>CM072777.1:99192500-109192500 GCA_036936925.1 Cenchrus fungigraminus | reverse complement strand
CGCGAGCTATAGGGTTCTTATGTTGGAATCATAAGATTTAATCTGATATGCTCATGTGGTAAGAGCTTGGGATCGGCTCCGGTCAGTGGGTGTCACTGGTTAAGCTTTTGAACGTACTAAACATTTGTCGGGAATGGGACCGGTAAGCCTAGTACTCTCTGGAATCGATAAGGGATTTATGACCACTAATCTTGGGGAGGGCCCCCATGTTCTAGGCCATGCGGTACATGTGCTTGGTTGGGCGGCGGAGTCCGTGACCTTCCCGCCTTGTATCAAGACTGTGGAAATGGATCCTGAACCGAGGAAGGTTGGGAACCGACTGGTTGATGCATGCTCCACCCCCTTTGGTTTCAGTTGCCTTTTTGGGGTGTGCATCTTTCGTGTGTTTAGGTCCACCTTGCAAGGTTAATCGATCGATCGTCGGCCTCTCACCGTTATCCGGGACTGCTTAATCATACAGCTCATTTCCCTTTATGATGAAATTGAGAATTAATTTGGATATTGCTTAATTGTATTGCACAACTTTGCTTGCAGTAGTTGCCAACCTAGTACTGATTAAATAACTAGAATTGTGAGCTAAAATTTGAAAGTAAGGACATACTCTTTGTTGCTTTTCAGCAAAATAAACCACCAGCCATAAAGCCTTTCATGTCTAGGAGTTCGGTGACTAATATCACCGTCGGATAAGTCTTGCTGAGTATTAGTATACTCAGCCTTGCTGGTGTTGATGTTTACAGGTGATGTGAATGATGGGTTTCCGTGCCATGGATCGTTCCCACCCGATTGGGAGATCGAGTGGGAGGAGGACAGTGCTTAGTGACATCTTGGATGGCCTCCTGGGATGTTACTTATGACGCGTAGTATTTTCTTATTTCCGCTGTGTGTAATAAACTCTGAACCAATTACTTTCATGCAATGAACTCTGTTTGCAATAAAATAACCCTTAAGGGAATTGATGTAATATAAGTTGATGATGTAATCTCTGGACTCGCCTTCGTGTGAGTTTTGATGTACGAATGTCGATCCTTTGTTATAAGTGATTTACCGGGCTTGACCCGGCAGAGACGACAAGTTAACTCTGTGTTATCGCTTAATGACCAAAAGGAGTGGTTTAGGCGATAATACGGAATTAATTTGGGCGGTTCTGTCACAGCTGGTACCAGAGCTTCATTCGTACACCAGGGATTTAAAACACTCTTAATAACATGTTTTTGGAATAAAACTTGTCAAGATTAAGGTGTTTGCAAAATGCGTTAGGAACGCTAAGGATTATCTAGTCCGAGAGGCCCTAGAGGGATTTTCGGGTACTTTCAGGTGGCTAGTAATCTAGGGTTTATTAGTCTGACTTCCAGCATATTTTATTATCTGTCAAAACTTACTTTCTCGCACAACCATACTAGTGCACCACGTTTTGCTACACGTGAGTGGTACCACATGGAAGTCATGTGAGGGATGGATGGGACCTATTCCAAAGGGAACCCACCGTCGCGTTGGTGTCTCGCCACGTTTTGCCATACGTGGACGTTCCGTATTACAAAAATGCGAGGCAAGGATGCACTCCATTCAAACGGAGAGTGTCTGAGGTTGGACGCTGTCCATGCAGCGGCTTTATGCATGGGTGCCGTTTCTATAGTGAACGGTAATGTATGTGGACGCTTTCGTGAGTGCTGGCACGAAAGGTTCGGGATGTTCTGTGATCTCCTGCAGGTACACTAACCGCGATTCGTTACGCTTAGAACGAATAGCATTCCGGCTAGTTATTATAGGGAGAGACGTATGTATGCCCCGCCACCGGCACTAACTTCGATTTCAGGCATGGTTTTGCCTTGTGAGGAAAAGTAGGACGCTTTTGCATCATGCAAAAAAAAAACTTGAATAATTAAGCACTTCAGATGTGTAAGTTGTTTAAATAAATCAACCAATGCAGTTCCTACTCCTTTCTGCACACCTGCTGTTTTCCTGTCTATCTAGTTTTGGTGCCTCTGTTTGCATGAATTTTTTCGACCTTGATATCAGAATCTTTTGAAGAAAAGTTAGATACGAAAGTTGTCACAAATCTTATCTTTTATCTTCTGTCAAAAATTCAGAACTTTTGGTTAAGTAAATTTTGAGTTATGGGCAAATTGGTGAATGTTGGTCTGCTGAATTTCCTGATGGACAGCAAGCTGCATTTTGTATTGTTTGGGCTAGATCCTTTTGTTCTTGGCTCAACCTTTGAATACCAATTATGTGCTCCATAACATAACTGAGCTGCTGACTAAAATTTAGCATTTTTGCCCTACCAGTTTATGAGTTATGCGTATTTTTATGCATTGTACAGAATCTGCTATCTTATGAACTCACACTGATTTCTGGGGGTTTTTGTTGATACAGATGGCTGGACAGCTCTTCTGGGAGGTTGGGCCGGACGGTTCGGTCCGCACGGATGGGCTGCACCTGGAGGGTTTTGCCCGCATCTTGTGGGATGCCCTTCGTACCTCCGGCTACGCGACACCGCCCACGTACGAGGCGACTGAGTCCCTGCAGCTGGGGATTCCTAGCTGCCGTGTTCTGGTGACGATACCACTTCACCCAGACCACCCGGAGTGGCCGGACCTGGGTATGGAGGTGGTGAGCGTCCGCTTGCTGGAGACACTCGAGGTGGCTGCTCTGCGAGTGCTGAACGCCTTCTGCGATCAGCACCCCCTTGAGGTGTTCCTGACTCCGTTGGGTCTGCTACCGACGGAGGACCCTGAGGACCCCGCGTGGCGTGAGCGCGTGGGGAACGTGGCGTCGCTCATCGACCACACTACCCCACTTCTGACCGTGCAGGGGTTGGTGGGGTATTTGAGCGCACTGTACCGCCTACAGGCCCTCCGCAGCGTTTCCACCACTGACATGACTATGGCTGCACATACTGTCTCTGGGGTGTTGGGTGAGCGTACTGCTCACTTGCACACCATCTCGGTTAGCTACATGGATATGGAGAGGGACCTTGTGATGGCACAGCAGAGGGTCGCTGAGTTGGAGACACGTGAGGCTCAGTGGAGAGCTCGTGATGCACAGTTGCTGGATCAGCTTGCCACCCGCTTACAGACCATGGTTGGACTGCAGGAGCAGCGGATCGAGATGCAGGTAGAGCTGCAGCAGCTGAAGGATGAGCGTATGCAGCACATCCAGGCACTGGCACAGATGGGTGAGCAGTTGGAGCAGCTTGACCTTGACTTGCAGGCTGCCAACGACACAATCATTGCGATGCAGCTGCCAGCACCACCACCACCACCTGGAGCGATGGAGGGCGACGAGGAGGACGCCCAGTCAGGGATGGACAGCGAGGATGGTGCTCAGTACTCCGGTGCAGGAGCCCCCAGGACCCCTGACTCCTCTGTGGGCAGTGGCTCCTCAGTGGGGAACTTGGACGACTTTTAGGAGATTCGACGCAGCGACAAATGCTCTGACGGGTAGCCTAGTTTTTGGTCCGTGGATGGGATAGGCTAGCGTATATAGAGTAACCCTTGTGTAGCTAGGTGCTACGCAATAACCCCCTTATGTATGTGAACCAAGAACTCTAGTATTTGTATGCAAGTGTTGTATGTGAGATGTAAGACCTTCTGCAGTAGCTTAATTAATGTGTAATATGGACCAAGTTGTGATCAGATCTGGGCTGTAAAATAAATAACAAAGTTGTGTGAAATCTCATGTCTTGCGTGCAATCAAAATTTCAGCCTTATTGCTCTTATAAATTGAAAGTTATAGACGTTTTGGTGAACCTCGGTTTTCCGCAGAACAGCACAAACAGAATGGCGAAAAGTGAATTTTTCGAACACGTTAAGCTCAAAATTCAAGGTCCAGTTGAATACCAAAGTTGGAGAGTACGAAATCGCGCTTATTCTGACCAAAGATGAGCATCGTTCGACATTCGAGTAAAGAGTTATGAATTTTTTTTTCGCTCAAAAGAAGCGCGGCTGCCCCGTCTGCAAATATTGTTGCAATGTTTGGGATTTTGATCCACATGTTCTTCTTGTTTATTTTTATATCAGCAAGCTTGGGAATATGTGGCTAATGCAAGTTCCAAATTTCAGATGGTGGGGCCAACCCGCGGTCATCCGAACGGTTTCGGTGGTGCTAGTGGCAGCAACGATCCGCCGCCGCCACCGCCACCGAACATGACTCCTATGGAGGCCTTCATGGTGGCGCAGGTGGAAGCAATACGCTACCTGATGCAACACCAGCAGCCCCCGCAGCCACCCCAGGGCGAACGTGATGAGCAGCCCCGTGTGGCGAAGTGGGAGCAATTTGCTGCCTTGAAGCCACCGGTCTTTTCTAAAGCGGATGAGCCTTTGGAAGCTGACGCTTGGATCCGCGCCATCGAGGCTAAGCTTGATGTGCTGACTCTGCCATGCTCGGAGGAGCGCAAGGCTAGCTTTGCAGCACAGCAACTCCGTGGTCCTGCACTTATCTGGTGGGACCACTACAAGATGATGCAGCAGGCTGGACATGTCATTACCTGGGATGAATTTAAAAGGGCATTCAAGGAACACCACATTCCCAGGGGAATGGTGGAGAGAAAGCTGAATGAACTGCTGGCACTGAAGCAAGGGTCTGACTCTGTGTTTGAGTATGCACAGAAATTTAACAACCTTTGCCAGTATGGTGGGTACCATGTTGATAGGGATGAGAAAAAGATGGATCGCTTCCGTCGCGGTCTTGACGAAGAGTTGTATGAGCGTATCAATCCTATCAAGACCGAGACTTATCATGAGTTGGTGGATTTAGCCATCTCCCAGGAAGATGCTATGAAGAGGACCCAGAAGGTAAAGAAGAGAAAGGCTGCGTTCACCTCTAACAATGCGCCTAACAGAAAATTCCGACTGGTGAAGAAGGTTACCTAGGGTTCCCAGGGGAACCAGAAATCTGGGAGGTGGGTGGCCAAGCCACCCCAAAAGCAACAGTGGGGAGGTCAGCGTTTTTCTACTTCCCAGCAGCAGAATGCCAGGTACAATGCTTCACCACCTGCCCGGAACAACAGGGACAACAAATGCTACAACTGTGGGAACGTTGGGCACTATGCCTATGATTGTCCCCACCCAAAGAAGCAGAACCAACAGAACCAAGGACGTGGTTCTAACTAGGACAACAAGGACAAGGGAAAGAGGCAGACCGTGCAGGTTAAGCAAGGCCGCCTCAACTTCACTACCATGGTGGGAATTCCAGAGGGAGCAGCAGTCATGACGGGTACATTTTCTATCCAAAGAAAACCTATTAAAATATTGTTTGATTCTGGTGCTACCCACAGTTTTATGAATAAGGAAACACAAGTCAAGCTTGGTTTTAATGAGTCCCAAACTAAGAGTGCATATAAGATTGCAACCCCCGGAGGAAAAATTTATTCAAATACAATAATTACCGGGGTACCACTGGAGCTAGGTAGCAAGGTTTTCCAGACAAATCTTATAACCTTGGGCTTAGAGGGAATAGATGTCATTCTGGGGATGGATTGGATGACCCAACATAAGGTGACCCTGGATATCGCTGAAAGAAGGATAGAAATTAATTCACCGGTCGTCGGGACTTCCACACTCTACTTACCTTTGAGAGAATCCGCGAATCCTAGTGCTTTTGTCACCATAACTTCGCACTTGGAAAATATCCCAGTGGTTTGTGAGTATCCTGATGTCTTTCCTGATGACCTACCTGGTATGCCACCCGATCGGGACATCAAATTTGTCATTGAACTTCAGCCCGGTACAGCACCTGTTTCAAAAAGAGCTTACCGTATGCCACCCAAGGAACTGGCAGAGTTAAAATCCCAGCTTCAGGACTTGTTGGACAAGGGTTTCATTCACCCAAGTTCTTCACCTTGGGGATGTCCTGGTCTTTTCGTCAAAAAGAAAGATGGTAGCTTGAGGTTGTGTGTGGACTACCGACCTCTCAATGCGGTGACCATCAAAAATAAATATCCCCTACCCCGCATCGATGTCTTATTTGATCAGCTAGTTGGAGCCAAAGTATTTTCCAAGATTGACCTTAGGTCCGGGTATCACCAAATTAAAATCCGACCTTGCGATATTCCCAAGACCGCCTTTTCCACCAGATATGGGTTATACGAGTATCTAGTCATGTCCTTCGGCCTTACCAATGCACCTGCCTACTTCATGTATCTCATGAATTCGGTGTTCATGGCTGAATTGGATAAATTTGAGGTTGTCTTCATCGATGATATTCTGATCTATTCCAAGAACGAGAAGGAACATGCTAAACACCTTCGCATTGTTCTACAACGTTTGAGAGACCACAAACTCTATGCCAAATTCTCCAAATGTGAGTTTTGGCTAGATAGTGTCAAATTTTTGGGACACACCATCTCGAGTGAGGGTATATCTGTGGACCCAAGTAAAATACAAGAAGTGATGGATTGGAATCCACCTAAGTCTGTCCATCAAATTCGGAGCTTTCTTGGGTTAGCCGAGTATTACCGTCGCTTTGTCCCCGATTTTTCCAGAGTGGCCAAACCTATGACCGAATTGTTGAAGAAAGGGGTAAAATTCGTGTGGGATGAGAAAGCAACACCCGACATCAGCACCCGTTTTGGCTCAGCCTGATAATTCCAAGCCATATGACGTGTATTGTGATGCCTCGGGTATGGGTCTCGGTTGTGTTCTCATGCAAGAAAATAAAGTCATTGCGTATGCTTCGAGAGCACTTCGATCTCATGAGCTTAACTACCCAACCCATGATCTTGAGTTAGCAGCGGTTGTTCACGCTCTAAAAATTTGGAGGCATTACCTTATGGGGACCCGCTGCAATATTTTCACCGACCATAAAAGCCTCAAGTATATTTTCACTCAAGCCGACTTGAATATGCGGCAGCGGAGGTGGTTAGAACTCATTAAGGACTACGACTTGGAGGTACACTACCACCCCGGCAAAGCCAATGTTGTTGCAGATGCTCTCAGCCGCAAGGCTCACTGCAACTGCTTAACAGTGGAATCTTACAACGACACACTATGCGAAGAACTAAGGAAATTGGCTTTGGAAATTGTTCCGCAAGGGGAATTAAATGCGATTAGCATTGAGGCTACCTTGTACGATAAAATCATCGTGGCTCAGCCTAGCGATGAGGGTGTTCAAACCATAAAGCAGAAACTGTCCGAGAATGATCCCAAATATGCTTGTTTTCGTCAAGATGAGAAGGGTACAATCTGGTTTGGGCAACGTCTTGTGGTTCCCGAAGATGCTGCTCTCCGCAAGGAAATTTTTGATGAGGCTCATCTCTCCAAATTTTCGATTCATCCTGGAAGTAGCAAGATGTACCAAGATTTGAAATAGAACTTTTGGTGGTCCAACATGAAAGTGGAGATAGCCAAATACGTTTCGGAGTGTGATACGTGCTTGAGAGTAAAAGCGAGTCATTTGAAGACTGCGGGTCAACTCCAACCGTTACCCATACCTTCTTGGAAATGGGATGACATCAGTATGGATTTTGTTGTTGGATTACCACTTACTCCCAGGAATCACGACTCCATTTGGGTTATTGTGGATCGACTGACTAAGACCGCGCATTTCATTGCCGTTAACACCACTTATTCGGCTAAGAATTATGCAGATCTTTATCTTGATCGTATCGTACGTTTACACGGGGTTCCAAAGACCATTATTTTGGATAGAGGCCCTCAGTTTATAGCTCGTTTTTGGGAACAACTACATGAGTCCTTGGGAACGAAGTTGATCCATAGTTCGGCCTATCATCCTCAGACAGATGGACAAACAGAAAGAGTCAATCAAATTGTGGAGGATATGCTAAGAGCCTGCATCATTCATTTCGATAAGAGTTGGGACCAATCTTTGGCCTTAGCGGAGTTTTCTTATAACAATAGCTACCAGGCTAGCTTAAAGATGGCACCATTCGAAGCCCTCTATGGACGGAGGTGTCGAACTCCTCTAAATTGGTCTCAAGCAGGAGAGCGGAAGTTCTTCGGCCCAACATTGGTTAAGGAAGCGGAGGAAAAGGTAGAGGTGATACGGGAAAATCTTAAAGCCGCACAGATGAGACAAAAAAGTTATCATGATGAAGGAAGGGCGCAGAGAGAATATCAGGTTGGCAAAAGGGTATATTTGAAAGTGTCACCAACCAAAGGTGTACAAAGATTTGGAGTAAAGGGAAAATTAGCCCCACGCTATATTGGCCCATATGAGATTACTGAAATATGTGGACCAGTCGCTTATCGTATCCGGCTTCCGGATCGGCTCTCTGCTGTCCATGACGTCTTCCATGTATCTCAACTGAGAAAGTGTGTCCACGAGCCGGAAACGGAGATCATTGAGGAAGCAAATGCGTGGATCGAACCTGATCTTTCTCTAGTCGAGCACCCTATGCGGGTACTGGATCGCAAGGAGAGGAAAACTCGAAGGCAAACAGTAAAGATGTACAAAATACAATGGAGCCATCATACCGAAGAAGAAGCTACTTGGGAAACTGAACATTTCCTCAATACCAAATATCCGGGATTCCTACAAGCTCGAAACCGTAAGAACTTTACCCTACCTTTGTTTTAAATTCCAAATCTCGGGACGAGATTTCTTTTAAGGGGGGTAGGCTGTAACATCCTGGATGTTTGGGCAATAGTAATCATCACCATTAGTAGCCCTAACCATTGTTTGTCTTGGTCAAACCACCCCTTAGGGGTCAACTCCTTCAAACCCTAAGTCAAACCCTTAGAGATCTATACCTCTCTTTAAAAGTCTGGCTTGTTCTCCAAATTTTTCTTAAGTACTCAAAATTATGCCAATATGAAAGTTGTCCAGTTTTTCATGGGACACATTTCATTCAATTGGTGGCATTTGAGATTCGGAGTGGAAAAGCCTCAAAAATCCAGTCAACTCGCAGAGCACGAGTTTGACCAGGCTGAGAAAACAGCAACTTGGAGTTGAATTTCTGACAAATCTAGGCAAAATTTCATAGGTCAACCTTTGGGAAAGTTGAAGCTGGTTAGGTGGTCTATAACTTTTGTTTTTGGAGAATTTAAAGTTTAGTTTGAAAATTTTTAGTTTGAATCGGTCAAACCACCCTTCACTGAATTGGATCGGCGCCCAGCGCTCCAGAGAGGCGTCCTCGCGTGCGACGTCGCGCTGGCGCGACGCCCCGGCGTCCGTGCCCCGGCCGTCACTTCGGTGGGCCCCACGTCACGCCGTCACCTCCACTTGCCACGTCGGCCACCGAAACCACGCGCCGCCCACGGTCTTCCCCTCCTCTCTCCTCTCCCCTCCGCGAAGCCCGTCGACACGCGCCGGCCGTCGCCGCCGCGGGAGCTCGATGCGATGCACGCCGGGAGGGAGAAGTCAGCAACGCCGTCGACCCGTCTCATCACCGCCGCCGTCAGCTACTCGTGCCGCGCCACCTCCCGAGCTAGGCCATCGAGCGCCTATGCGCTCTAGGCGCCTAGCTGCCACGCGCAGTGCCGCCATGCGCCGTCGCCGCGGACGCTGAGGCCGACGCTGGCCCACAGCTGCACGGGCGGACTTATCCGTTCCCAGGGAGCCTTGGACCCTCCTCCAAGCCGTGCCGTGTATAAAAGGAACCACCGGAGCACCCACACGGCTTTTCCCCCTTCCCGCCGTCCGCCATTGCGCCGCCGCCATGGAGCTCGCTCGCCCGAGCTTCGCCGCTGTCGGCTAACCCGCCTAGCACCTTCCCTAGTCCCCGTGGAAGCCTCCCCGAGACCCACATTGATCCATCGCGCTGCGTTTTCGCCGCAGCCCGAGCCGCCGCGGCTGCAGCACCGCCCCCTTCGCCGCTGGCGATCACCGGAGCTTCCCCCGTCGACCCCGACACCACCAGAATTGAATTTATGTTAGTTTAAACACACCAACCTCATGCATATGCATGTCGTGTAGAGCTCCCGGACGGAAACTACGAACTAGTGCCGGAAGCTGACGAGGACCTCGCTAACGCAGGAGTGAACGCAGTGGAAGTGCAACAAGGCCCGGACCAAAGTTCGGAGGATGTCACCACTGACTGTGCCAGTGAAGGCAAGCACCGAAGCATTTTCCCAATTTCTAACTTATGCAACTATATGTATGGATGTTTGTGCATTTACGTTCAGGAGTTGAAATGAAACCCTAGTTGCATGATCCTAGGTTCCTATGTTCTTATACTAGTATGCTAGGACGATAGTTGCCCTGCTCTAAGGACCCGGTAAAAGTCGAGTGACATCCTTCACTCGCGAGCTATAGGGTTCTTATGTTGGAATCATAAGATTTAATCTGATATGCTCATGTGGTAAGAGCTTGGGATCGGCTCCGGTCAGTGGGTGTCACTGGTTAAGCTTTTGAACGTACTAAACATTTGTCGGGAATGGGACCGGTAAGCCTAGTACTCTCTGGAATCGGTAAGGGATTTATGACCACTAATCTTGGGGAGGGCCCCCATGTTCTAGGCCATGCGGTACATGTGCTTGGTTGGGCGGCGGAGTCCGTGACCTTCCCGCCTTGTATCAAGACTGTGGAAATGGATCCTGAACCGAGGAAGGTTGGGAACCGACTGGTTGATGCATGCTCCACCCCCTTTGGTTTCAGTTGCCTTTTTGGGGTGTGCATCTTTCGTGTGTTTAGGTCCACCTTGCAAGGTTAATAATCGATCGATCGTCGGCCTCTCACCGTTATCCGGGACTGCTTAATCATACAGCTCATTTCCCTTTATGATGAAATTGAGAATTAATTTGGATATTGCTTAATTGTATTGCACAACTTTGCTTGCAGTAGTTGCCAACCTAGTACTGATTAAATAACTAGAATTGTGAGCTAAAATTTGAAAGTAAGGACATACTCTTTGTTGCTTTTCAGCAAAATAAACCACCAGCCATAAAGCCTTTCATGTCTAGGAGTTCGGTGACTAATATCACCGTCGGATAAGTCTTGCTGAGTATTAGTATACTCAGCCTTGCTGTTGTTGATGTTTACAGGTGATGTGAATGATGGGTTTCCGTGCCATGGATCGTTCCCACCCGATTGGGAGATCGAGTGGGAGGATGACAGTGCTTAGTGACATCTTGGATGACCTCCTGGGATGTTACTTATGACGCGTAGTATTTTCTTATTTCCGCTGTGTGTAATAAACTCTGAACCAATTACTTTCATGCAATGAACTCTGTTTGCAATAAAATAACCCTTAAGGGAATTGATGTAATATAAGTTGATGATGTAATCTCTGGACTCGCCTTCGTGTGAGTTTTGATGTACGAATGTCGATCCTTTGTTATAAGTGATTTACCGGGCTTGACCCGGCAGAGACGACAAGTTAACTCTGTGTTATCGCTTAATGACCAAAAGGAGTGGTTTAGGCGATAATACGGAATTAATTTGGGCGGTTCTGTCACAGTCGCCGCCTTCAGGAAGCGCAAGGCGAGCCTCGCGCGGGAGGACGGTGACGGAGGAGAGGAGGTCCGCGACGGCGGCGGACCACGACGAGGGGCGGGAAGGGTCGACGGCGGCGGACAACTGGCCGCCGCAGCTCGTCCAGCTTCTCCTCCGCCACGGACCCGTTCGCGTGGCCGTTCGGGTGGTGGCCCGTCCCATCCGCTCCGCCCATTGCCTCTGCCGCCGGCACCCTCACGTCTCGCCGCGAGCAACAAGGGGAAGCGCAGGTGCGTAAGCTACACCACCAGCGCCCTCACGACGTCGGCGTGGGCACGAACGCCGCCTCCACGACCATCGCGGGAGGGGCGCCGCGGGCCGGCGTGCGGATAGCGCAGCCGAGGTCGCGAGCTCCGGCAGCGGATCTGGGGCGGCGGATCCGGGCCGCGCGTCGAGTTGGTGGCGGGAGGTGTGGGGAGGGGAAGGGGACGAGTCCTTGCCGCGCGGGGCCCCGGGAGCGCGGCGATCGACGGCTGCTGGTCCGCTGCTGCTGCGACTGGTGGTGGCATTGCGCCGGCTCCGGGCAGTTTCCAAAGATCCAAGATTTGGAGAGGGGAAAAAGAAGATGACGTGGCATGGTGGGACCCACGAGTTGGGAAAGAGAATAGGGAAACTGCTGGAGCAAATTGTGTTTTAGGAATGAAAATATTTTTACTCCACCCCCAATAACTTTATATAGGGGATGAAATTTACTCTATCCGTTAGAGTTGCTCTAATCCATCGTGAAGCTGCTGTGAGCTGTGACCTCTGAGTCGGCGCCGCGTTACGTACGTGGTCGTCTCGCACGGTACGTACGGCGGCTCGTCACGTGCGTGCGTGTTGGATACGTTCCTCTCTCCCGTCCAGAAGAGCTTCGTCGTCGTCTGCCTTTCCGCGTCACTGTTCAAATCCATGCGAGGCCGGCCGGGGTTTGATTTGTTCAACGCTAACGGCCACTATTTTCAGCTTTCTTTTTCCCGATCGAGTTGCCACAGCATTGCCTAGCAGGCTAGCTAGTTCGGATCTTAAAGCAGGAGAAAGATCGCGTAGGGGGCAGCGCGAGAAAGAAAACATCGAACCTTTCGACTTGGGATGCGTATGTCATTCTGAGTTCACTTTTGGCATGCTATCTCCATTTCACCTACAGTAATCAATCAATCAATCAATTAATTAATATAAGCTAGCTTGGCTTAGGTTGGTAAATAAATAAAGTTGAACGATGACCGTACCAAATGCATCATATCAAAGGGAAACTAAAGAATGATGCATGCAACACGTCGGATGCCACTCTTCACCAATCACACAATATTTATGCACCATATCTCAAATAAAGGCTGAAACCAATGCTATCACCATCACGCAAAGAGCCGGCGTTCCACTTGTTTTGTTTTTGCTTGACTGAACTCAGTGACGGATCTAGGAATATTTTCAGGAGGGGTTTTCTTCTCCTTCTTCCTCTACCTCCTTCTCTCATTGTTCTTCCTCAAATTTGCATGCTCCTCCTTCCCTTATTGTTCTTTCTCAAATTTGTATGTAAGGCTTAAGGGGGGCTCCATTGAATTTCTAGCGGTAGGGGGGCTCGAGCCCCGCCTGCCCTACCGCTAGATCCGTCCCTGACTGAACTCTTAGTGTTTTTTTTACCACGTTCACAACTGGACAGATTAGCGGCTGTAATCAACTGTAAAAGTTGCCTTCCCAAGTCGCTCGCACCCCCAATGCTATCATTCGATCGAGTGTGTGCAGCTAATAAGGTGTACATGAAGTACTGTGTGTGCCTCTTTCATAAGCTCGCGATAATCGTTTACATGCAACCACGATTCATCAGAAACGCTAGGAACCCAACTATAACCGTTCGGGACAGCGACGAGATGGATGCAAATGCAATCCAAGGATCCGGACGGACAGTTACAGGCTCGATCCGCAAAGTCGGACCTCCTTTTTCTACTCTCTGATGTAACATCCTGTCTTCGTTGCAGCTATAGCACCTGGGTTTAACCCAAAAACAAGCAGCTCCATCCACCGTTTCCGTGTAAGTGGCCATTCTTGAGCGCACTAGCTTAGCTTAAATCACATCACATATACGGGTTATATTTACTTACTAAACAAAATCTCTTCAAATATGTTTACTTGAAAAGATAAACTAGTAAAACAAACATGTTAATGACGCTGACCGTTAGACTAAGTGGTTAGTTGTCAAATCCAAACGGTTTACGGACACGGGACTCTTGTTCTGCTGATGAGTGTATCATCTCATCTAGCCGCACGACCGGTGGAGAGAGCGTGAAGCAAAGGATCGCTGGAAGCCTGGAAGGCACGAACGCCAAGTCGCCAACAGCGTCGCTCGCCAGTCACCGTCCCCGGGCACCTTCGTTTACCCCCAGGCCCACCTGTCATCGACCAAAGAGAGCTCGCGATTGGTCCCCACATGTCGTCCTCGGTATCTCCTTCCCAAAACGTCGCGTACCCCACACGCGCGCGGTAGTCCGCGCCACAGGCCCACCGGACCCAGTGTGCCAGCGAGACGTCCCTGCTGCTAGGGATGGAACCGGATACCAATTCGGATAACATTTTTTAGCCGTTCTTTTTTGATTTTAGCTAACTTAAGCATAATATTTTGTATCTAAAAATTTATATTCTTGTTCTTGGCATTGTGCTTGTTAAGATTCATACAAAATAAACCCCAAATGTGTGCTATATTTTGATCAAATGATGAAAAGAAATTCGGATTCGGATGTTTTTTCACCTTTTTCTCTATCGAAAGCAAATAATTCATAAAAAAATTGTAGCTAATTTTTTTTATTTTTTCCAGTAATTAACTGGTTATAATGCATAAAAAATTAGCACCAAATTTATTTTATTGTGATCTAAAAAAATCAATCTATTACACAATTCGGATGTTTTGGTTCCATCCCTACCTGCTGCCATGGGCCACTCCTCGGCGCGCCACGCTGCAGGCGTGTTGCGTCACTGACAGGGGGTGGCCCACGGCCCGGTGGCACACACCGGGCCCCACTCCACCGCGCGCTCTCATCTCTCCTCTCCTCTCCATCGTTTTGCCAGTCTCCTCTCCTTAGGGATGGCAATGGGCAGGATAGGCTAAAGGTAAAGCATTTACCCGCCTGTTGGCATACACGTCTATCTCATGTATACCCTTACCCTTACCCGTAGGGTACCCGTAGGGTAACAGGGTACCCGCAGGGTATTAACATAAACATGTCAATAAGTTCATATCCAAGAGTACAATAATAATTTTATAGCTAAATAAGTCTCAAACTTCACAATCACACACATATTGATATAGAGCCAGCAAGTTTGGCGACTCAACCGAGGAGGAGGAGGCGGCGTCGTGGCTTGGACTGGCGCCGGGATCCGGCCGAGGAGGCGGCTGGTGAGCGGTGGGGCGCGGCCGCGCGGGGGTTGTGCAAGCGGCGGCCGGCGGGGCACGGGGGTTGTGCGAGCGGCGCTGGCTGCGGCCTGCGGGGAAAAAATCGAGTGGCGGCGTCGGGGGTGCTCGAGGGAGAGGCGGGACAGATGACTAGGAGAGGCCGTGAGGCACAGCGTGGGCCACTGGGCCGCGGCGGGGGAAGGGATGTGCTAGGATTAAGATATATGGGTCTAGTTGGGTCAAATGTTTTTATGAGCTTCATTAGTGAGGGTACCCTTAGGTAACCCATGGGTAGAGTTTCGTACCCTTACCCTTGCCCGCGGGTAGAGTTTCATACCCTTATCCTTACCCACGGGTAGAATTCTGTACCCGTACCCTTACCCAACAGAGTAGTATACCCGCAGGTACCCTTATCCATAGGTAAAACTGCCATCCTTACCTCCCCTCACCTCATCTCATCCCATTTTGGCTCTCCTCTTCCGTCACTCCTCCCTCCTCCTGCACCCCCGCTATTTATACCCCCACGCCGATGCGCCGCTCCGGTGGCACCGCCATCGTCGTCGTCGCCGTCGTGCCGCCGTAGGACGCCCGCCCGCCATTTTCTCCCCCCGCCCCCAGTCGTAAGGTGAGGACGGGAAGCATCATGGCGTCGGAGCCCGTGGCGCGGGCGGTGGCCGAGGAGGTGGCGCGGTGGGGCGCGATGCGCCAGACCGGGGTCAGCCTTCGCTACATGATGGAGTTCGGGGCGCGGCCCACGGAGCGGACCCTCCTGCTCGCCGCCCAGTTCCTGCACAAGGAGCTCCCCATCCGCATCGCCCGCCGCGCGCTCGACCTCGAGTCGTTACCCTTCGGCCTCTCCAGCAAGCCCGCCATCCTCAAGGTTGATTTCCTGCCCCTCCATGCGTCCTCCTCGTTCCCCAATTCTCTCGTGGCGGCCTGATTTGGGCCGGTTGCGCATGCGGCGGGGTCGATTTGATCGTTTGTAATTTGTAAGCGCTTCTTCCTTCATGTGGATAGCTTCCCTTGCGGCTTAGCTTGATCTGCATTTTTTTTTCTACTGAAGGGTTTGTTTCCTTTTTCGCGAACGCTCGATTTGCCACTTGTTTATCTCCTAGGATGTTGACAATTTAATATTATTTCTTTCAGGATTCAGTGCTCTGTTGCTAGATTTTCTGTATTATAAATATATAATAATGTACCCATTTCATTTTACTTTTGTTGCCGGTTCTTGCCTACTTGGGAACAAGATCAGGAAAGATGGCCGCTATTATTGTTGAGATGGGCCCGGTTCGCAGATACCCCATTCCTGAGTTTTCTGCCCTTTTTGAGCCTCATATATTTGCGAATTAAAACGATTCCATTACTCGCAATTAACGTGGTAGTTGTCATGTCATTTTCAGTCTCTCCGTTCCACTAAAGTACATAATCAGCCCAATTTTTTCAATTCCAGACGGCTTTGTTTAAGAATTGCTTTCGGGTCTTGTAGATGCAGTATAGTTGTATTCTAAGAATGACAAAGAAATTTGGAGCATTCCTACCTGCCAACTTGCTTAAATTTATTTGGATCTTTTATAATCCTATTATTGGCTTCTTGAACTTATCGGTTTAAGAATCAGAAGCACCTGATCTCTCAAGTTGTAATTTTCAAAAGAGGAATTCACATACTCCAAACCAGCTAGCAGCTTCTTGCAGACCAAAATATACATTTGCATGTCTAACTTTTGGTCTGTTTGCCTCTGTGAAGGTGAGAGATTGGTACGTGGATTCATTCCGTGACATCCGGTCCTTCCGGGAGGTGAGGAGCAAGGAAGATGAGCTCGCGTTCACCCAGATGATCAAAATGATTAGGGTGCGGCACACCAATGTGGTGCCCACAATTGCATTGGGTGTGCAGCAGCTGAAGAAGGACTTGGGCGGTTCGAAGGCGTTCCCCCCTGGAATCGATGAGATCCATCAATTCCTTGATCGTTTCTACTTGTCAAGGATCGGGATCCGGATGCTGATAGGTTAGTGAACTTAGCACTTGCACCTCTTATGTCCGGTCCTCAGAAATGTGTATTGCTCAATCTTGGTAATTTAGCACTTTAGGTATGAATACACTGTTGATTGGAAAGCAGTCTGTCTACTGCCCCATTTTAGCCATCTGTTATGAATGTTAACGTTCACTGTATTGCTACTGCTTTCTTTCTTGACCAAAGGGTTTAGGTTGATCTGAGCCTAGCCCAAAGGATTTAGGCTGATCTGAGGCTCTGAGCCTTATCCAAAGGGTTTAGGTCGATTTGAGCGTTAATGTACCATAAACCCTTGCCCAAAGGGTTTAGGTTGATCTGAACGTTAACGTACCCTAAACCCTTGTCAAAAGGGCATCTGAGCCTCTTATTGTGTCTGACATCTTGCTAAAAGCCTTTTCAGCCCTTGTTTATTTGGAAACTATAACTTGGGTTCAAACATAGGAATCATGATTTTCCACAGAATGCAGTGGTAGTTAATAAATCAGTGTTTTTAGCTGGATATCAGAAGTAACTGTTGCAACGTTTTTCCGTATCTAGTAGTTAATGGTTACCCAATCATCCCATTCCTCCTTTTTAGAGGACAACGGTTGCCATTTGATTGTCGTTTATGCCTTCATTTGAAAAAAAGAAGGAAAAATGCATTTGTGTTCCTGCTTTTGTCCTGATATGGAGTAACCATGTGCTGATTTTCTTGATTCAGGGCAGCATGTTGCTTTGCATGATCCTGATCCAGAGCCTGGTGTGATAGGACTTATAAACACAAAAATGTCGCCTATGACAGTAGCTCGAATTGCTAGTGAAGATGCACGTGCTATTTGCATGCAGGAGTATGGATCAGCTCCTGATGTCGACATATATGGAGATCCGGATTTTACATTTCCGTAAGTCCCAATTCGGAACTCTTGCTACCTGCCTTTGCTTTAATTAAACGTCATCATGCTTTACTTCAGGATTCACATGTATCCCTTGTGACATTTGACCTTTTTCTTTCTCATCATTTTCAGTGGATTTCTTGCTTGACTTATTTATATGACCTTTAATTGCTATTCTTGTCTTATCACTGTGTGTCGGGAACTACTCCCTCTGTCCCAAATTACTATTCATTTTGGGTTTTCTAGATACGTAGCTTTTGCTTTGCACCTAGTTACATATTATAACTAGATACGTAGGAAAAGTTATGTAGCTAGAGAAGCCTAAATATTAGGGATGGATGGAATATCCTAATTGCACTCACATCTGTAGCGACTTTTTTTTTTAAAAAAATCTATCAGTCATTCTGTTGATTGCAAAAAATATTGAACCAGGGAGTCTCTGAATGACTTTCTGAGCTATTCTTGAAATCTTCTTTCCAGATATGTTACACCGCATCTACATCTCATGGTTTTCGAATTGGTGAAGAACTCCCTTCGTGCAGTACAGGAACGGTACATGAACTCTGATAAGCATGCACCTCCAGTTCGAATCATAGTTGCCGATGGAGCAGAGGATGTAACTATTAAGGTGTGACTCTACCTAAGTTTGTAGTGTCAAACATGTTACAGAATTTTTTTTCGAATTTTTTTATCAAATAAGTTTCAATTAATTCTTAATGTGTATATTAATTGTCCTTCCTTTTGTAGGATGGGCAAACAGTATAATTGTAACTGTAGAGAATTAGACTCGTGAATTATTATTGAATAGGGTAATGCTGGTGTTTTTGAGTCTGATATACGCTTCGAAGATAAATAGGCATTGTAGAACTGTAGAAGAGAGGTAGTTTTGCAGCTGACCTTGACCTTGACACTGGATTTTCTTTGTCTTGCGTCTTGCCGTGGTTCCGTGATGGTAATGTAATTTCACATGTCAGCCAAGGGAGTAAAGGAGATTTGAGGGAAATGGACACCATTTATTTTTTGCTGGCCCAAGGATACAAGACCCATATTAATAGACATCAAGCTGAGTGAGCTGGTTCCTTTTTATCCTGATTCTAGCCAAATGCAATTAACAGAGTTTTGGCGATGCTAGCTCATAGCTACATGAAACTAATTAACCAAATATCCTTTTGTCAGAAAGTTTCTCATTAATTCTATGATATGCCACTGACATACTTGTATCTTCTGCACCTATATTAGTAAAGTTTGTATTTTGTGCACCAATATCAGCAAACTTTGTATCTTCTGCACCTATATGTCAACTTTGTATCTTCCACGCCTATATCGGTAGACTTCAATCTCCAGGATTTTGCATGAGCTTTTGGACTAATAACCCTCTTTTGCAGATTAGTGATGAAGGTGGTGGAATACCAAGGAGTGGCCTCTCAAGAATTTTTACTTATCTCTATAGTACAGCAGAAAACCCTCCTGACCTGGATGAACATAATGAAGGAGTAACTATGGCTGGCTATGGTTACGGAATCCCGATTAGTCGTCTTTATGCTCGATATTTTGGTGGGGACTTGCAGATCATCTCTATGGAAGGATATGGTATGTCCATACTCCACCTTTTTTGTTTACGTAATGGACATACAGAAGAATGCGGTGATATTCATCCTGCCCTTTGGTTCGCGTAAAGCACTGTCAGAAATTCTAGACATTTTAGACCTTGAAAAGTTAAGCTAATTTGCTATGCAGAACTTACAACTCTTGAAACTTACATGATGCTCAATCAGTTCACAACTACTGGCATCGATTTCCATATTGAAATACAGCATAGCTACACTGGGCATTCAGTTGGTCATTATCGCCTTTCCCCTTTTATGTAGGAACTGATGCTTATCTCCACCTATCACGTCTGGGAGATTCAGAGGAACCGTTGCCTTAATCAATCGGGAACAAGCCATTGCTGTAATTAGGACAATGCTGCGCTGGTATGCAAATATAGTTTGGAAGGCCAGCCAGCAGCTCTATATAGTTCATCTGTTCATGTTGTTGTACTCGGAAGCATGCTGTTTCTGTTTTCTTCTGCTATTATAATTGTTTTAAACCTCCAAAAAAAGTTGCCCTGGAGCAGCTGAGGCATTTATTAGTTCGATTAACGGGATTCAGTATATGTTCATAAGTCCGTACATCTAAATCCAGCATATTTTCAGTTCCAAGAGTGTGAAGTGTGAACTGTTCACCTCCTTGTGCGACATAACCTGAGGATTGAGAATGGTCTTATCCCACTGAAATCTAATGGTGCATGCTGATGTTAGAACGAGCCTACGCTCTGCAGAATACCTTGTCCCTGCGGTAAAACTTGCTCGCTATATTCGAAAACGTGCTCGCTGTATTTGAAAACGTGTTGAATCGGTTAAGTTTGTGTACACTGGGTATTTGCACCAAATTAAAATGGGAGTAGATGGGTATTTGTTTGAGGCACGCTGTTGTCAGCAACCTACGAAATTGGTCCTGTTTAGTTATTTTAAAAAATCCACCCATTACATAAATGTTGGGACACTAACTAGAAGAATTAAATGTGAAATAATGACGAAACTCATTTCACAACCCCGAGTAAAATCGCGAGACGAATATAATGAATCTAATTATGTCATAATTAGATAACATTATGCTGCACTAAGGCTCATTTAGTTCCCTAAGATTCCAAAAATTTCACCCATTTTACCAAAATTTCGCCCATTTTTTCTCTCTGTGCACGCAACTCAATGCAAAAGAATTCAACCAATTCACTAAAATTTCAACAAACTTAACGAGGACTAAACAATATCTAATAACAGATTAACTAGGTTAATACATTTGTCTCGTGATTTTTCAAAAAAAAAATCACCTAATTTTTTTTGCCAACTAAACAAGGTCTTAGTTCAACAAACTTGTAGTGAGCACTCAGATTTATACGTATTCAAATTTTAAAAATATGCACCCAAATGTTTAAATCGTGTAAAACGTCTACTGCAAGATTTACTAGATCTTTCCATACATAGAAACACGAATTGATCTGATCCATTCAATTTAGCGACTCGCCCCGTCGGTCTCTGAATCCTCTTGTTTCCTTGGCGGAGACGGCGCAGGGGTCAAAAACCAATAAGGACTCCACCCCCGCCCGGCCCGACGGCTCCACCACCGTCCGGGCCGCCGCCGGCGAAACCCTAAGCCACCCCTCCGATCAACAGCCCGCCTGTAGCGGAGGGCAATGGGCGAGTGCGCGCCTGCGGCTGCGGCGCCGACGACGGCGAAGACGTCGGTGTGGTGGGACATCGACAAGTGCGCGGTGCCCCGCGGCCGCTGCGACCCGCACCGCATCGCCCACAACCTCATCGCCGCGCTCGCCGCCGCGGGGTACGCGGGCCCCGTCTCGATCGCCGCCTACGGCGACGCCGCCCGCGTCCCCACGCCCGTCCTGGCGGCGCTCTCCGCCACCGGCATCTGCCTCAATCATGTCCCCGCCGGTATGGACCCTTTATCTCCCTTCCCGCTCACTCCATCCGCGTTGGCAATCGGATTCCCTGTAAAACTTATCCTATTCTTTTCCCACCCTTACGATTGCCAGGCAGCAAAGACACAAGTGAGAAGAGGATGCTTGTTGACATGTTGTTCTGGGCATTCGACAATCCCCCACCGGGCAATTACTTGCTTATCTCAGGCGATCAGGATTTATCTGATCTCCTTCACAGGCTTAGGATGAAGCGCTATGATATCCTGCTAGTACGACCTCCTAATGCATCATCTCAGGTGCTTGCTGCCGCAGCTAATAAGGTTTGGCTCTGGGAAAATCTCACAGCAGGAGAGCTGCTTCTGCCAGAGCCGCCGCCTGCAAGAAGTGTGTTAGGTTGCAAGCTGAATGTGAATAGTTCGGATACATTGAAGTGCTCGCAAAGTAAGGTTTGTTCTGAAAATGGTAAAGGTGATAGTAATGGAAATGCAGGTAATCAAAATAGAGTGAAACCTCTTCAAAAGTATGTGAAGAAGGTAAGTATTCCATCCACTCCTGCAATTACTCAAGATCAAGTATTGCCAGCTGGTGGAGTTTCTAAAAGTTATACAGGGAGCACATTAAGTGAGATAGACCCTGCTTCGTTATTATCATCATCAAGTTCTGGCTCACCGGAATGTGCAAAGGCGCATACCTCCGTTCCACAAGAAATCCCTATTTTGTCCAAGTTGTCATCTCAGAAATCTGTGTTGTCTACTCATTCGCAACAAATGGAAGTGACAAACAGATCTCTCCCTGCTGAGAAACCTAGCACATTGACGGAATGGGTGCCAAGAAATGCAACTCTTGATCTGGGTCCTCGTAATGGTCATTATAATCAAATGCCTCAGCATTTAAGACCACAGAATAAGCTTCATTCTGAGTTTACAACAGGTGGTAATAAGGGAAAGGTGGTCAGTCAACCTGGGGTGAAGCCACCTCAGAAGTATGCAAAGAAGATGAACACCACATCTGTCTCTGCAAAAAAGCAAATTGGTTCAGTTGGAGTCCATGGTCGTCCTATTGGAAACAGTATTGAGATAGACCAAGCTTCTGTTTTATCATTGTCAACTTCTACTCTGTCCCATTCATCAGCTAGAAAACCTGTTGCTTCTGCTCATTTGCATCAAGTGAAGGCACAACATGAGTCCATACTTGGTAAGAAGCCTAGCACACCGGTTGAGCAAGTGAAAGCATCACACAAGTCCATCCTCGGTAAGCCTAGCACACCGGTTGAGCAAGCGAGAGTAACACACGAGTCTAAACCTAGCACGTCAGCTGAGTATGCATCAAGAATTGGAACTCGTGATTTTAATGTTAGTACTACCAATTGTCATCCAGCATGTCAGCAATCCCAATCTTCCGGAGAACATAATAAGCTCCCATGTTACTCTAATATGGGTGATAGTAATGGAAAGTTAGGAAATGGACACAAGCCCAATAAAGATCAAGTCTATGTGAGATGTATAAACGTTTCGTCAGCTTCAGCAAGCAATGAAATGAATCCATTTAATGGACTTATTGATAATTCTAAAGGAAGCACTTTGAGCTTTCCAAGTCAATCTTTGTCAGCAATACCAAGCTCTAAACTTGAGAGTGCAAAGGCGAATGGATCAATTCCACTGTTATCAGCTCATAAATCTTTAAAGACTGATCATGTGCATCAAGATGGAGCAGCATCTGCTTTTGGTAACAAGACTATCACATCATTTCAGAGCACAGCCAAGACTGAAACTTTTGTTTTTGGTGTTAGTAGTGGCCAGTACCACCCGACATACCTACAAGCCCAGTCTTCTCTGCTACCAGAGCAACATAATTCAGGTACTCATCCTCATATAGAGTCACATAGAGGCAGCTCTGCTTCGGAATCACTAGCGCATAATGGGGTTTCTTCTGCACAAATACAAACATGGTCCAGTGGCTCTACTTTTAATGGTTTGGATTGTATTTGCAGTGGTTTTAGTAGACTGAATATTTCTGAATGCCCTAGAGGAACTGCTGAGACCACACCTTTCCAAGGTGCACCTACTAATGATCCTTCTATGGGAATGCCAGATGTTTCTGGACATCTTACAGGTTTTCACGAGAGCAGATCACGTTTTCACCTTGGTTCTAACACCAGCACTCTGAATCACTCTAGTGATCCTAAAAGTAGACATCCTCCATGCAGCGATAATTGCAGAGCAGTGCATCAACCTAATCTATCCATTGACATGCAAAGTTACAGACATTCTGGAGATAAGCCAGAATATCTGCCAGATTCTCCTAAGAATGAAGGTGCTATAGGAATAATATTTCATGCTTTGGGCATACTGAAGACTGAAAAGATATTCCCTACAGAATCTAATATTGCAGACTGTATATGTTATGGAGAGATGAATTTAACAGGCTTTGATGTTAAGAAGGCTCTTGAACTGGCCATTCGACATGAAGCTGTTGTTATGAAGAAGTTACTACACGGTATGTCGCTATTTGTTGCAAAAGATGAAAATCTTTGGAAATGTGTGAATGTAACAAATAGCAAAGCAAAGAATCCCATAGACGAGCTAGAGACAGTTCATAAGTACATATCTTCCTCTGATGGTTATTCAGCGATAAAGAACTCTCAGTCAAGGTGAGGCTCTGTAACTTCTTGTATGAGATAATCATTTCATTCCATTATCGAATGCTGTTACATACCTGTGTCTCCTTTGATCGTAGGTACCATGCTGCGACGATCTTGAAAAGATCGTGCTTGAAGCACTGTGCCCTCGGCGATATTCTCCAGGTTCTGCATATTGTAATTGTTAGGAAGAAGTGGATTGTGCCCCATTCTTCAGGGTGGCAGCCACTGTCCATAAACACAATGGATATTGCAACTACTGATGCTACAGGAAAAGTTAAGTCTTGAATCTTTTCCTATGGTCATCTCAGATGGATATCTTGATGCGCTGGTGAGACGCCAGAGATCCACATTCATCTAGAGGTTTTGTGGATGTTGGCTCCGATCGTTGTTGCAGCCATCAGATCCCACAAGAGTAGTTTAGAGCTGGAGCAATATGTCAGTGTCAAGTGATATTTGTGTGCCAAAGAGAGCTGTGAATACCCTGCTGGCCTTGCCCCCAAATAATAGGGAGCAACGCAGGTCCCAGTTTTTCAACATTTGCGTTTAGAGTTTACTCCCTCCTTTCTGAATTAAGAGTATTTAGTTATGACAGCCTGTGATGACTGATGCGCAAGATATAGAAATACAAAAGGGCTTTTGATGTGTCTCCTCAGTGGCCCTGGCACAATTTCCTGAAGTTAAATTTTTGAACTTGAAAAGCTGTGCATCCCTTGATATTTTTCATTCTCGCTGAGAAGCTGCTACCTGCTGGCAGAAGTAGCAGCTGCTTCCCTGCTTCAAAAGTATGACATCGTGGTCCCTTCAGTCTTCGGACAGTGTCATCTGAGTACTGTTACACTGTTTACAGAGTACAATACCTCAACTTTTCTCGTGTTTTCCTCTTGTTCATATGCAACTCCTGGATGTGGGGGAGCTGTTTGATGCTCTTGGCTACTGTCTGTCTTGTCGGGTTGCATCAGCAGCGTGCTGTGAAAAGACTGACCGGCAATTTACATGAGCAGCTCGGCTCACATTCTCTTTTTGTAAATTTTAAATTGGCTAAAGGCACGATAGGACAATCTTTCTTGTGTAAATTTTAAATAGGATAAGACACGATAGGACAATCTTTATATAAGTTATATTATAAATAAGAACGACGAAGCGGCTAGCCTGACATGCAGATAACCAGAGAATTACAGACGAAAATCCTTCTTCCGCTGCTCGAGCCTAGACAAATCTACGGAGTACCCAGTAAATGATCCTTTCTTATGAACGATGCTATCTGCAAGAAGGCGCAAGGTGAGCAATCATGTGTTCATGCCGCCCGCGTGCGGCGCGGACCTGAGCTCCTCCAGCGCCGCCCTCGCCTGGTCCTGCAGCAGGTCGATCCGCCGGAGGTACACCTCCAGCTCCCGGATCCGCTGCCGCCGCCACTTCTCCCCTTCCATCGGCAGGCCCGCGATAGCCGGCGGCGGCTCCAGCCCCATGGGCACCGCGCCGATGGGGCCGCCGACGCTCAGCATCGCGCGGACCATCTCCTTGAACAGCGCCGACAGGATGGGGTTCTCCGCGGTGCTGCCGCCGGTTACGGCCGTTGCCGCCGCGGCCGCGGACAGCGCGGCCGGCAACCCGGGCGCGGGGTCCAGGCTGATGCCCCCCACGCCCAGGCCGCCGTCCATGGCCGGCAAGCCGGGCGCGGGGAATGACGGGAGCGCGTCCTCGGCCATGACGGGCATGGGCGCCTGCGGCAACGCGAGCGTCTCGGCGGGCGCGTCGGCGGGGAAGTCGGCCGTGCGGCGGCGGCGGCCGCGGCGGGGCCTGGAAGTCGGGGACTTTGCGGAGTCCCCGTTGGCGGCGACGGCGTCGATGATGGCGAGGGGCCCGTCGTGGGCGTTGGCACCGGCGCCCTCGTCGTCGGAGTCGCGGCCGTGCTTGTCGGAGTCGGGGCGCCAGATGGTGCGCGCGATCTCGAAGATGGCCTGCTCGTGCGGGGAGCGGAAGGTGAAGCCTGCCCCGGCGACGCGGAGGCGCTCGACGCAGTTGCGGTACTTGCGCTTAAGGCGGCGGATCTTCTCGACGAGCTGGTTCTTGGTGAAGCCGGTGTGGAGGCGGCGGCGCATGTCCTCGTAGAAGGGGGTGGTGTCGTACTGGTGGGAGGCGAAGGAGGTGCCCCGCTGCGCGGTGAACTCGGCGAAGGCGCGGAGGATGACGATCTCGTCCTCGTCCGTCCACAGCCGCTGGAAGAGCGGGCGGCGCTCCCCGGCGGAGGCGGGCGCGGCGGCGGCGGAGGCGGAGGCCGAGGCGGGCGCGGCGGGAGGGGAGGAGAAGACGGGGGTGGGGTGGGGGTCGACGGGGAAGTCGAGGTCGTCGGAGTCGCCGTTGCCGTAGGCGTCGGCGTCCGGGAAGGAAGAGGAGACCATGGCGCCGGCGGCGGAGGGGTCGTCGACGGTGGGGAACATTAGATCGGATCGGATCGGGGTCGGGGGAGGAGGCGGGGTGGGGTGGGGGATCGATCGGCTCGAGTCGGGTGGACGCGCTAGGGTTGGGGTTTTCCGGTGTGGACTGGGGTCGAGCTTGACCGCTTGCGTCGGGTGGGTTGGGTTAGCCAGCCAGCCTAGGCGGGCGGACTTGGACTGCGGCATGGTGCGGGCGGACGGACGCGTGGGTTGGTTGCGCCACGACTGAAAAGTGGGCCCGTTTTCCAGGGATGGAGGCGGAGATTGCGACGGATTAAACTATTTTCCGGGTTTCCGCACAACTTTTTTTTGTACCTTCGCTCTGCACGTGACAGCGGCGTGCAATCGCTCTTGCCCCTCATTTGCGCGCCATACAACTTTGACAAGTCAAAAAGTCCACCGAGGGCTGCAACTTTCAACTCGTATTATTATCCGGTACAATTTACAAAGAAGTGCTATTATACCTTTTTGTTATGAAACACAAATCACACTCACATCTGTAAATACACACGCAACCTCTACATCTTTGTATGTTCATTTCTGGAAAATTCTTCACCACGGGCTCCTATATATGTTGTGGAAGATGGATAAAAGTTTAAACTTCCAGCTCACTAAAGCTCACATAATATTGCTAGCTATTAGTTTTCCATTAGCCTACCTCATGACTACTCATCACAAAATGTTGAAACATTTTACAAAATATGTTACAATATTTTTCAAACAAAATGTTGAACCAACATTTTACATAAAAAGTTGATTTTTTTTTCGAAAAGAGTTGCACCAACATTTGTTCGAAGAAAATGTTAGACCCAACATTTTTTTCAAAACGTTTTCACCAACAATTTTCAACATTTCATGAAATGTTAATCAACATTTTTTGAAAAAAAATCAACATTTCTCAGTGGTTGTTCGCGGGGGTCGGCCAACGGCACGCAGTGGCTGCCCGACTGCGTGCGCCGCGGTGACGGCCGAGGAGCTCGCACGCAACCATGGCTGTGGCGGCGCGCGGGCCGGCTGCGGCGGCGCAAGACGGTGGTGGGCCGGGACGGTTGCAGCGGAGAGTCGCGTCGGCCGGTTGTGGGCGGTGGTGAGGCTCCGAACGTGGCGGCGGTGTGGCTCCGGACATGGGCGCGCGGTAGGCAAGAGGTGGAAGAAGGCTAAGGTTTGCTGTTGTTAGGCTACGTGGGCGGGAGCTACTATATATGTACCGGAAGTTCATTAGACGATGAAACTATAAGAGCAAGTATTATAATAGCGCCGGCCGGTCGGCTGGGACATGAGGCCTTGCGCTCGCTCTGCACCAACAGCAGGCTGCATGCGGGCGTGTACGGTGGAGCTGGCCCACAGCAGAGAATACCGCGCTCGTTTCAGCCGGCGTTTCGTTCCGCACCCGCTTCTTTCTCTCTCTTCCTTTCTCTCTCTTCCACATAGGATTTAGCCTGCTTGAAGCCTATCATAATACTTGCTCTAAAGCCTATATAGTGTAACATCCCTGATGTTTGCTTAGGCTAATGACCTTTATTAGTTGTGCTAATCAAGATTAAATAGTCCCTAAGCATGTTTTACATGATTGTGAACACATTTGCACAAAAGCCCTTGGTCAAAGTCCAAATACATGGTCAAACCCCTAGAGCTCCAAAAGGTTGAATTGGTTTTCTTGCGCGTTCTCCAAATTTCACTATAGAAGTTCAAAATCGGCCAATATAAAAGTTTTTCCTTATCTCCGGGAACACATTTTTCATAATTGGCGGACATTCAAATTATGAGTGCAAAGTCGCTTAAATTTGAGTTGAAGTTCCTGCACACAGTAAACCGGGGCCGAGTTTTTCTAAAAGTTCCACACATTTTCCCACAAATCTATTCATCAAAACATATGTCGCATTTTGTGAAAGTTGTAGTGCTATAGCTCCTCTACAACTTCTATTTTTGGAGATTTTTCACTTAGTTGGCACTTTTGGAAGATATGCAATTTTGAAGACTGGCACTTGGAATTGAACTAAGGGCCGACGTCGCCGTCGCCGCGCCAGCACCCTGCCCTGCCACGCGTCGGTTCGCGCAGACTCCAGCGTACGGATGCCCCGAAATCGTCGCTGTGGACCCGTGCCTCGGCCGTGGACTCTCTGCCTCGCATTCTCCCATGGGCCGCGCCCATTCAGCCGGGAACGTCGAGCCGGCGCCACGCGCTGCGCATGCGACGGGCCACCTGGCCGCCCCTGGCCTGACGCACCCCCCATACTCCCTTCTGTCGCGCCAAGGCGCCGTCCTTCTATTTAAGCAAAAACCGAGCCGGCGTCACTCTTTTCCCTCGCGCCGCCGTGTTCCATCGTCACCGCTGCCATCCAGAGCAGGCCCAGGGCCGCGCCGCGCCGCCCCGCTGCCCGTCCTCCTCGCTTCCGTCCCACCAAGTGCCGTCCCCTGGTCTCCCTCTACACCGCCGCGCCAGGGCCAGCCCGCCTAGCGCTGCCGCCGACCGCCACAGCGAGCTCCGGCGGGAGCTGCACGACGGCTTCGCCGCGGGAGGCCGCCAGAGGTACCTCGAGACGGGTGACCACCTCCCCCACCCCTACAGGTAGGCTGCACGCCCCGAGAGGCAGTTCCCCGGCGAGAACCGGCCCCACATTACCGCCGGCAAGGTCCCCTGCTCCGGCAGGGACCTATTGGTAGCGATTGCAATCTATGCAGGGAGTTTTCAGCAAAGCAGGGACCGTTATGTAATTTCAGAAAAAAATTTCGAGGGTCCCTCTGTAATTGTGTCTTAGGGTTTTAGCAGCAACCTCAAAAATCCGTAAAAAATCGTAGAAAATTCGTAAAAATGTAAATCTAACTGTTTTGGATTCCTTGTTAGCAGATCTACAACTTCTTCAAAAGTTGTATAGGGTTTTTCTGAGTATTTTTAAAATGTAAATTCAAACTCAGTTTGAGGTATTTTTTATTGTAATTCAAAATGTACTCATGGAATGAATGTGAAATTTGGATATGTTGTCTGGTGAGCCATGTTTAGATCTGTGACCAAGGTTCACACATATTTGTTGTGTAGATTCATAGTTATGATTTTTGGAAGATTTATGTTAGTTTAAGCTTGATGCTTTTTATAGTCCCCTCAACATATAAATTACTTAAGCACCAACGCACCCTAGGCCTTTGTTATGATGTTAAGCACCTCTGGAAAAATAATGGTGATTTTAGGAGTATGTTTGAATGATGTTTGATATTTATAATTGTGAAGGATGTTAAATACATAACTTAATAAATATAGTAGATCCACATGAATATGTTGGTCAGGAGCTTAGTTTTGACATGTTTGAACTATAGGAAACATTTGAGGTCAAAAAGAAAATTAATGAAGTTTATCTAGGCTGAATTTTGTCTTTTTTATTTAAATTAATTTATAAGTGATCTGAGGCTGACAATTGGTATTTGAGCTTAATTTAGTCATATGATGATGTGGTAAAATTTTCATGCCAGTTGGTGTCTTATTTTAATTATTATGAATTATGGATGAATGGCTAGTTAAAATGGAGTAAATAGATTTATATTTATCTTTAAATTATGTTTTATGTTTAGTTTCTGTTTTGAATTAATTTTAAGCACACCCCATGCTGATTGTGAAGTTTGTTAGTTTAATTTGCTTAAATATGCAGAGAATCACCATCAAAAACATAATTAGTTCATCATCACCCACCCCTTACTTTTAATGAAGTTTAGTAATTTAAATTGCTTAGATGTGCACACAATCCCTATCAAAATAGTGGTTAGTTCACCCTCACCACAACCCCAATACTTTTTGTGAGCTTTCTTAGATGTTTAGATGGATGTGGCCAACAAGAGTTGGGTTTAGTGATAATTCTCTCACCTTCACCCTAAAACTAATGCATGTGCATAAACGTGTAGATTTACCCGACGGGACATACACTCTCACTCAGGAGGAGGAGGGATCCACTAGTGGTGAGCCGAACCAAGTTAGTGGGCAGCAAGACCTGTACCAAAGTCCAGAAGAGCCCAAGGCTAGTGTTGAGTTAGAGGAAGGCAAGCACCGGTTGCATATAACCTTTTTGGATAAACTCTCACTTTATTTACTTTTCAGTATTTATGCTTACTTTGTGCATTTAAGTTTCAGGAGTTGCTTTAAAACCTAGATGCATGATCCTTAGGATACCTATGCTCTTTTACTAGTATGTTAGGAACGCTAGTGCCATGCTCTAAGGATACGGTACAAGTCGAGTAATGACTCATTGCTCGCGAGATATAGGATGCTGATGTTGGAATCATAAGTTGGTTAAATTGATTCGCTCATGTGGTAAGAGCAATGGGTTCGGTCTCGACCGAGTAGCATGGTGCTGGTCTAAGCTGTTAAACGTACCAAGTACTTGTCGGGAATGAGACCGGTAAGCCTAGTACCTAATGAACCAGTGCGGGGACTTTATCGCTACTAATCTTGAGATGCGTCTCCCGATTTGATTCCGGTAGTGCAAGTGTGAGTCTGGACGTGAGAGACATGGGTACCCACGGGTCCCCACCGACCAGGGTCACAGCTGTCCCCGACAGGTGGGTCCGACCTACCAGACGACCCGCCGACCTGACATGCGGGCCCAAGGACGTAAAGATACTTGGTGTATAAGACAAAACAGTCCAGCTCGGATAAACTTTCCATGTTGTAACCGACTAGGATAGATGGAAAACGACTTGTAGCCCAAGGTCGTCGGCCAATATAAGGCGGCCTAGGGCGCCCTCCTCAGGGGCAAATCTCTCTGGCATAATTCCACAACCAAACTGGACGTAGGGTTTTACTCTCCAGAGGCCCGAACCAGTATAAATCGCCGTGTTCCTCGTGTCTCGCCGAGATTTCCGTGTGCATCCCGTGCATAACCACCTACGCTCTTAGATCCCGATCCTCTTCATTAACCTGCAAACCTCTAGGGTAACCCCCAAGCGGATCTGCCCAGGTCTCACCCCCTGACAGTTGGCGTGCCAGGTAGGGGTGATCGGGAGCTCGCTGTGCAGCATGGTGGCCGGACCCAGTGTCATCTTCGGCGACGGCGCGAAGAACTCCCTCACGGCGCGCTAAAAAATTTCTCCACGGCGACCCACCCACCCATGCTCTTGTAGATGACCTGTTCTATGACGACGACGAGATCCATTCACGTCTACAGGAAGGCGGCGTCGAGTTCATGCCCGCTCCGTGCGGCCAGCGAGACCGATTCGATCTACACGGCTCACACGACCAACAGGGAAGTCATCATTGTGTTCCTTTTATTTAATCTATTCTATTTCCAACGACAATGTACAATAATTATTCTTTTCGAGCTGTTTCATTGATACTCGAGGTGTGCATGCACCCATGGCCTGTACATGATGACTGTGACGACTTGGCGATGAGTGCTAGCCGCCAGGACGCAACTCGATCGAGATCAGCGGCATCCGAGATCAACACCTCGTCGACTTGGTCTTCAACTGCGCCATGCACCAGCTGTTTCGGCGGCACATGCATGGAACCGTTTTCGTTCGTGTTCGACCGGCGGTCCCCGACCATCTTTACGCGGCCAAAAAAAAAACAATCTACAAGACGTACTCTCCGCACCAGGGAGGATTTCCTTCTATATTTTTTCTATACTCAATCTCGTTTTCCTTTCTATCTATTCACTTAATGCATCTATTCGGCCAGCAATTTTTATTCTAATCTATTTTTTCCTCTAACGTGCACATGCATCTACAAGAAAAAGCTAGCAGATGGATTTTTGCTACTACCGATCTACATGGTGATGACCCTGTGCGTACTGGCCCTCTCTTCCTGCGATCGAGTGCTGCTGGCTAATGGCTGCAGCGTGCCAACACGGTTTGCCGTGTCCGTCTCAACGACCAGTACGCCACACGTCGCTGCTCCTACAACTGGTTTCGTTGACTCCCTTGACCTCCTCGACAGCTCGATCCGAGTCCAGCTCGCGTCGCCGACCTCCTCAACAATTCGGCACGAGTCCGGCTCGTGTCGCTGACCTTCACGACAGCTTGACGCGGTTTCAACGAGCACCACCGACCTCTTCGGCCTCTCGAGCCCGCCACGGCGACGCACAAGCTAAGTGTTATTTGCAATTAATATTTTTATGGCTTCCGTATGTTTCATCGATAGTCTCCGCGACTTTTGCCGACCTGTTTTACATGCTTTTTCCTGACTTATTTTCCCTATCTCTTCGACACGCTCGGGGGCTTGGTATAGCCGACCTCGATACGCTCGGGGGCTTGACTTTGCCAATCTAAGGGTCGTCAGACCTGAGGGACTTAATTAACTTCTGTGCGTTCTCCCTTTAAATGCCTTTTACTTATTATGCGTATTCTTAAGTCGTGTGGTTGCGAGACCTTGGGTCCAAGGCCCCCCTCCGCGCGCCGGCTGCACCTAAGCCTCCACGCTGAGCCGTGCAGTCGGTAAGCCGTTCCTCCACTGAGTTGGGTTAGCGGAGGGACACGTTTTGCAGCTTCATAGCATTTGAGTTCGCATAATTTGCGCCTGGCACGATGAGAGGAATACTTTCTTAAACAAAACACAATGCAAGCATGTCTTAAACCCAGGCTAAATTTTCATTGTGTTTACAGATTTATACACCGACCTGACATTTATCTTGTTTCACAGGTTCAGCTCTACGACGACCTGGTATGTCTCCCAACAACCTTTGTGGCTCACGATGGGATGCGACTCAGCGCTTCTGCTGTAACATCCCAGAATTTTGAATGTTTTCCCAAGAGTGAATTTTCGCTAAAATTTAAAACTTTTTGTTTGAACTTGTGTGCTACCCAATTTTGAACCAAATTGCTAGCTCTCATTTCAAATTCTATATAGAATAAAATCATATAGAAATTATTTTCAAATTAAGGTGTAAATGTGATTTGGATTTTCTTGGAATTTATTTTGGAGTTTCAAATTGTGTGAAGTTTTGAACTTGAAAGTTATTCAAATTCAAACCTATATTCAAACTATATTTCAAAACCTATTTAAACTCTAAAAACTAACTTGGGCTGTATCTCTAACAGCAAGGTCCATTCAAGGCCCCTCCACTCTTTGCTAAGTCCGGATGCTACCCCAGATGTACCAAGCCCGCTCAACTTCACGGCCCAACCGGCCCACCACCACATCCCATTCCTTTGTCCCCTATGACCGGAGGGACCAACGTGTCATCCCCCTCATCTGCATCCTCTTTTCCCCCTGCGTTGCTGCTCGCGCACGCCCGCCGCGCCGGCGCGCCCGATGGGACCGGGCGTCCGCGCTGGCACGGACATCGGGGCCCGCGCGCAAACCCAGGCGCGGCCTCGTGACCTCCGCCCTGGGGGAAAACCCCTCCTTGCCCCTGCTGCGCGCCTAGCCGCACCCCGCTGAGCATGACCGAGCACCGCACTGCGCCACCTCCCTTCTCCTCCAAGGCAAAGGGCACCCTGGGGCTTTCCGCTCAGTCCACACAGCGCTCTCACCCACCAAAAGGAGGTCCGAAGCCCCGCACGTCGCACCAACTCAATTGGGATTTCTCCCCCTTCCCTGTCCTTAGCTGCAGTTCTCTGCATCTTCCCCAATTCCCTGCTTCAATCCGCCATGTTCACCGCGCCGCGCCGATCCGCTCTTCTGCGCCGCGCCGTGGCCTCGACACATGGATCAACACCAACGTGCTGGAGGTGCCGTCGTCCACCTCAAGCCGCGCCACGACCACCAACGATGACGACACTGCGGAGGAGGAACTAGAGCCGCAGGACGCTGTGAATCATGACACGCCGAGCTGAGAACGACGCCGTGGACAACGACCTCGGCCACAAGGAGCTCAAGCGGGAGGGATGGATCGACGACACCGCCGGTGCTGTCCACGAGTTGTACCGCGACATCGGGCCGGCCTGCTTCGACCCGTCACGGCTTCGACACCTTCCTGCTCCACCTTGCCCTCCATCGAGCCCGAAGGTAAGCACAACCCTGACCAAGCCCCTACCACCACCGTCGTGCCCGCACTCTTGGTGTTCGCCGGAGGAGCGCCTTCCAGCGCCTGTGACCCGGCCATCGTGCCGCGGGAGCCAAACCCCATCTGCCCGGCCATCGTGCCGCGATTCTGTGCAGGTGCTGCGTCGCGCCGCCTTGCCGTTCTGCTTCGTGCCGCACCTCACCGCGCACACCCTCGCCGCACCGCGCACACAATCGCCCGGCGCGCGCTAACCGCTCTGCCGAGCTCCGCCGCGCGCGCGCCTTGCTTCTCCGCGCCGAGCCGCTCCGCTTTGCCTACGCCGCGTTGCCTTGCTGCTTCGCCGCGCCACTCTGCCTCGTGCCGTCGCAGAGCCACTTTGCCTCGCACCGCGCTGCATTGTTGCCTCACTCCGCACCGCACCGCTCCGTTTTTGCGCAAGCTCGTCGCGCACCGTGCTGCCGCGAAGCCCTGCTTAGTCACCGCTGCGCATCACGCCGCTCTACCTGCGCACGCCGGCACCGAGACCCGCCGACATCAAACTCGCGCATGCTGTTATTCTGTGGACGGGCCTTCGTGCCGAGGCGATTTCGTTGCAGGTGAAAGCACGCCACCGCCGTCTTAGCCAAACCTCGCCACCGGCCAACCTTGGTCGCGCCGCCGCTCCCTTTGTGGCATTCTACCGAACACCTAAAATGCAGCCCCTCTTTCCGGGTCCTGAGTGGTGCCACACGAAGTCCGGCAAAGTCACCAGCCACACCCGCCGCCGACCGGATCCCGTTCGGCCCTCCAATCCCTTCTCAGCCACACGCGAGACCACAACTCCCTGTGCCGCAGAAGATCCACCCTAGGATCCGGTGTGGTCACGGCCACCTAAGCCGCCACGTGGGCTGCCACCTCACCCTTTAGCTATCTTGCAGCTAGCTCTAACTACCTGCGTGGCAGCCACATAGATCTCTAAAGTCAGCCTACAGCCGGCTATGAGCTAGCCTAAAGCCCCTAAGAACTAACTTATAGTCAACCTATAGTTAACCCTGTTGTAAATACAGGATTTAATTTCAAAAATACTTTTAAACCTTTATAAATTCTTCAAAAATACTTTTAATCTTTAAAAATTCATAACTAATTATCCGGAGCTCCGAATATTATGAAACCACTTGCGTTGGTTTCATAATTCCGAGACGCTCGCTGCTACCCTATCCTTATCCTCTCTTGCCCTTGAACCAAACCCTGTTTTGCCCCGCGTACTTGGAGTAGGACTCGTGGCCGCTACCGCCACTGCGCTATTGTGGGTCTGGGACGCCGGAGCCCCGCAACTAGCCATTGACATGCTGCGGACACGAATATTTCCCCGAGTCATGTTTTCATTGTTTTCCTTGCTTTCACCGCCTTGTGCCGCAACCCGCATACCCGCTCTCTCTCTGCCTTGCATAAAGCCGTGTAGCACGCGACGTACCCAGCGTTAGTAACCCGGGAGGCCGCGCGTGACGGACGGCCGTGCCATGAGCAGTGGCCACTGCTACAAGCACGGCAACCCCGCGTTGCAACCTAGTCACTACGCTGTGGTTATCGTCATATTGCTAGCACATGCTCCGTCGTGCTCCTGAGCACGCTATACCGTGTCGCCATCCTTTTTGGCCGATCGTAAGTCAACCCCTTTCCTCCTCTCTGCTCTGCTACCGCACACCTGGTTCTGATAATGCCTTGCCTAGCTCATTTCTCCTTTCTCATCTCTCCTCATCCTCTGAGCATTCGCTTCGTTGCACCTATCGGTTGCGCTAATACCTTGCAGGCGCAATCACCAAACCTCTAGCCTTGATCGGCAAACCCAACCTTGAACTAACCCTTCCCTCTAACTTGTTTTCTAGTATATAAAGCTAGTAGCTTAAAACTATTTTAATATAAAACTAATTACTTTGATTTCCTTAAATTAAACTAGTGCTGCTTGTAGCTAGATCGGATTTAATTGGTTCTTCTAAATTGATGTTATTTGGAGTTATTGCATAGATGATTGCCGTTGTTTATTTCCGCGTCGCATCTCGTATAGGCTTGTGATCATGTTTGAAGACCCGAGCTGCGACGACGACCCGAGCTGTGACGATTGGAAAGACCTTTGACTCGAAGGAAGGGCCCAACCTCTACTACTCTACGACGACTACCGCGCAGGTGTCATGTCACTCCCGACCATGTAGATCCCATGCATGCTATTTAGTTGCTAGTGCTTTATTTATGATGCTTTGGATGATTGAAATGCATAGACAATCTTTTAGCCATGCCTTGAATTTGATATACCCTGTTCCTTGAACTTCCTACCTTTGGGACTAGCTACAGACCCCTAGCTAGTCCCCGATATTTACTATCCATACATTTTACCTATTTCGTGATATGGATGGATCTCTGGTTTGGACTGAGATTGGGATATATCGGTATTCTAGCGTGTGTTTTGGGTGAGTGTGTATCCTTGACGTGTTACAGCGGGAGCGAGCCGCTTTGGTTACTTGTGAATGCCTGTCTAGGGGAGATGCGACCTGCCCTCCCGCCCTAGCGGCGTGTCGGACGGTGGGAGTTGGTGAGTGCTCGCTCTTGCAATTAAGGACCGATCGACAGTTTAACCGTGATCTTTGGGCTATTTTTGTACAAACCGTTCGCCTTGTTATGGGCGGGGTTCGGTCCGAGAACTAGTTGGTGGTTGGCACTCAGCTTGTAGGCGGACCGGTGTGGTCGTGTGAGGGGGACGAGTTATACCCCCCGAGTAGACGTCGCCTCGGCTCCTCCGAGGATGGTCTCACAGCTCCAAGGCCCTGCTGGTAAGTTTCGCGCCCTAGTTCAGGACGAGTCAGGCTTGGAGAGGCAGGAGAGTGCCACCCACTGCTAGGTCTCTGGCCGTTAGGTAGGGATGTGGAACGGCTGATCCCCGTTTCTGCCCTATCCGGCGGGTCCAGTTGTACAACCTCTGCAGAGTGTTAAACCTATAGCTATAGTCCGTGTCCACTGGTATGGACAGCCCCTGGGTCTGTTACTCTGGCTAGACTTTTCTTGTGCTGCTTCTCTCCCCCGAGTGTGTGAGCCCGGCTTCGTGCCGTTGAGATGTGAGGTAGGAGTTGGTGACCTCACATCGCAGATGAGAGTGGGATGTTGTGACTCGGTTGATGTCCAGTGTTTTGGTGTACTTTCCTTGGTTGGGGTGTTGACCCCGGAGGCGTTGGCCTCGGAGGTGTGGATCTCCTCGGAGATGGTGACCTCTCTGCAGAACCGCTTACCTTGATGTGCTACCGCTGCTTGCATAAACTAACTACAGCCAGATATAGGTTTATCCATGCATATTAGAATTCATCCACCGCTTTTGCTCTTTGTTGGGAAGCTGACATGACCTACCCGCTTATCGGGTAGATGGCAATGCTTTCAGACTTGGTGATCGACTACGACAACGACGAGGAAGGATGGGAAGACTAGAGCTGGTCCTACACTCAAGTTTGCCTGTGGAGCTGGAGACGCTTCGCTTCGATAGATCCGCTGCGTAGATGATTTACCTTTCTTGTTTAGTCCAGTTGGACTTGTACCCAGCTTATGCTGAAATGTTGTACTCTGATGTATTAATAAGATTATGTAATTTTTCCCCTTTTTTCCTGTGTTGTATGGATTCGTACCACTTGAGACAGGGTTTGCACGTGATAATCGCTTCCTGGGACTATCACAGAGGTGCAGAGGATCGGGTTTCCAGTTTTGGAAATCTGGTTTGTTTCATCTGCGACTTGTCTGGCTTCCACGCTCGGGGGCTGGTCGCCTTCTTCAGGTCGCTAGACCTCCCGGCGTCTCCATCGTCGTCCTCTTTAGGTCTACGGACCCTCCCGGTGGCTCTGTCGTCGCCTTCTTCAGGTCGCAAGACCTCCCGGTGTCTCCGTCGTCGCCCACTTCAGGTCGCCAGACCTCCCGGCGTCTCCGTCGTCGCCCTCTCGAGGTCGCCGGACCTCCCGACGTCCCCGTCGTCGCCTACTTCAGGTTGCCAGACCTCTTAGCGTCTCCGTCGTCACCTTCTCGAGGTCGCCAGACCTCCCGGCGTCCCCGTCGTCGCCTACTTCAGGTCGCCAGACCTCCCGGTGTCTCCGTCGTCGCCCACTTCAGGTCGCCAGACCTCCCGGCGTCCCCGGCGTCGCCCACTTCAGGTCGCCAGACCTCCCGGCATCCCCGTCGTCGCCTACTTCAGGTCGCCAGACCTCCCGGCGTCTCCGTCGTCGCCCACTTCAGGTCGCCAGACCTCTCGGCGTCCCCGTCGTCGCCTACTTCAGGTCGCCAGACCTCCCGGCGTCTCCGTCGTTGCGCACTTCAGGTCGCCAGACCTCTCGGCGTCTCCGTCGTCGCCCACTTCAGGTCGCCAGACCTCCCGACGGCTCCGTCATCGCCCACTTCAAGGTCTTCGGACCTCCCGGCAGCTCCGTCGGCAGTAACGGCTCGCGCCGTACGGGAATCTATGCCTGTTGGCTTTCTGGTCGACGGATTGGCGTTCATGGACTCGTTATGCCCTACTTCAAGCCCCTATACCACAATTTTCTTCAAGGTCTCTCGATCTTCGACGACCTCCGGGTCCATTACATCCTTCCATAAGGACGACAAAAAGCGCCACTGCTTGATAGGTCGTCTCAGCCTTCAATGGCGGGTTCACACCCTGGCTCCTAGGCCCTGTTGCCTACTGGATCGCCTTAGCCTATACGGCTGGTTTATACTAACGGCTCCGCGCCTAATGGCTCCACTGCCCGTGGGAGGCATTGGCGCGCCTTTCCCCTACCAGACTGCAAGATCCTGGAGTATTGTTTGTCTCTTGCGGGTGCCAGCGACCTGTGCTTCGCTTGGAAGCCGGCCCGTGACCGTACAGTGCGCCCATAACTCAGGCCATGTCAGCCCTGGCTATGACGCCCCAGGTTTTAATTAGCATCATTAGTGCTAATGACCAAGTCAAACCCGTTGACTCTAGTCAAACCTTGGTCAACCTGGGTCATCACCTTGAAAACCTCGCCAACAATCACTAATGACCCTCTTAATCAAGTCAACACCCACTTGTGGTCAAACCTTGGTCAAACCCTAGTCAAAGGTGGGTCAAAACCCTAATGTCTTTGAACCCCCTTTAGAACTTTTGCCGCGTTCTTCAAATTTTACCTAAACACTTCAAAATCTCCCAATATAAAAGTTGTCCAGTTTTTCGAGGGACACAACTTTGCTTTTGGGTGGCATTTCAAATTTTGAGTGGAAAAGGGTGAAAAACTTAGTCAACTACAGCTTTTACTATTCATCAGTGCCATGAAAGACATCAACTTTGCCTGCAGTTCATGCTCAAACGGTTGATCAAAACATAGGTCGGCCTTTGCAAAAAATGTTCTCCTATAGATGCTCTACAACTTTGGTATTCAAAGTTTGGTGGGGTTTTATTTGAATTTTTGGAGATTTTCGCAGTCAAACAGTGCTAACCGAATTTGAACCGGTACCGCGCCGCGCCCACGCACGCGCGCCCGCCTTGTGTCGTTCCGCCGCCTCTCGACGTCCGGGCCCCGGCTAAGCCGCGCGCCCCGAGGCCCTGCATGCCGAGGCTGCGCTCGCACCGATGCCCCTTGGGGCCTGCGCCCGCCGCGTCCCCGCCGCGCCGCGCCGGACCCCCGCCTGTGCCGTGCGCCGGCCGCCGTCCTGCGCGCATGCCCGCGCCCGGGTCCCCCTCGTCCTCCCCCTCTTGCTTCAAGGCGAAGTGTGCGTCGCCTATAAAAGGCACCGTGCCTCCTTTTCCTCGCGTGTGCGCACCCCGCCGTTTCCGCGAGCTCGCCGCCAGTGCCATTACCGCCGCCTTAGCCGAGCCGCCCCTCCGCTCGCGCCCACGGCCGCCCAACCGCCCTAGGCTCTCCCCTAGGACCCCCTAGAGCTCGAGCCATCACACATTACCCGGGGTACGCCGCCGTCTCGCCGGAAATCAGGCCGCAGCGCCCGCCGCTGCCCGGCGTCGCGGCGCACCGTCGCCGATGACCTTTCCACCCCAACTTCGGTCACCAGAGGCCCGTGGTGAGCTCCTGGTCACATCCCACTCCTTCCCCGGCCGAGAGTGCCGCCGGCCTCGCCGGAATCCGGCAAGCCGCGCCGCCCACGCCCCTAGGGACCCAATTGCTTGGAATTCAACCTTTCTAGGGGTCGTTTTGTAAACCAAGGGCGTAGTTGTGATTAGTCAGAAGTGTCTAGGGGCCTGCTTGTAAAGTGGATCTTAAATAGTGGTTGCAGTTTTGCTGATTCTTGTAAAATTCATAGAAATTTGTAGAAAAATCAGAAACATGCAAACTGAATTTTGTTGGATTCCTTGTGAAGAACCCTACAACTTTTGTAAAGCATGACCATAGTTTTGCCTGCTAGATTTTGCATGAAAAATAGAAAACTGTTAAACCTAGATCTATTGTAGTTCAAAATCCACATGTGTTCTGTAGCTGAATTTTGGATATGTTGTGAGTTATGTCATGCCTAGCTTCGGTACCAAAAATTGCACAAAGTTATTGACTAAATCTTTTAATATGATTTATTTTGTATTTATGCTGAATCTGTCTAAATGATTTTTGTAGCCAAAAATAAATAGATTGTTGTGCTCAACTTCTGCATGTGATCTTTTTATGCCTAAATGCATCTCTGGTGAATTAATCACAATTTTATATTTGTCAGAAATATTTAATATTGTTTTATGCCTAATTTTCTTTGTAATTGCATAGCTCAAGATCTAGAGTAGCTCTAGGTGTATGTGTTGCATGCCTAGCCTAGATTTGGACCAGAGGCCATGTGTGAGAAAGTTGGGATCCATGTGATGCTTATTTTTTATATGCATTTATCATGTTTTGGTAGCTAGCTTTTGTCTTTTTCAGTATATTTAATTCATAGCTCTTCTAAGTGTGCATGTGTGTGCAGTGGCTTTGTATAGGTTTGTAGTGCTTCATAAACACTTCCACTGAATTTTATTAATTTATTTTGTGAATAAAAGCAATGGTAGCCTTTTTAAGCTTAATATTAAAGTTAAATGGGAAAATCACCACATCCACACTAAATGACCCTATGTATGTGATGTTAATCTTGCTAAGAAGCTAAGTATCACCATCCTTGCTGTTTGTGAAATTAATTAATTTATTTACATAAATATGTACATAGTCACTATCAAATAGAATAGTTAATAAAGAACCGCATATTGTTCCTTTATCGGAAAAGTATGCTGAATGTATGTTTATCTAGGTGAATGTGGCCAACCATGCACCCCATGGTTGTCATGTGTTGTTTGTAATTAATTAAATCAAAACCGTCAATTAAATCTTGCATTGCATCCTCGTGTAGATCTTCCCGACGGTAGCTATACGCTCGTGCCGGAAGGAGGAGACGGAGGAGCTGACGGAGACGTGCACTACGTCGCTGTAGAGCAAGACCTGGACCAAAGTCTAGAAGGGCCCGAGGCCAACCTTGCCAACGAAGGCAAGCCCCGGATCATTAACCCTGTTTTTAAAATTTTGCAATTATCGTTGCTATGATTGTGCATTTACGTTTCAGGAGTTGAATGAAACCCTAGATGCATGATCCCTAGGTACCTATGTCCTTTTACTAGTATGCTAGGTCGATAGTTGCTATGCTATAGGACCCGGTAGAAGTCGAGTGATGTTCGTCACTCGCGAGAATAGGTTCTTATGTTGGAATCATAAGATCTTTATAACTGGATTGCTAATGTGGTAAGAGCATGGGATTTGGGCTCCGGTCCAGTGGCTTTCGTGGGCTAAGCTTTTGAACATACTAAACACTTGTCGGGAATGGGACCGGTAATCCTAGTACCCGATTGACGCGGCAAGGGAACCTTTCCCTACTACCCTGGGGCACCAGGATGTGTCCCCCTGCTTGCAACAGTGTGGTACCTACGTGAGTCTCGACGTTCGTGTGGGAGCGATCCAGTAAGCCTTGTACCAAGGGATGTAGGTTCCGATCCCGAGCTGAAGATCGACGGGAACCGCCTGGTAGTTGTCCATGTGAGGGCACCCTCCGTGTGTTTAGGTTTACCTTGCGAGGTTATAAATCAATCGATTGTCAGCCTCTCACCGTTATCTGAGACTGCTTAATCAACTGGCAATGATATCCCTTAATGATGGAACTTGGTGAATATTACGGCTTGATTTAATTGTACTGTACAACTTTTGATTGCAATAGATGGCTCACTTAGAAATGCTAATTAACTAGAATTTGAGCTAAAATATTGAAAGTAAGGACATACTCTTTGTTGCTTTTCAGCAAAAGAACTCCACCAGCCAAAAAGCCTCTCATGTCTAGAGTTTGGTGATGTAGTTATCACCCGACGGTTAAGTCTTGCTGAGTATTAGTATACTCAGCCTTGCTTTAAATATGTTGCTGCAGGTGTTGTTTGGCCTGGAAAGATTCCACCCGGCTGGGAACTGGAATGGGTGGATGGCGACGAGTGATGGCATTACGGACGACCTCCTGTGATGTTGATCGTTCCGCTAGTTTATTTTATTCCACTGTTTTCGAACTCTGAACTTTTACTTATCATGTCATGAACAATGATTTGTAATAATTAAACCTTAGGGGTACAATTTGGATTTAAATTGTGTTTGTGCTCTGGACTCGCCTTCGTGTGAGTTTTAATGCATATGTTCGATCCTCTGTGTGATTTCCAAGTGATTTATCGGGCGTTAACCCGGCAACTTACGACGGGATGATACTTTATTATTGCTTAATGACCAAAGTGGATTGGTTTAGGTGATAGTATGGTATTTTCCTGGGCGAGTTGTCACACTGGCGTCTGACGACTGCTGCAAGATTCTGGAGTTTTTGTCCTATTGGATTGGTTTCACAGAGCATAGTTCTGTTCCCTGAGCAAAAGGCTGTAGGTTCGGTTGTTTATTTCTTCTTCTTCTTCTTCGGAGCATCAAACCGGCCATTCTGGTCGCTTTACTACTCGGGGGCTACTACACTAGTGCGTCTTGCGACACCCTATTTTCTCCCGGTCGCCTCGACCTAACAGAAGCCTACTTCCACTACTTCTCCGCTCGACCTACCTGCGGTGGGCATGGCGACCTTTCTGAAGGTCGTAGCAGTTACTTCGTTATACCTGACCCAGGTCAGGTCGGCGGTTCTTCAAGATCGACGCCTTGTCTTCACTTCGACCTTCTGGTCCTTCGTCCCAGGAGCTCAACGTTTAACTTCGTGCGCGCATTGTAGGGGTTTTCTTTTTTGTATCCCCGTGCACCCTTCACGACCTCGACGGTGCTGCGTCTTCGCTACTCTTCGACATGACCTCGCCTCGGCCCCTACGCCTACACATCGATCGGGGGCTTGAGAGACATGGGTACCCACGGGTCCTCACCGACCAGGGTCTCAGCCATCCCCGACAGGTGGGTCCGACCTACCAGACGACCCGCCGACCTGACATGCGGGCCCAAGGATGTAAAGATACTTGGTGTATAAGACAAGACAGTCCAGCTCGGATAAGCTTTCCATGTTGTAACCGACTAGGATAGATGGATACCGACTTGTAGCCCAAGGTCATCAGCCAATATAAGGCGGCCTAGGGCGCCCTCCTCAGGGGCAGATCTCTCTGGCATAATTCCACCACCAAACTGGACGTAGGGTTTTACTCTCCGGAGGCCCGAACCAGTATAAATCGCCGTGTTTCTCGTGTCTCGCTGAGATTTCCGTGTGCATAACCACCTACGCTCTTAGATCCCGATCCTCTCCATTAACCTGCAAACCTCTAGGGTAACCCCCAAGCGGATCTGTCCAGGTCTCACCCCCTGACAGGACGTGCCATGTGAGGGCGTTCCAGTAACCTTGTACTTAGGACTGTGGCGCCTGTCCCTAATCTGGGGAGTGACGGGAACCGCCTGGTCGGGGTAGACCCCGCATTTATTTTTCTTTGGATTCTTTGGGGTCTACCTTCTTCCGTGTATCTTGGGTTTACCTTGCAAGGATATAAATCGATCGATCATCGGTCACTCGCCGTTATCTGAGTCAGCTCGACCACTGGCTACCCAATGTTTATTTATGAAACATTTTGGATTAATATTGTTGACTGATTAATCTTGTTTGTACAACCATGCTTGTTTAGCTAGCTGCTTACCTAGAATGATTAACATACTAGAACTTGAGCTAAAATTTGGAAGTAAGGATCAACTCTTAGATGCTTTTGGCAAAACAAACCCACCAGCCAGAAAGCCTTGCATGTTTAGTTGTATATTTTATTTTTGACGGGTTAGTCTTGCTGAGTATTAGCATACTCAGCCTTGCTTAATTTGTGGTTTTCAGGTAACCCCATCTGGCCTGGTGCTATTCCAGATGGATGGGAGATTGAATGGGAGAATGACGATGAGGAGTGATATATTGTGGATGGCCTCCCATATGTATCACGCGTTTAGTTTAATTTCCGCTGTCTAAACTCTGTCTCACCTTTACTTTATGTTTGAAAAACCTGGTTTGTAATAATATGCACTTGTGGACTTTTATGTAATGTAAACTTGTACTCTGGTCCTGCCTTCGTGTGGGCTTAGCGCATAATCTCGATCCTGTATTAGTGATTTACCGGGCATGACCCGGCAGAGGTGACAAAATACATCCTGGTTATCGCTTATGAGCCACGTGGACCGGCTTAGGTGATAATCCGGATTTATTTTGGGCGGTTCTGTCATAGCTGGTACCAGAGCGTGAATATGCACTAGAGTAATAAAAATACCTTAATAATTTGTTTTTGGAATAAAATTTGCCAAGATTAATAATCTTGCTAAGTGCATAGGACGTTAAGGTTGAATCTAGTCCGAGAGGCCCTAGAGGGAATTTTTGGGTTCTTTCAGGTGGTTAGTACTCTATGGTGTATTTATACTGACTTCCAGCATATTTTATTCCTGTCAAAACTTACTTCCTCGCACAACCTTACTAGAACATCACGTTTTGCCATACGTGTTCGTGCCACGGGAAAGTTCGTGAGGGATGGATGGGACCTATTCCAATGGGAACCCACCTCGCATCTGTGTCTAGCCATGTTTTGTCATACATGTGCGATCTTGCAATAGGCGGAAAGGATAACTCCATTCAAACGGAGGTGTCCGAGGTTGGACGCTGTCCATGCAGCGGCTTTACGCATGGATGCTGTTTCTATAGTGAACGGTAATGAATGTGGTCGCTTTTGTGAGTGCTGGGACAAAAGGTCATGATTATCTATGATTTTCTGCAGGTACACTAACCACGGTTGTTAGGTACGGTAAATTTAAGAAACGAGTAGTTTCCGACTAGCTATTATAGGGAGAGACGTAAATGTATGCCTTGCCACCGGCACTAACTTCATTTTTAAGCTTAAAAGCTTTGTGAGGAAGTTTAGGACGCTTTTTGCATCATGTAAAAGCTACCAAACTAAAAATGAACTTAAATCATGTGTTGTATGGTCTCTACCTAAATTACGTTTGTTAATGACCATTCATGCTAGTTTGATGCCTTGATGTGGTGTTAAGCGAAAATTGTAACTAGTTGCTGTCCAAATTTTTCTAAGGATTATCTAGAAAATTGCTGGCTAGGTGTTCTTTAGGGAAATTGTTCATCAACTAGTTAAGCTTGCTCTCTAAATTTTTCATGATTTTAAGATGCCTAAAACTGAAGTTATGATCAATTTGCTAGGCAAGGTCATGCTGAAATGCTGTCAAATTCCTGAGTTAGTCTGAAAACTCGAATTTTTACATATAGTTCCTAAACAATTTTGACCAGAGAATCTATAGAAAAAATGTTCATTATCTAGTTTAGTTTATACTGTAAAAATTTCATGGTAATTGAGTACACAGTTTTTGAGTTATGATCTTTTTAGTGAAGCTCTGCCCTGCTGAAATTTCTGGGCAACAGCACTCTGAAAATAGATCTTTTAGACCCTTTTTCAATTAGAATTAATTCAACCATTGAATACCAAAAATGTGAGTTAGACTATTTCTGAGTTTCTCACAAAAATTTGGAATTTTTGGGGTACTGGTTTATCAGTTATGAATTTTTGTTCTAACTACCAGTTTTTGCCATTTGCATGTTGAACTCATCTTTGTGGGTCTAACGTGCGCTTGTAAATTATTTTTACAGATGGCTGCCCCTGGTTTCGTTGCGGTGAGTGTTGATGGCACGTTTGCCACCACCGGCTTGCAGTGGGAGGGTTTCACACGCATTGCGTGGAGAGCCCTTTGCGCCGTCGGCTACACCACCCCTCCTTGCTACGAGGTGGTGGAGTACGAGGAGATGGGCGTACCTAGCTGCCGAGTACGAGTGACCGTGCTCCCCCACCCGGGCCACCCTGAGTGGGCGGACTTGAGCATGGAGCTCCTGTGCTACCGCTCCTTCGAGGCGGTGGAGTCTGCAGCCCTGATAGTGCTCCACACACTCTCCACTCACCGACCGCAGGAGATGCTGCAGACACTGTTGGGGTTGGTTCTAGCCTTGGACCCCAACGACCCCGTGTGGCTAGGCCGGATGGCCAACATAGCCACGCTTCTTGAGAGGGTGCCTCCCTACGACATCGTGCAGACTTTGGGCACCTGCTTGAGGGTGTTGTACGCTCTCCAGGACCTTCGCCGAGTTTTCGCGGATGACTTGGCCAGTCGTCTCACTGGAGCTATGTGGTACTCCCACTGGGTTGTCAGCCTCTTCACCGAGCAGCACAGTGGGTATACACAGGCTATTCAGGCTAATGCTGACCTCCAGAGTCGGCTGCAGCAGTTCCAGATTGAGCGTGGCGACCACCTGCAGCAGATCGTGGACTTCCAGGCTGGACAGCAGGAGTTGCAGGCTCAGTTGGCAGATAGAGATGCTGAGAGGCTTGTGCACCTCCAGCATATCCAGGGCTTGCAGGACTAGGTTGAGGACCTTGAGCTTGCTGCTGAGGCCTTGGAGGTTGAGGTGGGTATGCTACAGTAGGCACACCACCCACCGGGCGTTGGACCCGACGAGCAGCTGGAGATCCAGCTTGACCCAGAGGAGGTTCAGGACGTGCCCAGACTTGACTAGATGAGCTTTGCACTCTACCTGTATGTGTAGCATGGGATTCTCCAGTAGTTTGTACATAGGACCTAGTTCCTAGATGATGTAGTAGGAAACTTGGCATGTACTCTTTGTTAGCCTCTTTTGGTTGGTTTTTATGCTAGGCTGACTTAGGGTATTCTTTTGTGTAGCTAGATGCTACATAGTAACCCACATGTAATGGTGATCCATCACATTTTGTAATCTTGTAATTATGGTGGAAAAACATCTTCCCGGCAGCAATCTGCCTAAGAAATGAAATGAAGAAAGTTATGGTCATATCTGAGTTTTTGGATGAATATCAAAGTTGTTCTAAACTTTATAATGGATATGCTCACAAAAATTCAGCATTTTTGCCTGTGTAGTTTGAGAGATATCGAATTTTTAGTAAGCTACTGTCTGCTGTTCAAACTGCTAGACAGAGCTTTGGTAATTTAATTTTTCAACCCCTGTAAAAGATGAATCTGTTCTGGAGTTGAATACCAAAGTTGAAGCTTATGAAATTCTACACATGCTGACCAAATTTTAGAAAATTTTGACTTTTTTACAGAAAGTTATAAATTACTTACTCAGGACTGTTATGCTGTCTAAAATTCTAAATTTTCATAAGTTTGAATTTTCGTATGCCTCCTTGTTATTCTTTTGAGCAAGCTTTGAATATGTATCTAATGGAAGTTCAAAATTTTCAGAAGGCTGATAATGCTCATAACGTTCCTGAGGGCTCTGAAGGTCAAGGTGGTGGTGGTCTTCCCCGACCTCCACAGATGACCCCTACTGAGGCTTTTATGGCTGCCCAAGCTGAAGTGATGAGGCAAATACTCAACACCCAGAACCTGATTGCACAACGGCTTCAGCAGCCCTTCAACCATCAAGGGCAAAATCAAAATGGGCCAAATGCGGTGATGTCTTATGACAAGTTTAGGGCAATGAGGCCTCCGCTGTTCACTAAGGCAGAGGAGCTCCTAGAGGCAGATGCCTTCATCAGGGCCCTAAAGGCCATGTTCTCCAGCTTTGTACTGCCTTGCTCAGAGGAAAATAAGGCAGGCTTCGCCGCTCAACAACTTAGGGGCGAAGCGTTAATCTGGTGAGTGCACTTTAAATCCATGCAGCCACAGGGTCACCAGGTTAATTGGGCTGAATTCAAGAAGGCCTTCAAAGAGCACTATATTCCAAAGGGGCTTGTTGATAGAAAAATGAGAGAGTTGATGAATCTCAAGCAAGGCTCTGACTTAGTTTATCAGTATGCTCAGAAGTTCAACAGTCTCTGTCAGTATGGGGACTATCATGTGGATACTGATAAGAAAAAGATGGAGCGATTCCGTGAGGGGCTTGATGGAGAGCTCTATGAGAGGTTGAACTTAGTCAAGATTGATAGCTATCCTGAGCTAGTGAATTTGGCCATCTCTCAAGAGGATGCCATGAAAAGAGCTCAACAAGATAGGAAAAGGAAGTTTAATCAGACTTCAGGCAGTGGGCAGGGCAAGAAATTCAAATTTGTTAAGAAGAATGTGCAGGGAGTCACCCAACCATCTTCATCAGGACGCTGGGTGATAAAGCAGTCCCAGTCTAAGACTTCGGGCAACTTCAGCTATCGCAACACCCAGCAGTCAGCTTCTAGGCCTAGTGCACCCCCACCTGCCCGCAACAATGATGATCGTCGTTGCTATAATTGCGGACAGCTGGGGCATTATGCCAACAAGTGCACACGCCCTAGATAGTAGAATCAGCAAGGTCAGGGGCAAGGTTCTAAGGCTGGGAACCAAGGTAAGAAATAGACTATGCAAGTGAAGCAGGGTTGTCTGAACTTCACTACAGTTGTGGACCTTCCAGAGGGAGCACCAGTGTTGACGGGTACTTTTTCTATCCGTGGTCGTCCAATTACCGTATTATTTGATTCTAGTGCTACTCATAGCTTTATTAATGTGAAAACCATGAGTAATTTGGATTTGAAGTGGAGTCATACTAATCAGGCTTATATGATTGCCACACCGGGTGGAAGGGTTGCTTCACATCACGTAGCCTCAAGGGTACCACTTGAGATAGGTAGCAAGACTTTCCAAACAAATCTTGTCACTTTGAGTCTTGATGGGGTAGATGTTATCCTAGGCATGGATTGGATGACTAAACACAAAGTTGTCCTGGATATTTCAGAGAGAATGATAGAAATCAACTCACCTAATGTCGGAAATTCAATTCTTTACCTTCCTCCCAAAGGTTATAAAGCCTCATGTGTTTATGCGGCCATTACTACTCAACTTGAGGACATTCCAGTGGTATGTGAATACATGGATGTCTTCCCAGATGATTTGCCTAGCTTGCCACCAGACAGAGAGGTTGAGTTTGTCATTGAGCTACAGCCTGGCACTGCCCCTATATCTAAAAGATCATATAGAATGTCACCCAAAGAACTTGCAAAGTTAAAGAAACAACTTCAAGAGTTGCTTGATAAGGGCTATATCCGCCCAGCTCTTCTCCTTGGGGCTGTCCCACCCTCTTTGTGAAAAAGAAAGATGGTAGCCTGAGGTTGTGTGTGGACTACCGACCTCTCAATGCGGTGACTATCAAAAACAAATATCCGTTGCCCCGCATTGATGTGCTATTTGATCAATTAGCTGGAGCTAAGGTCTTCTCTAAGATCGATCTTCGGTCTGGGTATCATCAAATTAAAATCCGGCCTAGTGATATTCCCAAGACGACTTTCTCTACTCGTTATGGACTATATGAATTCTTGGTTATGTCTTTCGGTCTTACAAATGCCCCAGCCTACTTCATGTACCTTATGAATTCCGTATTTTTGACGGAGTTGGATAAATTTGTGGTGGTATTCATTGATGACATCCTTATTTATTCTAAGAATGAGGAAGAGCATGCAGAGCATCTTCGCATTGTCTTACAACGCTTAAGAGAGCATAAACTTTATGCTAAGCTCTCCAAGTGTGAATTTTGGCTGGATAGTGTTAAATTTCTGGGGCACACTATTTCTAGCAAGAGTATATCTTTCGATCCAAGCAAAGTGCAAGAAGTTATGGATTGGCAACCCCCTAAATCCGCTCATCAAATCCGCAGCTTCTTAGGCTTGGCTGGGTATTATTACCGCTTTATTCCGGATTTCTCTAGGATTGCCAAGCCTATGACTGAGCTGCTAAAGAAAGGCATGAAATTTGTGTGGAGTGAGGATTGTGATAAGGCATTTAGAAAATTGAGGGAACTTTTAACTTCAGCCCCAGTGCTAGCGCAGCCGGACGATTCTAAGCCATATGAAGTTTATTGTGATGCTTTTGGCACGGGTCCGGGCTGTGTCCTTATGCAAGAAAACAGAGTTATTGCCTATGCCTCATGGGCACTTCGCCCCCATGAAAAGAATTATCCCACACATGACTTAGAGCTAGCAGCGGTTGTTCATGCTTTGAAAATCTAGAGGCATTACCTTATGGGAAACCGCTGCAATATCTTCACTGACCACAAAAGCCTCAAATACATTTTCACTCAGTCTGATCTAAATATGAGGCAAAGAAGATGGTTAGAGTTGATAAAAGATTATGATCTTGAGGTCCACTATCATCCTGGAAAGGCGAACGTAGTTGCAGATGCTCTTAGCCGCAAGGCTCATTGCAATTGCCTATTAATGGAACCTTATAATGACACTCTATGTGAGGAGTTGAGAAGGCTTAATTTGGAAATTGTTGAACAAGGAAGCCTAAATGCTATCTCCGCTGAGTCTGACTTATTTGATAGAATTGTCCAGGCTCAACTTCAGGATGAGGGCATTCTTGTGATCAAGCAAAAATTATTAGAAAAAGATCCTAAATATGATTGCTTCCGGAAGGATGAGAAAAATATAATCTGGTTTGGGCAATGCCTTGTTGTTCCAGATAATTGGGATTTGAAAAAGGAAATCTTTGATGAGGGTCATCTCTCTAAATTCTTTATCCATCCTGGGAGTAGCAAGATGTACCAAGATTTAAAAGAAAATTTTTGGTGGTCCAATATGAAGGTGGACATAGCCAAATACGTATCGGAATGTGATACTTGTCAAAGAATTAAAGCAAGTCACTTAAAAGCTTCCGGTACTCTTCAACCCTTACCGACACCTTCATGGAAGTGGGATGACATAGTATGGACTTTGTGTCCGGATTACAACTCACATCTAGGAATCACGATTCCGTCTGGGTTATTGTGGATAGGTTGACAAAGACAGCTCATTTCATTCCTCTCCACACCACTTATGAAGCCAAAGATTATGCAAGTCTTTATGTTGAGCATATTGTCCGCTTGCATGGAGTTCCCAAGACCATCATTTCAGATAGGGGATCTCTTTTTGTGTCACACTTTTGGGAACAATTACATAAATCACTTGGCACCAAAATTATACGGGGTTCCGCTTATCGTCCTCAGAGAGATGGTCAGACTGAAAGAGTGAACCAGATTCTTGAGGACATGTTGCGAGCCTGTGTTATCCATTTTGATAAAAGTTAGGACAAGTGTCTAGCTTTGGCGGAATTTTCTTACAACAATAGCTATCAATCTAGCTTGAAAATGGCACCTTTTGAGGCTCTTTATGGATGTAGATGTTGCACTCCCTTGAACTGGTAACAGGCCGGTGAGAGGAAATTCTTTGGTCCAGCCTTAGTTAAGGATGCCGAAGAAAAAGTGAGGGTAATCAAGGAAAATTTGAGAATAGCCCAAGAAAGACAAAAGAGTCATTATGACAAGGGAAAGGCACCTAGGGAATACAAAGTTGGCGACTTTGTGTATTTAAAAGTTTCGCCAACCAAGGGTATCCAAAGGTTCGGTGTGAAAGGAAAGCTAACTCCTCGCTACATTGACCCCTATGAAATTATTCAAGTCTGTGGGCCAGTGGCATATCGTATTCGACTTCCTGAGCGGTTCTCTGCAGGGCACAATGTGTTTCATGTCTCACAATTGAGAAGATGTGCTCGTAAATCGGATAGAGAAGTTATTGAAGAAGCTAATGCTTGGATTGAACCGGATCTCTCTGTCGTTGAACATCCTTTAAGGATTCTTGATGTAAAAGAAAGAAAAACTCGGAGACAATCCGTAAAGATGTATAAAATCCAATAGAGTCATCATCATGTCGATGAAGCTACCTGGGAAACTGAACATTATCTCAAAGAGAAATATCTGGGTTTTCTTCAATCTAGACATCGTAAGTTTCTTCCCCTACTTTCATCTTTTATTTCTTAATCTCGGGACGAGATTTCTTTTAAGGGGGTAGGTTGTAACATCCCTGATGTTTGCTTAGGCTAATGACCTTTATTAGTTGTGCTAATCAAGATTAACTAGTCTCTAAGCATGTTTTACATGATTGTGAACACATTTGCACAAAAGCCCTTGGTCAAAGTCCAAATACATGGTCAAACCCCTAGAGCTCCAAAAAGCTGAATTGGTTTTCTTGTGCGTTCTCTAAATTTCACTATAGAAGTTCAAAATCGGCCAATATAAAAGTTTTTCCTTATCTCCGGGAACAAATTTTTCATAATTGGCGGACATTCAAATTTTGAGTGCAAAGTCGCTTAAATTTGAGTTGAAGTTCCTGCGCACAGTAAACCGGGGCCGAGTTTTTCTGAAAGTTCCACACGTTTTTCCCACAAATCTATTCATCAAAACATATGTCGCCCTTTGTGAAAGTTGTAGTGCTATAGCTCCTCTACAACTTCTATTTTTAGAGATTTTTCTTTTAGTTGGCACTTTTGGAAGATATGCAATTTTGAAGACTGGCACTTGGAATTGAACTAAGGGCCGACGTCGCCGTCGCCGCGCCGAGAGCGCGCGCGCTAGTGCCCTGCCCTGCCACGCGTCGGTTCGCACAGACTCTAGCGTACGGATGCCCGAAATCGTTGTTGTGGACCCGTGGCTCGTCCGTGGACTCTCTGCCTCGCATTCTCCCGTGGGCCGCGTACATTCGGCCGGGAATGTCGGGCCGGCGCCACGCACCGCGCGCCAGCGTGAGCGCACCGCGCATGCGGCGGACCACCTGGCCGCCCCTGGCCCGACGCACCCCCATACTCCCTTCTGTCACGCCAAGGCGCCGTCCTTCTATTTAAGCAAAAGCCGAGCCGGCGTTGCTCTTTTCCCGCGCGCTGCCGTGTTCCATCGTCGCCGCCGCCATCCAGAGCAGGCCCAGGGCAGCGCCGCCTCGCTGCCCGTCCTCGCTTCCGTCCCGCCCTGTGTCGTCCCCTGGTCTCCCTCCACACCGCCGCGCTAGGGCCAGCCCGCCTAGCGCCGCCGCCGGCCGCTACAGCGAGCTCCGGCGGGAGCTGCACGGCGGCTTCACCGCGGGAGGCCGCCGGAGGTACCTTGAGACGGGCGACCACCTCCCCCACCCCTGCAGGTAGGCCGCACACCCCCAGGGGCAGTTCCCCGGCGAGAACCGGCCCCACATTGCCGCCGGCAAGGTCCCCTGCTCCGGCAGGGACCTATTGGTAGCGATTGCAATCTATACAGGGAGTTTTCAGCAAAGCAGGGACCGTTATGTAATTTTGGAAAAAAATTCCGAGGGTCCCTCTGTAAATGTGTCTTAGGGTTTTAGCAGCAACTTCAAAAATCCGTTAAAAATCGTAGAAAACTCTTAAAAATGTAAATCCAACTGTTTTGGATTCCTTGTTAGCGAATCTACAACTTCTACAAAAGTTGTATAGGGTTTTTCTGAGTATTTTGGAAATGTAAATTCAAACTCAGTTTGTGGCATTTTTATTGTAATTCAAAATGTACTCATGCAATGAATGTGAAATTTGGATATGTTGTATTGTGAGCCATGTTTAGATTTGTGACCAAATTTCACACATATTTGTTGTGTAGATTCATAGTTATGATTTTTGGAAGATTTATGTTAGTTTAAGCTTGATTATTTTTATAGTCCCCTCAAGATATAAATTACTTAAGCACCAATGCACCCTAGGCCTTTGTCATGATGTTAAGCACCTCTGGAAAAATAATGGTGAGTTTAGGAGCATGTTTGAATGATGTTTGGTATTTATGTTTGTGAAGGATGTTAAATGCATAACTTGAAAAATATAGTAGATCCACAAGAATGTGTTGGTCAGGAGCTTAGATTTGACATGTTTGAACTATAGGAAAAATTTGAGGTCAAAAAGATTAGCAAATCTTTTTGTATAAATTAATGAAGTTTATCTAGGCTGAATCTTGTCTTTTTTATTTAAATTAATTTATAAATGATTTGAGGCTGAAAATTTGTATTTATGCTTAATTTAGTCATATGATGATGTGGTAAAATTTTCATGCCAGTTGGAGTCTTATTTTAATTATTATGAATTATGGATGAATGGCTAGTTAAAATGAAGTAAATAGATTTATATTTGTCTTTTAATTTGAAAAGGAGGTGTTTATGTTTAGTTTCTGTTTTGAATTAATTTTAAACACACCCCATGCTGATTGTGAAGTTTGTTAGTTTAATTTTCTTAAATATACACACAATCACCATGAAAAACATAGTTAGTCCATCATCACCCACCCCTTACTTTTAATGAAGTTTAGTAGTTTAAATTGCTTAGATGTGCACACAATCCCCATCAAAATAGTGGTTAGTTCACCCTCACCACAACCCCAATACTTTTTGTGAGCTTTATTAGATGTTTAGATGGATGTGGCCAACAAGAGTTGGGTTTAGTGATAATTCTCTCACCTTCACCCTAAAACTAATGCATGTGCATAAACGTGTAGATTTACCCGACGTGACATACACTCTCACTCAGGAGGAGGAGGGATCTGCTAGTGGTGAGCTGAACCAAGTTAGTGGGCAGCAAGACCTGGACCAAAGTTCAGAAGAGCCCAAGGCTAGTGTTGAGTTAGAGAAGGAAAGCACCAGTTGCATATAACCTTTTTGGATAAACTCTCACTTTATTTACTTTTCAGTATTTATGTTTACTTTGTGCATTTAAGTTTCAGGAGTTGCTTTGAAACCTAGATGCACGATCCTTAGGATACCTATGCTCTTTTACTAGTATGTTAGGAACGCTAGTGCCATGCTCTAAGGATACGGTACAAGTCGAGTAATGACTCATTGCTCGCGAGATATAGGATGCTTATGTTGGAATCATAAGTTGGTTAAATTGACTCGCTCATGTGGTAAGAGCAATGGATTCGGTCTCGACCGAGTAGCATGGTGCTGGTCTAAGCTATTGAACGTACCAAGTGCTTGTCGGGAATGGGACCGGTAAGCCTAGTACCTAATGAACCAGTGCAGAGACTTTATCGCTACTAATCTTGAGATGCGTCTCCCGGTTTGATTCCGGTAGTGCAAGTGTGAGTCTGGACGTGCCGTGTGAGGGCGTTCCAGTAACCTTGTACTTAGGACTGTGGCGCCTGTCCCTAATCTGGGGAGTGACGGGAACCGCCTGGTCGGGGTAGACCCCGCATTTGTTTTTCTTTGGATTCTTTGGGGTCTACCTTCTTCCGTGTATCTTGAGGTTACCTTGTAAGGATATAAATCGATCGATCGTCGGTCACTCGCCGTTAGCTGAGTCGGCTCGACCACTGACTACTCCATGTTTATTTAGGAAACATTTTGAATTAATATTGTTGACTGATTAATCTTGTTTGCACAACCATGTTTGTTTAGCTAGCTGCTTACCTAGAATGATTAACATACTAGAACTTGAGCTAAAATTTGAAAGTAAGGATCAACTCTGATGCTTTTGGCAAAACAAACCCACCAGCCAGAAAACCTTGCATGTCTAGTTGTATATTTTATTTTTGATGGGTCAGTCTTGCTGAGTATTAGCATACTCAGCCTTGCTTAATTTGTGATTTTCAGGTAACCCCATCTGGCCTGGTGCTATTCCAGATGGATGGGAGAATGACGATGAGGAGTGATATATTGTGGATGGTCTCCCATATGTATCACACGTTTAGTTTAATTTCCGCTGTCTAAACTCTGTCTCACCTTTACTTTATGTTTGAAAAACCTGGTTTGTAGTAATGTGCACTTGTGGACTTTTATGTAATGTAAACTTGTACTCTGGTCCCGCCTTCGTGTGGGCTTAGCGCATATTCTCGATCCTGTATTAGTGATTTACCGGGCATGACCCGACAGAGGTGACAAAATACATCCTGGTTATCGCTTATGGCCACGTGGACCGGCTTAGGTGATAATCCAGATTTATTTTGGATGATTTTGTCACATATAGGCCCAACTACCAAGTCTATTCCGTTCTACCTAGCCAGCGTAGGTTGTGAGGAACTAAGAACACGACACGTGCCAACATTTTTTAGTTTTACGAGCGATTTCATCTTTACTTGAAGACGTGCTCCGTGTGACAGCCGTTTCTAACTGGTTTTACTTTTTTTTTATGAAAAATCATTTTGAACCCACGCACATAGTCGGTTAATTAATATTGCTGATTAATCTTTGATCATTGCTGTTGTTGATTTTTTTTAGTGTGGCACTGTTTTTTATTTTTTAACTTTTTTGACGACTAACTTTTCAGTGCACTCTAGTAGCTAATTCCTGCATTTATTTATTTTTTTACCTTTTTTTGACTTTTTTTTGCTGAGCATGTGGTTTGAATTGGGAGACAACGGATGAGCACTTTTAACTTAAAGTTTGAAGTATTATATATATATATATATATATATATATATATATATATACACTTGATCCTCCACTAAGAAAAATCAATCATCCTAAAACGAATCATTTCCTTATTAAGAAGTCCAGCACCTGTAAATAATAATACAAGAGTAAAATGTAACACTGGTCCCTAAACTTGTTCGGCTGTGTCATCCCGGTCCCTAAACTCACAAATCAATCGTTTAGGTCTTCAAATTTGTTCGGTTGTGTCATTCCAGTTCCTAAACTTATAAATCATTTGTTTAGGTTCTCAAATTTGTCCAATTATGTCATTTAATTCCCTAAATTTGGTTGTGAGTCTCATCCAGGTCCAAACAGCGTGATTAAAAACTCTATATCAAAAAAATATTTCATAATTTTTTCATACAAATTCGAATGAAGACAAACTTTATGTCTAAATTGTATCTCGAGACGCGATCTACAATTTTGTAGTTGAAATTTTTTTGAATTAAAATTGTTTAGAGTCCCAAAATTTAATTTTAATTATAAAAATTCAAAATTAATAAACTTACAACAATATTTTGGACCCTAAACAGTTTAATTAAAAATAGTTTAAACTATAAAGTTGTAGATTGCTTTGAGGGCTACAATTTTGATATAAAGTTTATCTTTATTCGAGTTCATACGAAAAAGTTATGAATTGTTTTTTGATAATGTTTTTAGATCACTTTGTTTTGACCCAGACGAGACTCAAAACAAAGTTTAGGGACCGAGATGACACGGCTTAACAAATTTGAGGACCTAAACGTGTGATTCCCAAGTTTAGGGATTGGGATAACAAGGTCGAACAAGTTTATGGACCGACATGACACAAATGTAAAAATTTGAGGATGTGAACGGTCAATTTGCGAGTTTAAGGACTGGGATGAAACAACAGTACAAGTTCAGGGACCGATGATGGAGTTTACTCATAATATAACATAGAATTAAGGTAAGTTTTTTGAATTATTGAGATGTTGAAAAGAATGTTGATGAGAAAAATAATTTAGAAAAAAAAGGTCAGTTATGAAAATATTAGGAAACCTAAATAAATTTAGAAATTCATCACAACTTTAAGAAAGAGTTGAATATTATAAAAATATGTTTAAAAACAAAATCATCAGAAATTCTTGAATCTAAAATATAGAATATTGTGTCGCAATACTAAAAATGTTGAAATTGAAAATGTAAAATGCTCAGGTTCACCAATAAATACATTAGACATAATCGAATATGTAATGTTGGTTTCAAGAAGTATAAATGTCGAAACAAACCACTGGTAATGTTGAATTTTAAATATAAAATGTCGCGTTGAAATATTTGTAATGTTGAATCTTTTCATTGAAAATAATGAGATTGTAAACATAATAAATATTGAATTCTCTTCGTATATATGTTGAGCTTATTCATTAAAAATGTTAAAACTGAATATAAAATGTTGGTCAACTAGAGATGTTGAAACTAAGAATATAGAGAAATATATGTTGCTAACAAGTTAAAATCAATAAAATATTAGTGATAAAGATAGTTTGAAAAAATATTACGTCATTCATAGAAATGTTAAGAAACCAAAATAAAATTATGCATTCATCATAACTTTTAGAAAGAGTTGAAGACTATAAAAAAATATGAGAAATATTAGATAAATGTTGAGCACCAATAGTAAAGATGTTGGGACAAAGTATCGAAAATGTTATGTCACAATATTAAAAATGTTGAACCCACTGAAAATGTTGAAACTGAAAATTGCAAAATTTGAGAAAAAAGTTTGCTATTAATAAGAAAATGTTGGAGTATAAGAGAATGTTCACAAACAATTCAAGAGTACATTGGTATTTGCTAAAATATTTTAAATTATGTAAAGAGAATTTTGGTCTATCAAGCAAAATCTTTCGTGGTTCATTGTAACTGTGACGCCAAGTCCTTTTGCTATGATCCAAGGCCCCTATTCTTGCATCTCCTCGACTGTGTTGACTAGTCCTTTCGAATCGAGTGCTCGAACCCCATTGAAATTTGCTTCATCTACATCTGCAATATTTGATTTTGTGTTTATCGTTTTCTTGCTTGTGTTCTCGATTCGCTTGCAGGGAAAACCTTCGTGGTGAGGTCAATCAAGTTGTGCTCTGTTGATAGCCAACAGAGCAGTGGTGTAACGGTTGCGGGGTTCGAATCGTGTTGATTCGAAGCCAAGATCGCCAACGTTGAGTCTCCACCAATCAACTTATCATCTACCTCTCAGAAGATCGGGCCATCGCTTATCATTTGGTATCAGATTCCTAGGTTTCCCGTGAGGTACTCTCGTGTTTTTCCTTTAGATTCATTTGTGTTCATCACCTATCATCCATAAAACCCCTCAAAAAAATTTACTTTTCCATTGTCCTACCGCCCCGTTTAGCTTTGCAATATCGTTTTCAGATTGATTTGTTGAGTTTGTGTCTGTGGTCGAGTCTTGTTGCTGGTTTAGGTTGGGTTCATCGTCGTAGTCCAACGTGCTCATCGCTGTTATTTTGTTTCCGCCGCTATCCCATCCACCTTTAGCCATACAATAAGTCGAGCCGCCACATTACTCGATTTGCCCCTGCTAGCTGGCTTGTGTGAACTCTCGCCGTGCAAGCCCTTGATAGGTTGCAAGCCGCTCTGATCTTTTGCATCGCATACTTGATCCTTGATTCATTATCTGGCGAATACATATTGCTTTGCATCTACCAGAGAAGTTCGTGCCCTGTGCTTGCCGCTGCCGCCGCTAGAAGGAAGTTTTGCCCTAGCCGCCACTGCGTTTCTTGCCGAGTTGTGCCTTTCTGAAATCATAGGTTGAGATACCTTTCATAAAACATGCATAACTTTTCGCTCGGTGCTCCATTTCTGCTCACATTTTTACAGAAGCTTGGCAACAAAAAGTTGGACATACATCTACCCACTTTGTCGGTCAGTTTGTTCTCAAAAAATTCAAAAAAAATCAGGAAGATAAAATAAAAAATTATTTAAGTGTTTTGAGGGGTTTTCAGAGATCGTTCCTGATTTTCCCTAGGCCACAACAGACCTCTGTTTCAGGTGAAATTTTGTGTGCTTTCATACTTTGTGATTTTGGTTCAGTGGTAAAAAATTCAGAAAAAGTTGAGTTTGTTTGCTGGTACTTCTTTGGAAACACGCCTTTGCTTTCTACTAGTGCTTTTTTGGCAAGCTTTTCAGCATTAATTACAGAACTACCATTGTGCTGGTTTTTAGAGTTTTTTGTCCATCGTTCCTTGTTACTTTTACCTTGTCGTGCTATGACTAGGACATGCCTTAGCCAGTAATTGTGACTTGTGCTTTGGACACTTATTGAACTTTGCTAATCTATATTCATTACTTGCTAATCCTTACTACCATATTGTGCCTACCCATAGCTCCACAGATACTTCTGTCAGCACAGGTTTGTCTTGCAACTTGTTATACCCAGGCTCAAACAACTGATTGTGCCACCCTATTGGCTTTGGTAAGAACACTTGTAAGACGGTGGTAAGCCGCTTGAGATATTGCATTCCACTTCCATACATCCCCACTAGTTGTTAGTTGATAGGGATAACCCTTTTGGTGTTGTCTTTTGTTGTCTTCTGTTGGTGGTCGATTTCCATCAACCAAGAACACTTGTTATATTATAGTTTGGATTTCATTTCGGAACTAACCCGCCACTAGGCATACTAATGATATAACAAGTTCATCGTTGGATGTGTGTTTTGGAGTATAATGTTTACGCAGGAATTCATGTACTAAATGAGAAGAGATGCACTCGGTTCGGAGGATGATTTACATGATGATCAAGGGACTTCGACCGTGCGTGAACATGACTCCAAAGGTGGCGAGGACCAATGTGCTTCAATGAAGAATCTCTGAGGACCAAGGTGAAAAGACCGGAAGATCATGCGTAAAGACCCCTTAACTTGGTCGCGGGGATAACGACGTCCAAAGCCCATATCCGAAGGAGGAAAACCCCCAAAGTGCAAAAGATGACACATGGCAAAAGACGAAGGCGAACCGGGCCGGGAATGGGCCAGGCCGGTCGGCCCAGGCCGGCCGGCCCACCCCCTTATGGGGTTAGTTCGCCGCCGCCTTTCTTTGGTGATAAGTTCGTGCAACCCTAATAGTTTGGGGAGGGGAGCCATTCGCGAAAGACGTCCAGAGAAGCCTCGGGAGATCAACCACAAGGAAGAGGGTTGATCGAGAGGGTGAAGATTCAAGAGGATCATCACCGAGGTCAAGGGAGGTCACCACGAGGAAGGAGGACGCCGAGGCCCTACCACGGCGCCACCGGAGTTGAAGGACACCGAGAGACGAACTCCATCGGGGGCATCCACCATGTTCAACGGTGCCATGCCTAGCGCCTTGATGGGGTAAAATAATCATTTGTCCATGGAGTTGTAATGGATCTTGATATGTAGTCACCCATTCTTGTTCGGATCTTTTATCTATCGTACCCTTTGTTGATGATGCTTAATGTTTAAGGTTAGCTACCATGCCTTCGGGGTTGCTCCCGTAGATCATGTCAACATACCATGTTCATTAGGATTAGCAACGATTACCTTCGCGTAGTGACATGTACGAGGGAAGGGAAACACCTAGTTCTTTGTTCACATGCTTAGATAGATTAGATCCGGGTTTCATCATGTTTTGGGTGATTGCATCTCAAGTTCTTAGACTCATGGGCATACATTCTTCATACTTGTGAACCACCTTTCTCTCTCTCTTTAACGTAATCTAGGGTTAGTTTGTCTTTACTTTATAGATTAATCTTTACATCATAAAGTTCTTAATCAACTAAGTTAGTGTTAGGTTAAACGCAAGTAATTCCCTTGCTCTGTGGATTGACAAGAACCTTGAGGGTCCCCTCCCTTGGTGAAAAAGGCACCAAGTCACTCTGTGTACTTGCTGTGAAGTTGAACGCGATTTCGAACCGTCAACAAGCCCCTTTTTTGGCGCTGTTGCCGGGGAGCAAGCCAGTTTACTTCGTTTAATCTCTCATTGATTTTGTTGATTACTAACACCTAACCTTTGTGTTCAAGAAACACACTCTTTTTGTTTTTTGTTTTTGATTGTCCTGATGGCATTCGTTGGAAATCCTTTGGAGGAATTGGAAAAATCGCTAAGGGACTATGCCGGCCCTCGATGTGAGGATATCAAGGTACAAGAGTCGGATTCGATTCTTGAAGCGACAAGGTACGAAATCAAGGTTCGAATAATCGAGATGGCAGCAACTAATCTGTTTTGAGGGATGGAGACGGACAATCCATATAGACATATCCAGCGCTTCATGACGTTGTGCAATACGGTACGACAAGAGGGAGTTCCCAATACTTGGTTTAAATGGAATCTTTTTCCCTACTCACTTGCCGATGAAGCAACAAAGTGGTATTCATTTGCGTCCTTCGAAGCCGAGGGAAATTGGGATCAATTGATAAAGAAATTTTGTGCCAAGTTTTTCCCTATAACCAAGATTCAACATATAAGGAGGCAAGTGACGACTTTCAAGCAAGGAGAAGAAGAGGGGATTGATCAAGCATGGAATCGATTCAACGAGCTAGTTGAACAAGGACCAAGACTCGGATTTCCCGGTGTCGTACTCTTGCATACATTCTTTTTTCCCCTAACCCCTAGTTGCATGAAATACATTCAAATGTGTGCAGGAGGGGATCTCATGGAGAAAACACTCACAGAAGCTGCCAAACTTCTATAAAAAATAAGTAAAGCAGCGGCCATGCGAAGAGATTGGGAAATACGACTTTCGGGAAAGCCAGAATGCGACACAAGTGTGGCACCACTTGCTGCAATTTTCAGAAATACGGCCCCGGAAGAGAAGAAAGAGGAACCAATCCCTAAAAAGGTTGAAGAAGCCAAACATGAGGAAACTAGAACTATCCCGGAGAGTGATCATGCCGAGACAAGCAAAGCAAGTGAAAGAACTATGACGAGCGCGAAGCCACTAAGGGAGTTCGAGCAAATGGATTGGATCCCACTTGATTTTGGAGAAATCTTTGATAAGAGAAGATCGTTCCCTAATCAAAAAGGGATGGTAAGAGCTTTGGAGATAGACTTCCCGCCGGAAAAACAAGTGGAACATTCATACAACTTAGAGACAACCGGGGAAGTCATTCAAAAACTCTTTAGCGAAGAAGAAGTTGATCCGGACCATGTGGCCGAAGCTAAAAGAATCATGGGAATTAAGCCCATGGCGTCACCATTCGCCTGCCTCGCTGAATTTTTTTGCCATAGGATCCGATGAAGAAGAGAAGACATCGCCGCGTATAGATTGCAAAGTTAACAACATAAATTGCAAGGTGTTATGCGACATTGGAGCACAAGTAAGTGTCTTGTCTTCTAAAATTTTTGATGAAATTCATGATCACACCATCGACCTAGTTCCAACCTCTACTAAATTAATTATGAGAGATGGTAGAATTGTTAAACCTCTAGGAATTGCTCGTGACCTAGAAGTTTTAATTTCCGAAAAATGCATTCCGACCGATTTCTTCATTGTTGATGTCTACTATGATAAAAATGATGATGTAATTCTTGGTAGACCTTTTCTTAAGTTGCTTAATGTCGTTTTAGATGCAGAAAATGAAAAGTGACTATTAATCTTGATGGGGATAATCACACATACAATTTTCTTCCCGCTTCTAGAATTGCCTCACCCCTACCTCTTGATGATGAAGAAGTAGGGAGCGTTCATTTTGTTGAAACTTTCAGAGATCCACTACAAAGAGCAATGGAAAATGAATCTAATAATGAGCTAGATGAAGAGTTAGCGGAAGCAACCAAAGGACTAGAACCGCAAGACGGAAGCTTAGAGGAGGATAAATTTGAAGACCTTGGAGAAATTGTACATGAGAAACCACAAGTACTGGAGGTGGATCTTAAGCCATTGCCCAAAGGATTGAAATATGAATTTTTGGGGCTGGACAAGACTTATCCCGTGATTGCGAGTGACGAATTGAGTGCCGAGGAGAATGTATGTTGCTGAATTTATTAAAGAAGCACAAGAAAGTGATGGAATATTCGATAAATGACCTTAAAGGACTTAGCCCAGTGTTTTGCACTCACCGCATACCTATGGAGGATCAATGCAAGCCCGTAGTGGACCATCAAAAGAGGTTAACCCATGCCATGCGAGAGGTGGTGAAGAAGGAGGTTAACAAGTTGTTGGATGCCAGAATCATCTACCCGGTGCCGCATAGCGAATGGGTGAGCCCCGTACATCGTGTGCCTAAGAAAGGAGGTTTGACCGTGGTGAAGAATGAATTGATACCGCAAAGAACCATGACCGGATGGAGGATGTGTATTAACTATCAGAAGTTGAACAAAGCAACAAAGAAGGATCACTTCCCCCTACCGTTCATCGACGAAATGCTTGAGAGGTTAGCAAATCATGCGTATTTTTGTTTTCTTGATGGGTACTCGGGGTTCATGCAAATACCTATTCACCCAGATGATCAACATAAGACAACATTCACTTGCCCTTATTGAACATTTGCGTAAGAAGAATGCCTTTTGGTTTATGCAATGCTCCAGCCTCTTTTCAACGATGTATGATGGCGGTATTTTTGGAGTTCATCGAGGAAATTGTTGAGGTATTTATGGATGATTTCTCCGTCTATGGTAAAACTTTTGCGGATTGCTTGGCAAATTTGGATAAAGTTCTCACTAAGTGTTCGAGGTTGATTTGTTGCTAAATTGGGAAAAGTGTCACTTCTTGGTAAAATAAGGAATAGTGTTGGGACACGTGATATCCGAGAGAGGGATTGAGGTGGACAAGGCTAAGGTTGAAACGGTTGAAAAGCTTTCACCACCGACGAATGTCAAGTCTTTGAGGAGTTTCTTGGGCCATGCAGGATTCTATAGAAGATTTATTAAGGATTTATCAAAGATCACCAAGCCATTGACTAATCTTCTCCAAAAAGATGTGCCATTCAATTTCAATGACAAGTGCTTGGCGGCATTCCGGACATTAAAGAGAGCTCTCGTAACCGCACCCGTTATTCAACCGCCCGATTGGAGTCAACCTTTTGAGATAATGTGCGACGCTAGTGACTTTGCTGTTGGAGCGGTGTTGGGACAACATAAAGAAGGCAAGGTACACGCTATTTACTATGCTAGCAAAACCCTTAATGGAACTTAAATTATGCAACAACGGAGAAGGAATTGCTCACGGTAGTGTTTGCCTTTGGAAAATTTAGATCATATATTGTGAATTCTAAAGTGATTGTCTACACCGATCATGCGACGATCAAGTATCTCTTGTCTAAAAAAGATGCCAAGCCAATGTTGATTCGATGGATCCTTCTCTTGCAAGAATTTAACGTGGAGATTCGAGACAAAAAGGGGTCGGAAAATGTTGTAGCCGACCATTTATCAAGGATGAATCGTGAGGATGATAAAGAGCCTATTGAAGATAAGATGAGAGATGATCACCTCTATCATATCCTTGACAAAGATACTTGGATGATCAACATTATTCGAGCCATACTAAAGATGCCACTTGATCATTTGGATAGGAACGCTCAAAGGAGAGTGATCGCCGAGAGCCGAAAATATTATTGGGATGCACCTTACCTCTTTAGACTTGGAGCGGATGGAGTCTTACGAAGGTGTATACCAAGAGATGAAAGAGCTGAAATATTAAAGAAGTGTCACTCGGGCGAATATGGGGGACACTATGGACATTTTAGGACTCAAGCGAAGGTATGGGCTTGTGGATTCTATTGGCCAGAAATGCATGAAGACTCGAAAAGGTATGTTGCTTCTTGTCCGGAATGTCAAAGAACGGGGAATATAAATCAAAGGAATGCTATGCCTTTAAATTACAACTTGCAAATTGATCTATTCGACGTATGGGGAATTGATTTCATAGGGCCCTTCACTAGTTCAAATGGATATGAGCATATTCTAGTTATGGTTGATTATGTTTCCAAATGGGTGGAGGCTAACCCTTGTCGAAGAGCTTCAACGGAAGAATCCATATTCATGATCAAAAATATTATATTCCCACGCTATGGAGTCCCACGAGTATTGATAAGTGATGGAGGAACACACTTTACGGGAAATAGTTTCAGAAAATGCTTGTTCAAGTTGGGGATCGAGCATAGAGTGGCCACGGGTTACCACCCACAAACCAATGGTCAAGCGGAAACTTCAAATAGGCAGGTCAAGAGCATTCTTAACAAGACCGTTGAAAAGGGAGGAGAAGATTGGTCGAAAAAATTGGACGGAGCATTGCGGGCATATCGGACAGCACACAAGACACCAATAGGTATGACACCATATCAATTTGTTTATGGTAAATCGTGTCATTTGCCTTTGGAGTTAGAACATAAAGCGTATTGGGCGATCAAGGAGATGAATCTTGATTTTGATGCCGCAGGAATCAAACGGAAGATTCAAATAAGTGAACTGGAAGAGATGAGGCTCAAAGCTTATGAGAGTGCAACCATCTACAAGGAAAGGATGAAGAGGTGGTATGATAAAAGGCTTCGAGCAAAGGAATTCAAAGAAGGTGATAAGGTTTTCCTCTATAACTCAAGGTTCAAAATATTCAGGAAAGGAAAGTTGAAGAGCAAATGGGATGGATCGTACATCATTCACTCAGTCTCGCCAAATGGAGCGGTAACAATCATGGACGTGAAAGGAGATCAATATGTGGTTAATGGTCAATGATTGAAGGTTTTTCTTGAGCAAGACATCGTGCCCATTGACTACATTGATATATATCACATGGAGGACGAGCCCGAGCGTCAAGCCTAAGACGTAAAACAAGGTAAATTTTTTGTAAATATGTTTTTATCTTTGTTTTCGTATTTATTTCGAGTCCTTTTTATAATTTTTAGTTGGACCTTACCACCACCTAGGCTAGTATTCACGAAACACAGAGGGCCGCAAAAGTTGGGCCGCGGGGGCCCAAAACAGGGGGCAGGCAGGCCGGCCGGCCCACCACCCCCCTTCCTCCGTTTCGTCCCGTTTTTCTCTAGGACGGGGTTCAGTGTACTTCCTTTTCTTGCCTACCTTTTTAGGAGCGACAAAAATAGGCAAGGGAGGGTTTCGGCCGAATCCTTCCTGGGATATTTAAGGATGCCTGGAGAGCTCGAGGTTTGCATCTCAATTGCAATGTCCAACCTCCACGAAAGCACCCAAGCACCCATGGCATCCCGAGCAGCACCAAAGGGAAGGAAGAGGTGAAGGCAACCATGGAAGAAGAAGCATGCCTCCCCTCTCCAACTCCGGCGACCGAGGAGCTTCGTCGGTACGATGTGGTGCCAAAGCTCAAGAAGGAGGTGAAGAGGACCGCGTGGATTCAATGTGGAGGGCGTATCCCAACGAGGCGCATGGCTAGCCCAAATGCATGGGTTGAAGAGAAGAAGGAGAAGCCTGCTTCTCCCGTTCGCCACTCAAAGAGGCTCCTCGGGATGAAGAGGAAGGATTACGAAGAGAAGACCCCCGAGCCGGCCGAGATTTACGGAGATAGCGACTACTCCGATGATCAAAGCCCTAGCTCGTGGGTAGCCAGTGGAAGAGATGATAATGACCTCTATGTTTGGGAGGAGGTGCCCAAGGAGGAGCCGGAGGAGCATCATGAGCAAGGCGAAGGAGGCAACCTAGACGGCGGCAACAATCCGGACGACGGAGACGATGGAAGCAACAATGACACGGAGGAAGAGCACAACATGTGTTGCGCGGCTCGCCGCAATGCTATTGCGGAGCTCTTTTCTTCCCTTGAAGAGTGGTTCCACACCATCAATGCCATGCAACAAAGGATTGAAGATTGGGAGCGCATGGCGGAAGACGACTTCAAGTACCTCAACCGCAATATAAGGAAGCTCTTCGGGATGAACAAGAACTTCAAGAAGGAGTGGTGCACCTCGTGCGGGAAGTTTCACTAGGTATTGTAGTTAGCATGTTCTTCCCCTTTGTACCTTTTGTAAAGTTACGATGAGGACGTCGTAAGATCTAAGCGTGGGGAGGGGGAGCTAGCTAGCTACCTTTTTAAAATTTTTGCTTAAAGTGGTGTTAAGTCGAGTCTTTAATTTTGAGTCAAGTGTGAGAGTCTTGTGTGAGTTTTGCTTTATCTTTTTAGCTTGAAAGTGTCTTAATTTAGTGTTGAGTCAAGAAAAAGAAATAAAAAGTGTCTTATGCAAGTCTCTTGTTTCTTTTCTTGTTATGTCTTTACTTTATCTTTGTTATTCGAGCATGAACTTGATGATTAATCGTTTACCGTGGTGCTTAGTGGAAATTTACTTTTGTAAAGCACCCATATTCAAACTTTGATCTAGGACTTTGCTTCATCTATGCTTTTAGTAATGCTAACGTTGGAGGCTTTAATTTCTAAAAATTAAGAAAAACACCTTGCTATGAAGGTTAGCGATCTCTTTCTCCAAGTTGAGAGGTAATATCTATCCTATACAAAGCCTTTATATATATATACTCCACCATAAGTGTTGTTTAGCATGATGAATTTGGTTAGGATTTTACTCTCTTGGGGGGGGGTCTAATTTCCAGCAATGATCATGTCCTTGATGTATATCTTTTATTGCTAGCCTCGTCATACATTCGGTAACGGGAATTTCACATTGAATGCCCCGTACATCGCCGGATTCCATACCCAAACCCATAAACATCTTTTTATCATCTTACTCCTTGAACACAACCCATGTTCGAAGATTCGTTCAATTTCTAGGCATAATTTTATTTAAAATTCAGATTGGTATTCATGTTCAAAAGACGAGCGAAAAGCTTCGGAGAAGAAGATGAAGATGTGGAAAGAAGAAAAAATATATATGTGTGTGGTGTGCACACAAGAAAAAGAAAAAAAGAGAGAGAAGAAAATAAAGAAAAAGGAAAAAAGAAAAAGAAAAAAGGGGAAAAGAAGGAAAATCCAAGGCAATGCGAGAGAGGTATTGTGAGGGATGACAAGTCAAATGAAGATCAAAAGAAGTGCAAGGAAGGATGCGACGATGTTGAGAATGAATCTTTGATATTCCATACCATGTGCAATCCGACATCGAGGACATCATTAGTGCCTTGAAGTCATTATTCTTTTTCCCTTTGCACATGTCCACAATTCTAAATCTTCTCATCCTTGACACCCCTACATTATGGTTTAATTCAAATGATCATTGGCTTGGGAGGTGAACAACCACTAGAGGATTTTCCTAGCTTGATAATACTTGTGCTAGCTTCACAAGCCACACTATATCTCCACCTTACATTATAAATGAGAGACTTGTGGGAGGTGAGAGCTTATGAAATTATCTAGGATAGCCACCTTAAAAGAGTGACATGTGAGAACTTGGAGAAGGACTTTGTCTAATGCTTTGTGCAGGAATTTTATTTTTAAAAGTTTGTAAAAACCCTCTGATGAAAGTAAGAAAGCGAGTATGGATGAAGTCGAAGATCTCTAGTGAAAAGATATGAGTTGTGGGGTAAGTCTTGAATTGGTAATTTCTAAACGCCCATGTTTAGATTATGATCTTTGTTTCATGTCTCTTATATTAAAGATGAATGATTGAGTAACTTGAAAGGAAAGAATTGACGAAGCATGTTTCAACTCCGTGGATGAATAACTTTTGAGCAACTTGCTCGAGGACGCGCAAGATCTAAGCGTGAGAGGGATGTTGGCGGTCGATTTCCGTCAACCAAGAACACTTGTTATGTTATAGTTTGGATTTCATTTCGGAACTAACCCGCCACTAGGCATACTAATAATATAACAAGTTCATCGTTGGATGTGTGTTTTGGAGTATAATGTTTACGCAGGAATTCATGCACTAAAGGAGAAGAGATGCACTCAGTTTGGAGGACGATTTACATGATGATCAAGGAACTCCGACCGTGCGTGAACTTGACTCCAAAGGTGGCAAGGACCAATGTGCTTCAATGAAGAATCTCTGAGGACCAAGGTGAAAAGACCAGAAGATCATGCGTAAAGACCCCTTAACTTGGTCGCGGGGATAACGACGTCCAAAGCCCATATCCGAAGGAGGAAAACCCCCAAAGTGCAAAAGATGACACGTGGCAAAAGACGGAGGCGAACCAGGCCGGGAATGGGCCAGGCCGGCCGGCCCACCCCCTTCTGGGGTCGGTTCACTGCCGCCTTTCTTTAGTGATAAGTTCGTGCAACCCTAATTGTTTGGGGAGGGGAGCCATTCGCGAAAGACATCCAGAGAAGCCTCGGGAGATCAACCACAAGGAAGAGGGTTGATCGAGAGGGTGAAGATTTAAGAGGATCAACACCGAGGTCAAGGGAGGTCACCACGAGGAAGGAGGACGCCGAGGCCCTGCCACGGCGCCGCCAGAGTTGAAGGACACCAAGAGACGAACTCCATCGGGGGCATCCACCATGTTCAACGGTGCCATGCCTAGCGCCTTGATGGGGTAAAGTAATCGTTTGTACATGGAGTTGTAATGGATCTTGATATGTAGTCACCCATTCTTGTTTGGATCTTTTATCTATCGTACCCTTTGTTGATGATGCTTAATTTTTAAGGTTAGCTACATGCCTTCGGGGTTGCTCCCGTAGATCACGTCAACATACCGTGTTTATTAGGATTAGCGACGATTACCTTCGCGTAGTGACATGTACGAGGGAAGGAAAACGCCTAGTTCTTTGTTCACATGCTTAGATAGATTAGATCCGGGTTTCATCATGTTTTGGGTGATTGCATCTCAAGTTCCTAGACTCCATGGGCATACGTTCTTCATACTCGTGAACCACCTTTCTCTCTCTCTCTCTAACGAAATCTAGGGTTAGTTTGTCTTTACTTTATAGATTAATCTTTACATCATAAAGTTCTTAATCAACTAAGTTAGTCTTAGGTTAAACACAAGTAATTCCCTTGCTCCGTGGATTGACAAGAACCTTGGGGGTCCCCTCCCTTGATGAAAAAGGCACCAAGTCACTCTGTGTACTTGCGGTGAAGTTGAACGCAGTTTCGAACCGTCAACATCTTCTAACCATGTTAGGTAACGAGAAAGGAAAGGAGTCTCCCACAGACTTCAATGAGTGTGTGTCCAAGGACGAGCTTACGAGGCTTGTTACTGATCAGTGTACTGTTGGCGTTTCGTAGTGTCGTCATCTTAAGAACAGATCTGGGATCCATCCTTAGTGACAACACCAAGAATCGCATTGTAGGCACCTCTCAATGTCAAAACTAATGACGCCGGGTTAGCGTGAACATCAAGACTTGCCAAAGGTTAATCTAAACGATCATGAACGAATCTGCAAGCGCACAGATAAACCATTGTAGCATTTCCCTAAGGAAGGAGAGTATTCGAAGGGTATCATATCTGTGGAAGGCAATGGCGGATATCTTAGACTTATGCTTTTGCTCTGAATGTAAACTATGAGACAGATATTGGAAACAACACACTCAAAGACAGGGGTAAGATAAAAGATATAAGGGTAGTGTGACACACACACTCAGATCTACCTCTACTCTAGCACACAACGACTTAGGGGGAACATACGAGTTAGCTCTAGGTTCTAATGCACTAAACATACAAAGCTAGAAGATACAGGAGATAGGCATGAGTATTGCATGAGAGGGATAAGGTTCAGCACCCAGGTACAAACGGGGAGCTAGCCCGCGACGACCAGCACTCTGCGAAACTAGACTTTAGACTTCTACAGTAGGTACCCCAGCGCGGAGGATTGCTCTTGGATCCAACAAGGCTTTCACCACCTGCGGACCTACCTCTATCGTTACGGGGGATATGCTCATAACTAACGTAGCCAGATAACCCAGACACCATGCCTACGTTGTTGCTAGACTACACCCGTCCCGGGCTATTGTGACCCAGGGTGAGAGCCACCAGATGACTGGTCGACTTAGACCGAGTACCGTAGCTTGAACACGAACCTCATGCAACACTCTCATGCCATCTAACAAGATCAACTAAGGCTCATGCCATCTAACAAGATCAACTAAGGCTAGACATACAAACAGATATGAACTCTCTTATGTCTAGTCAACAAGATCAAAGGGTCGTGTTCGTGAAGAACACGAGCCTCTAACTTATGAACAAACACATAAGGAATGAGTTTATCACCCTTCAAGTGGATCAAAAGGTAGTGTTCATGAAGAACACAAGCCTCTAAATGATGAACAAAGGATGAACTCAAGAACATATCAAGCATATGATCTACCATGACTTTATATGAAATAGCTGAATAACTGAAGTAGATCAAAGTCATACAATGAAATAGAGATAAAATAGAACTCATACCTAGACTCCAAAGAAGACTTGGAACCTGAATAAGAGCTACTCTAGCCTACCCCCTAGCCTTGGAAACTAAAAGTGAGAGGAGAATGAGAGAGTAGTGTGTGGGAAATGGGGCCCCTCCCCTTCTATTTATAGGCAAGGCCAGGCTTGCTCGGAGGCTCAAAGTGCTCCAAAACACCCCGGGATGCAGCAAGTGACCAATGAGGAGCAACCACGTGTAGGGACCAAATGGGAGCCCCCTAGGTCGGTTCGGCCGATCCTAGGATCAGCCGGCCCTCTAGGGTGGCCCTACTTGGTTGTTTTCCTCTGGGTGGCTGCCCTGTGGGCCCTCTGATCCATCCCCGGTGCATGGCTTGATTTGGTATCCGAGGTGGGCCCTTTGATCCATGTGAAGTCCATGTGGCGTCCTCTGATTCGTCGGTGAGTGCCTCCCCTGGATCGATGACATGGAATGCCATGTTTCCCTTGGTGGCAGCCACCTCCTCAGCTGAGTTGGCATGGTTTCTTCAAAGAAGGTTGGTTTCCATCTCTTTTTAGGGGTAAATCACCTACATACAAATAATCTCCAAGGACAAGTGGAACTACATTATTCAAACCAAAATGCTAGTAAATAATGCATATGCCTCCATTTATGTGAGAATATTGAGCGTTGAAAGTGGTAAATTTCAACCATCAACAAACTCCTCCAAGCTAACCTCTTGCTTGTCTCGAAGCAAAGGCATTAGAGACTTAGGTTGGTTGATCAGGAGTTTCTACAATGTTGTTTTCTCAACTTATGGCAAACATACAACAAAGTACTCTACCAAGAGTTGAACAAGTTGGCAATGTTCTTACCTTTCACCTGATGACGTGGGGCATATAGCTTCACCTGCCTTTGGCGGTTGAGAGACAGAATGGTTATATAGTATGTGCATAATCACTCATACCTTGATCAGCTATCAATCCGGAGGTTTTGCAATTTTTTTTCAAAAGAAAATCAGAGTTCCTCAAATGATACTCTCGGATCGCTCAAAAGGTATATGGTTCCTCACCAAGGCATCAATGTTGCCTTTCTTCACATCCTACTCCTAATAGGCTTTATGTGGAGCTGTAGGTAGGGAAGAAATGTGGCATACTTGTCTCTCATATATTGCTAAGTCAAAGACCGGATCCTTGGAAGAAACAAACATACATCCTGATCAAGATGTGCATATGTGTGTGATGGATATGAGCATGGCAAGGTGGATACTAGGCCTGGAAATGGGTGCTAGATATCACCATGCTTTATATGAAGGAATGAGGGATTGATGGTAAGGTGGACACTAGCCCCGGAGTAGGTACTAGTTATTACCATCTATATGGTGGAACTCTTTCTCTTGCACATATCAATCCCTTTTTCTCCTTTTGAAATTTTTTTCCGAGACTTGGGCTATAGCTCTCTTTATTTTATTTTTGCCATGCTTTTGAGCATGCTTTTCTTTTTCTCTTTCTTTTTTTAGCTAGCCCTTTGTCTCTATTGGAGATATTTGGAGAGGGATGAATGATACAAAGATACACAGAGTTTTATTTGTGGAAGAATGCATAGGCAGTATGGAGCAAATGATGAATGCTAACTTCCAGTTTTAGAAGTTTAGCATGAATGTGTTCGTGATCTTGATCAGGGAAGTATGAGTTCTAAAAAGGGTCACAACAATTTTACAAAGCTCAATGAGAGAACAAGCTGCATATGTGGAGGCTAAGAGCTAGAATCTACATATGGCCTTGGATGGGAAATTCTCATCATTGAGGAACTCATCATGTTTTGATTTTTAAAAAGAAAACTCCGGATGTCAAGCATCACTAAGCACTAGATCATAGCACTCTATTCTACCATCTCACATCTCACAACAACTTAGGCAAGGATCATGCTTTTTGCTACCCACAGTTTTCGAGCTAAGGTTTGAACATACAAGCCAACAAACTCAAAACTTGGGTAGGATACAAAGTTGTAAGCAAGACATACGAGGAGAATAAACAGAGCAACTATTCATCATTTCAACCACAGAGGTAAAGCATTCTTACCAAGCATATCAAAGCAAACTAAGCAAACGATGATGAAAGCAAATAAATATTTTTGGTCTTTTTATTTTTGCAGATTTTTTTTGGATTTTCATTTATAAGATATTCTGAAAATAAAGGAAGATACAAGTTACCTCAGGATGGGGGTCCTCCCCCAAGCTAGCTTCAGGCTCACTGCGGAGGAGGGTAGAAGAAACCCTGACTCGCGTAGTAAGCCCTCTGCACCTCCATGTATCGCTGCTGATCCTGCTGCATGGCTGCTATCCTCTCACCAGCCTGACGCTGCCACGCTGAGGTAGACTCGACGTGGGTGTTCAACGTCTGCTCCAATCCTGTGACCTGGACGGTGAGCTCTCCCATCCGCTGCGTGAGCTGACATCACGTGTAGAGGCTGAGGAGTGCCGCCGGAAGGACAAGGACGGAGGTGGACCACCGGAGCTAGAACTAGCGGGTGTAGCCCACTGAGCACTGCTCGCATCTGCCCAAGCCGTGCCACTCGCACTCGGCTGGTAGGTGGGCTAGTCCCAACCAGGTGCATATCCAGGGGTAACCCCGGACATGTACCCCGTAGGGGCCCCTCCTGCCACTGGTGGCGTAGCAGGCTGTGGTGGTGGTGGTGGCTGTGACTGCTGCTGCTGCTGCATGTGTGCTCTCTTTGCCGCGCTTCTAGTGGACTTGCCTGAAACTCTAGCACGACGGCTTTCCTCTTGTGTAACAAGGGGAATGGTTAGTGACTCCGAGGTATACAATCCAAACCTCGAGTTAGGTAACGGGATTTGATTTGCATAACCCGGAAAGAAGAAAGTCAAAGAATCATTTGGGCCCCTCTTGAGTATATGCCCTTGGATCAAGTATGCCTCATCAATGAGAACTCGGGCATCCTGATGAATGGTACGGAATTCCCGCTAAGAACCCCGAGTTTGAGAGCAATACGAGTCACCAAAGACGTACACTCAATAGGACCTATCATCTTGAAATTCATCAACCACTGCCGAATCATAGCTTTAACGGGAGAGACCTTGATCTGGTTAACAGCGGCGTATAATAGCATCATCTCATTGCTGCGCACAGGCCGAACATCCTCTCGTGGAAAGAGAGTAATGGCGAGCCACTTGTGCCACAGACGGAGAGTGGGATGCACAATATCTTTGCACCGAGGTACAAACTTTCCACTGTAAACAAGACCAGAGAAGTCTGACCAGAAAGAGTCTCGAACAAAACCCTCACAAGCCCGCTTCAAAGAAACAGCACAACGAGGACTAAAACCAAGAAGACGACTAAGTTCCTTCCAAGAAACACGATAATCGGTCCCAAAAAGATGAAACTGAATGCCATCCGGAATCTCGGTAAGAGAGCAAAGAAACTGGATGGTGAGGGGCCGAGAGGCAAGCTCTGTAACCAGCACAAACTCCTCCCAACCAAGAGTATGCCAAATGGAAGCGAACTCGAGATTCATACCTGTTTTCTCCATGAGAGCCGGGTCGAAGTCCCGGGTGTGGGCGAAGACTCGGTCCTTTAGGAGAGCGTAGGCTTGCTCCTCTCGAGCGCCCTGCAAGCTGAGGTAGGGGGTGTCGTCGACGACCTCCTCCGCGGCTTGTGGCTCGGCTTGCTCCTCCTTCTCTTCTTCATAATCCATCGTCGATGGGCTCGACATCGGCTCGGCGGGGGTGGATGAACTCGCGCTTGCCCGCGAACGGAAGCGTGAGCGTGTCACCCTCCGGAGAGTGTTCGCTGCCCAATTCATGCTAGCACAACAACAAGGGACAACAAGAGCAACTCAGTGATGGGTTTGTGAAATCGAATGAAGTTCTTACCGAGCTTGCTCCACCAATAACAATACTTTCAGCAACACAATAGAGAGATCACTTGATGATCCAATCTCGAGCAAGAAATCCAAGAAAACCAAGAGAGCAAGGAGTGGAGAGGGGAGTGTGAGTGAAATGAGTTGAATGGGTGAAGAACACCCCCTCTCCCCCTGCTATTTATAGGCCAAACAGGGCAGGCAACTCGGGGTGGCCAAGGCACAACGGCTAGGAGCCGTTGGAGCCGGCTGGGCCCCGCTAGCCGTTGGCCGGGATCGGCCGAACCAACGGTCGGCCGACCCTGGCTTGGGCCCACTGGCAGCCTGCTTCGGCTGGTGGCTCCCCAATGGCTAGCCCATGGCTTGCCTTGGTGTACTGGCCAAAATTCGCCCAAAAATATTTTTCAAAAGATTTCTCTTGAATTTTCAAACTCAAAAATGATTTTCAGAAATTTTATTTTGAAAAGGGAAAAAGGGCTAGATAAATCTAGGATGCAGATGCAAGGTTTTGGAAAATCAAATATGCAATTTTGGAAATAAAATTTTGGAAAGGGAAATATGAGATAAGTACCAGCTTTAACCTTTTTGGTAGAAAGGACCCATCATTTTTTAGTCCGACGAGTTAGACTCTTCTCAGTGATCAATTCCACTCAGCACCCCACTCCTGAGAAGTAGAGGGTGGTGCCATCTCAATCTTTCGCCATTCTTTCCGAATTTTCTTTAGCCTCTTCGACGGAGATTTCTTCCTTGGGGGTATAGGCTCCGTCCTTCCACCAAGCTGCTCAACACTATCCTGCACCAAATAGCATTGCTCTTCTTTGTCCCGAAACTGGAACTTCAAGTTCCTCTTCTTAGTGCAGAAGGGGATTATTTCGGACCCCACATTGATTCTGGCTCGGACATCACTGAGAAATGGTCGCCCAAGGATGAGCGGCATTCCTCCCTCGTCATCCATATCAAGGACCACGAAATCCGGGAAGACATAAGAGTTCTCGACCTTAACCAATATGCTCTCAACAATTCCATCTGGATATCGTATCATTGAATCGGCGAGTTGGATAGTCTGTGCTATTGGAGAGAGAGCTGGATATCCAAGTAGCTCGAACATGGCCTTGGACATGAGATTAACACTTGCACCAAGGTCACAAAGGGCATGCCTGATCTTCTTGTAATAGATTGTGCAAGTAATAGTCAGATGGCCTGGATCTTTCTTGTGCACAACTGCTGATTCCTTCCATGGATCAAGAATTTGTTTTATGGGCTTTCCTGCATAGTTAGGGGCATGTGTCTTCCTAGGTGGCTTACCCCACCTGGTTGACACTACACTAACATTTTCACAAGAGGATACTGGTAGCCCCGGGATCCTCTCATTATCAGCAGATGGAACCAAAGCAGCCAGCTGAGCTAACTGGGTTTCTAACATTTTGTTAAAACTCTGCCGACTCTTCTGGGCAGAAGAAAAACTATCAAGCTTAACACTGAGACTTTCTAAAGTTTTATCAAGGGCAGCTAGCTTTTTGTTAACACCTTCATTAATCTTAGCTTGCCCAAAGACGAGATCTCTCAAGGAAGGTTGGTTGGGATTGTAAGAATTACCTTGGTTACCTCCTTGATAATAAGGGTGTTGTTGATTCCACGATTGGCCTCCTTGTTGAGGTGGACGATAACCATTGTTGTTGCCGTTCGTGTACATCACTTCCTCTTGAGTCTCCGGACAGTAATTGCCTGAGTGCCCAGTGTTGCCACAGACTTCACAAGTCATATGAGAAACCATAGGCAGAGTAGTGGTGGCCATGGCAGCCTTCTCGCTGGTGTAGTCGTCCAATCTCTTCATAAGAAGATCCAACTTGGCAGTAATCATGTCTGCTTCCTTGACAGTATGTGTACCCCCCGGTCGTGGTTGGAGTCTTTCATCACTCCACCCTTGGTTGGAGACCATCTTCTCAATGAGTAATTTAGCATTATCAATAGTGAGTGAGAAGAATGCTCTTTGAGCAGCAGCATCAATATGGTCTCGGGCTGTCGGAGTCAACCCATTATAGAAGCTTTGAAGAATGAGCCAATCCTCCGTCCCATGATGAGGACAGGCCAGGACATACTCCTGAAGCCTTTCCCAAGCCTCTGGAATAGATTCACGTGCTACTTGCTGAAAACTAGAAATCCTTCCACGTAGAGCATTGGGTTTACCCAATGGGAAGAACTTCTTGAGGAATGCCTCTGAACACTTACTCCAAGTGTTAATAGCATCACGATTCACATAGAACCATTGATTAGCTTTCCCCTGGAGAGAGAATGGAAACAGCCGTAGACGAACAACATCCATATTTGCACCCCTGATGATGAAAGTGCTGCACAGCTCTAGGAATTTCTGCAAATGAGCATTGGCATCCTCATTTGGCTTGCCACAGAATGGGCTAGCATGTACCATCGTGATTAGACCCGTCTTGATCTCAAAATTTTCAGTCCGCATTGCCACCTCAGGGCCTTGCAGCACCTGGTCAGCGGAAGGAGCTGAGTACTCACGAAGTGTCTTCTGGGCCATAGCGTTAGACGTGGATGGTACAAAGGAAGCTGGATCGCCTTCCGGACGAGTACGACGAGGTGAGTTGAAATGAATTCGAGCTCTCCTCACAAGTGACTCGGGATCTTCAGTAAAATTCTCTGGTAAGTCGAAACCAGTCATGCACTACCTGTCTTCATCATCCAAAGATAAAAGAAGACAATCAAGGTTAGCCTGCATTGAGAGTTGTCCCAACCTACTCTGAGTTTATAAACAGATGCAAAGCATAGTCATGATAATCCTGTGCCTTCCCCGGCAACGGCGCTAGAAATGCTTGTTGGCGTTTCATAGCGTCGTCATCTTAAGAACAGATCTGGGATCCATCCTTAGTGACAACTCCAAGAATCGCCTTGTAGGCACCTCTCAATGTCACAACTAACGACGCCGGGTCAGCGTGAACATCAAGACTTGCCAAAGGTTAATCTAAACGATCATGAACGAATCCACAAGCGCACAGACAAACCATTGTAGCAATTCCCCAAGGAAGGAGAGTATTCCAAGGGTATCGTATCCGTGGAAGGCAATGGCGGATATCTTAGTGTCACGGGGTGAGACCTGGACAGATCCGCTAGGGGGTTACCCTAGAGGTTTGCAGGTTAATGGAGGATCGGGACTTAAGAGCGTAGGTGGTAGTCCACGTGGTGAACTCAGAACTAGGCGAGTATGGTGAAGAACACGGGGAGACAAGGGGGTTTTAGACTGGTTCAGCTGCGGGAAGCTTATCTCCCGGATTACAAGGAGTATCCCGTGATACTCGGAGTCTACAGGTGGCGGCGCGCTATGTCGTGGTGTCTTGGCTTGCACGCCAAGCATCGCGGGTCTTCCAGGATTCTGACGAGGTCGTCGGCGGTCGGCGGTGTTGAGGATAAGGTCGCTGGGCCCACTTGGCAGGTCAGCGGGTCTTCTGGAAGATCGGGTCCACTTGTCAGGGGCCCCTAGGACCCTAGCCGGTGGGGACCCATGGGTACCCATGTCTCTCAAGCCCCCGATCGACGTGTAGGCGTAGCGGCCGAGGCGAGGTCGTGTCGAAGAGTAGTGAAGGCGCGACACCGTCGAGGTCGTGAAGGGTGCACAGGGATCAAGAAGAAAAACCCCTCCGATGTGCGCACGAAGTTGATCATCAGGCTTCTGGGTCGAAGGACCATAAGGTCGAAGTGAAGACGAGGCGTAGATCTTGTAGAACCGCCAACCTGACCTGGATCAGGTGTGATGAAGTAACTGTTGCGACCTTCGGAAAGGTCGCCATGCCTACCAAGGGTAGGTCGAGCGGAGATATGATGGAAGCAGGCTTCCATTTAGTCGAGGCGACCTGAAGAAAATAGGGCGTCGAAAGACGCACTAGTGTAGTAGCCTCTGAGCAGTAAAGCGACCAGAATGGCTAGTTTGATGCTTCGAAGAAGAAGAAGAAGAAAGAAATAGCCGAACCTACGACCTTCTGCGCAGGAAACAGGTGCTCTTGTGATGTCAATTCAATAGGACAAAAGCTCCAGAATCATACAGAGGTCATCAGGCGCCAGTGCTGATACAGCCAGAGTCACGAGTCCACTGTATGATCACAGGCCGGCTTCCAGACAAAGCTCAGGTCGCTATCACCCGCAAGAGACAAAAATGCCCAGTAAGTCATCAGGTAGGGGACAGGCGCGCCAATGCCTCCCACGGGCGAACAGTGACCTCGTGTCCCACGAGGGTATAGTGATCTGGAGGATGAGGACGCCACGCAAGCTGGCTTGCGGATAAGACCAAGCGGTAGGTGCTGGAGGTATAAATAGGCACTCATACCTTGAAGCAAACCACCCAATCTTGAAGGGTGAACCAAGATGATCCAGTGTAGTAGTATTTCCATGCTAGGGACTTATGTCTGCCCACCAGAGCACAGAGTCGATGTGGTTCAGACTTGAAGCTAGAAGAATGCTTGCGAAGCTCGAAGAACTATATCGGCCTCTTCTCCCGGTCCCGCTGAGGAACCCAGGCGGAGTATGAAGCAGTAGATGCATCATCGGCCCTGACACTCTCAGGCTGGATGTGATGCTGGTGAATACAACACTCCACCCAGCGAGGATGGTGTTGAAGCTCGTCCCACTTGGAATCTTGTGGTTAAGCTCAGACTTAATGCTGGGTACCACAGGAAACCTGCTGGAGCTCGATTAGAGGTGGCTGTGTGGCAGCTGCCTTGAGAGTGGCTGTAGAGGTCTTCAAGTAGGTCCTGCAGCTAGAAGAAAGCTTGCGACGCGCCTTATTAGTGTAGATTGTGTCGTAAGCACTTTGGAAGGTAATTCAGGACCTTTAATATCTTTGTATCTTGTAATTGGCCAAGGGCCAAACTCCTTGTAGCTTATGAAGCTGTAAATATGCATTTACATGATAAATGTTATTTTGCAAATAGTTGGAGGGGCGCCTGGGCAACAATGGTAGGGATACCAAGGTCCCAGTGGGGCTGTGATAGCACGCCGACCTTCGGGAGGCCTTTAGTAGGGACGGGGAGCCCGTGTCGACCTGAATCGACACGGCCGTTGTGCAGTGACACAATGCAGGTAGTCAGCCTGAAAAATCTAGGTCCGGTCGACCTAGAAGGCAGCAGGGCCTTAGCGACCTCAGGGAGGTGCTACATGACCAGGAGGTCGCCAACGGGTAGTAGAACCATTAAGCACAGGGTCGTTGGTATAAACCAGCCATGAAGGCTAAGGCAATCCAGTAGGTAGCGGGACCTAGGAGTCGGGGCGGGAACCCATTATTGAAAGATGAGGCGACCTACCAAGCGGTAGCGCTCTGTCGACCTTTGTGAAGGTGATGTCATGGACCCGAAGGTCGTCGGAGGTCAAGAGACCTTGAAGAAAATGCTGATATGGGGGCTTGAAGCAGGGCATAACGAGTCCATGGATGCCAAGCTGCTAAGGAGATAGCCAACACGCATGGATTCCCACACGGCACGAGCCGTTATTGCCTGTGACCATTAGGCCGAAAAGAGCCGTTGGGCGATGTATCCGTTGGGTCGCCGCGAATGTTGCCGGACCCGAAGAGACGTTTGGGGCGCCGAGGCCCACCGCACTGATGCGGCCCAGTTATAAAAGGCCGAGTGAGGGGTCGGGGACCCCACTCGCTTCCATTTCCCCGCAATCCTTAGGGTTTCCGAGCTGCCGGCAAGAGCTTTCCACGCAGATTTGCCGGCGCCGCTGTGCTTAGATCCACCGCGCCGCACACCGCCGTATGCGCAGGAAGTCCTTGGTAGTTTTTAGAGCTAGATCCACCAGTTTCGACGAAGAAGAGATGGCCCTAGAGATTGCGCCGGTCCCGGAGAGCGTGTGGGAGCCCTCGACGGTGACGGAGGCGCAGCTGCAAGGTCTAGTGGAGCACGGGCTGCTGAAGCCCAGGGAGCAGGTGGGCTGGAGGCCCGCCACCGGCGAAGCCTTCCCCTCCGAGGGGACCGGGGAGACAGTCGCCTTCGTCACGCACGTGGAGCGTGGGTTCGGAGTTCCGGCGGGTGACTTCTTCCGCGGGCTGCTTCACTTCTACAGATCGACCTGGTACATCTCGTCCCCAACACCATCACGACGATCTCCTCCTTCATCCACTTGTGCGAGGCGTACTTGGGGATACCGCCACACTTCAACTTGTGGCGGTACTTCTTCGAGTTGAAGAAAATGGGAAAGAAGGGCGTCGTTGGGTCCGTGGGCTTCATGCTACGTCGCCACATGCAGATGGTGTACATCGACATGGAGCTGCCGGACAACACCTAGGGCTGGAGGCGAGGGTGGTTCTACATCGACAACCCAAAGCCAGCGCTGGTGACTAGGTCTGGGCTCGCGCCAGTCCCGGTGCCGGAGTGGAGCAACCAGCTGACGTCGTGGGAGACGGACGCCATCCTGCCACTGTTAGAGGACCTCGCAACGCTGAAAGCAGGAGGGCTGACAGGCGGCGCGGTGGCTATCAGCTTCAGCCGGAGGCATCTGCAACCGATCCAAGATCGGGTGCATCTGGCCTACGAGTACTGGAGCCAGGCCGACCCAACCCGCGTGGCGCATTGCAAGGTCTCCAAGCAGGAGATGGTGGCGTGGGTAAGGGAGCTCTTTAGCGGGGTGATCCAAAACCGGACGTGCCCCAAGGCGTTTTCCCTCAGGCGGCCCACCGAAGCGGTAAGTCGCCTGATCGATCTTGTTTCCTTTGCTTGAGTTGCCTTTCCCTGATTTTAAGACGAAGGTCGCCTGAAGCAGGGTTGGGAGGGCGTGTTCTGGTGCCCAGCTCCCCTCTCGGACGAGGGTGAGTGGAGCTTCAAGGTCCGGGCGGTGGAGGACATCAGGGCTCTGCCGCAAGAGTATGTCGACAACGACCTCTCCGACTCGTTGGTGGGAGGTAGTGATGATGAAGGCCCTGCCGCGGCAAGTTCCGCACCAGTCACCCGTGGCTCGCGGTGGGTCACTGGCAAGATGCCGGCACCCAAGGCCGCCAATATCATCTCTGCCACCATCGAGGCGGAGAAGAAGAAGAAAAGGAAGAGGAAGGGCACCACGACATCGTCGGAGACGACGACGGTCAGCGTTGAGGTCGTCGTCGATGAGGATGATGACGCGAGGTCGCGTGACGTCGGCACAGGGGTGGGCGACACAGCGGCTATAGGAGAAGATGATACCCCACCCGGGGTTATAGACGAGCAGCACCCGAAGCCCAGTGCTGAAGGTGTGAGTGACCAAGGGTCGCAGAAGAAACCGAGGCGGGTGCCGCCCAGGCCGCTGCAGCTTCAGTTCAAATCTGGCAGCGGGCACGTCGTTGAACTCGATTTTGTGCTTACTTGACCTTCACAGTTTTTTGAGTACATCGTGATGACAAACTCTGTTCCTTGGACAGGGGAGCTTCCGCTGCATCGGGCGGCGACAAGAACGCTTCAGGCCAAGAGGCCTTTGGGTGGAAGCTCGGGAAGGTGCCGGTTGGCCAATCACCGGTGACTTCAGGCGGAGGTGTCACTAGCTAGGTCCATGAGACCGTGGGGGTGACATCATCGGTAGCGACCAAGGTCGCTGCCGATGACGCTCAACAAGGGAAAGGCCTTCGACAAGAGGACCGACCCGAATCGGGGCTACCGTAGTTGCAGGATGCGGAGGCCGAAGGAAGGGAGAAGGTCGACGACCTGAACCGGTGCCTCTACGCCGGCACCCCGTGGGAAGATGATATCCTTGCCGATGGCCGGGACCTTGAAGACTTTAAGGCGGCGCAGGCGACGATCAAGGTAGCGGCTTAGACGATCAGGAGGACACTCATGGTGAGTCCCTGTTGCTTTTAAGGCTAGGTCTCCCGTTTGCTTGGATGACTTGATTTGACGACCTTTTTGCGGTATACTGATGTAGTCTCTCGCCGAGCGGGTGCAAGGCAGGGCGGACCTGCTGAAGGAGGGCGCCAAGCTTCACGCGGAGCTGTCTATGACCCGAGAGGCCGTGCTGCAGGCCAAGATCGAGGCCGCAGAAGAAATAAAGCACCTCAAGGATGAGGCGGTCATGAAGGACAAGGCAATGGCGGCCTTGAAGCAAAAGCTCGAATCCGCCAAGCTGAAGGCGAAGGAGGAGGAGGACGAGTTGAAGGTCGCCACGGCGGGTACGTCTGGGAATGCCCTTATGCGTTGTACTTGAATTTTACGTCGGGATGAACCAATCCTGACCTTGCTGATTGCAGAGGACAAGAAGAGGGAGTTCGCCTTGAGGAAAGACCTCAAGGAGTCGAAGGACCGGGTGAAGATCCTCAAGGAGAAGCACAAGGAGGTCGTCACCAGTGAGTATTACTATACCCGGAAGGCTGCATATGAATTTGGTGTTCGCAGGGATCTGGAGATCGACCTAGGCCGGGCAATGCAAACCCTTATTGATCATCAAGAGATGACTGCAGATCTTCAGAAGGAGCTAGACGACCTCAAGGAGGCCGCCGAGTACCTTGTGGACGTGTACATCCCCAAGGTCGAAGGCGGGCTGCAGAAGCTCGTCGCGCGTCTGGAAGATGTGGAAGGTCGCATGAAGACCCTGCTGATGGACAGCGGGAGGCTCGCCGCTGCTACCGCACTGGCCACGGTGAAGCACCATGTGCCGACGTTCGACCTTGAGAAGGTCAGGGAAGAACTCGACCTGGCCCCACTGGTGGGTCGTGAAGACATCCAGGCCGCCGCGGAGGAGATTGTGAAGAAGATGGACCTGTAGAGTGTAGCTTAGGAAGTAGCAAACTGTTAATGCCAATGGGTCGTGGACCCTTTTGATGTAAGATAAACCTTGCATGAATGAAAAAGGCATGTTTAATTAACTGATGTGGTTCCTTATTTGACTTATATACTCTTTATAAGAACGCAAAAGTAATGGAGCTGCACGAACCCTTTCCTCCCGCTAACCCAACTCAGTGGAGGAATGACTTACCGACTACACGGCTCAGCGTGGAGGCTTATGTGCAGTCGGCGCGCGGAGGGGGGTCCTGGACCCAAGGTCGAGCAGCCACACGACCTAGGCATACTTATAAAGTGCACAAGAAGTTGTGATAAGGGAACACTAGTGAAAAGAAAGGTAGAAACCCCCCAGGTTGAACGACCCTTAGGTTAGCAAAGCCAAGCCCCCGAGCGTGAAGGGCCTGGCTTAACACCAAGCCCCCGAGCGCGAGGGGTCTAGTTTTAAACCAAGCCCCCGAGTGTGCTGAGGAGGAGGGGTGAACAGAGAGTAAACAGAGACCCATAAAAGTAGGTCGAAAGGAGATCTTTATATATATTGAATTACAAAGGATAGAGTACATAGCTTTTATTGCGATACAAGGCTCCTAAGGATAGAAGCAACGTAAGTGCTCGATGTTCCAGGGGTTCGGGACGCCCTGGCCATTGGCCCATTGGAGGTGATAGGTCGCCGGTCCAATGACCTCCTTAACTATGAAGGGGCCTTCCCAAGGTGCAGAGAGCTTATGCATGTCCTTGGTGCTTTGGATTCATCGCAGAACTAGGTCGCCAACATTGATGGAACGTTCCCGCACGTTGTGGTCGTGGTAGAGTCGTAGCTGCTGCTCGTGGTGGGTGTGGCGCATGAGCATAGCCACACGATGTTCCTCAACGCTGTCAAGGTCGAGCCTGCGCGTTTGCTCCACTTCTCCTTCATCGAAGTGCTGGATGCGGGGAGCCCCGAAGGCAACGTCGGTGGGGAGGATGGCCTCTGACCCGTAGACCAAGAAGAAGGGCGAGTACCCTGTAGCTGAGCTGACCTGGGTCCTGAGACCCCAGATGACGTGAGGTAGCTCTGAGAGCCACCTGGTTGCGTAGGGCGATGAGCCGTCGAAGATGCGGTCCTTGATGGCCTGTAGGACCATGCCGTTAGCTCGCTCGACCTGGCCGTTGCACCGTGGGTGCGCCACCGAGGAGTAGTATACGTCGATTAGGTTGTCTTGGCAGAAGTCCCAGAAGTCGGCTCTTGTGAAGGCCTTGCCAAGGTCGGTGACGATCCTGTTGGGCACCCCGAAATGATGGGTGATCTCTTCGATGAACTTGGCCGCCTCTTTCGAGGTGACACTGGATACGGGACGGACCTCGATCCACTTGGTGAACTTATCTACCGCCGCGATGATGTGCTTGTAACCGCCAGGGGTGGTCTTGAAAGGTCCCACGGAGTCAAGACCCCACACTGCGAAGGGCCAGGATGGAGGGATGGTCCTTAGGGCCTGAGCCGGGACGTGCTGCTGCTTGGCGAAGAACTGGCAGCCCTTGCACCGACGTACAAGTTCCTGGGCATCAGCCATGGCCGTGGGCCAGTAGAAGCCGGACCTGAAGACCTTGCCCACCAGGTTGGCAGAGGCGGCGTGATTGCCGCACTCGCCGCCGTGGATCTCATCCAAGAGCCTGAGGACCTCGGATCGTAGAATGCACTTCATCAAAACCCCTATGGAGGCGGACCTCCGGTAGAGTTGGTTGCCGACGACGACGTAGTTGGCGCTACGCCTCGTGATCTTTTCGCGCTCCATCTTGTCCTCAGGTACTCGATGCTCGAGGAGGAAGGCGATGAAGTCAAGGCGCCAGTCATCTTCTGCCTCGGTCATGAGGACTTCGCGACCTCCGGGCGAGGTCACTTCATCATCAGGCGACTCTGGGTCGGTGATAAGCTTGATGGACGGCTTGCATAGGTCCTGGACGAACACGCCAGCCGGAACCACCGCGTGCTTGGAGCCGAGCTTGGAGAGGACATCAGCCGTGACGTTGTTGTTGCGGCAGACGTGGTGGAACTCGAGCCCTTCGAAGTGACGCTCGAGCTTGCACACCTCAGCACAGTAGGCATCCATCGTGTCCTTCCTGGCTTCAGAGTCCTTGCTGACATGGTCGATTACGACCTTAGAATCGCCGTAAGCTATGAGGCGTTTGATCCCTAGGGAGACAACAATGTGTAGCCCATGGATGAGGGCCTCGTACTTAGCGCCATTGTTGGACGCCTTGTAGTGGATCTACAGGACGTACTTGAGGTAGTCACCCTGAGGGGAGATGAACAGGATGCCTGCGCCGGCTCCTTCGAGGTTCAGGGAACCATCGAAGTACATTTTCCAGTGCTCAGGTCACTCCGATGGCGGAGGCTGCTGAATCACAGTCCACTCCGAGACGAAGTCTGCGATGACCTGGGACTTGATCGCCTGCCTGGGGCAAAACTCTAGGTCGAACTCCCCTAGCTCGATGGACCACTTGACGATGCATCCAGTGGTGTCGCGGCTCCGCAGGATCTCGCCGAGGGGGAAGGCCGAGACGACCTTTATCTTGTGGGACTGGAAGTAATGCCGGAGCTTGCAAGAGGTGACGAGCAGCGTGTAGAGCATCTTCTGGGGCTGGCTATACCTAGTCTTGCTGTCAGACAGGACCTCACTGACGTAGTAGATAGGTCGCTGGACAGGGTAAGGTCGGCCCTCTTCAGGTCGCTCAGCCACCAGAACCGAACTGACCACCAGGATGGCCGCCGAGATGTAGAGCAGTAACGGTTCCTCAGGCGCCGGGGGCACCATCACCTGGGGTGACGTGAGGAAGGTCTTGAGTTGCTCCAGAGCTTGGTCTGCCTCTTCGGTCCAGACGAAGTTGTCCGCCTTTTTTAGCAACTTGAAGAAGGGCAGACCTTTCTCTTCAAGCTTGCTAATGAATCGACCTAGGGCCGCCATCATTCCAGTGAGCTTCATGACGTCCTTCTTCCCCGTAGGTCGCTTCATCCTGAGGATGACATCCACCTTGGTAGGATTGGCCTCAATGCCCCGGTTGCTGACCATGAAGCCCAGGAGCTTGCCAGATGGGACACCAAAGATGCACTTCTCTGGATTAAGTTTCCAGCGATAGACGCGGAGGTTGGTGAAGGTCTCCGCAAGGTCAGCTATGAGCTTATCCTCATGGGTGGTCTTGACGACCACGTCGTCGATGTAAGCTTCTACGTTCTGGCCGATATGGCTCGCGAGGCACTTCTGGATGGCCTTCTGGTAGGTCGCACCGGCATTCTTGAGGCCAAAGGTCATGGCCATGTAGCAGTAGATGCCATGGGGCGTTATGAACACCGTCTTATCTTGGTCGGAGACCTTCAGGGCTATCTGATGATACCCTGAGTAGCAGTCGAGAAAGCATAGGAGGACGCTTCCGGCAGTGGAGTCCACGACCTGGTCGATGCGCGGAAGAGGGAAGGGGTCTTTAGGGCACTGCCTGTTGAGGTCGGTGTAGTCGATACACATTCTCCATTGACCGGTTTCTTGGGTACAAGGACCGGGTTGGCGAGCCAAACCGGGTTTTTACACTCGCGGATGAATCCGGCAGCTAGGAGCTTTATTAATTCTACCCTAATGACGTCCTTGCGATCTTTCGCAAAGCGGTGAAGCTTCTGCTTGACAGGCTTGGCCGTCTTGCTTACATCCAAGGAGTGGTCAGCCAGCTCCCTGGGGACACCCGGCATATCTGATGGACTCCATGCGAATATGTTCGCGTTATCTCGGAGGAAACTGGTGAGCGCGAGTTCCTATTTGGGGTCGAGCCCGTCGCCGATCACCACCGTCTTCTCTGCATCGGCAAGGCCGAGGCAGACCTTCTTCGTGGACGGGACCGCGTCCAGGGCGATGTCGGTGCACTTCTGTTCCGGGACAGGTAGGTCGACCGGGTCGACTTGTTTGGCCTCAGCGACTAGGACCGCGGAGGCGGCAGTTAGGCGAGGTCGAGGGCCTCCGTGTTGCACTTGAAGGAGATAATGAGGTCCCCCTTAACGGAGAGGACCCCATTTGGAGCCGGCATCTTCAACACCAAGTAAGTGTAGTGCGGGATGGCCATGAATCTGGCCAGCATCGGGCGACCTAGGATCGCATGGTAGGAGGACTTGAAGTTGGCGACCTCGAAGCTGAGGTACTCCGTGACGGGGAGGGAGACCTGACCTAGGGGGTAAGCCGCCTTCCCGGGGACGATGCCGTTGAAGGGCTCGTCGCACTCCGTGATCTTGTCGAAGTCAAAACCCATCTTCTTGAGGGCCTCAACAAAGATGATGTTGATCCCGCTCCCTCCATCGATCAGGGTCTGGGAGAGCAAGGCCCCGTCCACCGTAGGCTTGACGACGAGCGGGTAGGACCCAGGATCTGGGATATGCACCCAGTGATCAGCTCTGGAGAACGTGATCGCCTGCTCAGACCAACGCAGAGGCGCAGTTGGCTGAGTGTGGACGAGGTGGACGTCGCGCTTGTCCTTGTAGCGCCTCTTGCTGGTGCTGGACTTGATGCCACCAACGATCATGTTGATCGCGCGGGTTGCGGCTTGGAAAGGCCCATTGGGGTTGACTGTTGGTGGTGGAGGAGGCAGGTTGGTCTCGTCGCGGGGAGGCGCCGGAGGCGGGTCGCTGCGAGGTGGGTCGCTGCGAGGGGGCTCGCGGTGATCGTCATATCGCTCTTCGCGCCGGTCGTCGCGTCGATCTCGCCGGTCGTCGCGGCGGTAGTTGCTGTTGTAGGGGCGGTTGTCGCGGCACCCGCCGTCATTCCTGGGTCGCTTGGGGTCTGCGGGGGCGCTGAAGGCCCTCTTGAACTGGGAGCACTCGCGGAGAGTGTGGGTAGCCCCCTCGTGGAACCCGCAAATGCTGTCAAGCGCCAGGTCGAACTCCTCCTGGTTAAAGGTCGAACCTCGGCGCCCTTCGACCGCTAGGACCTCGGAAGGTTGCTTGCGGAGCTTGTCGGCTGCGGTGCCGGATGTGCCAGGGGCATCAGCATCGAACTGGTTCTGAAGCGCCTCTTCTGTGTCCATCAGCTTGTTGACGACGTGCATGAGCTCCTTGACATTGGTGCGCCAAACTCATGGATCTTCTCAAAGACCTTGCGGTCCTTGATGCCCTTCTTGTAGCTGTCGACGATTTGATCGTCCTTGACGCCGATGCACTCATTCCGGTTCTCGAAGAAATGGTGGTTGTAGTCTCGGAGCTGCTCCTTGGGCTTCTGCACGACCCGCCCAAGGTTGAAGGTGTTTCCCGGGCGATCGTAGGTCTCCTGGAAGTTGAAGGTGAAGGCCTGGGACAGGTCGGCCCAGGTCTTGATGCTGCCAGGCTCGAGGTTGTTGAGCCATAACGAGGGAGCCTTGCCCATGACCAGCGGGAAGTATACCGCCATGTGGTTGAAGTTGCCAATGGCCGCCTTGACGGCGACATAGTAGGTCGACAGCCAGATGTTGGGGTCAGAGCGCCGATCGTACGGCTTGATGTTGGGCTTGAAGTTGTCAGGGTACTCCACCGTACTGAAACGGGAAGCCAGCGCTGGGAAGGTGGTGACGGCAAGGTCGTCACTGGTGCCTCTGGCCGGAGGGACCGCTCTAGGAGCGGAGTGGACGCTGCGCTCGGGGATGACAACCTGGGAGCGTGGCTGCCGGTCCCGGTTGCCCTGGAGAATTCCTGGGTCACCGTGCTCAGCATTGTAGAGGGCGCGCTGCTTGTTCTCGATGTCGTGGCGGTCCCGCAGCTTGCGCTCCATAATGCGATGGACGGCGCCAGGTGCACCGTACTCGCGATCGTACTCCAAGCGATGTCGGAGTTCGTGCTCTTCGCGCTCCCGATGGCGCTGGTCGACGAGGTCTCGCATGTCGCGGGTGCATCTGTTGGCGTCGAGGTTGACGCGCAGGTCGCCGGCAGCAGGCTGCCGGGCGGGTTGCTCAGGGTTGTGCTGAGCGACCTCCTCCCTGATGGGGGAGAGATGGCTGCGCGAAGGTCAATGAGATCGACTGCGCGAGTGGCGGGTCGATGAAGACGCGGCGGACTTAGAGGCCGCGCTCTTCTCCTCCACCAAGGTGTTGGCGACCCGGAGGTACGCGAGGGCCTGCTCGGCTTCAGGCGTGAGAGGAGCCTGCTGGAGCCGGGTGATGGTCGTGCCCAGGTTGGCCTGGGGGCTATTGAAGGTCGGGATCCCGGCTTCCTCGAACTCCAGGCGCAGGTCCCGAGCGCATGGCAGGACTGCGCGCTGCTGCTCTTCCGCACGTCGCTGAGTGCGCCGGGCGTTGTCTTGGGTGCGGGCCGCTTCCTCAGAGTTGGTCACGCCCACACGGGGTGGCTTGTTCTCAGAAACCACGAGCACTTGGCGTAAGACGATGTCCGAGTCGTTGGGGGAGACTCGAACACGGACCTTCTGGAACTCCCCGCAGTCCGGGGACTGGGTAGGTCGTTTGGCTTGGCGAGGGAGCTCTTGGTCGATCTTCTTCCGCAGGCGGCACCCGTGGAGGGTTTGCTTCGCACCCTTGTGATAGGTGCAGGGCACGTCGAGAGGGTCGCGCCGAGCGCGAGGTGCCGACCTCGGGTCGCCGGAAGGTCGCCGCCCAGATTGGATCTGGGGAGGAGCAAACATCTGGCTGAGACGAAGGCCAGGTGCAGACTTTAGGCCGAAGGGGAATGTGTCGTGGCGTAGCGCTATCTGCGTCGAGTGCTGAGCTCGTTCGCAGATCTCCAGGGTGTTCCTTATCATGCTGATGACGTTTTCCATCCCCTGGACAAGGTCGCAGGGTTTGGGTGGGTGGGCTTCCGATACTGATAGAGGCGGAGTGCCCGATCTTTCGGTGAGTGGAGATAACTTCGATCTGGTGGTTGTTGACCCTCACGATCTGACTACGACGAGCGAGCTCGAAGCGCTAATGCAATCGCTGAACCAACTCCCGATGGTTACCAACCTTGCCGGTGCAAAGTCAGCCTGATCACGAAGATCGTTTCCTGCACGCAATCGAAGAACGAACAAGAAAAAAGAGGCGAGCAATCTTACTATCACTCGAAGGTGGAGTCTGCAATACACGAAGGCAGCGCTCATGTCCTCATCAGATACTAGATCGGGAACGGGGACGGCGACAGGCGTCGTGACGACCTGCTCCGAGGTCGCTAGTGGAGTCGCGGCTGCCGGAGCAGGAGAGATCGACGTGAAAGATCCAAAGCAGATCTCCACGGGGTTGGCGAGGAAGTCCGCCATGCTCACCGGGAAGACGATGCCAGATTGGGCCACCATGCTGCCCAGTGAGTTCCCGATCGCCCCTACCTGGCATGCCAACTATCAGGGGGTGAGACCTGGACAGATCCGCTAGGGGGTTACCCTAGAGGTTTGCAGGTTAATGGAGGATCGGGACCTAAGAGCGTAGGTGGTAGTCCACATGGTGAACTCGGAACTAGGCGAGTATGGCGAAGAACACGGGGAGACAAGGGGGTTTTAGACTGGTTCAGGCCTCCGGAGAGTAAAACCCTACGTCCAGTTGTGGTGGATTATGCGAGGATGTGTTGTGTTGTCCCCTTGAATGGAGCCCTAGGCCACCTTATATGGGGAGGACGGGCTAGGGTTTCCATGCAAGGTCGGTTGACCCGTGTCGGGGTCAGTCACAACTGAAGGAAGCTTATCTCCTGGATTACAAGGAGTATCCCGTGATACTCCGAGTCTACAGGCGGCAGCGCACTATGTCGTGGTGTCTTGGCTTGCACGCCAAGCATCGCGGGTCTTCCAGGATCCTGACGAGGTCGTCCGCGGTCGGCGGTGTTGAGGATAAGGTCGCTGGGCCCACTTGGCACGTCGGCGGGTCTTCTAGGATCGGGTCCACTTGTTAGGGGCCCCTAGGACCCTGGCCGGTGGGGACCCGTGGGTACCCATGTCTCTGACTTAGACTTATGCTTTTGCTCTGAATGTAAACTATGAGACAGATATAGGAAACATCACACTCAAAGACAGGGGTAAGATAAAAGATATAAGGGTAGTGTGACACACACACTCAGATCTACCTTTACTCTAGCACACTACGACTTAGGGGGAACATACGAGTTAGCTCTAGGTTCTAATGTACTAAACATACAAAGCTAGAAGATACAGGAGATAGGCATGAGTATTGCATGAGAGGGATAAGGTTCAGCACCCAGGTACAAATGGGGAGCTAGCCCGCGATGACCAGCACTCTACGAAACTAGACTTTAGACTCCTACAACAGGTACCCCAGCACGGAGGATTGCTCAAGGATCCAACAAGACTGTCACCACCTGTGGACCTACCTCTATCATTACGGGGGGTATGCTCATAACTAACGTAGCCAGACAACCCAGGCACCATGCCTACATTGCTGCTAGACTCCACCCAGCCCGGGCTATTGTGACCCAGGGTGAGAGCCACCAGAAGACTGGTCAACTAGACCGAGTACCGTAGCTTGAACATAGACCTCATGTAACACTCTCATGCCATCTAACAAGATCAACTAAGGCTAGACATACAAACAGATATGAACTCTCTTATGTCTAATCAATAAGATCAAAGGGTTGTGTTCGTGAAGAACACGAGCCTCTAACTTATGAACAAACACATAAGGAAGGAGTTTATCACCCGTCAAGTAGATCAAAAGGTAGTGTTCGCGAAGAACACAAGCCTCTAAATGATGAACAGAGGATGAACTCAAGAACATATCAAACATATGATCTACCATAACTTTATATGAAATAGCTGAATAACTGAAGTAGATCGAAGTCATACAAAGAAATAAAGATAAAAGAGAACTCATACCAAGACTTCCAAGAGGACTTGGAACCTGAATAAGAGCTACTCTAGCCTACCCCCTAGCCTTGGAAACTAAAAGTGAGAGGAGAATGAGAGAGTGGTGTGTGAGAAATGGGAGCCCTTCCCCTTCTATAGACAAGGACCAGGCTTGCTCGGAGGCTCAAAGTGCTCCAAAACACCCGGGAGTGAGGCAATGGACCAATGGGGAGCTACCACGTGGAGGGCCAGGATGGAGCCCCCTAGGTCGGTTCGGCCGATCCTAGGATCGGCCGGCCCTCTAGGGTGGCCCCACCTGGTGGTTTTCCTCTGGGTGGCTGCCCTGTGGGCCCTCTGATCCATCCCCGGTGCATGGCTTGATTTGGTATCCGAGGTGGGCCCTTTGATCCATGTGAAGTCCATGTGGCATCCTCTGATTCATCAGTGAGTGCCTCCCCTGGATCAATGACGTGGAATGCCATGTTTCCCTTGGTGGCAGTCACCTCCTCAGCTGAGTTGGCATGGTTTCTTCATAGAAGGTAAGTTTCCATCTCTTTTAAGGGGTAAATCCCCTACATACAAATAATCTCCAAGGACAAGTGGAACTACATTATTCAAACCAAAATGCTAGTAAATAATGCATATGCCTCCATTTATGTGAGAATATTGAGGGTTGGAAATGGTGAATTTCAACCGTCAACAAACTCCCCCAAGCTAACCTCTTGCTCGTCTCGAAGCAAGACATTAGAGACTTAGGTTGGTTGATCAGTAGTTGCTACAATGTTGTATTCCCAACTTATGGCAAACATACAGCAAGGTACTCTACCCAGAGTTGAACAAGTTGGCAATGTTCTTACCTTCCACCTGATACGTGGGGCATATAGCTTCACCTGCCTTGGGCGGTTGAGAGACAGAATGGTTATATAGCATGTGCATAATCACTCATACCTTGATCAGCTTATCAATCCGGAGGTTTTGCAAATTTTTCAAAAGAAAATTAGAGTTCCTCAAATGATACTCTCGGATCGCTCAAAAGTGTATGGTTCCTCACCAAGGCATCAATGTTGCCTTTCTTCACATCCTACTCCTAATAGGCTGTATGTGGAGCTGTAGGTAGGGAAGATGTGGCATACTTGTCTCTCATGTTTTGCTTAGTCAAAAACCGGATCCTTGGAAGAAACAAACATACATCCTGATCAAGATGTGCATATGTGTGTGATGGATATGAGCATGGCAAGGTGGATACTAGGCCCGGAAATATGTGCTAGATATTACCATGCTTTATATGAGGGAATAGGGGGTTGATGGTAAGGTGGATACTAGCCCCGTAGTAGGTGCTAGTTATTACCATCTACATGGTGGAACTCTTTCTCTTGCACGTATCGATCCTTTTTTCTCCTTTTTGAAATTTGAGACTTGGGCTAGCTCTATTTATTTATTTTTGCCATGCTTTTGAGCATGCTTTTCTCTTCTGTCTCTTTTTTTTATAGCTAGCCCTTTGTCTCTATTGGAGATATTTGGAGAGGGATGAATGATACAAAGATACATAGAGCTTTATTTATGGAAGAATGCATAGGCAATATGGAGCAAATGATGAATGCTAACTTCCAGTGTAAAAGTTTTAGCATGAACGTGTACGTGATCTTGATCAGGGGAGTATGAGTTCTAACAAGGGTCACAACAATTTGACAAAACTCAATGAGAGAGCAAGCTGCATATGTGGAGGCTAAGAACTAGAGTCTACAAATGGCCTTGGATGGGAAATTCTCATCATTGAGGAACTCATCATGTTTTGATTTTTTTTTCAAAAAGAAAACTCTGGATGTCAAGCATCACTAAGCACAAGATCATAGCACTCTATTCTACCATATCATGTCTCACAACAACTTAGGCAAGGATCGTGCTTTTTGCTACCCACAGTTTTCAAGCTAAGGTTTGAACATACAAGCCAACAAACTCAAAACTTAGGTAGGATACAAAGTTATAAGCAAGACATACGAGAAAAATAAACAGAGCAACTATTCATCATTTCAACCATAGAGGCAAAGCATTCTTACTAAGCATATCAAAGCAAACTAAGCAAACGATGATGATGAAAGCAAATAAATATTTTTGGTCCTTTTTTTACAGATTTTTTTGGATTTTCATTTATAAGATATTCTGAAAACAAAGGAAGATACAAGTTACCTCAGAATGGGGGTCCTCCCCCAAGCTAGCTTTAGGCTCACTGCGGAGGAGTGTAGAAGAAACCCTGACTCGCGTAGTAAGCCCTCTGCGCCTCCATGTATCGCTGCTGATCCTGCTGCATGGCTGCTATCCTCTCACCAGCCTGACGCTGCCACGCTGAGGTAGACTTGACGTGGGTGTTCAGCGTCTCCTCCAATCCCGTGACCTGGACGGTGAGCTCTCCCATCTGCTGCGCGAGCTGAGCATCGCGTGCAGAGGCTGAGGAGTGCTGCCAGAAGGATGAAGACGGAGGTGGACCACCAGAGCTAGAACTAGTGGGTGTGGCCCACTGAGCACTGCTCGCGCCCGCCCAAGCTGTGCCACTCGCACTCGGCTGGTAGGTGGGCCGATCCCAACCATGTGCATATCAGGCCCCTCCTGCCACTGGTGGCGTAGCAGGCTGTGGTTGTGGCTGAGGCTGTGGTGGTGGTGGTGGTGGCTGTGACTGCTGCTGCATGTGTGCTCTCTTCGCCGCGCTTCTGGTGGACCTGCTTGAAACACTAGCATGACGACTTTCCTCTTGTGTAACAAGGGGAATGGTTAGTGACTCCGAATTATACAATCCAAACCCCGGGTTAGGTAACGGGATTTGGTTTGCATAGCCCGAGAAGAAGAAAGTCAAAGAATCATTTGGGCCCCTCTTGAGTATATGCCCTTGGATCAAGTATGCCTCATCAATGAGAACTCGGGGCGTCATGATGAAGGGTACTGAATTCCCGCTAAGAACCCCGAGTCTGAGAGCGATACGAGTCACCAAAGACGTACACTCAATAGGACCTATGATCTTGATATTCATCAACCATTGCCGAATCATAGCTTTAACGGGAGAGACCTTGATCCGGTTAACAGCGGCATATAAAAGCATCATCTCATCGCTGCGCACGGGCCGAACATCCTCTCGTGGAAAGAGAGTAATGGCGAGCCACTTGTGCCACAAGCGGAGAGTGGGATGCACAATATCGTTGCACCGAGGTACAAACTTGCCACTGTAAACGGGACCAGAGATGTCTGACCAGAAAGAGTCTCGAACAAAACCCTCACAAGCTCGCTTCAAAGAAACAGCACAACGAGGACTAAAACCAAGAAGACGACTAAGATCCTTCCAAGAAACATGATAATCAGTCCCAAAAAGATGAAACTCAATGCCATCCGAAATCTCGGTAAGAGAGCAAAGAAACTGGATGGTGAGGGGCCGAGAGCCAAGCTCTGTAACCGGTGCAAACTCCTCCCAAACAAGAGCATTCCAAATGGAAGCGAACTCGAGTATCATACCTGTTTCCTCCATGAGAGCCGGGTCGAAGTCCCAGGTGTGGGTGAAGACTCGGTCCTTCAAGAGAGCATTGGCTTGCTCCTCTCGAGCGCCCCGCAAGCTGAGGTAGGGGGTGTCGTCGACGACCTCCTCCGCGGCTTGTGGCTCGGCTTGCTCTTCTTGCTCTTCATCATAATCCATCGTCGTTGGGCTCGGTGTTGGCTCGGCGGGGTTGGATGCACTCGTGCTTGCCCGCGAACGGGAGCGTGAGCGTGTCACCCTCCGGAGAGTGTTCGCCGCCCAATTCATGCTAGCACAACAACAAGGGACAACAAGGGCAACTCGGTGATGGGTTAGTGAAATCAAATGAAGTTCTTACCGAGCTAGCTCCACCAATAACAATTCAGCAACACAATAGAGGGAACACTTGATGATCCAATCTTGAGCAAGAAATCCAAGAAAACCAAGAGAGCAAAGAGTAGAGAGGGGAGTGTGAGTGAGTGGGTGAAGAACACCCCCTCTCGGGTCCAATTTATAGAGCAAAGGGGCAGCACACCGCAGACTAGCCGTTGGACAACGGCTAGGAGCCGTTGGGCAAAGCTAGGCCCACATGACTGTAGCCAGGGTTCGGTCGAACCCTGGTTCAGCCGGCCCAGTGGTGGGCCCGGTGCTGGCCCCCTTTGGCAGGTGTGCCACCAACGGCTATATGAGGATATGCCAAGGTGCACCAGCCAAAGTTTACTCCAGAAATTGTCCAAAAGAATTTTCTATGGTTTTCAAACTCAGAAATTATTTTCAGAAATTTTATTTTGAAAAGGAAAAAGGGCTAGATAAATCTAGCATGCAGATGCAGAGTTTTGGAAAATCAAATATGCAATTTTGGAAATAAAATTTTGGAAAGGGAAATATGAGAGAAGTACCAGCTTTAAACTTTTTGGTAGAAAGGACCCATCATTTTTAGTCTGACAAGTTGGACTCTTCTCAGTGATCAATTCCATTCAGCACCCCACTCCTGAGAAGTAGAGGGTGGTGCTATCTCAATCTTTCGCCATTCTTTCCGAATTTTCCTTAGCCTCTTTGATGGAGATTCCTTCCTCGGGGGTAAAGGCTCTGTCCTTCCCCCAAGCTGCTCAACACTATCTTGCACCAAATAGCATTGCTCTTCTTTGTCCTGAAACTTGAACTTCAAGTTCCTCTTCCCAATGCGGAAACGGATGATTCCGGACCCCACATTAATCCTAGCTCGGACATCACTGAGAAATGGTCGCCCAAGGATGAGCGGCATTCCTCCCTCGTCATCCATATCAAGGACCACAAAATCCGCGAAGACATAAGAACTCTTGACCTTAACCAATATGCTCTCAACAATTCCTTCTGGATACCGTATCGTTGAATCGGCGAGTTGGATAGTCCGTGCTGTAGGAGAGAGAGCTGGATATCCCAGTTGCTCGAACATGGCCTTGGACATGAGATTAACACTCGCACCAAGGTCGCAAAGGGCATGCCTGATTTTCTTGTAATAGATTGTGCAAGTAATAGTCGGGTAGCCTGGATCTTTCTTGTGCACCACTGCTGATTCCTCCTATGGATCAAGAATTTGTTGTATGGGCTTTCCTGCATAGTTAGGGGTATGTGTCTTCCTAGGTGGCTTACCCCACCGAGTAGACACTACGCTAACATTCTCACAAGAGGATACGGGTTGCCCCGGGATCCTCCCGTTATCAGGAGATGGAACCAAAGCAGCCAGCTGAGCCAACTGGGTTTCTCATATTTTGTTGAAACTTAGCTGACTCTTCTGAGCAGAAGAAAAACTATCAAGCTTAACGTTGAGGTTTTCCAAAGTTTTATCAAGGGCAGCTAGTTTCTTGTTAACTCCTTCATTAATCTTAGCTTGCCCAAAAACGAGATCTCTCAAGGAAGGTTGGTTGGGATTGTACGAATTACCTTGGTTACCTCCTTGATAGTAAGGGCATTGTTGATTCCACGATTGGCCTCCTTGTTGAGGTGGACGATAACCGTTGTTGTTGCCATTCATGTACATCACTTTCGCCTGAGTCTCCGGACAGTAGTTGCCTGAGTGCCCAGTGTTACCACAGACTTCACAAGTCATGTGAGAGTCCATAGGCAGAGTAGTGGTGGCCATGGCAGCCTTCTCGCTGGTGTAGTCATCCAATCTCTTCATAAGAAGATCCATCTTGGCAGTAATCATGTCTACTTCCTTGACAGTATGAGTACCCCTCGGTCGTGGTTGGAGTCTTTCATCACTCCACCCTTGGTTGGAGACCATATTCTCAATGAGTAATTTAGCATCATCAATAGTGAGTGAGAAGAATGCTCCTTGAGCAGCAGCATCAATATGGCCTCGGGCTGTCGGAGTCAACCCATTATAGAAGCTTTGAAGAATGAGCCAATCCTCCATCCCATGGTGAGGACAGGCCAGGACATACTCCTGAAGCCTTTCCCAAGGCTCTGGAATAGATTCACTTGCTGCTTGCTAAAAACCAGAAATCTTTCTACGAAGAGCATTGGTTTTACCCAATGGGAAGAACTTCTTGAGAAATGCCTCTGAACACTTACTCCAAGTGTTAATAGCCTCACGATTCGCGTAGAACCATTGCTTAGCTTTCCCCAGGAGGGCGAATGGAAACAGCCGTAGACGAACAACATCCATATTTGCACCCCTGATGACGAAAGTGCTACATAGCTCTAGGAATTGCTGCAGATGAGCATTGGCATCCTCATTCGGCTTGCCACAGAATGGGCTAGCCTGTACCATCGTGATTAGACCTGTCTTGATCTCAAAATTTTCAGTCCCTATTGCCACCTCAGGGCCTTGCAGCACCTGGTCAGCGGAAGGAACTGAGTACTCACGAAGTGTCTTCTGGGCCATAGCGTTGGACGTGGATGGTACAAAGGAAGCTGGATCGCCTTCCGGACGAGTACGACGAGGTGAGCCGAAATGAATTCGAGCTTTCCTCACAAGTGACTCGGGATCTTCAGTAAAATTCCCCAGTAGGTCGAAACCAGTCATACACTACATGTCTTCATCATCCAAAGATGAAAGAAGACAATCAATGTTAGTCTGCATTGAGAGTTGTCCTAACCTACTCAGAGTTTATAAACAGATGCAAAGCATAGTCATGATAATGCTGTGCCTTCCCCGACAACGGCGCCAGAAATGCTTATTGGCGTTTCGTAGTGTCGTCATCTTAAGAACAGATCTGGGACCCATCCTTAGTGACACCACCAAGAAACTCCTTGTAGGCACCTCTCAATGTCACAACTAATGGCGTCGGGTTAGCGTGAACATCGAGACTTGCCATAGGTTAATCTAAACGATCATGAACGAATCCGCAAGCGCACAGATAAACCATTGTAGCATTTCCCCAAGGAAGGAGAGTATTCCAAGGGTATCGTATCCTTGGAAGGCAATGGTGGATATCTTAGACTTATGCTTTTGCTCTGAATGTAAACCAAGAGATAGATATAGGGAACAACACACTCAAAGACAGGGGTAAGATAAAAGATATAAGGGTAGCGGACACACACACACTCAGATCTACCTCTACTCTAGCACACTACGGCTTAGGGGGAACATACGAGTTAGCTCTAGGTTCTAATGTACTAAACATACAAAGCTAGAAGATACAAGAGATAGGCATGAGTATTGCATGAGAGAGATAAGGTTCAGTACCCAGGTACAAACGGGGAGCTAGCCCGCGACGACCAGCACTCTGCGAAACTAGACTTTAGACTCCTACAGCAGGTACCCCAGCGCGGAGGTTGCCCAAGGATCCAACAGGGCTATCACCACCTGAGGACCGAGCTCTATCGTTACGAGGGGTATGCTCATAACTATTGTAGCCAGACAACCCAAGCACCATACCTACGTTGCTGCTAGACTCCACCCGGCTCGGGCTATTGTGACCCAGGGTGAGAGCCACCAGAAGACTGGTCAACTAGACCGAGTACCGTAGCTTGAACACAGACCTTGTGCAACACTCTCATGCCATCTAACAAGATCAACTAAGGCTAGACATACAAATAGATATGAACTCTCTTATGTCTAATCAATAAGATCAAAGAGTCGTGTTCGTGAAGAACACGAGCCTCTAACTTATGAACAAACACATAAGGAAGGAGTTTATCACCCTTCAAGTAGATCAAAAGGTAGTGTTCGCGAAGAACACAAGCCTCTAAATGATGAACAGAGGATGAACTCAAGAACATATCAAACATACGATCTACCATAACTTTATATGAAATAGCTGAATAACTGAAGTAGATCGAAGTCATACAAAGAAATAAAGATAAAAGAGAACTCATACCTAGACTTCCAAGAGGACTTGGAACCTGAATAAGAGCTACTCTAGCCTACCCCCTAGCCTTGGAAACTAAAAGTGAGAGGAGAATGAGATAGTGGTGTGTGAGAAATGGGAGCCCCTCCCCTTCTATTTATAGACAAGGACCAGGCTTGCTCGGAGGCTCAAAGTGCTCCAAAACACCCGGGAGTGAGGCAATGGACCAATGGGGAGCTACCACGTGGAGGGCCAGGATGGAGGCCCCTAGGTCGGTTCGGCCGATCCTAGGATCGGCCGGCCCTCTAGGGTGGCCCCACCTGGTGGTTTTCCTCTGGGTGGCTGCCCTGTGGGCCCTCTGATCCATCCCCGGTGCATGGCTTGATTTGGTATCCGAGGTGGGCCCTTTGATCTATGTGAAGTCCATGTGGCGTCCTCTGATTCATCGGTGAGTGCCTCCCCTGGATCGATGACGTGGAATGCCATGTTTCCCTTGGTGGCAGCCACCTCCTCAGCTGAGTTGGCATGGTTTCTTCATAGAAGGTAAGTTTCCACCTCTTTTAAGGGGTAAATCACCTACATACAAATAATCTCCAAGGACAAGTGGAACTACATTATTCAAACCAAAATGCTTGTAAATAATGCATATGCCTCCATTTATGTGAGAATATTGTGGGTTGGAAATGGTGAATTTCAACCGTCAATAAGGGGCCCCAAACGAACGAGGTGTCGCCCCAGCTCTCAGGCTTCCCCGCAACGACACACGTGGCGCCAGTTTTCCATGCCACGCAAAGACCACAGCTGGCGGGACGCGAGGGCGGCCACCTCTAACAGGAGCCGTAATGATGCACAGTGCACCCGCACGGCCTCCAACATGTCGTCCCATCCAACACCAGCTGCACACCACCCCGTCAGAACAGGCACTCGATTGCCATCTACGGGCCGCACCTACCAGCACTTAGGCCATAACGTGGTGGGTCTAAGCAACACTCAAGAGGACCGAGTCATCTAGTGAACTACTCGGAGGAGGCGCCAAGTACCCTGGAAGAACAGTGTTACCAGCACATGCGGCAGTCTCCAGCGCCACCACAGCTCAGCGCCCTTCGATGCCTTCTGACGGACGACGACGTCCGAAAGGACACCCCATTACCGTAGTACTGTAGCTCTTTTTTGTTTTCCCTCTTTGCCCCTCTCCCTTGCATCTATAAAAGGGGGAGGAGTGCAACCGTTCGAGGGGCTGACCGATCACCAAGTTTGTATTACTTTCCGGAGGCCCGAACCAGTATAAAACCCTTGTGTCTCCCGTGCCATCCATCTGGGTCTGACACACGATACGTTACAAATCTACTACCGGCGGTAGAGAACCCTGACAGTTGGCGTGTCAGGTAGGGGCACATCGTGTGTCTCGCCGAACCACACCAGCGATCTGGATGGAGGGCCGCGGAGTTTCGCTGACTCCCGGCGCCACCGTATTCTTCGGCTCCGTCAGCTTCGTCTACACCGGGCCGGCGGAGTCCTTCGTCGGGAGGACCTTCTCCCGACCTGCGCGACCCACCGCCTCGACGGCAGCGGTGGCACGCGCCGCTTTCGTCCGTGGCTTCACGGACGAGTCGATCATGACCATGTTGGGGCCTAACCCAACGCAGGAGCGTTTTAGGCTCGCCACCTTCTACCTCACCGACCTCGGCTTCCAGGCCAGCGGGTCCGAGCCGTTGACCTGGGGGGAGTTCATGGAGCAGTACACCGCCATGTACCCCCAAGGGCAGCAAGGCCTCCCGGACGACCCGGTGACGGCCTACGTGGACACACTGAGGGCATGGTACGTCACCCCAGGCACCGCGGTCGTGCGGCGGGGGCCACCGATGCCTCCACCAGACTTCACGCGTGAGTGCAACGTCCTCGAGGCCCACACCACCACCAGCTCAACGGATGGCGAGGAGAACCCTCGTCACCGCAATGGGGACGCCCAGCGTCGGGCGCGCCTCGACGAGATCGCTGAGGCCAAGTGCCAGCTCGACGAAGAGCTGGCAAACCTCCACCAAGCGCTCAGAGTAGAGGACGAGCCCTAGCGAGACCAGCGGCGTGAACAACACCGCGAGCAGGAGGCGGAACAGCTGGTGCCACAAGCTCGCGTACGCGCGCGTGATGTGAACCGGCGCATCAACAAAGACGCCGCTGTCGACGGCGGTGACCCGCCACTGTTCAGGCGCGCAACGTAGAATCACGCGACTACAACCATGCTTCTACGAGGCTGCCCCGAACCGGTCACTCCCGAGGAGAAGAGGGTTCGACAGCAACTCAAGACCCTCCTCGAGACGGCAGTCGCACAGCAGGCCGAGAGTTCAGCGCCACGCCAGCGCTCGGCGCGTGATGCGCAAGCAGCACCATCCGTGCGACGCCAAGACCCATCTCCGTCGAGGCACCGGGGACACGACAAGGAAGCAGGCGAACCATCAGTCAGGAAACATCTGGGACACATCGCAACACCCGAGACACGCTCAAAGCCCGCCGTTGAGCCGCTGCCGACGATGACTACGAGTACGGCTACGGCAGCAACGACGACGGCCGCGACCGCCGTGATAAGCACCGCTTGCGCCGGCGATCCAGCCAGAGGCGTGGCGGGTGCTACGACAGCAAGGAGGACCGCGACCGCAGCTGGTCGCCCGATCCGAAGGGGCCTTGTGCCTTTGGTCGAAAGGTGCAAGACGCATGGTTCCCCTCACGGTTCTGGGCTCCGACAACAGTCCCCAAGTACGATGGGGAGACCAACCCTAGCGTGTGGTTGGAGGACTACAGGCTCGCGTGCCACGCGGGGGGAGCGACGGATGATCTCTTCATCATCAAGAACTTACCGCTCCACCTCGCCGACTCCGCGCGGACCTGGCTCGAACACCTGCCCCGAGGCAGGATCAACAGCTGGGCGGACCTACGGGACACCTTCATCGGCAACTTCCAAGGCACATATGCCCGACCCGGCAAGCAGTGGGAGCTGCGCAACTTTAAGCAGCAACCGGGTGAGAGCCTGCGCGACTACATCAGGCGCTTCTCCAAGTGCTGCACCGAGCTCCCTACTACGACCGACAACAACGCCATATCAGCGTTCCAGAACGGCACCACCTGCACCACCCTAGTCCATCGGCTAGGGTGAAGGACCCCGAGGACTACTTGGGAGCTCCTCGATATTGCGACCAACCACGCCGACGGGGAGGAGGCAGTCGCGGCAACTCTGGTACCCCCTCTGGGCAAGGGAAGCAAGTCGTGGACCCGGGCGAAGGGCCTTCCTCGCGCACCAAGAAGACGAAGAAGAACGACAAGCGCAGCCATGACGACCGTACCGTCGCAGCAGTCGAGCGCAAGGCCACTCGGCCTAAGAACAACCAGAGCGGTCCCCCGAAGGACCATTTCGAGAAGCTTCTGGAGGCACTATGCACCCACCGCGAGACACCCGTCAAGCACGCGCTCAAGGACTGACGCTTGATGAAGAATTACGTCAACGGCACGCTCAAGCCCAAGGCGGCAGATCCTACGAAGAAGAACGCGCCCCTCCACGACGACGATGATGATGAGGTGGAGGTTGTATTCCCCCGTGAGGATGGCGCCGTGCACATGATCTTTGGTGGGGTGCCGGCACGACCTTCGAAGTGCCAAGAAAAGCTGATCCGGCGCGAGATCTACCACACCGAGCCTGCAGCACCGTCGTACCTCAAGTGGTCGGAGACCCCGATCACCTTCGACCGCACCGACCACCCTGACCACGTGCCACAACCAGGATGCTACCCACTCATGGTGGCCCCTCTGATCGGGACCAAGCGGGTCCATAAGGTGCTGATGGACGGAGGGAGCGGGCTCAACATTCTGTACATGACGACGCTCGACAGCATGGGCATTTCGCGGTCCCGACTGCGCCCATCGCCAACACCTTTCCACGGGGTCATTCCCGGGAAGGATGCACTCCCGTTAGGGCAGATCGATCTGCCCGTCACGTTCGGGACATCGCGGAACTTCCGCACGGAAACCCTCACCTTCGAAGTGGTGGGGTTCTCGAGGACGTACCACGCCATCCTCGGGAGGCCGGCCTACACGAATTTTATGGCCGTGCCCAATTACACGTATCTCAAGCTGAAGATCCCCGGTCCGAAGGGGGTCATCACAGAGGGGACTACATTCTAGTACGCATACGAATGCGACACCGAGTGCTCTCAGTTCGCTGAGACACTCATCCGGTCCGAGAGGCTTCACGCTGAACCTTCCTCCGAGGACCAAGATATCCCCTGTCAGGGGGTGAGACCTGGACAGATCCGCTAGGGGGTTGCCCTAGTAGTTTGCAGGTTAATGGAGGATCGGGACCTAAGAGCGTAGGTGGATATGCACGGGATGCACACGGAACTAGGCGAGTATGGCGGCGAGGAGCAAGGAGACAAGGGTTTATACTAGTTCAGGCCTCCGAAGAGTAAAACCCTACATCCAGTTGTGGTGGATTATGCGAGGATGAAGATGAGTTGTCCTGTGCATGTAGCCCTAGGCTGCCTTATATGGGGGGACGGGCTAGGGTTTGCATGCGCAGGTCGGTTGACCCGTGTCGGGGTCGGTTACAACTGTGGCAGGTTTATCTCCCGGATTACAAGGAATATCCCGTGATACTCGGTGCTACAGGCGGCGGCGCGCCAGGTCACCGTGTCTTGACTTGCACGCCAAGGCTTCGCGGGTCTTCCGGGATCCTGATCAGGTCGCCCGCGATCTTCGGTGGTGCGGATAAGGTCGCTGGGCCCACTTGTAAGGTCGGCGGGTCTTCTGGGAAGGTCGGGTCCACTTGTCAGGGGCCCCTGGGACCCTGGCCGGTGGGGACCCATGGGTACCCATGTCTCTCAAGCCCCCGATCGACGTGTAGGTGTAGCGGCGGAGGCGGGGTTGTGTCAAAGAGTAGCGAGGCGCGACACCGTCGAGGTCGTGAAGGGTGCACGGGGATCAAAAAAGAAAAGAAACCCCTCCGATGCACGCACGAAGTTGAGCATCGAGCTTCTGGGTCGAAGGACCATAAGATCGAAGTGAAAACGAGGCGTAGATCTTGTAGAACCACCGACCTGACCTAAGTCAGGCATGTTGTAGTAACAGTCACGACCTTCAGAAAGGTCAACAAGCCTACCAAGGGTAGGTCGAGCAGAGAAGTGATGGAAGCGGGCTTCCATTTGGTCGAGGTGACCTGAAGAAAATAGGGCGTCGAAGACGCACTAGTGTAGTAGCCCCCGAGCAGTAAAGCGACCAAGATGGCCGGTTTGATGCTCCAAAGAAGAAGAGAAATAATCTGAACCTACGACCTTCTACTTAGGAAACAGATGCTCTTGTAGTGTCGACGCTAGAGGACAAGAGCTCCAGAAGCTTGCAGAGGGCAGCAGGCGATAGGTCTGGCGCAACCAGAGTCACGCGTGCACTGTACGGTCACGGGCCAGCTTGCAGACATAGCACAGGTCGCTGTTGGCCGCTGAAGACAAAGGCACTCCGGGATGCGGTCAGGTAGGGGACAAGCGCGCCAATGCCTCCCACGGGCGAACAGTAACCTCGTGCTCCACGAGGACACAGTGATCTTGAGGATAAGGACGCCACGCAAGTTGGCTTGCGGATAAGACTGAATGGCAGGTGCATGATGGTATAAATAGGTACCCAAGGCTTGAAGCAAACCGTACCAATCTTCAAAGGCGATTCAAGATGATCCAGTGTAGTAATATTGCCATGCCATGGGCGTGTGTCCGCCCACCAGAGAGTAGGGTTGATGTAGTTCATGCTTGGAGCTAGAAGAATGCTTGCGCGGCTCGAAGAACTCGATTGGCCTCTTCTCCCAGTCCCGCTATGGAACCCAGGCGGAGTATGAAGCAGCAGCTGCATCGTCGACCCTGACACTTTCGGGCCTGAGGTGAAGTTGGTGGGTGCTGCGCTCCACCCGGCGAGGTTGGTGCTAAAGCTCGGACCTTCTGCAATCTTGCGGCGAAGCTCAGACTTGACGCTGGGTGCTGCAGGAGACCGGTTGGTGCGCGAGTAGAGGTGGCTGTGTGGCAGCTGCCTCCACAGTGGCTGTAGAGGTCGTCGAGTAGGTCCTGAAGCTAGAAGAAAGCTTGCGACAAGCCTTATTAGTGTAGATTGAGTCGTAAGCACTTTGGAAGGTAATGCAGGACCTTTAATATCCTTGTATCTTGTAATTTGGCCAAGGGCCAAACTCCTTGTAGCTTATGAAGCTGTAAATATAGTTTTACATGAAGAATATCATGATTTTAGTGGTTGTAAGGGCGCCCAGGCTACAATGGTACAGATACTAAGGTCCTGGCAGGGCTGTAATAGCACGGCGACCTTCGGGAGGCCTTTTCGTAGAGACAAAAGAGCCCGTGTCGACTTGGGTCGGTACGACCGTTGTGCAGTGACACAACACAGGTAGTCAGCCTGGAAACTCTAGGTCTACACGACCTAGAAGGCAGCGGGGCCTTAGCGACCTCGTGGAGGTGCTACTTGACCAAGATGTCGCCAACGGGCAGTGAGCCATTAAGCGTAGGGCTGTTGGTATAACCATTTAAGGCAACGTTAGTAGGTAGCAGGACCTTAGCGACCTCAGGGAGGTGCTACTTGACCTGGAGGTCGTCAATGAGTAAATGAGTGTGTAAACCCATGATTGACAGCTGAGGCGACCTACCAAGCGGTAGTGCCTGTCGACCTTGTGAAGGTAACATTATAGACCCGGAGGTCGTCAGAGGCTAGGAGACCTTGAAGGAAATGATGGGGAAGGGGCTTGAAGTAGGGCATAATGAGTCCATGGATGCTAGGCCGTTGGGCAGAAGGCCAGTGAGCATAGATTCCCGTACGGCGTGAGCTGTTACTGCCTGTAGCCGTTAGGCCGAAGGAGCCGTTGGCGATGTATCCGTTGGGTCGCCATGAATGTCGCCGAATCCGAAGGGACGTTTGGGGTGCCGCAGCCCACCGCATTGATGCGGCCCAGTTATAAAAGGCTGAGTGAGGGGTCGAGGACCCCACTCTCTTCCATTCCCCACAACAGCTAGGGTTTTCGATCCGTCGCCAAGAGCTGTAGCGCACAGATTCGCCGGCGCCGCCGTGCTTAGATCCACCGCGCCCAGCGCCGCCGTATGCGCCAGAAGTCCCTGGTAGTATTTAGAACTAGATCAACGGGCTTCGACGAAGATGAAATGGCCCAAAGCTTGCGCCGCCGCCGGAGAAGGTTTGGGAGCACTCGACGGTGACGGAGGCGCAGCTGAAGAGTCCGGTGGAGCGCAGGCTGCTGAAGCCCAGGGAGCAGGTGGGCTGGAGGCCAGCCGCCGGCGAAGCCTTTCCCTCCGAGGAGACCGGGGAGACCGTTGCCTTCGTCGCTCACATCGAGTGTAACACCCCAGGTGTTTATCTCTTTTTAATCAAGGAGTTAACTTAAGATCATGGTGTTGAAAGAAAAATCAATGCAAGTTTGGAGAGAACACCATTATGAGCAAAGTTCAGTTTGAACTTGAGATCAATTTTCACTCAGAGCTTAAACTTTTTCCAGTCTGGAAGATGTCACCAAGATTCAGGGACATAATATTGAAGTTTGACACTTTTGGAAATTAAGGATTAAAGAAGGAGTTTAACCCCATCATGAGTGGTCAACTTCTCTAAAGTTTTATAAGTACATTGGATGAGTTGACCAGTAGTTCAAGATTTTGTATAACAACTTCGAAAACTACCAATATGAGAGTTGATGGTTTCCTCAAGCCTAACATTTCATCTTTTGGATGGGAGTAATGATCTTGAGTGAAAAGTCCTCAAATATTGAAATCAAACCCCTTTATCAAGGTCAAACCCTTGTGTTCATGTGCATATCTCTAGAACTTTGCTCAAATCTCCAAATTTTCCCAAAACACTAAAAAATCGGCCAATACAAAAGTTGTGCAGATTTTCATGGGACACATTTTCTCTAACTGGCGGATTTTCAAATTTTGAGTGGAAATGCCCCAAAAGTTTGGTCAAAGCCCTGAACATCCTTTTGACTACGCCGAGAAAATCCCAATTTTCAGATCAAAATGCTGCCCGATCTGTTGAGATTTTCACCAGCCGGCCTTTACGAATATTGTAGAGGGTAGTCTCCTCTACAAGTTTGATATTGGCCAAAAGCTGAGTTTCGTTTGAATTTGAATTTTTCGAACCGGTCAAAGAGGCCTAAGCTGAATTGGTTTCGCTACCCCTGTCGCCTGCCTGCGCGCCCCGGCCCGCGACGCTGTGCCGCGGCCGCACCCCGGCACCCGTGCGCCGCGTGTGCAGCGCGCCCTCCCCGTCCGTGACCCATGGCCCGAACGCCAAGGTGGGTCCCGCGCCGTCACATGCCCGCGTGCCCGAGGTTGCCCGTGACACCTGGCGCCACTTGTCGCGCACACACCCTCATTTTCGCCACGCGCCGAGTTGTCGCCGTCCTGACCGCCATGCGCGCCGCTGCGCAATGCCACGCCGCCCTCTGCGTCGCACCTGGCTGGCCAGTTGGAGCTCGTCCGTGGTAGCGCTGCACCACTACGCGCCCGCATATAAAAGGGGGCAGCTCCCCTGAGCTCGCTGCGCCACTGTTACACGCGGCCAGGCTGCTGCAGCGCCCTGCCGGAGCGCCGTCGTCGAACTGTCTCGCCCGCACCCTCTCGAACTCGTCTGAGCCGCTCGGCGGACCACACGCATCACCAGCAGCTCCCACGGGCGCACATTGCCGTGCATCGCCACCCTGATTGCCGGAGTCGAGCCCGCCGCGGACAGAGCTCTGCGCCACCGGTGAGCCCTTACTCCCGAGCCATCTCGTCGCCGTCCAGGCCCCTGAGCAGCTCCACGTACCCCTCCTGGAGCCGCCCGTGCCACATGTTGACGCCCCCGGTCAACCAGCTCACCGGAGCCGCCGTCTCTGCGGCCGGCAGATCCGCGCACCACCGATCATCGCCGCCGGTCGTCCCTCCGCCGCGTCTGAGCCACCCAGCCGACCCTAGGTGATGCCCTGGCTCTTCTTCGCCCCTTCCCCCACCCTACCTCGCCGCCGGTGAGCCGGAATCCGGCCACCTTGGCCGGCGGCCACGGCGAGGGCATGCTTGTGAAGCCTCAGGTCTTTCCAGGGTTCGAACTGTAAATGCAGGGTCCCTTGTGTAAAGATAAGGGCATGGTTGTGAAGATGTTTTCTGGTCGAGGACTTGAATGAAAATAGATTCTATAAGTTTTGTTTAAATAGGCTGAGACCTTCTAAAATTTGTAATAAATCGAATAAAAATCAGAAAAATATAAATCCAAATGTTCTGTGATCTACATGAACAGATGCAACTTTTCTAGAAAGGAATCTTGTAAATTTCTTTCTAGATTTTAAATAATTTTGAATTGATCAGTTTGAATAGATTTGCAATTATTTGAAATCTATAGCTGATCTGCCTATGAAATTTTAATATGTTGTTAGTATTGATATGATTACTCTTGTGTAAAAATATTGCACATAGATATGTTGTATATCTCGGGTTATGATTTAATGTTGATATATGGCAGCTTTTAAGTTCCTGTTTAGTTTTAAATAATTGGTTAAGCAAATAAAGTAGATCTTTTTGCAGTAGCCTGTATATGCCTAGATAAAGCTATGGTTAATTTATGAGTAACTTTTAATATGTTTATCTAGCTCTAATTAATTTAGGTCTTTAATATGAGCCTTTTTAATAAAGCATGTTGTAAGTAGTATCTGGCCATGATAAGTTTTGAGTAGTCTTGTTTTACCTTAATATGTATGTGGTAAAAGTTGTAGCCCCAATGCATGCTTATATGTTGCAGTATTATTTATTTATCTTTTCAGCAGTGTTTTATTATTGTAATTTTCATGCTAGATCTATAGCTTAGTTTAATTTGAATTTTCGTGAGTAGCTCAGTAATGCCATGTTTATGATCTGTGTAAATTCTTGAGGCTAAATCATGTATATATCTTTCTGTAGAATTTAATCATCTTTAAGTCAGCTAGTTATTGTTAGATTTTTCATGTGCAGCATATAGCTTAGTTTGATCTAAATTTTGGGCAGTAGCCTTGTTGCCATGTTATGTGCTTGTATGAGTTTTCTCTCTGTTTGTTTGTGTATGGAATATCCAGAATTAATTTTTAAAGTAAATCAAGGTTAATAAGTGAAATAAAAGAGAAATCAGAAATCACCTTCAATGTGACTTAAATTTAAATCACAAAGCTTCACCAAAGAACAATCTGAACAGCACCTTTTATTTTGGTGAAGTTAAATAAGTTAATTAATTTATATGTGCACACAATCACCATCAAATAAGAAAAATGATTAACAAACGTACAATTCCTTAATTAAGGAAGAGTATGCTGGATATATTCTTATCCAGGTGAATGTGCCCAACAATACACCTCATGTTTATCTTTTAAATATGAACTGAGTTCTCCTTTCTTAAAAACGAATGCTTAAAGTTATGCATATGCATGTCGTGTAGAGCATACGATCGAAAGCTACGAGTTGGTGCCGGAAGCTAAAGGAGAGCTAGTTGAAGGAGAAGGTGGACGTGTTGGTTTCGCAACAAGACCCGAACCAAGTTCGGAGGATCTCCAACTAACTTTGCTAAGTGAAGGCAAGCCCCGGAGCATAACCTATGTTTTTAACTTATGCAACTCTCTTTGTTATGATTGTGCATTTAAGTTTCAGGAGTTGAATTGAAACCCTAGATGCATGATCCTAGGTTCCTATGTTCAGATTACTAGTATGCTAGGTTGCTAGTTGCCATGCTCTAAGGACCCGGTAGAAGTCGAGTGATGTTCGTCACTCGCGAGCTATAGGTTTCTTATGTTGAAATCATAAGAATGTTGAACCTACTCGCTCATGTGGTAAGAGCATGGGACCGGCTCCGGCCAAGTAGGTCTGTGGTTAAGCGTTTGAACGTACTAAACATTTGCCGAGAGTGGGACCAGTAAGCCTAGTACCTTCTGATTCAGCAAGGGAACTCTCTACCACTAATCTTGGGAGTGTGTCTCCCCACGGCTGCAGCCAAAGGTGTGGTGCAAGGGGGAGGCCAGTCGGTGAAATAGTCCATTACCGGATCACCTTGTACCTAAGACTGTGGACATTGATCCCGAACTAAGGATGACTGGGAACCGCCTGGTTGGTGTGTACCCCGTCCTTTTGGTTTTAGTTGCGATTCTTGGGGTATGCATTCTCCCGTGTGTTTAGGTCCACCTTGCAAGGTTATTAATCGATCGATCGTCGGCCTCTCACCGTTATCCGAGATTGCTTATCCATACACTCTATGTCCCTTAATGATGGAATTGAGAAGTAATACTGTTGTATGCTTAATTGTTTGCACAACTTTGCTTGTGTAGTTGCTTACTTAGTAATGGCTAATGAACTAGAATTTTGAGCTAAAACTTGAAAGTAAGGACATACTCTTTGTTGCTTTTCAGCAAAAGAAACCCACTTGCCATAAAGCTTGCATGTCTAGAGAGTTGGTGATGTCTCATCACCCGACGGTTAAGTCTTGCTGAGTATTAGTATACTCAGCCTTGCTTTGTTGATACCTTTTGCAGGTGTTGATGTGTTGATGGTATTCGTGGACTGGTTCTCTCCCACCCTTTGGGAAGTGAGTGGGAAGATGACAGTGCTTAGTGATATCATGGATGGCCTCCCGTGATGTTGCTCATGACGTTTAGTTTTTTATTTCCGCCGTGTTTTCAAACTCTGAATAGTTTACTTTCCTGTATGGAACTTGTTTTGCAAAAAAGAATAACTGATGAATATGATGTATTAAGGTGGTATTAATTATCTCTGAACTCGCCATCGTGTGAGTCTTCGTGTACAATCTTCGATCCTGTTTATAAGTGATTTACCGGGCTTGACCCGGCAGATATCGACAAGTTAACTCCTCTTAACGCATAATGACCAAGTGGATAGGTTATGTGTGTTAAATGGGAATTAATTTGGACGGTTCTGTCACATCGAGCGCGGATTTGGAGTCTCGACGGGCGACTTCTTCCGCGGTCTGCTCCACTTCTACCGCATTGACCTGGTACACCTCGTCCCCAACGCCATCACCACAGTTTCCTCATTCATCCACCTGTGCGAGGCACACTTGGGGATACCGCCACACTTCGACCTGTGGCGGTACTTCTTCGAGGTGAAGAAGATGGGGAAGAATGGCGTCGTCGGGGCCGTCGGCTTCATGCTACGCCGTCACATGAAGACGGTGTACATCGACATGGAGCTGCCGGACAACACCCAGGGCTGGAGGCGAGGGTGGTTCTACATCGACAACCCGAAGCCGGCGCTGGCCACTAGGTCGGGGCTCGCGCCGGTCCCGGTGCCGGAGTGGACCAACCAGCTGACGTCGCGGGAGATGGACACCATCAAACCGCTGTTGGAGGACCTCAAGGTGCGCAAGGAGGAAGGGCTGACAGGCGGTGCGATGGCCATCAGTTTTAGCCGGAGGCTGCTGCAACCGATCCAAGATCGGGTGCATCCGACCTACGAGTACTGGGGCCAAACCGACCCGACCCGCGTACAGCAGTGCAAGGTCTCCAAGCAGGAGATGGTGGCGTGGGTGGGGGAGCTCTTCAATAGGGTGATCCGAAACCGGACGTGCCCCAAGGCGTTCTCTCTCAAGCGGCCTGCCGAAGTGGTAAGTCGCCGATCGACCTTGATTCCTTTGTTTTTGTTGAGTTTGCATTCCCCTGTGTCTGAGACGAAGGTCGCCTGTTGCAGGGTCGTGAGGGCTTGTTCTGGAGCCTGGCTCCCCTCGCAGATGAGGGCGAGCGCAGCTTCAAGGTCCGGGCGGCGGAGGACGTGCAGGCTCCGCCGCCGGAGTTACTGGAGAACTACCTTTCCGACTCATCGGTGGGGGTAAGTGATGATGAGGATCCGCCCATGGCGAGCTCCGCGCCAACGACTCGTCGTACGCGGCAAGCCACCGCTAAGATCCCGGTGCATAAGGGCGTCAAGATCATCTCCGCCACCATCGAGGTGGAGAAGAAGAAGAGGAAGAGGAAGGACACGACTGCATCGTCGGAGACGGCAACAACTAGCACCGAGGTCATCTTCGAGGAGCAGGATGACGCGCGGTCGCGTGATGTCGCCGCAGGGTCGGGCGACACAGCGGCCGCAGAAGGAAGTGACATCCCGCTCGTGGTTACCAGCGAGCAGCAGCAGAAACTGAGCACGGAGGGCGTGAGCGACCAAGGGTCGCAAAAGAAGCCGAGGCGGGCACCGCCCAGGCCAATGTCGTTTAAGTTGAAGACCGGCACCGTGTATGTTACTGAGCTTGATTTTATGCTGTTCTTCATCTTTGTGGCTTGTTGAGTACGTCGGGGCTGATGAACTTGTGCACCTTGGGCAGGGGGACTCCTGCTGCATCAGGTAGCAGCAAGAACGCCTCAGGCCAAGAGGCCTTTGGGCGGAAGATTGAGAAGGTGCCGGTGGGGCAGTCACCGGCGACCTCAGGCGGGGACGTCACCAGCATGGTCCCTGAGACCGTGGGGACAACATCGTCGGCGGCGGCCAAGGTCGCTGCTGAGAGCGCTCAGCAGAAGGAGGGCCTGCGCCAGCAAGACCCGCCCGAATCAGGCCTGCCGGAGACGAGGTTGGCGGAGACCGGAGGTGGAAGCGAGGAGGACGAGCGGCATCGATGCCTCTACACCGGCACTCTGTGGGAGGATGACGTCCTCGCCGACGCCAAAGACCTTGCCGACTTCAAGACGGTGCAGGCGACCATCACGGAGGCGGCAAAGATGATCGGCAGGACACTCATGGTGAGTCAACATTGCCTTTGGGGCTAAGTCTTTTAATTCTCTGAGGCGCACTGACTTGACGATCTTTCATAATGTGTGGATGCAGACTCTTGCTGAGCGGGCGCAGGGTAGGGCGGCCCTGCTTACGAAGGGCGCCAAGCTTCACGCAGAGCTGGCCACGACGCGGGAGGCCGTGTTCCAGGCCAGGATTGAGGCCGCGAAGGAGGTACAGTGCCTCAAGGACGAGGTGACCTTGAAGGACAAGGCGTTGGAGGCCTTGAAGCAAGAGCTGGAGGCTACCAAGCTGAAGGTGAAGGAAGCAGAGGACGCTCTGAAGGTTGCCGCCGCAGGTACGTCGTAAGACGCCCTTGGTCTTTATGTTTTTACGCTGTGACGAACCCATCCTGACCTTGACTTTTGCAGACGCCAAGAAGAGGGAGACCGCCTTGAAGAAGGACCTCAAGGACTCCAAAGAGCAGGTGAAGATCCTCAAGGAGAAGCACAAGGAGGTCGTCGCCAGTGAGTCTTACTTCACCCGAAAAGCTGCATATGAATTTGGTGTCCGCAGGGATCTGGAGATCGACCTGGGCCGGGCAATGCAAACCCTTATTGATCATCAAGAGATGACTACAGATCTTGAGAAGGAGTTGGACGACCTCAAGGAGGCCGCCGAGTACCTTGTGGATGTGTACGCCCCCAAGGTCGAGGGCGGCCCACAGGAGCTCGTCATGTGGTTGGAGGATGCGGAAGGTCGCATAAAGACCTTGCTGATAGACAGCGGCAAGCTCGCCGCTGCTACGGCGCTGGCCACGGTGAAGCACCATGAGCCGTCGTTCGACCTTGAGAAGGTCAAGGAGGAGCTCGCCTTGTCGCAAGTGGTGGGCAGCGAAGATATCCAGGCCGCTGCAGATGAAATTATGAAGAAGATAGACCTGGAAATGTAACTTAGGATGTAGCAAACAGTTAGCGCCAATGGGTTGTGGACCCTTTTGATGTAAGATAAACCTTGCATGAATGAAAAAGGCATGTTTAATTAAGTTAATTTGATCCCTTATTTGTCTTCGAGTACTCCTTATAAGAACGCAAAGGTAGCGAAGTTGCAAGAACCCCTTTTCCCTCCGCTAACCCAACTCAGTGGAGGAACGGCTTACCGACTACACGGCTCGGCGTGGAGGCTTACGTGTAGCCAGCGCGCGGAGGGGTGTCAGGGACCCAAGGCCAAGCAACCCCATGACCTAAGAATACTTATAAGGTGCACAAAAAGTTGTGGTAAGGGAACACTGGTAAAAAAGAGAGGTAGAAACCCCAGGTCGAACGACCCTTAGGTTGGCGAAGACAAGCCCCCGAGCGTGAAGGGCTGAGCTTAAAGCCAAGCCCCCGAGCGTGAGGGGTCCGGTTTTAAACTAAGCCCCCGAGCGTGTCAAAGGGGAGGGGTGAATAGAAAAACAAGCAGATCGAAAGAGGGAACTTTATATATATATTGAATTACAAAGGATAGAGTACATAGCTTTATTGTGATACAAGGCTCCTAAGGATAGAAGCGACGTAAATGCTCGATGTTCCAGGGGTTCGGGACACCCTGGCCATCGGCCCATTGGAGGTGATAGGTTGCCGGTCCAATGACCTCCTTAACTATGAAGGGGCCTTCCCAAGGCGCAGAAGCTTGTGCATGTCCTTGGTGTTCTGAATCCGCCGTAAGACTAGGTCGCCAACGTTGAAGGAACGTTCCCACACATTGCGGTCATGGTAGCGACGTAGTTGTTGTTTGTGGTGGGTGTGGCGCATGAGCGCGGCCACACGATGTTCCTCGACGCTGTCAAGGTCGAGCCTGTGTGTCCACTCTACTTCTCCCTCGTCGAAGTTCTGGATGCGAGGAGCACCGAAGGCCACGTCGGTGGGGAGGATAGCCTCTGACCTGTAGACCAGGAAGAAGGGTGAGTACCCTATAGCCGAGCTAACCTGGGTCGTCTTGAGACCCCAGAGGACGTGAGGAAGCTCTGAGAACCACCTGGTTGCGTAAGGCGCTGAGCCGTCGAAGATGCGATCATTGATGGCCTGTAGGACCATGCCGTTGGCACGCTCGACCTGGCCGTTGCACCGTGGGTGTGCCACCGAGGAGTAGTATACGTCGATCAGGCTGTCTTGACAGAAGTCCCAGAACTCGGCTCCTGTGAAGGCCGTGCCAAGGTCGGTGACGATCCTGTTTGGCACCCCAAAGCGGTGGGTGATCTCCTCGATGAACTTGGCCGCCTCTTTAGATGTGACACTGGATACGGGATGGACCTCGATCCACTTGGTGAACTTATCCACCGCCATGATGATGTGCTTGTAGCCACCAGGGGCGGTCTTGAAAGGTCCCACATAGTTGAGACCCCAAACTACGAAGGGCCACGACGGAGGGATGGTCCTCAGGGCCTGAGCCGGGACATGTTGCTGCTTAGCGAAGAACTGACACCCCTTACATCGACGTACAAGTTCCTGGGCATCAGCCATGGCCGTGGGCCAGTAGAAGCCAGACCTGAAGACCTTGACCACCAGGTTGAAAGAGGCGGCATGGTTGCCGCACTCGCCACCGTGGATCTCATCCAAGAGCCTGAGACCCTCAGATCGTAGGATGCACTTCATCAGTACTCCGGTGGAGGCGGACCTCCGGTAGAGTTCCTTGCTGACGACGACGTAGTTAGCGCTACGCCTCGTGATCTTTTCTCGCTCCGCCTTATCCTCAGGCACTCGATGCTCGAGGAGGAAGGCGATGAAGTCAAGGCGCCAGTCATCTTCTGCGTCGATCATGAGGGTCTCGTGACCTGCAGGCGAGGTCACTTCGTCATCAACTGACTCTGGGTCGGGGATGAGCTTGATGGATGGCTTGCGTAGGTCCTGGACAAACACACTGGCCGGGACCAGTGCGCGCTTGGAGCCAAGCTTGGAGAGGACGTCGGCCGCGACATTGTTGTTGCGGCAAACATGGTGGAACTCGAGGCCTTCGAAGTGACGCTCGAGCCACGCACCTCAGCACAGTAGGCATCCATCGTGTCCTTCCTAGCTTCGGAGTCCTTGCTAACTTGGTCGATGACGACCTTGGAATCGTCGTAGTCCATGAGGCGCTTGATCCCGAGGGAGACAGCGATGCGTAGCCCGTGGATGAGGGCCTCATACTCAGCGCCGTTGTTGGACGTCTTGTAGTGGATCTGCAGGACGTATTTGAGGTAGTCGCCCTAAGGGGAGATGAATAGGACACCTGCACCGGCTCCTTCGAGGTTCAGAGAACCATCGAAGTACATTTTCCAGTGCTCAGGTCGCTCCAACGGTGGAGGCTGCTGAATCTCTGTCCACTCCGAGACGAAGTCTGCAATGACTTGGGACTTGATGGCCTGCCTGGGGCAGAACTCTAGGTCGAACTCACCTAGCTTGATGGACCACTTGACAATGCGCCTAGTGGTGTCGCGGCTCCGCAGGATCTCGCCAAGGGGGAAGGCCGAGATGACCTTGATCTTGTGGGATTGGAAATAATGCCGGAGCTTGCGGGAGGTCATGAGTAGCGCGTAGAGCATCTTCTGGGGCTGGCTATACCTGGTCTTGCTGTCAGACAGGACCTCGCTAACGTAGTATATAGGTCGCTGGACGGGGTAAGGTTGCCCCTCTTCAGGTCGCTCTGCCACCAAAACGGCGCTGACCACGAGGGTGGTTGCCGAGATGTAGAGCACTAAAGGCTCCTTAGGCACCGGAGGCACCATCACCGGGGGTGTCGTGAGGAAGGTCTTGAGTTGCTCAAGAGCTTGGTCCGCTTCCTCGGTTTAGACGAACTTGTCCGTCTTTTTTAGCAGCTTGAAGAAGGGCATGCCTTTCTCTCCGAGCTTGCTAATGAATCGGCCTAAGGCCGTCATCATGCCGGTGAGCTTCATGACGTCCTTCTTGCCAGTAGGTCGCTTCATCCTGAGGATGGCATCCACCTTGGTGGGATTGGCTTTGATGCCCCGGTTGCTGACCATGAAGCCCAGGAGCTTGCCAGACGGGACACCGAAGACGCACTTCTCTGGATTAAGTTTCCAGCGATAGGTGCGGAGGTTGGCGAAGGTCTCCGCGAGGTCAGCTATGAGCTTGTCCTCGTGGGTGGTCTTGACGACCACGTCGTTGACGTAGGCTTCTACGTTCTTGCTGATCTGGCTAGCGAGGCACTTCTGGATGGCCTTCTGGTAGGTCGCGCCAGCGTTTTTGAGGCCGAAGGTCATGGCTGTGTAGCAGTAGATGCCATGGGGCGTTATGAACGCCGTCTTGTCTTGGTCAGAGACCTTCAGGGCTATCTGGTGATACCCTGAGTAGCAGTCGAGAAAGCAGAGGAGGACGCTTCCGGCCGTAGAGTCCACGACCTGGTCGATGCGCGGAAGAGGGAAGGGGTCTTTAGGGTAGTGCCTGTTGAGGTCAGTGTAGTCGATACACATTCTCCATTGACCAGTTTTCTTTGGTACAAGAACCGGGTTGGCGAGCCAAACCGGGTTTTTACACTCTCAGATAAATCCGGCAGGTAGGTGCTTTATTAGCTCTATCCTAATGACGTCCTTGCGATCTTTCGCAAAGCGGCGAAGCTTCTGCTTGACAGGCTTGGCCGTCTTGCTTACATCCAAGGCGTGCTCAGCCAGCTCCCTGGGGACACCTGGCATATCCGATGGACTCCAAGCGAATATGTCGGCGTTATCCCGGAGGAAGCTGGTGAGTGCAAGTTCCTATTTGGGGTCGAGCCCGTCGCCGATCACCACCGTCTTCTCTGGGTCTGCAAGGCCGAGGCAGACCTTCTTCGTTGAGGGAGCCGTGTCTAGGGCGGTGTCGGTGCGCTTCTATTCTGGGACAGACTGGTCGACAGGGTCGACTTGGTTGGTCTCCGCGACCAAGACCGCGGAGGCGTTGGTAGTAGCGGAGCTCGCGGCGAGGTCGAGGGCCTCCGTGTTACACCTGAAGGAAACGACGAGGTCCCCCTTAACGGAGAGGACCCCATGTGGAGCCGACATTTTCAACACCAGATAGGTGCAGTGCGGGATGGCCATTAATCTGGCCAGCATCGGGCGACCTAGGATCGCGTGGTAGGAGGACTTGAAGTTGGCGACCTCGAAATTGAGGTATTCCGTGCGGAAGTTTGCCTCCGTACCAAAAGTACGGGGAGGGAGACCCGACCCAGGGGGTAGGCCGCCTTCCCGGGGACGATGCCGTAGAAGGGCTCATCGCACTCCGTCATCTTGTCGAAGTCGAAGCCCATCTTCTTGAGGGTCTCGACAAAGATGATGTTGAGCCCGCTCCCTCCGTCGATCAGGGTCTGGGAGAGTAGGGCCCCGTCCACCATGGGCTTGACAACGAGCGGATAGGACCCGGGATCTGGGATGTGGACCCAGTGATCCTACCTGGAGAACGTAATTGCCTACTCAGACCAATGCAGAGGCACAATTGGCTGAGTGTGGACGAGGTGGACATCGCGCTTGTCCTTCCTGTAGCGCCTCCTGCTGGTGCTGGACTTGATGCCACCGACGATCATATTGATCGCGCGGGTTGCGGCCTGGAAAGGCCCATTGGGATTGCCCGATGCTGGTGGAGGGGGCAGGTTCGTCTCGTCGCGGGGAGCCGCTGGAGGAGGGTCGCTGCGAGGTGGCTCGCGGCGATCGTCGTATCGCTCTTCGCGGCGGTCGTCGCGCCGATCTCGCCGGTCATCACGGCGGTAGTTGTTATTGTAGGGGCTGTTGTCGCGGCGCCCGCTGTCATTTCTAGGTCGCTTGGGGTCCACAGGGGCCCTGAAGGCCCTCTTGAACTGGGAACACTCGCGGAGAGTGTGGGTGGCTCCTTCGTGGAACCCGGAGATGCTGTCGAGTGCCAGGTCGAACTCCTCCTGGTTGAAGGTCGAGCCTCGTCGCCCTTCGGCCGCTAGGACCTCGGAAGGTTGCTTGCGGAGTCTATCCGCTGCAGTGCCAGATGTACCAGCGTTATCAGCGTCGAACTGATTCTAGAGCGCATCCTCCGTGTCCATCAGATTGTTGACGATGACCATGAGCTCCTTGACGTTGGTCGGGCCAGCCTCATGGATCTTCTCGAAGACCTTGCGGTCTTTGATGCCTTTCTTGTAGCTGTCGACGATCTGGTCATCCCTGACGCCAACGCACTCGTTCCGATTCTCGAAGAACCGGGTGTTGTAGTCGCGGAGCCGCTCCTTAGGCTTCTGTATGACCCGCCCCAGGCTGAAGGCATTCCTATGGCGATCATAGGTCACCTATAAGTTCGACGTGCAGGCCTGGGATAGATTGGCCCAGGTCTTGATGCTGCCAGGCTCGAGGTTGTTGAGCCACAGCGAAGGGGCCTTGCCCATCACCAGCGGGATGTACGCCGTCATGTGGTCGAAGCTACCACCGACCGCCTTGATGGCGACGTAGTAGGTCGACAGCCAAATGTTAGGGTCGAAGCGCCCATCATATGGCTTGATGTTGGGCTTGAAGTTGTCGGGGTACTCCACCCTCTTGAAGTGGGCATCCAGCGCTCGGAAGGCATTGAGCGCAAGGTCGTCGCTGGAGCCTCTTGCCGGGGCGACCTCCCTTGGCGCGGAATGGACGCTGCGCTCCGGCACGACAACCTGGGAACGTGGCTGCCGATCCCGGTTGGTCTGGACGGTGGCGGGGTCGCCGTGCTCGGCGTCGTAGTTGGCATGTCGCCGGTTCTCGATCTCGTGTTGGTCACGGAGCTCGCGCTCCATGATGCGATGAACGCCCCCGGGTGCACCATACTAACGGTCGTAATCCAGGCGGCGGCGGAGCTCGCGCTCCTCGTGCTCTCGGTGGCGTTGATCTACGATGCCACGGGCATCACGAGCACGCCTATTGGCGTCGAGGTTGACGCGAAGGTCGCGGGCAGCAGCGGGCTGCTCAGGGTTGTGCTGAGCGACCTCCTCCCGGATGGGGGAGAGGTGGCTGTGCGCAGGTCGATGAGATCGACTGCGCGAGTGGCGGGTCGACAAAGACGCAGCAGACTTGGAGGCCGCGCTCTTCTCTTCCACCAGGGCGTTGGCGACCCGGAGGTACGCGAGGGCCTGCTCAGCTTCAAGCGTCTGGACTTGCTGGAGTCGGGTAATGGCCGCGCCCAGGTTGGCCTGGGGGCTGTTGAAGGTCGGGATCCCAGCTTCCTCGAACTCCAGACGCAGGTCTCGAGCGCAGGGCAAGACACGCCGCTGCTCTTCCGCACGTCGCTCAGCGCGGCGGGCGTTGGCTTGGATCCGGGCCACCTCCTCGGAGTTGGTCGCACCCGCGCGGGGTGGCTCGTTTTCGGAGGTCACCATCACCTGACAGAAGACGATCTCCGAGTCATTGGGGGAGATGCGAACCCGGACCTTCTGGAACTCCCCGCAGTCCGAAGACTGGGTGGGTCGTTTAGCTCGGCGAGGGAACTCGTTGTCGATCTTCTTCCGCAGGCGGCACCCGCGGAGGGTATGCTTCACACCCTTGTGATAGGTGCAGGGCACGTCGAGAGGATCGCGCCTTACGCGAGGTGCAGGCCTTGGGTCGCGAGAAGGTCGCCGCCCAGATTGGATCTGGGGAGGCGTGGAGAGTTGGCTCAGGCGAAGGCCGGGCGTAGACTTCAGGCCGAAGGGGAATGCGTCGTGGAGTAGCGCTGTCTGCGCCGAGCGCTGGGCTCATTCGCAGATCTCCAGGGTTTCCCTCATCAAGCCGATGACGCTTTCCATGCCCTGGACAAGGTCACAGGGTCTGGGTGGGTGGGTCTCCGATACTAGATCGGGAACAGAGACGGCGGTGGACGCCGTGACGACATGCTCAGAGGTCGCCGGAGGAGTGGAGGCTGCCGGAGCAGCAGAGGTCGACGTGAAGGATCCGAAGCAGATCTCCACGGTGTCGGCAAGGAAGGCCGCCATGCTCGCCAGGAAGATGACGCCAGATTCGGCCACCATGCTGCACAGCGAGTTCCCGATCTCCCCTACCTGGTGCGCCAACTGTCAGGGGTGAGACCAGGACAGATCCGCTAGGGGGTTGCCCTAGTGGTTTGCAGGTTAATGGAGGATCGGGACCTAAGAGCGTAGGTGGTTATGCACGAGATGCACACGAAACTAGGCGAGTATGGCGGCGAGGAGCAAGGAGACAAGGGTATATACTGGTTCAGGCCTCCGAAGAGTAAAACCCTATGTCCAGTTGTGGTGGATTATGCGAGGATGAAGATGAGTTGTCCTGTGCATGGAGCCCAAGGCCACCTTATATGGGGGGACGGGCTAGGGTTTGCATGTGCAGGTCGGTTGACCCGTGTCGGGGTTGGTTACAACTGTTGGAGGTTTATCTCCCGGATTACAAGGAATATCCCGTGATACTCGGTGCTACAGGCGGCGGCGCGCCAGGTCGCCGTGTCTTGACTTGCACGCCAAGGCTTCGTGGGTCTTCCGGGATCCTGATCAGGTCGCCCGCGATCTTCGGGGGTGCGGATAAGGTCGCTGGGCCCACTTGTAAGGTCGGCGGGTCTTCTGGGAAGGTCAGGTCAACTTGTCAGGGGCCCCTGGGACCCTGGCCGGTGGGGACCCATGGGTACCCAAGTCTCTCATCCCCGAGTCGTCCAAGCGAGCGGCCTGCTCTTTCGAGCCCGCCAAGGACGTCAAGGATGTGGCCGTCTCCGATGATGGCCGCACGCTCCGTATCGGGATGGCGCTCGATCCTAAATAGGAAAGCGCGCTCGTCGACTTCCTCAAAGCGAACCTCGACGTGTTCGCATGGAAACCCTTCAACGTGAAGGGAATCCCGAGAGAAGTTGCCGAGCACAAGCTGAATATCAAGCCGGGATCGAAACCGGTCAAGCAGCGCCTGCGCCGCTTCAACGACGACAAGTGCAAGGCCATCGGCGAGGAGATCAAGAAGCTCCTTAGTGCAGGGTTCATCCACGAAGTGTTCCACCCCGAGTGGCTAGCTAACCCTGTACTTGTAAAGAAGAAGAATAAGAAATGGAGGATGTGTGTTGACTACACGAGCCTTAACAAGGCATGTCCCAAGGATCCGTTTCCTTTGCCTCGCATAGATCAGGTAGTCGATTCAATGGCAGGGTGCGAAACCCTCTGTTTTTTCGACACATACTCCGGGTACCACCAGATTGCGATGTGCATAGCGGACCAACTCGCGACGTCCTTCATAACTCCCTTTGGCGCTTATTGTTACAACTCGATGCCGTTCGGGCTCAAGAATGTGGGCGCTACATTCCAAAGGTGCATGCGACGAGTCTTTGGTGATCTCATAGGGCGAATAATTGAGGCTTACGTCGATGACATCGTGGTCAAGTCTAAGAAAACAGGCGATCTGATCCCCGACCTCACGGAAGTGTTTGCGAAGCTGAGAGAACACGGGGTTAAGCTGAATCCTAAGAAATGCGTTTTTAGGGTTCCGAGGGAATTGCTCCTCGGCTTTGTCGTGTCAGAACGCGGCATTGAAGCCAATCCCGAGAAGATCTCAGCCATCACTAACATGGGGCTAATCCAGAATCTGAAGGGTGTGCAATGTGTCACGGGCTGCCTCGCGGCTCTCAGTCGATTCATCGCTCGACTCGGAGAGCGCAGCTTGCCGTTGTACCGCTTGATGAAGAAATCCGACCACTTTCCATGGACGCCCGAGGCTCAAGAAGCCCTTGACCCACTGAAGAATCTTTTGAAGAGTCCTCCAGTGCTCACAGCGCCAATGCCAGAAGAACCAATGCTCCTGTACGTGGCTGCAAAAACCCAAGTCATAAGCACTACACTGGTGGTTGAACGAGAAGAGCCTGGGAGATCGCTCAAGAAGCCCTTGACTCACTCAAGAACCTTTTGAAGAGTCCTTCAGTGCTCACAGCACCAATGCCAGAAGAACCAATGCTCCTGTACGTGGCTGCAACAACCCAAGTCATAAGCGCTGCACTGGTGGTTGAACGAGAAGAGCCTGGGAGATCACTCAAAGTGCAGCGGCCGGTTTATTTCGTGAGCGAGGTACTCTCTGATTCAAAAACTCGCTACTCGCAAATTCAGAAGCTCGTATATGCCGTCTTGATCACCAAACGCAAGCTTCGACACTACTTCGACGTGCATCCTATCACGGTGGTGTCTAAGTACCCGCTCGGGGAAGTGATCCAGAATCCTGAGGCTGAAGGAAGGATAGCCAAGTCGGCACTCGAGATGATGGGACAGAATGCGTCATACGCACCGCGCAGCGCCATCAAGTCACAAGTGTTGGCGGACTTCGTCGCTGAATGGACAGAGATCCAAACTCCACCGGCACCGATCGAGCATGAGACATGGACAATGTACTTCGATGGCTCCGTCATGAAAGAAAGAGCGGGGGCAGGCCTTGTCTTCATCTCGCCTCTAGGCGTGCATATGGAGTACATGGTTCTACTGCACTTCCCCGCCTCCAACAATGTCGCCGAGTATGAAACACTTGTCAACGACCTTCGGATCGCAATCAAGCTCAGAATCCGACATCTCGAGATTCGTGGAGATTCCGAGCTTGTCGTGGATCAGGTCATGAAAGAGAAGAATTGCGTAGACCCGAAGATGGCGGCTTATTGTCGAGCCGTGTGTCAGCTAGAAGACAAGTTCCATGGGCTCGAGCTCCATCACGTGTTGCATGACTACAATAAGGCTGCTGACATCCTCGCCAAGGCAGCATCGAGCCACAAGCCCGTACCGCACGGTGTGTTTGCAAGCGATCAGCACGCACCGTCCGTCCATCTCGATGAAGAGCAACCACCAGAGCCTGAGGCACCAGAAGTCATGGAGATCGATCAACCGCAAGAACCGAACTTGGAAGACCCAGACTGGCGGTTCCCGATCCTCGAGTGGCTAGTCGAAGGCAAGCTACCTTCCGACCAGACGGAGGCGCATCGCATCGCACGGCGAGCCAAGGCGTTCGTCCTCATTGACGATGAGCTCCACAAACGAGGTGCGGCAGACATTTACATGTGTTGTATCCTAGGGAATCAAGGCAGAAAGCTGCTCCAAGAAATCCACGCCGGAATATGTGGACACCATGCCGCCCCAAGGACACTTGTCGGAAAGGCATTCCGACAAGGGTTTTATTGGCCCACTGCACTGGCAGACGCCAAGGACATTGTGCGACGCTGCGAAGGTTGTCAGTTCTACGCCCGGCAAACTCACCTCCCAGCGCAAGCACTTCAGAACATCCCAATCACTTGGTCGTTTGCTGTGTGGAGGTTGGACATAGTCGGGCCGTTCAGGCAAGCGCTCGGGGGCTTCACGCACCTGCTCGTAGCTGTCGACAAGTTCTCCAAGTGGATCGAAGCCCGACCCGTAGTCAAGGTCCGCTCCGAGGAAGCTGTGCCATTCTTCACCGACATTATTTATCGCTTCGGGATCCCAAACTCAATCATCACCGACAACGGCACTCAGTTCACGAGAAAGAAGTTCCTCAGATTCTGCGATGACAATAATATTCGCATGGACTGGGCTGCTGTTGTGCACCCGAGGACCAACGGGCAGGCCGAGAGAGCCAATGGCATGATCTTGCAAGGGTTGAAGCCTCAGATCTTCAAACGACTCGAGAAGTTCCGAGCCAGATGGGTCACCGAGTTGCCATCCGTTCTCTGGAGCCTGCGCACCACGCCAAGTCGGGCCACCAGCTCTACGCCGTTCTTCATGGTGCACGGGTCGGAAGTTGTTCTCCTGACGGATATCGACTACGGCAGCCCGAGAGTCTGAGCATACACCGAGGAAGGGAACCAGGCCGCACTCGAGGATAAGATCGACCAGCTTGATGAAGCACGCAACGTGGCGCTCCTATACTCAGCTCGGTAGTAGCAGGCTCTGTGGCGCTACCACGAGCACAACGTGCGCGATCGCCAGTTCCAGGTCAGGGACCTGGTACTCCGACGGGTTATGAGCAACAAGGACCGGCACAAGCTCGCGTCCCCGTGGGAGGGACCATACATCATCGATCAAGTGCTCCGACCAGGGACATTCAAGCTTCGACACGAGGACGGCACGATCATCTCCAACGCATGGAACATAGAACACCTACATCGTTTTTACCCTTGAGTAATGTTCCCCATTTTCAACATATGATCAATGAATAATGCCATGTGTTTTTGTTCTTGTTTCATAAGTTCACAATCTTCTCATGTTGGCATCTTTTCTGTATGTCTCAATGCTTGTCTAAAAGGCTGAGCGGCAAGCGTCCCTGCACCCATGCAGAAACACTCCCCTCTCGGGGGCTACCCGGGGCACGATGCCCTCCTTTCATTTTTTTGTTTTTAAAACAAAATTCTCCGACAAGTTAGTCGTGACCAATCGCACGCGCGAGCGGTTTTTTGGCGGAACGCCTTATCTTGCGAAAGAAAAAGATGTTGATCTGTGCGCGATTCGGCGCTACCGCTCGTTCAGAGCTCCTAGCACCTACGCCCTCGCGGCTATGGTGCAAAGACTCGTGAGCGCGGCCCGAATCCGCAGATTGACGTCCGACTACTTTCAAAAGGTGCTTGGGTAACCGCTCGGGCCTCGGCTCAAAAATGATTTTGATGAAAAATGCGTGAGTCAGTTTTGAACGTCCCTAAGTGCTTGAGGGCTGCAAGCATGTAGTTTTACTTTGTGATTCCGGTCGGTCAAGCTCTCAGACTCTTATGCCCCTGCGACTCCGGAGTAAGGTTCGATCAACCTAAGATGTAAAGTGCTACTACTTCATTTCGCAGTCGTCCCCAGGTACTTGGGGACTGCTTCAGAATTGACCGCCTTAAAACAAAATAAAAACTGTTCGATGTAGTGCGCATAGAAGTTTCATCTAGTCTGTCAATTATACAAATTGACACATTTAATGAGAAAAAGATGTTGATCTGTGCGCGATTCGGCGCCGCCGCTCATTCAGAGCTCCTAGCACCTACGCCCCCGCGGCTACGGTGCAAAGACTCGTGAGCGTGGTGCGAGTCCGCAGATTGACGTCCGACTACTTTCAAAAGGTGCTTGGGTAACTGCTCGGGCCTCGGCTCAAAAACAATTTTGATGAAAAATGCGTGAGTCAGTTCTGAACGTCCCTAAGTGCTCGAGGGCTGCAAGCACGTAGTTTTACTTTGCGATTCCGGTCGGTCGAGCTCTTAGACTCTTACGCCCCCGCGGCTCCGGAGTAAGGTTCGATCAACCTAAGATGTAAAGTGCTACTACTTCGTTTCGCAGTCGTCCCCAGGTACTTGTGGAGTGCTTCAGAATTGACCGCCTTAAAACAAAACAAAAATTGTTCGATGCAGTGCGCATACAAGTTTCATCTAGTCTGTCAATTATACAAATTGATACATTTAATGTGAAGGCCCGGAGCCGCCTACTGGTGTGTCTCTTGAAATCAGGTCCAGGTCCTTCATTGCGGCATCAGCCAAGGCACGGGCGAAGGCGGCGCAGTCTTCCTCGATCTTGTCGTACTCTTCGTCCGAGTAGCCGGGGGCCCAACCACCACTCAGCGCCTTGAGATCCAGCCCATGGTAGTGCGAGTTGAACATGGCCAGGACCCGGTGCACCACCGTCCGACACGTCGACAGCTTTTCCTTCTTTACAACACCCGGTAGAAGGTTGACTCAATCGCCGAGTGTCTGGGGAGGCATCTGGACGGGTGGGACGCCCAGATCCGACAACATTCGCTCGATGAACCGTCCAAATTTCGTGCGGTCCACAATGTCCCTCTTGCGTGCCTCCTCCGCCTCGTGCTAAGCCTTCCGGGAGTCCTCGAGCTCGACCTTGACCTCTGAAGACAGGGAACGAGTTGGAGTTCAGTTATGAGAAGTGTGCGCAAAAGAAGGGAAGGGGCAAGGCAAGAAAACCATACTCGAAAGCATGTCCGACAAGTTCTTGGCCGTCCCGGTCATCTCGTGGATCTTGAGCTCGGTGGTGGTGAGCCTCTACGCCTCTTCCACGAGCTTCATGGCCATTGCAGCACGAGCCAAGCGAAGCCCTGTTAAAATCAGAAGACAAGTCAACATTTACCACGAGTAACACGAAGAGAAGGGAATTGCGAAAGCTGAAAGTGCGGAATTGCTCACCTTCAAGATCTTGCGCCAGCTTGCTGTTGCCTTCACGGAGCCGGGTCCCCTCATCGGTGGCCTCCTGCAGCTTGGTGGAGAGGTCACCGACCTGCTTGTTCGCCGTTTTAAGGTCCACCTCGGCATGCACCAAGTCCTGCTGCAAGTCTGCCATCTTCTTCTCGAGCGCCGCCTTCTCTTCAGCGCGTGGCCTGGGACGCAGCCTCGGCAGTAGTGGCAGCAGCGGCGGCAGTCCGAGCGGACTCGGCGGCAGTTGCGGCGGCGGTACGCAGCCCCGCGGCTACAGCCTTTGCCTGGGCAAGCTTGGCCTCGAGGGCTGCTTTCTCCGACACAGCAGCGTCAGCAGCGAACTGAGCGGCCACTGCACGGTCCTCTGCGGACTTTGCTGCGGCTTCAAGCGTGATCCTCGTCGACGCCTCGCTCGCCGCTGCCCCGGCAGCTGCCAGCCGAGCGCGCGACCAACTGTATCTCCAGCTGGGCCTTCTCGGCCCGGAGCTCCTCGATGATGCGCGTTTTGCTGGCGCTGCAGCTGGCAAGCACCTAGACCAAGTAGAAGATCAACTACAGAAACAACTGCAGAAACATTGGGACAAAATCAAGATCAGGCTTGGTAAACTCACTGACGAGGCCAGGATGACAAGCTTGTTGACCGCTTGCTCCGCCCACCTTAGGCCCCACTCGAGTCGGCCACGGGTCGTGGCCTCTTCGTCCTCGTCCTCGTGCGCCTCGGCTTTGTGGGCCCCGGTCCATGAGGTGTGCCCGAGACCAAGGTTGAGCCCTTCCCACTCCGTGGCTGGGGAGGGGCGAGCTCCCGAGCTCTCTCCGACCTCTCGAACGGTGACTGGGGAAGCGTTGCCCAACACGTCCTCGAGGGAAGTAGACGCCTGCGCATCCGGGGGCGGCGAGTCTGCAATCACCACCTCCACGACATCAGCGGTGGGCTGGAGCGGTGGCTCCTCGACTGTACCCCCGACCGGAACCACCACGCTCGCTGATGCCGTTGCCGCCGTGCACACAGAGGGCGTTGGCGGCGTGATGGAATCTGGCCTTGCTTCCGTCGTCTGGGCCGCGGACACTTTTGGGCTCCCCGCGACCACCTCAACCGCGGCCGCGACCACAGGAGCAGGCGGCACGGGCGCCTCGACCGGCAGCTCCTCCGGCACCGACAGGCACCGGTCCAGCTCAGCTGCAAAGGCGGCCGCATCACCGCCCGAAAGGTTGGGCCTTTCAACAGTGGAGGCCTCCTGGAGCTGAGCGGACGACGTGGGGGCCGCCATCACCTCGGCCGGCGTCCGGCGCCGGGAACGCACACGCTTCTAGAGCCGTCGATGCACCGGCGCCAAGATTGACAGCGGGCGCCGACAGGGGATCGATTTCCTCAGGGGCTTCCTGCCCCCCGACCACACTGCTGTCCCCTGATACTGGTGGACGCGCCGCCACCTCGTGAACCTCGACCGCCTCGACAGTCCTGCCCTCGACCTGAGCCATCGTCGGCACGGGCGGAGGAGTCGCCGAACGGGGGATGGATGGAGGATCACGCGCGCTCAGGGCCGCGCGCTTCCGTGGCGTGAGGACGAGTGCGCCGGTGTCAGAGCGCCTGGCACGAGAAAGCAATTCAAAAGGCGAAAGAAAAATCAAGAACAAAATAACGAGATAACGCAGAACAGCGCTTACGTGGAGGAAGTGATGCGGGCCCGCTTGATGGGCCCGGGAGCTGCGCCCGACGACTCGAGGGCTGGTCTCTTCCCCGCTGCCGCGTCAGAGGGTGGGCTCCGGCCTTCACCCTGGGTGAGGGAGACCTACACGGGCGGGGCTCCGCCGCCTCGGATAACCAAGCACTGAAGAAGCCGCGAGGGTGCATTCGTATCCTCCCCCTGCGGCATGCTCGGAGAAGGTGCCGGCGATGTCGATCTCGCCTCGGACGATGCCCGCCTCCTTGGAGACCGCTGCTCCCGCCGCGATGTGTCACCGGAGGAGCGGCGGGCAGACGAATCGCGACCCGCTGACCGCCTGGACGAATCGTCTCGCCGCGGGGAGCTCCTCCTCGTCCTTGGAGGCTCTTGGCTGACGGGGCCCGACCACGAGCGGGTCACTCTCTGATTCTCTTGAACGGGGCGTGGGGGTGGACGCGAGCTGGAGCTTGTCCCCTGCTCGCGGATGGCCGGCTACGGCCGCTGCGAACCGGAGCTCGTCCGCTACTCACGGACGGCTGGCTCCGGCCGTTGTCCCGAGCTGGCCTCCGCGGGCTGCCGTTGAGGAGGGGGCGACACGGACGACGCCGACAGGGCGCTCCAGTCGACGCCAGCGCCTCCATCATCGCCGGACCAGGGCGCGACGACGAAGGATCCTCGTCCGAGGAGACGACGATCTCGTTCATCCTCCGGCGCTTGGCGCGGCGGTCGTTCCGCTCGCGTTTCGCGATCTCCTTGTCCTTGTGCTGGGCCTTACGATCGGCCCTCCTCCTGTCCGCCATGGCCTAGGAGCGATTCTGCGTCGCATCCTGGGGGAGAGGAGGCTTCGCGGGAAGAGGTGCCGCGGGCCTCAGCTAAGGGCAAGGAATAGAAAACAAAATCAAAATGAGGAACGAGAGCTCCGAGAAGATGCAGTCAAATCAAGAAATGCAAGCAAGTCGGAAGACTAGTCAGAAAGGAGAAGAACTTACGTATCTTTTGGTCCCCTCTTGGGGGAGCATCGGCAGAAGTCGTGACGGAGGCCACGAGTAAGAAGACCTTCCGATAGCCAGCGCCACACGGCACTGGACCTCATCCAGTGAGGGCGGCTCGGGTGCCGTCACGGTCCCTGCGAAGGGAGCCTTGTCGGGTGTCATCTGGCAAATGCGCAAGGGCCGCCGCCGGAGCGGGACGATCCCCAGTGCATGGTACTGGCCAATGACGGCCGCCAAGTCGACCCCGGCGTCGCACAGCCGGGACAACACCACCCATCAGTCTTTGAGCAGCCTCTCCTGCTCCGCCTCCGGGGGCCCATAGCTCCAGTTCGACAGCGCCTCGGCGATTGAGGCGCCGGAATACTCCGGCAGCGGGTGCTCGAGGTCGTTCTTGAGGTAGAACCACCCTTTGTGCCAACCGCTGTTGGAGCTTGTCAACGTGCCGGAGATGTACTCATCCCCCCTGCCCGTCTTCATCCGGAGGTTGGCGCACCCAATCGTCGCCGGGAGTGACCTGTCCTTCAAGCAGACGAACTTGAAGAAGTATCTGAAGAGGTGCTAGTGGGCTCCAACTCCCAGGTACCCCTCGCATAGAGCTTCGAACGCCGCCATGTGCTGGATGCTGTTCGGGTTGAGGTGCTGGAGCTGCAGCCGGCACTCCGAGAGGACGGCGCGGATGAACCACCTGGCAGGGACGGAGAAGCCGCGCTCGTGAAACGTCACGAACGAGACGACGTAGCCCCGCGGCGGATGCGGGACAGACTCGTTGCCCGGAACCTTCCATTCCTCAGCGGCGGTGGGCACCAGCAGCTGACCGGCGGCGACGAGGCGCTGAAGGGTCGCGCGGGTGACGTTGGAGCGCGTCCACTGCGACATGTTGCTGACTTGCGTTGGCGTGTGATACGGCTGGGGGAAGCGGCGGCGGCGACGAGACGGATGCGAAGGGCAAAGCAGCGAGCGGCGTTGGCTATGGCAAGAAATCGGGGGAGCAAATGGTTCACACCTCAACCGGGGCGCGGATTATAAGGGGCGGACGTGGACGCCGGCCTTAAATGCTGGCCCCACCACGCCGTAAAGCCGCTCGCACAGAGGGCGCACCCCCCGAGGCGACAGGGGCACGCTCGCGTGACGGTTCGATACCAGGTAGGCCCGCGAATCTGAACCGGCGGTGCGCCGTCCCCTCCAACCGCCACGACCATCACGACGGACGCAACCACCGATGCGGGCACGACCACCTCGGCCGATGATTTCGAAACAACAAATAACAACACTTCAAAATTAAGACCCCACAAGCGAGTCTACAACTCCCTAGTGGGCTCGGGGGCTACATCCGGCGGATGCGCTCGCGCGCACCCACCAAGCAAATCAAGAAGCAAGAACTATTACAGCACTTCCCCGGCACTGAGCCTGCGAGCGAGTCCTTGACTCCTACCACAGGCTCGGGGGCTACTGACGAGGGCCTGGATTAGGGCCCCTTAAGCGGCAAGGTAATCACCTGCGAAATAGAGTCCTCTGACACCATTGACAACGTCAAGGCTAAGATCCAGGACAGGGAGGGATGCAGATCTTCGTCAAGACCCTCACTGACAAGACTTCTCCACCTCTGAGTACCTTCTGCCTCGTCTCCGAGTACTCTCCGCCTCGCACGAGTACTCCCCACCTCGCACGACTGCGCTTCTGAAGGACCGATTAGGCGAACCAGAGAGGGGGGGAGTGAATGGGAGCCGATAAAAATTCTTCTCGAAGGAGATGAGAACTCCAACAAGACGAACACGGCTTCCAAAACACGTCTCCGACTCAACTATCCAAGTTGGTCAAGACCACGCAGCCACTGAAGTGCTACTGGTCCTAGGAACCAACAACCACCTACACCTACTCGAGAACGCAGCGGAAAAACCAACTCGAGCAGCTACTGGGCTACACCGGTCATGCCGGTGAGTAGCACCGGTCAGACCGGTCCCTGCTGGCAAAATCTGAGAACTTCCACAGAAGCCCCTACACCGGTCAGGCTGGTGTAGCTCACCGGTCAGACCGGTCCGAGCCAGGAAATCCCAAATCCTCCGAACAGGCCTACTGAGCTCCAAACTGACCCAAACTCGAAACAGCAGCAACACGGGACAACAAAGAACTCACCCAGACGTTCACCCGAGGCAAAACCCATAGAGCCTCTGCACCGGTCAGACCGGTGAGCAGCACAGGTCAGACCGGTCAGGCTGGGCCGCTCGGGGATGAACAGCACCCGCGGGTCAACTCCCCTAAATCCAACTCCCGATCTCCCGAATCGCTCCACGGATTTGTGCAAGACTTTGGGGATAGTAGGAACACCTCATGGGCACTCCATAGCCAAGATTTGGTCCACCAAAACTTGCTAAATCAAGAGGAATCGAAGAAATTCCACCAAGAACGCCTCTAACCCTAGAGCCACGAAAACCCCAAAATCGAGCCCCTTTGCTCACTGATTTGGGAGGGGAATCAAAGGGAAAAGAACCACGAAGGGTTCATGCATACATCCCCCACCAAATCCCAAAGAGAAAGGCCTCGAAATCACTCCAAGAAAATCGCCAAGAAAGGGCTCCGAAAATCACCAAAAAGGAGAAACGGGAAAGACACATCCAAGCCTTGAGGAACCACGCCGAATCATCTATACATACCAAAGAGGTTCATACAAGGTCTAGCTTGCCGCCCGATCATCCTTCCCTCTCACAAGATCTCACCATGAAGCTCTCAAGCTAGTTCTAAGAAAATCCTAAGGAAAATAGGAAGGAAAATAGGAAAACCAAATGAGTTAGGGTTCCAAGAGATGGCTGCCATCCTCACACCCCTTTGGTTATATGGAGGCAACAGAAAGACTAAAATACCCTTACTAGCTAACTAGGGATATATGCCCCTCATGGGCGAAATCAGAAATCTTTGTCTTCGCTCCATCGGACGGATGCCCAGCGACCGCAAACTTGCTTAGCGTCGACGCAAGCCTTGCAATCCCGACGCGTGTCCTCCGCTTCGAAGATTCCGGACTGCGTCGTCGCACACCGGTCAGACCGGTGCTCCTCACCGGTCAGACCGGTCTGGAGCTGCTGCACCTCCGTCTTCGGTTCTTCAGTCTTGGCTTTGTGGATCAACCAAGGAACCCAGTGGTTTTCTGGTGAACCACCGGAAACCCCGCGAACTCGGTGTAGCCTCCGCCAATCACCACTCATGACTCGGCTCCCACGTAGTCCCGGCTCGACCTTGGTTTTGAGGCTCAACCAAGAAACCATCCATGACTTCATCTTGCCGTTCTTGCCACCATGCGGCCCGCACTTGACCCCGCTGGCCACCGGGTCCCTCGAACCAAACCTACTTGTCTTCTCCACACCTGGAGGCCTCACCGGCAACGACCTTTCGCGCTTGTTCTTCACCTGTACCAACACCAGTCAAGCCGCAACCTGCACCTGCAATACTTAGCCAAGAATCAGTCCACACCACGTTGTCAATCACTCATCACACCAGGAAGCGACCATCCACCGGTCCTCGAACCACACCTGGCTCTCAATCTCCCCCTTGATGAGTGCATTGACAACACACACGTTTTGGTAACCAAGAAAAAAGAAAAAGAAAAGAAACGACTAAAAGAAACTCCAACAAGCGATCGAAAGCCAAAGAAGGGCAAAGAGCAGGATCACTTGAAGAAGACAAGTCTCGAACCCCTTAGGCAAGGGCAACGGCTCGACACATCCGAGACAAAGCATGCTCAAGCAAAGAGCACAAACCAACAATCCAAAGCTCGAAAACCACAAAGAGCTCCCCCTGGACACATGCAAGCTCCCCCTGAACGAATGCATGCAAACCACCTCGTAAAACAGAGCAGTTGCTTCAGCTTTGCTCTGACCGGTCAGACCGGTCAACCACACCGGTCAGACCGGTGTGCTAGATCGCCCAGCACCTGAACCTCACACCAGTCAGACCGGTGTACCTCACCGGTCAGACCGATGACCACCTGGGAAAAACTGGGAACTGCCCGAGCTCAAAACTAGCTCGAAATCACTTGGAAACCTTCTAAATGCATGCAGCAAGCCAAAACATGCTCAAACTTCTCCCCCTTGTTGACAATGCATGAATCAAGCCAAAAATGCAAAAAATGCAACCTAGAGCTTCTCAAATAGACAAAATTCAACATAGGATGCTACACATGTCCAAATGAGCAAGTTAGATACTCTATAGCTTCGTAAAGACATCAACTTCATGATCACCAAGTTTCACAACCATTGGACGAAGCTAAGATAGAATTGAGCAATTTTGCGAAAAATCACCCTCTCATGAGCAAAGTCCTAAACATGAGCAAAACATGTCAAAATGGCAAAGTCACACAAACTTCATGCGAGGACAACCATTCTAAGCATAAGACCATCATAAACACCCACAAGCACCTCATGTCATGTCAAAGCCACCGAGCCATGTGCCTACTTCTATATATGAGACTTCTCATTGGTAGGCATCATGTAACGGTTTAGCACCCAAAGCAAATTAAAATTAGCACATATGACATGGGAGCACATTTTCAAGCAACTTACATTTCATTTTCAGATTTGAAATTGGTACATGAAATGTCTTTGCGACAAAAAGGAGCTTATATGCCCCTCCACAAGATCAAGCATGGGGGCTAAACATTCATGATGGCAAATGAGCCTTTGGCTCCATATGATCAAAATAAGCTATCCAACCACAAATTAAGCATAGCCAAGCCACTAAAATATGTCAAGATTATATAAAGGCATTTACTCACAAGAGAGCATACAAGTGACATTTTTCAAAAGCATAGCCATCAACCATGGATATAAATCAAGATCATCAAGAGCTAAGCCAAACTAACCATAGCTTACCAAACTAGCTCACAAAGACATATATATCATTCCATGGTGAACAATGTATATAGGAGAAGCCTTTCCTAACCAATGCATATGATACAAAATGCATGCAACCTAAGATACAAAGATGCGTATACATCATGTTACATATGCCATGCCAAATGCAAGAAATGCACAAAGGAAAGCTATACATATGCTACAAAGGAGCTCCCACACACCAACTCAAGAAATCAAACACACACCAAGCTCCCCCCGCAAACGAGTGAAAGTTGCTTGATCTAGGGGTTTGGTGAAAATATCGGCTAGCTGGTCATGTGTGGGTACATGGATCAAAGCGATTTTTCCTTTCTCTACGTTGTCTCTCAGAAAATGATACCTCACTTCTATGTGCTTGGTTTTGGAATGGAGCACTAGGTTCTTTGCAACGCTTATGGCACTGGTGCTATCACATTGAAGTGGAACATGGGTATACTCCTCACCAAAGTCACTCATGGTGTATGTGATCCAAAGGAGCTGAGAGCAACAACTAGCTGCGGCCACATACTCTGCCTCGGTAGTGGATTGAGGAACACTCGACTGTTTGTGGGAAGACCAAGACACCAAAGAAGAACCCAAGAACTGGCAAGTCCCAGAATTGGACTTCCTATCCAACCGACACCCGGCAAAATCCGCGTCTGAAAATCCATGAAAAGCCAAAGAAGAAGACGCGGAGTACCAAAGACCAAAGTCAGGAGTATGTCGCAAATACCTGAATATGCGCTTGACTGCTTGCCGATGCGAAGTCCTCGGAGACGCTTGAAAACGAGCGCACAGACATACCGAGAATTGGATGTCCGGCCTCGTCGCCGTCAAGTAGAGGAGTGACCCGATCATGCTCCGGTACTCCTTCTGGTCCACGTGTTCACCTTCCTCGTCCGCATCAAGAGCTGTAGTCGTACTCATAGGCGTCGCCATGGCCTTGGAGTCCTCCATCTTGAACTTCCTCACAATGTCCTTGGTGTACTTAGCTTGGTGCACAAATGTTCCTTCCTTTGATTGCTTGATTTGTAGCCCGAGGAAGAACTGCAACTCGCCCATCATGCTCATCTCAAATTCCCTGCTCATGTCTTCTGCAAACCTTGCAACAAGAGAGTTAGACGAGCCACCAAAGACAATATCATCCACGTATACCTGCATAATCAGTATATCTCTGCCCTGCCTGAGGAGAAACAAGGTCTGATCGACCTTCCCCATCTCAAACCCTCTCTCAAACAGGAACCCCCTCAGCCTACCATACCAAGCTCTAGGCGCCTGCTTCAACCCATACAGCGCCTTTCTCAACTTGTACACCCGGTGGGGGTACTTCTCACTCTCAAACCCCGGTGGTTGCCTCACAACCACCTCTTCCTCCAACACACCATTCAGGAAAGCACTCTTCACATCCATCTGGTACAACTTGAACCCTTTAGCCACGAAAAAGGCTAGAAGGATCCTGATCGCCTCCAAATGAGCTACAGGAGCGAAAGTCTCCTCGTAGTCTATCCCCTCTTTCTGACTGTACCCCTGAGCAACAAGTCTCGACTTATTCCTCACCACCTCTTCTTTCTCTCCCTCTTTATTTTTCCACACCCATTTTGTCCCAATCGGCTTACACCCTGGAGGAGGGTCAACCAACACCCAAACTTGGTTCCTCTCAAAATTGTCCAACTCCTCATGCATCGAATTAACCCAATTATGATCAGATAGCGCGTGTCCAATGTCTTTGGGCTCAAAGGTGGCAACAAAAGCAGCATGAGCGAAATGAGAATTGTTCCGAACCCTCGACCGTGTAGTACGTTCATTCATGTCGCCGATGATTCTCGAAGCTGGGTGATCCACTTGCACTCGTCGGGGAGGTTCTCGCCTTGATGCTACCTCCCCCTCAACAGCAGCTTCGCCTTGATCTGGGTTTGTCGTTGTAGGTGTGGGAGAGGGCCCGTTCACGATCGTCGTCGAAGTAGTAGGTACATGTTCAGCTGCGGGCACCACACCGCCATCTTCATCATCTCCATGTTCATGCTCCTCCTCCTGAAAGATCTCCTCGCCAAGTTCGTCGTCACCTGCACACTCAAAAACAAGCTGACTACGTGGCTGTGTCTCGTCGAAGGTTACCTCGCAAGTCTCCACAATTTGGTTAGTTTCAAGATTGAGCACACGAAATGCTCTAGAATGAGATGCATAACCAAAGAAAATGCCATCGACAGACCTAGCCTCGAACTTGTCCAACTTCTTCCCTTTCTTCAGAATGAAGCATTTACAACCAAAGACATGGAAGTGACTCACCTTGGGTGTGCGACCGTGCATCAACTCGTAATAGGTTTTTCTTCTTATGAACCCTGAGGTAGATCCTGTTCGACACATAGCACACGGTATTGACCGCCTCAGCCCAGAACCTTCTCGGAGTCCTATGCTCGTCGAGCATCGTCCGAGCCATCTCGCACAAGGTCCTATTTTTCCTTTCCACAACGCCATTCTGGGGAGGTGTATACGGACTCGAAAACTGGTGTTCAAGACCCAAGTCATGACAAAAGGTTTCGAAGCGAGAGTTTTTGAATTCCGAGCCATTGTCACTGCGGATCGCTCGTATGGCATCTCCGTGCCTCTCGTTTCTTAACCTCAAGACAAGATCTCGAACAAAACCAAACGTCTCCCCTTTTTCCTCAAGAAAGAACTCCCACGCATACCGAGAGTAGTCGTCCACCACAACAAGGACATACCACTTCCCACCTGCAGATCGCACACGAGCTGGGCCAACAAGGTCCATATGGAGCAGCTCGCATGGACGCTCAGTCATCAGATCGGTGAGAGGCGGGTGAGAAGAGGCTACCATCTTGGCATGCCTACACGGCGCACAAACCAACTCTTTCTCAAACCTCAACCGTGGCAATCCTCGGACCAAATTGAGTTTACTTAAGCGTGACAAAAGGTCAAAGCTCAAGTGACTCAACTTCCTATGCCACTTCCACAACTCACTCGAAGAACCAGCCAAAAAGCAACGCTCCACACCAGAAGACTGAGAGAAATCAGCTCGGAACACTTGACCCTCGGGAACGACCATGCAAACAAGGTCCCCTCGAGAATCTAAAATCCGAGAACCACCAGGCCGAAACAACACCTCAAAGCCCTCATCCAACAACTGGGACACAGAAAGCAAATTGAACCCCAGCGATTGAACAAGAGCAACACGCCTGAGAGTGACCTTGTCACTTACTTTGATCTCACCTTCTGATAGCACACGCCCTCGCTCATTGTCCCCAAAGGTGATGAATGTCTTGGACACCACCGGGACGAGACTTGAGAACCACCCCTTGTCTCCGGTCATATGCCTCGAGCAACCGGAGTCAATCAACCAAACGTTCCTCAAGTCTCCCACCTGAAATTCAAAAGCGAGCACGTGAGTGAACAAACGACTCAGCACTGGGGTTAGTACCAAAAGAGTAAAACCAGTGCTGAGCCATTTGCTCCAAAGTGGGGTTAGCACAAACCAAATCATCACGCCTATCAAAGATACCACCACGAACACCACCACGGTAACCACTACGAGGGAACCAACCCTCTCTAGCTGGAGGAGGACGAAAGCCACGAAAGAAAAACCGTGGATCGTTCCTCCTCTCCATCTCAAAGCTACGACTCCTCCCACCCCCGTATTGAGCACGAGGTGAAGAACGCCTAGCAAATTGACCACCTGCAAACTTTCCAGACCAACCACCAGAACCACGACTACCAGAACCAAATCGAGCATCCTCACGAGCACGAAAACCAACTCGTTGTCTGCCCAGACCTGCACCGGTCTGACCGGGGTAGTGCACCGGTCTGACCGGTGTAGCTCGGCCAGCAGCACCACCTGCTGCCTTCCGGTCTCCCCAAGCCGGAACCGTCCTCACAATCGCCTTAGCCCTGGGCATCTGCATACGAGGCTCAGGTACACCATTAGAGGGGTGGTACCTGTCCTTGTTAGCCCACTCTCTAGCCATTCTCTCCTCACGCCTCCTCTTGAAGCAAAACTCATCCTTGTGACCATCTCTCCCACAATACCCACAATGGAACTTCATGGGCTGTGGCTTAGGCTTAGGCTTGGGTTGGGGCTGCCCACTCGGTTTCTCACCCTTCTTCTCTCCTTCCTCACCTCCCTTTGGGCTCACAAACTTCACCGGTTTCTGGAAATCATTTGTTGGGTGAGGGAATATGGGTGGATCTGGAGTAGTGTCAAGTTTATTTCTGAGATGGTTAGGCTTGGGCTCAAACTTGTTCTTGTATCTGTTTGGTGGTGGGATAGGAATCTCTCCAACTCTCTCAACTCCCTCACCACTGTTCTCTCCAAGCTTGTCAGCCCCAAGTGCCTGACCATCATAGCGTTTGAAAGCCGCTATCATGATACCAAGCTGAGGCTCCTGACCCGACAACCAGCTCATACATTTCCTCAGCTCATCATTCTCATCCTGCAAGCGATCAACATAATGCGCAAGCTCCAAATTCTTAACCGCATGCAATTCACAAGTAGAGCAAGAAGTGGGAATAGGCTCTTTCAACTTAGCCTCAAGCGAAACAGTGTAAGCATGCATCTCATCAATCTTTCCATGCAAAACAGGGCAAGAATTGCAAGCACCTAGCAAAGCAGGTCTAGACTTAAGCTCAGCCACTTCAACCCTAAGCATATCTAGTTCATCACAAGTAGAAGCATGCTTATCCTTAAGAGCAGTAAGATCAGCTAGGTACACAGAGCAATCACAGCAATCAATCTCATCAGAAACCACAGGAGAAGCCTTAAGCGAATCAATCTCAAGCTTAGCATCTAGGTTCTGGGTTTCTAGCTCAGCCACACGGTTCCTAGCATCTTCTAGTGAGGCCCTAAGCTCTTTCCTCATCTTCTTGGCCTCTCTAAGCATGTGATCGTGATTATCAAGCAAGTCAACCAACTCATCATTCTCCTTGCGCAAAGAGGAGAGCTCATCACATACCTCGTCCTCGGAGTCGGAGTCCGAGTCACTCTGGTGACTCTTCTTGCTGCCGGAGCTACGAGCCATGCCGCAGAAGCCATCTCCCGCGAAGCAGCTCAACCCGCTCAAGTTCCTGGATGACTTCTTGTTCTTGCGCCAATCACCTTCATCTTCACTGCTACTCGAGCTCGAGGAAGAGTAGGCGGAGCTGGAGTCGACGTCGCTCGCTCCGACCATCGCTCGGGCCTTCCTGCCGCGGCCGTCCTTCTTCCTCGACCGTCGCTCGTCCTTGTGCTTGTTCTTGTGCTTGTGATCGCGCCTCGATCGGTACTTGCCGTCCTTGCTCGACCGGTGCCTGTAGCCGTCCTTGTAGCCGTCCTTGTTCTCCATCTTCTCCGGGCAGTCGGCGATGAAGTGTCCTGGCTTGCCGCACTGAAAGCACGTCCGTGCTGTCCTCCTCGTGTTCACCCGGTTCTCGTGCAGCCTCTCGAACCGCCTGGTCAGCAACGCCAGCTCGTCCTCTCCAAGCACGTCGAACTCCTCGTCTGGCAAAGACAAAGAAGACAGAGAGTACATCCTGGAGGATGCGTTAGCGTTAGACTTAGCTCCTTTGCCACCAACGAGAGCGAGACTATGAGAATCAGTCGGGCTCTCGATCTTGGCTGTCATACCACGGTCCAACTCAGCTGACTTGAGCTTCGAGAACAGCTTGTTCACCGTCAAGGTGTCATACTTCTCGGACTCAACAATAGCCTCAAACTTCCCGTCCCATACGGTACGATCCAACGAGTGCAAGAGCTTCACGGCTCTATCATGATCATCGTATGGGAGCACAGCCACATTGGCTCTCATGTTGTTCACAACGACCGTGAACCGCTGGAAAAGGGCATCGACGGACTCACCGGGGAGATGAGTGAAGTTCTCGTACTCTCTCCGGTAAGTCGAGTACATCCGAGCCTGAACCTGAGCATTCCCAGCATGAGCATCCTTCAACTGCTCCCAAATCCTACAAGCTAAGTCCTCTGTCTGAACCCGATCGAATTCAGGCTGACACAGAGCACGAAACAAGTAGTCGACAGCCTTGTTGTTGGCTTCGAACATATCCCTCGATCCTGGAGCAAGGAAGTTCATCGGATGAACATAAGCTGTGTTCACCGTAACGTCCCAAAGGATCTGACCCTTTCCGCGGAGGAACGCTGCCATTCGCCTCTGCCACATCTGGTAGTTCTTCCCATCGAAGTGCGGAGGACCCGAACCCCGTTACTGGTACGCCATCTTTGGATCTTAGACTGGTAAGAGTCAATGAAGACCCGAACCAGCTCTAATACCAATTGAAGGACTGATTAGGTGAACCAGAGAGGGAGAGGAGTGAATGGGAGCCGATAAAAATTCTTCTCGAAGGAGATGAGAACTCCAACAAGACGAACACGGCTTCCAAAACACGTCTCCGACTCAACTACCCAAGTTGGTCAAGACCACGCAGCCACTAAAGTGCTACTGGTCCTAGGAACCAACAACCACCTACACCTACTCGAGAACGCAGCGGAAAAACCAACTCGAGCAGCTACTGGGCTACACCGGTCAGGCCGGTGAGTAGCACCGGTCAGACCGGTCCCTGCTGGCACAATCTGAGAACTTCCACAGAAGGCTCCTACACCGGTCAGGCCGGTGTAGCTCACCGGTCAGACCGGTCCGAGTCAGGAAATCCCAAATCCTCCGAACAGGCCTACCGAGCTCCAAACTGACCCAAACTCGAAACAGCAACAACACGGGACAATAACGAACTCACCCAGACGTTCACCCGAGGCAAAACCCACAGAGCCTCTGCACCGGTCAGACCGGTGAGCAGCACAGGTCAGACCGGTCAGGCTGGGCCGCTCGGGGATGAACAGCACCCGCGGGTCAACTCCCCCAAATCCAACTCCCGATCTCCCGAATCGCTCCACGGATTTGTGCAAGACTTTGGGGATAGTAGGAACACCTCATGGGCACTCCATAGCCAAGATTTGGTCCACCAAAACTTGCTAAATCAAGAGGAATCAAAGAAATCTCACCAAGAACGTCTCTAACCCTAGAGCCACGAAAACCCCAAAATCGAGCCCCTTTGCTCACTGATTTGGGAGGGGAATCAAAGGGAAAAGAACCACGAAGGGTTCATGCATACATTCCCCACCAAATCCCAAAGAGAAAGGCCTCGAAATCGCTCCAAGAAAATCGCCAAGAAAGGGCTCCGAAAATCACCAAAAAGGAGAAACGGGAAAGACACATCCAAGCCTTGAGGAACCACGCCGAATCATCTATACATACCAAAGAGGTTCATACAAGGTCTAGCTTGCCGCCCGATCATCCTTCCCTCTCACAAGATCTCACCATGAAGCTCTCAAGCTAGTCCTAAGAAAATCCTAATGAAAATAGGATGGAAAATAGGAAAACCAAATGAGCTAGGGTTCCAAGAGATGGCTGCCATCCTCTCACCCCTTGGGTTATATGGAGGCAACCGAAAGACTAAAATACCCTTACTAGCTAACTAGGGATACATGCCCCTCAAGGGCGAAATCGGAAATCTTTGTCTTCGCTCCATCGGACGGATGCCCAGCGACCGCAAACTTGCTTAGCCTCGACGCAAGCCTTGCGATCCCGACGCGTGTCCTCCGCTTCGAAGATTCCGGACTGCGTCGTCGCACACCGGTCAGACCGGTGCTCCTCACCGGTCAGACCGGTCAGACCCACCGGTCAGACCGGTCTGGAGCTGCTGCACATCCGTCTTCGGTTCTTCAGTCTTGGCTTTGTGGATCAACCAAGGAACCCAGTGGTTTTCTGGTGAACCACCGGAAACCCCGCGAACTCGGTGTAGCCTCCGCCAATCACCACTCATGACTCGGCTCCCACGTAGTCCCGGCTCGACCTTGGTTTTGAGGCTCAACCAAGAAACCGTCCATGACTTCATCTTGCCGTTCTTGCCACCATGCGGCCCGCACTTGACCCCGCTGGCCACCGGGTCCCTCGAACCAAGCCTAATTGTCTTCTCCACACCTGGAGGCCTCACCGGCAACGACCTTTCGCGCTTGTTCTTCACCTGCACCAACACCAGTCAAGCCGCAACCTGCACCTGCAATACTTAGCCAAGAATCAGTCCACACCATGTTGTCAATCACTCATCACACCAGGAAGTGACCATCCACCGGTCCTCGAACCACACCTGGCTCTCAGCTTCGCCTCGCACGAGTACGCTTCGCCTCGTACGAGTACGCTCCGTCCCGCCTCCGACTACTCGTTCGCACGAGTAGCCTCCGTCTCCGACTAAGACGGGCCCCACATGTGGAGGTCGGAGCGCGGATCAGGGGCCCACGCGTGGGGGTCGGAGCGCGGATCAGGGCCCCACACGAACGTGGCGTCGCCCCAGCTCTCAGGCTTCCCCGCAACGACACGTGTGGCACCAGTTTTCCACGCCACGCAAAGACCACAGCTGGCGGGACGCGAGGGCGGCCACCTCTGACAGGAGCCGTAATGCTACACAGTGCACCCTCATGGCCTCCAACATGCCGTCCCATCCAACACCAGCTGCACGCCACCCCGTCAGAACAGGCACTCGATTGCCATCTACGGGCCGCACCTACCAGCACTTAGGCCGTAACGTGGCGGGCCTAAGCAACACTCAAGAGGACTGAGTCATCAAGTGAACTACTTGGAGGAGGCGTCAAGTACCCGGGAAGAACAGTGTTACCAGCACACGTGGTAGTCTCCGGCGCCACCACAGCTCAGCACCCTTCGATGCCTTCTGACGGACGACGACGTCTGAAAGGACACCCCATTACCGTAGTACTGTAGCTCTTTTTTGTTTTCCCTCTTTGCCCCTCGTCCTTGCATCTATAAAAGGGGGAGGAGTGCAACCGTTCGAGGGGCTGACCGATCACCAAGTTTGTAACCCCTACTACAGACATCCCTGACATAGGAACACGAGTACTCGGAACTGGACGTAGGGTATTACTCTCCGGAGGTCCGAACGAGTATAAAACCCTTGTGTCTCCCGTGCCATCTATTCGGGTCCGACACACGATACGTTACAAATCTACTGCCGGCGGTAGAGAACCCCGACAGTACTAGTGACATAAGTTTGTGTGACCTTGCTTCTAGAATTGATTAGGTGAGCTCATGCTAGCCTGGTACCTTATTTGCTTGTTTAAGATTTTTATAAGTGCTGGTGAACATAGTTAGACGAGTGTGTTCTTGACTAGACCGATAGTTTAAATTCCGCATTTGTTTCGATTAGCCGTTGCACTAAGTTTTTTTAGGAAAGACTATTCATCTTTTTTAGATTCATCCTTATTCCGCCATCTCGACACTACGATCCTCAGGAATCGTCAAGGTCAGGAAGGTAGGCCCCACGTCAAACTCAGCGGTGGTCTTCCCCTCGTAGACTACTACTCCCGATGTGTTGACTCCGACACGGAGTGGAGCTGCTTTTGCAGCTTCTCGAAGCGTCATTCATTATTCATTATAATGACAAATATGTAAATGCCCCCGCAAACCCTAGTTCCTCCGCCACCACCCCCACCCCCACCCCCACCTTACTCAGCTCTGAAAGATGTCTTCCACGCTGCCGCAGCCGGTGACCGGCAAGTTGGGCAACCTCACGATCTCCATCACCCCACCGTCGGAGACGCCGAGCTCGCCTGAGCCGGAGAGCCCGGGGTCCGAGTTCTCCACGCCCCCTACGAGTCCTCGCTTCGAGGACTCGCCTGATTCGCCGCCGCCCACCCCGTCGGGGCCGGCGCAGAGGACCCCTTCGGCCCCGCTTGTTGATTCGGTCCCCACGCCGCCGCTGGTCAGGACGGTATCCCCGCCGCTTCACACTCCTCGCGCTGAGGACTCTCCAACATCGCCGCCGTCCACCCCGCCGGCGCCATCTCACAGGGCCCCTCCGCCGCCGCCTGCTTATTCGGGCCCCACGCCGCTGCTGGTTAGGACGGTCTCTCCGCTACTTCCCGCCCCTACGAGTCGCCGCGCTGAGGACTCGCATGAATCGCCACCGTCCACCCCGCCGGCGCCGGCTCAGAGGGCCCCTCCGCCCCCGCCTGCTGATTCGGTCCCCGCGCCACCTCCCGATCCTAGGAGTCCCCGCCCCAAGTACTCGCATGAATCGCCACCGTCCGCCCCGCTCGAACCCGAGCAGAGGGCCTCTGCGCTCCGGCCTGTTGATTTGGTCCCCACTCTGCAGCCGGTCAGGACGGCCCCTCCGTTGCTTCCCGCAGAGAAGCTCTCCCAGCTGTCCCCGGTCCAGGTGCCAACACCGCTGGTCAAGGTGGTCTCAACGCCACTACAGGCCCCGGAACTTTCCCCCCGGCCACCAGTACAGGTGCCACCCTCGCAGTTCGAGAAGGCGTCACCAGCGTCAGACGGGTCAGTGCTCGCATTGTTCTGGAACGCTGTTGCATGCGTGCAAGAAGGTGGTTTGAGAGAGAATTCTAGTATTTAACTCTTATGATTTTTCTTTCTTTTATTTGTACTTTTGACTAATCATCTCTGAGTGCCGAGCAAATATTTCTTGATGCAGCCCACACGAGCTTGGACGAGCACATTTCAAGATGGTTTGGGCTGGACCAGTCCAAGTACCAGTGGGCACTCAACGAATACTACGAGAGCACTGGACAGGTTAGCCTGCATTTCAGTTTCTTCTTTTCTTTGTAGTTTTTGATTCATGTTCATTTTAGTTGGATCAGTGCTCGTCATTCTCACTGTTTGCATAATTTTGTGCAAATTGAGCAAAATAGTCAGGGTGTTTGGCTGCTGTAGGGAAGAATTGTAGTGATGCCACCTAGTCTTTTGACATATAGCTGTTTGTTGTAGTCGTCTCTATGTTAGTGATTTTGACCAGAGTTGTGGTTTTGTGCAATTTAAGGTACTAGGATGGTGATAGCAATGCTGTACCTGTTTGATGTGCTGTTTGGCCTAAAATCTGTTGGAGGCAATATCCACAAAGTTTTTGTCCGATCTAGTACCTGCAGGTCTATCCCTCTTTTAGTTAAGACTAGTAAAGTGCACGTGCGACACACATGTGTTTTAGTAAATCATATTAAACATGATTTTTATATATCATAGAAAAAAGAGAACCTTTGTCCCTGCTGAAGCAATATTTTTAAAATCATTGAATCAAAATTATGTTACAAGCAATGTTTACTAAAAATGACAGTTTGAGCTGAAACAATTACATTTTATGGCTAAACCTGGTAACAAAATATTTTAGATTTAGTAGACAAGTTGTAGAGCAACTGTTCTTCACTATCAGTGAGGCAACATGTAATGAATAAGATAAACAATTAGACATCAACTCCTCTGATCCTCTCCATATTCTGGGTGTGTTTTGTTGGGATGTGACTATGAAAAAAGCTGTTGTGAGCTGTGACTGAAAAAAGCTGCTGCGAACCGTGAACTGTGAGAAAGCTGAAAGCCGTTTGGTGAAACAGCTGTGACACTTACAAGCAGACCTCACATGTCATTCACTCAAGTCTCCCCCTCTCTCTCAATGACGAGTGGACCCCACTCGTCATCATCGTCTTCTTCGTCATGGAGCCTCATGCTCCTAACCGGCGGTGGCCAAGCTGCGAGGCGCACAACGCACAGGAGCCGAGCCTCGACGGCGCACCTCACCTGGCTGCGGGCAGTGCACAGGAGCTGGGCCTCGACGACGCACCTCGCCTGGCCGCAGCGGCGCATCAGAGCCCGGCCACGCTGGCTCGACGAAGCCTCAGCCCGCGCCGCGCGTCGGGGCTCGACGAGGAGGCCGTGCCTGCGACAGCTGCCGGCAGCCCCTTCCTCCCCAAGCCAGCCGGCCTCCCCCCTCTCTCTCTCTTTCTTCTTCCTCGGCCAAACGAGGCATCTCCCACTCGGCGTGCAAAATTCGTGCACACCCCACCACCGGCCAATTCCTCTCACCCACGGCACCACAACCTTCCCATCTCCATCCAAGACCAAGCTCTAGGCGCAGCCGAGCTAAACCTCGACAGGAATCGCGGATCTCGCAGCCTCCATTGCCGCCAGTCGTCGAAGCTCCACTCGTCGGGAAGGACTGGCGCCGCCTGGAGAGGAGGGGGTTTGGGAGAGAAGGTCCGCCGGTAGAGAAGGTCCGCTGTCGGTAGAGAAGCGCCGCTACTGGTGGCACAGGGGGGTCGCCACGGTCGCGAGGTCCAGGAGAGGAAGAGGGTGCCGCTAGTCGTCCAAGTTGCGCCCGCCGAGGAGGTTCGTCGCCACCGGTAGAGGATAGCCACCGCCGGGAGACGAGTGCCTTCGGGGGAGGAAGGGCACCACCGGTCGCGGGGAGGAGGGTGCCGCCGGTGGCGAGGAGAAGGACGCTCAAGTTTTCTGTTTTTCATCGTGGATCGAACCGGTACGCCACTTAAGAGTTGCAGGTGCGTAAATAAGTTGAAGTCGCCGTTCTCACAGCTGGTGAAAGCTGGGTCCGCCCGACTGTGAACTTCCTACTACGAGAAAGTCGACTTTTGCCAAAAGCTGTTGCATTGGTGCGGGCCTTTGGTTCAGCTTTCAGCTTTTTTGGGAAGCTACAGCCCCAAAAAGCTGAACCAAAGGCACCCTATGATTGCAATTAAATTCATGAGCTCATCCACGAATGTTTACAGCAACCATCTAGAATATTTAGTATGTCTAGGACACCATGCATTTTACATTCTTTCAAAAGTTTTACCACAACAGACAACACCCATAATGAGAACCACCACACACCTTAGTGTGTGTGTGTGAGCCGCAACTCATTGGCCCTCCTATGCAGCAAATGGGACAACATCCTATATCCACGAAACATAGGAGCAACATCAAGCATGTCACCACCAGTGCACCACATTGCCCTGTTCTTTTTCCACCATGGTCCATGTACTTGGAGTTTTTCCCTCACAAAAGGCAATATTGCTTTCTAAACAAGTTAACAAGACACTGTAAATGTGTGGACAAACAAAAATAATGAGTTAGCTATTCTAAAAAAATACTCATGCAAACTTAGAACCAACTAAATGAGTAATATTAGTTCAAGGAGGGGGTGTTCTGCGAGACTGAAGATCTGATATGTTCCGACATTCAAACATTCAGGTACAATCTCGCACATGTTTTAAGCAAAACTTATTGAACACTGGAATTTCTTGCAAATTATTAAGGGTGTGCTCCCATTCGATCTGCATTTCTCAATCAAGGACCACTTTTTGAACACGTCGTGTGAAAAAAAAATATGTGCACCTTTTGCCTTCCTATTCAATGCAGGAAACAAGCAAGAGGACCTAATCATTTGATCTTAAACCCACACGTTCTCTCTCAAAGCATTTGATTTTATTTCTTACTCATCACCATCTCCAAAGGAAGACAATTACTTTAAGTTGCATTTGTTGCTCTAGGCCCCAAATTTTTCTCAATTGACCTTTATCTGGAAGACATCCCACCAGATCACGGATGACATATTAATGTTCTATTCATGCCAAGATCTTGGAACTTGAAGGAACCACAAACTGCAGTTGCATCAGCAAGTGCAAGTAGCCTCTTTACAATATCACAAACGATCGAAATATGATTTTTTTTTTTAAATCTGAACTCTTGTATCCTGCTATCAGAATAATTGAGTGAATTAAAAGGTAATCTAACGACTACAATGATAACTACGTCTGCCTGTATGTCCTCTTATACCTTGCATTGAACCATTACGCCAATTATACATGAATTTTCTGAATTATTGTTTCCCAATGCTCATACTAATCAGTTTAGCAGCACATGTAACTGACATTTTTCTGTCATCAAATTATGTTGCCTATACATAAATAAACATAATACAATGTAGCACTGGCTCATTGATTCAGCTTTCGAGCTAGAAACGTATAGCAAAGAGTATTTAGAAACAACCATAGTGCTGAGGCAGCATAGACTGAGGACATGACTGCTTGCTATTGCTAGCAGCTAAGCAGCAGAAGTTCACCTTCTTGGGGCTTGATGGACACTACTGACTATAAACAGTGTACCATTATGTCCAAAAGAAAATTTGCCACTACCTACATTTATAGGAGGCTTGCCATTGCCTTAGGTCTGGAGGGGGCCTTCCTGTGCAATCAATAACAGTTCTGTAACAATTAAAAAGATGCAACTTGCTGAAAAAAATTGTCCCAATGTATGATTCATTAGCAATGCATTGATTAAGACTCAAGAAGGATTTTGAAATTGGAGGTGAAGATAACTCAAAGAGCCCAATTAATTTATTAGTGAATGCACTTTGGAATGTGGCAGTGAAGTCGAGATACTTTACTAAAGAATGCACAGAGCAATTTGCTGTACTCTAGAAATGCCTTTCCACCAGCCAAATTTCCAATATGGTTGTAATTGTTATCGCTTAAGTCAAATCCAAGAAGAGCATTTTCATTGTTGAGATTTCTAAACAACATGACAAAGAAGTGTAAGACATATTTGCTAATAATTGATGCATACTTATAACTTTAACTTGTTTGTCTACAGCAAACAAACCCCTCAACACTCACTTACACCTAATAAGATACACTGGTATACAGGGAAAAACTGTTTGCAAATAGTACTTGTCCATTGTCCTCCCACAATTGCAAATATGCTACAAGGCACATAAATTTCATCCCAGCCCAGGATATGAGCAGGATACATACATGGTACACTAAAGGAAATAACAAATTAACAATATTACAACGCTCGATTTGCTAGTGTATCGGTATTGTTAATTTATTTCAGAAATCTTAATTGTATAATGAAACAGAACAGGGTAAAGACTACAGCATACCTATGTGGTGGTGACTGTCCATGCATGGAAAAACAGCATTGCAAAAATCTCTGAAAGTGTCTTCTCCTCATAGTAACCTATGCTCTCCATCGCACTCACCAAAAACTTCTCACAGAACCCCATCACAAGAAGAACCTCCTTTGTGCCACCCATATGAAAAACATCGTGTGCAATAAGTGTGACCACATTAGGATGCCCTTTGAGGATGTGCATAACCTCGATTTCCTTCATGACAACATCAAGCAACATGTCTGCATTTTTATCATCTGTAGAAACAACTTCTACACATGTTAAAGAGAAACAAAATAAAGAGAAAATATAGCCTCTTAGACAAATATGTAGTGCAGATAACTTGTAAAATCACCGAATACCAATTACTAAGCAACTGCTCTTTAATAAGTAAGAGCAATTAAGATTATTCAAACACATTTCAGAGTAGCAGTATCTCCTTATCATATTTGTTTCACAATTAAAATAATACTATAAAGAGATAGGAAAATATTATCAAGCTGGTCAAAGAGAGAGAATATTGTGTGTGTCCTGCATCACCAGTGTTATCTGAGCATCAGAAAATATCCGGACTTATTGAAACCTTGGAGATAGATATGCAGGTCGGGCTATCCATCAATCTGCAGTAAAAATCAGATCATGGCTTAGGCATTTTGTCGAACACATCACATGCACTGGATAGCAATAAAGCAGATGAAGGAAAGCGGGACTATTTACTATCAAGCACGGTGAAGAGTGGATTGTGAAGAGATCACTGCTTTAGCTTGTGGCCTCTGCCGAATGTCGCTTGTTGTTAGGGCCTCGGTGGATGGCACTCGGCCATGGCCGCGGGAAGTGGGACGGAAAGCACGGGCAGCGCGGATGGTGGGGGAATGCTTGGATTTTGGCGGGAGCTTACCGATGCTAGAGCTTGATAATGAAGTCGCTAACGAACGACAGCACGGACGTCATGGTGAGGAAAGCGGCAGGGATTGCCGAGACAAGGTGGCGAGCGCGTGCAAGCAGCGCGACGTTCGTGGGTGAGAAAGCAAGAGGTGGAGATCGACCGCCGCGGGCGGTCGTGAACTCGGAGGATTGCGAGCAGGCAGCCAGGGCTGGTTCGGCCTTGCCTCCGGTGGCGCTTTTGCGGTGGGTCAAGATTGGGGATGGCGGCCAGCGGTTGAGCTCGGCTTGCCAAGCTTGAGCTGGGCGGTGTTTGGTCATGGCCGCGTGGAGCGGGATGGAACGAAGTGAGCGGCGCTCGGCCCTCGGCCATGACCGCTGGTGCTGCCGTGCAGCAAGGAGACGGGTCCTTGTCCTCCGCGTCTTGAGCTGCACTGCTTGCCGTGGGCATGCGTCCGATCTAGCGAAGGGAAGCGACCGAGGTGAGGTGTTGTCACTGTCGGATCCACAGCCATGGGATCAGCCACCGCCGATTCCTCGTAGCCCCGTAGACTGCCGCCACCGTCGGCGATAGGTGGGGTGGTGAGGACGGCACGCATCGGGATTCAGGAGGGGATTCGCTGCGTATGGTGGCTTCTGTTCGAGTCAAGGAAGGAAAGCAGAGAAGGATTGGGGTGGCATGGCGTGATTGGTGCGGACTTGATTCAACGGGAGACGCTATGCGTGATGGCAGTGGGCCCGACGGGTATGGTGGGCGGGTACGACGGCCACAGGTGAGAAAAGAATTAGCTTTTTGGCAGAAACGCTCCCCAAATTGCCCCAAATTGCGATTTTTCCTATTCGGTCCTCCAATTACCTGGCGTGAGGGGTAAGGTGGGCCCGAATTGGGTGAGAAACGTTTTCAATTGTTTTCGATCTTTATAGTATAGATGCAGACCACTTCTACTAGGAGTCGCTTGTTATTTCACTTTTAAGTCCAATGTTTTCTGTCCAGTCTTTGCTGCAATTTGTGTGCGACTATTCCTCTTTGATTTTCTTGTGGTTCTTTCTTCAAGACACATCGTGTATGGTTTTAAACTTCTAATTGGATGATGCCTAAATCAAGGTTCAGCTAGGCGCTAGGCGGAATCTAGGCGCTGACCCATTGCCTAGCGCCTAGTCGCCGATAGTCGCCGAGTACTCGGCGCCTAGCCATGATTAGGCGCTAGGCGACGCTAGGCGCTGACCCATTGCCTAGCGCCTAGTCGGGTGTAGTCGCCGAGTACTCGGCGCCTAGCTGAACTATGGCCTAAATGCATGCTCATATGGTCAGAATTGGAAAGAAACTATGTTTCACAGGTACTTTTTTTTTCTCGAATATGCAGGAGAACTGCATATCATTGCATTAAGACATGTTTAACAGGTACTGCATGCTTAACCTTGTATATTCACTAAGTGATTATGAACAATTGATCTATTTTTGAATCAATTGTCTTGCCTGACTGCATTGGTTAATGAGATATGCTGTCACTCATGTATTGGAGAATGTTCAAAGGGTTTGCTGAAAATCTCTGGAGAGATTCGGCCAAGTCTCCTCTCCATGATAAGTTGTTGATAGCAAAATGCCACATTTGTCTCCACCTTGTATCATTCAATTGCCTAGGACCTCCTAGATGCCCTGGCTGACTTTCTGTACACTGTTTTATCATAACATGGCAAACATGCTTACCATTTTTTGGATGCTTTTCTTGGGTAAAATATTCAAATTCTGGAAGTTTGACACTCTATATCTATGCTTATTTATGGAGTGAGTCAGGTACAGCTAATAGTAGTTATTGGATAGTAGATCGCCTTGAAGCCACCATAACTTGTCTGGTTATTTTACTTAGCTCATAATCTATTTAGTGCTGTAACCAGATGCAAGTTTAGAAAGCAGGAAAGTAATTTTCAATCATGAATTGAGAAAATTGAGCAACTTTATAGGTTTGTAGTGCATTTCATTTTTTGAAGTTCTTAGGGGTCTGAAAAATATTAAGGTATGGTGATAAAGCACCTCAACACTTTGTAGTTTCCCCTAGGTTTCTAATTCAATTTATTATGTGTTGTGCTTTCACCCCAGTAAATTTTCCACTTCCCCCTTTTGTGGTTTAATCACTTTCCTCACCATATTTTTTTTTACCAACTGATCAAATTCTCACCAGACATGTAGCTGCACTGTGGGTGTTGGTTTGTGGCTATATATTAATCATTTATAGACACATATGTTGTATCCAGGAAGATTTAGACTTGCAGTTCATACAGTTTTATGTTGTAGTACAAGGATTTGCCATTGTCAAAATATTTCAAAATTATTCTTGTGTATGGTATATTGGTATTGCCAATTCCTAGAGTGAAGGGCAGGTCTGGTGCAGTGATAGAACTTCTTCACTGGTTCAAAGCAGCTCATTGCAAACTATAATCAAGGATTAGACTATCTAGAAACTCCCTTCCCTGGAGGGTAACTTGCGTGGAGCTATTATGCTGTTCTGTGGTAGTAACGGGAAAATCTCAAATTTCTGTTAGATTGAATATTATAGACATTTTGATGGAAGGGTACACCTGGAAGTCACTTTTTCCTTTTATAGGATATGATGATTACGTGACTGCAATCTAATGTGCAGTTGCACTTAGTGGTGCTTTGATTATGAATGTGACTAGTGGGTACACAGTTGGCTGTGGACTAGGCTTTTCGTAAGGTAGCATTAGCACCGGCTCTAATTATACAGCCATCTTTGTAGTGACTAGTCATAAGTAAAAACAGCACATTTCCCTACCATTTCATTAGAACCTTCCAGTGGACATGCTCTACTATATTCACTTAATGTTGTTCAATATTGGGAGTGGCTGATATGCATCCAGCACTCTGGCCAAATAAATACTTTATAATTAGGTCATGATCAGCCAAAGGAGCGTCACATTTGCACCTTAATTGTGTGGCAGGAGATAGATTCCGGCAAAGCTGGCAATGGGAAAGAGCACCGTTGTAAAGTTCAGAAAGTATAAATAAGGTACACCTGCATATTTCAAAATACTGCCAGCTCCGCTTGTCTCGTTTTTTTTATATAATCTTCATTAGATGATCTAGTATACTTTTACTTTGCAGACAGTTTTTTCCGGATTTTATGTGTGTAACTATGCTAGTGCTGCGTGCATGTAAAGTTCCATTTGAAAGATATTTTGGTGTCCTGAAGATTGAGGCCTCTTTAGATGCATCCTGACTCGAGGCTGTAACAAATTCTTAGTGCCGTTACTGTAGTTGAGTTGTTCAATTGCGGACAGTACTTCGAACTCGATACATGTGGTCTATGGGATGAATTTACCAACGAAGAAAGCTTGAACTTTTGTACTTGGTCAATTAGAATGCCAAATTATTTTGGTGTGTTTACGTTGGGGTTACGTGGCTTCAAGTTCCCATTTTGTGTAAAAGCTGTTTCAAATCTTAAACATGTCAAATACCGAAACCAGATCATTTCGAACTGGCACGATCTTCAGTCGAGCCTTCGAAGATTTATTTGGACATGCTTCGAGATGGGCCTAAAAGCAACAGGGGTGGGCACAATTTCCCAAATCCCAAACCCGAATTACTTTATCTCAATTCCTAATTATTTGAACTCGATATCTCACATCACTATATCGGGTACGAAGCTGACAAATCCGAATTTAATTTGGGAAGTTTGAGTATTCAACTCCGAATGCCCAATACCAAATTAATCGAACTATACTAATAACCATTACATTATGCAACAGTAGGTTGTACACGTAGTGAAAAACCCGAATTACTTAAACCAGATTCCTAATTATTCGAACCTGATATTTCATATCACTATTTCGGGTACAAAGTTGAGAAATCCGAATTTAATTTGGGAAGTTTGGGTATTAAACTCCTGAATACCTAATACCGAAAACTATACTAAGAGCATATCCAAGAGTTGTCAAATTTTACTTGATAAATTATGTGTTTTGCCAATTTTTAAAAAGATACGCAAGTCAAAAAAGAGTTTATCTCCAACAGTTTGACATAATTCACTTACCAAATCAAGATCTAACTTACATCAGGAACCCTGAGAGAAACAAAATTATGTTTATGCTCTTCCGCCTCTTGAAAACTTGCATCAGAACCCTGAGACATAAACAAAATTATGTTCATGCCCTTCCACCTCTTCTGATACGAACTGCGTATACGAGCGCGCATATATGCGCACGCGGAGGCTCTTTTGCTGAACTTGGGATAAATGACAACCTGAGATGTGGAACTGTTGAAAAAGGTTTTTTCTGCATTTGTCAAAAAATAAGAATGGCGAACTGGGATGCAGAACTGTTGGAGATGCTCTAATAACCATTAGATTATGCAACAATAGGTTGTACACGTAGTGAAATTTATTAGTCAGATTTATCCATTTGCTTGTTGCTTGATGTGTGTATTATTATGTGATACGTTAAAATATGTTTTTTGTCAATCCATGCAATATTATGCAATTGAGGACATATGCATACAGTTTATTGGGTAGTTCGGGAAAACCTGAACTCGAACTCAATTTTTTTGGGTACCCAAATTTCGAGGACTCTATATTTTAGGTAGTGTTTGGGTAGCTACTTTGAATACCCGAATTACCTGACCTGATTTTTCCGAATTACTGGAATGCGCACCCTGCAAGACCCCATATGTACGAACACAAACCAAACCATCGTCTTACTCACACTAAGATAGTACCTAGTGATGAGTACATGACACCCATATATATGTTCATGAGTGGAGCATAGAGTGGAGAAGGAGATCAACAAGAGTTTTCAAGTCAAGAAGGAGGCTCGAGTCTAATTCGGTTCAATCCCCAAGGTGGAGACCCAAAGCAACTCACGTTCGAGTTCAGTTCGGAGTCTAGGAGTAGCATGCACTAAAAATGACGCACAGATAGCAAAAGTCTATTTTGGACGTTCTTTGCATGGGCAGAACCACAATTTCTTGGAGCTTCCAACGACACCAGTCCCACCTCAAAATTCATTTTGAGTCGTTGGGAATCTTAGAAACAAGTGGACGTCCCAGATGTGTTAGGGTGCTACGCCGTCGTCTTTTGGGCTGTCGTGTATCGCGTTGGAGCCAATAGGGCTGTGACAAGGGAGGTCATCACGACCTAACCCTCATATATATTTAGTAGTTGCCATCACATTAGGGTTTGAGTTTTGCTTTAGATTAATCTGTCTTCGAACAGTCGTTGTTCATCGGTTTGTGAAACCTAAACTTATGTGCTTAATCAGTCATCTGCAGTTTGTTACTTTCAATTGAGAGTTACGTTCTTTCGAGTTCTTCTTGTGCTCTTCATTTCGTAGGTAGGGATTAGCCTTCTTGGTGAGGTCAATCGGATTGTGACACGGTTGGTAACCAGAGGAGTCGTGGTGCTAAGATTGCAGGGTTCGAGTATGATGACTTCAAGCTGGATCAGTGTGTCGTGCTCCACCAAAACGATAGTTATACTTCACCTTGCAGAAGATCGAGCACCCTAGTTCTCATCATGCAATAATCAAAGACTCAGGCCCATTAGGCTTACCCTAGATTAGTTTGTGCTATTGTCTTAAAACTGAAAAACACCACTAATGAACAAAAAATCCCACTCAAAAATATGTGTCTTGGTAATTTTGCACAAAACACCCGTAAATATTTCTCACCTTGAGCTCCGATCGTGTCTGGTATGTTTGCATATATAGCTCCAAAGTTTTGTCTATTCGCTGTCCTAAAGTATTATCTTTTCACAATAATTTCTTATAAGTCCCTGAACCTTCACTACAAGAAAATCGTTGACTAGTGATGCAACCACATTTTAGCGTTATTGATTTATGACATTCATGGCTGATCTCGTCATAATATTTCACTTCCGAGCAAATTTAGTGACAAAAAACTTTCGTCATAACTGTTGGTACTGTAGCCGAGCATTCCCTGTTCCAAGCTAGTTTTGTGACGTCATAAGCACCTTAACAAAGTCATAAACCAACTTTGGTCCTACATGTAAGTTGAAGTAGTAGTATAAACCAACATTTGTCCCACATGTAAGTTCAAATAGCTGGAGCCCAACCGCTAGCGCCCCATCGAAATGTTGCAAAAATAATTCGTTATTGCGAGGGATCGAACTAAAGACCTGCTGGAACAACACAGCATTGTTTACCAGTACACCACCTCATGGTTCTGTGACTTGTTTTAGAAAACTTTATACATATATCCGATATTTTGTCGCGGTCTCACGCCAGCTCACCAAGCCGCTCGCGCCAAGTCACCTAGCCGTGACCACCGCGTGGCCGGCCGCCCCCACCACACCAGTTGCGGCCTATGTCACGTGGTCGGCCACCGCGCCAGGTCATCGGACACATCAGCCCCAACCACAGCACGGAGCGGTGCTGGTAAGTTGGCGGGAGAGAAGCCCGCGCTGTAGCCAAAAATAGTTTTCCCGCAGCCCCGAAAGGGGAAAAAGGAGAACAGAGAGGCGAGTAGGCTACCAAAACGGATCATTCCCGTAGTGATTTGTGCCTTCCAACGGCTGCTCACTCCTACGGGCGCAACCTTGGTGATACTTGCTGCAGCGACGTGTCAATCTGGTAAGTAATTTTGTGTTAAATCTGGAAAATTTCATTTCGCAGAATGTTCTCTTTTCGATTCGTTCTGTGGTCAGTAATTTTGAGTTGGATTCGCCAAAAACTTTCCAGATGGATAGACGCTGGATAACCGGTTGTACTGGTTTTACCACCGATCATGAGAAAGGGGTCCCCGATTTCTTGGCATTTCTTCCGACAAGATACATTGAGGACGATGAAAAAAATACTATGCCCGTGTCGTTGATGCCTCAATAACTCTACAGGGACTATAGAGCGAATTGGAGTTCACTTACTTGTGAGTGGGATGGCAACCACTTACACTAGGTAGATCCATCATGGAGAAGCTTTGGAGGATATGGTTGACGAAGATGCAAATGTTTAGGGTAATGGAATTCTGCAGGATGATGGGGTTGAGGAAATTGCAATTATGCCGGATGCAGAGGGGGATGTGGATAATGCAGCTCCACGGGATGATGGTGATTAGGACACGGTCTTGGAAAACGAATACATACCGGGTATGGAGGAGGATGAAGGACCTGGAGATGATGGAATTTCGGAATTGATTGCTGACTTGGGCAAGGGTGAGGTGCTCGGTGAGAAAATGTATGAATTTGCAAAGGAATATCTGAACCGTAAGGTGTCACCGAAATCTACATATGCACAATTTACATTTGTTGTGAAGTTACTTCATATAAAGTCTTACAGTCAGATGAGCAACGTCGCATTCAATGCGATGATGAAGTTGTTACAAAAAGGATTCCCAGAAGCGTGTCTTCCAAAATCTTTCGATGAGAAGGATGTCAAACTTGATGTGTGCCCAATATGTTGTTAAGCAGATTCAAGATGGAAGGATGCAGACACCAACAAGCACGTTTCTCAAAAGGTATTGAGGCATTTTCCGCTGATTTCCAGGCTACATAGGATGTTTCTTTCATCAAAAACAGCAAAGGATGCACGATGGCACAAGTCGAAGCGAAAACCGGTGAAGAATGAGCTTAGCCATTTAACTGATGGCGAGGCATGGACACACTTTGATAAAACTTGGCCAAGATTTGCAAAAGGTGCTAGGAACCTTAGACTTGGTCTTGCAACCGATGGTTTCAATCCATTTGGCAACATGACCAACTCATATAGTATGTGGTCAGTATTTGTTGTGCCGTATGACATGCCACCATGGGTATGCATGGAAGAATCAAACTTCATGATGGGCTTATTGATCCTTGGGCTGAGTTCTCCATCAAAGGATTTTGATATCTTCATGGAACCTCTCATCGAAGAGCTGAAGCAACTTTGGACGGGTGTCAGGAAAATCGATGTTGTTAGTGGTAAAAAATTTAAACTGCGTGCTGCGGTTCTTTGGTGCATACATGATTATCCAGCATTGAGCACGTTGTGTGAGCGAGTCACGAGAGGCTATTTTTCCTGTGTGCGTTGTGACAAGGATCCTTGCTCAAGGAGATTTAAGAACAAGATATGTTACACTGGGCATCGTCGTTTCCTTCTAACTGATCATCCATGGAGAAGAAAGAGAGCAAATTTTGATGGTACTGTTGAAAACCGAGAAAAGCCAGGGTAGTTTACCATGAGGAGCTGATGCAGTAACTGGAGAAGGTTAAAGACATTAGACCAGGAAAGCACCCTCTACCTCAAGGTAAGAAAAAGAAGTAGGAATCCGGACAATGCTGGAGTCGAAAGGTTGGTTTGTGGAACTTGCCGTATTGGTCATCTCTGAAACTGGCACATAACCTTGATGTGATGCACATTGAGAAAAACATATGCAAAAACCTTATTGGAACGTTGCTTAAAATTGTTGGGAAGACGAAGGACACCATCACTGCTAGGGTTGATTTGGAAGAGATGGGCGTTAGATCAAATCTACACATGGTGGCAACTGAGGATGGTAAGTCATGCAAAATGCCAAAAGCTCCGTATGTACTGGAAAAAAGAAACAGAATTTGTTTTGTGATTTTATAAGTTCAGTGAAGTTCCCAGATGGATATACTTCAAACTTATCAAGGTGTATTGCTGCAGATGGATGCAAACTACAAAGACTGAAAACTCATGATTGCCATATCCTACTCCAAAGGGTTTTGCCGTCTTGTCTTCGTGTTTTAGTGGATAAAGAGATATACACAACTATTGAGGAATTAAGAAACTTCTTTCGGAAACTATGTTGCAAAACTCTGAAGTTGGATGTCTTGCAAAAACTAAAAATAGATATCCCAATAATTTTGTGCAAGCTTGAGAAAATTTTCTGTGACAACCCGCCCAGGAAAATACCGTACTATTACCTAAACCATTCCACTTTGGTCATTAAGCAATAATAAAGTGTCATCCCGTCATTGGTTGACGGGTCTAGCCCGGTGAAATCACTTACATAGCAACAAGGTTCGACAAATATGCATTAAAACTCACGCAAAGGCGAGTCCAGAGTACAACACGCGATTAAGTCTAAATCTGCCCCGAAGGGTTTAGTTATTACAAACCAAGGTACTTGACATGATAACAAAGTTCAGAGTTTTGAAAACAGCGGAAATAAACTAAACGGCGTGAGGAGCATCACAGGAGGCCTGCCATGATGCCTTCAAACATCGTCCTCCACCCACTCCAGCTCCCAGCCAGGCGGGATCTCTCCAGGCCACACATCACTAAAGGCATTACCTGAAATCCACACATTACAGCAAGGCTGACTATACTAATACTCAGCAAGACTTACCCGTCGGTGACAGCTACATCACCAACTCTAGACATGAAAGGCTTTTTGGCTAGTGGGGTTCTTTTGCTGAAAAGCAACAAAGAGTATGTCCTTACTTTCAAGATTTTAGCACAGATTCTAGTTGATTATTCTTTTCTAAATGAGCAAGCTATTGCAAGCATAAGTTGTACAATACAATTAATCAAGCATCAATATTCACAAAGTTCCATCATTAGGGATATCATGGCCAGTTGGATAAGTAATCTCAGATAACGGTGAGAGGCCGACAACTAGTTGATTTAAACCTTGCAAGGTAGACCTAAACACACGGTAGGGTGCCCTCGCGAGGACCACCACCAGACGGTTCCCAAAAATCCTCGGTTCGGGATAAAAGGCCACAGTCTTCGGTACAGGCTATCTGGCATACCCCGCAAGGCACCCAGAATTGCACATGCACCACCGGTAGCTAGCCGGGGGACGCATCCCAAGATTAGTCATAGTAAAATCCCTTACCGCCTCATTAAGGTAATAGGCTTACCGGTCCCATTCCCGACAAGTGCTTAGTACGTTCAAACACTTACCCCACTAAAACCATTGGACCGGAGCCCACATCCCATGCTCTTACCACATGAGCAATTCATTTATAAAGATCTTATGATTCCAACATAAGAACCTATTCTCGCGAGTGACAAGCATCACTCGACTTGTAACGGTCTTATAGCATGGCAGCTATCACCCAACATACTAGTATAGACATAGGTACCTAGGGATCATGCATCTAGGGGTTCATATCAATTCCTGAACGTAAATGCACAAACATCCATAGATAGTTGCATAAATTTCTAAAAATACTTAGGTTAATGCACCGGGGCTTGCCTTCGTCAGCAGGGTTAGCCTGAGGGTCCTCGGTGTCGTCGATCACTTCCACGTACTGCAGCTCCGCGTCAGCTCCTCCTTCCTCGGCTTCCGGCACGAGCGCGTAGTTACCGTCAGGGAGTTCTACGCGGAATGCAATGCAGGGTTCAGGTGGAGTGATAGATTAATTATTTCATCCAACTCTTGTTGGCCACATTCACCTTAACAAACAATTAACTACTAATTCTTTTTCGTGAAGGTTATTATAGACAAGGGTTTATTCTTTGATAAACAATTAATTAATGTTTACTTTCCTTATGGTTATTTCATTTGAAGATTTATTACTTAATCTTTTAATAGCAATTGTGTGCACATCTATGTAAATAATTTCAATTTAATTTCTCAAAACAACAAGGGGTATTTAGAGACCCTAAATAAACTAGGCAACCATTTAAAAAGGGGTTACAAGGATAAAGGACACATTTTTCCTAATTAGCTCCTAATAACAAGCTTATGTGCACCCTAACTTTTAAATGCAAAAAGAAATATAAAACAAGGACAGGGGCCCTTGCTGGTCTACTGTTACTAAGCATACCACTGGACCAAGCTTGGACATTAAAGGGGCTACAAAACCTACACATCAAAGATGGCATTTCCTAGCTATTTAAAATTAAGGGAAATGCATAAATAAATAAATAAATAAAGTGCTCCTGTATCCAAAATCAACCCTACAGCTACTCTGGCCTAAAACAAGACCAGAACACCAGCATGTGCATCACAAACATTTTTGAAATTTAAACTATGTATTTAAATGCAAATCTAAGCGTAAAACAAGATTAAATATTTCTAACAGAGATAAATTCATGATAGATTCAGGAAAGTTGCGTCTGGGCATAACATGAACATAGCCACAAGTTGAGCAAAAAATTCAATTTATATTTTGCTACAAAAATCAGTAAAGCAGAAATAGCATAAATGCAAAGTAATTCATAATAAAAGATCTGTTCAACATCTTTGTGCAATTTTTGGTCCAGAGTCTAATCATGATAAGTTTAGCAACATATCCAAAATTCAGCTCCATAGCCCTTCTAAATTTTAAATTACAGGAAAAAGGTGTCAAACTGAATTTGAATTTTCATTCAAAATATATAAGTAAAAACTATGGTCATGCTTTGTAGAAGTTGTAGATCTACTCTCACTGAGACCAAAAAAATTGGGTTTGCATTTTTTTGAATTTTCTGTGAATTTCTATGCCTTTTCCAAGGTGCTGGACCAACTTGCAAAGAAACTAAGTTAACTTCTATTGCAACCGAGCCCCTGGTTTACAAATGGGTCCCTGGACTTCACATCCATGCCCTCGCGACGGCGGGGAAGCTCGGCGGCGGTGATGTGGGGCCGGAGCAGATCAACAAGCGGCACGGGCGTGCAATTGGCCTCACCCCTAGTCGATTGGTGGTGGTGGCGCGGTCGGGGAGGTCTCCGGCGAGCGGCGGCGGTGAGGCCGTGGCGGCGCGCCCGCGGTCACCCGGATTCTGGCGAGGCTCGAGGCGGTGGAGGTCAATGCGTGGCCATGGAAGCTACTCAGGGGTCTAGGGAAGCGGTTGGGAGGGTTGGCCAGCGGCGGGAGCTAGCGGTGGCGCGAGCTCGCGGTGGCGGCGGCAATGGCGGGCAGCGGACAGCGGTGCTCACACGTGGGAGAAGAGGGGGCGGCTATTTATAGCCGGGCACGCGCAGGGGCAAGGTCGCTTCCCGGTTAAGCGCGTTAATGCGCGGTACGGCGGCGCCCTCGGCGTGCGTGCGCGGCGGGGAGGGGACGGCGTCGCGGGCGCGCGTACCCGCCGCGTGGCGCGCGGCTCCACCGGCCGAGACGGCGTCTCGAGGTGCGCGCGGCTGCCGACGTAGGCCGGGGTCACTCACTGACTCCCAGGCGCGGCCGTGGTACGGCGGCGCACGGCGGCGGCGCGTCGGCGACGCGTGGACGCGCGGGCGCGTGACGTCGCGCCGAGCGCGCTCTCGGCCCGGTCTGTTCGGTGTGCCCCTGTTTGAGTGTTCAAAGCTCAAAAATTTGCAGGTAGACTTCAAAATCGATAGATAGGGAACTTGTAGATGAGTTGACCCTCTGAATAATGGCTGAAGCCGAATTGGATTTGGATTCAAAATGAAAGAGAAATTCAAATGCCAATTTGAGGATTTTTATGTCTCGGGTGAATACTAAAACTGAGTTTGACTGGCAAATTTGAACCTTTTCCACTCAAAATTTGAAATGCCATCCTGAAGATGAAATGTGTTCCTGGAAATTCTGCACAACTTTTATATTGGCAGATTGTTTGAGTGTTTAGACAAAATTTGGAGAACGTGGCCAAAGTTCCAGATCCAGGAGATAGACACTAGGGGTTTGACCACTCCTTTTAGGGTTTTGACCAAGGGAAGTGTGTTTGACTTGCTTAAAATGCTAATGGGTGAGTGTTGGTGAGGTTTTCGAGGTGATGACCCAGGTTGACCATGTTTTGACCCTAGTCAACAAGTTTGACCGGCAATTAAGGTTAATTTAAAAACCTGGGGTGTCACATTTTCCCTCCTGCCTTCTTTGACGTTATTGTTCACTTGGCTGTCCATTTGCCTGAGGAAGCAATCTTGAGAGGTCCAGTACAATATGGATGGATGTATCCTGTCGAAAGAAGGCTATGCACATTGAAGCGTTCAGTGAGAAACCAAGCTAGGCCTGAAGGATCCATTGCAGAAGCATATGTTGCTAATGAGGTCTTGACATTTTGCTCGAGGTACTTCGCGGTTGATGATGTGGCCACACGATTCAATCAGGTTGAAAGGAACAGAGAGAAAGCTGATTTGTCATTTGATGGAACATCTTGTTTCGATCACAATGTTCAAGTACTTGGAGCAGGGACCACTTATTGGCTTCGGTCAAAGTACGACAAGGTTGTTTGGTATGTGCTAAACAATTGTGAAGATGTGAAGCCATATATCGAGTAAGTAAATCACCATTGCATTGATAGAACTACAATTATTTCGTGCTAACTATGAGATGGTACTGCTTTGCAGAGTGTTCAATAATGAATTAAAAGCAAAAGGTGTGTTGGACGAGGCTATTGATCGTCGAATTGTTACAGAATTTCGCCACTGGTTTAGATCGCATTTTAGTTTTCTATTTTTTTGTTCGGTAACTAGTTTATATTACCTGGCGAGGACCTTTACACAAGACTATATTAAAAAATTATGGCTCTTCTGTACAGATTTCGAACAATCCAACGAGCGATGAGAACCTATATGCATTATCAGGTGAACCGGACTTGTGAGCAAAAACATATACAACATGTATTGTAGGTGGTGTCCGGAACCACACAAAGGCCCGAGAAGCAAATAGGAAGACACAGAATAGTTGAATTATGACTACAGGATCACATAAAGACATTGAAGAAATTGAGTTTTATGGTTCACTAAGAGATATTATTGAGCTGCGGTACAACTCAACGGGGCTTAGAGATCGAACTTTTGTTTTACTCCACGTTGACTGGTATGATCTGGAAGGGACCAAGAAGGAACCAAAGATTAAAAATGATGGGTACTTCACAAGTGTCAATACTGGAGATTACTGGTACCAAGATGATCCCTACATTCTTGCTGAACAAGCAACGAAGGTCTTTTACTTGCCAGACACCCTACTACAACACCCATGGAGAGTGGTACAAAAATTTGAGCACAAGCATTTGTGGAGCTATAATGAAAATGAGGAGGACATAGCTCCCACTGGCATGGTACTTGCATATCAAGATGATGAAATTGACCAAACCTTGCATGATGTTATACGTGATGATGGTATCGATGATGGTTCGGAGGTTCTGGTGCCTATTACTGGCGAGGAGGAGACTTTGGTTGCAGCTGCTGAAGTTGACGCAATTCGCCAGCAGGAGCTAATTGATGTGGATGGATTCAATTCTGAAGACGAGGACAACAACACTCTATGGAAATACGTCGATGAAGATGAAAATGCTGCCATGAAAATGACGAGGACTAGGATGTGAAATCAGTTAATGTTTAAGTCGATCCGATCTGAAATCATGCGGACCTTATGATTTATTTGTAATTTATATGTAGTTGAAGTCACACTTTCCTGAATATTAAACCTTCCACCGGTGCCTACTATCTCCAGTTCGCTGTATTCTGTAGCATTGGAACTTCCTGTAGCAACTTATAAAAAATATACGATCGCGCGTTGGGCTGGCAGATTATCCGGTACGTTGTATTATATAACAACGGAATGTCCTGTATGAAGGGGAGAAGCTAGGAAAGCCTAACAAGAACATAGAAAATAGCCCAGTGTACAAAGAAACAAGACTCCTCCGATTATGGGCTACGTAAATGGTAGATTAGAAAATATCTATATAATCCATGACTTGTAGTGGGTCTCACCTATATAGTTGTTATAGATGCAAGATTATGGATTAAGGCTGCCACTGGGGAGCGTATGGACAAATCTACTTCTTATCCTCTCCAATGTGGGCATGATCGAGTAGTATGCAACGTGCTCATGATCTTGTAGTAGTATGTGAATCGAATCGAGGAAGGAAGGGATGTGTTGATCTCCAATGTGGGCATGATCGAGGAGTATGCAACGTGCTCATAATCTTCTAGTAGTATGCGAGTCGAATCGACGAAGGAAGGGATGTGTTAGTCTCCAATGTGGGCATGATCAACTAAGTATGTGAATGGAATGTCCGGTTCTTTGTATTATGCACCACAGGACCATCTTGTGACGACCTTCAAACTCATCGAAATATGTCCGAAGGATGATCCGGTGTGGTATACATTGGAACAGAGGAACTTCTTTGTAAACTACGGGTAGGAAAGGCGCTTCCCATTTCCTGGCCACAGGGTGCGCACAACGCACTACACACACATTTATGGCTTTATCCAACGGCGTGTCACTCGTGCTGACCCACCATTCCCCCATTTACTGCCTCCTCACTTGCCGCACAACCCCTTGGTAGGGTTCCGCCGCCACCGCCTGCAGTAGCCTCCACCGGATACCGTAATCTGTCTCTGAAATCAAAGGTATGTGTCCGCCTCCAGACTCCAGCGGATACCGCAATCCGCCGCCGAATTCTTGGAATGACACTAATTGGAGAAATATATTGTAGATGGGCCGAGATGGTGGCAAAAGAGATGGAAAGATGCTTGATCCTCCTCCGGTGAAGCGACAACGAAAGTCGCAACTGACTTCTACAGGCACGTCTGGTCCTTAGACGAGGCAAAGGGGCAGGCCTGCGGCACGAGATTCTTCCTCTGCCCCTTCCCGCCGCACACGGGGTGGGTAAACCTTGGCGCCTTCCTGCCGCACACAGGCTGGGTCAAGCTCGGTGCCTTCCTCCCGCACAAAGGGTGGGTCAACCGCACAAACCTGCCATCATCTGACTTCGACTTGCTCTTCTCGCACCATGTGACTCTGTTGACATTTCTTAATGCAATCACCTAAGAACAGGTTTGGAACCCATCCTGGTGACAGCGCCAGAAATGCTGATTGGTAATTCTTAATGTTACAGGAGTCCGCAAGCGCACGGAAGTACCATCATAGCATTTCCCCAAAGGAGTATTCCAAAGGGTATCGAATCCAAGGAAGGCAATGGCGAAATGACAAGATCAACTCTATTGCAATGAGTATAGATCATAGACGGAAATAAATCAGACACTCAAGTGCAGGGGTAAAATATGATAATGGGGGTAGTGTGATCACACACACACTCACTCTCTCTCTAAGGGGTCCTAGGCATAGGAGGCGACATACGAGTTAGTTCTAGGTTCTTATGTACTATACACATAAAGCTGGTAGGAACAAGTTAGATACACTAGCATTGAAGAACATTGACTTAAGCACCCAGGTACCACGGGGAGATAACCTCCCGCGTTGCTTCCGCACAACTCCGGTTGTTATATTTTAGACTCCTACAGCTTATCCGAACGTGGGGGATTTCAGAGGGACCAACGGCTGTCACTACCGCGGCCTACCCCAAGACAAACCGTGGGATAAACTCATAAGTAAGGTAGCTACGCAACCCAAGCACCATGCTTACGTTGTTAGCCGGACTTGACCGGCCCGGGCTATTGTGACCCAGGTCAAGCCACCAGATAAACCAGCCAATTACACTGAGTACCGTAGCTTAAGCACAGACTTCATACAACGCAGTCATGTCATCTAATTAGATCAAACCAGGTTAGGTACACAAACGTATTTGTGTTTTCCTATGTCTGTTCAACTGGATCAAAGGGTCGTGTTCACGAAGAACACGAGCCTCTAACTTATGAACAAACAACAGAAACATGTGAAAGTCACCCGTCAAGTGGATCGAAAGGCCTTGTTCATCAAGAACAGGAGCCTCTAAATGATGAACAGGTGAAGAACACATGAACAAATCACTCATGTATACTAACACAACTTTATATGAAATAGATAAATAACTGAAGTAGATCAAAGTCACACAAATGAAATAAGATACAAGAGAACTCATACCTAGATCCCAAAGTAGACTTGGAACCTGAATTAGAACTACTCTAGCCTACCTCCTAGCCTTGAGACTAAAAGTGAGAGAGGTGTTGCAAGTGTGGATGTCTCATAAGTGAGCCCCCTCTCCTTCTATTTATAGGCCCGGGCACCGGTGAGGAATAGATGCAAACACCCCGGGAATGGCGCCTAGGACCAATAGGGAAGCACCACGTTGAAGCACAGGATAGGCCGAGCCAGGGTCAGTTCGGCCGACCTGTGGGGTCGACCGACCCCCTGGTGGGCCCCCCTGGCTTGTGCTTTCTCCTGGTGGCTGTCCTGTGGGTCCTTAGGTCGGTTCCCGGTGTCCACCCTATTTTGGCGCGATTTGCATGCCTTTGTGGGCCCATGGATCCATGTGACATCTAAGTGTCACGCTCTGATTCGTCGGGGGTTGCTTCTCTTGGATTGCTTGCATGGCATGCATGCATGGCTCCCTTGTTGGCAGGTGTGCATGCATGTCATCCTTGTTGGCAGCCCACCTAGGATGAGGTGATGTGGCATGGACCATAGAAGGTGAGTTTGTCACTCTTTTCCTGCTTATTTTCCTACAATCAAATAATCTCCAAGGACAAGTGGAACTACATTATTCTTAACTAAATACGTGTAAGAAATGCCTTATGCTCCTTTATTCATGAGTATATTGATGGCTAAAGTAGGCACTTATCAGCCATCAATAGACTCGCACTTGATCCTGTCTGGCCACCGGGTCCCTCGAACCAGGCCTACTTGTCCCTCCACTCCTCGGAGGCCCCGCAAGGCTAAGACCTTTTGCGCTTGTTCTTCACCTACACCAACGCAAATCAAACCGCAGCCTACATCTAGAAGATAGAGCATAGCGTCAGTCCACACAATATTGTCAATCACTCATCACTAAGGAGTGGCCAACCACTAGCCATCGGACACTCTGGCCCTCACCATACGATTGAATCCTCCGATTGGATTAATGGCTTGGATCAATGCGAGATTCCTACACCCAAAACGGAGAGTACTATGGCCTCGACATCACGCAATGCATGAGTCTGTGTTATGCATAAAACGAACCCAACACTCCCTACGCATGCTTCTTTTTGTAATTTTTGATGTAATCCTTGAATCATGCCACCGTACCGATGTTTGATGAGAGGAATGCTAGAAAACATCGTGTATGAAGGGGAGAAGCTAGAAAAGGCTAACAAGGCTCCTCTGATTATGGGCTACGTGAATGGTAGATTAGATAATATCCATATAATCACAAGCATGCATGATTATGGATTAAGGCTGCCACTGGGGAGCGTATGGACAAATCCACTTCTTATCCTCTCCAATGTGGGCATGATCGAGTAGTATGCAACGTGCTCATGATCTTGTAGTAGTATGCGAATCGAATCAAGGAAGGAAGGTATGTGTTGATCTCCAATGTGGGCATGATCGAGGAGTATGCAACGTACTCATAATCTTTTAGTAGTAATAAGCGAATCGAATCGAGGAAGGAAGGGATGTGTTGATCAAGGTGTATTGATGCTGATGGATGCAAACTACAAAGACTGAAAACTCATGATTTTCATATCCTACTCCAAAGGGTTTAGCCGTCTTGTCTTCACGGTTTAGTAGATAAAGAGATATACACAACTATTGCAGAATTAGGAAACTTTTTTCGGCAATGGAGGAGGAGACTATGGTTGCGGCCGCTGAAGTTCACGCAATTCGCTAGCAGGAGCTGTCTGATGTGGATGAATTCAATTATGAAGATGAGGACGACGACACTCTATGGCAATACATTGATGAAGATGAAAATGCTGCTGATGAAAGTGACGAGGACTAGGATGTGAAATCAGTTAATGTTTAAGTTGATCCGATCTGAAATCATGTGGACCTTATGATTTATATATATGTAGCTGAAGTCGCACTTTCCTGAATATTAAACCTGCTATCGGTGCCTACTATCCAGTTTATTCGGTACGTTGTATTATATAACAACAACACGTCGTGTATGAAGGGAAGAAGCTAGAAAAGGCTAATAAGGCTCCTCTGATTATAGGCTATGTGAATGGTAGATTAGATAATATCCGTATAATCACAAGAATGCATGATTATGGATTAAGGCTGCCACTGGGGAGCGTATGGACAAATCCACTTCTTATCCTCTCCAATATGGGCATGAACAAGTAGTATGCAACGTGCTCATGATCTTGTAGTAGTATGCGAATCGAATCGAGAAAGGAAGGGATGTGTTGATCTCCAATGTGAGCATGATCGAGGAGTATGCAACATGCTATAATCTTTTAGTAGTAATAAGCGAATCGAATCTAGGAAGGAAGGGATGTGTTGATCAAGGTGTATTGCAGCTGATGGATTCAGACTACAAAGACTGAAAACTCATGATTGTCATATCCTACTCCAAAGGGTTTTGTCTTCGCGGTTTAGTGGATAAAGAGATATACACAACTATTGCGGAATTAGGAAACTTTTTTCGACAATGGAGGAGACTATGGTTGCAGCTGCTTAAGTTCATGCAATTCGCCAGTAGGAGCTGTCTGATGTGGATGAATTCAATTCTAAAGATAAGGACGACAACACTCTGTGGCAATACATCGACGAAGATGAAAATGCTGCCGATGAAAGTGACAAGGACTAGGATTTGAAATCAGTTAATGTTTAAGTTGATCCGATCTGAAATCTTGTGTACCTTATGATTTATATATATAGCTGAAGTCGCACTTTTCTGAATATTAAACCTGCCATCGGTGCCTACTATTTGGTGTATTCTGTACGTTGTATTATATAACAACGAAACATCGTGTATGAAGGGGAGAAGCTAGAAAAGGCTAACAAGGCTCCTCCGATTATGGGCTACGTGAATGGTAGATTAGATCATATCCATATAATCACAAGAATGCATGATTATGGATTAAGGCTGGCATTGGGGAGCGTATGGACAAATCCACTTCTTATCCTCTCCAATGTGGGTATGATCGAGTAGTATGCAACGTGCTCATGATCTTGTAGTAGTATGCGAATCGAATCGAGCAAGGAAGGGATGTGTTGATATCTAATGTGGGCATGATCGAGCAGTATGCAACGTGCTCATGATCATGTAGTATGCTAATCGAATCGAGGAAGGAAGGGATGTGTTGATCTCCAATGTGGGCATGATTGAGCAGTATGCAACGTGCTCATGATCTTCTAGTAGTATGCGGATCGAATCGAAGAAGGAAGGTATGTGTTGATCTCCAATGTGGACATGATCGCCAATCGACATGCTCATGATATGACAATCCATCCAAAGTACGCCATCCCGTTCTTTACTACTTAACAACGGATATCAATTTAAGCGGAGAAGTACATAAACAAAATGAGTGGTTCCTAACAAAGGAATATCCTTTGTACCAGTATCTTGATAAGAGGAACATCATTTGCCGCCAGTATATAGCACTGACCAATCCCCAGAACAAACCGATGCTCTATTCAAATATTCAAAATTTCGGACGCCCGGGCAAAGCAGATGTTAAATGTCCTTTTTGCTTCCCCCTTCCCAGTAGCACCCCGTTCAGCCACCACCATAATGAAAGGATATATTGGTAATCTGACAGGGCCCTCCATCGAAATGGATAAATTACCCCCGTCCCTTCCCTCCCTTCTACTCCTCTCCATCTCAAATCTTTCCGCCCCCATTTCTCCTTCCCTCCTCGCCGACAGCCCAAATCTTCACCTCCTCTCCTCCATCGTCCCAAATCTACCGTTCATAGCTTCAACCCCTTTCCCATCTGCCTCTGTAGAACCAGCGGCGACGACACAATGGCACCAGGAGGGAAGGTCGTACGAAGGAAATATCCATAACAAGGTACAATGTTTTCCTCCTCGGTTCAACTTCCCCGGTGGATTCATACTTGCGTGTTTCCCCATGTGGCAGATACCATGTGTGCACTAGTTTTTTTTATCAGGTAGATCCCATGTTTACAGTAGGTCTTCTTAGGATCTTGTTTTGACTAGGAACATCCTTTCAGGATCTTGTTCGACTAGGAACATCCTACTGGTTCTTATAGAAGTTTTTAGATCTGACAGATCCAATGTTTACACTAGTTCTTCTTAGGATCTTGTTTTGACTAGGAACATCCTTTTCAGGATCTTGTTTCGGTTAGGAACATCCTACTGGTTCTTATAGAAGTTTTTAGATCTAGTTTTATTTACAGTGGTAGGCCAATGTTATAGAAGTTTCTCTCCTTTCCTAACAGAAGTAGACGTGCACTGCGACTACGAGCGGCAGAGGGACATTAACGTCTTGAGGAATCACACATTCTTCTCTACGCTTGGCCTCGATAAAATTAAATCACTTTTACCACCTGACCGACCAAGCAGAAAGGGTACCAACAATACAAGAATACAAGATCCGGATCCGGAGTACAACCCGTCTGATAAACATGAATCTAACCAAGAGACATGTCAACAAGAGGTAATCTTAACATCAACTCGTTTCATGTATTAGTTATGCAGGATTGCTTCTGAACTTCTCTTTTTTTGTTGAATTTTGTATAATCAGGTCACTCATAGCATACCTGTCAGTGGAGGAAGAGGGACCAAGAGAATTCGGGCACCGGATGACCCTACCAGAATGCCTCCTAGACTGACTAGGATCAAGGCAAGGGAATTGGCTTTAGCTAATGGGAGTGGGACAACTCCTGATACACAAGAATTGCCCACTGAAGTCCAAGCAATAGCAACCCACGATAAGAACATCATCGACATGACGACTGTAGAAGGCAAGTCATTTGATCTCATATTCGAATGTCCTAATTACCAACCGAATAATTATTAACTTGTATGGCTGTAACAAACTTGTTAGGTGATGCACGCCCTTCCAGAGCACAACGGGGGCTGCGGGATTCAAGAAGATTGGGCAGAGATCTGGACCGGATTAGCCGAGGCTTAAATGGCAAAATCCCTATGCACATTCAAGAAGGGCTCAAACGCCCAGAGGCACCAATGCAAGCTGCAAAGTTTGCATCAGAAGGTGGGATCATAGTGCGTGGGCACATACCGATCCTTACTTGTTGGAAGGACTACAAGCCGAAGAAGAACCAACAAGATGGTGAAAAGACTGAAGAACATCTCAGGAACTACATGGGCAAACTAGCGGTGTGCATATGTCCACTCATCTACTACCATAGTTCTTTGCATCCATTCTTGTCATCCAATTTTCTGATAATTGTGTTGTGCTAGGGGCAATTCGACATGGACACCACCAGTGAGCCTGTAAGGGCGGCATGCAGTGACATGCTGAAGTCGATATAGAGATAGGCGAGGTATCGCCTGAAGCAAAAGTACTTCAATGATGTTCCAGCAAATGCAGTCCCAACTAAATCTCCTGTGACCAATCTGACCGACGCCCAGTGGAAGGCACTGGTTAACATGTGTTCTTCCCCTGAGCACAGGGTATGATAGAACTTCAACTTGCCACTACCACATTTCCATGTACTGATATATTGTTCTTATTCTTATTTCTTACATGAGTTATTATTGTAAAGGCGAGGTGTAGTACAAACACCGGTAATCGAGGAAAGGTCAAGTACCATCAGCGCACGAGATCTCGAAGCTATGTTGCACAAGCCAATCTTGTGGTAAGCAGATGAACAAGTCATGTTTTTGCTCTATAGTTCATTTCACGGACCATTTTTCAATGCTACCACTTTAATAATTATGCCTGTTTTTGAAACATATTTAGAGGCAGAAGTATTCTGCTGAAGGAGAAGGGATAAGTCCACTTGATTATTTCAAGTCCTTCCACTGCAGCAAGAATGGCTTCACCGCTCCAGTACAGGCAACCATTGTAAGTACTTGTCTGCTTTTGCATTTTTCTTTGCAACAATAATAGAAACATGTGTGAGTATTTTATTTTAAACCTGTCATTTTATTTCCTTTTTTAGGCTCGTATGGAACAAATTGTCGCTGAACCTCAAGGCGACCAACCAGGAAAGACTGCTGCTGAAGCAGTGGTGGAAGTTGTCCAATCTAGGACTTTTCAGGAGGTTGCTGGCATTCGCCCGCCCTCCATGAAAAATACAAGGGTTACTACTGCACTTCAGGTTCAGGAAATATGAGTTGGACTTGACAATGAGAAGCAGGGGGGCACAACTGTAGCAGAAGATTGTTGAACAGGAGGCCGAGTGTCACACCCAGTTTTGAAAGCAAAACTGGATCATAGCTTACATGTGTCCAGGATCATGTTCACACACACAAGCGACATAGTGGAGTACCAAAAAGCGCAGTGTCACAGCGTTATTATTATTACAGACCAAAAGTCCAATAATTTAACTCAATGTTCGAGTAGCTAACAGTGGAAAGTAAAACAGAGTTGTCCACCACAGGCAGTCGACTGGAGCAACGCGCCTAGAAGTCCTCGAAGTCGTCGGTGAAGTCGTCAAAGTGGCCGTCTGAGCAGCAGTCGTCAAAGTTTCTAATTAATTGGCCAAGACAGAGCCATTTGTCTTGTGGTTGCACCTAGTTCCTGGGTGGTTCTCCATGTTCCGATTAACAGGGGTAATCTTGCTTAATGAGGGTAGAGCATAAAATAAATCAAGTTTACTTTTGTGTACAAATACACCATCCTCAACCCGATGTTAGCAACTAAGCATGTGCTACCCAACATAAATAAAACCCCAGGTTAACAAGGACATGGTAAACAACACTAGTCACACCTTGACCATAGGGTCCCATCAATTTAATGGAAGTAATAAAATAAATAATGTAATTAAAATGTAGTTGTATAGGAAAAAGGGCATGCATCAAGGACTTGCCTTCCACAAACTCAGAGGGCTGCTCAAGATCATGAAAGTCTTCAACTGCAGCGTAATCGAAGTAGCGATCGTCTTCTACGCATCACACCAACCATATACAAGAAAATAATAGAAAAAAATAAGAAACATGCACCAAACAGTAGCAATAGAGCAAAACAACTGCGTAAAGCTATTCTACTCTTCGATATGATCGTTTGGACATAAAGAACGCTAAAAACGGAGCTAAAACGCATAATCTGGAGCTAAAACAAGATACAAGGGTCTATCTGCGAGAAAACTAAAACTCCAGGGGCGTAACTGCTAAAAACCGGGGCCTAAAACATAATTAAACATATAAACCAAAGGTCTAACACATAAAAACTAACTTATGGACCTCGGGTGCTAAAACCAGGGTCTTCAGGGTTTAAACCGTAAAGATTAGGACCTATATGTAACGGTTTTCCTAAGGTGGAAGGACCGGCATGCTATATTAAAAAGAGTAGGGTCTCTTTTGCAAAACCGACTACGCACGGACCGGGGTTGACCGGTACGCTGGGCTTTGACCTGGATCTGATCTGTTCTACGCTGTTGATCTCTGATCCGGCGGCCCAGGTGATGCATAAGCGTGAGCGGCGGCGGGGTTCGACGGCGAGTGGCGGCGCGCGGCGGCGATCTCGCCGGCGAAGTCCCAAAACAAGCTAGGGTGCTCGGTTGGACGCACGGTTGGCACCAAAACGACCCTAGCGACACGAGGAACTTAACAGCGGCAACGGCACGACCTGCGGCTCGCTGACGACGGCGTACTGCACGGCGGGGCGGACTGCAGTGGCGGCGGGATCTCCGGCGAGCTCGAACCGCCGAAGTGAGGCACGAACTCGACCACAGATGACACCGGGGAACTCCACGCGAGCTTGCGGTCCTCTGGGTGCTCTTCTCGACGACAGGGAGGCGACGACGGCGGCGGTCAGCAAGCGGCGGCACTAGGGTTCAAGGCGGCGGCGCTGCGAGGCTCTAGGGTTTGAGCTCCGGGATTCGTGGGGGATCCAGGGTGCGGCGGCGCGGCTTATAAAGGCCAGGGCACACGCCTTGGTGTGCGGGCCACGCGACAAGGCGGCTCGGACGCGGAGATGTCTGGCGTACGGACTCGGCCGGGCGGACAAGTCGGGCGCGGTCGGGCTCCCGACTGGAGGAGGGAGATGACATGGGGACCCCGCCCGTCAGCATCTGGGAACGGCGAAGCGCGAGCGGGCCGGCTCTGGGCCGAGAAGCTTGCTGGGCTGCGCAGAAAAGGGAGAAGGGGAGAGGAAAAAGAGTGAGCTGGGCCACAGAGCTGAGGGAGGTCGAACGGACTTTGAAGCTGGACGGGCCGAAAAAGAACAGGAAAGGGAGGAAGGGAAGGAAAACCATTTGAAATTATTTGAAACCTTTTAAACTCAAACAAACATTGAATTCAAACACAAATTTGAATTCAAGCACTCAAAAATAATGCACCAGCATGTATGCAACACTCAACTCCTCTATTTGCTTATTTTATTATTAAAAATTATTTAAATGCCTAGAAAATTCAATTAACTCCTTATAATCCTTAAACAAATTCATAAGGTTGCTAACAAAATTTTAATAAATTCATAAACTCAAATTTAGGGTGTTACAAATCCTACCCCCCTTAAGAAGAATCTCGTCCTCGAGATTCTGATGGATCAGCAAAGAGATGTGGGTAGTCTTCTTTTATATTCTCTTCTCTTTCCCATGTTGCCTCATCCTCTGTATGTTTACTCCACTGTACTTTACACATTCTGATCACCCGATTCCTCGTAACCCGTGCAAGAGTATCCAAGATCTTGATAGGATGTTTAGTGTAGGTGAGATCTTCCTTAACTTCCAACCCATCTATAGGTAACGGCTCCTTATCATGCGGCTGGAATCCCTTATTCAACTGAGAGATATGGAACACATCATGCACATCTGAGAGCTGACTTGGTAACTCCAACCTGTAAGCTACCACTCCCACTCTCTCAGAGATCCTAAAGGGTCCGATGAAGCGAGGTGACAGCTTCCCTTTAACTTTGAACCTGCACAAGCCTCTGATCGGTGACACTTTAAGATACACATAATCCCCTTCGTGGAACACCATGTCTCTCCTCTTTGTGTCAGCATACTTCTTCTACCTAGACTGTGCAGCTCTCAAGTTATCCCTGATGATCTGAACCTGTCTTTCTGCCTGCTTGATAACATCAGTCCCGAACAAACGACTCTCTCCTGTCTCACTCTAGTACAACGGGGTTCTGCACTTCCTCCCATACAAAGCCTCAAAGGGTGCCATCTTAAGACTGGCCTGATAGCTGTTGTTGTAAGAGAACTCTGCGTATGGCAAACTCTTATCCCAGCTACCTCCATGTTTAAGAGCACAGGCTCTCAACATGTCCTCAAGAATCTGATTAGTCCTCTCCGTCTGTCCATCTGTCTGCGGGTGATAAGCGGAGCTGAAATTCAACATTATATCCATCGACTCATGAAGTTTCTCCCAGAAACGAGACGTGAACTGAGTACCTCTGTCAGGCACTATCTTCTTAGGCACACCATGCAAACACACAATTGTGGCCATATACAACTCTGCTAACTTTGCTCCTGTATAAGTGGTTCTCACTGGTATAAAGTGCGCGACTTTAGTCAACCGATCCACAATAACCCATGTGGAATCATACCCATCTCGAGTACGAGGTAACCCAACAATGAAATCCATACTGATCTCTTCCCACTTCCATTCTGGCACCTTTAATGGCTGAAGCAATCCGGCTGGCCTCTGATGTTCAGCTTTCACTCGATGACAAGTATCACACAATGCTACGTGAGAGGCCACATCCCTCTTCATCCCATACCACCAATACCTCTGCTTAAGATCCTGATACATCTTAGTGCTGCCTGGATGAATAGAGTAAGCAGAATCATGGGCTTCCTTCAGGATGTTCTCACGCAGATCTCCCACATCGGGCACACAAATCCTTTTCCTGAACCATATAGTCCCCTGATCATCCTCTGTGAAATCCGGTGCCTTGCCATTCTCCATTGTCACTCTGATCTATCTAATCTCAGCATCCTCAAGCTGTGCCTGACGAATCTCCTACTCCAATATAGATTCTACCTCCAAGGTAACTCCCTGAGTCTGTGCAACCATCCCCAAGTTGAGCTGCTCAAACTCCTTCATCAGATCTTCAGGCAACTGGAATGCGAGTGCCGTATTGGCCTGTCCCTTCCGACTCAATGCATCTGCAACTAGATTAGCCTTTCCAGGATGATAGTGTATCTCCAGATCATAATCCTTGATCAGCTCTAACCATCTATGCTGTCTCAAGTTCAAGTCCTTCTGAGTGAATATGTACTTTAGACTCTTATGATCTGTGTAAATCTGGCACTTAGTCCCCATGATGTAGTGCCTCCAAATCTTCAAAGCATGAACCACAGCTGCTAACTCCAGATCATGAGTAGGATAATTCTGCTCATGCTTCCTCAACTGCCTCGATGCATAAGCTATAACATGTCCCTCCTGCATATGAACACAACCAAGACCCTGTCGAGACGCATCACAATAGATATCAAAGCTCTTCTGCAGATCTGGCATCACCAATACTGGGGCGGTAGTCAACCTCTTCTTAAGCTCCTCAAAGCTTGCCTGACATGCTTCCGTCCACTTGAACTCCTTATCCTTCTCTAGTAGTGATGTGAGGGGCTTCACTATCTTAGAGAATCCTTTAATGAACCGACGATAATACCCTGCAAGACCGAGAAAGCTTCTGATCTCCTTGACTGTCCTAGGCGGCTCCCACTTCAACACATCTCTGACCTTGCTAGGATCGACTGCAATGCCTCCATCAGTAATGATGTGACCAAGAAACCCACTTCCTTAAGCCAGAACTCACACTTACTGAACTTCGCATACAACAGATGCTCTCTCAACTTCTGTAACACGAGTCTCAGATGCTCCTCATGCTCTGCTTCATCCTTGGAGTAGATCAAGATGTCATCGATGAACACCACAACAAACTTATCCAAGTACTCCATAAAGACCTTGTTCATCAGATTCATAAAGTAGGCAGGTGCATTAGTCAACCCAAAAGACATGACTGTGTACTCATAAAGCCCATACCTAGTGGTGAAAGCAGTCTTAGGAATATCTGACAACCTGATCTTCATCTGATGATAACCAGAATGCAAATCAATCTTAGAGAATACCTTGGCACCTCTCATCTGATCAAACAAATCTTCTATGCGAGGCAAAGGATACTTGTTCTTGATAGTAACATCATTAAGCGATCGATAATCCACACACATCCTCTGAGTACCATCCTTCTTCTCCACAAAGATAACAGGTGCCCCCCAAGGTGAAGAACTAGGACGAATAAAACCCTTCTCTAACAATTCACTAATTTGTTTCTTAAGCTCAAACAGTTGATCACTAGACATTCTATAAGGACGCTTAGAAATAGGAGCAGTACCAAGTAAAAGATCAATAACAAACTCAACATCTCGATCAGGTGGCATACCTGGTAGCTCATCAGGGAACACATCTGGATAGTCACACACCACCTTAATATCCTCGAGAGTTGTACCCTCCAACTGATTCACTGTACCCTCTGCTGCTGCTGGTGGAGTAGCTACAATCATAACCTTATCTCCTTTAGGACTGGTGAGAAGAACTGCCCTCTTGGCACACTGAATTGTAGCATCATGCGCAGCTAACCAATTCATACCCAGAATGACATCAATGTCCTTTGACTCCAGAACTACCAACTGAGACCAAAAGTCTTCTCCAACGATCTTAAGATTAACATTAGGACACATATATAAAGCTTTCATCTCCCCCCCCCGGGTGAACTAACTACCATGTTTTGTTTCATAGTTTGCATGGGCATACTATGCTTAGCCACATATTGAGCAGAAATAAAAGAATGAGATGCTCCAGAATCAAATAAGACCGAGGCGGGGGTGGAGTTGACAAGGAACATACCGAGCACTACTTATGGATTCTCCTGAGCTGACTCCACACTCACGTGGTTCACCCTGCCACGTGCATAGCTCTACTGCCCCTTAGTGACTTGCGGGGTCTGGTTCCCATTCCTCATCTGCTGCATCTGCTGATTCTGCACGGGGGTTCCTGGAGCAGTCCTCTTGGGGCAGTTATTGGCATAGTGGCCAACTTCACCACACTTGAAGCAAGAGTTGCCAGCAGGGGTGTGAGGTGCACCAGACCTCGCTGGAGTGCCAATGGGGGCCCTCTGCTGGTTCTGCTGGTAAGCTGGGCGAGGTGTCTGCTGCCCAATGCGCTGATTCTGCTGAGTAGGGTGCTGGAACTGCTGTGTAGGGCGCTGATACTGCTGCTGCATGGGGCGCTGGAACTGCTGCTGCCCAAAGTTCCCATTCTGCCCTCCATAGCGGAATGGTACTCCCTGCTGTGGGTTGAAGCGAGGGCGAGTGATGCTTCCAGACTGTCCAGAGTTGGTGGCCTTCCTCTTCAAGTCACCCAACTCCCTGCGCTTGTGCTCCAAGCCTATAGCCTTGTCAATCAGGTCCTGGAAGGTAGGGAAAGTGTGGGACATCAGCTGGTACAGCAGTGGTCCAGCCAGCCCTTCCAGACAGCTCTTGCTTCTTCCTGTCCTCATCAGTGTCTTCAGGAGCGTAGCGTGATAACTCAATGAATTTGTCCCTGAACTCCGTCACGGACATCCCTCCTTGCTTGAGAGCAAGGAACTCCTTCTTCTTTAGCTTCATGAGACCGGCAGGATTGTGGTGGCTCCTGAAGTTAGTGGTAAACTCCTGCCAGGTGATTGCATTCTGATTAGCATGTGCGGCGACAAAAGTGTCCCACCATGCCGCAGCTGATCCCTGAAGTCGCCCTGTAGCATAGAGGACTTTCTCTCGGTCATCACATTGAGCTATGGTCAGCATCTTCTCAATGGTCTTCAACCAGTCTTCAGCTTCCAATGGATCAGCTGCTTGGGAGAACACCGGAGGCTGATGGCTCATGAACACCCTGTGTTTGTTCACAGGAGCTTGCTGCTGAGCATGGGGTGGGTTGCCTTGGGCCTGTAGATTGGCCACAGTATTGGTCAGGTTTTGGAGAAGCTGCGTCTGCGTCTGCAGGAACTGCTGGAAAGCCGGATCCATTTGTGGTTGACGAGGTGCACTGCTGGAACCACTGCCTCGTCTGGGACGGGTTACTGCGGGTTGATCAACTCCTGATCCTGACCTGGTTTCCACCATCTGAGTGTTAGGGACACAGTTTTAGATGATTGAATCAAGAGAAAAGCTTAAAAGTTTATGATATGCAGAATTCCAGACTACGACAGATTCTGTTAATCTCAAAGAACTAGTTGTAACTCTCTGCGTGAACAGCCAAAAATTGTGCTAATAATCTGAGATAATGTGTACATAATTACTGAACCAACCCAACTGGAATTAACTCAATTGGATGTCTGTAGCCCGAGATATAAAATAGTTAAGGTGACTGTGTCAGCAGGAATTTACAGATTAAGATAGCTTCAATTCTTCGTGCATAACTCCCAGGATATATACCCCAAAATTCTGAATTTTTGACAGAACATCACATGCAAAATTCCTGAGCTAACCCAACTAGATTTGCAGCAATTGGATTTCTGTAGCTCGAGATAAAAATAAAATAGTGCTGCTGTATCAGAGGGCTGCGTGAGCAGATTTGGTAACAATTGTGCTGACTGATAGATTAATAATGAAGGGATCAAGATAAAGATAGCATAAGATTGATTGAGACAGAAATTTAACCCCAACTAACTTAACTTTATTAAACCAATGTGGTTGTGGTCATCACCCCACAACACACAGCACTCAAACAAAAATCCAAATCATCCAATGTTGCATGCTCACACAAACCAAACACCCTATTAAAACTAAACCCACTTTAATTACCGTTCAAGACTAACGATTACATAAACTTTGATTAACACCTAAGGACTCCTATCCTCTTCACGAGGTTCAGTGCGAGCGTCTGGAGAGTTGTAGCGGGGCCTCTTGGGTGAAGGAGTGGTGTGGGGCTCTTCATGTTCAAGGATCACTGGTTCCTCCTTGTTCATCAGAGCAGCTTGCAATGCACGGTTCTGAGCTTCCAACTCGAAGACCCTCTCTTGAGCTTCAGCAAGAGCGTTATTGGTGTCGTCCAGGGCAGTGTTAATGGCAGCCAGCAACTCTCGAACATGGTTCAAGGTTCCCTCTTGAGCTGGAGCGGGAGCGATGTAGGTCTTTGCTTCCCCACTAGCTCTGTAGGGAATGTATCTGTAGGAAGTGTCTTCCAGCTCAGCACGTGCGTCATGGGAGAGTACATAAAGTGCCCTCCTTGCAGCTTCAGCTATCCCAGCATCTCTGGTAGTCCTGTTTGCAACATCGTGGTGCCTTGCCACCTCCTTGTCCCCATGGATAGGATCCTCTTGATACAGGATAACTGTCACCACCCACTGGGGTTCGAACCATGGATGTGTCCACAGCTCGCATTGGTAGGTTGGCGCCACATTGTGCCCCAGACGGAACACTGTTGCTCTGAGCTTGTCAGCCATGGGAACGCCTCTCCCATCCACGTGATGGATGCTTTGCCTCCAGGCCACTTCCTCAGCAAGCTGGGCTTGTTCCACTTCTACCTCCTCTGGGTCTTCAGGTTCCTCAGGCTGTTGCTCTCCTTCTGGAATAACCTCTTCTGGGTCTTCCTCTGGTTCTTCAGGATCTTCCTCTGGTCCTTCAGGCTTTGCAGCGGCCTCCTGAGCTGGTTCCTCCTCTGGCTCCTCATCATCTGACAGCTGGATGATTACTGGAGTAGGTGTTGGAGATGGCGCTACAGGTGGTGCTTCCATCAGTATCTCCTCGTCACTATCCCCCTCATGCTCTTCATGCTCCCTACTCTCCATGGGATAGTAGTAATAGTCCTGGTCCTCTAGGTAGCGAGGAAACTGGAAAGCGCCTGTGCGAGAGGTCCGCAGCCAACGAACCATCTAGAGATAGAGAAGACAGTGCAAGATAGAACATAAGCTATAGATATCAAATAGAGTTAAGACAATGTATGGATAAACAAGGTTGAGGTAAAAATTAAAAGTAATCAGTTTAAAATAGATTTTTATTAAAGAAAGCATTAGTGTGGCTTCTAATAAAAATCCTTAATTTCGACCATTACTAACTAGGCTAACGTCCTACAGTCAACACGGCTCTGGTACCACTTTGTCACACTCAGTTTTGAAAGCAAAACCAGATCATAGCTTACATGTGTCCAGGATCATGTTCACACACGCAAGCGACATAGTGGAGTACCAAAAAGCGCAGTGTCATAGCGTTATTATTATTACAGACCAAAAGTCCAATAATTTAACTCAACGTTCGAGTAGCTAACAGCGGAAAGTAAAACGAAGTCGTCCACCACAGGCAGTCGACTGGAGCAACGCGCCTAGAAGTCCTCGAAGTCGTCGGTGAAGTCGTCAAAGCGGCCGTCTGAGCAGCAGTCCGGGTAGTGTAGTTGCAAGAAATAAATCAACAAGCATGAGCACATGTCGTACTCAACAAGGGAATGTAACTATAACAACATGCAAGGCTCTTTGGGTGGAAGGTTGGCATGGTTAAAGCGGTAAGCAATTTAGTTGGTCAGATTTTATTAAGCAACTTATTACTAGCAGTGTAACTGTATACCAACCTAGAGATAATAAATGCAACAAGATCAGGACGCAATGCACAAGATTAATTCATGTTCCATAATTTACTCATGTGAGGGTCCAGGCCGCTCCATGACCTAGAGCACGGCTAATCGATTAGATTTTACACTCTGTAGAGGTTGTACACTTTACCCACAAGTCGTGTCTCCCATGTTGCCCAGGTTAGCTAGACCCTTAAACACTGCCTTTGGTGAGTGGCAAGGGATTCACTACGAGGCCTTTACAAAGATTCCCTAGTATGAGCTGCTCGCTAGGTTTCATGACAGCGTAATGCATAACCCTCTCTCAAGACTGCGAAGCTACCACAGAGCAGATCAGCTTGAGGGCCGGGCTATACACCAACTACCGGCACCCCCTAACCCTTATCAGGTAAAGCATACTGCATACTAAAGTTTCTAATTAATTGGCCAAGACAGAGCCATTTGTCTTGTGGTTGCACCTAGTTCCTGGGTGGTTCTCCATGTTCCGATTAACAGGGGTAATCTTGCTTAATGAGGGTAGAGCATAAAATAAATCAAGTTTACTTTTGTGTACAAATAAACCATCCTCAACCCGATGTTAGCAACTAAGCATGTGCTACCCAACATAAATAAAACCCCAGGTTAACAAGGACATGGTAAACAGCACTAGTCACACCTTAAGCATAGGGTCCCATCAATTTAATGGAAGTAATAAAATAAATAATGTAATTAAAATGTAGTTGTATAGGAAAAAGGGCATGCATCAAGGACTTGCCTTCCACAAACTCAGAGGGCTGCTCAAACTCTTGAAAGTCTTCAACTGCAGCGTAATCGAAGTAGCGATCGTCTTCTACGCATCACACCAACCATATACAAGCAAATAATAGAAACAAATAAGAAACATGCACCAAACAGTAGCAACATAGCAAAACAACTGTGTAAAGCTATTCTACTCTTCGATACGATCGTTTGGACATAAAGAACGCTAAAAACGGAGCTAAAACGCATAATTTGGAGCTAAAACAAGATACAAGGGTCTATCTGCGAGAAAACTAAAACTCCAGGGGCTTAACTGCTAAAAACCGGGGCCTAAAACATAATTAAACATATAAACCGAAGGTCTAACACGTAAAAACTAACTTATGGACCTCGGGCGCTAAAACCAGGGTCTTCAGGGTTTAAACCGTAAAGATTAGGACCTATATGTAACGGTTTTCCTAAGGTGGAAGGACCGGCATGCTATATTAAAAAGAGCAGGGTCTCTTTTGCAAAACCGACGATGCACGGACCGGGGTTGACCAGTACGCCGGGCTTTGACCTGGATCTGATCTGTTCTACGCCGTTGATCTCTGATCCGGCGGCCCAGGTGACGCATAAGCGTGAGCGGCGGCGGGGTTCGACGGCGAGCGGCGGCGATCTCACCGGCGAAGTCCCAAAATGAGCTAGGGTGCTCGGTTGGACGCACGGTTGGCACCAAAACGACCCTAGCAACATGAGGAACTTAACGGGGGCAACGGCACGACCTGCGGCTCGCTGACGACGGCGTACTGCACGGCGGGGCGGACTGCAGCGGCGGCAGGATCTCCGGCGAGCTCGAACCGGCGAACCGAGGCACGAACTCGACCACAGATGGCACCGGGGAACTCCACGTGAGCTTGCGGTCCTCTGGGTGCTCTTCTCGATGACGGGGAGGCGACGACGGCGGTGGTCAGCAAGCGGCGGCGCTAGGGTTCAAGGCGGCGGCGCTGCGAGGCTCTAGGGTTTGAGCTCCGGGATTCGTGGGGGGTCCAGGGTGCGGCGGCGCGGCTTATAAAGGCCAGGGCACGCACCTTGGCGTGCGGGCCACGCGACGAGGTGGCTCGGACGCGGAGACGTCCGGCGTACAGACTTGACCGGGCGGACGAGTCGGGCGCGGTCGGGCTCCCGACCGGAGGAGGGAGATGACATGGGGACCCCGCCCGTCAGCGTCTGGGAACGGCGGAGCGCGAGCGGGCCGGCTCTGGGCCGAGAAGCTTGCTGGGCTGCGCGGAAAAGGGAGAAGGGGAGAGGGAAAAGAGTGAGCTGGGCCACAGAGCTGAGGGAGGTCGAACGGACTTTGAAGCTGGACGGGCCGAAAACGAACAGGAAAGGGAGGAAGGGAAGGAAAACCATTTGAAATTATTTGAAACCTTTTAAACTCAAACAAACATTGAATTCAAACACAAATTTGAATTCAAGCACTCAAAAATAATGCACCAGCATGTATGCAACACTCAACTCTTGTATTTGCTTATTTTATTATTAAAAATTATTTAAATGCCTAGAAAATTCAATTAACTCCTTATAATCCTTAAACAAATTCATAAGGTTGCTAACAAAATTTTAATAAATTCATAAACTCAAAATTTAGGGTGCTACACCGAGATGAGCGAACTGAGATTGAAGGCTCAACAACAGGAGACAACATTGAAGTCTCAAACAAAAGCGCTTGAAGCTTTGAAAAAGAGCACCAATGACATGCATAATCTGATGCAAGGCTTGATAAATTTTAGCCAGGTTTATCTTCCTCTCAACTGAAGTGTGGTCCTGGTGAACTTGTGTTGCTGATGACTTGTTGTATGTTGATTCGATTCGATGCTAACTTGATGTCTATTGCACAATTGTACTGGTTGAAATGTTCTGTTTTGTTGTCTGATTATGTGCTGGCGATCAACAGCCAGAATAGTAAATAGTGCCCTGCGAAATGCAATATGGGACGAGGCCCAGGAAAGGCCCTGGGGATAATTGCCCAAAATCAAATGTTCCTGCATAATGCAATATGGGCCAAGTTCATTAGATGGACTAGGGCCCAAAATAAAACAGCCCAATATAGCATGCAACAAACATTTAGGGAATGGCAAAAAATAACACAAAAACCTAAAAGGGCTAAAATTAGCCCAACAATATTAGCTCACAAAGGCTCTTACATGGATCGGGCCTCAATTTGTGACGAACCGAAATCGTCATAACCCCCTACCACGTCGGAGCCACAATGGATCTCGGTCCGACGTGGCGCAACTGCCGTAATAGGTTTATGACGACAAGTGTTACAAATTTATACGCATCATTAAATTCATGACGCCGTGAAATAAGGTCTCGTCATTAATCGTGGTTTGTGATGCTTGACTAATGACAGAGCGTTTTCGTAACAATCGGCGTCATTAATCACGGTTTATGACGAGAAACGCCTTTTTTGCGTCACTAGTCGGCACATTCCTTGTGGTGCTTTAACCCTTCACCACTACTTCATTTTAACTTCGTATTGAATGATTCTTTTTCCACAAATTATCTAAAATCATGCTTCATAATTAGTGACCTTTTTTCACCTGTTGGCCACTCTGGCTAAAGCTTGTGTTTAGTAAAAGGAATGTAAAGTTGTCCGCTGTTTAGTAAAAGCATTTATCCATGAGAAATGTACATCCACACTAGAATAGGAGCTTAAACTGAATTTTTCCACGAGTGGTGATGTATATTCAAATGCAGGAATTTAGCACATGAAATGGAGGGAAAGCACACCTTAATGATTCAGGCACTTTAGGTTCAGCCAATGGGAGGCTGCCGCAAGGGCATCCCATGGATCAAAGGGCCCACGAAGGAAAGAAACAGACACTCATCCTGGTGAGGGCATCACCGTCTCGGATTCAACCACAATAGCTAGTTTTGTTTCTAAGGTGAACCGATTTTTTATCATCATTGTATTTGATATCTTTGATGAATTATTGCTGCACTATGATGTGTGCTAAAAGGATCAAGATGTCAACTAGAGGGGGGTGAATAGTTGAAACTAAAAAACACAAACTTTAAACAACTGTCAGTTCAAAGTCCGGATTCTCCGAATACTCCGGGCATTCCAGAGCATCCTGGAAAATGTTCGGATTCTCCGGGGTTTGTGGGGGAGACTAAAATGATAGAATTGAAGCTTGCTCAAATGTAAATCTATGAAAATAGGTTATGCACTAAGATGAGACAAGCCTGTTTCTCCACCTAGAACCTATAGGAACTTCACCACGGAGTAGATCGACAACAAACCCAAGAAATGAGCTCAAGAGAATTTCAAGCATACAACAAGCGCAACAATCACAAGGAGACACAGAGATTTGTTTCCGGAGTTCAAGCTCACACCTTGAGCTCTACGTCTCTGTTGAGGAACCCACAAAGGGTGGACCTTTACACCTAGGTCACTTTCCTCCCCCTTGTGACCACAAAGATCAAGCTAGGGTTACTTACTCAATCTCAGGGTAATACAAACTTCCTTGGGCAGCCACAATCCGTTGGATGCTCCAAGGCAACACCTAGACGGCTAGGAGCTCAAAGCTCCAAGAGTAACAAACACGAAAGTTACCAACCAAGCAAAGAACGAGGTGATCTAAAGATGGGAAATCAGCTCAGTAGCACTCTCCAAGCTCCTACTCTCAATCCCTCCTTAAATCCCCAACAAATCTCACCAAACCAAGGCCAAGGGGAGTAAAGGAGAGGAGTCAATGAGTTCTGAGTGTTGCAGGTCAAAATAGGCAAGAGAGAGGGAATGGATAGGGTTGAGGGGGTATAAATACCTCCTCACCCAGAAAAAGAGCCATTGGAGCTCCAAGACCCAGAGTATCTGTTGGCGTTTCTTAACGTCACTACTAACGACGCCGAGTTAGAGTGAACGTCAAGACTTGCCAAAGGTAAACCTAACGATCATGAACGAATCCGCAAGCGCACAGATAAACCATTGTAGCATTTCCCCAAGGAAGTGAGTGTTCCAAGGGTATCGAATCCGTGGAAGGCAATGGCGGATATCAAGACTTATGCTTTTGCACTGAATGTAAACCAAGAGATAGATATAGAAGACAACAGCTCAAAGACAGGGGTAAGATAAATGATATGATAAGGGTAGTGTGACACACACTCTGATCTATCTCTACACTAGCACACTACGACTTAGGGGGGGACATACGAAGCTAGCTCTAGATTCTATGGTACAAAACATACAGAGTTAGATGATACAAGAGATAAGCATAAAGCATTGCATGAAAGGAAAGGTTCAGCACCCAGGTACAAACGGGGAGATAGCCCGCGACGACCAGCACTCTGCGAAACTATTCTTTAGACTCCTACAGTAATACCCTAGCGTGGAGGGTTTCAAAGGGTCCAACAGCTGTCACCACTGCGGCCTACCTCAATCGTTACGGGGGGCAAGCTCATAACTAACGTAGCCACACAACCCTAGCACCATGCCTGCGTTGCTGCTAGACTTCACCCGGCCCGGGCTATTGTGACCCAAGATGAAGCCACCAAAAGACTGGTCAACTTAGACCGAGTACCGTAGCTTAAACACAAACTTCATGCAACACAACAATGCTATCAAACAAGATCAAACTAGGGCTAGTTATAAGAACATATACGAACTCTCTTATGTCCTGTCAACAAGATCAAAGGGTCGTGTTCGTGAAGAACACGAGCCTCTAACTTATGAACAAACACATAAGGAATGAGCAAATAATCCTTCAACTGGATCGAAAGGTAGTGTTCACGAAGAACACGAGCCTCTAAATGATGAACAATTGATGAACTCAAGAACATATCAATCATAGGATCTACCACAACTTTATACGAAATAGCTGAATAAATGAAGTAGATCAAAGTCATACATAGAAATAAAGATACAAGAGAACTCATACCTAGACTCCCAAGTAGACTTGGAACCTGAATAAGAGCTACTCTAGCCTACCCGCTAGCCTTGGAAACTAAAAGTGAGAGGAGAGTCAAGAGAGATGTGTGTGACAAATGGGAGCCCCTCCCCTTCTATTTATAGGCAAGGACCAGGATTGCTCGGAGCACCAAATGGCCTCAAAACACCCGGGGATGTAGCAAGTGACCAATGAGCAACCACCACGTGGAGGGCCAGGATGGGCGGCCACTAGGTCGGTTCGGCCGATCCTAGGATCGGCCGACCATCTAGGGCGGCCCCACATCGTGTGCTTCCTCTGGGTGGCTTCCAGGTGGGCCCTCTGGTCATTCCTCTGCGCATGCCAAGTTTCTTGATAATATGGAGGTCTGATGGGCACATGGATCCTTATGAAGTCCATGTGTCGCTCTCTGATTCGTCGGTGAGTGCCTCCCTTGGATCAGTGACATGGATGCCACATGTTTCCTAGGTGGCAGCCATCTTCTCAGCTGAGGTGGCATGGACCACTCCAAAGAAGGTCGGTTTCCATCTCTTTTTATGCTTATTTCACCTACATACAAATAATCTCCAAGGACAAGTGGAACTACATTATTCAAACCAAAATGCAAGTAATAAATGCATATGCCTCCATTTATGTGAGAATATTGATGGCTGAAAATGGTACTTAACAGTCGTCAACAGTATCCGGACAAGGTACGGAGACTCCGGGAAGTCCGGAGATTCCGAGGTAAACCCGGAGACTCCGGCCTTCTAGAGTTAGCACCCAAAAAGTTAACCCCATGAACGTGTTGGTGCAAAGGTGTCTCTCGTAGGATTTTGTTAGTCAACTAGAGCACCTCTTCAACTCTTGGAAGATAAATTTCATGTCCCTCTTTATAGTACGACATTCCTATGACTCAATTTCAAAATATAAAATAAATAACTCTTCATGGAAACCTTCCTTTAGCATCACTTTCTTTTTGGATATGTAATGGAAATGTTTTGATGCCATCATAAGATTTTAATACCTGCTCATATACTCAACAAACATTTAGTATCTTAGTAGTGTCTCATTAATTCACCAAAACCCACTTATGGGGCCAACATACTCTTCATGTGCTCATTGTCATTTTCGAAAATACATATGTGGATCAAAAAGAGTGTTAAACACACATGGAAGGCATGGAGGACAAAAAAGTTGATTGGGGACCAAGTCCAAATACTCCCGGGGGCTCCTATATACCTACCGGAAGCTGGATAAATATTGAAACTATAAGCCCACTTAACCCACCAAAGCCACCAGCCCATTAATATCCAACCAATAATGATTCATTTAATATTTTCAATAAATTACAAAATGTTGATCAACATTTTCTGATCAACTATTTTTCGAAATGTTAACAACATTTTCTCGACCGAATTTTTTCAACATTTTTCATTAAACGTTGGACCGACATTTTTCAAATCAACATTTTTTCGCATCATCCTCTTTTCCACTCGATGACTCACTGTTCGTCCAACACTTTTGAAAATGTTGACAACATTTTTGAAATGTTGACAACTTTTTTCGTTCATTTTAAAAAATGTTACCAACATTTTTAAAATGTTGATAAAATTTTTCTCTTCCAACAATTTTTCATTCAACAATTTTTCCATCCAACATTTTCAAAAATTGTTGTCAACATTTTTCAAAATTGTTGAACCAACATTTATATGCAAAAAAAAAGAAATCCAACATTATTTGGGGAAAATTGATTTTCTTCTCCATTCACGGATCACTAGCCGGTGACGGGGGATGCCGGCGGCGGAGCCAGCTAGCACCCGACGATGAGGAGGCCGGCGGAAGCACAGGAGGAGCGCCGACGCGGGGAAGCCTACCGGGAGGGCACCGGGAGGGGCGCGCAGTGAAGCCCGCCTGGGAGCACGTCAGGAAGGGGCGCGGCCGCGGCACCATGGGCCGGCGATGGTGGGGCGGTGGTGCAGAGGAGGCGCGCTGACCTGCCCCAGATGGCGTGCGGTGACACGGGAAGAGGCGTGCCAGCCAGTCCCTGATGGCGCGCGGAGCTGCGCGGCGGCGACACGAGGGAAACTGCAAGGGGGTGACACACCGGTGTGGGGGAGAATCCGGCAGTGGCAGTGGTGGCGGCGGGGCACGGGTGGCGGGGGAAAGCTTGGGACAGTGCAGAGCACGGGTGACGGTGGCGTGCAGGAGGAGGGAGCATAGTTAGGGTTCTGATATATTGGGCCACAATGAGTTGTTACTGGGCTTCTATTGGGTTTATAGTTTCAATAGATACTAACTTCCGGAAGATATATAGGATCCCCGAATACTCCCCACGTCTTCCACCAGGCCACCACGTCACTTTTGGCCCAAAAATGGAAAGACATCAAGTCCAACACGTTTTGGGCGTTGGATTCGGACTGCATGACTCGGCCAACTTGCAACAGACGCCACGACACCATATGGATTCCATTTGGGACATTCTTTATATGGTTGGAAAGGAAATTTCATAGATCTTCCAATGGCACCAGTCTCATATCAAAATTTCACCTGATTCGACGGGGATTGTTGAAACAACTAGACGTGCAGAATCTGTCAGGATGCTGCATCACCGTCTTTTGGGCTGATGGCCCGTGTATCGTGTCAGAGCCCATGGGAGCGCGTCTTAGGGTTGCAGCATGACCCCCACCATATCTTGGCCGTGCCCCTTCCCTCTCATATACCCACATAGCTACCACAAACAGATTCGGTTTTTTGTTCTAGTAAGTTTAGTCAATACTACTTGCTTATAGACGCGTGTATCGACGATACCATCTGTTCTACTTGATTTAGAACCCCACATTTGTGAGGTCAGATTGGTTATCATATCCATATTGCTATTCAGTTGCATGTTCTACTTGTTCTTGCTTGTTCTTCAATTGCTTGTAGGAACGGGTGCCCTAGTGGTCGGGTGTTGCGCTCCACAAGATCACGACAGCCATAGGAGGTGGATCGGTTGCTAAGGCGCAGTCTTGGGAAGGTTGTAGTCGGGTTGTGAATGCCGTCTCCTCCAATCGAGTTAAACCACACCCTCTCATCGAAAGATCGGGCACAAACCCTAGCGAGTTCCCATCTATTTGTAATCAGAGCAAGGTTTATCGATGAGAGACTATCAGTCCTTTGTTGTTGTAATTTTGCTATACTCCAAAAAAGCCAATAAAAATATTAGATTAGTTTACGTGCAATCCTATAAACCTTTCGAGCTTTTACTAGTACTGCTTAGTTAGGGTTGTTGAGTTTTCGGTTCCATCAGTTGTGTTGAGTTGCTAGTCTTAGTGTCTAATCCTTTAGAGTTTTAAGTTCTATCACGTTTTGGTCACCACGAGATCCATTACCATCATATACATCGCTGATGTGTTTAAATACAATCTAGAAAGGTTATCTTTTTATCTTTCCAATGGATTTAGCCTTATTGCAAAATTCATGGAGATTAGCGATCTACAATCTGTGCGGTATGCATTATGTGTTGATTTTTCTTGATATTCAGCAAAAGAGAAATACAAAGAGAATAAAAACGAAAAGAGGAAGAAAAAAGAGAACAAAAGACAAGAAGACAAGAAGAGAAAGAAGAAAATTCGGGGCTGAATATGTTGTTTTCCTTGTGCTGTGCTAGTTGCTCTTTTCGGTGACTTCCTTTGTGCCTAGGCTCACGCCTTTAGCATGGTTTAGCCTAGAACCAGCACATTACCACCTTTGAATGATTATTCAACTTGTTGTTGGCATTTCTTAACATCGCTGCTAAGTTTATGTGTTCCTAGTAATAACGCCAGAAATGACAAGTGGTAATCATAATGATCACAAATGAATCTGTAAGGCACGGATGTACTATTGTAGCATGTCCTCAATGGAGTATTCCAAAGGGTATCGAATCCAAGAAAGGTGGGTAATATAACAAGACTGATACTATTGCAACGAATATAAGTCATGAGTAGGGGAAGATACAACAACTCAAACACAGGGGGTAAGGATAAAGATAATGACGAGGGTAGTGTGACACACAATGATTCATCTCAAAGTAACAACTACGGCATAGGGAGATAGACATACAAGTTAGCTCTAGGTTCTAATGTACTAAACATACAAAGTCAGAAGATACAAGAGAGATACACATCTATTGCATGGACAATTGGTTTAGCACCTAGGTACAAATGGGGAGATAGCCCCTGCGCCTAGGGGTGGTAATGGATCATGGCCCTACTTCATTCTTCACAATCCAACTAAGCCCTATATATATTTAGCTCAAACTTGAATAGTATTATGACCCGATCCTAATAGGGCCCGATCCTTAAATTTCTTAGGCTCAATTGCAAGGCCCTTTACCACCCCTACATGCGCCTCTTCCGCACGACAGCAGTTGCTACATTTATGCACTCCTACAGCAATACCCGAACGGGGAGGAATAGAAAGGGTCCAACGGCTGTCACTACCACACCCTAGCTCTATCTAACTGTGAGGCACACTCATATCCAACAAAGATGTACAACCCAAGCACCATGCTTGCATTATCAACTAAACTTCGACCGGCCCCCGACTTTTGTGACCCAGGTCGAAGTCACCAGATGATTGGCCACTTAGACCGAGTACCGTAGCATAAACACGAGCGTCATGCAACATAGATGTATAATCTAACTAGATCAAATTGGGCTAGTCATACAAATGGATATGGGAACTTATGAACTTGTACCACAAGATCAAAGGGTCATGAACAGACAAAGAACACAAGAACATATCACCCATGTATGAACACACTACTTTATATAAAATAGCTGAACAACTAAAGTAGATCAAAGTCGTACAAAGAAATAAAGATACAAGAGCACTCATACCTAGATCCCAAGTAGAGTTGGAACCTGAAGTAGAACTACTCTAGTCTACTCCCTAGCCTTGGAAACTAAAAGAGAGAAGTGAATCAAAGTTGTGTGTCTTAGGAATTAGCCCCCTCCCCTTCTATTTATAGGCCAAGGACACCCTTGCTTCGAGCTGCAGAACACCTCGCACACCCTCGGAATGCCTCTTAGGACCAATCAAAGACCAACACGGGGAGGGCTGAGATGAGCTGACACAAGGTCGGCTTAGCTAAACCCATGGTTCGGTCGAACCCTTGTGGGGCCCACTCGCCTCCTCCTTTCTCCTGGTGACTAGTATGTGGGCCCTTGGGTAGGTTCTAGGTGTACATAAGTTTTTGAGTCGGTTTGGGTCCCCGTGGGTCCTTCAATCCATGTGACGTCCACTTGGTAGCTTCTGATTCGTCGAGCTTTCTTCACTTGGATCATATAGGGTGGTTTTCTCACTCCTTTTATGCTTATTTTCTTGCAATAAAATAATCTCCAAGGACAAGTGGAACTACATTATTCTTAACTAAAATGCGTGCAAGGAATGCATTTCCTCCTTTATTCATGAGAATATTGACGGTTAAAGTAGGTACCTAACAGTCGTCAATAACTCCCCCAAGCTAGCCTCTTGCTCGTCGCTGAGCAAGACACTAAGGACTTAGGTTGGTTGATCAGGAGTTGCTACGATGTTGTATTCTTAACTTATGTCAAGCATACACCAAAGTACTCTACCAAGAATTGAACAAGTTGGAATTGGTCTTACCTTTCGCCTAATCGATATGGGGCATGTAGCTTCACCTGTTGTTGGTATTTCTTAACGTCATTACTAATGGTACCAGATTAGTGTGAGCGTCAAGGCAAACTTGGTACACCTATGAGTACGAATGAATCCGCAAGCGCACGGATGTACCATTGTAGCACTTCACCTAAGGAGTATTCCAAAGGGTATAGAATCCAAGGAACCGGTGTGAACTAGCTCCAGGCCTAGCTATGGTCTAAGGACACCACTCTATAAGATGAGACAGATGGAAAGGATCTTGTTGATAGCGGGATGAGGTAAGAACAGTTTCTCGGGTATGACCACTCGCTTCGAGCACTGGCTCACCCCTGGTTCTAACAGGTGACTCTGGCCTTTGGCTCTATGCTGTATCTGAACACAGAGGAATACAAAGGGTCCAACGGCTGTCACTACCGCGACATACCTCTATCTAAACATGGGATACAAGGCAAACAAAGGACAACCTATAGTCTAGACATCATGTCTACACCACTGATTACTACTATAGCACAACTACGTTTGAGCTCCCATAGCAACACTATAGCACTCGTATAAATACGGAGTGACAAACCCACGAGGGCGAAACTAGAACTAACTCACGTACACAACTATCGAATGCAAAGGATCATGAATACTACTTTGTTCTAAATAGAGAAATGCATGACCACTCACTTTATTCTAATTGATGAGCAATCATAAAAACAGATATGAGAACTTATGGACCTACAACATAGGATCAAAAGGTTGTGTTCGTGAAGAACACAAGCCTCTAAACCAAGAACAGACGAAGAACACAAGAACACACTCATCTATGTATGAATGCCACTTTAGTCTAATCAAAATATATAGAAATACTCACTTTACTCTAAATGAAGAACAACAGCATCCGTAGAGGTTCATTCTTGGGTAAAGGTGCCAACAAGGAAGGCACAGCCCCAAGACACCCCCTCACTCTCCTCCTAATCTCTAAAGCACTAGGATGCCAGCACCAATCCTATGTAAAGAAGCTCTCCTCTCCTAAAGAGAGAAGCCCAAAGGCAAAAGTGAAGAATGAGGAGAAGTGTGTATCTTTATTCCTACCCCCCTTCTATTTATAGATGTGGAGCACCCTGTGTCCACACCTCAAAGCACCGTGCACACCCCGGGAATGCACTTAGGAGTCAATGACAAGCTACCACACGGAAGGCCAGGATGAGGCACCACAAAAGCGGTTCGGTCGAACCCTTGTGGGCCCCACAGGCCCTCTCCTTTGGCCAGGTGGCTGACATGTGGGCCCTTGGGTACAACCTATGTGTGTATAGCTTTTTGAGTCGGTTTGGACGACGAGTTGGCCCTTCAATCCATGTGATGCTTACGTGGTAGCGTGTGATTCATTGGGATTGCTTTCACTTGGATTGGTGATGTCGTGGATCTAGGGGAGTCCTATGTGGCAGCCTCTCATTGGCTGGGGGGCTGAATTGCTTGGATTAAATATATGTGCTTCCTCTCTATTTCTTGTGCTAGATACCTGCATTTGAAAATACATCACCACTTGTGGAAATTGTCAGTTTAAGCTCCTATTCTAGTGTGGATGAATGTTTCACATGATAGAATGCAGGAGTTGACGTCCCTAAAATAGGTGCTTAACAGTCGTCAACAACACCCCCACACTTGACCTTTGCTCGTCCTCGAGTGAAGGAGAACAAATCAAGGTGAGAAGTGATATACAAAGGTATGAAGCGAGCATAAGAGATATTCCAAACCATACCTTCACTACAACATTTTGGACCATGCGTGATGCCTCAAAATGTTCGCTAGATAGGTTAGTTGGTCGCAAGACAGACAAATTTCAACAAATTAATTTCATCACCAGGTGTCGCAATATTATCGGTCGTAATAAGTTTCTGTGACGCTAACAAAATGGCGTTGCTATAAAAGAAAAAGTGTTGCAACGACGTGTGGTGTAGCAACTAGATGAAGTAGCGACGACTAGTGGTGTTGCAATACGGGTAATTACAACGAAAGGTGTCGTTGCGATAGTGGTATTTGCGACAACTTTGGTCTGTTGCAAACAAGTGTTGTTGCAAACAAGTGTTGTTACAAACGAAGCATTGTGTCGCAATACGACCCCTGTGCTGTTGCAATAGCAATGTAGGATATCACAAATAAGTCGTAGACATCGCCATATGCTTGAAAGAAATCGCAACACTAATTGTCGTCGCTATACACAAAGAGGGTCATGCAACCAACTATCGGCCGTCACCATATGCTTGCACCAATTTGCAACACTAATTGCCGTCATTATACACGAAGAGGGTCACACAACCATCTATGGGTCGTCGCCATTTGCTTGAAACAAATCACTTCACTAATTGCAATTGCTATACACGAAGAGGGTCACACAACCAACTGTGGGTCATCGCCATATGCTTGAAACAAATCGCATCGCTGATTGCCATCACTATACACAAAGATGGACACACAACCAACTATAGGTCGTCATCATATGCTTGAACAAAATGCAACGCTAATTACCATTGCTATACACGAAGATGGTCATGCAACCAAAGATGGGTTGTTGCCATATTCTTGAACCAAATCGCAATGCTAATTGCTGTCGCAATACACGAAGAGGGTCACACAACCAAACATGGATCGTCGTCATATTCTTGTACCAAAGTGCAATGCTAATTAACGTCGCTATATGTGTAGGGGTATCGCAACAAAGTTTGTGTCGACGCTATATAATTTTGGGTCGCCATACGCATATAGTATATCACAATGAACTATGGTTCATCACTATTTGCGTAGAGGATAGCACAACAAAATATTGGTCGCCGTAGGCTACACACTGGATCACCGTTGTCACCAATTTCTGATTCTTTAATGCAACAAAATTTCCAAAACATAAACTGATGGAACCCATGTACATACATACCGTTAATGAAATCAATCCTTTATTCATTACCACCATTCTTCATATAATAGAATATTCAACGCATTAAGGTAAGAACTCTTGTCCACTAATCACAGTAAAAAAATTGTAAAGAACCTACATACGCAATGCTACAATCTGGATATCACTCCTACCCTTGATGATCTTCATCTTGACTAGAGTGGAAGTTTGTGGCTAGGTTTCTTCCTGGTAGATGGGACTTTGTTGGTCGATCTTGAGTCTTTTTTTGGTGCCGGAGCATCTTCCATGTCATCCTGAATGTAAACGAATTTGATAATTTCAGCATCTGAACTCAATTTGTCTTGGAGCAACATATGAATTGGTAGAAAATATTAATGGAATTATGAAAGGGCAATTCCAATTAGTACCTCTAGTGTTCTCTTCTTGCCTGATCGTGTTTTAGACTCCGTCAGCAGCACTTGTGGAAGAATAAATCTTTGAAGTGTAGAAAGTGCATTACCTCTCTTACATTTGTCATTTGTTGGGTATTTTAGTGTCAAATGAATAAAATCCGCAAGCGCACGGATATTGCTGTAGCTTTCACCTCAGAGTATTCCAAGGGAACGTGTGTGCACTAACTTCATACTAGTCGGTCCAAGGACACACTCAGATAAGAGGCGGGGATAGCGAGGATTCCTAAAGATAGCACTATAGATGAGATTAAAGGTCAGTCTCTAGATAGAACTTCGCTTAGGGTATCGATAACCCTGACTTAACAGGCGACTCCGGTACGCGGATCTATGTGGAACGTAGATCTATGTTGTATCCACGATGGAGGATCAACGAGGGCCAGAAGGGTTGTCACCACCTAGTGGACTGCCTCTACCAAACTTCGGGATAAGCCAAACGAATGATAACTGGTAGCGTGTCACTACGTCTATGTTGTGGACTTGTGGTTACTGTCGTAGCCAACGGGCTACGTCACTCTGTACTAGCAGAACTAGGATCACGAAAGAGAACTGATCTCACTCACTATATGTACTACTAGCTTATACTAAAGGCATGCAGGAGAGCACTCAACCCCGTACTATATTTCCAACGTATACAAACAACTTACAGCAGATGAACGCATAAACTCAAAATCTACGCACTAGCAGAGGAAAAAGACTACTCATGCAACCAAGCATAAACTATTAAAAAGGAATCACGAGCACCACTCTATTCTAATCAGAGCATGCATGAATATTCACTTTATTCTAAATGATGAACATGCATACAAACGGATATGACAACTTATGATCCTATGCTACAAGATCGAAAGGGTTATGTTCGCGAAGAACACAAGCTTCTAAATCAAGAACAAACGAAGAACACAAGAACATATCACCTATGTATGAATGCTGCTTTAGTCTAAATAGAAAATACAATAATACTCACTTTACTCTAATTGAAGAACAACATCCATAGAGGCACATGCCTCTCCCTCTCCCTCTCTAATCTAGGTAAAACCTAGGAGAGAGCCTCTCCTTTGAAGGGAAGCTCTCATTCAAGGATGAGTTGTGTGTCCCATTTCTTACCCCTCCCCTTTTATTTATAGGCAAGGAGGGTAGGGATTTTGGAGGCTTCTTCCCTTGTTTTCCCCTCTCCTGTGCGCCACCTGGCAAGGTAGCTCGCACCCCAAGGCACGCTGGGAGAAAGAATCGGGTGAAAACCGGATCCTAGGGGCGAGAACCGGGCCTGAACCGGATGAACCAGTGCTGAATCGGTGCAGAAAAGGAGAAAACCACGGGGAACTGAAGTGAACGAGCAAACCGACCTCTGCTGGCCACCCACATCACTCCACCTGGCCCAACCCAGCAGTTGCCACGTGGGCAGGCGGGCGCGTGTGAGGGCGAACCCGCGGCTCTGAGCGCCAACTGTTGGGCGACGCGTGTCCGCCTCCAGCCACGCAGGAGCGGGGGGCTCCTATATATCTATCGGAAGATGGATAAGTAATGAAACTATAAGCCAACTTGGCCCACTAAGAACAGACCACCAATGCTAGCAGCCCACCAATAATATTTAGCCAACAATAATTCATTCGACATTTTCAACCGAGTAGGAAATGTTGACCAACATTTTTCGAAAATGTTGAACCAACATTTTGAAAATGTTGGATCAACATTTTGAAAATGTTGGATCAACATTTTTTTGCCAATGTTAACATTTTTCAAAAAATGTTGACTCATATTTTCTGAATCAACATTTTTTCTAGAAATATTGAAACAATAAATTTTCAACATTTTTCAAAAAATATTGAACCAACATTTTTCAAAACAGTAGAACAACATTTTTTCAACATTTTTCCAAAAATATTGGACCGATATTTCAACATTTTTCAAAAGAATGTTAGATCAACATTTTCCAAAAATTGTTAAAATTAAAAAAAATGTTGGACATCTTCTTCGGCTCCGACGACCTGCGGCCGAACCAACACATGCGGCATGCCGCCCGGCTCTGGCTGCGGCAGCACCTGACGGCGCGCGCTGGCCGGCCATGGCTGCGGCAACGCCTGGCGGCCATGGCCGCGGAACCCGGCGGCGCGCGCCGGCGGCCGGGCAGCCCCGGCTGAGCGACGACTGCGCGGCGCATGGAGGCCAGCGGCCCGACGGCGCGGTGGTCGGCGGTACGAAGGAGGGGCGCCGGCGGCCAGGGAGGAGCGGCGGGAAGCGCGCCGGTGGCCGGTAGCGCACGAGGGAGATCGCGGAGGCTCTTCGGCAGCTGACAGGGGCGGCCGCGGCGGTGCTTCGACGGCCGGCCGCTGGGGAGGCGGCGGCGGCACGAGCCACGGTCGGGTGGCGGCACAGGCACGGGAGAGGAGCGGGGAGGAAGGGGTGGAGATGGGGTAGGGTTTGAATGTTAATGGGTTGTTGTTGGATTTATAGTTTCGTTTCTACCTTCCGAAGATGTATAGAAATCCCGTCGTCGGTCCCTCATTAAATGTCGTTTGGATGTATAGAAATCCCGTCGCCGGTCCCTCATTAAATGTCGTCCACAAACGTGTCTGCGAGGGAAACACAATTTTTTAGAGACAGATTTTAGATACAGAGGGAGTATGTGTGTTGGTTCTCTCTTTTGGCGCCTTAACCTTTATTTTAATTTATAGAGTTAGCTGATTTTGAACTTAAATACTTAGCTTGAAGTAGTGGTACCAAATAATTAGTTCCATAAAAGTTTTTTTATGGATACCTAGATAGATCGTCGATTCTTCCTGTAACATTGCGAAAGTCTTCCCATTATGGCATGTACAACAATTTATATGACAGTTGTCTGTGAAACATGCCATGTTAAATAAAATACAATCCTATTGAAGTGACTGAACTATAAGTTTTTATTTATTTATTTTTTTTGTACATTTTGCTTGTTCAAAGGATCTTTATGTGAAAACATCTTTAGAAAAGAACCAAACTGTAGATTTACAATGAAAATATTCCTCAAAACTGCATTAGGGAATTGTTAGACTACATGGTCCTCGATAGAGGGTCTTGATTCTGATCCAGTTTTATGATGGCATGAGTTATGATAAGTAGACGACTTTGACGGTTGCCAACACTCGATCTCCCAACAGCGCGCAACTTCTTTCTTGGCAAAGTTTCAAATCTCACAACTTTCTATTTTCGGAATATCATAATGTACACACATAATTTTGATGCATATATATTTCGATGATATAAGTTTTGTGAGATATTTTTCAGCACAACTTCAGTAGCATGTTGAACTTATGTGTACATAACTTGTACGCTTAGGATTTGTCATAACTTCTGAGAGAATGTTTGTTACGAAAATTACGCACATAATTTATACGTATATACTAATTTTTATCACAACTTCAATAATGTGCAAAATCTATTATGTATACAAGTTTCACCATATACACAACTTGTACACATAACGTTATTCGTAACTTTTATGAAAATATCATTAGGCAACTTATACATACAATTTATACACATTTGCTTAGAACAACAAATTGCATTGAAAAAGTAATTGAAAAGAATAAGAGAGAAAAACGGATAGCAGTAGCACTGTATCAGCAAGTGGCCGGTGGGCCCTGCTCCTCCCGTCGCGCCCCAGCGCCACGGAGCGCGCGCAAACATTGCGCGACGACTATTCTTGCCGTGAAGGCTGGGTGTTTTGATGCATGTGTTTGCGCCGTGGAACCCGTAGGTGTTTCTGGCTTTGTGCAGAGCAGCGGTAACGGACATCTCCTCTGGAACGTTACACCAGAATGAAGCATGAAACCTCGTGATCAAGAATTCAAGATCAATAAATCGATTTCGTTTAAAAAAAAGACGAATCAATCGATTAGATAAACAAAAGAGAATCGGCACGAACTGTGTGGAACAGTGGAAGCAATAGCAGAACCGTGCAATTAAGGGAAAACGAAACAAACACTTAGCACGCACGCTGCTTATCTTAGCCCATAAACAACACCTTTTTGCCTTATCATCAGTCAGGCACACCCGGACCCGGCCGACTGATATATCGTTCGCCGGTGCCCACACTCGACCGGCCATGCATTTCCAGTAATAGCCATCATTTCTTTGACACAAGCAATCAGTTGCTGCATGATGTGCAGAGTCCAACCATGCTGTGGTCACGCGCATGCACTTCTCTTGGAAACAAAGGAAGCAAATTAGCAAAATGCTGTGGTCACGCGCATGCAGGCCACTAAGCGACAGTATTTCGAGTGGTTTTATTTTCTTAAGATGTTGTGCAAGAAACTCTTGAACTTGCTTGGGTTTGTAACTCCTTTTGGGCCAGCAATTTCGGCCAGCGGCTTCAGCGATGGGTTGGGCTCTGTCCACCCATCGGCGTCCACGAAGCTCGCCAATCAGTCCTCGCTTAGTCTCGTGGTCGTAGCAAGTTGGATTGGGCATCAGAATCTATCAGCATGTAAGCAGGTCAGCTTTGTATTGGACTCGTGCACCAAGCCCGGCTGTTACCAATTAGTTTGTTCTTTCTGGCCCAAATTGAATTGGACACCTTGTTTGAGTCGTTCGTGTGTTGCTTATGTCGCAAAGAAATTGTAACATCCTCTGTTGGAATGTTCGGGGGCTCAATGCCGCGGCTAGAAGGGATAGCGTCAGAAACATAGTCGCTACGTCTGGGGCGACACTCGTGTGCCTACAGGAAACAAAAATCGCAACCTGGACTCCTAGACTTGTTCGTGATACTCTGGGGCCGAATTTTGCCAATAACTACACAATGCTTCCTGCCAATGGAGTTCGAGGGGGCATACTTTTGGCGGCGAATGAGCAATACTTCTCTCTGCAAAACTCACACACCACGGCTCACACGGTCTCCGCTGATATAGTCATGCGCGCTGACAATTTAGTTTGGACAGTGACTGGGGTTTATGGACCTCAAGATACTTTTGAGAAAGAACTCTTCCTTGACGAAATAAAAGACCTTAAAACAAGAGGGAAAAAAGAGTGGCTGATTCTCGGGGATTTCAATTTAATTTACAAAGCCGAAGACAAGCAATAACAGGCTAAATAGGCGCCTAATGGCACGTTTCAAGGAAACACTTGATGACGCCCAACTCATGGAGGTGGATTTGCGTGGCCGTGCCTACACATGGAGCAATGAACAAAACGACCCAACTTTTACACACATCGATCGGATTTTTGGTTCGCCGGATTGGTTCCTTTTGTTCCCTAATATTGACCTCCAAGCTCTATCCACTTCAGGATCGGATCATGCCCCACTGCTACTCACGGGCGACGTGACAAGACAAAATTATTCTGGTTTCCGTTTTGAATCATATTGGATTGGATTAATATGCCGGGTTTCTCCGAAACTGTCCAAAACGCTTGGGCCCAACCGGTCAATACTCAGGATCCAATACTCCGGATGCATGTCAAAATGCTACGCACAGCAAAGGCACTAAAATTGTGGCGGCAACAATTCCAGGGGAACCTCCCCCTCCGCCTAGAAATTGCGAAGCAACTGCTCCTTCTTATGGATGTAGAACAAGAAAAGCGACCCCTTTCGCAAGACGAGTTGGTTTTCCGACGCTATCTCAAAGCCAAAACAGTGAACCTCGCTGCCATTTTGAGGTCAAGAGCACGACAACATTCCAGACTCACTTGGATTAGGAACGGAGATGCTTGCACCAAGTTTTTCATGCTACACGCCAGTAACAGACGGCGCAAGTTGTTCATTCCATCCTTGAAAGTGGATACGGGGCTGGCAAGTACCCATCAGCGCAAAGAGGAAGTGGTATTTAATCACTTTGTTAATTTACTTGGCCAAACACAGGTGCAATCGGCTGCCCTGAATTGGACACATCTAGGCTATGAGCGACATGACCTCAGCGACCTGGAAGACCTGTTTGAAGAAGAGGAGATTAAGACGGTGATAATGCACATGCCAAAGGAAAAAGCACCCGGCCCTAACGGCTTTATTGGACTTTTTTACAAAAAGTGTTGGACAATCATTCGTACGGACCTTTTGGAAGCTCTTCGAGCCTTTCACTCACTACGAACACGGAAGATAGATTTGATTAATGAGGCAAATGTGGTCCTACTGCCGAAGACACCAGATGCGGACACTATCACAGACTTTAGACCCATTAGCCTTATTAACAGCTTGGCAAAAATAATCACAAAAATCTTGGCTGATAGACTAGCACCGAGGCTAAATGAGTTGGTGTCCGCTTGTCAGAATGCCTTCATCAAAAAGAGATGTATCCACGACAATTTCATTTACGTCCAAAGTGTCATCAAAGCTTTACATAAGGCCAAACGCCCAACCCTATTCATCAAGCTCGACATTTCCAAGGCTTTTGATTCAGTTAGTTGGGTTTTTCTACTGGAGACGCTGCAAGCATTGGGTTTCGGGCAGAGATGGCGAGACTGGATTGCGACCTTATTAGCCACATCGTCTTCCAAGATTCTACTCAATGGCATCCCGGGGCGACGCATCAAACACGCCAGAGGTCTACGACAGGAAGACCCACTCTCGCCCATGCTCTTTATCCTAGCGATCGATCCGTTGCATCGCCTGATTGAACTAGCGGCTAGTAGAGGGTTGCTACACCCTATTCTCCCTAGAGCGGCGACACTGCGTTGCTCACTTTATGCTGATGATGCAGCCTTATTTGCAAACCCGGACCGCGCAGAACTACACCACATTACTGAGGTTCTTAACCTCTTCGGGAAGTGCTCGGGACTCAGAGTCAACTTAAACAAAACAGAAATCTTCCCAATAAGATGTGATGAGACGCTAGTAGCTGAGGCACTCACGGACTTCCCGGGTAAGGTTGGTAAATTCCCGGGCAAATATTTGGGACTCCCGCTGCACACACGCAAGCTAAGAAGGGTGGACGTACAACCATTACTAGACAAATTTGGGGGCCGAATCCCTGGATGGAAAGGTAAACTCTTGTCCATGGCAGGTAGAGAGACACTGGTCAAAAGCGTTCTGACTGCACAACCGATTTACCACTTAACAGTATTTCCAATGCAAAAATGGCTGCTGCGACAAATCGATAAGATGAGGAGAAGCTTCCTATGGAAAGGAGAAGAACCAGACAAGGTGAGTGGAGGACACTGTCTGGTGAATTGGCTGACGACATGTGCACCGAGAGACTTTGGAGGATTGGGCATTCTTGATCTAGAGCGCTTTGCACGAGCGTTGAGGTTACGGTGGCTGTGGTTCCGATGGCAACAGGCCCAACGACCATGGGCCAACTTAGAGATTCCCTGTGATGCCACGGACAGAGACATTTTCCATGCTTCAACGATAGTTACGGTTGGGAAAGGGGACTAGGCCAGTTTTTGGCATTCCAACTGGCTGAATGGAAGAGCTCCCAAGTATATCGCTCCTTCCCTTTTCCAAAAAACAAAACGGAAAAATGTAACTGTAATGAAGGCCACGGCACAAAATAAATGGGTCTCACATGTGTCTCCTATTCAATCAATGGAAGAGCTCCTAGAGTTCATCACACTATGGGAAGAAGTGACCTCGGTCCACCGGGTGCCAGATTCGGAAGACGAGATTAAGTGGAAGTGGACACCAGATGGACAATACACGGCAAAGAGTGCTTATCAGATACAATTTATGGGACGGCGCAAAAAACCACACCTAAACCCAATCTGGAAAGCGCAAGCGGAGCCTAAATGTAGGACTTTTTGCATGGATTCTTCTTCAACATAAAATTCTCACCGCCAACAACCTTGTCAAACGAGGATGCCCGCATGACCCGATCTGCAAACTATGCAATGTTGCGCCAGAAACACCCACACACCTATGCCTCGGTTGCCCGTTCACCCAGAGTGTTTGGACACACCTCACAACACAGCTGGGGAGACAAGACCTACAGTTTTCGCCCCCAAGCACCATTAATCGTTGGTGGAAACGAATGCGCAGAAGCTTTGATAAGAAACATAAATCAAGATTCGATGGTATATTGTTGTACTTTTGGTGGAACATTTGGAAGGAACGCAACAGAAGGACTTTTCAACATACCTCCCTGGAAGTGGACCAAGTGGCTTCAATAATCACTAACGACGTCGATCTTTACCAAAAAACCAGGACAATAACTAGAATGGGGACTACAACTGATCCTGCACCTTCTGGCCGGGGATAGTTTTTTCGAGTTGTGTTTTTCTGTGTCTTGTTGTGTAGTTGTCAGTTTTTCAGTTGGTGAGGCCTTTTCCGAGTTGGGTGGAGCCAGTCGTTTCTGCTCCACTAGTTGTTTTTCTCTTTTTTCCGCTTTTTCTGTGTTTTTATTGTGCATCTTTTTCTTCTAATAAAAATTACGGCAAATCTCTAACCGTTCCTTTCAAAAAAAAATTAGCAAAATCCTGTCCGTCCCTTCACTCGGCATGCCAAGCAAATAAGAAGCGAGTTGAATTAATTACAGAAAATAAAAACTGGACGACAGAGACCGAGAGGCTTTGCATGTCATCCCTGCTTCAAGCATGCAAAAAGGCTATCGACCGATGATATCCATGTCGTCGAGGAGTGCAAGCAAACCAACACCGCCGACCCGGAAACGGATGCACCATCCTTCCAAGCAACCGTTCCCCAGCTTGAGCTCCTCCGTCTCGGCTCGTCCACAAGATGCATGCTCCGCTGGCATCTAGCTAGCTAGCAAGCAAGCACGTACCCTGCCCTATAAAACCATCGGCGCCATTCCGTAGCCGATCGAAGAACACCAACCGACACCGAGCACAGAGCAATCGCAATTCGCTTCTGATCGCGCGCACACACAGCTAGAAATAGGCGCAAGAAAGAAGCTAGCTGCACTTACTTGCGCAGCATCGACAGACAGATCGATCAGCCAACGATGTCGACGTCGCCTTCGTTGGCGCCGAGGAGCGGCGGCAACGTGAGCATGGCCGACCGCGCGCTCCGCGGGATGGCGGACCTGATCAAGCTCCTCCCGAGCGGCACGGTGTTCCTGTTCCAGTTCCTGACCCCGCTCGTCACCAACAACGGCCACTGCGCCACCTTCAACAAGGTCCTGAGCGGGGCCCTCGTGGCGCTCTGCGGCGGCTTCTGCGCCTTCTCCTCCTTCACCGACAGCTACGTCGGCTCCGACGGCCGCGTCTACTACGGCGTGGTCACCCGCCGCGGGCTCCGCACCTTCACCCCCGACCCGGACGCGTCGTCCCGGGACCTGTCGGCGTACCGGTTCCGCGCCGGGGACTTCGTCCACGCCGCGCTGTCGCTGCTGGTGTTCGCCACCATCGCGCTCCTCGACGCCGACACCGTCGCCTGCCTCTACCCGGCGCTGGAGGTCAGCGAGCGCACCATGATGGCCGTACTACCACCCGTCGTCGGCGGCGCCGCCGGGTACGTGTTCATGGTGTTCCCCAACAACCGCCACGGCATCGGGTACCAGCCCACGCGCGCCACCGAGGACTTCGAGCACAAGTACTAGGCAGCCAGTCCATCGGCCGGCCGGCCAGCATCGTCGATCGTCGTGTCCTGCGAGTTGTGTGGTGGATCGGTGTGGGGAATTGAACGTGTGGTGAATTGTTTGGGTCTCAAGAGTAGCCGGGACTCGAGCCAGCTTTGGTGGAAATTGAAGTGTGTGCGTGTCTGCAGGGCGGTGAATGGGCGATGTGTGTGTGTCGTCTTCGTGTTGTTGTATTTGATTTCATCAGGTTTGGTCGTTGCATACTGAATTACTGATACTCTGTAGTCTGTACAGTATAGCTATTGCATTACTCTTGTACAAACTTTGGAAGCTTTCTGCATCTCTCGCGAAGTGCATCAGCTGTACTGTATCTAACTGAGCCTTAAACGGCAGGCTCTGCTTGGTGCTTACGACTTGGCTTGACCCGTGTCCCGTCAGGCCTTGCTTTTGGAGGGCTTTACCTGTGTGCTATTATAAAAGATGATGATAACCAGTATACCACTAGGAAGTTGTTTTGCACCTGTGTGCCATCCTCCGAAATTTGTTTGACCTGTGCGCCATTTTCGACGGATGGAAGGCTAACGGCATCTAACAGTGGTGGAAAAAGACTTTAGTGCCCTGCTTCTTCAACCTCCCTCTTCTTCCTCCGAGCGATGGCGAGCCAGCAAAAGCGTGATTGGCGGTGCTCGCCTGCGCCTGTCTGTGCGCGGCGGAGCTCGACTGCGGCAGCGCTCGACCGCGACGGCGCCTGAGGAGGGAGGCGAGAAGGCGGCAGGGAGGCAAGGGCAAGGAGGCGCCAGCGGCGGCGCCCAACCTGGCCGGCCTGTAGCTCTGCGGCATCGGCGAGCTCGCCGCGGCAATGCAGGGGACGTGGCAGGCGGCTGCGGCGGCCGGACACGGTCACACGGTGACCCTGGGCCGCGCCTGCAGAAGCAGAGGAGGGAGGCGAGAAGGTGGCAGTGCGGCAAGAAGACGCCAGCGGCGGAGCTCGAACGCGGCGGCCTGCGCGCGCGGCGCCGCTCACCCACGCCTGCCTGCGCGCGGCGGAGCTCGGCTTGCGGGCGAGGTGGAGGTGCGCGAGGCAGAGCACGCTGTTGGGCGCGGCGGCGAGGTGCGCCCAGTCCAGCATCGAGGCCCCCGCGCGTGCACCCGTGCGTTGCTGCTCGGCAAGTTCGACGGCGGCATGGCCGCGAGCATGGCTCGATGTCGTGCAGGACCGGCAAGCAATTTCACCACCGGCCATAGAGCGTATTTGGAATCGTATTTCTGGATTTGTTGTTCTAAAGAAAAACGGCCATAAAGCGATGCTGGACTGGGTGCGCTGGCCCATCGCTTCGGAGCAAAGGGGAATTGGGGGAAAAGTGAGAAAGAAGGGGTGAGAGGTAGAAGACAACTCTGACATGTGGGTCTCACACGTCAATGGCATTAGTGAGAAGGGCAAATTTGTCAAATGAAGATGTGGGTCCCACATGTCACTTCTCTCAATCCGTTAAATCTCAAACGGAATGGTACACAGGTCAAAAAAAATTTAGATGATAACATACAAGTGCGAGATAACTTTCTAGTGGTACACAGGTCATCATCACTTTTTATAATGACACACAGGTAAAACCCTTTTGCTTTTGCGTCCACTCAACGCTCGCCTCCGCTTCTCGAGTACTGGAGCGGCCCGTCCTGCCAATAGTGTGCTTATTCGATGGTAGAGATGCTGCCGTGAGAACGATCGATCGACCTACATGTGTGCGTGCCTACAGCGTCACGGTGAATAGAGGGGAAAAAAAGAGACTAGGCGTCCCAATCAAGCGTGCCTTGTGTAAGCTTCAGAAGTGTCGGGAACAAAAGGAAATTTTTTAGCACACCGTACCTTAATTAGCTAGACACAAATAAAGAGTCACGTATATTGTACAGTGAAGACAATAGCCAAACATGCCTACCAAAAGATCTATACACATGGAGCTACTAGCAACACTATGGTCCTCCACGGGATAGAGTTAGTTTCAGCTACTTTAGTACCAACTAGCTCTAAAGTTTGCATCAAACCCACCCAAGAGGTGCTAATTGGAGTTAGTTCTCGTAAGACCCACCTGAAAAAGTAATTTTCTCCCGCACCGGATCCCTTCCTTCCCATGAGGCCGTGACCGCACGTTCCCCTTCCACATCGTGGGTTTCTGTTCCCCATCGGCAGAAACACATCGCGCCTCCGTCGGCCCTAGTCGCGATCCACCACCGACCGTAGCCCTCTGTCGGCCTTAGGCAAGCCCTTCGCCTCTCACCCTTCACCCCAGCCTCCCAGCCTCTCGACATCCTTCCCCTCCTGCTTGTCGCCCCCGAGCTGCCAGCCGCTACCGAGATCTGCTGGGTGAGCAGCGCGGGCGAGTACGCCGCGACCAGGAGCTCCCGGAACACTACCATGGCGTGCTTGCGTGGCGGCGACAGCTTGCCATGGGCGGGGGAGCTCATGCTCATCTCGAACGGGTGGCGCTCCAGCACAGAGACCGGGATCAGCTGCTGCTTCTCGTCGTCGGAGTAGTAATCGCAGTCGGAGTTCGTCCCCTGCTCCACGATGGCATTGACGGTGTCGGTCGCGACGGCGGCCAGCCGGTCGGGGGACGACGACGGTCTTGAAGGGCACGGAGTACTGCAACGCGACGGGCTTCCACGGGGTCGCTGCCGCCGCCCTACTGCCGCGGAGGATCTTGAAGAGCAAGATCCGGAGGAGCCCGCCGATCTGTTGTTGTGGCTTCTTCGTCTTCCCCGCCGCCGCCTTTCTGCTCTTGCTGGTGAGCCGGTGGAGCACGACCGCCGCCGCGTCGTTGCCTGCGGCGAGCCAGCAGAGCGCGGCGGTGGTGTCGTAGCCGTCGAGGAGGCGCGACGAGCAACCCTTCTTGAGGAGGTGCAAGGCTCCCACAGTCCTGCTTCTCCTCCAACAGCTCCGACAGGCGGCAACCCGACGGTGAGGGCGAGCCGGGGAGGAGGGAAAGGAGCTTGGCGAGCGGAAGCATGGCCACAGGAAATCCTACTGAAAACATCATTTAATTGAGACAAATGGTTGGAAAAGTGTATTTTGAGTAAAATTCAACAGCGATACACGAACTTGGCATGGGTGTCATCCAGGTCCCCGAACTTTCAAAATGCACATCCAAGTTTCTAAACTTGCTAATCAGTTCATGTGACATCCAAATCTCCACAAACCTAGTTAAATTGCAAACATGGCAGGGTGATTAGGACGTTGATGTGTCGTGACATGTGGGACCCGTGTGTAAGCCCCCCTCTCTTCTCCAATGCGCCTTTGCTAATAAAAAAATCCACTGACACTGTCCGCTCATCCAAGTGGCCAGACGGCCGCCGAAGTCGTCCTCGGCGGGTAGGTCGTTGTCAGGTGCCTTGGCGCTCGCCCCGCTTCCCTTTCAATGTGTTGGCAGGCTCGAAGGCCAGCACTGCTAGCAAGGCCCCAAGGCCAGCGCCGCCGGCCATCCGCTCGTGCCGGCCTCCCATGTCGGAATGTGTATGCGATGGAAGAGAGAGGGAGGCTTACACGCGAGTTGTAGCGAACATGGCCTTATAGCCAAAAGTTCGAGTATAATTTTGGTGATTCATGACAACATAATCAATGGGACTAACCATAATGTTGAGCATGTCTTTGTAGACATTTCTAGGTCCCATAGATGCAAAAATGTCATATGCCAAAATGAGAAGATATAAACCAACGGGACGAAAAAGAAAGGAAAGAACACCGTCGGATGAACCAACGGTCCAAAATCTAGTTGCGTCGGATGAATTCAAGAGAACCAGCAACGGGCAGCTCGTAGGAATCAGTAGCACCGGATGAACCGATGGTATAGTGAGGTCCACCGTCGGTCTATCCGATGCCATGTTTGATGAAGACAGAGAAGCTCCAAGACAGAAGCCTATAGAACCGGATGAACTGATGACCAAGCAGCGGTTCATCCGATGACCTATGGAATCAAGACAGAGACGGCCGAAGTCAGATCTCTTCAGCACCGGATGAACCGATGGTTACAAGGGTTTGAGCAGTGGTTCATCCAACGGCCTTGAAGAAGCTAACAGAGAGGTTTTTGTTGTGGAGTCTTCAGCACCGGATGAACCGACGGTGCGTCGGTCAATGCGTCGGATGATCTGTGTCAACGGTCAAGTGAGGTGGGAGGCAACAACTAGTAGCACTAGATGAACTGACACCTAGAAAAAAGCATAGCGTCGGATCATCCGATGGTACTCGGAAAAGTACTAGCGTTGGAGCAACAACTCTATGGATGCCTTGGGTTATTTATACCCCTTTCACCCCACCATTTGAGCTTGTTGGATAGTGTAGAAGTGCAGAGGAGTCCACGACATATTGAAGATCATATCCAAGTCATCCAAGTGCTAAATTTCTCATCCAAAGACTTGCACATGCTTTGTGTGTGTGCTTAGTGCTAGCCTTAGCTTAGAGTTGAGTGAGTGCAAGGTGTGCCTACCTTGTGAGGTGATTCTTGAGTGGATCAAGCTGTACAAGGTGCGTCGGAAGCCTTGGGGCCTAAGTGGCTCTCCGGTAAATGTCTTCGACCCTCCGGTTTGGTGTGGAGCGGCGAGGACACTTTGTGCGGGGGACGTGGAGACCCCCTTCCTTGGTGGAGAATCTCCTTAGTGAAGACGGCATCAGGGTGACCAAGAGAGCTTGGCGAGTGCCTTTGTGGCCGAGCCTAAGTGGCAAGTCAAGTGGTGCTTTTGGGAGAGACTTGGTGACCGGGAAGCAATACTCTTGTGTGGAGTGCTTCAACAACGTGGACTAGGGGTGGCTTAGTGCCTACCGATACCACGGGATAAATCACGTGTCAAGAGTTTGCTTCCTCTCATCCTTGTTTACGTTTCCGCATTACATTCTTGCAATCCTTGCTTGCTTTTACTTTCTTAGAGTAGTATCTTGCTAGGATTGACTATAGGTTGCAAAACTTGTTTTGGGATGTGAGTTTCACACTAGAACAACCTTAATTGCACATCTTTGTAATATGTTCTAGTTTATGTTTTGAGCAAATAGTGATAACCCTAGGCTTAAGTTTTTAAGTTGCCTAATTCACCTCTCCCCCTCTTAGGCTACGAGCATCTGATTCCTTGTCTTACAACGGGTCTCACATGTCATGACATGTCAGCATCCCAATCACCCTGCCACGCATGTAATTTAGCTAGGTTTGTGGAGATTTGGATGCCACATGAACCGATTAGCAAGTTTAGGGACTTGAATGTGCATTTTAAAAGTTTGGATGTATTTATTGTCAATCTAACCCTGTCATTCAAACACCTCTAGAACTAGAGTTAATTTAGGGTTAGAGCTAGAGTTAGAAACTAACTCTAACTGAGTTAGAGTATCAAACAGGGCCTTCTCCATTGAACCTGCGATTCTCGTGGACGAACTCAACAATTTCAAAAGCTTCTCTCCCTGTCCTGATCCCATGTATCACTGGGTCATAGATGCCCATAGTTACTCTACTCTTCAGTTTTTTGATAACCGAATTACAGTTGCTAGCCAAAGCTGAGGTTCTGAATAAGAAGATCAGATGCTAATGGCAGACCCTCTCTACACGCAGGTGGCTCGATCATCTCTGCGTTTGTGATTCTTTCTAACTGCCGAAGCTCCCATGAACAAGCCGCTGGCATCACGGACTAGCGCATTCACGATTGCAGTATTTGAGTTCTTCGATATTAAGCAAGGGAATGAGAGGAGGAGAAAGTAGACGAAGGCCCAACAAATTTTATTGGGCCGTACGCCCCAAAGATGAATGGAGCCCATCAACAACATGCATCGTGAAGTTAGTTGAGCGGGGAGAATGGACTTGTAGTCCAATGGTAAGACGGTCCAGTGGGACGCTACCCACCAGGGTTCAAATCCTGGTGCTCGCACTTTTTCTGGATTTATTCCGGGATTTCCGACGTTATGCATTAAGTGGTAAGCGACGTTCCCGTCGACGACGAGGTGCCAGTGGTGACTTCAGGAGGTGCTTCTAGGGGTAGTGTTTGCGTACGTGTGTTCATAGGGGTGAGTGTGTGTGCGTGTTGTGAGTGTCTACGTTGTATTGTGTAATTTTAAAAAAGAAGTTAGTTGAGCGGGGAACCCGCGGGACACATCTTTAACATCAACGGAGAAAATGAAGGTTTGACGCACTAGTGGAAAAACGACCTTTGTTCCCAAGCATTTGTCCCGGTTCAACTTTGGAACCGGGACAAATGCTTTTGGGGCAACGTGGCCTCGGAAGGCTGTTTGCACCGCCCCCCCCCCTTTAGTCTCGGGTGGTAATACCACCCGGGACTAAAGGCCTGGCGTCCAACGGCTCTGAGTCGCAATTATTGGCGCCAGACTTTAGTCCCGGGTGGTATTACGACCCGAGACTAAAGGGTGAACCTTTAGTCTCGGGTCGTAACACCACCCGGGACTAAAGTTTTTATCCCGGGTGGTATTACCACCTGAGACTAAAGGCTCATCTTTAGTCCAGGGTGGTAATACCACCCGGGACTAAAGGGTGCACCTATATATCCCTGCCTCCCTTCTTCTTCCTCTGCCCGAGCTCATATTCACCCGAGAGCTTAGTTTGTGAAGAGCTAGCTAGTTATTCTCCTAGGGAGGTGATGTCCAATTTTTTCGTCATCAATTTGTGAAGATTTCTCTCCTCCAAAGTGTTGCTAAGGTTTGATTCTTCATTCTTCCTTCATTTGTTATGATTAAATTTCATTTTTATGGTTAGAAATGGAGAAAATATGGATTTAGATTTTTAGGTGGAAGGAGGAGATGATGTTTTCAGATGTTTTAGATTTAGCTAACACTGTATTTAGTTTCACATATTTTTTAAGCATAGTTTCACATAGGGATTTATCCTCTAATTTTATAGTTTTTGCTATAGAGATAATTGATTTTAACTTTTAGATGAGAGATGCATTTAATTTTACATTTAGCTTAATTTATTAGAAGTTAGTTTATTAAAAAATGGTCATTACCAAATGAAAATATACTACCTACCTATTTAATTCATTTTTGTTAAGTATTTCTTGTTTTTATTTAGAATACATTTAGGCATTCCCTTATTTTTTTCTTTTTTCCATATATACAGTCGGTTAGACGTTCTGTACCAGTAGCCTTACATCCTAGCTAGCTACAGTCCAACATCACCGACGAGCTGGGGCTATACGTGGCTCGGTGATGTTGGGCTGTAGCTAGGTAGGAGATGCAGGGCTGTAGCTTGGCGATGTACTGTAAGTGGGAGAGCGAGGTGCATGTATATGATGGTGAGGTGAGGTTGTACTTCCTAAATGATCAGGGTGATTAGAAAAGGTATAGTACAGACTTACGTCGCCTTCGGGCTCAATGCACCTGAACGAGCTCTTGCACTTATCTGTTTAGTTATTAGAAAATGAGAAAATAGGTCTTATATATTTTGTTTTTATATAGAATAGATTTAAGCATTCTCTTATTTAAGCATTGTTTTATATATATTACAGAGTAGTCCAGAATAACTATGGCAAGTTATTCTGGTCGCGATGGTCGCCGTGGAGGTCGCCATGGCGGCGGTCGTGGAATCAGTTTTGATGACCGGCCACCTTTGGCTCGTCGTCCAGGCATACACTTCACCCATGGTGTGATTGAGTTACCTACTGGTGATCGAAGCCAGGGACCTCGTCCCAACATAGTAATATTCTTTCATTGTATAAATTTAATGTTTTTGTACTACACACGGATAATAATATTATTTTTATACAATGCAGGTTCTCAATCATAAGCAGTGGCTCGCACATGTTGTTGAAAATTTAGGTGGTACCCCTCTTGTTACACAATACGCCATTGTCGGTCCAAACAATTGCATACAATTAAAAATCTCGTTTGACATAGCCGTTCGAGGACAAAATCACTCCTCGCTGTCTTCAGAACCCATCCAAATGGTATCGATTGTTGGGTGGGGTACCCCTGCACTGGTTAGGAGGACTTATGAAAGGACCGCCGTGCATGCATGCTTACAACAACTAAACGCTAATGGGTATTTTGTGCCAGATTACTCTTATTTTCTAATAAAGTCACTCGAGGAAGGAGAAAGTGTCACCACGACTGCAGAGAGACTTTGTCGGCTAAATGAAGATGACATGGTATGGAGCACCATTTAACTTTTTTTAATCTTCTTATTCAGCATTTTTAATGCGTCGTAATAACATTATTCTTATCTGTAGGATACGTTTGGTCAAACCTTTGTGGCAATGAGCTTTAATGCAATTCTAGAGCAAGTGATGGATGTTGTGGGATTTTCTTACAGAGCTTCAAATGCTACACGCACAAGAGATTGGAAGTATCACGCTCATCTTTCATTTTGCATGTCATATCAGTTTTCCTCGCCACTGTTTGAAATTTATGGAAGTCCATGTGACCGTAATTGTGAAGTGATAGAGAGTGCACTGATCCATTCTCGGGCATATTTTGCTGAAGTTCTCGACTTCAAGATCGGAGACTTCAACTATATAGACTATCTAAGGAAGAAGAATGAAGTATGAAATATGTGTCGTGCATTGATGCACCCCTCTATCTTTGTTAAGACCGTACCTTAAGTATTCATGTATGAATTTTTATGTTTGTAAGACCTTAATTAAGTATTGATGTATGAACTTTTTTATATTTTTTGTTAAGACCTTAAGTATTGATGTTAGGCTAGTGACTAATTTATTGGAAACCTTAATATTAGGGTTCTCACCTCCAAAGTATTGATTAAGCCTTAATATTAGCCTTTATCACAAATTTTGGAGACATTAATATATATTAAACTAAAAAACAACAGGGTCATTTGGGTGGGGGGGCGACCCTTTAGTCTCGGTTGGTAAACCAACCCGGGACTAAAAGCCAGCCCTCCACGGGCGCAATGATTGGGGCCGGCCTTTAGTCCCGGGTGGTAAACCAACTCGGGACTAAAGGGTTGGCGGGGCCGGCCTTCAGAGGCCTTTTGTCCCGGTTGGTCTTACCAACCGGGACAAAAGGCCTCCCCTATACAAAATTGACAGCACGCACCTTCTTCTTCCCTGCCCGCCCATTTTTCACCGAGAGCTCAAAGAGCAAGCTCCTCTCAGCTCCATGGCGCCTCAAACCTAGGGAGGTGCTGCCCAAATTTTTACTCATCAATTTTTGGAGTTTTCTCACCTCCAAGGTGTTGCTAAGGTATTATTCTTCATCCTCCATTCATTTGTTGTGTTTAAATTTCGTTTTATGATTTAGAGAAGGAGAAAATAGAAATTTTGATTTAAGAGCTAAGAGATGTGGTTTTTAGTATACTTTAGATTTAGTAATAAGTAGTTATCATTTGTTATGATAATCTTCTATTTATTATTAGAGAAAATAGAATTTATTAATTTAGTTATTAGAAAATGAGACCTAGGGATAGTGTATATTTTTTATACTTAAAATTTATGCCACAATTAAGAAAATAGAAAATTTGATTTAAGAGCTAAGAGATGTAGTTTTTATATTAGTATATTTAAGATTTGGTAATAAGTAGTTTTCATTTGTTATGATTATCTTCTTTCATTCATTTGTACTAAGATTTTTTTTTGTTTTTATATAAATTTTACTTTTAGCTAGCTATATTTAACATTAGAGAAAATAGAATTTATTAATTTAGTTATTAGAAAATGATACATAGGGTGGGTGTTGTAGAATTAACATGGATATTTTTCACTTAATATGATGCAAATGAACCGACAATGGATGTACAACACCGACAGACGGTCAGCGGAGTACATTACCGGCATGCATGGTTTTCTCGAAGTGGCGAAAAAAAACAAGGATGCGAGTGGGTTCATGTGTTGTCCATGCTCCGATTGCAGAAACGAAAGAGACTACCATGACCCGGGCACACTTCACCTCCACTTGTTGAAATACGGATTCATGCCGAACTATGTGGTTTGGACCAAGCACGGTGAAAGAGGGGTTGTGATGGAAGACGACGAAGAAGAGGAGGAGGATATTCCGGACTGGGCCGCAGGTCAAGCTTTTGCAGATACTTTAATGGAAGATGCTGACGAAGAAGAGTTACCAGCACATGCTGACGGGCCTGCTGATGATCTCGGCCAGGTTCTACATGATGCACATAGGGACTGTGAAAACGAAAAAGAAAAGGCAAAGTTCCAACGTATGATCGAAGATCACAGAAAACCGTTATACCCAGATTGCAAGCCAGGTCACAAAAAGCTTGGTACTACACTAGAAATGTTGTAATGGAAGGCAAAACATGGAGTGTCTGATAAGGCATTTGAAGGGATGCTAAAAATTGTGAAGGACAAGCTTCCGGAGAACAATGAATTACCGTCCACCACATATGAAGCAAAACAGACTGTGTGCCCTCTTGGGTTGGAGGTACAGAAGTTCCATGCATGCCCTAATGATTGCATCCTATATCGGGGTAAGGATTACGAGAATTTGGATGCTCGTCCTGTGTGCAAAGCGCTACGTTATAAGATTCGGTGAGATGAAGATGCTGGTGATCTCCAGAGGCACCGTGACAAGACGAAGAAAGTTCCGGCAAAGGTTATGTGGTATTTTCCTATAATACCACGTTTGAAGCATTTGTTCCGGAACAAAGCACATGCTAAGTTGATGAGATGGCACGCCGAGGAACATAAGCAAGACAACCTGCTGAGACATCTAGCTGATGGGTCTCAGTGGAGAAAGATTGATAGAGAATTCAAGACATTTTCTGAGGATGGGGAAAGGAACATAAGGTTTGGTTTAAGTACGGATGGTTTCAATCCATTCGGGGTGTTCTATCAAAGAATGTACGATTACTGGTCGTAAAGCTTTGTGCATTTCTCAATGCAATTTCACAGAAGGCAATCGATCCAGCCAAGCTAGGAAAGCTACAGAATGATGCGGTTCAATGTCTTGTCGGCTTTGAGTTGGCATTTCCACCTTCCTTCCTCGATGTTATGACGCACCTCCTGGTACACCTTGTGAAAGAAATTACTATTCTTGGTCTAGTATACCTTCACAACATGTGGCTTTTTGAGAGGTTCATGTCGATCCTCAAGAAATATGTTCGTAACCGTGCCCGTCCGGAAGGAAGCATTGCTAAGGGATATGGAACTGAGGAGGTCATTGAGTTTTGTGTTGATTTTGTCGACACAATTGACTCGATTGGGCTTCCAGTATCACGACACGAGGGGAGGCTACAGGGAAAGGGTACCATCGGAAGGAAATCAAGTTTGAGCAATAATACTGATTTGTTCCATAAAGCACACCTAACAGTCCTGCAACAATCATCACTGGTGACTCCGTATAGGATGGAACACGAGCAGATTATTGCTTCTCAAAATCCAACCAAATCCCCAGTCTGGATTGCACGCCGTCACTTGGAAACATTTTCCTCATGGTTGAGTGAACAACTCATCGGAAACTCAACGATCCATCCACAACTAGCTTGGTTAGCCAGGGGACCTTGTAGCACAATTACAAGATTTCAAGCTTACGATATGAATGGTTACAATTTTTACACGAGAGCTCAAGATCGCAAAAGCACAAACCAAAATAGTGATGTCCGTATGGACGTCATCGGAAAAGATGGGGGCAAGACCTGCTATTATGGTATCATAGAAGAGATATGAGAGCTTGAGTACGATGCGATGAACGTCCCTCTGTTTTTTTGCCAATGGGTAAACCTGAATGGCGTAAAGAAAGATGGATATGGAATGACAATAGTGGACCTTACCAAGATTGGGTTCAAAGATGATCCATTCGTGCTTGCCAAAGATGTGCATCAGGTTTTCTATGTCAAGGATATGACTAGCATACCGAAGAATAAAAATCCCCAAGAAGTAGGACCACAAGAGGCAAAGCGTCACATAATTCTTCCAGGTAAAAGAGTAATCGGGGGAGTCGAGGATCTGTTGACGTCAGCCCCTGATGGCTGACGTCAGCAATTTTTTTTTAATATTTTCAATTAATTTATTTATGAATTTAGATTTGAATTTAGAGATTTTAGAATTAAATTTAGAGATTTTAGATTTGAATTTAGAGATTTTAGAATTGAATTTAGAGATTTTAGATTTGAATTTAGAGATTTAGATTTGAATTTAATTAGTGTTTTTAGATGAAATGTATTTAGAGATGAAATATGTATTTAGAGATATTAATTTTTTCGCTCGCTCGAAAATTAGGAAGTATCACTCGACACACTCGATTCTTTCCCGACTCGCTCGACCCCGTCCGACACTTAGGTTTTCTCGCTCGACCCGCCCGACTCGCTCGACTCCCGCCCGACTCGCTCGGCTCCCGCCTGACACGCTCCACTCCCGCCCGACACGCTCCACTCCCGCCCGACACTTAGGTAGTCTCGCTCGACTCTCGCCTGACTCGGTCGACTCCCGCCCGACACTTAGGTAGTCTCGCTCGACTCCCGCCCGACTCGCTCGACTCCCGCCCGACACTTAGGTCATGACGTATTCAGAAATTCATTTAGGTGCTCAGAAAATCATTTATGTATTCAGAAATTCATTTATGTATTCAGAAAATCATTTATGTGCTCAGAAATTCATTTATGTATTCAGAAAATCATTTATGTATTCAGAAATTCATTTATGTGCTCAAAAAATCATTTATGTATTCAGAAAATCATTTATGTGCTCAGAAAATCATTTATGTATTCAGAAAATCATTTATGTATTCAGAAATTCATTTATGTTTTCAGAAAATCATTTATGTGCTCAGAAAATCATTTATGTGCTCAGGAATTCATTTATGTCTTCAGAAATTCATTTATGTATTCAGAAATTCTTTTATTATGTATTCAGAAATTCATTTTTGTGCTCAGAAATTCATTTATGTGCTCAGAAATTCATTTATGTATTCAGAAAATCATTTATGTGCTCAGAAAATCATTTATGTGCTTAGAAATTCATTTACGTGCTCAGAAACTCATTTATGTATTCAGAAATTCATTTATGTGCTCAGAAAATCATTTATGTGCTCAGAAAATCATTTATGTGCTCAGAAATTCATTTATGTTTTCAGAAAATCATTTATGTGCTTAGAAAATCATTTATGTGCTCAGAAATTCATTTATGTCTTCAAAAATTCATTTATGTATTCAGAAATTCATTTATGTGCTCAGAAAATCATTTATGTGCTCAGAAACTCATTTATATATTCAGAAATTCATTTATGTGCTCAGAAAATCATTTATGTGCTCAGAAAATCATTTATGTTTTCAGAAATTTCTAGTTATGGATAACAATGAGAACGAGGAGCGGCTGATGGAGAGTCTTATTGCTGGGGGTCCAAATACCGAGGTCCCAACCTTCACCGCGGAGGAGCGTAACCAGGCGGACGCGTTCCTCAACATAACCGGGGATATCGACACCCGCACCGCGGACATCGACTCCCGCACCGCGAACATCGACAGCCGCGCCGAGGACAATAATGAAGACCTTTTCATAGTTAATGTAGAAGGTTCCAACGAGGTATATATATCATGCATTAACAAATCCATAAATGCATTAACAACGAGGTATATATATCATTCTGGAACCCCGCGTGAATAACAAATCCGCAACTTGTAGGCTTCAACCTCGACAAGCAAAAAGACTAAGAGAGGCCGTACAAAAGTAATCGTCGATCATAACATGAAGTTTCATATCACTGAAGTCAACGAGCTTGGCCAGCCATGGGAACCAAAGAAGGTCAGGGACAAGTTTGTGTCCCAATGCGGTGCTATTGTGAGGGACAACGTGCCCATATCATATAGAGAATGGAAGGGAAGGGAAGATAATCCATGGGTGGTTCCGGATTCACTTAAGAATATGTTATGGGAAGATATCCTAAAACACTTCACACTTCCACCGGGCGTGAACGCAAACCTTGTGAAGCAGTGGACTCACACGAAGATTGCAACTCAATTGCAGAGTTTTCAAGAAGCAGCTGCACAGAGATTATATCAAGCAGAATCGAACTCCAAATTTTGATGATTATCCCAAGCTAAAGGATCACTGGCAGTCCTTTGTGGATTACAAGAATAGTGAAGAATTCGCCAACAAGAGCGAACAAGCTCAGAAAAGTGCCAGTAAGAAGACGGATTACAACCATCATCTTGGTCGCGGTGGTTATGCGGTTGCAGCACCCAAGTGGCGGAAGATTGAACAAGACCTCCTCAACAAAGGTATCGTACCAGCAGTCTTTGACTGGGAAGAACGATCAAAAAATTGGTATTATGCCCGCGGTGGAAGATTGAACCCTGATGATCATTCTCTCGAATTCCCACCCACGTTACGGGAGCCGGCACACGAGATAACCAAAAGAATGAAGACATCAAAGCGGGCAGATTGGTTCCTGACAGAGACATGGATGAGCTCACTTTGGCGCTCAGGAATCCGGAACACCCAGGACGTTGCAGGGGCTACGGGGTAGTCCCGTGGAAGTTTGCTTTCAAGGGAAGCGCCGACACCTACAGAAGCCGCAAAAGAAGAAGGGAGCGTGAAGAGGGACGGTGGCGTGAAATGATGGAGCAGAGACTTAAAGATCAAGAAGAACGTATGAATGCAGAGATTGAACGACGAGTGACCGCCGCGGTAGCTCAGATCACCCCTGCCGGAGCACTGCCCCAAGCACCAGTGGATCCCGTCATTAGCCCTTCCACTCGCAAAAGCAGTTGTGCTTCCACAGAGGCCCCCGAAGAACAAAGAGCGGCAAACCAAGAAGAAGTTCAAGTAGAGGACAACGAACGGTACCCTGTGGATGAACTCTGTCAGTGCACTGCATGTGAGCTGCACAAGCCGATCAGCAACATCACAATGACGGTATAAACCTGATTATACGTGCAATTATCTCAACCTTTGATGCATGTCTCAGGCATTAAATAACTTCATCATTTCTCTACATATATATAGGTGGCGTACGGAATGGCTTTAGCACATCTCCCAGGACGTACAAGCCACGGCATGGAGATTCCAGCTGGCTACGCCTCAGTTGGTTTGGAGGAGATTGTTGACCCAAAGTTTAACGACATAGAGCTAGACATCCAAGGAGGTGACGGGGAAAGGACACTCCACGATGCGCTTCACAGTATCATATTGTGGCCCAAACGTTACATCATAATACCTAACATGCCGCCACCGATCCCTCCGAGTGTTGCCGAGCAGTAGCCACCATCTCCCGGGCTGTCACCGGGCCCGTCGTCGCCGAATGATTGGAGCTCACCGTCTTCACAACGGGGGAATTCTCCTGCCGCGAGCGATGGCGATCGTCAGGAATCACCACCAAAGCATCAATCACCACCAAAGCAGCCTTCACCAAAGCCTACCAAGAGGCGGTCCCAATCAAAATCTACTGCGTCTATGCTCGTGCCAAATCCGGATCCCCCGAAGAAGAAAGGGAAAAAGCTGCCTGTTAAAAGGAAGCTGCCATATGACATGACAACATCAGAAAATGAGGCGGAGTGTGATAAGCAACTCAAGGCGTGGATTGAAGGGAATAAAGAGGCTGCTAAACAAAAAACTGCTCGAAGAAATGGAAGCAGAAAAGAATAAAGATCATCCGCAGAAACTCAAAGCTTTCATAGAGAAGAAGGAAGCAGAAAAGAGACAAGAAATTATAAAACCCCTACTAAGTGGTTATAATCGGTCACTGCACAAGTCCCTAAAGAAGAAGAGACAAGGAGGGTCACCAAATAGTTACATCGACCAAGTACCGGGGTCGACGATGCCACAGGATTATAGGAAGAAGAAGAAGGCAACAGAAGCGTCGACGTCGACGAAAGAGCCTTCAACGAAGAAGGCAACACAAACGTCGACGTCGGCGAAAGAGCCTTCAACGAAGAAGGCAACACAAACGTCGACGTCGGCGAAAGAGCCTTCAACGAAGAAGGCAACACAAACGTCGACGTCAGCGAAAAAGCCTTCAACGAAGAAGGCAACACAAACGTCGACGTCAGCGAAAGAGCCTTCAACGAAGAAGACAACAGAAGCGTTGACGTCGGGAGTACAGACTTATGTCGCCTCCGGCCTCACTGCAACTGAACAAGCTCTTGCACTTATGGACACAGAACAACTAGCGCATGTCATTCAAATGCAAGAAGCAACAGGGCTCCCACTACAATATGTTCTCGGCCACGAATCACCTCCTCAGGACAAAAACTTCGTACCTAGATGGCACTACGAGCATGGGAAATCTTTTGTCAGGCCTGAGTTGGTGAAGAAACTCCCTACTCAGATGCGCAGATTGCATGACTTCTACATGAAGATGCCTAAGGCGGGCCTGGAGATGATTGGCATGCTTGTTAAACCAGAAGATTTTGCTGGTGAAGGCGAGAAGTTGGTCTGGCTGCGATTCAAGGATATTTATGAAATTTACCATCTTGACTCCTTGAATACTGATCTTGTCATGGCCTGGTGCCTGTAAGTGACGGTGCAATACATACCCTAATTAACAAATTAATGCATACTCTAATTATTAACTTTGTCTTTTATTTTCTGTAGCCTGGAAATGCATAACATGCGGAAGAAGGGTTACCAACGAATAGGTTTCATGGACCCATCTTTAGTTAATCAAGATCAAGTAAAGCTCCAACCAGAATTCGTACGGCTACTTCCTCTACAGCCGGGTCTTCACTGCGATCATCTTCCTGCACCGAATTCGTACGGCTACATCAACAGATGTCACTCTACGATCAGTATGACTGATCCAAGTGATATCGGAACTTCGGGTGACGCCGTCACCCGACCTTCCACGGGGTACATTCTTAAACTAATATTCATGCTTATTAGTTGTATAATCATGAATAGGTTTATGTTTAATTGTTGTTTAAACATGAACATTTGCACATGGATTGTTTCACTCACAGCAATATTGAAATGTCTATTTAATTATGGAATTAAAATATACCAGAATATTGCCTATCATCTAACAGTTGAGGCGGGCAGGCAGCCAGTAGGCAGGGCAAGAGCAACGATTTTTTATTTTTATAATAGTACTTTTTAAATAATTTATACAAATATACATCTCTTTTAAAGTTTTATAAAACTATATCAAATGGCGGTTCGCCCCTACCGCCATTTGAAACGGCGGTTGGGGGTTGTTCCCTCGACGCGGTAGCACTCCCAACCGCCGTTTCAAACGGCGGCAGGGACAATATGTTTCTGAAAAATCATTTTTTTGTTTAAACTCGAATAGAAATAAACTTTATATAAAAATTGTAGCTCTTGACCAGATCTACAACTTTTTAGTTCAAACTTTTTTCATTTAAAATTATCTTCAGGCTCAAATAATCGATATACTGTCCAGATCTAAGATTTGAATTTTAAATCTAAGCATTGTGTCAATCATTTGAGCGCCAAAATGAATTCAAATAGACATAATTTGAACTACAAAGTTGTAGATCTCGTCAAGATATACAATTTCGGTATAGAGTTTACCTTCATCCGAGTATACATGAAAACGTTATGATTTTTTAAAGATATGTTGTCGAGAGAAAAAAAAATCGTCAATCTTCAGATCTGAATATAATATCAATTATTTGGCATCAAAATGATTTCAAATGACAAAAGTATGAACTAAAAAGTTGTAGTTCTAGACGAAAGTTACAATTTTTGTATAATTTTTATCTCCATCCGAGTTCATATGAAAGAAATATGTTTTTTTAATATGCAGTCAAGAGAAGAAACATTTGTGTCGAATATTTGAGCCTGAAGATGATTTTAAATGAAAAAATTGAACTACAAAGTTGTAGATCTCGTCAAAAACTACAATTTTTATATAAAATTTATCTCCATCAGAGTTTAAGTAAAAAAGTTATGATTTTTTTGAAAATGTATTATCCCTACCGCTGTTTGAAATGACGGTTGGGAGTGCTACAGTACCCCGCGCGACGGGCAGGGGGGATGGTGGCATTGAGTAGCTTTGTAAAACTTTAGAACATATTTTTTTTGTAAATTCGTAAAAAAATAAAAAATAATAATAATAAAAGTCAAGAGCATCCCAAGATGATGAAATAAAGGTTGACTGCAGAAGCATGCGGACCAACAAATGCAATGGGGTTTGCCCGTCACTTGTTTTTTTAACAAACGAGCACTTTTTTAACGAACGGGCACCAGAGTGTGCCTATTTGATTGATACAGAAGAAAAGAACAAGCCGGAATCCGGCAAAAGAAAACGCTACAAAACTTGCGGGTATTTACACTCGAGCGGTAAGGGCCGCACTTCTGCTCCTATCCAAGCCGACACTTCGTTCTTGATCTTGGCCATCAAAGTCGGGACGGATGACTCTTGTCGGTTGAAGAGTCTATTGTTCCTCTCTAACCAAATCTCCCGGAATACCAGGAGCGATATGGTGTGCGTAGCCTTCCTGGGAATGTCAGGTGATGACATGCTGTAGTGATGTTCGTCCACCATTGAATTGTTGTGTCGATGTGCGTCCATTCGTCCGGGTGGAGGTTTCTCCGGCCGGTCCAGATCACTACCGATGCCCACACTCGTCTTGTGTAGCGACATGTCGAGACTAGGTGGTGTGCAGTTTTCCATTGTCGTTCCGCAGAGGGGGCAGGACGGGCTATGGTCCCACTCTCGCTTCGCCAACCTGTCAGAAGTCCAGACTCTGTTTTGAAGCATGAGCCACGCAAAGAATTTGTATTTTGGTGGCGTCCAAGGTTTTCAAATAGAGGCAATCTCCGGTGTTTTAATGCAGCCGACAAATTGAGCCTTATAGGTCGACCCTGCCGTGTAATTTCCACTCGGCGTAAGGTTCCAAGTTATGGTGTCATCTTGCTGCTGAAGTAATTGCGTCGGGGAGACTAGAATCCATAAGTTGACGAGTTGCAGCAGATGGGGTGTGGTGAATCCCTCTCGAAAATTAAGATCACAGATCCATTTGCTATCATGCAGCGCCTCCGCAACTGACCTCCTTTTGTGTCTCGTCTTAGTGTATAGTAGTGGTGCTAGGTCCTTGGGTCTCTGGCCTCGTAGCCAAGCCGAGTTCCAGAAGGTCGTCTTGTTTCCGTTGCCTCAGGTGATTGTGGTGCAAGCCGCGAAGAGTAGCTTAACTTTTTCTGTACAAGGAACCTCGGTGCCTACCCAAGCCTTCTCTGGTGAGGTCCACTCATGCCAAAGCCAACACAAGCGCAGGGTCGTGGCGAATTTATTGAGGTCCAGGATGCCCAAGCCATCGTACTCCTTCGGCAGAGTTGTCCTTGTCCAGTTAACCTTGCATTTGCTGCCTGAGATCGCTTTGTCCCCCGCCCAAAGGAATCGCCTACTGATCTTGTCCACTTCCTCTAGAACTTCCCTTGACGGCTTGATCACGGTGAGAAGGTAAACTGGTTGCGAAGAAAGAACCAACTTGGTGAGGCAGACCCAACCGGCTTGGGTTAGGTTGTGGCCATACCAGGCTGACAGCTTGCCCTTAGCCTTGTCGATCTGAGGTTGGAAGTCCACTTTGCGTAACCGTTTTGTCTAGAGCGGGAGCCCAAGATACTTAATTGGGAAGTGAGCACGAGCCATAGGTAGGCCAGCCAACAAATCATCAACGTTGATACCACCACAACTAATAGTGGAGACCGTTGTCTTTTGGAGGTTCATCTGGAACCCTGTCACCAAACGAAACTTGAGAAGAAGGTCTCGTAGGTTGGTTACGTCCTCCACTGTAGGTTTGAGGAAAATGATGGCGTCTCCGCATACATGGAGATTCTGAATCTGGCGGTGCGCCCGTTGAGAGTGCTGAGAAGTCCTCTGTCAGTTGCTGTTTGTAAAAGCCGGTTCAGCGGATCAATGGCTAGGATGAAAAGAAGGGGGAAAGCGGGTCCCCCTAGCGTTGTCCTCTTCCGTGCTGGATCGGCTGTAGCAGAACCCCATTTAGCATGATTCTTGAGGTGGATAATGAAAGAAGAGCCGAGATCCCGTTCATCCTTCTCACCGGGAAGCCACGATGCTCCAAAAGTGAAAGAAGATAGTCCCAATGTACAAAGTCGAAGGCCTTGGAGATGTCGAGCTTAAGAAGCAGCGTTGGGGTTTTGGTTCTATGGAATCTTCGTGTGAGGTTACGCACAATAGAGAAAATTGTCATGGATGCTTCTTTTCTTTATGAATGCGCTTTGGCAGGTGGAGACGAGTTGTCCCATAAGTGGCGCCCAACACAGTGCGAGGATCGTTGTGACAATCTTGACGATTGCGTGGATGTGGCTAATCGGGCGGAAGTCACGGATGCATTCTGCCCCTTCCTTCTTGGGCAGCAAAATGATGTTGGCCTTGTTGATAAGGTTCAGGTCGTGGCAGTGGAGGTAGGATACCGAGTTTATGGCTGCAATGACGTCAAGTTGTATGATCTGCCAACATTTTCGAAAGAAGTGTCACGAGGCTCCATGCCACCCATCGTGTCGAAGCCTGGCCAGCAGCGGGGTGCTGAGACACTACCCGACATCACTGAACCTTTCATAATAGTGTCACTAGAGATAATCTTCTTGGGACAATGAACAAGTTGTTGTGTTACTTTTGCCATACACATTACCCATTTGTGGACTGGAAACTTGATCATAGGACCCAAAATGGGAAATGTTTGACCATTTTGTTTGCAATATTTAATTTTAATGATGGAAATGGAGGGACTCAGATTATGAATCAGACTAATCTTTACTGTTCCATAGAACTCAGACTGTATCTGTTCCTTTGCAGATCTAGGAGTGCATCTGTGGGTTGCTGCTGCTGTGGAAGTGTGGAGCTATACCGGCACTGATGTAGAAGCCTTTTGTTTTGTACATCCACAGATGTTTCCTCCGGTTATTTTGTATCGATATTGTTTAGTGAACCATGACGTAAATTATGTCGTCTGCCTGCATACATGATGACACCAAAACATGTCATAAACAAACTCTGTAAAACAACCACTAAAGCCCTGCGGCCGGCGTTCCTAGCGCCCGCCGCCGCCGCTCCTCTCTCTCAGCCCACCATGTGAACAGTACCCGCAGTACTGTAGCTTGAGGCCCTAATTCCTCCACAAATCAGCCCCAAAATCCTCCAATCACCTTCCCCTACGCTGCAGTTCATAACAATTTGGTATCAGAGACCATGGCTGGATTATGTGCTGCTGTGCCCATCTCCATGCCGCTCGGCGGGCATCCCTGGGCTGCGCCGGCCCTGTTCCTCGCAGCTCTGCCGGCATTCACCACCGCGCAGTATGCCACGCTAGGGGAATATTTTCCCGGACGGATGCTAGTATCGAGAGGATGCAAGCGAGTATCGAGATTATGCTGTAGGTAATCAAGGAGGTCACTCCGCTGACGGGTGCCGCAACGAAGACGGAGGAGAAGAAGCTTACCCATCAGGTGTTTGTGGCGGTACGGCTGCAGGCGGCTGCCCACGGCCTCCTGGCACGCCGGCGGGTGCGGCGGGTGCTCGATCTGCAGCAGATTCAGGCCCGCACCCCGACGCAATGCCTTCAAGCTGTGCTTCGTCGCGCGAAGGTGGGCACCATGACGGCGCAGCAGCAGATGCTTGTGCGTCAGGCATCGGCGGCGGTGCGACTACAGGCTGCGACGCGCGGCCTCCTAGCACGCCGGCGAGTGCAGGCTATGCGCGCAGAGCAGGAGCGGGCGACGACGCAATTGCAGGCGGTCGTGCGGCTGCAAGCTGCAGCGCGCAGTCTCCTAGTGCGGCGGCAGCTCCGGGAGATGCGCAAGGGGAAGCGATGCCAGGTGGCAGAGGCGGCATCTGCTTCATCCGCAGCCGCCCCGGCCGTCCACGTCAACCTCAGCATTAGCGTCCTTCGGCGACGACGGTGTTGACGGTCGATTTCCGTCAACCAAGAGTACTTGTTACACTTTGGTTTGAGCTTTGAATTATAACTAACCCGTCACTAGGCATACTAATAATGTAACAAGTTCACTCTTGCATGTGGTTTTTGGAGTATGTTGTTTACGCAGGATTTAAGCGCCTAAATGAGGACTTCCGGGTAGAGTTCGTCGAGCACTTTATGAGAAGATCACGAAGCCCGGCACAAGTCAAGACACAAAGTGAACATGACCCCAAATGACCCGAGGACCGAAGCATGAAGCCGTGAAACTCCGAGAACCTAAACAGAAGATGCGAGAGTTCGTGCGCCAAGTACCCTTATCCAAACCGCTAGGAAAACGACGTCAAGGACCCACATGAAGTTCGGCAAATATTCAAAAAAGTGCAAGAAGCATCGTGGAGGAAGATGGGCCCGAACCAGGCTGAAAAGGGCCTGGGCCGGCCGGCCCATGCCAACCGGCCTAAGGTGTTTCGGGCCCGGTTCGCGACGCCCTTTGACCTACACGCTCCTCGGCTCATTTATATCCCCTGCCTCCGACGGCCGCCACATCCATCACGACATCTCGGCGAAACCTAGAAATAAACACCGAAGGGAGACGACGACGGCGAAACCTTGAAGTTGTCTAGGAGATGGCCTAGGCCGACCCTAGCCGTAATGGCCGCCCTGCGTGGTTGTGCCATGGCGGAGTTCTGGAGCTGCGTGTTCATCATCTTAGGTATGATCTCGGTGGTGATGGTGTAATACATACTTTCATGTGAGCAATGATAATCTTGTCATCCGATCTTTTAAGCGATTCCATGTCTCCGTCTTTACTCTCTACCTTTCATGAATATGTTTGATCATTAGTCTAATGCTAGGTTAGACTACATAACATGATTTATGTAATCATGATGATTAGATCTAGTATGTCGACCCTTCATGGCTTGTAGACATGTCCATATATGGGTATGCCCTTAGACTCCCCGCATCATTAAGGGTGCACCGTGACAGGATAATACCCCCGGAAGTGCGGATGTCTTTGGGAGGTAAGCCGGAGGTAGGAGTTTAAGGATGCTATTAGATGAGATGCATGATTTGTTGCTCGTTTGTCGGAACTACAACTAGAAGGCGATAGTCTTAGTTGTCCCCTTGGTGGCGCTTTACCTTGCCTATGTTTGTGAATGTGATCACCCTTGTGCTATCATATACATATCTCTTAGGTTTACCTTTGTATGCAATCAACGCTTAATGTTATGTTAGTTTGGCTAGACAAGGTACAGAACCTTAGCGGTTTGCTTCCGATCCTTGGATTGACAAACCTTAGGTACCCTCCTTGGTGAAAAAGGCACCAAGTCACCCGTACACTTGCGGTGAACTTCAACACGGTTTTGAACCGTCAACAGACGGCTAACATCGCCTCCTGCATCGAGTGTCCCCGCCTGTCTTCCTCGCCGGCGGCCACTACCTCGACCACACGCGGCCCGACGTCAGCGTCGTCCACCACGAGGGCGCCTCCGCCGGACAAAGCTAACAGCGCCAGGCTCTGGGGATTTTCCAGCTTCTATCACGGGGCTTTGTTCGTTCGTGCGGATAAAGTTTGGAGCTAAACTTGTGGTAGGCCGCAGTGGTATTGGGTTGTTTTCCTTCGAGTCAGCCCACGTGCAGTTGATGCTGGTGGAGTTTCCATGGGATCCAGGAGGTTGTACACCTGCAGCTCCATGGTGGTGCCTACTATCGAGGAGTTACACAATAAAAATTCTGAGACTATTTCAGGTTAAGAATAATCAAATAAGCCGAGATGTAAAAGGTTTATTTTTAGGTCATAGGTTTGTATGGAGTCGAGTCATTGTCAAGGTACCTATGCTGCAGCTCGAGGACGAGCTGCTCGGAATAGGGCAAGGTAATGTCAGGTGTCAGGGGACTAATGGGCCGGGTCTGATAGGTCGGCTCGGCAGGCCCATTAGGGTTAGGTTAATTTAGGGATAAGATCGAGTCCTTACTTAGGGGTCAAGGAATCTTCTTTTTATAAGGAGAGGAGATGTATCAATCAACGGAAGCAAAAGATTAGAAAGAAAACCCTTCTCTCTTGCCGGCCGTGGGCGAAGCCCCGCGGCCGTTCCCGCGCCCTTGCAACCCTAGCCGCTGTCACAATTTGGAGCGTGAACAGTACCCGCGGCTACTGTAGCACTGCGGGTAATGAAGTTATGCAACACTAATTCTCCACAAATATTTTTCAAAAAAAAAATTCTCCACAAATCAGCCCCTAATCTTCACAATTCCCTTCCCTTCGTATGGCAGTTCGTAACACAATCACTCACCAATCGTCTTGCTGGCTTTATGGGGTATATAGAATGCATATATTAAGTGGGGATGACGATGCAGAAGCCTTTTGTGTTACACAGCACTAAAAAAAGAGTACAACATCTATCAAGAATGGAACTTGTTTATTCAACTTATAACTGTTATTAACCATCAATTCCACTTATATTGCCTGCCAGCGCTTCTGTAATATGAAGATGCATCTGTTGTGTGTTATCAACCAAAATGATCAAAGAAAAAAAAAATAGGTCGAATCGCCCAAACCAGCCGTATCAAACTATTCTGATCTCGAAGCCTCTCCTCTCCTCTTGTTCTCCGTCCTCCTCTTTCCTCCTCGGGCCCCTCCTTCCTCCCCGCCGGCGGCTTCGCCGGCGGCAAGTAGGGTAGCCCCCCCACCCGTAGATCTAGTGTCCCTTTTTCTTTTCCTAATACTTGTTTTTCAGTAGCCTTTGTTCTTGTGCCGCTATGGCGTTCGCCCGACCTACTGTCTCCGCCGCCGGCCTCAGCAGCGACAAAGCCGCCCAACCTACTGTCTCCGCCGCCGGCCTCGTCGCCGCCAAAGCCATCTTCGGTGCTATCCTCGTCGCCGCCGTCGTGGACCTCCACGTCAGTGGTAATAAAATAAATACTTCCCCTTCGCCGACTCCTGCAGCATCCACTTCTCCCTCCACCTGCTGCTGGAACACCCGCCTCGCCGCACAGAGATCCAGACGGTGGGAAGGTTCCTGTGAGGTCGTCTCCAATGGATCGGATCCCCTCCATGGTGGATCTAGTTCTTGGCTCGGTTTCCGGATGCCTTCCCCGCCCGGATGCGCTCCCCCATCTCGCAATCACCTACATCCGCCTCTGCCACACCCTTAGCAGCCAGAAGTGCAGATCCAGCTTACAAGCGGCTCTCCTACATCAGGCACAGCATTGTCGACCTCGTCTTCCCCCTGGGTATCGACTCGGAGCTCCTCCATCAATCTCCGGCAACGGGACTACTAGAATCTTTCGGTCGCCCGGTGTATGCAGACTCGACGACTCCGTCGATCCACCTCAACCGTTGCTTCTGTGCACGACCTTCCATCCGGCAGTAGTTCCTACTGCCTTTCGCCGGCGAGGTCGCCGTCGACCGCCTCCCTGCAGCAGTTGCTGTTTTTATCCGGTCTTTAGACTAAGTTGTAATTCGGTCCTCTTTGAAGAACTTCTCTGTAAAATGACTGCTTAATATAATATAATAGTTTACAGTTGTAAAAAAATCAAAATTAATAACTATTGATTCTTTAAACAGATGGAAATTTTGATTACTGCATCTGCATGTATACAAAATATCTTGTAAGCTGGCCCCTCTCCAACGGGTGTTTCTAGTACATATACTATTGCTGAGATGAATATACTCCGTGTATGATGGTTAGCTAGCTTTGTGCAAGGCCAAAACGAAGCTAAAGCCTAAAACTACCTTTCATCATCATCTCTATATATATATATACTTCTAACTAGGAGTATGCCCATGCGTTGCTATGAGTAAAACAAATTCTTTCCATAAGCATTAATTTTCATTGTATAATTTATGAGTAACAACACGTATTATAGGAGCTACACTTGCTGTTTTAAACTGTGTCGTAAAGAAAATAGAATGTAAGTCGGAAAAAAAAGAATGTCCAGCAATTTGAACACTCGGTAATATTTTTTTTCACTGCCCGTTTCATGTGATCTTCCTGTTACCCAACTATCACCACTCAAGTCGTTGGAAGAGCTCCAACAGGTAGGTTGATTGTAAAGATGATGTTGACTTTGAAAGAAGGTTGAATAAAATGTCACAGTAGCTGTGACTGCAAATCTGTTGGGTCTTTCTGTTTTTTCATAGAAGAGTAACTATTAGAAATGAGTATCTACATTTTTCAGAAGAAAAAAAATAATCAGAGAGATAACACCTGTGAATAGTATATGAGCAGGTCAAGATTCAAGAGTACTGGAAGCAGTATATGAGCAAGTCAAGATTCAAGAGTATCAAAAGCATGTCTCATATATAATATTTTCAATCACAGGAATGTTTGGATAGAACACAAATGAAAATATTTTAAGAAACAATAACTTACAATATAGCATGTACCATACCCTCTTACAATGATTATATCTTCTGTCACGGGAGTATTTGGTGATACAGGAGTATTTGGTGATACATGAGTCAGTAACTTTCCATTTAGAATTACAGAATCCTCTTCTTGTGCAAGCGCTCACCCTCTTCCCTCAAATGAAAATGGGATCCATCTATCAATCCATGGAGAAGCTATTACTTTGTAGGATAAAGCTATTAATGTGTCAATCCCAGGCAGCTTCCAAACTAAGAATGATCAATCTACAGGGGAACTGAACTGCACAAAAAAACATTTTTTAAATGATGGCGAGATGCAATTTCAGATGGATTCGCAACATTAGAGATCTGATCACATACTAACCCTGGACGTGTCTTGCTCAGTTGCCCGCTGTGCGGCTGACATTGGATGGTGCCTAGGAGATTCTTGCCTCACGCAGGATGCAGGTACATGTCTGCTCGTGCTGGATGGTGTGGCTTGCCCTCGCGCTGGATGCAACTTGATGCTTGTCCCCACCGTGGTACTACAAGGTGGTTCGATCCTTCAACCTTACTTGGTGTGGTGCTCGCTAAGGTTGAAGCAGTGGTCGTCGCCGGTCGCCTGCTCTGCTCACCGGTCTGTACTACTGTCGATCCTTAACAGAAGCAAACAATAACAAATCTTTTTTCTCCACATCGCACAAGGGTCAGGACTGCTCGCAAAGAGAGGAGCCATTCAGGAATGTCGCCGAATCATTTCATCCAAACTTGTGCAGAAGCAATGGGCTGACTCTGTCAGTTTGTGTAACAATAGCAATAAGCAGACTCTCGATGAGATTACGACCACAAGCAGCAAGTCCAGTCAGAATATGGAAGTCCAGTTAGCACTCCAACGAATCTAATATTCTGAGAAAGAAAAAACAATAGCAACATACTAACATTATACAGATACTGTATTAGTACATGTTACCATTTTCTTCCTTAGAAATCACCTATTCACATACATATAGGAAAACCAATACAACTGGAAATAAGCATGTAAGTAGATCAAAACTAACATTCCATTGCAGTAGCCTTTATAGGCTGCCATTACAACACTTTAACAGCACCAATTAACCAGATGCAATGATCACTTGCGATGGGCAATTGGTAGGTACAATTTAAATTACTGCAGTCAGCAAATTAATATGCACTCACCTTTATCTCAATTTCTCAAATGCGTGTCAGACAAATGCATCACAATTTTATCAATAGAGGGACCAAATCCGCCATATACTATGCCTCAACAAGTTGAGGCTGCCTTAATTATATCTGCGAATGAAACAGATAGTAGCTCTGAGAAATTAAAATCCATCATCGAAACAAGGTACAAAAATCCAATACTAAATATGCAGCGCACAACTCAAGCATGTTCTTGCTGCAGATCATAAAAGAAAAAAATATCTAGAAGCTCAGATTCGTCAGACGCGATGCAGTAGACATCGTCTAGATGTACTACTGTCAGGAACTTGACAAACAGGAATGGAATTCGAAGGAGAAAAGGGGAAACACGAACTGAACTGAACCCAGAATGCAAGAAGAGGACGACACAATCACACAAGCAGTCGGAACAGCAGGGAGAGCCTTACTGAATCACCAAGGAAAACAGGGCGAGGTTCGATCCAGCCGCCGCCGGCGAGGCTACAGAGGAAGCTCTACCTACCTAACTCTATTGCCACCCGCACCGTCCCGCGCCTGCCGTGGCCACGACCTCCCACGCCTGCCACAGCCACCGCCGCACGAGCCGTCCACCACCGGCCGCCGCCACCGAACCTCGAGCGCGAGCCCACGCACACACGCGCGCCCTGGCCGCGCAGCCACCAGATCCGGGCGAGATCTGTGACCACCCGAAAACGCTGGCCATGGAGACGCCGGCGCCAGCGAGCTTCCGCGAAGGGGCGAGACGGTCGCGCCCGCCACGCCACGCCCCGCCCGCGCCAGGGAAAAACGGCCGCACCGCCGCCGTCCTTAGACTCCTCGTGGCCTCCAGAGGCCCCTCGGGCGACGGCGCAGGGCGGAGGAAGAGCGGGACGGCGGCGCTAGGGTTTGAGGCCGCTCGGTCGCCGAGGGGGCGACGCGAGCGAGCGGATGCCCATTCTTTTTCGCCATCCTCTTTCTCTCTCGCGGGAGCGTGGGGGAGATGGATTTGGGTGGGGCCCGCCTGTCGGCGCGTGAGGCCGTGGCTCTGCCGGCAGAACACGGTTCTGCCCGGCGTTGCCCTTACGCGTTTTTTAGGTAGAGAAAAGAATGAACTCAAAGAAAAAATTGGTACGTCGTTTTCCAGTCGCCACCGCGCGTCTGCCCGCGTCCGCCTCCACCCCCGCACGCGTACGTTGCCCCCCTTCCCATCCCCGGTCCCGCGGGTCCCTTTGTTTTCTCTGTTTTCCGCTCCGCCGCATCCTCCCGTCCCGCGACTCCCTCTTCCTATCCGCCGCCAAGCCCTTCCCTCTCCTCTGCGACCCTCCACGCGCCGCCTCCGCGACCCCCTCCGCTGCAGCCACCGTCCCGGACCGACTCGACTGCAACTTCCCGTCGAGGCCGCAGGCGAGATCGAGGCCGCCACCGCCGCCGTTCCCGTCGATCTCCCCTGGTGTTCTTTGCCTCCCCATTCAATTCTTTGGATGCACTCCGTCCCCATGATTTGATTTTTTCGAATTTGAGTGTATGACTTGGAGTTTCTGCTGATCTCGTTTTTAGGGTTCTTGCCTCTCGAGTTCCTGATGATTTCGTCCGATCGGCGACCGCCTGAGATGGATGGCGGTAGGGGGCAAAGCGAGCGCGGTGGTCGGTGGCGGCTGATGCGAGGCGGGGACGGAAGGTTGGCGGCGCGGACGAGATGGGGACGGAGGTTGACGACGTGGTGATGAGGTGGGGACAGAGCACGACGGCGGCGGGCGTGATACAGGCGTCCGTGGACAGGCCTGGCCGTGGACGCCGCCATTGACGGCTCCCGTGGACTCCATCGGTGCCCCTGGGTGCCGCCGTCTCCCGTGGCCGCTGCCGACCGTTGTGAGGGTGCCCCGCCATACTACTTGGATGAGTAGTTGACCGATGGGAGTACACCGCGACAGTAGGATGCAACAACAGGGAGAGATTGATTTGGGGAGGAAGAACATTGGAGGGCTCCGTGCTCCAGACTAAGCACAGAGGAGGACATCCTGGTGGTAGTCACGGTGGAAGGCTTCGTTCAGGTGCGATGTGAGGGGCAGCATCGCCGTCTTGCAATCCAGAGGTCAGGTTTGAGCCGCCAGTCCGCCACACAACATGGTTCCACCGTTAATGGATTCTAACCAACCAATTGTTGTTTCTACTATATTATAGATTCTGCCTGAAAACTGTTTGTTATTTGTTTGTAACAGAACCACAGCTGTGGCAGGAGCTGCTCCCTGATATGACATGCAGTACATCATATCTCTAATTTGCATTATGTTGATTAGCATGCAGTTCATCAAAGAGTGGTTCCTAGGTATTTTGGACTCAGTTTTCTGAACTGTCTTCCGTTCATGCATTTGAACTTTAATTTATTACACCAATTTCCTCTCAGGTAAATGCAATGCCCAAACATGAAGAGGACTAGATTCAGATTTCAGAGTAAACAATTTGCATGCTTTTGTGTGGCAGAGGGCGGGTATCAAACTACAAATCATGCCAGTCTTCATGAACAGCTTCCTTTTTCAATCAAGAGTGATAAGAAAAATCTGTGCTAAAAGGTAATCATTGTATGTGAATGCTGTCATATGCATAACAACGAATTGTTAAGTATTGATGATCCAAATGGTACGTTTTGAAGGACATTTTGATGTTTGGCCTGCTAGCCTGCAAATGGTAAATAATGCTTTTTTCTTCTAGATACCTGTTTTTTGGCATATGCATAACAGTATTTCTTGGACTGTTAGGTGGATGAGAAGAGCTAATCTATAATCCTGCTCCTCGCCAGATTTGTTATGATGCTGCTGAAGAGATCTTGAGTGTCTTCTCAAAATAATTCGGTAAGCTATTTAATTTGACTGCACATGAGGTTGAGTAGCTTCTTTGTTGATGCTAATTTATTTTTTCTTCTTCTTCAGGATAGGATGAGTAGTCTTTCTCATTTGTTCACAATTCAACCCACTGATGCTAATTTATTACTTTTCTTCTGCTTCGGACTAGGATCGTAGTCTCTCATTTGTTCCCAATTCAACCCACGGACCGTTACATTGGAGGGTATGCCTCAAAGATGTTCGAGCATCTATGGGCTGGCGTCGTTGAGCAGGGGTGACACATTGCGGAGGAAGGCCAGGAGGCTGGACGACATCGAGGTGATCGACAGGTAACCGCACCCTCTCCATCTAATTTCAGTCCGAAATCCACTGTATAATGTCATGGCTTCATAACATAGATGTTGCTCATTTAGACATTCAGTGCTTCACATTAGACTACAAAAACAAATCTTTGCATGGGTGCTTTACATCCAATGTCTCATTATCAGATTAAAGATCTGTGACCAATAGTCATGCTCATAGTTTCAGCGATAAACAACCTACGGGGGATGTTGCTCATTTAGACATTCAGTGCTTCACATTAGACTACAAAAACAAATCTTTGCATGGGTGCTTTACATCCGTCTCATTATCAGATTAAAGATCAGTGACCAATAGTCATGCTCATAGTTTCAGCGATAAACAACCTACGGGGACTATCTGTATGGAGCATGCAGCTTGCTTATGTGTGCATGTTTATTTTGAGAGATAAACAAATAAGAGATGCTGCATAATGTTTATTCTGAGATTCTTATTCTCATCTCCATAATATTGCTGAGCAATTCTATAGAAAAGGTTCACTACAATGTTAGTATGATTAGTGAGAAAATGCTTCAATTTTCATCATTATGATATCAACATACCATTTGTTTTTTTGCCAATCAAGTTTGTATCCAATTCACGAATTTTGTATCATGTGGTATTGTTTTATGCTTTATCAGAACTGGTAATGCCTTTAATTTTATTCTTTTTACCTGTTTGAGCACATGCGACAGATCAAAATTGGAAAGTATTTACAGTTTCAGTTTACGTGTGTTGAACCTTGACCTCATGCTGCCGTATTTTCTATTTTTTCGGTCATTTGAGTGTACTGTTCACTGTAGTGTGCATCAGTACAATTAAACAGTAAGTTAGCATGTTGAATGTGCATTAGTAAAAGTAAACATTAAGTTAGCATGTTGAATGTGCATTAGTAAAAGTAACATTAAGTTAGCATGTTGAATGTGCTGCCACTGACACTAATTTGGTATGCTTGTCATGCTGCTATCTCAGGGTCTGGTACCTGATTTTTTGGCCTCTGATTGGGTAATGTCTCAAATAGATAACTATTATTCATTATGGGGTTCAGTAGTGTTCTTTCAGCTGAATGAACTGACTAAAATTGAATATGCAAATGTTTTAGCTGCTGGTGACTTCAATCTCGTTTATTCAGAAATTGATTATGCAATGCTTCAGTTGTAGGATCGAGGCAAAGAATCCAGGACACAATTCAGCATGTACGACGTCCAGAATCTTTTGTCAATCTCGTTTATTCTTGTGGGCTATGGTAGGTTGACGGCAATTTGTTGCTCAGGTCAATTGCCCCCAATTTTTCAGTTCTTGACTCCTGATTCCTGAAGCCATTCATATCAGTTTCGCAACTGGTATGGGCCTTTTCTGGCAACATTGTGATAGCAATTGTGTTATATATGCAACAATTTGTGGTAAAATTCTTGATTTGTAGCTTTTGCTGTCTTATTTAAAGTTACATATCATAATTGAGTCTTATTCAGAGTTTCATACCTGTTTATTTGATTGAGTGTTCATATTTCTTCGATATGAACATGAATTGAAGAGGGAGAGGTGAAAACAATCTAATAGGGAGGGGCTGGGCACCAATCTAAAGTAGTGAAGCTATAATCTGTTCTGAAGTTATAATTCATATTGGCAATGTGCCAACCATTTGCATTTGTTGCCCTCATCCTTCTTGGAAATTTGGTGCTCACTAATAATCTGTTTGTTGGAGCTTTTGATCTTCGTGCAATCCTACCGAGGAGCTGCTTGTGACTTCTGAACTTGAAGTGGTTTGTGAGACTTTGAATAAGCAATGGGGGCTAAGATGGTGGATGAGTAGCCGAGTAGGCCATGAATTACCATTGGCAATATTTTTTTCATGGCTTCAAAATCGGCCAAGATCCATTAATATGATAGATAGCTTTGTTTTATGCAGACATGTCTTTCAATTTCTGACTTCCATGTTAAAAGCTAAATACAAGTTTGAAAGAATTATTTGTATAAACAATAGTTTTTTGATAATTGCTTTATTATGCACGATACAATTAAATATATTTTTTGCAGTCTTCATTTTGGTGATGTTCCTCTTTCATCTGATTTGTTGGACAGATTGAATCTATTTTTTCCATGACATGGTAGGCAAGGAGAATGAGATTGGTAGCCATAATTGATGATCCCTTGCAAGCTGTTCCATTAAGAAGGGATATTATTTAGACACTATTTAATTTTGATGGTGCTTGTAGCTCTATCACTGGCCATGACCCGTCGATGGTGTGTGGGCTGTGGGCACGGGATCCGTACAAACCATCTTCTGTGGCAACAAACCGACGTCGGCCACATCTGTTTCAGTGGCAACATCTGGACATATCTGCCTGCAAGTTCGGCAACACGGTCCCGTGCAGGCCTTGAGGTAATTACTTCCATGATTTTTGTCCATTCCATTCGACCAATCCAATTTAATCCAGTTCCCATCAATCATCATAGGATTGGATGGACATGGCCCATGGGATTAGTTTTTTCCTTTCCAATCATATCACGAGATGGCATGAGTCATCATGGTAATTTTGTGGCTGGCCAGGAGCCTAATTCTACTTTCACTAGACACACTTTATTTTTGGTCGATTCTTCAATGAAACAATGCAGGATTCTTCCACGAAACGGTGCTGTGAGGTTTGGTGTTTTAATGATATTGGTGTGGACCGTGCTTTGTTGTGATTGGGGTAGAATTCATGGTTGGGTTAGCTGAACTCTAGCAGCTTCGACCATGGGATAGTGATAGATGTTGGAAGAATAATCAGGTTTACTTGGCTTTGGAGAGGTTAGATGTTTGGGTGAAAATTTGTCAATTTAGTGCACACATTGTTAATACATTTTGAGTGATCTTACAAGAGGGTAAAAAAAGAAAAAGTTCTGTTAATACTATGAAACTGTTGGATGCATGTATTCATTAAATTTCTCTCTCAGGTTGTAATTGTTGAGCTGTTTTGGATAGCAATGTTGGATGGATCATCACGTGGAACAAAACAGGCTAGGCTCCTGCTTTCAATTTAGTATACTTTCCAGATCAATTATGCTACTACTTATTTCTTTTATGTTTCTTTCAAAGGTTTGTAGATTTTTTTCTTTTATTAGGAACATTTTTCTTCCTGAAACCTAGCCTCAAACTCTCAGGTTGAGTGGTGATGTTCTTGCCTGAAAAAGTAAATGCATAGCCACTCGCCCACTCCATAAGGTATGTGCACTTGTTTGGGTTTAATTTGGGTTCCGAGTGATCTGCATGGTGGTTAAGACTTCTACTGAATTTATAGCCTCACGTGTGAGTTCATTGAGCTCTAAATTTGTTTAGCTGTAAATTCAAATGCTACTATTCTGGTTGTGTAACAATGCTTGTTAATCTCATATCAGTATTTTCCTGGTTAGAGCAGTCTGTTCAGTGCAAGATCAACACTTGTGGTCTTTCTAAAGCACGCTTAATTATAAATTCATATTCTTCACTTTTTAGCTTTCCTTTCAAGTATTAAATTATTGTGTTCATATTATTCATGACCACTGCTCTCCAATGGTTTACATGCCACAACTGTTTCAATTGCTTATTCTCCAGTAGAATCTGATCATTAGCTTTTTGTGCCTCGATGCAGTTGGTGCTCACTACTCATGTTCTCCCAATTTTTTGTCTTCCGCCACATATTTGGTAAAACAATCAGCATCTAATAGTCTCTGCTCATGTACTGTCTTAATTTTTGTTGTGAGATATCATGCTTGCTTCCAGTTATAGGCTCCTCATTATTCATTGGTGACATTCATGAAATCCATTTCTATTCTTGTTGAGGTGTGTACTGTTTCCTGTCAGGTAGTGAAATGATACCTGGTGATTCTTTTAATAACTAAATCGATCTGTCGTACATATAGAATATGTTTCTTCACTCAGGTTCAGGTGAACAAGGTGTTAAACCCCATGGGGTCTGGAGATCTTTGAGTTGATTGCATTCACCTGACTTTTTTTGTAGGAGCTAAATGTTGAGATCACAAATAGAAAAGGAACAGGGAACAACTATATAGAAAAAGGTATGCCATATGAGGTTGGTCTTTGTACTGTTATTATACACCAAGAGAATGGTTAGCCTACCAATTTACAGAACTATTGACAAAAATAAATAAGCGGCTCCGATTAACCCGCATTATTTTTGCTGCATCAGATTTTATTTGAGGCATTGTTGATATGACTTTGGAAAATATAACTTAATTTCTTTCTTGAAGAAAAAATGTATTTGTTACCTGTGTGATCAACTAATAATGAAAATATATCTATAACACAAGACATCTATGATACATTATTCGGGATATTTAACTATTTGCCACTCTTAAGTGGTGTCAAAAAACTCTCTCACTGACAAGTGGGATCATCTGAGTCACTACACGTGGGCCAGGATGGCAAATGGCCTGCCATTCACCTCGTAAGGATGGCAAATAGTTAATTATTCCAGTTTCATGTATGTTACCAGGTGAACCACAATGTCTCTGAGAATATATAGTTGTTTAGTAGCTCTGCGCTTTAACCTTGAACTTTCCTTACCTTTTTCTCGTTTTTGTACCGTTGGCTTGAATCAATGAGTGACCTATGCAACCGTCATTGGAATTCTCCTAAAGCTGAAGACACTCACAAATGAGCATCCGTCATGTTACTCTTCGACATGCTGGATAGCCACGACCATCTGGGACAGTGGAGGGTGGACCAGGACGCCATGTTGAACTGTCTGTGCGTGTTTAGATGTATGATGAGGACAAGAGCATGTTCCAGATGTGCAAAGATGAGCAGGCAGTAAGTGGATGTTAGACTTGGTGAATGATCTGAAATTTGTTTTCAAATAGAAGACATTTCATATAGTAATTTACCATGTCCCAATACTTTGGTAGCAATAGCACTTGTATATGTGTTGTGTTTCCTTTCACCATGTTAGGGTACTAAGGTTCACCATGTTAGCACTGATGGCATTATTTTTCTTGGTCAATAGAACAACATTGACTATTTTTGAACCCCGTTGTTATCTTTGTAACTGTTGGTTATAGAATGTTGTTCATGATCGTTTTATTACTTAGACAATCTCACAACCTGACGGCTATAAATCTCATAAAATTGATTCTTATGTATCTAAAAAAAATTATGTTTCCTATTTTTCATGCTCTACGTATTTGCGTTGGAAATCTCATACCTGTAGCAACGCACGGGCACGAAAAAAAGACCTAAAACTGTGGTGGACGCCGCTGTGTGTCCTCTCCTATCCACACGAACTACGTAGAGCAATAGCCAGAAATCTTTGCGCTAATGTGGTGATGATGCTCCCCGACGATAGATCGGAGCCGTACGTCGGCGCTACTTGACGATGACCCAGACGGCGTAGATGATCCCCGGCAGGTAGGCGAACAAGGCCAGGAGGAGGGCGATCCAGAACTCGATCTGCATTATTGCATTCATGATTCATGCTTGCGTGGGTCAGATGCGGGAAATTAATCAAATTAATCTACTACGGACATTGCACAACCATGCATCTGTTCTGTGATCGATCGAGAAGACATTTCCTCACCTTGATGCCGTGCTTGAGGAAGACGCCGAGCGGCGGGAGGATGATGGCGAGGATGATGCGCACCACCGTCACCGAAGTGTCCGCCATTATCGCTGCGCGGCTGCCGCGGCGGACGGAGGAGATGGACCGGTCGCGCGCCGATCGTTCGCCGGGGAAGGAGATCGAGGTCCTCTCTCGTAGCCTAGCTAGCTTGGCGCGCGCGCGTGTGGGAGAGGAAGCCACGGGGTGACGGGGAGCGGAGGCGGGCGAGTCGCGTTCGTTCGCGCATGGACACCACGTACAAAACTGGGAGCGGGGCCGAGAGCTTTCAGTCGGTGATGAAATAATGAGTCACTATCGGACTTCCGACATCACCGTACGTACCTCGTCCCGGCTGGTTGCTGACTCGATCGGCGCGTGCGCGTCAGCTTGATGTTGCTGCCGTGCCAGGCCGCCCCGTCCGGCCGCCCTCATTGTTGAAAATATAGAGAAAATGATGTTTTTACATGACAAGAAAAGATAGGGACGAATGAAAGAGGTTAGGGACATAGAGATTTTGTTGGATCTTTGCGAAATGTCCTGGCAGAACGACCAGATACGTCGCACACACGGTGGGGCGAGTAGCAGCCATTGGTCAGTCTGACCCAATACCACGATATCTACATGCTTCACGCTTCAGCAAACCAACTCTCCCGGGGAGCGGTCTGCAAGTCCGTCCGGCCGGCACCTCACTCTCCCTGACGCCAGCGGCCCCTCAGCGTTCCCGTTGTTCTTCCCCACTCCCCGCAACCTGCAGCTAGCTGATCGATCCACCAACCATGGCGGCGCCCGCCCTGGCCATGCTGGTCGCCGCGGCGGTCCTGGCGCTGGCAGCGGCGGCGTGGCTGTGGGACTGCGCCGTGGTGCGGCTCCTGCGGCGGCCCCGCGCCGCGGCGTCCGCGTTCCGGGCGCAGGGGGTCCGCGGCCCGCCATACAGGTTCCTCAGCGGCTGCAACGGCGACGTCCGCAGGATGAGGGCGGAGGCCGACGGCGTGGCGCTCGACGTCCGCGATCACGACTACGTCCGCAGGGTCATGCCGCACTTCCTCGCCTGGAAGGACCATTACGGTATGCTCTGCTCTGCTCAGCTGCTCTGCTCTGTTTCAATGGAGACAGTAGTAGAGTTTCCATTGCTTGATACGTGTAAAAAAAATTCTGTAATTTACAAGTGAAGACCCACATAGCACTGAAAAAGGTTTTCAATTCCAACGGTGGTGTGTAGGAGCGCCATTCCTCTACTGGTTTGGCTCGCAGCCGCGGATCTGCCTCCTCGACTACGAGTCAGTAAGGCAGGTTCTCTGGAACAAGTCGGGACATTTCGTCAAGTCCGATGCGCACCCGGCGATCCTGGCAATGATCGGCAAAGGGCTGATTCTGGTGGAGGGTCCCGACTGGGTGCGCCATCGGAGGGTGGTCAATCCAGCTTTCGCCATGGACAAGCTAAAGGTTATCATAATAATGACCTTCTGAATTTTAATTCAGCTCTAGTTTCCCAGTGACCAACTGACCAGTTTCGCTCTAAACGGATTCTTTTATGTTATGGAATTAAAGATGATGTCAACGACAATGGTCAGCTGTGCGGAGCGGTTGATCAAGGAGTGCGAAGAGCTTGCATCCAGCAACCATAGCGGGGGAGTCGAAGTGGATTTCAGCAAACACTTTCAGGAGTTGACAGCAGAAGTCATTTCCCGAACCGCCTTCGGAAGCAGTTATAAGGAGGGGAAAGAAGTCTTCCATACACAGAGGCAGCTCCTGGAGCTTGCCATGGCCACTCTCCTCAATTTGCAACTGCCAGGATTCAAGCAGGCCCGGTCCTGTAGTATAGTCAGGCGGGGCAACCGCCCAGGGCCCCCAAAATACTAAGGGCCCCCAAATCTATGATATTTGTATTATATACTACTCCTATGTATGTATTGTATATAGTTTATGTGTACTAAATCAAGCAAACAACCGATCCAAGTTGATCCAGTCACCCATTCGGTATTTCATCTCCACCACCAGTTCATCCGCACCACGGATGAATATGTAAAAAGATTAGTCCCCAACTAATTTAGATTAACATTTAGTTCCTTATGGTATAGTCTTCCATTCTTTCCTAATTTTTTTTAACACAAATTAGCTCCAAATCAAGATTTTAATGTCAAATTAAAAAAAAAACTCTAGTAGAGCTGTTAGGTCTAGCAGCATATATTATTTAATTTTGAGTTTACAAAGTATCACTAACTGTTATAAAATAATTTGGTTACTTAGTTCTAACGGGCCTCCAACATAATTTTCGCCCCGGGCCCCCGAAAACCCAGGACCGGCCCTGGATTCAAGCAAGTGGTTTTACTCTTTATCGTTTTTTGTTCAGCAGTATTATTCTTGCCTTTTATTTCTTTATATGCTCATGGTTTGTTAATGAATCCTTATCTTTTAGGCATCTCCCTACTAAAAGCAATAGATTAAAGTGGACGCTAGAAAAGAAGATGAAGACGACGCTCATGGCAATCATACAGCCTCGGTTAGCATCGAAAGGAAGTGGATTTGGGGATGATCTGCTTGGTTTGATGCTTGAGGCTTGCTTCATGACGGAACAAGGAGAGCAACGAGATGAGCTGACCCTGACCATGGATGAGATAATAGACGAGTGCAAGACCTTCTTTGCAGGGCAGGACACCACGTCCCATTTGCTTACCTGGACAATGTTCTTGCTCAGTGCGTATCCCGAATGGCAGGAGCGGCTGAGAGAAGAGGTTCTGAGAGAATGTGGAAAGGCAAATCCTACTGCTGAGATGCTTAGCAAATTGAAAGAGGTATGCTGGATAATGGATTCCCTGTCTACTTTTGGCTACTGTAATACTCACAATCTTAATGTCTTTATCACTAAACTAATTAATGTGACCACAATATTTGTTGCGCAGAATCTAGTTGTAGGCTTGTAGCTAATATATATGAAATTGATATTGCAGATGACGATGGTGCTTCTTGAGACATTGAGACTCTATGGCCCTGTTATGTCCATGCTAAGAAAGCCTACCTCTGATATAAGACTGGGAAGCCTCAGTATACCTGAAGGCACTGTAATTGTGATACCTATCCCGATTCTTCACCGAGACAAAGAGGTCTGGGGTGCAAATGCCAATGAGTTTGATCCGTTACGATTTGAGAATGGGGTCACAGATGCAGCAAAGACCCCACAAGCTCTTTTGGGATTCTCAATAGGGCCCAGATCATGCATCGGTCAGAACTTCGCCATGCTAGAAGCAAAGTCAGTAATGTCCATGATCCTGCAGAAATTCTCCTTCACACTTTCCCCAAAGTATGTGCACGCACCAGCAGACCATATAACACTTCAACCTAAGTTTGGTCTTCCCATAGTTTTGAGGCCACTGGATGCAACATGTTAGAAGGTTGTATATGCAGCCTATTATCTGAGTTTATGATATGTAAATGTGCACATACACCAAACAGTACACCTAATATAATGACCTAAATAACCTAAACTAGCTGCAAAAAAGCTGGCTATCTTAATTTTACAGGGCTGTTTTCCATATGCTGTCACTATCTGGGGTAACTTCTGAGATATGCCCATATTATGTGTAGATTGTACTTGAAACTTTATATTCAAAACCGAGTGATTCTGAGTTGAATGACCTAAATTTCCAAACTTAAGCTTGGTCACGTAGGCCGAATACTGCTGAGTTTTTGGAGTTCCAGTGAATAGGAATGTAGAGAAGCATACGATGTCCCATGGAAGGTTCAGTACGGTATGCTTGTTCAGTCAAGTCTGTGACCGATTGAATTCAGCTCCATATAGATCAAGCCTAAGATGTTCCAGCTCTGCTCGAGATTTTTTGTGCTGCTTCACAGCTTGTCATGCTTCTTCCATGCTAGTTTGTGTTAGTCGGGATTTCTTGCCCAAGATGGATTTGGAATGCAGCAGTTTAAGAATCAAAGATGTGCACAAAGAATATGTTTACCCGGCTCAGGGAATGGACGGACTTTCTTGTGCTGCTGGTCATGTAACTGAACTACGGGAAAAACACTGAAAAGACAATAATTAGAATGGTTATGCATCAATCGGAATGTTGAAAAATTAGAAGTCAATGTCAGCAATGGCCATGAACAGGACCCTTCAGAAATTGTACTTCACAGTTCCCAAAAGTATGCGCATGCACATTAGATTATAACACCTCAACTGAAATTCGGTATTCCCAGTCTTGAGGCCACTGGATGTACAATGTTAAGTTGTGTACATGTAGCATATTAGCAGGATCTTGTAGTGCGTAGACAGGAACAACATTACTAGTGTTTCAAAACTTTAAGTTTCATTGACCTATAACGTAAACCTAAAAACAAACTTCTAAAACTAGTTGAAGAAAAAGTGGCAGTATCTGTTCAGGGGTATTTCATCTGTATAGTTGCAACCAGATAAAAAAATGTCTGGAATGCGACCGGAGTAACTTATGAGGTATGCTAATACAGTTTAAAGGCTACATAAAACCTTCTATTAAAAAATGTAGTTTGAGCTGAATTACCTGAATTTCCAAATTCTAGTTTGGTCAGGTAAACTGAATAGAAGGCTATGTACTACTCCTCCTTCCGTTCTTAAATATATGCCGTTTAGGGCAAGCTAGTTAGTTCAAAATGAACTAATTTAATTGTCCTAAACGTCATATACTCAAGGACGGAGGTAGTACCACATTTTGGACTCCCTTGTATAGTTCCATTTGCAATGACTCAGCATGTAGGGAAGCACATGACCCATTTCCATTGTATAATGTTGAATTGTTGATATAAAGGACCAATTGTTGCCCTACTCCTGAATCCTGATAGGCGATAGCTATGAGTATTCAAAATTAGCATATCTTTTGCTCCGAAATGACTGATAGAAAAAGCAATCTTTTGTATTAAAAAATCGAAGAGAATGAACACGAAGCACTTAATAGATTAATTGGGGAAGGGGGAGCAGGAGCACGAGAACCGGCACGGCGGCGCAAACCTTCTCTCCGCTGATCGCTGGTCGTCCCTGCATTGTTGGGCGATTGAAGCCTCTCGTGGGACAGCCTGACGGCCGGCACGAGCGCCGGCGTCCCATCCATCGTGTAGCCGGTCTTGGTCGGCCGGGCAATCGGCGGCGTCGGGCCGTCGGGCTGATCGGGGGATTGGGCCGAAGCCGGCGGGGCGGCGCCTATACTTACTTTTGGATAGATGGGCTGGCATGTCCCACCTGGCCAGGCCGCGTCCCGTCCGCCGTGTCGAGCAGAGTGGTTGGTTTGGGGCTCACAGTCACAACGGGCCGCATGTGCTACCAGCACAAGCTTGTCACTCATATCTCATGGCAGTGACAAATAAAAATGATTCCTAGGGTATTTAGATACAAACTAAGATTTTTGTACAGTGCAAATTTGTAACCATAATTGGAATCTGTTGTGTAAGCGTCGTGGTAGTAGTAACCTAACTGGTTCGAGAAAGTCGTTGGAATGTATAAACCAGGATTCCAGTCGCCTGAAAACTAGGCATCCCGGGATTAATTAGCAAAAACCAAGAAAAAACATAGGGTTATCTTTCATGAGTAGTCTATGATTGTACTTGATTGGGTTGGTGGTGGCGTCACTGACAACACCGAATCTGTCAGTACAATACAATGACCAAAGTCCAAAGGGGTCCTCTTTCATGCAGAATCCATAGAAGTAATAAGCTGTCATGCAAATATGTTCTTGCCTTTAATCTTTTCCAGGGGGCAACTGTGCCCACCTTTGCCAGGACAGATGACCCCATGCTTGTCACTCTCAGACGCCCATATCCACTCACTCGGTATATGCTCCTCATAGAGCAATCATTCAGTTTATATATGTAGGCAATCAGCAGCTTTATTCAAAAAAAAAAGACAAGTAACGGATACGAGGCTTAACGATCATACATTGTTATTCAGCTAGTGCTCTCTCCGTTCCCAACTGAAAGTCATTTCAATTTTTTTAGAAAGTCAAAACATTTTTAAATTTGACTAAATTTATATATAAAATATTAACATTTATGATACAAAATAAGTACTGTTACATTCTTCATTAAATAATTTTTCAAAGTATGTCTATTCGGTATAAATCTTTGTCTCATGATAGTTTGAGTCAAACACAAAATGATTTGACTCTAAAAAAAATCAGAACAAAATTTGAAACGAAGAAAGTAGTACGTGGCAAGGCATATGCAAGTATCCAACGCATTGCCTGCATGTCCTTTTCTTAGTACTACTGTAGCAGTAGCACAATAGAAACAGATCACAAAGCTTCAATCAATTTTGATTCCGTTTTTATCCATGCTTCTACTCTACGTACTCTACACTAGTCTTGCGCGGTTGCGCCCTTGCCTCGGCCTGAGGGATCATCTTCCCCCGACTCGCCTCGAGTGCGTGGCATCACGCGAGGCACACACACGTCCTGGTGCTGAACGTCGTGCGGCGTGCCTCAATCTTGAGAGACGGGGCATATGGGTAGGACAAATGCAACCGAAAAGGCCAGACCAGATCACCTGACGATGCCACGAACCTGATGCTCCTGCCCATGCCAGTTCCGAGACCAGATTGCGACCCCACGGCCACAAATCTGGGGCGTGTTCGGTAGTGGGTGAAAAATTTTTCACTCATATTAAATACAACTTTGACTACTAATTAAGAGAATTAAATAAAGTCGGTTTCAAAACTACTTTCACAACCCCGAATAAAATTGCGAGACGAACCTAAAGAGACCTTTGACCGCATGATCAGAATATGGTACTGTAGCACTACTGTAGCAAATCACTAATTAATTATGCTTATTAGATTCGTCGCGCAAAGTTGCACTCATCTGTGAAAAGGTTTTACAAATAAACTTCATTTGGTACTCCATGCATACAAGATTCCGTTTCTATGAATTTTTTTTCAGCCCAACCAAACGGGAGCCTGCCTCGCCTGGCTGTTGTAGAAGAGTCAAAACAGTTTAAACATTTACTAGACTGTGAGGGTGTTTGGATTTTAATCTCTGAAGGGACTAAACTTCTAAACAACAGAGACTAAAAACTGACTAAAACTAGTCTAGTTTCTAGTCAGGGATGACCCAACTAAAAGGGACTAAAACCCCTATATCTCTCCTCATTAATTATTTTCTCATTAATTGCAGCGGCCCATCCCGACCTCATCCGCTCGACTCGTTTTCCTCCGCGGCTCCGCGAGGGAGACGCTCCGCCGCCGCTCTCGCCCGCGACCGCACGCCCTCCGCCGCCTTTTCCCACCACCCGCTGCACCCGCCCCCGGGCGCACGCCCTCCGCCGCCTTTTTCCCTCTGCCGCGCCGCACCCGCTGCACCCGCGAGGGCGCCCGCAGATCCGGCGACTTCCCCGCAACCATGGACGGCGACGGCGACAGCGACCTCCCTCACGATTTCTTCTCGCATACGGCTTCTTCCGGTGCTGTGATGCACCCCATCAACAGCGACGGATGGGGAATGACGCCCTCTCGTCTCCAGGGATCCGACGACCGCGGTTCGGTGGCCGGGGGGCTCGGCGCTCCCCGCTTCGGGCTGGAGAACCTCGACCTCAACGCCGACTGCGTCGCCGCCGTCTCCTACCCCAACATGAGCATGTACACGCACCTCCTTCATTCGGGGAACATGTCTGGCCATGGTGCGCCCCCAGAGGACAAGATCGGACGGTGTGCCGCAGCGGGCGGGTCGTCCACCTCGCCAAGGTCTCCCCCCGTTGAGGGCCCAGATCGTCGTGGCAAGGTCATCGAGACGTCGGGGCGAGGAGGTGCTGATTCAACTAGCTCAGGCAGCGGCAGGCAGCGCCGATCATGGTAGACGACGTCTGCGAAGAAGATGAAGACGAGGAAGACGACAACATGCCGAACCAGCATAGCCAGGTACAATATCTAGATCGATTGTGTGGAATGTAGAGTATCTGGAAATTGTTGAATATGGAATGTTTGTTCTCCAAATTATTCCCATCAGTGCAAGTAATAATTGAAATTGTTGAATATGGAATCTTTGTTCTACAATTTATTCCCAGCACGTTTGATCTGGGCTGCCAAATAACTTGTGAATGTGAAACGTAACTAAAATTTTCGTCAGATGGATAGACCCTCTTCTGTCAGATGATCTTTCTCTGCATTTTGATGCTATTTTTCGCACCAGTAGCAGGATTTAGAGAAAAACGCATGCATAACTGAAGACTCATTAGTTTCTTGCCACTCCAATCACCTGAACACAATGTAAAAAAATGCAGCATTAGAGTTTTTTTCCTTTTTTTATTTTTTGGTGCATTATTTGTAGTAGTCATAACCTTTTTTTTTTTTACATCTTAGTAGTCATAACCCTTGACAGCACATAAGGGATACGCTGCACATAACGATACTGGAATCAAATCTTTACCTACCTTGTCTGACACCATGCAGTTGCATGTCATGTGAGTTGAAAACCATATCAAGATGCTGAATTTAGATGGTGTAAATTTGCATTGCCCTGCTAATTGCATTACTGTATAGTAGGATGTTTTCTCATACTTTTTTAAAAGAGGCAAAAAAGCAAGGCTAACTGGACCGAAGAAAATACATTGACTTTGTGTGAAATAGCTTGTGAGGAAATAGATGTGGTAGAGTTTGGAACACTCATGCATACAAGAATATGAGGGAGAAATACTGGGAAAGGGCAAAGTTGTGGCATCCAGGCAGGGAAATTAGAAACAAAATGACTAACCTGAAGGGTTTGTACACGGATTGGGTATGGTTGCAAAAGCAAACTGGTTGCGGCCGCGACGGAGATGGACAAGTGACAGCAACTGCAGATTGGTGGGCGAGGGAGATCAAGGTATTTCAAGTTTTTGTTTTTTTTTCTGGTTATACTTGTTAAACAGTAGCAGATTTGAATATGAAATGTGATGAAATGCTAATGGTGCAAATGCTAATGTATAAACTTGTAGCAGATCTGCTTATGGCCTAGTGCTAACTTGGAGTTTTTGTTTTTTTTCTGGTTATACTTGCTAAACAGTAGTAGATTTGAATATGAAATGTGATGAATTGCTAATGGTGCAAATGGTAATGTATAAACTTGTAGCAGATCTGCTTATGGCCTAGTGCTAACTTGGAGTTTTTGTTTTTTTTCTGGTTATACTTGCTAAACAGTAGTAAATTTGAATATGAAATGTGATGAAATGCTAATGGTGCAAATACTAATGTATAAACTACTGATTATTGACAAGTGACACCAACTGAGTACATGCCCCATTTTTTTTCAAGTCAGACCAAATCTGAAGAAATTTAGAAATGGTAACCCTGAGTACATGCCCCATTTACATGAGATTTTTCATGAGGTCGCTGTAGATGGTACTTCCGCTTATCTTCCTGGGACAGAAGAGAATTTTGAGATAAATAATGATGATGACCTAAATGCTAATGAAGGCTTTGTGTCCAGCCCTATGAGTATCAACACTCAAAAGAGAGGGAGCGGCTCATTTGAGTTAAGGAGTACAGCTAGTAGTCCTTCAAAGAGAAGCAAAACTTGAAAGAGTACGGCTAGTAGCTCTCGTACTCATGGCAAAACTAAGGGTCCATTTGTGAAATATATGAAGAACATCGAAACTAAGTTGGAGAAGGAATGTGACAGAACCGCCTAAAATAAATCTATATTATCACCTAAGCCGGTCCACGTGGCTCATAAGCGATAACACAGATGTATTTTGTCACCTCTGTCGGGTCATGCCCGGTGAATCACTAATACAGGATCGAGAATATGCGCTAAGCCCACACGAAGGCAGGACCAGAGTACAAGTTTACATTACATAAAAGTCCACAAGTACTTAATATTACAAACTAGGTTTTTAGTACAAGAAAGTAAACATGATTCAGAGTTTAGACAGCGGAATTTAAACTAAACGCGGGATACACATGAGAGGCCATCCAAGCATATCACTCCTCATCGTCATTTTCCCATTCAAACTCCCATCCATCTGGAATAGCACCAGGCCAGATGGGGTTACCTGAAAATCACAAATTAAACAAGGCTGAGTATGCTAATACTCAGCAAGACTGACTCGTCAAAATAAAAGACACAGCTAGACATGCAAGGCTTTTTGGCTGGTGGGTTTGTTTTGCCAAAAGCAACTAAGAGTTGATCATTACTTTCAAATTTTAGCTCAAGTTCTAATATGTTAACCATTCTAGGTAAGCACCTAGCTAAACAAGCATGGTTGTGCAAAACAGATTAATCAATCAACAATATTAATTCAAAATGTTTCATAAATAAACATAGGGTAGCAAGTGGTCAAGCCGACTCAGATAACGGCGAGTGACCGACGATCGATCGATTTATATCCTTGCAAGGTAAACCCAAGATACATGGAAGAAGGTAGACATCAAAGAATTCAAAGAAAAACAAATGCAGGGTCTATCCTGACCAGGCGGTTCCCGTCACTCCCCAGATTAGGGATAGATATCACAGTCCTAAGTACAAGGTTACTGGGACGCCCTCACACGGCACGCCCAGACTCACACTTTCACTACCGGAATCAAACCGGGAGACGCATCTCAAGATTTGTAGCGATAAAGTCCCCGCACTGGTTCATTAAGTACTAGGCTTACCGATCTCATTCCCGACAAGCACTTGGTACGTTCAATAGCTTAGACCAGCACCATTCTACTCGGTCGAGACCGAACCCATTGCTCTTACCACATGAGCGAGTCAATTTAACCAACTTATGATTCCAACATAAGCATCATATATCTCGCGAGCAATGAGTCATTACTCGACTTGTACTGTATCCTTAGAGCATGGCACTAGCGTTCCTAACATACTAGTAAAAGAGCATAGAGGTCCTAAGGATCATGCATCTAGGTTTCAAAGCAACTCCTGAAACTTAAATGCACAAAGTAAACATAAATACTGAAAAGTAAAGGTAGAGTGAGATTTTATCCAAAAAGGTTATATGCATCCGGTGCTTGCCTTCCTCTGACTCAACACTAGCCTTGGTCTCTTCTGGACTTTGGTCCAGGTCTTGCTGCCCACTCACTTGATTCAGCTCACCACTAGCGGATCCCTCCTCCTCCTGTGTGAGCGTGTACGTTCCGTCGGGTAAATCTACACGTTTATGCACATGCATTAGTTACAGGGTGAATGTGAGAGATTTTACAAATAAACCCAACTCTTATGGGCCACATTCATCAAAACAAACAAGAAAGCTCACAAAAGTATTGTGGATGTGATGAGAGTGAATTAACTACTACTTTGATGGTGATTGTGTGCACATTTTAAACAAATTAGCTTACTAAACTTAACCAAACAGTATGGGGTGTGTTTAAATGAATCCAAACAGGAACTTAAACATGAAATGCTTATTTAAACTTAAAGAATATTTATAAATCTATTTATTCAATTCTTAGCTAGCCATCCATCCATAATTCATATTAATTAAAAAAAATAGCTCCAACTGATATAAAATTTTGCACACAGCAGCATATGACTAAACTAAGCTTAAGTATCAAAAATTAGCTCCAGATCCTATATAATTTAATTTATATGAAAAAGACAAATTTTAGCCTAGCTTAACAACATTAAATCCTACAAAAAGATGTACTAATCTTTTTGACCTCAAATTTTTTCTACAAGTCATTCATGTCATATTTAAGCTACTGACAAATTTACAAAAGCAGATCTATCATATTTTTCAAGTTACCAAATTAACATCCTACACAAGATTAAATACACTACAACATTCAACCCAGGTCCTAAAATCATAATTATTTTCCAGAGATGCTAAACATCATGACAAAGTTCTAGGGTGCATTTGTGCTTACAGAAATTATTTCTTGAGGGGACTATAAAAAGCATCAAGCTTAAACTAACATAAAGCTTACAAAAATCATAACTATAAATCTACACATCAAACAAATGTCAAATTTGGTCATAGGTCTAAACATAGCACAAATAATAACATATCCAAATTTCATCTCCATTACACAAGTACATTTTGAACTACAATAAAAGTACATCAAACTGAGTTTGAATTTTCATTTTAAAACTACACAGAAAAACCTTATACACCATTTTTAGAAATTGTAGATCTCCTCACAAAGAACCCAACACAATTGGATTTACATTTTTATGATTTTTCTACAATTTTTAATGATTTTTCGAAGTTGCAGCCGAAACACTAAAGAACCTTATTACAACCAAGTCCCTAGATAATGCAGATAAACCCCTAGAATGAAAACTGAGATAGCAATCGGGTCCCTGGCACCATGGCTGGTGGAGGGAGCTCGATTCCGGTGAGGGAAAAGGCCGGGCTTGGCCGGGAAAGGGCGGGATAATGCTCCTTGCTTACCTAGGGTTCCGTTTTGAGGGTTGGAGGGGTTGGAGGAGTGGCCGACAGCGGTGCTCGGCGGCGCCAGGCATCCATGGCCGACAATGGCTCTGTTCCGGAGTGAGCACAGGACACGGCGGCACGCTGGGACGAGCAGGCGGGCGAGCACGACGAGAAGGGCGAGGAAAGGAGCACGGCTCCCCTAGTTCTCCCCTCTTTATCCCGCCGCTTAGCCCGTCAGGCCGCGTGCGCACAGGCGCGTCGCGCGTCTGCCGCGACCGGCGCGTGGCGCTGCATGCGCGCGTGCGCGCCTGGGCACGGTGCACAGGTCGACGAACGGGCGAATGGTCCATGGTTGGGGCATGGTCCACAGCGGAGAAGCCTAGACGTCCGTACGCCGGAGAAAGAGTCGCGCGACACGTGGACGGCAGGCAGTGGCAAAAGCGCGCGCGCAGAGCGCGGCGACGTCGGCGCCGGCGCCCGTTTTAATTCCATTTGACCGTGTTCAAAATTGTGAAACTTGAAATTTTTGAATAGAACTCGAAAATCTCCAAAAACAAAAGTTGTAGAGGAACTATAGGACTACAACTTTTCCAAAGGGCGGCCTATGTTTTGATGTTTGGTTTGACGAAAAAAACACGACGAACCTGCCAGTTTTCTTGGCCCCGAAACACTGTTCACAGCGAGTTCAACCCTGTTTTTGGCACCTTTACGCTCAAAATTTGAATGTCCGCCAATTATGAAAAATGTGTTCCCGGAAATAAGGAAAAACTTTTATACTGGTAGATTTTGAACTTCTATAGTGAAATTTGGAGAACGCGCAAGAAAACTATTTCAGCCTTTTAGAGTTCTTAGGGGTTTGACTGAATTTTGAGATTTTGACCAAGGGTTTATTTGCAAAAGTGATCAAAACCATGCTAAACATACTTATAGACTAATCACACTTGATTATCATGATTAATTCAGGTATTTAGCTTAACTAAACACCTGGGGTGTTACAAGGAAGCTGAGAAAACAAACTCTATTTTGCAGGCCCTTGTGAACCAAGGCAATGAAAAGGCAAGGAGAAGTGAGGAACGTGCTAAATCAGTAGCTACGTGTCAGAATCTTGCCATTGAGTGTGGGGCAACAGAAGAGTCGGTTGAGTACTTTGTTGCGTGTGACTTGTTCAAGGAAAAACACAACGTTCAGCCTAGGCGCCAAGCGTACCAGATCGCGTACCCTAGTTAAAGATGAAAACGCATCAGGTACGAACGAATATACCCAAATACAGATGATGTCATATGCAAATACGAATACAGATAGATCACAAATAATCTCAAATAATGACCACGTTTACGATGTTCGTACATGTTATGACCATTTAAGGGCTCCATCAGTGAATAAACATACTACCTCCACTTCTAATCATTGTACGTTGCTTTTGCTTTATTTTAAGTTAAACTTTTTTTAGTTTAAACTTTTTATTAGGACATATATACGATACTACAAATTTACAGTTCGTATGGACAAAAATGAGTTTCATGGCACCACTCAAGGTTGTTTTAGCCTAGAAGGTCAATACCTTCATGGCCTCGACGAAGAAGACGCCATCCTTGATCCGAGCTTGATCTCTGGTCCACAATTTGTAGAAGAATCCTCGGGCAGATACCATAACTCAAGCGAGATCATGTGGGGTGTGACAATGACAATGAGTCTGCGTGAGGCCGCGGCACCGTGCACGAGATCACCCGGGGCAGCGATGGTGGCGGCGAGTCCAAGCGAGATCTTGCAGAGCAAGGAAGTAGTGGGTAAGATCACATGAGGCAACAACATTTCACGGTGTGAGAGCAACGTGCGGGTCGTCCGTCCACGAGCAGGTTGCCGATGTAGGGGTGAATGGCAGGCAGAGGAGGAGGTACCAGGAGGTGAAGAAAAAGCGCGAAGACTCGGGTGAGCACACTATGACATGTGGCAATAGTGGAGACTCGGATGGAGGAGGAGGAGGAGGAGGAGGCACACGATAGCTATGGCCGGGGGTGGGGATCTGGGGAAGTGGAGGCATAGGGTAAAGGTGGGATGCGTGGAAAAATGGTTAGGGATGGTGCAAGCAGGTGAGGAAAAACGGAGAGAAGGAGTGGAGGAACATCTATGATTTTTTGTCCCCTTTTATTTTTTGGCTTGAACTCCACCGTACTCGTGCTACCTCTATGTGTGAACCAAATGCTTCCCTGCCCGCCACAGTGCCACCACAGGAAAATTCAACACCCAAAGCCTGAAAGATAATAAGCCGAAGATGCATAACACGCACGTCCATCGATCCCATATATATTCTAACAAAGTCTTCAGTCAGAAACAATTCAATAACATCACACGACCACGGAAGAGTCAACGGAATGGAGGGTGCTCACCAATTTTGTTCAGCCAAAATCCTCTATCACAGGGTGGGCACAAAGATTACGAGCGCTAGCAGTAGCAATGACTAAACAAGCTCTAACTACAAGTTCGTTTATGTTTATGTTCGGTGATCTGGGTATGGGCATATCTTTCTAGGAACACTACTAATTCACTGTGAAATCACTTGGCCTTGAGCTTCTCCTCGGCGCTGGCAGCTTTGGCGGCCTCCTGGCTTGCTTGCATGGGGCAGGCACAATCTGAATGTGTACGTAGCATTTCGTGGTCAGTGTCTCCGCTTTCAGAGCTACCACAACATGTTGTTAGTGTCCTCTTTTCATTGCAGCTTGCCCAGAAGCTCGGGCAATCTCTTCTTGTTCACCTGTCCCATCATATGTTTGCCAATAGTTCGTTGTAAGTGAAAAGTAGAATTACAGATGCAAACATTTACAAGTGCAAAAAACATTATAAAAAAATCTTGCATGCACAATAACACCATAACACTAGGAACAAAGGGGGAGCAAAGGAGTAAATATTTAAGCAGAGTAAATTTGAATGGTTTCCGAAAATAGTAAACCAGTAATACAATGCCATAAAGACCACATGAGTAGAGATGGCAATGGGTGCCCGAAACCCGAAACCCGATGGGTTTTTGCTCCATTAGGGCACGGGTTTGGGACGATTTTTATACCCGTGGGTCTACTAATGGGCGAAAAATGAGACCCAGCGGGTTCGTGGGCATGGGTTTGGGAACATAAAACCCAAACCCGTGAACCCATGGGTTTTTTTAGACCCGACTATATATCACTAAATAAGCCAATATTCTTAACTTACACCTCAATTTTAATGGCTAAACCCCAACTCTTATATGTATGTATTATTTCTTATCATGAGTTTAATTGTTAAACGATCTATATTATACTTTATGTCACTCATATGAAGTACTTTGTTAACATGTGGTGTTATGATTGGATAGCTAATACTATATTTTCGTTAATTTACATCAATATTGAATGTGTATGTTTTAAATTGTGAAGATATACATGTATATTACTTTTTCTTGTTGAATTGTGAGCACATGTATACACATATATGTCAATTTCCGTGGGTACCCGTTAACCCGATGGGCATGGGTTTGGGCACAAAATTAAACCCGTCACGGGTCATAGGTTTTTTAATGGGCGGGTTTTGTATTCGTGGGCATGGGTTTGGGATGGCAAAACCCAGCGGGTTTGTGCCCGTTGCCATCTCTACTCATGAGGAGCCAAAAGAGAAATGTCAATGACATCTCTGCTAGTGCCTTGTATGGGCATCACCAGGTTAGCATGTACTTTACGCTCATACTGCGGAGAACATGTGAACAAGGCAAGAAACAATTTGTCACGGACAACTCACATAAACTTTTGTGATAATTTTACAATGACTGATGATTATAAGCTGGAGCTTTTCAGTAACTAGCTTTCAATGGTATACAGTGATAAAAAATTCATAGATAGGCAACTGTAAGCCATCAATTCACCATTACTAGCAAACAACAAGAATAGTAACTATTACTAGATGGTAAATTAGTAGTGTAACAGAAACAAGATGACATGTTCTGCTAAGTTACTCCTAAATACAAAACTTTAAAAACCATCAAGCAAGGCAGCACATCAAACCCACACATCTCTCCCAAACGTCAATTGACAGCTGCACATAATCTTTGCAGCCAACCAATCCGACTTGAAATAGTTGGGACTCTCTCCTATTACCTAAATTAGGTTGTATTATGTGATTATGTGGAACAATATAACATTTTTGAACCATTTGTTATTTTGACCATTATTTGATCATCGAACTGCTCAAAATTTGAGGTCGTGCGTGTAAGGAATATTTAAATTGGATTGTTTTGTGTGACTATTACTGAGATCAGTTGCAATATTTTATGGACCATGGCAATTGGACAATGGCAGACAACCATTTGATTTTTTGGTAGATAGATGGGATTAAGCTCCGTAGTAGCAAGCTGTTTAATGTTGGCTAAAATGAACCATTTTCCAAAAGGGTGTGTTTTCAAACCAGAAATCAAAACAAAATTTGTATTAATGAACAAAAAACACAAAGATCTAAAAGCCAACAACCAAATCTTACCTAAATGCAAACTAAACACTTGTATGAAAACGTACATAAAGCAATTTTAATTCTAGACGCTCCAATATTAGACCCAACAAGTTTGGCATGTATGAGTGTATGACCTGATTAAGGCCATAAATACATAAACCCCGTCAATCCCAACACAAACAACATTTAAAGCCAAATGAATTGTCAAATGGACTGACTAGCAGTAGGGGTATTAAAGTACACTTGACAGGACACCAGCATCGGTCATTCTCTTGCAGCCACTGGTAAGCAATGACTGCTTCAATATCTCTAAAAGAAAATTCGTCATAACCTATAATAAGAAAAATAACTACAGGAACAATGCAGCTGAACATTTTGCTCCATGTTTTGCCCGTTTGTAGTGATATATTTCTTTATCCTACTTCACTAGTTAACTTCAAGTCTTCAATCATGTGTGGTGGTAATGTGGTAAGGTGACAGTATTGGATTAACTATATACTCTCTGTGTGCAAGTATTAACTAGATGCATAGTCGTGTTGCGTGTGGTATGTGAAAAATTGGCAATCAATAATTTTACATTCTAGCTACATGTTAGTAGCCAGCATTTTTTTATTATTATAATTAGAATGTTATAATTTGTTTTCTACATAACAAATATTTAGAACATGGACCTTGGTCACGAGCATGCATACATGGATGGCACTAAAACATAGCTTCATATATTGAGATCCTACCTAAATAATCAAATAATCCATCTGTGTAGGCTTACATTCAAGAAACTCTTAACGATCTTTCAATCTAATACTATTAACAACTATCGTGCTTTTTAGCAAATGTTAAACACATATTGCTCCAAGTGCACTTGTACAATTACATTTTAATTCCTCATCATCTATGTAGGACATTGTTTGTAACCATCTAGATGTTCAAAGAAGGGCATAAGCATATCAACAAGATTGCTTTTATCTTAGAATATTTCACACCAATGTTTTTAAAAGCACGTCGCCTTCTTGTTGCCTGGAAACTTAAGGCAAAGCAGTGAGGGCACAAATGTTAGATATATGGAATCATTAGTCTAACTAAAGAGTTAACTTCCGTGGAAGAAACAATGGATAGAGTCATCCATCCTCACCAACACAAGCATGTGCATGTTTATCTATGGGTCCCACAACCCTGTTACCAACTTCTGCATTCTCGATCTTTCCCTCTCCCTTGCCTTTCTATCAAAGCATTGGAAGCTCCAACCATTGCAACCATATGGCCATCATTGGTCGTATTTCCTAGCCAAAATTTGGTTGATTTTAATCCGAACAAAGCATATATAAAAAACCATCAGAATTAATGTCTTCATTCACTTTGATCACAATGTCGTGCAAAAGATGTCGTTGCTGCTCATCAAAATCAGACATCAAGACTCAATAGACAACCATCACGCCCATGGCCAAGTCCTTCCTCTCAGGCTTCAAAAGTGGTTGTGACATCATCGCTCAAACTTGGACACAAGAACTACCTAAGGCGGACGTCGTGGTAGGGAAAAGCGGGTTCATGACTAGGGCATACTGGTGTAGCAGGTTGTGGGGGTTGTGCAGGTACATAGAGGACGTAAAGTGCCTCATGTGCATTGTTTCTGGCTTCCATCGCTCTAGTTCATTCCCCCTTCTCTCTTGCCTCATGTCAGTTTCACGAGCTATTCATAGTCTAGGAAAAAATATGATTAGGTCTTTGGTTTCTGCTGCAATGCATGCTTTCATGGTAGTCTCACCCTATTTTTTTGGACAAGCATATCTATTCAGTGCGAATTGGAGGCTAGGATACCTAGACAGTGCATTATGTTAGTTTTTTCCTAAAAATGGGCCACAACCACAACAAATGAGCCCAATAGCCTCCTAAGGCCCAACCCAAGACATCAACTTACAAAAGAACCCTACCTTCATACCTAACACACCCTACCTCCTCGACTCTACTCCTCTTCCGCGCCGCCTCTCCAATTCCTAACACCATCACTTAGTATGGCGAGCGCAAGTCCACCATCCTCAAGTGCCTTCATTGACCATGAATCACCCCTTCCCCCTTCTTAAATAGAGCATCACTGCCATCCCCTTCATGATCACCTCCGCAACAGAGAGGTGGTAGATATGCTTGCCATCACGTCGAATCTAGTGGCAAAGTTGCTCCAGCCATGTGCCGGAGCCGGTGAGGATAAGGAAGGAGGAAACACAGTCGTGTTGCAGTACACTGGTTTGCCTCATACTCTTCATTTCTTCACCATCTCTCTGTCTCTCTCACTCCCTCCCCCATGCTCCCACTCTTTCGGCTTGGCATCGATGATATGTTCTTCCTAATAAGCCAAGCTATCATCCCACCAAGAACCCCTTATACTACCCTCCAGACTCTAGTCATCTTCCGCATTGCCTCTCTAATTCCCAAAGACATCGCACAATACGAGCACCCAAGCACCTCTCAATGTCCAGGTATCCCTACATACCTCCTTTTTAAAATGGACTCCCTACCATCCCTTTCTGAATCATTGTCCTATTAATAGAGAGGTAACATATATTTATGAAATCACACTGGAGCCGATGGGCTAAGTTGTGTCAACCATCATGCTAGGTTGATGAGGATTGGGAAGGAGCAGTTGCAAGTGCACCTCCCACAAAATCGTTCGCTGGTAATATATCACCTTCTTACCCTTTCTCAAATGGAGCCTCACTACAATTCCCTTCTAGATCACTACTATAATGGAGTACTACTACTACTAGTAGTAGTTCTATGCCAGCGATCACATTGCATTCGGTAGGCAAGGTTGTGACGACTATCGTGTCAAAGCCAATGAGAATAGGGAAGGAGGAAGGGGAGTTGTGTCATCTACTGGTTTTCCTCCTATCCTTCCTTTCTCCTAGTGACCCCCTATTATGCCTCTATTTCCTCTCGTCTTTTTTGATTGGGCATTGCAACTCATTGCCCCTGACAAGCTCACTAGACTACCAAAGCCCAAGCCACGCCATCATCCCACAAAGAATCACTTCCCTTAACATCTTGAATCTACGAATCTTCCACATGCCACTTCTCTAGTTCCCAATTCTATTAGCAATAGCAGCGTGAGATGACCTGTCCCCAAAAGCCTTTTGTTTGCCATAATCACCTCACCCCCTCAAATCGGTCCTCATTGCCACCTCCTTCTAGATCACTGCCACAATAGAGTGGTGGTAGATCTATTCCTGGTGCTCATGCTAGAGCTAGTGGGCAGAGTTGTGCCACCCATTTTTACCAGATCCAATGATGATAGGGAAGTCATGACTCCTGCTGAGTTATGATATGTTGCCCCTTACAAGCTAAATAACCTAATGATGCCCAATATAAGTCAATAGCTACCGCACAAAGAATCCATCCCTTCCTACATAACATACTTATTCTCCCGACTCTACTCTATTGTGTTGCCTCTCTCTTCCCGACACCATCACCTAGTACGAGTAGTGACCAGGCTACCACCCTCAAAAACCTTTCGTTGTCCCTGAATCACCTCCTTCCTCTTTGTCAAATGTAGCCTCACTGCCAACCCCTTCCAAATCATTAGAGTGGTGGTAGATTAATATCAGGCAACCATGTTCTGGTAGGTAGAGTTGTGCCGACCATTGCGTTATAGCTTATGAGGATATGAACGGAGGAAAGGGAGCCATAACACCTGTTGGTTCACCTCCTATCCTTCTTTCGGCTAGGTATCGACAACGCGTTGCCCCCTAACAAGCACCTTTTGACCTAGGCGAAGGTCACCGTATCACACTCTAGTTTTAATGCTTTCTAACCCAAATCATTTTAGGTAATCCTTACTAATCAATATTTTATATATTTCCACTAACCAATATTTTTTCAGCCAGAGTTACTTACAACTTTCTCTTCACTATTCAAAAGTTTAATAATAGGATCTAAAAAATTAGAAGCATGTGAAGTTTGAATATTATTTTATCTTAATTTAAATTAGGATATATTCCCTTGGTCCTTAAATATAGGAAGTTTAGGACAAGATATTTAAGGGCGGAGGTAGTAATATTTTGCAACTTTTTATATGATTGACAAGCATGATGATATATCATTTCAGTTTCCAGGATAATTTGCTATTAGGTAATGCATTGGCGATGGATATCATTTCATTTCAGTTTGATATTATTTTATCATATTAATTTAGATATTTAAGTTTTCTATCTTTTCACTTTGGAATAAGTTATGAGCATGCTGCATTCTAGAACATAACCAACACACGTAATAATGATAATTTTCTAATTTTTGTTGAAAGTGAATTAAAATGAGGGAATGCACAACTGCATGTGCCTGTTAGACACTTATGAATACAAGTGTTATGTATTTCTAAGACTATAACATCTACAAGTATAGTAGATTATAATGATATGATTTTGCCGAAGTCTATGAATGGCAACTGTTAAATTTTATATTTAATGTACATAATGTAAGCTATATTTGACTTGCAAGAATAATGGTGTAGAACTATGTTTCACTTTGATTAAAAATGAGACTGATGACACATGAATATGCTAATATATCAAATGTTTGTCTAGTAAAAACTAAGCTGCCACAAGATTTATTCCAATTGTTATTCAACTACCTCTATATTAATTTTATAAGGCCAAATAAGATGTTAATTATGTATCAAACTTATGTTTATTATAGCTTTGTTGCTAGATATAGTTGAACTTCTGCATCAACATTAGATGTATCCTATCGTAGTTAAACTAAATAATACATGCATCGATAAATATTTATTATTTGAGTTAGTCTATTTTGAAAATGCATGTATCAAAAAAGGTTATGATTGTGGACAAAATATTTGTAGCTTGTTAGCTCGCTCGGCTCGGTGCTAGTTTGGCTCATACCCGCTCGACTCTTTCTATTTTTATAACGGTCATTGAGCGAGTTCAAACCGACTCTCAAGCTAACAGGCCAGGCAACGTCAGCTCAGCAGGCCAAAGCCAAGCCAAACATTGAGCATGTGAGCGGCCGACAAAAGCCGAGCCAACCCAACAAAGCTATCCCTGCTGGCCTTCCCCTACCTCCTCCCCCACGCACGCCACTGCCGCTAGAGGCTACTTCCCTCTAGTCCTCCCACTTGCGACTGCCCTCCATTGAGCAAAATTTTAAACTAGGTGATACCCCGCGCATTACTGTGAAATTTTTTTAAACAAAACTTTTATCTCACAAACACTAAGGTGATTACATGACAATGGAAACATTTTTGCAAACTGACATTGTACATAAAACATGTTCATCTCGAATGAGAGAGAACGACTTTGAAATGATTGATCCTCAATGTATTTCTCATGTGCAAATTTTGTAGTGTGATACTTGCAAAATATAATAAATTGCATGCATATGCTATTAGTCACATAAAATCGATGTGAGACATAAATAAATAACCTAGTGGATGTTAAAGTGATGTCTAATATAGTGAGTTGCTATATGACATGAATAATTTGTATGTGGAGAGAAATATAATTAATGACTCTGTGTGGTGCATCTATATATGTTATATAGATTATTGAGTTGTGCTGCTATTTTAAAAATTTGTGAATAGTAATATCTTTTATTATTGAGTAATCTTTTTTAATATTTTTTAAATTATTGAGCTGTTGCTGCTATTATTTGGGAGTAATAAAAAGATATTAGTATAGTTGAGAGCGTATATCTGAGTAGACAGTATAGAAGATATAATAAAATCTTTTTTATTATTGAGCTGCTGCTGCTATTTTTTTCAATTTAATCATTATAATAAGCATAAAAGAGCGAGCCGTCTCGCAGGCGCTCTCTCTCTCTTCCCACCTTCTCTTTTTCTCTCTCTCTAGACTAGGACTGTGGTGTCTCTCTCACATAAAGTCGCAGCGACCCAACCTTCTCGCGCCTCTCCCCTCTCCCTCGGTGTTGTTCTCGTTTCCCCCTCGCTTTCCTCCGCTCCACCGCGCGGCTCCGGCGGGCGGTGCGCGGGCGGGAGAGGAGGAGCGGAGGGCAGCAGGGCCGCGGCAGTTTCTCTGGGCGAGGAGCTCGGAGGGGGCGAGGGTCTGTTTCCGGGGCTGTTTCTCTGCATCGGGTTCTCAAGACCAGGGGGGGACCGCGCGACGGTGGTGCGCCCGATCTGCTTCGCCGGCGAGGTGAGCTTCCGGATGATACCGGGCTGGTTCCCCTTCCTGTTCTTCTGTCTGGCGTGCTGAAATGTGGGTCGTGGCGCGGGGAGCCGTGCGGGTAATTTCGCCTCCGGAGGAGGGAGGATGCCGCTCCCGTTTTCCCCATTTTTTTTTCGGGTCGTTGGATGGGTTTTGATTTGTTCGGGTGGGATTTTTGGCCGGCGAATCGCGTTTCTGTTGGGTTTTTGTCCGCGTGGGGTTTAATTTCGGCTCGGATTGCCAACCTCGGGAGGAGGTCAGTCAGAGGCGGGGGGGCTCGGGAGGTTTCGGTTTTAGAGAAGAACCGCTGCTTCAGTTTGGGTTTCCGATCGAATGCAGCTCTGTCGTGTTGTTGTCTACTAGGCTTTATTTCGACGAATCATTCTTTTAACCGCGCGAAAGAATGTTGCGATTGTTTGGATTGGAGTATCGATGTGTTCTTAGTCATTGGTCAAGCTGAAGCCACGGCGCATGGTGCGGTTGTCATGAAAATTTTGCACCAGTTAGATGGCATTCCTTAGTTTCTAAAAGTGATCAAATGCTCGAGTTTGGTGTTATTTCTTATGTGATATTTCTTATGTGACATTGTGCTATGATATCCTTGCTGCGTTAGATGTCTGTGGTGTTCCATCTCATTGAGCTTGCAATATTAGGTGTCTCGAGCTATAAAAGATAGAATTTTTTTTTTTATTTCCAAAGCTAAATCCTCCATGCATGCGGCTGGCATTGCCGAGAGAAGAGTGAGGTCACGGCTGGCAATGCTGAGTAAAGATTTGGATAACTGCTTGCAGGCAGTGACTTGACTCTGCTGGCATGCAAAGAGACATTTGCATACTGTCTTAAGATTTGCTAACAGAAGAATGGAAGGGATCAAATGTCAAGAATTGCCAGATGTTTGCCTGAGGCTTTCAGCTGTTCATGTGACTGAGCAAAGAGTTGTTTAGGTATCCAGAACATCCATGTGAAGTCCTATGGACATGCTCTTTGGTTGTGTTGATGAATACTGAAATTATGCTGCAGGTTGCAAATATTTGGATAGTTTCAAGGTGACACAAACAGTTGGAGTTGCTTGATCAAAAGTGTGACCTGGGAACACAATTGATTCCATAGGGTTGCAAAGCCTTTGGTGCTTTTGAATCGAGAGTGGGCTCAGTGCATGCCATATGTAATGTAGGTTACCACATTCTTGTAATAGCATAGTTCTGAAGCAAATACATAATGTTCTCAACTGGTATTGAGGGGAGTGTTGGGCTTGGACATGGTTTGGGTGATGGTGCTTCATGGGAGGTAGAACTTAGAAGCTTAATTTTGAAGGCATGTGATAGGTGCTATGAATTTTTGAGAGTTTGTAGTCTCATAGCATTCCATGGGCACTGTTTGTTTACAATGGTTTTAGAAAAAGTTTAGTTAAAAAAGGGGATATGTTTGTCCAATTCCCACTACATAACATTCCTTGGTATTTTGTCATACGCATTTCCCAGTCAATGAAAACCATGTGTAGGTCCTTCTTCTTCTCCCTATACCACTCCATAATTTGTCTTATTAAGAAAATAGCTTCCATGGTTGTCTTCCAGGCATGAAACCAAATTGGTTCATAGAGACCTGCATTATCCTTCTCAAACGATGCTCAATAACTCTCTCCCATAGCTTCATAGTATGGCTCATCAACTTAATTCCGTGATAATTAGTACAACTTTGAATATCTCCCTTAGTCTTCAATATTGGTACCAACATACTTCACTCTTCTGGCATCTCGTTCGACCGAAAAATATGGTTGAACAACTTGGTTAGCCATACTATGGCTATATCCCCGAGGCATCTCCACATCTTAATTGGGATACCATCCGGGCATCACCTTACCACTTTTCATCCTTTTCAACGCCTCTGACCCACACAAAATGCTTGTTGGTGTCATCAAAAGAGAGTCGAGTGAAAGGTTGTGTTCTAATTCTCAATACTCAACTTACATTCACACCAAAAAATTCTGAAGAAAAATAACATAAGACATCCTTTTGCTTCATTTCCCTTCAACTCTCATGAGTGAGGCAGCAAGGGACCCTTGATGCTTTGGCTACCTGCCTTTGGGCTAGGGGTTTTGAGTTAAGTAATCACGGTTAATTTTTTGTTTGATATGCAGAATTGGATTTTGGTGGAGAAAATCTCCTTTACTTGATATTTATACCTCTGGGTTCGATAGTTCACAATTTTTTTCCTCGAACGCGCAGGAGTGCTGCGTTTTTTTGTTTTAAGGAGAAGAGAAAGAAAGAAACTGGTCCCTTACAAGCAATATCGAGGAACATTGATATTATTTAGAGTCTCTTGCATTGATGTTCCATATTTGTAAGGAGTGCAAGTTGTGCAACCTACTCATTGTACTACTTTTTTTATAATATTGTTATTAAACTGTGATTTTTATATATTTGTAACAGTTTTGTCTCTTCATAACTTTCAGGTGAAGTCGACTGGGAGGCTTAATAGGATTGTGGACTTGTGGTTAATCTAGCCCAGCACCTTCAGAGATGGCATGATATGACACTTACCTCATCTGGATAACAATTGGACTGGTACCACAAGTGACAGCAATATGCAGGAGGGGTTGGGGCAAAGGGTGCACGCACCTCATTGTATCAATCTGTGTTTCTCAACTTCTTCTGTGCCCTTTCAGATGAATTCTTCCACTGAGCTGGTTACAGGAGATGTTCTGCCCCCTGTAACATTTGAGAAGTTATCTGCTAACCCGCAACCTGTTAGAGATGATGCTGGAGTAGTCGAAGGTATTGACATGAATGGAAAATCAGTTCAAAAACCTAAGAGGAAAAAACACAGGCCAAAGGTCATCAAAGAAGGACAATCAGCAAAGTTACAGAAGCCTAAAACTCCAAAGCTTCCCAAGGAAAAAGGGAATCAGCCTACTGGGAAGAGAAAGTATGTCCGGAGGACGCTTAGTACACCAACCGAACAACCTCCATCAGGAGGTGCTGATACACATACTAGAGCTGAAACAGTAGTCCAAAGATGTTTGAACTTTGATGCAGGAGACCAACATGGACATTTGGATCTTGTACCGCAAACTCAGGCAACAGACATAGTACATACTGGTCCTGGGGACGCTCAGCCATCAATATCTGGAGTTGAAAGAAGTAATGTCCAGGTAGCATGCCATTGGGATGGTGCCAGCAGCAGTATTTGTTCAGTTGATCAAATGGCTAATTTGCAAGAATTACAGGTAGACAACATGCCTAAAAGAGCTAATTTTGATCTGAACAGTTCTATAGTAAATCAGATGCCAACCAATTATTCTAATCTAATGGACAGCTCTGGACAATTTTTTCAGTTTGGTTTAAGAGATAATGTTCAAACAAATCACTTACTGGATTCTCATTCTAGTTTTCCAGTTAGATGCGTCCCTCATCTCACCAGATCAGTAGATCATATGCAGCACCCACCAGCTAATTTTGATCAGTACATAAGCACACCTCAAGCTTGTACAGAAAAATCACCAAAAAATTATCAGATGTTCCATGGTTATAGAATGCCAGAAAATATGACTGCAGCCTCTCAGCATACTGAAAGGGTCCCAATAAGGGGCAATTTCAATCCTGAAACTTGTGTAGGAGAAGGTGTGATAATCAAACAAATGCCCCAATGTTACAGAATGCCAGAAACTCCACTTGTACCTCCCAAGCATAGTGAAAGGAACGCAATGAGTGGAGTTCTGAATGAATTTGCTGTGAAGAATGATCACTTGCAGTTTGCTACTAATGATAACTACCAAACTGGTGCAGCTTTTGGTTTTCATGATTCTCCAGACTATTCAGATGTTCTTGCAATAGGTAAGAAAAGAGAACACAATGCTATCAGTGGTCAACATATTTCTTTTAGAATTGATTTTGATACCTCAAATAGAGCAACACAGTTCTATAGTGATGACTTGCTTTCCACTAGCTCTCATACATCTTATTATTCTGAAACATGCAAAAGGATGAGACCAGAAAATCACAACAATCGCCTCAATGGAGCTACATTTTCAGATAGTTGGAATACAAATAAAACTTCAGCTGTAAACCCTGGAGTTTGTACCATGGCTGACGTACAAAGGTTGATGGCCCTTGAGAAATCACGAGCTTACCAACAAATTATTGACTTGGGGGCGTCAGGAAACAACATGGTCCAGCAACAAGTTGAACCTGCTCAGCAAAATATTGGTAAGGAATTTATTGCTTTGCCTGATAAACAGTTCAGAAGCTTTACTGCGCAGAACATACCACTGCCTGGCAGTACAGTGAGCCCTCTGGGAGAAAGCAATATCGTGATGAATGGAGTGCATCAAATTCAGTCTTGGGAAATCACATCTAGTCAGGATCACTGTAGCAACAATTTTACTTTACCAGATAAATGGTCTGGATACTTAACAGCAGGGCACACACAATTGTCTAGCAGCATAGTGAATCCACCCATAGAAAACTATATTCAGAGTAATGCTATTCATCAACATCAATCCTTAGAAAATGTTATGCCTAAGGAGCCAGTCTTGTCTGAAACACACAACACTTCCAGTAAAGAGGCTCATAACTACTGCATTGCTGCTGCTACTGATGAGCAGATCAGGACTACAAGTGATCAAGTTGTGAGGTCCCTGTCCCAACCAACAAGCCAATCAACTAGAATTGAAAACTGCCATCTGGACTCAACTAGATTGACTGCAGAAAACTCCACTGAGAAGCCAAAAAAGAGGGGCCGTCCAAGAAAAGAAGCAAAACCCAACGGGGAACCAAAACAAAGAGGTGCTAAAGGAAAACAAAATGTTGGTCATGCAAAAACCACATCGCCAAAAGGTGCATGTACTGACTCCTTCAAAACTAATGATATTACATATGCTTCTGAACCTTCCACTGGAATTGCTCCTAGGATGGAAAATGTGGAGTCGAAAATCTCTGATCATGATAAGTATAGTGGCATAACCTCCAAGCCAACTAATGGAGGAATCATTCCTCAAGCTACAGCACCATCGGTTGATCCTTTAGATGGAATAATTCAAAAGATTAAGCTATTAAGCATAAACAGAGCAGACGATATTGTGGCAGAGGTAGCCCAAAATGCTCTTGTCCCTCACAAAGGTGAATTTGGTGCACTTGTTGCATTTGAGGGGAAGGCAAAGAAAAGCCGTTCTCGGGCCAAAGTGAACATCGATCCAGTCACCACCATGATGTGGAACTTATTGATGGGACCGGATATGGGTGATGGTGCTGAAGGGTTAGACAAGGATAAAGAGAAATGGCTTGACGAAGAAAGAAGAGTATTCAAAGGGAGGGTTGATTCATTCATTGCTCGCATGCATCTAGTTCAGGGTATGGAAATCATTTCAATCTTATGTTTGTAGCACTACTCACTATCTCAAGTTATTGTTTTTATGGGGTGTGTTCAGTCAGCCCTTCTTTTAGTATTTGATGTATATTCTGCAAATATTCAGATAGGTCCTATGAAAAATCATATTGTTAGATTTGCCACTAAATTGTATAGTTATAGAAAATTGATAGCCACAGTTGCATTTTTGGATACCCTGAAAAGAAGAAGTCATATATGGTTTGTGATCAAAGGGATAATATTGGAGTTTATTTGGACAGTGATTCCACAATGTAACATGTGACGTTATAATAATTCATAAGATGTTAATGACAATGTGTTTTGTTTCCACAACAGAACTTATTTTTTTCTATAATCTAATTTATTTACAGGGGATAGGCGTTTCTCTCGATGGAAAGGATCAGTTGTGGACTCAGTTGTGGGTGTATTTCTTACCCAGAATGTTTCGGATCATCTTTCTAGGTAAATTTCTAGCTTAACTGAAGTAAGAATACAGTGTGCAATTTAGCGTATCGATATACCAATTTAGTCTTTTTCTATTTTCAGTTCTGCTTTCATGGCAGTTGCTGCCAAATTTCCTGCAAAGATAGAAGTCCCTGAAAAACCTGTGCCGGAGATGTCTCGCTCACCTCCTGAACAGAAGGATAGTTGTTCTATACTGTTTGGTGATTCTATCAAGTTGCAGGGGAAGTTATTCATTGAAGAGATAAGTGATGTTAGATCATTAGTTACGACAGAAGATAATGAAGAAAGTAATAGTAATGACTTAATCGGAAGCTCTTCTGGGTATGGAGTAAACCATGCTGCTGGAGGATGCCATGTCTCTTATATGGAGTCCCATGAAAATGTGCCATCAGGTTCTGTTTTTCCAACAGCCGGCTTTTCAAGTCTAATAGAAGCTGAAGATGGGTCATTGGAGGATGTTATTTCTTCACAAAATTCTGCTGTTTCTTCCCAAAACTCCCCAGATTACCTCTTTCACAGAACCGACCCAATAGGTTCTAGTTCATTGCAAAATTTCAGAGAAGAGGGCTATATAATGAGAAATATGTCCAATGGGATTGGCAGCTCAACTCAGTATACAGCGCTTCTGCCAATGCAAGATGCAAAAGGCATTCCCGGATCATCAGATTGTGATGGATTTAATCATCTTCCAGTCTCAGGTGTGAACAGGGGCGTGTTGCTTGATCTGAACAGATCATATCAGCCAGTACATACTCCTATGTCCTATGTTCAAAATGGCGAGTCTGATTTCATAGGTGTTTCATGCTTCAGCCATATAGATAAATCAATCCGCACATGCCCTGACAGAGTGAATCCCAGTGTTACACAATCTGAGGCTAGCTTTTATGAGCTTCCTCTTGCTTCTGCCACAGGTAACAATAATAAAACTAAAGTCACTGATTCCTCAAGGCACTCTTTGTACAGTATAAAAGGGCCACTAGGTCAGGAGAGGAGCATTTGCCCTTCTGACCCTTCACAACAAGGCGACTTATCACCAATAGTTAAACAAAACTTCCAGCCGTTACATAGTTCACAGGAAGTACCATTTTCCAAGGAGCACTCTTCCTGTGGAAACGATTTTGTGAGGAACAAAACTGAAGGTCCTTTTGTGGAATCACATGTGTATTCAAATCTTAAAGAGGTGCACACTGCCACAAGAGTGCAAGTTCAATCAGGATGCAGTCAACATGATAATGATGTCAGAGTTCAGACAACAACGGATGAAAAGCATCGGTCCAACTTGCATGAAAACCAAAACTCTCATTCAGAAGTTCTGCAAGGAGTTGCTTCAGACCTGACACAGAAGTCCAGTGATACTCAGAAAGGACCATCCGAAGTTCCTCAAGATGGATCAAAGGCTAGGACGGTTCGGGGCCGACCTAAAAAGAAAACTTATGACTGGGACAGTTTACGAAAAGAAGTGCTTTCCAATGGTGGGTGTAAACAACGAAGTCATAATGCAAGGGATACTGTTGATTGGGAGGCAGTTAGGCAAGCAGAATTGCGGGAAATATCCGAAACTATCAGAGAGAGAGGAATGAATAACATGCTAGCAGAACGGATAAAGGTAGGTCTGGTAGAAGGAAGCTATCCAAGAAGTTCTAGTCATTCAAGCATGCACCCATATATTTTAATTTGCCCTTGCACCATTTTAATGTTTTGACCATCTTCTGCTTAGGAATTCCTGGACCGATTGGTGACAGACCATGGAAGCATTGATCTTGAATGGCTAAGAGATGTTCAACCGGACAAAGCAAAGTAAGTCTAGTGGAATACACTGTGAGAAAATGATAAGAACTTGCCACTTTGTACTATTCATATAGTTTTGTGATGCTACAGCCTTTTCACTTTGAACAAACCTGAAAGTGTCTTACAAGTTCACTGAATAAAGAGTTTAAAATTATCAATAAAAAATCTATTGAGTAGACAGTGAAAAACCGAAAAGTTCATGACATCACCTTTGTAATCATTGCAATAGCTAAATATTTCATCTGAACAGGGTTTTATTTCCTTTTTTTTATTAATCTATCATACACAATTCTGTTAATTCTTCCAGGGACTACCTTCTAAGCATTAGAGGTCTTGGACTCAAAAGTGTTGAGTGCGTTCGTCTCTTGACATTACACCATATGGCTTTTCCAGTATGTTTCTTGTCTACCAACCTCCTAAAGATTTTTCAAGTATATTCCTTATTCTGAAGCTCTGTATGCTGATTCAGGTGGACACAAATGTTGGTCGGATATGCGTGAGGCTTGGATGGGTGCCACTTCAACCCCTGCCAGAGTCTCTTCAGTTGCACCTATTGGAAATGCATGTATTTTAATTCTCTGTAGTTGATCTTGATCAATATATATCAGTCATGACATATAAGTCTGATCTTTACCCTTGAAGGTATCCTATGCTGGAGCAAATACAGAAATACCTTTGGCCTCGACTATGCAAGCTAGATCAACGGACATTGTAAGATTAGTTCAACCAATACTTTTGATAATATATTTAGCTGGCAAGATTCGTTGACGCCTTCCATTTATGCAGGTATGAGCTTCACTACCAAATGATTACTTTTGGAAAGGTGATAAACATGAAACACAAATCTAGTGATCCAACATGGGCTGGTTTATTGTGAACTGACTTACCTTTTTGCTTTCTTACACCATTAGGTTTTCTGCACAAAAAGTAAGCCTAATTGCAATTCATGTCCAATGAGAGCTGAATGTAAGCACTTTGCTAGTGCATTTGCAAGGTAATTTCTGGAAATGCAAATTCCTTGTTATTCAGCTAATGGACTTGCTGACTTATGTTGTTTTTTACTTCAGATATATGTATGGGACGCTGTTTATTATTTATTGCAATGATGCATAGTTATTTATTGCACTGAATTCTATGTATGGGATACTGCATATTATGTATCGCAAATAATGTTTTAGCTATCATGAAAGTTATGACGTTGCAGACGGCTCTCAATGCACTCTGATTTGACCTCTGACCAAGGAGAGTTGAACTTCCTTTAAGAGAAGCTATTTGCTCTGTTTTTGCAGTGTGCTGATATTCATGACATACCTAGAACGTCTTGTAGCTATCAAACAGTAATTGTGATATTGCCAATGATCCTTAGTTCGCTCCAGTTTTAGCTCAACGAAAAAACTTCTGAGATTTGCATTTTCTGTGCCTTTTCCATTTCCACTAATTGGAGCAGTCAAAACATTGTTTTTTTTTTCTTATGTCAACTTCAAAATTTTGCGGCTGTACATTTAGATACAATTGGTAACACTCTGTATAAATACAGTGCTAGGCTTGCCCTTCCGGCACCTGAAGAAAAGCGTTTGGCTACATCGGAAGATCCAAATGTTGTAGAATTTCTTCACCAAGCATACATAAACTCAAGGAAAGTTGACCAACTTGAGTGGAATGCAAATTTTCCTAAGCATGCTGTTTCTGGTAACCATCAGCCGATCATTGAGGAACCACCAAGCCCAGAACCTGAACCTGAAAATGTAGAGGCGAAGGAAGGTGCAATAGAGGATTTCTTTTGTGAAGATCCTGATGAAATTCCTACCATCAATCTTAATATTGGGGAGTTTACACAAAACTTGAAGAGTTATATGCAAGCAAACAATATCGAGATTGAAGATGCTGACATGTCAAAGGCATTGGTGGCCATGACCCCTGAAGTTGCTTCCCTTCCAACCCCAAAGCTCAAGAATGTTAATCGCCTGAGGACAGAACACCAAGTGTATGACATTAGCCTTGATGAAACTTAATGCTATAAAGAATAACTTAGTTCCTTCATTGCTTGTGCTATCTGTATCACTGATGAGGTTGACACCTGTCTTTTGACTTGTTTACTTTCATCTGCTTGCAGTTATGAACTGCCGGATTCACACCCTCTTCTGGAAGGAGTAAGTTCTCAGAAGATATCAACTAAATACTGCTTCTATATTGAATATTTATCTCAAATTTAGGTTTCTTTGCATCTTTGCAGTTCGAACAGAGGGAACCAGATGATCCCTGCCCATATCTTCTTTCTATATGGACCCCAGGCAAGATCGTTTGCTTGAAACCTTAGTTCGCCTACATTCTTCTAATGTTTAAGCACTGAACAGGTGAAACAGCACAATCAACCGATGCACCCAAGACATTCTGCAACTCAGGGGAGACTGGTAGACTATGTGGAAGTTCAACATGCTTTAGTTGCAACAGTATACGAGAAATGCAATCTCAGAAAGTCAGAGGAACACTTCTGGTAAGTTTTCTTGAGTCCTTTTAATTTTGGGTCTTGGGTATTATATATTGCTAAACCAAAAAGTTTCATTCTTTGATCAAATGTAAGCAGATACCATGCCGAACAGCAATGAGAGGAAGCTTCCCACTTAATGGGACATATTTTCAAGTTAATGAGGTGAATATTAGTTTCCACATGTTTTTTTCCTTTGCTATCACAGTAGAAGAACTAACTCTTGGCCCATCAGATTTATCAGTGGTACGGATGTCATTATGCAGGTATTTGCTGATCATTGCTCAAGCCAAAATCCAATTGATGTTCCACGAAGCTGGATATGGGACCTCCCAAGACGAACTGTTTACTTTGGAACCTCAGTTCCTACAATATTTAGAGGTATTGCTCCTTCTGATGATAACCAAGAGTGGGGATCTTGTATAAACATTTTTCCTTTTCCCCAAAATTTGTTCCTTAATGCTGGTTATGGATTCTGTGACATTGAACCATACAACTTAAAAGTGGAGAACAAAGTACAGCAATAATCAAGTTTCATGTTCATGATTAAATCATCCACTGTTTTGTAAGAAGCAAGAAAATATTTGCAGCTCAATGGGACTGTTTTGTGGTTTCTGTAGCGATCTTTGTTGGGTGAGTTCTGTTCTTTTGTGTTCACCAAGCACTAACTATGTCTTACATCTTTTTGCCAACAGGTTTAACGACGGAAGATATACAACAATGCTTTTGGAGAGGTACCCACTTTATCTCCTTATTACTTTGATGATTCATGCACACAATGATTATTTATTCTTGACGTGTATAGACCTTCTGAAGGTAGTTACTTCCATATTTGACTCAGTAGATCACTATTGGAAGATTTGATTGTTGCATTTGTTGATTCATGTTTTTTCCTTGAGTTTATCAAGCATCAACCATGACACTTGTGATGGTTTGATTTTCATATTTGACTTTTGTACTTCATTTCTCAATACATTTGTTTGATTTGCTGTATAATTTTGGGAAAGCTAAAAGGAGTTTGGTCTAAGAAACATTAATAACTGGTAACAAAAAAAATCTTTTTCTCGAATACTGTGTATCATGATATTAATAGTCATACAGCCCCCCCCCCCCCCCACCCCACCCACCCCAACCACCACCACACACACTACAACTAACTGAACTCAAGCACCTGTTACTTAAAAAGGTGAACAGACCAGGCACAAGCTGCAGAGAAAGATCAGCCAACCCACCTGGCAGTGAGTGAGGCTAGACCTTTAGCTTCTGCTAAACACCATAACTCCGTTTCTTCCCTAGCCAGGGTCAAAATTGACCAGAACAATCACATCTATCACCTGTGCCCATTGCTGTCTTAGTTTGTTGGGACACTAATGGCCACAGCTAGCTCAAATTGTATGGCATCTCAGCAACTACTAGCTAACGGGTGAAAGGAAAAGGGTAGAATAAGAGGAGTGAATGGCTGACCTCAATATATGGAGGAGTCAAAGTTAGTGGCTAAATGAAAATGTAGATTAATTTAGCATCAGTAGGGTTAGGCTGGCAGCTGCTGCTGTGGGCGGCGGGGTCAACACTATTGTGTGACCCAAAGTTCACATGTCCTAGGAAAGGGTACAGTTAGATAAGGTATGGGGCTATAGACTGCCCCCTTGTTGCAACCGCCTCATGGCAAATGGATAGAACTGACAAGGGATTACACTAAGGCTAACTCCAACAAGGTATTGCAAAATTGAAAGGCAAATGCCCATTTGCCTCATGTGAACAGTGATTTCCATTCTCCTCCAATCCCACCGGCTCCAACAGAAGGAAGGCATTTGCATTTGCAGCCCCCCACCACCGCGGCCTCCACCGAGCCGCTCGTGCGCCTCGCCTCCTCTGCCGGCGTCAGGGAGGAACGGCGGCCTAATCTCGCCGCCGTCGGATCTCCTTGCGCGCGCGCCCGGAGCTCCGCGCCACCTCGGGGTCCGCCTCGTCCGCCGCCCGTAGAGGAGGAAGAGGAAGCGACGGCTGGGGCTCCCCACCTCCGCCATGGAGGTGCTCCTCCCCCGACCGGCGGTGGGCGCCCGCCTGCGAAGGCGAACCGGCGGGGAAAGGGAGGGAGGAGGGGCGTCGTGGCCACGCCCGCCTGCCAGGGCGCCGCGCCGCGTAGGGGAAAGGAAGGGAGCGGCTGATGGCGGCGCATCGAGCGGCTCGGGCCGGCGGCGGCACTGTTGGGGCTCCTCCCCACCTCCTCCGCCTGGAGCTGCTGGGGCTCCCCACCTCCTCCGCCATGGAGCTGCTCGTCCCCCTCCCTCAGCCCGGCCGCCACCATCTCCCTTCGATCTCGAGCTCCTCGCTGCCGCGGCGGCCGGGTCCGACGCGAGCTGATGCGACAGCGGGAGGAGCTCCGTGCGCGGATGTCAGTCCAGGGGCGCAGCGGGAGGGCGCCAGAGCTCCCCTCTCATCTCCTCGGCTCCCCTCCCCGCCTCCCCTGCTCCTTCCCGCCTTCCCTGCTCCTTCCCGCCTCCCCTGCGCCTTCCCGCGGCGGATGCCTTCGAGGAGAGAGACGATGCAATTTTGCATCTCCTCTCTCCTGCGAAGGAAGTTTGCCTCGCCGTATGCCTCGTCTGTTGGAGGCGATTTTGGACGGGCACAGTAGCCAGCGGGAGGCAAAAATGCATTTGCCTCCCGCTGTTGGACTCAGCCTAATGGAAACAAACACTATTTAATGGAAGATCAAAAGGTATTGCCCTGTAGGAAACAATTGTCAGGACATGGACACTTCTGAATTTGAGAGCACAATTGCCTTTTTTGGGTTGTCAATGGAATAACTCAGTTAATTAATGTTTGATTGATCAACCAACCTCTTCGCTCGTAAAATGTGTCAGTTTACACTAATTTTGGTTCACTCCCAAATAGATCTGGGATTTTTTTTTCATTTTCTTAGTTATGGTTTCCCTTTCTTGATATAGAAGTACCGAAATTTATAATATATGACAGAAATGTGCAAAAAGAATATGGCATTTTTTTAGGTTTCTCTTTTACCTTGCTTAGTGCTTAGTTTTAGAAACAGTACATTGCACAGTTGCATTCATTATTCATGTATATAGTATATTCTTATCTTGTATGCAAACTAACAGGTCTTAAAGTAATTGAGCAAGGTTAATGTTTAACAACTACAAACTTTTTTTTATCATCTAGAACTTGCATATGCTTAGTTGCCTTCTGTCTTAATGTAGAGAGAAGGAATTGGGGAAAACACCACACCCAATCAGGGGGGGTGATCTCTCATATATATAGCCAATATGGCTTGTGTTACAAGGAAACAATCCTAGTCAATCCTAGTACATGGAAAGCCTATCAGCTATACATGGAAAGCTACAATCAGCTATACATTTCCTAATACCCGCCCGCAGTCGCAGCGGGAGGAGTGCGGACGCAAAGACTGGACCTAAACTCTGTGAAGAGCTGTACAGGGAGGCCCTTGGTCATGATGTCAGCGAACTGGTGAGCGGAGGGAACATGAAGAACCCGGACCTGTCCAAGCGCCACCTTCTCGCGAACGAAGTGAATGTCGATCTCGATGTGCTTCGTGCGTCGGTGGTGAACAGGGTTGGCCGTCATGTAGACGGCACTCACGTTGTCACAATAGACAACGGTGGCGGAGGCGAGTGAAACGTGAAGCTCCTGAAGCAACTGGCGGATCCAGCAACACTCGGCGACGGCGTGGGCGACCGCGCGGTACTCAGCCTCGGCGCTGGACCTGGACACCGTGGTCTGTCGCTTCGAAGACCACGAAATCAGGTTGTCGCCAAGGTAGACGCAGAAGCCCGAGGTCGAACGTCGGGAGTCCGGACAGCCTGCCCAGTCGGCGTCGGAGTAGGCAGTCAGACTGTCGACGGGTCCGGTGCCGATGTGGAGACCGGAAGAGAGTGTGCTCTTCACGTAGCGCAAGATGCGCTTGACCAAAGCGAGATGAGGCTCGCGAGGGTCATGCATGAAGAGGCACACCTGCTGTACAGCATACGCCAAGTCGGGACGAGTCAGGGTGAGGTACTGGAGAGCACCCACCAGACTCCTGTAGTCAGAGCTGTCAGAGGCTGACAGTGGAGCGCCAACCGAGGCCGAGAGCTTGGCCTGAGTGTCAACGGGAGTCGCCGTAGAGTGACACTCAGCCATGCCGGCGCGCTGAAGAAGATCCACGGCGTACTGTCGCTGAGACAGAAAAAGGCCGTCAGTCGAACGCGTGACGGAGACGCCGAGGAAGTGGTGGAGGTCGCCAAGGTCGGTCATGGCAAACTCGGAAGAGAGTCTGGCCATGAGCTGCTGAAGTAGGGTCGACGATGAGGCAGTGAGGATGATGTCGTCGACGTAGAGGAGCAGGTAGGCGATGCTGGCGCCCTCTTTGAGAACAAAGAGGGAGGTGTCGGAGGCCGAGGCGACAAAGTCGAGCTGACGGAGGAACGTGGCGAACCGCTGGTACCAGGCACGCGGCGCCTGCTTAAGTCCGTACAAGGACTTCTGCAGGTGGCAGACGTAGTCGGGGTGGGCGGGGTCGACGAAGCCAGGCGGCTGCTGGCAGTAGACTGTCTCGTCGAGGTGGCCGTGAAGAAAGGCGTTCTTCACATCAAGCTGGTGGATAGGCCAGGCACGGGAGACAGCGATGCTGAGGACAGCCCGGATGGTCGCCGGCTTGACCACCGGGCTGAACGTCTCGTCGTAGTCGATGCCGTGCTGCTGAGAGAAGCCACGGACGACCCAGCGGGCCTTGCGCCGAGCAAGAGTACCGTCGGAGTGGTACTTATGCTTGAAGATCCACTTCCCGGAGACGACGTTGGCACCGGGCGGGCGTGGAACGAGGCGCCAGGTGCCGTTGTCGATGAGGGCCTGAAACTCCTCTGCCATCGCCTCACGCCAGTTCGGGTCAGCAAGCCCGCTGCGGTAGTTCGACGGAACCGGCGAGGGGACGATGGCAGCCAGCCCTTGTACTGGACGCGCGAGATGACTCCAGACTATGTCTGTGTCACAGGTCTAGAGGAGGCAGGCGGCGCGGGTACAGGGGCGGGCGCTGGTGGTGCGGGCGCACGTTGGCGACGGGAGTAGACGAGCAGCCGGGGTGGCGCGGTCGGCGCCGGCGGCGGTCCTGGCGGGGGCGCGAGGCCAGACGCGCCCGGAGTGGCAGGTCCTGGCGGGGGCACGAACCCACGCCCGCCCGGACCAGCAGGCTCGGAGGAGAGGGGCGGCTGCTCAACGTTCGCTGGGAACGGAGCTACCGCGGGCGTCGAGGTGGAGGGGCGAGCTGCAGGGTTAGTAGAGCAAAGTATAGCATCCACAATATCATCATCGGTCAGAAAATCAAGGGAGGAAGCCGGTGAAGTAGGCGGGGTGTCTGCGAAGGGAAAGTGCGTCTCGTCGAAGATGACGTGGCGAGAGATATAGACACGTCGAGTGGCCAGGTCGAGGCAGCGATGCCCCTTGTGAGCGGAGGGATATCCAAGGAACACACATGCTGTAGAACGCGGTGCGAGCTTATGTGCGGAGGTGGCCTGGAGGTTCGGGTAGCAGAGGCACCCGAAGACGCGCAGGTGGTCGTAGCTGGGCGACTCGCGGTACAGACGTGTGAAGGGAAGCTCACTGTGAATGGCGGACGAGGGACGCCTGTTGAGCAGGTAACAGGCGGTCGCGAGGGCCTCGGCCCAGTACGAGGCTGGCATGGATGCATGGAGGAGCAATGTGCGCACGGAGTTGTTGAGAGTGCGAAGAACACGCTCGGCCTTGCCGTTTTGTGCGGAAGTGTACGGACACGAGAGGCGTAGCAGGGTGCCGTGGGCCGCCAGGAAGGTGGACGTGGCAGTGTTGACGAATTCCGTGCCGTTATCAGCCTGAAAGCACTTAACGGGTAGACCAAACTGAGTGCGAACATAAGCAACGAAGTTGACAATAGTCTGGTGGACGTCATACTTGCGTCTGAGGGGGAATGTCCAGCAGAAATGTGAGTAATCATCCAAAATAGTCAGGTAATATGAAAAGCCAGACACGCTAGGTACTGGTGAGGTCCAGACATCACAGTGAACAAGCTCAAAAGGTCCGGCAGTATTAGAACTAGATGAAGTAAACGGCAGGCGAAAATGTTTGCCAAGCTGACAGGAGTGGCAAAGAGAGCGACCTGCTTTATTACAAGATAATAAATTATTCTTATTTAAGCGAGCTAAAACAGCTGGAGCCGGGTGGCCGAGACGTTGATGCCAAAGAGTGCTGGAAGCGGCGACAAGTGCAGATGCAGTGGGTGAGGAAGGCTGCCAGGTGTAGAGATCCCCATTGCTATTGCAGCGAAGAATCACGCACCCCGTCGGGAGTTCCTTAACAGAAAAACCGAAGGCGTCAAACTCAATGGAAACGTGATTGTCGCGAGTGAACTGACGAACAGAAAGTAAATTCTGAACTATCGAGGGAACGACAAGGACGTTATTGAGTGCGAAAGTGGACGCAGTGGTGGACAAAACAGAGTGACCGTGAGAGGTAACTGGGATACTAGTACCATTGCCTACTAAAATGGAAGAAATAGGAGTGGGCAGGCGGCTGAGGAGTATACCATCCGAGGACGTCATGTGGGAGGTGGCGCCAGAATCCATGACCCAGGGGGAAGTCCCCTGGACCGACATCTGCTGGAGGGCCGCAATGAGCCCAGCCTGATCCCACTGCTGCTGCTGGGCCGGAGGCGCGGCGAAGGGCCCAACAGAGTACTGTAGCGGCGCGAAGGCGGTGTGGGCCTGCGGTGGGCCGGCGCCCAGCAGGCCAGATCCGCCACGCCACTGCGGCTGCCCGCCCGGCAGCCCAGTGGGCCACTGCTGGCCTCCCGGCGACCCGCCTGGCGCGGTCCAGTACTGGCCCGCGGGATTGAAGCACACCCAGGGGCCAGCGGGAGACGGACCGCGCGGCTGGCCGTGCCTGCCGCCGCCGGATCCGCCGCCGTTAGACCCGCCGCTGCCGCCGAAGGGCTTCTTCCCGCCCTTCTTGGAGTTGCGGCGGGAGTCGCCGCGCTGCTGCTGCTGCTGGGGCGGCGGCGGCTGCGGGGGCTGCGGCTGCCCGCGACAGCCGGAGGCGCCACAAGAGGCGACGAGAGCGGTGGCGGCGGCGACCTTCTTCCCATTGGCGAGGCGCAGCTCCTTGAGGGAGAGCTGGTCGCGCGCGTAGGTGAGGGTGAGGCTTGTGGCGGCGATGTGATCGCCGGTTCCGGAGTACTCCTCGTTCAGCCCGCGGAGGAGGTTGAGGACGAGCTGCGGCTCGTCGACGGGATGGCCGACGTCGCGGAGCTTGTCGGCGGTGGTCTTGACGCGGAGACAGTAGTCGTCGATGGAGGAGTCTCCTTGAGTCATGGAGTGGAACTCGTGACTCAAGAAGAAGGCCCTTTGCGCCTTGTTCGCCTGGAAGAGGCCATCAATGGCGACCCAGAGCTGGCGAGCAGTCTGGGTGGTGGTGGTCGTGGCCATGTCGAGGACGGCCTCGGCGACAGAGCCGAAGATCCAGCTCCGAACGCAGCAGTCGGCCTGCTGCCAGGAGGGGTCGTTGGGGGACGGCGGAGCAGAGTCGTCGACGTGGTGGAGCACGCCGAACTTGCCGCACATGGCGAGGAAGTGAGACGACCAGCGGGCGAAGTTGCCGCCCTTGAGCTCCAGGGTGGTCGGCACATGATGCTTCACATTGATGGAGGCAAAGGGGTGGACGAACAGGGGACCGACGGAGTCGCCCTGGGTGCCCGGAGAAGTGGGGCTGCTGTTCGCCGAGAGGGTAGAGCCGGTGCCAGACATGGCGGTGGCTGGTGGGAGGTGCTGCGGCCAAGGAGAATGGCGGCAGCAGGGGAGGAGATGGCCGGGGAAGGGCTGGGTGCGGCCTGGCGGCGCGCGGCAGAGGGGATTAGCGGAAGGTTAGGGAGCCAGGGGGGTCCTGGACTCGTGATACCATGTAGAGAGAAGGAATTGGGGAAAACACCACACCCAATCAGGGGGTTGATCTCTCATATATATAGCCAATATGGCTTGTGTTACAAGGAAACAATCCTAGTCAATCCTAGTACATGGAAAGCCTATCAGCTATACATGGAAAGCTACAATCAGCTATACATTTCCCAGCTATACATGGAAAGCTACAATCAGCTATACATTTCCTAATACTTAAAAATATCTGCAGGATTTGTGTGTGTGAGGGGCTTCGACAGGACAGTGAGGGCACCAAGACCGCTCTATGCGAGGCTGCATTTTCCTGCCAGCAAGGTTGTTAGAGGAAAAAAGCCTGGAGCAGCAAGACAGGAAGAATAATAGTACATTGATGAAATATAGAGGAGATAACCAGACTACAAGAGGACGGATAGCCCAAATGAGGTGCTGACCGAATAAGTCGCCAAATCAATTTTAACAAATGTCTTGCATCTGTAGTGAATGCCAGTACCTTGCAAACCTGTGATGCAGATGTTACGAGGCGACATGACCCGATAAGTTAGATCCCATCTGTGGTAACAGCCTAGCTGTGTCCAGTCATTCTTTATTCCTGAAATTCAATATAGCACATGGAAAAAAAAACTATAGTGCATAGTCCAGCCGCTCTAGTTGTTCGGTACCTGTGTAAGTGGTATCAGTTGTTGTACAACAGGAAGATAAACCTTGCAGTACAATGCTCATTCATGTTCGTTGATCACAGTGTAAACAATGTATGCTTCATCAGCAATTATTTGATTGTTTCAAATAAAAGGAAAATCCTTTCTCGATTCATACTTTAAAGGAACCATTCTGTTTTTGCCCTTCTTCTGTTGCGATGAAAAACTAATTTTTAAATCTTTGGTGAACTGACGATGAAGATGTCAAAATAATGCGGAATAGTTTCGTTTCTCATTCGTACTAGTGCGCTCGAGGGGATTGCGTTGGGACCGTGCACCGCATGCATCGTCCCAACTCGCAAGCTAAGGCCCTGTTTAGTTCCAAAAAGTCTCAAAAATTTTCGCATCGCAGACCGTGTCACCTCTCACAGAACACGCTTCTCAATGCAAAAATTTCACCACTTTTCTCAAATTTTCACCGAACTAAACGGTGCCTAAGCTGGCCGTGGCAGCCACTAATCTATCGTGGACGAAGCCATTGCCTGACGAGTGACGACGCGGCCCGCCGTAGAGTTGCGTGAATGCGCGGAAAACTGGAATAGGAACGCGCATGACCTAAAATATGACAACAAACATGCGTGAACCGTGGATTGAACTTGGGCACATCGTAACGTAACTACAGTCGCTACTACCTTGTTCTAAGGATGGGTTCGGATCGGATACACATGGAATCAGATTCGGATGTCACTTTTTACCATATTTAAATTCGAATTCGAATCAGATACGAATCTTATCGGATATGAGGGATTCTCTTGCATGATTTTAAGGGTATTGCTGTATCAGGCTGCTAAATATTTTTTTTTCATTGTTTTCCTGTTAAACAATTCTCTTGCATGATTTTAAGGGTACTGCTAATTCTCCGTTGATTCTATCACGCCGCTAAATAGTTTTTCCAGATAGAAGTGATTCTTTGCTGATTTTATGAGGTGATTCTCTGAAATGAACTAAGAGGTTGGAAGCTGGAAAAAAAAAGTTTCTCCTGATTTTGTGAAGTGATTCTCCATCCTGATTTCAAAAGTTTATGCTAGAGAATCAAATATAATCACTTTCAACAACAAAATCACTTGTGTTAGAGATTCAGCTCCCATAGAGTTCTACCAAACAATCCCTAAATAGTGTGGTGTAATTAGAGATGACCAGAGTACATTATAGTTTTTAGCCAACAAAAAGGTGGGTATGGAAATACATCTTTACCACGGTATACTAATGGACAAATCATCTACCCTTCGGTAATTAGAGATGACCAGAGTACATTATAGTTTTTTGCTTTTCTCTTTTGAGCTTACAGCCTTATAAATCTCCGCATATAATTATTCCCCATTACATATAGAAAAAGGTAGGGGGCTCCCCTGCTGTTCTGATAAAAAAATATTTGTCATTTGGAACCATCTTTGTGCTCAAATAATCAACACAATCTTCCGATCTAAAATTTGAATTTTAATTAGATTGGATTATTTGAGCACGAAAATGATTTCAAATGATTTTTTTGAACTTTTTAGCTACAATTTTTGTCAGATTGCATCGAGATCTACAATTTTTTATAAAACTTATCTCCATCATATGAAAGAATTATGATTTTTTGAAGATGTGATGGGAGTTACCGCTGTTTGAAATGACCGTTTATTTAGCTGCCGGTTCATCTAACTTTTTTTTTTGAAAAACCATCGTATGAAATGGCGATTGAGAGTCATTTTTTGCAAATTTTCATTAGCCACATTTATTTTGTAAAATAATAAAAAATAAAAATAAAAAGGGGTAAAAGACATAGATTGCAATGCTCAGAGACCTTAAACCAAATACCAAATTTCTCAAGTAAGAATAAAAGGCAGAACATACTCAAAACTACATAGTACTCCCTCCCTCTCCAAATATTGGGGACGGAGTATGTTTCTAGAAAACTACAATGTAAGATTGCCTTAGTAAACATTCACTTGTGAATGGTTGAGACCGGATTGTGTTTCGTTAATCTTTAAAAAATGTGAGATTGCCACTGCTTCGATTCTTACAAGTCTGTTGAACTCACCAAAACACCAAAAGGGAAGGCATCCAATCAATTTTTTTGAAAGGAAAAAATATGTAGTTCATCACAACAGGCCAATAACATAAAGTCAAATTTTGGAGCACATGATTACGGCAGGACGGTGGAAATGACAGAACGTACGATAGATAATGCCATGCCATTTCTTTTCTCTTGTGTCGTTCAGCTTTTTTTTTAAAGGTAGCAGAGCACTGCTCTGTCATTTAAGAAGAAGAAGCAAATTTACATAACAAGCCGAAGCTGACACCACCACACGAACACACCCTGAACAAAACAAACACACCCAGAACCACACACCACCATCCCCAATCAACTGGGAGAGAAGACTGAAACAAGCCGCCGCCACCTGCGCCGCCGTCACCAACGCTGTGCCACGCCGAAGCGCAACCCGCTGCAGGCACCAACAGCCCCCCGAGCTCCTCCACCATGGGACTGTCATCCTCAAACTGCACGTACATGACAGTCGATCCCTCAGATCCATAGAAGCATCAGCACACACTCCCATCACAGCACCAGAGACGCCCACTGATCCAGGCCACTCTGCGTGGGGGCCTCGCCTCACCCACCGCCTCACTCTCTCTGCCAAGGACTCAGGTAACAAACGCCACAATGAGAGCATCTCCTCCACCCCGCCGTCACCGAGATCACCACCGCATCAAGCACAACAGCTCAAGTCTTCCAGAACCCATGGGCCCTCAGCGCCCAGACAGCAACACGGACCAACGCGCTTCCAGTAGCACCACCGGCAAGCTCCGCCACCACTAGCGACGGGGCTCCAGAAACGACGCCTTCAAGAAGGTTACGACGCCAAGATGCCGCCGTCGCACGTCCAGAAGGACGAGGTTTTCACCTTGGGAGCCCCCTGCAGCGAGAGCGTAGTGCCTCGCCATGATGCCCCCAGCAGGGAGACCGACGCTGCAAGAGCGCCGCCATCATGCCCACCGTCAACCGGCAAGGACTTTCGCCCGACTGCACTACGCCCGCCGCCCGCTCGTGGACCTGGGAGAAGCCACAACCCGCCACCTCCGCAACACCACCCCCTGGAGAGCCTCGGCGCCTCCCGAAGCACCACCACGGCACCGCGAGAAGCTCGAGCCAACCCTTGACCCCACCGCCATGGTGACGCCAAGCAGCAGCACAGAAGCAGAGGGTATGGCACCGGCCAGCCCTGGCCCGAAGCGGCTGGCAGTGGCCACCCCGGGCCCATCAGGACCTGCCGTGGCCGCCCCCCGCGGAGCCGCCCCGGCCCGCGCCGCCGGAGCTAAGCCAGGCCTGCGCCGGCCGCCAGCCAGGCAGCCAGCACGCCGGCCCGCGCCGTCGGCCCCCAGTGGGCACCAGCAAGCCGCCGCCGTCGACCCGTAGCCGCCTCGCACCAGCCGTCGCCCAGGCGCAAGCCAGAACGCCGCCGGCTCGCGCCGGCCGCAAGTCAAGGCGCCGCCGTCGACCCGCCGCCGCGCCGCTGTCATCCTTCATGACCACCACCGCCGCCGCCCGGCCACGGTCGCCAACCCGAACGGAACGAACTTCTCCCGCCGCGCAGGCACAGATCCGGCCGTTGCGCCGCCGGATCTGGAGGCTGCACCTCTGCCGCCGCGGGGGGCGGCCCGCGCCGGTGAGCCACGCCGCCGGGCCCGGGCGGCCGCATCCGCCCGAACCAGCCGGAGAGAAGGCGAGACGAGGCCACGCCGCCGCCTTCCTCGCGGCCGCGCGGGTTCCCGGCGGCCTGCTCGGGCGGCGGCGCGGCGGAGAATGGCGGGTGGCGGCCGGCGACGGCTAGGGTTTGGGAGCCGCGGGTCGCCTACGCGGGGGCGACGCGCGACTCGTTTCGTTCTCGTTCAGCTTCTGGCACTATCAGATCAAACCGTATCTTCGTTTCCAGTAGAGCTCTAGACTCTACTCGTAGAGAGCTTGCGTGAACCAAGAAGGCCTTGTACAGTGACGTGCACGCAAGCTTGCGCGAACCCTGCAGTAATGGTGCTTTTGATTTTGTACAGCTGCTGCAGCCACACAGCTCAGGGAAGCAGCTAGATAGATAGCTCTCGCTGTCACACGATGGCCGTCCGTTGCCTTTTGGACTGCACAGTGTTCCGTATCAAGATGCAGATAATGCCTCACGTTGACGTGATTGGAGGGAGCGACGGTGACGACGCCTGCACCAAAATTCGTTCACCATTGCTACAAAACCAAAATTTCATAAAACATTTATTTTAGTGAGAGGAGCAAACAATCACAATGTAAATCTTCATTTTTCTGAAGGTGATTACAAAATTATGCGCACAATAGAGTGCATGGGATCCAAGAGGCAACATGACATCTGGGGATGCGTATCAGATTTTTAAATCCCTTGGGCTGTGAATGCGCATGGTTTGCCCATTTTCCTTTGAAGTATATCTCCCAGCATTGCATTTCTCTGGGGCGTCCAACACCATATCACACACACATCGATCCCCTCCTTGGCTCCTTCCCTGCTCTAACCATAGCAGCAGCCATGGCCTTCCTCGCGGCTCTCGTCGCTCTGCTAGCGGCGGCAGCCGCCATCGCCTGGCTGTGGGATTACGCCGTCGTGCGCCTCGTGTGGAGGCCCTACGCCATCGGCAAGGAGCTCAGGGGACAAGGGATCCATGGGCCTCCCTACAAGCTCGTCAGAGGAAGCAACGACGACATCAAGGCCATGAAGGAGGAGGCCCAAGGCTTGGTGCTGGATGTTCACGACCACAACCACCTCCCAAGGATCGCGCCGCACTACCTCAGGTGGAGGGCTCAGTATGGTAACTGCTAAGCTCTTCACCAAATCACCATGCCGCTTCTTAATTTCTTCTATGAAAGTGCACCATCCGATTCTCGTTTTTCTGTAAGAATATTGGAACATGAGCTTTGCATCAACTGGTAAAAATAAAGTCTGAACAAAACAAAAATTCTGATGAATGATAAGATGTTCATATGAATTACACCTGAATACAAACAAAAACAAAAGCAGAGCCTTCCGCTTTTGCAAGAATTACAGATTAGGATGTTTCCATGGATTGCAGGAGAACCATTCCTATACTGGTTTGGGACAACGCCCCGAATTTGCATCTTCGACTACGAGCTGGCTAGGCAAATTCTTTCAAGCAAATCTGGGCATTTCCTGAAGACCGATCCACCCTCTACTCTGTTGGATGTGGTGGGCAAGGGGCTAGCCTTGTTGGACGGCATAGATTGGGTGCGCCATCATAGGGTAATCAAGCCTGCTTTCGCCATGGATAAGATCAAGGTAAAGCCACCCTGAATATCCTAACAGCATCTATGTTACCGTGCTACCAAAAAAAAAAATCTTCATCCTGCCTTCTCACATCGTAATTAAAATACAGATGATGACATCAACGATGTTGGCTTGTGCTCAAAGCATGATCAAGGAGTTGGAAAATCAAGCATGCCAGAGCAAGAATGGAGAAATAGAAGTGGATTTTGACATACTGTTCAGAGAGCTCACAGCTGATGTCATATCCCATGCCGCCTTTGGAAGCAGTTACAAGCTGGGGAAACAAGTATTCCAGACACAACACGCCCTGATGGCAATCTACTTGGAAAGTCTCCTCGACCTTCAGATACCAGGATTAAAGTAAAATATCTGTTTCCTTTAATCTGGAACTTTGTAGGATGAGCATCTGTCAATTTTCCTAGTACAACTTTTCCCATATGCATTGTTTGTTATGTATCCTTTTCATTTCCAGGTACCTTCCTACTGAGAGGAATAGACGCAAGTGGATGCTAGAAAAGAAGCTTAGGAGTTCGCTTCTGCAGATTATACAACCACGATTAGCGTCTACCTGCCGTGACTATGGAAACGATCTGCTCGGTTTGATGCTCGAGTCTTGCATTGAAGCAGAGCAAGGAGGAAAGAAAGGCGATCTAAGCATGAGCATCGATGAGATAATACACGAGTGCAAGATGTTCTTCTTTGCTGGCCATGACACCACGTCGCTTCTTCTAACATGGGCAGTCTTCCTGCTCAGCGCATACCCCGAATGGCAAGAAAGGCTCCGGAAGGAGGTTTTCAGGGAAGTTGGAAGGGAACAACTGCCCAGTGCCGATGCCCTTGGCAAACTGAAAGAGGCAAGAAACAAGAGAAAAATTGACCTTTTTTTTACTTGATTTGATTTGAGATTTCAAGCTTTAATTAGCTGACTATAGCCATATCTTGCAGACAACAATGGTTCTCCTCGAGACATTGAGGCTCTATGGCCCTGCTCTTTTCATGCAGAGAAAGCCCGCCATTGATATCACAGTGGGAGCAACAAAACTACCCAAGGGCGTAGCGGTTGTCATACCCATTCCAATTATGCACCGAGAGAAGGAGGTCTGGGGCGATGATGCGGGTGAATTCAATCCACTGAGATTTGAGAATGGGGTGACAAGAGCAGGGAAGGTTCCACACGCCATGATAGCTTTCTCAATGGGGCCGAGGTCATGCATCGGCCAGAACTTTGCGATGTTGGAAGCCAAGTCGACGCTGGCCCTGCTCCTCCAGAGGTTCTTGTTCACTCTTTCCCCTGACTATGTGCATGCCCCTGCAGATGTGTTCTCGCTGAAACCCAAGTTTGGCCTTCCCGTCATTGTGAGGCGGCTGGATGCATGCACTTAGAATATTTGGCGTGTAAAATGCCTTACTTTCTGAGAATTTGCGAACCTGGTGAGTTACACTTAGATGATATGTGGTGTATGTAGAGAATGTAGAAATTAAGAATAAAGGAAATAATGGAGCATACTCCCTAGAAGCACTTTGTTGTAAAGTCATTCGAATGGAGTCGCAAAAAGCAGCAAAGGTGACCAGTATTCTACTATTCTTGGATGGCTCCGCTCCCTCCCTTCCCTTCCCCCTCCCCATCATGGTTTTTTTTACCGACCGTAACTGGGCCGGTTACCGCGGTTCGACCGCAACTGGGCCGGTTACCGCGGTTACCGCTGGAACCGGTCCGGCCCGGTCGGTTGCAAACCGCCCAAATTCAAAATTTCAAATTTGAATTCAAAAAATGAAAAAATCCTTAAAAAATCCCAAAAATAGTTCAAGTTGCCACGAATCTAATGGTGTCAAAAATTTTCAAATATTCGTTCGTTTAGTATACTTTGCAGGCATTAGAAGTTCAACAAAAAAAAAGAAATTTTTTTTGTTGGTTTAACTTCTAATGTCTGCAAAAAATACTAAATGCACTAATATTTGAAAATTTTTGACACCATTAGATTCTACACACCTTGAAATATTTTTAAGAATTTTTCTTATATTTTTCAATTTTTTAATTCAAATTTGAAAACACATCAAATTCTTCACTGTGCCGTTTTTTTATCCCAGAGACCGGTAACCACCGGTCCGGTTTACCGGTCTTACCGTCTGGTAAACCGCCAGAAACCGGTTGAATGTGGGTTTTGGTTAGAAATTTGAATTTGAGCGGTTTTTTCCGATAACCACTCAAACCGCTCCGGTAAACCGTTACCGGAGGCCGGCGGTTTGGTCTGGCCGGTCGGTAAAAAAAAACCCTGCTCCCCATTCTCCACGCCTAGTGCCACTCCGGACCCGGCGCAACACCCACCCAACTCAGCCCTGTCAGGCAACGCAAATGGAAGGGGGTCATTCAGTTTCGTCAGAGTCAGAGCAATTGGCGAAGCAGAGGAAGCTGGCGCTGGAGAATGGTTCAGCGACTTCTTCAGCGACGTCAGATCAACCATCTACTAATGACGACTTCAACTTGGTTTAGCCCCTAAGCATAGTTTATACTGCAGTTTACTTTAATGACCAGGCTATGCTATTTAGGCTTGGGTCTTTAGGTCTGTATAGGTATCGAACAAGATATTCAGTACTCTGAACTCTAGTTTAGCCATTAGCTGTAGACTTCGTCGTCTCCCTGGCGTTGCTTGGATGGATGTATGCATCTGAACCTTGTCATTCAGTAATCTACAGCTAGTTGTTAGCCTGATCCACTACTCGATCTTGTTCCTGAATTGCTTCGGTTTGACTTTTCCTTGTTTATCTCTGTTCTTCTCGACCGTTCCTCACATGCTAAGTTGTTGTTCCTCATATGAGCAATTTAAAAGATGATGTCCTTAAGTGCTCCCTCTCGCTAAATTTATGTTCTAGTAACACATTTAACTCCTTTTTAATATATAAAAGAGCTGGCACTGGCAGGAGCAATTGGAGCCGACAGGGGAGTACTTGGTTTGCTTGTTGCGCTTGCTTGCTTAGCTCATAAGCCTTTCTGTTTATCTTATCTCCATAAACAGTTATAATTCTGTCTCTTTAGCCTTTGACCCTTGGTGCACCAAGTCTTTGCACAGTAGTCTGTATATATGTAGTTTTGTTCACTGGGTGTTTAATAGTGTTTCGGCAAGCCTCACTGAATGACGAAAGGCATTCGAAGTCAAGATCTTCAGAATCATGTGACGATAAACTACTCAACCCCTCAAGTTAATTAAAACCAAGGAGTTAATTAACAACACAGACATCCAATCCCTACCTCCACCTCTAACAACTCTGTGCGTTTTATTTTGCATTCTTTAAGGAACCTTGATTGAATCGTGCTGTGTGACTGTCCATAGCCGATAAACTACTCAGTGGTGCTATGGATCAGAAGGAAAAAAAAGTAGCTTGAAGCAAATGGAGTATAAGAGATTGTTCCATACCAACGTCAATGATCCACTAACAAAGACACAAACATTTGTTATGGTTGTAAAGCAAGAATAGCAGCCCTATTGTTTGGGCGAAATCTGAAGCTGGAAAATTATTGAGTCTCTTCCTGTCTTCTCCCTTCCTTCCCGAGCCCCTACCAGCATCTCTGCTTAATTAAGGACGTGAAGCAGAATAGGGAGGACAACACCCATAGAGTTCAAGACACACTGCCGTGCTTCCCATACACAGTTGTCCGTATGCAGTGTCAGTGTTCACCTTGTTTTTCAATACAGATATCTGCTTCCTACTGATATGAATTGGTACAAATGGATGCTTGAAAAGAAAGGAGCTTACTCACGCAGATCATACAACCACGATTAGCAAGTGGTGAATATGGAAATGATCTGCTCAGTGTGATGCTTGACTCTTGCATTGAAACCAAGCAAGGAGGGGAGGAAATAGATCTCAGCATGAGCATTGATCATACATGAGTGCAAGCTGTTTTTCTTCGCTGGTCATGAAAACACATCCCTTCTCCTTACATGGTCAGTGTATTTGCATAGTATTGTCCCAGAATGGCAAGAAAGGCTCCGGAATGAGGTTTTGAGGGAATCTAGAAGGGAATCCTCAAGCTCTTTTCCGGTGCCTTATACTAGGCTATACTATGATTGAAAAATGATTAGTATACAAACATCGAACGGTTCAGATTAATCGTATACTCCCTCCGTTCCATAAAGAGTGCAATTCTAGTTTTTTTAGGACAGATTAGTGATGGTACGAAAAGACTTTAATACCCTCATTTGTTAGCCACACGTGGTAAGTTTTGGCATGCAAATCAGATCTAGTCACTTAATTAGGAAAGAAATTAGATCTATTTTCTAGGATGGCACTCTTTTGTGGGAATTTTTTCAAATTTCAGAATTGCACTTTTTATGGGACGGAGGGAGTACTTCGTAAAACTCATCAGTAGTATGAGGTGGTACGCATGGATAGTATAAGATGGTATAAGGGTACTTTGGGAAAAATATTTTAAATGATTTTTTAATTAGAATCTTGTATTATTTGTGAACCCAATCGCACTTTCATTAGAAAGTGAGGATTGGAATCGAATTGCACTCGTTTGAATTGAAACTATATCGTATTTTTATGAATCAAAATCACTTTTCCCAGCCCTATCACTTCTCTCGCAATCCCAGTCATCTCTCGTCCTGGCTAGCACCGGCCACCGGCGGGGAATGTGGGCACTGGCCTTAAGGGGTAGGGGCGGGGGGTTGGAGCGGTGGTGAGGACGGCGGCGGCGCCCGGGCCTGCGCGAGTAACGACCACCGGCGCACGCGTCGGACCGGAGGCGAGGACGACGGCGGCGCCCGGGCTCGGGCGAGCAGCGTCGACCGGCGGGGAGAACGGGCCTGCGGGAACGGAGGCTGCATGGGTCGGAATGGCTGGATCTAGGGAGGTCCGTGCGAGCTGTGGGCCATGGTGGAGGCTTGGGATGGAGCGCGGCGGCGGTCGTCCCCTCGCTTCCGCTCCACCCGCGTGCGTCGTCTCCGTCCCGCTGTGACTCCGCCTGTGAACTGCCGTGGTGGTGGCGTCTGACAGTTATGATTTTTGACCCATGGCAATTGCAACAGCTAGTATGTAAATTGTTTCCGAATTTCTTTACTTTCCATACTATAATTCATGGTTGCATGTGAGATCTTTTCCCAAGTGTCAGCGTATATGCAGTTAAATGTTGCATATTTCTATACTAGCCTGTGTGCAGCTGATTTGTGACATTCATTGGATTCATATTTGAAATATATAGCTTGGGCCTCATATTCTTTCTGATGGTAAGTGATGACATATGTTTCAAATCAGTACAAATTCCCATTGCATGTCCAAGTGCATGCAGGCACATCCTAGAGCACACTAACCTACAAATAGATGGTTAGATGTCATCTCTTACAAATTTGATGAATCTTAGATGGTTAGAGCGCATTGGGGTTAGGAGATGAGCTCTTTTCCGGTGCTCAGCAAATTAAGAGAGTCAAGAAACAGATAACTCTACATTCTTACTGCAAAGATTGTCTCTCTTACAATTTTGATGAATCTTATATCTGATTCATCTGGGACTTCAACCTATAAGTCTATAACTAACTATAACATCTATATTGCAGATGATAATGGTGCTCTTTGAGACCTTGAGGCTGTACTCGCCTGCTCTTTTCATGCAAAGGAAGACCATGACAGATATGACAGTGGGATCAATGAAACTACCCAAAGGCATTTGCAATTGTCAGACCTATCCCAGTAATGCACCGAGAGAAGGTGGTTTGGGGAGAAGACGTGGATGAATTCAGTCCACTGAGATTTGAAAATGGGATCTCGGGAGCAGCAAAGGTTCCACATGGCCTGCTAACATTCTCAATGGGGCCAAGATCATGCATCGGTCAGAACTTTTCAATTGGAAGCGAAATCGACGCTGGCGGCTGGCCCTGATGCTACAAAAGTTCTCATTCACCCTTTCGCTAGATTATGTGCATGCCCCCGAGGATCTGTTTACATTGAAACCTAAGTTTGGTCTTCCTGTAATCTTGAGGCCGCTGGATGTGTGATACTAGTATCTGACTTGTAACAGTGGCACACAGTATATTCCAAGAACCTATAAATGTGGGAGTTGCATTTAATGGTACGCGAATGTATAAATGGATTGGAAAAATGGAGAATACTGAGCTCCTATCCCTGTTCCAAAAGTATTAGTGTCAATGTTTCAAGAAAAAACAAACATTAGAGTCATTTTGATTCGAAAAGAATAAACATGACTATTGTGGATGGCTAATCTCCCCAGCTCCTTCCACACAATATCTACTTCGAGATAAATAAAAAGAATAATCCGGTTCGTTGATGGGCCTATCATATCAGATGAATTGGTGCTTCCTTTAATCTCTACCTAATAATAATATTAAAGTAAGGATTGATTCTGTTCAAAATTTCGTCCGTCGTTACCTTAATGGATCGGAATCGGTATCAGCCCCCAAAACCGTGAAGAACCAGCGAGGACCACTGTGTGTGAACCGGGCGATCAAAAGAAAACCAAGACCGACAGAACGAACCGGAGTCAAGCCACGGAAAAACAACCAGCGCTTCCTTCTCCTCGTGCCAGAAAATCCACCGGGCCCAGCTAGGCCTGCACACGCTAGCACCTAACGGCCATCTTAATTGATGGATTTTAGCATTTTGTGAATCAGCAGCAATATTATTAATAATTCTCTCGGGCAGCAGCATTCTCTGATCAGGCCAGAAGCCCAGAAGCCAGCAGGTCCAGGCCACCGCAGCATTGCGATATACATTGATTGACGACCCAAAAAAAATTACTCTGTACTAAAAAAATACTCGAGAGAAAAATCATAATAACATGTATATAAATCAGGCAGAACCAAATATCAGAACGTTGCGTTAGATTTCACAAATAAAAGAGCCAAAAGCCTCTTCTTTGTATAACATATTTCACAAATAAATTCAATTTGTATTTACATTAAGCCACTGCAGCCTCTCGAAGCTCATAACTTTTTAAAAAATCATTATTGTGCATCAATGAGACGGTTATTATTACTTTTTAATTGTCTAGAATTAACATAAATAGGACAACAAGCATTATAGTTTTACGGAAAAGTACTTATCATTATTTTCATTATTTGCAAGAGATAATATATACACCTAATATTAAAGTGTCATTGTTTCTTCCAAGAAACGTTCCTCACCTTTTTCATATAAAAACATCCATGTCATTCGTAGGTGAGTCAAGCAGCAGCACATTAACGTTTGATGTGTTATCTCATTCCGTTTATGATGAAGAGGTGTGTGGGCAGTGGCGATGACGATGCGGCCACAGAAAGTAAGGCTGAGCGAACAGTGGTGGGCAAAGTCAGGGTGGCGCAAGCGCGATGGTGAGGTCGAGAAGGTGGGGATTGGAACTGGACAGTACGACCAGGGCGGACGATGACGAGGTTGTAAGGCGCAGACAACAACGAGTGAGGTTGAGGTGTGGCGCGTGCGCGATAGGAATGACGACATTACCAGTGAATGTGCGGTCGGAGCCGATAATGGCAAGGTTCGGTGAGGTTAGAGTGGTCCCGGCACTACAAGAAGGACCGGTGTCAGGGGAGGGACGACTGGGCGATGACACAACTGGGGGTGGACGACGGTGGGCGAGGTCGGGGTGGCTTGTGGCCTATGCGAACGACGACGCATCCGAGAAATGTGAGGTCGGACAGACAGCAACGGGTTGTGGTAGACGACTATGAGGTTCGGAAGGGGCAGACGAAAGTGAACGATATTAGGGTAGCGCGGACACGATAGGGACCACGATAGACGCGGATTCAGTGCTTTTGCTTCAACTAGCATCGTGCCCGTGCGTTGCTACGGGCAACCGAATTTTCTTTTACAAGCATCAAAAATAGCATTATAGAAAATTGGAGAACCATTCAGCAGCAGTTGTGGGAGAACATATATTAGCTAGCAATTTAATGTATGTGAAGAACCATTCAGAAGCAAATTGATAGAATTCATTGCTAAATCAGCAGATATATATTATCACACCCATAACACACCAAATATCTACAATGTAATACCCAAAATAGTTAATAAAATTACATAGTACGAAAGCAGCGGCAATAAATCATAATACAAAATTGCATTGTATACTGCCAACACACCATTCTATTTCTTAATTTAAAACATATTACGATAAGTATGGAAAAAGATAGAGAAAACAAGCCTTACCTTACCTGGACGTCACCGGATCCGTTCAACCTATGGCTGCGGCAGTTGGAGCCCGATCCAGTACAGGCTCGTTGATCCTTTGGCACGAAAGGGACCTGCGGCGCAGTAATCGACGAGATTTGAGGCCTCCGGCGGGGGACTCGATGGCACGGCGTGTGGTGAAGATGCCTGGGCGTGACGACGGCCGGCGGCGCTGCAGCAGTAGAAGTGAGGTAGCTTCACTCGGCCACAACACCTGCAAGCCACAAAAGAGAGTCATGCCTCCGGCCAGAAGTATTTTTCTACGACAAAGTTCAGGAATTTTTCTCTAATTATTCTGCAAGTGATATGACTAGAACCACATGAAGCAAACATCGATGAAGTATGAAGGCAGCCAAGAGCCCAAGACTGGAAACTGAAATGGGATGACCATTTTCCCTGATCATGTGAAGGCAGCAGATATACCGCACTCAATTACTATGAAACAAACTGTTGATAACCTACTGTCCCAGACTCTGAATTTGTAGCAGCCACTTATGAAATAAACTGAAACAAACTACTGTTGATAAGACCCTGACCATTGCCCTTTTAAACCTTTTTCCCGTTAGTCAGTGCTTTTTTCTTGGGGTGTCGCTGACTTTGTTATGGGTACCAACAGCAATAAAATTACCATCATCACAGGATGATTCTTGCTAGATCCCAGTAGCCCACAAAGTGCTGCTGAAGAATAAAGAGTAAAAGAACAGTGCATAGAGAAAAGAAAGCAGCACTTGACTGCATCCCAGTGTCATAAGTGATGCATGAAATCGATGTTTAGATAAAGATTCAGAAATATTTTAGGTAGCAGGGGCGAAAACGTGAGATTTGGCTGCGTTTGCTCTGGAGTCAGCATGAATGCATTGGCTTGCTGTAAACAGAGATCAGAACACAGGTGTAGGCAGCTACAACTTCACTTTTCTGATATCTGCTGCTAATTGAGTGCGTGGGACAGTAGGTTATCAACAGTTTTCAGAGTAACTGCTATCACTTGCTACATATACCAAAGAAAGTCATCAAATGCCTCACACAATCATACCCAATTAAATTCTCAACTGATTGATGAAATAGAATATTCAAAGTTCATTCAAGTAAAAATACCTCGGTACCCAGGGCACTACTGGTTGATTGTCAGCATACTTGATGTCCTTGGACACCTAACAATGGGAACAAGATTGGCCAATGAATGAATAAAATCATCATAAGAGGGTGATTTTAGGAATTAGATAGTTTCAATCAGTACATTTTAGAAAAAAACAATCATGCATCTTAAATCACGCATAAGCTCACTGGAATAGGTAATAGGTAAAGGTAGAAACAATAATAACTTTTGCCCTTCTCATGATCTATGCATTGATTCCATAAGTATTTATCTTCATAGATAGAAGCATAACTAAAACCTATAACCTATGATGCCATCTATAACAGTACTTGGTTAGCAGGCCCAATTTCACATGCTACATCACTGAATGACAAGAATCTATGTAGTATAACCCTCCATGGCTAACTGTTAATCTAAGTTCATATGATGCCATCTATAACAGTACTTGGTTAGCAGGCCCAATTTCACATGCTACGTCACTGAATGACAAGAATCTATGTAGTATAACCCTCCATGGCTAACTGTCAATCTAAGTTCATAACTGGAAATGACCGTTGGAGATGGACGGCGCAGACGGTCGCCGGCGAGGGCACGTGAGACGGCGACTGCGGCGTAGATGGTCTCCGGCGGGGACGACGGCCGGCGGCGCGCTTGACCGGTGGACGACGGCCGGCGGCGGGCAGGACCGGGGGACGACGGCCGGCGGCGCGCGGCGCTGTGGGACGATGGCCGGCGGCGCGCGGGGCCGGCGGCGCACAGGCACGGGCACGGGCTCGCCGGGAGGAGCAGCCACCGGGGAAGGGTCGCCGAGAAGGGGCCCGGCACACCTGGCGTGGGAGCCGTCGGCCGGGGACTTTTTTTTTTCTTTTCCGCGGACTCACGGGGATGACGCAAACAAAAAAGGTTTTATTCTATACATGCCATTACAACTTTCGCGTTTCTGAGATATGCCATTACAATTCGTCTATTTGGAAATATGTCATTACAATTCGATGTTTGTTTGAGATGTGCCATTTTGTACATATTTGATGTCTTTGGGCCCATTTGTAGACTCTGATATTTTTGTATGGACAAAAATGCCCCCGCTACATCTCTACTATCCATTTCACTGACTTGTGGGCCCCATGTGTCATCCCCTTCCTCTTTCTCTTCTTCCCCAATCCTTTCCCCGTTCTTCTGCAGCTCCATCCCCTGGCGAGCTTCGCCCATGGCGGCCCGGCGAGCGGCTGTCGTCCCGCGGTGAGCTCCACCCAGGGAGGCGACTGAACAAGTGACGGCGACCGCGGCTCGGCCAGCTCGGGATCCTGGCCAGCTCCGGCTGCACGGGCCGCGGCGCCGGTGACTCGGGTAGCTCGGGATCCCGGCCTGCTCCGGCTGTGGGGGCCTGACGGCGGCGGCGGCGGCTAGGCCAGCTCGGGATCCCGACCAGCTCCGGCTGCGGGGACCGCGGTGCCGGCGGCTCGGCCAGCTCGGGATCCCGGGCAGCTCCGGCTGTGGGGGACCGACGGCGGCGGCGGCTAGGCCAGCTCGGGATCCCGGCCAGGTCTGGCTGCGAGGGGCGCGGCGCTGGTGGCTCGGCCAGCTCTAGCTGCAGGGGCCGCAGCGCCACCTCCGCCCACGGGGCACCCGACGAGGTGCGCCCACCGGTAGGGCAAGCGGCGGCTAGGCCAGCTCGGGACCCCGGCCAGGTTCGGCTGCGAGGGGGGCGCGGCGCTAGTGGCTCGGCCAGCTCTAGCTGCAGGGGACGCAGCGCCACCTCCGCCCACGGGGCACCCGACGAGGTGCGCCCACCGGTGGGGCAAGCGGCGGCAGTCCGAGGTTGGAGAAGCGGCAGGGAGATAAGAGGAGAGGAAAGGTGAGGTGAGGTTGAAGATAATGCTGACATGTGGGGCCCACATGTCAGTGGTCGAAAAGAGAGAGAAGAGGATAACTGATAGGATATGGAGGGGCATTTTAGTATTTTCACATCGCAAAGGAATCAAAGACGGATCTAAGAGTATCAAATACGTACAAAATGGCACATCTCAAACAAACATCGAATTGTAATGGCATATTTCCGAATAGACGAATTGTAATGGTATATCTCAGAAACGCGAATGTTGTAATGGCATATATCTAATAAACCCAAAAAAAAATCGGTGGGAGGCGGACACGCGGAGCGGAGCGGAAAACCACGTACCAATTTTTATCTTAAGTTCATTCTTTTTAGTAGTATATATATAGAGACAAGGCACGACGTACCTTCCCTCTTGGCCTTAGACCTGAGCATTCCAGGTGCCGGGTCGGGCCGAAAATAATCTGGGTTTTTCGGGTTGAGAAAATCCTGCCCATGACCGTCCCATGGGACGTGTCGGGCCGCAGTTTTCGGGCCGGTTCCGGGCTTGGGCGGGCCGCCCGTGCATTTTATAGTGTAAAATAACTAAAAACATCATTTTGGGCCAGGCTCGGGCCAAAAAAATTTTTCGCGGGCTTCAAGATCTCTACCCACGCCCGTCCAGTAAGGTCCGTGGGTGGGCCTGACGCGGGCCGGGCCGGGCTAAAAATGCTCGGGTATACTTAGCCTAGAAGCGGAGACGTCCGTGGTGTTAGGATGGACCAGCTATGGTGGGACCTGCTCTGCATAGTAAAAGAAGGCCGCACAGTCTGCATTGTCTTAGGGAAAAAAACCTTCTGCATTTTTTTCACAAAAATCCGAAACGAAATGAACAAGTGGAATGAACGTGTAGGGAACTAACAAACAATATGTTATTCTCCTAATGTTAGATACTAAAATATATTTTGAAAGGTTGACAAAAAAATGCCAAGTCCTTATCGTTGAATCAAGTCTTCTAAAAATATGTCAAGTTCGGGTTATGACATAATTAGACTCGTTAGATTTGTGGGGTCCGTCTACTGTAGTGTGTTTAGTTGGGAGAAAATTTCGGATCCCCTTTTCAAGGACTATTAGTAGGATTAAACATAGACTAATTACACAAATGAGCGAGAAATATCGAGACATATTAAACCTAATTAATCTGTCATTAGAGATTGCTTATTGTAGCACCATGTTGTCTAATCATGACATAATTAGACTCGTTAGATTTGTCACAAGTTTTTAGATGGAGGTTGTGGAATGAGTTTTATCATTAATCCACATTTAATATTAGTAATTAGTGTTCGAAGATTCGACGTGATGGGTGGTCAAAGAAATTTTGAAAACTAAACGGGGCCTTATTTAGTTCAATGAAAGAAATTTTTGAGTTCCTTTTGGAGACCTATTCGGAATATTAAACATAGACTAATTACAAAATTAATTACACGATTAGACTAGAAATCGTGAGATGAATTCATTAATTCTAATTAATCCGTCATTAGAGATTGTAACCGTAGCATGACGTTATCCAATCATGACATAATTAGACTCGTTAGAAAAATTAAGGTAGAGGTTGTGGCATGAGTTTTGTCAAGATTAATGTGACGGGTAGTTGGTGAAAATTTGAAGACTAAACATGACCTAACTTTTTTTAAGTGCATTCGACATCCAACTGTGCGGGCTTTTTTCACTGCGTAGCAGGTCCCACCACGGCTCATCCCCGGCCTCCGCTTCCCAAGCTAAGAGCAAAGGTACGTTGTGCCTTGAAGAAGTCAAGGCACTGAATCCGCGTCCGACCACGATAAGGTCGTTGAGCCGTGCGGGTGGCAGGATGATGGCAAGACCGAGGCAAACAGACGTTGACACGAGTAATATTTTCTTCTGTTGCAACGCACAAACATAGTTGCTAGTAAAAAAAATTGAATCGGTGTTGGTTGGGAGGAGAAACGGCAACTGACCTTCCCTCCTACTCTATTTCCCATGGCTTGGATGAAGAACATCAGATCGTGCTCCCTCCCTAGTCCCTACCTAATCCGCCGAGCGAGGCCGCCAGCGCCGCCGCCGGGCATCATCAATTGGACGCCAGGTTGCCAGCGGTGATGGGCTTCCCTGTTTTCTGGGCCAAAATCCATCTAAGCCGAACGCTCCAAAAAAAGTCCATCTAAGAGGCGCGTCTTGTAGAAGTAAGTAATGGGCCGGCTTGGCCCGCGTGAGCAGGCCATCGGGCTGAAGAATTTATCTCGCGGCTGCAACGGGCCGCATGAACAAGAAGGAAAAAAACAGAACTTGTTCAAGCTAATTTCTGTATGAGTCTGTAACAAATCTTCTGTATATCGTACCTCCAACGTACGGATCGGTAGTGTCTCGACGAAGCTACTTGTACGAAGTGGTACGCACCCCTCACAGAGCTAGCCGTGAGCAAGTTGAGCAGGACATGTTATTGAGCACGCCATTTTCTGAAGAAATCACTTGCGGCACTGTTCCTTTCAACCCCTTAGCATCAACTGTACTCCGTTGCTTCAAACGATAGCCATTCTATCCTACAGGGATATGGACCATATGAGCTAGATGTCTTCTTGCTCGGTCGCACTTGCAACAGGGCCGTCCCTGGGGGAGGGCAAGCTGGGCGCTGCCCATGGGCCTCATGAGGCTGGGGCCCATGGGGGTATAGATCTTTCTTGCGCTAGTATATCACCATCCACCGACCGTATAGTCGCCAGACAGGGATGTATCGCATTCGCCAATCACCAGGCACGCACGACGGACATGGACGAGATCGAGAAAGACGAGAAGACGAGGAGTGACGAGGCGGCAAGGCCCCGAGGGCGACGGGCAGGCCGACGGTGTCACGGCAAGCAGCGAGCCGCGGAGCCAGTGACTAGGGTATCCTCGACGACTCAACGCCGGTTTGTCTCCCGTCTGGCCGTCTCCCAGTCTCCCTCTCTGTTCGGATTGTGCCGCTGTTCAAGCAGAAGGCCATCAAAGCATCAAGTTTGGTGATTGTGATTTGGGAATTGGGATCGTTTGAGGTCGAGATCAGGACTCCGGAGGTGATCGTTAGTTTAATTGTTTCTCGATCGCAGACGACGAGGACGGCCTCCTCTAATTCTCTGCGGCAAAGGTATGGTCCGTATGGATTCGATTGCTGACTTTAGTACTAGTGTACAGATCGATCGTGCTTTTATTTGAGGTAACCATCATACATCATAGTTATTTTGTCATTTTTATCTTCTTTGATGTACTGTTACTTTTAAAAGAAAAATTAAACATATGTTACAAGTTATCTCTTATCAATAGTATTATATAATGTAATCATTATATAATGTAAACATATGTTACTTTTACGTCATCGTCCGGCGCTCCCCCTCCCCGACTCCTCCGTTCGAGGCTCCGACGGGCGACCCCCTACCGGCTGCCCCCTCGTCGGCAGGGAAACGCCACGGCCGGCACCGTCCTTCGCGCCGCGCCCGCAAGCGCCGTCCGCCTCCCCCGTTCCGGGCGTCAACCCCGGGCGGATGGACCCGTCCTGCTCCGGCGAAGGTGGCCCGGGCTCCCCCACCGCTGGAGGGCTGTCGCCGCCCCTGCGTCGACGAGGACGGCTTCCAGGAAGTCTGGTCGCGTGCCAGGCGGCGTCGTCTGTTTCGTGCTGAGGCCGAGGCCCAGCGTGCCCCTTCGCAGACTGCTCGGCGCATCCCTCCCGAGTTGGCGGACCGCTGCCTCAAGTGCCTCTCCTACAACCACCGTGTTGCCACTTGCCGTCTCCCTCGACGGTGCCTCCGTTGCCACGGGCTGCGCCACCTCGCGTGGGACTGCTGGCGCCCCCGGCGTGTGCCTGGTCGCGTGGCTGTCGGTGCCATGGGTGGGGGGGGGGCGCTACCTCGGCACGGGCGCGGGCCACCGCGCGCTCAGGCGGCGGTCAACTCGGCCAACTGGGGTGCCGATGGGGATCGACGCCTCCGCAGGATCAACACCTCGACGTTTTCCGACGCTCTGGTGCCGGAACCGGAGTGCTGCCTTGTAGACCGAAGCGGTGTGACCCAGCCCCAGAGGGAGCTGGATCCAATGCTCATCGAGTTCGCTGTTTCCTTCGCTGAAGTCAGGAGGGACTCATTTCCCGTGGTGGCGATCCCGGCGGTTGACTTGGTCTCCGCGACGGATGATTGCCCTCGAAGCCCACCACCTGTCTGCTCCAACACTACGCTCGAGCCGGAGGCTACAACCGTTGTGACGAGGGGACAGGCGATCCCGGCGGTTGACTCGATCTCCGCGACGGATGATCAACCGCTGCCGGATGTTGTGGCAGTCGATGACGACACACCTCCGGGCTTCACTCCGCCCCGCCCCATACCACCGCTGCTGGCAGATCAGGTGACCTTGGAGGACTTCGTCAGCAATGTTACGAAGGATATTCCGCCGCCTCTTCTGGACAAAGCCGCCTCGTCGCCGTCGAGTTGACCCCGTTCTCGTCGATGCGCCTCCTCAGCTGCCTTCGTCTGTGGTTCTTGGCCTCAGACGAAGCCATCGCCAAGCTTTGAACCCTCTCTCAGCCGTCAAGCCGGCAAAACGAGGTGCGGTGCTACTGATGCGCCGGCTCGGTGAGGTCGGTGCGCCTCCACCTTTAGCGGCTTCGGCAGAGGAAGCGGTGGAGAAGCTCTTTCGCGAAGCACCTCCGCCGCACTACATGGACGCAATGCGAGATATTTTTCCGATGTTGAAGAGTAAGAGCCCTCCCTTCATGGGATTGAGCGCCGACTGAGGGCCGCCTTAAAGTCGGTTGTTTAGGTTGTGTTGTATGTGAGTAATCGGGTTCGATGTTATCTTACGGGTTGTGTTTAGCTGGTTTGCCGGCTTGTGTCCATATGGAGTCCGTTCCATTTGGGTTGTATCTGAACTTTGTACCAATTTCTTCTCCGTCTTAATACAATGATACGCTGCCCGCGTATTCGAGAAAAAAAATTATATTAAAATATTAGATTGTTAGACTCTTAGTGTCTTACTCGTCCGAGGGCCCATGAAACTTGTGAGCAGGACACGTTATTGAGCACGCTATTTTCTGAAGAAATCACTTGCGGCACTGTTCCTTTCAACCCCTTAGCATCAACTGTACTCCGTTGCTTCAAACGATAGCCATTCTATCCTACAGGGATATATGAGCTAGATGTTTTCTTGCTCGGTCGCAGTTGCAATTGCAAACGACGCGACGGGGAGGGCAGGGCAGGGGCAGCTGTCGCACAAGGTCACAAAACCGTCGCCCTGTGGCTGACAGATTGTCGCTGCCTCTAGCCCTCTACGGAACTGGAGAGAGTGATCCCAAAGATGGACGCGGACGTGTGCTCTTCCTTGGGCCTGTTTGGATGGTGGGGTAAATAGGATAAATGAGGTAAATTTACCTCTAATTTACCTTTAATGTGCCAAACATGTGGGGGTAAATGTGGTGGGATAAATATTTTGCCTCCCTAATTCCATTTACCCCTAAAAGGTAGCAAATTGGAGCAAATTTGTGGTGGGCCCCACCCTCACTCTCTCATCTACATCCACATTTACCCCTCCATCCAAACACCACAAGGGGCAAATATTAGTAGGAGCAAATGGGACGGGCAAATCATTTGCCTTAGGGTAAATATTTACCCTTACCATCCAAACGGTGCCCTCGTTTGTGGGGAAATCCTTCTAACTCAGCATGCACACAAACGAAAGGGCCGGGCTCTGTTATAATTGTCTTGTTCGTTTGGTTTGTCAACCACCAACGAGTAGCATTTTTCTCTTACATCAAATCAGCATCAGTCACTAGCCAGTCGAATAAAACGCACTAAACATAACATACTGCAAATTTGTAAAAAAATTCAGATGTGTAAACACTCGTGAACGGTGAACCCCGCGTGGATGATTGTCGACTTGCTATACCAAACAGTGTCTTTGTTGCTACCTCTAGCGTACGACTTGATGTTGATCTAGCAATCACCAGCACTGCAAGTTGAGTCCCTAGCCTGGATATTTTTATTTCTTTTCTTCTTCGCTTTGGATTTAAGCATCCAATTATCTCGTCTGGCAAGCTATTCTGATCATAAGGACCATCTATCCACAACAGCCCCTTGAGCCCTGGCGAATGCGGGCGAGAAACTTGGGCAAATTTTCATGTCTCTGTAAAGCCTTTTGTTTAGCATCAAGTCTTTCGTCGCAGGTTGGTCTAAAAAAAAGTCTTGTCGCAGGGACGTATACAGGTTCAGTGGTACTTGTAGTGCTGTGATTGCACAGCTAAACAGCTATGAGTGTCACAGAAGCTGTGGAACTATGGCTACCGGGTTCTCTCTATTATCTAGGGATCACCAGGTCAAGATCTGCACAGTGATGTGATGTGTACTGTGAAGGGGAGCAGCGATCGATTTGTTCTCTCCCACCACATGGGCATGGTTTGCCAATTTCTCTGTCACGTATTGTAATGTATTTTATTTTATCAGAATTCAAGGTTACGTCGTTTCTTATAGTTTTGTGTGGTATGATATATATTTTTAAACACACACGAAGCTCCTATCATACTTACACACATACACATGCACTTTTCATTATAAATACACGTACTCAACACCCCCATATATATAAGCATCTTCTGAACATTTTTTTTGACAACTGCATATATTATAATTAAGCAGCCAAACTTACAGAAAGGTCCTCAAAAGAGAACCAAATTACATCAAGGTCCACAGACCGGATAAGAACACTAGAAACTACGATGGTGAAGACGGTGACGAGCTCTAGACCTGAGCATTTTCCGGACCGGGTCGAAAAAAACCCGGTTATTTCGGGCCGAGAAAATCCTGCTCATGACCGTCCCACTGGACGCGGCGGGCCTCAATTTTCGGGTTGGGTCCGGGCTTGGGACGGGCTGTCCACGCATTTTATAGTATAAAATAGCTAAAAACAACATTTCGGGCCGGGCTCGGGACATGATTTTTTTTCTCGGGCTGCAAGATCTGTGCCCACGCCCGTCCAGTAAGGTCCGTGGGCGGGCCGGGCCAACGGGCCAGGCCGGGCTAAAAATGCTCAGGTATAACGAGCTCACCGGCGGGAGGCTGTAGGGGCACCAGAGGTGCATACAGTCGGGTGGAAGAACCGCGCGTCGCGTCGGTTGAACATGGATCGACCGAGCCAAGGAACTTTTTGAGAAAAAAAGGTTCTTTGATTCATTCAAAGTTGAGAGCAACGGAAAAGAACTATGGGACTTGAGTTATCACAACCTCCACACAAGATTAAGCTAGCATTTTAATTAAATTTCAGATTCATATTAAAAGAGAGCACTAGCTTAAACATGCATAAATCAAGCATAAGATCGAGCAAAGCGGCAACGATCATCACATATCAACATGGTACAATTTTCCATCCATATTAAGATCATAAAAACGATGGTGAAACTTATTCATGATGATGGATAAAAAACTCCTACTACCACACACATGCTTAAATTAAATAAAAATAAGAAAATACTATAAATACATAAACACACACAAGATGAAAATAAAGAAAAGGAAAAGGAAAAATCAAACCACACTTAAAAAGCTTCATCCCTTCCTTCTTTCATCTCTCCTCATCTGATTGCTCTTGCTCCGTCGGTTGACTTTCGTTGAATCCTTGCTTAAAATATGTTTGCATGGCCCCTTCACGAAATTGATCTGGCGGCACAATTTGAAGGTGTCCTAATTGATGGGCGATCCCCGCCGTTCCTTCATGCCAATGATCCTCTCGACGTCTTGTACATTCCTTTGCATATACGCCTCAATGATGACTGCGCTTTGTTGGGGCTGGGGCATGCTTGCATAAGGTGCCACAAATGCTTCATTTGGCACAACAAAAGTTGGTGGACAATATGGTGGAGGAGGTGACGGCATGGCTGCACCACTCCCCATGCTTGCATCAGCACACTTCCGTAGTAGGGCGGTGGCATAGGAATCCCTCCATATGGTTGATGATATGCAACCCCTCCTTGGTCTTGGGCTGCGGAAGACGATCCCTCTTCTATAATTCTACCTCTTTTGTTCTTCTTGGCCGGCACAAGAATTCCTTCTTCTAACCAATTCTCTCTCCCTTCAATAAATAATTTCAGCCTCATATTTGGGAGAGGAACATTGACTTTTGCCACCTTGTACCCTCTCTTTTCATCTCCACTAATGTATTTTCCTTGCTTCATGTAATCAATCCCAAGTGAATTCCCTGCAAGTAGGAATTTTGGGTTCCTTGAAATACCCGGCCTCACAGAAATTGCTATCATAGATAGATAGCATCCCGAACCAATTTGTCCAGTCCCCGAAGTTGCCTCACAACACCACCGATTGATCATGATATATGATGGATCAATGGCTTGCCTTGCAATCAATGCCGAATAAAGCCAATTAACTTCCATGTTGGTGACCTTGGACTCTCTCATTCTTCCCAAAATACTTTTGCTCATCCAAGAATGAAATATTCAGATGATGGGATTCTGGATGCTATTTCTTTGCCAGTTATCTTCCCCGGAAATCATACTCCAAAATCCTTCCAATACACTTTATTAACATCAACTTGCTCCGGGGCTTCGCTCTGAAAACGAGCAACTCTCTAATTTGCTCATAAGAAATTATTTGCTCATCATCCTTGAGTCGAAATGAGAGGGATGGCACCCTTTCATTAATGACCGGCGCCATCATCATGAGAATTTCCATGGCAAGCTCCATATGAAAGCTCACCCCTACTCCATCGGAAAATTGCCCCCAACCGAGGTGGTTCATCATTTGATAAATATCCGGAGAAAATCCCAACACTTGGAGAGCATCATCATCGAAGTAAACGTTGGGCACAATCATCTTCTCTAGGCGACCAAGCTTCTCCTCCTCCTCCTCTGTCATCATGAAAAATCCGTACTTGCAACGTCGCGGAGTGTACGGTGGTGGAGCGGATGAACGAGTCGAGCGACGAGGTTGGACGGGCGTCTCCTCCGTTCGCCCTTGCGGTTCGGTGTACCGCATGGACGAGCTTCGTGTGTCTCTTCTTCCTAGGGATGTAAACGGTCGGGAACAGACGGGAAAATGCTCTAACCGTTCCCACTCCTGCATTTTTTGACCGGGAACGGGAACGGGAGCGGAACGGCCGGACGGGAAAACAAATACGATATTACGGGATATTGGGAACAGAATATTACGATCGGGAATGTGTCGATTACGGTCGGGAATCGATAACACAAAACGGGAACATCGACACATATGTAACCACTTCAAACAATTAGCACGACACAACAGTTGCAACCATGCATATTTTATATGCAAACAAAAGAACAATACAAAGAATATGAATCAATCTTCTAGTTGATAGACGCACATCACAACAGTATATCACGTGGACACAGGCACACTGCACAGAGCGCAGAGGCTCCACCGTCTCCTAATCGGCCCTGTCACCCACAGACATCAAATGCCAGGCACCTCAACCCCATCCTCACGCATGCGTCAGGCGACCTCACGCCCACGTGAACTCACCACCGCAGAGGGGAGCATCGACAACACTGCGGAGAGGAACGCGAGGAGTGCCCATCGATGTGGTGGTCAGCGCCCTCCGCCCCAGAGCGCGACAACGGGGCGAACGTCGCAGTAGCTGCGGCGAAGTACGCGACGGGCGTGGTTGATGAAGAAGTGGATCGGGAGACTGAGGAGGAGGACTGGAGCCTGCAACCGTGGAGACAGCGGCGGAAATGTGGAGGGCTGCGGCACGTTAGGGTTTGGCGTCGGATTTTTTGGTGGCGTCGGGTGGGGGGTGGTGGTAGGTGCGGGCGTGGTGGCCAATGGGCCAGGCCACTGGGCGCGCGCAGCGGGATGGTTCGTGGGCTGAATGTTCAAGTGGGCTGAATAGGAGGTTTGGCTGTAAAAAACGGGAATACCGCCGGGATTATTCCTGCCCAAATACGGGAATCGTGAATATGGTCGGGAAATACCCTCCCCTGATTCCGTTCCTGTTCCTGCCGAAAATTCTCGGGAAAACTCCTGTTTCCTGTTTTTCCTGTCAAAATGGGATGCTGTCGGTTAACGCGGTATACGGTGTCGGTCGGTACGGGAATTTCCCGTTCCCGCTTACATCCCTACTTCTTCCACTAAGGAGCATGGTGTCGCTCCTTGATGGCGCCACGTCCTCTTCCATGCTTCGCGGTGACTCAGAGATTGAGTGCCTCCGCGAAGAACTTGTTGATGCCGGCTTCGACGATGACGATTGTGTCTTCCTTCCAAGAACCTTGCTAAAAGCCTTCCTCATTTTGTTGTTGCTGCACAAATCACAAACAAACTCTCCCGGGGGTTTCTTGCCGGTAGAAATACACACAAAAGAAGTATATGGAAGGGCAAGAATTGTGACGTATTTTTTGGAATTTTTGGACTCAAGAATGGAGAACGAATTTTTCGGAGGTGTTTCTGGAGGTTCCGGACTAGGAGCTCAAGAACAAGAACTAGCAATGAAGCAAATGACTTACCTGAGGAAGACGAGCATCGGGAGGCCAAGAAATAGGCCAGGCCGGCCGGCCTGGGCCGACCGGCCTAGGGCCCCTGCCCCTCTTTTTTGTCTCTTCTTTCTCCCACTTGTTGCTTGATTGATCATGGTGCTGTGTACTCGTGCTCCACGCCTTCCACTGTCCAATTTCTCTCAGCCACTCCTTTTTCTTTCATGGTCAAGTCCTCCATCTTGATCATTTACTTTGTGTCACTTCCATGCTTCCTTGCCTCCCATGCTCTCATCCATATCCTGCAAAAAATCAAGTCTTGCTGCCCCCCATGTTTGTCCTTGCATGTGCTCAAGATGCCTCAATGATGAAGCCTTCCCGTGATGCATCATGGAGCATTAGAAGTTCAATTAAGCTTAAAACCTTCCCTTGATCATGTTTAGATGCTAATTACTCCTCTAATTTCGAAAATTAAAATAACTCAGAGATATCAATGAGTTCAAATGTATTTTTAGAGGAGTTTTTAGGCATGAAAAACATTTGTAAGTCGAAACTTTCCGACTACGTTGATTTTGGTTGCACCGGGATCACTTGCTCTCATTAATTGATAGCGAGTTCCTCCGGCTTGACCGTAGTGGTATGGGTTTGGGTTCTAGTTTTGGCCAAACATGAGAGAGATGTTTTGAATAAACAAAAATAAATGGGGCTTGGAGAAAATTCTAACTCTAGATAAACCGGTAGATATCAAGTTGAATGAAACCAAAAATCGATTTTCCTAGGTTCACGCGAGTCCTACCATGCATCAAAAGTTGAAAATCATTAAGGAAGAACGCGGGGCTCTACTTGTGTGTTTTTAGACTATCTCCAGCAATAAAGCGCATCCACATACGCAAAATCACTCATATGCGGCAGGAGAGAGAATAATCTCCTGCTGCAAAAGAGGAGGGCTTCGAGCGGAGGATGCACACCCCGTCGCACATGTCCCGGACAGTTGCCTCCCGCGTTCTTGCAGGGCGCATCTCCTTCCGCCTCCTCCCACGCCTCCTGCAGACCTCGCTTCGCCACTTCGCCGGATCCGAGCCAGAGGATGAGAGAGGGAACAGCGACGCCGAGGAGCGCCGCCGCGTGGACTGAAGAAGGCCGCCGCGTCCTGGAGGAACACCAACGCCGTGGTCGAGCCGCCTCCCAACGGGGAAAAAACATACGAACTCACCATGCGAACAAGCACGAGAAAAGTAGAGGAACTAGAAATCCAGGTAAACAAACAAAAATTCGTACCAAATCTAAACCATGAATGGATACATCGAATGGATTTGGACGCAATTCAACAACTAACGTAATCAGATTGCCTGTAGAGAAGAGAAGGGGGAAAACGAACTGGAGAAGAGGAAATCACCCAGTTCCGGGATGAATCGCCTCACCTCGATGCTTCCGGTAGCGCAAAGCAGGAGCAATTGAGCAAACAAAACAAAACAAAGCTGATCCCGACATGACGTCCGCTGGCTGGGGAAGAAGGCGGCCTCGCGTCATCCGGGAGGAGGTCGCCGCGACCGCAAATCGATGAAGAAGGGCGCGGTGTTCACGAATCAAGGAGGTGGGGATGAGGTTGCTGAGGTGGGGAGCACGCCGCCCTGCCTCCAGATCCGGGCCGGCCGGTGGCTGACGGCGTCGGAGGAGAGGCCCCTGCTCTCTCTCCCGGCGACGACAACGAGACACCTGCTCTCTCGATTTGGCGTCCCTGGTGGCAAATCGAGCGATGCCAGCTTCGATTTGCCATCCACGGCTTCCATCCGCGTGGTCGGCCGCCCCGTCATCGTCGATTCGCGGCGGCCCGTCACCGCCTATCCGCCCGCCGTTGCTGCCCTTCGTCCGCCGCCCGTCGCGACCGTCCTCACCTCCTCCTCCCCGCGGTGGAGGAGAGTGAGCAGGGGTGGAGGAGGCGTGTGCAGGAGTGGAGGCAGGGTGGGTAGAGGCGACAGACGGTTGGTGGAGAGGTTGCAGCAATGAGAGAGAAAGCGTAGGAAATCCCAGGAATGCGCCTCGACCGGAGGGCAACCGCAAAATGTAGCAAGGAATGCGGTATCTGCTAGAGCTCCTACAGTAGCCCGATTTTCCTCATTTTGAAGATGCAGCACATGATGCACGTTCTGCTGGAGATAGTCTTATGATGTAAAACAAACCAACCTTGTCATCATGAAGAGGATGAAAGGTGTGGGTAGATTTCCGAATTTTTGGTGTAGGTTTCTGGATAAGAGGCAAATAAATCGTAGGATGGCTCATGTCATAGGTTTATGGTCAAATAAAATCAAAATGAAACATCCGAGCAAATTAAGTGTCTCAAAAATATGTTCAACCACTTAAGAGTTTATACCAAGTCTTGCGTAGAAAATTCTAAGACCAACTTACTTGAAAATTGGAAATAATTTGGGTTGCCCTCCCGACAGCTTTATTCTTCATCGGGTTGTCCTCCTGGTAGCTTATTCTTGACTTGACGAACAGGTTGCCTCCCGCCTAGCGCTTCGTTTATAGTCCATGGCTAGACTTCTTCTCTTCTTCACTTTGGATCAACGCTCTTTGTGGGCGTTGCAATCTTGGGTACCCACTTCCGCACCATCTTGGGCACGAGCTTATTCTCCGGCTTAGTCATCTTTTTGGTCTTCACAGGCGGCTTTTGTTCTTTGGTCTTGACGGATGCAATGACTTCTTTGATCACTTTCGCTTCCTTCTTCTTGGGCTCCTCCTTCTTCTTTGGCTCTTCCTTGCTAAAACGATGATGAGGTGGAACATATTTAGCATTGATCATGTTGCATACCTTAAAACGTGGACGAAACTTGAATATGCTTCATGTGCCATTGACGTTGAACTTAATCTCTCCCTTGCCAACATCTATCGTTGTTCCGACAGTCTTGAGGAAAGGCCTCCCTAGGATGAGAGGCGGCTTCTCCCTTTCTCCCATCTTGAGCACCACGAAATCAATGGGAATGAAGTGATCTCCAACTTTCACGGGCACATCTTCGGCGATTCCCACGGGATAGTGAATTGAGTTGTCGCCCAACTCTAAGCACATACCCGTAGGCTCAAGTGGTAGGCATAGCTTCTCGAACACATCTCTTGGCATGACACTCACACTTGCTCCAAGGTCGCATAATGCCTTCTCGAACGTGAATGAGCCAATAGAACATGGGATGGTCGGACATCCGGGGTCTCATTGCTTCTCGGGCCCTTGATTTGCGATGGCGGCACTACATTGTTCGGACATCTTGACATGATCCGCCCCAAGTGTTGCCATCTCATACTTGTTCGCAAGTATGTCTTTGAAGTAGCGAGAATATGTAGGAACTTGTAGAGCGTCCAATAGCGGCATGTTGATGCTTAACCTACACACCACTTTCACAAACTTTTCAAAATGACTATCAACTTTACCTCGAAAGTAGCGTGTCTTTAGTGTAGGCATCTTCGTGTCATCACTTGGCATTTCGAATTCCGGTTCTTCGGTAGCAATCTCCGGAATAGTAGTCACCTTCTCCTTAGTGTGATCTTCCGCTTCGACAGTTGGCTTAGGCTTCCTTGCTCCGGCTGGAAGTTCGGGATCCTCAGTCTCCTTTCTCGAGTGAGTTTGAATAGCCTTCACCATCTCGGGACCTTGGGGCTGCCCCGGCAATCTTCCTTCACTAGCAGTTAGGCACCCGGCAAGTTATCCCACTTGCATCTCCAATATCTTCATTATGTTGAGCACTTGATGGTTGGAGCTCCCGACCTCCGTCACCTTGCCATCGATGTTCTCTAATATTTTATCCATAGTCTTGAACTTAGTGATGGTGTCCTTGTTGATCTTTACTTGCTCGTCCATGAAGTCCTTCAATTGTATACGAAGAGGCACCGTATTTTGAATATACGAACTTGCATTAAATTGAGGTCTACCTTGCCCATAGTGGAAGTTCGGCAAATCTCCTTTCCTCATGTAGTCGAGCACCTTTGCTTCCTCTGGACAATCTTATTGGACATGGCCGTACTCCCCACACTCTTCACACGTGGATCTTGCTTCGGCGGCTTTTAAGTCTTGGGCCGCTTTCTTTTCTAGCTCCATCTTCTCCAACCTCCTCATGAGCGAGTCAATTTTTCCTTCTAGAAGTTCTTCCTTTTCAACCTGCAAAACACCTTTAACATTGCCCGTGGGTTGAACCGGAAGTAAGCATCCGGATGACGCTCATGTATCATTATTCGCAACCTTCTTGAAAAGAGTGAATGCCTCCGTCGGAGTGAGCTCAATAATAGATCCTCCCGCCGATGCGTCAATTACGGTCCTCGATGCTAGATTGAGGCCTTGATAGAACTTTTGAACAAGGTCCTCCTTCGGGAACTTGTGATGTGGCACGGCTCGGGTGTACTCATTGAAACGCTCGAAAGCTTCCACGATAGTCTCCGTAGGATATTGAGGAAATGTAGCAATCTTATTACGCAAGCTTTGAGTCTTACCCGGCGAATAGTACTCCTTCATGAAAGCTCTCATCAACACTTCCCAATTTTGCACCGTCTCCACTGGTAGAGCATAGAACCACTGCAAGGCTTTTTCGAGAAGTGAGAACGGAAAAAGTCTTGCCCTCAATTGATTTTGATCCAGCCCTTCCATCGTGAATGTCTGACAAAGTTGAATGAATGCTTAGATGTGAAGGTTAGGATCCTCTTTACCGGTGAAAGGTGTATGTTGCACCATGCGGATGGTTGAAGTCTTGATCTCAAACGGTCTTCTGATGTCGGCTAGGTTGAGGATGGGAAGATCGACAAGTTCCGGGATGCAAAGCTCCCCAATCTTCCTCTCTTGTGCCATTGGTGGTGGTTGAGGTTGATCTCTCCTCGGACTTGGAGGTGGTGATTCCTTCTTCGGACTTGTAGGTGGTGATTCCTTTGGAGATCCCGACGATCCTTCGGCTCCAGCTTTTGGATCTACAATCTCCAGCTTCCTAGATCGTGCTTCGCGTATCCTTTGCCTGTAAAGTTTTTCTGGATCATCCACAAAATTTTTTGGTTTGTTGGAGAGGTAGCCGTCCATCTCCTGTTAGGGTTAGCGATAAACAAAATATGCAAAAGATCTAAAAAGAAAAGAAAACTATAAAAAGGGTTAGTCAAAAACTAGATTAGATTGATTTTTGAAGATGATCAAAGTTTAATAGATGCAAAAGAAAAATCAAAAAGAAAACTGAAAATACTTACAAACGAGATACTAGATTGGATCTTGATTACTTGTTCACCGGCAACAGCGCCAGAAAAAGGGCTTGTTGACGGTTCAATAACACGCCAAGGTTCACCGCAAGCTTATGGATCATGTAGTACCTTTTTCCCTCGAGTATCACCCAAGGTATCGAATCCGTGGAACAGTGTGTAACGCAAGACTCAATCTAATAACCGAGAAACACTTGCATCTTTAAGAGGTTTCGAATGCATCTAATCTACTAAGATCATGAGAGGTTGCAAGAGAAAGCATTGAGGTATCAATCTAGAAGGAGTCTAGATCGTGTTTATGTCATAGTTCCGAGAAGGATAGAAGAGAGCAAAACAAATCTCATTAAAAGCGTCTTTAAACCTTAACCTTCGGTCAAACCCCCTAAGTCGCCCCGCCTTACTCGGTGTCAACATCCTGTCATGATGTTCCCCTTTCTTCACGGTCAAATCTTAGAGCACACTTGCAAGGAGTGCGTTGAACTACTTGGTAGATCGGGTATGCACCTGTAGCCACCGCGGCTACAAGAACATCCCATGCAATCTATCTCGAGAATAGATTGAGGAAGAAAACACCCAAGCAAAAACAAGAATCTTAAACAAAGGTACTCGATCGCTAGAAATTAGATCCATTAAAACTCCATGATAAGTGTATACATGAATAAGATCTAACCGGGATCCTACCTTGATCTTGATTCAAGCCTCCGGAACTCCGACGTGGTCTTCCTTGCAAGGTTCCCATGCAGGCTAGGTGAACCCTAGACAACTAACACGACCCTCCTCTCTGAGGTGGTGTCCCACAAGCTCCTCTGCTCCTCGATGGCGAATGACGAATGGCTTGATAGTTGCAACTTTGCACGGGGACTATAAATAGCTCGAGGATCATCTAGGTCAAAGGGGGCGGTGAACCGACCCGGAAAAGGGCCAGGCTGGTGTTGACAGCTGTTAAGTGCCTACTTTAGCCATCAATATACTCATGAATAAAGGAGCATAAGGCATTTCTTACACGTATTTAGTTAAGAATAATATAGTTCCACTTGTCCTTGGAGATTATTTGATTGTAGGAAAATAAGCAAGAAAAGAGTGGCAAACTCACCTTCTATGATCCATGCAACATCACCTCATCCTAGGAGGACTGCCAACAAGGATGCCATGCATGCAAAGCTGCCAACAAGGGCGCCATGCATGCATGCCATGCAAGCAATCCAAGTGAAGCACACTCCGACGAATCAGAGCGTGACACATGGACATCACATGGATCCATGGACCCACCACCGCATCAAAAGGAAGTGGACACCGGGAACCGACCTCAGGACCCACATGACAGCCACCAGGAGAAAACACACCCCGAGTGGGGCCCACAGGGGGTCGGCCGAACCGACCTTGAGGCCCCCACTCAGGGGCTTCCACGTGGTGTCTCCCCATTGGTCCTAAGTGCCATTCCCGGGATGTTTGCCTCCACTCCTCGCCGGTGCCTTGGCCTATAAATAGAAGGAGAGGGGGCTCACTTAGGAACCATCCACACTTGCAACACCTCTCTCACTTTTAGTTTCAAGGCTAGGAGGTAGGCTAGAGTAGTTCTACTTCAGGTTCCAAGTCCACTTTGGGATCTAGGTATGAGTTCTCTTGTATCTTTATTCATTTGTATAACTTTGATCTACTTCAGTTATTCAGCTATTTCATATAAAGTCGTGTTAGTATACATGGGTGATTTGTTCATGTGTTCTTTACCTGTTCATCATTTAGAGGCTCCTGTTCTTGATGAACAAGGCCTTTCGATCCACTTGACGGGTGACTTTCACATGTTTCCGGTGTTTGTTCATAAGTTAGAGGCTCGTGTTCTTCGTGAACACGACCCTTTGATCCAGTTGAACAGACATAGGAAAACACGAATACGTTTGTGTACCTAACCTGGTTTGATCTAATTAGATGACATGACTGTGTTGTATAAAGTCTGTGCTTAAGCTACGGTACTCGGTGTAATTGGCTGGTTTATCTGGTGGCTTGACCTGGGTCACAATAGCCCGGGCCGGTCAAGTCCGGCTAACAACGTAAGCATGGTGCTTGGGTTGCGTAGCTACCTTACTTATGAGTTTATCCCACGGTTTGTCTTGGGGTAGGCCGCGGTAGTGACAGCCGTTGGTCCCTCTGAAATTCCCCACGTTCGGATAAGCTGTAGGAGTCTAAAGTCTAACAACCGGAGTTGTGCGGAAGCAACGCGGGAGGTTAGCTCCCCGTGGTACCTGGGTGCTTAAGTCAATGTTCTTCAACGATAACGTATCTAACTCGTTCTTACCAGCTTTATGTGTATAGTACATAAGAACCTAGAACTAACTCGTATGTTGCCTCCTATGCCTAGGACCCTTTAGAGAGAGTGAGTGTTTGTGTGATCACACTACCCCATTATCATTTCTTACCCCTGCACTTGAGTGTCTGATTTATTTCCGTCTATGATCTATACTCATTGCAATAGTGTTGAGCCTGTTAATCCACCAAAGCCTTCCTTGGATTCGATACCCTTTGGAATACTCCTTTGGGGAAATGCTACAATGGTACTTCCGTGCGCTTGCGGACTCCTGTAACGTTAAGAATTACCAACCAGTATTTCTGGCAATGTTACCAGGATGGGTTCCAAACCCGTTCGTTGGTAGTTGCGTTAAGAAATGTCAACAGCTGGCCGGCCTGAGCCGACCGGCCCAGGGCCTTTGCAGCCCGGTTCGCCTCCGGTTTTCTTCCCGAAACTTCTCGCGACTTCCTGAGTTTTTGCCGAGTTGCATGTGGGTCCTTGACGTCATTTTCCTCGCGGTTTAGATAAGGGTGCTTGGCGTTTGAACTCCCGCATCTTCCGTCTAGGTCCTTGATACTTCTCGGCTTCACGCTTTAGTCCTTGGTTCATTTGGAGTCATGTTCATCTTGTATCTTAACTTGTACCGGGGTCCATGATCTTCTCGTAAAACCCTTGATGAACCTTACCCGGAAGTCCTCATTTAGGCTCTTGATTCCTGTGTAAACAATAAACTCCAAAAACCATGCGCGAGTGTGAACTTAACATATAATGGGGGTTAGGATCGTTAGTGTGAATATCAAATTAATACCAACATAGAAGGTAAACTCATGGCTACGTTGACGGAAAATCGACCGCCAACACATGTGCCCCGAGCTCAATGATTCTTTAGTTGACCTCGAGATCTCAGGTATTGCTGGAGCAATTGCTTTTTCATTTGTTTGAATTATACTTTCTGAAAGTCTATGTGGTGTTGTGTAGCATAATACAGTTAATTTTATACTTGGTTTCACCAACCATGGGGATGTTATATCTGTACTAAACAACTTTAACCAACCATGGAGATGCAGGAACTTGGCTCGATATCTAAGGGGCTTGATGAGCTAGCTTCACAAAGCGAATGCGATTATTACACAAGGACCTTCAACAAGACATGAGAAACGTTCGTGATGGTTTACTACTATCATGTGAAGAGTCATTTGCATTGTTTGATTTGCATGATTTTCACAGATTTTTTATTGTGGTAATCTTGTGTTGTGTACCAGATGCCAAAGCCTCCTTGATTTATCTAATCACCATTCATGTTCCTGTGTCATGCATCCTTGTGGCCCAACATCTGTGCCCTACCTATAATGCAGGGCTGTGCAGATACCTGCTGCCACCATAGCCCTTACCACACTCATTTTTTTGCCTGTGCTTGCATAGGATTTCGTATTATGCACCCAGTGCTTTCAATCGGAAACATTTTTCTAATGTGACTAGGGATTGCATGTCATAATGAACAAAACTGTGGCCTGCAATATTTTCGTGCTTTCCAACAAGTTAAGTTTTCCTTTCGAGAAAGAGAATGGTACTTGATGAAACTTTGTTAATCAGACAAACCGGTGAGCATGCTTTTCAACTTTCCTATATTCTTTTTGCAAGGTGATGGGATTTTCTGTAGTTTTGGAGATGATGAAAGTTAGCTCATTACTTACAAGGACGAGTGCCATTTGTTTTTTCAAGCGCACTATATGCTAGATACTTGGGTACAGGTCGGTTTCTTCTGCAAGCTCGATACTTTATAAATTTTTTTTTGGCAAAGTCCAATTTCATTCAGAGTTATGAAATCTTTAAAATAGATTTAAATCAATTATAATACATGACCAAGTCTGAAAGACACCAAAGCATCTCATCAGGTGAAAACATTTACACTTAAGTTGTTCATTTTACTTTACTTTTCTATCAACCACATGACCTGTGGGGCTACTGAGCATATAAGGTGGCCTCTTCATTTGCTGATTTGAACATGAGAAGGGTAATAGTTATTTTTAGTTTGGGCAATTTTATTATGGAAACCTCCTCCAATATTGGTTTGGCCAATGTATCTACAAGCTTTTTATGGGGAAGACCATCCACACTCGTCATCCTCCATTTTCTCCTTCAAAATAGAAAATATGCCATCCCGGTCATCGAGATTCTCTCCTTTATATTCACTTCTCCCGCATTCATTTTCCTTCATTTTCTCTCCTCCATCCCAACCACCACATATTTTATTCACCCATGTCCCTATCTCTCTCCTCCCTCCTCATTTTCTCCGCCCAACTCCTCTGCTCCTCCGACCACTCTGCTCCCTCTCCCCTACCGGGCCTCGCCCATCTCCTCTTCTCCCGCGGGACGGCGACGACAGGCTCCTCCAGCTGGAGCTCCGCCGTCTCCCTCTCCGGCGAGCACCGACCCTCCCTCCCCTTCTCCCTTTCTGCGCGTGGAGCTGGGCCCCGGCGGTGCGCGCGGAGCAGGGCTGCAACGACTAGCTGCTCCTGCTCGAGCTCCCTCCCTCCCTCTGCTCGATTCGGATGGTGGCGGGGATGGGGACTCCAAGCTCGGACGACTCACCAAGGAGCTCCCGGATGGCGCATCTGGGCTCGCGGTGGCCAGATTCGGGGCGTCCCCGCCCTTCCTTTCCCCCACGACCAGCAGTACATCTGCTCTTCGGCCGGCGCGCTCCCTCCAGCCATCCAAGCGGCAGCCGGCGGGACCTCCTCGCGGCGCGGCAGCGGCGGCACAGGCGAGGCACGAGGAGCTCCAGCAACGTGGTGAGGAGGCGAGGTGGCGTCTCTACGACAGGGAACCGGCGGTTGGGGTGAGGACGGCCGCAGATCGAGCGCGGCCTCCCTCCGCGCCTCGCCGCTGGAGCGGAGGTGGTTCGAGCATAGGGGGTTATTTTAGTTAATTTTACATAATGGCAGAGGTGAGTCATTTAGATATGGATTTAGGGGTTACTTTATGCTATTTTCATAATGACATATTTGGGTAATTTTTTAGAAAACATTACATATCCAATTGCTATGACGATTTGAATCTACCAATTGATGGGTGGATTTTTTTTCTTTTTGTGAGAATTTTTATGATTTCTCTTTTTTTTTCTCTATAGTGTCCACCTATGAATCCTATTTGGCTTCATCTGGAGGCTTCTAAAGGAGCCTCTGTTAGTAATAGTAACATGACTAATTGTAGGGTTCAAATTCTTTCTTTCCTAAAAAAGTAACTTATAACCTACAAGTTTGACCAATTTTAGGTAATGCAGTTTATAGTGTAGGCTTTTGTGTACAAATAACGTATCTCTGGGCTCTGGACTCTGATCGTATACAAATAATTTCATTGATGCATCATGATTCGCCCATGGCCTCTCACACTAGAGAAAACGAGTGGACCAGCGCACACAAACTTACAAGAAAAAAGAAATCAGACACAAGCACACGAGACATATAGCTAAAGCACCATACATGTCTATAAGCAATAATAATAGAGATGACACTGTGTTAGGGCAGTCCTAATAGAAGAAACTGACACGATTTCCATAGCATAGAAATCATCTATAGAAACTATCTTCCACAGTTGTAGTGTCTTCAAGTAATAATTATTTTCTCTTTCTCTCTCTTAACTCTAACTTCTTCCTCCAATGAGAGAGTGACATGAGTCCCCTAGAAACTAGTAGTTTCTTCCCAATAGCAATTTCATGGTTTCTTGGTGCATTGGTTCAAGAGAAGACTTGGTTTCTTCATGAAGAAATCATTTCTATGATTCTCCATCTCTTTCCTCATTAACTAGGCTGCCACATCACCATTTTAATTAATGAACAAGCTATTTAAGAGAGATAGAAACTACTATGAATGCACCATTGGGAGTGCCCTTAGTGGCCACAAAGGTATTAGTTCACGAGTCATGGCCTCTCACACTAGAGAAAACGAGTGGACACGCACCACCACCAATCTCTGAATTGTCGACTTGTCTCTGGGTCCTCAATTTTCTTTTAGCAATGTTATAAATTGTTAAAACAAGTACTATACCCAACAAGGCGTTTCCCATAGGATTAAGCTTGCTGACCAATTGTTAACGCTTTTTCTGATCGAACACACGAGTGCGCTAGATCGCGCGGAAGTCGAAAATCCACTCGTCGAAGTCCCCGGCACGGGCCGGTCAAACCGCCTGGGAGGGCCGGTCTAACCACCTTGGACAGGGGTGTCGCCGAAAACCTAGATTCGCTGCTCTGGGAAGGACCCCGTTGGGAACAGTGCGCCTTGTCGTATGGACATCCCTGGGCCCACTACTCTGGTGGGTACCAGGACCGACTACTCGGTGGGCCCCTGGGACTACTCGACTTGGGCAACACGGCACCTGCTGGCGTGGGGCGCAAGGACTACAGAGGGATAGTACTCGGTTAGGAAGCTACGCATGTCCGGATCCATGTAAAGTACTCCTAGCCGTACCCGACTAGTACTCTCCCCTCAAACCGACTTGTAACCCTGCCTCCCGGACTATATAAGACGAGGCAGGGACCCCTATCTCTTCATCCGCATCATCTTGTAAACACATCCAATCAATCCAGAGCTACGCAGTATACAGGACGTAGGGTATTACGCACCTCGCGGCCCGAACCTGTCTAAATTGTGTGCCACGTTTCTCTCCTTCGAGTTACCGATCTCGGCGAGGCCACATTCATCTACCTCGTGTACTCCCCTTGGTAGGTTGCCGGTCTAAAACACCGACAGCTGGCGCGCCAGGTAGGGGATCTCGCCGAAGATCGCATGGCGAACTTGACGGCTTCAATCGTCATCAAGCCAACCGCCGCCTTCAACCGCGGCGACACCTTCGTCTTCGGCTCCTGGGTCTGCACCGCTGATGGTGCTGGATCGTTCTAGCGCTACCTCACCATGACCCCGGACCCAGAGACCGGGCTCGTGACGCTTCCCGAAGTCGCCACGGGCCCACTCGTCGAAAAATTCGGCAAAATTTCGCTCTACAACCAAGTCGCCGACTTCGAGCTCGGATCCGCCTCCAACTCGAACTCGACGTCGCCCTGGATCGCCTCATGCGAGCCGGCTCCTGAGCCATCATGTGAAGCGGCCCCCCTCCACGAGCACTTCCCATACGGCCTCTGCAACTCTAGCAGGGCCCACGAGGAAGCTCTCGCTGCACGCCGGGCCGGTAAGGAGATCGCCTCCGAGTACTCCTCGGACTCCAACAGCGCATTCGGCTACTACTCGGACTCTTCCTACGAGTTCGACTTCGGATCGGACCCAATCGAGTCCGAGTCCGAGCTTAACATGACTGAGGAGCCGCTGTCAGGTCCTGCCACTGGCCTGGTCATTACATCTACTCCCGCCGGCAGATTTGTCTACTGGCCCGACCGCAAGCCTGCAGACCTGACGGACGACAACTCACGCTGCGTCACCTACCTCGATTCACTCCCCTTCCAGGAGGGGACCCCGCTGGCTCTAAACGACGAGCACACCCCCACCGAGTTGGCGACTACTGACTCCAGTCTCTCCACTCCCGACCGTGAAGTCTTCATGACGGCCACAGATGTTGGGACTTCGGAGAATCGACCCGACCGGTACCTTGACGACATCTCAGAGGATGAGTTGTCTGCCAACGCACCTCCGAACGAGACCACCGAAGACAAGAACGCTCGGCGTGACCGCAACAGGAAGCGGAACGATCGACGCAGACGTCTCCGGGAAACTCTCCCTATCCGGAACCTCAATGAGGCCCTGGAGGAGATCCACAAAGGCGTCTTTTGCAACCACGCGTCCTCTCGAACGCTGGTGAGCAAGGCTTTTCGATGAGCTTTCTACTGGCCCACAGCTCTGGCCGACGCTGAAGAACTCGTCAGAAAGTGCCAAGGATGTCAATTCTTCGCCAAGCAGCAACACATCCCGGCCTACAAGCTAGTCACCATACCACCAACCTGGCCCTTTGCCTGCTAGGGGCTCGACATGATTGGGCCTCTGCCAACTGCGCCAGGAGGATTCAACAGAGTCTTGGTGGCCATCGACAAGTTCATCAAGTGGATCGAAGTCAAGCCGGTCACCTGCCCAAAGGCCGACAGAGTACTCGACTTCTTGGATGAACTCGTGCATCGCTACGGGCTGCCCTATCGCATCATCACAGACTTGGGTTCCAACTTCAACAACCATCAGTTCTGGGAGTACTGCGAGAACAGCGGGATCGACGTCTGGTACGTCTCAGTCGCCCATCCCCGCGCCAACGGCCAAGTTGAGTGCGCCAACGGGATGGTACTCGACGCACTCAAGAAGCGATTGCACGACGCAGCTAACACCAAAGGAGGCAAATGGATCAAGGAACTACCCAACACACTCTGGGGGCTTCGTACTCAGCCTACCAAGCCGACGGGGCAGTCGTCCTACTTCCTGGTCTACGGCTCCGAAGCTATTCTACCTACCGACGTGATGTGGGAATCCCCGGCAGTAGAGCAATACGACGAAGGCATCTCAGAAGACAGCAGACGGGTTGACATCGACGGTCTCGAAGAAGCCCGCTGCGCCGCCCTCGTCCAATCAGCAAGGTATCTCGAGGGTATCCGACGCTACCATGATCGCAACGTCAAGGAACGCTCCTTCAACGTCGGCGATCTAGTCCTCCGTCGTATCCAGAACACGGATGGACTACACAAGCTCAGCTCACCATGGGAAGGTCCCTTCTCAATCTCTAAGGTGACCGGACCAGGCTCCTACCGCCTCCAAACACTTGAAGGTGACGACATCAGCAACTCGTGGAACGTCGACCAGCTGTGTCGCTTCTACGCGTAGTCGCTCGACTACTCTACGGGTCCAGGTCTACATGACTACTCACAGACTCCTCACTGTAAGCGGCCTTCCGGTCCTGACATTAGTCTCCGGACTACTCTTCTCCAAGATCCAGCGTCAACGGCTACTAACGGATCTTGGGCTGCTTAGAGCGCTGAGGACTCTAGCGGCGGTCTGTAAGATCATGTACTCTAGATCCAGTCTATACGACTACTAATGGATCTCTAGCTGTAAGCGGCCTAAGGGTCCTAGCGCCACTTAGCCGTAGGCGGCCTCCGGGTCTTGGCGACTACACTTGTAAACGACCCTGACCATCCAGGTGTACTTATTCATCAGTAATAAAGTTTGATTTTCATTCAACTTATTTACTGTGCCTTCCAATCAGGCATCTCCTACTGAGTACTACTACTCACAAGCTCTACCACGGTTTGGTACTCCACACACTTCGTTGCAAGTGGCGGCTACGAGTACTTATTTCACAGATATATCGTGGACAACTTTCATTGAGAATCCAAACAAGTTACTAACAACTCTGTTTGTTTTACATCAACTACTCTAAGCTACTCCTACAGGTACTCCTACTGAAGGTTGACCTTTTCCGCCACTTGTTCAGCAATGGGCGCCATCTCCTCCAGGAGGGTCTTGTACTGATCGTCAGTACAGTTCGCTGCAAGTCCACCGGCGACTACCTCCACTGGAGCCTTGGAGAAATATGACTTCATGTATGCCAAGACTTGGTTCGGGATCGACTTCGCCAAGTGCTGGACATACGTCGCCAGACGCCCAGGGGCTTCCTTCAACCGGTCCACCAGTGGAGCAATCTTCGGCCCGCCAGGGTGTGGCACCAGCAGCCTTGCAATGGGTAGCGCGGCTTCCTCAAGTTCCTTCAGCTGGCCCCGTAGCTTCTCGCAATCTTCGTTGAGCTTCTGCAGAGATTTATAGCAATTGACAAGGTCACGGTCTGAGGCTTCACGAAGCTCCATGTGCTTGATACACTCATGGCGCAACTAAGCGTACTCATACTCAAGTACCTCTCTTTTGTCAGTCTCACGGTACACGATGTTCTTCAAGTCCGTCTCCGACGTCTTCAGCTGGTCGACCCTTTCCTCAAGCTCTGCAGACAACTCATAACACTGTCAGATTACACCAAGGTACCCTAATAAGTACTCAAAGGCTTTGGCGGGAAGCATACCTTTATTCTTCTGGCGCAGCGACTTATTTTTCCAAATCAAGTCGTCCCTCTTCGCCTGCATCTCTTGCACTTCATTATGATATTGGGCGAAGGCACCATCGAGCTTGGATTGGAGCAGGGTGGAATGTTTCTTCGACTTATCGAGCTCTTTCTCTAAGGCTTCGGCACGAAGGACTGTGTCACCGTACCCCTTCAGCAGCTCGGACTTCTCACGGGATCTTTCAATAATATCCTGCGCAGACAGAACAGTCAAACGGGTACTTTGTATTTCGTCGTACAAGACTACTCGAGGTACTCGCAACGTACCTTGACCCACTGCTGGGTACGCCGCCATGACTCCATGTTCAGAGCAACAACGGCCGGATCGACATGATTGTCTTCCAGCAGCTCAAGAGCCCCGCGGCTCGAAGATGCCTCCTCTGCCATAGCTGCCGAACGGATCGGCGCGGCTTCCTCTATGATGGGCGAGCGGACGACTACGTCCGTGCTCATCCCATGGAGCGGATCGTCCTACACTTCCGCACCCGACTCGGGGGACACCGCAGTCCCCAGCTCGGGGGCTGTTTCTTCCGCCGTCCCGGCCATCGGTCCTGTGGGCTCCGACTCCACAGTAGCCGTTTCCATGGCCACGGCTTCTGGAATCGAAGTTCCCTCAGCTTGTGCTCCTAGCACAATGAGTACACGCAGTCAGTCTCAGCGGCTATGACTACTATGCATGATGACTACCAGTGGTGACAGGACACATACCTTCAACCAAGGTGGCTTCCTTCAACGTCGAATCCACCACGACTTCAGTCTGTGGCGGCGGCGTGGGTTCACGCTCCTCCGCCGAGCGGCCCTCTCCGTCGGCTGGAGTGCTGGTCTCCCCACCGTCCCACGACAGGTTCATGGATTTCCTGCATCATGAAGTAATCAAGTCAGCAATACAAGTCTGTCGTCTATACGACTACTTGAAAGTTCATAAGCACTTACAGTGTTGACCGCACCACGGTCACGGTCGGAGCACCTAGTATACTGGCAATATCAACTATGCCAGCCTCGGCGGCAGCTCCGGCCTCAACAGACGCCTCCTCTGGTTGCTCCACAGCTGCAGCCGGCGGAGGGTTTCGTCCTTCTTCAATCGACAGCTGTGGCTCCGTAGCGCCGGTCTCCTGCCGTGCCGCTGCTGGCACGGCTTCTTCGGTTGACGGAGGCGGGCTGATACTCCTATCAGCTGCCGTCCCCACAGTGTCCAGGACCCCCTCGTCACCCTGGTCTACGGGGTCCGAGGAGGGGATATCCTGCAACATTACAAGACAAATCTTCAGCACACGACTACTTCTCAGCTGTGCTCGACTACTCTAGTCGCGGTGTTTACCTCTTGGTTGGTCGTCTCGGAGATCTTCAGCTTCTTGACGGCGTGTTTCCGCACCACGTTGCGAGGCCTCCTCGGCGGCACCGGCGGGTTAGCCTCGAGACTCGATGGCCTCTCGATTATGACTGGGACGTTTGGCATCCCAGCTCACCTGAACCTGGAGCGCAGCTGGAACCTTTGCTGCAGTGTTTCTTCATCTTCATCGTCATCAGAGCCGGACTCGATGACAACGGCGTCACTACCTTCACTGACTTCGCGACGTTCCTTCTTCTTGCCCTTCTCCTCCGGTTGCTCCACAAGTCGCGGAAGAGAAGTCGGGACTGAGACGTATTTCACCACGTCATCCTACAACATGTAGCACATATGAGTACGACTACTTCAAGCAAATCAGTACTCGGGGGCTTATGTCATGACTACTGACCTGATTTGGCGGCCGTGCTGCAGAGTACTCTGGCACCGGGCACGGTGTGTACGGGGGCATGTCCTTGAAGATTTTGCCCAACCTCTCGACAATGACGTCGTCCTCGAGTTCGAAGCCAGGCAACCGGGACGTATCCTTGTCGCCAGTGTACTGGTACCTGAGGGTGTCACGTGCCATCAGTGGCTACACCCTCCTCTTCATGAAGCTGAAGGCCATGTGTTCGGCCCTCAGTCCGGCTTCTCGCAAAGCCTTGATCTTCTTCAGCAACTCGGGTAGCTGAATACCCTCTTGCATGGTGGGCTCTGTGTTCCACCACGGCTTGTGCTTCGGTTGACACCCGCTCGGCTTTGGCAGCTCAGGATGGTGGTTGTTGATGTAGAACCACTTGGCCTTCCAGTCCTGGTTGGAGTCTATCAACTTGTACGGCAGGTACTGATCGGTGGCGTCTTCATGCATCTAGATACCGGCACCTCCGACTACTCGTGCATCGTTGGTGCTCGGTTGCGGCTTCAACCGGAAGAACTTCCGAAATAGCACCCAGTGGGGTTTGATACCCACAAATGCTTCGCAGAAGTGGACAAAAATGGAAACATGGAAGATTCCATTGGGGTTGAGATTAAGGTACTCGATGCCATAGTACCTGAGCAGACCCTTGAAGAAGTCACTGGCGGGGAGCGCCAATCCGCGCTCTACGAACCGGGCGAACATTGGGATTTCGTCCGGGTTCTTCTCCATCGGGTATGGATCGCCGGTGGCGGTGCGCCATAGATCCACCTCCTTCTCCTGAAGGAACCCACTGTTGACCAAGGCGAGGAGGTCCTCAGTCTTCAGTTTTGCCTTCTTCCACTCCTTCGCCGGATTGGGGCGAGGGGATGAGGGCGGCGACGTCGACGACTGGCCGGCATCCCTGGTTTCTTCATCGCGACTCCTTTTCTTCGACGCGCCGGTCTTCTTGCCCTTCGCTGGAGATCCCTTCATTCTCCAAATGACGGGTGTCTTCACTCGCATTCACTCGGGGGCTACAGCGGCGGGTGAACTGCGGCGGCGCGAGCAAATGGATCTAGGTCTCTGCGCGGCGGCGGCGGCAGCAGAGGAGGCGGTGATTCAGATCTAATCTGAGGAATGCAACTGCTAGGAGTGAAAAACCCTAAGGGACTCACTGGTTATTTATAACTGGCCCTGGCGGCTCGGTTCTCAGCGGGCAGATACGGCGCCAGACGGGTGACCTAGCGGCAGCAGCGTGACTCTTCAACTTCCAGTACTCGATGCTCTCCATCTCGGGGGCTCGACCACTTCAGATGACCTCCGTGGGACACAACCAGATTCAAGACCCACTCAGGACACATTCTACAGTCAAGATGACCCTTTAATTCGAGAGGAAATACTCGACTCAAGGCTCGGGGGCTCCGTGCCACGTGTCCTTCGGTTTTTTCTCCGGATTTTTGAGATAAGATTGGCAGAACTTCAGATTGACCCTCAGCTTGAATCTACGATTCGACCTAAGGCTCAGGGGCTACATTCCATGTGGAATGCGATTCTCTGAATCGCATTTTCCATATGGTTTCTTCATCAAGACATCGCGAGTATTATTGAAGACCTTCGAGAGAAGCACTCGGGGACGCTTGGGGACTACTCGAGAAGACTTCAAGACTACTCAAAGATCAGCTGGAGTACCTTCCAGCCTCGGGATGGTTCAAGCACTCTTGAGGACTTTCGGCTTGTGGAACTCGGGGATGCTCAAGGACTACTCGCCAAGGCCATCAAGACTACTCGAAGACATCCTGCTCGACTACAAAGTACTCAGGGGCTTGTCGTATGGACATCCCTGGGCCCACTACTCTGGTGGGTACCAGGACCGACTACTCGGTGGGCCCCTGGGACTACTCGACTTGGGCAACACGGCACCTGCTGGCGTGGGGTGCAAGGACTACAGAGGGATAGTACTCGGTTAGGAAGCTACGCATGTCCGGATCCATGTCAAGTACTCCTAGCCGTACCCGACTAGTACTCTCCCCTCAAACCGACTTGTAACCCTGCCTCCCGGACTATATAAGGCGAGGCAGGGACCCCTATCTCTTCATCCGCATCATCTTGTAAACACATCCAATCAATCCAGAGCTACGCAACATACAAGACGTAGGGTATTACGCACCTCGCGGCCCGAACCTGTCTAAATTGTGTGCCACGTGTCTCTCCTTCGAGTTACCGATCTCGGCGAGGCCACATTCATCTACCTCGGGTACTCCCCTTGGTAGGTTGCCGGTCTAAAACACCCACACGCCTAGGGTTGTCCTGAGGTCGGCAAGGCCACTCAGAACTTCCTCAACCACCGTGGAGACGGAGGAGGAAAGCAATGGTGGTTGGAAAAGCTAGAGTTTGGAGAAAAAGTAGTAAAATTGATAAGTTCGATTGGATGATATCTCTCAATCGGCCACACCCTTTTATATTTATAGGGGGAGGTTTTGCCCTGCAAGGAACTCATTACAACTCGGAACTTGCCATAACGGGACACCCGGTCAGACCGCCCTACAGACGCGGTCAGACCGCCTGACGGCCTTCTTGCCGGACCGGCTACAGGACCACGCGGTCAGACCGCCTGTACAACCAGGTCTGACCACCTGGCCTAGCCTGATCCGGCTTTTGTCAAATTTGGGTGTCAACATATGCCCCCTGTTTTTTAGTAAAGTTTGCGTGCTAAAAAATAAATCTAAGAATGATGTAACATTTTCATCGGCCATTTTGTCTTAAGGGTGATCTTTACTAAAAACCGGCCATATCCTCTTCAAGCGTCTTGCCACACACTTAGGCAGAATTTCTTCAAGTATCTTTCATTAAGAGCCCGAGGTAGCTGCTATCCTTGCAAAGTTTCCACCATATAAGAATTTCCAAAGCAAACTCTCACAATCTTGTACGGTCCTTCCCAACTTGGAGACCACTTGCCGAACTTGTTGCTCTTAGATCCTATAGGTAGAATAGTCTTCCAAATCAAATCACCTACCTAAAAAGATTTGGCATTTACCTTTTTGTTGTATGCTCTAGCAACTCGCCTTTTGTCTTTCTCAATTACTTCTAAAGCCTCCAATCGCTTGTCAGTCACTTCATCAACATTATCCATCATGAAAGAATAATATGTATCAATATCAAGATTATTTTGCTTTGCAAGTCTATATGCGCCTAGATTCACCTCAACGGGTAAATCAGTCTCTTGACCATACACAAGCTCATATGGAGTAACTTTAGTAGCATCATGTCTAGAAATACGATGAGCCCATAAAGCTTCAGATAATACTTTATGCCATCTTCTAGCATTGTCTTCTATCTTCTTCTTAATGAGCTTAATCAAAGTTTTATTGCTAGACTCGGCTTGACCATTAGCTTGAGCATAATATGGAGATGAATTGAGCAACTTAATACCATAGGAATTGACAAAATCACGCACCTCTTTAGCAACAAATGAAGTACCTTGATCCGTAGTCAAAGTTTGTGGAATACCAAACCTATGAATAATATGCTCTGTAATAAACTCAATTACCTCCCAATGTGTCATATTCTTGAGAGAAATTGTTTCAGTCCATTTAGTAAAATAATCAGTAGCCACGATCACAAAACAATGCTCTTTTGATGAAGGTGGATGAATCTTGCCAACAAAGTCCAAACCACATCCTCTAAAAGGCCAAGGCTTAATAATCAGATGCATCAATGCAGTAGGTACCAACTGAATATCCTCATGCTTTTGACACTCTTCACATCCTTTATAATACTGAAAACAATCAGCTATCATAGTAGGCCAATAAAAACAAGCTCTCCTATGGAGCCATTTCATCTTTGGAGCCTGTTGGCGGTCGATTTCCGTCAACCAAGAACACTTGTTATGTTATAATTTGGATTTCATTTTGGAACTAACCCGCCACTAGGCATACTAATGATATAACAAGTTCATCATTGGATGTGTGTTTTGGAGTATGATGTTTACGCAGGAATTCATGCACTAAATGAGAAGAAATACATTCGGTTCGGAGGACGATTTACATGATGATCAAGAGGCTCCGACCGTGCGTGAACTTGACTCCAAAGGTGGCAAGGACCAATGAGCTTCGAAGAAGAATCTCCGAGAACCAAGATGAAAAGACCGAAAGATCATGCATAAACACCCCTTAACTTGGTAGCGGAGATAACGATGTCCAAAGCCCATATCCGAAGGAAGAAAAACCCTAAAGTGCAAGAAACAACAAGTGGCAAAAAACTGAGGTGAACTGGGCCGAAAGTGGGCCAGGCCGGCCGACCCACCCCCTCTCTGCCTCGGTTCGCCACCGCCTTTCTTCGGTGATATATTCGCGGAACCCTAATTGTTTGGGGAGAGGAGCCATTCGCGAAAGACGACCAGAGAAGCCTCGGGAGATCAAACACAAGGAAGAGGGTTGATCGAGAGGGTGAAGATTTGTGAGGATCATCACCTAGATCAACGGAGGCCACCACGAGGAAGGAGGACGCTGGGGCCTTGCCACGGCACCGCCGGAGTTGAAGGACACCGAGAGACGGACTCCATCGGAGGCACCCACCATGTTCAACAGTGCCATGCCTAGCGTCTTGATGGGGTAAAGTAATCGTTTGTCCATGGAGTTGTAATGGATATTGACATGTAGTCACCCACTCTTTGTTTGGATCTTTGTCTATCATACCTTCATGTTGATGATGCTTAATGTTTAAGGTTAGCTACCATTGCCATCGGGGTTGCTCCCGTAGATCGTGTCAACATACCGTGTTCATTAGGGTTAGAGACGATTACCTTTGTGTAGTGACTAGTACGAGGGAAGGGAAACGCTTAACTCTTTGTTCACATCCTTAGATAGATTGGATCGGGGTTTTACCATGTTTTGGGTGATTGCATCTCAAGTACCTAGACTCCATGGGCATACGTCTTTCATACTCGTGAACCACCTTTCTCTTTCTCTTTAACATAATCTAGGGTTAGTTTGTCTTTACTTTATAGATTAATCTTTACACCATAAAGTCCCTAATCAACTAAGTTAGTGTTAGGTTAAACGCAAGTAATTCCCTTGCTCCATGGATTGACAAGAACCTAGGGGGTCCCCTCCCTTGGTGAAAAAGGCACCAAGTCACTCCGTGGACTTGCGGTGAAGTTGAATGCGGTTTTGAACCGTCAACAAGCCCTTTTTCTGGCGCCGTTGTCGGGGAGCAAGCCAGTTTACTTCGTTTAATCTCTCATTGATTTTGTTGATTACTAACATCTAACTTTTGTGTTCTAGAAAAACACACTCTTTTGTTTTTGTTTTTGATTGTCTGGATGGTGCTCGTTGGAAATCCTTTGGAGGAATCAGAAAAATCACTAAGAGACTATGCCAGCCCTCGATGTGAGGACATCAAGGTACAAGAGTCGGATTCGATTCTCGAAGCGACAAGGTACGAAATTAGAGTTCAAATCATCAAGATGGCAGCAACTAATCCATTTCGAGGGATAGAGACCGACAATCCATATAGACATATCCAGCGCTTCACGACATTGTGCAGTACGGTGTGACAAGAGGGAGTTCCCAACACTTGGTTTAAATGGAATCTTTTTCCCTACTCACTTGCCGATGAAGCAACAAAGTGGTATTCATTCGCGTCTTTCGAAGCCGAGGGAAATTGGGATCAATTGGTAAAGAAATTTTGTGCCAAGTTCTTCCCTATTACCAAGATTCAACATATAAGGATGCAAGTGATGACTTTCAAGCAAGGAGAAGAAGAGGGGATTGATCAAGCATGGAATCGATTCAATGAACTAGTTGAACAGGACCAAGACTCGGATTCCCGGGTGACGTACTATTGCATACATTCTTTTTTTCCCTAACCCCTAGTTGCATGGAATACGTTCAAATGTGTGCAGGAGGGGGTCTCATGGAGAAAACACTCATGAAAGCTGCCAAACTTCTACAAAAAATAAGTAAAGTGGAAGCCATGCGAAGAGATTGGGAAATACGACTTTCGGGAAAGCCGGAATGTGATACAAGTGTGGCACCCCTTGCTGCAATTTTCAGAAATACGGCTCCGGAAGAGAAGAAAGAGGAACAAATCCTTCAAAAGGTTGAAGAAGCCAAACATGAGGAAACTAGAACAATCTCGGAGAGTGATCACGCCGAGACAAGCAAAGCAAATGAAAGAACTATGTCAAGCGCGAAGCCACTAAGGGAGTTCGAGCAAATGGATTGGATCCCACTTGATTTTGGAGAAATCTTTGACAAGAGGAGACCATTCCCTAATCAAAAAGGGATGGCAAAAGCTTTGGAGATAGACTTTCCGCCGGAAAAACAAGTGGAACACTCATACAACATAGAGACAACCGGGGAGGTCCTTCAAAAAATCTTTAGCGAAGAAGAAGTTGATCCGGACCACGTGGCCGAAGCTAAAAGAATCATGGGAATCAAGCCCGAGGCATCACCATTTGCCCGCCTCACTGAAATTTTTGCCATTGGACCCGATGAAGAAGAGAAGACATCATCGCGTATAGATTGCAAGGTTAACAACATTAATTGCAAGGCGTTATGTGACATTGGAGCACAAGTAAGTGTCTTGTATTCTAAGATTTTTGATAAAATTCATGATCACACCATTGACGTAGTTCCAACCTCTACTAAATTAATTATGGGAGATGATAGAATTGTTAAACCTCTAGGAATTGCTCGTGACCTAGAAGTTTTAATTTTCGAAAAATGCATTCCAACCGATTTCTTCATTGTTGATGTCTACTATGATAAGAATGATCATATAATTCTTGGTAGACCTTTTCTTAAGTTGGTTAATGCCGTTTTAGATGCCGGAAAAGGAAAAGTAACTATTAATCTTGATGGAAATAATCACACATACAATTTTCTTCCCGCTTCTAGAATTGCCTCACCCCTACCTCTTGATGACGAAGAGGTAGGGAGCCTTCGTTTTGTTGAAACTTTCAGGGATCCGCTACAAAGAGCTATGGAGAATCAATCTAATGATGAGTTGGATGAAGAGTTAGCGGAAGCAACCAAAGGACTAGAACCGCAAGACGGAAGCTTAGAGGAGGATAAATGTGAAGATCTTGGAGAAATTGTACATGAGGAACCACAAGCACCAGAGGTGGATCTTAAGCCATTGCCCAAGGGATTGAAATATGAATTTTTGGGCCCAGACAAGACTTATCCTGTGATTGTGAGTGATGAATTGAGTCCTGAGGAGAATGATATGTTGCTGAATTTATTGAAGAAGCACAAGAAAGTGATGGGATATTCGATTAATGACATTAAAGGACTCAGCCCAGCATTTTGCACTCACCGCATACCTATGGAGGATCAATGCAAGCCTGTAGTGGACCATCAAAGGAGGTTAACCCATGCCATGCAAGAGGTGGTGAAGAAGGAGGTTATCGAGTTGTTGGATGCCGGAATCATCTACCCGGTGCCGCATAGCGAATGGGTGAGCCCCGTACATTGTGTGCCTAAGAAAGGAGGTTTGACCGTGGTGAAGAATGAGAAGAATGAATTGATACCGCAAAGAACCATGACCAGATGGAGGATGTGTATTGACTATCGGAAATTGAACAAAGCAATGAAGAAAGATCACTTCCCCCTACCGTTCATCGACGAGATGCTTGAGAGGTTAGCAAATCATGCATATTTTTGCTTTCTTGATGGGTACTCGGGGTTCATGGAAATACCTATTCACCCGGATGATCAACATAAGACAACATTCACATGCCCTTATGGAACATTTGCGTATAAAAGAATGCCTTTCGGTTTATGCAATGCTCCAGCCTCTTTTCAACGATGTATGATTGCGATATTTTCGGAGTTCATCGAGGAAATTGTTGAAGTATTTATGGATGATTTCTCTGTTTATGGTAAATCTTTTGCGGATTGCTTGGCAAACTTGGATAAAGTTCTCACTAAATGTTCAGAGGTTGATTTGGTGCTAAACTGGGACAAGTGTCACTTTATGGTGAAACAAGGTATAATGTTGGGACATGTGATATCCGAGAGAGGGATTGAGGTGGACAAATCTAAGGTTGAAACGGTTGAAAAACTTCCACCCCCAACAGATATCAAATCTTTGAGGAGTTTCTTAGGCCATGCGGGATTCTATAGAAGATTCATCAAGGATTTCTCAAAAATTACCAAGTCATTGACTAATCTTCTCCAAAAAGACGTGCCATTCAATTTCAATGAGAAGTTTTTGGCGGCATTCAGGACATTAAAGAGAGGTCTCGTAACCACACCCGTCATCCAACCGCCCTATTGGAATCAACCTTTTGAGATAATGTGCGACGCTAGTGACTATGCCGTTGGAGCGGTGTTGGGACAAAGGAAAGAAGGCAAGGTACATGCTATTTACTATGCTAGCAAAACCCTCAACAGAGCTCAATTAAATTATGCAACAACGGAGAAGGAATTGCTCGCCGTAGTTTTTGCCTTTGAAAAATTCAGATCATATATTGTGAATTATAAGGTGATTGTCTACACCGATCATGCGGCAATAAAGTATCTCTTGTCTAAAAAAGATGTCAAACCAAGGTTGATCCGATGGATCCTTCTCTTGCAAGAATTTGATGTGGAAATTCGAGACAAAAAGGGGGTGGAAAATGTTAAGGTGTATACCAAGAGATGAAAGAGGTGAAATATTGTGAAAGTGTCACTCAGGCAAATATGGAGGACACTATGGACATTTTAGGACTCAAGCAAAGGTATGGGCTAGTGGATTTTATTGGTTGGAGATGCATGAAGATTCGAAAAGGTATGTTGCTTCTTGTCTGGAATGTCAAAGAACGGGGAATATAAATCAAAGAAATGTTATGCCCTTGAATTACAACTTGCAAATTGATCTATTCGACGTATGGGGGATTGACTTCATGGGGCCTTTCACAAGTTCAAATGGATATGAGCATATTTTGGTTATGGTTGATTATGTATCCAAATGGGTGAAGGCTATCCCTTGTCGAAGAGCTTCAATGGAAGAATCTATATCCATGATCAAAAATACTATATTCCCACGCTATGGAGTCCCGCGAGTATTGATAAGTGATGGAGGAACACACTTCACGGGAAATAGCTTCAGAAAATGCTTGTCCAAGTTGGGGATTGAGCATAGAGTGGCCACGGCTTACCACCCACAAATCAATGGTCAAGTGGAAACTTCAAATAGGCAGCTCAAGAGCATTCTTAACAAGACCGTTGAAAAGAGAGGTAAAGATTGGTCAAAGAAATTGGTTGGAGCATTGTGGGCATATCGGACGGCATACAAGACACCCATAGGTATGACACCATATCAATTTGTCTATGGTAAATCATGTCACTTACCTTTGGAGTTAGAACATAAAGCATATTGGGCAATCAAAGAGATGAATCTTGACTTTGATGCCGCGGGAATCAAACAGAAAATTCAAATAAGTGAATTAGAAGAGATGAGGCTCAAAGCTTATGAGAGTGCAACCATCTACAAAGAAAGAATGAAGAGATGGTATGATAAAAGGCTTCGAGCAAAGGAATTCAAAGAAGGTGATAAGGTTCTCCTCTATAATTCAAGGTTCAAAATATTCGGGAAAGGAAAATTGAAGAGCAAATGGGATGGGCCATACATCGTTCACTCGGTCTCGCCAAGTGGAGCGGTCACAATCATGGACGTGAAAGGAGATCAATATGTGGTTAATGGTCAACGGTTAAAGGTTTTTCTTGAACAAGACATCGTGCCCATCAACTACATTGATATATATCACATGGAGGACGAGCCCGAGCGTCAAGCCTAAGACGTAAAACGAGGTAAATTTTCTGTAAATATGTTTTCATTTTTATTTTCGTATTTATTTCGAGTCCTTTTTCATAATTTTTAGTTGGACCCTACCACCACCTAGGCTAGTATTCACGAAACACCGAGGGCCGCGAAAGTTGGGCCGGGGGGACCCAAAGGAGGGGGTAGGCCGGCCGGCCCATGCCGACCGGCCCACTACCCCTCTTCACTCGTTTTCGCTCATTTTTCTCTGGGACACGGTTCGGTGCATTTCCTTTTCCTGTCTTCCCTTTTTGGGTGTGACAAAAATAGGTAAGGGAGGTTTTCGACCGAATCTTTCCAGGGATATTTAAGGATGTCTGGGGAGCTCGAGGTTTACATCTCAATTGCGATCTCCAAACTCCACGAAAGCACCCATGGCATCCTCGAGCAGCACCAAGGACAAGGAGGAGGTGAAGGCGACCATGGAAGAAGAAGTACGCCTCCCCTCTCCAACCCCGGCGATGGAGGAGCTTCGCCGGTGTGAGGTGCCAAAACCCAAGAAGCAAGTGAAGAGAACCGCGAGGATTCAATGCGGAGGGCGTGGTCCAAGAGGGTGTGTCGCCAGCCCAAATCCCTGGGTTGAGGAGAAGCCCGCTTCTCCCGTTCGCCGCTTAGAGAGACTCCTTGGGAAGAAGAGGAAGGACTACAAGGAGAAGACCCTCGAGCCGACGGATTTCTACGGAGATAGTGATTACTCCGATGATCGAAGCCCTAGCTCGTGGGCAGCCAGCGGTAGAGACGACAATGATCTCTACGTTTGGGAGGAGGTGCCCAAGGAGGAGCCGGAGGAGCATCCGGAAGGGCAAGGCGAAGGAGGCAACCCAGGCGGCGGTAATGATCCGGATGGTGGAGACCATGGAGATGATGATCCGGAGGAAGAGCAAAATGTGCGTTGCGTGGCATGCTGCAATGCCATTGCGGAGCTCTTCTCATCCCTTGATGAGTGTTTCCACACCATCAACGCCATGTAACAACGAATTGAGGATTGGGAGCACATGGCGGAAGATGACTTCAAGTACCTCAACCGCAACATAAGGAAGCTCTTCGGGATGAATAAAAATTTCAAGAAGAAGGAGTGGTGCAACTCGTGCAGAAAGTACCACTAGGTGTCATAGTTAGATAGTTCTCTCCCTTTGTGCCTTTTTCTAAAGTTACAATGAGGACGTCGTAAGATCTAAGCGTGGGGGGGGGGAGCTAGCTAGCTACCTTTTTAAATTTTTGCTTAAAGTGGTGTGAGAGTCTAGTCTTTAATTTTTGAGTCAAGTGTGAGAGTGTGTGAGTCTTTGTTTTATCTTTTTAGCTTGAAAGAGTCTTAAATTACCGTTGAGTCAAAGAAAAAAGAAATAAAAAGTGGCTTATGCAAAGTCTCATGTTTTCTTTTCTTGTTATATCTTTAATTTATCTTTCTTATTTGAGCATGAGCTTTTTGATTAATTGTTTACCGTGGTGCTTAGTGGAAACCTACCTTTGTAAAGTACCCATACTCAAAATTTAATCTAGGACTTTGCTTCGTCCATGCTCTTAGTATTGCTAACTTTGGAGATTTTATTTCTGCAAATTAAGAAAAAACACCTTGCTATGAAGGTTAGCAAGTTCTTTCTCCAAGTTGAGAGTGATATCTATCCTATACAAAGCCTTTACATACATACATGAGCTCCACCATAAGTGTTGATTAGTATGATGAGTTAAGTTAGGATTTTACTCTCTTGGGAGGTCTAATTTCAAGCAATGATCATGTCCTTGATATATACCTTTTGTTGCTAGCCTCTTCGTGTATTCGGTAACGGGAATTTCACATTGAATGCCCCCTACATCGCCAGATTTCTTACCCAAACCTATATACATCTTTTTATCATCCTACCCCTTGAACACAACCCATATTCAAAGATTCTTTCAATCTTTAGGCATGTTTATATTTAAAATTCAGATTGTGATCATGTTCGAAAGTTGAGCAAAAAGCATGGGAGAAGGAGATAAAGAGGTGGAAAGAAAAAGAAAAAAATGTGTACTCCCTCCGTCCCATAATAAGTGCAATCCTAACTTTTGAAAAAAATCCCACAAAAAATGCAATCCTAGAAAATAGATCTAATTACCTTCCAAATTAAGTGATCAGATCTGATTTGCACGGCAAAACTTACTGCATTTGGCAATCTAATGAGGGTATTAGAGTCTTTTCATTTCATCACTAATCTGTCCTAAAAAAATTAGAATTGCACTTATTGTGGGACGGAGGGAGTATGTGTGTAGTGCACACACAAGAGAAAAAGAAAAAAAAGAAAAAAAGGGAAAAAAAGGAGAGGAAAAGAAGAAAGAAGGAAAAGAAAAGAAACAAAATACAAGGCAAGGCAAGAAAGGTGTAGTAAGGGATGACAAGTCAAGTGAAGACCAAATGAAGTGCAAGGAAGGATGCCACGATGTTAGGAACGAATCTTATTCCATACCATATGCAATCCGATATCGAGGACATCATTAGTGCCTTGAAGTCATTTTTCTTTTTCCCTTTGCCCATGTCCACCAATCTAAATCTTCTCATCCTTGACACCCCTACATTATGGTTAATTTTCATGATCATTGGCTTGGAAGGTGAACAACCACTAGAGGATTTTCCTAGCTTGACAACACTTGTGCCAACTTCACTAACCACACCTATAGCTCCACTTACATCACATATGAGAGACTTGTGGAACGTGAGAGTTTATAATATTATCTAGGATAGCCACCTTATTGAGTGACATGAAAGAACTTGGAGAAGGGCTTTGTCTAATGCTTTGTGCAGGAATTTTATTTTTAAAAGTGCAAAAACCCTCCAAAGGAAGTAAGAAAGCAAGTGTGGATGAAGTTGAAGCTCTCTAGTGAAAAGGTAAGAGTTGTGGGGTAAGTCTTGAATTGGTAGTTTCTAAATGCTCATGTTTACATTATGATTTTTGTTTCATGTCTCTTATATTAAAGATGAATGATTGACTAACTTGAAAGGATGGATTTGACGAAGCATGTTTTCAAACTCCTTGGATGATCAACTTTTGAGCAACTTGCTCGAGGACGCGCAAGATCTAAGCGTGGGGGGGTGTTGGTGGTCGATTTCTGTCAACCTAGAACACTTGTTATGTTATAGTTTGGATTTCATTTTGGAACTAACCCGCCAATAGGCATACTAATGATATAACAAGTTCATCGTTGGATGTGTGTTTTGGAGTATGTTGTTTACGTAGGAATTCATGCACTAAATGAGAAGAAATACATTCGGTTCAGAGGACGATTTACATGATGATCAAGAGGCTCCGACCGTGCGTGAACTTGACTCCAAAGGTGGCAAGGACCAATAAGCTTCGAAGAAGAATCTTCGAGGACCAAGATGAAAAGACCAGAAGATCATGCATAAACACCCCTTAACTTGGTCGCAGAGATAACGACGTCCAAAGCCCATATCCGAAGGAGGAAAAACCCCAAAGTGCAAGAAACAACACGTGGCAAAAGACGGAGGCGAACTGGGCCAGGCCGGCCTGCCCAGGCCGGCCGGCCCACCCCCTCTCTGCCTCGGTTCGCCGCCGCCTTTCTTCGGTGATATATTCGCGGAACCCTAATTGTTTGGGGAGAGGAGCCATTCGCGAAAGACGACCAGAGAAGCCTCGGGAGATCAAACACAAGGAAGAGGGTTGATCGAGAGGGTGAAGATTCGCGAGGATCATCACCTAGATCAACGGAGGCCACCACGAGGAAGGAGGACGCCGGGGCCTTGCCACGGCGGCGCCGGAGTTGAAGGACACCGAGAGACGGACTCCATCGGAGGCATCCACCATGTTCAACGGTGCCATGCCTAGCGTCTTGATGGGGTAAAGTAATCGTTTGTCCATGGAGTTGTAATGGATCTTGACATGTAGTCACCCACTCTTTGTTTGGATCTTTGTCTATCATACCTTCATGTTGATGATGCTTAATGTTTAAGGTTAGCTTCCATTGCCATCGGGGTTGCTCCCGTAGATCGCGTCAACATACTGTGTTCATTAGGGTTAGAGATGATTACCTTCGCGTAGTGACTAGTACGAGGGAAGGGAAATGCTTAACTCTTTGTTCACATCCTTAGATAGATTGGATCGGGGTTTTACCATGTTTTAGGTAATTGCATCTCAAGTACCTAGACTCCATGGGCATACGTCTTTCATACTCGTGAACCACCTTTCTCTTTCTCTTTAACATAATCTAGGGTTAGTTTGTCTTTACTTTATAGATTAATCTTTACATCATAAAGTCCCTAATCAACTAAGTTAGTGTTAGGTTAAACGCAAGTAATTCCCTTGCTCCGTGGATTGACAAGAACCTAGGGGGTCCCCTCCCTTGGTGAAAAAGGCACCAAGTCACTCCGTGGACTTGCGGTGAAGTTGAACGCGGTTTTGAACCGTCAACAGAGCTGATTGATGAGTACCACAAATTCCTCTATGAACTTCTGCCATAGCTAGCAGTGCTTGATCAGGACCTAAACACTTTAAAAGAAAATCTTCTGCGGTCCGATGGTACAACTCATCATTATCTAAAACAAACTTAAGAGCCCATCGTCGGACTTTTCTGTCACTTGTACCTTTAGGATCATGCAAATATGTAATCAAAGGCTTTCTCTAATCATCCACTTCGTCCTCAATAGCTTTAGAAGAAACAATGGTTGAAGCGATATCTTCTTCTGCAAGACGGTCAGACCGGCCTGGCAGGGCGGTCAGACCGGGTAGGACGGTCTGACTGGGTGGAGGGGGCAGTCTGACCGGCTCCTCCAGGGCATAACCCTCGACTTTGCTAAACACTGGCTTTCATTCTTGAAAATTTCTTTTCTGAACGTCATAACCAGATGCTTGCTGAGCCAAAACATTTGCCCTTGGATTCTCTTCCTGTGGCACATGATAAATCACAAATTCATCCATACAAGATATGATGTCTAAACATTTATCAAGATAAGCATTCAAAGCACAATTTAAATATTGACATACCTTGGACACTTGTTGTACCATCAGCAAAGAATCACCATACGCTTCTACATGTTTCACTCCCATATCATGTAAAATTTGTAAAGTAAACAAGAGAGTTTCATATTCGGTTTGATTGTTAGTGCAATTTTGATCCAAACGGTTAAGAGCTTCAAAAACAGCCCCATTGGGTGAAATAATAATGACTCTAACACCACAACTACTTCTACAAACCAATCCATCAAAATGCAACTTCCATGGAGTAAAAGTTAAATAACAAACATCTAGATTAAGTTGGTCATTAATTCTATGTTCTACAATAAAGTCGTCTACAATTTGACCTCTCATTAATTTGATTGGTTCACAATGTAAATCATATTCAATAAGATCATAAGCACATTTGCCGACTCTACCACTTAGAATAGGTTTTTGCAACATATATTTAATTACGTCAGTTTGACAAGCTACATGTAACACCCTAAAATTTCCATCACTAAAATAATGTAGCAACATGGTGTTTTAGTTTTTTGTTCTAAGGTTTTAAATAAATTCTCAAATAAAAATTTGGCTCTAAAATATTTAAATATCATTTTGAATAATTTTAGAAGCAATAAGTGTTTGTGCATCATGATTTGTTTGCATGGTTTATGTGTGATGGTGTAAAGTTTTAAAAGTTTTTAAAATTTGTTTGAAAACTTGAAAAAAAAAGTTTGAAGTGTTTAAGTTTGAAAAGAGTTTTGAAAAGGGTTTAAAAAGAAAAAAAACCCAAACCCCAAACCTCTCCCTTCCCTTTCGGCCCGCAGGCCCAGCTTCCCGCTCGGCCCAGTTTCCTCTCTCTGCGTGGCCCAGCTCTTTAGCGGCCCAGCAGCCCACCAGCTCCTCTCCCTCTCTCCTCTCACCGACAGGTGGACCCTACCTGTCGGGTCCTCCCCCTTCCTCCAGTCGGCCCCCCTCCTCTCCTCTGTTACGCAACAGCCGCGCCCGCCGGCCGTTTTCCCCGCCTTTCCCGCCCCTCCATGCCTTCAAGCCGCCATCAAAGAGTAATCAAGCCCCGGTGCCTCTCCCTTCTTCAATTTTCCCCTTCGGTTACTCTTCCCCCCTCCTTGAATGCAATCATGGCCGTGGCCATTGATGGCCGGCCGCCCGCCCGCCTCTTCTCCCACCGGAGCCCTTCTGGTCCCATCCTCCCTCTATAAAAGTCGTGGTCGAGCCCCCGCCTCGCCCTTTCGCACACGTGCACGCCCTAGCACCTCCCCATCCTAGCGCGCATGCCGTCGCCCCTCGAAGCTCCGGCCGCCGAACCACTGCAGGCCGCCCGAAGCTCTCCGCCGCTGGTGTACGCCACCTCGGTTTCTCCTCGTCCTCGCTCGTCGTCCGTGCCGTTCGCACGAAGACCTCGCGCCCGGAGCCGCCGTCTCCCTTCCAGAGTTCCGCCGCCGCCGTCTTCGCCCCGCCGGAGCCGGCCGCTCTCGATCTCCCTCGTCGCTACCTCCTCGTCGCCCACTTCTGCATCCACAGCTCCACAGCAAGGTGAGGATGTCCCTCTTACACTCCCGGGCGTCTCCCGCCGCGCATGAGGCCGCCGGCCGCGTGCCCTGCTTGAGCTGTCCGCCACGGCCGCCGCGGTGCCCTCTCCGCCGCCTTGCTCGCCGACACAAGTGTCTCTGTGAGCTCCTCGTGTTCCCCTCTTCATTTTGGAACTCTCCCCGTCGAGATTCATGCCCGGGAGCCCTTTTTGGCCGTCGCCGGCGAGCTCTCCGGCGAGCTGCCCGCCTGGCGCCGCCGCACATCACGTGGTCGTCGCCGTCCCGCCGCTTGTGGTGCACCGCAGCCGTAGACTTGCAAATCAACGGCCAGGATCCGGCGCCCGCCCGAGTCAAACCGGCTGAGTACCGGTCAACCCAGCGCGCGCTGGTTGTTTTTGCAAAAAGGCCCCTGAGCTTTCCAGAATCACAACCATGCCTTCCCACCAGTTAAAATCCTTTGATTTAGGTCCTTTTCTTTTTGCATAGGTCCTTGAGTTTATGCTTTTCTTGTCAGCCGTCCATCAAGAGATCTACGGCCCAGATCTTTTCGGCCCGGAGTCAACCCGACCTCTTACCGGTCAACCCTGCTGGCCGCCGCATCTTTACAAAAAAGACCCTGTGCTTTTTAAAATCACAGAAAGACCCTTCCACCTTATAAGATCCTTTTAAACAGGTCCTGTTTCTAGCGTTTAAGCCCCTAAGCTTCTCTGTTTTTCCCATCCGCCGTCCTAAGCCATCTTTTTGCACCTAAGTCCCTTGACTCTTCTGTAGTTTTATGTTTTAGCCCCTGGTTTCTTGTAGTTAAGCCCCTTGAAGCCCTGTTTCTTCACAGAAAAGCCCCTGAACCTTGTTTTGACCGTATCTTTTGCGTTTTAGCTCCGTTTCCACCGGTTCAAGTTGCGTTAGGTTCATATCAACTCAAACTACGTGTTAGGACCAATGTTGAACATGTTCTTTGTTTTATAATTTATTCAAATATTAAATATGATTAAATCCTTATACACAAGCTTTTCTAATTAAAATCTAATTAGAGTTCAACACGTGTTTTCATAAGAAAGTTAATATGATTAATACTAGTTAAATATTTCTTATAATTAAAAGTTAATTAGATGTACACCTCGGTTTTCATAATCAAACTTAATTTGATTAATGTTTATGCAATTTGCTTTCTAAATAAAAGCAACATAGGCTATATCCCGAGTTTTCTTAATTAAATGTTAATTTGATTAATATGAATATAAATGTGTTTTTGAATTATAACTTAATTAGTATAACTCGAAATATAAAGATAAACGTTTAGATGTTTTATATGCTTCTTTTAAACTAAATGTTTAATTTGCATAAATAATACTTGAATATTTACAAATAAAATTGGACTAAGTTTACATCGTCTTTTAAATATAAAATAACTTGCTTAATTATAAATAGGGTATTTCTTTGAAATAACCTATGCACATCTTTATTGAATTAAAATATACCAAGCACATAGCTTTGTGTGATATAATCCAAATCTCCCGATAGTTCCGAGTGTTTTGTGTTCGCGGTCCTAGAGCCAAACCCTGTTCTCTCTTTAAGTTTTTCTTGTCTGGTGTATTGTTTTATTTATTGAATGCTTTCTTGTGTGCTCGTAGACATCGTGCTAGTTGCAAGTGAGCAGCCAGTTGGAATGGATCAAGAGCAAGTTTTTGAAGAAGAAGAACCCCAGTGTTTAAGCAAGGAAGGCAAGTGGACTTCTCCCTCTGCATATTCCTCTTTGTCCTAAATAATTGCATATTAATTAATATTTACATTTAAATGTTGTTATGCATAATTTTGATGGGAAATTACCTTTTTAAGGACATGACTAGATTTTTATCCTCATTACCTTGAACAACCCTTTTTAATAAATGTTTTGGGTAGAAATGCTTAGTTGCTATACCTTGGGTTGGTTCAAATGAATCTTTGCAATATGATGAATGTTGATCATGATAACTTTGGTGAAGATGATGCTTATGGTTAATAATAAGATCATATGTTTTAATCGGAACATGGAGAACCACCCAGGAAAATAGTGCAACCACAGTCCATATGGCTCTGGCTTAGCCAATTAATTAGGTGTGTGGAATTATCTGACAGCCTTATCCGAAAGGAGCAGAGGGGGTCAGAGTTGCAGGGGTATAGCCCGGTCCTCTTGGGGTAGCAGCCTTTGCTAAGGTGCTGACCATTAGGGAGGGTTATGGTCCGCTCTGCTACTGTAACTATGCGGGCTATTGGTCTTCTGCATACCTTTGTAAAGGCTTCGTAGTGAACCCCTAGCCACTCACCTCGGAAGTGTTTAAGGATTTGGCCAACCCGGGCAACATGGGGAACACGAACCGTGGGTAAAGTGTACGACCTCTGCAGAGTTAAAACTGATCGATCAGCCGTGCTCACGGTCAAGAGCGGCCTGGACCCTCACATGATTAATGAACTTGAAAATGGAATTAAATTGTGGTTTATGTATGGTTTGAGATGGAAAGTTTTCTAAAGCTTAATTTTTGGTATGGTATAAACTTACACCTAGTAAATAGGTGCTTGCTAATAAAATTTGACCAACATTAAAAATGCTATCCGTTGCAAACCTTAGCCTATCCTTGATAGCCTTGCATCTTCTCCCACTTGCTGAGATCCAACCATAAGTGTGCTCACCCTTGCTTACCCGCTGTTCAGAGGAGAACACTGGAGAAGAGTACTTCAGCGACTTCGATGAGTTCTGAGGCTTGCGTGCCCCCAGTCATGTGCCTATGGAAGCTGAAGACGGAGTTGCTTCGTCTAGTTATCGTTTGTTCGTTTTAAAGACCTTCGAGTCTATCGTCTGAGTGTAATAAAGAGATAATGTAATGGTTTAACTCTTGTACGTTTTTAATGCTGTTTATTGATACTTCACTCATGACGTCTATCATATGTGTGTAAACTTGATCCTGACGCACATATGAGATGCATTTGGTTTTCTTTAGAAAATCAGGTGTGACACTACATAACAAGTGCTTGATAATAAATAATGCCTTAACTTGGTACAAGCACGATATAAAGATAAACATAGTTTTTCAATAAAAGTGTACCTTATTTCGGTGTCCAATAGTCTTTTACTTTCATAAGCAACAACATACTCCTTGCCATCGGTCTCTTGAGTCAAAACAACCCCAATAACACTCTCCTCAGTCGCCACATATAGGCTAAAAGGAACACCACTCTTGGGTGCTTAAAGAACAGGCGGCGAAGTCAAATAATTTTTGTTCTCATCAAAAGCCTCTTGCTGTTTTGCCCCCCCCCAAGTAAATTCAGATCCAACTTTCAACCGAAGTAAAGGAGTAAAAGCATTCATCTTCCCGGACAAGTTACAAATGAATCACCTCAAATAATTTACCTTGCTCAAGAACTTTTGCAAGTCTTTCTTACAAGTAGGAGCTTGAACCTTTTTAATTGACTCAATCTTTTTCGGATCAATCTCTACGCCTTTCTCATGCACAATGAAGCCCAAAAACTTGCCAGCCAAAACACCAAAAGCACATTTGCGTGGATTCATCTTTAAGCCATATGGACGCATTTTTTCAAATGCTAATCTCAAATCGGCCAAATGGGAACTTAATCCAGCCGACTTGACAACAATATCGTCGATATAAACTTCTATGACTATACCAAGTAAGTCATGAAAAATCAAATTCATAGCTCTTTGATAAGTAGCACCAGCATTTTTCAAACCAAAAGTCATGACTACCCACTCAAACAAGCCAACAAATCCTCGACATATAAAAGCCGTTTTGGAAATATATTCTTCTGCCATAAAAATTTGATTGTAACGGCATTACCATCAATAAAGCTAAGAATCTTATGTCCAGATGTAGAATTAATAAGAAAGTCTGCTATAGGCATATGATATTCATCTTTAGGAGTAGTTTTATTAAGATCTCTAAAATCTATGCAAACACGAAGTTTTTTTGTTCCTTTTTTCTCAACAGGCACAATATTAGAGATCCAATCAGCATATCGACAAGGCCTAATAAAATTAGCAACAAGCAACTGATTGATTTCTTCTTTCACTTGGTCATATATCAGGATTAAAATTCCTACGAGGTTGCTTATAAGGCCTAAAACCAGGTTTAATAGGTAATTTATGCTCAACTAAATCATGACTTAAAACAGACATCTCAGTATAATTCCATGCAAAACAGTCGACATACTTCTTCAATAACTTTATTAATTCTGATTTAAAAACAAAATCAAGATTCTTGTGTACAAATGTCGGCTTAGGTACAGTGCCATCACCTATGTCTACCTCCTCAAGAGGATCAGCCGCCGTAAACCATTGACCTAGTTTACCTAAATGATCCAGATCATCAATGGCTTCACACGTATTGTTCTTATGCTCCCGATAGTGATCAATCCTTTGTTGTAACCACTTTTTAGTTGACCTCATTAATTCACTTGAAGTGATTTAGCCGATTTTCGACCGGCTTTATGACAGCAGGGATGAAACCATCCTTAGAACAACTTACAAACTCATAATCAGTTAAATCTAAGCCAGATAGACATTTTACATCATCATGCACACCTATAGAATGACTATCAGCTACAGCTACACAAGCAGAATTATCCTCATGCACAACTTCTACCTCATCGCCTATCCATTGTATTAAAAATTGATGCAAGGTAGAAGGCACACATTTATTTGCATGAATCCAATCACGACCAAGGATCAAGCTAAAGTTACCTTGTGTCTCAGCGACGAAGAAGGCCGTAGCTAGCGTCTTGCTTCCAATGGTGAGCTCCATGGAGATAACGCCTTTTGCGCCTATTGGCTCGTCTCCTCCCACACCGCTGACGGTCATGTTGGTCTTGATCAGCTCTTCATCTGAACCTCCAAGCTTCTTGAATAGAGAATACATCATCAAGTTGACAATCGCACCTCCATCGACGAGCATCCGAGAGATAGGCTTCCCATTGATATGACCCTTCACGTACAAAGCCTTCAGATGATTACCAGCGTCTTTAACCTTCTGGAATACAACATCTTTTGGCCCAAAGTCAAGATGAGCGAAGTCCTCCTCTGAGGGTGCAGAGCCATCCACAAATAAATGAACCATATTAATATCAAGGTTCATTTGCTCTGGAGAAGAACTGTAATCAACAACCTGCTCGTCGTCTTCTGATGCAGGTACTGACGGCAACTCATCATTGCAGACCGTAGAAGTTGAAGAAGTGAAACCAGGCGGTGTTTCTAGCAAACCCGGTCTGACTGCCTGGTGGGCCGGTCTGACCGCGGGGTCCGGTTGGACCGCCTCTGTTGACGGCTGGACTGCCTCCTGCAGTTTAACTACGTCATCCAGCGGTTTGATCGCCTCTGCCTGTGAAGTAGTCTTGGCTCTCCACTCCTTCCCTTGCGGCACCATAGGTCTGTAATTGTTGAACATCTCGTCCCTTTTTGCCTCCATCTCTTTTTCCTTCTTCTCCCAGAATCTCAACCGTTGAAGCTTTCTCCTTTGGGTATGAGTTAAACCGGGAGGACACCATCTTGGTAAAAAGTAATTGGAGTTGGAACCACTTCCACTGGCCTCATGATCATTAGCAGCAGTAAATCCCTTTTGAGTAGGTGTCACAACCTGATTGTTTAGCACAACCGGTCCTTTGCCACTTCTCTCAACAGAAACATCCATTGTCCCAATTTGAATAATGTCTTGTCCAGTAGTACTCTCTGGGTCGATGTCCATCTTCTGAACCTCCTCCTCCCTAATCTTGGGCTTGTACACTTGTTGTGGAGGAGATTGAACATTTTTCCTGGGCAGGGCAGTCTGACTGCGTGTAGGGGGGTTTGACTGCGCTAGTCTGGTGATGCTGCCCTGACCCATGTGGAGCCCAACGATTTTGTGCTGTGAAATCTTGTCTAGTGCTGGCCTTCTTGATCCCCCCAATCCAGGATGGAAGGATTGCTGATATGGCACCCACATCACTCCATTGTCATCATAGATTGGGCGAGGTTGATTTGAACTTGAAGGTGCCCACTATGGAGTAAAGTGTCGCCCTTGCTGTGATGATTCACCTCTGAACCTTGTAGTTGCTCTTGGAGGCGATGACGGCCTCTCTTGATGTGGAGGTGATCTCATCCTTTTTTTAGTGGCTGATCACTTGTAACGGTCTTTTGCTTAGAGCATTTGTAAAATAGCATATCAAATGTGACCTTTGGCTTTAAAATACTCCCCTGATTCTTTGCCATATTAAGCTTGCAGTTTCCAATCTCCAATCGCTTTGGAACAAGCATCTTTGGACGATCGTGGGCAGGGGCGGTCTGACCGCCCTGGGATGCCGGTCTAACCACCCTGGGCTAAGGAGGCTCGGTTGTTTGTTGACCAGACGATGCGGACGATCCTTGCCCCCCATGTCCAAAAGTTTTGACAGTAATCTTGAATGTCTCTCTGCCATCAGGGGTCTTTTCACATGCAACTTCTCTTGTCAACTCTTTTCCCCTCAAATCGGGCTTAGCTTCCCCGACCACCACGTTCTTGCCTTTAGTTGCTTCAACTAGATGTGGCCGAATCAACACTTTAGGGTTCTGCAATTCCATGGTATTGACAGGAAAATGTTGCTTATCCACTTGCATCTCATGAAACATCAAACGACCTTTGTTTATAGCCGATTGAATCTGACGACGAAACACATTGCAATCATTAGTGGCATGAGAATAAGAATTATGAAACTTACAATATGCACGTCGTTTAATTTCATCAAGTGGAGGCATAGTATGAGAAATTTTAATATTTCCAGGTTTAAGTAATTCATCAAAAATATGATCACATTTGGAAACATCAAAGGTAAATTTCAATTCTTCTTGCCGACTTTTAGTAGCTGGCTTAAGTGATGCACAAGAACTAGCTTTAGCCTTAGAAGGCCACACAAATTCAGCCACATAAACCTCACCCTCGTCGTTCGAGCTATTGGAATCATATTCAACCAAATGCATATTAGACCGAGAGGCTTATAGTTTTCTATTTCTTTATTCAGTTTTAATTCTTGTGCCATACCTCTTACAAGAACAGTAGCAAGAGAATAAAATTCTACACCTTCCAACCTTTCTCTAAGAGCATATTTTAAACCTTTAGCGGCAAGGTCAGTAAGGTCAGAATCAGGAAGCGTCAGATTAAAACAATGGTTTTTAACTTCTTTAAAATGCTTAAGGTAATCAGAGACTGACTCATCTCTACCTTGTCTAACCGATGTTAAATTTGTCAATTTTAATTGATAGCTCCCACTAAAGAAGTGATCATGAAAATTTTCCTCTAATTGATCCCAAGAATCAATAGAGTTAGGAACTAGCGATGAAAATCAAGCAAAAGCGGTACCCGTCAAAGACAAGGAAAACAAATGTACTTTCAAAGAATTATAAGTACCCGCTTCACCTAGTTATCATCACCACTAAATTTAACAAAATCAGGCATACGCCAACTGCAACATCCCGATTTTTAGGACATTTTAAAAACAGACACTTATTAAAAATTTTCTCTAAATTATAGGCTTAATCTTTCTTTTCTCTAGATATTCCAAATTTTTTTTCATAAATAAATTTGCATTTAAACCACATTGTGTTCCATTTGGTTGTTGAGTCATCCTCTAAGGATTTTCGTTTGAAATTTGAAATTGAAATGACCTTTCAAGTTCATTTTTCAAACTATAGCCAAACCCCTTTCCTTCACCTAAGGATTTTGGGTGGAAAAATAAATTTGGAAATTTTATTCTAAATTAACGTTTCAAACCCTAGAATAAAACCTCTAAGTGGGCCTTCCCTTCCCTTTCAGACCACCAAAGTCCATTCCAACCCCTCATTCTCTTTTTCCCAGCGCAGCCCACCTCCCTCTCTCCCCTCACCCTCACAGCCCAGCACAGCAAGCACGGCCCAGCCCAACACACATGCATGAACTACACAGCGTAGCCCATCTAGCCCAGCCCAGCCAACCCGGCCTCTGCTCATCGTCATCCTCCATCACCCCCTCCTCTCGCGCCCATGCCGCGGTGCTCCCCCGGCCGCTGTCACCAAATCCGCCTCCCTAGCTCCCTAGGCACACCCCTAGCTCACGCCCTGACTTTGCCTACACCTCCTCCGTGAAAATCGCCCATCATCGATGCCTCTCTGCCCACAGCCGCCCTGCCATGGTTTCGCCACGCCAAGGCAGTGCGGTGCGTCGCGCCGTCGATCTCTCTCTTTCTCTCCCCAACCACCGTACGGAGGCGAGCACCACCGTCGCCCGCACCACCAAAGCTCACCCATACCGCTTGAACTTCACCTCGGGCTCCTCCCGTCGCAAAACTGCCACGCCACTGCGGGATTCCTGCCGCACGCTCTAGAGCGACGCCGTACGGCAAAACCGCCGTATTCCCCTTTCGGCCTCCCAAATCCGCTCACCGGTGCGAGCGCCATATACCCCAAGGTGAATCTAGTTTTCCCCAGCCCTTTCCCCATTCCTCCCTCCCCTCTAAGGCCTCATCCACAAGGTGCACGTGTCGCCGTCGTGAACGCCGGCACCACCACCTCACCATGGCCACAGCCCCTCTTCCCGGGCTATAAAAGGAGCCCGAGCCCCTCTCCGAGCTCCTCATCCACCTCCACTCCTCACCACACCATCATCACCCCTCTACCTCTCTCCCGGCGAAGCTCTGCTTTGCCGGCGAAGCTCTGCTCCGCCGGCGAAGCTCCGCCGTCGTGAGCTTGCTACGGCACACCACCGCGCGGAAGCGCTGCTCCAACGTGGTTCTGCCGCTTCTAGTGGCCGGTAAGCTCCTCTGCCGCCTTCTTTCCCCTTTAGTGGTAGCCCCAACACCACCCGCGCCATCGCTACCTGCTCCGGCGATCCCCACTCGCCGTTGGCGCTCACTCACGACCCCGTTGTGCTACCCAAACGCACAGCCGTGCTCACTAGGACCCTGCACACCCTCACTTAAGCACAAGGCCACTCCTAGGCACGGTTCCGTCCACGGTCGAGCCAGGGCTCCGTTCCGGCGAGTGCTGCGCCGCCGCCGGCCACCCCCTTCGAGCTCATGCTCTCCATAGCTCCGCCATACTCCCCTCTACCTCCACGACGAAGTGTCGTCCCGACAGGGGGGCTGTAGCTGCCGGAAACCCTGAGTCTGGCGAGGTCCCCCTGTTTTCGTGGCGGTCCGGTGACCCACTCCGGGTGGCGCCGTCGGCCCCGTCACGCCGTTGGGCCGGCCGTCAGCTGCCTCCCATTTACACGTGGGCCCGCGACCACACGTCGTCACCCACGCCGTCCGTCCCCACCCCTAGTCCCCATACACCCGGTCCACTGGACCACCCACCCATCCGCGCCTAGTCCACCGCGTCCACGCAGGCAGTGCACAGAACAGTGCACCAGCCCCATGGCCGCCTGCGTCAGCCCCTTCTTTTTGCTAGGTACACCCAGTTTGTGCACACAAAAGTCTAGTTAGAAACCTTTGCTTTGCCCAAAAATTGTAGAAACATTCCTAAAAATACTAGGAATTATTGTAAACCCAGTGGTACCACTTGTTCCCATAGTTGACCTTCCTAAAGCTCGTTTTCATTTTAGCCCTTCCCCGGGTAAATAGAAAACCCTATAAAAGTGTACCGGGGATTCCGCCCTTCGTTTGTCCTAGCTCCAAAAATCTTAGGAAAATTTCCAATAATACTAGGAGACATTCTAAGCCTAGTGGTGCCATTAGTCTCCATAGTTAACCTCCCTAGGGCCCTTTTTCTATTTTGCCCATTTCCGGCTTAATAGAAAACCCCGTGAAAGCGTATACGGAATACGCATTTCATATGTCTTCACCCTGAAAACCTCGGGAGAGTTCCTAGAGGTACCCTAGGGCTACATAAACCTACCTTGAGCCTTTTTCTCGCACATTCTCACTTTGTACAAGACCATAAGCCTCTGCTGGATCCCGAGAATTCTGTCGTTACGCTGCTCGAGAAAACCCTAGGTTTCAACCTCCGTAACCATTATGCCGCCCAACCCTAAACTCCATGTCATCCTAGCCATCACGATATCCAACTGTGGATATCATTGAACAATAGGAACGTTCCCTTGTTTACTGATATTTATTTTCATTGTTTGATGAATTGCTTTATTGGTTGTCATTTTATGCGTTATAATCGGTAGACGACAGAGCTCCACCCCAAAGACTAGGACCCCGAAGGCCATGAAGATGGGGCTCCGTACGTCAATGACGACTAGTAAACACCTAGCCGACCAAGCCTCCGAGGATCCAGAAGGCAAGACTTGGTCAACTAGGAAAGCAGTATAAGAGGCAAGTTCCAGCACCCCCTCTTTGGTCATACTTTTATCCCCCATTTTATACTAAAATAAACTAAGATAATAACTTTACCTACATGTGTTGTAAGGATTGGTTGATCCCGATCTCGACTAAGTCGATGACCGAGCATCAACCCTAGATTTACTAATCACAACTATTCATGAGAGGAATTCCGGTGATAGGGAGAAGTAGAAAGTGAGAGTAATAAAATGAACCTACTAAAGAGAGTTAAACTCCTTAAGGACAGACATGGGAGTATGGGGGCAGCCTCAGTGGATGATCTTGTCCATGCTTACTCCGGTCGTATAAGGATCGGTTCACGAGAAAGTCTTTCTAGTGACTTAGTACGCCCATACGTAGCCAAAAAGGCATAGCCTGTCGGGAATGCCTGTTTATGTGCAGCCTTGGATCAAACCCCGCTACTGAACCTAGTAAACCATCCCAAGGGGCCATGGTGGGCAACGAATACACTGGAGCAGGACCTTCGCAGAGTCCCAGGTCTGGCCGGTACGGGTCATCGGGTTTGTTATGGCGCCCGTAATGGCGCGGTGGTATTGTATACCATATTTTTATTTGCAATTGCATCCTTCCCGGGGGAGTTGGATCCGCGAGGCGGATGGTGGTGGTATGACCCCTACTTAGGCCCTAGTGTAGACGTGGATGGAGCTAGCGAATGTTGTCTAGGTGTGGATGATAATGTAGTCCACATGTAGACGCTGGTGGGTATGGTTCTCGCGGCCAGTACCACCTGATGCAAAGGTATGGGCTGGTCGGACGTATGGGTACCATGTACGCCTCTGCGCAGAGTATAATCTATTTGAATAGTCGTGGCTCTCGGTTATGAGTCCTTTTGGTCAAAGCTCCTGTTGATTAGCACACATGCTTTGTGAGGATAGACTTGGTGGTGAGACAGGGCAGTGGCCCTTAGAGAGAGAGATACGACAGATGCCGGCTCAGTGGGACCCCGGTGGTCGCTGAGTTTATTAAAACCTAGGGACTGGTAGGGGAGGCTACATGTTCCCCCTCCAGGACCAACCTACATATATTATACCTGCTTTACTTTTCAGTTTCTCCGAAATTTGCTTCACCCTCATTAGTTTATTTATTTTAAGAATCAAGACATGCTCCTTTTCCTTGGAACCTTGCATGTAGTCTATAGGATTAATTTCTTATACGCTGGGATTTGCTGAGTACGTTGATGTGTACTCAGCCTTGCCTCTATTATACTTTTACAGGTAGACTATGTGGGTTCCAAGTGTTGTTAACCATCTAGTTAGTGGATGGGCACCTACGCTTCCCTTCACTGCGTTGAGGTATTTTTCTTTGAATATACGTTATTTATTGCCTCTATACTTAACTCTGATAAGAACTGTGTTAGCCTACCCAGTCCAGGGACTAACACAGGTGCTTAATAGGAATCCCGAAGGTGGGTCCCAACACCAACCAGGGGGAAAAGCCATGTAATCAAACTCGGCTCTATAAGGTTTTTGATAAAGTTTAGAATTACCAAAATCAATACCGAGTTTATTTTTCATCATGTTAGCTACTTCTTTAAATTGAGCAAATTCATTCCTAGCAGCTAACTGAGATTGCATTAGAGCTGATGTATTAAATCTACTCACAGGGGGTTGATTAGGATTTTGAATAAGACGCAAGTCAATAAACACATCATTAGGCACACCATAAGATGGAGCAACATTAGGAATAGGTGGTGATGTGTGAGCAATTGTGCTATACGCAAAAGGTGCAATACCAACATTACTACGACCAGGAATCTACGTATTAGGCGCAACCGACAAAGGCACCGGCTATTCTAGAAGCAGCACCATCTGGCCGGACTGGGCAGTCAAACCACCTATAGGGGGCGGTTTGACTGGGGTCGGCTTGATCAGTGGTGACTGTTCAGGATAAAACCCTGCCGGCATACCATACATAGGTGTATCATCTGAAGTATTAGGTGTTGCCGACATAGTCTGATGCAAAACCCCATGTGGATCAACTTGAGAGATAGGTTCATCAGGAATATCAGAACTAATACGCTTACCCTCTACTTTTTCAAGGTGAGTAATCACACTAGCAACTAAATTATTCTGATCACTAAACGCATAATCAAATTTATCGGATATAGTAGATAATTGCGTAACTAGATCAGGTGTGGGTTGGCTTATAGTGGGTATTACCACAACCTTGTTGTTGTTCATTGATCGTCAGCAACTTGAAGTCTTGAGTTATCGTCACCTTGCCTGCACGATCCTTCTTGGCCCCAAAGAGAAACTGCTTCTTGATGTATTCTTGAAGCTCCGTGTACTTCCTCGGGTCCTCTTCGCTGAGATCTTCGATGTTCACCATGATGAGGCTCTTGAGATCGAGTTCACAGCGCGCTCCCATAAAACAATTGACAAAACGGTTGTAAAAAATAGATCTGTTCCCATCGGAGTCGCCAAAAATGTGTCCACGCTTTTTCTGGTCGAACACACGAGTGCGCTAGATTGCGCGGAAGTCGAAAATCCACTCGTCGAAGTCCTCGGCACGGGCCGGTCAAACCACCTGGAAGGGCCAGTCTAACCACCTTGGACAGGGGCGTCGCTGAAAACCTAGATTCGCTGCTCCAGGAGGGACCCTGTCGGGAACAGTGCGCCTAGGGTTGTCCTGAGGTCGGCAAGGCCACTCAGAACTTCCTCAACCGATGTGGAGACGAAGAAGGAAAGCAATGGAGGTTGGAAAAGATAGGATTTGGAGAAAAAGTGGTAAATTGATAAGTTCGATTGGATGATATCTCTCAATCGGCCACGCCCCTTTATATTTATAGGGGGAAGTCTTGCCCTGCAAGGAACTCATTACAACTCAGAACTTGACAAAACTCCTAACTCGACTCGGACTCGAGGACACCCGGTCAGACCGCCCTACAGACGCGATCACTTCTTGTCGGACCGGCTACAGGACCACGTGGTCAGACCACCTCCGGTCTGATCGCCTGGCCTAGCCTGATCCAGCTTTTGTCAAATTTGGGTTTCAACAGTAATTGAGCTCGACCTATTATCGAACATTTCACACTGATGCTGCCAAATTAGCCGCATGCTGATTAGTCATGCTGCTAACGAGGCACATGCCCATATCAACACCAAGCGCTCCACCACGCGCGCCTACGGGTTTCAGTGACAAGGGCGACGTGAACCTGTAGAGGTGTAGAGGAGTTCGCAGTCGTCTCGGCAGCCAGCATGGTGGCTGTGCAGCTGGGCGCTATGGTCCTGGCGTTGCTGCTCGCGCTGTGGCGCCTCGCGTGGCGGCTGCGCGCTGTGGCGCAGTCGTTCACGCATAAGCATGCAAGTGGGTATCTATTGGGTCAACCAGTGGCTGACCCGAACGACCTATTAATAATTTTTTGGTGTTTTAGATTACACTGACCCATAACAACACTTACCTATGGATCAACCAAAATCAACACTAATCCATTTACACTATACTAGGCTTCAAAAACCAAACCAATCCAAATCATTTACTCATTTTTCTTTTATCTCAAAACTAACAAAATCAGTTTAATTATCTAATTTTAAGGTCTAACTTTGAGTGTGGACCCCACATAAGGATCTGGTTTCATCAAGTTGCACAGAGTAGCGGACTGTCATATTAAGCATCTCCAGCAAATTTCAGTCAAATCTGCTAAAATTTTATAATGTGAACGCGAGCTTTTAATTCTAGGGTCCGGCTCTGGAGGTGGGTCCCACATATAGATTTGAGTTCACCGATTTGCACAGAGTAGCGGACTATCATATTAAGCATCTCCAGCAAATTTCGGTCAAATCCGCTTTAATTTTATAGTGTGAACGTGAGCTTTTAATTCTAAAGTCTGGCTCTAGACGTGGGTCCCACATATAGATTTCACTTCACCGATTTGCACGGAGTAGCGGACTATCATATTAAGCATCTTCAACAAATTTTAGTCAAATCTGCTCAAATTTTATAGTGTGAACGCGAGCTTTTAATTCTAAGGTCCGGCTCTGGACGTGGCTCCCACATATAAGTTTGACTTCACCAATTTGCACGAAGTAGCGGACTGTTATATTAAGCAATCTCCAGCAAATTTCGATCAAATCCGCTAAAAATTTATAGTGTGAACGAGAGTTTTAAATTCCAAAGTTCGACTCTGGACGTAGGTCCCACATAGAGGGGAGGAGCTTGGGATGAGACCTTCATGTAGCAATTGGGTTACCCAAATAACTCACAACTCTCAACACTACTTAACACTAAAGTTTTTGTAGGTCGACCCAATAAGTAATTACACCACTTTTTATTTTTTAAGTTTTGGGTCAACCCACTAAAATCCGCATCCTTATTCGCGCGGCAGGGGTCCGGGGCCCGGCCTACACATTCCTGGCCGGGTCCCTTCCGGAGGCGAAGCGGCTGCTGCTGGCCGGCCGGATCGGGGTGGCGCCCCTCGACGCCGGCTGCCATGACATCATGCTCATCCTGCTGCCGCAGTTCCACAGATCGGGATGGGCATGATATCATCTGACTAATCTGATACTTCCGGCAGGAGTACTATCACCTTTGTAATATCTTTTTTTTAAAAAAACTATGTGCTATTGTGTTGCTTTTGGTTTATTTCGTGGGTTCTAAGTTCTAACATTGGATAGCTATAAATATGTAGCGATTAATACAGATGTTGGAATATTAACACATATTCACGTTTCTAAAAATATCTTTGTAATATTGAGATGAAACATTAATTTTTTTACATTTTAACACAATTCTAAAGCATAAGTGGTATATGTTGCTATGAATCTTCTTTATAACACAACGATGAATATATTACAGGAGTTATACTTCGTAGTAGCGATGGAATAAACATGCTACCGTTGAAGCTCACTAACTGTAACAACTTGACACGTATCAGAGTGCGAGTACTGAAGCCGATGGAAGACCGTTTAGAATACGAAGTAGTAAGAGCAACTCCAACAGCTTCTTTATATTATTTTCCATTGGTAAAATTTAAAGAAAACGTCAAAATCTTCTTCCAACAGGCTCGGTATACTCCAGACTCGAAATCCCCCCGGCCATTCTCCCCCTCCCGCTCGCGAGTATTAGCGAGCACGGCCGCCTCGCAAAAGCACCCGGGATCCCCGGCGTCGACCCCTCCCGCTCTTCTCCTTGCGCCAAAATCCAAGCCAGCGCAGCGGCGACGGAGGCGCGTGCGGCCGGTCCTTCGAGCCAGCGCGCGGCGGAGGAGGAACACACGGCCGCCCGGAGGCTGCTGCTGCAGCGCCGGGAGTATGAGTCGCCTAGGCTGAAGATTGCGTCTTAGCGCCGCCAGACGTGGGGAGCGGTGGTACCGGTGGCCGCCGTCATGGCCCCCGGTGACGAGGACAAGTAGTGAGATGGCGCGCGACGGCGAGAGCTTGTAGATGCGGCTCGCCCAAGGCGGAGGCAGCTCGGCTCGGGCAGCGTCGGGATGAGGAGCTTTGGCGGAGTCGAGGAAGACGGAGGCATGGAGCTCGGGCGGTGCCAAGGGGAGGAGGAGGCGCGGAGCTCGGTGGCGCCAGGGGAAGGAAGCGTGGAGCTCGGGCGGCAGCGATTCTGCGACTTGTAGGGAAGCGCCTGGAGTCCTCGACCGGGAGGAGGGAGAGAGGACCTTTCTTTGCATCCATGAACGCTGACCACTCCCCCTACCTCCGCTTCCCCGACGTGCGCGTATCCACGCTCCACTCGGGCCTCCGCGTCGTCACACAGGCGTTTTCGGCCGCCACCTGGATGGCCTCCGTCGGCGTCTGGGTCGACGCGGGGAGCCGATTCGAGCTCCCGGGGACCAACGGCACCGCACACTTCCTCGAGCACATGGCCTTCAAGGGCACTGGGCACCAGGGCATTGCTTGGCTCGAGCCGCGTTGGTTGGTGCTGACTGAGGGTAGCAGAGATAATGGTAGGGGATGGATAAGGTTGGGAGGGGATAAGAATGACATGTGGGTCCCACTGTTATAGAGGTTTCAATTTAAAGAAGTTGTTGGATCATCCTCTAGAATTATGAAAGCTTCTATTTTTACAAAAGGCTAAAACTTCAAATTTAGCTAACAAAAATAAAGAGTCTGTTGGAGTTGCTCTAAGACGTCTCCAGCAGGCATCACATGCGGCATCTCCAAAATGAAGAATGAATAGCTACTGTAGGGGCTCCAGCAGCTGTTACATCCCCTGCTGCAAAATGCAGTCGCCCCTCTCCTGTCGCGCAATTCTGGGACTTCTCTCTCTTTGCTGCAGCCCACCCACGGACCCACCCGCCCCACTCTCTCTCCCTCTCCTCGACTCCTCCGCCCTCCCTATCCCTCCGGTGCCCTCCATGATCCCTCTCCTCCGCCCTCCCTCTCCCTCGAGCAGTCGTGGCTGGTCTGGATCTGCAAGGGCGCGACGGAGAAGAGGTCCACAGTGGCGGAGTTGGCGTTGGCGGGACATCGGTTTTCAGCGCGGCCACGAGAGAGGTGAAGCGCGCCGCCGACGACCTCCCTTCCTCGCGGTTTCTGGCGACGACGCAACTCCTCCTCAACGGTTTTCCGCGCTCGCCGCGGTGGGGCTGGCCCCTACCCCTGTGGCGGCCTCGATCTGGAGGGAGCGAGGAGAGGGGCGGAGGATCCGGCGGAGGCGGAGCAGAGAGTGACGGCCGCCCGCCCGCCCCTACTCCCCATGCACGGCGGCGACCCTCTCTCTCATCCACCCTCCCTCTCCTCTCCGCCTCGAGTAGAGGCGGCCGACCTCGATCTTGAGGCTGGGGACGATGCACGACAGCGGCAGCTCAGCGGCGACGGCGATCTGGTGCTAGGGCTCCTCGGGCGTTGATCTGTGCGGGGGTGGGGCTCCCCTCGACGCGGCGACAACAACGACAGTCGGCGGTCTCCTTGGATCCCCTCCGACCGCCTCCTCCACCCTCTGTCGGCTCACCCCCGGGAGCGGGATCTAGGGTCCGCGATGGCGGCTCCCCTCGACACGGTGCATTGCGGCACGGCCCTCTCGGCGCGGCGGGAGGCAACTGCTGGAGCAAAATGCGCTAGGAGAACCGCCTGCTGCTGGAGTGCACATCTGTTTGTGACACTGTTTCCTTCTCTCTCATTCTCTCAAAACCTCTTTTTGCAGATGAGGATGCAGTATGTTGCTGGAGTCGGTCTAATGAATGTATGATCGTCAAACCAAACACACATGTACTATTTCCTTCTATTTACATATGCGGGCAACTCAGTTCGATCTTTGTGCAAGAAAAACATGTTGCACCGATGCTACAGGTACTGCTTCCTAAAAAAAGGGTACTGCTGACCAATCACCTTCTTTTATTTGTCTTGCTTTCTCTTTCCTTTCTATCAATCACATATCGCGTCAATCCTCCTGCTATCTTTTCGAGAGAGGGGAAAAACATGCTACGTACACTAATAATCCTCCTTCTAGATCATATGACCATATGATACCTGCACATAAATACCACTAGTTTCTTCGTGAGGAACATCTACCACGAGTAGAAAAACGACTTTTGTTCCCACACATTAATCCCGGTTGAATTTTGGAACCGAGATAAAAGGGTTTGGAGGCGACGTGACCTGAAATAGCTGCGAACGCCGCCCCCCTAGTCTCGGGTGGTAAAACCACCCGAGACTAAAGGCTCTGGATTCAAAACTAGTGCAGCAGCAATTATTCGCACAACTCCTTAGTCTAGGGTGGTATTTCCACCCGAGACTAAAGAGTCCCTCTTTATTCTCGGGTGAAAACACCACCCGAGAGTAAACATTTAGTCCTGGGTGGTGTTCCCACCCGGGAATAAAAGGTGCCCTTTATTCCCGGGTGAAAACACCACCCGGGACAAGTCCCGTGACCCTCATCTCTTTTATTCGGGCTTTATTCTCTTCCCTGTGAGTCACTCATTCATCTTCATCTATCTTTCCCTTATCTCATCTTCTTCTCTCCTCATCCAGGGCGAATGCGGACCGTGGACGCGAGGCGAGGCACCGGCGGGCGCTCCGGCGCGGACGTTGAGCGAGCGAGGCCGTTCCCGGCCTGCGCGGGCCTCATCCCGGCGCGCGGCCGCGGGAGGGCGGTGCGGCGCGGCCTCCGGCGCGCGGCCGCGGGAGGCAGCCAGCGCGGGGCCGCGGGAGGCAGCCGGCGCGGCCTCCGGGGCGCGGCCGCGGAAGGGCTGCCGGCCTGGCGAGGCGGGGGGCCGCTGGCCCGGCGCGGCAGCTGCGGTCCGGCGCGGCGGTGGGACGCGGTCCCAGGCCCGCGGCTCGCGGGCCTACGGGCGCAGGCGCGCAGCAGCAGCAGGTGCGGCCGGCGGCCCTCCCGCGGCATTGAATTATGTTTATGCATTATGTATGATTTTGGATGAATTTTGTGCATTTTGGATGAATCAAGTTTATGTACATGTGTGTGGATGAATCAAATTTATCTACATGTTGTGAATCGAATGAAATTGAATTATGTATGATTTGTGATTTGAATGAAATCGAACTCATGTATTCTTGTGAGATTTACATGTGTTGTGTTGTGAATTTGTAAAGTGTAAAGTGAACAAATTGTGAAGTGTTCTTCTTGTTCTTGTTTTTTATTGAGTTAAGGAAGATGGGGATGAAAGGATGAGGATGAGGATGAGGATGAGAGATGGGGGCGCAGAGGGGGGTGGGGCGGGTGCAGAGGGTTTTTTTTGTTTTTTGGAAAACTCTTTTATCCCGGGTGGGAATACCACCCGAGACAAAAGGACCTCTTTGGTCCCGGTTGTCCACCCGGGATAAAAGGGGAGCCCTTTTGTCTTTATTAATTTGTCCTGATTGGCTTTTAAAGATTTAATGCTTTTACCAACCGGTACTGAATCCCAGTTTTCCACCAGTGTACCAGCAGTAAAACGATCGAGCAAGAGGGGAGACGAGAAGCATAGAAGCATACGAGCTGATAGCAAGATCATGGCCACGGGTGCCGGCGTGTGGGCGGTGGCGCTGCAGCTGGTTGCTCTGCTGCCGCTGCTGGTCGCGGTGTGGTGGCACTTCGTGTGGCGCCCGCGCGCCGTGGCATGGTCATTCACGAGGCAGGGTATCAGGGGGGCGCCCTACACGTTCCTAGTCGGTCCATGCTGGAAATGAAGCGGCTGGTGGTGGTCGGCCGGAGAGGGGTGGCTGCCATGGACGCCGGCAACCACAACATCGTCCCCGTCGTGCTGCGGCCGCTCCATATTTGGACGGCTGCATATGGTAAATTGTTTTGTCTCTTCTTTTTCACGTAGACGTGTACTACTGGTCCTGTTTAGTTCGTTGAAAAATTTTGAAATTTTTTTTTGGAGTTCCCTTCCAAAGTTTATTAAGAGTATTAAATGTAGACTACTTACAAAACTAACTACGCGAATGGACTAGAAATCGCGAGATGAATCCATTAAGTCTAATTAATCCGTCATTAGAGATTGGTTACTGTAGCACACTGTTGTCTAATCCTATCATAATTAGGCTCATTAGATTCGTCTCGAAAATTAAGGTAGGGGTTGTGGAATAGGTTTTGTCATTAGTTCATATTTAATACTCCTAATTAGTGTCTGGAGATTGATGTGACGGGTAGTTGGTGAAATTTTTGGGACTAAACGGACCGTAGTATATGAAAACTTGCTCTGTTTCTGCATATGCTAATGTCCTTTGAGTACGGTGTTGATTGCTCATCAGGGAGGACATTTCTGTACTGGATCGGGCCAATCCCTGCCATCTGCTCTACTGATCTTGAGCTGATTAAGGAGGTGCTCATAGACAGGACCGGCGTGTTCCGGAAGGATTACATGATCCCCATTCTTAAAGTTCTCCTCGGCAACGGTCTCGTACTGAGACTGTCTGCACCGGGGGCCTGGAACGGGTCGGGAAAGCGACCTGGAGGTCGCTTTTCCCGTTTCCCCCCCCCCCCGCACCGGTGACCTGGAAAGGGGACCGAACCATCCCGTTCGGTCCCGCGGCCTCCATCCCTGGCGCGTTTGGAGGGCGAACGGCACAAGCCACGTCGGACGGGGCGCTCAACCGCCCGGTGTGTCCCGCCGTGGGAGAGAGGGAGAGAGAACGAGGGAGCCGCGGGGAAGAAGCAGGGGCCGCACCAAGGAGAGAGGGGGAGGAGCTCGCGCCGGCGAGGGAAGCCGCCACCGCCGCTTGAAGGTCGCTCGGCGTCGTCGCCGTCGTCCTTCGCGCGCCGCCGTCGTTTCTCGTCCTTCACGCCGTCGCCGTCGCCGTCGTCCTTCGCGCGCGGCCCGCCGGAGAGGAAGCTCGAGCGACGCGCCAGGTATGTGGAGGTCGGGCCGCGTCGGGGAGCTCGAGGCCGGGGATGTGGAGGTCGGGCCTCGTCGGATCCATGGAGGCGGCGACCTCGGGAAGGAGGGCGGCGTGAGTCCCGTGCTCCGCCTCCTCGTCGCCGCCGCCCCTGTCGCTCCGCCGACGGAGGGAGCAGGGCCGCGCGCCTGGAGCCCCGCCGCGCGCCTGGAGCCCCACCGAGCGCCGCCGCCCCTCGCTGCCTGGAGCCCCGCCGCCGGTGTGGGGAAAGATGGGAGAGGGAGGGCGGGGTAGGTGGGGAAAGGAGGGAGGGGGAAGTTAAAGAGGATGACATGTGGGGCCCGCAGCTTGGTAGTTGATATGGAGTTTGAGATGTAGAGGTTGACGGGTGCAGAAAAACGGGAACCGGACTGTAAAATTTTGATGACTAGGCGGGAATATTCCTTTTAGAGGTTGAGTTTAGAGGTTGACGAGTGCAGACAGTCTGATAAACGGAGACGACTGGAAACGCCACCGGAAAGTAGTCCTTCCGGCTTTCAACCATGAGAAGCTCAAGGTGACGAGAGATCACTACTACAAACTATGCACTTTCGATCTGCGAACAGAAGCACAACGACTGGCTTTGCTTGTGTGTTTTCAGACATTGTCAGTGGTGACGGCACAAGTCACAGAACAAATGATACAGGCATGGGACACCCGGATACAGCAAAGCAGTGGCCACGGAGCAGCTGAGATAGACATGACCAACACCTTTTCTGAACTGACTGAAGATATCATCGGCCGTTTCGCTTTTGGCACGCACGAGCCACTGGAAATCTAGGGAGGTCATCGTTGCTGCGATGCGTGAGATGCAAAAGATTGCAACCACAGCAAGCAGGGATCCTCCGATACTCTGGTTGGTAACAACCTAGCTAACTCCACGCACCGACTGAGGATTCGCATGAAAATCAGTAAAGCACCAGGGTTAATTTTTGTTTAGTTCGATTTAGGTACCTTTTTCCTAATGAGAAAAAACTATTTTTATGATAAAGAAACTTTTTTTCTTAAGAAAATGTTTTCTTATAAGAAAATATTTTTTATAATGAGAAAACCATATTTCAATTTAAATTATTATTATTATAAGCAAACTATTTTTTTGACTAATAAATTATTTCTCTAATTATAATATTAATATTCTAGTCGTTTCTCTTAGTAAGTACATCTAAAGCATTTAATATATTTATTTCTATAAAAAATAATGTAAAAAAATTAATTTGTATCATCATATAGAACATCTCATCCAACAAACACGGCACATCCATTTCAATCAATTCTATTAGAACATACTCCTATTTCAAAGTGCTAAAATCCCCTATTCTTAGTTCATTTTAAAGTGCTAAAATACTCCTATTTCAACTAATGAAACTCAAGAAAATAAGCATGAATCAAGGGAGGATGAAGTAACTAACCTCTAGACCACTTCAACGAGTGAAATCGTCAAGAAATGGTCGCAAATCCGGCAAAAGCTCCTCTAGAGCGCCATGGAGAAGAAGAAACTCGAAGTGGAGAAAGAAGGTGGGGGTTCGGGCTGGAGGAGGAAGAAGCTGAGATATAGCCGTTGGACATTAGTACCGGGCCTTATTAAGAGCCGGTACTAATGTAGCCACATTAGTACCGGCTCTTAATACGGTCCGGTACTAATGTCCCGCCCACACATTAGTACCGGCTCATATTGAGCACCGGTACTAGTACCGGTGCTCAATATGGACCGGTACTAATGTTTGCCACGGGATGGCTCCGCCCGCCTCCTTTTTGGCACGGGACATTAGTACCGGTTCTTGTAACATTAGTACCGGGGCAAACAGAACCGGTACTAATGTTATTTTTGCCCTGGGATGAAAGCCTCCTTCCCTAGTAGTGTGCCGACTCGTCGCAACTTACGGGTACGACGTCTAGACAGACTGATGAGGGCCGAGGTCATGGCGATCATACAGGCACGGGCAGCGGCGGCCAAAGACGGTGGCGGCGAGTACGGGGACGACTTGGTCGGGATGTTGCTGGAGGCGTGGTCGCCGGAGGAGCAGCGAGAGTGGCCAGACGCTGACCACCCAAGAGGTGGTCGACGAGTGGAAGACCTTCGTCGCGGCGCAGGAGACCACCGCCACCCTGCTTGTCTGGGCAATGTTCCTGCTCGCCGTGCACCAGGAATGGCAGGACAAGGTCAGGGCGGAGGTCCTCCAATGCGGCTGCGACGACCAAGTCCCCAGCCTCGACGTCCTTTCTTCCAAACTCAAACTGGTATCCCTATTTATATTCTAGTGCTAACCTGTGCAACCAGCAAGGCCTCTTTTTTCGATAAGCAAACTAACCATGCATGCCTTTCGCTTGCGTGAAGCTACACATGGTGCTGTTGGAGACATCGAGGCTCTACCCGCCGATCGTGTACGTGCAGCGGAGGGCCACCAATGACGTCATGCTCCAAGGCATCCACGTGCCCAGGGGCACCAGGGGGAATCATTGCAAACGGTCATCAGAGCTCGAGATTTCCCAAAAATTTTTGAACTCCCTCGCGTCGTCCTCCCTCGCGAGGGCGACTCCGGGGTTCCCCACCCGCCGCCGCACCATCGCCGCCGGCGACCGGCGCTGGCCGCCGCCGCTGCCTCCTCCTCCGCCGGCGGCGGCGGCCCTCTCCTCCCTCCCTCCTCTCCCTTCCCTCCTCCCTTCTCCCTCTCCCTCCCTCTATTCTTCCCACCTCCACCCACCACCACCACGACCGTTTCCCCGGGTCGCCGGCGACCGCGCGACGCCTCCGGGCCCCCGTCGGCGGTCACGCCGTCCCCCTCCGCCTCGCCCCTCCTCCGCCGGGTCCCTGTGGGGATCTGGACGGCGGCGGCCGGACGTTGACCGGCGGTTCCGGCCTCCCTCGGTGCCGTCCCGGTCAACCACGCGCGCGGATCCGGCCGTCCCCGGCGCGGATCCGGCGTGGGCGGCCGCGGATCTGGCCAGGCCGGTCGTGTTCGGGCGGGTCCTCATGACCCGCCCGCCGCCTTCCTCGGTCGGGGTCTGAGGCCACGTCGGCCTCTTCCTCAACGGCGGTGACGACCTGCGGGCCGAGGCGCCGGAGGGATGAGGTCTGCGCATCCCTCCGGCGGGCGCCGCCTGGCACCACGCCGCGCTACGGGTTGACGCAGTTGACGGCGTGCGCAGTGGTGGCGCCGCCATCACGCAGTTCGTGCGCGTCCAGGTCGAGCTCTGCGAGGTCCCTGGCGTGGTGCTCGGCGCGGAAGCTGAAGGGCACGACCATGCCGCGCGAACTTCTCCACCCGCTGGCCAATTTCCCGCATCCCGCGCTGCACGGCGGCCGTCGACGTGGGCGGCGCGGCAGACAGCACGGTGGGATGGACAGGTGCGGCGTGTCGTCTGCGGGCCGCGTGGCGAGCGCCTCGTGCAGCGTCGGCCACTGTGTGCAGTACGTTGTTGAGGTCGTGGATGTGCATCTGCAACCGTTGCGGCCCCGGCGACGCGGCGGTGGCCTCGAGGCAACGGCGGGTGCGTGCGTCGCCTTAGGATGCGCGCGGGCCCGCGCCTCGGGAGCGTTTCCTCGGCCTCCGCGCTTGCTCCTGTCTGTTTGCCAACCTAGCCCCCTCTCTCACTTCGGCTAGGCCTGCAACCGGGGGCGCCGCGGGTGGCCGACGGTCCTGACGCTCATTGATGCTGAGGCCCACACAGGCCCCGACCCGCAGCTGCGGTGCCCCGTCGGGTGGGTTCTCCGACAGCGCCGCGAGGACCTGCGCCGCCGCAGCTCCGTGCCGCCTCGTCCTCTGACGCTGCATCCTTCCCTCGGGCTGGAGGGGGCGGAGGTCGGCCGGCGCGCGCACCTCCCCCCATCCCCCGCCCGGTGCGCGCCGTCTGCCTCGTGCTCGGCTGCCCTCCTGCTCCTTTCGGCATCGGGCTGCCCTTCCCCGTGCCCCCTTGGTTCGGCCAAGACACCCCGTTCCGCCCTCCTCGACAACGGCCTCATCTCCTCCTCGCCCAAGCCGACGGTCTGCGCTCACTCCCTGCCGACCTCGTTGACTGCGCCCGTCGAATGCTCCACGTCGTCTCCCGCGGCCCCTCCCGGGTGGTCGGCTTCCTCCTGCCGGCGCCCATCTCCGGGCTGGCGGCCGCGGCCCCTCCCCCCGTGCCGGTGACCGTTGTGCCCCCCCTCTGCTGGTGCTCGCTGCCCCTCCCCTCGCCGGCGGTCCTAGCTCCTCCCTCTTCTCGGGGCTTGCGGTCGGGCGGCTTGGACCCTCCGTCTGGCTGTAGTCAGCGCTTAGGCGGCGAGGTGGTTCGGGCGGTTTCGTTTGGTCGCGGGGGCGCTCTTGTCGTTGTCTCAGTGGCGGCGGTTCCCTGCACCGGTCCTTCACTGCCATCGCTGTGGTTTCCTGCTGTGTTCTCCATCGCTTTGCCCCCACCTTGTTTGCGGTGGTCGGTTTGGTGGATTGGCTATCGAGGTCTGGGTGAAAACCCTGTCTAGCTTCGGCCAGGCCGACAATGGTTGCGCTCCTTCCGTAACTTACCCTGCTGGGGGCGTTGTCGAGGCCTCCATGTGCCTTGGTTTGCCAGGTGAAGATCTGGCCTGCCCCTTTGCGGGCGGGCGGACGATGGCGGCGTCGTCGTCGTTCCCTTCTTGAAGGCATCGTCCTGCGGAACCTCCACCTCAGCCGGCGCTGCTGCAAGTTGTTTGGCAAGTGGTGATGTGTGGGTCTTCTCGGTGTGCGTCTGTGCAGTCCTTGGTTGTCCTGAGGGCCTCTCCTCTCCTTTGTACCCTTCTGTGCCCCTTTGTACCCCTCTCTGCTTCCTTGTGGTGGTGCGAGTTCTTCTCTCCGTTTAAGTTGTAACCTTCTTGTTTCCTCGCTCTTTGGGGGTTCTCCCACTGTGACGTTTTGTAAACTTTCTCTTCTCTTAATGAAAAACGTGCTTTGCACGTCTTTAAAAAAATGCCCAGGGGCACCGTGATTTCCATCCCCATCGCCATGCTGCACCGGGACAAGGAGGTCTGGGGACCTGATGCCAACGAGTTCAACCCCATGAGGTTCCAACACGGCGCAACAAAGGCTGCCAAGGACCCCAAGGCGCTGCTGTCTTTCTCCCTGGGCCCGAGAGCCTGCATCGGCCAAACCTTTGGCGTCATGGAAGCGCAGATTGTCATGGCCTCGCTCCTCAGCAAATTCTCCTTCTCACTGTCCCCCAAATATGTTCACAAGCCCAAGTATCTCGTCATCTCGCTGATACCCAAACTTGGGATGCCTCTCATCGTGAACTGTGAGACGACAAATTATGCGAGCAGTAAAGCCTCGCCTACAGCAGTGTGAGAACACGTACTCGTCCCGTCGTCCGACCCTTTATTAAATTCAATGATGAATTAGCTAGGCGGCCTGCTGTGTGCAATCACACCGATATGTAGTATTAAGAATGTAAGCTTTACGTACCATCACGCCTCATGTTTCATGAAGATTGAAGTTCATAACCTACTTCTTCCAATTTCTCTCGATTCTCCTAAGAACAAGAGTTTTTCTCAATTCGCGAAACTAGTGAAGTCTGGATCTTATTCCCAGCCAGACTACAATCTGAAAAAACCCAGAGGTTATTTGGATTTCTCGAAAACTTCCGCCTACATTACAGGAAGATCAAAACTTTTGAACATGGTTTCCTGGATGTCATTGAAATGCCTAAATGAATGGCACCAATGAATAAATTGTCCATATGTAACTAAAACTTACTTGTTATTTTCGAAATTTGTTTTCCTATGAACTGCCAATTTGTATCCTAACACTTTTTTTTTGTTGCCACTTGACTCAAGGAAGTATCATATAATAGTTTAATACACACTGAAGAAGGTAGGCACGAGGTCATATGTAAGTACTTCGAAATATTGGATGGACATTCACAACACTACACCCAGGTCCAATACACGGTGAGATGAAGGACCGAATAGGCAAACAGAGGAGGGGAGTGAATGGGAGCCGATAAAAATTCTTTCCGAAGGACGAATTCGGCATATACCCCGATTGCCACTCCGAGTACTCGCACACACCAGAGAAGTTCTAGACTAGGCACACACAAGCCCACAAGTTCTAGAGACAAGCCTTGAATCAAACCGCGGAAGCACAAGACAAGAATCAAAGCGATTGGCCGATTCTGGAAAAGCCAGCGCGGATTGTCCGTGCAGTACGGGCAGACTGTCCGCTGTGCACAGGCGGACTGTCCGGACCGACCTTGCGGACTGTCCGAAAAAAGCAACAGAACCACCAAAGACACCGAGAAAATCGGACTGTCCGGCTGAGCCACGCAGACCGTCCGCCAGTGTCGCGGACTGTCCGTAAAGGCCGCGCGGACCGTCCGGCAGAACTCGCTGGAAACCCCAGACAACCGCAGCCAACCCCAGACAAAAACTCGGCCACACGGACTATCCATGAAGCACTCGCGGACTGTCCGCAAACCGCCTGCAACCAAACCCTAGGGAAGAAACAAATCGAAACATGAACGCGCACGAACAGGCGACGAACTGGCCCTTCGCGGACTGTCCGCGCGTACCTGGCGGACTGTCTGCCACGCACGAACAGAACCAAAAACTGCTCGAGCTCGGGAGTCAACTCCAACTTACCATCACTGGATCTCCCAAACGGCTAGAGCTCTTGAGACAAGATTTTGGGGGAGAAGAGAAGCGTCACTAGATGAAGCTATGCCCCAAAAATCTCGACCTCTAACTCACTAAATCACCGGGAATCGCGGATCACACGAACCACCACCAAGAACTCAGGCTCTCACCAAAAACTCACGAATCGAAGGTGTTTCCTGACGTTTAAGGGGTCAAGATCATACACAAAGATGCGCAAGGCATCCACCCATGATCCCCTCAAAGAAATCCTAGAGAAAACGCCCTCAAATCCACGAATCGAGCAAAGAACGAAACTCCCCAAAAATAGCTCCGAAAAAGACATGAAAATCACAAAGAGCTAGGAGATCACCGCAACACCGAATGCTTCCATACATCCAGAGGTCAGAGTCTACACAAGAATCTAGCCTAAGGAAAGTAGAAGAAAAGAGGCAGTCCAGAGCGATCTACTGGAGGAGGAAACCCTAGAGTCCAAGAGAGAGAGATGTCATCCACCTCTCCGCTATTTATACGAAGTTCACCGGAGGAGGTAAATGACCACGCTGCCCCTACAACTCAAATAGAAGATACACACCCCTCAGGAGCAATATGGTCAAGTCTTCATCGAGTGGACACGCTTCCACCGCGGACTTGCTTAGCATCGACGCAAGCCCCACGATCACGCCACGTGCCCCTCGCCTCGAAGCTTCCCGATGCTCCCGGATCACCGTCTCCGTCGCATCGGGCCTCCGACTTGGTTTTGCGGCCCAAACCAAGAAACCGTTCACCAATGGTTTTGTGGGCAAACCAACAAACCCCGCGTGCAAGCTTCGGGCTCGATCCGCTACCTTGCACTGGCCCCTGTTTACGACTTCAACTTGCTAGCCTTGCACCGCATGGCTCGCACTTGACCCCATCGGCCACCGGGTCCATCTAACCAAGCCTACTTGCCTCTCCATCACCCGGAGGCCGCCATAGCTAAGGCCTTTCGCGCTTGTTCTTCACCTGCACCAACACGAGTCAAGCCGCAACCTGTACCTTCACACTTAGCTAAGCATCAGTCCACACAATGTTGTTAATCACTCATCACTAATGAGCAACCCTCCGCTGGTCCTCGGACACATCTGGTCCTCATGAGACTATATGGAGAGACATTCCAGACGCCCTACAAAGTTAGGGATAGTGCATACATATATGCACTATATTATGTTGATAAGTTCTTAGAAATTGATATTATCGATATTAATTAAAGTTTGTATCTCCGGATGATTCACGGTCATGACGTGTATGATCCTATATTCTAATTAACTATCTAGTTTATTGTACTCTATTTTATGATTAATAATGCAAGACTATATATATATCTAAGACTGTATATATGATGCAATACTATCTGGTTTTATGTATTTTCGATGTGGGACCCTCTCTGGCTTTATGCGTACTTCATGTCAGACCCTCTGTGGTTTTATGCATACTTCATGTGGGACCCACTGTGTTTTGTGCATTGTTCATGTGGGACCCAACACACATTAAACTTTATGCAAATGTGTGATGTTAATGTCCAAGTAAATGTGGATGTGTTTAGTGGGTGTATTTTCTAAATACCTACTTTTTCATTTCATCTCATATGAATACAAACTTTATATTAAAATTATAGGTCTCGATGAGACATTAAACTTTGCAGCTGTGAAGTTTCTCATTATTTTATAACCGCAAAATATTTTACAATGGAAACGAAATTGGGCAAAACATTTTTAGGTGTGGGTGATGGCGTCACCCGCACCTGAAAATGTTTTCTAGGTGCGCGTGATGGCGTCACCCACGTGCTAGTAAATAATTTGCAGGTGCAGGTGACGTCATCACCCGCATCTTTAAATAGTTGTGCCTATATAAGGGGGCACACGTGGAGAACTACCTTGGTCAAAATTTTCAGATCGGCGCGAGGACACCATTAGGCTGCCAAAATTTCCCAACGCCGCCTACCCTCATCGGCTTGGTCACCGTCACCGTACCCACTGCCTCCCCCATCCATATCCATCTCTGCTCCTTCCTTCTCCTCCTCGGCCTGCCTCGCCACCTTGTGTACTCATGGCCTCCCCAAATGTACGTCACCATTGAGTCCTCGTGCGCCTCCTCTCCACCGCCGTCTACCTCTCTCCGCGCTCCTCCTCTCCGTGCGACCTCTCCACCACCGGTCTTTCTTCGCGCCTCCACCCCGTGCGATGTCCCTCTTCGGTCGCTCCTCTCTGGCCGATCCCTTCTCCGTGCCTCCACCCCGCCGTTGACAGTCGTCTCCCCAGCCGCCTCCTTTAATCCACTAACAGTTTGTTTTTTTTTCAATTTTGCATTTTCACTTTGTGTAAACCCTAGAAAATGTTATGGATATTGTTATCTATAAATATCGTATTAATGTTATAAATATTTTGAAGGTTATCATTTATGATTAAAGATAAGAATGTTATAGAATCGATAGGGATTGTGTGTTAGATATCAATGTTATATTATAGAAATGCATGTTATCCCATTTTGATTCCATGCAAATGCAATATAGTAATATATAACAATGTAGTCTAAACAAAAATTTTAACTTGTATTATATTGTACAATGTGAAAAAAATATGTGGTATTACAATTTATGGATAGTTTGAACCAACAATGTCAAGTGGAAGATCCGCCTTTTGCCCTGGTGGCCGAGACTGCTGCGTTGATGTCTCGTCGTTTAGGACTTCACTTTCACCTCGAGTTGGGCTTGACACTGGGTGATCGAACGCGTAGAGCAATAGCCAACATAGATTTTCATAGATTTTTTACTACACATGAAAAATGTCTAATTTTATGTACATACAATGTAGCTCATCAACAATATTAGATGGCTCGGAGAGGTTGTCAAGGATATGTGTGGTACTTTTCCTGTAGTGCAAACTGAGGTTATACAGACCTTCACATGACTGCAAACTGAGGTTGTGCGTGCTGGATTAACATGCATGAATCATGCATCGTACCCTTTCTTAGCCATTTGAACTTGTATGAACTTGAGTAGTGATTATGTACGAACTTGCACTGTTGTAAGAACTGTGGCAAGGATGTACCCCTACTATTTCCTAGTTTAAGTGAATGTATATTTGTGTTGGATTTGAATGGGTTATTAATTGAGAACTATATTTACAAATTTGGGGCAAAAATTTTAGTATGAACGTACTTTCAGAGACGGTTGATGGCCATCACCCATCCCTAGAAAGCATTACCATGGGCGGGTGATGGTGTCAGCCGCCCCTAGAAACATCATTTTCAGAGGCGGGTGGTGGTGGCGTCACGTGCTCTTGAAAACTGCTATTTATAGTTACGAGAGCTAGAAGCGGTTGTGATGCCCGCCCCTGAAAATGTCATTTTACTCGCTCCTACAAACCGTTTCTGTAGTAGTGGCACTCGTCGTGTTGGGCGTAGACCGGCGGCACGCCCGCCATCACCGCGTGCGTCCAATAGATGCCCGGCGGCGACGCTAGTGGCATCGGTTGCTCGGCGGATTTGCCGGGAATTTCTTTTTATTTATATATATTTTTACGATTTTGCAAAAATATATGATCTTCACAAAGTTTTGCAAAACTAACCCTATACCGCCAAATGAAATGTGTAGACCTTTTTTCTTGCAATATCATAAAAAGAAAATAAAAAATAGTAATGCTAAGGGCCAGACGTCTGACACGGTAAAAAAATCAGACGCCCTCCACACCAGATTGTGTTTGACTTGCGATGGTGCATGCAACATGGCTCGCAACATGGGTATTGTGTCGGGAGGAGGAGAGGCACTGATGTTGGATGTTGCACGCAACAGGCTCGCAACATGGCTCCCAACATGGGTATTGTGTCAGGGGAGGAGGAAGGAGGGGCGCTGATGTTGGATGTTGCACGCAACATGAGTATTGTGTCGGGGGAGGAGGGAGGAGGGGCGCTGATGTTGGATGTTACCCGTAACATGACTCGCAACATAGACACCAGGGCTTTTCGATCCGACGGCTGACGGGTTTGGTGTTTCGAATCCGACGACTGCGGAGGTGTCCGATGCTAGCCAAACGTCCGGGCGCTAGCAGCTTCTTAAAAAAAATCATCGTAGCAAGACGAGTTGAGCACCTGAGCCCGCCTTTCATGTTTCATGGGCCAAAATACATCTAAGCCTAACGCTCCCAAAAAAAGCCTATCTAAGAGGTGTTTTGTAGGAGTAAGTAATGGGCCGGCTTGCCCCGCCGTCGGGCCGAAGAATTTATCTCCCGGCTGCAATGGACCGCATGAACAAGAAGAAAAAACAGAACTTGTGCTAGGTTCTTTTTCCTCTCTGTTTTTTTTTTGGGGAACCTTTTTCCTCTCTGTTTGCTTCTTACGCTTTCTCTACATATTTGTTCAAGCTAATTACTGCACTGTTTCTTCCTCTGTTTGATTTCTCACAGAGCTAGTAGTAGTTAACCAGCAGAAATATAATTGAGCACACCATTATCTGAAGAAATCACTTGCACTGTTCCTTTCGACCCCTTAGCATCAACTGGTACTCCGTTGCTTCAAACGACTGGCCATTCTATCCTACAGGGATGGACCATTAGCTAGGTGTCTTCTTGCTCGATCGCACTTGCAATTGCAAACGACGGGGAGGGCAGAGCAGGTGTAGCTGTCGCACAAGGTCACAAGCCGTCGCCCTGTGGCTGTGAGCCTGTGAGGCTGTCAGATTGTCGCTGCCTCTACCGAACTGGAGAGAGTGTTCCCAAAGATGGACGCGGACGTGTGCTCCTCCTTGTTGTGTGTGGGAGAATCCTTCTTACTCTGCATGCACACAAACGAAAGCGCCGGCGGAAGCCATGTTACAGAAAGAAAAAGTTTGCAGCCGAACATTAGCATGTTGCATATTTGTAAAAAAAAATTCAGATGACCCTCGTAGGCATGACCGCATGACTGCTGTACCTAGCAGTGTCTAATTTGTTGCTACCTCTAGTGTATGCACGACTTGATGTTGATCTAGCAATCACCAGCACTGCAAGTTGAGTGGCTGTGAATAAACCCTAGCGTGGATATTTCTTCATTTCTCCTTCGCTTTTGATTTAAGCGCCCAATTATCTCATCTGTGAATCCTTTTAGCGTGGAGGCTTTTGTGGCAGGGACGTACATGATCAGTGAGCTCAATGGTACTTGTAGTGCCGTGATTGCACTAGCTTACCAGCTATGAGTGTCACAGAAGCTGTTTAGCTGTGTGGAACTGTGGCTACCGGGTTATTTCTATTTTCTAGGGATCACCAGGTCAACATCTGCACAGTGATGTGTACAGTGAAGAGAGCAGCGATCGATTTGTTCTCTCCCACCACAAGGGCATGGCTTGCCAATTTCTCTGGGACTCAAGATCGCGTCGTTTCTTATAATACAGCTCCTGTACGGTATATTTTATCTTATCAGCACTCAAGGTACGTCGTTTTTTTTTTTTGTGGTATGATATGTTTTTAAGCACACGAAGCTCCTATCATACTAACATACATTATACATACAGTTATTACACTTATAATTATGAATACACGCACTCAACACCACCATATATATGAGCATCTTCAGAACATTGGACTGGCCCCACCACAAGACTGACGAAATCAATAATTGCTAGTTCATCAACTTGTGCTCTCGCACAGGCTAATATTTTTAAAAACTATTGTGTTAGAAAATTATTTAGAAATTAAAATCCTTGCTGATAATCAAAATTGTTACCTAGTACTCTCTCAATTTTTTTAATACTTCAACAAATACTTGTATATATATGTCCTTATCTTTATTCGGTTATAATTGATTTTTAATTAGTAATTACACTATACTTTGAATCTGTATTCACATTTTCCATTTTTATTGCACCTCCATGCATTATGTTTAGCATAAAAATCAATTTTTTCACCACTTCCTTATGTGTATAAATGGTCTACATGGTGACACCCATTATACGTATATACCTAAACTTAGTGTTTCTATATTAACAAATAGGTAATTTATAATGATATATTAGTTAATTTAACATTTTTGTTTGATGCACATGAATAGATAATTGAATTAAGATTTAAGTATTTACTTTAGCTTATTTTTAATAACAATGTGTGTGTGTAACTAAGATACAAAATTATAATGACATTTTAAGTATGCTTTATAATGATATGCATGAGTGAATTGAATAAATATTATTGAGTTATTTTAGATAATTTTTAATGACCAAGCTTGGTAATTTAGATACATATCTATGGTTCATTTAAGAATTTTTTAATAATGATAATGGTGGCTAATTTTGTAGAAAATATAATAGACCAATGACTATGATTATTAGAGTTTACATGTTGACATTTTTGATTTTTAGAACTTTTACGATTAGCAGTGGGAAAATTAGTTGCAACTTTATGATATTATTTTGAATATTATATATAATGCCATAAGTGGGTAATTTTGATGAATATTAGAAGGTTACTTTAGAATTTTTTTAATAATGATAATGGTGGCTAATTTTGTAGAAAATATAATAGACCAATGACTATAATTGTTAGAGTTTACATGTTGATATTTCTGATTTTTTAGAACTTTTAGGGTTAGCAGTGGGAAAATTAGTTGCAAATTTATGAGATTATTTTGAATATTATATATAATGCCATAAGTGGGCAATTTTGATGAATATTAGAAGGTTACTTTAGCATATTTTATATAATGGCACATGTGGGTAATTTAGTGGGTGTTATTTTAGACTATTCAATAATGACATAGGTGGGTAATTTTTTATAGAAAAATAATAGATTCGAGTCAACAGATTTATGGTCAGATGTTTTGCTTTTGGTGAGAATGTTTAGGATTTATCTCTTTTTCTAGATTGTCCACCTAGGATCTAGGTGGCTTCATCTGAAAGTTTCAAAATGAATCTCCAATTAGTAATAGTAAGATTCCAACTTTCTTGAGAGTTCAACCATTTTATGTTTGAACAAAATTATATAAAGGATCACAACGATTTATGATTCTGGATAGATATACTATGAAAATAATTTTAACAAAGAAACTAATAATACTTATTTGGTATCATGAATCTTAGTACTTTATTCTATAAATTTGGTCAAACTTGAGATTCTTTGACTCTTAGAGAAAGTTGGAGTGATTTATAATTTGGAACTGAGTATTAAGGAGCACGTTACCTTTCATTTATTCCAATGAATAAATAGCGCTGTTAATTTTCATTAAAAAACTATAAAATTGTGTACATCCTCACCGAGCCAAAGACTTAGCCCGACTGGACATGTTTCACCAAAAAAAAGACCTAGCCAATCATGCCATGGTATGTGATGCCATATTTTTCCTTATTTAATAGTTAGCTATGCAGAAGCTAAAGAGTGGCGTTTGGTCGATTGTATCACCTTCAATAAAAAGCTTTCTCTATTTTTTTAAAAAAAAACGAGAAACAGCATTTACAATGCGGAGGTTCTCTTTGCTCCTCGTCATGTACGTGGTTTTATATGTGATAAATTGTAGGATTGCAATTCTTTCTTTCTTTAGAAAAAAAATAACTCATGACACGCAAGTTTGACCAATTTTAAGTAATGCGGTTTAAAATGAAAGCTTGTGTGTACAAATAATAACGTACCTCTCGACTCTCATATATAGTAGACAAATCATTTCATTGAGGCAACGAGGCATCATGATTTGCCCGTCACCATCCCTTTAAGAAGAAGCAAAAAAAAAAGTCCAATATCCCTTTATAAAAGATGACAAAATGTCCAGCGCACACAAACTTACAGGAAAAAAAATCAGACACAAGCACACGAGACATATAGCTAAAGCATAATGCACGTTCGTATGTCTATACAAGCAATAATAATAGAGATGACACTGTGTTAGTGGCCACCAACATAACAGTGTTAGGACACTAGAGAAGACGAGTGGACACACCACCACCAATCTCCAACTTGTCTATGGAGTCTGGATCAGGGATTAGGATTTCGTTTTTCGAAATATTTCGGTTGCTAGCGTCAACCACCGAATTTATTAAAATTTTTGGCCAAAATTTGGATTAAAAGTGAATCTTTGTATGAAAAAAAACTCGACCTGCGGAGAGTAAGATCACCCCCACGATATTGTATCAAGAAGAAAATCTTCTCACACAGGTCGAGAAAATCTCCGAACCCCTACCCATACACAACGACACCACAGCACACGTGAGATAAGACTAACCTTAGACCTGTGCTTTGGCGTGGGACAGTATGAAGCAAACAAATTTTCGAGTAAACAATGATTAAGTTCGCGAAATCCACTCTGGATCCTCAAATTTCATTGAGCAATGTTAAATTTTTAATAACTCGACACTTATGAAAAAAGAAGTACTGTAAGCATGCTGACCAACTCAGCTCGACCTACGGAGTATTATCGATAAGAAACATGGCGCTGCTAGTGCTAACGAGGCCCATGCCCATGATATACGCCATATATAGGACATCCGCCGCCGCATATCAACACCAAGCGCTCCACCCGCGCCTACGGGTTTCGGTGACAAGGGCGACGATAACCTGTAGAGGAGTTAGCAGTCGTCTCGGCGGCCGGCATGGTGGCCGTGCAGCTGGGCGCTCTGGTCCTGGCGCTGCTGCTCGCGCTGTGGCGCCTCGCGTGGCGGCCGCGCGCCGTGGCGCGGTCGTTCGCGCGGCAGGGGGTCCGGGGCCCGGCCTACACGTTCCTGGCCGGGTCCCTGCCGGAGGCGAAGCGGCTGCTGCTGGCCGGCCGGATCGGGGTGGCGCCCCTCGACGCCGGCTGCCATGACATCATGCCCATCCTGCTGCCGCAGTTCCACAGATGGGTCGCCGACTATGGTAATCTGACACCTGTTTCTTTTCTCTCCCCTTCTTTACGCCCATGACACTTTGTTAATGATAATCATGCACTACAAACTCCTGAGGAAAGGAATTCCCAAACAAAATTGGATGCAGAAACGATTTGGTGATACAAATTATTGGTTGGTCGTGAGCCACTTAACCTTAAGACGCCTTATCTTTAAGACGTACTCTACTGAACTTTCAGTATACGTCCGTTGATATTTGATATTTCTACTTGTTTGCTCAGGGAGAACATTTCTGTTCTGGATCGGCCCGATTCCCGCTCTGTTCTCGACTGATCTGCAGCTGATTAAGCAAGTGCTCACGGACAGGACGGGGCTGTACCAGAAGGACTTCATGATCCCCGTGCTCAAGTTCCTCTTCGGCAACGGGGTCATACTGATAAACGGAGACGACTGGAAACGGCACCGGAAAGTTGTTCTTCCGGCTTTCAACCACGAGAAGATCAAGGTCACCATTGACACCATATGCTTCCCCTGCATGCATCGGCCGAGATATGAACATTAGCAGCATGTAGCACAGTAGCAGCGGACTGATGAGATTTAATTTAACCCGTGTTCATCAGAGCATGTCGGCGGTGACGGCGGAGGTCACCAAGCAGATGATGCGGCAATGGCGCGAGCAGGTAGGCCAGAGCGGCGGCAAGGAAGAAGCCGAGATAGACATGATCCTCGCCTTCAACGACCTGACGGCGAAGATCAACGGCCGCGTCGCCTTCGGCACGAGCCACGAGGACGTCGAGGAGGTCATTGTCTTGATGCGGGAGATGCAGAAGCACGCCACCGCGGCCACGCTCGATGCTCCGATACTCTGGTGGAGTAGTAGTAGTAGTGTTCAGTACTCAATTGCATATGCAACTGTGCTCTGAATCGAAGCTCATGGTGTTAACAGGACTGAATTTCTTCTTGTTCATTCAGGTATCTGCCGACTCGGCGTAACCTGCACGTTCGACGTCTGAACAAGCAGCTGAGGAGCAAGATCATGTCGATCATGCAGGCGCGCCTGGCCGCCAAGGGAGCCAACTCCGGCGCCGGCGATGCCGCCGGCTGCGGGGACGACCTGCTCGGGCTGTTGCTGGAGGCGTGGACGCCGCAGGGGCGAGGGAGCGCCGAGACGCTGACGGCCGACGAGGTGATCGACGAATGCAAGACCTTCTTCGCCGCGGGGCAGGAGACCACGGCCACCCTCCTCGTCTGGGCCATGTTCCTGCTCGCCGTGCACCCACAGTGGCAGGACAGGGTCAGGGAGGAGGTCCTCCGGGAGTTCTGCGGCGGCGACGGCGAGGCCCCAAACGCCGATGTGCTCGGCCAACTGAAGCTGGTAAGCACTGCATCTCAACTCCCAGATTGATCGAGATGGTCATCATTGCGAGCATGCACGCCCACCTACCACAAATGTAAGCTCATCGTCGTCGTCACGCATCATGGTTGCAGCTCCACATGGTTCTGCTCGAGACGTCGCGTCTCTACCCACCGATCGTGTACATACAACGGAGGGCCACCATGGACGTCGAGCTCGGAGGAATCAAGGTGCCCCAAGGGACGGTGATATCGATCCCCATCGCCATGCTGCACCGGGACAAGGAGGTCTGGGGCCCCGACGCCGACGAGTTCAACCCCATGAGGTTCGAGCATGGCGCCACCAAGGCTGCCAAGGACCCCAAGGCGCTGCTGTCTTTCTCCCTGGGGCCGAGAGTATGCACCGGCCAGAACTTCGGCATCGTAGAGGTGCAGGTTGCCATGGCGATGATCCTCAGGAAGTTCTCCTTCTCCCTCTCCCCGAAGTATGTTCATAAGCCAAAGTATCTCCTGTCTTTGACCCCGAAGCTTGGGATGCCTCTCATCGTGAAGAATATAGATGGATGACGATGATTGTAAAAAAACTCCTTGTGTAGTGGTGAGAATAAATATATGGCTACCGTGTCTGATAAATGGTGGTGTTTCAATCCTCATTTATAGGCTAGTCTTGGGAGTCTGATATAATAGAGAGTTCCATCGACACTAATTTTTATTCCACATCAAATATTTTTGCTTACTTGGCAAGGTTTTTTTAGGTGAGAAAGGATAGAGTTTCATTAAATGACACAAGAGTTGCATCCCTATGAAACCCAGCTGACACATTTATAAGTTTGCAGTCTATAATAGGTAATAGTGCAATGAAACTTAGCATTGAGATGGACTTTAAAGAAGTAATTATATGATAAAGCACCAAGATATGGTCAGTCTCAGACTCTCAGTGCACAATTAGGCAAGTCTCAGTGCAAGTTTCATGAGCGCAGTTACCTAGCCTGAAAACTAGGTAATCGTGTCAGTGGAGTTTCATGGTGATGAAACTGTTCTCACATCTCATGAAACTCTCACATTCTCTCTCTTCGCCACGTCAGCAAATTTAATGTAATGAAACTCTCCATGAAACTGCACTGAGACTGGCCTTACAAAGATTGGAAACTAGGTAATTGTGCCACTTTAGTTTCACAGGGATAAAACACCTCTCGCATAGAAGTATGTTCTTCATCTCTTTCCTCATAAATACTTTCCGTATCAGCAAAAATGCTGGTTTGGTATGGTAATTAATGCTAAAAAACTCCCACTCAGACTGGCCTAAATAATCAGTGTTATTGAACGTTAATTCTCAAGTGACATGAAAAAGAACAAATTGTAGAAATCCTCACATGATGAAAGCAATCGAAACTTACTTGCTTAAATGCATCTAAATTACCCCTCTGACTTTGTAAAAAATTATTAACCCATATTAAACCACATAAATTTGTATCTAAATTACCAAAATGACCCTAAAAAGAATAATATCCTAAATTTGCATCTCACAATCCTATTATTATTAACTAGTCCATCAACCTGTGCTCCTACACATGCTTTTACTTTTCAAAATTATAAAAACTATTGTTTGAAAATTACATAGAAATTAAATTCCTAACTAATAATCAAAATTGTTGACCTTCTACTCTCTCACTTTTTAAATACTTCAACATAATATTCATATAAATGTGTAGTCATATTTTCTAGTTCTAATTGATTTTAATTAGTAATTACCATATACAATTTTTCATCAACATTCACACTTTTTTATTTTCTATCACACCTCTTTTGCTTAGCATAAAAATCAGTATTTTCATCACATCCTCCCATACATGTAGGGTGCGTTTGGTTCGCTATTTATGGGCCATCTGTGACGCCCCAGGTTTTTAATTAGCATCATTAGTGCTAATGACCGAATCAACCGAGTCAAACACTGTTGACATTGGTCAAACCTTGGTCAACCTGGGTCATCACCTCGAAAACCTCGTCAACAATCCCTAATGACCCTCTTGATCAAGTCAACACACACTTGTGGTCAAACCTTGGTCAAAGGTACAGTCAAACCCTACTTAAACCCTAGTGTCCTTGAGCCTCCTCCGGAACTTTTGCCGCGTTCTCCAAATTTCACCTAAACACTTCAAAATCTCCAAATATAAAAGTTGTCCAGTTTTTCGAGGGACACAACTTTGCTTTTGGGTGGCATTTCAAATTTTGAGTGGAAAAGGGAGAAAACCTTGGTCAACTACAGTTTTTGCTATTCTTTGGCGCCATGAAAATCCCCAACTTTGCCTGCAGTTTGTGCTTAAACCGTTGAGAAAAACATAGGACGACCTTTGGAGAAGTTGTAGAGGGACACTTGCTCTACAACTTTGCTATTTACACTGCAGTGCACTTCTATTCAAATTTTTGGAGTTTCTGTCGGTCAAACGCAGTTAAACGAAACGAATCAGGCGAACCGCGCTGCGACGCCGCGCTCCCGCGCTCCAGTGCGTCGCGCCCGCGCGCGCCGCGTGGCGTCCCTGCCGGCCTCGGCGTCCGGGCCCTCCCCGCTGGCCCGCGCCCGAGCCGCGTCCCGAGGCCACGCCTCCGAAGCCGCGCGCGCACCGAGGACCTAGGAGCCCGCGCCTCGCGCGTGTCGCGCAGCCACGCCCCGCCGACGGGTCCCTCCCGCGCCGCCCGCCGGCAAGAGACCGCCCGTGCCCCGACACGCCGTCCGGGTCCCCCTCGTCCTTTCCGTTGCTCCAACGCGAGGGGCGTGCGCCTATAAAAGGGCACGACCGGTTGCTCGCGCGCGCAGGCCGCCCTGCTGACCCCGAGCCGCTCCGCCGCGCCACCATTGGCACCGCCGCGGTGAGCTCCAGCCTCCGGTCGCTCCCAACCCCAACCGACGCCCCCGGCGCCTTCCCCACACCACACTCGAGCTTCCACCCCCGCAAATTGCCCCGCCTTGCTTCGGGCTTCACCGGAATTCGTGCCGCGGCGGCCGCACCGCCACTGCCCGGCCACCGGAGTTCGCCGGAGCCGTCACCACGCCGGCCAACCCCTCCAATCGCCTCTAGGTGAGCACTTAGGGGGTCCCGTGCCATTTGTTGGCCAGGACCGTCCGGCTATCGCCGCCGACGAGCTCACCCGGTGGCGGGAGGGTAGATGTGCAAGGATTAGGTTCTTTCTAGGGTCTTAAATGCAAAGCAGGGGCATATCTGTGAAGTTTAGAAACCTTCCAGGGACCCCTGTGTAAAATGATTCTTGAATAGTTTTAGACTTTTTGCTGATTCTTGTAAAATGCCTAGAAAATCGTAGAAAAATCAGAAAAATGCAAACTCAATTCTGTTGGATTCCTTGTGAGAAGAACTACAACTTTTGTAAAGCATGACCATAGTTTTTCCTGATAGTTTTTGCATGAAAAATAGAAAACTGTAAAACCTAGATCTGTTGTATCTCAAAATCTACTTGTGTTCTGTAGCTAATTTTTGGATATGTTGTGTGTTATGCTATGTCTAACTTCTGTACCAAAAATTGCACAAAGTTACTGTGTATATCTTTAATTATGATTTGTTTTATATTTATGCAGAATCTGTCTAAACGATTTTTGTAGCTAAAAATAATTAGATTTTTGTGGTCAACTTCTGCATGTGATCTTTTTATGCAAAAATGTACCTCTGGTGAATTAACAATGATTTGATATTTATCAAAAATATTTATTCTTGAAATATGCCTAATTTTCTTTGTAAATGCATAACCCAAGATATATAGCATCTCTAGGTGTATATGTTGCATGCCTAGATTAGTTTTGGACCAGAGATCATGTGTGAGAAAGGTGGAATCATTTTGATGTGTATTTATTTTCATATGCATTTATCTTGCTTTAGTAGCTAGCTTTTGTTATTTTCGGTATATTTAATTTCCTAGCTATCCTAAGTGTGCATGTGTGTGCAGTGGCTTTGTGTAGGTTTGTAGTGCTTCATAACACAGCTCACTGAATTTTATTAATTTATTTTATAAATAAAAGCATTGTAGGCCAATTAAGCTTAATATTAAAGTAAATTGGAAAATCACCAACTACACACCTAGTGACCTTATGTGTGTGATGTGAATCTTGCTAAGAAACTAAGTGAAACCACCCCTTGCTGTTTGTGAAATTTAATTAATTTAATCACATAAATATGTACACAGTCACTATCAAATAGAATAATTAATAAAGAATCGCATATTGTTCCTGTATTGGAAGAGTATGCTAAATGTGTGCTTATCTAGGTGATTGTGGTCAACCATGCACCCCATGGTTGTCGTTTGTTGTTTGTAGTTAATTAAATTAAAAACCGCAAATTAAATCTTGCATTGCATCCTCGTGTAGATCTTCCCGACGGTAGTTTTACGCTCGTGCCGGAAGGAGGAGACGAAGGTGCTGACGAAGAGCTGCAGCACGTGTTCGTGGCTCAAGACCTGGACCCAAGTCCAGAAGGGCCTAAGGCCAACCTTGCCAGCGAAGGCAAGCCCCGGATCATTAACCCTGTTTTTTTTAAAAATATGTAATTATATTTGATATGATTGCGCATTTACGTTTCAGGAGTTGAATTGAAACCCTAGATGCATGATCCCTAGGTACCTATGTCTTTTACTAGTATGTAAGGTCGATAGCTGCTATGCTATAGGACCGGTACAAGTCGAGTGATGTTCGTCACTCGCGAGAATAGGTTCTTATGTTGGAATCATAAGATCTTTATAAATAGATTGCTCACGTGGTAAGAGCATGAGATTTGGGCTCCGGTCCAGTGGCTTCAGTGGGCTAAGCTTTTGAACGTACTAAGCACTTGTCGGGAATGGGACCGGTAAGCCTAGTACCTTAAAGAGACGGTGCGGGAACGTACTATTACTAATCTCGAGTAATCACCGCCCGGCTAGCTACCAGGAGAGGGGGGTACATGTGCGAAGCTGGGTGCCTTGCGGGGTATGCCAGATAGCCTTGTACCCGGGACAGTAATCTTCGATCCCAAGCCGAGGGCTTTTGGGAACCGCCTGGTGGTTGTCCTCGCGGGGGCACCCCACCGTGTGTTTAGGTTTACCTTGCAAGGTTTAAATCAATCGATTGTCGGCCTCTCACCGTTATCTGAGACTGCTTAATCAACTGGCCATGATATCCCTTAATGATGGAATTTGATGAAGTTTACTGCTTGAATTAATTGTTTGTACAATTCTTGATTGAGTTAGTTGGCACACTTAGAAATGGTAATTAACTAGAATTTGAGCTAAAATCTTGAAAGTAAGGACATACTCTTTGTTGCTTTTCAGCAAAAGAACTCCACCGGCCAAAAAGCCTCTCATGTCTAGAGTTTGGTGATGTAGTTATCACCCGACGGTTAAGTCTTGCTGAGTATTAGTATACTCAGCCTTGCTTTAAAAATGTTGTTGCAGGTGTTGTTTGGCCTGGAGAGATTCCACCCGGCTGAGAGCTGGAATGGGTGGATGGCGACGAGTGACGACATCACGGATGGCCTCCTGTGATGTCTAACGTATCGTAGTTTAATTTCCGCTGTTTTCGAACTCTGAACCTTTACTTATCATGTCATGAACAATGGTTTGTAATAATTAAACCCTTTGGGGTAAATTGGATTTAATTTGTGTAGTGTACTCTGGACTCGCCTTCGCGTGAGTTTTAATGCATATGTTCGATCCTCTCTGTGATTTACAAGTGATTTACCGGGCGTTAACCCGGCAACTAACGACAGGATGATACTTTATTATTGCTTAATGACCAAAGTGGATTGGTTTAGGCGATAGTACGGTATTTTCCTGGGTGGGTTGTCACACCAACCAGGCTCACGGGGTGCAGGCGAGCGGCGTTTGATTGCCTGCACAGCCACCAGAGCCAGGCTCTCCAGATGCATTTCCCCCCACACTACCTGCATCCCCAGAAACGTCCGAATCGGCCGTTTCTGCCGAGCCAGGCTTGGCTGATGCAACTGTTTCTCCCACTAATGATGTATTATTGTATAATTAGTAAATATCAAGTGATAATAATGTATTTTATGGATAATGAAGACATGGTTATATAAAATAAGTCCTTTAAAACTGTATTTGTATAAAATAAAAATTATAATCGTATTTTTTAAATATTTTTATCTCATGCGACTTATCTCGTACAAGCAACCAAACGCCTGCTCTCTCTAGCCTGGCTCTGGATGTCCTGGCAACCAAACAACGACACTTTGCATTATATTTTGGTTGCATAGTGTTCTGTGTGAAGGTTTGAAGTTTCAAAAGTTTTAAAAGTGTTTGAAATGTTTTGAAAACAGTTTGAAAGGTTTGATTTTGAAAAGGATTCAAAAAGGAAAAGAAAAAAAAAGAAAAGGGAAGACCTCATCCCCCTCACCATTCAGCCCAGCCGGCCCACCGGCCCAATTCCCTCCTCCCGCAACAGCCCACCTCCCTTCTCCCTCTTTTCTTTTTCTGTCCGTCGCTGACAGGGTGGCCCCACCTGTCGGCGCCTCCTTCTTCTTCCCCAGTGCCCCCCTTCCTTCCTCTGTTCAAGCCGGCGCCGACCGGGACACTGCAGCGCCTTGCCCCGCGCCTCCTCCGCTCCCCCCTTCCATCCGTGGGCCTCAATCAAGAGCCGTAAACCCCGCGTCCAATTCCCCTTCATTTCCTTTCTGTTTCCCCTTTTCTTTCCCCTTTATGCCCGCAACACCGCCGGCCATCAATGGCAAGTGCGCCGGCCGCCGGCCCCTTCCCCGCTTCCCCTTCTCCTCTCTCTGTCCCTACTTAAGGTCGAGCCCGAGCTCTCGCCCTCCCCTTTTGCACTTGCATCACACCTTCACGCGCCCAGGCTCACACAAACACCCAGCGCCGCCGCCCCTGTTTCCGCCGCCGCGGGAAGAGCTCGCCGCCGGTGAAGGGTCCCTCTTTTCTTCTCTTTTTTCCTCTCTGATGATGCAACCGTCACTCATGGAGCTCCTCGTGCCACAGGTTTTCTTCCCCGACGTTTTCCGGAGCTTCTGTCCCCGTCTGCCGGAGCGCCGCTCAAGATCGCCACCGTCGTTGAGCCTCGCCACCACAACCTCTTCCTCGCCAGCGAACACGTCCTCTCCGTCTCCGTGTGGTGAGCATCACTTCGCCGCCATCTCTTGTCCCGCGCGTGTAACGTAGCACCGGCGCTCGCACGCCGGCGGAACCCGCACCGCCCCCTTTCGGTGTAGGCCATCATGATCGCCGGAGCTGCCATCTTTTTGGCTTGGCTGTGAGCGATTTTGCTCCAGCTGCACGTAGAGCCCGTTTGTGGTCGTTTTGGTGCCCTGTATCGCAATCTGGAGCCGTGCCGGCGAGTCTTCCGCCGTGCGCCGCTGCACTCCGGCGAGTCCGCCACCACCTCACGCTTACACGCGTCCAGGATCGTTGGATCTCTGATCTACGGTGCCAATTAAATCAAGGGGATACCCCTTCGGCTGGTGCACCGTGGACCCGTGAGTCGAGCTCACGGCGTGGTCCACCGCCACCGCAGCCGCTGGATCGTGGATCAACGGCTCAGATCCAGCCGTGCCGCGGGTCAAACCCGAGGGTAACGGTCAGCACCGGCATCTTTTGTTTAAGAGCCCCTGGACTTTCTTGTTTTCACATGCCGGTCCTTCCACCTATAAGAACCCTCACAAACAAGTCCTGATTTTTATGATCTAGCCCCTGTCTACTCTAGATTCTTTTAACAGAGGTCCTTTTCATTCCTTTTTGCATATAAACCCCTCTGTTTATATATGTAATTATGTTTCTAGTCCCTGGTTTCTTTCATGTAAATCCTGTAGGCCTAGTTTTCTTACAGAAAAGTCCCTGTATTTTGTTTTAACCATATCTTTCATGTTTTAACTCCGTTTTTAGCGTTTTATATACCGAAATGATCGTCTCAGCGAGTAGAATCTTTTAAACAGCGTGTTTTTAGTTTTTGGAACTGTTTGGTGTACTGTTTTATTTATTTATTGTTTGTATATGCTTGTGCGTAGATATCGTGCCTGTTTCGACTGAGTACCCCGTTGGAGAAGATCAGGAAGAGCCTGTCTACGAAGAAGAAGATACTCAGTTTGTAGAGGAAGGCAAGTGGATTTTTCCCCCTCTGCATATTCTTTTTGAACCTATATAACTGCATGCTTACACAATGTTTACTTTTACTTATTGCTATGCATTAACTTGATGGGAAATCACCTTTTTAAGGACATGACTAGATGTTTCATCCCTATTACCTTGATTAACCCTTTTAATAAATGTTTTGGGTAGATAATTGCTTAGTTGCTAAACTTGGGCTGGTTATAATGGTTTTATGATACAGTCTTCCATGTTTATGAACTGCTGTTTGTGTTTTAAGACAAGATCAAACAACTTAAATGGAACATGGAGAACCACCCAAGATAACAGTACAACCACAGTCCACATGGCTCTGGCTTAGCCAATTAATTAGGTGTGCGACTGTACTAGTGATCCTATCCGAAAGGAACACAGGGGGCTCGGGGTTGTAGGGGTATAGCCCGGTTCTTCTGGGGTAGCAGCCTTTGCTAAGGTGCTGACCATTAGGGAGGGTTATGGTCCGCCCTGAGCTGTAACTGTCGTGGGTTGTTGGTGCTTTTGCATACCTTTGTAAAGGCTTCATAGTGGACCCCTAGCCACTCACCTCGGAAGTGTTTAAGTGTCTAGCTAACCTGGGCAACATGGGGAACACGAGCTGTGGGTAAAGTGTACAACCTCTGCAGAGTTAAAACTGATCGATCAGCCGTGCTCACGGTCAAGAGCGGCTTGGACCCTCACATGATAATCAAACTTAAAGATGGATGTAAATCGTGGTTCTTGTGGGTTTTTGGGATGAGATGTTTTATAATGCTTAAGTGGGTTGGTATAAACTTACATCTAGTAACTAGGTGCTGTTAAATAAAATTTGACCAACTTATAAAATGCTAACCACTGCAAACCTTAGCCTATCCTTGATAGCCTTGCATGTTTCCCCCACTTGCTGAGCTCCAACCATAAGAGTGCTCACCCTTGCTTACCGCTGTTCAGATGAGAACAACGGTGAGGAGTACTGGAGCGACTTTGAGGAGTTCTAAGGCATGCGAATCCCCCAGTCATGTTCCTGTGGAAGATGAAGCTGAAGTTGCTCGTTTAGTTATCGTTTGTTTTCGGACCTTCGTGTCCACCGTCTGAGTGTAATAAATGAATATTGTATCGGTTAAACTCTTGTATGAGCCACAACCCTCCTACTTACTCTCATTCAACTGATCCGCTAGATGCAGATGATTGGTTGAAGACAGTTACTAAGAAACTGGAGATTGTTCAGTGTACTGACAGGGAAATGGTCTTATATGCTGCTGGAAGACTTGTTGGACAGGCTGGTGATTGGTGGGATGCATATTCAACTGCACATCCCAATAGGCACAACATTACTTGGCAAGAGTTCCGGGACAACTTCCGTACTTATCACATCCCTTCAGGAGTAATCAAGCTTAAGCAGAAGGAGTTCTTGGCACTGAGGCAAGGAAACATGTCGGTCACTGAGTACCTTGACAAGTTCACTCATCTGTCTCGTTATGCACCGGATGAAGTCAACACCGATCTTAAGAGGCAGGAGAGGTTCCTGGATGGATTGATTGGGCCTCTCAATTATCAGCTACAGAGTCATACCTTTCCAGATTTCCAGACCCTGTTGAACAAGGCTATTGGACTGGAAAGCAAGAGGAAAGAACTGGGCGAGCAGAAATGCAAGTTCCAGTCACATGGGCAGTCTAGCAGTAACACTCGTCCTCGCTTCAGTTCACAGCAGAGTCCGTCTCAGTATCGTCCTGGTGGACAAGGAGGAAGGTACCCTCAGAACTTGCAGCTGCAGCGCTCGTTTCAACCACAACGTTTCAACCCTCAGACACCCCGAGCCCCTACACCTCAGCAGAATCGCTCCAACAATGGCTCTGGGGCACCTGTCAGGAACACTACCCCTGTTCAGCCCAGTGGGTGTTTCAAGTGTGCCCAGTGGGTGTTTCAAGTGTGGAGAGCTGGGACACTATGCTAACAACTGTCCTAAGAGAGTAGTGCAGACCCCTCAGAGGGATAACAGTCACAGGCCTGGGCAGTCATCTTCACAGCCTCGCACTCCACAAGCTCCTAGCAAGAGAGGCCAACAGAACTATGTGCGTGGCCAGGTTAATCATGTATCTGTGGAGCAAGTCCAGAATGACTCCGGCGTGGTACTGGGTACGTTTCCCATCAACTCTATACCTGCTACAGCTTTGTTTGATTCGGGAGCATCACATTCATTTGTAACTGATCAATTTGTGGAAAAACATAACATATCTATGAGTCCTATGAAGACACCTTTGCTTGTTAGCTCCCCGGGAGGAGAAATGAAAACTGGTCGTATATGCCCACAAGTGAACATTAATATCATGGGAGTAGACTTTCTTGCTAATCTGGTAGTCTTAAAATCATGGGGGATAGATATCATCCTAGGGATGGATTGGTTACAAAAACATGATGGAGTGATACAGTGCCGAAAGAAGTCAGTATTGTTAACTAGTCCACAAGGAGAGAGGATAGAATATGTGGGTACACCCTTATCCAACAGTGGTACTGTGAATTCAGTAGAAGGCAAGGCCTTGGAGGATATAAGAGTAGTAAATGAATTCCCTGATGTATTTCCAGAAGATCTGCCAGGTATGCCACCTGACCGTGACATTGAATTTAGTATTGAACTTATACCTGGTACTGCTCCTATATCAAAAAGACCTTATAGAATGGATGTTAAAGATTTAGCTGAATTAAAGAAACAAATAGAGGAATTACTTAGTAAAGGGTTTATCTGTCCTAGTTCTTCACCATGGGGAGCCCCCACACTCTTCGTTGATAAGAAGGATGGATCTAGGAGATTGTGTATAGATTATCGATCTCTTAATGAGGTTACTATCAAGAACAAATACCCTTTACCCCGGATCGAGGATTTGTTCGATCAGATGAGAGGAGCAAAAGTTTTCTCTAAGATAGATCTTAGATCGGGTTATCATCAGTTGAAGATCCGATTGGAGGATATACCAAAGACAGCATTCACATCTAGATATGGGTTATATGAGTTCACTGTGATGTCTTTTGGCTTGACCAACGCTCCAGCGTACTTCATGTACTTGATGAACAAGGTATCCATGGAGTATCTTGATAAGTTTGTTGTGGTATTCATTGATGATATCCTGGTATTCTCTCGGAGTGAGGAAGAACATGAAGAACACTTGAGGCTTGTGTTGCAGAAGCTCCATGAACATCAGCTATACGCCAAGTTCAGCAAGTGTGATTTCTGGTTGAAGGAGGTCTCTTTTCTCGGACACATCATCACTGATGGAGGAATTGCAGTGGATCCAAGCAAGGTTCGGGATGTGTTGAACTAGAGTCCGCCTAAGAATGTACCGGAGATCAGAAGCTTCCTTGGACTTGCAGGATATTATCGTAGATTCATCGAGGGATTCTCGAAGATTGTGAAACCCCTTACAACTTTACTTGAGAAGGGTAAGGAGTTTAAGTGGGATGAAAAGTGTCAAGCTAGTTTTGAGGAATTAAAGAAAAGATTGACTACAGCTCCTGTATTGATAATGCCAGATATACACAAAGGGTTTGATGTGTATTGTGATGCTTCTCGGCAAGGATTGGGTTGTGTGTTGATGCAGGAAGGAAAAGTAGTAGCATATGCTTCAAGGCAGTTAAGGAAACATGAGCAGAACTATCCTACACATGATCTTGAGTTAGCAGCAGTTGTACATGCTCTGAAAATCTGGAGGCATTATATGATTGGGAATAAGTGTCAGATTTTCACCGATCATAAGAGTCTGAAGTACATCTTTACACAGAAGGATCTTAATCTAAGGCAACGAAGATGGTTGGAGTTAATCAAGGATTACGATCTGGATATTCAGTATCACCCTGGTAAAGCAAATGTGGTAGCAGACGCTTTGAGTCGGAAGAGTCAGGCCAACATGCTGATAGGTCACTTGTTACCTCAGGAGTTATGTTGGGAAATGGCACAGCTTAACTTGGGAATAGTTGCTCAGAATGAGACTTTGACACTAGAAATTGAGTCGACCCTTGAGCAGGATATTAGAAAAGGGCAATTGACTGATGAAAAGATTGTGGAATATAAGAAATTGATAAAGATGGGTAAATTTCCAGAGTTCAGAGAAGATGAACAAGGAACTGTGTGGTTCAAGAACAGAATCTGTGTACCTGAGATTAAAGAGCTGCGAGAAACTATATTGAAGGAAGCACATGATTCAGCTTACTCTATTCATCCTGGAAGTACCAAGATGTATCAAGATCTAAAACAAAGGTATTGGTGGTATGGGATGAAAAAGGATGTAGCAGCTCATGTAGCTTTGTGTGACACATGTCAAAGAGTGAAAGCTGAGTATCAAAGACCAGCAGGATTGCTTCAACCTTTAAAGATACCTGAGTGGAAGTGGGAAGAGATTGGTATGGACTTCATAGTGGGATTACCCCGTACTCGTGATGGGTATGATTCTATATGGGTTATTGTGGATAGATTAACCAAGGTAGCACACTTTATTCCAGTAAAGATGACTTATAATGGAGTCAAGTTGGCAGAGTTATATAATTCAAGGATAGTGTGTTTACATGGGGTACCGAAGAAGATAGTGTCAGATCGGGGAACTCAGTTCACTTCACGATTTTGGCAGAAGTTACATGAATCAATGGATACAAAGCTAAATTTCAGTTCAGCATATCATCCTCAGACAGATGGACAAACAGAAAGAACAAATCAGATTCTTGAGGACATGCTAAGAGCTTGTGCATTGAAGAATAGTGGTAGCTGGGATAAGAGTTTGCCTTATGCAGAGTTCGCTTATAATAACAGCTATCAGTCCAGCATTAAGATGGCACCATTTGAAGCTTTGTATGGAAGAAAGTGCAGAACACCCTTGTTTTGGAACCAGACTGGAGAGAGTCAGCTTTTTGGACTGGACAGCATAAGGGAAGCAGAAAGGCAGGTTGAGATCATTAGGGAGAATCTCAAAGTTACACAGTCACGTCAGAAGAGTTATGCTGATCCTCGAAGAAGAGAAGTGGTTTTGGAAGTTGGTGACTATGCATACCTCAGAGTGTCACCTATCCGTGGTCTGTGAAGGTTCAATGTCAGAGGGAAGTTATCACCTCGGTTTATAGGTCCTTTCAAGATCGTGGAAAGAAGAGGAGAAGTAGCCTACCAGTTGGAGCTGCCAGCACAGTTGTCAGGTGTACATGATGTGTTTCATGTATCGCAGTTAAAGAAGTGTACAAGTGAGGTCAGAATAGAACCGGTACTGCTGCAAGACATTGAGATGGGGAAAGATTTGACTTACAAGGAATATCCTATCAAGATCTTGGATACCTCGGAAAGGGTTACTAGGAGCAAAGTCATCAGGATGTGTAAGGTACAGTGGAGTCATCATACAGAGGAAGAGGCAACCTGGGAAAGAGAGGATGAACTCAAGGAGGATTTTCCTCAGCTGTTCTCTAAATCTTCTGAATCTCAGGACGAGATTCTCTTTAAGGGGGTAGGATTTGTGACACCCTAAAATTCCATCACTAAAATTCACTTAAGCAACATGTTGATATAGTCTTAAGGATTTAAATTGCCTTGCTAATTAAATTGAGCTCTAAAGTAAATTAATTTAATTTAATTAAATTTAGAAACAACAAGTGCTTGTGCATCATATTTTGGTTGCATAGTGTTCTGTGTGAAGGTTTGACGTTTCAAAAGTTTTAAATGTGTTTGAAATGTTTTGAAAACAGTTTGAAAGGTTTGATTTTGAAAAGGATTCAAAAAGGAAAAGAAAAAAAAAGAAAAGGGAAGACCTCATCCCCCTCACCATTCAGCCCAGCCGGCCCACCGGCCCAATTCCCTCCTCCCGCAACAGCCCACCTCCCTTCTCCCTCTTTTCTTTTTCTGTCCGTCGCTGACAGGGTGGCCCCACCTGTCGGCGCCTCCTTCTTCTTCCCCAACGCCCCCCCTTCCTTCCTCTGTTCAAGCCGGCGCCGACCGGGACGCTGCAGCGCCTTGCCCCGCGCCTCCTCCGCTCCCCCCTTCCATCCGTGGGCCTCAATCAAGAGCCGTAAACCCCTTCATTTCCTTTCTGTTTCCCCTTTTCTTTCCCCTTTATGCCCGCAACGCCGCTGGCCATCAATGGCAAGTGCGCCGGCCGCCGGCCCCTTCCCCGCTTCCCCTTCTCCTCTCTCTGTCCCTACTTAAGGTCGAGCCCGAGCTCTCGCCCTCCCCTTTTGCACTTGCATCACACCTTCACACGCCCAGGCTCACACAAACACCCAGCGCCGCCGCCCCTGTTTCCGCCGCCGCGGGAAGAGCTCGCCGCCGGTGAAGGGTCCCTCTTTTCTTCTCTTTTTTCCTCTCTGATGATGCAACCGTCACTCATGGAGCTCCTCATGCCACAGGTTCTCTTCCCCGACGTTTTCCGGAGCTTCTGTCCCCGTCTGCCGGAGCGCCGCTCAAGATCGCCACTGTTGTTGATCCTCGCCACCACAACCTCTTCCTCGCCAGCAACACGTCCTCTCCGTCTCCGTGTGGTGAGCATCACTTCGCCGCCATCTCTTGTCCCATGCGTGTAACGTAGCACCGGTGCCCGCACGCCGGCGGAACCCGCACTGTCCCCTTTCGGTGTAGGCCATCATGATCGCCGGAGCTGCCATCTTTTTGGCTTGGCTGTGTGCGCTTTTGCTCCAGCTGCACGTAGAGCCCGTTTGTGGTCATTTTGGTGCCCTGTATCGCAATTCGGAGCCGTGCCGGCGAGTCTTCCGCCGCGCGCCGCCGCACTCCGGCGAGTCCGCCACCACCTCCCGCTTACACGCGTCCAGGATCGTTGGATCTCTGATCTACGGCGCCAATTAAATCAAGGGGATACCCCTTCGGCTGGTGCACCGTGGACCCGTGAGTCGAGCTCACGGCGTGGTCCACCGCCACCGCAGCCGCTGGATCGTGGATCAACGGCTCAGATCCAGCCGTGCCGCGGGTCAAACCCGAGGGTAACGGTCAGCACCGGCATCTTTTGTTTAAGAGCCCCTGGACTTTCTTGTTTTCACATGCCGGTCCTTCCACCTATAAGAACCCTCACAAACAAGTCCTGATTTTTATGATCTAGCCCCTGTCTACTCTAGATTCTTTTAACAGAGGTCCTTTTCATTCCTTTTTGCATATAAACCCCTCTGTTTATATATGTAATTATGTTTCTAGTCCCTGGTTTCTTTCATGTAAATCCTGTAGGCCTAGTTTTCTTACAGAAAAGTCCCTGTATTTTGTTTTAACCATATCTTTCATGTTTTAACTCCGTTTTTAGCGTTTTATATACCGAAATGATCGTCTCAGCGAGTAGAATCTTTTAAACAGCGTGTTTTTAGTTTTTGGAACTGTTTGGTGTACTGTTTTATTTATTTATTGTTTGTATATGCTTGTGCGTAGATATCGTGCCTGTTTCGACTGAGTACCCCGTTGGAGAAGATCAGGAAGAGCCTGTCTACGAAGAAGAAGATACTCAGTTTGTAGAGGAAGGCAAGTGGATTTTTTCCACCTCTGCATATTCTTTTTGAACCTATATAACTGCATGCTTACACAATGTTTACTTTTACTTGTTGCTATGCATTAACTTGATGGGAAATCACCTTTTTAAGGACATGACTAGATGTTTCATCCCTATTACCTTGATTAACCCTTTTAATAAATGTTTTGGGTAGATAATTGCTTAGTTGCTAAACTTGGGCTGGTTATAATGGTTTTATGATACAGTCTTCCATGTTTATGAACTGCTGTTTGTGTTTTAAGACAAGATCAAACAACTTAAATGGAACATGGAGAACCACCCAAGATAACAGTACAACCACAGCCCACATGGCTCTGGCTTAGCCAATTAATTAGGTGTGTGACTGTACTAGTGATCCTATCTGAAAGGAACACAGGGGGCTCGGGGTTGCAGGGGTATAGCCCGGTTCTTCTGGGGTAGCAGCCTTTGCTAAGGTTCTGACCATTAGGGAGGGTTATGGTCCGCCCTGAGCTGTAACTGTCGTGGGTTGTTGGTGCTTTTGCATACCTTTGTAAAGGCTTCGTAGTGGACCCCTAGCCACTCACCTCGGAAGTGTTTAAGGGTCTAGCTAACCCGGGCAACATAGGGAACATGAGCTGTGGGTAAAGTGTACAACCTCTGCAGAGTTAAAACTGATCGATCAGCCGTGCTCACGGTCAAGAGCGGCTTGGACCCTCACATGATAATCAAACTTAAAGATGGATGTAAATCGTGGTTCTTGTGGGTTTTTGGGATGAGATGTTTTATAATGCTTAAGTGGGTTGGTATAAACTTACATCTAGTAACTAGGTGCTGTTAAATAAAATTTGACCAACTTATAAAATGCTAACCACTGCAAACCTTAGCCTATCCTTGATAGCCTTGCATGTTTCCCCCACTTGCTGAGCTCCAACCATAAGAGTGCTCACCCTTGCTTACCGCTGTTCAGATGAGAACAACGGTGAGGAGTACTGGAGCGACTTTGAGGAGTTCTAAGGCATGCGAATCCCCCAGTCATGTGCCTGTGGAAGATGAAGCTGAAGTTGCTCGTTGAGTTATCGTTTGTTTTTGGACCTTCGTGTCCACCGTCTGAGTGTAATAAATGAATATTGTATCGGTTAAACTCTTGTACGTTTGATTACAGTTATGGTATTACACTCTGTTGTCTATCGTATGTGTGTAATCTGATCCTGGCGCACATATGAGATGCATTCGGTTTTCCTTGTAAAATCGGGTGTGACACAACCCGAGGCGATCGCTAAGCACTACTAGCAAGAAAGCACTAGGCCTAAGCTCCACTAACTAGACTAAAGATTACAAAGGGGGGGGGAGAGAGGCTCCTTGTGTGGTGTGTGTGAATGAGGGGGTGGAGGCCTCCTTATATAGGGTGGAGAGGCGGCTCCCGGGGGGTTTTGGCGCCAACTCCACCGCCAACCGCCTTGGCTTCGCACGGGAGATCTTGGCGGAAAAATGGGCGCGAACCGCCACGGCCCTGGTTTGGCGGAACCAGTGGGTCGGCCGAACCAGGCCTGGCCCATCTGACCACCGCCTTTGGCTGGTCGGCTGGTGGGCTGCTATAGCCACCTTATCTTGTGGACGCCGCTTGTATTGAATTGTTTAGCTTTGGTTTTGGGCCCATTCTTGACCATGCAAAGTCACCATGTCTTGATCTTCGTGTAAGTCTGGTAGTTTGGCATGGTTTTCCCCTGTTTCTGGCTTCTTGTCCCTGAAATACATTATTGATAGAATACTAGATAATATGCTAGTTAGAGATGCTAATACCCTCTTATTGGAATGATGTTGACGATCAAATTTTTGATGTAAGGACCATCAACAACGGCCACGACATCCATGCACGGACGGCCTGGCATCTTGGGCACTCCACCCACTGCACGCTAGCCTCTGGTGGAGACGGTGAGATGAGAATCATGGTTTTCTTGCTGTGATGAGAATGACACTTGCTCCACCACTCCCCGGATTGCCTGCGACAACTGCCACAGTTGGCGCAGAGTGTGCCGGGCCCCATCAGGCCGACCCTCCATTGAGGCGATTTTGTCCTGCCATAGTCGTCGCATCTCGGCCCCGCCAGAGCTTTAATCGGCATGGATGGTTGGAGAGCTTGTGCCACACGAGGCATGCAAGGATTCTCACTATCCATTGGGGGAGATGCTCTGAAATGCACATAGAAATTAGTTTGATCAAAGAGGTGCAATGGTCGAAAGAACAACAAAATCGATTGATTTGGGAGAGAGCACGATGGTTCTTTCGCCGAGAGGAGATGTTGATGGGGTTTGCTTGTGCTGAGGAGGAGATGCAAAAGTGTTTTCCATTATACTGTATATTAATAGATCTCATTTGCCATGGGAAAGACGTAGGGTCGCATCAGGGGTCATGTCAGGCAAATGGCCTAGACGCGTAATTTGCAATCTCATTGAACTTGGAGCAAACTTAATTCACTTGAACATGATGAGATCGAATATTGCCACAATACTGGCTATTCTTGTTTACGAAACAATACACGAAACAATACCAGACTGGATTAAAACATTTGCAATGGGATAGGCAAAACTACATGGGCACAAAGTCGGACGGATGTTTGGGTTTAGGAAGCATGAGTAGACTGGAGAAATATTTTCTGTCCTTTGATGGCAAATGATGCTTGTTTTAAATTTGGACAAGGTGAGCTATGATATTATAGCTTGAGCAAAATACGTATACAATTCGAACTACAAGTTGTGGCTTAGCTATATCATATTGATGCAATGGGCAACAAATTAGCTTTAAGTAAAACCGTGTCTACTCTATCTAGAGTACACTACATGGGAACAAACGAAGAATGGCTAGTTTTGTTGTCCCCATCTAGCAAAGATTTGTTTTTTCAAGACTTGGTTATTAGGCAAGCATCATGAAGACAACCAAGCTAACCCTAAGTTTCATTTTTCTTGTTGATGAGGCACGCCTGGTAACAACAAAATGAAATCATGCAATGAGATAGGCAATACAACCCGGGCAGGACCAGATGTTTGGGTTTAGGCCAGATGAACAGGCCAAACAAATTGTTTGGTCATTTGGTGGCAATGACATTGGCAATATACACTACAAGGAATGTGCCGACTAGTGACGCAAAAAAAGGGCGATTCTCATCATAAACCGCGATTAATGACGTCGGTTCTTACGAAAAAGCGCCGTCATTAATCGAGCGCCACAAACCGCAATTAATGACGAGACATTTCATGGCGTCATGAGTTTAATGACACGTATAAATTTGTAACACTTGTCGTCATAAACTTGGTTCGGCGGTTGCGCCACGTCGGACCGAGATCCATCGTGTCTCCGACGTGGCAGGGGGTCATGACGATTTCGGTTCGTCACAAATTGAGGCCCGATCCATGTAGGTGCCTTTGTGATCCTAATATTGTTGGGCCAATTTTAGCCTGTTTTAGGTTTTCATGTTATTTTTTTGGCCATTCCCTAAATGTCTGTTGCACGCTATATTGGGATGTTTTTATTTTGGGCCCTAGTCCATCTAACGAACTTGGCCCATATTGCATTATGCAGGGACATTTGATTTTGGGCAATTATCCCCATGGCCTTTCCCAGGCCTTGGCCCATATTGCATTTCGCAGGGCATTGTTTACTATTCTGGATGCTGACTGTCAGCACATAAACAGACAACAAAACAGAACATTTCCCACATCCATATAATTCACACCACATTCAGGGAATAGTTCAACCAGTACAATTGTGCAACATACATCAAGTTAGCATCGAATCGAATCAACGTAGAACAAGTCATCAGCAACACAAGTTCACCAGGACCACACTTCAGTTGAGAGGAGGATAAACCTGGCTGAAATTTATCAAGCCTTGGATCAGATTATGCACGTCATTTGTGCTCTTCTTCAAAGCTTCAAGCGCTTCTGTTTGAGACTTCAATGTTGTCTCTTGTTGTTGAGCCTTCAATCTTAGTCCGCTCATCTCGGCCTCCTGTTCAACAATCTTCTACTGCAGTTGTGCCCTCCCTTGCTTCTCATTGTCAAGTCCAGCTCATATTTCCTGAACCTGAAGTGCAGCAGTAACCCTAGTCTTTTTCATGGAGGGCGGGCAAATGCCAGCAACCTCCCAAAAAGTCCTAGATTGGACAACTTCCACCACTACTTCAGCAACAATCTTTCCTGGTTGGTCGCCTTGAGGTTCAGCGACAATTTGTTCCATGCGAGTCTAAAAAGGGAAATAAAATGAAAGGTTTAAAATAAAATACTCACACATGTTTCTAGTATTGTTGCAAAGAAGAATGCAAAAGCAGACAAGTACTTACAATGGCTGCCTGTACTAGAGCGGTGAAGCCATTCTTGCTGCAGTGGAAGGACTTGAAATAATCAAGTAGACTTATCCCTTCTCCTTCAGCAGAATACTTCTGCCTCTAAATATGTTTCAAAAACAGACATAATTATTAAAGTGCTAGCATTGAAAAGTGGTTCATGAAATGAACTACAGAGCAAAAATATGACTTGTTCATCTGCTTACCACAAGATTAGCTTGTACAACGTAGTTTTGAGATCTCATGCGCTGATGGTACTTGACCTTTCCTCGATTACCGGTGTTTGTACTACACCTCGCCTTTACAATAACAAGAACTCATGTAAGAAATAAGAATAAGAACAATATATCAGTACATGGAAATGTGGTAGTGGCAAGTTGAAGTTCTATCATACCCTGTTCTCAGGGGAAGACCACATGTTAACCAGTGCCTTCCACTGGGCGTCGGTCAGATTGGTCACAAGAGATTTAGTTGGGACTGCATTTGCTGGAACATCATTGAAGTACTTTTGCTTCAGGCGATACCTCACTTGTCTCTGTATCGACTTCAGCATGTCACTGCACGCTGCCCTTACAGGCTCACTGGTGGTGTGCATGTTGAATTTCCCCTAGCACAACACAATTATCAGAAAATTGGATGACAAGAATGGATGCAAAGAACTATGGTAGTAGATGAGTGGACATATGCACACCGCTAGTTTTTCCATGTAGTTCTTGAGATGGTCTTCAGTCTTTTCACCATCTTGTTGGTTCTTCTTCGGCTTGTAGTTCTTACAGCAAGTAAGGATCGGTATGTGCCCACGCATTATGATCCCACCTTCTGATGCAAACTTTGCAGCTTGCATTGGTGCCTTTGGTCATTTGAGCACTTCTTGAATGTGTATAGGGATCTTGCCATTTAAGCCTCGGCTAATCCGGTCCAGATCTCTACCCTATTTTCTTGAATCCCACGGCCCCCATTGTGCTCTGGAAGGGTGTGCATCACCTAACAAGTTTGTTACATCCATACAAGTTAATAATTATTCGGTTGGTAATTAGGACATTCCAATATGAGATCAAATGACTTGCCTTCTGCAGTCATCATGTCAATGATGTTCTCATCGTGGGTTGTTGTTGCTTGGCCTTCAGTGGGCAATTCTTGTGGATCAGGAGTTGTCCCACTCTCATCAGCTAAAGCCAATTCCCTTGCCTTGGTCCTAGTCAGTCTAGGAGGCATTCTGGTAGGGTCATCTGGTGCCCGAATTCTCTTGGTCCCTCTACCTCCACTGACAGGTATGCTATGAGGGACCTGATTACACAAAATTCAACAAAAAAAGAGAGGTTCAGAAGCAATCCTGCATAACTAAGACATGAAACAAGTTCATGTTAAGATTACCTCTTGTTGACATGTCTCTTGGTCAGATTCATGTTCATCAGACGGGTTGTACTCCGGATCCGGATCTTGTATTCTTGTATTGTTGGTACACTTTCTGCTTGGTCGGTCAGGTGGTAAAAGTGATTTAATTTTATCGAGGCCAAGCGTAGAGAAGAATGTGTGATTCCTCAAGCCATTAATGTCCCTCTGCCGCTCGTAATCGCAGCGCACGTCTACTTTTGTTAGGAAAGGAGAGAAACTTCTGTAAGGTTGGCCTACCACTGTAAATAAAACTAGATCTCAAAACTTCTATAAGAACCAGTAGGATGTTCCTAGCCGAAACAAGATCCTGAAAAGGATGTTCCTAGTCAAAACAAGATCTTGAGAAGAACTAGTGTAGACATGGGATCTGTCAGATCTAAAAACTTCTATAAGAGCCAGTAGGATGTTCCTAGTCAAAACAAGATCCTAAGAAGACCTACTGTAAACATGGGATCTACCTGATAAAAAAACAAGTGCACACATGGGATCCGCCACATGGGAAAACACGCAAGTACGAATCCACCGAGGAAGTTGAACCGAGGAGGAAAACATTGTACCTTGTTCTGGATATTTCCTTCGCACGACCTTCCCTCCTGGTGCCATTATGTTGTCGCTACTGGTTCTACAGAGGCAGATGGGAAAGGGGCTGAAGCTATGAGCGGTAGATTTGGGACGATGGAGGAGAGGAGGTGAAGATTTGGGATGGTGGCGAGGAGGGAAGGGGAAATGGGGGCGGAAAGATTTGAGATGGCGAGGAGTACAAGGGAGGGAAGGGATGGGGGTGGGGGTAATTTATCCATTTCGGTGGAGGGCCCTATCAGATTACCAATACACCCTTTCATTAGGGTGGTGGCTGAAACGGGGTGCTGCTGGGAAGAGGGAAGCAAAAAGGACATTTAACATCTTCTTTGCCCGGGCGTCCAAAATTCTGAATATTTGAATAGCGTGCCGGTTTGTTCTGGGGACTGGTCAGCGCTATATACTGGCGGCAAAGGATGTTCCTCTTATCTAGATACTGGTACAAAGGATATTCCTTTGTTAGGAACCACTCATTTCGTTTATGTTCTTCTCCGCTTAAATTGATGTCCATTGTTAAGTAGTAAAGAACGGGAGGGCATACTTTGGATGGATTGTCAGATGATGAGCACGTTGCATACTGCTTGATCATGCCCACATTGGACATCAACACATCCCTTCCTTCGCCGATTCGATTCGCATACTACTAGAGGATCATGAGCCCGTTGCATACTGCTCAATCATGCCCACATTGGAGATCAACACATCCCTTCCTTCCTCGATTCGATTACTACATGATCATGAGGATGTTGCATACTGCTCGATCATGCGCACATTAGAGAGGGTAAGAAGTGCACTTGTCCATACGCTCCCCAGTGGCAGCCTTAATCCATAATCATGCATACTTGTGATTATATGGATATTATCTAATCTACCATTCACGTAACCCATAATTGGAGGAACCTTGTTAGCCTTTTTTTAGCTTCTCCCCTTCATACACGATGTTCCGTTGTTATATAATACAACGTACTGGATAAACTGGATAGTAGGCACCGATGGTAGGTTTAATATTCAGGAAAGTGTGACTTCAGCTACATATATATAAATCATAAGGTCCACATGATTTCAGATCGGACCGACTTAAACATTAACTGATTTCGCATCCTAGTCCTCGTCACTTTCATCGGCAGCATTTTCATCTTCATCGACGTATTGCCATAGAGTGTCGCATCCTCATCTTCAGAATTGAATTCATCCACATCAGACAGCTCCTTCTGGCGAATTGCGTCAACTTCAGCGGCTGCAACCATAGTCTCCTCCTCCATTGCCGAAAGAAGTTTCCTAATTCCGCAAAAGCTGTGTATATCTCTTTATCCACTAAACCGCGAAGACAAGACGACAAAACCCTTTGGAGTAGGATATGACAATCATGAGTTTTCAGTCTTTGTAGTTTGAATCCATCAGCAGCAATACACCTTGATCAACACATCCCTTCCTTCCTCGATTTGATTCGCTTATTACTACTAAAAGATTATGAGCACGTTGCATACTCCTCGATCATGCCCACATTGGAGATCAACACATTCCTTCCTTCCTCGATTCGATTACTACATGATCATGAGCACGTTGCATACTGCTCGATCATGCCCACATTGGAGATCAACACATCCCTTCCTTCCCCGATTCGATTAGCATACTACAAGATTATGAGCACGTTGCATACTACTCGATCATGCCCACATTAGAGAGGATAAGAAGTGCACTTGTCCATACGCTCCCCAGTGGCAGCCTTAATCCATAATCATGCATACTTGTGATTATATGGATATTATCTAATCTACCATTCACGTAACCCATAATTGGAGGAACCTTGTTAGCCTTTTTTTAGCTTCTCCCCTTCATACACGATGTTCCGTTGTTATATAATACAACGTACTGGATAAACTGGATAGTAGGCACCGATGGTAGGTTTAATATTCAGGAAAGTGTGACTTCAGCTACATATATATAAATCATAAGGTCCACATGATTTCAGATCGGATCGACTTAAACATTAACTGATTTCGCATCCTAGTCCTCGTCACTTTCATCGGCAGCATTTTCATCTTCATCGACGTATTGCCATAGAGTGTCGCATCCTCATCTTCAGAATTGAATTCATCCACATCAGACAGCTCCTTCTGGCGAATTGCGTCAACTTCAGCGGCTGCAACCATAGTCTCCTCCTCCATTGCCGAAAGAAGTTTCCTAATTCCGCAAAAGCTGTGTATATCTCTTTATCCACTAAACCGCGAAGACAAGACGAGAAAACCCTTTGGAGTAGGATATGACAATCATGAGTTTTCAGTCTTTGTAGTTTGCATCCATCAGCAGCAATACACCTTGATCAACACATCCCTTCCTTCCTCGATTTGATTCGCTTATTACTATTAAAAGATTATGAGCACGTTGCATACTCCTCGATCATGCCCACATTGGAGATCAACACATTCCTTCCTTCCTTGATTCGATTACTACATGATCATGAGCACGTTGCATACTGCTCGATCAGGCCCACATTGGAGATCAACACATCCCTTCCTTCCCCGATTCGATTATCATACTACAAGATTATGAGCACGTTGCATACTACTCGATCATGCCCACATTAGAGAGGATAAGAAGTGCACTTGTCCATATGCTCCCCAGTGGCAGCCTTAATCCATAATCATGCATACTTGTGATTATATGGATATTATCTAATCTACCATTCACGTAACCCATAATTGGAGGAACCTTGTTAGCCTTTTTTTAGCTTCTTCCCTTCATACACGATGTTCCGTTGTTATATAATACAACGTACTGGATAAACTGGATAGTAGGCACCGATGGTAGGTTTAATATTCAGGAAAGTGTGACTTCAGCTACATATATATAAATCATAAGGTCCACATGATTTCAGATCGGATCGACTTAAACATTAACTGATTTCACATCCTAGTCCTCGTCACTTTCATCGGCAGCATTTTCATCTTCATCGACGTATTGCCATAGAGTGTCGCATCCTCATCTTCAGAATTGAATTCATCCACATCAGACAGCTCCTTCTGGCGAATTACGTCAACTTCAGCAGCTGCAACCATAGTCTCCTCCTCCATTGCCGAAAGATGTTTCCTAATTCCGCAAAAGCTGTGTATATCTCTTTATCCACTAAACCGCGAAGACAAGACGACAAAACCCTTTGGAGTAGGATATGACAATCATGAGTTTTCAGTCTTTGTAGTTTGCATCCATCAGCAGCAATACACCTTGATCAACACATCCCTTCCTTCCTCGATTTGATTCGCTTATTACTACTAAAAGATTATGAGCACGTTGCATACTCCTCGATCATGCCCACATTGGAGATCAACACATTCCTTCCTTCCTTGATTCGATTACTACATGATCATGAGCACGTTGCATACTGCTCGATCATGCCCACATTGGAGATCAACACATCCCTTCCTTCCCCGATTCGATTAGCATACTACAAGATTATGAGCACGTTGCATACTACTCGATCATGCCCACATTAGAGAGGATAAGAAGTGCACTTGTCCATACGCTCCCCAGTGGCAGCCTTAATCCATAATCATGCATACTTGTGATTATATGGATATTATCTAATCTACCATTCACGTAACCCATAATTGGAGGAACCTTGTTAGCCTTTTTTTAGCTTCTCCCCTTCATACACGATGTTCCGTTGTTATATAATACAACGTACTGGATAAACTGGATAGTAGGCACCGATGGTAGGTTTAATATTCAGGAAAGTGTGACTTCAGCTACATATATATAAATCATAAGGTCCACATGATTTCAGATCGGATCGACTTAAACATTAACTGATTTCACATCCTAGTCCTCGTCACTTTCATCGGTAGCATTTTCATCTTCATCGACGTATTGCCATAGAGTGTCGCATCCTCATCTTCAGAATTGAATTCATCCACATCAGACAGCTCCTTCTGGCGAATTACGTCAACTTCAGCGGCTGCAACCATAGTCTCCTCCTCCATTGCCGAAAGAAGTTTCCTAATTCCGCAAAAGCTGTGTATATCTCTTTATCCACTAAACCGCGAAGACAAGACGACAAAACCCTTTGGAGTAGGATATGACAATCATGAGTTTTCAGTCTTTGTAGTTTGCATCCATCAGCAGCAATACACTTTGATCAACACATCCCTTCCTTCCTCGATTTGATTCGCTTATTACTACTAAAAGATTATGAGCACGTTGCATACTCCTCGATCATGCCCACATTGGAGATCAACACATTCTTCCTTCCTCGATTCGATTCGCAAACTACTACACGATCATGAGCACATTGCATATTACTCAATCATGACCACATTCGAGAGGATAAGAAGTGGATTTGTCCATACGCTCCCCAGTGGCAGCCTTAATCCATAATCATGCATTCTTGTGATTATATGGATATTATCTAATCTACCATTCACATAGCCCATAATCGGAGGAGCCTTGTTAGCCTTTTCTAGCTTCTCCCCTTCATACACGACGTTTAGCATTCCTCTTATCAAACATTGGTACGGTGGCATGATTCAAGGATTACATCGAAAATTAGAAAAAGAAGCATGCATAGGGAGTGTTGGGTTCATTTTTTGCATAGCACAGACTCATGCATTGCGTGATATCGAGGCTGTAGAACTCTCCATTTTGGGTGTAGGAATCCCGCATTGATCCAAGCCATTAATCCAATTGGAGGATTCAATCGTATGGAAGTTGGAGTCGTCAACGCCATGGCACAAGTACGATGTTCTATTCTAAAAACAAAGTGCTGGTACCTCTATCTCATTCTGCAACCCGGTACAAGAGTATTGGGAGTCTTCTGACTCCGATACAATTTCATCTTGGTCAGAAATTGTGAAGACCTGAGCACAAAGTCCAGGCAAAATGATTATTTATGGTTGGTTCACACACGTGAAGAAAAATGTATTGTTCAACTTTTTTACAACAATCAAATGGAATCAATGGCAATAAAAGGAATGTTTAACATTCTACCTCTTTTTCGTCGGTGTTCAAAGAAGCCGATATAACCGGATTGTGAAGAGGGTCATCTGGAGCTGGAGCAACAACAACAGCAGGGGAGCCTTCTGAGGTAGTAGGAGCAGGAGCAGGAGAGCCTTCTGAGGTAGCAGGAGCAGGACCAGGAGCAGGACCAGGAGAGCCTTCTAAGGTAGCTACAGCATGGGCAGGAGAGCCTTCCGAGGTAGTTGCAGCAGGAGCAGGATCAGCTGTAGGAGAGCCTTCTAATGTAGCTGCAGCAGGAGTAGGATCAACTGCAGGAGAGCCTTCCGAGGTAGCTGGAGCAGGATCTTCCAGAACTTGCAAAGTAGAGTGACCAGGATGGTCTGCACTACTACCAGCAGAGATAGCACGACCATCTGGATCGTTTGTTGTTGCCGCCAAAGGATCTTCCTTGTTCTGTTCCCCTGCTGCAATATCAGATAGAACCTTGAGTATTGATGCATTTGCTTCCTTTTCTTCTTTGGAATCCTTTTCTGTCATCCATTGTGAACCAATTGCTGAACTGTGAGGCAGCTCAGAGACTTCAGATGATTTACCCAAGTTAGCAGGAGGCATGAGTTGCAAGAGGGTCTGACCAATAGGTGCGAGTAGAGCGGGCGGTGGTGGTAAGCCGTTAACTTGGTGAAGGTGACTGAGTGAAGCATTCAGAAAATTCTCCATAGTTCACTGCTGCTGTGTTGCCATTTGTACTATCAGCTCCGAGTGCGTGCGATTTAACTCCTCCTGCTGTGCCATCCTCTTCTCCATCATTGACTGGAACTTGGTCTGCTCGCGCTGATTTTCAAGGATCAGTTTCAGAAAGAAGGAAGAGTCTATTGGCTCACTGGTTGTTGCTGGAGTGACTGGAACTATTTCTGTTTTTGTAGTGGGTAGCGACGCACCATCATGTACTTGGAGATGTCTCATTGGAGATGCCTCATTGTCTTCGCTGTCTGAGAAACAAATGTCATCAGGAGATGGCTCAATTGTAGCCCTTAGGCCACGATGTCTATCTCCTGGTGTTGCAGGCTTGTATTCCTTGAAATGTGTCTTGGACTTCATGTACTCAGGACGCCAATCTTTGGGTTCAGTTCGCACCACTTCCCCGTCTTCATCTACTCTGGTAACATGACTCAGGATGAAGGAGATCCAGTGAGCATACGGCATATGTCGGGCCACGGTCAACCCATCAAGGATAACATCTTCAATCTCACATAAAATGAAGTCCACGATGTTGAAGGGCCGGCCAGTCATAATGTGAAGGAGAAGCCACTGCTGAAGACTAGTGATGGACTCTGCATTGCCAATCCGTGGTAACAATGTCTTCCGTAGTGCCTGGTGAACCACATTTTCCTCAGGGGTAAGCATGTCAGGCATGCGATATGCTCGCCTACCTGTGAATGACTCAACAAAAAGTTCGGCCATCTCCTCGTCGGACGGGAATGACCCACTGAGCAAACTACATCGAGGTGGTTCATCATCCCCGTAGACAATACTATGTAGGGATGGCTTATCCTCGTACTTTCCTAATTCACAATCCATCAGTCTAAGAGTGGCAGCAATATGGTGTCGAAAAAGAGTATACTAGCGTCCCTGAAATATGAACATGATGTACTCCCTAGTCTCAGCAATGTACACAGTAGCATAAAAAACTCTCACCCAATCCTCAACATACTGATGATGCAATGAGACCAAATCAGCCAATCCGGGATAATCATCAAGTATACCATAATATCCACTCCCGTGGCCAAGTTCATATGATCCCAATTTATAACCCTGTGCCGATACAGTTTCATGTGCAGGTATTTGTAGTTGTAATAGAAAGTTTGCTGAACGACATTCATAAATCTTGGTTCGACCCATTTGTCTTTCGTTTTGTCCGACCAGTGATTCTCAGGCACCCATCTAAGACCTTTAATCATTCGGTAGGTGTGGTTGTGCAGGTCAATCATCCTAAGTGGCTCTTCTAGTGGAGGGTAAAGTTGTACCTCTTTCTGCTTCGTAGGATCTGGCGCAGGAAACTTCGAAGGGCGGGGCGGGCGACGGCCCGTGGTTGACCCACCCCGTGTGCGGTAGGAATGCACCGAGCTTGACCCAGCCCGTGTGCGGTAGGAAGGCGCTGAGGTTGACCCACCCCAGGTGCGGCGAGAAGGAGAAGAGGAAGAATCCCGTGCCGCAGGCCTGCACCTTTGCCTCGTCTGAGGACCAGACGTGCATACAGAAGTCGGCTATGACTTTCATTGTCGCTTCACCAGAGGAGGATCAAGCCCCTTTCCATCTCTCTTGCCACCATCTTGGCTCATCTACAATATATTTCTCGAATTAGTGACATTCCAAGAATTCGGCGGCGGATTGCGGTATCCGCTGGAGTCTGGAGGCGGACGCATACCTCTGATTTCAGAGACGGATTGCGGTATCTGGTGGAGGCTGCTGCAGGCGGCAGCGGCGGTGACATAACCCTACCAAGGGGTTGCGCGGCAAGTGAGGAGGCAGTAAATGGGGGAATGGCGGGTCAGCACGAGTGACATGCCGTTGAATAAAGCCATAAAGGTGTGTGTAGTGCACTGTGCGCACTCTGTGGCCAGGAAATGGGAAGCATCTTTCCTACCCGTAGTTTACAAGGAAGTTCCTTCGTTCCGATGTTATACGACACAATAAATACTGGCCACATACTATATGAGTTGGTCATGTTGCCAAATGGATTGAAACCATCGGTTGCAAGACCAAGTCTAAGGTTCCTAGCATCTTCTGCAAATTTTGGCCAAGTTTCATCGAAGTGTGTTCATGTCTCACCATCAGCTGGATGGCTAAGCTCATTCTTCACCGGCTTTCGCTTCAACTTGTGCCATCGTGCATCCTTTGCTATTTTTGATGAAAGAAACATCCTTTGTAGCCTGGAAATTAGCAGAAAATGCCTCAGTACCTTTTGAGGAATGCGCTTGTTGGTGTCTGCATCCTTCCATCTTGAATTTGCTTCACAATATACTGGGCACACATCAAGTTTGACATACTTCTTCTTGCAAAACAATACACAATTATTTTTGCAAACATGGATTTTTTTCGTAGCCGAGTCCCATGGAACGTATGTACTTCATTGCCTCATCGAAAGATTTTGGAAGACATGTTTCTGGGAATCCTTTTTGTAACAACTTTATCGTCGCATTGAATGCGACATTGATCATCCGACTGTAAGACTTTATATGAAGTAACTTCACAACAAATGTAAATTGTGCATATGTAGATGTCGGTGACACCTTACGGTTCAGATGTTCCTTTACAAATTAATACATTTTCTCACCCTTGCCCAAGTCAGTAATTAATTTAGAAATTCCATCGTCTCCACAGCCTTCATCCTCCTCCATACCCGATATGTATTCATTTTCCTGGACTATTTCTTGATCACCACCATCCCGTGGAGCTGCATTATCCACATCCCCCTCTACATCTGGCAGAATTGCAATTTCCTCAATCCCATCATCCTGCAGAATTGCATTATCCTGAACATTTTCATCTTTGTCAACCATATCCTCCAAATCTTCTCCATGAGGGATCCACCTAGTGTAAGTGGTTGCCATACCTCTCACAAGTAAGTGAACTCCAATTCTCTCTATAGTCCTTGTAGAGTTATTGAGGCATCGACGACACGGGCATAGTATTTCTTCATCATCCTCAGGGTATCTTGTCCGAAGAAATGCCAAGAAATCCTGGACCCCTTTCTCATGATCAGTGCTAAAACCAGTACAACCGGTTATCTAATGTCTATCCATCTGGAAAGTTTTTGGTGAATCCAACTCAAAATTACTAACCATAGAACGAATTGAAAAGAGAACATTCTGTGAAATAAAAATTCCCGGATTTAACACAAAATTACTTACCAGATTGACACGCCGCTGCAGCAAGTATCACCAAGGTTGCGCCCGTAGGAGTGAGCAGCCGTTGGAAGGTGCAAATCACTACTAGAATGATCCGTTTTTGTAGCCTACTCACCTCTTTGTTCTCCTTTTTCCCCTTTCGGGGCTGCGGGCTGCGGGAAAACTATTTTTGCCTACAACGCAGGTTTTCTCCCGCCAACTTACCAGCACCACTCCGTGCTGTGGTTGGGGCTGACGTGTCCGGTGACCTGGCGCGGGCGGCAGACCACGTGGCATAGGCTGCAGCTAGTGTGGTGGGGGCGGCCGGCCATGCGGTGGTCGCGGCCAGGTGGCTTGGCGCGAACGGCTCGATGAGCTGGCGCGAGACCGCGGGAAAACATCAGATATATGTATAAAGTTTCCCAAAAAAAGTCACAGAACCATGAGGTGGTGTACTAGTAAACAATGTTGTGTTGTTCCAGCAGGTCTTCAGTTCGATCCCTCGTGATGGCGAATTATTTTTGCAACATTTCGATGGGGCGCTAGCTGTTGGGCTCCAGTTGTTTGAACTTACATGTGGGACCAAGGTTGGCTTATACTGCTACTTCAACTTACATGTGGGACCAAAGTTGGTTTATGACACTGTTGCGGAGCTTATGGCGTCACAAAACTAGCTTGGAACAGGGAATGCTCGGCTACAGTACCAACCGTTATGACGAAAGTTTTTTATCACTAAATTTGCTCGTAAGTGAAATTTAATGATGGATCAGCCAGGAACGTCATAAATCAATGACGCTAAAATTTGGTTGCGTCACTAGTCAACGATTTTCTTGTAGTGATAACACGGGCACAATAAGGGAACGGATGTTTGTGTTTAGGAAACATGAACAGATCGAACAACAATTTTCATTCATTTACTAGCAAAAGATGCAAAAAGGTTTTTATGTAGGACGAGTCCAGGGGATCAGACGGCATGACGCTCCCTGTCCTCACACCGGTTATTGGAAACCTGAAAGGCCGCCGCCGGTTATTGGAAACTGGAAAGGCCACCGCCGGGTTCTACAAGAGTAGCAACCTGTACGATGGAAACTGTAGATTTTGAAGCACCACTATGCCTCCTCCGCTATGCCCTCTCCGCCCACCTCTCATGCTCCGTGCCGTGCGACTTCCTTCCACGCCGGCACTCATGGCATCGAGGGAGCACCCGCAGTCGCTCGCGGAACTCCCGGAGGAGTTGTTGGTGATCATCGCTGGCCGAGTCGGTGCGACATCGATTAGCCTATGGGGGACCTCTGGAGCCTACAGGCCACCTGCAAGAGCATGCTCAGCCCCTACTGTGACAGAGACATTGGTAGGCACTCGGCACTAGATCAGGTTCCAGTCGAGCAAATGCAGAACAACGACCCCGACGACTACGACGTCTTCATTCGTAGCCTGGCTGAAGCCGGCAACTGGTGGCCTGCTTCCTCACCGGGATGGATGACATCTTCGGCAAGAACCGCAGCCCCCGGCCTCCCCTCGACTAGCTCTACTGTGCTGCCGAGGGCGGGCACAAAGGGATGGCCTATGTGGCCTCCGTCTTCCTCTATAGGGCTAACTGCGGGGCCGACGTCGACGCCACTGCAATTGCATACATGAAATAGGTTGATGGCAAGCGAGGATCAAGGGTAGTGGTATCCGCCTATGCTCAGAAATTTGCAATCTCTATATTTTCTGTGTCGTGGGATTAATCTAGCTTAGCAAATGAGGAGTGTCGCCCTCCGCCGGGGCCTCCGTCGGCCGACGCTGCCATCGGTGGTGGCATGAGGCAACATTTAACATTGCGCAGGCCCAACATACTGCGATAGGGAGCTGGGCCAGAGGAGGTTTTGCATGTATTTATGTAGTGATGAATGTAGGCTTCGTTACGAATGCCTTGTCTACTTCTATCGTGTAAAGTTTCGCTACATACGATAATGGTGTAAAATGTATCACTTTATGAAAAGTGCTTTTTACCACAGAAGTAGCTGGTGCAACAACTCCATCATTATTGGATGGACACAATCCATATGAATAATATTAAAGAAACAATAATCGACTTAAAAACACAATAAAATGAAAGAACATGATTTTAGAAAAATTTGGGAAAAACAAATACCAAATTTGGAGTTCATACGACAAAGAAAAACAAGTATTTAAAGTATATAGACACAAACTTCTAAGTACAAACGTAATCTACCTTGTAGCTCAGTGGTAACACACCCGCCTCCGAACCTCGAGGTCATGGGTTCGAGTGTCCCCATCCCCCTTTTTTGTGAGCCGGATTAAATTTCGGGTGCGGCCGGTCATGGTCGGGGCGTGGTCGGGGTGGAGTCAGGCAGGATGGGATGAGGTGGTTCTGGTTGTCAAAATGGGATGATTATTTGTATAAAAAAATAAAAAACAAGATGTACAAAAGTTATAGTAGCTCAGTGGTATGTGTGGTAGGTTTTGTTGCCCGAGGTTGCAAGTTGGATTCTTGGTTGGCCCTCTTGACTATGGTTTTGTTTTTATTTTTTTAGTTTTAGTTAAAAACCACATGTCGTTCCATTACTAGTACTTATTTTTGTACAATATTCTATTTGTGTAAAGGAATTATTTTAGCTTCTTTTTTCAGGTAGCAACAAGTTTCTCAACTCATGACCACAAAGTTCACAACACCAAGTAGCAAACATCATAGGATGATCAGTATTACAATTTTCACAATAATCATAACTACCCATTTGTAATCATAACGATAAGAATTAATCGTCAGTTTCCATCTGTAGACGTTGATTATCCTTCCATAGCTCCATCCTGCAGCTGTCCCTCCACCTTCTGCAGCTCAATGGCAGTAGCTTCAAAAAACTTCATGTTATCTTCTGAGGATCCTTCCTATTGTCGATCCATTTTTCGCTTGCGTTACCTAAAGTAAACATCAGAAACAACAAGTTTCATAACACTGCGTGTCATGGCCGTTCATCACTATGAAGTGCACAGGAGCAACAACTAGTAATTAAACATCAACAAGCAACAAGTTTCATAATAATCAAGCACTACCTATTTTTATTGAACTCACACAGTATCCATTTCTTCTCCTTCTCCATCTGGATAACACTCTATTGTACCGATTTCTTCTCCTTCTCATCTCGATAATTACTTCCTCAACCGATTGCTCATACACCTCCATCACATTGATGGACTGTTTCAGCCTTCCCTTCACATTTTCCAGCTCAGCGGCAATCGCTTTAAGCTTGATGTTAGCCTTTGCGCATTCTTCCTTCCATGACACTACCTCCTCTTCAGCTTTTTCCATACATCTCCTTGTATTTCTGCAGCTCAGCTTTAGTGACTTCAAGCACCTCCAGAAGCTAGTAAAATACAAGGACCTATCAATACATCAAACAATGCAAATTGAATACTAACTGAATCTAACACCTATGAATTGTGCAAAGGCTAACAATCATGGCAGAATCAAGGTGTCCCTTCACCATCTGCTGCTCCATCTCATGTTTGGCCTCCTGCAGCTGTTCCTTCACCTTCTGCATCTCCTGCCGTGAATTTTTGGTCTTGTAGGTCTCTCTTGTATTTCTTAATTGTCTTTTAGAAGATCTGGATGTCTCGTCCCAGGAAGAGGACTCTTCCAGGATCTCCAGGGAGATTGAAAACTTAAGATCTCAGTTAGCTATGAAAGAGAAAGAGTTTCAGTACTCACTTGAGAACAAGAAACTAAGGTCTGAAGGCAAAAGATATTGGAATAAATGCGTCAATGAATGGGTAGGGTATTGAGTTTGTTTGGCCAGTCTTTTCTTTTAAATGTTGAAGGAGTTCATTGTCAGTTGGATTGAAACGGGTACCATCTTCCTCATCATGTTGTCTCATCCTCTTGTTGCTGGGATGTGGCGGCGCAACCATCTTTCCGTCGCCTCTAGGATCTGCCATTCCTACCACGAGCCGTTGCAGAGCTGCGTTGCGAAACTCGATAGTCTTTGCGAAGGTAGTGAAGCATCTCGCCAACATTAGACTCACCTGAAACTTGTATGTGGAATCTGGTCACTGTAAAGAATTCTCCTAAAACTATTACCCGACCATAAAATTTCACACAACCAAGAAGTTGTGTAGTGGTAAACAACGTAGTCTTGTTCATGTAGGTCTCTGGTTCGAACCCTTGCGATGCCAAATTGTTTTTGTTTTGCAACATTTCACGACCTAGCGCGTCCAGTGACCTGGCGCGGGCAGCCGACCACGTGGTGTTCGTGGCCAGGTGACTTGGCGCGGGCAGGTGGCGATATAGTGTTTCAGAATAATAACTAGTGTTTCAAAAAAAAATTACACAACCAAGAACTGTAGTGGTAAATAATGTTATGTTGTTCCTATAGGTCTTGGGTTCGAAGCCTCGTGATGTTAAATTAACTTTTACAACATTTCGAAGCGGTTGGAATATTGTTGCTTGAACTTACATGTGGGACCAATATTCGAACATAAGTATATAGTTTCACAATAAATCACACAAACAAGAAGTGGTGTAGTGGTAAATAGTGTTGTGTTGTTCCTGTAGGTCTTGGGTTTGAACCCTCACAATGTCAATTTTTTTGCAACATTTCAACAGGGTGATGGTTGGGAATACTGCTGTTTGAACTTACATGTGAGACCAATATTGGATGCTTGAACTTACATGTGGGACTAAAGTTGGTTTATGACGATTTTGCGGAGTTTATGGCATCACAAAACCAGCATGTAACAGTGAATGCCCGCCTACAGTAGCAACCGTTATGACGGAAGTTTTTTTCACTAAATTTGCTCGCAAGTGAAATTTAATGATGAGATCAGCCAGGAACGTCATAACGCCAAAATTAAGTTGCGTCACTAGTCGGCGATTTTCTTGTAGTGAATCCTGTGTGCGTCGGCTCTGACGGAATCCCTCTCAAGCGAGCATTTGTAGGCTACCATTAGCCTGCCTGACGAACCAATCTGATCAGCCTGCATAACCAGGCTGACCAGCCTGTGTGATGGTCCTGCAACGAGCTCTTCCACACACTGTACATTTGAGTGCTTTCAAATATGCGGCGTGTGTTGGTCCTAAATTAGTGCCAACACCTTTAAAAATATGGCGGCAAGTCTTGGAGCTCAAGTGTTGAATTTAATTAAAAGTATAATGGTAGCCGTTAAATCACATTTCATCTCCCTATTGAGGAAAGTGACGACCGCAAAGATTTTCTCCAAGGTAAGGCCAAGTGAAATATGATTTTTTTTTACTAAAACTTTTTTGCGTGGGAGTCCTAACTTATAATATTTAAGTGGTAATGTTATTTTGTGTTACTCTATAAGATACATATTAGTGATCTTCCAGTTACACGTTGCAACATACTATCATCTTTGTCAATCTTTTGTGTTGCTATGAATCTTCTTTGCAACACAATGATGGATATACTACAAAAGTGTGTTACATTATTCATACACTACTTCACATATCGTCATCACTGCCGGCTTCAAAACTCCATCACCGCTGGTTTTGAAAGTGTTGCATCACAAGTGCAATGATGGGGTGCTTCATCAGCAACAGTTTTTTTTTCTCGAATACGCGTGCAGCGTATCATTGTATTAAGCAGGAGAAGAATTGGTACAATGTTCGGTTACAACCCAGATGGAACGGACTCCAGATGGACCCAAGCTGGCAGAGTCAGCAACGGTTTAGAACAAACAGTGATAGCCTTTCAAAAAAAATCCCGTTCGCGGCCAGTCGCACCCGGCCAGCCTCTGCAACCCCCACCAGCCACTATACCGCTTGAGCACCATTGGCCCCACCGGCCGCGCCGGGCACCCCAGCACCGTCGGCCGGAAGAAAATTGGGTGCATCCGGTATGCAAAACGCATCCGGTGCATACCCGACCCTGCTGTGCGCCACGTGTATGTCCGAGGGATCCAAGGGTGCGACCGACGCGGCTCCTGAGTCTAGACGCAGAGGACACGGCTCCAGACGACGCGGCTCGCCGGACGCGGGCTCCAGCCCCTTGGTGACGAGGATCCCATGGATCGGCTCTAGCGCAGCGCACGCGAAAGGCCTCACATCAACGACATCGCCTCCGGCTTGACCTACCAGTGCTCGGAAACGACGCCGGGGGCTTGGGACGAACGCCGCGGCCGCGAGAAAGGTTGGCTTGTTGATTGCTGAGCATGATTTATTCAGAGTTGTTTGATTGCTTTCCGCTGTCGAATTTCCGATGATTGTTTCAACGTTTGCATCTTAAATACTACTGATATTATCGAGGACAAATTGATCTACCATGTATCCACAATTTGATTAGTCTGTTGTATGCACAGCTTGTGTTGGACCAAAGATGCTCGAGTTCGTATGAGGCAGTCGAACAAGCTTTGTGCATTCAGTTGAGATTTGAAGCCCCGGCGTGCGTCTAAAAGTTATGCGCGGACAGCGGCAGCAGCAGCAGCAGCAGCAAGTGCACACCGGCGCTGTCGGCAGCGTGGCCAGGACGTAGAGCATGGTGAGGTGGTGCGCTACAATCACCACGAACGGGGCCTCGTCGGGGAGGAAAAGGTAGCGCGACAAATCCACAGCAAAGCAGGCCGGCCGTGGTAAAGTCCAGGATCTCAGTCCTGGATGGCTTTTGTTAGGCGCCTTCGGGATCTGGCGGAGGGAGACTCCATCTGTTGACCACTGGGAGGAGAAAGGCGGTGTTCGTGATGGCAGCGGCGTCATCGCTGGGAAAAGAATGGAGCTGAGATTGTCGTGGTCTGTTACTGAGAGCAAGCCGAGCCGAGCCGAGATTATTTTTGAGGAGGGGCCGTGCCCAGGAGCGCGTGACCCAGGCCGACGCGATCCGTTGGATTTCGGGAGGCTTCCACGCGTCGTCCGCGGAATCAAGTATGCACCGGATGCGTTTTGCATACCTGATGCACCCAATTTTCTTCCCATCGGCCACCCTAACCCCGGCACCACCGCCAAGGCCGGGCCTGCTGGACTGGAGTCGGGGAGAGAGAGAACTTGGGTCTAGCCACCACACGCCACTCCCCAGTGTCGAAAGCTGCTGCTCCCCACGCACCGCTGCACCTAGCCCGTCGCCGTTCCACCAAGCACTGCCTTTACACCTCTCCGCTCATCACCGCTCCTCACTACCAATGAGGAGCTCAACAGAGGAGGGAGGGAAGGAGCAGCAGAGCAGGCCCTCGGCCAGCCGCGGATTTAGGCAGAGAGGATGGATGGGAGTGATAGACGAGTAGTTGCTCGGTTGGTGGGAGGCGCAGATGAGCTCCCCTGCCGGCCAGCGTTCGAAGGCTTTGAGCGTTGGTTTCTGTGCGGGGATTTATTCCCCGAAAAAAATCCTCTCGCCGGTGAAACAGGGGCTCGGGGGTTTTCTAAGTCGGTAGGAGACTTTCTTCTCTTAATGAAAACCATGGGGGCGGTCTTTCCCCTATCGGCTTAGTTTTTAGTTTGGGATGGATGGGAGAGGATTTCCACAGAGGAGAGTTAGAGGGAGGAGACGGAAGTCACTACATGAAAACCTCAAATAGGTCATGCAACATTTGTAATGGGCCCTTAACACTCGTTACATGGACCCCCATCTGTAACGGTTGTTGTTTGGCGCCCGTTACGCATCAGCGCGGCAGGCTCGACTCCGACCTCGCTCCGACCTCGCCACCACAACGCCCGTTACCAATGAGGACTTCTGGTAACAGACTTCTTAAACGCCCGTTATATGTTTTCTTTGTAACGAACGTTAAAATGCGTCCGATACGAAAGTTAAACCTATCGGTAACGGGCTCTTTAAGTCCGTTACCGATGACTTTCCTATTGGGGACGCGTAGTTTTTAGGATGCGTCTCCTTTTATGACGACCCAATTGGTGACGCTTGTTTGGAGCTAGCATCTCCTTTGTTTTCTCACATCAGAGACGCGTGTTGTTATTACGCGTCTTTGTCTTTGCGTTCCGACCACTCTGCTATCTCCGACGACTACACTCGCTCTCTCTCCTCTGAAGGCCCCACTCGCTGAGTGCACGCTCTCTGAAGGCCCTACTCGCTGCGCGCGCGCTCTCTCTCCTCACAAAGCCGGCACTGCAGCAGACCTGCCGACCGCGTGCGCGACAGCGAAAGGGGCCGGCGGACGTCGACCGCGGCGTGGCGTCCCTCCGTGCCGTATGTCTCCGTCCTCCAAAGCAGCAGTTGATCCTCCTCATCGGGCTCGGTGCCGTCCTCCGCGCCGTCGTCGTCACCGTGGCTGCGACACCCTCGTCCTCCTCCTCCTCGGGCTCGGCGCCATCCTCCGTGCTGTCACCGTCACCGCGGCCGTAACGCCTCGTCCTCCTCCTCGGAAGCGCTCGCCTCGTAGATAGTCCTCGTCAAGGTGGAAATTGCCCCCTTTTATTGAGCTTCGCTGTCCTAATCCTCTTACTCATCGGTTTTGGTGATGAATTATGCTCATTTGATGTATGGAAATTGCAGATGGCTGCTGCTGCTCGGGCTTGGATGTACAGTAAGTCCCGAGATTGGGACAGTTTCTTAAGGGGGTCAATGGTTTTCTAGATCAAGCAGAGGCGGATATGAGAAACCGTGGTGTTCAGGCAATGCTTTGCCCCTATATAGATTGTCTCAACCAGAAGAAGTTCGGACAATGGGACAACATTTTTCATCATTTGATCACACATGATTTCAAACAAAATTACACGTGTTGGAATAAACATGGTAAGAAAGGCCTTAATGAAGTCGAAGCAAGATGCCTAAATGAAGGTGAAGCGTGACACCATGCTACCGGCCTTAATGAAGGGGCAGCGCTATGCCATGATGAAGAGCTTGATGAAGGTAGACTTTTTGAGGAAAATGAACCATTCCCACCAATTGTGATGAGGCCTGAGGATATCACTGATCAAGAAGTTACGGGCTTCAATGATGGTGAGGTGTTGCAACATGCATAATGTTGATCAAATGTTGTAGGATGTTGAGTTTCAACGAGTGTATACAGCTTCTGAATTAGCGAGGCTGAAGCAGTTCGTTGAAGATTCAAAGAAACCCCTCTATCCTGGTTGCAAGAAGTACTCTCGCCTTTCTGGTGATCTAAAACTTCTGCAGCTTAATGCAGATCATGGTTGGAGCAACAAAAGTTTCAAACAGCTATTGGATCTCCTTAAGGACATGCTACCTAAGGGAAACCAAATACCGAGTCTGTCTATGAGGCAAAGAAGATAATTTGTCCTCTAGGAATAGAGGTAGAAAAAATTCATGCTTGCAAGAATAGTTGTGTATTGTTCTGTGGAGATTATGAAGACCTTGACAAGTGCCCCAAGTGTAGGTTCGATCGGTACAAGAGGAAAAAAGATGGTGGAGATGATAACAATGCTGATGATGACGAGAACGAGCCCATGGAAATCAAAGGCAAGAAGAAGAAGAAGAAGAAGAAGAAGAAGAAGAAGAAGAAGAAGAAGAAGAAGAAGGTTAAAGGGGCTCCTGTGAGGATAGCATGGTATTTTTGCATCATTCCTCAGTTGAGAAGATGGTTCGCCACACGAAAGGAGGCCCAACTCTTGCGTTGGCATAAGGCACGAACAAAGGAAGTTGGCAAGATTAAGCACCCCGCAGATGGCCAACAATGGCAAAACATTGATTCCCACTTTAAGAACTTTGCTGGTGAAAGCAGGAACATTCGGTTCGCTATGAGCACAAATGACGTGAACCCATTCGGTAACCAGAGCTCAACACATAGCACCTAGCCCGTCGTGCTGTCACTGTACAACCTTCCACCCTGGCTATGCAAGAAACAAAAATACATGATGCTGACAATATTGGTCTCTGGGACAAAGCAACATGGCGACCATATTGATGTCTACTTGAGGCCACTAGTTGATGACTTGAAGATACTTTGGAAGCCTGGTGTGAAGGAGGTTTGGGATGAGTTCGGCCGTGAGGAGTTCACATTGCACGCCATGTTGTTCACCACCATCAACGACAACCTGACTCTTCTTAACCTTTCTGCCAGAGTAAAAGGAAAGGTGTAGCTTGCCCACACTACTTGGAAGAAACTTGTGTAGTGTGGCTAAGAAATTCAAAGAAATTCTCATTTATGGGGCACCGTCATTTCCTCAGCAAGAAACATGCCTACCGGGACATGGATTGTCAGTTTAATGGGGAAAAGGAGAATCGACAGACGCTAATGCATGTGACTGGAGATCTGCTCCACTTGCAAGTCAAGGTCGTCAAAACTATCGAGGAGTTACCCAAATTGTCTGAAAAGAAACTTGGCAAAAGAAAGAAGCGAGATGGTGAAGAAGAAGAAGATGGGCGAGGAATGTGGAACAAGAAATCAATTCTATAGGAGCTAGAGTATTAGCCGCTTTTGGATGTGCGTCATTCGATTGATAGCATGCACATCAAGAAGAATGTGTGTGAAGCTACTTTGGGAACATTGCTACAACAAAAGTCGAAAGGAAAAGATCATAAAAATGCAAGGGAGGATCTTAAAGATATGGGCATTAGGCCGGAGCTCTATGCAGAGGAAACAGACATGGGGATGGACCTTCCCGTTGTTGCAACCACCTTGTCAAAGGCAGAGAGAAAAGAATTCTGTGAGTTTTTGCATGGTTTGAAAGTACCTTCAGGCTACTCATCAAACTTCAAGAGGCTAGTGTCGGTGAAGGACATGAAAATGAATTTCAACTTGATGAAATCTCATGATTGCCATGTGTTGATGACATCTATTCTTCCTGTTGCACTAAGAGGTATCAAGATAGAACTGGTTCGCGATGCGGTCACGAGCTTGTGTTTATTCTTCAATGAAATAGAACAGAAGGTGATTGATGAGGAAAAACTATTGGACTTAGAGAGGAGGCATTTCGAGACCCTATACCTGCTTGAAGCTACCTTCCCACCATCATTCTTTGATCTCATACTGCATCTAACAGCACACCTCACGAGAAAGATCTGGTACCTTTGCCCATCTTACCTTCATCAGATGTTTCCATATGAGAGGTACTTTGGATTCCTCAAATCATTAGTACATAACAGGTCATTTCCGGAGGGAGTCATTGTTCATGGCTATGAGACCATCGAAGCAGTGGAGTGGGCCATGGGTTATATGGACCCCCAAAACACCATTGGTGTGCCTCGTTCACGGCATGAAGGTAGGCTTTCAGGTGTTGGGACCCTAGGGAAAAAGTCAATCACTCCGGACCCAGAGGCCTTCAACAAGGCTCATTTCACCGTGATAGAACATAGCGTAGAGGTTACACCATTTGGCAATGAGCACAAGCAACAACTATGTGAACAAAACCCTAGCTGTAATGAGGATTGGGTTGCAAAGAGGCACATGCAAGGCTTCAACAGGTAGCTTTGAGATTATGTCCAGAGTGGCAGCGCTGCTATAATCGACAATCTGGTAAGACAACTAGCAACAGGGCCATTATTCACTGTTAGAACATATCGAGCAATAGATATCAATGGATACACGTTCTACACCATGGCCTAGGATGCCAAGAGCGTCTATCAAAATAGTGGTGTGCATGTACGGGCCGTCGACAATAAGAAGAACATAGCCACATATTATGGTCTAATAGAGGAAATTTGGGAGCTTGATTATGTAGGATTGAAGGTAGCCTTGTTTCGGTGTAGATGGGTCACCAATGCGAAGAGAGCTATGATCAAGGACAAATTTGGTTATGTTAGTGTTGATCTCCGGGTCTTTGGTTACAAAAACAAACTGTTTGTCTTCGCCAAGGATGTTGAGCAAGTGTTATATGTACCTGACCTTGCAAAGAATAATTGAAGTGTGGTTTTGCCTGGAAAAAAAGGATTGTTGGGTTTGAAAATGTTGTTGAGGAGGAGGAATACAACCACTTTGACGAAAGTCCATCCTTTCACACTTCATACATGCCCCGAGTCTTGGGAGCTGACAAAACACCATACTTGCGAAGTGACCATCGTGAAAAGATCCATATACAAAAATCAGAGAAGAAAAAGAAGCAAGATTGATTTCTGCTAAATCCAATCCTTTTTGTAAAATGCAGGGATGTCTATTGCTGGAAATGGAATCCTTTTTTAATATATATAGAATGTGTATTGGTGGAATTTGAATCTCCTTTCTGTAATATATGATGCCTATATATTCTGCCTAAGATACTGTATATATTCGGTATATGTTCTACCTGAAAAACTGTTGGCATTTCTTAACGTCACCACTAGTTGTACGCCTAGAGGGAACGTATAAGAGCAAACGGGTATACCACAAGCGCACGAAAATACCGCTGTAGCACTTCCCCAAGGAAGGAGAGTATTCCAAGGGTATCGAATCTAAGGAACGGTGTGCACTATCTTCTACTCTAGTATAGATAGTCCAAGGACACAGCACTGATTGATAGGATAGGTAGAAAGGATCTGCCTGACCGAGCGCAGAGTCTAGCACGATCTCTCAGGTATAACACTCGCTTTGGACGCCAACCCACCCTAGCTGTTTAAGGCTAGGCAATATGTTCTGGCAACAGGGCCTTACTCGATACACAGGCGCGGAGGGTTCCAAAGGGTCTAACCGGCTATCACCACTGCGGCCTACCTCTATCGTTACGCGAATGTACTTGGTATTTGCAGGATAACCTATGGTCCAGACACCACGTCTACACCACTGACTACTACTATAGCCGGACACTGTCTGACGTCCCGATAGCCCGACTATAGCACTCCGTATAAATACGGAACTACGAATCCACGATGGAGATACTGGCACTAGCTCAAGGTATGCTCTATCACTTATGCAAGATCACGGATGCACTTTGATCTAATTAGAGATATGCAGGAGCAGCAACTTTAGTCTAATAGACAAGCTAGCACACAAACAAGATGCAAACTTATGATCCAGTTCTACTAGATCGAAAGGGTTGTGTTCGAAGAACACAAGCCTCTAAATCACGAACAAATGAAGAACACAAGAATAAAGCAACTATGCATGCATAAAACTTTAGTCTAAATAGAAAATGTTGAAATACTCACTTTAGTCTAAATGAAGAACAAAGGCACCACTGAGGATCATTCTTGAGGAAGATGTCATGAACATGACATGGCCCCAAGCCTCCCACCTCACTTCCTAGCACTAATCCTGCACAAAGAGCTCTCCTCTCCTAAAGAGAGATGCTCCAAGGCCAAAATGAAGAGGAGGAGGAGAAGTGTGTGTCCAAGAATGAGGCCCCTCCCCTTCTATTTATAGGCAAGGGGGAGGCTTGCTCCAGGGCTCAAAGTGCTCCAAAACGCCCGGGATCGCAGCAAGTGGCCAATGGGAGACCTCCACATGCAAGGCCAGGATGAACCGACCCTAGGTCGGTTCGGTCGATCCTAGGGTCGGCCGAACCCCTAGGGCGGCCTCCTGGCATGTGTTTTCTCCAGGTGGTTGACCAGTGGGCCCTTTGATCCTTCCCCCGTGCATGCCTCATTTTGGAATCTAAAGTGGGCCCTTGAATCCATGTGATGTCCATGTGGTGATCCGTGATTCGTCGGGCTTGCCTCTCTTGGATTGATGACGTTAGTGATCCAGGGGAATCCCATGTGGCATCCCCTCATTGGCTGAGTTTGTAGTACTTGGATCAAAGACTTGTTCTTTTATTCCTCTTTCTAGTGCTAATTACCTGTATTTGCATGATCACCAACACTTTTGGAAATGATTAGTTTAAGCCCTATTCTAGTGTTGATGATCATTTCTCATGCCAAAATGTACATGTTGACGGGTATGAAATGAGTGGATAACAGCCGTCAACAAAAACTATGTGAGAAATGCAGCCTATATAAAAAAAGACAACCTGCCCGCCCAACAAAGAAGATGCGTGTTCACAAAACCCGCATCGCCGATAACTCTCCAAAGAGTTTGGTCAAACTTCAAAGAGTTTGACTCCTTAATAAGCGAGATGTGCAATCAGTAGTACCACTCATCAGAGAGTATTGATATTATTTCGTCTACATTTTGTCAAACTTCAAAGAGTTTGACTCCTCGATAAGCGAGATGTGAAATTAATAGTATCCACTCATTGGAGACGCGTCTCCTGTATCTTCTCTCCAAAATAAATAATCGTTGCCTCAGCCCCTTCATCTACCCGCGAAACCACTACAGCCCCTTCATCTACCCATGAAAAAACCACAACTGCTTACACTCCTCGCCGTGCCCCTCTATCGCGCCCCTCCGCTGTGCCTCCTCCGCTCCACGCCGCGCGACTTCCCTTCCACACCGGCACTCATGGCATCAAGGGAGCACCCGCGGTCGCTCGCGGAACTCCCGGAGGAGGTGCTGGCGATCATCGTTGGCCGAGTTGGTGCGACATCGAATCGGCCTATGGAGGACCTCTGTAGCCTACGGGCAACCTGCAAGAACATGCTCCACCCTACCGCTACATAGACGTCGGTAGGTGCCTGGCACTGGATCGGGTTCGAGTCAAGCAGATGCAGAACAACGACCCCGTCGGCTATGACATCTTCATTCATAGCTTGGCTGTAGCCGGCAACCCGGTGGCCTGCTTCCTCACTGGGATGGACGACATCTTCGACAGGAACCGCAGCCCTCAGCCTCCCCTCGAAGAGCTCCACCGTGCTGCCAAGGACGGGCACAGAGGGGTGGGCTATGTGGCCGCCGTCTTCCTCTACAGAGCCAACAGCGGGGCCGACACCGACGCCACTGCAATTGCATACATGAAACAGGTTGAGGGCGAGGAGCAAGGGCAGTGCATTCGTGTTTGATCAGCAATGTGCAATCCCTAGATTTCCGGCATCATGGGGTCAATCTGGCTTGGTAAATTAGGAGTGTCGCCCTCCGCCGTGGCCTCCACCGGCCGACGCTACCAATGGTGGTGGTGCGAGGCAACATTCAACATTGCGCAGGCAAAGCATTCTGCGGTACGGAGCCGAGCAGGAGGGGGTTTTGCATGTATTTCTGTAGTGATGAATGTAGGCTTCGTTACGAATGTAATGTCTTCTTCTATTGTGTAAAGTATCGTCCAATCAGTTATTGATAGACAAGATTTAATTTCTCATATTTCTGAGTCAAATCGAAGGTTGCGGCACCCTCTGCTTCCTCCTCTGTTCTATTGGAATGAAGAACAGTTTCTGTGGGCAAATGAGATGAGGACTAACCATCCCGCGTCTCTAATTAGGGTGGGGCCCAATTCTATTGGAACGAAGAACAGTTCTCATTTCTCCTTTTAATCAGCAGTCAAATTTTCTAACATGTATTTCTCTGTCATGCTTAGTCCAAATTTGATGATTTTTTCCTATTTTTTCGAAAATCCCCATCTTTTCATTAATTTCATTGTTTAGTGTATATTCCATTTCGTGAATAATGTTTATATGCCTTATCTTGTTCTTTGTAAGTACAACATAGAAATAATATTTGTTTTCCACAACCATTAGTAAACCCGCGTCACCTTCATTGGCAGGTAGGTCCGGGCGGTTATCTTCTTTATATAGGCTACTGACACTGACGCGTGGGTTTACTAACCCGCGTCGCCAATGAATCCCCATTGTCTCTAAGATCAAGTTCATCACAGGAGGAACAGATACTGTAGGCGACGCAGATGGATCTTCCCGCGTCTCTTAGATCGAGTTCATGACATACAAAATCCAACAACCAAACTAACCAGTTCATGATTGACAAACAAACTAAGCAATTCATGATCGATAAACAAAAAAAGCAGTCCAACAACCAAACGAACAAATTGACGAACACACAATAATCACAAACACAATATTAATGGTACAAGAGTGGATCAATTAGTCAGTCGCCGCTGTCGGAGTCCCACCGTCGGAGCCGTCGTCGCCGCCGTCGGAGCTGTCGTCGCCGCTGTCAGAGCCGTCGTCGCCAAGGAGAGACCGCTGGACCACGGGGAGCTTCTCAAGCTTTTCAGCCAACACATGGATCCTGAAGGCAAGACCCTTGACACTGTCATCCTTGTTATGGTCAGGCGCCTCGATCTGAACGTTGCGCCAACATCTCGGAGCTTCTTGAATGTGTCCTGGAGCAGTTCGACAGCGAAGCTGATGTCGGCGGCCTCCTTCTTCTCTTTCTCCTTGGGCGTCGCCGGCTCCTTCCCCTTCTCCTTGATGGTCAACTTCCTCCGACGGCAGCTTTCATTGTTGTCATCCTCCCTTCGTCCCCGCTTTGCCGACGGGTCACTCGACGCCATACTCTTCTCGCTCCTTGTTGGTGATCTCTCGGTGACCCGAGTTTGTGGTGGTGATGGTGAGGGGGAAGAAGATGAAGCGAAAGAAACGATATGATTATAGAGCAACCAGTCAGGGATTTATGATGACAAGACGTGAACCGTCAGGGTGCTTCCTCCCCACGCCCCACGTCCCACTACGCCTCGGGAACCGTTTTTCGGGAGCAAAACCGTCCAAAAACACACGTCGCCTTTCAATTTCGCGGGTAGGTGGAGGGGCAGAGGAAGTTGTCAGGCCCACATGTCAGCAGCCAAACCGCGTCACCTTTCAAATTCCATATTATTAGTAACAGGTGTTTATAAATGGCCGCGTCGCCTTTCAATTCCCAAACCCCGTCGCCTTTCAATTTCCAGATCCTGTCACCTTTCCATTTCTTTCCCCTTCTCCTTGATGGCCGCGGTGTGCTTGATGGAGCTGCTGCCAAATGAACTGGTCACCCAGATCATCCTCCGCTCCATCAAGGATGAGCCCATCATTCGTTTCCTGATCCTTTGTAATCGGGTCTGCGGCACCTTCCGGCGTATCTACGACTTGGATGAGGTACTCCTGCATGTGTTGCTGCGTGAGCTTCATCAAGTGTGCAAGAATCGCTACGTCAGGTCATTATTGGAGGAGCGCTTCCGCCTCGCCGAACATCTGGAGGCCTTATGCTTCGAGGGGATGGAGAGGTTGATGAGGCGGTGGAATCCCGATGAGGGTCTTAAGCTCGTCGGAAAGGCCGCTGCCAAAGACGCTGGTGCGAAGTACTTCTTAGAGATGTTGAAGTACCGTTGCAACCCTACAGACCCCGAAGCGATGTCACTGCTCCACGAAATCAGCGGCGGGCCGTCGCCCCCTAACGGGCGATGGAAGAACCACAACCTGCGGCGGCTGCGCTTCCTCGTCCGCCGGGATCTCGAGAACATTGCGTGGTGGTACTGGCTTCATGATGGCGACGATGACATTCCGTTGCTGCCCGTCCAGAATCCCCACATTTGCATTTGGGCAGCGGGATGTAGGCACTACGGGCCGGAGACTGTAGGGATCATCCACTACTGCAGCGCTGAGTTTCGCATCCGTCATGAGTTCGACCTGTGGACGCGTACATTTAGCGTCGCGGTGGAGTACGCCGTCAGCAGGATGAACATCGGGATGTAGGCGGAAGCATCAATAAAATTTTTTTATCTTGAATTTAAATTATTACATATTCTGTGTCGCATCCACAAGATTTGATTTGTCAGGTTTCTGAGTCAAATCGAAGGTTGCGGTGGTCTCATTTGTCGCATTAGAGGCCTAGGGTGCCCTCTTGGATGTCAAAGCGGGCACGGCGGCGGTGGCGGCGGTGGCCTCTGCTAGTCTGCTTCCTCCTCTATTCTCTTGGATGGGCGTAGGAGACGAGGATTGGAGGGGCAAATGAGATGCGGTTAACCACCCCCTCTGTTCTATTGGAATGAAGAACAATTCGCATTTCTCCTTTTAATCTGCAGTCAAATTTTGTAACATGTATTTCTCTGTCATACTTAGTCAAAATTTGATGATTGTTTTTCCTATTTTTTTCTAAAATCCCCATCTTTTCATTAATTTCATTGTTTAGTGTATATTCTGTTTCGTGAATAATGTTTATATGCCTTATCTTGTTCTTTGTAAGTACAACATAGAAATAATATTTGTTTTCCACAACCATTAGTAATGAAACTTTGCATTTCATAATCTTAAGGTGAACACAAGCTTGTGTTAAAATTTCAAATGCGTATGAGATCGAACATGTTGCAATGTGTGGAAAACTTCAATGTTCAAGCAACATTCTAGGAAATTATGTGAGAGATGTAGCCATTTGTACACAAGTATATTCTTCTTTTATTGAAACCATTTGAATTTTTTATTACAAGTTTAGGTACCCAAATTATGTTGCCATGTCAATTTGTAGAATTTTTGGAGCAAACTAAGATGTTATTAGAATTATTATATCACAAGCATGAGATGTATATTCGAATTATAAGAATGTTGGGTACACAAGTGTGACTGTTTTGATATTTTATTAAAATACTAAATGTCCAAATATGAATTGATGTTATTTTTAATGATATTAGGTGTTGTTTTACCGGCTCTAAGATTTGATGGATGCAAGTTTCATTTCTAAAAAATAGTGTCGGGCCCACGCGTCAGTGTCAGCAGCCTATATAAAGAAGATAACCGCCCAGACCTACCTACCAACGAAGGCGACGCGGGTTTACTAACCAGCGTCGGTGACGACTATCCATTGTCAGCGTCAGCAGGCAAACCTTGCGCGTGCTGTTAAAAAATTCCCACCTATATTGACTATAATACCCATGGAATTCCAATTCCACCAGAGAGCCGTTCAAGGGCACGCCAGTAATTTTCGTGAACACAGTAACACGCGCGCAGGGACATAAATTTGGGAGTCTAATTCCTAGATAGATCCACCATGCCCGCACTCTCCCCGCCGCTGCCCTGCTCCTTCTCCAGCCCTAGCCCGCTGCCGCCGCTCTCCCCGCCGCAGCCCTGCTCTTCTCCAGCCTCACCGGTCCTGGCGTGACGTCTGCGAAGCGGCTCCAGCCGTGACGACGGTGACGAGGACGCGGTTACTGGCGTGTGGACAGCGTCTCGGCCAACCTAAAGACGGTGACGCGGATCTGGCATCCCCGGCCACGATGACGAGCCGGCCACCTCAGGCAACAAGGCGACACAGATCGGGCCTGTCCGACCACCACGAGAACAACTACTTCATTCGCGATAGAGGTTAGTGCTGTTTGAACCCCCAACACCCTCTCTCTGCTCGGCCACCCAATCTGCTATTCCTGTCAAGGTGGATTAGGGAGACATGCTACTTTACGGTTGTTTAGGCCTTTAGGGTCAGTTCACATAGGATTACTCCTAGAATTGCCTGCATTAGTACAACATGCCTTAATAGTTCATTTTTAATTGGTTGGCTGTGGATTTGACAGATGAATTTTGTTGCTCCAAGTGTGTTTGAATAAATTGTTGCTAACAGATGAACTTCTATGAACTATTGAAATTCATTTTCATGTTTCTGGTGCGCCAATTCTTGTTATGCTTTAATTCTGTTATGCTTCGAATGTACCAGATCGATAGTTATGCTTTGGACCTGTTAGCATACTTTAATTCTGATTACTTTGTTCTCTTGTTGCATGTACACATGGAACACACAATTCATTGCTGCTGAAGTTGGACAAGGAAACAGTTGAAGGAATTTAGTCTCTACTTTGATATATAAGCATATTGCTTCACCCTGTCAAAATGGTTAGCACCTATCCCCAACCTGTATGCTAATATCAACTATTTTGCCTATCAGAGAATAAGAATTTATCTAATTTGGTTTAGGTTTTCAATCTAGCTTATGTTGCTCTACTGACAACCTGACATATCATCTATGCGGCCTCCCACAACACCAAACTCCTCTACCTCCAGTGCACCATCACAGCCCATCGATGGTGAACCTTGTTCACAGCCTATCGACGGTGATCCTTCTTCACAGGGTCACTCAGCACATACTGCTGTGAGTAGTACTTGATCCCGCGGGTCAAGGACACAAACCAAATGGCCAGAAGACAAGTTGACCGCAACTGGACTTGATAACAATTTTTGGCCTACCCCAGATGTTGCGAGGGATAGATTTGTATTGGTCTGTGGCCTCATTGCTCGAGAGACGGTGTCAATCAACAAGGCGGTTGAAGATCTCTCACCAATTGAGAAGGAAGAGCTGTTCACAGTTTTAGAGGAAAAGCTAGATTACCCAGCCAATCTGGCTGAATCTGTTCACAAGAAGGCAGTTAAGGTAGCTATGTCAGAGGTTGCAACCTTGCAATGGCGGTTCAAGACCCATTTGAGAAAAAAAATATGTGAGCCAAGAGGAGACTCCCTTTGTGAAGCATGCCTTTTTGCAGCCAAAAGATTGGACTGTGTTTGTGCAGGAAACCAATTCTCCTAGATTTCAGCGATTGAGCCAGTGGATGAAAGAAAAGAGAGCATTGCATAATAAGTCACACAGGATGGGCAGAAAAGGTTATGTTTGTAAAAGGAAAGAGTGGGAGGAGGAGGATGCAAAGCTAGCTGAAGAAGGAAAACAGAACCCTTGGGACCAATTTCCTGGACGTTCGAGGCCTTATCTGCGGGCAAGGGTAGGGTGTTGATGGTCGATTTCCGTTAACTAAGAGCACTTGTTACACTTTGGTTTGAGCTTTGATTTATAACTAACCCGCCACTAGGCACACTAATGATATAACAAGTTCGCACTTGCACGTGGTTTTTGGAGTATGTTGTTTACGCAGGATTTAAGCGCCTAAATGATGACTTTCGGGAAGAGTTCATCAAGCACTTTGTGAGAAGATCACGAAGCCCGGCACAAGTCGACACGAAGTGAACATGACTCCAAATGACCCGAGGACCAAAGCTTGAAGCTGTGAAAGTCCAAGGACCTAAACAGAAGATGTGGGAGTTCGTACGCCAAGTACCCTTATCCAAACCACGGGGAAAACGATGTCAAAGACCCACATGAAGTTCGGCAAATATTCAAGAAGACACGAGAAGCATCGGGGAGCGAACCGGACCGAAAAGGGCCCAGGCCAGCCGGCCCACCCCCTTTTCTGCCGGTTCGCGCCCCCTTTGACCTATATGCTCCTCGGTGTATTTATATCGCCTGCCTCTGACCGCCGCCACATCCATTCATCAGAACTTGGTGAAACCTAGAAGTGGGCACCGGAGGGAGATGACGGCGGCAGAGTCCTTGAAGTTGTCTAGGGGATGGCCTAGGCCGACCCTAGCCGCCATGGCCGCCCTGCGTGGTTGTGCCATGGTGGAGTTCCGGAGCTACGCATTCATCATCATAGGTATGGCCTCGGTGGTGATGGTGTAATGTATAGTTTCATGTGAGCAATGATAATCTTGTCATCCGATCTATTAAGTGATTCCATGTCTCTGTCTTTACTTTCTACTTTTCATGAATATGTTTGACCCTTAGTCTAATGCTAGGTTAGACTACATAGCATGCTTTATGTAATCATGGTGATTAGATCTAGTTTGTGGACCCTTCATAGTTTGTAGACATGTCCATGTATGGGCACGCTCGTGGATCCCCCGCTTCATTAAGGGAGCATCGTGACAGGGTGATTTCCCCCGAACGAGCGGATGTCCTCGGGAGGTAGGCCGAAGGTAGGAGTTTAAGGATGCTTTTAGATGAGATGCTTGGTTTGTTGTTCGTTTGCCGGAACTACAACTAGAAGGTGATAGACTTAGTCGTCCCCTTGGTGGTGCTTTACCTTACCTATGTTCGTGTATGTGATCAACCTTGAGCTATCATACACGTATCTCTTAAAGGTTACCTTTTATGCAATCTACACTTCATGTTAGGTTAGTTCGATAGATTAGGTAGAGAACCTTAGCGGTTTGCTTCCGATCCTTGGATTGACAATCCTTGGGGGACCTTCCTTGGTGAAAAAGGCACCAAGTCACCCGTACGCTTGCGGTGAACTTCAACACGGTTTTGAACTGTCAACATAGGGAAGAGGAAGACCACTAGTGAAGGAAGCGGGGACATAACATTCAGTAACCCTGCGGTGGTGGGGGTAGCAACTAGGGTGAAAACACTTGCAGCTCAGGCTAGCGGTGGTTCTTTCCATGGGGTCAGGGAGAATGATATCCTCACCGCATCACTTGAGACTCTAGAGCATCGAGGTTGGGTCCGAGGCGTGTCTAGTTCACTTGGCTGGGGTAAAGAGTTTGGTGAAGAGTTTGTTGGAATGTACAAGAAGAAGAGGAACAAGAAGTCTGTACCGGAGATTGAAGAGATAGTTGGTGAAGCATTCACCAGAGTTGTCGACATACTAAGACAATCAGGCATGGTCCATATACCGGAAAATGTACTTCATCCTCCCCAATCACCACCTATCAGTAGCAGCGAGGAAGAAGATGTGCATGGCCTCGAGGAAGAAGATCCGCATGGCAGTGAGGAAGAAGAAGCACATGGCAGAGAGGAAGACCATTGGCATGTCAATGAGGACGAAGGTAGTCAACAGCACATTGATAGTCGATCACCTATGCTAGACACAATAGATAAGCTGACAGAGCCAACCAAGTGCACCCTTTTGGATGGCACCGGGAATAAAGTGGAGCTCGCACTAACCACTGTCTTTCCATTGCAAAAGACAGTCCATATAGTACCGATGCAGGATGGGTATGCTGTGGTGCAACCTAGTTATGTGTGGGGCAATACGAGTCACTACCCTCTGCCTGTACCAATTGGGGGGGATGAAGTAACAACCCTAGCTGAGCTCTCTGTCTAAGGATTCAATGGTCAAAGAACATGATCCATGTACCACCCATTATGAGAAATACCAACCCTGCACCCACATCAGGTAGCAGGGGTACAACATCAGATGGAGGTACTGCAGCTCAGCGTCAGCAAGAGAAAGCTCAGCAGCAGCAGCAGATCGGCAAAACTACGCAGCAGGAGCATCGACAACAGCAGGAGGAGACCAGACAATCTCCACCTAAGTAGCGGCAGCAGATCAGCAAAACTACGCAGTAGGAGCATCGACAATAGCAGGAGGAGGACAGGCAATCTCCGCCTAAGCAGCAGTAATAGCAGCCTCTGCAACAGGAGGAGGACAGGCAATCTCCGCCTAAGCAGCAGCCTCTGCAACAGGCGGAGGACAGGCAATCTCCGCCTGAGCAGCAACCACCACAGAAGAAGGGGGCCTGGAAACCTCTGCCTAGAGATGAGTTTATTAACTATATTTGGAGAAAATCGGATCCAAAATACAAGCCTGTTGTGCCTATGTTGTCAGAAGTGGACTTACAGGCTACTGGACCGAATTGTGCCAGGTTGCATGCTTATGCCATGGAACACAGTAAAGATAAACTTAGTTTTCTAGCAAAGTTGCCTGAAGACTCCTTTCATGGTGCTGGTGATTTAATGTTAAACATTGCATTCAGTGACGTGTATGACCTTATAACCCTGGTTGCTCTGGATGAGACCTTCTTGAGGTTGTGGAGATTGTAAGTGTCTTAAAACCAAAAAAGATATTTCTTTAATTTTGACCACAAAGTTCATACATGCTAACATTTGGATTTTTTGTAGGAAAATGATGGACAAGGCAGCGGAGTTGAAGATCAGTGTTGGGTTTTTGGATCCACAGGTTCAGATGACCAAAAAGATTGATAAGGAGGCTACCTTGTAGTACAAGCATTGAGAAATGCAATGACGAATGACTATGTGGTGGGTGCTTTCTGCACCGGTGGCCACTGTGTAACACTGATCATCTGTATCAAGTACAAAGAGGTTTGGTATCTAGATTCTGCTAAACATCATCCCGTGCGAAAGTTCGATGACCTCCGAGCGCTTGTGACATGGTCCGTATCTTGTAGGTTTTGTTCACAAAATTCAATCTCTTAGTGTTTCTAATCGTTATTGCTGATCATGTAGGGCCTTTGAAAATATATGCCCAAAGGACGAAGTGATGAAAGGAAAGAAGAAAAAGCTAAAAACCAATCAGACATTCAAGCACAAGCCAAATACCACTATAAGACCGAGGTTTTTTTATGGTCCCTTCATACCAATTTGGTACTGCATTAACTTGTTATTTTGGTACCTCGATGCGCAGTGCGCTCAGCAGCCATCAGGGTCCGTTTTGCTTGGATTCCATGTGGCATTCAATATGTTCAAACTACTCGAAGACATACCTCACATCAAGAAGGCTGTTGTAAGTAGATAATGCTCACCCTTGTCTTTGCTCATATTCTCCATTTGATTTTAGAAACTGATTTGTACTTGTATTCTCATAATGATTGTATTTTGCAGTATTTCAAACTTGCCCTAAATGTTTCTACAGAAGATCTAAAGCCGGTCCGGGAGATGCTATGCGAGTAATTTGTTAAGGAGACCCTCGACCGAAATGACAACTTCTATAATGGTGCACCGTGAGTTCATTGTACTGCCTGACAAACTTGAAACTTGCTGCATTTAGGCTTGTTTAGTACTGTTTGAGAAACCTGCTTGGCTGGGGTCAGCTGTTGTTGCCTGGTTTAGGCAGTTTTCTCAAGACTCCATCCAAACAAAGCACCGATGAGGAACTTGAAACTTTAGCATGCATGTCGATCTGATGAGGAACTTGATGTGATCTTGCATTGTGTATATATATGTGATATTGCTTGTGTATATATGTGATGAGAATGTGTTTGTGATGTCTCCTTGCATTGCTGTGGTGGCTGCCAAATCTTAGTTGTTTCTAGGATGCAGCCCCTAATCTGGTGGCTGCCAAATCCTGGCTGGTTCCGGGATGAAGCCAGAAAACAAATGTTGACATTTCTTAGCGTCGATCACTTAAGAACAGATTTGGAATCCATCCTTAGGGTCAGCGCTAGAAATGCTTTGTTGGCATTTCTTAACGTCACCACTAATGACGCTGCGTTAGCGTGAACATCAAGACTTGCCAAAGGTATATCTAAACAATCATGAACGAATCCACAAGCGCACAGATAAACCATTGTAGCATTTCCCCAAGGAAGGAGAATATTCCAAGGGTATCGTATCCGTGGAAGGCAATGGCGGATATCATAGACTTATGCTTTTGCACTGAATGTAAACCAAGAGATAGATATAGGAAACAACAACTCAAAGGCAGGGGTAAGATAAGAGATACGATGGGGTAGTGTGACACACACTCAGATCTACCTCTACTCTAGCACTCTACGGCATAGGGGGAACATACGAGTTAGCTCTAGGTTCTAATGTACTAAACATACAAAGCTAGAAGATACGAGAGATAGGCATGAAACATTGCATGAAAGGGTAAGGTTCAGCACCCAGGTACAAATGGGGAGATAGCCCACGACGACCAGCACTCTACGAAACTATACTTTAGACTCCTACAGCAATACCCCAGCACGGAGAGTTCCAAAGGGTCCAACAGCTGTCACCACTGCGGCCTACCTCTATCGTTATGGGGGGTATGCTTATAACTAATGTAGCCCCACAACCCAGGCACCATGCCTGCATTGCTGCTAGACTTCACCCTGCCCGGACTATTGTGATCCAGGGTGAGAGCCACCAAAAGACTGGTCAACTTAGACCGAGTACCGTAGCTTGAACACAAACCTCATGCAACACTATCATGCCATCTAACAAGATCAACTAAGGCTAGACATACGAATGGATACGAACTCTCTTATGTCTAGTCAACAAGATCAAAGGGTCGTGTTCGTGAAGAACACGAGACTCTAACTTATGAACAAACACATAAGGAATGAGTAAATCACCCTTCAAGTGGATCAAATGGTAGTGTTCGTGAAGAACACAAGCCTCTAAATGATGAACAAGAGATGAACTCAAGAACATATCAAGCATATGATCTACCATGACTTTATATGAAATAGCTGAATAACTGAAGAAGATCAAAGTCATACAATGAAATAAAGATAAAAGAGAACTCATACCTAGACTCCAAAGAAGACTTGGAACCTGAAGAAGAGCTACTCTAGCCTACCCCCTAGTCTTGTAGACTAAAAGTGAGAGGAGAATGAGAGAGTGGTGTGTGAGAAATGGGAGCCCCTCCCCTTCTATTTATAGGCAAGGAGGAGACTTGCCTCGGGCACCAAATGGCCTCAAAACACCCGGGAGTGAAGCAAGTGACCAATGAGCAGCTGCCATGTGGAGGGACGAGATGGGGCGGCCCAAAGGCGGTTCGGCCAATCCTAGGATCGGTCGCCCCTAGGCCCCCACTCGGGGTGGTTTTCCTCTAGGTGGCTGCCCTGTGGGCCCTCTGATCCATCCCCGGTGCATGGCTTGTTTTGGTATCCGAGGTGGGCCCTTTGATCCATGTGAAGTCCATGTGGCGCTCTCTGATTCGTCGGTGAGTGCCTCCCTTGAATCACTGACGTGGATTGCCACTGGTTTCCTTGGTGGCAACCACCTCCTCAGCTGAGTTGGCATGGTTCTTCCATAGAAGGTGGGTTTCCATCTCTTTTAATAGGTATTTCACCTACATACAAATAATCTCCAAGGACAAGTGGAACTACATTATTCAAACCAAAATGCAAGTAAATAATGCATATGCCTCCATTTTTGTGAGAATATTGATGGCTGGAAGTAGTACTTAACAGCCGTCAACAAACTCCCCCAAGCTAACCTCTTGCTCGTCTCAAAGCAAGACATTAGGGACTTAGGTTGGTTGATCAGGAGTTGCTACGATGTTGTATTCTTAACTTATGGCAAACATACAGCAAAGTACTCTACCAAGAGTTGAACAAGTTGGCAATGTTCTTACCATTCACCTGATGGCATGGGGCGTATAGCTTCACCTATCTTAGGCGGTTGAGAAACAGAATGGTTATATAGCAAATGCATAATCACTCATACCTTGATCAGCTATCAATCCGGAGGTTTTGCAAATTTTTCAAAAGAAAATCAGAGTTCCTCAAATGATACTCTCGGATCGCTCAAAAGTGTATGGTTCCTCACCAAGGCATGAATGTTGCCTTTCTTCACATCCTACTCCTAATAGGCTTATGTGGAGCTTTAGGTAGGGAAGAAATGTGGCATACTTGTCTCTCATATTTTGCTAAGTCAAAAACCGGATCCTTAGAAGAACAAGCATACATCCTGATCAAGATGTGCATATGTGTCTGATGATGATGATGAGCATGGTAAGGTGGATACTAGGCCCGAAAATGGGTGCTAGATATCACCATGCTTTATATGAGGAAATGAGAGACTGATGGTAAGGTGGACACTAGCCCGGAATGGGTACTAGTTATTACCATCTATATGGTGGAACTCTTTCTCTTGCACATATCAATCCCTTTCTCCTTTAGGAATTTTTTCGAAACTTGGGCTAGCTTTCTTTATTTATTTTTGCCATGATTTAGAGCATGCTTTTGTTTTCTTTCTCTTTTTTTAGCTAGCCCTTTGTCTCTATCGGAGATATTTGGAGAGGGATGAATGATACAAAGGTACATATAGTTTTATTCGTGGAAGAATGCATAAGCAAATGGAACAAATGATGAATGCTAACTTCCAGTGTAGAAGTTTTAGCATGAACGTGTACGTGATCTTGATCAGGGGAGTATGAGTTCTAACAAGGGTCACAACAATTTGACAAAGCTCAATGAGAGAACAAGCTACATATGTGGAGGCTAACAAGAGCTAGAATCTACATATGCCATTGGATAGAAAATGCTCATCATTGAGGAACTCATCATGTTTTGATTTTTTCAAAAAGGAAAACTCCGGATGTCAAGCATCACTAGGTGTTGATGGTTGTTAAGTACTACTTTCAGCCCTCAATATTCTCACATAAATGGAGGCATATGCATTATTTACTTGCATTTTGGTTTGAATAATGTAGTTTCACTTGTCCTTGGAGATTATTTGTATGTAGGTGAAATACCCATTAAAAGAGATGGAAACCCACCTTCTATGGAAGAACCATGGCAACTCAGCTGAGGAGGTGGTTGCCACCAAGGAAACACATGTCATCCCACGTCATTGATCCAAGGGAGGCACTCACCGACGAATCAGAGAGCGCCACATGGACTTCACATGGATCAAGGGGCCCACCTCGGATACCAAATCAAGCCATGCACCGGGGGAGGATCAAAGGGCCCACAGGGCAGCCACCCAGAGAAAGCATAGGCCAGGGGGCCACCCTAGGGGGGTGGCCGATCCTAGGATCGGCCGAACCACCTTAGGGCACCCTGATCCTAGCCTTCCACGTGGTAGCTCCCTATTGGTCACTTACCTCACTCCCGGGTGTTTTGGTGGAGTTTGAGCCCCGAAGCAAGCCTCCTCCTTGCCTATAAATAGAAGGGGAGGGGCTCCCATTTCACACACACCACTCTCTCATTCTCCTCTCACTTTTAGTTTCCAAGGCTAGGGGGTAGGTTAGAGTAGCTCTTCTTCAGGTTCCAAGTCTTCTTTGGAGTCTAGGTATGAGTTCTCTTTTATCTTTATTTCATTGTATGACTTTGATCTACTTTAGTTATTCAGCTATTTCATATAAAGTCATGGTAGATCATATGCTTGATATGTTCTTGAGTTCATCCTTTGTTCATCATTTAGAGGCTTGTGTTCTTCATGAACATTGCCTTTCGATCCACTTGAAGCATGATAAACTCATTCCTTATGTGTTTGTTCATAAGTTAGAGGCTCGTGTTCTTCACGAACACGACCCTTTGATCTTGTTGATTAGACATAAGAGAGTTCGTATCCGTTAGTATGTCTAGCCTTAGTTGATCTTGTTAGATGGTATGATAGTGTTGCATGAGGTTTGTGTTGAAGCTACGGTACTCGGTCTAAGTTGACCAGTCTTCTGGTGGCTCTCACCCTGGGTCACAATAGCCCAGGCCGGGTGAAGTCTAGCAGCAACGCAAGCATGGTGCCTGGGTTGTGTGGCTACGTTAGTTATGAGCATACCCCCCCCATAACGATAGAGGTAGGCCACAGTGGTGACAGCTATTGGACCCTTTGGAACCCTCCGCGCTGGGGTACTTGCTATAGGAGTCTAAAGTCTAGTTTCGCAGAGTGCTGGTCGTCGCGGGCTAGCTCCCCGTTTGTACCTGGGTGCTGAACCTTACCCTCTCATGCAATGCTCATGCCTATCTCCTGTATCTTCTAGCTTTGTATGTTTAGTACATTAGAACCTAGAGCTAACTCGTATGTTCCCCCTAAGCCGTAGTGTGCTAGAGTAGAGGTAGATCTGAGTGTGTGTCACACTACCCTTTTATATCTTTTATCTTACCCCTACTGAGAGACATGGATACCCATGGGTCCCCACCGGCCAGGGTCCCAGAGGTCCCTAACAAGTGGACCCGACCTTCTAGAAGCCCCACCGACTTGCAAAGTAGGCCCGACGACCTTATCCACGACTCCGACGACCCCGGGCGACCTGATCAAGATCCCGGAAGATCCACCGAACTTGGCGTGCAAGCCAAGGCACTAGGACACGGCGCGCCGCCGCCTGTAGCTCCGAGTATCACGGGATACTCCTTGTAATCCGGGAGATAAGCTTCCCGCAATTGTAACCGACCCAGACATGGGTCCACCGACCTTGAATGGAAGCCCTAGTTGGTCCTCCCCATATAAGGCGGCCAAGGACTCCATTCAAGGGGACATCTTCATCTTCATCCTCGCATAATCCACCACAACTGGACGTAGGGTTTTACTCTCCTGAGGCCTGAACCAGTCTAAACCCTCTGTCTCCCCGTGTCCTTCGCCATACTCGCCTAGTTCCGAGTTCACCACATGGACTACCACCTATGCTCTTAGGTCCTGATCCTCCATTAACCTGCAAACCTCTAGGGTAACCCCCTAGCGGATCTATCCAGGTCTCACCTCCTGACACCTGCCTTTGAGTTTGTTGTTTTCTATATTTATCTCTTAGTTTACATTCAGTGCAAAAGCATAAGTTTATGATATCTGCCATTGCCTTCCACGGATATGATACCCTTGGAATATTCTCGTTCCTTGGGGAAATGCTACAATGGTCTATTTGTGCGCTTGCGGATTCGTTCATGATCGTGTAGATTTACCTTTGGCAAGTATTGATGTTCACTCTAACTCGGCGTCATTAGTAGTGACGTTAAGAAGTGCCAACAGGCATTTCTGGCGTTGTCACTAAGGATGGATTCCAAATATGTTCTTAAAGTGATGGCGCTAAGAAATGCCAACACTAGGTACAAGATCATAGCACTCTATTATACCATATCATGTCTCACAACAACTTAGGCAAGGATCATGCTTTTTTCTACCCACAGTTTTCAAGCTAAGGTTTGAACATGCAAGCCAACAAACTCAAAACTTAGGTAGGATACAAAGTTGTAAGCAAGACATACGAGAAGAATAAACAGAGCAACTATTCATCATTTCAAGCATAGAGGCAAAGCATTCTTACTATGCATATCAAAGCAAACTAAGCAAATGATGATGATGAAAGCAAATAAATAATTTTGGTCTTTTTATTTTTGTAGTTTTTTTGGGTTTTCATTTATAAGGCATTCTGAAAACAAAGGAAGATACAAGTTAACTCAGGATGGGGGTCCTCCCCCAAGCTAGCTTCAGGCTCACTGCGGAGGAGGGTAGAAGAAACCCTGACTCACGTAGTAAGCCCTCTGCTCCTCCATGTGTCGCTGCTGAGCCTGCTGCATGGCTTCAATCCCTTCACCAGCCTGACGCTGCCACGCTGAGGTAGACTCGACATGGGTGTTCAGCGTCTCCTCCAATCCTGTGACCTGGACGCTGAGCTCTCCCATCTGCTGCGTGAGCTGAGCATCGCGTGCAGAGGCTGAGGAGTGCCGCCTGAAGGACGAAGACGGAGGTGGACCACCGGAGCTGGAACTAGCGGGTGTAGCCCACTGAGCACCGCTCGCCCTCGCCTAAGCCGTGCCACTCGCACTCGGATGGTAGGTGGGCTGGTCCCAACCAGGTGCATATCCAGGGGTAACCCCTGAACATGTACCCTGCAGGGGCCCCTCCTGCCTCCGGTGGTGTGGTAGGCTGTGGCTGTGGTTGTGGCTGTGACTGCTGCTGCTGCATGTGTGCTCTCTTCGCCGCGCTTCTGGTGGACCTGCCTAAAACACTAGCACGACGGCTTTCCTCTTGTGTAACAAGGGGAATGGTTAGTGACTCCGAGCCATACAATCGAAACCCCGGGTTAGGTAACGGGATATGATTTGCATAACCCGAGAAGAAGAAAGTCAAAGAATCATTTGGGCCTCTCTTAAGTATATGCCCCTGGATCAAGTATGCCTCATCAATGAGAACTCGGGGCGTCCGGATGAAGGGTACGGGATTCCTGCTAAGAACCCCGAGTCTGAGAGCAATACAAGTCACCAAAGATGTACACTCAACAGGACCTATCATCTTGAAATTCATCAACCACTGCCGAATCATAGTTTTAACGGGAGAGACCTTGATCTGTTTAACAGCGGTGTATAATAGCATCAACTTATCACTGCGCATGGGCCAAACATCTTCTCGTGGAAAGAGAGTAATGGTGAGCCACTTGTGCCACAAACGGAGAGTGGGATGCACAATATCATTGCACCGAGGCACAAATTTGCCACTGTAAACAAGACCAGAGATGTCTGCCCAGAAAGAGTCTCGAACAAAACCCTCACAAGCCTTCTTCAGAGAAACAGCACAACGAGAAGTAAAACCAAGGTGACGACTAAGTTCCTTCCAAGAAACACGATAATCGGTCCCAAAAAGACGAAACACAATACCATCCGGAACCTCAGTAAGAGAGCAAAGAAACTAGATGGTGAGGGGCCGAGAGCCAAGCTTTGTAACCGACGCAAACTCCTCCCAACCAAGAGCAGACCAAATATAAGCAAACTCGAGATTCATACCTGTTTTCTCCATGAGAGCCGGGTCGAAGCCCTGGGTGTGGGCGAAGACTCGGTCCTTCAAGATAGCGTAGGCTTGCTCCTCTCGAGCGCCCCACAAGCTGAGGTAGGGGGTGTCATCGACGACCTCCTCCGCCGCTTGAGGTTCGGCTTGCTCTTCTTCATAATCCATCATTGATGGGCTCGGCGTCGGCTCGGCGGGGACGGATGAACTCGTGCTTGCCCGCGAACGGGAGCGTGTCACCCTCCGGAGAGTGTTCGCCGCCCAATTCATGCTAGCACAACAACAAGGCACAACAAGAGCAACTCGGTGATGGATTAGTGAAATCGAATGAAATTCTTACTGAGCTTCCTCCACTAATAGCAATACCTTCAGCTACACAATAGAGAGAATACTTGATGATCCAAACTTGAGCAAGAAATCCAAGAAAACCAAGAGAGCAAGGAGTAGAGAGGGGAGTGTGAGTGAAATGGGTGAAGAACACCCCCTCTCCCCCTGCTATTTATAGGCAAATGCGCCGGGCACCCAGACATGGCCGTTGGGCAACGGCTAGGAGCCGTTGGAGCAAGGTGGGGCCCAGCAGCCATTGTGTTGCTTCGGCCGAACCTGGGGTTGGCCGACCCCAAGTCGGGCCCACCTGCCCTCTACCCTAGCCAGTGGCTCCCCAACGGCTAGCTGGGGGCCTGCTTGAGGAGGCGTGCGGCAGCAGGAGGTCGGGAGTTGGGATGCAGACACCCCAGGAATGCGCGCGCGGGGGGTCTTGCTGCATTTTGCAGTAGCTGTTGCAGCTCCTGCTGGAGCTGCAACAGTACCCGTCGCTGCTGCATTTTGCAGATGCATAACAGGCTGCGGCACTTGCTGGAGACAGTCTAATTGTAGTCCCCCAAGACCCGGCGCCCGTCGCCGGAGACGAGGAAGATAACTCCCTGGAGCACCTGAGAACTCACACATGCTAAACAGTGGAAGACAGAGTCTTTTGTGCCAGAAAAACCAACCGACATTTTCTAATGTATTCAAAACAATTTATACAACTGATTACATGCAACCGAGTGGCTAAACAGGGTGACGACACTGCGATCTTCTCACCTCCACAATAGCCGTGCCATCCCACGACCAGAGACTCGGCCATCGCCACCACTACGCCTATGACTTAACTGAAAACCAGAAAGCCAATGCATGAACACATGCACAACCTGTACATTGACGTGCTCAACTAATTGAGCTCCTTTTATTTAGCTAAGAAAGCAACAAACCAAACAAGTTCAGCCGAGCCTGAATTATCCAACAATCTCCCCCTAATTTATGCTCGGCTTACTTCAATTTGACGATGCCAATTCTATCACAAAGCTCTGAAAACCTCGCTCACATAGTTCAAGCAGATTTTCCCATCCTCCACACTTTTGCGAATGTAGTGATACTTCACATCAATATGTTTGCTTCTATCATGGAGAACAGGGTTCTTGCTTAAGGCAATAGCAGACTGATTATCCATTCTCAAAACTGGCTGCTGAACTTTGACACCAACATCACTCAGCAGCCTAGTAAGCCACACGGCCTAGCAAGCCCCCACTGCTCCAGCCATATATTCAGCTTCACATGTAGAAAGAGCCACTGCTGCTGCTTGTGTGATTTCCATGAGATTGGCATCTCACCCATGAAGAACATCACCCCTGTGGTACTCTTTCTGTCATCAATATCTCCCCCAAAATCACTATCACTGTAACCCACGAGTTTGTTGTTGCTGCCTGAATACTTGGGGTACACAATTCCAAACTCCACTGTCCCTGCAATGTATCTCAACAAATGCTTGACAGCTGCCAGATGCTCCTGTCGAGGTTTCTCCATAAACCTGCTAACATACCCAACAACAAATGCAATATCTGGCCGAGTGTGCACAAGATACCTCAAACCCCCAACCAAACTGCGGTACATTGTGGGATCAACCTCTGCTGTGCAACTCCTAGTTGACAGTTGAAGTCGAGGCTCCATTGGAGTGTGGTAGGGGTTGCAGCTGGTCATCCCAGCCTTCTCCAACAACTTCCTTGCATAAGCTGCCTGCCCAAGTGTGATTGCTTTGTCTCCTTGCTTCACTTTAACCCCCAAGTAAAATGACACAAGACCTAGATCACTCATGCGAAAAACTCTCTGCATCTCCTCCTTGAAAGCATAGACACCCACCACCACTCGAGAAATTCCCACCCCCCTTGTGCAGACTCCATACTCACTAGTGCACCTGGTGAACCCAATCTTGCACAAACTAATGTCCAGCTTTGTATTCCGAACACGGGGAGCTTGCCTTAACCCATACAAAGCTTTCTTCAACTTCAGCACCTTATTCTCGTGTCCTGCAGCAACAAACCCTGGTGGCTGCTCGACATACACCTCCTCTTCAAGCTCTCCATTCAGGAATGTTGACTTAACATCCATGTGATGTACAGGCCAGCCTTCTTGTGTAGCAACTGCCAGTAGCATTCTAATTGACACCATTCTTGCAACAGGGGCATACACTTCATCAAAGTCAATTCCTTGCTTCTGGACATATCCCTTGGCAACAAGGCGTGCTTTGTGCTTAACAATAGCACCCTCTTCATCACGCTTGACCTTAAACACCCATTTCAGGTCAATTGCTTTGTGCCCAGGTGGCAGCTTCACCAGCTTCCAGGTGTTATTCTGCTCAATGGATGCCATCTCCTCCTTCGTGGCCTTGATCCATCATTGAATGTGCTTTGCCTCTTCAAATGTGGCTGGCTCCCCATCCCCTACAGCCACCAGCAATTCTACCCGCAAATCTTCCTCAGCAGCTTGCTGCTCAGCCTCCCCCAAAGGTGCAGCACCCCGAGCATAAATATCATCCAATTTTCTGAAGCGAAGAGGATCACCTTCATCATGGTTGATGTCGAGGTCGACGCTTCCGCCGGGTGGTGAGACGAACTCCACCCCGCCAGGTGCAGCAGGCTCAAGGGCTCCGCCCTGTGCCCGCTGCACTGTTGAGCCCACCCCGCTGTGCATGCCTGATGGCGCACTCTAAAGCGCGCCCGACTCACTCTGGCCCACCCCTCCTGGCGTGCCCGGTGAAGCACATGTCGTCAAGGCCGTTCTAGACGGAGCCGCCGACGCACCCATGGTGCTTGGCGTGTAGGTGTACTCGACGACAAAGGGATCGTCACCGCCGTTGCCGGTCCACGACTCCTGGTGCTCTCTGTTCCAATCCCACACGCGCCCTTCCTCGAACACCACATCCCGGGACACCAAAACCCAATCAGTGACATGGATGTAGAGCCAGTACGCCTTGCTGCCTGGCTTGTACCTGATGAACACCATCGGTGTGCTCCAGTCATCCAACTTCCGTATGTGCCTGCCGATGTTCTTGACATGGCCGACACAACCAAAAGTCCGAAGGAAATGAACATCAGGTTTGGATCCAAACCAGGCTTCATACGGTGTCATGTTCTTGAGGCTCCTCGTCGGCACTTTGTTGAGGACGAAGACAGCTGTCGCCACGGCCTCACCCCAGAAGCACCCTGGCACACCCATGGTCTTCAACATGCACCGAGCCATGCTGAGCACGGTCTGGTTCCAGCATTCCACCACACTATTTTGCTGAGGTGTGTACAACACGGTGAGATGCCGTTGGACGCCTTATGTGGCGCAGTGCTCTGTGAATGACCTCGCAGTGAATTCTCCACCGCGATCGGTGCGCAGCATGCTCAGCTTGCACCCCGCCTCAGCTTCAGCTCTCACCTGTAGGTGGATGAGCACCATTGCCTCCTTGTCCTTGGCGGCCAGCAGCACTGCCCACATATACCTGCTCATGTCATCGACGGCGAGCAGGACAGCTTCTTCCCTCCGGGTGTCGGCGGTGAGATTGGTCCGCACAGGTCAGCATGGACCAGCTGCAGTGGGCGCTCTGCCCTGTACTTACTCGCCACCGGGAACGGGAGACGGTGCTGCTTGCCAATCAAGCAGTCATCACACACCTTCTCCACCTACTCGATCCTCGGGAGGCCGCGCACCATCTCCCCCTTCGACAGCTTTGGCAGCCCCTGGAATCCAAGATGCCCGTAGCGGGCATGGCAGCGCCATGAGGCCTCCTCAGTGTGCGCCACGAGGCACACCGGCTTGTCGACGGCAACCAAGAGGACGTACAGCCGGCTCGCCCCACGTGGCACCGCCACCACCAGCCGCTGCACCGAGTCCCAAATCTTCAGCGCGCCCTTCTCCATCAGGATCTTGCATCCTTCTTCCTCGAGCTGGCCCAGGCTGATGATATTGGCTGTCAGCCTGGGGATGTGATACACACCGGTGAGCTGCTAGTGCCTGTCGGTCTTGCTCTTGAAGAGCACCGTCCCGCGCCCCTCGATGTCGACAGTTGACCTGTCCCCCAAGACCCGGCGCCCATCACCGAAGATGAGGAAGATAACTCCCTAGAGCACCTGAGAACTCACACGTGAAACAGTGGAAGACAGAGTCTTTTGTGCTGAAAAAACCAACCGACATTTTCTAATGCATTCAAAACAATTTATACAACTGATTACATGCAACCGAGTGGCTAAACAGGGCCACGACGCTACTATCTTCTCGCCTCCACAATAGCCGTGCCATCCCACGACCAGAGACTCTGCCATCTCCACCACTACGCCTATGACTTAACTGAAAACCAGGAAGCCAATGCATGAACACATGCACAGCCTGTACATTGACGCGCTCAACTAATTGAGCACCTTTTGTTTAGCTAAGAAAGCAACAAACGAAACAAGTTTAGCCGAGCCTGAATTATCGAACAGTAATTGCATCTAAACTCCCACAGATCGAGATGATCATTATTGCGAGCATGCATGCACACCTACATGTGAGCTCATCGTCATGCATCATATGCTTGCAGCTCCACATGGTTCTGCTCGAGACGTCGCGCATCTACCCACTGATTGTGTACATACAACGTAGGGCCTCCATGGACGTCGAGCTCACAGGAATCAAGGTGTCCCAAGGGACGATGATATCGATCCCCATCGCCATGTTGCACGGGACAAGGAGGGTTGGGGCCCTGACGCCAACGAGTTCAACCCCATGAGGTTTGAGGACGGCACAACCGCTAAGGACCCCATGGCTCTGCTGTCTTTCGCCTTGGGCCCGAGTGCCTGCATCGGCCAGACCTTCGGCGTCATGGAAGCACAGATTGTCATGGCCTCACTCCTCAGCAATTTCTCCTTCTCACTGTCCCCCAAGTCACAAGCCCTGGTATATATGCCATATCTCTGATTCCCAAACTTGGGACGCCTCTCATAGTGAAGAAACTAAACGAGTGAGACAACATGAATCTAAGCGACATACATGCACTACGGCAGCCACTTGCTTCCCTGAGTGCCAGATGCACTCGGGGAAGGCCCAAATGCACTCGGGGAAGCCTTCCCCGAGTGCAACACTCGGGGAAGAGGTTCCGGGGAATCCTCTCACGGTGAAGAAGCCTTCCCCGAGAGCCGAATATCGCGCACTCGGGGAAGCCTTCCCCGAGAGCCATGGTAGCACTCGGGGAAGAATTGACACCGTCGGCGCTGTTCGCTTTTTTAAAAAAAAACTCTTCCCCAAGTGCAACACTTGGGGAAGAAATTTGTTTTTTTAAACAAAAATCTCTTCCCCGAGTGCAACACTCGGGGAAGAAATTTGTTTTTTTAAAAAAAAACCCTCTTCCCCGAGTGTTGCACTCAGGGAAGAAATTTGATTTTTTTTTAAAAAAAACCCTCTTCCCCGAGTGCTTGGTCCTGAGCACTCAGGGAAGATTTGTGGCTGGTGTTTATTAAAACCCTCTTCCCCGAGTGTTTCTTCCAGGCACTCGGGGAAGAAATTTGGCGGTTTTTTATTAAAAACCCTCTTCCCCGAGTGTTGCTGCCCAGGCACTCGGGGAAGCCACCTCTATTTCTTTTTTTTTTTGCTTTTCTATTTAAACAACAAAGCATATAAATGTATCACAAACCACAAATCAACAGTAATATATCACAAACCACATTTATATATCACAAACATCCAAATTTGTACGAAATCCACACGTTCAAAAGTTCACAAGTTCAATACATAAAAACGAATCTGAAGGCGGCTCACGACGACGGTCCAACGTGCGATCCCGACGAGGGTTGGGACGCCCCAGCGTGCGATCCCGACGACGGTCCAGGTGGGGATGGCTCGGTGTGCAATGCCGACGACCCTCCGACATGGTTCGACACCGCATCCGATTGGTGCTACAAAAAAGAGAAGATTGCTCGTGAGTGACAAGATAAAAATGTAAGTGTACAGAAAAATTGAAAATTTTTGACAGCACCTCCCCTGCATGGGGAGGTTTCCAAAACCTGCAATAAAAACGTCGGCACGAAGGCCGACAACCATATTTCCGGCACGAAGGCTGACATATCAACAAATCCGGCACGAAGGCCGAGACATCAACAAATCCGGCACGAAGGCCATCACTAGGTTTGACGCTAAGCATGAGCAAAGAAAGTAAAACATCCGTACTCATACTCACCGGAGTAGACTCACGACGATGTGGTGGTGGTGGGGGCGCAAGCAGCTGTGCCGGGATCTCCCAACCTTGTTGCTGCCCTGTTCAGATTTATAACATTTTTCACTGGATTGGAAGCAAATTGCCCTGTTCAGATTTAGAATCTAACTCAAATTGCCCAGAAAATAAACTTCAAGTTTGGAATATTTATCACTGGATTGGAAGCAAATCTAGTCAATAATATATGGTAAACAAAAGTTTATAAAATAGTAAGCAATTATTTGTTTGACATCTAAGGTCCAGTTGAGGTTCATAGTTATATTTCAAATAATGGACGGTGACAGTAGTAAGCTTAACTGATCTGACAGTAGTTGAGGTTCATAGTCATATTTCAAATTAGTGGCTAAAATTCTAGAGAAGAAGCAATGCAATCAGAGATCTAGACTCTAGAAACATGGCAACTCAGCTTCCAAAAATGCAATTCGTTATAAATAGAGGAGGAAAGGGAGCCTGTACTGGAAGGTTGAACTTGTTTGATTTAGAATCTTGTTCAGATTTAGAATATTTATCCTAAGGGAATTTGAACTTGTTTGACAGGAAGGTTGCCGGTTTGAAAAAACAAACCAAAATTACCAGAATACACAGGACAAATTCTTGTCGAGTATAGGTTTTTTCTTTCTTAACTGATCGTAGTCTTTACTTTTCTACTATATCAATGAAGCTAGCACACACTATCTTGTGCGGTTCGTTAAAGAAAGTAATGTTGTTGTGCATCTAAGTAGTCTTCTTCCTCATCCAGGTTAATTTTAGGAGAGGGAACTATTGCTACAACATTTAATTTAGCTGCTACCTTAAGTCCATCAATTTCTATGTTTTTTTAGAGAAGTAATAGAAGATATAACACCCAGACTGGCAATTCCAGAAACAATATTGGAATCTGAAATAGAAGGAAAAGATGGGCAATTACCTGGTTCAAGTGAATTTTCTTGGCCACCAAATTAATTGCCTTTTCTACCATATACTAGAATCAATGCGTGGTGTTGCCACGCTGTCGACCATATACCCCTGGGTACCCATACATGGAAGACTATGAATTCATACATAGATCCTTGTAATCCTACTAGGACTCGTATCATGTAATCCTATTAGGACTCCTATCTTGTAACCGACTAGGAACCGACCCCTGGACTATATAAAGGAGGGTCGGGTACCTAGGAGGACAGGCAACACCTCAAGGTGAATCCCCCAACCCCTCCGGGGAACACCCAAGCGCAAGGCGCCATACATGATACTCCAAACAGGACGTAGGGTCCGCTACTCCAGTGGCCCGAACCTGTATAAATCTATGTCCCATGTCCTCGCGCATACCTTCGAGTTCCAGGTAGGGGTGATCGTCGAGATCATCGGGCGAGCTCGAAAGACCGATCGTCAAGATCAAGCAACTCGATCAGCGCGCACTTACATCTGAGTTCAAGCACGCACTCCCGCATCAAGTTCAAAAGCAACGTCTCGACGAGATAGCAAGGCAGCGTCTCGGTGAGAATTGGGCTCCAATCGTAGTGGACTCTCCGTCGGAATACGAGTTGGACCAGAAATTGACTTATCCAGATCAACTCCGAGGCGCAGGTTGCGACGTGGTCGTGTCCGAAGCAAAGTGGACCTACTCCAGCCTGTTCGCCGATCGGACTAAATTCAACTCGTCGATTACCATGCTGAGAATAGGAATTTCCATGTACGAAGCAATTTTGGAGGACAATTCAGCTACACGCACGTCAAAGCTCCAACATTTTTTTCATTGCCGTAGCAAATCCAATTTGTTGGATTTTGCTATGCGCACACCTTCATGCTCCCACAAGGCTTCAAAATCTTTGCTTGATACACACAAGCAATGTACAGAAGTACTATTACCTCAGCTACTCGAGTACAACTACATTGACACTCGGCAACGTCAACTCCTCGATAACGTCGTGCGCTGCCGCGCATCGTCCTGCGGTCGCACCGGTTCTGCCTCGACTTCTCGTCGGTCGGTCGCACTGGTTCTCGCCGTGAGCCTGATCACTCTGTCTCGCGGCTCGACTACTCATCGTTTGTTTACACCAGCTCTATTGCGCCTATGCCGTGCATCCGGGCGCATCGCCTTGCCGCTCGACTTCTCATCGGTCGGTCGCACTGGCTCTCGCCGTGAGCCCGGTCACTCTGTCTCGCAACTCGACTACTCATTGTCTGGTTGCACCGGCTCCACTGCGCCTATGTCGTGCATCCGTGCGCGTCACTTCGTCCCTCGACTTCTCGTCGGTCGGTCGCACTGGCTCTCGCCGTGCGCCCGGTCACTCTATCTCGCGGCTCGACTACTCATCGTTTGTTTGCACCAGCTCTATTGCGCCTATGCCGTGCATCCGGGGGCGTCGCCTTGCCGCTTGACTTCTCGTCGGTCGGTCGCACTGGCTCTCACCGTGCGCCCGGTCACTCTGTCTCCTGGCTCGACTACTCATCGTCTGATTGCACCAGCTCCACTGCGCCTATGCCGTGCATCCGGGCGCGTCGCTTCGCCGCTCGACTTCCCGTCGGTCGGTCGCACTGGCTCTCGCCGTGCGCCTGGTCACTTCATCTCGTGGCGGCACAATTTCTACCTCGACAACGCCATGCGCCGCTGCGACATCGTCTCGTGGCCATACCGGCTCTACTTCGACTACGCCGTGAACCGTCACGACATCGTCTTGTGACCACACCAACTCATCGTGGACTACTTCGGCTATTCTTCTCGGCTAGATTCCACTAGAACACTAGTCGAGAACGGCTTCTACGCCCCCCTCAACTAGTCGGACTCGCCTCCGACTAGTCGACTTCGTCAACACTCGTCCACAGGTTCATTCGAAACCCGCTCCGGTGGTACAAGCCGACTTCGGTCGCATCTTCAGACCGCTCTTGCGGTATCAGTAAGTCATTTATTTTAAATGATTACTTTTTTCTTCTTCTTTGGCTTGTTTTGCGCATGCATGACAACACGCCAAGGATTACTTATTGGTGTACGCTTCTCAACGGATTTTTCCACAAGAGCTACACTATGCCGACTACTCTTGGGACATATCAACAAGTCACCACGAGCTCACTCCATCAACTCGGGGGCTTTCCCAAGGAGGCAACTTCTAAAGTCCGCTCCGCGCGGCAATATAAAGTCGACTTAACCAAGTCGCATCTCAAAGTCGACTTACTCAAGTCGCATTTACAAAGTCCATTCTAAATGGCATAAAGTCGACTTCTTCAGTCGCAACCTCAAAGTCCGCTCCACACGGCACAAAGTCGACTTACTCAAGTCGCATTCTTAAAGTCCACTCCGCGTGGCAATCCAAAGTCGACTCTGGTCGCACCTTCGCCCGCTCCGGCGGCATACTGCGTGTGTAAGCTTCGATGGAACTTAGCTGTAAGTGGCCCTCGCGTCCTGGCAATGATGGTACCTAGCTGCACGTGGTCTTTACTCTTCGTACCACGGGTCTGAAACGCATGGCCCTAAGTACTCTCGCTCTGCCCAACTTACCCTAGGTCTCTCTGTTATCATGCCGATCCATACTCTAGGTCTCCCTGTTACCATCCGATCCTTACTCCGGGTTCCTGCTTCTATGCTGATCCCAGGCTGTAAGTGATTCTCAGGTCCAGGCGACTACCTAGCTGTAAACGGTTTTCTGATCCAGGCGACTACTCAGTTGTAAGCAGCTCTTGGGTCTGAGCTACAACTCTCTAGGTAGCTATGGTTGTCACTACTCGTAGGGGGCCTCAACAACCCTCTCCAGACAGTTTCGGCTGTATCTTCTCGTGGCTTCAGCTGCGATCACTCGTAGGGGATCATGATAATCCCCTCCAGGTAGTCTCATTCTGCGACCTTGTAGGGAGTCATGACAACTCTCTCCAGACGACTCCGTGTCGTATAGAGCAATAAGTGGCACATGCTGTCCATGTCTCTATTTCTAATAAGAGGCTTCAGCCTAGAGTAACACCCTTCCTTGTAGGGTCTCAGTGGAACTCTCATACAAGTTGCTACTACAGTAAGGATGAGTTCACCACACTCTCCCCTACGGTCTTACTCGGTCTTCGAAACATCCTTGCGAGTACTCTCTCACTAGGCTCATAGCCTCAGAGGTACTTAAGACATTGTAAACTCTGTACAATGTGTTTAGTAATAAGGTTGTTATCTTGCATATCGACTTGTTACTGTCCTTTGCTTATTCACAACAAAGCCTTCTTTTACGCTGCCACAACTAAGGTGTTCAACTCGTTATGAATAAGTTCCTTTCGAGTACTCTCTCACTAGGCTCATAGCCTCAGAGGTACTTAAGACACTATTACTCAATAGTGTATCCAGACATTGTTCTCGATGCAATGTGTTTTTTCCAGACGGCTCCGGAGGCAAAACAATTCGTTTTTCTGTTTTTTAATTCACTTTTTTTTGCCTTTCGGAACATGCTTTTTTGGCTTTTCAGCTTTGTGTTTCGGGTTTCATTCTTGGCTCGAAGTACTCAAAGTCCGCTCCGCGCAGCACAAAGTTGACTTACTCAAGTCGCGTTCTAAAGTCTGCTCCGCGCAGCACAAAGTTGACTTACTCAAGTTGCATTCTAAAGTCTGCTCCGCGCAGCACAAAGTCGACTTCGATCGCATTTCAAAGTCCGCTCCGTGCGGCACAAAGTCGACTTACTCAAGTCGCATTCTAAAGTCTGCTCCGCGCAGCACAAAGTCGACTTCGGTGGCATTTCAAAGTCCGCTCCGCGCGGCATAAAGTCGACTTACTCATGTCGCGTTCTAAAAGTCTGCTCCGCGCAGCACAAAGTCGGCTTACTCATGTCGCATCTCTAAGTCGACTACTCTAGTCGCATCACAAAGTCGACTACTCTAGTCGCATTCTAAAGTCCGCTCTATGCGGCAATCTAAAAGTCGACTTCGGTCGCATCTAAAGTCCGCTCTGACGGCATAAAGTCGACTACGGTCGCATCTAAAGTCCGCTCTGACGGCAACATTACCACTCGAAGACGACTCGAGTAGTCTATGCTACTTCTCAAGTACAACGGCTTCACGCCAAATTACTACTCAGAGACAACTTCAGCATGCTCCATTCGTTCTTCAGCTCGGGGGCTCAACTCCAATTACTACTCGACGTGGCTCATATAGCTCACTTGGTTCGTAATCTCGGGGGCTGGACGCTACAAGAGTACTCGGATGATGGCTTTTGCGAACTGAAGACCCTTGGATTGATCATCTAATCACTTCAAGGCTCGGGGGCTACTATGCTACAACCATCAACCTCTTTTTTTTAAAGACGGAAGATGCAGATTCAAGATTGACCCTCAGCTTGATTCTTCGATTCAAACTCAGGCTCAGGGGCTACACTCCATATGGAGTGCGATTTTTGCAAATCGCACCTCCATATAGATCAAGACTTCAAGACAATATGGGTATTTTTTGGAGACTTCTTGGGTTAGAACTCGGGGACGCCTGAGAACTACTCGGGGATGATTCAAAAGTACTCATAGATGAACTAGAGCACATTCCACTCTTTCGGAAATTCAAGTACTATTGAAGACTTCGGCTTGTAGTACTCGAGACGATCAAAAACTACTCGATGAAGCTTCAAGACTACTCGAACTCACTGCTCAAGACTACAAAGTGCTCGGGGGCTTGTCGACCATATACCCCTGGGTACCCATACATGGAAGACTATGAACTCATACATAGATCCTTGTAATCCTACTAGGACTCGTACCATGTAATCCTATTAGGACTCCTATCTTGTAACCGACTAGGAACCCGCCCCCTGGACTATATAAAGGAGGGTCGGGTACCTAGGAGGACAGGCAACACCTCAAGGTGAATCCCCCAACCCCTCCGGAGAACACCCAAGTGCAGGGCGTCATACATGATACTCCAAACAGGACGTAGGGTCCGCTACTTCGGCGGCCCGAACCTGTATAAATCTATGTCCCGTGTCCTCGCGCATACCTTCGAGTTCCAGGTAGGGGTGATCGTCGAGATCATCGGGAGAGCTCGAAAGACCGATCGTCAAGATCAAGCAACTCGATCAGCGCGCACTTACATCTGAGTTCAAGCACGCACTCCCGCATCAAGTTCAAAAGCAACGTCTCGACGAGATAGCAAGGCGGCGTCTCAGTGAGAATTGGGCTCCAATCGTAGTGGACTCTCCGTCGGAATACGAGTTGGACAAGAAATTGACTTATCCAGATCAACTCCGAGGCGCAGGTTGCGACGTGGCCGTGTCCAAAGCAAAGTGGACCTACTCCAGCCTGTTCGCCGATTGGACTAAATTTAACTCGTCGATTACAATGCTGAGAATAGGAATTTCCATGTACGAAGCAATTTTGGAGGACAATTCAGCTACACGCACGTCAAAGCTCCAACACTTTTTTCATTGCCGTAGCAAATCCAATTTGTTGGATTTTGCTATGCGCACACCTTCAAGCTCCCACAAGGCTTCAAAATCTTTGCTTGATACACACAAGCAATGTACACAAGTACTATTACCTCAGCTACTCGAGTACAACTACATTGACACTCGGCAACGTCAACTCCTCGATAACGTCGTGCGCTGCCGCGCATTGTCCTGCGGTCGCACCGGTTCTGCCTCGACTTCTCGTCGACTATTAATTCCTTGTGAATGAATGCTGAATCCATTGGTAACCCAAAGAGTAATGAAGGGGGCTGTTGCAAACGCAACATGAGAACATACATTTCATGGTGTCAGGAATGTCTTGGATGAAGCAATCAGGTCACATCTAATCCTTGTATGAGCTCTAAAAGTTCTACTCGGCTAAAACTATTGAAAATACCGACTATTCAGTGAGCACTTTACCTTGGAAGCATTTTGTCGAGCAGTTGCTGGGCGTGCTGCATGTCCACGGCCACTCCGACTGTAGGGGCGCTACCCAGAGCGATGAGCATTTCTTCGTCGTATCTCGTGTGAGCACCATCTCGAACACCGGTGCTCCTTCCCGAGCTGGGTGTGGATACCAATCAGAAGAGGATGGCGGCCATTGCTGATGGAGCAGAGGAACATGCGCCCGTGGTAGCCGCGTCTCGGGCCTTACGCCGTTGGGGGCGAGGTGGTTGGGGACGCCGCTAGGGGCGAGCTGAGCCACCCGGAAGGTTAATTACAGAAATAAAAATCACCAAAATCCAGCACAATGGAAGGCACACGGGGGAGGAGGGCACCGCCGCGGGGGAAGACTGCGAGGCGGAGACACCCAGAGCCTTTACCTTCTTCTTCGGCGACAGGCAGGGACGAACGGCGAGGGACGGGCCGGCGGCCGAGACTCTTCCTCCCTTCTCCTCTCCTCCCCTGCTCCTCCTCTCCTCCACCGCGCCGGTGGTGGCCGGCCCGTGCACGCCGGTGATGCCCGCGAGGGGGGGGGGCTCGGGGGCAGCCGGGGCTGGGCAGGGGACCTCACCGGCCGCCGGGAGCTTGCCGGCCGCGGGGGATCTCGCCGGCGGGGGCGGGGCAGCGACGGCGCGGTGGGAGGCTCGCCCGCCGCGGTGGAGCTCGAGGAAGCGGGGAAGCTCGCCGACCACTGCAGATCTCGCCGGCGGGGTCGGGGGCAGCGGCGGCGCGGTGGGAGGCTCGCCCGCCGCGGTGGAGCTCGCGGAAGCGGGGAAGCTCGCCGGCCACTGCAGATCTCGCCGGCGGGGTCGGGGGCAGCAGTGGCGCGTTAGGGAGGCGGCTGCGGGGTTTGAGCGAGCGAGGCCGCGGGTGTGGGGTGTGGGGGTTGGGGATCGTGGGATAGGGTTGGGCGGTTGGGCCGGCTTGGCCTTAGAATGTTTTTTTATCTTCCCCGAGTGTTACGAGCTTGGCACTCGGGGAAGGGTCTCTTCCCCGAGTGTCAGTGCAGACACTCGGGGAATTAAATTTTTTTTAGTTTTTGTGCCGCAATTTTTTTGTGAGGCTTTCTCACATTATTTCAAACTTTTTGTTCAAATTTGAGATAATTTTGAATTTTCTTGGTATATTTCGTTAGTTTTTTCTTTTTCTTAATTTTTTTCATACTTCAAATTTGAACTGCAGGTGCATGAAGTAATAAAATTTCTTAATTCAAAAAATGATATTCATTATATTTGGTGTATGTTGAGACCGTATCCAGGAACTCACATGAAATGTGGAGCATCTTGTTTCCGTAACATGACGAACAACTTGCGGGAAAAGTATTTGTAAATTAAATAAAATCCAAACGAAGTCTGAAAATCACGAAACTTGTCTGGACATCGTGTTATCGCATATAGAGACTGTGGTAAAAAATTGAGATGATTTCGAGCAAGTTGCGACAACGGATACCTAAAACCCGGACATCTCCACGTGTGTTATCACAGTGATAACATGTGGAGATGTCTAGGTTTTAGGCATCCGACGTCGCAACTTGCTCGAAACCTTCTCAATTTTTTCACACAGCCTCTACATGTGGTAACAAGACTCCCAGACAAGTTTCGTGATTTTCGGACTTCGTTCAGATTTTATGTAATTTACAAATACTTTTCCCGCAAGTTGTTCGTCATGTTACGGAAACAAGATGCTCAACATTTCATGTGAGTTTCTGGATACGGCCTCAACATCACTACAAGAAATCATTTATTCCATGACGCTATCATTCTGTCGTGGATTAAATAAAATTCGTCGCAAATCAGCATCCGCGACGATTTAAGTTTTCGTGGTGGAATGAGCGTCATTGATTAAATCTGCTGACGTTCCTTACTAAACGTCGCAGTTCGTGACGTATCTGGATCGTCACGGAGTAGCCCGAAGCCCATGCAGCCCAACCCATAGCCCACTATCCGTGACAAAATAAATCGTCGCGGATTGCTACACACATGGCAGCTGTGGCATCCTACGTGGATGATGACGTGGCATCCTACGTGGACGATGATGTGGCATCCTACGTGGACGATGATGTGGCATCCTACGTGGACGATGATGAGGTATCCTACGTGGACGATGACGTGGCATCCTGCGTGGACAATGACGTGGCCACTGACATGGACGTTGACTTTTCTGTCATGGGCCATTTATTAATGGGCCGATTTTTGAATAAAACTAAATTTCAGTACAAATTCATCTGCAAAATTTAAGCCCATAAACATTTTAGAATCCGCTCACAAAAATTCTGGGCCCGAATCATTACAGCCCACCAAAAATTCAACACACCAAATTAGGGCTGATTTTCAACCCATTTTTCATAAATTGCATTACAGCAAACAATACAGTTTTACATATTAAATCACATACATGTTTTAGTAAAATAAAATATGGCAAATAGGCCACCAGAAACAAAAGATAGGTCAGCACCAACATAAGCTTTTCATCTCTTCATGCTCTTTGATCCTTGCCAGTTTTCCTGCACCTAATTTTCAACAAATTGAGGAAACTTAGTTTTTCTGGCAAGCATAACAGGAAAATAAAAAACAGAAATAAGTAAGCATTTACCAAGGATAGAAAATAAGATTGTACTATTGTCATGCCTCAGTTAAAATGCTACTACTAGTACATAAATATTCCAAGCTGGACCAAACTGCAATAATATTCACATTCAGTCACATGACAGAATAGTGCGCATGAGTAAATAATATTTCTCAAACAGTGAAACTAGGCGTCTTCTGGTACTATCTAAGCAACAAAAATTCAGGCAAGAGCAGGCTGTTGCATAAGGACTGAACTGAAATCTAAAACTGTAGTACATAAACTTAACAGAGCCAAAGCCTGAAGCATCATTCATGAGCATAAGCCACCTCTTGTGAGGGAACCACAATTAAGTAAATCAGATAAATATTCTCTACGAAAGGACAGTCGAATGTACTTCGAATCTCTTACTGTTGATTTACAAACTTCATAATGCTGCCTCCACTTTCTGTCTTTTACTTTAGAAATGTCAAGGTACTAGTGAAGGAAAACTAATTGCAGCTTACAATAATACAATCCATAGAGAAGCATGCAATGGATAGTTAATTGAGCACCAGATATAATTAGCAAGTGAAAAACATCAATTCAACAAGGCCATCTCATGTTAACAAGCTAATCAACAGATAGAGAACATCTACTCACAATCCTGTAGCATGAAATTACCGTGCATAACTGTCGAAGGAAAAGATAGTTCTTGCCATTGTTGCTCACCTGCCGAACTCACATGCCGAACTGCTGGGTGTTGTCCTGTTGCTGATGCACAGTGCTAGATGTCTGTGCTGCCGACCAGCCTGCAGACATTAGATGTACTATTCACAATCATATAGTCTGTTTCAAACTTTGTATAAATCACTTTGAGTAACATCTTATGCAATGTAAGGCCATGAATCAGTAAGTGCTTCAGTTAAAAGTAAATGTGTGTTCATCATGATATTGTACGCACATTTCCATGCATCAATATAATGAGAGATAACCAAGCATATCTGCTGGAAATTAATTAAAGTAACCAAGCTCACTGTAACAACAATGACATGAGGCAAGAAATCATATGAACTGTGAATTAACCTAGGAACACATAGCCTAGTGGATACTATGTAAAGACATGTTAGACATGAAACAAGCCTTAATATTGAATGCAAGTAAGCATCATGTGTAGATCAGAGTTCAAAGCTATTGAAAGGTACTCCTACTCAAGTTGACTATATAGAACAGCAGTGGTAGAACATCAGTACATCACAGACTAGTAAGCAGTTGCCCAAGCTAACCACTAAGGGACTAAGCAATCCGGGATCAGATTAGTAATTCAATGCACCATCATCTCTACTAAAAGTTCTATGACTCAGATGCCCAATACACGTTCATCTATTATGGTTCAGATGCACGAAATCTAGCAGGATACAAATGTGCAGAAATCTACATAATTCGAAGTCACCACTGATTGGCACCCAAAGATCCTCACCTCGATGAAGGTGCGTAGAGCCTCCCCTACTCCAGAATATGACAACAACTATCTGCAACACTCACCTTAGTAATCAGAAAACAACTTCCTCTTCAAACATTATTTAGCAAGGGCACATGCCACCAAGAGGTGTAGGAATTTTATCTCTGCAAAAGGTTCACATTATTCAGCAAGGGCACAAGCACTTTGGTTAACTGCTAAACATGACTGCAAATTACAGGAACAACATGACTACTACATGTTAGTTGTATTCCTTCACAGCTATGTATCACCTGGAAAGAGTGATGGTTAATACTTGTGAAATATCCTTTTCCATCTCTAGCATCCAATTGGCCATTTATCTCATACGAATTCAATCTTAATTTCTTTAGCAATTGTTAACTATTCACTACTAACAGTACAAGGTTTAGACTTGTCTTATGAAATCTCTACATTGCATCATGGTATACATAACACAATACAATTGTGAATTTATGATAGAGCTCTGATCTGATTTGGAGTTAACTAGCCTTGTTTATCTATGTAATGAGTAGGCACTCGCATGAATGAATTAACTAGCTTCTTCACTGTAGCTAAAGGAACTTGAGCACTGAAAGAGTGAAAATAAACACCTAGCAAGCAAGCAAGCAGTAATCACAGGAACTTGAGCACAAGCAGACCCGGGATTCACCTTGCTCGCCTTCTCCAAGCAGAAGCAGCTCCTTTCACGAGGAAGAAAGGCGAGTACCTCTTCCCCTCGTCAAAGTTCTCCAGCACGCCGGCCGCCCGCTTCTCCTTCAGCACCAGGAGCAGATCTAAATCGAGAATTGAAACGACGAAATTAATTAAGTGTGAATTGATCAGCAGTAGGAGCAGATCTAAATCACGCACGCGCAGCAGGAGAACCCCTGCTGGGGAACGACTAGAAGGGAGAGAGAGTTGATTCGAGAAGGTCGGCTTGGCTAGGCGATAGATTTGGATCCTGAAGTAGCGTACCTGACTTCAAGGTTGCCGGTGATGTTGCGGATGAGCTGCATCCCGTAGATGCCGACTTCAAGTAGGGAGATGTCCCACATCGAGCCGAGGAGTCCACCGCCCTTGCACCAAGGAGACCGGCGCCCTAGCCCCGCGCTGAGGAGGCCGCCGCCCTAGCCCCGCGCTGCCAGGTCCCGCGCTGCTGGGAGCCCGACCTGGCCCCGCGCTCGCGCCGCAGCCAGGAGGCCGCCTGGCCGTGCACCGCCGCGCGCCGTGAGGCCGGCCTGGTCCCGCACCTGCGCCGCCCGTGGGACCGCCGAGAAGGGGGCAGCGGAGGTGAGGTGGGGGCGCGGATGGGTCGAAGGAGGGAGATTGGGGTGGCGGTGTGGGCAGGGGTAGAGGGGAGAACGAGATGGGGCGGCGGTGAGCTAGCAGCGGCTTGAGGTAGGAGGAGTGGAGACTGGAGGATGAGGGAGACAGCTAGGGTTGTGGGAGCAGAGGGGAGGGTTGGATGATATTTATTTGCAGAACGAACCATCTCAACCGTCAATATCAGATGGACGGTCGGAAATGGTTGGGCCGTGCAAACTGAGCCCAAAAACAGCCCGGAAATAGGTCTTTGAGCCCGTTTATGCAAATTTAACATCCTTTTCTTTTTTTGAAACCTAAATAACACACCTTTGAAACAAACTCAAATTTTAGTTATCTTAAATACCACCAATCCATTTTTCACATGTAGAAGACAACATATAAGTTGCAACCTATGAGTTTCAGAATTTGTGGAAGAGATTTACTATTTTCTATCATATAAATGAATTCTTACGTGTTTACCGAAAATAATTCCAAATTGACCTATATGTACCTCTAATAAGATTCAAAAAAATTCAGAAAAACTATATTTAGGCGTCTATGGTTCATTCAAGCCCACATCTAGGAGATTGACGAAAAATTCAATTTACTTATATGGAAAACTCGAACTTGTACTAGTCACATTGTTATAAAATAATGATAATAATATCTAAAACTTCTCCAAAAATTCTAAAAATTGACATGGAATCATTTTATGGATGTTTAAACTTGACATAAAATTTTCAAATGATTTCGATAACGGAGGAACCTGCATTGTTTAGAAACGGATATATCCCTCTTATAGTTTTCTAAAACTCAAAGTCAAACTTTCAGTTTTGAATACCTCAAAATTATTTTGAACTCGTATGCATCTAAATTTTTAACACAACCTTATGTTGACCATAACATTAGCAAATATGAAGTTACATTACCATTTTTTCTTAAAAAAGGTTGGTTTTCTATTTTCAAATACAAAATTAAGACACCTTTATGAAGTAACTTGAAAACTAATTACCTTATATACCCCCAATACATTTTTCACATGTAGCAGACAACATTTACGTTTCCTTCTAGGTGTTTCAAGATTTTTTGAATAGATTTGTTATTTTCTATCATTTAATTGAATTTCCGCGTGCTTACCGAGAGTAATTCCTAGTTGACCTATGTGTACCACCAATAAAGCTGGAAAAATTTCACAAAAATCACATTTAAGCTTCTATGTTCCATACTAGTCCATGTCTAAAATATTGACGAAAAATTAAATTGACTTGTAGGGAAAACTCGAACTTTTACTAGTCATCTTGTTATAAAATAATGATAATAAAACATAAACATTATCCAAAAATTATGTAAATTGGCATAGAATCATTTTATGGATGTAAAAGCTTGACAAAAAAGTTTCATAAGATTTTGTAAATATTGGAGTATACATTGTTCATAAACTAGATAGTTCATCACATTGTTTATGAAACTATGTTAGAGACTTGTCAAATTTATACTACATGTTATTAGCACTTTTGAAAATGACAAAATGACCTAAATAAAGGTCGTAGATCTTGATGAGATATGAAACTTTGGTATTCATCACTTTTTCATTTGACATCTTCTAGTGTAAAAAAAATCTTGCTCGTAGTTATGACTTTTTGGAAGAAATGCAAGTTGCATACAAAATTTTCGATAAATAACAATTTCTATACAAACAAAACATCCTTGAAGGAAAGGTCGATTTTAGAAAAATTTGAAAAAAAAGAACCATCCAATTTGAAGATCTTACGTGGGAGAAAAACTAGTTACAAGATTTAATTCCAGATTAAAAAAATAAATATGATAATCACATGTTCTTCATCTCCGCCTGGCCACGTGGCGAAACATGATTGGATGAGCGAAACAAGTTTTTAAAGGATATAGAAATAAACTTCTGCAAACAAACACAACATCACTTGTAGCTCAATGGTAACACATCTAACTTCTTTCTCCTAGGTCGCGGGTTCGAGCCCCGTCCTCCTCATTTTTTTTGACGTGGCTGGGGGCTGGTTATTTTGACTATACAAACAATAGTATGCATGGTACAAGTATAAATAATATATATCAGAAGTATAAATCACAAAACAAAAGGTAGCTCACCCCACCTCTGAACAGCCAGGTCCTGGGTTCGAGTCCGCCCGCAGCCCATTTTTTTGCACATCGAAATTAAATTACAGCCGGCTGGAGGTGTGGCTGGTTGCTGCTGTGACCCTGGCGCGGCCCTCGTGGCCTTGGCGCGGCTGGGCGTGGCCAGCAGCGGCCGCCTGGGTGTGGGCGCGACCCTGGTGCGACCACAGTGGCCTTGGCACAGCTGGGTGCGGCCAGCTGCAACCGGCTGTACGTGGCCGAGGCGCGGCCAGGTGCGGCCAGCTGTGGCCCTGGTGTGGCTAGCTGCGGCCGGCTGGACGTGGCTGGTCCGGGGCGCGGCCAGGTCCTACGATCTTTTTTGTTTTTAGAATTTTTTTCCAATTTTTTTATTCATAACATGATTATTTGTTATTTGTTAGCTTCTTCTAGATTTTTTTTACTTTTTAATTTTCCATTCATGTTTGTTATTTGTTGATCTTTTTTAGATTTTTTTCCAATTTATCATTTTTTATTTCGTAACATGACTATTTGTTAATTGTTGATCGTGACGAATCTGCTAAAACATCGGAGCGTTGTGGGCCGGATTGCGACGAATTTAACAAATTGTCGTAGTGTTCTGGGCTTCAATATCCATCAGTGCACATCCGTGACGAAAAACAGGAATATGTCGCAGAATCGCGACGAATTTAACAAATCGTCACAGTGTTCTGGGCTTCAATATCCATTAGTGACATCCGTGACGAAAAACAGGAATACGTCGCAGACGCAGTGCTCTTCGTGATGCTTTCTGAGAACGTCGCAGAGAGTTCGTCACGGATTAAATAGTTTGTTGTAGTGCATACACCATATATTATGAATATCATTTTTTGAATCACCAAATTATAAGATTTCATGCACCTGTAGTTCAAATTTGAAGTATGCAAAAAAAAATCAACAAAAGAAAAAACTAACAAAATATACCTAAAAATTCAAAATTACCTCAAATTTGAGCAAAGAGTTTTAAATAATGTGGGAAGACCTCACAAAAAATGGGGCAGAAAAAACTAAAAAAATAAAATAGTTCCCCGAGTGCCTTTGACTAGCACTCGGGGAAGAGAGCCTTCCCCGAGTGCCGGATGCGGGCACTCGGGGAAGAGGCTTGCTTCCCCAAGTGCTAGGTGAAGGCACTCGGGGAAGAGGCAACCTTCCCCGAGTGCTAGAGGAAGGCACTCGAGGAAGATTTTTCCCATACGGCTCCGTCACCCTCCGCCGTCAAATACAAATTTTCTTTTTCGAGTGTCTCTCTTCCCCGAGTGTTGCACTCGGGAAGAGGGCCTTCCCCGAGTGCCATGGACTCTACGGCACTCGGGGAAGCACCTCTTCCTCGAGTGTATTTCTTCCCCGAGTGCCCGATTTTTGGCACTCGGGGAAGCATGGGACACTCGGGGAATTTTGCTTCTCCCGTAGTGATGATTGTTGCGTTGTATGTATAAATAATGACAACGTGTGAGATTTACATAATTGTTGTGTTGTATATGAATAAATGAATACCGATCTATTGCCTCTATTTAAAATTTTAGGTCATGTTTGCATCTCTAGATATATGAGTTTTTGCTATGCACATGGATATATGTCAAATCTATGTATATAAAAAAAATCAAAACGACCTACAATTTTAAAACGAGTGAAGCAACATACTGCTAAGTGTGAGATCGCTCAGTACTCACCGGACCCTTTTATCAAATTCAATGATGAATTAGCAGGACGACCCATGTGATCACACCGAGTATTAATTAAGAATATATATCACTCATCCGCTTTGAATATCACCTCTACTGAAGTTTCATGAAAATTGGAGTTCATTTAATTATCTGTTGATTCTTTCGATTTCTCTTGGTTCTCTCATGGGTTTTCCCGAAATTAATGAAGTCTTGATCTTTTTCGTGAGTTAAGATTCTTTAAGCATGGACTCACATGTCAACACCATGATTTGAAAGATCCTACTGTAAGGAAAATGGACCTAGATAGGCCCATTAGTGATTTGGTGATTGTATGCCAACACTAACTCATGAACTAATAATGTTTGCGAGTATAGAAGGTTTAGTCTCATGGATGCAAGGTGATGGACTTGAGGAATCAAACAATGCAAAACAAATGTCAAGAGTACAATTATAAGACCCTAGAAGACGTTAGAGGCAACCCAAGTCATCATATAGAAACAAAGCCGAGAAGAAGTCACACAAAGACTTGAAGCGAATAATCCTACTGATATTGGCACCAACCTATTGCACCAATGCAATAGATCAGAGCACCGATTTAGTCAATGACACAACTGCAGGAGGGCCAAGACGGTCCAACGATTCATACCGTGGCATATTGAAAACACACCCAAACAATCGGTGACACGATCACAAGTGCAGGAAGCATGCACCGTGTGCACTGACACATTCGATGGAACCATCTGATGAGTCTATGAGGTTTGGCTCAGCGTACATCGGCTCATATTCGGCTCGGGCAATTTTTGAGAAGAAACAAAGCAGCAACGATTTAAATAGTGGAGGCTCGAGTAGCGGCAGATTAGTCGGTGATCAAGGGAAGGCGGCGGGTCAAGATGGCACCTGTTCTTTCGGTGACTACGGGATGGCCAGCACTGTGTCAGTCGGTGACTGGGCCTAGTGTCAATAATTCAATTAATGCTGAGATTGTTAACGGGCGGCACGCTGCCAAGAGTGTTTTCATTCCAAGGATGCCTCTATCCCCCTCTGAAGATATCACCCTACCATTCCAAGGGTACGAGAACTAAGAAACAAATGAGGGTTGGCAGGGGGGTTTAAATCACCACCTGAACAAAGGTGCCAAACCAGGGTTCGACCCCTGGTCGGCTAGCTCCTCCCCAGGGAGGCTAACCAACTGCACTATGGGCCGCTTGGCTCGAGAACTAAGAACTTTATTGTGTATAGGGATGTGTTGGAAGCATAGAAATGTTGTGAATGTGATGAAAGCTAGCTACGGATAATGAAAAGTGTTATATTGCATAATATGCTTTGATTGAATCATGCTCTTTCTTGTCAACGCAAGTCTTATCTTTAAATCGTCATTCATTACAACATTATATTTCCTATGTGCTAGATTGTCGTGTCCGTTGATGGAGCTGTAGGGCGGAACCAGATTGGAGTCCGCAAAGATTGACATTATTTCAGTACATGACCAGCCTCTTCCGTTGGATAATTGTGTTTTCAAATTAGGTAGTCACAATTCACTACTAGAAAAGGGACCTTCTGTACCGGGTGGCAACCCACATTAGTGCCGGGTGGCCACCCGGTACAGTTAAGGCGGCACTAATGTGGGCGGCCACATTAGTGCCGGGTCGTCTGACCCGGTACTAATGTGGCCGCCCACATTAGTGCCGGACCGTGGTACCAGCCGGTACAGATGTGGGCTCACATATGTACCGGTTGCTAACACGGCCCGGTACTAATGTTTTTTTTATTTTTTATTTTCTATTCAGTGTCTTTATTTTTAATCCCAATTGTATTTGTTTGGTATACGTATACGAATATGCTTATCGTATGTGTTTGGTATACGTATACTAATCCTAATGCGAAGCGTATAGATTGCATACAACATATAATACATATATATAAGCATATTGTGCATATGGAAATGCGATAAATATTTACAACAAATCAATTGTCAGAGAATATTAAAGTTTGAATCATTCTAAGACCGTTTGCTTGAAGATCCTTCTCGTCATTGCTAACTCCTAGTACTGACCCTAGAAGGAATTTCCTTCGGCTTCTCCTTCACCTCCTCCTTGTCATTGTCGGCTTTCTCCTTCTCCTTCTCCTTCACCTTCTCCTTCTCCTTGTCCTTGTCCTTCTCCTTGTCCTTCTCCTCCTCCTCCTCATTGTCAGCCTTCTCCTTCTCCTTCTCCTTCTCCTTGTCCTTGTCTTTGTCCTTCTCCTCCTCATTGTTTTTCTGACCGGTTTCAATGCTAGGACCTGAAGTGGCGTCAGTGGTCCTTGTGAACCTTGATGCACCAGAAAAAAAACTCTCCCCCTGGATTGATCACCTCATCTAGAAGAAATCCGCACAATTGTTCTTGAATTAGTTGGATTTTTTCCGTCGCGAGAAATCCTTTCTTTATGCGCTCAATCTAGAGAAGAAGTTATTAATTGCATAAGTATTATTGGTAGAACGAAGTATATAAAAATTAAGAACTAGGGATAAGTACGCACTGCTCGCTGGCGGCTTCCACCCAAGTAGTTACTTGCAAAGGTATGCATGAACTCACATACGTAGTATGGGCATAGATTGGTACCCTTCGGCTGCTTCATGCATTGCACATATGTGAAAACAAAGTAAATAAATATGTTTTGTTGTATTCAGAGAAGAAGTGACATGAGATCGACGAACAAAAAGATGTACCTCGACGTCATGGAGGTAAGTAAGTTTCTCTTTGAATTTCCCTTTGTACTGTACAAAGAGCATATCCCATGCTAGGTTCAACTGTTCGAGGAGAGAAATATACCAGTCCTTATATCCGCCAATAGAGTCATAGACCCAGACATGGCCCGTCTTTGGATAGATAACAAAGAGAATCCAGTGGAAGCTGCCATTACATATACAAGTATATAAGTATATTGTAATATTGAGTGTAATTCGAAAAATAAATAAATAGATATATGAAACAGGTTGCTCACTGGCAGTTGTATGGCAAAAGTATCATAGTCTTGTCCTGTTGCCTGTCCAGAAACTTATACAAATGAACCACTGTATCTGTTGCCTGATCATCCACATATGCCTTATTTATTTGCATAGGATCCATGAAGCCGACGTCCATGATTCCTTGCTTCCGGCAAGATTGCATCTCCATGCTGTATGATACAAATGAGAAGATCAGACATACGGTAGTAAGGCTACATCGGTAATTCTAAGCTTACAGTAAAATAAAGACTTACATCGTCCAGCAAGTCATTAATGTGTAGTCGAGTGCATCTTGATTGAATAGCATATGGAACTCTTCGAAAGGCACAAGGAAAGTGCTTGTACCTTAGAAAAATGTTCCTCTCCAATTCTAACTTCGAGCATACAGGTCCCGTTGTTTCTTGACTCTTCCATGTACCAATTGTGGAACTCGTACATTCTAGTTGGAAGATCGACCAACAATCGCTCCCACAGAAGCGGCTCACCATGCACATATCGACGTCTTTGTGCCCCTGGATGAATTTCTAACTCTTCAGTCCCTAGAATTTGACCAGGTGTGATTCCAGCATCTGCACCAAATAGAAGCAATTCCTGGTCCTTGGTTGAAATAACTTTGAGGGGCGAGACAGATTGCTTCGATTAGGTTCCTAGTTGTGCAACAGTTGACCGAACTTTCTGTTTCTTCTTGTTGATCTTGATTGCCGCGCGATCGTAGTCAGACAACGGAGGAGGCACTGGCACTCTCAATTTATCTTTCTCCTTGCCTGCCAGGAAATGATTAAATTTAACCATGTCAGTTTTTTTCTCAGGTGGAGGCTTCGGGCCATGAAAATGATCATGCACTTGTTTGGCCACTATCGCATCCAGTTCCTCCGAAGTCTTCTCGTAAGATTTTTTCTCTGGAGTCTTGACTATCTTCTGCTTCTTTGGACACAGAGGAGGAGGAGGAGGAGGAGGAGGAGGTCTTCATTTGGAACCCTTACTTGCAAGAGGAGTTGGACTCACGCTTGGATCCCTGTCACCTGCTGGATGTTCGGGATTGCTGCTGCGTTGCCTTCTACCTGGCGAGTCTTGTGCTCCCAGCACAGCGGATCGTGCAGGAGATGATGCTTCCACGGGCTGTTGTGTTATCCTTATGTGATCCTTGGGCCACAAAATGCAATGGTGCACTGCTTCTCCTAGGGTCCCTTCCCTATCAGGTCCTTCTGGTTCCAGTTCTAAGTCATCCCAAGAGTCAACCACTCGGTCCACAAAGACTTTGGCTAAATCGATAGTTATACTCGTAAGGGGGTACTCCATAAATGTTTCCCCTGGTGTCGGTACCTCAGCAATACCGTAAGCCACCACAAGCATCTTGTTTCTTACTTTAGTCAGAAGTTCACATGTGGACCTCACAGTGATGTCATCCACGGGGTAATGGGGTCGTTGCTCCTCGACAGCAGGGGTGCCTGCATCCGTGGCCGCTGGGGCTGCTTCCGTGGAAGCGACGCTGCTCTTACGCTTACTAGATGGGCCGATTTCATCATGAGGTCCTGATGCTGCAGGTGCTTGCTGACTTGTTGAGTGCTTGCTAAGAGCGAGCGCCACACGTTGATCGATGACTTCCGCCATTTTCGCCTCATGCATACTGACGCGCTGTTGCAGCTCTCGTATCTCACGTGCTTGTTGGTCCTTAGTTCTTTTGCGACTTCTATACGAATCAGTGTGCTGCAGAAATGCTTCTTTCCATGGTATGACACCCTTGCCTCTGCAACGTCCACCGTGTTCTTTGGTACCTAGTGCCATAGTAACCTCGTCATTCTCTCGATCAGGCACGAAAGATCCTTCCGTTGTACGCCTTATTAAATCAACAAGCCTTCCAGCTGTCTCTCTTAATTGATCGCTCGGTAGTAATGTTCCATCTTCTGGATTCAGTTTGCCACCATGTGCAAAATAGTAATGCTTTGCTCGCTCGGGCCAATCTAGAGTTGCCGGTATGATTCCTTTAGCCATTATATATTGTTTATTCTTATCTCATTTGGGAATGGCCTTCTTGTAACCTCCCGGTCTGAGCTTGTGAAATTCTTTCTTCTTCCTGGCGTTGGCGGTGTTGGTTTCTGTCAACTTCTTGGCCTCTGTCGATTCCTTGTGTTGCACAAAGGAATCCCAGTGATCTCCTTCTTCGTGAAGTCCGGTGTAAGCCCAGTCTTGATGTACTCTGCGGTCAGACGCTTCTTGTACGACTGAAAGGCATTTGTAGCCTTTTGCATCGCCCAATATCTGATGTTAGCCAAGTTTGCTTCATCTGGGAATGTAAAGTGTTCTGTGATCTGCTCCCATATCATGTCCTTGTCTGTGTCCGCAACGACATCTCCCCGCACCTCCGGTGCCTCATCATCCCCATCTTCGTAATCGGGAGTATCAGAAGCTCTCCAACACGGAATGCTTATTGGGATGTTATCCCTAACAATAAAACCAATGTGGTTGGCCAATTTCGTCATATTTTCTTCTGGAGCAAGTGGTCTCCCTGATTCAGTGACTTCTGTCATGATGAAACGACCCTCTAGCTTCTTCTTTGGGCCGTGTTTCCTTTGAGACTTTTTACTGCTCTTGCTCGAATAAGGAACCTGGAAAATGGATAAACTATTATTAATATTTGAGAAGTCGTGAACGATGTCAAATCTTGAAAGTCATCATCCATATTATACCTCCTCTTGTTGCGTCTCGTTGCTTTCATGGGCAACTGGTTGCTGATCTGCTTCTTGCTCTTGTTCCCCATCACCTGCGGGGATGTTGAGGAAGCTATCAGCCTCCCTTCGAGTAGCCTCTTCATTGTTTTCATTTTGAGCGATCATATCCATTAAGATTCGCTCCTGTTTTTCGAACTCATCCTCATTTGGATTCATCTCGTAACTATAATAATTAGACAAGAATAAATGTGACATGATTAAATAACTATTTGAAATAATGACTACAAATAATTAGACAAGAATAAATGTTATATGAAATAATGACTACAAGTCGGGAGCGAGCCGTGCGAGCGAGCGAATCGGGCGGGAGCGAGTCAGGCGGGAGCGAGTCGTGCGAGCGAGCGAGTCGTGCGAGTGAGCGAGTCGGGCGGGAGCGTGTCGGGCGGGAGCGAGCCGTGCGAGCGAGCGAGTCGGGCGGGAGCGAGTCGGGCGGGAGCGAGTCGTGCGGGAGTGTGTGGGCGGGAGCGTGTCGGGCGGGAGCGAGTCGGCTACCTAAATTCAAATCTAAATTTAAATGTCCATAAATACACATTTAAATGTCCATCAATGTCCATAAATATACATTTAAATGTCCATAAATGTTCATAAATACAAATTTAAATATCCATAAATGTCCATAAATACACATTTAAATATCCATAAATACACATTTATATAAACATTTACATCCACATATAAATGTAAATTCAATTCTAAATCTAAATTCTAATTTATAAATCTATATTTATATCAAAATCTATATTTATAATTCAATTCTAAATTCAATCTAAATTCTAAATTCAATTCTAGATTCTATATCTATATTTATAAATCTATATTTATTAATTCTATAAATTTTAAATCTATATATAGAAATATAAAAAAAGGGGGCTGACGTCAGCCACCACGGGGCTGACGTCAGCCCCCAAATTAGGGCCGGGGCGCGGCGGCTGGCGACGGCGGGGCTGGCGACGACGCTTACCGGCGTTGGAGGGGCAGCGTGGCGCGGTCGATGGCGGCGGCGGGGTGGACGGCGCGCTGCGGCGGGGGGATTGGATCGGCGGGGGGGGGGGGGGGGGGGACGGCGGACAGCGGTGGCGGTGTCGCGTGGCACACGGCGCGGGGGACGGAAGACGCGTCGGGGGACACGCACGGCCGGGGACGACGGCGGTAGGCCGGCCGGGCGTCGACGGCGGTGGGGATGGCGCAAGGCGCGGGGACGACGACAGTGTGGACAGCGCGCGGCGGCGTGGACACCACCGGTGCCAGCCGGGCGGGGCGCGCGGAGCGGGAGACCGGGCCGGGGCTGGCGTCGAGACGAGGGAGACGGCGGCAGCGTCGACGACGGTGTGGACGGCGTGGACGTCGGGGCGTGGCGGACCGGCAGCCGGCGATGGAGACGAGACGACAACGATGGGCGGCGGCGCCGGTGGCGTTGGGGAGAAGAAGGGGACGGAATTCGCTAAGTGTTGGAGAAGAAGGGGGCCGAGCCCCGGTACTAATGTGGACATTAGTACCGGGGCTAGTTGAGCCCCGGTACTAATGTGGGCATTAGTACCGGACCTAGATGAGCCCCGGTACTAATGTGCCTTTTCATTTCGCGCCAAATGGAGAAGCACATTAGTACCGGGGTCAAACTAGGACCGGTACTGATATTCTTTTGTTTATTTTCGTTTTCCTTTTCCTTTTCTTTTCCTTTTAAATTCCCAAATCTATTTGAATTTGCTCTTAAATTTATTATAAATCATATTGAATACGGTGAAATGGCACATTAAATCCTATTGTGCTTAACTTAGATATATAATGTGGAATGTGAACTTACATCTCAAACTTGTCAAATCTATTAATTTAACTTAGTAATAAGTTATTTTGGTCAAAACTCTTATGTTCACTTTAAAAATCGAACATGAATATTTTTTTGCCATGCAAAATTTTACATTCGTAAGACTTGTCGTGTTATTAACATGTATATCTCGATTTAGTCTTGCTCGTGTATATTTTTATGTTAAATTATTTATTTTATACCCGACGATGCATAGAAAATTAAAATAATTAATTTTGATCCAGAGAAATACAGGTTCTTATTACTGAATCATAGGTACATATTACATTACTTTATTACAATGACCATAAATTTAAAAAAAAACTTGTTACACGTCATCATCTAACTGAACGTGCATAACCTTCCTCTTCACGAATGTTCCTTGGTTGTGATCGTGACGTAAGTACGGAGCGTCCTCTTGGGCTAACAGAAGGCTTGGGTCAACCTTGACTGAAAAAGCAGGAAGATCATCATCGAACTGATCATAGTCTTCTGAAATGTCAGTCTTGTCCTCAACTCCAACGATTTTTCTTTTTCCTGGTAGAACAATATGACGCTTAGGCTCATCAGCATTCGACTTATTATCGGCACCCTTCTTTATCGGTGGTTTGCTTGACATGTCTTTAACGTAGAAAACTTGACTCACATCATTGGCTAAGATGAATGGTTCGGCTTTGTACCCAATCTTGTTGAGATCCACTATTCTCATTCCAAAGTTGTCTGTCGTTAAACCTCTTTTATTGTTGACCCACTAGCACTTGAAAAGAGGGATTTTTAGAGGTCCGTAGTCCAATTCTCATATCTCCTTAATGACACCAAAGTATGTTTCTGTGTTCCCTTTGTCGTCTATTATTGCATCTATACGGACACCGCTATTTTGGTTTGTGCTCTTTTGGTCTTGGGCTCTCGTGTAGAATGTGTACCCATTTATCTGGTATCCTTGGAATGTATCTACTGAGATAGATGGGCTCCTAGCCAACCATCGTAGTTGCTCATGAACAGTTTTATCACCCCTTATTTTCTGCCAAAACCAAGACGCGAAAGTATCAATGTGCTTACGTGTCATCCAAGCTTCTGTCTTCCCTATATTTGAGGCTCGAACAATGAACTTGTGCTCCTCCAAGTATGGAGACACAAGGGATGATTGTTTCAGGACAGTGTAATGTGCTTTATCATATAACTATGCATCCATGTCCATACGAGCTTTCTTCCCTAGTGTGCTCTTTCCTCTGAGTCTCCCCTCATAGCGTGATACAGGCAGTCCAATCGGAGACATGTCATCAATAAAGTCGACACAAAACTCTATCACCTCCTCCGTAGCATATCCCTTTGCGATACTTCCTTCAGGACGGGTGCGATTGTGGACATACTTTTTAAAAACAGACATAAACCTCTCAAAAGGGAACATGTTGTGCATATATACAGGTCCGAGGATAAAAATCTCTTCAACTAGATAGACCAGAAGGTGGGTCATGATATTAAAGAACGAAGGTGGAAAGATCATCTCAAAGCTGACGAGGCATTCCATGACATCATTCTGTAGCTTCACTAGATTGCGTGGATGGATAGCCTTCTGAGAGATCTAGTTGAGGAATGCACACACCTTAACGATCGCTAGTCTCACATTCTCTGGTAGAATACCTCTTAGTGCAACAGGCAGGAGTTGTGTCATCAACATGTGGCAGTCGTGAGCCTTCAGATTTATGAATTTTTTCTGTTTAAAATTTATTATTCGTTGTATATTTGAGGAGTAGCCCGTTGGGACCTTCATGCTATTCAAGCAATCAAACATTCTCTGCTTCTCTTCCTTGCTTAGGGTGTAACTAGCAGGAGCCAAGTAATTTCCTTTATCTCTCTTTTCGGGATGTAGGCTTTCTCGTTGCTTCATATCTTTCTGGTCCCTACGTGCTTCAATTGTATCTTTTGCCTTTCCATATACACCTAGGTGGTCAAGTAAGTTCACATAAAAATTCTTCATCACGTGCATCACATCAATTGCATTGAGAACCTCAAGTACTTCCCAATAAGGTAGCTCCAAAAATATCGACTTCTTCTTCCACATGGGTGCATGTCCGTCAGCGTCGTTTGGTGCATGTTGGCTAACAGAACCCTTGCCAAACACTACCTTCAAATCTTTCACCATAGAAAATACAATTTTACCAGCACGGTGCAAGGGCTTCTTACGTTTTTCTCCAACACCTTCAAAATGTTTTCCTTCTTCTCTTAACGGGTGCTTAGGAGGAAGAAATCGACGATGGTCCAAATACACGATCTTTTTACTGTGTTTTAGATACATGCTACAAGTATCATCTAAATAGTGGGTGCATGCTCGATATCCCTTGTTTGTTTGTCCTGATAGATTACCAAGTGCTGGCCAATCATTGATGGTTACGAACAGCAATGCTCGTAGATTGAAGACCTCCTTTTTGTCCTCATCCCAAACTGGTACACCTTCTTTCTTCCACAACTTTTGCAGATCTTCAATCAACGGTCTTAGATACACATCGATGTCATTGCCTGGCTACTTTGGACCTTGGATGATTATTGGCATCATAATGAACTTCCGCTTCAGGCACAACCAACCCGGAAGGTTGAACATGCATAAGGTCACAGGCCAAGTGCTATGACCACTACTAAACTCACCGAATGGATTGAATCCATCCGTACTTAAACTGAACCTAATGTTCCTTGCTTCCCCTGCAAAGTCTTTAAATTCTCTGTCAATTAATCTCCACTGTGACCCGTCAGCGGGGTGCCTGATCTTTGCATCTGCTTTGCGTTCTTTTTTGTGCCAACTCATCAACTTTGCATTGGCCGCGCACCTGAATAAACACTTCAGTCGTGGTATCACTGGAAAATACCACATTACCTTCGCAGGAATTTTCTTCTTCTTACCCCCCTCAACTTCATCACCCTCATTGCGTGGGATCTTATAACGCTTCGCTTCGCACATAGGACAAGCCTCCAATTTCTCATAATCGTCACCTCGGTAGAGGATACAATCATTAGGGCATGCATGTATCTTTTGTACCTCTAAACCCAGAGGACAAACAACCCTTTTAGCTTTGTACGTTGACGCTGGCAATTCGTTTCCCTCGGGAAGCATATCCTTTACGATCTGCATCAAATCATCGAAGCCCTTGTCTGAAAGTCCATGTCTAGCCTTCCATTGTAGCATTTCCAGTGTGCTACCCAACTTCTTCTGCCCCTCTTTGCAACCTGGGTACAATGGTTTCTTGTGATCTTCTAACATACGCTCAAACTTCTTGGACTCCTTCACATTTTCGCAATCTTCCTTTTCACCGCGTAACATATCACCGAGTTCGTCGAGAGGCTCATCGGCCGGAGCAGCTCCTTGAGTGTCGCCCATGTAATCCTCTCCCATTAGATCATCTGCAAAGGCACCTTCTTGAGTCCAATCTAGAATCTGATAATCTTCTTCTTCATCATCTTCCATTATGGCCCCCCTTTCCCCATGCTTTGTCCAAACAAAATAATTCAGCATGAATCCCTATTTGTATAGGTGGTCGTGAAGACTCTTTATCGATGAGTAATCCTTCAGATTATTGCACTTTTTGCATGGACAAATAATGAAACCAGACGGGGGCTTGTTTGCTTCCGCCACATCAAGAAATTCACGCAACCCATTAATGTATTCTATGGAGATTCTCTTGTTGCAGTACATCCATTGCCGATTCATCTACAAAGTATCACCAAAAAATCTTAAAGTGTTCATATCCAACCCACAATACACAATACGACAAACTTAAACGACAACCTTACAGAAATTTAAAGTGCGACATATATAGGAAAAATTAAATAAAATCAATGCTAATTATACGATGTTTCATATTTCCAGAAGAGTAATTGTAGACAAATTTCTAATATTTCTAAACTAACTCTAGCATTTCAAGTATTTCTAAAAGTATTATTTCTAAAATATTATTTAATGGAAGAATTAATTTAACTATCATTTCTAAAATATTATTTAATGCTAGTTTAATTTGAAAAAGTAAATCATATGTTCAAATAGATAAAACTAAAAAAATTCTACCATAACATACAACATCTAATGCAACTAACCTCTACAACATTCTAATTGAATATACACATAAATGCATGGAAATAAGAAAAAATCCCCATCTTTAGCTCATTTTAAATATCACAAAATACTCCTATTTCAACCATTAAAACTTGAAATAAGTTGCATATATCGAGGGAGGATGAAGTAACTAACCTCGACACCACTTCAACAGGTGAAATCGTCGAGGAATCGTTGTAAATCCGGCAAAACCTCCTCTAGGGCGCCATGGAGATGGGGCAGCTCGAGATGGGGAGAGTGAGTGAGTGGCTCGGGCTAGAGGAAGAAGAAGACTGACATTTTTAAATGCGGGGCGATTAGTACCGGGCTGTGGCTGGCACTGGTACTAATGTGAGCCGCTCCACATCAGTACCGATCCGTGGCTGGCGCCGGTACTGATGTGGCCCACATCAGTACCGGTCCGTGGCTGGACCCGGTACTGATGTGGCAGCTCCACATTAGTGCCGGGGCTGGCCACTGCCTGGCACTGATGCACCGCATCAGTACCGGCTCCAGCCACGGACCGGTACTAATGTGGCTCTCAGGGGGCGTGTCGGGGTCCTCCTTTCCCACCCGGTACTGATGGCCGGGACAGAAGCCCCCTTTTCTAGTAGTGATTAGTTAGATACAACTTTTCAGTTACTGTGATTTTTAGACACGCACGTGCCCCGCGCACGTTTTTGTGTGTGTAGACACACACCAATGCAGAGGTACTATGTACGGTGGCCAACAAGCAGCTAAGCAACGGCTCTGCATGCACCACGCCATGCATGCATCCAACAGCCAGCAAGCAACTCGATCAGTGAGTGAGTGGGCTCAATGCAAGGCCTTAGGCTGTCTGCAGCGGTATCCTGAAAAGGCTCCTGAACCCCTAAAGATCAAGGATATTGAGTCAAATCGAGCTGCAAGGCTCCTGAACCCCTAAAGATCAAGGATATTGAGTCAAATCGAGCTGCAGCGGTGCCCTGTAACTGACTCTCCAAATTTCTAGATGCCCCTTCCCTGCCCCAAATCTCCGGGCGCCCCTTCCCTCCCCAAACACATGTGCTGTAACCCAGCATCCCCGAGCCTACAAGCGCCAGTCCCCGGCGTAGGGAAGAGAAGGAAGAGGGGAGAAACCAGAAGGAGGAGCAGCCACCACAGTGCCCGTCGCCGGTAGTCGTGACCCTGATTCTTTTTGGGTCCCCTCAACTGCGGCCATGACGGGAGAAGTGGAGATGACGACGACTGCGCTGGGGCACGGTAGCGGGAGGGCAGCTGGGGGACGGGAGAGGAAGGGGAGCCGACCGAGCTTGCCGCACTTGCCGTCGGCGTGTTCGTGATGCTCCGCGCCCACAGCGACTCTCGGTCAGTTGGTCACCTCCAGCCCATGGCGGCCGCGGTGCGCATCGGCGTCACCTTGTACTGGATGATCGTCAACACCGATAGTGGAGGGGCGGCGAGGATGGGATGCAGCCTGCCCTTCGCCGGCGGCCCGCCGTGTTCCTGCACCAGCTACTCGCGTGTCGCTGCACCCGCGCCTGGTGCTCTGCTCTGCGCCGAATAGAGGAGGACGACCACTGCCAAGGAGTCCTTGGCTCTCTGCCTCTTCTTGGGCTCCTCGTCCAGCATGGCGGACATGATGAACGAGTGCCCCTTCTGCAGCATTCGGTACAGGAACATCGCCGACATGCGCGCCTGGTCGCGCATCGCCTCCACCCTCTCCGCGAACGACACCGATAGCTCTGGCTTCAGCGTCAGTAGGAGGTGCGAGCGCTCAAGCTCCAACCGTTTGCACCCGCGCCTGAAAGTGAATCTAGGTCCCTAAGTGGATTTTGGTAAATTGAATGACAAAGCGATTAAAGATCTAACTTGTTTGTTTAAGAATGTGAGTAGGTTTTTATTTAATTATTCATGAGTTAATATTACTATATATTTGAGGATGAATATTGTATGGCTCACATGATGAAGACAAGGAAGTGTGTGGTCCTTTGATGAGAAATGGTAAATGTCAAGCAATCAAATGAAGAAAAATATTAGGGATATTTTACAAAGATAAATTCTGAGTCTCCAATGATTGTGGTAGCTTGATCAAAAATCAATGGGTCATAAAAAGAGAAATGGTATTCTCTACTAAATAATAAATGCAAGACGTCATGTGATGATTGTGAAAGGATACAAGGATGAGTGTATATTGGATGATCCTAAATTGAAAGCTTGCATGATCGTTGTCAATCAAGAACAAACATTTGAATCGGTATTTCAAATGAAGATCAAATATGGATAAAGCAAAGTCGAACTCAATGTGGTTTGGGTAAGTGATGAAGAGATCAACCGAGATGACTAGGGTGAGGGACTAAGCAATCTTTGGGGACCTGGCTAGACCGCCATTTCGTGTTTTGCTAAGGTGAAGTTCTAGTATCCGTGGGGTCTTCAAGTATCATATCCAAGCCTTGACCGAGGGAAGCAATGCAACTCATCTACATATTATGATTGGCAATATGGAGTAACTTAAGGATCTAAGTGTGCATTCCTATGCTATATGGAAAGATCTTACGTTGCTAGCTCAAGTATGGATGTGCCCATGAAGGTAGCAATTGTTGGAAGCCCTCAAGTTGAAGTTGTACAAGTATGGTAAGATGAATTGTATACAAGCTCAAGTGGTTGACTAGGTATTTACTTTTGTCCTTGAGTATAGGAATGCCATACTATCAAGAGGGATGCAACATTAGCTTCATGACAAGTATCTAAAGTGCTCATTAGTTGACCTTTGTGAGAAATAGTCGTGAGAGAGTCCCTGAGTGATCTAACAAATCTCTAACCCAACCTTAGCCACTTCAACACGTCTTGAAGTGTTTGCGAAAAGAGAAAAAGGGTTTTGGGAGCTCTCTGCCCAGGGCGGTCTAACCGCCCATGGGGGGCGGTCTGACCGCCCCCAGGCAGCCAACGGCTAGTTTTTCAAACTGGCCGGAGGGGGGGCGGTCTAACCGCCCTGACCAGGCGGTCTGACCGCCTTGGTCGCTTTTCTAATGGCTAGTTTTCCTTGAGTAGGGTATAAGTACCCCACGAGCTCCACTTGTTGGGGCTGCTGATTCTAGAGTTGCTGGTGTGCTTCCCCTGTTGTTTCTGCTATGCCAAAGCCATAGAACCTCTCCCCAACCATCTCTTTGTGAGATTTGTGAGATTCAAGCTCTATCCTTGAGTTGGGTTGAGAGAGTGAGTTTGTGTGAGCTTTGTGAGCTGAGAAGAGCCATTCCATAGCTTGAGCACTCGTGATTCGCGTCTACAAGCCTTGAAGCATTTGTTACTCTTGTAGGTTTGCCTCCTAGACGGCTAGGCGTCACCGGCTAGCTCCTATGTTGTGGTGAGCAGCGGCAAGTTTGTGAGGGCTGTGATCTTGCCTCTTCGTGGAAAAGATCACCTTAGTGGAATCGAGGAAAGTGGTTGAAAGAGACCCGACTTGTTGTGGGAAGAGTTAGTTGAGAACTCGAATCCCTTACAAGCTCCTCAACGGAGACGTAGCTTCCTTGGTGGAAGTGAACTTCGGGAAACAAACCTTTGTGTCTCCTTTGTGGTTTGCTTTACTTGTGGTTTTCTAGCATATTTCTATTTGCTTCCGCTTCGATCTGCTTGGATGTACTTGTCTTTGAGTGCAGGGATCATTACTCTGCTTGTGACCATCTACCAAGGCCACTCACCAAGTTTGGTTTGTGCTAGAAGTCAAGAGGAGCTTGAGCCACCCTTTGCTGACTTTCTGTGTGGAGGCAGTCTAACCGCGTCCAGGAGGTGGTCTAACCGCCCTCCCCCCAGCAAAAACCAGCAGGGCGGTCTAACCGCCCTGTGAAGGCGGTTTGACCGCCTGTGCCAGAGAGCTCAAGTTTTCGGGGGAAAAGTTTTATTTGGTCGACTCACCTATTCACCCCCCCCTCTAGGTGACATCAAGGTCCTTTCAATTGGTATCAGAGCCGAGTGCTCCGTTTCGAGCTTAACCGCTCGGAGTTTGACGATGTCAACTACATGTGAGGTACCGTTTGAGCCTCTAGCTCTAGATGGCTCAAACTACATTTCTTGGTCAGCAAATGTTCTACATTCTCTTAAGGCCATGGGTCCCACTGCGGAGAGCATTGTAGTTGCGAGTATCCTTCCAAAAGATTGGACATATGTCTCTCTTGAGGATTTGGAAAACACGCAACTCAATGCCTCTATTGTTAACTTTTTGCGTAGTTCTCTATGTGAAGATTTTCAGGAATTTATGCTAGAGAACAAGAACATTTGTCGAGATGCTCATCGCATTTGGATTTTACTAAAATCCTTTGTGGACTCCAAATTGGATGAAGATGAAAGTGATGACGAAGACGAAGATGAGATAGAGGAGTGCTGCACTGCCTCTACAACCACCACTGAACATCAAGCATCCACTCTCGAGAAGGAAGAGGGCGAAAGAAGAGAAGAATCAGCTCCTCTAGAGGGGGCGGTCAAACCGCCCTCCCAAGGTGGTCTAACCGCCCCTGGCAGAGGAAGTGAGTCCTCGTGTGTCGAGGAGTCCTCTCAAGCCCCAAGCTCATCCTCACCAGTTCTTGAAGCTTCAGAAACTTATTATGGTGAAGATGCTTGCCTAAAGGCCAAGTAGAAGAAGAACAAGAAAAAGAGAAGAACCAAAGGAGGAAAAATTGAAAAAGATGAAGCCTCAAGCTCGATAGAAAAGCAACTGGAGACTCTTAATCTGAGCGTGCCTCCGTGGTTTGTGAGTATGAGTCATTGGCTAAACAACTTGAGTATGCTAGAGATAATGACATACTAGAAGCTAAACTAGAGAAGCTCACTAGGGAGCATATGGCTCTACAAGCAAAACACAAGGAACTTGAGTGTTCTCATGTGAAGCTTGTAGATTCTTATGGTTCACTAGAAATTGCTCATGAGGTTGTTTTATCTTCGGTAAAATACATGCAACCTCACTCACACACATGCACATGCTCACTTGTCAATCATGATTTTGCTTGTACTAAACTTTGTTGTTCTCAAGCAAGCCAATCTAGTATTGAGCATGTATTTGTAGAATCTTGTGATGACCTCATTGCTCAAGAAAATGATGAACTCAAACAAGAGGTTGAAAAGCTTAGGAAAAACTTGAGTGAGTTCAAAGGGAAGAGCAAAGTACAACCTTCTCAAGATAACCGTGCTAACATGGTGAAGAAGCTTGAGAAGGGGTCAACCGTCACTAGCTCAGCTCCTCAACACCAACTCAAGGACAACAAGATCAAGATTCTAGAGAAGAAGAAATTTGAGCTTATCAAATGCAATCAATGCTCAAAAATGGGGCATTTTGCTTCACATTGCCCTACCAAGCTCAAGGCTCAAGAAACAATCTCCAAGAAGAAAAGAAGCTCCATCAGAAGGAGATTGTGCTACCAATGCAAAGAGAAGGGTCACTTTGCCGCAGATTGCCCACAAGTCAACAGTGCTAACCCGGGGCGGTCTGACCGCCCCCTAAGGGCGGTTAGACCGCGTCTGGCCACCACAGCCAAGATGCACTGCAGCAAAAAGGAGAAAGCTTACCCTTCAAGCAACAAGCCCACATGCAAGCCAAGACAAGACAAGCAAATGACTCCCAAGCCTAGAAGTGACAAAAGCCGAATTTGCTACACTTGTCATAAGAAGGGTCACATGGGTAAGGATTGTCCAAATGGTAACATTCCTAAATTAAACCTTGTCTATTATGATTTCAGTAAGCTTAGGAATGATAAGAATGGTACTTGTGCTATGAGGATGATTAGTTCACCTCAAACAAGCACTAGGGTCATCTGGGTTCCTAAGCACCTTGTGACTAACCTAGTAGGACCCAACAAGTGTTGGGTACCAAGAAGTGCTTGCTGAGCTTGTAGGTTGATCGAGTTGGATTGAAGTCATGGCGAAAAGAAAAGAATTCTATAATCAATGTCTTGCCATAAGAAGAGCTTGAAAATCATTAAATCAATGCAATCTCGGTAATGAGTGCTTAATGTTGTGTCTTGGTCACTCTCAGTTCTTTGTGAATGCTCATGGATCATTGGTCCTAGGATTGTGAAGCAAGAGGAAGTGACCTTGACATTTTCATTTATACTCTCATATCATTCGATGCCACTAATCGCTCTCTAGTAGAGCAATTATTGTGATAAGCTTTGCAGGAATATATTTAGGAAATTTAAAAGCTTATCGAAGGAAAAGAACTGAAGAATCACCAAATGAAAATCTCGAGGGGAGGGCGGTCTAACCACCCCCCATAGGCGGTCTGACCGCTTGGCTTCCCAGGAGTGGTTTTTCGGGTGACCCGGCCTCTGTGGGCGGGTGACCCGTTTCGTCTCTGGATGTTGGCGGGTGACCCGGCCCCTATGACCGGGTGACTCGGGGTAAAAGCTGAATTTCAAATTTTTGGTAAAAATGCATCGAAGGTGATGAGATACATAACTTACTTCAATTGTCAAATCATTTATATGTCATGACCAAGCTTTGAAGATATCTCCCTTGTTCGTAAATGAATCATGTGCTAAGTTTGAGAAATTCAAGAATCTCTAAGCACAAACTTATGGGGAAATTACTTCAGAGTTTATGTCATTTGTGGGACTAACAATTTCTTCTAGTGATCTTGTAGCCTCACCAATTTGTGCAACATGTGCAAGCTCTTATTTGACACAATAATCTTAAAGCAATCAAGTTAAGAGCAAGCCGCTTTTAAAATTAAAATATGCACAAATAAAATATGGCCTGAGGAAAAGGTATGTTCTCTTGAACTCTTTTAAATATTGAAATGCATCTAGGCCTATATGTACCATGCTAGTGTGCCTTCTTAGCATATAATTGCTTCAAGTGAATTTTGTGTGTCCTTCTAGATATTCGGTTGATACCCACACATAAACTCGACTTCGTGTCGTGTGAGTGTTCTCTAGTTGGGTATGAGCTAAATATACTAGAGTGGTCACTTACTTGGGGTGGATGTGTGCACTTTGTGACATAGGGTAGAAGTCTTGAAAAATAAACTAGCATGCGTAGGAATTGTGGATTTTCGAAAAATATTTGAATCTTGGTCTTTGTGACCTAATCAACTTAATTATGACTATAGCTCCTCTTGATTGATTGTTGGCTAGTCATAATTAAGAAGATTTTCTCAAGTCCATAATATCTCTATATCCATATCTTTATCTCTCTCACTCTTGGAAGAATCAAGAATTATGGAATTATTTGGAAAATCAATCTTTCTTCTAAAGATTTAGCAAAAATGGATCTTTGTCTTCCAAAAATCCTATATCCAAGCATGGAAGAGCAAAAGGGTCAAAATCTTTTCAGAATCAGCCTTTTTCCAAAATCAACCGGGGGGGGGGGGGGCGGTCTAACCGCGTGACCCACGCGGTCTGACCGCGTGTCATGGATTTAACTTTTTACCCCTCCCCGTGATTCTACAGTGCCTTTGACCCTATCCATTCACCCCCTCTCTCTCCCCACGGGCAGAACTCCATCTCTAACCTCCAGAAACACCTTCCTCTCCTCTCAAGCTCTCTCACCCCCTCCCATGGTGATTTGAGGATTCAACCTTGGAAAACTAAATCCCCACCGTGGAAAGGACTCTCCTAGGGGTGCTGAAGCAAGTTCCAAGCCTGCTTCTTGGATTCCTCTCAAGTTCATCTCTCCAAAGGTATTCAAATCTTGTTTTTGCCCGATCTCCCTACTCGATGCAAAGATTTGAATTTCCTTTGAGTTATCACCTATTAGCAACCCCTAGAAGACATTCCTAGAGTTTCATGCAGTTTCGTTGGCTACATTGTCGAGAACAAATTTCTAGGGTTCACTGCCCCACGCGGTCTAACCGCGTGGGCAGGGCGGTCTGACCGCCCTGAGCAGTTTTGCCCCAAGACCTTGGTTCTTGGCCGTGCATTCAACCTTATTCAATCTAGGATTATTCCCTGAATTTTATCTTTCATATCTCGACAGTTTGTCTCTGTTATTGGCATGGAGAGCCATTGGCTCAAAACTGGTAGGGGCGGTCTAACCGCCTGGCCAGGGCGGTCTGACCGCCCTGCCCAGTTTTGTGCCAATTGTTCCACACGCTTTGCTTTGACACGATCTATCTAGCCATTCTCATTCCTGGTATCTTATACATCCTTGTTTCACTACTTATGATCCAGGAACAGCAGAGATACCTAAAGGTTCAGGTGCCGAGAAAAGGAAAAGGGAAGAGAGGAAATTGCTTATACTGAGGCCGGACAGAGCTCACATGCTTATGATATCAGGGAGAAATTGAGGCCAAGGGGGCAGCAGAGGCCAGTTTATCAAGACTATGGGGAAGATATTGAGTTGGAGGAGAGAATTGAGTCTAGCGATGATGAGGTAGATGTAGGATCTAGGATACCGACTAGAGGGGGGGTGAATAGGCGGATTAAAATCTAAAACCACAACACTAGAGAAATTTAATTAGAACCACAAGGAGGATTAAATCTCTAGCTATACTAAGCCTATGTTGAAGGTTTGCAACCTAGGATGACAAGAAGACAATTCAATCTCTATGAAGATAATTGCTCAAAGTAAATGCTTGAAAGTAAATTGAGCAAGAGAATCAACAAACACAAGAGACGAATTTTATCCCGTGGTATCGATGACTTGCCGGTCACCCCTAATCCACGTTGAGATGGATTCAATGTTGAACCGCTCCTCTATCAAGTCACCACTTGACGTATGAGCCGGTTAGAACCAAAGAACCGCTCCAAATCTCTTTTCCACTAGAGTTGCTCTTCACCACTCTGGCGAGGTGAGCACAAGACCTCTCACACCAATAGATCCAGAGCCACACACAATCTTCTTGCGAGCTTCCACGGATTCACCACCACCAAGCCGTCTAGGAGGCGGCAACCTCCAAGAGTAACAAATCAACCACTTGCATGATGATTCCCTAGTGCCACAAAGATCAAAACCTTGATGCAATGCACTAGATGCTCTCAATCTCACCAAGGATGCAACCTCTAAGCAAAGTGAGTGAGAGAGAGGAGGGAGAGAGCTCAACAATGGAGTACAAGCCTTTCAAAGTGCCAAGAGAGGCTCTCCCACCCCAGGCATGGAGTATATATACTCCCTTCCCACGAAACTAGCCGTTATGTTCAAAACAATTCAAAATGCGTGCCTCGCGGACTGTCCGCGACCTCATCACGGACTGTCCGCGTTTGAATTTCAACGGTAAAAACACGAAGTCAAACGGTGGCAGAGGTGACCGTTGGACCGGGCAGACCGTCCGCCAGGAGCCTGCGGACCGTTCGCCAGGTGCCCGCGGACCGTCCGCCAGGAGCCGGTGGACTGTCCGCCCGGCACCCCCGAGCCAGCAACCTTTCTGTTAGGTTTGAGACAAATATTGGACCGTCCGCGAGAGCCTCGAAAAACTTCGCCCAAAAACATATATATTTTCAATAAAATTTATAACTCGCGGACTGTCCGCCCCTAGGGCCCGGACTGTCTGCCCCAACCGCAGAAAGCTGATTTTTCCGGTTTTCAACAAAGCCTCTTTCAACTTTTGAAATCGCCACTCATCTAAATGCAAACCATGCAAGTTCTTGATCATAGTGGCACTATGGAAAGTCAAGCCAATGAAATTGATCCCTCTTGATAGTATGGCTATCCAGCCTATCAATCCGGTCATTTATCATCCTCTAATCACCTCATGACCGGTAAAATTAAAAACCCTATCATTATACCTTTGCCTTGAGCTCCTTTTCATCCAAAGCACACATGCCTTCCTCTTTGCATATTCCATGAGCTCAACGCTTCTCCGGACTAACCTATTCTTATATCTCAATAGAAATGTTAGTCCACGATGATTGTCATTAATTACCAAAACACAATTTAGGGGCCTAGATGCCTTCAGTAGAGGATGACACCTATGTATGTGCAGACCATCAGGGCAGAGTTGGAGCCATACACAGTGGGGTTGGTGCCCATGGTAGAGGTGCTGGTGCTAGTCATAGAGGTTTTGGTGCTGGAGGCAGTGGAGTTAGAGCCGATGCAGAGATTGAGGAAGTTGATGATGATGCAGGTAATAATGAGGAAGATAATCCAGAGGGTGCAGCTGGAGTGCCTCCTGATGATGATGACGATGCTGGAGGAAATGTTCCTGCCATTGTTGTTAACTTCTTGCCAGAGATCAGAGTTCCCGTCTATCCTCTTGTTCGAGGTCCTGTGGATTATTACAGTGAAGACATGGCAGAGACTCTGAAAAATATGAGAAGGGAGAATCCTTATGATCAGCAAAAGACAGCTTCAGATTATCGGTTTTGGTCCCCTTTTCAGCAGGACTACTACTCTACTGTCATTCTTAATGGAAGAAATGCTAAGATCACCAGTGAAGCTCAGTGCATTGATTGGGATTATATGGCAAGAAAAAATGACAGCATTTTCAATGAGATAATCAGAGAGTGTGAAGTGAAGGGGTTGAAGACCATCATGGGTTTCTTGCAACATTGAAACAAGAAGATCATAGCTCAGTTCTATGCTACTGTTTACTTTGGTTATATGGGAACTGAGCGGGCGATGTTCTGGATGACTGAGGGAGATAGGTGGCACATTACTTTTAGTAACTTCCTTGCTTTATTCAGGCTTCCCAATGATCCTAGTCTTAGAAAACTTCATGATGATGGGATTCTCAATTCAAGGGACATGGAGTTTATGTACCCCAGGAGTAAGAGGGCCTTTGCAGGAACGGTCAAGCTGCTTTATACTTACTATGCAGTCCTTAACCGGCTTTTTAGGAAGACCCTCACCCCTAGAGATGGGAACTCCTCACATATCACTGCTTTTCAGAGGAATCTTATGGTTGCTATGAGACCGGGGGCGGCTAAGTTTTGTGTTTGTGACTTCATTTGGCAAGAAATCAAGAATTGTTCAGAGAATGCTCAAAACTTGTGTGGGCATAGTCCATATATCATGTATATCATAAGGAAGGTCACCAACACCAAGTATCCAGAAGACATGAGACACCGACTCTTGCAACCCAAGCACAGCCTGACCATCAGTGTTCCCTCTTCTTCAGAAGAAATTCGAGAACAAGAAGGAGATGCCTGTTGGGACGATGTGGCAGAAACCTTGCAGCGAGACAGAAATATTGTTGGGGGCGGTCTGACCGCCCCCCACAAGCGTTCTGACCGCCCTGGGTACTACCAGCGGCAAAACATCTCATTTTTCAAGAAATTGTTCAATATCCTTGCTGGTATTTGCAAGAGTCAGAGGGACATTGAGGTTGCCAATGACAGGGCTATGAGAGAAAGAAAGAAAGAGCGGGATTCGATGAAGAGGATGCATGAACACTTTGGGATTCAGCCACCTCGCTCACCTATTTCTCCTGTTCCTCCAGAGGCTGAGATACCGTCAGGGGATGAGAGGATGCTGGGCTACATCAACTCCGGTTACTGTGAGGAGTTTGTTCAGAGGCACTATCCTGATGTGGGTGCTTCGTCTTCTCAGGCTCCACCACCTACTTATGCTCCTAGGGGGTTTGATGCCATGTTTGGTGGTGAGTCTTCTTCTCAGGCTCCTCCACCTCCTCCTCCTCCTGAGGAAGATCCGGAAGCTCCCCTAGCAGCACGACTCTCAGCGGATTTATTTAGTTATGGTCCACCTCCTCCATATGGTATGATTGATACATTTCTATATCTATAGTCTGAAACCATCATATCTCGATCCTTATATCTTAATTATCCAATGCTTTTATCTTTCTCAACATAGGAGGGAGTTATCCACCCGGAGTTGGCTCGGAGTGGAGACATTGGTAGTGATCAGCCTCTACATCTTCTCCAGGCCCTTTTATGGATGCTTGATGACAAAGGAGGAGAAGAATGGATTAAAGCTTCAAGTTTTCATCTTTTTAGTTGTGCTGATCTGGTGCAGGCGGTCTGACCGCCCCAGGCATGCGGTCTGACCTCCCCTGGCTGATGGCTGAAAGAGCCATGTAATAAAAGTTGGATTTAATCTCCTAGTGGACTTGAGAACCTTGTATGTGTGCTACTGTGTGTATCTGAACCTATCTATGTATCTTAAGTGACTTGGTGCTAGTTTGAAATATTTTTGTGTGGTGATGTTTGTTTTGTGTTGGCTGAGTGGGGGAGGCGGCCTGACCGGCCTGCAAACCCGGTCTAACCGCCCAGGCGATCTGACTGGCGTGCAACCCCGGTCCGACCGACCCAGCCCAAGCAGCACACACACACTTTTCCTTGTTGAATGCTTATCATGTCATTTGCATCACGATTCCTTTTTATTGTCACACACACACTTGTTGCACATATTCTGAAATATAGGGGGAGCTCTCATGTACTTTCACTTAAAATGTGCTTTTGGCATTTGAGGTCAATTTTCGAAATTCCATTCATAGCACATATTAAGAGGGAGCTCATCCTATATCTAAGAATTCTTATACGCTTAAATGCTTTATTTGTAAGCTTTAATCGAGTTGTCATCAATCACCAAAAAGGGGGAGATTGAAAGTGCATCTAGGTCGCTAAGTGGATTTTGGTGAATTGAATGACAAAGCGATTAAAGATCTAACTTGTTTGTTTAAGAATGTGAGCAGGTTTTTATTTAATTATTCATGAGTTAATATTGCTATATATTTGAGGATGAATATTGTATGGCTCACATGATGAAGACAAGCAAGTGTGTGGTCCTTTGATGAGAAATGGTAAATGTCAAGCAATCAAATGAAAAAAAATGTTGGGGATATTTTACAAAGATCAATTCCGAGTCTCCAATGATTGTGGTATCTTGATCAAAAATCAATGGGTCATAAAAAGAAAAATAGTGTTCTCTACTAAATAATAAATGCAAGACTTCATGTGATGATTGTGAAAGGATACAAGGACGAGTGTATATTGGATGATCCTAAATTGGAAGCTTGCATGATCGTTGTAAATAAAGAACAAGCATTTGAATCGGTATTTCAAATGAAGATCAAATATGGATGAAGCAAAGTCGAACTCAATGTGGTTTGGGTAATTGCTGAAGAGATCAACCGAGATGACTAGGGTGAGGGACTAAGCACTCTTTGGGGTCCTGGCTAGACCGCCATTTCGTGTTTTGCTAAGGTGAAGTACTATTATCCGTGGGGTCTTCAAGTATCATATCAAAGCCTTCACCGAGGGAAGCAATGCAACTTATCTACATATTATGATTGGCAATATGGAGTAACTTAAGGATCTAAGTGTGCATTCCTATGATATATGGAAAGATCTTAAGTTGCTAGCTCAAGTATGGATGTGCTCATGAAGGTAGCAATTGTTGGAAGCCCTCAAGTTGAAGTTGTACAAGTATGGCAAGATGAATTGTATACAAGCTCAAGTGGTTGACTAGGTATTTACTTTTGCCCTTGAGTATAGGAATGCCGTACTATCAAGAGGGATGCAACATTAGCTTCATGACAAGTATCTAAAGTGCTCATTAGTTGACCTTTGTGAGAAATAGCCGTGAGAGAGTCCCTGAGTGATCTAACAAACCTCTAACCCAACCTTAGCCACTTCAACACGTCTTGAAGTGTTTGCGAAAAGAGAAAAAGGGTTTTGAGAGCTCTCTGCCCAGGGCGGTCTAACCGCCCATGGGGGCGGTCAGACCGCCCCCAGGCAGCCAACGACTAGTTTTTCAAACTGGCCGGAGGGGGGGCGGTCTAACCGCCCTGACCAGACGGTCTGACCGCCTTGGTCGCTTTTCTAACGGCTAGTTTTCCTTGAGTAGGGTATAAGTACCCCACGAGCTCCACTTGTTGGGGCTGCTGATTCTAGAGTTGCTGGTGTGCTTCCCTGTTGTTTTCGCTAAACCAAAGCCATAGAACCTCTCCCCAACCATCTCTTTGTGAGATTTGTGAGATTCAAGCTCTATCCTTGAGTTGGGTTGAGAGAGTGAGTTTGTGTGAGCTTTGTGAGCTGAGAAGAGCCATTCCATAGCTTGAACACTCGTGATTCGCGTCTACAAGTCTTGAAGCATTTGTTACTCTTGGAGGTTTGCCTCCTAGACGGCTAGGTGTCACCGGCTAGCTCCCAAGTTGTGGTGAGCAGCGGCAAGTTTGTGAGGGTTGTGATCTTGCCTCTTTGTGGAAAAGATCGCCTTAGTGGAATCGAGGAAAGTGGTTGAAAGAGACCCGACTTGTTGTAGGAAGAGTTAGTTGAGAACTCGAATCCCTTACAAGCTCCTCAACGGAGACGTAGCTTCCTTGGTGGAAGTGAACTTCGGAAAACAAACCTTTGTGTCTCCTTTGTGGTTTGCTTTACTTGTGATTTTCTAACATATTTCTATTTGCTTCCGCTTCGATCTACTAGGATGTACTTGTGTTTAAGTGCAGGGATCATTACTCTGCTTGTGACTATCTACCAAGGCCACTCACCATGTTTGGTTTGTGCTAGAAGTCAAGAGGAGCTTGAGCCACCCTTTGCTGACTTTCTGCGTGGAGGCGGTCTAACCGCGTCCAGGAGGTGGTCTAACCGCCCTGTGAAGGCGCTTTGACCGCCTGTGCCAGAGAGCTCAAGTTTTCGGGGAAAAATTTTATTTGGTCGACTCGCCTATTCACCCCCCCTCTAGGCGACATCAAGGTCCTTTCAGCGCCACACCCCGAGGAGCGCGTAGTAGTCCACGCTGCACCCCGTCGCCGCCATCCACACGCCCGCACAGCTACTGGATGCGGTCGCTGAGCGTGCGGTGCGCGCCGACGATCTCCCCGAACCGGATCCCCCTGTCGCCGACCTCGGCCATGGCGTCGAGTGCCTTCTTGCTTGGGGAGTGTGACATCCCAGCTCAAGGCTTAATAGGATTGATAAGGATACTCATATCAACAATTTGCAACTTCTTTTTCGGAAGCCCATCACCAAAAAACTCCAAAGTTAAGCGTGCTTGACATGGAGCGATGAGTGACTGATCGGGAAGTCCTTGGTGTGCATGACGGCATGAGTGAGGACAAAGTGCGCAGAAAAGACATGTGTTGGTCTGTGAGGAGATTCTTGGGGTCCTAGAGAGCTGCCAAGCGTAGGCAGGTCGTTACAGGGAGGAGGAGGCGGTTGGGGCATCAAAGTCGGAGGTTCCTCGCACCACCCGTCGCCACGTGCAAGTCCACGACCAGAGCTCCGCGAGGCTGGCACCACTTCTTCACGTAGCAGAGAGAGGAGGCGGGGGAGGCTGATGATCGAGGCCCGTGAGCGGGAGCGGTGGTCGGGGAGGCCGGCCCCCTTGGCCGGCGGCCGGCCGGGGAGAGGAACAGCAGGGCCCGGCGCCGGCGTGGGTGTGTCATGTGTGTGCGGCACCGGTGGTGGGTGTTGGGGTGGGGGTGGGCTACGTGGATAAGATGGGAAGGGGAAAAATGACAATTGGGACCCACGAGTAGGGGATGGAGATGGAGGACATCGCTGCAGCACATTGTTGTTTGGAGGGTCAAAATTCTTAGAGAAACCTCCAAATATTACTTTAGGGAGTGATACATAGAGAAGACCGCTGCGGATAGTCTTAGGAGGAGGTTAGACATCGCCATCGGAGGAGCCGAAATGGCCGCCCGCCCCAGCTGCCATGCATCCTTGGCGTTACTATTGCATTTGCAATATTAATTTGCATGCAGCAACAAATATGGAAAAGATGCTGCCTACGACTGCCTAGGGTACCGTCGTCGACGTCCGGTCCGGAACAATGCAACGCATGCATTCCCGGACGAGCCGAGATTTCCTTGTGAGGAAACTAAACAGACTCCCGTCCATGTCCATCAGTCCATGTCATGTGGATCGATGCTTGCAGCTCTTAGCGCGTAGGCGCGTACGATCCATCACCATATGCATCTTTCATTTGGCGTTGGTTGCAAGGCAAGCATATATATGCACATCATGCACGCAGTGCATTGCAGTTGCCTCGCATCCGTTCTACAATCGTTTTGCTTTTTTTTATATACATTTCTCTTGTTATGCATTTAGACATGTACTTAGTCTACATACATACAAAATAAATAGAATGTATCAAAAAATCAAAATGACAAGTAATTTGGAACAGTGGAAGCAAGAGCCAGTAGGGCAGTGCAATGCATGATCTGACCACACCAAACTGCTGCATCCTTGTGGCAGTTACGTGCGTGGTGACCACCAGGCGGCGCGGCCGGCCACCAGATCGAGATTCAATCGCCCACCACACATGTACTAGCAGTGCGGTGGCAGTACAGGATATCAATGAATGAATATCTCTTGATATATGGAGTACCGAGTAGTACTACACAAGGTACGTCGTGGTTTATTTGCCAATGAGAGAGAGAGTGTGCTTACAGGACAGACTGCAAACTAAATCCTAGATAAGTCTTCCACCCGCGGTCGCGACAAACCACGATCAGAAGGGAGGGAACTCCGAGAATTCCAAGTGAAACACTCAAACTGAAGTAGCTCGATCACGTGCTCCACACAAATCCACAAGGATCCGGAAAAAACCCATTAGGGTTTCACGGGCGGCGGCTCGACGAGAAAATAATCCACAAATAAAATCCAATCCCCGTGTTTGCTGTCATATATAATCTGCATGCTAATTTATTTTATCCCATTCAAACTTATGATCTGGGATGACGTAACAATGTGACAGTGACTCAAGGACTCACACGCAGGCCAATATAAAGCAACGTGATGTAGCAACAACTACGCACCACCACTTCCACAATGCCCATCATGCACATCGTGTCATAAATGGTGGTGTTTCAATCCTCATTTTCAGGTTAGTCTTGGGAGTTTGATAGAGATTTTCCTCGACACTAATTTTTATTCCACATCAAACTTTTTGCTTACTTGGCAAGGTTTTTATGAGGTGAGAAAGGATGGAGTTTCATCAAATGACACAAGAGTATCATCCCTATGAAACCCAACTGACACATTTATAAGTTTGCAATCTAATAGGTAATAGTGCAATGGTACTGTGCATTGGGACTGGCTTTAAAGAAGTAATATATATGACGATGCACCAAGATATGGTTAGTCTCAGACCCTGTTTGGTTCTTATAAGTCACCCGACTTATAAGTCAGTTGGATTTAATTCAGTCATGTTTGGTCGTAGTGACTTATAAGTTAGTGGGCTCCACTCGATGTAGGAGAGGGAAAAGATGCAAATAAGTCACTTTAACTAGAGGTGGAGCAACTTATGAGACTTATAAGTCAGAGCTGTTTGGTTCACACAAGTGACTTATTTGCACTTTTTGCACTTTAAGTCAAGTGGCTTATAGAAAAAAATAGAGCCTCAGATTCTCAGTGCATAATTACAAAGATTGAAAACTAGGTAATTGTGCCGCTTCAGTTTCACAGAGATAAAACACTTCTCGCATATGCTCTTCAACTCTCCTCATAAATACTTTTCCATATCAACAAAAATGGCGGTGTGGTATGGTTATTAATGCTAATAAATTTCCACTCAGACTGGCCTAATTAACCATTGCTATTGAACGTTAATTCTCAAGTGACAGAAAAAAAGAGCCAATTGTAGAAATCCTCACTTGAAACAATCGTTACGAAAACAATCGAAAGTTACTGTGTTTAAATGCATCTAAATTACCGCTTTGACTTTATAAAAATTATTAACCCGTACTAAACCACATAAATTTGTAACTAAATTACCTAAATGACCCTACAAAGATTAATATCCTAAATTTTCATCTAAATTACACACTCCTATTATTATTAACTAGTCCATCAACCTGTGCTCCGACTCATGCTTTTACTTTTAAAAAATATTGTTTGACAATTATATAGAAACTAAATTCCTAATTAGTAATCAAAATTTTTGACCTTCTACTCTCTCACTTTTTATTTTTTATTTGAAAGTAATCTCTCACTTTTTAAATACTTCACCATAATACTCATATAAATGTGTACTCATATTTTTCTAGTTCTAATTGATTTTTAATTAGTAATTATCATATACAATTTTCATCCACCTTCACACTTTTTTGACGAGCTTCTGTCTTATGGAATCAATGTGGAGCTACCCCTGGAGCTACTCATTTAAGTAGTGCTCTTGCTCTTGTTGCTTGTGTATTTGTGAAGCTGCCCTGGAATTTCTGGTTTCTTCATGGAGCGCTTTGTAAAAGACATGGTGTAATCAATAAAAAAAAGTATATTATCCTCTTTTTTTTTTAATTTCATCAAATGAGACACATGTTGCCAACTAGTGTCTCCAAGGACCCTCTCAAAGGAGATGTGTCTCCTTTGATTCCCCTCAAAGGAGATACGAAAAAACTGTGTCTCCTCCAATGACTTGTCATTAGCGACGAAAATTTAGAGGCACGAAATAACATCTCATTTGACTCTTAACCAGCGTCTCCTTTGATGACTTCTTACATAGTGGATGTAATATTAATTTTTTAACATTTTAACACAATTTTATAAGTAGTATATGTTGCTATGAATCTTCTTTGTAACATAATCGATGAATATATTACAAGAGTAATACTTCGTATAGTAGCGCGATGGAATAAACGTGCTACCGTTGAAGCTCACTAACTGTTACAACTCGACACGTATCAGAGTGCGATCGAGTACTGAAGCCGATGGAGGACCGTTTAGAATATGGAGTAGTAATGAAGTAGGATCGTCAAACGAAACACACATGTACTATTTCGATCTACTTACGTATGCGGGCAAATCAATTCGATCTTTGTGCAAGAAAAACATGCACCGATGCTACATACCGTACTGCCAACCGTATGCTACACTTTCATGCTGACTAATCACCACGGGTCTCTCTACGCCTTTCTATCAAAATCCTCATGCTATCTTTTCGAGAGATAGAAAAAGTATGCTACGTACACTAACAATACTCCTTCTAGATCATATGACCATCACCATATGGTACCTGCATATAAATACCACTTGTTTCTTGAAGAGGAACGAACCTACCAGAAGTCCCACGATCGAGCAAGAGGGGAGACGAGAAGCATACGAGCTGATACCAAGCTCATGGCCACGGGTGCCGGCGTGTCGGGGGTGGCGCTGCAGCTGGTTGCTCTGCTGCAGCTGCTGCTCGCGGTGTGGTGGCACCTCGTGTGGCGCCCGCGCGCTGTGGCAAGGTCCTTCGCGAGGCAGGGTATCAGGGGCGCGCCCTACACGTTCCTAGTCGGGTCCATGCTGGAAGTGAAGCGGCTGGTGGTGGCCGGCCGGAGTGGGGTGGCTGCCATGGACGCCGGCAACCACGACATCGTACCCGTGGTGCTGCGGCCGCTCCATATTTGGACAGCTGCATATGGTAAATTGTTTTGTCTCTTCTTTCTTCACGCAGCTGTTCCGCAGACGTGTTCTACAAAGTATATGAATGTTTGCTCTGTTTGTGCATATGCCAATGGCCTTTGGGTGTTGATTATTGCTCAGGGAGGACATTCCTCTACTGGATCGGGCCAATCCCTGCCATCTGCTCTACTGATCTTGAGCTGATTAAGGAGGTGCTCACAGACAGGACAGGCATGTTCCGGAAGGATTACTTGATCCCCGTTTTGAAAGTTCTGCTCGGCAACGGTCTCGTACTGTTAAACGGAGATGACTGGAAACGGCACCGGAAAGTAGTCATTCCGGCTTTCAACCATGAGAAGCTCAAGGTGACGAGAGATCACTGCTCTAAACTATGCGCTTTCGATCTGTGAACTGAAGCTTGTGTGTTTTCAGAGCATGTCAGTGATGACGGGTCAAGTCGCAGAACGAATGATACAGGCATGGCGCACCCGGATAGAGCAAAGCAGTGGCCACCTAGAGGCTGAGATAGACCTGACCAGCGCCTTATCTGAACTGACTGAAGATATCATCGGCCGTTTCGCTTTTGGCATGAGCCAGCGGAAATCCAGGGAGGTCATCGTCGCTGCGATGCGTGAGATGCAAAAAATTGCAACCGCAACAATGAGGGAGCCTCCTATACTCTGGTAACAGCTGTCTAGCTAATTCGATGCTATTCACAAGAAGAGCACCAGGATTAATTCTTGTTTTGTTCGATTTAGGTATCTGCCGACTCGTCACAACTTACGGGCGCGATGTCTGGACAGACTGATGAGGGCCGAGGTCATGGCGATCATGCAGGCACGGGTAGCGGCGGCCAAAGACGGCGGTGGCGGGTACGGGGACGACCTAGTCGGTATGTTGCTGGAGGCGTGGTCGCCCGAGGAGCAGCGAGGGAGCGGCGAGACGCTGACCACCCAGGAGGTGGTCGACGAGTGGAAGACCTTCTTCGCTGCGGCGCAGGAGACCACTGGCACCCTGCTCGTCTGGGCCATGTTCCTGCTCGCCGTGCACCCGGAATGGCAGGACAAGGTCAGGGCGGAGGTCTTCCACGGATGCGGTGGCGACGGCCAAGTCCCCAGCCTCGACGTCCTTTCCTCCGAACACAAACTGGTATCCCTATCCATCTACTTTAGTACTAATCTGTGCTGCTGTCATGCTGTGCAGCCAGCTGCAGCAAGGCCTTTTCTTGTAATAAACTAACTGTGCATGCATTTCGCTTGTGTGAAGCTACACATGGTGCTGCTGGAGACGACGAGGCTCTACCCGCCGTTCGTGTACATGCAGGCATGCAGCGGAAGGCCGCCACGGACGTCGTGATCCGGGGCACCCATGTGCCCCGGGGCACCGTAATCTCGTCATCTCGATCCCCATCGCCATGCTACACCGGGACAAGGAGGTCTGGGGCCCGGACGCCGACGAGTTCAACCCCATGAGGTTCGAGCACGGTGTAAAGAAGGCCGCCAAGGACCCCAAGGCGTTACTGTCTTTCTCCCTAGGCCCGAGAGCCTGCATCGGCCAGAGCTTCGGCGTCATAGAAACACAGATTGTCATGACCTCGCTCCTCAGCAACTTCTTCTTCTCACTGTCCCCCAAGTATGTTCATAAGCCCAAGTTTCTCCTCTCGTTGGCACCCAAACTTGGGATGCCTCTCATCGTGAAGAAACTAAAGGAGTGAGACATGGATATAAGCGAGACACATGATTGTGTGTTGCAAGATCTAGCAAGATGGCCCGCGCAAATAACGCAAGCAGCTAACTTTTATGATAGTATTTGGATACTATGTTAAAATAAATATATATAAATAATGATATTTAGTCATGTCACGGTAACCGATTAATATATTATCAATATTTTATTGTTATATTTTTGTGGCATGTTATGAATTTAAAAAGAAAAAAGAATACCTTAGATCTGACTATATTTTAAGTATTTACTGAAACAACATAAACATTTATAATTTTTCACTTAAATATAATTTTTCTACATTTTTTATTCGTGATGGACATATGTGTTTGTAAGTTTTTTGCTACAATTACAAAAGATCCTTATATTGTAGTAGAATGTTCAATGTATATTACAAAAGTATTCATTGGAATTGAATTTTGTGTTTTACCTTTTAGTTGTTATTATATCCTAATCTCCTTCCTTTCTTTATTTTGGTCATGGTTGCTACAACCTCATACATGTAGGATCCATTTTATCTCATGGTTGTGTTGTACCTTTTTCCCATTTTAACTATATCCTTGGGTTAGTAAATACGTTGTTGTGGCTACAAAACTATATCATTAATCTTTGTGGTCACGAGCTCTCTCTCTCTCTAACAGAGTCAACTTTCATCCACTCTCTTAATAAATATATAAGTACCTCGCTGTTATAGTCGAGCTCTCGCATGAAACTATCAGTCATTACCATCGACCTTATGGACGAAACCATGTGCTTGTGCTATCAATTTGTGTATAGGAAAAGCATATTACACTGCTTTCATTGTGCTCTTGGTGAGGGGCTCAATCCACATGTTGAGGGTGTTGATTTTGATAACAATTTTTTTTATCAACGTGGTGGAATCTTTACCGGAGCAACACCATGCTGATTGTGTTTTAGTAGCATCTTCAGATAAAATTAATCTCATTTTATTTCGGTCTTATCAAAGCAGAATTATGAAAACCGAAATGGGTTTTTTCTAGTTCAAACGATTGATTTTCTTCCTTGATGTCGTATTTTCAGTCTTGATTTCTTTTCACTTATATAAATGTTAGAATTTACTCTAATGGATATATTATATACGTGTTGTAAACCTTATAGTTCTCCCAATAGATTAAAAAAACCAATAGACATGGCAATAGAGGTCAGTCCATAATCCCATTGTCATATTGAAATTTAATCATTTTCTGCTTGCACTACGTTGGCAAGCATCTTTATATGTACCTTGGAGATGTTGTACACTAGCTCTACAATGTTCTAGCGAACCATCCATCTCAATGCATAATTATACACATAGAGCTCACTAGTAGAGACGGAGGCTTTGGTACGCCCCTTTAGTCCCGGTTCAACTTTGGAGCCGGGACTAAAGGAGTTTCGTCGACGTGGCTCGAAATGGGTGTGGGAGCCCCCCCTAGTCACGGTTGCGTGGTGTTACCACCCGAGACTAAAGGGTGCCTCTTTAGTCTCGGGTGGTAACACCACCCGGGACTAATGGCCGGCGACCATATATAAAATCCGTACCTCCTTCTTCCTCCTCTGCCACCCGAGCCATTTTTGTTCACCGTACTCGATCGAGCTCAAGCTCCTCCATGGCGCCTCAAGCCTAGGTTGTTGCTGCGGATTTTTTCTTCATTAATTTGTGAAGATTTCTCTCCTCTAAAGTGTTGGCAAGGTTTGAATCTTCATCCTCCCTTCATTTGTTGTGATTAAATTTTGTTTTATGGTTTAGAGATGGAGAAAATAGAAATTTTAATTTCTAGCTAGGTAGGAGGAGCTAAGAGATGAGATTTTGTATATATACTTTAGATTTAGAAAAACAACCAACAAAGAAAAAGCCCGAGCCAAGGAAGCTACCATGGGAGATGACAGAAGAAGAAAATGACGTGATTTCAAAACAACAAGTCAAGGATTGGTTTGACAAAGTGAAAGCAGAAGGTCGACAGAGGCGGCTCGAGGAGAAAAAAAATGAAGGTCGTCTGCAGAGACTCAAGGCTTTCATACACGAGAAGGAATAAAGGAAGAGAAGGGTAAAGTTGAAAACGGACTATGACTGTACGGTGGACAAGTCTTATGCAAAGAAGAGACAACGAGGGTCGCCGAATAGTTACATCGAGTAAATACCTGCGTCGATGTCAGTGACTAGCAAAACAAGAACGAGGAGAAGCAAACATATGCATTGACGAGCAATCCGACTGACTTTGTTGCCTCAGGCCTCAATGCTGAGGAACAAGCTCTTGCAAATATGCCTACAGAACAACTGGCTCAAGTCATTAGTTTTGTCGAAGTAGTGGCGGAGCTTCCGTGAAGTAATCAGAACCGCATAGAGTAGCTTCTGTACCAGAGGGTAGCGAGCCTTGGACTCTGAAAGTACTTCACTGATGAAATAAACCAGTCTCTGGATAGGATAGCCATGACCTTCCTCCTGCCGTTCAACGACAATAGCAGTGCTGACAACATTAGTAGTCGCAGCAATGTAGAGTAAGAGCTCTTCATTGGGCAGAGGAGCTGTAAGGATTGGAGGCTTGGATAAGAACTCCTTGAGCTGAGAAAGAGCTTGATCAGCTTCAGTTGTCCACGTAAACTTCTCTTGACGCTTGAGTAACTTGAAGAAAGGTAGGCCTCATTCTCCAAGTCGTGAGATGAAGCGATTAAGTGACGCCATACATCCAGTAAGCTTCTGGACATCTTTGATAGTAGTTGGAGCTTGCATATTGGAGATGGCAGTAATCTTCTCTGGGTTTGCTTCGATGCCACGATGGCTGATGATGAACCCGAGTAGTTTTCCTGATGATACGCCAAAGACGCATTTGTTAGGGTTGAGCTTCCATTGGTACTCCCGTAGCAAAGCAAAAGTTTTCTCAAGATCCGTGATAAGCATGTCTGGATCCCTAGTCTTTACAACGACATCATCCACGTATGCTTCCACGTTCCTGTGAAGCTGCCTCTTGAAGTACGCTTGGATAGCTCTTTGATAAGTAGCACCAGCATTTTTCAACCCGAAGGACATTGTTGTGTAACAATAAGCACCAAACGGGGTGATGAATGCGGTCTTCTCTTGATCAGATTCCTTGATTGTAATTTGATGATAACTGGAGTAGCAATCCAGGAAACAGAGTAGAGCACAACCCGCCATGGAATCAATGACTTGATCAATCCGCGGCAACACGAAAGGATCCTTGGGGCAATGCTTGTTTGAGATCAGTGTAGTCGACACACATCCTCCAATCATTAGAGTTCTTCTTTCTGACAAGCACAGGGTTAGCAAGCCATTGCGGGTGAAAGACTTCTCGGATGAAGCCAGCCGCGAGTAGTTTGGCAAGCTCTTTCTTGATAGCAGCCCTGCGGTCATCAGCAAAGCGACGAAGGTGTTGTCTCTTGGGGGTAGCATTAGGATCGACGTTGAGTGAGTGCTCGATCAACCTCATGGGCACACCTGGCATGTCAGATGGCTTCCACGCAAAGATATCACAGTTAGCCCGAAGGAAGTTGACGAACGCGTCTTCCTACTTAGGATCAAGCTATGCACTGATCATGGTCGTCTTGCTGCTATCACCAGTACCAAGGTCAATGGCTTTGAGCAGGACATCACCAGTCGGTGCAGGCTTGTTGTTGTTATCCGTCTTCTTAGGAACCTCCAACTCGCTTGGAGCAAGTTTTTTGGCTGCAGTGAAGACTTCCATCATAGCATTGGGTACTTAAGTTGTCGAAGCAAGTTCTACGGCTTCAGTGTCGCAGTCGTAAGAACGCTTCAAATCCCTATGCAATGAAAGAACTCCTTTGAGGCTCAGCATCTTGAGTACAAGATACACATAATGTGGAATAGCCATGAACTTAGCGAGACCCGGTCTGCCGAGGATGGCATGGTAAGAAGACTCGAAGTCAGCAACCTCGAACTTAATGTACTCAGTGCGATAGTGATCCTTAGTCCCAAAGGTAACGGGTAGTACAACTGAACCCAAAGGAACAGCTGCATTGCCCGGGATGATACCATAGAATGGTGAGTTGGTCTTGGTAAGCATATTAGTGATCTCCAGGCCCATCTTCTTCAAAGTCTTGGCAAACAGGACATTGAGACCGCTGCCACCATCAATAAGAACCTTAGTAAGCCTAGAGCCTGCCACCACTAGATCCAAAACGAGATGATATCGTCCTGGCTCAGAGAAACTAGTCCACTGATCCGCCCTTGAGAAGGTAATGGGGGTTTCAGACCACTTTAGAAAAGTTGGAGCTGCTGGTTGAATGGACATAATCTCCCTGAGTGCAAGTTTCTGCATGCGCTTGGTTGGAATTCCACCAAATATGACATTGACAGTGTTGGAGGGGTTTTGAAACCCAGTGTCTTTGTCTGTGTTAGCCTTCTTCCCCTTGTGTTTACAAAATCTTGGGTTTGGGTGCGCTAGTTCGGGTGTATTCTTCAACGCACGTCGAAGTTGGTAACACTGCTCTGTAGTATGATCACCCTCTGGGTGCCATGGGCATTTCTGCTTGGTCAATGTTGCCCAGTGAGAATCATCTTCCGGCTTGGCAGTAGTTTCCATGGCTGCAACAGTGTTGTCGGGCTTGCGCTTGCGATTAGGATTAGGATTACTCGAGTAGTTATTACCCGTACGATTGCCCTGTTGTTGCTTGCCACTGTTGCTTCCACCAGCATTATTGTTGTTATTGTTGTTGTTCTGGTTGTTGCGAAGATGCTTGAACCGATTCCAAGCCTTGTCTTCCTCGTCCGCCCAGTGAGTGATCATCTCCTTGAGCTTGGTGATGTTGGCTGGGCGAGCGCGACCGAAGTCTTGGAAAAGCTTGTCATCATGAAAACCATCCTGGAAGGTATCTATGACTTCTTTCTCGGTGACATCAACAACAGTAGCCCTCTTTTCAAAGAAGTGGCGCATGTACTCGCGAAGAGTCTCGCCTTGTTTTTGCTTTATTAGGGCAAGGTCCATCCAAGTACCATGATGGCCTAGAGAACCCGCGAAATTACTGGTGAAGCGTTGCTTGAGTTGTCCCTAGTTGTCGATGGAGCCGCGTTTGAGAGACTCGAACCATGTGAGCGGCTCTTGCTCCAAAACAAAAGGGAAATAGATACATTTAGTATCATCATTACCCCTAGCATTAGTGATAGACAGAGCATAACAACGCAACCACTGCCTTGGATCTTGCTTGCCATCGTATTTTGAAATGCCATAGGGTTTGAATTTCTCTGGAAGAAGCAAATCTTGAAGTCGAGCAGAGAAAGTAGGAAAGGAATCAGAGTCAACATCCTTTTGCTTCTCACGCTCAGCACGTCTGGCTTTGATTGTTGTGCGAGCGTCATAGCGAGAGTCTCCCGACTTGCTATTGACACTACCTTCACCACCTTTGCCCTTGTTGCTAGCTTCCGGACGTGTGCGTTGAGGAGTGGGCGTGTTGCGATGAACACCTCCACTACTGCCATGGTGACTAGGAGTACTGGTATTCTGACGTAGCATAGTGTAGGCTAGTTCAGCCAGCTTTGCGACTTCAGCAGCTGCCCTGTCCCGAGGCATAAAGCGACCAAGCAAGTTGATCGTATTAATAGCTTCCTCTGGAGTGCGATATTGACGAGAAGCTACCGCATCCAGAGCCTCTTGAAGATTACGGGTAGGTAGAGCTTCCGCGAGTTCCCAACGAAGGGTTGCACGATCAGTATTGCGTTGATGACGTGCAGTCTTGGCCTCCGTAGTTTCATCAGCAGGAGCATTGGCAGAGAGTTCATCATTAGATACATCATCCGGAAAGTGATAATTGGCACGATGCCCTTGCGGAGTAGATGCATCAACGACGAAAACTTCTCGATAAGATGAATGAGTACCCGTACTCTCAATGAGCTCAGTATCGTTGTCATAATCAACAAGCTTGGCACCTTCCTAGAAAGGTAAGGTGTCGAGACAGGCGATAAAGCGCTCCTGATTATCCAAGATGAGATCAGCAGGCACATGCTTAGGCCAGTAGACAAATCTACCCTCAGGTGTCGATGTGATCACCAGTCCTTGAGCAGAGCCAGTCAATTGATGTGCTTTAGTAGAATCCGAATCGTAGTCGAACTCGAACTCAGATGAATCCGAATCATAGTAGTCGAGGTTGACTTTCGAATCCGAAGAATACTCGAGCACGATCTTCGAGCCAGAGCACATGAGGTGCTTCAGCGCGGCTTGGTAAGCGGCACTGACATGGCGATGGCCGAAGAGAGGTGGTGCTGGGATGTTATCCAGGCTGAGTGCAAGCTGTGAAGCTGGAAAGAGCAACCCAGGATGAATAGGAGACGAAGTCGAGTTGTACTCGGACTCCGACTCAAGTTCTCTGAGCAGGTCAGAGATCAAAATTTCACCAAAATTATCGACGAAATCCTCCATCGAAGCTTGCGTAAGCGTCGAGGACTTGAGCTTTGACTCCGGAGTTGATGCCAAGAAACGTAGGAATGATCCGGTGCCGTCAGCAACACAAACCCAGGAGCAAAAAACGAAGGTGTCGCCTTGCTGGAAAGCGACGGTTGGCTTGATGATGATGAGAGCCATCGAGTTTGCCAGCGGATCAACGACGAGATCCCCTACCTGGCGCGCCAGCTGTCAATGTTTTAGACACCGAGCCTACAACGGGGTACCCGAAGTAGTAGATTGTGCAGTGGGGCTCGCCGATATCAGGAACACAATGGTCAGACACGGGGCACACAATTAGACAGGTTCGGGCCGCAATGTGCGTAATACCCTACACCTTGTATGCTGCGTGGCTCTGTATTGATTGCGTATGTTTTGAGAGGGGTCCCTGCCTCACCTTATATGCCACGGGAGGCAGGGTTACAAGTCGGATTGGTACAAGGGTACTATTCAAGTAGAACTCGGAGTAGCCTATACAAGGTATGGAAAGCTATCCTTGTCTTAGTACAAGTTCTTGTCCGCCTTGTCTTGCCTTGTGGTCCACGGTACCAGCACCGTGGCCCACTGGTCGAGTAGTCCAGGTGAGTAGGATCTTATCTCCCAGGTATGGCCCACAAGTGTGGTGGGCCCAGCGATGCCCGGTCGACACAAATGAAGCATAAGATTTTCTTACTGAAACTTTTTTGTGGGAGTCATAAGGATGTATTTTGGTCACTAGCCAAATCTCAAAATTTTTAGAGGAGGCTTGGGTATTAATCAAAATTCAAAACTATTAAGTAGTAAGTACCTAATGAAAGTAGGTTGGGTGTTTGGCACGGCTCTGGAACTGAACTCCAGCAACTCCGGCCATTTTTCTAGCTAAACACTTCAGCTCCAGAACTCCATGTAACTACCAATTCCATGAAGCTGTACTGCAAATGGAGGTGAAGTTTTTGGAGCACCTCTTTTGCTGCTCCAAGACCACCCAATACAGACCTAGTCGTGGTTTCTCCTCGCCGCCGTCGCAGCTCTACACCAGCTCCTCCGCCTCCGATTTGCCCCTCAGTTGGCCCCCTTCAGATCCCATGTCGTCGGTCCCTCTGACGAAGGCATGTCGATGCGGAAGAGATGCAGGTCGAGCTCCTACTGCCACCGACGGTGATGCCGTCCTTGAGGGGCTGCTAGGCTTGGCAATTTTGCCTGCAATCGCAGATATCTGCGGATACCCAACCCGACAGGCAAGGATACGGATAAGTAACTTCACCCGCGGGCGCGGATACAGGCAGCAACCCTCACCGGCGGGCATCACACGGGAAAAATACTTCACCCGTGGGTATGCCCGTTACCCGTTGAAACATAAATGCCCATCAAAATTTTAGTTACATAGTATAACCCAATAGTGGCCCAATAGTAATCCACAACAGCCCAATATCATCTAAACCTAGGTTCACCCCCCCCCCACACACACATTTTTCTGCTCTCTCTCTCTCTCCTTCCCCGCTGCCGCCATCCTGAGCAGGGCTCACCTCCCCCGCCCCCCGCCCCCGTGCTACCGGCCGGCCTCCCCATGCCGCCACGCTCCTCCCCAATGGAGCGTCGTCGTGCGTGCCCTTTCCCGTACCGCTCCCAGTCCGCCGTTGCCGTGCGCGCCCTTGCCCAAACCATTCCCGGCCTACCGCTGACATGCTCTTCCACCTCCATGCTCCCGTCGGCGAGCACATCGCCAGGGCCGGCCTCCCCACGTCGGCACTGCCCCTATGCATCCTGCCTCTACCGCCCCATTGAGGCGCTGCCAGGGCCGGTCGTCGCATTGTTGGTACTGGTTGACCATCGCTCGTTGTGGGCTTGCTGGCTGTGGGGGCTCACTTGCCGCCGCCAGTCATCGGAGCTAATCGATCACCGTCGGTCATCACAGAAGAAACGTAAAAATAATTTCTCTACACGTGACAGGTTTGCTCAATACCCACGAATATCCATCGGGCGTGGATACAGGCCGAAATTTTACTCGCGGTAGGCTGTCAGGTGGGCAAAGAGAGAAAGCGCGGATATGATGTAGATCGGATAAATGCCTTTCCCGCACCTTACCCGATCCGCTGCCATCCATAGAGGCTACGGACACCAGGAACCTACCGCCGTTGCACCTCTAGTGAGCAGAGGAGGTGCAGGGCCCATACGCTACACAGGAGGGGGGTGAGAGGACTACCGACTGCGTCTCCCTTCCCTACCCTGTCGGCCTGCCTTCACTGCGTGCTGAGCTCCTACCGCTGCCGATGGCGACGCCGTCCTCGAGGGGCCACCGACGTCGGGAGCCTACCACCGCTGCACCTCTAGCGTCCGAAGCAGGTCCAGGGCCCATGCACCATGTAGGGGATGTGAGGATCACCGGTCCGGTCTCCCAGCCCTGCCCCACCAACCTCCATCCTCCACATGTCGAGCTCCTCTTCTGTTGACCGGTGATGTGTTTGTTGTTGATGGCGTGACACGATTACAGAAAGGCAAAAATAGGTCTTTGTCACACCTGGTTTTCAAAGGCAAAACCAGATGCATACCTATATGTATGCCAAGATCAAGTTTCATACATATAGTAGACATAAGTGAATAACAGAAACAATATCACATAAGAAAAACAAAAATTATCAGAGTATTACGCGAAATCCTGGAAATGAAGGCTCCAAACATCATAGGCAGTCGACTGGGGGTTGCGTATGCCTAGAACTTAGCAACATCTTCATAGCAGCTTCCTTTTTCTGAGCAACATTGTTTATAGCAAGGGTGAGCACATGTCGTACTCAACAAGTGTGGGGAAAGTATGAATGCAGAGGCTTAAACAAGGAAAGGCTGACAGGTTGACTGCATTAAGCAATTTTAGTTGGTCAAATTTTATTAGCACCTGATTACTATAAAGTATAAGTATATACCAACCCACAGTTAACACAAAGAGCTACGCCATAAGCATATGGCTAACATAACCATAACAATGATTTAAGTCCATCTTCAAGTTCAATTATCATGTGAGGGTCCAGGCCGCTCTTGACCGTGAGCACGGCTAATCGATTAGTTTTACACTCTGCAGAGGTTGTACATCTTTACCCACAAGTCATGTAAAAGTTCAAAAGAACTTTAAACCCAACCACGTGATGCTGATCAGGCATCATACCACACTACCAAGGTGTGATTGCATAGGGATGCTACGAGGCCTTTACAAAGATTCTCTAGTGCGGGCTGCTCACTAGGTTACATGGTAGCACAATGCATAAACCTCTCTCGAGACTGCGAAGCTACCATAGAGCAGATCAGTTTGAGGGCCGAGTTATATACCGACTACCGGCACCCCTCCCCCTTATCAGGTAAAGCATACCACACACTAAAGTTTCTAATTAATTAGCCAAGACAGAGCCATATGTCTTGTGGTAGCACTGCTTTCCTAGGTGGTTCTCTATGTTCTAATTAATCATTATGATCTTGTATTAACCAGAGGTACAACATAAAAGTAAAGAAAGTTCATCATTATTGTTGTTCATTAGAACCACCATAACCCAAAGTATAGCAACTAAGCAAAGCTACCCAACAGAAAGATAAACCCAGGCTGGCAAGGAATGATAATAAAGACTAGGATAAACCTTAATAGGACCCATCAAATTAAATGCAAAGCATATGCAAAGTGATTAAATAAAGTTATTGGGACAAAAGAACAAGGACACACTTGCCTTTAACCAGAGTAATGTTGTTGCTCAGAATTCTTCATCTTCATGCTCTTCGAAACTTCTCGGACAACGCGTTCATTCTACTCGCATCAATCATGCACAAGCAAAACATCTGGAGCACACATATACTAGCAAGCAAATGAAATTGTCGGTGTCCGGATTAGCACCGGCACCAACTAGTAATTTGCACTGAGATCAGCTCCTCGATGGTCGGCGCTAAGCTAATGAGACACGGGGTTTATCCTAGTTCCGACCATGCGGCCGTATGTCCAGCAAGGTGTGCTTGCGCACTATATTAGCTTGCACCGGGAGTGCCTGTAGAGGGGGGCTACAAGCAAGGCGGTAGAGGAGGAAATTCCCCCAAGTCCCTACTAGGATGATTGAGGCAAGTGCCAATATCTGGAACGAGGTGGTGTGCTGGTGAGCGGGTGAGTGTGTGTGGGGTGAATGAGCTTCCTCGTCCCGTTGCGGGGCGTCTGCCTCTCCCTTTTATAGGCCAAGGGAGGGCAGTTACAGTAGCGCTGCACAGCAGTCGGCACAGTGGCCGTGTACTAATAGGAATGGTGCCGGCGGTTTTGTCTCTGCACGTCTGGGCTCCTGACACGAGTTGGTGGTGACCTCCGGCTTCTACGGGCGGCGTGGCAGTTCCTGTCGCTTGTCCTGCCTTGACTTCGAGGGGTCACCTTTGCCAAATCGAGGGTCCAGTCGCAAAGGGAAGGATGGGAGTCGGCGGCGCAGGGCTGCGGGATGTCACCGACCTATCTGCACAGCGCTGCGCATCCTGTCGCATAGCAGTAGGGATGGCGGCACAGTGCTGAGGATGGTCGCACAGCGCCAGGGATGGCCGCACAGCGCCGGAGTTGGTGGAGGAGATGCGGCGCACACCGCTCGCATGGCGGCACCGGTCAGCGCGTACGTCTGCTCGTCACCCGTACACCTTTCGAGGGTGCCACTATGCCCATTCGAGGGTCTCGCCGCGGGGGAAGGATGGGAGCAGGTACCACAGCACCACGGAATGACGCCGGCCTATCCGCACAGGGCCGCACGGTGCCCGCATAGGAGCAGGGATGGCTGCATAGTGGCGGGTTAGGCCGCACAGTGGCGGTGTTAGGTGTACAGATCATGTCAGTCGTGCGGCATGGGGAGATATGCCTTTGACTTCGACACCCCGGCGCGGAGCTGGGCATTTAATGCCGTTGTCAGTCGGAGTAGAGGGGCGGGGCGCTGTTTGTCGAGGGATGGCCTCGAGCGAGGCGGAGATTGTTTCTCGCTCAAGGGGGGCGAACCCCTCGAGTGAGGAGGAAACCTGCTCGAGGGGCCGAGACCCTCGAGCGAGGCGGAAACTCGTTCGAGGGACCGTAGCCCTCGAGCGAGGCGGAAACTCGCTCCGAGGGACCGAGACCCTCGAGCGAGGCGGACAAGCGGGCCTTCTCGATGAAGGCCGTTGCCGGGCCTTTGCAGGCCGTGGGCCCGTGGTGTCCCGTGACTGTTGGGTTTGGAGATTAGTCCATAAGCAGTTTTCGTTTAACGAGGGTAATTATCTCCTTAGTTAGGGGACCCCTAATGACCGTCCCCGACAGTAGCCCCCGAGCCTTTGCGGGAAAGGCAACTTTTCCAGCAAAGGATATCGACCTCGGGTGCTGTGTGCGAGTTTCTTCCCTTTCGATTGTGCACGTTCTCCTGTGGGGGCGCGCTAGCGCACCCGCGAGTGTAAGCCCCCGAAGCCCTGCATGAGTGCGGGCACTCGTGCAGGGGTTAAATACGTCAGGTGACGTGGCTCGCCTCTGTTGACGATTGTTAAGTACCTACTTTAGCCGTCAATATACTCATGAATAAAGGAGCATAAGGCATTTCTTACACGTATTTAGTTAAGAATAATGTAGTTCCACTTGTTCTTGGAGATTATTTGATTGCAGGAAAATAAGCAAGAAAAGATAGCTAAACTCACTTCTATGGTCCATGCCACATCACCTCATCCTAATGGGCTGCCAAAAAGGATGCCATGCATGCAAACCTACCAACTAGGGAGCCATGCATGCATGCCATGTAAGCAATCCAAGTGAAGCAACCCCCGACGAATCAGAGTGTGACACGTGGACTTCACATGGATCCATGGGCCCACAAAGGCATGCAAACCGCGCCAAAACAGGGTGGACACCGGGAACCGACCTAAGGACCCACAGGGCAGTCACCAGGAGAAAGCACGAGCCAGGGGGGCCCACCAGGGGGTCGGCCGACCCCAGAGGTCGGCCGAACCGACCTTGGCTCGGCCTCTCCTGTGCTTCCACGTGGTGGCTCTCCATTGGTCCTAGGCGCCATCCCTGGGGTGTTTGCCTCCATTCCTCGCCGGTGCAGGGGCCTATAAATAGATGGAGAGGGGGCTCACTAAGGGATCTTCCACACTTGCAACACCTCTCTCACTTTTAGTCTCAAGGCTAGGAGGTAGGCAAGAGTAGTTCTAATTCAGGTTCCAAGTCTCCTTTGGGATCTAGGTATGAGTTGTCTTGTATCTTATTTCATTTGTATGACTTTGATCTACTTCAGTTATTTATCTATTTCATATAAAGTTGTGTTAGTATTCATGAGTGATTTGTTCATGTGTTCTTCACCTGTTCATCATTTAGAGGCTCCTGTTCTTGATGAACAAAGCCTTTCGATCCACTTGATGGGTGACTTTTACAAGTTTCTGGTGTTTGTTCATAAGTTAGAGGCTCGTGTTCTTCGCGAACACGACCCTTTGATCCAGTTGAACAGACATAGGAAAACACGAATCCGTTTGTGTACTTAACCTGGTTTGATCTAATTAGATGACATGATTGCGTTGTAAGAAGTCTGTGCTTGAGCTACGGTACTCGGTGTAATTGGCTGGTTTATCTGGTGGCTTGACCTGGGTCACAACAGCCCGGGCCGGTCAAGTCCGGCTAACAACGTAAGCATGGTGCTTGGGTTGCGTAGCTACCTTACTTATGAGTTTATCCCACGGTTTGTCTTGGGGTAGGCCGCGGTAGTGACAGCCGTTGGTCCTCTGTAATCCCCCACGTTCGGATAAGCTGTAGCAGTCTAAAATATAACAACCGGAGTTGTGCAGAAGCAACGCGGGAGGTTATCTCCCCGTTGTACCTAGGTGCTCAAGTCAATATTCTTCAACGCTAGTGTATCTAACTCGTTCCTTCCAGCTTTGTGTGTATAATACATTAGAACCTAGAACTAACTCGTGTGTCGCATCCTATGCCTAGGACCCTTTAGAGAGAGAGTGAGCGTGTGTGTGATCACACTACCCCCATTATCATATCTTATCCCTGAACTTGAGTGTTTGGTTTGTTTTCGTCTATGACCTATACTCATTGCAATAGAGTTGATCTTGTCATTCCGCCAATGCCTTCCTTGGATTCGATACCCTTTGGAATACTCCTTTGGGGAAATGCTACAATGGTACTTCCGTGCGCTTGCGGATCTCTGTAACATTAAGATTTACCAACCAGCATTTCTGGCACTATTACCAGGATGGGTTCCAAACCTGTTCTTAGGTGATTGCGTTAAGAAATGTCAACAAGCATTTCTGGCGCCGTTGCTGGGGAAGGCATATGGATGACATATCAACACTTTGCATATGTTTATAATCATGACAGGAATAAAACAGTTCTCAATGCAGGCTAACTTGGATTGTCTTCGTTGTTTATTGATGACGAAGACAGGTAGTGCATGACTGGTTTCGACTTGCCATCGAATTTTACTGAAGATCCTGAGTCACTCGTAAGGAAGGCACGAAATCATTTCGGCTCTCCTTCTCGTGAACATCCGGAAGTCGACCCAGCTTCCTTCGTACCATCCACATCAACTTCCATGGCCAACCCTGTCGAGAAGACTCTTCGTGAGTATTCCGCTCCCTCTGCTGACCAGGTGCCGACAGGCCCCGTGATCAACACTGGGAATGGAAACTTCGAGATCAAGACTGGCTTAATTACGATGGTACAGGCTAGCCCATTCTGTGGCAAGCCTAATGAAGACGCGAGAGCCCACCTGCAGTAGTTCCTGGAACTCTGCAGTACCTTCACTATATGAGGAGTGGAGGAAGATGCTATTCATCTGTGACTGTTTCCCTTCTCCCTCTTGGGAAAGGCAAAGCAGTGGTTTTATGCTAACCGTGCAGAGATTAACACTTGGGCAAAGTGCTCCGCATCATTCCTCACGAAATTCTTTCCGTTGGGCAAAACCAATGTCCTTCGGGGGCGAATTTCAAGTTTCCAGCAGGCAGCAAATGAGAATATCCCAGAAGCTTGGGAGAGACTCCAGGAGTACATCCTGGCTTGTCCTCATCATGGGATAGACAACTGGCTTATTCTTCAGAGTTTCTATAATGGGCTGACTCCGACAGCCCGAGGCCATATTGACGCTGCAGCTGGAGGGGCTTTCTTCTCTCTTACTATTACTGAAGCTACGGCATTGATTGAGAAGATGGTTACCAATCAAGGGTGGAGTGATGATCGACTCCAGCCACGTCAAAGGGGTACACATACCGTCAAGGAAGCGGATATGTTACACGCCAAGATGGACCTAATGATGAAGAGAATGGATGATCTAGCCAATGAGAAGGCTACCATGGCCACCACTACTCAAGCTATGGATGCTCGCATGACTTGCGAAGTCTGTGGTAATACTGGGCATTCAGGGAATTATTGCCCTACTACTCAGGAGGATGTGATGTACATGAACGGCAACAACAACGGTTATCGTCCACAAGGAGGTCAAACGTGGAATCAATCACGCCCTTATTATCAAGGAGGTAATCAAGGTAATTCTTTCAACCCAAACCAACCTTCCTTGAAAGATCTAGTGTTTGGGCAAGCTAAGATTAATGAAGGCTTTAATAAGAAAACAGCTGCCTATGATAAGGCTTTCGAGAGCCTTAATGTTAAAATTGATAGCCTTTCTTCTGCTCTTAAGGACCAGTTGAGTATTAATAAGATGATAGAAACCCAGTTGGCTCAGCTAGTCGCTTCAGTTCCGCCAGTTGAAAATGCGAAAGTGGTAGTCACGAGAGGGGGTAAGACCACTCGCGATCCGCCTTATCTTAACCATGCAGGAACAAAGAAAAGCACAAGAGGGGATGAAGAACTCAGTGGAGAACCACTTGGCGTGAGGGAGCCCTCACAAGCAAGAATACCCGAAGATAGGGCATATAAACCTGAGTTTATTGAAACAAATTTATTGCCATTCCCTCAGCGAAACAGGAAGATAACAGTGGATGAGCAATTCACTCGTTTCGTGGACATGATTCAAAAGGTATATATCAATGTTCCACTCCTCGAGGCAATGCGTGTACCCACGTACGCACGTTACCTCAAGGATATCCTCACCAAGAAGCAAGCTCTACCCATCTCGGAGGTGGTAAAGCTCACAGAAGAGTGTAGCGCAGCTATACTCAGTCGTCTTCCAGAAAAGAAGAAGGACCCAGGGTGCTCCACGATGACATGCACAATTGGAACACAGAGATTCGACCATGCTCTCTGTGATCTTGGCGCTAGTGTTAGCGTCATGCCAAAGGTAGTTTTCGACCAACTCAATTATACGGAATTATCTCCAACTAGTTTGCAGCTGCAGCTCGCCGATTCCTCAGTCCGATATCCAGCGGGGATAGCCGAGGACATCCCGGTGAAGGTCCGAGACTGTTTCATTCCAGTGGACTTTGTAGTACTTGACATGGACATTGGTAATGAAGTACCACTCATCCTGGGACGTCCATTCCTGAGCACGGCCGATGCACAAATTGATATTGGCGCTAGAATAATCCGTCTCCACATCAATGGCAAGGAAGAAAGGTTTGAATTCCGCCCAAGAAAGGAACAATGTTCAATGGTTGAAAGCACACCAGGAGTGGGCACTCCTGTCCAAAGAAGTGAAACTACACAACCACAAGTGGACAGCCTCATTGCCTTTATGAAGAATTTCTGGAAGCAAGAGCAAGAGCAAATAAGTGCAGGACAGAAATCATATTGGAAATCCATGTCCCGGTCCAAGGCACCACTCCCCGCACCTCGTATATCACAGACGACCAAGAAGGTGTGGAAAAGAGTGGATAGGGGGCCGACTCCCTCATCTCCAAGAGCGGCTGACCCTACACTAAGGTAAGTAATGCGGGAGATAGTCTGGCTCTGGAAGACTTAAAACAACAAGAGCCCTTTTTGCCGATAGGTAAGATCGGTAGGTAATCCCATTCAATAAAAGTTCTGACCTCTAAAAGGAATCAAGATATCCTTGCTCTATTCTATTCGCGCTTGGTCGAAGTACGAGCTCATAGGTGGACTCCATCTGGACAACTCCTTTGAGTCCAAACTGTACTAGCGATAGCTGCGACAGATAGAGGAGTAGAGGGCTTATTACGCGTGGTTGGGATACCACCCTCCACAGCAGTGAGCCTGAAGCTAGCTTGGGGGAGGACCCCCTTTCTGAGGTAACTTGTATCTTTCATTGTTTTCAGAACCCCATATGCTAAAAACACATAAAAATCTGAAAAAAAGAAAGTTAAAAAGACCAAAAATATTTATTTGCTTTCTTAAATCAGTTTGTTTTCATATACGCGGTAAGAGTGTTCTTATTCTCCATGGTTGAAATGATGAATAGTCGCTCTGTTTATTCCCCTTGTATGCCTTGTTTACAACTTAGTACCCTATCCAAGTTTTGAGTTTGTTGGCTAGTATGATCGAACCTGAGCTTGAAATTTGTGGGTAGCAAAAAGCATGATCTTTGCCTAAGTGGTTGCGAGGTATGATATGGTATAATAGAGTTGCTATGAGCTAGTACTAAGTGATGTTGATATCCGGAGTTTTCTTTTGAAAAATGTTAAAATGATAAGTTCCTCAATGATAAGAAATTCCTATCCAAGGCCATATGTAGATTTTAGCTTATGTTAAACCTCCACATATGCTACCTGATTTCTTCATTGAGTTTTGTCGAATTGTTGTGACCCTCGGCGAGTAACTTGTCATGCTCCTATGATCAAGATCACGTACACACCACCATATGCGAAACTTCTACACTGGAAGTTAGCAATCATCATTTCATCCATTTCCCATCCATTCCACAAAATAAAGCTCCGCGCATGCTCCATGATTACTCTCCCTCCAAAAATATTCAGCAAGGACTATGGGCTGTGTTAAAAAAGAGAGAGAGAAACATGCTCAAAGGCATGCATAAAAAAAGAGAGACATAGCCCAAGTCTCAAAAATTTCAAAAAGGAGTAGAGTAAAATCATGCAAAGAGGAGTTCATTATCCGTCCACCATACACACACACTTGTGCACATCTTTGATCAGGGTGTATGACTTGTTCTCCCAAGGATCCGGTTTTCGACTCAACAATACATTAGAAACAGGTATGCCACATGTTTTCCCTTTCTACAGCTCCACATATCAGCTTATTAGGAGTAGGTAGTGAAAGAAGGCAAATCAAAGCCTTGGTGAGGAATCATACACATTGAGCGATCCGAGAGTATCATTTGAGGAACTTTGATTTCTTTTGAAAAACCTGCAAAACCTCCGGATTGATAACTGATCAAGGTACAAGTGAGTGGTAATCTTTATATAACCATTCTATCTGTCAACCGCCCAAGGCAGGTGAAGCTACACGCCCCATATCAATCAAGTGAATGGTAAGATCAATGCCAACTTCTTCAACTCTTGATAGAGTACCTAGCTGTATCTTGTTATACATTAGGAATATAACATAACATCGTAGCAACTCCTGATCAACCAACCTAAGTCCTTAATCTCTTGCGCGGGACGAGCAAGAGGCTAGCTTGGGGGTGTTGTTGACGGCTGTTAAGTACCTACTTTAGCCGTCAATATACTCATGAATAAAGGAGCATAAGGCATTTCTTACACGTATTTAGTTATGAATAATGTAGTTCCACTTGTTCTTGTAGATTATTTGATTGCAGGAAAATAAGCAAGAAAAGAGAGCTAAACTCACCTTCTATGGTCCATGCCACATCACCTCATCCTTGTGGGCTGCCAACAAGGATGCCATGCATGCAAACCTGCCAACTAGGGAGCCATGCATGCCTGCCATGTAAGCAATCCAAGTGAAGCAACCCCCGACGAATCAGAGTGTGACACGTGGACTTCACATGGATCCATGGGCCCACAAAGGCATGCAAACCACACCAAAACAGGGTGGACGCCGGGAACCGACCTAAGGACCCACAGGGCAGTCACCAGGAGAAAGCACGAGCCAGGGGGGCCCACCAGGGGGTCGGCCGACCCCACAGGTCGGCCGAACCGACCTTGGCTCGGCCTCTCCTGTGCTTCCACGTGGTGGCTCTCCATTGGTCCTAGGAGCCATCCCCGGGGTGTTTGCCTCCATTCCTCACCGGTGCAGGGGCCTATAAATAAATGGAGAGGGGGCTCACTAAGGGATCATCCACACTTGCAACACCTCTCTCACTTTTAGTCACAAGGCTAGGAGGTAGGCTAGAGTAGTTCTAATTCAGGTTCCAAGTCTCCTTTGGGATCTAGGTATGAGTTGTCTTGTATCTTATTTCATTTGTATGACTTTGATTTACTTCAGTTATTTATCTATTTCATATAAAGTTGTGTTAGTATTCATGAGTGATTTGTTCATGTGTTCTTCACCTGTTCATCATTTAGAGGCTCCTGTTCTTGATGAACAAAGCCTTTCGATCCACTTGACGGGTGACTTTTACATGTTTCTGGTGTTTGTTCATAAGTTAGAGGCTCGTGTTCTTCGCGAACACGACCCTTTGATCCAGTTGAACAGACATAGGAAAACACGAATCCGTTTGTGTACTTAACTTGGTTTGATCTAATTAGATGACATGATTGCGTTGTAAGAAGTCTGTGCTTGAGCTACAGTACTCGGTGTAATTGGCTGGTTTATCTGGTGGCTTGACCTGGGTCACAATAGCCCGGGCCGGTCAAGTCCGGCTAACAACGTAAGCATGGTGCTTGGGTTGCGTAGCTACCTTACTTATGAGTTTATCCCACGGTTTGTCTTGGGGTAGGCCGCGGTAGTGACAGCCGTTGGTCCTCTGTAATCCCGCACGTTCGGATAAGCTGTAGGAGTCTAAAATATAACAACCGGAGTTGTGCAGAAGCAACGCGGGAGGTTATCTCCCCGTGGTACCTGGGTGCTCAAGTCAATATTCTTCAACGCTAGTGTATCTAACTCGTTCCTTCCAGCTTTTTGTGTATAGTACATTAGAACCTAGAACTAACTCGTGTGTCACCTCCTATGCCTAGAACCCTTTAGAGAGAGAGTGAGAGTGTGTGTGATCACACTACCCCCATTATCATATCTTATCCCTGTACTTGAGTGTTTGGTTTGTTTCCATCTATGATCTATACTCATTGCAATAGAGTTGATCTTGTCATTCCGCCAATGCCTTCCTTGGATTCGATACCCTTTGGAATACTCCTTTGGGGAAATGCTACAATGGTACTTCCGTGCGCTTGCGGATCTCTGTAATGTTAAGATTTACCAACCAGCATTTCTGGCACTATTACCAGGATGGGTTCCAAACCTGTTCTTAGGTGATTGTGTTAAGAAATGTCAACAAGCATTTCTGGCGCCGTTGCCGGGGAAGGCTTAAGGATGACATATCAACACTTTGCATATGTTTATAATCATGACAGTAATAAAAATAGTTCTCAATGCAGGCTAACTTGGATTGTCTTCTTTGTCTATTGATGATGAAGACAGGTAGTGTATGACTGGTTTTGACTAGCCATCGAATTTTACTGAAGATCCTGAGTCACTCGTAAGGAAGGCACGAAATCATTTCGGCTCTCCTTCTCGTGAACATCCGGAAGTCGACCCAGCTTCCTTCGTACCATCCACATCAACTTCCATGGCCAACCCTGTCGAGAAGACTCTTCGCAAGTATTCCGCTCCCTCTGCTGACCAGGTGCCGACAGGCCCCGTGATCAACACTGGGAATGGAAACTTCGAGATCAAGACTGGCTTAATTACGATGGTACAGGCTAGCCCATTCTATGGCAAGCCTAATGAAGACGCGAGCGCCCACCTGCAGCAGTTCCTGGAACTCTGCAGTACCTTCACTATATGAGGAGTGGAGGAAGATGCTATTCGTCTGCGACTGTTTCCCTTCTCCCTCTTGGGAAAGGCAAAGTAGTGGTTTTATGCTAACCGTGCAGAGATTAACACTTGGGCAAAGTGCTCCGCATCATTCCTCGCGAAATTCTTTCCGTTGGGCAAAACCAATGTCCTTCGGGGGTGAATTTCAAGTTTCCAGTAGGCAGCAAATGAGAATATCCCCGAAGCTTGGGAGAGACTCCAGGAGTACATCCTGGCTTGTCCTCATCATGGGATGGACAACTGGCTTATTCTTCAGAGTTTCTATAATGGGCTGACTCCGACAGCCCGAGGCCATATTGACGCTGCAGCTGGAGGGGCTTTCTTCTCTCTTACTATTACTGAAGCTACGACATTGATTGAGAAGATGGTTACCAATCAAGGGTGGAGTGATGATCGACTCCAGCCACGTCAAAGGGGTACACATACCGTCAAGGAAGCGGATATGTTACACGCCAAGATGGACCTAATGATGAAGAGAATGGATGATCTAGCCAATGAGAAGGCTGCCATGGCCACCACTACTCAAGCTATGGATGCTCGCATGACTTGCGAAGTCTGTGGTAATACTGGGCATTCAGGGAATTATTGCCCTACTACTCAGGAGGATGTGATGTCCATGAACGGCAACAATAACGGTTATCGTCCACAAGGAGGTCAAACGTGGAATCAATCACACCCTTATTATCAAGGAGGTAATCAAGGTAATTCTTTCAACCCAAACCAACCTTCCTTGAAAGATCTAGTGTTTGGGCAACCTAAGATTAATGAAGGCTTTAATAAGAAAACAGCTGCCTATGATAAGGCTTTCGAGAGCCTTAATGTTAAAATTGATAGCCTTTCTTCTGCTCTTAAGGGCCAGTTGAGTTTTAATAAGATGATAGAAACCCAGTTGGCTCAGCTAGTCGCTTCAGTTCCGCCAGTTGAAAATGCGAAAGTGGTAGTCACGAGAGGGGGTAAGACCACTCGCAATCCGCCTTATCTTAACCATGCAGGAACAAAGAAAAGCACAAGAGGGGATGAAGAACTCAGTGGAGAACCACTTGGCGTGAGGGAGCCCTCACAAGCAAGAATACCCGAAGACAGGGCATATAAACCTGAGTTTATTGAAACAAATTTATTGCCATTCCCTCAGCGAAACATGAAGATAACAGTGGATGAGCAATTCACTCGTTTCGTGGACATGATTCAAAAGGTATATATCAATGTTCCACTCCTCGAGGCAATGCGTGTACCCACGTACGCACGTTACCTCAAGGATATCCTCACCAAGAAGCGAGCTCTACCCATCTCGGAGGTGGTAAAGCTCATAGAAGAGTGTAGCGCAGTTATACTCAATCGTCTTCCAGAAAAGAAGAAGGACCCAGGGTGCTCCACGATCATATGCACAATTGGAACACAGAGATTCGACCATGCTCTCTGTGATCTTGGCGCCAGTGTTAGCGTCATGCCAAAGGTAGTTTTCGACCAACTCAATTATACGGAATTATCTCCAACTAGTTTGCAGCTGCAGCTCGCCAATTCCTCAGTCCGATATCCAGCGGGGATAGCCGAGGACATCCCGGTGAAGGTCCGAGACTGTTTCATTCCAGTGGACTTTGTAGTACTTGACATGGACATTGGTAATGAAGTACCACTCATCCTGGGACGTCCATTCCTGAGTACGGCTGATGCACAAATTGATGTTGGCGCTGGAATAATCCGTCTCCACATCAATGGCAAGGAAGAAATGTTTGAATTCCGCCCATGAAAGGAACAATGTTCAATGGTTGAAAGCACACCAGGAGTGGGCACTCCTGCCCAAAGAAGTGAAACTACACAACCACAAGTGGACAGCCTCATTGCCTTTATGAAGAATTTCTGGAACCAAGAGCAAGAGCAATTAAGTGCAGGACAGAAATAATATTGGAAATCCATGTCCTAGTCCAAGGCACCACTCCCCGCACCTCGTATATCACAAACGACCAAGAAGGTGTGGAAAAGAGTGGATAGGGGGCCGACTCCCTCATCTCCAAGAGCGGCTGACAATACACTAAGGTAAGTAATGCGGGAGATAGTCTGGCTCTGGAAGACTTAAAACAACAAGAGCCCTTTTTGCCGACAGGTAAGATCGGTAGGTAATCCCATTCAATAAAAGTTCTGACCTCTAAAAGGAATCAAGATATCCTTGCTCTATTCTGTTCGCGCTTGGTCGAAGTACGAGCTCATAGGTGGACTCCATCCGGACAACTCCTTTGAGTCCAAACTGTACTAGCGATAGCTGCGACAGATAGAGGAGCAGAGGGCTTATTACGCGTGGTTGGGATACCACCCTCCACAGCAGTGAGCCTGAAGCTAGCTTGGGGGAGGACCCCCTTTCTGAGGTAACTTGTATCTTTCATTGTTTTCAGAACCCCATATGCTAAAAACACATAAAAATCTGAAAAAAAGTTAAAAAGACCACAAATATTTATTTGCTTTCTTAAATTAGTTTGTTTTCATATACGCGGTAAGAGTGTTCTTATTCTGCATGGTTGAAATGATGAATAGTCGCTCTATTTATTCCCCTTGTATGCCTTGTTTACAACTTAGTACCCTATCCAAGTTTTGAGTTTGTTGGCTAGTATGATCGAACCTGAGCTTGAAATTTATGGGTAGCAAAAAGCATGATCGTTGCCTAAGTGGTTGCGAGGTATGATATGGTATAATAGAGTTGCTATGAGCTAGTACTAAGTGATGTTGATATCCGGAGTTTTCTTTTGAAAAATGTTAAAATGATAAGTTCCTCAATGATAAGAAATTCCTATCCAAGGCCATATGTAGATTTTAGCTTATGTTAAACCTCCACATATGCTACCTGATTTCTTCATTGAGTTTTGTCGAATTGTTGTGACCCTCGGCGAGTAACTTGTCATGCTCCTATGATCAAGATCACATACACACCACCATATGCGAAACTTCTACACTGGAAGTTAGCAATCATCATTTCATCCATTTCCCATCCATTCCACAAAATAAAGCTCCGCGCATGCTCCATGATTACTCTCCCTCCAAAAATATTCAGCAAGGACTATGGGCTGTGTTAAAAAAAAGAGAGAAACATGCTCAAAGGCATGCATAAAAAAAAGAGAGACATAGCCCAAGTCTCAAAAATTTCAAAAAGGAGGAGGGTAAAATCATGCAAAGAGGAGTTCATTATCCGTCCACCATACACACACACTTTTGCACATCTTTGATCAGGGTGTATGACTTGTTCTCCCAAGGATCCGGTTTTCGACTCAACAATACATGAGAAACAGGTATGCCACATGTTTTCCCTATCTACAGCTCCACATATCAGCTTATTAGGAGTAGGTAGTGAAAGAAGGCAAATCAAAGCCTTGGTGAGGAATCATACACATTGAGTGATCCGAGAGTATCATTTGAGGAACTTTGATTTCTTTTGAAAAACCTGCAAAACCTCCAGATTGATAACTGATCAAGGTACAAGTGAGTGGTAATCTTTATATAACCATTCTATCTTTCAACCGCCCAAGGCAGGTGAAGCTACACGCCCCATATCAATCAAGCGAACGGTAAGATCAATGCCAACTTCTTCAACTCTTGATAGAGTACCTAGCTGTATCTTGTTATACATTAGGAATATAACATAACATCGTAGCAACTCCTGATCAACCAACCTAAGTCCTTAATCTCTTGCTCGGGACGAGCAAGAGGCTAGCTTGGGGGAGTTGTTGATGGCTTTTAAGTACCTACTTTAGCCGTCAATATACTCATAAATAAAGGTGCATAAGGCATTTCTTACACGTATTTAGTTAAGAATAATGTAGTTCCACTTGTTCTTGGAGATTATTTGATTGCAGGAAAATAAGCAAGAAAAGAGAGCTAAACTCACCTTCTATGGTCCATGCCACATCACCTCATCCTAGTGGGCTGCCAACAAGGATGCCATGCATGCAAACCTGCCAACTAGGGAGCCATGCATGCATGCCATGTAAGCAATCCAAGTGAAGCAACCCCTGACGAATCAGAGTGTGACACGTGGAATTCACATGGATCCATGGGCCCACAAAGGCAAGCAAACCGTGCCAAAACAGGGTGGACACCGGGAACTGACCTAAGGACCCACAGGTGTCACACCTGTTTTTCCGAAGAAAACCAAGTGCAAGTCTATATGCATGCCAGGATCAAGTTCCGTGCATATAGTTGACATAAGTGAATAACAGAAACAATATCACGTAAGAAAAACAAAGATTATCAGAGATTTACGCTTTATCCTGGAAATGAAGGCTCCAAATATCACAGGCAATCGACTGGGGTTGCGTACGCCTAGCACCAGCAACATCTTCACAACAACTTCATAGCAGCTTCCTCTTTCTGAGCAACATTGTTTATAGTAAGGGTGAGCACATGTCGTACTCAGCAAGTGTGGGGAAAGTATGAATGCAGAGGTTTGAACAAGGAAAGGCTGACAAGTTGACTGCATTAAGCACTTTTAGTTGATCAAATTTTATTAGCACCTGTTTACTAATAAAGTATAAGTATATACCAACCCACAATTAACATAAAGAGATACGTCATAAGCATATGGCTATCATAACCAGAAACCACGATTTAAGTCCATCTTCAAGTTCAATTATCATGTGAGGGTCCAGGCCGCTCTTGACCGTGAGCACGGCTAATCGATTAGTTTTACACTCTGCAGAGGTTGTACACTTTCACCACAAGTCGCGTAAAAGTTCTAGGAACTTTAAACCCAACCTCGCGATGCTGATCAGGCATCATACCATACTGCCGAGGTGTGATTGCATAGGGACGCTACGAGGCCTTTACAAAGTTTCCCCAGTGTGAAGCAACCCGCGAAGGTTCCGAGCTGCCACAAAGCATAAAGTCCCCTAGTAGGTACCGTGTCTTAGCAAAGCCCACGTCCTGCTAGAGCGAGTCTATACCTCAACTAACGCTCCCCCTTGCCCTTATCAGGTAAGATCACCCCAACACTAGAGTCACTAATTAATTAGCCAAGCCAGAGCCATATAGCCTTGTGGTTCCACTGTTGTCCTGGGTGGTCGCTCCATGTTCCAATTAATCATATGATCTTGTATTAACCATAGATATATAGCATAAAAGAAAACATGTTCATCATTGTTGTTGTTCATTAGAACCACCCTAACCCATGGTAAACCAGCTAAGCAAAGCTACCCAACAGAAAGGTAAACCCATGTTGACAAGGAATAAGGATAACAAAGACTAGGATAAACCTTCATAGGACCCATCAAATTAAATGCAAGCATATGCAATGTCATTAAACACAGTTATTAGGACAAAAGATCAAGAACACACTTGCCTTAAACCAGAGTAGTGATGTTTCTCAGAATGTCTTCACTTCATACTCTTCCAAACTCTCTAACCACGTTCATTCTACTCGCATCAATCATCGGGCACAAGCATACAAAGCAAACATACAAGCAAACTAAGAACAATACACCAATCAAAAGAAAAGCTTTAAAAGAACGCACTAAAGGATAGGTTCGATTCTATGGATCACTAAAGCACACAGACCGTGCTGAGATAAGGAAAGGCTTGATTAACTTTATGAGGGACACTAGGTCTGAGCAAGAACTAGGTTCAAAAGATCTGGAGCTTGAAAGAAGATTAGCTCTACAACAGATACACACTGGGGCAGAGATTGAAAAAGAACGGCTTAACGATAGATTTGCATATGTGAGAGACCAAGCTATGAGCTAGGTTTATTTTAATTGGCAAAAATATGTAAAGGATATTTCATAAAGAAAATACCTTATGTTGGAATTAGTGCAATATTATATTTTATTTGTAAAAGACCGGAGTAAAGAACTAGTCAGATTTTATTTACAAAGATTCATATATAGATTATACCAATTAAACATTTAATTTAGAAAAAAAACTAAACTATATGAATCATCTAAACGTAACTTTGTGATTCGAGTAGATCATATTATTATTAAAAACATCATGGTATTAGCATTTAATCAAATTAATATTTATTATAAAAGCCGGTGTAAAAACCTAAGCAACTTTTAATTATAAAAGTTTAATTAAATATTAATCAAGTTAACATTTGGTTTATGAAAAACCGAGATAAAGATCTAATTAGATTTTATTTACAAAAGCACGTGAAAGAAACATTAATCAAATTAATATTAATTATGAAAAACGGTGTATAGCTCTATATAGATTTTATGTAGAAAATGCATGTTTAATAAGCATTAATCAAAATTAATACTAAATTTATTTTTCAGAAAACAAACATGATGAAAACTCACCACTAACACGTACATTACTTCATTATGAACCTAACGCAACTTGAACGGATAAAAACGGAGCTAAAACAGAGAAACTATGGACAAAACAAGATACAGGGACCTACTGGTGAAGATTGGAAACTTCCAGGGGCTTTACTGCGAAAAACCAGGGGCATATACATAATTTTGTATAAAAACCAGAGGGCTTACTTGCAATGGTTCCAGGGTGGATTGGATCTAAGGAATTAAAGGAGATTTCAGGGGGCTATTCGCAAAACTGTCATGTCTTCTTCCTCCTTCGGATTCGAAATAGGGCAGGCGGATGGGGAACCGAGGAGCTCCGGCCGGCGGGATTGGGGGGGCTCCGGCATCCTAGGAGCTCGTACGAGGTGGGGAAAAGGAAGAGGAGCTCGAGGGGGACTCAAGGGCGTGCTCACCTTGGACGGGGAGAGACGGTAAGCGGCCGGCGACGTGGACCTGCGGCGGCCGGCGGCGGTCTCAGGCGACGGCGGGGTTCCGGTGACCAGCCGGTGATGGAAAACGGCGGATTCGACTCGGATTGGCTCGGCGAAGCTTCAGAGGGCGTTTGTTTGCGTCGGGGAGGAACGGAGGCGGCGTATTGGCGCGGTGGCGCAGTGCTTGCCTTCATGGTAGCGGCGACCTGCTCGGCGCGCGGCGGCGCAAACTTCGGCAAGGGCGGCGCGGCTCGATGCGAGGCAACGGAGGCAGCAGGGCAGGGGCGCGGGGCTTTAAGGGGCGCAGGGTCAGCCGTGGCGCGCACGGACACCAGAAGCGGCGACGCGCCAGACTCCGGCGAGTCCTGGCCGGAACGGACTGTGTCCGGGCCCGGATGGGCTTCGCGGGCGACGGCAGGGCTTGGAGCGGGCCAGGGTCGGACTGGGCTACGGCCTGCAAGAGAAGTGACTTTGAGGGAAAATTTGAGGGGCACGAGTGGACTTCGTGGATAGCTGGGCCAAAAGAAACAGGCCAAGCAACCCATGGTCCAGAGGAGGAGATCAGGAGCTGATTCTGGACTTGTGACTGCTGGCTGAAAGTGACCATGGGCCGAATAATGAAGAAGGGAAAAAGGAAATGGAAAAGAATTTCTTTTTGTTTTCAGAAATTATTTTCGTGAATAGAATAATCTTAGATAATTCATTAAATCACAAAAAATACTCCGAAAACCTCAAAAATTCCAGGAAAATTTCCAGAGATAGATTGAGACAGAAACAACCCAAATAAAATATTTGGAGCTCATGAAAAAGATTTTAGAGCCTTCTAATAAATAGAAATAGCTCAAGAAAAGTGAGAATAAATTCCAGAAAAAGCTGGAAAATTCTCGGAAGGATTTGGTCAGCACCTAAGCGTGTTTTAAAACCTTTTGCACTCAGAAACACCAAGATGCATCGGTATGAATGCAACACTCACATAAACCTTTTATTTAATTTCGAAAAACAAACAAAGGTTTTTCCTATACTATATTTCCTGTAAAGAAAATAAATGTTGAAAAATTTTAAATTGAGTGAAAATCGTTGTTTAATTATTCTTTCTATTCACATCCTGAAATTAGAAATTTCAGGGTGTGACAACAGGGCAGTCACCAGGAGAAAGCACGAGCCAAAGGGGCCCACCAGGGGGTCGGCCGACCCCACAGGTCGGCCGAACTGACCTTGGCTCGGCCTCTCATGTGCTTCCACGTGGTGGCTCTCCATTGGTCCTAGGCGCCATCCCCGGGGTGTTTGCCTCCATTCCTCGCCGGTGCAGGGGCCTATAAATAGATGGCGAGGGGGCTCACTAAGGGATCATCCACACTTGCAACACCTCTCTCACTTTTAGTCTCAAGGCTAGGAGGTAGGCTAGAGTAGTTCTAATTCAGGTTCTAAGTCTCCTTTGGGATCTAGGTATGAATTGTCTTGTATCTTATTTCATTTGTATGACTTTGATCTACTTCAGTTATTTATCTATTTCATATAAAGTTGTGTTAGTATTCATGAGAGATTTTTTCATGTGTTCTTCACCTGTTCATCATTTAGAGGCTCCTGTTCTTGATGAACAAAGCCTTTCGATCCACTTGACGAGTGACTTTTACATGTTTCTGGCGTTTGTTCATAAGTTAGAGGCTCGTGTTCTTCGCGAACACGACCCTTTGATCCAGTTGAACAGACATAGGAATACAAGAATCTGTTTGTGTACTTAACCAGGTTTGATGTAATTAGATGACATGATTACGTTGTAAGAAGTCTGTGCTTGAGCTACGGTACTCGGTGTAATTGGCTAGTTTATCTGGTGGCTTGAACTGGGTCACAATAGCCCGGGCTGGTCAAGTCCGGCTAACAACGTAAGCATGGTGCTTGGGTTGCGTAGCTACCTTACTTATGAGTTTATCCCACGATTTGTCTTGGGGTAGGCCGCGGTAGTGACAGCCGTTGGTCCTCTGTAACCCCCCACGTTCGGATAAGCTGTAGGAGTCTAAAATATAACAACCGGAGTTGTGCAGAAGCAATGCGGGTGGTTATCTCCCTGTGGTACCTGGGTGCTCAAGTCAATGTTCTTCAACGCTAGTGTATCTAACTCGTTCCTTCCAGCTTTGTGTGTATAGTACATTAGAACCTAGAACTAACTCGTGTGTCGCCTCCTGTGCCTAGGACCCTTTAGAGAGAGAGTGAGTGTGTGTGTGATCACACTACCCCCATTATCATATCTTATCCCTGTACTTGAGTGTCTGGTTTGTTTTCGTCTATGATCTATACTCATTGCAATAGAGTTGATCTTGTCATTCCGCCAATGCCTTTCTTGGATTCGATACCCTTTGGAATACTCCTTTGGGGAAATGCTACAATGGTACTTCCGTATGCTTACGGATCTCTGTAACGTTAAGATTTACCAACCAGCATTTCTGGCGCTATTACCAGGATGGGTTCCAAACCCGTTCTTAGGTGATTGCGTTAAGAAATGTCAGCAGCCTCACGTTTGTTTCAGCCGGCCTCGGCGATATTTCAGCCGGCATTGGCAATCTACGCGGGTGGGGAGGCATCATGCTGACCTAAGACATTTTCAGGCAGGCAGACCACTTCTGTGGGGCTTAACCTTTGGCAGGTTGATGCGGAGATCCATCGGGGTGGTCATGGTGCGAGGAGCCCCCGAGCCTTGGCCCAATCAGGGGCGATCGGGTAAAAACTCTGGGCTTTGTTATTACGACCCTCGCTGCCCTTCCGCAGGGTAGAGGGTGAGGCAATCCGCGCTACCCTCGAGCAGGCGGCGAGCGACGGTTGCCTCGGTGAGCTGTTGGCGGATAGTTCAAGTGGGCGTCCATGCCCCGTTCGATAGGGTCGGCTCGTGGTCCGGAGACACATCCATGTAAGCGCTCGCAAAGGTTTGCCAAGCAGGGCTCGGTCCCGTTCGATAGGGGCCGAGGGCGCGGAAGCACTCCCTCGATGGGATCCCTCGATTGGCTGGCTTTGTCTTGGCCTTGAACACGATATGTGGGGCGCTCCCGAACTTCGCGTTCGGGGACAGGCTCGATTGCGCGCGCCCTGATCGTTCCTAACTCTGTCGATCTGAGATGCCTGTTCGAACCCGTCAAGGGTCAGGCCTCGTACCTCTGATCAGTAGGGCGTTTGCGGGGGCGCCGGGCGCTCCCGTCTTGGCAGATCTGTGGTGCTTGTCAAATCGCCATTGAGCTAAGCTTCGAACCACTGATTAGTACTTCCCCAAGTCGAGGGGCATCTGCAGCGCCTGTCGTACCCTCAGCGGGCTGGGCCTCGAGCCGCTGATCAGTAGTGACCTGTGGGCCTAAGCCCTGGACCCCCTCGAGTTCGTTCTCGAGGGCATGTTCGACAGATCGTGGCCCTGTGACCTTAACCGCCTCGGATCGGGGCGCCCGACGTATCCCTTCGAGGGAACAGGACTCGAATCCCTGGTTCGAGGGCACCTGGGGCTTTCCTTATATAAGAAGGAATCCCCTGGCGTTCGAAATTCGGTCGCAGAGCGGTTGGCTGCCGCGCCTACCCAGTCATAGCTGACGTGGCACGGGGCAAGCGGGGTGGGTGCGCCTATTCAGGCGAAGCAACGTGGGCGACGTGCGACAGCGAAAAGATGGGACGCGGCGACCCTTGGATTACCGTACGGTAATTATGGCGCACGCGCGCGCGTGCGGTGGCTTCGGGGTGGTGGGGCCCTGTTGTCAGTGATGGGTGGCACCCACCGCATTAACTACCGCCGTCCGCCACGCCCCCGAGTGCTCAGCCCCCTTCCTACTCTATAAAAGCAAGAGGGGGCAGGGAGGAGCTCCTTACCTTAGCCGTTCGCAAGTGTTCCTTCCTCTTCGCCTTCTCCGTCGCTGCTCGCTCCGCCGCTCCAAATCCGCTCAAGCGCACCCACTCCGCTTCGTCTCCCAGCATCCCCCTACTCCCACCATGTCTGCGATCAAAGTGTTGGAGGCACACCTGTGGCCCCGGTCATCGGTGGATCGGCAGTCCTTGGAGGGGCTGGTTGCCGGCGGTCAGCTGGCGCCGGCCGGCGATGAGGCGAGCCCGGCGTGGATCATCCCGCCGGCGTCGCACCGGGAGCCGTCTCCACCGCCGGGCTACGTCGTGAGCTTCATGCGGCTGCACGAGCGCGGATTCAATGCCCCCACGAGCAAGTTTATGCGGGGGTTGTGCTACCACTATGGGGTGGAGGTTCACAACTTCGCCCCCAACTCCATCTCGCAGGCGGCTTCCTTCGTCGCTGTCTGCAAGGGATTTCTAGGAATCCCGGCGCACTGGGAGTTGTGGATCCATCTCTTCCGTGGTGAGCTCCACACGCTCGCCACGGGGGAGAGGAGGACGTGCCGGGCCGTCCACACCGGCGGTCTTATGTTCTCGGCGCGCGACTCCCGGAAGGAGTTGTACCTGCTCTGCTCGATGACGACGAACAACTCCGACTGGGAGAAGGGGTGGTTTTATCTGTGCAACGACGGCGCCGGGCTCCCGCCGTACACCGGGAAGGTGCTGAAGGAGAGGCCGGTGTCGTGGGCGCATGGAGTGTCACCCGCGTCAAGGCAGGTGAGGCTCGAGCACCTCACTGATGCCCTGCGCTAGTTGGCGGACGCCGGATTGACCGTGGCGGGCGTCATCGCGAACTTCCACCTCCGGCGGGTGATCCCTCTCATGGAGAGGGAGCTCCCCATCTTCGAGATGGGGAACGACGCCGACCCCGCGGCCCTGGCGCGCTCGCAGCTGCTAGAGGAGCCGCTCGCCCCAGCGTACGCGGCCGCGAGAGCGAGGTGCGCGGTGAACCTCAAGACGGTGCCGCACAATGACGACAACCTGTGGTCGTTTGCGATTCTCCCGGATGTCAATCTGGTGAGACTCGGTTCCTTGTTTCGCCTGTTTCATCCCTGTGCTCGATCTAATGGTGATTGCTGGTGACAGGGGGTGCACGTCAACATCCCCACCTCAGATCCGCCGACGCCCAGGTCGCATGCCGCCAACCGCTCTAGGCAGCAAAGGCAGAAGGATTTGGCAGACCAGGCGAGGGCGAAGAAGACGAGGAGGCAGGAGCGCCTCAACAAGTACAATGAGGAGTACCTAGTGCGGGAGCAGCAGGGTCTCTCCCCCCTCCCCCCCTGCCGGAGCCGGTAAACACGTCTTCGGACGAGGAGGACAGCGAGGGGGAGTGGACCATCTCTGACAGATGGGAGGTCGCGCCGCCCCCATCGCCGAGGGACGAGGAGGTCCTTGCGGAGCCCGCCCCTGGGGCGGATACGGTGCCTCTCGACGAGGGGGCGCCGTCGAGGGTGCCGGCCGGGTCAGGGGTGGCACCCCCAGATCCCTCGAGGAAGCGCTAGCGGCGCATCTCCGGCATACGGTGAGTTGTATCCCGCTCTCTGTGTTCTTGATATCGCAGGTTGGTTCGTTGATCTTTCCTTCCTACTGTCGTCAGGGTGGCGCCCGCTATCCCCGACCTCGCACCCGTGAAGGCGCTCAAGACGGGGGCGCAGGACACGCCACACACGACGAGGCCTCGCTCGGCGAGGACCTCATGGACGGCGGCGGGCGAGGCGTCGCAAGTTGAGGTTGCGGCCACGGGGCCGCAGTGGCGAGAGGAGGTGGCAGCAGAGGCCCTCCACGAGGCCGTGGTTCGAGGGACCCAGCGGGGGCGAGAGCAGGCCCGCGTCGAGGGTCTAGGAATAGAGAGCCGTGGCAAGGCCTGGGCTCCTGCTGATGGTGATTCGACCCCTGCAGGGGGTCAGGTGGTGGTGGCGGCCGCGCCAGCCCCCGTGCCCATGCCCGAGGTACTGGTGGTGCGGTCCAATGGGTGTGTGATGCCACAAGCGCCGGCGACCAGTGCCGGGGCGTCGACGTCCGGTGTCATGGCCCCAATGTCCAGCGCCAGCGCGCCGCAGTGGGAGCAGAGGCTCCGGCTTCCCGGAGTTCCGCCGAGCCTGGTGGAAGAGGCAAGGTCGGAGAGGGTGCTGTGACAGGAGTTCGGCGGCCTCGGTGCCTCCCTATAGAATGCCCTCGCCGATGCTCTCCAGCTTCACGGGGGCAGGTCGCTCCAAGTCTTTCACGTAAGTGCGTTTGCCCAAGGGTCGCTTGGTTTTCCTTCCTTTGTTCGTGTGTCTTTCGTTTGACTTCCTTTCTTCCTTGTTCCCTTTTCCGTCTGCAGGAGCTGCAGGACCAGGTGGGTGAGAAGTTCACCCATATTGCCCAGTTGTCCTCTGATCTCGACTGGTACCGGACGCAGTACGATGCCCTGGACGCGATGGTGGAAGCTCTACGGACGGACAACGGCTGGCTCGAGTACAACCTCCTCCGCGCGGAGGAGGAACGTGACTCCCAGCGGGCTGTTGCGGCGCAGAGGGCCAAGGAGGCTGAGGGGTCGAAGGTCGTGCTCCAAAGGAAGGAGGAGGTGCTGACGGCGGCGAGCGAGGAGCTGCGGAAGGCACGTGCGGCACACACCGAGGTCCAGTCTTCACTGGTGCAGAAGGAGAGCGCAGACCCAACTCCAGCAGGATCACGCAACCCTCGAGGGAGCGCGGTCCTGGCAGACTCAGGCCGAGTAGAAGACCCAGGAGGTCGAGAAGCTGGGCGCTGCTCTGCAGGAGAAGAGCGAAGCGCTCACCGGTGTTGACGGTCAGCTCCAGCAGGAGCATGCCGCGCGCGAGGAGGCGCAGGCCGAGCTTCAATGAGAGCGCGCGGCTCTTGAGGATGCCAGGTCTGCGTTTCAGCGCGAGCGCACAGCACGAGAGGAGGTGCAGTCCCAGCTCTAGCAGGTACGTGCCGCCCTTGAGGGGGCCAGGACTACACTCCGGCTTCGGGAGGCGGAAACCGAGCGACTCACTAGGGCCTTGGTCCAGGAGGGCATCACCGTCGAGGCCCTGCGGACCGCCACCGGGGAGAAAGACGCCTCGATCCTGCAGCTGCGGCAAGAAGCTGGGGCCGCGCGTAGAGAACTTGAGACGGAGAAGAAGTAGATCGAGGGTAAGTTGCAGCCCCCGAGTCTTTAGTTGTTGTTCAGGCTCGTCAAGATCCGCTCTTGACGCACCTTTTCTTGTCCCAGGGCTGCGGAAAGCTCTAGGGGAGTCTGTGACGCAGGCGGAGGCGCTCCAAGCGGCCTACACCTCGTCTCAGCAGGAGTTCGAGGCCCTGGAGCAGGCGGCTCTCGAAGTGTGCCGGGACATCGAGGTGGAGGCTGGTTCGTCGGGGAGTTCGCTGGCGAGCCGCCTTAGGGCTCTGAGCAGCTATGTCATCGAGCGCGTGAAGGGCGCTCTCCGTCTCGGCGTCCAGAAGACCCTCGGCGTGGTGTCGATGCATTACATTGTCGATCACGCGGCGTTGACCACAAGCTACGTAGTCGTAGATGGCCTTGACGACGATGGGGCGCAGGACGCCATGGACCAAGCTGATGTTGCTGCTGTCGATGCCGCCGCTGATCTCGCCGACATGTTCGAGGAAGACCTCTTCCCGGATGTTGCCGCCGCTGGCCCCCTTGAGCCCTGAAAGTAGCTGGGCATAGAAGCCCTTAGGTCGTGGCTGGGATTTGAGCCAGGTGGCTCATGTAAATGAACAAATCATCTTTTAAGTTCGTAAACTTATGTGTGACTTGTTTTTATGTATGTCATTGCGCCTTCCTCGTATCTTAGGCAAATTTTGACTGGGATCGACGTTTTCATGAGTAGCCCGAAGGTAAAGTGGTGAGAGAGAGAAGTCGTATCCTGCTGGAGGCGTAGGCGGTCCCAGACTCATCCGGCTTTGACCTCCTAGTTATTCGCGCCCTGCTTCTGTTTGCCTAAGCATCCGAAGCCTGACACGCCTAGCATTTTTGAAAGAAAAGGTGTTTTACGAAAAATGGGACCGTTTAGGCGGGGGTGCCCCCCATAGTAGCCCCCGAGGGGGACTTGGTTTTCAGAGGAAAGCCGAGTCTCCCTTGTCTTTGTTCACAACCTTAGTGTATATACAACTGGCTTGGGCGCCAGATATGTACAAAACGACTTGGACCTTTTTAAGGATAAAAGCGATGTAGCTGTTGGATGTTCTAGGTGTTGGTGAAGATTTTGCCCTACTCGTTCACGAGCTTGTACGTGCCGGGCTTGAGGACCTTGGCGATGATGTATGGCCCTTCCCACGGCGGTGTTAGCTTGTGACGGCCCTCATTCTTCTGTCGAAATCTGAGCACCAAGTCTCCCTCGTTGAAGTCTCGAGACCGGACCTTGTGCACTTGGTAACGCCTAGGGATTGTTGGTACTTCTCGGAGTGCAGGACCGCCACGTCGCGAGCCTCGTTGATGTAGTCCAGCGCGTCTTCGCGATCTTGCTAGTTCTGCTCCTCCTGGTAGACTTTGACCCTCGGGGACCCGTAGTCCAAGTCCGTGGGGAGGACGACATCTGCGCCATAGACCAGGAAGAACGGGGTGAGACTCGTGGCTCTGCTCGGGGTGCTCCTGAGGCTCCAAACGACTGACGGCAGCTCTTGAATCCACTTCCGGCCAAACTGGTTGAGCTTGTTGAAGATCCTCGGCTTTAGGCCTTGCAAAATCATGCCGTTGGCACGCTCTACTTGGCCGTTAGTCTGTGGGTGTGCCACGGCCGACCAATCCACGCGGATGTGGTAGCTGTCGCAGAATTCTAGGAACTTCTTGTTGGTGAACTGAGTGCCGTTGTCCGTTATGATGGAGTTGGGTACCCCAAAGCGATGGACGATGTCCATGAAGAACAGCACGGCAAGCTCAGACCTAAGGCTGCTGATGGGGTAGACCTCGATCCACTTCGAGAACTTGTCAATGGCCACCAGTATGTGGGTGAAGCCCCCGGGCGCCTTTCGCAAGGGCCCGACCATGTCCAGTCCCCACACAGCAAAAGGCCATGTGATGGGGATGGTTTGCAGCGCGTGAGCCAGGAGGTGGGTCTTGCGCGCATAGTATTGGCACCCTTTGCAGGTGCGTACGACCTCGTTGGTGTTGGCGACCGCCGTCGGCCAATAGAAGCACTGGCGGAACGCCTTGCCCACGAGGGTGCGCAGAGCAGCGTGGTGGCCGCACTCACCCGCGTGGACGTCTTGAATCAACTCCCGGCCCTCAGGGATGGAGATGCACCGCTGCATGATCCCTGAGGCGCTGCGCTTGTACAGCTCGCCATTAATGACGACGAAGGACTTGGCCTTCCTGGTGATACGTCTTGCCTCGGTTCGATTCGGGGGCGGCTCCCCCTGGTCTAACCAGACGAGATACTCATCGCGCCAGTTCCGCGGAGGGGACGGGAGTCCATTGATCTCCATCGCCTCAGCCTCATCCGCCTGGGACCCTTCAAGGTCCGAGGCCTCGAGTTCCCCGTTCGAGGGGTCCTCGTCCATGGGCTCGGTGCCCGTGGCCTTCGAGGGGCCAGCCCCCGAGGCTTTGTCAACTCCAGCGGGTTTGTCAAGGTCGACGGAGGGCTTTGTGAGGTCGCGGGCGAAAACATTCAGGGGAATGGTGATCCGCCCCGAAGCGATCTTGGCCAGCTCGTCCGCTTCCTCATTGTACTTGTGCGCGATGTGATTGAGCTCAAAGCCAAAGAACCTGTCCTCGAGCTTGCGCACCGCAGCGCAATATGTGTCCATCTTCTCATCGTGGCAGCTCGCGTCCTTCATCACCTGGTCAATGACCAACTGAGAGTCTCCCCGTATGTCGAGGTGCTTGATGCCGAGCTTGATGGCGATGCGCAGGCCGCTGAGGAGGGCCTCGTACTCCGCCATGTTGTTCGACGCGGGGAAGTGCAAGCGTATCAGATACCGCATGTGCTCTCCAAGGAGCAAAACAAAGAGCAGGCCCGCGCCTGCGCCCGTTTTCATCACTGAACTATCAAAGTACATGGTCCAACACTCAGCTTGGATCTGAGGAGTGGGTAGCTGAATGTCGGTCCATTCAGCTACGAAATCCGCCAAGATCTGCGATTTTATCGCCTTTCGTGGTGCGTAGGTGAGGGCTTCACCCATGAGCTCCATGGACCATTTAGCTATCCTACCTGAGACATCCTGATTATGGAAAATCTCCCCCAAAGGGAAAGAAGATACCACGGTGACGGGATGGGCCTCGAAGTAGTGCCGCAGCTTTCACCGCGTGAGCACCACCGCATAGAGTAGCTTCTGGATCAGAGGGTATCGCATCTTGGTTTCCGACAACACTTCGCTAATGTAGTAGACCGGCCTCTGGATAGACAGGGCGTGACCCTCCTTCGTTCTCTCCACAACGATGACCGCGCTGACCACTTGGGTCGTGGTGGCAACGTAGAGATAGAGGGGTTCGCCTTCCTAGGGCGGTGTCAATACCGGAGCGTGGGCGAGTGTCGCCTTTAGTTTGTCGAGGGCCTCCTGGGCCTCGGTGGTCTAGGAGAAACGCTCGCTCTTCCGTAGAAGTCGGTACAGGGGTAAGCCCTTCTCACTGAGACGTGAGATAAAGCGACTCAGAGCCGCGAGGTGTTGGCGGTCGATTTCCGTCAACCTAGCCATGAGTTTACCTTCAATGTTGGTATTAATTTAATATCCATACTAACGATCCTAACCCCCTTGATATATCAAGTTCGTGTATGCATGTGGTTTTTGGAGTTTATTGTTTACGCAGGAATTAAGTACTTAAAAGGATGATTCCGGATATCATTCATCGAGCACTTTGCAAGAGGATCGTGAAGCCCGGAACAAGTCAAGACACGACGTGAACATGACTCCAAATGACCCGAGGACCGAAGGACGAGAAGGCAATTCTCTGGGGACTTGAGCAGAAAATGCGGGAGCTTGCGCGACAAGTACCCTTATCTATTTCGTGGAGAAGATGACGTCAAGGGCCCACATGCAACTCGGCAGGAACACCAAATATCACAAGAAGCATCCAGAAGAAAGCGGGGGGCGAACTAGGCCGAAACGGGCCCAGGCCGATCGGAATGGGCCGATCGGCCTGGCCCATTTCCTTGCCCATTCGTCACCCCCTTTGACCTAGACCCCCCTCGGACTATTTATAGGTGCCACGCCAAGAGCCACGGATCAATTCATTCATCATTTGCCGCCGAGGAGCAGAGAAGCTATTGGGACACCATCTCGGAGAGGAGGGTCGAGCTAGTTGTCTAGGGCTACCCTAGCCGATGTGGGAACCTTGCAAGGAAGACCACGTCGGAGTTCCGGAGCTAGAATCAAGATCAAGGTAGGATCCCGGTTGGTGATCTTGTTCATGTATCATTCATGGTGAAGTTATTATATGAATCCGATTTCTAGCTATCAAGTGTCTCTTCTACGAATTCGTTCTTCTTGGGTTTGCTTCTTTTCAATCTATTCTCGAGATAGATTGCTCGGGGTGTTCTTGTAGCCGTGGTGGCTAGAGGTGCATACCGGATCTACCAAGGATTGTGACATGCTCCTTGTGAGCGTGCTTGTAGGTTAACCGCTGAAAAACCGGGACGTCGTGACAGGACGCCTGGATTAGGTGTAAGGCGGCACCACAGGGGATGGAACAGAGACCACGGTTTAAAGAGGCTTTTAAATGAGATTCGTTTTCTATCTTCATCTCTTGTTCGGAACTACAACAAAGGCACGATCTACCTTTCTAGATCGGTTATCTCTATGCTTTCTCTTGCTACCTCTTGTGTTTTATAGATTAGATGCATTTGATCTTCTCTCAAAGATTCGAAGAGTTCTTTTCGCTTTAGTAGATTGATTCTTGTTTTACACACTGTTCCACGGATTCGATACCTTGGGTTCACACTTAAGGGAAGAAGGGTCCCATGGCTCGTTCGCTTGCGAGTCGAAGTTTACAACGAGATTCAACCGTCAACAAGCTGTCAAACCCCCCTTTTTCTGGCGTTGTTGCCGGGGAACAAGTAATCGAGATCCAATCTATTATAGTGTTCGTAAATATTTTTCATTTTCTTTTTGATTTTTCTTTTGCATCTACAAAGATTTGATCATTCCATAAATAAAAAAATCAATCTAATCTAATTTCTTTTTTTAGTTTCTTTTTAGATTTTGTGTATATTTTGTTTATTGCTAACCCTAACAGGAGATGGATGGCCACCTCTCCAACAAACTGAATAATTTTGTGGATGATCCAGAAAAACTTTATAGGCAAAGGAGACACGCGGCACAAGCTAAGAAGCTGGAATTTGCGAATCCAAAAGCGGAAGACGGATCGTCAGGATCGTCGTCGGAATCTCCACCTCAAAGTCCGAAAGCACCACTAAGTCCGAGAGGAGATCCGCAACAACCGCCACCAATGGGAGATCCACAACCGGGACGCAAGATCGGGGAGCTATGCATCCCGGAACTCCGTGATATACCCGTTCTCAACCTTGATGACATCGCAAGACCGTTCGAGATCAAGACTTCAACCATCTGCATGGTGCAACACTCGCCGTTCACCGGTAAAGAGGACCCTAACCTCCACATTCAAGCATTCGTCCAACTTTGTCAAACTTTCTAGATGGATGGGGTGACTCAAAATCAATTGAGGGCGAGGCTTTTCCCATTCTCGCTACTTGGGAAAGCTTTGCAATGGTTCTATACTTTACCGACGGACACGGTGCAAAATTGGGAAGTGTTGATGAAGGCTTTCATGAAGGAATACTATTCGCCGGGTAAGACTCAAAGCTTGCGTAATAAGATTGCTACTTTTGCTCAATATCCTACAGAGACTATCGCGGAGGCTTTTGAGCGCTTCAATGAGTACATCCGGGCCGTGCCACATCACAAGTTCCCGAAGGAAGACCTCGTTCAAAAGTTCTATCAAGGGCTCAATATGACATCGAGGACCGTAATTGATGCATCGGTGGGAGGATCTATCATTGAGCTTACTCCAACGGAAGCTTTCACTCTATTCAAGAAGGTTGCGGACAATGATACATGGGTGTCGTCGGGACACTTACTTCCGGTTCAGCCCACGGGCAATGTCAAGGGTGTTTTGCAGGTTGAAAAGGAGGATCTTCTCGAAGGAAAAATTGACTCGCTCATGAGGAGGTTGGAGAAGATGGAAGTGGAAAAGAAAGAGGCTCAAGACCTAAAGGCTGCCGAAGCAAGATCCACATGTGAAGAGTGCGGGGAGTACGGCCATGTCCAAAAAGATTGTCCGGAGGAAGCAAGGATGCTCGACTACATGAGGAAGGGTGATTTGCTGAATTATCGCTACGGTCAAGGTAGATCTCAATTTAATGCAAGTTCATCTCTTCAAAATGTGGTGCCTCTTCGTATACAATTGAAGGATTTCATGGACGAGCAAGCTAAGATCAACAAGGACACCGTCACTAAGTTCAAGGCTATGGACAAGATATTGGAGAATATTGATGGCAAGGTGACAGAGGTCGGAAGTTCCAACCAACAAGTGCTTAATATGATGAAGATGTTGGAGTCACAAGTGGGACAACTTGCTGGGCACCTTCTGGCCAATCAAGGAAAGCTACCGGGGCAGCCCCAAGGGTCCGAGTTGGCAAAAGCTATTCAAACTCGCTCGGGAAAGGAGACCGTGGATCCCGAAAAATTCAGCCGGAGCAAGGAAGCCTAAGCAAACCGCCGAGACGGAAGGAAACATTAATGAAAAAGTTGCTACTACTCCAGAGATAGTCACCGAAGAGCCGGAGTTTGAAGTGCCAAGTGATGACATGAAGATACCGCTGCTAAAGCCACGCTACTTCCGAGGTAAAATTGATAATCACTTTGAAAAATTTGTGGAAGTGGTGCGCAAGTTAAGCATCAACATGCCGCTATTGGACGCTCTTCAAGTTCCAACATACTCTCGCTACTTCAAAGACATACTTGCCAACAAGTATGAGATGACGGCACTCGGGGGAGATCACATCAAGATGTCCGAGCAATGCAGCGCCGCTATTGCAAATCAAGGGCCGGCGAAGCAAAGAGACCCCGGATGTCCGACCATCCCATGTTCCATCGGCTCATTCAATTTCGAGAAGGCATTGTGCGATCTTGGGGCAAGTGTGAGCGTCATGCCAAAGGATGTGTTCGAGAAGCTACACCTACTGGAGCTAGAGCCCACGGCTATGAGTTTGGAGTTGGGTGACAATTCTATTCGCTACCCCGCGGGGATCACCGTGGACGTACCCGTGAAGGTTGGGGACTACATCATCCCCGTCGACTTCGTCGTGCTCGAGATGGGAGAAAGGGCGAAGCCGCCTCTCATCCTTGGGAGGCCATTCCTCAAGACCGTCGGGGCAACCATCAACGTCGGCAAGGGGGAGATCGAGTTCGACATTAACGGCGAATGGAGTATCTACAAGTTTCGTCCACGCTCCGAGGTATGCAATATGATTAACGTCAAATATATTCTGCCTCATCATCACATTGTCAAGGAAGAGCCAAAGGAGAAGGAAGCGAAGAAAAGCAATGAAGCCAAGATTGTCGCATCCATCAAGACAAAGGAACAAAGCCCGCCTGTGAAGACCAAAAAGATGACAAGGCCATCTAATAAATCTGCGCCGAAGAAAATGGTGCAGAAGTGGGTACCCAAGATTGCAACGCCCGCAAAGAGTGTTGATCCGAAGTGAAGGAGTGAAGAAGTCTAGCTATGGACTCTAAACAAAGCGCTTGGCGGGAGGCAACCCGTTCGTCGAGTCAAGAATAAAGCTACCGGGAGGACAACCCGCTCAAGAATAAAGGCTACCAGGAGGGCAACTCAGAAGATTTTCAAGTTTCAAGTAAGTCGGTCATAGAATTTGCTACGCAAGACTTGGTATAAACTCTTAAGTGGTTGATCATTTGTTAGAGACCTTAAATTTGCTCGGTTATTTTGTTTTGGATTTTTCTATCATAAACCAATGACATGAGCCATCCCATGATTTATTTGCCTCTTTTAGAGAAACTAGCACCAAAAATTCCAGCACCTATTAAAACTTCCCATCCTCCCCATGGTGGTAAGTTTGACTTGTTTTTCATGATAAAAACACACGAGTAGAGCCCCGCGTTGTTCTTTAATAATTTTAAATTTTTGACGCATGGTAGGACTCGTGTGAACATAGCAAAATCGATTTTTGGTTTAACTTTGCATAACATCTACCGGTTTCTCTAGAGTTAGATTTTTCCAAAGCCTCTTTTGATTTTATTCATTCAAAATCTCTCTCTCATGTTTAGCCAAAATTAGAAACCTAAACCCATCACCCTACGGTCAAGCCGGAGGAGCTCGCTATCAATTAATGAGAGTGAGCGATCCCGGTGAACCAAAATCAATGTAGTCGGAAAATTTTCGACTTACAAATGTTTTTGATGCTTAAAAACTCCTCTAATAATATATTTGGACTCATGTTAGTTCTAAATTAAATTTGAATTTTTGAAATTAGAGGAGTGATTAAGTGTCTAAACATGATCATGTGGGGTATTTGAGGTTAATTAACACTTAAGGACCTAGGATGCTTCATGGGAAGGCATAAATCATTAAAGCATCCTAGGGACTTGTCATGACAAGCATGGGGGGCAGCAAGCATCATGTTTTTGCAGGAATCAATGGAGGCACATGAAGCAAGGAGACATGGGAGACAAGAGTTGACACAAAGAAAAGGAGAAAGGAGATTAAGCTCATCATTCAAGGGAAGGGAGTGGATGAGAACGTTTGGGCGGTGGTCTAACATGGAGCACGAGGCTAGGAGGTCCCAATGCACTAAAGAGCATCCCAGGAAAAAAGGAGAGCAATTGGGGGAAGAGAGGCCCTAGGCCGGTCGGCCTGGCTCCCTTTTTAAGCCCCCGGTGCTCCCCTTCGGATGGTAAGTCCTCCACCCCGTTGCAAGTTCATAGCCCCAAGTTCATACTCCAGGAAGCTCCCAAACTCTCCAGAAAAATTTGTCCTCCAATCCTTAGTCCAAAAATCCTGAAAAAATTCACCACAATTCTTGTTCTTCCATATACTTTCTTTGTGCAATTTTTCTTCCGGCAAGAAACCCCGGGAGAGTTGTTTGAGTGTTCTTGCAGCAAGGAACCATGAGGAAGGCCGTCAACTTCGTTCTTGGGAAGAAACGATCATCATCATCATCGAAGGTGCTGTCGTCGGGCTCTTCGCGGAGGCACTCGGTCTCCGAGTCTCTGTGAAGCATGGAAGAAGATGTCGTGGCACCAAGGGGTGACATGCTACTCCTTGGTGGCATGAGGGATACACGAAGCTCGTCCATGCGGTTCACCGAACCGCGTGGGCATACCGAGGAGCCGCCACGACGATCGACGCGCTCAACCATCCCTCCACCCTACAAGAGCAAGCGCTCAAAATATGGCTTCACCATTATGTCGAAGGAAGAAGAAGAGAGGCTTGGTTTTCTTGAAGGATGGATTGTGGCGAATGTTGATTTTGATGATGATGCTCTACTCAAGTTGGGATTCCATTCGGATATTTATCAACTCTTAGATCGCCTTGGGTGGACGCAATTTTCCAATGGAGTTACGGTACATGTGCACAAGGAACTTGCTCTTGAAATACTTATGACAATGAAGCCGGAGATCACTGAGAAAGGCGTGGCATGCCTTTCATTCCGTCTTGAAGATGTAGAGCAAGTGATCCCCTATGATTATATTAGAGAGTTGCTCGGTTTCAAGAAGAATGCACCAGAATTAGTTGAAGTCCAAGTGGGCCAAATTGAAGAATTTTGGGGGATGATTTCGGAGAAGGAGAATCGACAAAGAAATATCATCAAGAATATTATTATCCAAGTCTTCCACTCATGGATGAGCAAGCGTATCATGGGAAGGATGAGAGAGACAAAGATCACCGACACGGAGTTGAATTGGCTATATGCGGGATTGGTGGCAAGACAAGAAATCAACCCGACATACATCATGATAAATCGGTGGGCTTGTGAAGCGGTCTTGGGAAGAGGAAGTATTGGTTCGGGTTGCTATTTGACAATGTTGGCTATTGCATTAAAGCCAACAATCCGAAGAAACCCACAACTTTTGCTTATTGGGACTTCATTGGGCATAGATTATTTGAGGCAAGGAAAGTATATAAGTGGAGATGAGAAGAAAGGATTCAGGGTGGCAGTGGTAAATATCCCTCTCCCGTATATGAAATTGAAATTATTTGTCGAAGGGAGAGAAGATTGGTTGGGAGATGAACCGCATGTGGCAGCCAAGAAGAGCAAGAGAGGAGTCATAATTGAAGAAGGGTCATCATCCGCAGCCCAAGGAGGACAAGGAGCCACATTCCAAGGAGCACCAAGTGGTAGTGTACCTACCGGTTTGACCGAAGCACCATATGGCGGAGTTCCAATGCCGCATTATGGAGGGATTCCATCACCACAAGTTAGAGTCCCAATGCAGCCATGTGGGGGTGTTCCAATGCAAGCATGGGGGAGTGGAATGCCTATGGGGCCTCCACCTCCAATGTATGGTCAACCGGGAGGCGCGCCGTACATAGTACCAAATGCGGCGTTTGTTCAACCTTATTCACATTTAGTCCAACCGCAACAAAATGCAGCCATCATTGGAGCTTATGTGGAGAGGAATATGCAAGACGCTGAGATCGTGCACTCGCACGTGAACAACATGCAAGAGGGAATGGCGAACATCACCTACCAACTTGGGCGCTTACATCTAATGCCACCGGAGGAGTTTCATGGAGGACCGATGCAACGTTATTATGAGCAAGGATACAACGAGCAACCACCGCAAGAGTGAAGATGAAGGAAGGAAGACGCATGCAAGTTTGGTTTGATTTTTATTTTTCCCTTTCTTTTATTTTCAGTTTGTGTGCAAGAATGTGTGTGCGTAGCATCTTCTATTTTATTTGATTTCAGCATGTGTGTGGTAGTAGTAGTTTTCATTTCCCATCGCCATGAATAAAGTTCATCATCATTTTATAATTTTTAATATGGATGAAAAGTTGTACCATGTGATATGTGATGATCGTTGCCGCTTTGATCATGCCTAAACTTGTTTTATATATGATTAAGCTAGTGCCCTTTTTTTAAAAAAAAATCTGAAAATCAACTTAAATACTAGCTTAATCTTGTGTGGAGATAACGATAATTTAAGTCCCATGGTGTTTTTCATGCTCTCATTTTTGGTTAAATCAAGGATGATTTCTTTTTATGCTTAAAATGATGCTAGCCTTATCATAATGACCACTTGCATTTTGCTCTACCCATCCAAAGCCATATTATGATTGAGTGAAAAACCTTAGTGTTTCAAGATTAATTTTTGGGTGCTTCAATTCAGATTTAGTTCTTAATGGTTTGAGTCTAAGAAGCTGGTCATTCCGTATTTTTGCGTATCGATCTTTTTGCTAGCCTTTCTATCCGTGCATTGTGAGTTTCCACATTGGGAATTTTGCAAACCTCGCCGGATATCCACCCACAAACACATATAATCTCTTTTTGTGTTCACCTCCTTGATCAAACCCAAACTTGACTATAGATGAATATTTTGAGGAATACTACAAGAAGAAGGCGCCATCAAGTGGAGATAACTTCGGGAGATTCCAAAAAGACCCGTAGAAGATTTCGAGTATCTTTCTCCATAGAAGATTCCAAAAATTTCAGTACCACCTTGGCATTTTCCTTACACCTCTTTTGCTCGAGGACGAGCAACGTCTAAGCATGGGGGGGTTGCCAAGGAAGTTCTAGTGTAGTCTAGAGTTCAAGGGGAGTTAAAAAAATGAAAAGGGAAAAAATGATGGAGAAAAGAAAAAGTATGATGAAAGAAAAAAAATAAAGGAAAAAGTATGAGGAGAAAAATAAAGGAGAAAAAAAATATAAAGCTCTCCGGTTCTCTAGTTACACTTGAAAGGTTCAAAGAGCTTCAAGATCAAGACCCATACTCTTTTCCAACCATGTGCAATCCGATAACGAGGACTTTGCTTGTGCCTCGGGATCACTTCATTCCATTTGCACATGTCCACCTATCTAAAAGTGTGTGTATTTTTCTCTCCCCCCTCCTTGAAACATTATTTTCCAATGTCCTTTTTGACTAGGCTCGGTAATTCCATGAGGAACTTGTCTTGTTTTGTTTGCATTCGATTTATGAAATCTTGATAGGACTAAACTTTCCCATAGCTCCATATAAAGCTTTCCACCAAATACTTGAGAGAGGAAAGGAGTAGTTCTAGTAGGCTTGAGAGACAAGATGAGTTGAGAGTACATGAGCAAGATGTAAGGAGGTTTGTTATTGATATTGGTAAAGCAATTTTTCTATCTCGTTCTTAATTTTCAAAATATCTAAGATTTATTTCAATTTTGGGAGCATGATTAATTACTTGTGGAAAGAGCTTTATTGATATCTACCCTCCATGAAGAAGAAAGCTAGTTACACTATGAAACTTTAACTTATATAATTTTAGAGAGCATTATGTCTTTTTCATATATGATGAAGTGCAGGTTATGAACATTGAAGGGCAACACTGATATCTATTGAAGGCTTACTCGAGGACGAGCAAGGTTTAAGCATGGGGGGATGTTGGCGGTTGATTTCCATCAACCTAGCCATGAGTTTACCTTCAATGTTGGTATTAATTTAATATCCATACTAATGATCCTAACCCCCTTGATATATCAAGTTCGTGTATGCATGTGGTATTTGGAGTTTATTGTTTACGCAGGAATTAAGTACTTAAAAGGATGATTCCGGATATTGTTCATCGAGCACTTTGCAAGAGGATCGTGAAGCCCGGAACTAGTCAAGACACGACGTGAACATGACTCCAAATGACCCGAGGACCGAAGGACGAGAAGGCAATTCTCTGGGGACTTGAGTAGAAAATGCGGGAGCTTGCGCGACAAGTACCCTTATCTATTTCGTGGAGAAGATGACGTCAAGGGCCCACATGCAACTCGGCAGGAACACCAAATATCACAAGAAGCATCCAGAAGAAAGCGGGGGGCGAACTGAGCCGAAACGGGCCCAGGCCGATCGGAATGGGCCGATCGGCCTGGCCCATTTCCTCGCCCATTCGTCGCCCCCTTTGACCTAGACCCCCCTCGGGCTATTTATAGGTGCCATGCCAAGAGCCACGGATCAATTCATTCGTCATTCACCGCCGAGAAGCAGAGAAGCTATTGGGACACCATCTCGGAGAGGAGGGTCGAGCTAGTTGTCTAGGGCTACCCTAGCCGACGTGGGAACCTTGCAAGGAAGACCACGTCGGAGTTCCGGAGCTAGAATCAAGATCAAGGTAGGATCCCGGTTGGTGATCTTGTTCATGTATCATTCATAGTGAAGTTATTATATGAATCCGATTTCTAGCTATCAAGTGTCTCTTCTACGAATTCGTTCTTCTTGGGTTTGCTTCTTTTCAATCTATTCTCGAGGTAGATTGCTCGGGGTGTTCTTGTAGCCGTGGTGGCTAGAGGTGCATACCGGATCTACCAAGGATTGCGACATGCTCCTTGTGAGCATGCTTGTAGGTTAACCGCTGAAAAACCGGGACGTCGTGACAGGACGCCTGGATCAAGTGTAAGGCGGCACCACAGGGGATGGAACGGAGACCACGGTTTAAAGAGGCTTTTAATGACATTCGTTTTCTATCTTCATCTCTTGTTCGGAACTACAACAAAGGCACGATCTACCTTTCTAGATCGGTTATCTCTATGCTTTATCTTGCTACCTCTTGTGTTTTATAGATTAGATGCATTTGATCTTCTCTCAAAGATTCGAAGAGTTCTTTTCGCTTTAGTAGATTGATTCTTGTTTTACACACTGTTCCACAGATTCGATACCTTGGGTTCACACTTAAGCGAAGAAGGGTCCCATGGCTCGTTCGCTTGCGAGTCGAAGTTTACAACGAGATTCAACCGTCAACACGAGGCAGCCCAGGACCCTCTATACTCCCTTCAGGTCGTGTATCGGCCCCATCCGCTCGAGGGCCGACACCTTCTCCGGGTTGGGCTCTATGCCTCGCTGGGAGACAATGTAACCCAAGAGCATGCCACGCGGCACCCCGAAGACGCATTTTTCGGGATTTAACTTAACCTTGTTTGCCTGGAGGCAATCAAATGCAATGCACAAATCATTCACCAGGTCGTCCGCCTTCTGGGATTTCACTACGATGTCGTCGACATATGCCTCAACGGTCTGCCCGATGTGATCCCCGAAGACGTGGAGCATACATCGCTAGTATGTCGCCCCAGCGTTTCGGAGACCAAATGGCATTGTCACGTAGCAAAATATACTGAACAGCGTGATAAAAGAGGTCGTGAGCTGGTCGGACTCCTTCATCTTGATTTGGTGGTAACCGGAATACGCATCAAGGAAGCATAGCAATTTACACCCCGTGGTGGAATCAACTATCTGATCAATCCGTGCCAAAGGAAAAGGAACTTTGGGATATGCTTTATTTAAACCGGTGTAATCTATGCACATCTTCCACTTCCCATTCTTTTTCTTAACTAGTACAGGATTAGCTAGCCACACGGGATGGAATACCTCCTTGATGAATCTGGCCTCCAAGAGCTTGCGCAGCTCCTCTCCGATCGCCCGGCGCTTCTCCTCGTCAAATCGTCGCAGACGCTGAGACACCGGCTTGGAGTTGGGCAGGATATCAAGTGAGTGCTCGGCGACCTCCCTCGGAATGCCTGGCATGTCCGCGGGACTCCACGCAAAGATGTCAGCATTGGCACGGAGAAAGTCGACAAGCACCACTTCCTATTTCGGGTTGAGGGTGGAGCTGACCCTCAATGCCTTGCCCTTGAGGGCACTGGGATCGAGGGGTACAGCCTTGGTGTGCTCTGCGGCCTCAAAGCTGCCGGCGTGCTTGTTGGTGTAGTCGAGGGCCTCGTTGGCCAGCTTCTCCAGGTCCGCCACGAGGGCCTCATCATGCGCGAGCGCCACGGCGCGCTCAACGCACTCGACGTCACATTCGAACACGTGCTTGAACGACGGGCCCACTGTGATGACACCTTTGGGCCCCGGCATCTTGAGCTTCAGGTAAGTGTAGTTCGGGACCGCCATGAACTTGGCGTAGCAGGGCCGGCCAAGGATGGCATGGTACGCTCCCCGAAACCCCACCACCTCGAAGGTGAGGACTTCCTTGCGGAAGTTGCTCGGTGTGCCGAAGCAGACAGGCAGGTCGATCTGCCCGAGAGGCTGGACTCGCTTGCCCGGCGCAACGCCGTAGAACGGCGACTTGCTGGGCCGCAGCTTGTCCAAACCGATCCCCATGAGCTCCAAGGTGGAGGAGTACATGATGTTGAGGCTGCTGCCTCCGTCCTTCAACACCTTGGAGAACTGTGTGTTGCCGATGACGAGGTCGACAACAAGCGGGTACTGTCCCGGATTGGGGATATGATCCGGGTGGTCTTCGCGGCCGAAGGAGATCGTCTCCTCCGACCAGTCGAGGTACAACGGCACAAATGGGTGAATGGAGTAGACCTCTCGATGTTCACGCCTGCGCTGTCGCGATGTCATATCAACGATGGGCCCCCCGAAGATGAAGAACACGTTCTCCACCTCCGGGAAGCCATCCTTGCCCCTGTTGCCCGCATCCTTCTTGGTGTTGTCCTCCTTCGCGGCGACTCGGTTGTAGTACTTCCTGAGCATGTCGCACTGCTCGAGGGTGTGAGCGATAGGGGTCTTGTGGTACGGGCAGGGCTTCTTCAGCATGTCGTCGAACACTCCGCCTCGAGGGGGGCCTCGAGCCCCCTTGTTGGCGGCATCGACCGTGTTGACTTCCTCCGAGCCCTCGCCCTACTCCATGGGCTTCTTGCCCTGGTTCTTCTTGCCCTTCTTGCCTTGCTCCTGCTTCTTTGAGGCCTCCTTGGGCTTGCTGCCCTCCGCAGGCGCATCCTCTGCTCGCTTGTCCTTCTTGCCGTCGAAGATCACCCCCACCACCTCCTCTCCGGAAGCGTAGCTAGTGGCGATGTCGAACAGCTCGTTGACGCTGGTGGGAGGGTTCCGCCGCAACTCGCGCACGAGGTCCCAACAAGTCGTGCCCTCCAGGAAGGTGTGCACGACCTCGGACTCATCGACGCTCGGAAGCTCGGTGCAGCGCTTGGAGAAGCGACGGATGAAATCCCTCAAGGACTCACCGGCCTTCTGGGAGCAGCCTCTGAGGTCCCAGGAGTTCCCAGGGCGCACATACATGCCCTGGAAGTTGCCGACGAACGTCCTGACTAGGTCATCCCAGTCATGGATCTGGTTCGCACGCACGTGCTCGAGTTATGTCCATGCAGAATCCGCCAGGTGAAGCGGCAAGTTGCGGATGATCATGGCATCGTCGGTGGTGCCGCCCAGCTGGCATGCTAGGGGGTGGTCATTGAGCCACACCCGGGGGTCCGTCTCCCCTGAGTCCTTGTTCACGGTCGTCGGCTGGCGGAAGCGCGGGGGAATTGATGTCGTGCGGATCGCGCGGCCGAACACACGCGTGCCTGGCGGCTCCGGCGACGGGCTATTGTCCTCCCGGCTGTCGTACCGTCCCTCACGCCGGGGGTTGTAGCCGTGCGACGGAGTGGCGTCTTGCTTCATCTTGTTCAGGATGTTGCGGGCGTCACTGTCGTCGGCCGCGCTGCGCGTAGCCCGAATCCAGTCCTTGGCAGGAGTCCTCTGGTTGCCTTCGTGGACGGTAGGTGCTCGGTGCGGAGTGTGGACCGATGCCTCCAGGTCCCTACCGCCTCCACCAGCCTTTGCGCTAGACTGATGACGCATGAGGGACGCGGAGCTTTCGGCTTGCTGCACCGCAGCCTGCTCGATGAGGGCCTGCGCCTCGCGGCGCAGGTTACGTCCCTCGGGCGTCATGGCTCGGGCATGGCCCGATTAAAGTCGCCGCAGCCACGAGCTTCTGGCTGGCCCTTGCCAGGTTTGGCAGGTCATCCACGTCAGTGTCGGCGTTGATGTGCTCACGGGCTATGCGTCCCGTAGCGCGCACCCCCTATGATGAGGGGCCGGCCCTGTCTCTTTCGAGCGTGGCCTTCAGCTGATGCAGCTGCTCACGCTCTGCGTTCAGCTTCACCTCCAACTCTCGGAGCTGGGCCATCTGCGTGGTGAGCGTTGTGTCGAGCGGCGGTGGTGTCCCCACGGGCGGGCCTACCGCCACGTTGTTGCGGACCGCTGCGTCACCCACCCCACCTCCTGCGTCTTCGCCATCGCCGAGGACGACGACGAAGCACTCGCGGGTGGGATCGTAATCCCCCTCGCAGGAGTCGTCAGAACAGGTGAGGCAGTAGTCTGCCGCGGCCTGAAACCGCCTGAGAGCGTCGGGGTTCCGAAGCCCGGAGGAGTCCCACTCCGGCCTCCCACGCCCGTATCCGCGTTCCTCACTGTTGGTGTCGCGGTAGGATTCATCGGGCGAGGTGGCGATGAGGTTCCAGATAGACATGAAGTGATGGTCCGAGAAATCCTTGTACGCAGCCAGGTTGGTGTCGGGCGACGAAGAGTACGCCATGGAGGCGCCTGTTGACATTTCTTAACGCAATCACCTATGAATAGGTTTGGAACCCATCCTGGTGACAGCACCAGAAATGCTGGTTGGTAATCCTTAACGTTACAGGAGTCCGCAAGCGCACGGAAGTACCATTGTAGCATTTCCCCAAAGGAGTATTCCAAAGTGTATCGAATCCAAGGAAGGCATTGGCGGAATGACAAGATCAACTCTATTGCAATGAGTATAGATCATAGACGGAAATAAATCAGACACTAAAGTGTAGGGGTAAAATATGATAATGGGGGTATTGTGATCACACACTCACTCACTCTCTCTCTCTAAGGGGTCCTAGGCATAGGAGGTGACATACGAGTTAGTTCTAGGTTCTTATGTACTACACACATAAAGCTGGTAGGAACGAGTTAGATACACTAGCGTTGAAGAACATTGACTTAAGCACCCAAGTACCACGGGGAGATAACCTCCCACGTTGCTTCCGCACAACTCCGGTTGTTATATTTTAGACTCCTACAGCTTATCCGAACGTGGAGGATTTCAGATGACCAACGGCTGTCACTACCGCGGCCTACCCCAAGACAAACCGTGGGATAAACTCATAAGTAAGGTAGCTACGCAACCCAAGCACCATGCTTACGTTGTTAGCCGGACTTGACCGGCCCGGGCTATTGTGACCCAGGTCAAGCCACCAGATAAACCAACCAATTACACTGAGTACCGTGGCTTAAGCACAGACTTCATACAACGCAATCATGTCATCTAATTTGATCAAACCAGGTTATGTACACAAACGGATTCTTGTTTTCCTATGTCTGTTCAGCTAGATCAAAGGGTCGTGTTCGCGAAGAACACGAGCCTCTAACTTATGAACAAACACCAGAAACATGTGAAAGTCACCCGTCAAGTGGATCGAAAGGCCTTGTTCATCAAAAACAGGAGCCTCTAAATGATGAACAGATGAAGAACACATGAACAAATCACTCATGCATACTAACACAACTTTATATGAAATAGATAAATAACTGAAGTAGATCAAAGTCATACAAATGAAATAAGATACAAGAGAACTCATACCTAGATCCCAAAGTAGACTTGGAACCTGAATTAGAACTACTCTAGCCTACCTCCTAACCTTGAGACTAAAAGAGAGAGAGGTGTTGCAAGTGTGGATGTCTCATAAGTGAGCCCCCTCTCCTTCTATTTATAAGCCCGTGCACCGGCGAGGAATGGCTGCAAACACCCTTGGAATGGCGCCTAGGACCATTAGGGAAGCACCACGTGGAAGCACAGGAGGAGCCGAGCCAAGGTCGGTTTGGCCGACCTGTGGGGTCGGCCGACCCCCTGGTGGGCCCCCTGGCTCGTGCTTTCTCCTGGTGGCTGTCCTGTGGGTCCTTAGGTCGGTTCCCGGTGTCCACCCTGTTTTGGCGCGGTTTGTATGCCTTTGTGGGCCCATGGATCCATGTGATGTCCACGTGTCACACTCTAATTCGTCGGGGGTTGCTTCACTTGGATTGCTCACATGGCATGCATGCATGGCTCCCTAGTTGGCAGGTATGCATGCATGGCATCCTTGTTGGCAGCCCACCTAGGATGAGGTGATGTGGCATGGACCATAGAAGGTGAGTTTGTCACTCTTTTCCTGCTTATTTTCCTGCAATCAAATAATCTCCAAGGACAAGTGGAACTACATTATTCTAAACTAAATACATGTAAGAAATGCCTTATGCCTTAGAGGTGAGTATATTGACGGCTAAAGTAGGTACTTAATAGTCGTCAACAGCGCCGTGCATCCCGTGGGGGAATCGCAGCTGTGCAACCACGACCCCCTCCGCAGGATGTGCCGTGGAGTCCGCCGGCGGAGGTGTGTCGCCTTGTCCTGTGGTGATAGGTGGGAACTCACTGGCTTTGACCCCCTGGGGGGAGCCAGTGCCCGCCGCTTGGCGTCGTGCCGTGCGCGCTCGCCGTGAGCGCTTCCCCGAACGCTTGCGGTGCCGGTGTGGTGGCGGAAACACCGCTGGCATTGGGGCAGCCGCCGTTCCGGGCGGCGCCGCCTTGAGTGCGTCCCTGTTGAGGATACGCATGGGGTAGCCATTGCCAGTGGCCTGGTAGTGGATGCTCCCGAACCAGATCTCAAACTCGACCGAGAATGAGTCGGATTCACCCCAGGCAGGCCTCTCTGATGTGTGCTCAGTGACGGTCACCATCGAGAAGACAGGTGGATGATCACAGCGCTTTTCCCTACCTAGCACGCCAACTGTCGGTGTCCGGATTAGCACCGGCACCAACTAGTAATTTGCACTGAGATCAGCTCCTCGATGGTCGGCGCTAAGCTAATGAGACAAGGGGTTTATCCTAGTTCCAGCCACACGGCCGTACGTCCAGCAAGGTGTGCTTGCTGTTGACGGTGGAAATTCACCATTTCCAACCCTCAATATTCTCACATAAATGGAGGCATATGCATTATTTACTAGCATTTTGGTTTGAATAATGTAGTTCCACTTATCCTTGGAGATTATTTGTATGTAGGCGATTTACCCCTTAAAAGAGATGGAAACCCACCTTCTATGAAGAAACCATGCCAACTCAGCTGAGGAGGTGGCTGCCACCAAGCGAAACATGGCATTCCACGTCATCGATCCAGGGGAGGCACTCACCGACGAATCAGAGGACGACACATGGACTTCACATGGATCAAAGGGCCCACATCAGATACCAAATCAAGCCATGCACTGGGGGAGGATCAGAGGGCCCACAGGGCAGCAACCTAGTGGAAAACCACCAGGTGGGGCCACCCTAGAGGGCTAGCCGATCCTAGGATCGACCAACCGACCTAGGGGGCCCCATCCTGGCCCTCCATGTGGCAGCTCCCTATTGGTTCATTGCTGCATTCCCGGGTGTTTAGGGGCACGTTGAGCCTCCGAGCAAGCCTGGCCCTTGCCTATAAATAGAAGGGGAGGGGCACCCATTTCTCACACACCACTCACTCATTCTCCTCTCACTTTTAGTTTCCAAGGCTAGGGGGTAGGCTAGAGTAGCTCTTATTCAGGTTCCAAGTCCTCTTGGAAGTCTAGGTATGAGTTCTCTTTTATCTTTATTTCTTTGTATGACTTTGATCTACTTCAGTTATTCAGCTATTTCATATAAAGTCATGGTAGATCATATGTTTGATATGTTCTTGAGTTCATCCTCTGTTCATCATTTAGAGGCTTGTGTTCTTCGTGAACACTACCTTTTGATCCACTTGAAGGATGATAAACTCCTTCCTTATGTGTTTGTTCATAAGTTAGAGGGTCGTGTTCTTCATGAACACGACCCTTTGATCTTATTGATTAGACATAAGAGAGTTCATATCTTTTTGTATGTCTAGCCTTAGTTGATCTTGTTAGATGGCATGAGAGTGTTGCATGAGGTCTGTGTTCAAGCTACGGTACTCGGTCTAGTTGACCAGTCTTCTAGTGGCTCTCACCCTGGGTCACAATAGCACGGGCTGGGTGGAGTCTAGCAGCAACGTAGGCATGGTGCCTGGGTTGTCTGGCTATGATAGTTATGAGCATACCCCCCGTAACGATAGAGGTCGGTCCTCCGGTGGTGACAGTCCTGTTGGATCCTAGGGCAACCTCCACGTTGGGGTACCTGCTGTAGGAGTCTAAAGTCTAGTTTCGCAGAGTGCTGGTCATCGCGGGCTAGCTCCCCATTTGTACCTGGGTGCTGAACCTTATCCCTCTCATGCAATACTCATGCCCATCTCTTGTATCTTCTAGCTTTGTATGTTTAGTACATTAGAACCTAGAGCTAACTCGTATGTTCCTCCTAAGCCGTAGTGTGCTAGAGTAGAGGTAGATCTGAGTGTGTGTCGCACTACCCTTATATCTTTTATCTTACCCCTGTCTTTGAGTGTGTTGTTCCCTATATCTCTCTTGGTTTACATTCAAAGCAAAAGCATAAGTCTAAGATATCTGCCATTGCCTTCCACGGATTCGATACCCTTGGAATACTCTCCTTCCTTGGGGAAATGCTACAATGGTTTATCTGTGCGCTTGTGGATTCGTTCATTATCGTTTAGATTAACCTATGGCAAGTCTCGATGTTCACGCTAACCGCGCCATTAGTTGTGATATTGAGAGGTGCCTACAAGGCGTTTACTAGTGTTGTCACTAAGGACGGGTCCCAGATCTATTCTTAAGATGACGGCGCTACGAAACGCCAACACTTGCGCACTATATTAGCTTGCACTGGGAGTGCCTGTAGAGGGGGCTACAAGCAAGGCGGGAGAGGAGGAAATTCCCCCAAGTCCCTACTAGGATGATTGAGGCAAGTGCCAATATCTGGAACGAGGTGGTGTGCTGGTGAGCGGGTGAGTGTGTGTGGGGTGAATGAGCTTCCTCCTCCCATTGCGGGGCGTCTGCCCCTCCCTTTATAGGCCAAGGAAGGGCAGTTACAGTAGCGCTGCACAGCAGCCGGCACAGTGGCCGTGTACTAATAGGTATGGTGCCGGCGGTCTTGTCTCCGCACGTCTGGGCTCCTGATGCGAGTTGATGGTGACCTCCGGCTTCTGCGGGTGGCGTGGCGGTTCCTGTCGCTTGTCCTGCCTTGACTACGAGGGGTAGCCTTTGCCAAATCGAGGGTCCAGTCGCAGAGAGAAGGACGGGAGTCAGCGGCACAGGGCTGCGGGATGTCATCGGCCTGTCTGCACAGCGTTGTGCATCCTGTCGCACAGCAGCAGGGATGGCGGCACAGTGCTGAGGATGGTCGCACAGCGCCAGGGATGGCCGCACAGCACCGGAGTTGGTGGAGGAGACGCGACGCACGCCGCTCGTACGGCGGCACCGGTCAGCGCGTACGTCTGCTCGTCGCCCGTACACCTTTCGAGGGTGCCCCCATGCCCGTTCGAGGGTCTCGTCGCGGGGGAAGGATGGGAGCAGGTAGCACAGCGCCACGAAATGACACCGACCTGTCCGCACAGGGCCGCGCGGCGCCCACACAGGAGCAGGGATGGCTACATAGTGGTGGGTTAGGCCGCACAGTGGCGGTGTCAGGTGTACAGATCATGTCAGTTGCACGGCGTGGGGAGATATGCCTTTGACTTCGATGCCCCGGCGTGGAGCTAGGCATTTAATGCTGTTGGCAGTCGGAGCAGAGGGGCGGGGCGCCGTTTGTCGAGGGATGGCCTCGAGCGAGGCGGAGATTGTTTCTCGCTCAAGGGGGGGGCGAACCCCTCGAGCGAGGCGGAAACCTGCTCCAGGGGCCAAGACCCTCGAGCGAGGTGGAAACTCGTTCGAGCGACCGGAGCCCTCGAGCAAGGCGGAAACTCACTCCGAGGGACCAAGACCCTCGAGTCAGGCGAACAAGCGGGCCTTCTCGATGAAGGCTGTTGCCGGGCCGTAGCAGGCCGTGGGCCCGTGGTGTCCCGTGACTGTTGGGTTTGGAGATTAGTCCATAAGCAGTTTTCGTTTAACGAGGGTAATTATCCCCTTAGTTAGGGGACCCCTAATGACCATCTCCGACAGAAATAAATAAGAAAGTACACCAATCATCATAAAATGTACTTAAAAGATGTACTAAACTAATCTACACACTGAGACGAACATGTGAGCGAAAGAATTATTGAAATCAGAATAGAATTGGATAAGATATTGATTTTATCTATACTATACGGAGCAAAAACAATTGAAAACTTTTCTCACCCAATTCGGGCCCACCTTACCCCTCACACCGGACCCACCCGTCATGTTACGTGATGACCAAAAAGGTGGAACAACCATGAAAATCGCAATTTGGGGAGCGTTTCTGCCAAAAATATATATATATTGTCACAAACCCCGTATCTACCCACCCCATGTACCCATTTTGGGCCCACCACCCACGTGTACCCACCAGTGGGCCTACTAGCCTCCGGTCTCCCACCCCTTCCGGCAGCCGCCCGGCGCGTCCCGTTCCCATCGCCGACCCAACCACTCGTCGCCTCGCTGCCACCCATTCCCGCCGCTGTCTCTTCCCCAAACCTGCCGCTGCCACCCCCGCCCAAGCCCCATTGTCACCCCTGCCAAGCCGGCAAACCACCGCTCGATGGGGATGATGCCGGCGATGGAGGCCAAGATCTTGCCGGTGAGGTTTGAGCTCCCAAGCACGGCGAGGCAGCCGACTGTTGACGGCTGTTAAGTGCCTACTTTAGCCGTCAATATACTCATGAATAAAGGAGCATAAGGCATTTCTTACACGTATTTAGTTAAGAATAATGTAGTTCCACTTGTCCTTGGAGATTATTTGATTGCAGGAAAATAAGCAGGAAAAGAGTGACAAACTCACCTTCTATGGTCCATGCCACATCACCTCATCCTAGGTGGGCAGCCAACAAGGATGTCATGCATGCACACCTGCCAACTAGGGAGCCACGCATGCATGCCATGCAAGTAATCCAAGTGAAGCAACCCCCGACGAATCAGAGTGTGACACGTGGACATCACATGGATCCATGGGCCCACAAAGGCATGCAAACCGCGCCAAAACAGGGTGGACACTGGGAACCGACCTAAGGACCCACAGGACAGCCACCAGGAGAAAGCACGAGCCAGGGGGGCCCACCAGGGGGTCGGCCGACCCCACAGGTCAGCCGAACCGACCTTGGCTCGGCCTGTCCTGTGCTTCCACGCGGTGCTTCCCTATTGGTCCTAGGCGCCATTCCAGGGGTGTTTGCATCCATTCCTCGCCGGTCCTCGGGCCTATAAATAGAAGGAGAGGGGGCTCACTTATGAACCATCCACACATGCAACACCTCTCTCACTTTTAGTCTCAAGGCTAGGAGGTAGGCTAGAGTAGTTCTAATTCAGGTTCCAAGTCTACTTTGGGATCTAGGTATGAGTTTTCTTGTATCTTATTTCATTTGTATGACTTTGATCTACTTCTGTTATTTATCTATTTCATATAAAGTTGTGTTAGTATACATGGGTGATTTGTTCATGTGTTCTTCATCTGTTCATCATTTAGAGGCTCCTGTTCTTGATGAACAAGGCCTTTCGATCCACTTGACGGGTGACTTTCACATGTTTCTGGTGTTTGTTCATAAGTTAGAGGCTCATGTTCTTCACGAAAACGATCCTTTGATTCAGTTGAACAGACATAGGAAAACACGATTCTGTTTGTGTACCTAACCCGGTTTGATCTAATTAGATGACATGATTGCGTTGTATGAAGTCTGTGCTTAAGCTACGGTGCTCGGTGTAATTGGCTAGTTTATCTGGTGGCTTGACCTGGGTCACAATTGCCCGGGCCGGTCAAGTCCGGCTAACAACGTAAGCATGGTGCTTGGGTTGCGTAGCTACCTTACTTATGAGTTTATCCCACGGTTTGTCTTGGGGTAGGTCGTGGTAGTGACAGTCATTGGTCCCTCTGAAATCCCCCACGTTCGGATAAGCTGTAGGAGTCTAAAATATAACAACCAGAGTTGTGCGGAAGCAACACGGGAGGTTATCTCCTCGTGGTACCTGGGTGCTTAAGTCAATGTTCTTCAACGCTAGTGTATCTAACTCGTTCCTACCAGCTTTATGTGTATAGTACATAAGAACCTAGAACTAACTCGTATGTTACCTCCTATGCCTAGGACCCTTTAGAGAGAGAGTGAGTGTGTGTGTGATCACACTATACCTATTATCATATTTTACCCCTGCATTTGAGTGTCTGGTTTATTTCCGTCTATGATCTATACTCATTGCAATAGAGTTGATCTTGTCATTCCGCCAATGCCTTCCTTGGATTCGATACCCTTTGGAATACTCCTTTGCGGAAATGCTACGATGGTACTTCCGTGCGCTTGTGGACTCCTGTAACGTTAAGAATTACCAACCAGCATTTCTGGCACTATTACCAGGATGGGTTCCAAACCTGTTCTTAGGTGATTGCGTTAAGAAATGTCAACAAGCATTTCTGGCGCCGTTGTCGGGGAAGGCTTAAGGATGACATATCAACAATTTGCAGATGTTTATAATCATGACAGGAATAAAACAGTTCTCAATGCAGGCTAACTTGGATTGTCTTCTTTGTCTATTGATGATGAAGACATGTAGTGCATGACTGGTTTCAACTTACCGTTGAATTTTACTGAAGATCCTGAGTCACTCGTAAGGAAGGCACGAAATCATTTCAGCTCTCCTTCGCGTGAACGTTCGGAAGTCGATCCAGCTTCCCTTGTGCCATCTGCATCAACTTCCATGGCCAACCCTATCGAGAAGACTCTCCGCGAGTACTCCGCTCCCTCTGCTGACCAGGTGCCGACAGGCCCTGTGATCAATTGCTATAAACAGGGGTAAGTCACATGAAATATAGAGAATGATAGCACTGTTCAAGTCATAACTTCATGAGCAGCTAGAAAGTGTCATTATAGCAAGAGAAACATAGCAAAGTCTAGCTAGAGAGGATACTCCTAGGTAATTCTAAACTATATGTCAATGCAAACTATGATTAGTGCAAACATTTAGCAATCACGGAAGAAGAACTATTATATCAATGCATGGGGAGACTATCCAGGAGGATCAAGGCCGAAACTTGAAACAACCCAAACAGTATAAGGCTCCACTAGTCCTATACACAGGGCGTGGACTACGAAGGATTCAATAGTGCTGTCACCACCACGATCTACCACACGACCCGGCATATAGGGTGCAATCGCAGATAAATACAATATAAGTACCACACTTACACTGTCTTTACCGTTCACCCATGTTAACAAATGATCTAGGTGAGGGCTATACGACTCCATACATGAATATAAAGGCAAATCAACTATGCTAAACATGTAATCATAGTAAACACCAAAGCATATAATGTTGAATATAATCATTAATAAGAACATATGTCTATATAACAAATGTAAAGAACTAGATAAGAACTTACAAGAGCGAAGCTAGATCAGCCTCTAGACGATCAGGAGTCAAGTAGACACCTTGCCTCCTCCTAGATCTAAACTAGCTAGCTACTCTGCTATATGGTGTTTCTAGGGCGTAGAGTCTCTGACTTGATGACTTGATCTGATGTATGACAGATTCAGATGCATCTGCCAGGGGGTAGGGGGCTGCTTATATAGTCCAGAGGGGTGGACGTGCGCCGTAGGATCAAACTGACCTAAACATGTGGTTTAGATAGATTCTCATAGGCGGTGGAGGAACATTCCAGAAGATGAGGCGGTTCGGGGCCCGAGGGGGGACCGACCGGCCCCACCACCAGGCCGATCGGTCTGGGGTGGGCCCCCCTCGGGTCCCACTTCGGCCAGGTGGTCTCTTGATCCTTCTAGATGCTTCTTTTTTAGGTGCTGAGCCACGTTGAGTTCCGGAGCCTTCTGGAGTCTTCTAGAGTGGTTTCCTTGCATATTTTCTGAATAGTCCCTGTAGATTCATAGATTCACCAAAACTCGTGGAAATTGTTAATATAAACCCTAATAAGGTGATCTAATTATATTTTAGTCCTTTTTCCAATTAATGTGAGGGATAAAATGCATAGATAAAATGTGTCAACAAACTCCCCCAAGCTTACCCTTTGCTAGTCCCTAGCAAAGATATGCTTTAGCAGGATCAGGAGTTGCTACAACGCTTTCACACCTCAAAAGTACTATGGTCTTCAAAAACCTATTCTCTCAACAAGATTGCTCTCTCTTACCTTCAACCTTTAAGCATAGCCTTTTCAGAAATCTTTAGCAGATAAAAGAGAAAACAATCAAGTCAAGCAGTATATCTCAAATTCTTTGATCAGCTATCATCCTGGGGTTTTGCACATTTTTCAGATAAAACTCAGAGATCCTGTGTATGACCATCTCAAGCATGGAGTCACACTTAACAAGATATGGATGATAGTGTTGAATGGATGAGGGTGAAAGGTGGTAAGCCTTTTAGCCTAGCTCTTGGACTATATCTCTCTTTCTTAGATTTTTTTAAGATCTGGGCTTTCCATTCTTGGAGAGGTGGGCTCTACTCGCCCCGGACTTTTGTCCATTTTTCTCTCTCCTTAGAGATGTGGGCTCTACTCGCCCTCGGACACGTGTCCATTATTCATCTCTAAAATTTATTTCTTTTAGGGAGGTAGGCCCTTCTCGCCTGGTATGACACTTGTCCTTTTCTCTCCCTCTCTCTTCTCACTTTTTCCTCTTTTTTTTCTTTTTTTTCTTTTTTTTAACATTGAGAGAGATATATCCTAGAGTTGCATGAGCTGTATGGCTTGATGGAAAATGCGTACTTCCATATCAGAAGTAGCATAAATGGCGGAATGGAATGATCTTGATGTGTATGACAAGCTCTTAAGGATCATTGACACAGGAACTCATCATATAAGATTTTTCATTTAAGATAAATCCAGGAATCCAGCTTCTCTAGGAAAATGATCAATAGCAACTCAACTTTTCATGAATCATCTTTCAAAGTCTAGACTCAGATTAAGCATATACTTGCACAGGTTTTGGGTTTAGAGCAAATTAAGCATTTAAAATTCAGGAGAATCTAGGTTTGAAAACTAAGTACTTTAAAAGGAATTACGACGGAGCAACTATTCATTATCTCCAAGCATATATCATCAAGATCATTATTAAAGAGAAAAACCAACTAGCAGACTCTAGCATTTTATTCAAACTAAGACTTTTAACTAAAACTCAACTAGCTAAAAACATAGGATAGTGATACTTATCGTGATAACTGGGGGTGCTCTCCCCCAAGCTGGATCTTGAATTGATTCTTGATTCATCCTTGGAACTTGTTTACCTTCAGGTCCTTATTAAATTCTCCCTGTAAATATTAGTCTCGCACATACCCGAAGGAACAAATTCTAGGATTATGCTGTGAGCCTTCATGTGCCCACTTCTTTTTGGGTTTTTCTGAAATGTGTGGACCTTCATGTGCCCACGTATTTTTGTGAATTTTTATATGCAAAAGGGATGCTAAAAGCAAAATCATGTGAATGCAAAAAAAAATTTATATGCCGCCACGGTACGGAGTACATGGGGCCTTGAAAAATGCAAAAACAGAAAATATTTTTATGATTTTTTCAATGCAGGTATAGGGAAATAAACATGCTAATCTAAATATGCAGTATAGAATATAAAGATAAATACCGAGTTACCTCTCGGCGAGAGCTTAGAGTACTTACTCCCATGGCGTAGATGTAGTGGCCATTGATTGATCAGTTGATGACGCGGGTAGTGATTGGTCTTCCGAAGGTGTACTTTGATCTTTCTTCCTCCAAACTTGGTTCTTCGGTAGAGACCTTTCTGGAGTAACAGATTCAGAATACTAGGCTGGCAGAAGCTGAGCGGACTTCTCCTTAATCTCTTCTTCAATGTTCTTGACATCCGTCAACTTTGTGTTCAGCTTGCGTTGTAATCTCTGAAGGCGTCTCCGCGTCTTGTTCTTCTTGGGCTGCTCAGGATTAGTGTAAGTATTGAAATAGCAGCGTACCTTTTCAGTTCTGAACTGGAAGTGGATCTCGCCAGTCCTCATGTAGATGATTGCTCTTGTTGTGTTCAGGAACGGTCTTCCAAGCACGATGGGAGGATCTTGCTCATCTCCCATGTCTATGACTAAAAAGTCAGTCAGGACATAGTTATCCTTTATCTTGACAGGTACATCTCGTGCAATTCCTTCCGGGAACCGTTGTGATTGATCCGCCATCTGCAACATTATATATGTGGAATACAAAGGCAGGTCACCATATATTAATTCGTAGGTTACCTTAGACATTAGGTTAACGCCCGATCCCGTGTCGCAGATAACTCGCTGGAAGTTCCATTGATTGATGGAGCAGTGGATTGATGGAACTCCAGGGTCTTCAAGCTTTCACAGTAATGGTGAAGGGAACAGGTTCTTATTCTCTGATTGAATCGTGTTGATCATCCAAACTTCCTTCACATGCGATTGATGTTGATTATTCTTCTTATTCCTCCTTCTATCTCTTCTCTTCTTCTCGACAACTGGCTCGTGTTCTTGAGGGTAACGATATCGGGGGTGCGCAGGAGCTTCTAGGATTTTGTTCTTGCAATTGAATCTCTCCTTCCTCCCATTGATGGAGAAGATGATCTTAGCGGCGTCGGCGTAGATGATGGCTTTGGCTGTGGCAAGGAAAGGACGTCCCAAAATGATTGGAGCGTTCTCACTTCCCCCAGTCTCGACAACAACGAAGTCAGCAGCCACGTAGGAGCGTCCTATCCCCAGACATACGTCGTCTAGGATACCCTCGGGGTGGCATAGTGACAGGTCTGCAAGCTGCAAGTACATGGTTGTATAGAATAAAGGTGAGCCATTAATTTTCTTATATATTACCATAGGCATTATGTTGACGCTAGACCCAAAGTCACAAAGTGCATTCTTGAAGGTGTAGGCTCCAATAGTGATGGTGATGACGGGCCTTCCTGAATCTCCTCTTTTGGCGGGCATGCCCCAGTCAGTCCATCTTGGGCCTTCTTCTATCTCATTCGAACACAGATCTGCAGAATAGATATCGACAAGATTTGCAGATTCTAACTCTTCCGGCTGGCCCGGAATCTTACCTGGGTTAGCCGTGGGAACAGATGATGCCAGCTGAGAAATCTGAGATTCTAGCATCTTATTAAAGCTATGTTGGTTCTTGATGGCAGAAGAAAAACTTTCCATTTTATTACTAATAGTTTCGAGCATTTTATCATTGGAAGCTAACTTCTTAGACAGATTATCCATAATTCTACCCTGGTTTTGGACTAAGTCTCTTAATGGTGAGAAATTATTGGAAGAATTATTACCTTGATAATTACCTGAATAGTTACCTGGGTAGTTGGTTCTCTGCTGAGTCCATCCTTGATTCTGCTGGGGACGATATTGGTTGTTGTTGTTGATGTTGTTCACGTCCTCCTCCAGCTGAGGGCATTGACTCCCTGAGTGTCCAGTGTTTCCACATTCTTCACAGGTCATGCGGGATTCGAAGAGTTGCATGACTTCCTTCTTCTCAGGGGCTCTGTCTTCAAGCCTCTTCATCAGTAAATCCATTTTGGTAGACAGCATGTCTACCTCCTTGAGCTGGTGCATTCCTCTTTCTTTCTTGCGGGGTTGACGTTCCTCGTTCCAAGCTTGATTGGACGCCATCTTTTCCACAAGGTTAGTAGCTTGAGTAAGTGTAAGGGACAAGAAAGCACCTCCAGCTGCAGCATCCATCGTTTCACGAGTGTTGGTAGAGAGCCCGTGGTAGAAGGTCTGCAAGAGCAACCAGTTTTCCATTCCATGATGTGGGCAATCTGCAATGTAGTCTTGAAAGCGCTCCCATGCTTCAGGAACAGATTCCTCGTGTTGCTGCTGGAAACTCGAAATTTTCCCCCGTAAGGCATTGGTTTTGCCTATAGGAAAGAACTTTGCCAGAAAGGCAGTAGAACACAATGTCCAAGTTGTAAATTTGTCTTTGTTGGAGTAGAACCATTGCTTCGCTTGCCCCAATAGTGAGAATGGGAATAAACGAAGTAGGACTGCATCACTTGGAACATCTTTGATCGTGAAGGTGCCACATATCTCCAAGAAATTTTGAAGGTGTTTGTTGGCATCTTCATGAGTTTTTCCACAAAATTGGCTAGCTTGTACCATGTTGATCAGCGCAGGCTTGAGCTCAAAAGCAGCATCTCCTACAGCGACTGTCGGACCAGTACGAATGTTGTCCGGAGTCGGTGCGGAGTATTCGCATAGGGACTTGTTTGCCATTACTTCAAATGTGGGTGTTAAGCTTCGCGCTGTTGAATCTCCCAAGGCAGAAGTCGTGGGCCGAGGATCAGGAGACCTGAGCTTTGACCTTGCCTTCCTTAAGATTTTCTCTGGATCTGAAACAAAGTCTTCTGGACGATTCTTATTCATACATTACCCTGAAATAGACAACAGTGGAAAGAACAAGGGTAAATCTGTTTAAGCAATGATAATTTGGGTTCTCGATACATTATGTGTGAGAGATGCATGCATGCTATTACTGAAATTTTTTTCATCTAGGCTATAGACTTTCTTTCCCCGGCAACGGCGCCAAAAATGCTTGTTGACATTGCTAACGTCATCGACTAGAAACGGATATAAGATCCATCTCTATCGACGGCACCAGAAATGCAGAGGTATATCTTAACATGATGCTAAGTGTATATCGGATGTTGCTTTCAGATAAACTAAAAGATGAATTCCGACACAATTCATAGCAAAACTCGATATAGGTTGTCAGCCTGACAGGTGTGCCTGAAAACGCATGGATATGGTACTCTTACATATGCCTTGGATCTCTAGAAAAGAAGATATATATATATAAACAGGGTATCCGCAAGCGCACAGATACGAATATACCATTGTAACATTTTAACCAGGAGTAAAACCAGGTATCGTATTTATATTCTACCACAGGGAAAGAAGTCTTTCTAATCCATAATAGCTAATACATGCTCATCTCTCAGTTTATAATGTAGAGTGGCCAAAATATATCAATTGCTATAAACGGGGGTAAGTCACATGAAATATAGAGAATGATAGCACTGTTCAAGTCATAACTTCATGAGCAGCTAGAAAGTGTCATTATAGCAAGAGAAACGTAGCAAAGTCTAGCTAGAAATGATACTCCTAGGTAATTCTAAACTATATGTCAATGCAAACTATGATTAGTGCAAACATTTAGCAATCACGGAAGAAGAACTATTATATCAATGCATGGGGAGACTATCCAGGAGGATCAAGGCCGAAACTTGAAACAACCCAAACAGTATAAGGCTCCACTAGTCCTATACACGAGGGGTGGACTACGAAGGACTCAATAGTGCTGTCACCACCACGATCTACCACACGACCCGGCATATAGGGTGCAATCGCAGATAAATACAATATAAGCACCACGCTTACACTGTCTTTACCGTTCACCCATGTTAACAAATGATCTAGGTGAGGGTTATACGACTCCATACATGAATATAAAGGCAAATCAACTTTGCTAAACATGTAATCATAGTAAACACCAAAGCATATAATGTCGAATATAATCATTAATAAGAACATATGTCTATATAACAAATGTAAAGAACTAGATAAGAACTTACAAGAGCGAAGCTAGATCAGCCTCTAGACGATCAGGAGCCAAGTAGACACCTTGCCTCCTCCTAGATCTAAACTAGCTAGCTACTCTGCTATATGGTGTTTCTAGGGCGTAGAGTCTCTGACTTGATGACTTGATCTGATGTATGACAGATTCAGATGCCTCCGCCAGGGGGCAGGGGGGCTGCTTATATAGTCCAGAGGGGTGGACGTGCGCCGTAGGATCAAACCGACCTAAACATGTGGTTTAGATTGATTCTCATAGGCGGTGGAGGAACATTCCAGAAGATGAAGCGGTTCGGGGCCCGGGGGGACCGACCGGCCCCACCACCAGGCCGATCGGTCTGGGGTGGGCCCCCCTCGGGTCCCACTTCGGCCAGGTGGTCTCTTGATCCTTCTAGATGCTTCTTTTTTAGGTGCTGAGCCACGTTGAGTTCCGGAGCCTTCTGGAGTCTTCTAGAGTGGTTTCCTTGCATATTTTCTGAATAGTCCCTGTAGATTCATAGATTCACCAAAACTCGTGGAAATTGTTAATATAAACCCTAATAAGGTGATCTAATTATATTTTAGTCCTTTTTCCAATGAATGTGAGGGATAAAATGCATAGATAAAATGTGTCAACAACAGGCTAGCCCATTCTGTGGCAAGCCTAATGAAGATGCGAGCGCCCACCTGCAGCTGTTCCTGGAACTATGCAGTACCTTCACTATACGGGGAGTGGAGGAAGATGCTATTCGTATGCGACTGTTTCCCTTCTCCCTCTTGGGAAAGGCGAAGCAGTGGTTCTATGCTAACCGTGCAGAGATTAACACTTGGGCAAAGTGCTACGCAGCATTCCTCGCGAAGTTCTTTCCGTTGGGCAAAACCAATGTCCTTCGAGGGCGAATTTCAAGTTTCCAGCAAGCGGCAAATGAGACTATCCCCGAAGCTTGGGAGAGACTCCAGGAGTACATCCTGGCTTGTCCTCATCATGGGATGGACAACTAGCTTATTCTTCAGAGTTTCTATAATGGGCTGACTCCGACAGCCCGAGGCCATATTGATGCTGCAGCTGGAGGGGCTTTCTTCTCTCTTACTATCACTGAAGCTACTACACTGATTGAGAAGATGGTTACCAATCAAGGGTGGAGTGATGATCAACTCCAGCCACGTCAAAGGGGTACACATACCGTCAACGAATCGGATATGTTGCACGCCTAGATGGACCTAATGATGAAGAGAATGGATGATCTAGCCAATGAGAAGGCCGCCATGGCCACCATTGCTCAAGCTATGGATGCTCGCATGACTTGCGAAGTCTGTGGTAATACTGGGCATTCAGGGAATTACTGCCCTACTACTCAGGAGGATGTGATGTACATGAACGGCAACAACAACGGTTATCGTCCACAAGGAGGTCAAACGTGGAATCAATCGCGCCCTTATTATCAAGGAGGTAATCAAGGAAATTCTTTCAACCCAAACCAACCTTCCTTGAAAGATCTAGTCTTTGGGCAAGCTAAGATTAATGAAGGTTTTAATAAGAAAACAGCTGCCTATGATAAGGCTTTCGAGAGCCTTAATGTTAAAACTGATAGCTTTTCTTCTGCTCTTAAAAACCAGTTGAGTTTTAATAAGATGATAGACACCCAGTTGGCTCAATTAGCAGCTTTGGTTCCCTCTGCTGAAGACGGGAAGATTCCGGGGCAACCCGTATCTTCCTGTGAAAATGTTTGTGTAGTGTCCACCAGATGGGGTAAGCATTCTGGGCGGACACAAACCACTAACTATGCAAGGAGACCTATACAGCAAATACTTGACCCACAGGAATCTTCAACAATCACACACAAGAAAGATCCTGGTTATCCGGCTATCACCTGCAAGATATATTACCAAAAGATTAAGCATGCTCTTTGTGACCTTGGTGCAAGTGTTAACCTTATGTCCAAGGCCATGTTTGAACAATTGGGGTATCTAGCTCTAACTCCAACTGCGACGGCCGTCCAACTTGCTAATGCATCGATCCGACATCCAGAGGGGATAGTAGAGAACTTATTGGTATTCATCCAAGGTTCATGCATCTTTGCGGATTTCGTGGTCCTTGATATGCAAGATGATGAGGGAATGCCTCTCATTCTTGGGAGACCGTTCCTGAGTGACGCCAACGCAAGGATCAATGTGGGAGCCGGAATGATCCGATTCCGCATTGGGAAGAGGAACTTGATGTTCCGATTTCAGGCAACAAAAGAGAAATGCTATACACTGCAGGGCAAAAATGAGCAACCAGGGGCATGGACGGAGCCACAGGCCCCGCGACATCCCACCACTCCAACAAAGCCTAAGAAAACAAGAAGGGTGTGGCAGGAAATACAAAAGTCATCTCCATCAATTTCTCGGGAATTGGGTGACGAGTGGAATTGATCGCCGAGAAAAGTCTCGCTCTCAGACTTAAAAAGATGAGTCCTTTTTGCCAAAAGGTAAAATTGGTAGTTATGTCATATTTGCCTTGCAAAATTTTATTTGATTTTGAGAGCCAGGTGTGGTTCGAGGACCGGTGGATGGTCGCTTCCTGGTGTGATGAGTGATTGACAACGTGGTGTGGACTGATTCTTGGCTAAGTATTGCAGGTGCAGTTTGCGGCTTGACTGGTGCAGGTGCAGGTGAAGAACAAGCGCGAAAGGTCATTGCCGGTGAGGCCTCCAGGTGTGGAGAAGACAAGTAGGCTTGGTTCGAGGGACCCGGTGGCCAGCGGGGTCAAGTGCGGGCCGCATGGTGGCAAGAACGGCAAGATGAAGTCATGGACGGTTTCTTGGTTGAGCCTCAAAACCAAGGTCGAGCCGGGACTACGTGGGAGCCGAGTCATGAGTGGTGATTGGCGGAGGCTACACCGAGTTCGCAGGGTTTCCGGTGGTTCACCAGAAAACCACTGGGTTCCTTGGTTGATCCACAAAGCCAAGACCGAAGAACCGAAGACGGAGGTGCAGCAGCTCCAGACCGGTCTGACCAGTGGGTCTGACCGGTCTGACCGGTGAGGAGCACCAGTCTGACCGATGTGCGACGACGCAGTCCGGAATCTTCGAAGCGGAGGACACGCGTCGGGATCGAAAGGCTTGCGTCGAGGCTAAGCAAGTTTGCGGTCGCTGGGCATCCGTCCGATGGAGCGAAGACAAAGATTTCCGAATTCGCCCTTGAGGGGCATGTATCCCTAGTTAGCTAGTAAGGGTATTTTAGTCTTTCAGTTGCCTCCATATAACCCAAGGGGTGAGAGGATGGCAGCCATCTCTTGGAACCCTAGCTCTTTTGGTTTTCCTATTTTCCTTCCCATTTTCTTAGGATTTTCGTAGGACTAGCTTGAGAGCTTCATGGTGAGATCTTGTGAGAGGGAAGGATGATCGGGCGGCAAGCTAGACCTTGTATGAACCTCTTTGGTATGTATAGATGATTCGGCATTGTTCCTCAAGGCTTGGATGTGTCTTTCCCGTTTCTCCTTTTTGGTGATTTTCGGAGCCCTTTCTTGGCGATTTTCTTGGAGCGATTTCGAGGCCTTTCTCTTTGGGATTTGGTGGGGGATGTATGCATGAACCCTTCGTGGTTCTTTTCCCTTTGATTCCCCTTCCAAATCCGTGAGCAAAGGGGCTCGATTTTGGGGTTTTCGTGGCTCTAGGGTTAGAGGCGTTCTTGGTGGGATTTCTTCGATTCCTCTTGATTTGACAAGTTTTTGTGGACCAAATCTTGGCCATGGAGTACCCATGAGGTGTTCCTACTATCCCCAAAGTCTTGTGCAAAACCGTGGAGCGAATCGGGAGATCGGGAGTTAGATTTGGGGGAGTTGACTCGCGGGCGCTGTTCATCCCGAGCTGCCCAGGCGCGACCGGTCTGACCGGTGCTCTTGACCGGTCTGACCGGTGCTAGCCCTTGGTGGGTTTTTGTCTCGGGGAATAGCCTTGTCCGTGTGGTTTTGTCCCGTGGTCCTGCTGATCAGTTCTTGGCGTGTTTGGAGTTGTTTTGCTAGGTTTTGTGAGGGGTTCTTCTTCCTTCCAGGTTGTGTTTCGAAGGTGGTTTTTGTTCCAGGGCCTAGAGGAGTCACTGAGGCTTCCTGGAACGTTTGCTGTGCGGCTGCTGTAGCCACCGGCCAGACCGACTCTGTCCACCGGTCTGACCGGTGTCACCAGTCTGACCGGCGCAGGTCATTGGTCTGACCGGTGTAGCATAGGCAGCAAGCCGTGCAAGTTTCCGCTGTGTGTTTTGGTGAGTTCTGGCTCGGAGGGTTGAGTGTTGGTTCCTAGGACCAGTAGCACTCCAGTGGCTGCGTGGTCTTGGCCAACTTGGGTAGTTGGGTCGGAGACGTGAGTTGGAAGCCGTGTTCGTCTTGTTGGAGTTCTCATCTCCTTCGAGAAGAATTTTTATCGGCTCCCATTCACTCCCCCCTCTCTGGTTCGCCTAATCGGTCCTTCAGATTTTTCCAAATGCATATTTGAATTTTCCAACCTTGCATCTGCATGCTATATTTTTCTAGCCAAATTTCCCTTCTTAAATAAAAAAATTTTTGAAAATAAATTTTTGAGTGGAAAGTCCTAGAAATTTTTTTCGAGCAACATTTTGGGCGAATGTGGACCTAGACATCTGGACAGGACATCAGGTAGCCGTTAGAGAGCCGTTGCAAAAAGCTGGAAGCAGGCGGGCCCGGCAGGGGGTCGACCGACCCCAGGGGTCGGCTGACCCTGGCCAACGATCAAGTGGGTCTCGCCTCTTCCAACGGCTCCTAGCCGTTGCCCTTGTCCTCTACCCCGTTGCCTGGCTCAGTTGCCTATAAATAGAAGGGGGATTGAGGGGTTTCTTCACCCATTCACTCATTTCCATTACCCTCTCTCCCTCTTTGCTCTTGCTCTTTGGTTCTCTTGGATTTCTTGCTCAACTGGAAGTGTCAAGCACTCTCTCCAATTTGTCGCTGAGTATTGAATATTGGTGGAGCAAGCTCGGTAAGGATTTCATTTCGATTTTACTAACCCATCACCGAGTTGCTCGTGTTGTCCCATTGTTGTGCAAGATGAGTTGGATTGCCGGTGCGTACCGGAAGGTGACCTGCTCACGCCGTTCTAGAGATGGAGAGGGCTCGTCTCACCACTCCGGAGCTACACCAAGTCCAATGTCAACCGACCGTGAAGAAGAGGAAGAGGAGGAACTACCCACGCCACGAGCCGAAGGGGTGATCAACACCGATGCCACCTTCATCGAGTTAAGGGACGACCGAGAGAGACAAGCCTATGCTCTCATCAAGGATCGAGTCTTCGCCAATACCAAGGAGTTCGACTCGGCCCTTCACGAGAAAATATGTGTGGACTCCGAGTTCGATTCCATTTGGCACGCTCTTGGTTGGGAGAACTTTGTTCCGGTGTGGGAGATCGGTTCTAGGCCTCCCACCATCCAGTTCCTCTGTACTCTTCGGGAGGATGAGACTGGTATTACGTTTCATTTCCATGGAACATCGTATCGAGTCTCATGGCATGATCTTAGTCGTGCTCTCAGTTTTCATCGTCGTTGTGCTATTTCTCTCGATCAAGCTTGCAGCGATTTTATTCGAGTTAGTTTTTGGGAAGAGATTTCTGGTCGGCCTGTCCGTGGCAAGTTAGCACCTCGGTGCAACAATATCACGCATCCCACTCTCTGACTGTGGCACAAGTGGCTCGCCATCACTCTCTTTCCAAGGGATGATGTTCGAACCGTGCGCACAAACGAGATGTGGATATTATATGCCGCGGTCAGACGGATCAAAATCGCCCTAGTAAGAGCTATGATTCGGCAGTGGTTGACAAATTTTAGGATGACGGGTTCTATTGAGTGTACATCTCTGATCACACGTATCATTTCGAGTCTTGGGATTACACAAGGGGCTAACGTTCCCTACATTGATTCTCCCCGGGCCATGATAGATGAGGCGTATCTGATTCAAGGGCATACTCTTAAAAAGGGCCCGGATGATTCCTAGGTTTTCTTTTACCCTGGCCACGCAAACCAGATTCGGTTGCCTAACCTGGATTTCCGTTTGTACGGCCAAGGGCCACTGACCATTCCTCTTGAGGAACCTCGTCGTTCTAGTGTTTCTGGAGACAGGGTCACTAGGAGTGCATCAAGGAGGGCAGCGATAGCACAGCAACCGCCACAACATCCGCCGCCACAGCCATCACCTCAGCCACAGCCTCAGCCTACACCACCGCTGTCTAGCGCATGGGCCTCGGCTGGGTGCATGTCTGGAGTTACACCCGGATATGACCCCGGTTGGGACCAACCCATAAGTCAGCCGGGTGCGAGTAGCTCGACCTGGGCTAGTGCAAGGAGTGGCGAGTGGGTTCGGCCCGCCGGTGCTACCTACGGGGACGCATCCTCAATGTCCGGGTTGCGCTCGTCATCTCGTGGGGCCACCCTCACTCAGCAGATGAGCGAGCTCAACATCCGTGTCGGTACCATGGAGGAGACGATGCACCAGCAGGCTGAGTCCACTCGGGACTGGCAGTGTATGACGGGCGAGAGGATTCACACCATGGAGCAGAGACAGCTGCGACAGCTGGAGGAGCAGAGGGCTTACTACGCGTGGTTGGGATAACACCCTCCACAGCAGTGAGCCTGAAGCTAGCTTGGGGGAGAACCCCCATTCTGAGGTAACTTGTATCTTCTATTATTTTCAGAACCCCATATGCAAAAAACACATAAAAATCTGAAAAAGTTAAAAAGACCAAAAATATTTATTTGCTTTCTTAAATTAGTTTGTTTTCATATGCGCGGTAAGAGTGTTCTTATTCTCCATGGTTGAAATGATGAATAGTTGCTCTGTTTATTCCTCTTGTATGCCTTGTTTACAACTTAGTATCCTATCCAAGTTTTGAGTTTGATGGCTAGTATGATCGAACCTGAGCTTGAAAGTTGTGGGTAGCAAAAAGCATGATCTTTGCCTAAGTTGTTGCGAGGTATGGTATGGTATAATAGAGTTGCTATGAGCTAGTACTAAGTGATGTTGATATCCAGAGTTTTCTTTTGAAAAATGATAAAATGATAAGTTCCTCAATGATAAGAAATTCCTATCCAAGGCCATATGTAGATTTTAGCTTCTGTTAAACCTCCACATATGCTACCTGATTTCTTCATTGAGTCTTGTCGAATTGTTGTGACCCTCAGCGAGTAAACTTGTCATACTCCTATGATCAAGATCACGTACACACCACCATATGCGAAACTTCTACACTGGAAGTTAGCAACCATCATTTCATCCATTTCCCATCCATTCCACAAAATAAAGCTCCGCGCATGTTCCATGATTACTCTCCCTCCAAAAATATTCAGCAAGGACTGTGGGCTATGTAAAAAAAAGAGAAACATGCTCAAGGGCATGCATAAAAAAAAGAGAGAAAGAATAAAGAGACATAGCCCAAGTCTCAAAAATTTTGAAAAGTAGGAGAGTAAAATCATGCAAATAGGAGTTCATTATCCATCCACCATATACACACTTTTGCACATCTTGATCAGGGTGTATGACTTGTTCTCCCAAGGTTCCGGTTTTCGACTCGACAATACATGAGAAACAGGTATGCCACATGTTTTCCCTACCTACAGCTCCACATATCAGCTTATTAGGAGTAGGAAGTGAAAGAAGGAAAATCAAAGCCTTGGTGAGGAATCATACACATTGAGCGATCCGAGAGTATCATTTGAGGAACTTTGATTTCTTTTTGAAAAACCTGCAAAACCTCCGGATTGATAACTGATCAAGGTACATGTGATTAGTTATCTTTATACAACCATTCTATCTTTCAACCGCCCAAGGCAGGTGAAGCTACACACCCCATATCAATCGAGTGTAAGGTAAGATCAATGCCAACTTCTTCAACTCTTGATAGAATACCTAGCTGTATCCTGTTATACATTAGGAATACAACATCGTAGCAACTCCTGATCAACCAACCTACATCCTTAATCTCTTGCTCGGGACGAGCAAGAGGCTAGCTTGGGGGAGTTGTTAACTGCTGTTAAGTGCCTACTTTAGCCGTCAATATACTCATGAATAAAGGAGCATAAGGCATTTCTTACACGTATTTAGTTAAGAATAATGTAGTTCCACTTGTCCTTGGAGATTATTTGATTGCAGGAAAATAAGCAGAAAAAGAGTGACAAACTCACCTTCTATGGTCCATGCCACATCACCTCATCCTAGGTGGGCTGCCAACAAGGATGCCATGCATGCACACCTGCCAACTAGGGAGCCATGCATGCATGCCATGCAAGCAATCCAAGTGAAGCAACCCCCGACGAATCAGAGTGTGACACGTGGACATCACATGGATCCATGGGCCCACAAAGGCATGCAAACCGCGCCAAAACAGGGTGGACACCGGGAACCGACCTAAGGACCCACAGGACAGCCACCAGGAGAAAGCACGAGCCAGGGGGGCCACCAGGGGGTCGGCCGACCTCACAGGTCAGCCGAACCGACCTTGGCTCGGCCTGTCCTGTGCTTCCATGTGGTGCTTCCCTATTGGTCCTAGGCGCCATTCCAGGGGTGTTTGCATCCATTCCTCGCCAGTGCTCGGGCCTGTAAATAGAAGGAGAGGAGGCTCACTTATGAACCATCCACACTTGCAATACCTCTATCACTTTTAGTCTCAAGGCTAGGAGGTAGGCTAGAGTAGTTCCAATTCAGGTTCCAAGTCAAATTTGGGATCTAGGTATGAGTTCTCTTGTATCTTATTTCATTTGTATGACTTTGATCTACTTCAGTTATATATCTATTTCATATAAAGTGGTGTTAGTGTAACATCTCGGAGTTTTCCGGAATGTTAATTTATTCAAAAATGTGGATTTCAAAATTTTTGCTTGAATTTGAGTGCATGCTTAAAATATTAAGGGTGTCTTCTTTGAACCTTCCCTAAATTCCTAGATTTATTTTGAGCTAATTAATAAATTTTAGGAAACATAAATGCTAGTGTGACAATTCTGGAGTTTATGGCTTTTATTTGGATTTTATTTGTGTGTGGTTCAAATTTGAATTTAGAATTCAAATTTGAATTGAGATAGTTTAGGGAATAGAAGTTAAGGAAAATAGGAAACACCCCCTGGCTTGTTGGGCCTGATCTTCACCTTTCAAGTCCGCTGGACCTCCTCCATCCCCTAGCCCAAGTTCAACAGTTCGCCGGCCCATCTAAACCCGCCAGCCCGTTTTAACGTGGCCCAGCTCCCCACCTAATCCCTCTTCGCCTGAGTCACCACCAAGCGGGCCCCGCTCGTCAGCAGGGGGTCCCTGTTCCCCTTTCTTCTCTGCGCTGATGCGCGTGACAGCGACCCGCCGCGCCGCTGCTGCCTCAACCCGCCTCGCGCCGCGGGATGTGCGCCGCGTGTCCACGGCATGGACGCCGAGGATCTCTGCCGCCCGCTCCTGCGCCCCGCAACCCTAGCCCTCACGCATATAAAGCCGCACCGCCCCGCCTTCTCCCAGTATCCGCCGCCGCAGTTGGGGTTTTCCCCTGCCCTCCAGAGAAGAAGGAAGGGACGAGAGGAGACCGGAGCCGCCCGTGCGAAGCCCACGCCGCCGCAAGCCGTGGAGCCGGAGCTGCTCAAGCCAAGGACCGCGACGCCGGAGTTCCCCTGCTCTGCTTCCCCTTCGTCCTGCAGCGCCACCGCACCCGCTCCGCTGCCGTCTCTACACCGACGCGCTCCACTACGACCCGGGGGTCACCACGGTGAGACCAGCTCCCTCTTCTCTGCTATGGCCCTGGACTTCGCACCGGAGGTGGAAGTTGAACACTGTGGGAGCCCTGCTCTGTATCGCGCCACCGCGCTCGCCGCCGTCACCTCTATGTGCTAGCGGACGAGCTGTGCTTCTTCGTATGCAGGTGCCACCGCCGTCGTCGCCGCGCGCCGCTCACCGCTGAAGCTCGCCGCCCTTTCCTTTTCCCCGCTCCACACGCTCGCGTAGGCCGTGCCGCCGGACCCTGACCTCGGCACCACCGTCGCGAAGCTCGACCCTTTTTCCCCTCCTTCACGTGCAGGTGCAAGCCCCGGCGCACACACGCACCCACGTGCACGCGCCGCAGACTGAACCACACGACCACACTTGCCGCGATGCCGGTCTCCGACCACGGCGTCGCCATCACCTTGACCTGTCACGCTCGTCGCCGTCTTACCGCCTCGCCGTTTCCCCGTGCACTGTGGACAAGCCGAAGGTTTGCGCGCTCGCGCGCACCCGTGCGGGGAGAAAAGGCTTGGCCTTTGGCCAGCCCGACGCCGTGCCGACTCGTGCGCGCACCCATGCACGCACGCGGGCCACGACTCGCCGGCGGCGTTCGCGCAAGATCGACCCCGTGTAGCCACGCCGCTGTCACGCCTTTCCTTCACCGCCGTGCACGGCCGAGGTGAACCCTCACGGCCAAGTGCATGAGCGCGCGCCAGCCAAGCCCCTCGTTTTCCCTCTACACCGCGGACCGTTGCACGCGCCTTCGGTGCGCACTCGCGCACTCGTCACGCCGCCGTCCTCTGCTTCTCCCGCACCTGTGCCAACACGCCGTGGCCCGAGCCTTCACCATGGGTCGTTGCTGGCCCTACCTCGCCACCGGCATGAGCACGCGCACACACCAGATGCACCAACGCACAAGGGCGAACACACCAGAGCCGCGAATCGCCGCACCGCCGCTCTGCTTCTTGCCGCACCGCCGTTCCTTGTCTTTCCCACGGCAGGAAGCCCGCCGTGCCCTATTGCCGGCCGGAGGACGAGCCCTTCCCCACCGGTGTTTCTCTTGGACCTTTTAGACCTCGCCGCTGCCTCCTCTTGCTGGCCGCCGTGGGAAATCGTCGCCGATCGAGTTTTGCCGCCGCGAAGTGCCTTGGGGGCATTCCATCGAACACCCCCGGGGGCGCCTTAGTTCTAGGTCTTGCCCTGGCCAATCCCTGCTAGGCCCCACGGTCGGCCACACCACCGCCCGCTGCACCGGATCGCCTAGATCGTGTGCGCTCAGCCAATCCCCGCGGAACCCACACGGTAGCCCACACACACCTCCGCCGCACGCCACACGCGATCCCGCGCCTCCACTGCTGCGTCAGCCGCCACGTGGGCTGCCACCTCGGCTGCAGCTAGCTTTTAGCAAGCAGCGTGGCAGCCACGTAAGCCGTTGCAGCCAGCCTACAGCTAGCTTAGAGCCCACCTAGATATAGGAAGAGCTAGCCTATAGCTAGCTAAGAGTTAAATATATTGTGGATGTGCAATTTAATTTCAGAAATGGTTTTAACCTTCAAAAATTCATAACTAATTATTCTGAGCTCCGAAAAACATGAAACCACTTTCATAATCTTTTTAAAATCATGATGCACCCGTTAGTTAGGCTTTTGCTCCCTTTTGGCTCTTATTGCTTCTTTATTTGGTGTTAATTGCAATTAGCTCCGGTAATTTATTTATATTCGCGAATCTAGGAGCTACCAGAGCCGGAGAGCCGACCCAGGACTACGACGACGACGACTTCGCCTTCGATGACTACCCGCACACAGGTTCACGCCCAACCGACCTTTGAATGCCCATTAGGCATTGCTTTAGAACAGGTAGCGCTTTACTTATGCATGATGATGATTATGATGAAACCTTGCGCTGCCCATTTTAAATACCCTGTCCTTGATTTACCTACTACTACTACCATATTTACGTGTGATGATACGCTGAGCTTGTTGTGCATGTGTTGGGATATTGTGTTAGTTTCTTGGCGTGTGTGGGGAAAAACCGGCAGGAGAAGGTGTTTTGGGATATTTTGGCAGGGGTGAGCTCAAGACAACCCGATCTGGGATCGGGGGCAAGGGATCGTCTTCACGGGCGATGCCCAGTTTGGTACCTATGGCGGGTACACTATTTTAGGAGCACAGGTGTTGGGGTTTTTTTGTGATGACTTGGAGGATAGGAGCTCGCCCCGGTCTGAAACCGAGTGGGTCGTTTTGTGTTCACGGGACTTTCGTACACACCACCTCGCCGAGAGTGGAGATAGGGCCGGGTCGACCCTGGCAAGTGCAATTCCATACTTGCTAGCAGGATAGAGGGTATCAGTGGGACGGAAGTGGGGTGAGGACCCTTTCCCTTTGCAGTCGCTCCCCGTGTGGCCACACGGGGGCATGTTCACAGTTCTGGGGTGGTCCTTTGCGAAGGACCGCATCGAGACCCGGATGCAGTGTGGAATCGTAACTCCTAGGTCTTCGTCTGGTAGGGTGGGTTTAGTCAGATCGCTACCGGCTGAGCTCCATCCCGAGTTGGGTACAGGTGTACACGCTCTGCAGAGTTTAGATCTATACGTATAGCCGCGTCCTCGGTTATGGACATGCTCATCGTTTACTCTGACTCTTACGTTTTGGGATTTCTACATTCCCCCTTATAGGATGAGAGTATATGATGAGTCGTGGTTGTATTCGGGGAGAGGAGAGTTGCCCCCTCTGCCTCGTGTATCCGGGTGCAACCATTGAGGTGCGAGGAGTGGGAGTTCTCGCACCGACCCTAGATGGAGATAGGACTTGGTGACGGTGATCTGGGAGACCAGGCGTTACCGATCATGGATGAGAGACTTGGGAATTGGTGGGAAATAGAGATTCTATTCTTTATGAGATGTTGCTGCTGCTGCTTAGGAAACCCCAGCTCTTACCTTGATACCTTTATACCTTTAGATGTAGGCCACTTAAAGCTTGCATACGGTTGGTGACGTGGACCTATCCCGATCCTTGGGGATAGCCTCTGAGGTAGCAGGGTACGAGTCAGACTTCGACAACAACGCCGACGGATGCTACGACTGAGGGGCACGATGCTTCGCTCAAGGATGCCTGTGGGAGAGAAGAATAAAGACGGAGACATCTTCTGGAAGCTAGATACCGCTGAGGTACTTATTCATGTTATTCCGCCAAGAGGCGTGTAATGATGTACTCCTTTAATGGAATTGTAATAAAAGTAAAACTTTTGGATGCTTTATTTCGTTGTATGGTTGTGATATTTATCTATGATGGATGTCTGTGCGTGATAGCGTCTGATCCAGGGACTATAACAAGTACAGGTTGACCGGTTTTCCTCTTTTGAAAACCTGGGTCGTTACAGATGGTATCAGAGCCGTACTTGACTGTAGCTCGTGCCCCTAGACATGGTCGTTAGTGAATAAGGATTCTCTACGTTTCCTTACTTTATATAAACTCCTTGAAACATTTCATAAAACACTTTCCTCTTTTCAAAAGCTTCTCCCTCACCTACGGGACTCAACCATTCTTAGGAGGACATGACCATTTGGTCGAGAACATGTCCAGCACGCACTGAAGTGGAGAAGTTTTGTGACACCTTGATAGGCACTCCTTTTTTCCTAAAGCTCGTATCCCAACAAACTAGACCGTTGAAGTGTTGTGACCTCCTAGGCCCGAGTCAGCCTTGAGGGAGCATATATAACTATAATGCTTGCGGAGTGATCGGTTCTTAATGGAGTTAGTTGTGTTTTAATGGATCTTCCCATTGAATGTAGGAGTATATAATTAGTAAATAATTTCATGCTTGCTTATGAGACTCAACTTGTTGGTGAGTGGCGTTGTCTGAAGTTTTCTCTCCTTAATCAAGTTTTTAGAACGATGTCGATCAGAAGGTCCGGACGCTTGCTGGAACGCTTTGAAGCTGCTGAGGCGGAAGAAGCCCCATCGGTTCGTGGCCATGGACGTGGCCGAGCTCCCGCACGAGGGCGTGGACGCTCACCCGCTCGTGGTCGCAGACACGCGCCTGTCCATGGAGGAGGTCGAGGTCGAGGCAGAGGCGTTGAGGCACCACCGCCACCGCCTCCGCCTATCGGTTAAGGTGATGCTGGAGAAGATGAAGAAGACGCTGAGGGTGAGCCTGAACCTGAGCCTACACCAGCTCCCCAGGGGCGTGGTCGTGGTCGTGGCCGTGGAGGGGCACCGCCACCGCCACCACCTAACCTGGCTGAGGTGATGGCCGCTCAGACTCAGTTGCTGCAAAGGATGGCGGAAGCCGTCGAGAACCGAGTCAATGGTGGGAACTACAACTTCCCGCCGGAAGAAGACTTCGCCAAGAAGATCGAGAGGTTCCTCCGCCTGAAGGCCCCTACCTTCAGTTACTCGGATGACCCCCTCGAAGCCGACGACTGGCTCCGGGTGATCGAGACGAAGCTCGACCTCACTGCCTACACTGATGAAGAGTGTGTGGCTCTCGCCGTCCACCAGCTCGAGGGTCCTACCAAGTCTTGGTGGGACAACTACTCGGACAGCCACCCGAACCCAGCTTTCATCACTTGGCTGGAGTTCTGCGAGGTGTTCCGCGAGCAGTACCTACCGAAGGAGCTCATGACTCAGAAGGCTCAGGAGTTCCGCACCATGACACAGGGTGCGATGAGGGTGGAGGAGTATGAGAGGCACTTCATGAAGATGATGCGCTATGCCCCAGATGACACCAACACTGATGACAAGAAACAGTTCTGGTTTCTGCAAAGCCTCCACCATGGTCTCCGCTAGGGCTTGAAGGCCAGTGAGCACAAGTCCCTATGCCACCTGGTAAACCGCGCCATCGCACTTGAGGAAGAGAGAAGTGGCCATGAGGATCGCATGAAGGACAAGAAGAGAATGGGATACCCCCAAGACCGGTCGACCCAGAGGCCGAGGGATGGACACCGCCAGCCTGGAGGCAACTTCTCCAGAGGAGGAAACTACAACTACCGTTAGCAGAATGGAGGATACAACCGCCCGCCCCAGGACGCACCAGGACCGAACGATGGAGGGTTCGGGCCCACGTGCTTCACCTGTGGCAAGCCAGGCCACAAGTCGTACTTCTGCCCCAACAAGAAGACCGTCGCTACGCCCACCAAAGCTCCGGCCCTAGCAGGACCTCCTCAGTCTGCTCCTCAGCAGTCTGCTGGCCGTGGAAGGCTTTACCACCAGAAGGAAGGAAAGGCTGATGATGCTCCTACCGCTGTGGTTGGTGAGTTTTAGTCTTCGGTACCTCAGTTTTACCACTTTTTCGATGTGGTGCAGCTAGTTCCCTTTTTACCTTTCCTCTCCTTGGAAATGGGGGGTAAGCCCTTAATCTCGAGGATGAGATTCTTGTGAGGGTGGGAGTTCTGTAACATCCTGGAGTTTTCCGGAATGTTAATTTATTTAAAAATGTGGATTTCAAAATTTTTGCTTGAATTTGAGTGCATGCTTAAAATATTAAGGGTGTCTTCTTTGAACCTTCCCTAAATTCCTAAATTTATTTTGAGCTAATTAATAAATTTTAGGAAATATAAATGCTAGTGTGACAATTTTGGAGTTTATGGCTTTTATTTGGATTTTAATTGTGTGTGGTTCAAATTTGAATTTAGAATTCAAATTTGAATTGAGATAGTTTAAGGAATAGAAGTTAAGGAAAATAGGAAACACCCCCTGGCTTGTTGGGCCTGATCTTCACCTTTCAAGACCGCTGGACCTCCTCCATCCCCTAGCCCAAGTTCAACAGTTCGCCGGCCCATCTAAACTCGCCGGCCCGTTTTAACGCGGCCCAGCTCCCCACCTACCCCCTCTTCGCCTGAGTCACCGCCAAGCGGGCCCCACTCGTCAACAGGGGGTCCCTGTTCCCCTTTCTTCTCCGCGCTGATGCGCGCGACAGCGACCCGCCGCGCCGCTGCTACCTCGCCCCGCCTCACGCCGCGGGATGTGCGTCGCGTGTCCACAGCACGGACGTCGAGGATCTCTGCCGCCCACTCCTGCACCCCGCAACCCTAGCCCTCACGCATATAAAGCTGCACCGCCCTGCCTTCTCCCAGTATCCGCCGCCGCAGTTGGGGTTTTCCCCTGCCCTCCAGAGAGGAAGGAAGGGAGGAGAGGAGACCGAAGCCGCCCGTGCGAAGCCCACGCCGCCGCAAGCTATGGAGCCGGAGCTGCTCAAGCCAAGGACCACGATGCCGGAGTTCCCCTGCTCTGCTTCCCCTTCGTCCTGCAGCGCCGCCGCACCCGCTCCACTGCCGTCTCTACACCGACGCGCTCCACTAAGACCCGGGGGTCACCACGTTGAGACCAGCTCCCTCTTCTCTGCTATGGCCCTGGCCTTCGCGCCGGAGGGGGAAGTTGAACACCGTGGGAGCCCTGCTCTGCATCGCGCCGCCGCGCTCGCCACCGTCGCCTCTGTGTGCCAGCGGACGAGCTGTGCTTCTTCGTATGCAGGTGCCACCGCCGTCATCGCCGCGCGCCACTCACTGCTGAAGCTCGCCGCCCTTTCCTTTTCCCCACTCCACACGCTCGCGTAGGCCGCGCCGCCGGACCCTGACCTCAGTGCCGCCGTCGCGAAGCCCGACCCTTTTTCCCCTCCTTCACGTGCAGGTGCAAGCCCCGGCGCACCCACGTGCACGCGCCGGAGACTGAACCACACGCCCACACTTGCCACGATGCCGGTCTCCGACCACGGCGTCACCATCACCTTGACCTATTGCGCTCGTCGCCGTCTTACCGCCTCGCCGTTTCCCCATGCGCCGTGGACAAGCCGAAGGCTTGCGCGCTCGCATGCACCCGTGCGGGGAGAAAAGGCTTGGCCTTTGGCCAGCTCGGTGTCGTGCCGACCCGTGCGCGCACGCGGGCCACGACTCGCCGGCGGTGTTCGCACAAGATCGACCCCGCGCAGCCACGCCGCTGTCACGCCTTTCCTTCGCCGCCGTGCACGGCCGAGGTGAACCCTCACGACCAAGTGCATGAGTGCGCGCCGGCCGAGCCCCTCGTTTTCCCTCTACACCGCGGACCATTGCGCGCGCCTTCGGTGCGCACTCGCGCACTCATCACGCCGCCGTCCTCTGCTTCTCCCGCACCCGTGCCAACACGCTGTGCCCCGAGCCTTCACCATGGGTCGTTGCTGGCCCTACCTCACCGCCGGCATGAGCACGCGCACACACCAGACACACCAACGCACAAGGGAGAACACACCAGAGCTGCGAACCGCCGCACCGCCGCTCTGCTTCTTGCCGCGCCGCCGCTCCTTGTCTTTCCGACGGCAGGAAACCCGCCGTGCCCTGTTGCCGACCAGAGGATGAGCCCTTCACCACCGGTGTTTCTCTTGGACCTTTTAGACCTCGCCGCCGCTTCCACTTGCCGGCCGCCGTGGGAAATCGTCGCCGATCGAGTTTTGCCATCGCAAAGTGCCTTGGGGGAATTCCATCGAACACCCCCGGGGGCGCCTTAGTTCTAGGTCTTGCCCCGGCCAATCCCTGCTAGGCCCCACGGTCGGCCACACCACCACCCGCTGCACCGGATCGCCTGGATGGTGTGCGCTCAACCAATCCCCGTGGAAGCCACACGGCAGCCCACACACACCTCCGCCGCACGCCACACGCAATCCCGCGCCTCCGCTGCTGCGTCAGCCGCCACGTGGGCTACCACCTCAGCTGCAGCTAGCTTTTAGCTAGCAGCGTGGCAGCCACGTAAGCCACTGCAGCCGGCCTACAGCTAGCTTAGAGCCCACCTAGAGATAGGAAGAGCTAGCCTATATTTAGCTAAGAGTTAAATATATTGTGGATGTGCAATTTAATTTCAGAAATGGTTTTAACCTTCAAAAATTCATAACTAATTATTCTAAGCTCCGAAAAACATGAAACCACTTTCATAATCTTTCTAAAATCATGACGCACCTGTTAGTTAGGCTTTTGCTCCCTTTTGGCTCTTATTACTTCTTTATTTGGTGTTAATTGCAATTAGCTCCGGTAATTTATTTATATTCGCGAATCTAGGAGCTACCGGAGCCGGAGAGCCGACCCAGGACTACGACGACGACTTCGCCTTCGACGACTACCCGCACGCAGGTTCACGCCCAACTGACCTTTGAATGCCCATTAGGCATTGCTTTAGAACTGCTAGCGCTTTACTTATGTATGATGATGATTATGATGAAACCTTGCACTGCCCATTTTAAATACCCTGTCCTTGATTTACCTACTTCTACTACCATATTTACGCGTGATGATACGCTAAGCTTGCTGTGCATGTGTTGGGATATTGTGGTGGTTTCTTGGTGTGTGTGGGGAAAAACCGGCAGGAGAAGGTGTTTTGGGATATTTTGGCGGGGGTGAGCTCAAGACAACCCGATCCGGGATCGGGGGCCAGGGATCGTCTTCTCGGGCGATGCCCAGTTTGGTACCTATGGCACATACACTATTTTAGGAGCACAGGTGTTGGGGTTTCTTTGTGATGACTTGGAGGATAGGAGCTCGCCCCGGTCTGAAACCGAGTGGGTCGCTTTGTGTTCACGGGACTTTCGTACACACCACCTCACCGAGAGTGGGGATAGGGCGGGGTCGACCCTGGCAAGTGCGATTCCATACCTACTAGCAGGATAGAGGGTATCAGTGGGAGTGAAGTGGGGTGAGGACCCTTTCCCTTTGCAGTCGTTCCCCGTATGGCTACACGGGGGCATGTTCACAGTTCTGGGGTGGTCCTTTGCGAAGGACCGCATCGAGACCCGGATGCAGGGTGGAATCGTAACTCCTAGGTGTTCGTCTGGTTCGGTGGGTTTAGTCGGATCGCTACCGGCTGAGCTCCATCCCAAGTTGGGTATAGGTGTACACGCTCTGCAGAGTTTAGATCTATACGTATAGACGCGTCCTCGATTATGGACATGCCCGTCGTTTACTCCGACTCTTACATTTTGGGATTTCTACCTTCCCCCTTATAGGATGAGAGTATATGGTGAGCCGTGGTTGTATTTGGGGAGAGGAGAGTTGCTCTCTCTGCCTCGTGGATCCAGGTGCAACCATTGAGGTGCGAGGAGTGGGAGTTCTCGCACCAACCCTAGATGGAGATAGGAATTGGTGACGGTGATCTGGGAGACCTGGTGTTACCGATCGTGGATGAGAGACTTGGGAATTGGTGGGAAATGGAGATTCTATTCTTTATGAGATGTTGCTGCTGCTGCTTAGGAAACCCCAGCTCTTACCTTGATACCTTTATACCTTTAGAAGTAGGCCACTTAAAGCTTGCATACGGTTGGTGACGTGGACCTATCCCGATCCTTGGGGATAGCCTCTGAGCTTGCAGGGTACGAGTCAGACTTCGACAACAACACCGATGGGTGCTACGACTGAGGGGCACGATGCTTCGCTCAAGGATGCCTGTGGGAGAGAAGAATAAAGACGGAGACATCTTCCGGAAGCTAGCTACCGCTGCGTAGGCTCTTATTCATGTTATTCCGTCAAGAGACGTGTAATGATGTACTCCTTTAATGGAATTGTAATAAAAGTAAAACTTTTGGATGCTTTATTTCGTTGTATGGTTGTGATATTTATCTGTGATGGATGTCTGTGCGTGATAGCGTCTGATCCAGGGACTATCACGAGTACAGGTTGACCGGTTTTCCTCTTTTGAAAACCCGGGTCGTTACAGTTCGTAGACATGAGTGATTTGTTCATGTGTTCTTCATCTGTTCATCATTTAGAGGCTCCTGTTCTTGACGAACAAGGCCTTTCGATCCACTTGACGGGTGACTTTCACATGTTTCTGGTGTTTGTTCATAAGTTAGAGGCTCGTGTTCTTCGTGAACACGACCCTTTGATTCAGTTGAATAGACATAGGAAAACACGAATCCGTTTGTGTACCTAACCTGGTTTGATCTAATTAGATGACATGATTGTGTTGTATGAAGTTTGTGCTTAAGCTACGGTACTCGGTGTAATTGGCTGGTTTATCTAGTGGCTTGACCTGGGTCACAATAGCTCGGGCCGGTCAAGTCCGGCTAACAACGTAAGCATGATCCTTAGGTTGTGTAGCTACCTTACTTATGAGTTTATCCCACGGTTTGTCTTGGGTTAGGCCGCGGTAGTGACAGCTGTTGGTCCCTCTGAAATCCCCCACGTTCGGATAAGCTGTAGGAGTCTAAAATATAACAACCGGAGTTGTGCGGAAGCAACGCGGGAGGTTATCTCCCCGTGGTACCTGGGAGCTTAAGTCAATGTTCTTCAACGCTAGTGTATCTAACTCGTTCCTACCAGCTTTATGTGTATAGTACATAAGAACCTAGAACTAACTCGTATGTTTCCTCTTATGCCTAGGACCCTTTAGAGAGAGTGTGTCGTATGGACATCCCTGGGCCCACTACTCAGGTGGGTACCAGGACCGACTACTCGGTGGGCCCCTGGGACTACTCGACTTGGGCAATACGGCACCTGCTGGCGTGGGGCGCAAGGACTACAGAGGGATAGTACTCGGTTAGGAAGCTACACATGTCCGGATCCATGTAGAGTACTCCTAGCCGTACACGACTAGTACTCTCCCCTCAAACCGACTTGTAACCCTGCCTCCCGGACTATATAAGGCAAGGCAGGGACCCCTATCTCTTCATCCGCATCATCTTGTAAACACACCCAATCAATCCAGAGCTACGCAGCATACAGGACGTAGGGTATTACGCACCACGCGGCCCGAACCTGTCTAAATTGTGTGCCACGTGTCTCTCCTTCGAGTTACCGATCTCGGCGAGGCCACATTCATCTACCTCGGGTACTCCCCTTGGTAGGTTGCCGGTCTAAAACACCGACAGCTGGTGTGCCAGGTAGGGGCGCTCGCCGAAGATCACATGGCGAACTCGACGGCTTCAATCGTCATCAAGCCAACCGTCGCCTTCAACCGCGGCGACACCTTCATCTTCAGCTCCTGGGTCTGCACCACTGACGGCGCTGGATCGTTCCAGTGCTACCTCACCATGACCCCAGACCCAAAGACCGGGCTTGTGACACTTCCCGAAGACACCACGGGCCCACTCGTCGAAAAATTCGGCGAAATTTCGCTCTACAACCAAGTCGCCGACTTCGAGCTCGGATCCGCCTCCAACTCGAACTCGACGTCGCCCTGGATCGCCTCATGCGATCCGGCTCCTGAGCCATCGTGTGAAGCGGCCCCCCTCCACGAGCACTTCCCATACAGCCTCTGCAATTCTAGCAGGGCCCACGCGGAAGCGGACTCAACATCCTCATCGACGGCGGGAGCGGACTCAACGTCCTCTTCACCAAGACCTTGAAGAAGATGAAGCTCGACATCACCGACATGCTCACCAAGAGTGCGTCACCCTTCTACGGCATTGTCCCCGGTAACACAGCTATTCCACTGGGCTCAGTGGTCCTGCCAGTTACCTTCGGGGAGACTAGGGAGAACTACCACACCGAGTACATCAAGTTCGAGGTTGCGGACTTCGAAACCTCCAACCATGCCATCCTCGGCAGACCAGCTATCGCCAAGTTCATGGCGGTACTGCACTACACCTACTTAGTACTCAAGATGCCAAGTCCTGCCGGAGTACTCACACTGCAAGGGGACTTAAAGATTTCGTTCGACTGCGACACCAAAGTTGTGGAACTCGCAGCGACCAACCAAGTACCCAATGCAATGATGGAGATCTTTGCTGCGTCCAAGAAGCTCGCCCCAACCGAACTCGAGATTCCCGAGAAGACCGACACCGCAAACAAGCCTCATCCATCAGAGGAAGTCCAAGTGAAGGCCATCGACCTTGGGACGGGCGACAGCAGCAAGACTACCATGATCGGGGCGGGTCTTGACCCGAAATAGGAAGACGCACTCGTCAGCTTCCTCCGGGCTAACCGAGACATCTTCGCATGGAAGCCAGTGGACATGCCAGGGGTACCCAGGAGGCTGATCGAGCACTCACTCAACGTCGACCCTAAAGCTACCCCTGAATGACAACACCTTCGCCATTTCGCCGACGACCGACGGGATGCCATCAAGAAGGAACTCGCCAAACTACTCGCGGCGGGCTTCATCCGTGAAGTTTTCCTTCCTGAGTGGCTCGCCAACCCCGTCCTCGTCCGCAAGAAGAATACCAACGAGTGGAGGATGTGCGTCGACTACACCGACCTCAACAATCACTGCCCCAAAGACCCCTTCGGGTTGCCACGGATTGATCAAGTCATCGACTCCACGGCGGGCTGCGACCTGCTCTGCTTCCTCGACTGCTACTCCGGGTACCACCAGATCGCTATCAAGGAAGAAGACCAGGAGAAGACTGCGTTCATCACCCCATTCGGCGCCTACTGCTACACGACAATGTCGTTCGGGTTGAAGAACGCCCGCGCCACCTACCAACGAGCTATCCAGGCCTGCTTCAAGGAGCAGCTCAACAAGAATGTCGAAGCCTACGTGGATGACGTGGTCGTCAAGACCAGAAACTCCGATACGCTCATCACCGATCTTGAAGAGACTTTCGCATCCCTGCGAGAGTACCAATGGAAGCTCAATCCCAACAAGTGCGTCTTCGGCGTACCATCTGGGAAACTACTCGGCTTCATCATTAGCCATCGTGGCATCGAAGCCAACCCCGAGAAGATCTCCGCCATCACCAACATGAAAGCTCCAACCTGCATCAAGGATGTCCAGAAGCTGACCGGGTGCATGGCGGCCCTGAACAGATTTATCTCGAAGCTTGGAGAACGGGGACTACCCTTCTTCAAACTACTCAAGCATCAAGAGAAGTTCGCGTGGACCACGGAGGCTGATCAAGCTCTGGCGCAGCTTAAAGACTTCCTGTCTAAGCCACCGGTCCTCACGGCTCCTCGCAAAAAGGAGCAGCTACTGCTCTACCTCGCTGCGACTACTCATGTGGTCAGCACTGCCATCGTCGTCGAGCGGCAAGAAGAAGGCCACGCCTACCCAGTCCAGCGACCAGTCTACTTCGTCAGTGAGGTTCTGTCAGAGTCCAAGGCACAGTACCAGCCGGTCCAGAAGCTACTCTACGCAGTGCTCATCACCTCGTGGAAGCTACGACACTACTTCCAGGAGTACTCGATTGTTGTTATCACCGACTACCCGCTCGGTGACATACTCCGCAACCAGGATGCTACTGGAAGAATCTCCAAGTGGGCAGTCGAACTCGGCGCCCTCAACATCGACTTCAAGCCACGTACTGCTATCAAGTCCCAGGCACTAGTCGACTTCATGGCAGAGTGTGCGGGAGAATCAACTACCAACTCCAACCGAGCGCCCAGAACACTAGGTGATGTACTTCGACGGCTCACTCAAGCTCGAAAGAGCAGGTGCAGGGGTACTACTGATCTCCCTAAAGGGCGAACAACTCAAGTACGTCCTGCAGATCTTCTGGAAGGTCTCAAACAACGAAGCCGAGTATGAAGCCCTACTTCACGGGCTCTGCCTTGCAATCTCATTGGGCATCAAGCGGCTACTAGTCTACGGCGACTCCGCAGTGGTCATCAACCAAGTAACAAGTCTTGGGATCGCAACAAGGAGAATATGGACGCCTACTGTCTGGAAGTCCGCAAGCTCGAGAACAAGTTCTACGGTCTCGAGTTCCACCACGTCGTCCGCGACAACAATGTTGTTGTGGACGTCCTGTCGAAGCTTGGTTCTACTCACGCGCAAGTACCTGCTGGAGTCTTCGTCCACGAGCTTCACGCGCCATCCATCCCGGAGTCGGTGCCAACGGCCACTGACCCTGTCCCACCACAATCCGGCCAGGAGGTCATGATGGTTGACGTGGACTGGAGACAACCCTTCATCGACTACATCCGCGAGCAGAAGGTTCCATCCGACAAAAACTTGGCCGAACAACTCGTCTGCCGAGCCAAGGCCTACGTACTAGTCGGAGACAAGCTCTACAGGCGAGGTGCCACTTCTGGATTACTTATGAAGTGCATACCTCGCGAAGAAGGCAAGGATATCTTGGAGGAGATCCACAAAGGCGTCTGCGGCAACCACGCGTCTTCCCGAATGCTGGTGAGCAAGGCTTTTCGATGAGCTTTCTACAGGCCCACAACTCTGGCCGACGCTGAAGAACTCGTCAGAAAGTGCCAAGGATGTCAATTCTTCGCCAAGCAGCAACACGTCTCGGCCTACAAGCTAGTGACCATACCACCAACCTGGCCCTTTGCCTGCTGGGGGCTCGACATGATTGGGCCTCTGCCAACTGCGCCAGGAGGATTCAACAGAGTCTTGGTGGCCATCGACAAGTTCACCAAGTGGATCGAAGTCAAGCCGGTCACCTGCCCAAAGGCCGACAGAGTACTCAACTTCTTGGATGAACTCGTGCATCGCTACGGGCTGCCCCATCGCATCATCATAGACTTTGGTTCCAACTTCAACAACCATCAGTTCTGGGAGTACTGCGAGAACAGCGGGATCGACGTCTGGTACGTCTCAGTCGCCCATCCCCACGCCAATGGCCAAGTTGAGCGCGCTAACGGGATGGTACTCGACGCCCTCAAGAAGCGATTGCACGACGCAGCTAACACCAAAGGAGGCAAGTGGATCAAGGAACTACCCAACGCACTCTGGGGGCTTCGTACTCAGCCTACCAAGCCGACGGGGCAGTCGCCCTACTTCCTGGTCTACGGCTCCGAAGCTATTCTACCTGCCGACGTGATGTGGGAATCCCCGGCAGTAGAGCAATACGACGAAGGCATCTCAGAAGACAGCAGACGGGTTGACATCGACGGTCTCGAAGAAGCCCGCTGCGCCGCCCTCGTCCAATCAGCAAGGTACCTCGAGGGTATCCGACGCTACCATGATCGCAACGTCAAGGAATGCTCCTTCAACGTCGGTGATCTAGTCCTCCGTCGTATCCAGAACACGGATGGACTACACAAGCTCAGCTCACCATGGGAAGGTCCCTTCTCAATTTCCAAGGTGACCGGACCAGGCTCCTACCGCCTCCAAACACTTGAAGGCAACGACATCAGCAACTCGTGGAACGTCGACCAGCTGTGTCGCTTCTACGCGTAGTCGCTCGACTACTCTACGGGTCCAGGTCTACACGACTACTCACGGACTCCTCGCTGTAAGCGGCCTTTCGGTCCTGGCACTAGTCTCCGGACTACTCTTCTCCAAGATCCAGCGTCAACGGCTACTAACGGATCTTGGGCTACTTAGAGCGCTGAGGACTCTAGCGGCGGTCTGTAAGACCATGTACTCTAGATCCAGTCTATACGACTACTAACGGATCTCTAGCTGTAAGCGGCCTAAGGGTCCTAGCACCACTTAGCCGTAGGCGGCCTCCGGGTCCTGGCGACTACACTTGTAAACGACCCTGACCATCCAGGTGTACTTATTCATCAGTAATAAAGTTTGATTTCCACTCAACTTATTTATTGTGCCTTCCAATCAGGCATCTCCTACTGAGTACTACTACTCACAAGCTCCACCACGGTTTGGTACTCCGCACACTTCGTTGCAAGTGGCGGCTATGAGTACTTATTTTCACAAGATATATCGTGGACAACTTTCATTGATAATCCAAACAAGTTACTAACAACTCTGTTTGTTTTACATCAACTACTTTAAGCTACTCCTACAGGTACTCCTACTGAAGGTTGAGCTTTTCTGCCACTTGTTCAGCAATGGGCGCCATCTCCTCCAGGAGGGCCTTGTACTGATCGTCAGTACAGTTCGCTGCAAGTCCACCGGCGACTACGTTCACTGGAGCCTTGGGGAAATATGACTTCATGTATGCCAAGACTTGGTTCGGGATCGACTTCGCCAAGTGCTTGACATACGTCGCCAGACGCTCGGGGGCTTCCTTCAACCGGTCCACCAGTGGAGCAATCTTGGGCCCGCCCGGGTGTGGCACCAGTAGCCTTGCAATGGGTAGTGCGGCTTCCTCAAGTTCCTTCAGCTGGCCACGCAGCTTCTCGCAATCTTCATTGAGCTTCTGCAGAGATTTATAGCAATTGACAAGGTCACGGTCTGAGGCTTCACGAAGCTCCATGTGCTTGATACACTCATGGTGCAACTAAGCGTACTCATACTCAAGTACCTCTCTTTTGTCGGTCTCACGATACACGATGTTCTTCAAGTCCGTCTCCGATGCCTTCAGCTGGTCGACCCCTTCTTCAAGCTCTGCAGACAACTCATCACACTGTCAGATTACACCAAGGTACCCTAATAAGTACTCAAAGGCTTTGGCGGGAAGCATACCTTTATTCTTCTGGTGCAGTGACTTGTTTTTCCGAATCAAGTCGTCCCTCTTCGCCTGCATCTCTTGTACTTCATTATGATATTGGGCAAAGGCACCGTCGAGCTTGGATTGGAGCAGGGCGGAATGTTTCTTCGACTTATCGAGCTCTTTCTCCAAGGCTTCGGCACGAAGGACTGTGTCGCTGTACCCCTTCAGCAGCTCGGACTTCTCACGGGATCTTTCAATAATATCCTGCGCAGACAGAACAGACAAACGGGTACTTTGTATTTCGTCGTACAAGACTACTCGAGGTACTCGCAATGTACCTTGACCCACTGCTGGGTACGCTGCCATGACTCCATGTTCAGAGCAACAACGGCCGGATCGACAAGATTGTCTTCCAGCAGCTCAAGACCCCCGCGGCTCGAAGATGCCTCCTCTGCCATAGCCGCCGAACGGATCGGCGCGGCTTCCTCTATAATGGGCGAGCGGACGACTACGTCCGTGCTCGTCCCGTGGAGCGGATCGTCCTGCACTCCCGCACCCAACTCGGGGGCCACCGCAATCCCCAGCTCGGGGGCTGTTTCTTCCGCCATTCCGGCCAACGGTCCTGTGGGCTCCGACTCCACAGTAGCCGTTTCCATGGCCACGGCTTCAGGAATCGAAGTTCCCTCAGCTTGTGCTCCTAGCACAATGAGTACACGCAGTCAATCTCAGCGGCTACGACTACTATGCATGATGACTACCAGTGGTGACAGGACACATACCTTCAACCAAGGTGGCTTCCTCCAACGTCGAACCCACCGCGACTTCAGTCTGTGGCGGCGGCGTGGGTTCGCGCTCCTCCGCCGAGCGGCCCTCTCCATCGACTAGAGTACTGGTCTCCTCACCGTCCCACGACAGGTCCATGGATTTCCTTCATCATGAAGTAATCAAGTCAGCAATGCAAGTCTACCGTCTACACGACTACTTGAAAGTTCATAAGCACTTATAGTGTGGACCACACCACGGTCACGGTCGGAGCACCTAGTATACTGGCAATATCAACTATGCCAGCCTCGGCGGCAGCTCCGGCCTCAACAGACGCCTCCTCTGGTTGCTCCACAGCTGCAGCCGGCGGAGGGTTTCGTCCTTCTTCAACCGATGGTTGCGGCTCCGCAGCGCCGGTCTCCTGCCGTGCCGCTGCTAGCAAGACTTCTTCGGTTGACGGAGGCGGGCTGATACTCCTATCAGCTGCCGCCCCCACGGTGTCCAGTACCCCCTCGTCGCCCTGGTCTACAGGGTCCGGGGAGGGGATATCCTGCAACATTACAAGACAACTCATCAGCACACGACTACTTATCAGCTGTGCTCGACTACCCTAGTCGCGGTGTTTACCTCTTGGTTGGTCGTCTCAGAGATCTTCAGCTTCTTGATGGCGCATTTCCATGCCACGTTGCGAGGCCTCCTCGGCGGCACCGACAGGTTAGCCTCGAGACTCGACGGCCTCTCGATGATGACTGGGACGTCTGGCATCCCAGCTCGGCTGAACCTGGAGCGCAGCTGGAACCTTTGCTGCAGTGTTTCCTCATCTTCATCGTCATCAGAGCCGGACTCGATGACAACAGCGTCACTGCCTTCGCCGACTTCGCGGTGTTCCTTCTTCTTGCCCTTCTCCTCCGGTTGCTCCACAAGTCGCGGAGGGGAAGTCGGGACTGAGACGTATTTCGCCACATCATCCTACAACATGTAGCACATATGAGTATGACTACTTCAAGCAAATCAGTACTCGGGGGCTTATGTCACGACTACTGACCTGATTTGGCGGCCGTGCCGCAGAGTACTCTGGCACCGGGCACGGTGTGTACGGGGGCATATCCTTGAAGATCTTGCCCAGCCACTCGACGATGACGTGGTCCTCTACTTCAAAGCCAGGCATCCGGGACGTATCCTTGTCGCCGGTGTACTGGTACCCGAGGGTGTCTCGTGCCATCAGTGGCTGCACCCTCCTCTTCATGAAGCTGAAGGCCACGTGTTCGGCCCTCAGACCGGCTTCTTGCAAGTCCTTGATCTTCTTCAGCAACTCGGGTAGCTGAATACCCTCTTGCATGGTGGCCTCTGTGTTCCACCACGGCTTGTGCTTCGGTTGACACCCGCTCGACTTCGGCAGCTCAGGATGGTGGTTGCTGATGTAGAACCATTTGGCCTTCCAGTCCTGGTTGGAGTCTATCAACTTGTATGGCAGGTACTGGTCGGCGGCATCCTCACGCATCTGGATACCGGCACCTCCGACTACTCGTGTATCGTTGGTGCTCGGTTGCGGCTTCAACCGGAAGAACTTCCGAAACAGCACCCAGTGGGGTTTGATACCCACAAATGCTTCGTAGAAGTGGACAAAAATAGAAACATGAAAGATTCCATTGGGGTTGAGATTAAGGTACTCGATGCCGTAGTACCTGAGCAGACCCTTGAAGAAATCACTGGCGGGGAGCGCCAATCCGCGCTCTACGAACCGGGCGAACATTGGGATTTCGTCAGGGTTCTTCTCCATCGGGTATGGATCGTCGGTAGTGGTGCGCCATAGATCCACCTCCTTCTCACGAAGGAACCCACTGTTGACCAAGGCGAGGAGGTCCTCGGTCTTCAGTTTCGCTTTCTTCCACTCCTTCGCCGGATTGGGGCGAGGGGACGAGGGTGGCGACGTCGACGACTGGCCGGCATCCCCGGTTTCTTCATCGCGGCTCCTTTTCTTCGACGCACAGGTCTTTTTGCCCTTCGCTGGAGATCCCTTCATTCTCCAAATGACGGGTGTCTTCACTCGCATTCGCTCGGGGGCTACAGCGGCGGGTGAACTGCGGCAGCGCGAGCAAATGGATCTAGGTCTCTGCGCGGCGGCGGCGGCAGCAGAGGAGCGGAGGGGGCGGCGATTCAGATCTAATCTGAGGAATGCAACTGCTAGGAGTGAAAAACCCTAAGGGACTCACCGGTTATTTATAACCAGCCCTGGCGGCTCGGTTCTCAGCGGGCAGATACGGCGCCAGACGGGTGACCTAGCGGCAGCAGCGTGACTCTTCAACTTCTAGTACTCGATGCTCTCCATCTCGGGGGCTCGACTACTTCAGATGACTTCAGTGGGATACAACCAGATTCAAGACCCACTCAGGACACATTCTACAGTCAAGATGACCCTTTATTTCGAGAGGAAGTACTCGACTCAAGGCTCGGGGGCTCCGTGCCACGTGTCCTTCGGTTTTCTCTTCGGATTTTTCGGGATAAGATTGGCAGAACTTCAGATTGACCCTCAGCTTGAATCTACGATTCGACCTAAGGCTCGGGGGCTACATTCCATATGGAATGCGATTCTCCGAATCGCATTTTCCATATGGTCTCTTCATCAAGACATCACGAGTATTATTGAAGACCTTCGAGAGAAGCACTCGGGGACGCTTGGGGACTACTCGAGAAGACTTCAAGACTACTCAAAGATCAGCTGGAGTACCTTCCAGCCTCGGGATGATTCAAGCACTCTTGAGTACTTTCGGCTTGTGGAACTCGGGGACGCTCAAGGACTACTCGCCAAGGCCATCAAGACTACTCGAAGACATCCTGCTCGACTACAAAGTACTCGGGGGCTTGTCGTATGGACATCCCTGGGCCCACTACTCAGGTGGGTACCAGGACCGACTACTCGGTGGGCCCCTGGGACTACTCGACTTGGGCAATACGGCACCTGCTGGCGTGAGGCGCAAGGACTACAGAGGGATAGTACTCGGTTAGGAAGCTACACATGTCCGGATCCATGTAGAGTACTCCTAGTCGTACACGACTAGTACTCTCCCATCAAACCGACTTGTAACCCTGCCTCCCGGACTATATAAGGCGAGGCAGGGACCCCTATCTCTTCATCCGCATCATCTTATAAAGACACCCAATCAATCCAGAGCTACGCAGCATACAGGACGTAGGGTATTACGCACCTCGCGGCCCGAACCTGTCTAAATTGTGTGCCACGTGTCTCTCCTTCGAGTTACCGATCTCGGCGAGGCCACATTCATCTACCTCGGGTACTCCCCTTGGTAGGTTGCCGGTCTAAAACACCGACAGAGAGTGAGTGTGTGTGTGATCACACTACCCCTATTATCATATTTTACCCCTGCATTTGAGTGTCTGGTTTATTTCCGTCTATGATCTATACTCATTGCAATAGAGTTGATCTTGTCATTCCGCCAATGTCTTCCTTGGATTCGATACCCTTTGGAATACTCCTTTGGGGAAATGCTACAATGGTACTTCCATGCGCTTGCGGACTCCTGTAACGTTAAGAATTACCAACCAGCATTTCTGACGCTATTACCAGGATGGGTTCCAAACCTGTTCTTAGGTGATTGCGTTAAGAAATGTCAACACCGACGACAGGCAGGATCTCGCCGGAGAGGAAGTTCTCACACTGAGGAAGAGGTGGCGGAGGCCCCACACCGTACCTTTATCGATTGCCTCTCGCCGGAGCTGCTGTGTGAGATCCACGACTACATCAGCTTCAATTCGTTGACCGCCTCGCCTTCGCCACGGCCTGTGGCGGCTTCAAGCCCGAGGTGTCGTTCCTTATCCTCCCAGACATGGCCCCGGAGAGGGTCACGGTATTCCCCGCCCACCGCCGCTGCCGCCGCGCGCGCCCCGGAACGGCCATGGGCAACACCACCGCAGCGGATGCGCCGGTGCCAAGCAGGTTCGGCAGGATCTACGTCTTCTGCGGCAGCAACCCCGGCAACCGCACGGTCTTCGGGGACGCCGCGCTCGACCTCGGGAAAGAGCTGGTAAATTCGCCGGTAATGGCGAGGCAGCGTCCACCCCGGCCGCTTCGAAATTTCGGTCCTTTTGGGCTCGATTTCTTTGCTTGCTTCCTCTCTCGCTCACGCTCACCGTGGCGGGATTCCTTTGGTTCTTTTCTCTTTGCAGGTGGTGAGTGGGGATCATGGGCTTGATCGCGCAGACGGTTCTTCATGGCGGCTGTAGTGTCCTTGGGTACCTTCGTTACCTGCTCAACCGGGAGAATTCTAGCTCTGTTCAGTTCTCCAACATTGGCATACTTCATGTTCGAATCTACAATCTATACTTGGTGTGTTGATGTTATGTCTGATCCGTTTGCAGGGTGATCCCAAGAGCGCTCATGCCCCTTGAGGTGCGTATTAAAATATTAATTGTCCTTTTTGGCTGTTATGCTTCTTTGTGCGTGCGTAGAACTATCGATTGCTACATCATTGTCAGTTCCAGTATGACTCTGCTCAAGCGGCTAAAAAGACAGAATTTTGTTCGCGTTTCGTTTTGTTCTTGCTGACAGATGGTGATGCCGGTTTTACTAAATTCTTCCAAATCTGTAAGTGTGCTCCCTAATCACCATTGGATTCCTAAGGTTTGTTGACTCAAATTGATCGACCTTTGCATCTGGGATTAGCAATAGCCAACAGGTGAATAGGTGAGCACTAACGAATCAGAAGTAGGATTTTGCCATTTAGGGGAGGTGAATTGCAGTTGCAGCCTACTCCATATCTGTTTAGACTTTAGGGCAGTATACAACTTGAAATTTTAATGTTTGCCACTGGATGGGTATAATTATAGAAATGTGTAACTTGCCAGTACCTCAGGTTGAGAAGGGAGAAACGAAAGGCATAAATTTGTTTAAGTTGCGACACCACGGGGATGGCGGGAGGGGTGGGTTCCGCACGGCAGGGGAGATAGCGTGGCGGATGGGGTAGCCATCTTTGACAAGTGGACGAGAGAATATTGCGAGGGGAGATGAAGAGCGAGCGAGATGACGAGTCTCTTGGAAGGGAATCCGACTCTCGTTTTTTATTGTTTACCGATCCAAAACAAGATAAAGACGATGTTGGAGTTGCTCTTAGGATTTTAGGAATGTGGCAAAGGTAAGGACTAAGGAGACAAAAAAACATGCTACTCTTCATAGGTACTTTCTCCAAGATGAACCTGGAGTCCTGGACAACATTTTTAAGCATGTCTTGTTGTGGAAGTGTTAGCCATAACCCATATATAGGAACATAGGAGAGATCTGAAACTATGGTCTACATTTAGTACTCCTGTAACCATTTGGGACATCATTTTTTTCCTCAAATTAGATATCCGGTGCCATTGTTCCAGCCTTGCGTGTAAACGGTAAACAACTATCTTCACTCACAAAAGAAAGCAGGTGAACAGGAGTATTATTGATGAATGATGATAGAGCGAAATTGTGGGCAGCCATGAGCTTACTCAACTAGCAAAGCTACCGAAGTGGCACAATTTACAATTTGACACTCCTTCCTTTGCGTTGAGTGTTGCCAGCAGCCTGGAGTTGGAAGGAGCAACATGCTGTCCAAGAAATTGGGCGGGTAGTCTGTCGTAGTCCCGTGTAGATTTTAAACATGGGATAATATTTTGGTGTAACATACTCATTGCAACCGATTGATTAATTTTTAGTGGACATCAGTTCAGATTATTTCTGTACCCTGCGGATCACAACTGAATTCAATTGTTGGTGTGATTGTAAAAAGTTTACCAAGTCATCTGTTTGATTTTCCCTTTTGCCTCTGTTTATTAACCAAGCATGTGTATTAAATGGCAAGTATGTACAGAATCATTACTTGTTGCTGCTAATTGAGACGACAGATGATGTACATACGTTTTTTTGACATAGCAGGTTGGCAACCTGAGAATGGCGGTGGCCGGAGGACAGATGTCAACCACCTACGAAGGTTGCGGCAGCATGACCACCTGATCCTGGTGGCGAGTGTAATGCGCCTCTGGGGTGAGGTCTTGTTTGCTTTGATTAGTTGTAATATAAAGTGTAGTTTATATGAAGGTTAAATATTTCAAGTGCTCGATCAAAAAGTATAAGCATAAGGCACCAGGACGACCGTTGTCGGCAATGTTTATATTCTCCTTCGAAAATTTTTGGAGAAAGGATTCTTGCATTCATAGAGTACTAAATGAAGTCTATTTGCAAAACTCTTTCATAGATGAGTACAACTTTGCTAGATGAATGTAATGAGCATAATTAATCCATGATTTGCTACAGTAATCATCCTCTAATAGTGTGGTCAAAGACTTCATTAGATTCATTTCAGAAATTTACCTAGGGGTTTGGAGTTGTAAACTACTTTTATTTAATACCCCTAATTAATGGTCAAAGATGCATTTAATACTTAAAAAAATTTAGTAAACAAGTTAGAGTTTGATGTGATTGAGCATAGACATGCTTTAGTATTGTCTGTATTTTATTTTACCACAAATTCACATATTTCTTTTCATGGCAGGAAGAATAAGGGGTACCGTGAGAAGATATGATAGTGTTACACATGATGTATCTGCAGTTCTACACAATTTCTCATTTTCGTTTTTATTAACTATTTATAACAAAAATAGCTCGCGATAGTATTTTCTGTGAACATAAAATTTACATTTACAAGAATTATTATGTACACGTGCGTGTCGCACGTGCATCTATACTAGTAAGATTAAAAGGACAGATAATAACTATGGCTGCATGCTGCGTGCATGTAGTTGGAAAGAGACACAATAATATTGCTATGTAGGCATGACATCATCAAGGTACTTAGACAATAAAATAATGTGGCAAATGAATTAAAGAGGTAAACAACACCTTCAATCACGCCGGCTTCTGTTGATCTCATGGTGGGGAGCAAAATTAGCTTGTCGATGAAAACTGAGCTATGACTTGCTGATCGACTTGAGTTAGGATAAGGAATAGCTAAGAATCAGTTTTATTTGAGTTCAACAAACAACACGTATGTCTGAACTTAATTCTCCTCAACTCATGGTGCAAGAAAAAGAGAGCTTCAAACTTACTTTAGGGAAACATATCGAGATTGATTAACTGCACGTGGACAGAGATGAAAACTCATGGCCTTGCAAAGTTTATGCTTGAGGGTGCATAGAGTGTGGCACGGAAGGGGACATATTCTGCTTGGCCGGGCTTCTCGTGATACCTCCGATCCGACCATCACTGCAGTCTACACGTACATGCATCATTCACATCATGTATGCACGTACAAATCCGTAGCACTACACCTCGTAGTATGTTGCCATGGGAAGAACAGACCGCAGATACAAGTGCTACAAGGCACGAAGGACACGGATATGATGAGCGGCAAAGCACAAAGATGATTAAGAACCAGGAACATGATAGATCGAGTATATGGTATGCTCACCAATGGCAAACGTGAAACGATGGAAACAACAATGGCGGCCGAGATCAAACTCGACAAAAACGACGGTGGTTTGATTGATCACGTTGATGACGGATGACGAGTGGCGGCCAGAAGATCACTGGACGGTCGTTGTCGGCAGGAATCGAAGACGGCCGGTGTGGAGGGCAGCTGGCTCGGCTTCTCATCACGGCGGAGCTCCAGCAGATTGAGGATGACGAGCAGCAGCGGTTGTGCAGCTTCACGTCATGCAGCTCCCGACGCTGTCCAGGTCCGGCAAGGCACGAGAGGTGGCGTCGGCAGTGCGACGCTATGCCTTGAACGAGGTCGACGGCGGCGAGCGAGAGAGTGGACGATGTTGCCGGCGTGTCGCTGACGGGTTTGCCGGCCAGCACATGGAAACAACGAGGTCTCCTCGTGCCCTTGTTGCGACGGCGCCAGATGTGCACGTCGCTGGAGCCATGGAGAAGCTTTCACGGCAGTGCGGCGGCGGCGGCTTGCCATGGAACTAGGGCACGCAAGGGGCTGTGTGGTTTTGTGCAAAAAGATGGAGAACGTGGGCATGCAAGTTACATATATTGTGGAGGGTAGGGTCTGGATTGGACGTGAACAACTCCAACCAGAGCCGAGGCTATTTTGGAGTCGACGTCTTGAATAGGTTGAAATAAAGAAAATAAATAGAAGAGAAAGGAAGGGAAAACAAAATATATTGCAAGGATAATTGGATAACTATAGATATTGTTGTATAGGTTTTTGATATAATAAGATAACAAAGGTAGCAAATATGCTTAGATGATATAGAACACGGTAGAGCCAAAAGTAATACTTGGAGCTGGTGGAAAAAATTATGTGACTAGATTTTGGAATTGTGGAGGCCAAATAAAGTCTCAAGAGAATAAAGCCAAACTTCTCACATATTAGCACATGGAGAGAAAGGCGACTCGGTGGCAGGACGAGATCGACGACAACATCAAGATATTTTGGGATATAATGAATTGTGTAAAATAAAGTATTCGGAGCTCGAGAAAAAGATTGTTGAGCCTTCTGATAAATAGATTTAGCTACGAAAAATAAGATTAAATTCCAAAAAGAGTTGGAAAATTCTCGGAAGATCTTGGTCAGCACCTAAACGCATTTTAAAAACTTTTGCACTCATGAAACACCAAGATACATCGGCATGAATGCAACACACACAAAATAATTTATTTAATTCTGAAAAACAAACAAAGGCTTTTCCTGTACTATATTTCCTGTAAATAAAATAAATGTTGGGAAAATTTTTAAAATTATGAGAAAATTGTTGTTTAATTATTCTTTCTATTCACATCATGAAATTAGAAATTTCAGGGTGTGACAGTCTTGGACACTAACAAAATTTGGAATTTGCTACAACACACTTAAAGAACATGTCTTTGCCCAAACACATTAAAATTCTATGGCAGCTGGGTGCTAGACACTATAACACATATTATAACATATCCCCATCAAAGAGGTATCAATACATTTATAAAAGACAAGTACACCTATGCCCTTTCAAATGAACATTTTAGATAGAATAAGAACATGATAACAGCATATTCTTCACCATTCAGCAAGCAGTATACAAATACAAATAGCAGGTTCATCCATATTTGGATACAATATAGACCCTAATGACATGGGTTAACAAAAGGGGATGATTCAGTGTTGGTGGTCGATTTCAGTCAACCAAGAGCACTTGTTACATTATGGTTTGAACTTTATTTTGGAACTAACCCGCCACTAGGTATACTAATGATGTAATGTAACAAGTTCATTGTTGCATGTGCATTTTGGAGTATAATGATTTTGCAGGAAATTATGCACTTAATGAGAGAAGAAGCACCAAGTTCGGAGGATGTTTTGCAAGTTAATCAAGGAACTCCGACCGTGTGCGAACTTGCTTCCAAAGGTGGCAAGGACCGATGTGCTTCAATGAAGTATTCCCGAGGACCGAGATGAAAGATCGGAAGTTCAAGCGAGAAGACCCCCTAACTTGGTCATGGGGATAACGACGTCCAAAGTCCACATTCGAAGGAGCAAAAAGCCCAAAATGCAAAAGATGACACGTGGTGCAAAATGGGCTGAAACCGGGCCGAGGAGGGCCCAGGCCGGTCGGCCTAGGCGGGCCGGCCCACCCCTATTCGGCGTCAGTTCGGTCCCCCCTTTCTTTGGTGTCAAGTTCGTGGAACCCTAAAAGCCTGCTGACGCCGCCATTCGCAGAGGAGAGAGAGAGAGAGAGAGAGAGAAGCCTCGGAGATCGACCACAAGGGAGAGAGCCGATCGAGAGGGAGAGCATTCGGGAGAAATCATTGCCAAGTCCAAGAGAGGTTGCCACGGGGAAGAAGGATGCCGAGGCCCTGCCACGGCACCGCCGGAGTTGAAGGACAACGAGGATCGATCTTCAACATAGGCATCTACCATGTTCAGCGGTGCCATGCCTAGCGTCTTGATGGGGTAAAGTTATCGTTTGTCCATGGATTTGTAATGGATCTTGATGTGTAGTCACCTACTTTTGTTTGGATCATAATCTATCGTTCCTTTGTTGATGATGCTTAATGTTTAAGGCTAGCTACCATGCTTTTGGGGTTGGTCCCGTAGATCGCGTCAACATACCGTGTTCATCTAGGCTTAGTACTGATTACCTTCGCGTAGTGACATGTACGAGGGAAGGAAAATGGCTAAACCTTTGGTCACATGCTTAGATAGATTGGATCGGGTTTTATCATGTTTTGGTGATTGCATCTTCAAGTACCCTAGACTCCATGGGCATACGTTCTTCAAACTTGTGCACCTCACATCTCTCTTTTAACGTAGTTTAGGTTGCTTTTAATTAGATTGTCTTTAGTTTATAGTTTAATCTCTGTTTCATAGCTTCGATCAACTAGATTAGTGCTAGGTTAAATGCTAGCAATTCCCTTGTTCCGTGGATTGACAAGAACCTTGGGACTCCCCTAGGTGAAAAAGGCTACAAGTGATCAGTGCGCTTGCGGTAAACCTTGATGCGTTATTGAACCGTCAACATTCAGCGGGTTTAGCAAAAGGAAATCACAGATTTGAGACACATTTGGCTATGTGGATGTTACCAAAACTATACATGCTACTGACCCATAGTCCCTCCTCTTTCTTAGACCTGACAACCTTCAACTTCTTTGCCTTTCCCTTCTCCATGAAGGCTACTGGAGATAGTGCTTCACATGCAACAGGTTCTATGGAGCCTTCGAATTCCAGCAACCTTATGTGACTAAAATAGATATAGAAGCAATTTCAAGAAGCAAATCATTCTAGTTTGTGCTATCCCTGTCTAAAATCTTTGGAATGTTACACGCCTTGCAATATTCACGACCATCATCATCAGTTAATTTGACATAAGCATTGTTGGCATTTCCGACATGTCACCGAAGTTTTACCTTCGGCAACAGCGTTAGAAACGACCGGTTCATGGTTTTTGTGGAATCACCACTGGGGTGATATTTTATGAAATTAATTATAAAAAGATATGTTGAGTGGGCGCTCTTAATAGTACTACTAAATACAGGACTCGATAATAATATCAAGGAGCGAGCCTTATTGATGGGGTCAGATGTATCCGCAAGTGTACAGATACATACTTTATTATCCGATTGTAGATTTCACCCATGAGTATTCCCAAGGGTATCGTTATTTATATTTTACCAGAAGATGGACTTATGAAAATGTATATAAATATATGTGTGTGTGTGTGTATAATCGTGTCGTATGGATATATCAGATACAAGCCAAGGACAATATGAATAAGAAAAGTGTACCAAAGCTTAATACAGGGGTAAGCAAGGAATTGAGTATAAGATATATATGATATGATCGGGTGACACACACACGACCTTCATCTCAGATAAAGAATAAAGAATAAACTAAGGTTAGTAGGAGCAGGGCACTAAAGTCGTCCTTAGTTCGTATATACTCGCAAAGCATACATCATACGGTTAGTCTAGATCTATCCTATTGCACCAATGAGAACACACTCCCCTGGTCTGCCAGGGTAGCGTGCCTTTATGTACCTCCAACACCTGTAAACTCACGTGGGGGAATACAAGGGATGTACAGGGTTGTCACCACCTGTACACCTACCCCGACATATCGTGGAATACAGCCACCCGAAGTGGATCTTACGGCACCGAGCACCACGCTCGTGGCCATAATCACTACTACTAGCCCCCCGGAGCCATGATGACCCACAAGCAAAAGGCTAGAGCAAGCCCGAGAACACACCCCACCGTTACAATAGAGCAAACCTATACTAAACATACTAGTATAGCACATGAAAGCATATAATAAGGTATAACATACTACAAGAGTAGAAATATCGAACTTTGTATAAATACGAAATGTACTAAGAGAGTACATAGCCATACCGTAGGCCAGAGGTTGGGCCAACCGATCTGAGGCGATCGCTAAGCACTACTAGCCAGAATGCGCTAGGCCTAAGCTCCACTAACTAGGCTAAAGATAACAAAGGGAGAGAGAGAGAGAGAGGCTCCTTGTGTGGTGTGTCAGTGAAGGGGTGGTAGCCTCCTTGTATAGGGGTGGTAGAGGCGGTTCCCGAGGCTCCTTGGTGCCAACTCCACCTTCCACCGCCTTTGGCTCGCGCGGGAAGTTTTGGCGCCAAAATTGGGCGGCAACGGGGCTGGGGGCGGTTCGGCCGAACCAATGGGTCGGCCGAACCAGGCCCAGCCCATTTCGCCACCGCCTTTGGCTAGTGGGCCCCTGGGATGCTGTAGTCACCTTGTCTTGTGGGCTCTGCTTGTATTCAGTTGTTTTACTTTGGTTTTGGGCCCATTCTTGACCATGCAGAGTCATAGTGTCTCGATCTTCATGTAAGTCCCGTAGCTCTGCACGGTTTCCTTTGTTTTCGGCTTCTCGTCCCTGAAATGCTTATTGATAGAATACTAGATAATATGTTAGTTAGAGATGCTAATCCCCTCTTATTGGAATGATGTTGACGGTCAAATGTTTGCTGTAAGGACCGTCAACAAGCACCTACTCGAACAGCAAGCCTGTAGGACGAATTGGGGTCCATCCTACACATACAGGGGCACGAAGACGAACGAGATGAACAAGGGTACAATTTACTTTGCAAAATTGAGCCTACAGTTTGCCTAACCCTATAGGGGAAAATGACAAGAATCTTACACGTCCGGAATCCATGCCAGATCGGTGTGGTTCTCTGGGAAAATGTCACTGACGAATTGTGGAGGAGGTTCCTCCATCTCCTCCGATAAGCAGGCGCCCCTGCCCTGCCATGAGCGGGCGCCACCACCGTGACAGGCCACCGCCCAGGAGGGAAGACGTCCGGCTTTGGGGCGCGGCCGTGCGCCTGGAGCAGGGCGAGGCAGCAGCAAGATCCCGCTCGTGGAGACGGTCAGACGGAGGGAGTTGGTGAGCATGCTCGGGAGCAGCAGGAGCGGCGCAGGAGAACTCCCGATCTGTTTTGGCCATCCCATTCGGCAACAAGAGAAGAAAGAATAGACATGGGTATTTTCATCTTTTCACGTACCTTTCCATTAAAATTGAATATAATAAGAGGTGTAAGGCCAGTCTCAATGGAGAGGGTCATCGCACAGTTATCAAGACTGGAACCTTAAGAACTGTGCCAACGGAGGGTCATGGTGATGACCCTGGGGTCATGGTGATGACCCTTCTCTCTCATTTTATGACACTTCTCATCCTCTCTCCTAATAAATTTGCTGATGTGGCAGGAAATTTAATGCTCATGACCCTCTCATGACACTTCCCACTGAGACTGGCCTAAGTGTCCAAGACCCAATTACCAAAGAATTTTAGTCTGTTTGGACAATGACATGTTTTTTTGTGTTGTAGCAAAGACCACATTTTGTTAGTGTCCAAGACCTAATTTTGCCTAAGAGAGATATAATGGTGGAAGGAGAGATGTGGGGGCTGACAAGGTAGGCCCATGTGTCATTGAACTGTGTTGCATGTTGTTTATGAAGCTAAGAGCCAAACACTCCATTTTCACAATTCTACTTGAAGCTTGCTTCACCTGAAGTTTTGGAGTGAAGCTGCTCCACGTGGAGTTGAAGCCATCCGAAACACCAACATTTGAACTCTTCTGGAAAGGATAAGAACAATCATGGGGTGCTAGCATCTGAATTTCTAGTATTTACCTATTTTTCTAACGCATCTCGTGAGCATTAGCGTAGAGCTCCTAAAAGGGGTCCAATTAGAAGCAAGATGTGAAGGTAGCTCTCGCGCTAGTTCCTACGTACAGGCTGCTGTCTCGGTCTTCGATCCAGCCGGCACAACTGTGCCGAATGCGCAAACGATGACGTCCTTCAGTCTCAACTCACAGTTAGATTCATGTTTAATACTATACTTTAGTCCCTATCGCATATTTGGTATTAATTACAAAACTAATTATTGCACAAATGGAGGCTACTTCGTGAGACGAATTAGTAGTGCTATTAAACTTAATTAGTCGACAATGTGGTGCTAAAGTAAACATTTTCTAATAATAAATTAACTAGGTTTAACAGATTTGTCTCGCGAATAAACCTCCATCTATGTAATTAATTTTATAACCAGTTTATATTTAATCCTTCTAGTTAGCATTCAAAAATTTGATAAGCCAGAGACTTAAACTTTAACCTCTAGGTGTAAACACCGTACCCCGCGCGCAATCCATCCATTTGTTTTCAGCGACAGGGCCATCCCGAAGTGGGAGCCGAGCCCCGCGCGTCGCTGTGCGGGAGGCCGGGAGCCGAGCGAGCAGAGGAGGGCTGTGCGGGAGGCCGGGAGCCGAGCGAGCAGAGGAGGGCGGCATCGCGGGAGCCGCCAGACGTGGTTGGGAGCTCAGCCTGCTCCTTCCAGGGCAATCGTGATTGCAAGCATCAAGGACGACGAACGTGTCGTTGCCGACGCATGGCATGAGCTCATCGAAGTAGGTTACCTACGGCTACTGATCTCTATAACGACTAACGAGGATACTACCACCCAATTTGAAGGAATCAAAGTATTAAACTCAGATCGATGAAATAGGATGGAGTCCCCTACCTTGAAGCGGAAGGACGGTGAATTCCTGGGTCGCCGACACGTTGGAGATCCTGAGGACTCTGACCGTCCGGCGGCCGGTGGGGGATGGAGCAAAAAAGCTGAGGGTGCTTCGAGGTGCATGGAGAGGTTCAGCGAGGTTGGCTGGCAGTCTGGTACGTAGCATGAAAAAGAAATTGAGGAGACAGAAGAAAGGATTGCCACGGCAAGAAGACGAAAGAAACAAGGATTCATGATTGGTCGGACCGGCGGAGTCGTGGGTGTGTACGACGAACGCGTAAGGCGGGTGGTGGGCCCAAAAAAGGTACACAGGGTGGGTAAGGTGGCGGACAGGTGAGAAAAAAATTAAGATTTTGGCAGAAACGCTCCTCAAATTACGATTTTTATGGTTGTTCTACCTTTTTATCCAACAATTAGATGACGGGTGGGTCCGGCGTGAGAGGTAAGACGGACCCAAATTAGGTGAGAAACGTTTTCAATTGTTTTCGCTCCTTATAATATAGATAGATAAAATAACAAATATAGTATAATATGTTATATAATAATATAATACATTAAGAATCGTACCTAATTACTTGAATAACATTATTCTTTTCATGTTCTTCGAAATGAAATTTTCAATAATAGACTCGTAATCAATCCGTCCATATATAGCTCCTTTTTGAGATTGAGTTAATTCTTTCTTCCTTTGTTTTTTTCTTACGCTTTCGGTGACTTGATTCAAAATTTGTAGATCGGTTTGCAGAAGACATGGATTTGATCTTGGTTCTCGAACAGTCCAGAGAAATTCACGCACAAGTATATGAAAACATAAGAAAATTTTGATTCACTAATCCACGTGAACCTATGAGGAGACTTAATGAAGTAAAGAAAAATATTACGTGAATTGGGACATTGTCCACCAGGGTTCAAATCCTGATGCTCGCACTTTTTTTTGAGATTTTCTCAGGATTTACCGGCGTTATGCGTTAAGTGGTAAGCGGTGTTCCCCTCGACAAATAAAGTTTTTTGGAGGTACTCATAGAGGTAGGATTTGCGTATGTGTATTCATAGAGGTGAGTATACGTGCGTGTTGAGCGTCTATGTTGTACAATGTAATTCTAAAAAAAGAAAAATAATATTATCTTGTGATTAGTTTGTCTTGTAGCACTCCCGTCCAAAAATCACAAGGCATCACAAAAGTTCAGCGCACACAACAGGAAAAACAGCCATTGCCGTGCGTTTCGAACGCACGGCAAAAGGCAAGAAACGCACGGCTTAGTTTTTGTCGTGCGTTTTTCTCGAAAATGCACGGCAAAGGGCGCACAGTAGTGATTAGCACGGCAAAAGACCTTTGTCATGCGTTTTTAATTGCACGCACGGCAAACAAAAGGTGCCTGATGGCACAGCCGTCTGTAACAGCGGCCGACGGCCTTTGCCGTGCGCCTGGTCTGGAAACGGCCGGCAAAAAAAAGTTCATTGTCGTGCGCCTACGCCTGGCACGCACGGCAAACAGAAGAAAAAAAATAAAAAAATAACAGGGCCCGCCGCCGGTGGGCCACCACCGCGGCAGAGCCGCTGTCAGGGCAGGACGGGGCCGCCAGGCCTCCAACACGTCAGAGCCGCCGCCAGGGCCGCCGTGCCTCCACCGCATCGGGGCCACCACAGCTCGAGGATCATCCCGTCGTCGTCGGGGCCGCCATGCCTCCACTGCGCCAGGCCTCCTCGCCGTGCTCCAGGCCACCACCGCTGCCGGAGGCCGGCCCCGCCGCGTCCGTGCCGCCGTCGTCGGGGGAACTTGCGCTCGCCTCGCCGGATCCGGGCCCGCCCCGCCGCGTCGGCCGCAGGGGAGGGGGCGGCCGGATCTAGCCTCCTCGCGCCGGTCGCAGGGGAGGGGGCGGCCGAATCCGGCCGCCACCACGTCGGTGAAGCCAGAGGTAGGGGAGGGAAGGCGTATGAGGCCGCTGTCGTGGGAGCAGGCCACCGCGGTGGGGGAGAGGACCGCGTCCACGCCCGCGCGCCGTGCGCCACGCCCACGCGCCGTCACCGAGAGAGGGAGGGAGGGAGGGAGGCCGGCTCAGACGGGCTAGAGCTCCCCCACCGTGGTGGAGAGGAGAGGAGGGAGCCAGTCGGAGTGGAGGGAGAGGAGGGCGCTTGACGGCGACGGCGCGGCCCGAGGGAAGGACGGCCTTGTAGACGGTGCCGCGGCCGCCCCCCGCGCCTCCTCTCTGCGGCCGGGAGCTCCGGCCTCCGCCTCCGCGACCGGAGCGCGGGTGTGCAGGGAGGAGGCCCGCGGTGGCCGGAGTGGAGGAGGCCCGCGGTAGCCGGAGCGCGGGCGCGTAGGGAGGGGAGGGCCCGCCGTCGGCGACGGCATCCGGGAACGGAGAGAGTGGAGGGTGGCACGGCGGGATCCGGGGGGAGAGAGAGGAGGAGGGTGCAGCGGGGATTCCGGGGTGGGTGGGTGGGGACGGCGTGGTTGAGGGGTAGGGTTTGGATTGGGTGCGGGTGGATTTCTTTTATACTAGGGTTAGGGCGGGCGGGTTGATTGCTGGATGTCGGATCGCATCCGACGGCCGGTGGAGTTTGCGGAGTGGGCCGCGGTGGGGTGGGCCGGAGTGGGCCGCGGTGGGGTGGGCCGTTTTGGCCTTTGCCGTGCATTGGCATAGGGGCGCACGGCAAAGAGAATTCTTTGCCGTGCGCCTGACTGCAGACGCACGGCAAAGACCTCTTAGGCTGCCATTTTTTATAAGGCGCACGTCAAACTTTTTTTCTACAATTTTATATAATTCATAAAAACTAAAATTATCAAAGGATAAACCTTGACTCGAAATAATAGTAAAAAGATTTTTTTAGGAAGGAACCCGACCGGCCAGCCACTCACCCGTCGCAAGTCGCGCCATTTTTCGCGCAAAATCGCGTCGCTACGCGGTCGGCAGGACTCGAACCCGTGACCACCAACCTCGCGTGTGCTTCTCTTACCACTACACCACACACTAGTATGCGTCCATATCCTGTTTTCTATCTCCACATATTATACAACGCCAAATATAAATTTCTTATTTGAGGCTCTAAACGGATTTCATTAGTTAAATATAGCAAATAAACACAAAATTGTACCAAATTTTAACATGGAGCCAATTGGCTTTTTGAGATATAGACAAATCTCATAATTTTTATCTTCATTTGCATTTTTTAGAGGCTATTGAATTTTTTAGGGAAAAAACTTTACCGTGCGCCAACCCAAAAACACACGGCAAAGGCACTCTTTGTCGTGCGTTTTTCCAAAAACGCACGGCAAACGCTTTATATAGAAAATCTAAATTTTACACAAAAAACACTAAATTTATCAAATGACTTCGAAAAAATACCAAAATTTTACATACAACAACTTATATTGTCTATTGCTTATAGAAAAAAATTTGAATTCAAATTTAAATTTGATCGTAGCTTTTCATTCAAACATAACCATCTACTTCTCAACTCTCTGAAACTTCTTCGGAGATGTTTCGATAACGTACATGACAAAATGTTCAAAACTTATTCAAATTTTTACTACAGCCTCCACGTATGATATCATGAGCCCTTGATGAATCTTATAATTTTCGAACATCATTCGCATTTTTTAGAATTTTAAAATCATTTGGACACACGATCATGCTCGTGTTTTCTAGTCAAGATGTTCAAATTTTCTTTTGATTTCATGGAAGAGGTGTTAAATTAGGCTAAATAACATGAATATTATTTTTTTCACTCATTTTACTCTATTATTTGAATCACTTGTAGTTCAAATTTAGTTTCTTTGAAAAAAATACTTGAAATGCAATTAATTAGTTAAATATAGCAAATTAATACAAAAATCTACCAAATTTTACCATGAAGTATCACATGTTGTATGTATAGAGTAGAAAAAATTTCAAAGTGAGGAGAATTTGTTTTGAGAGGCTATTGAATTTGGGGCTTCGGATGACATATATATAGAAAAAAAAATTTACCGTGCGTCATACCAAAATCTTTACCATGCGTCGAACCGAAAAACGCACGGCAAAGGGAACAACAAAAAAACTCCGTTCCCCCTTTGCTAACAGTTGGTAACGGACGGTGGAAACTCCTCCCCTCCCCTTGTCTTTGCCGTGCGCCTAGAAATAAAACGCACGGCAAAGATTCTTTGCCGTGCGTCAGAAATAAAACGCACGGCAAATATTCTTTGCCGTGCGTTTTTCACGGCGCACGGCAAAGAGCAGTTTTCCCGTAGTGGCAGGAGTTGTCCGGCCGCCGGTGCAACTCAGCTCTAGGCTGAAGCCATGAAACGACGACGAGATCGATTGGAAGCGCGGAGCCAGGGGAGATGAATGAAAATAAGTTTTGGACCAGCAGAAATTAACAGGCTTGACGGAGTGTAGACTAAAAAAAATGGAGACCTCTAAAAATGGAAGCTCTGTACGGTTGCACGGGCTGCACACCCATATAGGGACGGGCCTGTTCAGCGATCCTGGATTGCCCACCACTTGCGGGCATCCGCAAGTAGCTAACTACTACCCTTCGAGGTTGTGGCACAGACGTGATCACATGTTCACGTCACAAGGGAGGAAAAAGGAAGTTGCCTGCTGCCCTCTCTGTTCGACATTTTCCTATATCAATTAGCAAGCAGGAGTAGGTGCTAGCCTGCTAGGAACCTTCTGTCCCCAGCATTTCAATCCTTTTTTCCACCTCTAGTCCAGTCTCTCCGTGCATGGGACCACAGCCACACACAACCAAAGCAAAGGATAAGAACAACCATAGGATCGATCGGATAGGAATATATGGAATCGAATACACACACAACATAAGTACGTATATTTGTATGTCTCCAGTAATCACAGAAGATGAGACCACTCTTCAGTCCATCAAATACTAACTGCACATGGCTAGGCTGTGACAGGCAATACAGCATATATAGGCCGCTGCAACAACAAGAGGATCGGAATTAAGGTGCGATCCATATTTATTTATAGCTCCTCGATCTTAATTATTTTTATCTTCTCTGCAGGGTACATATGTTAAATGAGTTCGATCAATTAAACTTTATTTCCCCAAATAAAAGCTACTTTCTTCACGGTGGCTTCAGCTGTTGTTCATCGGATCATCATCAGGAAGGCCTGATCGAGCGGCGTGGTGGGTCAGCGCGCGAGGATGGCGCCGGAGGAGCTCTCGCAGAGGCTTGACATAGCAATATCCGGAATGGAGTTTGCTTCTGATAGGTGTGATATCCCGTTCTGGGACTGCCAAATAACATGCACATACCTCAAGTTTGTCGCGGCAGCCTTCTTCACGGCCTTCGTCTCCGAGTTGATCTTGTGGAGGATGAAACCACAGTGGCGCAGTTGCGTGTTCTGCTTATCATCGTTCTGTCTTCTGCACATGACATTCATCCTGTTCATCTCGTTCGACAAAGACTATGGGGAGTACGCTGTTCTCGTTCTGCCACCAGCCATTGCAGCCACCTTGCTTGGGCGCAACCTATGGCCTGGAGTGCGGCAACAAAGCATGGACGACGCATTTGGTCAGGATGTCGACGACTTCATGCTCAAAGTATCGGCTGTTATCATCAACTTGGACAGCGTCATCAGCATGGTCATCGCAATGATCATCACCATCAGCGGGCACACCACTTCAGGGCCAAGGCCAGACAATAATAATGTTAACTGCATACAAGTTGGCGCCACAGGGTTGTTCCTCTTCTTCGCGTTTTTTCTCAGCCTCTATCTAACAATGGCTGCAGCATTCAGAACTATGGTGCTCACTATCAAGGGCAAGTTCCTCCACGTATTGTTTATTATGTTCCTGCCAGTGAGCACATTTATCGTTGCTTCAACCGCATTTGTTTATTTTATGGACAAAGCAGCAGCAGCATTCGCCGAGGGGGAGGTGCCCACGTAAGATCGAGTTGAATATATCACTCTGTATCGATCCTTGGAGGCAAGGAGTTTAGTGTACAAACTTCCTTTTTGTTTTCATAATAAAACTGGTCTGTGGTGGAACAGCAGGGATGATGTGGGATTATTGTTTTAGTATAGCTAGCAAAAGGTCGTCGATCTGCACATTTGTGCAGCTAATTTGGTACGTTTAGTTTCCTCTTCGTAAGCAGTGTCATGGACGCGTCATATGCACACACTGCACGTACCTGGTTACAAACATATTTTTATTAAAATCTCCTAACAAATCCTAGTAGAAAAAAATCTTTGATAAAAGATACTATCAGCCGTGCAGTTGTTTACGGTTTTAATCTTAGAGCATGCATAATAACAACTCGTCCCCACCCAATTTTTGAGCTCTTTTTCGGTACACAATACCACTCTTTGGTAGTACGGTGGTATTGTCGGTCTTTTGTTGTGAGTAAAATGGTAATTTGGTGAATGAATATTATTCGGAAAAAACATACCGCCGACGAGTACAATACCTAAATCGTTTCATATATCTAATTTCATATATTACAACAAAAATATTTTTCATTTCCAATAATACCCATATACTACCAATACCACCTATGAATACCACACGTACCACACAAAAAAACGGTGGTACAGAATTAATCTCAACCGTCCGATCCTTACAAATAGATCATTTTCTATTACATATGAGTCCTTTTAAAGTAGTGGTACAGGGTAGTATTATGTACCGAAAAAGATCTCCAATTTTTACCGCCGGCCGGCAGCGACATAATAAGCACTCTGCATGATCTTAACGACGCAATAACAACTCGTCTTAACTAAGTTCCCAAGCTTTATACAGGAGAAAGAATCAAAGATACACCACATGTCCACATAAAAAGAAAAGGGAAAAACAGAGTTTATTAGGCTACATACAACTGAAGTGACTGAAGTCGACGAAATGATGGAGGATACAGAGGCCCGCATACTATACGGAGATCATACAAATCTATATAAGCCAGACCCACTAAGAGTCCCACCTCTATTTTTCTCCATCCTCAGCTCGCCACGTGATTCGCTGATGTCATCCGCCTACCGCCGTGCCCCCACCCGGCGCTGCCGTCCCTGTCCAACACCTCCCAATTCACGCCAGTGGCCAGCCCCCTCACCTCCCGAACGACACCATCTCGCCTTCCCACTGCCGCCCCACCACCTCACCTCCCCGACGCATCCATAAAAGGTCTGCACCACACAAAGAGGGGAGAGAGAGGCCGGCGAAGCCAACCAGAGGGAGCCGCGCCCGGTGAACGAGGAGGCCGCACTCCAGCCGGCGGGGAGAGGATGTGTGGCCTGCGCTTGGTGGAGGAGGAGGTCGGGCCTGCCACGCCGATGGGAGCCCGGCCTTGACCTCGCCGCCGCCACCAGCCCACGCCCCGCGGTCTGCTCCTCCATACCGACGGTCGCGAGGGATCTGGAGCCCTGCCGCTGCTTCCTCCCCGAGCTCCAGGTCGACGGCGGCGTGGCTAAGCTCCTGGTCGGTGGTGGCATCCTCGAGCTCTCGATCTACGACGGCGTCCCCGAGTTTGGTGGAAGAGGCCGCACGCCACGCCGGAGGGAGGAGGGCGCCTCCTCACCCGGCCTCAACAACGGCCGCTGGATCCGGCCTTGAGGAGGAGGTCGCCGTCCTCCCTCCGCCCAGGCGACTAAGAGGAGGTGGAGAGCCCCGCGGCCTTCTCCTCCGCACCAATGGCCGCGGGAGATCCGGAGCCCCGCCGTTGCTCCCTCCGTCCATGGCCGCGTCGCGGAGAAGAGCTCCCCTGTCCATGGACGGCAGCCTGGCCGCGCCCTTGGCCGTGGAGGGGCCTCTCGCCGTGCCGCACCGACCATGCCTGACCACACACCACCGGCTGCAGCTGCTCTTCAGTGGTAGCTCCGCTCGCCGCAAGAAAAGTGGATCTGAGGATGGAGGGAGAAAATAAATGGCAGAAGCGAAGGGAGACGCGCGGCTGCTTGAGAAAACGAGTGGATGGCAATCGTTTGGTCGTGATGCTGTGGGTCCCGCGTCCGGTAATTTTGTCCAAGTTCGGGGCAATACCGTTTTTTTTAATTAGCATGTGGTGGTAAAAGAGCTTTCCAAAGGTTATACGGAGTACTATATATTAGGTTACAGTTGGTAATCTCTCCATTAGTGGATCGGACAATCGGAAACGCCTTTACCTGTTGGAGATTAACTGGAACAAGAACTTGGCAACCATAACTTTCATTTTATCAGCACTACATCCACGCCAGCAGCAAAGGCTGCAAAGCGAGGAACCACTTATGTCTGATGAACCAAAAAAAGGCAGTAAAATATTATTTACCTTAATGTAAAAAACTCAAATTTTCACTCTTTTCTCAAATGCATCAAATAATTATTTAAAATATTTTGACTCTTTTTTCAATTGCATCTAATAATCTTTGAAAATCAAACGACATATCCTGCAGCAACGCGCGGAGAATTTACGGAGATTGGATTGGATGGACACGTTTCCATAATAGGGGAGGGGCTCTCAGCAAATTCAGTTCACAGTGTTGCTGCAAGCGCCAATATACAGTCATTCAGAAGTCGATCTGTTTGACATTTTCCTAGCATTTGAAAACTTTATTCCACCTCTAGTCTCTCTCCATGGGGCCACACACAATTAGTCACAACCACAGGATAAGAACAACCATAGGATCGGATAAGAAATATACGGAATCGAATACACACACACACAACGTACGTACGTATATATATAGCTTTCCAGTAATCACAAAGAAGATGACCACTCTTCAGTACCTCAATACTAACCATACATGGCTAGGTTGTGAAGGCCAGGGCAGTTACATATATAGGCTGCCGCAACAAAAGAGGAGCGGAAGAGTTAGAGTAAGGTCCGATCCATATTTATTTTTTCTAGTTTTTGTAAACTCCTCGATCTTGTTCTTGTCTTCTCTGCAGAGTACATATATTAAATGAGATCGATCAATTAACCTCTTCTTCCCCAAGTAAAAGTGACTTTCTTCATGGTAGCTTCAGCTGTTGTTCTTGTTCATCGTCAGGATAGCGTGATCGAGCGGCTTGCTGGGCGAGCACAAGGAGATGGCAGCGCCAGAGGAGCTCTCGCAGAGGCTCGACAGGTCTGATCCCTCAGTCCTGCCAATAAAATATAGGTTGTTCCTCATGTTTGCCGCACCAGCCTTCGTTGCGGCCATCGTCGCGGAGTTGATCTTGTGGAGGATGAAACCACAGTGGCGCAGGGGCTTGCTCTGCTTATCATCGTTCTATCTTCTGCACATGATATTCATCCTGTTGATCTCGTTCGACAAGGAGTATGGGTACGTTGTTCTCTTTGTTCCGCCAACCATTGCAGCCACCCTGCTTTTACGCAACATATGGCCTGGAATGCGGCAACAAAGCATGGGCCTCGCATTTAGTCAGGATCTCGACTTCATGTTCAACATATCGGCTACCATCATCAACTTGGACAGCGTCATCAGCATGATCATCACCACGATAATCACCATCAGCGGGCGCGTCACTTGCGGGCCAAACAAAGTTGAGTGCATAGCAGTAGGCCGCACAGGGTTCTTCTTCTTCTTCGCCATCCTTCTCATCCTCTATCTGATGACTGCCGCAGTATTTGTACCTATGGCGCTCGCTTTGAAGGATAAGTTCCTCGACGCCTTGCTTGCGTTCCTGCTAGTGAGCACATTTATCTCTGCTTCGATCGCATTTGTTCATTTTATGAACATAGTATCAGCAGCAGCGGATGGGGAAGTACCCACATGAGAGTTGTATTATTTACTTAAGCTGCTGGTGAAACCGCTGAGATTTGAAATCGATATACTATGTTGTCATTAATTAGCAAAATCGCATTAAGCAGTTCTCAAAAGTGTCGTCCCTTTTCAATGCTTTCAATGATGTTATTTACTATTATGGGAAGCCTACAAAAGATGATTTTGAAATGGATCCCATCCAGAGAGAGATCTTGAGGGATTCTAAGTGGAATAAATCTAGACCACTATGATGTTAGGTCTTTTCAGGAGGGGACTTATTCCCTACAGTTAAACTTATGGGACAACGAGAAAAAAGTGAAGTGGAACTTCCTGAATGTATATGCGGCTGCTCAAGAGGAAAACAAAAATGAATTCCTCGCTGAGTTAGCTGATAGAATAAATAAAAGCAAAGAACTTGTACTGATTAGAGGTGATTTCAACATTATAAGATTATCAACAGAAAAAAAATAAAGGAGGGTGCACAGACATACTAGATTGTTTAATTCAATCAGAAACACATTTGAACTGATTGATTTGGGCATGACTGGTGGAAAATTCACCTGGTCTAAATAACCAAGAAACTCCTACCCTAGAAAGGTTGGATAGATATCTTGTAAGCAAGACATGGAACAACATTTTCCCTATGTCTGTGGCTTTTAAATTGCCCAGAGAGGTATCTGATCACAATCCATTAATTTTATCTCTATCAACAAGACAACCAATGAAGAACCTGAAATTCAGGTTTGAACTGTCTTGGTTGAAACAACCTGAGTTCTTGCTCAAGGTTAATGAAGTATGGGACAAACCATGTCATGCTGAAACAACATTTGACAGGATTCAAAGCAAACTAAAAAGATTCAAACAATACTTTAAAGGATGGGCTTTCAATGCTCGGGGTGTGGATAAAAAGATGAGTGCTCAACTAAGGGATGAGCTAATAATACTTGAAAAATATGAAGAAGAAACTATATTGTCATTAGAGCAAATGCTTAGAAAGGTTCATATAAACACAACACTACTTAAGATGCTTGAGGATGAAGAGCTATACTGGCTCAAAAGATCCCATGAAAAATAGCTTCATGAAGGGGATAATAACACGGAATACTTCCATAAAATTGCAAATGGAAGAAGGAGGAAAAACACAATCATCTCACTTATGAGTGAAAATGGTGTGGTTGAAGGGGATGAAAACTTATTAAAACATACTACTGAGTATTACAAAGAGTTATTTGAGCATGCTTCTGGTAATGCCTTTCAGTTAGAAGAAGGATTGTGGGAGGAGGGAGAGAGAATGAATGCTGAAGATAATGAGGAGATAACTAAACCTTTCTCTGAAACTGAGATAAAGTATGCTCTATTCCAAATGGAAAAAAATAAAGCTGCAGGACCTGATAGTATTCCTGTGGAATTCTACCAGAAGTGCTAGGATATTATAAAAGCTGGATTTCATGATGGGAAGTTGGGTTTAAGCAGACTTAACTATGGTGTTATCTCTTTGTTACCAAAGGTAACTGATGCTGAGAAAATCCAGCAATATAGACCAATTTGTCTATTAAATTGCCTGTATAAGTGGATCACCAAAGTCATAAACATGAGGATGGAGAGATATACTAGAAAGCTGATACACCAAAATTAAATTGCCTTCATGAAGGGAAGGAATATAATGAATGGTATAATGGCATTGCATGAAGTAATGCATGAAACCAAAAAGAACAAAAGGAAGGGTATCATTCTAAAACTAGATTTTGAAAAGGCATATGACAAAGTGTGCTGAGAATTCCTATTTGAAACTCTGAAAATGAGAGGGTTTTGCAAAAAAAATGGTGTGAATAGATTAAACAAGTAGTATCCGGAGGGACTGTTAGTGTCAAAATAAATGATAAGTTGGACCCCTACTTTGTGAGTCACAAAGGTGTAAGATAGGGGGACCCTTCATCATGTTCAATATAGTGGTTGATTGCCTAACTAGAATGGTAAGGAAAGCTCAAAATAATGGTCTTATAACTGGTCTTGCTGATAACTTGATACCAAAAGGAGTTGCAATATTGCAATACGCAGATGACACCATTATATGTCTGAAGGATGACATTAACAATGCTAGGAATATGAAACCCTTGTTATATCTGTATGAGCTAATGTCTGGCCTGAAGACAAATTTTGCCAAAAGTGAAATCATTTTAATTAATGGGGATGACGAAAGGAGTATGCAATTGGCTGAACTCTTCAACTGCAAAATTGGACTCTTCCCTATAAAATACTTGGGGGTTCCTGTTAGTCCTAGCAAACTACATGTGAAAGATTCGGAGCCTATCACTGAGAAGAATGGAGAAACTGGTTGTTTGGAGAGGTGGCACCACGTCCATTGCTGGCAGGGTCACATTAATCAGCTCCAACAACTAACCAGTGCTACCATATATCATATGTCCATTTACAGACTACCAAAAACTGTGACTGATAAACCGAACAAACAAAGGAGGATATTTTTCTGGCAAGGAGGGAGTTCTAAAAAGAAATATAGGCTCATAAAGTGGGCTATTATATGTAAAAGCAAAAAAGAAAGGGGGCCTGGGTGTCAAAGACACTATGAAAATGAATATTAGTCTACTGTGCAAATAGTGGTGGAAGTTAGAAAAGGAAAAAGGGATATGGCAGGATTTAATTAAGGTCAAATATTTGCAAAATGAGCCTATCAACTCTGTGAGTCACAAGCTGAATGATTCCCCCATTTGGACTGACTTACTTAAAGTCAAACCAATATACTTAAAAGGGAGAAAAGTGGAAACCAGAAATGGAAAACAAACCCTGTTCTGGAAGGATACATGGTTACTTGATAAACCAATATGTATGATATCACATGTGATATTTGAGTTCTTTTGAAAAAGATATCTCAGCGCACCAATTTTTGATGAAAAAAAGGAGAACTAAAATTTAGCAGATGGCTACCACCTGTGTTGTTTGGGCAATGGACAGAGATTGTAGATAAGGATTTCAACTACAACTTCCAGAACTGCAATGACAAAATAGGGTGGAAATGGGGTGGAAAAGGTGTATATACTACTAAATCAGTATATGATCACTTGATTGTAGGGGACGCGGGCAACTCTTTCAGCCATATATGGAGAGCTAAGATCCCCTACAAAATCAAAATTTTCACATGGCTTTTGGAAAACAATGCTATCCCCACAAAGGATAATATGATTAAGAGAAAGTGGCAGGGCAATCCCATCTGTGTATTCTGTACACAAAATGAATCGGTTGAACATATGTTCTTCCAACGCACAGTTGCAAAATGTGTGTGGGGAATTGTGGGTACATGTTTTGGGACAAATTTGGTACCCAATACAGTAATACATTACAAACAATGGATTAGAGATGTCTTGCCAAATGGTAGTGCTTTACATCACTTCGGCTTTTCAGCAATCTGCGGGCCATATGGAAATGCAGAAACAAAGCTATCTTTGACAAAAAAACATTGATCAAACACCCCGTTGAGATCATCTTGCACACATGTGTATTTATGTTGTACTGGGCAGGTCTGTTCAACGCTAAAGCGCAAGAGAGCATGACGGAAGGCGTCAGCGTGATGTTGGCCATCGCCCACAAGCTGCTGGCGCAACAGAAGAAGCAGCCGATCATCAGTTGCCGACTCCGCGGGGGGTCCACCTGAAGGCGGTGGAGAAGCTGAAGGAGCAGAGGTGCCTCAGGAAAGGAGGAGGAGGGTGTAGGCAGGTTACACCACTGAAGGCAGGCGTTGGAATTGTGGCATGAAGGGTGTCATGAAAAATTGTAAATGATCTTTTGTATCCTAGGAGCCCTAGGATTTGCCTTTCCTAGCCTAGCTTGAGACAAGATATGTAGGATAGGTCGTAAGGTCAACTGTAGCCTTGCTCTTCCATGAACTATTTTTGTCATGGCATTCTGGTATTTCCGTTCTGGTAATGGAAATGGGGGTTCCCCTCGGTTCGGAAAAAAAAAGATGATTCTACCCCTATCTCCAATAGGTGATGCATATGGATAGACAAATACAATTTAGGGTTAATTAGTTTGTGCCATTATAACTTACTTGTTTTTGCAGAACACCATTATTATTCATGAAACTATGCCACTGCTGTTACAATTTTGCACATGTTTGAGATACTCCATGTTGACGGTAGATAACACGCCAAATTACGATCCGCAAGCGCACGGGTCGGTTGTAGCTTTTCCCTTAGAGTATCCCCCAAGGTTATCAATCCGTGGAACAAGTGGATTGCTACGCTCAACTAAGCACTAATCTCGTTGATTCAAAGCTCTTTATCAAGTGAAGTGTGTATGAGTAAAGAATTAGTCTAAACTAAGTGATAACCTTGGTGTGTGGCTCTCTCCCTTCGTTGAATCTCTGTGTATAGGCGCCTCTCTGGTGAATCGATCCTCCTCCTTGGGCGCCTAGGGGGTTTTATTTATGCTCTTGGAGAGCCTTGGGGCGTGCTCCACCTTGCCTTGCATGAGATCTTCCTTGAGAGAGAAGCGAACTTAGTTTCCATAAAATCAGCCTCGTCCAGATTTTCCTGATTCGCAGCCCTTCCTTCTCGTCACCATATCTCCCACGTCCGGACTCCAAATAATGTAAATTCGGTGTCTAGATTGTGTGCCACAAAATTATCTCTAATTTTGGTATTCATTGCTTTCCTTGATAACGAAGATAAGATCCCAAAATGGACTCGGAAGATAATATGTCTGATTTCGGACTTATCTGCGCAGCAGGTATTTCGAGGGCAATATCTCCTAGCTTCTTGACCCGAATTGGGCCTTCCATATGTCCAAATCGAAGCTCTCATCGAGGCCCACAACTTTGGTATTCAAACTTTGGCCATTAGAGGTTGTTTAAGTCTCCGAATCTGCACTGAAAGATCATGCTGTTCTGGGCTGCACGAATATCTTTCGGGCTGAGTTGATCTCGTGGGTAAACCTCCAAGTCCCTGGAGTTTTACAACTTCATGTTTTGGTCCTCAGGTCATTTGGAGTCATGTTCACTTCGTGTCTTGACTTGTGCCGGGCTTCATTATCTTCTCATAAAGTGATCGATGAACTTTGCCCGAAAGTCTTCCTTTAAGCGCTTAAATCTTGCGTAAACATCATACTCCAAAAACCACATGCAAGTGTGAACTTGTTACATCATTAGTATGCCTAGTGAAAGCTGAAACCAAAGTGTAACAAGTTCCTTAGGGGTGTCATATTGACCGCCAACAACTCCCCCACACTTAGATCTTGCTCGTCCTCGAGCAAGTTGCTTGCAAAAGTCATTCATCCATGGAGTTGAAATGTGCTTCGTCTCACCTTTCCTTACAAGTTAGTTAAACCTTCATCTTTAGTATAAGAAACATAAAAGCAATGATCATGACATAAACATGAGCATTTAGAAATATTGCCAATGCAAGACTTACCCCACAACTCATTCCTTTTACTAGAGATCCTCAAATCCAACCGTACATACTTTCTTACTTCCATTGGAGGGTTTTCCGCGAGTTTAAAATAAAATTCATACAACAAGTATTAGACAAAGTCTTTCTCCAAGTACTCACATGTCGCTCATTTGAAGTGGCTATCATAAATAATTCATAAACTCTCACCTCCCATAAGTCTCTCATTTATAATTCATGGTGGAGCTATAGGTATGGCTAGTGAAGTTAACACAAATATTATCAAGCTAGGAAAGTTCTCTAATAGTTGTTCACCTCCCGAGCCAATGACCATGAGAATGAAACCATAATGTGAGGGTATCAAGGATGAGATGATTTAGAATGGTGGACATGTGCAAAGGCAAAAGAAAATATGACTCCAAGGCACTAATGATGTCCTCGTTGTCGGATTGCACATGGTTGGAAAATCAAAGATTTGTTCTCAACAACGTAATATCCTTCCTTGCACTTTCTTGATCTTCACTTGATTTACCATCCCTCTTATACCTTTCTTGCTTTTCCTCAATTTTCTATTTTTCTTCCTTTTTCTTTCTATCTCCTTTTTTTCTTTTATACACATTTTTTCTTCTCTTTCTCTTTTCTTGACATCTTTATCTCTTCTCCGAAGCTCTTCGCTTGTTTCCTTCACCATACACACAATCTGAATTTTAACTGAAATCCTTTCTAGAAACGGAACGAATCTTCGGGCATAGATTGTGTTCAAGGAATAAGATGAATAAAAGAGATATTATGGGTTGGGTATGGAATCCGGTGATACACGGGACTTTCGATGTGAAAGTCTCGTTACCGAATATATGACGAGTCTAGCAATAAAAGATATAAAGCAAGGACATGATCATTGCTCGAAATTAGAACTCTCAAGAGAGAAAAGTCCTAACTCAATTCATCATGCTAACAACACTTATGGTGGAGTATATATAATATAGGCCTTGTATAGGATATGCTTGTCTCTCGAATTGGAAAAAGAAGTTGCTAGCCTTTATTGCAAGAGTTTTCATAAATTTTCAGAAATAAAAGCCTCCAATTTTAGTCTTACTCATAGAAAAGTCAAAGTGAGGTTCTAAATTAAAGTAGAGTATGGGTACTTTATAGGCAAACTTCCATTAAGCACCACGGTAAACATTAATGCTCATTACTCATGCTCGAATAATAAAGGTAAAGAACAAACCAACAAGTAGAGGGAAGGAAAAACTTGCACAAGAATATTGTTTTTATTGACTCCACACTAATTTAAATCACACCATCGAACTATTTTTTTAAGGAAACGACTCAACTAAAAAAACAAGAGATCACACCTTCCCCCCACACTTAAAGCATACGACGTCCTCATCATAAAATAAATTTAAGGGCAAAGGTGGGATGCTCATAAAAAAATAAAAATTATTTACAAACTTACCTTGTTTTCGTCGCTAGTCTTGACGATCCGGGTCACCATCCAAGGTGTAGACGTCAATGTATTTAATGGGCACAATGTCGGGCTCTAGGAATACCTTGAGTCGTTGTCCATTCACAACATATTGATCTCCCTTGACGTCCATGATTGTTACCGCTCCCGACGGTGACACCGAGTGTATGATGTATGATCCATCCCATTTGCTTTGCAATTTTCCCTTGCCGAAGACCTTGTATCGAGAATTGTATAGTAGGATCTTGTCTCCTTCCTTGAATTCCTTCTTATGCAATCTTTTGTCGTGCCATCTCTTCATCCTTTCTTTATAGATGCTAGCGCTGTGATATGCCTTCAATCTTAGCTCTTTAATTTCACTTATTTTAATCCTCCTCTTTATTCGTGCCGCATCAATATCAAGATTCATCTCCTTTATTGCCCAATAAGCTTTGTGCTCTAGTTCTACCGGCAAATGACATGTTTTTCCATAGACAAATTGATAAGGGGTCATACCTATCGGTGTTTTATGCGCAGTCCGGTATGCCCACAATGCTCCGTCTAGCTTCTTTGACCAATCTTTTCCCCCTTTAGTCACCGTCTTCTTGAGGATGTCTTTGAGTTTCTTGTTCGATGTTTCCGCTTGGCCATTTGTTTCTGGATGATAGGCTGTGGAGACCCTATGCTCGATTCCCAACTTTGCCAAGCATCTTTTGAAATCCTTGCCAATAAAGTGTGATCCACCATCACTTATTAAAATTCTAGGAACACCATATCGAGGGAATATCACCGTCTTGCTCATTTGAATAGCTTCTTCCGTAGATGCTTTCCGACACGGAATCGCTTCAACCCATTTTGATACATAATCAACTATGACCAAGATGTGTTCATATCCATGCGAGTTCATGAAAGGTCCCATAAAGTCGATGCCCCAAACATCAAATAGATCGTTTTGCAAATTATAATTCAGCGGCATTGCATTCCTTTGTGATATATTTCCACTCCTTTGGCATTTCGAGCAAGTTATAACAAACCTTTTTGCATCCTCGTGCATCTCATGCCAATAGAATCCGCTTGCACATACCTTTGCTTACGTTCTAAAGTGCCCATAATGTCCTCCATATTCCGATGAGTGGCATTTTCTTAGATTTTTTTCTCTTTCTTCCTGCAGTACGCATCTTCTTAGCACTCCATCATCTCCCAATCTATATAGGTACGGTGCATCCCAATAAAATTTTCTGCTCTCGGTAATTACCCTTCTTTTAACATTTTTATCCACGTGATCTATTGGCATCTTCCGTAAGTACCTTATAATATCATTCATCCATCCTCTCCTATCAAGTACCCGATATAGATGGTCATCTCTCATTCTATCTTTAATTAGCTCCATTCCATCATCTCCATGATGCATCCTTGATAGGTGGTCGGTTACAACATTATCCGACCCTTTCTTGTCTCTGATTTCCATATCAAACTCTTGTAAAAGTAGAATCTATCTAATCAAACGTGGCTTGGCATCTTTCTTGGACAAAAGGTACTTGATTGCAGCATGGTCGGTATACATAATCACCTTTGAGTTCACAATATAGGATCTGAATTTTTCAAATGCGAACACCACGGCAAGCTATTCCTTCTCCGTAGTTGCATAATTCACTTGAGCTTCATTTAGTGTTTTGCTTGCATAATAAATTGTGTGTACCTTCCCTTCTTCCTTTGTCCAAGAACGGCTCCAATGGCATAATTACTTGCGTCGCACATTATCTCAAATGGTAAATTCCAATCAGGTGGTTGCATAATTGGTGCGCTTATGAGAGATTGCTTCAACGTACGAAAGGCATGCAAGCACTCTTCATCAAAGTCATATTCCACATCTTTTTGGAGAAGTCGTGTCAATGGCTTGGTGATCTTTGAGAAATCCTTTATAAATCTCTGATAAAATCCGGCATGCCCGAGAAAGCTTCTTAGCGATTGGATATTTGTCGGGGGTGGTAACTTTTCAACCGTTTCGATCTTAGCCTTGTCCACCTCTATTCCTCTCTCGGAGATGACATGTCCCAAGACTATCCCTTGTTTCACCATAAAGTAACACTTCTCCCAATTAAGCACCAAGTCAATTTCTCCACACTTTTTAAGAACTTTTTCCAAATTTTTCAAGCAACTTTCAAGACACGTACCATGCACCGAGAAGTCATCCATGAATACCTCCATAATTTCTTCAATAAAATCCGAGAATATAGCTGCATACATCTTTGAAAGGTAGCTGGCGCATTACATAAACCAAATGGCATCCTTCTATATGCAAAAGTTCCATACGGACATGTGAAGGTTGTCTTGTGTTGATCATCCGGATGGATGGGAATTTGCATGAACCCCGAATATCCATCAAGGAAACAAAAGTAGGAATGTTTGGCTAACCTTTCAAGCATCTCGTCGATAAATGGTAGCAGAAAGTGATCCTTCCTTGTTGCCTTGTTCAACTTCCTATAGTCGATGCACATTCTCCATCCGGTCACGATCCGTTGCGGTATCAATTCTTCCTTCTCATTCTTCACAACCGTTATTCCTCCTTTCTTTGGTACACAATGCACCGGGCTCACCCATTCACTATGTGGCACGGGGTATATTATTCCGGCATCCAACAATTTGATCACCTCCTTCTTCACCACTTCGCGCATAGCATGGCTCAACCTTCTTTGATGCTCAACAACGGGCTTGCATTGTTCTTCAAGTGGTATGTGGTGGGTGCAAAAGGCTGGACTAATACCCTTCAAGTCATTTATTGCATACCCAATCACCTTCTTATGTCTTCTCAATAAATTCAGCAACTTGTCCATCTCTTCCGGACTCAATTCATCACTCACAATGACCGGATACATCTTATCAGCTCCCAAAAAATCATACTTTAATCCCTTGGGAAGTGGCTTTAACTTAATATCGGGCGCTTCGGGTTCTTGTTGTTGCAAATTTCCAATTTCTTCAAAACTTTCTTCCTCCAAGTTTCCTTCTTGTGCCTTCAATTCCTCGATTGCTTCCGCTAGTTCCTTGTCTTGATCATCATAAATAACATCATTCTCCATTGCTCGTTGGAGAGGATCCCTAAAAGTATCAACAAAACGAAGGTCCTCTACCTCTTCGTTATCAAGAGGTAGAGGCAGAGCAATACTAGAAACGGGTAGAAAATCATAAGTGAACTTAGTTCCATCTAGATCAATAGTTACTCTACCCTTTCCGGCATCAAGAACGGCACTGACCAACTTAAGAAAAGGCCTACCAAGAATTATATCATCATGTTCATCATGGCAAGCATCAATTACAAAAAAAGTCAATTGGAATAATTTTACCTGAGAAAGCAACATCTAAATCTCTAAGCACACCGAAGGGTCTTGTTGTTCTACCATCTCCCATGATCAATTTTATTTGTGTTGGAGCCAGATTTAAAGTTTTACTAAAAAGCTCATGATAAATCTTGGAAGACATGACACTTACATGGGCTCCGATGTCACATAAGGCTTTGCAAATTTTCTCCCCATTAATGGTGCAACTTATGTGAGGTATTGGTAGAGAAGTACCTTCGACATGATCGACTCCTATCGCGTACACCTCGGCTAGGTGTGCATATGGCGAGGCCTCCGGCTTCACTCCCATAATCTTTTTTACTTCGGCAATGTGATCTGGATCTACTTCTTCTTCCTCATTGAAAAGTCTTTGAATAATTTCTTCGGCCGATTCTTTGTCTAGCTCGTACCCTGAGTGTCTCTCCTTTGGAAAGTTCAACTCTATGGCTCTCGCGGATTCTTTTTGGTTTGGGTATGGTCTCCTCTTGTTGTATATTTCTTCGAAGTCAATCGGGATCCAATCCATTTGTTCGAACTCCTTTAGCGGCTTTGCATTCGCTAAACTTCTTCCTTTTTCCTTTTCTAGCTTGTAAATTTTGTTGCCTTGGATTGGTCTTCTTCCATTGTGGGTTGCTCCTTCAATCTTTTCTTGTTTTGCTTCTTCTTTCTTCACTTCCAGGGCTTCTTTTCAAGAATTTCCAGCAAGTACCTCCACACAAGTTTCTTGCTCAACGCTTCCCGGAATAAATTCTCCCCCATCTCTTTGCATGGCCACCCCTTTGCTTATTTTTTCTAGTAGTTTGGTGGCTTCCGTGAGTGTTTTCTCCATGATATTTCCGCCTGCACACATTTGAACATACCGCATGAATTCGGGGGTTAGGGAAAAATAGAAAGGATGCAAGAGTACATCATTGGAGAACCCAAGCCTTGGTCCTTGTTTGATCAGTCTATTGAATCTTTTCCAAGCTTGATCTATTCCTTTCTCTTTTCCTTGCGTAAAATTTATCACTTGCCTCCTCACGTTTTGAACTTTGCTTATCGAAAAGAATCTTTGAAAAAATTCCTTCACCAATCGAGCCCAATTTCCTTCCACCTCGAAGGATGCAAATGAGTGCCATCTTTTCGCTTCATCCGCAAGTGAGTATGGAAAAAGATTCCATTTGTACCAATCGGTTGGAACTCCTCCTTGTTGTACCATGTTGCATATCCTCGTGGAACGCTCAATGTGCCTATATGGTTTGTCTGTCTCCGCCCCTCTAAATGGGTTTGATGCTACCATCTTGATCGTTCGAGACTTGATCCTGTACTCGATAACCTTGGGTATCGAATCTGATTTTTACACTTTAATATCCTCCAATCACGGGATAGCATACTCCATTAGTGTTTTTTCTTCTTCCTCCGTAGCGTGATTGATAAGAGCCATCTAGACAACAAAAACAAGAACAAAAACAAAGGTTTTTCTAGATGAAAAGTTAGTGTTAGTGATCAACAAAATTAAAACCAAGTTAAACATAGCAAACTAGCTTGTTCCCCGGCAACGGCGCCAGAAAAGCTTGTTGACGGTAGATAACGTGCCAAATTACGATCCGCAAGTGCACGGGTCGGTTGTAGCTTTTCCCTTAGAGTATCCCCAAGGTTATCAATCCGTGGAACAAGTGGATTGCTACGCTCAACTAAGCACTAATCTCGTTGATTCAAAGCTCTTTATCAAGTGAAGTGTGTATGAGTAAAGAACTAGTCTAAACTAAGTCAAAGAAAACAACGTAGAGAGCAATTGTATAGAGAGCACAAGATATTAAGAATGCTTGTCCAAGGGATCTAGGATCACTTAGAGATGTAACCACCGAGCAAGAACAACCGATCTAAACTATTAAAGGTAAGGTTGCACCGAGTTTGATCCTTTCCATCTCGCGTACTAGTCACTACACGAGGGTAATCCGTGATCGAATGATAGGTGCACAAGAAGTTGATGTAAATTAGGGATGCAAAACTAAGGGTGTGAACCTAGTTCAATATACTTTCACTCTCGCGTACTATCACTACACGACGGTAATCAAATAAAGAACAAAAGAAACATGATACATGATGCTACGAGCGATGCATCCCCTAAGATTAAAGCACCATCAACATGAATATGATAGCAAATAGATCCAAAACATAGATTTGGTGATTACAACTCAAGCTCTCCCTTCAACCCCAAGGACAAGCAAGGACTTTACCCCATAATAATGTTACACATTGTAGTGCGAGCATGGTGTAGAATCCTCCGAAGTAGATGAAGATCGACGAGGAAGATGCTCTTCGCCTTGCTTTCTCCCTTGAAGATCCAATCTCCTCCTTGCTCTTGATCTTGTGGCGGCGCTGGAGGTACCTTGCTAGGGTTTCCGGGCGTCGTCCTCTCTCCTCTGTGTGGCTCTCTCCCTTCGTTGAATCTCTGTGTTTAGGCGGCTCTCTGGTGAATCGATCCTCCTCCTTGGGTGCCTAGGGGGTTGTATTTATGCTCTTGGAGAGCCTTGGGGCGTGCTCCACCTTGTCTTTCATGAGATCTTCCTTGGGAGAGAAGCGAACTTGGTTTCCATAAATCAGTCTCGTCCAGATTTTTCTGATTCGCAACCCTTCCTTCCCGGCACCATATCTCCCACGTCCGGACATTAAATAATGCAAATTCAGTGTCTAGATTGTGTGCCACGAAATTATCTCCAACTTTGGTATTCATTGATTTCCTTGAAAACAAAGATAAGATCCCAAAACGGCCTCGCAAGATAATATGTCTGATTTCGGACTTATCTGCGCAGTAGATATTTCGGGAGCAATATCTCCTAGCTCCTTGACCCGAATTGGGCCTTCCATACGTCCAAATCGAAGCTCTCATCGAGGCCCACAACTTTGGTATTCAAACTTTGGCCATTAGAGGCCGTTTAAGTCTCCGAATCTGCACCGAAAGATCATACTGTTATGGGCTGCGCGAATATCTCTCGGGCTGAGTTGATCTCGTGGGTAAACCTCCAAGTCCCCGGAGTTTTACGACTTCATGTTTTGGTCCTCGGGTCATTTAGAGTCATGTTCACTTCGTGTCTTGACTTGTGCCGGGCTTCATTATTTCTCATAAAGTGATCGATGAACTTTGCCTGAAAGTCTTCCTTTAAGCGCTTAAATCCTGTGTAAATATCATACTCCAAAAACCACATGCAAGTGTGAACTTGTTACATCATTAGTATGTCTAGTGACGGGTTAGTTATAAATCAAAACCAAAACCAAAGTGTAACAAGTTCCTTAGAGGTGTCATATTTGACCGCCAACACTCCATTATGTACGCTTGGAGATGATTTTGGGCCCACTGTCAGGTGTATAAGGGGTACGTATATTCGTATGGACAAGATTACCCCTGATCAGTTTTCTCTTTCCCTCTCTCTCATTGCTCTAACGTGTGGGACCCACACGTCAGTGGCTTCTTCAACCTCCCGCAGCAGCACGACCACGTCAGGGAAGGGGATGCGGCCGCCAAGGGACTGTGCCAGATCGAGAAGCAGGAGGGCTCGCCACGGCACCGTCGGCAGCGGCCCGCCCTGCCCCTCCGCTCTCCTACAACCTGCTGGGACGCTGTGATCGGCCCCCAGTCCGGCGGCCAACGCATGCTGCCGCGGCCTTTGTGCCCGTGCCCGTGTTGCCGTGGCCGACCTCCCACTCTCAAGCTCCACCGCCCCTCCCACTCCTTTCTTGCTCGCACACACCGGGCACGACGGCGGCCAGGATCGGCGGCCGAGGCTGGGCGGAGCACGGCCAGCACGAAGCAGGGGCCCCGTCGGCAGACGGCCATCATCCTCCTCGTCCCTCCACTACCTGCGCCATCAATTCCCGCGTCCAACTACCACAATTGTCACCGTTGTCCCCTACTCCGTCGCGTCCCCTGCTCTGCCCATGCCACCCCCTCCCATGCTCGCCCCGCGCCGTCCCTTCTGCTCCCCTGCGATGGGAAGCTTCCCCGCGTGCCCGTGCTTGGTTGTGGCCGCATCCCGACGGAGCTCCGCCGCCGAGGGACCAAGCGGCCGCAGTGGCAAGACGACCACCCAGGCCACGAGCTCCACGCCGACTTAGTTGTGTAAAGAAGATATTTCTCCTCCCTTCTTCACATGAATACGCCTGCAAGTGGGCCTCGGACGACGTCGGGGGTACATAATGACATGCTTCAAACAAGTGAGAAATTGTAATGGCAGTGGCATCGTTTCTTGAATGGTAATGGTGTTTTTTTTAAAACAGAAAAGTTATAATAGCACAGATCTAATTAATCGTACAATTTAGTTCTCAAACAACACTTTTTAGGTGAAAAATAGACTCCAACGGGTAACCCATTCACCCATTATGGGTTGAGAAGAGAGGGGAGCTAAAAATAAGTTCCCTCCCTCGTCTACACATTATGCGCAATTGGGTGGAGGAGCAGAGAGAAATGTATGTACTACTTATCTTACTTCAATTGAAAACTTCTTTTGAAGTCTCCAGGTGAAACCACATATAAGATCCTAGTTGGACACTCTAGAAAAATAGATAAATCCTAGAAATTCTAAAAAAAATGAAACATCTGGATATCAATAATTAGACTCAAATCATCACAGTCACTGGATCTATTACTTTTTCTAGAAAATTTACCCACATATGCCATTATGTAAACAATCTAAAGTAACCTCGTAAACCTATATCTAAATTACCCACCTCTGCCATTGCATAAAATAAATTAAAGTAACCCCTAATCTTTATCAAAATTGCCCACTTATGCTGTCATAGAAATAATTTAATATAACCACCTAATTTGCAAAAAAAAATATCCACCACTAATACTTAAAACAACATTTTAAATTTGCACTAAAATAACATAATGTAATCTTAAATTTGAATCCAAATGACCTATACTAAAAATATAGATCAAAATATGATTCTTATATAATCTTTTATTTCTTAAACTATTGTCATATGATATAATAATTAAGGTATACACAAATATAGCCCATGCAGGAGCACAGAGCTGATGGACCTACTTTAATGTAATGGGTGTTAGTTTGGATTTTTCATTAGAGACTATAAATTTTGGGTCTCTGCTTTTGTATGCCTGACTTATATTCTCAAATGGGTATCCCATTTAGCTATTCACGGTTCGAGATAGTCTTAAGAAGTTGTTTAAATGGGTGAAAAGAGGTGAGATGGATAGTGGATGGATAGTGAAAATTGCAGAGGTGTTTGGATAGGTGAAAAGAGGGTGAAAATTGTGTATGAATAGTGATGAAATATTGTTTTTTGAGAGAATATATGATTGATGTGATGGGTGCATAGTGAAAGTGAGAGTAGATGTGAGAATGTGATGGGTGAAATGATGAAGAATAGTGAATATTTTGATTGAAGGTGTTTAGATAGGTGAAAAGTAGTAGGGATGTAAGGAGATGAATAGTGAGTTGAAGTAAAATGTGAGTGAAGAGAACAGAGTCTGAGGCACCCATCACTCGAATTCGATATTCACTTCATTATATCCTCACCACTTTTCACCAATCTAAACACCTTCAATCCAATTTTCACTATTCATCATCATTTCACGCATCATATTCTCACATCTTGTCTCACCCTTCACTATTCACCCATCACATCCATCACATCTTCTCTCTCAAAAAACACTATTCTCCCATCACATCCCACAACCTTTTCCTTCTTTTCACTCATCCAAACACTTTAATATCCATCCCATCACACCCTACCACTTTTTTCTCAACTAAACCCCTCTAAACATGGGTAAAATGGTCCTATACAACCGTTACAGTACAATAATCATCAGTATATTTAGCACCATCAGATCTTTTCATCGTGCATTTAACGGCTCGCGGATGGAAAATTCAATGAAATGTCAAACCAAAGTTGCTCTTAATATCAAATAGGAAACGAAAAAGTTTTCAAGATCAAGAAGAAAGGAACCTGTCAGACCGGACTCAACCTCCACGTACACCACACGGCAGAGATATCGATGATCACGGAAGAGTCACGACGAACGTGTGGGGGGAGGGAGATCGACCAGGCCGGAAGGAAAGCTAGCTAGCTGCCGGTCGGAACAACTAGCGAGAAGATCGGAAGAGACAAGACAAGGCCTGGTGGCAGCATGGGGGCCCTGCTCCTGGCCGCGCTGTTGCTGATCGTGGTGATCGCGCTGTGGTGGCGCCTCGTGCGGCGGCCACGCGCCGTGGCGCGGTCGCTCGCGCGACAGGGGATCCGGGGCCCGGCCTACATGTTCCTGGCCGGGTCCTTGCCGGAGGCGAAGCGGCTGGCGACGGCCGCCTGGAGACGGGCTCCGCCACTGGACGTCGCCTCCCACGACATCATGCCCTTCCTCCTGCCGTTCTTCCACAGATGGGTCACTGATTACGGTGAACCCCTACGGAATTCTAATATACTTATATCAAATGGGTGGAGGGTGTGAAGTGACCAAGGGACTTACTTTTCTTGTGCTTCACCCAGGGAGAACATTCCTGTTCTGGATCGGGCCAATCCCTGCGATCTTCTCCGTCGATCTAGAGTTGATCAAGGAGGTGCTCACGGACTGGACGGGCCTTTTTGCCAAGGATTTCATGATCCCCATTCTCAAAGTCCTCTTGGGCAACGGGCTCATACTGGCAAACGGGGACGACTGGAGACGGCACCGGAAAGTTGTCCTCCCGGCTTTCAACCACGAGAGGATCAAGGTCACAAAAAGTTTACGCTCATGCACCTACCTATATGCACACATATGAACAGATTTAGCCGCAGCTGACTTTGGTTATGATTTCGCCTCGTGTTCAGAGCATGTCGGCGGTGACGGCCGAAGCTACGGAGCAGATGACGCGGCGATGGCGTGAACAGATACTGCAGAGCGGCGCTGACCAAGCAGCGGAAATACCTGTTGACCGCGCCATCTCCGACCTGACAGCGGAGATCATCGGCCGCGTGGCTTTCGGCACCAGCCACCGTGAAGCCGGCGATGTCCTCCTCCTGATGCACGAGATGCAGGAGATGGGCGCCGCGGCCATGCTGGATGCCCCGATACACTGGTGCTCAATTACACGCGAGTCACGTCATCTAGCCCAATGGTGGTATTATTGACAGGTTTTAGTTGATTCCGTTTCACGTTCTCTAGGCATCTGCCGACGCGGCGCAACTTGAAGGTGCGACGTCTGGACAAGCGGTTGAGGACCAAGATCATGGCGATGATGGAGGCACGGGTGGCCGCCGCCAAGGACGACGACAATCGCGGCGTCGGTGGCTACGGCGACGACCTGCTCGGGCTAATGCTGGAGGCGTGGTCGCCGGAGCGGCAAGGGAGCGACGACGCGACGCCGACGCTGACCACGGAAGAGGTGATCGACGAGTGCAAGACCTTCTTCGGCGCGGGGCACGAAACCACCGCCACCCTCCTCGTCTGGACCATGTTCCTGCTCAGCACGCACCCACAGTGGCAGCAGAAGGTCAGGGAGGAGGTCCTCCGCGAATTCTCCGGCGACGACGATGGTGACGGCGGTGTCGTCGTCCCCAGCTCCGACGTCCTCGCCAAATTGAAGTTGGTACGTTGCAGCTGACTCTCTCAAGATGCATACAAGTTCAGTATCTGATGCAACCACCACATGCAGCTTGACATGGTTCTGCTCGAGACGCTGAGGCTGTACCCCCCGATCGTGTTCATACAACGGACGACCGCCTCGGACGTCTTGCTCAGGGGCATCGAGCTGCCCCGGGGCACCGCGATATCGATCCCCATCGGCATGCTGCATCGGGACAAGGAGGTGTGGGGCTCCGACGCCGACGAGTTCAACCCCATGAGGTTCAGCAACGGCGTCTCGAGGGCGGCCAGGGACCCCAACGCGCTGCTGTCTTTCTCTCTGGGACCGAGGGCCTGCACTGGCCAGAGCTTCGGCGTCGTACAAGCGCAGGTTGTCATGGCGATGATCCTCAGGAAGTTCTCCTTCTCCCTGTCCCCCACGTACGTTCACAAGCCAAAGTATGTCGTCTCGTTGACACCCAAGAGTGGGATGCCTCTCATCTTGAGGAACCTCAATGGGTGATAGACTTGACAGACTATTGCGTAGATTTCTAGCTATTGTTGTACTACGGACAAATTTGCATCGATATATCTGGGTCCGTTTGGCACAACTGTGATCGTGACCGAAACGGTTTCGGTTTCATTTGTGCTGGTGAAGTAGTTTTTTCTAACCGTGACTTGTCTGGTTAATATGGAGAAGATGATAAAATATGAAGTTTTCTTCGGTACACAATACGACTTGTACGACCAGTTGAAAAGGACTCGTATGTAACAAAAAAGAACCTATATGTAATGATCGGACGGTTGAGATTAATTCTATTCGACCGGTTTTTTAGCTGTCGTACGGTAGTATTCAAATGTCGTACTGGTAGTTAAAGAGTATTATCGGAAATGTAAAATGCTATTTTTGTAATATATAAAAACGGAGGGAGGAGGTGTGCACGAGTGGACCGGGTGGGTAGCGGGGAATTTTTTTTCTAAAATATATATCAACCAAATTACCATTTTACCCTTAGAGAAAAAACCAAAGAAACCGACAATACGACCGTACCACCGTTGGAACGTATTGTGTACCGAAGAAAACCTCTAAAATATTCATAATACCTTTTTTCTTTTTTTCCCTTTCCTTCTTTTATTTTCCTCTTTTCCTTTTTCCTTCCTATTAGTTTTTCTTTTCCCTTCTCTTCTTATTATTTTTCTCTTTTCTCTTTTCTTCTTATTCTTTTTCTCTCTTCTTCATTCTCATCTTACCCATTCGCTCCTCTCTCGCTCCCCCGCGCAGCGCAGCGCAGCGCAGCGCCCACCGAAGGTCCACCTTCCCATGCTGGTGTCCTCCGCAACCGGCCTCCCACCTCCCCTCGCCGACACCCTCACCTGCATGGCTACGACGGCTGCCTCTCCTCTGCCATCGGCTGTCTTTGACCCTTCCTCCAACTGCCATCGAGCTCCCACCCTCAAATGTGCTCGCACCACCGTCGACCTCCCCCGCCCTTGACGCTCTCGTGCCACCATCGAGCTCCGCGTCACCTTCGACCTCCCCCACCGCAGACGCACCCACCAACTACTCGCCGATCGCCTCTACCTGCATGGGCAAACATGGGAATTTAGCCTCACAGCAGGATGGAGGAACCACTTCCCCCACCCACCCCCCACCCACCATAGATATGCAGAGCAGGAATATCAGGGCTCCCGTGCGAGAGCTAATTTGCCCTGGCCCTTTGGCATCTGCTTGCGAAGCCGAAGCAGAATCCCTGCCAAAGGCACCCCCAAAGTATTTGGTTTTTTTGTTATTGGATAGGTTACTTCCGTAGCGGGTCTATATGCTTTGCTTGAGCTCAGTTAAATTTTATGAAATTTATACTCCTGTTCTCATTTTTCTATATAGCTACTTTGACTGTACAGGGTCCATCTGTAACCATTATTTTTCTATAATATTTTCGTTTTAACCAAGCTGTTTGCATCCCATGATGCATAGAAGTCAAGTGCCTCCCGAATCCTGAATTATATTTGTTTTCTTGCCATTTCAAGGTCATGCAGCAGCCACAAAAAAAAGTCATGCAGCAGCACAAAATCACAACGCATGCACAGCGCACACATTCGGCCCAAAATATATATCCCTCGGCGGCTCAGAAGGAAAGAAAGACAAAGAAAACGAAATGAAAAAAAATAATAATACAGAAATGGTATGCGTGGGCCGAAAGTGGAAAGAGGAATGATGTTTGTGGACGGTGCGCTCAATCGGGGCCCATATACGGAGTAGTGGAGTACACACAGAAATAACCAGAACAGCATTAGTGCAAACTCCTGTAGATTGAAAACGTTTGAAACGAAATTTCTATCCGGCTGATGATGTTTAGAAATTTCGTTTGTTTTGGAGCAAAAATCCTTTTTGACCTTTTTTTTAGGGAGCAGATTTTGACCTTTTCTGGGATTTTTTTTTATATTTTTTCTATCTCGATTTTGCAAAAATATATGGTCCGTCCGAAATTTTGCAGAAATATACATCTGCCGCCGTGGCCCACGGCGTCAGGGACATAACGCCGTGGTCCACGGCGGTAGGAGCCGCCAGCAGTGGGCCCATAGGACATACCGCCGCGGGCCACGGCGTTATGTCCCTGACGCCGTGGGCCACGGCGGTAGGAGCCTACCGCCAGGCGGCAGCGTGACCCCCAGGTAGCGCCGCAGGCCATGGCGGTATGTATGGACCTACCGCCGTGCGCTGCGGCGTTAGGTTTTTTTTTGGTGAATTTCAATTTTTGAAGCATTGATAAAACGACGAACCATTAATACTTAACGACGAATTACAGAAACAAGCAATGGCACGTACGATACAAGTACCCTAACTTTGTGCCGCTGCTAGTCCTAACGTGCCTTAGGAAATTTAGATAAACGATTACAACATTTGTAGTCTAGTTGTACGAATAGTACCCAGAGAACCCGGACATCATAGACCTGCCGGAGTGCTGCGAGGGCATGTACTCTACGTCTACTGGGTACATCGGCGTATTTCCCCTTCCTCATAGCATCCGGCCCAGCTTCCTTAGCCCGGCGAGCTCTCTCCCTCTTCCTCTCTCTATCTGCTTCACGGGCCGCGGCCGCTTCACGTTCTTTGATCTCCCGGCGAATGCGAATTTCCTCCTTCTGCTCCTTACATTTTTCTTCTTGTTTTTCTGCCTCAACCATCCTTTGCCACCTCTCACGTGCTGAACGACCCGTCTCCTCGACGTAACGCTTGTCTTGTTCGGACTGCTCACAATCTAGCCACTGCATAAAATCACAGAGAGGAGGTGGAGTCTTTTTTCAAAGACAAGTTAGCACATAATAAAATAGCGATGACATATTATTTATTTAGTAATGCAGTTAGTTCTTACTTTTGGTCTAACATTGTGACATGGTGGGAGGGGGTCATGCTCGTAGTTCACGCACATGAAGAACCTCATCCCGTAGCAGTACCCGAGAACGTTGCACTTGACAAGCTTACAGTTGTCACCGCAGTAGCACATAGGAGTGTGGATCCCCTTTGGCACCGCAACCTTGTCCTTCCTACTGGTGAGCAACTCCAAATCCAACTCAGGACCCGAGGAAGCCATTGAAAGCCTACAAAAAAGATGAGAAATATGATAATTCATTACATGTTTCATTTGAAATTAGAGAACAAAACATGTGCCATCTATGCAAATAACTGGTCGACACTGTTTGAATGCAGCAATAGTGGGACCCAATGCTAAGAATGCCCGCTGCAAGACTTGCTTCCCTGGCCTTGATACAAGATTATAAGTCTTGATATCATAATAACTACCAGGATTTAGCGTGGTAATTGTGTTCAGCAATCGAGGCAGATTGTCGTAGGATTCTTCGTAAGTTCCCCACCTCATCTCCATTACCTTCTTCTTTGCCATGTATGCCTTACCATAACTTATCTGGTACCTAAATTTCTCCTCAATTGCCAAGATAATAGACTTAGGCTCATAAGCAGGATTTTTCACAATCTTAGCAAACATCTGGCTGGCCACAAAACCGGATGACAAATTACGATGGGTTGCATCTAGCTGCTCAAGTACACAAGTATGATCCACAACAGATTTGATCTCCCAGTAATTTTTCCACTTGCCCTTGGAAGCATACACTCGAAAAGGACAGTTGGGCTTCAGACATTGTACATCATATATATGTGGAGAACTCTTCACTACCTTGAACTCTCTCTGCAGAGTAAGGGTGGCCCACCTCTTCACTGCATCATTCACCTCTACTGCACTCTTATACATGGCGCCAACAGAAACCTTATTGTCTCTATACTCCCAGGACACATTCTCACCAGGATTGACAGATAGCTGTGAGAAATTGTAACTGTCCCAGTCCCTTGGAACTAGCGGGTCATCCTCATCATCTGAGGAGTCCTCTTCCAACCCACGTTCATCCTCATCAGCCTCCATTTCGTACCGTCTGAGTACTTCTTCATTAACTTCTCCCTCGTCAATTTCACCACGGGCCTCAAAGGGTGTGTCACCATCTCCTTCTTCTTCCTCAGTGGAAGCACCATCTCTTTCTTGTGGCTCAGTTGCAGTACCATCTCCTGCTTGTAGTTCAGCCTCACCCTCCTCAGGCACTTGACTACTAGACCCAGCCTTATGAACAACTTGGATAAACAACATCACAGGCAAACCTATTTCACATGCTCTTTTGATATAACTCCTCCAATGTTCAGTGCCTTGAAGTGGCATAAGCTCCCAATATAATGACTCACTCCTGTTGATTAGAGCCATAATGGACAAGTCATGTTGCTCTGCATCTACATGGAATGCCCTAAAAAAAAGTCGGTAATGGACCCCCAAGTTCTTGAGGCTGCTCTTCTAATCACATGGTCAACCGAATCAAATTCTGACAAGTCAACTCCATGTTCACCATATCTAATCTGCCCATTACCGAAATACAACTTGACACTGACATCATCCGACATGTCTGACAGCATGAAAAAAAACACTATTAACAAGTGGATCTGCAACTACAAAATATATGTACTTAGAGCTACACTAAAACTGTAATTTTACTAAGCAGATCTACACTAAAACTATATATTTACTAAGCAGATCTACACTAAAACTATATATTTACAATTATCACAGTTCAAACTATTAAGTATCAGAGTATTACCTCTAACGAGACGAAAAACCGGCAGAGCTTCGCAGCTTCACCACCTCCTCCTCACTCCCTTCTCCTATTCCCCCTCTCTTTATTTTTTTTCGAATTATAATGACATTTTCGGCTGAATTTCGGTGTTATATAGGTAGCCGGATCCTAGCGCCGTGGGGCTAGCAGGCCTGCTGCCGCCGTGGCCCACGGCGCTAGGGCATAACGCCGTAGCCCACGGCGCTATGTCCCTAACGCCGTGGGTTACGGCGTTATATCTGTCGCACGCTACGGGCCCACTGTTGGCGGCTTCTACCGCCGTGGGCCACGGCGTTATGTCCCTGACGCCGTGGGCCACGATGGCAGATGTATATTTCTGCAAAATTTCGGACGGATCATATATTTTTGCAAAATCGAGATAGAAAAAATATTAAAAAAATCCCTTTTCTGGCAAGTTGGAGCCCACAAATCTGATCCATTTACGAGGCCTATCAAAACTAGTGACCAGCCTTCCTTTTAGGCCTTGGGCCATATTCTTGCAAAGCTCAAAGGTGGGTGGCGGCTCCTCCTGTATGGCTACCACTGGATGATGGTGGATAAGGGTTGAAACTTCAGCTCATCAAAGGTCACCTAAGATTGCTAGCTAGTAGTATCAGCCATCTCACCTTATGACTATTAAATAAAAAATATTGTAAATTTTTTAAAAAAATGTTGTAACATTTTTTTTCAACATTTTACGTTATTTTTCCATCAACAGTTTTCAAAATGTTGCAACATTTTTGGGACTAACATTTTTTTAGACCAACATTTTTTGGACCAACATCTCAGGCACTGGTGGCCGCCGGCCGGCCGGCCAGCCACGGCAGCGGCGGCGCCAGCCGCGCAGCCATGGCCCATGGCCGCGGGCCGACAGCGCTGGGTGCGCACGAGCACAGCGGCTGTGTCGGCTGGCCGCGCACGGTGGCAGCGCGTGCGCACGATGCACTGCGTGCGGTGGGGCCCCGGGCTGGTCGTGGTGGGGCGCGTCGGCCGGCAGGACGCGGCGGCGCGGCTCCCGCACGGGCGGCGGCGACGGCGGCGGGCGGGAGGTGGGTGGGAGGTGGAAGAAGATAGTTAGGGTTCACTATTGTTGGGCTACGTGGGCTTCTGTTGGGCTAGTAGTGAGTTATAATTTCAACTTATTCTGTTTTCCAGAAGATATATCGGATTTCCCAGCTCAAAGTCCTTCTCCCCCAGCCCGTTCAAGATATAATCTGATATCGATTTGTGCCGTTATCTCAAATCAAGAAAGAAAAGGAAAAAAGTAACGAAATCTCTGGAAATTCTGGTCAGCTATAGGCCCGAACGTACCGCACTAGGGAGACTAAATTCTCGAGTTAAGGCGCTTGATTATATTGCATCCGGAAATAATACCACCGTGTTAAGTCCATCTCATCAGTTACTAGTGCCCGAGAAAAAAGTGAAACGCATTGCCTCCTTGAATCACAGCATGCAGTTACAACCAGCTAGTAGCCGTACCGTTGGAAATTGTAAATCTAAACCCTACAACGGCAACAAGCAACCGCCACACAAGTCGTGAAACTGTGGGCGATCTATCAGACAGAGAGAGTCACGCAGCTCGCATGCACCGCACGAACCTCCACCGTACCGGGGGACGGAGCATACGTGCTCACCGCCAGACCGCCTCACGTACGCAACGATTCGGTGTGATCCTCCGATCGATCCGTCCCGGCGGCCGGCTTGCCCTGCTCTGCTGGTGCTGGATCGATCGTCGCCGTGTTTGCGTGGCGCGTGCTCGGTGTTCCAGCAGCATATCGGCCTATCGGCACGCCACATAGCCAGCGTATCCGATCTCACCGGCCGGCCGGCGGCCAATCCTCCCGCGCGCCTGTCAGCTCTCCAGCCCGCTCCCACGTTCTTCTCCTATAACCCCCTGCACCACCACCACCACCACCACCCTCCTCTCACGCGTACGTTACAATTCTTCCCCGCCTCGCTCGCTCTATATAAACACCACTAAGGCCACTCGCCGATCGACCACACCCATCGTCCACGCCCTCTCCTGATCAATTCGCAGTAGTTTCACCTTGATACACACCACCAGCAGCAGCCTTCTTCCCATCCAGGCGATCAGCGCGGCAGGCATGGGTCTCCCCCTCGAGCAGTGGCGCGGCGGCGAGGCGGACGGCAAGGAGTCGGCGGCGGCGGAGTCGCTGTCGTCGGCCGGGTGCAGGACGCCCGCCGGCAGTAACGGCCAGCGGCAGGCCGCGCGAGGCGGGGACTGCCCCGCCGCGCCCAGGAAGGCGAGGGCACCCGCGGGGGTGGTCTCGTCGCAGCAGCAGCTGCGCAGGGACTACTACAACGGCGCCGACGTCGACGCCTTCTTCGCCGCGCACAACCTCTAGATCGACCGACCAGACCTGCATGCTGCCGTCGTCGTGTCTTCAGCAGGTCGTCGTCCGTCGCCGGTGCACGCAATTAAGCAGTAGGACCAATGCATTCATGTTCGGAGAGTCTGTACCCTGATCGATCGTGTTGATCGAGATTGTACATTACCTGGTTACTTCCTCCTAGTGTCTAGTAGTTCGTTCTTCTCAGCATCAGTTTAGGTCTGGCAATGGTCGATCTGAAATATGATCTGCTGGTGATGCCACGCGTACCATCTAGCTAGGATCTGTGTGTAAGGAAAGAGCTTGTATCTGTCTAGTTGCATTGTGTGCAGTATGCACACGTTAGCGTGTGATCGATTTCTGAACTTATTGTATGTCATTGTTGGATGCTTATTTGTATCGAAGAACGTTTATTTGTGCTATTGACTGGTAAAACTCTGGTCTTGCGATATACTACCTCCGTTCGTCAATTGTTGACGTTTCCGACCATGGATTGAACTAGGAATGAACTAATCTACCCTGTCCGAACGTCATCAATAAGAAAACGGAGGGAGTATGTGCACTGCACATTTTCTCAATGTGTCTGCCGATTCCTGTAAATTGTGGCAACCAGTCGCTCTAGATTAAATTAGAGCCTGCTGTAAAGGGAGCTTTTGTTTCCACTCTAGGCCACGTTTTGGAACATAGCCAGACCTGCCAAATATATAATACCGTACCCTTGATGATTTCATTTTGTGTAGTGCACACTGCACAACGATCATCTATCTATTTCAAAATGATCATTGTATGTCAGAAACCTGTGTTTGAACAGAAACCCATGATGCCTTTTGCGTCGTGCATGTACGTACGTTACCTTGGCACTGAATTGTAGTCTTGCTGTATGCCCACTGGCCACTGATAATCCCCATCATGAGAACTGATCGGTCAGAAACCTGCGTAAGGACTGGACGCAAATGATGATTCCCCCTCTCCAAATTCTACAGAGCAGGAACTTTCTGCATTCAGGTGCTCCCAGTTCTTATCCTGAAAGGCTGACCACTTTCTACATCCAGGTGGTCCTCTTTGTCTACACAGTTGGAATGCAATGCATGTGAACTAGTTAGTAGACCCACATCAGTGAGAGATGTGTGCTTGATCCATTGGCCCAGCAAGATCTGCTGTACTGAACCAGAGCGAGCGAGCTCGAGGTTTGGGGTTCAGACTGACTTCAGACTCCAGGTGGGTATCATGTCACCCTTGCAAAAGAAGTTGTTAGGATACTCTTTTCAAAAGTCTTGGTAATCTGGAGCATCATATCGTACTCTACTCATGACGGGCGTCTAGCTAGCTATCCTAACATTGCAAAGTTGACTACTATGTCTTCCTTTGTTGTTCTTTCTGAATCTTTTCCTTCGACATCTGAAGCTGCAGAAATTCATGGCTTAATTCCTTACAGCATGTCGTCTTATTATGGCTGGTCTCCTATTTTGATTGAGATCGTTCTCGGAAATTATTATGCTGGGAGCATCAGTGTACGTGCACCAAGATTATAAGCCGTTGGTGCTTCTGCAGCAGCTTTTTTCTGAACTTGCGTGCCTTGTCGTTCGACCTGCTACTGCTACTACGGCAATGATCAGTGGCCAGCAGTAGCTCACAGCCTGCAGCTGCAGGAAGGGAGATCAAAAGATCTCCTGAAAAGCTATACGATTTGTTTCCATGCTCTGCAGAAGTGCAGATGGATCGAGCTCTGCACTGCATGCAGATGCAGGTCGTCGTCCGACAGGCGCACGCAACGCGCGAACGGATCCGTGCCGTCCCGTACGGGCGATATTCCTCCCGATATGGCGATATCGCCTCTTGCATGGCTGACGCCTGCGCTGGCATTTGGGCCTGCAGGGTCTCTCTGGTCGACGATGTGCAGAGATAGATGGCTTTTGGCCGGCCGCCGGCCGGTGCAACAATTTCCACTGCAGTCAGGTCAGGTGGGGGTGGCAGCTCTGCACTCTGCACGCAGCCTCTGCTGCACTACACCTGCCATCGATCCTCCCTGCTGCAGAATCATCATCACCTGGAGACCTGGAGGCTGCCATGACATGCCAGTTTCCAATTCTTCAGTTCATACCCTTGCAGGCGGGAATTCCACCTAGCTGCTTTGATTGTTCTCCAAATTTCCAGTGAGATGATCTTGGTCTCTACTTTTGTTTGACTATCAACTAATCATTCTGGAGCCATAATTTCGTGTACAAAATGTACACGCTGCCGCTGTGGGCTGTGGCTACTGCCCTCCTCTGTAGAAAATGCCAAAATGTTGCCATGAATTCCCAAGAATGTATCCAAGGCACAAGTGTACAAGTCGTAGCGTTTGCTTTCTTCCTCACATGACACATGTTGTGGCCTGCTTGACCGCGACATGCTTGGACTGATTCGCGGGAACTGTTGCAAATCTTGATAATTCTGTGTTACATTATTTGTGTTCATCTTCAGGTCGTCCGTGGAATAAGGACTGATGGTGCAGTACTACTTGTGCTCATGATTAGCACCGAGGAATCTTCAACTTTGCCTGCAGAAAAAAGCAGGGGAGGATTGAAAAGTCGTTCATACAAAGAGCAGAGGCAAAGGGACCAGCAGCTAGCTTGGTGGATGAGTAAACATAGGTACAGACGTACTCCCTCCGTCCTTAAAAGATCGTCGTTTTCGCTTCTCGAGAAACAACTTTGATTAAATATATATATAAATATATTAATATTTATGGTACAAAATTAGTACAGTTAGATAGATATTTGAATCTAGTTTTTTAACAAATTTATTTGAAGATATAAATGTTGCACGTATTTTCTACAAATCCGGTCAAACTTGTGACACGGAAACCAACGGCGACGGTCTTTCGGAGACGGAGGGAGTACAGTTCAGTTACCGATTACTTCATGGAAGCATATACGATCTGACTCTGACAGCGAGCACGCGATGTCGTTGATATTTCATAATGCTGCAGGCTGCATGAAATCCATGGCCTCCGGGTAGGGATAGGCAGTGCAGGAGGAGGGTGCATAGGTGATGGGTGTGCATGTGAACTAGAGACCCACATCGATCACCCTGCCTGGAGTCCTGGACCATGCATGAGGCAGCTCAGCTAGCCTGGTGATCTGTTGATCAGCGCAAAGAGGTTTTTTTAGAATGACACGGTAAGAATGACATAGTACAAAGCAGATGCTCACAACACGCACGCACGCTCACCTCTATGAACACACGTACGCAAATCCTACCCCTATGAGCACATCTGAATGACTGAGCACCGGCAGATCTGGAGATTCCCAAAGTCACCACTGGCGTCTCGTCGTCGACGGGAACGTCGCTTACCACTTAACGCATAACGCCGGAAAATCCCGGAATAAATCCAGAAAAAGGTGCGAGCACCAGGATTGGAACTCTGATGGGTAGCGTCCCACTGGACCGTCCTACCATTGGACTACAAGCCCATTCGCAGCACAAAGAGGTTCAGGTAGAGATTGTTTTGTCTGGTTGTTAGAACCGTAGTCAGCAGACTTTCTTTTTTTCTTTTTCTTTTTTCTTATATTCTTTTTTGGATTTATCAAACATGAAGGTGGGTTCTTCTTTGGTGTCATCTTCCAGACCTCCACAAAACTCATCTGCTACAAGGTGCCATAGGAGAGAAAAGGGTTTCAGTTTGGAAAGTTAGGTCTCATGTGAAAATTCATATCTCAATTGCTCATTATGGTCCAAAACTTCTCACAAAAATTCTACAATAGTAGCTTGGGAATGGGTTCGTACCATATGTCACAAACTCACAGCCTGAAGTCAACTGTTTAATAAGTTCTTTTTCTTATATAATCTTATTAGCAGAACAAAGCTACAGAAACTAACTATATATATCAAGGAAAAACCTCTTCTAAAGTATTTCAAACATACACATATATTGTAAACTAAACATGCATAATTGATTCTATGCATGAGCTGGATCTATTTATGGTTTTCAGACCCTGGACAACTCTCTTACAATTTGAAACCAGATCAAAATCACAATGTCTCCCTGAGGTTAAAAGCCCTTCATTTTGGCGCTTACTTTCCTTTTCCCCTTCCTGCTTACCTTCCGGCCCAACTCTCCCGCTCCTATAACGAGCCCAGCCCAATCAGGAGGATGAGCAGAGCCCTTATTACCTCGGAACGGAACAATGAACGCTGTATGGAGCACAGCTTTTTACTCCGCTCTACTTCCAAAAACACGTTGTACAAGCAGCTACTGTACATTATATGCATCATAATGACTACTCCATCGTTCTAAATTGTAGATCATTTTGACTTTACTAGATTCATAGATATTAGAATTATGCATCTAGATACATACACTTACACATATAGCAAAACTTATGTACTAAAAAGGCCAAAACACATACAATTTTGAACATAGGATTTTCTTCTCAAGACTGGAGCAAATAATAAACCCCTACTGGCTACTGAGCTCATAAGTCCTAACTAAACCACTCTGCAGTTCTGGAGGGTTTTTTTCCTGTAGCACACTGTAATAGACGTAGGGGGCAATAATGGATCATGCACGACCCTCATTCATTTTTCAAAATTCAATTCAGTTCTAATTATTTTTAGCACAAAATTGTTTAGTATTATGATTCGATTCTTATAGAGCTCGATCCTAAATTAGAGGGCCTTTAGTCCCTTTACCACCCTAAGATCCTGTTTAGTTAGTGAAAAGTGGGTGAAATTTTTTTCATTGAACCGCGTGCGCAGAGAGAAGAAATGAACTGATACGGTTTTCTAGGTGAGAATTTTGTTGAAACTTTGGGGAATAAACAGAGCCTAAGTAGACGTGATTTGCTAACATGGTGCACTTGTCAGCACACCAGGTCATTGCTAGTATACCTGAGCATTTTTAGCCCGGTCCGGTCCGAACCCGGCCCACCTGCGGACCTTATTGGACGGACGTGGGCAGAGATCTTGCAGCCTGAGAAAAAAATCTTGCCTTGAGCCCGAGCCGAAATGCTGTTTTAGCTATTTTACACTATAAAATGCGCGGGCGGCTGCCGAAGCCCGAGCCCGGCCCGAAAATTGAGACCCGACGCAACCAGTAGGACGGTAATAAGCAGAATTTTTTCGACCCGAAATGACCGGGTTTTTTGGGACCCGGCCCGAAAAATGATGCATTCTAATTGCTAGGGCCCAGGAATATTCTAACAATACAAGTTGTTGCCTGCAGAGTGCAGAGAGAGAACAAAAGCAGGGCACAGAAAAGTCTTCGTACATGCCAAGTTGCCAACACAGTAACAGTAGGGACTAGCAGAGAGAAGGCCTGTATGAGCGTGCTTGGCTACCCTTTAGTTCCATGACTAAAACTAGTCAGGTTAAAAGTTGCTAGTCTCACCTATGCTTGGATCCAAATTCTAAAGAGACTAAAATGTAGTAAATGAACATTAATTATCTCTCTCTCCCTTTTCTCCTTCTCCCACCAATAGATGGGGGTATGCTACAGATTTCTATGAGGTTAAATGAAGAGAGAGAGCTAAAACAAAGTTTAGTAGGGTTCCCCTTACTAAAAAATTTTAGTCTCAAGACTAGTTTTAGCCTCTCTTTAGTCACGGGTGCTTGGAACTTTAGCCCCTCAAATAGACTAATTTTAGTCAGACAAAATTTAGTCCCTTGGATCCAAACACCCCCATAATCATCTCATAGTAAACACAAGTACTCCCTCCGTTCCTAAATATAAGCATTCTCCGGTTTTCGTGGTGCACGTTCGACCATTTGTCTTATTAAAAAAATTATGAAAATGTAAAAATAATTATGATATACTTAAAATATATACGATGATAAAACATGTCATAACAAAATAAATAATATTTTCATAAATTTTTTGAATAAGACGAATGGTCAAACGTGCTCAGCAAAAATCAACAAATACTTATATTTAGGAACAGAGGAAGTATATGAAAGCATGCACAGGCGACGGATCGGACGGCGACGAAGGAAGCAGGTAGCATCAAGAGACTGATCGATGGAGGGGAGAGCTCCGTCGTCCGGCCGCCTGGGACCAGCAGGTGCGACATGCCAAGCAAGGCCTTGTTTAGTTGGCTAAATTTTCCAACTTTTTCTCTACTCTTTCCATCACATCACATTAAATACGTCAAAATACACATGTTCGGAGTATTAAATATAGGTAAAAAAAATAACTAATTACACAGTTTTGATGTATTTTGCGACACGAATCTTTTGAGCCTAGTTAGACTATGGTAGGATAATATTTACCACAAACAAACGAAACGTGCTACAGTGTGCTACAGGAGTTCCAAACGTTGAAAAGACAAATTTTTCACCGAACTAAACAAGACCCAAGCTAAAGCTAGCAATAATAATCAGGCATGCATGGATTGGATGGATCGACCGGCGCATGTGCACGCCAAGGACAGGGCGAGACCCACATCGATCCGTGCATGGAGAGGAATTGGATAGTACGTGTGCAGTACGTGCCGTCGCTATAGCTAGCTACGTGTGTATCGCGCACAAATTAACGAACGGAAATGCTCCAACCCGTGCGTCCGACGCGACGCAGAAATATCAGACGCGACGTGGAGCGCTCTCCATCATGGAAAGAACTACCCTGTTGCACCTACACCTAATTAACGCGCTGCTCACCTGCCCCATCATCTCCCACACCACACTCCACATGCACCTGTCTTATCCCTTCCTCACAAACTCATCTCTCTCCTGCAGTCCATGACGAAACAATACCACCGCTCGCCGAAGCTCCCCTGCGGCAAGGAGGGGCGAGGAAGACGCCGCTTGCCTGGATAGGTGGCTGGCCACCGCTTCCCCGCAGCGAGGAAGGGGAGGGTGAGCCGCGCCGGTCATGATTTTTGCCCGTCCAGACGCCAACCGCGGATCCCCCACGGTGAGGACGACGTGGCGTGTGATATAGGAGTGGGGGAGACATCGACGACCATGGGACCTCCCATGCTCCACCCACCCGACGGCGAGCTGCGCGGACGGCCCTCCCCTGCTCCACCCGTCGGCGAGCTGGGCGGCCGACCCCTTCCCTGCTCCGCCCACGCACCGGCGAGCCGCGCGGCCGCGCCCCTCCCCTGATCCACCCGCCGACGAGCCGCGCAGACTCCTCGTTGCCGGATCCAGATGCCCACCACCCACTCCCGGCCGAATCCCGCGCGGGCGCCGCTGCCACCGCTCTCTGCTGCCGGAGGGCAGGCCAGCTGCGCGCGCTGCCCCCCGTAGCTGTGGGCGGGCTCTCCCGCTGGCGGAGGCGAGCATCTGCCGTCCGCCGTCGTGCGGGCCGCCGTCCCGCCCGTCGCCGATGCGACGTCGTCCTCCGCCGTTGTGCCCGTGGCCGGATCCTGGGGGTCTGTGTTTTCCGATGTTGCATGAATTGAGTTGAGACGTTTCATCTTGCGCCATTCGATGTTGCATGAATTGCGCCATTCGATGTTGCATGAATTGATTGAAATATTTCATTCAGTGTTGTTCGAATGTTGCGGATGTTGCAACTACTTTTAACATATTTTTGATGTTGCAAACATTAATTTTAGATGTCGCGGATGTTGAGTTTTGATGTTGCAGACATGTTGTGTGTTTGTGTCGAGGGGAGGAAGGGCCCCTGATGTTGGATGTTGCAACCATTAATTTTCGATGCTGCAGATGCTAAGTCTCGATGTTACAGACATGTGTTGTTGGGTGTTGCAAACATTATTTTTCAATGTTGCAGATGTTGCGTTTCGATGTTGCAGACATGTGATGTTGGGTGTTGTGTCGAGGAGAAGGGAGAAGAGGCTCCTGATGTTGGATGTTGCACGCAACACAGGTCGCAACATGGTCGCAATATAGTCGCAACATGGTCGCAACATGGGGGGAGGAGGGAAGAAAGAATCCTGATATTGGATGTTGCACGTAACCGCGTTCGCAACATGCTCGCAACACGCTCGCAACATTTACTCGGTGGACTTTAAATCTAACGGCTGACGATTGAACATCTTAGAATCCGACGGCTGCGAACCCGTCCGATGGCTAGCGCCCGGATCGGACGTCCGGGCGCTAGCAGTGCCCATTAACGAACGGCTCTGCTGCTCTGCGTGCATGGACCAGTCAGTCCATACGCATGCATGCGCGCGGCACCTCAGCTACTAGCTAGCACTCACTAGTGCGCGTGGAAGGAAAGCGAGGGAAAGCAAGGCGAAAGCGAAAGGCCCAGGTTGATTCGCCGGCCGGCGGCTCATCAAGTCGATCATCAGGGGATCGTCGGAGCCCAGCAGGCGGCGACGACGCAACGCAAAGGGATCGAGGTTGTTAAGCCGCCCCTGTGCCACCATCTCCATCTTTTTGCTTTTGAGAAGCATACACACGTTGCATGTTCCCTGTTAGATATTTCTCGTTTGTTGTTTTTTTTCCCGATTTTGTGGAAGGAATTTTTGAACGAGAGCATGTGTAATTTCAGGGTTTTCTTCCTTCGTCCGGCTCCGGCAAAGAGTACTCATTCAGAAAATTTCAGACACACTAATAGTGATGGGAAATGACTCTGATAACTAATAATAATTGTGATTGAAAAACCTGTTGTCTGCTTAGTTTTCTGGTTTATTCCAAATAAATGCATGTGCATAGTAACAGGAGAGATAATGTCAGTTGATCATTTGATTGGCACTACACGCTTCTTCATATGCCTTTTTATTGTTGCGTGTGTGTTTCTTCAATTAGATGAGGTAAACTATGAGGTAAAATGACACTCTTTGTTTGACAGATTTCAAATGAATATTCTTCGCGGGCTGGTAAAAGGGTATTTAAATTAAAATATGACGTGGTGGTAGTATACTACCGGTATTTCCACAAACCTAGTTGGCATTGTTCCTTTTTTCGTCTCTCTCCAATGGACCACAATTCCACAACATGGTGCATGTCCATTTGTCGCACTCCATCGACTTTTTCCACTCTCCCTCGCTAATGAAGAAAAGAATGTTGATTGTTTGTTTTTTTGCCCGTGAGAAATGCACGCATGGAACAAAACGCCTCGATAAGAAACGCCGTGCATCGCGCGTTCATCCTTGTCCTATCCGTGAACCCGCAGACACGCGCAGCCACGTACGGCATATATGCCCACCGTATCAGCCATGCCGATGCCCCATATGCGTGGACGGATGCCTTCAAAGTCAAACGCGAGGACGTGCTGGTGGTGGTGGCGGCCGGCTGACCGTACGTGTGTTGCGCGCGCTGTGCTTTCGGCCGAGCGTCAATAGCTGCTGTCCATGCATCACTACTATAATCGATCATTTGTCACAAACCAAAAATCATATTAGTACCGAGTATTTTTACATCTGGTACTAATGAGAATACTAGTGCCGGGTCGGAACGAAGGGAGGATCCCGACACGCCCCCTGGCACACATTAGTACCGAGCTGGCTCAAGCAACGGTACTAATGTGTCACATTAGTACCAGGTGAAGACCAGCACCAATACTAATGTGAATCCAGCCCCCGGTATTAATGTTCCTCCCACCCGCATGCCGTCTCCCCCTGTCACTTAGAAAATATCCGCCCCATGTACGGACGTCCATGGACCCATCACTACGGGAAAACCGATCTTTGCCGTGCGTTTCGATCTTTGTCGTGTGCTTTATATCAGGCGCATGTGCTTTATATCAGGCGCACGGCAAAGAGCTCATTTTGCTGTGCGTCGGCAAAAACACACGGCAAAGAATGTTTATCGTGCGTCTTATTTTCCGGCGCACGGCAAAGAATCTTTGCCATGTGTTTTATTTCTTAGCGCACGCAAACCAATTTTTTTCTTCCCCCACGTTGGCGGTAAACGGCCGTTAGCCTTTGCCGTGCGTCGCTTGGAAACGCAAAGCAAAGATATACCTTTGCCGTGTGTTTCCCTCTGGCGCACGACCTTTCTACGACGCACGGCAAAGTATTTTTAAAATAATTGATTTTTGTACTTCTTTTTATTTCTCCACTACAAAAACATTATTTTGTACTCTATATTTCAATTTTATACATGTCTCAATAAATTTACTATTTTTAACAATTATGTGTCACTTAAAGAATTTTTCCCGTATACGTGAAATTTGAACTGCAAGTGCATAAAGTAATAGAGTAAAGTTTGTGGAAAAATAATATTCATGTAATTTAATCATTTTTAAGACCTTATCCATGAAATTTGATGAAAATTTGAATATTTTGTTCGCGAATCATGAAAATCCACATGCGGTTGCTATGTTTTTTAATTGTACAAAATGCAAACAAAGTTTGAAAATCATGAAATTCGTCAAGGGCTCATGATATCCTATGTGAAGCTTGTGATAAATCATATAGGGCGTCATGGATGATGTTTAGAAACCGAAGTATCTCACTAGAAGTTTTAGAGTGTTGAGAGCCACTTGATTAGGTTTGTAGCCTTCGTAAATTTCAAATTTGAATTTGAATTCAAAGTTTTTCCTGTAGTCAATATATAACTTATATTGTCTCCTCCTAATTTATAGTAATTTTTCGGATTCATTTGATAATTTTAATACATTAACTCTAATTATGAGATTGAAATTGACATAAATGGAAAAAGTCTTTGCCGTGCGCCGTGTACCCCTGACGCACGACAAAGAGTCTTTGCCATGCGCCACGGGACCTGACGCACGGCAAAGATACTTTGCTGTGGGCTGCGGAGCCCTGGCGCACGGCAAACCCAAATTGGGCTAGATGGCCCACCAGACCAGCCCAGCGCACCACGACCACCACTCCAGCCGCTGTCCACCGTCGATCTCGCGATCTGATGGTCCAATTTGGACGATAAATTTATATAAATCCGACCCTCCCCCCATACCCTACCCCTCTCCCTCAACCGCGCCCCCCTCCCCGCAGCCCCTCAGCCGCCCCCCTCCCCGCAGCCGGCGGCGGCCTTCGTCGCGGACGGCGGCCTCCGCCACCATGAGCCGCGGCTACACTACCCCGCGACCGACGGCCACCTCATCTAGGGCTGGACGCCAAGCCAAAAACTCGTGAGCTAGCTCAGCTTGATGGTAGCTCGTCTTGGCTCGGCTCAGCTCAGCTCAGTTGATTTTTTAACAAGCCAAGCAGCTGTTTTTGCTCATTTTATTAACGAGCTAGCTGGATCCAGCTCGCGATCTGCTCGCGAGCCAATCAAGCTAAACACGCAGAGTCATATGTAAGAAGTCGATAAGGAGGAGGGCTTAAATCTACTTGTTCGCTCCTTCAAATCCCTAGTTAATTTACGTCTGAGAAATCCCTAATTAATTTCCGTCTAACGTCTGTTCAACTTCCCATTCACTCAACTATTTTATTTAAAATTCGTTCGATTAGATAATGGATAGAAAGGAGAGTGACAGTTAGGTTTTAGTAATCATAATTTTTTTAAGTCTCTGAAATGCACTATGCATAAGGAGTGCAAATAAAACGCACAAGTCACAACTAATCAATATTATGCTGATTACATATGCAATTACTACATTATTTCGGAGACTTAAAAATATATGATTACTATATTATTTTGTGTTTCATATTGACGAGAGTCTAGACCAGGGCCCAACACGACTACCAAAAGGAGTAGTACGGACTAACACGCCGGGTACTCGGCGGCCTGTACAACGAGTACTACGTCCCCGAGCACTTGGCACCCCGCACGACCAGTTTCCGTCAAGACGAGTGCTTGGCGGCCCGCACGAGCGGGCACCACCCGCCCCCCCCCCCGAGTACTTGGCGGCCCATCCAACAAGTTTCTGAGTACTTAGTTGTCCGTTCGACAAGTTTCAGTCCGCGTGGCGGCCCGAACGACAAGTTCCCGCCCCGCGCCACGACTACTCGTTCGCACGAGTAGTTTCCGTCCCGCTTCCAACTACTCGTTTGCACGAGTAGTTTCCGTCCCCGGCAGGCCCAGCCTTCGCGGCGAAGGCAACTACAGCCGGGGACCACTCCTGATATGACGGGCCTTCCGCGCACGCCCGCTCCCGCGCTGCCACGTGCAGCCCCCTCCATGTCGGGTCGTACTGACAGGGGGTGTGTTGGCGTTTCTTAACGTCACCACCACTGGCGCACTAGCGTGATCGTGTAAGAAACTCCCGGGTACACTGACGAGTGCGAACGAATCCGCAAGCGCACGGATACACCGTTGTAGCACTTCTCCCTAGGAGAATGAGTATTTCCGTCGGGTTTCGTTCCTAGGACAGAGAGTAACCAGAGAGGGTCTATCCAAGGACACCAGCTTCCGCTAGGATAGGTAGGGGTATGAGAAGTACTTTCTTAAGGGACTTAGCTCTCAAGATGGATCTATCCGCTATTAGTCCTCCCCGTGGGGTGCCAGCCCATCCTAACTTTTTAGGGAGAGGCCAATGTGCTGGCAACGGGGCCCGATCCGGTACGCAGGCGCGGAGGGTTCCAAAGGGTCCAATAGGCTGTCACCACTGCGGCCTACCTCTATCGTTACGCGAAATGCATGCGGTCTTCGTAGGATAACCAGAGCCCAGACACCACGTCTGCACCCCAGATAACTACTACTATAGTGCGGTTACGTCTGTCGACCCGCTAACAACACTATAGCAACCCGTATAAATACGGAACCACGAACTAGAGAGAGAACGGAATCAAATCATACTAGTCATTGAGCTATGGAGCAGAAAGAAAGCTATGGATGCAAACAAACGAGATACAGCAGACTTACTTAGCTAAACATGATCAGAGCATGCAAACAGGTATATGAACTACTGAGCTAGCTCTAAAGGATCGAAGTCTTGTGTCACGAAGAACACAAGCCTCTAACTTATGAACGAGCTAAGAACACAAGAACAAATCAAGCATGCATGATGTCCACTATAGTCTAAATAAGAAATGCTGAAATACTCACTTTGATATAAATGAAGAACGAGGATCCACGAGGACATCAACTCACTCCTCACCCCTACTCTACCTCTCAACTAATCCTAGTCTAGATCTCTTCTCAACACCATTCTACCACATAGAGGTGAGAACCACCTCACATGGGCAGAATTAGAGAGAGGGAGAGAGAGCTAAACAAGAGAGAAGTGGAACTTGAGAGCTTGGTGGTGTGTGTGAAATCAGGCCCCTTCCCCTCTATTTATAGACAAGGGACAAGGGAGTGGCTTGCTCCGGGGCTCCAAGTGCTCCAAAACACCCCGGGATGCAGCCAACAACCAATGGGAGAGAGCCACGTGGAGGGCCAGGATGAACCGACCCTAGGTCGGTTCGGCCGAACCTAGGGTCGGCCGGCCCCCTGGCCCGTGCTTCCTCTGGCTCGCTTCCATGTGGGCCCTGATGCTCCTCCTCCGTGCGTGGCACATTTCCTGGCGGTTTGGTTAGCAAAGCGGGCCAATGGATCCATGTGATGCTGACGTGGCAACGTGTGATTCGTCGAGAGCTCTTCACATGGATTGGTGACATCATGAATCCAGGAGAATCCATGTGGCAGCCCCTCATTGGCCAGCACTTGAGTGCCTTGGATTGGAGTGGAGTGAATGTGCACGGATTCCTCTCATTTCGTATGCTAAATACCTGCATCCGAATAGACATTGACACTGGTGGAAAGTATTAGTTTAAGCTCCTATTCTAATGTGGATGTGCAATTCATGCTTCAATTTGCAGGAGTTGACGGCCATAAAAATGGTACTTAACAACCGTCAATAGGGTGTATGGTGTCAGGAGGCATGGCCGCCCACTGTGCCACGAAAGGCACAGTGTGCGCCGCCCACTACGCCACGAACGACATAGTGTGGCCCACACCGTGCACACAGGAGCCTCACAGTACCCTGGAAAGACGCATACCAACTCCGCTGACGGGAGCATGGTACGGAGCCTACGACCTACGACGACCAGACTACTCGGAGACGAACTCCGGGAGTCTCAGCGCCAACTACTCGGAGTCTGCAATTCCGAGAGGCCTATGCCATCAACAATTACTCTGCTACAGTCCCTAGCTGTTCCGGCCGCCTCGCCATGCCGCCCGACATGGAGAAGGACGCCCTACACTGTAATCCATTTTGCCATTCCCGTTTTACCCCCGTAGGCATCTCCCTTGCAACTATAAAAGGGGGAGGTGAGAGCCAGGTGTGGTTCGAGGACCGGTGGATGGTCGCTTCCTGGTGTGATGAGTGATTGACAACGTGGTGTGAACTGATTCTTGGCTAAGTATTGCAGATGCAGGTTGCGGCTTGACTGGTGCAGGTGCAGGTGAAGAACAAGCGTGAAAGGTCGTTGCCGGTGAGGCCTCCAGGTGTGGAGAAGACAAGTAGGCTTGGTTCGAGGGACCCGGTGGCCAGCGGGGTCAAGTGCGGGCCGCATGGTGGCAAGAACGGCAAGATGAAGTCATTGACAGTTTCTTGGTTGAGCCTCAAAACCAAGGTCGAGCCGGGACTACGTGGGAGCCGAGTCATGAGTGGTGATTGGCGGAGGCTACACCGAGTTCGCGGGGTTTCCGGTGGTTCACCAGAAAATCACTGGGTTCCTTGGTTGATCCACAAAGCCAAGACCGAAGAACCGAAGACGGAGGTACAGCAGCTCCAGACCGGTCTGACCGGTGGGTCTGACCGGTGGGTACCGGTCTGACCAGTGAGGAGCACCGGTCTGACCGGTGTGCGACGACGCAGTCCGGAATCTTCGAAGCGGAGGACACGCGTCGGGATCGCAAGGCTTGCGTCGAGGCTAAGCAAGTTTGCGGTCGCTGTGCATCCGTCTGATGGTGCGAAGACAAAGACTTCCAATTTCGCCCTCGAGGGGCATGTATCCCTAGTTAGCTAGTAAGGGTATTTTAGTCTTTCGGTTGCCTCCATATAACCCAAGGGGTGAGAGGATGGCAGCCATCTCTTGGAACCCTAGCTCATTTGGTTTTCCTATTTTCCTTCCTATTTTCTTAGGATTTTCGTAGGACTAGCTTGAGAGCTTCATGGTGAGATCTTGTGAGAGGGAAGGATGATCGGGCGGCAAGCTAGACCTTGTATGAACCTCTTTGGTATGTATAGATGATTCGGCGTGGTTCCTCAAGGCTTGGATGTGTCTTTCCCGTTTCTCCTTTTTGGTGATTTTCGAAGCCCTTTCTTGGCGATTTTCTTGGAGCGATTTCGAGGCCTTTCTCTTTGGGATTTGGTGGGGGATGTATGCATGAACCCTTCGTGGTTCTTTCCCCTTTGATTCCCCTTCCAAATCCGTGAGCAAAGGGGCTCGATTTTGGGGTTTTCGTGGCTCTAGGGTTAGAGGCGTTCTTGGTGGGATTTCTTCGATTCCTCTTGATTTGACAAGTTTTGGTGGACCAAATCTTGGCTATGGAGTACCCATGAGGTGTTCCAACTATCCCCAAAGTCTTGTGCAAAACCGTGGAGCGAATCGGGAGATCGGGAGTTGGATTTGGAGGAGTTGACTCGCGGGCGCTGTTCATCCCGAGCTGCCCAGGCACGACCGGTCTGACCGGTGCTCTTGACCAGTCTGACCGGTGCTAGCCCTTGGTGGGTTTTTGTCTCGGGGAATAGCCTTGTCCGTGTGGTTTTGTCCCATGGTCCTGCTGATCAGTTCTTGGCGTGTTTGGAGTTGTTTTGCTAGGCTTTGTGAGGGGTTCTTCTTCCTCACAGGTTGTGTTTCGTGGTGGTTTTTGTTCCAGGGCCTAGAGGAGTCACTGAGGCTTCCTGGAACGTTTGCTGTGCGGCTGCGGTAGCCACCGGCCTGACCGTCTCTGTCCACCGGTCTGACCGGTGTCACCGGTCTGACCGGCGCAGGCCATCGGTCTGACCGGTGTAGCACAGGCAGCAAGCCGTGCAAGTTTCCACTGTGTGGTTCGGTGAGTTTTGGCTCGGAAGGTTGAGTGTTGGTTCCTAGGACCAGTAGCACTCCAGTGGCTGTGTGGTCTTGACCAACTTGGGTAGTTGAGTCGGAGACGTGAGTTGGAAGCCGTGTTCGTCTTGTTGGAGTTCTCATCTCCTTCGAGAAGAATTTTTATTGGCTCACATTCACTCCCCCCTCTCTGGTTCGCCTAATCGGTCCTTCAATTGGTATCAGAGCCGGTTCGGGTCTTTATTGACTCTTACCAGTCTAAGATCCAAAGATGGCGTACCAGGAACGGGGTTCGGGTCCTCCGCACTTCGATGGGCAGAACTACCAGATGTGGCAAAGGCGGATGGCAGCGTTCCTCCGCGGAAAGGGTCAGATCCTTTGGGATGTCACGGTGAACACAGCTTATGTTCATCCGATGAACTTCCTTGCTCCAGGATCGAGGGATATGTTCGAAGCCAACAACAAGGCTGTCGACTACTTGTTTCGTGCTCTGTGTCAGCCTGAATTCGATCGGGTTCAGACAGAGGACTTAGCTTGTAGGATTTGGGAGCAGTTGAAAGATGCTCATGCTGGGAATGGTCAGGTTCAGGCTCGGATGTACGCGACTTACCGGAGAGAGTACGAGAACTTCACTCATCTCCCCGGCGAGTCCGTTGATGCCCTTTTCCAGCGATTTACGGTCGTTGTGAACAACATGAGAGCCAATGTGGACATCCTCCCATACAATGATCATGATAGAGCCGTGAAGCTCTTGCACTCGTTGGATCGTACCGTATGGGACGGGAAGTTTGAGGCTATTGTTGAGTCTGAGAAGTATGACACCTTGACGGTGAACGAGCTGTTCTCGAAGCTCAAGTCGGCTGAGTTGGACCGTGGTATGACAGCCAAGATCGAGAGCCCGACTGATTCTCATAGTCTCGCTCTCGTTAGTGGCAAAGGAGCTAAGTCTAACGCTAACGCATCCTCCAGGATGTACTCTCTGTCTTCTTTGATGTCTTTGCCAGACGAGGAGTTCGACGTGCTTGGAGAGGACGAACTGGCGTTGCTGACCAGGCGGTTCGAGAGGCTGCACGAGAACCGGGTGAACACGAGGAGGACAGCATGGACGTGCTTTTAGTGCGGCAAGCCAGGACACTTCGTCGCCGACTGCCCTGAGAAGACGGAGAACAAGGACGGCTACAAGGACGGCTACAGGCACCGATCGAGCAAGGATGGCAAGTACCGATCGAGGCGCGATCACAAGCACAAGAACAAGCACAAGGACGAGCGACGGTCGAGGAAGAAGGATGGCCGCGGCAGGAAGGCCCGAGCAATGGTCGGAGCAAGCGACGTCGACTCCAGCTCCGCCTACTCTTCCTCGAGCTCGAGTAGCAGTGAAGATGAAGGTGATCGGCGTAAGAACAAGAAGTCATCCAGGAACTTGAGCGGGTTGAGCTGCTTCGCGGGAGATGGCTTCTGCGGCATGGCCCGTAGCTCCGGCAGCAAGAAGAGCCACCAGAGTGACTCGGACTCTGACTCCGAGGATGAGGTATGTGATGAGCTCTCTTCTTTGCGCAAGGAGAATGATGAGTTGGTTGACTTGCTTGATAACCGCGATCACATGCTTAGAGAGGCCAAGAAGATGAGGAAAGAACTTAGGGCCTCACTAGAAGATGCTAGGAACCGTGTGGCTGAGCTAGAAACCCAGAACCTAGATGCTAAGCTTGAGATTGATTCGCTTAAGGCTTCTCCTGTGGTTTCTGATGAGATTGATTGCTGTGATTGCTCTGTGTACCTAGCTGATCTTACTGCTCTTAAGGATAAGCATGCTTCTACTTGTGATGAACTAGATATGCTTAGGGTTGAAGTGGCTGAGCTTAAGTCTAGACCTGCTTTGCTAGATGCTTGCACTTCTTGCCCTGTTTTGCATGGAAAGATTGATGAGATGCATGCTTACACTATTTCGCTTGAGGCTAAGTTGAAAGAGCCTATTCCCACTTCTTGTTCTACTTGTGAATTGCATGCGGTTAAGAATTTGGAGCTTGCACATTATGTTGATCGCTTGCAGGATGAGAATGATGAGCTGAGAAAATGTATGAGCTGGTTGTCGGGTCAGGAGTCTCAGCTTGGTATCATGATAGCGGCTTTCAAACGCTATGATGGTCAGGCACTTGGGGCTGACAAGCCTGGAGAGAACTGTGGTGAGGGAGTTGAGAGAGTTGGAGAGATTCCTATCCCACCACCAAACAGACACAAGAACAAGTTTGAGCCCAAGCCTAACCATCTCAGAAACAAACTTGACACTACTCCAGATCCACCCATATTCCCTCACCCAACAAATGATTTTCAGAAACCGGTGAAGTTTGTGAGCCCAAAGGGAGGTGAGGAAGGAGAGAAGAAGGGTGAGAGCCGAGTGGGCAGCCCCAACCCAAGCCTAAGCCTAAGCCACAGCCCATAAAGTTCCATTGTGGGTATTGTGGGAGAGATGGTCACAAGGATGAGTTTTGCTTCAAGAGGAAGCGTGAGGAGAGAATGACTAGAGAGTGGGCTAACAAGGACAGGTACCACCCCTCTAATGGTGTACCTGAGCCTCGTATGCAGATGCCCAGGGCCAAGGCGATTGTGAGGACAGTTCCGGCTTGGGGAGACCGGAAGGCTGTAGGTGCTGCTGCTGACCGAGCTACACCGGTCAGACCGGTGCACTACACCGGTCAGACCGGTGCAGGTCTGGGCAGACAGCGAGTTGGGTTTCGTGCTCGTGAGGATGCTCGGTTTGGTTCTGGAGGTCGTGGTTCTGGTGGTTGGTCTGGAAAGTTTGCAGGTGGTCAGTTTGCTAGGCGTTCTCCACCTCGTGCTCAATACGGGGGTGGGAGGAGTCATAGCTTTGAGATGGAGAGGAGGAACGATCCACGGTTTCCCTTTCGTGGCTTTCGTCCTCCTCCAGCTAGAGAGGGTTGGTTCCCTCGTGGTGGTTACCGTGGTGGTAGCTTTGATAGGCGTGATGATTTGGTTTATGCTAACCCCACTTTGGAGCAAATGGCTCGGCACTGGTTTTACTCTTTTGGTACTAACCCCAGTGCTGAGTCGTTTGTTCACTCACGTGCTCGCTTTTGAATTTCAGGTGGGAGACTTGAAGAACATTTGGTTGATTGACTCCGGTTGCTCGAGGCATATGACCGGAGACAAGGGGTGGTTCTCAAGTCTCATCCCGGTGGTGACAAAGAAGTACATCACCTTTGGGGACAATGGGCGAGGGCGTGTGCTGTCAGAAGGTGAGATTAAGGTAAGTGACAAGATCACTCTCAGGCGTGTTGCTCTTGTTCAATCGCTTGGATACAATTTGCTTTCTGTGTCCTAGTTGTTGGATGAGGGTTTTGAGGTGTTGTTTCGGCCTGGTGGTTCTCGGATTTTAGATTCTCGGGGGGATCTTGTTTGCATGGTCGTTCCCGAGGGTCAAGTGTTCCGAGCTGATTTTTCTCAGTCTTCTGGTGTGGAGCGTTGCTTTTTGGCTGGTTCTTCGAGTGAGTTGTGGAAGTGGCATAGGAAGTTGGGTCACTTGAGTTTTGACCTTTTGTCTCGCTTGAGTAAACTCAATTTGGTCCGAGGATTGCCACGGTTGAGGTTTGAGAAAGAGTTGGTTTGTGCGCCGTGTAGGCATGCCAAGATGGTAGCCTCTTCTCACCCGCTTCTCACCGATGTGATGACTGAGCGTCCATGCGAGCTACTCCATATGGACCTTGTTGGCCCAGCTCGTGTGCGATCTGCGGGTGGGAAGTGGTATGTCCTTGTTGTGGTGGACGACTACTCTCGGTACGCGTGGGTGTTCTTTCTTGAGGAGAAGGGGGAGACGTTTGGTTTTGTTCGAGATCTTGTCTTGAGGTTAAGAAACGAGAGGCACGGAGATGCCATACGAGCGATCCGCAGTGACAATGGCTCGGAATTCAAAAACTCTCGCTTCGAAACCTTTTGCCATGACTTGGGTCTTGAACATCAGTTTTCGAGTCCGTATACGCCTCCCCAGAATGGCGTGGTGGAAAGGAAAAATAGGACCTTGTGCGAGATGGCTCGGACGATGCTCGACGAGCATAGGACTCCGAGAAGGTTCTGGGCTGAGGCGGTCAATACCGCGCGCCATGTGTCGAACAGGATCTACCTCAAGGTTCACAAGAAGAAAACCTGTTACGAGTTGATGCACGGTCGCACACTCAAGGTGAGTCACTTCCATGTCTTTGGTTGTAAATGCTTCATTCTGAAGAAAGGGAAGAAGTTGGACAAGTTCGAGGCTAGGTCTGTCGATGGCATTTTCTTTGGTTATGCATCTCATTCTAGAGCATTTCGTGTGCTCAATCTTGAAACTAACCAAATCGTGGAGACATGCGAGGTAACCTTCGACGAGACACAGCCACGTAGTCAGCTTATTTTTGAGTGTGCAGGTGACGACGAACTTGGCGAAGAGATCTTTCAGGAGGAGGAGCATGAACATGGAGATGATGAAGATGGCGGTGTGATGCCCGCGGCTGAACATGTACCTACTACTTCGACGACGATCGAGAATGGACCCTCTCCCACACCTACAACGACAAACCCAGATCAAGGCGAAGCTGCTGTTGAGGGGGAGGTAGCATCAAGGCGAGAACCTCCCCGGCGAGTGCAAGTGGATCACCCAGCTTCGAGAATCATCGGCGACATGAATGAACGTACTACACGGTCGAGGGTTCGGAACAATTCTCATTTCGCTCATGCTGCTTTTGTTGCCACCTTTGAGCCCAAAGACATTGGACACACGTTATCTGATCATAATTGGGTTAACTCGATGCATGAGGAGTTGGAGAATTTTGAGAGGAACCAAGTTTGGGTATTGGTTGACCCTCCCCCAGGGTGTAAGCCGATTGGGACAAAATGGGTGTGGAAAAATAAAAAGGGAGAGAAAGGAGAAGTGGTGAGGAACAAGTCGAGACTTGTTGCTCAGGGGTACAGTCAGAAAGAGGGGATCGACTACGAGGAGACTTTTGCTCCTGTAGCTCATTTGGAGGCGATCAGGATCCTTCTAGCCTTTTCCGTGGCTAAAGGGTTCAAGTTGTACCAGATGGATGTGAAGAGTGCTTTCCTGAACGGTGTGTTGGAGGAAGAGGTGTTTGTGAGGCAACCACCGGGGTTTGAGAGTGAGAAGTACCCCCACCGGGTGTACAAGTTGAGGAAGGCGTTGTATGGGTTGAAGCAGGCGCCTAGAGCTTGGTATGGTAGGTTGAGGGGGTTCCTGTTTGAGAGAGGGTTTGAGATGGGGAAGGTCGACCAGACCTTGTTTCTCCTCAGGCAGGGCAGAGATATCCTAATTGTGCAGGTATACGTGGATGATATTGTCTTTGGTGGCTCGTCTAACTTTCTTGTTGCAAGGTTTGCAGAAGACATGAGCAGGGAATTTGAGATGAGCATGATGGGTGAGTTGCAGTTCTTCCTTGGGCTACAAATCAAGCAATCAAAGGAAGGAATATTTGTGCACCAAGCTAAGTACACCAAGGACATTGTGAGGAAGTTCAAGATGGAGGACTCCAAGGCTATGGCAACGCCTATGAGTACGACTACAGCTCTTGATGCAGACGAGGAAGGTGAACACGTGGACCAGAAAGAGTACCGGAGCATGATCGGGTCACTCCTCTACTTGACAGCGACGAGGCCGGACATCCAATTCTCGGTGTGTCTGTGCGCTCGTTTTCAAGCGTCTCCGAGGACTTCGCATCGGCAAGCAGTCAAGCGCATTTTCAGGTATTTGCGACACACTCCCAACTTCGGTCTTTGGTAATCTGCGTCTTCTTCTTTGGCGCTTCATGGATTTTCAGACGCGGACTTTGCCGGGTGTCGGTTGGATAGGAAGTCCACTTCTGGGACTTGCCAGTTCTTGGGTTCTTCTTTGGTATCTTGGTCTTCCCGCAAACAGTCGAGTGTTGCTCAATCCACTACCGAGGCAGAGTATGTGGCCGCAGCTAGTTGTTGCTCTCAGCTCCTTTGGATCACATACACCATGAGTGACTTTGGTGAGGAGTATACCCATGTCCCACTTCAATGTGATAGCACCAGTGCCATAAGCGTTGCAAAGAACCCAGTGCTCCATTCCAAAACCGAGCACATAGAAGTGAGGTATCATTTTCTGAGAGACAACGTAGAGAAAGGGAAGATAGCTTTGATCCATGTACCCACACATGAACAACTAGCCGATATTTTCACCAAACCCCTAGATCAAGCAACTTTCACTTGTTTGCGAGGGGAGCTTGGTGTTTGTTTGTTTTCTTGAGTTGGCGTGTGGGAGCTCCTTTGTAGCATATGTATAGCTTTCCTTTGTGCATTTCTTGCATTTGGCATGGCATATGTAACATGATGTATAGGCATCTTTGTATCTTAGGTTGCATGCATTTTGTATCATATGCATTGTTTAGGAAAGGCTTCTCCTATATACATTGTTCACCATGGAATGACATATATATCTTTGTGAGCTAATTTGGTAAGCTATGGTTAGTTTGGCTTAGCTCTTGATAATCTTGGTTTATATCCATGGTTGATGGCTATGTTTTTGAAAAATTTCAGATTTATGCTCTCTTGTGAGTAAATACCTTTACATGATCTTGACATGTTTTTGTGGCTTGGTTATGCTTAATTTGTGGTTGGATAGCTTATTTTGATCATATGGGGCCAAAGGCTCATTTGCCATCATGAATGTTTAGCCCCCATGCTTCATCTTGTGGAGGGGCATAAGTTCCTTTTTGTCGCAAAGACATTTCATGTACCAATTATAAATCTGAAAAATGAAATGTAAATTGCTTGAAAAATGTGCTCCCATGTCATATGTGCTAATTTTAATTTGCTTTGGGTGCTAAATCGTTGCATGATGCCTACCAATGAGAAGTCTCATTTATAGAAGTAGGCACATGGCTCGATGGCTTTGACATGACATGAGGTGCTTGTGGGTGTTTATGATGGTCTTATGCTTAGAATGGTTGTCCTAGCATGAAGTTTGTGTGGCTTTGCCATTTTGACATGTTTTGCTCATGTTTAGGACTTTGCTCATGAGAGGGTGATTTTTCGCAAAATTGCTAAATTCTATCTTAGCTTCGCCCAATGGTTGTGAAACTTGGTGATCATGAAGTTTATGTCATTACGAAGCTATAGAGTATCTAACTTGCTCGTTTGGACATGTGTAGCACCCTATGTTGAATTTTGTCTATTTGAGAAGCTCTATGTTGCATTTTTTGCATTTTTTGCTTGATTCATGCATTGTCAACAAGGGGGAGAAGTTTGAGCATGTTTTGGCCTACTGAATGCATTTGGAAGGTTTTCAGGTGGTTTCGAGCCATTTTTGGGCTCTGTTGTGCACCGGTCTGAACGGTTGAGGTCACCGGTCTGACCGGTCAGAGTGCTGGTCCTGTTCACATGTTGCGCACCGGTCTGACCGGTGGTGTCGACCGGTCTGACCGGTCAGAGCTGAGCTGTTGCAGCTGCTCTGTTTCGTGAAGTGGTTCGCATGCATTTGTCCAGGGGGAGTTGCATTGGTTCAGGGGGAGCTTGCATGTGTGCAGGGGGAGCTCTTTGTGGTTTTCGAGCTTTGGTTTGATGGTTTGTGCTCTTTGCTTGAGTATGTTTTGTCTCGGATGTGTCGAGCCGTTGCCCTTGCCTAAGGGGTCCGAGACTTGTCTTCTTCAAGTGATCTTGCTCTTTGCCTTTTCTTTGGCTTTCGATCGCTTGTTGGAGTTCCTTTTAGTCGTTTCTTTTCTTTTCCTTTTCTCTTGGTTACCAAAACGTGTGTGTTGTCAATGCACTCATCAAGGGGGAGATTGAGAGCCAGGTGTGGTTCGAGGACCGGTGGATGGTCGCTTCCTGGTGTGATGAGTGATTGACAACGTGGTGTGAACTGATTCTTGGCTAAGTATTGCAGATGCAGGTTGCGGCTTGACTGGTGCAGGTGCAGGTGAAGAACAAGCGTGAAAGGTCGTTGCCGGTGAGGCCTCCAGGTGTGGAGAAGACAAGTAGGCTTGGTTCGAGGGACCCGGTGGCCAGCGGGGTCAAGTGCGGGCCGCATGGTGGCAAGAACGGCAAGATGAAGTCATTGACGGTTTCTTGGTTGAGCCTCAAAACCAAGGTCGAGCCGGGACTACGTGGGAGCCGAGTCATGAGTGGTGATTGGCGGAGGCTACACCGAGTTCGCGGGGTTTCCGGTGGTTCACCAGAAAATCACTGGGTTCCTTGGTTGATCCACAAAGCCAAGACCGAAGAACCGAAGACGGAGGTACAGCAGCTCCAGACCGGTCTGACCGGTGGGTCTGACCGGTGGGTACCGGTCTGACCGGTGAGGAGCACCGGTCTGACCGGTGTGCGACGACGCAGTCCGGAATCTTCGAAGCGGAGGACACGCGTCGGGATCGCAAGGCTTGCGTCGAGGCTAAGCAAGTTTGCGGTCGCTGTGCATCCGTCCGATGGTGCGAAGACAAAGACTTCCAATTTCGCCCTCGAGGGGCATGTATCCCTAGTTAGCTAGTAAGGGTATTTTAGTCTTTCGGTTGCCTCCATATAACCCAAGGGGTGAGAGGATGGCAGCCATCTCTTGGAACCCTAGCTCATTTGGTTTTCCTATTTTCCTTCCTATTTTCTTAGGATTTTCGTAGGACTAGCTTGAGAGCTTCATGGTGAGATCTTGTGAGAGGGAAGGATGATCGAGCAGCAAGCTAGACCTTGTATGAACCTCTTTGGTATGTATAGATGATTCGGCGTGGTTCCTCAAGGCTTGGATGTGTCTTTCCCGTTTCTCTTTTTTGGTGATTTTCGGAGCCCTTTCTTGGCGATTTTCTTGGAGCGATTTCGAGGCCTTTCTCTTTGGGATTTGGTGGGGGATGTATGCATGAACCCTTCGTGGTTCTTTCCCCTTTGATTCCCCTTCCAAATCCGTGAGCAAAGGGGCTCGATTTTGGGGTTTTCGTGGCTCTAGGGTTAGAGGCGTTCTTGGTGGGATTTCTTCGATTCCTCTTGATTTGACAAGTTTTGGTGGACCAAATCTTGGCTATGGAGTACCCATGAGGTGTTCCTACTATCCCCAAAGTCTTGTGCAAAACCGTGGAGCGAATCGGGAGATCGGGAGTTGGATTTGGAGGAGTTGACTCGCGGGCGCTGTTCATCCCGAGCTGCCCAGGCACGACCGGTCTGACCGGTGCTCTTGACCGGTCTGACCGATGCTAGCCCTTGGTGGGTTTTTGTCTCGGGGAATAGCCTTGTCCGTGTGGTTTTGTCCCGTGGCCCTGCTGATCAGTTCTTGGCGTGTTTGGAGTTGTTTTGCTAGGCTTTGTGAGGGGTTCTTCTTCCTCACAGGTTGTGTTTCGTGGTGGTTTTTGTTCCAGGGCCTAGAGGAGTCTCTGAGGCTTCCTAGAACGTTTGCTGTGCGGCTGCGGTAGCCACCGGCCTGACCGTCTCTGTCCACCGGTCTGACCGGTGTCACCGGTCTGACCGGCGCAGGCCATCGGTCTGACCGGTGTAGCACAGGCAGCAAGCCGTGCAAGTTTCCGCTGTGTGGTTCGGTGAGTTTTGGCTCGGAAGGTTGAGTGTTGGTTCCTAGGACCAGTAGCACTCCAGTGGCTGTGTGGTCTTGACCAACTTGGGTAGTTGAGTCGGAGACGTGAGTTGGAAGCCGTGTTCGTCTTGTTGGAGTTCTCATCTCCTTCGAGAAGAATTTTTATCGGCTCACATTCACTCCCCCCCTCTCTGGTTCGGCTAATCGGTCCTTCAGGAGGGGGGGCGAACACAAGAGAGACCGATCTATATCTCATCTCATACCATCCCATAGTCGTTCACACACTCACATGTACGCAGAACTCTGCTACAAGAACCACGTGCACTAGGGACTTGGGCCCAGAGACCCTCTCCCGACCAGTTTGTAACCCCTACTACGAACTCTTGAGCATAAAGAACACTCCCCTTCACACTAGACGTAGGGTATTACTCTCCGGAGGCCCGAACCAGTATAGTCCCTTGTGTCTCTTGTGCCACCGTGCGGTTCCCGACACGCGATCATACAAATTTACTTGCCGGCGGTAACAAACGCCGACAGTTGGCGCGCCAGGTAGGGCCTCGCGTGTCTCGACATTCACTCCAGGGTTCGCACGGCTCATCCACCAGCTCTTCCGATGGTGATCATCACGGAGTCGCTGCCGATGAGGTACCCCATGGGGTCATCCGACCCATTCCCAGCGGGATACGAGATCCGGTTCGGGAGCCTGGAGTTCCAGGCGACCGGCAACGGCTACCACATGCGTCTTCTTTCCAGGAACGCGAACGTGGTGCGTGGTGACCCGGAACCTCATCACGACCTCTCCTGTAACACCCCGCCCACCAAAGCCGCACCGCCCAGCCCTTCCGTAGGGGCGAGCACACGTACACATAGCACCCTGCTTACACTTTCGTCCTCGCTTCGTGTAAAAGGGTTAACCCGAGGGTGTTATGGCTGGTGGACAAAGGCTTATAAGTTGGCTCCACCCTTGCTCAACTAGCAATGTGGCACTAAACACGCGCACCTGTGCTCATGGGCCACTCGTGGGCCATCCCAATTGGGCCGGGTGTGACATTCACCCCCCCTCAAAGAACCCGACGTCCTCGTCGGTCCAACTCACCCGTCCAGTGCCGACACATACGCCATGCCGTGTGCCCCATCCCAGGCCCACACGTGCATGCATATGTCCGCACACTGACCCGAGCAAATGTCCAGGAACCTTCCCTCTTAGCGCACGACCGTACGTCCAGTGTCGACCCATATGCCATGCCGTGTGTCCCATCTCAGGCCCACACGCGCCATGCGCCCTATGTCCGCACATTGACCCGTACGCGCAACCGCGAGGGTCGGCTCTGATACCATTTGTAACACCCCGCCCACCAAAGCCGCACCGCCCAACCCTTCCGTAGGGGCGAGCACACGTACACATAGCACCCTGCTTACACTTTCGTCCTCGCTTCGTGTAAAAGGGTTAACCCGAGGGTGTTATGGCTGGTGGACAAAGGCTTATAAGTTGGCTCCACCCTTGCTCAACTAGCAACGTGGCACTAAACACGCGCACCTGCGCTCATGGGCCACTCGTGGGCCATCCCAATTGGGCCAGGTGTGACATCTCCCGACGAGCTGTACCCTAACTCCGACAGCGAGGAGTACACGCACGGGTATGAGGACCTGGAGTGGGACTACTCCGGGCTCTGCGACCCCGACACTTTCAGGTGTTTCCAGGCAGCGGTGGACTACTGTTTCGACTACTCCGACGATTCCAGCGCAGGGGATTAAGACTCCTCACGCGAATACTTCGTCATCGGCAACACCCCAGCGCCAGTGCCATACACCCCACCCGCAAATGCTTCATGGCCCAGACTCCGGATGGGCCGTCCAAACTGCCCACAGCTCGACGACGAATAGCGTGGCCGCTGCGCAGGGCCAACTCGATGGCGCCGCACGACGGGCGTGCCTGGACGAGCTCGAGGAAGCACAGCGCCAGCTCGACAACGAGTGGGCCCTGCTCCACCAGCAGCACGGACAGGACGCAAACCCGACTCCTGCTCGTGTGCGCACGTGAGACGTCCAGCATTGCATAATCAATGACGACTGTTACGTCATCAACGGCACACCCGTCTTCAAACGGGTGTCACAGAACCTGGCTGTGGTGGCTGTTCTTCTCCAGAAGATCCCAGAGCCAGCCACGCCCCAGGAGAAAGAAATGCACCAGCAGCTCAAGACGCTCCTTGAGACTGCCATCGTGCAGCAGGCAGAGAGCTCCGCCTCACGTCAGCGGGGCTCGCAGGGGCGCATGCACTCTGAGCAATGACAACCGGCCGCCCCGTCGTAGCATCCACACCGATCTGTGGAAGTCAACATCCTCGTCAAGAGCCGCCTCGGCCCCGATCATGACGCACACGACACCATCAAGGCTCGGCAGAAGGCGGCCGCGAGCCGGGACAAGGACCACGAGCACCAGCCTCGTAAGGAGTACAACAAGCGGCGCGGTGGCCGCTACGACAGTGACGAAGACCGGAGCCGGAGCAACTCGCCCGACGCCGAAGGGCCACGGGCCTTCGGGAAGAACGTCCGCAACGCGCGTTTTCCTCCGTGCTTTCGAGCTTTGACGACCGTACCCAAGTACGACACAGAGACCAACCCCAGCGTTTGGCTGGAGGACTACTGGCTGGCATGCAACGCCGGCGGAGCGCAGGACGACCTGTTCATCATCAAGAACCTCCCACTACACCTTGCCGACTCGGCCCGCACATGGCTGGAGCACCTGCCCCGAGGCAGGATCGACAGCTAGTCGCAGTTGCGGGACGCCTTCATCGACAACTTCCAGGGCACGTACGCCCGACCAGGCAATCCGTGGGACTTGCGCAACTGCAAGCAGATGAAGGAGGAAAGCCTGCGCGACTACATCCGGCGCTTCTCCAAGCGGTGCACCGAGCTACCCAACACCACCGGCACGGACATCATCTCGACATTCCAGAACGGGACCACATGCGCCATGCTGATTCATAGGATTGGGTGCCGGAAGCCGCGATCAACTCGGGAGCTCCTCGACATCACCACAGACCACGCCAATGGGGAAGAGGCGGTAGCCTCTGCCCTCAGCCCCGGCACCGGCAAAGGAAAGCAGCCAGCAGACGCTGATGAAGGTCCATCCGCTCAGTCCAACAAGAAGAAGAAGAACAAGAACAAGCGGCACCGCGACGACAACCTTGTGGCCGCAGTCGATTGGAAGACAACAAGGCCCAAGAACAATCCGCCCAAGGACCACTTCGAGAAGCTGCTCGAGGCACCGTGCACCAACCACGAGGGCCCGGTCAAGCACGCACTCAAGGACTGCAACCTGATGAAGGCCTACCACACCGGCACGCTGAAAAAGTGTGACCCCGCCCCGACTGACAAAGGGGGCAAGGACAAAGATGACGACGACGCCGGATACCCTGGAGAAGACGGCAAAGTCATGATGATCTTCGGGGGCTCACCAGCGCGCCCGCCCAGGCGCCTGGAGAAGCTGATCCGGCGGGAAGTCTACAACACCGAGCTCGCGACGCCAGCATACCTGAAGTGGTCGGAGACGCCGGTCACGTTCGACCGCAGCGACCATCCCGACCACATCCCACAACCGGGTAACTACCCGCTTGTTGTGGCGCCCTTGTTCGGTACCAAGCGTATCCACAAGGTGCTGATGGACAGAGGTAGCAGCCTCAATGTCATTTACATCTCGACTCTCGACGACATGGAGATTCCGCGATCCTGACTGCGGCCGTCTACGACACCATTCCACGGGGTCGTACCCGAGGTGGTTCCCCTTGGGCAGATCGATATGCCTGTCACTTTCGGAACACTGAGCAACTTCCGAAAGGAAACCCTCACCTTCGAGGTGGTCGGGTTCCCGAGGACGTATCACGCGATACTCAGAAGGCTAGCATACGCGAAATTCATGGCCATCCCCAGCTACACGTATCTCAAGCTGAAGATGCCCGGTCCGAAGGGCATCATCACGGTGGGCACATGGTTCTAGTACGCATACGAATGCGATGCTGAGTGTTTTCAGTTCGCTGAAAAACTGGTTCGGTTCGAGAAGCTCGCCGCAGAGCCCCTCTCTAAGGACCCTGAAATCCCCGAGTCGTCCAAGCGTGTGGCATGCTCTTTCGAGCACGACAAGGACGCCAAGGAGGTGGCCGTCGCCGATGACGGCGGCACGATGCGTATTAGGACGGCACTCGATCCTAAATAGGAAAGCGCGCTCATCGACTTCCTCCGAGTGAACCTCGACGTGTTTGCATGGAAATCCTCCGACATGCTTGGGATTCCAAGGGAGGTCGCCGAGAAGAAGCTTAACATTAAGCCCGGCTCGAAGCCAATAAAGCAACATCTTCGCTGCTTCAACTCCGACAAATGCAAGGCCATCGACGAAGAAATCAAGAAGCTCCTTAGTGCAGGGTTCATTCGAGAAGTGCACCACCCCGAGTGGTTAGCAAATCCTGTACTTATAAAAAAGAAGAATGACAAATGGAGAATGTGTGTTGACTACACGAGCCTGAACAAGGCGTGTCCGAAAGATCCATTTCCATTACCGTGCATAGATCAAGTAGTCGACTCAACAGTCAGGTGCGAAACCCTCTGTTTTATCGATGCTTGCTCCGAGTACCACCAAATCGCGATGAGCCTCGCCGACCAGCTTGCCACCTCGTTCATCACCCCTTTTGGTGCGTTCTGTTACGCGTCCATGCCGTTTGGGTTGAAAAACGCGGGTGCCACGTTCCAGAGATGCATGCGACGTGTCTTTGGTGACCTCATCGGACGACTGATCGAAGCCTATGTCGATGACATCGTGGTAAAGTCAAAGAAGGTGGGCGACCTGATCCCAGACCTCATGACAGTTTTCAAGAAACTGAGGGAGTACGGCGTAAAGCTTAACCTTGAGAAGTGCGTCTTCGGGGTCCCCAGAGGCATGCTCCTTGGGTTTGTCGTGTCTGAGCGCGGTATCGAGGCAAATCCCGAGAAGATCTCGGCCATCACGAACATGGGGCCAATCCAGAATCTGAAGGGGGTGTAGCGCGTCATGGGATGCCTCACCGCCCTCAGCCGTTTCATCGCCCGACTTGGCGAACGCAACCTACCACTGTACATACTCATGAAGAAGTCAGACCAGTTCACATGGACGCCCGAAGCACAAGAAGCGCTCGACTCACTCAAGAACCTGCTCAAAAGCCCGCCAGTGCTCACAGCACCAGCGGAGGAAGAGCCCATGTGCACTGGTTGTCGAGTGAGATGAGCCCGGAAGGACACAAAAAGTACAACGCCTAGTATATTTCGAAAGTGAAGTCCTCTCCAACTCGAATACACACTACCCGCAGATCCAAAAGTTGATTTATGCTATCCTGATCACCAAGCGGAAGCTCCAGCATTACTTTGATTCACACCCCATCACGGTGGTGTCAAAATACCTGCTTGGCGAGGTCATACAGAGCCCAGAAGCCGACGGAAGAATAGCTAAGTGGGCCCTCAAGTTGATGGGGCAGAACATCACTATGCGCCTCGTAGCGCTATCAAGTCGCAGGCATTGGCCGACTTCGTCACCGAATGGACATAGGTCCAGACCCCTCCAGCACCAATCAAACACTAGACGTGGCTCATGTACTTTGACGGCTCGCTCATGAAGGAAGGAGTCAGGGTCGGGCTTGTCTTCATCTCGCCTCTGGGTGTGCGTATGGAGTACATGGTCCGACTACATTTCGCGGCCTCCAATAATGTCGCAGAGTACGAAGCCCTCCTCAACGGCCTCCGGATCGCCCTCGAGCTCGGGATTCACCGTCTCGAGATCCGGGGAGATTCCGACCTCATCGTGGGGCAGGTGATGAAGGAAAAGAATTGCTTGAGCCCGAAGATGGCAGCGTATTGCCAAGTGGTCCGCGAGTTGGAATACAAGTTCCACGGGCTCGAGCTCAATCACGTGCTGCGCAAATACAATGAAGCGGCGGACATCCTCGCGAGGCAGCATCTATTTGGAAACTTGTCCTGCACGAGGTCTTTGCCAGCGACTAGTACGAGCCATCTGTCCGCTCCGAGGAGGACAAGCTACCGAAACCCTCAACGCAAGAGGTCATGGAGATTGACGAGGTGCGAGAGCCCAACCTTGAAGACCCGGACTGGAGGATCCCGCTCCTCGAGTGGATGGTGGAAGACAAGCTACCACCTGACAAAGAGGAGGCCAGGCGCATCACACGAATGGCCAAGTCGTACAAACTTGTCGATGGCGAGCTCTGACGAAAGGGCGCCCAAGGCCTTCTCATGCGTTGCATCCTGTCCGACCAAGGGAAAGAGCTGCTGCAGGACATTGACGTCGGCACATGCGGACACCACGCCACTCCGAAGACCATTGTCGGAAAAGCCTTCTGACAAGGTTTGTACTGGCCGATCGTCGTCGCTGACGCCAACCGCATCATGCGCACCTGCGAAGGCTGCCAATTCTACGCGCGACAAACTCATCTCCCAACACAAGCACTTCAGACCATCCCCATCACTTGGCCCTTTGCTGTCTGGGGGCTGGATCTGATCGGACCATTGAGGAAAGGGCCCGGGGGCTACACGCATGTGCTCATGGCTGTCGACAAATTCTCCAAATGGATCGAGGCCAAGCTGATAACAAATGTCTGATCCGAGGAGGCCGTCGCGTTCTTCACCGACATCATCTACCGCTTCGGAATCCCGAAATCCATCATCACCGACAACAGCACCCAGTTCACCGGCAAAAAGTTCCTCAAGTTGTACAATGACAACAACATCCGAGTGGACTGGGCCGCCGTTAGCCATCCGACGACCAACGAGCAGGTGGAGAGGGCGAACATCATGATCTTGCAAGGCCTGAAGCCGCGAATTTTCAAGCGCCTCGAGAAGTTCTGAGCAACGTGGGCCGCAGAGCTCTCGTCCGTCCTGTGGAGCTTGCGTACCACATCTAGTCGGGCTACCGGCAGCATGCCCTTCTTCCTAGTGCACAGGTTGGAGGCCGTTCTTTTGACAGACATCGACTACGGCAGCCCGAGAGTTCAAGCATACACCGAAGAAGGCAACCAGGTCGCTCTCGAAGACGCCATCGACCAGCTGGACGAAGCACGCAGTGTCCCCCTCCTCCACTCAGTGCACTACTAGCAGGCCCTGCGATGCTACCTGAGGACCAGGTGTGTCCGAAGACCAGTGGAGGGTCGCTCCTTAGTGATGAGTGATTGACAACGTTGTGTGCACTGATGCTTGGCCAAGTGTGTAGGTACAGGTTGCGGCTTGACTCGTGTCGGTGCAGGTGAAGAACAAGCGCGAAAGGCCTTAGCCGTGGCGGCCTCCGGGTGATGGAGAGGCAAGTAGGCTTGGTTCGATGGACCCGGTGGCCGATGGGGTCAAGTGCGAGCCGTGCGGTGCAAGACTGGCGGGCTGAAGTCGTGAACATGGGTCGGTGCGAGGTAGCGAATCGAGCCCGAAGCTTGCACGCGGGGTTTGTTGGTTTGCCCACAAAACCATCGGTGGACGGTTTCTTGGTTTGGGCCTCAAAACCAAGTTCGGAGACCCGATGCGATGGAGACGGTGATCCGGGAGCGTCGGGAAGCATCAAGGCGGGGGGCACGTGGCGTGATCACGGGGCTTGCGTCGATGCTAAGCAAGGCCACGGTAGAAGCGTGTCCGCTCGATGAAGACTTGACCAAAATGCCCCTGAGGGGTTGTATCTTCTATTTGAGTTGTAGGGGTAGCGTGGTCATTTACCTCCCTCCGATGGACTTCGTATAAATAGCGGAGAGGTGGATGGCATCTCTCGCTCTTGGACTCTAGGGTTTCCTCCCCCGGTAGATTGCTCTGAACTGCTTCTTTTCCCTCTGTATTCCTTAGGCTAGACTCTAGTATAGAATCTGACCTCTGGATGTATGGAAGCATTCGGCGTTGCGGTGATCTCCGAGTCCTCTGTGATTTTCGTGTCATTTTCGGGGCTATTTTTGGGGAGTTTCGTTCTTCGCTCGATTCGGGGATTTGAGGGCGTTTTCTGTCGGATTTCTTTGAGGGGATCATGGGTGGATGCCTTGCGCATCTTTGTGTGTGATCTTGACCCCTCAAACATCGGGGAAAGCCTTCGATTCGTGAGTTTTTGGCCGGAGCCCGAGTTCTTGGTGGTAGTTCGTGTGATCCGCGATTCCCGGTGATTTAGTGAGTTAGAGGTCGAGATTTTTGGGGCATAGCTTCCTCTTGTGTTGCTTATCATCTTCCCTAAATCTTGTCTCAAGAGCTTTGGCCGTTTGGGAGATCCGGTGATAGATTGGGAGAGTTGACTCCCGAGCTCGAGCAGTTTTTGGTTCTGTTCATGCGCGGCGGACAATCCACCTGGTGCGCGCGGACAGTCGGTGAGGGGCCAGTTCGTCGCAGTTCGTCGCTTGTTCGTGTGCGTTCGTGTTTCGATCTGTTTCTTCCCTAGGGTTTGGTTGCAGGCGGTTTGCGGACAGTCCGAGGGGGTTGCCGGACTGTCTGCTGGGTCGAGTTTTTGTCTGGGGTGGAGCTGAGTTTGTCTGGGGTTTCCAGCGAGGTGGACGGACGGTCCGCACTGCCTTCACGGACAGTCCGCGACACTGGCGGACAGTCCGCGTGGCTCAGCCGGACAGTCCAATTTTCTCGATGCGTCTCTGGTGGTTCTGCTGAAGTTTTCGGACAGTCTGCGTCGACGGCCCGGACAGTCCGCCACTACCTTGCGGACGGTCTGCCCGTACCAGTCAGACAATCCGCGCCTGGCTTTTCCAGAATTGGCCAAGTGCTTTGATTCTTGTCTTGTGCTTCCGCGGTTTGATTCAAGGCTTGTCTCTAGGACTTGTGGGCTTGTGTGTGCCTAGTCTAGAGCTTCTCTGGTGTGTGCGAGTACTCGGAGTGGCAATCAGGGTATAGGCTGAGTTCGACCTTCGGGAAGAATTTTTATCGGCTTCCATTCACTCCCCCCCTCTTTGGTCGCCTATTCGGTCCTTCAATTGGTATCAGAGCCAGTTACGGATCTTCTTGATTCTAACCAGTCTAAGATCCAAAGATGGGCGATTATGGCAAGGGGTCGGGTCCTCCGCAGTTTGATAGCAAGAATTACCCGATGTGGGAGAGGCGCATGAGCGCGTTTTTGCGTGGGAAGGGAACTCTAATCTGGGAGGTCACTCAGAATCCTCATTATGTCATCCCAGATAGTTTTCTGCTTCCAGGATCGCGGGACATGTGTGAGGCCAACAGCAAGGCCGTTGATTACTTGTTCCGTGCTCTCTGTGCCTCGGAGTTCGAGCGAGTGTACGGAGAGAATGTGGCCGGAAAGATTTGGCTTAAGTTGAGAAATGCTCATGTTGGCAATGCCCAAGTGCAAGCCCGTTTGTTTTCCACTTACCGGAGAGAGTATGAGAACTTCACTCATCTCCCCGGTGAGTCGACCGATACTATGTTTCAGCGCTTCACTAGCATAGTCAACAACATGAGGGCCAATGTGACAGTGCTCCCATACACGGATCATGATCAAGCTATCAAGCTTTTGCATGCCCTGGATAGGTCTGTGTGGAGCGCCAAGGTCGAGGCCATTGAGGAGTTGAGCGTGTATGATACGCTGACGCTTGACGAGCTGTTTTCCAAGCTCAGGTCTTCAAAGGTTGATCGTGGCTTGAGAGCCAAGAGCGAGAGCCCCACTGATCCTCATAGTTTGGCTCTTGTCTCAGGATCAAGGTCTAACGCTAACTCTGGTGGTTTCTCTTTGTCTTGTCTTGTGTCTTTGACAGATGAGGACTTTGAGGTGCTGAGCGAGGATGATCTCGCCTTGTTGAGCAAGAGATTTGGGCGGATGTACGAGAACCGCAAGAATGCAAGGCGGAGCTCGAGGATGTGCTATTGATGCGGGAAGCACGGGCACTTCATCGCCGAATGCCCTGAAGCCATGGAGACCAAGAATGACTACAAGGGCAAGCCCAAGCACGACTACAACAAGCACTGGTCCCAGAACGACTACAAGGACAAGCGTAAGGACAAGGGTGAGAGAAGGCCCAAGAAGCATGGCGGCTACAAGAAGAAGATGGCTCGAGCGATGGTTGCCGGAGCGAGCGACATCGACTCCAGATCAAGCGATGCTTCTTCCGACTCAAGCAGCGAGGAAGAGCAAGAATGGCGCAAGGACAAGCGGCACATGGGCAAGAACTTCACCGGCCTGAGCTTCGTCTCACAAGGTGGATTTTGCCGCAAGACGCACTCCAAGAAGGGTGGGAAGCGCAACTCGGATTTGAACTCTGACTCCGAGGAAGAGGTACGACATGATCCCAACTTCTTGCTAGAGGAGAATGCTAGGCACAATGAGTTACTTGATAACCGTGATGATGTGCTTAGGAAGACCAACAAGGAGAAGAGAGAATTCAGATCTCTGTTGGGTGATGCTAAGGACAAGATAGTTGAGCTTGAGTCCTTATTGGTTGATGCTAGAAATGAGATAGGCTCTTTGAAATCTGCTCCTGTTGTGTCTGATGAGATTGACTGTGGTGATTGCTCTGTTTTTCTTGCTGATTTGACTGCTCTCAAGGAGAAGCATGCCTCTACTCTTGAGGAACTAGATGTGATTAGGATTGAGTGTGATGAATTGAAATCTTAGCCAGCTTTGCTAGGTGCTTGTACCTCATGTCCTGTGTTGCATGCTAGGCTGGATGAATCTCACACTAGAATAGTTTCTCTTGAGGCGGCATTGAAAGCTCCTCTTCCTATATCATGCTCTACCTGTGAAATGCATGCTTTGAAAAACATGGAACTTGCACACTATGTTGATCGTCTGCAGGATGAAAATGATGAGTTGAGGAAGATGATGGGGGTGGTTGTCTGGGCATGAGCCACAATTGAGTTTGATGTTGGCTCAGTTTAAGAGGTTTGATGGTCAGGCGTTAGGGGCTGACAAGTGTGGTGAGAAGACTGGTGAGGGAGAAGAGAAAGCTGGAGAGATTCCTACTCCACCACATACCACACCAATGAACAAATTTGCACCCAAGCCAAACCACCTCAGAAACAAGATAGACACAACACCAGATCCACCAGTGTTTCCCCACAAATCTGAGAACTACCAAAAACCCATCAAGTTTGTGAGCACCCAGGGGAGTGTCTTTGGTGGGAAGTCAGGAGAGAAAGCTGGTGAGAAGCTCATAGAGAAGCCACAGCCTAAGCCACAGCCAATCCGCTTCCATTGTGAGTATTGTGGGAGGGATGGGCAAAAGGATGAGTTCTGTTTCAGGAGGAAGAGAGATGAGAGGTTTGCTAGGGAGATGGCAAACAAGGACAGGAACCACCTTTCTCATGGTATGCCTGAGCCTCGTAGAGGGCCTCTACCTAGAGGTGAGGTGTATGTGCGTACAGTTCCAACTCGTGGAGGTGGAAGTGGTTTTCCTCAGAGAGACAGGCGTGTTGGGTTTGGGTGTGGTGAGTTGGCTCGACGTGCTCCTTCTCGTGACCGTTACGAGTTTGGGAGGCACGATCAAAGCTTTGGGTCTCAGATGGACTACGGGCCACGTTTTCCCCCTCGTGGTGCGCGTACTCCTCCAGTGAGACGTGACAGGTCCTTTGGTGGTAGGCGTGAGAGGGCTCCGCCTAGAGGTTTCGATAGGATGGACTTTGCTAACCCTTCTTTTGAGCAAATGGCTCGACACTGGTTTGACTCTTTTGGTACTAACCCCAGTGTTGAGTCGCTTGCTCATTCTTGTTCTCGTGTTTGATTGCAGGTGGGAGGCTTGGAGAACTTTTGGCTGATCGACTCTGGTTGCTCACGACACATGACCGGAGATCGTGGGTGGTTCTCCAGCCTCACCCCGGTGAGTACGAGGGAGTACATCACTTTCGGGGACAATGGGAGAGGACAAGTGCTTGCTGAAAGTATGGTGAAGGTGAGTAGCAATGTGACCTTAAGAAGTGTGGCTCTGGTCAAGTTACTTAGTTTTAACCTGTTGTCAGTATCTCAATTGCTTGACGAAGGTTTTGAGGTTTGTTTTAAGTCGGGCGCTTCTCGTGTGCTTGATTCTTGAGGTGATCTTGTCTGTACGATCGTCCCCGAGGGTCAAATCTTTCGTGCTGATTTTTCCAGTTTGTTGGTTCTCCTCGATGCTTTGTTGCTGGCGTTTTGGCCGAGCTTTGGAAATGGCATAGGAGGTTGGGACACTTGAGCTTTGAGTTGCTTTCCCGATTGTATATATGCCTTGACATGCATCTTTCATGAAAACAAGGGGAAGGGTTTCATATACCTTGATTCATGCATTGTCAACAAGGGGGAGAATTTTGGGTGATATGCATGATAGGGAGAGATTTTGTGGAAAATTGGTATGCATTTGTGAGATGTTGCATGTGAGGAGAAAAATTGAGAAGAAAGAGGTTGTATTTGCTCAGGGGGAGTTTTGCATATGTGTAGGGAGAGCTCCTTTGGTTTGCCTGAGTTTTGTGCTTTGTGGTGTGCTCTTTGTGAGCTTTGTTTTGTCTTGGCTGTGTTGAGACGTTGCCCTTGCCTTAGGGGGCCGAGACTTGGTTTGGCGAGTGATAGTGTTTTTCGCTTGTTCTTTGGCTTTGGATCACTTGCTTGGAGGTTTGTGTTCGTGGTTGTTTTCTTTTCTTTTTCTCTATGATGGTAACTATGGGTGTTGTCAATGCACTCATCAAGGGGGAGATTGAGGACCAGGTGTGTCCTAGGGTTTCCTCCCCCGGTAGATTGCTCTGAACTGCTTCTTTTCCCTCTGTATTCCTTAGGCTAGACTCTTGTATAGACTTTGACCTCTGGATGTATGGAAGCATTCGGCGTTGCGGTGATCACCTTGTCCTATGTGATTTTGGTGTCATTTTCGAGGCTATTTTGGGGGAGTTTCGTTCTTCACTCGATTCGGGGATTTGAGGGTGTTTTCTGTCGGATTTCTTTGAGGGGATCATGGGTGGATGCCTTGCGCATCTTTGTGTGTGATCTTGACCCCTCAAACGTCGGGGAAAGCCTTCGATTTGTGAGTTTTTGGCCGGAGCCCGAGTTCTTGGTGGTAGTTCGTGTGATCCGCGATTCCCGACGATTTAGTGAGTTAGAGGTCGAGATTTTTGGGGAATAGCTTCCTCTTATGTTGCTTATCATCTTCCCTAAATATTGTCTCAAGAGCTTTGGCCGTTTGGGAGATCCGGTGATGGATTGGGAGAGTTGACTCCCGAGCTCGAGCAGTTTTTGGTTTTGTTCGTGCGCGGCGGACAGTCCACCTGGTGCGCGCGGACAGTCCACGAGGGGCCAGTTCATCGCAGTTCGTCGCTTGTTCGTGCGCGTTCGTGTTTCGATCTGTTTCTTCCCTAGGGTTTGGTTGCAGGCGGTTTGCGGATAGTCTGTTGGGTCGAGTTTTTGTCTAGGGTGGAGCTGAGTTTGTCTGGGGTTTCCAGCGAGGTGGACGGACGGTCCGCACTGCCTTCACGGACAGTCCGTGACACTGGCGGACAGTCCGTGTGGCTCAGCCGGACAGTCCGATTTTCTCGGTGCGTCTCTGGTGATTCTGCTGAAATTTTCGGACAGTCCGCGTCGACAGTCCGGACAGTCCGCAACTGCCTTGCGGACGGTCCGCCCGTACCAGCCGGACAGTCCGCGCCTGGCTTTTCTAGAATTGGTCAAGTGCTTTGATTCTTGTCTTGTACTTCCGCGGTTTGATTCAAGGCTTGTCTCTAGGACTTGTGGGCTTGTGTGTGCCTAGTCTACAGCTTCTCTGGTGTGTGCGAGTACTCGGAGTGGCAATCTGGGTATAGGCTGAGTTCGACCTTCGGGAAGAATTTTTATCGGCTCCCATTCACTCCCCCTCTCTCTTGTCGCCTATTCGGTCCTTCACAACCACGAGCGCAACATACAAAGCCGCGAGTTCCAAGTCGGCGACCTCGTGCTCTGACAAGTTCAAAGCAACAAGGGCCGGCACAAGCTCTCACCGCCATGGGAAGGACCATTCATCATCGATCAGGTGCTCCTTCCGGGAACTTTCAAGCTCAAGTACGAGGACGGTAGGGTCATCTCCAACGCATGGAACATAGAACAGTTGCGCCACTTTTATCCTTAAGCAAAGTTCTTTGTTTCATCTTATGATAATGAGAAAGCTTCGAGCTGTGTTCATATTTCATAAGAATGCTATCTCTGTTGTGGCTTACGTTTTTTGCCTAAATAAAACACTTTAAGCCTTTTTATCCCACGAGCAAGTCTCCGACTTTCCCGTGGGCTCCACCGGGGCACGACGTCCCTCCCCCACACGTTTTCGAAAACTTTTTTCGATCGAAAACCATCTACGGTTTATCGCACTCTCGAATGATCATCATGGTACACCCGCGCTTGCTATGGAGATGGACGACAACTCACGCGGTCACAAGCTTGTGCTTGTACAAGCTCCCAGTACTTACGCCCCTGCGGCTACGGTACGAAGACCTACAAGCATAACTTGGGACTCCGAGTTGTTTTCTCTTGCTCCCTCGAAAGTAGCCGGGCAACCTTCTAAACGACTACCCCGAACAGTTCTTCTTGTTTGCAAAAATGTGCATGCTCACTCATTCTCCCAAAGTACTCGGGGGCTACGCGTCCGACTAGTATTACTATAAGGCTAAGCCCGGCCAAACTTTAAAGTTCCCACAGCCCCGCGGTTACGGAACAAAGCGTCGCCAGCAAGGTCTTAAGCTGTACTGCTCGGACTCGTAAGATCCCAGCTGCTCAGAAGGAGAACAACATGCGACGAAACAGCGAACAAACTTACAAACCTAAATCGGAAAAACAATCACACACGGTTTATAGGTTCTTTACAAACATAACAAAATATGATCAAAAGCCCATGCGTGGCTATCTCGTTTTTATTTATAGGCTCAGATCGTGCATAGCATTGGCGATCACGGCGTCTGCAAACTCGACGGAGTCCCTCTTGAAGGCGTCATACTCCTCGTTCTCGTAGCCGGGCACTCACCCCTCGCTCAGCAACTTGCGGTCCAACTCCGGGTAGTGCGACAAGAACATGGTGACGACCTTGCGCACCACGTCGCGTACTGCCGAGATGTCCTGACGGCAAGGGCGAGGCGATCCGCCAACGTGGGAGCAGGGCCGACTCCGAGATCCGTCAGCACCTTCAGAACAGCCCGAGCAATGTTGTCGCGAATCGTCTGCACCTCCTCGAGGGACTTCTTGGTCTCCTCGCATGACTTCCGGGACTGCTCGAGCTCCGTGACGAGTTCTGGGAAAAGGGGAAGAGAACGCACTTCCGCAAAAAATCTCCGTCAAGAAAAGACAAGAGAAAGTGAGGGTGCGCTCCGTACTTTCCATCTTCTCGGAGTGGTCGCAGGCGAGCTCCACCAGCTCCTGGTTCTTGATGAAGTGTGTGGCCACGAGGCTCTCCTTCTCCGCGACCAGCTTGGACAAGTTGTTGCGGGTCACGCGGAGACCTGCCCGTCCCAAAAAACAAGACAACGTCACAAAACCATCAACTGCACGAAAAGAAAAAGAAGGTGAAGGCCACGAGGCACTCACTGATAATTTCCTCCTCACGCTTCTGGGCGACTTCACGGAGCCTGGTCCCCTCGGTTGCGGTGTCGCTGACCGGGGCCTCCAGGGCTGCCACTCGCTCGCGTGCTGCCTGGCTATCGGACTCGGCCCGGCCCAACCCTAGTCTCGAGCTCCGACTTCTCCTAACTGGCAGCTCGGGCGGTGGCCTCGACGTTTGACCACAGCTCTGCCGCTGCGCTCTCCGACTCGACCAATTCGCCTCCAGGGCGGTCTTCTCCGTCTGCGTGGCGGCCGCGTTGTCCTCCGCGGACTTCACCCTCGCCTCGAAGGCGGCCCGCTTAGCTGCTTTGCTAGCCTCGCCAGCCGCTATGACAGGATGAGTCATGGCCAGCTGCGCCTCCTGCTGCAACTTCTCCGCTTGGAGTGCCTCGATGGCGCGGGACATGTCGGCGCCGCGCGCAATGAGTTCCTACGCCACAAAAAACTTCACGCTCAGCAAGGGCGACGGGATCGGAAGACTAACGAAGAAAGAAAATAGAAGAATCGACAACTTAATTACCCTCGTGGCGGGGAGGATCAACTCCCTGAGCGCCCACTCGGACTAGCGCAATGCCCTTCTCACTCTGGCGTAGGCCCCTTTCGAGTTTTCAGCGGGCCAAAGATTCCACGCCACCATCGACGTCAAAGTCGACGGAGGCCTCGACCCGCGAGACAGACACCATCCAGAGCGTCGGCGTCCGCTCCAACTCCTCGGAACCCGGATCCCTCGAGCTCTCTCCGACCTTCCGAGTTGGAGGCGGCAGCAACTCCTCCGCCACCACAAGGGGAAGAGCGGTGGGAGAGGGAGACTCCGGAACATCGAAGACCTCCGGGGCTGCCGGCGGGGGAACAGCGCCGGCCGATGAGGGAGCCATCGACGCGACGGGAACGGCGTTCTCGATCACGATAACATTTGCCGTGACCGGGGTCTCCTCGCGGAAGGGGGCGGCCTACTCCACATCAGCAACGATATCACCCGACAACGCCACCGCCTCGGGGGCGGGCACCTCAACACCGCCGGCTAGCGCAGCTGCCGAGGGGGCTGGCACCTCGGGAACCGGCGCCTGAGGAACTAACATGCTCCTCTCCAGCTCGGCCTGACGGGCTGAGACCTCCTCTTCTGTGGGGGCGTCACCCCCCACGCCAATCTGACTCAGCGACAAATCGCTACGCACAGGGCTCTCGGTGCCCCTCAGGGGGACCACCGCCTCTTGGGTCGTGCTCCCCTCTCCCGCCTCCTCGCCGGTCTGACTCGACAGAAGAATCGGCAGCACGGCGGCCGGCAGGGGTGCGTCGCTGGTCACCTACGCCTGACAGCGCAGCGTCTTCTTGGTCGACGGCCACATCGTGCTGGGCGTAGGGCGGCTGGGACACAGAAAACACCACAGCAAGATCAATGCAAAAAATACATCTCTGAGCAATTCAACAAAAACTAATCGGAAAATAGTAAGTCGGAACTTACCCCGACGCGATACGGCGGGGTCGCTTCGAGCTCGTTGAGGTCGAGCTCGAGGTAGGGGCCGACCTCTTGCTCCCCGCGGCCGGGACGGAAGTCTGGGCGAAAGCCGGCCTGGACCCTGCGACTATCACCGACTGAAGGCGCCGTGGGGGGACGTTCGATCCCCCGCCCTGAACCCTGGGCGGGGGAGAAGCCCTCGACGTGGCCCTTTCCTCCCGCGACGAACGCCTCGGCGGGGAATGCAACCTCCAGCGTGGCTGGTCGCTAGAAGAAGGGTGGGACGGAGCGTCACACCTAGACGAATGATGAACAGAGTCACCATGCCGGGGGGAGTTCCTCCTCTCCGTAGGGGCGCGGCTGCCGCGCGGGGTGGAGCGAGTGCGGAGTTCGAACTGGTCCCCCCGAGGAGACCGGTGCGACGTCCGCCGGCTCGGGCTGGCCTCTGCGGCGTGTGGTGCGGGCACCGACCCGGCGCGCGACTACGAAGGCGTGGGCGACCCATCATCGCTCCACTAGAACTTGGAGCTCTCGTCGCCGGTCCACGGGGGCGACGGCGAGGGATCCTCGTCCAAGGAAACGTTCCCCTCCCGGGCGTGCCGACGAGCCGCACGGCGGTCGTTCCATGTCCGCTTCGCGATCTCCTTTTGCTGGTGTCGACCATATACCCTGGGTACCTATACAAGTAAGACTACGAACTCATACCATAGATCCTTGTAATCCTACTAGGACTCGCACCATGTAATCCTACTAGGACTCCTATCTTGTAACCGACTAGGAACCCACCCCCTGGACTATATAAAGGAGGGTCAGGTACCTAGGAGGACATCGCCAACCCCTCCGGGGAACACCTAAACGCAGGGCGCCATGATACTCCAAACAGGACATAGGGTCCGCTACTCCAGCACAAATCTGTGTCCTGTGTCCTCACGCACACCTTCGAGTTCCAGGTCTGGCGATCCTCCAACGCACAATCTACTACCTCGGGTACTCCCTTGGTAGGCTCAGTGGCCAAAACACTGACAGCTGGCGCGCCAGGTAGGGGTGATTGTCGAAGATCATCAGGAAAACTCGAAGGACCACTTTTCAAATTCAAAATACCATGGCGGCTTGTTGCACTTCAACAACACCGAATCAAGCACTCGTCGAATCGTTGAATTCTGCCAGTCGATCTTGCGCAATGCGTCGGTTTCAGGTTATCGCCAAATCCATCTACGAAAGCGGCGATATCTTCTGCAATTTGGATTCGACGAGTTTCAGGTGGCAACTCCGAGTTGAAAACGGTGTCAAACCACAACCCAACAAGAATCGATTTCCTACTCGAGTTCGAATCAGGACAGGACTACGGCAGAAAATTGCCACACGTTCCAGCGAAGCGTTCAGCTTGCATGCGGGCCGAAGCTACTGCTGACTCTTTTGCCAACTTCAAATCTGAGTGCCATCAACAAGTTTGAAAGCTGCAGCGACAAAGATCGAAGTCTCAGGCCCAAACAAAGCATCATTTGCTTTCCCTCGGGACAGTCACTACGTACACATGTGAAGACCATAGAATACATTGGCTCTTGGCTATGCGCACACTAAGAAGCTACCAGGAAGCCTCCAAATCTTTGCTTGCGGCACACGGGAAGACGTACGTGAGTACAGCTACATCGACGCTCGGCAACGTTATCTTGTCATCGACTACTCGTCATCCGGTTGCACCGGCTCTACTGCGCCTATGCTGTGCATCCGAATGTGCCATCTCGCCGCTCGACTTCTCGTCGGTCCGTCGCACTGGCTCTCGCCGTGTGCCCGGTCACTCCGTCTCGCGGCTCGACTACTTGTCGTCTGGTTGCACCGGCTCTACTGCGCCTATGCCGTGCATCCGGACGTGTCGTCTCGCCACTCGACTTCTCGTCGGGCGGTCGCACTGGCCCTCGCTGTGCGCCAGGTTACTCCATCTCGCGGCTCGACTACTCGTCGTCCGGTTGCACTGGCTCTACTGCGCTTATGTCGTGCATCTGGACGCGTCGTCTCGCCGCTCGACTTCTCGTCGGTCGGTCGCACTAGCTCTCACCGTGCACCCGGTTACTCCGTCTCGCGTCTCGACTACTCATTGTCCGGTTGCACCGGCTCTACTGTGCTTATGCTGTGCATCTGGATGCGCCGTCTCGCCGCTCGACTTCTCGTCGGTCGGTCGCACTGGCTCTCGCCGTGCGACCGGTCACTCCGTCTCGCGGCTCGACTACTCGTCGTCCGATTGCACCGGCTCTACTACGCCTATGTCGTGCATCCGGACGCGCCATCTCGCCGCTCGACTACTCATCATCCGGTGGCATAGTTACACCACTTGACTCGTCGCCCAGCCGTGCGCGCCGTCATGACATCGTCTCGCGGTCGCACCGGCTCTACCTCGACAACGTTGTGCGCCACCACGACATCGTCTTGCGCCCGCACCAACCACCGTTGACTACTTCGGCTAGTCTTCTCGGCTAGTTTTGACTAGAGAACTAGTCGAGAATGGCTGCTACGCCCCCAACAACTAGTTGGATCCACCTCTGACTAGTCGGCTTCACGAACAACTATTACGGCTCCATCATCGACCGCCACGTCTTCGTTAATACTCGTCCACGAATTCATTCAAACCCGGTCCGGCGGTACAAGCCGTCTTCGGTCGCATCTCCAGACCGCTCATGCGGTATCAGTAAGTCATTTATTTCAATGATTACTTTTTTCTTTTTCTTTGGCTTGTTTTGCGCATGCAGGACAACACGCCAAGGACTACTTATTGGTGTACGCTTCTCAACAGATTTTTCACGAGAGCTACACTATGCCGACTACTCTTGGGACATATCAACAAGTCATCACGAGCTTACTCCATCAACTCGGGGGCTATCCCAAGGAGGTAACTTCTAAAGTCCGCTCCGCGTGGCACAAAGTCGACTTACTCAAGTCGCATTCTAAAGTCCGCTCCACGCGGCAATCTCAAAGTCCGCTCTGGCGGCACCATCGACTTTGGTCGAGCTCCGTACCATGGGTCCAAGTACCCTAAGTACTCTCATGCTCCACCCATACTACACTTACCCTGGGTCTCCCTGCTACCGTACCGATCCTTACTCTGGGTCTCCCTGCTACCACGCCAATCCTTACTCCAGGTTCTTGCTCCTGTGCCGACCCTAGGGTGTAAGTGATTTTCAGGTCCAGGCGACTACCTAGCTATAAACGGTTTTCAGATTTAGGCGACTACTCAGTTGTATGAAGTTTTCGGGTCTGACCTACATTACCATCCAAGCCTGCTCCAGCGACAAATCTACTCGTAGTCTTTGACTACTCTGGGGGTCACGATAACCCTCTCCAGGCAGCTTCGGTTGCGACTACCCGTAGGGGGTCACGATAACCCTCTCCAGGCAGCTTCAGTTGCATTTACCCGTAGGGGGTCACGACAACCCTCTCTAGGCGGCTTCGGCTGCGACTACTCGTAGGGGGTCACGACAACCCTCTCCAGGCGGCTTCGGCTGCGATTACTCATAGGGGGTCGCGATAACCCTCTCCAGGCGGCTACAGCTGTGACTACTCATAGGGGGTCACAACAACCCTCTCCAGACGACTCCGTGTCGTATAGAGCAATAAGTGGCACGTGCTGTCCTTTCTCTATTTTCATTAAGAGGTTGCGGCCTATAGTAACACCTTTCATAGTAGGGTCTCAGTGGAACTCTAACACAAGTTGCTGCTACAGCAAGATGAAGTTCATCACACTGTCTCCTACGGTCTTACTTGTTCTTCGGAACATTCTTGCGAGTACTATCTCTTAGGCTTCGCGCCTTAGTAGTACTTAAGACACTATTACTCAATAGTGTATCCAGACATTGTACTCGACGCAATGTAAGGGGTCACGATAACCCTTTCCAGACGGCTCCGGAGGCAAAACAATTCATTTTTCTTTTTTTAGTTCGCTCTTTGCCTTTCGGAATGTGTTTTTGTTCTTGGCTTTTTCAGCTTTGTGTTTCGGGTTTCTTTCTTGGCTCGAAGTACTCAAGTCGCATTCAAAGTCCGCTCCGCGCGGCAATCTAAAGCCGACTTACCCAAGTCGCAACTCCAAGTCGACTACTCTAGTCGCATCATAAAGTTGACTTACTCAAGTCGCATTGAAAGTCCGCTCCGCGCGGCAATTTAAAGTCGACTACTCTAGTCGCGTCATAAAGTCAACTTCTAAAGTTGCATCTCAAAGTCCGCTCCTGCGGCACAAAGTCGACTTCTAAAGTCGCATTCTAAAGTCCGCTCTGCGCGGCACAAAGTCGACTTCGGTCGCATCTAAAGTCCACTCCGCGCGGCAATCTAAAGTCGACTTCTTCAGTCGCATTCTAAAGTCTGCTCTGACGGCAATCTAAAAGTCGACTCCGGTCGCATCTAAAGTCCGCTCTGACGGCAACATTACTACTCGAAGACGACTCGAGTAGTCTCCGCTATTTCTATGGCTCAACGCCAAATTGCTACTCAATGACAACTCCATCATGCTCCGCTAATTCTTCAGCTCGGGGGCTCAACTCCAATTACTACTCGACGTGGCTCACTTGGCTCATAATCTCGGTGGCTGGACGCTACAAGAGTACTCGGATGATGGCTTTTGCGAACTGAAGACCCTTGTATTGATCATCTAATCACTTCAAGGCTTGGGGGTTATTATGCTACAACCATCAACCTCTTTTTTCAAGACGGGAGATGCAGATTCTAGATTGACCCTCAGCTTGACTCTACAATTCAAACTCAGGCTCGGGGGCTACACTCCATATGGAGTGCGATTTTTTCAAATCGCACCTCCATATAGATCAAGAACTCAAGATTGACCCTCATCTTGATTCTACGATTCAAACTCAGGCTCGGGGGCTACACTCCATATGGAGTGCGATTTTTGCAAATCACACCTCCATATAGAACAAGACTTCAAGACAAGATGGGTATTTTTGGAGATTTCCTGGGTTCGAACTCGGGGACGCCTAGGAACTACTCGGGGATGATTCAAGAGTACTCATAGATGAACTAGAGCACATTCCACTCTTTCAAAAATTCAAGTATTATTGAAGACTTCGGCTAGCAGTACTCGAGACGATCAGAAACTACTCGACGAAGCTTCAAGACTACTCAAACTCGCTACTCAAGACTACAAAGTGCTCGGGGGCTTGTCGACCATATACTCTAGGTACCTATACAAGGAAGACTACGAACTCATACCATAGATCCTTGTAATCCTACTAGGACTGATACCATGTAATCCTACTAGGACTCATATCTTGTAACCGACTAGAAACCCGCCCCCTGGACTATATAAAGGAGGGCCGGGTACCTAGGAGGACATCCCCAACCCCTCCGGGGAACACCTAAGCGCAGGGCGCCATGATACTCCAAACAAGACGTAGGGTCCGCTACTCTGGCGGCCTGAACCTGTATAAATCTGTGTCTTGTGTCCTCGCGCACACCTTCGAGTTCTAGGCCTGGTGATCCTCCACCGCACAATCTACTACCTCGGGTACCCCCTTGGTAGGCTCAGTGGCCAAAACACTGACAGTTGGTGCGCCTTCCGACGGTCGGCCCGACTCTTCTCCACCGCGGCGGCCAGACAGGTGCGCGCCTGGTCCTCCATGAGTGGGGCCCGCGAGGGGACGACGTGCAGGTTCGCCACCTGAACAAACACAAAGGGATCAGAGCCCGACTCCGAAACCCCCAAACAAGTCGGAAATTGTCAAGGAAAGCTTACCACGGCCACAGTGTCCGGGTGAAGGAGCATCGGCAGCAGGCCCCGCGGCAGCCAGAACACGTGTGCGATCCCGGTCGCCTGCGCCACACAGTGCTGAACCTCATCCTCCGAGGGCAAGGGGTCGGCCGTCACTGTCCCCGCGAAGGGGGCCCGGTCCTCCGTCATCTCGAAAATGCGAAGGGGCCGCAGCCGAAGTGGGACGATCCCCCTCGCATGGTAGCCGCCGATAACGGCCACCATGTCTACGCCACGGGTGTGCAGCACCAGGATAGCGTCGAAGGCGCTTTGAAGCAGCCGGTACTGGTCCTTCTTCTCTGGTCTGTACTTCCACTTCTCCGGCACGCGCTCGAACCAATTGCCGTCGAACGCGGGAGCGGCTGCCGAGGATCGTTCTTTAGGTAGAACCAATCCCATGCCATCCGCTGTTGGAGCTCGTCAGGGTGGTACAAATGTACTAGTCCGACCTTCCCTGCTTCGCACGGAGTCCGGCGTACCCGATTGTCGCCGTGCGACCTTCATCCTTCAGGCACACGAACTTGAAGAAGTACCTGAACAAGTCCCAGTGGGCCTCGATGTGCAGGTACCCCTCGCACAGCACCTCGAACGCCGCCATCTGTTGAATGACATTGGGGTTGAGGTGCTGGAGCTGCAGCCCGTACTCCTCGAGCACAACGCAGATGAACCGCCCCGCGGGGACGGAGAAGCCGCGCTCGTGGAAAGCCATGAACGAGACGACGCACCCCGCCGGAGGAGAGGGGGAGACCTCAAGCCCGGGGAGCTTCCACTCCTCGGCTGCGGTGTGCGACGGGAGCATGCCCATGGAGACGAGGCAGTCAAGCTGCGAAAAGGTCATGTTGGAGCGCACCCAGTTCGACATGGCGGCGGCAGCAGGGAGCGAGCTCGAGGCCGGAATCGAAGAATGCGAGAGGGCACGAGCGCGGAGGATGCGAGGACGAAGAAAAGGTGGCGGCGGCGGGGAGAGCGAGGAAGAAGAAATGGGGAAACCCCAACCGGCGGTCACCGCGTATAAAAGGACGGTAACTGTGCGCGCAGCAGTTGAGGTCGGGGGCCCACCTCTGGCCGCACGCCCCACGAGCCGAAGCGTCGCCCCTCAAAAGGCGCCCCCACCGACGCATGAACGTACTGCCACATCACCCGTGACGGGCCCACGAATCCCAAAACCAGTGTGAGATCTTCGCCATTTACCCCACGACACGCGTTTCACGCAACGTGCAACGGCATAAAATCTTCACAACTTCAAATCGCTACTTAACCCCACGAGCAAGTCTCCGACTTGCCCGTGGGCCGGGGGCTACCACCCGCGGGTGCGCTCGCGCGCCCCCGCCGGAAAAACACAACTTACCTCTTCACCACCACAACCACTAAGCCTGGGAGCGAGTCCTTGACTCCCTCACCAGGCTCGGGGGATACTGACGAGGGTCTAGACCAGGGCCCACCACGATTACCAAAAGGAGTAGTACGGACTAACACGCCGGGTACTCGGCGGCCTGTACAACAAGTACTACGTCCCCGAGCACTTGGCAGCCCGCACGACCAGTTTCCATCAAGACCGAGTGCTTGGCGGCCCGCATGAGCAGGCACCACCCACTCCCGAGTACTTGGCGGCCCATCCAGCAAGTTTCCGAGTACTTGGGGGTCCGTCCGACAAGTTTCTGTCCGCGTGGCGGCCCGAACGACAAGTTTCCGCCCTGCGCCATGACTACTCGTTCCCATGAGTAGTTTCCGTCCCGCCTCTGACTACTCATTTGCACAAGTAGTTTCCGTCCCCGGCAGGCCCAGCCTTAGCGGCGAAGGCAACTGCAGCCGGGGCCCACTCCTGATATGACGGGTCTTCCGTGCACGCCCGCTCCCGCGCTGCCACGTGCAGCCCCCTCCATATCGGGTCGCACTGACAGGGGGTGTCCAGTGTCAGGTGGCATGGCCGCCCACTGTGCCATGAACGGCACAATGCGCGCCGCCCACTATGCCACGGACGGCATAGTGTGGGCCACTCCATGCACACAGGAGCCCCACAGTACCCGGGAAAGACGCATACCAACTCCGCTGACGGGAGCATGGTGCGGAGCCTACGACCAACGACGACCAGACTACTCGGAGACGAACTCAGGGAGTCTCAGCGCCAAATACTCGGAGTCCGCAATTCCGGGAGGCCTATGCCATCAACAATTACTCTGCTACAGTCCCTAGCTGTTCCGGCCGCCTCGCCATGCCGCCTGATGTGGAGAAGGACGCCCTACACTACAATCCAGTTTGCCATTCCCGTTTTACCCCCCGTAGGCCTCTCCCTTGCAACTATAAAAGGGGGAGGAGGGGCGAACACAAGAGAGACCGATCGATATCTCATCTCATATCATCCCATAGTCGTTCACACACTCACACGTACGCAGAACTCTGCTACAAGAACCACGTGCACCAGGGACTTGGGCCAAGAGACCCTCTCCCGACCAGTTTGTAACCCCTACTACGAACTCTTGAGCATAAAGAACACTCCCCCTCAGACTGGACGTAGGGTATTACTCTCCAGAGGCCCGAACCAGTATAATCCCTTGTGTCTCTTGTGCCACCGTGCGGTTCCCGACATGCGATCGTACAAATTTATTTGCCAGCAGTAACAAACACCGACACATATATATTGAGGTGCTAATGTCATTCTAAATTTACATCTAGCTCGCGAGCCTAACGAGTTGGCTCGAGTTATTAACGAGCTGAGTCGAGCCAGCGTTTTTGCTCATTTTGTTAACAAGCTAAGCCGAGCTGGCTTGTTAAATTAACGAGCTAGACCAAATCGAGTCGAGCCAAGCCGAGCTGGCTCGGCGTCCAGCCCTAACCTCATCTCCCCAGATCTGGCGGCCACCTCCCCAAGTCCATGGCGAGGCATCCTCATCCCCACGACGGCGACCACCTTCCTCTCCGGTGCCGATGATCGGCTGGGTCGGGAGGCCATGGATCCGACATTGCCCCGGCCGGATCCGGCAGGCGTCCCCCTCGCTCTCCCTCCAAACCTCCTCCCCGCAGCGGACGGCGAACGGCGGCCTTCTTCCTCCTCTCCCTGCGCGAACGGCGGCCTCCGCCACCACGAGCCGCGGCTGCACTACCCCGGCCGGCGCCCCTCCCTCTCTACATGGCGGTCAGAGCCGCGACCCTATCCCCTTCCCTCCCCTCCCCCTGGCTTCTCCAGCGCGGTGGCGGTCGGATACGGCACGGTGCGGCTTCTCTGGCGCGAGGAGGCCGGATGCGGCAGCCGGCTCCCCTGCTGTCGACGCGAGGAGGTTGGATTCGGCGGCCATCGCGAGGAGGCTGGATGCGGCGGCCGGCTCCCCTGCTACCGGTGCGAGGAGGCCGGATCCGGCCGCCCCCTCCCCTGCCGCCTCCGGTGGCCCCGGTGCGGCCAAGTGTGGTGGTGTGGCCTGGTGGCGTCGGGAAGGAGGTGGCCGGCGGGGCTGGGAGTTGTTTTTATTTATTTCGTTTTTCAAAATGTTTGCCGTGCGTATCGGAGGGAGGCGCACGGCAAAGGTTGTCGAACCTGCCGTCTACGTCGCTCGCGCCGTCTGCTACTTTTTTTGTCGTGCGCCTCTGTGACGCACTGTAATGATTCTTAGTCGTGCGTGCGTGAGAAGGGCACACGACAAAGGGCCTTTACCGTGCTAAATGCTGTTGTGCGCCCTTTGCCGTGCGTCTCGGTAGAAAACGCACGGCAAAGGCTTTGTCGTGCGTTTTCTAACCTTTGCTGTGCGTTCGAGGCACACGACAAAGGGCCTATCTCCCGTAGTGCACTACCGAGGTGGACCATACCCGTATATAGGACGGCCTGCTGAGACTACTCTGCGTGTGGGCCACAGTGCAAGACGGCATGGACCACAAGGCAACTGAGGACTAGTACTAGAATAGGAAAGCTTACCATGTAACCGCCATGGTTTCTCCTACTTGACTAGAACTCCTGTACCTAAACCTACTTGTAACCCTGCCTCCTGTGCATATAAGGCGAGGCAGGGACCCCTCCCAAACAACACCCGAAACTTATGCAATCAATCAAGAGCCACACAACATACATGACATAACATATTACACACATTGTGACCCGAATCTGTCTAAATTGTGTGTCACGTGTCTCACCTTCGAGTTCCTGATCTCAGCGAGCCCCGCCACAATCATCTCCTACCTCTCATCCTCTCTCTTATCTCTTGTCCCTCCTCTCATCTGGACCTCACAACTTTCTCTCCTCTGCTGCAGGGCGCCGGAGGCCAGACCGGCACCAGGCACAGCGGCGGGAGACCAGGCCTGGGGCGCACCGGCGGGAGCCTAAGCCCCGGCCGGCGTGCGGCGCACGGAGGGCGCGGGTGCGGGGCCAGGTCGGGCCTCCTGGCGCGGTTCCAGGCGGCCTCCCGGCACGCGGAGGACGACGGGAGGAGGCCTCCCCAACACGCGGGCGTGCGTAACTCTGACGGTGAGCGGTGAGCGGCGGAGCAGGTGGCGGGCGGCGGGAGGAGGCTACAGGCCTGGAGCAGGCGCCGGGCGCCGGGAGGAGGCCAGCACGGCCGGCTGCCTGGGCCTCTGGCTGCGCGGAGGTTAGGGATCTGGGTGAAGAAGATGTGTTGTGATTCAGTTTTTGATTGTGATGTTCATGGGGTTCTCTCTTATTTTTGAGTTATTCATGTCAATCTGTAAGAGTGAATATGTGATTCTAGTTCTTATAAATATATTTGTAAATATGAAATTTACATATGAGAAATCTGTATTTAAATCTGAGTTCATGAATGTGAGTACGTGGAAAAGGAAGAAAAGAAAAAATAGAAAAGGAAAAGGAAAGAGAAACAGTCAGGCCTGGGCAAAATACCCGATACCCATTACCCGTACCCGAATTACCCGAACCCGAATTACCCGAACCCGAGGTACTCGATCCCAAGTTCGGATAGTGATTGTCATTACCCGAAATTAGTTTGGGTAATTCGGGTAATACACTCTGGTACCCAAACTACCCGAACTACCCAAAATTTGCCTTTGTCTTTGTATTTATTCACGTGTTGTTAGTTGAATACTTGAAATTGTCACTTTATTAGAATATAATTCTCTTAATTTGAACAAGTGACTATAATATATTATTCTTCTCAACTTGTAATTGAAATTCAACACAAACTACTAGTCTATGCAAAATTATGTGTGTTTGAGTGTATACTTTGATTATAGATTTCGGGTAAATTGGGTAACCCGAACCCGAACCCGATTTTTGCGGGTACCCAAATTTGCGGATAGTGTTTTTTTGAGCTGATATCGAGTAATGATTCTCATTACCCGAATTTCTCAAAACCCGAATTACCCGACCCGAACTAATCGGGTAACCCGAACACCCACCCCTAGAAACAGTGGTGGACGGAGATGGGGGCAGAAACGGAGCAGACAGAGACAGACGGACGAGGGGGATTAGTACCCACATTAATACCGGAAGAACAATACCATTTTCATACCCGGTATCCCACTCGATACTAATGGGTGATTATCTAGTAGTGCATGCATCTTTATCCGCATGCGGCTGCTATACGTACAGTGTCCTTTTGCTCTCCCCACCTCGAGTAGGCCTGCTTTGGAATGAAGGGAAAATGAAGAATAGGATTTGAATCCTATAAGAAATTTTTTTTATGGAGCCTTTTGGAACAAAGGATTGAACCTTTTACAATTCTTATGATATTCATATCGAATGGCTGGTTCCATAGAGATTTTGGAAAATTTCTAACATGAGGTCCAACCTCTTGAAAAAATCTTTTGTGTCTATCTCTCTCTTCTCATTCTTATGGTTCATCCAAATGATCAATCTAGCAACTTTTTTATGTTTTCATTCCATAAGAATCAAAATAGCATGACACTCTAATCTTATTTTTTTTATATTCCTTTATTTTGGGAATCTTTCGTTCCAAAGGAGGGCTCTTCCTGGAAGGGTCACAAGATACGCTTCGCTTTGCAACCTGCGTGGTGTTGCCGCGCCCCTGCTCGTCTGCCTTCCTCCTCTCCCGCCGCCGCTCTGCGCGTCGTGCTACTGATCATTCAACTGGCGAAGAGAGAAGATCCATCGCCGGCGCGGCCGTGCGTGCGCATGGTCGGTCCGTGCGCTTTCAGGATAAGATGTCCGATCTGTTTCGTTCCTGTCGATCCTAGGCGACATTAACTATTTAATTTCTTCCGACGAGGGTTTTTCAGAGTACCTGACTGACCGTGTGCACCGACCTGTGCGGAGACGAAAGCCTACACGGCTACACGTACTGTGTGTCGGTGCTTTCCCGAGAGGTCCCATGGCTTTCAGTCCTTCAGATTCTGCGAGAAGCCACCCGAGCAAACGAGACCCGGCCCAAACCAGCGATAGGGCCAGGCGTGGTGAAGATTTTTCGGACATAAAAAACTGAGGTCAGTCTCAACGAAAGTTTTGTGACATTAAATTCTATATCATATGTATCACTAATTCTGTTGTCATGGCTGTGAAAAAGAATAAAAAAAAGTTTTATGAGATGTGAGAGAAATTTCATCTTCATAAAACTTCATTAGCACAAATCACTTATGTTTCAACCTAAGTAATTGTACCGTAAAATTGTGCACTGAGATTGGAATCAGCTCCTCTACAGTCAACTGCAGAGTGCAGCTGCCACTGCACACGGACCCCGCCTTTCGTGGGACCCGTGTGGCAGCCACTCCAGCCTATTGCAGAGGATCCCGATCCACTGAGATTGGTCTTAAGGGTGGACTTAACTCGGCCTTATTATTGATTTTAACTATTTTTATTGCACATAAAAATGATGAGCGTCCCAGCTCGAAAAGTCCGCTTGATGCCTCTCGTACATAAGTGGGCGTGGGTGTAGACTTGGTTGTTAGGTCGGACATATGTCTTGACTTTTTTTGGGTGGTTAAGTTTAGATGAGTCGTTTAGATATTGACTTTAGTAATTTCTAATGATAGAGGCATGCAAAAGTAGATGAAAATTTAGTGGTCTATTCTTTCCTATGATAATATAGGAGGGTAATTTAAAATCAAATCTGACATAATAGGATTTATTAATTTGTTGTCAAGTTTACAATATTGATTTTTTACGTATTTTTTTAAGTTTTACATTAAGATTAACGTGAAGACTTTAGAAAAGATAGTTGAGTTCAGCACTAAGGGCAGTCCCAACGGTCATAAATAAGTTGATTTTTATCCCTCATAAATGAGTGCCACCTAAGGTCAGTCTCAATGATAGAAACTCCTATAGCATAGGATTAGAGGTGGCAATGGGTACCCGAAACCCGAGTACCCGACGGGTTTTACCCGATAAGGAGACGGGTATGGAATTATATTTCTACCCACGGGTACATAAATGGGCAACATCATGTACCCATCGGGTAAGTGGGTGTGGGTACATACTACCCATACCCGCATACCCACGGGTAAAATAAACCCGTCTACAACATGTGATAAACGTGTAAAATCGTACATTGTTAGTGAAGGATAACTTAATATTGATAACTAACAAAAAAATTATGCTTTATTAGACTACTAATTAGTTAACAATTATCATTTATCTTTTTATCAATTAAATTCGTTGATGTATGCACTTTATCACATGTTATGTTCTCAAATATATTAGTTTACAACGGGTATGCTATCGGGTATGGGTTACCCGACGGGTAAAAAAACCCGCGCGGGTACGGGTATGGGTAAGAACTTGAACCCGCATGCGGGTATGGGTTTTTTAGCGGGTAGGAGTTAGATTTGGCGGGTATGGAACGGCATTACCCGACGGGTTTCTACCCGTTGCCATCTCTACATAGGATACTGTACCAAGATACTAATCTTTCCATTGCAAAAATTTCTTTCACTGTCCAGATCAGAAATGAACCAATCAATACGTCTTCGCTTCCAGGATCCTCTGCATACCACACGGCCTGTCTCTTCTCTTCCTCGTTCTTGCACAGCGCCCACCTCGCCGTCCCTGCACGCTCTGCCATGAGCGCGCAGACGACACAGACCAGCCCCCCAGCCACGGCTGCTCCTCGCGTCCCCGACGTCGCCGTCACCGCCGTCCTCGCCCGCCCTGTCAGGAGGCGAGCACGCCCGCAGATCGGCCCCGCCGCCACGTGCATTGGGGCGAGGTTGGCGGCGGGGCCGATCTGCGGGCGTGCGCGCCTCCCGATGGGGCGGGCTGGGACAGCGGTGATGGCGACACCGGGGACGCGAGGGGCTGGCGTGGCTGGGGCGCATGCGCTGAGCTTGGGGCGGGGCTGGTCTGTGTCGTCTGCGCGCTCGCGGCAGGGCGTGCAAGGACGGCGAGGTGGGCGCTGTGCAAGAACGAGGAAGAGAAGAGACAGGCCGTGTGGTATGCATAGAGGATCCTGGAAGGGAAGACGTATTGATTGGTTCATTTCTTATCTGGACAGTGAAGGAAATTTTTGCAATGGAAAGATTAGTTTCTTGATACAGTATACTATGCTATAAAAATTTCTTAAGTTTCTACCATTGGGACCGCCCTAACGTAGCGTAAACTGGTTATTCTTGCTGCTGATACGAGTAGGTATCAAATTATGGAAGTACGTACGTAGTACGTTGCATCCACAGATCAACCCGAGAAATGGGACCAAAATATCATTAATGGACAAAGCAGAAACGACCAAACTACGAGGGCAGGCCAGGCAGGGACCCCAAGATAAAGTCAAATACGTGCATGCACGCATACAAATACAACATTATGCTGAGCTAATCCAAACAATTAATGATTCCCATTTTATTTAACCTTGGCCCGTTCATCTCTTTCTCCCTCTCTCTGCAGTATATAGTACTGATTAACATCGTATATGTACTTTACATGTGTACTGGCAACACTTGAATTGTAACCATCATCACACGAACGAATTTGCTGCTCATATCAACAGCAACAAAGACAATTAAGAAGAAGAAGAAGATATAATTAACACTGCACCTGGTGAAATATAATGCTCCGTTGATCAGACTTAGCAGCCACAGTAATAATTCGCAGCGATGAACTGTATGTTCCTTCTTGAGTGAATGGATTAGCACCAGTTGCTGAGGCCGTGGACGTCGAAGTGCACCGCGACGTCGTCCTTGCCGCTGTAGACGCACTGCTCCGCCTGCAGGGCGCCTTGCTGGCTCGCGGCGGCCTGGAAGGCGGCGTCGAAGTACTCCGACCACCTGAGCTCGTCCAGCGCGCCGGCGTAGCTGTCGACGTGGCCGGCGTCGGCCACGGCGTTCGGCCCGAGCTCCAGCCACGGGAGCCCGGCGGCGGCGGCGTTGCAGCAGTGTTCGGCTTCTGCCATCGAGGTGAGCGTCGTGCTCGAACTGGACGCCGACGGGACGACCGGCGCCGCCGCCGGGACGGCGGCGGCTGCGGCGCAGTGCTGCTGCAGCGCGTCCATGTCGAAGCAGGCCGCCCCTTGCATCAGCTGGTGGTAGCAGGACGACCTCGACAGCGAAGACGGCGGCGGCGCGGCGCTGCCGGTGGCGACGACGGGCCAGCAGTCCAGCGGGAGCTTCATGCCGTCCAGCGGCGGCGGCGGCGGCGGCGGCGGCATTGAGTCCGCCGCGAGTGGCGCCTGCTGGAGCGGCGTCGCCGGCGGCGGGATGAGGTCGACGACGTCGCCGAACACCGCGCGGCAGGAGGCGGCGGCGGCGGGCTCGGCGAGCGGCTGGTGGGTGGCCGGGTCGATGCCGCGCTCCCTGAGCCTCTTCTTGATGTACGAGTTCCAGAAGTTCTTGACCTCGTTGTCCGTCCGGCCGGGCAGCTGCGCCGCAATCTGAGACCACCTGGCCCATGCCCACCGTACAGTAAGGCCATTAGATTCTCTCCACTGTTACGTCGGCCGCCGCGCCATGCAAGATGTGCATGTTGCAGAGCATTCTTGCCAAGTTGCCAGACAGAAACACGACAGCTAGCTAGCTTACTTGTTCCCCAGCAAGGAATGGAGGTGTATGATGAGGTCCTCCTCCTCCTGCGAGAAGGTGCCCCTCTTGAGGTCTGGCCTCAGGTAGTTTATCCACCTCAGCCGGCAGCTCTTGCCACACCTCTCAAGTCCTGAGCAAAATCAACCAAACCAACAACAACACAGTGCACCAGCAGCAGCTCAGATTTAGCCGAGAGTATGTAGTAGCTACCAAAAACTGTCATGTGCTGGCGATGCTCTAGCAAGTAAGTAGTAATACCTGCGAGCTTAGGGACGGAGCTCCAGCAGCCGTGGCCATACTTGGCAATGTGGTTCATGAGCTTCTCGTCCTCCTCGGGCGACCAGAGCCCCCTCCTCAGCTTCTTCTTGTGGCAGCACGACTGCTTTGCCATGACGGCCAGTCGGTCGCCGTCGGTCGGCCTCCGCGTGCGCCACGCCGCCGCCAACCGACGACGATCGATAGATCGTTGTATGGAAGCCGAGATATGATGGTGGCAGGCAGGTGGAGGAGAGGAGAGGAGAGGGAGATATAAAAGATGCCAGCAGGGAGTGCTTGGAGCGAGGGGAAGAGGGAGGTCGCTCTCAGGTTGGTGGCGCCACTACAGTGCATGCGGCCGGCGTCCTACGCTTGGGGGTGCCTTTACAAGTGGAGCGATGGCCACACTTTGCTCCTGCGTCGTCGCACGGTTGCACAGCGCGGCCCTGCTGGCCTAGCTCGCTTTACAATTCTGCTGGCCTAGCTGAAGAGAAGGCATCGCCGGGCCGGAAACAATTTTATTAGATAAAAAGCTAGTTTGGTCATGAATCGTGTCATGATAAGGCAATCTTCGGCGGCGCCTGCTCATAGGCAGGAGGGGGGGCTCAGCTCCGCGCGCGCGCTCTCCTTTCTCTCGTAACTGTCCGCACAGCTGTGGTGGGGCAGTTGACCCCCACACACGCCCACGGCCCTTCCTGCTACCTCTTAATTTCTCGCCACCTTTTCTTCTTTCTTTCCTGCTCATGCATGATATCTTCACTGACCTTGCTTTTTCTCTTAATCATTACTCCTCCCTCCCTTCTCAGGCATATAGACATAGATGTGTGTCGTTTCTAGAACGAATACAGCTAGCTAGCAATGCATGCAGGGTCAAACAAATTTAGTGGATCATCAGTAGTAATGTATAGAAATATTAACTGGCATAAACATATATGCATGCTGTTAAGTCGTAGGATTTGTCATGGTAACTTATGTTTTTTTTTTGTTTGAAAAAAGGGTCAAATGTGGATCAGATCAGTGTGTTGATGCTTGATCACAATCACAGAATTGAAGGCAGTAAATTAAATGTTATTACAGTAAAGTGAATAGTCAGTCCTTAAACTTGTTTTGGTGTGTCACTTAGGTTCTCATACTCTCCGTATGCATATCTAGCTCCCTAAATTTGGACACGGGTGTCATTTAGGTCCTATATACTCTCATAATGCAAATCTTACTTCCTAAACATGGCTTCAGGTGTCATATATAGGTTCCTAAACTCTTAAATGCGGTGTCATCCCACTTATAGAATTGGTATGATAAGATCAAATTTTATACTTTAAATCAAGCCATCACTTTTATTGGCAAATTTTCTAACTTGTTTTATTTTCCTTCAACTTCTCCCAATATTCATCCAGTAATTTATCCCTAATTTTAGTTTAGTAAATGCAACTACGAGTTATTCAGATTTGAACAATCTTTCAGGAATAATTGAGCCCTTCCACTATGCAAGTCATGTGCACCTAGAAAGTTATGATATTGCCTCCAAAGTAAAAGATCGTCATCTTTTTGGATTCAACATATCAATATTCTACACACGTTGAGCTAAAATTCACTTTATTTTACTATAATTAAATTATATCTACGTAAAAATATTTTTTATCAATTTAATTGAGATGAAAAAGCTTTTAGAATGTATATGAATCCAGATGACATCCGAAGCCAAGTCTACAGGGCTAGATCTGCATTCTGAGAATATATGAACCTAAATGGCATCCGAGCGCAAAGTTTAGGGAGCCAAAATGCATTTTGAGCGTACGGGAATCTAAGTGACATAGCTGGACAAATTTAAGGACCAGACATGCATTTTACTCATATTATTACTTACGTTTGGCGATAAATCACCTCAACAAAATCTAGTCGAATAAGATCAGACGGTAAATACAACAAACTAATGTCAGTTTCAGTAACTGAGTTTATTATTTGAACTACGATCAGACCGACCGTGCATTTTACTCATATTATTACTGATGAGCGTACTTGAATTGGCGTTCATTTTTTAACTGAGTTTATTATTTGAACTATTGAATTGTTTTCCACATTATTCTGAACTGTTTTACAGATATTTGTCCTTGTATAATTTATGTTGCCAAATAAAACTGAATTCCTTGTAGTTGCAGTTGCACTTATAGCGGGTCAATGGAGTTATATAGAACAATCTTGTATTTGTCAGACCTTGCATTGCTACATATATAATTGCGTAGGTAATTTGATTAGTTAGTGCAACAAATAAATTAATAAAACATAGTGGAAGTGTGGAACACGCCAGAGTTGCTAGCAGGGCATGTGAGAGTGTGCTCTTTTTTAGGGACGGAGTTGCTTGGGATTATTCCTGGCCCCGACTCCTTCCATCTCAAACGTCCTTATCCAATCATATAACCCAGGATGATAATGGTGGAACGTTTGATGAAGTTATGTTTTTTTTTGGTTTGCATAGGGAGACATCTAGGTAAAGTAACACTGGTGCTGTATTTCCAAAAAAAACACTGCTAAATTTCTGCACACTTTCTCCTAGTGTCATTTTCAATCCTTTTCATCCAAGTTACTTCCCATGCATCTGGAGAGAAAGGTATTGCATGAGCATGACCGTAGTACCTTGCATTTGCATGCCCCTGTGGGTACGTTGGATGTGTGTTCCGACATTCACTTTGCTGTGAACATCACACCCTTTTTCTTTCCCGGCCTCTTGGAAAACGACTTCCTATCTGTCTGTGCGCGTATGTACTGACACGCAAGTCTTTGTTTTTCTTTCCCCATGAAAAAATATCCAGGATCATCGATCGACTAGGCAATTGCCCGGCCGGGTACAGGTTTGCAGCAGCGAGAATCTCATGAATGGGCACAGTGACAGGGCCGCGCCGGGGTGGGGTGTACGCGACGTACTGCGGGAGCATGATGTGTTGTTGGAGATCACATCACTGTGTCTGTGTGTGAACACCTCCCGCTTGCAAGCAACAAGCCACTTCACCACAGTACGTGCCGCCAAAAGCAAAGCGTTCTAGCATAACTTTAATTCTTGCTAGGCATGCATCAAGGTAAATTAGCTCCTTTGCATTATATTCGGTGATTCATGATGTTTACTTATGCGTGCGCTTTGACAGCTTTGGGTCAAACAGAGGACGAGGTTTTTTTACACTATATGGTAAAGTAGGTCCGCCACTGGGTATCCATATACCCTCGATCTCCTCAAATCCACACCTACTTCACTCTCCTCAAATCCACGTCTACTTCAAATGGGAGGGTATACTTAGAAAATTATGGAGTGTAGTACACAGTATGCCAACAAAGTGCTACTAGGCAATGCTTAGATTCCCTTTCGATTTTTTTTTAAAATCTTGTATGCATGGAGTACTAAATGAAAACTATTTGCAAAACTTTTTCACATATGAGTGTAACTTTGCGCGACGAATCTAACGAGCATAATTAATCTATGATTTTGCTACAGTAATGCTACCGTAATCATCCTCTAATTGTGTGGTCAAAGACCTCATTCGATTCATCTCGCAAATTTAATTACCTAGAGGTGTGAACGTAGTTTTGTAAACTGCTTTTATTTAATATCCCTAATTAGTGGTCAACCATGCAAGTGTTGTCACGCAGTTGGCGGAAATATCGTACAGAGCATTATTCATGTCATTATTCGACGTGTGTACTGTGTGCGTGTCCCGTGATTGATTCATCTACGTACATGGCATATACACAGTGACAGTGTGGCATGCCATGGCATGCGTACGTGCATCCGGCCCGTGTTGCGTACGTCCTGTGTCCGATGGAGATGCCCAGCTGTAACTGCTGCATGCTTATGTAGCTGCTTTACACACTCACAAGCAAAGCTTCTTTTCAGGTCGATCGTGATTGTACGCGTTACCTGCACGCCATGCAAAACGTACTTCTAACTTCACTGCTCCCGTTTATACACAGTGCATCGGAGACACTCATAACGCACGCACACTCATCCCCTATGAACCACTGGTGGAAAACGGGGCTTCCGTCCCGGTTGGAGAGAGCAATAACTCTCTAGAGTCCAACCGGGACAAAATAGTAGAGACAAAAAGCCCCCCTTTTATTCCCGGGTAGGCAACCGGGATAAAAGGGGGTCTTTTTGTCTCGGTTGGGATTCCCACCCGGGAAGAAAGAGTTTTCCAAAAAACAAAAAAAAAACCCTCTACACCCCTACTTTTCCAAAAAACAAAAAAAAACCTCTGCACCCCTGCCTGCACCCCCGTCCCTCATCCCCTATCCCCACTCTCATCCCCCATTCTCATGGAACTCAATCTCCAAATCAAGAACAACAAGAACACTTCACAAATTGTTAAATCCACACTTCACAAATCACAACACATCACATGCTCATCTCACAAGAATACATGAGTTTGATTTCATTTGATTCACGACCGGATTCAAATCGATTCACAGTATATAAGGATTCAACAACACAATCACCAAATCATTCACAAAATACCGCTCTGCAACTACACGTACCACAACCACAACGGCACGGTGGCGCTGACAACTCTGTAGAACATGTTCACGGCAGCCCTCCTCCGCGCCGGCCGGCCAGGGGCTCCCGCGACGGCCGGCCAGGGCCTCCGCGCCGCCGGCCAGGGCCTCCCACGCCGCCGGCCAGGGGCCTCCGCGCCGCCGGGCTCCCGAGCCGTCGGCCGGCCAGGGCCTCCCGCGCCGTCGCCCGCCGGACCTGCAGATCGAGCAGATGAGAAGATGAGGGAAGACACAGAGAAGAAAAAGAAAGAAAGAGATAGAAAGGATAGGACCTGCCTCCCTTTGCGTGTGGGAGAGGAAAGGACAAGGAGAGAGGGTGGGGGGCCGGGGCGGACGTACAGGTAGGAGCTGCGGGGTTGAGGATTTATTCTCGGGTGGTGTTTCCACCCGAGACTAAAGGTCCTCTTTAGTCTCGGGTGGAAACACCACCCAAGAATGAAGGATTTGTTGCTGTTTTAGTTGTTGGACGTCCCCCTTTTGTCTAGGTTCGTAATACCAACCGGGATAAAATGGTACGAGGCATTCACAGCTATTTCAGGCCACGTCGACGCAAAGCCTTTTGTCCCGGTTCCAAGTTTCAACCGGGAATAAAGGGTTGGATCAAAGGTCGTTTTTCCACCAGTGAACACACGCGCAAACCCTACCTCTAGGAGCATCTTCGAAGACCGGGCCGTCAAATCCTTAAGATTAACGAAGTCACCACAGGCGTCTCGCTGTCGACGGGAACGTCGCCTACCACTGAAAGCACAAACGTCGTTCAATCCTGAGAAATTCGCTCCCGGACAAGAGATGCTACCGGGACTCTCTTGTAACCACTAAGCTACATGCCATTTCGCCCCTAGCTAACCCTACGTGACTCGTGACCGTACCGTATTAAAAAAACTACATGAGAAGTAAGCCAAAATTGTTAACACGATCGCAGTTGCGAGGCAAGCATATACGTACTCTCCCAAGTTCGTTTTGATCCATCTTTTCTTCTTCTATTTTGTGTATACATGCGCCATCATCTTTATTTATTTCGTGTGCTATTCTTGAATCTCGATGCCAACACGCATATGGGCATATGGCAGTAGTTAATTTCTTTTCTGATGTGTTGTTATCCGTCACAAATGATTGTTCTACACTTCTACTGATTAAGTCGTAGTACTATGTTTTGTGGGCCAACTTTCTTCACTTTAATTCGACTGCACTGCGCCTTTGATTCCAGGGTAGTGTCTCCATAGTCACATTATTAGTCATAGAGAGCTCAGAGAAGCAAATTTTAAGTGGCATTTGCTTTTGCTTCCTAACAAGAAATGGATTGAGCAAACTAGCATGTGAAAAGTTTAGTCTATTTTTTGGCCAATATAAATGTGTAAATATGCAAGCAGTATGTCAACCCATAGACAACAATTTACTACTCCCTCCAAATCATAATATTTGACGTTGCTTAGTTCAGTTTTGAACTATCAAACGTCATATGGAGGTAGTATTTGTTGGATTTATTATTATTAGGCTTGACCTATTTATAAGTTTAATAAATCAATAACTCTATGGTGTGTAAATGTGGGAAATATTATTTGTGACAAACTTGGAATTGAAAGCCTGTTGGCCTTTTGCCTTCCGGGCTGCTCACGTGAGAATCCTTTTGGCTTGCCCACGTTGAGCCTTTTGGCTTGCCCAAGGTGGGAGGCTTTCAAGTTGGCTATTGGTCTTACCCACTTTGAGTTATGGTGACCTTTGGTTTACACCTTGATGGTTTTCAATATGTTTATTGATCTTACCCACTTTCAGTTATGAAGGCTTTTGGTTTACACCGTGGCTCTTGGCTTACCTAGCCAAATAGAATATAAGGGGCTGACCATCCTCTATCAGACCTTAACCGTTTAATTTTACTCTCAAATTGGTTTTCTGCTTCAGCTTTATAGGTCTTGAAATAATTTAACGCTTCATCTTTTGTTTTCAAAAGATACACATAGCAGAATCTAGTACAATCATCTATAAAAGTCATAAAATATCTTTTTCCGCCTTTTGTCAAAACGCCATTCATCTCACAAAGATCGGAATGAACTAGCTCTAGAGATGTCAAATTTCTTGGCTCGGCAACCTTGTGAGGCTTACGAGTTTGTTTAGATTGCACACATGCATGACACTTAGAGCCTATGACATGATTAAATTTCAGGATTAAACTTATATTTGCTAGCCGCATCAAACAACCATAATTAAAATGACATAAACGCGAATGTCATATTAGACACTACGGGATTATCTAAGGAATGGTGAGGTGAGGCGATTTTGACAGCTTTTCATGTCCTAAACAGAGTTCCTATGAAAGACAAAGAAATCCCACCATTCGAGGAATGAGAAAAGAAAAGATTAAATCTATCATATTTGCGCACTTGGGGTTGCTTGGCTAAAGTGAATGTGGCAATCAATAAGAAGCGCAAACTTGGACCTCAAACCGTTGACTGTGTGTTCCTTGGTTATGCTTTTCACAGTGTGGATATCAGTTCTTGATTATAAAATCTGAGGTACCTGACATGCATGTTGGTACAATAATGGAATCAAGAGACGCTACATTTTTTTGAAAATGATTTTCCAATGAAATCAACACCTAGCAGTTCTAATCATGAATCTATAAGTTCCCATGAGCATGATAATCTCATTTCAGATGAACAATTTGAGGAAACCCATGTGCAAAATCCAAAGGAGAATGACATTGTAGTAACTCGAAAGAGTAAGAGAAAAATGGTTGCAAAATCCTTTGGTGATGACTACATTGTGTATCTTGTGGATAATACTCCAACAACTATTGAAGAAGCATTTTCCTCTCCTGATGCTGACTTGTGGAAGGAAGCAGTTAGGAGTGAGATGGAATCAATAATGTCTAATGGAACTTGAGAGGTTGTTGATCATCCCTATGGGTGCAAACCTATTGGATGTAAATGGGTGTTCAAGAAAAAGCTTAGATCTGATGGTACAATCGAGAGGTACAAGACAAGGCTTGTGACTAAAGGTTACACTCAAAAGGAGGGTGAAGACTTTTTGATACTTATTCACCTGTTGCTCGATTGACGACCATTCGAACCTTGCTTTCCGTGGTATGGTCTTATAGTCTATCAAATGGATGTTAAGACCGCTTTCCTAAATGGAGAGTTGGAGGAGGAGATCTATATGGATCAGCCTGATGGTTTCATTGCAAATGGTCAAGAGAACAAGGTGTGTAAGTTATTGAAGTCGTTATATGGCCTTAAACAAGCCCCTAAGCAATGGCATGAGAAATTCGGTAACACATTGACGTCTGCGGGCTTTATTGTGAATAAACCTGACAAATGTGTGTACTATCGACATGGTGGAGGTGAAAGTGTCATATTGTGTTTATATGTTGATGACATATTGATCTTCGGATCTAGTCTCAAAGTTATTGAGAAAGTGAAGCAATTCTTGTCAAATAATTTTGAGATGAAAGATTTGGGAGAAGTTGATGTTATTCTTAATATCAAGCTTTCAAGAGATGGTGATGGTGGGGTAACTTTGTTACCATCCCACTATGTGGAAAAGGTTTTAAGTCGCTTTGGGTATAGTGATTGTATTCCTTCACCTACACCTTATGATCCAAGTGTTCATTTGAGTAAGAACCGCAGAATTGCAAGGGATCAATTGAGGTACTCCCAGATCATTGGTTCTCTCATGTATCTTGCAAATGCTACACGACCTGATATCTCCTATGTTGTGAGCAAGCTGAGTCGGTTTGTGAAAAACCCTAGAGATGCGCATTGGAGTGCTCTTGAGAGAGTGATGCGCTACTTAAAGGGCACCATGAGCTATGGTATTCATTATTCAAGACACCCAAAAGTGTTAGAGGGCTACAGTGATGCCAACTGGATCTCTGATGCTGATGAGCTTTATGCCACAAGCATATATGTGTTTATGTTTGGAGGTGGTTTTGTTTCCTAGAAGTCTTGCAAGCAGACTATCTTAACAAAGTCTATAATGGAAGCAGAGCTCACTGCATTGGACACTACTGGGACTGAGGTTGAGTGGCTTCGTGAACTCCTTTTGGATTTACCGGTGGTTGAAAAGCTAATTCCGGCTATTTCTATGAACTGTGATAAGCAAACCGTGATTACAAAGGTTAACAATTCCAAGGATAACATGAAGTCTTCAAGGCATGTTAAGAGACGACTAAAATCTGTCAGAAAGTTGAGAAACTCCGAAGTTGTAGCGTTGGATTATGTCCATACGTCGAAAAATCTGGCAGATCAATTCACCAAGGGCTTATCAAGTAATGTGATAGAGAGTGCATTGAGAGAGATGGGTATGAGACCCATTTGAATTCTACTTTAGTGGTAACATGTCCTATGCGATCGGAGATCTCGTGAATTAGGATGGTGAAACAAGCTAGTAGTAGATTGCGAGGAAAGATCCCTTCTGAACTCATCTCTGGTGCATATCTTTCCTATCTGTAAGGCAGGATGGTATTTACCTTAATGTATTCCAAGGGTCGTCTAAAAGATGAGATGTTGTCCTGCAGAATATCTTTTGAGGAGTACACCTATATGAGTCAGACTGCTAGTCACAGTCTATGGGACTTAGGTAATCCCTAAATACTCATGAAAGGCACTGAAGTGTGACTTATATGCTTCAAAACAGTGGGGATGCCTTTGCAGCCTAGTACCAGCAAAGGACTTGAGCGAATCTCACCTCACACAAAACTGTTAATTCAAGGCATAGTCCATTGTTCAGTTGTGACTGAGTGAAACTCTTGTTCTAGATGGATGTTCAACTTAACAATCTCCATCAAAACACTAGTATATCAAAGAATTGTGATTCTGGAACTTCACAGTTACAAACCTTAAAGTTTGGTGGGGATTGTTGGATTTATTATTATTAGGCTTGGCCTATTTATAAATTTAATAAATCAATAACTCTATGGTGTGTAAATGTGGGAAATATTATTTGTGACAAAACTGGAGTTGGAAGCCTGTTGGCCTTTTGCCTTCCGGGCTGCTCACGTGAGAATCCTTTTGGCTTGCCCACGTTGAGCCTTTTGACTTGCCAAAGGTGGGTGGCTTTCAAGATGGCTATTGGTCTTACCCACTTTGAGTTATGGTGACCTTTGGTTTACACCTTGGTGGTTTTCAATATGTCTATTGGTCTTACCCACTTTGAGTTATGGAGGCTTTTGATTTACACCGTGGCTCTTGGCTTACCTAGCCAAATAGAATATAAGGGGCTGACCATCCTCCATTTGAGGTGTAATACACACGAGAGTAATCACATATTCCAGAAACACTCTTCAGCCGCATAGAAGGTTTCTCCATCTCGTAACTCTATGCGCACAGAGGAGTGAGAGGGCAGGTGCCTATGAAGCCCTTGCCGTTCGAGATCTTGCGCAAGGAATCGGCAATTAGGTTTTTGGGGAGCGTCTACGTGACTGCCCAAAACTTCCTGGTGACTTCTCTGCTACGACGACGACATCAGACTGCCTGCAGCGACTTCTCTGCTACGACGACAACGACATCATGGTGACTCCGGGCCTTCCAATGTTGTCGGCAATGCTGGGTATATGTTTATATCTCTCATCTTTATTTATATGTTGTTCTTCCTGTCTTTCCTTTCTGCTTCCTTTTTACATGTATGTATAGAATTTGTTCTTTTCATCATGATTAATTTTATATATGTCATCACATTTAAGTCGTCATTTTTCTGAATTAAAATAATATGAAAATTGCTTAGTTGTCTAACAGTATTTAATTTGGAACAAAGTTTTAACTGCATCATTCATCGGGCAGTCTTTGTTATCCATTCGACGGGACTTAGGAGGACGTACGGTTGATGATTTAATGAGCTTTCCCTACACAACTCCTGTTTTAAACAGGAACCCGTGAAGAACTCAATGTAGCGATAAAGCATCTCGCTACAGTGCTAAAAATTGATTGGGGTAAGTTATAGTACAATCTAGTTATTACTTATTAGTTGTAGTTCAGCATTTGATTTTTTAAAAGTTTCTTGGACAAAAGTGGCCAGCAAGCATTGGATTGATGATATTGTATAGTCTATTTTAATTAAAGAGCAAAATCATGTTGAAATACAAAAACCTTTTGATGGGTTTTCGTCTGGCGATTTGTGTACGTACACATTGCACATATGAGTTACCAAAGTGCACGAATTAAATGTGGCATTTTCCACTCAACAGAATACTTACTGATCGATCGATGGCACTGCCGGTTGACAAAGGTGATATATCAGGTCAGGTGATGGGACCGGCAAATAAGCTCCAAAAAGCCTATTCAGCATGTGTGCTGCTAGCTAACGCGAAGTTATGTCATTGGATGGATGATGTGATATATAGTTAACAAACCTGAGGATCTAACTGCTAAAACAAAATATGCTTGAGCACCACTTGAAAGAAAACCTAGCAAATTAAAATTATCTCCACGAAATACTATATATCCAAGCAAAAGGAAAAACATACTTAGGCCGGCTTGCATGCATAGATATACGGAGTATATCGTAGTAGCTAGCTAACTTGCGTTTAATAAGTAATTAAGTGGATGTTCAGATATTTACTTAGGCTTGCATTATTGTGGGATAATAATGCCGGAGGGGTCCCTTAACCATCCGAAACGGAGCTGGCAGCGAGCAAGGAAACAACGTGCACATACAAATGCATGTTAGGTGCCGCGCGCGGCATTTGCTGCCCGCAACATTATTGATCTATCAGGCTTCAAAGCACAACCACACTGCTGTCATGCATGCATGCGATGCATACATGCGCATGCTTGGGGAATTTTGTCCATAATCAAATATTTTTTTGGTTTTGTTTTGCTCCAACAATGTGTGTGTATGTGTGTGTATACACACACTCCTACGTACGTACAAGTTAGTGCGTACACACAGGGTTGTTAGGTTGATCTCCACCAGCCCAAAGGTCAATTGAGTCTTTGACTCGGCTCCTTGATCGAGAGAGTCCAACTGACCAAGGTTGCGGACTCTCGTCGCACAACAGCACAACACCATATAATGGAGATGGGAGCCACGAGGCACATAGGCCAAGACACGATGTCATGCCTCACCTGTCTTGTTCTACCGATCGAGAGGTGCTGCCAGCGGCGGGAAGCACCGCTGTCGTGTGTGGGTCTCACTATGCTTCAGTGTCGATCTTCACTGCACTGCACCGCACCGACGGACTCCACCTACATCGACGAGCAACATCTCCTACTTCCAAACCTCATGGTCAGTCTCTACCAGGGGCGGAGCCAGGGAGGGGCTGGGAGGGGCCTGGCACCCTCTATGAATGTCAAATTTCCATTGAATTTTTTGAAATTTGAATAAATTTTGAAAATTTAACAAGCTTGGCCCCCTCTAACATTCAAAAAATCAACTTTCTGGCTCCGCCTCTGGTCTCTACTCTCTCCCTCTCGAGTCTCTCTTTCTCTCGGTTATGTCTCAAGAACTTCATGTTTTACTCAGTGTCAAAGAGAAGAACCCACTAATCTACATCATCTAGATGATCCGCTAGGTTTAATAAGAGCTTGCTGGCACGCACGTACTGAAAATCATCTTTGTACTTTGTCACGTACTTTTCGGGCGTGCATAGTACCATGTCCATTTATGAGCGTACCCAACGCTCACTTCTTTACGTACGTGTAGTAGCTGGCTGCCTGGTCACATGTCCTAAAGGGGGTCGGAAGATAGGCGAAAGGTCCCTCTAGACCCAAGGGATCGGAGGATCGGACGACCGGCGGCGACGCCATATGTACATGCAAAACCTTCACATGATTAACGGGGTCACGGCCGGCCACGGCCACCGTCGTGTGTGTACGACGCCTCTCGCGTGCAGGCAAGTGTCGATCAGCCAGGCCAATCTGCGTGTATGCGCCTGGCGGCCGCTCCTTTTATTTGCCTAAGTGCAAACCGAAACCGTGATCCATATGATCAGGCCGGTGCGTGCGATATATGATCGGTCGGTCAGCATATATTTGGCCTTAATTACATCGCCAAAACTTGCGATGTGGTTCCATATTGTCGGTGTTTTAGACCGGCAACCTACCAAGGGGAGTACCCGAGGTAGATGAATGTGGTCTCGCCGAGATCGGTAACTCGAAGGAGAGACATGTGGCACACAATTTAGACAGGTTCGGGCCGCGAGGTGCGTAGTACCCTACGTCCTGTATGCTGCGTAACTCTGGATTGATTAGGTGTGTTTACAAGAAGATGCGGATGATGAGATAGGGGCCCCTGCCTCGCCTTATATAGCCCGGGAGGCAGGGTTACAAGTCGGTTTGAGGGGAGAGTACTAGTCGGGTACGGCTAGGAGTTCTTTACATGGATCCGGACATGTGTAGCTTCCTATCCGAGTTCTATCTCCCCGCAATCCTTGCGCCCCACGCCAGCAGGTGCCGTGTTGCCCAAGTTGAGTAGTCCCAGGGGCCCAATGAGTAGTCGGTCCTGGTACCCACCGGAGTAGTGGGCCCAGGGATGTCCATACGACAAGCCCCCGAGTACTTTGTAGTCGAGCAGGATGTCTTCGAGTAGTCTTGATGGCCTTGGTGAGTAGTCCTTGAGCGTCCCCGAGTTCCACAAGCCGAAAGTCCTCAAGAATGCTTGAATCATCCCGAGGCTGGAAGGTACTCCAGCTGATCTTTGAGTAGTCTTGAAGTCTTCTCGAGTAGTCCCCAATCGTCCCAGAGTGCTTCTCTCGAAGGTCTTCAATAATACTTGTGATGTCTTGATGAAGAAACCATATGGAAAATGCGATTCGGAGAATCGCATTCCATATGGAATGTAACCCCCGAGCCTTAGGTCGAATCGTAGATTCAAGCTGAGGGTCAATCTGAAGTTCTGTCAATCTTATCCCGAAAAATCGGGAGAAAAAACCGAAGGACACGTGGCACGGAGCCCCCGAGCCTTGAGTCGAGTACTTCCTCTCGAATTAAAGGGTCATCTTGACTGTAGAATGTGTCCTGAGTGGATCTTGTATCTGGTTGTGTCCCACGGAGGTCATCTGAAGTAGTCGAGCCCCCGAGATGGAGAGCAACGAGTACTGGAAGTTGAAGAGTCACGCTGCTGCCGCTAGGTCACCCGTCAGGCGCCGTCTCTGAGAACCAAGCCGCCAGGGCTGGTTATAAATAACCGGTGAGTCCCTTAGGGTTTTCACACCTAGCAGTTGCATTCCGCAGATTAGATCTGAATCACCGCCTCCTCTGCTCCTCTGCTGCTGCCGCCGCTGCGCGTAGATCCAGTTGCTCGCGCCGCCGCAGTGCTCCCGCCGCTGTAGCACCCGAGCGAATGCGAGTGAAGACACCCGTCTCTTGGAGAATGAAGGGGTCTCCGGCGAAGGGCAAGAAAACCGGTGCGTCGAAGAAGAGAAGCCGCAATGAAGAGACCGGTGATGCCGGCCAGTCGTCGACGTCGCCACCTCCGTCCCCTCGCCCTAATCCGGCGAAGGAGTGGAAGAAGGCAAAACTGAAGACCGAGGACCTCCTCGCCTTGGTCAACAGTGGGTTCCTTCGTGAGAAGGAGGTGGATCTATGGCGCACCGCCACCGGCGATCCATACCCGATGGAGAAGAACCCCGACGAAATCCCAATGTTCGCCCGGTTCGTAGAGCGCGAATTGGCGCTCCCCGCCAGTGATTTCTTCAAGGGTCTGCTCAGGTACTACGGCATTGAGTACCTTAATCTCAACCCTAATGGTATCTTCCATGTCTCTATCTTTGTACACTTCTGCGAAGTTTTTGTGGGGATCAAGCCCCACCGCAACCGAGCACCAACGATACACGGGTAGTCGGAGGTGCCGGTATCCAGATGCGTGAAGACGCCGCCGACCAGTACTTGCCGTACAAGTTGATAGACTCCAACCAGGACTGGAAGGCCAAGTGGTTCTACATCAGCAACCATCATCCTGAGCTGCCGAAGCCGAGCGGGTGTCAACCGAAGCACAAGTCGTGGTGGAACACAGAGCCCACCATGCAAGAGGGTATTCAGCTACCCGAGTTGCTGAAGAAGATCAAGGCCTTGCGAGAAGCCGGGCTGAGGGCCGAACACGTGGCCTTCAGCTTCATGAAGAGGTGGGTGCAGCCACTAATGGCACGGGACACCCTCGGGTACCAGTACACCGGCGACAAGGATACGTCCCGGTTGCCTGGCTTTGAACACGAGGACCATGTCATCGTAGAGAGACTGGGCAAGATCTTCAAGGATATGCCCCCGTACACACCGTGCCCGGTGCCAGAGTATTCTGCGGCACGGCCGCCCAATCAGGTCAGTAGTCGTGGCATAAGCCCCCGAGTACTGATTTGCTTGAAGTAGTCGTACTTATATGTGCTACATGTTGTAGGATGACGTGGCGAAATATGTCTCAGTCCCGACTTCTCCTCCGCGACTTGTGGAGCAACTGGAGGAGAAGGGCAAGAAGAAGGAACGCCGCGTGGTTGGTGAAGGCGAAGACGCCGTTGTCATCGAGTCCGGCTCTGAGGACGATGAAGATGAAGAAACTCTGCAGCAAAGGTTCCAGCTGCGCTCCAGGTTTAGTCGAGCTGGGATGCCAAACGTCCCTGTCATCGAGAAGCCATCCATCCTCGAGGCTAGTTTGCCGATGCTGCCGAGGAGGCCTCGCAACGTGGCGCGGAAACGCGCCGCCAAGAAGCTGAAGATCTCCGAGACGACCAGCCAAGAAGTAAACACCGCGACTAGAGTAGTCGAGCACAGCTGATGGGTAGTCGTATGCTGATCAATTGTCTTGTAATATGCAGGATATCCCCTCGCCGGACCTTGTAGACCAGGGCGACGAGGGGGTCCTGGACACCGTGGGGGCGGTAGCTGAGAGGAGTGTCAGCCCGCCTCCATGAACCGAAGAAGTCGTGCCGACAGTGGCACGGTAGGAGACCGGCGCTGCGGAGCCGCAGCCGTCGGTTGAACAAGGACGAAACTCTCCGCCGGCCGCAATTGAAGAGCAACCGGAGGAGGCGCCTGTTGAGGCCGGAGCTGCCGCTGAAGCTGGCATAGTTGATATTGCCAGTATACTAGGTGCTCCAACCGTGACCGTGGTGCGGTCGACACTGTAAGTTCATATGAACCTTCAAGTAGTCGTATAGACGACAGACTTGTCTTGTTGACTTGATTGCTTCATGATGCAGGAAATCCACGGACCTGTCGTGGGACGGTGAGGAGACCAGCACTCCAGCCGACGGAGAGGGCCGCTCGGAGGAGGAACGCGAACCCACGCTGCTGCCACAGACTGAAGTCGCAGTGGAGTCGTCATTGGAGGAAGCCACCTTGGTTGAAGGTATGTGTCCTGTCACCACTGATAGTCACTACGCATAGTAGTCATAGCCACTGAGTTTGACTGCGTGTACTCATTGTGCTAGGAGCACAAGCTGAGGGAGCCTCGATTCCTGAAGCCGTGGCCATAGAGACGGCTGCTATGGAGTCGGAGCCTTCGAGACCGATGGCCGGGACGGCGGAAGGAAAAGCCCCCGAGTTGGGTGCGGAGGTGCAGGATGATCCGCTCCGTGGGACGAGCACGGACGTAGTCGTCCGCTCGCCCATCATAGAGGAAGCTGCGCCAATCCGTTCGGCGGCTATGGCAGAGGAGGCATCCTCGAGCCGCGAGGGTCTTGAGCTGCTGGAAGACAATCTTGTCGATCTGGCCATTGTTGCTCTGAACATGGAGTCATGGCGGCGTACCCAGTAGTGGGTCAAGGTATATTGCGAGTACCTCGAGTAGTCTTGTATAACGAAATACAAAGTACCCGTTTGACTGTTCTGTCTTCACAGGATATTATTGAAAGATCCCGTGAGAAGTCCGAGCTGCTGAAGGGGTACGGCGACACAGTCCTTCGTGCCGAATCCTTGGAGAAAGAGCTCGACAAGTCGAAGAAACATTCTACGCTGCTCCAATCCAAGCTTGACGGTGCCTTCGCCCAGTATCATAACGAAGTGCAAGAGATGCAGGCGAAGAGGGACGACTTGATTCGGAAAAACAAGTCGCTGCGCCAAAAGAATAAAGGTATGCTTCCTGCCAGAGCCTTTGAGTACTTATTAGGGTACCTTGGTGTAATCTGGCGATGTGATGAGTTGTCTGCAGAGCTTGAGGAAAGGGTCGACCAGCTGAAGGCGTCGGAGACGGACTTGAAGAACATCGTGTACCGTGAGACCGACAAAAGAGAGGTACTTGAATATGAGTACGCTCAGTTGCGCCATGAGTGTATCAAGCACATGGAGCTTCGTGAAGCCTCAGACCGTGACCTTGTCAATTGCTATAAATCTCTGTAGAAGCTCAATGAAGATTGCGAGAAGTTGCGGGGCCAACTGAAGGAACTTGAGGAAGCCGCGCTGCCCATTGCAAGGCTGCTGGTGCCGCACCCGGGCGGGCCCAAGATTGCTCCATTGGTGGGTCGGTTGAAGGAAGCCCCCGGGCGTCTGGCGACGTATGTCAAGCACTTGGCGAAGTCGATCCCGAACCAAGTCTTGGCATACATGAAGTCATATTTTCCCAAGGCTCCAGTGGACGTAGTCGCCGGTGGACTTGCAGCGAACTGTACTGACGATCAGTACAAGATCCTCCTGGAGGAGATGGCGCCCATTGCTGAACAAGTGGCGGAAAAGCTCAACCTTCAGTAGAAGTACCTGTAGGAGTAGCTTGAAGAAATTGATGTAAAACAAACAGAGTTGTTAGTAACTTGTTTGGATTATCAATGAAAGTTGACCACGATATATCGGTGAAATCAGTACTCGTAGCCGCCACTTGCAACGAAGTGTGCAGAGTACCAAACCGTGGTGGAGCTTGCGAGTAGTAGTACTCAGTAGAAGATGCTTGATTGGAAGGCTCAGTAAAGAAGTTGAATGGAAATCAAACTTTATTACTGATGAATAAGTACACCTGGATGGTCAGAGCCGTTTACAAGTGTAGTCGCCAGGACCCAGAGGCCGCCTACGGCTAAGTGGCGCTAGGACCCTTAGGCCGCTTACAGCTAGAGATCCGTTAGTAGTCGTATAGACTGGATCTACAGTACATGGTCTTGCAGACCGCCGCAAGAGTCCTCAGCGCTCTAAGCAGCCCGAGATCCGTTAGTAGCCATTGACGCTGGATCTTGGAGAAGAGTAGTCCGGAGACTAGTGCCAGGACCGAGAGGCCGCTTACGGCGAGGAGTCCATGAGTAGTCGTGTAGACCTGGACCCGTAGAGTAGTCGAGCAACTACGCGTAGAAGCGACACAACTGGTCAACGTTCCACGAGTTGTTGATGTCATCGCCTTCAAGTGTTTGGAGGCGATAGGAGCCTGGTCCGGTCACCTTAGAGATTGAAAAGGGACCTTCCCATGGTGAGCTGAGCTTGTGTAGTCCGTCCGTGTTCTGGATACGACGGAGGACTAGATCGCCGACGTTGAAGGAGCGTTCCTTGACGTTGCGATCGTGGTAGCGTCGGATACCCTCAAGGTACCTTGCTGATTGGACGACGGCGGCGCAGCGGGCTTCTTCAAGGCCGTCGATGTCAACCCGTCTGCTGTCTTCCAAGATGCCTTCGTCGTATTGTTCTACTGCCGGGGATTCCCACATCACGTAGGCAGGTAGAATAGCTTCGGAGCCGTAGACCAGGAAGTAGGGCGACTGCCCCGTTGGCTTGGTAGGCTGAGTACGAAGCCCCCAGAGTGCGTTGGGTAGTTCCTTGATCCACTTGCCTCCTTTTGTGTTGGCTGCATCGTGCAATCGCTTTTTGAGGGCGTCGAGTACCATCCCGTTGGCGCGCTCAACTTGACCGTTGGCGCGGGGGTGGGCAACTGAGACATACCGGACGTCGATCCCGCTGTTCTCGCAGTATTCCCAGAACTGGTGGTTGTTGAAGTTGGAACCCAAGTCTGTGATGATGCGATGGGGCAGCCCGTAGCGATGCACGAGTTCATCCAAGAAGTCGAGTACTCTGTCGGCCTTTGGGTAGGTGACTGGCTTGACTTCGATCCACTTGGTGAACTTGTTGATAGCCACCAAGACTCTGTTGAATCCTCCTGGCGCAGTTGGTAGAGGCCCAATCATGTCGAGCCCCCAACAGGCAAAGGGCCAGGTTGGTGGTATGGTGACTAGCTTGTAGGCCGGGACGTGTTGTTGCTTGGCGAAGAATTGACATCCTTAGCACTTTCTGACGAGTTCTTCAGCGTCGGCCAGAGCTGTTGGCCAGTAGAAAGCTCGTCGGAAAGCCTTGTCACCAGCGTTCGAGAAGACGCGTGGTTGCCGTAGACGCCTTTGTGGATCTCCTTCAAGATATCCTTACCTTCTTCTCGAGGTATGCACTTCATGAGTACTCCAGAAGTGGCACCTCGCCTGTAGAGCTTGTCGTCGACTAGCACGTAGGCCTTTGCTCGGCGGACGAGTTGTTCGGCCAAGTTCTTGTCGGATGAGACCTTCTGCTCGCGGATGTAGTCGATGAAGGGTTGTCTCCAGTCCACGTCAATCATCATGACCTCCTGGCCAGACTGTAGTGGCGCAGGGTCATTGGCCGTTGGCGCCGACTCCGAGATGGATGGCGCGTGAAGCTCGTGGACGAAGACTCCAGCAGGAACTTGCGCGCGAGTAGAACCAAGCTTCAACAGGACGTCCGCGACGACATTGTTGTCGCGGATGACGTGGTGGAACTCGAGACCGCAGAATTTGTTCTCGAGCTTGCGGACCTCCAGACAATAGGCGTCCATGTTCTCCTTGTTGCGATCCCAAGACTTGTTGACTTGGTTGATGACCACTGCGGAGTCACCGTAAACTAGTAGCCGCTTGATGCCCAAAGAGATTGTGAGTCGAAGCCCGTGAAGTAGGGCTTCGTACTCGGCTTCGTTGTTTGATACCTTCCAGAAGATCTGCAGGACGTACTTGAGTTGTTCGCCCTTTGGAGAGATCAGTAGTACCCCTGCACCTGCGCCTTCGAGCTTGAGTGAGCCGTCGAAGTACATCACCCAATGTTCTGGCCGCTCGGTTGGAGTTGGTAGCTGGTTCTCCCGCCACTCTGCCATAAAGTCGACTAGTGCTTGAGACTTGATAGTGGTACGTGGCTTGAAGTTGATGTTGAGGGCGCCGAGTTCGACTGCCCATTTAGAGATTCTTCCAGTAGCATCCTGGTTGCGGAGTATGTCACCGAGCGGGTAGTCGGTGATGACAACAATAGAGTACTCCTGGAAGTAGTGTCGTAGCTTCTGCGAGGTGATAAGGACTGCATAGAGTAGCTTCTGGACCGGCTGGTACCGTGCCTTGGACTCTGACAGAACCTCGCTGACGAAGTAGACTGATCACTGGACTGGGTAGGCGTGGCCTTCTTCCTGCCGCTCGACGACGATGGCAGTACTGACCACATGAGTAGTCGCAGCGAGGTAGAGCAGTAGCTGCTCCTTTTTGCGAGGAGCCGTGAGGACCGGTGGCTTAGACAGGAAGTCTTTGAGCTGTGCCAGAGCTTGATCAGCCTCCGCGGTCCACGCGAACTTCTCTTGATGCTTGAGTAGCTTGAAGAAGGGTAGTCCCCGTTCTCCGAGCTTCGAGATAAATCTGTTCAGGGCCGCCATGCACCCGGTCAGCTTCTGGACATCCTTGATGCAGGTTGGAGCTTTCATGTTGGTGATGGCGGAGATCTTCTCGGGATTGGCTTCGATGCCACGATGGCTGATGATGAAGCCGAGTAGTTTCCCAGATGGTACGCCGAAGACGCACTTGTTGGGATTGAGCTTCCATTGGTACTCTCGCAGGGATGCAAAAGTCTCTTCAAGATCGGCGATGAGCGTGTCGGAATTTCTGGTCTTGACGACCACGTCATCCATGTAGGCTTCGACGTTCTTGTTGAGCTACCTCTTGAAGCAGGCCTGGATAGCTCTTTGATAGGTGGCGCCGACGTTCTTCAACCTGAACGACATTGTCGTGTAGCAGTAGGCGCCGAACGGAGTGATGAACGCGGTCTTCTCCTGGTCTTCTTCCTTGATAGCGATCTGGTGGTACCCGGAGTAGCAGTCGAGGAAGCAGAGCAGGTCGCAGCCCGCCGTGGAGTCGATGACTTGATCGATCCGCGGCAACCCGAAGGGGTCCTTGGGACAGTACTTGTTGAGATCGGTGTAGTCGACGCACATCCTCCACTCGTTGGTATTCTTCTTGCGGACGAGGACGGGATTGGCGAGCCACTCAGGATGGAAGACTTCTCGGATGAAGCCCGCCGCGAGTAGTTTGGCGAGCTCCTTCTTGATGGCATCCCGTCGGTCGTCGGCGAAATGGCGAAGGTGTTGTTGTTTGGGGGTAGCTTTAGGATCGACGTTGAGTGAGTGCTCGATCAGCCTCCTGGGCACCCCTGGCATGTCCGCTGGCTTCCATGCGAAGATGTCTCGGTTAGCCCGGAGGAAACTGACGAGCACGTCTTCCTATTTCGGGTCAAGACCCGCCCCGATCATGGTGGTCTTGCTGTTGTCGCCCGTCCCAAGGTCGATGGCCTTCACTTGGACTTCCTCTGGTGGCTGAGGCTTGTTTGCGGTGTCGGTCTTCTCGGGAATCTCGAGTTCGGTTGGGGCGAGCTTCTTGGACGCAGCAAAGATCTCCATCATTGCATTGGGTACTTGGTTTATCGCTGCGAGTTCCACAGCTTCGGTGTCGCAGTCAAACGAAATCTTCAAGTCCCCTTGTAGTGTGAGTACTCCAGCAGGACTTGGCATCTTGAGTACCAAGTAGGTATAGTGTGGTACCGCTATGAACTTGGTGATAGCTGGTCTGCCGAGGATGGCATGGTAGGAGGTTTCGAAGTCCGCAACCTCGAACTTGATGTACTCGGTGCGGTAGTTCTCCCTTGTCTCCCCGAAAGTAACTGGCAGGACCACTGGGCCTAGTGGAATAGCCGTGTTACCGGGGACAATGCCGTAGAAGGGTGACGCACTCTTGGTGAGCATGTCGGTGATGTCGAGCTTCATCTTCTTCAAAGTCTTGGTGAAGAGGACATTGAGTCCGCTCCCGCCGTCGATGAGGACCTTGTTGAGTCTGGAGCCCGCGACTACAGGTTTCAGGACGAGTGGGAAACGTCCTGGTTCGGAGAAGCTTGTCCATTGATCCGCGCGGGAGAAGGTAATGGGTACCTCCGACCACCTTAGAGGTGTCGTCACCGCTGGTTCAATGTTCAAGACTTCCCGTCGAGTGGCCTTCTGAGACCGTCTGGTGGGTAGTCCGCCGAAGAGGACATTCACCGTCTTGTCAGGTTCCTGGAAGTCGCCGTTGCCCTCGTCAACTTTCTTCTTGCCCTTCTTGTCGTGAGGAGGCCGTGGGTCGGGAGTATCCTTGAGTGCTCGTCGGAGCTGATAGCACTGTTCGGTGGTGTGATTACCATCCAGGTGCCACGGGCACTTCTCTTTGAGCAAGTCTCTGAAGCCGCCTGAGGTCTTTTTCGAGTTGTCCTTTGCAGGGCGCTATATAGCCGCGACTGTGTTGTCTGGCTTGCGCTTGCGGTTGGAGCTCGAATAGTTGTTGTTGTGGCGACCCCCTTGATCTTTGTTGTTGTTGTTGTTGCCGCCCGTGTTGCTCTTGTTCTTGCCGCGAATGGAGTCGTACTTGGCGTTCGCCTTGTCCTCTTCGTCGGCCCATGATGTGATCATGTCCTTGAGCTTGGTGATGGAACTCGGGCGGCGGCGACCGAAGTCTTTGAAGGTGCGACGGTGGTAGAGTCCGTCTTGGAAAAGGTCAATGACTTCTTTGTCAGTGACGTCGACTACGGTCGCGCGCTTGTCAAAGAAGCGCCGCATGTACTGGCGAAGCGTCTCGCCTTGTTCCTGCTTGACCATTGCCAGGTCCATGCGAGTACCCGAGCGCCCCATGGCGCCCACGAAGTTGCTGGTGAACTGTACCTTCAGCTGGTCCCACTTTACGATCGAGTTCTTTTCGAGTGACTCGAGCCATGTGAGTGGAGCCTGATCCAGACAGAAGGGAAAGAAGAGGCACTTCGTGTCGTTGTTGCCACCAGCATTTTCGATGGTCAAGGCGTAGCACCTGAGCCACTGAACTGGATCTTGCTTCGCGTCATACTTGGAGATCCCGAGAGGTTTGAATTTCTCGGGGAGAAGCAGGTTGCGAAGTCTTGCGGAGTATGCGGGGAAGCCGTCGCTGTCGCTTGCTTCAGTAGCCTTCTTGCGACGGATCTCGTCGATCTTGTGGCGGGCGTCGTAGCCGCCACGTGCGTTGCCGGTAGCGTGGCTAGTCGTGTGGCCTCAGCCGCCGCGATCGCTGCCGCCACCGGCACTTTTGCCGGCGTCATGGGAGAAGCTTCCGCCGCTGCTACCACCACCGCCGCCGCCGCCGCGACTACCTCCGGTGCCACCCTGGCTGATGCCACCCTGCGAGGGTCCTCCACCCGAGGCCCTAGAGCGGTTGGGATTTGGCTGGTGTTCACCACGGACACGATTGCGTCCGCCGTCCGCCGGGCTGCGGCTGGTGGCTTCGTTGTTTCTGGCGTCGTGAGTTCTGACAGGGGGTACTTGAGCAACCCTGTTGTCGACCCGCATGAAGTAGGTGTCTTCAACGAGTTTGGCGATGACTTCGCCCGCGCGGACCCCCTGGGCCTGCCGTGCTATCGTGGTGATAGACATGAGGCACTGCTCAGGAGTAGTGTGTACCCGGTTGGCGACTTGCTCCAGAGCCTCACTGAGGTTCCGGATGGGGAGAGTTTCCCGGAGACGTCTGCGTCGATCGTTCCGCTTCCTGTTGCGGTCACGCCGAGCGTTCTTGTCTTCGGTGGTCTCGTTCGGAGGTGCGTTGGGAGATAACTCATCCTCCGAGATGTCGTCAAGGTACCGGTCGGGTCGGTTCTCCGAAGTCCCAACATCTGTGGCCGTCATGAAGACTTCACGGTCGGGAGTACAGAGGCTGGAGTCAGTAGTCGCCACCTCGGTGGGGGTGTGCTCGTCGTTTAGAGCCAGCGGAGTCCCCTCCTGGAAGGGGAGTGAATCGAGGTAGGCGACACAACGTGAGTTGTCGTCCGTCAGGTCTGCAGGCTTGCGGTCGGGCCAGTAGACGAATCTGCCGGCGGGAGTGGATGTAATGACCAGGCCAGAGGCAGGACCTGACAGCGGTTCCTCAGTCATGTTGAGCTCGGACTCGGATTCGATTAGGTCCGATCCGAAGTCGAACTCGTAGGAAGAGTCCGAGTAGTAGCCGGTTCCGGTGTTGGAGTCCGAGGAGTGCTCGGAGGCGATCTCCTTGCCGGCCCGGCGTGCAGCGAGAGCTTCCGCATGGGCCCTGCTAGCATTGCAGAGACCGTATGGGAAGTGCTCATGGAGAGGGGTCGCTTCACACGATGGCTCAGGAGCCAGCTCGCATGAGGCGATCCAGGGCGACGTCGAGTTCGAGTTGGAGGCGGATCCGAGCTCGAAATCGGCGACTTGGTTGTAGAGCGAAATTTCGCCGAATTTTTTGACGAGTGGGCCCGTGGCGACTTCTGGAAGCGTCACGAGCCCGGTCTCTGGGTCCGGGGTCATGGTGAGGTAGCGCTGGAACGATCCAGCGCCGTCTGCGGTGCAGACCCAGGAGCCAAAGACGAAGGTGTCGCCGTGGTTGAAGGCGACTGTCGACTTGATGACGATCGGAGCCGTCGAGCTCGCCATGTGATCTTCGACGAGTTCCCCTACCTGGCACGCCAGTTGTCGGTGTTTTAGACCGGCAACCTACCAAGGGGAGTACCCGAGGTAGATGAATGTGGTCTCGCCGAGATCGGTAACTCGAAGGAGAGACACGTGGCACACAATTTAGACAGGTTCGGGCCGCGAGGTGCGTAGTACCCTACGTCCTGTATGCTGCGTAGCTCTGGATTGATTGGGTGTGTTTACAAGAAGATGCGTATGATGATATAGGGGTCCATGCCTCGCCTTATATAGCCCGGGAGGCAGGGTTACAAGTCGGTTTGAGGGGAGAGTACTAGTCGGGTACGGCTAGGAGTTCTTTACATGGATCCGGACATGTGTAGCTTCCTATCCGAGTTCTATCTCCCCGCAATCCTTGCGCCCCACGCCAGCAGGTGCCGTGTTGCCCAAGTTGAGTAGTCCCAGGGGCCCAACGAGTAGTCGGTCCTGGTACCCACCGGAGTAGTAGGCCCAGGGATGTCCATACGACACATATGTAAAGCAGCATCGTGTAATTTTGACTGGTCTCGTCTATGAACAAGAAAGAAGTTGTTGGTATGCAAATAGCAGCATCCATTGGACAGGGGCGGAGCCAAGGGGGGCGGGCAGGGGCCTGGCCCCCCTATGCCTCCGTAACACCACAGGTAGTACGTAGTAGTCTTCTAATTATCTTGTTAATTATTACCTAGATTAGTCTATATGTGGATCAACTCACAATCATAATAGGGCAACATTTCAAATTGTTCCACGCGGCTCCGTCTTGTGTGCCAGAGCTGTATATCCAAGCCAACAAAAACAACGTCCTTTGCTGCTACTCCCAAGTTTGCATCCTACGATAGCCTACAATACGCCAACAATTAAGCTTCCTATCCAATTATTCCTTTGCAACCGGGAGGCTAGGCAGTAGAGCTTAACTAAATTGATAATTATTTTGTTCTGAGTTTAGATTAAAGCGTAAATTACACCTATCATACAACAATTTGTCTGGTGGGTGCAAATAACATAGTAGTTGTTTCCTTCTTTTTTCTCAAATTGCATGACCATTTTTTTCCAATCTTCAAGCTATAGCTGATTGTGTTAGCTAAGATGAAGAGGATAACAACCATTAGGATATAAGTCGGTTGTTTTTTGCTAAAAATCCCAATGTAAAAAATAATCAAGCTACCGAGTCGGTGGAAATGCAAGCTCCAAAATTAGAATAAAATGCATATCCACATCACATACTATCTTTGTCCTTTAATAAACGTCATCCGATAATCATTTTTGTGAGGCAAATACGGATTTCTAGAGACAGAGAGAGTACCGACCAAGCTAGAATCTATACTATAAGGACCTAAAACAATTGAAAACATTTCTCACCCAATTCAGGCCCACCTTACCCCTCACGCCGGACCCACCCGTCAGGTTGCATGATGACCAAAAAGATGGAACAACCATAAAAATCGTAATTTGGAGAGCGTTTCTGCCAAAAAGGGACGTTTTTTCTCACCCACCCCCGCCATACCCACCTGCGGTACCCGTGTCGGGCCCACCCGTTCAGACAAAAGAAAAAAACTCCCTGCAGCCTGCTCCCCTCCTCCCTCCCCTCCCGAAAAAAAGCGAAGCGGCAGCGCCGGCCCTGCGCGCCCCTCCTCCCTCCCCTCCCTCGTCGGAGCACGGGCGCAAGCGGCGGGCACGGGAGGGGAGGAGGTGGAGGCAGCGGCGACCCTGCGTGCCCCAGCCGCGGAGCGGGCGAGAAAACACGGTCGGGCTGCGCGTGGCGGAGCTCGTTGAGGTCCCCACCGGGGCAGTAGGGCAGCACCCACGCCAGCAGGCTGGGCGTCTCGGTGCAGCCCAGCAGGGACGGCCGATGCGGGTGCGCCAGGCGCAAGAGCACGGACACCTCCCACCGCACGCCGCGTCGGCGTCCGCGGTCGGCCTCAACGACGCCGCCGCCGCGGGGGAGCGCTTGTCGAAGAACTTGAGCGCGTAGGCCTCCCCACTGCCGTCCCCGACGAGGAACACCGTGCCCATGGCGCCGCGGCCCAACACGCGCACCTCGTAGGAGCCGACCGGCGGCAGGCGCTCGTCGTCGTCGGTCTCGGTGTGGAGGTCGCGGTCGGACGAGTCGTTGTCCCCTTCGTTTGACAATCTGGCGTCGTCGTCCTCCTGCCGTCCTGGTCCCGCTGGACGCGGCAAGGCTCTTCGAGAAGGGGACAAGATGCAGCTGAGCTCGGTGCCGAGCAGATGATGCCGCGGAGTGTCACACCTGATTTTCCGAAGAAAACCAAATGCATCTCATATGTGCGCCAGGATCAAGTTTACACACATATGGTAGACGTCATGAGTGAAATATCCATAAACAGCATTAAAATCGTACAAGAGTTAAACCATTACATTATCTTTTATTACACTCAGACGTTAGACTCGAAGGTCTTTAAAACGAACATACGATAACTAGACGAAGCAACTCCGTCTTCAGCTTCCACAGGCACGTGACTGGGGGCACGCAAGCCTCAGAACTCGTCGAAGTCGCTGAAGTACTCTTCTCTAGTGTTCTCCTCTGAACTGCGGGTAAGCAAGGGTGAGCACACTTATGGTTGGAGCTCAGCAAGTGGGGTGAAAGTATGCAAGACTGTCAAGGATAGGCTAGGAGTTTACAGCGGTTAGCATTTTTAAATGTTGGTCAAATTTTATTAGCAAGCACCTATTTACTAGGTGTAAGTGTATACCAACCCACTTAAGCTTTAGAAAACTTTCCATCTCCAAAACCATACAAAACCTCAATTTAATTCCATCTTCAAAGTTCATTAATCGTGTGAGGGTCCAGGCCGCTCTTAACCGTGAGCACGGCTGATCGATCAGTTTTAACTCTGCAGAGGTTGTACACTTTCCCACAGTTCGTGTTCCCCATGTTGCCCGGGTTGATCAGACCCTTAAATACTGCCGAGGTGAGTGGCTAGGGGTTCACTACGAAGCCTTTACAATGATATGCAAAAGACCAACGACCCGCATAGTTACAGATCAGGGCGGACCATAACCCTCCCTAGTGGTCAGCACCTTAGCAAAGGCTGCTACCCCAAAAGAACCGGGCTATACCCCTGCAACCCCAACCCCCCTCTGCTCCTTACGGATAAGGTCATCAGTTCATTCGCACACCTAATTAATTGGCTAAGTCAGAGCCATATGGACTGTGGTTGCACTGTTTTCCTGGGTGGTTCTCCATGTTCCAATTAAATCATATGATCTTGTTATTAACCAAAAGCATCATCTTCACCATAGTTATCATGATCAACATTCATCATTTTGTAAAATTCCATTTGAACCATCCCAAGGCATAGCAACTAAGCATTTCTACCCAAAACATTTATTTAAAAGGGTTGTTCAAGGTAAAGGGGATAAAATTCTAGGTAAGTCCTTAAAAAGGTAATTTCCCATCAATTTATGCAATACAACATTTAAAAGTAAATATTAATTTAATATGCAATTATTTAGGACAAAGAAGAATATGCAGAGGGAGAAGTCCATTTGCCTTCCTTGCTTAAACACTGGGGTTCTTCTTCTTCAAAAACTTGCTCTTGATCCACTCCAACTGTCTGTTCACTTGAAACCGGCACGATATCTACGAGCACACATGAAAACATTCAATAAATAAAAGAATACACCAACCATGAAAAGGTTAAAAATAGGACAAGGTTTTACTCCAGGACCACGAACTCAAAAACACTCGGAACTATCGGGAGATTTGGATTATATCACACAAGGTTATGTGCTTGGTATATTTTAATTCAATAAAGATGTGTATAGGTTATTTCAGAGAAATACCCTATTTAATAATTAAGCCAGTTATAATTATATAAAAGAGACGGTGTAAGACTTAATCAATTTTTATTTATGAATATTCAAGTATTATTTATGTAAATTAAACATTTACTTCTAAAAGAAGCATGTAAAGCATCTAAACGTTTATCTTTATATTTCGAGTTGTACTAATCAAATTATAATTCAAAAACATATTTATATTCATATTAAACAAATTAACATTTAATTAAGAAAACTCGGGATATAGCCTATGTTGCTTTTATTTAGAAAGCAAATTGTATATACATTAATCAATTTAAGTTTGATTATGAAAATCGAGGTATAACTCTAGTTAGCTTTTTAATTGAAAGAAATATTTAATTAGTATTAATCATATTAACTTTCTTATGAAAACACGTGTTGAACTCTAATTGGATTTTAATTAGAAAAACATGTGTATAAGGATTTAATCATATTTAATATTTTAATAAATTATAAAACAAAGAACATGTTCAACATTGGTCCTAACACGTACTTTGAGTTGATACAAACCTAACGCAACTTGAAACGGTGGAAACAGAACTAAAACGCAAAAGATACGGCCAAAACAAGATTAGGGACTAAACTGTGAAGAAATTTGGCCTCCAGGGGCTTAACTGCAAGAAAGCAGGGGCTAAAACATAATCACGCTTATAAACCGAAGGTCTATAGCGCAAAAAGTGAAGTTTGGACTTCGGGTGAGATATAAAAGAAAGATCAGGGGCTTAGACGCTAAAAACGGGACCTGATTGTATAGATCTTTATAGGTGGGAGGACCGAGTTGCGAAAAGGAAGAAAGCCGGGGTCTCTTTAGAAAAAAATGGCCGGCGCTGACCGTTACGGTCAAGTTTGACCAGCGGCGCGGGCGGATCTGGACCGTCGATCTGCGCACGGACGGCTGTCGGAAAAAGCAAAAGCTCATGGGTCTATACGTTAAAAACAGTTTCTAAAAGAAACGATTTATACTGGTGGAAGGGTATGGTTGTGATTTTGGAAAACACAAGGGTGTTTTTGCAAAGTGGCGGCAGCCACGCTGGGGTTGACCGTTATGTCTTGCTTTGACCGGGGCGGGGTGCGATTTGGTTTGCTGATCCATGGATGGACGGTCCAGGTGACACGCGAGCGGCTGGCGCGGCGGACGGCGGCGCTGCGGCAGTGGAACGGCCGAACTTCGCCGGAAGTTCGCCGGTGACGGCCAAAATGGCCTCCCATGCACGGTTTGCGACGCGGAAGGGCGCTACGCGAAGCGGGGACGAAGGCGAACATGACTAAGGGATCAAGGGGCTGGCTCGAAGACGGAGACGACGTCATGTCCGGTGAGGCGGACGGCGGCGATCGACACAAAGCCGGCGAGCTCATGCTCGTGAAAAACCCCACGGGAACGCACGGGAGAAGAGGGGGGTGCTTTCCCACCTTGCTGCGCAGCTCTGGGAGAGGAGAACGGCGACGGGGAAGGAGCAGCGGCGGAGATCGACGTCGGCAGGTGCGGTCGGGGTGCTCCGGTCCGGCGGGGAGGAAAACAGCATCCGGGGCGCAGGGTCCTCGGGCGGGCTTCTTGAGCGTCGAGGGAGGAAGAGGGAACTCCAGGGGGGTCCACTGGCGACGAGGAGCTCCAAGCGCCGGCAATGGCACGGCGGCGGGAAGACTCAAGGCGGCGGCGCGCACACGAAGGTGGAGAGGGATGCGGGGCTAGGAAGAGGGAAAGGGGACGCACAAAGACTCGAGCTCGGCTTTTAAAGAAGGGAGGGGAGAGGAAGTGACAGCCAGAGGCGGAGAGGCCATTGATGGCCATGGCGGCTGGCCAGTCTTGATGGCATTCAAAGGGGAGTGGGAGTAACGGAAGGAGTAAAGGGGGAAAAGAGTGAAGGAGAGGGCAGCGCGAGGCTTCACTGCGCCTTGAAGAGGAGGATTGATGGCGGGAGCGCGAGGGGCACGGCGAAAAACGGCCGGCGGGCGTGCGGCGGTGCGAAGCAGGGGAAGCCGGCTGGACGTGGAAGGAGGTCCTGACGGGTGGGGTCACGATGTCAGTGGAACAGAGAGGGGAAGAGGTGGAGCTGGGCCAAACGCGCTTCTGGGTCGCGCGGGTGGGATTGGTGGGCCGGGAAGGGGAAAGAAGGGCCGAGGTGGGCTGAAAGGGAAGAAGGGGGGAGGTTTGGGGGTTTTCTCTCTTTTTTTCAAATCTTTTTCTTTTAAAACCCTTTCAAAATTTAAACTCTTTTCAAACTTTAAACACTTCAAACCTTTTCAAGTTTTCAAATTATTTTGAAACTTTTCAAAACCACACATACACACAAAAACTATGCAACCAAAATATGATGCACAAGCACTTGTTGTTTCTAAAATTATACAAATGATATTTAAATATTTTAGAGCCAAATTTATTTGATAAATTATTTATTCCTTAGAAAACAAAAACTAAAACACCATGTTACTACATTATTTTAGTGATGGAATTTTAGGATGTTACACGGAGGTACGGTGCTCGATCTTCTGCTCCAGGAAGGTCAGGAACGTGAGCACCGTCCTTGGGTCGTTGGGGTCCGAGCCCACAGCTCGGCTCTGCAACTGCTTCTGCTGAAGCTCCATGGCGCTGAACATGTGGGGGATTTTGACCTACGTCTGGTGCTGGGGATCGTGACCGTGAGTCATGAAAACCTGGTCGGCTTCTTCACCCTCCTCCCGACTCAAGTTCGCCTACCAGGCTACCAGTATACCTGAGTATTTTTGGCCCGGCCCGCGTCAGGCCCGCTCACGAACCTTACTAGACGGGCGTGGGCAGAGATCTTGAAGCCCGCAAAAAAAAAATTGGCCCGAGCCCGGCCCGAAATGATGTTTTTAGTTATTTTACATTATAAAATACGCGGGCGGCCCGCCCAAGCCCGGACCCGGCCCGAGCCCGCCCCGAAAACTGAGGCCCGACACGTCCCATGGGACGGGCATGGGCAGGATTTTCTCAGCCCGAAAAACCCGGGTTTTTTTTCGACCCGGCCTGAACCCGGCCTGGCCCGTGGAATGCTCGGGTCTAGCTACCAGCGACACTTCATCCAGGTCTGGTGATTCTCCTTGGTTTCATGTGCTAATTTTCTCTTTTTTTCTCATCAATTTGTTGCCTATAATCTTGGCTCATTTTTTGGACCCGCAGCAGAAGCATGCCATTACAGTAGGAAAAGGCTACCCGGCCATCCTCAGTCTGAGTACATCTGAGATTCCAGCCATATTCTGTTTGCCGTAAGATTTAGCCTGTGCGCTAATACAATTTGGGTACATTTGTCACCAGTTGTCTATTCTATTCGCAGATGCAATCTTTTGGGTGTATTTGGCACGGCTCCGGCTCCGGCTGTGGCTGTGCTGGTGGAGCGGATTCCGCGGTGAAGCTGAATCCGTTTTGGGAAAATGTTTGGCAAAACAGCTTCTCCTGGCAGGGTAAAGTGGATAAGATAGTGAAAAGTCCATGATGCCCTTCCCTTACCTTCCCTTTTCTTTTTTTCTTTTCTTTTTCTTTTCTTCTCATTCTTTTCCTTTTTCTCCTTTCTTATCCCCTCTCCTTCTCTCCTTATCCACCCGACCACCCCCTGCTGCGCGCTCTGCACCCGCCGCCGCTGCCGACTCCGCCTCCACCGCGCCCGCGCCGTCCGCCGGCCATGTCCTCCCTGCGGCGCCTCTCCCCCGCCCGCCGGAGCTCCCCCGCCCCCAACGCGTCGCGCATCAACCCTCGGCATCCATCTATGCGCAAGGGACCCGACGGGATTTGGCGCAGGGACCCGATGCGCCCGCGCCGACGGCCGGGAGGATGTGGCGGCGGCTCCCACAGCGGCGGCGGCCTCCCTCTCCGGCGGTAGGTGCGCAGCTTCCCAGCGCCGGCGGCCATCTCTGCTCCCAGCACCGGCGGCCACCACCTCCAGATTCCCAGCGTCGGCAGCCATCTCTGCTCCCAGTGCCGGCCACCACCTCCACCTTCCCTGTGTCGGCCGCCCATTGGGCCCTCACCAAGGGCAATCGATGGAAATTGGGGGGGGCGGAGCGGGGGGAGCTACGATTTCCCAGCTCCCCCCCCCCAACAGCTCCACTCACCGCGAATTGCGGGAGGAGGAGAAGCACTTTCGTCGCGGAGCCGTTTTTTTAGGGTGTTTGGCACGGCTTCGCCTGCAGGCACTCGCGAAGCCGCCCGCGGAGCCGTGCCAAAGGCACCCTTTGTCCATTGCATGGTTCCTCTCCAAACTTCAAGGTTGGTTCTATTATTGTATACTTACCCAACCTAATGTACTGCTGTAGTAGTGTCACTGAATTGTATTTGCCCGTAATTTGAGTAGTTGTGTTAGGGAGGATAGCCTGTTGCTTAGGAATAGGTAAATATACCATGACTAATCTGTAACTCTTCGACGTCCTTGCATTTATATATTAAGTTCCATACATTATACGTGTATAATGTTTGATTCTGTCACTGGCTCACTGCAAATATGTTATCCTCTGGTATTCCTCCCATTTATGCAGGATGCAGACCCCTCTTATTTCGATCCATTCCTTTTGGGCGACAAGGTAGAGACCCTTCTGGTTGCGCCTTCCCTGACTAATATTTTTTTGATGGTGAGTTATGGCCTCCATTTATTCTCCTATTATGAATTTCTTATATTGGATTTGTTGCCAAACATCCATGATAATGTGATGGTCTCCTCCATCTCATAAACAACCTGAATTTGACATTTATTAAAATGTAGATATATTTCTGTTGGGATTGTAAGGTATTCAGATGTGTTTCTCCATAGCATTCCAACAAGGGTTTGCTGCTGCACATATGGTAAAGCAGTCCAAATGTATGCACACCTCCATGAAGTATCCAACCGATTCGCGGCCAATAATCCCAATTTCAGTTTATATAGCCAATATCCATGTAGATGTGGATCCGGGTCCAGCCCTTTCCCCTGTGACCCTTTCCCCTATGACCGCATCAAGCTGCTTGCCATAAAGCAAAGAGTTTGATTTACTCAATCAACCCACAAGATTGATTTCAGTGTCTGGATGGATCGATGCTAAATTAACTTAGCTTTGGGTTACAGATAAAAAAGCTTACCATATTTTTAGTACTTATCTTCATGCTTTTTTCAGTAATTTCTTCTCCCTGCAAACCTTATAATAGTAGCAGAAAGCAAGATGTATGATCTGTGCATGCTGAAATATGCGTCAGGCAGAAGAAAGATTCAGACTTAGAACTTCTGTTGCATTACTCATTATTTTCTATCATCATAATTGATGGCTGCAATGCACACATACAGACGGCCATGGACGATGGTAAGCGATCGACCAAGCCATGGGAGCCAGAACCAGTAAGCCATATCCGGTCCCGCATAATTCACTGTCTTCTTCAGTACGCAGACCGACACCGCCAAGGGCTTCACAATCATTCTATGTATTTGCAGTTTTGATCAGACCTCTACATTTGGCCTGATGTGGTTCCTGATGGGTGAAATGCTCTTAGAGGTTAGCTTCTATATTGTGTGTGTTGCCATCCCAGATGCATCTTTTTCTCTTCTGAGTGTTCATCATACTACGTGCGATTGGTCCACGCTTGTATAAATAAGTGGAAACGAGCTCAAAAGGAATATGATTTTTGCTATGCGTCTTTGTACCTATCTGCAGTTGGCCTGTGGATTTCCTGATGTGCTGGTACTGTGGTAGTTCTAAGGTCCTCACAATCACAATATTCTTGCTTTCTTCCTATGTGCTTATAGATGTGCTGAACTCAGAGTGAAATGTGCAACCTGACTGTTGCAATGGTGTGTCTCTGATTGTCTCAAGATGTCGCCTATAGAATGCTACCATTTTTCGTGGCTTCTGTGGAAAAAGGTAAAATAGTGCTTCAGTTGGGAATCCGAAGTCGATCCATGGATAAACTGATGTATGTCTTCTCTGTTTGGTTGATCAACAACTATTTGTAATTTTCTATGTTCCCAACTGTCTATGATATTTAGATATATTGTAAAAAATATTTGTGTTGTATATTTGTATGGTCTCATCTGTCTAATAAGATTAGAATGTTATTTATTTATAATTTGTATTGTCCGTAGCAACGCACAGGCAGTAGCAGTGGATTCGGTGGCGATATCAGCCGAAGACGTTGGGAGGAGGGTGGGACGGGGTGAACACAACAGCTTGAGTGCAAGTGGAAGACGGAGTCCTTTAGGATTGTTGAATCTGATAATAAAATTATTGTGGTGTGAAATTAGATTTTTGTGCTATTGAATTTGTCTATATATATACCTTCATTTTTAAAACATATATATATATCTATTTATTGTGTTCTTTACTATATAAATAAAATTTTTAAATATTGTAGTTTTTAGACACGTGCGTGAGCAGGGCCGGCCCTAAGCATGGGCGACCAGGTGCGACCGCCGAGGGCCCAAGTCAGAAGGGGGCCCAAGATCATATATGTATACAATACATATACACAAATTTGTATATACACACATAGAGAGAGAATGCCCAAAACACAGGAAAGGCAAGAGTCGCAGTCGGTCGGTCGCGGCAGCATCTCGCGGAGTCGTCGCAGCCAGGCAGGAGTCTAGTTCTGGAGATCGAATTTCAGGTTCACGAATCCACTTCTGACTTCTCCAATCTCCAGAATTTCAAGATTTTATATAAGATTTAGACTTTAGAAGGGCCCTCGAAATCCTAAGACCGTCACTGTACGTGAGGTATCTCGGCCCCCTCAACGCTCAAATCCTGGGTACGCCCTGCATTGGATCGAAGACGGACAGGTGCAGGATAAGCAGACGATGGTTCTGGTCGACCGATCTTAATCACAATCATCGCCGACGACGTACACGGGTCCTTTTCACAAACTAGCTAGCCTAGCTAGCTAGGTCCATATGTGCATAGAATATATATCTGCGTGTGTAGATCGAGATGATGCCGTTTGCGTCGCCGTCGCGGAGGAAGTAGCTAGACGGGCCTGCAGGCCGCACGCACGCAGGCGATGAGTGAGAGCGGCCGGCCGGCCCACGAACGATCTCTCAGCTGCCGACCGACGCGCGCGCCATTAGGTGATGTTGAGCACAGCGTGTCAGCGTGTGGCAGCAGCTCGTACGTGCGTCCGCGTCGTCGTATATGTACACCATTCTATAGCTACATACACTAGCTAGACTCCTGTTGTTGACAGAGAACGTAACGTAACGATCTTACGCTTGAATGAAGTAGCTATATAGACTGATGGACATCTGCTCATCTGCATAATGCATATATATATATATATGTGTGTGTGTGTGTGTGTGATGGGGATGACGACGACTGAGAGTTGTCTACTAGCTTTTTCCTTGAGAAAACGAGAGGAAACCGAAAGAATTCATCACGACAGAGCAATTCGGACCGAGACGTGCAGCATCGAGTAGCAACGGATCGGAGAACGGCCGGGGGGCCACGGGTTGGTAATTGACCTTGGGGTGTTTGGACGAAGGGGTAAATAGGGTAAATGGGGCAAATCTACCTCAAATTTATCCCAAAGGATCCAAACATGTGGGGCAAATGTGGTGGGGCAAATGTTTTGCCCTCTTAATTCCATTTACCCCTAAAAAGTAGCAAATTGGAGCAAATTGTGGTAGACCTCAGCCATCTCTCTCACATTCACATCCACATTTACCCCTCAATTCAAACACCTCAAAAAACAAATATTAGTAAGGGCAAATCAGAGAGGTAAAACATTTGACTTGAGGTAAATATTTGCCCCTACCGTCCAAACATAGCCCTTCTCACTCTCACATCGATCACGCACGTCCTGACAGGCCTTGCAGAGCTGTCCTCGCTCCTGGCCAGGCCGGTACACACGTGTAGGTCGTCTCATCGATCGTACCAAAGCACTAAAGCAGAGCGCAGTGGTGCTACTTGTCTTTTGCCCGTGATCACATGCATGCACGCACACACCGATCACACGCGTGCGTTACTAGGTATAGGGCTATAGGCAGCAGCTAGCTCTAGCTAGTACCTAGCAGTCCAAGTGTGTGTGCATGATGAGTAATAATGCAATATATGAGCTCGTGAATCTGTCATGACAATGATCGGAAGCAACGCGTACTTGTGGGGAAGACTCTGATTCTCTGAACATGGCAAGAAAATAATATAAAGTTACAATGGTTAATTATTCATGACAAAAGTAAGGAAGAAGAAATAATGTAGAATTTAGATATAATGAAGTAAGCGAGGCAAAATTCTTTAAAGTAATTAAGAAAAATTGTGGAATGTTGCCCACAGCCCACATGGCAATCTCCGTATTACAGATAATGGGAAGGGAAAGAAATTGCTAGGGGACGGTATTGGATCCCACGAGAATTAAGGTGACGAGTATAAAAACTAGTGCCTCTATATCATTGCTGGTGTGAGGATGGGTAGCAAGTGTATTTTATTGATCAATGGGGTCTAGGGATAAAAATGGAAGGATGGACGTACTAAAGTATACATAGAGTACTACGTGATACTTCGCGTGTCGCCGCGAGAATTTTTTAAACAAAATTTGAAGGTAACATTCTTTTACAAATACACAAAAACATGTTCATTTCGTTGAGAGATCGACTCTTAAATGATTGATCATTCATGTATTTTTACTGTGAAACTTTGTTAGCATGATACTCAGAAAGATTATATACATTAGGGGGGTTAGAGAGATTAACAAACCCATGCAAGCAGTTCGTTCTAAAAAGGGCCAAAATGGCGGGAATAGAGAGAAGTTGGGGGCGAAAGGCACTCTCTCTTAAGTGGGCTGCTGGTGCTTATGCTCTGGTGGTGGTCTCTGCTGGGGGGGGCGAGAGATAGGCGGCTGCTGCTTCTGCTATTTAGAGATGGCAATGGGTGCTTGAAACCCGAAATCTGATGGGTTTTTCTCCATTAGGGTACGGGTTTGGGTCGATTTTTATACCCGTGGGTCTACTAATGGGCGAAAAATTAGACCCAGCGGGTTTGTGGGTATGGGTTTGGGAACATAAAACCCAAACCCGTGAACCCATGGGTTTTTTAGACCCAACTATATATCACTAAATAAGCTAATATTCTTAGCTTACACCTCAATTTTAATGGCTAAACCCCAACTCTTATGTGCATGTATTCTTTCTTATCATGAGTTTAATTGTTAAACGATCTATACTATACTTTATGTCACTCATATGAAGTGCTTTGTTAACATGTGGTGTTATGATTGGATAGTTAATACTATATTTTTGTTAATTTACATCAATATTGAATGTGTATGTTTTAAATTGTGAAGATATACATGTATATTACTTTTTCTTGTTGAATTGTGAGCACATGTATACACGTATATGTCAATTTTGTTGTTTGATTTGATACCCATGGGCGACCTGTGGGTACCCGTTAACCCGATGGGCATGGGTTTGGGCACAAAATTAAACCCGTCAAGGGTCATGGGTTTTTTAATGGGCGGGTTTTGTATTCGCGGGTGTAGCGAACATGGCCCCATATGCCATTAGTTCGAGTTTGATTTTGGTGATTCATGACAACATGATCAATGGGACTAACCATATTGATTAGCATGTCCTTGTATACATTTCTAGGTGCCATGGATGCAAAAATACCAAATGCCAAATTGAGAAGATAGTCTATTTTTCAAGGGTCAAAACCGCGGAAGAAAAGGAATGAAATTGACACCGTCGGATGAACCGACGGTACCATCGGTGCAAGCATCGGTGTACTTGGTACACTGCGCAGCAGGCAAAATGAAGATGACACCGTCGGATGATCCGACGGTCCAGTTTCTAGATGCGCCGGATGAATTGCAGAGGAGGAGGAGCGAAGACAGTAGCACCGGATGATCCGACGGTCTGAGAGAGGACACCGTCGGTCTATCCGACGCTCAGTTTGAATCAAGACAGAGACGCGCCAAGACAGCCTCTTCAGCACCGGATGAACCGACGCCTTGGTCAAGTGGAAGCATCGGTCTATCCGACAGTCACGAAGCAGCATACAGAGACGTTTTGGCCGCGAGGTCTTCAGCACCGGATGAACCGACGCACCGTCGGTGTATAGCGTTGGAACAGTTGTGTCAGCAGAGCTGCAACGGCTAAGTGATGTGGAGGGCACCAGATGAACCGACACCCTGGAAAAGCATAGCATCGGTTCATCCGACGCTACCTTTTTCAGTGGCCGTTAGCCAACGGCTAGCTGAGTGCCTTGGGCTATTTATACCCCCTCCACTCACCCATTTGAGGGTGCTGGATTCTGTGGAAGTGCAGAGGAGTTCAAGACACCTAGAAGATCATATCCAATCCATCCAAGTGCTTAATTGCTCATCCATAGACTTGCATATGCTTAGTGTATGTGCTTAGTGCTAGGCTTAGCTTAGAGCTGAGTGAGTGCAAGGTTGTGCCAACCTTGTGAGGTGATTTTTGAGTGAATCAAGGTGTACAAGGTTCGCCGGAAGCCTTGGGGCCTAAGTGGCTCACCGGCAATCGTCATCGACGCTCCGGCTTGGTGTGGAGTGGCGAGGACACTTTGTGCGGGGGACGTGGAGACCCCCTTCCTTGGTGGAGAAGCTCCTTAGTGGAGACGGCATCAAGGTGACCAAGGGAGCTTGGCGAGTGCCTAAGTGGCGAGCCTTTGTGGCGAGTCAAGTGGTGCTCTTGGGAGAGACTTGGTGACCGGGAAGCAATACTCTTGTGTGAGTGCTTCAACAACGTGGACTAGGGGTGGCTTAGTGCCTACCGATACCACGGGATAAATCACGTGTCAAGAGTTTGCTTCCTCTCATCCCCTTTACGTTTCCGCATTTACTCTCTTGCAATCTTTGTTTGCCTTTACTTTCCTAGAGTAGTATCATGCTAGGATTGGCTATAGGTTGCAAACCTTGTTTTGGGATGGGAGTTTCACACTAGAACAACCATAGTTGCACATCTAGATAGTATGTTCTAGTTTATCTTTATGCAAAAGTAGTGAAGCCATAGGATAAGTTTTTAGTTTGCCTAATTCACCCCCTCCCCCTCTTAGGCTACGAGCATCCGATTTCTTACAAGTGGTATCAGAGCCGGGACTCACTTCCTTCACAAGAAAACGCCAATTCGATTGGTAAATTGTGAAAAACCGGCTCATTGGAACGGTTAGGCTTCACCGCCTAGTGAGTTGCTCTCTAGAGGTATGAAATGGGTGGATACCATAGGTTTGGCTCCACATTTCGATGGCACGGGCTATCCTCGTTGGAAGGTGCTTATGTAAGCATACCTCCAAACGAAGGACCTTGATGTTTGGAGAGTCACCGATGAGGGCATGAAAAATGGTACTAAGAAGGAAAAGCAATTTGATGTGATTGCTAAGAGTATCATTTTGTCCTCACTAGATGTAGGCGTTTTCAATAGAGTTTTTACTTGTGAAAATGCTCATGAGCTATGGAAAACCATCAAGGAGCAAAATGAGGGTTCAAAAGAAGTTGCTAATGAACGCTACGGTTGTCTCCTTGAGGAATTCAATAGCTTTAAGCAACTTGCTAATGAAAATGCCGATTCTATGTACTCACGCCTAAATGTGCTTGTCAATAGAATAAATGCTTTAGGTGTGAAGAACATCACGGACTTGAACATCAACCGCAAGATTCTTCAAAGTCTCCGGAAGCCCGACTATGACTTGGTGAAGGCTATCATCTATGAGAGAAAGCTCGAAGAATTGAAGCCATCTCAAATCTTGAGCAAGATCATGGCACATGAGCTTCAAATCATGCCCGAGTCCAAGAAGGCGTCCCAAGAAAAGCCTCAAGAACCATCTTCTCCAAGCACAAGCCATGCCCTCTCAAGCCAACAAGAGAAGGTGTTGAGAAGGATGGCTACTCATGGAAGCTCAAGCGAAGATGATGGTGATGATGGTGACGATGAAGATTCCTCAAGTGATGAAGAGGTTGAATCCATGGTGGCCGAGTACGTGGAGAAGATCTTCAAGTATGTGAAGAAAGTCAACATGTACAGCTACAATGTTCACTTGAGAGAAGGGCGTCATCATCAACATATCAAGTTCACCAAGATCGAGCACAAGCCCAAGAAGAAGGTGGTCAAGGAGAGGAGGCCAAAGCAAGAAGCAACTATCACCGTCCGTGAGTGGACAAGTGGTGAAGAATCAAGTTCTTCTAGCTCTAGTGATGAATCAAGAAAGAACTTCACCACCCGCTTCATGCAAGGTCCTTCATCATCATCACACATGTGCCTTATGGCCCAAGGTATGGAAAGCGATGTAAGTGATGATGAATCCGACACCACCTCTCTCGATGATCTTGTTGAGCTAGTCCTTGAGCAAAAGGAAATGCTTAAGAAACAAGCTAATGAAATTAAAGAACTCAATGCTCTCAATGATCTTAGTGCAACCCTTGCTACAAATTATGACCATTTGTTGTGCAAATTCAAATTGCTTAGCAAGGAGTGTGATGAGCTCAAATCTAAGCTTGAGAGCAATGAGACTAAAACAAGTGTTTCCTTTGAGCTTGATGAATCATCTATCCCTTGTGCAATTCCTATCTCCAAGGTAGATGCTTCAACTTCTTGCATTGATTTAATTGATGAATCATGCTCACCATCTTGCAATGAGAATGTGGTTGTAGAAACATGTGATTGTCTCATAGGCAAGAAAAATGATGAGCTCAAGCAAGAAGTGAAATGGCTCCGAGAGAGGTTGTTTAGCTTGATGGGCAAGGGCAAGAACAATGAAGAACAAGTGAAAGTCTCTCAAGACACGAAGAGCAACGTCCAACCTTCTCAAGATAATCGTGATCCCATGGTGAAGAAGCTTGAGAAGGGTGAAACCGTGACTTGCTACAAGTGTCATGGAGAAGGGCACAAGTTCTACAAATGCCCTCAATTTGTTAAGAAGATGGACAAGGGCGAGAAGAAGAAGATGAAGCCGACCATCAAGAGCTCCCTCATCTACACCAAGCCCAACCGCAAGAACAAGGACAAGAGCAACACCTACGTCATCAAGAAGAAGACCAATGGCAAGGTGGTTGCACACAAGGTTGGGAAGATGAAGACGGAGCGGGGTTGGAACCAACCCATTTGGGTGCCCAAGGAAGTCATCACCAACACGAAGGGGCCTCAAATGGTTTGGGTTCCAAAGGCCACTTGAAGGCCATGAGTGCGGAGACTTGGGAGGCTTGGCACAAACAAGATGTGAAGATTCAAGCCAAGAAGCCAAGCTTGCTAGTTGGACATGTGTTGCCCAAGTTCCCCGGTTGAGGTAATGGAAACAAGAACCTATCTCTTGCATCATTGTAGCTACATTGCCTTGTTTAGGTTGCATTTGTTGCAATGCTTACATATGGTAGGTTGCTTGTGTCATGTGCTAACCCATGAGCAACCTACATGGTTTGATTAGTGTGTAGGAAAGCTACACTTGCTCTTTCATGGTGCATGTTTTTCATATATATCTCTTTGCATCATGAGCAAGCTATAGGGTTAGCTTCCCTTTTGTCGTCATAAACAATGTGCATACATTTGGTTGGTATTTCAAACACTAAATGCACACATTTAGGGGGAGCTCATCCTATGGTTTGGTTATGGGACTAACATTGTTTCAAGCTTATCTTATGTAGTCCCTTGGCGACGCGTTCCGGTGCGGTACTTCATTCTAAGAGAATGTTATTTCACTCTCAATGTGATCTAACATCTCTAAAAGAGTGAACATAGCAATATGAGCTTCATGCTATTGAGTCATGTCCTTGCGATCTTATGTCTATATATAAGTTCAAAGGCAATGTACTCATACATTCCTAATCCTTATGGTACCCCAAGTGTCTTCTATGCAAGTTTCTTTCAAGTGGTGTCACCTAGTGATATCATTTCCAAGTGGCTCATCTCAATGTGGTGCCAACAAGGTAAAGAGGATCAACCCCCCCGGAGGTATGCAATGATCAAAAGGCTACAAGTGATATCTACAAGTGGTAATGTAACAAGAACTCATTTGTCTTATCTCTTGTCCTTTAAGCTACCTCCTTGCATGATATGCTCTAAGCTTCCTTACCTTACAAGTGTTTGTAGTTGTGCACTTGATTTTCACACTATCATATTGTGCACACACCTAGGAGGAGCTTAGTTTATATCATGCTAGTCTCATGAGCTTGTGATCCACCTTAGTCATTCGCACATGTGGTATCTTCATTAATATCATACATATGGATCATGGTTCATGCGACTTTCTCCCTTGTATTTAACATTTCTCTTTGAGCTATGTTTGCTAGGACTTGCTAGTTTTTCCTTGGAGACTTTTGCTTTGGGAACTTTTTGGAGATTTTATTCCAAAGGGGGAGAATGTGGGACCAAAGCAAGCTAGTGTTTCCAAGGTGGGAAGAAGCAAGCTATGTGTGAACATAGGAAGAGAAGATCAAAAAGGGAGAGTTTGGATGATGGTAAACATCCAAGCAAGTGTAAGTGGTTCTAATTTTGTCAATTTTTGTAAATTTATGCTTGCTTTGCTTGTGTTGTCATAAATCACCAAAAAGGGGGAGATTGTAGCGAACATGGCCCCATATGCCATTAGTTCGAGTTTGATTTTGGTGATTCATGACAACATGATCAATGGGACTAACCATATTGATTAGCATGTCCTTGTAGACATTTCTAGGTTCCATGGATGCAAAAATACCAAATGCCAAATTGAGAAGATAGTCTATTTTTCAAGGGTCAAAACCACGGAAGAAAAGGAAGGAAATTGACACCGTCGGATGAACCGACGGTACCATCAGTGCAAGCATCGGTGTACTTGATACACTGCGTAGCAGGCAAAATGAAGATGACACCGTCGGATGATCCGACGGTCCAGTTTCTAGATGCGCCGGATGAATTGCAGAGGAGGAGCAGCGAAGACAGTAGCACCGGATGATCCGACGGTCTGAGAGAGGACACCGTCGGTCTATCCGACGCTCAGTTTGAATCAAGACAGAGACGCGCCAAGACAGCCTCTTCAGCACCGGATGAACCGACGCCTTGGTCAAGTGGAAGCATCGGTCTATCCGACAGTCACGAAGCAGCATACAGAGACGTTTTGGCCGCGAGGTCTTCAGCACCGGATGAACCGACGCACCGTCGGTGTATAGCGTCGGAACAGTTGTGTCAGCAGAGCTGCAACGGCTAAGTGATGTGGAGGGCACCGGATGAACCGACACCCTGGAAAAGCATAGCATCGGTTCATCCGACGCTACCTTTTTCAGTGGCCGTTAGCCAACGGCTAGCTGAGTGCCTTGGGCTATTTATACCCCCTCCACTCACCCATTTGAGGGTGCTGGATTCTGTGGAAGTGCAGAGGAGTTCAAGACACCTAGAAGATCATATCCAATCCATCCAAGTGCTTAATTGCTCATCCATAGACTTGCATATGCTTAGTGTATGTGCTTAGTGCTAGGCTTAGCTTAGAGCTGAGTGAGTGCAAGGTTGTGCCAACCTTGTGAGGTGATTCTTGAGTGAATCAAGGTGTACAAGGTTCGCCGGAAGCCTTGGGGCCTAAGTGGCTCACCGGCAATCGTCATCGACGCTCCGGCTTGGTGTGGAGTGGCGAGGACACTTTGTGCGGGGGACGTGGAGACCCCCTTCCTTGGTGGAGAAGCTCCTTAGTGGAGACGGCATCAAGGTGACCAAGGGAGCTTGGCGAGTGCCTAAGTGGCGAGCCTTTGTGGCGAGTCAAGTGGTGCTCTTGGGAGAGACTTGGTGACCGGGAAGCAATACTCTTGTGTGAGTGCTTCAACAACGTGGACTAGGGGTGGCTTAGTGCCTACCGATACCACGGGATAAATCACGTGTCAAGAGTTTGCTTCCTCTCATCCCCTTTACGTTTCCGCATTTACTCTCTTGCAATCTTTGTTTGCCTTTACTTTCCTAGAGTAGTATCATGCTAGGATTGGCTATAGGTTGCAAACCTTGTTTTGGGATGGGAGTTTCACACTAGAACAACCATAGTTGCACATCTAGATAGTATGTTCTAGTTTATCTTTATGCAAAAGTAGTGAAGCCATAGGATACGTTTTTAGTTTGCCTAATTCACCCCCTCCCCCTCTTAGGCTACGAGCATCCGATTTCTTACAAGTGGTATCAGAGCCGGGACTCACTTCCTTCACAAGAAAACGCCAATTCGATTGGTAAATTGTGAAAAACCGGCTCATTGGAACGGTTAGGCTTCACCGCCTAGTGAGTTGCTCTCTAGAGGTATGAAATGGGTGGATACCATAGGTTTGGCTCCACATTTCGATGGCACGGGCTATCCTCGTTGGAAGGTGCTTATGTAAGCATACCTCCAAACGAAGGACCTTGATGTTTGGAGAGTCACCGATGAGGGCATGAAAAATGGTACTAAGAAGGAAAAGCAATTTGATGTGATTGCTAAGAGTATCATTTTGTCCTCACTAGATGTAGGCGTTTTCAATAGAGTTTTTACTTGTGAAAATGCTCATGAGCTATGGAAAACCATCAAGGAGCAAAATGAGGGTTCAAAAGAAGTTGCTAATGAACGCTACGGTTGTCTCCTTGAGGAATTCAATAGCTTTAAGCAACTTGCTAATGAAAATGCCGATTCTATGTACTCACGCCTAAATGTGCTTGTCAATAGAATAAATGCTTTAGGTGTGAAGAACATCACGGACTTGAACATCAACCGCAAGATTCTTCAAAGTCTCCGGAAGCCCGACTATGACTTGGTGAAGGCTATCATCTATGAGAGAAAGCTCGAAGAATTGAAGCCATCTCAAATCTTGAGCAAGATCATGGCACATGAGCTTCAAATCATGCCCGAGTCCAAGAAGGCGTCCCAAGAAAAGCCTCAAGAACCATCTTCTCCAAGCACAAGCCATGCCCTCTCAAGCCAACAAGAGAAGGTGTTGAGAAGGATGGCTACTCATGGAAGCTCAAGCGAAGATGATGGTGATGATGGTGACGATGAAGATTCCTCAAGTGATGAAGAGGTTGAATCCATGGTGGCCGAGTACGTGGAGAAGATCTTCAAGTATGTGAAGAAAGTCAACATGTACAGCTACAATGTTCACTTGAGAGAAGGGCGTCATCATCAACATATCAAGTTCACCAAGATCGAGCACAAGCCCAAGAAGAAGGTGGTCAAGGAGAGGAGGCCAAAGCAAGAAGCAACTATCACCGTCCGTGAGTGGACAAGTGGTGAAGAATCAAGTTCTTCTAGCTCTAGTGATGAATCAAGAAAGAACTTCACCACCCGCTTCATGCAAGGTCCTTCATCATCATCACACATGTGCCTTATGGCCCAAGGTATGGAAAGCGATGTAAGTGATGATGAATCCGACACCACCTCTCTCGATGATCTTGTTGAGCTAGTCCTTGAGCAAAAGGAAATGCTTAAGAAACAAGCTAATGAAATTAAAGAACTCAATGCTCTCAATGATCTTAGTGCAACCCTTGCTACAAATTATGACCATTTGTTGTGCAAATTCAAATTGCTTAGCAAGGAGTGTGATGAGCTCAAATCTAAGCTTGAGAGCAATGAGACTAAAACAAGTGTTTCCTTTGAGCTTGATGAATCATCTATCCCTTGTGCAATTCCTATCTCCAAGGTAGATGCTTCAACTTCTTGCATTGATTTAATTGATGAATCATGCTCACCATCTTGCAATGAGAATGTGGTTGTAGAAACATGTGATTGTCTCATAGGCAAGAAAAATGATGAGCTCAAGCAAGAAGTGAAATGGCTCCGAGAGAGGTTGTTTAGCTTGATGGGCAAGGGCAAGAACAATGAAGAACAAGTGAAAGTCTCTCAAGACACGAAGAGCAACGTCCAACCTTCTCAAGATAATCGTGATCCCATGGTGAAGAAGCTTGAGAAGGGTGAAACCGTGACTTGCTACAAGTGTCATGGAGAAGGGCACAAGTTCTACAAATGCCCTCAATTTGTTAAGAAGATGGACAAGGGCGAGAAGAAGAAGATGAAGCCGACCATCAAGAGCTCCCTCATCTACACCAAGCCCAACCGCAAGAACAAGGACAAGAGCAACACCTACGTCATCAAGAAGAAGACCAATGGCAAGGTGGTTGCACACAAGGTTGGGAAGATGAAGACGGAGCGGGGTTGGAACCAACCCATTTGGGTGCCCAAGGAAGTCATCACCAACACGAAGGGGCCTCAAATGGTTTGGGTTCCAAAGGCCACTTGAAGGCCATGAGTGCGGAGACTTGGGAGGCTTGGCACAAACAAGATGTGAAGATTCAAGCCAAGAAGCCAAGCTTGCTAGTTGGACATGTGTTGCCCAAGTTCCCCGGTTGAGGTAATGGAAACAAGAACCTATCTCTTGCATCATTGTAGCTACATTGCCTTGTTTAGGTTGCATTTGTTGCAATGCTTACATATGGTAGGTTGCTTGTGTCATGTGCTAACCCATGAGCAACCTACATGGTTTGATTAGTGTGTAGGAAAGCTACACTTGCTCTTTCATGGTGCATGTTTTTCATATATATCTCTTTGCATCATGAGCAAGCTATAGGGTTAGCTTCCCTTTTGTCGTCATAAACAATGTGCATACATTTGGTTGGTATTTCAAACACTAAATGCACACATTTAGGGGGAGCTCATCCTATGGTTTGGTTATGGGACTAACATTGTTTCAAGCTTATCTTATGTAGTCCCTTGGCGACGCGTTCCGGTGCGGTACTTCATTCTAAGAGAATGTTATTTCACTCTCAATGTGATCTAACATCTCTAAAAGAGTGAACATAGCAATATGAGCTTCATGCTATTGAGTCATGTCCTTGCGATCTTATGTCTATATATAAGTTCAAAGGCAATGTACTCATACATTCCTAATCCTTATGGTACCCCAAGTGTCTTCTATGCAAGTTTCTTTCAAGTGGTGTCACCTAGTGATATCATTTCCAAGTGGCTCATCTCAATGTGGTGCCAACAAGGTAAAGAGGATCAACCCCCCCGGAGGTATGCAATGATCAAAAGGCTACAAGTGATATCTACAAGTGGTAATGTAACAAGAACTCATTTGTCTTATCTCTTGTCCTTTAAGCTACCTCCTTGCATGATATGCTCTAAGCTTCCTTACCTTACAAGTGTTTGTAGTTGTGCACTTGATTTTCACACTATCATATTGTGCACACACCTAGGAGGAGCTTAGTTTATATCATGCTAGTCTCATGAGCTTGTGATCCACCTTAGTCATTCGCACATGTGGTATCTTCATTAATATCATACATATGGATCATGGTTCATGCGACTTTCTCCCTTGTATTTAACATTTCTCTTTGAGCTATGTTTGCTAGGACTTGCTAGTTTTTCCTTGGAGACTTTTGCTTTGGGAACTTTTTGGAGATTTTATTCCAAAGGGGGAGAATGTGGGACCAAAGCAAGCTAGTGTTTCCAAGGTGGGAAGAAGCAAGCTATGTGTGAACATAGGAAGAGAAGATCAAAAAGGGAGAGTTTGGATGATGGTAAACATCCAAGCAAGTGTAAGTGGTTCTAATTTTGTCAATTTTTGTAAATTTATGCTTGCTTTGCTTGTGTTGTCATAAATCACCAAAAAGGGGGAGATTGTAGCGAACATGGCCCCATATGCCATTAGTTCGAGTTTGATTTTGGTGATTCATGACAACATGATCAATGGGACTAACCATATTGATTAGCATGTCCTTGTAGACATTTCTAGGTTCCATGGATGCAAAAATACCAAATGCCAAATTGAGAAGATAGTCTATTTTTCAAGGGTCAAAACCACGGAAGAAAAGGAAGGAAATTGACACCGTCGGATGAACCGACGGTACCATCAGTGCAAGCATCGGTGTACTTGATACACTGCGTAGCAGGCAAAATGAAGATGACACCGTCGGATGATCCGACGGTCCAGTTTCTAGATGCGCCAAATGAATTGCAGAGGAGGAGCAGCGAAGACAGTAGCACCGGATGATCCGACGGTCTGAGAGAGGACACCGTCGGTCTATCCGACGCTCAGTTTGAATCAAGACAGAGACGCGCCAAGACAGCCTCTTCAGCACCGGATGAACCGACGCCTTGGTCAAGTGGAAGCATCGGTCTATCCGACAGTCACGAAGCAGCATACAGAGACGTTTTGGCCGCGAGGTCTTCAGCACCGGATGAACCGACGCACCGTCGGTGTATAGCGTCAGAACAGTTGTGTCAGCAGAGCTGCAACGGCTAAGTGATGTGGAGGGCACCGGATGAACCGACACCCTGGAAAAGCATAGCATCGGTTCATCCGACGCTACCTTTTTCAGTGGCCGTTAGCCAACGGCTAGCTGAGTGCCTTGGGCTATTTATACCCCCTCCACTCACCCATTTGAGGGTGCTGGATTCTGTGGAAGTGCAGAGGAGTTCAAGACACCTAGAAGATCATATCCAATCCATCCAAGTGCTTAATTGCTCATCCATAGACTTGCATATGCTTAGTGTATGTGCTTAGTGCTAGGCTTAGCTTAGAGCTGAGTGAGTGCAAGGTTGTGCCAACCTTGTGAGGTGATTCTTGAGTGAATCAAGGTGTACAAGGTTCGCCGGAAGCCTTGGGGCCTAAGTGGCTCACCGGCAATCGTCATCGACGCTCCGGCTTGGTGTGGAGTGGCGAGGACACTTTGTGCGGGGGACGTGGAGACCCCCTTCCTTGGTGGAGAAGCTCCTTAGTGGAGACGGCATCAAGGTGACCAAGGGAGCTTGGCGAGTGCCTAAGTGGCGAGCCTTTGTGGCGAGTCAAGTGGTGCTCTTGGGAGAGACTTGGTGACCGGGAAGCAATACTCTTGTGTGAGTGCTTCAACAACGTGGACTAGGGGTGGCTTAGTGCCTACCGATACCACGGGATAAATCACGTGTCAAGAGTTTGCTTCCTCTCATCCCCTTTACGTTTCCGCATTTACTCTCTTGCAATCTTTGTTTGCCTTTACTTTCCTAGAGTAGTATCATGCTAGGATTGGCTATAGGTTGCAAACCTTGTTTTGGGATGGGAGTTTCACACTAGAACAACCATAGTTGCACATCTAGATAGTATGTTCTAGTTTATCTTTATGCAAAAGTAGTGAAGCCATAGGATACGTTTTTAGTTTGCCTAATTCACCCCCTCCCCCTCTTAGGCTACGAGCATCCGATTTCTTACAAGTGGTATCAGAGCCGGGACTCACTTCCTTCACAAGAAAACGCCAATTCGATTGGTAAATTGTGAAAAACCGGCTCATTGGAACGGTTAGGCTTCACCGCCTAGTGAGTTGCTCTCTAGAGGTATGAAATGGGTGGATACCATAGGTTTGGCTCCACATTTCGATGGCACGGGCTATCCTCGTTGGAAGGTGCTTATGTAAGCATACCTCCAAACGAAGGACCTTGATGTTTGGAGAGTCACCGATGAGGGCATGAAAAATGGTACTAAGAAGGAAAAGCAATTTGATGTGATTGCTAAGAGTATCATTTTGTCCTCACTAGATGTAGGCGTTTTCAATAGAGTTTTTACTTGTGAAAATGCTCATGAGCTATGGAAAACCATCAAGGAGCAAAATGAGGGTTCAAAAGAAGTTGCTAATGAACGCTACGGTTGTCTCCTTGAGGAATTCAATAGCTTTAAGCAACTTGCTAATGAAAATGCCGATTCTATGTACTCACGCCTAAATGTGCTTGTCAATAGAATAAATGCTTTAGGTGTGAAGAACATCACGGACTTGAACATCAACCGCAAGATTCTTCAAAGTCTCCGGAAGCCCGACTATGACTTGGTGAAGGCTATCATCTATGAGAGAAAGCTCGAAGAATTGAAGCCATCTCAAATCTTGAGCAAGATCATGGCACATGAGCTTCAAATCATGCCCGAGTCCAAGAAGGCGTCCCAAGAAAAGCCTCAAGAACCATCTTCTCCAAGCACAAGCCATGCCCTCTCAAGCCAACAAGAGAAGGTGTTGAGAAGGATGGCTACTCATGGAAGCTCAAGCGAAGATGATGGTGATGATGGTGACGATGAAGATTCCTCAAGTGATGAAGAGGTTGAATCCATGGTGGCCGAGTACGTGGAGAAGATCTTCAAGTATGTGAAGAAAGTCAACATGTACAGCTACAATGTTCACTTGAGAGAAGGGCGTCATCATCAACATATCAAGTTCACCAAGATCGAGCACAAGCCCAAGAAGAAGGTGGTCAAGGAGAGGAGGCCAAAGCAAGAAGCAACTATCACCGTCCGTGAGTGGACAAGTGGTGAAGAATCAAGTTCTTCTAGCTCTAGTGATGAATCAAGAAAGAACTTCACCACCCGCTTCATGCAAGGTCCTTCATCATCATCACACATGTGCCTTATGGCCCAAGGTATGGAAAGCGATGTAAGTGATGATGAATCCGACACCACCTCTCTCGATGATCTTGTTGAGCTAGTCCTTGAGCAAAAGGAAATGCTTAAGAAACAAGCTAATGAAATTAAAGAACTCAATGCTCTCAATGATCTTAGTGCAACCCTTGCTACAAATTATGACCATTTGTTGTGCAAATTCAAATTGCTTAGCAAGGAGTGTGATGAGCTCAAATCTAAGCTTGAGAGCAATGAGACTAAAACAAGTGTTTCCTTTGAGCTTGATGAATCATCTATCCCTTGTGCAATTCCTATCTCCAAGGTAGATGCTTCAACTTCTTGCATTGATTTAATTGATGAATCATGCTCACCATCTTGCAATGAGAATGTGGTTGTAGAAACATGTGATTGTCTCATAGGCAAGAAAAATGATGAGCTCAAGCAAGAAGTGAAATGGCTCCGAGAGAGGTTGTTTAGCTTGATGGGCAAGGGCAAGAACAATGAAGAACAAGTGAAAGTCTCTCAAGACACGAAGAGCAACGTCCAACCTTCTCAAGATAATCGTGATCCCATGGTGAAGAAGCTTGAGAAGGGTGAAACCGTGACTTGCTACAAGTGTCATGGAGAAGGGCACAAGTTCTACAAATGCCCTCAATTTGTTAAGAAGATGGACAAGGGCGAGAAGAAGAAGATGAAGCCGACCATCAAGAGCTCCCTCATCTACACCAAGCCCAACCGCAAGAACAAGGACAAGAGCAACACCTACGTCATCAAGAAGAAGACCAATGGCAAGGTGGTTGCACACAAGGTTGGGAAGATGAAGACGGAGCGGGGTTGGAACCAACCCATTTGGGTGCCCAAGGAAGTCATCACCAACACGAAGGGGCCTCAAATGGTTTGGGTTCCAAAGGCCACTTGAAGGCCATGAGTGCGGAGACTTGGGAGGCTTGGCACAAACAAGATGTGAAGATTCAAGCCAAGAAGCCAAGCTTGCTAGTTGGACATGTGTTGCCCAAGTTCCCCGGTTGAGGTAATGGAAACAAGAACCTATCTCTTGCATCATTGTAGCTACATTGCCTTGTTTAGGTTGCATTTGTTGCAATGCTTACATATGGTAGGTTGCTTGTGTCATGTGCTAACCCATGAGCAACCTACATGGTTTGATTAGTGTGTAGGAAAGCTACACTTGCTCTTTCATGGTGCATGTTTTTCATATATATCTCTTTGCATCATGAGCAAGCTATAGGGTTAGCTTCCCTTTTGTCGTCATAAACAATGTGCATACATTTGGTTGGTATTTCAAACACTAAATGCACACATTTAGGGGGAGCTCATCCTATGGTTTGGTTATGGGACTAACATTGTTTCAAGCTTATCTTATGTAGTCCCTTGGCGACGCGTTCCGGTGCGGTACTTCATTCTAAGAGAATGCTATTTCACTCTCAATGTGATCTAACATCTCTAAAAGAGTGAACATAGCAATATGAGCTTCATGCTATTGAGTCATGTCCTTGCGATCTTATGTCTATATATAAGTTCAAAGGCAATGTACTCATACATTCCTAATCCTTATGGTACCCCAAGTGTCTTCTATGCAAGTTTCTTTCAAGTGGTGTCACCTAGTGATATCATTTCCAAGTGGCTCATCTCAATGTGGTGCCAACAAGGTAAAGAGGATCAACCCCCCCGGAGGTATGCAATGATCAAAAGGCTACAAGTGATATCTACAAGTGGTAATGTAACAAGAACTCATTTGTCTTATCTCTTGTCCTTTAAGCTACCTCCTTGCATGATATGCTCTAAGCTTCCTTACCTTACAAGTGTTTGTAGTTGTGCACTTGATTTTCACACTATCATATTGTGCACACACCTAGGAGGAGCTTAGTTTATATCATGCTAGTCTCATGAGCTTGTGATCCACCTTAGTCATTCGCACATGTGGTATCTTCATTAATATCATACATATGGATCATGGTTCATGCGACTTTCTCCCTTGTATTTAACATTTCTCTTTGAGCTATGTTTGCTAGGACTTGCTAGTTTTTCCTTGGAGACTTTTGCTTTGGGAACTTTTTGGAGATTTTATTCCAAAGGGGGAGAATGTGGGACCAAAGCAAGCTAGTGTTTCCAAGGTGGGAAGAAGCAAGCTATGTGTGAACATAGGAAGAGAAGATCAAAAAGGGAGAGTTTGGATGATGGTAAACATCCAAGCAAGTGTAAGTGGTTCTAATTTTGTCAATTTTTGTAAATTTATGCTTGCTTTGCTTGTGTTGTCATAAATCACCAAAAAGGGGGAGATTGTAGCGAACATGGCCCCATATGCCATTAGTTCGAGTTTGATTTTGGTGATTCATGACAACATGATCAATGGGACTAACCATATTGATTAGCATGTCCTTGTAGACATTTCTAGGTTCCATGGATGCAAAAATACCAAATGCCAAATTGAGAAGATAGTCTATTTTTCAAGGGTCAAAACCACGGAAGAAAAGGAAGGAAATTGACACCGTCGGATGAACCGACGGTACCATCAGTGCAAGCATCGGTGTACTTGATACACTGCGTAGCAGGCAAAATGAAGATGACACCGTCGGATGATCCGACGGTCCAGTTTCTAGATGCGTCGGATGAATTGCAGAGGAGGAGCAGCGAAGACAGTAGCACCGGATGATCCGACGGTCTGAGAGAGGACACCGTCGGTCTATCCGACGCTCAGTTTGAATCAAGACAGAGACGCGCCAAGACAGCCTCTTCAGCACCGGATGAACCGACGCCTTGGTCAAGTGGAAGCATCGGTCTATCCGACAGTCACGAAGCAGCATACAGAGACGTTTTGGCCGCGAGGTCTTCAGCACCGGATGAACCGACGCACCGTCGGTGTATAGCGTCGGAACAGTTGTGTCAGCAGAGCTGCAACGGCTAAGTGATGTGGAGGGCACCGGATGAACCGACACCCTGGAAAAGCATAGCATCGGTTCATCCGACGCTACCTTTTTCAGTGGCCGTTAGCCAACGGCTAGCTGAGTGCCTTGGGCTATTTATACCCCCTCCACTCACCCATTTGAGGGTGCTGGATTCTGTGGAAGTGCAGAGGAGTTCAAGACACCTAGAAGATCATATCCAATCCATCCAAGTGCTTAATTGCTCATCCATAGACTTGCATATGCTTAGTGTATGTGCTTAGTGCTAGGCTTAGCTTAGAGCTGAGTGAGTGCAAGGTTGTGCCAACCTTGTGAGGTGATTCTTGAGTGAATCAAGGTGTACAAGGTTCGCCGGAAGCCTTGGGGCCTAAGTGGCTCACCGGCAATCGTCATCGACGCTCCGGCTTGGTGTGGAGTGGCGAGGACACTTTGTGCGGGGGACGTGGAGACCCCCTTCCTTGGTGGAGAAGCTCCTTAGTGGAGACGGCATCAAGGTGACCAAGGGAGCTTGGCGAGTGCCTAAGTGGCGAGCCTTTGTGGCGAGTCAAGTGGTGCTCTTGGGAGAGACTTGGTGACCGGGAAGCAATACTCTTGTGTGAGTGCTTCAACAACGTGGACTAGGGGTGGCTTAGTGCCTACCGATACCACGGGATAAATCACGTGTCAAGAGTTTGCTTCCTCTCATCCCCTTTACGTTTCCGCATTTACTCTCTTGCAATCTTTGTTTGCCTTTACTTTCCTAGAGTAGTATCATGCTAGGATTGGCTATAGGTTGCAAACCTTGTTTTGGGATGGGAGTTTCACACTAGAACAACCATAGTTGCACATCTAGATAGTATGTTCTAGTTTATCTTTATGCAAAAGTAGTGAAGCCATAGGATAAGTTTTTAGTTTGCCTAATTCACCCCCTCCCCTCTTAGGCTACGAGCATCCGATTTCTTACAGCGGGCATGGGTTTGGGATGGCAAAACCCAGCAGGTTTGTGTATCTCTACTGCTATTAAATGGGGGGCTCCAATAGGGTCCGGCCCAATGTCCCGTTAAGTTTTCCCCCTATTGGGCTGCTGATATATAACCAGGCCCATTAATCTCTAACAACATTTTTTGGATATCATGAACTAACTCCTGCTAAGTTTCTATTGGGCTGCTGATCGAACTTCAGAAATTTTGATGACGCAGAAGAAGGTTGTTGATTTTTTTTTTTTGTTCGTTCTCTACTGGCTAATAAAGCTTGCGGTAAATCTGATGCTGTCTTTATAAAAAAAAACAATAGCTAGTACGTACACGCGTGCTGATAGCTGTCTACAATAATCGGTAGCTCCAGTATGATGATCCAGCTACTCAACTCCGATCCGATCCCCAGCCATGAGCGTCCAAATAAGTTGCAATCGTTGGGTGGCACTGTTGATGGATCGAATGAAACAAGGCTACAGCTGATGTCAACGGGTAGCTAAGCCATAATTGGCAAGAAAACAAAGGGAGTTAATAAAGGTCCCCAGAAGAGCATTATTAACTCCGCAAAAAAAAAAGAGAGCATTATCTTTTGATATATATATCCATGATATTTATTGTTCAAAAACTACATCCGTGATATTTGGAGCTCTCTGCAATATGAATGTCAAAGGTTATCTTAGCAATACCGGAGCTTACCAGCAATAAACATTGACGAGACGTAGAAAGCTTTGACAAGCAACTCCCAAGTTTTATTTAGGATTCCGCAAGTGTGCCATGTTCAGTTCTTAGATAATCTCAGTGCACAGTTTCATCGTACGGTTAGACCGGAAGCTAGACAACTGTGCTGTAGAAGTTTCACAGGATGAAACTCCTCCTTATCGTCTCTCATAAATACCTTATCGAATCAGCAAAATTGGTGGCGTAACATAAAAATTAATATGAATAAAACTCTTCGTGAAAATTTCACTACAACTGTCTAGCCTGGATTAGAGCACCGAGGGAGATCATTCTTTTTTCCCCTCTGCGCGTCATTCTACGTGTCGTCATATTTGGCTTTATAAATGCGTGCGTGCTGGTGTGCCTCCCACCTAATCGCTCCTGCCGACTATTTACTCCCGGGTCACCGGGATCAGGAAAGCGGGCAGCATACGTGAACAGTGCACTGGTCTTTTTCTATTCGCATTCCTGGCAACTGGCATCAACTTGACATTCCGCGCATTGAAACGGAGGGCAGGCGGCTGCTGGCTGGGCCTTCCTTTCCTGATGTTTTTATCGCGGACTCAAGTCAGAGCCCGACAGGGCCGGGGTTGAATGCTGCTGACTGGCTGGTGGACCCAAATGGTTGGGCGGGCGCGAGTAGACCGGAGCCCATTAAATGCCACCCATACGTTGGATGGTTTGTAAAAAAATACAGTTATACTACGTAGGAGAAGAAAACGAAATATTATCCTCGTACTCCTGCCACGCAACGCACTGCGTCGTCGTCGTGGTTGCTCATGTTTATTCCCAAATATTTCACTAACTACCCGTCACATCAATCTCCGGACACTAATTAGAAGTATTAAATGAGATTAATGACAAAACTCATTCCACAATCTCTAACTTAATTTTCGAGACGAATCTAACGAGACTAATTATGTCATGATTAGACAACACCATGCTACAGTAACCAATCTCTAATGATAAATTAAAAAACTTAATAAATTCGTCTCGCTATTTTCAGTTCTTTCGTGTAATTATTTTCATAATTAGTCTACGTTCAATATACTTTTAATAAATCTTGAAAGAAGATCAAAAATTTAACTCACGAACTAAACGCAGGCGGTGGCGGTGGCGATCGAGATGCCCGCGAGTCCATGGTGTGCTTTTGCCATGCAGGATCTAGCAGGTGGTGCGGTCAAAGTCCGGATCTACTAGCATTGGACGATACGAGATGCTCCGCTCCGCAGACAGGTCAATTGTACAGAGATGTCTTTCGCAGCATCCCGATGAGTGAAAGGAAAAGGCCAAATAAAGCGCAAGGCAAAGAAGAAGCTGCTGCTAGGCTGGTGCTGGACTGCCGGCCGGGGGGTTTGGCCGGTCGGCTCGGGTGGGTTGAACGGCGGCCATCGAACCATGCATGCCCGGAGAAAAGCAGGTAGAGATCCAGCGAGCGAGCTGGCTACCAATGCAAGAGGCTAGGCCGTCCACCTCGATCCACCGGCCGGCATCATGCCGACCAGCCAGAGCCAGCCATACAGCTGCACCTGGTAGCAAGAAACGCCGCCGTTCCGATCAGGTGGGGTTATCGCGTACGGCAGAATCGATCAGGAGCAGGAAATAAAGTGAGGCGACCGAAGCAGCATCATTAGTGTGGTGCCTTGTCTATTACTCGTACACATTAATTAGTACTCCAGGTTCTTGCTTCTTCCACAGTTTAGTAAAACTCCAGTTTGGATTGTGGCTGCTTAATCTAGCCAGTCTAAATTAAGTCCAACAAATCTCTTTTGTGTCAAATATGGTGATTTATTGAGGACTAAACTGAGTTCCAATCAATACTAAGTCAATAAATCACCAAAATGTTGCTTATTGGGATTAAAAGGAGGTTGCCATCTCATTTAGTCCCTACCATGCATGTTTGACAACTTTAGAATTTTTATTGTAAGTCAAAATTTGGATTCTAAAATAAGCAGGGACAATCCAAACAGAACCTAAGTGTCTCCTACTTCATTCATCATTGATCAAAAGGAGAAGAAAAACAGAGACAAAATTGAAATAAAGCAAAGGTCCGTCCTCATATGCATGCATGTGGCTATGCGAGAGATATACATATAGTAGTAGGTCATCATCACCACCAAGGTGGTGAACGGTTGTCGGTTAGAGAGATGGTAAAAATGGTTAGCATGCCGTTGCCGGACACGCGTACAACAGGATTAGTTGGTGGGCCGGGGTAGCGATCATCCACTACGTACTCCGGCTTATTCCTAGCTTGATGGGGCCTGCATGCAAAGCGCATGTGAGGACGGGCACCGATCTGCAGTTCCCTCACGTGATTTCGACACCAATAATAGTCTGTTCGCTCAAGAGATCGGTTTTGGGTATTGCTGCACAGGAAGAACAAGCGACCTCATATTATTCAAAGTGTCCTGTACTTGAGATTACGTCAATGGAGATTTTTGTCACCAATGAATAGTCGTTTAGTTACAAATAGATGTTGGATAATGTGAGTTTGTTCAGGTCGGTTCTTTTTTCTTTCCGTTTGTGGTGCTTTTGTGTGTAATAACAAACATGTATATTTATAGTTTCATAACGAGGTTGGAATTGAAATATTTTTTAAAAAAAAATAATACTCTGTTCCCTCCAAAACCTATATATAAATAATCATACAGGAGCATGTAGTACGACCGAGGCGATGACGGCCATGAGAATGGTAAAGGTGATGCAGGAAAGAAGGAGACCACACGGCGTGATGTCGCGGATTCTTTTTTTATTGAAGCAGAAGTACTGCTGTGTCATATAAGAAGAAAAAACAATCGTACATAACACGTCGAAGCGGACACCACCACACAAAAAAACTTGATCACAAAACAAACACACACGACAACACACCACCACTCCTGACCAAAAGGGAGAGGAGTTCAGAGCAGACCGTTAACAACTGCGTCGTCGTCGCCAACGCTGTGCCACGCCAAAACCGCAGCCCACTGCAAGCCCGACAGACCGCACGAACTCCTCCATTGTGGGGCTATCACCCTCAAGCCGCACACACATGGGTCGTCGATCCCACTGCTGCAGTGATGCTTCAGCATGACACTCCATCGCAGCAGCAAAGAAAAACACTGATCCTGGTCACTCTGCATGGGGGCCTCGCTCTCCCACCGCCTCACTCCTCTGCCATGGACTCAAATATCTGAAGCCGCAATGTGAGCATCTCCTCCGCCCAACCATCACTGAGATCACCACTGCACCTTGCATGTCAGCTCAAGCACTCCAGCACTGTTGGGTCCTCTGCACCTCCCCGACAACCCGGACATAACGTGCCTATGCAGCTGCAAGGGCAACACCACTAGCCGACCACCACCACAACTACCACAAGCCGACACGAGCCTCAGATGCGGCGCCTCCAAGGAGGGTGTGATGCCAAGGCATCGCCGTCGCACGTCCAGAGAGGGATGGGGTTTCACCCTGAGAGCCCCGCACGACAGAAATATAGTGTCTCACTATGATGCCCTCAGCGGGAAACAACGCCCTAAGGGCGCCGCCACCATGGCCACCAACAGACACGTCAGTGAAGGCTTTCGCCTGACCTAGCACCATACATGTCGCACGCTCATGACCATGACAGTAGCCCGCTCCCCAAGAGTCTGCATCACCTATACCGGAAGAAGCTGGACGCAACCCGAAGCACTACCACGGCGTCCCCAGCATGCAGCAACCAGCCTCCCAACCCCACCACCTAGGCGGCACCAGACCAGTATCAGACGAGGAGAGCAGAAAGGGAAGCTGTTGCCGCAGCCGGCCATGCAGCCGCCCGTGGCCGCCGGCCGCAACCGTCCAAGGCCTCCACAGGCTGCCGCCGGCCGCTACAATGACCGTGGCCGCAGCCACCTCCCGTGGTCTCCACTGGCCGCCATTGCCGTCCTCCTCCGTCCTCCCTCCGCAGTTAAATATAGGAAACGTGCCCCCTGCCGCGCTGGCCACCAGATCCGGTCGGGGGCTGCCGGATCCGTCGCCTCCCGCCGCCGGCGAGGTCCACCGGGACCCAGGCGGCCGCGCCTGCCGTGGAGTCCCCGTGGAGGAGGGAAGAGGGCCGCGCCACCGCCTTCATTAGGACCTCACAGGCTTCCGGAGTCACCCTCGGGCGTGGCGCGACGGTGGGTGGAGGCGGGAGGAGGGACGGCAGCGTTAGGGTTTGCTCAGCCAGCAGCTCCGGCGGGGCTCCGGGCGAATGGCGATGGATGGATCGTGACGGATCATTGCGCGCACACGCACGTTGATTTCCTGCCGGCCGGCCGGGAATCTCCGCGCTGCCGGCCGATCGCTAGCTTGGCAGGGCCCGCATCCGCATTTGTTCGTTTGTGTTCTTTCTTGACTTCATCACACGCGACGGCAGATCTCCACCATCGATCGACGTGTCCGCCGGCCTGCGCAGAATCATCTGCTACAGTAGCAGTTGGATCGGATCGGCACATGAGCTGCTGCATTTGATCAGCCTCAGCTCGCTCGCGCCCATCAGCCGTGTACGTACTGTTGTGGCTGGCGTGGGGCCCATCCGTCGACCATAAATCTGGACTACATATGCATGTCTAGCTACATGAGTATACGTTCATGTGCATGCGACGACAAGTCGATACACGGAATTTTGTTCCTCACCGGCAAGATCAGAGTACCTCGATCGATCGGAAACGAGTAGAATTTGGGCGTGCAGGTTGGAATGTAGGAATTTCACGTGAAAACACGGCCGGTTCTCCATCCACGGGAAACTAAACTTCACACGCCACATACTCTGTTTAGTTCCTCAAAAGTCTCCAAAATTTTCGCATCGCAGACCGTGCTGCCTCTCACAAAATACGTTTTCCAATGCAAAATTTTCACCACTTTCACCAAACTTTCCACCAACTAAACGAACGGTGCCTCAATAATGTATAATTCATAGGTATGCCGAATCAGTATATATATAGTGTGCATTCTCAAAGAAAAAAGTATATATAGTGTGCAACCATGCAAATTGAAATGTTAAATTAGTTTCGTACTTTTTTTTAGAAGGATTAGTTGCGTATTTTTTTACAAGGCGCCCAATGCAAATAAAATATGCCGGCTCACACACTACTACTAGCTCCAAATAAAGCCAGCTACTTTAGCTTCGCGGCAACCATATACTCCTTCTGTTCCAAAATATAAGAGCTTTTTGATTTTTGATGTTCACGTTTGACCACTTGTCTTATTAAAATAAATTTATGAGAATATTATTTATTTTGTCATGACATGTTTAATCATCATGTGTATTTTAAGTATACCATAATTATTTTTATATTTTTACAAAATTTTTGAATAAGACGGACGGTCAAATGTGATCAACAAAAGTTAAAAAGTCCTTAGATTTTTAGATGGAGGTAGTATACCACTCCCTCAGCTGCTACCCTATGCTAGCATTATTCCCCTTCCATTATAGGTTACGTTACAGGGCCAAAACCACAACCCGCCGAGAAAACAAATTGCGTAAGCTACCTAGCTAGTGCTCTGTCATTTGGCCAAAAATGACTTGGATGAAGTCACCGACGACGACTAGTGATGAAAACAAGATGTGGTTTCAACTACCACATATGAGTTCGCGATGCAATTTTTATACTACAAGTAGCAGCAGCACTATACCAATATCCTAATGCTAATCTGGACTTTGGTGGACTCCGATCCGGGGAGAAGATCGATAGATGGCAACCTCCCCAACCACTCCCTGCGCGCGGTTTTGTCCACACCAACTCGGAGAATTTTACTACTCCTACCGGGAGTAGCTAGCTCACTGGAGATGGAGAAGCCAAGGTCTCTGATCTGATCGATAGCTCTAGCTAGCTCTCCAAGACTAAATTAACAATGGGGTAGCCAACAAACTAGCTAGTCCACTGATCACAGGCTTACTTTAATCAGGACCAGGGGGTGGCCACGCCCCGGGTTCTAGAATCTAGACGGCAGGAAATCCTTTATTTAGCCACTAATTAATTAATAATTAGCCGCAAGTTAATTAGTCAAAGAGGGCGATGGATGATGGATTTGTTGTCGTCGTCGATGGTCGATCGATCGTGGAGCTGGTCTCCCCGTGGGCCCACCCACCATGACTACGGAGTACATGGCATCGGTCGATGCGATCGCATCATGTGCGTGCTGCTACGTGTACGCGCGACGTGTACGCAGGTGCCTGGATGTGGATCTGCATGCCATTTTTGGCACACTATTGCCTTGGCACACTGGCATCATGCAGGGGCGAATCCACCGTGGGGGCAGGGGGGCCTAGAGCCCCCCTGCCCTCATGAACTCCATGAAAGTCCCCCTACAAATTCCATACATAGGTGAAGAGGAGGAAGAAGAAAAGAAGGAGGAAGAAGAAGGAAAAAAGAAGAAAGAGGAGGAGGAAGTTGAGCCCTCCAAGAATTGGATCTTGGATCCGCCACTGGCATCATGCCTGCATATGTCAAGATCTTGGACGCTGCCATTACCCGACCATTTGCACTTTGAGCCTTCACTTCAGTGATCGGATTTCAGATTTGAGACCGTGGAGAAGGTCCCGTGTTCAGACATTGGTTTCATATTTACCAGTAACACGTACTCATTGTGATTGGGAAGTTATGACTTCATAATTACAATTTTGGTGTTTCCCTTGAACATTGAAAAACAAAACTGATATCTCGTTTAAGAAATACTAAAAAAACCTAACCTTGTTTATTTTTCAACTTGCTCCGGTAATTTTTTCTAGTAGGGATTATATTGTTAGATTCTACTATCAGGTGAAGGTTTGCAAATTGACAGCTCTTAGTTTGCAAATTGACAGCTCTTAGTTTCAAGAGCGCTCTTAAACTTCTCTTGCAAATTATTTGACTTTCATTTTTCCCTTTTCCTTTCTTTTTTGCAAGGACCCAGCGGGGATGTCGTTGCCGGCCGGCCAACAGCAATTTTTTTGTCTTCTTCTTTAGTTCTTTTTCAGCCATACTCTGAGTGTATACTCGAACACTTGACGACGCCCCATCACTGTCTCATGCGCGTGTTGGGAATTCGTCTTTTGCATCTCAACGTGTACTAGGTTTTTTTATTGAGTTTTCCACGTACTAGTAATTACTAGTTTACGTAACTGGATGATGACTACCAGCTTGTTTGATTGTTTCCGTATGAACGCGAATCAGGTATAGTTGCTTAAACAAGTTGCCTAGTGACTCTCAGTTGACTTGTTGGGGGCAGAACTAAATGGACCGATAAAGACGTCAACAGCAATTATAGAAGTCGTGGACATTTTCCGTGTTTTATGTTTATTAGTATACATAAGGTTATGCATGGACTAGTGTATTTTTTTTTAGAATTACACAGTACAGCGCAGACGCTCACAACACGCACGCACACTCAACCCCATGAATACACGTACGCAAACCCTACCCATATGAGCACTTTCGAAGGACTGAGCACCGGCAGATCTGGAGATTCCCGAAGTCACCACTGGTGCCTCGTCGTCGACGGGAACGTCGCTTACCACTTAATGCACAACGCCGGAAAATCTCGAAATAAATTCAGAAAAAGGTGCGAGCATCAGGATTTGAACCCTGGTGGGTAGCGTCCCACTGGACCGTCCTACCATTGGACTACGAGCCCATTCGCGCATGGACTAGTGCATATGCCCATGTTTACGGGGTTTTAAATTGTAAGTCGTTTTATTAGCTTGGTCACAATTCGAATTTTTGTAGTTTCGATCAAATCTATATATAAAATATATAATTCTGCAAAATCAAACTAGTTTCACTAAATCATATTGAAAAACTAGTTTCACTAAATAGACCACAAAATGTATTTTAATAGCATATTCATTTGATATTATAAATATGTATATATTTTTCTATATATACAAACTTGCTCAAAATTGAATAATTTTGACTCAGGATAAAGTAAAAACAATCGAATATTTTGCAACGCATAGAGCGTGACCTAAGCAGATTTACACAAAAAGTAAGCATTCTTAAATATAATAAAACATACAGCTCGGACAATTGGACATCAAAATGCTGAAACCCCCTTCGTTATGACTAATATTTTGGAAACATATTATTTTTGGTTTGCCACCAAGCTAATCAATTTGTATGTGGAAACGTATCATTTTACCACAATAACATTTTTGCAAAATTGTAAGAGTGCCTTTGGGTCTACATGTCATGAAAATTTCTTTAGGACCTGTTCTTTTGGGTGAAAAGAAATAGTGAAGTTGCAAATGAATAATACTGAAATAGTGTTTCTTGTGAGAGAAGATGTGGTGGATGTGATAGGTAAATAGTGTTGTTCACTGTTCCTTTTTAGCATACTATCATGGTCAACATGTATATTGTTTCATAGATAAAATGGAAACGAACGCAACAGTTCAATTCAGTCATAACTCGGATGTGTGGCTCAAAACATGTGAAAGTTAACACCAAAAAAATGCTAGAACAGGTGGGAAACTAGCATGTCATTGCTGAATACAGCTGAGTCATGCCAAAAAGACGCATGGAAATTTAGTTTCCCAAGTATCTTTGGTGTGCTGCCAAATTTGCACATGTCTAGCATGAATCCAATATGTTTCCTGAAATTTACAAGACATTACTTAAATTTGGTTTGAAAAGCTAGGGCTGCAATCCAAACGTACCCAACCCACATGGAGTGAGAACAATGGCTATTTCAACATTTCAATTTCTTGTATACTCCTATGAAAGGAAGTGAGCCTAGCTCAACTTGTTAGGTGGGAGGTGTGCTCGTGCACATTAGCCACCCAGGTTCAAATCTCCTCTAGCTCAAATTTGGATGTCTGTTTTCTTCTTTTTGTCATGAAAAAACGCCTATAATTTCTTTTATACTTCTATGAAGCAAAAGACTGACACATTGTGGTACCTCTTAGAATCTAGATTTCCCCTTATATTTTGTTTTGTATACTAAGTAAATACCGAAACATTGACAATATTCCAACATGATGATGTACCATGAAAAAAATGATGATCTTCCTCAAAAGAAAAAAAAAGAAAATACCAAATGAGATTTATAAAAAAAAACTAGGCTGGTGGGGTAAGACCGTTTCCTTCCGGCTTAGAAAATTCTGAATCCCGGTTTCATCGGCGAGGGAGTTTTTTTAAAACCAACTCCATAATTGGCTCTAATAAAGAATCCAATCTGGGTCTCTTGGTTTTGATCATACCTCCCTCTAACCAGCTAGGCTAGAGGAACTTTGGTCCAAATATGATTTATTACAACTCTACCCACACTTGCATATCAAAAGGCTCTTAAGGGTTTAAAAAAAAACGAACTTCATAATTTGCTCCCATAAAGAATCGAATCTGGGTCTCTTGGTTGCGATCATATCTCCCTCTAACCAGCTAGGCTAGAAGAACTTTGGTCCAAATGGGATTTATTACAACTCTACGCACACTTGCATATCAAAAGGCTCTTAAGGAAATTTTTTAAAAATCAACTCCATAATTTGCTCTAATAAAGAATCGAATATGAGTCTCTTGATTGTGATCATACCTCCTTCTAACCGGCTAGGCTAGAGGAACTTTAGTCCAAATTGGATTTATTACAACTCTACACACACTTGCATGCTCTTAACTCGCAGGCGCAAACTGCAAGTGGCATGCCCTTTTAGGAATGTTTTCTGAATGTAAACAAAACCTCAGAAGTCCACACTTTTTCCATCCGTCGATCCACATGTTGTGGCGCTGATCATGATTACGAGGGTCAGGGGTCCCGGTTTGGTCATCCGGCTTCCAGCTTGCTCTTTTCTTTGCTTTGACTCTCATCTCACAACACCACCAAATCCAATGATGCAAGAGAACAATAGGCTAGATGCACCAACTTGTCATAGACAAAAAAAAAAGGTGGTAGCAAAAATAAGAAAGAAAATAAAAGGGCAGGAGGAAACACAAAAAGGGAAAGAGATAGTGAAACCTGCCCTCAGTTTGCAAGCAAGCCAAACTTTGCTCCAAGCATCTTCCCCGGACCCGCCAAAAAAAAATCATAAACAAAAATAAAAGGCTTAGGAAATGGACATGCACAGTATGATTTCTGCACAATATTAACCGTGAGGTTAATGCAAAACATTGACGCTCGTAAATGATTTTTTGTAAATTTCTCTCATTTAAAGATTTAAAGGGGAGGGAAATCACATAATGAACAAAACGAAATAGATGCCTACCCACAAATATTATAAATACAAAAAAATAGAACTAGGACAAAACGAGCAGCAAGATATCGAAAACCCACTTTATGTATTCACATCTAAAGCTTTCAAGAAAAGCAATCTGTTCACACTCAAGAAAACCCCCAAAAACCCATCTCGAGAAGGTTGGGAAACTTGCAAAGGAAGAAAGAGAGAAACTGGACGCAAAACACCGATTATGGAAACGAGAGGAAGCGATGCAAGAGCCAAAAACCGGCCAGGGGAAGGGACCAGCGTGCCAAGCGAAGCCGAGCAAGCAACAACACGCGCGCTGCGGGCAGGGAGAGCACCGACTCCTCCCCCCTCGTCAGTCGTCTCCACTCCACTCCGCGTACAAACAACAGGGGTGTGCTGGCTCACTCCACTTCTCCCCCCACCCCTCTCCCTCACTCACAAGACACAGAAGCAGCAGCAGCTTCCAACAATTCCATTCCCAAGTCCACCTTTTTTCCTCCGTCCCCCCCTGTTCGTTCCTCCCAACCCTCCCAGTCCATTTGAAATCGCACCAAAACCCCCGGACCCGGTCGGAGGCGAGTCCTCTCCGCGGCGGCTTCCCCTCCGAAGGTAGCATCCCGGCTCGCCCGCCTAGATCCCTCCCATTCCTCGATCCCGCCTCTCCGGTTCTTCCCCGGTCGCCGGCGGCCAGATTCGGGATCCGCCGGGAGGCCCAGCTTGATACGGAGGCGAGAGGTGCTGTTGGGGTTTCCGACCTCAAGCTCGATTCCTGATCGGTTTGTTGGGGGAGTTTGCGGGGTGCGGCGGCGGCGGGTCGTGGCATGGGGCTGCTGCGCCGGGGCATTTCGTCGAGCAGGCGGGGGGCGGTGGCCTAAGATGCGAGGGCGGCTGGCCCGGGGATTGGGGAACCGGGTGGGGCACCGCGTCTCGCCGTGCGCCGGCGTCTGCCTGCTCATGCTGCCGGGCGCCCGGGGCCCTCGGCGACGGGCATTGGGGCGCGCTCTCCCTGCGGGGTGCTGAGCCGCGGCGACCGCAGCAGCAGCAGCAGCCCGGCCGGCCATGGGCAACAGCACGTCCCGGGTCGTCGGCTGCTTCGCGCCGGCCGACAAGGCCGGCGTCGACCTCGACTTCCTCGACCCGCTCGACGAAGGGCTCGGTCACTCCTTCTGCTACGTCCGCCCGGGCGCGGCCGCTGACTCCCCCGCCATCACGCCCTCCAACTCCGAGCGGTACACGCTCGACTCCAGCGTCATGGACTCGGAGACCCGCAGCGGCTCCTTCCGCCAGGAGGCCGCCGAGGACCTGGCCGTTGCAGCTGCCGCCGCCGCGGCCGCTGCCGGGCTGCAGCGGCCCAGCAGGAGCTTCGGCGAGACCACCTTCCGGTCCATATCGGGGGCCTCGGTCAGCGCTAATGCGTCCTCCGCCAGGACGGGCAACCTCAGCGTCTCCCTTGCTGGTGATGTGCAGGAGCCTGCTGCCGCGTTCGAGAGCACAGCCTCCTTCGCCGCCGTGCCCTTGCAGCCGGTGCCACGAGGATCAGGGCCGCTCAATACCTTCTTGTCGGGGCCGCTGGAGAGAGGATTCGCGTCGGGGCCGCTGGACAAAGGCGCCGCCGGGTTCATGTCGGGGCCGTTGGACAAGGGGGTATTCATGTCAGGCCCTATCGATGGTGGCAACAGAAGTAACTTCTCAGCACCTCTTTCGTATGGTCGGAGGAAAGCTGGCCTCGGACATCTTGTCCATAGGATTAGCAGACCCATGAAAACCGCATTGTCGAGGACATTTAGCAGGAGCTCGCAAAATCCAGGCTGGGTTCACAAGTTTCTGTTGCATCCCATGGCTCAGCTGCCCTGGGCAAGGGATGCAAAGTCCAGATCAGAAGGCTCACAGAATGGGTTGGAAGCTGGGCTACCGGAACCTGAGTATAATGTGACAAGGAACCTGCAGTGGGCTCATGGAAAGGCAGGGGAAGATAGGGTTCATGTCGTTCTGTCCGAAGAGCAAGGATGGCTTTTCATTGGAATATATGATGGTTTCAGTGGCCCTGATGCACCTGACTTTCTGATGAGCAACCTATACAAGGCCATTGATAAAGAACTGGAAGGACTGCTCTGGGTTTATGAAGAAAGCTCTGAGAGGTGTGATCATGTATCTACTCATGAAGAGGGTGAACCAGTTGCTGCTTCTATGGATGCTCCTCATGGTGATGGCAGTGAGTTCCAGATTGACAGTGGCAAACAAGAACAACTTGGTAATGTTGAAAAATGTAATGTATTAGCAGAAAAGGATTGTGATGGCAGTGCCTTGCAAGTTCAGCCAAATTGTACCAGTAGTGAACAGAAAGATTTGGCTACACAAGTTTCAAGCGGTCAGGAGGTGGGGGCTGATGAGATAGTTGAGGAAACGGCTGAAGCTGATCTGGGAAATGATGTCCAAAGTAGAGAATCTCACAACTTGAACAGAGGTATCTCAAGTACAGATTTAAACATTAGCTGTAGCTGTACGGCAGATAATAGTGCCTATTGTGATCATCATGGTCGATTCTTGAAAGAAAACAGAAAGAGCAAGCGTCTTTTTGAGCTACTTGAGATGGAATTGTTTGAAGATCATAAAAGAAGTGTGTCTAAGGCATCACCAGAGGGAATGAAACCTCAGAACTTGCATAATATGCTGGCAGGCACTACGGAAGGAAGCTCCAGAAATGCAGCAGAGATCTCCAGGTGTTCATTGGCAGCAACAGGAGAACGTTATGATGATTCTGAGGATCTTGGAAGTTCAAGGCATGCTGATAGTGTACTAGGCATTGACCCCACCAAAGAGTGTAGTGGGTGTTCAATTTCGACAGCTTCATCAGGGCACAAGCAAACTACAAGTAGATTTTTATTTGGATCAAAGTTGAGGAAGATGTACAAAAAGCAAAAGTTGTTGCAGAAGAAGTTTTTCCCATGGAACTATGATTGGCACAGAGATCAACCTCATGTTGAGGAAAGCATTATCCAACCTTCGGAAGTCATAAGGAGATGCAAGTCTGGACCAGTGGAGCATGATGCTGTATTGAGGGCAATGTCACGGGCACTTGAAACAACCGAGGAAGCATACATGGAAATAGTGGAAAGCGAGCTTGATCGACATCCGGAGCTTGCATTGATGGGTTCGTGTGTCCTTGTAATGTTGATGAAGGACCAGGATGTATATGTCATGAATCTTGGGGATAGCCGAGTTATCTTGGCACAGGACAATGATCAGTACAACTGCTCAAGTTTCTTAAAAGGAGATTTACGACACCGAAACAGGTCAAGGGAGTCACTGGTTCGTGTTGAGCTTGATAGGATATCAGAAGAGTCCCCCATGCATAATCCTAACAGCCACCTAAGTAGCAATACAAAAGCTAAGGAACTCTCACTCTGCAGATTGAAAATGAGAGCGGTGCAATTGTCAACTGACCATAGCACAAGTATTGAGGAGGTAATAACTCTGTCAAATAAATATGTTCTTGTTTTTAATCCTTATTGGCACCTGCTGTCCTATTCATATTTGATCTTTGAGTTCATGTTACCAATCATGCAGATTTTAGCAGTTCTTTTTATCATCCTTCTGTACTCCCTTAAGTATGTGGCAGGATACTAGTTTATACAGTCTGTACTCTGTACAACAATGATGCTGCAACATGTAGTCTCCTGATGAGATGACTCTGTGGCATTGCATTTGATAGTCTTACACATATTCACAAATCCAAAGATTTAACTTGATACTACAAAATCATGATATTATTGGTTTTAAAAGGTATTTCTAAGTTGTTCAGTTAAAAATTAGCAATTGGAAAAGTTATTTAGAAAATAAACATGATGATGCTCATGCTCTTATATATGCTTTTGTGGTTTCTAGATACTATTCTTTCAGTTGGTTAACAAGATCCAAACTCACCGTCTACCATGAACTCATGAACTATTTCAACTACTGGTTTGGTCAGTCATCATCATATGTTAAAAATGGATTGACTCTAGACTTGGCTTTTTGCTCAAAACGTGTGTGTGTAAATACATGCAAATCACTGTGTGCGTATCTACTGAACTGCATCCAGGTAGATTCTGATTTTCCAAGTTATTCATAGTTGTTGAGTCCTTCGAGCTGTCACAGGCTGATTGATTGAGAATACTCACTAATTTAGTTATGCTGACATTGCCAAACAAGTTCCTTAAAAACAAAAAATAATGTGACTACAATATTTCCATCTGTTCTATATACCAAATTTCTATCAGATAGAACTAAATTACATCATTGAGCATCAGTATCCCTTGCTAGTTGCAGTTGTTAGTAAATCCTTCACAAGAGGCCTACAGACCACAAACTAGTTTATTTCCATCTAAGCTTCTAGACTGCAGGTATAGTGTTAACTATCGTTTAGTACTTTAGTACCATCTCTTTATTAAATTAATAGCAAATGACTCGTAAATTTGCACTTATCCAAAAGGCAATCGTTTGCATACCTTTCAAAATTCATTTTTTAAAACTGGACAAGTGGACATTGCCGCAGAGAAATGAGTCCTAAGTACTTTTTTTTCTTTAGCTGCCAGGCTCCACATCATTATTGTTTTAGCATCTAGAGAACTTATTGTTCACCAGTTTGATGCGAGACCTGATATTGCCTGGTCGTTAGATTCATTGGTGCATTTTGATGTACTTTGAATCCTGTGTTTTACATCTGCAGTACTTAGTTGGAAGGGTGTCTTATTGGTGCTGTATCACGCATTTTTCATCTTCTTGAAATGGCTTTAAATGATAACCAGTCTCAGTTCATTTTCTGATTACGCTTTTCAGGAAGTCTTGCGGATTAAGGCAGAACATCCTGATGATCCTCAAGCTATCTTTAATGATAGAGTGAAGGGGCAATTGAAGGTTACTAGAGCATTTGGTGCTGGCTTTCTAAAGAAGGTAACTTAATAGAACCTTTTATGCCTATGGTTGATAGTTTATATAACCTCGCTATATCAAACAATCATGTCAATAGTCTTTAACTTTTTCTTATAAGGTGCAATGTACCTCTTATGCCCGAACCACATCATATGAATTGTTTCTGTGCTTGTTACGATAAATGACAGAAAATGGGTATGTATTTGTTTGTAGTTTGATCTAATTAATCTGTAAATGGCTCCATTTCCTTGGTTGTTGTACTAGAACCACAAGGAAAAGAGTGAGCTAAAGGCTCCATTTCGTTATGCATTGAAACTGCTACATGCTGGTTCATATGATGGTAGCACATGTGCACCTATTGTCACTAAATTTTTACTTTTTAAGGTGGTGCTTAGGCACCTAACCTTCTCTCATTGCTTTGATAACCATGAAAACTGCAGAAAAGGCTAGGTCTGCGGGTTAAATAATTAAAGATAAACACAACTTATATATAAATAATGGTGGTAGTTCTAACTTTTATTCCCTTTGCTCCAAATTGTAGGTCGATTTGGCTTTTCTAGGTGTATAGTTTTTGCTATGCACCTAAATATAGTGTATATCTAGATGCATACAAACACCTATGAACCTAGAAAAGTCAAAATGACCTACAATTTGGAACGGAGGGAGTATTAACCCTAAACACCAAATGAAAATCTCATTGATATAGCATAATCAAATTACTTTCAGGTGGCAAACTAAGTTTGTTCTGTTGCAACAGAATCATCTATTATTTGAATGGTCATCTTTTTTTGCATATTGCAGCCAAAATTTAACGAGGCACTGCTTCAAATGTTCTGTGTCGACTATGTTGGCACATCACCGTATATCAGCTGCGACCCTGCTGTACTTCACCATCGTCTCTGCACAAATGATCGGTTTCTTGTACTGTCCTCAGATGGATTGTATCAATATTTCAGCAATGATGAGGTAGTTTCGCATGTTTCGTGGTTCATGGAAAATGTACCAGAGGGAGACCCTGCGCAATACCTTGTAGCTGAACTTCTATGTCGTGCAGCCAAAAAGAATGGTCAGTTCTTCCTTCATACATTTTAACCTGCAATTTAGTTCAGTTGACACTACTAGGGTTTATGGTTGATTAATGAACTATTGAATTTTGCTAATTAATTATATATATTCTACTTTCATCTAACCATCAGATATTACATATGTTAACAGTTTACTCTCATCTCAATGTTAGCATGGTAAAATTTTCCTTGTGCTTTGTGAATGTCTTGTTGATTTCCTGGATATAATTAATGAGAAACTGTTTGGCACCCATAGTAGTCTGTCTAAATAGTAAATACAATGTGCTGTGCCAGGGGCCTGCTAATATATTAATGGCATTAGAGGTTTTACAGAATTTTTCTGAGTGGTGAATTTTGGATGCGGCCACCTGATCTTATCACAGTCCAATTTACCTCTTTTTTCCTACTCTACTGTTAACATCTGAGTTTTAAAAGATCTTCTGGAGTTTCTGATCAAAATTCTGTGTTAGTATTTCCATGGCCTGTCACTTTTTTCCCTTGGTTTGAATGTTTGATATAGGATATCTATTGTGTCTAGGATTTGACATGTAGAAAATTATGGGAGAATATTTAAATCTTGGATTATTGGCCGTAAACAAAAAAAAAAAGTGTTTGTTGGAGAACTTCAGGCAACTAAGCTTTTTTTGGCTGTTGAACAACATATGCAGGGATGGATTTTCATGAGTTACTGGATATTCCCCAGGGTGATCGTCGGAAGTACCATGATGATGTTTCTGTTATGGTAATCTCACTTGAAGGAAGAATATGGCGATCTTCTGGATGAGTGTTAAAACATGACCTGGTCTGTTCCTTGCAGCCTCACTTAGTGTAGTCAATTATCAAATAGGAAAGGTGCCAATGTCTTGCTGTCTTTATTTTTCAACTATGTTCAAATTTAGTCTGGCAATCCATGTGCCTTTTCTGTCTTACAATTCGGATTTGCTGTGCATGCTTGGCCAGTCCGAATTGACGTATACAGGTTTTCTCTTTTGTTATTAGGAAAAAAAAGGTTCTTTGGGAGGGCAAATTCCATCTCCAGTCACCTTTGAACGTTTGCTTTTGTGTTGTGGGTTTTATTATTTTGTGTTTGCTATTTTTTTGGTCCTTTGCTAAGGACCATTCTTTTCGAAGATGGGATACGGGTGATGAAGGGTTTGTGCAACGATGTGAAGCAAATATGCACTATATCTGAAACTGGTAGGCTTTACAAAGCAGTATGTTTTGTAATAGATTATTTTGGGGCATAGCATAGGGGTTGGAGGTTACATCAAAGAGCAGAGTGTTGGCCACTTGTGGGGTGTCTGTTGTCTTACTTTGCCTATTAGATCTGTAACCAGGCTTGTTTGTGCTTGGTAAGGTTAGATCCTTTTCAATGCTGAGTGAAGCATAGAAAACGTGCCTAGGGCACTATGAGCAGTTGATAGACTTGTTGGCAGTTTGTCGCCTCACCACTCAAGTTTGTTCAGCTGATCATATCCTGATCACCTTGCCTTTTATGTTTAGATTCCTATCCTCCTTTTTGAGGAGCTGTTGGGTGGGTGGCCGTTGTGGCATGGTAGTGGTTATTACAATCACAAGGTTGAACAGGAGCTAAAGGTTTCTGAGGGATCTGGTGGTGATACCATTTCTTGGGAAGTTGGGAACGGGAGAGGGGCATCAGGTATCAACCTCACCTATGTGAGATAGTGACGGTATTGTCCCGAATATGGAATATATGCTGTGGCCGAACTTCCTCCGGCCATTTTTCTCAGGAGTATTTCGCTGCCGGATTCTCCATAGAAATATGCTCCAGATATGCTGCAGGTTCACATTCGAGGTTGAAATTTCTGGGAGGTACCGTTGTTGGGGAATTGGGGTTGTACTGTATCATATCTAGTTTTTGTTAAAAAAAACACAGACCGTGTAGATTTTTCAGGATGCCCATTCCATTTATGAGCACATAGAATCACTCACTGGAGAAAATCAATTTGTTCACCATGCGCTGTATTGAGCAGCACAAAACCGGCGAAACGGTAAGAACCAGTAAATCCAGCATAAATCAACTGTGAACTGGTACATATCTTATGTTCATGCTTCCAGTTTTATACTCCGCATCAAGGATGATAGATTCCGGAACCGAATAAGATAACAGCTGTTGGTACATGAACTGAAAATGAAACCAGCATAGGATGAGTTCAGAGTTGGCGTCACAAGTTTCTTCTTGGCGATCACGTCGCTTGTCGTGGTGCTTTTGTTAGAGCAACTTCAGCAGCTTTCATATCCCCTTCCCAATAGTAAAAAAATAGTGATATAGGGGATGAAATGCAAAAAAAAATCTCTCCAGCAGATTCCCTATAGCCTCTTTTTTTCTCTCTATTGACTAAAAATCCCTCTCCATCCTCTCTGTAGAGGGGATCTCTCCTCCACCCCCCAAACTAGGGAAGCAAAATAGGGAAACTGCTGGAGTAAATTGTGTTTTAGGGATGAAAATATTTTTACTCAACCCCAATAATTTTATATAGGAGATCAAATTTACTTCATCTGCTGAAGTTGCTCTTAATGGATTCCCTTATTCGTTGTTGACAAATCAGGCGATCTGATTAATGGTATTGGTTGGACAACTTGTATACGTAACTAAACTCGTCGACCGATCTTCATAATTTCTTCAACGAATTCACACCCCCGGACGGACGCGGATGTTGTCACGGCTCACACAAATCCGTTGGTTCCGAAGTAACGGTGATGAAACGTTTCTGTCTGCTTTCCAAATTTTTTTTCCGAACAATGTGTGCTTTGCATTGCGACTAGAAAAAGGACAAGGAGCTCAACAAAACTAGCCATTTGATAAACAAGCCTTTAACTCCTGTATGTATAAAAAAATGCACATTTATACACCGATTCCCGTTGCCATTTGATCTTTGAAGATGGAACGGAAGATGCCGTATCAAAATGCACGATTGCAAGCCAGCAGACAAGCAAGAAGCTTCCGACGAGCACGTCAGAGGATGGCGCATCCGTTGTCCGCGGGCCGCTCCTTGTAGCAGACGACGGCGCCGGGGAAGGGAGCCATCGGGACCGGAGCTGGTGGCGGTGGTGGGCAGCAGGCGCTGCAGCCCGCGCAGCACGGCGGCGGCGGCGGCTTGGCCTCATCGGGCTTCTTGGCCGGGGGGTTGTCGGGCTTCTTCTCCTCCTTCTCCGGGCCGACGCTGAGGACGTGCGCCTCGAATCCGGCCTTGCGCAGCGCCTTGGCCACGCGCACCACGTCCACCTCCCCCACCACCGTCAGCGTCCCCTTGTCGCCGTCCACCACCATCGACTTCACTCCTGCCGCCGCCGCCGCCGGCGGCCCACATCATCAGAGATCATGCATCAATACGACACAGCCAAATGCAGCACTGGTTGTGCATTGCAACTAATTGCACGCGAATTCATGTGTAGAAATAATGGTATACGAACATGATCGATACACACATACCGCAGAACTTGGCGACGGTGCTCATGGCGAGGGTGGCCTTGCACTCGTCGCCGGCGATGTCCACCTTGAGCACGATCTTCTGCACGCGATCAGAGGAGCCACAAGAACCATTAATTCGAGAGAGGTTTTCAGTGACGATCAGCTAGTCTGATGCAATGGAATGGTGGAGAACATTGATGGGCCGAGGATTTAGATGACAAATAGGAGTACAAACCTTGGAGTCGGTCGAGCACGTACGCCAACGAGTCAACGACGGAGGAAGAAGATGTTAAAGACGGAGGTCGGTTCTTGCAAGTCGGGCTCCGCAATGGCGCGTTTGGACGCTGCCGCGTCAGCAGCCATGCCAAACCACGGCCACGGCCAAAATTTGGCGGTCGATTTGGCCGCCCGCGTGAAATTGCCCAGCCAAGGGCACCGAAATGAACTACGGCCGGCAGCCACACGGCGCGAGCTGCCACGGTTAACTGCCAACATTTAGCCTGGCCGCGTTGGCACCTATCCAAACGTGCCCAAGTCAGAAACATGGCGGATTGCGTGATGATTTCCCCTCCGATATGATCCGATCTCGTCTCTGGTTGCAGGGCACAGGCGCATGATTGGTTGCGCAAAGGTCAACGACGAACACCGCAGGAGGCGCATTCTGCTGCTTGATTGGATGGCTAGAAGAAATCGAATGAACATTATTCCTTATTTAATTTCGTATTGCACGTTCACAAATCACATATTAGAAAAAAAAAGACATGCTTTGCTGTCGTTTTGGACCGGTAATGCTTTTCTCAAGAGTGTCCATCATCATGGCATTTTGATTGTTCTCCGACAGCTTGATTTCTTTCCCCCCAGGAACTTGACTGGGCAAGCATTACATAGGGATGAAAGCGGATCGGATCAGATCAGATCGGATAATACATTTTTCATATTCACATCCATATTTTTTTTGTCGGATGTGGAGCAGAGCGGATGTTACACGGATGTGTTTACGGATGCAGATTTTTTCAGATGTCGGATATGGTGCGGAGTCGGATCGGTGTTGGAGCGGACGCGGATTAATATAGTCGGATAATGCATGCTTATATTCAGCTTCAAATGGTGATCAATATTTTTTAAAGTAAAGTCGTAAAGTAACAATATAATATGAAAAATACTCTTTATGGTTCGCTAATAGTGAAAGTAATATTCACAGTTCTAATAGTGAAAGTAATATTCACAGTTGAGAATGACATTTCACAGTTCACACTCTAGCCTCGAATAAAATTATTACGAGTTCTCAACTTATACTTAAGAGTATAGCAAGCACGTCAAACAAAATAACTAAATATGGATGCTTAAAACCCTTTTTATTCTGTTTTTTATTATATATAGGTAAAAAGTCATAGTGTATGAATCGTATTGGGCTGTCATAATAGTCGGATATCCTATTATAAGTCTCGGATTATCCGCATTCAATTATTAGATAATCCATATCTGTCGGATATCGCTAACATCATATCCTAATCCGCATCCGCACACAATCGAATTCGGATTATCCACATCCGCCTGGATATCAAAAACTCTTCTCCATATTCGCATAATTCAGATCGGATCGGATGCGGTTCATCCCTAGCATTACATACCTTTGCTTGGACACATGAATTCCAGGGTAAACAATAATTCAGTTTCTCACGGTGGCAGAAAATTTCCGGAGAAAAAAAAGAAAAAATAGGATCACAAACTATACACAAAGTATAATCATTTGTATAGAACAATTAAGGAATTTGGTAAAAAAGAGAGTATAGACAGGCGCTTGCAAAACGAAAATGCTGGCAATAATAAACGCAGGCACAAGTCATAACTATAGGAGCCTCCCTTCTTTCTGCAATCCTAGCCGTCCGTCTCAACGTGGACAGTCCAGATTAACCAAAACTTTCTCTCGTTTATAAACCCACAGCAAAATCCTCTTGTCCTCCCTTCTCGTCCACAGTCCACGCCGCTCTCCCAATCCCAAAACCCTAGCCCATCCGCCGCCGCCGCCGCCGTCACCACCACCGTCGCAGACGACATGGGAGGAAGAGGAGGCGGGCGCAAGCCCCGCAACTTCGCGACATTCCGCCTCTTCCCGCGCGACGGCGCCGCCGACCTCAACGACCGCGTCTTCGTCCGCGTCGACAACAACGACTACACCGTCCCCGGCTTCGCCGACGAGGACCCCTCCCTGTCCGACCCCACCACCGACGCCGGCCAGCTCCACTCCTCCGCCAACGGCCCCCTCCCGGAGCACGTCCGCCGCGAGATCCTCGAGCTCGGCCTCCCCGACGACGGCTACAACTACCTCTCCCACCTTCGCGAGCTCCGCCCCGCCGCCGCCGCTTCGTCCTTCGTCCCCAACTCCACAGCCCGCCCCGAGCCCCTCCCGCTCGACGTCAAGGTCGCTCTCTTCGCTCTAAAGCCTGCTCCGCCCTTTCTGCTATTGGGGTGCCTAATATTTGTTTCTTTGTCCAGGCGTACGATGCAAGCAGGGTTCGGGTTGGTCCCAGCGAAGGTGAATTGGACGAGGGGAGGACGATGTGCAAGGTGGCAGCTAAGACAGCACCGGTGAGGCGGATCGAGAAGGCCGTCGACCCTGATGTTGCGAGGTTGCTTGATGAGAGTGATGTGTCGCATGCCGGGTCGGAGGATGAGGGGCTGGAGGAGGATTTTGTTATCGTGGCTAACCGTGCTGAGGGAGAGGAGTTGGAGGAGGAGGAGGAAGAAGAAGATGAAGAGGTGGAATATGAGAATGGTATATTCAGTGATGTAGAAGAGGAGTTCGATTTCGAAGAGGATGATCCAAAGCCAAGAGTGAGACGATTGCTGGATGAACAATTTGATCTGGTGAGCTTACTTGACTTGATAAATTTTTAACATTCATTCTGTTAACATTGGCAAAAAATAAAGTATTCGGGAAGCTGTGGCCTGTGGGAGAGAACATGCACATAATAATTAAGTTATCGATTCCTATCTTTAGTACACAGAACAAAATGAAAGTTCATACACCACACATCTTTATTATGTTAATGCAAATCATTTTTTGTTATTGCAATTGCACCCTTGCTTTTATGGAAGAATCGGTGTCATTTTGTTATGCGATACCATGCCTAATGTTAATAAGATATAACTAAACTATTTACCCTTTTGTACTGTGATGGAAGATATCTGCAGGACCTGTGTAATTACTCACATCTTTGTTCGTGTGTATTTGAGCATTAAATAGATATTGTCCACACTAAATGGAGAACATGGATGCTGCAAATGAAACATGAAACACTACTAATCTAAGTTAACATACATGATGCCTCACCAACCACTGCTGCTTATGACATTTATAGTATAATCCACTGTGCAAATGCTATGCTAAAAGTTTTACTTCTCGCATTGAATTTTCAGCTTGCTTTGGAAGAATACGGAGACAGTGATGATGATGACAAAGATGTTAAAGATGGGGAGTATGAACTGCCAAATGAGGTTATAGATGAACTCAAATTGTTCCACAATCAGAACGTATGTGTTGATGAAGAATACAGGACACCAGCAGATTTCGTTCGTAGAAAATTGGACTCAAGCACAGCATATGAGGTTGACGAATCTGCTCATGTGATAAAAAAATGTGCTGAGTATGCCGAAAAATATTTAAATGACCCCGCAGAAGAGGAGGAGGTTGTACTTGTTTCAGAAAGCAGTGATGAATCTGAAGTTTGGGACTGTGAGACCATTGTTTCCACATTCTCTAACCTTGATAACCATCCTGGAAAAATTGAAACTCCAGGAATCCCTAAAAGGCGGCTCCCTAGAGTTTTCCCTGGAGAAACTGCTACAACAAATGATATCATCAAGCTTCATGGGAAAGAGAAACTGCCAGTAGAATATCTACCACAAAGGAAAAGAGGCGGCGAAAAGGAGAAGAAAGTAAAGCCTGCAGAAGTCTCAGTTGCTGATAAATTTAAAAAAGGATCTGAGAAGGAAACAAAGGAGGAGAAGAAAGCAAGAAAGGTATAAAGAAGTATTTTTGGTTTTAGGTTTTTGATGGAATTATGACTATATATTATGTTTGATTAGCTAGTGGAAAATGAAAAGGTGAAGATAAGCATGTTAATATTGTTCAGTTTTTTCTTCGCCAGGCTTTAGCTGTCCAATCATATGCCGTGCTGTGCCTGTGACCTAGTTTTATTTTGTAGTCACTTCGCAGATAAGCAAGCTGAAGTAATAATGATTAATATGCTTTGACTTGTGATTGATAGCTTTTAGTGTCAACTGTGGTAAAACAATTGCATAATTGCATATCAGTTATCATTCCCATCGGCCACGAGAAAAATGTCTTTTGGAGCATTTTGACATGGTATTTGAAACACAATTTTGATTACTGTTTCCTCTATTACATATTCTAATGCATGAAAAAATATTAATATTGTGCAGCTACTTTCTTTGCCAATTGTACTCTGTACATGTCTAATAAAACTGTATAAACTGTACGTATACCAAAATGACAGTTAGGTTATTTGTACTGCAATATGGCTTAGTTGATTTAGTCATCATGCAGAGGCGTAGCCAGTGGGTATGCCGGGTATGCCCCGGCATACCCTAAAATTTGCTAGGTGCATGTAGCAGTAAAAAAATAAAAAACAATCCCTTGCAAGTTGCAGCAGCTGAGACGTGTAGACACGGTAGGAGGAAGCAATGCAAAAGAGGTGGCCACCGGCCAGAACGTCAGGGCATAGCCCCATAGGGGGCGCAGGCTCTGCAGACACACAGCTTGCCAACAAGGATTATTTTGTTAATTTAAATTTGGCACATTGCGATGTACTTAGATTGTATAGAGGAGGCTATCGAGCAGCTTCTGCTATACTCACAATTATACAAGTAACTCTTCACAGATATGTAATCATTGGTATGACCATGAGTGATATCTCACAGTTCTAAAATCAGTGTTTCTCTACTTTACAATATTCCTTCTGTTATCGAGCTAAAAAGTCTTGTATCCTTGATATTGTTCACTTCAAGGATTTAGATATCAGGTCACCATTGATTGGCATCCATAAATTCGGAATTGACTGGTCTTGATCTTTCGTATTTGCTATTATATTGTTTTTAACATATTTGGTGAATTAAAGGTATTATAAGATTCTTATATCTGCATATTGAATTGAATGAAAAAATCTATTGTCATATACCGAATGGCTCGGTAAGTTTTATAGCTGTATATCGAATTGTATATTTTAGTATTTGATTCGGCATACCCTATATTAAAATCCTGGCTACGCCACTGTCATCATGCGTGCTTTCCTTTGTCAAGTGATCTCTAAAACCTGCGTGACAGTATAGAGCATCTTTTTCTAAGAAAAAAGCTGCTGAAATATTTTTTTTCTGTTGTTCTTACATTCTTGGCTTCTGGCCTACTCTTACCTTTAGGCAGCAGTGAAAGAAGAGAAGAGAGAAGCACGGAAAGCAAAGAAGGAGCTCAAAGGCTTGTATAAATCGGAAACGCAGAAGGCTCAGAAAGTTGCTGCTGTTACAGGACCATCATCCATACGGCTAATGTAAGTCATCATTTTGATTCTCATTTTGAATGTGAACTGGATTGATATCTGATGGTCATATTCGTCATCTTGGGTCCAGATTGATGTGGATTTAGATTTTTTTTTAATTCTAGTATAAGTTTTGGGATATCTATAGAGCACAAACATTAGCTTGGTTAAACGTCGAAATCACCTTGGACTGAGTTAGATTGATATGAACTAAGTTGATATACCTATTTATGGATTTTTTATTAAATGACGGTAACAGGTGATGCTTGATCTGTGGCACATTTCCTGATGAAGTCATTCCTGAAATCCTAAAGATCATCAGAAGAAAGGAAGCAAGCTACAAAAGATTCATTATACCAGGTCATCTTGTGCCATGCTTGTGGTTTTTGTTGACAAGATAACCGGTGCATAGTTTGTGCCTTTGATTTGTATAATCTGTTGCATTATAAAGCTTTGCATCTTCTGAAACACGGTACTTGTTATGCAAAAACAAGAGGCACTGTAGTAGTACACTACTATGAAGTTAATCGAATGAGGAATAGTTTCGTGAGCTTATGCACAGGTTTTGCAAGAAATTCATTGTAGTAATACTTTGAAGTTAACTGAATGAGAAGAATAGTTTTGTGAGCTTATGCGAGAGTTATGCAAGAAATGCATACCCATCTGGCTTAAACATGGATTTATACTGCACCAGGCTCAACTTACTCCTGGCCTCAACTGAATTACCTAATTTGAAACCTCACGAAGGAAACTACGACTAGAGAGTTCACAAAGAACAGTAGTTTCTGAATTCTGACATGCACATCTAAGCCATTGCTAAACTAAATCTAAGACTCAATAACAGACCCCTCAAATGGTGGTGGTGGGCCAAAAGAACTATACGAACGGCGGCGGGATGATATACGGGATACTGTATGGCGGCGGAACACGCGCAAAGCCTTCCCAAAGCTGATCTCCGGCCACATGATGCTCTCCCTGTACATGAGCAGGGCGGCGCAGCTCTCCGGCCGACGCTCACGTTGCGCCACTCCTCACTCCGGACGCTGTACGCGAGGATCCCATGTTCATGCTGGATGAATATCTCCTCGCCCTCGTGGACGCCCTCCACGACCTCCACGGCGACGGCCGCGGTGAAGAACCACCTCGGCCAGTCTGACCTCGGCGGCAGACGGATGGCATCCAGCCAGACCGTCTCCCTGAGCCTCCAGCTTCGGATGTCGGAATAGTCATCCAGCACCCACACCTCCAGCTCCACGGGCGGCTGCTGGGTGAGGGCCAGGACGCAGAGCTTGCCGCAGGGCACGACGCGCGACCGTGCCGTCTTCGGGTCCAGCCCCGGGCCCTCCGGTGCCGCCATGAGCCGGAACTTCTCCTGCACCGTGTCGAACACGAGCAGCGCCACCTTTCCGGAGCCCGCCGGCTGCACCAACCAGTGCAAGTTGCCGTGCAAGCTGACGGAGTGATCCCTTTCACCCATCATGGAGAGGGAACAAGGAAGGGGAACCTCCCGCCAGCCAGTGCCGTCGCCGACGGCCAGGATCCGGGCCGCGATCGGGGACACAAGGCCACGGTGACGGTGCGCGGCCACGTTGGAGTGGAGAAGGTGGAAGCGCCCGGTCATCGGGTGGGCGTAGCCGCCGATGATATGGCCATGACCGGTGGGGGCGGAGACGACGGCGCAGGCGTTCGTGAGCGGGTTCCAGAGCATGTAGTCGGCGCCGGCGCCGGGTTGCGGCGGCTTCCGTGGGAAGACGCGAGCGCAGAGGACGCCGTCCCAAGAGCGGAAGGTCTTGGCGGAGATGGTCATGTCGTCGAGGGAGACGGGAGGGCACGGGTCCCTCCTGCATTTGTGGACGTCGGGGTGCCAGCGGGCGCCGCGGAAGAAGTCGAACCGGACGATGTCGACGGGGCGCCGCTCCTTGGTGACCGCGGTGACGGCGGCAGGTCGCTTGGGGAGGAGGCGCTCGGCGCTCGGGCCGGAGGCGATGGCTTTCCAGGCCCTGCACACGGCGCGGAAACTGGCGATGGAGCAGCGCGGCACGCGTGCGAAGATGTCGGCGAGCACGTCGTCCGGCAGCTCGTGCGCGGCCATGACACGGGAACCGGCGGCCGCGGGAGCCCGTGACTGCTTTTCTTGCGACTTCCTTCAAGTTCCAGTTGTAGTTGATAACGATCTCTAGCTTGTCGGATGAGAGATTTGGAAGATGTTAGTCCTTGCAATTGCCGATAGATGAGATTTATTTCTCCTAGTAGTTTTTACAATGCAATCTTTAGGTAGGAGTACAATAAGCACGGAAAGCAAATTAAACTAGAGGTCTAGAGCTCAAAGGCCTGCACAAAACGGAAGAACAGAAGGCTCGTAAAGTTGCTGCTGTCACAGTACCATCTTTCCATATGGCTAATGTAAAAGGTTACCATTTTGATTCTTACTAGCAAATATGTCCATGCGTTGCACAAAAATGAAAAAGCGTAGAACGTCTTTGTATATATGGCACAAAAATTGACTGATAATTTGTTGTTGTTTGTTAAATTTTGATTATTTATTTGCAAACTTTCAATTATTGATATTTGTTGTATATTTATTAACAACGAATGAAGTTAAGTTACATCCCACAATTTTTTACTTCGTATTACATATAATAACTTGTTTAGCACGTATTACTTATAATAACTGACCCACCAAATCTAAACTCTGCAAATGGACGTTGCTACGTGAGCGAGCGAGGTGAAAAGTAGTCGCACATCTACTCACCACCGTTCCTTAAAAAAATCAAAAACAAAAAAACTACTCGCCGCCTACTGGGCTTCGGAGGCTGACGCTGTCAGCCCCTGCGCCGTCGCTCTCGCCTACCTAACGTCGTTCACGCCTCCACTCCGCCCGCCGCCGTCTCCGCACGCCCTTCGTCCTCCGCATCTACTCCCAGCCAGTTCTTGTGCCTGTTCTTCATCTGCCAGATCCAGACGCGGGGGACCGAGATCGGCGGCATAAGTGCAGCATGAGCGCGTGGAGGAAGACCACAAACTTGTGGGATCGTGTGTGTGGGCACCAGAGCGTGGTCTTGTCTTGCGGCTCGCGATTATGCTCCCTAGTGAGTAGATGCATGTTGTCTGTTTGGTCTCTCGAAGTTCACCGTGAAAAAGCCACGCAGGTCAATGTCCGTCAACGCGCCCCGCTTAGTTGCGTGGCAGTAGAAGCAAATTTTCTTTGTCGGCTCGGTACCATGAGGCCACCGCGGCAGGAGGAGGTGGTGTACATTGCCGGGTCGGTGGGGTCTGCCAGCGTAATGTTGAGGCAGCGTGGTGAAGGTGACCGACACAGCGGCGGAAGGACGGAGGGAGACGGCGCGGTCGCGCGGATTTGAGGCAGAGGGAGCTGGCAGTCGGCTTTGCGCGATAGCGGACAATCTGAGGCAGAGGGAGCTGGCAGCTGGTGTTGCGTGACAGCAGAGGAGGCCGACGTGGAGCCGAGGCAGAGAGCCAACGGCGACGCCCAGGCAGGGTGTGCAAACTGCAGAGGCAGAGAGGGCAGGGGGCCGATATGTTGCAGGTGGCGGCGGCTACCGGGAGAGAAAAATGGGAATGGGAAAGTGGAGATTAAGGTTTGAGAGTATATGGGTCTTTAGCAGGCCAAATTTAACTGACCATTTTCTTAAAAAAAATGCACTACAGACCAAATTGACAGTTGAGGTACGAGCACTACGCTGTGCCATGTCAGGATCGTGTTTTCTTCGGAACGTGCTGGTACCAACCCATTGTGTTGGTGCCGAATGGCCATCTATACCGATCCTACCGATCCCCGTGCCTGCTCGGCTGCTCCGACGGTCGAGCCGCGCTGGAAAGCTTCGCAACGCCGGTTGGCCGCTCCGCCCGGGGCCACGCGGCACCGGATGCGGCCGCGCCGCATGCTTCACCCATGGGTGGCACCGCGGCGCGGCGCTCTGTGCCGGTGTGTCGCAATGACCGCTCGGTCTACACCGTCCCCTGGTGCCTCTACACCCACCGGAACAGAAACTCCTAACTTCGTTCTTTCATGCGTCAGTTCTCTTCTGCTATGTCTGAGTTGTACTTATACCCAACGAAGCTTATTTAATCAGCGCAGCGTAGCGCGGCAGATCTGTCTAATATATTCTACTATTGTCTTCGTTTCAAACTGTAGATCATTTTATTTTTCTTATAGTCCAAAATGATTTACTTTCTTACCAGTGTAATAGAAAATGAGGCGCGTGTGGTAGTATGACCTCTTTGGATACTCTAACCTAACTCTAACAAAAGAGACCACTAACCTTTTGTCCTGGGAAAAAATATATTAGTACCGGTTATTTTTAAACCGGTATTAATGTGGGCATTAGTACCGGGTGGTGAGGAGGAACCCGTCGAGCCCCTTTTAGCACACATTACTACCGGGTCGGGTTTAGACCCGGTACTAATGTGACACATTAGTACCGGATTGGGGCTAGAACCGGTACTAATGTGTGGCAGCTAGACACCACCCGGTACCTAAAGGAGCACATTAGTACCGGTGAAAAAAAAGACCCGGTACTAATATCTTTTCACCTCCGCGCGCGTGGGACTTAGAAAATTTTCTCAGGCCGCCAGCTCCCCCTCCCCCCGCGCGTCTCTCTCCCTGGTGTATTTATTATTCTTCTCTCCCTCCACCACAAGGTCATCCTTATCTTCTTCCTCTCTGACTCTCCTCTCTCTCGATCCGATCCGCAGGGGACGGCGGCCCGGCCTCCTGGCGCGCGGCGCGGGCGCAGCGGCCCTGGCCTGGGCGGAGGCGGGCCTCCCCGGCGCGCGGCGGCGCTGCCCATGGCGCGGGCGCTCGCCGGCGCGGAGGCACACGGGGCCAAGCTGGCGCGGCCCGGCCTCCCGGCACGCGGTGCGGGCGCGGCGGCCCTGGCCTGGGCAGAGGCGGGCCTCCCCGGCGCGCGGCGGCACCGCCCATGGCGTGGGCACGGAGGCCACGCGAGGCGGGGCCCGGCCTCCCGGCGCGCGCTGTCGGCCTTGGCGCGCATGGGAGCATGGCGGCCCGGTGCGCAGAGGAGCAAGGCGGCCCGGCCGGCGCGCGGCGGCGCTGGCTGCCCCAGCGGCAGGCGCTGCCGGCCTCAGCGCACGGAGGAGCGAGGTGGCTCAGCCCGCGGTGGAGCAGAGGCCCGCGGTGCTCACCGGCGGTGGGTGCAGGGACGCTGCGGGCGCGGCCACAGCGGTGAATCCTCTTTCTTTTTCGTTTCTTTTTGCTGGTGATGAGAGGAGAGATTTGTGTTATGAATATTGTAACTTTTGCTATGAATCTTGTGACTTGTGTGAATCTGGATGGAAATTAGATGTGAATTGTGACTTTGCTTCGATTCTTGTGAATTTGGGAAAGGATTTGATGTGAATTGTATGATTGTGAATGTATGATTCTTGTGACTTGTGAAGAATGGAAGAAGAGAGAAGAACAAGAAGAAAAAAGAAAAAGGGAAAGAAAAAAGAAAAAAAGAGGGGGTGGGGACGGACGGGAAAGATGACGGAAATAACATTAGTACCGGGTGGAAATAACATTAGTACCGGAACCGGTACTAATGTAACATTAGTACCGGGTTGAGCTGCCCGGTACTAGTGTGACCTTCACATTAGTACCGGTCAGCTAGTACCGGGTCTAAAATCGGTACTAACGAGGGTTTGGACCCGGTACTAAACGTTCTTTCCCTAGTAGTGGACGATTGAGTGGAATGATTAGAATGACATTGAATCTTTCTTAATCATTATGTGTGGGTGATGACCTTAGGCTAACTGCAGCGGTGGCCTAGAAACCACCCTGGACCGGTAATTTTGGAGGATCAGGCGTCCTGGATGGGATGCAGCGGCACCCGGTATCCAAGCCTCCACCATCCAGGACCCCGAGTCGAGCCGGCAAATGTCGGGGGCGCCCAGCTCGTCCTCCAATCCTCCGCGTCCTCGTCGTCGCACCCTCGCGCCTCCCCTGGCTTCGTGGCTCGGCGGCACCCCGGTCGAACTTCTCCCTGCCGCCGCGACGCAAGCGTCGATGCTCGACGAGGCAGCTCGCGGCCAAGATTCAGCGGAATCCCGCACGCTGTCGAGGGGAAAGAGGGGCCGTCGAGCTCCGCGGTGGACAAATCGAACCACATTGCCACCGAATCGAGCTCTCCACTACCGCGTCGAGCCCCACCGGCTGCGAATCAAGGTCCCCCGCCGCCGCATCGAACTCCACCGCGGCCGAATCGCTGCCAAATCGAGTTGTCCGCTGCCGCATCAAGTCCTCCGGTCGCCAAATCGAAGCCTTCCTGATCGGCACTCCGCCACTGCTGCGACGCGGATGCCAGCGGGACCGGCGTTGGTCGTGCACGCCAGGCGGACCAAGATTGGCGCCGAGGGAGCCACGGGCGTTGGCCACGCACGCCGGTGGGATTGGCGTCGAGGGGGCCTTGGGCCGTCGGCGAGCCGTCCCCTCCACTACCGGCCAAGATCGCCGTTGCGCTGCGGCCGCTTGCCTGCTCCTCCTCTCCCTCCTCGCTTCACCGGCCTCCTCCTCCCTCCCCCGCGATCCCGCGCCACCAGGATTCGGCGGCAGATTCGGTCGTCGTCAGCCACCATTATCCTTCACCGAGCTGCTCACCGGGGTGGCCTTGTCTGATTCAGCCTGCACGTGCCGGCGGAGCGGACGGTGGTACTGGTTGGCGGCCAGGGAGGAGCTTCGACGGAGGAGATGCTCCGCCGAGGAGGCCGGCTTCCTGCACCGGCGGTCGGGAAGGCCCTGCGCGGCCGACGGCCGGAATGGGTGTCTGGTGTACTGGTGTGGCCATGTGCGGATTGGGAGGTGAAAAAAAAGAAACGATAGGCGGGACCCACAATTGGAGAAGGGATTTGGAGGGCACCGCGTTGTTTGCCGGGTGGAAATTTGTGAAGGAACCCTAAAATATTGATTTAGAGGACAATATATAGAGGGTAGCGCTGCGGATAGTAGCCTTATAGGAGCAGGCTTGGGCGGTGCAACCAGGAAACCAAGTTGTGTGCGCGCCGCGCGCACCGTGAGCGCTGTGTGCACCCTCGTTGGATGCCGCACACGAGCAATCGGACGAGAGGCCTGACTCTGCGAGGGAGGTGCGGAATCACGGGAGGGGGGTGCGCGGGAATCACGGGAGGGGGCCGATCCGGAATCACAGGAGGTTTACGGGAGTCTCACGGGAGGCTGACGAGAGGGGCCACCGGGGTGCGCACAGAGCTCACGGTGCGCGCGGGGCGCACCCTATTTTTTTCCAACTGGAGTGACCGCGCAATCGGCCGCCCCAAAGTGAGGGTCGCCAATATGATGCATGTTACATGCACGCTAATCTGGTGCATGCATGCATGTGGTTGATTTTTTTTCTATCTCTTAATCACTTAATATATGTACGCTTCCTTGCCTTTCCTAGTCCTGCTTCCTCACAAATCTTTGTTAGCATAGATCCAATCTTTCCTTTATTTTAACGTGCCCACAAAATCTCAAGATATGCTTGCTTGTTTCTCTTTTCCTCTTTTTTTTCTTCACACATAAACTCCAACCGTAATCTGCTATTATTCTGTACCTTGATTTTGATCTAGCTATTTTTAGTTTAGTGCAAAAGATGATTTTAAACTCAAAATCCAGCCAAATAAATTCAGGTTTCAGGAATTGAAGGTGTCAAATTTTCCTATCAATAATTAGTACCAATCACTAAGCCACCAAAACAGGGTTGCACTAATCTAAATTTGATGACGCGGCTTCTCTCTTTCCTTTATCGCTTTCTGCAACGGTCACTGCTTATCTTCTCAAAACAGTCTTATTTTTTCCCATCAAGTATCCTTCCAATTATGATGCAATTTATAAAATTACCTCCTCGCACTCACTTCTACTGTTCCATTGATCATGATAGCAACGCACCCAATCATGTTGGTTTTATAATCAAATCAAAATACATTTTAGTTACTTATATTTTCCAACATATAAGACCTCATTTTATATTTTGCACTAGGGCCACTAAATCTCAGGTACGGCCCTGGGTGGGAGAGAGAAAAATCATTTTTTGATGGACCTAATATGGACTAGCTCTAATTAGCACCTCTTGAAGGAGATAGTTTTTTAAGGTGAGTTAGATGCAACTAACCCCGATCTAACTCTGTTGATTGGATCCTTTAAGGGCTAGTTGCGCTTTAACTATCTCAAACTAACTCTAACACATAGATCAAACATGACATGTATCCGATGACGATGTATTTATCGCAAAACGCACGCACTCATGTGATTTATTCACGGAAAATCTAAACAAACACATCATAGCATGCATCACCCCCAAACACTTTACCACTGTCACGTTGTATGCTGTGAGTGTAGCAGTTATATATTCTACCTTGAATTGGTACTACTCTCTCCATTCAAATAATTGTAGGTTATTTAAAATTAACTTTTTCTATATGCATATATTTTTTATATACCCAAAGTGATCAGTAAATCAGTAATATAAAATGAGGCGCGCGTGAAGTAGTTTATCAGACCGAGGTGTATTTGTCGCGCACGCATGTGATTTATTCACGGGTATCGATCCAACACAATTAGTCTAAAAAAGTCTAAATAAACATGCACACTTCGGCATACATCACGCTAAATACTTTACCACTGTCATGTCCTACCATACGCTGTGCCCTTGTCCTCCTGTTCTTGTTTAACGCACTGCATTATCCTCTCGAGACACCATCACGACAAATGGCTCAAAACAATAGCACCGCCCATGTGCTACTTTGTCTTGAACGATGCGCTGCTACAAATAAACTACTTATCTAGCTCCATCAACTTGCTGGTAAGAGTTTTTTCTGATCCAAAGTCTCTTCTCCTCTCTGGTCCCCTCCGCCGCCCCCTCTCGGGCCCCTCCCTCCATCCCCGCCGGCACCCTCGCCGGCGGCGAGAAGGGCTGGAGGCCCCATAAACCTGTAGATCTAGCTATCCTACTACTATTAGTACTACTTTTTTCTGTTGCGTTCATGACTTTTTCCCTTGTGGTTTTCTCCTTGGGTAGCGCCGCTGCAGCCGCCGTCGTCGTCGCCGCCTTCTGCGGCCTCCTCGTCGTCGTCTCCGTCGTCCCCCAGGTTAGTACCCTCCAATAAAGTCATCCCCTCCAGCAGATCCACGTTCGCCCCTCTTCGCCCCTACCTGCTGGAGATCCACCTCCGTCGCCCATCCGCATCTCCACCCCGCTTTTGCCGATGCGGCTCAAGGCTTCGCCGACGGTTGTTCCGATGCACTCGCTCCCCCTCCGGAGTGGCTGGCGTCGTGGAACGCGTCGGAGCTCTTCTGCGGATCTGATTTTCTCAGATCTGTCTCCACCGCTGCGTCGCCAAGCTTCCGTCTTCGACTGTCGCACCGCTTCTTCAGTGGTTGTTCCAACGACATCTCCTAGTCATTGTCGAACGCACCAGGGACCTCCTGCCTCAGTCTTCGCCTCCGCCCAAGTCTTGAAGCAGCTCTCTTATCCGCCGCAGATCCATGCCGACTCAAGCTGCAGATTGCGGATGATTGTTCCGACGGCATCTCCTCCATCTGGGATGCGATTTGGAGGCCTTTCATCTACCGCCGGCGCCAACGACTCTACGACATCCTGGTAGGCCGGTGTGCCCTTCTTCGGCCTGTCGCCCCTCCTGCAACCGCCACCTTGTGCGGCCCTTCATCGGGTGCGTGCGCCTTGCCGCCTCTGCGACCCATCGCTGGAGAGCTCGTCGTCGAACGCTCCGCTGTGTTCTGTGTGATTCCGGTCTGTGGACCTTGTTGCATTTCTGGTCTTCTGCGAGGACCTTTTTGTAATTCTGCTGCTTAAGAGATAATATATGTTTGTTGTCAAAAAAAAACTTGCTGGTAACACGTACGGAGTACAAATGGTTACCGGTCTTCGAGCCGAGGCATGCCTGCAGCTGCAGGAGCTCGTCCACGCGCGGGGCCGCGGCATGGGTGTCGTCCCCACCTGCTCTTCTTCTCCTCTGCTCTGCCTCCTCATAGATTATCTTTTGCGCCACGTTTCTATCCTTCCACAGTATATATACTTTTACAGTATGCTTCGAGAAGAATATGAGAATTGACGAGTAGGATTAACTACCTGCAGCTGCAGGGAAGATCGATTGAGCGCACGGATTAGAACTTAGCAACTGTTCTTTTCTGGCGGATTTGGCAATTGTTCTTCAACTACTGAGTTTGCCGCATCTAATTAAGTTGTAAATTGTTCTGCAACTGATGGGCTTGTGACGATTTAACAAATGTAGTCATCCTAAATTGAATTTTTAGCTGAACTACTGACTGTTTCTAGCACTGTAGGACACATATCTGTCTCGTAATCCGGCGTTAGAGGAGCCCGTGTGTACAAGGATCAAGGCCCCAACCGGCCATCCCAAATTCACCAGCATGTAGATTATACAAGGACCACACCCATTTCACTCAAACGAAGGCGCCAGCCGCTACTAAATAAAGCCAATACCCAGCTGATAGTGATAGAACTCTAATAATTCTATGATAGTCCCTTGAGAGTCCTTGCTGTCAGATGGCACATTCTGGATATCTCATGTGCTAAGATTCAAAGCCTCCAAAATTCGAGTGTGTGTTAGGGGATATCCAAACTACCAAGAGTAAAAACTCTAATAATTTTATGACGTCCTTTGAGAGTCCTTGCTGTCAGATGGCATACTCTGGATATCTCATGTGCTAAGACCACCCGCACCGTGGTCTCCAGGAGACAGATGAAGTCCCCCCAGCGGCGTCTTGGAGGAGGTCCTTCATTTTCCCGTCGACGGCCGGCGACGCCAAATCCAGAGGAGACGCGGACTCCTTCATCCCAGGCGGGGCCCGCACTGCCAGGGCGCTGCAGGGGAGAAGCCGTCACGCCGCCGCGCCGCACGAGAAGGGAGGGAGGAGGTCGGGAGGTGACGGCGAGGAGGCCCGCGCACGCCGCCCCACGCCACGTGCCGCTGCCGTCCCCGCCACGCCGCCCTGCTCGCGTCGCGCCACCGCTCGCGTCGCCCAAGGGAGCTTGTTGGCGGAAGGAGCAAGAGGGGAGGCCATGGATGCGGCGGATGCGCCGGCCATGGACGTGTAAGGGAAGAGCGAGCTCGAGGTCGGCGGAGATGCCGAGGTTGAGGCCGCCGTCCTCGCAGCGGCCGCCAAGTCCCGGGTCGCCGTCCCCTGCTGGAGCTCCGCCCGCCGTGGGGAGCTGCAGGCCACCGCCACCGCATCGGCGAGCTCGAGGCAGCCGGAGATGGTGAGGCCGCACACGGCTCCGCCCCGAGATCCACGCCGGCGCGAGATCTGCCAGCGGGGCCTTCACCGCAACCGCAGAGGAAGGAGGGCCTGCACGCCCCACCACGATGACGACACGTGGCCCACCATCGGAGAGGAGGCGGCCTCCGCGATGCCGTCGACGAGGTCGTCCAGAAGAGGGGGGAGAAGCGCGCGGCGAGGGAAGGGGAAGGAAGCCGGGGCCATCGCCGTCATCGTCGCCGCCAAGCACCGCCGCCGAAGGCTGCCCCGCCTCGCCACCGAGCCCGGCCGGCTGCAGCAGATGGCCCCTAGATCCACGGAGGGGAGCCGCCGCTGCCGCCAAGCGAAGGGGAGCCGCCGCCGCCATCACGGATCTCTCCCGAGATCCACGACGGCGCAAGCTCGAGGCCGAGCGCGACATCCTCTGCTGGGACCTCCACGCCCGCCGGTGCCGGATCCGCCGCGTGCCGCCGCCGCCTGCCCTCGCGCCGACCGCGGGTCACTGCTACGCTGCCGTATCGGTGCGCCGGAGCTGCGAAGCAGAGATGAGAGAGGGAGGGGTGCCGTGGAGGAAGAAGAAGGGGAGAAGCAGCAGGCGTCGCGTCTGCGAGGTGGGAGGAGGGTGGGGGTGATAGAGGGGGTGAGGCTGACGTGTGGGCTCCACGAGCGGGTGGTTGAGATAGAGGAGAAATAAAAAGGAAGATTGGTGTGGGAAACTGAAAATAAATGAGAGAAGATTAATGACGATGACGGAATATTCTGTTTTGAAAGAGGAATTGAAGGAGAACGAGTGTGGGTGGTCAAGCCTCTTAAATTCGAGTGTGTTAGGGGATATCGAACTGCCAATAGTAAAGAAGTACCTTTTTGTAAAACATCCATGACGGTCGGGGAAAAACACTTATCCTTTGTTATCATTATAGGTATAAGTATAGATCATTCTCATGGTTCTAAAAACAAATTATTTATTGATCGACAAACAGAACACCACTGCAAACATATAACAAACATAGGTAGGGCACAAAATGCAGCTGCAAATTAAGGATTCCACGCACTGAGCATGCAAGCGTAGATCGAGGTAATAGCCGTGTCCTCATTCACTCAGCAGGTTCACAAACTTGTTAAAGTTGTTGCACGAGGATCCCCCTTGCCTGATGCACCGGCGTGCCGCATCCTTGAGCAGCCGCGCCCTCTCCCTCATCTCGGCGTCGCCGACGACCTGCTCCACCTTTCTTCTCAGCTCCTCCTTCGTTACGACCCCGCCCGCGTCGGGCGACACCGCCAGGCCGGTCCTCCACACGTCGGTGACGTAGTTCCGGTCAATGTACTGGTCGGAGAAGTAGGGCCAGCACAGGAACGGCATGCCGTTCCGCACCCCCTCCATGGTCGAGTTCCACCCGCAGTGCGACACGAAGCACGCCACCGCACGGTGCGCCAACACCTGCTGCTGGGCGCACCAGCTGACCACCATGCCCTTGCCGGCGACGCGGGCCAGGAACTCGTCGAACCACGACTTGCTCAGCTCGCCGCCGGCCGTCAAGTCCGGCCGCACCACCCAGAGGAACGGCCGGCCCGTGAGCTCCAGCCCCAGCGCGACCTCCTGGAACTGGTACGACTCCAACACGGTGGTGCTGCCGAACGCCACGTACACGACGGAGCCGTCGAGCTGGGCATCGAGCCATCCAAGGCACCGGGTGTCCTCGGGCAGGAACTGCCCGACGGGCTTGCTGTCGGAGGACAGCGGGCCGATGGGCAGGACGCTCGGCGGCAGGAGCTCGAACGCGCCGGCCTCGGCCTCGTGGAAGGAATTGCAGACCACCATCTCGGCGGCGGTGCTGAGCCTGTCGGTCCGGCTGAACGCCTCCAAGCCGATGGGCTGCACCTCGGCCGCGCCGACGTTGTTCCACGGCAGCTCCGACGTGTGGAGCGGCGGGATCCCGGGGGCAAGCTGGAACGTCTCGTCCCGCTCCGGCCAACCCTTGTTGTTGAGGAGCCCTTCCTCTGTCAACTTGGGGATCTTGAGATTAATGGCCAAGCACGCCGCCGACGCTGGCCAGAATGAGGCCACCCGGATGCCTAACCTTTTGGCGATGTCCAAAGACCACCACACGAACACGTCGGAGACGAGCCATTTCACCTTGGGCCTCCCGGCCGCCTCCATCTCGGCGATGAGCCGCTCCAGGTGCCCCGGCATGTGCCGGGCGCAGGCGCCGATGAACTTGGTGATGTCCCTGCGGTCCTCGTCATCTTCCACCCCGTCCGAAATGGACGCCAGGTGGATGCCGGCCAGCGCCGACGACGTGCCGCCCGCCGCCTGCAGCGCGCCGACAACCAGCGCGTGATGCGCTTCGGTGTTGACGAACGTGATCTCGAAGCCGTGGTCCACCAGGCGGTGGGAGAGCTCCATGAGCGGGGTGATGTGGCCCTGCTGGCCCGGCAGCGGCAGCACGAGGATGTGAGCCTTGGCCATGGCGCTCTCTCTTTCCGGCCCTCTCGGTTGCACAATAGCACTGAGCACAGCAGTTGCCCCGTATGCTAGTGCCTGACTACCTGTCTTACGGTCTTACCTCGCTGGTTACCTTCGTGGGCCTGCGCAATAATTCAGCGATGATCTTATCCCACTGGTTGGTCGTTTTTTATTTTTGGAATAACTGAGGTGCTTTAAAAACAGTTTAAAGCTAGAGAGGCATACCAAGTATTAGGGCAGTCTCAATGGAAGAAACCACTGCAGTTTCTATAGCATAAGATATCGTACAAGGAAACCAGTTCTCCTCAGTGCAAAAATTTCTACCAAACTTCAGACAAAAAAAATGACCAATCATCTACATTATCACAATGTCTCCTCTCTGGATTCTCTGTGCATTTCCCTCTGCTTTCCACCACCACTCTATCCTTATCCTTTCGTTGGTTCCTGGCTTTCCCCCACGCTGATGTCTTGGTCTTCCAATCCAGCCGGCGGGATGCTCCGACCCCGCTGGGCGCGGCGGCCCGGCGCTCGCCCGCCGGGTCACGGCGGCCTGGCGCTCCCCCGCCGAGGAGCGGTGGCCTGGAGATCGCCCGCTGGGTCACGGCGGCCTGGCGCCCGCCCGCCGAGGAGCGGCAGCCTGGAGATCGCCCGCCGGGGAGCGGCGGCCTCGAGCTCGCCGGCCTGGGCGCGCCCCCAGGGTCGCGGCGACCTGGAGTTCGCCCGCCGGGTCGCGGCGGTGTGGAGTTCTCCGGCGGTGGTGCGGCACCCTGGAGCTCGCCCGCCGGGACGCGCCGGCCTGGAGCTCGCCCCCAGGGTCGCGGCGACCTGGAGTTCGCTCGGCGGGACGCGGCGGCGAGGAGCTCGCCCGCCGGGGTGTGTGGCCGCGGCGTCCGGAGCTCCTGGCCGGGGGGGGGCGGCCTGAGCTCGCCCGCCGGGGAGCGCGGCCACGGCGTCCGGAGCTCGCTGGTCGGGGAGCTCGCCGGCCTGTGCGCGCGAAGGGAGCGCGAGCGCGGAGAAGATAGGGCGGCGGCGGTGTACGAGATCCGTCGGTGGCTCTGGAAACCGGGCCGTTTCTCCCCAGTGCGGTTTGTGTCATTTCCATGCGCATCGATGCGAGGGTAGACGCCGTTTCTCCGGCAAGAAATCGTTTCCATGTTTTTCCTCTCTCTTCTTAAATTTCTTTGCCACATCAGCAAAAAAGATGAGCCATCCACATAATTAATGCACATAGAAACCGCAATAAATGTCCCATTGGGACTGCCCTTAGAAACTCATAACCAAATTAGCGCTTCCCTGATTTATTTGTTAAATATTCTAACACAACACTTATGTATTTATCTTTATTCATTTGTAATCAACTTTAGTTAGTAATTTATCAATTATTGTATACAAGTTTTCATTTACATTCATATTTAGTAGTCGAACCCTTAGTCTAAAGTTGCATGTTTAACAATTAACAAGGAGTAATTTTCATCAAGTCCTCCATCATATGCTTGTTAGTCTTAAATTAGAATTTTCAATATATGAACAATATTGGAATCTTTTACAATAATAACATGTGTAAATAATTTAGGTTCAGTTTTAGAATTGTTTAGAAATCCAGTCATTGCTGCCCATCATCTTCACTCAAGCCAGCTTGACAGAGATGGAGCAAACTGCAGCTGCTGCAGCAGCAGCAGCAGAATGCACCCCAGGGCAGCAGCCGAGAATCATCAGTGTCACATTAATAAAACAAAGAGCTCATATGCTCATCCACTCATTTCTCATCCCCTCCTTCCATCCCATCTAGTATAACATACGAATACAGGTCAGGAATCGGGTGTTTTTCGGACTGACATTGAGCCACGTCATCGATAAATAGCTGCCGTCCAATTCCGTGCTGCTACACATCGGGTCGTCGGCCTTGTTTTGTCTATATATCTATCTATATACTATAAGGAGTGAAGACAATTGAAAACTTTTCTCACCCAATTCGGGCCCGCCTTACCCCTCACGCAGGACCCACCCGTCAGGTTGTATGATGACAAAAAAAATAGAACGACCATAAAAATCACAATTTGGAGAGCGTTTCTGCCAAAAAGTTAATTCTTTTCTCACCCACGTCCGCAGTACCCGTCGGGCCCACTGAAGTTTGCATCTCGGCGAACAAAAAAACCTTCCCCGCACCCACTCGACGCGGCTCGCCTCCTCCGCAACCTCCACGTGCCGGCGTCTTCCAGCTCGCGCCCTGTCGCGGCGGCGCGCGGGTGTGGTGGGACCGCCTCGACACGACTCGCCTCCTCGCGGCCTCCACACGTGACGCGTTGGTGTCGTTCGGCTCGCCGCCGGCGATCTGCCCACCCTGTCGCGGCGGCGCGCGGGCGCGGCCTCCGCCTTTCTCGCCGCGCGTCTAGGGTCGGGGCGCGCGGATCACCGTCGCCCGCGAAAGGAGAGAGGAATTGTTCCACCGAATAGCACGGTACACCGAATTAATTGAAAATTTCGGTCGGAATTCTGAATCGTAGAACTGAAGAATGGAAGCTCCATGGCTGCGGCTACCTGCCGAGTACCAAGAGCCTACCTGCATCGCCGTCGTGCGCTGTCCCCGTGAAAGCTGGCCGGCCGTCGAGCTGCATGCTGCCGCCGACCACCGCAGAAGCGGGTGCTGCGCGCTGGCCACCGAGAGGCCACTTGCTGCTGGGACTACTACTCGTGTCCAGCGCCAGCTGCTTGCTGCGGTTCCTTGGTGGCTTGCTACATCGAACTATCGAACAGAAACGAGATCCGAAACTGACGGACCGGGAGATAGAAAGAAGCAAGAGAGATAGAGAGTCAACGGGAGACTGGGAGAGAGAAGAGTGTGGATGAAACATGAAAATATCCTTACCATATTACAGTGTAGCCCTTAGAGGATAGAAAGATCAGGAAAGGCCTTCAAGCTTGTGAGAAGGACATGAAGTAAAATATTAAAATTACATCACGGAAGGCAAAAGAGGTGTCATAGTTTTTTTTATGGTAAATCATAAATTAGAAATTCTCTCCATGTTCATATACATATGATTCAATAGTAAAGGGTTGGCTGTTAAAATTATTCTCGATATAATATCATGCTTGCGTGTTTTCGATTTAAGTTACCAGTATGGACATATTATCATTCCGAAAGTTTGAAATCCAATGTACCTACTTTCGCTATTCCTGGACGCATCATTTCTATTTCGTTTCCGTCTACAAAATATGGTTAGGTAATGAAAATGAATATTTTTTATCGTTTCTAACTGTTTTCATCTTAATTCCTATTTACTCACCCCGCCGCAGCTCTGTTCCCTCGCCGCCACCGCTGCTGCTCCTCAAAGCCGGCTGCCTCGCCACCGCCGTCGCTGCTCCCCAGAGTTGGCCTCCCTGTGCCTCTGCGACTACTCCCCACAGCCGGCCTCCTTGCTGGTAGTGCATATGAGAGCAATTTTTTTTTGCATAACTGATATTAAAATATAAGTTCATGTCTTATCAGATTCTTACGCTTACTGAATTTAATATGACAACAATAAATCTAATAGTGTTGAATTCTACTACTTAAACTTTCCTTCTCTTTTCTTTGCAATTTGAATATTTATAGATTTTCTTGAACCACCGATTGTATAAGAAACTTCAAATGGACAAGCATGTTGTATTAGTTGTCGTTACATGTGTTGGAGTTTAGAAGTGCTGGATGGCAGTATGGATGTTTTCATAAATGCTGGACCAAACTTTTGTTGCCTCTTTATGACTGGTTGGCTGGTGAAGTTAATCTCGATGACTCATGTAGGGGTGAGGTGGTGATGATGTGATGATACAGTTCTGGAAATCGATTACAAATGCAAAGGAGTGGTGTATCTCAACTCCAAAGTTCATATCTCTAAGCAACCACACTTGTTAAGAAAAAGGAGTGGAGTCTCAATTGAAGTATAATGTCTATATTAGCAGTTTGGTAATTTTTGTTGATTATACAAAGGCCATCACCATGAATACATAGAAAAATTATTGTACCGAGACTAAGATGTAGCATTGATAGTGTAGTGGGTTGAAATATATATGTTGCATTTGAAATTCAAGTTTTGTTATTTCTAAATGAAAATAAGCCTTGATCTTCCTTAATGTTATTTGGTCAAATCTTCCTAGAACAACCATTATGCATGATATGAAATTTGTCTTGCTAAAAATCTTCTTGTGTTGTGCATGATTTTTTGAATATTTCTTATTTCATTGAAATTTATGTGCCCATAGCAACGCACATGCTATTATCTATCTGAACAAAAAACACGGGCTTGTTCTGAACCTTTAGACTCGTCTGTTAGTAACACGCCAGGAAATATCAAAGCAGTTTTACATTCATTCTGTGATCTCCAAATTTAATATACAAACTCATTTTAGTGTTAGCCACTTGGATAATTGTTCAGGTGGGTAATGTAGCTTGCTGGAAAAAATACTGACCCAAAGGTAACAAAGACTATTCTGATCCATTCCTATGAAATATGAAGCCGGAGTTTACACCATTAGCCAAACAAAGTTTGTAGCTATCTATTTTTCTGAATTTTATGGAGTGGACTATAAAATGGTGGAGCAGATTTTTTTTGGAGTGGAGTAGTCCCAAACACGCCCATATATGAAGTTATAATTTTTTATTAAAGTTCCAAGTTATGAAATGTAATTATGTCATGTGTTAGATTTTATTATTGAATAATTTAATGTACATGATCACCAAAATAGCATTTATTATATTTTTCAAAATATATTCATGGTATATATTTGCTATAAAATAAAATTATCACACATTTTTTCAGTACATTTTTAAACACGCGTGTGTCGCATTTGCGTCTATGCTATGATTCAAACTTTGAGAAAAATTTCAGAGTTTGCTTTATCGAATTATACCTACAGACCTGCATGGACAATCGGCTCCACTGAGTGCAAATGTCAGAACTCGATTGATCATGGTGTTGTTTCTCAAGATTTGCTGGTTGTTTCTCAATATTTTTTTACTAGGCGTATTGGGTTGTCTCGTTCATGAGTTGTGCCACTGCGAGATTGTTGCTGGAACTTCGCATTCTCGTGTCCATGTGATTGTTGCCTATGGTAATAAAATTATTGTGGTATGAGATTAGATTTGTTTGTTATTCATTTTGTTCGACTGGTTGGTGCTGATTTGTTGTGAAAAAAATACCGCTAGCTGGTTGGTGTCAGGTGGCGTGTTGATTTGTTGTGAGAGAAAAATAATGCTGGCTGATTGTTGATAAGCCATGCGAGCAAGACAGATATAACCTTGCACCTTAATTTAAAAATGTATCTTATTTATTTATCGTGCATTTTTAAAGCACTTTACCATGTAAATATTTTTTATTTATTGTGTTTTTAGACACGTGCGTACCGCAGTACGCACGTGCATTTTACTAGTATACTATAAGAAGCGAAAATAATTGAAAATCTTTCTCACTTAATTCGGGCCCGTCTTACCCCTCACGCCGGACCCACCCGTCATATATTTTTAGAAGTGGATAGGGTGGAAGGACTATGGAAGGACCGAAAAATCGTAATTTGGAGAGCGTTTCTGCCAAAAATGAATTATTTTTCTCACCCACCTGGTGTATACCCGCCCACCCGTACCCGCGGGGGACCACCAAGTTTCTGGGACTACCCAAATTTCCCTTTCCCGTGTCGCTTGGAAAAAAACTTCTCCGTCCGTTCCCCGTCCGCGAGCCGCCGCCCTGCGATGCGGTTCCACGCGTCGATGGCCTCCACAAGCCGGCGTCGTCCGGCTCGACTCGGTTCCCGCAGCGGAGCACGATGGCCGTCGGGGCTCATCAACCGCGAACCCCTCTGCCACCGCGCCTCTCCACCTCGCCGTCCCCTTCTGCGCCTCCCCTACCTCAAAGCTTTGCGTCGTCCATCCAACGCCCAAGTGGAGGAGGTGATGTAAGCAGCGCTGGCTTCTGTGGAGAAGGCTGGATCCGCTATGGAGGCTGCTGGAGCCACGGCGGGCGAAGGGGCTACAACCGGTGCGGGCCACGACGACGGCGAGCAGCGGTCGTTGCGGGCGACGGCAAGCTGTGGCCGGTGTGGGTGGTCAAGAGGAAATCATCATGGGTTTTCCCCCAAATCGATTTTCGTCGCTCCGTTCCTGCAGTGATTTTCTTCCTCCTCTTGTTTTGATTTCCTCGATTGACACCCAAGCAAAGAGAGATTTGGACATTTTGTTTTGTGATTCTTGGTGATTTATTGATGTGGTATGGTTCTACACAGCTGGTACAAATTGGGACTGTATGCATCTAAGAGCTGAGCGGGACTGGGGCAAGCAGCACTAGAAGCTCCGTTGAAGGCCACGCGCATGGAGCTATGGGCGGGATGAGCACTTGCAGCGGTCAAGCAAACTGCATCAGGCAGGCCACGATTGAGCCTCCTTCTGCATCCTCTCCCTCCTGTCTCTCTTCCTTCTGCTAAAGGGAGGATGTCTCTGGTGAGGTCAGGAATGGATTATGGAATTATATATATATATATCTATCTATCTATATATATATATATATATATTTCGTTGATTTTCGAAAAATAAATGACGAAAAAATATTATGAGACATATACAGCTCCCGCCGTACCACACGGCGGCAGGGACTCCTACCGCCGTGTGGCACGGCGGCAGGGGTGCCGCCAACGGCCGGGGGGACTGGCTTGTGGGGCTAGGTTCCTGCCGCCGTGCGATACAGCGGTAGGAACCCTACCACCGTGCCACACGGCGGCAGGAGGGGTATGACGGCAGCCTCACCCCTATATAAGGGGCCGACGGTTGCCGCCGCCGCCTCCTCCCTCCCTTCCTCTCTCTTCCTAAATCTTCAGCTTCAACCCTTCAGAGTACTTTTGACTCAGGTATGTTTCTAACTTTAGTGTAGTTTAGTTAGTTAGTGTAGTTAGTGTAGTTAGTTAGTTTAGTTTAGTTAGTGTAGTTTAGTTAACTTAGTTTAGAAAATTTTTAGAAATTTTAGAAATAGTTATAATTCAAATAAAATTCGTAGAAAATAGTTATAATTCACAAAATTTGTTTAAATTGATATAAAATTCGTAAAAAATGGTTATAATTATCAAAATTTGTTTAAATTCATATAAATTTTGTAAAAAATAATTTTAATTCGAATAATTAGATTAAATTGATATAAATTGCGTAGAGAATAATGATAATTCAAATAATTTGATTAAGTTGATATAAAATTCGTAGAAAATAGTTATAATTTAAATAATTCGTTTAAATTGATATAAAATTCTTAGAAAATGGTTATAATTTAAATAATTTGATTAAATTGACATAAAATTCTTAGAAAATATTTGTAATTCAATAAATTCGTTTAAATTGATATAAAATTCTTAGAAAATAGTTTTAATTCACATAATTCGTTTAAATTGATATAAAATTCTTAGGAAATAGTTGTAATTCAAATAATTCGTTTAAATTGATATAAAATTCTTAGAAAATAGTTTTAATTCACATAATTTGTTTAAATGGATATAAAATTCGTAGAAAATAGTTTTAATTCACATAATTTATTTAAATTGATATAAAATTCCTAGAAAATAGTTTTAATTCAAAAATTTTGATTAAATTTATATAATTTTCCTAGAAAATGGTTATGATTCACATAATTAGATAAAATTGATTTAAAATTATTAGAAAATAGTTTTAATTCACATAGTTCGTTTAAATTGATATAATTCAACTAATAGTTTAAAATTTATTTTTTTGCAGCTATGGCTCAGGCACCGTTAGAGTACGTACGGCCGGAGTTGTTCGAGGTGGCGGTGGACCGGCACCACCGCTTGTACGTCTCGGCCGTTCTTGGACAGACGCCCGGCAGTATACGTTGCCAGGACCAACCGCACGTTGATGCCGAAACACCAGCGCTGGATTCCGAAGTACGTAATTCATTTGTTATATTTATTTCTGTTGATTTACAATAGTAATTGCGTTAAGTAAATTATTTTTGTTTTTTTTGTTACAGGCTACGCGCTGCAGGACTTCTTCCTTTCACGCGGTTGGTCGAGGGGGACAAGCTACGAGCTGAGGTTCCTCGGGCAGAGCGGTTGACGCGGTTCAGCTACGACGCCCCTCTGATCACCGCGTTTATGGACCGGTGGCAACCAGAGACACACACCTTCCACTTTCCCGTCAGCGAGATGGCGCTCAGTCTGAAGGACACCGCGTTTTTGAGAGCACTCCCGTGTGCTGGTGAGGCGATGGGGCCTATCGACATCCCCGCGACGTGGCAGGCCGACTTCCTTGCTCGGTTCGCGAACGTTCCTCGGAACGATCGCGCGCCTCAGCCGTACATGCCTTTCGCCAACTCCCACAGTCCCACCTGGACTTGGATCCAGCAGTTCAGCGTACGTGCTTCTAACTCTTATTTTCAACGTTTGTATGCATTTTAAACGAATGTGACGATGGACCTGTTGGGGAAATCCATTTCGCACCTAACCCCCTATTGTTAACCATTTTGACTGCGTGCCTTCGGGTCAAGGAGAAGCAACCATTTTCTGTTTTGTGGTGTATGTGCAGGCTCGATATCTTCGGAAGGCGACGCCTCAGGGCAATGAAGGTCGCAGGGGCTCGAAGCCTAACATCTTCGGGTTTACGACGGAGTGAGATGGCGCCGATTACGCGAAGGAGCAATGAGTCTTCGCGTGGAAAGACCCTGGGAGTCAGAGAAGACGAAGGTGCTGGACACGCGAAGGTGCTGAGAACCTTCGCGAGGAGGGCGGAAAGTTAACTAGGAAGGAATTCGAGGGCGCTCGAGAAGCAAAGGGAGATGACAAGCGCGCGAAGGTGGCGGCGCAAGATCGCGGTGCGAAGCTGACGTGAGACTTCGGGGCTGTAAGAAATCCCCCGAAGGGGGAAGAAGGAGCATGGGCCCACATGCCGGGGGCCCTTGTGTAAAAGTGTTGCGTTGTAAGGGTGGTAGTTAGACGAGTTGGTGTGAAAATACTGTAATGCCCTCGAAGATCCTTCGTTTGATGTAAAAAGGCGAGGGTATAGATGTAAAGTGTGAAATGATGCGGGCCTATTTAAACGAGCCCTGATGGAATGAAAAGGGGGAGGGATGTCTGAGGAGAGGCTGGCTTGACCTCTTCCGAAGACACGCTTTGGTTTGTTTGCGAGTTAATGTTCTTTTGACGTTTGCATTTGTTGGCCCCACTTCGGGGACGGGTCTCTCCCCAACATTTCTGGCGCCCACCGTGCTTCGTCCCACCACAGCTCAATGGCACCGAAGAGAGCACCAAGGAACACTAGTACCAATCCACAAAGAGCTACCGATGACCCGTCGGCAGCAGAGTCCGAAGGCCCAGTCAACGAAGGGGCGAATCCAAACGCAGATAGAGACATAGTGCTCAGCCAGGCACCAGGCAGTCGTGATGGGGCACTGGAAGACATCGCAAACGGAAACTTCGAAGTCGACCTCTTGGATGCGGGGATAATCGACGAAGACATTGCGTCATTAAGAAGGGTAGAGGTGACAATAGCGGCAAGGCTCAGTCAAATGCCAAGTTCGTCCAATGTCCGGACAAGGGCTCAGGCAGAAGCGGCATTCCTCAAAGCTAAGGGGCCACAGGCAGGTGACCCAAGCCAAGAATAACAAAAGTAACAACAAATGTTGAAAGAAATCCAGAAAAAGAAGTCTCTTCTCCAGCAGCTTCGCAAGGAGCAAGAGCAACAAGCAATCAGGTAGAAAACTGTTCAACTTCAAGAACAGATGACAATATTGCAGGCACAGCTTAATTCCCTGCAAGAACATTCAGTAAGATCTGAGCCAAGGCCCGAAAAGCAACGCAAAGCAACTTTGCCTCAGGGAAAAAAGCGAAGCAGACCAGTTGTTGTGGAGTAGTCTTCGTACGAATCTGAGGAATCATGGGTGTTCGATTCTGACGAAGAGGCATTTGTGGAACGTAGACCACATCACAAGAGCAGAAGTTCACATTCTTCCAAGGACAAGCCATCCACCCGATTAACATCCGACCTCGAGCAGGCAGATTGGCCGAACAAGTTCAAATTACCATCTTCGCTACCAGAATACGATGGGGAGTCAGATCCATGGCAGTTCATACTTCGGTACAGCGTGGCAATTTCCTCAGGGGGAGGTGATGACACTGCGAAAGCGAAGGCTATGATCATGGCTTTAAAAGGCTCTGCTCAGCAATGGTATGCGTCGCTGCCAAGGGGAAGCATAAGTTTATGGAGCCAGCTTCGGGAGAAAATTGAAAGTAACTTTCAGGGGTTTCAGCCACAAGAACTCACAACCAACGACCTTCATCAGATCAAACAGGGGGAAAAGGAACCACTGCAAGAGTACATAAAGAGGTTTACAAAAGCCAGGGCAAAAGCACCACATGTCGAAGAGTCAAGTGTAATTGATGCTGTTATAGGCGGACTCAAGGTGGGGCCTTGTGGGGAATACCTAGACAGGCGAAGACCATCGTCGGAAAAAAGATTGTTCGAAGTCTTGCAGTCATATTGCTTATCCGATCGTGGAAAGCAAAGGAGAATCGAAGATTACCATGCAAGGAAAAATGCAGCGAAGGCTAAAGAAGAATGGAACAGAAGGCCAAACGTGAACAATAGAAACGCAACAAACAGCTCAAACTACAACAGGGGGGTGTGAACAATGTATCATCCAAGGGGGCAAATAACAGTTAGGCACCTTCGCAGTCAAACCAGCAGGGGTCGGCAAAATACTCAACACCACCTCCGCAAACAGTTTGTTCCATACATGGAAGAAACAAAGGTCACTGGACATATGAATGCAGAGTGGCGATCAAGAGAAAAGAGGAAGAAGAAAAGAATAAAATGGCGCAAAACCAAGTTGGTTTCCTTAACAGAGCGACGCCCGCCGTACCTTCGGCGGCAAACAGTTCAGCATCAAATTGGCAGCCGATGTTTCAGCCTCCACCACAATATTTCCAACCCCTACCATACCCACCGCAGTTCCAACCAGCTTACACATCAGCACAAGGCCCAGTGCCAAGTGCTCCCTACCAGCCAAAAGGAAATCCATCACAATCCCAGCAGCAAAACGCCCGAAGGTCAGAGCAAGATGACAGGTACCAGAGAGTCAACGTTATAAACAACGACCCAGATGACAGATATCAAAGGGTGAACGTTATAAATGCAATAACTAGGGGATGTTGTTTCCCTGAGTTCCCATCGAAGAGGCAAAGGAAGGATGACAGAAGGAAAGTCAGTCATCTGTCGTCGGGTAAGGTATTTCGCACGAAGTGGTCGCATATCCCAATCACATTCACAGAGGCTGATATGAAGTTGAAGAGATACCCGCACGAAGACCCGCTGGTGATTAGAGCAATACTGGGGAAGAACACAAAGTACATTCTGGGAAATGATGTGGGAGGAATTCTGGTAGACAATGGCAGTTCCGCAGATGTTCTCACTTGTGACCTGTTCAGAAAGATGGAGTTCAGGGATGATCAATTGCAAACATCCACAAAACCGCTATATGGCTTCGGCAACAAGCGGGTTGAAGCATTGGGAACCATCGAAATGAATGTTACGATGGGAGAAGGGGCGCTAATGAGGACAGAAATGGTAAACTTTGATGTAGTAGACATCCCCTATTCCTACAAGGCCATCTTCGGAAGAGGAGTTATAAACAAGTTCGCAGCAGTAATACACATGCCTTTTTTGTGTATGAAAATTCCAACGATCAATGGCGTATTATCAGTCTATGGGGACCAGGAGGATGCATGGGACAGAGAATACAACACAGGCACTGACCGTAAGCCAGTACACTTGGTGCGGATCAGCGAAGGGAACCAGCAAAGCGAAGGTGATGTACAAGAGTCGCAGTTAATAAAGCAGAAGAGGAAGGAAGAAGAAAACAGAATCAAGCCCTGCAGCATACGAAGCGAATGAAGCTGAATGGCACCACGGATGACAAAACAGTCATAATTGCGAAGGATCTCAGTGAAGAAGAAGAGGCACACTTGCTTAACTGCTTGAGTGAAAACCAAGATGTTTTCGCATGGAGCAAAAAAGACCTCAAGGGAATACCGCGTGAAGTTATCGAGCATAGTCTAAACTTAAACCCGAAGATCACGCCAAGAAGGCAAAAGTTAAGAGTGATATCACCAGAAAAAGAAAAAGCAGCACTGTGTGAAGTGCAGAAGTTGCTAGAGGCAGGCGTCATACGCGAAGTGCAATTCACGACTTGGCTGTCCAACATAGTCATGGTGCCGAAGAAGAACGGAGACCAGAGAATGTGTATAGATTTCACGTCTCTCAATAAGGCTTGCCCAAAAGATGACTACCCTCTCCCAAGAATTCATGTGTTGGTGGATGCGCCAGCAGGATCCGAAAGGATGTGACTTCTTGATTGTTTTTCGGGATATCATCAAGTATGGATGAGAAAAGAAGACGAAGACAAGACAAGTTGCATAACACCCTTCGGGGTGTATTGCTTTGTAAGAATGCCCGAAGGCTTGCGCAACGCAGACCCAACTTTTAACAGAATGGTGGAGATAGTTCTTGGTCCTCAGTTGAAGAGAAATGTGTCCGCATACGTCGATGATGTAGTGGTGCACAGCAAGCATAAAGAGAGCCACATCGAAGACTTGGCGGAAACTTTTCAAAACATGAGAAAGTATGGGCTTATGCTGAACCCAGAAAAGTGCATCTTCGGGGTCAGTAGGGGGAAGTTATTGGGTTGCATGGTGTCAAAGTCAGGAATACAAGCGAATCCAGAAAAGATAGAAGCAATAAGAAACATGAGGCCTCCTAGAACGAAGAAGGAGGTACAAAAGCTCACGGGCAGGCTCGCAGCATTGAGTCGGTTTATCTCCAAGTCAGCAAAACGAAGTTTACCATTCTTCAAGCAATTGGCCGGGCAGAAAAACATAGTATGGGGAGAGAAGGAACAAGAAGCCTTCGAAGATCTAAAGGCATACTTAGAAAATTTAACAGTAATGGCAAGTCCTGGGCCCGAAGCAAAATTGTTGCTGTATGTGGCAGCATCAGCTCATGCGGTCAGCGCAGCATTGGTTGAGGAGAAGCAGAACGGCAACAATCTGAAGCAAATGCCAGTATACTTCGTCTCCGAAGTGCTCAAGGGAGCAAAGAAATTGTACTCAGAACTAGAGAAAATGGCATACGCAGTAGTAATGGCAGCAAGAAAGCTGAAGCATTACTTCCAGAGTTTCAAAGTGATAGTACCAACAAGCTTCCCACTTCGTGAAATGTTTGAAAACAAAGAATCCTCAGGGAGAATGGGCAAATGGGCAACAGAGTTGTCTCAATACGACATAACCTTCGCACCAAGAACAGCGATAAAATCCCAAGTGCTGGCAGATTTCGTCGCAGAATGGACACAAGCAGAGGAAGATGGCGAGAAGTCGCCAAAAGAAGAGAAATCATGGGAAATATTTTGTGATGGGGCGTACTGTAACGATGGTGTAGCAGCCGCAGCAATTCTCACATCACCTTCTGGAATAAAAATGAGATATGTAGTAAGATTGGAGTTTGATGGGTACACAAATAATGTCGTAGAGTACGAAGGACTACTGCTGGGTCTTCGAAAGGCAAAAGCAGTAGGGGCACGAAGGCTGGTGTTGAACACAGATTCAGAGCTCATCACGAACCAAATAGGCAAATCATACAGAGCAAAGAAAGATGAAATGTCCTCATACCTGAAAGCAGTAAGAGCAATGGAGAAACACTTCCTGGGGTTCACAGTAAAGAAAATACCAAGGGAGCAAAACAAAGAAGCAGACGCTTTAGCAAAAGCAGGGGCCACAAAACAACCACAGCCACCAGATGTGTTCTATGAAACATTGAGGAAAATGACTGCACACTTCGTGGAATCAGAGCCGAAGCTCGTCAGCGCAATCACCAGCGAAGATTAGAGGGCACAAATAGTGGCATATCTGAAAGGACATTACGAGCCAGAAAGCGAAGTTGACAAGAAGAGAATGGTAGCAAGAGCAAGGTCATTTGTCTTAAGGGGGGAAAAATTGTACAAAGCAGGCGTGTGCGCACCATTACTCAAGTGCGTATCGCGCGAAGAAGGCAAAGAATTGCTCAGAGAAATACATGCAGGCATGTGCTCTTCTCACATAGGAACAAGAAAGCTAGTGGCCAAGGCATTTTGCGAAGCTTTTTACTGGCCAACAGCACTACGAGATGCTGAAGAGATTGTAAGAACATGCGACAACTGCCAGAAGCACATAAATCACTCCAAGTTTTCGCCGTACGAAATACAACTCCTCGCTTCGGTATGGCCTTTCGCAAGATGGGGAATTGACATCGTGGGGCCTCTGCCAACGGCCCCGGGAAATTACAAATATGCAATAGTGGCAGTTGAATACTTCTCAAAGTGGATTGAAGCGAAGGATGTGTAGACCATAACTTCGGTAGTGATACAGAAATTCTTTTGGCAAAATGTGGTTTGCAGATTTTGGTGTCCCGCATGAAGTAACAGTGGACAACGGCAAGCAATTTGACTCAACAGATTTTCGCAAGTTCTGTTTCCACCTAGGTACCAAATTGTGCTTTGCTTCGGTATATCACCCACAGTCCAACAGAGCTGTTGAAAGGGCCAACGGGATACTTTTCACTAGCATCAAAAGAAACATCACAGGAATGCCAAGGGGCAAGTGGGCAGATGAGTTACCAAGAGTCATATGGTCTCACAACACAACAGCGTCAAGAGCCACAAAATTCATGCCATTCAAGTTGCTATACGGTGAAGAGGCGATGGTACCAGAAGAGATAAAGTTAGGATCCATTCGTACCGAAGGCACACCTGGAAATGAGGATATGCCACCAGCACTGGACATCAGCGAAGAGGCTAGGCTTCAAGCGCTACAGAACATTGAAACTTATCAAGAGGAAACCAAAAGATGGAAGGACAAGAAGGTGCGAAGGAGGAATATAAAAACAGGAGACATGGTCTTAAGGAAAAAGACACGAGGCGTGGGAAAGTTGCAAGAGAAATGGGACGGTCCGTTCATCGCAACACAAACAAGAGAAGGGGCTTTCAGGCTAACTAACCTAGAAGGGGTGGAGGATCCATGCTCATGGAATGAAGATATGTTGCAAAAGTATTGGCTGTGAAAGAGGAACAAGCTTCGTTGTATCTTAGCTCTTTTTCTTAGTAGTTTCTTTTCATTTCGCATTTTTGTAACAAACGTTTCTTTTAAAGTTTTCGAAGCCGTACTCTTTTCCTCGCGGGGAGAGTCTCTAGTTGTGTAATAATCGGCACAATAGGGATGTGAGGTTTTTAATGAGGCGGTCTTCATGTGTAATATCTCCTTGGAAATTATAACAAGGACTCCCCAAAAATATCATCGGTGCGCATCAGGAAGTCCAAAGTGACGCAACTCAAATGAAATGAGTTGTCACTTTCGGCACAGGTCGCAAAATATATCATACACCGCGTAAGTGAACAATTACGTTTGAAGCAAACCACAAAACGTAATTAGTTCATTTAGGGTGCTCGCATCGAAGTCGAGCACGAAAACAGCATAAAGCCTTCGGCGGCCAATGCGCGAAGCCCCTGGGAAAAAAATCCGCAGGGATAAGTCGACTCGTTAAAAGGCGAAGTCGCAAATCATCTCCTTCTCTAGCAAGGAAAGAAGCCTTCGGCACCGTATACGCGAAGCAAAATGCGAGATTCGACTGACGAGTCATCTCGAGGAACAAAACGTTGTTTGACAATGCAATCAGAAACGTCGTGCTATAGTAATACATAACGCATAACTGCGCGAAGGCAGCACATGAGAAAAAATAATGTTTCTTTGCAATCAAACTTGCCAAGTACAGGTTGTGAAACACGAAAAAGGAAACTAGGGGGAGGCGCTTCGCAGTTTGAGTTCCCTTTTTTCCGAAGTTTCAAAACCAATAACTTCGCGGAAATAGTAGTTTATTACAACAAGAAAGTGTTCGAACAATAGCACAGTTACAGACACAACAACATAGCTAAGTTGCAGCCAAAAACGCGAGAGGTAGTCTCTTGACTCATCAGTTAGAACGCTTGTAGATGTACTCGTGCATATCGTCTTCAGTAAGGTCAACAATCTCAACCTTCGGGACAGTGACAGAAGAACCGCCCAGGTGCAGTGCCAAAGTCCGTCAAAAGATCATGAACCTTCTTGCAAACAGGGACAATATGTTTTTCCACTTCATCACAATAACTCTCATGTTCTTTCACAAGATCGGCATGCGTAGTCGACAGTTCATTGAGCTCTTTCAGCTTAGCTTCGTACAGACCCTTCAAACCTTCGCTCTTCTTCTTCTCGTTTTCAACAGCCTCTTTCAACTTAGTAACTTCGTTTTTGAGAGAACTATTTTTCTTCGAGAAAGAATCAATTTCCGAGGACAGAGCAGCATTTTTCTTTTTCTCGTTTTCCAAAGCAGCAGCAAGACTGTCTTTGTCCTTCTGACGATTCTTAACAGTGACAATCTCCTTCTCAAGAGCAGAAGAAGTAGTCTGGTCGCGAAGGTTAAATTGACGAACGTCTTCGCGATGACGGCGCTGAGCAACTCGACAGGCTACAAAGGTCTTCATGGCAAGATCTTGAGCTTGTGTTAAAACTTCATCAGCGCCTTCGCGGCCAAGATCTTCTTCCATGATGGGGAAGCTGAAGGATTGACTAGCCTCTTGGAGCAAAGCGCGTTCGCGATCATCGCTACAGAACTGGAGTAATTTCCTCTTACGATCACCAAAGAAACGGGAGTTTTGAGAAATTCCAAGACGGCGCGCAACAACTGAGGGGGAATCAGCACAGACAAAAATGCCTCCACTTCGCCGGCCGCTGTCAGACACAGTGTCGGAGCTGCTGTCACTTTCGCCGGCACCAGTAGCGAAGGCATCAATAACCTTGCGCGAAGAAGAAGGAACCAGCCCTTTAGAAGGGGCAGGTCCTTTAGGGGTGTCTTCGGCAACAGCAGGCGCTTTACCTCTTATTTTGGGAGGAGCAGCAAGCTCTTCATCACTCTCTGGTTCACGATCGCTAATGTCAATATCAAACGGTTGAGCAATGGTACCAACACCAGCGTCTGGGACTGGTGATATCGAAGTCACATCAATTTGTTCTTCTGTGCGCTCCAAATCAGAAGCTCGAGTGCTTCGCCCAGACAGCGCAGGGTCAACCACATTTTCGTTGCTCTTGTTACCTTCGCTTTGGTTTCCGTCGCTTCCATCAGGGCTAGAAGAAACAGTCTCAGGAGAAGCAGACCTTTGCTTCCGACGGCGCTTAGGCTGACGGTTGCTGGTGGCTTTCGCGCGTCTTTTGGCAGGACGAGAAGGCGCAGCAGCAGCCGAAGGTTTGGTAGTGCTGCTAGATCCTTTCTTCGCTGCACGCTTGGCAGCAGCTTCACGCCGAGTGACGGTAACTTGGCGATCACCAGCAGTAACACCGAAAAACTAAAAAACACGATTGTCACGACGACCACCAATCCGGTTCATAATGTCGTGATCCTCTTCAAGACTGGCAGGACCAAGAATTTCATTTACAACATCTTCGGTCAGGAGAACATCGATGTCTGGGATGTAGGAAAAAATAAGCAAAAAGTCGTATGTACAAGAAAGTGAAGTATATAAAACGCAAGAAATACATGACAAAACAAATACAAACCTTCGAGCTTTAATCCAAAGCTCTTAGTAAAATCCGGAATCTTGATAGGGCTTGTAAAGTCGCTCCACGTGACAACAGGCCACCCAGTTTGCACCGGAAAAATCTTGCAGTAGCAGTACTCAACAAGATCACGAGTACCCATGATTTTGGCAATCTCCCGAAAGACAACCAAAAACAATTGAGATTGATCAGAGTCATCGGGTGTTGTGCCAACACCCTTCGGAAGATCTTGCATTTCCTTGCAAACCAAAGCAGAAGCAGTGTCATCCACCTTATGATAAAACCAGAATGTGTTCCAATCATCCTCCCATCTGTTCTTGTAGCAGACAACAGGGACATCCACATCAGATCTATATCTGAAGTTCAACGAAGCAAATTGGGCTTCCTCCTTGATATACGCGTCACCTTCGGTGCGTTCCATATACAACGGCTGGTGATGTATGGTGTGCGCACGAACGAAGTTGGCTACCGTGGGATTGACGCCCATGGTTTTGCAAGCCCACGTGAACAAACTCAAGCGAAGGATAGATTTTGGAGTAAGATGGTGAACATACATGTCGAAGTTGCGAAGAATTGCAACAACAACGTGATCTAGAGGAAACCAAAGACCAGCAGCAAAAAGATCGCGAAACACCACAACTTCATCATCTCTTGCGGTCGGAATCACCTCGTTCCCAGGAGCCCGGCCTTGACCGCTTGCAAAATAACCAAACTTCTCGTACTCGGCAATAAGCCGTGGAGTCACTCGGCTGCGTCCAAAAACCTTCGTAGTTGACTTCGGGGGCTTCGATGCAGCAGATTTCGGAGCCATCACAAAGAGGAATGAAACAAGAGAAACAACCGGCAACCTAAAACCAAAAGAATGACAAGCATAACCTAGTTGAGCGAAGGTACAAAAAATACAGAACAAGAAACAGAAATGAAGGTACGGAACAAAGTTAACAAAAAGTTACCAGCAGGGAGAAGCAGATGCTAGGCGATCAGAGTGCAGCAGAAGGAACGGCTTGGCGCTGGGCGGCGGCGGCCTTATATAGCCCAAGTGGCGCGGCAATCTAGGGAATACGTGGCGCGAAAAAACAGGAGGAATCAAGCAACAGTTATGCAAGAATATCCCGAAAAGATAGGAAAGAATCAGCGGGAAATCGGGAAGAGATAACATATCGCGAAAAAACAGGAGAATTGAAACAACCGGACACGTGTAAGAAAAAAAGACCTAGACGAGCCGAAATGGGGAGGCGCTCCGGTGCGAAAATGTTTCTACCCGTTTTGAGTTTCGCTACTTCGGCTCGTCAGGGGGACAAACCTTCACAGGCGAGGGGCTAATGTTGGGGAAATCCATTTCGCACCTAACCCCCTATTGTTAACCATTTCGACTGCGGGCCTTCGGGTCAAGGAGAAACAGCCATTTTCTGTTTTGTGGTGTCTGTGCAGGCTCGATATCTTCGGAAGGCGACGCCTCAGGGCAACGAAGGTCGCAGGGGCTCGAAGCCTAACATCTTCGGGTTTACGACGGAGTGAGATGGCGCCGATTACGCGAAGGAGCAATGAGTCTTCGCGTGGAAAGACCCTGGGAGTCAGAGAAGACGAAGGTGCTGAACACGCGAAGGTGCTGAGAACCTTCGCGAGGAGGGTGGAAAGTTAACTAGGAAGGAATTCGAGGGCGCTCGAGAAGCAAAGGGAGATGACAAGCGCGCGAAGGTGGCGGCGCAAGATCGCGGCGCGAAGCTGACGTGAGACTTCGGGGCTGTAAGAAATCCCCCGAAGGGGGAAGAAGGAGCATGGGCCCACATGCCGGGGGCCCTTGTGTAAAAGTGTTGCATTGTAAGGGTGGTAGTTGGACGAGTTGGTGTGAAAATACTGTAATGCCCTCGAAGATCCTTCGTTTGATGTAAAAAGGCGAGGGTAAAGATGTAAAGTGTGAAATGATGCGGGCCTATTTAAACGAGCCCTGATGGAATGAAAAGGGGGAGGGATGTCTGAGGAGAGGCTGGCTTGACCTCTTCCGAAGACACGCTTTGGTTTGTTCGCGAGTTAATGTTCTTTTGACATTTGCATTTGTTGGCCCCACTTCGGGGACGGGTCTCTCCCCAACAGGACCTTTGTGTGCAGGCTGACTACATGGCGGACGAGGCCGAGGACCATACGTCAGACAGGTTTCTGGAGGTGTACCTGCTTTGGCTGTTCGGGTTGGTGATGTTCTGCGAGTCAGCGGGAGACTCGGTGTCGAGGTACCTGCTCCCCTGGGCTCAGAGGATCGCCGACTCCCCCCTCGATGAGATGCCCCATATCAGCTGGGGCAGCGTTGTTCTGGCCGCTACCTACAGGGGGTTGTGTTCGGGCGTGGCGAAGCTGGTGAGTAGGGAGGGGTCCTCCTGGGTTGTCCTCTCCTGCTGCAGATGTGGATCCACGAGCGGTTCGACATCGGTTGGCCCAAGGCCGACCTCTCAGAGTACGAGCCGCTGCCAGCTGACACCGACCCAGCTAGGGCTGGACCGTGAGCCAGAAGCTCGTGAGCTGGCTCAACTCGTTCATAGCTCGGCTCGACTCGGCTCGGTTCGATTTATTTTTTAACAAGCCGAGCAACTATTTTTGCTCGTTTTGTTAACGAGCTGGCTCGAGCCAGCTCGCAAGCTGCTCGCGAGCCAAACGAGCTAGAAAATTCTAATTTCAATATAGAAAACGGAGCTATCAAAGTTGAGCTGAGCCATTGAAGCTATGCCAAACCTTTCTAAGTGCTACATGTGTGACTAATTTTATCATTTACAACTTTATAATTATTATTTTTAAAAACTTTACATATGCTCAGAGGTTAATTTCAAATTTACATACAGCTCGCAAGCCTAACGAGCTGGCTCGAACTACTAACGAGCCCAGCCGAGCCAGCCTTTTTGCTCGTTTTGTTAACGAGCCAAGCCGAGCTGGCTTGTTACCTTAACGAGCCAGACCGAGCCGAGCCGAGCCAAGCCGAGCTGGCACGGCGTCCAGCCCTAGACCCAGCAGACCTCCCCACCATGGGTTCTCTGTGGTGCCTCCGGAAGGTAATGACCTCCCTTATCATTTTCTTCGCTTAATGAGTTCTTTAGTTCGATTCAATTAACTTTTCATGTTCTGTGCAGCACATTTGGGCTGGGGAGCAGGCGAAGAAGGCGTACAAGGACTTCGTGGGTCAGATCGACCGGATGGTCGATGCCCAGGTCTGGTGGACGCCGTACACTCCTGCCATGGTCGCTGCCCGCGCACCACAGGGCCTCTCATCGCTGTGCTTGCGAGACCAAGCGTACTGGATGACGCGGTGACGATTGGTGTTCGACGTCTACGTCGAGGAGTACGCGGTCCACCGGGTGATGAGGTAGTTCGGCCTCTACCAGGGGTCCCCTGTACCTGTTGCGCCACGTCTACCGCCCACAGCGCACAGGTGAGCTACCATTAGCCAGTTATAATTATTTTCCGTTACAAGTAGTCAGTTGCAAATAATTTTTTGTTTCATCTATGCTAGGTTGACGCGTAAGGGCGTGTCTGCGGCGACATCGTTCGTCGACAGGTTGCAGCCGTACGTGGATGAGTGGGCATCCGCGGCGCATGAGGATTGCGTCGTCACCGAGCACCGCCTTCACGACGGCGCGGCCTGGGTAGCGTACCTTAAGTGGTACCTCCTGAGGATGCGGACGCGGGTGACGTACGTCCCTGCTGCCCCGCCACTGCCACCGGTCCCGGACCACGACAGGCTACTACCAGACGCCACGTACCCGGTGCGACGAGACCAGACCGCCGACACAGCGGTAAGCTACGATACTACAATCATGTTTAATTCATGTTACTATTCATTATAACATGTGCTACTAATTTCGTGAGCAGCACGACGCGCTTGCTGAGATCGTGCGGCTCGCAGCGGCCGTGAGGGAGGCGTGTTTTACCTGGGGATCTCAGCAGCACCGCCACACATACGACATGATCCTCGATGTTGCCACGAGGTACACCGCCGTCGTGAACTACGCCGGGGCCGCAGATATTCCTCTTCTTCCGCGCCACCCAGCGTCGTCCTCGAGCTCCGCCTCGACAGCTCGTTCGCAGCCGGCGCCTTCCACCTTTGCACGTGCGACTTTCTCGGCTCCGACGGCACAGCAGCAGCCACAGCCGCAGGGCCCGCACACCTACGTGCGGCCGTTGGTTTTCCCCGGCACAAGTACTTTCACTGGACCTTATTTTCAACTAATGCACGGAGTTGTTGTGTGTTTTTGTTATACTATATTCTAATCATACAGGGCGACCGCCGGTCTTTCCGACGGGACCAGGAGGTTTCACCGGGGCTCGACAGCCGGAGACGACGGCACCTAGACCGCCGGTCTTTCCGACGGGACTAGGAGGTTTCAGACCGCCGGTCTTTCCGGCGGCAGATATTCCTTCCTCGTCCACTCCACCTGTCTTCCAGCATGGTAACGACCTTAACTATTACAGTAAAATTCAATAAGTACGATACGTGGAAAACTAATACTTTTCGTTGCAGGTTTCGACCCGACCGCGGTCGCGACGGAGTCCCCTGACGACCAGCTGGACTGGGACGAGTTTAGGTTCAACGACTTTCTCGCGCCCATGGATGCGGCGGAGGCGCGTCACAGTTCACACAGGCACCGCCTCTTGGGACGCAGGAGACACAGCTGGTGGGCGGAGCGACCCCGGCGGCCGGCGGAGCGACACCGGCTGGTGCAGGGTCGTCGCCGGTGGGCGGAGCGACACTGGCTGTTGCAGGCTCGTCGCAGGCGGCCATGGCGACACCGTCTCCCGACCAGCTCGGACCCCGGGTCATCAGGCCACCTGACCCCTTGACGTACGCCCGGGACCACACCTGGGTTGGTACTAGAGCTGTTAGGCCGAAGAGGAGCCGACGGATTTAGATGTATTAGTGTTTTCTGTCACAGCAGTACTGTTACCATGATCTTGTATAAACTATTTTGCATCTACTCGTTGATTATGATCTTGTGATTATGTTTAAATTTATCAGTTTCTTGTTTTTTAAAAAATGAAAAAGTGTTTTACAAAATGAAAAAATCTCAAAAAAAATAAAAAGGTAGTTACCGCCGTGTGGCACGGCGGTAGGCACCTACCGTCGTGTGGCACGGTGCTAGGACGCTGCCGCCATGCCACGCGGACGTGCCGCCAGACGTACTGTCCTGCCGCCGTGCCACACGGCGGCAGATGTATATTTCTCATAATTTTTTTTCGTCATTTATTTTTCGGAAATCAACAAAAAAAAATTAAAAAAAAATCCTGGATTATGGATGTAAGCATTGTTCCACAATTACTCATAATCACAATTTATATTTGTTTAGTTGACTTTTCTGTGCTGTTGCAGATGTGCGCAATAGCTGTTTGCTAGACTAATGCAGCATACACAAGGGTATCTTATCATGGCATGGAACTACTTTGTTAAAAAAATGGTGTTGTATGAGGTATTGCCCTACTTGTACTTTCTATTACTTTCTGCCTTTGTATGCTCCATTATTTTTACAATAGTTTTCCTCTTGAGGTAAACACACCATCACTTTCGATTGATTTAATGTCGTTTGCTAGAAGGATTAATTACGAGAAGGTTAATTTACTATTGTCGTTGACACATCTTCAGTTATTTGAATCTGAATTTGGGGACATATCGAAGAAGGTTGGGACCATAGTGTTCAGTGTAAGGACCAGATGGAAGCTGTGATGATGATGATGATCAAGCAGGAAGCGGTAGGGATAGCAATTTTCCCCGCGGGGGCGGATCCCCGTGGAAACCCGACCCGAACTGAATGGGAATGAGGAGCAAATTTCCCCCGTGGGGGAAGCGGGGCGGAGCCCCAAAACCTAACGAGATCGGGGCCAGGGATGAGCTTTCCCCCGCGGTGCACCACGGGGCCCCGAAATCTAATGATGACCCATAAAAACACACAGCCCATTAGCCCAAATTTTCAGGTCTCACAGTATATAAATATCATCTTCCCCCGAACCCTAATTTCTATCCCCTTTCTCGTCACTCCCGCAGCCGCCACCCACCGGCACCAAGTGAGCTGTGGCCACCATAGCGAGCGCGACATGAGAGAGTGGAGAATCGGAGGGCTGAGAAAGCCGGAGGTGCAGGCGTGCGGCCGCGCAGGCGAAGACGAACTGCCGATGTTGTCTGCTCCGTCCACGAAGACCACATAATCTATCACCTGCTACTCCACAGTTGACGAGCAAATTTTCAGCCGCATTCTTCTGCCAAGCATGTATTAAAGTTGTGGAGATTTAGTAGTATAAAATTAGAAGTGTGTTTGATAGTTTGTGGTAGCTTGGTCTCCGCTCGATCTGCTAGCTTTTTTTTTCTGGATCAGCTTGTACACGATTTGTGACTTGTGCTTGGATTTGCATCCTACATGCTGGAGATTGGTTGTTCTCGTCTTCAGATTTTCTGTCTGGTCGTTGTGTATTTGATCCCCACGAGGACCCGTCAGGGTTCGGGGATCCGACTGGAACGGGGACGGGGACGGGGAAAGTTTTTGCCCCGATTGTAGTTTCGGGCCGGGGCGGGGACTCGAGTTCGGGGATCGGGGCGGGGACGGGGAGTGCTCCCCCGGCCCCGCCCCGCCCCGCCCCGTTGCCATCCTTAGGAAGTGGCATCAAGGAGGCAAAGGAAGTTGTCATACATATTTTCTCAATGGGATCAATGGTTAGTGCCGCTATCTGGTCACAACAATTTTGTGCAGGTACCTGTTTTGTTATCAAAATTTCAGATAATTTGAAAGTTTAGATGTGTTGTTGGATGGAGTACCAGTACATGTAGTTTGATTCAGTGTATGAAAATTGAAACCTGACATTATTTGAACAAATACACTGCTTCAGCTGCAGAGTTTTCATTTTACTATCCATCCAAACACTATTCAGGTTTTAGTTTTCTCACCCATCAGATCACTAAGTAGACATGAAAATTAAAAATAAGAAGATGGTTGTTGTCAACCTGATGGAATTCAATTAACATTTAAAATGAAAGCTTTAAAATGATACACACACACACAATTTGAGGTAAAAAATATTAGTAAATCTTTTTGTATGATTTAATGAAGTTAATCTAGGCTGAATCTTGGATTTTTCATTTAAATTAATTTAGAAATGATCTGGAGCTGAAGTTTGGTATTTAAGCTTTTCTTAGTCATATGTTGATGTGTGAAAATTTTCATACTAGTTGGAGCTATATTTTAATTAATATGAATTATGGATGAATGGCTAGCTAAATATTGAATAAATAGATTTATATTTATTATTTAAATTCAAGGAAGGTGTTTATGTTAGTTTCTGTTTGAAATAATTTTTAAACACACCCCCTACTGTTTGGTGAAGTTTGTTATAATAATTTGCTTAGATGTGCACACAATCACCGTCAAAGTCAAGTTTAGTTCACCCTCACCACACCCCCAATACTTTTTATGAGTTTTCTTAGTTGTTTAGATGAATGTGGCCAACAAGAGTTGAGTTTGGTGGTAATTCTCCTACTTACACCATAACTTAATGCATGTGCATAAACGTGTAGATTTACCCGACGGAACGTACACTCTCACTCAGGCGGAGGAGGGATCCGCTAGTGGGGAGTTGAACCAGATCACTGTGCAGCAAGACCTGGACTAAAGTCCAGAAGAGCCCAAGGCTAGTGCTGAGTTATAGGAAGGCAAGCGCTGGTTTACATAAAACCTTTTTGGATAAAAATCTCACTTTACTTTATTTTCAGTATTTATGTTTTACTTGTGCATTTAAGTTTCAGGAGTTGTTTTGAAACCTAGATGCATGATCCTTAGGATTCCTATGCTTTTATACTAGTATGTTAGGATGCTAGTGCCATGCTTTAAGGACACAGTACAAGTCGAGTAATGACTCATTGCTCGTGAGATATAGGATGCTTATGTTGGAATCATAAGTTGGATAAATTGACTCGCTCATGTGGTAAGAGCATTGGGTTCGGTCTCGACCGAGTAGCATGGTGCTGGTTTAAGCTATTGAACGTACCAAGTGCTTGTCGGGAATGGGACCGGTAAGCCTAGTACCTAATGAACCAGTGCGGGGACTTTATTCGCTACTACTCTTGAGATGCGTCTCCCGGTTTGATTGTGGTAGTGCAAGTGTGAGTCAGGACGTGCCGTGTGAGGGCGTTCCAGTAACCTTGTACTTAGGACTGTGGCACCTGTCCCTAATCTAGGGAGTGACGGGAACCGCCTGGTCGAGGTAGACGCCGCATTCACTTTTATTTGATTTCTTTGGGGTCTACCTTCTTCTGTGTATCTTGGGTTTACCTTGCAAGGATATAAATCGATCGATCGTCGGTCACTCACCGTTATCTGAGTCGGCTTGACCACAGGCTACCCATGTTTATTTATGAAACAGTTGGATTAATATTGTTGCTTGATTAATATTGTTTGCACAAACATGCTTGTTTAGTTAGGTGCTTACCTAGAATGGTTAACATACTAGAACTTGAGCTAAACATGGAAAGTAAGGATCAACTTTTAGTTGCTTTTGGCAAAACAAACCCACAAGCCAAAAAAACCTTGCATGTCTAGTTGTACTTTTATTTTGTCGGATCAGTCTTGCTGAGTATTAGTATACTCAATCTTGCTTAATTGGTGGTTTTCAAGTAACCCCATCTGGCCTGGTGCTATTCCAGATGGATGGGAGATTGAATGGGAGAATGACGATGAGGAGTGATATATTGTGGATGGCCTCCCATATGTATCACACATTTAGTTTTATTTCTGCTGTTTAAACTCTGAACCATGTTTACTTTATGTATGAAAAACCTAGTTTGTAATATTAAGTACTTGTGGACTTTTATGTAATATTTAACTTGTACTCTGGTCCCGCCTTCGTGTGGACTTAGCGCATATTCTCGATCCTGTATAAGTGATTCAACGGGCATGACCCGGCAGAGGCGACAAAATACATCTGTGTTTTCGCTTATGAGCCACGTGGACCGGCTTAGGTGATAATATGGATTTATTTTGGGCGGTTCTATCACAGCTGGTACCAGAGCGTGAATATGCACCAGAGTAATAAAAATACCTTAATAACTTGTTTTGGAATAAAATTTGCCAAGATTAATAATCTTGCTAAGTGCGTAGGACGTTAAGGTCTAAACTAGTCCGAGAGGTCCTAGAGGGAATTTTTGGGTTCTTTCAGGTGGCTAGTACTCTATGGTGTATTTATACTGACTTCCCGCACATTTTATTCCTGTCAAAACCTACTTTCGTGCACAACCTTACTAGACAGCACGTTTTGCCATACGTGCTCGTGCCACGGGAAAGTCCGTGAGGTATGGATGGGACCTATTCCAATGGGAACCCACCTCGCGTCTGTGTCTAGCCATGTTTTACCATACATGTGCGATCCCGCAGTAGGCGGAAAGGATAACTCCATTCAAACGGAGGTGTCCGAGGTTGGACGCTGTCCATGCAGCGGCTTTACGCATGGATGCCGTTTCTATAGTGAACAGTAATGAGTGTGGACGCTTTTGTGAGTGCTGGCACAAAAGGTCATGATTATCTATGATTTTCTCCAAGTACACTAACCACGGTTGTTAGGAACGGTATTTAAGAACGAATAGTTTTTTCGACTAGCTATTATAGGGAGAGACATATATCTATGCCTTGCCACTGGCACTAACTTCGTTTTTAAGCTTAAAAGCTTTGTCAGGATGTTTAGGACGCTTTTTGCATCATGTAAAAGCTACCAAACTAAAACTGAACTTAAATCATGTGTTGTATGGTCTCTACCTGAATTATGTTTTTCTTAAGGATCATTCATGCTAGTTTGATGTTTTGATGTGGTGATAAGGAAAAATTATAGCTAGTTGCTGTCCAAATTTTTCTAAGGATTATCTAGAAAATTTCTGTCTAGGTGTTCTTTAGGGAAATTGTTCATTATCTAGAAAATTTCTTATGCTATGAAAACCGTGTTAGTTTCCTCCATTGGGATTGCCCTAATGACCGCTAGACCTGCGCATTCTACGGGCCGGGCTGAAAAAACCTAGTTTTTTCTGACCAAGAAAATCCTGCCCATGACCGTCCCATAGGACGTGTCGGGCCTCAGTTTTCGGGCCGGGCTCAGGTCGGGCCCCGGCTTGGGCGGGCCGCCCGCACATTTTATAGTGTAAAATAGCTCAAAACAATATTTCGGCTCGGGCCAAGATTTTTTTTCGCAGGCTTCAAGATCTTTGCCCACGCCCGTCCAGTAAGGTCCGTGGGCGGGCCTGGTTCAGGCCGGGTCCGGGCCGGACCGGGCTAAAAATGCTCAGGTATAATGCGCGCGCCTGCAACGCGCACGCACCACTCGGCCACAGACGTAATTACCTGAGAAACACTGAGCCATTTGTCTCTTCCCCCTCATCCCTAGATCCATTTCTCTCCGGCAGCGAGCGGAGCTGGCACAGGCGCACGCGGAGCAGCTGCGACAGGGGGCGAGCTCCACCTGTAGGGAGCGGTAATAGGGGGTTCGGCGACGAGTGGACGGGGGAGCTTGGTCGCTACGAGCTCCGCTCGCGACCGGCGGTGGGGTGCAAACAGATGTGTTCGCACCCAAAATTGGCACAAGGCCGATCAGGCTGGATGCCACCGGTCATACCGGTGTCTTTGGGCGGTCTGACCGGTCCGGTCCTATAGCCGATCCGGCAATGGCCGCACCGGTCTGATTGGTGGGCCTGACCGGTGGACCCCGAGTCCGAGTCGAATCAAGGAATTCTAATTGTTTTCGAGTTGTAAAGGACTTCCTTGCGGGGCAAGACCTCCCCACCCTATAAATATAAAGGGCCACAGCCGGTTGAGCAGCTATCACCCAATCGATCATTACTTTTTAGAACTTTACTCTCAAATCCTAGCTTTTCCAACCCTTTGCTTTCTTTGTTCGTCTCGACGACGTTCAAGGACGTTCTGAGTGACCTGCCGATCTCAGAGCAACCCTAGGCGCACCACCTCCGACGGGGTCTCTCCCGAGACGGTGCTCGTAGGTCTTCACCGGTGCCTCTGCGTACAACTATAGATCTGGTTTTCAGGACCGTTCAATCTAACCTAGCCTGATAGGATCTCGTTGTGACCTCGACATGAACAACATCGTCACCGCGTCAATAGAAGATCTCTCTCCGAAGGAATAGCAAAAGTACCAATCGCTTCAAGAGTACATGAAGGTACAATTTCTGGCTGGCGTCTAGAAGGATCGTCACGGCAAAGTTGCAAGATTGAAAGAGTTCGAGCTGCCGACGATCAAGTTGAATGACAACATAGTTGAGGTAGTCACCACTGTAAGCAAACCCCCTCCTGTTTCATCCCCTCAGATGTCTACTACGAGTAGTGATGAATTGATTGCGTCATATATTGCTCGTTTAGAACGTTTAGAAGATCTTGAGAAAGATAGGGGCATTGCTAATTTTAATAATAATGAAATTGATAGTAGTGGTCCTAAAATTAATGTTAGTGGGGGAATTCATCCTAGCTTAGCACCTTTGCCTGTTACTAATAACATGAATTATCAGTATGGCATGCCGCACAATCCCATTGGTCAAAACCTGTCGTTCCAACCGTTCTGGCCAAATATGGCTGCACCGGTCAGACTGATGCAGGGTACTAGTTTAACCGGTCAGACCAGTGCATTGGATCTTGTGCCCGAACAATCTGAGCCAATTTCTATCGTGCCAACTTTTCCTAATACAATTGGTAATCCTGTACCATATTATAGTACGACTGTTAATACACTGGCTCAAAAGAATATAATTCCTGATGATGTGTATGAAAGTTATAGGTTTGCTCATGCTAAGATGGCTCCCTACTTAAATAAGATGAATTTGGTGAATCCAATTCCACAACAGCCAAATAATCCTAATTGGGCGGAATTTAGTAAATTTAAGGAAGATTTGACTAATGTGGTAAAAACTAAACTTGGTGTTGATATTGATAATACAAATTTGTATCAAAAACCATATGATCCTGAGTTTGATAATTTCCGTCTCCCACGTGGTTGGTGTATGCCTGATTTGATTAAAATTAGTGGTGATGATGACCAAACCACGTGAGAACATATTAGTCAATATACACCTCAACTAGGCGAAATAGGTGCTTATAATGCTTTAAAAGTGTGCTTGTTTTATTTATCTTTGACTGGTACTGCTTTTGCTTGGTTCTCATCGCTTGCTCCCGGTTCTATTATATCTTGGGATATGTTTGAGCGTAAATTTCATGATCACTTTTATAGTGGGAGCTTCCAATTGAAATTGATAGATGTAACATCAGTTAGGCAAGGAAGACATGAAAACGTCTCTTCTTACATTAAAAGGTATAAAGAAACTAAAAATCGTTGCTTTAATTTGTCAATTACTGATATTGATGTTGCTGATATTTGCTTAAAGGGTTTAAGATCTACTATTAGAGAGGGTTCAAATTTTCTTTCGGTTGCTCAAGTTCAAGTTAGAGCTTTAATTGTTGAAAACCGATTGAATAAAGAAAAAGATAATTTTAAGTCACGTCGTTCAAATGTGCATCATATTGATTATGATTCTGATAGCTCGAGCGATAGTGATAAGGAAATTTATGCTGCTAAATTTATTAGGCCCTCTAAGAAAAAATCTTAATCCTGCTCATCTCTTAAGCCTGCTAGTAAAGGTCAGCAAGAAGTAAAATTTACTTTTGATGTTTTTAAATGTGATAGTATTTTGGATCAATTACTTAAATCTGGAAACATTAAATTGACTCATACTTTGCCGCCACTTGACGAATTGAAAAGGTGTGCATATTACAAGTTTCATAATTCTTATTCTCATGCCACTAATGATGGCAATGTGTTTCGTCGACAAGTTCAATTGGCCATAAATGAAGGTCGTTTGACGTTTCATGAGATGCAAGTAGATAAGACACCTTTTCCTATCAATACCCTGGAAATACAACAGCCCAAGGTATTGGTTCGGCCGCATCAAGCTGAAGCAACTAAACGCAGTTTCATGAGATGCAAGTAGATAAGACACCTTTTCCTATCAACACCCTAGAAATACAACAGCCCAAGGTATTGGTTCGGTCGCATCAAGCTGAAGCAACTAAAGGCAAAAATGTGGTGGTCGAAGCTAAGCCCGATTTGAGAGGAAAAGAGCTAGTTCGAGAAGTTGCATATGAGAAGACTTCTGATGGCAAAGAAACTTTCAAGGTTACTGTTAGAGCCTCTGGACATGGGGGGCAAGGGTCGTCCACACCCGCCGATCAACAACTGTCTGAGCGTCAGACCAGTCATACTGGTGGAGGTGACCAGTCAGACTGGTGCGCCCCAGGGCCGTTCGAGGATGGTCAAGCCAAGCCGCCCGGAGATTGGTGACTAGAAGCTTAATGTAGCAAAGAATCAGGGGAGTGATCCTAAGCCAAAGGTCACTTTCGGTATGCTATTTGACAAGTACTCCAAGCAAAAGGCCGTTACAAGTGACCGGCCATTAAAAAAAGGATGATATCATCTACACATCAAGGAGGGTCGGTTTCACCTCCAATTGCTGCTACAAGGTTCAAGGGTGAATCATCTAGCAAAGGCAGCACTTTACTCCATCTTGGGCGCCGTCAAGTTCAAATTCACCTCGCCCAATTTATGATGATAATGGAGTTATGTGGGTGCCTTTCCAACAAGCTTTTCATCCTGGATGGGGAGGACCAAGATCAGTTATGGACAGAATTTTCAGTCCTTTCCAAGACTGATTGACACCTCACCATTCTGGTCAGGGTTACCAGACCCGACCGGTCAGACCGGTGCAGGACAACGGTCAGACCGGTGCCCCCAGGAAAGTTGTGCCGTCTCCAGTAAAGCAAGTTTACAAACCAAAGCAGAAGGAGGGGGCGCAGAAGATGGATATTAACTCAGAAAGGACTACAAGTCGGGATATCATTCAAATTGGGTCAAAGGATGTTTCTATTGAAAATGGTTCTTGACGGTGAATTTTGGTGCTCCAAACATGTTCGTTACACTTTGGTTTGAACTTCATCATGGTACTAACCCGCCACTAGGCACACTAATGATATAACAAGTTCAACTTTGTATGTGCATTTGGAAGTGTGACGTTTTTTGTAGGAAAACATGGACTAAAGGGATGGAGTCACATCGAGTTCAAAGGAGTAATGAGGAGTTCCGTTCGTGTTCAATTGCAAGGCAAACTCACTCCCAAAGGTGGCAAGGACCAAGGTGCTACGACAAAATATCTCCGAGGACCAAGACATAAAGATCGAATTTCATACGAGAAGACCCCCTATATTTATCGCAGGGTTGATGACGCCAAAAAGACACAAATATTGGGGTCAAAGTCCAAAATACCAAGACGGGCCACTCGGAGGAAGGGGCGACCGAACCGGGCTGGGAAGGGCCCAGGCCGGCTGGCCTAGCCCTTTCCCGCGTCGGTTCAGCCCCCGGTTTCTTGTGCGCGAAGATGCTTCAACCCTAAGTATTGGCCGGCACCGCCCTTCGTCAAAAACATAGATAAATACCCCCGAAAGGATCCATTCATGAGAGAGGTTGAATCGGAAGACATTCAAGGAGAGCACTCGAGAAGAAACATTCATCTAGTCCAAGGAGGTTGCCGCAAGCAAAGGAGGACGTCGAGGCACTGCCACGGCGCCCCCGGAGTTGAAGGACGCATCGCCGGAAGCATCTACCATGATCAACAACGCCATGCTTAGCGTCTTGATGGGGTAATCTTCTCATTTGTCCATGGGGTTGTAACGGATCATGTCATGTAATCTCCGACTCGTTTATGGTTTCAATCTATTGGTTTCATGTTGATGATGCTTTCATGTTTAAGGCTAGCTACCATGCTTTTCGGGTGTATAGATCTCACTACTCCCGTTGATCCCTTCAACACACCGTGATCGTTCGTTGTTTTGCCTTGATTGCCTTCGCGTAGTGACAGTGCGAGAGAAGGAAAAGGGTGAAGCCGCGGTCACACCTTCAATAGATTAGATTGGTTTTTATCTTCCTTGGCGGTTGCATGTTCACGTATCCTAGACCCTATGGGCAAGTGTCCTCTACATCTAGTTCACCTCACACACCTCTTTGTTTTAAGATTAGTTTGCTCTTATATTAATCTCTAGTTAAAGGTTGTCTTAATCAACTAGATTAGCTTTAGATCGAACGCTAGCAATACCCTTGCTCCGTGGATTGACAACAACCTTGGGGGTCCCCTCCCTTGGTGAAAAAGACACCAAGTCACTCCGTGTACTTGCGGTGAAGTTGAACGCGGTTTCGAACCGTCAACAAGCCCCTTTTTCTGGTGCCGTTGCCGGGGAGCAAGCCAGTTTGCTACGTTTGATTTTGTTTTAATTTTTGTTGATTACTAACATCTAACCTTTGTTTCCTAGAAACCCCCGCTTTTGTTTTGTTTTTGTTTTTGTTTTTGTTGTCTAGATGGCATTCTCCCACCATCCTTTGGAAGAACCAGAGAAATCATTAAGGGATTACGCTAGTCCCCGATGTGAAGACATCAAGGTACAAGAGTCGGATTCGAAGCCCGAAGCGACGAAGTATGAGATTAAGGCGCGAATCATCGAGATGGTGGCGACCAATCCCTTCAAAGGGATAGAGGCGGACAACCCGTATGAACACATCAAGCACTTCGCGATATTGTGCAATACAGTACGACAAGAAGGAGTCCCCAACGAATGGTTCAAGTGGAACCTCTTCCCATACTCACTTGCCGGTGAAGCAAAGAAGTGGTACTCATTCGCATCCTTCGAAGTTGGAGGGAATTGGAACCAATTGACAAGGAAGTTTTGTGAAAAATTCTTCCCGATAAGTAAAGTCCAACATCTAAGGAGGCAAGTGATCACCTTCACGCAAGGAGAAGAAGAAGGGATAGACCAAGCGTGGAATAGATTCAATGAGTCGATTGAACAAGGACCACGACTCAGATTCTCCGGTGACGTACTTTTGCACACTTTTTTCTTTTCCCTAACCCCTAGTTGCGCGGAACATGTTCAAATGTGTGGAGGAGGGGATCTCATGGAGAAAACACTCGCGGAAGCCGCTCAACTTTTACAAAAAATTAGCAAGGCGGCGGCCACACGAAGAGATTGGGAAACACGACGTTCGGGGAAGCAAGAATGTGATTCAAGTGTGAGAACACTTGCTGGAATTTTCAGAGAAGCGACCCTGGAACACAAGAAAGAGGAGCCAATTCCGAAAAAATTAGAAGAAGTACACGTGGAAGCAAGAGCTACCTCAAACATCAACTTTGCCAAGTCAAGCCAAGTGAATGGAAGAAGCATTTCAAGCGCAAAGCCGTTGAGGGAGTTCGAGCAAATGGATTGGGTTCCAATTGATTTTGGGGAAGTGTTTGACAAGAGAAGACCATACCCCAACCAAAAGGGGGTGGCAAGAGCTTTGGAGGTAGGTTTCCCGCCGGGGAAGCAAGCGGAAAATTCATATGATCTTGAAACGACCAGCGAGATTTTTCGAAAGCTCTTTAATGAAGTAGAAGTGGATCCGGACCATATAGTCGAGGAGAAAAGAGTGATGGGGATCAAGCCCGAAGCATTGCCATACGCTCGCCTCGCTGAAGTCTACGCCATAGGGTCCGATCAAGAGGAGAAGACAACCCCGCACTTAAGTTGCACGATTAATGGAATTAAATTCAAAGCTTTATGTGACATCGGAGCACAAGTAAGTGTCTTATCCTCTAAAATTTATGATGAGATTCATAATCATACCATAGACCAAGTCCCAACTTCAACTAAGTTAATCATGGGAGATGGTATAGTTGTTAGGCCTCTTGGAATTGCTTGCAATCTTGAAGTTGTCATCTCTAAAAAATGCATACCAACCGATATCTTTATTGTTGATGCCTACTATGATAAACATGATCACATAATTCTTGGTAGACCCTTTTTAAGGTTGGTTAATGCTGTTTTAGATGCCAGAAAAGGGAAAGTAACGATTAATCTTGATGGAGATAAACATACATATGATTTTCTTCCCGATTCTAGGAACTCCTTACCCCTACCTCTTGATGACGAAGAGGTAGGGAGTCTTCGTTTTGTTGAAACTTTCAGGGATCCACTACAAAGGGCAATGGAGAATCAGCCTAATGATGAGCAAGATGAAGAATTGGAGGAAGCATCTAAAGGACTAGAACCACAAGATGGAAGCATGGAGGAGGAGAAATTTGAGGATATCGGAGAAATTAAGCCCGAAGAGCCAGAAGTGCCGGAGGTGGACCTCAAACCTTTGCCTAAGGGATTGAGGTATGAATTTTTGGGGCTGGACAAGACCTATCCCGTCATTGTGAGCGACGAGTTGAGCCCCGAAGAAAATGAGATGTTGCTGAATTTATTGAAGAAGCACAAGAAGGTGATCGGGTATTCAATAAATGATGTCAAAGAACTTAGCCCAGCCTTTTGTACTCATCGCATACCTTTGGAAGATCAATGCAAGCCCGTAGTGGACCATCAAAGGAGGTTAACCCATGCCATGCGAGAGGTGGTGAAGAAGGATGTGATCAAGTTATTGGACGCCGGAATCATTTACCCGGTACCGCACAGCGAATGGGTGAGCCCCGTACATTGTGTGCTAAAGAAAGGAGGGTTGACCGTGGTGAAGAATGAGAAGAATGAGTTAATTCCACAAAGGACCGTGACTGGATGGAGGATGTGTATTGATTATCGGAAATTGAATGAAGCAACGAAGAAGGATCACTTCCCCCTACCGTTCATCGACGAGATGCTTGAGAGGTTAGCAAATCATTCCTATTTTTGCTTTCTCGATGGGTACTCGGGGTTCATGCAAATTCCTATTCACCCGGAAGATCAACACAAGACAACTTTTACTTGCCCATATGGAACATTTGCATATAAAAGGATGCCTTTTGGTTTGTGTAATGCTCCGGCCTCTTTCCAACGTTGCATGATGGCTGTGTTTTCGGATTTCATTGAAGAAATTATCGAGGTGTTCATGGATGATTTTTCCGTCTATGGGAAAACTTTTGCGGATTGTTTAGCCAACTTGGACAAGGAGGTTGACTTGGTGCTCAATTGGGAGAAATGTCACTTTATGGTGAAGCAAGGTATAGTGTTGGGACACGTGATATCCGACAGAGGCATTGAGGTGGATAAAGCCAAAGTTGAGATGGTCAAGAGACTTCCACCACCGACGGATATCAAATCTTTGAGGAGCTTCTTGGGCCATGCGAGATTTTATAGAAGATTTATCAAAGACTTCTCTAAGATCACCAAGCCATTAACTAACCTTCTTAAAAAGGATGTGCCATTTGACTTTAATGACAAGTGCTTGGCGGCATTCCGGACACTAAAGAAAGCTCTCGTAACCACACCAATCCTTCAACCGCCCGATTGGAGTCAGCCATTCGAGATAATGTGTGATGCTAGCGACTATGTCGTTGGAGCCGTCTTGGGACAACGAAAAGAAGGCAAGGTACATGCTATATATTATGCTAGTAAAACTCTTAATGGAGCTCAATTAAATTATGCAACAAAGGAGAAGGAGTTGCTTACGGTTGTGTTTGCCTTCGAAAAATTCAGATCATACATTGTGAACTCCAAGGTGATTGTCTACACCGATCATGCGGTAATTAAGTATCTCCTGTCAAAGAAGGATGCCAAGCCAAGGTTGATTAGATGGATCCTTCTTTTACAAGAATTTGATGTTGAGATTCGAGACAAAAAGGGGTCAGAGAATTTTGTGGCCGATCACCTATCAAGGATGAATAATGAGGATGATAAGGAGCCCATTGAAGACAAGATGAGAGATGATCACCTCTATCGAGTAATCGATAAGGATAATTGGATGATCGACATCATTCGAGTGATTCGAAAAATGCCACTCAATCACTTAGACAAGAATGCACAAAGAAGGGTAATCTCCGAGAGTCGAAAATATTTTTGGGATTCACCTTACCTTTTTAGACTTGGAGCCGATGGAGTGTTGAGAAGGTGTGTACCAAGAGAAGAGAGGCAAGAAATAATATGGAAGTGTCACTCGGTGGAATACGGAGGACATTATGGGCATTTCCAAACTCAAGCAAAGGTATGGGCCAACGGATTTTATTGGCCGGAAATGCATGAAGATGCTAAAAGGTATGTTGCCTCTTGCCCCGAATGCCAAAGAACCGGTAACATCTCTCAAAGGAATGCCATGCCCTTGAATTATAATTTGCAAATCGATTTATTTGATGTTCGGGGAATCGACTTCATGGGACCATTTACAAACTCACATGGATATGAGCATATACTTGTCATGGTTGATTATGTGTCCAAGTGGGTGGAAGCTATACCATGTCGTAAGGCGTCAACAGAGGAGTCCATCTCAATGGTTAAGAATATCATTTTTCCTCGCTACGGTGTTCCGAGAATCTTGATAAGCGACGGAGGGACTCATTTCACCGGGAATAGAATTCGAAAGTGTTTGTCCAAATTGGGAATCGAGCATAGAGTGGCTACGGCCTATCATCCACAAACCATTGGACAAGCGGAAACATCAAATAGGCAACTAAAGAGCATCGTCAATAAGACTATTGAGAAGGGAGGCAAGGATTGGTCAAAGAAATTGGATGGAGCATTGTGGGCATATCGGACGACGTTCAAGACACCGATAGGTATGACTCCATACCAATTTGTATATGGTAAGGCTTGTCATCTTCCCGTTGAGCTAGAGCATAAGGCATATTGAGCAATAAAGGAGATGAGCCTCGACTTAGATGCTGCAAGGATGAAAAGAAGAATCCAAATTAGCGAGCTAGAAGAGATGAGGTTGAAGGCTTATGAAAGTGCAAGCATTTACAAAGAGAAGATCAAAAGGTGGTATGATAAAAGACTTAAAGCAAAAGAATTCAAGGAAGGAGATAAGGTCCTTCTCTACAATTCAAGGTTTAAAACTTTTGGAAAAGGGAAGTTACAAAGAAAATGGGACGGACCTTATGTGGTACATTCGGTGTTCTCTAATGGAGCCATTACTATCATGGATGCAAAAGGTGACCAATACGTGGTGAATGGTCAGCGGCTAAAGGTCTATATTGAACCCGACGTCGTGCCCCTACACTGCATTGACATTTTCACAAAGGAGGATGAACCCGAGCGTCGAGCCTAGGACGAAAAATAAGGTACGTCACACGTATATATTCTAGTTTTTATTTCTTTTTAGCGTATTTTGTGAATTTTTGCGGTTGTTCTTCCCTTTTGTTCATTTTGAAAAAAAACGACGAGGATGTTGTATGGTCTAAGCGTGGGGGAGGAACTAGCGCTAGTTCCAAAGAACTTTTTGCCCTAGTAGTTTGGTTGGTTTGGTTTGAAGTTTTTCTTTTTTTAGCTCGATGGTGTGTTAATGTTAGCGTTGAGTCAATAAAAAAAGATTGTCTCGTGTGTTTTATTTTTCTTGCTTACTCGTTTATCTATCTTTATATTCGATCATGAGCAATGAGCACGAAGGTTTCTGTGTGAAGGACCGATTAGGCGAACCAGAGAGGGGGGGAGTGAATGGGAGCCGATAAAAATTCTTCTCGAAGGAGATGAGAACTCCAACAAGACGAACACGGCTTCCAAAACACGTCTCCGACTCAACTACCCAAGTTGGCCAAGACCACGCAGCCACTGGAGTGCTACTGGTCCTAGGAACCAACAACCACCTTCACGAACTCGAGAACGCAGCGGAACACCAACTCGAGCACCACTGACCTACACCGGTCAGGCCGGTGAGCAGCACCGGTCAGACCGGTCCCTGCTGGTAAAACCTGGGAACTTCCACAGAAGGCCCCTACACCGGTCAGGCTGATGTAGCTCACCGGTCAGACCGGTTCAAGCCAGGAAACCCCAAATCCACCAAACAGGCCTACCGAGCTCCAAACTGACCCAAACTCGAAACAGCAGCAACACGGGACTGCAACGAACTCACCAAGAACGCTCACCCGAGGCAAAACCCACAAAGCCTCTGCACCGGTCAGACCGGTGAGCAGCACCGGTCAGACCGGTCAGGCTGGGCCGCTCGGGGATGAACAACACCCGCGGGTCAACTCCCCCAAATCCAACTCCCGATCTCTCGAATCGCTCCACGGATTTGTGCAAGACTTTGGGGACAGTAGGAACACCTCATGGGCACTCCATAGCCAAGATTTGGTCCACCAAAACTTGCTAAATCAAGAGGAATCGAAGAAATCCCACCAAGAACACCTCTAACCCTACAACCACGAAAACCCCAAAATCGAGCCCCTTTGCTCACGGATTTGGGAGGGGAATCAAAGGGAAAAGAACCACGAAGGGTTCATGCATACATCCCCCACCAAATCCCAAAGAGAAAGGCCTCGAAATCGCTCCAAGAAAATCGCCAAGAAAGGGCTCCGAAAATCACCAAAAAGGAGAAACAGGAAAAACACATCCAAGCCTTGAGGAACCATGCCGAATCATCTATACATACCAAAGAGGTTTATACAAGGTCTAGCTTGCCGCCCGATCATCCTTCCCTCTCACAAGATCTCACCATGAAGCTCTCAAGCTAGTCCTAAGAAAATCCTAAGGAAAATAGGAAGAGAAAATAGGAAAGCCAAATGAGCTAGAGTTCCAAGTGATGGCTGCCATCCTCTCACCACTTGGGTTATATGGAGGCAACCGAACGACGAAAATACCCTTACTAGCTAACTAGGGATACATGCCCCTCAAGGGCGAATTCAGAAATCTTTGTCTTCGCTCCATCAGACGGATGCCCAGCGACCGCAAACTTGCTTAGCCTCGACGCAAGCCTTGCGATCCCGACGCGTGTCCTCCGCTTCGAAGATTCCAGACTGCGTCGTCGCACACCGGTCAGACCGGTGCTCCTCACCGGTCAGACCGGTACCCACCGGTCAGACTGGTCTGGAGCTGCTGCACCTCCGTCTTCGGTTCTTCGGTCTTGGCTTTGTGGATCAACCAAGGAACCCAGTGGTTTTCTGGTGAACCACCGGAAACCCCGCGAACTCGGTGTAGCCTCCGCCAATCACCACTCATGACTCGGCTCCCACGTAGTCCCGGCTCGACCTTGGTTTTGAGGCTCAACCAAGAAACCGTCCATGACTTCATCTTGCCGTTCTTGCCACCATGCGGCCCGCACTTGACCCCGCTGGCCACCGGGTCCCTCGAACCAAGCCTACTTGTCTTCTCCACACCTGGAGGCCTCACCGGCAACGACCTTTCGCGCTTGTTCTTCACCTGCACCTACACCAGTCAAGCCGCAACCTGCACCTGCAATACTTAGCCAAGAATCAGTCCACACCACATTGTCAATCACTCATCACACCAGGAAGCGACCATCCACCGGTCCTCGAATCACACATGGCTCTCACTGTGGTGCTTAGTGGGATCTTGCCCGTGAGAGCATCCATACTTTACTTTGATCTAGAACCTTGTTTAGCTATGCTACAATTATTACAAAGTTGGAGGTTTTTATTTCTGAAAATTACATGAAAAACCCCTCGCTATAAAGGTTAGCATCTTCTTCTTCCAAGTAGAGAGTCAAGCTTATCCTATACAAAGCCTTTATATATTCGCTCCTTTATAAGTGTTGTTAGCATGATGAATTGGGTTAGGGCCTTTCTCTCTTGGAAGTTCTAATTTCGAGTAATGATCATGTCCTTCCTTTATATCTTTTATTGCTAGCATCGTCATATATTCGGTAACGAGACTTTCACATCGAAAGTCCCGTGTATCGCCGGATTCCATACCCAACCCATAATATCTTTTTATTCATTTTATTCCTTGAACGCAACCTATGCCCGAAGATTCGTTCCGTCTCTAGCAAGGATTTTGGCTAAATTTCAGATTGTATTTCCACGCCAAGGAGGCGAGCGTAAAGCTTCGGAGAAGAGATAAAGGTGTCAAGCAAAGAGAAAAAAGGGGTATAAAGAGAAGAAAAAGTGAGAAAAAGAAAAAAAGAAGAAGAGAAAAGAAAGAGAAAAGAAAAGAAAAAGGAATAAAGAAGAAAGAGGAAAAAGAGGAATTCAAAGGCAAAGCAAGAAAGGTATAAGAAGGGATAGCAAGTCAAGTGAAGATCAAGAGAAGTGCAAAGGAAGGATGCGATGTTGTTGAGAACGAATCTTCGATATTCCAACCATGTGCAATCCGACAACAAGGACATCATTAGGGCCTTGGAGTCATATTTTCTTTTCCCTTTTGCACATGTCCACCATTCTAAATCTTCTTATCCTTGATACCCTCACATTATGGTTTCATTCTCATGGTCATTGGCTCGGGAGGTGAACAACTATTAGAGAACTTTCCTAGCTTGATAATATTTGTGTTAACTTCACTAGCCATACCTATAGCTCCACCATTTATTTAAATGAGAGACTTGTGAGAGATGAGAGTTTATAAATTGTTTAGGATAGCCACCTTAAATGAGCGACATGTGAGAACTTATTGGAAGATTTTGTCTAATACTTGTTGCAGGAATTTTATTTTTAAAAAAGCTCAAAACCCTCTGGGGGAAGTAAGAAAGTAAGTATGGTTGGATAAAGGACCTCCGACAAAAAGGTATAAGTTGTGGGGTAAGACTTGATTGGGTAATTTCCTAAACGCTCATGATCCATATAGTGTTTATTATTTTCATGTTTCTTATATCAAAGATGAAAGGTTGACTAACTTGTATGGAAGGAACTTATGACACAAGTTTTAACTCCATGGACAAGTGTTCTTTTGCATGAAACTTGCTCGAGGACGAGCAAGATCTAAGCGTGGGGGAGATGTTGACAGTGAATTTTGGTGCTCCAAACATGTTCGTTACACTTTGGTTTGAACTTCATCATGGTACTAACCCGCCACTAGGCACACTAATGATATAACAAGTTCAACTTTGTATGTGCATTTGGAAGTGTGATGTTTTTGTAGGAAAACATGGACTAAAGGGACGAAGTCACATCGAGTTCAAAGGAGTAAATGAGGAGTTCCGTTCGTGTTCAAGTGTAAGGCAAACTCACTCCCAAAGGTGGCAAGGACCAAGGTGCTACGACAAAACATCTCTGAGGACCAAGACCTAAAGATCGGATTTCATACGAGAAGACCCCCTATATTTATCGCAGGGTTGATGACGCCAAAAAGACACAAATATTGGGGTCAAAGTCCAAAATACCAAGACAGGCCACTCGGAGGAAGGGCGACCGAACCGGGCTGGGAAGGGCCCAGGCCGGCCGGCCCAACCCTTTCCCGCGTCGGTTCGGCCCACGGTTTCTTGTGCGCGAAGATGTTTCAACCCTAAGTATTGGCCGGCGCCGCCCTTCGTCAAAAACAAAGATAAATACCCCCGAAAGGATCCATTCATGAGAGAGGTTGAATCGGAAGACATTCAAGGAGAGCACTCAAGAAGAAACATTCATCTAGTCCAAGGAGGCGGCCACAAGCGAAGGAGGACGTCGAGGCGCTGCCACGGCGCCCCCGGAGTTGAAGGACGCATCGCCGGAAGCATCTACCATGATCAACGATGCCATGCTTAGCGTCTTGATGGGGTAATCTTCTCATTTGTCCATGGGGTTGTAACAGATCATGTCATGTAATCTCCGACTCGTTTATGGTTTCAATCTATTGGTTTCGTGTTGATGATGCTTTCATGTTTAAGGCTAGCTACCATGCTTTTCGGGTGTATAGATCTCACTACTCCCGTTGATCCCTTCAACACACCGTGATCGTTCGTTGTTTTGCCTTGATTGCCTTCGCGTAGTGACAGTGCGAGAGAAGGAAAAGGGTGAAGCCGCGGTCACACCTTCAATAGATTAGATTGGTTTTTATCTTCCTTGGCGGTTGCATGTTCATGTATCCTAGACCCTATGGGCAAGTGTCCTCTACATCTAGTTCACCTCACACACCTCTTTGTTTTAAGATTAGTTTGCTCTTAGATTAATCTCTAGTTAAAGATTGTCTTAATCAACTAGATTAGCTTTAGATCGAACGCTAGCAATACCCTTGCGCCGTGGATTAACAAGAACCTTGGGGGTCCCCTCCCTTGGTGAAAAAGGCACCAAGTCACTCTGTGTACTTACGGTGAAGTTGAACGCGGTTTCAAACTGTCAACAATGGTGACAAAAGACTAATTGTTCCAAACAATAAGGTTGTGACACCGATTCTTGGTGCATCTGCTACTGCTAATGACCATGAGGCCAGTGGGAGTGGTTCTAACTCCAAATATTTCTTACCAAGGTGGTGCCCTCCCGGTTTGACTCGCACACAAAGGAGGAAGTTTCAACGCCTGAGGTTCAGAGAAAATAAGGAGAAAGAGCTAGAGAAGCAGAGGGACGAGACTTTCAACCAATAGAGGCCCATGGTACCGCAAGGCAAAGAGTGGAGGATCAAGACCAGCTCCCAGGCAGCACCGGTCAGACCGGTGGAGGAGGTGGTCACACCGGTCAGACCGGTGGCCGTCGACGGTCAAACCGTTGACCTAAAGGTGCCGCCCGATTTTTCTTCCTTGACTTCTATGGTTTGTGAATACAAGCTTGCATCAGCACCTGCACCAAATGACGATGAGGAGCTTGTTGATTACAAACAAGGTCACCAAAATCTGGACCGTTGTATACTTGATGTAGTTTGCAAATGGAAGACCCATCTCTAAGATGACAGGACGCTATGGTCAATTCCCAAAGGCATTCAATTAAGATAAGGTAATGTTACTTCCATGGTATTAGCACATGCAACCCTCTACCCCTTTTTTATGCTTTAGTTATTATGTCACCGACAACAATTCATATTTAACCACATCACACAAGTGTAGCTAGTTGCCTAGTTCAAATATCAACATTGTATAACAGTTAACCTACAGCAGTAAGAAAGATAGGAAGCGGGCTGTTAGGAAGCACCATGTCCAAGTAATAGCCAAAGTGAGAGGTAAATATCCTTGGGCATCCAACAATTCCACTTTCATCAGAAGGCAATTTGATGGCAGAAAGAAGCGTTCTGGTAACCATGTCAAGGCCGAGCTGGTAGAATCCTGTGGCTTGGAGTTGCAGCCCCTCATGGCCATGCTTGTACTCGTAGTCGGTAACAGAGAGGTAGATGACACCATCAAGCTGTGTGCAAATGACAGGAAAACTGGGCGTTAGCAGCTGCAGCTTGAGGTCTTCCTTGTAGATTGGGTCGTCCCAGAGATCTCGGATGCAGAAGGATGCTGCGTCCTCCTCCCACTCCCAATTCTCCATGCTGAGCGCGTTCTTGAGAGTCCATGTTGTGAGCATCACCTTGTCGATAGAGCTGACTTCTCTGTAGCCAACCATGGAGACGAATTTGAAGGTGTGCCCGTTGCCGACGGGGCACATGGAGCGGTATTCCTCCGGCTGCCCCCGCAGCGTGCCATTTAGTTTCACGGCGCATTTTGGGGGCAACGGGATGAAGTGGAAGACAGGACGAGCATCTTTGATGTTGGTGGCGACCCTGTCGATGTGGTTGCAGACCAAGATCCCAGTGAGGAGATCAACCCAGCAGAGTGAGGTTCCTGCAGCGGCGAAGACCATGTCCGCACGGAAGGAGTAGTCTTCATCGGTGGGAAGGGGGAGCGCCACTTCCTTCTGGATCCACCGGCCGGCGAGCGGGCCGGAGCCGGGCGACCACCACATAAACAGGGTGGCGTTGTGTGAAGGGTTGTCTTTGCGCAGCAGGAGCTCAGCTAGGACGTAGCATCCGGTGGGTAGGAAGTTGAGGACGGCGACCCCGCCCCCAATGTTAGAGTGGGACCAGAAGTTGACGCGGCGGCACGACAGCGGCGGGACGATGCCGACCGAGTTGGCACAGGAGTTGTAAACCAGGTAGAAGCCTGGGTGAGGGAGGCCGGGACGGTAGGTGCCGACGTAGAGAACGAGGATGGATTCGTCGCAGCCGGCGATGAATGCGGCGGGGGGTCGGGTCCGTAGGTGATGGTCGGGTGGCCAGGAGATGCCAAGGGAAAAGGAATTGACGCTGGGGGCATCGAGTCGTGGAGGAAGATGAAGGTCGATGCCGTCCAGCACATCACTGTAGTAGGCCGGGTCTTCGGCGCCACTGAAGGCGACCGGCTCCCTGCGCAGGGCGCCGGGGCGGGAACGCCAGGATGCCTTGTGCTTGCTCAGGGACGCTAACGCCGGGATCTCGACCTCCGCCCGGTACCGCGTGACCAATGCTTGGATGGCCGCCTCCCTCTTTTCCTCCGCCTCTTCTCGGCTTATGCACTCGGGGAAGTCACGGCGAGGACCCCCTCGATGAGCGGGTCGAGTTGCCAAGACCCTGTTTTTTGGATGAAGCCGTCTAGCTCATCGACGACTCGCACGTAGCGGTCGACCAGCAGCATGTTTGATTGCTGGGCGGCGGCGGCGGTGGCGGCGGCGAAGAGGAAGAGGCGGCTGGGGAGGAGTCGGGGTCGGAGGCCGAGTCGAACACCCGCCCCAACTGATCGATCGGTCCGTTGCTGCTGTATGGACGGCGCGGATGCCTCCTCCTTGCTGCCCTGCCTGGCTAGCCCTATCTAGAAGTTTGGTTTGGTTCAATTTGAGCCCAGAAGAAGAAACCGGCCTTGCCCAAGCCCAAGCAAAAGCTCGGTTCTATTAAAAAAACAGAAACATGAATTTTTTTATATATTTTTTCGCTATTTTGCAAAAATAAATGGTTCGCCAAAAATTTAGCAGATATATACATCTGCCACCGTTACCGCCGTGCGGCACGGCGGCAGTTGCCGTGGCCCACTGGCAAGGGCACCTACCGCCGTAGGACACGGCGGTAGGGCTAACCGTCGTGCGGCACGGCGGTAGGTGCCTACCGCCAGGCGGAAGCGTGGCCTCCTGCAATCGCCGTAGGCCACGACGGTAGGTAGGGACCTACCGCCGTGCCCTACGGCAGTAGTTTTTTTTCCTGGTAAGTTTCATTATTTTGAACCATTGATACTTAACGACGAACCATTGATACTTAACGACGAATCACATAAACAAACAATAGCACGTACGACGCAAATACTACTTTTATGCCGCTGCTAGTCCTAACGTGCCTTAGGGAATTTAGATAAACGATTACAACATTTGTAGTCTAGTTGTACGAGTAGTACCCGGAGAACCCGGACATCATAGACCCGCCGGAGTGCTGGGAGGGCATGTAGTACCCGTACCCTGGCGGGGGTGGAGTTGGATCAGATGGTGGCGGGGGTGGAGTTGCTGGTGGAGTGTTGTCCTTCTTCTTGTGGCATGGACAGCAGCAGAACTCGTCCTCACAGCCGGTGTTGGTCTTCACCACCAATGGTCCGGTCACCGGTCCGTCGTCGTCGTTGGTAGATGTCGGATTTGGAGAAGCCAATGCCGACGCGAGCTCTTGCCTCAGGTTGAAGATGACAACATCCTCGAGGTAGTCAATGTACTGCTGATACGGGTGAATAGCTGGGGGATCCACCCATTGCACGAAACCGCAGTTATCTGGTTGGTCGGAGTACTGCAGAAACCGAGATTACATTAGTAAACTATAAAATGATGAAGGACAAAGGTCACGTAGTTTTGCTTACCCATGCTCGTGAGCAATGCCAGAAGCGTCGACCAGAGTTGTTCCATCCCTGGTAAACTTGCATCACACAGAACTCACCGTGTGCACACCTTGGCCAGTTCACCGTTTGATTTGGTGCGTACTTTCTAACATCACGCATGGATTTGAAATCTCTCTTATCTAAGACTGGAAAATTGTTGTTGAACTCTGGATCTTGCTGGCTCCATAGTGCTGGACCGAGGGAGCCATCATCATCCCCAGTCCAAGAACTCATTGGTGCTTGTTGTGTTGAGAAGTGGCACTGGAGAAGAGTGCTCACATATATGTAGGCAATGAAGCAGACTGGACGGTGGGCCATTCGATCCGGGGCAAGAAAAACGGGCAGTGACTCAGAGGAAACACACCCTAGTACTAGGTTCACTGTTTGGTGCAGTGACTCACAGAAAACACACCCTATGAGTTCACTGTTTGACGCAGTTACTCACAGGAAACACACCCTAGTACGAGTTTTACTGTTTGAGGAAACATGCTCTAATGCATCTGAAATCAAGTTCTTAAAGATACAAGCTGACTCTAGAGGATGATGAAATGAAATCATAATTTTTTAGAGATACAGTAGCACTCGGCGTCTAGTACTCTACGTCTACTGGGTACAACAAGGGTATTTCCCCTTCCTCATGGCATCCGGCCCAGCTTCCTTAGCCCGGCGAGCTCTCTCCCTCTTCCTCTCTCTATCTGCTTCACGGGCCGCGGCCGCTTCACGTTCTTTCATCTCCCGGCGAATGCGAATTTCCTCCTGCTGCTCCTTACGTTTTTCTTCTTGTTTTTCTGCCTCAACCATCCTTTGCCACCTCTCACGTGCTGAACGACCCATCACCTCGACGTAACGCTTGTCTTGTTCAGACTGCTCACAATCTAGCCACTGCATAAAATCACAGAGAGGAGGTGGAGTCTTTTTTCAAAGACAAGTTAGCACATAATAAAATAGCAATGACATATTATTTATTTAGTAATGCAGTTTGTTCTTACTTTTGGTCTAACATTGCGACATGGTGGGAGGGGGTCATGCTCGTAGTTCACGCACATGAAGAACCTCATCCCGTAGCAGTACCCGAGAACGTCATACTTGACAAGCTTACAATTGTCACCGCAGTAGCACATAGGAGTGTGGATCCCCTTTGGCACCACAACCTTGTCCTTCCTACTGGTGAGCAACTCCAAGTCCAACTCAGGACCCGAGAAAGCCATTGCAAGCCTACAAAAAAGATGAGAAATATGATAATTCATTACATGTTTCATTTGAAATAAGAGAACAATACATAACAGGATATGATAATAAATTTGAAGGCAAGAAGAAAACAACAAGCAAATGAAAAGGTAGTTCAATTATTACAACACGATAACATGCATAAGTTCAGACGGTGTTGCAAATTAAATGGTGCAAATATTACAAGACCTTGCCAAATTAAATGGTTCAAATATTACAAGACGATAACATGCATAAGTATTTCAAATATTATAACACGGTAGCACAAACAAGTACGATCACTGCATTCCTTCGGTGTAGCGACGGGAACGACGTCCACACACTAGCTGATGGTGCTGGAGAAGTGGCAGTGGAAAAGTAAGATGATTCGGTGCATTTCTTGTAGGAGTGTCCTGGATTGTTGCACTTAGAGCATATCTGCACCGGAGGACCAGTTTCAGCCTCGTCCATGTTGTTCCTAATCCTCTTCTTCTTGCGTCGACCAACACCTTGGCACATGGTTGGATCTAGATTTGGTATGTACAACGCATTGTCTTTGGGGTCTTGAGTGAAAGTACCAAGATGCATGTAGCCCTCAACAGTGTGGTTCCAAGTATCTAGAATGGTTTGCTTGAAAAAGTATTTAGGCACGTACCGACCCCAATGGTTATTCTTTGTTGCAAGGCATGCAGCGATCACATGTGAGCAGGGGTAGTGTAGCAGCAGTGGCTTCTGGCAAGAGCATGAGCATGTCTGATTCCCAATAACTGTTTGTTGTATTGTTATTTCACCATTCGCTTTTTGTGATTTGGACTGGCAACTTATCTGATATTTCCACTGAACTTCCTCGCCAGGATCACAACATAGAGGTTGTGGGTAAGCTCTGTGAGCAAGAGCAGCCTTCTGTTTTTTGGTCAAGTACTCAGTCATCCATGTTGAATACACCTTTTGACAGTCCTGCATAGCTGCATGTGCTGCAGTAGCACGCTCAAGAAAGTACTTCATTGTGCGGTACAAGAAGAACTCAATGATACCAACAAGAGGGAGAGCTCTGGCACCACTCAAAACAGCGTTGTAGACCTCAGCAAAATTTGTTGTCATTATCTCATGCCTCACACCTCCCTTATCAAACAGGAGACACCATTTCTCCTTAGGCTCATTCTGAATCCACTGGCTAAAGGTCTTCACAGCACGTCCCCTTCTCCTTCTGACATTTGGAGCATCTAGCCCCACGTCATCCAGAGAAACTGGCTCTTCCCCGGGTTCAGTACTTACTGGCTTCTTAGCTATCTCTTCTGATGCTTTCTTCGTCAGATCATCTAATTTTTGCCAGAGCTCGTAGAACTTTTTCTCCTGATTCGTCGAACATAACCGCTTGAACAATTGTGTAAGTTCTTTGTTCTTGAACTGGCTATGAAAGTTTGCTCCCATATGCCTCATGCACCACCTGCTATGAACATCTGGCCATTGTGTTGCTCTGTTATGTTCTTGACTACCTTCTTTGATGTCATTAATCGCCTGCAAAATACCTTTGTGTCTATCGTATATCACACACACGTTTGACACATCTCCCACCACCATCTGCTTCAATCTCTCCAGAAACCAATACCAACTGTCACCATTCTCTCCCTCTGCAAAAGCAATTGCCAATGACAACAACTGATTGTTGCCATCTGCAGCCACAGCTGTAAGGATTGTGCCCTTGTATTTTCCTGTTAGGAATGTGCCATCTATGCAAATGACTGGTCGACACTGTTTGAATGCAGCAATAGTTGGACCCAATGCTAAGAATGTCCGCTGCAAGACTTGCTTCCCTGGCCTTGATACAAGATTATAAGTCTTGATATCATAATAACTAGCAGGATTTAGCGTGGCAATTGTATTCAGCAATCGAGGCAGATTGTCGTAGGATGCTTCGTAAGTACCCCACCTCAACTCCATTACCTTCTTCTTCGCCATGTATGCCTTACCATAACTTATCAGGTACCTAAATTTCTCCTCAATTACCAAGATAATGGACTTGGGCTCATAAGCAAGATTTTCCACAATCTTAGCAAACATCTGGCTGGCCACAAAACCGGCCGACAAATTACGATGGCTTGCATCTAGCTGGTCAAGTACACAAGTGTGATCCACAACAGACCTGACCTCCCAGTAATTTTTCCACTTGCCCTTGGAAGCATACACTCGAAAAGGACAGTTGGGCTTCACACATTGTACATCATATATGTGTGGAGAACTCTTCACTACCCTGAACTCTCTCTGCTGAGTAAGGGTGGCCCACCTCTTCACTGCATCCTTCACCTCGACTGCACTCTTATACATGGTGCCAACACAAACCTGATTCTGTCTATACTCCCAGGACACATTCTCACCAGGATTGACAGATAGCTGTGAGAAATTGTAGCTGTCCCAGTCCCTTGGCACCAGCGGGTCATCCTCATCATCTGAGGAGTCCTCTTGCAACCCACGTTCATCGTCACCGGCCTCCATTTCGTACTGCCTGAGTACTTCTTCATTAACTTTCCCCTCGTCAATTTCACCACGGGCCTCAAAGGGTGTGTCACCATCTCCGTCTTCTGCCTCAGTGGCAGCACCATCTCCTTCTTCTGCCTCAGTTGCAGGACCATCTCCTGCTTGTAGTTCAGCCTCACCCTGGTGAGCACCACTACCCTCCTCATGCACTTGACTACTAGACCCAGCCTTATGGACAACTTGGATAAACAACATCACAGGCAAACCAATTTGACATGCTGTTCTGATATAACTCCTCCAATGTTCAGTGCCTTGAAGTGGCATAAGCTCCCAATATACTGCCTCACTCCTGTTGATTAGAGCCATAATGGACAAGTCATGTTGCTCTACATCTACATGGAATGCCTTATAAAAAAAGTTGGTTATGGACCCCCAAGTTCTTTCGGCTGCTCTTCTAATCATATGGTCAACCGAATCAAATTCTGACAAGTCAACTCCATGTTCACCATATCTAATCTGGCCATTACCGAAATACAACTTGACAGTAACTGCATCCGACATGTCTGACAGCATGAAAAAAAATCGCTATTAACAAGTGGATCTGTAACTACAAAATATATCTACTCAGAGCTACAATATAACTATAATTTTACTAATCGATCTACACTAAAACTATAATTTTACTATGCAGGTCTACACTAAAACTATATTTTTACTAAGCAGATCTACACTAAAACTATATTTTTACTAAGCAGATCTACACTAAAACAGTACTTCAAAATATGAATTATCACAGTTCAAAATAATAAGTACCAGAGTATTTACCTCTAACGAGACGAAAAACCGGCAGAGCTTCGCACCTTCTCCTCACTCCCTTCTCTTCTCCCCCCACCTCTCTTTCTTTTTTTTTCCGATTTATTATGACATTTTCGGCTGAATTTCGGCCTTATATAGGCTTCAGATCCAAGCGCCGTGGGGCACGGCGGTACCAGGCCTGCAGCCGCCGTGCCCTACGGCGCTAGGACCTGCCGCCGTACCCCACGGCGGTATGTCCCTACCGCCGTGGGGTACGGCGGTATGTCCATCGGACAGTTCGGGCCCACGTCTGGCCGTGGGCCACGGCAGCTGCCGCCGTGCCGCACGGCGGTAGGAACCCTACCGCCGTGGGGTACGGCGGCAGATGTATAGATCTGCTAAATTTTTGGCGGACCATTTATTTTTGCAAAATAGAGAAAAAATATATATAAAAAAAATTCCAGAAACATCCACTTTCTCTGCAATCGCCAGTGACTTTTGTCATGGAAATATTGTAACTACATTGATCTTGTTACATCTTTAATTTTTTAGGAAAAATAACCATCAGGACATCTGGGGAAACTTTTTTCCTCAAAGCGCACCAACAGTTTTGCCATGCTGTTACTATTATTAGAACAAATAAATAAAACCAGACCAAAACAACCGTACAACTACTCAATATGTGGGCAACTTGTTTTTTTTTAAATGTCAATATGTGGGCAAGTGTACTCGAGTTGGACACGGGCACAGAGCTAAAATGTTCAGGTTGTCCAGGAGAATTGACCAGCCGATCGGTGTAAAAAAAAGATACAGAGGGATGTGCTCAAAGAAAACAGATGTCGATTACAAGATGACTCACAAATTTGCAATACCAAAGTTTTTTGACAAATTATGTAATATACATGATATCGGTAATGGCAGGACCAAGCAATTTGGGCTTGTTTGGATGCGAACCTGGCTCAGGCAGCTACGCCCAGGCAGCGATCGTGGCCGCAGGCGCACGAAATCGAGCGCCTGGATCAGCTGCCTGGCGCAGGCAGCTTTTCCAGGGTCTGAAGCAAACAAGTTTGTGCCGAACGATCTAGCCTGCATCCCGGCATCTGTGAGCAGCCGCATCCCGCCTTCAGACAGCAACAGTGCAGGCAACGCAACACACAGATTCAACAATCCAAGGCAACACGCAACACAGAATAGCTCCTAGTTTGTCTTCACAACGTTACAGAAGGAGGGATACAAACCAAATTGGCCCATCTCACACGGAGCACTGTTCAATTCGCAGTACATCATGAATCAAAGATAGCAATAGCCCTGAGCAAGAATGGGGATCCTCTCAACTCAGTCAGAATGAGCATCTTAGTGTGGCAGTTCCTCAGCTCAAAGATACTCTCGCAGTGCTTTTATCCGCCTTAGGATTAGATAGTCTGCAGTGCAGCCACAACCATAACCTTAGGACTACAATTACTTAGGCAGTAAGCAGGCACGGGACAAGAATGACGAGGATATTTACTTACATTTCCATGAACATCCTAGCATGATTGCCCGTCAACTCTTTAGATAGAACTTCAAGAACTTCTGGCAGCACGAACTCCACCAAGTAAGATGAAGCCACCTCTGCAGTCTCCAAGTTCGCCTGATACAAGAACAGATAGTGAATATGCAGTTTTTTTTTTCAAATATACACAACTTGGTACAAAAGATATATATATTTTTTGAATCAAATTGGTACAAAAGATGCTACCTCACGAGGAGGGTGGTTTAGAAAGTTACGACCAAGGTGAAGGCAGCCAGTAACCCCTTTACCATAGCTCTGCATTCTAGTTTCAGCGATTGTGTTCTGAACAGCTGCGCCAGGAACTGGGGTATTCTGAACGGCAGCACCAGGAACTTTTGGATTCTGAACCGCTGCACCAGGAACCGGGGGATTCTGAACAGCTGCGCCAGGAACTGGGGTATTCTGAACAGCAGCAATAGGAACTGTAGGATTCTGAACCGCTGCACCAGGAACCGGGGGATTCTGAACAGCTGTGCCAGGAACTGGTGGATTCTGAACAGCAGGTGGGTTCCGAGGTCGCACATGTGTGTAGGTTTCTTTAAAAGCGTCAGCATTTTGAATTATAGATTCCCATCCATGAAATCCAACCAGCTGATCCACACGATTAACCACAGCCTCAGGAAGCTTTTGACGCAGTCGATCCACTAAAGTATACACCATATGCTTCTCAGCAAATGTAAGCAAGCATGGGTGGTTGACTAAGAAGGTGACAAACTCAGGCTTGAGCCTGACACTCTCGTCAGCATTAAGCAATGTGTTAAGTAGATTGCTGACATGCACTGGACAATTTCCACTGTCAAGATCAACAAACAACAGGACAATATCGTACAGCCGACGATAATCAGCTGCACCTCGAGCTGGGGAATATCTGTGTACTGGGACATCAGGACTTATCCTCATATGGCCATCGTACAGCAGGATATCAGATAAACTGAAGGCCCCATTCCAAGAAATATCACGCAAATGACCTTCCTGACACACACATACTAGCAAATAATGCAGCAGATACTGGGAGAAATTGGATAACACAGGTGCAAACTCATTGCTTCCTTGACTTCTCATTCTCTTGTGGACGTAAACTAGCTTTACTAGACGCTTGGAGTATGCATCTATGATCTTATTCAATGGATAATACCAGCTGCAGAGGTATTTAGAGCTGCAAAATTTGAACATAATACACCTCCTTGCACTAAAAATATTGATCAACTACATACTAGATCCTTCTGCCTCTTATTCTAATATTCTTCCATTTAGAACCTTCAAAGGATATAGTTACAGCTAAAGAGCAAGTTACGAAGCAGAATTTAGCAGTACCTAACCAAAGTGTTTACAGTTTTTTATCATCAAGAATAAGCATCTTCAAATGTCGTATTCCAATTTCAGTGTGTTAGCAACCATCCACCAGCAGGTGTGCAAGACTTTGGAGTGGGCCGGCTTCCTGACGGCCCGAGTAACAAGCGGGTGACAAGGCCCAATGTAAGAGTGAGTGGCCCAGAGTGGCAACGGTGAATGCTATGTAAGCGTGCGTGTGTGAAGGAGAGAGGCACGAAGAATTGTATCAGAAACTCTGAACCTAATCTACTATTCCCCGTTTTCCTCCTCTGGCCGCCTCCCTCCCTCTGTTCTTCTTCCTCCCCGATCCTCTCTGCTAACACCTGGTATCAGATTCATCCGATCCGAGCGCTTCCTCTCCGATTCGAGTCCGTCGGTGCGTCAGCGAGTCCCTGAGCGGATCCGGTGAGCGCGATTCGTCGTGGCTGGGTCCGATCTCTGAGCTCGATCTGCGTTTCCACCTCGATTCGACCCTTCCGATCTTTGGCTGGGTCCGATCTCTGATCTCCACCACTCCCACTACACCCGTTTCCAGCGGAAGTACCACGGGGCCATGGACGCCACGTCCAAGCTGCTCCTCGATGAGATGAAGAAGATGGGGGATCGCCTCGACAAACGCCTTGATAGCCTCGACAGCCGCCTAGAGAACGTCGAGAAGCACGGCAACGACGTCAACGACCGCTTCCGGTCGATCGAGAACAAGGCCGAGGAACTCACGGCGTGGAAGGAAGGCGTGGATTCGTCTGTCGTCGATCTCGTCATCAAGCTCGACGCCGTCGAACAGCGAGCCGGCAAGGTGGACGCGATCGACGACCTGCGACAGCAAGTCTCCGCCGTCGTCACCAAGCTCAATTGGGCAGTTCTCGAGCGTGGGGGTATCCTGCCCAAACCGGAAGGGGCCGCGGCGACTCCATCTGCCGGCATCCAGCCCCCCGGCCCTCATGGGCACCGCGTCGAACCTCTACCACGAGAGTCTGGGTTTGGGTCAGTTCCGACCTACGCTCAACTCCCGGCCAAGGGTACGTACACAGATCCGTTTGCCTTGGGTACTTCTTTGGGTAAAGAACCTCATCAGTTTAGTTCCTACCAGTTCCAGGGTCCTAGAGGTCCTTCGATGCATTCTTCAGCTGGTCACTGGCCCAAGTTACCCTTTCCTAAGTTTGATGGTGAAAATCCCAAGTTATGGCAGTCACGTTGTGAGAGCTATTTTGAGATGTCGGGTGTTGATAAGTGCAATTGGGTCAAGATCTCTGTTATGTATTTCGATGGTCCTGCTGCTAGATGGCTGCAGTCAGTAGAGAATAGAGCTCAGTCTTGTAGTTGGGAGAACTTTTGCAAACTTGTTCATGATAGATTTGGTAGGGACCAGCATGAGATCTTAATCAGGCAATTGTTTCACATTAGGCAAACAGGTCCAGTCTCTGAATATGTGGAGCAGTTCGCTCAACTAGTAGACTAGCTTGCTGCTTATCCTTCCACTACAGATCCTCTTTATTATACCTTACGTTTCATTGACGGTCTTCGGGAGGATATTAAATCAATTGTGCTTGTACAAAGACCCCCGGATTTGGATACTGCGTGTGTTCTTGCTGCCTTGCAGGAGGAAGTGGGAGATCCTTACAAACGTCGTGATTATCGGAAGCAAGATCAAGGGAATGCTTCTAAATATTCATACAAGAATCCTCTACCATTGCCTGCTCCACCGCTGCGAGACAAGCCGACATTTCCATCCAATTCTGATGACAAGAGGGGTTTGGATGCATCACGGGCCTCTACTAACTCCAATGCCGCTGCATTGAAAGCTTACCATCGTGCAATGGGTCTCTGTTTTAGATGTAATGAGAAATGGAGCAAGGGCCATACTTGTGCTCAATCTGTGCAATTGCATGCTGTCCAAGAGTTGTGGGAACTATTCCAACTGGACGATGATGTGTCTGGAAGGTCTCTGCCTGATGATTCACCAGAGCACCTGTTTTTGGCCATTTCAAAGGCTGCTGTCACCGGTGTCAATGCTCCAAGAACAATGAAGTTTGTTGGGTCCATTCAACATGTGCCTGTCTCTATCTTGGTGGACTCTGGAAGCTCAACTTCCTTTATCAGTGCTTCTGTGGCAGCCAAGCTTGCTGGTGTTGCCTTCAGGGATAAACCAATGTCTGTCCAGGTGGCTGGTGGTGGTACATTGTCTTGTTCTGCTATGCTGCCTCAAGCTTTATGGTTCATTAGGGATCTGTCCTTCCAGTCTGACCTCAAAGTGCTACCTCTGGTTTCTTATGATATAATCATAGGAATGGATTGGCTAGAATCTTATAGTCCTATGAGAGTGCATTGGAGGTACAAATGGATGGAAATTCCTTATGGTGATCAGTGGGTGACATTACAAGGCTCTATCCCTTTTGCTCCAGAGGAAGTGTTAGTTCAGCTGTCTATCTTAGCTCCTGATGGTGAACATACCTCTGAGTTACAATTGTTGCCTGCAGAAATTCAGTCGCTGTTGAAGCAGTTTGCTGTTGTGATTGAAGAGCCTGATGGTCTCCCACCTTCCAGAGCATGTGACCATGCAATTCCCTTAATCCCTGGTGCAAGACCTATCAACATTAGGCCTTATAGGTACCCACCAGCATTGAAATCAGAGATAGAAAAGCAGGTGGCTGACATGCTTCAGAAGGGAATCATACAGCCTAGTTCCAGTCTGTTTTCCTCTCCGATCTTATTGGTCAAGAAGAAGGATGGAATCTATCGATTCTGTGTCGATTTTCGCCATCTTAACGCTCTTACTTTGAAGTCTAAGTTTCCCATTCTGGTGTTTGACCAATTAATGGACGAAATTGGCAAGGCTTCCTGGTTTTCTAACTTGGACTTAAGGTCTGGCTTCCATCAAATCTTGTTGAAACCAGGAGAAGAGTTCAAGACCGCTTTTCAAACTCACTTCGGTCAATTTGAGTTTCGGGTCATGGCATTTGGTCTGACTGGGGCCCCAGGAACATTTCAGGGAGCAATGAATGATACACTTGCTCCTGGCCTTCGCCGCTTTGTCATTGTATTCTTCGACGATATATTGGTCTACAGTGAAACGTATGAGGATCATCTGAAGCACCTGCAGTTGGTCTTCCAATGGCTGCAACACGATCAGTGGAAGCTCAAGCTATCTAAATGCAAATTTGCACAGCGTTCAGTCGCGTACTTGGGTCACATCATTAGTGAGCAAGGAGTTTCCACCGACCCAGATAAAGTCAAGGCAATTGTTGATTGGCCGGAACCAGCATCTGTCAAAGAGCTGCGGAGTTTCTTGGGGTTGGCGGGTTACTACCGTAAGTTTGTCAAACACTTCGGTATCATTGCCCGGCCACTGTCTAACTTGCTCAAGAAAAATGTCATGTTTATTTGGACCACTGATCATGCTATGGCTTTCTCTGTCCTTAAGACTGCACTGTCTTCAGCACCAGTTCTGGCACTGCCGGACTTTGCTCAGCCTTTTGCAATTGAAACTGACGCCTGTGATAATGGTGTGGGGGCAGTTCTTATGCAACAGGGTCATCATTTGGCCTTCATTAGTAAAGCTCTGGGCCCGAAGAACAAGGGGTTGTCTACCTATGAGAAGGAGTATCTTGCTATACTAGTGGCGGTTGATCAATGGCGTCATTATCTGCAATCTGGTGAATTCACTATTCTTACTGACCAGCGAAGTTTGATCCATCTGAATGAGCAGCGTTTACATACCCCTTGGCAACAAAAAGTATTCACAAGGCTGTTGGGTCTGCAATACAAGGTGGTTTATAGGCCTGGTGTGGAGAATCGTGTGGCTGATGCGTTGTCTCGCAGAAGTACGTTAGAGCAAGTGCTTGCTGTGTCTTGTGCAGTCCCTAAGTGGCTGGAAACAGTTGCCGCTTCCTATACATCTGATCCTCAAGCTGCGGAATTGATCACAAAGCTTTCTGTTAGTCCCAATTCTGTGCAGCATTATACTCTTTCCAATGGAATTATCAGATTCAAGAAAAGAGTTTAGGTGGGCCAGGATGAACATCTCCATCAGCAACTTATTGCTGCTATGCACTCCAATGCCTTGGGAGGGCACTCAGGCTTTCCTGTCACTTACAACAAGCTCAAGCAATATTTCTGTTGGCCAGGAATGAAGTCGGCAGTCCATACCTTTGTGAAATCCTGATCTACTTGTCAACAGGCTAAGTCGGATAGAGCTCGATATCCGGGGCTGCTACAGCCTTTACCAGTACCAAGTCAGTCATGGGAAATTGTTTCTTTGGATTTCGTCGAAGGGCTTCCACGATCCGGTACTTATGACTGCATTTTAGTAGTTGTGGACAAGTTTTCCAAGTTTGCACATTTCGTCCCACTTCGCCATCCATTTACAGCATTGTCAGTGGCCAAGCTCTATCTGGATAACGTATATAAGCTCCATGGCATGCCGGTTTCTATAGTTTCTGACCGCGACAGAGTCTTTACCAGTAACCTTTGGAAGGAGCTATTTGGTCTAGCTGGTGTCACTCTTCGTATGAGCTCAGCGTATCATCCGCAGACGGATGGCCAGACGGAGCGCGCCAATCAATGTATGGAAACTTTCCTCCGCTGCTTTGTCCACGCCTGTCCTTCCAAGTGGAACAACTGGTTGTCCTTGGCCGAGTTCTGGTACAACTCGAGTCAGCATTCTACTCTAGGCCGTTCTCCCTTCGAAGTACTGTATGGCAACCCTCCGCGGCATTTTGGCATCGATGCTGCCTCAGTCTGTACATCTTCAGACTTGTCTCAGTGGCTTGAGGAACGAGAATTGATGAATGGCTTGATCAAGTAGCACTTAAGCCGAGCTCAAGATCGCATGAAACGCCAAGCAGATAAAGGCCGTTCAGAGCGTGAATTTCAGGTTGGCGACATGGTGTACCTCAAGTTGCAGCCTTATGTCCAGTCGTCTCTCGCAACTAGAGCTAATCACAAGCTTGCGTTCAAGTTCTTTGGCCCTTATAGGGTGCTTTTGCGTGTGGGTCCTGTTGCATACAAATTGGACCTTCCTCCATCAGCAGGTATCCACCCTGTCTTCCATGTGTCGCAACTCAAGCAGGCCGTGGGCGCTCAGGTGGTGTCCCCTTCTCTTCCTGCTGATATCAACGGTCTTCAAGTTCCAGAAAAGATACTACAACAACGTATGAGCCCTGGAGATAAACCTGTTCGCCAAGCACTGATCCAATGGTCTGGTATGCACCCTTCCTTGGCCACATGGGAAAATTTGGATTCTCTTCGCCGTCGCTTTCCAGCTGCTTCGACTTGGGGACAAGTCGATTCTCAGGAGGAGGGGATTGTTAGCAACAATCCACCAGCAGGTGTGCAAGACTCTGGAGTGGGCCGGCTTCCTGACGGCCCGAGTAACAAGCGGGTGACAAGACCCAATGTAAGAGTGAGTGGCCCAGAGTGGCAACGGTGAATGCTATGTAAGCGTGCGTGTGTGAAGGAGAGAGGCATGAAGAATTGTATCAGAAACTCTGAACCTAATCTACTATTCCCCGTCTTCCTCCTCTGGCCGCCTCCCTCCCTCTGTTCTTCTTCCTCCCCGATCCTCTCTGCTAACACAGTGGTCCAACAATAAATAAATAAACATACAAAAAGAGATCCAAACAGACAGTAAAATGCTTTATATAGACATGTCAACTTCAGTTAATGCTTCCCTATGTAAAAACGACAAGGACCAAGCCTTTTTCAGTAGAAATAAAAGCTGATCAGTTGAGAAACAAAATTTTCTTCTAACGAACATTTATGAGAACAAGTACAGATTCAACCCTAGGGTTAGAGCTAGAAAACTTACTGTGCGCCTCCACTTATCCTTGGAACAGCATGAATACTTGAGGGGCCCAGAGCTGGTACCGAGTTCACCATCATACCTTCATCTACCATCTTTCCACATAATGTAATTTCATAAGGGCTATCAGAACAAACTCTAGTATCGTTTGTTTCCGTGGCTTAACTTGCATTTGAATTTGATGCTCACAGAAGCAAACATTTACCTACAAAAATTTAGAGGGCAAAAAAGATATACTTTAGAAAATAATTAATAGTTGTAGAAAACAAGTACAAGCATATTAAGCCTTTCTATTTTCTATAGTTTTAGGAAAAGAAACAAATGATAAACTGAGTAAAACAACAACAAAAATGCCTTAAGCATTTCAGCCATCAGTAATTAACAGGGTGTTAGCTGAAAAGAATTTACTTTGAAGAGGTCCATTCACACATATGTAGCATGGATGCTAGTTAATAAACATTCTAAAAAGCATTCCAATAGCAAATATAGCACATAGAATCTCATATAGCATTCCAATATTGTATCAAAGTGAGGGATCCATTAATAACATAAATATTACTATATGTTTTACATAAATAATGACAGATAAAATGGAAGTTAAAAGGCTTACATGAGCAATGGGAGATACAGTGTCCTCTGCTGGCGGGGGATGCACTACATCAGCACCTGAGGTGATTATTTGGTCTTTTGAAACAATTATGCCTGTTGACCAAGTTCTGGTGTCAACAATGCCATTGCGTACCAATGCTCTCTGAAGAACTGTCTTGAGTCCTCCAAACTGTAAAACACAAAAGGAATGATTGCATTCATGTAGAAAGAAATAAAAGCAAAACCAAAACTTTAGAGAGAATATTAAATATGGAGACCTTGAAGTTCAGTTCAAGAGCAATGTTCTGCAGATATTGCTTGCTTGGCCGGCCAGCATGCTTTGGCAAGCAGCATTTAGTAAAAACTTGTAAGGAATCGGATGCTCGTAGCCTAAGAGGGGGAGGGGGTGAATTAGGAAACTTAAAACCTTAACCTATGGCTTCCACTACTTTGCATAAAACATAAACTAGAACATGCTACGTAGATGTGCAACTATGGTTGTTCTAGTGTGAAACTGTCATTGCACCGACGACTTCTTCTAAAGTACCGTCAGTTCATCCGACGGTGTCTTTTCTTCTCTTCTCTTAGATCAACAATTGGCTAACGGTGTCAGTTCATCTTTGGGACCTAGAAATGTCTACAAAAACATGCTCAACAAAATGGTTAGTCACATTGGTCATGTTATCATGAATCACCAAAATCAAACTCGAACAAATGGCATATGAGGTCATGTTCGCTACAAAACTCCATTCTCAGTTTCAGACACTCTTTTAACTTTATCTACGGAAGTAGACACATCATGTATATATAATAAAACACTCCAAGAGATTTCATGACCTAACTAGAAGTATACGTACCATATGAACCACAAATTTCAGGCAGAATTACAATTAGAAGTTGCAGCTGATTTCCTATTCCTTGCAGTCCAAGCACCTGTGTGGCTATCCAATGTACATCTCTTAAAGTTTTCTCGATATGTGTGGGAGCAACTGACATAACTTCTACACATGGTTCTGGATTTACAGCCTATAGGGATTGGAGCATTTAAATGTAAAATATACCAAACTATTATGAAAGAGTTCCCAGCAATGAAAATAGTAGAGAAGTTTACCATTCCCGTGGCATTGCACATACGAGTCAGGTCCAAACAGAACCTCTATACATCTTCAGTACACATGCTTGAAAAGTTCAACCAAGTCCAGTTATCAATAGTGACAATAGTTCCTCCATTAATCATTTCCTGGAAAGAATACAAAGATACACAAAAAGAGTAAGAAAGCATCCTTACAACTAAAACCTAATCTAGAACAAGACAATATTGATGCCAACAGTTTGGTAAACCCCAAATCAAGCATTTCTAAAGAATTTATAAGAGAGTAGGTGTCAGGTGTCAAGGGACTAATAGGCCAGGTCTAGTGGGCCGGCTCGGCAGGCCCATTAGGGTTAGGTTTAGGGATAAGATCGAGTCCTTACTTAGGGGTCAAGGAATCCTCTTTTTATAAGGAGGGGAGATGTATCAATCAAATCAAGTAAGAGATTAGAAGGAAAATCCTTCTCTCTTGCCAGCCGTGGGCGAAGCCCCGCGGCCGGTGTTCCCCGCGCCCTCACAACCCTAGCCGTCGCCTCTCTCTCAGCCCCTCTACGTGAACAGTACCCGCAGTACTGTAGCCCCTGGTACTGTAGCGTGCAGCCACCACGCGGTTCATAACAATTTGGTATCAGAGACCATGGCTAGATTCTGCGTCGTCGTGCCCATCTCCATGCCGCTCGGCGGGCATCCTTGGGCTGCGTCGGCCCTGTTCCCGCAGCTCCGTCGGCATTCACCACCGCACAGTATGCCACGCTAGGGGCAATATTCTCCCGGACGGATGCCAGTATCGAGAGGATGCAGGCCAGTATCGAGAGGATGCTGCAGGTAATCCAGGAGGTCACTCCGCTGACGGGTGCCGCAACGGAGACGGCGGAGAAGATGCTTACCCGTCAGGTGTCCGTGGCGGTATGACCGCAGGCGGCAGCCCACGTCCTCCTGGCACGTCGACGGGTGCAGCGGCTGCTCGATCTGCAGCTGATTCAGCCCCGCACCCCGTCGCAGTTCCATCAGGCTATTCGTCGCCACGCAAAGGAGGATACCACGATAGCGCAACTTCAGGCAGCGGTGTGGCTGCAGGCTGCGGCGCGCGGCTTCCTAGCACGACGGTGGCTACAAAAGGCGCACAAGCAGATGCGGGATCAGGAGGCAGCCTTGGCGGCGGTCGCCATCGCCTTCGATGCAAAGGGACGCGACCTCGACTCGTTCGATGGCTACCAACAATTGTGTCGATCCGCTGCTGTGTCCAAGGGTGCGCATGGTGTTTTTCCCGCGGACGGCGTACTCCAACTCTGCGGGGGCGGTGGTAGGGGAGGTGTGTTCCACCTTGTCACCAGCAGGGATGCACTACCTAGCACCTCAGCTTTCCGTCTCCGACCACCGCGAGGACGTCTCCGTTGGTCTTCATCGCAACTGCTTCCAGGTGGCTGTGCCCTGCACCCCTCTCGTTCAGATGGTCTCCATGGGATCCAGGTGGTCGTACACATGCAATTTCGCCATGCGTATGGTGCCTACCGTCGGGGAGTCACACAATAAAAAGTCTGAGTCTATTTCAGATTAAGAGTAATCAAATAAGCCGAGATGTAAAAGGCTTATTTTTAGGTCATAGGTTTGTGTGGAGTCGAGTCATTGTCAAGGTGCCCATGCTGCAGCTCGAGGACGAGCTGCTCGAAAAAGGGCGGGTAATGTCAGGTGTCAAGGGACTAATAGGCCAGGTCTAGTGGGCTGGCTCGGCAGGCCCATTAGGGTTAGGTTTAGGGATAAGATCAAGTCCTTACTTAGGGGTCAAGGAATCCTCTTTTTATAAGGAGGGGAGATGTATCAATCAAATCAAGTAAGAGATTAGAAGGAAAACCCTTCTCTCTTGTGTAAGGAATCGGATGTCCGTAGCCTAAGAGGGGGAGGGGGTGAATTAGGCAACTTAAAACCTTAACCTATGGCTTATCACTATTTGCATCAAATATAAACTAGAACATACTATCTAGATGTGCAACTATGTTGTTCTAGTGTGAAACTCCCATCCCAAAACAAGTTTTGCAACCTATAGCCAATCCTATCAAGATACTACTCTAGGTAAGTAAAGGCAAACAAGGATTGCAAGAATGTAATGCGGAAACGTAAAGGGGGATGAGAGGAAGCAAACTCTTGACACGCGATTTATCCCGTGGTATCGGTAGGCACTAAGCCACCCCTAGTCCACGTTGTTGAAGCACTCTACACAAGAGTATTGCTTCCCGGTCACCAAGTCTCTCCCAAGAGCACCACTTGACTTGCCACAAAGGCTCACCACTAAGGCACTCGCCAAGCTCCCTTGGTCACCTTGATGCCGCCTCCACTAAGGAGCTTCTCCACCAAGGGAAGGGGGTCTCCACGTCCCCCGCACAAAGTGTCCTCGCCTCTCCACACCAAGCCGGAGGGTCGAAGACGTTTGCCGGAGAGCCACCTAGGCTCCAAGGCTTTTGGCACACCTCGTACAACTTGATCCACTCAAGAATCACCTCACAAGGTAGGCACACCTTGCACTCACTCAGCCCTAAGCTAAGCCTAGCACTAAGCACACACACAAAGCATGTGCAAGTCTATGGATGAGCAATTTAGCACTTGGATGGCTTGGATATGATCTTCTATGAGTCTTGAACTCCTCTGCACTTCCACACACTCCAGCAACTCCAAATGGGTGAGTGGAGGGGGTATAAATAGCCCAAGGCATCCAAAGAGCCGTTGGCTAAAAGCTGCAGAAACTAGTACCGTCAGATGAACCGCCGCTATACTTTTCCTAGGCGTCGGTTCATCCGGTGCCCTCCACGTCACTTAGCCGTTGCATCCCTACTGACACATATCCTCCGACGCTTGCACCGACGGTCTTCTTCCCTAGCCGTCGGTTCATCCGGTGCTGATAGATTCGCGGCCAAAACCTCTCTGTTAGCAAATACGTGGCCATCGGATGAACCGCTGCTGAAACCCTTATGTCCATCGGTTCATCCGGTGCTGAAGAGCTTCCCGCCCGGACCTCTCTGTTAGCAATCATATGGTCGCCGGATGAACTGTTGCTTCACCATCGGTTCATCCGGTGCTGTTGATTCCTGCTTGCTTGGTTTCTTGATTCATCCGACGCAACTAGAAATGGGGGCGTCGGTTGATCCGGTGATCATCATGTTGACTCTAGTCTTCACGCAGTGTACTGCTTCATCCGGCGCTTGCACCGACGCTTGCCTCCCACGTACCGTCGGTTCATCCGACGTACACTATCTTCTTATTTTGGCATATTGTATTTTTGCATCCATGGGACCTAGAAATGTCTACAAAGACATGCTCAACAATATAGTTAGTCCCATTGATCATGTTGTCATTAATCACCAAAATCAAACTTGAACAAATGGCATATGAGGCCATGTACGCTACAATCTCCCCCTTTTTGGTGATTTATGACAACACAATCAAAGCAAGCATAAATTTGCAAAAATTGACAAAATTGAACCACTTACACTTGCTTGGATGCTTACCATCATCCAACTCCCCCTAGATGTGTTCTCCCTCTTTCATGATCTTCTCTTCACATATAGTTTGCTCCTTCCCCATTTGGAAACATGGTCTTGTTTTGGCTCCAAATTCTCCCCCCTTTGGAATAAAATCTCCAAAAAGTATCCAAAATAAAAGAGTCTCCAAAGAAATTTTTAGCAAGTCCTAGCAATCATAGCTCAAAGAGAAATGTTAAATACAAGGGAGAAAGCCGCATGAACCATGATCCATATGTATGATGTCAATGAAGATACCACATGTGTGAATAACTAAGGTGGATCACAAGCTCATGAGACTAGCATGATATAAACTAAGCTCCCCCTAAGTGTGTGCACAAAATGATAGTGTGAAAATCAAGTGCACAATTACAAACATTTGCAAGATAAGGAAGCTTAGAGCATATCATACAAGAAGGTAGCTTAAAAGACAAGAGATAAGACAAGAGAGTTCTTGTAACATTACCGCTTATAGATTTTGAGCATTGCATACCTCCGGGGGATGTTCCTCTTCTACCTTGTTGGCACCACATTGAGATGAGCCGCTTGAAAATGATATCACTTGGAGATGACACCACTTTGAAAGAAGCTTGCAAAGAAGACACTTGGGGTACCACAAAGATTAGGAATGTATGAGTACATTGCCTTTGAACTTATATAGAGACATAAGCTCGCATGGACATGACTCAATAGCATGAAGCTCATATTGCTATATTCACTCTCTTAGAGATGTTAGATCACATTTAGAGTGAAATAGCATTCTCTTAGAATGAAGTACCGCACCGGAACGCGTGACCAAGGGACTACACAAGATAACCTTGAAACAATGTTAGTCCCATAAACAAACCATAGGATGAGCTCCCCCCTAAATGTGTGCATTTAGTGTTTGAATCACCAACCAAATGTATGCACATTATTTATGACAACAAAGGGAAGCTAACCCTATAGCTTGCTCATGATGCAAAGAAATATATATGAAAACATGCATCATGAAAGAAACAAGTGTAGCTTTTCTACACACTAATCAAACCATGTAGGTTGCTCATGGGTTAGCACATGACACAAGCAACCTATCATATGTAAACAACTAGGCATAGCAACAAATGCAACCTAAACAAGGCAATGGAGCTACAATGATACATGAGATGGGTTCTAGTTTCCATTACCTTGACCGGGGAGCTTGGACAACACATGTCCAATCTTGCAAGCTTGGCTTCTAGACTTGAATCTTCACTTCTTCTTTGTGCCAAGCCTCCCAAGTCCCCGTACTCATGGCCTTCACGTGGCCTTAGGAACCCAAACCATTTGAGACCCCTTCATGTTGGTGATGACTTCCTTGGGTACCCAAATGGGTTGGTTCCAACCCCACTCCTTCATATTCCCAACCTTGTGTGCAACCACCTTGCCATTAGCCTTCTTCTTGATGACATAAGAGTTGATCTTGGTCTTGTTCTTGCGGTTGGGCTTGGTGTAGATGAGAGAGCTCTTGATGGTGGTGTTCATCTTCTTCTTCTCACCTTTGTCCATCTTCTTGACAAATTGAGGGTATTTGTAGAACTTGTGCCCTTCTTCATGACACTTGTAGCAAGTCACAGTTGATCCCTTCTCAAGCTTCTTCACCATGTCATCACGGTTATCTTGAGAAGGTTGGACGTTGCCCTTCATGTCTTGAGAGGCTTCTACTTTCTCCTCATTGTTCTTGCCCTTGCCCATCAAGCTAACTAACTTCTCTCGGAGCCATTTTACTTCTTGCTTGAGCTCATCATTCTTCATGCTCATAATCACAACATTCTTATTGCAAGAAGGTGAGCAAGATTCATCAATTAAATCAATGCAAGAAGTTGAAGCATCTACCTTGGATATAGGAATTGCACAAGGGATAGATGATTCATCAAGCTCAAAGGAATCACTAGTTTTAATCTCAATGCTCTCTAGCTTAGATTTTACCTCTTCATTCTCCTCGCTAAGCAATTTGAATTTGCACAACAAATGTTCATAATTTGTAGCAAGAGTAGCACTAAGATCATTGAGAGCATTAAGTTCTTTAATTTCATTAGCTTGTTTTTCTAGCATCCCTTTTTGCTCATTTACTAGCTCAACAAGATCATCAATTGAGGTGGTGTCGGATTCATCATCACTCACATTGCTTTCCATACCTTGGGCCATAAGGCACATGTGTGATGACGATAGGGGACCTTGCATGAAGCGGGTGGTGAAGTTCTTGCTTGATTCATCACTTGAGCTACAAGAACTTGATTCTCCACCACTTATCCACTCACGGATGGCGGTGAGTGCTTCTTGCTTTGGCTTCCTCTCTTTGACCACCTTCTTCTTGGGCTTGCGCTTGATCTTGGAAAACTTGATGTGTTGATGATGACGCCCTTCTCTCAAGTGGATGTTGTAGCCGTACATGTTGACTTTCTTCACATATTTGAAGATCTTCTTTACGTACGTGGCAACCATTGATTCGACCTCTTCATCACTTGAGGAGCCTTCATCGTCATCACCATCATCATCTTCACTTGAGCTTCCATGAATCGCCATCCTTCTCAACTTCTTCTCTTGTTGGCTTGAAAGAGCATGGCTTGCGGTTGGAGAAGATGGTTCTTGGGGTGTTGCCTTGAGCTCAACTTTTGGTTCTTCCTTTGTCTTGAGCTCATCCTCGGAAGCTTTCTTGGACTTGGGCATGATTTGAAATTCATATGCCATGATCTTGCTCAAGATTTGAGAAGGCTTCAACTCTTCAAGCTTCTTCTCATAGATAATAGCTTTCACCAAGTCATAATCGGGCTTCCGGAGACTTTGAAGGATCTTGCGGTTCATGCTCATGTCCGTGATATTCTTCACACCTAAAGCATTAATCTCATTGGCAAGAACATTTAGGTGTGAGTACATAGATTCGGTATTTTCATTCTCAAGTTGCTTAAAGCTATTGAATTCCTCAAGGAGACAACCATAGCGTTCATTAGCTACTTCTTTTGAACCCTCATTTTGTTCCTTGATGGTATTCCATAGCACATGAGCATTTTCACTAGTAAAAACTCTATTGAAAACGCCTACATCTAGAGAGGATAAAATGATACTCTTTGCAATAACATCAAATTACTTCTCCTTCCTAGTACCATTTCTAACACCCTCATCGGTGACCCTCCAAACATCAAGATCCTTAGCTTGTAAATAAGCTTCCATGAGGACCTTCCAACGAGAGTAACCCGTGCCATCGAAATGTGGAGCCAAACCTAAGGTATCCACCCCTTTCATCCTCTAAAGAGCAACTCACTAGGCGGTGAAGCCTAACCAATCCAATGAGCCGGTTTTCACAAATTGCCAATCGAATTGGCGTATCCCTTGTGAAGGAAGTGAGTCCCGACTCTGATACCACTTGCAAGGAATCAGATGTCCGTAGCCTAAGAGGGGGAGGGGGTGAATTAGGCAACTTAAAACCTTAACCTATGGCTTATCACTATTTACATCAAACATAAACTAGAACATACTATCTAGATGTGCAACTAGGTTGTTCTAGTGTGAAACTCCCATCCCAAAACAAGTTTTGCAACCTATAGGCAGTCCTAGCAAGATACTACTCTAGGTAAGTAAAGGCAAACAAGGATTGCAAGAATGTAATGCGGAAACGTAAAGGGGGATGAGAGGAAGCAAACTCTTGACACGTGATTTATCCCGTGGTATCGGTAGGCACTAAGCCACCCCTAGTCCACGTTGTTGAAGCACTCTACACAAGAGTATTGCTTCCCGGTCACCAAGTCTCTCCCAAGAGCACCACTTGACTTGCCACAAAGGCTCGCCACTAAGGCACTTGCCAAGCTCCCTTGGTCACCTTGATGCCGCCTCCACTAAGGAGCTTCTCCACCAAGGGAAGGGGGTCTCCACGTCCCCCGCACAAAGTGTCCTCGCCTCTCCACACCAAGCCGGAGGGTCGAAGACGTTTGCCGGAGAGCCACCTAGGCTCCAAGGCTTTCGGCACACCTCGTACAACTTGATCCACTCGAGAATCACTTCACAAGGTAGGCACACCTTGCACTCATTCAACCCTAACCTAAGCCTAGCACTAAGCACACACACAAAGCATGTGCAAGTCTATGGATGAGCAATTTAGCACTTGGATGGCTTGGATATGATCTTCTATGAGTCTTGAACTCCTCTGCACTTCCACACACTCCAGCAACTCCAAATGGGTGAGTGGAGGGGGTATAAATAGCCTAAGGCATCCAAAGAGCCGTTGGCTAAAAGCTGCAGAAACTAGTACAGATGAACCGCCGCTATACTTTTCCTAGGCGTCGATTCATCCGGTGCCCTCCACGTCACTTAGCCGTTGCATCCCCAGTGACACATATCCTCCGACGCTTACACCGACGGTCTTCTTCCCTAGCCGTCGGTTCATCCGGTGCTGATAGATTCGCGGCCAAAACCTCTCTGTTAGCAAATACGTGGCCGTCGGATGAACCGCTGCTGAAACCCTTATGTCCATCGGTTCATCCGGTGCTGAAGAGCTTCTCGCCCGGACCTCTCTGTTAGCAATCATATGGTCGCCGGATGAACTGTTGCTTCACCATCGGTTCATCCGGTGCTGTTGATTCCTGCTTGCTTGGTTTCTTGATTCATCCGGCGCAACTAGAAATGGGGGCGTCGGTTGATCCGGTGATCATCATGTTGACTCCAGTCTTCACGCAGTGTACTGCTTCATCCGGCGCTTGCACCGACGCTTGCCTCCCACGTACCGTCGGTTCATCCGACGGTGCACTTTTCTTCTATTTCCTCTTTGTCGGTTTTGCCTCAAAATATATACTATCTTCTCATTTTGGCATATTGTTCTACAAAGACATGCTCAACAATATAGTTAGTCCCATTGATCATGTTGTCATTAATCACCAAAATCAAACTTGAACAAATGGCATATGAGGCCATGTACGCTACATCTTGCCGGCCGTGGGCGAAGCCCCGCGGCCGGTGTTCCTTGCGCCCTCGCAACCCTAGCCGTCGCCTCTCTCTCAGCCCCTATGCATAAACAGTACCCGTGGTACTGTAGCACATGTTACTGCAGCGTGCAGCCACCGGTGTAGGATCAACCAAGCAACGATGCAAAAGGGTTCACAAGTAACCTAATCTAGAACAAAACAGTATTGATTCCAACTGTGTTGGTAAACCACATTGTCTAAATAAACCACAAATCAAGCATTCCAAAGAATGTTTAAGAGTGTAGGGTCAACCAAGCACAAATGGATAAGGGTTCACCAGTAAACTTCCAAAGCTGAAAATTAGACCTTTCCAGTAATTAGTGTGCCAAATAATGTCTTTGCTTATACTATGTACCACCAAAATAAAATGTTGTGCTCCCCACATAAAAATAAGTGTGTCAAATAACGTCTTTCCATATGAGAAAGCATTAGAACAAGCATCAGTAGCTAAAATGCTTTTAATTTGAAATGTTTGCTTCGCAAATGTATGGCCACAATAGTAGCCAAAAAAATCTAAAATCCGCAATAGTATAACAGTGCGGACCCGTACAGCCAATGCTCTAACACATAATTTGGCTCGTATAAGTATGAGATAACCAAAATTGAGATACATATATAACAAAAAAAAGGTCCTTGGATATCTTAAATTAAAAAAAAACAAGCTCAGAACTTGCATAACTAAAAAATACAATAGCAACAAATGATAGATCAACTATTGTCATGGTAAAACTATCAAAGATACAAAGACTTAGTTGTGGCCATGTAACAGAAGAATTAAACATGACATTCACTTATCATAAACAAAAACTAATGGAAAACATATGAGTTATTATCACAGCCTTTCAAGTTCCAATATACAAGAATTGCCATTAAGTCATTCATATATACCAATGGATACTCCAAAAATTGAAGGCAAAACTAATGCTGTGAAAGGCTGGCCAGCTGTGAGCTGATGGAGGCTAGGCTAAGTAGTAAGTACTAACCGAAAAATGGCCCAATCCCATGGTGGTCCAGGGCATACTTGGACTATCAGCTGTGGTAGCTTTCTTATATCTAGATACTGGTCTAGAGGAATTAGCCTTTATAGTTTCAACACTAAACAAAAAAGCATACTCGTAAAAGTTACACAAACCGTGCACAACGATGATTAACAAGTTAACATTTTTTTATTTACTACTAAGGCGATGTTTAGCTAACTTCAGGGAGAAGAACACAGCATCACCTTATTAGTCACATCACACTGTCCAGCACTTTCCGCACAAGTTTTCTCCCAACCAAAGTCTTTATCTTTCATCTGAAAATACAACAAAGAAAGTGAGTACTCCTCTCAAAGAATAAAACAAAATGTATCATTGACACTGACTCTTCCAAAACCCTCCTCCAAAACAAGAGAAAAAAGAATTTAGCAAAAGTGGATAAGGTTTCTGAATAGATACCTACTCCAGAATAATTATAACAGAAAGAACAAACAAGTGAGAGAAGCAATTCGTGCAAGGCTACCGCTCTGCTTGATGATGCCTGCGATACTGCAGGAACCACAATAACCCACGGAACTCCCACCTAGCCTGGAGGGCGGAAGAACTCCGTCATTCCCACACATCATCTCGCTGCTGTTACTCTCCTCGCCACGCGTGCACCGATGCCACCATGCCGGTGCACACCCGATCTGGCCATGTCGAAGGGGGAGAGCACCAGATCTGGCCAGGGCTAGCACCCCTGGGCCCTGGGTGGTGATCGATGGGGTGCCACCTACCATACCAAGGCGAGGTCGGTGTCGCATCTCGCTAAACTTCTCCTAAAACGAGTCGGTGCTGCTACAACTAGTATTCCCATCAATGGCCTGCGTGCTCCGCTCAGTAATCCAGGTCGTGAACGAAAAGGGTTAAAAGAAAAACAGTAGCATAGGGAGCCTCTGCCCTCTTCGCAACAATCAATCATTTTTAAACTATGTGTTTGCTCGACACAAATCTCACTGTATAAACTGCAAGCAAAGACATTTGGCAATTGCACAGGACCAAATTTATAACGATCGCGAGAGAGAGGAAAAAGGGCACAGATTTGTTTTTTCGAATATTTTTCTAAGAAAGGCCGATGATTCGGAAAGAAGATTAAACAGCGAGAACAGCCTGCATTCAAAAAATCTTGCATCCAATCGGTGGAAATGTTTCACAAAGGAGGTATTTTTTCACGAAACAGGGAATTCAACTGCTGATTCTCTTTCTTAAGAAATTGAACCTCTCAAAATAAGAAAGCCAATTCCTCTAGACCAGTATATACCAATGAAGCGAATATCTCTACAATTGAAATCCCAAACAAAAGAAGGCAGATTATTGGGCCACGTCGCATGTTTCTGACCCGCCGTTGGATTTTGATCGAGTGGTTTAGCCAGCGCATGTCAAAGTTTCTAGAGCCTCCAAGCGTTGCGTTGTTCTTGCCCGCACGGCCGCGCGCACTTCGCGATCTGCGGCCTCCTCCCCTGCCGACGCCTCTGGCGGCACCACGGCGCACCATGAGCTCGGGACGCCATCGTCGTCGCCTCCACGGAGCCGCAAGTCTCCTCGGCGAGCTTTGCCATGCCACGGGGCCTCCCCGCGCTCACCGCCGGACATGGCGGGCCAGCTCGCGCAGCTCTTCGAGAGTCATGAGCAGCGGGAGGCTGGACTGTGCCCCTCAACCCCGGGCGCGTGGACCCCGATGAGTTTCCGCTTGGGGGCACGATGGCCACCTCCGTAGGCTCCGCGCCGGCCGATCTGCGCATCGGCGCCCAGGGAGGCCCGGCGGCGGTGACGAGCGCATGAGTGGCTAGCGCCCTTCCTTTTGCGTCTGTCATCGGTTCGTTCCTCACCTCGCGCGGCACGGTTCAGCAGACAACTCCTCAGCAGGAAGCCAGGATGCTCGCACCGGCGTGCGCCGCTGGTACGAGCGTCGAGCGCGACCTGGCCGAGCAGGGCCAACACCCACAGGAAATGCTTGGCGATTTGCAGGATTTGGTGGCTGGCACTTGACCGTGCCCTCGCATGTGGCATCGTGGCGAATTTGGTGCTCAACGAGTAACTGCAAGCATTGCCTTGAGATTTGGCCAAGAGCAGCACAGAGAAGCAGTGTTGACTGGAGAGAAGATGGTGAGTTTGTGCTTACCACTGATGTGCTTCTGATCAATTTCTTTCTATGATTGTGCTGCAATGGAAGGAGGATTCAGTTACTGCCAGTTACGTTGTGACTTGCTGAAGGCACTTGCAATGTGTTCATACAAGTGCCTGCCAAGAAACTGGCATGAGTTTTAGGCTTTTGTCATTGGTTAACCGAGATTGCAAAACAAGATGCACCTGCGAAAGAACGGCCTAATTAAATATGTTCATGATGAGCCTGATTGGTTGAGTACCAATCTTGCCCTACCGGGCATACCAAAACTTGAGCAATTTTTTTTAAGATAGCACTTGGTTGGATGTCAAATTGTTGCAACCAAACCAAAATAAGTACAACAAGAAGTTGCCCGGGTTTTGGCATGCCCTGGTTTTGGTTGGGCAAGATTGGTACTGAACTAATCAGGTTCGATATTTCAGTATCCTTGACGATTTTCTCAATTCTGGAGACCCAATGTGCTGTAGCTCAAAAGCAATATATGAATCTGGAATGTTCGTATCACGACTATATATATACATCGTTTGTGACAAAACTATATTATCCTGATCCATACCTATTAAATAATATTGCTAACCATGAAAATGTCAAATGCTCTTTGCTTTCATTTAATGGAGGCAACTGTAGTGCTACCCATACCATCCTAATAATTGCTAAATAAATTACTTCTACCCAAAACACAAGACGCTTGCATAGAGTACGTCATATCTATGGTTAATGTAGTTAAGTCTTTATTCAGTAGCACACCTTCTGATCTTGGATTAAACCTTGGGAAGCATGAAATTTAAAAACTCGTGAAATATTGGCTGGTTTCCGTGTTAGGTAATCCATTTATTAAGATGTTAAAATAATTAAAAAGGAAAAGAAATCATTTTGTTAGACCAAACAACGAGAATTTGCTCTCTGTTTTACAAACCTCACGACACCACATATATTACTTAATATCTCATATTACAGTTCATAAACCTGTTGTCCATCAAATATGTTCGTCTCATAATAATGATATCCAGCACTTGAGTTTACTTTTACCAAATGTAGATTCGTGCACTCGAATGATTGTTTTGAGAAAATTCAGAGTCCGTTCAATCCTTGACCCCAACATATTCACAATTCCTAACGTGACGAAGTAACACCCATCATATGTCATATGCCTTTCCACCCCTGCACTAGATGACCTCTGGTTCTTTCTTGATATTTCCTAGCAAGCCAAAATGCCAAATTCTAATTTTTTAAACAATACCATCAACAAACATGTATATGGCTCATGCTATTCATACATGATGGCCAAGTAAAGGTCCAAGCGCGACAAAGTCGCGCATTGTTTCTAGTCACAATGAGCGGGGAACACCAAAATAAACAAGCCCCCTGCGTACATGCTAATGGAGACTACCGCGTCGCCACCAATCTTCCGTGGACGCCCTATCATCACCAGTCCAGCTGCTACGTGAAGAATCCAAGAAAGCGCGAGGCCAAAGGGAGGGAGATGGGAAGGAGGGTGAACTGACGTGGTCGAGGAAGTCGATGCGGATCATCGCCTTGTTCCCGACGGTCCCCTGCTTGGAGACGGGTGACCGTAGGTCCGCGGCCCCAGCAGCCGGCGGCAGCACGGAGAAGACAGAGGCGTCCGACATGGTCAGCTGGTGCCGAGCCAGAGGCAGAGACGAGGAGGATGACAAGGGCACTGACCGCAGATCCGCGGTGCCAGCTGCCGTCGGCGGCACGCAGAAGACCGAGGTGGCCGGGATGGTCAATTGATGCCGAGCCGGAGGCGGAGACGAGGAGGACGAGGACGCCAGATACACGTCTGATGGGCCCTCCGCCTTGGAAGCAAACATCGGCGCGAGAGCGGTATTTGGTACTGTGAAGAGATTCCTGAGTGCCTCCGGCGGTGCAGAGAAGAGCTCCAGCGGACCAGGTGTCGGAGTAGATGGACGGAGCTGGCAGGCGGGAGGACGATGCCGGACTGGCGGCGTGACGTACGCGCCCCGGTGCGGCAGCGCCATGGTCGCTGGGACGGAAGGCGGTCTGGAGGCCAGCGACTGATGCTGGTTGCCGTGGCCTAGGGAGTAGGGAGAGAACTTGGGAGGAGGGGGAAGAAGGGTTTTGGGCTTGGTGGGAGGAGGGAGAAAGTGAGTGGAGAGAGGAGAGGTCAGGAAGGGGATCCCTTTTAGGTAAGCAGAGCACGGTGCATAATACTTCGAGCATGGTTGTCCAGTGGCTGCTGGTGCATGCTAATTTGTTTTGACAGAAAATATCAGTCGTTGGTGCAGTGATTGGTGGCTGATGTTGATTTGTTTTAAGAGAAAAGTATTATTAGCTAGTGGTTGATAGGCTCTAGTTGGACAAAGAAAATTAGCTAGCTAAATTTTAATAGTATCTGATTAAAGTTTATTTATAGGTGTTAGGATACACTAGCTAAATGATAATTAAAAAGGTATTTATTTATTTATCCTACTCTCACTTCCACTTTAGAGATTTTCCATTGAGTTGGTATCAATTAGTTGAGTTTAGCAAACTAAATTAAGCTAACAGTTAAACTTAACAAAATTTAGCCATTGAATCCAAGTGGGATCTTATTGGCCAAGTGAAGAGAGTATTATGATGATAGAGTATGGAAGCATATCTTACTGTAGCTGTAAACAGAGAAACAGAGTTTCCTAGGGGCTTGTTGGCCAACGGTTGATGGTGTAAAGACAGTGTGGACGCTAAGGTCCTCTCCAACCATTATCGACAACATGCACAGAGAGAAGAAATAAACTGACACGGTCCTCTAGGTGAGAATTTTTGTGAAACTTTGGGGAACTAAACTGGGCCATAGCGCATGCAAACGGTAAGAATTGACATCTTAGTGGTTTTGAAATCCGTGCTTGAGAGAGAAAACCTTCTCCGCCCCTAGCGCTTGGTTCCGCAATCGAGTGGCTCTCCAAAGATATAAGCTGTTAGCAGCTCTTAACCAGCAGGAGAGAGAGTATATGAGTACTCCCTCCGTCCATAAAAGATGGTCGTCGTCGATTTTCGTGTCACAAGTTTGACCGAATTTGTAGAAAATACGTGAAATATTTGTATTTTTAAATAAATTTGTTAAAAAACTAGATTCAAATATCTATTTGATGATATTAATTTTGTACAATAAATAAGAATATATATATTTATATATTTAGTCAAAGTTGTTTCTCGAGAAGCGAAAACGACAGTCTTTCAGGGACGGAGGGAGTAGTTTTGAGGAATGCACAGTGAGTCAGTGAGAGCAAAAAATCTTGGGAACCGTGCGAGCTATCTCCTCAACATGAGCTAGCGTGGGACTTTTTGCACTGTTTATCGCATAGAATATTCGTGGTAGCTCTAAGCTACCTTGTTGGAGAGGGCCTAAGAGACGAGATCCTACGTGGGAGAGAGAAAGCACACTAGAACGGGCGGAGTCGTCGGCTCCAAGCCTCCAACAGGCGGATACACTCCATCACAGCTCCTATTAGTTGCGCTTGTTGTTGGACATTGAATACAAGTGGAGTCCATCATCACCACACGTTTCTTGCACAGAGCGACCGTCAAAAACCATAGCGTTGCAGTGCTTGGTACTCAGACCTCGGTTCGAGGCATTTTCTCCACCCCTTCTTGCCCTGGAAAAAACAGGCTCCTCTAGCTTTCGTCTCTCAGTGGCAGTGTCGGCCTTGCTCTAAGAGCAAGTATTATAAGCGGCGAAGAGCCGACGAGATCCTACATGGGAAAGAGAAAGCAGGAGAGAGAGAGAGGAGAACAGGCGGATCACAAGTCGTTAGCTTCAACAGGCGGATACACTCTATCACGGCTCCTATTCGCTTCTGGGCATTGAATACAAGTGGGGGTCCACCACCACGCGCTTCTTGCAGCCAACAGCCGGCGAAAACCATTAACCTTGCTCTAAGACGGTGGAAGACCCCCCCACCCACACCCCACCCCACCCATGGATGATGAGTATGCAAAGTAGGGTTAAAAACGAATGGGTATTGAGTCTTAGACCCATCTTGTTTCATCCCATTTTCTACATTTTCCTAGTCTATTTTTTTATTCATGAAAGAGAAAATTAAAAATAGTAGAAAGCCTATTCCGCCTAATTTTGCAACGATCTCAATTTTAGTTGGGAACAACTCATGGCAGAACTTTTCAAAATTTTCTCCAACTACCTGTCACATCAATCTTCAGACATTAATGGAGAATTAAATGTGAACTAATGACAAAACCTATTTCATAACTCATACCTTAATTTCCGAGACGAATCTAACGAGTCTAAATATGTCATGATTAGACAATGTCATGCTACAGTAAATAATCTCTAGTGATAGATTAATTAGGCTTAATGAATTCGTCTCCAGATTTCCTGCCCATCCATGTAATTAGTTTTATAATTAGTCTACGTTTATTACCCGTAATAAACCTTGAAAGAGACCCTAAAAATTTTGTGTTCTGAACTAAAAAGGCCCTTAAACTGACTCAAATATGTTGGTTATTAGAGCTTTGGGCGTCCACAACGCGGTGTATGTTGATCCTAAACCCTAAAAACTCTTGATATATCCATACATTTAAGATCGCAACATACAGGAGCTCGTCAAAGATATTACAACTTTTAAACAAATAATTTACAACAACAAATCATTACAACCCATAAAAGAGTTTACTTAAACATACAACACTACTTTAGTTGGGCAATTCACCAAACTTTTCTCTATTCACTCGTAACATCGAATCACATCTTTCACAGCACGCGGTCTAATGCGGTAATTTTTTTTCTATTTCAACACTATTCATCCATACGCGCAATTTGCCGAACTAAATGGTCCCCAAAATGAGCTCCTTCCTCTAGGCGTAGGTCACCTACTGACTTTCTTCAACTACTAAAAGGTCACACAAACCTTGAGTGTACATGTAGTACTCAAGGCTTTCTTTGGGTTTCTTGTTGACTCGGGTTGATAAGAGTATACTACTCTTAAACTATCTTTTTTTCCATGTTACTTTCTAAAAATCTTATCATTCAAAGTTTGGACTCCAAGCCATTCTAACATTATAATGCATTTTTAAATATAATTAGCAAAAATATAAATATAATTATAATTAGTAAGCAACGTTACGATAACAATGAGAGATCAAGCGGTAATTCATATCCGAAAAATGCAACGTTTCAAACTGGTTTACACCCGTTGGAGAGGAAACCAACCACATGGTACGTGCACAACCTGTTAGATCGAACGTGGCAACTTTTTCCTCCTTGACCTCGGTCGCCTACGTCGCAACATTTCAAAGTTTTTAAGATTTGTTTTTTAAATTTGAGCAACTAAAACAATATCTATTAAGAGAACTAAACATGATCCAAATACAAAACTAATTACACATATGGACAGCAAATCACGAGTTTCATAAAAAACAGTACATCAGAAAATGCATTTATTAAACATAATTAATTCGTCATTAGAGATTGTTTATTGCAGTCACTCATGCAAACTACGTGGTCGGGAAAAGGGAGATTGTGAACAAGTTGTTAACTTTTTGTTTAAAAGAAGCAATTGATGCTAATGTCATGTAGTTTAGAATGGAAATGATTTACATGCAAATGATAGCAATAGGGTTTTTAATGCCGCATTGCGTGGGGTGGTGGTGAAAAGGAATTTGAATCCCATGGGTAGGCAAAAAATCAACAATTTATTAGCGTAAAATCTAAACGGAGAGGCCTCTCTATTTATGCTTAAATAGAGAGTCCTTCGAGATTACTTCCTGCGACACAAAAGTTACTTCCTGCGACACAAAGTTACTTCCCTCAACAGAAACAGGAGGAAGTAACTTTGTGTCGCAGGAAGTAACCTGAGAGGGCTCTCCATGTATGACTAAATGTTATTTCCTCCTGTGTGATTCTTTCTATTGAAGGAAGTAATTTTGTGTCGCAGAAAGTAACCTAGGATGACTCCCCATGTATGACTAAATGAAGAGTCCTCTCCATGTAGTCGCCTCACGGACGCATAAATATGCGCGGCGAGGGTCTCTGGTTTCGCATCACGAATAGATAAGGGTGGGTTTTTGGAACTGTTAGAGGGGATTTTTTTCTCGCTAAATAGGTATTAAGGGTGGAATTAGTATTCTCTTGGAGTTGCTCTTTAAAAGAATCCTATGGGCTCATGGGATGGCTAGGCAAGAAAAAGGTTCGTCAAAAAAAATTTCACCGCACCAAGCAAAAGCTGGTCAAGCGCTGCTGCCGGTTTTGCTTTGGGCAGTGCAATCCCTGTTCACTTTTTCACCTCCCCTCCTCCTTGGCTGTAGTTAAGGCACCGGGGCCTGGAATAGGCCGGGAAAGCGACCTCCAGGTCTCTTTTCCTGTTTTTCCTCCCGGGGACGGGAAAGCGACCTGGGAGGTTGCGTTTGGCCGGAGGAGCGGTACTCCTGGCACGTTTGGAGGCCGGCCGCTACGTGCCACAGTGGATGGGCGCTCAACCACCCTGTGTGTCCCGCCGTGGGAGAGAAGGGGGAGGAGGGAGGCTGCACCATCGCCGCGCCGTCGCCGGCCTCACACAAAGAGAAAAGGAGAGGGGGGAGGATCTCGCGCCGGCGAGGGAAGACGCCACAGCCGCCAGGGATCTCCACCGGCCTCGCACGAGTGCTGGATCTCGTCGTGGTGGAGCCAGATGTAGATGTAACACCCCGTGTTTTTAATCAAGTGCTTGAGTGTTAATCATCTTCATGATCACTTCTTGATCATTAGTGCTTAAGCCCTTAATCAAAGTTGATGTCAAACCCTAGGTCAAACCCCTTGATCTTTAAAACCTAGCTAGAACTTTTGGCACGTTCTCCAAAATTCACCTAAACACTTCAAATTCTGCCAATACAAAAGTTGTTCAGTTTTTCGAGACCAACAACTTTGCTTTTGGGTGGCATGTCCAATTCGAAGTGCAAATAGGTGAAAAACCTCGGTCAACGCGTACAGCTCCCGTTCACGCGCGCCGAGAAAATCAGCAACTTTGCCTGATGTTTATGCTCGATCCTTTGAGTAAAACACATATCGGCCTTTGTAAACTTTGTAGAGGAATAGCTGGTCTACAACTTTGCTAATTGGAGCATGGTTCACTTCTATAGCGAAATCTCAAGTTTGCAGCGGTCACACAGGTGCACTCCGAAATGTTTTTGCGCCGGAACGCGCCTCGCACGCCACCGTCGTGCGCGTGCGCATGCCACGTCCTTCGCTGCCGAGCGACCGGGCACAGACGCCGATGCACCCGGGGGTCCGCTGGTCCATAGAGGTGGCCGTGATCACTGTGTTGAGGCGGTAGGTGACGCGACTAGGCTCTAGGCTGGTGCCACGCAGCGCACCCGCACGCGCCGGAGTGCGCACACCGAGGCCGCCATTGGCCGGCTGCACCACCCCATGTCGCCGCCACTGTAGCCACGCCGCGACCGCGACCTATGAGAAGACTTGGGCGGTCACCGCCTCTCCACACCGCGGCCGCTATATAAACCCCGGTCCCCCTTCCCTACGCGATCTCACAGCGCCGCCGCCGCCGTCCGCCATTGCCGCCGCCGGTGAGCTCTGTCCTCCGCTCGCGCCCGTGACAAACAGACACTTCCTAGCTCTCCTCTAGCACTCACTCAAGCCTCCCCGAGCATGCATGGCTTAACTCCGGCCCAGCATTCGCCGGAGATCGAGCCGAGGCGGCCGCACCGCCACTGCCTCGCCGTCGCCGCTCGCCGGAGACATCCCCGACCCCGCCGCCACCTCCAATCGAGCTGTGGTGAGCCGAATCCTACTCCGGTGCCGCTTGTTCATCACCTCCGGCCGTCCTTCGCCGCCGGCGAGCTCGCTCCGCCGCGGGAGGGCACGGTTGTGAAGGAAGTTTCTTTATAGGGTTCTGTAGGTAAAAGCCAAGGGCCTATCTGTGAATGTTTGAATCTTTCCGGGGTCTGCTGTGAAAGAAGATTCTTGTTCTTTTTCCTTTAGGTCTAGTAACTTGTAAAATGTGTAGTAAATCGTAGAAAAATTGGAAAAATGCAAAACTAATTATGTTGGTTTCCTTGTGGATAGATCTACATCTTTTAGAAAGGCTGTATGTACTTTTGATGTGTAGATTTGGAATGAAAATTCAAACTCAGTTTGAGTAAGGTTGTTCATAACTTGATTTGTACCCATGTGCTAGGCTTGATCTTTGAATATGTTGGTAGTCAGCACTAGAATAGGCTATACCTAAGTTTTTGCACAAGGTTACTGAGTGGATCTCCAGTTATGTTTTATTTTGCATTTATACTAGATCTGTGTATATATTTTGTACAACTTCCTATGAATGCTTTCTGAGGTTCATCTTGTAGATACCATCTTGTTAGGCTTAGTTGTGTTCCTGGTGAATTTATCATGGCTTTAGGAGCTATCTATATATCTGTTTTAGAATGATGCTTGTTTATGAAGTTAAATCTATATCTCAGTTTCTATTGCTCCAGTGATGCTTATTTTTGGGATAGATGATGTTTATATCATGTCTGTGCTAAGGTAGAAAGTTGGGCTACAGTTGAGTCATATTTTTCTCTGTATAAATACTTCGTGAATAAATAGGCTGAAAATGGTTATTTTTGTGTAGGATGAATGAAAATTTTGGTGTGTAGCCTAGTTTTAGCCCATAGAGGTTCTGTGTTAATTTTGAGCTCCAGTGCTTGAGTAAATTTCTCTGTATTAAATATTCTTTCTTTTACTAGGAATAACTTGTCGTATTTTTCATGCTCAGTATATAGTTCTGCTTGCCATAATATTTTAGCAGCAGCTCAGTGGTGGTACTGCGTGCTCATACAAAAATTTTTACTGTAAGTTATTACATGGTTTAGCCAGAATAATTTTTGGAAGGAACTAAGTATATTAAAAAGAAAAATAGAAATGACTTCCTTATAGAATTGTGTGTATGTCACTTGAGAAAATGCTGCTGTTAGACTCCTAAGAAATATTGCGGTGCTTTGTGAAGTGTTTCTAAATTATTTGCATAAATGTGCACACAATCACTACCAAATTTAATAATTAAGTACATGGTTGAATGGGTGATCTTTAAGGAAGAGTATGCTGAATATATTCTTGTCTAGGTGAATGTGGTCATCATGACACCCTATGTTTAAATGTGTGCTGTTGTGCTTGTTTACCCCATCCTCACCAATGAACTCTTGCATATGCATTCCCCGTATAGAAGTCCCTGACGGTAGCTACACGCTCGCACCAGCTGACGAGGACGAGGGAGCAGGAGGAGATGTGCACTTCGTGACAGTTGATCAAGACCCGGACCAAAGTCCGGAAGATTGTCTGACTGCTGGAGCTGCCGAAGGCAAGCCTCGGTTTATCATTTACCTATGTGCTTTTTTTTAAAAACTTCTGAATTTATGATTGACTATCTATGTGCATTTACATTCAGGAGTTGAATGGAAACCCTAGTTGCATGATTCCTAAGTACCTATGATCTTTTATTGGTATGCTAGGTCGCTAGTTGCTATGCACTAAGGACCCGGTACAAGTCGAGTGATGTACTTCGCTCGCGAGAATATGTTCTTATGTTGGAATCATAAGACTTGTTAAATTGGATTGCTCATGTGGTAAGAGCATAAGATTTTGGGCTGCGGTCCAGTGGTTAAGAGATTAAGCATTTGAATGTACTAAACATTTGTCGGAAATGGGTACGGTAAGCCTAGTACCTGAATGATACGGTGCGGGAACTTTGCGCTACTTATCTTGGGTTGCGGCCCCAGTCTTGCAAACTGTAGTGCATGAGTGACGCTGGATGCTAGTGTGAGGCATGCCAGATAGCCTTGTACTTAGGACTATGGCATCCGATCCCAACCCAAGGAATGACGGGAACCGTCTGGTTGAATGAACTCTTTGTGAGGGCATTCTCCCGTATGTTTAGGTTCACATTGCAAGGTTATTAATCGATCGATCGTCGGCCTCTCACCGTTACCCGAGAGTGCTTATTTATCTGGCCATGATAATCCCTCTATGATGGAATGTTGATAAACTTGATGTTGATTAATGTTTGCACAACTTATGCTTGCAATAGTTGCTGATCTAGTAATAATTGATCTACTAAACTTGAGCTAAAATATTGAAAGTAAGGATTAACTCCTTAGTCGCTTTTTGGCAAAACAAACCCACTAGCCAAAAGCTGAGCATGGTTGGAAGGTTAAGTCTCTTATTTTTGATGGATAAGTCCTGCTGAGTATTAGTATACTCAACCTTGCCATCAATGTTGCTTTCAGGTGATAATGTATGGCCTGGTGAAATCCCGCCCGACTGGGAGCTGGAATGGGTGGACGATGAGGAGTAATGACGTTATGGGTGGCCTCCCATGATGCCAAGTTATCGATTAGTTTAATTTACACTGTCTTCAAAACTCTGAACCATTTACCTTTAATACATGAACAATGGTTGTAATAATTTGACCCTACGGGGATTTTGGATTAATCTGTAAGGTACTCTGGACTCTCCTTCGTGGGAGTTTTAATGTATGCGTGTTCGATCCTCTGTGTGGTTTACAAGTGATTTACCGGGCTATGACCCGGCAGCACTCAACGGGATGATTCTTTATTATCACTTAATAACCAAAGTGGATTGGTTTAGGTGATAGTATGGACTTATCTCGGGTGGGGTTGTCACAGTTGGTAACAGAGCATCCATATACACCAGAGTAATTAGTTTAATACTAATCACACGATTTATGATTAAAACTTGCCAAGATTAATTGGATTTTGAAAATACGTTGGATCGTTAAGGAATGTTTAGACCGAAAGGCCCTAGAGGGAATTTTTGGGTTCTTTTAAGGTGGCTAAGTAATTATGGTTTAATTATGCTAACTTCCAGCACTTCCTAAGCCACGTGTTTCATACGTGTGTGGTACCGCATCACGAGTCTGCGAGAGTTGATAGGGCAATCTATTCCACAGATCCTATCTTCTCGGTTGATGTGCACGTGTCTTATACGTGTGCTACCGTATGCAAGTCATACGAAGGATGCCATGTTCTATTCGAGATGAACATGTCATGGGTTGTGATGTCACCACGTTTTGCCATACATGTGCATGATTCCGCATTGCGAACATGCGAAGGGGGACACCCTCCATTCAAAAGGGGCGTGTCTCAGGTTGGGCGCCGTCCATGCAGTGCAAAATGCGTGGGTATCATTCCTATAGTGAATGGTAATGTTTGTGGATGCTTCCGTGATGTGCTGGCATGGAAGGTTCTTTTCTGCGGGTACACTAACTGTTGGTGGTCGATTTCCGTCAACCTAGCCACTTGTTTACCTTCTATGTTGGCATTAATTTGACATTCACACTAATGATCATAACCCTCATTATATGTCAAGTTTGCACTCGTGCATGGTTTTTGGAGTTTATTGTTTACACAGGAATCAAGAGCTTAAATGAGGACTTCCGGGTAAAGTTCATCAAGGGTTTTACAAGATGATCATGGAGCTTGGGGCAAGTCAAGATACAAGATGAACATGACTCCAAATGAACCAAGAACCAAGGCGTGAAGCCGAGAAGTGCTGAGGACCTAGACGGAAGATGCAGGAGTTAATATGCCAAGCACCCTTATCTAAACTGCAAGGAAAATGACGTCAAGGGGCCACATGCAACTCGGCAAAAGTTCTAGAAAACACGAGAAGCAACACGGAGGAAGGCGGGGCCGAACTGGGCCGAATTGGGCCCAGGCCGGCCGGCCCAGGCCGACCGGCCCAGCCCACTCCGGGCCCAGTTCGGCGCCCCCTTTGACCTAGACGACTCTCGAGCTATTTATAGCCCCCGTGCGAAGTTGCAACTATCAAGTCATTCGTCATCCGCCGCCGAGGAGCAGAGGAGCTTGAGGGACACCATCTCGGAGAGGAGGGTCGTGATAGTCGTCTAGGGTTCACCTAGCCGGCGTGGGAACCTTGCATGGAAGACCACGTCGGAGTTCCGGAGGCTTGAATCAAGATCAAGGTAGGATCCCGGTTGGATCTTATTCACGTATAAACTTATGATGGAGTTTCATTGAATCTGATATCTAGCGATCAAGTGTTTCCCTTTCAGTTTTGTCTTCTCTTGGTTTTGCTTCTTCCTCGATCTATACTTAAGATAGATCGCCTAGGGTGCTCTTGTAGCTGCGGTGGCTTGAGGTGCATACCCGACCTACCAAGCGTTTTCAACATGTTCTTCATGAGCGTGCTCTTAGGTTCACCTACACAAGAAGTAGGGCATTGTGACAGGATGTCGATCACGTGTACGGTAGGTGCCTTCGAGGATTGAACCAGAAGCCATTTGCTTTTTATGAGATTCTTATTGCTATCTTCATCCTTCGCTAGGAACTACGACAAAGGCACGATCTAGACTCTCTAGATCGGTTACCTCTTGCTTTCTCTCGCTACCTCTCATGTTTTAGTAGATTAGATGCGTTTGAAACCTCTCTTAAACAAAGTGCTTTCTCGCTTTATTGGATCGATCTTGCATTGCACATTATTCCACGGATTCGATACCTTGGGATCACCACTCAAGGGAAGAAGGGTCCCTTGACTACGACGGAGGATTTGTCCGCTTGCAAGTCCAAACGAACTTTGCAACGATAATCAAACGTCAACAAGCCCCTTTTTCTAGCGCTGTTGCCGGGGAACAAGCAATCAAGATCCGATCTAGTATCACGTTTGTAAGTAATTTTCAGTTTTACTTTAGGTTTTTCTTTTGCATCTACTAACTTTGATCATCCTCAAAAATCAATCTAATCTAGTTTTTCACTAACCCTAGTTCTTCTTTTTGATTTTTTTATCACTAACCCTAACCGGAGATGGACGACTACCTCTCCAACAAACCCTAGTTTTCTTTTGTGGATGATCTAAAAAACTTTACAGGCAAAAGAGACGTGCAACACAAGCTAAGGAATTAGTAGATCCGAAAGCCGAGGCCGAAGGATCGTTGGAATCTCCAAAGGAAACATCACCACCAAGATCAAAAGGAGATCAATCTCAACCGCCACCCATGGAAGGATCACAACCGAAGCACACGATCGGGGAATCATGCATCCCGGACATCGATGATCTACCAAATTTTGAAGATGTCAAAAGGCCGTTCAAAATCAAGGTCTCAACTATCCTCAAAGTACAAGAATCACCTTTCACTGGTAAAGAGGATCCAAACCTTCACGTTCGAGCATTCGTTCAACTATGTCAAACTTTCAATGTGGAAGGGTTGACTCAAAATCAATTGAGGGCAAGGCTCTTTGGGTTCTCGCTACTTGAAGAAGCTTTGAATTGGTTCCACTCTCTATCGGCAAGGAAATTAAATTGGGACGCATTGATGAGGGCCTTCATAAAGAGATTTCATTCGTCGCTCAAGATTCAAAATTTGCATGACAAGGTTGACCCGCGGCCAGTTTCTGGAGGGTAGGCGGTCTGACCGCCCCTGGCACGCGGTCTGACCGCCCTGGGAGTTTCACTAGGAAAGTGCTGGTTTTCCGGGGATCTCTGAGAGCTTGTTTGCCTTGATTAGAGGAGTTTCCAGGCGAAATCTTAGGTCAGTTTGGAGTCGTGAGCTTCGAGTTGTGGTTTTGGGAAATTTCTCAGCCTAGGCGGTCTGACCGCCCTGTCCATGCGGTCTGACCGCCCCTGGCAGGAAATTTCCCGTGGGTTGTTTCTGCTATTGTGTTTGAGTAGTTTCGGTGCTTGCTGGTGAGGTTTTCTCCTAGGATCAGTAGCACTCCAGTGGCTACGTGGTCTTGGCAAACGTGCGGATAGAGTGGTGAAAGTGATTTTGGGATCGAGGCCGTGTTCATCTCGTTGGAGGAGCTATCTCCCTCGAGAAAGAATTTTTATCGGCTCCCATTCACTCCCCCCCCCTCTCTGGTCGCCCAATCTGGTCCTTCAATTGGTATCAGAGCCGGTTACGGATCTTTTTGATTCTAACCAGTCTAAGATCCAAAGATGGGTGACTATGGAAAGGGATCGGGTCCTCCGCACTTCGATGGGAAAAATTACCAGATGTGGGAGAGGGGCATGGGCACATTCTTGCGTGGGAAAGGACAATTGATCTAGGATGTGACGCAAAATGAGAATTATGTCATTCCGGACGATTTCATCCTCCCAAGTGCTCGGGACATGTGTGAGGCCAACAGCAAGGCCGTGGATTACTTGTTCCGTGCTCTGTGTGCCGTGGAGTTCGATCGCGTGTACTCAGAGAAGGTGGCTGGCAAGATTTGGGCTAAGTTGAGGATCGCTCATGTTGGGAATGCTCAGGTTCAGGTGCGCTTGTTTGCCACTCACCGGAGAGAGTACGAGAACTTCACTCATCTCCCCGGTGAGTCGATTGATGCCATGTTCCAGCGCTTCACCTGTATTGTGAACAACATGAGGGCCAATGTGGCGGTGCTCCCATACACGAATCATGATAGAGCTATCAAGCTCTTGCACGCACTTGACAGATCTGTGTGGAGTGTCAAGGTCGAGGCCATTGAGGAGTCGAGCGTGTATGACACGTTGACTGAGGACGAGCTGTTCTCTAAGCTCAAGTCGTCGGAGGTGGATCGTGGCCTGAGAGCCAAGACTGAGAGCACGACTGAGTCCCATAGTCTTGCTCTTGTGTCCGGATCTGGTGGAAGGACTAACACTAACTCCTCCTCGAGGATGTTTTCTCTGTATTCCTTTGTGTCCCTGCCAGATGTGGAGTTCGACGAGCTTGGAGAGGACGAGCTGGCCCTGCTGACCAGGAAGTTCGAGAGGCTGCACGAGAACCGTGTGAACATGAGGAGAACCACTCGTACGTGCTACAGATGCGGCAAGCAGGGACACTAAATCGCCGAGTGCGCTCAGGAGATCGAGCCCAAGAACGAGTACAAGCACCGCCCAAGGATCGAGAACAAGTACCGCTCGAGGCGTGAACACAAGAGCAAGTACAAGGACAAGGACGAGCGGAGGTCGAGGAAGGGCAGCGGCTACGACAAGAAGAAGAAGGCACGGGCGATGGTGGTAGCGAGCGACGTCTACTCCAGTTCCTGCTACACCTCGTCGAGTTCCAGCGACAGCAATGACGACGGCAAGCGCAAGAACAAGAAGCACGGTTCCAAGAACCTGAGTGGCCTGAGTTGCTTTGCACGAGGAGACGGCTTCTGCAGCATGGCCCACAGCTCCGGCAGCAAGAGAAATCAGAAGGATGACTCCGGATCAGAATCTGAGGATGAGGTATGTGATGAGCTCTCTTCTTTGCACCAGGAGAATGCTGAGTTGGTTGCTTTGCTTGACAACTGTGATATCATGCTTAGAGAGGCTAAGAAACTTAGGAAAGAACTTAGAGCCTCACTAGAAGAAGCTAGGGAGAAAATTGCTGAGCTAGAATCTGTGAATCTTGATGCTAAACTTGAGATTGATTCCCTTAAGATTGCTCCTACTGTTGTTGATGCTCCTGATTGTGATGACTGCAACACTTTCTTGGCTGATCTAACTTTGCTTAAGGAAAAGCATGCCTCAAAGTTAGAGGAACTAGACTTGCTTAGGACTGAGATTGTTGAGTTGAAGTCTAGATCTGCTTTACTAGGAGCTTGCACTTCCTGTCCTGTGTTGCATGCCAGACTAGATGAATCTCATGATAGGATTGCTTCTTTGGAGGCTGCTTTGAAAGTTCCTCTTCCTACATCATGCTCTACATGTGAATTACATTCTGTTAAAAATATGGAATTGGCACACTATGTTGACCATTTGCAGGATGAAAATGATGAGCTGAGAAAGCTTATGAGTTGGCTATCTGGGCATGAGCCATAGTTAAGTTTGATGATGGCTGAGTTTAAGAGGTCGGATGGTCAGGCGTTGGGTTCTGACAAGGTTGGTGAGAGCAGTGGTGAGGGAGAGAAAATTGGAGAGATTCCCATCCCACAACAAACAACACCCATGAACAAATTTGCTCCAAAATCCAACCACCTGAGAAACAAGCTAGACACCACTCCCGATCCACCAGTGTTTCCCCACAAAACCAATAACTTCCAGAAACCGGTGAAGTTTGTGAGCACCCTTGGGAACATATTTGAGGGGAAATCAGGAGAAAAGGAGGTAGAGAAACCGAGAGAAACTCCACAGCCAAAGGCTAAACCAGTTCGCTTCCATTGTGAGTATTGTGGAAGGGACGGTCACCTCGGAGAGTTTTGCTACAAGAAGAAGAGGGATGAGAGGATGGCGAAGGAGTGGGTGAACAAGGATAGGTACCACCCCTCTAATGGTGTGCCTGAGCCTCGTATGCCACTGCCTATGGGTCAGGCTGAAGTGCGTATAGTTCCGGGTTGGGGAACGAGAGGAATTCCCAACCGAGGTGGTTCGTGTGTTGCTGCCCAGGGGGGGCGGTCAGACCGGCCTGGGCAGGCGGTCTAACCACGTCCCAGCTGGGAGCAAGGGGTGCTGATGCCCGTGGTCGTGATTTTGATCGTGGTGGTTCCTATGGTCGTGGTATAGGTAGTAGGGGGTTTGTTTCTGGTGGTGGTGTGTTTGCTGGGCGTTCTCCTCCTCGTGATCGATATGAGGGTGGTAGAGATCATCGCAACTTTGGGGGTCAGAGGAGCTATGAGCCACGCTTTCCATTTCATGGTAGTCGTTCTCCTCCAGCGAGACGTGAGGTGGTTCAGCGTGGAGGTCGTAGCTTTGGACGTGATAGAATGGATGTTGCTAACCCCACTTTTGAGCAAATGGCTCGACACTGGTTTGATTCTTTTTGTGCTAACCCCAGTGTTGAGTCACTTGCTCATTCTCGTTTTCGTTTTTGATTTGCAGGTGGGAGGCATGGAGAATGTTTGGTTGATTGACTCCGATTGTTCGCGACACATGACCAGAGACAAGGGGTGGTTCTCCAGCCTCACCCCGGTGGTGTCAAATGTGTACATCACTTTCGGGGATAATGGACGAGGACGGGTGATTTCAGAAGGTGAGGTTAAGGTGAGCAAGTTGCTAACCCTAAAGCGTGTGGCTTTGGTCAAGTCACTTGGGTATAACCTGTTGTCAGTATCTCATTGCTGGACGAGGGTTATGAGGTGCGTTTTAAGTTGGGGGCTTCTCGTCTTCTTGACTCTCGAGGTGATCTTGTTTGTACGATCGTGCCCGAGGGACAGATCTTTCGCGCTGATTTTTCTCAGTCTTTTGGTCCCCCGAGGTGTTTGGTTGCTGCTCCATCTTCTGAGTTGTGGAGGTGGCATAGGAGGTTGGGGCACTTGAGCTTTGAGCTTCTTTCCCGTTTGAGTGCACTCGATCTTGTCCGAGGATTGCCCAGGTTGCGTTTTGAGAAGGATTTGGTTTGTGCGCGTTGTAGGCATGGCAAGATGGTAGCCACTCCCCATCCACCCCTAACTGCTGTCATGACAGAGCGTCCGACAGAGCTGTTGCATATGGACCTTGTTGGGCCAGTGTTGGTATTTCTTAACGTCACCACTAGTTGCGCACCTAGCGGGAGCGTAAGATCCACCTGGGTATACCGACGGGTACGAAAGATTCCGCAAGTGCACGGAAATACCGCTGTAGCACTTCACCTCAGGAGTATTCCAAAGGGTATCGAATCCAAGGAACGATGTGCACTACCTTCTATCCTAGATGAACGGTCCAAGGAAACCAAGCCCTAGCTATGGTAGGGAGATGATGGGGTGCTTCCTGTAGGTTCTTGATTCTAGAGGGGAGCAAGCTCGGATAAGAATCTCGCTTCGGACACCGGCCCCTCCTGGCTATAACAGTTGGTTCACGGCAAAGGGTTGCCTACACGCTGTATCCGAACGTGAGGGATTTCAGAGGGTCCAACGGCTGTCACTACCGCGGCCTACCCCAAGACAAACCGTGGGATACAGGGCATTCGAAGGATAACCCGTAGTCTAGACATCGCATCTACACCACCGATTACTACTATAGCACGGCTACGTCTGGCACCCCGTAGAAACACTATAGCACTCCGTATAAATACAGAGCGACGAATCCGCGAGGTTGAGCTAGACCTTACTCGTCATTGAATCGATTGGCGTGAGGAAGAACGACTAGTCACCGATTCATGTATTCCAACAAGATCTAACCGGATAATTCACACAAACGGAATGCAAATTTATGCGCTTATAACAAAAGATCAAGGGTCGTGTTCGTGAAGAACACGAGCCTCTAACTTATGAACAAACACAAAAGCGTGAGTAACTCGTTCGTCAACTAGATCGAGGAAACGTGTTCATGAAGAACACAAGCCTCTAAATGATGAACGAACGAAGAACTCAAGAACATATCACTCATGCATGAACATCACTTTAGTCTAATTGGAAAATACAAGAATACTCACTTTGCTCTAAATGAAGAACAAGTTGGGATCTCACCCACACCACCATTTACATAGCCATCCCCTCAACTCATTTGATCCATGAGAGATCAAATGAAAGGAGAAACAAGTGTTTCTAAAGAGAGAGAGGGAGGAATGGGATGTGTCTCTATTCTTGCCCCCTCTCCTCATATTTATAGGCCAAGGGGGGTAGGAGGAGCTCCCTTGGCTGCCTTGGGCGCCACCAATAGGGTGGTGACATGTGGCAAAGAGGAGTGGCAGCCAAGTAGCTTGCAAGAGAAGGAGCTTTCCGGCAGGATCTTGAAGGAATATTCGGGCACACACCTAGAACCGCCTTTGCCTCTTCACGACAAGCCGACACATGGAAGGGCGACACGAGAGGCCGCAAAATGGGGTCGGGCGACCTGGGGGGTCGGCCGACCCCCGGGTGGGTCCTCTCGCGCCGCCTTTCGTCCAGGTGACTGCTAGGTGGGTCCCAAGGTGGGTATGGGGGTGTATGCGGTATTTTTAGCCATTTATATTGTGGTTGTGGGCCCTTAGATCCGCGTACTGGCTCCTAATTGGTCGAGAGTGTGTTTCTTTGGATCGATGATGTGTCATGGACACATGCACTCCTGTGTGACAGCACGTCGCCATGTGGCTTGGTGTGGGTCCCACCGGGCCCACATGTTATCTTGTGCGTATCTCTTTCATCCGAACTCCAAAGTAGACAAATGATATATCCATTTCGATTGTCTCGACGAGCCCATCGCATTGGTGCATACCAATTTGGCATTTGTGATTGTTTATGATGATGTCATATCTATGCCATTGGTGCACTTGCTCTCAACTGTGTCATTTAACACGTATTTCGGTGCGTCCTGCAACAAAAGCCAGAAACACCAACACTTGTGGAAATTGTTAGTATCAAGCCCTATTCTAGTGTCGATGATCCTTTTACATTTATTTTATGTAGGTATTGACGGTGTAAAAGTAGCACTTAACAGTCGTCAACAACTCCCCCACACTTGACCTTTGCTCGTCCCGAGTGAAGGGAGTCAGATCAAGGTGAGACATGATATCCAAAGGTATGAAGCAAGCATAAGAGATATTCCAAACCATACCTTGTACTCATGAACTTATGAAGTGTCTATCATGCTATCTTGGGTAGTTGAAGAATGGAACGGTCATAAATCAAATCACTCCTGCTCATCATGTCAAGTAACTTGGGGTTTTCCAATAAATTTCCAAAACAAACCTTGCTTAGCTCCTCATTTGATTCTCTCAGATCGCTCAATGTGTATATGTCCTCACCAAGGAATTAGATTGCCTTTCTTTACCCTACTTCTAATGATGGCTATATGTGGAGCTCAGGGTAGGATAAAGGATAAGGCATACTTGTATCACATATATTGCAAAGTCAAAGACTGGATCCGCAGAGAAAATCAAATCAAGATGTGCACGTGTATGGATATGGTGAGTATGGTAAGGTGGATACTAGGCCCGGAATGGGTGCTAGATATTACCATACATGTATGATGAGAGTCGGTAGATGGTAAGGTGGACACTAGCCCCGGAATAGGTACTAGTTATTACCATCTAAGTTATGGAACTCCTTTTTGCATGATTTTCTCCGCTCTCTTTTTTTGAAATTTTCGCGATATGGGCTATCTCGCTTTTCTTTTTCTTTTTTTTCTTTTTTTTTGTAGATCATGCCTTTTTGAGCATGTCTTTCTCTCTTTTTCTATATATAGCCCAATCTCTTTTAGAGATATTTGGAGATGGATAAATCATGGAACAATGCATGGAGCTTTATTTTGTGGAATGGATGAATGATACAATGCTAACTTCCAGTGTAGAAGCATAGCAAGGGGAATATGGTGGTGTGCACATAAATCTTGATCATGAAGGTAATGAAGAGAATTCTCACAAGGGTCACAGAATTTGACAAAGCTCAATGCAATAACAAGCATCATATGAGTATAAGGTTTTCAACTATGAACATCATATGGCTTTGGTAGGACTGTGGCATATCAAAGAGGAGCTTTGCAAAGGGTTTTATGATTTTGCAAATAAAATTCCTAAGCACTCAAACATAAAGAGCGAAGATCATATCATCGAACCATATCACAAACACCAAATACTTAGATAAACATGAGTTCCCTAATAATATTAGTTCACAAGCATAAGATGATGAGTAAGGAATAAAACATATGCAAGCCAACCACAGGAATCATGTAGAGCAAGCAGAGCACCATTATTAGAGTTTGATTTACTAGATAAGAATTAAAGATCTTTCAAACTCATAGGTAGAGAGTGAGATGAAGGATGCACATACCATCGCTCCTGAAGGATATGAGGAACAAGGAAGACTAGTGGTGATTCGGCTGACCAAGAGGCAGCCGGCTCACTCCAGTTTACCTTGCTCTTGTCATGAAGGTGTAGTCGATGTTGTGTAGCCCTTTGTGTGGGAGTTCTCAAGTGGATATGTTGATGATGAGCTTGAGAGAACCCCGCCCCCCGCACTGGTGCTTGTACTGGTGCTATTCTTCAAACAAGTGAGAGCAAAAGATGGACTCTACTGGTTCGAGAACCATAGAGCCTTTATTCAAATTCAAATATTTTTGTTGTTTTTATTTTATTTTATTGTCACCATGTCATTTAGTCAAGTAGGGTTAGACCAGCATTACACTTCATACACAAAGGAGAATATACTCACCTTGGACCTTTGAGAGGTCACATGTACCACCTTTGCATGCTGTGCAACATGAATCTGACACCTCAACTTACCTTCCCATTTGAATTTAGCTCAATGACTTACCCATTCAAATTTGACAATCTTCTGCAGGGGTTAGTCGGCATATATGCAACCAAGATCTATGAAAATATAACTGTAACGTTCATCAATCAAACTTGACACCATGTCTAGCTTGGTTGAAGAAGGCATTTTAACCTAAGCACCATGCTTAATTTTTTTAAAAAAGGCCTATGAATGCGCGAGTACGCAAAACATCCAAACCAGAGCATATGAACAAAGATAAAGGAGGCATGAAAGCATGATCAAGCTATTATCAACAAGGGACATAAGCATGAGCATAAGACGGTGAACCTCGGGAACCTCCCGGAAGGGCTTTGTTTAATGTCAAAAGCAGGACTTACCTAGCTAGTGGGCAAGATGCAAGAGCTGACATCATCGCCATACCAGGATAAGATTTGGTAGAGGAGGAACTTTACTCAGGATGCTCACATACCTCCCCCGCACTTGAAGTTTGCATTGCTAGGCAACAAAACTCAAGTGCGTGGTGATCAAGCTTCCTTTTGTAAATGTTCCCTCACCAAAGCTTATCTAGGTGTTGTCGCTGATGTGGCTCACATGTTCGAAGGCATCACCTGTCCATCTTTCTTTTTAATCTCCACCTGAAAGGTTAGTGACCAAAAATACCCGAAGGACGACTTATCCTAAAAACATGTTCTTGCCTTTATTCGAAAAGGGAAATGAAACCTAAGCTAATCCAGGCTATCTCCTGGTAGTGCTTTGTTTATTTCTTGGTCATAAGCTCGACCATGGGAACTTCATCTTGCAGCTATCGTTGGTGGTGCCATTCTCGTCTCACCACCAATTCTTGATGTATTGGTGAAGCTTCAGCTGCAAGGTTAGTACCACAATGCACACACGAAATCTGATATGTTTATGATAGACATATGCATCCACAATCAACCTTCTAAACATTCTGCAAAAGAGGACCATAAGGTGATTGCAGCCCTCACGTGTGCTCAACGCACTAAGCAAGTCTGACTCTGGAGGGACATGATGCGAGCATGGTCTGTATGGTAGATCAAGAATGAAGCTACCATGCTCATGTGTGGAATCCTTTCCTCCGGACTCCAGAGGTAGTGCCTCGAAAGGTTCCATGGCCCATGAATTCTCCATCTCAAGGGAGTCATCGTGGAGGCTCGATGTTGACTCTCGACCATGATCGAAAGCAACATGATACGGGCTAGCGGGAAGAGGCTGAAACTCGGTTGAGAGCGGTGACGATCGTTCGTCTTCACAAAGGTGAAGAGAGTCTCCCGAGTCATCCTCATGAGGAGGAAGCTCTACACCCTTAATGAAAACAAGCTTGGATGACATGAACGGAGATATACTCGTCGTCTTCTCGAGCGGGTTTCGCTAGGGAAGAGGCTTTGCCATAGGATGTCCCAGACAAGGGGTAGCAGTGGCAGAAGTGACTCCCCAAAGCTTACCATCTAGGCTCCCTAAGGATGTATCAAAGAACTGCTGTAAAGGGGAGCCTAGGAGAAGATCGAGATCAAGGACATCGGAGATGTGATAGTCTAAGCTAACCTCGATCCCGTCTATGATCAGCGACACGACACTTGCGATCCCCTGACATTCAAGAACATGTCCAACGGGACAAGTCTTGATGAGCATGTCGGATGGTGCTGGTGGAACTTTGCCCAAAAGAGTTTCCGCTAAGTGCCATGGCAAAATGTTAACCTCCATGATGGGGTTACGATGGGCATCTACGACTATGCCTCTACTAGAGCAAGTAACAACCAGAGAAGGTGAACTATTCCAAGCTGCCTCGGAAGATCGTGTCACTCCCCCTGATCATTCCTCCCTCATGGCCTCCTCAGGATATGCTTCGTCAGGAGGATCAGGAGGTAGAGGAGGCACCGCAGGCCTAAGGGAAGGTTTTGTCAAAAGATTTCTAGAATGATTGGTGTGGACAGAATAAGGTTCCTTCCCTGATTGGGCATCAAAAGAATTCGAGGTATCTAAAAGGTTTTCAAATGGGTCATCCTCGAATTTGCGAGTGAACACCAATGGTCGAATTTCTTCTTCCTTTGGCGTTCGGGGTTCAGGAGAGGGCTCAACAGACAAGTCTTGGGATTCGGAAGATGAAGACTCTGACTTAGATGTTGAGGGACCCTCATGGCTCGACTCAGATTCTTGGTTGGATTTGTTGTGATCAGCAGGGATAGAAGAGTTTTCTAAGAGGGAATCTAGGATCTCTCTTCCTTCCTTTGGAGTTTTTTCCACAAACAAACCTCCAGCAATAACGTCTAGATCGAGGGCAGAATCCATGTCTAGACCCATACAAAAGATGTACAATGACACATCGATGGGTAAAGACGCACCAGGTGTCGACACCAAAAGGTGTAGGAACCTAGCCCATGCCACTCCTAGGGACTCCTCCCCTAATTTCTCGAAATCGAGGATACTTATTGGAAGAGAAGCTACACGAGTATACCATTGCTTCGTCCTTTCCATGAGAGAGAACGAGTGGCAAAAGTTATCTTGGAGTTCTCCCCAATCACCGTTCACACTTTCTATAGTGTGGGCGTACCACTGTTCCGCCTCTCCTATGAGGGAGAAAGGAAACAACTTCCACCTCACGGTGTCCTGTGTCATGCCTGGCATAGCCAAACTAGAGCATAGTTCCTCAAATTCCTCCAAATGGAGGTAGGGGTCTTCATTGATTGCTCCAAAGAATGGTCGATCCTGAACCGTGGCTAAAAAGCCAGGGGGGAGTTCATAGCCGGAAGATGAAGATGATGATGACTCTTCGAACTCACCCCTTGAGGTAGAGAAGCTTTGAAAGGAAGGCATCTCAAAGGGTAACGGGGGTAAAGGTAGAAGAAAAGAAACAAAAAGGATATCTGATGGGTAACGGGGGTGAAGGTAGAAGAAAAGGGAAAAACAAAAGATACGAGGACCACTAGGTTTGAAGATAGATACAACAACCGTTCCCCGGCAACGGCGCCAGAAATGCTTGTTGGTATTTCTTAACGTCACCACTAGTTGCGCACCTAGCGGGAGCATAAGATCCACCTGGGTATACCGACGGGTACGAAAGATTCCGCAAGCACACGGAAATTCCGCTATAGCACTTCACCTCAGGAGTATTCCAAAGGGTATCGAATCCAAGGAACGATGTGCACTACCTTCTATCCTAGATGAACGGTCCAAGGACACCAAGCCCCAGCTATGGTAGGGAGATGATGGGGTGCTTCCTGTAGGTTCTTGATTCTAGAGGGGAACAAGCTCGGATAAGAATCTCACTTCGGACACCGGCCCCTCCTGGCTATAACAGTTGGTTCACGGCAAAGGGTTGCCTACACGCTGTATCCGAACGTGGGGGATTTCAGAGGGTCCAACGGCTGTCACTACCGCGGCCTTCCCCAAGACAAACCGTGGGATACAGGGCATTCGAAGGATAACCCGTAGTCTAGACACCACGTCTACACCATCGATTACTACTATAGCACGGCTACGTCTGGCACCCCGTAGAAACACTATAGCACTTCGTATAAATACGGAGCGACGAACCCGCGAGGTTGAGCTAGACCTTACTCGTCATTGAATTGATTGGTGTGAGGAAGAACGACTAGTCACCGATTCATGTATTCCAACAAGATCTAACGGGATAATTCACACAAACGGAATGCAAACTTATGCGCTTATAACAAAAGATCAAGGGTCGTGTTCGTGAAGAACACGAGCCTCTAACTTATGAACAAATACAAAAGCGTGAGTAACTCATTCGTCTACTAGATCGAGGAAACGTGTTCATGAAGAACACAAGCCTTTAAATGATGAACGAACGAAGAACTCAAGAACATATCACTCATGCATGAACATCACTTTAGTCTAATTGGAAAATACAAGAATACTCACTTTGCTCTAAATGAAGAACAAGTTGGGATCTCACCCACACCACCATCTACATAGCCATCCCCTCAACTCATTTGATCCAAGAGAGATCAAATGAAAGGAGAAACATGTGTTTCTAAAGAGAGAGAGGGAGGAATGGGATGTGTCTCTATTCTAGCCCCCTCTCCTCATATTTATAGGCCAAGGGGGGTAGGAGGAGCTCCCTTGGCTGCCTTGGGTGCCACCAATAGGGTGGTGACATGTGGCAAAGAGGAGTGGCGGCCAAGTAGCTTGCAAGAGAAGGAGCTTTCCGGCAGGATCCTGAAGGAATATTCGGGCACACACCTAGAACCGCCTTTGCCTCTTCACGACAAGCCGACATGTGGAAGGGTGACACGAGAGGCCGCAAAATGGGGTCAGGCAACCTGGGGGGTCGGCCGACCCCCGGGTGGGTCCTCTCGCGCCGCCTTTCGTCCAGGTGACTGCTAGGTGGGTCCCAAGTTGGGTATGGGGGTGTATGTGGTATTTTTAGCCATTTATCTCGTGGTTGTGGACCCTTAGATCCGCGTACTGGCTCCTGATTGGTCGTGAGTGTGTTTCTTTAGATCGATGATGTGTCATGGACACATGGACTCCTGTGTGACAGGACGTCGCCATGTGGCTTGGTGTGGGTCCCACCAGGCCCACATGTTATCTTGTGCGTATCTCTTTCATCCGAACTCCAAAGTAGACAAATGATATATCCATTTCGATCGTCTCGACGAGCCCATCGCATTGGTGCATACCAATTTGGCATTTGTGATTGTTTATGATGATGCCATATCTATGCCATTGGTGCACTTGCTCTCAACTATGTCATTTAACACGTATTTCGGTGCGTCCTGCAACAAAAGCCAGAAACACCAACACTTGTGGAAATTATTAGTATCAAGCCCTATTCTAGTGTCGATGATCCTTTTACATTTATTTTATGCAGGTATTGACGGTGTAAAAGTAGCACTTAACAGCTGTCAACAGCCAGCTCGAGTTCGCTCGGTGGGTGGGAAGTGGTATGTTCTAGTGGTGGTGGACGATTACTCTCGCTATGCCTGGGTGTTTTTCTTGGAGGAGAAGGGTGAGGCGTTTGGTTTTGTTAGAGAACTAATCTTGAGGTTGAAGAACGAGAGACATGGGGATGCCATTAGAGCGATACGTAGTGACAATAGCACGGAATTTAAGAACTCTCGTTTTGAGACCTTCTGTTGTGATCTTGGTCTTGAGCATAAGTTTTCAACTCCGTACACCCCTCCTCAGAATGGTGTTGTGGAAAGGAAGAATCAGACCCTGTGTGAGATGGCTAGGATGATGCTCGATGAGCACAGGACTCCTAGGAGGTATTGGGCTGAGGCGGTGAATACCGCGTGCTATGTGTCAAACCGGATTCTCCTCTGAGCTTTTAAGAAGAAAACCTGCTATGAGCTGATGCATGGGCGAGTACCCAAGGTGAGTCACTTTCATGTCTTTGGTTGCAACTGTTTCATTCTTAAGAAGGGCAGAAAGTTGGACAAGTTTGAGGCTAGGTCGGTCGATGGTATTTTCTTTTGTTATGCTACTCACTCTAGAGCATTTCGTGTGCTCAACTTGGAAACTAACCAAATCGTGGAGACTTGCAAGGTTACCTTCGACGAGACACAACCGCTTAGCTCTTTGGTCTTTGATTGTGCAAGTGATGAGGAGTTCGGCCAGGAGATCTTTGAGGAGGAGGTGCAGGAAGATGGTGAAGAAGATGATGGTGGTGGTGCTCCCGCAGCTGACCGTGTACCTACTACTTCCACGACTACGACGACGATCGAGGATGGTCCTTCACTTACACCGACGATGACAGAGGCTGTTCGAGAGGTTGCTACTGCTGAGGGGGAGGTGGTCTCCAGACGTGAGGCTCCCCGGCGTGTTCAGGTGGATCACCCACCTTCGTCGATCATAGGTGACATTCATGAACGTACTACACGGTCCAGGTCACAAAGGCATTCTCATTTTGCTCATTCTGCTTTTGTCGCTTCTTTTTAGCCCAAAGATATTGGACACACACTTTCCGATCCAGATTGGGTGAACGCTATGCATGAGGAGCTTGAGAATTTTGAGAGGAATCAGGTGTGGGAGTTGGTTGAGCCTCCACCAAATTGCAAACCTATTGGGACAAAGTGGGTGTGAAAAAACAAAGAGGGGGGACATGGGGAGATTGTGAGACACAAGGCAAGGTTGGTTGCTCAGGGGTTTAGCCAGAAAGAGGGGATAGACTACGAGGAGACATTTGCTCCTGTGGCCCGTTTGGAGGTAATTAGGATCCTTCTAGAATTTTCAGTTGCTAAAGGGTTCAAGTTGTACCAAATGGATGTGAAGAGTGCATTCCTAAATGGGTATTTGGAAGAAGAAGTGTATGTGAGGCAACCCCCGGGCTTTGAGAGTGAGAGATTTCCCCATCGGGTATACAAACTCAAAAAAGCTCTATACGGCCTTAAACAAGCTCCCAGGGCGTGGTATGGTAGGTTGAGAGGGTTCTTGTTTAGTAAGGTTTTGTGATGGGTAAAGTGGACCAGACTCTCTTTCTCCTCAGGCAGGGTATTGACATTCTGATCGTGCAAATATACGTGGATGATATAATCTTTGGTGGCTCCTCTCACACTTTGGTTGCCAGGTTTGCAGATGACATGAGCAGGGAATTCGAGATGTCCATGATGGTGAATTGCAGTTCTTTCTCGGGCTCTAGATCAAGCAGTGCAAGGACGGGGCGTTTGTGCATCAAGCCAAGTACACCAAGGACATAGTGAAGAAATTCAAGATGGATGACTCGAAGCCGATGGCTACGCCGATGAGTACGACTACAGCCTTGGATGCGGATGTTGATGGCGAGCCCGTGGACCAGAAGGAGTACCGGAGCATGATTGGCTCCCTCCTCTACTTGACGGCGACGAGGCCGGACATAGAGTTTAGTGTGTGTCTGTGCGCTTGTTTTCAGGCTTCACCGAGGACTTCACATCGGCAGGCCATCAAGAGGATTTTCAGGTACTTGAACTACACCCTTGAGTTTGGTCTTTGGTATTCTGCGGCCTCGACACTCAACCTTCACGGGTTTGCGGACGCTGACTTCGCTGGGTGTCGTTTGGACCGTAAGTCTACTTCTGGTGGGTGTCAATTTCTTGGGTCTTCTTTGGTTTCTTGGTCATCCCGCAAGCAGTCGAGTGTAGCCCAGTCCACTACAAAGGCCGAGTATGTAGCTGCAGCCAGTTGTTGTTCCCAGCTCCTATGGATTACCTACACTATGAGCGACTTTGGTGAGGAGTGTTCCCATGTCCCACTCTTTTGTGACAGCACCAGTGCCATAAGTGTAGCCAAGAACCCAGTTCTCCACTCTAAAACCAAGCATATAGAGGTGAGGTACCACTTCCTAAGAGACAATGTGGAGAAGGGAAAGATTGCTTTGATCCATGTTCCCACCGAGAACCAACTAGCTGATATCTTTATCAAACACCTTGACCAAGCTACTTTCACTCGCTTGTGGGGTGAGCTCGGTGTGTGTTTGCTTTCCTGAGTTGGTGGTGGGAGCTTCTGTGTAGCATATGTATCATATTTATCTTTTGCATGGCATTGCATTTGTATCATGATGTATAGTCATCTTTGTATCTTAGGTTGCTTTTGTATCATATGGTAGGATGAGCTTCTCCTATATACATTGATTGCTATGATATGCTAGTTGTGAGCTTGTGAGCATGTTTGATGTAACTTGTGAAGGATAGCTATGCTCTTGATAGTTTTGCTATATTTGCATGATGAGGTGGCTAGTTTTTGGAAAATGTTTAGATAGGCTCTCTCTTATGAGTTTAAGGCTTGGCATGATCTTAGTATGCTTTGGTGGTTTATGTCACACTTAATTCATGGTTGGATATCATGTGCTTCTCACTTGGGGTCAAAGACCCATGTGTCATTATGAATGTTTAGCCCATGTGTTACCTTGTGGGGGAGCATAAGCTTCTTTTTGCCGCAAAGGCACTTCATGTACCATTTTATGCTTAAATGTGAAAAATTAACTTGGTATGAAATGTCTTGCTCAAAATTGTGTTCTCAATTGATCCATGTCATAAATGGTTTAAATCTGAATTTATATGGGTGCTAAATCGCTGCATGTTGTCTACCATGAGAAGTCTCATTTTAAGAAGTAGACACATGGCTCGATGGCTTTAACATGACATGAGATGCTTATGGGTGTTTGTAATGATCTAGTGTTAAGGATATGTGACCTAGCATGAAGTTTGTGTGATTTAAATTCACTTTGGTAGACTTTGCTCATGTTTTGGTCTTTAGCTCATGAGAGGGAAATTTTTCGCAAAATTGTGTACTTTGATCATGACTTGCTCATTTGCTCATATAGCTTTACTATCATGATGGTAATGCTCATACGAATCTTTGGAATGTCTTGCTTGCTCATTTGCTCACTCGTAGCATTTTGTGGTGCTCTTTGTCTATTTGAGAAGCTCTAGGTTGTAATTTTCGTAGAAATGCCTTGATTCATGCATTGTCAACAAGGGGGAGAAGTTTGTGCATGGAAAATGGATCTGAGCATGTTTAGAGGGTTTTCGACTGGTTTCGAACTGTTTCGAAACATTTTTTTTCTAGGGGCGGTCACATAGGGCGATCTGACCGGCCTGGGTCAGTAAGAGCAAGTTTTGCTCATTTTTCATGCATCTGCAGTAGATCTTGCATGCATGTGTTCAGGGGAAGTGCATTTGCTCAGGGGGAGCCTGCATGTGTTCAGGGGGAGCTCCGTGTGTCGCCTGAGTTCTTGCTTTGGTGGTTCGCTCTTCGTGAGCTTTGGTTTTTGTCTCGGTTGTGTTGAGCCGTTGCCCTTGCCTTAGGGGACCGAGACTTTGGTTTCAAGTGATCAGGGTATGTGTTGTTTGGATTTTGGGTCACTTGATGGGTTGTTTGTTGTTTCTTTCTTTTTTTCTTTTCTTGATGATTACCATGTGTGTGGGTGTTGTCAATGCACTCATCAAGGGGGAGATTGAGGACCTGTGTGGTTCAAGGACCGGTGGATGGTCGCTCCTTAGTGATGAGTGATTGACAACATTGTGTGGACTGACTCTTGGCCTAGTATTGCAGGTACAGGTTGCGGCTTGATTCGCGTGGTGCGGGTGAAGATCAAGTGCGAAAGGTCTATGTCTGTGTGACCTCCCAGGAGCGGAGAGACAAGTAGGCTTCGATCGAGGTACCCGGTGGCCAACGGGATCAAGTGCGGACCGTACGCTGGCAAGAAGAGCAAGAAGACGTCGAGAGGGATGGAGCTGGTGCAAGGTAGCAGCTAACAACTGAAGCTTGCACGCGGGGTTTGCAGTGGTTTGGCCACAAAACCACTGGGTCACTTGGCTGAGCCACAAAGCCAAGGCCGAAGGCTCGACGGGGCGAACTAGCCTGACCAGGCGGTCTAACTGCCCAAGAGGGGCGGTCTGACTGCCCTAGCTAGTGTGACCGGGGGAGGCCGGTCTGACCGCCTGGCTCGCAGCGCGTTGAGAAGCTTCGAAGCGGAGGACGCGTGGCGCAATCATGAGGCTTGCGTGGAGATGAAGCGGATTGCGGCCAGCGGGAGTCCGTCCGATGGAGAAAACAATGAAAGTTCCCAAAGTGCCCTTGGAGGGCGTGTATCTTAAGTTAAGTAAGTAGGGGTAGTTTGGTCATTGGTTGCCCTCCATATAAACTCAGTTGAGAGGAGATGGCAGCCACCTCTTGGAACCCTAGTTCATTTGCTTTCCTCCTTAGTTTTCCTTAGGTCTAGCTTGAGAGCTTCATGAGAGATCTTGTGAGAGGGATGGATGTTCAGGCGGCTTGCTAGACCTTGTATGAACCTTTCATGGTATGTATAGAAGCTTCGGCGTGGTTCATCTAGTCTCTCTTTATCTCCCGGCGTTTTCCCTTTTGGTGATTTTCGGAGCTCTTTTTGGGGATTTTCGTGGTGGCTTGTTTGAGGGGTTTCTTGGAGGGATTCTTGTTGGGTGTCACACATGAGGTCTTCGTGCCTCTTTTCTTGGTGACTTTGCCCCAGAAATCCTTTGGGAAATCCTTTGATTTGGGTGGATTTCGGAGTTCTTGGAGTTCATGACCTAGAGACCTTCGATTCGTGATTCCTCTTGATTGGATGGGTTTCGGTGGATATCCTTTGGTGGAGAGGACATTCATGAGGTGAACCAGCTATCCCTGAAGTTTCCTTGCAATCCATGGAGTGAATCGAGAGATCGGGTGAAGGGAAGTTGAGGGTTGACCCGCGGCCAGTTTCTGGAGGGTAGGCGGTCTGACCGCCCCTGGCACGCGGTCTGACCGCCCTGGGAGTTTCGCTAGGAAAGTGTTGGTATTCCGGGGATTTTCTCTGAGAGCTTGTTTGCCTTGATCAGAGGAGTTTTCAGACGAAATCTTGGGTCAGTTTGGAGTCGTGAGCTTCGAGTTGTGGTTTTGGGAAATTTCTCAGCCTAGGCGGTCTGACCGCCCTGTCAATGCGGTCTGACCGCCCCTAGCAGGAAATTTCCTGTGGGTTGTTTCCGCTGTTGTGTTTGAGTAGTTTCAGTGCTTGCTGGTGAGGTTTGCTCCTAGTATCAGTAGCACTCCAGTGGCTACGTGGTCTTGGCAAACGTGCGGATAGAGTGGTGAAAGTGATTTTGGGATCGAGGCCGTGTTCATCTCGTTGGAGGAGCTATCTCCCTCGAGAAAGAATTTTTATCGGCTCCCATTCACTCCCCCCCTCTCTGGTCGCCCAATCCGGTCCGTCACCCCCTTTGACCTAGACGACTCTCGGGCTATTTATAGCCCCCGTGCGAAGTTGCAACTATCAAGTCATTCGTCATCTGCCGCCGAGGAGCTGAGGAGCTTGAGGGCCACCATCTCGGAGAGAAGGGTCGTGATAGTCGTCTAGGGTTCACCTAGCCGGCATGGGAACCTTGCATGGAAGACCACGTCGGAGTTCCGGAGGCTTGAATCAAGATCAATGTAGGATCCCGGTTGGATCTTATTCATGTATAAACTTATGATGGAGTTTCATTGAATCCGATATCTAGCGATCAAGTGTTTCCCTTTCGGTTTTGTCTTCTCTTGGTTTTGCTTCTTCCTCGATCTATACTTAAGATAGATCGCCTAGGGTGCTCTTGTAGCCGCGGTGGCTAGAGGTGCATACCCGACCTACCAAGCGTTTTCAACACGTTCTTCATGAGCGTGCTCTTAGGTTCACCTACACAAGAAGCGGGGCATTGTGACAGGATGTCGATCACGTGCACGGTAGGTGCCTTCGAGGATTGGACCGGAAGCCATTTGCTTTTTATGAGATTCTTATTGCTATCTTCATCCTTCGCTAGGAACTACGACAAAGGCACGATCTAGACTCTCTAGATCGGTTACCTCTTGCTTTCTCTCGCTACCTCTCATGTTTTAGTAGATTAGATGCGTTTGAAACCTCTCTTAAACAAAGTGCTTTCTCGCTTTATTGGATCGATCTTGCGTTGCACATTGTTCCACGGATTCGATACCTTGGGATCACCACTCAAGGGAAGAAGGGTCCCTTGATTACGACGGAGGATTTGTCCGCTTGCAAGTCCAAACAAACTTTGCAACGATAATCAAACGTCAACACTAACCACATTAGTGTGATCGTTGAACGATGTGTAGCTCCGACTAGTTATTATAAGGAGAGTCGTTAAAAGCTTGCCACCGGCACTAACTACGTCTTTGTAGATCTAAGTGTGAGGTCGTTTAAGACATGTGCATACATCATAAAATTTTGTTGAACCTAAAAACTTGCTGCTCTACACTTGTGTATGCTTCTAAATTGTTGCTGGATCTTAGAAAGGGTTTTCTATCTCACCTTGATCCTAGTAGTTTTCTATCAATTTTGGATGCTATCTGTTTTTGAATTTTTAGAGCCATCCCTAGGATGTTTCTGACTAGGCAGCTTTTACGAAAGTTGTTCCTTATCAAGTCAAGCATCTACTGTGAATTTTTCACGATTTCCTCTGTTCTGCTGTTTTTCTTGTTGAGTGCCTCTGAGAGTACATTTTTTCGAGCATGTTCCTATCTGATCCAGTTCTACCTTTGAATACCAAAAATGTCCACAATTATATCATTGATTTGCTGTAAAATTTTGGGAATTTTTGGGGCTCTGGTTGTCACGTTATGAATTTTTGTTCATACCTACCAAATTTTTGTACCCTATGCATGTTATACTCCTTTTGAGTTCTAACATGTTGTACCCATTTTTGTACAGATGGAGTACCCGGAGTTTTTCGAGATCGACGCGGACGATACCTTGCGTACCAACAGCCTTCACTGGGAGGGTTTCCCCCGTGTTCTGTGGGACACCCTGCGTGAGGTGGGCTACACCGCCCCACCAATGTACGAGGTGCTCCACTTCTAGGACCGCACCCTAAGCACCCCGAGTGGCCCGACTTGAGCATGGTGTTCTATGGACACCGTGGTGTCGAGTCACTCGAGTCTGCGGCTCTGAGGATTCTCCACACTTTCTGCGAGCAGCACCCGGTTGTTCCCGGCGCTGGACCCCCAGGACGTGGCTTGGCGTGAGCGTGTGGCGCTTACCGACGTCTTGCTCACGGCCGACCCTCCGGAGGTCACTGTACAGCAGCTTCTGAGGCTACTCGAGGTGCTGTACAATATGCAGGTCTTCCGCCTCGCCACCGAGGCTATGCTTGCGGGTGTGATCCGTGAGACTTCCGCGCTGACCGACGTCATCTTCCGCAACTTGCAGTTGGAGCGCCAGACTTCTGCTCACTTGCAGCAGGAGGTGGTGTTCTTCCAGGACCAGTGTACTCAATGGGACCAGGAGCGTGCTCAGTACATTGAGCAGTTGTACGCCCGCGACGACGACAACGACAGGTTGCGGGAGGAGAACGACAGGCTACGGTCAGACTACATCCACGCCGAGACTCAGCGTTTGGCTTTAGTACAGAATGTGGCAGAGATGCAGAACCAGGTTATTGACATGGAGGTCGAGGTAGAGGTGTGGCAGGCGATGGCACACCAGCTGCAGCAGCCACTGGTTGTTCCTCTAGTTGCACCTGCCGCTCCAGACGAGTTGCAGGGAGCTTCAGGCTTGGACGAGGATAGCGTCGACGGACCACCCCCAGCTTCTCCTCAGTCCAGCGCTGGCTCCGTTGCGGGCAACTAGATTGCCTAGATGATGTTGTAGGAAACCGACATGTACTCTTGGATTAGCCTTTTCAGCTAGATTTTGTGGAGGGATTAGGCTGTACGGAGAGTATGTGGGATGTGTTTCATTTCCATGTAGTTCGTGTTGTTACCGGTGATCCACAAAACTATGCATCTTGTAATGCTATTGGATTAACACCTTGTGATGTTGTGTTTCATGAATTAATTCGGGTTGTTGTGATCAAATTTGGATCTTGCGCTGAGTACCAAAGTTGTGTGATAGGTCCTCAAGATCATGCTCACCAAAATTCATCATGTTTGCATAAGCGTACCGAGAGTTATTGCAATTTTTGTGCATCTCGGCCTCCTGTGTAAACAGCTAGGCAGAAGCTCGGTTATGGAATTTTTCGAGCATGATAACCTTGGAATTCGACCCTGAGTTGAATACCAATGTTGGAGCTTACGAAATTCTACACTTACTGACCAAAAATGAGAATTTTTCCATGTATGGGCAGAGAGTTATGAATTTTTCACCAAAAACAGCTGCGTTGTCCGGTTCTTAAATTATGGATGTTTACGAGTTTTCGTCTTACATATTGTTCTTGTGGATTGATGGAAGCAAGCTTGCTAATATGTGGCTAATGAAAACTCTATGAATTTCAGATGGTGGGACTGACACGCACCTCCCCTAACAGTTTCGGTGCAAGTGGGAGTGAGGCTCCACCGCCTCCTCCCAACATGACTATCCAAGAGCAATTTATGGCCATCCAAACCGAGGTGATGCGACAGATATTGCAGACACAGCAGCAGATGCTCAGCAGCTGCAGCAAGCTCTACATGGGGGAAATCAGGATGGCCAACCATTGGTCACCAAATATGAGCATTTCTATGGCATGAAACCCCCGACGTTTGAGGAGGCCAAAGAGCCTCTAGCTGCTAAAGCATGGATCAGGGCCATTGAGGCCAAGTTCTCAGTGTTCACCCTCCCGTGCTTAGAAGAGCTTAAGGCCAGCTTTGCCGCCTTACAGCTCCGTGGTGCTACACTGATGTGGTGGGAGCACTTCAAGTCCATGGTTCCAGCTGGACATCAGGTCACATGGGCTGAGTTCAAGCGAGCCTTCAAGGAACATCACATTCCTAAGGGTCTCATGGACCGCAAGATGAAGGAGTTGCTTGCGCTGAAGCAGGGTACTGACACGGTGTATGAGTACACCAAGAAATTTAACTCCCTGTGTCAGTACGGTGGGCATCATGTTGACAGTGATGCTAAGAAGATAGAGCGCTTCCGTGATGGGTTGGACGGAGAGCTCTGTGAGAGGCTCAATCTCTGTGAGACGAACAACTGAGGACCAGGTGTGTGTGAAGACCAGTGGAGGGTCGCTCCTTAGTGATGAGTGATTGACAACATTGTGTGGACTGATGCTTGGCTAAGTGTGCAGGTACAGGTTGCGGCTTAACTCGTGTCGGTGCAGGTGAAGAACAAGCGCGAAAGGCCTTAGCCGTGGCGGCCTCCGGGTGATGGAGTGGCAAGTAGGCTTGGTTCGATGGACCCGGTGGCCGATGGGGTCAAGTGCGAGCCGTGCGGTGCAAGACTGGCGAGCTGAAGTCGTGAACATGGGCCGGTGCAAGGCAGCAGTTGAAGCCCGAAGCTTGCACGCGGGGTTTGGTGGTTTGCCCACAAAACCATCAGGTGGACGGTTTCTTGGTTTGGGCTGCAAAACCAAGCCCGGAGGCCCGAGGCGACGGAGACGGTGATCCGGGAGCTTCGGGAAGCTTCGAGGCGGGGGGCACGTGGTGTGATCGCGGGGCTTGCGTCGAAGCTAAGCAAGGCCACGGTGGAAGCGTGTTCGCTCGATGAAGACTTGACCAAAATACCCCTGAGGGGTTGTATCTTCATTTATGCAGTAGGGGTAGCGTGGTCATTTACCTCCCTCCGATGAACTTCATATAAATAGCGGAGAGGTGGATGGCATCTCTCTCTCTTGCTTCCTAGGGCTTTCTCCCCTGGTAGATTTTCTCTGAACTGCTTCTTTTCCCTCTGGATTCCTTAGGCTAGACTCTTGTACAGAATCTGACCTCTGGATGTATGGAAGCATTCGGCGTCCCGGTGATCTCCTAGTCCTCTGTGATTTTCATGTCATTTTTGGGACTATTTTTGGGAGTTTTCATTCTTGGCTCGATTCGTGATTTTGGAGGCGTTTCTTGACGGATTTCTTTGAGGGGATCATGGGTGGATGCCTTGCGCATCTTTGTGTGTGATCTTGACCCCTCAAACGCCGTGGAGAGCCTTCGATTCATGCGTTTTTGGTTGGTGCCCGAGTTCATGGTGGTGGTTCGGTTGATCCGCGATTCCCGATGATTTAGTGGCTTAGGAGTCGAGATTTTTGGGGCATAGCATCCTTGTGTGACGCTTTTCACCTCCCCAAAATCTTGTCTCAAGAGCTTCAACCGTTTGGGAGATCTGGTGATCGAAAGGTTGGGTTGACTCCCGAGCTCGAGCTTTTTCTGCTCTGTTCGAGCCCGGCGGACCGTCCGCGGGTCTCGTGCGGACTGTCCGTGAGGCGTTGACAGCGCAGCTGTTCTTCGTGTTCATCGTTTGTTCTTCGCGAGGATCGTTTCGATCCGTTGGTTTCGGGCTTTTGTTTTGCAGGCAGTTCGTGGACCGTCCGTGTGGTCCTGGCGGACTGTCCGCGAGGCCCTGAGATTTCGTCTAGGGTGGCTCGTCTTTTGTCTGGGGTTTCCAGTGGGTTTGGCGGACCGTCCGCGGTGCACGGTCGGACAGTCCGCGAGGAGAGGATTTTCTCCCGAACTCTCTGTTAGCTTCTGTGTCAATTTCGGACCGTCCGCGCCTAACCGTCGGACTGTCCGCGACTACCTGGCGGACCGTCCGCGGAAGCCTGGCGGACCGTCCGTCCTGGACGCAGGAACTAACTCGAGTTGATCGGTTTCTTTGATTCTTGCTTTGGTGCTTCCGCTCTTTGCTCCTAGGCTTCTCTAGTGATCTTCTTAGCTTGTGTGTGCCTTGTTTGGAGCTTCTTGTGTGTGCACGGATTCGTGGAGTGGCAATCGGGGTATAGGCCGAGTTCGACTTTAGGGAAGAATTTTTTATCAGCTCCCATTCACTCCCCCCCTCTCTGGTCGCCCGATTCGGTCCTTCAATTGGTATCAGAGCCGGTTACGGATCTTCGTGATTCTAACCAGTCTAAGATCCAAAGATGGGCGATTACGGCAAGGGGTCGGGTCCTCCGCACTTTGATGGCAAGAATTACCCGATGTGGGAGAGGCGCATGGGCGTATTTTTGTGAGGGAAGGGAACTCTTATCTGGGAGGTCACTCAGATTCCTCATTATGTCATTCCAGATAGTTTTCTGCTTCCAGGATCGCGGGACATGTTTGAGGCCAACAGCAAGGCCGTTGATTACTTGTTCCGTGCTATCTGTGCCTCGGAGTTTGATCGAGTGTACGGAGAGGATGTGGCCGGAAAGATTTGGCTCAAGTTGAAGAATGCTCATGTTGGCAATGCCCAAGTGCAAGCCCGGATGTTTACCACTTACCGGAGAGAGTACGAGAACTTCACTCATCTCCCCGGTGAGTCGACCGATGTTATGTTTCAGCGCTTCACTTGCATCGTCAACAACATGAGGGCCAATGTGACAGTGCTCCCATACACGGATCATGATCAAGCTATCAAGCTTTTGCATGCCCTGGATAGGTCCGTGTGGGAAGCCAAGATCGAGGCCATTGAGGAGTCGAGCGCGTATGATACAGTTTCGCTTGATGAGCTGTTTTCCAAGCTCAGGTCTTCAGAGGTCGATCATGGCTTGAGAGCCAAGAGCGAGAGCCCCACTGATCCTCATAGTTTGGCTCTCGTCTCAGGATCGAGAACTAATGCTAACTCTGGTGGTTTCTCTTTGTCTTGTCTTGTGTCCTTGCCAGATGAGGACTTTGATGTGCTGAGCGAGGACGATCTCGCCTTGTTGAGCAAGAGGTTTGGGCGGATGTACGAGAACCGCAAGAATGCAAGGCGGAGCTCGGGGATGTGCTATAGGTGCGGGAAGCACGGGCACTTCATCACCGAATGCCCTGAAGCCATGGAGATCAAGAATGACTACAAGGGCAAGCCCAAGCACGACTACAACAAGCACCGCTCTCGGAACAATTACAAGGACAAGCACAAGGACAAGAGCGAGAGAAGGCACAAGAAGGGTGTCGGCCACAAGAGGAAGACCGCTCGAGCGATGGTGGCCGGAGTGAGCGGCATCGACTCGACATCAAGTGATGCTTCCTCTGACTCGAGCAGCGAGGAAGAGCAAGAGAAGCGCAAGGACAAGCGGCACACGGGCAAGAACATCACCGGCCTGAGCTTCGTCGCGCAAGGAGGCTTTTGCGGCATGGCGCACTCCAAGAAGGGTGGAAGCACAGCTCAGATTCGAACTCTGACTCCGATGAAGAGGTACGACAAGATCCCAACTTCTTGCTAGAGGAGAATGCTAGGCTCAATGAGTTGCTTGATAACCGTGATGATGTGCTTAGAAAGACCAACAAGGAGAAGAGGGAATTTAGGTCTCTGTTGGGTGATGCTAAGGACAAAGTAGCCGAGCTTGAATCCTTGCTGGTGGATGCTAGGAATGAAATAGCCGCTTTGAAATCTACTCCTGTGGTATCGGATGAAATTGATTGTGGTGATTGCTCAGTTTTTCTTGCTGACTTGACTGCCCTCAAGGAGAAACATGCCTCTGTTCTTGAGGAACTAGATGTGGTTAGGGTTGAGTGTGATGAATTGAAGTCTAGGCCAGCGTTGTTAGGAGCTTGTACATCATGTCCCATTTTGCATGCTAGGCTAGATGAATCTCACACTAGGATTGTTTCTCTTGAGGCGGCATTGAAAGCTCCTCTTCCTACATCATGTTCAACCTGTGAAATGCATGCTTTGAAAAACATGGAACTTGTAAACTATGTTGATCGTCTGCAGGATGAAAATGATAAATTAAGAAAAATGATGGGGTGGTTGTCTGGGCATGAGCCACAATTGAGTATGATGTTGGCTCAGTTCAAGAGGTTTGATGGTCAGGCGTTGGGGCTGACAAGTGTGGTGAGAAGAGTGGTGAGGGAGAAGAGAAAGCCGGAGAGATCCCCATTCCACCACATACCACACCAATGAACAAATTTGCACCCAAGCCAAACTATCTCAGAAACAAGCTAGACACAACCCCCGATCCTCCAGTGTTCCCCCACAAAGCTGAAAACTACCAAAAACCCATCAAGTTTGTGAGCACCCAGGGGAGTGTCTTTGATGGGAAGACAGGAGAGAAAGCTGGAGAGAAGCTTGTAGAGAAGCCACAGCCTAAGCCAGTGCCAATCCGCTTCCATTGTGAGTATTGTGGGAGGGATGGGCACAAGGATGAGTTCTGTTTCTGGAGGAAGAGGGATGAGCGGTTTGCTAGGGAGATGGCAAACAAGGACAGGTACCACCTTGCTCGTGGTGTGCCTGAGCCTCGTAGAGGGCCTCTACCTAGGGGTGATGTGTTTGTGAGGACAGTTCCCACTCGTGGAGGTGGAGGTGTGTTCCCTCAGAGAGACAGGCGTGTTGGGTTTGGGCGTGGTGAGTTGGCTCGACGTGCTCCTTCTCGTGACCGTTACGAGTTTGGGAGGCACGATCGAAGCTTTGGGTCTCAGATGGACTATGGGCCACGTTTTCCCTCTCGTGGTGCGCGTACTCCTCCAGTGAGACGTGACAGGTCCTTTGGTGGTAGGCGTGAGAGGGCTCCGCCTAGAGGCTTTGGGAGGATGGATTTTGCTAACCCTTCTTTTGAGCAAATGGCTCAGCACTGGTTTGACTCTTTTGGTACTAACCCCAGTGTTGAGTCGCTTGCTCATTCTCGTCCTCGTTTTTTATTGCAGGTGGGAGGCTTGGAGAACTTTTGGTTGATCGACTCCGGTTGCTCAAGACACATGACCGGAGATCGTGGGTGGTTCTCCAGCCTCACCCCGGTGAGTACGAGGGAGTACATCACGTTCGGGGATAATGGGAGAGGACGAGTGCTTGCGGAAGGTATGGTGAAGGTGAGTAGCAAGGTGACCTTAAGAAGTGTGGCCCTGGTCAAGTCACTTGGTTTCAACCTGTTGTCAGTATCTCAATTACTTGACGAAGGTTTTGAGGTTCGTTTCAAGTCGAGTGCTTCTCGTGTGCTTGATTCTCGAGGCGATCTTGTCTGTACGATCGTCCCCGAGGGTCAAATCTTTCGTGCCGATTTTTCCCAGTCTGTTGGTCTTCCTCAATGCTTTGTTGCTGGCGTTTCGGCTGAGCTTTGGAAATGGCATAGGAGATTGGGACACTTGAGCTTTGAGTTGCTTTCCCGCTTGAGTGGTCTTGATCTTGTCCGAGGATTGCCTAAGTTGAAATTCGAGAAGGATTTGGTTTGTGCTTCTTGTCGGCATGGAAAAATGGTTGCCGCTTCTCACGTCCCTCTGACTTCTGTCATGACCGAGCGACCTTGTGAGCTGTTGCATATGGATTTGGTTGGGCCAGCTCGTGTTCGCTCTGCTAGTGGGAAGTGGTATGTTCTTGTGGTTGTTGATGACTTTTCGAGGTACTCTTGGGTTTTCTTTTTGGAGGATAAGAGTGAGACATTTGGCTTTGTTCGAGACTTGATCTTGAGGTTGAAGAATGAGAGACATGGTGATGCCATTCGAGCTATGCGCAGTGACAATGGCACGGAATTTAAGAACTCTCATTTTGATGCCTTTTGCAGTGATCTTGGTCTTGATCATCAGTACTCTTCTCCATACATCGCTTGCCAGAATGGCGTAGTGGAGAGGAAGAACCAGACCCTTTGTGAGATGGCCAGGACGATACTCGATGAGCATAGGACTCCTAGGCGTTTCTGGGCCGAGGCGGTCAATACCGCTTGCTATGTCTCAAATCGCATCTTCCTTCGTGCCTTTAAGAAGAAGACCTCTTATGAGCTGATGCATGGCCGACAACCCAAGGTGAGTCACTTTAGAGCTTTTGGTTGCAAGTGTTTCATTCTCAAGAAGGGCAAGTTGGATAAGTTTGAGTCTCGATGTTCGGATGGGATTTTTCTTGGTTATGCGATTCATTCTAGAGCATATCGTGTGCTCAACCTTGACACTAACCGAACCATGGAGACTTGCGAGGTAACCTTCGACGAGACACAGCCATGTAGCTCTTCTGCTTTTGAGTGTGCAGGTGACGAGGAGATTGGAGCGAGGATCTTCGAGGATGAGAAGGACGGAGATGGAGACGACGACGATGATGGTGGTGATGCTCCAGCGGCTGATCGTGTACGTACTACTTCCACTACTACGACGACGATCGAGGACGGACCATCCCCTACACCCACTACGACTGAGGCTGTTCGAGTGGAGGCTGCTGCTGAGGGGGAGGTTGTGTCCAGACGTGAGGCTCCCCGGCGAGTACAAGTTGATCACCTACCAACGACCATCATTGGTGACCTTCATGAACGCACTACACAGTCGAGGTCAAGGAATACTTCTCATTTCGCTCATTCTGCATTTGTTGCCTCTTTCGAGCCCAAAGATATTCGACACGCTTTGTCTGATGAGAATTGGGTGAATTCCATGCATGAGGAGTTGGAAAACTTTGAGAGGAACCAAGTCTGGGTGTTAGTCGATCCACCGCCAAATTGCCGTCCCATAGGAACCAAGTGGGTGTGGAAGAACAAAGAGGGTGAGAATGGGATGGTTGTGAGGAACAAGTCGAGGTTGGTGGCGTAGGCGTACAACCAGAAAGAGGGCATAGACTATGAGGAGACATTTGCTCCTGTGGCCCGTTTGGAGGCAATTAGGATCCTTCTAGCCTTTGCCGTGGCTAAAGGGTTCAAGTTGTACCAAATGGATGTCAAGAGTGCTTTCTTGAATGGGGTGATAGAGGAAGAAGTGTATGTGAGGCAACCCCCGGGGTTTGAGAGTGAGAAATACCCACACCGTGTATACAAACTCCAGAGAGCGCTCTATGGGTTGAAACAGGCACCTAGAGCTTGGTATGGCAGGTTGAGAGGCTTTTTGCTGAGTAAGGGGTTTGTGATGGGCACAGTTGATAAGACCATGTTCCTCCTTAAGCATGGGAATGACCTTTTGATTGTTCAGATATACGTGGATGACATAATCTTTGGTGGCTCTTCTCATGATCTTGTTGCCAGATTTGCAGATGACATGAGCAGGGAATTTGAGATGTCCATCATGGGCGAGCTGCAGTTTTTCTTGGGTCTCCAGATCAAGCAGTGCAAGGATGGGACCTTCGTACATCAGGCGAAGTACACCAGGGACATGGTGAAGAAGTTTGGCATGAACGACTCCAAGCCGCTGACTACACCGATGAGTACGACTACGGCTTTGGATGCGGACGAGGACGGCGAAACAGTGGACCAGAGGGAGTACCGGAGCATGATCGGCTCCCTCCTCTACTTGACGGCGACGAGGCCAGACATACAGTTTAGCGTGTGTCTGTGCGCTCGTTTCCAGGCTTCACCGAGGACTTCACATCGGCAAGCCGTCAAGCGGATCTTCAGGTACTTGAACCACACTCCTGAGTTTGGCCTGTGGTACTCTGCCTCTTCGACACTCCGGCTTCATGGCTTTTCTGATGCGGATTTCGCTGGGTGTCGTTTGGATCGCAAGTCCACTTCTGAGTGTTGTTAGTTCCTGGGTTCTTCTTTGGTCTCTTGGTCATCTCGCAAGCAATCGAGTGTAGCCCAGTCCACCACCGAGGCTGAATATGTGGCTGCGGCTAGTTGTTGTTCCCAGCTGCTTTGGATGACCTATACCATGAGTGACTTTGGTGAGGAGTGCTCCCAGGTTCCACTTTTCTGTGACAGCACCAATGCCATAAGCGTAGCCAAAAATCCTGTCCTCCACTCCAAAACGAAACACATAGAAGTGAGGTACCACTTCCTGAGAGACAATGTGGAGAAGGGAAACATATCTTTGTCCTATGTTCCCACCCAAGACCAGCTAGCTGACATTTTCACCAAACCGCTTGACCAAGCCACTTTCACTCGCTTGCGAGGTGAGCTTGGGGTGTGCTTTCCTTTCTAGCCTGGGTCTTGGAGAGTCTCATGTATATATGTGTCATATGTTCATTTTGTTGCATTTCCTTAATGCATTTTACTTTCTGTACAAAACCTGGTAGGATAGCCATCTTTGGATCACTTGAGCTAGGAATGAGCTTCTCCTATATACATTGATCACTGATGTGCTATGGATGAGACATGTGCATGATTGGTAGCTTGTGGATGTAAATGCTATGCTCTTGATGGTGTTGCTATATATGTATGATGAGATAGCATTTTGGTTGTGAAAATGATAAAACTGCCTCTCTCATGAGTAGATGCTTGTCTATGCGAAGTTTGTGCTTAAATGCTTATATCATGCTCAGTTTGTGCTTGAGGATCATATTCTCTTTGCTTGGGGTCAAAGATCCTTTGTCATTGTAAATGTTTAGCCCTTTTGCTTGCTTGGGGAGGAGCATAAGCTTCTTTTTGCCGCAAAGGCACTTCATGTACCATGTTTAATCTTGAAAATGAAATTGGTGTATGAATTGCCTTATGCTTGAAAAATGAGCTCCTAATTATGTTTTTATGTTTTGATATTCATATCTTGGGTGCTAAACTGTAGCATGCTTGTCTACCATGAGAAGTCTCATTTTAAGAAGTAGACACATGGCTCGGTGGCTTCAACATGACTTGAGTAGCTTGTGGGCGTTTATAATGATCTTGTGATGAGAATTTGTGATCTTGCATAAATTTTGAATGATCTAGTGCCTTTATGTTCAAATTGGGATGGATAGGATCTTGCTCATGAGATGACTATTTCTTTGTGAAAATTGCTTAAAATTGCTTTTAGCCATGTCACATGCTTATATGTCTCTACCTTCTTGATGGCAATGTGCTAGATACACCATGTCTACTTTGCTTGCTCTATGTCTCATTTGTAGCATTTTCTTGTGCTCTTTGTATATTTGAGAAGCTTGGTAGATTGTATATGTGCTTTGACATGCATTTTTCATGAAAACAAGGGGAAGAGTTTCATATACCTTGATTCATGCATTGTCAACAAAGGGGAGAGTTTTGTATGATATGGGGGAGATTACACATGCATTTGGGGAGAATTTTCATCCATTGGGAGCTTTTATGCATGTGTGGCATGTGAGGAGAAAAATTTGAGAAGAAGAGGTTGCATTTGCTTAGGGGGAGTTTGCATATGTGCAAGGGGAGCTCCTTTGTTTTTCCTGAGTTTTATGCTTTGTGATGTGCTCCTTGTGAGCTTTGTTTTGTCTCGGCTGTGTCGAGCCGTTGCCCTTGTCTTAGGGGGCCGAGACTTGGATTGGCGGGTGATCTTGTTTTCGCTTGTTCTTTGGCTTTGGATCACTTGCTTGGGAGGTTTATGTTCGTGGTTGTTTTTCTTTTCTTTTCTCTATCATGGTTACTATGGGTGTTGTCAATGCACTCATCAAGGGGGAGATTGAGGACCAGGTGTGTCCGAAGACCAGTGGAGGGTAGCTCCTTAGCGATGAGTGATTGACAACGTTGTGTGGACTGATGCTTGGCTAAGTGTGCAGGTACAGGTTGCGGCTTAACTCGTGTCGGTGCAGGTGAAGAACAAGCGCGAAAGGCCTTAGCCGTGGCGGCCTCCGGGTGATGGACCCGGTGGCCGATGGGGTCAAGTGCGAGCCGTGCGGTGCAAGACTGGTGGGTTGAAGTCGTGAACATGGGCCGGTGCAAGGCAGCGGTTGAAGCCCGAAGCTTGCACGCGGGGTTTGGTGGTTTGCCCACAAAACCATCAGGTGGACGGTTTCTTGGTTTGGGTTGCAAAACCAAGCCCGGAGGCCCGAGGCGACGGAGACGGTGATCCGGGAGCTTCGGGAAGCTTCGAGGCGGGGGGCACGTGACGTGATCGCGGGGCTTGCGTCGAAGCTAAGCAAGGCCGCGGTGGAAGCGTGTCCGCTCGATGAAGACTTGACCAAAATACCCCTGAGGGGTTGTATCTTCATTTATGCAGTAGGGGTAGCGTGGTCATTTACCTCCCTCCGATGAACTTCATATAAATAGCGGAGAGGTGGATGGCATCTCTCTCTTGCTTCCAAGGGCTTTCTCCCCCGGTAGATTTTCTCTGAACTGCTTCTTTTCCCTCTGGATTCCTTAGGCTAGACTCTTGTATAGAATCTGACCTCTGGATGTATGGAAGCATTCGGCATCCCGGTGATCTCCTAGTCCTCTGTGATTTTCGTGTCATTTTTGGGACTATTTTTGGGAGTTTTCGTTCTTGGCTCGATTCGTGATTTTGGAGGCGTTTCTTGATGGATTTTTTTGAGGGGATCATGGGTGGATGCCTTGCGCATCTTTGTGTGTGATCTTGACCCCTCAAACGCCGTGGAGAGCCTTCGATTCGTGCGTTTTTGGTTGGTGCCCGAGTTCATGGTGGTGGTTCGGTTGATCCACGATTTCTGATGATTTAGTGGCTTAGGAGTGGAGATTTTTGGGGCATAGCATCCTTGTGTGACGCTTTTCACCTCCCCAAAATCTTGTCTCAAGAGCTTCAACCGTTTGGGAGATCCGGTGATGGAAAGGTTGGGTTGACTCCCGAGCTCGAGCTTTTTCTGCTCTGTTCGAGCCCGGCGGACCGTCCGCGGGTCTCGTGTGGGCTGTCCGTGAGGTGTTGACAGCGCAGCTGTTCTTCGTTTGTTCTTCGCGAGGAACGTTTCGATCCGTTGGTTTCGGGCTTTTGTTTTGCAGGCAGTTCGCGGACCGTCCGCGTGGTCCTGGCGGACTGTCCGCGAGGCCCTGAGATTTCGTCTGGGGTGGCTCGTCTTTTGTCTGGGCTTTCCAGTGGGTTTGGCGGACCGTCCGCGGTGCACAGTCAGACAGTCCGCGAGGAAAGGATTTTCTCCCGAACTCTCTGTTAGCTTCTGTGTCAATTTCGGACCGTCCGCGCCTGACCGTCGGACTGTCCGCGACTACCTGGCGGACCGTCCGCGGAAGCCTGGCGGACCGTCCGTCCTGGACGCAGGAACTAACTCGAGTTGATCGGTTTCTTTGATTCTTGCTTTGGTGCTTCCGCTCTTTGCTCCTAGGCTTCTCTAGTGATCTTCTTAGCTTGTGTGTGCCTTGTTTGGAGCTTCTTGTGTGTGCACGGATTCGTGGAGTGGCAATCGGGGTATAGGCCGAGTTCGACTTTAGGGAAGAATTTTTTATCGGCTCCCATTCACTCCCCTCCTCTCTGGTCGCCCGATTCGGTCCTTCAACAACTATCAGGACCTTGTGAACAAGGCCATTTCTCAGGAAGATGCCATGAGAAGGGCACACAAGGATAAGAAGAGGCAGGCCGGATTCACCACTTCTGGTGGGTCAGGCAAAATGTTCTGCTTCGTCAAGAAGAACACCCAGGGGCATTCCCAGTCATCTCCATCGGGACACTGGAGAATGACCCTGTCTCAGAACAAGCCCTTTGGAAATTTCCAGTACCGTAAGGCACAACAGCAGCCTTACAAGCCTAATGCACCCCCGGCCAACAACAGCTGCTACAATTGTGGGCAGCCAGGGCACTATGCTAATGAGTGTCCCAAACCGAAGCAGATCAAGACCTACCAGCAGGGTTAAGGGTCAGGAGCCAAGCAGGGCAACCAGGGCAAGAAGCCCATTGTGTAAGTGAAGCAGGGCAAGCTGAACTTCACTTCTCTGATGGAAATGTCAGAAGGAGCACCAGTGCTGACGGGTACATTTTCTATCCGAGGCTATTCAGTTAAAGTACTGTTTGATTCTGGTGCAACGCATAGTTTCATAAATGGGAAAATTTTGCACAAACTGGGATTAGGTAGTTGTCGCATGAACCGACCTTATCTGATAACAACACCTGGTGGAAGAGTTACCACTAGAGACCTAGCCTGGAGAGTACCACTTGAGCTAGGTAGTAAAGTCTTTCCAACAAGCCTCATCGCCTTGGGCCTAGAAGTTATTGATGTGATTCTAGGAATGGATTGTTTGACCTAACATAAAGTCATCTTGGACCTTGCTACAAGAATGGTTGAAATCAATTCACCTACTGTCGGCACATCTACTCTATACTTACCTCCCAGTGGTAGTGAAAATTCTTATGCTTTCGCAACTATCACCTCTTCACTTGATGACATTCCAGTAGTCTGTGAATATCCGGATGTGTTTCCCGATGACCTGCCTGGCATGCCACCAGACAGAGACATCGAGTTTGTGATAGAACTTCAACTGGGCACTGCACCTATCTCCAAAAGACCTTATCGTATGCCACCTAAGGAGTTAGCCGAGTTGAAGGACCAATTACAGGAATTGCTTGATAAAGGGTATATTCGCCCAAGTTCATCTCCTTGGGGAAGTCCCGCCCTTTTTGTGAAGAAGAAAGATGGTAGTCTGCGGATGTGCGTGGACTATCGTCCTCTCAATGCGGTGACAATAAAAAATAAGTACCCCTTGCCCCGCATTGATGTTCTCTTCGATCAATTGGCCGGTGCCAAAGTCTTTTCCAAGATCGATCTTCGAGCGGGCTATCATCAAATTAAGATTCGACCAAGTGATATTCCAAAAACAGCCTTCTCCACCGGATATGGTCTTTATCAATTTTTGGTGATGTCCTTTGGTCTCACAAATGCACCTGCCTATTTCATGTACCTTATGAACTCTGTCTTCATGAATGAATTGGACAAGTTCGTAGTGGTATTCATTGATGATATCCTCATTTATTCCAAGAATGAAGAAGAACATGAGAAACATCTTCGGATTGTTTTGCAACGTTTGAGAGATCATAAGCTTTATGCTAAATTCTCCAAATGTGAATTTTGGCTGGATAGTGTGAAATTCTTGGGTCACACTATTACTAAGGATGGTATCTCCATGGATCCTAGCAAAGTGCAGAAGGTCATGGATTGGAAGCCACCCAAGTCTGTGCATCAGATTCGCAGTTTTCTAGGTCTAGCTGGCTATTACCATCGGTTTATTCCGGATTTCTCCAGAATAGCTAAACCCATAACGAAACTGTTGAAGAAAGGTATCAAGTTCGCATGGGATGAAGCTTGTGACAAGGCTTTCCATACCCTGAGGGAACATCTCACATCAGCCCCAGTGCTAGCACAGCCAGATATGACGAAACCATTTGATGTGTATTGTGACGCTTCGGGCACTGGCCTTGGTTGTGTGCTTATGCAAGACAATAGGGTTATTGCTTATGCCTCGCAAGCACTTCGACCACATGAGAAGAATTATCCTACCCATGACCTGGAGCTAGCAGCGGTTGTGCATGCCTTATTGGCGGCATTATCTGATGGGAAATCACTGCAACATTTTCACCGATCACAAGAGCCTTAAGTATATCTTCACTCAATCGGAATTGAATATGAGGCAAAGAAGGTGCTTGGAGTTGATAAAGGATTACGATCTAGAAGTCCAATATCACCCTGGCAAAGCCAACGTGGTTGCAGATGCGCTCAGTCGCAAGTATTGCAACTACGCCACAGTAGAGCCGCATAATGAAGTTTTATGCGAAGAGATGAGGAAGCTCAACATAGAGGTGGTCGAGCAAGGAAATTTAAATGCCATCTCTGTAGAATCCCCTCTCCAAGAGAGAATTGCCTTGGCTCAACTCACGGATGAAGGTGTCCAGTTAATCAACCAGAAATTATCTGAGGGAGACCCTAAGAACCCTTGTTTCCAGAAGGATGAGAAGGGAGTGATATGGTTCGGTCAGAGATTAGTCGTTCCCAGGATCCGGAAATAAGGAAGGAAATTTTAGATGAGGCTCACCTCTCTAAATTCACCATTCACCCTGGTAGTACCAAGATGTACAGGGACCTTAGAGAAAATTTCTGGTGGTCAAACATGAAAGGTGAAATAGCCAAGTACGTGTCAGGATGTGATACCTGTCAGAGGATCAAGGCTAGCCACCTAAAGACCGCAAGACAAATGCAACCTTTGTCTACACCCGCTTGGAAGTGGGATGACATCAGCATGGATTTCATAGTAGGTTTACCCCTCACTCCCAAGAAACATGATTCCATCTGGGTTATAGTGGACCAACTTACCAAGACCGCTCATTTCATCGCTGTCCACACTACCTATTCAGCTGAACGGTATGCAGAGATCTATGTTGACCTTATTGTGCGTTTGCACAGCATTCCAAAGACTATCCTATCCGATAGAGGCACTCAGTTTCTCGCTCGCTTTTGGGCACAAGTGCACGAGTCCTTGGGTACCAAGTTGATCCATAGCTCTAGCTATCATCCTCAGACCGATGGTCAGACAGAAAGAGTGAACCAAATAGTAGAAGATATGTTGATAGCATGTGTCATACATTTTGATAAAACATGGGACAAGTGCTTAGCCTTGGCAGAGTTTGCTTACAACAATAGCTACCATGCCATGGGACAGGCCGACGTCATTCCACGGCACTGTGCTGCCAACTCCCGTCCTTCCCCCATGCGGAACCCTCGAACGAGCCGGAACACACCCTCGAAATCGCTCCCGGACATGCACAGGAGCCGCCACGATGCCCGCGGAAGCCGGAGCTCGCTATCAACCCACGCCAGGAGCAAGGATCCGCAAGGACGACGATCCCTGGTGCCACACTCGCCAGTACGCGGACACTGTGCACTTCACTGTGCGGCACCCCTGTAACTGCCCCTCCTTAGCCTATAAAAGGAGGAGGCAGAGGCCCAGCCGTGGGGCATCGCATTACATTACGCTTACTTCGCACTCGACCATTCACGATATTGGCACTTGCCTCAATCATCCTAGCCACCAGGGACTTGGAGGGCTCACCTCCTCTCCCGCCTTGCCTGTAGCCCCCCTCTACGAGCACCTCGGTGCAAGATAATACAGTGCTCATGCACACCCTGCTAGACGTACGGCCGCGTGGCCGGAACCAGGATAAATCCGTGTCCCTGTGTTAGCATTCGCACCGAGCATCGAGAGATGCATCACAGCGCAATTCACTAGTTAGTGCCGGAGCTAATCCGGACACCGACAGAGGAGGACGGGGAGAAAGAGGCCGGCGGGGAGTGCGACGGGCGGTGAGAAAGAAGGGGAGGAGAGGAAAAGAGGGAGGAGAGAGAGACAGGTGGGTCCCACGGTGGTTGGTTGGTATGGAGTTTGAGATATAGAGTTTGACGGCTGCGAAAAAACTGGTACTGAACTAGAAAATATTAATAACCAGACAAGAATATTTCTTTTAGGGGTTAGATTTGGAGGTTGACGAGTGCGGATAGCCTAATGTTTCACGAGACCGCCTGGGTCGGTGCCTCCTACTCGATGCTGAGACAGGGCCTGGAGTAGCTTGCATCTGCCAGCTGGGCGCCTGGGCGGGTGCTTCAAACAAACAGCTAGGGCGAGTGGGGAGCGGCGGCCGCCATGGTCAAACCCAACAGCTTGTTGGCATTCGGTCATGGGAGCACGACATGGTGGACAACGAGAGCGCAGGAGCCGAGAGATGTGCCAGTGCAAACGGGAAGAGGCCAGAGAAGGCCGGTGCCGGTGGAGAAACCGGCCTCGTCAGTCGTCAGCGAGGGCCCGCGTTGGTCCAGGAATCCTGCTCCGGCGAAACCGGTTCCTCTTTTTCTTGCCACCTGCACGGCCCACCCCCCTCCCTCCCAGAGCTTTCTGCTGCCCTCCTATCCCAATCCAATCCTTGCAACCGCCGCACCGGCCTCCCTGGTTGCACCCTGTTCGTTTGGCTGACAGCTGGTGGCTGGTGCTGATTTGTTCTAAGAGATATGTACTGCTGACTGGTAGCTAGTGGCTGATTTGTTCTGAGAGAAAAGTACCGCTGGCTGGTGGCTGATAAGCCAGACGAACAGGGTGTCTCTGCTGTCTTCTTGCTTGCTGCTCTCCCCCTCCTTGTCTTGTTCGCCTTCTACTACAATAGGGGTGGTACAGCATAGCCTGTTGCTCATGTGCGCCCTATTGAGTATTGACCCGTCACATCTACCACATGTATCGAAAAATACTAGTTCGCAAATTTTTCACCAACTACCCGTTACATCAATCTCCGGATACTAATTAGGAGTATCAAACATGGATTAATGACAAAACCCATTCCACAACCCCTACCTTAATTTTTTAGACGAATCTAACGAGTTTAATTATATCATCATTAGACAACGTCATGCTACAGTAACTAATCTCTAATGACATATTAATTAGACTTAATGAATTCGTCTCGCAATTTCCAATCCATTTGTGTAATTATTTTTGTAATTAGTCTACGTTCAATACTCCTAATAAACTTTGAAAGAAGACCCAAAATTTTCACCCTCACCAACTAAACAGGGCCAGTTGTTCAGCTCGTTAAGTTCCCCAGAGTTTCACCAAAATTCTCACCTAGCGGACCGTGTTAGTTCATTACTTCTCTCTACGCACGCGGTCTAATGTAAAAAATTCCACCTATTTTTCACCAACTAAACAGGGCCTAAATTTAACTAATGAATAGTGCTGTGATAGTGAGCATCTAACTCCAACAGCCTAGCTAAATTGGTTGGACAAGCTAAAAAATAAAAAATCCAACAAAAAAACTTTCCAACACACTCGCTATCGATCTCCTTCGCTGTCCTCGCTGGCTATATTCCTACCACCCCTCATTATCTTTGGCTAGCGCAGCGTGCTTGCCATCCTTGCGCTGCCGCGCACGCGACCCCACCAGCTCCCATGCCGGTGCTGAATTCACTTTTCCTGTGCGCGCCTCTGCTTTTCCCCCCACGAAATCGCTGCCCTGTTTCAGTCTCGGGGGAGGCGAAGGTCGAGCGTTCCCGTCAAAGGAGGAGGTCGTGCGACGCGGGGAGAAAGAGGAGCTCAGGCGGCGACGAGTGTGACGGCTACCGCGCCTACATCCCGCCGGAGCTGATCCCCGCAGTCCATGTGCGCGGCCGTGAGAGGAGCGACGCGAGCTATCAGTGGAGGGGTGCAGGTCTCTTTCCTGCCGTCACCGACTCCAGCGCCCCACGAAGGAGGAAGAGGAGGACCCACGGTGGAGATCCTCAGCGTGCTTGCCGGCTCCAGTTTGGGAGCTCTCGCATCCATGGACAGGGTTGCAGTGGAGCACAAAGGAGGAAGAGGAGGGACCACGCGTCAGTGAGTGGGAGGGAGAAGAGGAGAGAGAGGAGAATTGGATATGAAGAAGAGATTTAACAAGTCTGTTGGAAGAAGAAGAGATATAAAGAAAGAATACTAACTAAATGACTAGCTAAATATGAATTTAGCTAGTCTAATTTAGAGCATCTCCAAGAGCTCCTTCAAATTACATTAGCTAAATTCACTTTTACCTAGTCATTTTGCTTTTCAAAGGTGGGAGAACCGACAGACTAGCCAAATATCTCTCTTCATATCCAATCCTCCTCTCTCCTCTTCTCTCTCCAACACACTGTCGCGTGGGTCCCACTCCTGCTCCCCTGCTCTCCATGGAGGAGGCAGCAGCAGCAGTGCAGCCATTTGCCCTCCTCCCGCCGCTGTCGATTCACCGCCGCCGCCGCCTCCATCCTCGCCGGCTAGCTCATCCTCCTCACAGGCCAGCGGGCCCTGCTCATCCCCAAGCTTGCGGGCCCTCCTCATCCTCAGGCCGGCGGCGCCCCTACTCTCCTCCTCCTCCTCAAGCCGGTGGACCTTCTCCTCCTCAGGTCGTCGACCCTCCACCACCTCGTCTCCCGCAGCAGGCGGCAGATGGCAGCCTCGCTCCTCCTCCGCGTACAGATGCGCCCTCCTCTCCCAACAGCGACAGACGGCGGAGGATCGACGCGCCACTCCTCCTCTCCCGGCGGCAAGTGTCTGCGCAGCGCAGACCCGCGCGCGTCCGCCTCCTCTGCCGCCGGCGAGGGGCTGCGCAGGTGGGATGGGGCGCGACAGCGGTGATGGCAGTGACGCGGCGCGGCAGGAGCGAGGGCAGCGCGTGATGCGGCGGTGGCGACACGACGCGGCAGGGGTGATAGCATCCGGTGCTCACCGGCGCGGCGATTGCGCAAGGCGGCGGAGCTGCGTGTGGGCGCGTGGCAGCAGGCGGGCTCGCGGGGAAGCAGTTTTGGCGCGAGGAGGGCGGGAGGGATCGATGCCGCCGCGGCATCCGGGGATTTTGCGAGCGCACGGCCTCATCAAATCTCGCGAGTCGGCGGGGAAGGATTGCGAGGCAGATTGCGATTTTCTTTTTTCCCGCGGCTGTTGGAACGTAGGTTCTGCGTTTTTCTCTATACTAGCAACTGTGCCTATGCGTTGCAACAGGAGGGAATAAAGTCTAGTATCCAACGGTAGCTACTCACATGTTGTCTTGTTTTGGCCTCTAATCATACGAGTGCAGAGGAAGGCATAAGTAAATCGGAGTCAAATATTGTACTACCTCCGTCCTTAAATATATGACGTTTAGGACAAGTAAATTAGTTCATTTTTGAATTACATAGTTTGTCCTAAACGACATATATTTAAGAACGGAGGGAGTATCAATTTCGTGTGGGCTGCTTTCGGTGCTCGTTTTCCCTTGCCGCATCATGGCTGTTTCCCTTGCCGCGCCATGGCCGAAGCAGACGGACACGGAGGGGAGACACAACAGGCTGGCATTACGTCGAGCTGCAGCTAGCCCTTCGAGCTGCTCTGGTGCTCGCTTTCCATTGTTGAGCCATGGCTGAAGCAGACAAACACAAAAGGGAGACACAACAGAGGCAAGAGATTATTTTATTTCTACTGCTTCAGAGTCCTGTCGGACCACGAGAGACGGAGAGAACCCATGAAGGATTAGTTCCTTGCTTTAATATCAATATTAGTAAAGATAAAGATAGAGATAGGTAGAGATTTTCATATATATGCCTAGAGTTGAAATCAGTCAAACTCGATCGGGATAACCCTAATATCGTTTTCACTTTCACATTTGAATACGAAAACGAAATCAAATTCAAAAAGTCGGAAACGAAAACAAAAACGAACTTGCAGGATATCGGAAGATTCAGAAACGAAAACAAACTTGCGAGATATCGGAAGATTCGAAAACGAACTGTTTCGATTGAAAACATATCAAACACAATCAGAATAAAAAAAAGTAAATTAAAAGCACCGAACCGTAGAATCTAATTGAGCATGACAACATGCCGACCGTCCACCAATCAACCGCACGTCCACACATGGTCATGCACAAATGCAGTTACACACGTACATGATACATTGATACACAATTCACCGATTAAGCTAACGGCCATAGTGTATTCTAGTTCTAGGCGTATGTATGGAAAAACAAACTAAACAAAAACTAATATGTTTTCTTAAAAAAAACAAAAGCGAATAGGCATTCCTCTCCTGTGGCCTAATTTCCCACGAGCCCAGTTGGCCCATTCGGCCTTTCTTCCCCTAGGTTATAGGTTTTCTCGGTTTGCTCGCTGGCAGGCTGACGGATTCTTTCTGGTTTCTTCGGCTTGGGTCCGGGCGGTCGGTTGTCTCGTTTTGCATCTTACGCGCCGGATCAAGTGGAGGGAAGCCGATTTCTCTCCGGTTTTCACCGCGGTTTCCACCTGTTGCACATGACGGACGAAGTTTTCAGGCAGAAACAATCTTTGTTTTAATATTAGGTAGAGAAGAGATTTTACCGATGGAAAAGAAAATAAAAGAGCTGTTGGAGTTGCTCTTAGTGAGTCACTTGAAGTTACTCTAAAAAAAAGAAACAAAAAGGAAAAAAGTGCGGGGCACCGCGCGCGCTGTGCGCTCCGCGTGGTCGGTTGTGGAATTGGTTTCTCCGGCCGTCGGTTCCCGTCATGGCCGCTGCGCACCGGTCGTTGCTGCTGCCGGGCGACGTGCTCGCCGACATCCTCGCCCGCCTGCCGCGCCGCTCCATCTGCAGTTTTCACACTGTGTCCAGGGACTGGAAGCCATCGCCTCCGGCCTGAGCGCCGACCGCCTCTTCGCCAAGCGCCCGGCCGCCATCACCGCGATCAGCAAGGAAATTAGATCGGTCGAGGTCGACGACGATCAGCGCCCCTTCGACATCGTCCGGTTCGACTTCTTCCGCAGTCGCTGGTACCCCGGCGTCCACAACCGCAAGAAGAGGGACCCGTGCCCTCGGACCGTTTCCCTGACGACATGAGACATGACCATCTCCGCCAAGGCCTTCAGCTCTTGGGACGGCGTCCTCTGCGTGCGCATCTTCCCACGGAAGCCGGCGCCGAATACATGCTCTGGAACCCGCTCAAACACCGGACGTGGCCGTAGTACCCCGTCACCGCGACCTGGTGCCCCCGATCGCGGCCTGGATCCTGGCCGTCGGCGACGACACCGGCTGGCGGGAGGTTCCCCTTCCTTCTTCCTCCCTCTCCATGATGGGTGAAAGGGATCACTTCGTCAGCTTGCACTGGTTGGTGCAGCCTGCGGGCTCCGGAAAGGTGGCGCTGCTCGTGTTCGACACGGCGCAGGAGTAGTTCCGGATCATGGCGGCGCCGGAGCGCCCGGGCCTGGACCCGACGACGGCACGGTTGCGCGTCGTGCCCGGCGGCAAGCTCTGCGTCCTGGCCGTCATCACCCAGCTGGCGCCGCCTGTGGCGCTGGAGGTGTGGGTGCTGGATGACTACTCCGACACCCGAAGCTGGAGTCTCAGGGAGACGATCGGGCATGATGCCATCCGTCAGCCGCGGATGTCAGTCTGGCCGAGGTGGTTCGCGGCGACCGCCGTGGAGGGCGTCCACGAGGGCGAGGAGATATTCATCCACTATGAACGTTATGGGATCCGCCGGATCATCGCGTACAGCGTCCGGAGCAAGCTGTGGCGCGACATGAGCGTCGGCCGGAGCTGCGCGGCCTTGCTCATGTACAGGGAGAGTGTCTTGCGGCCGGAGATCAGCTTTGGGAAGGCTCTGCACGTGTTCAGCCGCCGTACAGCATCCCATAGACCACGGTATGGCCATGGCATTCGACGGCGTTCGTATAGTTGTTTCGACCCACCATTGGAGGGGTCTGCTAGCGACTCTCAGATTTAGTGTAACATGGGTTAAGAAATCACACTATGCGTTCCTTTATCTAAATCTGCTCCAGCTTACAAAACGGGAGGTTGAAGCCACCGAGTTGTAACATACTTCCATGCCACCCAAGTAGTTGGTAAGAATTTTTTTTAAAGACGTGCAAGCACGTTTTTCATTAAGAGAGGAGAATAAGGTTGTCAGTTTTTACAGACAGGCACGAAGCCAAACGATTACACCGCCCGCACCGGACGAACACCTAACAGGCGAGCGAGCGGAAGAAAGTCCGCGCGCGTCCAAGACCTAGCCTCATCCAGAATCGCCGGCACAAGCGCCACCGGCATGAGAGCCTCCTTGTCGTGCACGCGCCTGTTCCGCTCCTTTCACAGCGACCAAGCGACCAGCCAGACGAAGGAGTCGAAGCCTTTCCTTCGCACATTAGCGACCTGCTTCCTAGCAGAGCACCACCACTCCGCGAACCTCACCGAGCGGTCCGGAGCTAGGGTCTGAAGGAGAATGTGCCTGAGTGCCAAGAACCAGGTCTCTCTGCTGAAGACACAGTTCACAATCAGGTGATCCAGCGTTTCGGACTCCTGTGCGCAGAGCACGCAGACATCCGAACCCCTGAGCCCATGACGGTGGAGCCGGTCAGAGGTCCAGCAACGGCCGTGCAAGACCAGCCTGGCGAAGAACTTGCACTTCCCTGGCATATGAACCTTCCAAATCTGACGCGCTCCGAGGATCTCAACGCAACCAAGAAAGAGGGCGGAGTAGGCCGAAGCCGAAGAGTAAACCTCGCTAGGCGACCACTTCCAAATGAATCTGCCAGGCTCAGCTGTGAGCCTAACCTGCTGCACCAGGTCCCAGATGGTAAGGTACTGCAAAAGCACCCGCACAGTCCTGGCGTGGGTGACGTCCGCGACCCAACGTATCCCTGCCGCCCCCATCTGCAGGGCCTCAGCGACCGTGCGGGACCGACGCACCCTTGGCGAGACCGCGGCCCAGAGGTTGGGTGCCAAGGACTTGACGGAGCACCCGGAGATCCAGCTGTCCTCCCAGAATAGTGCGCGGGCACCGTCCCCCACCTCAACAGAGATGGAGGCGTCGAAGAAAGCCTGGGAGTCCCGGTCAACTGGGAAACGGAACGCCGCCCAAGTCCGGGTCGGTCCGCGCAAGCCAAAGCCAACGCATGCGCAGTGCCGTACCAAAGGCGCGGAGGTTGGGTAGTCCGAGACCTCTGCAGCGAGTAGGGCAGGTGACATTCACCCAAGCGACCAGATAGCGACCGCCCGAGGCCACCTCTGTACCAGACCAGAGGAAGCCGCGGATGAGAGTTTCGACCGCGCGTAGCGCCCAAGGGGAGATGAAGATCGCCATGGAGATATGCACCGGGATGGCAGAGAGGGTGGACTTGGCGAGGACGAGGCAACCACTGCGGCTCAACAGTCTGCCCTGCCAAGGAGGCAGGCGTCTGGCGACCTTATCGACCAGTGGCTGCAAGGCAACTTTGGGTAGCCTTCTAATAGAGAGAGGTACCCCAAGGTAGGTGCAAGGGAAGTCGGTGATGGTGCAGGATAGGATAGAGCGAACCAAGGGCAGGTGGTCCTCGGAGCAGTTGATGGGGTAGACCTGACTCTTGGAGTAGTTGGCTGCCAAACCAGATGCGCTCTCGAAGAGCGACAACACCGCCTTGACGCCCCGCATGTCTAGCTCGACCGGAGAAAAGAAAGCGACCACATCATCTGTGTAGAGAGAAGCGCGAAAGCGGATGTTCCTCCCTAAGGTCAAAAGGAGACCACGGGATTCCGCTTTTCGGAAAAGGGCATGGAAGCATTCCATGACCAGCACAATAAGCATGGGGGAGAGAGGGTCTCCCTGGCGCAGGCCGCGACCATGGCAGATCCGCTGCCCAGGGACACCATTTAGCAGAACCTTGGTGCTAGCAGTGGAAAGAATAATCGAGATCCAGTTGGTCTACTTGCGTGGGCAGCCGACCGCCGAAAGGAGCTCAAGAAGAAAAACCCACCCGACCGAGTCGAAGGCTTTAGCTAGATCAATCTTGAACATGATTCTAGGAAGCTTTCGACTAGAGAGCGTTCTGGCCGTGCCAAGAACGTAGCGGAAGTTATCGTGGATGAGGCGACCTTTGATAAAAGCACTTTGGTTATGTGAGATTAGGGAACGAAGGTGAGGGGCGAAACGGTTTGCTGCCACTTTGGAAAAAAGCTTCCCAAAGCTATGAATTAGGCTGATGGGGCGATAATCTGAGAGAGCGACCGGGTCCGTTTTCTTGGGGATGAGCGTGAGGAGAGCGTCATTCAGGTGGTGGAAGCTGCGGAAGTCCAAGTCAGAGAGAGCGTTGAACGCCCGCAGCATATCACCCCTAATGATAGACCAGCAAGACCAATAGAAACGACCCGTGAAACCGTCCGGCCCGGGGGCCTTGTCCAAAGGAAGATCCCTGACAACCTCCCAGACCTCGGCCTCAGAGAACGGGAGGGCGAGCTCTTCCAGGTCCCGCTGCGGGAGGCCCAACTCCACGAAGTCGAGCACGCAGGAGCGCTCGTGGCTGGTGCCAAGGATTCTGTCAAAGTAAGCAAATGTTGCAGCTGCTTTTTCATCTTCGCGGAAGACAGGGCGACCACCGACCAGAAGGGAGGGGGTGAAATTTTTTCTCCTACGGTGGTTGGCATGGAGGTGGAAAAGCTTAGTATTAGCGTCCCCCTCGCGGAGCCACCTAAGGCTAGAATTTTGCCGAGCGATCGTTTGCTGCAGCGAAGTTAGCCCTAGGTAGCGGAGTTTGAGGAAACACCGTAAAGAAATCTCCTCTGGAGAGAGCGACCGTGAATCCTGTGCGACCTCGAGACGGAAAATGACCTCCTTGGCAATCTGGATCTGCAAACGAATGCTCCCAATCGCCTTGGAGCTCCACTTAACCAGTGCCTTCGCTGTCTCGCGAAGGAGGTGATCGATCGTACGTAGCGGGTCAGCATCAGGGCGCGATCCCGACCAAACTGCCTTGACAGTGTTCAGGAAACCCTCCACTTTAGGCCAGAAGGCCTGGAAGGTGAAGCGTTTCTTGGGGTTCATCCCGCTGTTGAGAAGGAGGAGAAGGGGGGCATGGTCAGAGCATCCGGAAGAGACCGCGTGCAAAGCGGAGGATGGGAAAAGAAGCTCCCAGTCCGGGGAGACAAAGACTCTGTCAATACGCTCAAGCGTAGGATGCGACCTCTCGTTGCTCCAAGTGAAGAGACGACCCTGCAGGTGGAGCTCAAGAAGCTCAAGGTCGTTGAGGAAACGGTGGAAGCGACCCATCATTCTATGTGAAAGGCGGCCATTCTTTTTGTCGGCCGCCTGATAGATGAGGTTAAAGTCTCCGCAGAGAACCCAAGGCCCAGAGAGCGTAGGACGAAGGGCACGAAGCTCGGCGAGGAAGGAGACTTTATCCGCATCAGATTGTGAGCCGTAAACGGAAGAGAGCCACCAAGACTGAGAGGGTGCAGAAAGCAGCGCAACATTCACCGTAACGTGGTGGGTGCCCAGGGTCGGGGAGGTGACGAGCCAAGTGTCCTTGCGCCAAGCGACTAAGATACTAAAACAAACCGGATTTCCAGGAAAGGAAACCCGATCCCTGCACCTCAGTGATAGTCCTAGAAGACTATCACGTGCAAATCCCTGTCTTAGAAAGTAACGAAAACCGTACAACAGAAGGAAATATATGAAGATCCACATAAATAATATTATAATAATTAATCATCTGAGTACAGCATTACGGCACATACCAGGTACAATTCCAACATGACTGAATCAAACAGAGTAAACATCTACGCAGCGGCTCTCATGTAGTGAAGTAGACTCCATCCCCATAGGCAGCTCGAGTGTAGAACAGCCTCAATCTTCCCATCCATCGTGCTCAAAGTCGTAATCCGGCTCCTGGTTTGAAAACCCGTCATCTACTCGATAAGCGAGTAGGTCATGTCAGCTTCCCAATAAAGAGCATAAGCAAGAGAATAATTCTAGTATGCATGGATATTCCTATATATGGCTGTAGAAGGTTATGCAAGCAGCGGTAGCAACATCAAGGAATACAGAAAAGCCGAGAGGTCACCATCTCCGAGGAGATCCACACCTCCGAGGCCAACGCCTCCGGGATCAACACCCCAACCAAGGAAAGAACGCCAAGCACTGGATCTCAACTGAGTCACAGCATCCCACTCTCATCTGCGATGTGGGGTCACCAACTCCTATCCCCACATCTCAACGGCACGAAGCCGGGCTGACACACACAGGGGAGAGAAAGCAGCACAAGAAGAGTAGCCAGAGTAACAGATCCAAGGGCTGTCCATACCAGTGGACACGGACTATAGCTATAGGTTTAACACTCTGCAAAGGTTGTACAACTAGACCGCCGAGTAGGGCAGAATCGGATGCCTCCGATCCACATCCCTACCTAACGGCCAGAGACCTAGCAGTGGACGACACTCTCCTGCCTCTCCGAGCCTGACTCGTCCTGATCTGGGGAGGGAAACTTGCCAGTAGGGCCTCGAAGCTGTGAAACCATCCCCGGAGGAGCCAGGGTAACGTCTACTCGAGGGGTATAACCCGTCCCCCTCACACGATCACACCGATCCGCCTACAGGCTGGATCCCATCCACATACTAGTTCTCGGACCGAACCCCGCCCATAACAAGGCGAACAGTTTGCACGAAAATAGCCCAAAGATACACGGTTAAACTGTCGATCGGTCCTTAATTGCAAAAGTGAGCACTCACCAACTCCATCCGAACGACACGCCGCTAGGGCGGGAGGCCAGGTCGCATCTCCCCTAGACAGGCGTTCACAAGTAACCAAAGCGGCTCGCTCCCGCGGTAACACATCAAGGATACTGTTGACGGTTCAAAACCGCGTTCAACTTCGCCGCAAGTACACGGAGTGACTTGGTGCCTTTTTCACCAAAAGAGGTGACCCCCCTAGGTTCTTGTCAATCCACGGAGCAAGGGAATTATTTGCGTTTAACCTAACACTAACTTATTGACAAACTAACCCTAGATTATGTTAAAGAGAAAGAGAGAGGTGTTCACGAGTATAACGTATGCCCATGGAGTCTAGGTACTTGAGATGCAATCACCCAAAACATGGTAAAACCCCGATCCAATCTATCTAAGGATGTGAACAAAGAGTTAGGCGTTTCCCTTCCCTCGTACTAGTCACTACGTGAAGGTAATCGTCGCTAACCCTAATGAACACGGTATGTTGATGCGATCTACGGGAGCAACTGTAACGACCCGGGTTTTCGGTGAGGAAAACCCGACTCCCTATACCCTTGTGATAGTCCTTGGATCAGTAGCTATCATGTATAGAACTCATTACAGTATAATATTATTTTCATACAACGAAATCAGAGTACAAAACAAAGTATTTACATCCGAATACAGCTCGGTATACGATTTAAGTACAAGCCCCTTGGGCTAAGCGACAAGTAGAAACTCTACGCAACGGTAGTTAAGGCTTCAAGTCTTCATCTTCGATCTTCACCACAGGCATCTATGAGCGAAGCAACGCAACCCTTCCTCCATGGATTCTTCATAAAAGGACTTTCACTCCAAGTCCAATCCTGCACTCACAAACTATCCCTAAGGAATGGGATAGGTTCACGTCACCAACCGTATGCAAGCTTTAAGTGGACTAAAGCTAAAGGTATAAAAAGTAGTCAATGAGTAGGCTCAGGTTTTTCCTATGCAGCAGTAACAAAGCATAAATAATAAATCTCTATATCCCACCAATCCCAAACTCTCATCCACAATCAGATACACCTGGTCACCCAGATCACCGTCTCCAAATCCTATCTCCATCTAGGGTCGGTGCGAGAACTCCCACTCCTCGCACCTCAATGATTGCACCCGGATCCGCGAGGCAGAGGGAGCAACTCTCCTCTCCCCGAATGCAACCACGGCTCACCACACTCAATCCTATAAGGGGAGGTAGAAATCCCAAAACATGAGAGTCAGAGTAAACATCAGGCATGTCCATGACCGAGGACGCGGCTATACGTATAGATCTAAACTCTGCAGAGCGTGTACACCTGTACCCAACTCGGGATGGAGCCCAGCCGGTAGCTAGTCGACTGAACCCACCCTACCGGACGAACACCTAAGAGTTATGATTCCACCCTGCATCCGAGTCTCGCTGCGGTCCCCCGCAGAAGACCACCCCGGAACTGTGAACATGCCCTCGTGTGGCCACACGGGGAGCGCCGCAAAGGGAAGGGGCCCTCACCCGCTTCCCTTTCACTGATACCCTCTATCCTACTAGCAGGTATGGTATCGCACTTGCCAGGGTCGACCCGGCCCTATCCCCACTCTCGGCGAGGTGGTGTGTACGTAAGTCCCGTGAAACAAAGCGACCCACTCGGTTTCAGACTGGGGCGAGCTCCTGTCCTCCAAAGTAGTCACAAACCCCAACACCTGTGCTCCGAAAACATTGTGCCTGCCATAGGCACGAAGTAGGGATCGCCCGAGAAGACGAACCCCTGGCCCCCGATTCCAAATCGGGTTGTCTTGAGCTCACCCCCGCCAAGTCACCCAAAAATGCCTTCTCCTGCCGGTTTTTCCCCACACACGCCAAGAATCTATCCACATATCCCATACACATGCATAGCAAAGCTCAGCGTATATACACACATATATATAGTAGTGGAAGGGCAATCAAGGACAGGGAAAATAAAGAAGGCAGTGCAAGGTTCAACATATCCATCATCATGCATAAAGTAAAGCGCTAGCAGTTCTACATAGCAATGCCTAATGGGTACTCAGAGTCGGTCGGGCGTGAACACCTGTGTGCAAGTAGTCGTCGTAGCTTCCGTAGTTGTACTTGATCTTCTGGCTTGTCTCCTCAGCTCCGGGAAATCCTAGATTCGCAAACATAAATAAATAACGGAGCTAAATGCAAATAAACTCCAAAGAGAAGTAATAAAGAACCGAATAACTCCAAAAGCTAGTCTAACGGGTGCTTCAACATTTTAGAAGAATAAAGAAACTAATTTCATATTTTTCTAAGCTAGAAACAAATTATCATTGATTTTCAAACAAAGAAATATTTTATTTAATTAATTTCGATAAAGCACAAAACATAGGTCGGCAAGTTAGAGATTACAGGCTAGGTTTTGGATTGGTCTACAAGGTTTAGTTGACTAGTCAACGATCTTAGTTGACCAAGTCAAAATGAAAGGTCAAAGGTCAACCGGACCCCACAAGTCATCCTGTGGGTCCCATATGTCAGATGGGACCAGGCTGGTTAGTTAGCAGTCTCACATGTTAGCGGGTCCCCCACGATAAGTATGTGGGCCCCTTTGGTCAGATTAGAGATCGTGCGGGATGGATAAGCTAGAACCGAGTGGTGTAGGTAAGAAACTTGGCTTAAGCTGAAGCACGACAAAGATGTGGCGAGGACGGATTTATTCGTGATATGGCGGATGGTTCAGTTAACGCACGCGTCGTGCACGACGAAAGCGTCGCACGGCCGCGGCGAAAGGTATGGTCGGGACTTGAAAGATCGGATCCAAGCATCGATGTTCAAGTTTTAAGGACCAAGGTTCATTTAGCACGTACATGACTTTAGGCAAACACACGCAGGAACTAAACTAAGGATGTGTGTGGCTGGAGACACATGCTAGAACTAAGCTTGTGCCGGTTCAGCTATAGGCAGAAAGGAAGAACAGACAGTAGTTGCTACTTGTATGGTTTGAGGTTCGAAACAGAGATTAGTAAAGTGCTAGCATTGGCACATAGCTCGGCATCCAGCAAAGTGCTAGTAAGAAAGATTAAGGCTCGTAATTAAACACTTAAGATTATATGCCTTCGGAAACAAGACAGGAGAGGCCCGGCGTGCTAGCTTTTGCTCAGACTGATGCTTCATGGTGTGGAACAGATAGACCATAAGTAGCTCGTTGGAGAAGTAAGCTGCACAGAGACTGTAGGATTGGCATGGTAAACTAAAAGGAGAGAGTTGGTGGATGGTCAGAGAAAAACTAGCACTACAGGCTGCAGGTTTGGTTCTAAGCTCTGGTGGGAAAAGGAAAGACTGATGCTTAGTAAGGCAAAACAGGAATAGGATTAAGGTTGGAAGATAGATTAAGGCAAAGGGCTGCGAGCTAGCATAGTTAGCATGTACATGGCCTTCCAACACACATACAGCTGCCACTGCTACCTTGCTTGAGGACAGCACACAGACCGGCAGTATAACACACACAGGTTGAGCAGGCTTAGATAAAGGTCACACAAGTTTGCACAGGTTCAGATAGAGCTTCAAACATGACGAGCACTTGGCTGATCTAGAACACATGGTCACATAGGACTAGCAAGCAGGGTGAAGACTGAAGGTTTGTTGGCCAACAACATGACCTCGTTTAGAACATGCAGCAGCTAGGCATGCATGATCGTGGCCTGATCACAAGCTAGGAAGCACTACAACTTTAGCATATTAGAGTCCTGCACACAGCTCGGCAGCGAGCAATGCACAAGCAAGAAGGATAAAAGATCAAGGTTAAACATTTGAAGGTGTATGGCTTGGTAACAAAACAGAAGATGGCTATTCATACATGGTTCGTGCAGGTTCAGCTATAGGTGAAAAGAATTCAGGCTGGCAAGCAGACTGCTTGCTGAAATGCCACGATGGCATCCACTTGAAGGCTGCTTGTATGCATGCTGCGTCCAGGTCTATAGGAGATCAAGGATTTTTACTTGCTACTAGCAAGCTTGTGTGGGTGTGGTGCTTGTGGCATCCCATGGCAAGGCGTGCTGCTCGTCGGTTGTGAGCAACACGACAGTGTCAGCCAACACAAGGGCATGCCATGTGAGGAAGGCTTCATGGATAGAGAGAACGGGTGGTTGGTAGCTCACTCGAGAGGAAAAAGAGGTGGCTTGGCCGAAGATCAGAGAAAAGAGATCAAGGCCCATGCTTTATCTGATGCACATGATGCACACAGAGAGAAACAGAGGGACCTGCGCCTACTGCTTGTCTAGCTGATTAGAGAAGAGAGAAAGACTGCTGCAGCTGGGACTCGATGGAGGAAGAGGGGTGTCGCTTGTTCGGTGGAGAAGAAAAAGAGGTGCAAGCCCAGGCTTGCAATCTGGGAGCTCGGTTTGCTTCGGTTGGATGAAAGAATGGAGAGAGCAGAGAGGCTGGTGGCAGCAGATTTGGTAACCAGAGATAAGGCCTTGGCCTCCCTGAGTTAACGTGTGCACAACCGGTGAGGTGCAAGGAAAACAAAAAGGCGAGGCTTTGCCTCCCTATGTGAGTGCGCGTGTGAGCAAGCCAGCAGCTCGGTCACAGCGGTGCCTCGGCAACGGCGACACAGGACGGCGGAAGAAAAGGGACGGCGGTCAAGCGGTGGCGCGCGTGCAGACGACGGCAGTGGTACCTGCAAGCGTAAGGCTCGACTCGATGGTCGGCACACAAGTGACCGCGTTTGCACGGCGGCGCGAAGCATAGCAGCCAGAGGTAAAGGCCGGGCAAAGCCATGGCTTGTTCAGAGAGCAAATAAGCGGCTCGAAGGCCGGCATAGGAACAACAAGGTGGGAATTAGGCTCACCTGAGGGCTTGCTGTCGTCGTGCAGGCATTTTGACGAGCAGTTCGTGGGCGTGGGCGTGGCCGAGGCTGGACGAAGGGGACAGCGGTGTGGCGCCGATGTCGCGGTATGGGTGTCTCCGGCTCTCCTCCGGGTCACGAGTGGCTCAGCTCCACATCAACGGGGATGTCCTTGGCACGGGCGGCTCCGGCTGTTGGCTGCGTCGAGCGACGGCGGTGGAGGCGTTGGTGAAGAGGATGCGGTGCAGAATAGGAAGCAGAGGAAGCAGGGCAGCGACGTCTCGAGCTCGCGGTTCCGGGCCACTCCCCATGCTCGGCTCCTCCTGGTGCCTGGCGTCGCGGTACACGGCGGTTATTCAACACTGCAGGGGCGTCCAGGCATTTCGTCGAGCTGGTACAAGACGAGGTGGAAGGCCCGAAGAAAGGTAGCAACTTGGTGGTGTTCCCGGCGTGGCGCGACAAGGCGATGCTCCCCGTGGACGCGACCGGCGACTCCAGCTTGGCGCAGCTGGGCACGGCCGCGACGCACGGCCCCTGGTCCGGCGACGCAAGGTTCCTGCTCCGGCAGCACGCGGCGCAGCAGGGTGCGGCAGCTGTCCCGCGGCCTCTGGCTGGGCACGCTGGCCGGTGACTTCCGGCGCGGCGAGCTGGTTCGGTGGAGCAGAGCGGAGAAGAGAGAAAAGGAAGACCGGCGGTGGCAGGAAAAAGAAAAGGAAGCGGAGGTGAGGGAGACGCTGGTGGCTTTTCGATTCTTGCGATTGGAAAACAGAGGGTGAGGTCTTGGTGCTGCAGCTAGCTGGCTTCGGTGGATTTGCTTCTCGATTTGGGGAAGAGCAGCTGCGGCTTTGAATCGGAGCAGGGAAAAAAACGGTGCCTGCGGTGGAGAGAGGAGAGCAGGGATGAGGCTGGTGCTTGACGGGATTAGGAAAAAAAAGAAAGGAATTGCTGCAACTTGCTTCCTTGCGTGAGCTGGAGAAAGAGCTAGCGTGCTGGCTGATTGGAGGTGGAGAGAGGAAACAAGGAGGTGCGGTTGCTGGTTTTGGAGAAGAACAGAGAAAGGGAATGAGAGAGCAGAGTGCGGCGGCGGCGGCGGCGGCTGGAAGAGAAGGCAGGGGAAGAGAGGTGATTAGGGTATTAGAGGTTAGGCTTAGAATTACGTGGACTTTTAGATGGACTCAGATATTTGGGCCCAAGCAAAATAAAGCTCGCGAAATAAATTCATGATAATTTATTTCGTAAATGAATTTAGACTATTTTTCCGGAACGAATCAATTAACAAGGTATTAATTCGAGAAGCCGAAAAACATCTTCGTAAATCAAATGAGCTCTCGGAAATTTAATTTCAAATGAATTATAGTCCATTACCCGAAATCGAACTAATTGTAAATAATTAATCCGAAGAGTCAGAAAATAATTCTATAATTCATTTAATAAATTCCAGAGCACTTTGAAAAAGATTATGCCGGGAAGGTTAGAGGGCCGAAAAAGTTGGCGGGTCCACTGAGTTAGCAGGTGAAGACCCGAGAGATGGTTTAGCCGGGTCTGAAGGTTAGGGAGGATAGTTAGTTTAATTAGCTTTTGATTTATATTTGAAATTAGATTTCAAATACAAATCACACTCAAAGATTCAAGAAAAATTCATTTAAGAACCAAATCACACTAACAAGGAATTTATCCTTAGCACACAAAGCAAATTAATTAATTTTATTACTAGGAATTTGGAGAGGGCACGAGAAGATAGTCTTATGATTTTGATAAAAAGCACATCAAGCACGAAATTTTTTGAAAATCCATATTTTTGCAATCATAAACATTCCGAAAAAATCCGGGATGTTACAGCAACCCCGATGGCAATGGTAGCTAACCTTAAACATTAAGCATCATCAACAAAAGGTATGATAGATAAAGATCCAAACAAGAGAGTGGGTGACTACATGTCAAGATCCATTACAACTCCATGGACAAACGTTTGCTTTACCCCATCAAGACGCTAGGCATGGCGCCGTTGAACATGGTGGATGCCCCCGATGGATTCCGTCTCTCGGTGTCCTTCAACTCCGGCGGCGCCGTGGCAAGGCCTCGGCGTCCTCCTTCCTCGTGGTGGCCTCCGTTGACCTAGGTGATGGTCCTCTTGGATCTTCACCCTCTCGATCAACTCTCTTCCTTGTGTTTGATATCCTAAGACTTCTCTGGTCGTCTTTCGCGAATGGCTCCTCTCCCCAAACAATTAGGGTTCCGCGAACTTATCACCGAAGAAAGACGGTGGCGAACTGACATGGAAAGGGGGTGGGTCGGCCGGCCTGGGCCGGCCGGCCTGGCCCATTCCCGACCCGGTTCGCCTCCGTCTTTTGCCACGTGTCATTTCTTCCACTTTGGGGTTTTTCCTCCTTCGGATATGGGCTTTGGACGTCGTTATCTCCGCGACCAAGTTAAGGGGTCTTCACGCAGGATCTTTCGGTCTTTTCATCTTGATCCTCGAAGATTCTCCATTGAAGCACGTTGGTCCTTGCCACCTTTGGAGTCAAGTTCACGCATGGTCGGAGCCTCTTGATCATCACGTAAATCATCCTCCGAACCGAGTGCATCTCTTCTCATTTAGTGCATGAATTCCTACGTAAACATTATACTCCAAAACACACATCCAACGATGAACTTGTTATATCATTAGTATGCCTAGTGGCGGGTTAGTTCCAAAATGAAATCCAAACTATAACATAACAAGTGTTCTTGGTTGAGGGAAATCAACCGCCAACATCCCCCCACGCTTAGATCTTGCGCGTCCTCGAGCAAGTTGCTCAAAAGTTGTTCATCCATGGAGTTTGAAACATACTTTGTCAAATCCTTCCTTTCAAGTTAGTCAATCATTCATCTTTAATATAAGAGACATGAAACAAAGATCATAATGTAAACATGGGCGTTTAGAAATTACTAATTCAAGACTTACCCCACAACTCTTACCTTTTCACTAGAGATCTTCAACTTCATCCATACTTGCTTTCTTACTTCCATTGGAGGGTTTTTGCAAACTTTTAAAAATAAAATTCCTGCACAAAGCATTAGACAAAGTCCTTCTCCAAGTTCTCACATGTCACTCATTAAAGTGGATATCCTAGATAATTTCATAAACTCTCACCTCCCACAAGTCTCTCATATATGATGTAAGGTGGAGCTATAGGTGTGGCTAGTGAAGCTAGCACAAGTATTATCAAGCTAGGAAAATCCTCTAATGGTTGTTCACCTTCCAAGCCAATGATCATGAGAATTAAACCATAATGTAAGGGTGTCAAGGATGAGAAGATTTAGAATGGTGGACATGTGCAAAGGGAAAAAGAATAATGACTTAAAGGCACTAATGATGTCCTTGATGTCGGATTGTACATGGTATGGAATAAGATTCGTTCCCAACATCATGGCATCCTTCCTTGCACTTCATTTGATCTTCACTTGACTCATCATCCCTCTTTATACCTTTCTTGCCTTGCCTTGGATTTTCTTTCTTTTCTTTTTCTTCTCTCTTCTATCTCTTTTTTTTCTTTTCTTGTGTGCGCACCGCACATATACACATACATATATTTTTTCTTTTTCTTTCCACCTCTTTACCTTCTTCTCCCAAGCTTTTCGCTCATCATTTAAACATGAATAACAATCTGATTTTTAAATAAAAACATGCCTAGAGATTGAACGATTCTTTGAATATGGGTTGTGTTCAAGGAGTAAGATGATAAAAAGATGTTTATAGGTTTGGGTAAGGAATCCGGCGATGTACGGGGCATTCAATGTGAAATCCCCGTTACCGAATACATAAAGAGGCTAGCAATAAAACATATACATCAAGGACATGATCATTGCTTGAAATTAGACCTCCCAAGAGAGTAAAATCCTAACTTAATTCATCATGCTAAACAACACTTATGGTGGAGCATATATATGTATGTAAAGGCTTTGTATAGGATATATATCACCTCTCAACTTGGAGAAAGAAATTGCTAACCTTCGTAGCAAGGTGTTTTTCTTAATTTTCAGAAATTAAAACCTCCAAAGTTAGTGTTACTAAAAGCATAGACGAAGCAAAGTCCTAGATCAAAGTTTGAGTATGGGTGCTTTACAAAGGTAAGTTTCCACTAAGCACCACGGTAAACAATTATTCAACAAGTTCATGCTCAAATAAGAAAGATAAAGTAAAGATATAATAAGAAAAGAAACATGAGACTTTGCATAAGACACTTTTTATTTCTTATTTTTATCTTTGACTCAACGCTAATTTAAGACTCTTTCAAGCTAAAAAGATAAAACAAAGACTCACACAAGACTCTCACACTTGACTCAAAACTTAAAGACTAGACTCTCACACCACTTTAAGCAAAAATTTAAAAAGGTAGCTAGCTAGCTCCCCCCCACGCTTAAATCTTACGATGTCCTCATCGTAACTTTACAAAAGGCACAAAGGGAGAGAACTATCTAACTATAACACCTAGTGGTACTTGTGCACGAGTTGCACCACTCCTTCTTCTTGAAATTCTTGTTCATCCCGAAGAGCTTCCTTATGTTGCGATTGAGGTACTTGAAGTCATCTTCCGCCATGCGCTCCCAATCTTTAATTCTTTGTTGCATGGCGTTGATGGTGTGGAAACACTCATCAAGGGATGAGAAGAGCTCCGCAATAGCGTTGCGGCAAGCCATGCAACACATGTTGTGCTCTTCGTCCGAATCATCATCTCCATTGTCTCCACCGTCCGGATCATTGCCACCGTCTGGGTTGCCTCCTTCGCCTTGCTCATGATGCTCCTCCGGCTCCTCCTTGGGCATCTCCTCCCAAACATAGAGATCGTTATCGTCTCTTCCACCGGCTGCCCACGAGCTAGGGCTTCGATCATCGGAGTAGTCACTATCTCCGTAGAAATCCGTCGGCTCGGGGGTCTTCTCCTTGTAATCCTTCCTCTTCTTCCCAAGGAGCCTCATTGAGCGGCGAACGGGAGAAGCGGGCTTCTCCTTCTTCTCCTCAACCTAGGGATTTGGGCTAGCCATGCGCCCTCTAGTGACACGCCCTCCGCATTGAATCCTTGCGGTCCTCTTCACGTTTTTCTTGGGCTCTGGCACCATAGCGTAGCGGCGAAGCTCCTCAGTCACCGGAGTTGGAGAGGGGAGGCATGCTTCATCTTCCATGGTTCTTACCGCTCCATTTGGCGAGACCAAGTGAACGATGTACGGTCCATCCCATTTGCTCTTCAATTTTCCTTTCCCGAATATTTTGAACCTTGAATTATAGAGGAGAACCTTGTCACCTTCTTTGAATTCCTTTGCTCGAAGCCTTTTATCATACCACCTCTTTAATCTTTTCTTGTAGATGGTTGCACTCTCATAAGCTTTGAGCCTCATCTCTTCTAGTTCACTAATTTGAATCTTCCGTTTGATTCCCACGGCATCAAAATCAAGATTCATCTCTTTGATCGCCCAATATGCTTTATGTTCTAACTCCAAAGGTAAGTGACACGATTTACCGTAGACAAATTGATATGGTGTCATACCTATTGGTGTCTTGTATGCCGGCCGATAAGCCCACAATGCTCCATCCAATTTCTTTGACCAATCTTTACCTCCCTTTTCAACGGTCTTGTTAAGAATGCTCTTGAGCTGCCTATTTGAAGTTTCCGCTTGACCATTGGTTTGTGGGTGGTAAGTCGTGGCCACTCTATGCTCGATCCCCAACTTGGACAAGCATTTTCTGAAGCTATTTCCCGTGAAGTGTGTTCCTCCATCGCTTATCAATACTCGCGGGACTCCATAGCGTGGGAATATAATATTTTTTATCATGAATATGGATTCTTCCGTTGAAGCTCTTCGACAAGGTATAGCCTCCACCCATTTGGATACATAATCAACCATAACCAAAATATGTTCATATCCATTTGAACTAGTGAAAGGTCCCATGAAGTCAATTCCCCATACGTCGAATAGATCAATTTGCAAGTTGTAATTCAAAGGCATAGCATTTCTTTGATTTATATTCCCCGTTCTTTGACTTTTCGGACAAGAAGCAACATACCTTTTCGAATCTTCATGCATCTCCGGCCAATAAAATCTACTAGCCCATACCTTTGCTTGAGTCCTAAAATGTCCATAGTGTCCTCCATACTCGCCCGAGTGACACTTTCTCAATATTTCACCTCTTTCATCTCTTGGTATACACCTTCGCAAGACTCCATCCGCTCCAAGTCTAAAGAGGTAAGGTGCATCCCAATAATATTTTCGGTGATCACTCTCCTTTGGGCGTTCCTATCCAAATGATCAAGTGGCATTTTTCGTATAGCTCGAATAATGTTGATCATCCAAGTATCTTTGTCAAGGATGTGATAGAGGTGATCGTCTCTCATCTTATCTTCAATAGACTCTTTATCATCCTCACGATTCATCCTTGATAAATAGTCCGCCACAACATTTTCTAACCCTTTTTGTCCCGAATCTCCACATCAAATTCTTGCAAGAGAAGGATCCATCGAATCAACCTTTGCTTGGCATCTTTTTTAGACAAGAGATACTTAATCGCCGCATGATCGGTGTAGACAATCACCTTAGAATTCACAATATATGATCTGAATTTTTCAAAGGCAAACACTACCGCGAGCAATTCCTTCTCCGTTGTTGCATAATTTAATTGAGCTCCATTGAGGGTTTTGCTAGCATAGTAAATAGCATGTACCTTGCCTTCTTTTCTTTGTCCCAACACCGCTCCAACGGCATAGTCACTAGCGTCGCACATTATCTCAAAAGGTTGATTCCAATCGGGCGGTTGAATGACGGGTGCGGTTATGAGAGCTCTCTTTAATGTCCACCTCGCCTTGTCCACCTCAATCCCTCTCTCGGATATCACATGTCCCAACACTATACCTTGTCTCACCATAAAGTGACACTTCTCCCAATTTAGCACCAAATCAACCTTTGAACATTTAGTGAGAACTTTATCCAAGTTTGCCAAGCAATCCGCAAAAGATTTACCGTAGACAGAGAAATCATACATAAATACCTCAACAATTTCCTCGATGAACTCCGAAAATACCGCCATCATACATCGTTGAAAAGAGGCTGGAGCATTGCATAAACCGAAAGGCATTCTTCTATACGCAAATGTTCCATAAGGGCAAGTAAATGTCGTATTATGTTGATTATCCGGGTGAATAGGTATTTGCATGAACCCCGAGTACCCATCAAGAAAGCAAAAATATGCATGATTTGCTAACCTCTCAAGCATCTCGTCAATGAACGGTAGGGGGAAGTGATCTTTCTTCGTTGCTTTATTCAATTTCCGGTAGTCAATACACATCCTTCATCCAGTCACAGTTCTTTGCGGTATCAATTCATTCTTCACCAAGGTCAAACCTCCTTTCTTAGGCACACAATGTACGGGGCTCACCCATTCGCTATGCGGCACCGGGTAGATGATTCCGGTATCCAACAACTTGATAACCTCCTTCTTCACCACCTCTCGCATGGCATGGGTTAACCTCCTTTGATGGTCCACTACGGGCTTGCATTGATCCTCCATAGGTATGCGGTGAGTGCAAAATGCTGGGCTGAGTCCTTTAAGATCATTTATCGAATACCACATCACTTTCTTGTGCTTCATTAATTAATTCAGCAACATCTCATTCTCCTCGGGACTCCATTCATCACTCACAATCACGAGATAAGTCTTGTCTGGGACCAAAAATTCATATTTCAACCCTTTGGGCAATGGCTTAAGATCCACCTCTGGTGCTTGTGGTTCCTCATGTACAATTTCTCCAAGGTCTTCAAATTTAGGTTCCTCAAATTTATCCTCCTCTAAGCTTCCGTCTTGCGCTAACTCTTCATCTAGCTCATCATTAGATTGATTCTCCATAGCTCTTTGTAGCGTATCCCTGAAAGTTTCAACAAAACGAAGGCTCCCTACCTCTTCGTCATCAAGAGGTAGGGGTGAGGCAATTCTAGAAGCAGGAAGAAAATTGTATGTGTGATTATCTCCATCCAGATTAATAGTTACTTTTCCTTTTCTGGCATCTAAAACGGCATTAATCAACTTAAGAAAAGGTCTACCAAGAATTACATGATCATTCTTGTCATGGTAAACATCAACAATGAAGAAATCGGTTGGAATGCATTTTTCGAAAATTAAAACTTCTAGGTCACGAGCAATTCCTAGAGATTTAACAATTCTACCATCTCCCATAATTAATTTAGTAGAGGTTGGAACTAGGTCAATGGTGCGATCATGAATTTCATCAAAAATCTTAGAAGACACTTACTTGTGCTCCAATATCGCATAACGCCTTGCAATTAATGTTGTTAACCTTGCAATCTATACGTGGCGATGTCTTCTCTTCTTCATCGGATCCTATGGCAAAAATTTCAGCGAGGTGGGCGAATGGTAACGCCTCGGGCTTGATTCCCACGATTCTTTTAGCTTCGGCCACATGGTCCGGATCAACTTCTTCTTCACTAAAGAGTTTTTGAAGGACCTCCCCGGTTATCTCTATGTTGTATTAATGTTCCACTTATTTTTCCGGCGGGAAGTCTATCTCCAAAGCTCTTGCCGTTCCCTTTTGATTAGGGAATGGTCTCCTCTTGTCAAAGATTTCTCCAAAATCAAGTGGGATCCAATCCATTTGCTCGAACTCCCTTAGTGGCTTCGCGCTTGACATAGTTCTTTCATTTGCTTTGCTTGTCTCGACGTGATCACTCTCCGGGATAGTTCTAGTTTCCTCATGTTTGGCTTCTTCAACCTTTTCAGGGATTGGTTCCTCTTTCTTCTCTTCCGGGGCCGTATTTTTGAAAATTGCAGCAAGGGGTGCCACACTTGTGTCGCATTCCGGCTTTCCCGAAAGTCGTATTTCCCAATCTCTTCGCATGGCTGCTGCTTTACTTATTTTTTGTAGAAGTTTCCGTGAGTGTTTTCTCCATGAGATCCCCTCCTGCACACATTTGAACGTATTCCATGCAACTAGGGGTTAGGGAAAAAAAGAATGTATGCAATAGTACGTCACCAGGGAATCCGAGTCTTGGTCCTCGTTCAACTAGTTCGTTGAATCGATTCCACGCTTGATCAATCCCCTCTTCTTTTCCTTGCTTAAAAGTCATCACTTGCATCCTTATATGTTGAATCTTGGTTATAGGGAAGAACTTGGCGCAAAATTTCTTTATCAATTGATCCCAATTTCCCTCGGCTTTGAAGGACGCAAACGAATACCACTTTGTTGCTTCATCGGCAAGTGAGTAGGGAAAAAGATTCCATTTAAACCAAGTGTAACATACCTGATGTTTATGCAACAGTAATCACCGTCATTAACAAGGCTAAGCATGGTACTTGACATTCTTGACTTGGTCAAACTTCCCACCTTTAGTCAAACCCCTCCAAACCAAGGTCAAAGCCCTAAGACTCTATACCTTTCTTCGATGATCTAGAGCGTTCTCCACTTTTCATATAACAACTTCAAAAACGGCCAATATGAAAGTTGTTCATTTTTGCACGGGACACATTTCATTCAATTGGCGGCATTTGAAATTCAAAGTGGAAACCCCTCAAAATCTTATTCAAAGCTCAGGGACTCATGTTGACCTAGCCGGGAAAAACAGCAATTTCAAGCCCGTTTTGTTCAAAATCCGTGGAGAATTTCATATGTCGGCCTTTGTAGAAGTTGGAGAGGGTTATGCCATCAACAACTTTGGTTTTTGGCGATTTTCGAGTTTAGTTGGAAAATTTTGTTTTTGCACTAGCCAAACAGGGCCGCGCTGAAATGTTGAGCACGTCGGCGCTCTGGCCGCGCGCCCTGCATCGCACGCGCGCGCCGAGCCGTGTCGCCGACCGTCCCGACGTCCGTGCCGCGCCGTCACCGGGTGCCACAAATGTCGTCATGCCCACGTGACCAGATGAACCTCCCCGAGGCGCTGCCGCTGGTGCGCGACTTGCCTCCCTCCCGTGCGCGCCCGTGTGAAGGCCAGGATCCCCCGCGCTGATGTCCCGCTCACCGCCGCCTATAAATGCAGCACTGCGCCGCAACGCCGCGCCGTCCGCCCCTGCTCCGCCGCCGCCAGTGGCACCCCGCCGCTGAGCTCGCCCTCCCGCACTACCTCACGCCCGCCTGAGCCGCCAAGCACCACCACACACCCCCACTCGAGCCTCCCGAGCCGCACGTTGTTGAGCTCCGCCGCCCTGCTCGCCGGAGAACCCGCCGCCGCGGACGCAGATCCCCTGCGCCGCCGAGCCCTCTCACCGGCGTCCTCCCCCATCCAACTCCGGCCACGGCTAGCCCCTAGGTGAGCTCCTAGTCCTTCCCCGCCGCTCACCCGAGCCAGCCCGGCCCCACCTTGCCGCCGGGAAGCTTGCTCGCGCCACCGTCCATGGCCAAGGGCCGAATTGCAATCCCCAAAAACTTTCCAGGGTTTAAACCGTGAAAGCAGGGACCCCTGTGTAAATGCGAGGGCATATCTGTGAAAAAGAAAATCAGTCCAGGGGTCTATCGGCAAAGTAGATTCTTCAACTTTTGTTTTGATTTGCTGAATCTTGTACAATCGAGAACAAATCACAAAAAAATCGTAAAAATGCAAACTCAGTTGTGTTGGGATCCTTGTGACTAGAACAAACTTTTCTACAAAGAAATTCTTCAAATTTTTGTGTAGTTTTTAAATAATTTTGAATTTACCAGTTTGGATAGATCTGAAATAATTCAAATTCTATGCATGATCTGAAGCTCAATTTTGGAGATTTTGTTTGCCATGTCATGCTGGTCTTCTGGTTCAAATTTTGGCACAAAGTTGTTAAGTAGATCTTTAGTTATGAATTAAAGTCGATTTTCAGCATTGTTCCTGTTTATAATTTTTGTAAATTAATCTGTTGATCTTTTGGACCCAATCTTTTTGCTATGGTCCTGTTTTATGGTTTTGCACCCATGATAAATAGTAGAGATGTTTTTATCATGTTTTATAGGGTCAAGTAATTTTTGCATAAATTTAACCTTCCTTCATAAATTTGAAGTAATTTAAATTTTCTTTGCTGAGTAAGTGCATATCTCTCCATAAATAGATGTTTTGTGATTCTGCATGAATTTCTAGCTCAATATGTGGTATATTTATTTCTGTATGATTTATTCTTGTTTTTAATGGATGAATCTAGTTGTATTTTTCATGCTAGATCTATGGCTTGGATTGATCTAAATTTTTGGCAGTAGCTCATGTGTAGTATGTTGTGCCTCTCTGCAAAGTTTCATGGTCATCTTGTTTATATTCCTTCCAGAATGAATTTTCGAAGTAAATCAAGCTTAATCCAAGAATTAAAAGGAAAATAAAAATCACCTTTGTTTAATTTCAAGATCTTTTGGTTGAGCTTCACCAAATCATCACCATGAACAGCACCCTTAAATTGGTGAAGAAAAATTAATTAATTAATTTAGATGTGCACACAATCACCATCAAATAAGGAGTTAAACCCCGCACACATACCCCTTTCTTTGATAGGAAGAGTATGCTGGATATATCCTTAACCTAGTGAATGTGGTCACTCATGCACCCCATGTTTGCCCTTCACTTCTAAACTACGTTCTCACTCCTCATTTATAAATACATGAAGTTAATGCATATGCATGTCGTGTAGAACTTCCGGACGGGAACTACGAGTTGGTGCCGGAATCCGAGGGAGATCTTGCGGAAGGAGAAGTGAACGTGGTGGAAGTGCAGCAAGACCTGAACCAAAGTTTGGAGGACTTCGTCACTGACTTTTCTGGTGAAGGCAAGCCCCGGAGCATAACCCAGTTTTCTAACTTTTACAATTATGCTTGTTTATGTTTGTGCATTTACGTTTCAGGAGTTGAATTGAAACCCTAGATGCATGATCTTAGGTTCCTATGCTCAATCACTAGCATGATAGGTCGCTAGTTGCCATTGCTCTAAGGACACGGTAAAAGTCGAGTGATGTTCGTCACTCGCGAGCTATAGGTCTCTTATGTTGGAATCATAAGATTTTGTTAAATGGATATGCTCATGTGGTAAGAACATGGCACCGGCTCCGGCCAGTAGGTCTATGGTTAAGCGTTTGAACGTACTAAACATTTGCCGGGAATGGGACCGATAAGCCTAGTACCTTCTTGATCCGGTAAGGGATCTATGACCACTAATCTTGGGAAGAGTCCCCTCTGCCTGCAGCAGTGTGGTGCATGTGCGAAGCTGGGCGGCGTGTGTCTCCGTGACCAGCAAGCCTTGTAGCAAAGACTGTAGAAATGAATTCTGAGTCGAGGACGGTTGGGAACCGCCTGGTTGGTGCATACCCCACCCCCTGTTGGTTTCTAGTTGGTTATTTTAGGGGTGTGCATTCTCCCGTGTGTTTAGGTCCACCTTGCAAGGTTATTAATCGATCGATCGTCGGCCTCTCACCGTTACCCGAGATTGCTTAACCATACACTCTATGTCCCATTAATGATGGAATCGAGATTTAATTTGAATATATGCTTAATTGTTTGCACAACTTATGCTTGCAATAGTTGCTTACTTAGTAATGGATAATCAACTAGAATTCTGAGCTAAAACTTGAAAGTAAGGACATACTCTTTGTTGCTTTTCAGCAAAACAACCCACGAGCCATAAAGACTTGCATGTCTAGAGAGTTGGTGATTTTCCATCACCCGCCGGTTAAGTCTTGCTGAGTATTAGTATACTCAGCCTTGCTTTTGTTGTTGTTTTCAGGTGATGTGAATGATGATGGGTTCTCGTGGCCTGGTTCTCTCCCACCCGGTTGGGAAGTGGAGTGGGAGGATGACAGTGCTTAGTGACGTCATGGATGGCCTCCTATGACGTTACTTATGACGTTTAGTATTTTATTTCCGCTGTGTTTCGAACTCTGAACTATTTACCTTATGCAAAAGACTTGGTTTGTAATATTAAACCTTATGAAGCTTGATGGAATAATTTGTGAAATGTTTTTCTCTGGACTCGCCGTCGTGTGAGTTTTAATGTACAAGTCTTCGATCCTGGTTAAAGTGATTTACCGGGCTTGACCCGGTAGAGGCGACAAGTTACTTCTGTGTTATTGCTTAATGACCAAATGGACTGGTTTAGGTAATAATATGGAATTAATTTGGGTGGTTCTGTCACACCAAGTGTCAGGAACTCCCTCTTGTCGCACCGTATTGCACAACGTCGTGAAGCGCTGGATATGTCTATATGGATTATCCGTCTCTATCCCTCAGAACGGATTAGTTGCTGCCATCTTGATGATTTGAACTCTAATTTTGTACCTCATTGCTTCGAGAATCGAATCCGACTCTTGTACCTTGATGTCCTCACATCCAGGGCTGGCATAGTCTCTTAGCGATTTTTCCGGTTCCTCCAAAGGATTTCCAACGAATGCCATCTAGACAATCAAAAACAAAAAACATAAGTGTTTTTCTAGAACACAAAGGTTAGGTGTTAGTAATCAACAAAATCAATGAGAGATTAAACGAAGTAAACTGGCTTGCTCCCCGGCAACGGTGCCAGAAAAAGGGGCTTGTTGACGGTTCAAAACCGCGTTCAACTTCGCCGCAAGTACACGGAGTGACTTGGTGCCTTTTTCACCAAGGGAGGGGACCCCCTAGGTTCTTGTCAATCCACGGATCAAGGGAATTACTTGCATTTAACCTAACACTAACTTAGTTGATTAAGGACTTTATGATTGTAAAGATTAATCTATAAAGTAAAGACAAACTAACCCTAGATTATGTTAAAGAGAAAGAGAGAGGTGTTCACGAGTATAAAAGACGTATGCCTGTGGAGTCTAGGTACTTGAGATGCAATCACCCAAAACATGGTAAAACCCCGATCCAATCTATCTAAGGATGTGAACAAAGAGTTAGGCGTTTCCCTTCCCTCGTACTAGTCACTACGCGAAGGTAATCGTCGCTAACCCTAACGAACACGGTATGTTGACGCGATCTATGGGAGCAACCCCGATGGCAATGGTAGCTAACCTTAAACATTAAGCATCATCAACAAAAGGTATGATAGATAAAGATCCAAACAAGAGAGTGGGTGACTACATGTTAAGATCCATTACAACTCCATGGACAAACGATTACTTTACCCCCATCAAGACGCTAGGCATGGCACCGTTGAAAATGGTGGATGCCCCCGATGGAGTCCGTCTCTCGGTGTCCTTCAACTCCAGCAGCGCCGTGGCAAGGCCTCGGCGTCCACCTTCCTCGTGGTGGCCTCCGTTGACCTAGGTGATGGTCCTCTTGGATCTTCACTCTCTCAATCAACCCTCTTCCTTGTGTTTGATCTCCCGAGGCTTCTCTGGTTGTCTTTCGCGAATGACTCCTCTCCCCAAACAATTAGGGTTCCGCGAACTTATCACCGAAGAAAGGCGGCGGCGAACCGATGTGGAAAGGGGGTGGGCCGGCCCGGTTCGCCTCCGTCTTTTGTCACGTGTCATTTCTTGCACTTTGGGGTTTTCCCTCCTTCGGATATGGGCTTTGGACGTCGTTATCTCCGTGACCAAGTTAAGCGGTCTTCACGCAGGATCTTCCGGTCTTTTCCTCTTGGTCCTCGGAGATTCTCCATTGAAGCATGTTGGTCCTTGCCACGTTTGGAGTCAAGTTCACGCACGGTCGGAGCCTCTTGATCATCACGTAAATCGTCCTCCGAACCGAGTGCATCTCTTCTCATTTAGTGCATGAATTCCTGCATAAACATTATACTCCAAAACACACATCCAACGATGAACTTGTTATATCATTAGTATGCCTAGTGGCGGGTTAGTTACAAAATGAAATCCAAACTATAACATAACAAGTGTTCTTGGTTGACGGAAATCGACCGCCAACAGATACACACTCACCCAAAACACACGCTAGAATACCGAGATATCCCAATCTCAGTCCAGACCAGAGATCCATCCATAACTAAGGGTAAAATATATGGATAGATAAAGCCAGGAACTAGCTAGGGGTCTGTAGCTAGTTCCGAAAGTAGGTAGATCAAGGAACAGGAAAATACAAACTAAGGTACGGCTAAAAGATTGTCGATGCAATTCAAAGGCATTCATAAATAGTAATTAAGCACTAGCAACTAAAGCATACATGGGATCTATATGATCGGGAGTGACATGACACATGGTTGGCATCCGTAGTCCTGGTCTGGGTTGAAGTTGGGGTCATAGTCCTCCTCCGGCTCGTAGCTCGGGTCGGCTCAGCACGAGATACGAGACGCTAAATTACCGGCAATCAACTAAGCATAAATCCAAATAAACCCAATTTTAAAAGATCCAAAAACATCCAAACTATCTACAAACAGCACCGTCTCATTTTTAGAAAATTAATGAAACTGGTTTCATATTTTTCGGAGTTATAAATAATTAGTTATGATTTTTCAACGGTTAAAGGATTTATAAATTAATTATCAAATTCATTTTTAAAACTGAAAAGGATTTTTATTTTGAAAATACATGATGACGTCATCATGACATCATCATGATGTCAGCGATCCAGTTAGTGGGCCGTTAATGAGCCGAAACAGATAGTGGGCCGAATTCGGCCAAGTGGACTCAGCCTCATGGGCCAAATGGACCAAGTCCGAAGAAGGCCCCTGAACTTAATTCAGAGCGCGCAAAAGAAAAAGGAAAGAGGGCAGCATTGGGCCTTAACAGGCCGGACAGCCCAATGCTCCACTTCCTTAGGCCGACGCGGGAGAAGTCTGGCGGGGGCCCTTGGAGTGTTCTGGGGCACGAAGGTGCTCCCTCGCCACATCTGTTTGCCTCGGCGCGCTTCGACACGTACCTGGCGGCGACGGCGAGATGCCTATGGTGGCGCTGATGGATCCGGCGGCCACGCGAAAGCACGGGTTGTGCGCTAGGGTTAGGTGGTAAGGATAGGTCGGCGACAGCCCTAGGGTCGGGCGTGTGTGGACGAGGCGCGGCGCGCCATGGTGCGGATCTCGGCGTGGCGCGGTGTACAACGGCGGCGGCGCGGCGCGCAGCGGCAGCAGCTACTCTGCTCGGCCCTAGTGTTCGCGCTGGGGTGGGCAACTCCCAGAAGCACGCGCGCAGGTGCTTGCCTTGCGCGTTGCAGCGATGGTTAGCGCGCGCTCAAGTACGCGCGCACGGCACAGGGTGGCCAGCGGCGACATGGCGGCTGCGGAGATGGCATGTTAGCGGCCAGAGGCCTGCCTGCTCGCACTAGGGTGCACGGCAGCTACACGGGGCTTAGGTTCCTGCAGAGAAAACACAGCTCGAAGGCCGGACATGGGGGATTCGACGGCGAGCTTGAGCTCGGTGCACGGCACGGCGTCCGGCGTAGTATGACGCAGGGGCACGCTCCCAAAGGAAGGCAAGATCAGGGAGGAGACAGCGGGGTGTCCACATAGAGGCGAAGGTGAAGGCGTAGCAGTGGAGCTGAACGTCGATGAAGCGGCAACGAGGTACACGGCAGCGCTGTAGCAGCTCTACTCAGGCTCCGGCTTGTCGCGGACGGCCTCCTCTCCCGCTCGGTCTGCTCCGGTCTTGGCGGCTCTGGCTCCGGTGAGAGGGCGCAGCGGTGAGGCGCGCCTCTCCTTCCTTCTTCTCCTCCTCCTTCTTCCTCCTCCGCTTCTTCTCTTCTCTCTCCCTCTCAGCGGCGAAGCAGGGGAAAAGGGGAGAGATCCCCAATTGGCGACGAAAGCCAATTGGGACTTGGCTGGGGGGTTTTGAGGCGCGCGCACGGTCAAGGAGACCAAGGAGCAGCGTGGGGCCTCGGTTGTTTCCTCCTTGCCTTGGCGGCGAAGGCGCGGTGTGGCATGGCGCAAACTGGCTTGGCGCGCGGGCAACGCAGGGGCAAAGAAGTGAATAGGTGGGGGCGATGCGTGTGGGGTCCGCCTGGGTGTGAGTGCGGGTCCTTGGCGTGCGTGCCAGCGCGGTGGAGCGGCACGCGGTCGGGCGCGTACGTGTAGCCGCGGCGTGGCGTGTCGGTGCGGCGGCACCGGGTCAAACATACCGGGGGAAGAAGATGACCTGGACCATAGGGTGGTCCCACTTGTCGGCGAGCCGAAGACGGCGCGGTGTTGTGGGGGGCTGAGCTGAGCCGAGTTGGTGGGCCGCACGGTTGAAGAGGGTGGAAGAGTGGCCATGGGCCGAGAGATGGAGGGGATTTGGTGGACTTGATTAGAGGTTAGCAAGCCCAAGTTAGCAAAGGTGTTTTAAATATAGGTTTTAAAATTATAAACTTTAGATTTGAATTTGAGTTAATTCAAATTCAAAACACACTCAATTAACACCAAATAAAATCCAACTCACATATTTATACCATAATTTGAATGTATATTTTTATATTTTTATATTTTGGGTTTTATTTATATAGAATTTAGGTGAGAAGCTAGCACATGGTTTAAATATAGTGTCACACATCAAATAATTAAAAGTTTCAATTTTTTCAGAATTTTCATACTTTCAAATTTACGAGATGTTACAGATACCACCACAACTGCCCACCGCAGGCAACGCAACATAACCAAAGTCCAAACCTAACATATCAAGCATAAAGTAGGGGGTACAGACGCGAGCTTTGTCTCTTGCAAGCAAAGAAGAGAGACACGCTCAGAAGCTACCAACTCGCGGACCGCCGAGCGTCTAGCACGCTGGTTCAGCCCACGGATATTCCAAACTACTAGGTTTACATCCATTAAAACCAACTAAAAGAGACGACCACACGACTGACGCAGACTCAGGCCTGCGCATCGACGACCAGCTGCTCCTCGGGGAAGAGCTCGCGAACTACCGCTTGGCACTCGTCGTCCTCAAGCACAGAGCACTGGAACGACCCCTCAACTTGAGCACCGAAGAGCTCTCGGATAGCCCTGCAGTGTTCCTCTGACAGGCCCACAACGAAGAGCCTGGTGTATCGCCGGAACGCGTCAGCGTCCGGCGCCTCGTGTGGCCCGACGACCCCTAGCTTCCGCATGAGCAGGTTCTGCCCCGTGGTGACAAGGTTCGGGCCCCGGCCCTTCAAAGCCGCGGCTAGACGACTGCTGCAGTGAAGGGTGGCGAGCGGAGGGCAGACCTTAGTTGCGACGTCGCGGGGCGCACAGGACCGGCGGCGGAGGCGGCCGCTGGAGGGAGGCGCAGAAGTCAGCGACCAGCGACTGGAGGTCGCCCTGGCCGGGTCCCGCAACTGACGTGGGGGGAGGGGAGCGTGACCTGGGAGGTGAGGAGGAAGGCGGCAGCTCCGCGCGCACCGGGGAGACGTCGGGAGGGTGCCGAGGAGGGGTGGAGCACGACCCAGAGGGGGCCGGAGAAGGCGACCGGGACGGAGAAGGGGCGACCACGGGGGGAGGCACACCGAGTGCCCTCATCGAGCCCCTCCTGCATCAGCAGTCGAGGGGGTACGCAGGGGGGAGAGTATCCTGCGGAAGGCATCCGCCACAGGCACAACACGTGCAGAGGCGGGAGAGCGACCGACCAAAGTGGAGTCTGCCTCGCGGCACGCGACGATGGCGACCGGAGAAGCGACCAGAGGCGGCGGCGAGCCACAGGGCGCAACGAACAGTGCTGCCTCAAGCAGCATCGGGTCGTCAGAGAGATCCCTGGGTGGCGTCGACTCATGGAGGGGAGGGAGGTGCTCCGGCCGCGGCCTCTCGACCGGGTGGGGGTGCCGCACGACCGGACCCGAAGAGGAGACCGAGGAGGTCCGAGCGAGCGAGACGGCCACCGCCGACGCGCAAACCTCAGCAGCCGGTCGACGCTCCGTCCGAGTGGCGGAGGCCGCAGCCCGAGCGACGAACAGCGCAGCAGCGGCCGACAGGCGGGACGGCCAAGGCGGGACCACAAGCAGACAGTGAATGCCCTGCAAAGCCCAGTAGGGGAAGGAGGGAGCCGGAGGGACGAGCGGAGGAGCAGAGGAGGGGGCACCCCAGCACGCGGGTCCCCGGCCCCCTCCGGCCGCGTGACCAGACTGCCAGCCGGACGAGGGGGAGGGCCCTCCACCGGGGCCCGCGACGGAGGAGCGCCGCCACCGGGAGCCGAGGACCCCGGCTGCGAGGGAGCACCAGAGCGACCAGAGGGACCACCATCCAGCCCCCCCCCCCCGCGCGACTGGGAAGCACCGCCAGCCGGGGGTGCCAGAGTGTCGATGATCTCGACGATGTCAATCATCACCCAGTAGCGTAGACAGGGCTGGGTAGCGCCCAGCCCGGTGAACTCAATCGGCGCCAGCATGTCCTCCTGCACTAGGATCAGGTCCGGGTCGATGCAGCCTGCCAGGACGTAGAGCTCCTTAAGGTTGGCCTTCGACTCGGACTCAGGATCCAGAATGATGACCGCACAGGGGGAGCCGACGATGTCCTGCCCCGTGCTGCGCATCCACAGGTGCGCAGGCACATCCTTGATGCCTACCCGCACCTGGTAGCGCATCGGCGCGTCAACCGCCCAGTTCTCCCGCCTCCACCGGCGGAAGGTGAGGCGAAGGGGCCCGCCCAGGATGGGCTCATGGAGAACCCGCAGCATCACAGAGGAGTCCTGGAAGATGATGATGTAGTCGTCCGGGTGGTAGGGGTAGGACATGAATGACCCCGGCTGAACACCAAAGCGACCGGTGAGATAGGCATCAACATCCGCGGTAGAGGCGAACAGACGAGTGCCCGCGACCATCGCGACTAGAGCGCGCTCCAAAACGACCTCGTTCGCAGCGACCTCAGGGAGTCGAGGAACCATGCAGACCTCGAGCTACGGACGACGTGAGGGGTGCCCCAGCGGCGCCAGCGGGGGAGGGGGCGGCGGCGGGGGACGCCGCTCCGTGGCACCGACCGCAGTGGCGCCAGCAGGAAGCGGTGGAGGGGGCGGCGCTCCCCAGACCACCTCGCCCGCCCGGGCCTCGCCCGCAGAGCGACGAGGTGGTGGCGGCGGCGGTGCGCCGCCCCCCGGCGGCGCGGCACGGCGCGCCGCGGAGGGGGGGCACACCCGCGGCCCGCCAGCGGTGACGGAGGGGTCTGTCGCGGGCCGCCGGAGGTGGACGACGACGACCCTCCGACGGAGGCGGTGGCGGAGGGTCGCGGGCTGCCGGAGCAGGGCGTCGACGGAGCTCCGGAGGCGGCGGCAGCCGCGCCTCCCGCCTAGGCTGAGGCGGCAGAGGCGGAGGTGACCGGGCGTCCCTCCCCTGCGCAGCCACAGGGGGTGGCGAGGAGTGACCAGCAGGGAGCGAGGCGACCAGATGTGGGGAGGAGGTGCGACCTCCCAGACGTGGGCGGGTGCCCTCCACTGTCACTAAGCAAACCTTTGGGCGCCAACACGAGCTCTCGTGGTGGCCCAGCTGGTGGCACCGGAAGCAGCGTGGAGCGTGGGGGCAAGCGGCGGCGATGTGATCTTTCCCAAAGCAGTTGAAGCATTTCCCCACCAAATCCGTGGGGACGGAGGACGGGGGTGGAGGCGGCTGTGGTGGTGGCGACCGCTCCGCACGTAGCTGCTTACGCGACCGAACCTCGACGAAGCCGTCAGCGTCCACCCGTGGACCCCGGGCGTGCCCATCGGTAGGCGGCAGCGGCCCCACACCCCCTCCCCCTCCCACCCCCCGCGCGGTGAGGCGCGACCGCGGGCAGCCCAGCGGGGCGGCCAGCGTGGCCACCCCCGGCGCGGCGACACGGAGGAGGCGGAGGCGGTGGAGGTGGGGACAGCGGCCGCTTGCCGAGGATCCCCTGGCGGAAGCGACCACGGGACGCGGAGCGGCTGTCGACGAAAGATCAGCAGCGGCAGAGGCGACCGGGGAGGGGTGACCACGGAGGAGCAACCGAGACGGGTACGGAGGCGGGGAGGGGGTACGCCCCGGCACTGGGATGCCGGCCGCCCGCACCTGCTCGGAGAAGGTGGGAGAGGGAGAGCGACCACGCGGAACCGGGGAGGACAAGCCTGAGGCGGAAGAGCCCGAGGCCTCAAGGTCCCAAAGCTCCCGGGCAGAGGGGATGGAGGGGCCTGGCTCTGCCGAGCCTGGCTCCACCATCCCCACCGGCGCGACAGGAGGCGGGAGAGGGCCGGAGGGGACAGAGCCGAACCCAACACGGTCGTCCCCTGCCGGCTCGAGAGGGCGTGCCCAACGGAGGGTGGAGGAGGAGGGGGCGGGCAGCCCAAGCCACGAGATGCCGAGACAGAGGCCGCAACAACAGGGGCCGGCCGGCCCGCGGCCGGGCGTGCCACAGCAGAGGCCGGCGCCGCGTCCACGGCCGGGCCCCCAGCCCTGGAGCGGCCGGCGGCCAGGGAAGCGGCACCCGCGCGAGTCGTGCCGGCACCCCCCTGCCCCGCGCATGCCTCCAACACACGAAGGGCGGAGGCGACAGCGGCCGGCCCGGCAGCGGTGAGGGTCGCGGCCGTGGCGGTGGAAAGCCCGGGGATGACGGCGAGAGCGGCGAAGGCCTCCGCCGAGCACGCGGTCAAAGCAGAGGGGGAGGAGATGACCGACGACGGGGCAGCCGGCGGCACCGCATCGGGCGCCGCCGGGGAGGAGGCGGTCGGCGGGGGCGTGGCCGGCGGTGGCGCATCGGGCGCCGGCCACACCGGCCGAGGCCCGTCGCCACCCGCCGGACCGGCGGCAGGGGGTCCAGAGGGGGAGGCCGGCCAGGGGCGAGCCGGCTGGCGGATGGCCGGCGTGCGGATGGCCGGCCGGCGGAGGGCCGGCCGGCGCGAGGCCGGTGGGCGCGAGGCCGACGGGCGGCGCCCCGGCCGGCGGCGGGCTGGTAGAGAGGCCGGCGGGCGCAAGGCCGGCAGGCGCAAGGCCGGCAGGCGACACACCAGCGGGCGGGGGGCCGGCAGGCGGCGGCACAGCGGGCGCCACCCGCCTCGAGCCCGGCGTGCCGCCTCCCACCGCACCAGAGGTGAGGAGGAGGGGGCCGCGCGCGGCAGAGGAGGGAGCGCCGGAGGTGGGGGTGAGGTCGAGGAGCTCCTCCCCGAGGAGGTCGTCGTCATCCATGGCTTTTTGGAGCTCAAGAAGCACCATGGGGGGCACCTCGCCGATCTCCTTGCAGGGAACACGAGAAGGGAAGAGGAGTGGGGGATGGAAAGAGCTCGGGGAGGGGGTCACGGATCCGGCGACGGAGTGTGCCGAGGCGCCCGGAGCAGGGAGATCCTGCTCCGGCAGCCGGCGGTGGGGGGGCGGGTCGGTTGGGAGGGAGGGGGTCACCAAAGAGCGTGAGCTCTATAGTAGTTGGTAAGAATCGATGAAGGTTCATTGATGATTTGATGAACAAAAAGAACATAATTTATCTTTATTTTCGTATAATCCTCCGCTGATCTGGTGGACATGTGTTCAACGAAATGGCTGTAAATTCATCACCAGTTCGTCACCATGACCTATAAATTCTTTTTTTAATGAACCGCACAAGATAGTGTGTGTTTCGTTGATATAGTTAAAAAAACAAGACTGCACTATGGGAAGCCATAGGCAAGAAAAAAGAAAAGAAAAAATAACTCGTCCGGTTGGATTGAGACATCAACACGGGTTACCAGTTACCACTCACCGACCAGTTAGATTGGGACCTCAACCCAACCACACCACTATACGCAGCACCACTATACACCACGGGCGCAGAGAAGATTATGCAACCGCAGCGTGCGCCCACCAGCACACACTTGATGACATCGAGCTATCAACGTGACCCAGGACTGAAAAGAAGCAAAATAGGGCAGCTGTCACCACACCGAGAAGGCCACCACCGTGTAGAACCCTTCGCCGCAGCGCCGCTGTATCAAAGCAAAACTACCTGACAGACTGAAAACATCGAGTCCGAGCAACTCTCGACGCGCGGGGGCCTCGCCGCTTCCGCCGTTGGACTCCTCTCTTGTGCACGGCCGCACGGGGGTCACATCACGCCCGCCACGAAGCTCATGCTCTGAACACGTATCAAAGATGCCGCTAAGATAGTGAGCAGAGTTGCCCCACACCCATGGATCTGAACACCGAACCTCCGTTGAAGACCGAATTCCTCCCGTTGTTGCTTCCCCTCGCAAGAAGCAGCTGCCGTTGAGTCAGTAGACCAAGGATGTCGCCCGCACCGCCTTCCGATGTTGTACCGCACCGGGTGGTTCCAGCCATGCTGAAGCAACCGGCCACGATCCGCTGCAAGTCGAGTCGTCCCCCATTGTCGTTGCCACAAGCGCCATCCTGCAACGTAGTCCCGCACCGCACTGGCGATAGCACCAATACCAGCTGCCGCGGTCCGCTGCAAGCAGCCGAAACAACAACAGAAAGACGACTCCTAGCCACCAACAAGAAAGCCGCTGCTTCCGACGTGAGGAAGGCAACCCCCTTTCTGCCCGTCGCACGACAGAATTATCGAATCGGCCAGAGCAACCATGACAGTGGATGGAAACACCGCAGCCAAGCGGGTCTCAAGAGATGATGCCTCCAAGGAGGGCACGACGCCAGTGGCGCCGTCGTTGCTCGTCCAGGATGGACAAGGTTTTCACCCAGAGACCAAGGTGTGACAAAGGTGTAGCTCCAGAATGACGCCCCCAGCGGGGAGAGCGACATATGAAGACGCCGCCGCCATAAGGCTTTTGCCCGGAGCATCTGACCCCACGCCCGGCGTAGCTCTCCAGCAACACCGCCACGACCACCACGGTCGAACGACGCCTCCGCCGCAATCTTCACACTGCGCTGCAGAACCTCCGCTTCTCTACAGCCCCTCACGAGGGGCGCCTGTCGCGTCGCCCTCACTAGGCTGGCCAACTCGCCGGCCGCCGCTACCGATGCTGCCACACACAGCCTCCACGCGGCCGGCGTCTGCAGCCGCACGGCTAGCAGCCGCGCTCTTCCTGCCCCCCGCCTCTGTCGCAGTAGGTGCGCGCCACCGCGACACCGCACGTCGCGCGCTAGGGTCGGCGGCCGCCGCGCCAGGGATCGTACCACTCCACCATGGCGTCGTACCGCCCTCGGGGATGTGCCTACTCCACCGGCGACACGCAGGGGCGTGCCCCGGCCCGGCTCTCGCGCCGCAAAGCACCGCTCATCCGAAACCAGGGATGCCCGGCCGCAGACGTCGTTGTGTCGGTGCCTCTGCTGCCCCGCAGACCAGTCACCGGACCCGTCGACCGTTGCTGGCATCTGCGGCAAATCCTTAGTGGGTGCTTACCGGTGGGAAGTCACGACTTCTGAAAGACCTTGTAGTGGGACCTTGGCTGATCACCTCGGAAGTGTGAGGCGTAATGGGAATCACGACTCGTGGGTAAAGTGTGCAACCTCTGCAGAGTGTAAAACTGATATATGAGCCGTGCTCACAGTCAAAGAGTGGCTTGGACTTCTACATGATTAGTGGAGACTGATGGATGGTTTGGAGGCCAGGAGTTGGTACCCTGGTGTGGCTTGGATGCTGGATGGAATCCAGAGTTGGTTTGGTGCTCGGATGGAATCCGAGTGGTTGGCTTGGTTTTGGGCCTCATGGTGTTGGTGATGATCACATCTAGTAAATAGGTGCTAAGGACTTAGGATAAAAATTAGGATGGTTGCTTAAGAGCATGTCAACCATATAAAGTCCTCCTATTTAAGCCTCATGTCATATTTATTTTCCCACACTTGCAGAGTACAATTCGTTGTACTCACCTCTCTTTGTCCCATGCTATCCCCTCAGAGTTGGTGTGGAGCTCCTGAAGATTACAACTTCAACACTTCGTTCTAGGCGCTGGTGCATCCCCGGTCAACTGCTTGTGGAGATGGAGTTCCGTTCCGCTGAAGACTCGATACGTGTAATTTTCTTTCAGACCTCGGGTCATTTTGTAGTGATGTTTATCGTTTAGTTATCACATTGCTATGATATTCACTATTGTAAATGTCACATATATGTATAAACAGATCCTGACATATATGTGATGTGCATTCGATTTTGTTTATAAAATCGGGTGTGACAGTTTTACGCTTGCCTGTGTCTAACAAATATAAGCTCCAGATGTATGTGTAACCTTCACTGGGTCAGTTTTACACGTACAATTCTTATTTTAATGTTTGGGTAAATATCTCTTCTTTGAATAACCATGGGAAAAACTTGTTTGAAAAAGGTTTTGCAGTCATGAACTGTAGTAGTTTATTTCTGAAGACTGCCGTTCCTTGCAGACTATTGCTCCAATGCAATACACAAGTATCACAATTCTCCATAAAAAAAGCGACAGTCCAGTTGAGTGTTGAGAGATTCTGAAATATCATAACCAGCGTCCAGCGAGATTATCATTAATTTGCAGCCCAGTTGAATTCCAACGTAATTTAGAGAACTGACAGTTTAGGAAAAGGTGTAATAACAATTTCTTCTGTATCGCTTGTGCAAAGAACACAACTGTAACTCTGAAGTTACATGCTTTTTCTTCTCAACAATTCTCTTGTACTTAGTCTGTGTTTAAGTAACAACAAAAAATTACTTCATGTTTAATTTGGCATGTGCAATCCCAGAGCCATGACCATGAGTACCCTGAATGAACATCTGTTGAATGAACGTCTGTTGGATCTTTTTCTCTGAATTGCTGAGTTGGAGGCAATGCGATCCATCAAAATTATGATTGCACGAGTTTGTTTATAAACTGTTAATAATTGGAATAAATAACACTGATACGATCAGTCGCTTGTGCGAATTGTTATAATTTTTCTTACGAACGGTTGTAAGTTAAACCAGAGGGAGTTGACTGCTCTATCATGCTTGTTTAAATGTGTACTGATTCATTAGCCAACTAAGTCAAAACAGCCTGAATCGCCTGCTTCTTCACCATTATCTCATTTTTCTCAACTTTTGACAGGATATATAGCGTATGTAAACCACTGGCAAGCTCAATGAGGAGGATGGGGCGGCAATAACGCCGCGCCTTGTATTTCTAGTTCTCATCCATTCTTCCACTCTCGTTCTAACGGGCCGAGCACATGACCGAGAAAACCGTTGCATCAACAGGCCGTGGGCGCATCAGCGAGCCGGAACAGTAAGTGGACGCGACCGCCAAAGAGCCGTGCCGCACACATTCCACGCCGCGAGTTCTTCAGCTGCGGCGCCGCCGCCGAGCAGGCCTCTCGTGACGCGAATTTGACTGATGAAAACAAATTAAATCTTATGAAGCACACAATTAATGTGCATGAATCCAAGCTATCGATTGATCCACAGTCGTGTTGTTGTATTTGGAACTCATGGTCCTTCTTTATTTTTCACTGTCGCGTGTTGGTTCATCTCTCATCTCGGCAACTGCAAGGCAGCAAGGACTCCCAAATCCTTTCCTAACTTCTTGTCATCACGAAAAGGATAACTCGTCTCAACGTTTACCCTCAATCAATCAATCAAAGACGAAAAAGATGGAAACGAAGACGTGGTTTTGCCATCATGGAAGCGCGGCACGGGCTGTCCCCGCCGCCGGACGGCGTGATCGCCGAGATCCTCGCCCGCTCCATCGGCCGTTCCCGCGCGGTGTGCAGGACCTGGAACGCCATCGCCGTCCTCGCCAACAGCCCGGCCGCCGTCGTCACCGCGATCATGAAGGGCAGCGGCAGCAGCTGGTGTTGAACATAATCCTAGATCGATCACGTTTCTGTACATAGCCTAGGATAGTTTGTTTCCCTTTGCTATTTTCCAGTGCACGTTCTGGTGCACGCTCTGGGAGCCCGCGCACTCCGCGGCGGGCGCGTCCGCGTCGTACGCGACGTGCGAAGCTTGCGGCGATCATGGGATGGCATGGTCCAGTACATACGTGAGCATCACACGTTCTAGGTAGTTAGTTACTTGTTTTAGCTACTTGTATCTATAAATTCAAAATCAATAGAAGAAAATCGCTGCTAAGTTGTTGCGGCACAAACTCCTCTGTGTTCAAGCTCTGTTCCTCGCTTTGCCCATTGTCTCCAACTCCGTGGTGCAGTGCGCAGTGTGATCCGGCCAACTCCCGGCCATCTAGAGCTTAGCAACGCCGACAGCTGGCTCGAGATCGCCGATGGCCGGAGCCCCATCGACGTCGTCCGGTTCGACCGCTTCCGCGGCCGCTGGCACCCCAAAGTCCATAGATGGAGCAGTGCACCCGGGGCCCTCTCCCTCGACGACATGACCGTCTCCGCCGAGGCCTTCAGATCCTGGGACGGCATACGCCTGTCGCCGAGGATGTTCGCGGCGGCGGCCGCCGTCGAGGTCGTGGAGGATGTTCGCGGCCACGAGGGAGAGGAGATATTCGTGCAGCTGGACGATGGGATCGTCGCGTACAGCGTCCGGAGCAAGGTCGAGATGAGCTTTGGGGAAGCTCTGCGCGGTTTCCTTCCGCTGCGGTAGACCTGCGGCTTCAGGAGCTCCCAGTTCTTGGGATGTTTGGGAGTTAGGGCCCGTTCTATTTCTGCTAACATCCCATGCATTGCAGTGGTCTGTAAAGCGAGTCTGATAAGCCTCTAGCACCATTTGCTAGAAAACCAAAACGATTTTCCCGCGTACGTAACGAACAATGGAGGCAAATACCCACATTACCGTGTTCTCTAAAACTCCATTGACACTTTTGGATTCCTAACACAATACACATACGAATCATACCTGAGCATATTTGGGGAACTCGGCAATAATTTTTTTACTTACAAAACACTCTGAATCTCGTATGATAATCCTCTGTTTAGAGGGCACAAGATTTGATCATTGAACTTAGGAACAGCAAGCAACCAACCGCAAAGGCAAGAAACTCACAAATAACTCATCCTTAGAAATACAGGGTCCTTTACATAGCTGATGCTACTGCAGTCTACAGCACGGACTTGGGGCAACTCAGAGAAACAGGGTATTCCAAGCTTGAAAGATGAAATTGTTGATTTGCCATGCCCATGAACTCCAAAGAAAATGAAATCATCATTAGGCCTTTGCACAAAATCTCAGCAGCAGCTCATTTTATATTGCTCACAAAGAGCACGCCTTGTTTCTTCCTGTGCAGATGACAAGGAGCTTGGCACGATCCTGGCAAGTTATGTCTTCAACCGCTGCAAGGCCCCCTCAGACATCTGAGCCTCTGCGCTGACACGAATTTGTGATAACCCTCCACCCAAATCTATTGCCCCAAATCACCTCTGTAAAAGCAGTCAAATATGCCCCTTACTCTTAGTAGCTGCAAAAGCAGTCAGGAACCAAGGATGCAGCTTTACAGAAAATTCTTGTTAAAAAGGACAGGAACACTGAGGCCTTCATATGATCACATATTTGAGCTTCAAAGGCAACGGCAGCATTCTGACAGCCTGACAGCTCTGGCTACCTTCGCATGACACGGATTTTTTCTCGCCTGCGGAATCGCTCGAGCATGATATCATCACTAGCAGCCTCTCTCCGGCCTGCACCGGCAGCATCTGGTCTTTTAGCATCTGTTGCTTTACCTCCTGCACTTTCATTAGGCTGAGAATCTTTATCTTTGTATAGCCCAGGATTCTCTGCATAATAAGTAAAAAAATTTAGCATGCAATGAAAAACAAAGATGCACATGATATGAAATACTTAGCGAGCCTTGAATGACAGGCTCAGCTATGGTGTCACTATTGTTGCTTATTGCGTGAATTTGCAGTACAGGATGGTCGACTGGTTATTATCATTTGTATCTAACAGTCAACAGACAGCATCCATATCCCTAAACTTATGTCGAACTGAATACTCCTGCTACTGGTTAATTAAGCATTATGGCACACCGAAATCTCATTAAAAGAAAAGATTGCCTAGTTCATCCATCTAGAGAATCTTTTTTTTTAAAAACTAAATACCAACGGGTACTATCATTTTACAGAAAGTTAGCAAGAGGGCAGAAAGGGTTGCTCTGAACTTGTCACTAGCAGTAGCAGAAATTGATGGTAGAACAGGTGACATCAAATCAACCAGAGACGTAAAATGACAGGACATATTTCAAGAGGAACCTAAAATATTTCAAATTCTCCAGGCGAGAATCATATACTGATATACATAGTTTGGTGTGCTAAACATGTTTAATTGGAATGCAAAGTCGACTTCTGTGTCCATGGGCAACACAAAACGACACTGGGACTTAACAGATCAGTCACAAGGGCTTAGGCAGCCTGGGAGATAAGTTAAGAGATTTCAAGATGAAAGAGAGGATGTATTGTTATTTATTTAACCAGATTGATATCTTATTGGGATCGAACTAGTTAGTTTGGTTTCGTCAGCCCTGTACATATTAATATATGTTACTGTTAAAGGGCTCGCAGTTGGATTGGTAAAGGCCACTGGCTGAGGGGCTCCCACCTAGGGTTCAAATCCTGGGTGTGACACCATTTGTTTGAAATTTGAAATTTGCGCTGTGGGGTACTCCCCTACAGTTTTCTTTTTTAAAAAATCTGCTACCCCGTCTCCCCTTAACTCTTCCCATCTTCCCAGACGTCCACCGACCAGGCTCACATCGTAGTGCACAAACATTTCTTGTGTATTAACTCAAGTATGCCAGATAACATTGCAACATCATGATGATGGCATTATTCACTAGCTTGAAAAGAGTTTCTATTTATTGGATAAAAAGATCTTGTAGCTACAGGAGTAATATTATAGCAATACCACATGGTAGATTAAAATGCGATAACCTTTGATATTGTTGCTACACACATAAAAAAAATGCAAGAACAATGTAACAAGATTCATTTGGTTGTTTCAGATAATCCCCTTGTTAGCGTGATGTATAGGCCGGCCCTATGGACCTTGGGATCTCCTGCCGCCAGCCCTATTGGGCTGTGCGCCTGCCCCTTGAGGGGCTGTATAGATAGATATGGGATAGGCAAGGATCACCGTTGGATTGTCATAGCCTAGGTCATCCTTGCCTACATATGTACACGAGCTTAGGCTCTCCATAATCAATCTATTATCTTCCCAGCTATATTGCTTTCACCCCTGAAGTATTTCAATCTCACTTTACTCCCCAATGACATTGTCTTTTTTTTGTTTGTACACTCTGCATCAAGTTGAAATTAGATGTGTACCCAAATATTTTCACTACTTTTATGACTATTTGCAATATCTGTTTTAGATGCACCCAACATTTTAAAAGATATATAGGGCATAATTTTTTTTCTCAAATTTGGTGACTAGCACAGGATGCCTTTTCTTCTTCTTTTTGTCATGTATCACCTCTTTTGTAGTGGGTTTGCAGGAATAAATGGATACAGAAGCATGGAGTATTCTATCGGATTCTTCTACAAGGAAAAAAAAAGGACCAGAGGCAAGCTAGACATATAATAATGAAAGAGTTGGAACCATAAGATATTTTTCCTGCCAGTATAGCAGCAGATTTAGTTCAGTGAGTGTTAGTGTGGTAAATGTAATACATCTATTAAATTTTTTATGCAATTGCAAAACCTTAGAACGGCTCACCAAAAGTTAAATAAAAGCACTAACTGCACTCCCTTGATAGAACATGTGACTTCAAAAGAACAATTAGATCGCAAATGACTTCCCCCAAAAATACAGATGGAAGATACTTTTATGTGCTGACTTGGGGACAGTTTGTGTTTGCTTTGTTATGACATGCTTATATTTTAAGCTTTTGTAGCTCGTAATAAGCAGTTGTCAAAAAATACATTGTTCCCTTCATAAATCGAATTAAGTTACATAAACTATGTTATACAGGTACTATGCAACTTCTCATATATGCTTCAAAAGGGACATGTAACAAACCTCTCCGCAATTTCTCATCATATTCTTTGCCACGATGGAAATAATCAGCACTGTAACTTGATGGAATATTTGAATCTGATTTTGGTTTAGCCGCAAGTCTTTTCTCTTGCAGCATCTTTTTAGCTGCCTCAGTTTCTTCAATGTTTCTTAATTTGTACCTGTGAAGATAAAAAGAACAATGATAACATGGAAGTGATGTGATTGTGCATCTACCTTAAAAAGAAAGACTAGACTAAACCATAGACCAAAATATTGAGAGAAGACATGGAAGAAGCTCTCTCTAGATTACATTATTGGTCCTAATATTTTCATGCATTATTGTAGCGCAGTTTAAATATCAATCAGATCATGGTGAATGAATCTGTAACCATACTGAAATCAAGCTCTTGCATATACAATCAAGTTATGGCTGATAAATAATACACTAGATCATTAGATAATTTCCTTCCATACACAAACTTGAAACTGTTGTGTGACAATGTGGAAGGATCTCCAGCCAAATAATCAAAGAGTGTAAGCTGGGATTGTTCTCCGCAACTCGGGAACATGAAGTTTAAGTGTGCACCAGACTTTTTTTGTCAATCAAAAACAAATGGTGAGATAGAAAATGATGTTGGGATCCTTGGGTGATCCATGCAAAATGTATACAGATAGATAGCATCAATTTTCATGCATACTCATCTATTCAGACTTCTTAGTTATAAAACAGTATTCAGCTCAATCATAGCAAAGCATTACTCTAACCAAGAAAAATAGAAAATACAGAATGAAGCAAGGACGCACTCAATAGGCAATTGAACTTCAGCAATGCCAGTAGTCCACTGTGTCGAGCTCTCCTCCGAGTTCTTCTTCTTCACCTGCAAGCAACAATATGACAGTATCACCATTGCAGTCCAGAGCACCATTAGCAACCTCAGGTTGAGGACTGCGGTTGAGCCACAAGCAAACCTTGAGGTGGTCTGGCACTGTGTAGAGCTCGTCCACATGGTCCATCTCCTCCTTGTGTCCCACATCAACTGTCTTACCCTTCTTCTTCGCCAGCTCGGTCTCCACATATCTCAACCTTCAAGTTCAACAAACAAACAAATTGTCGTATCAATTTCTGCACCGACATGGAGTATCGCACTGGCAACAAGAAGGCAACAAGCGGAATCAGATGCATAGGCACAGCAAAGTACATGTTGGGGTCCTCGATGGTGACGGCGGTCTCCTGCGCGAAGGTGTCCTGGAGGACGAGGTCCTCCTTCTCGGCCTCGCCGATGGCCGCTCCTCCGCCACCCACCCGTCCACGCGCGGAGGACCCGTTGGTGGAGGCGGCGGCGGGGTCGGCGGGGATGCCTAGCTTCCTCTCCCGGAGCTTCTGCATGTACTTGATCTCCTCCAGGGCCACCCTGCGAAGGGAGAAGGGAGGCATCAGGGAGAAGGCCTGGCAGAGCAAGAGCGAGGAGCGGGATAGGGGCAGGCGGTACCGCCGGGTGTCCTCGTCGTCGGATCGGTCGTCGGCGTCCTGCTCGAAGCTCCGCTTGCGGAAATTCTTTCGCTGCATGGTCGGGCGGTGTTGGGCTCGGGAGGGGTTTGAGGCGGAAAGAAGGGAAGAGGGGGGGAGATCGCCGGAGATGTCGCCGGCGGCGAGTTCTGTGGGTTGGGAGGGCAGATTTGGGTATTGGACGGTTTGAAACGAGATTTTCAGGTTCAGGCAAAGGTCTGCACTCCGGCGGCCAGGTGAGCCCGTGAGGCCGTGCGTGAGCCGGCTTCGGCTAACTGCGATGCGGGCCCGTTCGGCTGCTGACATATGGGCCCGTTCTTCCCTACCACGTGATTTGAAATAACGTTTTCATTTCTAATTAGTTGGCGAAGTACAACAGATAATATGGAGTTTTGATAAAAGATAATGGAGTGATTTGTATGAAAATTTTTCTGGTGGGTCTAGAAAATAAATGGATTGACTTGCAGTAACAATGTAGTTACAGATGTAATGATACCCGATAGTGTTTTCAGGGTTAGCTGATTAATTACGATGATATAAAATTTTGATTTATTTCCCCTTCAAATTGTTTATGCAAAATGACATTTTAATTCATTTCATCAATATTTTGGATCAACCAAATAACTCAAAATATTCACAACTTGCATCTCTAAAAGTAGTCCGATTATGGATAATGGCACGTGTATTATTTTAGTTCCAAATCACCAAAACAACACTCAAGTTTGTTAAATTCAAGATTGGAAGCAACACGTCAGTCCATTAGAAGCTGACTTTGATGTGGTTCTAATGAAATCCTAACATTTTCATATGATACGAAGATAATTTATTCTATATGTATTTAAAGAGCGCACAACATTCATATGTATTTTTATATAAAATATGCTAAGTGTTGAAAAATAAGATTTAATGTTTCGGATATTTAAAACTTCTTATAACTAATATGTATAGCACGTTAAGAGCATAGTTTTCATAGAAAACACATCTACATTCGATGTCTTACAAAATTATGTGACTTTTTTTATATAGGTTCATCGAACAGAGATACTTATTTATGGCAGGTGGATTGATAACTAGCGATGGTAACCTTATCCAAAATGTGACTATATCTACTTAAGTATCGGTTGGATAATTAACATCTAAAATCTACATTTTTTAAGATTTACCACTTTCTTTTTTTTAGCGAAAGATTTACCATTTTCTATATAGTTTAAAAAGTATTGTTTACAAAATCATAAAATAGATCACATTCAATTTACCAGATAAGAAAAAGCTCAATGGTCATATACTCCCTCCATTTTTAAATATATGACGTTTAGAGCAAGAAATTTAGTTCATTTTAAACTAATTTTCTTGTCCTAAACGTCATATATTTAAAGACGGAGGTAGTAACACATTAGAAGTAGGAAAATGTCCAAATTACTCCCTTCAAGTATAAAGAAAGTCCAGCTAACTCTTTAATGTATGTTTTGGTTCAGTTTACTTCCTAAACTATGTTATTTGGTTCAACTTACCCCATAATGCAACTTGTCATTTTTGTTTCTCCATACATAAGTTGAATTTTAATTTGAGATTTTGCAGGATGGTAGTGGACATCATAATCTATATTTAAAAAATATTGTACGAATTTTTCGTCATTTGTTTTATATAATTTTATATCTTAAGGATATATTTTCATATTAAATATATTACCCAATCAAAATACTAAGAAAAATCCATGATATATTTTTCTAACATACCTTATGTTGTGTCAGCGTTTTGGCTACTGAGCCTACCAAGGGGTACCCGAGGTAGTAGATTGTGCGGTGGAGGATCGCCAAACCTGGAACTCAAAGGTACGCGCGAGGACACGGGACACAGATTTATACAGGTTCGGGCCGCCGGAGTAGCGGACCCTACGTCCTGTTTGGAGTATCAAGTATGGCGCCCTGCGCTTGGGTGTTCCCCAGAGGGGTTGGGGGATTCACCTGGAGGTGTTGGCCTGTCCTCCTAGGTACCCGGCCCTCCTTTATATAGTTCAGGGGGCGGGTTCCTAGTCGGTTACAAGATAGCAGTCCTAGTAGGATTACATGGTACGAGTCCTAGTAGGATTACAAGGATTTATGGTATGAGTTCGTATTCTTCCTTGTATGGGTACCCAGGGGTATATGGTCGACAAGCCCACGAGCACTTTGTAGTCTTGAGCAGCAAGTTCGAGTAGTCTTGAAGCTTCGTCGAGTAGTTTCTGATCGTCTCGAGTACTGCTAGCCGAAGTCTTCAATGGTACTTGAATTTCCGAAAGAGTGGAATGTGCTCTAGTTCATCTATGAGTACTTTTGAATCATCTCCGAGTAGTTCCCAGGCGTCCCCGAGTTCTAACCTAGGAAGTCTCCAAAAATACCCATCTTGTCTTGAAGTTTTGATCTATATGGAGGTGCGATTTGCAAAAATCGCACTCCATATGGAGTGTAGCCCCCGAGCCTGAGTTTGAATCGAAGAATCAAGATGAGGGTCAATCTTGAATCTGCATCTTCCGTCTTTGAAAAAAGAGGTTGATGGTTGTAGCATAGTAGCCCCCGAGCCTTGAAGTGATTAGATGATCAATCCAAGGATCTTCAGTTCGCAAAGCCATCATCCGAGTACTCTTGTAGCGTCCAGCCCCCAAGATTACGATCCAAGTGAGTTATATGAGCCACGTCGAGTAGTAATTGGAGTTGAGCCCCCGAGCTGAAGAACGAATGGAGCATGCTGAAGTTGTCTCTGAGTAGTAATTTGGGGTGAAGCCGTTGTACTTGAGAAGTAGCATAGACTACTCGAGTCGTCTTCGAGTGGTAGTGTTGCCGTCAGGGCGGACTTTAGATGCGACCGTAGTCGACTTTATGCCGTCAGAGCGGACTTTAGATGCGACCGAAGTCGACTTTTAGATTGCCGCACGGAGCGGACTTTAGAATGCGACTGGAGTAGTCGACTTTGTGATGCGACTAGAGTAGTCGACTTAGAGATGCGACTTGAGTAAGTCGACTTTGTGCTGCGCGGAGCAGACTTTTAGAATGTGACTTGAGTAAGTCGACTTAGTGCTGCGCGGAGCAGACTTTAGAATGCGACTTGAGTAAGTCGACTTTGTGCTGCACGGAGCAGACTTTTAGAATGCGACCTAAGTCGACTTTGTGCCGCGCGGAGCGGACTTTGGATGCGACTTGAGTAAGTTGACTTTGCGCTGCACGGAGCAGACTTTAGAATGCGACCGAAGTCGACTTTGTGCCGCGCGGAGCGAACTTCGAACCAAGTACAAAGCTGAAAAGCCAAGAACGAAAAAGCACTTCTGGAAGGCAAAAGCGAATGAAAAATCAGAAAAGAGTTATCGCGACCCCCGAGTAGTCATAGCCGAAGCCACTTAGAGAGGATTATCGTGATCCTCGACTACTAATAGTCACAGCCGAAGCCGCTTAGAGAGGATTATCGTGATCCTCGACTACAGGTAGAGTTGTACACTAGTGTCTTAAGTACCTCTGAGGCTATGAGCCTAGTGAGAGAGTACTCGCAAGAATGTTCTGAAGAACGAGTAAGACCGTAGGAGACAGTGTGATGAACTCAATGTGTTGGAGTTCCACTGAGACCCTACTATGAAAGGTGTTACTCTAGGCTCCAGCCTCTTGATTAAATAGAACAAGGACAGCATGTGCCACTTATTGCTCTATACGACACGGAGTTGTCTGGAGAGGGTTATCGTGACCCCCTACGAGTTGTCACAACCGAAGCCACCTGGAGAGGATTGTCATGATCCATGATATATTTTTCTAACATACCTTATGTTGTGTCAGCGTTTTGGCCACTGAGCCTACCAAGGGGGTACCCGAGGTAGTAGATTGTGCAGCGGGGGATCGCCAGACCTGGAACTCAAAGGTACGCGCGAGGACACGGGACACAGATTTATACAGGTTCGGGCCGCCGGAGTAGCGGACCCTACATCCTTTTTGGAGTATCAAGTATGGCGCCCTGCGCTTGGGTGTTCCCCGGAGGGGTTGGGGGATTCACCTGGAGGTGTTGGCCTGTCCTCCTAGGTACCCGGCCCTCCTTTATATAGTCCAGGGGGCGGGTTCCTAGTCGGTTACAAGATAGGAGTCCTAGTAGGATTACATGGTACGAGTCCTAGTAGGATTACAAGGATTTATGGTATAAGTTCGTATTCTTCCTTATATGGGTACCCAGGGGTATATGGTCGACATGTTGTGTGCCATAAACTAGCAAAATTTGAATTTAAAATTCCACTTGTGCGTTGAGAAACAAAAAAGACAAATTGTGTCAAGGGGTATATTGAACCAATGTGCATAGTTGAGAGGGTGAAGTGAACCAATAAATACTTTAGGGGGTTATTCAAACTTTGGTTATACTTGAGCGGAGTAATTCAGACTTTTTCCATAATCTGCTCTAGTGCAATCCTTACCGACCAAAAGCATTATACTTATTGTATATAATAATCAAGTATGATTACTTCGCCATTCCAAACAAATCGTTAGAAATGTTCAAACATATGTATTGTTCTCGTTGATCACAAATGTCTATACGATGACAAAAATTGATCCAAATATCATTTAAGTAGATAATGGTCACACTAAAAAGATATTTAGAGTAAGTTGGTCATTCTCTACTAAAAGGATATTTTATTTTGTTTCGGCCCTTCTCTACTATAAAGACCCTAAAACAGTGTAGCTGATGAAAACATTGCAGAAGAGCCACAGGAATGCAAAGGCACACATGTAAATATAAAAAACTAGTAATTTGAAACTAACCAATAACTCAGACAATTATAAACCAAGTTGCAAACTTTTGAAATCAATGACATAGCTCAAACAAGATCTACATACAAACATCCAAAATAATTTGAAGATCACACTCAAATAAAAAGGTGCTATTATTATTTGTTATCCAACTCATGCATCATGATTATTTAGTTGCTTCTTTGACATTTTGAGATTGTTTGTTTCAAAAAAAAATATAAGTTCAACAACTATTTCTTGAATTGTACATACCCTTACGCAATTGACATGGTAATTAGAATATAGAGGTAAATATCATGTCAAAAAATAATTGGACACGCCTAACGCACGGCCGGTCGTAAATTACGCCGGTTGCACGGCCGCTCCATTTTGAGAAAGCTAAAACCCATGTGACACGTGCCCTTCCTCTTTTGGTAAAAAACTAGTACACCACTGATTTTCTTTTTTGTGAGCAAATTACTGGGGTATAGTGTCAGGAGGGCTTGCACATTTTTTCTTCATTTTAAAGGCAAAACAGCTAGCTTTGTACAACGCACGCTGAATAAGTATCACATCACACATATTGAACACTAAAAGAAGCACTAAAATTGCATACATAATACACAGATGATATATCATATCTCAAAACTATTAAATCATCATTCAAACTCCCCATACCCATCAGAAGAAAAGATTGCTTTTCCTCATGCAAAACTAAATTGAATTACATCACGAACTAAACCTACATTCATTCAGAAGATTCACATAAGGGATCTTAGAACTACACAAATGTATGAATAGAGCATTTGCTTTTCTACATATTTGTTTTCCAAAACTATTGCTGAGCTGCGTAGAATCATGCTTCTGCGGTTGTAGTTACACCCATTCCTAATGAAGTTGTGCCTACAGATAATACCTTGATAGGGTAAAGCAATTTGCCAAGATTAGTAGTTAGAGGTTACAAAGAAAAAAATGAAGACACACTAATGAAATTAATGCAGAACAAAAAAATAAGTGTACAAAAAAAAAGAAATCTAGACTCATCAACAGTAGGAAATTGAAAAGACTTTTAGTATGCTCTAGCCCATGATTAATTCTTATACAAAATTAAAAGCTTCTCCATTTACACAGAGCTAAACTGATAAGTACAAACTCTTTATAAATAAATCATTCAACCAAACTTGCTTATTAATGTTTGCTAAATTGCTATATTGTATTGCCTATAATGCTTGATCCGAGGACCTAAATTGTTGAAGTATATAACTTAATATATCTGACACTATACTCTAGTAATATAACTTAATTGTTCGAGGTTCAGTTAATCTGGTCTTTTTATCTCTTGTGTGTGCCTGTGTGATGCTGGGTTACTGGGTATCCCAGCTTGATATTATTGCCTTTTATCTGGTTATATAATGAATCAATCACGTGCACTTAAAGTACTGGTTTGGAATGTCAGAGGAATTAATTCCCAATCCAAGTGGGATGCAATCAAGGACAAAATTGGTGAATCTGGTGCTTCCATTGTCTGTCTTCAAGAAACAAAGCGAGATGGTTTTGATCACTCTTATTTGAGAAATTTTTGTCCTAGGCACTTAAATCATTTTGAATTCTTCCCTTCTGTGGGTGCTTCAGGAGGGCTTATTACTATTTGGAACCCATCTTTGTATGTTGGTTCTTTGGTTCTGGCTAATGCATACTTAGTAACAGTTAAGTTTGCCTGCACTCTAACAGGGAAAACTTTATGTCTTGCTAATATCTATGGTCCCTGTGCGCCAGATGAAAAGGCAGCCTTTATAAATTGGCTGTACAATTTTGATTATGCTGACCTTGATGATTGGTTACTGGCTGGTGATTTTAATCTTATTCGGTCTCCTGAAAACAAAAATAGAGATGGGAGTAACTTGACTGATATGATGTTATTCAATGATTTAATCCAACACTTGGATTTGGCTGAAATTGGTTTTCAAGGCAGATGTTTTTCTTGGAGTAATATGCAGCAGCAGCCCCTTCTAGAGAAATTGGATTGGGTCTTCACATCTTCTTCTTGGGCTCTTTCTTATCCAGATACTTCAGTGCAAGTTCTCAGCAGACCTGTGTCAGACCACACCCCTTTTGTGGTAACCATTGGTACTCAAGTGCCCAAGTCCAAATTATTTCGTTTTGAGAATTATTGGCTGGACTTTCCTGGTTTCTTGTCTGTAGTTGATCTACATTGGAATTCTTCTCCCTTTTATGCCAATGCAGCCAAAACTTTGAATGCAAAATTCAGACAGGTTAGAGCTGGTCTCAAGCTCTAGAGCAAAGAATTGTCTAAGCTTGGAAAACTGATTAATAATTGCAATTTTGTGTTGGCTTTGTTGGATGGACTAGAAGATCAGAGACCTTTGAGCTTGCTTGAAAGAGCTTTCAGAAATCTTGTTAAACAATATTTGGGAAAACTTCTGGAAGCTAAAAGGTTATATTGGAAGCAAAGAAATACTGCTAGATGGGTCCTTTTTGGTGATGAGAATACTAGTCTATTTCAAGCTATGGCCACTTATTCCATGAGAAGAAACTTTATTGGCTCCCTTACTCTGGCTGATGGTTCTGTGGTCCAAGATCATGCTCTTAAAGCAGGAGTTCTTTGGTCTGCCTTCAAGGACAGATTGGGAGTTTCAGAATTTACAGGAATTTCTTATGAACTCTCAGAGCTTATGGAGCCAGTTGACCTGCCTGTGTTGGAAGATCCTTTCAGCTTAGATGAAATTTTAGTTGTCCTCAAGGACATGCCTGCTGATCATGCTCCTGGTCCTGATGGGTTTAATGGTGCTTTCTTCAAGAAATGATGAAACATTATCAAACCAGATATTTTGAGGCTTTGCCAGGACTTTGCTACTGGTGTTCTTAATTTGGAGAGCATCAATGGTTCTTTCATAACTCTTATACCCAAGAAGGATTCTCCACTGACAGTTGATGACTATAGGCCCATTTCCTTGCTGAATCACTCCCTCAAGTTTCTTACCAAGTTGCTAGCTAACAGATTGCAGGCTGTTATTTTGAAAGTTGTTCATGATAATCAGTATGGTTTCATCAAAGGAAGAACCATACAGGACTGCCTGGCCTGGGCCTTTCAGTTTTTGCACATTTGCCATAAATCAAAGCAAAAGATTATCCTCCTGAAGCTGGATTTTGAAAAAGCTTTTGATAAGATAGAACATGCAGTTATTCTGGAAAGTTAAGACACAAAGGTTTCTCTGAAACTTGGGTTTCCTGGATCAGAGCCATCCTCTCTTCTGGTTCCTCCTCAGTTCTTCTTAATGGCGTTCCTGGAAAAGAGTTCAAGTGTAAGAGGGGAGTCAGGCAAGGGGATCCTTTATCCCCACTCCTTTTTGTTCTGGGTGCAGATTTGTTACAGTCAGTTATCAATGCTGAAGCTCTTCTTGGAAACCTCTCTCACCCTCTTGGCCCAGACTTTAGTGGAGATTTTCCTATTGTCCAATATGATGATGACACTCTCATAGTCCTGCCAGCTGACACTGTTCAACTTTCTCATCTGAAAGAAGTCCTTCAGACCTTTGCTGTTTCTACTGGCCTTAAGGTTAATTTTGACAAATCTTCTTTGATTCCCATCAATGTGGAAGAGTCTCTTTGGGCTTCTCTCACTGAAGCTTTTGGTTGTCAGTTGGGAAGGCTTCCTTTCACTTATTTGGGTTTACCTCTGGGCACTACTAGGCCCTCGGTGCAGGATCTCTCTCCCATTTTGACAAGGATGGAGAAGCATCTCATGGGAATTTCGAGACATCTATCTTTTGATGGAAGGCTCGTTTTGGTTAACTCGGTGTTCTCAGCTTTGCCTACTTATTACATGTGCTCTCTGAAATTGCCTGTGGAATTACTAGACCAGATCGACAAATACAGAAAGCATGTCTTGTGGCATGGTGGTGATGTCACTAAGAAAGGGGGCTATCTGGTTGCTTGGAAGCATGCTTGTAGAAGCAAAGCTGATGGAGGGTTAGGCATCATCAACCTCAGGAATCATAATTCAGCTTTACTGATGAAATTTCTGCATAAATTCTACAACTCTATGGATCTGCCTTGGGTGCATTTAACCTGGCAATGTCTGTACAAGAATGGCACTCCCCCCCATGAAAGGAAAAATGTTGGCAGTTTTTGGTGGAGAGATATAATGTCTTTGGCTCCCAATTTTCTCTTGTTGACAAGGTGCAAGGTTGCTCGTGGAATCTCTGTCTCTTTTTGGAATGATCACTGGGATTTGGGTGTCATTAAAACAGTGTATCCTCAGCTATATTCCTTTGCAAGGAAGAAGTCATGTTCAGTCAGTCAGTTTCTTACATGGGAGACTGGCAGGTCCTTTTTTCTTCCTTTATCTCAGTTGGCCTTTCAACAGCTAGCTGATCTTCAGGCAGGATTGGCTGATCTGCATCTTCAGTCACTACTTCAGGATGAGTGGAGCTTTAACTGGAACCCCAGTCACTTCTCCAGCCATAAAGTCTATGAAGCTCTCCAAGGGTCTCATCCTGCCTCGCTTTTGTTCAAATGGATGTGGGCTTCCAGAGTTCAAAATAAGCACAAATTTTTCTTCTGGTTGTTTCTTCGGGATAGAATCAACACAAGGAACTTGCTTCACAGAAAGAACATGCATTTGCCTTCTTACTCTTGTGTGTTATGTGTTCAGGCTTTGGAAGAGGATTTACTTCATTTATTCTTTGCTTGCCCCTTCAGTGATGCATGCTGGACCTACTTAGGTATTCATTGGGATCTGTCTCTGAACTTTGAGACAATGGTGTTGCACGCGCGGCTTCAGTTCAACTCAACAATATTCAGGGAAATCTTCATCATCAGATGCTGGTCCATCTGGTGCCATCGGAATGACATAATTTTTGATGCAGCTTCTCTTTCTTTTGCCCGTTGGAAGAGTTCTTTTGTGAAGGAGTTACAATCGGTTACCCTTCGGGTTAAACCGCAGTTGCAAACAAAGTTGTATTCTTTTCTGAGTAATCTTCTCTAAGCTTTTCTCTTTTTGCTTGGGCCTGCGGCCTTGTAACCTGTAAATACTTTCTTTTATATATATAAAAAATAGGGGTAGGCGCCTCTCCTGCTGATTCCCGTCAAAAAAACTTAATATATCTGATTATTAAGAACTAACATACAAAGTGCTCACAAGATTACCCCAAATACTAAACCATATTTCAGAAATGAAATGACATAAAGAACGCAACAATTGTGAATTACCTACCAGTTCTGGATAATAGAAACTATCAACCACAAGCAGTTAAATGGTAGAAATAAAGAAGCATGGGAAATAATCCACTAGTTCCGAACCATAAAAACACATGCGAGAGAGAAATGGAAGGAGAATGAGATAGAAAGAGCGAGTAGGGTTGCTGCTGCACGAATTTAATTCTAGTACCCTGTAAGATATGATGCCTATAACAAAACTAAAATCTTATCCATGGATGCTAAAGATTATGCAAAACAAAGATGATAAGATATGGAATTCTTGATTTAAAAAATCATACTACAAACTTGCTTAAACTGAAATGTCAAATTTCTATATTTTGTAGCCTACAATACTTCATCGTAGGGCAAAATTGCTTCATCATAGCTTATGTTGTTGCTGAAATATTGATTTAGTACATGACAAATGTGTAGCGTGATAATTAACCTGTAGCTAATTATTTAAGTGTTTTTTCTTTATGAGATCATTGTGTTTCAAGATTCAAAATTTTAAAAATGCATAACCCCTGTGACAATGCAAAATGCAAAACTCAGTAAAATTCTACCAATTATTTTTAAAATAAAAGCAAACTAACTGAATTGCACAAGTAATAGATTAATGTTTGAAAACTAAACTAACTAGTGGTGGATGAACATAAAACAGAATAAACAATTATCAAATCAATATCAAATTTGGAAAATCAGAATACCAAATTTTTGAGTGCATGCTTAGGTCTACCCAAGAGAACTCAAGTTTTAATCTAACATGCAATGGACACATCGGCGGGGATGACAACTGCACAAACCCACCTTATTGCTCTGTAACATGCTTGCCCAGGGCGATACAGACACCTAGAAAAGAAGAAAAAACTAATCGTTATATGAGGTATTTCTGAGCCTTCCACCTCCTTATCTTCCATCCTATAGCTTTGGATGTATTGATGGTTGAAAAATAAAAAACGATGGTCATGTGTACAAAAATATAATAACAAAGATAATGGCTAAAAAAACTAATACAACCCCGCACCCCCAGCTATGGTATTATGAACAATAACATATTATTGCCTTATCAAACTATAGTGGTGCCTAATCAAAACTATATACTTGCCTAATACCATATATTATTTTGCATATTCCAAAACCTATTAGGTTTGGAAAAAAATAAAAATATAGAACAACATATTCCTTCGATATTACCACTGCACTCCTACTACCACAAAGGTGCAAATGTAAAGCCACATTCCTATGTTGTGGCCATAACATCAAACATTAGTACTGCACACAAAACTGCTATGAACTTCATTATGTATCCCCATCCACCACTGGAACGGGACCAATACGAACAACAGGTGTCACGAGTGTGATATAGTGTTCCAAAAAACTGCGACATACAAATAGAGAAAATAACCAGGCTCTAGTGAAAAACAATGCTATGAAATAAATTACTCTAAATTTTACTACTGCACTACTGTAAATTACTCTGAATATTGTGTGTGCAACTGGGATCTAACAAGGCTTCTGTAATAAAAAATCTAACTTTCATTGTGTGATGTTCTAGTCAATAGCTTTGATGGGTCACCCTTCCACACCCTGCAGAAATGGAGCATCAGTTTTTAGTGTTCAAAAGCATCATGAAAAATTCACAAAATGCCTATTGATTTGGGATTCTCTCACATAGATGAATCGCCTAATTGTGCATGCATTGCGCTGGCCATTGTGTTCAAACCAATTGGACATAAGGCAGTGGAGAGAAATTGGCAGAACCCACATGCAAAAACACGAGGGTAAACACAACATTAATTTCGACAGGATTCTAAAGGAAAAAATAGCTTCGCCTCCCGCAAATCCACAACCGAATGTAAGGGATCTCACCTCCGTACCTCGCCTTCCCATCCTCTACCATCGTGCAATGCTATCCTGCTCCTTCAAATCGAAATCCACACAAGCAAGGACCACTACATCAATTTGACCTCTAACTATGGGTGCAAAAATTTACACATATGTGCCGATTTATTGACCTCTGTGCTCGCCTTATGCTCCTCTACCACCAATCTGATGCCCCTCTCCAGCAAATCGAAACCTAAAAAATGAGAAACCCCCAACATTAATCTGCATCCGTGCGACCTCCCCCCATGGATGCGACATCTACACAAATGTGCTGATTTACTGACCTCAACAAGTCATCCTCCGCTTATCCTCTACCACCATGTTCAACTGATCGTCTCCTGCAAATCAAAATCTACAAGATGAAGAACCCAAACACAATCAATTCCCAAATCGGCTCAACCTCCCCCTGGGTGTGATATCTACACAAATATGCCGAGTAACTCACCTCCAGTGTGTGATCCGTTCACTTCATTCCTTAGATCTGCACTTGTCTTCGCACGGGATCGATTGATTCCAATGGATTTGATGCCTCGTCTAGAAAACCGCTAGGGAAGGAAGAGAGGGACTAACCCTAGAGAGAGAAAGGGAAATGCAGAATAGGGAGAGAGCCGACTAGTGGACCCCACCTAAGGCCGTTTGTCTCTGGGACGGTGTGAACATGACGCCTCGCTGTGTGAAAGCCACACCTCCTGTCCTCCTCTACTGTAGTTTGACGGACCATTGGATCTTGGACGAGCGGTAGATCGAGCCGGCCGTAAGAAGCAACAAAAATACAGCTGACTGTAGTATATTCTTTACCAAAATAATTTAAATGACCAATCTTTGTAAAGTTTCTTTTGAATTTATGTACCATGTCAAAGTTTTATGCATTTAATAATAACTATTTGCGTAATCATATGCATATTAGAACACATATTAGGTGATTATAATGTTACTCCTCAACAAAGTGCCAATTTGTAACAATCATCCCCACATCATCATTAATTATTATTACATTAATATCATCATGAATATTGTATAAGAAAAGACTAAACAACATTATGTTAAGTTCTCGTATGACACTTCCCGTCAGCTTCTCCTACGGCTCGTCTTCATGCTTCGACATGATTTGGTGGCATGTTTGCTGTAAAATAAAAAAAAATCATGTGTTGCATGTTTTTTGATGGCATGATCATCATTATTGGTTTGCATAATCATGGTTGATTGCTATAAAAGAAAAGATTGATTAAAAAGATTGTTGCCTCGACATGCCTTGACTTTCAGCAAACAAACTCACAAAAAATAATAAGTTGAAAATCAGGTGTTACATGTGATGGCAAACTTCCTAATCCGGGAGTCACAGGGGTGAAATTCCATACTTTTATACTCTTAAGATGGGTACTCTGACATCAACAGTCCCGGACTGGAGCCCTTCATTGCACGAGTAGTGACACCTTGACCTACTAGTAACTGTGATCGGTATACTGTGATTGCTACCGTCATGTTTTATCACAAGTAGTAGAGTAGACAAAACAGTTATGATATAATGTATAACATGTTGAAATTAAGTTAAATTAAGCACAAGGTGGTATGCTTGCCTTCTTAGCACTTCGGTCATCAGCAACAACACTTTAGCTCAAAGTCTCCAATGCCTTGCTTTTAAATTCTTGGACGTAATCTTATCTACTTAGGTAATGTCGATGTGTGTTCCCTGGGTTCCTATCTCATCTATTTACATGTAACTAAAAGATGATTCAATGTGATCTAGAGCACCAACGATTACTCCTTGGCCTTGTGAAAGGACGACCTACCAGGAATGTAGGTGATCTAGTACTACACTATATGTCAATTACTATAGTGACTTAGCTGGCTATTTCCTAACCAAGAGTTTGCAAGGAAGTTTATTTAATTGGTTTAGAAAAAAGCAGATGTTTGCTTGAATGGCCAAGAGTAGTGTAACGTATTGTACAACTACTTTGATTTGTTGAACTGTAACTTGTGCACTCTTTCTCTAACTTTGTCGACCTGACAAATCAAAACTCACTTGTTACACTTCATCTCATGTTGAATTCTCCAGATTCTTAACTTTAAAAATATCTGTTGCTCTTGATCCAACATAGTAGTCTGTTACACATATTTTTAACACTTCTAATCATTGCTTCTTCAGATTCACTAGATAGCCAACATCACATTGGTCCTTGTGGCAAACATCACAAGCTGTTTAGTTCAAGCTTAAAGCAAATCTTTTTTCTATTATATTGATATTAGTGCACACTGCATCTTACACAACGACTATGCAACATTAATAATAATAATAATAATAATACATATGATTAATCACTATTTCTACTAGTGTGTATCATAGGCTATTAAATCCAAGTAAAAAACTATTCGATTTACTAGATATAACTTTGGTACAAATATTTCTAATAGTATATAATATTTGTGGTTATTACAGATAATGTGAAAGCAAGAAAATTATCATATTTAAACTAACAAACAATTATTTGTATATACTTATTTTCTCTTATGTACCATTTTTCAATTAGAATATTATCTATTAGTGCAAAAGCAATTTCATGTTTCTATAAAATAAAAAATAATGTAATATGCATCAGCTCTAACAAAGTAATAGTAAATGAAATGCTAACGGAAATGATGTTAATAAAAAGAACATATTCATATATTACGTATTCAAGTCTGATTTGTTATGTCATATAAGGAACTAGGAATTTTAAATTATCATATGTTATCATATTAATTATTATGAATGCTCATTATCTCCTACTCGTCGATAGGGCTAGAAAGAACATATATGTAGAACTTGTTTGTTCATGTATGCTGCTATTGGATCATAACATCATGGCCAACAAAATAGTTTTTGATTGATATTTGTTCACAAACATATATATATATTGATGTATTGTTCACAATTGACATCTTTGAATACATCAAATGTGGAAGAACAAGCAAATTTACTTGGTACCATCAGTTTGTGGAGACAACTTTCATGATCATGGAGGCGTTGGGAGTTGGGACATCTGCAATACGTTAAGTAGATCTTGAACCTAAATGATTGTCTTAAAAATTACGTTTTCAGAAATAGTTATAAGACCCTTAATGAAATTCACTCTTAGATCTTGAGCGAAGTCTATTTTTAACCGTCCAATTATTGTATCAGTTTGTTTTTGACCATGAAACTTCAAAATTAGAAAATTTTGACCATCCAACCATCATAATTGTTCATATTTGATCATCAAGATGTTGGCGGTTTTGCCGACGCGAACATCACATGGTGATGAGGCCCACATGTTAGCATTTGTTGTGTATTCCACTTTCTCTTCCTTTCTCTTCATCTCTCTCCCCTTCTCCACATGTGTTTTTATATATACTTGCTTATGTGCTATCTTTTTTTAAGCCTCTCACATATAGGTACAACTGTAGTATCTGTTTATACATGCACACACATCTAACTCACACCTTAGTACCTCACACGTACAAACAAACCTATAACTATACTTAGAACTAAGACCACACCTTTCTTGAGATCATTGGAGTCATCATAAGTCTGTAAGCGACGTCCCCGCCACAATCCCTCTGTGGCTCCACGCGTGAGAGACTACATACTTTATTTTGGGGGAAAACCTCGGCGACCACCTGCGGGAACCAAAGCTCGAACACGGGCAGGCGTGGACGCACACCTATGCGGTTCTCCATGATATCTCCTCCTGCTTAGCAACACACATCCACAAAATACCCTCACATCACGATCAATGTTTTAAATAACGAGCTAATGAATTTAGTGGCAGGATTCTAAAACAGCTAAACCATAATACAATGGAGCTAAATGAGAGTATAGCGGTTAAACTATACAAGAGGGTATATGACCATAGCGGGATATAGGGACAGCGCACCTTAGGCTCTGTTTGGTTCCTACAGTAGTAAGTATAAGTTTTGTCCAATCGAATGATAGGAGACTAATTAGAAGTATATGTAAATCAATGATAAAATGAATTTCATAATTCTAAGCTTTTTCGTGAGACGAATATATTAAGTCTAATTATGTCATGATTAAATAATGTGATGCTAAAGTAATTATGTACTAATCATGTATTAATTAAGCATATTATATTATGTAATTAGTTTTTAATTAATTATATTTAGTCCTTCTAAATAACTCCATCTCATTTGATATGACGGGACTTATTATAAATTTCTTGGAACCAAACACCCACTTAGTTACAACTCAAACCCTCGGTTCTTGCCAAAGTCAAAGTGCCAATCGACACCGGTAGTAGGCCTGTACCACGCAGTCAGGCGTGACGACGTTCTCGGAAGAAAATAACCAGGCTTGACAGCACGGAGATGGAATCAAAAGCAGCCCTCATCCTGCTGGGAAAAGAATGCCCAGCTGAACTTTCTTCTCTTCTAGAACTCTGAACAACGCTCAGTTTCAAACACGGATAAGAACCTTTGCAATTCGTCGAAACCGCATCCATCGCACGGGTTTGACCCAACACAAGACACGTCAGCAGATTACTTGCTTCCCTCTGAAGCAAGCAACGCAGAGGCAGAGCTAAGCTAACGCACCAACGAACGAACACACGACTACCGAGTGGTACTCCCTCCGTTTCTAAATATAATTATTCTTCGGTTTTTATAATACACGTTTGACCATTCGTCTTATTCAAAAAATTTATGAAAATGTAAAAATAATTATGATATATTAAAAATATATACGATGATAAAACATGTCATAACAAAATAAATAATATTTTCACAAATTTTTGAATAAGACGAATGATCAAACGTGTTTAGAAAAATTAATAAATATTTGTATTTAGGAACGGAGAGAGTAACAAACTTCGTCAGATCAACTACTTGCTATTGCTGTTGCTGGCCGCCTGGCTCGCTGGACCCAACAAGGCGCGGGCCCACGCGACAGCGTCCGGGCGAGCTTTGAGATCCACGCGTCGGCTCCTCTGCCCTTGCACGCGACATCCGGTGACTGACGAGTCCAATCCCATCTGATCGACCACGAACCCGGCCGAGGCCGAGCAGAGCGAAAGCTGGCGCCTGGCGGCACCGAGACCTCCGCCGCCGCGTGGGGCCTGCCCGTCAGAGACGCCCGCGCGCCGGCGAATATTCCCCGTCCGCCGCGACTGCGGGCAGGGGTAGTTCCGTCCGATTCTTCACGGGAACCTCCGGGACGGCGGAGACGCCATTAAGGCGCGGGGCATCCCGGTAATTTCAACCTTCTCTACGCGCCGCAGCGTCCTTTGCTTTCGTTCTTCCTCTCGGACTCTCTCCCTCGGTCCCCTGCCTCCCTCCCTCCGCTGCAGCCTGCAAAAGCTTCCAGAAACGAAAACAAGGGAGGGAAGGAGCCGAGCCGCCGCCGCTCCAAATGCGCTGATCTCCGCCGGTGGGCTCTCCTCCCGACCGATCTCCGCTCCTCCATGGCGCGCATCCTCCCGCTCAGCATCGACGCGTGGGAGATGGCCAGGTCCAGGTACGCGCGCGGGGCTGCGACCGTTCAGTTTCAAATTACCCTTTCCTTTTTGTTTCTTCTTTTCCTCCCCTGGAGATTTTTGCTTGGGCGGTTGGCTTGGAATTTCCTGCTGGTTTAGAGCTCGGGGTTTAGGTGTATGCGCGGCCGCCCGGGGCGAGCTCGAAATTCCGCTTGGGATTTTTTTTTTCAGAACTCACCTGGGAGTTTTAATCCGTCCCAAACTCGGTGTCCGCGCGATGCTTCGTGCAGATTGCGTTGCGGAAGCGGAAGGAAGACGACCTTGTAGCTTGTTGCTTCCGCTTGGTGGGCAGCAGTGTCCCTTTCGCTTGCTCTGCGCGCCCTGGGTCGTTTCCGTTTCCAATAATGGTGGTAGGTGTAGGTGGTGCCTTGGGAGCAACGGCGGCGACCGCCGACCCGCCATCCGAGCCGCCGGGCGTTTCTGGCACGCGGCGCCGTGTGGTGAGCACGGGTGTCACCGGCGCACGTGCCAATCGTGGATCTTATTTAAAATGTTGAAGTCAGAACTTGGTCGAATTGGGGGAACATAATTATGGTAACTGCAGAACGATGTTCCAATCATATCCGATTTTTGTTTTTTAGGTCTCTGCCTGAAATATCTCGATTGAACCACTGGCTGTTGCACTGCACCAACCGGTGGGTAGTTTCAGACTGTTGTGGATGAAATTGATGAACGAGAACAGCTGATGTGTTCACTATTTGCTAGATGCAAATGTTTGGCCTGATGTAGTACTTGGGATGTAGAGAACACAAAGCTGGAAATTCACATGGTTAGTTCAACGCTTCTTTTTTACTAAGGTCGTTAAATGGGTGTTGAAATAAAGAGGACATGAAATGCAGATTGTGCACTGGGCATTTGTTTTGCTTAGAGTATGTGCACTTTGACTTCCAAAGAGTACATTCCCTCCTTTTGACATTATCTAAGAAAATTGTGAACGTGTGAATATTGTGATACTGGTGTAGATTTCAAGGTGCATTACATATGATGTGTACCATATCAGGTTTCTTAGTTTTGCTTCTTGGATAGATGCTAGTACATGCTACTAGTCTGGTAGCACCATTTTATTGTTCCAGAATACAGCACAAGTATGCCACCGCCTTATTTGGCAAGTTGTTAATTTTCATTAATGTTGCCTTTGTTCCTGAACAGAGGCGAAGAGGTGGTGACAGACATGCCAAGTTCTTCAGCTGGGGCGTCATGCGCAGCAGTTGACCATTCTGACCAAAACACAAAGGACGATGAATATGCGAGGCTGGTTACACGAGCTCAACATGCAACATCTGATGTCAGTGCGACAACTTTACCTGAGCAACCAATGTCAAGATCCTTCATTTGGTGGATGAAAGTTCTGCTTGGCTGCTTCCTCCTTATACTAGTGGGTTACGTCTTTGTGAAATGGGGAGCCCCCTTTGCCTTTGAGAAGGTGAACACTGATACTCTTTCTCACAACTATTGCAGGCATTCCTTTTCTCTAAATTGTAAGGTCCTGTCATCTGGGTAGTGGATAGATGAATCAGATCCTTCAGATTTTAGTATGGTTTCTCTTTCTTAAATGCTACGACATTAACGATTAGGTTTCAGAGATGAATTGAAATCTGCTTGTTGGCAACTTGGCAAGCTCTTAAAAATTTGGTATGATCCATGATGGCATGCCTGATCAATCTGGTCCTAGAGTCCAAATCTACATGAATATATGTTTCTTATGCTTCTTAGACGCCCCAGATTATCATGATTCTATCATAATGAACAAGATGCAAAATGTCTAAAATATCTTTCATACCGTTTTGAATAAAAACAAAGAGATGTGACATCAGTATATCCCCTGAACCTTATAGTTCAGAAACTTCCACTCAGTGATAAACACATGCTCTCATGGTCCATTGGTCACAGTATCATGCAAAATTTATGGTTTATGTCCTAACAAGTTGCTGGCATGTTGTACTACAAGTAAAAACATCTTAGTACACTCTTAGCATCTTGTAAGCTATACACTTAACAAACATATATGATGTAGTTTAAGTGAAATATAATTTGTGGTTTTTATCTGTTTGTTGTAGGTTCTTGTGCCACTTATGCAGTGGGAAGCAAGTGCTTTTGGGCGCCCAGTATTGGCTGTTGTTCTTGTTGCATCTTTGGCTCTCTTTCCAGTTATTCTAGTTCCTTCTGCTCCTTCTATGTGGTTAGCAGGAATGATCTTTGGTTATGGTTGGGGTTTCTTGATTATAATGGTTGGGACTACTATTGGCATGGTGATACCGTATTGGATTGGCTCATTGTTCCGCGAACGTCTACATGTAATTTCTCAGCCATATGTTCTAATTTTTAATTTAAGATCTTTTCTATTTATAGGGTTATTCCCTAATTTGCTTTATTTTCTCTCTGCTTCTTTCCCCCCCCCCCCCCCCCCCTTTTAACAAAAATGCAGGTATGGTTAATGAAATGGCCTCAGCAGATGGCACTAATAAAACTTGCTGGTGAAGGGAATTGGTTCCAGCAGTTTCGAGTTGTCGCGCTATTCAGGATGTCACCATTCCCATATACAATTTTTAATTATGCCGTCACTGTGACAGAAATGAAGTTCAACCCTTATTTATGTGGTTCGATTGCTGGAATGGTACCAGAGGCATTCATCTACATATACAGGTTAGACTTTGATCAAACTACATTGCAGACTACTATTCCAATTACCTTAGCATGATTTTTCCACCTATATGCAGGCCATCTAGATCTGTAAGTAATTCATGTGCTCGATAAGTAGTAGGCAGATTTTATGACCGTGAATCTAGCCAGTTTTTTTTTCTTTTTCGTATAATGAGTTCACCAATTAGAAGAAGTACTCTATGATATGCTTATCTTAGCTGCACTTTGGTGCAGCGGGCGGCTAATCCGTACATTGGCTGACATGAAGTATGGCAACTACAAAATGACACCGGTGGAGATAGCATACAACGTCATCTCCTTCATCATCGCCATCGTCCTCACAGTCGCCTTCACGGTGTACGCCAAGAGAGCTCTGAACGACATAAAAAGTTCAGAAGGTATCTGCAAAGAAGTTTCGGGCCCTGGCATGTCAGGTTCACGTATGAAACACCCTGTAGAACTAGATGTTGTATGATGGTGTAGGTATTTCATTCACCGGGAGAGTATATACAAAGATTGCCTGAGAGGAGGCTGTTAGGTGTAGGGTTGCGGTGTTGCGCCGGGTAGATAGGCTACAACAGCAGCTTGAATATACACACTCAGCTGACGTGGTTTATTTGATTCGTTTGGTGTGCCTTGTCTTTGCTGCAATACTTGAACTGAATCCAGAGGTGCAGTAGTACTGAATTTTGACTGAGCGTTGCTGCTTAGCGATGGTGTAAACAGGTCCAGAATGCTGTTGCTGACGTCTACCAGACTACCCCTGCGGACATCAGAAACATTACGCAGTTGCAACTCATGATGTAGTTAGCATATGAATATGACCCTTCTTTGTATGAGAAACCTCATTCGGCCCATTCCCAATCGCTTGAATCTTCGCTGGGTTTTCAATGAAATAGACACAAAATTGTGCCCGTTCGTTATATAAAAAAAAATCTTTCGCTGGGAATGATATACACCAACTACAGGTGAGGTGAGGTCATCCTCGGTCAGCCAGCAGGTCTGCAGGAAAAACAGACGTCACTGCGGCTCGCAGCGTTTGGGCCGGGAAACAAGCGGCCTGCTGGACGTCAAATGGGTCTTGGCCGCGGGAAACGCACGTCGTCAGATCTGGATTTTTTTTTTGTTGATTTTCGAAAAATAAATAGCGAAAACAAATATTACGAGAAATATACATCTGCCGCCGGTCCTCACGTCGTGTGGCACGACGGCAGCATCCCTGCCGCCGTGCGCCACGGCGTTAGGTCCCTGCCGCCGTGGGGTATGGCGGCAGGAGAGCAGGTCTGGCGGCACGTCCGCGTGGCACGACAGCAGCGCCCTAGCGCCGTGCCACACGGCGGTAAGAACATTTTTAATTTTTTGAGTTTTTTTCATTTTGTAAAACACTTCTAATTTTTTTAAAAAACAAGAAACTGATAAATTTAAACATAATCACAAGATCATAATCAACGAGTAGATGCAAAATAGTTTATACAAGATCATGGTAAAAGTACTGCTGTGACAGAAAATACTAATACATCTAAATCCGCCAGTGTCTCTTCGGCCTAACAGCTCTAGCACCAGCCCAGGTGTGGTCCCGGGCGTACGTCAAGGGGTCAGGTGGCTTGATGACCCGGGGTCCGAGCTGGTCGGGAGACGGTGTCGCCATGGCCGCCTGCGACGAGCTTGCAACAGCCGGTGTCGCTCCGCCCGCCGGTGTCGCTCCGCCGGTCGGTGTCGCTAAGCCCGCCGGTGTCGCTCCGCCCGCCAGCGACGACCCTGCACCAGCCGGTGTCGCTCCGCCGGCTGCCGGGGTCGCTCCGCCCACCAGCTGTGTCTCCTGCGTCCCAAGAGGCGGTGCCTGTGTGAACTCAAGCTCCTCGCCCTCTGCCGTATCCATGGGCGCGAGAAAGTCGTTGAACCTAAACTCGTCCCAGTCCAGCTGGTCGTCAGGGGACTCCGTCGCGATCGCGGTCGGGTCGAAACCTGCAACGAAAAGTATTAGTTTTCCACGTATCGTACTTATCGAATTTTACTGTAATAGTTAAGGTCGTTACCATGTTGGAAGACGGGTGGAGTGGACGAGGAAGGAATATCTGCCGCCGGAAAGACCGGCGGTCTGAAACCTCCTAGTCCCGTCGGAAAGACCGGCGGTCTAGGTGCCGTTGTCTCCGGCTGTCGAGCCCCGGTGAAACCTCCTGACCCCGTCGGAAAGACCGGCAGTCGCCCTGTACGATTAGAATATAGTATAACAAAAACACACAATAACTCCGTGCATTAGTTGAAAATAAGGTCCACTGAAAGTACCTGCGCCGCGGAAAACCAACGACCACTGCACGTAGGTGTGCTACTGCTGTGCCGTCGGAGCCGAGAAAGGCGCACGTGCAAAGGTGGAAGGCGCCGGCTGCGAAGCCGCTGTCGAGGTGGAGCTCGAGGACGACGTTGGGTGGCGCGGAAGAAGAGGAATGTCTGCGGCCCCGGCGTAGTTCACAACGGCGGTGTACCTCGTGGCAACATCGAGGATCCTGTCGTACGTGTGGCGGTGCTGCTGAGCTGCCCAGGTAAAACACGCCTCCCTCGCGGCCGCTGCGAGCCGCACGATCTCAGCAAGCGCGTCGTGCTGCTCACAAAATTAGTAGCACATGTTATAATGAATAGTAACATGAATTAAATATAATTGCAGTATCGTAGCTTACCGCTGTGTCGGCGGTCTGGTCTCGTCGCACCGGGTACGTGGCGTCCGGCAGTAGCCTGTCGTGGTCCAAGACTAGTGGCGGTGGCGGGGCAGCAGGGACGTATGTCACCCGCGTCCGCGTCCTCGGGAGGTACCACTTAAGGTACGCTACCCAGGCCGCGCCGTCGTGAAGGCGGTGCTCGGTGACGACGTTCTCCTCATGCGCCGCAGACATCCACTCGTCCACGTATGACTGCAACCTGCTGATGAACGACGTCGCCGCAGACACGCCCTTACGCGTCCACCTAGCATAGATGAAACAAAAAATTATTTGCAACTGACTACTTGTAATGGAAAATAATTATAACTGGCTAATGGTAGCTCACCTGTGCGCTGTGGGCGGCAGACGTGACGCAACAGGTACAGACGACTCCTGGTAGAGGCCGAACTGCCTCATCACCCGGTGGACCGCGTACTCCTCGACGTAGACGTCGAACACCAATCGTCACCGCGTCATCCAGTACGCCTGGTCTCAGAAGCATAGCGATGAGAGGCCCTATGGTGCGCGGGCAGCGACCATGGCAGGAGTGTACGGCGTCCACCGGACCTGGGCATCGACCATCCGGTCGATCTGACCCACGAAGTCCTTGTACGCCTTCTTCGCCTGCTGCCCAGCCCAAATGTGCTGCACAGAACATGAAAAGTTAATTGAATCGAACTAAAGAACTCATTAAGCAAAGAAAACGATAATGGAGGTCATTACCTTCCGGAGGCACCACAGAGAACCCAAGGTGGGGAGGTCCGCTGGGTCGGTGTCTGCTGACAGCGGGTCGTACTCCGAGAGGTCGGCCTTGGGCCGACCGATGTCGAACTGCTCGTGGATCCACATCTGCAGCAGGAGAGGACAACCCAGGAGGATCCTCTCCCTACTCGTCGGCTTCGCCACGCCCGAACACAGCCCTCTGTAGGTAGCGGCCAGAACAGCGCTGCCCCAGCTGATCTGGGGCATCTCGTCGAGGGGGGAGTCGGCGATCCTCTGAGCCCAGGGAAGCAGGTACCTCGAGGGGATAGTAGAGAACTTATTGGTATTCATCCAAGGTTCATGCATCTTCGCGGACTTCGTGGTCCTTGATATGCAAGATGATGAGGGAATGCCCCTCATTCTTGGGAGACCGTTCCTAAGTGACGCCAACGCAAGGATCAATGTCGGAGCCGGAACGATCCGATTCCGCATTGGGAAGAAGAACTTGATGTTCCGATTTCAGGTAACAGAAGAGAAATGTTATACACTGCAGGGCAAGAATGAGCAGTCAGGGGCATGGACAGAGCCACAGCCCCAGCGACTTCCCACCACTCCAACAAAGCCTAAGAAAACAGGAAAGGTGTGGCGGGAAGTACAGAAGTCATCTCCATATATTTCTCGGGAATGGCGTGACGAGTGGAATTGATCGCCGAGAAAAGTCGCACTCTCAGACTTAAAAAGAAGAGTCATTTTTGCCAAAAGGTAAAAATTGGTATTTATCTCATATTTCCCTTTCCAAAATTTTATTTGATTTTTCCAAATGCATATTTGAATTTTCCAACCTTGCATCTGCATGCTAGATTTTTCTACCCAAATTTCCCTTTTCAAATAAAAATTCTGAAAATAATTTTTTTAGTTGGAAAATCCTAGAAAAATTATTCGAGCAACATTTTGGGCACATTTGGACCTAGACATCTGGGCAGGACATCAGGTAGCCGTTAGAGAGCCGTTGCAAAAAGCTGGAGGCAGGCGGGCCCGGTAGGGGTTCAGCCGAACCCCTGGGTCGGCCGACCCAGGCCAACGGTCCTGTGGGCCCGGCCTCCTCCAACGGCTCCTAGCCGTTGCTCTTGTCCCTTCCCCCGGTGCCTGGCTCAGTTGCCTATAAATAGAAGGGGGTTTGAGGGGTTTCTTCACCAATTCACTCATTTCCATCACCCTCTCTCCCTCTTTGCTCTTGCTCTTTGGTTTTCTTGGATTTCTTGCTCAAGGTTGAAGTGTCAAGCACTCTCTCCAATTTGTTGCTGAGTATTGAATATTGGTGGAGCAAGCTCGGTAATGATTTCATTTCGATTTCACTAACCCATCACCGAGTTGCTCGTGTTGTCCCATTGTTGTGAAAGATGAATTGGATCGCCAGTACGTACCGGAAGGTGACCCGATCACGCCGTTCTAGAGACGGAGAGGGCTCGTCTCACCACTCCGGAGCTACACCGAGTCCAATGTCAACCGACCGTGAAGAAGAGGAGCGAACCACGCCACAAGCCGAAGGAGTGTACGACGCCGATGCCGCCTTCATCGACTTGAGGGATGACTGGGAGAGACAAGCCTACGCTCTCATCAAGGATCGAGTCTTCGCCAACACCAAGGAGTTCGACTCGGCCCTTCTCGAGAAAACAGGTATGGACTCCGAGTTCGATTCCATTTGGCATGCTCTTGGTTGGGAGAACTTTGTTCCGGTGTGGGGGATCAGTTCTAGGCCTCTCACCATCCAGTTTCTCTGTATTCTTCGGGAGGATGAGACCGGTATTACGTTTCGTTTCCATGGAACATCGTATCGAGTCTCATGGTCAGATCTTAGTCGCACCCTTGGTTTTCATCGTCGTTGTGTTATTTGTCTCGATCTGGCTTGTAAGGATTTTATTCGAGATAGTTTTTGGGAAGAACTTTCTGGTCGGCCTGTCCGTGGCAAGTTAGCACCCCGGTGCAACGATATCACACATCCCACTCTCCGACTGTGGCACAAGTGGCTCGCCGTCACTCTCTTTCCAAGGGATGACGTTCGAACCGTGCGCATGGACGAGATGAGGATATTATATGCCACGGTCAGACGGATCAGAATCTCCCTAGTGCAAGCTATGATCCGGCAGTGGTTGACAAATTTTACGATGATGGGTTCTATTGAGTGTATGTCTTTAATCACACGTATCATTTCGAGTCTCGGGATTACACAAGGGACAGACATTCCCTACATTGATTCTCCCCGGGCCGTGATAGATGAGGCGTATTTGATTCAAGGGCATACTCTTAAGAAGGGCCCGGATAATTCATTGGTTTTCTTTTACCCTGGCTATGCAAACCAGATTCGGTTACCTAACCCGGATTTTCGTTTGTACAGCCAAGGGCCACTGACCGTTCCTCAAGAGGAACCTCGTCGTTCTAGTGTTTCTGATGACAGGGTCACTAGGAGTGCATCGAGGTGGGCAGCGACAACACAGCAACCGCCACAACATCTGCCGCCACAGCCGTCACCACAGCCGTCGCCTCAGCCACAACCTCAGCATACCACACCGCTGTCTGGCGCATGGGCCTCAGCCGGGTACATGTTTGGAGTTACACCCGGATATGCCCCCGGTTGGGACCAACCCATGTGTCAGCAGGGTGCGAGTAGCTCGACTTGGGCTAGTGCAGGGAGTGGCGAGTGGATTAGGCCCGCCGGTGCTACCTACAGAGATGACACATCTTCATCATCTGGGTTGCGCTCGTCATCTCGTGGGGCCACCCTCACTCAGCAGATGAGCGAGCTCAACATCTGTGTCGGTACCATGGAGGAAACAATGCACCAGCAGGCTGAGTCCACTCGAGACTGGCAGCGTATGACTAGCGAGGGACTTCACACTATGGAGCAGAGACAGCAGCGACAGCTGGAGAAGTAGATGGCTTACTACGCGTGGATGGGATACCACCCTCCACAGCAGTGAGCCTGAAGCTAGCTTGGGGGAGGACCCCCATTCTGAGGTAACTTGTATCTTCTATTATTTTTAGAACCCCATATGCTAAAAACACATAAAAATCTGAAAAGTTAAAAAGACCAAAAAATATTTATTTGCTTTCTTAAATTAGTTTGTTTTCATATGCGCGGTAAGAGTGTTCTCATTCTCCATTGTTGAAATGATGAATAGTTGCTCTGTTTATTCCTCTTGTATGCCTTGTTTGCAGCTTAGTACCCTATTTAAGTTTTGAGTTTGTTGGCTAGTATGATCGAACCTGAGCTTGAAATTTGTGGGTAGCAAAAGCATGATCTTTGCCTAAGTTATTGTGAGTATGATATGGTGTAATAGAGTTGCTATGAGCTAGTACTAAGTGATGTTTGATATCCGGAGTTTTCTTTTGAAAAATGTTAAAATGATAAGTTCCTCAATGATAAGAAATTCTTATCCAAGGCCATATGTAGATCTTAGCTTCTGTTAACCTCTACATATGCTACCTGATTTCTTCATTGAGTCTTGTCGAATTGTTGTCACCCTCGGCGAGTAAACTTGTCATTACTCCCATGATCAAGATCACGTACACGCCACCATATGCGAAACTTCTACACTGGAAGTTAGCAACCATCATTTCATCCATCCCCCATCCATTCCACAAAATAAAGCTCCGCGCACTATTTCATGATTACTCTCCCTCCAAAAATATTCAGTAAGGACTATGGGCTATGTAAAAAAATGCTCAAGGGCATGCATAGAAGAAGAAAAAAAAAGAGAAAGAATAAAGAGACATAGCCCAAGTGTCAAAAAAAATTTCAAAAAGGAGGAGAGCAAAATCATGCAAAAAGGAGTTCATCATCCATCCACCATACACACACATTTGCACATCTTGATCAGGTTGTATGACTTGTTCTCCCAAGAATCCAGTTTTCGACTCGACAATACATGAGAAACAGGTATACCACATGTTTTCCCTACCTACAGCTCCACATATCAGCTTATTAGAAGTAGGTGGTGAAAGAAGGCAAAACAACGCCTTGGTGAGGAATCATACACATTGAGTGATCCGAGAGTATCATTTAAGGAACTTTGATTTCTTTTTGAAAAACCTGCAAAACCTCCGGATTGATAACTGATCAAGGTACATGTGATTGGTAATCTTTATACAACCATTCTATCTTTCAACCGCCCAAGGCAGGTGAAGCTACACGCCCCATATAAATCGAGTGTAAAGTAAGATCAATGCCAACATCTTCAATCCTTGATAGAGTACCTAGTTGTATCTTGTTATACATTAGGAATACAACATCGTAGCAACTCTTGATCAACCAACATAAGTCCTTAATCTCTTGCTCGGGAAGAGCAAGAGGCTAGCTTGGGGGAGTTGTTGACGGCTGTTAAGTGCCTACTTTAGCCGTCAATATACTCATGAATAAAGGAGTATAAGGCATTTCTTACACGTATTTAGTTAAGAATAATGTAGTTCTACTTGTCCTTGGAGATTATTTGATTGCAGGAAAATAAGCAAGAAAAGAGTGGCAAACTCACCTTCTATGATCCATGCCACATCACCTCATCCTAGGAGGGCTGCCAACAAGGATGCCATGCATGCATGCATGCAAGCAATCCAAGTGAAGCACACTCCGACGAATCAGGGCGTGACGCATGGACGTCACATGGATCTATGGGCCCACAAAGCATGTAAATCGCGCCAAAACAGGGTGGAGACCGGGAACCGACCTAAGGACCCACATGACAGTCACCTGGAGAAAGCACAGGCCAGGGGGGCCCACCAGGGGGTCGGCCGACCCCACAGGTCGGCCGAACCGACCTTGGCTCGGCCTGTCCTGGCCCTCCACGTGGTGCTTCCCTATTGGTCCTAGAGGCCACTCCCGGGGTGTTTGCATCCATTCCTCGCTGGTGCTCGGGCCTATAAATAGAATGAGAGGGGGCTCACTTAGGATCATCCACACTTGCAACACCTCTCTCACTTTTAGTCTCAAGGCTAGGAGGTAGGCTAGAGTAGTTCTATTTCAGGTTCCAAGTCTACTTTGGGATCTAGGTATGAGTTCTCTTGTATCTTATTTCATTTGTATGACTTTGATCTACTTCAGTTATTTAGCTATTTCATATAAAGTCGTGTTAGTATGCATGGGTGATTTTTTCTTGTGTTCTTCACCTGTTCATCATTTAGAGGCTCCTGTTCTTGATGAACAAGGCCTTTCGATCCACTTGACGGGTGACTTTCACATATTTCTGGTGTTTGTTCATAAGTTAGAGGCTCGTGTTCTTCGCGAACACGACCCTTTGATCCAGTTGAACAGACATAGGAAAACACGAATACGTTTGTGTACCTAACCTGGTTTGATCTAATTAGATGACATGACTGCGTTGTATGAAGTCTGTGCTTAAGCTACGGTACTCGGTGTAATTGGCTGGTTTATCTGGTGGCTTGACCTGGGTCACAATAGCCCGGGCCGGTCAAGTCCGGCTAACAACGTAAGTATGGTGCTTGGGTTGCGTAGCTACCTTACTTATGAGTTTATCCCACGGTTTGTCTTGGGGTAGGCCGCGGTAGTGACAGCCGTTGGTCCCTCTGAAATCCCCCACGCTCGGATAAGTTGTAGGAGTCTAAAATCTAACAACCGGAGTTGTGCGGAAGCAACGCGGGAGGTTAGTTCCCCGTGGTACCTGGGTGCTTAAGTCAATGTTCTTCAACACTAGTGTATCTAACTCGTTCTTACCAGCTTTATGTGTATAGTACATAAGAACCTAGAACTAACTCGTATTTTGCCTCCTATGCCTAGGACCCTTTAGAGAGAGTGTGTGTGTGTGATCACACTACCCCATTATCATATCTTACCCCTGTACTTGAGTGTCTGATTTATTTCCATCTATGATCTATACTCATTGCAATAGTGTTGATCTTGTTAATCCACCAAAGCCTTCCTTGGATTCGATACCCTTTGGAATACTCCTTTGGGGAAATGCTACAATGGTACTTCCGTGCGCTTGCGGACTCCTGTAACGTTAAGAATTACCAACCAGCATTTCTGTTGTTGTTACCAGGATGGGTTCCAAACCTATTTTTAGGTGATTGCGTTAAGAAATGTCAACAGCCGCCGAGCTCGACTGCGCGTCGGAGAGGAGAAGTTGACCCGCGTCGCCGTCGTCGTCGTCCTGCTCCTGATGACAACGCGTGCGCGCCGCGGCGTCGCCGTCGTCATTGTGGCGGGGTGCGTCACGCCGGATTCGGGAGCACCTCCGCCGCTAGCGGCAGGGGAGGAGGCGGCAGGAAGGGCCCCCGCCGACGGCGCGTAGAGGATGAGAGAGGAGCGGTGAGTCGGTGCGAGGAGGAAGGACAGTGCCACGCTCAGTCGACGACAAGCTCGAGGCCGTCCCGCCGCCATCTCCCTCGAGGACGGCGAGGGCGAGTAGGAGGCCCACCCCACTCCACCCGCCTGCGATGAAGTAGCTGTGGTAGCCGAGGGAGGCCATCCTTCGAGATCCCCGCCACCGAGCCGTCGGGAAATTGTCTCTGCGAGCCGAGCCGAGCCAAGGGAGTGGATCCGGCGCCGGCGAGGTCCAATCGGGAGGGAGGGTGACCGCCGCCGGCTCGCCGTGGGGGGCTCCACCACCTCCGCTGCCAGGAACTCGCCTGTGCCACCTCCGCCGCCGGGAGCTCAGATTTGGGGGCGGCCGCCGACCCCGGCTCGGGGAGCTCCAGCGCCTCCCACATCCGCCTCCAATCCCCGTAGCCGGAGCCTGCCGGTCGTCGTGCCCGGGGCTCCACCCGCCCCGCCCGTTGTCGTGCCCGGAGCTCCACGCCTGACGGAGAGGACGACCGCGGCTGGGAGGGAGAGAGAGAGAGAGAGGCGGGTCACGGGTGGGTGGGGCTTCGGGGCGGAGAAACAGAGGACGGGGGAGGAGACTGGTGGAGAAGGGAGGAGAAGAAAAAAAAGGAGAAAGAGAGGAGGGTAGGTGGAGATGGTGGAAGTGGAATAAAATATATGATTGTTGGGATAGAGTGAGAGATATAAAAGATGACGAGTGCGGGAGAAGTGAATATAAATGAGAGGATCTCGCTGACTTTGCAGGAGAATATGAAGGGGCACCGGTGTGAGTGGTCTTAATCTCCCGGCCCTGTGGCAGGACCAAGACACGAGCGGGCGCTTTCGTTAGTCCCACCCAATCCCAAATCGCCTACTGAAGCAACGATTCAGGGCATCATTGGTTCTCGTACCGCCGTGACATGGCTGTGGCTCGCATCGTGCCTGCAGGCCCGCGATGACCAGGCCTTCTAGATACAGAGCTCTTTTGTTTCGTTGCCGCATGCACCGAGCCACGCCAATTGGAGAAACTGTTTGGTTGCCTGCTTGCTAGCAGGGTTTTTAATACCGAACCGGAGGTTCGAACCGCCGCCCTTCGGTACCGGTATACCGAGCGGTACACCGCGGGAACCGCTCAAAACCAGATAAATTTAAAAAAAAACAAATTCGAACCCCCGTCCATTCGGTACGGATCGGTACACCGAGTGGTTTGAGCGGTATGCCGGCTGGTTTCAGTGGTTTCCCAGTGAATTAGCTTAAATTACCGACGCAATGAAAAATTTAGCATATTTTCAAATTTGAATTAAAAAATTAAAAAATAAAAGAATTTTTTTAAAATATTTCAAGGAGCGTAGAATCTAATGGTGTCAATTTTTTTCAAATATTAGTACATTTAGTATTTTTTTGCGGGCATTTAGTGCATTTAGTATTTCTTTTTCTTTTTTGGTTGAACTTCTAATACCCACAAAAAAAACTAAATGAACTAATATTTAAAAATTTTGACACCATTAGATTCTATAAATCTTGAAGTATTTTTCAGAATTTTCTTTTCATTTTTCAATTTTTTGAATTCAAATTTGAAAATTTTGAAATCGGGCGGTATGGAACGGTTGGTACCGCTACCGGTCCAGGCCGGTACCACCGGTTTTCGCGGTATACCGGCCGGTTCCAAACGATTTGGTAAACCCTGCTTGCTAGGAGCGGATTCGCTCTTCGCTGTTATGGGCTCGCCCATGCGCGCTCGCAGTCGCATCACCCGCGGAAATACGCTCGATTTTTTCGTATCCGATGAGTCAGGCAAGTCTGGTCTTCTAGCCTGTTCAGCTGATCTATTGAATAGTGTTCGACTGGTGGATAGAATAATATTGTGTGAGGAAATAAGTCGAGCCTGGCCCTGTTATGATGGGCGAAAAGAAATAATGAAGTTACAAACGAATAGTGTTGGAATAGTGTTTCTTGTGAGAGAATATGTGATGATGTGATGAGTAAATAATATTTTTCATTATTCCTATTCAACGAAGATAATAGGTCAGGCAAGATGCTGCATCCGACGGACCTGGTTGACCTGTACGCAGGCAACCAATCAGAAGACCCCTCAGGGAGGGATTCAGGATTTGGGCCCCGAGGCGCCGAGCATGAATTATATATATACATATTCCAATTTGCACAATTATACCACCGTTTTGAAATTTAACAAAAATATACCACCAACGCCGTGGGTCATGGCGGATAGGCCCAACCACCGTGGCCCACGGCGGCAGGAAGTCCAAACACTGTAGCTCACGGCGTTTGGGGTACCGCCAACGGTCCGATGCCGACTGTGGGCCCGCGGCAACTTACCGCCGTGGGCCACGGCGGTAGAGGTTGCTACCGCCGTAGGCCACGGTGGTAGGACCTAATCACCGTGACCCACGGCGGCTGGCGCACCTATATAAAGGGCGACGGCGGCCGCCGTCCCCCCACCTCCTACCGCCGCAGCCTCTCTCTCTTCTCTCTCAAGTTCCAACCGCCGTGGCGGATGGCGGCTACCGCGCTTATATAAAGGGCGACGGTTCCAACTAGCAGTCCCGCCCCACCCTACCGCCGCCTCCCTCTCCCCACGGGCTGCTACTCTCTCTTAGGTATGTTTCCTCTATTTATTTTATGTAATTAGTTAAATTAGTTTCGAATAGTGTAATTAGTTTAGATATTTTGTAACAGTAACTAGAGATGTCTACTGCTGCCGGAGGGGGTGAGAATGGTAATGGTGGTGGTGATCGTGATTCCTCACACCACAAGGGAAAAACACAAATACACCACCCGATCCAAAGAAAATGAGCACGTTGGGAAGAGGTATACTTCGTTATTTGTAAGAAAAAATTGTAGATGCCATTACAAGAGGAAAGGAACCTCCTTGGGATGCTCTTTATGCTTCACCAGACATGCACCATTATTTGCAAGAAAAAACTGTAGATGCCATTGCAAGAGGAGAGGAACCTCCTCGGGGTGGTCGTTATGCTCCACCAGCAGACCCGTGTGTTGCTAATCCACCTACTATAAAAGCTACCAAGAAAGCTAAACCTTCGTCGTCACATCACAAGAATGGCTGAAGTTTGTCATTTTGTATGATGTTGTAGTCTTTCCTTCAGTGTTGTAATATTTGAACTACTATTTCATTTGAATCATGTGACTGTAATATTTGAACTGGATCTTATTGTGATTGTGTTGTTAATAATTGAACCAATATTTCTCAATTTTCTTTTTTTACTTTCATAAAGTAAAAAAAACTAAATGACCTTAACCGTCGTGAGCCACGGCGGCTAGGACAAACCGCCGTGGCCCACAGCGGTTGGGACTAACCGTCATGGAGTCCCCCCAACCGCCGTCGAGGCTCTCCAACCACCGTGGGCCACGGCGGTTACATACTAACCACCGTGGCGTACGGTGTTGGTGGTATATTTTTGTTAAATTTCAAAACGGTGGTATAATTTTGCAAATTGGAAAAATATATATAAAAAAAATCGCCGAGCATTCAGGTGTTTGGGCCGCAGGAAACAAACCAGCAGCGTAGTAGGCTTTTTTGGTTGGGGTGGGCGGTGCGCCGTTCGTCCGTCACACACTAACACTGGGCGCTTTCCCTCTGTTTCTTTAGTACCAAACTGCCTGTTGAAGAGAGTGGCGCAAGGGAGCGCTGCTATTTAGATAGGCCCGGAGCACTGGCGAGAGAGCAAGCAGCTGCGCAGTGGGCACAGAGCGAACTATTCTTTCGCCTTTTACTAAAGAATACCGTGTGCCCGCTGCAATAAGCAGCATACTCCAATTTTTGGAGGGTTCCTTCTTTCTGAGAGGGTCCCAACAAATCAAATTAAAATTTGTTTTTATTTAATGATAATGATTAAAATAGTGTTTATAATATTTAAAGAAAAATATGGGGGCATACTTGATTAATTTAGTGTTTGTAGAGCTTCTGACACAAAAAAGGGGAAATGCTCACAAAAATTTGCAGGGTTAGTCGATACGATCTGTTGCAATATATGCAGCCCATGCATCTACGAAAGGCCTCCAACCATTCACAAGAAATTTCTTTCTGCGAGTTCGTCTGATTCAATTTGGAACGTCTTTCCAAATTTTGAGAACTTCAGCTGTCACTGCAAGAAAAACGAAACCATAGCTTTTTACGGAGTACATGTGTGAACCAAATGAAATAACTTGTGCACCACTACAGAAAAGTTCGAGCAATGTTCAAGATAACTTCAGCTGGAACTGCACGCTCCAGTAGTTTGACCGTCTGATTCGAGCTGCTTCGGGGCATTTATATTCAAAGTCTTCTGATTGCTAGTGTGAACATAATCTGGTACAAAAATGCCATGAAAATACATGTCAAACCTTTGCTTAGCTTCACTGCTGGTTTTTTTATTCATGTAAAGAATGAAAGAATTTGTATGAATTGTTTGTGGCTAACTACCAGTATCGCATCCTTCGATGAACAATGTGTATATGTATGTATACTACTACCTGCCCTAAGGCATTATGCCTGTTCTTTCATTTCTCCTAGCCCCTACTATACACATCTTCATCCATCTAGTCTTCAAGAAAATTTTCAGCCCGCAACTGCAAGTGCAGAATTGCTTGCATCAGTCAGCTGCAGCTTCCACCGAGGGTGTTCCGTGCTGCAGAGGCGACCGGAACGCCTCCCTCGGCGTGGACGCGTCGCACGCCTTCGACGCCGCCGGCTGGTTGAAGCTTCGCCTCAGCGGAGAGGCGAACCGGGACGCGGCGGCGCTGCTGCCGCCGCACCTCGGCGAGAGGTTCACCTGCTCCAGCGCCTGCACCTGGAGCTCCGACGGGTAGTCGCGCACGCACCCGATCCTGGGCCCGGCACCCGTCGTCCACTTGAAGGACAGCTGCTTGCCCAGCTGGTAGGATTTCATCTCCTTCTTGGAGTTGATCCGCTGCAGGATCTTCTCCCGCGGCACGGGCGCCTGCTCTTCGGCCGCCTCCTGGTCATCCTCTGATGAATCTGGCCGTGCCTTTGCAGTTTCTTCTTCGCATTTCTCGACCTCTGTGCTGCCATTGTTGACAGCTTCAGGTAGGCCGATCTCTTCAGGTGCAGCCGTTTGGTCTTGAGTTTTTTCGCTCTCTGAAGTGACCCTTCTGAGACTGCCCCAGAACTCCTCATCCTCCTCTGCTGGGCTCATCTGCAGAGAGTTTGCAAAGGAATTTAACACTGCAATTCTGTGGAGACATTGAGAATTTTTCATTCTGTGCTTCTGAATGAACATGATGTGCGTACCTTAACATCGGTTAGATCGACCAAGTTGTCCTTGAGGAAGCTCTGGAACTCCTGGAAGTTCTCCTCGGTCGGGCGGTAGTGCCCGCTGTGAGGCCAAATAGCCTGCCACACAAACATAGCAGATTGCATCAGCTTCGCCATCTAATTAACTGAACATTTACAGGATTTTTTTTTTGAAACATCACTACTAGGAAGTAGATTGATAGGTGCAGTACCTTCAAGGTTCCATTCTCAACAACCAATCGCCCAGCAGCGGAAGTAGCCCCTCCAGCAAGAAAGCTGGAATGTTGAAATACACCCTTTCTCTTCTGCACATGACATTGCAGAATAGTGTTACACGGGGAACTGGAAATTCTAAGGTTAAATGGGCGTTTTTGAACATGAGAATATATGAATATTCACCTGACCAACATACAAGCTCTTAGATGTGCTGAGAACAAAGATCCACTTTGCATCCCGTGGTCCGCAAGATGTGTCAAGGATTCGGCCGCTCTTCTTGTATAAGAACTTGCCATCCTCAATCACAACTTCATAGTCCTCTCTTTCTTGCTGCACAAAATGTATGAATGGCATGTTTAGCCACAGTATGTTGAATTCATAATTTGTTCTTTGGTCTGTGTTTGTGAATACTTACTGGACCAAGGTACTTGATGCACTGGCTCAGAAGCTTTGATCTTGAGCACTTGCCTTCAAGGTTGATCTCTCTGCCTTCTCCGATATCGAGCCTGGATAAGCAGACCAGATTCATCAGCTCAAATTTCATTTCCGTTGTTATACTTAATAAAACCTGAGTCACTAGCAAACTGATTACTAACCAGTAGAAGAAAGGCTGCTTGCTTTCGCACTGGAGCCAGCAATCGTAGTAGTAGTGAAGGTTATGACCGTAGCGGTGCCGTGGGTCAATCTGTTTGTTCACAATTTCAGTATGTGATGAACATTAGCTTAGTGCTTGTCAGAAAATCACTAAAGGCCTGAAGAATCAGAAGAATGTTCAGTCAGACACTCACCGCTTCGAGCCAGTGCTGCAAAGCGAGCTTCTGAGCCTTGTCATCCTTGAGCAATCCCTTTCCAACCTGAAATAGGCACATCAATTTTAGTCAGTCCACCAATCCCAGAACGATTGTAGCGGACAAAACCATCCAGAAAAAAAAAGGAAATAAAGCCAGATTTGTACCTTGGCAGCTCGGGTTCTTGCTCTTGACCACTTGGACATGGCGGTCTCCTGCTTCTCGATGTCGAAGAAGGACACGGAGCTGCGCTTGAGCAGCGCGAAATCCAGCAGCTTCCACCTGTCCAATCACAGCAAAGCGAAACCAAATCAGCACGCGCAAATGCGGCTGCGAACCGAGGCGTCCCAACCAAGAAGACACGCACCAGCTCTGCTCGACGAGGACGGCGCAGTCGGCGAGCTGGCGGCGCGTGCGGAAGCTCTTGTAGACCTTCTGCAGCCTGAGCGCCGCGGCCTCGTGCTTGGGGCTCTCGACGGCCGCTGGCTCGGCGAACCTCGCCCTGGCCACCTCCCTGTGCAGCGGCCCGGCTGGCTCCGGCGCGGTCTCGGCGTCGGCGTCGGCGCCGGCCCGGATGGAGATCTCGGTCTCCACGTGCAGGGCGCCCGAGGCGGCCTGCGCCCGCTTGAAGCTGAGCGAGCCCTCGATGAGGAGCTTGCCGGAGCCCAGCGCCTTGAGGACGGCGCCGCCGGCGGGCGCTTCCTCCATGTCGAGCGGGTCGTAGTCGTCGGCGGGGCACGAGAAGAGGACGCCCATCGCGGCGGCTTCCTCTCTCTCCTGGTCCTGGATCTTTCCTTTTCCCTTGTGCACCTAAAATGCAAAGAAACAGACCACGCCCAGCGATCCGATTCAGACGCCGGAAAACGAGCAACCAACCAACCGCGAAGCAAGAACAATGGAGCGCAGCGCAGGAAGAAGAAGGAACGGAAAATGCAAGAGGGCAAGGCGAACCTAAGGTAGCTGCTTGTCTCCCTGTCCGATTCCTGTGCTGGGTTTGTTGTTGGGTTCCTCTGAAAACGGAAGGCCGGTGGGCACTGATGGTGGCTGGTTATCCGGGGAGGTTAGGGTGAGACAAGGGCGCCGTTATATAGAGGGCGGAGAGCAGCTGGGGGGACGGAGGGTGGCTGGCTGGCGGTGTGGACTTTCCGGCCGAGGAGGCGCTGGGCGGGGAGCAGGCAGGAAGAACCCGAGGCGCGCGAGTACAGAGTACAGACAGCGCGGGGTCGATTAGTTTTGTGGCGGTTCCACGTGTTCCGGGGGACGCGAGTGAGTCAGATGTCTCGTCTCACTCGGAGTCGCTAGGCTGGCCGGCAGCCGTGTATCAAAACCAGCGACGGCACGCCGCAGTTGGTGGTGGCGCGGCGCTGCTGTCTTCTCCCCCGCGTGCTCCGCTCCCTTCTCCCTCGGCCTCGGAGCACGGGCGCTGCTGGCATTTTTAAGCACTGGAATTTGCTGGCAGTGGACGACGATGGTTATTTCTAACTCGGGTTCATTAGCATGGTAGGGATGCTTGTGGGAATCTGACTTTGTTACCTCGACAGGGTTACCATAACCAAGACGTCCGTGAAACCGTAAATAGATCAGTTTTGTTTTTGGTAGGTTTCGTAGGAACTAATCTCCATCTTTCCAATGTCTTTCAACTGCCCTTGATCAATTCCTCCCCGGTACCAAACCCAATGCAAAAGGGTTTACCAAACGACTAATGTGCATTTACAGTTTCCATGAACTAGCTACCTAGACTTTGGTTAAATGGTTATTCATTAGGGAAAGCCCATTACGAATTTACGATGACGAGAAGGGGTCGAGAGGTGCCGACGTACTACTAGTATAGATAGAGGCACTACTAGGGAATCCTTCATTTGTACCGGTTTATAACCCTTATTAGTACCGGTTTTCAAACCGGTATTGTTCTGCCGGTACTAATGTGAAGTCACATTAGTACCGATTTTGGAAACCGGTACTAATACGCACATTAGTACCGGTCGGAGATGAGGCCCGGTACTGTGGTGTGCACTGCTGTCACCTTCCGTCGCCGTCACCTACCGTCGGTTCTCATCTTCTTTTCTTTTCTTTTTCTCTATTTTCTTTTCCTTTTCTTTTCCCCTTCTTAATTAATCACATTCACAAAGATCACAATCACACAAATTTTCAATCTTCCATTCACAATCACCTAGAATCACAAGAATACATCCACAAGAATCACAAGAATACATCCACAAGAAATCCACAAGAATCACAAGGAATCAAAAGAAATCGCCTGCATCGGCTCCGGCGGCCTGGCGCCCGCGCCGCCTGCCCCCGCGCCGCCGTCGTCCCGACCCCGCGCGGCGCCGGGAGGCCGCTGCCCCCGCACGGCGTCGGGAGGCCGCCCGCCCCGCGCCACCGTCGTCCCGGCCCCGCGCGGCGCCGGGAGGCCGCTGCCCCCGCGCCGGCCTGGCCACGCACGACGCCGGGAGGCCGCCTGCCGCCACGCCCGCGCAGAGGCCAGGCCGGCGGCCTTCTTCGCCCGCGGCCGCGGTCAGGCGCCGGCGGGTGGCCCCTGCGCTGCCAGCCTCCAGGGCACCGCGCGGCCTCCAGACCGGGCCTCCTTGCGGCTCGATCCCAGCCGCTGCCCCGCCTGTGAGGAAGAGAGAGAGATGTGAGCGAGAGGCATGAAAGAAAGAGAGAGATGTGAGGGAGAGGAGTAGAGGACGGATGAGAAAATGAGATAAGGCCGGTGTGGATCTGATGGACATCGAGAGAGAGAGAGGGCACAGTACGGCGTGCAGACGGAGGGAGAGTGACGGCGTCGGGTGGTTGTGTTTTAGTACCGGCGGAACGTCTCACCCGGTACTAAATGTTGGCACATTAGTACCGGGTGGAGTTCTACCCCGGTACTAATGTGAAGGCCTAACATTAGTATCGGTTTGTAATACGCACCGGTACTAATGTGGCACATTAGTACCGGTGCGTATTACAAATCAGTACTAATGTGGATCACACGAGAGCTCCGAGGGACATTCCCTTCTCACGGAACATTAGTACCGGTTCTGATTGACATTAGTACCGGTGGACAAAAAATCGGTACAAATGTTATTTTTGACCTGGGACGAAAGCATCTTTCCCCAGTAGTGAGGGGACATCCCAGTTAATTAATTTGAACTGATGGTCGGTTTGACGGTGCAGCAATATCTTGTCCAATCTGTTCGTACTTCTGTGCATTGTCCCCAGCATGACCTGTACTCCGTACGGCTTACCTAGGACGCGGTGAATCCGCTGAATAATCGTGCCGACGAGCAATTGGCTACTGTCCCAGGTAAATGTCTAAATTATACGGCGCCCTCTTCAGTTGGTCTACACGTAAGTTAGTTTGCAAAAGCCCTGGATGCATATGGACATATGGTATGTCAGTATATGATCTGGTCTACGTACACGACACATGCACCATGTCTGTCTACGACATTTTCGTTGATGTCTTTGCATGCTCCTCTTGCCACGTCACCGTTTAAACTACACTTTATTAGACACGTCACCGTATTTGACTCGGAAAAAATGTAGTATAGTATTTATAGTAGTAGGGTGAAAAAAGCACGTCAGCGATTCGTCCGTCGACGGCATTCCGTCTCGTACGTCATTTCTTTTTCGAAGACTCGATCGGCCTGTACAGCCGCTCTTTGTGGAGTAAATTTCTGCTGAAATTCTGACCTCGACTGGTCGGTCCGTCGTGTCCATTTGTCGTGTGTCAAAACCGGATCGGGTCCACGAATCTGTCGGGAAATTTGGACGGTGTGGTGAGCTTGCGTGGAATATTTCATCAGCGAAGACTCTGTAGTTTCGTAAGGGGAAAAAGAAACGGAGAACACGTATCGGACGGTCACAAGTCCGTCGATTTAAATTCGCTGGAGAAATTGAGCTGGTAGATACGCGTGCAGCTTTCCATGAATGTACAAGTAGTACAACCCAAAAGGATTGCCTACCTGAATCTGGCGAGGCAGGCAGGAGCTAGCGAGTGCGCCGTGCACGTTAGTGAGCCTGAATCGAATTTGTCAAGCGAGGTATTGGAGTTCCCCATGCTATAAATTTCTTACATACTACTCCCTCCATATTCAAATCTTTATCATCATATTTCTTTTACATCTCTGACCATCCGTCTTATTCAAAAATTTATTGTAACATACTCCCTCCGTCCAGATTTGATATGCGCCTAACTGTGTAGCGCAAAGACCAAGGAGAACTTTAATTCCTCTCACTGATGCATCAACAAACGAACCAGCTAGCCAAGCAATTCATGTCACGATTGGTCCCAACAAGGAATACACATATCATTCATTGACACCTTTTAAGGACGAAGGGAGTAAAAAAGATAAATTACACTCAAAATATTTATAATAGTAAACCATGTTGCAAACAAATCATATGATACTTACATAATATTCTGAATAAGACGAATGATCAAAATTGTAAAAACAATTAATGATGAGAAATATTTCAATATGAAAAGAGTATATTATTAAACTAGAACTTGGCCTTTGTAATTTGAGGGCTGCTGCAGTCTGAATTTGATTGTAGCGCGCGGGGTTGCAGCGCTGAATCATCTCGGCTCAGTTATCGGAAGATCGAGATCAATAATCCTATAAAACATCAGCAAAAAATATATATATATATATAAAGGCATGCGTCATCAGCTAGCCCAACGAGTTTTTGTGTAGTTAGCAGAAAAAAGGGGGCCGGGGCTCCGTATCTCAATTATATATCGATGTTCCTTGAACCAAAACAAGCACAAAACAAAAGGAATTGGAATATGTAGACACACACATAAACAACAAAACCGCTTAATTATAGCTAGCTAGGTTGACCCCTCAACGTACGCGAAAATGCTGCGCAGAGCGTAGCGTAGCCACAGAAGCGCAAAGCGCCGAAACCCATCAGCGAAACCACAGACATTTAGAACAAGAGAACCAAACGCTTGCTCCCCCATGTAGTATAATGACACGATCCCACTAAACGCTCTCATTAGGAGCACACGCGCATGGCACCCTGCTGGCTAATCCACCGGCGGGGACGCCAGGGTGTTTCTGACGCTAACCGTACATCTGCACCATCATTAGTCGGTCGAAAACGATGGGTCACGGCTGACGTGGCTGCCGCCGGCCGGCGAAGCCGCTGCGTACGTACGTGCACTCGATCGCACAGCTAACTGCCGAGCGGGACGAGACGATCGGTCGAGTGAGTCCAAGGGGAGATCGATCGAGATAGGGGAAGAACCTGACTGGAGCTTTTCGATCTGCTAGCTCCTTGAGAACCTTCCATGGAAGCTTCACTAATCTCTTCTCCGGTGAGATCGAATTAGCACAAGAAGTTGGTAGGATCATTGTTAATCTCGCCGAGCACACGTCGGCGCGCGCACATGACGGACGGACAATTAAAGCGCGGGGTGGCAAATCTAGCTGTCTCTGCGAGTCCGGATCACGGCGAGAACAGGCCGCATTTGTGGGCTCCGACATGGAGTTTTGTCAGCTTATATACCCGGAGCCGTACGGCGGTGCACGCTTTTGGAGCAGCTTTCCGGTGGCTGGCGGCGGCGGCCACTAGCTCTTCTCAGGCTCCGAATCCGACGGGGGAGGGAACCACACAGGAAAGATCCCGATCCGACAGATTCTGCTGGATAGGTTGCTTTACTACGCAAAATGCAATGGTTGTCATGATATGAAACACTTGAAATGGATGAGAGAAGCGCTGGCATATTCATCAGAGACCACTCGGTACTTCAGAAAAACTTATTATTGTAATTTAATCACCGCGTTGCTCAGCAGTTTTGGCATCATATATACAGTGATACAGGCCAAAACTAAAGAATGTTGGCCATAAGTTCTAAAGCCTCTCTTATTATCATATTCAGCTACTTTTGAATACGAATATATCCAAAGTACTGTATATCTCACAAAATCTGCATAATGTTAGACTAATTAATCACCGAGTAATTAAAGATTAAGGAGCTTATATATGTGATATGCTCACATCTTGTGCTCTTTTTTTAAAAAAAAAAAAGAGCACAAATTAAGTGGAGCATGATTGAGTCCCCAAAGTGTGCGTATTCGTTTCATAGACGTCCGGCGTTGCTAACGGTGCCGGTGATGAGGCTGCTACTTGTATATATGATATATACTAGCATGAATGCATGAAACTTTAGACTGGAAATTATGTGCCTCTTTCCGTCTTTCGTAGCCTAATACCATCGAACGAGGATCTGCTAAAGCTGCCCTCTAGTCACACAAATGATGATGGCATCGATCAGGAGGATAGCAACATCAACATGATATGTTGGATAGCCTAATTAACGACATATACAATATAAAAGATTTAGGGTATGTTTAGGTTCCATGGTTAATGGGCGGAAGTGCTAAAGTTTAGCGTTTTTATGCATTAGCCCATCCAAATAGGAGGGCTAATGGCGAAAGGGCCTATAGCCTAGTGGTTACAGAAGCCTCGGTAGCACCTCAGGTCCTGGGTTCGACTCCTCGTGGGAGCGAATTTCTTAGGATTTAACGGCGTTTGTGCTTTCAGTGGTAGGCGACGTTCCCGTCGACAGCGAGGCGCTTGTGGTGACTTCGTCAATCTTGAGGATTTGCCGGCCCAGTCTTCGAAGATGCTCCTAGGGGTAGGGTTTGCACGCGTGTGTTCATAGGGATGAGTGCGCGTGCGTTGTGAGTGTCTTTGATGTACTGTGTAATTCGCAAAAAAAAAAGAGGGCTAATGGGACTATGGGAGGGCTAAAACTTTAGCCCACCCTAAAAAAGGTGCCAAAAATTAGCCGGTGGGAACAAGCTAATGTGTGCTGATAATGATTTGTGAAAAGACAAAACACGGAGGATAGGTGAGGGATATAAAGGGGGCAAAAAGTAACTTTTCATGGATTTTACATTAGTCATGCTCCAAACGGAAGTGCTGAAGTGCGTGGAAGCGCTAAACTTTAGATGGGCTAAACTGTATTAGCACTTGCTAAACTTTAACAACAGCACATCCAAAAAGACGGTTTGGGGTTTCCCCTAAAAAAAAGAGAGAGAGGTCGTTTTGGGTTCAAATTTTGTGGAATTATTCCTCAATAATTTCCTATAGACATTTTTCTTTCATTCGAAATGCTCTAAAGTCTAAACTATGGTCATATCTCAAGGATTAGAGCAATTTGAAATGCTCTAAATTGACGGGAAAATTGTGAAAGTGTATAAAATATTTTTGTGACATATATAGGTGTACATTGTCTGGTATTACCCTGCCAAATTTAAAACACAATACATTTTAGGTTGATAATTAAACAAAAGGAAGGGGAATTTGATTGGAGAAATGATTAGATCCGGTGTGAAACGTTTGGGCATTTTGTGCTGGAGTCCAAGCAAAGGCAAGCTATTCAGGTTATAACAATGGTCCTACTGGAAAAGAAAGCAAGAAAGTGCTGGAGCTCGACGCAGTGCCAGACTGCCAGGGGTTGAGGGCGAGCGCCATGCCCATGCATGGCGAGTTGGCGACGCGGTCAACCAGGGAGGGATGATGCGTGATGACGGCGGAGGTGCGTGCTAGCTAGCGATCGGCCGACCGGCGGCATGTCTCAGAGGGGTCAAAGCTTGCTTCAGAGATGGATCGGTTGGCATGTAAACATTTTTTTATCCTGCATCGCTGTTACTGCCACTTTTTAATCTTCACAATGCTAACCAACTGTCTCGTGGCAGCAGCTGGGCGCCCCCAGCGCGGCGAGGGCGTGAGGCCGGTGGAGACACAGGCCGGCCGGGCCCGGGAAAGCGACGGAAAGGAACGGTGCAGGCTATAGCTCTCTGTGCTCGTCGCCGTCCCTCGTATTCCTCTACCAAACGATCAACTAACCTTCTGATTTGACCCCGCGGATCGGACGAGAATAGGGGTGCAAATTGAATATAACGTGGTGCACCTCCGAACCTCTTTATTTAAATTATTTGTACTACTTCAGCTCAATTTGGAGAAGTACTACAAATATTTAAACTAAAAAGGTTCGGAGGTACACCTAATGGTTACCCTTTTGCAGTCTTAGACGAGACGAACGTGGAATGAGTGGACGCGGCACAGATGAAGAGAAGTTTGGCGACGGCGACATGGCCCTATTCGCGTGCACTGCATGCGTGCATGGCGTTCGGTTTTGATTTGACTTTGATTTTGATTAGTGCAGCAGGTTACATGTGCTCCTTCAGTGATCACTGTAATGTGTAGTATTTTCTCCGTTGTAAATTATTTGTCATTGTTGACTTTATATTTGATCACTCATCTTATTCAAATCAAATAATTACGTATACATCGTTTGTTGTCTCTGTGACTTACTTCATCACAAAAGCATTTAATATAATATGACATTTTGTATATTTAAATCAATTTTGAATAAGATGAATGACCAAATGCTATAATCAATAGTTAACAATGAGATTTAATATGGAACGGAGGAAACAGTAGACTTGTCTGGTAGCAGTGCTGGCGGAAGACATACAAGCGGGGGCACGGTGCCTAGTCAAAGGTCCTCGATCGGCCTGCTGCTCTCTCACACTGCGCTGCGCTGGGCCGATCCGACAGGCCGTACGTGCTGTACCTGTACGGTACGGGGCCGCTCGCACCGCACCGCATCGCACGCGCGCACGTACGTGTACGCGGGATGTGGCTTCGCGGAAGCTGCAGTGCCAGCAACGGACCTGCGGAAGTGCCGAGCCCGGCGGTCACGGACAGACAGCAGGCAGATCGAGGAACGAAGCAGGATCGGCCGGTGGCGGCGGCGTGGAACCCCCGATGGTTGTCTTCCTCCCTGAGTTCCCTCTCTCCACCTTGATCTCCGCACTGCGCGGATCCGGATGAAAGAAAGGGGGGGAAATTGAGCAAATCTGGTTACAGCCACGTATCAAGGGCAGGGCTGCATGCACTGGAGGGAGTTCAAAGAAAGTGCGAACAAATCGAGTTGGTGAAGTCGAAGCGGATTAATACAATTGGACTTTTTTGTTTTGTTTTGTTTAGATGATTCAAATGGCTATATACTCTGCTACTCTCGCTATATCCTCTGCACCAACCGGCCGCATGCCGTTTTGGTTTGATTTCATCTCTACAGTAGTATGCTTGCCATGACATGATTGCACCACCGTCAGGGATCACGCACGCGCCGTGCGTGTCCGCCAGCTCGCCCAAGGACACATCCAGCTTGCTGTTCCATCTCCTCCTATTTTTTTAGGGGGGCCATAGGCTAGCGTAGCTCCCGAGTTCTCTCTATGATACTCTCGGCCGATGACTCCTTTGTTGCTAGTGAGGTGCCACCACGGGGGCTCGAACCCGAGCTGCATATCTTAACGTTAGCTCAGCTGACCACCCAAGCCAACACCCCTTCCCATCCCCTGCTATTTTCCTCGTCTTGGTTTGCATTGGCCACGTTTTTCCTTTCACTCTGGTCTAGATCGAGTTAGGGAGACGATCGAGATGAACATGCTTGTGCTTTCGATGGGTGGACCGATTAGAGCGTACGTTCCGCTCTGTGTGTCTGCAGTTTTATCCTATACCGTGTTCCTCCTCCCTTATTTTCATAAACGAATCATGCAACAGAAAGCATCAGCAAGTTGGATTGGGTTACCAACATGCTACATGCTCTGTATCAACTCAAGTTAACTTTTAACAACTGAATTGAAACATCAACATAAGCACAATGCAAAGCCCCACTCAACTTAACTCGATAAGCGTCACCGCGGGCGGGTGAATTGGACCATCAACACATACTACCCTTCACTCAGCTGGAACTCCTCTCTATCATCATACTAGTACGGTATATATAATTGATGACCTCAAATCTGAACATGAGCATGAGATCCACCAAAGACCACTCTGCGTGTCTGCGTGTACGCGGAGTTGGTCTCGCCGCCCCAGTTGGAGTTTCAAGTCTGAACTGATCGAATTGATCGGCCGCAACCTGGTTGTATTGGGCTAGGTTATCAGGTCTTGCATTGGCCGGTAACTTGCGCGTGACGTTGCCGAGCAGGAGTGGTCAGTCGCTGGAGTGGTTGCGGATTTGCATCCTGCTGCGTGCGTGCTCCCGGTGTGCTGCGCTGCTGGCAGTCAGCAAAATCACAAAGCAACGCTGGCATTCAGAGACGATGATGTATACTTCAGAAACTTGTACGTATGTAGCCGAACCGTTTTTTCCCCAGTCGCCGCCTCCCAGAGGGCGACTAGGGCTTCTTCGTAGCCGGCGTCGATCTGACCGGCCCCTCCCCTCTGACGGCCTCCTCGGCGTTGGAGCGGGTGGGGTCCGGAGTAGGTCGACGTCCGGGCTCGTTTTTGTTGCTACTAAGGTGTGGAGTCTAGTAGATTAGGGTTCCTCCTCGCTGTCGTCGGCGATGGAGTTTAGGTTTCTGACGGTGGCAACACCACCGGTTCGGCAAATAAAGTTCCCGGGTACCGGCGGGTGCTGCGTGCTTCTGTGCCGGCGAACAATCGGCGTCAGGTATGTGAGCTCTTCGGTCATCCTCGTGGGTTTGTGGCTCTTCCTCGTTGCTGGGTCTCCTGGCGGCAGAGGATGTTTTTTCCAGTCGTCGGTCCTCGGACCGGCGGAAGCGGATTTTCTTTTCCTCTTTCCTCCTGCCAAGGGGCTGGCCGATTTTCTTTCAACGAAATCGATTCGTTTGGTGTTCTGGGCGATGGATGATTCGGATGTTCCAATGTTTGGTGTCCCTTGGCGGAAGGAAAGGTGGACGTGGATCGTCGTGGTGGTGACAATGACGAACTGGAGATCGGAGATGAAGAAGACTAGAACAGACGGCGCGCGTTGCGCGCCCTAGCGTGCCAACAATCAAATATATAAGTGGATAGAAGCAGTCAGCGTGCATTGCTCGTCCTATAGTGTATATAACTAAATGGTGGAGGCCGGATGTAACAAAAAAAAAAGTATAAATACACTACTAGGGATTGGGCTATTAGTATCGGGTCCAAACTGCCATTAGTACCGGTTTTGGACCCGGTACTGACCCGTCGGTACTAATGTGAATCTCACATTAGTACCGGTTTTGTTTACCCGGTACTGATACACATTAGTACCGGGTGATATTACTACCCGGTACTAATGTGTATCCTCCCGTCAGCCCCCTCCGTCCCCCTCCCATCCGTCCCCTCCGTCTCTTTTTCTTTTCTTTTTCTGTTTCTTCCATTCTCTTCTTTACTATTCTTCAATGTTCGTTTATTTTTTTCCAATTCAATCAACTTCTTCAATCATTCACACAACAAGATTCACATAAATCATCAAGTTACAATATCGATTTGATTCAACCTTATCATCCACAAAGATTCACAAGTAATACAACCAAATCATTCACAAGATTCGATTTGATTCAACCAAATCATCCACACAGATTCACAAGTAATACAACCAAATCATTCACACGAGATTCAGAAGTTGTACAATGATTTACCAATCACAAGAACACTCGATCTGCTCCACCATGCACGCACGGACTCGATCTGCTCCACTCCGCGCCCGGACTCGATCAGATCCACCATGCGCGCGCCTGCGCCCGGCCGGCGCCCGCGCTCGGCGGCCTACCCGCGGCCCGCGCCCGGCGGCCTCCTCCCGGCCGGCGCCCAGCGGCCTGCCCGCGGCCTGCTCCTGCGCCCGGCGGCCTCCTCCCGCGGCCGGCAGCCTCCGCCAGGCCCACGCGCAGGACGGCCTCCCCGCCGGGGCGGGGCTCCCGCGCCTCCGCCTGGCCGGCCGCGCCTCTACCCCCGGCCGGCGCCGCCGCCCTTGGAGAGATAAGGAGGAGAGGATGAGGAAGGAAATGAGAGATATTTTCTAAGTGTTGGGCGCCTGGAGAGATAAGGAGAGGAGAGCGTCGGTGGACGGCGTGGGTGCGCGTGGGGCCCACGGCATGCGGCACTCGCAGACGGCGTAGGGTTACGACGTTTGCCCGGGAAGCATTTGTACCGGGCATTATTTTGACCCGGTACTAATGTGCTCACATTAGTACCGGGTCTAGTCTTGACCCGGTACTAATGTGTGGCTGCCACATTAGTACTGGGTCAAGACTAGACCCGGTACTAATGTGGGCATATTAGTACCAGCTCCATCCTCAGACCGGTATTAATGTGTGTTTCTGGTGGGCGTGCCGGGCTCCCCATTCCCGACCGGTACTAATGTGCACATTAGTACCGGTTGCAAAAAAAACCCAGTACTAATGTGAAATTCTCTCAAGGACAAAAGGTTGTTTGTCTGGTAGTGATATCATACAAAGAGTCGAACCAACTCGGTGCCCTCTTTTCCAACGCAAAATCAAAGAACAGCACACTCACGTCCTCAGCTGCACCATAGCATCACAGATTCACAGTCAACACGCTGCCCTCCGAACTGTTCAGAGCTAGTGTTTGCTGAAAATTCCAAGGTCAAAGTCCACCACGAGGCTGGATACAGGAGGCGTCGTTCCATTCATTTGTCACTTGATTAGTTCTTGAAAAAAAATTGTCACATGATTCAGAGTGTTATAGCCATGGCTGTGTCCACATCCTTGGCCTCGCCTTCAGAATGATCACCTGGATGCCACTAGCTCTGAAGGTCCATCATCCTCTTGCGCACTCTTCTGAAATAAATCGAACAGGCGTGCCCGTAGTCCCTCCCGGAGCTGTGAAGCTTCTTCATGGTTGAACCATCTGCGTCCAAACTAAGAACCAGATAGCGCGTTAGTACTAGGATATTCAAAGCTGTAAGTCAACAAAAAAAAATAATGGAGCAATCCAATTTGTACCATCCTCAGGCTCTCTTTTGTCAACCTCTCTGGTGCCTCTTGAATAAACTTATCAATGTAATACAACATAAAGAGACCACAGTCATATTCGTTACGCTGACGTGGCACCTGGCATGTGAAAATAGAAAGTAGCATTAGAAAAAGGTACATCAAATAAAACTAAAGGGAAAAGGAGTTGCTGCAAAGTCATAATAAAATATTTGGGGAACTATCACTACAATTCTAGGCTTCTTACCTCAACCTTTTCCCCATTCATATATCTAGGGAGACGCTTCCATACCCTCCCTGAAAATGGAATGTCATAAGAAGAATCCTTCTGTAGATGCCGCCATTCTGCTTTGAGATAGCTGTATAAGATTGAAACTCATGAAAGTTGCCACAAGACTTGACAGTATGTTAGCAGTTAGAAAACTGGAATTATAAGCTTTTCTAGCACGGACTACTGGCTCCAGTTTTTTAAGTTAAAAAAACAGGGCTCAAAACCAAACTCTTAGGATTGTATCTGTGCTGATTACATACCTCGCAACTGTCTCAAAAAGCTTTTCACTCCTATGAAGCCCAAGAGAGTCCAAGTGAAGCATTAATGGCCCTGAATCCGCTCCTTTTGTAGGCATACACACAATGATCAAGCTCCAATGCACCCTGATTTGCATGATCATAATGTCAACCAGACTCCGTCAGCTATTTACAAAGGTAATCCCTCTTGCCGAGAAGCAATGAAAAGATTGCCCATTCACATTGAAGTATTATCCAGAGAAGCAACTCACGTTTCATTAATTGGCAAAATTATGTATGCTTTCTTAAAAATATCTACACCTGTCCGCCATCTCCGTAACTTGCTGAATTGTGAGTCGCAGTCACCCTAGAACAGAAGTGTAAGTCAACAAGATTGCAGAAGGTAACAAACAACAAATGAAATAAATGTAAGAGCAAAAATGAAATAGGCACTGTTTCCAAAGAAAAATACATGAAAAGACTTTTTTGGCAAACTGTAGATTTCCTGTTTCCCAGATTAAAGGAATTTAAAATTAACTGATATTTGCATTTCAAGAATTTTCATCTGTCCAAATTACTATGGACCATTGAGGTATCCTATATCTAACTATCTATATACAGTTTGGAGGAAATGTGTGCTAGGAACATTGTTCATGACTAAGAAAAATTATCTCGATTCTGTGAACCAAGAATTCTTCTAATCAGACATTTTACTTTACATGTGCCTACAAGGACAATATTATAGTATAGTACAACCGGGATTGGAAGACATGGTGCATTGAAAACATAACGCTATGCCACAGTGCAACATACCAAGAAAGTGATGATATCAAGTTGTGGAAGGGCATGGATATGGTATTTTTGTGTTTGGAAATAATCAATATAGCATGGAAAACCGAATGGCATGGTTCTCTTGACCAAGCATGTGCTGACAAGGGTGCACAGACGCTTTCTCCATCTAGCAATAGCATTTGTTAAAAATGCACAGACAAAGATCAGCTAACTTGAAACAAATAACCAATGCATCAGCACAAGTCATATGAGGACATATGTTAAGAACGGATGAAATATGCACTACTCTCTAGATCCGGAGGAAGTACAAATGTATATGAAACCACCAATACCACAAGTTTATATGACAACTATATTCAGCTATGACACTATGTGACTATCTTGCATTAGTAAGATGTCAAACATTCAGATGCAAGACGAAACACATCTTTATCAGAGGACCAACTTGAAATAAGAGCACGGAACCTTACCCAACATTTTTAGTCTCTCTGAGTTTTTTAAATATGTTCTCTGTTCATAATCACATAGATCTTGAACCACCAGTCCTAGCTTCCTCCATCACAGACCTAGAAAACCAAACAAAAAACGAGTCATGGCATAAATCATGGAAAATATATGCTTAGAGAGCGACCACTACCAGATAACATCACATTACATTTATATCTGAAAGCTTGGATTTTTAGGGAGACAGATCAAAAACAACATTCCAACTTGATGACAAGCTCTAGATGCACTGATGTGGAATTTGTTGATAAAAGAGAAACATCATCTAATGTTGGAGAGAATACATTGTAGGGAGGACAGAAGAGAAAAGGAAAATACTGGCTAAACTTCAGAACAGCATGATGCAAAGGATGGGTGTATGTGTCCCCAAAATTTGACTTGAATAAAATCGGAAACTCCATAATCTCACAGCTATCTGAAAAGGAGAGCCAAATTAATAAAACAAAATATGCAACCAGGGAAATCTGGATGAATCCCAACACCCTAGCACTCGATGGATTGTGATTTGAGGCCTCAAGAGGAATCTCCATACTCACTACTTGATTTTGTGATAAGTGATTAGTATATTCTTGTACTCGATCATATTCTACTCATACCAGCATTTTTACAATCACAAGCTTATAAAGCCATTTTATTATGAAAATAAGATATTAACTTAGCTTTAGTGACCGACTTTCCATGACACGATGAAGTAGTGAGATTGACAAGATTATTTCGGCGCCATTGACTTTGCAGTGGCCACAAAGAAGTCCTTGCTCGCGGTGAAATGGGCAAGCATCTTATACCTGTCCGGCAGGCACTGCTTCTTGTGGGAGGTGTACTCCTTCGCCCAGCGGCACAGGTCTGGATACTCAGGCTCGTTGACCAGGCTCACGCCGACGACCTCCTCCAAGATGGACATCTAGTGCGCCAACCCGCTGGCGGCGATGTCGAGATACCCAATGGCGTCGCCCCCAAAGAAGCCCTTCACCTGGCCCTCCAACAGCCTCAGGTTCTCCTTCGTCTCCTTCATGAACCCCTTCTGCACCTCGTCGTCCGTCCATAGTGCCAGCCATACCGGCGTCGAGCACTGCTCAAGGATGGTCGATCGCGACGATCAGCACGAAATATCAACACAACTTCACAAGAAAACGACCCATGGCTTTGGCTCTCAGTTACCTTATCGTCGAGGAAGCGTGCCCAGAAGCGGGCGGCGGCGCGGTCGAAGGGGTCGGCGGGCAGGAGCGGCGGCCCGGGGAAGGCGAGAGACTCCGGGACAGCACGGTCGCCGTGGAGGAGCACGGGCACCTTCTTGTGGACGGGTAGGGGGCCGCGCTCGACGAGGGGAGGGGAGGCCGGGAGCGCTTGCCCGCGCCGCCCCTGCTCGCCGCTCCGGGGCCGCCCCGGCCAGATCCGCAGGTCGCGTGGTGGGCCACAGAGTGGCGGTGGAGGAGGAGGAGAGTAGGTGGGGAGAGGGTGGCGGCGAGGACGGCGGGGAGGAAGAGAGTAGGGGGCGGCGGCCGGCGGGGGAGGGACTGGGCCGGCGGGGAGGAAGAGAGCAGGGGGCGGCGGCCGGCGGGGGAGGGACTGAGGTAGTTGGGTTAGGGTTTGGGCCTTGGGGGCGAGCGGGGGGGGGGGGTATTAGGTGGGGGCGGGGTGGTGGGAGGGGGCAGTCGCAAAAGTGTTCCGGGGGTAATTTGTAAAACCTAATTTTCTCTTCTTCGCCTACAAATAAAATCTATCTGAAGGGTTTAGGTGCAAAATATGTGAACGCGGTGCTGTACGATCTGGACCTGCTGGACCTTTTCGCGATTTATAGAAAACCGGAGGGCTTTTCTGCAAAAAGGCCAAACGCACGCCTGCGCACCACGTCGGCCCGGAAACGCGAAGAGGAGGTGAAGGGGGGGGGTGAGCTTTTAAGAAATCTGATGAGATTGGATCTTGAGGACGTAATTGTAATTTTCTTTTTCTTTAGAGTTCAGTTTGTAATAGAGGAGGATGTACTGCTTGATGCTTAATACATCTTCCTTTCAAAAAAAAACTTGTACGTATGTAATAATAAATCAAAAGGAGACCAGTTTCATCAGTGCGTTGCTCAGCAGTTTTGGCAACACATCATATACGAGTCATAGTCAGAATGTTGATCACGCGTTCGGACTTATCATTCAAACATTTTTAGAATAAGATCCAAAGTAGCCATTTTATAAAACAAAACCTGCATAATTAATGTTAGACGAATCACCGTGTAAAGCCAATCTCAGTGGAGGTTTTATAGACATTAAATAGGCTGTCATGTCAGCATTTTTGATGATGTGACAGTGTATTAATGAAGAGAGAGGTAATATGAGTTTCGTGAGGATGACACTCTCTACACAGTTACCTAGACAACTTGTATCTTGCATGTAACCTATAAAACAACAATAGATGAAACTATGCATTGAGAGAGGGGTGTTTCATTATAGTTTCAAACTTTTTAGATGATGTGTCACTCTAGGTAATCGTGTCCGTGATATCTCCACTGAGAATGGCCTAAAGATAAAAAAGCTGAGCTTAATTAATATGTGTGCTCACATATTTGTTTTCTTTTTCTCAGAAAAAAGGCACAAAATAAATGGACCATGATTGAGTCCAAAAGTGCACACACGTATTCGTTTTATAGATGTGCTGCGTTCCTAACGGTGCCGGTGAGGGTGCTAGCTACTTCGTCAGAGTATGTATATATGAAAGATACTACTCGCATGAATGAAACTTTAGACCGCAAATGGTGCTTCTCTTTCGCGGACGAGGATCTGCTAATTAAAGGGTACACTTAATAAATCACAAAAAATGTAATGATGGTATCCATAAGGAGGGTTTGAACATGACAGGCTGGTGGTCGAGTAAGTCTGGCCAGCGAAGTGCCAGGGACTGAGGGGCGGCGAGTGCCATGCATACCCATGCATGCATGGCGACGCGGTGAGCCAGGGCGGAGGGATTATTGGTGACGGCGATCGAGGAGAGGTGCAAGTGCGTGCTAGCTAGCGACCGGCGGCGCAGAGGGAGGTGGTCAAAGCCTTTTTGCTGCCGAGACGGCCGGATCGGTTGGGGTGCACGGGGTACGTAGCCACGCGCGACATGGGATGGGAGCTGTCCAAACGCGTGCGCGTCGATCGTCCGATGCTGCATTGCTGCAGGACGTTACTGCCACTCTCGACCCACTGCTCACCTGGCTGGACTGCTGGTGCTGGCCCTAGCCGATCTCTGAATCCGATCAACCTGCAGAGAGGCAGAGAATCCCGGTAAAATCTACTCTGAGTCTCTGACCCGGTCAGATGGAGCGGCGGCAACGCGCACGGATGCGAGCTCGCCCGCCGTACGCTAGCTGGATGCGCGCACGTACGCGTGCCCTTGTGGCAGCAGCGGGGCGCCGGCGCCCCACGCGTCCGTAGCAGCGCGGCGAGGCCGGTGGCCGCGGGCAAAGGAAGACGACGGTGGAGACACAGGCCGGCGGGCCCGGGAAAGCGATGGATGGAACGGTGCAGGCCTCAAGAGTGTGGAGACGAGCTCATCATCCAGTCGTGCTCGTTGTGGTCGTCGCCGTCCCTTGTCGTAATATTCCTTGTCTAGTACACACACCTATCGACCAAAAACGTGGAATGAACGCGGCACAGAAGAAGATGGAAAAGGTTGTTGGCGTCGACAACGTCGGCGACATGGATTCGGTTCAGAAGATCTCTCTAGCTGTGTACCTTGCTCCAAAGCTAGCTAGCTACTACTACTACGGAGTACGATACAGGCTCCTCGCTCGTTGTCCCCCGCGCACCAACTGCATGCGCACGGTGTTAATTTGTTTTGATTTGACTTGATTTGATTAACGCAGGCAGCGCCGATGCATGTGTTCCTGGCGACTTTGATTGCGGAGCTAGGATCGTCGTCCTCGAGCGATCGCGGTCAAATTTTATTTTCCGCACTGTCCTAGAGAGGTCCTGAATCGATCAATGGGAGCCGTCGAGACGATCAATCACAAACGCTACAGCGGGGTGGCGCCCAGGCCCGGTCAGGCCTCATTTGGGAGCAAGGGCATGATGGCCCAGGGAAGGGGAGGCCCGACGGGGATGTTTCCAGGAAGTAGATTCCCCTGTGCTTTCCCAGCACCAGCGGCCTCCCTACCCCGTTGCCATTTGGCAGCCAAGGGAAGAAAAGGCACATGGAATTTTTTATCAAGCACAGGAAAAAAGCACAGGCATTTGCTACCAGAAAATTATCAAGCCAAAGCACATTACAATCTGAAAAACGTCCACAAAAATAAAAAATAGTCATTTAACATCCTGACATATATGTATAAAAGAACAAAAGCAAACATCAGTCACAGATGCTAATCGTCATCAAATCCATGAACAAATCCAAAATACGAAGAAAATGAGCCATGAGGGCAAAATAAGCCATAAATAATCTCACACCTCACAAATGAAGTACATCCAGCTACCTTAATTCAACATACATAAGGCATATTACATCCAACACATGCAATTGACAAAAAAAAAAGTTACAAGCCTCCTTTGGTCGTTTTTTTATTCTCCTCCACCACATGGAATAAAATAAAAATAACAGGTGCTCTTTGCAAGTTTCAAGCATCTACTCTCTACTCTTAACTTAATTATTGCCGCATAATCTAATTATTGTATAAGATATTTAGCTAGTAAATAATCCAAGGACCTTTCCTCCAACATTTTTTCACCTATTCATCTTCTTCAACAGTTCACTATTCACAGATTCTAAAAAAAAAGGTCAGCATAAATAAATTAGCTTATCCTATATGCAATCCACCACTCCATCAGAACAGAAAGTGCAAGAATATAACCCACAGTCCACAGTAAAAATGGCCTATAACCCACAAGTATTTTCTTCCCGAAAAACTAATCAACTTTACCCATTCTAATTCTAATTATTCAGAAATTTTCAAACAATCTGTCCCAGATAAATCACTTTTGCAAATGTCAGCTTAACAAAATGGTGCCATCAACCTTGCATGTAAAAATTACACTGATAAGCTAAAACAACTTTCATACCAGCATGGTGGCATCAACCTTGCATGTAAAAATTGAGGACATGGACATCTACATTGAGATATGTATGATTGAAAACCATGCATGCGGACAATACCACATGCCTGGCAGTGGCAGGTTTGATAGTACTTAAATTGTTTCACTTATTGGAAAAACAGAAAAACAAACACTAGATTAATGTACAAATGTTGTTCCAAGATCAACACAGGCAGATTTTGAGCTCATGTAGGCATAAATGCTTGCAAATTCACAAATTGAAAACTATGGTCACATGCCCATAACAAAACAGATAGCATCTCTCATGACTATTAGGTAACTCAAGACAGATAGCATCAAGCAATGAGATTGTCGGCCCAAAAGAAACAGTACCTGACTAGTTTTCACTGCTGGCAGCACTGGAGGGGGTAGAAAGCCGAGCAATCTTTTTCTTCAACCAAATCAGCCTGACATTTGGATTTTTGGTACCCACAAACACTTTCCTGTGTGTTTCATTTTCAAAAACTTCATTTGCATCGGCCTTTTCTTCATCAGACAGTCCTTCCATGGCATCCACAATGCCAATACATTTCTCAATTGAGTAGTCTTCTTCACGTTTCTTTTTCTCTTCTATTGCTTCTTGAGCCTTTTGAATCTGAGCCTTTCTAAAGCCAAGGTAGTCCCCAAGTCTTGCCGCCATTTGACTTTGCTTGCGTTTCTTTCCACTGGTAACATCTAGGTCCTCTAAATTATGAGTACTTATATCAGATTGAACTTCTAGGCCTTCTACACCACCAAGACCAATACTGATCTGAGATGGAGGTGGTACTTGGGGTGGCTGATTTGAGATACTACTTCGGGGATTGGGTTCAGGTTGCAGCTCACTTCTTTGTGGTGGATGTGGCACTAGTGCAGGTGGTACTGGTTGAGCTGATGTGAAGTTTAGATCACCTGTGGCAATGCTGCCTATAAAACAAACAATTGAATAACTGAGTTCATGTGCATCCTTTGCATCTGATATAGCACAATGCAAGTCATAAAGCTAGCTAGTGAGCATGACCAGCTGCATCTGCAGCTAATAATCGCAGCAGGTGTTCAGCTAATGAAGCTGTTGGCACAAACTCCACCAGATCAACCTACAATCACAAGGTTTGCAACTCCACTACCAACTACCTAATACTAAGTATATGCCTCGTAGAATAAATCATTCTACTTATATAGCTGATGAAATCAAGATGATGGGTGACAGAGTGTTTTGTTGTAGCTGAAAGCTCAGAATCTCAACTTGCTATTCTCTGATGGTGATGTCAGTAATTTACCTAATGCATTGTTGATTCAGAATTCACAGATATATGTTTGGATATTTACCAGATTGTGTGATATCAACAAAAGTCAGCAGATTTCAGCTTTTACGCAACCAAATTTGAAGGCACAAGAGTTGAACCAAAAAATTACAATATCCAGAAGGAGTCCAAATGTGGAATCAATTTTCTTGAGTTTTTTTATCTACTTCAATTGTTGCAATGTTCAAGCACAAAACTAAAAGCAAGTGACTTTAATCACCAGAAAAACAGAGATTATATGATCTCCAATATACCAGTAAATAGAAGACAAATTCAGAGATCTACGTGAGCTCACATCAAGCAAATAAAATTAAATTCAAGTTCTGGTAATCATGAAATGAACACGGTAAGCTACAACCAAAATGTTTCAGGTAGACACAGAGACACAAACCAGTTCATGAAACAAGGACAACCCAGGTACAACAGCTCTGGTGACCGATGGCTTACTGACCACCACGGAGACGGAGCACCAGGTGGAGAGTGGACTCCTTCTGGATATTGTAATCGGCGAGGGTGCGGCCATCCTAACTAATTTTTGCAGGGACAATTATATACTAGCAATGCTAGTAAGCAACAGAAGGTCAGAGTGTCAGACATCACTCTCCAAAATAAAATAGAAGAGCATCAAAGCAGAGGAAAGCTAGTCTAGAAGCACTAGTAATAGTCCCTATAGCACTAGTAATCATCATATATACAATACGAAAGCAACCTAAAGCAGTCACACGAACAAGTGTCCTTAGATTCTCAAACAAGAGTTAGTGTACTCATGAAACATTATGTGCAGTAATCAGAAAATTTAGATTATATATTACCTTCATATAGTGATTTCAGGCTGCTATATAGAGGAAATGGTTTCTTGCGAAATTTACTGACTTTGGGATTGTCCTTTATCATTTTTTCCCATCCTTGTGGTTCAGCAATGATCATACCCAAAGTGTCATTCCAGCCCACACCACTTTTACTAGCTTCTTTTATAACCTTGTAGTTGCCTTTCAGCTCTTTCTCCTTTTCTTGTACTTGCTGTTTACTGAAGTTTGCTCTTGGAAACTTATCATTGAATTTGTTTGTGATACTCCTCCAACCTTCAGCTGTCCACCCATTCTGCCCCTTAAACATTGGTATGTTGCCAAGCTCTTTCAAAATATCCACCAATCCCTTCTCATACGTGAAGTTCCAGGTGGCCCTTTCTGATGACATTGCTGCAAGAAATAAACAAGATTAGATTAAGGATACAGAAATAACAATGAAACAAAAAAGTACAGAAACAATAAATCGATGCATCCTAGTGCTTCACCTAATTATTATGGGCAGCCCACATCTGATGGGCAATTTGGTCTCGTAGGGCGTTTCCATCAATCGATTGAAGTTCATCTAGGTAATTGTCATCCCCCTCTGGTAACTCAACAAAATCGGTTGGGTCGATATTATTTGGTTGGTGATCCAGCCACCCTTCATCCCCATTTAGACCTCTAATGAGATTGTGAAACACTGCAACTGCAGCTGGAATTTTAATCTGATTCTCAATGGGATGAAAGGTTCCAACTTTTAGGATTGGAAATCGTTTCTTTAGCACACCAAAAGCCCTTTCAATATGATTGCGAAGCTGAGCATGCCTATGGTTGAACAATTCCTTGTAATTTACATACCGATTGCCTTGCCTCCTAAACTCGCTAAGGTGATACCTAACGCCTCGGTATGGAGTAATAAATGAGGTTGTATTTGCATAACCACCATCTACAAGGTAGAACTTTCCTTCAGGCACATGAAAACCCTTGGCAAGTGCAGACCGTAGGACCCCTGCATCAGATGCCGATCCTTCCCAACCACATGAGATGAATGTAAAATTCAAATCAAAGTTGCAAGCACACATCACGTTCTGTGACAAGGTCCCTTTCCTATTTCTGAAGGGAGCAGCTCTTTCTTGTGCAATAGTGATAGGGACATGAGTGCCATCAATGGCCCCAATACAGTTCTGGAAGAAAGGCATAAAATGGGGATCTGATGCAATCTTCACATGGGTATGGTCCACATTTGGGAGCTTCACAAATCTTTGTGTAAGTGTTGGAATTATATCGAAGACCTCCGTTATTTTCCTATGGATAGTCTCACCACTGTGCTGAAATTCCTTCTTTAGCCTATCAGTGCTAGCATTGTAAGCAAGCATGAACATGAACATCCCCAGCTGCTCCTCAACTTTCACACCACGAGTGTCATGCAATAAATTTTCTGCCCTAAGATAATGTGCTGCAGCTCTAAATATCTCAGGCTCCATCCTAAACTCCACTCTGCACCAATTCGGATGGCCTTCTAATATTTCTTTGATCTTTTGTGCACCAGAAAGAGAAGAGGTGTGCTCTGGCCTTTTCTCATCATAAAGGCACAGTTGAAGTGCAGGGACCAAAACTAAAAAAAATTCATCATCTTCTTCCTCTTGCTCTAATATAAATCTCCTAAGGTCATCCTCCCAAGTTTCCATAGCAGTATCTAGACTTATTTGGCAGCTTGCACGAGTGTCTATCAGGATCAATTTTCATGTCGATGCAAAAAGAAAAAGGAAACAAAGAAATTATAAATTGCACAATGAAACCATTCATTGTAGTGCACAAACTACAGGTTGCAGACTTGCTAAACATGGCACTATGACAGCACTGAAGTATAAAATTATTTTCCTACTTGGACACTTTTACTAACTTTTTTAGCGTAACCATCCAAAAAAGAAAAATTGTGAACTCTTTAAACAAAAATTGCCAGCAAAATTTAATCCAAGCAATGTGAGGCTGTTGGTAAGGTCACAATTACGAGAATGCGAAAAGAATTAGCCCTACCATAAAGGCCACAGCTCATATTCTAGCAGCTGCATAGTAACATACTACATTATGAGCACCAACTCAATGAGCTTGACAAACCATGGACATCTAACAAATCAAAGATACCACGAAGCACTAGCCACGTTGATGGCTATAGGGCATTCTTTCCCAAGTGGTTGATTCACTGAAAGTGTCTGGAACCAGGCAGTAGCAAATGTTTTCTGTGCACTTGCTGTTTTCTGTGCCCAGGCAGTAGCAAATGTTTTGCATGTGATGTGATATTTCAATTTGCATGCCAGTCGGAAATTGCCCCTTTGGGAGTCCAGAATCCCGCAGGGATCCCCCTTTTACCCCGGGCCGAACCCCCACATCTATTTTGGCCCCGGGTCGATTCGTCCGGAGGGAGGTGGCGCTCACGTGTGTGTAGATCGAGTCCCCACATCTAATCACAGCTCTGCAAAGGCGAACTCGGCTTTCCAATTGGACCGGGGGAGGGGAAAACTCACGTATGTGTAGATCGAGTCGGAGGTGGCGCTCATGTGTGTGTAGATCGAGTCGGAGGCGGCGCTCCTGGGCACAGACGGCGACGCGTAGGTGGATGGCAGCACCAGGACAGGGACCTCGCTCCCTCGAGCCAAGACGGGCGGCGACCTCGCTCCTCGAGTCCCGGTTGCGCTGGAGTCGAGACGGGGCGGCGGTGCAGTGGTGAAGCGACGGGGAGGCGGCGTGGTGAAGCACGGCGGCGCAGGTGGCGGAGTGGAGGGGGAGGAGCCGTGCGTGGAGGCGGAGGCGCCGACCGCGAGCGAGTCGCGACTCGCGAGGAAGAGACGGGGCGGCGCCGTCACGACTCGGGAGGTGGGGAAGACTCGGCACGGGGAAAAGAGGGGGCTAGGGTTGCGGCGGCCTGGGCCAGTGGGCTTCCAAATGACCGGACGAATCGACCCGGGGCCAAAATAGATGTGGGGGTTCGGCCCGGGGTAAAAGGGGGGATCCCGGCGGGATTCTGGACTCCCAAAGGGGCCCTCAAAGGTCCGCGGACAGCAAAGCAAATAGTACTTGTGCTCCTCTCTGACACTCCGGATCGGACGCTGTCCGCTCCTTGTGATCGACATCGATTCTGACCTAGTACACGGAGATTTTCATTCAGGGTGTGCATACATGCGGTGTGTGCTCCGATCCGACGACAGTCCGTACGTACGGCAGGGTACGTACATTGTACGCCAGAATGGCTTCGCGGAAGCAGCACGCAGAACGCCGGCCGGGCCTGCGTCTGCGTGCGAGACTGCCCAGCAGCAGCTCAGCAGTGGGCAGTGGGGCGGCGGCGCCCCCACCGCCTGCCGAGGCCGGCGGCCACGGATCGACAAGGCGACGGAGACAGGCAAATCGATCGCCTGATCGAGTGAGAGGAAGCGATCGGTCGGTGGTGGCGGCGACGTACATACGTGGATGTCGTCGGCGTCGTCTTCCCTCTCCACTACCAGATTTGGAGACGAACGTATGTACCCCACACACCACGCGCGGAATGAACGCGAAAAGATCTCGAGTTGGTGAAGCCGAGGCCCGAGACGGATTGGAATTTCTTTTCTTTTAATCAAATGGCCTGCGTCGCTACCAGCCGCATGCCATTTTGGTTTAATTTCATCGCTACCAGCAGGACCCGTGCCCTGCTAGATACTAGTACACACCAGCCGGGCGCATGCATGATTGCACCGTCAGGGATTACGCACGCGCCACGGCCGCCAGCCTTGCTGTTTTTCCCTCCATGCGCCATTTGCTTCCGATCTTTTTTTTTTTGCGAGGAATAGGCACTTCCATTAACTGAAAGACGCAGCGGCATCGCTGGTCACAAGATCCACAGTTTCTGCCGGTATGCCTTCCCATACCCGGTCAGAGTCTGGAGGACGCTTACATCCCAGCGCTGCAAGAGCGCGAGCAACCTTATTACAAGATCTAGGAGCATAATTAAAAGACCACACACTAAAGTTTTCAACAATCAAACACTTCAGTTCGTGGACGGCACCACCCACTACTGCAAGGCGTAGTGAATCTGATTCCATGGCTTGTTTCAGAATGAGTGAATCCGTCTCGATACAGATGTTGCTGCGATCCCTTTAGATATTGCACTTCTGACTCCCACGATACATGCGAATCCCTTTAGAAGGAGTGCTTCCGATCCTTTGGTTCGGTTTGGTCGTGTGGAATAGCCAGTGTGGCACGTTGGCCACCAGTAGCATGCAGTAGGAGTCTGAACTGATCGGATTGACTGACCCTAATAAGGCCAATGCAAGGGGTGAAGTTGGGAGGAACATATAGGCAGTGGCGAATCCAAGATTGGGTGCTAGGGGGGCTCTCCTTCCTCTTCCTCTTCTTCCTTCCTCCTTCTTTCTCTTTCTCCTCAAAAATTCTATGAAAAATTTGTAAGGTTTAGATGAGATCCAAGGTGGTAGGGGGGCTGGAGCCCCCTGACCCACCGCTAGATACGGGAAAGGGATTAAACTAGTGCCAATGTGTTGCTCGTCGTCAGTCGCTACCTGGAGTCAGTGCGTCGTGGTTGCGGATTTTGTTACCTGCCGCTAGGCGCTAGCCGATGGTCGCGTCGCAGTCTTGACGTTTACCTGACCCTGCCGAGGAACGAACGCTTTGGGCTTGGGCTGCATGCGCATGCGCCTGCCGATCGATTCGGAGGGACACCTTGAGGTAACACAACAAAGGATCGAAGGTACTCCTTCCACCCATTTCCCATCAGTCAACACGCTCCTTCCAGGCAGTAGCGTACAACGACCGCAGAGCTAGCCTTCATTCCAAGTATAGTACATGTTGACCTCACGAGACCGACGGCCGAGCAGGTCTATAGTAGGCTCTTGGTGATGAGCAGGTCAAATACAAAGCGTGCGTTTAGAAGTCCAACTTCCCCCAAAATTCACTATAAAAAAAAGATTCTCCATCACATCAAACATCACATCAAAAATGCCGACACATGCATAGAGTACTAAATGTAGATGAAATCAAAAACTAATTACACAGTTTAAATGTACTTTGCGAGACGAATCTTTTGAGCCTAGTTAAGCCATAGTAGGACAATATTTACCATAAACAAACGAAAAATACTACAATACTTTTCAGTTCGGAACAGTGCTTTTCAGCTCAAAATCCGTGCAAAATCCAGAATTTTGCATCCTAATTCAGGGACTAAACACACCCAAAGTTTAATTTGGGAGTCTGAACGACGGGACGGCCAAATTCCTTGCTGGGCACGACCGCAGCAAGGCCGGCCGGTTCAATCGAAAATCCACCCTGTCCTTGCTGCGTGAGTCCAGCGCCGCGTCATTTGCGAATTGCTAGTGCTGAACCACGTCCAAGTCACCGGAGCAGTTGGATGGAGGTCACCTTACGGTTTAATTTGCCTCTTGCTGATGCTGATGCTTCCGCCTTTCGGCATAGGTTAGGTACATGTAAAGAGAGAAACTAGACAAAGCACAAAACCGTGCAATGGGCCTTTTACTTGTGCCCAAATAGCAGCTCCAAAATGATATAGCCAAACTATTAGGCTTTTTACCTTGCATGCCGATGGGGTCTCTGCATGCATGTGTTTCCCTGGCCACTTGATTGAGCTAGCTCGTTATCGTCGCCGTTGAGTCGGTCCATTTTATTTTCCTCTCAATCGTCGAGAGGATCAATTGTTAGAATTTATATATGAATAGTTCTTCTAAATAAAATTCATACGAAGAGATTCTTATAAATCTCAAAGGTTCAATATTTGTGTTCTATAATGAGCTTTAATATTTAAGCCCATTAGTAGAGGTGGGAGGTGCAACATCAATTAGTATCATATTGCTAGTTGAGATGGAGGTAGGGAGTTTTCCTCCCTATATATTTGTACCAATCCTCCTGAGGAAAGACACAACAAAAAAACTACAATTGGGAATTTCAATTAGAAAATCCTAAAGTAGTAAAAATAATATTTAGCCTCTTCTTGCTGCTGCGCTGCCGTCGTCAAGACTCCAGCCCGATCGTTCGTGTGCACTTGCGACCGGGCGAGCAGGTCTCCGGAACCATCATCTTTGTGATCCTGCACCGGCAGAAGGCGAATAAGATTTTTAGGAAGCGCTCTTCGCACGACTGCTCCCGATCTTCGGCACGGCTCGTCTTCCGTCAAGATCCAGGGGCGCTACGTCCCGGCGTCGTCTTCGTCGGCCTAATCGAAGTCTTCCGCCGCCGCTAATCGACGACAGTGACAGCGACCAGGACGATCTCAGCTTCACCTTCGGGAATCTCTCTATCACGCTGTCATCTACTAATTCCTGCAGCAGGTATCATTCTTGCTGTTGGGAATTCAAAAACCCTCCGACAACAGGATGAAAAGCACTGACAAAAGCTCTCTCTTTATCTCTGAAAAAGTTGCCCCTTTACACGGAGGCCGAGGGGCTCCTTTTATAGTGCCCGAGGGTCACTTTTACATCCTGAGAATACCCTTGAGAAAAATGCATATTCCCTTCATATCCTATACAAATTTGTCCTCCGAAGCTACGCCGTACAAGGTGGGCTGATTGCTTACGCAATCCTAACTCTGACATTTACAGGAATGCCCTGCATTCACACCTTAACTTCCTTTCTTCTAGTGCACGCCATTGACCGAATCACAACTAGACTTCATAGATATCTTCACGAGTCTTGGAAATCAGCAATTACTAGCCTCGGAGAAGAATCTTGTTGTGCCTTGTTATCTTTTCACTCCTTGAATCGCCCAGACTGCTGAAGTTTTCGTGGAGTTCTCTCTTCCCTGAACATGACAAAGAATATTCAAGAATAGACAAAATCCTGGTGATTCAGGAATTCCAAGGGTCAACTTTGTTTCTGGATATAAAAAACCAACTCGTTAAATCAATTTGTCTATAAGAAATCTTTCTTTAATTATAGAAAACAAGAGTTTCTTAAGACTTCGGAAATCCGTGATCCTTCGGAACTTTTCATAACTTCCTGTCCGCTGAGTATTCTGAGGACCCGTGTGTCTTCTCCGGACTCCCGAGGGTGCCATCTTTTTAGCCGATCCCCAACAGTAGCCCCTCGGGGAAGCGGGTAGACTCCGACGACCTGTTTCCACACAAAATTTTAAAGATTAGGTAAAAAACGTCTATGTTTCAGTGGATTGGGCGCCATGTAAGGTTCCTTTTCCGAGATTTAATCTTCGCCTTCCTGAGGGTCAGTCTTTGGAGGATTTTATTTATCTTGTTGAACAATTGGTAGTTGATATGGTTGGGAAATGCTACTTATCTGAATATAAGCAATATAAAAATATTGAAACACAAGAGACGGGTGAACCGTGTGTTTTCGGAACTTGGAGCGGAGTTGGCTTTGCGCCCGAGGCCTCCTGGTTCTAAGAAGTTGATGCAGGCGCCCGGTGGTACCAGCTCTGTTACCATTGGGGTCCCTGCAAAGTCTCGGAAGAGGAAGAGCTCTAAAGCTTACTTCTAAGAAAACTTCAGATAAAGCTTCTGACTCTGGACAAACTTCTGGGAAGACAAAAACTCTGGAAAGCTCGAAAAAGAGGAGATTGGTTTCCGGAAGTTCCTCCTCGTCTTCTCAGATTTCTGAAGCCGAGAAGACTGCAGTGGCTAGTTTGGCGGAGCTCAACAAAAAGAAGGGTAACGTTAAGGTGATCTCTTCTAAGGCCCGCACTCGCATTGCGTCTGCGCTGTCGGATGATGATGAGGAAAAAGAGTGCCGAACTTCAGGTGGTGCCCTGCTCTGCTGTGTAGTAGTTTCTTGTTGCGTAGTGTGTTCTCCTTTTTTGGAAAGTACTCTTGTTGATATTGTTTCTTTCAGATAAGGAGCCTGCTGTCGTCAAGGTTATTGGTGAGTCTAAAACTTCTGAGATTGCCAAGACTTCTGAAAAAGAAATTGTGATCTTAGAAGATAAGACTAGTGATGATGGTGCTTCTTCTAACTTTATGGCTGATCTTGAGAAGATAGTGCAACGTGGCACTTCTTCTGACTTTCCCGTTCTTATTCAAGGTCGTCAAGACGTCCCTGAAAGCGAGGGTATTCCTCCCGAAACTTATGGATACAACCAGACTTTTGGGACAAACTTGAAGGGTAAGTTGCTGTTTGTTGGTGGTGCTGGGATTGGGCGGAATGATGATCCTTATAGCTTTGATATGCTATGGCATGCTCCAGGATCGCTTGCCGCCCTCGCTAGCTCGTTCGGAGGCGAGGCCTTGAAGAAACCCTTATTCTCTAGCCAGGACTTGGAACGTATTCCTGATTATCAGATGGATACTATTCAGAATAACGCCCATGTGATTGTGAAGTCGGCGCATGAGGATGTTGGAAATTACTTTGATCCCGCAGGTTTGTGAGCCTCGGTTTCTACATGCCGTCCTTTTCTTTGGTTTTTTTTTCTTTCCTGATTTTACCTTTATTGTTTGTAGTTTTTGAAGACGCTCTACGAAAGTTCCCTACGAGGGACTTGTCTATGATTAGCACAACACTTGGTTTTAAAGTTGTGATCGCCGGGAAGGTTGCCTCTGAGAAGACCTATGCAGATGAGAAGCGTGTTTTGGAGTTATCTGGTCGAATTCTGAACCTTGAGAAAGATTTGACTACTTCTCAGAAGGTGTCTCAGGAATTAGAAATGATGAACAAGACTTTGAGGGATATGGTTGATATTGCTAAAGAAGGAAAGAAGAATGCTGACGATGCTTATAACGGTCTCATGATTGAGCACAAGAAGCTTCAGCAAACTGATGCTGATGATTTGGAGATTCTTGAGGAATTGCGCGGGACTGTGGAGCGGGATGTAAACCAGATTTCAGAGCTTAAGGTTAAGAATGCTGAAGCTATGAAGCAGAATGCCGACCTAGCTAAGGCCAATGAAGAGAAAGATTTGAGAATTCTTTCCTTGGAAAAGGAGCTTGATGAAAGAATTAGGCTTATGGACGACGGGGCGAAGTAGATCAGAAAAAACTTTGAATTTTTATTTGAGAAGTACAGTGAAGCCCTTGGGGAGTATGGTGCTAGACCTAGTCCTTTTCCTGATACCGAGGATTCTCAGGCTGTCGTCAACTAGCTTTTAGAAGAGTTCGAGACTCTTCCTGAATTAATTGGTTCTGTCAGTGATTTTACCACTGCCTTTTGCTCCGAGAGTCTCTTGAAGCTTCTGGAGATTAAAGATTGTGTCGATCTTGCGAAGTTTTGTTCTTCTGGCCTCGAGTTTCCTTCTGCATCTAGCATTTCATTGATTCGCGCTAATGAGGACGTACGGAGTATCAAGAAAAACTTTGTTAGGAAGTTTTGGATGGCTGGAGGCAAAGAATTTGCTAAGGAAATAGCTCGTGAGAAACTCGCTAAGGTAAGTTTTCCATTTGTCAACTTCGCATTTTGTTCTGTGCTTTTTCTTGTACGTGCGGTGTCTGTTTGCTGAAATCCTCTCTTTTTTAGATTTTGGAAGATGAAGCTCAAGAAGAACTGAGGGCGGCACTAAAGGAGGATCCTAAGGATGATGCTGAGAAGATTGATGGTGGAGGAACCGGAGGCGAGGATGGTGCTGGGACGGACACACCGTAGGTTGATCAAGTGCAATGTGTTAGAAAAGTTTAGTTGTTTGTGATGTGAAAGAAAAACTTTGAAACATTATTCCTGCGCAGGTCCTTGAAGGGGGGCCTGCGCAGGATGTTCTCCCAATTCGTATGTATCATGAACGGGTTATGGCCAATGGAGCGTCTTGGCGTTTGTATAAAGAAGCTCACCCTGAAAGTTCTTTTAGAGATTTCTGGATCTTTTGTTGTGAAAATTTTTCAATGCACAGCTTTCCTTTGGGTTGGTTTTTTCTTCGCGAGATGACTTTGTTATCTCGAAGCTGGATGAAAATGTTGTACGCCCCGTGAAGACGGAGCCCCTTAGCCCCTTAGCCGTGGATGATGACTTCGCGTATGTTTGTGACATTGCTGAACAGTGAGGCACTAAGCCTGGTCATGTGCTTGAGCTTCCTTTGTAGCTTTCTTCGGTCTTGTTGAAATGAGTGTAAAATTGTTGCAATAAAATGAAGCCCTTCGCGGTACGAAAAAGCAACTTGGAAAACTGTTTTTGCAAAAAATGTCACCCTCCCCGTCTTGTGTTTTGTAGCATGAGAATGTATCATTCTATTGGAAATTCCTGAATTTTGCAGATTACTTCAGAAGTTTCTGCGAATTTTGAAAAAGAAATCGATAAGTCGATAAAACTTGTTCCGAGTTTTGTGGACTTAGCTCTATTTGATCGAAATCAAAGTTGATATGGCAACTCTTGGTTGCCTTCAATGTGTACCGTGAAATGTATTTTTCGTAAAAAAGAAAAAAGTTTTCTCTAAGAATTTGGATTGCACGAGAATGTGCTGTAAAGAGGTAGGGTCTGAAAGTTGGAATATAGTCCATGCTCTTTCAGAAATAGTAAGAAATGATAGAATTTGTAATAAGGCCGCAACCTTTGTTGTCCTGGGCCTTTGTGATTTTGCTCGGTTAATCACACTTTCTTGGGAGTTTGGCCGCAACCTTCAGTTGCCTTCGGCCTTTGTGATTTTCATGGTTAATCACACTTTCTGGAATATGGCCGCAACCTTCAGTTGCCTTCGGCCTTCGTGATTTTCATGGTTAATCACACTTTCTGGAATATGACCGCAACCTTCAGTTGCCTTTGGCCTTTGTGATTTTCATGGTTAATCACACTTTCTGGAATATGACCGCAACCTTCAGTTGCCTTCGGCCTTCAATCATTTGAACTTCGCAAAAAAATGTTTAGGGGAACTTCTCTTTCATTAATGACAGAAAGAAAATTTACACGAGACCCACCTCATTAAAAACCTTGCCTCCATGGTGGAGTTCCCCTTGCAAGGAAAAGAGTACGGTCCCTTAGGTAAAAGTAAAAATGCTGAAAAAGTAAACTTCTTTTTTCCCTCGACGTTGTTTATAGATTCACAGGTCGAGGTTTTTTTACAATTTTCTTAATTTAGCCTAAGATCTAATTAAACTCTTGGTTCTAATTTTTCTTACGGGTAGTACCTTTTTAGGCTGTCCACATTCCACGAGTGTGGCAGCTCCACTCCTAGCTCATCTATTAGGCGGAATGAACCCGGCCTATTACTCTCTTTCACTATGTATGGGCCTTCCCATGCTTCTTGTAATTTTCCCGGATTCTCCCAAGCCTTCTTCCTTTTAATAACCAGGTCGCCGACCTTGATTTCCTTCTTTACAATTTTCCTGTCTTTCCACTTCCTAGTTTCTTGCTGATATTTTTCCAAGTTCTGAGTGGCTTCGAGTATATCTAGCTCGATCATGTCTTTCTCTAACTTTTCAGTTTCCTCATAATCTTCAGATTTTCTGATAGCTCTCAAACTTCCATTTTTTATTTCTTCTGGAGTCATGGCTTTAGTTCCATACAATAGACTGAAAGGTGAGAAACCCGTGGCTCTTGAAGTGGTTGTGTTGTGAGACCAAATGACCTTTGGTAATTCATCTACCCACTTGCCCTTCTTTTGGTCAAATAAGCACTTTTTGACACCTATGAAGATGATTCCATTTGCCCTTTCTACCGCCCCATTTAATTGAGGATGGTAAACTGAGGAAAACTTGACATGCGTGCCTATGGTTTTGCAAAACTCTTTGAAGGTATAGCAGTCAAACCGTTTCCCATTGTCTATGGTGAGTTCTCTTGGAACTCTGAATCTGCAGATTATGTTTTGCCAGAAGAATTTCTTCACTGTAGCTGCAGCGATGTTTGCCAGTGGTTTTGCCTCAATCCATTTGGTGAAGTAATCCACAGCTACCGCTGCGAATTTGCAATTGCCTTGTGCTGTTGGTAATGGCCCTACCAAGTCCATTCCCCATCTTTGCAATGGCCATGACAGAGAAATGAGTTGAATTGGAAGCGAAGGTGTTTTCTGTTGTTTTGCATTTTTTTGACATGCTTCGCATTCTTGAACCAACTTTTTTGCATCTATAAGTATGGATGGCTAGAAGAATCCTTGCTTTATTGCTTTTCCAGCAAGTGCCCTTGTGCCAATGTGGGCTTCGCAAAATCCACTGTGAATTTCTGCCAGAAGTTCCTTTCCTTTCTCAGAAGTGATACATCTTAGCCAGGGTTCAGAATCCCTGATTTGTAAACTCTCCATCTACTATAGCGTAGCCCCTTGCCCTTTGCTTGAGTCTATTCAATTCGACTTCGTCGGCAGGTTCATAATGATCTCTTAGATATGCTATGATTTGAGCTCTCCAATCGAATGGTTCTATGAGATTCACCATTTTCTCCTCTTGCTCTTTTACTGAGGGAGAGGTAATAATCTCGGAGAAAACATCTAGTGGTAAAGGCTGGTTTTGAGCTGCGACTTTTGCTAGCTTGTCTGCCTCGTCGTTTTCAGCCCTTGGGATGTGCTGCACAGTGTAGCCCTTGAAATATTTTTCCATTTCTCTGACTTTTTTCAGATACTTGATGAGTTCTGGATTTCTTGCTTCGCTTTCTTTCTCGACATGTTCTTGAACAACTTTGGAATCGGATCTGATGATGAATGTTTGCTGGCCTAGAGCTGTCATCTTTCTAAGTGCTAATAGCAGAGCTTCGTATTCTGTGGTGTTGTTGGTGGAAACGGCCTCATCTGGGAAATCTAGCCTTGTTGCGTATCTTATCTTGATACCCGAGGGTGATGTGACTATTGCCGAAATTCTAACTCCTTTTCCGCACCATGCCCCATCACAATAGATTACCCATGGTACTTGTTCATAGCTGCTGCTTTCTATTGTTGGTGAAGTCCAGTCCACAACAAAGTCAACGAGAACTCGAGATTTTATTGTGCTTCTTCTTTCGAAATATACTACATAGACGGACAACTCTACGGCCCATTTTGCAATTCTTCCAGTTTTGTCTTTGTTTGTGAATAGGTCATTCAGTGGTTGGTTCGTGATGACAAGAATTTGATGCCCTTCGAAGTAGTGCCTGAGCTTTCTTGCTGCCATGACAACTGCATAAGCAATTTTCTCTAATTCTGAGTAAAAAAGTTTTGATCCGGAGAGGGCTTCGGAGGCGAAGTAGACTGGCACTTGCTTCAATTTCCCATTTTTCTTCTTTTTCCTGAACGAGGACAGCGCTTACAGCTGAGTTAGAGGCTGAAAGGTATAATAGGAGTGGTGACCTTGGCTCTGGCAAACATAATTTCATCATGTTTGTCAGATATTCCTTAAGATCCTTGAATGCTTGACTCTGAGCTTCGCCCCACTGAAAGTTTCTTGAACTTCGGAGAAGTTGGAAAAATGGTAGGCTTCTTTCTGCTGCTCTGGGAATGAATTTGTTTAGCACTGCCACTCTTCCTGTCAATTTTTGTATATCTTTGACTGAGGTTGGCTCTTGCAAATCAACGATTGCTTTAATTTTTTCAGGATTGGCTTCGATGCCCTTTGTTGATACAAGACATCCCAATACTTTTCCTTTATGGATACCGAACACACATTTCTCCGGATTCAATTTGAGATTTGCTGCTCTTAGATTTGCGAAGGTTTCAGCTAAATCTCTGATGTGATCACATCTTCTTATGCTTTTTACGATGATGTCATCAACATATGCAAGATGTTTCTCCGAAGTTGAGAGTGCAGAACAATTGCTATCATTCTTGAGAATGTGGACCCTGCATTCTTCAGTCCCTCGGGCATTCTTACAAAGCAATAACACCCGATGGGTGTTATGAAACTTGTTTTCTCCTCGTCCTCTTTCCTTACCCTGACTTGATGATATCCTGAAAACATGTCCAGAAGTGATAGCATTTCGCTGTTTACAGCGTCGTACACTACTCTATCTACTCTTTCAAGTGGATAATCATCTTTCTTGCAGGCTTTATTTAGATCTGTGAAATCTACACACATTCTCCATCTTCCATTCTTCTTCTTGACCGGCACTGTATTGGCCAACCACAGCGGATATATTACTTCTCTGATGACTTTGGCATCTTGCAGTCTTTGGACTTCTGCCTCTACAACCTTCACTTTTTCTTCTGACATTTTCCTGAGTTTTTGTTTCTTCGGATGGACTTTGTCATCTGTGTCAAGGACATGTTCGATGATATCGCAATCGACTCCCTGAAGGTCTTTCCCTGACCAGGCGAAGACATCCTTATTGTTGTTCAGGAAATAATCAACTCTTCTTCTTCTTGAGGACTGAGATCTGCCCCGATTGTGACTGCTCTGTCTGGCATGCCATCCAAGAATACTTTCTTTGTTTCCCCATCTGCACTTATTTTGATTTTCTCTTTGTCTCTTTTGGCTTCGTTGTAGGGTTCTTTGTTTTCTTCTTCAATTGACAGGTGATGAACATTCTTTTGTCCGGGTGTGTTTCCCCCTTCAATTCTTCTTGCCTCGTTTTGATCACCAAAAACTATGATTATGTCATGAGGAGCAGGGATCTTCATACATAGGAAGAGTTGTCTGAATACGGCATCAAATTTGTTGATAAATCCTCTTTCAAAGATTGCATTGTATGGATCGTACATGTCAACAATATCAAACATGATGTGTTCTGTTCTTACATTATCCATGTTCCTAAATGAAACTGGTAAAGAGATCTTTCTGTTAGATCTGATTGGTTTTCCTTTAAAATCGAGTAGTGGGTTTTCTGGTGGTGCTAGCATATGAGGAGCGAGGCTCATGCGTTGAAAAGTGCTGGTGAAAATGATATCAGCTGAACTTCCGTTATCCACCAGGACTTTTCCTATGATCCACCCAGCGATGTTGACATCAATGACCATTGCATCGTTGTGGCAAGTTGATTTCAACTTGAAATCTTCCTCAGTGAAATTTATTGGAACTTTTGCCCATTCTGGTCTCGCTGCTGGACCGTCATCAATGATTACGTTGATTTGCCTGAAATAATCATTTCTGTGTCTTTTGGTTTCGAATTCCATGGACGATCCTCCAATTATTGACATGATCATCCCAAAGGAGGGCAAAGCTCTTGAGCTGTTTTGGGGATTACTTGTTTCAACTTTTGGGGTTTGGGCTGGTGGTGGTGGTAGGGCTTCTTTCATTTGAAGTGGCTGGGCTTGCTCGATGACTTGTATGGCTTGATTTTGGGGAAAAGTTTGATGTGAAGCTTGGCTTTGGGTGATATGAGGTTGGTGGAAGAATTGTTGCGAAGGTTGTGGTTGTGAAAATTGGGTTTGTGGATAGAATTGTGGTGAAGGTTGCCAATTTGTTTGTTGTGGTTGGATGAAACACTGGGTTTGAGGAAAGGGTTGTTGTTGCCAAAAGGTGTGTTGCGCTGGCTTGGGTTGCGCGGCTGTTATCTGGGCCATGCGCTGTTCGTCTTGAATTCTTTGGAAATTCATTTTGGTTTCTGGACACGCCTTAGTGCTATGGCCCCTGCCGTGATATACACATTGGAAATGCGGATCCCTGCTGTCATGGTTTTGTAACTTCAGAGGTGCTCTGCCTCGCCCTCTTCCTCTTCCTCTTGCGGAATGGCCACCTCATTGACTGTTTTGGCTGCGATAATCTTGGCTTTGAGTTGAGTTGTTTGATGCGTTATCTTGCACATTCATGATAGGTTGATGTCCAGTCCAGTTGTTGCCTTTCTGGAATTGCCTTTGCTGATTTCTTTTTGCCACTCTTCTTCTATGATCTTCGTCTGATTTGTAGTATTTTTCCAATTCCTCGAACAATTCAACCATGGTTTGAGGATCCAGTCTGGAGAAATGACCGGCTATTTGGCCCGGAGTCAGACCACTTATGAGAGCGGAGATCGTTGCTTTATCATCAACATCTGGAGTTTGAGATTTCAGTTGCATGAATCTTCTGATGAATTCTGCGAGTGGTTCCTTATCTCTTTGCTTGCACTGGTATAGATCTGCTATCTTCGTAGTTGTGTGATGAAAAGCTTGGAAAACTTGAAGGAACTTGGCCTTTAGGTCTTGCCAGTTGTACACCGAGTGAGGTGGTAAAAGCGAGTACTGATTCAGTACTGGGCCTTCGCATGCGATGATGAAAGATTTTGCCAAAGCCACATCATCTCCTCCTGCTGACGCTAGTGCAGCTTCGTAGCTCATGAGGAACTGTCTAGAATTGCCGAAACCATTGAACTTTGGAAGTGAGACTGGCTTGTATTTTGATGGCCATGGAGTTGTTTGGAGTCCTACGGAGAGTGGGGAGTTTAGGTCATTGAACTGGGCTATTCCGTTGTTTGTTTGTTCAGGGTTTTCTGTGAATATGAAGTTTTGCTTGATTGGCTGGTTTTTGGTTGCAGAGTTTGGATCTGATGTAATTCGCCAGAAGGAACTGTTCTCTGTCTCGGACATGTCGTCAAGCTCTTTCTGCAGCTGGATTATCTCTTTCTTTGCTTGCTCTAGTTTCTGTAGCTTCTCGGTGGCTTGCTTCTTTGCCTTGAGCTGCATGGCTAATTTTTCTTTCTGTCTTTTCAGTGTTTGAACCTGTTTCAGTGCTACTTCAAGCTCTTTGTCTTGGACTTCGTGTTCATCATGTTCGGTACTGGCTTCTAGTATTTCTTGTGGTTCCTTGCCTTTTTCGTTTCTATTGCCTTGGGTATCTTGGACTTGTTCTGGGTCTTGTGTGGTGTTGGTTTTGGAGTGAAGAATGAGACCTTGCTCTGTATTTTCTTGGTTATCTTCGTTCTCAAGATCTTGACTGGTGGGTTTCTTGACTTTCTTTGGTGGTGCCATCGTGGGTTTCTAACGGCTAAGAACACAGTGGGCGCCAATGTTGGGAATTCAAAAACCCTCCGACAATAGGATGAAAAGCACTGACAAAAGCTCTCTCTTTATCTCTGGAAAAGTTGCCCCCTTTATACGGAGGCCGAGGGGCTCCTTTTATAGTGCCCGAGGGTCACTTTTACATCCCGAGAATACCCTTGAGAAAAAGGCATATTCCCTTCATATCCTGTACAAATTTGTCCTCCGAAGCTACGCCGTACAAGGTGGGCTGATTGCTTACGCAACCCTAACTCTGACATTTACAGGAATGCCCTGAGTTGACACCTTAACTTCCTTTCTTCTAGTGCATGCCATTGAGTAAATCACAACTGGACTTCATAGATATCTTCACGAGTCTTGGAAATCAACAATTACTAGCCTCGGAGAAGAATCTTGTTGTGCCTTGTTATCTTTTCACTCCTTGAATCGCCCAGACTGTTGAAGTTTCTGTGGAGTTCTCTCTTCCCTGAACATGACAAAGAATATTCAAGAATAGACGAAATCCTGGTGATTCAGGAATTCCGAGGGTCAACTTTGTTTTTGGATATAAAAAACAACTTGTTAAATCAATTTGTCTATAAGAAATCTTTCTTTAATTATAGAAAACAAGAGTTCCTTAAGACTTCGGAAATCCGTGATCCTTCGGAACTTTTCATAACTTCCTGTCCGCTGAGTATTCTGAGGACCCGTGTCTTCTCCGGACTCCCGAGGGTGCCATCTTTTTAGCTGATCCCCAACACTTGCGATCTAGTCTCATCGTTCTTCTTGATCAACATGTTCAATATGTTTAGTGTATGAGTTGTGCTTACACTAGTTGTCATGATCTGTGATATAAGTTTGAGCCTAGTTAGCTTGCAACATATGCTTAGTCTGGTTGTTCACTTCGTCGTGATTTATATTATCATTTTAATCTGGCAATTGCCTAATATTTCAACAATCCAAAAACCTTATTATAAGTTTTTTTCCAGTACCTATGGCTAGTTTTGTTGATGCGCTGAGGCTGGAGAAGTTCTCTGGTGCGCACTTCAAGAGGTGGTATGTCAAGGTCACAGATTGGCTTACTGCCATGGAAGTTTTCTGGGTCAAATGTAGCTTACCTGAGGGAAACAATTCTGATGAGGATCAGTGTAAATTCCAAAAAGCCGATGATATCTTTGTGGGAGCTGTGCCTAATGTGCTTTCAGATCATCTGTTTGATTCAATGATGCATATATGAGATGCAAAGGCTCTGTGGGATCATCTGAACACTACCTATGGTGCTTCAGATGCAGGCAAGGAATTGTACATCATGGAGAGCTTTCATGACCATAAGATGGTTGCTAACAAATCCATAGTTGAGCAAGCTCATGAGATACATCAACTGGCTAAGGAACTTGAACTCCTTAAGTATGTTATTCCCGATGAAGTTGTGGCTGGTTGCATTATTGCAAAGTTGCCTTCTCCTTGGAGGAACTTCGCCACAAGCCTTAAACACAAGAGACAGAAGATAACGGTTGAAAACCTGATTCAGTCTCTTGATGTTGAAGAGAAGGCTCGGGCTAAAGACAATACTCAGAAGGGGAACGAGGAACATAACGCTAGCGCCCACTTTGTCCAGAGAAATTTCAAAGGCAAGAACAAAGGAAAGGGGAAACATCAGCCTTTCAACACCAAAGCAACTACTACCTTCAAGAAGAAGAAGAAAGACAAGTCTGAGATGCCTTGTTTCACATGTGCTGAACTTGGTCACTTTGCTAAGGATTGTCCAAAGCGTGCAGACTGTAAAGAGAAAAAGGTCAACCTCATGACTGCATCAAGTGTTGATGACGGGTATGGTAATTTTCCTACCGTATTTTTAGTATTTCAATCACCTAGTTGGTGGCTTGATACAGGTGCTAATGTTCACGTGTGTGCTGACATCTCTTTGTTTTCTTCTTACTAGGGGCTCCAAGGTTCTTCCGTCCTGATGAGGAACGGGTCACATGCTTCTGTTCGTGGTGTTGGTACGGTAGATCTGAAGTTTACTTCAGGCAAGATCGTGCAGCTGAAGAACGTGCAGCATGTCCCTACTATTCGCAAGAATCTTGTTAGCATTTCTCTTTTATTAAGAGATGGTTTTAAGATAGTGTTAGAGTCCAATAAAGTAGTTATGTCTAAGCATGGACAATTTATTGGTAAAGGCTATGATTGCGGATGCTTGTTCCGCCTAAGTTTAGCAGATTTTTCTAATAAGTCAGTCAATCATATTTGTGGCACAATTAATGATATTTCGAGTATTTGGCATTCTCGCTTATGTCATGTGAATTTTGGTTTGATGTCACATTTATCTAGCTTGCAGTTAATACCAGATTTCACCATTGCCAAAGGTTCTAAGTGCCATAGTTGTGTGCAATCTAAGCACCTCGAAAGCCTCACAAGGCAGCGGAGGAGAGACACTTGGCACCTCTAGAACTCATACATTCTGATCTATGTGAGATGACTGGTGTGTTGACTAAAGGTGGAAAGAGATATTTCATGACGTTAATTGATGATGCTTCTAGATATTGCTATGTTTACTTGCTGAAAACTAAAGATGAGGCTTTAGACTACTTTAAAATCTTTAAAGTTGAAGCTGAAAATCAACTAGAAAGGAAGATTAAACGTCTAAGGTCATATCGTGGTGGTGAATATTTTCCTATAACTTTTGATGAGTTTTGTGTGGAACATGGTATTATTCACGAGCGGACACCTCCCTATTCTCCTGAATCCAATCGGATTGTCGAGAGGAAAAATCGCATGTTGACTGACTCGGTGAACGTCATGTTAGATACCACTGGTTTATCTAAGGCATGGTGGGGGGAAGCTATATTGACTGCAAGTCATGTCCTGAATAGAATTCCAAACAAAAATAAAAAGACAACACCATACGAGATTTGGGTTGGAAGGAAACCATCACTTTCATACTTGCGCACGTGGGGATGCTTAGCGAAAGTCAATGTTCCAATTACAAAGAAGCGTAAGCTTGGACCAAAGACGGTAGATTGTGTCTTTCTAGGATATGCTCACAATAGCATTGCTTATAGATTTTTAGTAGTAAAATCTGAAGTTTCTGATATGCATGTTGATATAATTTTTGAATCTCGTGATGCTACATGTTTTGAGAATATTTTTCCTATGAAATATATGCGTAGTAATGCGAAATTTTCTACTGAAATAGCTCCTGATAATACTATACCTATCGAGTCTCATGTTGAGTCATTTGAGCAACCACTTGAGAAGGATGACAATGAAGTTCCTGTGAGGAACAAGAGAAGGATTGCAAAATATTTTGGTGATGCTTTCATTGTATACCTTGTGGATGATACTCCCACCTCTATTATAGAGGCATATGCATCTCCAGACGCAGATGATTGGAAAGAAGCAGTTTGTAGTGAGATGGACTCGATTCTTTCTAATGAAACTTGGGAGCTATCTGAACTACCATTCGGTTGTAAACCAATTGGTTGTAAGTGGGTGTTCAAAAAAAAGAAGCTTAAACCTGACGGTACTTTAGACAAGTACAATGCTCAACTTTTGGCTAAGGGTTATACTCAAAAGGAAGGTGGAGATTTCTTTGATACTTATTCACCTGTTGCTAGAATGACCACTATTCGAGTACTACTATCCTTTGCTGCCTCATATGGTCTGATCATCCATCGGATGGATGTGTAGACAACTTTTCTTAATGGAGAGTTGGATGTGGAGATTTATATGGATCAGCCTGATGGGTTTGTAGTAAAAGGTGAAGAGCAGAAGGTATGCAAATTATTGAAATCTTTGTATGGATTGAAACAAGCACCTAAACAATGGCACGAGAAGTTTGATACTACTTTAACTAGTGCGGGCTATGTTGTTAATGAAGCTGATAGGTGTGTGTATCATCGACATGGTGGGGGTCATTTTGTTACACTATGCTTATATGTTGATGATATTCTAATCTTTGGAACAAACTTGGATATTATAAATGAAGTCAAGTTGTTCTTGTCAAAGAGTTTTGACATGAAAGATCTAGGAGAAGCTGATGTAATTCTAAACATCAAGTTGAATAAGGAAGAGAGTGGGATTAATCTATCACAATCTCACTATGTTGAGAAGGTCTTGACCCATTTTGGCTATATGGATAGCACACCTTCTCCAACACCTTATGATCCTAGTGTGACTTTGAGAAAGAACAAGAAGGAAACCAAAGATCAATTGAAGTACTCTCAAATTCTTGGTTCACTCATGTATCTTGCTAGCGCAACCAGACCGGATATCTCTTTTGCTGTGAGCAAGTTGAGTAGGTACATGTCCAACCCGGGTGATGATCATTGGCATGCATTAGAAAGGGTCGTGTGTTATCTTAAAGGTACGATCAGCTATGGGATTCACTATTCTGGGCACCTAGCTGTTCTAGAGGGATATAGTGATGCGAACTGGATTTCTGATATTGATCAAATCTACGCCACTAGTGGGTATGTCTTTACTCTTGGAGGCGGTGCGGTGTCATGGAGGTCTTGCAAACAGACTATTTTGACCAAATCAACCATGGAAGCTGAATTTACAGCTTTGGATACAACATCTGCAGAGGCAGAGTGGCTGCGTGAGCTCTTGTCTGACTTGCCGGTGGTTGAGAAACCAATACCGGCTATCCTTATGAACTGTGATAATCAAAAAGTGATCACTAAAGTGAATAGTGCTAAGGATAATGCGAAGTCAACAAGACACGTTAAAAGACGTTTGAAGACTGTCAGGAAGTTGAGCAACTCTGGAGTAATTACTATATCTTATATACAAACAGATAAAAACCTGGCAGATCCCTTTACAAAAGGGCTATCACGGAATGTGATAGAAATTGCATCTAGGGAGATGGGTATGAGACCCATGTGAGTTTGCAGTAGTAGTAACCCAACCTTTTTGATCGGAGATCCCGTGACTAAGGACCTGGGAAGAACAAGCTATTGGTAAACTGAGGAGAGTATAATAATAACCCTCTCTATGTGAAGATGCAATACTCTCAGAGCAATGAGGCACTGTGTGATAGGTTGGTGAGAATGCCTTAATATGTTCTATTGACTTTAACAAGTGAAGATGTTGTCCTACAAAGCATTCTTGAAAGAACATACCTATATGAGCTTGACTGTTAAACGTCGCAGTCTATGAGACTTGGGTGATCTCTAGTAAACTCATGAAGAGACAAAGGAGTACGATGTATATGCTCCACCCATGGGGGTAAGGCTACTGGCAGCCAAGTACTAGTTTGGCTTTCAACAAAGCTTGTTCGCGCAAAACTTGCAATTCAAGGCGTAGTCCATTGTTCAAGTTGTGGATAAGTGTAGCTTGAAGTTCTAGGCGGATGTTCACCTTAACAGTCTCTGCCGAAACACTGGTATATCAAACAGTAATGAGAACAGGAAAATCTCTAAATGGGCATTTGAGATCTGGTGGGGGATTGTTAGAATTTATATATGAATAGTTCCCCTAAATAAAATTCATATGAAGAAATTCTAATAAATCTCAAAGGCCCAATATTTGTGTTCCGTAATGGGCTTTAATGTTTAATCCCATTAGTAGAGGTGGGAGGTGCAACATCAATTAGTACCATATTGCTAGTTGAGATGGAGGTAGGGAGTTTTTCCTACCTATATATTTGTACCAATCCTACTAAGGAAAGACACAACAAAAAAAACTATAATTATGAGTTTCAATTAGAAAATCCTAAAGTAGTAAAAATAATATTTTGCCTCTTCTTGCTGTTGCGTCGCCGTCGCCAAGACTCCAGCCCGATCGTTCGTGTGCACCTGCAACCGGGCGAGCAGGTCTCCGTAACCATCGTCTTTGCGATCCTGCACTGGGAGAAGGCGAATAAGATTTTTCGGAAGCGCTCTTTGCGCGACTGCTCCCGATCTTCATCATGGCTCGTCCTCCGTCAAGATCCAGGGGCGCTGCGTCCCGGCGTCGTCTTCGTCGGCCTAATCGAAGTCTTCCAATGCTACTAATCGACGATAGTGACAGCGACCGAGACGACCTCAGCTTCGCCTTCGGGAATCTCTCCATCACTATCAGTGTTTTAGACCGGCAACCTACCAAGGGGAGTACCCGAGGTAGATGAATGTGGCCTCGCCGAGATCGGTAACTCGAAGGAGAGACACGTGGCACACAATTTAGACAGGTTCGGGCCGCGAGGTGCGTAATACCCTACGTCCTGTATGCTGCGTAGCTCTGGATTGATTGGGTGTGTTTACAAGAAGATGCGGATGAAGAGATAGGGGTCCCTGCCCCGCCTTATATAGCCCGGGAGGTAGGGTTACAAGTCGGTTTGAGGGGAGAGTACTAGTTGGGTACGGCTAGGAGTTCTTTACATGGATCCGGACATGTGTAGCTTCCTATCCGAGTTCTATCTCCCCGTAATCCTTGCGCCCCACGCCAGCAGGTGCCGTGTTGCCCAAGTTGAGTAGTCCCAGGGGCCCACTGAGTAGTCAGTCCTGGTACCCACCGGAGTAGTGGGCCCAGGGATGTCCATACGACAAGCCCCCGAGTACTTTGTAGTCGAGCAGGATGTCTTCGAGTAGTCTTGATGGCCTTGGCAAGTAGTCCTTGAGCGTCCCTGAGTTCCACAAGCCGAAAGTCCTCAAGAATGCTTGAATCATCTCGAGGCTGGAAGGTACTCCAGCTGATCTTTGAGTAATCTTGAAGTCTTCTCGAGTAGTCCCCAAGCGTCCCCGAGTGCTTCTCTCGAAGGTCTTCAATAATACTCGTGATGTCTTGATGAAGAAACCATATGGAAAATGCGATTCGGAGAATCGCATTCCATATGGAATGTAGCCCCTGAGCCTTAGGTCGAATCGTAGACTCAAGCTGAGGGTCAATCTGAAGTTCTGCCAATCTTATCCCGAAAAATCCGGAGAAAAATCCGAAGGACACGTGGCACGGAGCCCCCGAGCCTTGAGTCGAGTACTTCCTCTCGAATTAAAGGGTCATCTTGACTGTAGAATGTGTCCTGAGTGGGTCTTGTATCTGGTTGTGTCCCACGGAGGTCATCTGAAGTAGTCGAGCCCCCGAGATGGAGAGCATCGAGTACTGGAAGTTGAAGAGTCACGCTGCTGCCGCTAGGTCACCCGTCTGGCGCCGTATATGAGACCCAAGCCGCCAGGGCCGGTTATAAATAACCGGTGAGTCCCTTAGGGTTTCACACCTAGCAGTTGCATTCCTCAGATTAGATCTGAATCGCCACCTCCTCTGCTCCTCTGCTGCCGCCGCCGCGCGTAGATCCAGTTGCTCGCGCTGCCGCAGTGCACCCGCCGCTGTAGCCCCCGAGCGGATGCGAGTGAAGACACCCGTCTCTTGGAGAATGAAGGGGTCTCCGGTGAAGGGCAAGAAAACCGGTGCGTCGAAGAAGAGAAGCCGCGATGAAGAGACTGGTGTTGCCGGCCAGTCGTCGACGTCGCCACCTCCGTCCCCTCGCCCTAATCCGGCGAAGGAGTGGAAGAAGGCGAAACTGAAGACCGAGGACCTCCTCGCCTTGGTCAACAGTGGGTTCCTTCGTGAGAAGGAGGTGGATCTATGGCGCACCGCCACCGGCGATCCATACCCGATGGAGAAAAACTCGGACAAAATCCCAATGTTCACCCGGTTCGTAGAACGCGGGTTGGCGCTCCCCGCCAGTGATTTCTTCAAGGGTCTGCTCAGGTACTACAGTATTGAGTACCTTAATCTCAACCCCAATGGTATCTTCCACATCTCCATCTTTGTACACTTCTGCGAAGTTTTTGTGGGGATCAAGCCCCACTGGATCTTGTTTCGGAAGTTCTTTTGGTTGAAGCCGCAGCCGAGCACCAACGATACACGAGTAGTCGGAGGTGCCGGCATCCAGATGCGTGAAGACGCCGCCGACCAGTACCTGCCGTACAAGTTGATAGACTCCAACCAGGACTGGAAGGCCAAGTGGTTCTACATCAGCAACCATCATCCTGAGCTGCCGAAGCCGAGCGGGTGTCAACCGAAGCACAAGCCGTGGTGGAACACAGAGCCCACCATGCAAGAGGGTATTCAGCTACCCGAGTTGCTGAAGAAGATCAAGGCCTTGCGAGAAGCCGGGCTGAGGGCCGAACACGTGGCCTTCAGCTTCATGAAGAGGAGGGTGCAGCCACTGATGGCACGAGACACCCTCGGGTACCAGTACACCGGCGACAAGGATACGTCCCGATTGCCTGGCTTCGAACACGAGGACCATGTCATCATGGAGAGACTGGGCAAGATCTTCAAGGATATGCCCCATACACACCGTGCCCGGTGCCAGAGTATTCTGCGGCACGGCCACCTAATCAGGTCAGAAGTCGTGGCATAAGCCCCCGAGTACTGATTTGCTTGAAGTAGTTGTACTCATATGTACTACATGTTGTAGGATGACGTGGCGAAATACGTCTCAGTCCCAACTTCTCCTCCGCGACTTGTGGAGCAACCGGAGGAGAAGGACAAGAAGAAGGAACACCGCGTGGTTGGTGAAGGCGAAGACGCCGTTGTCATCGAGTCCGGCTCTGAGGACGATGAAGATGAAGAAACTCTGCAGCAAAGGTTCCAGCTGCGCTCCAGGTTTAGCCGAGCTGGGATGCCAAACGTCCCAGTCATCGAGAAGCCATCCAGCCTCGAGGCTAGTTTGCCGAAGCTGCCGAGGAGACCTCGCAACGTGGCGCGGAAACGCGCCGTCAAGAAGCTGAAGATCTTCGAGACGACCAGCCAAGAGGTAAACACCGCGACTAGAGTAGTCGAGCACAGCTGATGGGTAGTCGCATGCTGATCAATTGTCTTGTAATATGCAGGATATCCCCTCCCCGGACCTCGTAGACCAGGGCGACGAGGGGGTCTTGGACACCGTGGGGGCGGCGGCTGAGAGGAGTGTCAGCCCACCTCCATCAACCGAAGAAGTCGTCCTGACAGTGGCACGGCAGGAGACCGGCGCTGCGGAGCCGCAGCCGTCTGTTGAATAGGGACGAAACTCTCCGCCGGCCGCAACTGTAGAGCAACCGGAGGAGGCGCCTGTTGAGGCCGGAGCTGCCGCTGAAGCTGGCATAGTTGATATTGCCAGTATACTAGGTGCTCCGACCGTGACCGTGGTGCGGTCGACACTGTAAGGTCTTATGAACCTTCAAGTAGTCGTATAGACGGCAGACTTGTTTTGTTGACTTGATTGCTTCGTGATGCAGGAAATCCACGGACCTGTCGTGGGACGGTGAGGAGACCAGCACTCCAGCCGACGGAGAGGGCCGCTCGGCGGAGGAACGTGAACCCACGCCGCTGCCACAGACTGAAGTCGCAGTGGAGTCGTCGTTGGAGGAAGCCACCTTGGTTGAAGGTATATGTCCTGTCACCACTGATAGTCACTACGCATAGTAGTCGTAGCCACTAAGATTGACAGCGTGTACTCATTGTGCTAGGAGCACAAGCTGAGGGAGCCTCGATTCCTAAAGCCGTGGCCATAGAGATGGCTGCTATGGAGTCGGAGCCCTCGAGACCGATGGCCGAGACGGCGGAAGGAAAAACCCCCGAGTTGGGTGCGGAGGTGCAGGACGATCCGCTCCGCGGGATGAGCACGGACGTAGTCGTCCGCTCGCCCATCATAGAGGAAGCTGCACCTATCCGTTCGGCGGCTATGGCAGAGGAGGCATCCTCGAGCCGCGAGGGTCTTGAGCTGCTGGAAGACAATCTTGTCGATCCGGCCGTTGTTGCTCTGAACATGGAGTCATGGCGGCGTACCCAGCAGTGGGTCAAGGTATGTTGCGAGTACCTCGAGTAGTCTTGTATGACGAAATACAAAGTACCCGTTTGACTGTTCTGTCTTCACAGGATATTATTGAAAGATCCCGTGAGAAGTCCGAGCTGCTGAAGGGGTATGGCGACACAGTCCTTCGTGCCGAATCCTTGGAGAAGGAGCTCGACAAGTCGAAGAAACATTCTGCGCTGCTTCAATCCAAGCTTGACGGTGCCTTCGCCCAGTATCATAACGAAGTGCAAGAGATGCAGGCGAAGAGGGACGACTTGATTCAGAAAAACAAGTCGCTGCGCCAGAAGAATAAAGGTATGCTTCCTGCCAAAGCCTTTGAGTACTTATTAGGGTACCTTGGTGTAATCTGGCGATGTGATGAGTTGTCTGCAGAGCTTGAGGAAAGGGTCGACCAGCTGAAGGCGTCGGAGACGGACTTGAAGAACATCGTGTACCGTGAGACCGACAAAAGAGAGGTACTTGAGTATGAGTACGATCAGTTGCGCCATGAGTGTATCAAGCACATGGAGCTTCGTGAAGCCTCAGACCATGACCTTGTCAATTGCTATAAATCTCTGCAGAAGCTCAATGAAGATTGCGAGAAGCTGCAGGGCCAACTGAAGGAGCTTGAGGAAGCCGCGCTACCCATTGCAAGGCTGCTGGTGCCACACCCGGGCGGGCCCAAGATTGCTCCATTGGTGGATCGGTTGAAGGAAGCCCCCGGGCGTCTGGCGACGTATGTCAAGCACTTGGCGAAGTCGATCCCGAACCAAGTCTTGGCATACATGAAGTCGTATTTCCCCAAGGCTCCAGTGGACGTAGTCGCCGGTGGACTTGCAGCAAACTGTACTGACGATCAGTACAAGATCCTCCTGGAGGAGATGGCGCCCATTGCTGAACAAGTGGCGGAAAAGCTCAACCTTCAGTAGGAGTACCTGTAGGAGTAGCTTGAAGTAGTTGATGTAAAACAAACAGAGTTGCTAGTAACTTGTTTGGATTATCATTGAAAGTTGACCACGATATATCTGTGAAATAAGTACTCGTAGCCGCCACTTACAACGAAGTGTGCGGAGTACCAAACCGTGGTGGAGCTTGCGAGTAGAAGTACTCAGTAGAAGATGCCTGACTGGAAGGCACAGCAAAGAAGTTGAATGAAAATCAAACTTTATTAATGATGAATAAGTACACCTGGATGGTCAGAACCGTTTACAAGTGTAGTCGCCAGGACCCGAAGGCCGCCTACGGCTAAGTGGCGCTAGGACCCTTAGGCCGCTTACAGCTAGAGATCCATTAGTAGTCGTATAGACTGGATCTACAGTACATGGTCTTTCAGACCGCCGCTAGAGTCCTCAACGCTCTAAGCAGCCCAAGATCCGTTAGTAGCCGTTGACACTGGATCTTGGAGAAGAGTAGTCCGGAGACTAGTGCCAGGACCGAGAGGCCGCTTACAGCAAGGAGTCCATGAGTAGTCGTGTAGACCTGGACCCGTAGAGTAGTCGAGCGACTACGCGTAGAAGCGACACAGCTGGTCAACGTTCCATGAGTTGTTGATGTCATCGCCTTCAAGTGTTTGGAGGTGATAGGAGCCTGGTCCGGTCACCTTAGAGATTGAAAAGGGACCTTCCCATGGTGAGCTGAGCTTGTGTAGTCCGTCTGTGTTCTGGATACGATGGAGGACTAGATTGCTGACATTGAAGGAGCGTTCCTTGACGTTGCGATCGTGGTAGCGTCGGATACCCTCAAGGTACCTTGCTGATTGGACGAGGGCGGCGCAGCGGGCTTCTTCAAGGCCGTCGACGTCAACTCGTCTGCTGTCTTCCGAGATGCCTTCGTCGTATTGTTCTACTGCCGGGGATTCCCACATCACGTCGGCAGGTAGAATAGCTTCGGAGCCGTAGACCAGGAAGTAGGGCGACTGCCCCGTTGGCTTGGTAGGCTGAGTACGAAGCCCCCAGAGTGCGTTGGGTAGTTCCTTGATCCACTTGCCTCCTTTTGTGTTAGCTGCGTCGTGCAATCGCTTTTTGAGGGCGTCGAGTACCATCCCGTTGGCGCGCTCCACTTGACCGTTGGCGCGGGGGTGGGCGACTAAGACGTACCGGACGTCGATCCCGCTGTTCTCGCAGTATTCCCAGAATTGGTGGTTGTTGAAGTTGGAACCCAAGTCTGTGATGATGCGATGGGGCAACCCGTAGCGATGCACGAGTTCATCCAAGAAGTCGAGTACTCTGTCGGCCTTTGGGCAGGTGACCGGCTTGACTTCGATCCACTTGGTGAACTTGTCGATGGCCACCAAGACTCTGTTGAATCCTCCTGGAGCAGTTGGCAGAGGCCCAATCATGTCGAGCCCCCAGCAGGCAAAGGGCTAGGTTGGTGGTATGGTGACTAGCTTGTAGGCCGGGACGTGTTGTTGCTTGGTGAAGAATTGACATCCTTGGCACTTTCTAACGAGTTCTTCAGCGTCGGCCAGAGCTGTTGGCCAGTAGAAAACTCGTCGGAAAGCTTTGCTCACCAGCGTTCGAGAAGACGCGTGGTTGCCGCAGACGCCTTTGCGGATCTCCTCCAAGATATCCTTGCCTTCTTCTCGAGGTATGCACTTCATGAGTACTCCAGAAGTGGCACCTCGCCTGTAGAGCTTGTCTCCGACTAGCACGTAGGCCTTTGCTCGGCGGACGAGTTGTTCGGCCAAGTTTTTGTCGGGTGAGACCTTCTGCTCGCGGATGTAGTCGATGAAGGGTTGTCTCCAGTCCACGTCAATCATCATGACCTCCTGGCCAGATTGTAGTGGCGCGGGGTCAGTGGCCGTTAGTGCCGACTCCGGGATGGATGGCGCGTGAAGCTCGTGGACGAAGACTCCAGCAGGAACTTGCGCGCGAGTAGAACCAAGCTTCGACAGGATGTCCGTGGCGACATTGTTGTCGCGGACGACGTGGTGGAACTCGAGACCGTAGAATTTGTTCTCGAGCTTGTGGACCTCCAGGCAATAGGCGTCCATGTTCTCCTTGTTGCGATCCCAAGACTTGTTGACTTGGTTGATGACAACTACAGAGTCACCGTAGACTAGTAGCCGCTTGATGCCCAAAGAGATTGCGAGGCGGAGCCCATGAAGTAGGGCTTCGTACTCGGCTTCGTTGTTTGAGACCTTCCAAAAGATCTGCAGGATGTACTTGAGTTGTTCGCCCTTTGGGGAGATCAGCAATACCCCTGCACCCGCCCCTTCGAGCTTGAGTGAGCCGTCGAAGTACATCACCCAGTGTTCTGGGCGCTCGGTTGGAGTTGGTAGCTGATTCTCCTGCCACTCTGCCATGAAGTCGACTAGTGCCTGGGACTTGATAGCAGTACGTGGCTTGAAGTCGATGTTAAGGGCGCCGAGTTCGACCGCCCACTTGGAAATTCTTCCAGTAGCATCCTGATTGCGGAGTATGTCACCGAGCGGGTAGTCGGTGATAACAACAATTGAGTACTCCTGGAAGTAGTGCCGTAGCTTCCGCGAGGTGATGAGCACTGCGTAGAGTAGCTTCTGGACCGGCTGGTACCGTGCCTTGGACTCTGACAGAACCTCGCTGACAAAGTAGACTGGTCGCTGGACTGGGTAGGTGTGGCCTTCTTCCTGCCGCTCGACGACGATGGTAGTACTGACCACATAAGTAGTCGCAGCGAGGTAGAACAGTAGCTGCTCCGTTTTGCGAGGAGCCGGGAGGACCGGTGGCTTAGACAGGAAGCCTTTGAGCTGTGCCAGAGCTTGATCAGCCTCCGCGGTCCACGCGAACTTCTCTTGATGCTTGAGTAGTTTGATGAAGGGTAGTCCCCATTCTCCGAGCTTCGAGACAAATCTGTTCAGGGCCGCCATGCACCCGGTCAGCTTCTGGACATCCTTGATACAGGTTGGAGCTTTCATGTTGGTGATGGCGGAGATCTTCTCGGGGTTGGCTTCGATGCCACGATGGCTGATGATGAAGCCGAGTAGTTTCCCAGATGGTACGCCGAAGACGCACTTGTTGGAATTGAGCTTCCATTGGTACTCTCGCAGGGATGCGAAAGTCTCTTCAAGATCGGCAATGAGCGTATCGGAGTTTCTGGTCTTGACGACCACGTCATCCACGTAGGCTTCGACGTTCTTGTTGAGCTGCCTCTTGAAGCAGGCCTGGATAGCTCGTTGGTAGGTGGCGCCGGCGTTCTTCAACCCGAACGACATTGTCGTGTAGCAGTAGGCGCCGAACGGGGTGATGAACGCGGTCTTCCCCTGGTCTTCTTCCTTGATAGCGATCTGGTGGTACCCGGAGTAGCAGTCGAGGAAGCAGAGCAGGTCGCAGTCGGCGTGGAGTCGATGACTTGATCAATTCACGGCAACCCGAAGGGGTCTTTGGGGCAGTGCTTGTTGAGGTCGGTGTAGTCGACGCACATCCTCCACTCGTTGGTATTCTTCTTGCGGACGAGGACGGGGTTGGTGAGCCACTCAGGATGGAAAACTTCACGGATGAAGCCCGCCGCGAGTAGTTTGGCGAGTTCCTTCTTGATGGCATCCCGTCGGTCGTCGGCGAAACGGCGAAGGTGTTGTCGTTTGGGGGTAGCTTTAGGGTCGACGTTGAGTGAGTGCTCGATCAGCCTCCTGGGCACCCCTGGCATGTTCGCTGGCTTCCATGCGAAGATGTCTCGGTTAGCCCGGAGGAAGCTGACGAGCGCGTCTTCCTATTTCGGGTCAAAACCCGCCCCGATCATGGTGGTCTTGCTGCTGTCGCCCGTCCCAAGGTCGATGGCCTTCACTTGGACTTCCTCTGATGGCTGAGGCTTGTTTGCGGTGTCGGTCTTCTCGGGAATCTCGAGTTCGGTTGGGGCGAGCTTCTTGGACGCAGCGAAGATCTCCATCATTGCATTGGGTACTTGGTTGGTCGCTGCGAGTTCCACGGCTTCGGTGTCGCAGTCAAACGAAATCTTCAAGTCCCCTTGCAGTGTGAGTATTCCGGCAGGACTTGGCATTTTGAGTACCAAGTAGGTATAGTGTGGTACCGCCATGAACTTGGCGATAGCTGGTCTGCCGAGGATGGCATGGTAGGAGGTTTCGAAGTCCGCAACCTCGAACTTGATGTACTCGGTGCGGTAGTTCTCCCTTGTCTCCCCGAAGGTAACTGGCAGGACCACTGAGCCTAGTGGAATAGCCGCGTTACCGGGGACAATGCCGTAGAAGGGTGACGCGCTCTTGGTGAGCATGTCGGTGATGTCGAGCTTCATCTTCTTCAAGGTCTTGGTGAAGAGGACATTGAGTCCGCTCCCGCCATCGATGAGGACCTTGTTGAGTCTGGAGCCCGCGACTACAGGTTTCAGGACGAGTGGGAAATGTCCTGGTTCGGAGAAGCTTGTCCACTGATCCGCGCGGGAGAAGGTAATGGGTACCTCCGACCACCTTAGAGGTGTCGGCACCGCTGGTTCAATGTTCAAGACTTCCCGTCGAGTGGCCTTCTGAGACCGTCTAGTGGGTAGTCCGCCGAAGAGGACATTCACCGTCTTGTCAGGTTCCTGGAAGTCGCCGTTGCCCTCGTCGACTTTCTTCTTGCCCTTCTTGTCGTGAGGAGGCCGTGGGTCGGGAGTATCCTTGAGTGCTCGCCGGAGCTGATAGCACTGTTCGGTGGTGTGATTACCATCCAGATGCCACGGGCACTTCTCTTTGAGCAAGTCTCTGAAGCCGCCTGAGGTCTTTTTCGAGTTGTCCTTTGCAGGGCGCTGTATAGCCGCGACTGTGTTGTCTGGCTTGCGCTTGTGGTTGGAGCTCGAGTTGTTGTTGTTGTGGCGACCCCCTTGATCTTTGTTGTTGTTGTTGTTGCCGCCCGTGTTGCTCTTGTTCTTGCCGCGAATGGAGTCATACTTGGCGTTCGCCTTGTCCTCTTCGTCGGCCCATGATGTGATCATGTCCTTGAGCTTGGTGATGGAACTCGGGCGGCGGCGACCGAAGTCTTCGAAGGTGCGACGGTGGTAGAGTCCGTCTTGGAAAAGGTCAATGACTTCTTTGTCAGTGACGTCGACTACGGTCGCGCGCTTGTCGAAGAAGCGCCACATGTACTGGCGAAGCGTCTCGCCTTGTTCCTGCTTGACCATTGCCAGGTCCATGCGAGTACCCAAGCGCCCCATGGCGCCCGCGAAGTTGCTGGTGAACTGTGCCTTCAGCTGGTCCCACTGGTCGATCGAGTTGTTTTCGAGTGACTCGAGCCATGTGAGTGGAGCCTGATCCAGACAGAAGGGAAAGAAGAGGCACTTCGCGTCGTTGTTGCCACCAGCATTTTTGATGGCCAAGGCGTAGCACCTGAGCCACTGAACTGGATCTTACTTCGCGTCATACTTGGAGATCCCGAGAGGTTTGAATTTCTCAGGGAGAAGTAGGTTGCAAAGTCTTGCGGAGTATGCGGGGAAGCCGTCGCTGTCGCTTGCTTCAGTAGCCTTCTTGCGACGGATCTCGTCGATCTTGTGGCGGGCGTCGTAGCCGCCACGTGCATTGCCGGTGGCGTGGCTAGTCGCGTGGCCTCGGCCGCCGCGATCGCCGCCGCCACCGGCTCTTTTGCCGGCATCATGGGATGAGCGTCCGCCGCTGCTGCCACCACCACTACCACCGCCGTGACTACCTCCGGTGCCACCCTGGCTGATGCCACCCTGTGAGGGTCCTCCACCCGAGGCCCTAGAGCGGTTGGGATTTGGCTGGTGTTCACCACGGACACGATTGCGTCCGCCGTCCGCCGGGCTGCGGCTAGTGGCTTCGTTGTTTCTGGCGTCGTGAGTTCTGACGGGGGGTACTTGAGCAACCCTGTTGTCGACCCGCATGAAGTAGGTGTCTTCAGCGAGTTTGGCGATGACTTCGCCCGCGCGGACCCCCTGGGCCTGCCGTGCTATCGTGGTGATAGACACGAGGCACTGCTCAGGAGTAGTGTGTACCCGGTTGGCGACTTGCTCCAGAGCCTCACTGAGGTTCCGGATGGGGAGAGTTTCCCGGAGACGTCTGCGTCGATCGTTCCGCTTCCTGTTGCGGTCACGCCGAGCGTTCTTGTCTTCGGTGGTCTCGTTCGGAGGTGCGTTGGCAGATAACTCATCCTCCGAGATGTCGTCAAGGTACCGGTCGGGTCGGTTCTCCGAAGTCCCAACATCTGTGGCCATCATGAAGACTTCACGGTCGGGAGTACAGAGACTGGAGTCAGTAGTCACCACCTCGGTGGGGGTGTGCTCGTCGTTTAGAGCCAGCGGAGTCCCCTCCTGAAAGGGGAGTGAATCGAGGTAGGCGACACAGCGTGAGTTGTCGTCCGTCAGGTCTGCAGGCTTGCGGTCGGGCCAGTAGACGAATCTGCCGGCGGGAGTGGATGTAATGACCAGGCCAGAGGCAGGACCTGACAGCGGTTCCTCAGTCATGTTGAGCTCGGACTCGGATTCGATTGGGTCCGATCCGAAGTCAAACTCGTAGGAAGAGTCCGAGTAGTAGCCGGTTCCGGTGTTGGAGTCCGAGGAGTACTCGGAGGCGATCTCCTTGCCGGCCCGGCGTGCAGCGAGAGCTTCCGCATGGGCCCTGCTAGCATTGCAGAGACCGTATGGGAAGTACTCGTGGAGAGGGGTCGCTTCACACGATGGCTCAGGAGCCAGCTCGCATGAGGCGGTCCAGGGCGACGTCGAGTTCGAGTTGGAGGCGGATCCGAGCTCGAAATCGGCGACTTGGTTGTAGAGCGAAATTTCGCCGAATTTTTCGACGAGTGGGCCCGTGGCGACTTCTGGAAGCGTCACGAGCCCGGTCTCTGGGTCCGGGGTCATGGTGAGGTAGCGCTGGAACGATCCAGCGCCGTCAGCGGTGCAGACCCAGGAGCCAAAGACGAAGGTGTCGCCGTGGTTGAAGGCGACGGTTGGCTTGATGACGATCGGAGCCGTCGAGTTCGCCATGTGATCTTCGGCGAGATCCCCTACCTGGCGCGCCAGCTGTCGGTGTTTTAGACCGGCAACCTACCAAGGGGAGTACCCGAGGTAGATGAATGTGGCCTCGCGCGAGATCGGTAACTCGAAGGAGAGACACGTGGCACACAATTTAGACAGGTTCGGGCCGCGAGGTGCGTAATACCCTACGTCCTGTATGCTGCGTAGCTCTGGATTGATTTGGTGTGTTTACAAGAAGATGCGGATGAAGAGATAGGGGTCCCTGCCCCGCCTTATATAGCCCGGGAGGCAGGGTTACAAGTCGGTTTGAGGGGAGAGTACTAGTCGGGTACGGCTAGGAGTTCTTTACATTGATCCGGACATGTGTAGCTTCCTATCCGAGTTCTATCTCCCCGTAATCCTTGCGCCCCACGCCAGCAGGTGCCGTGTTGCCCAAGTTGAGTAGTCCCAGGGGCCCACCGAGTAGTCAGTCCTGGTACCCACCGGAGTAGTGGGCCCAGGGATGTCCATACGACAATCACGCTGTCATCTACTAATTCCAACAACGAGTATTATTCTTGTGATCTGGTCTCATCGTTCTTTTTTTAACGGAAACTGTGGGGGAGATCCCCACAACATTAAATTAAATAACAACCGGAGAAACGGGGGAAAACAAGTACATACAGCTGAAGGATACTTACAAAAAGGGGAGAGAGAAGGAAGCATAAATAGATTGCAAAGTATTCTCTAGCCATTGAAAAACTACTCGTCTGGAGTCCTCAGCCACTCTGTGCATTTGCTTGAGGACTTGGTCTTTGAACTTCACAGTCCAAAGCTGAAGAGATGCTGCCTGGCCATCAAAAACTGCCCTATTCCGTAGATTCCAAAGCTCCCACGAGGCAATAATGAATATCTCAATGAAGAATGGAAGCTGGAGGTTGCACTTGGTCCTGGCATGTTTATCATGTATGTCAGTAGCTGCACTCCAGGTTATTCCAAGTTTCTGCCAGCAGGAAGTTGCAAAGGAGCAGTTGAAAAAGAGGTGGTGGATGTCCTCATTTACTTGATCATCACAGAGTAAACAGTGATCATTGGGCCCCAGTGAGTTATTCCTACGAGTGAGCATAGTCTTTGTATTCAATCTATCAACAAGGATGAGCCAAGCAAAGAACTTCAGTCGAGGCATGCATTTAGATTTCCAAATCCAGGAGAAGGTAATAGGCAGCTGAAGATATTGAAAAGCCAGCTTATACAACCTGCCAAAGGTATATCTTGTGTTTCCCCACACAAAAACCCATGAGTCAGATACCATGGGATCATAATGTATATCAGTTAGGACTATTTGTAGTTGTTGGAGTTCATCATGGGCTTCTGTAGTAAGGGGAAGGGTGAACAGTTCCTCTAGGAAATCAGCAGACATGATATTCTTAACCGAGATGCTTGTGTTTGTTGCAAAGGAATACAAGTGAGGGATTGTGAAATGAGTGTATAGGGTCTTGAGGTTATCCAAGAGTCCTCCCAAAACAGAACTGAAGCACCGTCACCCACCTCACAATGGGCAATTCTTCTGAAAATGACATGGAACCTCAAAACATCTTTCCACCAAAAGGACCCAACCTCTCTGGATCCATGAGGCACTTTGCTCTGGTAATACTTCGACCAAATGAGCTGAACCCAAAGAATTTCTGACTTAGCATAGTATTTGCTGAGTTGCTTGAGTAGTAAAGCATCATTTTGTAAGTTCAAATTCAGAACACCTAAACCCCCTTTACTTTTGGGCTTCCGGACCATTGGCCAAGCTGCAAGATTACCTCCCTTCTTAGATTGATCATTACCTCTCTAAAGACATTGCCTTCTAGCCCTGTCTATACTATCAACTAGAACAGTCGGCGCGCGTTGCGCGCCCTACAGTGTATATAAGTAGATGGTAGGGACTAAATGCATATAAAAGCGAGTACCAAACAAAAGCATATGAGATACATTATAAACATAGAATGACAACATATCAGATTCTGAATTTATAACAATATGCTTCAGGAAATATATGAAAAGCACTGCTACTGATTATTAGCGAGCACACATAACCTGATGACATCACATTATACCTGAAACTTTTTTTAAAGTCAAACTATCACTGATTCATCTACCTGCTGCGAAAAAAGACCAAGCTCCCATCCATGGGTGCATGGCTTAGAGCGACATTACATTAGACCAAGGGGTTTATCTAGAGTAGAAACTTCAAATGATTCTTTGAAATTGACCCAGCCTTGTCATCATTCATTACGAATTTAGAACTGTTGAAGGCTCAGTGTTTTCCCTCGAGAAATAACATAAACTACCCGTCCATTTCTTAATTTTTACAGCCTCACAGAGTTGTCGAACTCATCATATCAATCGCTAAACGCCCAGCAGATTTTCAAGGTTAAATTGCTGGTTTAGCTTCTCCAGATTGCCGTCTGGAAGGTTCTGCTAATCTGCAGGGTAAAGTAACCTCAACCTGTAATCTTCCTCAAAAATACATTCATGTCCCTCCATTTTACATCCTGAAAATAGAAAATATTTCCTAAATTCCACAGCCACATGGAGCTACTGAACTCATCAATTAATCAATATAGAGTTTGAAGGGTGACAAAATTTGAAGGGGCACAGAAATATGAAGCTCACTGGCCCTGCAAGTAAATACACTACATGGTTGAAAGAAAATTGAAGGGGTGGTGAAATATCAAGCTCCTTGGCCCTGCAAGTAAACACACTAAAGGTGTGACAGAAATGTGAAGGAAGGTACAATAAAATTTGATAGTTCAAATAAAATATTGGTACCATCCTATCAACATGCTCAAGTAATACCACATTACTAACAAAATGAAATGGAACTTGGATGGGAATAATGCACTCAGATCCCAGGTTTAAACAACTATAGTGCCAACATAGCAATAGATTGTTGCATGGAAATGAAATGGAACTTGTATGAAACTTCAATGCAGAAACTTGTCTGTAAAATGTAAAATCTAATGCCATGCAACATGACAATGGTATGAGATCAGAATTGTTTACAAGATATGCAACTAATCCTAGTGTCCTACAAAGCATTTTTGTTCAATGTAGTAACGATCTATTCTAAATTAAGCTTTATCCTAGCACACTTGGGCACTTAATATATTTAACCCACAGCCCCACATGACGATTTGCATGCCACAAAGTTGCTTATAAGCATATGCAGCAGGATTGTGAATGGACTCCGTACCACTTATCTTATTAGAAGTGTCAGACAAAACTCTTCAAGTATCTCTTGTGAATCTATTTGTCGCATGTTCTCAACTGAATCTTGATTCAAGACACCAGTGCTTTGGTCTTTTCAGACGTCAGTAGGAGGTTATGCACTTGCCTTCGTACCTAGCTACATGTTTTGTCAATCAAATAAAAGTATTAGCACATGCATGTAAAAGATAACTTTTATCTGAGATGAGCGCATAAGTTGATATATATCATAAGCTGGCACACATGAGGTAAAACCACCCTATGGAGAAATTTTTGTCTGCCAAAGAAATGACATTGTTCTATCAAGGTAATCTCAGGGCCGTTTAGTTGCCAAAAGTTTTGGCAACAAATTTGTGGCAAATTTTTTCAACACTAATTAGGAGAACTAAATATAGACTAATTACAAAACTAATTGCATGGATGGACTAATATACATACTTTCAAGCAAATTAATTATTTTTCAGATTGTACACTGAAAGGCAAATAGGCAATATTGGCATACTACTGCAATTCTCACACTGGAAGGGGGACTCTGTTCAGCTCAAACATGAAGATCACAATTCACAAATGGAAATTATGCCTGTCTAAGAACCATCGAAGCACAAGGGCATCCAGTCCATTCGTCAGATGCAAAGTCAGGTAGTCATAAAAAAAAAGCAAGAAGCAACTACAAACAAATCGTTGCTAAGTAGAGCTTCTAGTGCGGCCAGCATACAGGTCTGTTGCCGTCAGAGTGTGACCGTACCCCCTGGCGGTGCCACACCTACGCAGCCACTTCTGAAATGGAGGGAGCCACCACGCGATGGATCTGCAGCAGGTCTCGAAGCTACCTTCACACTGGAGCACCAGTGACGCCCTATGCCTCGCCGTGTCACTGTCATTGGGGTACTGCCTACCGCCATCAGTCATTCTTAAAGGAGTGCAGTTGCTGAAGGAAGGTCTAATCTGGAGGATTGGAAATGGTGATACAGTGGATATTTGGAAAGATCCGTGGATACCAAGGAATTTCACAAGAAGGGTCATCACACCTCGAAGGGGATCCATCCTTCAGAAGGTTGCTGATCTCATTAATCCTGTCACTGGATCTTGGGATGAGCAGCTAATTAGAGATACATTTTGGGAGGAAAACGCTAAATTTATTTTATCGATTCCACTATTCGAAGACATGGAGGATTTTCCAGCCTGGCATCCTGATCCCAAGGGGCATTTTTCGGTGAAATCAGCTTATTCTTCAGGCATCAAAATCAAGGATCAAGTAAATGGGGCTGATGCATCACCCTCATCTGATGCTGCCAGTAACTTCAAATGGAAGAAAATTTGGAACTTGAATGTTGCAAATAAGGTGAAAGTGTTTGTATGGTAGCTGGCCCACAATTACTTGCAAGTTAAAATGAATATTGCTAAAAGAGGGGTTAATCTTGATACTCTATGCCCTGTTTGTCACAGATTTGACGAAGACATCGGCCACCTGTTATTCAAGTGCAAGGATATGCAATTATGTTGGTTGCTCCTGAACATGGAGGAGGTGAGAACATGTCTGTTATCACAAGCATCTGTTAAAGAAATGCTAGAGAAAGTGTGGAACCTCCAAGGTGATGTGCAGCAGAAAGTAATCTTACTAATGTGGTGCTGGTGGTCTATGAGAAATAAGGTGAATGTAGGGGAGAGAAGAAAGAGTGCCCAGGAAGTGGTTAATGATGTCATGTTCCACATGCAGACCTGGAATTCTACTCTCCAATGTAACACTTCTAAAGTTAAGAAGGACGGCCAACCAAAATGGAGAGCTCCTCCGGAGAACTTTTATAAAATAATTTGTGATGGGGCATTTTTCTCTGGTCCTAATAGAGGTGGTTGGGATTTTGTTATTCGTGATTCTGATGGGCAAGTTGTGGCCGCAGGTGCAGGTCTAGAAGAGTACTTGCTAAATCCGCAACACTCTGAAACTGTGGTTTGTTTGAAGGGCATTGAGTATGCTGCAGCTATAGGCATTCAACGTATCATTTTGGAGACTGATGCAATGTTAGTGGCTAATGCAATTGGTGCTCCAGGCTTTGATAGATCCCCTTTAGCACTATGTTTAGAAAAATCAGAGCGAGAATGCTTTCTGATTTTGTTGATTGCTCTGTTTCTCACTGCCCTCAGGCATGTAATTCAGTTGCCCATACAATAGCTGCTTTGGGTCTAAATTGTGTAAATGGACCTGTGTTTTGGCAGGACCAACTTCCTGAATCTGAAGCTTTGGTGGTGTCCAGCGAATTGCCTGGACAGAGGTTTTAATGGAAGTTATTTTCCATTTCAAAAAAAAAATCCATCCTGTGAAGATGGAGAGCATCTTCGTTGGTTCGTGGAGGCAGATCCACCATGTGCGAGGGAGGCAGGCCATACGGTTTGATTTAGATCTGATCAGCATCCATAACTCATTTGATATAAGGGGTCGACGGTGAGCTCACTCAGTTCGCGAAGCCGGTGGGGGAGGCGACTGATGTCTGGGAAGTCGTCGACGTCGCTGGTGAACGGGCGGAAGATGAGGACGGCCGTGACCCGTCTTGTAGCAGGAGGAGGCCGTCAGGTGAGTCGAGGATGCAGTGATTCTTGAGCTCCGAGTGGGGGATGCAGACGAAGGTGTTGTCGCAGGTAGTGAAGAGGTCCAAGAAGTTGTTGTGGCTGCCGCCCGCGCGGTGGCCTGGGAACTGGCCAAAGCCCTCCGGGAAGAGCATCCAACGGCGCGGGTCTAGCAGGTCACGACCGCGCGGGGAGGCGGTGGCGATGCGCGACGCTCTCCCGGCCGGCACCGGCACGACGCGGGAAGTGCAGATCCACCTCCGCGTTGCCACGAAGGCGACCAAGGAGGGTGGGATGCGGGAGCAGTGCGGGGAGGAGGATTCGGGATGGGGCCTTGCGACGGCGCAAGGGTGAGGAGAGGAGCGGGCGGGGCGGCGGCGAGCAGAGCAGGGAGGAAGAGGCGGGCCGGCGGCGGCGGAGATGAGAGCAGGACGAGAGGGTCAGGGGAGAGGAGTGAACTTTAGGGTTTCGGGCGGGCGAGCGCGGGGGGAGGTGTTGGGGGTGGTGGGAGGGGGCGGTCGCAAAATGCCTCGGGGGGTGTGAAAATGCAATTTTCTCTTTTTCGTCTGGAAATAAAGTTTAGTTTGAGGACCTGTGTGAAAAATATACGAACGTGTTTGCCGTACGATCTGGACGTGGTGGATTAATTCGCGATTCACAACGTCTGGAAAATGCTTTTCTGGATTCTTCAGTCGCTGCATGCTCCTTCTAGCGCCGCCACGCGTCTCTTTCCCCTCTCTTAACTTTCCTTTCGTGGTGTTTCAGATACCCTGTCTCCGGTGCAGCAACGCACTAAATAAGGGTAGAAATGTCATTTTACATTGATTCTAATTTGATGGTTCAAATCCTAAAAGTGCAAATATACTGGGACAGAGGGAGTACCAGATTCGGAGACGTACCCCACACCACGCGTGGGGAGGCGAGACGGATTGGATTTTTCCCCCATTTTATTGAAATGGCTTTGCATCCTCCGCACCAACCGCATGCCGCTTGATTTGATTTCTTCATCGCTACAGCAGGCATGTAAACGTCCTATAGACACCAGTCAACAGCGACCGCCATGCCATGCATGCCCGCCAGCCTGCCCTGGCGCCCAGCAACCGGCGGTCTAGCACTCCGGGTCCCTTTGGCACAGCTCCGCGAGCAGCTCCGGGAGCTGTTTTCGGAGGAGTCATGCCAAAGGCTTGGAAAAAACAGCTCCCGGGCGAGAGCGGTCGCAATTCCCGCTTTCTGGAGCAGAAACCACGTGAGGGAGCCGGAAAATGTAGCTCCTCCCGACTCGGCCTCCTGTCCCTCGAGTCTGTTACCAAATTGCCCATCAAGTTAGAGGGAATAACCACCAAATTGCCACTGCTACCCAGCACGCATCCCCTCGTGGCCCCGCGCACGATGCGGCCGGCGGAGGGGCGGCGCCGAGGGAGCTAGCACGACGTCGGCGACGTGCTACGAGGCGGAGCAGAGGTGGATAGCGGTCCCTGCACCCGCACCGCCGACGGGGAATCGCATGCGCCATGGAAGCCGGCGGCGGAGGAGAACCGCGGAGGGCGGAGCAGAGGTAGCCGACGGCCGACGGAGCAGAGGACCGTGGCGGCGGGGAGTTGGAGAGGCGCGCGGGGGGGAGGGCTGGGGGAGATCTCCACAGCGCGACCCGGTCAGGGGCAGGGCACGGCGAGCGCATAGGCGTCAGGGCGGAGCGGCACGCTGGAGCCTGGAGGAGCACCCGAGGCCGGGGGATGGCGCCGCCGCGAGGCCGTTGGTTGTGGACGGGGAGCTCTGAAAGTGCATCTAGGCTCCTAAGTGGATTTTGAGGAATTGAATGACAAAGCGATTAAAAGTCTAACATATTTGTTTAAGATTGTGAGGAGGTTTTATTTATATATTCATGAGTTATTGTTGAGATATATATATTGATGAATGAATATTACATGGCTCACATTGGAGGAGACAAGTATATGTATGATCCTAAGGCATAGTGACAAATATCAAGCAAACAAATGAAGATAAATATCGAGAGTATTTTAAGAAGGTCAATTCATGGTCTCCGATAAACATGGTAGCTTGGTTGAAGTACAAGGATCATAGAAAGATAAGATGGTAATTCTTTATAAATCGAATGCAAGGCTTCATGTGGGAAATGAAAGAGGACACAAGGATGAGTATAGATTTTATGGTCCTTAGTTGGAAGCTTGCATATTCGTTGTCAATTAAGAACAAGCATTTGAAGCAGGATTTCAAATGAAGACTAATTGTGAATGAAGCAAAGCTTAACTCAACGTGGATTGGATAAGTGATGAAGAGATCAACCGAGATGACTAGGGTGAGGAACTAAGCAATCTTTAGGGTCCAAGCTAGACCGCCATTTTGTGTTTTGCTAAGGTGAAGTTCTAGCATCCGTGAGGTCTTCAAGTATCATATCCAAGCCTTAACCGAGGGAAGCATTGCATCAAGTTCACAAGTTGTGATTGGTAATATGGAGTGACTTAAGGATCTAAGTGTGCATCTCTATGCTATATGGAAAGATCTTAAGCCACTTGCTTAAGTATGGACGTGCTCAAGACATTGGTCAAAGTTGGAAGCCCTCAAGTGGAAAATGATCAAGTATGGTAAGATTGAAGACAATTAAGCTCAAGAGGTTGTCAAGGTGTTTTTATTTATCTTCAGTATAGGTATGCCGTACTATCAAGAGTGATGCAACTTTAGCTTTATGACCAAGTCAAGTGCTCTTAGAAAAACCTTAGTGAGAAACAGCCTTAGAGTGTGCTAACAACCCCTCTTAACCTAACCTGAGCCACTTCATCTCTTGGGTGAAGTGTTAGTTTCATAGAAAGGGTTTTTGAGGGTTTCTCGGGCTTCACCGGTCTAACCGGTGAAGGGCACCGGTCTGATCGGTGCAACTAGGCCCAACGGCTAGTTTTTCAAACACCGGTCTGACCGGTGCTGCCCGACAGCTAACGACTAGTTTTCTTGTTGAGGGGTATAAGTACCCCATGCCCTCTTCTTGGATGGGCTGCTGTTCTTGGTGAACTTGCTGAGCTTCCAGGTCTTTCTAGCAAGCCTAGAGCCTTAGTAGCTCTCCCCAACCTCTCTCTCTTTGTGAGATTTGTGGATTCAAGCTATATTCTTGTGTTGGGTTGAGTTAGTGAGATCTTGAGAGCCTTTGTGAGCTAACAAGAGCATTCCCATAGCTTGAGCACTTGAGTTTCGCGTCTACAAGCATTGAAGCATTTGTTACTCTTGGAGGTTTGTCTCCTAGACGGCTAGGCGTCGCCGGCTAGCTCCCAAGTTGTGGTGAGCAGCGGCAAGTTTGTGAGGGCTGTGATCTTGCCTCTTCATGGAAAAGATCGCCTTAGTGGAATCGAGGAAAGTGGTTGAAAGAGACCCGGCTTGTTGTGGGAAGAGTTAGTTGAGAACTCGAATCGCTTACAAGCTCCTCAACGGAGACGTAGCTTCCTTAGTGGAAGTGAACTTCGGGAAACAAATCCTTGCGTCTCTTTGTGGTTTGCCTCTCTAAGTTGTTGTTCTAGCATATTTAATTTGCTTCCGCTTCGATCTACTTGGGTGTGCTATTTGTGTGTGCAGGGATCATTATCCTGCTTGAGATTATCTACCAAGACCACTCACCAAGTTTGATTCGTGTTAGAAGTCAAGAGGAACTTGAAGCTATTTTCACAGGTGTTCTATGCTGCACCGGTCTGACCGGTGTGGTGTACCGGTCTGACCGGTGCTCACCTGTGAACCAAAGCCAGCATCGGTTTGACCGGTGAGACACACCGGTCTGACCGGTGAAGCCTGGCAGTTTAAGCTTGCGGGGAAGAAAAGTTTAATTCGGTCGTCCGCCTATTCACCCCCCTCTAGGCGACATCAAGGTCCTTTAAATTGGTATCAGAGCCGAGTGCTCCGATTCGAGCTTAACCGCTTGGAGTTTGACGATGTCGACAACTCGTGAGGTACCTTTTGAGCCTCTAGCTCTAGATGGCTCAAACTATGCTTCTTGGTCAATTCATGTACTCAATTATATCAGTACCATGGGTCCACTTGCTGAGAAGATTGTTATTGCTAGCATTCTACCTCCTCACCTTAGGGAAAACAAGGTTGACTTGTCAAAATCATCCCTAAAGGACTTAGAGTGTTGGCAATGCAACTCTCGAATATTTAACTACATTTGTAGTATGTTGAGTAATGAGTGCAGGAATTTATCTATGAAAAGATTGAGATTGATGCACACACCATTTGGGAAATACTTCGAGAAGAATATGAAAAACCCAAATGGATTGACCAAGGGCAAACCATGGAGAAGGCACTTGAGGAGTGCTCAAAGTCATCACTCAACAATATTGAGCCTCAAGTGTCACTCCCCAAGCAAGGAGAAGGCCAAAGAAGCAAAGGCGTTGTCCCTCTGCAGGGACCGGTCAGACCGGTGCCAGCAGAAGCACCAACATTTGCTCGGTGGCCAAGAAGGAAAAGAAGAAGAAGACCAAAGGAGGAAAGATTGAGACAAATGAAGCTTCAAGCTCCTCGACTAAGGAACTTGAGGCTCTCAAATCCGAAAATGCCTCTTTGGTTTGTAAGTATGATTCGCTCGCTAGGCAATATGATAAAGTTATCAAATCCTTTGCTTGCGTAGCTGCAGTGGATCAAGATAATGAAATGCTTAAAAAAAATTAGGGATGCTCACTAGTGAGCATATGGCTCTACAAGCAAAGCACAAGGAACTTGAGTGTTCTCATGAGAGGCTTGTAGATTCTTATGCATCACTAGAGATAGCTCATGAAGTTGTGCTTTCTTCCGTAAAATTTATGCAACCTCTATCTCACACATGCACATGCTCACAAGTTCAAATTGATTTGTCTTGCACTAATGATTGTTTCTCTCAAGCGAGCCAGTCTAGCATTGAGCATGTACTTGTAGAATCTTGTGATGACCTCATTACTAAAGAAAATGATGAACTCAAGCAAGAGATCAAAAAGCTTAAAAGAAACTTGTATGTGTTGAAAGGGAAGAGTCAAGTGCAACCTTCTCAAGATAACCGTGATGACATGGTGAAGAAGCTTGAGAAGGGATCAACCGTCACTAGCTCAACTCCTCAACAACATACCAAGACCTATAAGAACAAGATTCAAGACAAGAGCAAAGTTGGGAATGTCAAATCACTCCATTGCTCAACTAAGCAAAAGGTACAAGAAACACTCTCCAAGAAGACAAGAAGATCAAACAAGTGGAGAGTGTGCTACAAGTGCAGAGAGAAGGGACATTTTGTTGACGCTTGCCCAAATGATGCAGCAAGCGGAAAATCTGACCGTAGGCCAGCCACTTCCCAAGGCAACAAGGCGAGAAAGAACCCTTATCCAAGAACAAGGCTCAGAAGCAAGCATGGACAAGAAATTACAAGAAATGGTGTGACCAACAAGGACAAAAGCCGCATTTGCTATGAACGTCGTCAAAAAGGTCACATGGGTAAAGATTGCCCAAATGGTAACGTTCCTAAATCAAATCTTGTCCATTATGATTTCAAGAAGCTTAGGGAAGACGAAAATAGTACTTACGCTACTAAAGTGGTTAACTCACCTCAAACTAGCATAAGAGTCATTTGGCTCCCTAAGCATCTAGTGACTAACCCTTTAGGACCCAACAAGCTTTGGGTACCAAAGAATGCTTCTTGAGCTTGCAGAGTTTTAGAGATGCATTGAAGTCATGGCTAAGTAAAAGGAAATCTTAAGTTGATAAATCGGCCATGTGAAGAGCCTAAAAGTCAAAATCTTACATTCAATGACATCTCGGTAAATCGTACTTAATCATGAGTCTAAGTCACTCTTGGTTCTTAGTGAACACTCATGTGTCACAAATCTTAGACTAGTGAAGCATGAGGAAGTGACTTTGACGATTTCTATAAAATTTACCCTCTCATTCCATTCGATGCTTTTAATAGCTCTGTAGTAGAGCATATGTCTTGCTTTATATACAGGTACCAAAAATGTGATATGTTCACAAAATAACAAAGCAGGGCAAACAAAGATCATCAAGAGAGCTGGGACAGACTGTCACCGGTCTGACCGGTGACACCCACCGGTCTGACCGGTGCTGAGCCTGCTCAGGCTGGTGCCGGATGACCCGGTGGGATCACCCGAAATTCACTGGCAGTCACCCGGATTAAGGCGGGTGATCCGGCGTGCTACTGGATGACCCGGCCCACAACCCAGATTGGACCAGTGACCGCCAGTCTGACCGGTGGTCCTCAGCGACCAGACCGGTGAGGATAAAATGCCTCAAGATTGTTAGGAGACATCTTCTTGGTGATCATGAGTAAATGGTATGAGTATCTTGACACATTTCAACAACATTATCATTTATGTGTCATGACCAAGTACGTGAATGAGCTACTCCATATTCTTAATTGAATATTATGCAATGATCGAGAAATTCAAGACATCTCTATGCACTAATTAAGGGGGAGCTCACGTCATTAGTTGTGTCACTTGTGGGATTAACAATTTCTTCTAGTGATCTTGTAGTCTCATGTATCCGTGCACCTTAAGCAAGCTCTTAGAAATCACCTTTCTCTAAAAAACTCAAGTAAGAGCTAGCAACTACTAAAATAGAAAATATGCACGAATAAAATGGCCTAAGGCAAAGGTATGGTCTCCAAATCTCCTTTATTTATTGTAATGCATCTAGGCCATATTACCATGCTAGTGTGCCTTCTTTAGCATGTAATTGCTTCAAGTGAATTCTGTGTGCATCTCTAGATATTTGGTTGATACCTTTGTGTTCACTCGACTTTGTGCCTTGTGGTAAAGGGTATGAGTTAAATATACTAGAATGACTATTTGTTTGAAGTGGATGCATGCACTGTGTGTTATAGGATAGTTTTTCTAAAAATCAACTAGCATGTATAGGAAGTGTGAAATTTGAAAAATATTCGGTTCTTGGTCTTTGTGACCCGATCGACTTATTTGTGACTATTGTTCCCAATGCTTGATTGATGGCTAGTCACAAATGAGAAGATTATCTCAAGTCCATAATAATCTCTTTATCTACCTCTCTCACTTGGAAGAATCAAGTTTATCAAATAAATTGGGTAGTTCTATATTCTTCTCAGATCTGTGAAAAGTTGGATCATAATCATGCCAATATCTCTTATCCAACCTGTATGAAGGAGTAAGGATCAAAATCTTGCAATATCAAGTCATGTTGTGTCTTAAGGGAGCACCGGTCTGACCGGTGCATACCACCGGTCTGACCGGTGTAACCCTAAAGCCACATCTTCCCTCTTTTGGATCCTAAGTGGAAACAATGGAATTAATAATATATCAGGTGAAATTTTTAGAGGCAAAATCTCAAGTTTTGGAAGGATGGTATGGAACTTCTGATAAGGACTTTCTGTTTGAGTTATCAAAATTGTCGGAACTACTGACCCCGGATCGGAACTACCGAGCTGGACTGCTGGTTGAACCAAAGGGGGTCACCGGTCTGACCGGTGACTCCCACCGGTCTGACCGGTGGCGCCCGAGAGTTACCCGTGAGTGCATAGTAAAAGAATATCTACCTTTACCATTCCCCTTCTCTCTCTTCATTCATTTCACCTGCCTCCTCCCTTTTCCATCTCGTGGCTACCCTTCTCCATCTCTCTCCACCTCCCTTCCTCCTCCAAGCACCTCCCATGGAGACCTAGGGGTTCAACCAAGGAAAACCTCATCTCCTCCGTGGAAAGGATCCCCCTAGGGCTGCTAAGGAAGGATCTAAGGCGACTCTTTGGATTCAAATCGAGTTCTTCTCTCCAAAGGTATCTAAAACTTTCTTTTGCCCGATCTCTCTACTCCTTTGAAAGTTCAAGGATTCCTTTGGTAGAACATCTCCTGGCAACATATAGAATACATACCTATAGATCCATAATGTTTCGTTGGGTACATTGTGAGGACTCGAAATTTGGGTGTGGACGGCTTTCACCGGTCTGACCGGTGAGCGCACCGGTCTGACCGGTGCGGCTCGTCCAACCCTAAATATCATTTTCTTTGTGTATTCGATCTTTATCTATCTAGATATGTCTTAAATTCATCTTTGATCATATCAAATCTGTTCAGGCTACTTAGATTGACAGTTAGGGCCATTGGCTCTGTTCTAGAGAGCACCGGTCTGACCGGTGGCGTCCAGAACAGACCCAATTGCTCAAAACTGAGTTTTTCCATTCCAAATCTTTTTCAATCTCTATCCTGGTGTCTTATGCATTCCTGTAATCTCAGTTGTGACCCAGGACAGCAGCTATGCCAAGAGTTAAGGAAGGAGCTAAAAAGAGAAAAGAGGAGATTTTTGCTCGAAGAGAGATAACTCCAAGTGTTTTCCCTGGAGGCAACAGCAGTGGGATGACTTTGAGGCCACATCCATCTCATGAGAGGGCTGAGAATGTTGCTGGTGATACTCAAGGGGCAAGCAGTGATGATGATATTGAGGATGAGACATGCACTGAGGATCTTGATCGCCCTCATGGAAAGAGGCCAGTCAACATGGATGAAGATGAGTACATTAGTGAGGGTGAAGATGATGATACAGGGGGTCGAGAGCAAGATGAGGATAATGATCCTATGGATGAGGATGATGATGATGACGGTGGTCATGGTGGGCTTAGGATCACGAAGCCCATATACATGTTTCCCAACAAAGCAGAGAATTTTCATGGTTCAGGGAAGACAAGGAAGTTGAAGAAGCTGAGAGACATAAATCCTTATGCTAGTGACATGACAGCTTCAGACAACAGGTTTTGGGCTCAGTTTCAGCAAGATTACTACACCTCAGTGATCATAAAGAAGCCCAAAATTACTCATCAGGCACAATATGTGGATTGGAACTTTGTGGAGCAGAAAAATGACTCTATCTTCAATGAGATCATTAGAGGTGAGCAACAAAGGGTCAAATATCTCATGGGATTTAGGTATGATTGGAATAGAGAAATTATTGCTTAGTTTTATGCCACAGTGCATTTTGGATACAAGGATGGTGAAAGAGCTATGTTTTGGATGTCAAATGGAGTGAAGTATGGACTTCGCTTCACTAGATTCTTAGCTCTTTTCAACATTGATCCTCAGGACAAGGACTATCCCAAGCTACATGATGAGGGTTTGCTTGAGCCAGAGGCTATGAGTTTCATGTACCCTAGGGATAAGAGAGCTAGTGTCGGACACGTGAAGGACCTCTACACCTACTATTCAGTTTTAAATAGGCTCCTTCGTGTGACACTTACTCCTAGGGATGGCAACCCCTTCGACGTGTCCAAGTATATGAAGAATTTGATGATAGCTTTGCGACCAGGGGCACCTCCATTTAGTGTGCGGGATTTCATTTGGCAAGAAATCAAGTTCCTATCGGAAAATCCAAAGAAGATTTGCAGCTATAGCCCCTACATCATGTACATGGTTGAGAAAGTCTCTAAGATTGGGTTTCCTAAGGATGTCAGGCACAAACCTTTTAGGCCCAATCCTACCAAGTTTCCAAGTATTCCTTCTCCTGAGCAAGAACCAGAAATTAGAGAAGAAGAAGGACAAAGGTGGGAGCAACATCAGCCAGAACAGCAGCAGCAGCCTGCTGCCCAGACTGCCACCGGTCTGATCGGTGACACCCACCGGTCTGACCGGTGGAGGCCTGAGCAGCAGTACAGACCCAGAAAGGCCACCTCTCCAATGCAAAAATTCATAAACTTTCTTTTTGGTATGTGCAAGAGCCAGCATGACATTGAAGTGGCACAACAAAGAGAAAGAAGAGATAGGAAGAAGGAGAGGGATTCTATGAAGATGTTGCATGCACACTTTGGGCTTCAGCCTCCTCGCTCACCCATATCTCATATTCCGCCTGAGGTTCCTATACCCACATTTGAGGAGAGGATAAGAAGCATGGCAAATTCGGGATTGGTGGATCAATATGGCAGCTTCTTATTTGAGTCAGGCGAGGGGAGTTCTTCGGCACCACCACTACCACCTCCTCCATTTGATTCAGCAGGGACTTCTCAGCAGGTTGATGCTCCAGAGGCACCTGAGGCTCCTAAGGATTGGGCTAGTCACATATCTACCGACATATTTGGATGGACCTATCCTCAGCCTCCTCCACCTCCTCCACCTCCTCCATAGGGTATGATCGATCCTCCTCTAGATCTTAATCTCAAATAAACCCCTCCGAAGAAACTTATTTCTTACATCTCCTATGCATTGCCTCACTTATCTCTAACATAGGGGATGGACCCGAATGGTCGACTTGGAGTTGATCAGCTGCAGCTACACCTTCTCCAGGCCCTTCTTGGATGCTTGATGACAAAGGGGGAGAAGATGGATTGAAAGCTTACATTTCAGCAGTTAGTGCAGCAGGGTAGTGGTCCCCGGTCTGACCGGTGCCGGCTAATGATAGCAGCCGTGTAATAAAATTTCGTATTCTGTTTCTTTGTGGACTTGAGAACTTTGTATGAGTGCTTGTATGTGTGTTGAACTCATTTATGTAATATTAAGTGCCCTTATGCTAGATTGTGATGCATGATTTGTATAGCGAATTGTTTGTGTTGGCTAAATGGGGTATGGTGATCTAAACCGGCTTGCAACCCCGGTCTGATTGCTTTGGCCCAGATAGCACGCATAGTTTTTGAGCTTTGTGCGCTGACTGGACGTGACCGGTCTGACCGGTGACCATCTGGTCTTTGTACTGGTTGAGCCTGACCGGTCTGACCGGTCAGGTGCACCGATCTGACCGGTGACGCCCAGCCAGAACACTTGTTGTTTTGCTTTGTGCCTGACTTGTCATATGCATCACACATTTTATCTTGTCACTCACACATGTTGCACTCCTTTGATTCTAAGATATAGGGGGAGCTCTCATGCTTTTTCTCCTAAATTTGTGCTTTTGGCATTTGAGGTCAAATCTTTAAAATTCCATTCAAAGCACAAATTAAGGGGGAGCTCTAGCTATATCTGAGGATCGATTTGCGCTTAATTGTTATATTTGTAAGTTTTAATCGAGTTGTCATCAAACACCAAAAAGGGGGAGATTGAAAGTGCATCTAGGCCCCTAAGTGGATTTTGGTGAATTGAATGACAAAGCGATTAAAGGTCTAACATATTTGTTTAAGATTGTGAGCAGGTTTTATTTATATTTTCATGAGTTATTGTTGAGATATATATATTGATGAATGAATATTACATGGCTCACATTGGAGGAGACAAGTATATGTATGATTCTAAGGCATAGTGACAAATATCAAGCAAACAAATGAAGATAAATATCGAGAGTATTTTAAGAAGGTCAATTCATGGTCTCCGATAAACATGGTAGCTTGGTTGAAGTACAAGGATCATAGAAAGATAAGATGGTAATTCTTTATAAATCGAATGCAAGGCTTCATGTGGGAAATGAAAGAGGACAAAAGGATGAGTATAGATTTTATGGTCCTTAGTTGGAAGCTTGCATATTTGTTGTCAATCAAGAACAAGCATTTGAAGCGGGATTTCAAATGAAGACTAATTGTGAATGAAGCAAAGCTTAACTCAACGTGGATTGGATAAGTGATGAAGAGATCAACCGAGATGACTAGGGTGAGGGACTAAGCAATCTTTGGGGTCCTAGCTAGACCGCCATTTTGTGTTTTGCTAAGGTGAAGTTCTAGCATCCGTGGGGTCTTCAAGTATCATATCCAAGCCTTAACCGAGGGAAGCATTGCATCAAGTTCACAAGTTGTGATTGGCAATATGGAGTGACTTAAGGATCTAAGTGTGCATCTCTATGCTATATGGAAAGATCTTAAGCTACTAGCTCAAGTATGGACGTGCTCAAGACATTGGTCAAAGTTGGAAGCCCTCAAGTGGAAAATGATCAAGTATGGCAAGATTGAAGACAATTATGCTCAAGAGGTTGTCAAGGTGTTTTTATTTATCTTGAGTATAGGTATGTCGTACTATCAAGAGGGATGTAACTTTAGCTTTATGACCAAGTCAAGTGCTCTTAGAAAACCTTAGTGAGAAACAGCATTCGAGTGTGCTAACAACCCCTCCTAACCTAACCTGAGCCACTTCATCTCTTGGGTGAAGTGTTAGTTTCATAGAAAGGGTTTTTGGCGGTTTCTCGGGCTTCACCAGTCTAACCGGTGAAGGGCACCGGTCTGACTGGTGCAACTAGGCCCAACAGCTAGTTTTTCAAACACCGGTCTGACCGGTGAGGAGCACCGGTCTGACCGGTGCTGCCCGACAGCTAACAGCTAGTTTTCTTGTTGAGGGGTATAAGTACCCCAAGTCCTCCTCTTGGATGGGCTGCTGTTCTTGGTGAACTTGCTGAGCTTCCAGGTCTTTCTAGCAAGCCTAGAGCCTTAGTGGCTCTCCCCAACCTCTCTCTTTGTGAGATTTGTAGATTCAAGCCATATTCTTGTGTTGGGTTGAGTTAGTGAGATCTTGAGAGCCTTTGTGAGCTAACAAGAGCATTCCCATAGCTTGAGCACTTGAGTTTCACCTCTACAAGCATTGAAGCATTTGTTACTCTTGGAGGTTTGCCTCCTAGACGGCTAGGCGTCGCCGACTAGCTCCCAAGTTGTGGTGAGCAGCGGCAAGTTTGTGAGGGCTGTGATCTTGCCTCTTCATGGAAAAGATCGCCTTAGTGGAATCGAGTAAAGTGGTTGAAAGAGACCCGGCTTGTTGTGGAAAGAGTTAGTTGAGAACTCGAATCCCTTACAATCTCCTCAACGGAGACGTAGCTTCCTTAGTGGAAGTGAACTTCGGGAAACAAATCCTTGCGTCTCTTTGTTGTTGTTCTAGCATATTTAATTTGCTTCCACTTCGATCTACTTGGGTGTGCTATTTGTGTGTGCAGAGATCATTATCCTGCTTGAGATTATCTACCAAGACCACTCACCAAGTTTGATTCGTGCTAGAAGTCAAGAGGAACTTGAAACTGTTTTTGCAGGTGTTATGTGCTGCACCGGTCTGACCGGTGTGGTGTACCGGTCTGACCGGTGCTCACCTGTGAACCAAAGCCAGCACCGGTTTGACCGGTGAGGCACACCGGTCTGACCGGTGAAGCCTGGCAGTTCATGTTTACGGGGAAGAAAAGTTTAATTCGGTCGTCTGCCTATTCACCCCCCTCCCCGTCTAGGTGACATCAAGGTCCTTTCAAGCTCTGGCGGATGCCAGAATATCCCAGAAGAGCATCATATAAGGACACTGGAAAATAAGAATAAGAAAAAAGGTAAAGAAAAATAAAAAATAAAAGAAGTAAAGAAACAAAAAGAAAAGGGAAGGGCATTATGGACATTTCACCTTCTTATCCACTTTACACAGTCAGGAGAAACTGTTTTGCCAAACATTTTTCTAAAACGGATTCAACCCCCACAGAATCAGCTCCACCAGTACAGCCACAGCCGGAGCCCTGCCAAACACACCCTCCGTCAGCGCCAGTTTCTTCTTCTACTTGGTTTGGTCGCGTTAGACCATCTCCAGGAGATGCTGCATCACATGCTGCAACCTCAAAATGAAGATTTGGTGGACACTGTTCTCCCTCCAACAGCGACTGCAACCACATCTTCGTTTTGCGGTTGCTGCCCTCCCGTTTCCCGTGGGAAGGGATTCTCTCTCCTTTCCCTAACGTTTTTTTCCAACCGCTCTCTTCTCCTCCCCCTCCTCTCTCCTGCTCCGCACCGGCCTGCCCTCCGTCTCCTCCCCTACCTTGCTCCGTCTCCTCCGTTGTCGCCCCGGCTTCCGCGCTCGAGGGAAGCAGATCCGCTCGGCGGCGACCTCGCTCTCCCCCGCCTCCCCAGCGACGACGGAGGAACGGCGCGTGCCCCGGTGGATCGAGGCCCGCACGGCAGATCCCGCCGCAGATCGAGGCCGACCATCCTCCTGTCGCAGCGGAGGAGCACGACCCACCGGCCGCTGACGTATGCTCGAGCTCCTCCGACACCGACGCGACCTCCCTCTCCCCACCTCCTCTACCTCCGCCACCCCCGCCGGATCTGCTCCCCACCTCAGCCGCCGGATCCGCTCCCATCTCGGCTCCCTCACCTCTCCAGGGCGGCGCGGCCGCTGGATCTGCTCCCCACCTCGGCGAGGGTCAGCGGAGCTGAAGGAGAGATCAAGGGCGGCGTCTCGGATCTCCGCTGTCGGAGATGGGGCTGCCGCGGAAGAGGTCCACGACGCAAGGCGGAGGCGACGATGGCGAGCTGCGAGAGCTCCGCGGCGACGGCGAGCTGGTGCAAACGGGTGGAGCTGGTGCAGCGGGAGGAGCTGGTGGTGCGGGAGCCAACTGCCTGCGATGGATGCGGCACGGGAACCGCATGTTGCTGGAAGATGCACATTTTTGCAAGGGTCATTCCTTCTCTCTCCTTTCCTCTTCTATTGCTTTTGCAGATGTAGATCAGCAGAAGCCCTGGAGATGGTCTTACACTCCCCCATTTTTCTTTCACTGTAGACTTGAGTTAGTCAGAGGGGCAGTTTTTTATATAAAAAAACATTCAGATGGGCAAGTGACTTGTGCTTCCGGTGGACAACACAGCGTACGCGCGCGTGACGTTAGTTGGAGCAAGCCGAGCACCGTACCCGAGAGGCCGAGAGTATACCCGTATAGCAGGAAATTAAAGGGAAGTGAAGATTTGGAAGCGGTGTGCGTGGGCGGTGGTGTTGCGTGTTGTACACGTGTGTTTATGGATTTGCTGAACAGATGACGCGTGGCAGGTAGAGAAAGAAGATGTTGTTATGAGTTTTATTGGAGGTGAGTTAGTGGGTTAATTAATTTTATCTTTCAGACTTATAATTAGTGGACCTTTAGCGTTTCAAATCAAGTGTGCGTACATTTTCGTCGGCGGTACCATGGAACATTGCAAAGTTTACATTTAGAAAATAAAAAAACTTTACATTCAAAATTTTAAAAAAATAATTTAAAAAATTCAAAAAAAGAGTAAAAAATTGTTATCTCACTCAACAAAATGTTGATAAAAAATATTTACATTTAGAAAATAAAAAAACTTTACATTCAGAAAATAAAACAAAAGGAAAAGAAAAGGCAAATTGCTATCTGGCTCGATAAATGGTGGGATTATTCAAAATGAGAAATAAAATTTGAAAAACCCATATCACTCCATGAAATTATAAATCTTTACATTCAGAAAATGAAATGAAATAATTGAACATTCCACATCAACTAATACAATTTACATATAAGATCTAATGTTCCATTCAAGATTTTTTTTTTTCCTCGAGCTAATAAGCTATACATGTAGAGATTCGGTGGGGATGGTCAAGGATCTCGTGGATCCGACCTCCTGCACAAATCTTGTTTGCAGATCAGAATTCATTCGCGACATCAAGCAAACAAATTTGACGCTGCTGTGGAATCGATCCAGCATTTTGCATGTCATTGTCGAGGAAGAATATGGCAGTCTCTTACCTCCGATGCCGAGCTCGAGCAACTAGATGATGGAGGAGATCAGAATTAGAAGCATGTGCCGCCATGGGAGGTCACCACAACATCCTTCACTCGCTCGCCAGCAGCACCTCCGTGCTGCTGTACCCCATGCTGGCACCTCCTCCGCGCCGCTACTCTCCACGGGTGTCGCCGTTCTCCACACCAGCGTGCGGCCGTCACCGTGCAGCCTCCTCCATCGCGTCCTGGCACCTCACCGCCGGGCCAACGCACCTCCTCCAGTGCCTCCAGGCGCCACGCCGCCGCCGCCCGCCGTGGTAGCCCTCACCGGGGCAATCCATAGATCGGGCATGGGGGGCGCCGAATCTGCCCCGACGACGGAGGGCCGGACCTCCATGGTTGGGAGCCTTGAGATAGATGAGAGAGAAGCAGGACAGAGAGAGGGAAGAAAACGAGAGGAAGAAACGAGAAGACGGAGACGAAGGGTCCGTCGGGGAGTAAAAAAAGAACTAGGAGTATAATTAGGAAGCTGCTAATCATCTTTTCTCTCTTAATGACGTGGTTGCCTTGTGCGGTTGGATTCGGTACCGACGGCTCGCAAGACCTCCGCCCGAGCACACCAGCACCAAATTGAATATGCGAAATTAAAGGGATTAAACTAGTGCCAATGTGTTGCACTACAGTCGCTGGAGTCGGTGCGCGCGCCGTGGTTTGCGGATCGATTTGTTACCTGCCGCGCTGCCGATGGTGGTACCCCTCAGCTTATTATCTATTAACCGGAGTGGAAGGAACATATTACCTATGCATGCATGGTACTCGTATATCACCAGATAGGCCGATTCACATAAGTCAACACGCTCCTTCCGGGCAATAACGTGCCACGACCGCACAAGCCTATTTGGCATTAACTAACCAACTAAGAGAGAAAACCACCTATTTTACTAAAATTTCAACCACCTAAACGGGGCCTTAAGTAGTACGGAGTGCTGGGCACGGCCGCAGCAGGCAAATAGAACAAGGCTGCTGCTGCCTCGTCAAAAAATCCACCCGGTCCCGCGCGGCGTCATTTGCTGCTAGAGTAGTGCTGATCCTCACCGGAGCAGTTGAGGTTTTCGGGCCACGCGACTCTCACTCGGTGATTGACCAAGCGAGGTCACCTTACGGTTTAATTCACCTCTTCCTGATGCTGATGCTCATGCTTTAGCCTTTCGGCAGGGCGGCTCGCGTTTCACGTACTGAAGCTCAAGCTGCGATCGCTGCTGCCCTCCGGCGTCTCCGCGCGGTGCAGCGCGTCATTCCTCTGCTCGTGCGCTCTTTCGCCCCAACGCTGCTAACAATGCCAAGACAGGTACTCCCGTACGGAGTTTTTTTTTTTTTTGGGAGAGGTTACAAACATAGGACGCACACAACCACGCAGACCACACTCACGCCACACGCACTTACATACGTGTGTCCATACACACGCTAAAGAAGAGATTGGAATACGGAGTACATATAAAGAGAAACTAGAAAGAGCATTAAACCGTGTAATGGGCCTTTTACATGGACCAGACTATATGTACCCTTCCTTAAAAAAAAAACTATTTGTACCCAGCTAAACTCCACTCCTACAGCAAATAGCAGCCGACGTTTTTCAGGACTTGTTAAATATAATAATTCAGAAGAAAATGCCATTACCGCCTTGACATAAGCAATAACTGCATAAGAAAAACTCAAAAGAAACGCCTCATTTCAACATTTTCATAGAAGCCCGCCTGATCCAGCGACACTAGCTAGCAATCGAAAAACAACGAATTGAGCCATATTATGCACATAAATCGCTCCAAATCTACACCTGGCCAACAGACACTTTCGTTCTCAAAACAGTAGCTTTCAAAATACACCATACATGTCTTTAAACAATCCTAGAGTAGGGTGCCAAAAATAATCCAGATCATATATGGTTCCAATAGATGTAACAGCAACTACACCATGCAAGTAGTACTATTCAGCCCTAACCATCTTCACTCGCTAACAGAAAGAGACCTCTCCCTGCGAGGAGACCTCACAGCAGGGCTCGCGCTCCTTGATCTGCTGTCGGCTGGTGAGCGTGACAAAGATCTCTCCTTGGGAGACGGGGATCTGTTAACATGGGAAATATGTCAATCGATCAATTATTTAACATCAAAGGCACGAAGTTGGCAGCATAAGAGGGTGACTGCAATTCGTACCTTGAATGGTGCTTTCGCTTAGGTGCTGGTGAGTGGCTTCTGCTCCGTGACCGCGATCTGCCCCTTGGAGAGCCGGAGTAGCCAGGTGACCTTGAGCGCAACCTCCGATCATAAGAACGGCCTCTGCCACTGCACAAGTTATGTATTATTTAGTATTTGCCTCCTATAAACAAGAAGGAAGATAAGATACTGCTTACAGTCAAAGAACAGATAAAAGGGACGTATGATACCTGACTCTTTCCCTTGCTCTCATCTCAGTGGGCTTCTTTCTGTTCTCCTCTGCGAAAACAACAGTAATTTCCCTTCCAAGAAATATCTGCCCATCCATATGGTATTTTGCATCAGCAGCATCATCAGGATCAAAATACTGGATGAATCCAAATCCTCGAGGTTCCCTGAAACAGGGAACAAACATTAGTATTTTCTGAAGAAAAGGGAATGCTTCAGAAAGTTCACCAAAACCAAGGAATTGTTTCAATCTTCCTCCCAACAACGTTGATACACACAAATCAATTTCAATAGATGCACAAATCAATTTCAACGGTAAAGCAGGCACTAGGCTGCTGACCTTGCACTCTGAGTTTAGAGACAGACTTGAAACTCTTCATAACTTGCATATCTCTTAAACCTCTATTTCTTCCTTTTTTTCTTCAATAGTACTCTTAAGACTTGCGTCTTCAAAAAAGTTACTTTCACTGTTAATCCCAGGGGGTGGCAAAGCAATTGAATATAAACCAATGAAAAACAGAGCATAAACAAAAACATTTGATAAGAACAGGTTTACTATGGCATCCACCAAAAGCCTTCCATGGTGCAAATATCCTCATCGTACCATATACAGCACACAGAGAGACTTCTGAATTGCACATGGGCATCCACCAGGAGATGCACATTCACACTAATTGAGATAAGATGCCTTACCCAGAGTAGAAATCCCTTGGAAGATATACATCTTTAACACGACCAAATTTTCCAAATGGTCTACGGAGGTCATCAGGCCTGCATTTAGACACCATGTTAAATAGGTGTATCATAGAAGAATATTACATTCCTGTAGGTACATTAATAAATAATTGCCTCAAACAATTTTGAAAGGGAGTCCACAAACTCAACATTTGCAAAAATTAAGGATATGGAAGGGACATATTTAAGACAAATTGCAAAGGGAAATGCATTCAAAATTTCTCTACAGCACTTCAGATGTTGGCTAGACAGGTGGCACAGTAGATAGACCCCTATATATTGATATTTTGTTTTATCACTTCTGCGCCAATGTGTTCCTTCAGACTAGTATGACAATGACAAAGTTGAAAAAAAATGAAGATTCTACAATTCTTAAGCAGAGCCCAACACCAATACTTCAATGGCACATGTGCCAATTCTATTCTCTCTAACAAATTCTGCTCTTACAGTAAATTACTTGTGCTGTTTCAAGACTTGCAGTAACATCGTATTGACACACAAAGTTGTAAAACAGAAAAAACCATGCCATTGTTGGTCCATGAGCAGGGAGGATCTTACCTGCAATCCCGGCGAAGATTCCTTACTAGAAGACTAGTTGGGAGGTCCCTTGCACGGCCTCCATAACGACCACGAGGACTTGGACTGCGAGCTCTTCTCCTGTAACCTCTTGGAGGTGAGGGACTGTAATCATAGCCTCTTCCCATGCTGATCTAACAACAGAAGACAAAAGTATGAGCCACTGCAAGCAACACAATACCAGCCATATTTCATAAATGTCATGCACTATATCAGACCCCATCAAACATAAGGAATATGGAAGTCACGCTGAAAAGAAATATATTCAAACGGGCACCAAAGTTAATTCACCACTCTAATTTGATACAAAACAACAAATTGGCTGAAAAGAAATATATTCAAACGGGCACCAAAGTTAATTCACCACTCTAATTTGATAACAGGTAAGACAAAACAACAAATTGGATTGGACAAGAAGCCATATTTCCATATTTCAGCACGCAAGGTAAAAGCCTAACTACTGATGTATATGATAGTTTGGCTATATCCTTTGCTAGAAAGTTATTTTTTTGTGCACTGCAAGTCCACACATCATCAACCAAGAACTTATCCAGTACCACAATTCATAAACATAACAAGAAAACAGCAAACAGTGCTGTGGATGTGTTTATCAGACGGCAGTCTAAGAAAACAAAGTTGTAGTTGTATTCCTTTCTCCCACTTCAGCAACTATACGCGCGTACATCCCATTCTTCATCACACCCTCACCCTCCTAACAACCAAATCCAAATTGACCCTCCCCCAGCTCCAAGAGTGGTGCATCCCGATCAAAAAAAACCCCCGCTCTAGCACCCGCAATCCCAAATTCGCCAGTAAAACCCCTCGAATCCGTTCGCCACTTGTAAAATCGTGACCTGAAACACGACCTTAATCAAGGCAACGTATCGATGCGAGCGGCAACGCGACAACGAGCTAGGGTTCCTCTTAATAAGGGGAAAAAAAAGATACAAGCAAATCGATAGGTTAAGCGACGCCAAATCATGGCGACAGATTCCGTTAACGCTCACCTCGGCGGAGCAAATCGGATGGGACACCTCGCGAAAAATTAGGGTTCTATCGGAAATCGGTGGCGGCGTAATCGCGCCCGGATTGGAGCAGAACCTTTTTGTAGGGCTCGAGGGCGGTGGCGGCCTCGAGAAGCTTCCGAAGTCCGAACGCGCGATTCGACCGTGGGTGGGAAACGAGAGGAGTTGGATTCGGGCCGGGAGTTGTTGGGCTTTTGAAGCCCTTATTGCTGCTGGGCTCGACTTGTAAGATCGATCGATCATGAATGACGTCTAGTAGGCCCACCAAAATGATCCAGGTTTCTGAATTTGATTTCTTCCTTTTTCGAATTCCCCCTTTTGTCATCAGATCCTCCCACAGAAAGAATTCTTCGTTTTCCCCCTCTCACTCATGTGCATCTCAAATCTCATCTACTCCCCGGTGTTGAGGATCTTGTAACTAGAGACTGCTCTAGCTCCCTCAGTTAATGGAATTTCTCTTCCATTTCAAAAAAAAAGTTCCATCTCGAATCTCATCTGCTCCCTCCGTCCCAAAATGACTGTCGTTTTCGCTTCCCGAGAAACAACTTTAACTAAATATATATAAAAATATATTAATATTTATAGTACAAAATTAATATTATTAGATAGATATTTTAATCTAGTTTTTTTACAAAAAATTTTAATGATTTAAATGTTGCACATATTTTCTATAAACTCGGTCAAACTTGTAGCACGAAAATCAACAACGACAATTATTCTGGGACGGAGGGAGTATTTACTAACCAAAAAATATTGCGTTTGTTTCATCTTTTTCCCGACACTAAGTTTCATATATTTCCCTTGCCAAAAGAATAACTTGGGCGCATTTCCTCGTAAAAGAAGTATGGTATATTTCATATACTTTCTCCCCTTTCATATCATTGTTTTCCCTTTAAGTTTGGTATATCGTGGATTTCCCCCTAAAGGAAAAAAAAGGAGCAAAGAAAAAAGTGTCTGGTATCCAAGCGAGAAGACAAAAACTCGTTACACTTGTCCATAAAGGTTGGCAAAAGAGAAGGGTAACGCTAGCTGTTGCTGGATACCACACTGCCATTTGTCAGGCACGGAACGGATGCAGCGTTAAGTAGTAAGTACAGGACATGTGCGTGAGCATGGGAGCTGCCAAAGTTTATTTTCCTCGTGATCCTGATGATCTCGGCCGGCGGCGCAAAGGGTGAATACTATCTGTCGCTTCACCGTTTGTCGCGCCGGGTGGGACCCACTGTCGGAGTCATCTTCATCCTCGCACCGGCCGCCACGCAAGTCCCCGGCGGAGCCGGGTTAGCGCGCGGGGGGTGAGCGGCTGCCGGATCCGGCGGAGACGAGGGAGGCGGGCGGCGCGGGGGCTCACCGCCGGTAAAATTAGGGTTAGGGTTAGGGTTCGGGGCTTCGGGGTTCGGGTTGCCTGGGTTGGGTTCCAATGGTCTCCGGATGTGGAGGAAGGGCCGGGGGCGGTGGTGGACCGGCGGAGGTGGCGGGTTGGCCGGCGGCGGAGGCGAGGCGGCGCGGGAGCGCCGCCAGCCGGGCAGGGGAGGATATCCGGTGGGCGGTGGTGGAGGCGGGGGCGTGACGTCGAGGTCCCGAGGAGGAGGAGGGGTTAGCGCGCGAGGGGAGGCGGCCGCTGGATCCGGCGGCGGGAGCCGCCGGAGACTGAAGCTGGAGGGCGGAGGCGGGGGTGTCGGGGGGTGCTGCGGGGAAGAAAGAGACGGCAACGCTGCGGAGAAGAAGAAGGAGTCGAGTTGGACTGTTATTGGGCAGGGCTTCTACTGGGCTTCAGCGTGACGGTAAGTTTTTTCGTCGCCGAAGCGACGCATAGACTCACCCGGCGCAAAGCTTCCTTTGATCGCAATTCGCAAGCATCTCGATCGTCCCCAAAGGCCGCCTCTCCGAACCGAACATGCGTGATGCGATGCAGCGCGGCGACGAAAGGCCTCGATCGATGACTTTTGGTTTGGCACGATAATGTTCTTACGTGTTCCATGTTCGCTCGTGTCCACGAGTACTGCGACTCGACGGGATCCACGTAGCTAGCAGGAGTATCCGCTCAACATAAAAGGTAGGTTGATAGATTAATATTAATTGCTTCATGCTATGCACACTTTTATTTTAGCAAAATTGCCTCGCTCAATTTAGCAAAATTATAATGACATGGTTCTAATTTCCCTATTTTACCCACAAGTTTGAGTCTTTAGTTCTCTTTACGAAATGTAGTAAAGACCGCTGTAAATGCTCATATAGTCCCATACACTTCCTCTATTTCTAAATATAAGTATCGTACGGAAACATGTTTACCTCACACTTATTTATGGATAGAGGGAGTACCTTCCAACACTTAGACAATGATTCAATGAATAATTTGTTCACTAAGGTTAGGCTCCATATTTGCCATATCATCATTCATAGTTGTGGTGGGCGTCGATGGCTATTGCTATGCTCTGTCACGCCTTTTGGGTGTCAGCTCTACTCCCTCCGTCCCGTAATGATTGTCGCCGGAGAAAAATGCAGATACCAATGTAATGTCTAAAAGACACTGCCACCCCTACTACCTGCTGCGTCTGTCCTCCTGCCCGTCCGCTGCAGTGCATCTCCGTGTAGCGGTGGCAGCCTGAGAGGTTGCAAGGGAGTGGAACTGACGAGGTCTGTACAGCTACAGCCTAGTACTGCCTGCTAGCGAACGACCGTGTTTACGGGACAAAGTTGTGTAGCTTCCGCGACAGTGTTTACGGGACAGAGGGAGTAGGCTTTATGATGCCTCTCGTTGTCGTCAAGTAGCGTCCAACCCGTCAAGCTCTACCCCGAGGGTGGAACTGGGCGAGGCCCGGGCCATTTAGTGAAGATGTTGTTGTAGCTGTAATGGATCTCTTTAGGTGTTGGTCACGTCGGATCTACGATGATCCTGCGGCGACGGTAGAGGATTCCAGCGTCAGTATAAAACTATGCATATAGTTGTTTCTTATTACAAATACAGACGTTACCAAAAAAAAACAAAAAGGTCGGTGACGAGGGTCTGGATTAGGGCCCCCTAAGCAACGAGATGATTACCTCGAAGATGGAGTCCTCTGACACCATTGACAATGTGAAGGCTAAGATCCAGGACAGGGAGGGATGCAGATCTTCGTCAAGACCCTCACTGACAAGACTTCCCCACTTCCGAGTATCTTCCGCCTCGCACGAGATTCACCTTAGCTCCGAGTACCCTCCGCTTCGCACGAGCACTCTCCGCCTCGCACGAGTTCGCCTCGGCTCCGAGTACGCGCCGCCCCGCCTCCGACTACTCGTTCGCACGAGTAATCTCCGTCTCCGACTAAGGCGGAGCCCCCGCGGAGCAGCCGGAGCGTGGGGGCAGGGGCCCCACACGAATGTGGCGCCGCCCCAGCCCCCCAAGCTTCTCCGCGACGACACGCGTAACACCGTTCTTCACGCCATGCAAAGACCACAGCTGGCGCAACGGGAGGACGGCAGGGTCTGACAGGGGCTGTAATGGCGCACAGTGCACCCCCACGATCTCCGACATGCCGTCACATCCAATGCCAGTTACACACCACCCCGTCAGAACAAGCACTCGATTACCATCTACCAGCTCTTAGGCCGTAACGTGGCGAGCCCAACACATACTCAAGAGGGCTGAGTCACTGTATGAACTACTCGGAGGAGGTGCCAAGTGCCCGGGACGAACAGTGGCAGCGGCCCACGCGGCGGCCTCCGACGACACCACAGCTCAGCGCCCTCCCACTACGCCTGACGGACATCAATGACGGAAAAGACTTCACAACGCCATAGCACTGTAGCTTGTTTTCGTTTTCCTTCTTTGCCCCTCACCCTTGTGACTATAAAAGGGGGAGGGGTGCAATGTACATGGAGATGATCGATCACCAAGTCTGTAACCCCTACTACAGACACCCCCGGTATAGGAACACGAGTACTCGGAACTGGACGTAGGGTATTACTCCTCGGAGACCCGAACCAGTATAAAACCCTTGTGTCTCCCGTGTCGACCATTCGGATCCGACACACGATTCGATACAAATCTACTGCCGGCGGTTGAGAGCCCCGACAGTTGGCGCGCCAGGTAGGGGCACATCGTGTGTTTCGCCGAACTTCACCAGCGATCCAGATGGAGGGCCGCGAGGTCTCGCTGACTCCCGGCACAACCGTGCACTTCGGCTCCCTCGGCTTCGTCTACATCGGACCGGCGGAGTCCGTCGCTGGGAGGACTTTCTCCCGGCCCGCGTGTCCCACCGCCTCGACGGCGGCGGCGGCGCGAGCAGCTTTCGTCCGTGGTTTCACGGACGAATCGATCATGGCCATGTTGGGGCCAAACCCGACGCAGGAACGCTTCAGGCTTGCTGCTTTCCACCTCACCGACCTTGCCTTCCAGGCCAGTGGATCCGAGCTGCTGACTTGGGGGGAGTTCGCGGAGCGGTACGAAGCTCTGTACCCCCGCGGACAGCCAGGCCTCCCGGACGACCCGGTGACGGCCTACGTGAACGAGTTCCGGGCTTCGTACGTTGCCCCAGGCTCCGTGGCCCCGCGGCGGGGGCCACCGGCACCACTCCCGGACTTCACGCAGGAGTGCAACGTCTTGGAGGCCCACACCGCCACCAGCTCGACGGATGGCGAGGAGAATCCTCGTCACCGCAACGGAGACGCCCAGCGTCGGGCGCGCCTCGACGAGATCGCCGAGGCCCAGCGCCAGCTCGACAAAGAGCTGGCGAACCTTCATCAAGAACTCGGCGTGGAGGACGAGCCCCAACAAAGCCGCCGGCGCGAGCAGGAGGCGGAACAACCGGCACCGCAGGCTCGCGTACGGGCGCGGGACGTGAACCGGCGCATCAACGAGGATGCCCCCGTCGACGACGACGGCACGCCGCCCTTCAGGCGCGCGTCGCAAAATCTCGCAGCAGCAGCCATGCTTCTACGTGGCTGTCTCGAGCTAGCAACGCCCGAAGAGAAAAGGGTTCGACAGTAGCTCAAGACCCTTATCGAGAAGGCGGCTGCACAGCAGGCCGAGAGCTCGGCATCGCGCGCACGGGAGGCGCGGGGTGCGCCGTTCGTACGACGTCAAGATCGATCCCCCTCAAGACACCGAGCCACTGGCGAACCGTCAGTCAAGTCGCGACTGGGGCACAACCGCGACGCTCGCGACACGCTCGAGGCCCGTCGCCGGGCTGCGGGCGACGACGGCTACGACTACGGCTACGGCAGCAACGACGACAGCCGTGGCAAGCGCGACGAGCACCGCTCACGCCGGCGTCATAGCCAGAGGCGGGGAGGACGCTATGACAGCGACGACGACCGTGACCATAGCTGGTCGCCCGACTCGAAGGGCCCGCGCGCGTTCGGTCGGAAGGTGCAAGACGCCAAGTTCCCCTCGCGTTTCTGAGCTCCGACAGCAATATCAAGATACGACGGAGAGACCAACCCAAGCGTGTGGTTGGAAGACTACTGGCTCGCATGTCGCGCAGGCAGGGCGACAGACGACCTGTTCATCATCAAGAACCTGCCGCTCCACCTCGCTGATTCTGCGCGGACCTGGCTCAAGCACCTGCCGCACGGCCGGATCAACAGCTAGAAAGATCTATGGGAGACCTTCATCGGTAACTTCCAGGGCACGTACGCCCAGCCCGGCAAGCAGTGGGAGCTGCGCAACTGCAAGCAGCAGCCAGGGGAGAGCTTGCGCGACTACATCAGGCGCTTCTCAAGGCGCTGCACTGAGCTTCCCACCGCGACGGACAACGACGCCATCTCGGCGTTCCAAAACGGCACCACCTGCACCACCCTCATCCACCGTCTAGGGCGGAGGACCCCGAGGACAACTCGGGAGCTTCTGGATATCGCGACCAACCACGCTGACGGGGAGGAGGCAGTAGCTACAACCTTGATTCCCCCACCGGGTAAGGGGAAGCAAGTCGTGGACGCCGGTGAGGGGCCCTCCACGCGGTCCAAGAAGAAGAAGAAGGGCGACAAGCGAAGCCGTGATGACAACACTGTTGCGGCAATCGAGCGCAAGGCAACACGCCCCAAGAACAATCAGAACGGCCTCCCGCGGGATCATTTTGAGAGGCTCTTGGAGGCGCCATGCACACATCACGAGATGCCTGTCAAGCACGCGCTCAGGGACTGCCGGTTGATGAAGAACTACGTCAACGGCACGCTCAAGCCCAAGACGGCGGATCCCCCGAAGAAGGATGCGCCACCCTTCCCCGACGATGATGACGACGACAAGGAGGTGGTCTTCCCCCGAGAAGATGGCGCGGTCCACATGATCTTCGGCGGAGCACCGGCGCGACCGTCAAGGCGCAAGGAGAAGCTGATCCGGCGCGAGGTTTACAACACCGAGCCTGCGACTCCGGCGTACCTCAAGTGGTCGGACACCCCGATCACATTCGACCGAACGGACCACCCCGACCACGTACCGCAACCAGGAAGCTACCCCCTCGTGGTGGCCCCACTGATCGGGACCAAGCGGGTCCACAAGGTTCTGATGGATGGAGGGAGCGGGCTCAACGTCCTGTACATGACGACGCTCGACAGCATGGGCATCTCGCGGTCCCGACTGCGCCCATCGCCGACTCCTTTCCACGGGGTCATCCCCGGGAAAGATGCGCTCCCGTTAAGGAAGATCGATCTGCCCGTCACATTCGGGACGTCGCGGAACTTCCGCACGGAAACCCTCACCTTCGAAGTGGTGGGGTTCTCAGGGACGTACCACGCCATCCTCGGGAGGCCGGCCTACGCGAAGTTTATGGCCGTGCACAACTACACGTATCTCAAGCTGAAGATCCCCGGTCCGAAGGGGTCATCACAGAGGGGACTACGTTCCAGTACGCATACGAATGCGATACTGAGCGCTTTCAATTCGCTGAAACGCTCATCCGGTCCGAGAAGCTCCACGCCGAGCCTCCCTCCGAGGACCAAAATATCCCCGAGTCGTCCAAGCGAGCAGCCTACTCTTTCGAGCCTGCCAAGGATGTCAAGGATGTGGCTGTCACCGATGAAGGCCGCACGCTCCGTATCGGGATGGCGCTCGATCCTAAATAGGAAAGCGCGCTCGTCGACTTCCTCAAAGTGAACCTCGACGTGTTCGCATGGAAACCCTCCAACATGAAGGGAATCCCGAGAGAAGTTGCCGAGCACAAACTCAACATCAAGCCGGGATCGAAACCGGTCAAGCAGCGTCTGCGCCACTTCAACGACGACAAGTGCAAGGCCATAGGCGAGGAGATCAAGAAGCTCCTTAGTGCAGGGTTCATCCAAGAAGTGTTCCACCCCGAGTGGTTAGCTAACCCTGTACTTGTAAAGAAGAAGAACAAGAAATGGAGGATGTGTGTTGACTACACGAGCCTTAACAAGGCATGTCCCAAGGATCCGTTTCCTTTGCCTCGCATAGATCAGGTAGTCGACTCAACAGCAGGGTGCGAAACCCTCTGTTTTCTCGATGCGTACTCCGGGTACCACCAGATCGTGATGTGCATAACGGACAAACTCGCAATGTCCTTCATTACTCCCTTTGGCGCTTATTGTTACAACTCGATGCCGTTCGGTCTTAAGAACGCGGACGCTACGTTTCAGAGATGCATGCGACGCATTTTTGGTGATCTCATAGGACGAATACTCGAGGCATACGTCGATGACATCGTGGTCAAGTCAAAGAAGACGGGTGACCTGATCCCCGATCTTACGGAAGTATTCGCGAAGTTGAGAGAACACGGGGTGAAGCTAAACACCGAGAAATACATTTTCGGGGTTCCAAGGTGCATGCTCCTGGGCTTTGTCGTATCCGAACGCGGCATTGAAGCTAATCCCGAGAAGATCTCAGCCATCACAAACATGGGGCCGATCCAGAACCTGAAGGGCGTGCAACGCGTCACCGGCTGCCTCGCTGCTCTTAGCCGATTCATTGCCCGACTCAGAGAGCGTAGCCTGCCATTGTATCGACTAATGAAGAAGTCCAACCACTTTACGTGGACACCCGAGGCCCAGGAAGCGCTCGATAAACTCAAGAATCTCTTGAAGAGTCCACCAGTGCTCACGGCGCCCATGCCAGAAGAGCAAATGCTTTTGTATGTGGCTGCAACGACGCAGGTCGTGAGCGCTGCTCTGGTTGTTGAATGAGAAGGGCCTGGGAAGTCACTTAAGGTGCAGCGGCCCGTTTATTTCGTAAGCGAGGTGCTCTCCGACTCAAAGACCCGCTACACTCAGATCCAGAAGCTCGTATATGCTGTCTTGATCACCAAACGCAAGCTTCGGCATTATTTCGACCAGCACCCCATCACAGTGGTGTCCAAGTACCCCCTCGGGGAGGTGATCCAAAATCCCGAGGCAGAGGGGAGGATAGCTAAGTGGGCCCTCGAGCTCATGGGGCACAACGTGACTTATGCGCCGCGCAGTGCAATTAAGTCACATGTGTTGGCGGATTTCATTGCTGAATGGACGGAGATTCAGACTCCGCCGGCACCAATCGAGCACGAGACATGGACAATGTATTTTGACGCCTCAGTCATGAAGGAAGGGGCAGGGGCAAGCCTTGTCTTCATCTTGCCTCTGGGCATGCGTATGGAGTACATGGTCCGACTGCATTTTCCCGCCTCCAACAACGTGGCTGAATATGAAGCGCTCGTCAACGGCCTTCGGATCGCGGTGGAGCTCAGAATCCGCCGTCTCGAGATACATGGGGACTCTGAGCTTGTTGTGGACCAAGTGATGAAGGAGAAAAATTGCGTCGACCCCAAGATGGCAGCCTATTGTCGAACGGTGCGTCAACTAGAAGACAAGTTTCATGGGCTCGAGCTCCATCATGTGCTGCGCGACAACAACAAAGCTGCGGACATCCTCGCCAAGGCAGCATCAAGCCGCAAGCCCGTGCCACATGGTGTGTTCGCCAGCGATCAGCACGCGCCGTCCGTCCGAGTAGATGAGGAGCGACAACCGGAGTCAGAAGAGCCAGAAGTCATGGAGATTGACCAAGAGCCAAATTTAGAAGATCCTGACTGGCGCTTCCCTCAGATCAAACAGAGGCACGTCGCATCTCACGGCGAGCCAAATCTTACGTCCTCATCGACGGTGAGCTCCACAAGCGGGGCGCGACAGATATACTCATGCGCTGCATTCAGAGAGATCAAGGCCGGGACCTGCTTCAGGAAATTCATGCTGGCACGTGCGGTCACCACGCCGCTGCCAGAACCTTAGTCAGAAAGGCGTTCCGACAAGGTTTCTACTGGCCCACGGCGCTGGTAGACGCCAAAGATATCATACGACGATGTGCGGGTTGCCAGTTCTACGCTCGACAGACTCATCTCCCGGCACAGGCACTTCAGAACATTCCCATCACGTGGCCGTTCGCAGTGTGGGGGCTGGACATAGTCGGACCATTCAAGCAAGCACCCGGGGGCTTCACACACCTACTTGTCGCCGTTGATAAATTTTCAAAGTGGATTGAAGCTCGACCCGTGGCCAAGATCCGTTCCGAGGAAGCCGTGGCGTTCTTCACCGACATCATCTACCGCTTCGGCATTCCGAACTCGATCATCACCGACAATGGCACACAGTTCACGGGAAAGAAGTTCCTCAAGTTCTGCGACGACAACAACATTCGCGTGGACTGGACTGCTGTGGCACACCCGAGGGCCAACGGGCAGGCTGAGAGGGCCAACGGTATGATCCTACAAGGGTTAAAGCCTCGAATCTTCAGACGGCTTGAGAAGTTCCGAGCAAGATGGGTCGCCGAGTTGCCGTCCGTTCTGTGGAGCCTGCGCACCACACCGAGCCGATCCACTGGTGCAACACCATTCTTCATGGTGCACGGGTCGGAAGCGGTCCTCCCAACGGATATTGACTACGGCAGCCCAAGAGTCCGGGCGTACACCGAAGAAGGGAACCAAGTCGCACTCGAAGATGCGATCGACCAACTCGATGAAGCTCGCGACGTGGCACTCCTGCATTCAGCTCGGTACCAGCAAGCCTTGCGACGCTACCACGAGCGCAACATCCACGAACGGCAATTTCAAGTCGGGGACCTGGTTCTCCGACGTGTCATGAGCAACAAAGACAGACACGCGCCCCCGTGGGAAGGGTCGTACATCGTCGACCAGGTGCTCCGTCCAGGAACATTCAAGCTTCGGCACGATGATGGAACGATCATCGCCAACGCATGGAACATAGAACATCTACAATGTTTTTACCCTTGAGTAACGTTCTCTGTTTCATCTTATGATCAATGGATAATTCCATATGCTTTTGTTCTTGTCTCATAAGCTTCTCGATATACTTGTGGTCGCATCTTTCCTATGTTTCAACGTGATCTAAAGGCTGAGTGGCAAGCGTCCTTGCGCCCATGCAAAAACACTTGCCGCTCGGGGGCTACCCGGGGCACGATGCCCCCCTTTCGTTTTCCGTTTTCAAAACAAAAACTCTCTGATAACTTTGTCGCGACCAATCGTACGTGCGAACGGTTCTTTTTTAGCGGAGCACCTTGTACTTCGCAAGAAGAAAGGACGTCGATCTATGAGTGTTTCGATGTTGCCACTTGTCCAAGTCTTTTGGCACCTACGCCCCCGCGGCTACGGTACAAAAACATGCAAGCGCAGCACGGACCTACAGGTTGACATCTGACTACTTTCAGAAGGAACATGGGTAACCACTTGAGCTCCGGCTCGAAAACGTCTTTACAAAAGGCATACAAGTCTTTTCTGAAGTGTTTCTAAGTACTCGGGGGCTGCGAATGCACGGCGTCACTTCGTCGCTCAGGTCGAGCTTTCCGACTCTTACGCCTCCGCGGCTCTAGAGAAAAGTTCGATCGGCTTGAGCGTCTAAGTGCCGTCATTCCGTTCTACAGCCATCCGCAGTACTCGGGGAATGCTTCAGGAGACGACGGTTTCAAAACAAAATAAAAAGCTGTTCAACACGGCACAAACACGAGTTTTGTTTAACTGTCATACAAATTGATACATCTAATGTGAAGGCCCAGAGCCGTCTTTTGGTGTGTCTTTTGGGATCAGCTCCAGGTCCTTCATCACGGTGTCGGCCATGGCGCGGGCAGGGGCGGCGCAATCCTCTTCGATCCTGTCAAGCTCCTCGCTCGAGTAGCCGGGGGCCCAACCACCACTCAGCGCCTTGAAATCTAGCCCCTGGTAGTGCGAGCTGAACATGGAGAGGACCCGGTGCACCACTTGTCGAGAGGTCGACAGCTCTTTCTCCTTGACGAAGCCCGGAAGAAGATTGAGCCGGTCGCCAAGCACGTGGGGAGGTATCTGCACTGGCGGGACGCCGCTCTCCGTCAAGATCGTGTCAACATGACGTCCGAGTTTGGCGCGCTCCACTATGTTCTTTTTGAGTGCCTCCTCCACCTCATGCTGGGCCTTCCGAGAATCCTCCAGCTCGGTTTTGACCTCTGGAAACAGAGAATGAGTCAGCGTTGAGCCGAGGTAGACACGAGCATGAGCAGGAAGGGGTCAAGATAAGAAGAATGTACTCGAGAGCTGGTCTGCCAAATTCTTGGCCGTCTCAGTCATCTCGTGGATTTTGAGCTCCGCGGCCATGACCTCTTGAGCCTTCTCCGCCAGTTTGGCCGCCTGTGCAGTACGAGCTATGCGGATTCCTGTGAAAACCCAAGAGTGAAGCGGCCTCAGCTGTGATTAACACACGGAAGAGAGCGTCATGAAAGTCGAAGAACGCGAAGATACTCGCCCTGGATCTCCCGCGCCATCTGGCTGTTCTCATCACGAAGGCGGGTTCCCTCGTCGGTGGCCTCTTGCAGCTTGGTGGAGAGGGCGCCGACCTGATTATTCGCCGTCTTCAAATCCGCCTCGGCGTGCACCAGGTCCTGCTGCAGGTCCGCCACCCTCTTCTCAAGCACCGCTTTCTCTTCGGCAGCGGTCTGGGACACGGCCTCAGCAGCAGCGGCGGCAGCCGCATTCCGAGCTGTTTCGGCGGCACTGGCGGCTGCAATTCGCAGCTCTGCGGCGGTAGCCTCCACCTGGACGAGCTTGGCCTCGAGGGCAGCCTTCTCCGACACGGCGGCGTCCGCGGCAGACTGCGCGGTGACTGCGCGGTCCTCCGCCGATTTTGCTGCGGCTTCAAGAGCGGTCCTCGCCGACGCCTCGCCGACTGCCGCCCCTACAGCCGCTAGTCGGGCGGCGGCCAGTTGCATCTCCAGCAGGGCCTTCTCGGCCTGGAGCTCCTCGATGGTGTGCGTCTTCTTGGCACTGTAGCTGGCGAGCACCTGGATCGAGAAAATGGTCAAACACAGCAGCAACTCGGAAATCGAAACACAAGATCAAGGAGTAGGGCTCGGCCAACTCACCGACGAAGACGGGACGACAAGCTCGTTGATCGCCTGCTCCGCCCACCGCAGACCCCACACGAAGCGGCGGTGTGCCGTGGCTTCCTCATCTCCATCGTTATGCGCCTCAGCGTCGTGGGCTCCGGCCCACGTGATGCACCCGAGGCCCAGGCTATGTCCACTTCCCCCGGGGGCTGAGGAGGAACGGGCGCCCGAGCTCTCGCCAACTTCTCGAACAGTGGTTGGAGGAGCGCCGCCCGTCTTGTTCTCGAGGGAAGAAGGCGCTTGTGTGCCGGGGAGAGGCGAGTCCGCAATCTCGACCACCTCCGCGACGACAGCGGCAGGCTGGCGCGGCGGCTCGGGCAGCGCGACGGAGTCCGGCGCCGCTTCCACCGTCGGAGTTCTGGACGCCTCAGGGCTCGCCACGACCTCCTCGACGGCCGCGTCCTCCACCACCGCCACGACGACCTCCGGAGCAGGCGGTACGGGCGCTTCAGCCGGCAATTCCTCCGGCGCCAGCAAGCACTGCTCCAACTCGGCCGCGTAAGCGGCTGCGTCACCGCCTGGGAGAATTGGATCCCTCATGCCCGTGGCCTCCGGGAGCCACGAGGGTGATGAGGGGGTCGCCATTTCCGCAGCCTCGCCGCCGCCGCCGCCCGACGCTGGGAGCCGATCCGCCTCAGAGCCACCTGCGCGACGGTGCCCTGATCAACGACAGGCGCGTCGAAGGCTTGGATCGCTCGGGGGCTGCTTGCTCCCCGACCACGTCTACATCCCCCGACGACGGTGGGGGTGCCGCCGCATCACGAGTCTCCAACGCCGCCGCTGCCGGCTCGGAGACTGTCTCCGGCGCAGACGGAGGGGTTGAAGAGCGGGGAGCGGACGAGGAAGTGCGCGCGCTCAGAGCCGCGCGTTTTCGCGGCGCAAGGCTGAGCGCGCCAACGTTGGAGCGACTGACACGAAAAGAGCAAATCAACAAGGCGAACGAAAATCGAAGAATAAGACAACGAGACGGCACTTACACGGAGGATGTGATGCAGGCCCGCTTAACAGGCCTGGAGGCGGCACCCGACGACTCGGGGGCTGGCCTCTTGCCCCCCGGCTGAACGGAGGGCGGGATCCGGTTGTCACCCTGGGCAAGAGGGACCTGCACGGTCGGGGCGCCGCCACCACGGATGATCAACGATTGAAGACGCCGTGGGGCAGCATCTGCGCTCAACCCGTGCGACGCGATTGGAGCAGGCGCCGGCGACGTCAATCTCGCCTTAGGGGGCGACCGCCCTTTCGGGGAGTGCGACCCCCGCCGCGACGAGTCACCGGAGGGACGGCGAGCGGACGAGCTGCGGTCCCCCGAACGCCTGGGCGAGTCATCTCGCCGCGGTGACCTCCTCCTCTCCCTCCGCTGTTCCTGGCCACCGGAGCTCGGCCGGGGGTGAGTCACCCTCCGATCCTCCTGGCCTGGACGTGGAGGCGGGTGTGAGCTGGAGCTCGTTCCCTGTTCTTGGGCAGCGGGCTCCGGTCGCTGCCCTGAACTGGACGCCGCGGCCTGCCGCTGGGGAGGAGGCGACGGAGATGACAGCGCGCTCCAATCGACGCTGGCGCCACCGTCATCACCCGACTAGGACGGCAACAACGAGGGGTCCTCATCCGAGGAGACGGGGCCCTCTCTCATTTTCCTGCGCTTAGCGCGGCGGTCATTCCGCTCGCGCTTCGCGATCTCCTTGTCTTTGTGCTGGGCCTTACGGGCGGCCCTCCTCCTATCCGCAGCTGCCTGGGCACGATTCGGTATTGCGTCCTCAGGAAGAGGCGGCTTCGCAGGGAGAGGGGTCGCAGTCCCCAACTGAAAGCAAGGAAGGAGACGAGAATCAACACAAAAACTGCGATATAGTCGGAGCGCTAATTGGGGGAAAGAAGGACTTACATAATTTTTGGTCCCCTCATGAGGGAGCATGGGAAGAACTTGGGGCGGCGGCCACGAGTAGCTGGCCATCCCAATTACCTGCCCCATGCGACGATGGATCTCATCCAACGTAGGGAGCCGAGGCGCGCACACAGTCCCGACGAAGGGAGCGCGGTCCGGCGTCATCTGGCAGATGTGCAGGCGGCGCCGCTGGAGCGGGATGACCCCCACCGTGTGGTACTGGCCAATAACAGTCACCAGGTCGACCCCGGCGTTGCGCAGCTTGGCCAGCACCAGAAAGCAATCCCCGAGCAACCTCTCCACCTCTGTCCCCGGGGGCCCATAGCTCCAGATCGCTGGCGCCTCGGCAATCGAGGAGTCGGTATACTTCGGCAGCGGATACTCGGGGCAGTCTTTGAGATAGAACCACCCCTTGTGTCAGCCGCTGTTGGAGCTCGTCAGCGAGCCAGAGATGTACTCCTCGCCCCTCTTCGTCTTCATCCGAAGATTGGCGCATCCAAGGGTGCCCGGGATCGACTTGTCCTTCAGGCACACGAACTTGAAGAAGTACCGGAAGAGGTGCCAATGGGCGCCCACTCCCAAGTACCCCTCGCACAGCGCCTCGAACGCCGCCATTTGTTGGATGCTGTTGGGGTTGAGGTGGTGGAGTTGCAGCCGGTACTCGGAGAGGACGGCGCGGATGAACCGGCCGGCCGGGATGGAGAAGCCCCGCTCGTGGAACACCACGAACGAGACGACATAGCCCTCCGGTGGGTGCGGCACCGATTCGCTGCCCGGGACCTTCCACTCCTCGGCGGCGGTGAGGACCGGCAGCTGACCGACGGCGACGAGCCGTTGGAGGATCGAGCGCGAGACGTTGGAGCGCGTCCAGTTCGACATGACGCTTGTCGAGTTCGAGGGTGAGAAGAAAGGTTGAAGAAACGACGGCGGCGGCGCGAGAGTAAGGAGCAGATGAGCAAGCGGCGCTGGCAAAAGCAAGGAATCGGGGAAAAAGTACGGAGCTCAACCGGCGTGCGGTTTATAAGGGGCAAATGTGGCAACCGGCATTTAATGCCGGCCCCACCACGCTGTAAAACCGCCCGCTTGGTGGACGCATCCCCCAAGGCGGCAGAGGCACGCCCGCGTGACGGTTCGACACCGGGTGGGGCCGCAGGTCTGAATCAGCCACGCGCCGTCCCCTCCAACCGTCACCATCGCCACGTCAGCCACGACCGGCGGAGCGGATACGGCTACCGATACAGCCACAACCGCCATCACCGGAGATTTCGAAGCGACAACATTTCAAAACTCAAAACCCCATAAACGAGTCTACAACTCCTTCATGGGCTCGGGGGCTACATCCGGCGGATGCGCTCGCGCGCACCCACCGAGTAAATCAAGGAACAACAACGACAACATTTCCCCGACGCAGAGCCTGCGAGCGAGTCCTTGACTCCCACCACAGGCTCGGGGGCTACTGACGAGGGCCTGGATTAGGGCCCCCTAAGCAACGAGATGATTACCCCGAAGATGGAGTCCTCTGACACCATTGACAATGTGAAGGCTAAGATCCAGGACAGGGAGGGATGCAGATCTTCGTCAAGACCCTCACTGACAAGACTTCCCCACTTCCGAGTATCTTCCGCCTCGCACGAGATTCACCTCAGCTCCGAGTACCCTCCGCTTCGCACGAGTACTCTCCGCCTCGCACGAGTTCGCCTCGGCTCCGAGTACGCGCCGCCTCGCCTCCGACTACTCGTTCGCACGAGTAATCTCCGTCTCCGACTAAGGCGGAGCCCCCGCGGAGGAGCCGGAGCGTGGGGCAGGGGCCCCACACGAACGTGGCGCCGCCCCAGCCCCCAAGCTTCTCCGTGATGACACGCGTAACACCGTTCTCCACGCCATGCAAAGACCACAGCTGGCGCAACGGGAGGACGGCAGGGTCTGACAGGGGCTGTAATGGCGCACAGTGCACCCCCCACGACCTCCGACATGCCGTCACATCCAATGCCAGCTACACACCACCCCGTCAGAACAAGCACTCGATTACCATCTACCAGCTCTTAGGCCGTAACGTGGCGAGCCCAAAACATACTCAAGAGGGCTGAGTCACCGTATGAACTACTCGGAGGAGGTGCCAAGTGCCCGGGATGAACAGTGGTAGCGGCCCACGCGGCGGCCTCCGACGACACCACAGCTCAGCGCCCTCCCACTACGCCTGACGGACATCAATGACGGAAAAGACTTCACAATGCCATAGCACTGTAGCTTGTTTTCGTTTTCCTTCTTTGCCCCTCGCCCTTGTGACTATAAAAGGGGGAGGGGTGCAATGTACATGGAGATGACCGATCACTAAGTCTGTAACCCCTACTACAGACACCCCCGGCATAGGAACACGAGTACTCGGAACTGGACGTAGGGTATTACTCCTCGGAGGCCCGAACCAGTATAAAACCCTTGTGTCTCCTGTGTCGACCATCCGGATCCGACACACGATTCGATACAAATCTGCTGCCGGCGGTTGAGAGGCCCGACAGTCGGTCTCTGGAACAGTATCAAACATCACGTAAAAGCAATTCGGTTGCTAAAAGACCATCCATTGGATGCAAAGATCTCCATCGACGTGATCTCAAGCGCGCGACACCCCCGAATAAAGTGAGGCCGCTCATCCTCTTTCTGCAGCAACACCCAACAACAGATCCAATAGGTCCCTCGGAAGATAACCTGCATAGGAGTAACAGCTCGAGTATTGTTAAAAACCATGTCATTTCTACTTAACCAAATTGCCTAACAAAAAGCAGATGCTCCAACCATGATTTTCTACATAAGCTTCTTATTTATCCCATATAGCCACTCATTAAACATATGTACAATGTGCACAGGTGGTGTTATATTAAAAGAAACTTGTATAATCCTCTACATAATTCTAGCTATTTGACAATCAAAGAAAAGGTGTTGGATGGTTTCTCCCATATTACAGAAACAACATTTTAAACTTCTCTTCCATTGTTGACGAGCTAAATTATCTTTAGTTAGAACTACTCTTTTTTATAAGTACCAGACAAAAATTTCACATGTGATGTTATATTAAAAGAAATTTGTACAATCCTCCACATAATTCTAGTCATTTGATAATCAAAGAAAAATGTATCGGATGGTTTCTCCCAGATTACGGAAACAACATTTTAAATTTCTCTTCCATTGTTGACGAGCTTAAATTATCTTTAGTAACTACTCCTTGCAAGGTATGTTAGAACATACTTGGTACTCCATTCGTCCTAAATTGTAGATGGTTTTGATAAATTGTAGATCGTTTTGAATTTTCTTAGGTTTATAATTGTTGCTACACATGTAGATATAACATATTTTACCTACTAAGGTTTCATTTATAATAACATACAGTCATATGTGTGGGGTAAGCATCTTTACTCCAAAAGTAACCAGATTTATGTGTAGGGAGGCTATGCAAATCATCAAACAATTTATCCTTTCTGCAACCTCGCGAAAAAAGGGAGATTAAAAAGGGACGGCCGACAGATGGAGTGTATCCGGGCATGTGAGACCCTCGTCAGAAATCCAAAGGCAGGACGCAGCAAAGCACTCCCGTCGCCCGACTTGCGGTTGAGGCCGACGCTATCTGTCTGTCCCCAAAGCCAGATAGGGTCATAGGGGGAAAAATCGTATTCTTTCTCGCGCAACTAGGCCGCAGATGTTAGCGGAAAGCAACGCACTTGACATCTTAAAGCTAGGTCGTGGAGCGATTAGCATCCGTGGTTAGCGTCGCTGCGTCAGCAGCCGGTTGCGAGAAGAGCGAGCCCGGATTGGATTGGCCATGGCCGTGTTGCTTTGGATCGGAGCACAGAAATAAAGCAGAGCAGGGAGGCGATAAAACCTCATCAGGCCGAGAGCGAAAGAAGCAAAGGAAAGAATGGGGAGCGATGCGGATGCAAGGGAGCGGATCACGTTTGGTAGGAAAGAATGCATGGGAGGCGATGCGATGCGCGCGGATGGGTTGGGGTCGGGTCAACTGCTCGGAGCGGCCGCCGGCCGGCGATGCCTAACAGCGCGTAGAAGTCGCCCCGGTGCGGTGGTCGACCGGCCGGTCGGTTTGACTGGACCGCATGGGGATGCATGGGATCAACTTCTTTTCTCATTCCCTTTTTTTTGTACTTTAAGCTCGGAGAGTTGCACCTAGAATCGTCCGTCGCTCTTTTTTTGTGCCTCCGAGTCCCTCGGCTTGAGTTTTTCGCTGGTACCCAAGTTATCTCTTGCTTCACCCTGATAATTTTTACTGCATGCACATCTTTTTACTGCCTCAAAGAGCAGTTTGGCACCTCATCAAGGAAAAGGATTTTGGGTTCTTGTTTAGCTTTGGAAAAGGATTTTTGGCGACGACTCCTGAAGTCCTCATGTGCCCTGCCGCAATTCATCCGGCCGCCGCGAACGTCGTCGCGACCGTCGTTACACACCTCACACAGACAGGAGCACACACCGCCACGGCGCCGCTGCACGGGCGGGACACATCGCAGGAAGAGAAGGCGGCAAAGCCCCGATTCGTTTCTCTCGCCCCTCCTACCTAGCTACCGTCACCACGCGCCGTGTGGAGAGCTGGGACTTCGGACCGTGCCGTGCCAGCCCGGCCCGGCACTCTCCTCGTGCCTCGTGCCGCCTCGTGCTTAGACTTCTAAGCACGCGAGGCACGTCGTGCTGTGCCGACATGACACGACAAATTTTTTACTAGGCCCAAGCACAGCTCGTGGCACGGCGGCACGTCTTAGTGCCGTGCCGACCCAAGCACGACCCTCGCGATGTGACTACTTCTGACCATACGAGAACACAACTTTATTATGATATGAATGATGATTAACACAATTTCATACATGTAAGGTAGATTTTGTGATTTATTTCTATGCTATTAGTTATATTAGACTATATAATGCATACAACACATGCTATCATGAAGGAATAACCTACATATTTGCAAATGGGGCATTTTCGTGCCGTGCCGGCCCAAGACGGCCTAAAATACGTGTCGTGCCGTGCCGCTCATCGTACCGAGATCCTAGGCACGACACGGCCCTCGCATTCGTGCCGTGCCAGCACAACCCAAAATTTATCGTGCCGTGTCGTGCTTTGAGTCGTGCCAAAATATCATGCTTCGTACGGCCTGTAAATAGCACGACCCAAGTCCCAGCTCTAGCCGTGTGTACGCACAGAGAGGTCGGCTTCGCTCACCGCCTCGCTCTCAGCTCTCTGTATGTCCACTTCGCTTATCCTGAACCGCCGTGTCACCCGGCGCTGTGGCGTCGCTTAGCGCACGTCATTAGCGTCCTAATCGCTCTCCCCGGCCCTGCTCGTGCGCGCTTTTGGTGGCGGTGTGCGTATAAAACCAGGTAGGCAGCTTGGTTACACCTCTGACACGCACGCTTGGGGCACGGCTGGCCTCCTCTGTTGGTGTTGGGAACTGCTCCAGCTTGAGAGATCAGAGGAAGGCTCCAGCTCCACCACCAGGCAGGAGGCCTCGTTTCGTCCGGGAGAAGCAAAGGCAACCTTGCTCGGCCCTGCGATCGATCGGAGGCCGTCAAGCTTGAGCTCCAGGTGCGCTCGGACTTGCCTGTGCTCCTCCACTCCCGGCTTCGTTCTTTGCTGATCACCAGCTGTTTCTATGCTTCCCTTCGTTCTCTTTTCTTTCCTCTGCTTGTTACTTCCCACCTTCCGGTTCATCTGTATGCTCGCTTCTAGTAACAACGGCTTCTCCGTGACTGATCTTTCTGCGCCATGCCCCTTTGCGACTGCGTTGCGAGACCATTGCTCTTCCTGTGGGCAGGCATGCGTTGATCACCTGTCTCCGTTGATCACCTGCACCTCCTGCTCTGCTATCTCGTTTGCCTACGGCTCCGCGCATGCCATATGCTCTCGTCGTGCTAGTGATACGCGCCACTTGATCAGCTGGACATTCCATTCAACATGCTGGTAAATTCTTCCCATATACTCCCTCCATATCGTTTTAATTGTCGCTGGTAGTTCAACAGAAAAGGACTCAGAATATTTGAGGATCTAGTTCACGTCATAAGTGGCCTCTCATTTTTACCCCTAGCTCCACCGCCTGATCACATCTGCTGCTAGCTTGCTACCACACGTGCTCCCCTTAGCGTCTGCCTGCTTCTCCTATGGGCAAAAGGGTAAACTCCTTTTCTCCTTAATTTTGACGAAGCTGTCGGCAACGACATATAAAACGATATAGAGGGAGTAATCATATATGGCTTACCCCCTTCTCTTCTTCCGTAGGTTTAGTCACTTGCTTGCTGCTAGCTACTGACTGATTAGGTGGTTTAGTTCACCAACCAGCATCTTCTGGATCAACAAACGGGAGGCATCTATCGTCCCGTCCACAGGCCGGCGGTGTCGGCACATACTCGTTGCTCCCGCCCATAACCTGTTGACACTTGGGGCGAGGTTCGTGGCCAGACGCTGACACCAGGATCGGAGTATGCATAGTGGCTGGCCAGCGCGAGGTTTCCAGTCCGGTTTCGCCTCTCAGTCTCTCACACGCGTGCATCGCAGCTCAATTATTTTTCCCTTCTTTTGCCTGTGACGTCGCAACCGTATAGTAAGGGCTATCTACACGCCTACACGGCACTGTTGGCTTCGTTCAGGCAGGGGCGGATGCAGGCCGGGATATGGCTCATCTCTCCCTTTCCTCTTCCTCCAACCCTCTGTCGATCTTTATCCTCTCATGAGCCCTCGTGCGGTCGTGCCCCACGGTGGGTTCGCTAGCTCCTGCCCTCACTCAGCCTCTTTCTCGACCCGAAGCATCTCCTACCAACCTGACTGCAATCTTGACGTGCTAGTTTGATTAAGTGTGCATGTCACTAGCTAGCCGTTAACAGTACCGACGGGCTTTCTTCATCTGTGTTAGCAACTACTATCCCTGTTCTTAAATATATGACGTTTAAGACAACTTGTCTTAAACGTCATATATTTAAGAACCGAGGGAGTACAATTTGGAAGTTTCGAATTACATCATTGTTTTTCTTGTTATCATAAGCCTCCTCTATGGTAGTAAACAAAGACATAGCAGATGTCATGTCGAGGTATTTTTCGGTACACAATACCACTCTGTACCACCACTTTAAAAGGACTCGTATGTAATAAGAAAAGATCTATTTGTAAGGATCGGACGGTTGAGATTAATTCTGTACCACCGGTTTTGTTTTTGTGTGGTACGGGTGGTATTCATAAATGATATTGGTAGCATATGGGTATTATTGGAAATGGAAAATATTTTTGTTGTAATATATGAAATTGGATATATGAAATGATTTAGGTATTGTACGCGGTATGTTTTTATTGTACTCGTCGGCGGTATGTTTTTTCCAAATAATATTCATTCACCAAATTACCATTTTACCCACAACAAAAAACTGACAATACCACCGTACTACCAAAGAGTGGTATTGTGTACCGAAAAGGAGCTCATGTCATATACGGTCGTTGAGGTCACTCTAATATACGATATTTGGTTTGTTCAAATTACTCTTAAGTAGAACCATTGCAAAAGAGCAGTAATACCTACAATATCAAAGGAGTATAAATTAGATTCACCATAAAATATATATTTTCATAATTTACTTATTTGGCATGATAGATGTTAATATTGTACTCTACACAAATTTGGAGGAATTTACAATAGTTTGATATATCAACAAACTTAAAGATCCTATATTTTAGTATAGAGGGAGTAAAACAATAGAAGCAATTAGGCATGCTTTCGAAGAAGAATACACAAGGATCTTGTATTGCCTTCACACATTCTAATTCCAATGGAGATGCAACGACATTCAAATATCTTGCTGATCAAAATGTTGTAAAAACTTAAATCTGTGACAAAAGTTTTGATTCCCGCTCCATCCCAACTTATATGTTGTTTACGGAATTTATGTATATATTCGCTGCGCCATAGATACATACTATATGTATGTCGTACATAATAAAAAAATTTATCTACTTAGAAAAGGAAAAGCCACCTATATATAATTTAAATTGCAGGGAGTACGATGCATAGTTCTGAATAGCCCGCTAGAGTAACAACAGTCCAAGCATGGATCAATAATTCAATTCAAAAGGTTAGTGTGTGTCGAGATCATTCTCGTCGATTGATATCCATGGGTTGCAGTGGTGGTGCCCCGAAGCATGCCGAACTAATCAACCTGTCTTGTGATCCTGACATAACGCTGGTTTTTTTTTTCAAAGGAGGTTTTGCTGATATTGACCTGAATGCCTAACCAACCACCTCAGAACATAAATTATCAGTAGAATTACCTCTCATTTCTGCTTGAAAATTCTGATAATTTGTCAGGTGGAAATTTCAGTTCTACGAGGAGTTGGCACTTGGCAGCAGAAGCCCCCCACACCTTGGCGTCCGAGGATGTTGCAGAAACGATGGCAGGGATGCTTCCTCTTGCTCGCCTTCCTTCTCTGCAGCGCATCATCAGGTTCGTGTTGCTATCATCCCGTGCAGGTTCTCCTCATTATTCTCCGGTGGTACCGGGTTCCTTCCTCGCTAGTCGCTTTTCTTTTTCTGTTCGTCCCGCCTAAAAAGGGCTCTCTTTTCGGACCCTAAAAGATTCTTTACTTCACCGGAAATGCATGGGGCCTTGTTGTACTGCATCCTACAAATGCAGAGGATTGCGATGGGGCCTTTTTCGTAAGCTGCAACTGCAAAGGCTAGGATATGCCCTGTGGCTTTTTGCACCATTTTCATGCCTTATCTTGAATCAACAAAAGCGTACACGACACATGAGCCGTACCCAAAGTTTATCAGAGTTATCTCCTCATGCTCCAGAAAGTGAATGATGCGAATACACTCTTTTTTTTTTCTAATAGAAAACATTGATGCTGCTTGACACATGTCACTAGTAGTAACCTATTCTGAAACACTCCACTGACTCAATACTCAAACACACTCTGATCTGAGCTACAGTCAATTAGTAGTCTATTTGGTTCTACTCAATGATGCCAATATTCGTTTTAAAATCAATGATGCTGTTTGACATGTGGATCCAGTAATAATATGTTCTTAAACTCTCCACTGAAATACTGAACACTCTTGGTCCTTCAAAAAAAAAAAAAAAACCCCCAACACTCTGAAGTCTGAACTATGAAGGCCCTCACACTATATGCAGTTCATGTGCCTTTTCTTTACTGTCCACTGCTGCAAATGTTCGTCAACAATATAATTCTTACCCACTTGAATTAGCAATCAACATTCAACAGCAAGCCAGATTTACCAAAAAAAATTCTCATCTTTTGACAATATACAGGCACAATGATCTCTTCAGAAAATTCTCCGTCAGAGTTCGCCAAGATCGTGCAGTCTAAGCAGACGAAGCATGCTCGCGTGTGCGGAGCGGACCCCGAGCTGCTGCGATCCCTGGCGGGCAGCGACGCGGAGGTCGTCCTCACCATCCCCAACGAGCAGCTGGAGCACATCGCCGAGTTCCCGGAGGAAGCCGACATCTGGGTCATGACCTACGTGGCGCGCTTCCTCCCGGCGGCCAGGATCACGCACGTCGTGGCGGGCGACGACGTGCTCGCCAACTCCCCCGGCGACGCCTACTTCCTCGTCCCGGCGATGCTCAACCTCCGCTCGGCACTCGCCGCCGCGGGGCTCGACGGCCGCGTGAAGGTGTCGAGCGCGGTGTCCGCGGAGGCGCTGGCCGCCCCGGCGTGGTCCGGCGTCGCGGGCCACGTCCTGCGGTTCCTGGGCTCGGCCGGATCGCCGCTGTTCCTCAAGTCCCCCTCGTCGGAGGCCAGCGACGCCGAGGCCGACGCCGCGTACGGCGCGATGCGAGCGCTGGGCGTGCCGGGGGTCCCGGTCATCGCGGCGGAACTCGGAGCCACCGGCGGCGGCGAGGCGGCGCCCTACTACTACTACTACAGCTACCCGAGTGAACGGGGCACGCGGCGGTCGCTGGCGTCGGGGACGTTCTGCGTGGCGCTGCAGAACGCGGACCCGACGGCGCTGCAGGCGGGGCTCAGCTGGGCGTGCGGGTCCGGCCACGCCGACTGCTCGGCGATCCAGCCCGGCGGCGCCTGCTACTTGCAGAACAACATGGCGGCGCTCGCTTCCTACGCCTACAACGACTACTACCAGAAGATGTCCAGCAGTGGCGCCACCTGCTCCTTCAACGGCACCGCCACCACCACCAACAACGATCCCAGTAATTTAGCAACCTGCAAGCATTTTCCCCCACAGATACAATTGAAGTGCTATTTTTTTTCATGAGAACTAATTATTGATTTCTTTGATGTCTCATTTCAGGTTCAGGATCTTGCGTTTTCGCGGGAAGGTGAGGACGGTTTCAAACTCTGCAGCTCGCATCGCTCGCTAGTGACTGACACTCTGACATGACACTGTTTTTCCTGCCACGCGTTGCAGCTCCACGTCGGGAGGCTCCAACTCGAGCACGCCGGTGGGCGCGAGCCCGCCGACCAGCCTCGCCCCTCCGACGGGCTTCACGCCTCCGGTCGGCTCCAGCCCCCCATCGTCGGACTTCAGCCCCCCGGCGTTCGGCACGACCCCTCCTTCCGGCTTCGGCCCGCCGGCCGGCAGCGGCTTCGAACCACCGGCCGGCGGTTTCGGCAGCCCGCCGGGGTTCGGTCCACCGGGCTCCTTCAACGGCACCGGGTCGTTCGGACCGAGCGGCACGCTCAACCCTTACGGCGGGGCCCGTGGCGCCATGTCCAGCGGCGCCGGCTTGACCGCTCTGTCCGCGGTCGCCGTCGCCGTTCTTCTAATGTCCATGGACGCGATGTGAATTATCGATGCAGAATTGCAGATACCGGGATTAGCTCCAGAGACTAGAGAGCCCTTTGTCGCTTCATCGCTTGGTAGTGATTATGCAGGGATTAGCCACGTGTTATGCTGTTTATCATTCAGGTGTTATTGGTCAGGTCGGTGTCAGGTCAGATCAGGTGAGGTCGGACCTGTGTATTTAGGTGTCGTATATATGGAGAAGATATGTATGAGTATATGATGAGAGTTGTGACAGTCATGAACTCATGTACAATGCTTTGTTTTTTATTCGATAGATACAATGAATTTTTACACGGTCTGAATTCTGAAAATGTATGCTGTGTGACGGTCCAAAAAGTTCAGACTGTGTGTCCAGCAGCATGTTCTCCTTGGCGATCTTCAGCGGCGCCAACGATAGCGGCGGCGGTGTTGAACCTGAGCCACTTCTTGGACCTGCACAGCGCCATGGCGCCGTGCAAGCCGACGCCGAGCGCCGTGAGAGCGCCAGCGAGCGAGAACACCCGCCACCCGGCAACCACGCACACGTACACCAGGAACGCAGACGGCACGGCGCACATCGCCGCGAGCGCGGGCAGCGGGAGCGGCACGCGGTAGGGGCGCTTGAGCCCAGGCATGCGCGCGCGGAGCCAGAGGAAGGCAGCGAACTCCAGCAGCGTGCCGAGGCTGTAGAGGAAGTTGGCGGTGGCGACGACGTCGTCGAACCCCAGGAATGAGACGCCGAGGGTGACGGCGGAGGAGGCCGCGATGGCGACCCACGGGGTGCGGAAGCGGGCGGCGCGGCGGGCGAAGGCAGACGGGAGCAGGCCCAGGTCTGCCATGCCCAGCAGCTGGTACGCGCCGCTGCTCAGCTGGGCCACGAATATCCCGATCGACGACAGCACCGCGCCGGCCTCGACCCAGTACTTTAGCCATGGGCCACCGATGATGCCTGCGACGCAGAGATCAACTCCGTTTACTATTGTATTTCCGCAGGGCATTTTGGTCTGTCGAATGTCTCGACCAAACTATTTTTGGCTGCGTTCTGGAAAGCCAATAATGTTATCCCCCAATAATGTTATCGTTATCTGTTCCTTTAATCCATACCGAGCCATGCGCCACAGTACACGTACCTGCAGCATCGGCGAGGTAGCCGTTCGTCCAGGCGTCCGGCGGCGCATCCGTGGCGCCAGTCGCCGCCATGAGCGGCAGCAGGTAGCTGGCGGCGATCAGCACCACCGCCACGGCCAGCGCCCGCGGGAACGTGCGCTCCGGCTGCTCCACCTCGCCGGCCATTGTGCTGGCGCTGTCCCAGTAGTTGAGGTTCCAGAACAACGTGTTCAGGAAGAGCCGCCAGTCCTTCCTCCCCTCCACCTGCGCCGCCCACCGCCGCGGCCGCACCTTGGGCACCGCCATCCCCGTCATGAGCACGAACGGCGCCAGGGACACGAAGCCCAGCGCCACGGCGCCCCACCCGACGATGCTCAGCCCGGTGTAGTTCACCAGGGACAGGACCACCGTGCCCGTGCGCCCCGCGCTGCCGGGGACAACCTGGCCGAGGTAGTCGGCGACGAGCGCCGGGTACGCGGCGATGTTGACGACGCAGCTGAAGTACTTCCACGTCCCCAGCAGCGAGCCGGCGAGCGGGCCGAAGGCGCGGTCGGCCCACAGGACGAAGCCGCCGTTGCCCGGGAGCGCGGCGGCGAGCTCGGCGGTGACGAGCGACTCCGGGACGCCCCACAGGAAGGGGAAGACGAGGAAGCCGAGGAGCGTGAAGAGCGGGCCCGCCGCCTTGACCGCGCGCTCGGCCCCGTACGCCCCGCCGGCGACCTCGAAGTAGATGAGGAAAATGAGCGGGAGGAGCGTGAGCTTGCTCCCGAGGTGGTGACCGGCTGCCGCGCCGCCGCCTTGAGTGGTCGCCGCCGTCGTTGTCGTGCCATCTTCTTGTCGTTGGTGTTGCAGCAGCGGCTCGATTGCCTGGTTCTCTTGGTTCATGGCGATATTTATCTAAGCTAGCTAGGGTCTGGACTCTAGAGAGAGTGAAGCAAGTGTGGCGTTCATCGTCTCGCGCCCATTCACGACCTTACTATTATTGAGTTTGAGTAGCAGTGCGTCGTGACTACCAATAATAGAAGAGGAATGCTAACCAACAGACATTGAATCGTTGACAGATGACAGCTTAAACTTTTTTTGTATGCTCTCTTGATTAGCCCCACTTGTTTCTTGCTTACACACACCGCTATCGGTTTGCATCTATCCCATAGCATTTGCTTCTAAAAAAAAATCAATTTTCTAAAAAAAAGCATTTGCTTTTCTTCAATCTGTTATTGTAGTATTAACCCGACTATGGAAATCACGCCAAGTAACTGTTCTTTTTTACTATCCTAAACATAGAGTCATAGAGACCCATCAAAATCTATTGCCATGTCCATCCCAAATTACAATTTGGTTTGGCTTTTCTAAATGCATAGCATTTGCTACGCATCTAGACATATCGTATGTATAGTTAAATGCTTAGTAAAAGTTATGTACCTAGAAAAGCCTAAATGATTTGTAACTTAGGACCGATATAGTTATTTGATTGGTGTAACAAGCCTAAGTACAAAGGGAACATATCAGGTGGAAACCAACCTCTCCGTGCAAATTATGGAAACTTCAATCTGAACCACACGATGTTGATCCAAAGGAGGGCTCATGGGAGGTGGGAGGGGTGATGTGCAAAACTCATGAGAGGTGGGAGGGATGATTTGCAAATGCGCTTATGCAATTCACCCCTCCCACCTCCCATGAGCCCTCCTTTGGATCAACATCATGTGGTTCAGATTGAAGTTTTCATAGTTTGCACGGAGGGGTTGGTTTCCACCTGATATGTTCCCAAGTACAAAACAGCCATAAGCAAATTTTGTCACAAAAATGCATGTGGTGTGACATTAGTACCCCGTTATGCCACGGCGTACTTTTTATATTATACTCGAAGTAGGACCAGTCCATTGATAAAAGACATGGTAACCTATAGTATTCTTTCACTACTAAAAAAACGGCTTTTAGTACCGGTTGGCAACTACCATTAGTACCGCGAATGGGCTTGTAGTTCAATGGTAGGACGGTCCAATGGGACGCTACCCACCAGAGTTCAAATCCTGGTGTTCGCACCTTTTCCTGGATTTATTCCGGGAATTTCCGGCGTTATGCATTAAGTGGTAAGCGACGTACCCGTCGACAACGAGGCGCCAGTGGTGACTTCGAGAATCTCCAGATCTGCCGGTGCTCAGTCCTTCGAAGGTGCTCATAGGGGTAGGGTTTGTGTATGTGTGTTCATAGGGGTGAGTGTGCGTGCGTGTTGTGAGCGTCTGCGTTGTACTGTGTAATCTCAAAAAAAAACTACCATTAGTACCGGTTGTCCAACCGGTACTGGCCGGTCGGTACTAATGTGGAGGCCACATTAGTACCGGTTCAACTCACCCGGTACTAATGTGACATTAGTACCGGGTGGGGATACAACCCGGTACTAATGTATTTTTATTAATTTTCCTTTTTTCTTTTCTTTTTAGTTTGTATCATATTTGTTTGGTTCACGTATACTAATCTAATACGACAGTCAGTTTTACCTCTTGGCAAAGTTCATACATCACTTGCTCTAGAACAAAATATATAAAAAATTCATACATCAATACTTATGGTCTTAACAAAGATAGAGGGGTGCATCCATGTACGACACATATTTCATACTCCATTTTTCTTCCTTAGATAGTCCATATAGTTGAAGTCTCCGATCTTGAAGTCGAGAACTTCATCAAAATATGCTAGAGAATGGATTAGTGCACTCTCTATCACTTCACAATTACGGTCACATGGACTTCCATAAATTTCAAACAGTGTCGAGGAAAACTGATATGAAATGAAAAATGAAAGATGAGCCTGATACTTCTAATCTCTTGTGCGTGTAGCATTTGAATCTGTGAAAGAAAATCCCACAACATCCATCACTTGCTCTAGAATTGCATGAAAGCTCTTTGCCGCAATGGTTTGACCAAAGATATCCTACAGTTAAGAATAATGTTATTACGACTCATAAAAATGTTAAATAAGAATATTAAAATAATATTAAATGATGCTCCATACCATGTCATGTTCATTCAGCCGACAAAGTCTCTCTGCGGTCGTGGTCACACTTTCTCCCTCCTCGAGTGCCTTGATTAGAAAATAAGAGTAATTCGACACAAAGTACCCATTAGCGTTAAGTTGGTCTAAGCATGCCTACGTGACGGTCCTTTCATTAGTCCTCCTAACCATGGCAGGGGTACCCCACCCAACAATTGATACCATTTGGATGGGTTCTGAAGACAGCGATGAGCGAATTTGTCCTCGAACGGGTATGTCAAACGAGATTTTTAATTATATGCAATTGTTTGGACCGACAATAGCGCATTGTGTAACAGGAGGGGTACCACCTAAATTTTCAATAACATGTGCAAACCACTGCAAATGATTGAGAACCTGCATTGTATGAAAATAATATTATTATCTATGTGTAGTACGTAAACATCAAATTTATACAAGGAAAGAATATTACTATGTTGGGACGAGGTCCCTGGCTTCGATCACCAGTAGATAAGTCAATCACACCATGGGTGAAGTGTATGCCTAGAGGACGAGCCAAAGGTGGCCGGTCATCAAAAACGATTCCACGACCGCCTCCACGGCGACCATCGCGATCAGAATAACTTGCCATAGTTTTCCAAAGCTACTACAATCTCTGCAATATTTATAAAACAATCCATTTGTATCAACTCTTATGGTACAAATTGTACTCCATCTCTACTTTAACTATTTTGAATTCGAGCGTGTCGGGCGGGGTTCGAGCGTGTCGGGCGTGGTTCGAGCGTGTCGGGCAGGGTTCGAGCTTGTCGGGGAATTCAAATCTAAATCTCTAAATTCAATCTAAATCTCTAAATTCAAATCTAAATCTCTAAATTCAAATATAAATTCAACAGTAATTAATAGAAAATAAAAAAGATGATGTCAGCGTCGGCCCCTCATCGACGGCGCAGGGGGACGGCGGCCACGCGGGGACGACGGTGGCGGCGCGGCGAGGAGGAGACGACGGGGTGGACGAGGTCAGCGCGGAGACGACGGCCGCGCCGAGAGCGGGGACGACGGCGGCGGCAGCGGCGCGGACGGGCGCGCGAGGAGGAGACAACGACACGGCGAGGAGGAGACGACAATGCGGAGACGGAGGCCGCGCCGGGAGCGGGACGACGGCGACGGAGGCGCGGACGGGCGTGCGAGGAAGACGACGGCGGGGGACGGCGCGGCGAGGAGGGGCTCGGGGAGGACGGCGACGAAATTGGCTAAGTGTTGGGTAGGGGAGGGGGCGCGGCTGATATACCCCCCCACACATTAGTACCGGGCCTCAGATGGAACCGGTACTAGTACCGGGCTAGAATAAGACCCGGTACCAATATGGACATTAGTACCGGGCCAACATAGGACCCGGTACTAATGTGCTTTACTAATGTGCTTTCCCTTCCGCGCCAAAAACGAAAAGCACATTAGTACCGGGTCCTATGTTGGCCCGGTACTAATGTGCTTTTCATTTAATTTCCTTTAAATTTCCTAATTTTCTATTAAATTTATTATAACCCCGGTCCTATGTTGGCCCGACTGGTGCATGTCATTTTTATGTCATTTTTTGGGTTTTTTAAACCCCGGTCCCAAGTACCGCATGGAGGAGGAGATGTGAGGTTCACCTAGAGATGAGAGATACAATCAAGCAAGAACAAAGTCATGACCAGGACCCAGAACCGTACAGCTAAACAAACATGTAATTTGTCGCAACATTGCACTGTCCCGTGAGATTCATGCCAGCGGCAGCTCGGGCTAAACTTCGTACAAAACCAAACAAAGCTAGCAGAATGTGGCTTCTGAGTCCCCATTTTGGTGGTATGTTTCCATCAAACGGTCACCTCATACAGGCAAGCATCTTCATTAGGACTTAAAATAACATAAAAAATATAAGATCTTCAGCTTTAAGTCGTAACCAAAAGGTTCTCTAGATTTTCCCTAGCTAAAACCACTAGACTAGATAAGTTGTCCTTTTCCATAGCAGCACAATGCAAGTTTCCTAAGCATGAGAGGGTTATAGGACATGGTAGATACTAGTACTCTAGCAGCGCATTTCTCAGTACTGCTTCACTATTTCTTTGGTCTGATCTTCATCAGCAAGCTCCTCTAGAAGACCATTTTTGCCATCCAAGCTTTCCTCCTGTTGCTATTGTATTTATCTTCCTCCCATGTCCCAAATGTCACAAGAAGGTAGACATATACTATTCTCTGCTGCCCAGGCCGGAATGCCCTTGCTATCTCCTGCATTGTCTTTGAATGGTTCCACTCTGAATCCAACATCACTAGTCTTGATGCACCGGTCAGACTGATACCCTCGGCACAGGCTGTTGTTGAAGCAATCAACACCTTTCTCTCCCCCTTTTTGTCACCATTAAATTTATCCATGACATCCGAGCGCACAGGGAGCTCTTGATCACCTTGCAACACAAGGACTTCCTCCCCAAGACCCCATCCAAACACAATCTCTATCAACTTGACAAGAAAGTTTATCGGGGACACATTGTGACAAAATATCAGCACCCTCTCCCCTCTGAATGAGGACTTGTGCAGAAGATCAATCACAAATTTTGTCTTGCAACCAACAGTGTACTTCTGCTTGTACTTCTCAACTCTAGCTAGTTCTTCTGGGGTAAAGTAAGTGCTAGCACACCTGGTTGTTTATATAAGTCAAGGATGGATAGAAGCAATTGTGATGAGCAGCTCAACCTCCAGAGGATAACAGGCAACTCCCATTACAGGCATTCGTACTTTTGCTAGCACCTCTTCTTGGATGTTAGTGGGTTTCATGAAAATGGTATACACACGTATCCTTGGAAGGTTATTTTGGTTAAAAATTCATGTTGAATTTTTAAATAGATGACCACCACCATCATCTCAATTTCTAGTAATTCTACAACAAATTCTAGTTTTCCTAGCCTTTCTAGTAACCTCACCACTTCAATGAGTGAATTCGTCGAGAAATCGTTACAAATCCGGCAAAAACTCCCTAGGGTGTCATGGAGGAGTTGGAGCTCGAGTTGGAGAGTGGAGAGGAGGGTGGCTCGGGCTGGGGGGACATTAGTACCGGGCAATGGCTGGAGCCGGTACTAATGTTCTAACATTAGTACCGGCTTATGTTGAGGCCCGGTACTAATGTGTGGATGCCACATTAGTACCGGACCCCCACACCACCCGATACTAATGTAACCGTATTAGTACCGGCTCCATCCCCGGACCGGTACTAATGTGTGCCTCTGGAGGCTCCTCGGGGCCCCCCTTCCCAACCGGTACTAATGTGCACATTAGTACCGGTTCCGAAAAAAACCGGTACTAATGTGCACATTAGTACTGTGAAATCCTCTCCAGGACCAAATGTTGTTTTTCTAGTAGTGTTTACGTTACTTTTTGATAATGACAAATGTTTATAATGTAGATATAGATTTAATATACTGGTCTAGATTATTTTCTTCACGTCATAAATCTAGATTATTTTCACAATAACACGGGTGGGTATTTTTAGAGAAAATAATAGATTTGATTCTATGATGATTAGAGTGATGGCAGGACTTTTTTTTATTATTGTGAATTTTAAGAATTTATCTGTTTTTTCTAACCCTTCTCGAGAGGATTAATATTGAGACTCCAATCATAATAAGTATGCTCTAATAGTAGACTGAGAACTACTCTCTTCCATGAGATGCCAATATGCCATTCCCAGCCTGGCTGTACCCTGCATGGCTGCATCCAACTCGCAATCGACAAAGTACGCACCATTTCACTATCTAGGTCACCGTCAGATAATGATACCAGGCACCACGTGCGTCTTCGTGTCTCGATCTCACTCTCAATAGCGTACAAATTAATTGTGCCAACATATATCAGGCAGACCGAAAATATATTTTGATTTTTTTCGAAGCGACGATATCCAATACTTAAGTTATCTCCTTGTGCTCAACAATTAGTATTATTTTCCCCCTTGTGATGGGTGAGTATTTTTCTTCCCTTCTTCATGAATTCATGGTGGGGAGGGAAACGATTTTTTTCCCAAACAACTTTGGGGGAGGATCCCTAGCTACTTGTTTTCCATTGATCGAAAGTAAGATAGCACAGTACAAGGTTGGTCTCTGGCATACTGTGGAGAGATTACATGAGAAGCAAAGAGAAGTTTCAAAAGATAAAACAGAAAATTTCTCCAAGTCTCTAGCATACCAAAGACAAAGAGGGGGAAGAGGAAAGGAGGAGAGGGAGCAAGGCGGAGGAGTCCGTACCGCCGTCACCTTCCTTGCACCTGTGCAAACTTCTGGTGGCCGCTCGAGCTACGACGAGGTGGGGGCGGTCGTGGAGGGCGGCAGGGCGGGGCGCTAGGGTTGCGCCCGAGTCGCCCCTAGGAGGAGCGATGCGGGTCCCTCCGAGTGAAAAAACTGATACCCGTTAGGCACAGGGAAACAAAATTCAGGTGTTTTAGCACACTATTTTTTTATTCCCACCGCTACTTACATAATGTTCATACGAACACCAATTAAGTTTTATAGAACTATATAGCTATTTTTAAAAATAATTCCTAGTTAGAAATGGTGTAGTTGAAATATCCAACATTTTGCAACACTTCAATTCAAGTATTTAAACACTAAAGCACTTGAATTCTTCTATCAAGGCATTGCTTGTATCCTCACAAATCTAGATGCTGAATAGCTTACAAGCTGTTGGATTTATATCTGAAGATCCCAAGGTTTGGGTGTGTGAGGAGGCAAAATGCTGGTGCACGGCAGACTGGCAGACTGACCCGTATGAAAAGTGAATCTCCTCCCAACCAATGGTCACGTGTTGCTGTGGAATTTTTTAAACAAAATTGGTTTATATGTTGTTTTTCTTTAATTTGCATGGGGTTTTATGGATTTTCTTTTCTTTTCTTTACTTCTATTTTTGGCTGCCGCATGAGTACAAACTAGTAAAACGGTAACGCATGCTAACCGACAGACGTGGACGGCTACAGAAATTTGTCCGCCGCTCCTTATATACACTGTGACGATATAGCAATCTCTATCAATACCCATCCACCACTAGATGATTTGGCTCGAGTCGAGCTCACCATCAGATGATCAGAATAGCACCACACCTCTCGCCAACTTGACATAACATGATCAAGTAGACAAGTAGGGTCTCTTTGTGTGTTACTGTCCGTCTGTCTCAGGCTCTCAGCCAAGGATTTCGGTATGGAGCCAAGGAGGAGAAGGTTACAAATTTCACGTACAAACACCTAACACACAAAAAATAAAAGAATCGATGATCTTTTGTAGATTAATGGATTAGGACGATGTCCTCGCAGGCACCTAACTCAACCTGTCAACCACATGCCAGCAGATATTTTGAACAACTTGTCCTGAAATCTGCCATTTGCCGGATTTTTACTGATCATGATGTTGATCGAAGCAGGGGAATAGCAGAGGATGCCTGTCCTTGGGGGTTGCCCTAAGCCCCTAACCACTGTGGTCATGGGCCGGCTTCGCTGTTTTATACGAGGTTCTTTTACGTAGATCATACCACCTTATATCACTATTTCAAAAGAATTAGGTTCGTGCTCGTGTGTTGCTACGAACATCTCATTATCTATAACACAATACACAAAACATACAATAAAAATTATATACTACGACATTGTATTTCTCAATTTAAGACATCATATCCAAAGAATGACTTGAAGTTGAGCGTACATTTTGGTTTATTAATCTGATAATTTGCCTAAATAATTATGACAAAGACACCCAAAATGCCACACTTTGTCTATTCAAAATCTATGTCTGTGATGCACCGCAGATAGTGTTTTACAATGCTTGGTAGGCGCTTTCTCCAGGCATTTGCTTCACGCGCCACAAGATCGACGAAGAAGTTACGTCGCGTAGCAAGAGTATCCTGTAATGTTTAAATATTTTTTCTTAAAGTCAAAACACGACATGTAATAGGTCTTTTTGCATATTTTAAGATCATGAAAAAGTAGCATTCAACAAAGTATATTTACTCACCATACAGATATCAACTTTTTTATCACTTTCCTAGCTGGTCATGTATTGCAGAATGAGCCATCCACTTGAAAATTAGTTTCCTACGAGATGTGTTAGGTTCAACATAGTCTGTTGGACCATGTTGCGACTGGTTTCTTAGGAGAGGCAGGCTAGCAGGCACAGTGGTGTCATCGTAACTGTCATAATCAGTCTCTCAGGTCACACCCAAGGGTCCTGAATACCATCCCAAAAATGATTGATAACACCTGAAAGTTAACTGAAGGTGTTAACAGAGGATCACCATACTCAAAAGCTTAGATTCTCTTCAAAAGGTACAATTACAGATGTAGTTACTAAAATCAAACAGAGGCAGAGGTCAAACGAAGTTTTCTTTTCCCCAAAACAGGACAGCCTCTGATTTCATTTAGAAAATTGTTTACTAACAATAATAAACAAATAAGTGCAAGATCATCAAATAACAATAAAAATGGAATCAGGGTGGCAGCCGACGTCCTCATGCACAACCATATTTCATCATGAAAGATAACCCACCGAAAATCATAACTCTGTACAATAAAATTACAGTAAATATCATAGTATAAAATGGATTTTTGTTTACCTAGATGATTGAATTGAGACAAACCATGTTGAGCTAAAACACCATCCCATGCACAATATCATAAAGTATTTAATTTTACCTAGAGAGAAAGCAAGAAGCATTAAATTGCACTGTTCTATCCCAAATACACATTAATCTGTAAGATACGCATGAAAAATAAATATCATAATATTACCTAGCCTACAATGTCAAAACCTCCTTGTATACAATATTCTTCGTATACGTGCCGTTCACCGGTAATACTTTTTTTTGTTTTTTGACCACAACATTTTTTTACCCTTGCCCTTTGCTCTCTTTTTTGCATTTTTCATTTTAGCCTCCTCCTCCTCTGCCTCTGCATTAGGCGGGGGCGAGGGTCTTGATGTTCATTCTGGATGTGGCTCTAGACATAGCAACGTACAACTGACCATGGGAGAACACAGATGCGGGCAGGTACATTCCTACGTTTGGTATTGTTTGGCCCTGTGGCTTGTTTACCGTCATGGCAAAGCTGAGCCGAACAGGGAACTGCTTTCTCTTGAATTGAAAGGGGAACATCTCATCATCAGAGGGGCACAAGGGTATCTGAGGAAGGAAAATCCTCTTCCCAGCATGCTACCCCAGAACAATTTCAGCATCTATTGAGTTTCTTTGGAACCCTCGAACCACCAGTCTTGTTCCATTGCAGAGTCAGTTTGTAGGGTCTATATTTCTAAGCAATATTATCGGGCAACCAATCTTGGGCTTTAGCACATGTGGTGGTAGCCTGTTGGGAGTCAGTGTGTTGAGAAACTCCTGAGGATAGTAGTTATGGGGATCATCAACCGCTTGGTCAAAACTATAGTACACCATCTCCCCACCCTGGAACTTGTTGATCATCTCAAAATTAATATCATCCACCTAGTCATTACGTGTTGATAAAATGGCTCTGGAGGTTATGTAATCCTTGTTTGTCATGTTTGCATTAAGGTATGGAAAGATGTTCTCGATCAACGTGTCAAGATCTTTCTCGGAATCCCTAGTGTACGGGACACAAATTTCGTCAGGAAGGCGTACATCACCATCTTCATTAACCTTCTCTGTGCCATTACCAATGCGCAAAAGATAATCCACGAACCATCGGTCACTCTGGGCCCTCATGTTGTGCACAAGCTTAAGATGTCGCATGGATACCCAAAGATTCGACTTTCGCAAGGAAGCACCGACAATTTGAGCCCTGGATCCTTTACGTACAACACGGAGGACATGTCTGAAATCTCCACCAACTACAACTGTCTTCCCACCGAATGGAAGATCCATATGTCCCATTATATCACGCATGCTATTGTCTAGCACTTCCACAACCTGCCTCTTTGTCATAGACGCCTCGTCCCAAATGATGAGAGACGCTTGCAGCAGCAGCTTGGCAGTTCCACTCTGTTTTGTGAAGCTGCAACAATATTTATCGTCGAGCGTTAGGGGAATCTTGAAGCGTGAGTGGGCTGTCCTCCCACCAGGCAGGCATTATAGATGCTGCGACACCAGATGTAGCTGTAGCAATGACAAGCTTGTTCTAACTGTGAACAGTTCCGAGAAGTGCTCTATACAAAAAGTCTTTTCTATGCTGCCTGGTCCATCTACAAAGAATAGACCACCTTGTTCGGTGTCGACTGTGGACATTATCTCATCATAGGCAGCCCTCTGCTCCTCATTTAGTAGAGAGGATAGCCCCACATTTTCTGGATTTGTCTCAATGCTGGCCTCCTCAAATATCTCATGAGGGACCGTGCTAGCATCATCAAATGCATCATCAATTTGTGGTAGGGGGAACATCCTTATGTCCTTACCCATAGATTGGAGCATGTTCCTGATGTCAATCAAAACTATCTGTTCCACCCGACTTAGATTTGGATTGTTGCGCTTGTAGTCTTCTGCATTGTGTCAAAGTGTTTTGTCCGCAAACTAGCCATATCCTTCGGCTCATAGAACAAAAGTATTATAGCAAACAACCTACGCAATGAGGATGGCATCTGGAACATACTATTTTTAGTAAGACATTCATCGAGCGTATTGTCCTCTTCGATTAGACCTGCAACACAAGCAACATCACAGAACGAATCATAATGCACACCATTCATAGTTCTAAGGTCCTTCCATGACGTCGCTCTAGGAACATGGTTTAGGAGGACCCAAAGAAAATATCGTTCGCCCTCTGCCGGATTTGCAGATACGAGTCTCCCGACCTGGTATGCCGAGTTTTTCCTTGGTTGCCAACATTTCTCTTTCACATTCCAAGTATAATACCATAGAAAGTCACGATACAAGGTTCCGCGAGCTTCAGGATGATGGTAGTTGTAGTTAAACCATTCTGTGAGCATTGACTCCTCGATACGCGACTTTTTTAAAACTCGTTCAATCTTGTTCCGTATATGAAATGAAACCATATGCTGGCCAGGGAGATGACATTGCAGTGCTTGCACCGGTGGGTGATACTGGTGTAAATCAAATGCGTATATCCTCCACATCACTTCTAGAGGCCCCACCCACCGGGCCTCTCTGTACTCCGTGATCTCATCAATGTTCCCGTTGGCATCTTTTTTTCCATTTTCCTTAACAGCCACATATGCTTTGTCATGACCCTTGTAGATATACTTGAATAGATATTTCATGGACTTAATGTTGCTGCATGCCTCGACATTAATGTGGTAGTTGAAAGTACGTATGAGATATGGGTTGTACGGGACAACCCATTGATTGTCCAACGTGTGACCTCGAATCATTTCCATACGACCATCATCGCGCCGCCTGTACATTGGGTACAAATCCTTGCCTTGCGATGTTGAATCACAGAATGGTCGCGGGTAATAGTTCTTGAGTGAAGTACGATCCTTTGTGCATGGGCAACTTGGATTAAGCACACCGCAGGGTCCAAGCATCATATGCTTCGTGACCATCCTGTAGAGCTTAGGGTACTCCTTTTTGTTGGGTAGCTCTGCAGAGATAATCTGTCGTACTGCTCTGGGCAAGTGATCTTGTACTTCCTCTGCATTATCAGCAGCCAGTGTGCATGCGGCAAGCCCCTCTTCTGGAACTCAATGACATATACATAAGCTTTTACCTTCCCATGTATGTCGTTGTACATCAACCGTCGCCTCAACTCCTCCAACTTGGCTCTGAACACTCGTGCCATGAGATCTGGACGGTCCTGGGCGCACTATCCTGGATATAGCTCATTTTTTATCACTTCTCATTTCAGATTGCATGCCATGGAGAGGAAGATATCTGGTTTGCCATACTTTCGCATCAGAGCCATCGCGTCCATGTACCGACGCCTCATATCACGGGGACCACCAATGAACGTTGGTGATAGAACCGTATGCTTCCCAACCTCATTCACATCTTCCACCTCCTTACAATAGCTGTGAACCAAACCCTGGTACAAGTCAGCCCTCATAGTATCCTGATTGTTGCGGTAGTAGTCCAGACACGAAGATTCTATCTTCACGTAAGTGTCGACGGCAAACTGTTGGAGCAGACGCTTGCCGTATAGTATTGGATTGAAATCCCAGGCCGCATCTACAACCTATAGCAATAGTAATCACGCATTGAAACACATTTATTCCCAGCAGAACCTACACACACGAATTGCTTTCAGTTAGTATCATGATGCACGGTCATCGGGTCATATTTGTTAAGAGAAAATATGCAATTACCTGCTTCATCATCGCCACCCTCCTGAGCACGTGCCTTGCGGATCGCTCGGGCTCTATTAACCTACGCCTCAGTCACACCAACTTTGGGCATGCAGTTGTGCCACCCGAACTCTCCCCTTGGAAAGAAGAGCGGGTACGAGAGGGGGTCGTAGCAGCTATGATACGACCGGATGCCTTTCCATGACCTATCCTTCCAGTGGAGGATGACACTATTTTCAAACTGACCCCGATGCTCGCCCCCCTCAATCCAAACGGCAACAACCTCCGACATTAAAGGCTTATTGTATGTTCTCTGGTCCAGATGTTGATCAAGGTTGAACTCGATATGGTAATCCGAAAAAATCTCTACCTCTCCCATAGTGCGAAGATGATCCGAGTAGGGATTAACACCAGTATTGAAGATGTTTACCAACGTACGAGTGACCTCTCCGTCTTTCTGTTTAGTCTTCTCATGACACTTGCTGAGCCTATAATCAAGATCATGATCGTCGTCGTAGAAATAAAGCTCGAGGTGATTAGGTTCATACTTATTTTCTTTGCCAAAGTTTTTAAGATTATGGTAAAGGGTGCCATGTGCACGAAAGGTGTAAACGGGACACTTTTGAGTGTCGATGGTCACACTATCAAGATTAGAGTGTAGAGAAGTGAATGAGAAGTACCCACTGAAATATTTGATGTGATCACGAAAATGTCTGGCATCAACGTCTGAGACCGTCCACAATCGCACGAGTTCATCCAAGGGCGTGTCGGGGGTGGATAGATGAATATCTCCACTACGACAGCAGAATCTCGGTGGTTCATACTCAAACTTCTTTGCGTTGTCGAACTCGCAATTATCCATTGGCTTTAGTGTGTGACCCTCTTCGGGGATATTGCCGTAAACCGCACCGAATGGATCCGATGCATCGGGTTCAATATTATCTTCATCACCCCTTGCGAGGTCGACATCCATGACGGCATCACCATCATCCTCTGATAGTATTTAGCATTAGTCAAGGGTGCTATATGTTGGTTAAAATGGAAACTTAACGTGAGATAATTGCAGCGAGGTATACCTTGTCCCGCGAAAAGAAACCCATCATCCTCTTCCTCGTCCTCATCGAATACGATGTTCTCATCACCATCTGACGCAACCACATGTGACGTGAGTGGTGAGACGAACATAGGTGAATATGCACAATGTGAACATGAAGAGTGTTGACATTTCTTAGCATCGATCACATAAGAACAGATTTGGAATCCATCCTTAGCGTCAGCGCTAGAAATGCTTTGTTGGCATTTCTTAACGTCACCACTAACGACGCCGAGTTAGCGTCAACATCAAGACTTGCCAATGGTAATTCTAAACGATCATGAACGAATCCGCAAGCGCACAGATAAACCATTGTAGCATTTCCCCAAGGAAGGAGAATATTCCAAGGGTATCGTATCCGTGGAAGGCAATGGCGGATATCATAGACTTATGATTTTGCACTGAATGTAAACCAAGAGATAGATATAGGAAACAACAACTCAAAGGCAGGGGTAAGATAAAAGATATGATAGGGTAGTGTGACACACACTTAGATCTACCTCTACTCTAGTACTCTACGACATAGGGGGAACATACGAGTTAGCTCTAGGTTCTAATGTACTAAACATACAAAGCTAGAAGATACAAGAGATAGGCATGAAATATTGCATGAGAGGGTAAGGTTCAGCACCCAGGTACAAACGGGGAGATAGCCCACGACGACTAGCACTCTGTGAAACTATACTTTAGACTCCTACAGCAATACCCCAGCGTGGAGGGTTCCAAAGGGTCCAACAGTTGTCACCACTACGGCCTACCTCTATCGTTACGGGGGCTATGCTCATAACTAACGTAGCCACACAACCCAGGCACCATGCCTGCGTTGCTGCTAGACTTCACCCGCCCCGGCTATTGTGACCCAGGGTGAGAGCCAACAGAAGACTGGTCAACTTAGACCGAGTATCGTAGCTTGAACACAAACCTCATGCAACATTATCATGCCATCTAACAAGATCAACTAAGGCTAGACATACAAACGGATATGAACTCTCTTATGTCTAGTCAATAAGATCAAAGGGTCGTGTTCGGGAAGAACACGAGCCTCTAACTTATGAACAAACACATAAGGAATGAGTTTATCATCCTTCAAGTGGATCAAAAGGTAGTGTTCATGAAGAACACAAGCCTCTAAATGATGAACAAGATATGAACTCAAGAACATATCAAGCATATGATCTACCATGACTTTATATGAAATAGCTGAATAACTGAAGTAGATCAAAGTCATACATTGAAATAAAGATAAAAGAGAACTCATACCTAGACTCCAAAGAAGACTTGGAACCTGAATAGGAGCTACTCTAGCCTACCCCCTAGCCTTGGAGACTAAAAGTGAGAGGAGAATGAGAGAGTGGTGTGTGTGAAATGGGAGGCCCTCCCCTTCTATTTATAAGCAAAGAGGAGGCTTGCCTCGGGCACCAAATGGCCTCAAAACACACGGGAGTGAAGCAAGTGACCAATGAGCGAGCGCCACATGGAGGGACGAGATGGGGCGGCCCAAAGGTGGTTCGGTCGATCCTAGGATCGGCCGGCCCCCTAGGCCCCCCCACTCGGGGTGGTTTTCCTCTGGGTGGCTGCCCTGTGGGCCCTCTGATCCATCCTCGGTGCATGGCTTGTTTTGGTATCCGAGGTGGGCCCTTTGATCCATGTGAAGTCCATGTGTCGCTCTCTGATTCGTCGGTGAGTGCCTCCCTTGGATCAGTGACGTGGAGCGCCATGTGTTTCCTTGGTGGCAGCCACCTCCTCAGCTGAGTTGGCATGATTCTTCCATAGAAGGTGGATTTCCATCCCTTTTAATGGGTATTTCACCTACATACAAATAATCTGCAAGGACAAGTGGAACTACATTATTCAAACCAGAATGCAAGTAAATAATGCATATGCCTCCATTTATGTGAGAATATTGATGGCTGAAAGTAGTACTTAACAGCCGTCAACAAACTCCCCAAAGCTAACCTCTTGCTCGTCTCGAAGAAAGACATTAGGGACTTGGGTTGGTTGATCAGGAGTTGCTTCAATGTTGTATTCTTAACTCATGGCAAACATACAACAAAGTATTCTACCAAGAGTTTGAACAAGTTGGCAATGTTCTTACCATTCACCTGATGACATGGGGCATATAGCTTCACCTGCCTTAGGCGGTTAAGAGACAGAATGGTTATATAGCAAATGCATAGTCACTCATACCTTGATCAGCTATCAATCCGGAGGTTTTGCAAATTTTTCAAAAGAAAATCAGAGTTCCTCAAATCATACTCTCGGATCGCTCAAAGGGTATGTTTCCTGACCAAGGCATTAATGTTGCCTTTCTTCACATCCTACTCCTAATAGGCTTATGTGGAGCTGTAGGTAGGGAAGAAAATGTGGCATACTTGTCTCTCATATTTTGCTAAGTGAAAAACTGGATCCTTGGAAGAAACATACATACATCCTGATCAAGATGTGCATATGTGTGTGATGATGATGAGCATGGCAAGGTGGATACTAGGCCCAGAAATGGGTGCTAGATATTACCATGCTTTATATGAGGAATTGATGGTAAGGTGGACACTAGCCCCAGAGTAGGTACTAGTTATTACCATCTATATGGTGGAACTCTTTCTCTTGCACATATCAATCCCTTTCTCCTTTTGGAAATTTTTTGAGACTTGGGCTAGCTCTCTTTATTTTATTTTTTTGCCATGCTTTTGAGCATGCTTTTCTCTTTTTTTAGCTAGCCCTTTGTCTCTATCGGAGATATTTGGAGAGGGATGAATGATACAAAGATGCATAGAGTTTTATTTGTGGAAGAATGCATAAGCAAATAGAACAAATGATGAATGCTAACTTCCAGTGTAGAAGTTTAGCATGAACGTGTACGTGATCTTGATCAGGGGAGTATGAGTTCTAACAAGGGTCACAACAATTTGACAAAGCTCAATGAGAGAACAAGCTGCATATGTGGAGGCTAACAAGAGCTAGAATCTACATATGGCCTTGGATAGGAAATGCTCATCATTGAGGAACTCGTCATGTTTTGATTTTTCAAAAAGTAAAACTCCGGATGTGAAGCATCACTAGGTACAAGATCATAACACTCTATTATACCATATCATGTCTCACAACAACTTAGGCAAGGATCATGCTTTTTCCTACCCACATTTTTCAAGCTAAGGTTTGAACATGCAAGCCAACAAACTCAAAACTTAGATTGGTTACAAAGTTGTAAGAAAGACATACGAGAAGAATAAACAGAGCAACTATTCATCATTTCAACCATAGAGGCAAAGCATTCTTACTATGCATATCAAAGCAAACTAAGCAAACTTGATGAAAGCAAATAAATCATTTTGGTCTTTTTAATTTTTGCAGATTTTTTTTGGGTTTTCATTATAAGATATTCTGAAAACAAAGGAAGATACAAGTTACCTCAGGATGGGGGTCCTCCCCCAAGCTAGCTTCAGGCTTACTGCGGAGGAGGGTAGAAGAAACCCTGACTCGCGTAGTAAGCCCTCTGCTCCTCCATGTGTCACTGCTGAGCCTACTGCATGGCTTCAATCCTTTCACCAGCCTGACGCTACCATGCTGAGGTAGACTCGACGTGGGTGTTCAACGTCTCCTCCAATCCCATGACCTGGACAGTGAGCTCTCCCATCTGCTGTGTGAGCTGAGCATCGCGTGCAAAGGCTGAGGAGTACCGCCGAAAAGACGAAGACGGAGATGGACCACCAGAGCTAGAACTAGCGGGTGTAGCCCACTGAGCACCGCTCGCACTTGCCCAAGCCGTGCCACTCGCACTTGGATGGTAGGTGGGTTGATCCCAATCAGGTGCATATCCAGGGGTAACCCCGAACATGTACCCCGCAGGGGCCCCTCCTGCCATCGGTGGTGTAGCAGGTTGTGGCTGTGGTTGTGGTGGTGGCTGTGACTGCTGCTGCTGCATGTGTGCTCTTTTCGCCGCGCTTCTGGTGGACCTGCCTGAAACACTAGCATGACGGCTTTCCTCTTGTGTAACAAGGGGAATGGTTAGTGACTCCGAGCTATACAATCGAAACCCCGGGTTAGGTAACGGGATTTGATTTGCATAACCCGGAAAGAAGAAAGTCAAAGAATCATTTGGGCCTCTCATGAGTATATGCCCTTGGATCAAGTATGCCTCATCAATGAGAACTCAAGGCATCCCGATGAAGGGTACGAGATTCCCGCTAAGAACCCCGAGTCTGAGAGCAATACGAGTCACCAAAGACGTACACTCAATAGGACCTATCATCTTGAAATTCATCAACCACTATCGAATCATGGCTTTAACGGGAGAGACATTGATTTGTTTAACAGCATCATATAAAAGCATCAACTCATTACTGCGCATGGGCCGAACATCCTCTCATGGAAAGAGAGTAATGACGAGCCACTTGTGCCACAAACGGAGAGTGGGATGCACAATATCATTGCACCGAGGCACAAACTTGGCACTGTAAACAAGACAGGAGATGTCTGCCCAGAAAGAGTCTCGAACAAAACCCTCACAAGCCATCTTCAGAGAAACAGCACAACGAGGACTAAAACCAAGGAGACGACTAAGTTCCTTCCAAGAAACACGATAATCGGTCCCAAAAAGACGAAACTCAACACCATCCGGAACCTCGGTAAGAGAGCAAAGAAACTGGATGGTGAGGGGCCGAGAGTCAGGCTCTGTAACCGGCGCAAACTCTTCCCAACCAAGAGCAGACCAAATAGAAGCAAACTCGAGATCCATACCTGTTTTCTCCATAAGTGCCGGGTCGAAGCCCCGGGTGTGGGCGAAGACTCGGTCCTTCAGGATAGCGTAGCCTTGCTCCTCTCGAGCGCCCCGCAAGCTGAGGTATGGGGTGTCGTCGACGACCTCCTCCGCCGCTTGAGGTTTGGCTTGCTCTTCTTGCTCTTCTTCATAATCCATCGTTGATGGGCTCGGCGTCGGCTCGGCGGGGACGGATGAACTCACGCTTGCCCGCGAACGGGAGCGTGTCACCCTCCGGAGATTGTTCGCCGCCCAATTCATGGTAGCACAACAACAAAAGGACAACAAGAGCAACTCGGTGATGGATTAGTGAAATCGAATGAAATTCTTACCAAGCTTGCTCTACCAATAGCAATACTTTCAGCAACACAATGGAGAGAACACTTGATGATCCAAACTTGAGCAAGAAATCTAAGAAAACCAAGAGAGCAAGGAGTAGAGAGGGGAGTGTGAATAAAATGAGTTCAATGGGTGAAGAACACCCCCTCTCCCCCTGCTATTTATAGGCAAAAGCGCCAGGCATCCAGACATGGCCGTTGGGCAACGGCTAGGAGCCGTTGGAGCAAGGTGGGGCCCAGCAACCGTTGGGCTGCTTCGGCCGAACCTGGGGTCGGCCGACCCCAGGCCAGGCCCACCTGCCCTCTGCCCTGGCCAGTGGCTCCCCAACGGCTAGCTGGGGACCTGCCTGAGTGCCTTGGCCCAAATTCCCCTGAAATATTTTTCAAATGATTTTTCTAGAATTTTCAAACTCAGAAATTATTTTCAAAAACTTTATTTGTAAAGGGAAAAGGCTAGATAAATCTAGCATGCAGATGCAAGGTTTGGAAGAATCAAATATGCAATTTTGGAAATCAAATAAAATAAAATTTTGGAAAGGGAAATATGAGATAAATACCAGCTTTACCCTTTTTGGTAGAAAGGACTCATCATTTTTAGTCCGACGAGTTGGACTCTTCTCAGTGGTTAATTCCACTCGGCACCCCACTCCTGAGAAGTAGATGTTGGTGCCTTCTCAATATTCCATCATTCTTTATGAATTTTCTTTTGCTTCTTTGACGGAGATTTCTTCTTTGGGGGTGAAGGCTCCGTCCTTTCCCCAAGCTACTCAACACTATCCTGCACCAAATAGCATTGCTCTTCTTTGTCTTGAAACTTGAACTTCAAGTTCCTCTTCCCAATGCGAAAATGAATTACTCCGGACCCCACATTGATTCTAGCTCGGACATCACTGAGAAATGGTCGCCCAAGGATGAGCGGCATTCCTCCCTCGTCATCCATATCAAGGACCACGAAATCCGCAAAGACATAAGAGTTCTTGACCTTGACCAATAGGCTCTCAACAATCCCTTCTGGATATCGTATCGTTGAATCGGTGAGTTGGATAGTCCGGGCTGTCGGAGAGAGAGCCGGATATCCCAGTTGCTCAAACATGGCCTTGGACATGAGATTAACACTTGCACCAAGGTCGCAAAGGGCATGCTTGATCGTCTTGTAATAAATGGTGCATGTAATAGTTAGATAGCTAGGATCTTTCTTGTGCACAACTGCTTATTCCTCTCGTGGATCTAGAATTTGTTGTATGGGCTTCCCTGCATAGTTAGGAGCATGTGTCTTCCTAGGTGGCTTACCCCACCTAGTTGAAACTACACTAACATTTTCACAAGAGGACACGGGTTGCCCCGGGATCCTCCCATTATCAGCAGACGGAACCAAAGTAGCTAACTGAGCTAACTAAGTTTCTAACATTTTGTTAAAACTCAGCTGGCTCTTCTGAGTAGAAGAAAAACTATCAAGCTTAATATTGAGACTTTCCAAGGTTTTGTCAAGGGCAACTAGCTTTTTGTTAACACCTTCAATAATCTTAGCTTGCCCAAAAACGAGATCTCTCAAGGAGGGTTGGTTAGGATTGTAAGAGTTACCTTGGTTACCTCCTTGATAATAAGGGCGTTGTTGATTCCACGTTTGGCCTCCTTGTTGAGGTGGACGATAACCATTGTTGTTGCCGTTCATGTACATCACTTCTTCCTGAGTCTCCGGACAATAACTTCCTGAGTGCCCAGTGTTACCACAGACCTCACAAGTCATATGAGAATTCATAGACAGAGTAGTGGTGGCCATGGCAGCCTTCTCGCTGGTGTAGGCATCCAGTCTCTTCATAAGAAGATCCAACTTGGCAGTAATCATGTCTGCTTCCTTGACAGTATGAGTACCCCTCGGACGTGGTTGGAGTCTTTCATCACTCCACCCTTGGTTGGAAACCATCTTCTCAATGAGTGATTTAGCAACAGTAAGTGAGAAGAATGCTACTTGAGCAGCAGCATCAATATGGCCTCGGGCTATCAGAGTCAACCCATTATAGAAGCTTTGAAGAATAAGTCAATCCTCCATCCCATGGTGAGGACAGGCCAGGACATACTCCTAAAGCCTTTCCCAAGCCTCTGGAGTGGATTCACTTGCTGCTTGCTGAAAACAAGAAATTCTCCCACGAAGAGCATTAGTTTTACCCAATGGGAAGAACTTCTTGAGGAATGCCTATGAACACTTGTCCAAAGAATTAATGGCATCACGATTCGCGTAGAACCATTGCTTGGCCTTCCCCAGGAGAGAAAATGGAAACAGTCGAAGACGAACATCATCCATATTCGCACCCCTGATGATGAAAGTGCTGCATAGCTCTAGGAATTGCTGCAAATGGGCATTGGCATCCTCATTTGGCTTGCCACAGAATGGGCTAACCTGTACCATCGTAATTAGACCCGTCTTGATCTCAAAATTTTCAGTCCCCATTGCCACCTCAGGGCCTTGCAGCACTTGGTCAGCAGAAGGAGCTGAGTACTCACGAAGTGTCTTCTGGGCCATAATTTGACGTGGATGGTACAAAGGAAGCTGGATCGCCTTCCGGACGAGTACGACGAGGTAAGTCGAAATGAATTCGAGCTTTCCTCACTAGTGACTCGGGATCTTCAGTAAAATTCTCTGGTAAGTCGAAACCAGTCATACACTACCTGTCTTCATCATCCAAAGATAAAAGAAGACAATCAAGGTTAGACTACATTGAGAGTTGCCCTAACCTACTCATGATTTATAAACAAATGCAAAGCATAGTCATGATAATCCTGTGCCTTTCCCGTGACGACCAGCACTCTGCGAAACTATACTTTAGACTCCTACAGCAATACCCCAGCGCAGAGGGCTCCAAAGGGTCCAACAACTGTCACCACTGCGGCCTACCTCTATCGTTAAGAGGGGTATACTCATAACTAATGTAGCCACACAACCCAGGCACCATGTCTGCGTTGCTGCTAGACTTCACCCGGCCCGGCCTATTGTGACCCAGGGTGAGAGTCACCAGAAGACTGGTCAACTTAGACCGAGTACCGTAGCTTGAACACAAACCTCATGCAACACTATCATGCCATCTAACAAGATCAACTAAGGCTAGACATACGAACAGATACGAACTCTCTTATGTCTAGTCAAAAAGATCAAAGGGTCGTGTTTGGGAAGAACACAAGCCTCTAACGTATGAACAAACACATAAGGAATGAGTTTATCATCCTTCAAGTGGATCAAAAGGTAGTGTTCATGAAGAACACAAGCCTCTAAATGATGAACAAGAGATGAACTCAAGAACATATCAAGCATATGATCTACCATGACTTTATATGAAATAGCTGAATAACTGAAGTAGATCAAAGTCATACATTGAAATAAAGATAAAAGAGAACTCATACCTAGACTCCAAAGAAGACTTGGAACCTGAATAGGAGCTACTCTAGCCTACCCCCTAGCCTTGGAGACTAAAAGTGAGAGGAGAATGAGAGAGTGGTGTGTGTGAAATGGGAGCCCCTCCCCTTCTATTTATAGGCAAAGAGGAGGCTTGCCTCGGGCACCAAATAGCCTCAAAACACCCGGGAGTGAAGCAAGTGACCAATGAGCGAGTGCCATGTGGAGGGACAAGATGGGGTGGCCCAAAGGCGGTTTGGCCGATCCTAGGATCAGTCGGCCCCCTAGCCCACCCACTCGGGGTGGTTTTCCTCTGGGTGGCTGCCCTGTGGGCCCTCTGATCTATCCCCGGTGCATGGCTTGTTTTGGTTTCCGAGGTGGGCCCTTTGATCCATGTGAAGTCCATGTGTTGCTCTCTGATTCGTCGGTGAGTGCCTCCCTTGGATCAGTGACGTGGAACGCCATGTGTTTCCTTGGTGGCAGCCACCTCCTCAGCTGAGTTGGCATGGTTCTTCCATAGAAGGTGGGTTTCCATCCCTTTTAATGGGTATTTCACCTACATACAAATAATCTCCAAGAACAACTGGAACTACATTATTCAAACCAGAATGCAAGTAAATAATGCATATGCCTCCATTTATGTGAGTATATTGATGGCTGAAAGTAGTACTTAGCAGCCGTCAACAAAGAGCATGCACGTCATGGACACATACCTTGACAAGGGTATTTGTGCAAATCACGTGGTGGCATACAAGCAGGCTCATCAACCATGGATGGTTGTGTCTGAGTACACCTTTCATTACGAGGTCCATGTCTGGAAGTACCTGCAGATATGGGATGGTGGGTGAGACACAAAAATAGTGAAGACCGACCTTCAGCAAGTAATGTTGTCACCTGCTCCTAACGCATCCGACACTCCGTCACCCCGCGGGTAGGTCTATGTGATATATATATATATAATATATATATATATATATATATATATATATATATATATATATATATATATATATATATATATATATATATATATATATATATATATAATATATATATATATATATATAGCATTAAAACACAGTTTGGTTAAATGTGTATTAACTTATCAGTTATAATAATATATAGGTTGGCAAGTAGTTTACCATTGTCAACAACACACGACTGTATCAGCTGACTCGTAATGTTCTCATTTTCACCAGCGGTCCCATTGGTGTTTCTTCCAATGGTTGAGTCAAACTCTGTTGGCATTTCTTAGCGTGACCTCTTAAGAACAGATTTAGAATCCATCCTTAGCGATAACGCTAGAAATACTTGTTGGCATTTCTTAACATCACTACTAACGACGCCGAGTTAGCGTGAACATCAAGACTTGCCAAAGGTAAATCTAAACGATCATGAATGAATCCGCAAGTGCACAGATAAACCATTTTAGCATTTCCCCAAGGAAGGATAATATTTCAAGGGTATCGTATCCGTGGAAGGCAATGGCGGATATCATAGACTTATGCTTTTGCACTGAATGTAAACCAAGAGATAGATAGAGGAAACAACATCTCAAAGACAGGGGTAAGATAAAAGATATGATAGGGTAGTGTGACACACACTCAGATCTACCTCTACTCTAGTACTCTACGGCTTAGGGGGAACATACGAGTTAGCTCTAGGTTCTAAGGTACTAATCATACAAAGTTAGAAGATACAAGAGATAGGCATGAGACATTGTATGAAAGGGTAAGGTTCAACACCCAGGTACAAACAGTGGCGAAGGTAGAGCGAAAATAAGGGGGGTGCGCTTCTTCGACACTACTTTGTCTATGACCGTAATATTTATATGGTATAATATGAGTTTTCAAATCAAAATACACTAATAAAATGTTCAATAAAATATATTTAATTAGATAAATATTATTGGGGGTTGGCTATTTAGTGAGTACTAGTCGCCTAGCTCTTCCTTCTCCGATCCCTATCCCAATCGTCAATATAGCAACCCTTTCTTCTGAGTAGGAAGCATGGTGTCTGGCGTGGTGTAACAAAATTCTTTTTTTTCTTACTACATAGATGCACATCTCTCCTAGAGTCCTATGTATTCATTTTTTAGTGATATATAAGCAAACTTGACAAATTTTCATCTTTGGATTCCCAAATCCTATAGGATTTTCAACATAATCAGATAAAATAAGTAAGAAAAATGTCATGCAATCCTGAAATGCTAAACTACTCTATCTGAATCCTATAGCTTGACAAATCAAGTCATATACAATACTTCTTTCTTTATTACTTGGCTTCCGCAGGAGTGCAGCAAGACGCTAGCCTATTTGCCCCAGCTGAAAAATATCACCTGCAAAAACCATTCTGAACAACCAATTGACTCTCCTTGTTTGGCATGAGGTTTTGCATCCTAATCCTATGATAGAAAAACTCAGGAAGCAAGCCACAATTATTTGTAAAATAGCAGCAAGCAAGAGAAGAAGGGCATGGAGCCATGGACACATGGTAGAGAGGAGAGAGAGAGAGAGAGAGAGAGCGCATAAGGCAATAGGAATGCATGCATTAATTAACAATAATCGTTTTGCTCATAACTCTCGGTGTTGGATTGGCGATCATTGGATTGATGGTATTGATTCGCTTGTGCTTCCACGTCACGTCGCCATGCGCCGCTACGGGGTTGCATAGTGCATGGCCCAGGGGGGTGCACAGACGGTGAAAGTTTGGTGATTAACACATAATCTCATTTTTTCTGTGGGTGCATTTGCACCCCCTGTCAACTACATAGCTTCGCCCCTGGGTACAAACAGGGAGATAGCCCTCGACGATCAGCACTCTACGAAACTATACTTTAGACTCCTACATCAATCAGTGCGGAGGGTTCCAAAGGGTCCAACAGCTGTCAACACTGCGGCCTACCTCAATCGTTACGGGGGCATGCTCATAACTAACATAGCCACACAACCCAGGCACCATGCCTGTGTTGCTGCTAGACTTCTCCCGGCCCGGGCTATTGTGACCCAGGGTGAAAGCCACCAGAAGAATGGTCAACTTAGATTGAGTACCGTAGCTTGAACACAAACTTCATGCAACACTAACATACCATCTAACAAGATCAAACTAGGACTAGACATATGAACGGATACGAACTCTCTTATGTCTAGTCAACAAGATCAAAGGGTCGTGTTCGTGAAGAACACAAGCCTCTAACTTATGAACAAACACATAAGGAATGAGTAAATCATCCTTCAAGTGGATCAAAAGGTAGTGTTCACGAAGAACACGAGCCTCTAAATGATGAACAAAAGATGAACTCAAGAACATATCAATCATATGATCTACCACTACTTTATATGAAATAGCTGAATAACTGAAGTAGATCAAAGTCATACAAAGAAATAAAGATACAAGAGAACTCATACATAGACTCCAAAGTAGACTTGGAACCTGAATAAGAGCTACTCTAGCCTACCCCCTAGCCTTGGAGACTAAAAGTGAGAGGAGAATGAGAGAGTGGTGTGTGAGAAATGGGAGCCCCTCCCCTTCTATTTATAGGCAAGGACCAGGCTTGCTCGGAGCACCAAATGGCCTCAAAACACCCAGGGATGCAGCAAGTGACCAATGAGCAACCACCACGTGGAGGGCCACGATGGGGCGCCACTAGGTCGGTTCGGCCGATCCTAGGATCGACCGACCATCTAGGGCGGCCCCGCCTGGTGTGCTTCCTCGTGGTGGCTTGCAGGTGGGCCCTCTGAGCTTTCCCCGGTGCATGGCTTGTTTTGGAATCCTAGGTGGGCCCTTTGATCCATGTGAAGTCCATGTGTCGCTCTCTGATTCGTTAGTGAGTGCCTCCCTTGGATCAGTGACGTGGATTGCCACGTGTTTCCTTGGTGGCAGCCACCTCCTCAGCTGAGTTGGCATGGTTCTTCCATAGAAGGTGGGTTTCCTTCTCTTTTCATGCTTATTTCATCTACATACAAATAATCTCCAAGGACAAGTGGAACTACATTATTCAAACCAAAATGTAAGTAAATAATGCATATGCCTCCATTTATGTGAGAATATTGATGGCTGAAAGTAGTACTTAACAGCCGTCAACAAACTCCCCCAAGCTAACCTCTTGCTCGTCTCGAAGCAAGACATTAAGGACTTAGGTTGGTTGATCAGGAGTTGCTACGATGTCATATTCTTAACTTATGGCAAACATACAACAAAGTACTCTACCAAGAGTTGAACAAGTTGGCAATGTTCTTACCATTCACTTGATGACATGGGGCATATAGCTTCACCTACCTTAGGCAGTTGAGAGACAGAATGGTTACATAGCAAATGCATAATCACTCATACCTTGATCAGCTATCAATCCGGAGGTTTTGCAAATTTTTCAAAAGAAAATTAGAGTTCCTCAAATGATACTCTCAGATCGCTCAAAGTGTATGGTTCCTCACCAAGGCATCAAGTTGCCTTTCTTCACATCCTACTCCTAATAAGCTTATGTGGAGCTGTAGGTAGAGAAGAAATGTGGCATACTTGTCTCTCATATTTTGCTAAGTCAAAAACCGGATCCTTGGAAGAAACAAACATACATCCTGATCAAGATGTGCATAAGTGTGTGATGGTAATAAGCATGGTAAGGTGTATACTAGGCCCGGAAATGGGTGCTAGATATCACCATGCTTTATATGGGAAATGAAGGATTGATGGTAAGGTGGACACTAGTCCCGGAGTAGGTACTAGTTATTACCATCTATATGGTGGAACTCTTTCTATTGCACATATCAATCCCTTTCTCCTTCTGAAATTTTTTCGAGACTTGGGCTACCTCTCTTTATTTTATTTTTGCCATGCTTTTCTTTTCTCTCTTTTTTTTTCTCTTTTTCTTCTTTTTTTGCAGCTAGCCCTTTGTCTCTATTGGAGATATTGGAGAGGGATGAATGATACAAAGATGCATAGAGTTTTATTTGTGGAAGAATGCGTAAGCAAATGGAACAAATGATGAATGCTAACTTCTAGTGTGGGAGTTTAGCATGATCGTGTACGTGATCTTGATCAGGGGAGTATGAGTTCTAACAAGGGTCACAACAATTTGACAAAGCTCAATGAGAGAATAAGCTGCATATGTGGAGGCTATCAAGAGCTAGAATCTACATATGGCCTTGGATAGGAAATGCTCAACATTGAGGAAGTCATCATGTTTTGATTTTTCAAAAAGGAAAACTCCAGATGTCAAGCATCACTAGGTACAAGATCATAGCACTCTATTATACCATATCATGTCTCACAACAACTTAGGCAAGGATCATGCTTTTTGCTACCCACAGTTTTCAAGCTAAGGTTTGAACATGCAAGCCAACAAACTCAAAACTTAGGTAGGATACCAAGTTGTAAGCAAGACATACGAGAAGAATAAACAGAGCAACTATTCATCATTTCAATCATAGAGGCAAAACATTCTTACTATGCATATCAAAGCAAACTAAGCAAACTTACGATGAAAGCAAATAAATCTTTTTGGTCTTTTTAATTTTTGCAGATTTTTATGGGTTTTCATTATAAGGTATTCTGAAAATAAAGAAAGATACAAGTTACCTCAGGATGGGGGTCCTCCCCCAAGCTAGCTTCGGGCTCACTGCTGAGGAGGGTAGAAGAATCCCTGACTCGCAAAGTAAGCCCTCTGCTTCTCCATGTGTCGCTGTTGTGCATGCTACATTGCTTTAATCCTCTCACCAGCCTGACGCTGCCACGCTGAGGTAGACTCAACGTGGGTGTTCAGCGTCTCCGCCAATCCCGTGACCTGGACGGTGAGCTCTCCCATCTGCTGCGCAAGCTGAGCGTCACGTGCAGAGGCCGCATAGTGCCGCTTGAAGGACGAAGACGGAGGTGGACCACCGGAGCTAGAACTAGTGGGTGTAGACCACTGGCTCTGCTCGCACTTGCCCAAGTCGAGCCACTCGCACTCGGATGGTAGGCAGGCTAGTCCCAACCAGGTGCATATCCAGGGGTAGCCCCGAACATGTACCCCGCAGAGGCCCCTCCTGCCACCGGTGGTGTAGTAGGCTGTGGCTGTGGGAAGTTAGTTCCATGGTACAAACTCAAGGAATGTCCGGTTGGACATCACCCCTGAGCTTGCCCCAGCAAGAATGCAGAAGATATATAGCAGAAGTAGCTTGCTTTTCTCGGATCAGAATTTTATTGGAATGGAAACTAAGGATAACTTACCGAACTTACCTGTCGGCGCAGGGCTCATTATTTTGAGTCTTTAGAGCTAGATTCTGCTTCCAAATTTCTTACCTTGGCAGTGAGGCAGCCGTCTCTTTCGGAAGAGAAGTTGGCTTCTTATTCACCTTCCTCCACACCTTCTGAGTGTCATGTGGGTTGTGGTGTGTAGAGGGTGATTTCTTGGACTAGGACTGAGATTTCCAATACTGTTTCTGTCCCGTACTCATGTGTTGAAGTTCCTCCTTCCAAAAATTCTTCATGAATGCAATGAGGTTGTCCACTTGTCGTGGTGTTTCGACCTCTTGTGCTGGAGTGTTGGGAGTTGGTGAATCCTTGATCATTGAGCATTGCTCCTTTCTTGGACGGAATTCAAACTTCTCCTCCTTGCCATTGATGTACAGACGGATCACACCAGCCCCCACATCAATTTGTGCATCAGCTGTACTCAGAAATGGTCGCCCAAGTATGAGCGGCACTTCCTTAGCAATCTCCATGTCTAGTACCACAAAGTCAATGGGGATAAAGCATTCTTGGACTTTCACTGGAATGTCCTCAGCTATTCCCGCTGGGTATCGGACTGAAGAATCGGCTAGCTGCAGCTGCACAGTGGTTGGAGATAAATTTGTGTAATTGAGTTGATCAAAGACTACCTTAGGCATGACGCTGACGCTGGCCCTTAAGTCGTAAAGAGCATGGTCGAAACGTTGTGTCCCAATCATACAAGTGATTGTGGGACACCCAGGATCTTTCTTCTTCTCAGGAAGGCGGTTGAGTATAGCGACGCTGCACTCCCTAGTGAGCCGTACTACTTTCATCATAGGAAGGGCTCGCTTCTTGGTTAAGATGTCCTTGAGATAACACGCGTACGTGGGTACGCGTATTGCCTCGAGTAATGGGACGTTGATGTAAACCTTTTGAATCATGTCCACGAAGCGATTGAACTACTCGTCTACTGTTGCCTTCCTGTTCCTTTGAGGGAACGGCATCACATTGGCTTCTACAAATTCTGGATGTGCCATCACTCCTTCGGGTGCCTTCTCTTTCGAGGGCACCTTCCTTACCTGGGGGAGTTCTTCCGAGCCGGATGAACTTTCATGAGTGTTCTCAACCTCTATTATGTTTTTCTTGTCTGTTCCTGCAGGGTTTGGATATGGTGGATCTCGAGTGGACTTACCTCCCCTTGTGGTCACTGCATTTGCATTTTCAACAGAGGGAACAGAAGCAGCTAACTGAGCTAACTGATTTTCTAACATTTTGTTAAAACATAGCTAGCTCTTCTGAGCAGAAGAAAAACATTCAAGCTTAACATTAAGACTTTCCAAGGTTTTATCAAGGGCAGCTAGCTTTTTATTAACACCTTCATTGATTTTAGCCTGCCCGAAAATAAGATCTCTCAAGGAGGTTTGGTTAGAGTTGTAAGTATTACCTTGGTTACCTCCTTGATAATAAGGGCGTTGTTGATTCCACGTTTGGCCTCCTTGTTGATATGGACGATAACCATTGTTATTGCCGTTCATGTACATCACTTTCTCTAATAAATGATTAATTTTGTTCAGATTTGGTCATCTATTTATGTTTCAGGTGTTGGATGAGAAAGGATTAATGGTGGTTGCTACCATTTTACAAGAAATTAGATCTTGTCCTTACGAGTACTGTAATTGAAGTGGGGTCAGTGTTAAACCACGATGGTACCTAGGCAACTTCATGCATTCTAATATGATCTTAATCTTACAATGGGAATTATATTTTGCCCGTAGCAACGCACGAGCACATAAGATAGGACGCACAACAACTAACTGGTCGTCAGATTAAACAACAACTCTCGATAGTTAACAAAAAATTACAAATGTTAGTAATAAATTAGAAAATAGGAGCTACTGATGCTTGATATAACATTTGGGGGTATGGCCTAGATGGCCCAAACAAAAACATACAATGTTTGGGAATGACATAATATATATTAATGGTCAAGGTAGTTAACAAAAAAATAACATCTGACATTAGTGTTGTTGGTGGTCAAATATGACACCCCCTAAGGAACTTGTTACACTTCATTTCGGCTTTGATTTGGAACTAACCCGCCACTAGGCATACTAATGATGTAACAAGTTCGACACAAGCATGTGTTTTTAGAGTTTTATGTTTATGCAGGAAATCACGAGTGTCGTCGTTTCTTAACGTCACTGCTAACGACACCGAGTTAGAGCGAGCGTCAAGACTTGTCATAGGTGAATCTAACGATCGTGAATGAATCAGCAAGCGCACAAATAAACTATTGTAGCATTTCCCCAGGGAAGTGAGTGTTCCAAGGGTATTGTATCTGTGGAAGGCAATGGCAGATATCAAGACTTATGCTTTCGCACTGAACATAACCATGAGATCGAGATAGAAGACAACAACTCAAATACAGGGGTAAGATAAATGATAGGATAAGGGTAGTGTGACACACACTCTAATCTATCTCTACACAAGCACACTACGGCGTAGGAGAGACCATACGGAGCTAGCTCTAGGTTCTAAGGTACTATACATACAAGAGTTAGACGATATAAGAGAGAGGCACAATGCATTGCATGATTGAAGGTTTAGCACCCAGGTACAAACGGGGAGATAGCCCGTGACGACCAGCACTTCGCGAAACTATCCTGTAGACTCCTACAACAATACCCCATCATGGAGGGTTTCAAAGGGTCCAACAGCTATCACCACTGTGGCCTACCTCTATCGTTACGAGGGGCAAGCTCATAACTAACTAAGCTACACAACCCAGGCACCATGCTTGCGTTGCTGCTAGACTTCACCCGGTCCGGGCTATTGTGACCCAGGGTGAAGCCACCAGATAACTGGCCATCTTAGACCGAGTACCGTAGCTTAAACACAAACCTCATGCAACACAACGATATCATCAATCTAGATCAAACTAGGGCTAGTCATACGAATGGATATGAACTCTCTTATGTCTAATCAACAAGATCAAAGGATCATGTTCGTGAAGAACACGAGCCTCTAACTTATGAACAAACACATAATAAGGAATGAGAAAATCATCCTTCAACTGTATCGAGAGGTAGTGTTCATGAAGAACACAAGCCTCTAAATGATGTACAATGGATGAACTCAAGAACATATCAATCACATGAGCTACCATAACTTTATATGAAATAGCTGAATAATTGAAGTAGATCAAAGGCATACAAAGAATAAAGATACAAGAGAACTCATACCTAGATCCCAAAGTAGACTTAGAACCTGAATAAGAGCTACTCTAGCCTACCCCCTAGCCTTGGAAACTAAAAGTGAGACGAGAGTCAAGAGAGATATATGTGTGAAATGGGAGCCCCTCCCCTTCTATTTATAGTCAAGGACCAGGCTTGCTCCGGGCACCAAATGTCACCAAAACACCCCGGGATGCAGCAAGTGACAAATGAGCAACCACCACGTGGAGGCCAGGATGGGCGGCCACTAGGTCGGTTCGGCCGATCCAAGGATCGACCGACCATCTAGGGCAGCCCCACCTGGTGTGCTTCCTCATGGTGGCTTGCAGGTGGGCCCTCTGAGCTTTCCCCGGTGCATGGCTTGTTTGATGGCGGTTTGGAATCCTAGGTGGGCCCATGGATCCATGTGATGTCCATGTGTTGCTCTCTGATTCGTCGGTGAGTGCCTTCCTTGGATCAGTGACGTGGATGCCACCTAGAATCAGTGTGGCATCCATCTCCTCAGCTGAGTTGGCATGGGTCATTCCATAGAAGGTGGGTTTCCATCTCTTTTCAAGCTTAAATCACCTACATTCAAATAATCTCCAAGGTCAAGTGGAACTACATTATTCATACCAAAATGCAAGTAATAAGTGCATATGCCTCTATTTATATGAGAATATTGATAGCTAAAACGGTACTTAACAGCCGTCAACAACGAGCTTAATGGATAAGTTCGCATCAAGTTCGGAAGGTGTTAAGCAAGAGTATCAATGAGCTCTGTTCGTGTGCGAATACAAGATGAACTTAATTCCAAAGGTGACAAGGACCAAGATGCAACTGTAATATATTCCCGAGGACCAAGACAAAAAACCGGAGTTCATGCGACAAGACCCTCTATCTTGATCGCGGGGATAACGGTATCCAAAGCCCACATGCGAAGGAGCAGAAGGTTCAAGGGCCGAGAGAAGCCTGCACGAGCAAGACGGAGCCGAGCCAGGCCAAAATAGACCTGGGCCGGCTGGCCCATGCCGACCGCCCTAGGGTGTTTTTGTGGCGGTTCGGCCCTCTTTCTTGAGTGCGATGTTGATCCAACCCTAAGTCTATGCCTCTGCCTCCATTCGCCAGAGAGACTGATAAAAGCCCCCAAGGTCGACACCATGAAGGCATTCAACTTTTAGAGATTCAACCAAGGGAGAGAGCCACATAGAGGAGAGAGGAGGACGCCCGGAAGCCCTAACAAGGTCCCTCCAGCGCCGCCACAAGATCAACTACAAGGAGGAGATTGGATCTTCAAGGGAGAAAGCAAGACAGAGAGCATCTTCCTCGTCGATCTTCATCTACTTCAGAGGATTCTACACCATGTCCCGCGCTACAATGTGTGACATCATTGGGTAAAATCCTTGTTTGTCCTTGGGGTTGAAGGGAGAGCTTGAGTTGTAATCACCGAATCTATGTTTTGGATCTATTTGCTATCATATTCATGTTGATGGTGCTTTAATCTTAATGGCCGGCTGGCTTGCTTAGGGGATGCATCGCTCGTAGCCTCATGTATCGTGTTCCTTATGTTCTTTATTTGATTACCATCATGTAGTGATAGTACGCGGGAGGGAAAGTATATTGAACTAGGTTCACACCCTTAGTTTTGCATCCCTAGTTTACATCAACTTCTTGTGCACCTATCGTTCGATCATGGATTACCCTCGTGTAGTGACTGGTATGCGAGAGGGAAAGGATTGAACTCAGTGCACCTTTACCTTCGATAGATTAGATCGGTTGTTCTTGCTCGGTGGTTACATCTCTAAGTTATCCTAGATCCCATGGACAAGCATGCTTAATATCTTGTGCTCTCCATACAATTGCTCTTTATGTTGATTTCTTTAACTTAGTTTAGACTAGTTCTTTACTCATACACACTTTACTCGATAAAGAGCTTTGAATCAAAGAGATTAGTGCTTAGTTGAGCGTAGCAATCCACTTGTCCACGGATTGATAAACCTTGGGGGATGCTCTAAGGGAAAAGCTACAACCGACCTGTGCGCTTGTGGTTCGTAAATTGGTGCGTTATCTACCATCAACAAGTGTTAAGAAAATAAGAGGTAACAATATTAACAACACATTTACCTCCATCCACCGTTGTCCCAATGCAACTGTCATCTTTGACACTGCCATTGGTCTCTGTGTTGTTCAAAGCTTTGCCCCAAGCTATACGAGACACAAGTAGGTCATCACCAATTGGTGGTACTAAAAACATTTGGGATTAACATCACATTTACCTCCATCTATAGTTGTATCAATGCAACTGTCATTTATGGCTTCATCATCGGTTTCCGAGTTGATCAATACGTCGCCACCAGCTATACGAATGAAATAGGTGTTGAAGTCCACATAAGAACCCTTGTAATATCGAACAACAGATAAGACATACATGTTTTTCATTATTTTGAGTCAATTGTCCCCTATGGAGCCATTCATTATCATCGTCTCCATCCACATCTGGTAAAAAAAGGCATTAAAAAATCTCAATCAACTGGTACAATAAGATCTGGTATGTGCCGGATTAACATCACATTTACCTCCATCAACACTTTTATCAATGCAACTGTCATTTATGCCTTGGACGTTAATATCTGCGTTGGTCAATACCTCGCGCCTAGCTACACAAAACAAACAGGTGATCAGGTCGACATATAAACCCTCATAATATTGAACAACCGATAAGACGAACATGTCTACTGACAATGCTCAGTCAATTGTCCACTTTGTAGACATTCATTATCACTGTCTTCTTCCATTGGGACATGGACTTGACCTAGTAGATTACCATCTGCCAGGGCCTTCTTCATCATCCTCCTCTCATGTTGCTTCCTGTTTCTTTCATCCTTCCTCTCCCTTGAGGCCTTGACATTGCTGCATAACATTCTTTTTCCCTTTGCCTCTTACGATCTTTGGAAGTTGATTCTTTTTTTTGAGAATGACACAGTACAACACAGACGCTCACAACACGCACGCACACTCACCCTTATGAACACACGTACGCAAACCCTACACCTATGAGCACCTCCGAAGGACTAAGTGTTGACGGCTGTTAAGTGCCTACTTTAGCCGTCAATATACTCATAAATAAAGGAGCATAAGACATTTCTTACACTTATTTAGTTAAGAATAATGTAGTTCCACTTGTCCTTGGAGATTATTTGATTGCAGGAAAATAAGCAAGAAAAGAGTGGCAAACTCACCTTCTATGATCCATGCCACATCACCTTATCCTAGGAGGGCTGCCAACAAGGATGCCATGCATGCAAACCTACCAACAAGGGCGCCATGCATGCATGTCATGCAAGCAATCCAAGTGAAGCAACCCCCGACGAATCAGAGTGTGACACGTGGACGTCACATGATTCCATGGGCCCACAAAAGCATGCAAATCACACCAAAACAGGGTGGACACCGGGAACCGACCTAAGGACCCACAGAACAGCCACTAGGAGAAAGCACACCCCGAGTGGGGCCCACAGGGGGTCGGCCGAACCGACCTTGAGGCCGCCACTCAGGGGCTTCCACGTGGTGCTTCTCTATTGGTCCTAGGAGCCATTCCCGGGGTGTTTTCATCCACTTCTCGCCGGTGCCCGGGCCTATAAATAGAAGGAGAGGGGGCTCACTTATGAACCATCCACACTTGCAACACCTCTCTCACTTTTAGTCTCAAGGCTAGGAGGTAGGCTAGACTAGTTCTAATTCAGGTTCCAAGTCTACTTTGGGATCTAGGTATGAGTTCTCTTGTATCTTATTTCATTTGTATGACTTTGATCTACTTCAGTTATTCAGCTATTTCATATAAAGTTGTATTAGTATACATGGGTGATTTATTTATGTGTTCTTCACCTGTTCATCATTTAGAGGCTCCTGTTCTTGATGAACAAGGCCTTTCGATCCACTTGATGGGTGACTTTCACATGTTTCTGGTGTTTGTTCATAAGTTAGAGGCTCATGTTCTTTGCGAACACGACCCTTTGATCCAGTTGAACAGACATAGGAAAACACGAATATGTTTGTGTACCTAACCTGGTTTGATCTAGTTAGATGACATGATTGTGTTGTATGAAGTCTGTGCTTAAGCTACGGTACTCGGTGTAATTGGCTGGTTTATCTGGTGGCTTGACCTGGGTCACAATAGCCCGGGCCGGTCAAGTCCGGCTAACAACGTAAGCATGGTGCTTGGGTTGCGTAGCTACCTTACTTATGAGTTTATCCCACGATTTGTCTTGGGGTAGGCCGTGGTAGTGACAACTGTTGTGTCACACCTGTTTTTCCGAAGAAAACCAAGTGATAATTAGATGTATGCCAGGATCTAGTTTCATACATATAGTGACATCATAGTGAATAACAGAAACAATATCACGTAAAGAAAGAGAGATTATCAGAGATTTACAGCGGAATCCTGGGAAACAAAGGCTCCAAACTTCACAGGCAAACGACTGGGGGTTGCGTACGCCTAGCACCATCTTCTGAACTTCATACACCTTCTTCTTCTGAACAGCAGGTAAGTAAGGGTGAGCACACTTATGGTTGGAGCTCAGCAAGTGGGGGAAGATGCAAGGCTATCAAGGATAGGCTAAAGTTTTTGCAGTGGTTAGCATTTTAATGTTGATCAAATTTTATTAGCAAGCACCTATTTACTAGGTGTAAGTTTATACCAACCCAAAATTAAGCATTTAGAAAACATTATCTCAAAACCATATAAAACCATGATTTAATTCCATCTTCAAGTTCACTTATCATGTGAGGGTCCAGGCCGCTCTTGACCGTGAGCACGGCTGATCGATCAGTTTTCACTCTGCAGAGGTCGTACACTTTACCCATAGTTCGTGTTCCCCATGTTGCCCGGGTTGATCAGACCCTTAAACACTTCCGAGGTGAGTGGCTAAGGGTCCACTACGAAGCCTTTACAAAGATATGCAAAAGACCAACGACCCGCATAGTTACAGATCAGGGCGGACCATAACCCTCCCTAGTGGTCAGCACCTTAGCAAAGGCTGCTACCCCAAAAGAACCGGGCTATACCCCTGCAACCCCAACCCCCCTCTGCTCCTTTCAGATAAGGTCATCAGTACATTCACACACCTAATTAATTGGCTAAGCCAGAGCCATATGGACTGTGGTTGCACTGTTTTCCTGGGTGGTTCTCCATGTTCCAATTAAATCATATGATCTTATTATTTACCAAAGCATCATCTTTCATCAAAGTTATCATGATCAACATTCATCATTTTGTAAAATTCCATTTGAACTATCCCAAAGTGTAGCAACTAAGCATTTCTACCCAAAACATTTATTAAAAAGGGTTGTTCAAGGTAATGAGGATAAAATTCTAGTCATGTCCTTAAAAAGGTAATTTTCCCATCAATTTATGCATAAAAACAAATAAAAGTAAATATTAATTTAATATGCAATTATTTAGGACAAAGAAGAATATGCAGAGGGAGAAGTCCACTTGCCTTTCTCCAACGAAAAGCTACTCTTGCTCTTCAGATCAGCAGCTCGATCTTCTACTCGAAACAAGCATGAGGCACAAACATTCAAAAGCAAACGAGCACAACTAAGAACAATACACCAAGCATGAAAAGCTTAAAAAGAGGACAAGATTTGGCTCTAGGATCGTGAACGCAAGAAACACTCGGAACTATCGAGAGATTTGGATTATATCACACAAAGGCTATATGCTTGATATATTTTAATTCAATAAATCATGCATATAGGTTATTTCAGAGAAATATCCTATTTAATAATTAATCAAGTTATAATTATATTAAAAAGACGATGTGAACCTAGTCCAATTTTATTTATAAATATTCAAGTATGATTTATGCAAGTTAAACATTTAGGTTTAGAAAGAAGCATGTGAAGCATCTAAACGTATATCTTTATATTTCGAGTTGAACTAACCAAATTATAATTCAAAAACACATTTATATTCATATTATTCAAATTAACATTTAATTATGAAAACTCGAGATAGAACTTATGTTGCTTTTATTTAGAAAGAAAATTGCGTAATCATTAATCAAATTGAGGTTGACTTATGAAAACCGAGGTACGTCTCTAATTAGCTTTGATTTGAAATGATTAATTAAATAGACATTAATCAAATTAATTTAGATTATATTCTCAAAACACATTTTATGGTAAATATTAGCGCTAGCGTGTATTTTATTGTGAGACGAAACTAACGCAACAAGGACGAGCTTAAACGGGTAACACGTGAGATCTATGGATTAAACAGGGGATAGGGATCTAATCGTGATTAACTGTAGATTAGAAGGGAGATTTACAAAGCTAAGAACATGTCGGCTCTTGAAGGAAAAGAATATATGTGACATAAGCATGATGTCATGCTCACGTCATCAAGCAAGGAATGAACAGGTACATGAAACACTAGTTTGCATGCAACTACTCGACCAGAATGCAGCTAGCATCTGTCAGATAATACCAGCCAGATAACATGATCATGATGACTTGTGCTACCAAAGAAGAATCGAGATATACATAGAGAAAAGGGCATAGACTATATATATATTGCTGAAAAACACATGCTGAGATTTTACTTGGAATTATATTTTTGAAGGAACAACAGGTATATGACATAAGCATTATGTAAATGCTGACGTCAGCAAGATGTATGCATGTACTTGGTTGTGGCAAACACATGCATGCAAGCGTGTGGATTTAACAGAGTGCTAGCATTTGTATAATGGTGGTGTGCTGCCTTGCATGATGATCAACGGTGGAGTGACGAGGACAACAGATCAAAGAACATTAGCGAGGTTTAGTTTGTGATCACGAGTGCATGGCAAAGGATGGAAAACTATAAGGATTATGAGATCAGCGAGAATTAAACTATTCAAGTTTGCATGCAGCAACTACTATATGGGTGATGGCCGGCGTGAGAACGAATCAGAGACAACATGCTTTGTGAGCCATGAAGCACGCTGGAACCAGAAAGGAATTAGGCTAGCATGGAGCTTCTCACCTCTGATATGATGACTGATGGTGAACGGCGGCGAGGAGCCCATGAAGGGGCGCTGGTGATGATAGCTTCGTACAGAAATGATGAGACTCCAAACGGGCATCAGCTCCTGTACGTGCCGGCCAACAGCGACAGCGCAGCAGAAACTTTAAGCATCCATCCTCGTCGGGGGCCTCGGGGCACAGCAGCAACGAGTCGGTGGAGAAGACAGGCGAAAGGATTTTGGTGGAGACGACGGTGGCCGGCGCACGGGTTTCTTGATGCGACGACGTTCCATGACGGGTTGCGGACGGAGACTGAGAGCCAACTTGGCATCCTGGCCTGTTGGCGGCATCAGAGGCGGCAAATCAGGATGGTCGAGCCTGCCGCGGCGGTAGCTCGGCGTCCCGGCAGTGGCAGCGCTCCGGGCATGATCCGCGACGGGCACCGGCAAACGAACACGGCTCGACGAGGGGAGTCCGCAGGCAGCGCTAGCTGGCTTGGCTCCAGAAGCTTCTGGTCGACGAACCAGCGAGGCCGCCGGTGCTCTGTCCGGCCCTCCGGCTTCGACGGGCAACGGTGATGCGGCGGGGCACGGCAAGGCAAGAACGGGGCGAGGAGGCGACTAGCTGGGCGAGCGGCAGGGGTGCAACGGGGCTCGAGCTCCTGTTTTTATAGGCTCTCAAGGAGAAACGGAGGCGGCTCCCATGGAGATTGAAAGCCTGTGATGACCGTGTTAGGATGTTGTACCCAGTTGGGCTGTTATGAGCCGTATTGGATGCGTATTCGGGCCTGCGTGCCATCTCGAGTTGGGCTCAGCCCATGTATTTTACTACATAATCCAGGTGACGGAGAGAATGGGGGGCATCGATTATGTAACAACAGTTATAATGTTCTTCTTCTTCGGAAAGCATCTTGCCGAGTCTCTCTCGATCCCCTTTGCTGCCCTCTCGATCCCTTTGCTGCTCTTCCTGATCTTGAATCCCTGCTGCTTCCCCTCTGATTCCCTTCTCTAATCCTTCCCCAACTACCCTGCTGTTAACATTTGGTATCAGAGCTGTTCGGTTCCTGCCAAAAATTTTTCCCACTGACCGGTGTGGAATATCTTCGTTTGAGTCAGCTTGCCGTCCTTCGTTGGATTCCTCGAGTTGAACTGGTGAGCGTGATTCGTCGTGGCCAGTTCGTTCTCTGGATTCGATTTGGTTGGTGATTCTGTTCGTTTCCATCATAGAACCTGGGTTTCTCCATTTTTCCCCACACAATCCGATCTACTCCGACCACCACCACCCCACCTACCGCCGCCATGTCTCTAAGCTCCAAGCTCCTGCAAGACGAGAGGAACGAGTTCGGTGACTGCTCCGCGTCGGATTCCGGGTGTTTCAGCAAGGAGAACAACCTCCTGTTGAGTGCATGGAACCTGTTCGACGAAATGTCCAGCAGCAGTCTCGACGAGTGGAGGTCACCAAATCGCGTCCTGGAGGTTGCCATTCATAGGGTTTGTTATCCTATCACGGAATCGGTGCTGCATCAAAGTATTTGGTTCATATGGAGGAGTGGTGGAGCAAATTTTGGTGATCGGGAGAACTGATGTGGTATTGACGAGTGTGGTGTTCGATTCGGTGGAAACTGCAGCAGATGTGTATGAGGAATTGCATGGCTGCAACATCTATGATGATTGTTGCCAGATGCACATCAAGTGGGGGTTGCCAACTCCGGCAGCTCGAGATGCAGACGAGGGGGATTCCACACTCGCGCTCACGGCCGCGACCTCTGCCGCCGCCTCCTCCGTCGTCACCACGCCCGCACCCGAGCTTCCCGTCGGCATCACGTCGAGTACCACCTCCACCGCGACTCCGCCCATCGTAGCCGACAACTGGGGTCGGCTGTTCGCCCAGCCTGCCCACATCCTGGAGGAGAGCGACCTCGAGTCGGCCGAGCCCTCCGCCGCCGCCTTGGTTGTGCCCACGACCGCACCCGTGCCTCCAGCCTCAGCCCTGGTGGCGCTCGCTCCTTCCTCCTCGATTGCGCCAGCGGCCGCGCAGTCTGCCGCCGCATCGGCCACGACCTCACCAGTCAACGCCGCCACCACCTTGGTCGCCACCGCGCCCATCAGCGAGGAGGACTTCGAATCGGCCGCACTTCTCTGCGACGTCCACGACCAGGCGCCACCGCGTCGGGTCATGGCAACCACCACATCCTCACAGGCGTCCTCTACATCGCCGTCCACTACATCTCCTGCAGCAACCATGCCCGCGTCGGTCGCGCTCACGCCCGTATCCTCCGACGCCATCTCGGTCGCCAGGATGAGGGACGAGGTCGATCAGCAGCAGGTCCCCGCTGCCAGCCCGCGCTGGCCGCGCCCCACGATGCCAGCCTCGCCATGTTCGGTCCCGCCATTCTCGTCGCGGAACCTGTCGCCGCCGCGGCGTTCGGTGTCGGGCGCCGAGGACCGCGCTGCGTCCGGGCTTCGCATCCTCGAGGAGGGGAACAAGGCGCTGAAGCAGGAGCTCGCCAAAAGGGAGGGCGAGCTGCAGCTCGTGCAGATGCAGTACGACGACGAGGCCTGCAAGCTGACGGTGGTGCAGAGGCAGCTCAAGGAGTCGACGGAGGATACGGTTCCCAGAAACATGCCCGACAAGTGTTTGATGGATTGCCTCACTGTTATATCAAGCTGTTTTTCACTTCCATTCAGTTATAGTTGGGATGCAGTTATCTGCTGGCAGCACAGGCCGTGGCCTCCACCTTCAGGACGCCAGTCGGAGAGCTGTGAGGCTGAGCTTCGTCCTTTGCCGTGGCCATTGTTCGACATGGTGGAGAGGTACTCGGTCATGTCTGTCTCTAGACGACTCTGGAAACCCCCATGGTTTGTATCATCTCAACAACACATCAGTCTTGTGCTTCCTGAGCCTGTAGTGCTATGGAGATGTTTGATGACACCGGGAAGATTAGATGTGATCACTGTACTGGTTGGTATATGTTTGCTTGATTCCCAGATCAAAATTATTGTCAGCCTGATATTTTGGAATCATACACATATCATATTGGTGTTTGTGGATACTCGCACAGAAGCTCTGAAGTTGTTTTGTCAAATGGACTTCCAGTTAACAGCACCTTGGCCTTCTCATTTGTCGTGCTGTCAAAATTTTGCCTCTCAGACTGCTAGACCTTGTTTCATATCATGGCAGTTCTTTAATTATGGTTTGGCCGATGGGCAGTTGAGGCAACCTTGGCCACCACCTGCAGTAGCACTAGTTCTTGATATTGTGATGCAACAATCCAAGCCTTGGTCGTCTTTCTGTTTTCACAGATGTCAAGTTGGTGTTCTAGACCTGCATCTGACATTCCAGAAGAGAGTACTTCAGTTGCTCACACTCTCTCTTTTGGAAATCCTAGCTGCTGAGAATATGTTTTTTCTTTTGAAGAAGACAGAGTATACACTCTTGTGGCCACAACTGAACAAGGACATAGACATGTGGTTTATCCCTGAGATACTAGGTGAGACTATTCTTATGAATGTGGCATTTATTCTGAGCACTTACTCTTGGTGTGAAGAGCTATCTCCATGTGAAGAAAAGTGCAGGTTTATTTCTAGTCTGACTGTGGCTGATGCTGTTGGTGTCCTATTAGTCACATATGCTAGTCATCAGGTGCTTGCCAAATGGTCACCTAGTACATCAGGGGAGTTTGAACTATTGATACAGCCATGGTCACCATCTGCTTTGCTATCCTATTGGTGCATGTTTGTATTGGGTCGAGCTGTTCAGTTCATGTGGCACAGTTGCCAACTTTATCTGGAAGGGTCCCAAAACCAAGACAGCAGCAGCAGGTATTCTTCAGATACAAGATGGAACACTGTGGAGCGTCCTGGTGCAGGTGGTGATCCTTATGGTCTTGATGGATATATATCTCTTGATTGTTTGCTTGATCGGGACAAAGGTCTGAGTTGGGTAACAGCTCTTTGGCTACACTGGAAGGGTGTGATTCTCTGGAAATGGGGTGATGCAATTGGCATGGGTTTCAAACTGAAGAACAAACAAGAGCTCATCATGATCATCAACTACTGGAGGTTTTCTCTTTGCATCATTCACTTTTACCACCAAGCTGTGGATGACCCTTGAGATTATTGTTGCAAGTTGGCTGCTACCTGAGTCACTATCTTAAACTGAGATAGCAATTATCTCGTCTTCAACATTAAGGTGCTCAACATGTTTAAGCAGCTTGGGGGCAAGCTGCTCTTTAAGTTGGGGGGAATGTTAGGATGTTGTACCCAGTTGGGCTGTTATGGGCCGTATTGGATGCGTATTCGGGCCTGCGTGCCATCTCGAGTTGGGCTCAGCCCATGTATTTTACTACATAATCCAGGTGACGGAGAGAATGGGGGGCATCGATTATGTAACAACAGTTATACTGTTCTTCTTCGGAAAGCATCTTGCCGAGTCTCTCTCGATCCCCTTTGCTGCCCTCTCGATCCCTTTGCTGCTCTTCCTGATCTTGAATTCCTGCTGCTTCCCCTCTGATTCCCTTCTCTAATCCTTCCCCAACTACCCTGCTGCTAACAGACCGGCCATTGATGGCCTTAGTGGCGGCCGTTTCTGAGAGAAGAGTGAAGACAGGTGGCCATTATGAGCGGAGGAAAAGGAAACTGAAGGGCATCGATTGATTGTGGGCTGGCGCTGCAGAGCGGAGGGGTCGGGCGTCGCGGGAGGCCGGCCAGGCGGCACGGGCACGGGTCGGACTTGAGCGGCGCCGGTCTGGGAGGTGGATAGGCGCACGGGAGGGCGAGCTGGCGCAGGGTCAAGGAGGCCGAACGACGCAAGCAAGCGGCTGGGGCGTAGGATGCCACGCACGGGCGGGAGCCAGGCGGATCGTGTTGTGGGTGTGCGCCGGTGGTAGAAGGCAGGCCACCGGATGGAGGTTGGGGATGGGCCTGACAGGCGGGGCTCTGGTTTCGAGCGGCTCTCGCGGTTCGGTCTTCGGGTGCCTTCGGTACGTGGCTCGATCCGCGGGAAGGAGACGGCTCCGGCGTGGTGAGGTTCCGGGAGGATGGCGCGTGCAACGACGGTAGGCGAGGGGATCTTCGGGGAAGCTTCAACGGCGAGGGACGACGAGAGTGGCGAGCGACGGCGATGACGGCGCAACACGAGGGTGAGAGTAGGGATGAAAGTGGTACGGATATTATCCGTCCGACCGACCGACCGAAAGGGTCAGACACTCAAATGGTAAGACCGTATTCGAATCCGGACATTTAATATCCGTAACTATCCGTACCACATTAGTATCCGGAAATTCAAAGTTGAATTTCTATGATCCAAATATGATGAATATCACTATTCGACAAAAAATATACTGTCCGTATCCGTATTCGATCCGAGAATTCAGTCCGAGAAAGAAAAAGTATCTGTATCTGTATCCGCAATATCCGTCCGTATCCGATCCGTTTTCATCCCTAGGTGAGAGGGTGCGAGCCGACAGGGATGCGGAAAGGAGCACGACCGGTGCTCTGGGTGTGGCTTTTATAGAGCGGAGAGGGGGAGAGGAGAAGCCGGTGGTCGGAGGAGATGAATGGTCATCAATGGCCATTGTGACCGGCAGTTACTGGAGAGGGAGTGGTGGCTAGTGGCCAAAACGAGCGGAGGGATGGAAAGCAGAAGGGGCGCCATTGAATGCTCCATCGATCATTGAACGAGCAGCACGGACATGCGAGTGAGCGGAGCCGGCCGAGGCGTGCGGCATGGTGCAGGCGGCTAGGAACGCTCGTCGGTGCACATGCACGGGTGCGATGCGCAGCTCGGCTCGGTGCAGGAGGAGGCCGGTGGAGGTTGGGAAAAGAAGTGACGGTTTCAGGTGCGGCCGCTCGGGCAGGGGCGCGCGCACGGAGGCGGAGAAGGAGCGGGGAGGTGTGCAGGAGCACGGGGCGACAGTGCTGGCGCACGTGTGGGCGAGCAGAGCTAGCCAAGAACACGCAGGCACGAGGGCCGCGAGAGCAGCAGGAGGATGCGGCCAAACATGGGACGCGCGGCGGCACGCAAGCGGCGCTGGCCAAAGAGAGGTGGGAGGACCTGACGCGCGGGAGAAACGACTTGGCGGTGTGCAGTAGATGCGGACGTGGCTGGCGATGGGCTCAATTGGGCTGCAGGAAAGCTCGGCCGAGATAAGGCCGGCGGCCTGGATTGCTGCTGGGCCAAAAATAAGATGAAAAAGAAAAGTAGACCGGGGTCGATTAGGATAGATAGGAAGAAAGATTTGGAGGTTTGATCTTTTCAAAGATTTTGAAACCACACACACAAAAATCAAAACCCATGCAAACGAAATGATGCAACACACAGGGATTTATTTTATTTTATTCCCAAAGACAATCAATTATTTTCCTACACTAAATTTTCTGTAAAGAAGATAAATGTTGGAACAATTTTAGAAATTACGAGAAATCGTTGTTTTATTATTTTTCCTATTAACATCCAGAAATCCAAAATTTCAGGGTGTTACACGTTGGTCCCTCTGAAATCCCCCACGTTCGGATAAGCTATAGGAGTCTCAAATCTAACAACCGGAGTTGTGCGGAAGCAACACGGAAGGCTAGCTCCCCGTGGTACCTGGGTGCTTAAGGCAATGTTCTTCAACGCTAGTGTATCTAACTCGTTCCTACCAGCTTTATGTGTGTAGTACAAAAGAACCTAGAACTAACTCGTATGTTGACTCCTATGCCTAGGACCCCTTAAAGAGGGAGTGTGTGTGTGATCACACTACCCCTATTATCATTTCTTACCCCTGCACTTGAGTGTCTGATTTATTTTCGTCTATGATCTATACTCATTGCAATAGTGTTGAGCTTGTCAATCCACCAATGCCTTCCTTGGATTCGATACCCTTTGGAGTACTCCTTTGGGAAAATGCTACAATGGTACTTCCGTGCGCTTGCGGACTCCTGTAACGTTAAGAATTACCAACCAGTATTTCTGGCGTTGTTACCAGGATGGGTTCCAAACCCGTTTTTAGGTGATTGCGTTAAGAAATGTCAACACTGAGCACCGGCAGATCTGGAGATTCTCGAAGTCACCACTGGCGTCTCGTCGTCGACGAGAACGTCGCTTACCACTTAAAGCATAACACCGGAAAATCCCGGAATAAATTCAAGAAAAGGTGCGAGCACCAGGATTTGAACCCTGGTGGGTAGCGTCCCACTGGACCGTCCTACCATTGGACTACAAGCCCATTCGCTGGAAGTTGATTCTTTTTGCAGCCCCTCTACCAAATCTAGGTTAGACCATAGAAAAAGGAAGATGCATGCTGAGATGACATTTGAATTAAGAATCATTACCTGTTTGATATGTGTTTGTCAGGTCACCAAGAGGGACTCTAGTCCGGCTAGGTTGTGACTGGTGCGCCATCACCGGAGAGATGAAATCACAAGATGTAGTTCCTATTCAGGAAAGAATTCAACTACATTGAGCATAAAAAGGATACATGCTTATCTTTTGTAAGTTTTTACACAAGTTGAAATGAATCATCTGGAAATATCTCACATGTTACGTATATTAACCTCTGAATTTTTTGGGGACATTTGATGCACGTGTTCCTTAGTGTTCCACTGTTCCGGTGTGCAGTAATGGCATGTCTATTTAAAAGTGAGATGATTCATTACATAACTGTGGTCCATTCTCCAGCTATTTTCATTAAAGGCAAGACATTTAACAGTGCATGTATGCATAATTTCTAATAAGGATTAATGTAGTATCATGAGTGTTATGCCTCTTTTCATAAAGTTACTTTAGTCGGCACTATCAAGCACTCCTTTGTATGGCAACCAATCAACCATGATTATATTGCTTCTACAGTACTGCCATCAACTGAAATAATTTGAACATGCATCACACTAATTGTTGTATGAATATGGACTGTATCCCATCACACAAAGGAACAAAGCAGAAGCATACAAGGTAGGCTGACAGCTGCCTGAAGCATAGAAAACATGCAATGTTCAAATTTCAGTATGTCACCTACCGTCTCCTCTACGTATACCCCCAATATTAATAGTGATGTTCAGGTTTCTGCATACACAATTTGGTACTTTGTCCTCCGCGGATACCCCAATATTAATAGTGTTGTTCAGGTATCTGCATTAAGAAAATGGAGCAGAGTCATTGGGTGGGAAAGGAATGTGAAAGCATAAACAAATTGCCATGCACTCAAACAATGTTCATAGGAAGTACTATATATGAAGTACCAATATTAGTAGGTATGAACTGGAAATTCTTATGGCACCAGTGATGTTCACAAATTAAGAAAATATTAAAGCATATGGCACATCCAAATGCCAGTGATGTTATACTGATAAAAGAATGTTCAAAGCATACCACATTTAAATGCCAAATAAGCCTTATAATTCAATTACCCAAATAACATGCAAATGCTATAACTTCGACTGAGTTTTATTAATTAATACTAAAAGAACATTAAAATGCTACTACCTTCTACTGCATGTGTAATGTGTTCAAAAGAACCTGCGGATGGTTCGTGTCTGTAGTCTAGGAACTTTAGACAAATTTAGATGGACTTATATTTGTGATGATGGAAGGAAATATCAGGCAATTAACTTTCTATGATACATGGTCTTGGGAAGACAATATCAACAATGGTTCATGTCTGTAGTCTAGGAAATATCAGGCAATTAAGTAGTCTAGGTTCATGACTGATGGTTGAAGCCTTATGGTTCGGTCTAGTTAAAGTTTATGTGAATCCTTCTGCAACTGTAGCACAAGGTTTGCCATCCCCAGATATGCATAAGTTGGATCAATCGGCAAAGTAAAAAAAATTGGCGAGGTACCCGAATGCAGGAGGGCTACAGTTGGTGGTGATGGCGGCGGCTCCGGCGGACGGTGGATTGAAAATTTTTGGAAGTAAACAGGGAGAACAAAGAGAATTCCACAAGACATCAACGAGTTGAACTTTAGCTACCTACTTTATCAGACAGCTACAGCCTAAGCCTAGCAACCATATGAAAGCGACGTGGCACTGCTTTGCAGATATCAGGTTTGCCATGGTGAGAGATTTTGTTTTTTGTTAGCATTAGTGAGTTAATATATTCTTAATTCCGGGCACAATTTTTTCCGTGACTACAGAACCCCTGTATATATGGGTTAATAATAGCGTTTTTTCCCAGCTTGTAGAGTAATGAGTTGATACAAGTCGACAACACAACTCAAGTCGATACGTAGCCCACACGTATGCACAACATATAAGGAAAACATTGTATCGTTGTGTGGCGATGAAGTCCTTGTACTTTTCCCCAAGTGGTCTAAAAAATCGAGTGAAGACTGCACAACAATCGAGTGTCTTTGTATTTGTTTCAGACAAGTGCTAGATCTATGGATCACGCCAGTATGCCATGTAGCAGTGTCAGTTGAAGAAAAATTAGCGAACAATTCCAGTCGATTCTAACTGAAGCCATAACCAGACTGTCGGTAATTAAACTTGGTCATCCTCATTTGATTGATGCCAAAACAAACAAAAGAAGAAACATTCCTTTTTTTTTATGAAACAGGAGGGGTTTCTCCCAAAGAAACATTCAATAGATGGTTAGGAATACCTGTTAAATGGATTTCATCCTCGAGCTAAATGGATTGCACTGGACTAGATGGGGGAGTTCCGGTTTCAGCGTTTCACGGGGCAGACAGTTTTTGCTTTCAAATGCAAGAAGGCGCTCAAATGCACATGGGAGTATGGGACACGCATCTGGCTGAGCCACATTTTTTATCATACAACAAATCTACAGCGGAAGAACGCGTACAACACCATTAGAAGAACCACTGAATACGAATGCACTGCACGCCGGGGAGTGACAGTTCATCAAACTCGGTCTCCGGCAGTCGCATCTCCCAGCTGATCTTCCGCGGCGGCCACTACGGCGGTGTTGAACCTGAGCCACTCCTTGGACCTGCACAACTTCATGGCGCTGTGCAGGCCGACGCCGAGCACCGTGAGCCCGCCGGCGAGCGCGAGCACCCTCCACCCGGCGACCACGCACACGTACGCCAGGAACGCCGACGGCACGGCGCACATGGCCGCCAGCGCGGGCAGCGGGAGCGGCACGCGGTAGGGCCGCTTCAGGTCGGGCCGCCTGGCGCGGAGCCAGAGGAAGGCGGCGAACTCCAGCAGCGTGCCCAGGCTGTAGAGGAAGTTGGCGGTGGCGACGACGTCGTCGAAGCTGAGGAAGGAGACGGCGAGCGCGACGGCGGCGGAGGCGGCGATGGCGACCCACGGGGTGCGGAAGCGGGTGGCGCGGCGCGCGAAGACGGCGGGGAGGAGGCCCAGGTCCGCCATGCCCAGCAGCTGGAACGAGCCGCTGCTCACCTGGGCCTCGAACATGCCCACGGACGACAGCACCGCGCCGGCCTGGATCCAGTACTTGAGCCACGGGCCTCCGATAATGCCTGCAACACGGACAAAATTCTCTCTTACTTATATGGCCTGTTAAATTACGTACGGGCCCTTATCTAACATGCGGGAGCTACGTGGGCCACTTTCAGCCTATTAGATCAGTTAGATGTTCTCCTCCATCAAAAAAATCTATGAACATAGAAAAAATCAAAACAATCTACAATTTAAAAGTGAGTAGTATTTTTTTATTGAAATCGGCTGCCAGAACTGTTTTGTTAGGCATTTCTACGGTTCTATATAGCGAAGAAAAAGTTTTAACATCGATCACAAGCATATTGCGGATGAATTAAATTAAGTCTAAACTAATATTAATGATTTTTACCTCAATTTTAGGCTTTGTACGTTATTAGTGTCCCTCAGGATGAGTGATCGCTGCTTGCTTCATACGAGTATGTCTCATTTCATGAAAAGGATAAGGTCGTCTGAGACATATTTTTAAACTGCTCAAGTAGTTGCTTATTGGTTGATGTGGAATTTGCTGTTATGGGTATTGAAAACGTTTATTAACTAACTGAGACATCCTTATAATAATAAGTGCTCTTGAAAAGAACTGAATATACCAACACCAAACATGTACTAACAGACAGTTAGTCGTGGGGCAGATTATTTAGAGTTGAATACTCTCCTCACTGTCTACTTCCTGAGAGAGGATTTCACAACTGGTCACTAACATGACCATGCACACTATTTCAATACCACCTCTGAGGCAACACAAAACCAACATGAGCCATTTCCCTACATGCCTTGCGTGCCCTTGTCCTTATTGTGCATTTGTGTTTCTCTAGAACATTATTCTATTGTGATCTACTATACTAACAAGGGACTACTAAATCTACCTATAATTTGTTGATGAAGTGATTAGTAAATTTTAAAGCTATGTCTTTAACCTTGTTTGAACCGTCACTTTTTATCGGAAGAAGACCGAGATCACTGGAACCAAGAACTGTGTCGGTCCACAATTACAAGACCATCAACAGCAACATACAATAACGTACTGGCATATACACAAGGAATCGGTTATGTGACTTTTGTCCTTAACGATCATACAGGGCAGTTCTTGATTTTTTTTGCACGTAAAAAGCAATTTTGCACGTACGTACGTACCGGCAGCATCGGCGAGGTAGCCGTTCACCCAGGACTCCGGCGGCGCGTCCGTGGCGCCGGTCGCCGCCATGAGCGGTAGGAGGTAGCTGGCTGCGATCAGCAGCACGGCCACGGCCAGCGCCCGCGGGAACGTCCGCTCCGGCCGCTCCACCTCGCCGGCCATCGTGCTGGCGCTGTCCCAGTAGTTGAGATTCCAGAACAGCGTGTTGAAGAAGAGCCGCCAGTCCTTCCTCCCTTTCACCGTCGCCCCCCATCGCCGCGGCCGCACCTTGGGCACCGCGATCCCGGTCATGAGCACGAACGGCGCCAGGGATACGAAGGCCAGCGCCACGGCGCCCCAGCCGACGATGTTGAGGCCGGTGTAGTTGACGAAGGACAGGACCACCGTCATGCCGACGACCGTGCCCGTGCGCGCCCTGCCCGGGCCGGCGACGGCGGGGATGGCCAGGCCGAGGTAGTCAGCGACGAGCGCCGGGTACGCGGCGATGTTGATGACGCAGCTGAGGTACTTCCACGTGCCGAGCAGCGAGCCGGCGAGCGGGCCGAAGGCGCAGTCGGCCCACCGGACGAAGCCGCCGTTGCCCGGGAGCGCGGCGGAGAGCTCGGCGGTGACGAGGGAGTCCGGGACGCCCCACAAGAAGGGGAAGATGATGAAGCCTAGGAGCGTGAAGAGCGGGCCCGCGGCCTTGACCGCACGCTCGGACCCGTACGGCCCGCCGGCGACCTCGAAGTAGATGAGGAAGACGAGCGGGAGGACCGTGAGCTTGCTGCTCCGGTGGTGGCCACCGGCTTGCTGCTGGTCATGCGACGTGTGGTCTTGCACGGTGGCGCCATCTTCTGGCGGCAGTTCTTGCTGCTGTTGTTGGCGTTGCGACAGCTGCTTGGTTAGTTGGATCTCTTGGTCCATGGTGGGAGGTATCCTAGAGAGTGGAGCAAGGTTGGTTGCCGTCCGTTCATGTGGGCTAGCTGTGGCCATGCTTCATATACAACGTACTCGAGGTGAAGGCCTGAAGATGCTAGTGGTTAACTTTTTGGAATAATATTACTGCACATCCGTTGCAGACTTGCAGATGATGACAAGCACTACACTATCCTACATGACAGCACGTCGCTGTTGACTTTTAAAGAATACGATGCGAGATAGGGGGTGTTGTGTTTTCTCTACCATACGACTGCGAAGAGGTGTACACCAGTATAGCTAGGAGTGGTAATGGTCATGACTCTAATTTTTTCTTCACAATCCAACTAAGTTCTACTCCCTCCGTTTTTAAGTATATAACGTTTAAGATAAGTAAATTAGTTCAATTTAAACCAATAAGTTTGTTCTAAACTTTATATATTTAAGAACTGATGTATTACTATATTTTCGGCTCGAAATTATGATTGTTGAGATGACTTAAAATGGAGCAGGTTGAATGCATCTTTTTGTTTCCCCTTTTGGGATAAGGTTGAATGCATCATGAATAGTGATAGTGACGAAGCTGGGTCGTATAATACTCATCACTACTGCATCATTCATGTATTTAGTTGTTATATATATATAGTAAATAATAAAGGGATCACATTTGACAAAATGGACGATGATATCATCGTATTCGTCATCACCATCCCTTTATTCAGGGGGCAGGATCATTGCAGGATAGGAAGGCCGCCCCGCGCGCCCTGGTAGTAATACAATATACTCAAGTGCATGACGCGCTGCGTCTCCATGCAAATGGTCGGTGTTGGTTTATGCAAATGACGGTGTGTCGTGTCGTTCCTGATGATGACGAATTGAACGGGGCCGGATGTGCGTGATCGAGCAAGGCCAACTGCAACTCTGTCGTCTACCCGCGCATCACTGAGCGAGCTCTCCGAGCTGATCGATCAGAGGGGCTGAGGCGAGGGGCACGCAGCTGTTCGATCGCTGCAACTGCAAAGGAATTGAAGAGCACAGATATTTAGGGCCAAGCATGCCATTGTCATGTGATCGATCCGTATGTGTACGTACAGTACGTTGTACCACCAAATCAGACTGAGCTGTACCACCACTATATACTCCGTACATGGTATTGCTAGTTGCTGATCAATTTGCTTGTTGGCTGACTGGATTCACCGGCCCTCCATGACGCCAGCACCTCGGATCCGATCCAATGCGTTAGGTCTTCAACTCATCATCCAGGTGCTAGCTAATTATTTGTACGGTGGAAATGATGAAGTTTAGCACTTCCGTGTGTTAATCCAATCCAAAACAGTGATATGTTAAAGCGCAACGCCTGAAACATCCCCATGGCGCGTGTTTCGTTGAGTTAGTTGCTTGATATGGACTTTAGCTTCATCTATTAGTTATATGTCATCAAACATGAGTATATAATAGGAGAAACTACTAAAATTTAGCTTAGGTTAAAAAATTTAGCAGTTCAGTACGAAAAGATCTAAGGTAATTAACCTTGCGAGTGCTGGCCCTAGGATATTGAAGGCTCCACTGGCGAACTCGTCATGACGGTCCCTCTAAAATCTACCTTATATAAAATCTTATATACACACACATTATGTTTTCTTATAAGTCAAAAATAAATATATTGGTATATTTTAATTTAATACGTTTGATAATTATCGATGAACAATGTAGATTAAAACAAGAACATATTTGTACTTTTAAAATTAATATGATGCAACTTCAGTCGAAGCTATAGTCACATGTATAGTTAAGAGGATTCGATAGGTAACCGAAACATTTGGATAGCAATATGTAGTCATAACCTATTTTATAATCTCAAATGTTGACATCAAATGGACTGGCTTGAGCTAGCTAGCTGATAGACTGATTGATCTATAAGACTGCAACAATACATATACATACTTGGGCTTGGGGCCTTTCCTACTTTGGACCCTCGTCTGTCGCACATGGCGGCCTACTCTTAGGGCCGGCGGCACTGAACCTTCCTTGTGTGGATCAAGGTGAGGACCTTGTTTTTTCTTTATCAGGGCGAGCTACGTACACGTGAAAAATACTTTTTAACTCGTACGGTCAAATCATAGTTTAATTTTTTTTCGAATCACGTAGTATTGATGCAGATGTTCACATACACACACTCATCCGTATGTGTACCACCAATGACAAGTGGCCAAGTGCATTATTTCAGTTAAGCCGATCAAATTAAATTTTGAGCAACATATACGGCCTCCTAGCTTCTGGCAAGAAAAATAATCGAAGCAAGTTTGGGTATTATGATGCATGCACGTTATATTGTGAAGGCAAACAAATGAGCTTATAAAAATAAGGCTCGCCCGGCCCAGCCACTTGTTTTGTGATGATTGAGCAGATCACGATAACACTAACGCACATCATATCCAGATGTCTTCATGTCGACACGGTAAATTTTAATTTGCAGGCGTCAAACTCCGACGAGCGTTGCCTAGCTTGCGAATCAAGTTGAGATTAGTATACTACATGGACAGGAATCCGACAAGCTGAGGGGAGCCAAGTTCATCAGGTGTCATGACCATTCCCCAAAGGCCAATGGGGTAGTGTTTAAAAGACAAAAACAAACTCATCAATCAGATGATCCGTGCCTACTTGGAGGAGGAGCAGTTACAACTTAATTATATTAATACAAGTGACCTACACACATGAAATCAACTTATTAATCATATACTTTTTTCTATTTTTGGCTTCACACAGAACCAATTATGTCTCGTGTAGTACTATTATCCTTAGATAGTTCGATCTACGAAACATGTGAAACCACATTTTATCTGATGATGGTCAGCGTGTCTCTTACTCCATCCGTCTTAAAAATAAGTCATCCAAGAAAATCTATGACGAATTAACAAAGAAGTAAATGGCATAATTGGCCCTACTTATTATTCATATTTAACGGCAATTGACTGTCGCATGCTCACATTCCATATAAATACTAACTTATTTTTTGGATGATTTTCAAGCATGGAATGACTTGTTATGGGGAACAGATTACACAACATGAATACTATGGATAAAAGGAATGCAGATGACTTGGATGGAACCACGGTGGATCTAAGCATAACAAGGAGCTTGGACATTGAACTATTCCATCAAGCAAGAGATGTAACTGATAAAGATCGAGTAGAAGACCGTGGATTGTGGCAAGACATGGAAGATATGATCTCACCACCGTCCCAACCTCATCCTTCCTAATCAATCATCTTCCTCATCTCGTCACCGCTGTCCTTCCTAATGAATAACTTAAAGCTCATTTTGTGATAATTCTTATCAAACGAATGACATCTTCTCCTGAAAATCCTAGCTATTCTTAGCATGATATTGGGGAATCTCCTTTCTATTACTCAAGCATGGAACATATGCTTGCATATTCACCCATAGGGAAAATTAAATTGGATATGTGATTATTGGAATAATTGTTGGAGACACAAATGATGGATATCCAAGCATGACAACTTATATGTTATATCACCATGACTTTATAAACTTTTTTCTTGCATTGTATTATTTGGTCTTCGTACCGAATGCAACAGGCAAGATAAGATTTTTCGAGTCGTCAAATATGACATTTCTGTCTTTAAGGGAACAAGTCTCACTGAGTGACACCTCCATAAGTTGAGAGATCGATTGCACTAATGACATATAAGAAGGCGGCTACCTGATATTTGTAGCACCCGGTTGACAAATGTACCAGATACCAACAGACAAGGTAGTTACTATATTTCCACAGCACTTGAGGAATATTAATTCTATCTATACTAGTAACAAAGACTTGACACTTTTAAGTAGTTCTGAAACCAATCTTTTTAAATTTGAATTATTATTGACTTATGTGTTGAATTTTGACATTTTAAAAAATAACATAAGTAGAAGTAGGTTAGCAAATCTGTTTATAATAACATACACTTACTACATGTACCATGTTATAGATATATGGTAACATGCAGAAGCTATTGAGCCATGTGTTTTGAAAGACTGTATTGGTCCATCACACTAGGCCAGAAAAGATTTGTGCTGACGGCTAAATCGCCTCTGTGTTGGCGGGCACAGCACCCGCCAGCAACTTAGAGTCAGCACAAATGGCCCTCAGTGCTGGCGGGCGCCTTACCTCACCCGCCAGCACAGAGGACCTCAGTGCTGGCGGGCGCCTTACCTCACCGCCAGCACAGAAGACCTCAGTGTTGGCGGGCTCCTTACCTAACCCGCCAGCACTGAGGTTTTCTGTGCTAGTGGTGTGGTTATGCCACCCGCCAGCACATAGCATTTCTGTGCTGGCGGGTGATTAAGCCGCCCGCCAGGAACTACGTTTTTTCATTTCCCATTAATTATTCTGAATTTGTTTATTATTTGTATTTATCCGCCAAATTCACCCGTATTCATTAGTATTCGTATCTGTAGGCCAAATTCACCTGTATTTATTTGTATTTGTCCGGCAAATTCAAATGTGTCTATCAACCACATAATCCAAACTAGCATATAATACTACATAAGTCTCACATATTAACCACATTTAAAATAGATAATCCTCTACTACACCCATCGACGTAACTTTTCGTGCTCTTCTAGAATCAACACTCCTTCGTTATCGAAGAATTCTCCCAGCTCGTGGCAAATCTCACGTTGGAGGAACCTCGCATGTCCGCACAAATGTTCTCGATGTCCTTGTCTCTCAGGTTCCCCCATGAAGTATCTATAGTAGGGAGCTGCACAAACGCATAATAATTGAAGATTATTATGCATAATCATTATGAAGTTAATTAGCACATGGTTGTGTACCAGAGGCTTACGTCTTCAGGATTCGTCCAATACCTTCCATTATTTCTCAACATCTCGCACGCGTAATATCCACATAAGATACTGCCGGGAGGTTGCTTGTAGCACTGCAAACAAATAAAAAGTGATGAGAAATTATTAACAAACTGCACAACTATGAAAAATATGAATTTGTTATGTTCTTACGTATTTGGCATGTCGTATTAACATTTTTTCCCTATTTGTAGGGTGCTCCCCACCATTTAGTATGTAAAGCCGATACGCGCTTTGAGGATACAAAGACAGAAGTTAGTGATACAATTTCAAGTATAGTCTATACATGCATTATTAAAGTACTACAATAGGTTGCCTTACTTTTTTAGAATGTTAATGAATTCCCCGTAAACGTTCTCTTCGTAGTGTAATGAGTCGAAGATCCCTGCTTCTCCAAGCTTTGTACAGATACATAAGATAATGAAATGGTCTATGAAAATAATTATGTTACAATAATTAATATAAATAAACCACATATTAAATATATATATATAGTAATTAGAAATAGCTTACTTAAAATTGTAAGAACACATGATGTAGCTCTTGTGCTTCATCCTTTTCTTCATTATCTTTCCAATGTATACGGTCACTTCATGTTGTCTAGCTGTATGGTATTTCTGTATTACAGCTTGTTTCTCCTCTTCTGTCTCTGTTTCTTGTTCGATTTGTTTTTCAAATGCTTCCCTGATTACGTACGTGTGCGCCGGCTCGATCACTTGTTGCGGGTCAAGGTATGCTACCTTCCACCTCCCGCCGGTCTTCCTTTCATCCGACACTCGTATCCTACCAAATAGATCGGTTAGGATGGTTATACTAAAGTAAAACTATACATATGGATTTGAAAATTGGTATGGGGTATGTCGACTTACATGCACCAAACGGTGACGAGATTCACGTCAAGGCGTTCACGACGGAACATCGCGTGCAAATCCCGGAGATCGATTACCAACTTTCGCGGTATCGGGCTACCGAACACCCACGTTGGGACATTCGCGAACTCCTCAGTAGTCAGCGTCTGGCCCCCATATACACTGTCTTTGTAGATCCTTTTAGGTACACAAATATTGTACCATTAACGCAAACTACACAAGCTGTCTTTCCTTTTATCTGACCCAACACAGAAAATAGGGCAAGGTGATCATTAATGGTAACAAAGATAATTGCATAAAGTGTGAATTTCTCATGTCTGTACTCATCCCACATCTCAACCCCATATTTCCAAAACTTCTCCATATCTTCCATCAATGGCTCCAGGAAAACATCTATGTCAATACCAGGTTGCTTCGGCCCTTGGATTAGAATGGTTAGCAAAAGCAACTTTCTCTTGTGACATAGCCAGGGGGAAGGTTGTATATGGTCATCAACACTGGCCATGTGCTGTGCGTGCTGCTTCTTTCACCAAATGGATTCATGCCATCTGTACTTAACGTGAACCGTATATTTCTTTTTTCATCTCTAAAGTCTGTCTGCTCGGAATCAAAGGTCCTCCACTGCCGAGCATCAGAAGGATGTCGAAGCTTCCCATCGGACTTCTCTGGGCGATCGGCATGCCAAGTCATTAGTTTGGCGATCTTTGGGTTCGAGAACAATCGCTTCAGACGGTCCTCCACCGGCAAATACCACATCACCAAGGTAGGGACTTTATGTTGACTAGCTGTGTCAGTGGCACCAATACTAGACTCATCCCCCATTTGAGCACCTGCAATTTTCTTTCCACCCTTCTTCCTCTTCCCGCCTTTTGTGCTAGCGACACGTTCTGCGTCGAAATCAGCATTACTTTTGTAACAACTAGCCTCACAATTAGGACACTTCTTCATTTCTGCATAGTCACCGCGGTACAATATGCAATGGTTCCTGCATGCGTGTATTCTTTGCACCCGCATCTTCAATGGGTTGGTGATCTTCTTTGCTTCATATGTGTTTTTTGGCACAAGGTTAGGCTTTAGGAGCAGGTTGGCCAACAAAGTAAGGAGTTCGTTAAAACTATTGTCAGACCATCCGAATTTAGCCTTCACAATCAGAAGATTGAGGATGAAACACAACACTGTCCACTCCTTCCCACAACCCTCATACATACGGTCATTTGCTACCTTCTTAAGTGTCTCAAAATTTTCTAACCCTTTAGCACTCCCTACCAACACCTCCGGTTCAATGTGGCGCAACATTTCCTCCATATCAACATCACATTCATCGTCCACCTGTGGTGCATCTGTTTCATTACCATTTTCATCTCCACAGTCAAAAGCATCATCCATCATGACATGATCATTTTCATCTTCGTCACCCACTTCATCATACCCGGTGCCAATGTCTGCATTGTTGAAAGTAGACACTGCCTCACCATGGTGGGACCAAGTTGTGTATCCTTTCATAAAACCTCACTTTATCAAATGCATCTTAATGTCATTAGGATCCTCCCATACAAGTTTGTTGCAACAATCACTACACGGACAACGTATTTGCTTTGACTTACAAATGTGAGCGTGCTTCTTCGCAACCTCGAGAAACTTTGATAACTCTGTCATGAATGTAGACGAATGTCTCTATACGCCATACATCCATGCTCTGTGATCCATCTTAAACAACCTATGAAAAAATTCTACATTTTAGAGATTAATTTAATCATATAGTATTAATAAATGAGTCATAATAATTAAAAAACTTAATTCTACATTTTATTTAATGAAACTAATTATATTAATGACAAACATAGCAAATCTACAATCAATCTGCATAACAATCTACTTAAAAATTAATCTACAATTAATTTTCTCTCTCTTCACTCCTCTCTCTTTTTTATTTAATGAAACTAATTGTATTAATGACAAACATAGAGAATCTACAATTAATCTTCATAACAATCTACTTAAAAAATTAATCTACAATTAATTTTCTCTCTCTTCACTCCTCTCTCTCCCCTAGCTAGCAAACCCTAGATCTAGAGCTAAATCTATAATGAAGCTAGAAATGATGGATAAAAGGTAAAAAAGAAGGTTGGAATAGCACAAACTCACCTTATATAGCCACCTCCTCCAAGGAAATCAAGTACAAAACCTTCCCCCCTAGCTTGGGTGTTTTTGGAGCTTTTCCCGAGCTCCTCTCGGGCAAAGCTCCAATGGAAGGTTGCTGGGGAAGAAGCTGTCGGGTTTTATTGAGAGGCACAGTACTGGCGGGCAACATAAGGCACCCGCCAGCAGAAATCGTCCCCATTTGTGTTGGCGGCTCCTTATCACTAGGCCAGAAAAGATTTGCGCTGCCACATGACAATTAGCGTGCTAGCGGGCACAATTGGCACCCGCCAGCACAGTGGTGCGGGGGGCGCCAGGTCTGGGACCGCCAGGGGTAAGGACACAGTGCTGGCGGTCGACATAAGCCAGCCGCTAGCACAGATCGATCATCAGTGCTGGCGGTTGGCTTATACCGCCCGCTAGTGATAATTTCATAGTGCTGGCGGGCGATGGAAGCCAGCCGCCAGCACAGATCGAAGCACCAGTGTTGGCGGTTGTCTAATGTCGCCCGCCAGCACTGTGCACAGCATAGCTATTCCGACACCTTCTTCTTCCCAGCCAACCTTCCATTGGAGCTTTGCCCGAGTGGAGCTCGGGAAAAGCTCCAAAAACACCAAATCAAGGGGGGAAGGTTTTGCTCTTGTTTTCCTTGGAGGAGGTGGCTATATAAGGTGAGTTTACCTTTAATCCATCATTTCTAGCTTATCTCTAGAGATCTAGATCTAGACCTAGGGTTAGCAAGGAAAGAGAGGAGTGAAGAGAGAGAAAACGAATTAATGATTTATTTTTTAAGAAGAATTATATGTGCCTAATATAATCATTGCAGTGATATGTTTGTCATTTTATCATTAGTTTTCATTATAAAATAAAAATCTAGACTAAGTTTTCTTTTATTTATTAGAATTCAAGAATTTAAGTTAGTTTATATATTTGAGTTTAATTGAGGTTTTTATTGTTGTGACTCATATATTTACATGTATATCATTAAATTAGTTTCTAAAATGTAGATTTATTTTTTAAGTTCTTTAAGATGGATATGTTTGACATTTTTTATCAGTTTCATAAATTAAAATTATATAATTTAATATCGTTTAATTTTTTTACATATTAATTAGTTTCTAAGATGTAGAATTATTTTAAGGTAGTTCAAAATGGATAATAGAGGATTGATGTATGTCACACGAAGACATTCGTCTACATTTATGTCCGAGTTATCAAAGTTTCTCGACGTTGCGAAGAAGCATGCCCAAAATTTCAAGACAAAGCAAATACGTTGTCCGTGTTCTGACTGTTGCAACAAACTAGTTTGGGAAGATATTAATGTCATGAAGATGCATTTGGTAAAGCGAGGTTTTGTCAAAGGATACACAACTTGGTCCCACCATGGTGAAGTAGTAACTACTGTCAACAATGCAGGCACCGACACTAGGTATGATGAAGTGGGTGGCGAAGATGAATATGAAAATGATCATGTCATGATGGATGATGCTTTTGACTGTGGAGGTCGAAATGACGATCAAACAGATGCACCAAATGTGGACGAGGAATGTGATGTTGATATGGAAGAAATGTTGCGCCATACTGAACCGGAGGTGTTGCTAGGGAGTGCTAAAGGGTTAGAAAATTTTGAGACACTTAAGAAGACACCAAAGGATTGTATGTATGAGGGTTGTGGGAAGGAGTGGTCAGTGTTGCGTTTCATCCTCCATCTTCTGACTGTGCAAGCTAAATTTGGATGGTCGGACAATAGTTTTAACGAACTCCTTACTTTGTTAGCCAAGCTGCTCCCAAAGCCAAATTTAGTGCCAAACAACACATATGAAGCAAAGAAGATTATCAACCCATTGAAGATGCGAGTGCAAATAATACACGCGTGCAGGAACCATTGCATATTGTACCGCAGTGACTATGCAAACATGCAGAAGTGTCCAAATTGTGATGCTAGCTGATACAAAAGCAATGCAGATTTCGATGCGGAACGTGTCGCTACCTCGAAAGGCACGAAGAGAAAGATGGGTGGAAAGAAAAGTGTAGGTGCTCAAGTGGAGGATGAGTCTAGTATTGGTACTGACACAGGTGGTCAACGTAAAGTCCCTGCTTTGGTGATGTGGTACTTGCCGGTGGAGGACCGTCTGAAGCGATTGTTCTCGAACCCAAAGACCGCTAAACTAATGACTTGGCACGCCGATCGCCCAGACAAAAATGATGGGAAGCTTCGACATCCTTCGGATGCTCGGCAGTGGAAAACCTTTGATTCCAAGTATGAAAAGTTTAGCGGTGAAAAAAGAAATATACGGTTCGCGTTAAGTACAGACGGCATGAATCCATTTGGTGAAAGAAGCAGCACACACAGCACATGGCCAGTGTTGATGACCATATACAACCTCCTCCCTGGCTATGTCACAAGAGAAAGTTCGTTTTGCTAACCATTCTGATCCAAGAGCCGAAGCAACCTGGTATCGACATAGATGTTTTCCTGGAGCCATTGATGGAAGATATGGAGAAGTTTTGGAAATATGGGGTTGAGATGTGGGATGAGTACAGACAGGAGAAATTCACACTTTATGCAATTATCTTTGTTACCATTAATGATTACCCTGCCCTATTTTCTGTGTTGGGTAAGATAAAAGGAAAGACAGCTTGTGTAGTTTGCGTTAATGGTACAATATCTGTGTGCCTAAAAGGATCTACGAAGATAGTATATATGGGCAACAGACGCTGGCTATTAAAGACTCACAAGTACCGCAAGATGCCGGACTATTTTGATGGAAAGATTGAGAATGGTTCTGCCCCACAACCAGCCACGGGTAGAATCGTATTTGAAATGTGTCAGAAGGTCAAATTCAAACTTGGTAAGAAGTCAAAAGTTGGTGTTGATGAACCTCCGAAAAAGGGAAGGAAGGAGGCTGAAACTACAGAGAACGTCGACGTGCCTTTTAAGAAGATGTCTATCTTCTTTAAGTATTTGCCATACTGGAAAGATTTGGTGGTGCGCCATGCCATTGATGGGATGCATCTTAAGAAGAATGTGTTTGAAAGCATCTTGGGTTTCTTAGGTTTATCGGGCAAGGTAAAGGACGGACTAAAGTCACGCAAGGATCTTGTTGACCTAAAAATCGGGCCAGAGCTACACCCGCAAGAACGTCCTAATGGTAAACAGTACCTTCCCCCGGCCAGCTACAACTTGACACAAGATGAGAGGTTGGCTATTTTCAAGTGCTTGCGCGGTTTGAAAGTGCCTACCAGATTCTCATCCAACATCAGATCACTAGTCTCATTGAAAGACATGACTCTTACTGGTTGTAACTCTCATGATTGCCATGTGATGATCACTGTTTTCTCCCAATTGTGATCCAAGCTGTTAAACCAATATTCCTTAAGATGGTTATCACAAGGATGTGCTACTTTTTCAACGTGATTTCGCAGAAAGTAGTCGATTGTATAGAGTTGGCAAGACTGTAGCTTTTTATGGCTGAAATGCAGGCCCAGCTCGAGATGTGCTTCCCTCCGTCCTTTTTTGATATCATGGAACATTTGATGCTCCACATGGTCGAGCAAATTACAGAACTAGGACCTATGTACTTCCATCAGATTTGGACGTACGAACGATTCATGTCGATTCTGAATGGATACATGAGAAACAAGGCATTTCCAGAGGGCAGCGTGATCGAGAGCTACCATACAGAAGAGAGTGTTGATTGTTGCATAGATTACATAAAAGATACGAAAGCGATCGGTTTACCGGAATCTCGACACGAGGGCAGATTGTCTGGGACAGGTACCATTGGAAAGAAAAGATTCATTGATGAGGACAACCAAGAACTGGAGAAAGCACATTGCTCTACAATAACTTGCAATTATGGAGCCATTCATCGTGGAACACATAAAACAGATTAGTGAAGAAAATGATGGTCGGTCTGATGATTGGGTACTCAATGAGCAAAAGCGTCGTTTCCCATCCTGGTTAAAAGAACATGGGCATCTATTTGAAGACGATGCAGTAATGACCAGATTAGCGTCCGGCCCATCAAGTAATGTCACCTCATGGCAAGCATACGAAATTAATGGGTACACCTTTTATACCAAGGCAAAAGACAACAAGAGTGTCGCTTATCAAAACAGTAGTGTTCGCATGATGCGATTGATGCCCGCGGAAACAACACTTTCTACGGTTTCATAGAGGAAATATGGGAACTTGACTATGGAGCGAATATCCGGATACCCTTGTTTCGGTGCCATTGGGTCAAACACCCGAAGGGCATTACAGATGACAACTATGGGCTGACACTTGTAGACCTTGCCAATGTAGGTTACAAAGATGACCCATGGGTACTCGCTGAGCGTGTTGCACAGGTTTTCTACATAGCTGATCCTATGAATGTAAAGAAGCACATTGTCGTCTCCGGAAAAAGAATTCTTAGAGTTGAAGGTGTAGTTGACGTTGAGGATTACAATCAGTATGAGGAATTAGTCTTGTTCAAAGATCATGAAAAAAGAATCAAAAAAATTGAAAGCAGCATTCCTAAATCGGAGAAGCCATGGTTACGTACAGACTACGAAGGAAGAATTGATAAAGGATAACTTAGCACTTCTTATTAGTCTGTCTTGATGTATCTCTTGTAAGACTTTATTAATTAATGTCGTTGTAAGACTTCAAATTAAGTCACATTTTCAAGTCATTATTATATTGCATGTCATTGAAAGCTCACAAGTAAAATCATACAAATACAACAACACATGATTAATACATCAGTACTTTAGTCTTAGCAAAGACTACAAGTTCAAATCCATAGAATTAAAAGGGTACATATTTCATACTTAATTAAAATCTAGGATCGTTCCCATCATGACCGTGAATCATCGTGAGGTACAAAGTATGATTAATATTGATGATGTTGATTCCTAAGAACCTATCAACATAATCCAGCACATATATGTATGCACTATCTCTGGCCATGTAGGGCATCATGAATATCTCTCCAAATATTTGCACTGAATTCGTAGATGATGATAGGGTAATGCCAGCTTGCCAACCACTGCGTACTGGACATGGGTGCGGTGTCGTGAATGTCCATCCAATGTTATGCAATACTTGACGTAAGACCTCATGCATACCTTGATCAGCGTGCATGAAACTGTTATACAATGCGTCCTGGTTCAATTGTCAAGCAAAACATAACATGTAAGTACACGGTTCTTAAAAAACAAATTCCAAAAATAACGAGTAAGTTTTAGTTACATACAATGGACGATGCATACGATGGTGATATCCGTTTAGGCATTTCAGTGACGGCCATGTTGTTATGTTCTAAGGCTTTAATCTTAAAGTAACTATAGTCTGGGATTACATGTCTTGTTTGAGCTTCTATTTCGATAAGTGCCTTCCTCACGGCATCAGAAGCGGCAACATGTGGCTGTATTGCTGGCTTGCAACAAAAGAATTGACATGGATAATAATTGTATCACCAACTACTTGCTCTCGCATGCCCGCGGCATTAATTAATAGAGAAACAATAAAGCTTCCTCGTGATGAAGTCGTTTGTTCATGTCTCACCATTGGAGCTTGTCCAGTCACAGAATATATAACTCGTTCTAACCATTGCATTAGTGAAACCACCTTCATAATTAACAATGCAAATAATACACATTATTATCATTGTAAAAACAATGACAAATTCAAAAAATAGAATATCTAAGTACATACCACATTTTGGCGTAATTCGCGTTGGGTAATGGGCATGGGTTCTTGATCGACAGGGAAGGATGCACCAACAGGTTGCCCTGGGGGTGGTGGCGGAGGGTCTGGGAATGGGGGACCACTGCGGATAGGACGACGACCACCTCCACGGCCGCCATCACGATTAAAAAATACAAAGCGATTTGCCATTGTTATCCCTAAAATATACACGATATTTTATTTAAAATTTTCTACACAAACTTAAGTCTAACAAAAATTTGCTTTTGAAATTTCAACACAATCTCTAGTATAAAAAAATGTATAGAAAATTACTACACAATCTATTTCTAAATTCTACTCCCTTCTATGTAATTTTAAAAAACACTAATCTAAGCTAACAAAAAATTTTAAAAAATATCACTTACATGGCGCGGTGGATCGAAGCTGGCATGCAGGGGAGCTCTGGCGGCGCGGGCAGGGGAGCGGGCGAGCTGGCGGCGGAGCAGCGCGCGACGGCAGGGCGGTGCGTGATAGGCCGCCGAACTCGGCGAGGCGGGACAGCGAGGCGGCGAGAGGCGGCCGCGGGACGGGAAGGCGGTGAGGCGGTCGGCGCACGAGCCGGAGGTGGCGGGGAGCACGGATCGAGGCGACAGCGGAGTCCGGTAGCCTGCCGGCGTCGATCCGCGCACGCAACAGTCACAAACACTTAGAAAAAACAGAGTGTACCGGGTAGTTATAGAGCACTATGCTGGAGGGCGCTTAAGCCACCCGCCAGCAGTGCGCATCAGTTCTGGTGGGTGCTTAAGCCACCCGCCAGCATTGTGGTTCACTGCTGGCGGGTGGCTTAAGTGCCCACTAGCATAGTGGATTTTAAAAAAAATCAAAAAATTTGAAATTTGGCCCAAACCTTCTCAAATTTGTCTGAAACTTGCACATCTCTTATAAAATGTGTCAAATTTAAGTTTGGAAATGTGTTACCTCATAAAAAATTATTTGTTTGACAAACTTAATTCAATTGTGACTCTTGGGTGAAACACCTCAAGTGTTATAGGAGGTTTCACCCAAGAGTCACATTTGAACTAAGATTTTAAAACAAACAATTTTTTATAGGAATAGAAACTTCCTAAATTAAATTTGAAATATTTTGTTAGAGTTGTGAAAGTTTGGGACATATTTGAACAAGTTTGAATAAGATTTTGAATTTTTTGATTTTTCAAAATGTGTCAAATTTTTTGAATATTTTCTAAATTGACTAAATTTTGAAACTAGTAGTTCTTTATTAGGAAACACACTTCCTAAACTTCATATTAAGAATTTTACTTCACTTGTATAAGTTTCAAACAATTTTGAGCTAATTTAGGCAAGATTTCAAAAATTTTGAACAAAATATTCAAAAGAATCAAAAAATTCGAAATTTGGCCAAACCTTATCAAATTTGTCTGAAACTTGCATATTTCTTATAAAATATGTCAAATTTAAGTTTGGATATGTGTTACCTCATAAAAAATTGTTTGTTTGAAAAACTTAGTTAAAATGTGACTCTTGGGTGAAACATCTCAAGTGTTATATGAGGTTTCACCCATAAGTTACATTTGAACTAAGATTTTAAAACAAATAATTTTTTATAAGAATACAATCTTCCTAAATTAAATTTGATACATTTTGTTAGAGTTGTGAAAGTTTGGGACATATTTCAACAAGTTTGAATAAGATTTTGAATTTTTTCAAAATTCACAACATTGGCGGGCACTTAAGCCACCCGCCAGCATTGTGGTTCACCGCTGGCGGGTGGCTTAAGCGCCCGCCAGCACAGTGGATTTTTAAAAAAAATCAAAAAAATTTGAAATTTGGTCCAAACTTTCTCAAATTTGTCTGAAACTTGCACATCTCTTATAAAATATGTCAAATTTAAGTTTGGAAATGTGTTACCTCATAAAAATTATTTGTTTGACAAACTTAGTTCAAATGTGACTCTTGGGTGAAACACCTCAAGTGTTATAGGAGGTTTCACCCAAGAGTCACATTTGAACTAAGATTTTAAAACAAACAATTTTTTATAGGAATAGAAACTTCCTAAATTAAATTTGAAATATTTTGTTAGAGTTGTGAAAGTTTGGGACATATTTGAACAAGTTTGAATAAGATTTTGAATTTTTTGATTTTTCAAAATGTGTCAAATTTTTTGAATATTTTCTAAATTGACTAAATTTTGAAACCAGTAGTTCTTTGTTAGGAAACACACTACCTAAACTTAATATTAAGAATTTTACTTCACTTGTATAAGTTTCAAACAATTTTGAACTACTTTAGGTAAGATTTCAAAAATTTTGAACAAAATATTCAAAAGAATCAAAAAATTCGAAATTTGGCCAAACCTTCTCAAATTTGTCCGAAACTTGCATATTTCTTATAAAATATGTCAAATTTAAGTTTGGATATGTGTTACCTCATAAAAAATTATTTGTTTGAAAAACTTAGTTCAAATGTGACTCTTGGGTGAAACATCTCAAGTGTTATAGGAGGTTTCACCCATAAGTCACATTTGAACTAAGATTTTAAAACAAACAATTTTTTATAAGAATACAACCTTCCTAAATTAAATTTAAAACATTTTGTTAAAGTTGTGGAAGTTTGGGACATATTTCAACAAGTTTGAATAAGATTTTGAATTTTTTCAAAATTCACAACGTTGGCGGGCGCTTAAGCCACCCGCCAGCATTGTGGTTCACCGCTGGCGGGTGACTTAAGCGCCCGCCAGCTCAGTGGATTTTAAAAAAAATCAAAAAAATTCGAAATTTGGCCCAAACTTTCTCAAATTTGTCTGAAACTTGCACATCTCTTATAAAATGTGTCAAATTTAAGTATGGAAATGTGTTACCTCATAAAAATGGTTTGTTTGACAAACTTAGTTCAAATGTAACTCTTGGGTGAAACACCTCAAGTGTTATAGGAGGTTTCACCCAAGAGTCACATTTGAACTAAGATCTTAAAATAAACAATTTTTTATAGGAATACAAACTTCCTAAATTAAATTTGAAACATTTTGTTTGAGTTGTGGAAGTTTGTGACATATTTGAACAAGTTTGAATAAGATTTTGAAACTTTTTGATTTTTCAAAATGTGTCGAATTTTTTGAATGTTTTCTAAATTGACTAAATTTTGAAACCTGTAGTTCTTTGTTAGGAAACACAATTCCTAAACTTAATATTAAGAATTTTACTTCACTGGTATAAGTTTCCAACAATTTTTAACAAATTTAGGCAAGATTTCAAATTTTTTGAACAAAATATTAAAAAAAATCAAAAAATTCGAAATTTGGCCCAAACCTTCTCAAATTTGTCTGAAACTTGCACATCTCTTATAAAATGTGTCAAATTTAAGTTTGGATATGTGTTACCTCATAAAAAATTATTTGTTTGAAAAACTTTGTTCAAATGTGACTCTTGGGTGAAACACCTCAAACGTTATAGGAGGTTTCACCCATGAGTCACATTTGAACTAAGATTTTAAAATAAACAATTTTTTATGGGAATACAAACTTCCTAAATTAAATTTGAAACATTTTGTTAGAGTTATGAAAGTTTGGGACATATTTGAACAAGTTTGAATAAGATTTTGAATTTTTTTGATTTTTTTCAAATTCACAGCACTGGCGGGCGCTTAAGCCACCCGCCAGCATTGTGGTTCACTATTGGCGGGTGGCTTAAGCGCCCGCCAGCACAATGGATTTTAAAACAAATCAAAAAATTCAAAATTTGGCCCAAACCTTCTCAAATTTGTCTGAAACTTGCATATCTCTTATAAAATGTGTCAAATTTAAGTTTGGAAATGTGTTACCTCATAAAAAATTGTTTGTTTGACAAACTTAGTTCAAATGTGAATCTTCAACACCTCAAGTGTTATTGGAGGTTTCACCCATGAGTCACATTTGAACTAAGATTTTAAAACAAATAATTTTTTATGGGAATACAAACTTCCTAAATTAAATTTGAAACATTTTGTAAGAGTTGTGAAAGTTTGGGACATATTTGAACAAGTTTGAATAAGATTTTGAATTTTTTCAAAATTCACAGTGCTGGCGGACGCTTAAGCCATCCGCCAGCATTGTGGTTCACCGCTAGCGGGTGACTTAAGCGACCGCCAGCATAGTGGATTTTTAAAAAATATATAAAAAATTCAAAATTTGGCCCAAACCTTCTCAAATTTGTCTGAAACTTGCACATCTCATATAAAATGTGTCCAATTTAAGTTTGGAAATGTGTTACCTCATAAAAATTGTTTGTTTGACAAACTTAGTTTAAATGTGACTCTTCGGTGAAACACCTCAAGTGTTATAGGAGGTTTCACCCATGAGTCACATTTGATCTAAGATTTTAAAACAAACAATTTTTTATAGGAATACAAACTTCCTAAATTAAATTTAAAACATTTTGTTAGAGTTGTGGAAGTTTGAGACATATTTGACCAAGTTCAAATAAGATTTTGAATTTTCAAAATTCACAGCGCTGGCGGGCGCTTAAGCCACCCGCCAGCAAAGATGTTCACCGCTGGCGGGCGGTATAAGCGCCCGCCAGCACAGATGCTCACCGCTGGCGGGCACGTTAGGTCACCCGCCAGCACAAATCTACTCTATATAGCACGGCGACGCGGTGAAAATTTCTAAGTGTTGGCGCGAGAACTGAAAGGACGCCGGGAGGCTGCCAAATTTTCTTGTCGTTCCGCCGCCGTCAGCACCGCCGCCGTCCTGCACGCCGGCCAGACGCCTCCTCTCTCGAGCGCCGGCCTCCTCGCGCCGCGCCGTCGCGTCCCCGAGCACCGCCGCCGTCCTCCCGCCGTGCCGTCGCGTCGTCCCCCGCCGCTCCTCGCGCCGCGCCGTCCGCTCCCCGCACGCCGGCCGCCTCCTCCCTCCAGTGCCGCTCGGTGTGACCGCCTCTCCACATGCCGGCGACGCCTCTCCGCACGCCGGCGACGCCTCCACTGTCGGCCCCCAACCACCGCCGCCGACTGGTGTGGGTGGCGGACCCGGGGCCGGGGACGGGGCCGTCGGCGCCGCCGGCTCCGCCGCTGCCGCGCCCCATGCGCGCCCGGCTGGTGCCCAGGACGGGGACGGGGCCGCCGCCGCTGCCGCCGCCGCCGCTACGGCTCCGGATCCTCCACCCGTGACGGGGTTTGTTTTTTTTTTGCAAATTTTGTTGCTTAATTTTATTGCATAATATGTATAGAAATATGTATAAATAGATTTATTGCATAATATGTATAAATATGTATAGAATTTTGATATGTATGGAGTCACATTTTTCTATGTGTTGGAAAATTTAGATATGTATAAATATAGATATAAATATAGATATGGAAAATTCATATCTATATGAATAAATATAGATATGTAATTTATTTTTCTATGTACAATTGTTTATGGATTGCAAAAAATTTATGGATTGTAAATATAGAAATGTAAATTCATATCCATATGGAAAATTCAAACATATTTATGGATTGCAAAATATATGTACAATTATTTGTGTTTATCAATTATGTTTGAAATTATATTTTGTTAATTAATCAGCGGTAATCTGAAAAACAAACATGTCAACAACATATAAATGTATAATGTATATGTTTATAATTAACTTTGATCAATTGACAACAGTGTGGAATCCTCAGAGGATTCTAGTGATTTTAATGGAGACTATGAAACTCCACCTGAGTACGAACCAAGCGTACCGCGGCCTCGCAGGCGTCTAGATGATGATGATCTTGATTACGAACCAAGCGTAGATAATGAGGTCCGCATGCACATTCAGTACGAATAATGTTGTTGTTAAAGTTTAGTTATACTGAAAATGATGTTTTCCCTATAGAACGATGAGCGATCCCCGCGACGACGTCGTCGTAGAGCACCTACCATTGTTGTCCAAGAGGCAGAAGGTTCAGGACCACAACCTTCGGGTACTACTGTTTCTAGTAGTAACCCGAAAAGGAAATGTGGGCAACAAAGAAGAAATCAGATCCCTGATAGAGGACAACTTGTGATAGAACAATTGGGTGACAAAGGCAAGCCCATTGCACCTGAGAACGTAGCTGCTAGGTTTCGGAACATCGTTGGTGCAATTGTCAGGGACCTCATGGCATCCTGGACCACAATTGATAATTGGAAGAAGGTGCCTAAGGCTACAAAGGATGTATTGTGGGCCAAAGTGAAAGAAAAGTTCCTTTTTCCGGAAGGCACAGAGAATGAAGGTAGAAAGTATGCTGAGGGCCTTTATGGAAGAGCTCTCAGAAATTGGAGGTATGTGCTTAACACTGAATTTGTTAAGAAAGACAAGGATGCTAAGGATGTGTATGGAAACATTTCGCTAGATGTGTGAGAAGAATTCAAACAACAGAAGAGAACAGAGGAAGCTCTAGCTCAGAGTCTCCAAGCTCAGGAGAAGGCTAAGAAAGCTGCTGAGAACCCACATCGCTTGGGTTCGGGAGGATATGCTGCCAAGTTAGCAAAATGGAAGCAGGAGGAAGAAGAAAGGAGGGAGCTGGTTTACCAGAGTTGTTTGAAGGCATGGATGAGCGCAATAGGAATTGGTGCCTTGCTTGAATTCCTACTGTGAGACCTGTTGGCACGGTGACATTCGAGAAGCCCACAACAGAACAGATCTATGAGAAGTTGGGAGAGCTCGCCAAAATGCAAAAGAAAGGTCTTTTCAAGCCTGACAGGGAGAACGATATGCTAACCGCCGCGATCGGTACCCCTGAGCACTCTGGGCGTGTTCGAGGGATGTCATCTACCTTGCCATGGGGTAAAGCATTTGTTGAACACCGGTCAAGCTACAAGAAGCGGGTGTCGACCATATACCCCTGGGTACCCATACATGGAAGAATACGAACTCATGCCATAGATCCTTGTAATCCTACTAGGACACGTACCATGTAATCCTACTAGGACTCCTATCTTGTAACCGACTAGGAACCCGCCCCCTGGACTATATAAAGGAGGGCCGAGTACCTAGGAGGCCAACACCTCAGATCCCCAACCCCTCCGGGGATCACCCAAGCGCAGGGCGCCATACATGATACTCTAAACAAGACGTAGGGTTCGCTACTCCGGCGGCCCAAACCTGTATAAATTTGTGTCTCGTGTCCTCGCACGTACCTTCGAGTTCCAGGTCTGACGATCCTCCACCGCACAATCTACTACCTCAGGTACCCCCTTGGTAGGCTCAGTGGTCAAAACACTGACAGCTGGCGCGCCAGGTAGGGGTGATCGTCAAGATCATCATGCGAATTCAAAGGACTTTGGTCAGCAAAATCAATTTACCCGGCGAGGATGCAGCCTCGACCAGCGGCATCACGTCTGAAACCAATTGGGAATCGGCAGTCAAATCCGAAACAGAGGAAAGCAAAGCGGCGGCACAAATCCTACCCGGAATGGTACTCAACCTCGTCAAATCCTCGGGTCTCCCAACCAATCAGGCACCGCTGGTCAATTGTGCTATTCCAATTTTGTTGTTCCATCTAGAAGCATCAAAGCGGCAGTTACAGAGGCCAATTCAACACTCCACGTGAAAAGCAAATTGGAAGCTCTTTTGCTACCCGCACACGGAATCGTACCAAGCAAGCCTCAACAAAACTTGAATTGTGCTACATGCACACACGCAAGGCTACCAAGGAAGCATCAAGTCATTTCTTGGTACACACAATGACACAAGACATGTACTCGAGTATGACTACATCAACGCTCGGCAACGCCACCTCGCCGTCGACTAGTTCAACTACTCGAGTACAACTACATCGCACGTCTGGTTGCCTCGGCTCCTCGGACGGCTCGTCATCGACTACTTCGCATACACCGTGCGTCTCGCACTGGCTTTACCTCGACTACTCGTCGTCCGGTTCCACCGGCTCTACTGCGCCTATGCTGTGCATCTGGACACGCCGTATCGCCGCTCGACTTCTCGTCGGTCGGTCGCATTGGCTCTCGCCGTGTGCCTAGGTCACTTCGTCTCGCGGTCACACTGTGCGCCGCCCCGTGAAATCGTCCTGCGTCCACACCTGCTCTTCCTTGATAACACCGTGCGCCACCACGACATTGTCTCGTGGTTGCACCGTTTCTACCTCGACAAACACCGTGCGCAGCTGCGACATCATCTCGCGGCTGCACCGGCTCTACTTTGACTATGCCGTGCAACGCCTCGACATCGTCTTGCGGCCACACCAACTCATCGTGGATTATTTCGGCTACTCTTCTCGGCTAGTTTCTACTACAAAACTAGTTGAGAACGGCTTTTACGCCCCCCACAACTAGTCGAACCCGCCTCCGACTAGTCGACTTAATCAACACTCGTCCACGAGTTCATTCAAAACCCACTCTGGCGGTACAAGCCGACTTCGGTCGCATCTCCAGACCGCTTCTGCGGTATCAGTAAGTCATTTATTTTAATGATTAATTTTTTTCTTCTTCTTTGGCTTGTTTTGCACATGCAGGACAACACGCCAAGGACTACTTATTTGTGTACGCTTCTCAACGGATTTTCACGAGAGCTACACTATGCCGACTACTCTTGGGATATATCAACAAGTCACCACGAGCTCACTCCATCAACTCGGGGGCTATCCCAAGAAGGCAACTTCTAAAGTCTGCTCCGTGCGGCACAAAGTCGACTTACTCAAGTCGCATTTACAAAGTCCATTCTAAATGGCATAAAGTCGACTTACTCAAGTCGCATTTACAAAGTCCATTCTAAATGGCATAAAGTCGACTTCTTCAGTCGCAACCTCAAAAGTCCGCTCTGCGCGGCACAAAGTCGACTTACTCAAGTCACATTCTTAAAGTCCACTCCGTGTGGCAATCTAAAGTCGACTTCTGGTCGCACCTTCGCCCGCTTCGGCGGCATACTGCGTGTGTAAGCTTCGATGTAACCTAGTTGTAAGTGGCCCTCGCGTCTTGGCAACGATGGTACCTAGCTGCACGCGGTCTTCACACTCCGTACCATGGGTCTGAAACGCATGGCCCTAAGTACTCTCGCTCTGCCCACTTACCCTGGGTCTCCCTGTTACTGTACCGATTCATCCTCTAGGTCTCCCTGTTACCATCCGATCCTTACTCCGGGTTCCTGCTTCTATGCCGATCCTAGGCTGTAAGTGATTCTCAGGTCCAGGCGACTACCTAGTTGTAAACGGTTTTCGGATCCAGGCGACTACTCAGCTGTAAGCAGCTTTCGGGCCTGAGCTACACCCTCTCCAAGCAGCTACGGTTGCCACAACTCGTAGGGGATCATGACAATCCTCTCCAGACAGTTTCGGCTATGACTACTCGTAGGGGATCACGACAATCCTCTCCAGACGGCTTTGGCTGTGATTACTTGTAGGGGATCATGATAATCCTCTCCAGGCAGTCTCATTCTGCGACAACATAGGGAGTCATGACAACTCTCTCCAGACGACTCCGTGTCGTATAGAGCAATAAGTGGCACATGCTGTCCATGTCTCCATGTTTAATAAGAGGCTGCGGCCTAGAGTAACACCCATCATAGTATGGTCTCAGTGGAACTCTCATACAAGTTGCTGCTACAGCAAGGATGAGTTCATCACACTGTCTCCTACAGTTTTACTTGTTCTTCGGAACATTCTTGCGAGTACTCTCTCACTAGGCTCATAACTTCAGAGGTACTTAAGGCACTATTACTCAATAGTGTATCCAGACATTGTAAATTCAATACAATGTGCTTGCGAGTACTCTCTCACTAGGCTCATAGCCTTAGAGGTACTTAAGGCACTATTACTCAATAGTGTATCCAGACATTGTAAACTCAATACAATGTGCTTGCGAGTACTCTCTGAAACGAACCAGATTTCCAAAACTGGAAACCCGATCCTCTGCACATCTGTGATAGTCCCAGGAAGTGGCTATCACGTGCAAACCCTGTCTCAAGTGGTACAAATCCATACAACACAGGAAAAAGGGGAAATTACATAATCTTATTAATACATCAGAGTACAACAGTTCGGCATAAGCCGGGTACAAGTCCAGCTGGACTAAACAAGAAAGGTAAATCATCTACGCAGCGGATCTATCGAAGCGAAGCGTCTCCAGCTCCACAGGCAAACTTGAGTGTAGGACCAGCTCTAGTCTTCCCATCTTTCATCGTCGATGTCGTAGTCGGTCACCAAGTCTGAAAGCATCGCCATCTACCCGATAAGCGGGTAGGTCATGTCAGCTTCCCAATAAAGAGCAAAAGCGGTGGATGAATTCTAATATGCATGGATAAACCTATATCTGGCTGTAGTATGTTTATGCAAGCAGCGGTAGCAACATCAAGGTAAGCGGTATTGCAGAGAGGTCACCATCTACGAGGAGATCCACACCTCCGAGGCCAACGCCTCCGGGGTCATCACCCCAACCAAGAAAAGAACACCAACACACTGGATCTCAATCGAGACACAGCATCCCACTCTCATCTGTGATGTGGGGTCACCAACTCCTATCCCCACATCTCAACGGCACGAAGTCGGGCTCACACACTCGGGGGAGAGAAGCAGCACAAGAAAAGTCTAGCCAGGTGAGAGATCGAAAGGGTTGTCCATACCAGTGGACACGGACTATAGCTATAGGTTTAACACTCTGCAGAGGTTGTACAACTGGACCCGCCGGATAGGGCAGAAACGGGGATCAGCCGTTCCACATCCCTACCTAACGGCCGGAGACCTAGCAGTGGGTGGCACTCTCCTGCCTCTCCGAGCCTGACTCGTCCTGAACTGGGGCGCGAAACTTGCCAGCAGGGCCTCGGAGCTGTGAAACCATCCCCGGAGGAGCCGGGGCGACGTCTACTCGGGGGGTATAACCCGTCCCCCTCACACGACCACACCGGTCCGCCTACAAGCTGAGTGCCAACCACCAACTAGTTCTCGGACCGAACCCCGCCCATACGTGAGCGAACGGTTTGTACGACAATAGCCCAAAGATCAAGGTCACACAGTCGATCGGTCCTTAATTGCAAGGAGCGAGCACTCCACCAACTCCACCCGTCCGACACGCCGCTAGGGCGGGAGGCCAGGTCGCATCTCCCCTAGACAGGCGTTCACAAGTAACCAAGCGGCTCGCTCCCGCGGTAACACATCAAGGAGTCACACTCACCCAAAACACACGCTAGAGTACACCGAGATATCCCAATCTCGGCCCAGCACCAGAGATCCAACCATATCACAAATCCAATAAAAATATATGGATAGCAAGTATCGGGGACTAGCTAGGGGTCTGTAGCTAGTCCCAAAGGTAGGAAGTTCAAGGTACAGGATATATCAAAATCAAGGCAAGGCTAAAAGATTGTCTATGCATTTCAATCATCCAAAGTACAATAAATAAAGCACTAGCAACTAATAGCATGCATGGGATCTACATGGTTGGGAGTGACATGACACCTGCGCGGTAGTCGTCGTAGAGTAGTAGAGGTTGGGCCCTTTCTTCAGGTCAAAGGTCTTTCCAAACGTCATAGCTTGGGTCGTCGTCGCAGCTCGGGTCTTCAAACATGATCACAAGCCTACACGAGATGCGATGCGGAAATAAATAACGACAATCATCTAGGCAATAACTCCAGATAACATCAATTTAAAAGAACCAAATAAATCCGAACTAGCTACAAGCAGCACTAGTTTAATTTAAGGAAATCAAAGTAATTAGTTTGATAACAAAATAGTTTTAAGCTACTAGCTTTATATACTAGAAGACAAGTTAGAGCGAAGGGTTAGTTCAAGGTTGGGTTGTCGATCAAAGGCTAAGGGCCTGGTGATTGCGCCGGCAGAGCATTAGCGCAACAGATAGGTGCAACAAAGCGGAAGCTCAGAGGATGAAGAGAGAGGAGAAATGCGAAACGAGCTAGGCAAGGCATTAACAGAACAAGGGGTGCGGTGGCAGCACAGAGAGAAGGAAATGATCGACTTGAAGTCGATTAAAAGTGTGGTGATACGGTAAGGCGTGCTCGGGAGCACGGTGGAGCAAGTGCTAGCAATACGGCGATAACCATGACGTAGTATCTAGGTTGCAACGCGGGGTTGCCGTGCTTGAAGCAGAGGCCTCTGCTCTCGGCACGGCCGTCCATCACGCGCGGCGTTCTGGGTACTAACACTTGGTACGACGCGTACTACATGGCTCAAAGCAAAGCAGAGAGGAAGCAGGTTTGCGACACAAAGCGGTGGTAGCGGTGCAAGCAGGGAAAGTGGTGCGAACGCAACTTGAGGAAGTTATTCATGTCCGTGGCAGGCCAGTGGCTAATTGCGGGGCTCCGGCGTTCCAGACCCACAATAGCGCAGTGGCGGGCAGCGACCACGAATTATACACCAAGAACACAGGGCAAAAGGGGCTCGGTTCAAGGTCAAGAGTGGAAAAGGATTGGGTAGCAGCGAGCGTCTCGAAATTATGAAACCAACGCAAGTGGTTTCATAATTTCCGGAGCTCCAGATAATTAGTTATGAATTTTTAAAGATTAAAAGTATTTTTGAAGAATTTTATAAAGGTTAAAAGTATTTTTGAAATTAATTCCTGCATTTACAACAGAGTTAACTATATGTTAACTATAGGTTAGCTCTTGGCGGCATTAGGCCAGCTCATAGCTGGCTGTAGGCTGGCTTTAACTACCCATGTGGCTGCCACGTAGCTAGCTCTAAGCCAACTATATGGTGAGGTGGCAGCTTAGGTGGCTTGTGGCCGCACAGGATCCTGGGGTGGATCCTTTGCGGCGCGAAACGGTGCTGGTTGGTGTGTGGCCGAGATAAGGGTGGAGGGCCACACGAGATCCGGATGGCGGCGGGTGTGGACAGGTGATCGTGCGGTCGTGCGTGTGGCTCCGATCAGAGTGCACGAAAAAGAGGGCACTCGCCAGATGTTCGGCAGATTGCGAGAAAGGGGCGGCGGCGCGGCAAGGGCCGGCCGGCGACAGGATTTGGCTGCTGCGGCTGCGCGTGCACCTGCAGAGAGAGAACGTCACGGCTCGAAGGCCGGACCACAGTTCAACGGCAGCACGGGCACGTCGTCGGTGAGCGTCGTCGCGGCTGCGGCAGCGTTCGCAAGGCAGAACGGCGTGACGCAACGTGAAGCGGCGCGACACGAGGCAGTGCGGTGCGGCGCATGGCGAGGCGGAGTGAAGGCATGCGCGGCGCGGCGAAGGCGCAAGGCAGAGCGGCGCGGTCGTCGGACAGAGCAGCTGCAGCAAGGCGCGGCGACTAAACAGGGCACCAAGGTAGCGCGCGGCGAGGCAAAGCGGCAAGGTGACGGTGGTGCGCGTGGACGACGTCCTGGTTACGCGGCACCGCGCGCGGCGGCAGAGCGGAGCGGCGCGACAAAATGGAGCGGCGAGAGCGGCGCAGCACCTGCACGGTATCGCGGCACGAAGGCCGGGTAGACACGGTTCAGCACCCACGGCGCGAGGGCCGACTCACAGATCGATTGAAGCAGCGCGGCACGGCGGAACGTGCGGCGAAGCAACAGAGCATGGCAGAGAAAAGGGGAACGGCGGGGTGTCCTGCTGCTCACCTGGGGCTCGAGGACGGTCACGGCGTGGCAGGGAGAAGTCGAGGCCGTGGCGAGGTGGTGCGGGCAGGCTCGATGTCGCGGGTCAGGCACTCCATCGAACGGGTGGTGGGCGAGGTGGACGGCGCGATGGCGACGGCTTCAGCTCGGCGTAGTTGTTCCTGGCGACGAGGACGCAGCTCGGCAGTGGTCCAGTGCTCCATGGTGCCCCGCACCTTGGCGTCGTCGCGGCACTCCGGAGCGGTGACGGCACGATGTAGATCCTCCTGCTTGGTGCAGAGATGGCGCGGAGCTCAACTCCCAAGACTCCACGGTCTCCAGCTCCTTGGCGTCCGCGAGATGATTGTGGCATCGTGACGAACCTTCTCCTGATGGTAGCCTCTACGGGCGTGGCATAAAGGAGCCCAGCAGGGTGAACCCTCACCCGCATGCTGCACGGCAGGGTAGGGGCAGCGGCTGATCTGCTTGCTGCCTTGCCTCGGTGGAGAAAGAAAAGTGGAGGTTGGCCTGCTGTAGATCGCTGGGGATTAAAGAGCAAAGAGGAAGAATACAGGAAGGAGGCGGCGTGTGTGGTGGCTTCAAGAGTGGAATTAGCGGCTGCTGGTTGCTTGCTGCCGATCGATCCGTGGAAAGATCAGGGAGGTGATGCTGCTTGCTCTGCCAAATCCGGGAGCATCGACAGAAAATCAGAGAGGAGAAGCAGCGGCTGGGAAAAGAAAAGAGGAGAGGGAGGTGGTCTTGCGTGAGGGAATTTGCTGCTTGTTGCTTTGACGAAGTAGGAAGTGAGTCGGTGGCCTAATCTTGCGGAGGAAGAACAAAGCACAAGAGCAGAGTAGGGAAAAAGAAAGGGAAGCCAGCAGCGGCGGCTTGGGAGAGAAGAGGAGATGGGTGAGAAAAGTGAGGGGTATTTAAGGGAAGATGTTAGGGTTAGGATTAGATGGGTTTATATGAACCTGAATATTTAGGTTCATACAAATTAATTCCGCAAAATAAATTGGTAACAACCAATTTATTTTGTAGAATTAGAACAAATGAATTTAGACTATTTTTTCCGGGAGCGAATTAAGTAGCGAACTATTAATTCGAGAAACCGGAAAACATTGTCACAATTCAAAATGAGTTTGAATGAGCTCCAGGGAATTTAATCCAAATGAATTAGCATATTTTCCGAGATCGAACCAATTACAAAAGATTAATTCGAAAAGTCGGAAAATATTATATAATTCACTTAGTAAATTACAGAGCACTTCGGAAGAATCGAAAAAAGGTAGCGGGCGTAGAGATTAGCAGATCGAGCTGAGAAAGATGTTAGCAGATCAAGCCGAGCTATTTGGCTAGTGTTAGCTCGGGTGCAAAGTTAGAGTTAGTCAAACAAGGTTAACATTTATAAATAGTTTGAATTTGAATAAAGTTCAAATTCAAACTCTCACACATGTTTAAACTCCAAATTAAAATCCAAAAAGAACCAACTCAAATTTTTATACCATAACTTTGAAAGAAATTTTATATAATTTTAATTTATATGGAATTTGGGATGAGAGGCTAGCACATTGGTTTAAAATTCGGTAGCACACAAGTTCAAACAAAAAGTTTTAAATTTTTGCGAAAATTTACATACGGAAAACATTCAAAATTCTGGGATGTTACACTCTCTCACTAGGCTCATAGCCTCAGAGGTACTTAAGGCACTATTACTCAATAGTGTATCCAGACATTGTAAACTCAATACAATGTGCTTGCGAGTACTCTCTCACTAGGCTCAATGCCTCAGAAGTACTTAAGACACTATTACTCAATAGTGTATCCAGACATTGTACTCGATGCAATGTATTTTTTCCAGACGGCTCCGGAGGCAAAGCAATTCGTTTTTTCTGTTTTTTAATTCGCTTTTTTTTGCCTTCCGAGATGTGCTTTTCGTTCTTGGCTTTTCAGCTTTGTGTTTCGGGTTTCATACTTGGCTCGAAGTACTCAAAGTCGACTTACTCAAGTCGCATTCTTAAAGTCTGCTCCGTGCGGCATAAAATCGACTTCGGTCGCATTTCAAAGTCCGCTCTGCACGGCATAAAGTCGACTTACTCAAGTCGCATCTCTAAGTCGACTACTCTAGTCGCATCACAAAGTCGATTACTCTAGTCGCATTCTAAAGTCCACTCCGCGTGGCAATCTAAAAGTCGACTCCAGTCGCATCTAAAGTCCGCTCTGACGGCATCTAAAGTCCGCTCTGACGGCAATATTACTACTCAACTCGAGTAGTCTCCGTTAGTTCTTCAGCTCGGGGGCTCAACTCCAATTACTACTCGACGTAGCTCATATAGCTCACTTGGCTCATAATCTCGGGGGCTGGACGCTACAAGAGTACTCGGATGACGGCTTTCGCGAACTGAAGACCCTTGGACTGATTATATCTAATCACTTCAAGGCTCGGGGGCTACTATGCTACAACCATCAACCTCTTTTTTCAAGACGGAAGATGCAGATTCAAGACTGACCCTTAGCTTGATTCTTCGATTCAAACTCAGGCTCGGGGGCTACACTCCATGTGGAGTGCGATTTTTGCAAATCGCACCTCCATATAGATCAAGACTTCAAGACAAGATGGGTATTTTTTGGAGACTTCCTGGGTTAGAACTCGGGGACACCAGGGAACTACTCGGGGATGATTCAAAAGTACTCATAGATGAACTAGAGCACATTCCACTCTTTCGGAAACTCAAGTACTATTGAAAACTTCGACTAGAAGTACTCGAGATGATCAGAAACTACTCGACGAAGCTTCAAGACTACTCGAACTCGCTGCTCAAGACTACAAAGTGCTCGGGGGCTTGTGGACCATATACCCCTGGGTACCCATACATGGAAGAATACGAACTCATGCCATAGATCCTTGTAATCCTACTAGGACACGTACCATGTAATCTTACTAAGACTCCTATCTTGTAACCGACTAGGAACCCGCCCCGTGGACTATATAAAGGAAGGCCGGGTACCTAGGAGGACAACACCTCGATCCCCCAACCCCTTCGGGGATCACCCAAGCGCAGGGCGCCATACATGATACTCCAAACAGGACGTAGAGTCCGCTACTCTGGCGGCCCGAACCTGTATAAATCTGTGTCCCGTGTCCTCCCGCGTACCTTCGAGTTCCAGGTCTGGCGATCCTCCACCGTACAATCTACTACCTCGGGTACCCCCTTGGTAGGCTCAGTGGCCAAAACACTGACAGCGGGACCGTTATAAGAAGGGCCTTGAAGACAAGATGAGAGAAATCGCCAAGCAAGAGTTGTTAGGCTTTTTCGCAAGCCAACAGATTTCTGCCGCATAGAGTGCACAGAATGCATCCGATGGTCCAAACTTGCAGCTTGTTGGCCTCCTTCCAAACTTGCAGCTTGCCCAGATCGGAACCGTCGTGCCTCCAAGTAGTGTAGGTTCTATTGCAAACGCCATGTATCCTGTCGATGAAATTAGAGAGGATACACCATGCAAGTTGGTTATACCTTATGGAAGAAAACAAGATAAGTTTCGAGAGGTTGCAACAGCCATGGCACTATCGGGTCATGTGTTTCCGAATCCACCACCGACAGAGTACGCATGGGTGCAAGTTGTATCGATGTCTGATGAGTCGTGCGAGATTGATATCCCTACTGATGAGGGGATCGAGCTTCTCGGTGATGCGAGAAACCAATACATACTATGGCATCGCCGAGATATCATTCTTAATGCATCACCAAATCCCTCGCAACCTAGCCAAGAACGAGTACCCCTCCGAGATTTAGACCCTAGCAAAGCCCTCCAAGATTCTAATGCTGCAGTCGTCGAGAACACGAAACAACCTACGATGGGTGTTGAGCAGGGAGGTAATAATGAGAACGACATGCCAAGGCTATCGCCCATCCAAGAAACTCTCGATGAAGGGGCATTAGCAGAATCTGCAGACGACATGGATAATTTTCTAAGGTCATTGTCTCCTACGCCATCTCCACCTACCAAGAGGCCAGCAACAATACCACGTATGATAGCCTCACATGAACCAAAGAAGGTCACATCAGATGCTGACATGTTCTTCAAAGCACTCAAGAATACAAAGAATGTAAAATCCGGTGCAACTACTAGGAGCCGCCGAAAGAAAAAGGAGGGGCTTGGAAATTTTATTGGGTCGGATGATGTCCCCGACAGGTATGAGCATGGCAAACCATTCTTGCATTCGTGGCAACTGAGAGAGGGGCCACAGGAACTGAAAAACCTGCACCAATGGATCATGAACGCCATGAATGAAGGCATAAACTCTATCACTGCGTCTGTCCCAACATGGGTGTTAGGTGTCTCTCAAGTGAACAAGCTTGTAATTGATTTCAAGGATTTGCACGCGATGTACCGTCGTGAACGCCTCGACGTGAATCTCATCACCGCTTGGTGCATGTAAGTCAACATGCATGTACCATACTATTTTTTTTTTCAAATTCATATGTATTTTTGGTAACCATCCTAAGCGATCTATTCTGCAAGATGCAAGCATTGGATGAAAAAAAGACAATTGGGAGGTGGAGTGTAGCATACTATGACCCGCAACAAATATGCGAGGTGGAACACACGTTCGTAATGTCTGAAAAGTTAAGAAAGGAAATCGAAGAACAAGCGCAGACACAAGAGGAGAAAGATCTTGATACAGAAATACCATACAAGCTTTAGTCATGCGGTGTCTGTATACATTGGAAAAAGAATGAAGAAAATGCAACATAAGGAGAGTATCATGTGTGCTTACAATTTTAAGTAAGTTTGTTCTAATTACTTGATATATTATGTGGTTTATTTATATTTATTATTTAAATATAATGCAGAGACCATTTTATTGCCCTCCACATCTGTCCGAAGCTAGGAGATGCAATGGTCTACGACTCATTACACTATCAAGAGGATTCTTACAGACCATTCATCAACATTGTAAAAAAGTAAGACAACCCATTGCAATAATGAATAATGTGTGTATCGGCTAAATTTGTATTACTAACTTTTGTCTTTGCATCCTTAAAGTACGTATCGGCTATACATAAGGAATGGTGGGGAGCACCCTCCAAATAAGGATACAATGTTGATACGACATGCTAAATGGGTAAGAACATAACAACTTGGTTTTTATCAGAGTCGTACACTTTTGTTAATAATTTCTGATCATTTTTTATTTGTTTGCAGTACTACAAGCAACCTCCCGGCAGTGTGCTATGTGGATATTACGTGTGCGAGGTCTTAAGAAATAATGGGAGGTACCGGACGAATCCTCAAGACGTAAGCCTCTTGTTATTTGTGCAAATTATCTTCCTATAATGGTAATGCATTTAGAATCTTCATTTATTGTGTGTACGTGCACAGATGCCTACCATCGAGGGATCGTGGGGGAAGCTGGGTGACAAGCAAATCGACAACATTTGTGCGGACATGGTGATGTCCATCCTACATGAGATTTGCCATGAGAAAGGAGTATTCTTCGATAAAGAAGGAGTGTTGATTGTGGACGAGTGCGAACACTTACGTAGATGGGCCGGGTTTAATTGAAAACTAGTATTATCTATTCGAAATGTTGGATGTCGATTATCTATTATGTACGATGTTTTTTGATAATGTGGCTTATGTATTATTATATACTAGTTTGAATTATGTGGTTACGTGGTATTTGAATTTGGCGGTCAAATACAAATAATAATAAATTTACGTGAATTTAGCATACAAATACAATTAATAATAAATACCAGTGAATTTAGCGGGCAAAATCAAATAATAAACAAAAATGACGAATTATATACAAATAATAAACGATTAATGTGAATTATATAATAATAAATGGTAGATTGGAAAAAACATTTCGCTGGCAGACGGCTTAAGCAACCGCCAGCACAGAAGGACTCTATGCTGGCTTGCGTCATAAGCAACCGCCAGCATAAATGTCCTCTGTGCTGGCGGGCGGCGTAAGCACCTGCCAGCATAGATGTTCTTTGTGCTGGCGGGCGGGCAACCGCCAGCACAAAGAGCCATTTCTACTGGCTCAAAGTTGTTGGCGGTTGTTGTGCCCGCCAGCAAAGACCAGTTTTAGCCGCCAGCACAAATCTTTTCTGGCCTAGTGTATGTTACGTGTTGCCCGCCAGAACTGTTATGTTACCGCTGGCGGGTAATGAACCGGCGCCCCTGCAAACTACAGTACTGGCTGGTGCCAATTGCACCCGCCAGCACACTAATTTTCAAGTGTCAGCACAAATCTTTTGTGGCCTAGTGTCATATTGTTTCTGTCCCCTTTTAGTTCACACTTTTGGGGAAAAATGTAGCACTGCCACTATCCGGGAGAACTTTGACAGATTTGTACGTAAATTTGTTGTGTGAGAAAAATAATATGGGCAGAAGAAATTGGCAGAAGAAGTTGACAGATTTGTTGTGAGAGGAAAATATTGTAGAAGAAGCTGTGAATAAGGGCTGCCGAACACTCTCAACGACGACGAAGAGTAGCAATGTTTCGTAGTCGCAGCACTATTTTTCACGAGACCATGAACTTGATTTACGTAATTGATTAGCTCTGGTTAGAACTCATCACGTAACTATAATCTGTTCATTTAGATTTAGATATTGGGTTCTCTGTACTGTCTCCGGTCGATGCATATAGTACTCGGAGAACCTGCAGACTCCTTCGATGCATGATTGGTAAAAAAAAAAGTTCAGAATAAGAGAAACTGTCGCTAGCGATGGTCAGGTTTTGCTCGTGTCTTTGGGAACTAGTGCCACGCTCCCCATCGCTTGTCACCATCCCAGTAACCCTAGTCGAGGTCGCCGAATGAGGGATGGTGGAGACGTGAGCCGGCGGCGGGGCCGTCTCCTGCCTCCGCCTCTCGGTGACCTATCACACCATATGCGATCGCCAGAGTCCCTACTCGTGATCACCTCGTCCATCCGTACCCAATCCCATCATCCATCGTGTGAATATCCTCTGCTTTGCTCTCGTCCTGCTCATAAAATATACATGTACCAGTAGATACATCGTAGAATCATCTAAATTATGCGGAATTTATAAGAAAAAACATGCAATCAGATTACTTATTTTTTTAAAAAAAGAAACTAGTAACTACAGCCCGACTACTACTAATGCACTAGATCCGGGGCTCCTATATCCCTTGCGGAAGATGGATAAGGAAGGAAACTTTCAGCCCATCATCGGTCCATTAAACTACTTCTTCCTCACCTTTTTCTTCCTCTGCTCCGGCCGCAACCCCTGCCACCTCGTCCTTCGCCCCGGCCGGCGGCTCCCCGCCGCCCGCCTACGACCCACCGCCGCCCTTCCTAACCCGAACCCCTCCTCGCGCCCCAGTCGTCGTTCTCAGGCCCATTGGCCATCCAACCCGCCCGGCCGATGGCACTACCGCACCGCCTTACCTCCGCCGCCGGCCAAACCGCCACCACTGTCGGTCCTCTGTCTCCCCCGACCCCTCCTTTTTCTAGGTCAGGGGACCAATGGAGCACCACCAAAACCCGAACCTTCGAAACTCTAACCCTAAGGCCACCACCTCGACCACCGGCAGCAGCCGGCGGCGACTCGCCGCCGGCCACTCCCGCCCACCTCCCACCCGCCAGGAGCTCGGGAGGCAACCGCGAGCACAGAGGAGGCGCGGGGAGGCGATGCATAGGAGAGGTCGGCAGAAGGTAGAAGACGACCACGAGCCGTCGGATCTCACTTTCACACGAATCTCAAAGCACAAGTTTCAATGAAAAAAATCTTCGAGAAGACGTATAGGATTCCCAACAAGATCCTCCTGCTCTCGGTCGGGGGCCGCTGCTATTCTCGTAATCGGCCCACAAACCTAACTACAGCCTGAGGGAGCCCATGAGGATGACAAGACGAAGGTAGCTAAGTTTCACGGGCGGGCAACCAAACCACAAAGCGGGCTGAATTTTTCGTTATGGCGCTCTACTTTGGGATGCACAGGGATTAGCCCAGGGAAGAATTGACCCCACGGTGGGTGTTTTTTTTCTGGAATTTCAAATCCCTGTCTACCGCTGTACCGCAGGGGAGATATGCCCCATCCCCTTCGATTTCCGGTAGTGTGTGTGTGGATGTTCTTAAATCTTAGTAACTCTTAAGGTGACATCTGGCAGGTATTAAGATCAAATAAGAAATTTATCCTCAGATAATGCTGCTGATTGGAGAGGTACTGCCTACAGTGATGAGTTTATCTCAGTGCCAGTAAAGTTTGGGAGCATATATATGTGAAGCAAGAACTGGAACCATTATGGATGTCAGCAACCATTTTATTTGAACATACCTGTGTTTGTGCGGTAACGAGACAATTACTAGTGCTTCAGCCGGGAAGCAGTAATGCATGGATAATGAGTTCAGTAAGACAAGAATCGATTTACAGACCCAGCGATGAACAGATGACACATGAGTATGTAATTTCGAGCTGCTAGCAAGAAACGGCCAGGGATCCCTTTCCGTCGTTCAGAGCTTTCTGCTACGGATCTCTACCAAAGACGAAGTATCATATACTCCCTCCATACAAAGGACGTCGTTCTGGGTGGTCGTGTTTAGATTCCTCTCCAAAAATTTTCGGAGAAAGGAATCTTGTATGCATGGAGCACTAAATGAAGTTTATTTGTAAAACATTTTCACAGATGAGTGTAACTTTGCGTGCTGAATCTAATGAGCATAATTAATTTAATAATTACTACAGTAATACTACAGTAATCATCCTCTAATCCTGTGGTCAAAGTCCTCATTAGATTCCTCTCGGAAATTTACATACGGGGTGGAAGTAATTTTATAAACTGTTTTTATTTAATACTCTTAATTAGTGGTCAAAGTCGCATTTAATACTTCAAAAATTTCTACTGTCGCTGTGGCAAATTTGGACGCCTTTGCCGCTGACCTGCATCTGCATGCGTTTCGGCTGCCCCGCTCATCAAAAGCATTAATAATCGGGTCGCTTCGTTTCACTCGCCACCCGTTCGGCGCTCGCGTCTATTCAGGCATTAACCGCGCGCTCGCCTCCCTTCCTTTCCGCACTGCAGCGCGCGTCTCGCCGGCTCGCCTCCCTTCCTCGCCGGCAGTCTCCCTTCCGCTCGCGCCATGGACTACTCGGAGATGGAGGTGGCGCGCCGGTCTCGTCCGATGAGATGGCATCGCCGGAGTCAGAGATGATGATGCTGGTGGCGCCGGACTCCATGGATGCGGTGGCGGACTCGGCGGCGTACTCTTCTGACTCGGCGGCGGCGGACTTCGTTGTATCTGACAATGCGACGTTGGAGAAGCACTCCATGCTGCCGGCCTTTGTGCCGGACTCCTTGTTGCCAGAGACCGAGACTTCTTTCTGTGTTCTATGGTCATTCTTTGCTTCAGATCAACAGGGACTGCCTTACGACCAGATCTACCCTTTTTTCGACTGGCAACCACAACCGGAATGTTTTGTGCAAGTTGGATTTTACCTTGCTTTCATAAACGTTGAACCGACCGAATGTGTACTCCAAATTGATCAGCAACAATTTTTGTATCTTTCTTACCTAATTTCCCATTCTTGCTTCTAGCCAACAATGTTTGGTATACTTGTCTTGTGACGTCTTCTGTCATGTCTTTCCTTCGATGTTTTGCTCCAACGGGAGCCTCAACAACATGTTCTAGTAAATGAAAAAACAAGTACACTCAAAATAATACCAATACGTACCTCAAAAATGTAATTGTTTCAAAAAATAAATTACCAGCGAGGTTTTGTACATAATCGAAATCGACTGCACCGAATTCATCTATTGGCAAGTTCAAATCGAATCCTGCCAAAAATTAAAACAATGATATGAGAAACAAAACTAATTTGCGCATATGCTGTGAGTATCCAAAAGGAAACAAAGAAATGACACATCACCGGTGCCATGCTCGTCGAGATCAAACCCAACGTTGCCGTCGTCATCTTCAGACTCGTTGAGATCAAACCCAACGTTGCCGTCGTCATCATCTTCCGATGCCGGCTTGTTAAGATCGAACCCAGAAAATATATCGGCCATGTGTGTAGCTAGAAGAAGTACTACTCCAAGCAAGGAACAGGAGAAGAAGAAGTTCCGTGGAGTAGATGCACAAGCAAGTAACGAGGCGTTTAAATAGCTCGGAGCAGTACTCCAAGCGTCGGCCTAGATGAGCGCCAAAATATGGAAGCCGTGAGCGCGAACGTAAAAACGAGCAGCAAACGCGCCCAAACGGTGAGCCGTGAGCGCGACTGCAAACAAACGCGCCTAAACGTGAGTGCGAACGGCAGAAAATAAAACGCAAGCAGGCACCCAAAATCGTGCAGCACAGCGGCGTGCAACGCAGCGCATAGTACCATGCAAACGGTGGACATCCAGCCTCTCACTACAGCAATCCCGGTAGACGCGAGTGTTGGTGTGTAGGAAAGTGTTTTCTCTTGGCACTCGGCGAAAAGCCTCTTATGCCGAGTGTACACGGAAAACACTCGACAAACAAAAGACACTCGGCGATTATTTCTCTTTGCCGAGTGTCACACAAAAAACACTCGGCACACAATAAAGCGACACTCGGCAACAAAGAACACTCGATAAAGAAGGGACATGTGTCCCTTCAACCCACCCGCTGTTGCCTCCCCCCGTCAACCCGGCGATGTTACTGTGCGCCGTCTGTGGATTGAGGTTCGCCGAGTGTTTGGGTTGGCACTTGGCATATAGACGTCGAGTGCCCGAGTTTTGACACTCAGACAAAGAGTCGTTCGCCGAGTCTTTGGTCGCCGAGTGAGCAACACCGAGTGCAACACTCGATGAACTCTTCGCCGAGTGTATACTGACCTTCGCCGAGTGCGTTTTGCACTCGGCGTATTCCGGGATTCCTGTAGTGCTCAATCTGGAGAGCTTGCCAGGTACGGAAGATTGTTCTACACGTGACACCCGCGTGATGCTTGGTGGCTGGGAAGCAAACAACTCCACTCGACAACACCAATGCGTTGCAGCTGTTTGCAATAGCAACGATTTTTCGTCCCCCTTTGGCACACATGTTCGCACCCCTTCCTCACACATACAACAATGTACGACCTTCATTCCAACCTCAGGGGAAACGAATCGGATTTCCGAAAACGAACTCCGATCCTATGAACCTCTGTGATAATCCCAGGAAGTGGCTATCACGTGCAATTCTTGTCTCAAGTGATACAAATCCATACAACACCGGAATAAAAGAATCATTACATAATTTTTATTATAACATCAGAGTACATCTCTTCAGCATAAGTCGGTACAAGTCCAACTAGACTAAACAAGAAAAGTAAAAACATCTACGTAGCGGATCTTTCGAAGCGAAGCGACTCCAGCACCACAGGCAACCTCGAGCGTAGAACCAGCTCTAGTCTTCCCATCCTTCATCATCGAAGTCGTAGTCGGTCTCCGTCTGAAAGTCCACCATCTACCCGATAAGCGGGTAGGTCATGTCAGCTTCTCAACAAAGAGCAAAAGCGGTGGATGAATTCTACTGTGCATGGCTATATATGGCTGTAGTAAGTTTATGCAATAGCAGCGGTAGCAACATCAAGGAATGCAGAAAAGCGGGGAGGTCATCATCTCCGAGGAGATCCACACCTTCGAGGTCAACACCTCCGGGGTCAACACCCCTAACCAAGGAATATACACCAAAGCACCGAATCTCAACCAAGACTCAACAACACACTCTCATCTGCGATGTGGGGTCACCAGCTCCTATCCCTACATCTCAACGGCACAAAGCCGGGCTCACACACACTCGGGGGAGAGAAGCAACACAAGAAAAGACTAGCCAGGTGAGAGATCTAAAGGGCTGTCCATACCAGTGGACACAGAATATAGCTATATGTTTAACACTCCACAGAGGTTGTACAACTGGACCCGCCGGATAGGGCAGAAACGGTTGGCCGTCGTTCCACATCCCTACCTAACAGCCGGAGACCTAGCAGTGGATAGCACTCTCCTGCCGCTCCGAGCCTGACTCGTCCTGAACTAGGGTGCAAAACTTGCCACCAGGGCCTCAGAGCTGTGGAACCATCCCCGGAGGAGCCGGGGCGACGTCTACTCGGGGGTATAACCCGTCTCCCTCACATGATCACACCGATCCGCCTACAAGTTGAATGCCATCCACAAACAAGTTCTCGGACCGAACCCCGTCCATACGTGAGCGAACGGTTTGTACGAAAATAGCCCAAAGATCAAGGTCACACAGTCGATCGGTCCTTAATTGCATGGAACGAGCACTCCACCAACTCTACTTGTCCGACACGCCGCTAGGTTGGGAGGCCAGGTCGCATCTGCCCTAGACAGGCGTTCACAAGTAACCAAGCGGCTCGCTCCCGCGGTAACACATCAAGGAGTCATACTCACCCAAAACACACGCTAGAATATACCGAGATATCCCAATCTCAGCCCAACACCAGAGATCCATCCATATCACAAAACAGGTAAAAATGTATGGATAATAAATATCAGGGACTAGCTAGGGTCTGTAGCTAATCCCAAAGGTAGGAAGTTCAAGGTACAGGATATAACAAATCAAGGCATGGCTAAAACATTGTATATGCATTTCAATCATCCAAAGCAACATAAATAAAGCACTAGCAAATAAATAGCATGCATGGGATCTACATGGTCAGGAGTGACATGACACCTGCGCGGTAGTCGTCGTAGAGTAGTAGAGGTTGAGGCCTTCCTTCGGGTCGAAGGTCTTCTCGGACGTCGCAGCTCGGGTCTTCAAACATGATTACAAGCCTACACGAGATGCGACGCGGAAATAAATAACGGCAAACAACTAGGCAATAAATCCAAAGAACATCAATTTAGAAAAACCAAATAAATCCGATCTACCTACAAGCAGCACTAATTTTAAATTAAGGAAATTAAAGCAATTAGTTTTATAATAAAAGTAGTTTTAAGCTATTAGCTTTATATACTAGAAAACAAAATAGGGAGAAGGGTTAGTTCAAGGTTGGGTTGCCGGTCAAAGGCTAAAGGTTTGGTGATCGCGCTGGCAAGGTATTAGCGCGAATGATGGTTGCAACAAAGCGGAGGTTCAAGAGATGATGAGAGTAAAGCAAGGCGAAGCGAGCTAGGCAATGCATTATCAGGCCAAGGTGTGCGGCGGTAGCACAAAGAGAAGGAAATGTTCGACTTGTGGTCGATAAAAGGGTGGTGTTACGGTAAGGCGTGCTCGAGAGCACGATGGGGCAGGTGCTAGCGATGCGTCAATAACCATGGCGTAGTAGCTAGGTTGCAACACGGGGTTGCCGTGCTTGAAGCAGATGCCTCTGCTCACGACACGGCCGTCCATCACGCGCGGCTTTCCAATTACATGCACATGGCGTGTCTCACGCTTCACTGCACGAAACAAGGTAGAGAGAGAGCAGGTATGCGGCAAAAAGCAGCGGAAGCGGCGCAACCAAGGAAAGTGGTGTGAACACGACTTGGGGAAGTTATTCCTATTCGCGGCACACTAGTGGCTAGTTGTGGGGCTCCGGCGTCCCAGACCCACAATAGCGCAGTGGCGGGCAGCGGCCACGAATTCTACACCAAGAATGCGAGGAAGAAGGGGCTTGGTTCAAGGGCAAGAGCATAAAAGGATAGGATAGCAGCAAGCGGCTCGGAATTATGAAACCAACGCAATTGGTTTCATAATTTTTGGAGCTCCCGAAAATTAGTTATGAATTTTCAAAGATAAAAGGATTTATAAAACATTTATTAAAACCTTTTACAAAAGCAGAAAATGATTTTATTAAAAACTCTGTTGACGTTAGCATGACGTCAGAGATGAGCCCAGGTCGTCGGTTAGTGGCCCAATAATGGGCCCAAAGTGTTAGTGGCCCATTGGGCCGGCTCAATTCGGCCCAAGATTCCCAAAGTCCAGCAAACCTCCCTCAACTCTCTCTCTCTCTCTGTCTCTCTCTCTCTCTCTCTCTCTCTCTCTGTCTCTCTCTCTCTCTCTCTCTCTCTCGGTCTGACCCGGTTAACCATCAAGCTCAGATGGGCCAAGGCCAAAGCTAAGGTCCAAGAAGTCCTAACTCGCTGAGAGTTCAGGTCTTCTCCTCGATCTTTCCTGAAGTTTGGAGATGCACCCCCGAACTCTGCTGGGGTTCGGCTGAGGTGTGCATCGTAGTGTGAGGCAGAGCGGCATGGCACGAGGCAGAGCGTCAGACTGCAGCGGCGATGCTGAGCAGCAGAGCAGCACGGCTGCGGCGAGCTGGGCGATAGCTACGGCAAGTTGCGCGGTGGCGGCGGCGCGAACCCGCAGAGCAGCAGGGCGGTGCGGCGCAGCGTGAGGACGACGCAGCAGCGCGGCAGCGAGAGCGGTGGTGCAGCTCCTGCAGGAAAGCACGGCACGAGGACCATTCAAGGTCTCGGCGTCCCAGGGAAAAGCAAGGACCAGCACAGCTCGAAGACCGGCGACACAGGCAAGCAAGCAGGAAGGTCTCGATCTCCTAGAGCTCAATGACACGTGCTGGCAAAACATCAAACAGGTAGAGGGCAAGGTGGTTGCGTGGACGGTTGGCTCACCAAGGGGCTCGTTGGAGGTCATGGCGAGGCATGAAGCAAGGCGGGGCCGTGGTGAGACGAAGCAGGTTGGCTCGATGTCGTGGTTCAGCTCGCGGTTGTCGTCGACGGCGTCGATGTCCATCTCGGCCTCCTGGTTCTTGTGTCATGCTCGGCGCAGCGTCATGTCGAGGTGCAGCAGCCCGTGGTTCAACGTCAGTCGTCGGCGTGGGTGTAGACAGCAGTGGCGCCGGCATTCATCTTCGGCTTGTGGTTGTCGTCCGCGGCATCGCGGTACCCGGCGGTGAGGACGCGGTACCCGGCGCTAAGCAAGGGGGCACGGCGAGATGGGGTTTTCTCCCCGGACGACTTGGGCGAGGTGTGGCGGTGGAAGAGGAGGAAACAGGAAGGGGATGCAGCGCTGGTGTTCTTATAGCACAAGGCTAGGGTTCGGCAGGGGCTCGGCACGCGCAGGGTGGACGGCTGGATGAGCGCCCGTACACGGACGTCGAGAAGCGTCGGCGCGCAGGCGGCCGTGATGCGACGGGCTGTCACAGTCGCAAGCGGGGTCCAGCGCGGTGCGAGGCTGAGGTGGCGTCCAGGCGGGCCAGGGTTGTCACGGCGATGGCGTGTGTGCTACGCGTGGGTGCGGTAGCTGTCTCATGCGACGGAACGGAGGAGAGCGGCGTGGCGCAACAGAAAATAGAGGAGCGGCCGTGGTGCCCGTTTGTGCAGAGGAGGAAGAGAAATAGGGAAGAGGTGGGTGGCTGATGCGCAGGCCCAGATGGTCAGCGAGAGAAGGGGATGGTGGCCTGTGGGCTTAGCTGGGCTAGCTGTCGGGCCTCGCTGGGCTTGCGTGTAGAGGAAGTGGTGGTCCGGCCCGGTTGGGACAGGTGGGCTGATCGGAGGAGATCAGGTGCAGCCTGATAGTCTGGCGAAGGGTTGAGGGTCCTTTGGCAGACTTCGGTTACCAAGATATGGCCCAAGTCAGTTGTTACCTTTTGAAGTTAGATTTGAAAATAGTTTGAGTTATAGTTTGAATTTGAATCTATTTCAAATTCAAACTCCACACATTGAACTCCAAATAAAATCTAAAAACTCCAAACCACAATTTATACCATAATTTGAAAATAATTTTTATATGGTTTTATTTTATACAGAATTTGGGGATAAGAGGCTAGCAATTTGGGATCAAATTTTGTAGCACACAAGTTCAGACAAAAAGTTTAAATTTTAGCAAAAATTTACACATGGGAAAACATTCAAAATTTTGGGATGTTGCATTCCTCTCCCCTCACGAGAATCTCGTCCTCGAGATTAAGCTCGGACCAGGTGTGGTGAGGGCCTTCACTTCAGTATGTCTTCAGGATGTTGATGACCTTGATGTTGTATAGCTTTGTTGACATTGTCTCTCTCTTCCATATGGTTCCAACTGTGTTTAATCTCATCATTTATCGTTTCCGTGTGAGTCTTTCCGAAGCCATGTGCTATTGTGTGTCCTCTTTCGTTGGCATCCATAAGCACTTTGTTATGCTTAGTCCATATATCTCCCAGAACTTTACTCTTGTCTAAGCCCGTGAGAAATTCTAGTCGTAGGCTAGAGTTTCCATTATCTTGATCCATCTCTTCTAGCCGTGTTACACAAGCTTGGTAAGCTTAGAGCAGTTTGGAGCATGATAGTCTCATTTTACTCCAATCCTCTCGCTCGGGGTTACATCCTTCTCGACAATCGGGATAGCCCTTGCTGGCTTTTTAACTTATTCCAAAAGTATTGCTTATGTACCTGGCCACTTTCTCATGGCATCCATTATTTATACCTTTAAATTCAAATAGGCGTGATTCTCCCACTTCTTTCCATATGAGGAAGTCGTATGCTTTATGCCTAGCAGAGGTCTGCGACTCCGACGATATCTCCGAGTCTATCTCGCAGCAGGTAAATAGTTGGTATGCATATAGCAAGTTCTTATCAACATTGTTGCTTTATACCAACGCTCACATTCTTAGTGTACCCATAAATATATTATGATCTTTGTCCAATTTGATTGCTTATCCAAGACGGGTACGCTGAACAAAAGTTGAGTCTCATAAATATCTTTTAGTCATCCATATTATATTCTTTAAGTTTCCCTAGTTTATCCAAGAAGTCTTCTTGAAGCCATACCCATCTCGGTTGTGTTGAAGATATTCAATATTGCCTCTTGATCCATAAGCAACTAGCTGCACTTGAGAGATCATAACTTCCTTTTTACTTCCTCAGTCATCTTGAGGCTTAGGGAGTCTTGCTGCTTGTTGATGGCTGTTAAGTGCCTACTTTAGCTGTCAATATACTCATGAATAAAGGAGCATAAGGCATTTCTTACACATATTTAGTTAAGAATAATGTAGTTCCACTTGTCCTTGGAGATTATTTGATTGCAGGAAAATAAGCAAGAAAAGAGTGACAAACTCACCTTCTATGATCCATGCCACATCACCTCATCCTAGTTGGGCTGCCAACAAGGATGCCATGCATGCAAAGCTGCCAACAAGGGCGCCATGCATGCATGCCATGCAAGCAATCCAAGTGAAGCACACTCCGATGAGTCAGGGTGTGACACGTGGATGTCACATGGATCCATGGGCCCACAAAGCATGCAAACCGTGCCAAAATAGGGTGGACACCGGGAACCGACCAAGGGACCCACAGGGCAGTCACCTGGAGAAAACACACCCCGAGTGGGGCCCACAGGGGGTCGACCGAACCCTGGGGTCGGCCGAACCGACCCTGAGGCCTCCACTCAGGGGCTTCCACATGGTGCTTCCCTATTGGTCCTAGAAGCCACTCCCGGGGTGTTTGCATCCATTCCTCGCCTGTGCTCGGGCCTATCAATAGAAGGAGAGGGGCTCATTCTTAGACATCCACACTTGCAACACCTCTCTCCCTTTTAGTTCCAAGGCTAGGAGGTAGGCTAGACTAGTTCTATTTCAGGTTCCAAGTCTACTTTGGGATCTAGGTATGCGTTCTCTTGTATCTTATTTCATTTGTATGACTTTGATCTACTTCAGTTATTCAGCTATTTCATATAAAGTCGTGTTAGTATACATGGGTGATTTGTTCATGTGTTCTTCACCTGTTCATCATTTAGAGGCTTCTGTTCTTGATGAACAAGGCCTTTCGGTCCACTTGACGGGTGACTTTCACATGTTTCTGGTGTTTGTTCATAAGTTAGAGGCTCGTGTTCTTCGCGAACACGACCCTTTGATCCAGTTGAACAGACATAGGAAAACACGAATACGTTTGTGTACCTAACCTGGTTTGATCTAATTAGATGACATGACTGCGTTGTATGAAGTTTGTGCTTAAGCTATGGTACTCGGTGTAATTGGCTGGTTTATCTAGTGGCTTGACCTGGGTCACAATAGCCCGGGCCGGTCAAGTCCGGCTAACAACGTAAGCATGGTGCTTGGGTTGCGTAGCTACCTTACTTATGAGTTTATCCCACGGTTTGTCTTGGGGTAGGCCGCGGTAGTGACAGTCGTTGGTCCCTCTGAAATCCCCCACGTTCGGATAAGCTGTAGGAGTCTAAAATCTAACAACCGGAGTTGTACGGAAGCAACGCGGGAGGTTAGCTCCCCGTGGTACCTGGGTGCTTAAGTCAATGTTCTTCAACGCTAGTGTATCTAACTCGTTCTTACCAGCTTTATGTGTATAGTATATAAGAACCTAGAACTAACTCGTATGTTGCCTCCTATTCCTAGGACCCTTTAGAGAGAGAGAGTGTGTGTGTGTGTGATCACACTACCCCATTATCATTTCTTACCCCTGTATTTGAGTGTCTGATTTATTTTCGTCTATGATCTATACTCATTGCAATAGTGTTGAGCTTGTTAATCCACCAAAGCTTTCCTTGGATTCGATACCCTTTTGAATACTCCTTTGGGGAATTGCTACAATGGTACTTCTGTGCGCTTGTAGACTCCTGTAATGTTAAGAATTACCAACCAGCATTTCTGGTGCTATTACCAGGATGGGTTCCAAACCTGTTCGTTGGTAGTTGCGTTAAGAAATGTCAACAAGCATTTCTGGCGCCGTTGTCGGGGAAGGCTTAAGGATGACATATCAACACTTTGCATATGTTTATAATCATGACAGGAATAAAATAGTTCTCATTGCAAGCTAACTTGGATTGTCTTCTTTGTCTATTGATGATGAAGACACGTAGTGCATGACTGGTTTCGACTTACCGCCGAATTTTACTAAAGATCCTGAGTCACTCGTAAGGAAGGCACGAACTCATTTCGGCTCTCCTCTGCATGAACGTTTAGAAGTCGATCCAGCTTCCTTTGTGCCATCCGCATCAACTTTCATGGCCAACACTGTTGTCGAGAAGACTCTCCGCGAGTACTCCGCTCCCTCTGCTGACCAGGTGCCGACAGGCCCTGAGATCAACACCGGGAATGGAAACTTCGAGATCAAGACTAGCTTAATCACGATGGTACAGGCTAGCCTATTCTGTGGCAAGCCTAATGAAGACGCGAGCGCCCACCTGCAACAGTTCCTGGAACTGTGCAGGACCTTCACTATACGAGGAGTGGAGGAAGATGCTATTCATCTGTGACTGTTTCCCTTCTCACTCCTGGGAAAGGCGAAGCAGTGGTTCTACGTGAACCGTGTAGAAATTAACACTTGGGCAAGGTGCTCCGCAGCATTCCTCGCGAAGTTCTTTCCGTTGGGTAAAACCAATGTCCTTCGGGGGCGAATTTCAAGTTTCCAGCAAGCAGCAAGCGAGACTATCCCAGAAGCTTGGGAGAGGCTCCAAGAGTACATCCTGGCTTGTCCTCATCATGGGATGGACAACTGTCTTGTTCTTCAAAGTTTCTATAATGGGCTGACTCCGACAGCCCGATGCCATATTGATGCTGCAGCTGGAGGAGCCTTCTTCTCTCTTACTATTACTGAAGCTACTACACTGATTGAGAAGATGGTTACCAACCAAGGGTGGAGTGATGATCGACTCCAGCCACGTCAAAGGGGTACACATACCGTCAAGGAAGCGGATATGCTACACGCCAAGATGGACCTAATGATGAAGAGAATACATGATCTAACCAATGAGAAGGCCGCCATGGCCACCACTACTCAAGCTATGGATGCTCGCATGACTTGCGAAGTCTGTGGTAATACTGGGTATTCAGGGAATTACTGCCCAGTTATCCAGGAGGACGTGATGTACATGAACGGCAACAACAACAACAGTTATCGTCCACAAGGAGGTCAAACGTGGAATCAATCGCGCCCTTATTATCAAGGAGGTAATCAAGGTAATTCTTTCGACCCAAACCAACCTTCCTTGAAAGATCTAGTCTTTGGGCAAGCTAAGATTAATGAAGGTTTTAATAAGAAAATAACTACCTATTATAAGGCTTTTGAGAGCCTTAATGTTAAAATTGATAGCCTTTCATCTGCTTTTAAAGACCAGTTGAGTTTTAATAAGATGATAGAAACCCAGTTGGCTCAATTAGTCGTTGTGGTTCCACCAGTTGAAAATGCAAAAGCGGTAGTCATGAGAGGGGGTAAGACCACTCGTGATCCGCCCTATCCTAACCATGCAGGAACGAAGAAAAGCGCAAGAGGGGATGAAGAGCCGAATGGAGAACCACTTGGCATGAGGGAGCCCTCACAAGCAAGAGCACCTGAAGACAGGACAGATAAACCTGAGTTTATTGAAACAAATATACTACCATTCCCTCAGCGAAACAGGAAGACAATAGTGGATGAACAATTCACTCATTTCGTGGACATGATTCAAAAGGTATATATCAATGTTCCACTCCTTGAGGCAATGCGTGTGCCCACGTACGCACGTTACCTCAAGGATATCCTCACCAAGAAGCGAGCTCTACCCATCTCGGAGGTTGTGAAGCTCACAGAAGAGTGTAGCGCAACTATACTCAATCGTCTTCCAGAAAAGAAGAAGGATCCAGGGTGCCCCACGATCACATGCACAATTGGAACACAGAGATTCGACCATGCCATCTGTGATCTTGGCGCTAGTGTTAGCATCATGCCAAAGGTAGTCTTCGACCAACTCAACTATACGGAATTATCCTCAACTACCTTGCAGCAGCAGCTAGCCGATTCATCAGTCCGGTATCCAGCGGGGATAGCCGAGGACATCCCGGTGAAGGTCCGAGATTGCTTCATTCCAGTGGACTTTGTGGTACTTGACATGGACATTGGCAATGAAGTACCACTCATTCTGGGACGTCCATTCCTGAGCACGGCTGATGCACAAATTGATGTTGACGCTGGAGTAATTCGTCTCCACATCAATGGTAAGGAAGAAAGGTTTGAATTTCGCCCACGTAAGGAACAATGCTTAATGGTTGAAGGCACACCAAGAACGGGCACCCTGCCCAAGGAAGTGAATCTACACAACCACAAGTGGACAGCCTCATTGCCTTTATGAAGAATTTCTGGAAGCAAGAGCAAGAGCAAATGAGTGCGGGATAGAAACTATATTGGAAATCCAAGTCCCAGTCCAAGGCGCCACTCCCCGCACCTCGTAAACCACAGACGACCAAGAAGGTGTGGAAAAGAGTGGACAGGGAGCCGACTCCCTCGTCTCCAAGAGCGACTGACCCTACACTAAGGTAAGTAATGTGGGAGATAGTCTGGCTCTGGAAGACTTGAAACAAAAGAGCCCTTCGCCGATAGGTAAGATCGGTAAGTTATCATATTCAATAAAAGTTCTGACCTCTAAAAATAATCGAGACATCCTTGCTCCATTCTGTTTGCACTCTGTCGAAATACGAGTTCATAGGCGAACTCCATCCGGACAACTCCCTTGAGTCTAAACTGTACAAGAGGCAGCAGCGACAGCTGGAGGAGCATAGGGCTTACTACGCGTGGATGGGATATCCCCCTCCACAGCAGTAAGCCTGAAGCTAGCTTTGGGGAGGACCCCCATTCTGAGGTAACTTGTATCTTCTATTGTTTTCAGAACCTCATATGCTAAAAACACATAAAAATCTGAAAAGTTAAAAAGACCAAAAAAATATTTATTTGTTTTCTTAAATTAGTTTGTTTTCATATGCGCGGTAAGAGTGTTCTTATTCTCCATGGTTGAAATGATGAATAGTTGCTCTGTTTATTCCTCTTATATGCCTTGTTTATAGCTTAGTACCCTATTTAAGTTTTGAGTTTGTTGGCTAGTATGATCGAACCTGAGCTTGAAATTTGTGGGTAGCAAAAGCATGATCTTTGCCTAAGTTGTTGTGAGGTATGATATGGTATAATAGAGTTGCTATGAGCTAGTACTAAGTGATGTTTGATATCCGGAGTTTTCTTTTGAAAAATGTTAAAATGATAAGTTCCTCAATGATAAGAAATTCCTATCCAAGGCCATATGTAGATCTTAGCTTCTGTTAACCCCCACATATGCTATCTGATTTCTTCATTGAGTCTTGTCGAATTGTTGTGACCCTCGGCGAGTAAACTTGTCATTACTCTCATGATCAAGATCACGTACACACCACCATATGCGAAACTTCAACACTGGAAGTTAGCAACCATCATTTCATCCATCCCCCATCCATTCCACAAAATAAAGCTTCGCGCATTGTTTCATGATTACTCTCCCTCCAAAAAATATTCAGTAAGGACTATGGGCTATGTAAAAAAACACATGCTCAAGGGCATGCATAAAAAAAGGAAAGAAAGAATAAAGAGACATAGCCCAAGTCTCAAAAAAATTCAAAAAGGAGGAGAGCAAAATCATGCAAAAAGGAGTTCATCCATCCACCATACACACACATTTGCACATCTTGATCAGGTTGTATGACTTGTTCTCCCAAGGATCCGGTTTTCGACTCGACAATACATGAGAAACAGGTATGCCACATGTTTTCCCTACCTAAAGCTCCACATATCAGCTTATTAGAAGTAGGTGGTGAAAGAAGGCAAAACAATGCCTTGGTGAGGAATCGTACACATTGAGCGATCCGAGAGTACCGTTTGAGGAACTTTGATTTCTTTTTGAAAAACCTGTAAAACCTCCAGATTGATAACTGATCAAGGTACATGTGATTGGTAATCTTTGTACAACCATTCTATCTTTCAACCGCCCAAGGCAGGTGAAGCTACACACCTCGTATCAATCGAGTGTAAGGTAAGATCAATGCCAACTTCTTCAATCCTTGATAGAGTACCTAGCTGTATCTAGTTATACATTAGGAATACAACATCGTAGCAACTCCTGATCAACCAACCTAAGTCCTTAATCTCTTGCTCGGGACGAGCAAGAGGCTAGCTTGGGGGAGTTGTTGACGGCTGTTAAGTGCCTACTTTAGCTGTCAATATACTCATGAATAAAGGAGCATAAGGCATTTTTTACACATATTTAGTTAAGAATAATGTAGTTCCACTTGTCCTTGGAGATTATTTGATTGCAGGAAAATAAGTAAGAAAAGAGTGATAAACTCACCTTCTATGATCCATGCCACATCACCTCATCCTAGGAGGGCTGCCAACAAGGATGCCATGCAAGCAAAGCTGCCAACAAGGGCGCCATGCATGCATGTCATGCAAGCAATCCAAGTGAAGCACACTCCGATGAATCAAGGCGTGACACGTGGACGTCACATGGATCCATGGGCCCACAAAGCATGCAAACCGCGCCAAAACAGGGTGGACACCGGGAACCAACCTAGGGATCCACAGGACAGTCACCTGGAGAAAACACACCCTGAGTGGGGCCCACAGGGGGTCGGCCGAACTGACCCTGAGGCCTCCACTCAGGGGCTTCCACGTGGTGCTTCCCTATTGGTCCTAGAAGCCACTCCCGGGGTGTTTGCATCCATTCCTCGCCGGTGCTCGGGCCTATAAATAGAAGGAGAGGGGCTCATTCTTAGACATCCACACTTGCAACACATCTCTCACTTTTAGTTCCAAGGCTAGGAGGTAGGCTAGACTAGTTCTATTTCAGGTTCTAAGTCTACTTTGGGATCTAGGTATGAGTTCTCTTGTATCTTATTTCATTTGTATGACTTTGATCTACTTCAGTTATTCAGCTATTTCATATAAAGTCGTGTTAGAATACATGGGTGATTTGTTCATGTGTTCTTCACCTGTTCATCATTTAGAGGCTCCTATTCTTGATGAACAAGGCCTTTCGATCCACTTGACGGGTGACTTTCACATGTTTCTGGTGTTTGTTCATAAGTTAGAGGCTCGTGTTCTTCGCGAACATGACCCTTTGATCCAGTTGAACCGACATAGGAAAACACGAATATGTTTGTGTACCTAACCTGGTTTGATCTAATTAGATGACATGACTGCGTTGTATGAAGTCTGTGCTTAAGCTACGGTACTCGGTGTAATTGGCTGGTTTATCTGGTGGCTTGACCTGGGTCACAATAGCCCGGGCCGGTCAAGTCCGGCTAACAACGTAAGCATGGTGCTTGGGTTGTGTAGCTACCTTACTTATGAGTTTATCCCACGGTTTGTCTTGGGGTAGGCCGCGGTAGTGACAGCTGTTGGTCCCTTTGAAATCCCCCACGTTCGGATAAGCTGTAGGAGTCTAAAATCTTACAACCGGAGTTGTGCGGAAGCAACGCAGGAGGTTAGCTCCCCGTGGTACCTGGGTGCTTAAGTCAATGTTCTTCAACGCTAGTGTATCTAACTCGTCATACCAACTTTATGTGTATAGTACATAAGAACCTAGAGCTAACTCGTATGTTACCTCCTATGCCTAGGACCCTTTAGAGAGAGAGAGTGAGTGTGTGTGTGTGTGATCACACTACCCCATTATCATTTCTTACCCCTGTATTTGAGTGTCTGATTTATTTCCGTCTATGATCTATACTCATTGCAATAGTGTTGAGCTTGTTAATCCACCAAAGCCTTCCTTGGATTCGATACCCTTTCGAATACTCCTTTGGGGAAATGCTACAATGGTACTTTCGTGCGCTTGCGGACTCCTGTAACGTTAAGAATTACCAACTAGCATTTCTGGCGCTATTACCAGGATGGGTTCCAAACCTATTCATTGGTAGTTGCGTTAAGAAATGTCAACACTGCTTCATGCAAAGGCACCTTCAAGTTTCCCCATTTCAGTACTTGTATTCCATAATAGGGTCGTGTGCGATTATTCAATGTTCCCCATATTCCAGGGCGATTTCTCAAGTTCTAGTGCTTCTCTGAGTGTCCAGTAATCTCTACAAGTCTTCGTGTGCGACTCTTATAGTAATCTATCTGTTGGTTTAGCATGTCTCCCACGATTCTCGTCAGAGTGCTAGCAACATTCGACATGTCTGATTAGCCCCTAGTCGTAAGCATTATGAATGGTTACTTCCCATTCATGATAGTCTGTGTTGAGAGGAGTCATCTGCAATACCCTCGACTGTGAGAGTGACTCTTCCCATCCGAAATCTCACACTGGTCAATTTGGTTCCAATTTCGTGGGATGGACCTTCACATGGAAGTCACATCTACCTTACTCTTGTATGCTTAGCAACCTCTTCTGACTTATTTTCCAATAGGTAGGTTCCAACTGCGAGGTTGAACAGATAACCTATGTCCAGTAGAGCTTCTTTATTAATTGCTTATTCCAAAAGTGGGATCGATCGATCTCCTTGTCATATTCCAAATGTCGACCTATTGTTTCCTTTCGAGGTCCTTCACGTGTCATATTCCAAAAGCACACCTTGTGGTGCGTAGCTGTTACAATAGTTCCAAAAGAACTACTTAGGGGTGTAAGTATGGTTAACTCCATGGATGATTACTCGTGTAGCACCAACCCTGTATCCTTAGAGTTTAGTCATCCAACCAAACCCAAAACTTCAATAATACCTTTGGGGTATAGGTATGGTCCACTTAGCTGTATTCCCTTCACTCCCATACCCTGCTGATGTCGTAGCACCTTATCCATGGGTTCTTTACTTCTGAACGCCAGGCATAGGTCCACATCCACAAAGATGGCATGGCTCAACCCATGGTGGTAAAATAGCCCTTACTGGTATCCACTACCTTTTCTTTAACAAATTCCATAGGTAGACGTTCATAAGGTACCTTATGGAAGCTAAAGTACTCGAATTAAGAATTCTCGTACTGATTGTTGTCCCATATGGAGTACTTCATCTTTATCCGATGATAGAGTACCGGCTGAACATATCCAAAATGTGTCGATGACATCTTAGGGTACTCAACTGCTCTTAACCATTATATGCTTCCATAGAGGTACACTTCTGAGCTTTTGAGGTTTCAAATTATCGAGTACTCACTTTCTGGTTCACGAACCCGATTCCAATGATCATCAGGTACCCCATCTGAAGTCTTGACCTGATTTGTCGAGTTTGCGAGAAATTATTCTCTTCTTCTGAAGATTGGTCTTGTTAATAAACTTTACTCATCGGTCTTCATTCTTCAAGCTCTTGGTCTTGCAGTAGGGGAAGCTAAGGCTTCTAAAGGAGTCATCTAAAGGATCTAGCAAGCATAGCACTCAGTACAATTTCACACAAACCTGAAGAGGCATAACAACCATAACACCATAAAGATACAATCACTCAAGCAATGCATCAAGCAAACATGTATCTCGAGGCTGACTCCTAAGACCTCCGAGAATACACCAGGTAAAAGCATACTAGTATATCATGGGCACTAGAAGGATTTCTCTATTGTTAGTGTTACATCACTAGAAAGGATACATTCCATCTGACATCTCGGTGCTGATCCTTCTGAAATAGGCTGGTGAGATTCTTCTCCATACTGGCTTGATTGAGAACCGGTAAATTGTGTTCCATATTCCCCTTCAAGTCACATGACTTATTGCTATCCATTTGACTCGTGTAGTATTGATGTTGTATCCTGTAGCAATTGCTACCTTTATGATCCTCCGGGTTAGGGTCCAATTACCAAAATCATCCTTCTGACTGAAGGGGTCCCATATGTAGCCTCAAAGGCGCAGGGGATCCTGTGGTAGAAAGTTAGAATCTTCCTCATCTTAGTCCAATGCTTCTTATCCAATTCTTCCAATTCAGATACTCCATCTTAGTTGGACTACTCTTTTTCATCCATGGTTCTTGTGGCTTTGTCCTTCTATAGGGGGTGCTCTATGTTTATCATTACATTTGTGCCCTGTGTTTCTCATCTGTTCATTTTAATCCACCGTCAACTTTGATCGGTTAGGGAGATTCAAATCCAGGCATCCAAGTTTCACACTTCATGTTAGGGAATTCCACATAGTGAATTAACAACTCTCCACTCCACACATGTGATGCTTTCTTGTAGGGTGATCTAGACTTAACAGTTCAATCCATTCTTTGCCTCTTGTAGCAGCAGCTCGTTATAGTATCTTAATCCTTTGAGACTTAGCTATTCATATATCTTCAAGTCGATGGGTCTTTTATCCAAATGCTGAGCTACAGGCATCTCAAGAGTTTCCGACTCCTGCATCCAAGCTTATGTGTGTCAAATCCATATATTAGATCACTAGTTCCTTATGTTGGCACTCTTGAAATTAGAATCCTAACTCCTCTTTATCTTCAAAGCAGTGTTACCCAAGCTTCGTGCTGAGCAGGGAGGGAAGGGTGCATATTGTTCTTGTTGCTTCTCTTGTATGCAAACTTCATGTAGCATCATGGTGGCAGTCTATTCCATCTTCGATAGTCTGAGTCTCATCATGGTGTAAACCTGTATTAAGGGTTCAACAGGGGATAATCCAAGTAAGTCTTGTAAAGTTATCTTCATCTTTTCCCTGTACCCAATCTCCATAACAGTCATTGTGGTAGTTGTCTTTGTCTTGTATGAGGCATCCTTCCGTAGTATTGCTTGTTCTTGATCAAGCGACATCCGTTGTTCTCCAAAGGTCAGCAAACGTGAAGAGGGGTTGTTAGTAAGTCAGTTAGTTAGAAATCAAGGATGTAATAGTAGAATTCAAGGGGTTTATATGGAATTCAAGAAGTATATACTCAATCAAGGATGTTTAGGTTGTCCTAAACTATCGGCCATTGCTAGGGCTCGTCCTACGGTCAAGTACGACTTTGATACCACCTGAACCGAACAGGATTATCGAAAACGGGAGCCTGATCCTCTGCACCTCTGTGATAGTCCCAAGAAGTGGCTATCACGTGCAATCCCTGTCTCAAGTGATACAAATCCATACAACACCAGAATAAAAGAATCATTACATAATTTTTATTATAACATCAGAGTACATCTTTTCGGTATAAGCCGGTACAAGTCCAACTAGACTAAACAAGAAAGGTAAAACATCTACGCAGCGGATCTTTCGAAGCGAAGCGACTCCAGCACCACAGGCAACCTCGAGCGTAGAACCAGCTCTAGTCTTCCCATCCATCATCGTCGAAGTCGTAGTCGGTCTCCGTCTGAAAGTCCACCATCTACCCGATAAGCGGGTAGGTCATGTCAGCTTCCCAACAAAGAGCAAAAGCGGTGGATGAATTCTAGTATGCATGGATAAACCTATATATGGTTGTAGTAAGTTTATGCAATAGCAGCGGTAGCAACATCAAGGAATGCAGAAAAGCGGGGAGGTCATCATCTCCAAGGAGATCCACACCTCTGAGGTCAACACCTTTGGGGTCAACACCCCTAACCAAGGAATATACACCAAAGCACCGAAATCTCAACCAAGACTCAGCAACCCACTCTCATCTGCGATGCGGGGTCACCATCTCCTATCCCCACATCTCAACAGCACAAAGCCGGGCTCACACACACTCGGGGGAGAGAAGCAACACAAGAAAAGACTAGCCAGGTGAGAAATCGAAAGGGCTGCCCATACCAGTGGACACGGACTATAGCTATAGGTTTAACACTCTGCAGAGGTTGTACAACTGGACCCGCCGGATAGGGCAGAAACGGTTGGCCGACGTTCCACATCCCGACCAAACGGCCGGAGACCTAGCAGTGGATAGCACTCTCCTGCCTCTCCGAGCCTGACTCGTCCTGAACTGGGGCGCGAAACTTACCAGCAGGGCCTCGGAGCTGTGGATCCATCCCCGGAGGAGCCGGGGCGACGTCTACTCGGGGGGTATAACCCGTCCCCTCACACGATCACACCGATCCGCCTACAAGCTGAATGCCATCCACAAACTAGTTCTCAGACCGAACCCCGCCCATACGTGAGCGAACGGTTTGTACGAAACTAGCCCAAAGATCAAGGTCACACAGTCGATCGGTCCTTAATTGTAAGGAGCGAGCACTCCACCAACTCCACCCGTCCGACACGCCGCTAGGGCGGGAGTCCAGGTCGCATCTCCCCTAGACAGGTATTCACAAGTAACCAAGTGGCTCGCTCCCACGGTAACACATCAAGGAGTCATACTCACCCAAAACACACACTAGAATATACCAAGATATCCCAATCTCAGCCCAACACAAGAGATCCATCCATATCACAAAACAGGTAAAAATGTATGGATAGTAAATATCGGGACTAGTTAGGGGTCTGTAGCTAATCCCAAAGGTAGGAAGTTCAAGGTACAGGATATAACAAATCAAGGCATGGCTAAAACATTGTATATGCATTTCAATCATCCAAAGCAACATAAATAAAGCACTAGCAACTAAATAGCATGCATGGGATCTACATGGTCAGGAGTGACATGACACCTGTGCGGTAGTCGTCGTAGAGTAGTAGAGGTTGAGGCCTTCCTTCGGGTCAAAGGTCTTCTCGGACGTCGCAGCTCGGGTCTTCAAACATGATTACAAGCCTACACGAGATGCGACCCGGAAATAAATAACGGCAAACAACTAGGCAATAAATCCAAAGAACATCAATTTAGAAAAAACAAATAAATCCGATCTACCTACAAGCAGCACTAGTTTTAAATTAAGGAAATTAAAGCAATTAGTTTTATAATAAAAGTAGTTTTAAGCTATTAGCTTTATTTACTAGAAAACAAAATAGGGAGAAGGGTTAGTTCAAGGTTGGGCTGCCGGTCAAAGGCTAAAGGTTTGGTGATCGCGCTGGCAAGGTATTAGCGCGAATGATGGTTGCAACAAAGCGGAGGTTCAAGAGATGATGAGAGTAAAGCAAGGCGAAGCAAGCTAGGCAATGCATTATCAGGCCAAGGTGTGCGGTGGCAGCACAAAGAGAAGGAAAGGTTCGACTTGTGGTCGATAAAAGGGTGGTGTTACGGTAAGGCGTGCTGGAGAGCACGATGGGGCAGGTGCTAGCGATGCGTCAATAACCATGGCGTAGTAGCTAGGTTGCAACACGGGGTTGTCGTGCTTGAAGCAGATGCCTCTGCTCATGACACAGCCGTCCATCACGCGCGGCTTTCCAATTACATGCACATGGCACGTCTCACGCTTCACAGCACGAAACAAGGTAGAGAGAGAGCAGGTATGCGGCAAAAAGCAGCGGAAGCGGCGCAACCAAGGAAAGCGGTGTGAACACGACTTGGGGAAGTTATTCCTGTTCGTGGCACACTAGTGGCTAGTTGTGGGGTTCCGGCGTCCCAGACCCACAATAGCGCAGTGGCGGGCAGCGGCCACGAATTCTACACCAAGAATGCAAGGAAAACGGGGCTTGGTTCAATGGCAAGAGCAGAAAAGGATAGGATAGCAGCGAGCAGCTCGGAATTATGAAACCAACGCAACTGGTTTCATAATTTTCGGAACTCCTGATAATTAGTTATTAATTTTCAAAGATTAAAGGATTTATAAAACATTTATTAAAACCTTTTACAAAAGTAGAAAATGATGTTATTAAAAACTCTGCTGACGTCAGCATGACGTCAGTGATGGCCCGGGTTGTCGGTTAGTGGGTCGTTAATGGGCCCAAAGTGTTAGTGGCCCATTGGGCCGACCCAGTTTGGCCCAAGATTCCCAAAGTCCAGCAAACCTCCCTCAACTCTCTCTCTCTCTCTCGGTCCGACCCAATTAACCATCAGGCTCAGATGGGCTTCGATGGGCCAAGGCCCAAGCTAAGGTCCGAGAAGGCCTAACTCGTTGACAATTCAAGTCTTCACCTCGATCTTTCCTGAAGTTCGGAGATGCACCCCGAACTCTGCTGGGGTTCGGCTGAGGCGCGCGTCGTGGTGCGAGGCAGAGCGACATGGCATGAGGCGGAGCAGCGCGACGCGAGGTGAAGTGGCGCGACACGAGGCATAGCGTCGGACTGCAGCGGCGATGCTGAGCATCAAAGCAGCGCGGCTGCGGCGAGCTGGGCGGTGGCGGCGGCGCGAGCCAGCAGAGCGGCAGAGCAGCGCGTCTGCGGCGAGCTGCACACTATGTTACACGGATATCGGTACGGGTATCAGATACGATACGTATCCGATACGTGGATACGTACTTTCTCAAAAAACACTGATACAGGGATACAGATAGATGATTAATAAATATATTAAATATCACATAGATATTCACTGATTTAATAGAGAAGAATATAAAAGGGAAAGAAAAAATGAAGGAGATTAGGAATATTGGGCCACCGGCCTGCTGATTCCCGGCCCAGCCAGCCCACCACTTGACTTACTTCAATCCAGTAGCTTCCTCCCATACGCACCATCCACCTGCCGCAGCATCCCTTTCTCTCCTCTCTCCACTACGATACCGACGACGGCGCTCCACTCCGATTTCGGCAACGGCGCGCCTGATTCCTGGTGGGAGCTCTCCGATCTGGTCGCTGAACTGCCTCCTCTCCCTCCCTCTGGTCCGGATCCGGCGGCGAAGTCCCCGTCTCCCGCGGATCGACCCAGCGCCGCCACAGTCCCACCCTTCTCCTTTGCGGGCGGCGGTGGCAGGGCGCAGGGGGCGCGCGTGAGGAGGTGGCGACTGACTTCTTCCTCAACTCCTACGTCCCCTCTCCATGGCTCGCGCGGGATTGGAGGGCGTCTGCACAACGTGTCGGATACTCGTATCCAGTTCAATAGTATCCATTTTTCTTAGTACGGCCTGGATACGTATCCATGGCGTATCCGTGACGTATCCATATCCGTGCAGTATCGGATACGCGATACGCACCCCCCTGCCGTATCTGCGCATCGTAGACTGCGCAGTGGCGGCGACGCGAATCCACAGAGCAGTAGGGTGGCGCGGCGCGGCGTGAAGACGACGCAGCAGCGCGGCGGCGAGAGCAGCGGTGCAGCTCCTGCAGGAAAGCGTGGCACGAGGACCGATTTGGTAGCAACAGTGCAAAAGGGTAGGTCATGAGGTTCAAGCGCATAGCGTCGAGCAGGTCATGGGCATGCCCAGGCTGCACCTTCGGCATGCCATTCAAGGTCTCGGCGTCCCAAGGAAAAGCAAGGACCAGCACGGCTCGAAGACCGGCGACACAGACAAGCAAGCAGGAAGGTCTCGATCTCCTAGAGCTCAACGACAGGTGCTGACAAAACATCGAATAGGTAGAGGGCAAGGTGGTTGTGTGGACAGTTGGCTCACCGAGGGGCTCGTCGGAGGTCACAGCGAGGCAGGAAGCAAGGCGGGGCCGTGGTGAGACGAAGCAGGCCTACTCGATGTCGCGGTTCAGCTCGCGGTTGTCGGCGGTGGCGTCGATGTCCATCTCGGCCTCCTGGTTCTTGTGTCATGCTCGGCGCGGCGTCATGTCGAGGTGCAGCAACCCGTGGTTCAGCGTCAGTCGTCGGCGTGGGTGTAGACAGCAGTGGCGCCGGCGTTCCTCTTCGGCTTGTGGTCGTCGTCCGCGGCATCGCGGTACCCGGCGGTGAGGACGCGGTTCAGTGGCGCTCCAGAGCTCCACGGCGCGACATCGCGGCGTTCTCCTTGGCACCGGCTCCTACTTCTTCTCCTTCCTCTCCTTCTCTCCCTTCTTCTCTCTGGTGGCTAAGCAAGGGGGCACGGCGAGATGGGGTTTTCTCCCCGGACGACTTGGGCGAGGTGTGGCAGCGGAAGAGGAGGAAACAAGAAGGGGATGCGGCACTGGTGTTCTTATAGCACAAGGCTAGGGTTCGGCAGGGGCTCGGCACGCGCAGGGTGGACGGCTGGATGAGCGCCCGTACACGGACGTCGAGAAGCGTCGGCGCGCAGGCGGCCGTGATGCGACAGGCTGTCACAGTCGCAAGCCGGGTCCAGCGCGGTGCGAGGCTGAGTCCAGGCGGGCCAGGGTTGTCGCGGTGATGGCGTGCGTGCTACGCGTGGGTGCGGTAGCTGTCTCGTGCGACGGAACGGAGGAGAGCGGCGTGGCACAACGGAAAACAGAGGAGCGGCCGTGGTGCCCGTCTGTGCAGAGGAGGAAGAGAAATAGGGAAGAGGTGGGTGGCTGACGCGCGGGCCCAGATGGTCAGCGAGAGAAGGGGATGGTGGCCGGTGGGTTTAGCTGGGCTAGCTGTCGGGCCTTGCTGGGCTTGCGTGCAGGGGAAGTGGTGGTCCGGCCCGGTTGGGACACGTGGGCTGATCGGAGGAGATCAGGGTGCAGCCCGATAATCTGGCGAAGGGTTGACGGTCCTTTGGCAGACTTCGGTTACCATGATATGGCCCAAGTCAGTTGTTAGCTTTTGAAATTAGATTTGAAAATAGTTTGAGTTATAGTTTGAATTTGAATCTTTTTTTTTGAAATTAAAGCAGGAGCACTGCTATGTCATATAAGAAGAAACAACATTGGTACATAACGGGCCGAAGCAGACACCACCACACGAACAAACCCGAGAACTGGAACAAACGCACACGACACAACACACCACCATCCTCAACCACATGAGAGAAGAGACCGAAACAAGCCGCCGACACCTGCGCTGTCGTCACCAACGCTGTGCCACGCCGAGGCGCAACCCGCTGCAGACACAAACTCCACACATTGAACTCCAAATAAAATCCAAAAACTCCAAACCACAATTTATACCATAATTTGAAAATAATTTTTATATAGTTTTATTTTATAGAGAATTTGGGGATAAGAGGCTAGCAATTTGGGATCAAAATTGGTAGCACACAAATTCAGACAAATTTTTTTAAATTTTAACAAAAATTCACATATGAGAAAATATTCAAAATCTGGTAGTATGTTACATCAAGCATCGCCGGGTTGGCCTTCCTTCTCACTCTCAGTTTCCCCGCTCTCCTCCCTCTGCACGTCCAAACCCGACGCACCCCCTCGCCCTGCAGAACGCCATGCCGTAGTACACGGCCACGCCTCCGGCCGTGAACCCCGCGCTGGCCGCGCACACTTTCCACCCGGCGACGGCCATGACGGCCGCCAGGAACGCCGCCGGCAGGGCGCACATCGCCGCGGCGCCCGCTGTCCCCGCCGGCACGCGGTAGGGCCGCGGCATGCCGGGGTGCTTGGCGCGGAGCCAGAGGAAGGCGGCGAGCTCGAGGAGCATTCCGAGTCCGTACAGGAAGTTGGTCACCGCCACGATGCTGTCGAAGCTCACGAAGGACATGCCCAGCGCGATGGCGCCCGTGGCGGCGATGCTGACCCAGGGGGTGCCGACGCCCGGGGCGCGCGCGGCGAACGCGGACGGGAGGTGGCCGACGTCGGCCATCCCGGCCAGGAGGTACGCCGCGCTGCTCAGCGACGCGGAGTAGAGGCCCACCGAGGAGACCGCCGCGCCGGCCTCGATCCAGTACTTGAGCCATTCCCCGGCGATCGCACCTGCGTAGAATGCACGGGACCAAAGTTCAGACGATTTTCATCACTAATTCAGTAACATGTCACGGTCTTAGTCCACTGTCGTCCATGGAATTTGGGAGCCGGCCGGGCAAGTTTTGCCAAGCTGTCCCTGTTGCTTGCTATTGGGTGTGTTTAGAAGCCCAAATTTTTCCAAAAAAACATCTCATCACATCACATCTCACTATTCATCTGACGCTACAGTGTATTTTACACTAATTTTGATCAGAATTGCTAAATTTTGTCCAAACGTTTGAACTCTAAACACACCCATTGTCTCAATTGGTCTTTTGACCCACAAGCTGTAGGAGTCTATGAATCTGATCCTGACGTGACGCACGCTAGCAAGCCGACAAGGCAATGCGCCGTGGAGTGTTCTGGCCACTACAAGTGCAAAAGACAAAGTTACCTGCCGCGTCGGCGAAGTAGCCGTCTCCCCAGGCCTCCGGCGGCGCATCGACGGCGCCAGTGGCCGCCATGAGCGGCAGTATGTACCCGAGCGACCCGATGCACACGGCCGAGAGCAGCGCCACGGGGAACGTCCTCCCTGGGCCGGTCCACCTCGCCGGCCATCGTGCTCACGCTGTCCCACCCATTCAGGTTCCAGAACAGCGTGTTCAGCAGGAGCTTCCAGTCCTTCACGCGGGCGGTCGTCCCCCACCGCCGCGGCCGGATCTTCGGCAGCGCGACGGCGACCATCAGCAGGAACGGAGACAGCGCCGCGATCCCCAGCGCCACGGCCGTCCAGCCGACGACGCTCAGCCCCGTGCAGCTCAGGAGCGTCAGGGTGACGTTGAACGTGACGATGGTCGCCACGCGAGCGCTGCCGCTGGACACGGCGGGGACCGCGCGCGTGAGGTAGTCGGAGCAGAGCGCCGGGAAGGCGGCCGCGCCGATGGAGGCGCCGACGTACTTCCACGTCCCTATCAGGGAGGCGGCGAACGGGCCGAACGCGCGGTCCACCCACAGGACGTAGCCGCCGTTGCCAGGCATCGCCGTCGACAGCTCGGCGGTGACTAGGGACTCGGGGACGGCCCAGACGAAGGGGAACACCAAGAAGCCGAGGAGGGCGAGGAGAGGCCCGCCGGCTTGCACGGCCGGCTCGGCGCCATATGGCCCGCCGGCGACATCGAAGAAGATGAGGAAGATGAGGGGGACTAGGGTCAGCTTGTTGCGATTGCGACCTCTTTCTTGGCCATCGCCGCCGCTGGCTACGGCGGTGGTTGGGAGGTTGGTTGCGTCGACAGCGAAGTTTTGAGGATCGGCGGGAGACGCGCTGGGGTGAATTGGCGAGGCCTTGTCGCTGGCTTGGGTTCCCTGCGTTAACATCTTTGGCAAATCGCTGTGTAGGCCTGGTTCCCTCTGCAGCTGGTTTTACACTTCTACTTATGCAGTGCTGAACTAAACAAGGTGGACAGTGAAGCAGGGTTTACAAAACCGGAACCGGTTCAGTTTTTCGAACCCCCAAAACCAGACCGGTTAACTGGTGAACCGAGGCAGTTAACCGAGGTGCCGATTTTTTAGGCTTGGTCCGGGAGCGGTTAATAGGTCATTTTTGCTATCGTGCCGGTCCGGTTGAATTCCGACCGGTATGAACCGGTATTTAAAACCCTGCAGTGAAGTGCCCAGGGCAACTAGTACCTCCATATCATCCAAAACTGTTTCACATACAGTAGGAAGACGTTAATATATACAATTATTATACAATAAAAAACACATTTTGAGCCCTATACTTATTGAAAATATATTCTTGTTCACCGGTGGTAATAGTATCAAGTTTTAGTAAACCATATCTATCGCTCTGCGTCATCAACAATTTGTAATTTACCGCACAAACGTTATGCTTCTTGCAACTACTTCTCCAATCCCCGTCTAACCTCAACCTAATGGAAATAACTTTCTCATCTACTTTATTATCCCAAAATGCAATCATTTCTCTTGTATGCATTTCTAGTTTTTTGTCCAAGTAAAGCATCTTTAATTCGACTAAGCTTATAGAAAAAGAATAGCAACATTATAACATTATATTAGTATTATTGGATCCATTATGAAATACGTTTTCATGGTGTACTTTTTTAATATGGTAGATGTTGATATACTCTTTGTATTTACTTTAAAGGCAACCAACAACATCAAAAGGAAAAGAAAATATAGAAAACAAACTACCCGATACCCATGCAGTGGTGCCGTAGCAATACAAACACCGGCATAAAACAAGCGGGTGAAGACAGAAGGTGAGGATGAAAGGGGGCAAAGTGTAACAAATAGCTTGCTAGGGAGGCTATCTGTTCGGCAGATGTATGATTGATTTGTTGTGAGAGAAAAATATTATACTACAAGCAGAAACATTGCGCAAAGCAGAGGAACAGAACCGAATGTAAAATCATTTTTTCTTCTTCGATTTATATGGCAAAAACTAGTGTACACTAATGTAATTTTTGTAGCTGAGCAATATTTTTTCTGCCTCCAAGTGTCGAGATTCAACGGATCTATAACTACCATGCTCCTATGACCAAATCGTCGTCTAAATTAATCATTTAAGAATGTTGTTGCCTCATGAGGGACAAGGGCAAATGGTGGCCGTCAGTACTCCCACTGCGCCATGATCAGCATCTCCAACACGACATGCTATCCCGCCACGCCTTCGGCATGCTGCTGATGTGTGGCCTTCCCTGTTGCTGCGTTGCGTCAAACACGTCGGCCCAATCGTTCTACTACCTGTCCATCCATCTCTAGAGTCACAAACATTTGTGCCCATTGATCTAAGTGCCTTTACACTTTCTGCATCAACGAGGAAAATCAATCGAGCAAGAAACACCCATCCCGTCAGCAATGCCACTCAGCCAAAGACCTTACTACTACAGATTCGGAAAATTCCTATTCATTTTTGCACGAGCACGACCCCAATACAAACATTACAATTGCAGCATGCCAGGATCGATCGAGCTACAGGTACCAAAAAGAAAAAAAAGGGTGTAGATGTCAGTACGATCTATGTTGCCGTCAGACATCACCGTTCCTGCTGCCCTGGCGCTGCTGGTACGCCGCTGCCGTCTCGTCGCCGGCGCCGTCGCTGAACCTGAGGCACCCGCGTCCCTTGCAGAACCTCATGAGGTAGTACACCCCGACCCCGGCGGCCGTGAACGCGGCGCTGATGGCGTACACCTTCCACCCGGCGATGGCCATGACGAAGACGAGGAACGCCGACGGCACGAGGCACAGCGCCACGGCGCCCGGGAGGCGTGCCGGGACGCGGTACGGTCGGGAGAGGTCGGGACGCTTGATGCGGAGCCAGATGAAGGCGGCGAACTCGAGGAGCATGCCGAGGCTGTAGAGGAAGTTGGCGGCGGCGACGATGTTGTTGAAGCTGAAGAAGGACATGCCCAGGGTGATGGCGCTGGTGGCCACGATGCTGACCCAGGGCGTGTTGAACACCGGGGCCCGCGTCGCGAAGGCCGACGGGAGGAGGCCCAGGTCCGCCATGCCCAGCAGCTGGAACGCCGCGCTGCTCAGAGTGGCGGAGTAGAGGCCGATGGAGGACAGCACCGCGCCCACCTCGATCCAGTACTTCAGCCACCTGCCCGCGATCATGCCTGCGTCATGTTACATTTGCAGCTAGTGAGTGAGCTTTATTTGCAGCAATCACTGTCATCAGGTAGTACGTAGTAAATCCTAGTAAAATTCGAGTCAGTGACTGACTGGAAAATGAAACTGTACATGGTTGATACAGTCATCGCCGGTCTGGATGTGCTAAACTGCAATTTGCACCTAGGCAGCTTGCAAGTTATATCTAGCCATGGAGCTTCAGTTGCAAAAACTTTCACAATGCCCAGATTCTATGCAAGATTTGTTAGCTAATTCCAAACCGTGCCTGAATTCAAGCAGACACTCCCAAATGCTCATCCAGAAGAAGAAACTCCCAAACCCAAAATTGTCCAGGTTAGCCCCCTTGCCCATTTTGAGCCTGAAACTCTGACAGATGTACGGTATCGTGGCCCCATCTCTCCCATGCCTAGCGCTAGCAGGCAATCAGAAGTGCATGCCCCTTCCAGCTCAAGATATTCCTCCGAAATGATAAATTAATACTACTCCACTAAACTTGCTATAAACAAGTACGCGGCGTGCACGATGACAGCAGTATCATTTGACTCTCTCTCTCTCTGCCAAAAGCAGCCTGCTCTGCCCGCCAACGCCGGCTAATCGCGTGTCATGGGAGTTTGACCAACACATCAAGCTCAAGGATTATTGGCGATTATCATTAGTATAGATAGGAAAGGAATAAAAGAATATTGCTGTATCGTATCGCTGGGATGCCCGGCAATTTGGCAATGCAACGACGCGATCAGGATGGTGGCGCGTCGTCTGCAGGCATGGCGCGAACAGGATTCGGTCGACGGCGGTTGCAAGTGCCAAGTGCTAGTTGTATAGATCGAAATCGAATAAACAAACCCACGCACCTGCGGCGTCGGCGAAGAATCCGTTCCCCCAGTCCTCGGGCGCGACGTCGATGGCGCCGGTTGCGGCCATGAGCGGCAGCAGGTAGCCGAGCGACGTGATGGAGACGGCGGAGACGAGCGCCTTGGGCAGCGTCCTCGCCGGGCGCTCGACCTCGCCGGCCATGGTGCTGACGCTGTCCCAGTAGTTGAGGTTCCAGAAGAGCGTGTTGAAGAAGAGCTTCCAGTCCTTCTCGGCCGCGACGCCGCCCCACCTCCTCGGCCGGATCTTGGGCAGCGCGACGCCGGTCATGAGCAGGAACGGCGAGAGCGACGCGACGCCCAGGCCCACGGCGGTCCAACCCACGACGGTGAGACCCGTGTAGTTGAGCACGGTGAGCGCGACGTTGAAGACGACGATGGTGGCGGTCCGCGGCCCTCCCCCGGCCACGGCCGGCACGACGCGGGCGAGGTAGTCGGCGCAGAGCGCCGGGAACGCGGCTCCGTTGATGGCGCCCGAGACGTACTTCCATGTGCCCATGAGGGACCCCGAGAAGGGCCCGAAGGCGCGGTCGGCCCAGAGGACGAAGCCGCCGTTGCCCGGCATGGCGGTGGAGAGCTCGGCGGTGACGAGCGCCTCCGGGATTGCCCAGATGAAAGGGAAGATGAGGAAGCCCAGCAGCGCGTAGAGCGGGCCCGCCGACTGCACCGCCGGCTCCGCGCCGTAGGGGCCACCCGCCACCTCGAAGAAGATGAGGAAGATGAGCGGTACTAGGGACAGCTTCTTGTGCCCGCCGCCGCCGACCGGCGCCGCCGCCGACACGGCGGCGGCGTCGGCCTCGGCGTTCTTGTCCTTGGCCGCCGCCGCCGCCGCCGCCGCCGACGCGTCGTCCCCGCCGAGATGGACCTCGCGGGCCATGCTGTCGCCGCCGCCGCCGATCGTCTCGTGAGGCGAGGGAGACTCGGGAGGCAGCAACTGACCGTGGGTGTGGATGGGATGGGTACGTGCGCCCTGCGCGGGGTCGGGGGGGTTGGTGCGGTGGTGTGAGTTCAGAAAGTGTTGTGATGCCGAGTTCAGTTTGGTGCTCCCGGCCGGCCTTCTTGTAGCAGTGGCGCGCGTTGCGTTCTCTCTCTCCCTCCGATCCCCACTGGTGCCAACAACTGCTCTAGGATAGGTTGCGCCTGCGCCCGCGCGGCGCGGTGCGGTTGGTGCGGCGGCGGCGGGCACCGCTACCGCGCTACTTCCCCTGCCATGTGTCACGTATCTGAATTCGCTCTCCGTTCCAGTTGCAGAGAGGCGGAGAAGTTGGGATCCCCCTCCCCCGCTGACTCGGGATTCTGTTCTGCCACCGGACCAACAGGATGTAAGATGTTTTTGGAGATCTTAAAAAAAACTTGGCGATGGACTGCGCGAGAACGTGGTGCCGATTTGGGGTATTTGTGAGTTGCGGCGCGATGAAGGTTTTCAAAAACGAGTTAGAAAAAAACTGATGCGTATCGTATCGCCTACTAGTACAGTTGACTCTGCAGCGTGCAATCAGGATCATCGCTTGACTGGTAACAGAATCTTCTCAGAGCAACTCCAGCAAGGGCCTCCATATGGGTCTTTACTCTAAAATTTGGAGGTTTGTGTAAAAATCCAACTCCAGCAGAGCCTCTAAACGGACCTCCATTTTGCATACTCCTCCAAATTCCCCCTCCAAGCCTCCATTCCTAGAGGGCCTCTATTTCCCCCTCCAAATGTGGGTCCCACCATATTTATTTTCTTTCTCTGTCCTCCCTTCTTCCCAACACCTCCTCTCCTCTGTTCCCCACACCGACGCCCGCCTCCGCGCCTCCGCCCACCGCCAGCCGCGCCGGCCCCGCGAGCGGCGCTCGCCTGCCTCCCCGCGTCGAGCTGTCGGGCCTCGCCACAAACGCCGACGCGCCGCGCCTGTGGCTGCCAGCCAGGCAGGACATCCCCTCCATCCGCGCACATGAGCATTCCAGCTCGGCGAGGTCCGCCTCCGGCGGTGCCCCGACATCCCCGTCTCGCTCGCAGCCTGTTCCCTCCACGCGTGGCGCTGGTCCAGGCTCCTGCTGCACAGGCACCGCCTGGGCGGCGGCGTAGCGTCGGCTCCGCCGCGCGCTGCCGCTGCGTCGGGGCGTCGCACGACGGGTGGGTGGCGCTCGTTGCGGGCGACTACACAACCAGCCAAGGCTCGCGCACCGGCTTCCCGCCGCAGCCGAAGCATCTCCCCTTGTATACGACGCGCCCGAGCCCGAAGGCGGCGCGGTTGTCCTCGTTGAGCGTGAGCCCGAAGAGCCGCCGCCTGCGGAGGACATGCCGACTCACCCATCGCCGAAGAAGGGAGCGAACGCCGACGGCCCACGTGTGGGCGGTGGAGCTCACCCCTGTCAAGGAGTGCGCGGATTTCGGTGGCCACGCGAGCAGCTGGAGCTCACCGACGCGGGGAGGGCGGCGTCACGGCCATGCACGACGGCAAGGAATTCCTGGTCAAAATGGCCGGCGTGCTCGCCAGGGAGGCGGAGGCGTTCGACATCCCATTCCAGTTCCAGTTCAGGTTAATACGGCAACGGGGACGGCGGCGGGCAGAACGACAGCGCCGCGGGCAACGCCAAGAACAACGGCTCCAGCGCCGTTGGTGATGGGAGGCTGCCGCCGCAGGGAAGGAGGCGATGCCACCGTAGGTGGCGGCGGTGGACGCAGCGGGGCGCCAAGCTGCCGGACCTGCAGCTTGCGCTTGCAAATTAGTTCATGGCAAGGACCCGGATGTGCTCAAGAGCTGGAAACTCGTCTCTCATCAACCACCGCTACTAGCTACTAGCTACCAGCTGAATCAACAAGCAGCTAGAGCTTACCTGCTGCTCGAGATCTTTGCTTGCGCATCGCTACTACCTTCGCCCGCCATCCACTGCACATAGATCGATCGTCACCGGCTGAATTGAAGCCTCCCTTGCCCTTTCTTCTTCCTCGAGACAGTGGTGATCCGGCCGAGCTCCCTAGTCTGCCGGCAAAATCCCCGGTCTCCGCTCCACCATCTTCAAATCGCCACTTCCCATGAGTGCCCGAACTTCTCCTCTGCCTCCTCCGCCACTTCTTGCCCGCCGCCTTGGCTCCTGGCGCCGGGAATTCAAGATCCCGCGACACCCATTGCCGGGCGACGTAAAGTCCGGCAAGCTCGGCTCGGCTGGCGGCGAGCACATCCTGAGCCGAGACCCGGCCTTGTCGTCGCCGTCCCCCAAGTCCAGGACCGCCTGCACGAGCTCGCCGCCGGTGGCGCCCGGCCGGTAGACGCCGCTGCTGCTCGACCAGCGCGGCGCGGCCTCGTGCCAGCGGCGCCGCCCCTCACCGTCGCCGGCGAGAGCGCCGGGCACGGGCGCACGACCCTGCCGCCACCGGAGTGCGGTCCAGCTCGGCCCCACCGGCCATCGGCGGCGGCGCCCAATGCCAAGGTTGCGGCGTCGGCCACCCGTGCCTCCCCAGTCCCCTGCCTCTGCTCTGCTGTGAGGAAGATAGCGCCCTCCATCTATGACATACGGGGTCCACCTCAAAATGGAGGTCTGGATTCATATTTCCCCTGGAGTTGGGAGTTAGTTTTGGACCTCTATTTTTTACATTTGGGCTTGTAAATGAATTTTAGAGGTCTCAATTTGCAGGCCCCCACTGGAGTTGCTCTAACCTAAAAAAAAAAGGGCAGATACACAGATACTACGTGGAACAGCTTGGCAACATACACAGATACAGTTGCTTTTTTAAGATGGAAAAATGGTGTGCCATTTACCACTTTACCAGCAGCCGGCTGAGGTCCCACTTTGGTACTCGAGGACTACTTCCAAGGTTGAATTTTGACCATGCAGAAACATTGTCGTGGCATCCAATGGTTGGCCAGTAAAATTCGAGTGCGAGGAGGCTTCAAAATACTCGATCATGGTATCGATTTCCCTACTCCATATCACGCACAGTGCAGCCAATTTTCTGTGTCTCTTGGTAGAGGCACCTCCTCTAGCATCATCGCTAGTTTTATTTGTTTTTCAACAACAACAAAAAAGAAACCAATAGTTTTATACCAGCAATGAAGGCAGGAAGCACGTCAATCTGAGATATTCTCCACATCGTTACCAGTAGCCTGATGTTCTTCCCGTCGTTACTATCACAATAATGGTCAAACAGGACTGTTGTCATTTTGCGACCGTTTTGTCCTCTCATGCAATTTTCAGGAGCAGTGGGGCCCATCAACGTCGCTGTCCCGTAAGACCGTAAACATCAGAAATATACGACGGCGCAACATTTCAGCGTCATTAGCTCCGCGCCTCCGCCGGCTTCGTGATGAGATGAGCCACAATATATCAAGCAACAAGTGGCCCTCAAGGCCTCAACTAGACCATATCTATCATCGATTCATTGTGTCAAGAATTTCCTCACCTGTCCCCAGCTTATGGTCAACACAATTTGCACCAAGTTGGGTGCAATACAATATAGATACGGTGTTGAATTTGATGTGGTTGGATTTGTACTCTCCAACAATTATAAATTTAAAGTTAAAAAATAATGATAAATTTATAAGCATAAACTATATAGTATAAGATAAATTTATGATCAAAGTTTCATTTGAAAAAATGTGTCATGTCGTACCACGCCTTTCAAATAGGAACGGAAGAAGTATACATTACAGGCCATGCTAAAAACTAAATTATCTAATCTGTTACTGCAACGATCATGCTCTGCCTCGAATCATGTGTTTAGACCATCCGCAGCGGGCCCTGCAAAAAATCGTCTTCGGCTCCTCCAGGAAGCTTTTGGTGTTTTTACGCTTGCAGCGGCGTCCTGGATGGAGGGAGGGAGGGAGGCAAAATCCACAGGAAAAGCTGAGGTGGCGTGGGGCCCGCGCACCCACGACCGCCGAGTGCGCCATCCCAACCGCCGCCGAGTCAGGCAGAAGGGGGAGAGGACGAGGTGAGCGCGAGCGGAGCAGAGGATGGCCATGCTGCGGCGGAGATGGAGCAGAGGAGGGCTCGAGGCGAGGAAGACGAGGACGCCATCGGGGAGCTGTTGCAGATCCGGGTGCGCCGCCGCCGGAGCTTCCGTGGCGGCCTCGCGCCGAGCGCCACCGTTGCCGGACGGGAGGGAGAGGAGCCGGCGGAGCTCCTCGCGGCGAATCGATGCCGGGGCGCGCGACGGAGGGACCAGGTCGGCCGCAGCGGAGGGAGAGGTGGGGCGCGCGGCGCTGGTGAGGTTGGGTGCACAAGATTCGAGCCTCTTGCCGCCGCTGCTTCTTGCTCCTCCAAGGTCCCGCTGGCGGATCCGCCATGGTCGTCGGAGGAGGAACTCCGGGCGGGAGGAGGGCCAGAGCACCGCGGCATCCACCTCCGTCGCCGCGAGCAACATGCGGAGGAGGGGCGCATGGAGTCGTGCCCGCCTCCGCCGCCGGATCTCGGGCCCGCCATCGCTGTCGTCGTCTCACGCGGAGGCCAAGGGAGGGCTCCCCCGCGAAGCCATGGCGGCCACCCCTGCTCGAGCCGCGTGCCGCTGGCCTCGCTTCACCCCTGGCTCCGCCGCGCTGGAGACGCCACCGCTGCAGCCCCGCGCGCACCGGGGCCAGATCCGCCGGTGCACCTCACCGCCAGAGAGGGAGCAGGGGAGGGAGTCGACCGCCGTAGGGAGAGCAGAGGGCGGCATGGGGAGAGAGAACATGGGGGCAGCGGAGGAGAGGAGACCGCAGTGGCTGGGCAGAGGAAACAAGGGAGAGCATCGGGAAATAAAATGAGGGGGCGGTGGATGACGTGTGGGCCCTGCAAGTGGGTTGTTGGGATGGAGGAGAAATAAAGGAAGATAAATGCGGGAGAAGTAAATATGAATGAGAGAATCTCGATGACCAGGACAACATATTCCGTTTTGAAGGAGGAAATGAAGGAGAACGATTGTGGGTGGTCTTAGCGTATTCTGGCCAAGTCCAGTGTCTTTTTTTTTGAATTACACAGTACATCGGAGACACTCATAACGCATCGGCAAAATGTCCCTTCAAAACTCTGCCGACAAGGCGACCACCCACGTGATCAGTCAAACCTAACACTTATTATTTTTTATTGCTCAAAGTGAGCTTTTCCCGTTAAAAATGAAAAGCGGGAGTGAGAAAGCGAGGCACCTGAGTTTTGTAACTGCAGGCAAAGCGAATATGCAACACGTGATGATTACAAAGAAATGTTCAGTGGCTCACCTTTTCCCTTTTCATCAGGTCGCTGCAGAAACAGATAAGATAATCTGGTCTAACCGCGTCCGCCTCGCACGGTTATCTCAAGTCCAAAGCCTGCTAAAAGTGAGCATAAATAATTCTGTAGCATGAGGCGCGAGCATCAGTATAGGGAGCTTGTGTTTGTTTCCTAACAGGAATTCAGTCAGGATCCAGGTTTTGGGGCACACTGACCAGATCATGATGCTCCCTTTGGTAGATGGACCTGGTTGGGCTGAAAACTGGCTGTGCCAGAACATCACACATCATTTTGAAAGAAGCCCATAAAGGGAGAAACATTGTTCAGGAACAAAACAAAACAAAAACCCTGATGCCTGCACTGAACTTTACATCTATTTCATTTGGCCTAGGAAAATAAAAGAAAGTATTTCTCAGCTGTACTAGCATCTTTGTTCCTCTTGAGGAAACTTTTTGGCCTCTAAAAATAATAGGGAGGTTAACACAAAACATGTGCCTAAATGCTATGGGGTTATAAAAAAAGAATGAAATCAGAGAAGCTTCTTCCTCTCGAAGAAATTCTTCAGATGCCACAACTGCAACCCTGCCACTGATAGGCAGATTGCGAGTGAAAGGAAACCGAGCCAAGCCATTCTTGAGTTCGTTCTCCGGTTCAATTCCTGCATTTCTTCTTCCCTGAAACAATGGCACATCAGTAACGTGATATGAATATAAGATGTGCTGAATTTCACCCAAAAAAAAGAAGGGCAGTTTTGGTTTGTCAGGTAGCTAGATTGCATACCGTTCACGAAGGTAAAACATTTCTTCATGGATGGATTTGATGGTATCCTCCAGTTTCCTGAGCTCTAGCTCCATCGTCTACAACAAATCATGGGAGATCAGAGCGATAGCTAACAAACTTCTTTCTTTTATTCGTCAAGGGATGTGATTTGAGTAGCTGCTTTAAAAATGTCATTTTACATTTTAAACAAAGATAGCGCAAAGTGAAAGAAGTCTTTACAAACTGGAGTAACAATCTAAATCTACCCTCAATTCGATCATAAATATAATGTAAAATTTTAGTATCTCTGTAACACTATCAACTAAGAACAATGAAAATATTGTAATAGACTCATTACAAGGTGCTACAGTTACCAGCTAGATAATATAGTACTCCATCCCAAATTACTATTTGTTTTAACTTTTCTAGGTACATAGCTTTTTCAACGTATTTTACCATATATATATATCTAGATTCACATCAAAATCCTAGAACAAATTTCTGCAATCGTATGAAGGCAACACCAAACAGCTAAGAGGTTATTACTGCAAACTAAAAACAGTTAGAGCAAGAATTTTACAAGCATGCAGCAGTCCAAATATGAAGTTCAAGATGAAAAATATCAAAAACCGTGTGTGCAGAAACAAGACCACTAAATTACAAAGTAACCTGCTATTTTTGCATCAACAATTGAGTAGCTCTCTAAGCATGGATCCACTCCAAATCAAAGCAATACAGACATAGATCTACTGCAGTATGATATTAAAAAAATATAGAATACATAGTGTGGAAAATATAAAAGAGAAATTGTTCACCAATTTCTGTCATGGACTACTACAGCCAGACAGGGTGACGATTCAACTGAATCTATAGGTATCAGTTATGAGATCTGGCATCCTATTTGTTCAGTGTCTAATCGAAAATTGTTTCCTTTTTGAGAAAAGGGTTCACCCTGCTTTTATAGAAAGCCAATAAGGTTTGATTTTACATGCCAAAGGGGAGGGCTGAGAGTACCAGTTTACAAGAGACAGGCAATAAGGCGCCCAGCGCACCAAACCTACGAACTGAAATGAAACGAGCAACTAGACATGACAAAAGAGACACACTAAAGGAAATTGTTGTCATGGAGTTGTGCTTGCACACCAGCATGAAAAGGATTCAGCTGGCAAAGATCGCAATCAAACATACATTAGCCTACTAAACTCCATGTGGTCTATTACTAAAACTCTGTTATTAAAAAAAACTAGTTAAAACTAAAATCTGTGAATTTATCTGAATCTAGGAGTCAATTATAACATTCTTCTATTTGTTCAGAGTAAACCTGACAAAAGTATTGCCATATCATGGGTCGATTATGCGAAAAACGAGTACTCCGTAGATCAGTAAAACTAAAAGCAAACATGTTGTTTCAAAAAAGAAAAAAAAGAAAAAAAATCAAACATGTTGGATCAATGAATGGGGGAGCACCACTTACTTCAACTTGGCCCTTCTTGGCGACGGCGCTCCAGTCCCTGGCGGATACGCCGCTGCGCCAGTCGAACTCGAACGCGACGGTGACGGGCGGGCGGTGGTCGGGCGCCCAGAAGCAGGCGAGGTAGTCGCCGGCCTCGGAGGCCGTGAAGGCGAAGTTGCCCGAGTGCACGTTCTCGGCGTAGTGCAGGCTGTTGCCGTAGGGCGAGGTGACCCGCAGCGAGATCCGGTGGGAGTCCGGGAGCTGCTGCAGCAGCTGCTGCTGCGACGACGACGACGACAGTGAAGAGGTTCCGTCGTCGGGGGCCACGATGTGGTACTTGCCGACGGCCATGGCGCCGACCTTGATGTCGTCGGAGATGCACTTGGTGTGGCCCGAGTGCAGGTCGAAGCGGAGGGCGCCGGCGGGGAGCGCGGCGGCGAGGACGAGGACGAGGAGAGGCGGGAGGGACACGTGGACGCGCGCGGCCATGGCGGGTAGATCGCCGCGGTGTTCGATCGAGGAGGGGAACGGAAAAGAGGCGTCGAGACAACGGCCAACGGACTGAGCCCCCTTCTCTATCTCTACTCCTAAAATATGAAGTGGAGAAAAAAACCTGCTACGTCGTTTCTCCTCTCCACTCGCGCGTCCGTCCCGAGGCCTCCTTCCTTTCGCTCGCGCGTCCGCCCTCGTGCGTCGGGCCCACTCATCCGCGCGTCCCCTCCTCGCTACGTTGCCTCGCGTCCGCCTCCCCTCGCGACCTGGCCTCCGCGCACGACGTCCGGGACTGCGCCGCCTCCGCGCCTGCTGCGCCCCCGCATCACGCCGCGAGCACGCCGTCCGGGACTGCGCCGCCTCCGCGCCTGCTGCCGTCCGGGACCGCCGCCACCGTCCACGAATCGATCTCGCCGCCGCCGTCCGGGATCTCTGCTACCTGCCCCACTCCTCCATCGGGGACACGAAGCCCCTAACACCGCCGTGCCGCCGTGTTCATCGATCCAGGGTGCTGCCATCGTCCGGGATCTCCGCCGCCGAACCAAATCGACGCGCCCGCCCTACCGGATCGCCACCGCCTCGCCTCCCATCCGCTCGGATCGACACCGTCGCCCGCCGCCGAACCAGAACGCCACAGCCTCGCCTCGCGCCGGAACTGCTCCTTCTCCCATCCGCTCAGACCGACGCCGTCCCGGCTATAAGACCGACGCCGACCCAGGTATTTTTCCTACACCCCTCCCTAGCTGTCCCTTTGGCGATTCCCCATGCATTTGTGATCTCCAGAACGTAGTTATGTGCTAATCCATATGAAAAGTACAATGCTACGGATGGGTAGAAATCAGATTAGTACCTCTAATGACTTGTTGGCACTAGATGAATCTTCTAATGAATCAGATTATATCCGTGTGACACAAATTAATATACTAATACTACCATGTCATTGCTTAGTGAATGTCATGTTATTTCCATTTGCAGCGTCGGTCCGAGCGGATTATATCAAAGGCAACTTTTTAGGTTTCAGCCATTAGTGGCTCTAACTGATTAATTATCAAGGTATTTTGCAATCTTGTGCCTGGTTCCAACCTTTTAGTACTTATTCTGAAATCATTCTTTCATGGTGCCTAACATCACACTTTTTAAGTTACAGTATATATTTGAATTAGAATACGTGAGGTAGGATACAAGAGAAAATTAAGTCTACACAGAGGCTGAATTAGAATTTCAAGCATCTTAATTCAATGGTTAGAGTACACCTTAATTGGTCTAATTAGGTACTTAGGTTTAATTCACTGGTTTCAGTAATTGGAAAAACTGTTATTGGCTTGGTTATGCTACTGGTATTTTCATCACTAGAAAGGAGGTGTCGGAATTTAGCCATCTTCTCCACATCTCCAAGAATGGAAATTGGATTGTGATCTCTACCCTCACACCTGGCACAGTTCAGATTTTATCACATTTGATGTTGCTGGCACATACTCTACATTTGTAAATACATCTTAAATGGGTATCAAGAGTCCCCTGCAATTAAAGTTCAGTATCTTTCCATGTTGGGATTTTAAATTGTACAGTGAAGTTATTTGATTCTACAAAATCATAGCAGGCTATTTTCTATCATAGCCCCATAGAAACTTAAATTAGGCTCAGTTGTGGTTTGAATTAAAATTCAACAGCTTTAATACCATAATCAGTAATAAACAACATAGGATTAGAAACAACTGGTTATGCATCGGTGGTGCCTCATGTAGACCATATCTGTTATAAAGTACTTCAGTATATGCTAATACTTCAAAATCTGGTGATTTGGCATAAAAAAAACTCCACATCAGACAATATAGATTAGTGAATATATATTAGTGCATACCACTCCAGCACCTCCTGCAGTTACTGCCATTGGTGCAGTCACCAAGCTTAACCCGGATGAGCACATCACTGGAATGCTGACAACCCGAAATATAGGATATGCTGCAGCCAGTGTTAGTGTTGCCTGCCAATTCTAACTCATTTTTGTAATTCTGGCTTGAGTTCTACAAGGGGTTGTCAATTAAATTTATTAACATCCTTTCTGTTCTCGAATGAAATTCAAGTAGCTTGTACTATTTTAATATTTTTTCTGTTCTCAAATGAACTTGAAGGATCAGTAGTTGAAATTTATTTTCTGTTATGCATTTTGGGCTGGAACTTTAAATCAGTAATTCAGTCCGTGGTGCGCTGCCCGCTACCAGGAAGATACTTCTTGGAAGAAAATCCAGCACATGATTTTCTACTCAACTGCTTATCAGGCTTGCCATGCACAATTTTGTTATGGTCCCTTTTCTCTGAACCAGTAGCAAGTGATTGTTTTGTCATGCTTTTTTGCTTTTTAAATTCTCTGCTCTCTTTGTCAGCACCCATGTTTAATGCATCAGATGCAGCCTCAGGAGCAGTCCTTCCAGTAGAACTATCAATATCAGCGCTTTTCCTTCCTTTCAGCATTCCTCAGTAGCTTGCTCGCTTTAGATTTCTTTGGTACTTCAAGGGCGCAAACTACCTCCAAGTTAGGGTCTAAAATAAATCCTTCTGGTGGACGGCTCTCTTTTTCATTTTTTACCACTTCATTAGTCTCCCTGTCTGCACGCACAGAAGTTGGTGAATGCTCCTGTTCTATGTACATGTCAAGTGCAGACTTAGACGCAACAGGCTTTTTTGTCTTGGGATACTCAAGATCCTGTAGTGAAGATGTTTTCTTTTGAGAAACTGATAAAGAATGAACCCCTATCTCATGACCACCATCTTTGACGCCCTCAGCCCCTGACCCTTGTCCTGAAGCATTTGAGTCATCAGTAGGGCTATGATGCCACGGACAGCCCTCGAGTATGTGCAATTGGCAACCATGTGTAAATGAGATTCATTCGTTGTGTGACAGAGGGGAGATTCATTCGTTGTGTGACAGAGGGTATATTGGTTTGTGAAACTCTGATATCTGTTAAGGCATGGCATTCAATATTACTGATGTTATGACTGTTGTTCCTTAAATATTAGAAATGCTAATTCGTTTTCCTTCTGAATCAGAATATGTTAGAAATCACAAGATAGTTATGGATCACACCAAGGATGCTACTTGGACATGGTAATAAGCAAGGCCCAAGCTGCATCAATGTTGGTAAGCAATCTGGTTCTGAATTGCATCGCCCTGCATTAGTGCTATAGTAGATTCCCTTCCTTACTTTGACTATATGTCATGTGATTAGTGTCATGACTCATGACTAAGGAGCTTATCTCAGGTCCTATACCTGAAATATGCTATATTATTCCTTATGATGTCCTTGTGCAGAACGGCAGATTAACCATAGCTAATCCCAAATCATGTAAGTTAACATGCAGATTAACCATTGCTTTTAGATTGACGGAACATGAGATTTAGATTGTTGATTTTTTGTTAAAAAAAATAATTCTGCAGTTGGGAACATCTGAGTAATAGTTGCCTCCAGGTCGAACGGGTTACTTTGCTATCTTGTAGAAATGCCATTTACTTTATTTTATATTTGCTGGCAGTTCAGAATTGTTAGTTGATTCCATAAATTATCCACAAATGAAGAAAATATGCACTATGAATTTTAATGTACATGACAGTGTGCTGTAGAAGCTGTGGGTATATAGTAGTTTGAGTAATTAATAAATTAATACTTTCCTTAGTTTTCGCATTGGACACAGTTCGGAGATTTTTCAGACTTCAATATTTTAGATGTAGAAAGTTGATCAATGACCATTACGTTGCTCACTCTTTATCGGTGTTCAGGATAAAGTAGTTTCCAAAGAACTGATGTTCTATTTGTTTATTTATTTGGTCAGCATCAGTTGAGCTTCGTATTTCACCCAAAGTAATACATATATAAAGTTTAACCAACAATGATAAAGAAACCTTTTGTATATATTTTCTTATCACTTTCACAACACAGTATATATTTTGCTTGCTTGCTCACTTTTTAATGTGTTTTGTTCTAAATTTTGTTACTGATGGCATGCTATTTTCCCAGCAACAGTTGAATTTTGCATTTCACTCAAACTGATACAATATTTTTAACCAAGAACAATAAGGAAACTTTTCATATATGTTTTGCTATCACTGTCACAAAGTATAGTATTATGTTTTTCTGTATACAGCTGAATGCAGCTAACATTTTGTACCTATCAGGTGGTGGGACCGAGGATTAATTCAGATGGAAGTGGACGCTAATGGGCAAAACACTACAAAGTCAGTTTATCACTACAAAGGATTCATTCAGATGGAAGTGGAGCTAATGACATGTTAAATGATATCTTTTTGGAAATGTGTCCTATTAGATACTTTTCACTTGTACTTTATTTTTTGCGATCCACTGATCTGATCAATCCAATCCTAATTGATCTTTAATTTGTAGCACTAACACAGCAAGGAGAGCAGATGAGAGAATCGGACAGTCCAATCAACTGTTAAGGAATAAGCCAATGGAAACAAGGTACCCATTCATCCTGTACTGCAGATTCTGAAGTTGCTGCCATTGTGGTCCTGTATTTGATTAAAAAGTGATCCAACAAGTCTATTATTTCTTTAGAAAAAGGGATGAAGAAATATCCATTTTTGAGCTATATAGTTAGTAATTTCAGTGGAGCTTTGGCAAAATCAACAAACGGGTTGTGCTCCAGTCTCAAATCAAACTTTTTCCCTGTTGCCTACCTAAATAGGTCCCTTTTACCATCTCATTATTTTGTATATAGTTAATCCTATGGTTAAGATGTAAACCAGGGTTGCATCGTGATCATGGGGCTTATTAACTCTTGGTGGAGGTTTATTCCATAGTCAACTTGTGAGAAGGGATGGAATGGTATATTTTTTTTATCGGGTTAAGATCAAGCTTATGTTCATTTTTCTGACAATAAGCTCAAGCTTTTGTTATTGAGCTACCTCACCGAGCTTTCATATTTGAGTTGTGTTTGCAGATTTTTTTTATTGGTGAGGCCATTGAAATGACCTTGGGTGTCTTCAGTAATGTAATGTCTTTTCTTCCTGGTTTAGATGGCAGGAATGCTCAAAATGGTGTAGAGGGTTTCTTAATAGCAGCTATTTAGGGATTATATATGGTATAGTTATCATTTTTAAAATGTTGTAGGTGGTTTTGAATAGGTGAAAGCATAATATTGCTTTTGTTCATAATGTTTACAATTGAGAAATTAAGTGTCACATCCACAATTCCCCGTGATGACAACTTACCTAATGTATTTTGTTTAGATGTTCTGCATCAATGAAAGAATTGATTAGTCTATATTCTTTCAATAATTATTCTTGCTCAACATTTTTGCTTTGATCGCAGATCTATTTTCATCTGAATCGTTTTGATGCTTGTGAAGGTAATTTGTGTTGCCCGTAGCAACGCACGGGCACGACCCTAGTACTACTAAAAAGAATCAAACATCCACAAAACGTCGCTCCGCGCCCTCGCGCCTCCGCTCCGCGCCCTCCGTCCCTTCACGCCCGCCCCCCGGTCCCACCGGACGCAGATCCAGTGCCTTTGCTTCACAAAGGCACGACGTACCTTACCTTCACCATCCAGAGCCAGAGCACACGTGGCCATCGGAGGGAAGCCGTGAGGTGTGTGGTGGAGCAGGCTACAGCACACAGCCATGGCATTACTTGATAAAAAAACTCTCTTTGCATTTTCCTTTAAGAAAATAAATAAAAGTGTGTTTAAATTTCATGGGATGAAAGAAAAGATGTTCGGTTAATAATATAAATAGTAATTACAGAACTCGTTTTTTATTAGAACCGTGAATATGTTGATATTACAGCCTCTGCATCCAATAGCTCTAAGCCACCGACACCAAAAAATCATGTCCAAAACCAAACGTTCTGACACATCTTCTGCAACCATAAGCACATAACAAACGGTGGTGTTCCGCGCACTTTAACCATAAAACATAGTGCAGAGCTGCCACCATTAAGACTGACGTCTTCACACTGATTCAATTTACCAGATTTAAATATCGTTGTCACAAATCTCAAATCCATGAGGAGATCATTAAAGATATCTAACAACATCAAACATGGTGTCTTGCAGATATTACGATAATTTTGCTAAATCTAATTAATTTGTGATTTGATAATATCGTGCTACAATAAATATGTACTAATGATGAATCAATTAAACTTAATAAATTAGTCCCACAACGAGTTCTGTTATTTTTTCACCTCTAAATTTAAGCACCCTCTTATTTATTTTTTTTAAAGAAAGTGCAAAGATAGTTTTTTTTTTGGACGTGACTACACGGAGAGCCCTCTCCTTTTAGTCTTACTCCTCCAGTTTGGTAAAAGAAGTCGTTTAGGACAGCGACACGGTCTCCAAAACACAACTTTGACTTCTCTTTTTTATAAAAATATTTATTGAAAAGTTATATATATATATATACTTTTATGAAAATGATTTTCAAAACAAATCTATTGATATGAATTTCACTTTTCTAAACTCAATGATTTAAAAGTTATTTATCATTTATATTCCTGATGTTTGACTCAAACCTTGTCCAAAACGACTTCTTTTACCAAACCGGAGGGAGTAGGTGAAGAGCCCTCCATAATTAGCATCCTTTCCCATTATGGAAATAGCCATATGTGTCCCCCCTGCCCCCCCTCCGGCCCTCCCATCCTCCCTCCGCCCGTATGCGCGCGGCGAGCGTGACGGACAATGACGACGACACAGTTTGCGCGGGATAAAAACTGGGGGAGCATAATTACGTGTGACCATCGGACGGATTGTGTGGGAAAAAATATCTGCACCATTGAGAAGAGTGGGCCAGCCCAAATAAGAAGCCAGGAGAGCCCATATAAGAAGGAAAAACTCTAGAGTGTTGGAGCGCTGAGTCAGTGGCACAGGCAGCATATATTCCATGAATCATGGAGAAAATACACAAGATCACACGAAAAATAGAGTGCACAACAACATGAAACTTGAAGAAACAACAAAAGAAGATCAGTCTTGTCCATGTTAGCATCCTTCTCATCAAGGATATGGAAAACACAAACTTCTAACGTATCGATTCCATCAATTTACTTCCAAAGATTAGGACTGAAATAAACTAGTTACATCCAGACTTTGAATGATGTACATCCCAAATCACAAAGTGTTGCATCCCATATATGTGTGGCTCCCTATGCATCCCAGATCCTTTGAATTGGAAGCAAAACACATTCATAGTTAATATCCCATTATTGATAGTTAATTGCGATGGAGTAGCAGTCCCTTAAGACAATAAAGTATGTTGACATCTGCAATGAGTTTACAAAAGAAGCAAGCACAAATGAGAAAAGAAACATGAATTGTGAGGAAGCGCATGGATGCGTTGGAAGATGAGGTTAGGGCCTTCAAAGTGAAGAATTCTAAGGAGTAGAAGACTGATGTAGGGTCAGCTAGGAAGGTGAATGACCCTCCAATATCTAAACCAAAGGGGGGACCCGTATTTCAACAAGAAAGCATGCTTCAGTTTGGAAGGGGCACCCAAAAAAAAGTAAGAAATAGAATGAAGAAAGCATGTATCCAGGGAAGAGCATAGGCAGAGAGGGTGCATGTAAAGAATTCAAAGGCTAATGATATGTAATCTACAACAATACTTAGTTACTTTCTACAACATTCAAATTAAGGTCAAGTTACTTCGATATGATTCAGATGCATGCCTAGTTACTTCCTAATTGTTTACATCAAAGCCTTATGTTACATTCTACAACATTCAAACTTGAGATAAAGTTACTTCCGATATGATTCAAATGCATGCCTAATTACTTCCTGAATGTTCAAATAAGCACACTAGTTACTTTCTACAACATTCAAACATAAATCAAGTTACTTCCAATATGATTCAAATGCATGCCTAGTTACTTCCTGAATATTCAGTTTAGCACAACATCTTAGTTTCTTTCCACAACATCAAAACTAAAATCAAGTTACTTTCTATGCGATTCAAATGCATGCCTAGTTCCTTCCTGAATGGCCAGATTAAGGGAGCTGCAGATATGGATTAAATAATAATGCAAAACAAATAAATTGCAGATGTCTGCTCCATGCAAGAAGTGGTGAGTTGCATCCTTCTTTAGAATTAAAATATGTAAAAGAATAAAAACTGATGGACAAAGTATTCATCTTGGGTCAATTGATAATATGTAGACAGTAATGTGAGACATAAAAGTAAGTTATGTTATAAGCTGTAAGCATGTGTTAAATATAAGATCACAACATCAACATGTGTTATATAGTCATTTGAAGAAAAGTAGACAACATCCACCCCAATTAGCTGTTAATGACTTACGTGAACCTAAAAAAATGTGACTTATGCAACTGAGCACCCGCTCGTGACAAAGTGGTTGTTGACAAAACACATGGGACACAAAAATTATGCATTGATACTGCCTTGTTTGGAAACTGCAAAAAATATCATAAAAAAGTAGTGAAAAAAACTGAATCAGTTTCTTTATAATATAAAAAATATAATTAGTTACTTCATATATTTTCCTAAGTCAGATGAATAACGACAAGTTACTTCTTAATTCAAAATAGTAAAGGGGCTGAGCCAAATTTTAAAAAAAAACTAGAGGGAAAAATAAAAAAAGAAACTGCTAACACTGTTATTAAACTATTGTTATTTTTAAGTGTAAATAATGAGATACCAATAAGCTAGTCATGGCAAAAGAACATGTGAATATAACTTATTTTCAAGTAAACATAACATTCTATCAACATGTGTTAGATCCTGCAGAATAAAAATTCAGAACTAGTTACTTCTTGTGTCACTGAATATATGGTAAGTTACTTTGCATGGAAATGATTATTGAATGAATTATCTCTTATGAGACTACATATGTGGCAAAGTTACTTCCTATGGTACGTTAAGCTTGCTACAAAAAGAATAATGAAATGGCAGTGAGAAATTACAGCAAGAAATGGTCGTGACAAACAAAATAAAGTATGAGAAAATACAAAAGCTCATTGTAGATAAAAACCGCAGACAACTAGCCAGAATTATAGTCTATCAGATGCACAAAGTAACAAGGATGACTTTAATGAGTTGGTTAAAAAACAACCTTCATCAAAACCTAGTCAAGTGTATGCAGTAGCTCCCTGCTGATCTTGAATGCCAACCCTTCTGGTCTTTGTTTGGTAACAAAACAGAATAACATTGGTTAGATCAGTAGAAAACTGATGCTAACTACTAAATGTACAAAGTGTTATAGTTTTAGCAAGTGTTAACAAAGTGTAGAATATCAGCTCACAACCATACTGGGGGATGTGCATAATTTTTTCAAGAATATTTCATTAAAAAAGTTGAATAATGCTGTTGTAATAGTATTGAATATCTATATAGTTGAACAATTGTTAGGCTCGAATGCTAGGAAAAGGGTGTCAATTACTTAAGAATTTCAATTCAAAAGGTTATGAACACTAAAAAATCCTAAACCAGGAACAAAATTATCAACAAATTTAAGTAGTAATAAAATTCTAGTCCTTGGACAATACATCCTAATCATCACTTTTGTTTCGATAAAAAATTGCAAAAGGAGTTAGTTTGTTTATCTTAGTCATAGCCTAACACTAATGTAGAAGATAGAAAGGATCACAAACAAAATACTAAAAACAACTTAAATGGCCACATTCACAAAACAAGAATGTAAGACATCTAAGCCTGTTGTATTTATTGACAATAAGTAGACATTAATGTAAGACATTAAGATGACACATGTCTTGATATAAGAATGTGTTGAATATGCTTGCATAAAGATGACAACATCAATATGTGGTATATTGATATGAAATAAAATTTCAGAACTAATTACTTGCTGTAACACTAAATTGATAGTAAGTTACTTGGTACGAAATATGAAAACATTATTAGTTACTTCTATGAGACTACATATGGGGAAAAGTTATTTCCTATGGGATGTTAAGCCCAGTACCACAAAAATAGAATGGTAAAAAGGCAGCGAGAACATGCAGCTTATTTTGACAAAAAATCAATGTACTTGAGAATGTAGAAGCAGCAATCATATATATTTCTCAGTCAAAAAAGGAAAAGTATTGATGGTGTTACTTCATGTGGATGTGGTGTGGAAAAAACAAGTAGCGAGAAAAGGTGCTGGTGGCGCATGGTGAGCAAAAAAAAAAACTACTAAATGTTTGAAACAAAGGGACTCTTTGCTTCCAACATAATTGCACACAAATTTAATTACTTCCTACATATTTCATATCAAAGCTCAGTTATTTCCTATATCATGCAACAAAACATTAGTTACTTTTAATCTTATGTTTCATAAATTTAATTACTTTCTATATATTTAAATGAAGGCATGGTTACTTCCTATCTAATGTCAGCTCATGTAAACCAATTATTAGTTACTTTATCATTCAGAGAAAAAAGAAATATGTTCAGTACAAGAAAAATAAGTGCAAACATCAGTGACAAATGCAACTTCAAAAATGTTAATTAGAAAAAAAGATTTGTTATGAATTAAAATGGTAGAGTACTAGGATTGCGTGTCTTGTTATGGAAGACATGCAAAACAATCTTTATTTAGTGTCCTATATTCTAGTAAACTTGTTCGAGGAAAGAGATAAATATCTCTAATGGAGAACTTGATAAAGTTCAGTTATGCACTTATAACATGTGATTAGGGAGCATTTAGAGCAGTACGGAATGCACATTTGAAATGGAGAAAATAACCAGTTCAAAAGATCATAGATGGCGCACTGGTACTGGAAAGTCCTTAAACTGTCCAAACACAGTACAGTCTAATGCACAATGGGAAGTGTTCAAATGCTCTTTTGTTGCATATTTATTTGCATTAATGAGAAGAATAACACACCTTATGCTTATTACAGGCTATGACAATCTTTTGTACCTCCTCTTGCGAACTGCAGACAAACAATGAAGGCATCACGTCATTATCAGAAAAAGGTCATTGACGAAGACGTGCTGATAAAAGTTCTGATATACAAATGAATTTGAAAGATATGACTGGCAAGCCATTTTTGACGAAAACACTTGAATACCATCTCTTGCCAGCCCTCGATTTTAGCAGAACACAGCCGTTGGAGTTCCTAGCAAGCGTCATCACCTCAGGAACATGACGACATCGGGCACCTTGGCTGCCATGTGGAAGCCGTTCTGCGGCGTGCCATGGAACGGTGGAAGTTCCTCTCATCGTAGTCCATCGTCAGGTTATCCTGCCAAAAACACACTCTCAAACAATCATCCTCTCACCAGCCAGAAGAAACATCAAACACATGAAGTGCACACATAATGGTCAACACGAGCTCCAACCAACAGCAAGCGAGAGATGTACAGATGCTAGGCCATGGCAAAAGAAATGTAGTGCCACGCCCAATGAAATGAGATAAGTATGGCACTGAGATTGAACACGTTCAATCAGCAGCCACATCTTCTCTTTTCAGTAGAGCCTTTTGAAATCGTTTCATTTACTACTTGTCATGTTCTGTGTCTGCAATGCATCCTTGATGCTATATACAGAGGACCATGGCAAATGTTAACAACTGAAATGGATGAACTTAAAAACAGAGTACATTCTTGCACATCTGAATGCAGTCTGCCGTTTGATTTGAGAGTAATGTTACTAAAAACTACCACAAATTGACAAAAGAACCACCATGTGCATTTGAACATACTGAAATTCAATAACATGAATGAAAATTACATCCACTCCAACTTTGAACATGGATGCTTTACAAACGAAAGCACTACTAGCTTCACAAATTGCATAAGCACCAAATGTTTTCCATAGTATGGAAAGAGATGTATACAAACCATCGTTGAACAGATTAAATGGCCTAACCCCCCAGTGAGGTCTCGAAATGCTTGAAGAAAAATGCAACTTTATGGCACAATTGATGACTGATGAAATGTTTGCAAATGAAAGCAGTTACAGAATGGGACCATAAAGATGCTATGAATGCCTTACGAAAGGAACAGCTATGTCCACAAATAAAATCAACTGATAAAGTACAATGGATTCGGAAGCTTGAAGGATCTCGTTGCCATTGGAGTTCCTATCAAATCACTCCATTGATCCCCCTAAATTTCCAAGTATCTTGAATCCTTCAGCCTCCATCGCTGCTCGTCTCTTGACAAAAGGGATTTGTATGCAGGGAAGTACCGGTGGCCGACGCTGGCATCACAAAAGGGCGATGGTTGTTCCCCACTCGACCGCGGCGACGGTCGCGTGGAATGAGAGGAAGCGCGGGGAGTGGGCTGCGGATGGGGTGGAGCTATGTATGATTCAGGTGGAACACGTACCAGATCTGCGCACACTTGGCTCGTCGTCAGCATCGCGCATCGCCTCCCTTCGGTCGCCGCGCGTCACTTGCCGCCGCCGGCCTACCTCAGCTCACCGCGTGTCGTCTCTTGCCGGAGAGCCACGGCAAGTGACGTATTGACGTCCCTCCGCAGCTCCGCTCGCCGGTCGTCGTCTCGCACCACTCGCCGCCGTCAACTCGTTTCTCAATCGGATAAGGCGGACCGAGAAAGCCGCTCGCGTCCGCTCATTTCCACTAACTGGTGGGCCCCGAGGGTTTTTTTTTTGATACGCGTAATGCGTTCGCCTACGCTCGTTTCCGCAGGCGTGACCCGCGCGTTTGATCAGGAAAGGACGGTGATGCGTGGAGGTCTCGTCGTAAGACTAACGGGAGACCTCTCTCGTGATAGGATATGCGTTTTTTCTCTACTCCTAAAAAGAATGAAGTAGAGAAAAAAACTTGATGGTACTTTTTCCGCCTCCCGTGCGTCCGCCCTCCCCAACCCCGCGCGTCCGCCTCTCGACTCCCACACCCCACGGTGTCTGCCCCCCTCCGGCCCTCCCTCCTCTCCCCGACGTTCCCATCCCACCCCCTTCAAATCAAATCAAACCCTAATGCTCCCCCTCTACTCTACCCTGGTGCCGCCGCCTCCGCCATCGAGCACGGCACCAACCCACCCCGCGGGTCATGTCGTCCGTGCTCAACATCGCGTCACCGCGTCGTCCGCCCTCCTCCCGGCATCCGCGCCGTCAGCTCGCCCCCACGTCGCTTCCCCTCCCGTGGCATCGACGCCGAACGTCGCCCTCGCGGCATCGTTGTCCCCTCCTTCTCACTCCCGCGTCGCTTGCTCTCCCGCGACATCCGCTGCAGCCAGTGCCTCCCCGCCCACCACCATACCAGTCCTCTGCACCGCCGCCGTACCCGGTCCTCTACACGTTGTCGTCCCTGGTCCTCTCCGCCGCCACCGTACCCAATCCTCCTCCAGAGCGGGACACCGAGTGCTTGGAGGGCGCTGGCTCATCATCCACCGTGCCACGTCCGTCTCAAGCAGATCTGAAAGGTTTGGTGCCCAGAGGTTCTGATCTGAAAGGTCTCGATCTTGGAGGCGCATTGCCTTGATTTTTCTCTATCTAATCCATTCATGAGGGTTTGGTGCCCAGAGGTCCTGATCTGAAAGGTCCATATATGTTTTCCTATGGTACAGGCGATGCCCTCCAATGACTTGCCTCATCACCGATCTGCTGGGCGGAGGCCTGCGTAGCAGCAGGGGCAGTGGCCCTTGCCAAGGTCAGTGGCATAAATATTTTTACAGGAGCTAATCCTTGTTTCAGCTAGCTGTATACATTTATCATGGTTGGTGTTTGGCTAGCACGCTTGCTGCTAGCAAATAAGCTATCGGGTCTGTTTGTTGATTTCCCAACACCTAGTCTTGATTGGCCCTTTCTTGGTCATCCACTCATCCTGTTCAGCGGCACCAGCAGCACCACCAGTCCACCACAATACAAGGCTCATTTTTTTTTACTGCATCCCATCTTCATCATTCGACTCAATTCCTCAATTTTATCTCCTTGCCAATTCAATATGTTTTGATTGCTTCATATAGATTTTCCTTTCCCCCATCAAGATTGGGTTTTCATAATGGAAAAACAAAATCTGCACCCATGGCTGAAATTTGTGTTAGCCACTTAGTTCTTAAAAATTAAAAAAAATATTTTGTTGGTTTTTCTTTACAGGAGAGAAGGCTTGCAAAATGGGTTTCTGTTGCAAATCTCTGAAACATCAATGAAGCCCATCATGTAGGAAAGTTTTCTTCTGTAAGTTGCTCATCTGTTCAGGAGGCCAATATGTTTGGTTATTTGATTAATTCAGCACGCCTTTTACTCTGCAAGTAGCATTTTTTCTTATACAGCTTGCTTAACTCTTTGTTCTATGCCTCTTTAATTTGTATTCACTTGTGTGATATACAGTTGTTAGAATCTCAGATTATTTGTCGATGGATCCTGTGAAAAATAAAGAGTGGTCGCAAATTCTTTTGAATACCTGTCAAACACCACCATCAGAGAGGTAACAGCTGAATGCAAAAAGTCACTAGGTTATCAGTTGTTACTCTTATTTTTGGTCACGCAATTATCATTTTCACTACCTTTAATTTGATTATCCTAGGGGTTTCAGATTATCCTACTATCACTGATAAACACTTAAAAATGTGTATGAACGTTCAAAAGATCATCTATATAGATAACTGATTTCTCAAGTTTATGACAAAAATGCTCTATTTCGGTCAGAAAATTATCACCTCAAATGATTTCATTTTCTTCTCATTGTCTGATAAAACAGAATGACAACAGTCACTATCACTGTGTTGGGAGGTTCTTCACCAATCTGAATTATGTGTTCTCTATATCTCTTGCATTTAGGAGCTACTTATTGTAATATGTTCATTTGCTTGCAGGATGCCATCAGTTGCATCGGCTCCTTGCAAACAAGGAAAGATTTGTTTTCATCACCTTGGAGATCTAAAAGAAACTTCAGGTACCCATGGGCATCACTCAAATTTATACAATTGGACTGGAGGGTTCACCCTTGGTAACCTTGCTGGGCGCATGTATGATTTTGATTCAAGAAGATCACATTTGGACATGGGGGCTGTCGTGGCCTCCTAGAATAAGAGTTGTTGATGTGTTAAAGATATCGCTTGCTATTTGGAACAGTTATACTTACCTTCTTGATTTCCTTATCTGGAAACAACTTGTTCAGGTTTAGTTGACCAGTGAGCATGAGGGACCTGAAGCATGGGAATCTTCACGCATGGATGTTTTGCTCTGCCTGCAGTGTGAGCTGATGCTAATCATGCTCATTTTCCATGTTATCTTCTTGAGAATACATGTACCCAATGTTAGCTGAGATTTTCTACTAGGAAGTTCAATGTGTAGTCCTGGGTGATTATTGAATGACCAAACAATTTTCCTGGTATATTGCACATTCTGTCTATTGAATTATTATGAGTTTGTACTAGGAAGCACTACATAGATATGGATCCTACTGCAGTGGTGATGTCGTGGCTGCGGGTGCTGAGGCGTGGTGACCTGAGGAAAATGGGTCATGAAGAAGAAGCTTGAGGAGTCGCTACACGGTGGAGAATTGCACCATTTCTCGCAGGTAAATATCTTTTCTCTCTTAAAGTTAGGCAAAACCGCTTGATTTTTATTGTGATAAGGAAAACAACATTCACACCAGTCCTGCTTTTCGATAACTTCATTATAGGAAAATTTTTGAGATGATTTTTCTCCATTTTCTATCATATGAACAAAGTAGAATGTGCTGCCTAAATTTTATTACATTGTAGAGTTGGAGCATTGGGTTGTGTCTTCATTCTTCACCCTCCCCCTATCCTGCCGAAGCTGCGCCCTCCCCCCATCCTCTCTTCGCCCTCCCTCAATCCCGTGGCCTCCGTCCTCACGCTGCCGCCACCCGTCCTCCACTCCCTGGGCGCCCTCACGTCCTCACGCCGCCGCTGCGCCCTCCCATCCTCCACTCCACTCCCTATGCCACAGTTTCTTCCCTATGCTCCTTCCTGTGTCATCCCATGGTCCTCACCTGCGTCTGCCCTCCCCCTTTACCCGCTTCGCTGATCCGTTTTCCCCAGCCCCATGATCTCAACGCCCCGTCTTCCCTTTCTGGTTTATGGTGATGCTATGTGATGCTTGGGCCTTCTCTTTATCCTGAAATGGTTCTATCTTATTCAAACAAATGTGCATTGAAGTATGGTAAATAGCAGGGAGCTCTGAGTCTCTTGGTTACTTTCAATTTTACAGGTCATGGCCATTGTGAGGAAGGACAATGACCTGGAGCAGACAAAAGTAGGCACCTCTCTCATTTTCCTGATATTTATTTTCTAATCTTTTAGTATTGTATGTGCCCTGAAATGTGCAGATCATGTGTTTGTCGGTAACATTTTTTTCTAAACATGCACAGAGTACACGAAGATGGTACTCAAGGTTAATGTGAAAAATGATAGAAAGGTAAGCTCTCGTGATTACTCTGGTGCATCCAACATTTTGTTTTTTCCAGAAAAAATCATGATTGGCAAAAAAATGCCATGTTGTTTTCTCTACTGTCTTTTATATTGTGGACCCATCAATTCAGTAAGAATAGCTATACTCACCATAGATCATTTTTGTTTTTTCCAGAAAAATTCATGATTGGCAAAAAAGTGCCATGTTGTTTTCTCTACTGTCTTTTATATTGTAGACCCATCAATTCAGTAGGAATAGCTATACTCATCATAGATCATAGCTTGCCCTAAGCATGTAATATAAATTGAAAATTCAGTGCAATTTGTCCTCTTTAAAATTGAAATTTCATAATTCCTGGCAGTTCAATGCCTTCATTTACACCACTGCACTTACAACAAAGCTGGTTATGACAATATCTGAAATATCCATATGAATTGAAAGGTGCAGTGCTGGTTGGTTTTGAAGCAACTGGAACTCATTCAAATGGTACATTATATTATTTACGCCTAGCCTTATTTGTACTTTCTACGTGTTTGGAAGATTGGTCCTGATTTATATACAAAAATAATTGATTTTTGCAGGTTCAGTCACATTATTTTTGCAGGTAATAATAATTTCATTTCCTTTGTGCTGGATAATTGATTGTACGCATATTCACAGTGAACTTCATGGAGGTTTGACTCATTATTGCACAGGTGATTCTAAAGCTAAGCACCACTGTTTAAATTTGTATACAGTTATGGGCGTTACAGAGCATTATTAATTTATTATGTGTAAGTGCGATGATACCAGTTAATTGCTTGGTTGTGCACATGTACCTGCTCATAGTTTCCGGGTCTATGCTCTGAACTGATTTGGTATTGTATTTCTTTGTCTAAATACATGTGTTCTTTCTAAATACATGTGATTGGATTACTCAATTTTTATGCCCGTAGCAACGCACAGTTATTTTCCTAGTTTTTCCTTAAGTAACACGATAGCCTGCAGCTTGTGCTCTCTTTTCTACAACGCAGCAGGAGGCCCCACCACACATCTCACGGTCTCCACCTGTGCTCTGGCTCCGGATGGTGAAGGCAAGGTACATCGTGCCTTTGTGAAGCAAAGGCACTGGATCTGTGTCCGGTCCCACCGTCCCTCCGCTCGCCCCCTCGCCCGCGCGTCGCCTCCGTCCCGTTCCCCGACGCCGAGCAGACGCGCGCCCCAGGGTTGTAGAGGTCGTCTTCTCCAAGCGACCGTCGTCCTGGATCCCTCGCGCCCGCGCCTAGATCCCGCGCCCGCGCCAAAAAGCGCTCGCGCGGCCCGCGCAGGAGTTCTCCGCCAAAAGCGCGTCGTCGACATCCCCTGCTCAAGATCCCACCGCTGCGCCGACGAGCTCGGGACGGGGGAGATGCCGCGCCGACGAGTCCTGGATCCCCCGCTCCCACGCCTGGAGGAGGCCGCCGGGCCCCGCGCCGGAGCCCAACCCCGCTGTCGGTCGGAAGGGAGGGAGGGGAGAGAACGCCCGGCCTCAACCCCGACGCGGGATCCGGCCCCTGGGTCCTGCCACACTGCACGCCATGGTGACCCGCCGCCTCCGCGCGGCTCGCCGGCCTTCGTGCACCGAGGAGAAGGCAGCGAGAGGGGAATAGGTGGCGCAGGCGCGGCATGGTGACCCGCCGGTCTTCGCGCATGGAGAGGAGCAGAGGAGATGGTGGAGAGGAGCAAAGCAGCGGGAAGCCGGATGCCTCCCGTGCGCGCCCGCCTGGAGGAGTTGGCCGGAGTGGGAGGAGGCGGAGCTCCACGGGGGTGCGCGCGGCGAGCTCCAGCATGAGCCCGTGCCGAGCAGCTCCCCGCGCCGCTCGGTTCTGGCCAGGAGGAGGCGCGCGGTGGAGGAGGTGCGGTCCGACGAGCACGAGGACGGAGGCCCTGCTCCGGCTCCTCTGCGTCCTCAAGGCCCACCGTCGCGAGGCCCCTCTTCGGCCAGCGTCCACCGCCCTGCTCCGGCTGCGCCGGCGTGCGTGCAGTGGCGGGCCGGGGCTGGCAGGGGAGAGAGCAGGACTGGGGAGGGAGAGGAGCTCGCTTGATCCGGAGCCCGCGGCGTCGACGGGAACGACAGAGGAGAGAGGCCGCCGCCGCTCGTCATGCGGCGTCGGGGAGGAGTTGCGATGTCCTTTGGCTCCTTGCGGAGGCAGGTGGATTGCTCGGTGGAGGGGTGCTGGTGGCAGACCCGCATGGAGGGTGTAAGGCAGCGGCGCATGGCTCAGCGACAGAGACAATGAGCGCTTGGCTTGCCGGCGGAGCGGAGGAAGCGGCAGCGATGGAACCTGAGCTGAGCGAGCGGTGCAGAGCGGTGGGGATTTTTTTTTGTTCAGGCTCAGCAGAGGACAAGGAACGATTTGTGTGGATGACACTAGAACCTCCTTTCATTTCACGTCACGGCAGTGAGCTCAATACAATTTCATCTCGAGATTTTAATTTGGGACAAATTTCAAATTTTATAAGTGCAAGCACATCACTTGTGAAACATGAAATAGTCACACAATGGTACACACAAATACATCTGTAGTTGACCTTAGCTATATACAAAGTATTAAACAACTTACAGACGACTTTTCTGAATGTGGGTTGTATGAGTTGTTTGTATATCTATCTGTTGTATCTTGATTAAACAGATTACAGACGACCACCCGTCTGTGCGTCGTACATGCCCAATCACCTACGCCCCCCCCCACCCACCCCACCAACGCCGGTCCTCCAATCACGAGTGTCATCCCCCAATCACGAATCTCACGTCGTCCGCTCCTCGAACTCCCCCTTCCTTTTTTCTTTCCGGCCGCCGCCAGCCCGCCACGTCTGGGCACCCTGCGGCCGTCTCCTCCGTGCCGACGCCGGTGGCGCCGCCACCTCCACGCCCCTCCCCCCGCCCGACCGTTGTCACGCCGGGCCACCTCTGGTTGCGCCACTGCCCGACCTCTGTTGACAACCGCCGTGGAGTCTGAGGGCGCCATCGCCATGGACGTCGCCGTCGTCTCCAACACCTACCCCGCCGTCGTCTCCCGTGGAGTCTGATGGTGCCATCGCCATGGACGCCGCCGCCGCCATAATCTACATCAAACCAAACCTCTCAGGGAGGAGAGAGGTCAGATGAAGTAGGCCCCAGTGAACCCTATCATTTTCCCATTCCACCTCACCGTGATGCTGTCGCGGCGGGCGGTGAGCAGGCGGCGGAGGCGATTGCGGCGGGGACACCGGCCACAAACACCCCCGCGCGCACCGGCGACTTCGACAACACGCCAACGACGCACGCGCCAGGCACCTGCGGATCATCCACCGCCACACATCCTCTTCTATCACCACAGTAGGGTTTCGCCCTTTCTCCTCAAGCATCCTCACTCCCCCCAAATCCATTCGATGTGATTTTTTCACGGATCCCCTCTCTTCCGAACTGAGATTTGAGCATGGTGGATTCAATTGGCTAGCTAGGGTTTCATGTGAGGTTCCATTTCGGGAGGGGGGGGGGAGCGGCCCAAATCTGGCGTCTGCGAGCACATGCACCCCCATTGATTCGGTTGCGCATAGGGGGATTTTTGGTGGGCTTTTTTCCAGCATTTGATGTGTGGTTCCGTTTTCGGCGGAGGGGATGGTGTTTGTTCCATATCTGATGATCTGCGTCATTGATATCTTATCGAGGCGACATAGCTTTTTTTCATGTGACGATGAGTTGCTAAATGATGTAGGTTTGCCACCCCCCTCACACACACACACCCTGATTCCATCAGTGCGCACCCATGTGACCATGTTTTGGTTCTAAATTCGTGTATTTTTCTCTCACTAGGTACCGAATGCCATGCAGTGTGTACCCCGTATTCAACTGTTTATCCCCTGCAAATGACACCATTTTTTGTTTACAATTGCCTGTATTTTTGCGCGAGAAACTCATCATTTTTGCCATGTCACTGCTGCACTGATTTTTGTTTTTTTGCGCAAATGTTCCATTGCTTGGTTATTTTCAGCACTGAATATTGCGCAAATGTTCCATTGCTTGGTTATTTTCAGCACTGAATATTGTGATGTGGTGTTTCCAGTGTGTTTCCCCCTACGCAACTGATATATGTTTTCAGTCCAAAATGTACAGTAAGAATAGCGTATTGTGCTTATACTGTATAGACCATTGAAATATTCATTATTTAGTCTAATTGAGAAACACTACTGCATGATCGCATTATATGACTGCTACTCTGTCAAAATGTTTTTTCATTGATTCTGCGTACACTGCTTGTTTGCCGCAATCGATAGTATATGATTATTATGAAGATTACTAATAATAGAGCTAGCTGACGTTCCGTATTTTTAATCTAAATGTCTGCAATTGCAGGTTCGCTCTTATGGTGGTAGACAGTGCCACAGCTAGTTATCAGCAAGGTAAATGCATATGCTAAGTTCCTGAGGAGCATTCAGAACTTAGCTAATGAGGTAAGTTGTAAGTTAACATTTTTTTAATCATCGAGAAAACTGAACTCCTCAAGGCATGGACGTGTTCAGCAGGACAAGAACAGCAATAACATTGGGTTCAGGGCAATTCAAGACGTACCAATGAGCACCTAAAAACCTCAATGTCGAGTTTTTATAGGAAAACATGATCCGACAAGTTACCATCTCAACATGAGAGCACCTTTACGTACAGTACTAGGATCGTCATTGAGAAAATCATTACGTACGCACATTTAGGCATTGAGAAAACTGAATTCTTGTATATTTATGTTATAAATCATGTTTAAACTGGGCTTATGATTGTTTGGTTTTGCTTAATGTGATTTCATTATCACTGCAATTTGGTGTAGCTGTGGTTATCACCAATCAAGTAGTAGCACAAGTGGATGGCTCTGCTATGTTTGCTGCACTGCAGATCAAGTCCATTGGTGGAAACATCATGGCTCATGCTTCCACAACAAGGTGCCGAGAGAAATGGGGACTTCCGAATGTATTTTCCTATACATTCTTTATTTCTTTATAACATGATACTAAGGAGTTGAGAATTTGTATTCTTCGAGTTCGGTAGAAGTGGAAGGAAAATCGAATGGAAACACACTTTTGATTTGCATTGCTCATAGAAAATTGAATTTTTATATTTGTACTTGCTTTCACAATATAATTTTATTGAAATTTTGTGTATTGCTCTGTAAATATTTGAATGTCCGTAGCAACGTACGGGCACGACCCTAGTTGTGAAAAAAGTTCTTAAATTCCTTATTAATTTGTTTAAAAATTAAAACCACTATGGTTTAGCTTTATCTCCTACTCAGACCCTTAATATTTTTTTTAAGAGATAACACGGTGCCCTTTATTATAAGCGAAAATACCCTTATAAATCTTCGTATTCGTCTTAGTTTCGTGTGCGAACAAGTAATACGAGTATACGACCAATCTAATCGTGCGTACCAAAGGAACTGTTTACAGGTTTTGGGGTTGCGAATAAATTGACAATTTCCTATGATCAATGCAAAACTCGCCATGACAATTGACGCTGAAGCTGAACTGAGTCCTGAGCTAGCACTCTTATTTTCCCCGAGAAGTAGCTCCAAGTTTACAGCTTATTGTCAGGATCATCCTTTAAGAGAGCAAAGTATTTTGTTTTCCTGAAAAATCAGCCATGAGGCTACATGGATATCTCTGTCAAATTCCAGAGCGCCATCGGTGGCTCGTGTTTTCTCTACCTAAACATTTCTGAATTGAATTGCACACTAAACGACACCAATAACACCAAGAGGGCACAGACCAAAGCGAGGTATATGATCCCAATGAACTGAAATTTGACAAGAACCAAGTTCAACACTGCATCTTGCAACAACCACGGGGCTACAAAGCTCAACTTATTGGAACCAAAGAATATATTTTAAGCAAAAGGAAAAAAATATTGGCAGTCATCGGCTCAAATACTCTCACTGATCTCTACGAGATACAGGGCAAACATGATCTGATATATTTCATTGATGTGAACGAATCAAGTGCTTAGACCTTCTCAAGGGCTTGGACAAGATCGTTCTTCAGGTCCTCGAAATCCTCCACTCCAATGCTGAACCTGATCAGGTTGTCCTTGATGCCATAGATGTCCCGCTGCTCCTTTGAATCCCTGTTTATGAAACACAGCTCAAGACTTAGCACAACAGCACAGGCATATCATTTTATTTGAAAAATGAGTATGATATTCTTACCAGTAAGACATAATGGCAGGCTGATCAATAATGCTCTCACAGCCTCCAAAAGAAGGGGCATGATATGGTATCTTAACAGAATCAATGAATCGCCTTGTGCCATCAAAATCTCCAGCAACCTACGCAATGAAAGAAAATTTACACCACATACACAAAAATTCAAAAACAAGGTACTAGATCTCACCAGTGACAATAAATTACCTCAAAACTGACAACACCACCAAAGCCAGTCATTTGGGTCTTGGCAATGTGATGTTCAGGATGACTTGGCAAGCCAGGATAGTAGACACGTGCAATCTGGGACCAAGAGATAATAACTTCAGTTAAACAGCAGAAACATGGAAGGCTACTACTATGCAGCTTGTACTATAAACAGAAGAAACAAACCTTCGGATGTTCCTCTAAAAATTGGGCCATCCGCATAGCAGTGTTATTCTGGCATTGCACGCGGAGATGCAGTGTCTTCATGCCCCGAAGGATCAGGTAGGAAGCATTCTAGTATCACCAAGAAATTCAATTTTATGAACCAGACAGATATTGTATCACCAAGAAAATGCTCAATGCTCCATAAATTGTACCAGACAGATATTGAAAAAAAAACAAGGGTAACAATGGCGACAAATCTACAGATTAGGTATCTAGCAGAGCAAGCTTCTAAATATATGGGGGTGTTACTATAAAACTTGTGAAGACAAAATGCAACCACCAAACCATTTTGGCACAGGCACTATTGGAAATATTTAGCAAAGTTCTAGATAAATTCACATTGCAGTGCAAATACATTTTTTCCTTTCCCAGTTCATTTCACTTTATGGAAGTTTACAGAGTATTGAATGCAGTTTGTAATACTCAAGATGAAATCTGTTGATTGCCCATGAAAGCAGAACAAAATATATGGAAACAAATTTCACAAATCTAAACTTACTGGGTTCAGAACACCACCAACTACATGGTGATAAATGCGGACTTTGGAAACTAACTCATCTCTGCCACTGACACATCCACCAATGACCTGAACATTTATATATTATGTTAGTGCAAATAATACTTTTAGTGAGAGGATAGGTGGTTCAGCATATCAACTCACATCATTGTGTCCAGCAATGTACTTTGTTGCAGAATGAATAACTAGGTCAGCACCTAAAGTTAGTGCCTTCTGATTTATAGGTGAGGCAAAAGTACTGTCAATACAAAGCAGAGCTCCCTTGCTATGGCACATGTTTGCGACAAGCTCAACATCAATGCATCTGAGAAATGGATTCGTAGGAGTCTCGGTGAAGAAAAGAGATACCTGAACATTACCATGAGGTAAGTTGCCATTTGATGATAAATAATTGTTTCAGACAAAATCAGGGATAAAGGAAATGATAATGATCACACTCACATTATTGTTGTCCAATGCATTTTGGAGAGCATCCATGTCAGCAGGCCTAATAACAGTCATCTGGTCATAAACAGTATCACAGAGTCAGCAAAACATGATAACATCTGTATACAATGCAAGTCAACAAAGTTGATTCCCTACATTTCCACAGGTAGATAATGTGACCATGTAATAAAATCTCATTGTGCTAAACTCCTAAAATCCAGGATCTTTATGTAAGCATTTCTACTTCCTTCAAAACCTTGTAGGTGCCCATCTGACATTGTAGTGCAAAGGCATCTACATAGTTTGAAGCATAATGTATTCCGAACAGCTATTATTAAAGCTAGTGTTCATATGTACGTAGTAGTAGTTACTATACATGGGACTCTGAATGGCCCTCACTAAAGTAAAGTCAAACAGATGCAGAAGCAATTGAGCACAAGTAAAGAACAAGAAGTAAAAATTGGTAGTTGGATAAAAAAAAATTGGACCATGGTACATTAAACACTATCAGTAATAAACAAATAAGATATTGAAGAATATGAATACAACAATAAAATAACTGGAATTCATTGCAAGCCACGTGATACTGTAGCAAAATGACAGGTAATATTCGCACAGGAGGACTAATAACTTTAGCAGATGTCCCTGTTCCGGATCACTAAAACAAGAGCTTAAAGGATGGCAAAGTATTACCGAAACTCCCCTCTTAGGGAGCTCATTTTCCATGTAAATCCTTGTCTTGCGGTAGCAATCAGTGGTGGTCACAATGTGGCCACCAGCTGGGACAAGTGCGCTGAGCATAGCCACAGCTGCATACATCCCCGACGCCACAAACACAGTGGACTCAGCTTTCTCCAGTGCGCTGCACCATCAGAAGACACGAATATTAAGATTCCAACCCAATGCAACCAACAAGGTGTCAGACATTTCCACAGCCGAAAGGAGCAGAGTAATAGACTTCACCTCATCTTCTTCTCCAATGCCTCTGTGGTTGGGTTCCCATACCTCCCGTACTCGAAGCTAGCATGCCTCCCCTCCTAAGGAACACAATAGATTTTTATATTTCCGCATCAGATCCATCAAATTCGACAGGAGCAAACACGAATATTCCTTTAGAAAAGGGGGATTTGTCCAACCTTGAAGTCGATTAGCTCTTGCGAGTTGTTGAACCAGTAGGCCGACGTGTTCACTACTGGCGTGGTGATCGCATCCGTGGCGATCCTTCTTCCCAGCCTCTCGCCTGTTTCGGATAAGAAAGGCAGCAAAAGCCGCAGAGGAATCATAAAAAAAGGAAACAAAGGAATCATCGAAAAAGAAAAGGCACAGATCCTAGATCTGGCACGGAAGAGGCGAGCTAGGTACCCGCGTGGACGGCAAGGCTGGCGTCGGAGCCGAGCAGGTTACGCTCGGCCTGTACGACGGCGGATGGCTGCGCAACCTTAGCGTTGGGGATTGCGCTGACCTCCGCCGCCGCGGAGGCGGCGGCGGCGGCGGCCGATGCGGCCGCGGCGTGGGAGGAGGCCACGCCGCGGGCGCGGCCGCCGCCGCCGCCGGAGTTGGGGCGGGCGGCGGGGCCGTCCGACCACGCCGCGGCGACGATCTGCGCGACGCCGATGTTGCTGCAGTTGCGGCGGGCCTTGGTGCTGAGCTGGCGCACGAAGTTTGGCGGGAAGCGGAGGATGGTTGCGGAGGACAGGGCGCCGCCCGACTCGGTGGAGAAGACCACCTGCGGCGTGAGCGAGACGGTGGCCATGGCTGGGGAGGAGGAGCTAGGGTTTCGCTGGCGGCGCGGCGGGGCGCTCGGCTCGCTCGATCGGTCGCGGCGGCTCCTGGTAGGTGACTGGGTGGCGCTCGTGGCCTTTCGAAATGCGGTGCGGCTTATTTGTAGTGGATGGACTGGTGCGGGTTTGGTTGCCGTTTTGGTAAGAGCGCGCGTCGTGCATCGCTACATGCACCAAAGCAAAAACAAATTCAACCGTTGCACGCTCTCGGCTTTTCACTAGGTAAGCGAATTCGCCAGCTTTATTCAGCTACTAATACCATTAATCGCCTATGAAGAAGAAGAAATATACCATCTCTAGTTAACCGTGCTTGCTAAAACTGAGTGCATCGCAATTTAGTCAGGGAGCCAAGTTTAGACGGAGCCCAAACTAACCGAGCTATCAAATATCTAGATACATGACCAAATTTAGATTTTGCGTCTGGCCGATGCCTCTAAGTTTAGCACAAGTCCATTTTGACTGGTGTCTTCATTTACGTTTGCCACAAACTTGGCACCAGTTGGTGCACCTAGTCATTTGTCTCAGACTCCGGTTGGACTTATCAGCTCGCTCAACTTCTGGGCCCACACACGCTTACGCATGCAGAGTCCTCGCACACAGAAAGGCATGAAGTAGGCCAGCAGATGGGCCTTTTTTTCGCACACAACTTGTCGGCTTACTGTACTCTGCTTCCCGAATATTCCAAGAGGATGCTTGTGATTTTTTTCTAATTTTTCATTTTTTTACGATTTAAAAAATAATATGCTAATAAAAATTTGTAAAAATAACTCTCAACCTCTTACCGCGTTTGCATACACCGAACCGGTGGTTAAATAAACTGTCGTTTCACACAGCCGTACCTTCTCATCACATCTTTAAAAATTCGTAACAATTTCATATGAATTCGGATAGAGATAAGCTGAATTTTAGACCTGAGTGTTATGTCAATTATTTGAGCACGATAATCATTTCAAATGCAAAATATTTGAACTGCAATGTTGTAGATCTCGTCGAGATCTACAATTTTAATATTGCCATATGAAACGGCGGTAGGAGCCTACGAGGTTAAGGGTTATTTTTGCAAATTTTTGTTAGGTATAATTGTTTTGCAAAATTGTAAAAATAATATTAAAAATTCCCAAACACTGGACCCTTGCGTTGCTGCATGATTTGACAGAACTTTTCGATAAACTACGAACCAATGTGGTTGTTTAATTGCTCATAAATGGTGAACCTCTAAAGATGAAAGTTATGTGATCAACCTCTTGGATAAAAATTATAGACTTTTGAGTTAATCTTTGGTAATTAATGAATGGAGAAGAAAGAAACCAATACAACATGTATCTAATGGACAAAAAATGTCACGAAGTTGATCGATTGTCGGGCATACACCCCGGGTACCTATACATGGAAGAATACGAACTCATACCATAAATCTCTGTAATCCTACTAGGACTCCTACCTTTTAACCGACTAGGCACCCGCCCTCTGGACTATAAAGGAGGGTCGGGTACCTAGGAGACACAACCAAGACAATCCCTCTAGGGACAACACCAAGCGCAGGGCGCCATATACACACCCCTAACAGGACGTAGGGTATTATGCTATCCCGGCGGTCCGAACCTATATAAATATGTGTCTCGAGTTCTCGCTTTAACCTTCAGGTTCCAGGTCTGGTGATCCCCCACCGCACAATCTGCTACCTCGGGTACCCCCTTAGTAGGTTTGCCAGGTTAAAACACCGACACCGATTGCTACAATAATTAAGATGGCATGATTGTTTGAGAGGAGAAAATAACAATAAATACTTCTATATATGATATTTAGATAAACTTTTGAGCTCATTCATTGCTTGGACATATCTATTGTGCATCTTATTAGTAGAACAGATCAAAGAGTCGAGAAAAGGAGACTTTGCACCCCACATCCTAAATCCTAATCAAAACTAAATTAGTAACATTGCAACTACTTTGTCATAAAACAAAGTAGTGATACTATTTGTACTATTTACTGTTTTTATTAGAAAAATTGTTTATGAGGCATTTGAAAAGCAAATAAATAATTAAGAACTTTTAGTGAATTGTAAATGATTAGTATGTGAAGCTTTTTAGATCATACAGTGCAAACAATTAAGGTGGTGTGGCTGCACCACATACTAGAGAATTAGCAATCAATACATTTTAGTGGGTGCTTACATACTCCCTCTTTCCCAGAATATAGTTACATTTAGATTGTTTCAAAGTCAAAATTTTCAACTTTGACAAACAATAACTTTTAAACTAATTTATTTTAAATAGAAAAGATTACATATTTTGGTAGTTAGTTTCATGATAAATCTATCAACATTATTTTTATGTTACTATTCTTTATGACTATTTATCTATTTATGGTTAAAGTTGAAAACAAATTGACTTTGAAAAAGTCTAAATGTAGCTATATTTTGAGATAGAGAGAGAGAGAGAGAGTATTATACCAGGTGACCTCGCACGTTGCTACATAATTTTTTAAACAAGATTTTAAGATAGAATTTGAAAGTAGATTCACTAACTAAGGTGATTGCAAGGCAGCATTATTTTGCAAATGTTATTATACATGAAAACATGTTCATTTTGTTGAGAGGAAACAACTCTTAAATGATTGCTCCTCCATGTATTTTTATTGTGGGAGTTTTGTAGCGTGATACTCGTAAAAACTAATAAATTGCATGTATGAATGCTATTGGTAACAAAAAATCAGTGGAAGATATAAAATAGATGATCCTAGCGGATGGTGACGTGACGTTTGATATAATGGATTCGTATATGATGTGGATAGCTTGTATGCTGAGAGAAATAAAGTTAATAACCTTTAGTGAGGTGCATCTATATAGCTTGTATAGATATAGATGTTGAGGAAAATGGAAATAAATAAATACTACCGTACTATGTTAAAGGTTTAAGAACCCAAAAAAAAAACATGCAAGACCTCCTCGAAATGTGAAGCTGAAAAATGCAAGAATCGAACGTATTGTAACCTTTTTCGAATCGTATGTGATTTAATCCTAATACTATTATATGTGATGTGCTTGATAACTAAGAAATCACCCCCTCCTACATTTTCATTTGGGGGTTGGAATCAGGAGAAAGGGAAGGAGGAGCGCAAAATCTGAAACCATGGAGTGCAGAGCGGGGCTTCTTCTTCTTTTTCTTTCTTTCTGAGTACAGTAGACAGCATTATTTATTTGGGTGCAAAGAATAATCATTTGTGCCGACGTCGCGACCTCAGCACCGAGTGAGTGGTCGTAGGAGCCGAGGAGGGGACCAGAATGTCGACACGAGCAAACCAACACAATGTCGATCGATGGTGATCACGGATGGCGCCGTAACCTTATCAACTACTACTAATCGCGGTTTTTTGTTTAGTATTGCTCGCCGCGTCTGCGCCCATGGATCGGATTGATGGATGGCGACACTAAACCTGACGAGCAAGTGGCATGGCGAAACAGCTAATGAATTGTTTTCATTTGTCTTAGAGCTGCGTCCACTGAACATACGCACCTATCCTGCTAAAGTTAAAATTTCCTCTGAAATCTGCCACCAGATCTTGCGCTGAAGCGACCACGGATAGATTCGATCTGCGTGTGTCCCTGTCGTGACGGTGCGGGCGGTGCGCCACCGCCGTCCTGACAGGACGCGAGGAGGCGACCCACAGGACTGTGCGGTGTGGTGGCCGCAATGGTGAAAAGGTTGCGTCCTGTCGTCGTGGCGGATCGCACTAGATAAACAGAGGGAAGGGAACGGCTTCGTCTCGTCTCGTCTCTCCTTGCAAAGCTCCTCCCGACCGCATATCCACCGCCGGTGCGACGTCTCCGTCATTCCTCATTCATCAATATTAAAGGTGGGCGTGGGCCAACCTTGACTGCTCCAATGGAGCACCGCACGAACCATATAATTTATATGGTGCTATGAATCGAACCGTTACCTGCTCCGTGAGCACCAAAGGTTCGTGTGGGTCGCTCCAAGAATAGCCTGCTCGTTTGTGCTACTACTGCTGCAGCAGTGCAGCTTCCGCGTTGAGCCTTCTCAGTGACCAAGCAGGCCAACGGACTACGTGAATTAGCCTGTACAAGCACCTGCATAACAAAAATCAGCTTCTGTACTGAGCCTTCTCAGTGACCAAGCAGCCCAACAGCCCAACGTTTGCCAAAACAGACATTTTGCACTAATAAAACCAAGTGATAGCTGTGCAATGTTCATACAGAAAATGATGGGAATAAAGCTCATGTCCATCAGATACAACACATTCAGGGTCACATTCTAAAAAAAATATGGTTTCATACAGAACTGTAAGTAGGAAACCAAACTGTAAGCACCTTTATATAAACTAGAAAACTATAGTAAACAATCTACAGTACACAAAATGGCAAAATAAAGGATATTTGTTTTATAGATCATTCAGTCTAAGTGAACAACACATACTAGAGTACAACAGATAGCAGGCAGTTGATAGACTACATGAGCGTAGTTGATAGCAGACAGACATTCTGAACTGATCCGATCTGTTGCCTCTGCATGAAGCTAGACATGTACAATTTGGTAAATAGATTATATGTTGTACTACAAGCAGTTTGTATAAATAATCATATATGAACCAACGAAACATGGGTAAATCAATAAGCTTTAGTGTAACAGAGGATTCGAGGGAAAGGATCCTTGCTTCCCTGACAGATAGCGCCGGCGAGTGATGGAGGATGCTCGTCAACCATGGAAGTGGCGGCGCCGAGCTCGGTTGGGACTGGATTCGGAGCACAGTTGCGTCCCCCCATCGGCTTCAGGCACAGCTAGCGCCGGGCCTCTTCCTGTACATGCCTTGTGCCCGCCCCCGACCAGCCTCGTGTCACCTCTGTGGTGGCGCAGAGCCCGTACGTCTACACCGCATCTGACGTCCAGCGGCGAAAGCAGGAGCAGCTGGGGGGGGAGGGTGCGGACCTGCGAGCTGTGAGGGAGGGGGTCGAAGCACTCGATCCTTCGGTTCGATCCGCCGACCCTAGCTGAATGCACGAGTCGAAAAAGGGGCCGTTAGGATCATTTTTACGGGTCGGGTCGGCAAACCAATGGGCCGACCCGCTCCACGCCCATCTTCACGGGCCCATTGGGTTAGGTCACCACCCGGCCCCGGTCGCGTGGGCAAACCAATGGGCGTGACAATATCCACCGGTGCTGTACACGCCGTCTCACACGCCCACCACCACTTGGGTTAGGTCACCACCCGGCCGACGGCGGGCCTCCCCGTCACTGGTGTATCGCAGGCCTCACCCTGCCTCCCGTGCTTTCTGCTAAGCATCTGCTGTCGACGCCACGAGACCAGACCAATCACGCAGGGGGGCTCACAGCCCAGAAGGAACGAGCCCACCACGGACCAGACACCAGACATTCCGTAGCCGTGCAGGCTGCGGTTGCTCAACAACGTACCGGGATTATAGAATTCCAAACGGGCCATCCGGCCCTAGCCCTAAATGGCACGGCCCTATGCGGCACGGCCCTATCAGGCACGATAGCATTTTAGGGCCGTGCCGAGGAGGGCGCCGAAGCACGGCCCTAAGGCCCTTTTTTCGTGCCGTGCCGGCACTAAGCACGGCGACAGCACGACAGGCACTAAGTGCCGGCCACCGGGCTAGTGCCGTGCCAGGCACGATAGGCAAGTTGCCCCTCAAACAACTTCATGCAGCAAGAGCAAGAAGAAAATCACAACACAAGGAAGAGAAAGACAACATAAATTTTCAAAAGTTTGAGCTGGTGCAATGGCTGCCTCATTAAAAACCTATCTAGGTAAAACTCACACCTCATGAGAAACCCTAGATAGGGAAAAAGAGTACAACCCAACTCAATCAAATAAAGTTCAACATGTTCAAATATTATAGACCAAGTTCAGTACTTCAGTTACATAAATAAAGGTAAAGGCTACTATACTACTACTTCTTCTCTTCTGGCACATCTAGATACAACTCAGAGTAGCGTTCTTCTTCAAAGGACTTGTCCTCCACCAGATGTTGAAGCCTAGCTTCTGCAACCTCCCAATCCTTGACGCAAGTGAGGATCTCCACAATGTCCGGGCTCAACCGTCGCCGACGCTCCTCAAGGATCCTGCTAGTAGTACTGAAAACAGATTCTAAAGATACGGTAGAAACAGGCACAGTCAAAACATCTCTAGCCAAGATTGAAAGGACGGGATAAGAAAGTTTGTGTTCATGCCACCAGCTAATGATGTTGAACTTATTATCACCATGAGAGATATTGTCACTGTCTAAGTAGTTAGATAGCTCATTACCAACAGACATAGGAGATGCAGCAGCAGGAGAAGCACCAGTGCATGCTGCTTGCAGCAAGGCAGAAGCACTAGTCCTTCTGGACAGAGAGAGAGAGAGTAGGGGTACAGAAAGAGTTACCAGATCCAGGAGATGCAAACATATCATTGTCATCATCATCATCTGCAAAAATGTCATCCCAAGCACTATTTTTCTTACCATTAGTGGGTGGTTGTGGACATGCTTTCCTCTTAGCTGCACCAAACTTCTCATCATATCTCTTAAAAATGATATTAAGTTGAGCCCTTACCTCAGTTAAGTAAGATGAATAATCAACACCAATCAACTTACCAAGCAACCTGAGAACCCTACTAAAACCCTTCAACTTACCTCTAGGATCCAAGATGAAAGCAAAAGAGTAAAGCATGGGAATGTCCTTCCAGTACTTCAAATAAACATCTTTCATGCGAGAAACAACAGACCTAAGCAAAGCATCATTCTCATACGCCTTGAAGTGCTTGCAAATCAAGAGCATATGATGCAACATAAGAGGGGAAGTAGGATAATAAACACCAGAAAGTGCAACAGTAGCAGAGTGAAACTTGTCAAGAAATTCAAACATACTCTGAGCAACTGTCCAGTGATCATCTGTTAAAAGCACACGATCATAGTTGCTGTTTATGAAGACAGAAAAATTATGCTTGTAAGGGAGCAAATGCTTAAGCATGAGATATGTAGAGTTCCACCTCACATCCATATCCAAACCAAACTTTCGAGGACGAACCTCAACAGCAACACAATACCTCTTAAAGTTTGCAATGCGCTGGTTAGATGAATTCAGAAAAGAAATAGCAGAGCGAATGTCATCAAGGCAGTGCTTCATCACATCCAAAGCACTTTTAACCATTAGGTTTATTATGTGACAAGCACAACGCTGATGCAAGAAAAGAGTCCCAACATAACCAGAAACTTTAGGTTGTAGAGAAGAAATTGTGGCAGCAAAATCAGAATCAATAGCACCAACATAAGAAGAAAGTTCAGGAGCTAATGTTTGAATGACTCTGTTATTAGAAGAAGCATTGTCCAAAGTGACAGAAAAACTTTAGCAGTTAAACCACATTCTTCTAAGACAGCATAAACACGCTCAGCAATGTTCTCACCAGAATGAGATTCATCAATCAGCCTAAGCCCAATTACCCTCTTCTCCAATTGCCAATCAGGATTAACATAGTGAGCAACAACACTAAGGTAATCCTCCTTAGCATTACCAGACCAAATATCAGATGTAAGAGAAACATATGACACACCAGCAAAAGATGCAATAAGGTTATCACCCAAACCAGAATGATACTTGATCAAATCTCTAGCTGTGGTTTGTGCAGAGACATGTGTAAATCTAGGGTTATGACAATCCCTTATATACTCCTCAAAAGCAGGATGTGCACCAACACAGAGAGGAAGATCAGTACGAGCAATCAAACGACATAAACCAGTACGAGCTCGTTCAGCACTATACTCCCAGTGACGAACACTACCATCAGAACTGAATGAAAGCATAGACTGAGATAAACGACGGTTCTCCTTTCTCTTATCACAAGACTTAAGATGTCGCAATAGATGGCTAGTACCAATAGCAGAACGACCAGCATACTGATGACCACAATGAAGGCATTTAGCATCAGTTCTTACCTTCTTTCCGTTGATGACGGAGAAGAGCTTCTCGAAGTCGAGCCAGGCACAAGAGGTAGCGTTGCGCTTCCTCTTGCCGGTGTCAATGGCTACAGCAGTAGGATCACCGGCACCAGCAACAGCGCCAGCGGCACCATCACCAGCCACAGCGCCAGCAGCACCATCACCGGCCACAGCGCCAGCATCATCAACCTCGATAGGATTTGCACGAGAGCCAAGCAGCTCTTGTGCATCTGCTTCGAGGTCACTCTCGTCATCTCCACGCAAGCCCGCCATACGGTAGTCATCGTTGATGGAGTGGCCCTGGTCCTCGTCGTCGCTCGACATCGCCGGAGCAGTGGAGCTCTGGTCCCTCAACGGATCCGGTGGCCGGCGACCTGCACCACAAACAAAGCAGAGGAGAGCAACGAGTGAGAGAGTGAGACAGAGAGTGAGAGACAGACAGATCTGCTTACCTCCTGTGAACCCGAAGCACCAGAGCGAATCACTGGTTCCTCAACGGCATCGCGGTGGCCGACGACCTGCAGGAGATAGAAGAAGAAGTCAAGATTCGAGAAGCACAGAGGAGACGACCAGATCTAGGGTTAGGGTTAGGGTTAGAGGCCGGAGCTTACCTGCGAATCAGGAGCACCAGAGAAACGACGACGTGAACAAGCGACGGAGGAGCGGCCGGCGATGACCACGAACAGAGGCCGACTCGTAGATCTAGAGCCGGAGAAGGCGGGCGACGGGCGAGAGCAGAGAGAAAGGGAGAGACAGGGAGGAAGGAGGATGAGCCGTGCGGATCCAACGGTCGGAGGCCGGAGGGCCGCTCGTCGTCGTCGTCGCCGGAGAGGACGACCGGCGATGCGGGCGAGAGCCGAGAGGAGAGGAGGAGATGGGGTCGAACTCGAAGCGGCGGATGCGAATGCGAGTCGGGGGAGCGGGCGAGCGGCGGATGCGAGGGGTTAGGGTTTCAGCCGGGGGGAGGGGCGTCGCGGCCTGGGCATTATATAGCCTCTCTCCCGATGGCTAGATCCAACGGCCGCGGAGAGGGCATCCAACGGTCGGGAGCGACCAGCGGGGGATGGGGGGAGCAGGGGTGGGCCGTTAAAAGGCCAGGCCGCCTTCGTGCCTGGGGTTGGGCCGCCTTCGTGCCGCCCTTATCGGGCCGTGTATCGGGCCGACCCGACGTGCCGAGGTTGCGGCCCAGGCACTATTAGGCCGTCGGGCCGGGCCGGCACTAAGCCCTATGTATCGTGGCTAGGGCCAGGCTAGGGCCGTGCTTTTTCGGGTCGTGCCTCGTGCCGCCAATCGTGCTCAGCCCATTTGGAATTCTATAACCGAGATTAAGTTGTAGAAGACAATCAGACACAAGAGCTTTTCAAAACCAATCAGACATCACATAGCAGGATCAGGCCGCGCGCACCACGTAATAATGCACAGCAAATGCAGAATAGACTATAGAGGGGATCTACCAAGCATGGAAATCCGCTGTTACGACTATGCATAAAGAACCATATACAGGAGAACTTTGGAAGCTCGGCCAAGGTCAAGACCAAATCATATGTATGGTAGAGACTAGAGTCCACCTATATACTACAGCTAAAGATCCTGAAGAATAAGACTGATCACCGAACTATAATCCATATTTTGAGTTACGGTACCGTTTCCGAGCATCTGAAGCGGGGTTTCAGTATTGTCCCCTAGGCGGCCCCGACTCTGCTACCGTGACGCGGATCTGCCTGCCATCCAACTCCTGCAGGGCAATAACCAACCGAGTTAGCACTTGCTGGCAGAAGACAAGCGTTCGAACTGGGACGAACGAGAGATTGAGAACTCACAGCACCATCGAGATTTGATATTGCGTTCTCGACCTCTTCAGAGGATCCATACATGACGAAACCAAACCCCCTTGACCTCCCGCTCTCCCTGTCGTAGATGATCCTGGCTTCCAGGACCTCCCCTTGCTCGTTGAACAGGGTAGTAGCAAGGGCTGAATTGTCGACGCCCCAGGAAAGATTACCCACGTAGACCCTGTTCGGTTCGCCCCTTGGTCCTCTTGGAGGGGACTGCTCCCTGGGTGGTGCTGGACCTGAATTCACCTTCAAACTTCTTCCATCAAGTACCTATTTTTCAGAGGTGATGTCAGCTAAATAACCGAGGGAACAGCTTCAGAACAGTTTGTAACAGAATGTACTGCACACCAAGCAAGAGATAGGGGAAACATGTAAATATTAGAATATCTGATATCACAAGTGTACTTAATAAAGAAATTGTCTTAGTGCAGAATTAAGTAGGAAACCAGGAACATCAAGAAATCAATACAATCTACTGCAAAGGTCATAATTCTAGGTAAAGTTATAGGCATACACCTATTCAGATAATATTGTACGGCAGTAAAATATGGTACTCTTTCCACAAATAAACACAATATCGAGACATGTCACAATGGATTCGATAAAACTAATTTGGTGTTGTGGATGCTGGTGCAACATAATCAAAGATGGAGAAATTTGACTCGGTACAAAAGTAAAACATATTACATTTTGGAATTCAGGGAGTGAGAACTAACGCGCAATGCTCTCGAGGAACAGAATTACAGAAGTGTACTCACATAGCCATTAAATTGCTCAACAGCCGCTTCGACATCTTCGACTGAAGACATTGTCACAAACCCAAATCATCAGCTTATCCCAGTCAATTTGTCATATATGATCTGTACCAAATTATAATCCTGTCAACTGGTGAAAGAAAGAATGCATTGATATCTTACTAACGACCCGACCATTTACATTTGTAACTATGGGGCTGTTTAGTTCCCAAATTTTTTCCCAACTACCCGTCACATCAATCTTCGGACACTGATTAGGAGTATTAAATGTGGATTAATGACAAAACCCATTCCATAACCCCTACCTAATTTTTCGATACGAATCTAACGAGCCTAATTATGTCATGATTAGACAACACCATGCTACAGTAAACAATCTCTAATGACGGATTAATTAGGCTTAATTGATTCGCCTCACGATTTCCCGTCCATTCGAGTAATTAGTCTATATTTAATCCTCCTAATAGGCCTCCAAAGAGACCCCAAATTTTTTTGTTTGAGAACTAAACAGGCTCTATGTCTGTTGCCAACACAGTGAACAATAATAAGAACATTCCGTTTTTGACTGAGCACTGCAGTATCAGTTTATTTGCCAACGAAATGGACCCAATTTTATCGATGTCAGGTAATGGAATTGGAACGATACGAAATGTGGCCATCACGGCCTGCTGATAGGGATGCATACACACACCTCGACCATCTCGACGGAGCCTGCCTGCTCGAAGAGTCCCGCGAGCTGGGCGCTGTCCACGCTGAAGGGCAGGTTGCCGACGAAGATCCTGAGATCCGCGGAGAACTCCTCATCCCCCTCCCCGCCGGCCTGCCCCTCCGCCTCGAGTTCCTCAACTGCGGCCGCGGCCGAGCGCACGGGCGCGAGCGGCCTCCAGCCCGCCGCCGCGGCGGAGAGCGCGCGGAGCTGCGGCGGTCCCGAGGGGAACGCGCCGGTGGCGGAGGGGGCTGCGGGGGTGGGCTTGGCGGAGAGAGAGAGGAACTGGGGCGAGAGAGAGGTGGAAAAGAGCGTGGCCGCCATGGGGGAGGGGGAGGAGAGCAGCAGGGGGTGGAGTGATTGGAGGCTTGGGGTTGATAGGGTTTTGGGATAAGGCTTTCGGTATTCCGTGTTGTAAGTTGTAAATGGGCCGGCCGGCTAACTGCTACATTTATATGAAGCCCACCCAAGCAACATTTGGAATTTTTAAATATCTTTTTCTTCGATTTTACGAAAATAAATAATCAGATTCAACATTTGCACAAATAGCCTCGAGCCGCCGTTTGGCACGGCGGTTGGGCACCTGCCGCCATTTGACGCGGCAGTAGGGACCTACCGTCGTGGACAAAGGCGGTAAGGACCTACCGCCGCAGCACAGGGCGGCAGGTTTGCAACAGTAGCGGCAGGTCGGGGTTGGGTGGCGGCTGGCTGGCAACAGCCGCCATTTGAAACAGCGGCTGGGTGGAGCCAACCTCCAGTCCAACTGGCGGTTTGTTTTTTTGTTGTTTTTGTTTGTTTTTTGTTTTTTTGTTTTCATTTGATTTTCTCTAAAATTATAAATGCGAAATAATACCGAAATAAATACGAAAATACATAAATTAATTATAAAAAACAAAAATAGTTTACACGACAAGTGTCAAAAAACAAATCTAAATACGACCGCGCTTCGTCGGTCGTGGCGGGCCCTGGTGCTCCCTCCTCGCCGCCGCCGCCGCCCTCTGTGCAGCCCTCGTGTGGTTGGTGGCCTGGTGGGGTACGTGAGGGGCTCTCGTGGATGGCGATCGCGTCCTCCAGCTGCCGGCTCGGGGGGCAGTGTCACTAAAGGAGCACCTGAGCCCGACGGGCCGGCCCCCCTCCAGTCGCTAAGGGAGTAGCCGATCCAGACGGGACGCCCCCCCGATCGCCCGCGCCTCCATCTCCACCGATTCTGCCGCCACCAACGCCTCTCCTGCACGCTCTGCCGTGTCGTTCAAGTCCTCCATCATCACCGCGCGCTGCTCCTGCGTCGGCTGGGTCCCGACGAGCGAGGCTCCTGCCAGCTGTGTAGCATCGATCACGTCCGCGTGGTAGTGGATCTCGTCGTCGGCGTCGTGGAACAAAAAGTCGTCGTAGTGAAACTCAGGGCCCGAACCCTCTGGTGGTGTCTCGCCTCTGAAGTAGTCTGAAGGAGAGGACAGCTTGAGGACAGCCGAAGGAGGTGGATGAAACACCAGCTGCTGCAGAACCGGTGAAGCTGCCCAAGACGAAGTCCCCGGTCCCGTAGGTACCGGTGGTATCTCTATAAAAACAGAAGTCAGACATGAACCAAAAAAACTTATCGTGCAAACTAGGATGAAAAAACTTGTACCTGTGGCGGCGGCGTAGAAAGGACTGGGCCGCGACACGTACGGTGGACGTGTCGAGGACGAGGGTGCCTAGTACGAAACTGATGTGGAGGCACAACTGCTGGAGGACGAGGGGTTGTGTGGAAGGAGGAACCTCTCGTCACCGTGGAAGTTCACCGCCTGCATCAACCACCGGCTGAGGCCCACCATCTTCTGCATCTCCGTCCGGATCTCGTCCAACGTCATGTGGTCCATCATTGTACCCACGTGCTGGGCCAGCTGGTACATCTCCCGAGCTGTGTCGTACTGTCAAGATCGGACGATTATTAGTACGAACGAACGCTGGCAAATGTGCCTTAATTTGATGTAACGAAATTGAACTTACTAAGATGTTGTGGGTCTGATCCTGTCGGTAGGGCTACGCCGACGCTGGCACGAGGTCGAGGCGAGGGTTCGGTGGGACGTACGTCACGTGCGTCCGGGTCCTCGGCGTGTTGAAAGGATTGATGCAAGTGGCCTAGAGGGGGTGAATAGGCCTACAAAACAAATTCAAACTTTTCTGCCAACTTTCTGTCAGTGTCCGAAACTTCCGGGAAAAATCCGGAACCTCTGGGAAAATGCACAGACAGTGAATTTTCCTGGAGCTTCTGATTTTTCAAACCTGCACGAGTTAGAAAGCTAAGAGCTGATTTCACAGGCAAGAGACAGATATTTGAAGCTAAGAATTTGAAGCATAAGCTACTAAACAATCTTAGAGCAAGATAACTTAAAGATCTAGAGCAAACCCTAATAGATCTAGTTGAGAGCAAACAAGAACAAGCAAGCAATGTAAGTAAAGGATGGGAAGCACAAAAGACATAGATTTAACCCGTGGTTCAGCTCACCACAAAGGTTAGCCTACATCCACGTTGTTGAGGTAAGCCACAAAGGCTTTGGGATCTCTCTAGATCCACTCCTCTCTCACACCTATCACCAAGGTAATAGATGGAGTGCTCCACTAGTCATAAAGGGTAATACAAACAACTTGGGGCAGCCACACAAAACTAGGAAGCTCCCAAGTAACCTCTAGCCATCTAGGAGTAAAACTCCAAGAGTAGTAGATCCACCAAATAAGTTAGGGTTTCACCAAGTGCACTAGAACTTCAAGAGAGTGAAAGGATTTGCTTCTTCTCACAAGGAATCACCCAAGACTTGAATACCAAGGATGGATTTTGGATTCAAGTAGGTGGGAGTGAATGCTAGGAGTGAGAGAGAGGCAAATGCTACTGTTTCGGCGTATGGAGGAAGAAGAGGACCGTTGGGGGTCAAAGGGGTATAAATATCCTCAGATCTAGATCTGCAACGGCTCTTTTCGAAAACCCGGAACCTCCGGAAAAATCTCGGAACTTCCGAGGTCTGGGAGTCTTCAGCTAGCAGACAAAATGCAGTCCGGAACTTTCGAGAAAAACGCGGAGGTTCCGGGGACAGAGAAAACAGAGCTGCAGCTGATAGGTCATTTGTGGCTGGAATGTTTTGATGGTTTGTTAAGAACTTAATGCACTTGGTTCCACCCAAAACCACTATTAGTATCCTTCTTGATAGTATGGTTGTCCTATACTCAATTTCCAAATGAAAATAAATTAAACTAGCATCCTTGGACAAGAGCAAGTCTTCCTTTTTGAATTAGGGATCTCCTTTTGTTCCTTTGCACCTTATAAACATCAATAACCTGAAACATACACTTAGAAGCTCATTAGACTTTTAATTGGGTGGTCAACATCACCATAACCCACTTAGAGCTTGATTGCACTTACACATGTACCACTGCAGGTACGCTCTCCAGGCATCGTCGTCGTGTAAGCGCGGCTCGACGACGACGTGGTCCGGGGCAGCGGCATTCGCCCACACATCCAGGTACAGCTGCTGCTTTGCCAAAAAAGAGGTCGAAGTCTTCGACCCCTTCCTCATCCACCTACAAGAAAAACAGCGAATCGGTCAGCAAACTAAGTTCCGTCACTCGTCAACGGAAACTAATGAAGTTTTGAATGAACTTACTCGTGCACACTCGGGTCGACGGTGTGTGCGACGGGCACATGCGAAGCCTAGTAGAGGCCGAACTGCCTCATCACGCGCTCGACGTGGTACTCCTCGACGTACATGTCGTGGACGAGCGACATCTTCGTCATCCAGAACTGACGGTCCCGAAAGCACAGGGTCGAGAGACCCTGCGGTGCACGCGCGGCGACCAAGGCGGTGGTGAACGGCTGCCAGATCACCTCAACATCCAGGAGGGTGTCGATCTGCCTGATGAAGTCCAGGTACGACCTCCGGGTCTGCTCCGTCCAAGAGAGCTGCATACAAGAGAATAAGTTAGCTCGACGAATTGCATTACTTTCTGACAGCTAACGAACGAAGTTAGCTCGAAGTACGAACCTAGTGGTGGCACCACATCGACCCCATGGTCGGCCTGTCTGTTGGGCCGTGCCCCTCCTGCAGCGCCCGGTATGCCGATCGGTCGACCATCGGCCGACCGATGGGAAGCCGCTCGTAGCTCCACAGGTGCAGCAGAAGTAGACATCCGAGGAGAATTGACTGGGTGCCCGTCTTGGTGCACCGGAGCACAGGCCCTGTACGTCGCAGCCAAAACTGCAGCGCCCCAGTTGATCTAGGGCATTACCTCTACGGTGGCGTCGGCGATCCTCCGAGCGTGGGGGGTCAGAAACCTTGACACCGCGTCCTCCTGGGACCCGCAGAACATCACGTAGCCGAACAGCTACAACAGGTACGCCTCCAAGTGTCTGTTGCTCGTCGGCTTGTCAGCGTCTTCTCTCATGTACTCGCCCTGCAAACATTCAAATTTCAGTCAGTACTTGCGATACTATGAAAAAACGATACATGAATAGATCGAGGTACGTACGATGTACTTGCGCAACCAAGCACTCGTGGGGCCGTGGGAGTTGGTGAAGTCTCCCACCTCTGGCGCGTCTGGACGGCGCACCACTCCGGCGAACCTAGCCAGGATATCGTTGCGCCACCCGTCGGGGGGTCCACAGCCCCCATAGGCTCCCCTGAGCACGGTAGCCCGAAGAGGAGGGCCACGTCCTCCACAGTCAGCGTCATCTCCCCCAGGGGAAATGAAAGTTGTGCGTCTCGAGGTGCCACTAGTCCAAGAGCGCGCAGATCAGTAGTAGTCGAACCCAAAGCGCGATCTGTGCTCCGCCGAGCGTATAGCGGCCGCATCAAGTCCCCCTTGACCAAACACGCAAGGGGAAGAAGCCCTGCTACGCGTAGCCTGCACCACAAAATGAAAATAAATATTAATTTCCAAATTTAATGAGGAAATAAAAAGAAACCCAGGTATCGTATTACATACTTCAGACGCCAATGGGGGTGAAGTAGCATGTAGTACCCCGGGCCTCTAAAACGTACGGTGCCCAGCTCTGCCCCGCAGATCGCGAAGTGGTAAGACCGGTGCGCCCTGTCAGTGGCCTCGTCGAAGTGCTCAGGCAGCACGTACGACACCAGCTCCCGAGCAGGACGAACACTACCAAGAGGCAGCTGCGATGGCGGCGGCAGCTGCTGCTGAGCCATACCTGCAAAAAAATTGAAATATAAAATGACACACAATTTTTATAGTATTTCTAGTAATTTTTAAATAGAACTAGTATTTCTAAAGTATTTATAAGAAATTCGAAGAAAAAGTAGTATTTCTAAATTATTTCTAGTATTTCAAAAGTATTTCTAGAATTTCTAAAGTATTTCTAGAATATCTAAAGTATTCTAAAGTATTCTAGGATTTCTAAAGTATTTCTAGAATTTCTAAAGTATTTCTAGAATTTCTAAAGTATTTCTAAGAATTTATAAAGTATTTCTAGACTATCTAAAGTATTCTAGGAATTTGTAAAGTATTTCTATGAATTTCTAAAAAAGAAATAATATCTCCAAAGTATTTCTAGGATTTCTAAAGTATTTTTAGAATTTTCTAAAAAAGAAATAACATCTCCAAAGTATTTCTAGAATTTCTAAAGTATTTCTAATATTTCTAAAGTATTTCAAGGATTTCTAAAGTATTTCTTGAATTTCTAAAGTATTTTTAGGAATTTCTAAAGTATTTCTAGAATATCTAAAGTATTTCTAGGAATTTCTAAAGTATTTCTACGAATTTGTAAAAAAGAAATAATATCTCCAAAGTATTTCTATGATTTCTAAAGTATTTTCTAGAATTTTCTAAATAATAAATAATATCTCCAAAGTATTTCTTGAATTTTTAAAGTATTTCTAGGATTTCTAAAGTATTTCTAGGATTTTCTGAAAAATGAATAATATCTCTAAAGTATTTCTAGTATTTCTAAAGTATTTCTAATATTTCTAAATTATTTCCCGAATTTCTAAAGTATTTCTAGGATTTTCTAAAAATTAAATAATATCTCCAAAGTATTTCTAGAATTTCTAAAGTATTTCTAGTATTTCTAAAGTATTTCTAGAATTTTTTAAAAAAATCTCCAAAGTATTTCTAGAAGTTCTAAAGTATTTCTATGATTTCTAAAGTATTTCTAGGAATTTCTAAAGTATTTCTAGGATTTCTATACTATTTCTAGGATTTCTAAACTATTTCTGGGATTTCTAAAGAATTTCTAGAATTTCTTAACTATTTCTAGAATTTCTAAACTATTTCTACAATTTCTAAACTAACTATATAAGGAAGTATTAGAGACATACCTGATGTGGAGAATCTACACCGAAGAAGGCAACAGAGAGCTACGTGGGGGAGGACAAAAGAATGGAGGAGGAGGGGGCAGCCGCCCGGTGGCAGGGCTGCGGCACTTATATAGGCGGGGTCCTACCGCCTTTTCAAAGGGCGGTAGGTCTCCAAGGGTCGGTCAACCGCTGTTGGAGAAGGAGGTAGGTTCCCCCGGGCCCACCTGGAAGAAGTAACTGCCGTTGGCCACGATGGTAGGTGCCAAACCGGCGTGCCACGTAGCGGATGAGCCAACCGTTGTTGTCAACGACGGTTTCCGGTGGCCTACCGCTTTTGTCCACAGCGGTAGGTCCCTACCGCCGCTTCAAATAGCGGCATGACTCCAACCGCCGTGCCAAACGGCGGTTCGAGGCTATTTGTGCAAATGTTGAATCCGACTATTTATTTTCGTAAAATCGAAGAAGAAGAAATATATATAAAAAATCCAACATTTGCTTCGCCGGCCTGCTTAACGTTAACGGCCCACATGCGTCGAAGGCCCGCCTTTGCTTTGACTTGCCCGATGGGCCTCTCTCTCTCCTGCTTGCTGGTTCTTCTGAAGATGATTGGTAATGCAGAATTTTTTTAATATTTTTTCTTTGATTTTCGAAAAATAAATGGACGAATCAAAAAATTTGAGAAATATACATCTGCCGCCGTACCCCACGGCGGCAGGAGCCCTACCGCCGTGGGGCATGGCGGTAGGAGCCTGCCGTCGTGGGGTACGGCGGCAGCGTCACCCCTATATAAGGGGGCGACGGATGCCGCCACCCCCTCCTCCCTCCCTCACTCTCTCCTCTAAATCTTCGGCTTTCAACCCTTCGGAGCACTTTTGACTAAGGTATGTTTCTAAATTTAGTGTAGTTTAGTTAGTGTAGTTAGTTAGTTTAGTTAGTGTAGTTAGTTTAGTTAACTTAGTTTAGTTTAGTTAACTTAGTTTAGAAATTTCAAAAAGTTTAGAAAAGTTATAATTCAAATAATTCGTTTAAATTGATTTAAAATGTGTAGAAATAGTTATAATTCCAATAATTAGATTAAATTAATATAAAAGTATTAAAAAATTGTTTTAATTCACATAATTCGTTTAAATTGGTTTTCAACTTCTAGAAAATAGTTATAATTCAAAAAAATTGTTTATTAATATAAAATTCATTTAAAATTCCTTGAAAATGGTTATAATTCACAAATTTAATGTAAATTGATATAAAATTCGTAGAAAATAGTATTAGCTCACATAAATTGTTTTAATTCATTTAAAATTCCTAGAAAATGGTTATAATTCACAAAATTAGATTAAATTGATATAAAATTCGTAGAAAATATTTTTAATTCACATAATTCGTTTTAATTCATTTGAAATTCCTAGAAAATTATTATAATTCACATAATTAGATTAAATTGATATAAAATTCATAGAAAATAGTTTAAATTCACATAATTCGTTTTAATTCATTTAAAATTCCTAGAAAATGGATATAATTCTCATAATTAGATTAAATTAATGTAAAATTTTTAGAAAATATTTTTAATTCACATAATTTATTTTTATTGGTATAATTCGACTAATTGATTAAATTTTGTTATTCTTTGCAGTTATGGCTGGACCGTTGGAGTACGTACGGCCGGAGTTGTTCGACGAGGCGGTGGACCGGCACCACCGCTCGTACGTGTCGGCTGTTCTTAGACGTTCGCCCGGCAGTATACGTTTTCGGACCACCCGCACGTTGATGCCGATACACCAGCGGTGGATTCCGAAGTACGTAATTCATTTTATTATTTATTTCTATTTCTTTACAATAGTAATTGCGTTAAGTAAATGAATTTTGTTTTTTAGGCTATGCGCTGCAGGACTTCTCCCTTTCGCGCGGTTGGTCGAGGGGGACAGGCTACGAGCTGAGGATCCCCGGGCGGAGTGGTTGACGCGGTTCAGCTACGACGCCCCGCTGATCGCCACGTTCATGGACCGGTGGCGACCAGAGACGCACACCTTCCACTTCCCCGTCGGCGAGATGGCGCTCAGTCTGGAGGACGCCGCGATGTTGGGAGGACTGCCGTGTGCTGGCGAGGCGATGGGGCCGATCGACATCCCCGCGACGTGGCACGCCGGCTTTCTTGCTGGGTTCGTGAACGTTCCACATAACGATCGCGCGCCTCAGCCGTACGTGCCCTTCCCCAACAACCACGGGCCCACCTGGACTTGGATCCAGCAGTTCAGCGTACGTGATTCTAACTCTTATTTTCAATGTTTGTATGCATTTTAAACGAATGTGACGATGAACCTTTGTGTGTGTGCAGGCTGACTACATGGCGGACGAGGCCGACGACCCGACGTCGGACAGGTTTTTGGAGGTCTACCTGCTCTGGTTGTTCGGGTGGGTGCTGTTCTGCGAGTCAGCGGGGGACTCAGTGTCGAGGTACCTGCTCCCCTGGGCTCAGCGGATCGCCGACTCCCCCGTCGAGGAGATGCCCCAGATCAGCTGGGGCAGCGCTGTTCTAGCCGCTACCTACAGGGGGCTGTGTTCCGTAGTGTCGAGGCCGGGGAGTAAGGAGGGGATCCTCCTAGGGTTCCCTCTCCTGCTGCAGATGTGGATCCACGAGCGGTTCGACATCGGTCGGCCCAAGGTCGACCTCTCGGAGTACGTGCCGCTGCCAGAAGACACCGACCCAGCGGACCTCCCCACCATGGGTTCTCTGTGGTGCCTCCGAAAGGTAATGACCTCCCTTATCGTTTTATTCGCTTAATGAGTTCTTTAGTTTGATTCAATCAACTTTTCATGTTTTGTGCAGTACGTTTGGGCTGGGGAGCAGACGAAGAAGGTGTACAAGGACTTCGTGTGTCAGATCGACCGGATGGTCGATGCCCAGGTCCGGTGGATGTCGTACGCTACTGCCATGGTCGCTGCCCGCGCACCACAGGGCCTCTCATCCCTGTGCTACCGAGACCAGGCGTACTGGATGACGCGGCGACGATTGGTCTTCGACGTCTACATCGAGGAGTACGCCGTCCACCAGGTGATGAGGCAGTTCGGCCTCTTCCAGAAGTCGCCAGTACCCGCTGCGCCACGTCTGCCGCCCACAGCGCACAGGTGAGCTACCATTTGCCAGTTATAATTATTTTCCGTTACAAATAGTCAGTTGCAAATAATTTTTTGTTTCATCTATGCTAGGTGGATGCGTAAGGACGTGTCTGCGGTGACGTCGTTCGTCGACAAGCTGCAGCCGTACGTGGACGAGTGGGCGTCCGCGGCGCATGAGGAGAACGTCGTCACCGAGCACCGCCTTCACGACGGCGTGGCCTGGGTAGCGTATCTTCAGTGGTACCTCCCGAGGACGCGGACGCGGGTGACGTACGTGCCTGCTACCCCGCCACCGCCACTGGTCCCGGACCACGACAGGATCCTGCCGGACACCACGTACCCGGTGCGCCGAGACCAGACCGCCGACACAGCGGTAAGCTACGATACTGCAAACATATTTAATTCATATGACTTTTCATTATAACATGTGTTACTAATTTTGTGAGCAGCACGACGTGCTTGCTGAGATCGTGCGGCTCGCAGCGTTCGCGAGGGAGCAGTGTTTTACCTGGGGGCCTCACCAGCACCAGGGCACGTACGACAGGATCCTCGATGCTGCCACGAGGTACTCCGCCGTCATGAACTACGCCGGGGCCGCAGAGATTCCTTTCCTTCCGCGCCACCCAGCGTCGTCCTCGAGCTCCGCCTCGACAGCGGCTTCGCAGTAGGCGCCTTCCACCTTTGCCGACGCCTTCTCGGCTCTGATGGCACAGCAGCAGCCACAAGCGCAGGGCCCGCACATCTACGTGCAACAGCCGTTTGTTTCCCCCGGCGCAGGTACTTTCAGTGGACCTTATTTTCAACTAATGCACGGAGTTGTTGCGTGTTTTTGTTATACTATATTCTAATCGTACAGGGCGACCGCCGGTCTGTCCGACAGGACGAGGAGAAGGTTTCACCAGGCCTCGACAGCCGGAGACGACGGCACCTAGAGCGCCAATCTTTCCGCTAGGAGGTTTCAGACCGCCGGTCTTTCAGTTTCCGGCGGCAGATATTCCTTCCTCGTCCACTCCGCCTCTCTTCCAGCCTGGTAACGACCTTAACTTTCCAGTAAAATTCGTTAAGTACGATACGTTTTGGAAAACTAATACTATTCGTTGCAGCCGGTTTCGACGCGACCGTCTCGACTCCTGACGAGCACCTGGGCTGGGATGAGTTTGGGTACCAGGACATTCTCGCGGCCATGGATGCCCAGCAGGGCGAGGAGCTTGGCCTGTCACAGTTCACACAGGCACCGCCTATTGGGACTCAGGAGACACAGCCAGTGGGCGGAGCGACCCCGGCGGCCGGTGGAGCGACACCGGCTGGTGCAGGGTCGTCGTTGGCGGGCGGAGGGACACCGGCGGGCGGAGCGACACCGGCCGGCGGAGGGACACCGGATGCTGCAGGCTCGTCGCAGGCGGCCATGGCGACACCGTCTCCCGACCAGCTCGGACCGCGGGTGGTCAGGCCACCTGACCCCTGAACGTACGCCCGGGACCACACCTGGGCTTGCGCTAGAGCTGTTAGGCCGAAGAGGCACCGACGCATTTAGATGTAGTAGTACTTTTACCGTGATTTTGTATAAACTATTTGCATCTACTCGTTGATTATGATATGATCTTGTGATGATGCTTACATTTATCAGTTTGTTGTTTTTAAAAAAAGTTAAAAGTGTTTTAAAAATGAAAAATAAAAAAATGGTCTTACCCCTGCCGCCGTGCCACGCGGACCTACCGCCAGAGGTGCTCTCCTGCCGCCGTACCCCACAGCGGCAGGGAGTTAACGCCGTGGGGCACGGCGTGCCACACGGCGGCAGGTACCTGCCGCCGTGAGGTACGGCGGCAGATGTATATTTTTCAAAATTTTTGGTTCGTCCATTTATTTTTCGAAAATCAAAGAAAAAAAAATATATAAAAATTCGATAATGCGGGTTTGTGATTTGATCAGCTTGACCTCGTCCAAATCTCTCTAGTCTCCAACGCTGTCGATCCTGGTTTGTGATTTGGTCATGAAACTCATGCGCCTGCTGAGCCAAACCCCTGTTCAATTCGAATGGCGAGCGTGCTTGTCTAGAAAACCACACCCATAAACTATGGCCACTCAAGGGCAGATCTAGCGGCTTGGACAATAAACCCCTCTCCATGATCTTAGGAAGAAAGAGAAAGGAATCCCTCCTCAGATCATGGGCTGCATCCGCCACTGGCCTGGCCACACATACACCATCATATCACATCAACTCTGGATCGTGTCCACGTGGACTGTTTTGATCCTAGCAAAATCTCCTCTCCTTGCCACTGTCACAAGATGCTGTGTAATGCAACGAATGGTCTAGCTATATTTACAATGTTTCACATGCCAATTATATATGTTGCTTCAAGCAGTACACATCGACGACGACAATTTTGTAAACGGATATGCGATTAATAGGGGTGGTAGATAACAGTACACACGGCGACATCAGTCTATCGCGAATATAACAAGGGGGTACCCATCTAAATAATGATTCATATTTGGGCTTCTTCTGTTATATATGATTCAATCCTACCGAGAATGATACATATAAAATAATAATAATATATATAATAAAAAATCAGAATTTATTTCCGGTCGATAACTAATTTACTCATGATAGATACAACATGACACCGAGAGCCAATTCATAAGTCGGGAGGTGTGGAATTTATCTCGGTCTTTTAGTGTACCTTTCGTGATTAAATTAGTTTCCGATCTGAAATAAATTCGGTCTCTAGTCGTATCTATCATGAATATCTTGTTATATTTTTATTTCCGACCCGGAACGAATCCTATGTAACCAAATGAGGTCTTTGGTTGTTACCTTTCTTATTTTCCTCCACTAGAGAAACATAAACATATGCAGAATAAATAGATTTTTGCAAGTATAAGAGAATTGCTACCATTTTTGCGGGTTTAAGGTTTAATTTTTGGTTTAACAGATCGGTGCATGCAACTCAGAAAATAGTTCAGACCCTTCTTATTTTTTCTCTGCTAGCTGTCAGCATCCAAATTTATTTTCTCAAGCATGTATTATTAATTCAATAAGTAATAAACACGTATATAAGTCACACGTATTACATATGCCTTAAAGTTATGGTGAAGATTATTTAACTTGATCCCGTGTGACCACATATATGATCACGGCGTCGTTAGCGTTGCTTTCTGACGATTGTTGAGCTCCATTGCTATTGGCGAAGAAGCTTTAAGAAAATAAGTAGAAATTAAAGACCTAATTTCAGGCAAATTCGATGAATTAGAGCTGTTTGGTAAGGGAGTTCTTCTTGCTCAATTGTCTGCGTGAACTGATTTTCGTGGTACAGCAAAGGCATGTGCTCAATTGTCGCCTCGATCAATTGTCTTCTCTTGCCTTTTCTGTGTTTTTATGCAGCCGCCCCGCCCTGGCTTCGACAACACATTTGGATAGCGATAGGGATAGCCAAGCAAGTAGCTTTCTTTTGGTTTTCTGATAAGGGTCAAGTACCTTTCTTTAAATCCTGCCCGCAAACCTGTTGTATATAGCACGTGATAGGAATACACAAGTCGCCTTTGTGCGGTCCATAGCTTGTGTACGTGAATATCTAGTACGGACGAGGAAAACTAGCTAGCTGACAAACTAAACAAGCCATCAAGAAATGTATTTATTTCGTCGAGACATTTTAGTCTTTCAAAAATAATATTAATAAGATGCTGCCCAAATGCAAAAGTCTATGGCCATACGTTTCAGTTCCGCCACTACTTCAACCACTAGGCCACAAACGATTTGTGCTGACCCTTGCAAATTAGTGTGCTGGCAGGTGTAATTGGCAACCGCCAGCACTGTGGTTTGCAGAGGCACCGGTTCATCACCCGCCAGCGGTAGCATAACAGTGCTGGCGGGCAACATAAGGAACCGCCAGCAGAAATGAGGACGATTTCTGCTGGCGGTTGCCATATGTTGCCCGTCAGCACTGTGGCCCTCAATAAAACCCGACCGCTTCTTCTTCCCCAGCTACCTTCCATTGGAGCTTTGCCCGAGAGGAGCTCGGTAAAAGCTCCAAAAACACCCAATCTATGGGGGGAGGTTTTGCACTTGATTTCCTTGGAGGAGGTGGCTATATAAGGTGAGTTTGTGCTATTCCAACCTTCTTTTTTACCTTTTATCTATCATTTCTAGCTTCATCATAGATTCAGCTCTCTAGATCTAAGGTTTGCTAGCTAGGGGAGAGAGAGGAGTGAAGAGTGAGAAAATTAGTTGTAGATTATTTTTTAAGTAGATTGTTATGCAAATTAATTGTAGATTTGCTATGCTTGTCATTAATATAATTTGGTTCATTAAATAAAAAAGAGAGAAGTGAAAAGAGAGAAAATTTATTGTAGATTTTTTAAGTATAGTGTTATGCAGATTAATTGTAGATTCGCTATGTTTCTCATTAATATAATTAGTTTCATTAAATAAAAATTAGAATTGAGTTTTTAATTATTGTGACTCATTTATTATTACTATATGATTAAATTAGTTTCTAAAATGTAGAATTTTTTCATAGGTTGTTTAACATGGATCACAGAGCATGGATGTATGGCGTACAGAGACATTCTTCTACATTCACGACAGAGTTATCAAAGTTTCTCGAGGTTGCGAAGAAGCACGCTCACATTTGCAAGTCAAAGCAAATACGTTGTGCGTGTACTGATTATTGCAACAAACTTGTATGGGAGGATACTAATGACATCAAGATGCATTTGATACAGCGAGGTTTTATGAAAGGATACACAACTTGGTCCCACCATGGTGAGACAGTGTCTACTTTCAACAATGCAGACATTGGCACCGGGTATGATGAAGTGGGTGACGAAGATGAAAATGATCATGTCATGATGGATGATGCTTTTGATTGTGGAGATGAAAATGGTAATGAAACAGATGCACCACAAGTAGACGATGAATGTGATGTTGATATGGAGGAAATGTTGCGCCACATTGAACCAGAGGTGTTGGTAGGGACTGCTAAAGGGTTAGAAAATTTTGAGACACTTAAGAAGGCAGCAAAGGAATGTATGTATGAGGGTTGTGGGAAGGAGTGGACAGTGTTGCGTTTCATCCTCAGTCTTCTGATTGTTAAGGCTAAATTCGGATGGTCTGACAATAGTTTTATTGAACTCCTTACTTTGTTGGCCAACCTGCTCCCGAAGCCTAACCTTGTGCCAAAAAACACATATGAAGCAAAGAAGATCATCAACGCATTGAAGATGCGGGTGCAAAGAATACACGTATGCAGGAACCATTGCATATTGTACCGCGGTGACTATGCAGAAATGAAGAAGTGTCCTAATTGTGAGGCTAGTCGTTACAAAAGTAATGCTGATTTCGACGCAGAACGTGTCGCTAGCACAAAAGGCGGAAAGAGGAAGAAGGGTGGAAAGAAAAGTGCAGGTGCTCAAGTGGGGGATGAGTCTAGTATTGGTACCACTGACACGACTAGTCAACGTAAAGTCCCTGCCTTGGTGATGTGGTATTTGCCGGTGGAGGACCGTCTAAAGCGATTGTTCTCGAACCCAAATACCGCCAAACTAATGACTTGGCATGCCGATCACCCAGAGAAGTCTGATGGGAAGCTTAGACATCCTTCTGATGCTCGCCAGTGGAGGACCTTTGATTCCGAGCATAAAGACTTTAGAGATGAAAAAAGAAATATACAGTTCGCGTTAAGTACAGATGGCATGAATCCATTTGGTGAAAGAAGCAGCACGCACAGCACATGGCCAGTTCTGATGACCATATACAACCTTCCCCCTGGCTATGTCACAAGAGAAAGTTCCTTTTGCTAACCATTCTAATCCAAGGGTCGAAGCAACCTGGTATTGACATAGATGTTTTCCTGGAGCCATTGATGGAAGATATGGAGAAGTTTTGGAAATATGGGGTTGAGATGTGGGATGAGTACAGACAGGAGAAATTCACACTTTATGCTATTATCTTTGTTACCATTAATGATTACCCTACCCTATTTTCTGTGTTGGGTCAGATTCAGCTTGTGTAGTTTGCGTTAATGGTACAATATCTGTCTACCTAAAAGGATCTACGAAGATAGTGTATATGGGGGCCAGACGCTGGCTACTAAGGAGTCACAAGTACCGGAAGATGGCGGACTATTTTAATGGAACGATTGAGGGAAATTCTGCCCCACAACCGACCACGGGTAAAACCGTATTTGAAATGTGTCAGAAGGTCAAGTTCAAACTCGGTAAGAAGTCAAAAGATAAAGATGGTGTTGGAAGGAAGGAGGCTGAAGCTACAGAGAATGTCAATGATGTGCCTTTCAAGAAGATGTCGATATTCTTTAAGTATTTGCCATACTGGAAAGACCTGGCGGTGCACCATGCCATTGATGGGATGCATCTACAGAAGAATGTGTTTAATAGCACAATCGGATTCTTAGGCTTAACAAGCAAGGTAAGGGACGGACTGAAGTCACGTAGGGTAGGGGAGGAGGCAGCGGCCGGAGGAGGAGGAGGCGGGCAGGGGAGGTTCGTTCGGCGTGCCGTCGGTAGGGGTGCGGCCCGGGAGGCAGGGGCGCGCGCGGCCCGTGGAGGAGGCACCTAGCACGGCCGGCGCGCTGGCGGGGCTCGATCAGGCTGGGTGGTGCGGCGGCGCTCGGCCTGGGGCGCGGCGGCACTCGGCCTGGGGGTGGTGCCGCGGCGCTCGGGCAGCCTGCCGGCATCGATCGATCCAAACCATCTGCATTGACTTTTGTTGCCACAACCACAGCACTGACGGGCGCTTATGAGGCCCGCCAGCAGTAACTGTCTGCGCTGGCGGGCCCTTATGACGCCTGCCAAAGTGATCGTCACTGCTGGCGGGCGCTTATGACGCCCGCCAGCATACAATTAGTTTTTAAGGTTTTTAAAATTCCACTACTACAATTAGTTTTTAAAATTCCTCTACTGCAATAAAATAGTACCAAATTGAAGACATCACAACCGAATATATTATTGTATCAAATTGAAGACATCACAACCGAATATATCACAAGTAATAACCACTCAAGACATAAAAGGGTACATCGATAGTTCAAACAGGGTACATTACATAAGTTCACAAATATCACAAGTTCACAACCTTCAGAAGTGAAGTTCACAACAACAGTTCACAAGCAAGCTCACAGCGTCACAAAACGTAGTTTTCCACAGATACAAATACATTCATAATGGATTCGAAGTGAACAACTGAAGCTCAAATCTCGGTGCTAGCATCGTCCTCAAGTGCACCAATGCAGCCAGATACAATGTCGACAGATGTTGACATGTCCTCTCTAGTTGGAGTAGAACCATCATGATCAATGGACGGACTGTTGGTAGATGTTGACATGTCCTCTCTAGTTTGTTCAATTGAACCATCGTTTGATGAATCGACGGGTGCAGCTTCCAGAAATAGAACTACAACACATGAAAGTTTCATCACTTCAATTTGCAAATGCCAACTTACTTAATACATCACAACCGAATATATCACAACTTCAAACATGGTTAGAAGTAATAATCTACCTAGATCATGTGACGTTGGTACTCCAAACATGTCTTAGGTAATTTAGAAAACAATTACAACATTTCTAATCTAATCGCTTGAGAACTGGCCGGAGAGCAGAGAGCCAAAAGAGCTTCCGGAGTCCTGCGACGACATGTAGTAGTACCCTCGCTGGGTTGAAGGTGCAGACGATGTATGGGCTGCTTGTATCATACCTGCATGCTGACGACCTCCACTAGCTTGACCTCCTTGTGCGGCGGAAGGCCCCGAACCGTCGCCACCTTTGGCTGGAGGATATAACATGAACCGACGCCGTTGGTTGCGGTTATCTACAGTTAGAGTGATAATTGTTAGAGGGAACAATGTACAATTATCAGAGTAAGGTTTTGCTACAGAATGAAATCAAATAGGTCACATGTTCAGAATGATATTACCGTTGCCCAAAGCACTTCTCTGTCCATCATCGGGTGGTGCAGCTGATTCTGCTTCAATCCAAATACCCCACACGTTCAGAATGGTATCACCGTTTGTTGCTCTTCTGCGGATGCCTACACTTGCATCTTCAGGTATAGATGATGGGCTTGCATATGTGGTAAACAGCATAGAGAGATCGGACCTCCTCCTTTGCACAGCGTTAACCTGACATATGTTCTGGAAGACTCTTCCACAGAAATTAGGAATGTTCCAAAATATTGGTGGCACTCCAAGCAAGGTGATCCTCAATGGTTGCGCAGATTGTGGTGGGTGTGGGACTGGAGCCGGTGGCGTCGCGGTGACGGGTATTGTGGAATCAAGAGAAAATTCATCTAAACCATAAAATGGTGTCATTGGCCAGATCTGGAGCTTATATCCATCAACTCGAAGCAATCTATGGTCCAAGATTCGTTCTAAGTTAGCCGCTGAAGTGGTCACAGCCACATAATCATTAAGGAAGTGCCAGATATTTTCTAGCGGAACCGCCACACCCATCTGATCATGAATGGCTGTCTGTATCTTCATACGACCGATGTTATCAAAGTTATGTCCGGTCCTAAAAAGTAACATGATGCCAAGGTAGCGTGCATCATACGCATTGACCTCTTCCTCCTCAAAGAGAATGAGGTTTGGACGGTGGAAACTCCCCGCCATCAGCTCTGAGGGCCTTTACTCCTGTAAAATAATAGTCGAGTGTATTAGGGTACAGTAACAATCAAACTTGACATTTGTATTAGGGCAGAGTAACGATCATAGAACGATTGCACTGAGTTGCATGTGTTCGAACTCACCTTCTGTGAGGAGCCGGTGGCGGAAGCAAGACGGGGGCCTCCAAGGCAACGGCAATGCCTACTTCTCCTTCCCTGCCAAAATAAACCAATGCTTATTGTATATTCAAAATTTTCGAAACACCTCCCCTGTGTGGTGAGGTTTCCAGAAATCTGCAAGTAAAGGCCATGACACGAAGGGCGGGCCACACAAAAATTTTCTAGTTCAACCAAAAAACTAAACAAAATTTTGATCCAGCATCACTAATTCATCAAAAACTAAATAAAATTTTGATCCAACATCACTAATTGATCACTACGTGTAACTAAAAAACTGAAATCTTGAGGAGGCTCTCAAACCACTCACCACAGGTGCAGTCGAATGGAGGACGGCGCCGGCCAGACCACACCCCTCCTATTCACCCTCGGCCGTCTCCTACCCCTCCCCCTTGGCCTCCTCCATCTCCTTCTCCACGGGCCTCCTCCCTCTCCTCCTCCTCCACTTCCTCTCCCCTGGCCGGTGGCGGTGGCGTTGGTGGGAGCTGCGGCGGCGCGGCGGAGGGAGGGGCAGCCGGCAGTGGAGGTGGCGGTGGCGACAGCGGGAGGGAGCGTTGAGGCGGCGGAGGGAGGGAGCTGCGGCGTGGCGGCAGGGGGATCTGTGCTTGAAGATGGATGGATCTGCGCGGCGGAGGGATGGAGCTGCGGCGGCACGGGAAGGAGCTGCGGGCAGCGGCGGCGGAGGGAGCTGTTGCGGCGGCGGAGGGAGCTGCGGCGCGCGGCGGAGGAGCTGCGGTGGGGAGAAATTTCGGCAGCCTAACGGCGTAGCTTCGAGGTCTCGCCAACACTTAGAAATTTTTTAGGTGCTCGGCGAGCTATATAGAAGAATTAAACTACTGGCGGGCACTAAGGCCGCCCGCCAGCGCTCTAAGTGTCTGCTGGCGGGCTCTAAGGCCGCCCGCCAGCGCTCCCCTTCACTGCTGGTAGGCACTAAGGCCGCACGCCAGCGCTAAGGCCCCCGGAGGCACATACATGCCCCGTGCTACCTTATCCTCGGCCGCTCCCTAGATCGAGCTGCTGCTCCCGCCGCCCGCGCTTAGAGCCTCGCCGAGCTGCTGCTCCCGCCGATCGCGCCTAAACCTCGCCGAGCTTCTGCTCCCGCCGCGCGCGCCTAGAGCCTCGCCGAGCTTCCCCGCCATAGAGTTGTGTTGCTCCCACCGCTCCGGCCCGGCGGCCAGATGGCTCGAGGAAGGAGGCACAGGAGCACGCCAAGGCACGAGATGGAGGGAAGAACTAGCCACGATGATGAATCGGATCACCGGCTTCCAGAGATGGGGGTGAGGCATCCATTCAACCACAAATTTGGTGTTTGAATCAATATTGTTCTTGTTTGCATCTTATGATGATAAATTCTTTGGTTAATGCCAGCTCTAGTGGTTGCTGGAACAACACTCAGAAGAAGGCATGGTGGTGAGGACGGGGCTTACATGCCGCCATGGACAGTACCCACGGTTGGCTTGCTGCTGGTCTGGAGTGGATGCAGGGAGAAGGTTCTTGCAATGCTCAAATGTAGATAATCCTTGTGATTTCAAGTACTGGCTTGACCCTGAATTTTTTGGGAGAGCAAATCAAGTGATTCAGGACCTGGTGTCTATGAATGAAAGTTTGTCAGAGCTTGTGCAACATTTTCATGGGCAATGGGATGTTTTGCTTGGTTCCAGACATGAGGCAAGACAAGAATGTCACAAATTGAAAGCCATTTGTAATGAACAACTTAGTTGCATATGTATCCTGTTGTGTATTTCTGTTGTAATGGCATGCTTCCTCTCAATGGTTTTGTAAGCATGTATGCAATGTTGGTAATGAAATTGAGTATGCTAAATTTTAATTAATGTCAAATTTCCTTCACTACAGTGTTTGAAACATCTACAAGTTTACTGAAATGTACTTTGAATCATTTTACAATAGTTCTGGAAATTTGGGACTAAATTGAACACATTTTGGGCTGTTTTCAATTTTTCTGAATTTTTTGGAAATGCACAGTGCTGGCGGTCTCTTAAGACGACCGCCAGCACTGTGCTTTTCCCCAAAAATAAAAAAATGAAAGTGTGCCTAAACTAATTCAAAATTGTTCGAAACTTTTACAAGTTTACTGAAATGTTAAATAGTAACTATGAAAATTATTATTTGACACATAACACTAAATATTTTTCAAAGTTAGTTCAAATGTGACTCCTAGGTGAAACAACCCAAGAGTTAGAGGGTGTTTCACCCAAGAGACTCATTTGAACTAAAATTTTGAAACTAAAACTTTTCTATGAGCAAAAAACCTTTCCTAATTTACTTTGAATTATTTCACAATAGTTCTGGAAATTTGGGACTAAATTGAACACATTTTGGGGTGTTTTCAATTTTTCTGAATTTTTTGGAAATGCACAGTGCTGGCGGTCTCTTAAGACGACTGCCAGCACTGTGCTTTTCCCCAAAAATTAAAAAAATGAAAGTGTGCCTAAACTAATTCAAAATTATTCAAAAATCTACAAGTTTACTAAAATGTTAAATAGTAACTATAAAAATTATTATTTGACACATAACACTAAATATTTTTCAAAATTAGTTCAAATGTGACTCCTGGGTGTAACAACCCAAGAGTTAGAGGGTGTTTCACCCAAGAGACTCATTTGAACTAAAATTTTGAAACTAAAACTTTTCTATGAGCAAAAAACCTTTCCTAATTTACTTTGAATCATTTTACAATAGTTCTGAAAATTTGGGACTAAATTGAACACATTTTGGGCTGTTTTCAAGTTTTCTGAATTTTTTGGAAATGCACAGTGCTGGCGGTCTCTTAAGACGACCGCCAGCACTGTGCTTTTCCCCAAAAATAAAAAAAATGAAAGTGTGCCTAAACTAATTCAAAATTGTTCAAAACTTCTACAAGTTTACTGAAATGTTAAATAGTAACTATGAAAATTATTATTTGACACATAACACTAAATATTTTTCAAAGTTAGTTCAAATGTGACTCCTGGGTGAAACAACCCAAGAGTTAGAGGGTGTTTCACCCAAGAGACTCATTTGAACTAAAATTTTGAAACTAAAACTTTTCTATGAGCAAAAAACCTTTCCTAATTTACTTTGAATCATTTTACAATAGTTCTAAAAATTTGGGACTAAATTGAACACATTTTGGGCTGTTTTCATTTTTTTTGAATTTTTTGGAAATGCACAGTGCTGGCGGTCGCGTAAGACGACCGCCAACACAGAAGCTCAGTGCTGGCGGGTGCTTTATACCGCCCGCCAGCGGTGCTGCGGACCATATAGCGGCTCGCGGGGCTGAAAATTTTCTAAGTCCCGGCGCGAAAACGAAAAGACGCCGTGAGGGTGCTGAAATTTCGCGCCGGCCTCACCGCCGTCCTCCCCGAGCGCCACCACGTCGCCGTCCTCCTCCCCCAGTGCCGCCGCGCTGACGCACCGCGCTCCTCGCCGTACGCCCTTGGAGCACCGCCGCCTCCCGCCGTCTTCCTCTCCGAGCCGTGCCGCCGCCGAAGATGCCGGCCGCCGCATCCATCCCAAGCGCTGCCGTCTCCTCCGCCCCCAAGACCCGCCGTTGTTTGCGGATGGAGAACCCGACACCGCTGACAACACCACCCTGCGCGCGCCGCCGTCCCCTCGCGCCGCCGCCGACAATACCTCTCCGCCGCCCGCCGGCCCCGCGCCGTCGTCCACGCTGCGCGACACCGCCGCCGGCGAGGTCCCGCCGCCGTCGTCCACGCGGCGCGACGCCGTCGCCGGCGAGGGCCCGCCGTCGTCCTCCTCCCTGCGCGCCGCCGCCGCCGGCGAGGGCCCGCTACCGACGTCCTGCCTTCACCGGCCGGATCCAGATGGGTGGGTTTTTTTAAATTTTTTTTGCAGATGTATTATTAGAAATGCTTAATTTGTGGTTAAATGTGTTATTATAACTGTTTATAAATGCTTAATTTGTATTTACATGTCTCAATTAAGTGTGAAAAAAATTTTGTATGGTGTAGATTTCGATATGCTTATCTATTAAGTGTGAAAAAATTTGTGTGTATTTAAATATTAGTTATCTTTATTAATTGACAAAATTAGAAATGTTTATCTATTATGTGTGAAATTTTGATATGGTTTATGGTCTATTTTTTTGTAAAAAATGTATAAATAATAACGTGTACACTGGAATTTGGAATATATTTGAGGATTATTAGATAAAATAGTTATTGCTGGATATTATTTGGATTTTTTAAATTATAACTTGTACACCGGTCAGTCATGAATCCTCCGAGGACGAAGACGAAGAAGGATTTCAAGAAGACTATTTAACTCCAGATGAGTACGAACCTAGCGTACCACGACCTCATAGGTGTGCAGATGACGATGACGTTGATTACAATCCTAGCCTAGATGAACAGGTCTGCATACACATTCATATGTTGTTGATGTGTTTGTTGTTCACATTCAGATATATTAAATATAATTTGTATGTGTGTAGAACGATGATCAATCCCCGTCACGTCACCGTAGAGCATTGACTAATTCTGCACAGGAGATAGAAGGTTCAGGACCACTACCTTCGACTACTACTACTACTAGTAACCCCAAGAAGGGATGTGGAAAACGCAAACGAAACCAGATCCCTGAAAGAGGACAATATGTGATAGAACAACTTGGTGCCAAAGACGAGCCCGTCCTTCCTGAAGGGATAAATGCTCGATTTCGGAACATCGCAGGTGCAATTGTCAGGGATCAATTGGGGAACTGGATCACAATAACTAACTGGAAGAAAATGCCGGTGGCAACAAAGGATGTATTGTGAGCCAAACTGAAGGAAAGGTTTGTTTTTCCGGAAGGGACCGAGCGACAGGCTAGACGTTTTGCTGAGGGCCTCCTTGGAAGATGTTTACGGACTTGGAGGTCTACGCTTAATACAGAATTTGTTCAGAAAGGGAAGGATGCTAGGGCAGTGTATGGTAACATCCCGCTAGCGGTGTGGCAAGAATTCAAAGAACAGAAGACAACAGAGAAAGCAATAGCTGAGAGTAAAGAATATATAGAGAAGGCTAAGAAAGCTGCTGAGATCCCCCATCATCTGGGTTCGGGAGGATATGCTGCCAAGCTACAAAAATGGAGGCAAATGGAAGAACAGAGGAGGGTAGCTGGTTTACCAGAATTGTTTGAAAGCATGGATGAGCGTAGCAAGAATTGGTGCCTTGCTCGAATTTCGACAATAACACTTGACGGCAAGGTTGGATTCAAGAAACTCACAACAGAACAGATTTATGAGAAGTTGGAAGAACTCACCGATTTGCAAAAGCACGGCCTTTTCAAGCCCGATAGGGAGAAAGATATGCTAACCACCGCGATCGGAACCCCTGAGCACACTGGCTGTGTTCGAGGGATGTCATCTACCTTACCTTGGGGTAAAGCATTTCCTGAAGATAGAGGAAGGTATAAGAAGCGCGACCGTTATAAGAAAAATCTTGAAAACAAGATGAGAGAAATTGCCAAGCAAGAGCTGGTACAGTTCTTCATAACCCAACAACAGGCCACAGGATCAGCTGCAACCGATGCTCATGGACATGGAGTATTACCAAACCTGCTACTTGCCCAGAGTGGATCTGTCGTCGTTCCTCCAAGTAGTGCTGGGTCTATTGTCAATGCCAAGTATCCTGTTGATGACATAACAGATGATACCCCATGCAAGTTGGTTATACCTTACAGAAGGAAACAAGATAAGTTTCGCGAGGTTGCAACGGCCATGGCACCCGTGGGTCATACGTTTCTGAATCCACCCCGCCAGAGTATGCATGGGTGCAAGTTGTCTCGGTGTCTGATGAGGCGTGCGAGATTGATATCCCTACCGATGAGGGGATCGAGCTCCTTGGTGATGCGAGGAACCAATACATACTATGGCATCACCGAGATATCATTCTTAATGTATCGCCAAATCCCTCACAGCAGCCTGTAGTCGAGAACACAGAAGCACAAACAACTATGGATGTTGGGCAGGGAGGTAACGATGAGACCGAGCAGACGACTATGGATGTTGTGCAGGGAGGTAATAATGAGACCGAGTAGTAGACGACTATGGATGTTGGGCAGGGAGGTAACAATGAGATCAAGCAGTCAGTGCTATCACCTATCCATGAAATTGTCCATGACGATGAAGAAAGGGATGCAGATGTGGATAATTTTGAAGTTAATTTACCAGATTCACCTTCCCCCCGCCAGCTTCACCTACCAAGAGGGTACCCCGTATGATAACCTCATACGCACCAAAAAAGAAAACACCACAAGTTGACACCTTCTTACATGCACTGAAGGCGAAAAAAGGTGCAGCCATGAGTGATAAAATTGCAACTCGCTCCTCTGCTCGAAAGAAAAAGCAAGAACTCAATTTATTTGATTCGGAAGAGGTGCCCCAGGTTTTTGTGCATGGCAAACCATTCTGTTATACGTGGAAACTGTTGGAGGGGCCGCCGGAACTGAATAAGCTGCATGGATGGATCATGTTGACCATGAAGCAAGGCATTCATACTATTACCGCTAATGTCCCAACGTGGGTGTTCAGTAGCCCGATACCGTGAAAGTTGGTAATTGATCTCCAGGATTTGCACGCGATGTTCCGTCGTGAACGCCTTGACGTGAATCTCGTCACCGTTTGGTGCATGTAAGTCAACATGCATGTACCCCATACCAATTTTCAAATCCATATGTGTAGTTTTACTTTGGTATAACCATTCTAAGCGATCTATATATTTTGTAGGATGCAAGCCTTGGATGAAAGGAAGACCGGCGGGAGGTGGAAGGTAGCATACCTTGACCCGCAACAAGTGAGCGAGCCGGCGCACACGTACATAATCAGGGAAGCATTTGAAAAACAAATCGAACAAGAAACAAAGACAGAAGAGGAGAAACAAACTGTAATACAGAAATTACATGCTGCTAGACAACATGAAGTGACTGTATACATTGCAAAGATAATGAAGAAAAGGATGAAGCAGAAGAGCCACATCATGTGTGCTTACAATTTTAAGTAAGCTATTTCTAATTACTATTGATAAATATATTTAATATGTGATTTATTTATATTAATTATTGGAACATAATTATTTTCAGAGACCATTTCATTGTCTTATGTATCTGTCCAAAGCTTGGAGAAGCAGGGATCTTCGACTCATTACACTACGAAGAGAACGTTTACGGGGATTTCATTAAAATTCTAAAAAAGTAAGGAAACCCATTGTAGTACTTTAATAATGCATGTAAACACTAGAAATTGTATAACTGACTTCTGTCTTTGTATCCTCAAAGCGCGTATCGGCTATACATAATAAATGGTGGGGAGCACCCTGCAAATAGGGAAAAGATGTTAATACGACATGCCAAATACGTAAGAACATAACAAATTGATATTATTCATAGTTGTGCAATTCGTTAATAATTTCTCATCACTTTTTATTTTTTTAGTGCTACAAGCAACCTCCTGGCAGTATCTTATGTGGATATTACGCGTGTGAGATGTTGAGAAATAATGGAAGGTATCGGACGAATCCTGAAGACGTAAGCCTCTGGTACACAACCATATGCTAATTTACTTTCTAATGATTATGCATAATAATCTTCAATTATTGTGCGTATGTGCAGCTCCCTACTATAGATACTTCGTGGGGGAACCTGAGAGACAAGGACATCGAGAACATTTGTGCGGATCTGGCGAGGTTCCTCCAACGTGAGATTTGCCACGAGCTGGGAGAATTCTTCGATAACGAAGGAGTGCTGATTCTAGAAGAGCACGAAAAGTTACGTCGATGGGTGTAGTAAAGGATTATCTATTTTTAATGTGGATTAATAATATGTGAGACTTATGTAGTATTATATGCTAGTTTGGATTATATGGTTGATAGACACATTTGAATTTGTGGGACAAATACAAATAAATACAGGTGAATTCAGCCTACAAATACGAATACTATTGAATACGGGTGAAATTGGCGGATAAATACGAATAATAAGCAAATGCAGTAAAAACTAATGAGAAATGGAAAAAAGTAGTTCCTAACCACCCGCCAGCACAGAAATACTCTGTGCTGGCGGGTGGCATAACGTCACCGCTAGCAGAGAAAACCTCAGTGCTGGCGGGTGTGTTAAGTAGGCCGCCAGCATAGAGGTCCTCTGTGCTGGCGGTTGGTTTAAGGCGTCCGTCAGCACTGAAGTCCTCTGTGCTTGCGGGCGGACACCCGCCAGCACTGAGGGCCATTTGTGCTGACTGTAAGTTGCTGGCGGGTGCTGCGCCCGCCAGCATAGAGGCGTTTTAGCCGTCAGCACAAATCGTTTGTGGCCTAGTGAACGTTGCATAATATCCACAACACTGTCAAATTGGACAGTTTCTCTCCTAAACATATGTCTGAAAAAAATAAATAGGCTTCATTGTTCGGTCATATTATATTTGAAAAATCTCCGAGCTAGTAGGTTCCAAATAGCTTGTACTACGTTGGTAATATGAAGGGACCCACAAGAGACAAGACACGTCCTGTTTGGATCTCGAATCTGTTATCTGATTACTATGCACAACTTGTTTGCAACTTAACACGTTGAAAACGTGCGCGCGCGACGGGTTCGGCCACTGATTGCATCCAATCCCAAGCAACAGTAACGTACCGTTGGCTTTACACGTAGCGCAGCTGTATTTAATTTAGCACACTCGCTTGGCCGCAGAGCTCGCAAATCAGGAGAGGCTGTATCTAATCTTCCCTTTGCTGAAATGGAGAGGCTGCTGGAGCGGCGGGAGCTGGACCTTGAGCTCACCCTCCTCCCCGCCGACTCGTCGTCGGACCCGCCGGAGCCGCCCGGCTTCTTCCTCTGCACCTACTGCGACCGCAAGTTCTACACGTCGCAGGCGCTCGGCGGCCACCAGAACGCGCACAAGTACGAGCGCACCCTCGCCAAGCGCCGCCGGGAGATCGCCGCCGCCATGCGCGCGCACGGGGCGTCCGCGGTCGGCGCCTGGGTCGACGCCGCCTTTTCCAGGGCCGGCGCCGGCGGCGCGGGGCGCGTCAGCGTCGCCGCTGACGGAGACGACGAGCGAAGCAGAGCGAGGCCGCCGCTGCTGCAGGAGGCCGTTCTGACACCGCCGCCGGGGCAATCGTCTCGCCTGCTGCGGGACAAGAAGAGCTCGTCGGAGTACGGCGTGGGGCGCGCCGACGAGCTGGACCTGTCCCAAAGGCTGTGACGTACGGCGACGGGCCTCTCCCGCGGCACGCCGGCATCTCTCTAGTCTCCATAGGTTTGCTTGGATAATCTATGGAAAAAGTCTAGATAACCCCCCACCTATGGGGGTTGGATCACATCACCCCCCAACCTATGAAACCGGATGTTTTACCCCCCGAACTATCCAAAACCGGACAAATTACCCCCTGAGGCGGTTTTGGACGGCTGTTTGCTACAGTAACGGCGGTTTTGTATTTTTTCTTTTTTGTTATTTCGGCTGAATCATTGAAAAATCATAGTAAATCACAGAAAAATCGTAAAATGGAAAATCCAATTTTGTTGGACTCCACATGAGTAGATCTACACAGTGAATATATAATATGAAATGATTTAGAACATTTTTTTAGAGCTATGAATTAATTACATAAAAGTATAGATCTAAAGCTATAGCAAAAAAAATGTTCTAAAACATTCCATATTATATGTTCACTATGTAGATCTACTCATGTGGAGTCCAACAAAATTGGATTTTCCATTTTATGATTTTTCTGTGATTTACTATGTTTTTCAATGATTCAGCCGAAATAACAAAAAAGAAAAAAAAGACAAAACCAACTTTACTGTAGCAAACCGCCGTCCAAAACTGCCTCAAGGGGTGATTTGTCCGGTTTTGGATAGTTCGGGGGGTAAAACATCCGGTTTCTTAGGTTGGGGGGTGATGTGATCCAACCCCCATAGGTGGGGGGTTATCCAGACTTTTTCCGATAATCTATACCCGATGATATGATCTCTGTTGCAATTCAGGCTGATGAGTCGTTTCTCCTTGAATACATGCATATACCGGAGTTTGTATAATGGGATTTCTTGGCAACGGGCAAAGACAATTTTTTTTCGACTCATACCACCAGAGATTTTAGTGTGCTCGATCGCTCTACAGTTGTTATCTCTTCGTTCTCAATGCAATTTTTATCTACTGAATTTTCAGCATGTATCTAGTTGGAATTTACTAAGGGTTTCAAATTATAATTCGTTTGACTTTTTTCTTCAAATTTGGCCACCCACCTTATTCAAAAATTTGAGCAAAATATTATATTTCTTGTTGTGCCTTTGCTTTATTAATGTAAGTTCTGCAAGTTTAACTTAAATTTGACTATATTTGCATAAGTTTTTTAGTAAGGTGAGTGGTCAAACTTTGGAGGTTGAAAAAAAATCAAATGGAGGGAGTAATATGGAATTGAGTATGCCATGAATTTTCATCATTAGTTAAGGATATTAGTGTAATAGGGTCATGCGGATTATCAGCCACCATAACCTTGCAATTCTTCCGAGCCAAAGAGAAATCCAAAGATGGTCCTGGAAAATTCTGAAACCATTCATTCATTATATTGGTGCTAATTAGGTTTTCTGTAGCTTGCCACTCTTTGCTGTATTTATGTGAAAACCTTGCTTCTGGAAATTATCTATCTCATCTCATGTTCTGAGAAGTGAGAAATTCTCCTACAGATCCTGAAAAGATCGATTTCGTGCTGGGATAAAGAAGCTCTCATTTTATCCCACAGTTGCACCAAAAAGGCACCAAGCATCCATCGCTGGGCCATCCCCTTTGTTCTCCGATAATCGGCCTGTTCGCTTGGCTGGTTGCTGGTGGCTGGTGCTGGTTTGTTCTGAGAGAAAAGTACTGCTGGCTGGTTGCTGGTGGCTGGTTTTTTCTGAGAGAAAAGTACTGCTGGCTGGTGGTTGATAAGCCAGACGAACAGGGCGAATCCCGCTCTGCCTGTTTGGGCCCAGGACGTCCCTACTAGGGCCAGGCCTTATTGAAGTCATTCCCATGGGCCAACACGTGGTACCACCAGGACCCACCCAGTCAGTCCACACGAGGCCTTCTGATCCACTTTGTTTCCATTCACCGTCAGCACGGTTTTAGAAAAAAATTATTTTTCTCCACAATTTTCAAACATAAATGCCTGAAACCGCCGCCGTTTCAAACGGCGATTGGACCCAACCGCTGTGGCAAAAGCCGGTTGCAGTCCATCAACAGCGGTAGGCCGGCAGCAACCAACCGCCGTTTGCAACGATGGCTAGTTCCAACAGCTGTTGGAAATGGCGGTTGGATCTTTTTTATTTTTTGTTAATATTTTTTGATACAAGGTTTTTTCAATAAATACTACGTATATTAGTAAACTTTCTTTGAAAAAAAGTACAATAAGAATATGGTCATAGTTGAACCCGAAACGCGTGGTGCGATCCTGCTGACGAAGCGTTGACCGCACCAGGTCTCCCTCGACCAACCACACGAGCGGAAGAAATCCTGCTGTGTGTAGCCTGCTCCACAAAATGAAATAGGTGTCAGTGCAATTAACATTACCAAATAACATTATTAATTTAATATTTAGATGAATGGGGTATCATATTATGTACTTCGGAATCCAACGCGGGTGTAGCGGCAGCAGGTGCCCCGGAGCCTGAGCATGTACAGTGCCGAGTCATCTACCGCAAACAATGAACAGGTATGACCGGTGGTCCTTGTCGATCCTCGGTCCTTGTCGATCCTCTTGTCAAACAGCTCAGGACGCATGTACGATGCAACAGGCCGCTATGCCATAGCTACAAAAAATAATTTCCAAAGTTACAATATACAATCCAATAAAAATGTAGTAATTTCTTTAAAAATATAGTAATTCTAGAATTTTGAAACAATTTTTTTAGAATTTCTAAACTAATTTCTAGAATTTCTAAACTAATTTCTACAATTTCTAAAGAAAATCTAGTATTTCTAAACTAATTTGTAGAATTTTAAAGAAAATGTAGTATTTCTAAACTATTTTGTACAATTTCAAAGGAAATCTATGATTTCTAAACTATTTTATAGTATTTCTAGATAAAATATAGAATTTCTAAACTATTTTACAATAATTCTAGAGAAAATCTGGTATTTCTACACTATTTTATAAAATTTCTAAAGAAAATTTAGTATTTCTAAACTATTTTCTAGAATTTCTAAAGAAAATCTAGTATCTATAAACTAATTTCTAGAATTTCTAAAGGAAATCTAATAACTCTAAGCTAATTTCTAATATTTCTAAAGAAAATATAGGATTTCTAAATTATTTTCTAGTATTTCTATAGAAAATCTAGTATTTCTAAACTATTTTCTATAATTTCTAGAGAAAATCTAGTATCTCTAAACTATTTTCTAGACTTTCTAAGGAAAATGTAATATTTCTAAACTAATTTTTACAACTTCTAAAGATTATCTAGTATTTGTAAACTAATTTCTAGATTTTCTAAAGAAAATCTAGTATTTCTAAACTATTTTCTACAATTTTTAAACAAATTTCTACAATTTTTAAACTATTTTGTAAAATCTCTAAACTATAAAAAAGTAGGGCGATTAGAAAAATACCTGAGTCAAAGCGCAGATGCGGCAGAGCTTCGCTGAGAATGAGAGAGAGAAGAATGAGGGGACGAGCCGACGGTAGGGGCTACCGCTGTTTTATACGCCCCCAAGGTCCAACTGGCGTGGGGACCGGCGGTTGCCTTGGGCGGGCCCAGCGGCATGCCCCTACCTCCATCTGGAACGGCGGTTAGATGCCCGCGCGACCGTGCTACCTACTGTCATTGCCAACTGCAGTTTTTTTGACTACCGCCGTTTGAAACGGCGGTTGCAGCCGTTTCAAATGGCGGCTCATGATTACTTCTCAAAATTTCTCTTTCGGGCATTTACGTTTGAAAAATCATGAAAATAAATAAATAAATAAATAAATAATTCACGGTTTTAATTTCCGGTTGTGAAGGGATTGAAGCCCGCCCTGTTATGTGATTGTGTATACTGCTGTTTGCATCGCTCAGTCCTCACACACAAAAAGTTTCAAAAAAAAGTCCTCACACACTGACACACAACATAGGACGTTTCGCCGCCGATTTTTTCTTTTCGTTGAAAGGAAAATAGCGTGGGTTCTGTAGTAGCGAGCTCTCACATACTAGTCACATGAGATAGGACGTTGTACGCAGTTGCAAAATTAATCCAGGACCCAGCAGATCCAATTCCTTGCTTATATGAGGGTCTTTCAGGAAAAACGTTTTTGACCATGCATTGAACAACGCCATGCAATATGGCAGTGGATCTTTCGCATTTAACTGACTAGTCGTGTACGCATCAGCAGTTGTTTAGATTCACAAAAATTTATACTGTATCACATCAAGTTATATCTTTTCTCACAACACACACTCTAATGCACAATTTTTACACAACTTTACACTTTAAATGCACTATACATTCACACAAATTTACGAAACTAGTAGTCTTTTACTACTACATGCTTTGCCTGCGTGCACACGTTCTGATACAGCACGGGGAGAGACATGCAAATTTCTGCCACACTGCGCAGCAGCTTTGTTGGGGTCCCGACATGTGGGTCCTCACCGTGCACAGAATCAATATTTGATATCGCTGTTTTAATTTGGTCCCTTCGAGCGTTGTCATCTAGAGACGACATCCAAATCTAGCCATCAAAGCTACACAGTGTACTAACTACTAAGACTACAGTAACATTGATGCAGTGATACTCTAGCAGCAGCAGCAAAACCATAATCAGTTAATCATGTTTTAGGCAATGATGCATGCACCGAACAACAAAAACGCACTAGGAACAACCTTTGCATTTTGGACTATATAAAGAAAATAGATGCAGCTTGCAGCACGTACAGTCTATTACAAATATAAAAATCGAACTCAAATGAGAGCAGTCCCAATGGAAGAAACTCACAAGAAATCATATATAGAAACTATCTTCAATAGTGGTAGTGTCTTCAAGTTATAATTGTTTTCTCTTTCTCTCTTTCAACTCTAACTTATTACTCCAATGAGAGAGTGTTTTTTTCCTAATGATAATTTCATGATTTCTTGGTGCATTGGTTTAAGAGAAGACTTGGTTTCTTCATGAAGAGAAACTATTTCTATGATTCTCTTTCTCTTTCCTCATTAATTAAGCGGCCACATCACAATTTTTATTAATTGATAAGCTAATTAAGAGAGATAGAAACTATCATTAATACACCATTAGGAGTGCCCTGAGGCATCTATCTTTCATTCCTTCAATATAATTTCGTGTCTATTTAATCCGTATCAAGACGAGGACTTTTTTATTTGCTAAAGAAATACATTCTGTTGCATCTCCTGAGACATCTAACTTAGAATATTTCTTTTTCTTGTGCAGAATATTTTTCCTTCTGCTACACATCAAATAGTTGAAACTGCAACAAGCTGACGAATAACACTAGGCCACAAACGATTTGTGTTGGCAGCTAAAACGTCTCTATGCTGGCGGGCACAACACCCGCCAGCAACTTAGAGTCAGCACAAATGGCCTTCAGTGCTGGCGGGTGCCCGCTCGCCAGCACAGAGGCCCTCAGTGCTGGCGGACGCCTTTACTCACCCGCTAGCACTGAGGTTTTCTATGCTGGCGGTATGGTTATGCCACCCGCCAGCACAGAGCATTTCTGTGCTGGCGGGTGCTTAAACCGCACGCCAGGAACTATGTTTTCCATTTCTCATTAATTATTCCGTATTTGTTTACTATTTGTATTTGTCCGTCAAATTCACCTGTATTCATTATTATTCGTATTTGTAGGCCAAATTCACCTTTATTTATTTGTATTTGTCCGCCAAATTCAAATATGTCTATCGACCACATAATCCAAACTAGCATATAATAATACATAAGTCTCACATTATTACTAAGAAAACATAGTACATAATAGATAATCCACATAATTGATATCCAACATTTCAAATAGATAATCCTCTACTACACCAATCAACGTAACTCTTCGTGCTCTTCTAGAATCAACACTCCTTCGTCATCGAAGAATTCTCCGTGCTCATAGCAAATCTCACGTTGGATAAACCTCGCCATGTCCGCACAAATGTTCTCGATTTCCTTGAGTCCCAGGTTCCCCCATGATCCCTCTAGAGTAGGGAGTTGCACGTACACACAATAAATGAAGATTATTACGCATAACCATTAGGAAGTTAATTAGCACATGGTTGTGTACTAGAGGCTTACGTCTTCAGGATTTGTCTGGTACCTTTCATTATTTCTCAACATCTCGCACGCATAATATCCACATACGACACTGCCTGGAGGTTGCTTGAAGCACTGCAAACAAATAAAAAGCGATGAGAAGTTATTAACAAACTACACAACTATGAAAAATACCAAGTTGTTATGTTCTTACGTATTTGGCATGTCGTATTAACATCTTTTCCCTATTTGCAGGGTGCTCCCCACCGTTTAATATGTATAGCCGATATGCGCTTTGAGGATACAAAGACAAAAGTTAGTGATACAATTTCAAGTATAGCCGATACATGCATTATTAAAGTATTACAATGGGTTGTCTTACTTTTTTAGAATGTTAATGAATTCCCCGTAATCCTCCTCTTTATAGTGTAATGAGTCGAAGACCCCTGCTTCTCCAAGCTTTGGACACATACATAAGACAATGAAATGGTCTTTGAAAATAATTATATTAAAATACTTAATATAAATGAACCACACATTATATATATATATATATAGTAATTAGAATTAGCTTACTGAAAATTGTAAGCACACATGATGTGACTCTTGTTCTTCCTTTTCTTCATTATCTTTCCAATGTATACAGACACCTCATGTTGTCTAGCTGTATGGTATTTCTGTATTATTGTCTATTTCTCCTCTTCTGTCTCTGTTTCTTGTTTGATTTGTTGTTCGAGTTCTTTCTTCATTATGAACACGTGCGCTGGCTCGCTTACTTGTTGCGGGTCAAGGTATGCTACCTTCCACCTCACGTTGATCTTCTTTTCATCCAATGTTTGCATCCTACAAAATAGATCGCTTAGGATGGTTATAACAAAAATACATATGGATTTGAAAATTGGTATGTGGTACATGCATATTGACTTACATGCACCAAACGGTGACGAGATTCACGTCAAGGCGTTCACAACGGAACATCACGTGCAAATCCCGGAAATCGATTACCATCTTTCGTGGTGCCGGGCTACCGAACACCCACGTTGGGACATTCGCGATAATAGTATGAATGCCTTCCTTCATGGCCCTCATGATCCATGCATGCAGGTTATTCAGTTCCGATGGCCCCTCCAACAGTTGCCACCTATAACAGAATGGTTTGCCATGCTCATAAACCTAGGGCACCTCTTCTGAATCAAATAAATTGAGTTGCTGTTGCTTTTTCTTTCGAACAAAGGAGCGAGTTGTAGTTTTTTCACTGAGTGATGAAACTTTTTTAGTCTTCATTACGTGTAAGAAGGTGTCAACTTGTGGTGTTTTCGTCTTTGGTTCATATGAGGTTATCATACGGGGTACCACTGGCCTCTTGGTAGGTGGAGCTGGCGGGGAAGGTGAATTTGGAAAATTAACTTCAATATTATCCACATCTGCATCCCTTTCTTCATCGTCATCGATAATTTCATGGATAGGTGATAGCATTGGCTGCTTGATCTCATTGTTACCTCCCTGCCCAACATCCATAATCGGTGGTTCCGAGTTCTCGACTACTGTTGATGCAAAAAAATGGAATCAAGTTCTTCAACGGCAACACGTAACGGATCCCCGGGATATAACAAGGCGTGCCAGCCGACCTAACCTGTTGATCGGCACGGAAAGATAGGAAACGTTAGATGCGGGTTAGATCAGCTAGAGAACTGATGTGGGTCTTCAACAAGTAACAGCCGGATCGGCCAATACTACTACAGAGCGAATCGGCTAGCTGGAGCAGCCGAAGTGCAAGTATAACCAAAAGGCTAGATCAGCCGATTTGATGACGTAGGCAAAGCGCAAACAAAAGCAGAGCAAACTAAGTGCTACGAAACAACACTCGAACCCGATCTGAATCAGCTAGATCGTAGTGAAACGATGCAAGAGCGACGATAGCCGATACGATATGATTACGAGCTGGATAAATTGGTGATAAAAGCTAAATAAACAAGAAAAGACTTGCAAACCTAGCTGATATCGATAAGTTGTGAATAAAACTTAGACGAAACCACAGCGATGCGCCCAGAGGTTAAAACCCAATTATTATTCGATAAAATGGTACTTACAAGCTTGCCGGAGGTCGATCGACGCTGCCCGACGAGCTAAAAGAACGACGTTTGAAGAAACAAGAAAATAAGAAGAAGTAAAAAAGGGGTGGCAAGTCGCCGACTTGAATAAGTAAAGTTTTGTTGATATTGGTGTGTCCAATCTTTTTCCAACCACGCAGGGTCGCTATTTATGTCCTGAGGACAACTTGACTTTTAGTCGATGACGACAAAGTTTACTTGAATCTAAAGAAATAAAACTACCAAAAACTTAATGATTCTCATAAGAATCGGACTATCTAAACTGACTTTGACCCGTTGTCAACTTGGTTGTTGACCCACCTCCGTCTTCCTTCCTTTTGGCATATTCTTCTTCTGTCACTTCTCTTCTCCATCAATCGACTGATTCCCGATCGGCTGGTCCCTTTTCTCCCTTTCTCCATCGGCTCTGAGGTCTTCCTGATGTCTCTTCAGTTATTCCTTGACACGTGTCAAAAAACGGTGCCAACACATGGCCCCCAGTTTCAGAGTAAATTTTTTTTGCTCTGAAATTCTTATCTTCTTCCTTTCAATCCCTGAGGATTCTTTGTGATCTTCTTCTTCTGGAGTTTAGAGTACATTTTTCTCTTGTAGCGGCTTTCAAATTCTTTTTCCTCTTTCCTAGGGAAACGTATCACTGACCTCATTATGAACCATTGGAAGTAGAGCTTTTCACGGGGGAACTGTTCCATTTTGACTATATTCGACATCTTCTGAGATTCCTTCCTATCCCATCGTTTCTCTACCCCCTGTGTTTGATTATAAATAGCACCTGAAGGCATCGACTTCCTCACAACTTCAGCCATGGTGCAACAAGTAGATCTGATAGGATGTAGGCTCCTCCTTTTCGCTTGTCTCTCTTCTTCTCTTTCTTTTCTTTGCAGTTAGAAGAATTCTTGTGAAGTAGTGTAGCGGCCTGTTTCTCTCGCTGGCATCTTTTGTGAAGTCAGGAGGTGCAACAACTAGAAGAACCCTTGTGAAAAGCTTGGGTTCAATGGCTGCTAGGCAGAAGTAAGAGAGAGTGCCAGTTACACTTTATCGGTGGAGAGCACCACAAGGGGAGGTGAACCATCTTGGTCATCAACTCGGCGAGTTCTGGAGGAAGGTCACAGAATCTGGAGAAGATTTTTCACCAATTCTTCCTCTCTGGCATTCATCGATTCCATATTCTCATCATACTGGAGATAATGAGCCCTTTATGTAATCCGTAGTATCTTCTATCAGATGTAATCACCATGTATTGAAATATGAGAGAAAGAAATGTATATATTCTCATTTTTTTTGTTCTAAGGGTGATTGTTACATCGGCCATGATCCGAATCTCTTATCGGATGTGAAAAATACTTTATCCTTTTATTTTTTTGCTAAAGGCGATAACAGGGTATCGGCTATCCGTCTTAAGAACGATTGCTAAGAAATCGGCTGACCATCCGAAATTCCAATCAGCTAAAAATTAGTAGTAATAATCAGTTAACAACAGAAGGTGAAACCGATTAAAATATCCACAACTAAATCGGCTAGAAGCCGGAAGTAGTTTAAGCACCAACCCAAATGCTTGGATAGTATCTCTTCAGATATTTCCCATTCAAGGCTCTTGAAAACTTTTCTCCTTCCAGTGTCTCCAAAATATACACATTGCCTGGAGCACTTTGACTGGTACGAAAAGGTCCTGTCCAATTGGGTGACCATTTGCCGAATTTAGGATCTCTGGTTCCGATCGGCAATATAAGTTTCCATACCAAATTCCCTTCAGAGAATTCTTTGATATTAACCTTCTTATCATACCACTTGGATACCCTTTTCTTATTTTCTTCAATATTGATCAAGGCCCTGAGTCGACTGCCGGCTAGATCTTCTAACTCTTCTTTCATTAAATTTGAATAATCATCGGCCGATAGCTCATCTTGTAATGACATGCGTCCGGATCCTGTTCTTATTTCCCAAGGTAAAACAACATCATGTCCATAGACCAATTGATAAGGAGAAACTTTAGTGGCTCCACGACAAGCCATCCTGTAAGCCCATAATGCTTCATTAAGTATGGTATGCCATCACTTTAGGCTTTCATCATTCTTTCTCTTGGTTAATTTGATAATACTTTTGTTAGAAGCTTCAGTTTGTCCATTGGCTTGAGCATAATAAGGAGAAGAATTCAATACTTTGATTCCCATACCGGTAGCAAATTCATCAAACTCTCCCGACGTAAATTGGCTTCCTTGATCTATTGTAATGGTTTGGGGTATTCCAAATCGATAGATGATGTGTTCTTTCACAAAATCAATCATATTACCCGACGTCACATTCTTGAGAGGAATCGCTTCAACCCACTTGGTGAAGTAATCGGTAGCCACAAGTACGAACTTATGTCCTTTGCTTGACGGAGGGAAGATTTGTCTGATAAGGTCAATTGCCCATCCTCTGAATGGCCATGGTTTGATTATTGGGTTCATTGCTGATGCCGAAGCTCTTTGCACACTTCCGAATTTCTGGCAATCTTGACACCCTTTGTAATATTTAAAGCAATCTTCCAATATGGTTGGCCAGAAATATCTATTGTTCTTGATCATCCATTTCATCTTAAAGGTTGATTGATGAGCTCCACATACTCCTTCATGAATCTCACCCATCAATATTTTTGCTTCCTCTTCGCCTAAGCATTTGAGTAAAACTCCATCAAGCGTCCGATAACAAGTTGATCATCTAACAGAACATATTTGAGAGATTTGAGTTTAATACGACGATCCACCTTTTTTGAAGGATCTGACAGATAATCGACCAGCTCTTTTCTCCAGTCATTAGTATCATATTCTGCGACTAGAATCGGCCGATACCCAGAAGCATTTTGGGCCAACCAATTAGCATCTTCGTTTTGAGCTTTCAGAATATGCCATAATGTTGCCATCCTGAATTCTCTGAGCAAATCCAAGCAAGCCTCATGATAAATTCTTAGGACATCATCTTTGCATTCATATTCTCCAGTTAGTTGTTTAATGACTAACAAGGAATCATAAAAAATCTCAACTGCTTCAATTCCTTCTTCCCGAAGCAATGTAAGCCCTTTCAACAGAGCTATGTACTCTGCTTGATTATTGGTAGAAGTTTTCTCAATTGGCACAGAAAGCTCATATGATTGTCCTGTAAGAGAAATCAAAACACTACCAATTCCAGCTGCAGCACACATGATGACCCATCAAAGAATAATGTCCAAGGAGCAATATCAACTTCATTTGACCCCAAATGTTGCGTGACAAAATCAGCCAGTATTTGTCCTTTGATTGCTCGTGCTGACTTATATCTGGGATCAAATTCTAATAAAGCTAACACCCACTTGCCAATGCGTCCTTTCAATATCGGCAGAGATAACATATATTTGATCACATCATCTTTTGCATATTACTGTGCACTCAGCCGATAGAAGGTAATGTCTTAACTTTGTGCAGGAGAAGTACAAACATAAGCATAGCTTCTCAACTGGTGGATACCGAGTTTCCGCATCTAAAAGCCTTCTGCTTAAAAAGCAGATCACCCTTTCTACCCCTTCAAATTCTTGGACTAAGGCCGAACCAATAGCATCATCAGCTGTTGATAAATATAATTTAAATGTCTTGCCATGCTGAGGAGGAACCAACACAGGAGGAGACTTTAAATATTGCTTGATATCATCCAAACACTTTTTGCTGTTCTGGTCCCCATACAAACTCTTGATCTGGCTTCAACTTCAACAAAGGGGTGAATGATCGAATTCTTTAGGACAAATTGGATATGAATCTTCTGATAAAGTTGATTTTGCTAATAAGTGATTGCAATTCTTTCTTATTAGTTGGAGGGACCACCTTATCAATTGTAGTAATCGACTTTTCTCCAACTTCAATGCCCGCTCGTGAATCATGAAGCCCGGAAATTGACCAGCCGATACACCAAAAGCACACTTGTGAGGATTCATCTTCAAACCATGCTTTCTTGTACTTTCCAGGGTCTTTCGTAGATTGGCCAGATGTTCTATATGATCTTTAGATTTCACGACTACATCATCAATGTATATTTCCACTGTCTTACCAATAAGGTCGTGGAAAATATAATTCATTACTCTCTGATATGTAGCACCCACATTTTTAAGCCGAATGTCATGACTACCCACTCATATAAGCCGACATGACCAGGACATCTGAAAGCTGTTTTCGCAATATCTTCAATGGCCATAAATATTTGATTATAACCAGCGTTGCCGTCCATGAAGGTGATAATTTTATGTCCAGCAGCAGCATTCACCAGTGCGCCAGCTATCGGCATTGGGTATCCATCCATTGGCATTGCTTTATTCAAATCTCTGAAATGAATGCATACACGAAGTTTGCCATTCTTCTTGTAGACATGAACTATATTTGAAATCCACTTGGCGTATCGACATTGCCGAATGAAACCAGCTTCGAGTAACTTAGTTATCTCGGCTTTTATATCTAGAAGAATTTTGTCATTGCATGGTCTCGACCTTTGCTTTAACGACTGATATCCTGGCTAGATTGGCAGCCGATGTTCTACAATTGATCGGTCTAAACCAGATATTTCATAATACTCCCATGCAAAGCAATCTTTAAACTCTTACAATAATGAAATCAGCTTTATTTTATAATCTGCTTCTAGTCTGGCACTGATAAACGTCGACCTTGGTTTGCTTCTATCACCAAGATCTATTTTTTCCAACTCATCTTCCGATGTAAACCCATGCCCAAGCTTTCCTTCATCTTTTATAAACTGATCCATTAAACCATAATTTTGGAACTAGCCACTTGGATTAGCCCACTCTTCTGCAGTTGACTGATCTTGAGGTTTGACAATTTCTTTGTTCTTGGCCAATTCAAATTTCAAATTTCCTTCTTGTGAGATTGAATCCCTGGTCACGTCAACCATATTGGTTGGAAAAGAATGTTGATCAGTTTTTGTCAGTCTAATCACTTCAGCAGGATCAATCTCAACATCTCCCTCTGAATCATAATCTTCAACATAAGGTATCTTCTTCTGATAACTCCTTCGAGGTTCATAAGGCTGAGAAGAACTTTCATGGCTCAATCGGTGCACCAACTGGCTTATGCTCTCAAATTCTTGCGAAGCATACTTCTCTTTGATTGAAGGCAAGAGTCCTTGAAAAGCCAATTCTGCCAATTGCTTGTCAGTGAGAGATAAGCTATAATATTTGTTCTTCGTCTCTTTAAACCTTTGGACGAAGTTTGACACTGATTCATCGTTCCTCTGTTTCAGACTGATCAAATCAGTAACCTTCATCTCATGTATCCTAGAGAAGAAATATCCATGAAATTTCCTTTCAAGATCCTCCCAACTCTAAATAGAATCGGCTGGTAACGATATAAACCAAGCAAAGGCTGGCCCTGATAGTGAAGATGAGAATAGACGCACCCTCAATAATTCATTTGTTCCTACATCTCCACATTGGATGATAAATCGTCTGATATGTTCAATAGTGGAGCTGTCGTCCTGACTAGTGAACTTGGTGAAATCAGGTACCTTATACTTTTGAGGGAATGGAATTTGATCAAAATAAGCAGGATAAGGAGTCCGGTACACGTCAGTTTGTTGCTTTGGTTTCAACCCAAACTGTTTTTGTACCAAATTTGTAATCTCAGCCATAAATTTCTTACTCTGATCAATCGGCTGACTATTTGCCAAAGGATTTAGCCGATTTTGCATAATTCCAACTGTTCCTGGCTGTTCATACGTAATTGGTTGCGAAGCCAAAGGAGTATGTATAGCAGTATACCGTGGAAATCCAACTGAATGAAGTATTCTATTCGGAGTTTCTTGATGTACGAGTTGCTCATTCATGTTTTTCGACTGTCTTGGGTGTTGAGAAACTGGAGATATAGGTTGAGCAATCTGATCGAGCAATATGGCTTGATTCATTACTTTGTTATAATCTTTTTGAATCTTTGCAGCATAAACCCTTACTGCATACACTTTATCATCTGGACTCATCTGCTCTGGTATGAACTGACAACTGGAAATCGACTTTTCAGCCTATGCTGTCTCAGATGTTGAAAGCTGAGATGCTGTAGGGATTTGATGGGGGCCTGGATTAGGGCCCCCTAAGCGACAAGATAATCGCTTTGAGATGGAGTCTTCTGACACTATTGACAATGTCAAGGCTAAGATCCAGGACAGGGAGGGATGCAGATCTTCGTCAAGACCCTCACTTACAAGACTTCCTCATTTCTGATTACTCTCCGCCTCATCTCCGAGTACTCTCCGCCTCGCACGAGTACTCTCCGCCTCGCACGAGTGCTTTTTGCCTCGCCTCTAACTATTCGTTCGCACGAGTAGTTTCCGTCTCCGACTAGGACGGGGCCCACACGTGGAGGTCGGAGTGCGGGATCTGGAGCCCCACACGAACGTGGCACCGCCCCGGCGCTCGAACTCCCCCGCAACGACTCGCAAGGCTCCGGTTCTCCACGCCATGCAAACACCCCAGCTGGGGGGACGCGAGGGCGGCTCGTTCCGATAAAAGTCGTAATGACGCACTGTACGCCCGCGCGGCCTCCAACACACCGTCCCGTCCAACCCCTGCTGCACACCACCCCGTCAAAACAAGTACTCAATTACCGTCTACGGGCGGCGCCTACCTACACTTAGGCCATAACGTGGCGGGCCTAATCAACACCCAAAGGAGCTGAGTCATTTAAGGAGGGACTCGGAGAAGGCGCCAGATACTCAGATTGAATAGTACCGCTTGCATACGTGGTGGTCGCCAATGCCACTACAGCTCAGCGCCCTTCAATGCCTCCTGACGGACATCGACATCAGAAAAGACTTCCCAATACTGTAGAACTGTAGCACATTTTTGTATTCCCTCTTTGCCCCTCACCCTTGCGTCTATAAAAGGGGGAGGAGTGCAACCGTTTGAGGGGCCGACCGATCAACTAGTTTGTAACCCCTACTACAGACATCCCTGGCATAAGAACACGACTACTCGGAACTGGACGTAGGGTATTACTCTCCGAAGGCCCGAACCAATGTAAATCCCCGTGTCTCTTGTGCTAACCATCCGGGTCCGACACACGATCCAATACAAATTTACTACCGGCGGTGGAGAACCCTGATAGTTGGCGCGCTAGGTAGGGGCACATCGTGTGTCTTGCCGAACTTCACCAGCGATCCGGATGGAGGGCCGCAGAGTTTCGCTGACTCCCGGCGCCACCGTGCTCTTCGGCTCCCTCGGCTTCGTCTGCACTAGGTCGGCGGAGTCCGTTGTTGGGAGGACCTTCACCCGACCCGCGCGTCCCGCCGCCTCGACGGCGGTGGCGGGGTGCGCCGCTTTCATCCGTGGCTTCACGGACGAGTCGATCATGGCCATGTTGGGGCCAAACCCAACACAGGAGCATTTTAGGCTCGCGGCCTACTACCTCACCGACCTCGCCTTCCAAGCCAGCGGGTCCGAGCCGCTGACCTGGAGCGAGTTCATGGAGCGGTACAGCACCATGTACCCCCACGGTAGCAAGGCCTCCCGGACGACTCGGTGACGGCCTACGTGGACACACTGAGGGTTTCCTACATCACCCCGGGCTCCACGGTCGCGCGGCGGGGGCCACCGGTGCCTCTGTCCAATTTCACGCACGAGTGCAACGTCCTCGAGGCCCGGACCACTAGTAGCTCGACGGATGGTGAGGAAAACCCTCGCCACCGCGCAGTGGACGCCCAGATTCGGGCGCGCCTCGACGAGATCACCGAGGCCAAGCGCTAGCTTGACGAAGAGCTGGCAAACCTCCACCAAGCACTCGAAGTGGAGGACGCGCCACACGACCCTCAGCGTGACCAGCGGCGTGAACAATGCCGCGAGCAAGAAGCTGAACAGCCGGTTCCGCAGGCTCGTGCACGTGAGCGTGATGTGAACCTACGCATCAACGAGGACGCCTCCGTCGACGGCGGCGACGCGCCGCTTTTCAGGCGTGCATCCCAGAACCTCGCGGCCATGCTCCTGCGTGTCTGCCCCGAGCCGGCCACTCCTGAAGAGAAAAGGGTCCGCCACCAGCTCAAGACCCTCCTCAAAACAACGGCCGCGCAGCAGGCAGAGAGCTCAGCGTCGCGCCAATGTTCGGCACGTGAGGCGCGAGCGACACCATCCGTGCAACGCTAGGACCCATCTCCGTCGAGGCATCAGGGACGCGACAGGGAGGCAGGTGAAGCAACGATCAAGACGCGCCTGGGACCCAACCGTGACGCTCGCGACACGCTCCGAGCCCGCCGCCGAGCCACTAGCGCTGATGATTACGAGTACGGCTACGACAACGATCAACATGATGGTCGCGACCACCAATACGAGCACCGCTCTTGCCGGCGGTACAGTCAGAGACGTGGTGGGTGCTACGACAGTGAGGAGGATCATGGCTGCAGCTTGTTGCTTGATCCGAAAGGACCTCGCACCTTCGGCTAGAAGGTGCGCGACGCGCGTTTCCCCTCATGTTTTTGGGCGCCGACGACAGTCCCCAGGTACAATGGGAGACCAACCCTAGCATCCGGTTGGAAGACTACAGGCTCACGTGTCACGCGGGAGGAGCGACGGATGATCTCTTCATCATCAAGAACCTACCGCTCTACCTCGCCGACTCCGCGCGAACCTGTCTCGAGCACCTGCCACGCGGCAGGATCAACAGTTGGGCGGAGCTACGTCAGACCTTCATCGGCAACTTCCAAGGCACGTACGCCCGCTCCGGCAAGCAATGGGAGCTGCGGAACTGCAAACAGAAGCCGGGCGAGAGCCTGCGCGACTACATCAGGCGTTTCTCCAAGCGCTGCACCGAGGTCCCTACCGCAACCGACAACAACGCCATCTCGGCGTTCCAGAACGGCACCACCTGCACCACCCTCATCCATCGGCTAGGGCGAAGGACCCCGAGGACCACTCGGGAGCTCCTCGACATCGCGACCAACCACGCCGACGGGGAGGAGGCAGTCGCGGCAACGTTGAACACTCCTCGGGGCAAGGGGAAACAAGTTGTGGACAATGGCGAGGGGCCCTCCTCGCGGTCCAAGAAGAAGAAGAAGAACGACAAGCGTAGCCGTGATGATAACCTCATCGCGGTAGTCGAGCGCAAGGCCACCCGGCCCAAGAACAATCAGAGCGGTCCCCCGAAGGATCATTTCGAGATACTCTTGGAGGCGCCGTGCACCTACCACGAGACGCCTGTCAAGCACGCGCTCAAGGACTGCCACCTGATGAAGAATTACGTCAACAGCACGCTCAAGCCCAAGACGGCGGATCCTCCGAAAAAGACCGCGCCTGTCCCCGACGACGACGACAATGAAGTGGAGGTTGTATTCCCCCGCGAGGACGGTGCCGTGCACATGATCTTTGGCGGGACGCCGACACGACCCTCGAAGCGCCAAGAAAAGCTGATCCGACATGAGATCTATAACACCGAGCCCGCGGCACCATCGTACCTCAAGTGGTCAGAGAGTCCGATCACTTTCGACCGTACAGATCACCCCGACCACGTGCCGCAGCTAGGATGCTACCCACTCATGGTGGCTCCTTTGATGGGCACCAAGCGGGTCCACAAGGTGCTGATGGACGGGGGGAGCGCCCTCAACGTCTTGTACATGACGACGCTCAATAGCATGGGCATCCCGCGGTCCCGACTGCGCCCATCGCCTACACCTTTCCATGGGGTCATCCCCGGGAAGGATGCACTCCCGATAGGGTAGATCGATCTGCCTGTCACGTTCGGGACTTTGCGGAACTTCCGCACAGAAACCCTCACCTTCGAAGTGGTGGGGTTCTCGGGGACGTACCAGGCCATCCTCGGTAGGCCGGCCTACGCAAAGTTTATGGCCGTGCCCAACTACATGTATCTCAAGCTGAAGAACCCTGGTCCGAAGGGGGTCATCACAGAGGGGACTACATTCCAGTACGCATATGAATGCGACGTAGAGTATTTTCAGTTCGCTGAGACGCTCATCTGGTCTGAGAGGCTCCACACCGAGCCTCCCTCCGAGGACCAAGACATCCCCGAGTCGTCTAAGCGAGCGGCCTGCTCTTTCGAGCCCGGCAAGGACGTCAAGGATGTGGCTGTCTCCGATGATGGCCGCACGCTCCGTATCGGGACGGCGCTCGATCCTAAATAGGAAAGCGCGCTCGTCGACTTCCTCAAAGCGAACCTCAACGTGTTCGCATGGAAACCCTCCGACATGAAGGGAATCCCGAGAGAGGTTGCTGAGCACAAATTGAACATCAAGCTGGGATCGAAACTGGTGAAACAACACCTCCGCCGCTTCAACGACGACAAGTGCAAGGTCATCGGCGAGGAGATCAAGAAACTTCTTAGTGCATGGTTCATCCAAGAAGTATTCCACCCCGAGTGGCTTGCTAACCCTATACTTGTAAAGAAGAAGAATAAGAAATGGAGGATGTGCGTTGACTACACGAGCCTAAACAAGGCATGTCCCAAGGAACCGTTCCCTTTGCCTCGCATAGATCAGGTAGTCGATTCAACGGTAGGGTGCGAAACCCTGTGTTTTCTCGATACGTACTCCGGGTACCACCAGATTGCGATGTGCATAGCAGATCAACTCGCGACGTCCTTCATCACTCCGTTTGGCGCTTACTGTTATAACTCAATGCCTTTTGGGCTCAAGAACGCGGGTGCCACATTCCAAAGATGCATGCGACGCGTCTTTGGAGATCTTATAGGGCGAATAATCGAGGCGTACGTCGATGACATCATGGTCAAGTCAAAGAAAACATGTGATCTGATCCCTGATCTCACGGAAGTGTTTGTGAAGCTGAGGGAACTCGGGGTGAAGCTTAACCCCGAGAAATGCATTTTCGGGGTTCCGAGGGCATGCTCCTTGGCTTTGTCATGTCAGAACGCGGCATTGAGGCCAATTTTGAGAAGATCTCGGCCATCACTGACATGGGACCGATCCAGAATCTTAAAGGTGTACAATGCGTCACAGGCTGCCTCGTAGCTCTTAGTCGTTTCATCACTCGACTCGAGGAGCGCAGCTTGCCGTTGTACCACCTGATGAAGAAGTCCGATCACTTTACATGGACGCCCGAGGCTCAAGAAGCGCTCGACTCGCTCAAGAACCTCCTGAAGAGTCCTCCAGTGCTCACAGCACCGATGCCAGAAGAACCGATGCTCCTGTACATGGCCGCGACGACCTAAGTGGTGAGCGCTGCGCTGGTGGTCGAACGAGAAGAGCCTGGGAGGTCACTCAAGGTGCAGCGGTCGGTCTATTTCGTGAGCGAGGTACTCTCCAATTCAAAGACCCGCTACTCGCAAATTCAGAAACTAGTCTATACGGTCCTGATCACCAAGCGCAAGCTTCGACACTACTTCGACGCATGTTGGGTATTTTAGCGACACACGAAATAAATCCGCAAGCGCACGGATACCGTTGTAGCTTTCACCTCAGAGTATTCCAAGGGTATCGAATCCAAGGGAACGTGTGTGCACTAACTTCGTACTAGTCGGTCCAAGGACACACCCAGATAAGAGGCAAAGATAGAGAGGATTCCTAAAGATAGCACTATAGATGAGATTAAAGGTCGATCTCTAGATAGAACTTGGCTTAGGGTACCGTTAGCCCTGACTTAACAGGTGACTCCGGCACGCGGATCTATGTGGAACGGAGCTCTGACTATATCCAGCTGCGGAGGATCAACAAGGGCCAGACGGGCTGTCACCACCACCTGGACTGCCTCTACGTAACCTTGGGATAAGCCGAACGAATGATAACCGGTAGCGTGACACCACGTCTACACTGTGGTTACTGCCGTAGCCAACGGACTACGACACTCTGTACTTATAGAACTACGACCACGGAAGAGAACTGATCTCACTCACTATACGTACTACTAGTTTATACTAAAGGCATATAGGAGAGCACTCGACCCCGTACTGTGCTTCCAATGTATACAAACGACTTGCAGCAGACGAACGCATAAACCCAGGATCTACGCACTAGTAGAGGAAAAAGACTACTCATGCAACCTAGCATAAACTATTAGAAAGGAATCACGAATGCACTTTATTCTAATTAGAGCATGCAAGCACATCCACTTTATTCTAAAATACTAGTCATACAAACATGATACAAACTTGTGCACCTAATCAACTAGATCGAGGGGGCGTGTTCGTGAAGAACACGTGCCTCTAAATGATGAACATGCAAAGAACACAAGAACATATCACTCAAGTATGAATAACACTTTAGTCTAAATAGAAAATGCAGAAATACTCACTTTACTCTAATTGAAGAACGAAGCATCCACGGAGATACAAATCCCTCTCTCACTCTCCTACTCTCTAATCTACCAAGGAGAGGCCTCTCCTTTGAAGGGAAGCTCTCATCCTTGGGTGAAGTGGTGTGTCTCAAATGGGAGCCCTTCCCCTCCTATTTATAGAGAAGGGGGTGGCTTGCCAAGAGGCCAAATGCTCTCCAAGATGTGCAACCATCCTTGGGCGCCACCAATAGGAGAGCGACACGTGGCGAGGAGTCTTGCAATGCACTCTTCTCTAGCTTCCAAGGGAAGGAACCAAACCGACCTTGTACCGGCCAATCAACGGGCGCCATGTCACCAATCCACCCCGGAACGTTGCAAGTGATCAACCAGGAAGCAACTCGTGGAAGCAGATGGCGAACGGAGACCAAAAGGGTTCGGCCGAACCTGGGTTCGACCGACCCTGGCCCACCTCCTTCTGGCTTGTTCTTTCTCTGGGTGACTGATATGTGGGCCCTTATGACGGTTCTAGGTGCATGCCGAGTTTGGAGGTGGTTTGGGTCCTTGGTGGGCCCTTGGATCCTTGTGCTGCACACGTGGCGGTGTCTGATTCGTCGGGAGTTGCTTCACATGGATTGATGAGGTGTCATGGACACATGACATCTAATGTGGCACACGTCGCCATGTGGCCTGGTGTGGGTCCCACCGAGCTCACAAGATATCGGGAATATGATCTTGTCTTGTGCATATCTTTCTCATCCGGACTCTGAAGTAGACAAATAATCTATCCATTTCGATCGTCTCGACAAGCCCATCACAATGGTGTAGTCCAAATTGGCATTTGAGGTTGTTTATGATAATGTCCTTTATAGGCCATTGGACCACTTGCTCTCAATTGTACTGTTTAGCACGTATTTCGGTGCATCCTGCAACAAAAGCTAGAAACACCAACACTTGTGGAAATCTTTAGTATCAAGCCCTATTCTAGTGTTGATGATCCTTTTACATTTATTTTATGCAGGTATTGACGGTGTAAAAGTAGCACTTAACAACCATAAACAATGCACATCCCATCACGGTGGTATCCAAGTATCCGCTCGGGGAGGTGATCCAGAACCCCAAGGCTGAAGGAAGAATAGCCAAGTGGGCTCTTGAGTTGATGGGATAGAATGTATCATATGCACCGCGCAGTTCCATCAAGTCACAAGTGTTGGCGGATTTTGTCGCTGAGTGGACATAAATTCAGACTCCATCGGCGCCGATCGAGCACGAAACATGGACTATGTATTTCGATGGCTCAGTCATGAAGGAAGGAGTGGGGGCAGGCCTTGTCTTCATCTCGCCTCTAGGCGTGCGTATGGAGTACATGGTTCGACTGCACTTTCCCGCCTCCAACAATGTTGTCGAGTATGAAGCGCTCATCAACGGCCTTCGAATTGCGATCGAGCTCGGGATCCGCCATTTCGAGATTCGCGGGGACTCAGAGCTCGTCGTGGACCAAGTCATGAAAGAAAAGAACTGCATTGATCTGAAGATGGTGGCGTATTGTCGGACCGTACGTCAACTGGAGGACAAGTTCCATGGGCTTGAGCTCCATCACGTGCTACGCAACTACAACAAAGCTGCTGATATCCTCGCTAAGGCAGCATCGAGTCGCAAACCTGTAGCACATGGTGTGTTTCCTAGCGACCAGCACGCACTGTCCGTCTGGGTCGATGAAGAGCAACCACAAGAACCAGAGGCGCCAGAAGTCATGGAGATCGATCAACCACAAGAGCCAAATTTAAAAGATCCAGACTGGTGGTTCCCGATCCTCGAGTGTCTAGTCGAGGGAAAGCTGCCTTCCGACCAGACGGAGGCGCGCTGCATCTCACGGTGAGCCAAGGCGTTCATCCTCATCGACAGCGAGATCCACAAGCGAGGCGCGGCAGACATATTCATGTGCTGTGTTTTGAGGGACCAAGGCAGAGAGTTGCTCCAAGAAATCCACTCCGGCACATGCGGACATCATGCCGCCCCAAGGACTCTTGTCGAAAAGGCATTCCGACAAGGTTTCTTCTGGCACCAAGGACATCGTGCGACGCTGCGAAGGTTGTCAGTTCTACGCTCGACAAACCCACCTCCCGGTGCAAGCTCTCCAGACCATCCCCATCACTTGGCCTTTCGCTGTATGGGGGCTGGATATAGTCGGGCTGTTCAAGCAAGCGTCCGGGGCTTCACACACCTACTCGTGGCAGTCGACAAGTTTTCCAAATGGATCGAAGCCCGACCCGTAGCAAAGGTCCGCTCCGAGGAAGCCGTGGTGTTCTTTACTGACATCATTTATTGCTTTGGGATCCCAAACTCTATCATCACAGACAACAGTACATAGTTCACGGGAAAGAAGTTCCTCAAGTTTTGTGACGACAACAACATCCGTGTGGACTGGGCCGCTGTTGCACACCTGAGGACCAACGAGCAGGTCGAGAGGACCAATGGTATGCTTCTGCAAGGTTTGAAGCCTCGAATCTTCAAACGACTCGAGAAGTTTCGGGCAAGATGGGTCGCTGAGTTGCCATCCGTCCTTTGGACCATACGCACCACGCCAAATCGAGCCACCGGCTCTATGCCGTTCTTCATGATGCACGGATCAGAAGCTGTCCTCCCGACGGATATCGACTACGGCAGCCCAAGAGTTCGAGCATACACCGAGGAGGGGAACTAGGTCGCACTCGAAGATGCTATCAACCAGCTTGATGAAGCACACGACGTGGCGCTCCTACACTCAGCTTGATACCAGCAAGCTCTGCGACACTGTCATGAGCGCAACGTGCGCGACCACTAGTTCCAAGTCGGAGACCTAGTACTCCGGTGAGTTCTGAGCAACAAGGATCGACATAAGCTTGCGCCCCCGTGGGATAGGCTGTACATCGTTGATCAAGTGCTCCGTCCAGGGACATTCAAGCTTCGGCACGATGACAGCACAATCATCTCCAATGCATGGAACATAGAACATCTATGTCATTTTTGCCCTTGAGTAATGTTCCTCGTTTTATCTTTTGATCAGTGAATAATGCAATGTGCTTTTGTTCACAATTTCATAAGCTCGCAAGCTTTCGCGTTGGCATCTTCTCTGCATGTTTCAACGTTGTCTAAGGCTGAGCGGCAAGCGTCCCTGCACCCATGCAGAAATGCTTACCGCTCGGGGGCTATCCGGGGCACGATGCCCTCCTTTCGTTTTCCTGTTTTTAAAACAAAATTCTCTGACAAGTTTGTCGTGACCAATCGCACGCGCAAGCGGTTTTTTGGCGGAACGCCCTATCTTGGGAAAGAAAAAGATGTTGATCTGTGCGCGTCTCAGCGTCGCACTCGTCCAAAGCTCCTAGCACCTATGCTCCCGCAGCTATGGTGTGAAGACTTGCGAGCGCAGCCCAGGTCTGCAGGTCACCATCCGACCTCTTTCAAAAAGTGCTTGGGTAACCGCTCGGGCTTCGACCAAAACGATTTCGACGAAAAACGCGCATATCACCTTTGAATGTCCCTAAATGCTTGGGGGCTATGAAAGTGTGGCGTCACTTTACGACTCAGGTTGGTTGAGCTCTCCAACTCCTACGCCCCCGCGGCTCCAGAGTAAGAGTTCGATCGGCCTGAGTTTCTAAGTACTGCTACTTTGTTCCACAGTCGTTCCCAAGTGCTTGGGGAATGTTTCAATTGTGACAGGTTTTGAACAAAGCGAAAACTATTCGGGGCAGCACGCATACAAGTTTGTCTTGTTATCTATCATACAAACTGATAGGTCTAATTAGAAGGCCCGGAGCCGTCTTTGACTTCTGGTGTGTCTTTTGGAATCAGGTCCCGGTCCTTCATCGCTACATCAGCCATGGCGCGGGCGAAGGCGGCGTAGTCCTCCTCGATCTTGTCGTACTCCTCGTCCGAGTAGCCGGGGGCCCAACCGCCGCTCAACCCCTTGCGGTCCAACCCCTGGTAGTGTGAGTTGAACATGGTGAGGACCCGGTGCACCACCTTCCGAGACGTCGCCAGCTCTCGTTCCTTGATTCGCCTGGGAGAAGCCCCATTCGATTTGCAAGAGTATGGGGAGGCATCTGGACGGAAGGAATGCCAAGGCCTGATAGGACCTGCTCAACAAATCTGCCAAATTTGGTCCGGTCTATGTGGTCCTTCTTGCGTATCGCCTCCACCTCGCGCTGGGCCTTCCTGGACTCCTCGAGCTCAGCCTTGACTTCTGAAGAAAGAAAGCGAGCCGGAGGTTAGTTGTGGGGAGCACAAGTAAAAGAAGGAAGGGACGAGGTAAAAAGATCGTACTCGAGAGCTGGTACGACAAGTTTTTGGCCATCCCGGTCATCTCGTGGATCTTGAGCTCAGCAGCGGTGACCTTTTCCGCCTCTTGCACGAGCCTCTTGGCCAATGCAACACGAGACAAGCAGAGCCCTGCCGACACGAGAAGACGAGTCAACAATCATCAACCAGCAACACGAAGAAAAAACGCACTACGGAAACTGAAGCTGTTTAGTTGCTCACCATCAAGATCTTGCGCCAGCTTGGCATTACCATCACGGAGCCGGGTCCCCTCGTCGTTGGCCTCCTGCAGCTTGGCGGTAAGGTCACCCACCTGTTTGTTGGCTGTCTTGAGGTCCACCCCGACGTGGATCAGGTCCTACTCCAGCCCGGTCACCTTCTCGAGTGCTGCCTTCTCCTAAGCGGCGGCTTCAGCAGCAGTTGCTGCAGCGGCAGTAGTCCGAGCGGCCTTAGTGGCAGACGCGGCGGCGGTACGCAACTCCGTGGCCATGGTCTTCACCTGGGCAAGCTTCACCTCAAGGGCCGCCCTCTCCGACATGGCTGCGCAGCCATTGCACGGTCTTCCGCGGACTTTGCCGCGACTTCGAGTGCGGTTCTCATCGACGCCTCATTCACCGCCGCCCCTGCAGCAACTAGTCGGGCAACCACCAACTACGTCTCCAGCTGGAGCTTCTCGGCTCGGAGCTCCTCGATGGTGCGTGCCTTCCTGGCGCTACAGCTCGCGAGCACCTGTTCCAAGCAGAATGTTATACACAGCGACATCTGCAGAGACAAAGAAACAAGACCAAGATTGGGTTCGGCAAACTCACCGTTGACGCGGGGAGGACGAGCTCGTTGACCGCTCGCTCCGCCCACTTCAGGCCCCATTTGAGGTGATGACAGGCCGCAGCCTCTTCATCCTCGACGTCGTGCGCCTCGGCCTCATGGGTCCCAGTCCGTGAGGAGCGCACGAGGTCGGGGATGTGCTCTTCCCTCTCTGGTGGTGTCAACAGCAGCTCCACACCCGAGAAGGGGCGAGCACTCGAGCTCTCCCCAACTTCCCAGATTGTGACCGGGGAGACGTCACCCACCACATCTTCAGCAACAGCTGGCACCTGCGTGTCCGGGCGGGGCGGGACCGTGGCCGACAGCACCTCCGCATCGCTCACGGTAGGCGCCGCCACGCTTACAGGAGGCACCGCCTCAATCACAGTGGACGTTGAAGGCATGACGGCGTCTGGCTCTGTCTCCACCACCTTGGTCGTGAGCTCCTCGGGGCTGACCTCACCCATCTCGACCGTGGCCGCAACCACGGAAGTGGACGGCGCGGCTGCCTCAGCTGCTGGCTCCTCCAGCCCTGACAGGCAGCGTTCCAGCTCGGCCCCAAAGGCGGTGACATCATCGCCAGAGAGGCCGGGTCCTTCAGGGTCGGCAGCCTCCTGGGGTCGGTCGGACACCTCGGGGGCTGCCAGCGCCTCGCCCTTGCCTTCGCCGGTATGCGGCGCTAGGGGCACGCCTGCTTCAGGAATAGCAGACGTGCCGACATCACGATCGATAGCGGGCTCCGCCCGGGGCTCGACCTCCTCGGAAGCTGGCTGCCCTCCAACCACTCCATCAATTTCTGACGTCGGTGGAGGCGCCGTCGCCTCAGGGACCTTGACCACCTCGGTGGTCTCGCTCTCGGCCTGCACCGCTGCCGGTACGGGCGGAGGAGTCACCGAGTGGGGGTCAGATGGAGGATCACGCGTGCTCAGGATCACACGTTTCTGCGGTGCAAGGCTGAGCGCGCTGGTGTCAGAGCGACTGGCATGAAAAAGCGAATTGAAAGACGAACGAAGAACAACAGGAACGAAACAACAAGATGCTACGGAATAGAACTTATGTGGAAGAAGTGATGCGGGCCCGCTTGATGGGCCTAGGAGCCACGCCTGACGACTCGGGGGCTAGTCTCTTGCCCGCCGCTGTGTTGGAGGGTGGACTCCGAGCAAATCGAGAAGCAAAAAACTACCACGACACTCCTTCGTCTCTGAACCTGTGAGCGAGTCCTTGACTCCCACTCCAGGCTCGGGGGCTACTGACGAGGGCCTGGATTAAGGCCCCCTAAGCGACAAGATAATCACCTTTGAGATGGAGTCTTCTGACACCATTGACAACATCAAGGCTAAGATCGAGGGCAGGGAGGGATGCAGATCTTCGTCAAGACCCTCACTAACAAGACTTCCTCATCTTCGAGTACTCTCCGCCTCATCTCCGAGTACTCTCCGCCTCGCACGAGTACTCTCCGCCTCGCGCGAGTGCTTTCTGCCTCGCCTTTGACTATTCATTCGCACAAGTAGTTTCCATCTCCGACTAGGACAGGGCCCACACGTGGAGGTCAGAGTGCGGGATCAGGGGCCCCACACGAACGTGGCGCCACCCCGGCGCTCGAACTCCCCCGCAATGACAAGCAAGGCTCCGGTTCTCCACGCCATGCAAACACCCCAGCTGGCGGGACACGAGGGCGGCTTATTCTGACAGAAGCCGTAATGACGCACTGTACGCCCGCGCGGCCTCCAACACGCCATTCCGTCCAACCCCTGCTGCACGCCACCTCGTCAGAACAGGTACTCAATTACCGTCTACGGGTGGCGCCTACCTACACTTAGGCCATAACGTGGTAGGCCTAATCAACACCCAAAGGAGCTGAGTCATCCAAGGAGGGACTCAGAGAAGGCGCCAGGTACTCGGATTGAACAGTACCACCTGCACACACGGCGGCCGCCAACGCCACTATAGCTCAACGCCCTTCAATTCCTCCTGACGGACATCGACGTCAGAAAAGACTTCCCAATACCGTAGCACTGTAGCACATTTTTGTAGTCCCTCTTTGCCTCTCACCCTTGCATCTATAAAAGGGGAGGAGTGCAACCGTTTGAGGGGCCGATCGATCAACAAGTTTGTAACCCCTACTACAGACATCCCTGGCATAAGAACACGACTACTCGGAACTGGATGTAGGGTATCTCCCTGGAGGCCCAAACCAGTATAAACCCCCGTGTCTCTTGTGCTAACCATTCGGGTCCGACACACGATCCGATACAAATTTACTGCCGGCGGTAGAGAACCCCGACAAGATTTCATAAGAATCCTCTTGTATTGGTTTGACAAGATGAGCATGTATAGCTGCTACTTCAACATGTTGAGATATTTGAGCTTCAGGATTAAAGTATGTGAATGAAATTCCCTTGTCATGCTCACTGGCCAATCCCCTTAGATTATTAAAGACTGCTAAATAAGGAAGAAGAAATTCCTTTGATTTTTGTTTTGTTCCTTCTGTAGAATCTTTTGGCAAATCAAATCCAATCAATTTTCCACTTGCATCCCTTATCGCTGGATATACTGGTGCAGCTAATGTAGGAGTTTTATAGCTCTGAGATTCTGATTGACCAGGTATTTCCATGGTCATTGCAAGCTATTCTCTGACAACCTCCTTTATACTATTGTGAACAGTATTGTTGAGAACAGGGGCTTGATCCACCAGTGTTTGTCATAAAGCTTCTGTCATCATGTCTTGAAGCTTCTCTGGTTCGACCTGTATTATTAATTGGTTGAGCCTTGGAAGAGGACTCATTTTGAATGCTCCTTCCTTCCCCGAGCCGAAACTTCCCAATAAAAGCTGGTGATATTCTTCCATGCATTCTTCATATTCATCTCTATCTTCCTTACGGAGTTGATCTAGAGCGATCGGTTGGATGTTGGATTGATCAACACCTTCAGGCTGTTGAGGAATTGACATCGTGGAATAGTTCTTCGTGTCCCACCGGGCATGCCAAGATGTGTTGACGCAAAAAACGGAATCAAGTTCTTCAACGGCAACATGTAACGGATCCCCGGGATGTAACAAGGCGTGCTAGCCGACCTGACCTTTTGATCGACACGAAAAGATAGGAAACATTAGATGCGGGTTAGATCAGCTAGAGAACCGATGTGGGTCTTCAACAAGTAACAGTCGGATCGACTGATACTACTATAGAGCGAATCGGCTAGCTGGAGCAGCCGAAGTGCAAGTATAACCAAAATGGCTAGATCAGCCGATTTGATGACGTAGGCAAAGCGCAAGCAAAAACAGAGCAAACTAAGCGCTACAAAACAACACTCGAACCCGATCTGAATCGGCTAGATCGTAGTGAAACGATGCAAGAGCGACGATAGCCGATATGATATGATTACGAGCTGGATAAATTGGTGATAAAAGCTAAATAAATAAGAAAAGACTTGCAAACCTAGCTGATATCGATAAGTTGTGAATGAAACTTAGACGAAACCACAGCGATGCGCCCGGAGGTTAAAGCCCAGTTGTTATTCAATAAAACGGTACTTACAAGCTTGCCGGAGGTCGATCGATGCAGCCCGACGAGCTAGAAGAACGGCGTTTGAAGAAACAAGAAAATAAGAAGTAAAAAAGGGTTGGTGAAGTCACCGACTTGAATAAGTAATGGTTTTGTTGATATTGGTGTGTCCAATCTTTTTACAACCACGCAGGGTCGCTATTTACGTCCTGAGGACAACTTGACTCCTAGTTGACGATGACAAAGTTTACTTGAATCTAAAGAAATAAAACTACCAAAACCTTAATGATTCTCATAAGAATCGGACTCTCTAAACTGGCTTTGACCCATTGTCAACTTGGTTGTTGCCCCGCCTTCGTCTTCCTTCCTTTTGGCATATTCTTCTTCTGCCACTTCTCTTCTCCATCAATCGGCTGATTCCCGATCGGCTGGTCCCTTTTCTCCCTTTCTTCATCAGCTCTGAGGTCTTCCTGATGTCTCTTCAGCTATTCCTTGACACGTGTCAAAAAACGGCGTCAACAACTACAACATCTGAAACTTGTAGGTCTACTTGTTCTTGGCTAGGCTGTGAGGGATTTGGTGATACATTAAGAATGATATCTCGACGATGCCATCGTATGTATTGGTTCCTCGCATGACCAAGGAGCTCGATCCCCTCATCGGCAAGGATATCAATCTCGCATGCCTCATCAGACACCAAGACAACTTGCACCCATGCATACTCTGGCGGAGGTGGATTCAGAAATGTATGACCCACAAATGACATGGCTGTTGCAACCTCACGAAATTTATCTTGTTTCCTTCCATAAGGTATAACCAACTTGCATGGGGTATCCTTTGTTATGTCATGAACACGATACTTGACATTGGTAATAGACCTAGCACTACTTGGAGGTATGACGGTTCCACTCTGGGCAAGTAGCAGGTTTGGTAGTCCTTGTCCTTTAGCATCGGCTGCAGTCGGTCTGATGGTAGAAACCTGCTGTTGAGATACGAAGAAGTCTACTAGCTCTTGTTTGGTGATTTCTCTCATCTTGGTTTCAAGGTCTTTCTTTTAACGGCCGCTCTTCTTGTAGCTTGCTCTAGGTTCAGGAAATGCTTTACCCCACAGTAAGGTAGATGACATCCCTCGAACACGGCTAGTGTGCTCAGGGGTTCCGATCACGCTGGTTAGCATATCTTTCGCCCTCTCGGGCCTGAAGAGGCCTTGCTTTTACAAATCGGTGAGTTGTTCCAACTTCTCATAAATATGTTCTGTTGTGGGTTTCTCGAATGTAACCTTGCCCTCAGGTGTTATTGTCAGAATTCGAGCAAGGCACCAATTCTTGTTGTGCTCATCCATGCCTTCAAACAGTTCTGGTAAACCAGCTACCCTCCTCTCTTCTTCCATTTGCCTCCATGTTTGTAGCTTAGCAGCATATCCTCCCGAACCCAGGTGATGGGGGTTCTCAGCAGCTTTCTTAGCCTTCTCTATATATTCTTTACTCTCAGCTTTTGCTTTCTCCGTTGTCTTCTGTTCTTTGAATTCTTCCCACACCGCTAGCAAAATGTTACCATACACTGCCCTAGCATTCTTGTCTTTTTGAACAAATTCCGTATTAAGCGTAGACGTCCAAGTCCTTAAACATCTTCCAAGGAGGCCCTCAGCAAAACGTCTAGCCTCTTGCTTTGTCCCTTCTGGAAAAACAAACATTTCCTTCAGTTTGGCCCACAATACATCCTTTGTTGCCACCGACACTTTCTTCTAACTACTTTTTGTGATCCAATTCCCCAATTGATCCTTGACAATTGCACCTGCGATGTTACAAAAATTGAGCATTTATCCCGTGAGGTAGGACGGGCTCGTCTTTGTCACCAAGTTGTTCTATCACATATTGTCCTCTTTCAGGGATCTGGTTTCGTTTGCGTTTTCCACGTCCCTTCTTGGGGTTACTAGTAGAAGTAGTAGTAGCCGAAGGTTGTGGTCCTGAACGTTCTATCTCCTGTGCAGGAATAGTCATTGCTCTACGGCGGCGTGGCGGGGATCGATCATCGTTCTACACACACACACATTATATTCAATATATCTTATTGTGAACTACAAACATATCAACAACATATGAATGTGTATGCAGACCTGTTCATCTACGCTTGGATTGTAATCAATGTCATCGTCATCTGCACGCCTACGACGTCGTGGTATGCTGGGTTCGTACTCATCTGGAGTTAAATAGTCTTGAAATGGTTCTTCATCTTCGTCCTCGGAGGATTCATGACTGGTGTACAAGTTATAATTTGAAAAATCCAAATGTTATCCACAAATATATATTTATCTAATATTCCTCAAAATTTTCTAAAATATAATATTCATGACTGGTGAAAAATATTTTATGAATTTTTTAAATATAATTATGTATCTTAATGATAAATTTTGTATTAAATATATTACCCTATCAAAACTGCAATGAAAAATTCATGATATATTTTTTAAACATGTTTTATGTTGTTTTCTATCATCTTGTAAAATTTGAAATTAAAAGTCCACTTTTCCATGGAGAAATAAAAAAAGACAAATTGTGTTAAGGGGTAAATTGAACCAAATGGTATAGTTTAGGGGGTTAACTGAACCAAGACATACTTTAGGGGGTTATTCAAACTTTGGCTATACTTGAGGGAAGTAATTTGGACTTTTTCCTACCTCAAAATATAATATTCCCCAAAATATAATATTCCTCACAATTATCTATAAATTTTCTACACCAAAATCTAATATTCCTCAGAATATAATATTTCCCAAATCTATTATTCCTCAAAATTATCTATAAATGTTTTACACCAAAATCTACACCATAAACCATATCGAAATTTCACACACAATAGATAAATATATCTAATTTTGTAAATCCATAAAGATAACTAATATTTATGTACACACAATTTTTTTACACTTAATAGATAAACATATCGAAATCTACACCATATACAATATGTTTCACAAGTTTACCCATCTATTTAAATTAAATCCATAGTCCTATGACACAAAGATAATAGAGACATTTAAACACAAATTAAGCATTTATAAATATTTCTAATAATACATTTAAGCACAAATTAAGCATTTATAAACATTTCTAATAATACATTTGAAAAAACCATTTGCAAAAAACCCACCGGAGCGGGGCATCCGGATCCGGCCGGTGAGGGGAGGAGGAGTCGGCGGCGCCCACCCCCGGGCCCTCACCAACGGCGGTGGCGCGCGGGGAGGAGGACGACGGCGCGCTCGGGGAGGTGCTAGAGGCGGCGATGCTTGGGGAGGATGCGCTAGTCGCAGCCAACGGCGGGTCTTGGGGGCGAAGGAGCCGGCAGCGGCGCTGCTTGGGGAGGATGCAGCGGCCGGCATCTTTGGGGCAGCGCGGCTCGGGGAGGGGCGCGGCGGTCCAGGAGGAGGTGGCGGTCGGGGATGAGGATGAAGCTCGGGGAGGAGGCGGTGCTCAGGAAGGAAGACGGCGGGAGGAGGCGGTGCTCCGGGAGGAGGCCGCGGCCGCCCTCGCGGGGACGACGGCAGTGCACTTGGGGAGGAGTGGCATCGCTCGGGGAGGAGGACGGCGACGCGCTCAGGAGGGGGTTGCGGCGGTCCGGGAGGGCCTGCGACACGGGGAGGAGGCGGCCGAAGTCCGGGACGACGGCGGTGGCGCTTGCGAGGTGACGAAGCCGGCGCGAAAATTTGGCATCCTGATGACGTCGTTTCGTTTTCGCGTCAAGAGTTGGAAAAATTTCAGCCCCGCGGGTGAATATATAAGGACACTCACCGCTGGCGAGCGGTTTAACTTGCTCGCTGAGAGACATGGGTACCCTTGGGTCCCCACCGGCCAGGGTCCCAGAGGTCCCTGACAAGTGGACCCGACCTTCTAGAAGACCCGCCGACCTGCCAAGTGAGCCCAGCGACCTTATCCACAGCTCCGACGACCGCGGACGACCTTGTCGAGATCCCGGAAGATCCGCAGAGCTTGGCGTGCAAGTCAAGGCAATAGGATGTGACGCGCCGCCACCTGTAGCTCCGAGTATCACGGGATACTCCTTGTAATCCGGGAGATAAGCTTCCCGCAGTTGTAACCGATCCCGACACGGGTCAACCGACCTTGAATGGAAACCCTGGCCTGTCCTCCCAATATAAGGTGGCCTAGGGCTCCATTCAAGGGGGGAACTCATCTTCATCCTCTCGCATAATCCACCACAACTGGACGTAGGGTTTTACTCTCCGGAAGCCTGAACCAGTCTAAAACCCCCTTGTCTTCCTGTGTTCTTCACCATACTCGCCTAGTTCCGAGTTCACCACGTGGACTACCACCTACGCTCTTAGGTCCCGATCCTCCATTAACCTGCAAACCTCTAGGGTAACCCCCTAGCGGATCTGTCCAGGTCTCACCCCCTGATAGTTGGCACACCAGGTAGGGGCGATCAGGAACTCGCTTGGCAGCATGGTGGCCCGATCTGGTGTCGTCTTCCCGGCGAGCATGGCGGCCTTCCTCGCCAACCCCGTGGAGATCTACTTTGGATCTTTCACATCGACCTCTCCTGCTCCGGCAGCCACAACTCCTCCAGTGACCCCGGAGCAGGTCGTCACGGCATCCGTTGCCACCCCCGTTTCCGATCTATTATCGGAGGCCCACCCACCCAAACCCTGCGACCTTGTCCAGGTGATGGAGAACGTCATCGACACGATGAGGGTCTGGAGATCTGCGAACGAGCTCAGCACTCGGCACAGACATCGCTACACCATGACACGTTCCCCTTTGGCCTGAAGTTTGCACCCGGCCTTCGCCTCAGCTAGCTCTCCACGCCTCCACAGATCCAATTTGGGCGGCGACCTTCTGGCGACCCAAGGCTTGCACCTCGCGCCCGGCGCGACCCTCTCGACGTACCTTGCACCTATCACAAGGGTGCGAGGCACACCCTCCGCGGGTGCCGCCTGCGAAAGAAGGTCGACCAAGAGCTCCCTCGCCGAGCTAAACAACCTACCCAGTCCTCAGACTGTGGGGAGTTCCAGAAGGTCCGTGTTCGAGTCTCCCCCAACGACCAGGACATCGTCTTTCGCCAAGTGCTTGTGGTCTCCGAGAACGAGCCACCCTGTGTGGGTGCGACCAACTCTGAGGAAGCGACCTGCATCCAAGCCAACGCCCACCATGCCCTGCGACGTGCGGAAGAGCAGCAGCACGTGGCCTTGCCCTGCGCTCGGGACCTGCGCCTGGAGTTCGAGGAAGCCGGGATCCCGACGTTCAATAGCCCCCAGGCCAACCTAGGCGCGGCCATCACCCAGCTCAAGCAGGCTCCTATCACGCCTGAAGCTGAGCAGGCTCTCGTGTACCTCCGGGTTGCCAACGCCTTGGTGAAAAAGAAGAGCGCGGCTTCTAAGTCCGCCACGTCTTCATCGACCCACCACTCGCGCAGTCGATCTCATCGACCTCAACGCAGCCATCTCTCCCCCATCCGGGAAGAGGTCGCTCAGCACAACCCTGAGCAACCCGCCCAACAGCCTGCTGCTGTCGGCGACCTTCGTGTCAACCTCGATGCCAACAGGCGTGCTCGCGATGTGCATGACTACGTCGACCAACGCCACCGTGAGTGCGAGAAGCGCGAACTTCGACATCACTTGGAGTACGATCGCAAGTACGGCGCACCTGGCGCCGTCTATCGCATCATGGAGCGCGAGCTGCGGGACCGCCACAACATCGAGAACAAGCGGTGTGCCCTCTACAACGCCGAGCACGGCGACCCAGGCATCCTCCAGAGCAACCGGGATCGGCAGTCGTGCTCCCAGGTCGTCATCCCTGAGCGCAGTGTCCACTCCGCTCCTAGAGCGGCCGCTCCGGCCAGAGGCACCAGTGACGACCTTGACATCACCGCCTTCCCAGCACTGGCTTCCCGTTTCAGGACAGTGGAGTACCCTGACAACTTCAAGCCCAACATCAAGCCGTACGATGGGCGCTCGGACCCTAACATCTGGCTGTCGACCTACTATGTCGCCGTCAAGGCAGCCAGTGGCAACTTTGACCACATGACGGCCTACTTTCCGTTGGTTATGGGCAAGGCCCCCTCGCTATGGCTCAACAACCTCGAGCTTGGCAGCATCAAGACCTTGTACGACCTATCCCAGACCTTCACCTCCAACTTCCAGGCGACCTAAGATCACCCGGGAAACACCTTCAACCTTGGGCGGGTCGTGCAGAAGCACAAGGAGTGGCTCCGGGACTACAACAACTGGTTCTTTGAGAACTGGAACGAGTGCATCGGCGTCAGGGATGATCAAATCGTCGACAGCTACAAGAAGGGCATCAAAGACCGCAAGATCTTTGAGAAGATCCACGAGTCTGGCACCACCAACATCAACGAACTCAAGCACGTTGTCAACAAGTTGATGGACACAGAAGAGACGCTCCAGAACCAGTTCGACATTGATGCCCCTGGCACATCTGGCACCGCCGCAGATAAGCTCCGCAAATGACCTTCCGAGGTCCTAGCGGTCAAAGGGTGCCGGGCTTCGACCTTCAACCAGGAGGAGTTCGACCTGGTGCTTGACAGCATTTGCGGGTTCCACGAGGGGGCTACCCACACTCTCCATGAGTGCTCCCAGTTCAAGAGGGCCTTTAGCACCCCCGTGGACCCCAAGCGACCCAGGAACGACGGCAGGCGCCGCGACAACTGCCCCTACAACAACAACTACCGCCGTGACGACCGTAGAGATGGACGTGACGACCGGCGCGAGGAGCGATATGATGATCACCGCGAGCCCCCTCGCAGCGACCCACCTCCTTGTGACCCACCTCCAGCGCCTCCTCGTGACGAGACCAACCTACCTCCTCCACCACCAACAGGCAACCCCAACGGGCCCTTCCAGGCTGTGACTCGCACGATCAACATGATCGTTGGGGGCATCAAGTCCAGCGCCAGCAAGAGGCGCTACAAGAAGGACAAGCACGAGGTCTACCTCGTCCACACTCAGCCAACTGTGCCTCTGCGCTGGTCTGAGCAGGTGATCATGTTCTCCAGAGCTAATCACTGGGTGCACATCCTAGATCCTGGGTCCTACCCACTCGTCGTCGAACCTACGGTGGATGGGGCCTTGCTCTCCCAGACCCTCATCTTTGTTGAGACCCTCAAGAAGATGGGCTTTGACTTCGACCAGCTCACGGAGTGCGACGAGCCCTTCTACAGCATTGTCCCCGGGAAGGCGGCCTACCCCCTGGGTCGGGTCTCCCTCCCCATCACCTTTGGTACAGAGGCAAACTTCCGCACGGAGTACCTCAGCTTCGAGGTCGCCAACTTCAAGTCCTCCTACCATGCGATCCTAGGTCGCCTGATGCTGGCCAGATTCATGGCCATCCCGCACTACACCTACTTGGTGTTGAAGATGCCGGCTCCAAATGGGGTCCTCTTCGTCCTGGGGGGCCTCATCATCTCCTTCAAGTGCAACATGGAGGCCCTCGACCTCGCTGCGACCTTCGCCGCCACCGACACCTCCGCAGTCTTGGTCGCTGAGGCCAAGCAGGTCGACCCGGTCGACCTACCTGTCCCGAAGCAGAAGCGCACCGACACCGCCCTGGATGCGGTCCCCTCCATGAAGAAGGTCTGCCTCGGCCTTGCCGACGCAGAGAAGACAGTAGTGATCGACGACGGGCTCGACCCCAAATAGGAACTCGCGCTCACCAGTTTCCTCCGGGATAACGCAGACATATTCGCATGGAGTCCATGAGATATGCCGGGTGTCCCCAGGGAGCTGGCTGAGCACTTCTTGGATGTAAGAAAGACGGCCAAGCCTGTCAAGCAGAAGCTTCGCTGCTTTGCGAAAGATCGCAAGGACATCATTAGGGTAGAATTAATAAAGCTCCTAGCTGCCGGATTTATCCGCGAGTGTAAAAACCCGGTTTGGCTTGCCAACCCGGTCCTTGTACCCAAGAAAACTGGTCAATGGAGAATGTGTATCGACTACACCGACCTCAATAGACACTACCCTAAAGACCCCTTCCCTCTTTCGTGCATCGACCAAGTCGTGGACTCCACAGCCGGAAGCGTCCTCCTATGCTTTCTCGACTGCTACTCAGGGTATCACCAGATAGCCCTGAAGGTCTCTGACCAAGACAAGACGGCATTCATAATGCCCCATGGCATCTACTGTTACACAGCCATGACCTTTGGCCTCAAGAATGCCGGCGCGACCTACTAGAAGGCCATCCAAAAGTGCCTCGCGAGCCAGATCGGCCAAAACGTAGAAGCTTACGTCGACGACATGGTCGTCCAGACCTCCCATGAGGACAAGCTCATAGCTGACCTTGCGGAGACCTTCGCCAACCTCCGCGTCTATCGCTGGACACTTAATCCAGAGAAGTGTGTCTTCGGTGTCCCGTCTGGCAAGCTCCTAGGCTTCATGGTCAGCAACCGGGGCATCGAGGCCAACCCCACCAAGGTGGATGCCATCCTCAGGATGAAGCGACCTACAGGGATGAAGGACGTCATGAAGCTCACCGGCATGATGGCGGCCCTAGGTCGATTCATTAGCAAACTTGGAGAGAAAGGCCTGCCTGTCTTCAAACTGCTAAAAAAGGCTGACAAGTTCATCTGGACCAAAGAGGCGGACCAAGCCCTGGAGCAACTCAAGGCCTTCCTCACGTCACCCCCGGTGGTGGTGCCCCCGGCGCCTGAGGAGCCGTTACTGCTCTACATCTCGGCGACCACCCTGGTGGTCAGTTCAGTTCTGGTGGCGGAGCGACCTGAAGAAGGCCGACCTTACCTTGTCTAGCGACCTATCTACTACATCAGTGAGGTCCTGTCAGACAGCAAGTCTAGGTACAGCCAGCCCCAGAAGATGCTCTATGCGCTACTCATCACCTCTCGCAAGCTCCGGTATTACTTCCAGTCGCACAAGATCAAGGTCGTCTCGGCCTTCCACCTTGGCGAGATCCTGCGGAGCCGCGACACCACTGGATGCATCGTCAAGTGGCCCATCGAGCTAGGCGAGTTCGACCTAGAGTTCTACCCCAGGCAGGCCATCAAGTCACAGGTCATCGCAGACTTCGTCTCGGAGTGGACAGAGATCCAGCAGCCTCCGCCGTCGGAGCGACCTGAGCACTGAAAAATGTATTTCGATGGTTCCCTGAACCTCGAAGGAGCCGGCGCAGGCATCCTATTCATCTCCCCCCTAGGGAGACTACCTCAAGTACGTCCTGCAGGTCCATTACAAGGCGTCCAACAATAGTGCTGAGTACGAGGCCCTCATTCACGGGCTCCGCATCGCTGTCTCCCTGGGGATCAAGCGCCTCATAGCCTACGGCGATTCCAAGGTCGTCATCGACTAAGTCAGCAAGGACTCTGAAGCCAGGAAGTACACGATGGATGCCTACTGTGCTGAGGTGCGCAAGCTCAAGCATCACTTCGAGGGGCTCGAGTTCCACCACGTCTGTCGCAACAACAACGTCGCGGCTGATGTCCTCTCCAAGCTCGGCTCCAAGCGCGTGCTGGTTCTGGCTGGTGTATTTGTTCAGGACCTACGCAAGCTGACCATCAAGCTTCACCCCGACCCAGAGTCGTCGGATGACAAAGCGACCCCACCGGGAGGTCGTGATGTCCTCATGACCGAGGCAGAAGACGGCTGGCTCCTTGATTTCATCGCCTTCCTCCTCGAGCATCGAGTACCTGAGGACAAGGTGGAGCGCGAAAAGATTATGAGGTGCAGTGCCAACTACATCGTCGTCGGCAATGAACTCTACTAGAGGTCCGCCTCCACAGGGGTTTTGATGAAGTGCATTCGACGATCTGAGGGCCTCAGGCTTTTGGATGACATCCACGGCGGTGAGTGCGGCAATCACGCCGCCTCTGCCAACCTTGTGGGCAAGGTCTGCAGGTCCGGCTTCTACTGGCCTACGGCCATGGCCGATGCCCAAGAACTTGTACGTCACTGCAAGGGGTGCCAATTCTTCGCCAAGCAACAGCACATGCCGGCTCAGGCCCTAAGGACCATCCCTCCATCCTGGCCCTTCGCAGTGTGGGACCTTGACTCTATGGGACCTTTCAAGACCACCCCTGGTGGCTACAAGCACATCATCGTGGTAGTGGACAAGTTCACCAAGTGGATCGAGGTCCGTCCCGTATCCAGTGTCACGTCGAAAGAGGCGGACAAGTTCATCGAGGAGATCACCCACCGTTTCGGGGTGCCCAACAAGATCGTCACCGACCTTGGCATGACCTTCACAGGAGCTGATTTCTAGGACTTCTGCCAAGACAACCTAATCGACGTATACTACTCCTTGGTGGTGCACCCACGGTGCAACGGCCAGGTCGAGCAGGCTAATGGCATGGTCCTACAGTCCATCAAGGACCGCATCCTCGACGGGTCATCACCCTACGCAACCAGGTGGCTCTCAGAGCTCCCTCACGTTATCTGGGGTCTCAGGACCCAGGTTAGCTCAGCTACAGGGTACTCGACCTTCTTCTTGGTCTACGGGTCAGAGGCCATCCTCCCCACCGACGTTGCCTTCTGGGCTCCCCGCATCCAGAACTTCGATGAAGGAGAAGTGGAGCAAACATGCAGGCTCGACCTTGACTGTGTCGAGGAACATCGCGTGGCTGCGCTCATGCACCACACCCATCACGAGCAGCAGCTACGTCGCTACCACGACCGCAACGTGCGGGAACATTCCTTCAACATTGGCGACCTAGTTCTGCGGCGGATCCAAAACACCAAGGACATGCATAAGCTCTCTGCACCTTGGGAAGGCCCCTTCATAGTTAAGGAGGTCATTGGACCGGTGACCTATCGCCTCCAATGGGCCGATGGCCAGGGCGTCCCGAACCCCTGGAACATCGAGCACTTACGCCGCTTCTATCCTTAGGAGCCTTGTGTCAAAATAAAAGCTATGTACTCTATCCTTTGTAATTCAATAGATATAAAGATTTCCTTTCGACCTACTTTTATGGGTCTCTCTTTACTTTCTGTTCACCCCTCCCCTTCGACACGCTCGGGGGCTTGGTTTAAAACTGGACCCCTCGCGCTCGGGGGCTTGGTGTTAAGCCCGACCCTTCACGCTCGGGGCCTTGGCTTTGCCAACCTAAGGGTCATTTGTCCTGGGGGTTTTTACCTTTCTTTTTACCAGTGTTCCCTTACCACAACTTTTTGTGCACTTTATAAGTATTCCTAGGTCGTGTGGTTGCTCGACCTTGGGTCCAGGACCCCCGTCCGTGCGCCGGCTGCACATAAGCCTCCACGCTGAGCCGTGTAGTCAGTAAGCCGTTCCTCCACTGAGTTGGGTTGGCGGGGGGAAAGGGTTCGTGCAGCTCCATTACTTTTGCGTTCTTATAAAGAGTATATAAGTCAAATAAGGGATCACATCAATTAATTAAATATGCCTTTTTCATTCATGCAAGGTTTATCTTACATCAAAAGGGTCCACGACCCATTGGCGCTAACAGTTTGCTACGTCCTAAGTTACACTTTACAGGTCTATTTTCTTTACGATCTCCTCCGTGGTGGCCTGGATATCTTCCATGCCCACCAGCCGAGTTAGGTCGAGCTCCTCCTTGACCTTCTCAAGGTCGAACGTCGGCATATGGTGCCTCACCGTGGCCAGTGCGGCAGCAGCGGCGAGCTTGCCGCTGTCCATCAGCAGGGTCTTCATGCGACCCTCCGCACCTTCTAGCCACGCCACAAGCTCCTGCGGCCCACCTTCGACCTTGGGGACGTATACGTCCACAAGGTACTCGACAACCTCCTTGAGGTTGTCCAGCTCCTTCTGAAGATCTGCAGTCATCTCTTGATGATTAATAAGGGTTTGCATTGCCCAGCCAAGGTCGATCTCCAGATCCCTGGGAACACCAAATTCATATGCAGCCTTCCGGGTATAGTAATACTCACTGGCGACGACCTCCTTGTGCTTCTCCTTGAGGGTCTTCACCTGGTCCTTCGACTCCTTGAGGTCTTTCTTCAAGGTGGACTCCTTCTTGGCCTTTGCAATCAGCAAGGTCAGGATTGGTTCATCACGACGTAAACTTCAAGTACAAAGCATAAGGGCATTCCCAGACGTACCCGCAGCGGCAACCTTCAGCTCGTCTTCTGCCTCTTTCGCCTTCAGCTTGGCGGATTCAAGCTCCTGCTTCAAGGCCGCCATAGCCTTGTCCTTCAAGGCCACCTCGTCCTTGAGGCGCTTTATTTCTTCTGCGGCCTCAATCCTGGCCTGTAGCATGGCCTCCCAGGCCGTAGACAGCTCCGCGTGAAGCTTGGCGCCCTCCTTCAGCAGGTCCGCCCTGCCTTGCGCTCGCTCGGCGAGAGACTGCATCAATACACCACAAAAGGTCGTCAAATCAAGTCATCCGAGAGCATGGGAGACCTAGCCTTAAAAGCAACAGGGACTCACCATGAGTGTACTCCCGATCATTTGTGCCGCTGCCTTGATCGTTGCCTGCGCTGCCTTGAAGTCGTCAAGGTCCCGACCGTCGGCAAGGATATCCTCTTCCCACGGGGTGCCGGAGTAGAGGCATCGGTTCAGGTCGTCGGGCTTGTCCCCTCCTTCGGCCTCCGCCTCCTGCGTCTGCGGTAGGCCCGATTCGGGTTGGTCCTCCTGTCGAAGGCCCTCCCCTTGTTGAGCGCTATCAGCAGCGACCTTGGTCACTGCTGATGATGCCGCACCCACGGTCTCATGGACCTGGCTGGTGACATCTCCGCCTGAGGTCGCTGGTGATTGGCCAACCGGCGCCTTCTCGAGCTTCTGCCCAAAGGACTCTTGGCCTGAGGCGTTCTTGTTGTCGCCCGATGCAGCAGGAGTTCCCCTGTCCAAGGTACAGGGCTTGTCAGGATGACGTACTCAGAAATCTGCGAAGGTCGAGTAAGCACAAAATGAAGTTCCATGACGTACCCGCCGCCAGATTTCAACCGAAGCTTCAGCGGCCTGGGTGGCACCCGCCTCGGCTTCTTCTGCGACCCTCGGTCGCTCACACCCTCAGCACTTGGCTTCGGGTGCTGCTCGTCTATAAACCCGAGTGGGGTGTCATCTCCTCCCGCGGCCGCCGTGTCGCCCGACTCTGCGCTGACGTCACGCGACCTCGCGTCATCGTCCTCGCCTGCATCGGCGATGACCTCAATGCTCACTGTCGCCGTCTTCGACAACGCAGTGGTGTCCCTCCTCTTCCTCTTTTTCTTCTTCTCCGCCTCGATGGTGGCGGAGACAATCTTGGCGGCCTTGTGCGCCGGCATATTCCCAGCGACCCGCCGCGAGCTGCAGGTAACCGGCGCGGAACCTCCCACGGCAGGATCTTCATCCTCGCTACCTCCCACCGACGAGTCGGAGAGGTAGTTCTCGACATATTGTTGCGGCGGAGCCTGTATGTCCTCCGCCGCTCGGACCTTGAAGCTCCGCTCACCCTCGTCAGGGAGGGGAGCCGGGCTCCAAAACACACCCTCACGACCCTGCACCAGATGACCTTTGTCTTAGACCAGGGGAAAGCAAATATAAAGCACAAGGAATTAAGGTCGATCAGCAACAGGCGACTTACGGCTTCGGTGGGGCGCGTTAGGGAAAACACCTTGGGGCACGTCCAGTTCCGGATGACCCTGTTAAAGAGCTCCCTCACCCGTGCCACCATCTCCTGCTTGGAGACCTTACGCTGCGCCACGCGGGTTGGGTCGGCCTGACCCCAGTACTCGTAGGCCGGATGCACCCGATCTTGGATCGGTTGCAGAAGCCTTCGGCTGAAGCTGATGGCCACCGCGCCGCTCGTCAACCCTCCCGCCTTGAGTGCCACAAGGTCGTGCAGCAGCGGCTTGATGGCGTCCATCTCCCGCGACGTCAGCTGGTTGCTCCACTCCGGCACCGGGACCGACGCGAGCCCCGACCTAGTCACCAGCGCTGGCTTCGGGTTGTCGATGTAGAACCACCCTTGCCTCCAGCCCTGGGTGTTGTCCGGCAGCTCCATGTCGATGTACACCTGCTTCATGTGTCGACGAAGCATGACACCGACGCACCCAACGACCTCCTTCTCCCCTGTCTTCTTGAGCTCGAAGAAGTACCGCCACAGGTCGAAGTGTGGCGGTATCCCCAAGTACGCCTCACACAAATGGATGAAGGAGGAGATCGTCGTGATGGCATTAGGGACGAGGTGTACCAGGTCGATCCTATAGAAGTGGAGCAGCCTGCGGAAGAAGTCGCCCGTGGGGACTCCAAACCCACGCTCGACGTGCGCGATGAAGGCGACCGTCTCTCTGGTCCCCTCGGAGGGGAAGGCTTCGCCGGCAGCTGGCCTCCAGCCCACCTGCTCCTTGGGCTTCAGCAGCCCGCGCTCCACCAGACCTTAGAGCTGTGCCTCGGTCACCGTCGAGGGCTCCCAAACGCTCTCCAGGACCGGCGCAATCTCTGGGGCCATCTCTTCTTCTTCTTCTTCGTATCTAGTGGGTCTAGCTCTAAAAACTACCAAGGACTTTGTGTGCATGCGGCGGTGCGCGGCGAGGTGGATCTAAGCACGGTGGCACCGGCGTATCTGCGCGGAAAGCTCTTGGCGGTAGCTCGAAAACCCTAAGGATTGCGGGGAAATGGAAGCGAGTGGGGTCCTCGACCCCTCACTCAGCCTTTTTATAACTGGGCCACATTAGTGCGGTGGACCGCGACGCCCCAAACGTCTCTTCGGGTCCGGCGACATTCCCGGCGATCCAACGGATACATCGCCCAACGGCTCTTTCGGCCTAACGGTCACAGGCAGTAATAGCTCATGCCGTGCAGAAATCCATGCCCGTCAGCTCTCTTCTTAATGGCCTGGCGTCCATGGACCCGTTATGCCCTACTTCAAGCCCCTATACCACAGTTTTCTTCAAGGTCTCTTGATCTTCGACGACATCCGGGTCCACGACATCCTCTTCGCAAGGTCGACGAAATCACTACTGCTTGATGGGTCGCCTCAGCCTTTAATGGCGGGTTCACACCCTGGCTCCTAGGTCCTACTACCTACTGGATTGCTTTAGCCTTTACGGCTGGTTTGTACCAACGGGCCCGTGCTTAATGGCTCTACTGCCTGTTGGCGACCTCCTGGTCATGAAGCACCTCCCTGAGGTCGCTAAGGCCCTGCTGCCTTCTAGGTCGTCCAGACCTAGATTTTTTAGGCTGACTACCTATGTTGTGTCACTGCATAACGGTCGTGTCGATTCAGGTTGACACGGGCTCACCGTCTCTACTTAAGGCCTCCCGAAGGTCAGCGTGCTATCACAGCCTCGCTGGGACCTTGGTAGCCATACCATTGTCACCCAGACGCCTCTCCAACTACTTGCAAATTGACATTTATCACGTAAATGCATATTTACAGCTTCATCAGCTACAAGGAGTCTGACCCTTGGCCAATTACAAGTTACAAAGATATTAAAGGCCCTGAATTACCTTCCAAAGTGCTTACGACATAGTCTACACTAATAAGGTGCGTCGCAAGCTTTCTCCTAGCTTCAGGACCTACTTAATGACCTCTACAGCCACTCTCGAGGCAGCTACAACACAGCCACCTCTACTCGAGCTCCAGTAGGTTTTCTGTGGTACCCAGCATCAAGTCTGAGCTTCACCACAAGATTCCAAGTGGGACGAGCTTCAACACCAGCCTCGACGGGTGGAGTGTCGTGTTCACCAGCATCACATCCGGCCTGAGAGTGTCAGGGCCGACGATGCATCTGCTGCTTCATACTCCGCCTGGGTTCCTCAACGGGTCCGGGAGAAGGGGCTAATCAAGTTCTTCAAGCTTCGCAAGCATTCTTCTAGCTTCAAGTATGAACTACATCGACTCTGCGCTCTGGTGGGCGAACATAAGTCCCTCGCATGGAAATATTACTACACAAATTCGCCATGGTTCACCTTTGAAGATTGGGCGGTTTGCTTCAAGGTATGGGTGCCTATTTATACTCCCAGCACCTGCCATTTGGTCTTATCCGCAAGCCAACTTGCGTGGCATCTTCATCCTCAAGATCATTGTACCCTCATGGGACACGAGGTCACTGTTCGCCTGTGGGAGGCATTGGTGCACCTGTCCCCTACCTGACTGCATCCTGGAGTATTTTTTGTCTCTTACGGGTGATAGCGACCTGTGCTTCGCCTAGAAGCCGGCCCGTGACCATACAGTTACCCCGTGATTCAGGTTGTGTCAGCCCTGGCGCCTGATGACTTCGCAAGATTCTGGAGCTTTTGTCCTATTGGATTGATATAACAAGAGCAACTGTTTCTTCAGCAGAAGGTTGTAGGTCCGGCTATTTCTCTCTTCTTCTTCTTTGGAGCATCAAACCGGTCATTCTGGTCGCTTTACTGCTCGGGGGCTACTACACTAGTGCGTCTTTTGACACCCTATTTTCCCCAGGTCGCCTCGACCTCACGGAAGCCTGCTTCCGCTACTTCTTCGCTCGACCTACCTTCGGTAGGCATGGTGACCTTCCCGAAGGTCGCGGCAGCTACTACATCGCACCTGACTCAGGGCAGGACGGCGGGTTCTCCAAGATTGACGCCTTGTCTTCACTTCGACCTCCTGGTTCTTCGTCCCAGGAGCTCGACGTTCTACTTCATGCGCGCATCGGAGGGGTTTTCTTTTTTGGATCCCCGTGCACCCTTCACGACCTCGACGGTGTCGTGCCTTTGCTACTCTTCAACACAACCTCGCCTCGGCCGCTACGCCTACACGTCGATCGGGGGCTTGAAAGACATGGGTACCCATGGGTCCCCACCGGCCAGGTTCCCAGACGTCCCTGACAAGTGGACCCGACCTTCTAGCAGACCCGCTACCTGCCAAGTGGGCCCAGCGATCTTATCCACAGCTCCGACGACCGCGGACGACCTTGTCGAGATGCCGGAAGATTCGCAGAGCTTGGCGTGCAAGTCAAGGCAATAGGATGTGGCGCGCTGCCACCTGTAGCTCCGAGTATCACGGGATACTCCGTGTAATCCGGGAGATAAGCTTCCCGCAGTTGTAACCGACCCCGACACAGGTCAACCGACCTTGAATGGAAATCCTAGCCCGTCCTCCCCATATAAGGCGGCCTAGGGCTCCATTCAAGGGGGGAACTCATCTTCATCCTCTCGCATAATCCACCACAACTGGATGTAGGGTTTTACTCTCCGGAGGCCTGAACCAGTCTAAAACCCCCTTGTCTCCCTGTGTTCTTCACTATACTCGCCTAGTTCCGAGTTCACCACGTGGACTACCACCTACGCTCTTAGGTCCCGATCCTCCTTTAACCTGTAAACCTCTAGGGTAACCCCCTATCGGATCTGTCGAGGTCTCACCCCCTGACACTCGCCAGCACTGTGATTTCCCAAAATATTCAAAAAATTGAAAACTGCCCTAAACTTGTCAAAATTAGTCTCAAATTTCTACAACTATAGTAAAACTATTCAAATTAAATTAAGGAATGGTTTTTTTGCTCATATAAAAGTTTTAGTTTTAAAAAGTTAGTTCAAATGAGTCTCTTGGGTGAAACACATTATAACTCTTGAGGTGTTTCACCAAAGAGTCACATTTGAACTTACTTATTAAGATCTTTAATGTCATGTGTCAAATAATATTTTACATTCTTAGTATATAACATTTCAGTAAACTTGTAGAAGTTTCAAACAATTTTAAATTAGTTTAGTCAAATTTTTTTGGGAAATCCATAGTGCTGTCGGGCGCTTATGTCAACCAAATAATATTTTTCATTCTTAGTATTTAACATTTCAGTAAACTCATAAAAGTTTCAAACAATTTTGAATTAATTTAGGCATATTTTTATTTTTTTTATTTTTTCAGAAATCCATAGTGCTGGTGAGCGCTTATGTCAACCGCTAGCACTGTGAATTTCCAAAAAAATTTAAAAAAATTGAAAACTGTCTTAAACTTGTTCAAATTAGTCCCAAATTTCTACAACTATAGTAAAACGAGTTAAATTAAATTGGGGAATGTTTTTTGCTAATAGAAAAAAATTAGTTTTAAAAAGTTAGTTCAAATGAGTCTCTTGGGTGAAACACCTAATAACTCTTGAGGTATTTCACCCAAGAGTCATATTTGAACTAACTTTGTAAAATCTCTAGTGTTATGTGTCAAATAATATTTTCCATTCATAGTATTTAACATTTCAGCAAACTTGTAGAAGCTTTAAACAATTTTGAATTAGTTTAGGAATATTTTCATTAATTTTATTTTTTCGGAAATCCATAGTGCTAGCGGGCGCTTATGTCAACCACCAGCACTGTGAATTTCCAAAAAATTCAAAAAAATTGAAAACTGCCCTAAACTTATTCAAATTAGTCTGAAATTTCTACAACTATAGTAAAATGATTCAAATTAAATTGGGGAAGGTTTTTTGCTCATAGAAAAGTTTTAGTTTTAAAAAGTTAGTTCAAATGAGTCTCTTGGGTGAAACACCTTATAACTCTTGAGGTGTTTCACCCAAGTGTCACATTTGAACTAACTTTGTAAAATTTTTAGTGTTATGTGTTAAATAATATTGTCCATTCTTAGTATTTCACATTTCAGTAAACTTGTAGAAGTTTCAAACAATTCTGAATTAGTTTAGGTACATTTTTATTTTTTTATTTTTTGGGAAATCCACAGTGGTGGCGGATGTTTATGTCAACCGGCAGCACTGTGAATTTCCAAAAAAAATCAAAAAAAATTGAAAACTACCCTAAACTTATTCAAATTAGTTTGAAATTTCTATAACCATAGTAAAATGATTCAAATTAAATTGGGGAAGGTTTTTTTGCTTATAGAAAAGTCTTAGTTTTAAAATGTTAGTTCAAATGAGTCATTTGGGCGAAACACCCTATAACTCTTGAGGTGTTTCACCCAAGAGTCACATTTGAACTAACTTTATAAAATCTTTAGTGTTATGTGTCAAATAATATTTTCCATTCTTAGTATTTAACATTTCAGTAAAATTGTAGAAGTTTCACAAAATTTTGAATTAGTTTAGGCACATTTTCATTTTTTTTATTTTTTGGGAAATCCAGAGTGCTGGCGGGCGCTTATGTCAACCGCAATTACTGTGAATTTCCAAAAAATTCAAGAAAATTGAAAACTACTCTAAACTTGTTCAAATTAGTCCCAAATTTCTACAACTATAGTAAAACGATTCAAATTAAATTAGGAAAGATTTTTTTCTCATAGAAAAGTTTTAGTTTTAGAAAGTTAGTTCAAATGAGTCTCTTGGGTGAAACACACTATAACTCTTGAGTTGTTTCACCCAAGAGTCACATTTGAACTAACTTTATAAAATCCTTAGTGTTATGTGCCAAATAATATTTTCCATTCTTAGTATTTAACATTTCAGTAAACTTGTAGATGTTTCAAACAATTTTGAATTAATTTAGGCACATTTTCATTTTTTTTTCAGAAATCCATAGTGCTCGCGAGCGCTTATGTCTACCGCTAGCACTGTGAATTTCCAAAAAATTGAAAACTGCCCTAAACTTGTTCAAATTAGTCCCAAATTTCTACAACTATAGTAAAATGAGTCAAATTAAATTGGGGAAGATTTTTTACTTATAGAAAAATTTTAGTTTTAAAAAGTTAGTTCAAATGAGTCTCTTCGGTGAAACACCTAATAACTCTTGAGGTGTTTCACCCAAGAGTCATATTTGAACTAACTTTGTAAAATCTTTAGTGTTATGTGTCAAATAATATTTTCCATTTTTTAGTATTTAACATTTCAAGAAATTTGTAGAAGCTTTAAACAATTTTGAATTAGTTTAGGCATATTTTCATTTTTTTATTTTTTGGAAATCCATAGTGCTGGCGGGCGCTTATGTCAACCGCTAGCACTATGAATTTCCAAAAAAAATCAAAAAAATTGAAAATTGCCCTAAACTTATTCAAATTAGTCCGAAATTTCTACAACTATAGTAAAATGATTCAAATTAAATTGGGGAAGATTTTTTGCTTATAGAAAAGTTTTAGTTTTAAAAAGTTAGTTCAAATGAGTCTCTTGGGTGAAACACCCTATAACTCTTGAGGTATTTCACCCAAGAGTCACATTTGAACTAACTTTGTAAAATTTTTAGTGTTATATGTCAAATAATATTGTCCATTCTTAATATTTAACATTTCATTAAACTTCTAGAAGTTTCAAACAATTTCGAATTAGTTTAGGCACATTTTCATTTTTTTATTTTTTGGGAAATCCACAGTGCTCGCGGGCGCTTATATCAACCGCCAGCACTATGAATTTCCAAAAAAATTCAAAGCTGCCCTAAGCTTATTCAAATTAGTCTGAAATTTCTACAACCATAGTAAAACAATTTAAATTAAATTGGGGAAGTTTTTTTGCTCATAGAAAAATTTTGGTTTTAAAAAGTTAGTTCAAATGATTCTCTTGGGTGAAACACCCTATAACTCTTAAGGTGTTTCACCCAAGAGTCACATTTGAACTAACTTTGTAAAATCTTTAGTGTTATGTGTCAAATAATATTTTCCATTCTTAGCATTTAACATTTCAGTAAACTTGTAGAAGTTTCAAACAATTTTGAATTAATTTACGCATTTTTTTATTTTTTTATTTTTTTAGAAATCCATAGTGCTCGCGAGCGCTTATGTGAACCGCTAGCACTGTGAATTTCCAAAAAATTCAAAAAAAATTGAAAAATGCCCTAAACATATTCAAATTAGTCCCAAATTTCTACAACTATAGTAAAACGAGTCAAATTAAATCGGGGAAGGTTTTTTGCTCATAGAAAAATTTTAGTTTTAAAAAGTTAGTTCAAATAAGTCTCTTGGATGAAACACCTAATAACTCTTGAGGTGTTTCACCCAAGAGTCATATTTGAACTAACTTTGTAAAATCTTTAGTGTTATGCGTCAAATAATATTTTCCATTCTTAGTATTTAATATTTCAGTAAACATGTAGAAGTTTCACACAATTTGAATTAGTTTAGGCACATTTTTTTTGATTTTTTGGGAAATCCACAGTGCTGGCGGGCGCTTATGTCAACCGGCAGCACTGTGAATTTCCAAAAGATTCAAAAAAATTGAAAACCAGTCTAAACTTGTTCAAATTAGTTCCACATTTCTACAACTATCGTAAAACGATTCAAATTAAATTAGGAAGGTTTTTTTTCTCATAGAAATTTTTTAGTTTTAAAAAGTTAGTTCAAATGAGTCTCTTGGTTGAAACACCCTATAACTCTTAAGGTGTTTCACCCAAGAGTCACATTTGAACTAACTTTGTAAAATCTTTAGTGTTATGTGTCATATAATATTTTCCATTCTTAGTATTTAATATTTCAGTAAACCTGTAGAAGCTTTAAACAATTTTGAATTAGTTTAGGCATATTTTCATTTTTTTTATTTTTTCGGAAATCCATAGTGCTGGCGGGCGTTTATGTCAACCGCGAGCACTATGAATTTCTCAAAAATTTTAAAAAAATTGAAAACTGCCCTAAACTTATTCAAATTAGTCCGAAATTTCTACAACCATAGTAAAACGATTCAAATTAAATTGGGGAAGGTTTTTTTGCTCATAGAAAAGTTTTAGTTTTAAAAAGTTAGTTCAAATGAGTCTCTTGGGTGAAACACCCTATAACTCTTGAGGTGTTTCACCCAAGAGTCACATTTGAACTAACTTTGTAAAATCTTTAGTGTTATGTGTCAAATAATATTTTCCATTCTTAGTTTTTAACATTTCAGTAAACTTGTAGAAGTTTCAAACAATTTTGAATTAGTTTAGGCATATTTTCATTTTTTATTTTTTGCGAAATCCACAGTGTTGGTGGGCGCTTATGTCAACCGGCAGCACTGTGAATTTCCAAAAAAAATTTAAAAAATTAAAAACTGCCCTAAACTTATTCAAATTAGTCCAAAATTTCTACAACCATAGTAATACGATTCAAATTAAATTGGGGAAGGTTTTTTTTCTCATAGAAAAAATTTAGTTGTAAAAAGTTAGTTCACATGAGTCATTTGGGCAAAACACCCTATAACTCTTGAGGTGTTTCACCCAAGAGTCACATTTGAACTAACTTTGTAAAATCTTTAGTGTTATGTGTCAAATAATATTTTCCATTCTTAGTATTTAATATTTTAGTAAACTTGTAGAAGTTTCACACAATTTGAATTAGTTTAGGCACATTTTTTTTGATTTTTTGGGAAATCCACAGTGCTGGCGGGCGCTTATGTCAACCGGCAGCACTGTGAATTTCCAAAAGATTCAAAAAAATTGAAAACCACTCTAAACTTGTTCAAATTAGTTCCACATTTCTACAACTATAGTAAAATGATTCAAATTAAATTAGGAAGGTTTTTTCTCATAGAATTTTTTTAGTTTTACAAAGTTAGTTCAAATGAGTCTTTTGGTTGAAACACCCTATAACTCTTGAGGTGTTTCACCCAAGAGTCACATTTGAACTAACTTTGTAAAATCTTTAGTGTTATGTGTTAAATAATATTTTTCATTCTCAATATTTAACATTTCAGTAAGCTTGTAGAAGTTTCAAATAATTTTGCATTAGTTTAGGCATATTTTCATTTTCTTTTTGATTTTTTCGGAAATCCGTAGTGCTGGCGGGCGCTTATGTCAACCGCCAGCCTTGTGAATTTCCAAAAAATTCAAAAAAATTGAAAACTGCTCTAAACTTATTCAAATAAGTCCCAAATTTCTACAACTTTAGTAAAATGATTCAAATTAAATTGAGGAAGGTTTTTTGCTCATCGAAAAGTTTTAGTTGTAAAAAGTTAGTTCAAATGAGTCTCTTAGGGTGTTTCACCCAAGAGTCACATTTGAACTAACTTTGTAAAATATTTAGTGTTATGTGTCAAATTATATTTTTCATTCTTACTATATTTAACATTTCAGTAAACTTGTAGAAGTGTCAAATAATTTTGAATTAGTTTAGACACATTTTTATTTTTTGTTTTTCATAAATCCATAGTGTTGGCGTGTGCTTATGTCAACCGCCAGCACAGGTGCTCAGTGCTGGTGGGTCTATTAAGCCGGCCCCCAGCATAGTGCTCTGGCCTTATAACTGCAGGCAGAGGCTAAATTTTTCTAAGTCTGCGCAGTTTCGAAACCATGTCGACAGGCTGTCGGATTCCGCCCCCGCCACTCTGCTCAGCCCGCGCCCCTTCCTACTAGAGCGCGGTGACTCCGGCTCGAGCCCGGTGCGTGCATGCCCACCTCCTCTCCCCGCGAGCACCGCCACGCCACCTCTCCAGCCGCCCCGTCACCTCGTCCCGATCCACTGCCGCCGCTACCTCCCCGGCCCGAGCCCGACGCGCACATGCCCGCCTCCTCCCCCTGTGAGCGCCACCAGCGCATCCTGATCCATCGCCGCGCCCCGAGCACCGCCACCTCTCCGACGACTGCCGCGCCGCCGCCACCTCCCACCGGTAGTTTTTTTACATTTATATATATATATATCTCATTTTGTGAATACATTTTTCTGTTAGAGTATAAATAGTGGATACTATTTATCTTTTAGTATACATGTTGTAGAAATTGTGAATACAATTTTTGTTTTATATAAATGTTTTAGAAATTGTGAATAAATTTTTTTGTTAAAGTATAGCTGGATTAGTAATTAAAAATTGTTAAAGTAGAGATGGAGTACAATTTGTACCATAAGAGTTGATACAAATGGATTGTTTTATATATATTGCGGAGATTGTAGTAGTTTTGGAAAACAATGGCAAGTGATTATGGTCGCGGTGGTCACTGTGGAGGTCGCCGTGGAGGCGGTCGTGGAATCATTTTTGATGACCGGCCACCTTTGGCTCGTCCTCCAGGCATACACTTCACCCATGGTGTGATTGACTTACCTACTGGTGATCGAAGCCAGGGACCTCATCCCAACATAGTAATATTCTTTCCTTGTATAAATTTGATGTTTACATACTACGCACGGATAATAATCTTATTTTCATGCAATGCGGGTTCTCAATCATTTGAAGTGGCTCACACATGTTGTTGAAAATTTAGGTGGTACCCCTCCTGTTACACAATGCATGGTTGTCGGTCCAAACAATTGCATACAATTAAAAATCTTGTTTGACATACCTGTTCCAGGATAAATTCGCTCCTCGCTGTCTTCAAAACCCATCCAAATGGTATCAATTGTTGGGTGGGGTACCCCTGCACTGGTTAGGAGGACTTTTGAAAGGACTGCCGTACATGCATGCTTAGAACAAGTTAATGCTAATGGGTACTTTGTTCCAGATTACTCTTATTTTCTAATCAAGGCACTCGAGGAGGGAGAAAGTGTGGTCATGACCTCAGAGAGACTTTGTCGGCTAAATGAACATGACATGGTATGGAGCATCATTTAATGTTATTCTAATCTTCTTATTTAACATTTTTTATCAGTCGTAATAACATTATTCTTAACTGTAGGATTTCTTTGGTGAAACCATTGCAGCAATGAGCTTTCATGCAATTCTGGAGCAAGTGATGGATGTTGTGGGATTTTCTTACACAGATTCAAATGCTACACGCACAAGAGATTGGAAGTATCAGGTTCATCTTTCATTTTTCATGCCATATCAGTTTTCCTCGACACTGTTTGAAATTTACGGAAGTCCATGTGACCGTAATTGTGAAGTGATAGAGAGTGCACTGATTCATTCTCTAGCATACTTCAACTATATGGACTATGTAAGGAAGAAAATGGAGTATGAAATATGTGTCATGCATGGATGCACCCCTTTATTTCTAAGGATTTGAACTTGTTATCTTTGTTAAGACCTGTTGACGGTTCGAAACTGCGTTCAACTTCACCGCAAGTACACAGAGTGACTTGGTGTCTTTTTCACCAAGGGAGGGGACCCCCAAGGTTCTTGTCAATCCACGGAGCAAGAGAATTACTTGCATTTAACCTAACACTAACTTAGTTGATTAAGGACTTTATGATGAAAAGATTAATTTATAAAGTAAAGACAGACTAACCCTAGATTATGTTAAAGAGAGAGAAAAGTGGTTCACGAGTACGAAGAATGTATTCCCATGGAGTCTAGGTACTTGAGATGCAATCACCCAAAACATGATGAAACTCGGATCCAATCTATCTAAGCATGTGAACAAAGAATTAGGTGTTTCCCTTCCCTCGTATATGTCACTACGCGAAGGTAATCGCCGCTAACCCTAATAAACATGGTATGTTGACGTGATCTATGGGAGCAACCCCGAAAGCATGGTAGCTAACCTTAGACATTAAGCATCATCAACAAGAAGGTACGATAGATATAAGATCCAAACAAGAGTGGGTGACTACATATCAAGATCCATTACAACTCCATGGACAAACGATTACTTTACGCCATTAAGACGCTAGGCGTGGCACCGTTGAACATGGTGGATGCCCCCGATAGAGTTCATCTCTCGGTGTCCTTCAACTCCGGCGGTGCCGTGGCAGAGCCTCGGCGTCCTCCTTCCTCGTGGTGACTTCCCTTGACCTCGGTGATGATCCTCTTGAATCTTCACCCTCTCGATCAACTCTTTTCCTTGTGGTTGATCTCCCGAGGCTTCTCTGGTCGTCTTTCGCGAATGGCTCCTCTCCCCAAACAATTAGGGTTCCGCGATCTTATCACCGAAGAAAGGCGGCGATGAACCGACCCCGAAAGGGGTGGGCCGACCGGCCTGGCCCATCCCTGGCTCGGTTCGCCTCCGTCTTTTGTCATTTCTTGCACTTTGGGGTTTTTCCTCCTTCGGATGTGAGCTTTGGACGTCGTTATCCCCGCGACCAAGTTAAGGGGTCTTTACGCATGATCTTCCGGTCTTTTCACCTTGGTCCTCAGAGATTCTTCATTGAAGCATATTGGTCCTTGCCACCTTTGGAGTCAAGTTCACGCATGGTCGGAGTCCCTTGATCATCATGTAAATCGTCCTCCGAACCGAGTACATCTCTTTTCATTTAGTGCATGAATTCCTGCGTAAACATAATACTTCAAAACACACATCCAACGATGAACTTGTTATATCATTAGTATGCCTAGTGGCGGGTTAGTTCCGAAATGAAATCCAAACTATAACATAACAACTGTTCTTGGTTGATGGAAATGGACCGCCAACATCCCCCCACGCTTAGATCTTGCGCGTCCTCGAGCAAGTTGCTCAAAAATTGTTCATCCACGGAGTTGAAACATGCTTCGCCGATTCTTTCCTTTCAAGTTAGTCGATCATTCATCTTTATAATATAAGAGACATGAAACAAAGATCATAATGTAAACATGGGCGTTTAGAAATTACCAATTCAAGACTTACCCCACAACTCATACCTTTTCACTAGAGATCTTCGACTTCATCCATACTTGCTTTCTTACTTTCATCGGAGGGTTTTTACAAACTTTTAAAAATAAAGTTCCTGCACAAAGCATTAGACAAAGTCCTCCAAGTTCTCACATGTCACTCGTTTAAGGTGGCTATCCTAGATAATTTCATAAACCCTCACCTCCCACAAGTCTCTCATTTATAATGTAAGGTGGAGCTATAGGTGTGGCTAGTGAAGCTAGCACAAGTATTATCAAGCTAGTAAAATCCTCTAGTGGTTGTTCACCTCCCAAGCCAATGATCATGAGAATTAAACCATAATGTAGGGGTGTCAAGGATGAGAAGATTTAGAATGGTGGACATGTGCAAAGGGAAAAAGAATAATGACTTCAAGGCACTAATGATGTCCTCGATGTCGGATTGCACATGGTATGGAATATCAAAGATTCATTCTCAACATCGTCACATCCTTCCTTGCACTTCTTTTGATCTTCATTTGACTTGTCATCCCTCACTATACCTCTCTCGCTTTGCCTTGGATTTTCCTTCTTTTCCTTTTCCTTCTTTTCCTCTTTTTCTTTTCCTTTTTTTCTTCTCTTTTTTTTCTTTTTCTTGTGTGCGCACCACACATATATTTTTTCCACATCTTTATCTTCTTCTCTGAAGCTTTTCGCTCATCTTTTGAATATGAATACCAATATGAATTTTAAATAAAATTATGCCTAGAAATTGAACGAATCTTCGAACATGGGTTGTGTTCAAGGAGTAAGATGATAAAAAGATGTTTATGGGTTTGGGTATGGAATCCGACGATGTACGGGGCATTCAATGTGAAATTCCCGTTACCGAATGTATGACGAGTCTAGCAATAAAAGATATACATCAAGGACATGATCATTGCTTGAAATTAGACCTCCCAAGAGAGTAAAATCCTAACCCAATTCATCATGCTAAACAACACTTATGGTGGAGTATATATATAAAGGCTTTGTATAGGATAGATATTACCTCTCAACTTGGAGAAAGACATCGCTAACCTTCATAGCAAGGTGTTTTTCTTAATTTTCAGAAATTAAAGCCTCCAATGTTAGCATTACTAAAAGCATAGACGAAGCAAAGTCCTAGATCAAAGTTTGAATATGGGTGCTTTACAAAAGTAAGTTTCCACTAAGCACCACGGTAAATGATTAATCACCAAATTCGTGCTCTAATAACAAAGATAAAGTAAAGACAAAACAAGAAAAGAAATAAGAGACTTGTATAAGACACTTTTTATTTCTTTTTCTTGACTCAATGCTAAATTAAGACACTTTCGAGCTAAAAAGGTAAAGCAAAACTCACACAAGACTCTCACACTTGACTCAAACTAGACTCGATTTGAAGACTCAACCTAACACCACTTTAAGCAAAAATTTTAAAAAGGTAGCTAGCTAGCTCCCCCCACGCTTAGATCTTACGACGTCCTCGTCGTAACTTTACAAAAGGTACAAAGGGGGTGAACATGCTAACTACAACACCTAGTGAAACTTCCCGCACTAGGCGCACCACTCCTTCTTCTTGAAGTTCTTGTTCATCCCGAAGAGCTTCCTTATATTGCGGTTGAGGTACTTGAAGTCGTCTTCCGCCATGCGCTCCCAATCTTCAATCCTTTGTTGCATGGCGTTGATGGTGTGGAAGCACTCATCAAGGGAAGAGAAGAGCTCCGCAATAGCATTGCGGCAAACCGCGCAACACATGTTGTGCTCTTCCTCCGGATCATTGTTGCTTCCATCGTCTCCATCGTCCGGATTGTTGCCGCCGTCTGGGTTGCCTCCTTCACCTTGCTCATGATGCTCCTCCGGCTCCTCCTTGGGCACCTCCTCCCAAACATAGAGGTCGTTATCATCTCTTCCACCGGCTGCCCACGAGCTAGGGCTTCAATCATCGGAGTAGTCGCTATCTCCGTAAATCTCCACCGGCTCGGGGGTCTTCTCTTTGTAATTCTTCCTCTTCATCCCAAGGAGCCTCTTTGAGCAGCGAACGGGAGAAGCGGGCTTCTCCTTCTTCTCTTCAACCCACGGATTTGGGCTAGCCATGCGCCTTGTTGGGATATGCCCTCCACATTGAATCCGCACGGTCCTCTTCACCTCCTTCTTGAGCTTTGGCACCACAGCGCACCGACGAAGCTCCTCGGTCACTGGTGTCGGAGAGGGGAGGTGTGCTTCTTCTTCCATGGTTGCCTTCACCTCTTCCTTCCCTTTGGTGCTGCTCGGGGATGCCATGGGTGCTTGGGTGCTTTCGTGGAGGTTGGAGATTGCAATTGAGATGCAAACCTCGAGCTCCCCAGGCATCCTTAAATATCCCTGGAAGGATTCGGCCGAAACCCTCCCTTGCCTATTTTTTCACTCCTAAAAAGGTAGGCAAGAAAAGGAAATACACCGAATTGCGTCCTAGAGAAAAACAGGACGAAACGGAGGAAGGGGGGTGGTGGGCCGGTCGGCTTGGGCCGGCCGACCTGCCCCCTGTTTTGGGCCCCCGCGGCCCAACTTTTGCGGCCCTCTGTGTTTTGTGAATACTAGCATAGGTGGTGGTAAGGTCTAGCTAAAAATTATGAAAAGGACTCGAAATAAATACGAAAACAAAAATAAAAATGTATTTACATAAAATTTACCTTGTTTTACGTCTTAGGCTTGACGCTCGGGCTCGTCCTCCATGTGATATATATCAATGTAGTCAATGGGCACGATGTCTTGTTTAAGAAAAACCTTCAATCGTTGACCATTAACCACATATCGATCTCCTTTCACATCCATGATTGTTACCGCTCCATTTCGCGAGACCGAGTGAACGATGTACGGTCCATCCCATTTGCTCTTCAACTTTCCTTTCCCGAATATTTTGAACCTTGAGTTATAGAGGAGAACCTTATCACCTTCTTTGAATTCCTTTGCTCGAAGCCTTTTATCATACCACCTCTTCATCATTTCCTTGTAGATGGTTGCACTCTCATAAGCTTTGAGCCTCATCTCTTCTAGTTCACTTATTTGAATCTTCCGTTTGATTCCCGCGGCGTCAAAATCAAGATTCATCTCCTTGGTCGCCCAATACGCTTTATGTTCTAACTCCAAAGGCAAGTGACATGATTTACCATAAACTAATTGATATGGTGTCATACCTATCGGTGTCTTGTGTGGCGTCCGATATGCCCACAATGCTCCGTCCAATTTCTTCGACCAATCTTTACCTCCCTTTTCAACGGTCTTGTTAAGAATGCTCTTGAGCTGCCTATTTGAAGTTTCCGCTTTACCATTAGTTTGTGGGTGGTTAGCCGTGGCCACTCTATGCTCGATCCCCAACTTGGACAAGCATTTTCTGAAACTATTTCCCGTGAAGTGTGTTCCTCCATCACTTATCAATACTCGCGGGACTCCATAGTGTGGGAATATAATATTTTTGATCATGAATATGGATTCTTCTATTGAAGCTCTTCGATAAGAGATAGCCTCTACCCATTTGGATACATAATCAACCATAACTAAAATATTATCATATCCATTTGAACTAGTGAAGGGCCCCATGAAGTCAATTCCCATACGCCGAATAGATCAAATTGCAAGTTGTAATTTAAAGGCATAGCATTCCTTTGATTTATATTCCCCGTTCTTTGACATTCCGGACAAGAAGCGACATACCTTTTTGAGTCTTCATGCATCTCCGACCAATAGAATCCACTAGCCCATACCTTTGCTTGAGTCCTGAAATGTCCATAGTGTCCTCCATATTTGCCCGAGTGACACTTCCTTAATATTTCAGCTCTTTCATCTCTTGGTATACACCTTCGTAAGACTCCATCCGCTCCAAGTCTAAAGAGGTAAGGTGCATCCCAATAATATTTTCGGATCTCAGCGATCAATCTCCTTTGAGCGTTCCTATCCAAATGATCAAGTGGCATCTTTCATATGGCTCAAATAATGTTGATCATCCAAGTATCTTTGCCCAAGGATATGATAAAGGTGATCATCTCTCATCTCATCTTCAATGGGCTTTTTATCATCCTCACAATTCATCCTTGATAAATGGTCGACCACAACATTTTCCGACTCCTTTTTGTCCCGAATCTCCACATCAAATTCTTGCAAGAGAAGGATCCATCGAATCAACCTTGGCTTGGCATCTTTTTTAGATAAGAGATACTTGATCGCTGCATGATCGGTGTAGACAATCACTTTAGAATTCACATGTCACACCTGATTTTCTGAAGAAAACCAAATGCATCTCATATGTGCGCCAGGATCAAGTTTACACACATATGATAGACGTCATGAGTGAGATATCATTAAACAGCATTAAAAATGTATAAGAGTTAAACCATTACATTATCTTTTATTACACTCAGACGATAGACTCGAAGGTCTTTAAAACGAACAAATGATAACTAGACGAAGTAACTCCGTCTTCAGCTTCCACAAGCACATGACTGGGGGCACGCGAGCCTCAGAACTCGTCGAAGTCGCTGAAGTACTCTTCTCTGTTGTTCTCCTCTGAACAGCGGGTAAGCAAGGGTGAGCACACTTATGGTTGGAGCTCAGCAAGTGGGGGAAGATGCAAGACTATCAAGGATAGGCTAAGGTTATGCCGCGGTTAGCATTTTTAATGTTAGTCAAGTTTTATTAGCAAGCACCTATTTACTAGGTGTAAGTGTATACCAACCCACTTAAGCTTTAGAAAACCTTCCATCTCAAACCATACATAAAACCATAATTTAATTCCATCTTCAAGTTCATTAATCATGTGAGGGTCCAGGCCGCTCTTGACCGTGAGCACGGCTGATCGATCAGTTTTAACTCTGCAGAGGTTGTACACTTTCACCACAGCTTGTGTTCCCCATGTTGCCTGGGTTGATCAGACCCTTAAACACTTCCGAGGTGAGTGGCTAGGGGTCCACTACGAAGCCTTTACAAAGAGATGCAAAAGACCAACGACCCGCATAGTTACAGATCAGGGCGGACCATAACCCTCCCTAGTGGTCAGCACCTTAACAAAGGCTGCTACCCCAAAAGAACCGGGCTATACCCCTTCAACCCCGATCCCCCTCTGCTCCTTTCGGATAAGGTCATCAGTACATTCACACACCTAATTAATTGGCTAAGCCAGAACCATATGGACTGTGGTTGCACTGTTTTCCTGGGTGGTTCTCCATGTTCCAATTAAACCATATGATCTTGTTATTAACCATAAGCATCATCTTCACCATAGTGAGGCAGACGGCCAACTCCGGTGAGCTGCTGCGAGCGACACAGGGCACGGGAACATCCACAAGCGGCACACGAGGTTCCCTTACCTCCCTGCGAACCACCAGAGGGCACTCGGGCCAACAGAGAGGCGACGGTGGCGGAGATCGAGGTGGGCAGAGCTCCGGCGGTGACGGTGCTCGAGGGGCTCGGTTGGCGGGAAAGGAGAGGCTCCGGGGTCCTCAGGCGGGAGGCACGTGCGACGAGGAAGGAAGAGGGAGCTTCGGGAGATGACCACCAGCGGCGAGGAGCTCCGGGGGTGCCGGTAACAGTGCGGCGGCGGGATCCTCTGGCGGCGGTGCTGCGTGAAGGTGAGGAGAGGGGTGCAGGGCGTGCAAGGTGCGGGAAGAGAGGGAAAGGGCGAGGCAGGGCTCAGCCTCGGCTTTTAAAGGGCAAGGAGGGGAGAGGGAGAGCCGTGGCCAGGATAATGGCCATCAACGGCCATGGGGTGACCGGTGGCCGTTACTGCATTCAAAGGGGGAAACGGCTTGATTAGGGGTAATGGGTGGGAGTTAAGGAGGGAGAGGAGGCCGGTGCTTTAGCTGCTCTTGATGGCGGGGATTAAAGGCGGGGAGGGCGAGGGGCGCCGGGATGGCCGCGGTGGCCGGCGCGGCATTGCAGCGGGCAAAACAGAGGAGGGGGCTGGAGGTTGGGGAAAGATCTGACGAGTGGGCCCGGCCTGTCAGGGGGAAAAGGGGAGGGGGAGAGGGAACTGGGCCGCGCGGCTGGTTTGGGCCAAAAGAGAGAAAACGGGCCAAAGCGGGAAGAGGAGGAGGGAGGCTGGGCCGACGGGTTGAAAGGGAGGAGGAAAGGGTTGGGGTGTTTTCTCTTTTCTTTTTTTAAACCTTCTCTTTTCTTTCAAAACCCTTAAAACACTTTTCAAAATTTAAACACTACAAACCTTTTCAAAATTTTCAAATCATTTTAAAAACTTTTAAAACTTCACACATCACATAAAAAAACTATGTAACCAAAATATGATGCACAAGCACTTATTGCCTCTAAAATTATTCAAAATGATATTTAAAAACTTTAGAGCATAATTTATTTGATAAATTATTATTTCCTTAGAAAACTAAAACTAAAACACCATGTTGCTACATTATTTTAGTGATGGAAATTTAGGGTGTTACAAATCTACCCCCCTTAAAAAGAATCTCGTCCCGAGATTCGGAGAGATTGGAAAAACTAAGGGTACTCTTCTATAAGCTCATCTTGCACGTTGAGTTCTTCCGGCAGTTATAGCTTCTTCTCTTATTTTCCTTTATCTTGATTCACTTTTCCTTCCTTCTTGGATGAGGTGGTAGCAACAACTTCAATCCTATCTCCTTGTGGGCTAGTTAAGAGCACTGACTTCTTGGCACACATAATTATTCCATCACATTCGCCTAACCAATCCATTCTAAGTATCACATCTATTCCACTAGATGTAAGGACTACTAGATCAGCTTGAAAATCTATTCCCCCGATTTTAAGATTGACCCATGGGCATACATAAGCAGATTTCATTTCACCGTTCGGGGAACTAACCAGTAAATGTGTTTTCATAGAACTCATAGGTATATCATGCTTTGCCACAAATTGTTCAGTAATGAATGAATGTGATGCTCCGGAATCAAATAAAACTGTTGCTGGTACAGAGTTGACAGAGAACATACCCAGCACAACACCTGGAGCGTCTTGAGCTTGTTCAATTGTCATATGATTCACTCTACCACGTGCGTAGTTCTGTTGGCCTCGGTTACCTCGAGGAGTAGAATTCTCGATGCGAGCTTGTGATAACGGTTGTCCAAATCTCTGACCATTATCTTTCTGAGGAGTTTGCATGTTGCGCTTCGGGCAGATGTTGGCATAATGTCCAAATTCTCCATAATTGAAACAACCATTAGGACGAACCGGGGAGTTGCTTCTCACTGGTGCTCCTGAACGATCTTGATGATGACTTGGAACATGTGGTGTCTGCTGGCTTGAGTGATGAGGTTGTTGAGTTGAGTGCTGCAACTGCAAATTCTGAGTATAATTACCACTTGATCCACCAGAGCAAAACTGAGAACTCTGAGATGAGTTGAAGTGGGGGCGTGTGTTGCTGGATTGTCCATGAGATTTAAACTTACGCTTCTGTTCACCAAGTTCCATCCTTTTATGTTCCAAACCAATAGCCTTGTTTAGCAACGTCTGGAAGTTGGGAAATGTATGGCTCTGCAGCTGATAGTTGAGTGGTCCAATCAATCCATCCAAGAATCTTTCCTGCCTCTTGGGATCAGTGTTCACTTCATCGGGAGCATAACGGAACAAATGAGTGAACTTGTTGAGATACTCTGTGACAGACATATTTCCCTGCTTCAGTGCAAGAAATTCCTTCTGCTTTAGCTTTATCACTCCTGAAGGAATATGATATGTACGGAAGCTATCTCTGAATTCCTGCCAAGTAGTAGTATTGGGAGCTGCATGTGCAACGGTATATGCATCCCACCAATCACCAGCTTGTCCTGTCAATCTGCCTGCAGCATAAAGGACCATCTCTCAGTCGGTGCACTGAACGATTTCGAGCTTTTTAGTAATTGTCTTTAGCCGGTCGTCAGCATCCAACGGGTCGAAGGAATGGGAGTAGGTAGGAGGGTGGTGGCTCATAAACTCCTTATGCTTGTCCCTCGGCTGTGGCGGGGGTGGTGCTGGTTGGTTCTGTTGAGCTTGTAGGTTCTGAACTGTGGCGGTGAGGTTTTGCAACAGCTGGGTTTGAGCGGCAAGGAATTGCTGAAATGCGGGATCCATTTGGTTAAGCGGTGGGGGTGGAGGTGGTGGTGCTTGATTCTGTCGATTGGCAATATGAGCACGAATCACCGGCAGAACGTCTTGTCCTCCTCCTGACTTGGTTTGTACCATCTGATTGTTAGAGGAATTTTTTCAGACAAGAACATTGAACTGATGCATAGAGATATGAACTCGAAAAGATGAAGCAGCATGAATTTCAAAACTATGACAGATTATGATAGCTCAAGATATAATTAAAACAGTGATGTTGTGTCAAAGAGTTGTGCAAAGAGATTTTACTTCAACCAACTTGTAGGATAGATAAAGAAAAAGATAACCCAGATTTGAACCCAAACTATCCTTACTAACCTAACAATTTATTTCTTGTTGCATTTGTGGCCATCACTCCACAATACAACTCACACAAGCAAAGATCCAAATCAACCATGTGTTCACACAACAAACATTAACACAACGATCGTCCTCAAAGGATCATTTCTATCGAAGTTGATAAGGGGTAGGCAGTCTAAGATCTTATTTTAGATAACACCGGTAGTGGAGATCCAACTGACAACACAAGAACTGAACTCAGTATAGATCAACACAAAAAGATGTTTTTTTAAAAAAAGAAATAAAGAATAAATTAGATTTTATACGTAAATAAGTTAATTTTGAAGGATGACAGGCTTTCTAGAACATGAATCCTTACTTTTCGACCATTTCTAACTTAAGACTGCGTCCTACAGTCATTACTGCTCTGATACCATTCTGTCACACTTGATTTTCTGAAGAAAACCAAATGCATCTCATATGTGCACCAGGATCAAGTTTACACACATATGATAGACGTCATGAGTGAGATATCATTAAACAGCATTAAAAATGTACAAGAGTTAAACCAATACATTATCTTTTATTACACTCAGACGATAGACTCGAAGGTCTTTAAAACGAACAAACGATAACTAGATGAAGCAACTCCGTCTTCAGCTTCCACAGGCACATGACTGGGGGCACGCGAGCCTCAGAACTCGTCGAAGTCACTGAAGTACTCTTCTCTGTTGTTCTTCTCTGAACAGCGGGTAAGCAAGGGTGAGCACACTTATGGTTGGAGCTCAGCAAGTGGGGGAAGATGCAAGGCTATCAAGGATACGCTAAGGTTATGCAGCGGTTAGCATTTTTAATGTTGGTCAAGTTTTATTAGCAAGCACCTATTTACTAGGTGTAAGTGTATACCAACCCACTTAAGCTTTAGAAAACCTTCCATCTCAAACCATACATAAAACCACAATTTAATTCCATCTTCAAGTTCATTAATCATGTGAGGGTCCAGGCCGCTCTTGACCGTGAGCACGGCTGATCGATCAGTTTTAACTCTGTAGAGGTTGTACACTTTCACCACAGCTCATGTTCCCCATGTTGCCCGGGTTGATCAGACCCTTAAACACTTCCGAGGTGAGTGGCTAGGGGTCCACTACGAAGCCTTTACAAAGAGATGCAAAAGACCAACGACCCGTATAGTTACAGATCAGGGCGGACCATAACCCTCCCTAGTGGTCAGCACCTTAACAAAGGCTGCTACCCCAAAAGAACCGGGCTATACCCCTTCAACCCCGATCCCCCTCTGCTCCTTTCGGATAAGGTCATCAGTACATTCACACACCTAATTAATTGGCTAAGCCAGAGCCATATGGACTGTGGTTGCACTATTTTTCTGGGTGGTTCTCCATGTTCCAATTAAACCATATGATCTTGTTATTAACCATAAGCATCATCTTCATCAAAGTTATCATGATCAACATGCAACATTTTGTAAAATTCCTTTAGAACCATCCCAAGGTATAGCAACTAAGCATTTCTACCCAAAACATTTATTTAAAAGGGTTGTTCAAGGTAAAGGGGATAAAATTCTAGTCATGTCCTTAAAAAGGTAATTTCCCATCAAATTTATGCAATACAACATTTAAATGTAAATTTTAGGTAACATGCAATTATTTAGGACGAAGAGGAATATGCAGAGGGAGAAGTCCACTTGCCTTCCTTGCTTAAACACTGGAGTTCTTCTTCTTCAAAAACTGGCTCTTGATCCACTCCAACTGGCTGCTCACTTGAAACTGGCACGATGTCTACGAGCACACATGAATACATTCAATAAATAAAACAATACACCAGACATGAAAAGCTTAAAGAGAGGACAAGGTTTGGCTCTAGGACCGCGAACACAAAAACACTCAGAACGATCGGGAGCTTTGGATGATCACATACAAGAGCTAGCTATGTGCTAGGTATCTTTTAATTAAGTAAAATCATAGGTTATTTCAAAGAAATACCCTATTTATAATTAAGCAAGTTATTTTATATTTAAAAGACGATGTAAACCTAGTCCAATTTTATTTATAAATATTCAAGTATGATTTATGCAAATTAAACATTTAATTTAAAAGAAGCATGTAAAAGCATCTAGGCGTTGATCTTTATATTTCGAGTTATACTAATCAAATTATAACATAAAAACACATTTATATTCATATTAATCAAATTAACATTTAATTAAGAAAACTCGGGATATAGCCTATGTTGCTTTTATTTAGAAAGCAAATTGCATAAACATTCATCAATTTAAGTTTGATTATAAAAACCGAGGTATACATCTAATTAGCTTTTAATTGAAAGAATTATTTAATAAGTATTAATCATATTATCTTTCTTATGAAAACACGTGTTAAGCTCTAATTAAATTTTAATTAGAAAAGCATGTGTGTAAGGATTTAATCATATTTAATAGTTAAATAAATTATAAAACAAAGAACATGTTCAACATTGGTCCTATCACGTAGTTTGAGTTGATATGAACCTAACGCAACTTGAAACGGTGGAAACGGAGCTAAAACGCAAAAGATACGGCCAAAACAAGGTTCAGGGACTTTTTTGTGAAGAAACAGGGCTTCCAGGGGCTTAACTGCAAGAAACCTGGGGGTAAAACCTAATTATGCGTATAAACCGAAGGGCTTATGCGCAAAAGATCAAGGATGGACTGCGGCTGGAAAAACTAAAGAACTCAGGGGTCTAAACGCTAAAAACAGGACCTAATCGTAAAGATCTTTCTAGGTGGAAGGGCATGGTTGTGATTTTAGAAAGGACAGGGGTCTTTTTGCAAAGCAGCGGCTTACGGAGCAGCTTGGCTGATGTGGTGCCACGCGGCGAGCTGTGGTTGGCTGGGTGCGCTGACGTGGCGCAGACGTGGCCGTGGACCGCGCTGTGGACCAGGTCCAGTGGTCCATGGTGGACCGGTTGCATAAGGGCGAAGGGGTACGCGATCTGGGTCGTTGGTGCCCGATCCAGCGGCTGAGGTGGCGTATGAGCGGCGCGCGGTGACGGATACGCCGGAGAGCGGGCGGCGCACGGCGGTGCTCCACCGGAAGCTCGCCGGCGTTACACGATCTTGGGCTAGGGGCCACGGATTGGGACGCGGCTGGGCTCTACGCGGAGCTGGGAGAACGGCAAACCCAACCGGGGCTACAGGGAGGTGGCTCGGGTGACGGAGAGGGCACCGCGGCCGGCGAGGCGCATGGCCTACTCCGGCGAGCTGCTGCGAGCGACACAGGGCACGAGAACATCCACAAGCGGCACACGAGGTTCCCTTACCTCCCTGCGAACCACTAGAGGGCGCTCGGGCCAACGGAGAGGCGACAGTGGCGGAGATCGAGGTGGGCGGAGCTCTGGCGGCGACGGTGCTCGAGCGGCTCGGTTGGCAGGGAAGGAGAGGCTCCGGGGTCCTCAGGCGGGCGGCACGTGCGACGAGGAAGGAAGAGGGAGCTCCGGGAGATGACCACCAGCAGCGAGGAGCTCCGGGGGTGCCGGTAACAGTGCGGCGGCAGGATCCTCTGGCGGCGGTGCTGCGCGAAGGTGAGGAGAGGGGTGCAGGGCGTGCAAGGTGCGGGAAGAGAGGGAAAGGGCGAGGCAGGGCTCAGCCTCGGCTTTTAAAGGGCAAGGAAGGGAGAGGGAGAGCCGTGGCCGGGATAATGGCCATCAACGGCCATGGGACGGCCGACGGCCGTTACTGCATTCAAAGGGGGAAACGGCTTGATTAGGGGTAACGGGTGGGGGTTAAGGAGGGAGAGGAGGCCGGTGCTTTAGCTGCTCTTGATGGCGGGGATTAAAGGCGGGGAGGGCGAGGGGCGCCGGGATGGCCGCGGTGGCCGGCGCGGCATTGCAGCGGGCAAAACAGAGGAGGGGGCTGGAGGTTGGGGAAAGATCTGACGAGTGGGCCCGGCCTGTTAGGGGGAAAAGGGGAGGGGGAGAGGGAACTGGGCCGCGCGGCTGGTTTGGGCCAAAAGAGAGAAAACGGGCCGAAGCGGGAAGAGGAGGAGGGAGGCTGGGCCGGCGGGTTGAAAGGGAGGAGGAAAGGGTTGGGGGGGTTTCTCTTTTCTTTTTTTTAAACCTTCTGTTTTCTTTCAAAACCCTTAAACACTTTTCAAAATTTAAACACTACAAACCTTTTCAAATTTTTCAAATCATTTTAAAAACTTTTAAAACTTTACACATCACATAAAAAAAACTATGCAACCAAAATATGATGCACCAGCACTTATTGCCTCTAAAATTATTCAAAATGGTATTTAAATACTTTAGAGCATAATTTATTTGATAAATTATTATTTCCTTAGAAAACAAAAACTAAAACACCATGTTGCTACATTATTTAGTGATGGAAATTTAGGGTGTTACATCACAATATCTGATCTGAATTTTTCAAAGGCAAATACTACCGCTAGCAATTCCTTCTCCGTTGTTGCATAATTTAATTAAGCTCCATTAAGGGTTTTGCTAGCATAGTAAATAGTGTGTACCTTGCCTTTTTTTCATTGTCCCAACACCGCTCCAACGGCATAGTCACTAGCGTCACACATTATCTCAAAAGGTTGACTCCAATCGGGCAGTTGAATAACGGGTGCGGTTACGAGAGCTCTCTTTAATGTCCGGAATGCCGCCAAGCACTTGTCATTGAAATTGAATGGCACATCTTTTTAGAGAAGATTAGTCAATGGCTTGGTGATCTTTGAGAAATCCTTGATAAATCTTCTATAGAATCCTGCATGGCCCAAGAAACTTCTCAAAGACTTGACATCCGTCGGTGGTGGAAGCTTTTCAACCGTTTCAACCTTAGCCTTGTCCACCTCAATCCCTCTCTCAGATATCACGTGTCCCAACACTATTCCTTGTCTCACCATGAAGTGGCACTTCTCCCAATTTAGCACCAAATCAACCTACGAGCACTTAGAGAGAACTTTATCCAAATTTGCCAGGCAATCCGCAAAAGTTTTACCATAGACGGAGAAATCATCCATAAATACCTCAACAATTTCCTCGATGAACTCCGAAAATATCACCATCATACATCGTTGAAAAGAGGCTGGAGCATTGCATAAACCGAAAGGCATTCTTCTATACGCAAATGTTCCATAAGGGCGAGTGAATGTTGTCTTATGTTGATCATCCGGGTGAATATGTATTTGCATGAACCCCGAGTACCCATCAAGAAAGCAAAAATATGCATGATTTGCTAACATCTCAAGCATCTCGTCGATGAACGGTAGGGGGAAGTGATCCTTCTTCGTTGCTTTGTTCAACTTCCGATAGTCAATACACATCATCCATCCGGTCACAGTTCTTTGTGGTATCAATTCATTCTTCTCATTCTTCACCACGGTCAAACATCCTTTCTTAGGCACACAATGTACGGGGCTCACCCATTCGCTATGCGGCACCGGGTAGATGATTCTGGTGTCCAACAACTTGATAACCTCCTTCTTCACCACCTCTCGCATGGCGTGGGTTAACCTCCTTTGATGGTCCACTACGGGCTTGCATTGATCCTCCATAGGTATGCGGTGGGTGCAAAACGCTAGGCTAAGTCCTTTAAGGTCATTTATTGAATATCCCATCACCTTCTTGTGCTTCTTCAATAAATTCAGCAACATATTATTCTCCTTGGGACTCAATTCATCACTCACAATCACGGGATAAGTCTTGTCCGGCCCCAAGAATTCATGTGTCAATCTTTGGGCAATGGCTTAAGATCCACCTCCGGTACTTGTGGTTCCTCATGTACAATTTCTCCAAGGTCTTCAAATTTATCTTCCTCTAAGCTTCCGTCTTGTGGTTCTAGTCCTTTGGTTGCTTCCGCTAACTCTTCATCTAGCTCATCATTAGATTCATTTTCCATTGCTCTTTGTAGCGGATCCCTGAAAGGCTCAACAAAACGAAGGCTCCCTACCTCTTCGTGATCAAGAGGTAGGGGTGAGGCAATTCTAGAAGCGGGAAGAAAATTGTATGAATGATTATACCCATCAAGATTAATAGTCACTTTTCCTTTTTCGGCATCTAAAATGGCATTAACCAACTTAAGAAAAGGTCTACCAAGAATTACATGACCATTTTTATCATAGTAGACATCAACAATGAAGAAATCGGTTGGAATGCATTTTTCGGAAATTAAAACTTCTAGGTCACGAGCAATTCCTAGAGGTTTAACAATTCTACCATCTCCCATAATTAATTTAGTAGAGGTTGGAACTAGGTCAATGGTGTGATCGTGAATTTCATCAAAAATTTTAGAAGACAAGATACTTACTTGTGCTCCAATGTCGCATAACGCCTTGCAATTAATGTTGTTGACCTTGCAATCTATACGCGGTGATGTCTTCTCCTCTTCATCGGATCCTATGGCAAAAATTTCAGCGAGGCGGCGAATGGTGATGCCTCGGGCTTGATTCCCATGATTCTTTTAGCTTCGGCCACATGGTCCGGATCAACTTCTTCTTCGCTAAAGAGTTTTTGAAGGACCTCCCCGGTTGTCTCTAGGTTGTATGAATGTTCCACTTGTTTTTCCGGCGGGAAGTCTATCTCCAAAGCTCTTGTCATCCCTTTTTTATTAGGGAATGGTCTTCTCTTGTCAAAGATTTCTCCAAAATCAAGTGGGATCCAATCCATTTGCTCGAACTCACTTAGTGGCTTCGCGCTCGACATAGTTCTTTCACTTGCTTTGCTTGTCTCGGCGTGATCACTCTCCGGAATAGTTCTAGTTTCCTCTTGTTTGGCTTCTTCAACCTTTTTCGGGATTGGTTCCTCTTTCTTCTCTTCCGGGGCTGTAGTTCTGAAAATTGCAGCAAGTGGTCCTACACTTGTGTCGCATTCCGACTTTCTCGATAGTCGTATTTCCCAATCTCTTCGCATGGCCGCCGCTTTACTTATTTTTTGTAGAAGTTTGGCAGCTTCCGTGAGTGTTTTCTCCATGAGATCCCCTCCTGCACACATTTGAACGTATTCCATGCAACTAGGGGTTAGGGAAAAAAAAGAATGTATGCAATAGTACGTCACCGGGAAATCCAAGTCTTGGTCCTTGTTCAACTAGCTTGTTGAATCGATTCCACGCTTGATCAATCCCCTCTTCTTCTCCTTGCTTGAAAGTCATCACTTGCCTCCTTATATGTTGAATCTTTGTTATAGGGAAAAACTTGGCACAAAATTTCTTTATCAATTGATCCCAATTTGCCTCGGCTTCGAAGGACGCAAATGAATACCACTTTGTTGCTTCATCGGCAAGTGAGTAGGGAAAAAGATTCCATTTAGACCAAGTGTCGGGAACTCCCTCTTATCGTACCGTATTGCACAATGTCGTGAAGCGCTGGATATGTCTATATGGATTGTTCGTCTCCATCCCTCGAAATGGATTAGTTGCTGCCATCTCGATGAATCGAGCCTTGATTTCGTACCTTGTCGCTTCGAGAATTGAATCCGACTCTTGTACCTTGATATCCTCACATCGAGGGCTAGCATAGTCCCTTAGCAATTTTTCCAGTTCCTCCAAAGGATTTCCAACGAACGTCATCTAGACAATCAAAACCAAAAAACAAAAAGAGTGTTTTTCTAGAACACAAAGGTTAGGTGTTAGTAATCAACAAAATCAATGAGAGATTAAACGAAGTAAACTGGCTTGCTCCCCGGCAGCAGCGCCAGAAAAGGGGCTTGTTGATGGTTCGAAACTGCGTTCAACTTCACCGCAAGTACACGTAGTGACTTGGTACCTTTTTCACCAAGGGAGGGGACCCCCAAGGTTCTTGTCAATCGACAGAGCAAGGGAATTACTTGCGTTTAACCTAATACTAACTTAGTTGATTAAGAACTTTATGACGAAAAGATTAATTTATAAAGTAAAGACAGACTAACCCTAGATTATGTTAAAGAGAGAGAGAAAGGTGGTTCACGAGTATGAAGAATGTATGCCCATGGAGTCTAGGTACTTGAGATGCAATCACCCAAAACATGATGAAACCCGGATCCAATCTATCTAAGCATGTGAACAAAGAATTAGGCATTTCACTTCCCTCATACATGTCACTACACGAAGGTAATCGTCGCTAACCCTAATGAACACGGTATGTTGACATGATCTACGGGAGCAACCCCGAAGGCATGGTAGCTAACCTTAGACATTAAGCATCATCAACAAGAAGGTACGATAGATATAAGATCCAAACAAGAGTGGGTGACTACATATCAAGATCCATTACAACTCCATGGACAAACGATTACTTTACGCCATTAAGACGCTAGGCGTGGCACCGTTGAACATGGTGGATGCCCCCGATAGAGTTCATCTCTCGGTGTCCTTCAACTCCGGCGGTGCCGTGGCAGAGCCTCGGCGTCCTCCTTCCTCGTGGTGACTTCCCTTGACCTCGGTGACGATCCTCTTGAATCTTCACCCTCTCGATCAACTCTTTTCCTTGTGGTTGATCTCCCGAGGCTTCTCTGGTCGTCTTTCGCGAATGGCTCCTCTCCCCAAACAATTAGGGTTCCGCGATCTTATCACCGAAGAAAGGCGGCGATGAACCGACCCCGAAAGGGGTGGGCCGACCGGCCTGGCCCATCCCTGGCTCGGTTCGCCTCCGTCTTTTGTCATTTCTTGCACTTTGGGGTTTTTCCTCCTTCGGATGTGAGCTTTGGACGTCGTTATCCCCGCGACCAAGTTAAGGGGTCTTTACGCATGATCTTCCGGTCTTTTCACCTTGGTCCTCAGAGATTCTTCATTGAAGCATATTGGTCCTTGCCACCTTTGGAGTCAAGTTCACGCATGGTTGGAGTCCCTTGATCATCATGTAAATCATCCTCCAAACCGAGTACGTCTCTTTTCATTTAGTGCATGAATTACTGCGTAAACATAATACTCCAAAACACACATCCAATGATGAACTTGTTATATCATTAGTATGCCTAGTGGCGGGTTAGTTCCGAAATGAAATCCAAACTATAACATAACAAGTGTTCTTGGTTGACGGAAATCGACCGCCAACAAGACCTTAAGTATTGATGTATGAACTTTTTATATATTTTGTTCTAGAGCAAGCGATGTATGAACTTTTTATATCTTTTTTCTCTTATTGTTGTATATTTGAATGGCTTATGAGTTGAATGACAAAAAATTAATAAATTTGAAACAACATTAATTAATAAAGTCTTACAAGAGATACAATAAGCCCGCCTAATTAACAAGAAGTGCTGATTTATCCATTAACAATTCTTCCTCCACAGTCTTTACGTAGCCATGGCTTCTCTGATTTAGGAATGCTGGTTTGAATTTTTTAATTCTTGTTTCACGATCTTTGAACAAGTCCAATTCCTCATACTTATTGTAATCCTCAACGTCAACTACACCTTCAACTCCAAGAATTCTTTGTTTTCCAGAGACAACAATGTGCTTCTTTACATTCATAGGATCAGCTACGTAGAACACCTGTGCAACAAGCTCGGCAACTACCCATGGGTCATCTTTGTAACCTACATTGGCAAGGTCTACAAGTGTCAAACCATAATTGTCATCTATAATGCCTTTCGGGTGTTTGACCCATTGGCACCGAAACACGAGGATATGGATATTCGCTCCATAGTCAAGTTCTCATATTTCCTCTATGAAATCGTAGTAAGTGATGTTGTTACCATTTTCATCAATCGCATCTATGCGAACACCACTATTCTGATACGTGATGCTCTTGTTGTCTTTTTCCTTGGTATAAAAGGTGTACCCATTAATTTCGTATGCTTGCCATGAGGTCACATTTCTTTACGGGCCAGCTGCCAACCTGGTCAATGTTGCATCGTCCATGGAATTTCCTTGAAACAGATGCTCATGCTCCTTTAACCATGATGGGAAACGACGCTTTTGCTCTTTGTTGACCCACTCCTCGGACCGACCATTATTTTCTTCACTAAACTCTTTTAGGTGTTGCAAGTTGAATGGATCCACTATTGCAAGTTGTTGTAGAACACTTGAATGTGCTTTCTCCAGTTGTTGATTGTCCTCGTCAATGAATCTTTTCCTTCCAATTGTACCTCTCTCGGATAATCTGCCCTCGTGTCGAGATTCTGGTAAACCAATCGCTCTCTTATCTTTTATGTAATCTATGGAACAATCAACACTCTCCTCTGTATGGTAGCTCTCGATCATGCTTCCTTCTGGAAATGCCATGTTTCTCATGTATCCATTGAGAATTGACATGAACCGTTCGTAGGTCCACATCTGGTGGAAGTACATAGGTCCTAATTCAGTAATTTGCTCGACCATGTGGATCATTAGATGTTCCATGATATCAAAAAAGGACGGAGGGAAGCACATCTCTAGCTGGGCCTGAGTTTCTAACATGAAAAGCTGAAGCCTTGCCAACTCTACACAATCGACCACCTTCTGCGAAATCACGTTGAAAAAGTAGCACATCCTTGTGATAACCATCTTAAGGAATACTGGTTTGACAGCTTGGATCGCAATCATGAGAAAAATAGTGATCACCACATGGAAATCATGAGAGTTGTAATCAGTAAGCATCATGTCCTTCAACGAGACTAATGATCAGATGTTAGATGAGAATCTGGTAGGCACTTTCAGCCCGCGCAAGCACTTGCACATTGTCAACCTCTCATCTTGTGTTAAGTTGTAGCTAGCAGGGGAAGGTACTGCTTACCATTAGGACATTCTTGCGGGTGCAGCTCTAGCCTGATTTTTAGGTCAACAAGATCCTTACGTGACTTCAGTCCGTTCTTTACCTTGCCCGTTAAGCCTAAGAATCCGATTGTGCTTTCAAACACATTCTTCTGAAGATGCATCCCATCAATGGCATGTCGCACCGCCAGCTCTTTCCAGTATGGCAAATACTTAAAGAATATAGACATCTTCTTAAAAGGCACATCGACATTCTTTGTGGTATCAATGACCTCCTTCCTGCTTTTTTCCCATTTTTGAATTGTCAACACCACCTTTTGACTTCTTACCAAGTTCGAACTTGACCTTCAGACACATTTCAAATACGGTTTTACTTGTGGCCGGTTGTGGGGAAAAAAATTTCTCATTCGTCCCATCAAAATATTCTACCATCTTGCAGTATTTTTGACTCTTCAATAGCCAGCGTCTGTGCCCCATATACATTGTCTTCGTAGATCCTTTAAGGTACACATATGTTGTTCCATTCAAGGAAACTACACAAGTTGTCTTTCCTTTTGTCTGACCTGACACAGAAAATAGGGCAGGGTAATCATTAATGGTAACAAATATAATAGCATAAAGTGTGAATGTCTCCTGTCTGTACTCATCCCACATCTCAACCCCATGGTCCCAAAGCTTCTTCATATCTTCCATCAATGGTCCAGGAAAACATCTATGTCAATACTCGGTTGCTTTGGCCCTTGGATGAGAATGGTTAGGAAAAGGAACTTTCTCTTGTGACATAGCTAGGGGGAAGGTTGTATATGCTCATCAACACTGGCCATGTGTTGTGTGTGCTTCTTCTTTCACCAAAAGGATTCATGTCGTCTATACTTAACGCGAATGGTATATTTCTTTTTTCATCTCTAAAGTCTTTATGATTAGAATCAAAAGTCCTCCACTCGCAAGCATCAGAAGGATGACAAAGCTTTCTGTCTGCCTTCTCTGGGCGATCGGCGTGCCAAGTCATTAGTTTAGCAGTCTTTGGGTTCGAGAACAATCACTTCAGACGGTTCTCCACCGGAAAGTACCACATCACCAAGGCAGGGACTTTACGTTGGATCGTAGTGTCGGTACTAGTACTAGACTCATCCTCTACTTGAGCACCTGCACTTTTCTTTGCACCCTTCTTCCTCTTCGTGCCGCTGGAGGTAGCGACACATTTTGCGTCGAAATCGGCATTACTTTTGTAACGGCTAGCCTCGCAATTAGGACACTTCTCCATTTCTGCACAGTCACCGCGATACAATATGCAATGATTCCTGCATGCATGTATTCTTTGCACTCGCATTTTCAATGGGTTGATGATCTTCTTTGCTTCATATGTGTTTTTTCGCATAAGGTTAGGCTTCGGGAGCAGGCTGGCCAACAAAGTAAGGAGTTCGTTAAAACTATTGTCAGAGCATTCGAATTTAGCCATCACAATCAGAAGATTGAGGATGAAACGCAACACTGTCCACTCCTTCCCACAACCCTCATACATACAGTCCTTTACTGCCTTCTTAAGTGTCTCGAAATTTTCTAACCTTTTAGCACTCCCTAGCAACACCTCCAGTTCAATGTGGTGCAACATTTCCTCCATATCAACATCACATTCATCATCCACCTGTGGTGCATCTGTTTGATTACCATTTTGATCTCCATAGTCAAAAGCATCATCCATCATGACACGATCATTTTCATCTTCATCACCCACTTCATCATACCCGGTGCCGATGTCTGCATTGTTGAAAGTAGATATTGCCTCACCATGGTGGGACCAAGTTGTGTATCCTTTCATAAAACCTCGCTTTATCAAATGCATCTTGATGTCATTAGGATCCTCTCATACAAGTTTATTACAACAGTCACTACACGAACAACGTATTTGCTTTGACTTGCAAATGTGAGGGTGCTTCTTCGCAACCTCGAGAAACTTTGATAACTCTGTCATCAATGTAGGCGAATGTCTCTGTACGCCATACATTCATTCTCTATGAACCATCTTAAACAACCTATGAAATAATTCTATATTTTAGAAACTAATTTTGTCGGTGTTAGGATTAGTCCCGACACTAACTAGTAAGTTACGCTGCGATCAGCTTCTCGATGGTCGGTGCAAATGACAACACAGGGACACGGGTTTATCCTGGTTCCGACCATGGGGTCGTACGTCCAGCAGGTTTGCACGTGCGCGCTGTATTGATCCGCACCAGTGGTGCCTGTAGAGGGGGGCTACAAGCAAGGCCGGAGAGGAGGAGAGGCCTCCAAGTCCCTGCTAAGTGATTGAGGCAAAGTGCCAATATCGAAGGGAACGAGTATGCGAGTGAGAGTGAGTGTGAAGCGATGATCTAGTCCCCCGGCGGCCGGGCGACCGCCTCCTCCTTTTATAGACCAAGGGGAGGCGGCTTACAAATGTGCCGCACGGGGTTTTACACAGTATCGTGGTACTGGTACACAGCGTTTGCGATTTGATGGTGTCCTGACGTCTCAACACTTGCCGGTGTCCTGGTGGCTATATGCTGGTCGAGGAATAGCTTCGAGGGTAGCTCGCTCGGCGTACACGTCTGACCGTCGTTCGTGCACCCGTTCGAGGGTCTTGCTGACGAGGGCACCTGGGGCTATACGGGGCCCGGCGTGGCGGCGTCCCATCGCACAGCACCCGCACAGCGCCGGGGATGGCTGCATAGCGCCCGGGATGGTGCCACAGGGCTAGGGATGTCCGCACAGCGCTGGTGATGATCGCACAGACCCTGGGTCAGTCGCACAGCGCTCGTACGACGGCGCCGGTCAGTGTGCGCGCCAGGTCGCCGCCCGTACACCCTTCGAGGATGATCCATGCTCTTTCGAGGGCCTCGATGGCGGAGCGCCCATGCCATACAGGGGCCGGCGTGGTGGTGTCCCATCGTAACAGGGCTCCACAACGCCGGGGATGGTGGCACAGCGCTGGGGATGGCCGCACAGCACCGGGGATGGCTGCACAGCGCCCGGAGGTGATGGAGGTGACGCGCCCCGCCGGCCTTGCGTCACGGTGTCGTCCCAGGCGGGCGGGGAATTGGTGGCCGTACCCTTTTCGAGGGTGCCGCCGTCCTCTTTCGAGGGGCGCGACGTGGAGGAGGTACGGGAGTAGGCGATACAGCGTCACGGAATGACACCGGCCATGCCGCACAGCACCCGCACAGCGCCGGGGATGGCCGCACGGCGCGGGTTGGCCGAACAGCGCCGGGATCTGATTCCCAGGCGGTGTCAGAGGGCCGGCGTGGCGTGGATTCGCCTTTGACCCGGGCGCCCGCGACGCCCCAGAGCATTTAATGCTCCGGTCGTGGGAGCAGGTATGGTGTCGCGGATCGGAGGAGACCTCGAGCGAGGCGGAAACTCGCTCGAGGGGCGTCAAGCCCTCGAGCGAGGCGGACACTCGCCCGAGGGGGCGTCAAGCCCTCGAGCGAGGCGGAAGATTCGCAGTACAGCGCCCGGCCCTCGAGCGGGGCGGACACTCGCCCGAGGGGGCGTCAAGCCCTCGAGCGAGGCATAAGATTCGCAGTACAGCGCCCGGCCCTCGAGCGTGGTGGACACTCGCTCGAGGGGTGCCGGGGGTTGGCCATTTCGATGGGCCGCTGGGGCTTTTTGGGCCGTGGGCTGCGGCATGCGAGGTGTGATTTGCGGTTCGTGAGTTTGCTTGTTCGCTTTCGTTATTTTTCTGAAAGGGTGATTTCCCCCGTTATTAGGGGACCCCTGTGGCTGTCCCCGACAAATTTAATCGTATATGTATTGATATATGAGCCACAATAATTAAAAACTCAATGAAACTTACTTCTCTGATTATTAACTGAACTGCATTCTACATTTTCTAAACAAATTAAATGATATATATATATATATCTCACAATAATTAATAACTTGAATCTATAAATTCACTAAAATTAATAACCTCAAATAATCTATGAAATCACTTAAATTAGTAACCTCAAAACTACATTCTTCTTTTTTATTTAATGAAACTAATTATAGTAATGACAAACATAGCGAATCTATAATTAATATTCATAACATTCTACTTAAAAAATTAATCTATAATTAATTTTCTCTCTCTTCACTCCTCTCTCTCCCCTAGCTAGCAAACCCTAGATTTAGAGCTAAATCTCTAATGAAGCTAGAAATGATGGATAAAAGGTGAAAAAAGAAGGTTAGAATAGCACAAACTCACCTTATATAGCCACCTCCTCCAAGGAAATTAAGAACAAAACCTTCCCTCCTAGATTGAGTGTTTTTGGAGCTTTTCCCGAGCTCCTCTCGGGCAAAGCTCCAATGGAAGGTTGGCTGAGAAGAAGAAACTGTCGAAATATTTATAGAGGGACACAGTGCTGACGGGTATACCTGAGCATTTTTAGCCCGGCCCGAACTCGGCCCGCCCACGGACCTTACTGGACGGGCGTGGGCAGAGATCTTGCAGCTCGAGAAAAAAATCTTGGCCCGAGCCGACCCGAAATGCTGTTTTTAGCTATTTACACTATAAAATCTGCGGGTGGCCCGCCTAAGCCTGAGCTCGGCCCGAAAACTGAGGCCCGACGCGTCCCATGGGACGGTCATGGGCAGGATTTTCTCAGCCCGAAAAAACCAGGTTTTTTCGACCCAGCCCGAACCCGGCCCGGCCCGTGAAATGCTCAGGCCTACTGACGGGCCACATAATCCACCCGCCAGCACAAATGGTCCCCATTTGTGCTGGCGGTGCCTTATGTTGCCCGTCAATACTGCGCCGTCACCGCTGGCAGCTGATGAGTCGGCACACCGGTGCACCACTGTGCTGGCGGGTGCCAATTGCACCCGCCAGCACACTAATTTTCAAGTGTCAGCACAAATCGTTTCTGGCCTAGTGTAATAATCCCAAAAGATTGAGCTACCCCATCAGAATTGAATACAAGTCTTCTACTCTCTCCGTTTCATATTACTTGTTGTTTTGACTTTTCTACATACATTTCTTTTGCTATACACCTAGATATATACATATGTCCATATGCATATATAATAAAATGTATGTATCTAGAAAAGTCAAAACGACAAGTAATATGAAACGGAGGTAGTATTTAGGACATCAGCACAGTCTACTGGATGATGATGGCATTTTATCTGTAGCAATTTCTATAGAATAAATATGATACTTCATACCTAAAAATAATTGTGCAATATGAAAGTATTTCTCGTGAATGAATCTAATAACCACATCACTTTTTTGTTTACAATGTACATGATGTTTCATCAATCTATTGATATATACGATGATCGAAACTATGATCAACATGAATTCTAAAATGACTTGCATAGTATACGACTTAGCTTGGAATTAGAGGGAGATCGAGTGATGCAAAGACAGCAGGTGCAAAGCAATTCTTGAAGCATCTAAATTTGGTGAGCGGTCCATGATAACAGTCTGGTCGAATCAAGGGCCAAACTTGATACTGGCATGCATGCACACAACGACCAGCCGCAATAGTGTCGACATGAGCGCACGATGGCTACTAACACCCCCTTGGTCCCCCGGCCCGGCCGGACAACATGTTGACGACGGCGACAGCGAGTGTGCTACTTGCACGATGACACTCTCGCAACGGACTGCGTGATGCGTACGTGCTCCCTTGCGGCCGCGCACAAATTCTCTATATCTCTGGTTGCGACGTCGTGTCAGAAGCGCTGGCATGGCAGGCCGGCCGTGCCATCTCTAAATTTGCTTATTAGACTCTGTGATTCAAGTCCACATATGACAACTAACATATATGACATAGGGCCTGTTTAGTTCCTTGAAATTTCCCTACCTACCCGTCACATCAAACTTCGGACACTAATTAGGAGTATTAAATGTAGATTAACGACAACCCATTCCATAACATCTACCTTAATTTTCGAGACGAATCTAATGAGCCTAATTATGTCATGATTAGATAATGTCGTGCGACAGTTTACAATCTCTAATGACGAATTAATTAGACTTAATGGATTCGTCTCGGAATTTCCCGTTCATTCATGTAATTAGTTTTATAATTAGTCGATGTTTACTAACTTTAATAGAGCTGAAAAGACACTCCCAAAATTTTGACCCCAAAATTTCAGTGAACTAAACGCGCCCATAGTCATTGCTGATAGTTCATTAACATGTAGAAACTCAACAACTACTAGAGCGAACAAAGTCGAACTGCGCGTAGCGCTCAGCTGGTAAGGTACCTTCAAGGAACCTACCCACCAGGGTATGTTCCCGATTGAGTACTGGTGCTTGTATTTTTTTTAATTTATTTCAAAATTTAAGTGATTCGTTGAAAAAGTAGGGTGGTCAACAATAACTTATTAGTATTTATTAGGTCGTCACATTTAGCAAGAACTAATTAATCTTGAACCTTTTTTACATGGTATTATAAGATAGTTATTCACACTCGACAACTGTTGAATGGTTGATATACGTTAGTTTGTGACGATAGAAGGCTGGAAGGGCAACTCACTATATAGTGGAGGGGATTGGGTGGCTGGAGAAGGAGGGATGAGTGTAGTGTCCTAGATTTGGCACTCGACAACTGTTGAATGGTTGATATATACGTTAGTTTGCGATGATAGAAGGCTGGAAGGGCAACTCACTATATAGTGGAGGGGATAGGGCAGCTGGAGAAGGAGGGACGAGTGTAGTGTCCAAGATTTAGCACTCGACAAAGTCACATTTTTGCCGGGTGCCAAATCAGGGCACTCGACAAACATTTTTTATTTTCTTTTTTTCTTCTTCTCTTTCTTTTTCATATCGTGGTCTTCTAAATTTATTCTGATTCACTTTACAAATACCTTATCAAATTCACTCAACCATATGTATTTGATTTTTCTACTCATATTATTCTATTATTTTATGCAATTATAGCTCAAATTTAATTTACATTAATTGAAATTCTATAATTGCACATAATACATTTAAATTATTTAACAGTTCCAAAAAATTACCAAAATTTCACATGGAACAATCTATGTTCTCTATTGTGCCTATAAAAAAATGTAGTCAAACCACAATTCGACTATCAGTTTGACTCAAAATCTTACAGAATCCTCTCAACGCTACGATTCTTCTTCTAAGATGCTTCGATTTGTAAACATCCTACATTGCAAATTGTGCGAAACTTTCTCAAATTTTTACCATAGCCTCCCGTATAATACCATCACATCATGACAAAATTCATAATTTTCAGACTTTGTTTGCTTTTTTTAGAATTTAAGAACCATTCAGCCGCACGTTCGTAATCGTATTTCCTGAACAAGATGTTCAATTTTTTTATTTCACGGGTAAAGCCTCAAAGAGATAAATAATACTCCATTCATTCTCCTTTGATAGTCTTATTTGGTCTTGGCACAATGACTAAGGATAAACAATCTTACTTATCATCCATTTAAACATGTCATTAGTTAGTTCTCGTAAACAAGTGATTCATTAATATTCACGTTTCTTGATGTGCATGTAGCCAATCTCGTGTGGAAGAATGAAGGGTCACACATTAAACCCGAGATGGTCATTAAGAGGATGAGTGGTTGGGTTGAAATAAGGCTATCAAAAGTGACTTTTTCAGATTTTCAAATAACCCTATCATAAGAGAATGGAGGGAGTACAATATCATTTTTCTACTCATTTTATTTTATTATTTGAATAACTTGCAGTTTACATTTGATGATTCAAAAAAATTGAAATGCAATTAATTAATTGATTACAGCAAACAAATACAAAAATATACCAAACTTTAATGTGAAGTACCATATGTTGTATGTGGAGAGTAGAAAAAATTGAAGGGTAGAAAAGGAAAAAATATTTCTTTGCCAAGTGCTAAAAAATAGTAGACAAACTTGCTTGGTTGTCGAGTACCAAAAAGAAAACACTTGGCGAACAAGCAAGTTTGGCGAGTGTAATTATTTGCCTGAGTGTTTTTCGTGGAGCACTCGATAAAGAGCTTGTTTGTCAAGTGCTCAAAAAATTAAAGTTGCACTTGGCAAACTACTTAGCACTCTGACAAAGAACCGGTTTGTGCCTACCCAATAGTTTCTGTAGCAATGCAAATTAATAAGCTACCACAGGGCCACAGGCGTCACAGAGACGTCAACCATCATCACTATTAAGCTCAACCACTGCAATGGAGAGACCGGAGCAGGAGGAGGAGCTCAACCTTGAGCTCACCCTCCTCCACCCCGGCGCCCTGGCCACCGCGCCGGAGGAGCCAGCAGCCGGCTTCTTCCTCTGCACCTACTGCGACCGCAAGTTCTACACCTCGCAGGCGCTCGGCGGGCACCAGAACGCCCACAAGCATGAGCGCACCCTCGCCAAGCGCCGCCGGGAGATCGCCGCCGCCATGCACGAGCATGGGCGGTTGTCCGTTGCGGTAGCGCCTGGTGCTCGGGTCGAGGTCTCCCCCGGGAGGGCGTGGATGAGCATACAGAAAGGTGCTCCGTCGTCGGCCGGGCAGTCCGGCAGCCTGCTGCACAACATAAGCAGCTCGTCGGAGCGCGCCGGCGAGCTGGACTTGTCCCTCAGGCTATGAGTCATAGCCGCGGCCATGCATGGAGCCTGTGATTGGCTTTAATTTTCGGATCCTCTATATTTGTGTGTACCTATTATTCTTTGTGTGGGTTTACATGTTCTGATATTTTGAGAAGATTATTGCTTGGTTTCTTTTCTCCTGCATCTCGATCTCTACATCTTATCTGTGTGCCTTTATTACAAACTCGGGCGGCTTTTACCTGCTTTCTACAATGTTTGAATATGTATACTCCTGCCGATCGAGCTGTAATTTCAATTAGGCAGTGCCCCTTTCTCATGTAAGTTTGGTAATTGGCCTCCTGGAAAATTTCATGTCATGAATTGAGGATCATCAGTTCTTCAAGCTTATATATCCACAAAGCAATTAAGGAGATTTGAAGTATGCTAGGTACGGTGCTTACTGCTTACTAATACTAGCTCTTCAGTATTTTTCTAATAATCACTCATTTTTTTCTCATGTGTTGGTTGTAGTATATAATTTGAGATTCTTGAAGTGAATCAAAATTGTGAGTTACTCATTATATGCCTTTCCTCCACCTTAGTTCATTAACAAAATTGTACTCCTCTATGTCAGAGCTTTCCTCACAAGCTGATACTAGATAATTGCAATTTACTCCATATTATAATAGCAATTAGCATCATCAAGCCCCTGTAGTCTCCAGTAACTCCAGTCCTCATACATATCTCGTGCATTATTTAGACCTACTTATCTGAACAGACATTTTAAGTCAGGATAAGAAAATATAAGCATGTACATTACTAGCTGGCTAGGAGAAAAGTTGATATTTGATTATTTGATTCAGGATTCTAGCGAGCTAACCAACGAGAAAGACATTTAATTTGGCATTACAATTTGGATTCACAATGGACAGCATTTATTTTTCAGAAGGTCAAATAAATCTAAAAATGTTATAATGCCCAATATTTGAATACGACCTTTTCTTTTGGCTGTTGGGCTCTTTTATGGTGGACCCCACCACCAGGTGGTGGTATGCAGTATATGACTATTTTTGGTAAGGATAAATAAGTAATTTTTCGGGTCGAAAAAAATCATTTATGCCACCATGAAAATTTTGAAATGATTTTTTTAAAAAAATTGTTTTTGAAATGAAAATTTTTGTTTCTAAAATTTGAAAAAAAAATGTCCATACCACCATAGGGAAATGAAAAAATTTGAAAAAAAATATTCGATTTTGAATTGAAAATTTTCATTTTTGAAATTAAAAAAAAATTTGGTCGTACCACCAGAGGGAAATGAAAATTTTTTCAAATATTTTGTTTATGCCACCAAGGAAAATTTGAAATGAAAAAAATTGAAAATTTTCATTTTTGAAATTTGAAATGAAAATTTCTATTTGAAAAAAATAGTCATACCACCAGAGGGAAATGAAAAATTTTGAAATGAAGAAATCATATATTTCGTTTATGCTACCGAGATAAAACTTCCAATAATACCCCTATACCACCTATATCACCTATGTATACCACCCTATAACACAGTTGCAAGTTGTGGTGGTATACAATTAATCTCAGCCGTCGGATCCTGTTATATTAGTCTTTTTCCAACAGTGGTATAGGGTGGTATGGTCCACGTAAAAGAGCTCTTGGCTATTAGGTCGTTCCCCCTTTAGAGATTGTTGGGGTTTACTCCATATAAAAGTACGTAAAAAATGTTGAACATATTTTACATGAGCAATAAGTGGTTCGAGGCACCATATTGTGCCATTCTTAATAATGACAAAGATGATACAGATTGGTACGTGGTACCGATGATCATTTGGGTAACAAGAACAAAAAAAAAATTGTTAACACACAGTAGCTCTTTTGTTAACACGCACATTGCTCTATTATCTCATAATTAATCCTTAATTAGCTAGACAGCGTTAGATTGTTAGACAGTTTGTTTGTTGAGAATCCTCTCGCACTGTCTCCGTCACCATGAAGAATAATGAATTAATCTCGTTTGCCCAATATTCTATTGATTGGCAAGTCATTATTAATTGTCTTTAAGGAACAGATCATCCGATCACCTAGTACTTTCTTTGTTTAATGAACTTAAGCCTTTATAAGATTAATCAGTTATGAATGTTTCGAGCTAGCAAGATCATTCAGTAATAAATGTTTCCAGCTAGCAAGAATAATGTCTTGTTGGTAGTAGATCATATTAGTGGAAAATACAAAATTCATCAAGATAGATCGGAGAAGTCTTGTACTGTGTTGGGTCCAGTCTTCCACCGTATTAAATTAAAGCATTTGGGACCATTGAATCGTACATATATATAGCCCCGGATACACTACCGGATTCAAGTGCTTTGCCGAGAGCACCAATCCTCTCGGCAGAGCCTCTGCCGAGAGGAAGCTCTCAGCACACTTGAGAGTACTAGGTAGTTGGCTATAATAGCTGACTGGCATATATGTATGAATGTATATAAAGTTGTTTCCTTTTTTAAAAACAAAAACTGGGATTTTAATTTGTGGTATAATAAACTGGGATTCCATATAATATGTGACCATCATACATAATATATGGAGTCAACTTCATATGTTTTCCAAGTTTAAAAGAATCAATGAATTGAAAGTGAAAAGCACAATCACCTTTGAGTTTGTTGCTTGTTGCTGCTAACAGGACATCTAATTGGACAGCAACCACCCCTCGCGCGACAACAGCAGTAGCCGCCGCCACCAGGCCCTATCGCTATCGCCCTTGTCGGTCCCCCTCCTGTATCCCTTTGGTGGTCTCACCGGTAGGTGGAGGAGTGGGGACCTGTCTCCGATCCTTCATTCATAGATCTAGTCTTTAATTTTCTTTCAGGTTTGGTTCTCTAGCAATATTGACGAGGTGGTGGCGACGATAACGTTGTGGAATATAATAAGGTCTCTCCGGCCTCTCTCTACCTCAACAATGTCCGATCCGACACCATCGAAGGGCCAGTGAAAATTGGTTATGTCAGATCTATATGTTCTTTCCAGATTTGTGCAGTTGGTGTGTCAATCAGGAGTTGGCGGTTTTTTTGTTGTGACGACTTCGACCTCTTCTTTCAATTTGTTCTGCGGCAAGATCCGGTTTTTGTTTTGATGGTGAAGGATTGCAAACCTATGTTGCTTGGGGTGTTCCTCCACCTGATGGTTCTTTCAACAGTTGCTAGATCTTGTTGCAAGCAGCGAGTGATTTTTGCGGTCTTCAAAGCTTTGTGTGGCGATGATGTTTGCATGTGTAACCTTCCCTTACTGCCTTTCCATTGCACTTTTCAAACTTCGATGGACGACGAAAAATCGAAGGAAGAAGACGACGAGCGAACTCTTTGATATAATTTTATTTTCTATATGTCATTTTTGTGTGAAGTTGTTCTTCTTTTATACCATCAGTTGTTTTCTTTTTTTAGAATACATCAATTGTTTTCTTTGACATGACATTTTCGGTGTCTTTTAAAAAAAACAGGTCCCGCTCATAGACGAAGCTGGTTATCCAGCAGGTTCGGTCACAGCTAGTAATAAGCGAGCGCTTGCCCGAGGGCATCGGAGAATGATCAACGCAGATCGACCGCGTGCCGGCCGGCCGGACTGCAGCTGCTTGCTTTGAGACGCACCAAGCTAGCAGTACACAGATCGGCAGCCAGAGCTAGCGGCCGGACGGCATGCATGGCCGGCAGATCTCGTAGCTTCCCGGCATGCAGCTGCAGCCTGCTGGCGCTAGAACATGCATGGCACGCTCTGCAGTCTGCACAAGGCATGCATGCTGTGAACTTTCTCTGCACCAATCCGATGGAGGATCGTCAACGAGAGACTGCCATATATGCAGATCAAAGTCCCGGCCCACCTGCATGTGCAGAAGCATATATATATATGTTTAGGTGATTTACCGAAATATATTGGACCACCAAATTGCATTGTTGATCGATGAGAATCGAAGCACGTTGATGCTCGATCAAACTACAGATGATGCTACTGAGATAGATTCTAAGGATCTCTAGATGCAGAACTAGACGGGTATAACATCTTAACAGAGAGATAAACTTGGTGTTCTAGAGCTAACCGATCGAGAAGAACGGAGGGAGAAGGGAGAGTGAGGGAGGTGCACAACGTCAGTAGGGATCGGGTTGGAGGAGGCAGAGCCGGCCATGGCAAGGTTGTCGAAGAGGTTGGTGTGTCGGCGTGACGGCGGTGATGGAGTAGCAGTGGCGTCCGGCGGTGGTGATGCATTCCGGTGGCGGCGACGGTGACGGCGGCGCTTCCCGTCACTCCAGCGATGAACCCTAGATCGGAAGGGTGTGACGGTGGGTTTTGGGTGCACGGTCAACTTGGATGTCCGTGCCCCTATAGGCCCCACTTCTTTCTTTTATTGCGCTATGTGATAGGGACCTACCAACCAGAAGGGTTGGACGCCTCCGATCAGGTTGAGCTGAGTTGGTGGAGATCAATCTAACAATTAACTACCTCCTCTCATGTTTAACTGACACTTTATTTACCCATGGCAACCTGGTTCTCAAGTGATTTTGCTGATCTGGCACATGGGCCCTACTGCCCTACATGGTCAAGGGGATAGCTGATGAAGGATGTACCATTTCTGGTTTTAGACCTCCGGCCGGGGTGTTTTTCTAACGAGCTCTTTTTCGGTACACAATACCACTCTTTGGTAGTACGGTGGTATTGTCGGTTTTTTGTTGTGGGTAAAATGGTAATTTGGTGAATTAATATTATTCGGAAAAAACATACCGCCGACGAGTATAATAAAAACATACCGCTTACGATACCTAAATCGTTTCATATATTCAATTTCATATATTACAACAAAAAAAATTTCCATTTTCAATAATACCCATATGCTACCAATACCACCTATGAATACCACCTGTACCACACAAAAAAAAATCGGTGGTACAGAATTAATCTCAACCGTCCGATCCTTACAAATAGATCATTTTCTATTACATACGAGACATTTTAAAGTGGTGGTACAGAGTGGTATTGTGTACCGAAAAAGACCTCTTTCTAACTCAGTGCTAAGTTCATGGTGTAAAAAAGGACTGTCTCTTTGTATGAACCATTGCACCCTTGCTCAGTGCCCAACGACGGTTCTCAGTAAAAATGATCTTAAATCTTGATAACAAGCACACAGTACACTGTTACACAACTGCATGCCGTTATATAACAAGCACACAGTACACAGCAAGCATTTGGGCATCTGTTGTTTGGGTGTCTAGTGGCAAAGTCATTTGATAGACATATATGCACGAGATTAATGGGTTGCAGACATTTGATAGCTGAGTCCATGGCTAGCTAGCTAGATTTTAGGTTAATTAGTGATAAAAAGAACAAAGCTGTAGTGAATATATTTAGCGCTGTGGTCATGTGTGTGTGGGCCATTTGGAAGCTAATTAAGAACTGCTTTGTGCTTCAGAATTGCAGGTGGGAAGGGGAGTTCATCATCGTCGCAGCTCTGGCCTAAATTTAAGAACTACTAGCTTTATGCTTCAGAATTGCAGGCCAACTGGTCAAGCATTGGAATATACGGAGTAATACTCAGCAACTGGGAGCGAGCTTCTATGCCTGAGTGGCGGAGCTGCAGTCACTGGCAGGGTCATCATCTGTTAGATTTTGGCCCCTTCTGATGGCCGACCCTGGAAGTGTAAATAGTGGCCTTTTTACTGATGTGAAGCTTTATGTGTTCTTAAAGCGGCTGGGGATGCATGGTTGCTGTGTTCTGATATATATAGTGCCTCGTAATCATTGTTCCGGCTGGTTTGGGGTACAATTCGCCCTTGCTTTTATTACAAAAGTGAAGCCTCATGTGGTACATCGATTTGATCCTATCTATATGAAACTTAATTATACTTTAACAATATAAATTAAGGTCGCATGAAGGTATTTTATTGTACTTGCAGAGTCAAGAATAATAGAACTGTGGGATCGACCAAATCTACAAAACACAGATGTTTTTTATCATATACTTAATGAAATATACCAATTATGGTATTACCAACAAGTACTAACTGTTAAGTGCATTGCTAGAAATCTTTACCTAGCTAATTTTTTTGACATGAAACACAGCAAAGCTCGTCAATACCAATTTAATTTGATAAACATACTACTCCATCCATTTGATAATAATTATCGTTTTAGCTTTTCTAGATACATTCTTTTTGCTATGCACCTAGATATATATATGTCTGGATACATAATAAAGAGAATGTATCTAGAAAAACCAAAATGACAAGTATTATGAAACGAAGGGAGTAACTCGTATATGTAGTTCAATGTAGATGGCATTTATTTATATAAAAAAAACTTGACCTGCAAGGGGCAAGCCACCCCTCGGCCATTACATGTGTAAGAAGAAGGCTTTCTCACGCAGACTAAGAAAATCCCCAGACCCTAGCCCCGCCCTGACACTCAAGCCGACCTGGGCTATCTCTTGACCAGTGCTTTGGCACATGGGACCGGCGATGAGATTTTATTTATTTTTTTTCACAAATTGTGCATCACCTTTGCCACTGCACTGTGAGCCCCTTTGCGCATTTATTTATATACATATGTTGTGTATGCTTGTGAACTACTTTAAGTGCAAAAATCAATTCAGAGCTTAGGTAGAATCTTAATTGGGATCCTAAGTTATGTGTGACTAGGATCAGGATTTTACTTTGATTCAGATTCAGTACATAGACATATATAGGCACAAATATGGTGACATGTAAAATGGATACAGTATATGCAGCAACAAATTTGGACTGTGCATGTATATCCATTTCGCTATCTCTACTCTTCTTCCAGCTCTGGACTATTGTTAGTTTTGTCAAATAGATTCTGAAATATAAATGAATCTACATGTGTTAAGAAATATTCGTCCTTACAAAATATTAACCCATGAACATTATTTTGAAAAAAAACTCATTTGGGCCTTTCATTTACTGAGCAGTTTGCTATTTGCAATGTCCAAGAAATTGTAGAAACACAACAAATTAGTAGAAAGAGAGCAATGCAAGTTCGGTTGACATAAGCTATATATTGGAAACACAATCTAAACCCATTGGCTAGTACATTTAATTTAATTATCAATGACTTCATCTGATACTCCATTACAAATAATTGTAAGTCATTCTAGTTTTGTTCTAAGTCAAAATTTTCTAAGTTTGACCAATTTATTTAAAAATGCAAAAAAAAATATACAACATCAAACTAGTTTCATTAGATACAACATGTAATATATATATATATATATATATATATATATATATATATATATATATATATATATATATATATATATATATATATATATATATATATATATATATATATATATATATATATATATATATTGGTTTGTGTATATTATTTGTTATAATAGCTGCTAACATATTTTTCTATGAATTTTATCAAAGTTAGATAAGTTTACCTTAGGATAAAATTAAAACAATGGAATAATAGAGTCGGTATATGCTAAATGTTTTGTCATTCAGTTTTTTTGTTAGGCGCTATATAGCCTGTAGGTGATGCCGTGAGGGCGCATCCCCCACTGCATAGAGAACATGCATGCATGCTCGAAAAAAGGCATACAACCATGCATGCCGGCCTACACCTGTTCAATTTCTTTAACATCTCCTATATTAGCCCATTATTTCAAAATGCATGGTCTTGTTTATTTGACTAGATGCAACCTCCCGGAGTAGACCTTCATCATAAAAATATTTGCTTATAAAGTAATGCATTGTTCATAACAACAAAATGTTGATATCATAACAAAGTATTTTAAAATTTTTGTTTTGTTATTATTCGTAGAAGATTTGAAAGCTTAAATAATATTGTAATTTGTGGGTTACAAAAGGAAACTGAGGACATACCTGTTAGAAAAGATATAGAGTAAAGCATATAGTCAGTCCTTAAACTATCACGAGTGTGTCATCTCGGTTCATGAACTCTCAAATTGACCATTTAGGTTCTCAAACTTGTTGGGTTGTGTCATCCCGGTCCTTAAACTCGCAAGTCACCTATTTAGATCCTCAAACATGTTCAGTTGTATCCCCTTGGTCCCCAAACTTGGTTTTGAGTCTCATATGAACCAAAACATTCCGATCTAAAAACTTTATATCAAAAAATAATTAATAATTTCTTCATACCAACTCGAATGAAAACAAACTTTATATCAAAATTGTAGTCCTTAACGTGATCTACAACTTTGTAGTTGAATGGTTTTTGAACTAAAACTGTTAGGGTCCCAAAATATTGTTGTATGTTTATAGATTTTGAAATTTAAAATTTAAAATTAAATTTTGGAATATTAAACAACTTCAAATAAAAAACTTTTCAACTATAAAGTTGTAGATCGTATGGATCACTATAACTTCCATATAGACCATGCCAATATCCAAAATTGTTTGATAATTTTAAATTTCAAAATTTATAAACATACAACAATATTTGGGGACTCTAAATAGTTTAAATTCAAAAACTTTTTAACTACAAAGTTGTATATCACTTCGAGGGCTACAATTTTGATATAAATTTTGCCTTCATTAGAGTACGTATGAAAAAATTATGAATTATTTGTTGTATAAAGTTTTTAGATCGCCTTGATTTGACCTAGATGAGATTCAAAACTAAGTTTGGAGACCGACATGACACAATTGAACAAGTTTGAGAACCTAAATGTGTGACTTGCAAGTTTAGGGACCGGGATGACACAACCCAAAAATTTGAGGACCTAAACGTTCAATATGAGAGTTCATGGACCGGGATGACACACCCGTGATAGTTTAGGGACCGGTCGTACACTTTACTCAAAGATATATGTTTGATCCACTAGACAAGTTAAGTATCAACGAGTTGGACCAGCATAAGATAGAATGGAGAAAATAGTTGGTGGTATTCTCCTTTTGACCTAAATGTTAAAAATTGAAAAATGGATAGTTCCCAGTAAAAGATAGATTGGAAAAATAACTGGTGATATTATATTCAGAATGAAAATAATTAGTGGTATTCCTTTTTGACATAATTTTTTAAAAAAATAAACAAATTTCTCTGTATCTTACTATTTCTAACTGAAAGCATCTTTTGGACCTCCATGTCTATCCTAAAGAATCTATTAGAAAAAATCCTAAAAATTCACACGAAAAAACATCTAACCATCAATTTGGTAGACTCTAATAATCATAGCAATTGGATTGATTATATTTTCTTTAAAACAATTACCCATGATTGTCATTATGAAAATAGTCTAAAATAACCCTTTAAAAACTTAAAATAACCCCTAAGTTTGCACCTAATTACCTAAATATGCTACTATTAAATTTACTTACAGAAACCCCTAAATCTAAATCCAAATTACCTAGCTATTTCTATCACGGGTAATATAAAATATAATAGCATAAAGTATATATATGTGACATGTGTCCATATGTAGACCATGCAAACACGGATGGAATATATATGTGATGAGAATACATATTTTCATGTTAAACACACAAAACTCAAACAAAGGGATCAAGATTACATGGCAAGTTTAAATTACAGGTTGTATGGACTTACCAAGCTGAAGCTTCTTCTATACCAATCTATTATTTACGGTGATGTCGTTCACCCCCCTCCCTTAATCCGTCGCACGACGTACGAACCCCCTATTAGCGTAAGCGTGTGACCTACTCAGCACCGTGGGCTTTAATTGATCAGCGTGGGCTCAGTGTGGGCTCTAATTGAATCAGGTCTATTCTACTCAGCACTGTGGGCTTTAATTGATCAGCATGGACTCTATCCCTAACCAGACTAGGACTCCAACTGTGTACATGGACGCACCAGAACGAATAAAGAAATCAGTCGAGACCTTGCGCAGGGTGTAGACTGCAGAGCGATGGCTTGAGCGCTGCACGCTCGAGCTGGTGTTGAGAATGAAGCGGCCGACGATGGGGATGCTGCTCGAATCTCACCTTGAGGGGCGGCGCTGGTTGCACGAGATGCTGAGCCGTGTTGTGCTTGACGCGACTGCACCACTGGCCGAGCACGAGTCCGCTGCGGGGGCGCGAGATCCGGCCGGCCAAGCACGTTGACGAGGCGGATGAGTACCCAGATTCCGGCGGCTTGGTGCTGTTGGTAGCCTCCATGGCCACCACACATATCTAAGCTGGGAAGAGGAGGAGTCCAGCCCCGCTGCCGTCTGGAACGGCGGCGCTCAAGTCGGAGGAGGAGCCGAGGAGGGAGGAGGGGGCCGAATGGCGGAGCCGGCCGGAGCTGGCGCTGGAGCTCTTGCCAAGGATTGAGGTGCCAGATGACGGGGCGGACGACCAGGAGAAGACGACGGGGCTGCAGCCATGACTACCGCCGGCAACGGAGCCGAGCTGAACACGGTGCGGAGCAGAGAGAGAAGGATTGAGGGAGTAGGGATTTTTTTCTCTTTTTTTTAGACTCACTCACTCGGGGGAGTCGGGTGAAACACTAGGAACTAGGAAGGAGACGGAGAGTGAGCTGAGAAATCCTACTGGGTGGAAACGAGCCGAGCAAATATCATATGAAATCCTACTACTAAATTGATATGAGGAAGGATTGAGCTGAAAAATTGCAAGAAAGGGGAGTGCCGGATTGGGAGTATTGAAATACGCAAATAATGGACCAAGAAATGAAGACAAGAAACAGGTAAGCAAAATTGAAGACACATTGAAACATATCAATTTTTCTTAAATTAAAACATACATTGAAGTAGCTTAAATGTTTATATATGTGATGCAGCATCATATCCAAATGAAGCGAGATCGTTGCTGCCCGAAGATATCAAAGGACTTCTTTCACGCATCAAGTCCAAGAAGATGTAAAATACTAGAACATTAGAAAATAATATTATTTTGGTCTCTTGTACGACAAAAGCATATTAATTTAGTATTTTAGTTAGATTTTTTACATGCATTTACATCTCTTGTACGATCAAAACATAGTATCTTACTGTTCATACATTTACTATCATTATTCTTATTGTTAATTATTATGAATTTTGAAAATTAAAATATGTAAGTCATTGCAAATAGTGGATTATTCTTTTGCGGAAAGGTAACATGCTTATCACTGTAGCACAATACCTAACCTATCTACTAAACATATGGTTACTTTCATTGTTCTTATTATTAATTAAGAATTTCGAAAATTAAAATATGTATTTGGGATGGAAGAAATGCTAAATTTAATTTAAGTGCATGGGAAGATACAATCATTTAGTGTCCAATGCCCGTGGCAACGCACGGGCACTTCGCTAGTATGTATATAGAGTTGGTCGATCAAGTATGTCCATCCGATCAGTGAACGAATTCTGACATGGAATATGCACAATATTTGGATCACATGGAGAAGCCTCCAGGGACTAACCCCCATCAAGAAAAGATGCATTCGAATTTCGAAAAAAAAAGGCATTTTTCAATTGAACATCCATGCTAATAAATGGGGAACAAATCATGAGAGAGAACAAACTTATTATCGAACCCCTCTGAATAAATCGACAGATTATGCTCTTCTTGTTGCACAGATCGATTCCATTAGACATATACAGTATAGCAGAACGATAAATCAATCTCATTCTTATAAATTTAAAACAAGCAAGAGAGGCCACACAGATAGGTACTAGCTCTCCTATATAGAAATTGAAGGTGCGGGATCGGAGGAGAAGCCAATCACAGCCCGAGTGTCAGGTCCAGCTCGTCGGCGCGCTCGACGTTGACCTGCATGTCGTCGCCGGGCTGCCAGCAAGGCACTGGAGCAGCAGATTGCCGCGCAACCAGCGGCCTCGTGGCCCTCGCGGCAGCCTCAGGCTCAGCTCCCACAACGCCAACGGCACCGGCGGCGCCTCCAGGCCTGCTCTCCGCGTCGACCTCGCCGGCGGTCCTCACGGAGGTCGCCTTCTTGCTCGCGCGCATGGCGGCGGCGATCTCACGGCGGCGCTTGGCCAGCGCGCGCTCGTACTTGTGCCCGTTCTGGTGGCCACCGAGCGCCTGCGAGCTGCAGAACTTGCGGTCGCAGTAGGTGCAGACGAAGAAGCCGGCCGGTTCCTCCGGCTCAGGCGAGGGGGAGCGGTGGTGGAGGTGGAGGCTGAGCTCAAGGTCGAGCTGCTGTTGTAGCATCTCCATTATAGGCCACACTTCTGGCCTGCTTGAAACAAAAGTCATTAAGCCAACCTAGGATTAAATAGTACAAGCGCTGGAGAAGCGGACAGCGTGGGGAGGAGTCAGTCCGTGGACGGCGTGGTCGCACTCGCACACGTTTTTAACTGTGTGGCAACGGTACACACGGAATACAACTCATATATATCCGGCCGGACAAGTTGTATGGCCACTGTACCAATTCTCGTGACCTACTCCCTCCATCCCAAATTATATAATTCAATTTAATTTTTTACACTAAATTTGACTGCTCGTTTTATTCAAAAAATTCTATAAATAGAGTCAAATTTAAGTCATTTTTGAAAAACTTTTATTAATGAAGCAAAAGTCACAACAAAAGATGTGTTATTTTGTATATACGATGCGAACAAACTTGGGGTAAAAAATTCAAATGAATTATAATTTGAAACGGGGTATCTCGCAAAAAAAACGCCTCTTATCACACTCACTCCCTGTGTTTCATAATACCTGTCGTTTTTATTTTTCTAGGTACATTCCTTTTATTGTGTACTTAGATATATACTTATGTCTAGATACATAGCAAAAGAAATATATCTACAAAAACCAAAACGACAAGTATTATGAAATAGAGGGATTAAAACGGTAGGGTACGTGCCTTCACGGCAGTTGAAGAATTTTGAAAATCTAGGACGAAATCTAAAAAGAAGAAGCATTTTCTTTTAGGAGGGGTTGTTTCATTTACTATTAATTAGTTAGAAGGTTGAATGATAGAAACAATATGTAGCACCAACCTTGCTCATATAAAATGAATCTAAAACACGTGAACATACGATGTGGTCACCACTTTTTGCAATGAAATGAAGAGATAATATTATCCGTTGCTTAATTGGGCCTGTGATTGGATGCTCATCATCCTTTGGTCCCGGCACTGCAGGGCCGTTACCACATATATATTGTCCTTGATTGCTTCAAGTGGTTATATACAGGGTTTTTTTTAAAAAAGAGAGAGAACATATATTTATATAGGATGTAGAGTACCCTCTCCGTCCAGGTTTGATATGCGTCTAACTGTATAACGCAAAGACCAAAGAGAACTTTAAATTCTCTCTATGATGCATCAACAAACGAGCCAGCCAACTAGGCAACTCATAACACGATTGGCTCCACTTGGGAATACACATATCATTCATGGACACTTTTTATTTTGTTATACGCAGATCAAATCAGGACGGAGGGAGTATTTATCATTCGGGAATGCTTCAGATAGGACGTCCGACGCGACGAGTAAAAAACAGACACCGGGTCCCACAGCGCATCATCTTGCTCCCGGCAGTGGAAAAATCTGGACGTGGGCCCCACCTAAATCTCTTTCTTCCATTCTTATCTCTTCGACTCAAATCTGGACCCGTGCGATGGGGGGCGCTGGGCGCGAGGCGAGGCGAGGCCGTGAGCGGGCCGCCGCTCCCCCGCGGACGAGGACGAGCCACGGCGGCGTGGGTGTAGCGGCCACAACCCCAGCGAGCACGGCCAGGGCCAGGGCGGCGCCTCCATGCCGTCATCGTCGCTGTCGCGCCCCGCCCCTGTCCATGGCGGCTCCCCTCCCTCTTGAGTCCCCTGCGCACGCCGTCGAAGCTCTCTGCCCCGTCGCTCCCTCCGCCAGTCGAGCTCCCTGTGCGCGTCGGCAGGAGGCTCTCCTGCCACCTCCGCGCCAGCCCCCTCCTCGCGGCGAGGCGAGCTGCTGCGGCGAGGAGCTCACGACGGCCAGGGGCCGAGCTCGCGGCAGCCTGGGGCAGAGCTCGGCTGCGGCGGCCACGCAAGCAGTAGGCAAGTTTTGTGCAGCCGTCAGATCGAGGAGCCACGCGAGCAGTAGGCAAGTTTTGTGCGGCCACACGAGGAGCCCGGTGAGCACGACCATGGTCACGACGTCGTGCACGCCCTGCGCACCGAGGGCAACCGCCTCCGCACGGATCTCGCCGGTAGCCGAGCGCAGGAGCTCGCCCGGGGTCGAGCCCCTCGACGTCTTCCCGGCGGCGAACCTTCTGCACCCTCCACCGCTTATACTCCTCTTTTTTTTCTAGGTTTGGCGCATGTTGCAAGTGAATGTGTCACTGTTCCAGTTGATTCGGAAAAATATTGCGAATGTTTCACGCTGATGTTGTAAAAATAGATCTTGATGTTGCGATGTTGCATATGTGCATCGCAGGTGTTGCAAGTGTGTTATCTGAATGTTGCATTTTTCATCGAGAGATTTTGAATGTTTCGATCAACATGAAACATATGTTGCGCCGGGTTTGCACCTCATTTTCGATGGATGATTATCAACATTTTAAACATATTTTTGATGTTGCAAATATTAATTTTCGATGTTGTGGATGCTGAGTTTTTATGTTGCAGACATGTGATGTTAGGTGTTGTGTCGAGAGGGGAGGGAGGGAGGAGAGCCCCTGATGTTGAATGCTGCACGCAACATGGGTCGCTTGGGTGTTTGTGTTGAGGGGGAGGAGGGGGAGAAGGACCTCTGATGTTGGATGTTGCAAGCAACATAGCTCGCAACATGGTCCCAACACGTTGATTTTTACATGTTGGTCGCAACATGCTCGCCACAAGCTCGCAACATGATCACCACATGCTCGCAACATCGCCGGATCGCTCGGGCATGAGGGAGGGGGGCTCCGAGGTTGAATGTTGGTCGCAACATGGTTCGCAACATTTTAAAACCGTTCGTAACATGCTTCGCAACATCAAAACGGTTCGCAACACGATCCAACAGTTGATTCACGATCGTGCGGCTCGGGACCCGTCTGACGGCTAGCACCTGGAACGGACGTCCGGACGCCAGCAGCACCGTTTATCATTTGGACCATCGTACTACTACTACACACTGCACGCAGACAGCGCATGTACCACGTACGTTCTATCCTGACGATGCCAGGTCATGTCCTTCCGAGGCAGCCCGGACCCACCTGCAGGGCGCGCATATCGATCTGATCCGGATCGGAGTGTGTGCGCCCAGTCATGCGTGTATGCGTAGGCTTCTGAAATCGATGGTCCAAATTAAGCTGCGACTCTGCTGTTTTTTTTTTTTGGTCTTACTCTGTCGCTAGTATGTCATTGAGAGAATTGATCAAGCATTTCGTTTGGGAACTTGAGTGCAGAGAAAATATTCACTTGCTTCATAGTAGTTTGTGAGGAATCAACAACAGCTAAAAACATCTCACGTGTATGTAAATCATATATGCACTATGATTTGAATTCACGCTGGGAAATTAAGAGGTGGTACCTTTTATTTGTGCATATACCTCTATCCACAGCCTATCTCCATCCAATAATATTAAGAGCATCATTGTTCATTTTATTGACTCTAATCGTTTCGATAAGGAGCTTTCATGCAAAACCGAGGAGATGTGTGGTCCAAATTAAATGAGAGGTGAAAGTGAGATTGAATAGGAAACAAAATATAAGCCACTACTGGAATCCACTTTTATCCTGTGAGTGCAATCCCGTCAGGAAAATATGGTTAAACCGTCAGAATAATTAATTCTGACGGCCAGCCGACAGACAAAACCCGACAGCAATAGCTCGACAGAAAAATTGTAATTGCCTGTCGGCTGGCCGTCAGAATTAATTATTCTGTCGGGTTTATTCTGAGGGGCGGCCCACAGAATAATAGTGACTCGTCAGGTTTAAAAACCCAGCTGAGCCCCTAATTTTTCTGTCGCTGACCCGTCAGGAATATAGAGCTTAATTCTGACAGCTGCATCTGACAGAATAAATGCAAGCAGACCGACAGAATAAAAATTTCCCTGTAGGGAAGGAACCGACAGGTTTTCTCAGGGAGGAATAATATGCAACAAAAAACTTCATACACCCTAAAAAGTCATAAGCAACCTGATTAGACAACCAGATTACATAGGCAACTAGAAATGTCTTTGCCCTCACTACATACAGCACAGATCATATACATCACCAGATAAGCACATGGTTCACAATAGCAGCCATATATAGAGGTTCAACCAGATTACACAGGCAACTAGAAATGTTTTTGCCCTCACTACATACAGCACAGGTCATCATTCTACCATAACCATCTATTCAAAAGACAACAACCACCTCAAAGGGCAAAAGTTAGCTAGCATCGTGATTACTGTTGATTGATGCTTGCACCAATAGCCATGCTTACCAGATGCCATATTCATCACATAAGTCATCATAGGCTTGTCTAAGTTCATCATTGTTGCGACCACTGTTTTCGCCATCACCATTCACTTCCTCATTTCTTTCGCTACTATCGTAGTCCTCCCCATCACCATTCACTTCCTCAATTCTTTTGCTGCCATCGCAGTCCTCCCCATCATCTTCCATTTCGTCTCCATCATCTTCCAGGTCCTTTCCATCTTCCATGTCCTCCCCATCCAAGTCTTCCCTGTCCCCTCCATCCTGGGCCTCATCTTCCATGTTGCTGACATGAGATGAACTAGTAGGGAACTGCAAAAAATGGTAGTATCATCTGAATAATCTATTGTAATTTAAAATTGCATACACAAACTGAATGCTTACTCCCTACCAGCACCATACATGAAGGACTCAAAATTGTTAATGGTAATAGTATCTCTCACACAACTAGTTGACAGCTTACCATGAGAGTTAAACTAAGATGCAAAGTTGCAAACTACAGTAACCATCAACATGAGCCCACTTCCTCACTGCTGCACTTCGTGTTGTCATTCTGACATCAGAACATATTAGTTGTCTACTTAATTGGATATAAAAAACCTGACTCCCTTTACAATAATTAATAACAGTGGGTTCATGTGTAGAGTACCAAGTTAGTATTGAACTTACATTTGTTGTAAGTGCAGCAAGGCGACTCTTTAGACTTCCTGGAACTTCCTTTCCTAAATCACTGTAAAGATTCTAACAAAAAGAAAATATGACATTTAAGCATACTAATAATACATGTCTGTTCTAAACAGAGAAGTTCACAAACAAAATTAGATGTGTACCAGGATCAAGTCATTGGTTAGTTCACCCAACTGCTCGACACGCTCATGTAAACCCCTATTTGCATGGCGCAATCATTGATTTTCTTTTGCCATGCATCGATAAGATGCTGAGTTTGATGATGCAACAGTTTTTTCCTTGGCAGCGGATAGAATATCAGCCTTTTTAACAGCACCATTTGCAATTGCTACACGTCCATGCCGCATTCCTCCAGAAACTTCATATAGTACTTTTTCATTCAACTCTTGCTGCCCAGGATTTTCTGGATGCTCAGCATTAGACTTTGTAGTATAGTCATCCTACAAACAAATGGTATCCTTAACTAGGTTGCTATGTTTCAAGTTCTTTGCATCAAGTATCAAAAGAAAAGAAAGAAAATAGTGGACAGCATGGACAAAAGTAGCAGATTTATCAAAAGAAAAGAAAGAAAATAGTGGACAGCATGGACAAGTAGCAGATTTTATTGGTAGTTAGTAGTGACAAAAGCTTGCTACCTCCAAATTGTATGGACAACAGTAGTAGTTATGACAAACAGATTATTGCTAGCAACAACTTTTAAGGACAGCAGTAGCATTCAAGTTATTAAACATACATACCACAATCTTTTGTGCTTTGCGGTTAACCATTGGAGCAATTCGTCCATTTTCATCCACATTTCGTATGCCAGTTTTCATCACCGAATAAGTGTTAATTACAGTTGCAAACTCAGGGCCAAATTTCTCACCCTATGACAGGAAATGTGTAATTGAATGAGCATTGGAATTCTGAAAAATATTGAAAATTCTGTACACAAAAGATGACGTACCAGATGTTGTCTTGTCTCCCCAAATGGTCTAGATCCTCCATGATTTTGATTGTAATCATCAGAACCAGAGCGAGCATCCTGCCCTCTCTTTCGACTTTCGAGAAAATCTTGTGAGCACCAATGACGACAAAGCAAAGGCCATGCACTTGGATGGCACCACTTCAGTTTGCCATCCAAGTATTCCTCATATGTAAGCTCTATTGGTCGTGCCAGCTTGTCATCTAGTTTCTGGTCCAACTTCTTCATGTAGTAAACCTTGACAGCGTCCACTCGAGCTTGGTACATCATGTCCTTCACCCTTTTGTGTAAATAAGTTCCAAGAACACGGTCTGCTTCTTCCTCTTTTCCATTGTTGACCTCAAATAACCGCTGCATGTGAAACCACAAGTGAAATAGAAGCTGAAACAATACCCAAAATTCTGCATGTGAAAGCAAGTCAATGAAATGTCACTTACCCAAAATTCTGAAAGCACACGGTCACCTGCTGTTCGTCCCAAGTCATCTTTTTGTGACAGAAAGTAATCAGCCCACTCTAGTGCCACACGGGTCCTAAGGACAACACCATGCTCATCCTTGTCCTGCACCAAGCCTGGGTATTCTCTCTTGATAATGACCCCAACTTGAGAAGTGTATTTGTAAGTTGCCCCACGACGATCAAGATATTCGAATTGCCTACACAATAATATAAAATGCAACTCAGCAGCAATTATTAAAAGACTCGCATGTAAAAGAAAGTATGATGCATTAATGTAAACATAATTTTATACTCACATGTCACCAAGTGGTTCAAGGAGCACCTTTCGACCACGCCGTGGCAATTTTAACTTTGTCAATGAACCCTGCTTCCTCCCTCTTTGCTTAGCTGCCTGTACGGAATGCTTATGTTGAGTAGCTTTAGTCTTTTCGGACAGCTGATCAGGAGTTGTCCTTTGAGAGGCGCCGTCACTTGAGTTTGTACAAGAAGATCTCTTTCTTGAACGACCATTGTGGCTGTGACGAAAGCTACTCACCATCTGCATCAAAAATTTTAAAATGTTAGAACACGAATGACCAAACAGGTTGTACTCAACATCTGCATGAACTTGTAACATAAGACTTTTGCATACAAAAATAATAAGTTGAACAATACCAAAGGAGCTGAGACTGATGGTTCATGATTAACAGATAGATAAACATTCTTGGAGGAAATAAAGTAGACATACAGCAAATAGAGAACACAAAATACACAAAAGATAAATCAAATTTAGAACTAGTTTAATCATAAACTGATACTCTTCATCTGTAACTTCATTATCTTCCTCATGCGCAGCAAGTTTTTTCTCTAGTGTTTTCAAGTCCAGAGGATTGGTAATCTCATCTGAGCCCAATGGAGTCATATAGTCTAATGCATCATCCAAGTCAATAACGAAGGTGCCATCTAATCCTTCCTCTTGATAGAATTCTACATCTTGAGCTGGCCCCTCGCCAAGACTGGAATCAACATTGCAACTATTTGTAGGAATATGTCCATGTGGAGAAACTTTATACACTACCCACCAATCCCTCAAATCTGCTCTATTGTTACACGCATAAGGTAGATAGTAAACTTGACTAACTTGCGAAGCCATGACAAACGGGTCAAAATTTGATAATCTTGATGTGTGCTTAATTTCTACCAGACCCAAACTTTCAGTATTTCGCAGGCCTTTAGGTGTTGGATCAAACCAGCGACAATAAAACAAAACCAACTCAAGTGGCAAGCTGCCTTCCCAAACAATTTTGATAATGTCTTCTATGACACCATAATAATCAAGAACATTGCCACTTTCATCATAAGAAGACACACATACACCACTATTGCAAGTGGTTAACCCTGATCTTCCATTCTCATATAGCTCAGAACGAAATCTATAACCATTGACATCATAACAACCATAGCAGTGAACTCGAGTGCAACAACCGTAAGACATTTGACGCAATGCATTGTGAATGATAGATGATTGCATACACTGCAAAAAACAATTTATAGGTTAGGCTTTCTGGTTATACTATTTTAACTTTATTGAATGTCTGTGCAAAGGAAAATTACTTGGTCCTTAAACCAATCAAAGAAATTTAGCCCTCGCATCTTGGAACGGCCATAATTCCAGCCATTTAATCTTAACTCACGCTTCTGCAGTTCTGTAGGAACAAGGCGACTCTTCCAATGTTCTTTATCAAATTTTCTACACAAACAATCTTTATTATTATTCCTATACAGAATATTCATTTGAAATGCATGATTCGATGTGATTTGAAGAACATACTCAAAGAATTCATTCATCTCAGGAATGTTAGTCAGTATGTACAAGACAGCAGCCTTGTACTCTTCTATTGAGAGCTCACGGGTACCTCTTGGGCTAATACATCGCCCTGGGTGCTGAAATACTTCAAGGTCACATGCAGTTTCAAAAGTAGAGGCACAGTCATCATAACGAGGCATCTTGTTTTTAATTGATCGAGCACTATCTCTAAAATACAATGATGCCAGATTTGTAGCCTCTTCAACAAGACAAGCCTCAACAATGCAACCCTCAACACGTGCCTTATTTCCTACTTTCTTCTTAACTTTGTTGATAAGCCTACACATTGACATAAAAATATTACACATGACTAAATTATGTTTATTTAATTTAACAACACATTTATAAAACTATTGATTTGTTTTTACCTCTCATATGGATACATCCAACGAGCTTGGACAGGCCCTCCTAATCGTGCCTCATAAGGCAAATGGATGATTAAATGTTGCATAGGATTGAAAAAACCAGGAGGAAAGATCTTCTCCAATTTGCAAAGAAGCACCGGAACACTAGCTTCCATGGAGCGAACAGTATCTTTTCTAAGATCTTTAGCACACAATTGCCGATAGAAAAAACTGAGCTCAGCTAAACAATGCCATATGTTCTCCGGGAGAAATCCACGGAATGCAACAGGGAGCAAACGTTCAACAAAGATGTGGTAGTCATGACTTTTTAGGCCCAAAATCTTCCTTTTCAATAGGTTGACACCACGCCTAATGTTTGCTGCATATGCATCAGGGAACTTCAGTTCTTGGAACCACTTAAGGATGGTAATCTTGTCACTTTTTTCCTCAACACAGAATGGAGCTCTTGGCTTATCCCACTTCCCATTGCTCTTTCTTACCAAATTCAGGGAAGGACGGCTGCAGAGCTCTGCTTGGTCTAACCTAGCTTTCACATTATCTTTGGTCTTGTCTGGTATGCCAAAGCATGTGTTCCAGATAGCTTCACCAAAATTTTTCTCATTGTGCATCAAGTCAATGTTGTGTGGCAGCATTAACTTAGGAAAGTATGGAAGTGTCCTAAAGCAGCTTACAAAAGTCCAATTGTGCAGTTTACCAAAGTTGTTTGCATCAGCAGCAAGACTATGCACTTGGACTTGCATTTCCTCCCCCGTTAAGCGCCTAGGCTGCTCCTCAAGCACCCGTGTGTTCTTACGGAATGCATTAGCTTGTTTTCTAAATGGGTGATCTTCTGGAAGGAAGCGTCTATGACAATCAAACCAACAAGCCTTACGACCATGACGAAGTGTAAATCCTTTACAGCCATATCCACATGGACATGCCAATCTACCATGGGTGCTCCATCCAGCGAAGTCCCCATAAGCAAGGAAATCATGTACTGACCAAAAGAAAATTGCCTTCATTGGAAAGTTGCGCTTGATTGAAGCATCCCATGTTTTAACACCCTCCCACAGTTTATGAAGTTCGTCAACTAAAGGCTGTACTAGAACATTCAGTTTCTTGCCAGGGTGCTCAGGACCAGGGATAACAAGGGTAAGGAAAATGTATTCAGGCCTCAGGAGTGTGCTTGGGGGTAGATTTAGTGGAGTAACAAAGACTGGCCAACAAGAGTATTTAGCAGCAGTCAAACTGAATGGTGTGAAACCATCAGCAGCAACAGCAAGCCTCACATTTCTTGGGTCCTTTGCAAAGTCTGGAAAGTCTTCGTTAAATTGCTGCCAAGCCTCTCCATCACAAGGGTGCTTCATTGTATCAGACATGGAGCTAGTATGTGACCGCATTAGCTTGGAAGTTTCCACATGTCCATACAACTTTTGGAGTCTTTCAGTTATAGGAAGGTACCGCAAAACTTTGCGTGGAACTTTCTTCCGACCTTCCTTATAGCGATTAGCATGACAAATGTCACATTTTTCTTTGTTCTCATTACCATCTTTGTAAAAAAGCATGCAATTGTTATAGCACACATCAATTTTAACATGTGGCATACGAAGACCTTGTAACATTTTTTTTGATTCATAGAAGTTCTTTGGCATCTTAGAATCTGGAGGAAGGAGTTCTTCGATTATTTTTACAACATCATCGTAATGGGCAATCGACATATTGTACATTGACTTGACTGCAACTAAGCGAGCTACAGCAGAAAGAGACGAGTGGGTTGTTTGCTCATGCACCTTTTCATCTGAACTAGCAACCATTCTATAAAAGGCTTGGGTAGAGGCTGATGGCTTGTCATCTAATAGCTCTGGTGGACATTCACCAGCCAAATCAGCTAGCATATGATCCATATGATCAACTTCATGCAAACTCTCATCAACCACATGATCAACTTCATGCAAACCCTCATCATTAGCTATAGGGTTGCATTCATCATTAATAACCAGATTCTCACCATGCTCAATCCATGTTTCATAACCTTCTCTAAAACCATATTTGCACAAGTGAAGCTCTATAGTTTGCCTTTTGTGTCTAAAGTAGTTCCGACACATGGCACATGGACACTTAATGGTATCATTTTCAGTCAGGACCAATGAAGAGAATGCAAAATTTAAGAACTCAGTTGTTTGGTCAATCCATTCATTAGAGGAAGGTTTACCAGGTTGCCAACCACTATACATCCAAGTTCGTGACATTTCAATTATTTCTCTGTTTCAAAACATAAAGCCAAGATTGTCCCATCATTACATAAGATAAATGCATAGCAAAACAATAAAGCATGATAGTAGTTCCACACAAGTCAGTATGCTGTGAAAATATGAGTCATGAAAGTCAAATCCAAAACCAATTGTAACCTATTGATACAACCAAAACCTAAACTAACTGAATCTGAGCAAGGATGTGTATCAATAATAATCATCATTTGCATTAACCAGAGAATAAAAAAAATAAGGCAGGACACCATGTCCAGGCAGGGATGCAACTAACTGCATTTGATGTACAGGTTGGACAGTACAGAGTTCAACGCCGTGCACTGCCAAGAGCAAGCAGAGCTTTCTTTCAAGCCAAACTTTAATTTAATTTTTCACTCGTGTGATAGATACAGTAGCAAACTATTACTGAAATTTGCAAATAAAACTGAAAATTTCATTTCAGACATGTGATGCTAAAAGGCAGCTCTGGGTTCTACTGCTACACCCTAACCCCATGGGCTTCTGGGTCATCACCACAACCAATGAGACTCGGAGTTGAGCAAGGGAGGGGGCGGTGTACCTTGGGCGTCGGGATTCAGCAGCCTGCAGTGTCGTCGATCTGAAGCAGCGAAAGGAGATGGCGTCGTCCTCGAGGCCGGCGCTGTAGAGGCGGCGGACGGGGGTGGCCGGCAGCGGATGGAGAGAGGTAGGGGACGGGGCGGCGGCTTCCGGAGGGCGTCCAAGCTGTGGAGGCGGCGGCTTCCCGAGGGCCCTGACGCTGTGGATGCGTGGCCCCCTGAAACCCTAGATGGAGATGCGCCGGATGGGAGCCGCGGGCAGGGGAAGGAGCGAGGTGGGGGACGGGGGTGGCCGGAGGGTGGAAGCAGGCACCGGCGCCGGAGCCATCTGTGGGGGGCGCGTGGTGGAGGATGAGGGTGTCGTGGTGTCGCCCCTCCAATTTGGTGCCGCGGTGAAGCCGGGAGGGACGAAGACTCCGAGAGAGAGACGGGGTACCGGAAAGGATAAGGCTCGATTTGGGAGGCCTGAGCTCGCGGCGTGGTTTTGTTTTCTGCAGGGGAAAAAATGCGCGCGAGATTTGCCGCCGGGGAAAATCTTGGCGGCACAATTGGCGCCTAAATGAAACTGTGAATGGAGAATTGCGTCAGGTCAATTTTCCTGTGAGGGACACCGGAACCGACAGAGTTATTTAAGTTTTCCTGTGTGTCGCGTGTGCCCGACAGAAAAAATTAACTTCCCTGTGAGGTTTCTTGATCCCGACAGAAAAAATGGTGGGCACACAGGATAAAAGTGGTTTCCAGTAGTGAGCTTTGAGTAAATTCTAGTTTTGATATAATGAAAAAGTATATCATAAAAGACTAATATTGTATATATGGCTTGGCTCTTACATCGGCTTATAGCCTGGCTCTGTTATTGGGCTTGCGCGCTAAGAAGTAGTATGTTGTTGAAGGAAACTCCCATCCCTAATTTATGGTTTCATGATGTTAATTGTTTCATAGGTATATAGTGGTAGTTAATGATCAAATGTGTTAGTATTTCAGTGTAGCCGACGTGTCTATCGACAACGGAGCGTAAGTTGTGACTTCAGAATCTTGAGAATTTATCAGTTCAGTTTTTAGGTGTAGATTTGTGTGCGTGTGTTAACGTTCGTAATTAATGACAAGTGTAATGCGTGTATATGAACATCTCCGTCTGTATTGCGTGATTCAGAAATAAAGTATCAATATCCAAGATGAGTTCCAACTAGCATTCCATAGCTATAAGTGAATCCGATTTTCGTGTATTTCAATTGTACGATTTGATTCTTTTTTGGATCGTCGCGAGTTCACAACGACTCTATCGGACGGAGCATGTCCTGGTCGTTCATTATTTGTCCTGTCTTCTTCGCAGCGCTGTCGAGCATTTAATTAATATATGACCTTAATATATGTGAAGATCTTGTGCATCAGTGTCAGAGCTTCTTGTGTTGCTTTTGCTGGCAGAAAGATACTGGCCCTGTCCTGACTGACACGTCGCTATCCAAGTGTGTTGTCGAGGTCTCTACACGAGGCGGCTGAGACTTCTCGATCGCATCCAACATTTCATTTTTCGGCTACATACCATGTGCTGATCATGTGCATAGCCAATGCAAGCGAAAAAAAGCACCATGGTTATCATTATTGCTGAACGAGAGGCTGGAGAGTATGAATCATATAGATTATATATAGAATTACGTCCTCCACAGAATCACATCATTCTTAAAATTTAAGTTAGAAAATCATATAAAATCATTTCGAGTCACAGAACCCCATAAAAGAAATAAGAGCATGATCACTCCACAAACAAGCCCTCAGTAGGAATGCTTTTTTTTAACTCGTTTTACTTCAGCGCGCACATCGTTCTCACCCTTTTTATTTGCTAGGTATATTGCTCATGCACATTCTTATCCACAAACATATTCGATAGATCGTGAAAGTTGCACTCGTGAAACATGTGAGTAGTGTTTTACGTCAATGGCGACATATATTTGTCTTTTTTTAAAAACTCGACGGTAAGACCACCCCCACATGCATTATATTAAGAAAGAAGATTTTTCTCACACAGGTCGAGAAAATTTTCGAACCCCTATCTCACCTATACACAGCGGCATCGCAGCTCACGTGAGATTAGACTGACCTTAGACCTGCGATTTGGCATGAGACAGATGTGAAATTTTTTTTTGCAACGCCCACACCGCACTGTCGTGCAACATGTGTAGATGCAGGCTTCTGGGAGGGCCACAACTGGTCGCTCGACCATCGCACTACCATGCGTCTGTGTGGGGAATAATCCTCGGTAGGACCCGTAGGTACGATTCCTGGGAATCAAACCCACGTGGGCCGCCTGACCACCGTCTGGGCTTGCCATCCGAGTTATGCTTGTCTTCTTTAGAATTTTTGTTCCAAATATCCAAGCTTTATAATCTACTTAATAGGGTAATTCCCTATGTTTAAGTGGCCGGTGGCTTTTTGTTACGAAATATTGGTTGGCATGGATTCTTTGTTAGGAAATTGACAAAAATAAACTACAAAACCGTCTTCCACTTGAAGAAATTGTAATAGAAAACGATAACCCTCAGCAATATGAAAAAACACTCGAGAAACATTAGATATGTTGTAGTGTGCATCATGAAGTGTAAATACTATACAACATGCTCATAACACACGCATTCACACCATACATAACCAGATTTATATATCTTGGTCATAGACATATATGGCCTGGTTGGTTGCCGACCATCGGTAGCCATGCCGCATATGTGGTGGCGCCGAAGTAGCGGTGTCGAAACATGACGCCACAACTATGGCATGAAAATGAACTAGATATCTGTAGTAGCCAGGCTATATATGGTGCGCCGCTCTCAATGAGAAACCAAGCACCGACCTAGCTTTTTGCGGCGGTTGTGGAAACTGTACGTGGTGTGGCAAATGGAGCCGAACAACCAAGCAGGCCTGATATGTGCCACACACTGCAAGACTCTGATGATTGAAAACCAAGCAGTCACACATCATGTGCCCCGTTTTTTCTTGCTTTTTGTCTAGTCTTGAATATATCTATATATGCTGCAGCATGAATGAATACAGGATAGATTTTGCTTTGTCTAGCATATCCATCTTTTTCATGCGAGTGACAGAGTGAGTCTGACCTCTCGTGTTCCCAGCTGGGACTCCGTTTAGGGCCCTGTTTGTTAATTCCCGCCCAAGATTATATAATCTATAAGCTTGGTGTGTGTGGGTGGGGGGTAGTGTTGATGAGATTTTGATAATCTAGAGAGGTATAGATCATATAATATGGATTATAATATATAGTGTTTGTTGTCCGTGTGAGATTTTATAAACTTATAATCTAAAGGATTATAATGTGAAACAAACAGGGTCTAAGTAAAGCTAGCAAGCTAACATCCCAGTCCCTACTCCCTAGCATACAATCTGTTTTCAATAAAGCTGGGGCCAAAAATGGTCTTTGGTCTAAATAAACGAAAGGATAGTGTGCGCCTGGATACCCTCACCTTCTAGTTCTGGCCTTATACTAAATGAAACCAAAGAAATTAGAATCTTTTCAAAGTAGAGTAGGAAACTTTTAGGGCACAACTATAGTCTCCGAATGTATTTGCAAAGTAGCAAACCTTTAGAGCACAGATACTATCTCTGAATATATTTAGAAACTGCTATCAGGTGTACATAACTCCTCAAGGCATTACAATGTAGTTTTATGTTGATAATCAGGTCATATTTGTGTGCAGATCGAGGAGAGATAATAAATAAACTATATAAACTCAGGATATGGCAGGAGAGGATAGCAAAGAACGAGAAATAAAAAAATTTGGCCCATGCAGGTCTCGAACCTGCGACCTTCGCGTTATTAGCACGACGCTCTAACCAACTGAGCTAATAGGCCATTTGTGGTATTTCTTACATTTTAACTTTTAAAAACATTATAGTCCTGTCTTTCCCACTTGCTTTGTAGTAGTTCTGCCAAACAATGGGTTGAAGTTTCATGTCCAGACAAACATATCGCACACGACTATGCATAACCCAAATATAAATTGGGTTCTTTGATTCCTAACGAGTCGAATCCAAATTATGTTTTCTTTAAGGATAATCACCTCCAGCAGCTCGCGGCAGCCTATTGATGGAAGTGCCAAAGAAAGTATGAAATGGTAAATTAAGCTATACAGACTGAAAGTTCGCCAAGCATGCATATGGAAGAAATGATTTGAGAACGAAGCCGCTTGGTGGATCAGCAAGCAACATCAGTGAATGTGTTAGTGGCTGCCTAGCTGTCGATGCAGATGCGGAGGAACGAGTGGGGATATATCTGTTTTGGTTGGGTGAGACATCCCCTCGATCGGCGTTGAAGGAGAAAGCTTCTGCGCCGCCGTACCGGAGTTGAAGTGTGGACCTGAGAGTGAGAGGCGAAGGCCGGCGTTGCTGCGCTGGCGTTGTCCCCTCCATCCCTGCTTGTCGTCAATGCAACCATCAGATCGATGTAGCGATCGACGTGTGACAGGCAAACAGCCGGGGAGGTACAGTCGAAGATATAACGAGCGAGCTGTCAATTTAAATGTCGATCGATGCTGCTGCATGCCTGCATAGATGTAGGGAATTGGCGATGTAAACTTTTGGAGCAGATTCTCTACATATATTTTCCGTCACAGCTCTAGAGCACGCATGGTACTCCGTACGTACACATTGTTTTTTTTCGAAAAATTGTACGTACACATTGTGATTCGCAGACAAATAATGAACAGATTAACTGCTTTTACAACACCATCAAGGCATCAACAACAGAGTCGATATACTAGCGAATTCTTCTGGTCTTTAACAAGCAGCAGACAAGAGCAAATCCGCCGGGTGGAACAGGCCGAAAGGCCAAGTTCGGCCCAAAAGGACAAGGCTAACTTTAATAAAAGGACTAAAGCCCATTTGTGAATTAACAAAAAAAAAAGATAAAGATATAAGAAACCGCAAAGCAAATAGGCCGGCCATTTTTTACTAACCATCCATTCATTATTATTAAAGAAATGTTCCCGCAGCAAGGAAAAAACACCTCTAATAACTAGGTTACAGCCTTTTGTTTTTATTCTTTTTGAAAGAAAATTTTATTTATTCATTTGTACAAGGTTCAGAAAGATCACGAGTTCCTAGAAATTTTACAAAATCTGGGAGGGGATTGAGCCAAACATATGACTGATCCGGGTCCCAACTCAAACTAGAGTGAGCTAATTCATGTGCACACACATTACATGAACAAGGGGTAAAAGAAACTTCAACAAACACAAAATCTAGTAGAATAAGTTGTTGTGCCTCCATAAGCAACATACCGGCCAGTGATTGATTGAAAGTCCTTGTCTTCAAAGCATTGACTAGGTTAGAAGAGTCGCTTTCCAACTGAATCCTCGTCATACCTTGAGCTGAGATGGCTGCAAGGCAAGTCTGAGCCTCTGCACAAAAAGGATCATGCACTGATCCTAATCTTCCGGCTCCGGCCATTACAACATTCTCGTCAACATCTCTGACAATGAAACCCCATCCACCCGATTTATGTTCCATGAGAAAACCTCCATCAATATTAACTTTTAGAAATTCATTAGTTGGAGGACACCATCTCTGTATTTCTTTAGAATGCTTCTCAACTGTTTTCTTCAGCATAGTACAGACCTCCCATGTCAGGTTTCTTGCTTTATGCACTACTTCTTCCACTGTTTTTCTCTGTTCACCGGCATTTGCTTTGTTTCTTGCATCCCACCATGATCACACTAGAATTACGATCTCATATTTGTTTTCCTTCTCCATAGATAGGATACAGTCTGGTGCCTCCTTGGCATCTTTTAGGTCTACTAATTTCAGCCTTTTGTTTTTTTTATGACATTGCTTTTCACTCTGCATGCTATTTTTTGTACTATATCCAAACGGTGGAATTGAAGCTATTTTTTGTACTATATACTCATTGTATTAGCTAGCTAGTTGATGAGTTTTTGTGGGCCTATTAATAATTTAGCACACAGGGCCCTCAATTTCTCAGGGAGGGCCCCTACTCAATGGTGACCGCTCCAGGCACACCATATTCTCTCCCTGTCCCTGCAATAGCGATACAAGAAGCTGGCGAAAAGGGGAGTGAGCTTGACAGGAGGCTCATAGCATAATAGATACCAAATTGAATAAACAAATACAGTACTAGATACAACAGACGAGGATCGAAAGACAACTAATTCAATCAGCAACCATATCTTTTGATAATGATAATCTCTCTCTCTCTCTCGTCATAGAAAAGTAGTGTGCTTTCGGTTGGCTCAGGTATGTAGAAACTATTTTAGTTATTTTTATAATCGATATGAGTATGTTTGTCTACACATAGCCTTTGCAATAGTATATTTCCTTCATTTTTTATAGATGTCATATAACAAATTCAGTGCTTAAAGATTAAGATATGTTACAGTTGCACAATATTTCCGCTCGTAAAATGGTTTTGGGTCTTTGTGGAGTGTTTTTTCTAATGGAACTGAATTCGATTTGGAAAAAAATTTGTTTCACGAGGTGCTTCGCCTGTGGATCAAAGAGGAAGGGTCATTGCCCTGTTCGTCTGGCTTATCAGCCACCAGCCAACAGTATTTTTCTCTCAGAACAAATAAACACAAATCACCAGCCAACAGTATTTTTCTTTCAGAACAAATCAGCACCAGCCACTAGCCCATCGAACAAGCTATATTTTTGGCTCCTCCTGTGTAACATCCCGGATTTTCCCGGAATGTTAATGTTTGCAAAAATGTGAATTTCAAAATTTCGATTTGGAATTGAGTGCTTGATTAAACTATAAGGTTGTCTTCTGTGGTCCTTCCCTGAAAACCCTAGATTTATTTTGATCGAAATAATAAAATTTAGGAAATATAAAATGTTAGTGTGAGAACTTTGGAGTTTATTGAATTTCATTTGGATTTTTCCTTGCTTGTGTTTCAAATTTGAATCTTAAATTCAAATTTGAATTGTGTTTAAATAAGGATGAAGGATATAGGAAAATAGGATAAACCCACAAACCAGCCTGGGCCGAATCCTCGCTTGCCAAGTCAGCCGGACCACCCCTACCTTTTCCCACCGACCTGCAAGCTCGTCGGCCCACCTGAAATCTCGGCCCAACAGCCTGCTTATCACCTACCACACCCCCGCCGCCGCTTACAGGTGGACCCCGCGCGTCAGTCCTCATCTCCTCCCCTGCTTTTCTTCTTTCCCGTGACGAACGCGCCTGCGCGATAGCGACCGGCGCCGTGGGGCACCGCTCCGCTCCGCCCCCTCGGATGCGCGCCGCGTGGCCGTGGGCACGGACGCCGAGGAATCCCCACCACTTGTGGGCGCTCGCAAACCCTAGGGCGCCGCCCTATAAATTCCCTCCGCACCGGCCTCCCTGTTCTGCGCCGCCCCTGGGGAATTTTCCCCCAAATCCAGTTCGCCGCCTCCACCTTAATCAGAGGAGAAGAGGGGGAGAGAAGGGGGAGGAAGAAGGGAGGAGTTTGGAGCCGCCGGGGGAAGGCCGTCCGTGGAGAAGCCCGAAGCTGCGCGTCATCACCGTCGACCGCCCGTGCGTGGACCGCGGTTTCGCCGCCGCTGCGAAGCCGGAGCAGCCCGAGCCAAGGACGCCGACGCCCTGAAGCCGGGGCCGTTCGTGGGAGCTGTTGTCGCCGAAAAGTCGGAGCCGGACCCGCCAAGGACGACGCCGCCCCCTGTTCTGCTTCTTCACCTCCGTTCCGAGCCGCTCCCTCGCCGTACCTTCACCGCCGCCTCACCACCGCCTGCAGGAGCATGAGGTGAGCAGCCGCACCAAGCCGCCCTCTTTTCCCTGCTTGTCTGCCTGTGTTGGCCGGCCTAAGAGCCGCCGAACCAGAGCTCGCCGCTGTGCTCTAGAGTGTGCCGGCGTTCTTTTCTTTTTCACCATCGGGGCCAACCCCATGCCCGCACACGCGCCGCCGCGCAGACCCGCCGTCGCTTGAGAGCCGGCCATCGAGCCGAGCCGGCCGTTTTGCAGGTGCCGCTGCCGACTGCGCGCGCGCTTCCCCGCTCGTTGTTTCCCTTCTTTGTTCCTTCGTCGTGTGCACGCCGCCGATTTCGTGACGCCGCCATGGCCACGTCGCCGGCGTCTTGCACGCGCATGCACCCAAGGAGCCAAGCTCCTGTCTTTTGGACAGGGGCTCCTGACCGGATCACACCCGTGCGCACGCGCACGCCTGCCGGGTCGCGACCTTGTTTCACTGGCCGACCCAGTGCCCGCACGCACGCGCGCAAGGGACGCCGGTGCTTACGCAGGGGCCGCGCCGCCGAGCAGTCCTCGTCGCACAGGACTCTTTCCTCGACTGCGCCTCCATGCCCGACCGGGAGCGCTGCCACACGCCCACGTGCGCGCGCGCACGCGACCGAGCCGCCGCTGGGTAGCCTAACCCTGACCGTGCCATCCAGACCGTGAGCACGCCGCCGGTGTCGCGTTGCCGCTCTCTTTCGCCGCCGGCGTTCTGCTCACGCACGCCCGCGCCCGAGGGGGCCGTGACCCTGCTCTCTCTGTCCAACCAATGCACGCACGCACGCGGGCTCGCGCACTCGCGAGCGAGAGATGCCGGCGCCGCCCTAGATCGTGCTGCCGACCCGTTCCTCCCAGCACAGACCTCTGCACTCGCGCGCACGCCGTGCGACCGAGGCCAAGGCCGACCTTTTGGGTCACCCCTGTGCCAAGGCGCATCCAGCCGGCCGTTCTTAGTCGAGCAACCAACGCTGTGATTTTCTTTACTGCTGTTTCCTATACCAATCCCACACGCCATCCTCCCATGTTCCTCTCCCCTCCAATCCGAACAACCAGAGCAGTCGAGCTCTTCTCTTCCTTTCCCCCACCGAGCAAGCAAATCAAAGCAGCAAGCTTTCTCTTTGCGCAATCCACCGCTAGCAACAATCCTCCCTCTCTTCCTCGGCTCTTGTTCTGTCTACCTGAGATGCAAGGCGCAGCAGTAATGCTCTTTTCCCACTTCCGTTTCACGCGAGATGCACGCAGCAGCCAGTACGCCTGCTCCCTCCTCCCGGTTTTCCTTCCGCTAATCTCGCCGGATGCAAGGTAGCAACATGCTGTAGTTCTCTCCCTTCCCCTTTGCAGTTCACGCAAGAAGCAAAGCAGCTGCCAGCAGCAATACCTCTGCTGCTCTCATTCCACCAGCAGAGCCAACCACCAACACCGTCTCTGAATTTTGTCTACCGCAAGAACCAGCAGCTTGACCCCAATCCCTTCTCTAATAAATGAAATCAGCCAGCAGCAGCATCTCTCTGAGTTCTTGTGTCGACCCGTGGTCTGCAAGCTACCACCAGCAGTTTGTGTTCTCCTCTAATCAAAGCACGCAAATCAGCGAGCTAGCAGCAGCAACAACAATCTTTTCCACACCATGAAGCTACAGCCGGAACAAGCTTGCAAGTGAGCCGTCTAATGTTTTCTTCCAAGCCATATATGTTTGATAGTCTAACCAGGATCCTTAATCCTTCTTTCGTGTGCATTATTCGCTATCGAGCAGTGTGCCAAGGCTCTAACCTGCTAAAGCTGTAGTGCTTCCTAGCTTGTGCTCCGGCCACGGTCATGCATGCCTAGCTGCTACATGTTTTGACCAAGGCCATGTTGGTGTCCAACAAACCTTCTATCCTATAAATCTGCCGGGATGTGCTGACCGTCGTGCCGGCTGATCAGCAAGTAGGATCCTTTGTTGCAGCCGTGGTTGCCTTAGGTGCACAACCTAGCCAAGGTGGCCGCCAAATCCCCTTCCTACAAGCAGGAGCTTCAAACCAAACCATGCAAGCTGTAGCTAATGTCTTTTTCCCATAAACCATGGATATGCTATCTAACGATAGCCCTTCCATCTATCCTGTTTGTGTGATGCTTGCTAATGGTAGCACATACCCTTTTTCCGTCGAGCCTTAATCTTTAAACCGGGTGCCTGTTCTCTATCTTTCATGTCCCGACCATAGCTTTCGCCGCGGCCGTGCCACGCCTTCGTCGTGCACGACGCGTGCACTATCTAAACCATAGCTTTCGCCGCGGCCGTGCCACGCCTTCGTCGTGCACGACACGTGCGCTATCTAAACCATCAGCCATGCCACCCTTCTTCCATGTTCCAGCTTGAGCCGAGTTTCTCAACCACACCACATCTCTTCTAGCTGATCCGTCATGCACAATCTCTCTAATCTGACCAAGGGGGCTACAGACTTATCGTTGACTCCCACTGACTTGTGAGGCCGCTAACTCTCCAACCTAGTCCCATCTGACCTACGGGACCCACAAGATGACTTGTGGGGTCCGGATGACCTTTGACCTTTCCCTTTTGACTTGGTCAACAATGATCGTTGACTAGTCAACTTACCATGCAAATCAGCCCAAAACCTAGCTTATGGTTTTCTAACTTGCTGACTTGTGTTTTATGTGCTTTATCACGATTAACTAAATTCATAAAATATTTTTTTATGTGAAAATCCATAATAAATTGTTTCTACCTTAGAAAAATACGAAATCAGTTTCTTTATTCTTCTAAAATCATGAAGCACCCGTTAGACTAGCTTTTGGAGTTATTTGGTTCTTTATTGCTTCTCTTTGGAGTTATTTGCATCTAGACACCGTGTTTATTTATATTTGCGAATCTAGGATTCCCGGAGCCGAGGAGTCAAGCCAGAAGATCGAGAACAACTACGGAAACTACGACGACTACTTGCACACAGGTGTTCACGTCCGACTGATTCTGAAATACCTATTAGGCATTGCTATGTAGTATGCTAGTGCTTTACTTACTCGCATGATGATGAACCTTGCATAGCCTCCTTTATTTATCATGTCCTTGATTTCCCTACTACTACTGTGTTATATATAAGCGTGTATATACGCTGAGCTTCGCGATGCATGTGTTGGGATGGGAATAGTGGTTCTTGGCGTGAGTGGGGTAAAACCGGCAGGAGAAGGCGTTTTGGGTACTTTGGCGGGGGTGAGCTCGAAACAACCGATCTGGGATCGGGGATGAGGGTGCACTCCTCAGTGCATTCCCGCTTGTACGGTTTTCGGAGCACAGGTGTTGGGGTTTTACTGACGTTTGGAGGACATGAGCTCGCCCCGGTCTGAAACCGAGTGGGCCAACCGCTTCACGGGACTTTTCGTACACACCACCTCGCCGAGAGTGGGGTTAGGGCCGAGTTGAGCTCGGCAAGTGCGGAACCATACCTTCCAGCAGGATAGAGGGTATCAGTGGGGGAGAGGTGGGAGTGAGACCACCCTCTCAGAGCGACTCCCATGTGGCCACACGGGGGCATTTCACAGTTCCGGTGCAATTCCTTCTGCGGGGGGGAATCGCTTTGAGGGCCGGATGCAGGATGAGACCGTAACTACCGAGAGTTCACACGGTACGGTGGGTTCAGTCGACTTGCTACCGACTGGGCTCCATCCCGAGTTGGGTACAGGTGTACACGCTCTGCAGAGTTTAGATCTATACGTATAGCCGCGTCCTCGGTCATGGACGAGCCCAGTGGATTGTTGGTTCTCATGTTTTGGGATTTCTACCTCCCCCTGTAGTTTGAGAGTGTGGTGAGCCGTGGTTGCAGTCGGGGAGAGGAGAGTGGCTCCCTCTACCTCGCGGATCCGATTGCAATCATTGAGGTGCGAGGAGAGGAAGTTCTCGCATCGACCCTAGATGGAGATAGGTTGTGGAGACGGGTCCCTGGGGTACCAGGTGTTCCCGAGTTGTGATGAGAGTATGGATTGGGACCTATATGGAGATGATTTCTTTTTATGCTTCGCTGCTGCTGCATAGGAAACCTGAGCTGTTACCTTGCCACTTTTCTTACCCTTTAGAGATAGGCCACTTAAAGCTGCATACAGTCGGTGACGTGAACCTATCCCATTCCTTGGGGATAGATTTGTGAGTGTGCAGGATTGGACTTGGAGTGAGAGTCCAAGTTCGAGGAATCCATGAAGGATGGGTTGCGTTGCTTCGCTCAAGGATGCCTGTGGTGAAGATTGAAGATGAAGACTCGAAGCCCTAGCTACCGCTACGCAGGATTTCTACTTGTCGCTTAGCCCAAGAGGCTTGTACTAAAATTCGTATACCGAGTTGTTTCGGATGTAAATATACTGTTATGTACTCTGATTTCGTTGTATGGAAATAATATTATTCTGTAATGAGTTCTGTACGTGATAGCTACCGATACAGGGACTATCACAAGGGTACAGGGAGTCGGGTTTTCCTCACCGAAAACCCGGGGTGTTACATCCTGGGCAGTGGAAGTCAAAACGGTTTCATGAGTTGCTTCATGTGTGCTAATTAATGGATACATGACCAAGGGGCTCGTAATAACGTGTTTGGGATGATTATATTTGCAGGTAGTACAAATAAACCTGTCTTTCATTTGAAAGGATGATTTAAACGACTAGCAGGGAGGTACAAACTCATCATATAGTCAATGGCATCATATCTTTTGGTCATGTACCCATTAATTAATTAGCAATCTAAGGTACCAGGGCAGTACAATTGTACAAACAGTACCTTCCGCTGCATATCAAAGGCGTGCCAATTAAAATGGCTCCCGGTTTAAGTCAGACGTCTCGCATCGATCTGTATCGGATTTTTCATGTAGTGATTGCTCGCAGAGAAGTGTCATGTCGGACGCATTTTTTCTGTTCCTAAATAACTGTAGTTGTTTCTAAATAACTGTCGCTGAGAAATTGTATTTGACTTACAAACATGATTTTTGAATTACGTTTATTAAAGAACAGAGGAAGTACGTGCCAGTGTGCTACTAGCCAACAAACGGACACGACAGACGACACCCCCACACACGCCCCAAAGATGGGCGTGCTGTGGTGGCAGTAAAGCCGTCACGTTTGAAGAAACGACTGGTGGTGTGCACATCATGTGCGCCGGCCGACCTGCGTGCACGAGACAACGTTGCCAGTAGTGCAGGAGCCGCTTGCAATGGTAGGGCGCGGCGGGTCCCGGCCAGCTACCATGCACTTCGGATAATGCTCGTCACGCGGTGCACAAACTTTACTGCTGTGTTGTGACACTGTGACCATATCTCTATCAGATCTACCTGACCGACAGTCTTATCAGCTTGTGTACGGTGTACCTGACCCGACGCGCATGGGTCCCTGCACATTTACCACCGGTACGACACTGTCACATTTACTCAACATTTTTCTTTTAAAAATTAATCACAAATCAACGTATTCTTTGAAACAAATCAGCAGAAAATCGATCGAAAAATGCTAGTTGCATAGTCTTCACGAATTGTAGTACATTGTTAACCCAAATAGCTTAAAACGAGTTAACATGTATGCTATTTCATAGCTATTTGCAACTAATTTAGTCTAAAAAATTGTCTTCTCAAGAGGTGCTAATTAGAGCTATTCCCTCCGTCCCTTTTTAAGTGTCGCTGGGAGGAGGGCACAGGAATTAAGAAGTGAGCCAACACCCCTAGCAACAAATGATTCACATGCTGCAGCACAGACCAGCTACGATGAATGGCGTTCTTTTCTTTTTTTAGTCAGGAATCGTGTGGTGGTGAGACTATATGGGAGGAGATAGACAACACTGCTTCATCGACAGTGATGGATGCCGTACAAGCTAGAACTACAGACCTACACTGTGTTGATAGGGGGCGACACTTAAAACGGGACATCGCACTGTTGCTTCAACGACGTTTAAAACGGGACAGAGGGAGTATTTGAAGTGGAGTCCAAGTAATTTTTTGACTAGTTCTCCAAATACCTTCAGTATTTAACGATTTCTGGGTTAAAAGACCTGGATCAAAGGGCGTGAATTGCAATTTGTATATATATATGTTCACAGTGCATGCATGTACGTTCATGTGTGCAACAGTGCAACGCATATAGTATTTTTTTAATCGCGCCATTCCAAAATAAGGTACTGAGGACATCTGCTGCTACATTCTCTCCATGCGTCCTTAAAGATTCCAAATACGGTGCAACAGTGCATGGAGCATGGTGGTGACTGGTGACGCTGGCTGCGAGTGGTCTCGGTCTCTCGTCCATCCCCAACCCTACGGACGAATCAATGGCGAGTGGGCGTGCTTGCATTGCTAGCGGCAAACGATCGATCGAGCGCTAGGCTGGGCGTGGTCCATCCGCCGTGTCCATCTCGACGATCTGAGCGCGACGGCGACTGCCTAGTGTCACCGGCTGACGGCTGGCCAACACGTCGATGGGGATGGCGACGGCTGCCTGTGCTACCTGACACGCCAGGGACTGCTCCTTGTCGTCTTCTTCTTGCAGGACGATACACTTCAGTGCTCGCGTAAATATGCGTGGCACAGGATGCAATGTATAGAATAGTGTTTTGCAGTTATGCCCTTATTAATATTAATGACCGATGCTTACATTTTTTCTCAAATTTTTAGAGTGGTACTTCATTTTTTTTTAAAAAAACACAATTTTATGACATGTTATTACATCATCGAATTTATTCTTTATCCCACCATTTCTCCTCCAGCATAATTCACACCGCATATAGAAAGCAGAGTGGTCCTCACCTCTCTCTTCGCCTAGCTTCGATGGCTAGGGTTTGTGGATCCACATAACTGAGGATGAAGACAGTTACAATATCACCCTCCATCGCGAATCAAAATAAGACAATTGAGTAGTGTAGATGGACGAAGGTGGGAGCATGGAGCTTAGGAGTTATTCATGTTTTTTTGCATGGTAGAAGTTATTCATGTAGGCCATGTTTAGTTGGGTGAGAAAGTGGTAAAATTTTTGCATTAGACCGCGTGCACACAGAGAAGAAATGAACTGACACGGTTCTCTAGATGACAAATTTTGGTGAAACTTTAGACTATCTGCAACAGTATTCCCTAAAATTCATCCCGTAAATCAATATTTAGGGAGTCCCTTAGACAATTTGATCCTCTAAATTTCATTTTAATGCAGCAGTAGTCCCTGTTTGCACTCCCTATCCATGGGTCCCACCACCTCACTGTCTCCCTCGCCAGCCTCCTTTCGCCCGCCGGCTTCTGCCCAACGCCCCACCGGCGGCCATCCTCCCGCTCCTCCACCCACCGGCGCCCCCTGCTCGATGTCCCCCACTCCGCTGGTGGCCTCCTTCCCGGCTGGTCGCGCCCCTCCTCCCCGGCCTATTCTACGCGATGCGTCGCCACCCGCACCCTCCTCCGCCTCACTGCGCGCCTCCGGACGTGCCGCCCCCTGCCGAGCACCCCCGCCCGCATCGTCGGCCTATCGTCCTCCACTAGCGCCTCCTCCCACCACCTTGCTCCGCCGCCAGTCGGCCCTCCTACCTCCGCTACCGGTCGGCCTTCCTCCTTCCACGAGATGGCAGCGCATCCACAGTCCCATGGTCGCGCGAGGTCTGGCGGAATCGAGGTGCCTCCAGTGGAGCGCGCAGCGGCTCACGGGCGGAGGACATTTGGCAGATCGACACGGCGGCCCGGTGGCCCTGGCCTCGCCTCCATCTCTGCCGCGCCGCTACATCCGCCCCCGGTGCCAGCAAGGAAGCGTGGCCGCGTGGTTATGGTAGCGGAGTCGGCGGCGACGACACGAGATCTCATTGGAGTCCTCGACCTCGCCAGGCAGCAGGCCTCTTCCGGCGACGCCGCCCTCCGCCATCCATTCCCCTTCCCCTGCCCTTCCTCCGCACCGCCATGGCGCCATCCAAGAATCTCCACGGCTGGCGGTGGACGCCATCGACAGGTAGGCCGGCTCGATGTTCGTGCCCGCCCGCCCGACCGCGACGCGTCTCTCAAGCCCGGGAAGCTCTACTTCCTTGTCCAGATCCTGCCGGCTGCCGCGGGCGCAGGTGGGCTGGCCTCGCCGGCGGCAGCGTGGCGGGCTCGGTCGGCGGCGGCGAGGAGCTCCAGCACGGCAACCCCGTCGACAGACGTGCGCGCATTCGCTGGGGACCCAGCGTTGTGGCTGCTGCGAGCCTGCTATGTGAGGTTTGGGGGAGGAAGCGTCGCCCGGGAAATTTGGGGAATGGAAGCGTGGTCTGGGAATTTAGGCCATGCTTTATGAGCCACCGCTGCAGGGGTTTTTTTTTCCACTAAAACCCATATATTTACGGGTCCAGGATCGTTTACGGGGCATTATTGCGGATAGTCTTAGTAATACAAAAGGTATAACGAGGATACATTAGAGAAAGGCAGGGTGGGAGTTTATTGAATGTGGACAATATGTACATGCCTTTCATCTAAATCTTTGAATATACAAACATCCTTAGCAGAAAGAAAAAAAATCATTTTTTACACATCTCAATTCTCAATTCTCGCACAATTATTTGTGATTTTTTTTACACACTCCAACACCACATGCGCATCCGAATTCGCACGTGCACCTAATTTTACCATCACGCACACAACACGATAGTAATCTCTCGTCGAGTCTGAGGTTCGAAGCAGAAGTGCAGAACCGAGAGAGTTTCTTCCTATACCGCGTGGAGCTATCAGCTCGTTGTCATTGTCACCGGTAATCTTATCTCCTTTTTCTTCTGGCCTCATGATAGGATAGATCCTGTGCCCAATGCGACGTGGTGGCCTTGCTACGAGCTCGTCGTCGTCTTCCTAGCTTCCGCCCAACAATTAAACACGTGCGGGAACAGGTGGGCCACACCCGTCGTTGCTGTATTATTTAATCCGCGCTTAGCGAGAGCACAACGGTTTCGAGCTGTGTAGTGTAGGCTAGCTGCTGTAGCCAATAATTAAGCCAGCTCTCGGTGTCACAGGCTCACAGCAGAGCCTATAATGGAGCAGGAGCTGGACCTGGAGCTCAGCCTCTTCCACCCCTGCTCGACCGCGGCGGCGCATGCGGCGGCGGACCCGCCCGGCTTCTTCGTGTGCACCTACTGCGACCGCAAGTTCTACAGCTCGCAGGCGCTCGGCGGCCACCAGAACGCCCACAAGTACGAGCGCAGCCTCGCCAAGCGCCGCCGGGAGCTCGCCGCCGCCATGCGCGCGCACGGCGCCCGGGTCGACGCCGCCGCCGTAAGAAGCAGGCCTGGAGGCGCCGGAGGAGGAGCCGACGACGACTTAGCTGCAGGCGCCGAGGCTTTGATGGCGAGGCTGCTGGCCGCCTCGCACCAAGCTGGGCAATCTAGCGGCCGCCTGGGCAACAAGAGCATCAGCTCCTTGGAGCTGGACTTGTCGCTCAAACTATAAACTTGGCTTGTTCCTGGCTTCTTCTATTGCGCCTCTCTATAATATTTCTACCCTTTGGCTTTTTGCCTGCTTTCTATACTAGATTACTAGTATATATATGATGTTTTCTCCTGCTGCATGGACCTCCAATTCATCGATCTGTGCCTCTTGCATATACTTGAGTTGTGTGTGATCCGTATAATTTCTTCGCAAGAACAACTTGACGATTTGGTCCCAATTCTACTGTTTAAACTTTTTTTTATGGTCTCTGGAGGTGCCGCCAAATTGTAACTAAAAGCCTAAAAAACAGCCATAATTTTAGCATAACATGAACTCCGATCCAATTCTTTTCTGCACACCTCCGAATCTTCGATTCTTCGGTTAGTTGACTCAACTTATGACATGATTCAGTCGATGGGTCATGGGTCTGAACCAGTGTCAACGTGTAAGATGGAAATTCTTCTTCAGGTATTTCAGATTTTAGTGCCTGAATTTTTCCTGAACTACACTACTTTTATGTTTCTGATATTGACTTGCCATGTCGGCTTGTCCAAAAAATTAGTAAATATATAGTGGGCGTGCGGTTGCCACAATTTATCAATGACATTTTATAACGAACCATGCCATATATGCCTACAGTCACAACGGGAAAGAGGCCCTTTGCCGTGCGTCTCGAACGCACGGCAAAAGCTAGAAAACGCACGGCAATGTCTTTGCCGTGCGTTTTCTGTCGAGACGCACAACAAAGGGCGCACGGCAATATTTGGCACGGTAAACGCTCTTTGCTGTGCGCCCTCCTAGAGCACGCACGACAAAAATCATTTCTCGTGCGTAAAGAACGGCACACGGCAAAGAGAAGAGCATGACGGCGCGTTACACACAGACGACCGTTCATAATCTTTACCGTGCGCCCCCTTCTAAGGCGCACGGCAAACATTTTGAAAAAAAATAAAAAAACAAAATAGCGTCGCCATCCGCGCCGGGCACGCCAGGCCGCCGTCGGAGCAGGCCGCACGCACCGCCGTCAGAGTAGGCCGCGCGCGGCCCCTCCATTGCTCCTCCCCCGGCCGGCCGGAGGCCGCCTCTGCCACGCGCCATCGGTGTCGCAGTCCGTCGTCCGCCGTCGGGTCGCCGTCCGCCTGGAGGAGGAGGACGCCACGCCTGTCGCCGTCGCCGTCCGCCGTCGCCTGGAGGAGGAGGATGCCACCGCTCGGATCTGCAGCCCGCCGCCGTCGCCTGGATGAGGAGGAGGTCGCCCGTCCGCCGCGTGGCTCCATCACCACCGCGTAAACGCACGGCTCGGTCGGCCGGCGGTGGAGGAGGAGCCGCCGGCGGTGGAGCGGGGCCGGCGCGGTGGGGCGGAGCGGGGCCGGCGCGGAGGTCGGATCCGACCACCGCCGCCAAGGTTCCCCCGGCGCCATGCAGAGAAGGGAGAGGAGAGAGCCAGCGCGGAGGGATGAGGGAGAGAGGGGCGGGGGCTGTGCGGGGTGGGAGGGTTCCGGTGGGAGGAGTAGGGTTTGGGGGGAGGGGCAGTATTTATATGAGTTTCTCGTCGATTTTGGACCGTCCGATCGCGAGATCGACGGTCCCCATCGGCTGGGATGATGGTGGGCCGGATGGTTTGGTGGGCTGGGCCGCGGTGGTTTGGGGGCCGGGTCTGTTTGCCGTGCGTCAAAAATAAAGATGCACGGCAATTGTTTTTTTAGGAGCAATGGATTTAGGACTTAAAGAAAAATATTTCAAGATGAAAAATTATCAAATGGATCCGAAAAATTACCATATATTGGAATGAGATAACATATATTGTGTATTTTCTAAATAAAAACTTTGAATTCAAATTTAAATTTGAACTTTACTACGGCTACAAATTTGATCAAGTGACTCTCAACACTCTGAAAAAAATCTTTGTCGTGCGTCATACCTAAAACGCATGGCAAACATTCCTCTTTGCCGCAAAGCCTTTATTAGGCAAATCTTAATTTTACATAGAAAAACACTAAAATTATCAAATGACCTCATAAATAGAGTTAACATACTAAAATTATCAAATAGATATGAAACATTATCACAAATTAAGATGTGACAATCTATGTTATATATTGTCTAAATAAAAAATTTTGAATTCAAATTCAAATTTAAACTTTGCTACGGTTTAGGAGGACATAAATATGAAAAAAAAACTTTGCCGTGCGCCATACCGAAAACGCACGGCAAAGATGCGTTTCTCTAAAAACGCACGGCAAAGGCACTCTTTGCCGTGCATTTTTCTAAAAACGCACGGAAAAAGCTTTTTTCATAAAATCTAAATTTTACATAGAAAAACACTAAAATTATCAAATGACTTCAAAAAAATACCAAACTTTTACATAGAACAACTTATATTGTCTATTACTTATAGAAAAAAATTGAATTCAAATTTAAATTTGATCATCGCTTTTCAAACCTAACCATCTATTTCTCAACTCTCTGAAACTTCTTCGGAGATGTTTCGATTTGTAAGCACCATACATGACAAAATGTTCAAAACTTGTTCAAATTTTTACTACAGCCTCCACGTATGATATCATGAGCCCTTGACCAATCTTATAATTTTCGGACATCATTTGCATTTTTTAGAATTTTTAAATCATTTGTACACACGATCATGGTCGTGTTTCCTAGTCAAGATGTTCAAAATTTCTTTTGATTTCATGGAAGAGGTCTTAAATTAGACTAAATAACATGAATATTATTTTTTCACTCACTTTACTCTATTATTTGAATCACTTGTAGTTCAAATTTGAACTTTTTGAAAAATTGCTTGAAATGCAACTAATTAGTTAAATATAGTAAATTAATCCAAAAATCTACCAAATTTTACCATGAAGTCTCACATGTTGTATGTATAGAGTAGAAAAAATTTCAAAGTGAGAAGAGCTTGTTTTGAGAGGCTATTAGATTTGGGACTTAGAAGGACATATATATGAAAAAAAAACTTTGCCGTGCGTTTTTTCAGAGACGTACAGCAAAGAGGTATCTTTGTCGTGCGCCGGACTAAAAAACGCACGGCAAAGAGGAGAACAAAAAACTTCTCCCCCTCCCCTTGCTAACGGTGGGTAACAGCCGGTGGGAAAAAAAATATTTGCCGTGCGTCGGGGGGAAACGCACGGCAAAGAGAATGTCTTTGCCGTGCTTTTTATTTCCGGCGCACGGCAAAGAGTCTTTGCCGTGCGTTTTTTCAAGACGCACGGCAAAGGGAGGTCTTTGCCGTGCGCCCGATAGAAAGCGCACGGCAAAGATTGTAACGCACGGCAAACATGGATTTTCCCGTAGTGAGTCCTATCACACATAGGCTCATCATCTTGGCAGATTCAAACTTGGTTGTCTTCTTCTTTCTAAGAAAAGACGCTTAGTCATTTTTTTGCATTTTCTTTATCAATTATTGTTGCATCTTACCGTGTTCTGATTCGCACGTGCATGCCCATGTTTGGGATGAGTTTTCACTACAGGTACCGCAGAGGATTTTTTTTTGACAACAACCACATATTTAAACAACAAAAATACAAGGAGGTCCTCGAAGTAAAAAAAATTACAACAAGGTCCTCAGACCAGATGAGATCCACAAGTTCACCGACACGTTCAACAACGGTGAGATCGCCAGCGGGGGTCGCAGAGGCTACAGAGGAGTTTGCACCCGGATGAAGTACCGTGCATTTCATCGGTTGAAGTTGAGGCGGCGGAGCCGAAGAAATCCACTCCAGGCGACCGAAGAATTGATGGTTCGCCGTCGCTAGAGGTTGTAGATGGGCCACCAAGCCGCTTCCGGGGGAAGGTGTGCACGTCGGAACAATCGACAATGAACAATTGCATAAGCCGTGGAGATCCACCGAGAAGCTGTAGGTTGCTGCAAGTGGATGGCGATGGCGAAGGAGAAGGAGAAGGAGAAGGCGAAGGCGCATCGGTGCGTTCGACAACATCAGATTCGCCGCTTTCCAGAGGGAGGCGATGATATCGGAACAACCACCAAAGGCTGAAGGTGGAGGGAGAGGCGGAGCTCAGATCCGGGCATCTCAATACGTTCAACGACTGATATGCGTCAGAACAACCATCGGAAGCTGGCCACAACCGGATGCAAGGGCAGAGGAGGTAGCTCGTAGGTGCGTTCAACGACATCAAACTCATCTCATCAGAGGCAAGGAAGACAAAACAACCAACGACGGGCAGCACTCGCAAAACAACCCTAGAACAAGCCAATCAAAGGCGGCGGCGTAGGAACACCAGCAGCAGGGGAAAGGGGTGGGCGGAGGAAGAGCTGCTGGGAGGAGCGAGGAAAAGAGGGGCAAAGTTATTTTATTTAGACTACATACCCGGGCGGCGTGGACGACGACGACAGAGGTGCCAGCGAAGACGGTAACGGCAGCGACGGCGGCGCAACCCAGATAGAGCAAACCACAGAGGGACAAGACCATAGAGGCAAAACTACAACTAATAGGTAATCTAAGTAGTAGATCTACAGGTTTGAGGGCTCCCTTCTCCTTCTCGCCGCCGGCGAGGACGCCGGAGGGGAAGAAGAGGAGGGGCCCGAGAGAAGTGATGGGGACGGCGAGAGGAGAGGGGAGGACTCTTCGAGGAGAAGCTCAAGGGAAGAGCTCCTATGCAGTTATTGCAGAGGCATTGTGTCCCCGAAAAAGTGGGCAAGTTTGCCCATGGACCCACAGATATGATGATCAGCCACACAATGCCTTTGCAATAACCGCATAGGAGCTCCTTCCCCATGTCTGTGCTTGCCCATCCTTTGGATGCTAGATACCTTAATACCACCATATTCTATTCACCGGTTTAGTTCCTCCAATTCACTATTCACCCATCAAGCTTGTTTAGTTCCTCTAATTCACTGTTCACTCATCACATTTTCTCTCATAGCACGCGTCCCAACGCGCACTTTTTCACAATTTTCCACCTAATGCATTATTCCAGTACTATTCATTCGCCGTCTCTCTCTCTCTCTGGTTTGCGATAGTTAAAATAGTTATTTTCAGCACATACATGTCCGCAAGAAAAAAAAATCAAGCACGTGTAAATATATGAGAATTTCCTATTGTTGAGCTCATAAAAATCAAGCACATGAATGGTCCTAATAAAACCTTTTGTCCTAGCTAGTAATTCGATAAGGACAATTAATTCAGCCATTTTGATTATGAATTCATAACCAAATTCTCCATAGGTCCCTCTTAGATCTTCTCTCTCCAATCTTGGCTCAGGGAAGAAAAACGTATTCACAACTACTGGCGGGTTCATTATGGTGGTAGTACTTTATTTTTCATATCCATATATTATCCACCTCATTATCTATTTTTTCTTAGCTAAACAGATTATAACCGAAAAATATATCTTATCTAATGTGACTAAAGTGCATGATCTTCACATGTATCATTTAAACAAAGCCTATGAATAACGATTTCTTCCCAAACCATTTCTTGAGAGAATGATTTCCATATATACTTTGAGAAATGGATTCTATTCCGCCGGTTGTGTTTGCTGAGGATTAAACCTAGATCATCACCACACACAATAATATGCTAATTACATCAATATATTCTGGTGACTAGCTAATAAGTTGCATATAGTAAATCCATTCTTAATATATGACACCATTAAATTTTTATTCATTTAACTTTCACCTTTTCTAAATATTTATATAAATAGATAAATTTATAAGTTAACCTGAAGTGTATTCTTTATGATAGATCTAGTGACACTACTTCACTTTACTTTACTTAACTAATTGATAATAATAAATATTATTGGTCAAACTTTGAGAAAAATGTCAACAATATAATATATTTAAGAACTGAGAGAGGACTGGAGGAACTCTATAGTTATATATATAGAAATAGATATATTCTTTATATTAAATATTTACTGTGTATAGTTTGATTGTAAATAAAAATAGTTATAGCCTGCTGGTTGTGACACGATTAATTCTTGGAAAAAGGCGCAGCGCTATCGTGGATGACTTGAGTGGTTGCGTTGGCATTGTTTAATTATTACCATTAAAATTGTGCCAAAAGCTAGTTGTCTCCTTCAGTCTTTATCAACAAAAATTGTAGCGTGGATCAAAGTATAGTCCGGAAGCTACTTAAATAGTTTAGTCCATGGTGAACTGGACTGAGACTGACAGCACGTGATTTTGTGTCGCATGACGGCATGAGTTAATTTCTTCGATTTGTGACTTTTACTGATCTTGGCTAATTAAAGTACCTGCATATTGGCATATTGCTATATATGCATGAAAAAAAGCAACACAGTAAACGAAATGCGCTGTCACCCCACTTGAAAGGAAAATTTGCAGGTAGCTATCTAGTGGTGCTTAGGCATGCTCACAGTAATGCAGTGGATGGTATGTGTGGCTAACAGTGTGAAGGCACATAGGCAGGAAAATGTAATCCTCTTCCATTATTGCGAATGGGAGAGGACCTGGAACCTACTCCTTTTCTTATCTTGTGCATATATGTTTATTTGTCATCGGCTCTGAATGAATTCAAGGTGTTAGTGTTAGTGGTAGTTTTTAACCCCTCCAACTAACACTAAACAAACTAACACCTTGGATGAATGGATACTTGTGTTAGTTTGCATTTAATGTTACTTTTCCAATCATTTGAGGATCTAAAGGGAGAGAGAAAAAAGTAAATTTGAGTGAGTCCCACCAAAACTAACACCAATTACCACCTCTTGGAGGGGTTAGTTTTTTTGGGGTGTTATTCCAAACTAACACCCCTGAATGGATCTTTTGTGTTAGTTTTGTGTTAGTTTGCTCCAAACTAACACTAACACATGGATCCATTCAGGGCCATCGTTGCAAATAAAAATTCTAGGAATTCGTCGGACTTGTTTGATCCCGTGCATCGGTGCATGTATCTTATCTGCTTGTGCCATGCTTGAATCTGACAAGAAACACCCTCAGCAAGAGGGATTGAAATCAAGGATGCATGATAATAAACTGCCACTGAATGCGCTCTATCTACACTCCCCTATAGTTCCCTGCTCACTTTTACTTGCTTGTGCATGTGAGCATGTCTCTGTGTAGTAGTGTCGGGCTCCACTCCGATTCACCAGTAACAAGTGAGCATCGCCAGTTGCAGAGCCTGCTGGTTTGACGACCAAATCAACCAGTAACCAGTGGACGCATGCATGAGACACCGGCCAGCAGCTCTCACTTTTCTCTGCGCCAATGGGAGGGACCGGCGCCCAGAACTCACCAGTGATGCACAGGCATGAGGCATACATTAATCATACTTCCTCAATTCCCAATTACATATAATCATTTTGTTATGTATCTAGATATATATCTAGATGTATAACAAAAGTAATGTATTTAGAAAAAATTAAAACGACAAGTAATTTGGAACGAAGAGAGTATGTATGTCGTAAACTGAGCTCTGGGCATATTGTAAAATAAATAAATAAATAATAAGACATGCATGTGTGTCCGCTATGGACTTATGGTCTTTTTTCATTATGATCAAATGTATGGTCTTCTTTTATCATTCTTCTTCCTGCTCATTTGTCCCTCTTTTCTTCTTATTAAAATTATTATTAGTATTATTATTTAGAGTAATAATATTAAAAATATAAATCTGGTTATGCTGGTGCCATCCAACCTCAAACATAAGCTGATCTCTCTCTCTCTCTCTCTCTCTCTCTCTCTCTCTGAAGCTGTCGATTCTAGAAGATAACCACGTCAGACCATGCATGAGTCGGCCACTAGAGGTATAGACTCAGCCCTCCATCATGAAGAATGGGATTTGTAATGCCTGTGCACGTGGTTTAGACTTTAGATTTGCTATTCACGTACATTTTGTATGTTACTAATTGCATCCTCAATACTATATATATAAATATAGATAGATTCAGTTTAGATCTTTGTATGATTGATATGCATCTCTAAAATCCTTCTTCATATGTATACTATAATTAGTTTTACAAATCAAATGATTAGATATGCCTAGTAGCTTAAAAACACATGAATTTTATCAAAATCTTTGTTCTTAAATAGAATCCTTGTTCTTAGATAGAATTGTAAGAAGCCAATATACTTCAGTTTTAGTTCAAATAGTACATATGTAAAACACAATTAAGGATATGATTTTTAATAATAGTAAGATTAGCCATTTTCTATGATAGTGGATTTGGAGTATGCATTTCCACTGCATTTTCAAAAATGTTTACTATTCTCTAATCTAGCTAAATAAATTTCGTAATTGTACTATATTATATTTGAAAGACCCACTTGTACCTATTATACAATCCGCATTTCCATGACTAATCATCGACATGCATGAGAATTAAATGGTGTACTTTTATAATTTGTATGAAATAATTTGAGAACTTATATGAGTATATTATAATTTTATAATTTATCGGAAATGTATGAGAACTTAATTTTTTTGATGATGGTGCCATGAATAATGCCACCAATTGTCTGAATCCGTATATATATCATCAAGGTTCTTCTTCACTGAATGATAAAGCAGTCTGAAATAATTTCGCATGGCATCAAGAACTCATTCCTATTTCATCTACTAAATTACCAGATATATATCTATATATCATCAATAGATAAGAACAACAGCAATAGAAAACCATGAAATAACATGACATTAAGATATATAAATAGAGAGAAAAACAAGCCCAGCTTAATGGGATTAAACAATGGACATTTGAACAAGATCATTTAATAAGGGTTTTTGCATTTCAGAATGGTTATCCATTAATAAGAGAGCATATTCTAGGCACGTGCATAACTGATTTATTTCAGAATATAAATTCTTTACTTCAGCAACAGAATGAGAACAGGGAGAGAACAGTGAAATGAATATTTTAATATTTGTGCTTCCATCAGTAACAGTGCAGCTGCATTATTATGTAAGCCTAAGATTGTGGATAGTTACTCCCTCTGTTCCAAATTGTTAGCCATTTTAGATTTTTTAGGTTCATAAATATTATTATACATCTACGTATAGTGTGTTTCTAGCTAGGTGTATAATGATATCTATGAACCTAAAAAAATCAAAATGATATATAATTTGGAACGGAGGGAATGCCATTTATATATGACTATATCGTGGCGAATTTAGCTAGCTTGGAGCTGCTGGAAGCTAGCTATATATTTCAAACTCTCACTCTGACCATCTTATGAAGCAAGACATATCTACTAACCTTTTACTTATCTGAACACATCGAGCAATAAGCAGCATGCTCTATGCAATTGGCATTCATGAGATGAGCAAAGTCTCACATGGAATATGCAAAATCTTAAAATCACCGGAAGATATTCGTCTGCATAAAGAAAATAAGCCCCCGAAATTATTTCAATTGAACATGGCATGCATGCCAAAAATAAATTTCTAGATCGAGAAAAGCTTATTATTAGAGGAAACAATCGGAGCGCACGGGATAAAATCGACAAATTTCCCTTGCTTACAACAAAAGAAATTCCACACAAATTAACTCAAAACCACATGCAGCAAGGGGCACAGATTTATCTGATGAATGTGAAGAACAAAAGCAGGAATAATTAGTAAACAGGGTATAAAGCCAAGGAGAAGATCTGGTACATCCGTACATATATGGTGCCGAAGCCAATCATAGCCTGAGTGACAAATCGAGTTCGCCGGCGCGGTCGACGAGCCGAAGCAGGCCGCCATACTGCTGCCCAGCCACTGCGGCAGCAGCTTGCTTCTTCCCCAGCGCCGGCCTCGCCTTCTCTACATAGGAATCACCTACAGTGGACCCAGGGCTATCGCCGTCGTCGGCGTCGACATCGATAACCTGGACGGCGGCGCCGGCGGCTATCCCAGCTGAAGCTGCAGCCCCGTGCGCGCGCATGGCGGCGGCGATCTCCCGGCGGCGCTTGGCGAGGGTGCGCTCGTACTTGTGGGCGTTCTGGTGGCCGCCGAGCGCCTGGGAGCTGTAGAACTTGCGGCCGCAGTAGGTGCAGAGGAAGAAGCCGAGCGGCTCCTCCGGCGCCGCAGCCGAGGCGGAGGAGGGGTGGAGAAGTCTGAGCTCAAGATCTAGCTCCTGCTCCATCTCCATTATAGCCTGTGCTAAATTAGAGCTGCTACAAGAATTATTGTGCTTTAAGCGACCATTAAATAATAGGTGGAGAGCGAGCTACTGGAGTGGAGAAGTCAGTGGACGGAGATCGTGCACGTTTCTGCCACTGTGCAACGGAAGAACTCAGGGCCCAGAAGAACCTCAGAACATAAAGTCGTTCTCACAAAATACTCACTATAAAAAAAGTACTTTCAAAAGTTTTAATCACCATCCTTTCAAATCTCATATTTTATAAAAACTACTTCCTCTCTGTTCCAAATTATATATAGGTCGTCGTTTTGACTTTCTTAGATACATAGATATAGATATCTATTGTACAACTAGATATATAATAGGATATATCTAAGTGCATAATACAATCTATGAATGAAAAAAAATCAAAACAACTTATAATTTGAGATGGAGGAAGTATTATTGTTGAAAGCTTCATCTCGTTGATGACATGCCAAAATGTCACCCGACCCACTATACCCATGAGCTGGCGCCCCCAACAGGCCTCAGGTTCATCTAAACTCACAACAATAAGGTATTGAGTCTAACTCAACTCAAAAACTTATCGTGATGGATAAGGATTACCCCCACCTTTAAGTTGTGTTCTCTCACCACCAACTTCCATGTGGGACTAAACTCCACAATATCCTAAACAACGTGCATGCATGTGTTTTGAACCAGGAGAGTTTTTAATTTGTTACTATAAAATCAAAGTACGGTAGAATAGGCCCACATATGCATGGTAAAATGCACACACATCCTACTCTGTCTGATGCAGACCTTGAGACATTGTGATGGGTCGGTCCATCTTGAGATTGGACAAATCACCACAGGCATCGCTGTCATGTCTCACATGTCATTGTTTCTTAATATAAATCCAACAAAAGCATTGGGTATGCATAGGAAACTCCCCCATTTCACAATGTATATATGTCCGCGTGACTTGGGAGTATCCATTTTCAAGTCCGAATATATGGTGATTGCTATGTTACATACTATTCATCTATGGTGATCGATTGTTTAACGTTTAAAATAGCACCGTCGTTTACTCATCATGAGCATGCTACTTTTAAATGCAATGTGCAACTTTTGGGAGAAGAGACCTAATGTAGATGGCTTTAGGTGTTTCAAGAGAGATAGGCATATGATTTGTAGATTGTAAAGCTCCTTAATTATGCATATATTGAGATATATTGGGATTCCGTCCGTGGTCCATGGTGAATTGTGGGTGAGAGCACATATGTGGCCAAATGAACCATATCGAGGAAGCCCTACCACTACCAGAAACGACAAATTTTCTGTGTACCCAAATACCATCAGGAAAAATATTTCTGTCGGCCACCCGACAGGGATAGATCGACAAAGAAATTTAAATTGTCCATCGGGTTGCCGACAGAAAGTTTTTCTCGACAGTATTTTTGAAACAGCTCCCTTACAGAGAAATTTCTTGTCATGTAGTTTTCAGAAATATCATGCACTGTTAGGTTAAATAATTTTTCTTATGGCTACCACAAAGGGAAAATCCAACTAGGAAATAAGAAAAGAAATCATATACACGGATTATACCAGCATTGCAAATTCAATGACAAAAAACACATCTCCATCAGATACATACATATAACATTAAGTTCTGTGCACTTCATTTAACAGCAGTGAAAATCACATAGCATCAGTGACATATATACTATGTAGACTTGTGTTTGCTCAACATGCTTGATATTCTGCTGTGTCTTGTGTCCTTGCAACTGAAAAAAAACTAAAAAGATAGCTTGTTGAAGAAACACTGTAAGAAACAATCACCACAAGTTAACTATATAATTTATCATAATATACATCTACACTTGCTACCCGATTTTTTTTTAGAAATCAAATGGCAGAAGTAATATGGGAGGGAATTTGCAGTGGTGTACGGCCGGCCTATGGGAGGAAGGCGGCTGTCACGACTCGTGGCGTTGCGAGCAACAAGACGAAAGAGACAGCACTGGGCTCTCTCCATCATCTCTTGCGGCCCCCATTGCCGCGCCCATTTAGAGGTTGGCCCTTGCCCGCTACAAGTGGCCAGGTGCCTACTGTGTGCTCGGCTCTTTTGGAAATGTTAAGGACGCCTTGGGTTGCTCTCGCGTACATGTACAGTACAGTAAATGGGTCCATTCCAGAGATAACGTGGCAGTGCTAGGATTTGGAAACACACATGCACACACAGCCACACTGTACATGCAGATCGACGCACGTTCTTGAAACTATTTCCAACTAATGCTTGTGCATGTGTGGTGTGTGTTTTTGAAACGAATAATGTTTCTTTAAACGAAATTAACCTCCCCAGCACGTTGCTATATAGTAGTGATATATATGATAATATATTTGCCGTACTTGCCAAAAAATTAATATTTGCCATGACAGCCATGTAGCTAGGACAGCAAACACAGGTAATCATGTGTGAATATAACGACTGTGCTGCGAGGAGGTCTCCTATATAACTTTCATGTGCTGGATAAGCTAGCAACATGATTTTAAAGTCTATCAGGCCCAACATTTCGAAAAATTACATTCAACATTTTGTAAAAAAATAAATCAACATTTGCAAACGTTCAACATTTAACAATTTTTACAACATTCAACATTTTCACCATCTATTTCAGCATTTGAGTAACTTAGATTCAACATTTGTAAAACAAAAATTCAACATAAAAAAACGATCACTATCCATCGTCTTCTTTGTTGGGCCAACTCTTGCGGCGAGCACGCCTGGAGCTCAAGGCGCACGGCTCCTGCGGCGGAGCTCACCTGGACCTCGAGACGGCGTGCAGCTCTCACATGGGAGCTCGCCGCGGTGCGAGGCTCCCGCGGGGCACTCGCCGCGGCGCGTGGGTCCCGTGGCGGAGGTTGCCCGGGGCACGGTGCAGGGCGGCGGCGGGGACGTGTAGGGAAGGAGCGCAGGAGCTAGGGTTGAGAGGAGCTAAGGTTGAGAGAGGATCCAACAATTATTATTATGTGCACGAATCTTAAACATTAAAAGCTATATAAGGAGATAAAATTAGTAGTGTGAGGCGCCAGCAGCTCCGGCCCACCCGAGTGCCAGAGCGATTAGGCCCGCCCCAGCCCCCAGCTAGCTCAGCTCGTACGAACTGGTCGTCGTCGTACGTACATATGCAGATCATGCATCACGACGTCGTCAGTAATTTTCGGCACGTGAGCATTATCCATTTGAGCCAGCCGAGACCCACTGCGGGTTATGATGAAGGCGCACATCGGATGGGGTGTGCTGTTAGATGATAGGCAATATTCTGGTATATTTTAATTCCATAATTAAATAGACATTTCAGTATTACTGTGAGTGAAACAATTCATGTACAAATGTTCATGTTCAAACAACAATTAAACATAAACTTATTCATGATTATACCACTAATAAGTATGAATACTAGTTTAAAAATGTACCCCGTGGAAGGTCGAGTGACGGCGTCACCCGAAGTTCCGATATCACTTGGATCAGTCATACTGATCGTATAGTGACCTCAGTCGATGCAGCCGTACGAATTCGGTGCAGGAAGATGATCGCAGTGAAGACCCGGCTGTAGAGGAAGTAGTCGTTCGGAGTCGACGTAGAGGAAGTAGTCGTACGGAGTCGTCGTAGAGGAAGTAGTCGTACGGGAGCGAGCAGTCGCGTGAAGACGCTCCCCAAAAACCTTATCGCCCGCCTATCCCGAGCAGGATCTCAGTAGCAGGACGAGGTTCCGGAGGCTCTGCTCTCGCCGGTACCGTGCGCGCGGTGCAAGCGATGGGAATGCAAAAGCAAAGCAGCAAACAAAGAGGGAGAAGGGAGAGGTCTCCTAAGCAGGAGTACCTGAGTTGTGACTTGGTAAGTTGAGGAGGAGGGCCTCCTTATATAGGCGAGCATCCGCCCGCACGCACACACCGCACTGCCCGCTCGTCACGACACGACACGTCCTCGGCTCGGCGAGGCGAGCGAGCGTGCGCGCGCGCGTGTGGCACGTCTATCTCCTTTATTCAACTTCACAAGAGGTGTACCGAAAGGCTACCTCATAAGTTGGATGGGAGACTCCTCTAATACCCATTTGGTAGTTATCACTTTTCCCTAGCATTACATAAATGGGCTTTTAATTCTTTTATTGTAATAAATGGCTTTAGGCCCATTTATTCTAACAATCCCCACCAAGAATTATAAGCCACATTGGAAATGCTCTCATCTTCCCTTTTGTTTTATACCAGCACTGCGATGGAGACTGTTAAGTTGAACATCCACCAGGAACTCAAGTTACACTTATTTGCAACTGAACAATGGACTATGCCTTGAATTGCCAGTTTTGTGCATCTAAGCTTGGCTAGAGCCCTTTACTGATACTTGGCTGCACATGGCTTCCTCGCGGGTTGGAGCTTATGGGTCACACTCCGTGCCTCTTCATGAGTTTTCTAGAGATCACCCAAATCTCATAGACTATGACCAGTAGTCGATACTCATATAGGTGTGTTCCTTCAAGACATACTGTAGAACTATGTCTTTGCTTTAGAGAAACAACTACCTTATTTCATGAAAGCCACTTGGAGCACATTAAGGTATACATACCAGCCTGCCATACAGTTTTGAAGAGAAATGCATCTTTCCATAGACCGAGCCTTCTCAAAGGTTCTCTTCTCTCAGTCAGACTATAGCTTGTTTCACCATCTTAATTCACGGGATCTCCGATCACATAAGACAGGTTTCCACTATGGAAAAACTCATGTGGGTCTCAAGCCTAGTTCCATAGATGCATTGTCTATCACAATATGTGATAGACCCTTTGTAAATTGATCTGCCAGGTTTTTAGACGTATGGATGTAATCCAAAGCTATGACACCGGTGTTTCTCAATTTCCTGACAGACTTCAACCGCCTCTTGACATGCCTGGATGACTTCATGTTGTCCTTTGAACTGTTCACTTTGACAATCACAGTTTGATTATCACAGTTCATTAGAATTGCCGGTATCGGTTTTTCAACTATCGGCAAGTCCATTAGGAGTTCACGAAGCCACTCGGCCTCGACAGTGGCAGTATCCAATGTTGTGAGTTCTGCTTCCATTGTTGACCTGGTTAGTATGGTCTGCTTGCAAGACTTCCAGGAAACAGCGCCACCTCAAAGTGTGAACACATATCCACTTGTGGCTTTTAACTCATCAGCATCAGAAATCCAGTTTGCATCACTATATCCCTCCAAGACTTTGGGGTCTCCGGAATAGTGAATGCCATAGTTCATTGTGCCCACTAGATAGTGCATTACCCTCTCGAGAGCACGCCAGTTTTCACTGCCCGGGTTTGAAACAAACCGGCTCAGTTTACTAACTGCATATGCAATGTCAGGTCTCGTGGCGCTAGCCAGATACATCAGCGAACCAATGATCTGGGAGTATCTCAGCTGATCCACCATTATCCTCAGGTTCTTCCTTAGAACCAAGCTGGCGTCGTAAGGAGTTCGTGCTGGTTTAGAGTTGCTGTAGCCAAACCGACTTAGCATCTTCTCAACATAGTGAGTCTGTGATAGAGTCACCCCACCATTTTCTCCCTTTAGTAGCTTTATGTTAAGGATAACATCAGCCTCTCCCAAATCCTTCATCTCAAACTTTTGAGATAGAAAGTCTTTGACCTCCTTGATCACTTCAAGGCTCGTGCCAAAGATAAGTATGTCATCTACATACAGACACAAAATCACTCCTTCGCCCCCACCATAGCGATAGTACACACATTTGTCAGCTTCGTTTGTAACAAAGCCAACAGATGTCAAAGTTCTGTCGAACTTATCATGCCATTGCTTAGGTGCTTGCTTGAGGCCATAGAGAGACTTCACCAGCTTACACACCATTCTTTCTTGACCCTTTACTATAAATCCTTCCGGCTGATCCATATAGATCTCCTCTTCCAAATCTCCATTTAGGAAAGCCGTCTTAACGTCCATCTGATGAACGAGAAGACCATGAGAGGCTACCAGAGAAAGTAGTACTCTTATGGTGGTCAATCGAGCGACTGGTGAGTAAGTATCAAAGAAGTCTTCTCTTTCCTTTTGGGTGTAACCCTTGGCCACAAGTCTAGCCTTGTACTTATCAATAGTACCATCGGGCCTAAGCTTCTTTTTGAGTACCCATTTGCATCCCACAGGTTTGCACCCGTAAGGACGCTCAACAACCTCCCAAGTTCCATTTGACATGATATAGTCCATTTCACTCCTCACTGCTTCCTTCCAATAGTCAGCATCAGGTGAAGAGTAGGCCTCTGCAATGGTCTTAGGAATGTCATCCACGAGGTATACGATGAAATCATCTCCAAAGGATTTCTCTGTCCTTTGTCTCTTGCTCCTCCTAGGAGCCTCATCATTATCCTCCTCAGGATGCTCAATAAGTGTAGGCTCATTGAGTTCCATCGGCTTGGTGGAGTCGTCCTTCTCGACAGACTCTTGCCTAGATGAACTTGTTTCATCTCTCATTAGAAAAATATTCTCAAAGAATGTAGCGTCTCTGGACTCCATAATTGTGCCGACAAGCAAGTCAGGCACTCCAGATCTTACTACCAAGAATCTATATCCGATGTTGTGAAAACCATACCCCAGAAAGACACAGTCTACCGTCTTTGGTCCAAGTTTACGTTTCTTGGTGATTGGCACACTGACTTTGGCCAAGCAACCCCAAGTACGTAAATATGAAAGAGTTAGCCTCTTCTTCTCCCATTTCTCGAATGGTGGTACTTCCTTATTCTTCACAGGCACACGGTTTAGGACATGACAGGCCGTCAGTATCGCCTCACCCCACCATTCCTTAGATAGTCCCGCGGTTTCTAACATGGCATTCACCAAGTCAGTCAGCGTGCGGTTCTTTCTTTCGGCAATCCCATTGGATTGGGGAGAATAAGGCGGTGTCCTCTCATGAACGATATCGTGTTCCTCACAGAATGAATCAAAAGTATTAGAGAAGTATTCGCCACCTCTATCAGACTTTAGATGTTTAATCTTTCTCTCAAGTTGATTTTCTACTTCAGCTTTATAGATCTTTAAGTAATGTAACGCTTCATCTTTTGATTTTAACAAGTAGATGTAACAAAATCTAGTGCTATCATCTATCAAAGTCATGAAATATCTTTTACCGCCCTTTGTCAAAACACCGTTCATTTCGCTCAGATCGGAATGAACTAATTCTAGAGGTGCCAAGTTTCTCGCCTCAGCAGCCTTATGTGGCTTGCGAGTTTGTTTTGATTCAACACATACGTGGCACTTAGAATTTTTGACAGAGGTAAATTTTGGAATTAAACTCAAACTAGCTAAGCGCAACATACAACCAAAATTAACATGACAAAGCCTCGAATGCCAAACATCTGATTCATCATTCATCACATGGTTCACAACATTATTATCAAACGATAAAGAAAAGCGGAACAAGCCTCCGCTATCATAGCCTTTTCCAACAAAGGTACCAAACTTAGAAATGATACATTTATTTGACTCAAAGACTAACTTAAAACCGTCTCTACACAGTAGAGACCCGCTGACTAGATTCTTCTTGATGGTAGGTACATGCTGCACATTCTTCAATTGTATGGTCTTCCCCGAAGTGAACTTCAGAGTGACCGTACCAGCACCAAGAACACGCGCATGGGCACCGTTCCCCATCAATAAGGATGTAGTCCCCCCGACCTGGTAAGAATAAAACATAGAAATGTCAGCACATACATGAATATTAGCACCGGCGTCTATCCACCACTCTAGTGAAGAACATACTGAAAGAACTGTAGGTAAGAAATTACTGTACCCCGATGTCCCTCCACCCTCGCTAACAACCATGTTTGCTGTCTTGGGGGCCTTGCGATCTTTGCAATCCGGGCACTTTGCAGCAAAGTGATCCGGACTGCCACATGTGTAACAAGCACCCCCTAGCTTTCTCTTCTTCTTATCAGGCCCGTCAGCTTGCTTAGCCTTGGGCGGGTTCTGTGAATGCTTCTTCCTCTTGTTCTGGTTGTTCTGGAACTTGGGATTGCCCCTCTGCCCAAAGTTTGCGCTTGAGGAGCCGGCTATTGCCTTTCCACGTGTGTCCTTTGCTCTCGCCTTCTCTTCAACATCAAGAGTCGCAACAAGGTCATCAAAAGTGAATTCCTTTCTCTTGTGTTTTAGAGAGGTAGCAAAGTCCCTCCAAGAATATGGCAGCTTAGCGATAATAGCTCCAGCCACAAACTTTTCGGGCAACACACATGGGACCTCTCTGCTGTAGTTCTCAAGCTCCTTAGCCAACGCCTGTAATTCATGGGCCTGTTCCACCACAGGACGGTCTTCAACCATCCTGTAGTGTAGGAACAGTTCCATTACGTACAGCTCACCGCCGGCATCAGAAGCTCCGTACTGAGCCTCAAGAGCCTCCCAAATGTCCTTCCTCGTTTTGTAACGGAGATAGGAATCCACCAGATTATCAATCAGAACGCTGATCACGGCACCCCGAAACAGATTATCATCTGAATTGAACTTTTCCCTCGAGACACCCTCGGGAGCTTTTCCGGTGATGACGTACATCACGTTCATGGCAGTGAGTCACAGGGTGGCCAACTCACGCCACCTCTTAAAGTTGGAACCATCAAAAGGTTTTGGTTTAATTGCATTTGCAAAGCTAGTCACACCAAACATATTCCTATCAACATAATAAGATTTTTGGATTGTTAGAAGATATGCAATATTCTGGTATATTTTAATTCCATAATTAAATAGACATTTCAATATTACTGTGAGTGAAACAATCCATGTGCAAATGTTCATGTTTAAACAATAATTAAACATAAACCTATTCATGATTATACCACTAATAAGCATGAATACTAGTTTAAGAATGTACCCCGTGGAAGGTCGAGTGACGGCATCACCCGAAGTTCTGATATCACTTGGATCAGTCATACTAATCATATAGTGACCTCAGTCGATGTAGCCGTACGAATTCGGTGCAGGAAGATGATCGTAGTGAAGACCCGGCTGTAGAGGAAGTAGTCGTTCGGAGTCGACGTAGAGGAAGTAGTCGTACGGAGTCGTCGTAGAGGAAGTAGTCGTACGGGAGCGAGCAGTCGCGTGAAGACGCTCCCCAAAAACCTTATCGCCCGCCTATCCCGAGCAGGATCTCAGTAGCAAGACGAGGTTCCGGAGGCTCTGCTATGAATACTAGTTTAAGAATGTACCCCGTGGAAGGTCGAGTGACGGCGTCACCCGAAGTTCTGATATCACTTGGATCAGTCATACTGATCGTATAGTGACCTCAGTCGATGCAGCCGTACGAATTCGGTGCAGGAAGATGATCGCAGTGAAGACCCAGCTGTAGAGGAAGTAGTCGTTCGGAGTCGACGTAGAGGAAGTAGTCGTACGGGAGCGAGCAGTCGCGTGAAGACGCTCCCCAAAAACCTTATCGCCCGCCTATCCCGAGCAGGATCTCAGTAGCAGGACGAGATTCCGGAGGCTCTGCTCTCGCCGGTACCGTGTGCGCGGTGCAAGCGATGGGAATGCAAAAGCAAAGCAGCAAACAAAGAGGGAGAAGGGAGAGGTCTCCTAAGCAGGAGTACCTGAGTTATGACTTGGTAAGTTGAGGAGGAGGAGGAGGGCCTCCTTATATAGGCGAGCATCCGTCCGCACGCACACACGCACCGCCCGCTCGTCACGACACGGCCACGGCCCCGGCCCAGCCCGGCGAGGCGAGCGAGCGCGCGCGCGCGTGGCACGCCTATCTCCTTTATTCAACTTCACAAGAGGTGTACCGAAAGGCTACCTCATAAGTTGGATGGGAGACTCCTCTAATACCCATTTGGTATTTATCACTTTTCCCTAGCATTACATAAATAGACTTTTAATTCTTTTATTGTAATAAATGGCTTTAGGCCCATTTATTCTAACAAGTGCCGCGCCACCTATTTCAAATTTCAAAGAGCCAGGTGTGTTAGTATATACTTCCTTCGATCCGTTTCTATCTGACGTTTAGAGTACTTTCAGTGCAGACTCTACACATAGAGTCTATGACTATTTATTATCTCGATAGAATCGTAGATTTGGAGTCTAAATAAGACTTGGAGTTTTAGGCACCGTTTAGTTGGTGAAATTTTTGGTGAAAGTGATAAATTTTTTGCATTGGGAAACGTGTTCTGTGAGAGTGGCACAGTCTGCAATGCGAAAATTTTAGGAATGTTTAGTTTTTCTCCCTATCTCTCTTTCATAAATATATTGTCACATCAGCGTCACATCAACAAACTGCAATAAATATGAAGGTAATAAATAGGTTTAGACTCTATGATAGTCTGCATTGTGAGTGCTCTTAGGACAGCGACACGGTCTCCAAAACACAAATTTAACCTCTTCTTATTATAAAAATATTTATCGAAGAGTGATATATAATTTTATGAAAAAAAATTCAAGACAAATTTATTCATATAGTTTTCACATTTGCAAATTTAACAACTTAAAAGTTATTAATGATTTATATTCTCAATATTTGACCCAAATCTTGTCCTAAACGTCAGTTTTTTAGAATGAAGGGAGTAACATCTTGAGTTAATATAATAATGGTTCATCAATATAACAACTTATTATATTTGTGGACTCTCTCTTTCAAATTACTCTCTCTGTCCATAAATATATGACGTTGAGGATAAAATAGTAGTTCATTTTTGAACTAATTTACTTGTCTTAAACATTATAAATTTAAGAACGGAGGTAGTACTATTCTTTTTGATTTTTTTTTGACCTGTAGCTACCTTCCAAACAAAGATGTAGTCCGCGCTAGCTTAGCTTTGCTTGTCCAATGATCATATCCATTGATGGCTCGATGAGGATCACGACGCTCACGCCAGCAAGGCAGCAATATAATTTTGTGAATCCATCAACATAAGCATGCAGCCTTCCTGGCCTGTGTTAATCCAGCCAGCATATCATCGCCATCGTTCCACAGCATTGGTCAATGCTTGTGAGGTCATGCATGCTACAGTACGGCTATCTGCCCCACTCCACCCTACTAATTATATGCCACATGTGACATGTGCATGTAGGTGAATATAGGACTACTTCCAATCTCCATAATCGTAATCAATAATACAGCCGTTTATTGAAATGTGGCATATTAGAATTTTGAAAAGGTTAAACTTCATGAGAAAATTTAAAGTGCTTGAAAAAATGAGAGCCGTCCATCCAGTGAAATCGAGCCGTGGAACAAAGGAGAAGGGGCCACCAGAGCATCACCCGTCCGCGTCGCTCCGCGCGGGCGAACGTGGCAGGCTCCAAACCCTAGCCCCCCCCCCCACGCCGCCGCCTGAGCGGGCCGGGGAGGGCGCGGCCCCCTAGTCCCCACCCGGAGGACCTCTCGACGGCGTCGGCGATTGGTGGCGGAGGAGGTCAGGGCTCTCAGATTCGGGTGCCCCCTGCCGGATCTAGGGGTCGTGCGTCTGGGGCGCGGTTCTGTGCGTGGGATGGTCGGCGACCGGCGTTGGGGGCAGTGGCGGAGGTTGTGGCTGGCGCGGACGGCTCTGGCGGCAGCTGTGGTCGGTGTGGTGCGGTGGCGACGACGGCCGGCGTGGGAGAGCGCAAGGTGGCTGCGGCCGGCTCGGTGCTAGCGTCGGCGGCGACTGCGGTCGGGTTCCGCTGGACCTGCCTGAACTGGGCCTTGGCGGCCGGGGCCTTGGCGGCCGGGGGATGGCGGGGCCAAGGGCGTTGTGGCTGTGGCTGAGCCGGCCGGCGGTGGCCGTGGCTGGACGCCACTGGCTCTGGCCGCTTTGGGCCGTGGCGGCCTGGAGTGGATGGGACTGGGGGCATGCTGCGAGCGAGCGACAGCTGCGGTGGTGAGCTGGTGGGCGCTCCCCCTCTTCCTCGTCGTTGATGATGTGCCGGCGCCGCCATGGTGGTGGGGCTGGGGGGTTGTGTAGGTGCTTGCCGGTGGCTCCGAGGTGGGGCTTCGGGCTGCGCCAGGCCTCTTCCGGCAGAGACGTTGCGGAAGCGGAGGGGAGCGTGCTACTGCCATGACGAGGAATGTGCGACTGGTCTGATGCTAATCCGGGCGAAAGCCTTCACTGACGTGGTCAGTGGTGATGGTGGCAGCACCCATTAGGCGTCGTTCTTCCCCGCTGGGGGCACCATTGCAGGACACCAGGCTCTTGTAGCACCGGAGCTCGGGGTGAAAACCCTGTCCGTCGGGGACGTGTGACGGCGGCGCCTATGGCGTCGTGACCACCTTGGAGGCGTCGCAACTTGAGCTCGTCTCGACTTGTGGCAGTGGGGCATTTGGTTGCTCGGTGGAGTTGCTCATGCGTAGCGACAGTTAGGGTGTGCAAGGTCCGTGTTGGCGGGAAGGTGCAGAGGAGCCATGGGGGTCGACAGTCTTGGGATGGTGCGCATGGTGCTGTGGTGATCCTGGCCTTAGCTTGGTGTAGGTGATGCTCTCAGAGTGGTTTCAGTGGCAAGGATCCTTAGAGCAGTGTCCAGTGTGACGGGCGGCAAGGTCCCCGTACATTTTAAGGTGGTTGCTTCTGAGGAGCACGAGAGGAGCTCGAGTTTGAGGAGGTGGATGCGGCGAGGCCCCCACGCATTGTGCGTTCAAGTTGGTTGCGCTGGTGCTGCGACGGGAGTTTCTTCTTATGCGCGGCTGGAGTCAGGGGATCGGCGGTTGTGTGTGCGCGACTTAAGGTTGTTCACCCTGTGGCGGAGGAGTTCGAGTTGTCACTCAGGATTGCAGCGGGCCGCGGTTTGGCGTGGCACAGCGTTGGCAACATCGGCGTAGTTCTTGGTGCCTTTTCTCTGGCTTCTCTCCCAGGATGAGGTGATGTAGAGTTTTGTTGGGTGCGTTGTTATTGTGGTGGTGGTGTTCGCTTCGGCTCGTGATGTACAATTGCTTCTTCTTCTTAAATGATATGGCAATGCTCCTGCCTTTAATTTAATAAAAAAGAACAAAAGAGAAGTACCAATTTCGTAGGGCCAAGACCAAAAATAGTGAAAAACTACTATATATGATATCCTTTTAATTATGTCTAATTTATTTAATTTTTTTAAGAAGGATAACAAAGAAAAGTATCCTTTTAATTATGTCTAATTTATTTAATTTTTTTTAAGAAGGATAACAAAGAAAAGTACGTACCATCTATACTGTAAAAGCATTGTAACAAAGCTCTTCTAAACTCCATAACTTCTGATTAACAATTAATCAAATTATATGCATATGATCTGGATTTTGAATTTTCATGTGGTCGTAGTTTAAATGAAATCAGTTGCGCCTTTTTCGCTTGCGAAAAGATGAATCTTCTTTTATATGAATATATGTGTTTTGATTATAGTTTGTTTCTTTGTGATGCTGGTGGGTTTCATTTGTCCTGTTCTCAGGCTCCATGCCTAGTGCCTAGCTAGATGCTAGGCCAGCTTCTTGCTGCTTTTGTTGACAGAAAGCTACAGTACGTGTCCTCAGACGTCGCTATCCATATGTGTTGTCGAAGTCACAAGGCAAGTCGGCTGGGAACCGTACGTTTGGGGTTTCCCCCATTTCTTCCGGCTTATTAGGGTGTGTTTAGAAGTTTAACTTTCTCCAAAATTCACTATATAAAAAGAAGATTTCCCATCACATTAAAAATGCTGACACATGCGTGAAGTACTAAATGTAGATGAAATCAAAAACTAATTACACAGTTTAGATGTACTTTGCGAGACGAATCTTTTGAGCCTAGTTAGACCATGGTAGGACAATATTTATCACAAACAAACGAAAAGTGCTACAATCCTTTTCAGTTCGGAACAGTACTTTTCAGTCTAAAATCTGTGTAAAATCCAGAATTTTACATCCCAATTCAGGGAACTAAACACACCCCTACTTACACCCCTACTTGTTCAAGTGTGAAGAAGCTAGCGTGGTGTGTTTAAAGGCTCAAAATCAATCCGGAACACCTGTATTGAAGAAAAAGTGAAAAGTTTTAATCCTTTTATAAAGTTATATGGCCTGCTTGCGAGACAAAGACCCTACTTGATTTCATCAACAATTATTTGATACATCCAGCGTTATCGACCCAACACATATGCATCATTGACAATTTGACATGTCCAACGTTCTCAACCCCACACAAATGCGGCTACGGTATGTGAAACATAGAAACCACACATATTTGCCTCGTGAAGCAGATGCGCTAAATCAATCATTTTCTATATATGCGTGCCTAGTCGTACGAATGAGCGAAGTAGATACAGAGAAGAAAGCTCCACCATATCTGTGACACTTTAAAGGTCTAAAAGGAGTAACGTGGCATCGATAAGTTCATATGTTTTGATAAGCTCGTGTAATCATGTCACACAAGCTCGTTCACATCCGACGCCACACATATGATTTCAATCATGTCTGACTGTTTGATACATATACCATCACTACAAGATTTTTCATATTTGCTAGCATTTTATTTTTGCGAATGGCCGACGTATCCTTTTCTAGAATTTTTCTCTAATACTAATAATAATAGCTTATTTTTTTCCCTCTAATAATAAGACATTCTCATATGTGAAAGGTCGCCATAATCAACTTTTTTTCACATATATATACTGCATACGTGCACATTTGTAAACCAACCGCAATTAGAGCTAGCATCTCTAACAGATTATCTAAAATTGAATAGCTAAAATTCTGATTTACCTATTATGTATAATAAAATGGCTAGAAAAAAATGTTGAAATCCAACAGGTACTCTAAATGAAGGAGGTGGGGGCGTGTATGAGAGGGCCTGACCCACAAGAAGAGCTGGGGTCGGTGCAGGAGTCTGATAGCTAGCACCTAGCAGGGAAGGCTTGGTAAATTTGTTGGACGAGGAGATCGCGGTAGCGAGCTAGAAAGAATAGTGAGTGTGATGGCGCGTGTCTGTTGGATCTGAGTTTTCAACAGTAAATAGCTATATTTAGAATTAGAATGGATTTTACAGAGTCTGTTCGAGATGCTCTTATATGCTAATAGTAGCCAAGGTTTTTTTTTCCAGGAATAACATTGTTATAGGTAGCCAAAGCTTTTTAAAAATCGCAAATTCAAAGGCTGCGTGGTAATAAAACATTTCCTAAAAAAACCAAGTGCATATCAATATAGTATTGTTACAGGTAGCCAACGATTTTACTGCAGCATTCAAAAGACTGCGTATGACAATAAAAATTCCTGAAAAAAAAACTAAAGTGCAAACTTTGAGTGCGGCAAATAAAAAAAATGGCCCGTGCAAGTCTCGAACCTGCGACCTTTGCGTTATTAGCACGACACTCTAAGACCATCTCCAGCAACAATACTCACCCGCATATGCAAAAAGACCCATATGCAGCAGGAGAGAGAGGAGACTCTCGTGCTGCAAAAGAGGAAGCTTTGCAGCAGCAAAGCTGCATCCCTTGGCGCATCTACTGCGGCCGTTGGTTCCCGCGCGCGGTTGTTGCACCACCAGACTCGAGCTCGCCGTCGTCGTTGCCGCCGGAGGACCTCGGACTGGGGCTCCGCGCCGTCCACACGTCGTCGAGCGGCTGCCGCACTCCCCTTCCACGTTGAACACGAAGGTCAACATCGTCGGGCCGGCTGGATCTGCGTCGACGGAGAAGGGGAGGAGGCCGGGATGCCCGACGGAGAAGGGGAGGCTGTGGAGGAGGAGGCCGGGATGCTCGACGGAGAAGGAGAGGTGCGGTGAAGGACCAACGGCGGAGTGGAAGCGCGGTGGAGGAGCCGAAGGTGCGGCGGCGGACGGGAGACGCGGTGGCGGCGGATGGGAGACGCGGCGGCGGACGGGAGGCGCCCTCCTCCGCGCTGGAGGGCCGCGGCTGCCCCTGTTCGCACAGGCCCACCGGAGGGATCGGAGGGCGCCGCCGGCCACCATGGGATCCCCGCTGCACAAGCTCTCCTGTTGACCGCCAGATCCCGCCGCAGAGAGCCCACCTCACCTCCAATCGAACTCTGTCCTGCCTCCGGACGCCTCCTCGCGAGCTCCGCCGACCGGCAGATGAAGGCGGAGGAGTGAGGCCGGCCGGAGGAGAGCAGCCGTCCTCCGCCGCCGAGAAGAAGGGGGCGGTCGAGATCCGCGCTTGCCTCGCCTCCAACGCCGCGCAGCCTGGGCAGATCGATTTGGCCGGCGGTGGTGCCCGAGAGGCCGCTCAGAGGAAGGAGGTGGCGGGCCGCCACGGGGGTCCTGGAGTCCGCAGGAGACGGGCACGAGGGGAGCGCGAGGTGGGTGGAAGTGGTCGGTTGGAATGAAGATAGGAGAGAGAACCCCGATGTCACGTGGAGATTTTGGAGGCTGTCGCAAGATAGGTTTGAGTTAGAGATAAGATAGAGATTAGTTGAGTTAGAGATAGAGTTTCTTAGTTTGTTAGCTTGAAGAATAAGTTGGTTGTGCATAGGCTCGGCAGCATATAAGCCGTGACCCTGCATTAGCGGGAGGCATTAGATTAAGATTGATCTTGTTCCACACGTCCTGCCTCCCTGATGCGTAGTCGAGCTATCACGGCTCCTCCGCGCCGGCGAGGTCCAGGGCCGCGTCCTGTTACCAATTTTAAGTATAATCTTCGTCGTCCACCTCTCTCCAATCTCCCCAACACTTCCATCCGTGACAACTTGGTATCAGCTGAGCCTTGTTACGTGTCCATGGCGGAGCTCGCTGAACTGAAGAAGGAGATCGCCGCGCTCACCGCCTCCATCCGCGACCTCAAGAAGACGGTGATCGACAATGGCACAAAATTCGACGATCTCTCCATCAAGGTTGACAAGCTCTCGCCGCTTGCTCCCGTGGCCTCCCAGCTCGCGACCTTGCCGGAGAAGGTCGTGACACTCCAATCCTCAGCGTTCGAGAACACGGAGCAAGTCTGTGCCCTCAACCTCGCTCTCCAGCGCGTCGAATCGGCACAACGCGACGGCAAGGCGCCCGCCGCCGCCGACGGCGACGCCACGATCGGCTCCGCCAACGAGCCGTTTCAGCTTGGGCCCAAGCCGCCGCCACTCCGCTCCGAGCAGCCACCGTTCCACCCCGAGCCGCCGCCGCGGAATCCGTACCGCGTGGAGGAGGACGAGTACAATGACAGTCGCTTCCACCTGTGCGTCTGCCTCGACTTCCCGACGTTCGACGGCAAGGGAGACCCCCTCCCGTGGCTCAATCGCTGCGAGATGTTCTTCAGAGGCCAGAACACGCCGGAACGCTGCAGAGTCTGGTACGCGGCGATGCATCTCACCGGCTCGGCCCAGATGTGGTACTACAGGCTGGAGCTCACCGCCGGCACCCCGTCGTGGCGTCGTTTCGCCCAGCTTGTCCAGCAACGTTTCGGGCCGCCCATCACCGACAGTCCGGTGGGCGAGATCATGCTCCTTCGCCGCACAGGGCCGGTCGAGGAGTACGTTGACAAGTTCCTCGCCCTGGCCTGCCGCGACGCAGACCTCACCGAGCAACAGCTCGTCCAGATGTTCACGGCAGGCCTGGTCAATCCTCTCAAGACGGACGTCGCCCTCCGCCGGCCGGGGATTCTAGACGATGCCATCATGTTGGCACGAGCGTACGAGCAGCGACATCTGCTATCTCCGTCCGACACCATAGGCTCACTGGACGACGGTTCGCCGCTCCGCGAGCCGCCCGTATCCTCAGCGCTCACATCATCTTTGGCAACGGCTGCAGCTACAACCTCAGCCTCTTCCACACCACCAGGCTCCGGCCGTTCGACACCGTTGTCATCTTCGCTCCCTCGTCGTCGTCTCACTCCAGCTGAGGTGGCACAGCGTCGCGCCGATGGCGTCTGCTACAACTGCGATGAGAAGTACACTGTTGGCCATCGCTGCAAGAAGCTGTTCGTCATTGAGGTGCTTGGCTTCAACGATTAGGAGTCCGAGCGCATGCTTTGACGTCCTGACCCAGCGCATGCAAGTGCAAGCTCGAGGACGAGCTTCTGGAAAAGGAGGGGAGAGATGTCACGTGGAGATTTTGGAGGCTGCCGCAAGATAGGTTTGAGTTAGAGATAAGATAGAGATTACTTGAGTTAGTGATAGAGTTTGTTAGTTTGTTAGCTTGAAGAATAAGTTGGTTGTGCATAGGCTCGGCAGCATATAAGCCGTGACCCTGCATTAGCTAGGGAGGCATTAGATTAAGATTGATCTTGTTCCTCACGTCCTGCCTCCCTGGTGCGTAGTCGAGCTATCACGGCTCCTCCGCGCCGGCGAGGTCCAGGGCCGCGTCCTGTTACCAATTTTAAGTATAATCTTCTTCGTCCACCTCTCTCCAATCTCCCCAACTCTTCCATCCGTGACACCCGAGTATGCAGCATGGACGGACGTCAACTGCAAAATGCAGCACCTGCTGCGGTGACTGCTGGAGGGTGTACAGTGCGGTTTGAATCTGCATTTTGCAGATGCACACCTAGATGAAGAACCCGCTGGAGATGGTCTAACGAACTGAGCTAATAGGCCATTGCTTGATTATGTTTTTTAAAACATTTATAAAAACGTTAATTTGTTTTAACACCATAGCTCGCCACCAAAATCCTCATGGTAGAGACATTTAAAATACATATAGTTTTCTTCTCTTGCCAAACTTTAGGTAGTTATTAGTAATTTAATTATCATCACACTTGTCATTTTTTCTGTAGCATAAATCAAATGGATGTAGCGCTAGCTGAGACATGGCTCTCGTAAAAATTGTTCATAGCCCTTGAAATTTATCATACAATGGTTGTGACATCTCATATGATTCTCTCTCTGTTCCAAAATAAATACAATTCTAACAAATTTTAGATAAAGTGCTAGTCTTAGAAAATGACCTTATTATCCCTAAGATAATTGCTCATGAAAGTTATGACTAAGACCACAACTTATGATTAAGACCACAAATTTTTTTGGTTATGTAGGTTTTGAATAAATCTGCATGTAGTGGGCCTAGGAAAGGAATTTCTTCACACCAATGTCAGCAGTTTAAGAAATTAACAGCTAAACTTAGTGGCTAGTCTGAATGATCACTGGTCTTATATGGGGATCCAATGAATACAACAGCAAGAAAGCATACAAACAGCTGATGGGAACATCTCCCAATAGACCATTATTCAAATGGATGTGGAACTCTTGTTCTAGGGGCAGGTATAAAATTTTCTTTTGGCTTCTCTCGAACTTAACACCAGAAGCATCCTTAGAAGAAAAAGACCACTACTATAATTGTGCCCTATGTAACAACAGTTCTGAGGAAACTTTGGTCCACCTTTTCTTCACCTGCACTTTCAGCCAATGGTGTTGGTGCTTTCTAAATATCAGATGGAACTTAAATATGATGGGTTTGAGATGATCATTGAAGCTAGAAGAGATTTCAACTCGAAGATCTTCATAGAGATCTTCATGGTTGCTTGCTGGGCCATTTGGACTCATCGAAATGAAGTAATTTTTCATGGTGTTTCAGTATCCCTAGGGAGGTGGAAGTCTGATGTTCAGAGATGAATCTGGTCTCATCCTCCATAGGGCCAAACCATTGCTGAGAATGGAGTTAGAATCCTGGTTTTGTAATTTTCATTAAAGTTTTTTTCTCCTCTTTCTCTTTGGGCATAAGGCCCTGTAATCTGTATAGTACATATCTTTTTCTTTATGATGAAAACCAGTAGGGGGCCTCCCTTCTGTTACCCTGCTGTTCATGCCCTTGTTCACTTATTTTTCATAGGTGCAGGCATTGTTCTGATCAGATGAACCCTACTTGGCCGAGCTAAAACTACAGTCATTGTTGAAAAAATATTTTGAATACTATTGTAAGACGAGTGAGTACTTATTTTCCAAAACTACTGTATAATGGTGTGCCCATCTCTTAGCAACCATCACCCCGCCAGTGGCCAAGCCACCCATTGAGAATGTATCTTGCAGATATGCTTGTGGACGTGCATTTATATCCTTGGAGATATCCAAGAGCACCCACTACACCATGTCCATGTCAACATCTCCTCAGTTCAAAAATCTTGATTTTGAGCACGTGCATTTATCCTATGGACGTGCCGATGCCCATTCGCATGTGGCTATGCCTAATTCGAGAAACCATATATACCTGATGTGTAGGTTTTTCTATTATTAGAGAAAAAGAAAAATGAGATAAGATTATAACCTTAGGAACATGAAAATAAAAAAACTAAAAAAACAACCAATAATGCGTGACCACCAGCCGTTGCCAGCGAAAAACAACGGAACCACAAGCGCACCACCCATAACCAACAACAGCAAAGACGCACCTCAGTGTGTGGACTCCCGAGCGCTAGCACAGTAGCACAAGCAAGGAGTGCAGGGAGAAAAAGGATTCACACTACCTCCACACGGACGAATCTGCTACCGCTAAGACAATTAAAGAACACGACCCCTGGTACAAATTAAATCCTCAATTATTTTTGTACCATAAAGTTTTCCAAAGTCAAGGCAGGATGGTACAAATTATTCGAAACCTGAATACGCCATCGGATATCAAACAACAAGTGTCCCGCTCTGGATTCCAACACAGCGGCAGACACCAAGATTATCCGGATGATCAGCAAAATAATCCACAACTGCTACTAATGCATAATAAAATATAAGCTATGAATGGTAAAACACCAAATTGAATTCATTCTTAAAAACAACTTTGCTGATCAAAGAATAACACGGTAACAACTTGCATACAGACATACAACAGTTGTCAATCTTTTTTTTTTTTGAAATAATAACAGTTGTCAATCTAATGACATTTATAAGATACAATGTGAGTACGCAGGCAGTGTAGTAGCAGTTATGTGCAACTCCAGGGCTAGTTCCTTTCAGCCTTACAAAGCCTGCAATAGCTATTAGCTGCTTACCTTTTGTATGTTCCTGCACCATCATGAGTTAACAAGATCCCTACTGTGCAATCTACCAAGGAGTTCATGCTTGATAAGGTTACCTAGTCCTGCAAACTTTAACCTTCTAGATAAAATACATTGTCAACCTGCAAGACACTGGGGCTGTGGCTTCACCCCATGAACCACTTCCTGTGATCTAAAACTGGTACCTTCACTTAGGTAGACTTTAGCATACAGTTACCCGACAGGAGAAGTGCATTACTACCACTAAATCAGCAACACTTATTTAAGCATTAGAACACCACATGCATGAGAGCGAGTTTACAAGACTCAGTAAGATCATGAGATGTGCTAGTGCATTTCAAGGTCATTGTGATCTATGCATGCTAAGTTTCCAGCTATCTACAGTTAAGATCTTAGCTATTCACACCAAAGTATATAAAATCTAGAACCAAGTAAAAACTAAAACTTCAAAATATCACATTGAAATACATAAAAAATGCCTTCCATGCTATAGCACATTTCAATTTCATTGAGTATCAGAAGGATGTTGCAAGTTGCAGCAGTGCAATCGCCTTGTGAAATGACGGCTAACAGGAACAAGTTTGGTATATATGGTCTCTACTTTCAAGAATGGCATGTGGTTCAAGTGTTACTTATAAGGATGACAGTCACATCTCTGAGAAGTAACCTGCATCTCACACAATGCCAAGTAACATCTCCCTAGTTTGTTTCTCAAGTAACATCTTCCTGGCTTTTGGGTGGCACATAGGAAAAATGTATTTCAACAAAAACGCTAGACTGAAGCAGGTTTCAAACGAGCAAATACACGCAAACTCAAATGCAACCTTAAATACATAGGTTCGGAACATTTACGGCAGGGCTACAAACACAGGCCCGGAGGAAGATATAAGTAATGTAGTTTGAGGAAAATCAGATGGTCTATGGCATCCAGACAAGTCCTCCTAAGCAAAGCTTCCAGGTTGGGCAATACTCTTGGTCATCTGGTTTGGGAAGGGGGCTCCAATAAGCAAGCTCCAAACTTCATTGTCTTGGCTGTTTTTAGTGCGGGAGGGGGAGCAGGGGGCAACGGAGAAAAGAACAGGTCCATCAGAAGATAGCTGAGCTGGGTTAAATGTGTTAAAAAGGCAGCAAAGCATTAAGGTGAAGAAGGCACATCACATTATTCATTCTTACAAGTCAAAACAAGGTTGAAGAAACCATACCTGTTTTATTCAACAAATCTAGGTCCTAATAACCATGACGCTTTGCATAGGGAAGAGAACTGTGACCAGATAAAGAGCTGTGTGAGCAATGTGCGATAAAAGATAGATGTAAAACAAACAGTTGCTATACTCAATTATGTATCAAATTGAATTGCTATATACTGGCGAGTAAAAAAAGGACCATTCTTACCTACTGCTGGTTGTGCGGCCACTGTACCCACTGTAAGCCCCATATCCTCCTCCAGATGCCTAGAGAAAGTTTAGTGTGGAAATATAAAAGTTGATTAGTAATCTGTCAACAAGACAACAAGCATAGCAAAGAATACAGAAGGCATTATGTTATACCTGGGTACTGCTATAACCTCCATAGCTGTCAGAAGGAATCATATCATCTGATCCACGAAAACCACTTGAATATAGATAATGCCCAACAGGCTTAGTGTCTCTGCTTATATACTTTGGTTCATCCGAAACAGCAGCAGGCAAAGGATGATAAGGGATCACAGGTGGAAATGCAGATAAAGCACCCTCTCTTTCAAAGAAATTGGCTTTCAGCCTTGCAGCTATTTGCAGAAGAGCATGTCTTGCAACATCAAGGCCTCCACTGATCTGGTGCACGGGTAAATAATATGATGAAAACTGCAGTAGCACAACTGCACAATTGACTAAAAAGGAATGGAGAAATCAGGAAGTCCAAAGTGATACCTGAACCATCTCTTCATCTTCTGCGGCTACCTTTGGAACATTTTCCTTTGAAAGGATGCGTATGTTTGCTCTTGATGATCTCCGTATCTCAGTAATGATTGAACCACCTTTGCCAATTAGGCACCCAATACGTGATGTAGACACCAACAGACGTGTTGTGTATGATGGTTCTGCTGATTCTGCATCACTTTTCTCACTGCATCTAGGCTGCAAGCGAATTGCAGCATCAATTGTTGGCGAGACAGGATCTTCAAAGAACTGCATGGAAAAAAGCGGCTGGTCAAGAAACACGGAGGGTAAGTGAGGAGGCATAATAAAGCATAACGATAGAATAAAGGAATCACCTCTTTTGCAGAAACTGTAATTATGCAATCATCTTCAGCACCTGAATTGGAGCTATCCACTTTAATAAAAGCCCCAGATTCCTGCCTAATCTGTTTGATAATTCCACCACCCTTCCCAATTACACCCCCCACGTTTGCAGCAGCACAAAGTAAACGCAAACTAAACTCCTTTGCAGAGCTCTCATCCCTCCGTGGTTGATACACAGAGGGCCAATCTCCTGGCACATCACCTTTGTATCCTCCATAAGCAGGAATTACAGGAGTAATCCCAACAACAGGTGCAGAAGATGAGCTTCCAAGGTGGGAGCTCCCTGCATAAGGTTGGGTCAAGCTGGATGCAAGAAGATGCTGTGACTTGGATGGGTTGTCATGGAGGCGCGATGACACTTGACGAAGAGCCTTTCTGACAACTACAGCATCCCCGGATATCTGGGTGTCAAAAATATAGGAAGCATTGTCAGTAAATATTAAGTATTCCATTACATCTTTCAAAGTTTTGGACTTTTGGTGACAATTAAATGATGTAGACATTTAACAAAGAGGTAGCATTATGCAAAAAGGACAGGTTAGGCGTGGACATGCCTACAACTTGTTTAGGTAATGTAAGAATTGGCGTGGACAATGACTAACCTGGAGAAGTTCATCACCATTAATGGCACATGCTGGGATATGATCATTACTAAGGACGCGTATTTGCGCACCAGTCTCACTACGGATTCCTTGGATGATATGCCCACCTTTTCCAATAATGCATCCTATCTGATCTGATGGCACAAGCAAGCGAACAGTAACTTGAGGTACAACTTCTTCAATGTCTTCATTCCCAAGACTCTCATCAGAAGAAAGCCTCTCATGAACTCTAAAGAGAGCATCCTGAGCAGGGCAAACCTTATCTTCCATGTCATCAATGGTGTTAGTTTCCCTGCTTGAGCTAAATATTGTGATAACTCGCTCTTCACAGCCAGGGACACTTTCACCAATTCTAATCTTAGCTTGAGTCTCAGTCCTCAACTGCTTCGCAATCTCTCCACCACGGCCAATGATACTCCCAATTTTTCTAGAGGCGCAGAGGTAGCGATACACGGTATCATCAGGACCAGGAGCATAGGAATCATCACCAGGATTTCTTCTCTTACCACCTCCGTTTTCAGCATAATCAGAGTGCCGTTTTCCATGACTGTTTCGGTGACCAGCCATCTGGATTCTGGAAGCAGAGATAAAAGAGTCAAATACACAGAAAATTGCCTCAAGAAAATGAGGGCTTAAATACCAGTCCACAGTCATTAATAGCAGAGCATGTGATGCGGTAACACTATAACCGTCTTTTGCCTATATAGGGTAATCCTTTCATATCTGAAAGGGGATTGAAAAATAAAGGGGAAATATGAATGGAAAGGGGATCTGGTGGATCTGATTTTTCTCCTGCCGGCCTTTGGCTCCAAAATCTTAGAATACGATATCTGGGATATTATTTTTCTTCCTCATACTAATCACACCCGAAACAGAATGTACTCACAGGGATCATATTAGGCTAGATTAATGCAAATCTCAAGACAAAACAGGGAGAAGCCTCACATCTTAAAGTAAGGATCCCATCTGCAGTTCCTTGCAATTTTGATGGGGGCCTATAATAAGCTCGGCACCCGCATGGAGTACTTTGTTAAAATAGCGGCTAACTGTTTCTCCTAATCTATCAAAATTAGTTGGACTAACCTATTCATAAGGTTATTTCCCACTGTATTTAGAAACATGCCCACCTGTTGCCCAACACAGCAGTGGATAGTATCTTTAAGCAAACCACGATCTCTAAAAAGAATGCAAACAGAAAGAATTTGGCTCTATTAAGTCTTAGCATGTTCACACAGGTTGTATCATCCTTTCAAATTTTGTTTTTTAAGTACTCTAGTCTCATCCTATCCCTCCTCCATAGGCCCATATGCAATACTAAACCTCATGCATCACGTTTACGACGTTTACATTTTCTAGACTCAATAACTATGCCCATCATTGACAACAGCATGTATGATGCAGCAACACAAATTACAACCTTGGTCTTCTTATCCATCTATCTACAATAGAAGATTTAAAGAAAAAACAATGATGGAACCATGCCATACTTTTGTTCATCTTACTATGATGAAGATTGAAAAGTATCATGCAATTACAATAATCATGCACTCACACAGGGGCGGAGCCACCGGGGGGGGGGGGGGGGGGGGGGGGGGGCCCGGCCCCCCCCCCCCCCAATGCCCGCGGGACACCACTACAGATCTTTTAAAAAAAACCAATTAGTGCTAATCAACAAGAAATTAACTATATTGGCCCGCCAATTAGCGCCAAGGCCCACTATGATTATTACTACCCACCGGCCCATGAGAAAGGCAGCCACGCAGGCCTGCTGTATGCCTGTATTCACGACAGAAACATCCTCAACTCTGCTCGTCGTCGTCGAATCAAATTCCGTGCCGACTTTTCAGTTCTCATCGCATCGCAGATTCGTCGCAGACTGACCGACGCAGGCGGCGGCGCCTGCACTGCGGCAGGGCACAGGCGCACAGCACGCCGCGCAGGTCGCCGGCCAGGGTCGTCCTTTCTACTGGCTGCTCCAACCGCAACACTCTAGGTAAGATTTCTTCTAATCTAATTGCAATTTGATTGATCAGGTGTTTTGTTTCCCCCCCAAATTGCAGAATGTATTTTTCAATCCTTTTGCTTTGCTTAGTATCAATTTTGTCATCCAACTCATGTTGATTTACTTAGTATCAATTTTCGATTCGAGTTAGCATGTGTATATATCTACATATCGTGTCGTATATCGTCACTTCTACCATTGCCCATTGGTGGCTGCGTCTCGGCCCCCCCAATGCTGAAATCCTGGCTACGCCCCTGCACTCACATCTAGCAGTATGCCATGTTGCATCTCTGATTACTCATCCAACAAATAGAGTTGCAATTTCTAGCAAATGCAGTGCCACACGAAGAAGAGAAATTGTATGCTAGGGTTTCCATACCAGAGAAGACGAAGCACAGAGGAGGGGGGCGGCGACGGGGAGCAGTAGGCGCGGTGGAGGAGAAGAGGCGCGGTGGAGGAGAAGAGGCGCAGTGGAGGAGCCGGAGCGCCGTCCACGGGAGCCGGAGGCGCGGTGGCTGACGGGAGGCGCGGCGGCGGACGGGAGGCGCGGGCGAGATCCAGAAGACCGAAGCGCACGGGAAAGATGGGGGGAGGAGGGGGTGAGGAGGATATCGTCGGGGGGAAAGACGCCCTCACGCGCGACGCACGTGACGTGCTGGGTCGGGGCTCGGGAGGTCGGGGCGAACGGACCCGGATGGGTTGGACCCAACGGGATATTTAAATTTTTAGCATTATAACGGATGGCGTCTCATAAAATAGCACTCTACCGGATGACGATACAGATTTAGCATGTGAGAGAGAAAGCACATACATATTTACCACTTTGGCACCCGTGGCATGCCAGGTCACCCTTCCAGCTCGGATCCTAGTCACCGAAGAGCATAAAATGTCAGTTATGCCCTTGCCTTCTTCCTCCTCCCCTTCTCTCTTATCACTTACACATGGGCTCGGCGTGTAAGGTTTCTTCAACCTCCAGACCTCAAGCCGTTACAAACACAGGCCACGGCGGCGCTCCCGCACTACACCGTCAAGCAGGGAGGAGCAGAGCCGCCGCGGCCGGCCGGGCGAGCTTAGGGGCCGGTCGAGCTCGGGCTCCGCCCAAGGAGCTCCGATGGCCGGTGCACACGGAGAGGAGCAGGGCGGCGCACGCCCGAGAGCCCCACCGGCCGCCGCCGAGCCCGAGAGCTCCGCCGAGGTAGCCGTCCGTGCTCGTGAGATTCATCACCGTGCGTGGCCCGTCCTCCGGTTGGCGGCGAGGCTGCCTGCGCCCCGCGGACGGCCCGCCCTCCAGCGAGCGAGCGGCTAGCCCCGGCTGGCGAGCTCATCTGTGTCTGGTGGCGCGGGATCGAGGTCGTCCTCCGTGTCCGGCGGGGGCGGCGGGCGACGCGAGGTGGCTGGGGGAGGCAGCGCTGCGGCTCGTGGTCCGCTCGTGGCCGTGGCGCACACCGGCGGGAGCTTCTTCTCCGACTCCAACGCAAACCGACGGCGGCGCGTGCCGACGGTGCCGCGGAGCCCGTGCGGCGGCCGAAGCTGGCCGGGGGAGGTCGACGTGGCGGTCATGGCGCACGACCGTGGTGGCCCCGGTGGAACCGGCACGTGGGCTGCCAGCCACCGGCAGGCACAAGCGGAGCCGGCCAGTCCTGGGGAGAGAGGGGCCCCTGCATGGGGCGCGCGGCCTCCCCTGCGTGGGGGCGGTGGCCTCCATGGCGCTTGACCATTGCCTCCGTGGAAATGAAGGAAAGGGAGAGGGCCGGAGAGGAAGGGGGAGGGAGATGGTCGGAGATGGCGGCTCCGAGCGGCCACATGATAAGAAGAAAGAGGACGGGGCAGGGGCATTGGACGTCATTTGCGAGCCGCCGTGGGGACGGATCCGACGTGGACTGCTGCGTTGTCACGCCACGTGAGCAAATGTGGTAATTCTGTATGTATTTTCTCTCTCCGATGCTAAAAATGTATCACCATCTGGTAGAGTGCTATTCTATGAGACGCCATCCGCTATCACCTTTCTTAAAAGCTCACCCTCTTTGCTGCTCTCCCCGCGTTTCCAGGCTGACGTGTCGCGCAGGCGTGCGTTTGGTCGTTTTGCAAAAAAGTCCTTTGGTTTCCTGCAAATCGTGAAACGGTCCCGTGCGTCCGGGTCGTCTAGAAACCACGTTTGCAAAATGTTCAGATAAGTCCTTCATCTAATATTTATTTCTACGCCAAGAAGAGAAGAATGTCGTTTTACGAAAAAACCCCCAGCCACTTTTGCAAACACCCCCTCCCACCACCCTACACCCCGCCTAATACCAGCCCCCTCCCGTTTGGCCCCGAACCCTAACCTCTCGGTCAATCCACTCCCCCACCGCTCCCTCTCCTTCCCTCCTCTCCGCCGCCGCCACATCCCCTCCGGCCCTCCCCTTCCCCCTCCCCGCCATGCCTCCGCCGCTCTCCACCGCCCCTCCCTGCCGCCGCTCTCCACCGCCCCTCCCCGCCGCCGCCGCTCCCTGCTCTCCGCTACCTCGATCCAGATCCAGCGCGGGGAGCAGCAGAGAGGAGAGTTCGACGGTGGTGGGCGGCGTGAGGGCAAGGCATACTCCGCTGAGGTCCCAATTCTAACCACAAGCAGCCGTCTACCCGCAGGGCGACGTCGGTGCCTCAAGTCGGCAGGCTAGCAAAACCCGCGGGAGCGCCAACCAAGCTGGCGGTGGCAGATCGCGCACCTTCCCCGCTGCACCATGCCGGCGGCGTCCCCCTCGACAGGTCCTCGGCGTCCATCGACCTGCCGTAAAAGCCGTCGGCCGCCGCAGCGGAACGCTGGTCCTTCAAGGCGTCGCCGGCGGCCGCATCATCCCGCGTCGCCGCTACCGATGTAAGGCAAAGGCGGCACGAAACCACCTGATCGACGATGCATGCGTGCCTTACTAATTTCTTGTACTAATTCATTTTGTCCCGATTGATCAGAAGCAGCAGAGGAATGTCAAGGCGTCGGAGCTCCAGGCGCAGCTAAGCCTCGTGCAGGAGGAGCTGACGGGCGCGAGGGAGCGCCTGGCCTCCGTCGAGAATGAGAGGGCGCAGATCCTCGAGGACATGGCGCTCGCCAGGCGGCTTGCCGCCGACGCCTCCGGGAAGCTGGAGGAGTCGCTGGCGGCGGGCCGAGGAGGCTCTCGAGCTGGAGAGGTTCAAGTCCACGGAGCGCGAGCAGTCGGCCATCGACGACGCCCGCCGGGCGGAGGACGAGTGGCGACACAAGTACGACAACATCAAGAAACGCCACGCCGAGGACGTCGCTTCACTCATCGCCGCCACCCGGGAGCTGGACGCCGTCAGGGACGAGCTAGCGGCGATGACGCAGGCGAGGAACTCGGCTCTGAGTCAGGCGGATGAGATGCAGAGGATCGCCAACGACAATGCCAAGAAGGCGGAGCTCCTGACGGCCGAAGTGGCTCGGCTGAAATCCCACTTGGACACTCATCCTCGCCCGCGGCATGGCCGTCATGTCGCATCGAGCAGGAGCTCGCGTGCTCCCGGCGGTCCATGCGCTACTCCACCCCGTCAAGATAAGAACGCCTCCCTCCCTCCTCTTCCCCTCCCCTCCTTTCTTATCTGTTCCCTCCCCTTCCTCCCGCATCCCGTCCCGGTTCCAAACCCTAGCGCTCTCGCGGTTCCCCTCTCGCTGCATCTGCTTTCCTCTCGGTGTGCCGTGGCGCGCAGAGCAGTGAGCTCCGGCCATTTTCTATGCTCCTTTCCTTTCAGCAGCTTCGGATTCGCTGTTGCTCAGTCTGATGAGCGGATCTTTGGCTTTCTTGTGTAGGTGCCGACGAGCAACCCATGGTGTCCGTGACATAGGCTGCGAGCGAGGGCCGTGCACGGAGGTAGGTTACCTGAAGGATTTGGATCCTTTGCTTTTGCTTGGTGCCCTTTGATAATCCTGCGTCTGATGCATTTTGTTGTGCCTGCAGTGAGTTCCGTGGATTTGGTCAGCAGGTTCTGGAGGTGAGTTTGCCCCTCCCTCTTCATCTTCTATGTGTGTTTGTGCTTGCTGCTTATCATGCCTTTGATTAGTGAGTGACTGCTTGTTGTCTGGTTCTTGTGCAAGACTGCCATGGGTTTGTGGCTCCTTAGTGGAGAGGGGAAATTGCAAGGTTAGATATTGAAGGGTCTAATACTCTCTGGTCGATCACTTTCTTGCAGCCCAGAAGAAATCACATGTATTTGATTCCATGTGATTCAAATAGACATGTCAAAAAACAATATGAGGGTCTGGCTTGAAGAGAAGGAAATTTCATTCTGTACCACCTTCAACACCTCCAAGGAACTAGACAGCCTTGTGTGTTATCTATAGAACATGTTTTAGAGATATATTAGTATTAGTGCCGTTGTTTTTTTTTTGTCTACCCATGTTTTCTGTACACTGGCCCTCCAAAGCAATAAATCCTCTCTATATACGTAACATGGTATTAGAGCGGAGATACTAAACCCCAACGTGTGGCTACCAATCTGTTAACATTAAGAACAAGTCTTCTCTATGTTTACTGATATCACCATCTGCAAAATAGTTAATTATACTTACTGTCAGAACCACTTTGTTTCCTTCATTATTTCAGTATTATGTACCATTAGTTTAGCAGTAGATGCTTGAGAGTGAATGTTAGATGTAGTTAAACATCTATCCTTTTTTTCTTCCAATTATTTCAGGAGGCATTTCACAAATTCATTGGGCAGCCAGTTTCGATATTCTGTTCTAGCCGAACGGTATGAGAACTTGCTTTAATGCAATTTTTAATAAAGTTAGTATCTTATAGTTCAGTCTGTATCTTTATTGGAATATATTATTGTTATGTTTCTGCAATTGACAACAATCAATCTAATGGACCCTTATAGTCTTGTTGAATTTTTCCTTTGAACTCATGATGCTTTACTATATCTGTTCTGGTATGTCCCAGAATGCTTGTTTTACAATACCTGTTGTCAAAAGAGATGTCCTAGAATGCGTTGTCAGTCACAAATATACATAAAATATGTATGTAATTGTCACAATGAAATAATATTAGCAGGTTTCACAGAGTGCTTTTGCATTATATTTTAGAAATCTTCGCTAACATATAAATGCCCAAACAATAAGGAAAAGATAAAGACGTCAACCATAATTTACCTTTAGTTAATGAACCTTAGGGGTTAGGACCATAATAGATTGTTGCTATATAGTGCTTTGAACTTATGATCTGATCAGTGTGTAGGTTTTGATGATTACCATAGTTTTCTGCAGTATTTTCTTCTTGTACTGGTATACTTATACTTCTCCGGTGATCTATTTCATGTGTTAGCTTTGTTTTGTTCAGAATGCAGGTGTTCATGCTTTATCAAATGTTTGTCATGTTGATGTGGAGCAGATAAGTAAAAGAAAGCCTGGCGAAGTGGTTTGTACACCTCCGACAGCCTCCCTGCATGTTTTGATTTTGACCTTTGCATGTTAATTATGTCAATAACAAGTTAATTATGACTTTTAATCTGACATGACAGAACTTGTTAATTATGACTGATAAATTTTGAAGCCCGCGGGAGGGAGTATCAGTTGCTCCCTCATTTCAAATTGTAGGTCTTTTTTGGCTTTTCTAGGTTACACTATATCTAAGTGCATAGCAAAAACTATACACCTAGAAAAGTCAAAACAACATACAATTTGTAATGGAGGGAGTACATACTTATTGTCTCGTCAGTTACCATTATATTCATCATGGGTACACTTGTCTGTCAAATAATTTAGAAGACAATATCCTGACATCTGTGCTTTCCATATACTTTAGGGATCAATAGCAATCAGCATGTATATACATCAGACTCCTTTCTGCTTTGTTTGTTGTCACCTGGCTGCTGGTGAAAAAGATGGAGATGACCTAAGAAGGAATTCAAATGCCGAAGAAATACTTCGAAGAACAGTGTTTAATCCAGTCCATACTGTAGGCATGCCTATGAGAATACATGACCATGAGTAAGTTATCTAATCTGTCTTCTAGTAATTTGTGCTATGTTCCAAAGCTTGCACTAAATTATACATCTGTATCTACTGTTATATGGTGGTCATAGATATTGATGCTATACCCAGCCATATGATTTCTCATGTTAATATCTGTCCTTAATTTCAGAAGGATTATATGTTTAGGAGACCTCAACTATCGGATAAACTTATCCTATGAAAGGACACATGAACTAATCTCTAAACAGGACTGGGATGGATTGTTTGAGAGGGATTAGGTAATTTGATGGACTATTAAATTCATTTACCTTTACTTTTATAGGATTTCCATCTCATTCTTCTCTAACAGCTGAAAAGAGAATTGAGGAAAGGATGCACATTTGACGGCTCGGTTGAAGGGGCGATCAGCTTTCCTCCAGCATATAAATATGAGCTTGATTCAGAAAACTATGTGAGTGATGAGAGCAAGTCTGGCAGAAGAACTCCTGCATGGTATGCTGTTCATGTAACCTTTTAATTCATCCAATCATTCTAGATATTAGTATTAAGTACACCAATAACAAAAATCTCTCTCATCTACATGTAGGTGTGACCTTATTCTCTCATACGGAAAGGGAATCAGGCTACTTTTGTACAAGAGGGGGGGGGGAGCATACACTTTCTGATCACCGCCCAGTGACTGCAGTCTACATGACTGAGGTTGAAGTTTTCCGCCGTAGAAAGCTGTAGAGGGCTCTAAGTCTCTAACATTCCCTGATGCAGAGGTCGAGAGGGACCACCTATCATCCGAGGACGGACTTTTTGAACAAAAGAATAATTGAACCATGAGACGTGCAGTTTCTTAGCTGTAGTCCTGAGTGGGTGGTGTGGTCAATGCTAGCTTTCAGAACTCGTCTGAGAAAGTTCAGTTGCATTATGTTACATAGTCACCCGCAAGCAGTTGATTCGTCACTCCACATATTCATTAATTATATTTGTTGCATGCTTGTTTTATGAAGAACATCTCAAGGATTACGCTTCATTATAGGAGGGAAGGCATAGTGTCTTGAAAATTTGCCAAAATTATGCATAAATGTTATCCCACATTATGTCGTTTAGGAAGAAAATTCTCCTTTTTTTTCATTCAACATAGAGCCATTGCCTCCTTGTTAGTCCATTGCTTTTTCCAGACAACTCAAGTAGTTTTTGCTGATCATAGTTTTGTTTAGGATATAACGCACAACGTGCGCCAAATGTTGTAGTAATACTAAAAAGTTAAATATCCTGGACCAACCCACGTACCGCAGGTTCATTGTTCAACCCGTCCCAACCCGGTTGGACCCTCTCTATCACAATAGCTAGCTACTCCGACACAGCATTCCGCGGCTCCGCCCCAGCCCAAAAATTCTCAAACCCTAGCCTCGTCTTCTCCGACCTCACCTTCTTCTCCGTAGCTGTCCTGCCGGCCAAGATGTCGTCGTCGGGCGGCGGCGGAGGCCAGCAGTTCCGCTACACGCAGACGCCGTCTAAGGTGCTTCACCTGCGGAACCTGCCGTGGGAGTGCGCCGAGGAGGAGCTCGTCGAGCTCTGCAAGCCCTTCGGCCGCATCGTCAACACCAAGAGCGGCGTCGGCGCCAACCGCAACCAGGCCTTCGTCGAGTTCGTAAGCCCCTCCCCGCCCCGCCCCTCTCGAATCCCGACACTAGCACCCCGTCGATCTCCACCGCGATCCGATCGGGAATTCTGGGCGGGCGCGCCGCTGGATGTCCTGTTCGGTTCTCACATGTACATGAAATTGAAGCCTTCGGCAGCTTAATTGTAGGCGGATCACTGGATCTAGCTAAGGTTTAACCTGTTGTCAGCGCTCTGAGCGATGAATTACATGTTGCAGGGGGTCATGGAAGCTTCCTGCCTATTCAGTTATACTGTTGATCCTAGATAATAGATCACATCTTGTTGGTTCATTTTGCATTCACTCAGGCATCTTTTGATTAAACCTGTTTGGGGAAATTGCACCCTGTTTAGTTCCCTGCAATTTCACCAACTACCCGTCACATCAATCTCCGGACACTAATTAGGAGTATTCAATGTGGATTAATTACAAAACCCATTCCACAACCCCTACCTTAATTTTCGAGACGAATCTAACGATCCTAATTATGGCATGATTAGACAACGTCGTGCTATAGTAGCCAATCTCTAATGACAGATTAATTAGGCTTAATGAATCCGTCTCGCGATTTCCATTCCATTTGTGTAATTAGTTTTGTAAGTAGTCTACATTTAATACCTTAATAGATGATACTAGGGAACCCCAAAAATTTCACCAAAAGTTTCCACCGAACTAAACAAGGCTGAGTTGCATAGATCAGGCATGTTGAGGGGATTTGGGGATTCTCATGACATTACATCTGCTTGCTTAGTCAGTCACACTGCTGAAGAGAGTTGCTTCAGAATTTTAACGGGTTAATGGGTTTTTATAGGTGGAATATATGTGTGAGTTGAACATTTGTTTTCTTATGATGGCCAGATGAATTTTGTGGTGGGTGATTGGGCTGTTTCAGTTGGAGTTAAAAATTGTACGTCATTACTATATTGTTTCATGGTAGGATGCTCTGCTAGTAATAGTGGATTAGACAACAGGTACAAAATCATAAACTCTTGCTTTCTCAGAATAAAATGTGTGTACGAAGTTGTGTTTGGTTCTGCTGCATAAGTGCTGAATGCTCATGCCAGAGTTACTTATGCGAATCTCGATGGTTTCTTGCTTTGCAGACTGACGTGAATCAGGCAATCTCGATGGTTTCTTACTTTGCATCATCATCAGAACCAGCACAAATCCGTGGCAAAAATGTTTACATTCAGTATTCAAATAGGCAAGAAATAATTAACAACAAGAGCCCTGGAGAGACTGCTGGAAATGTGTTGCTTGTTACCATAGAGGGTGTTCAAGCTAGTGATGTCACCATTGATGTGATCCATATGGTAAGTTCTAAATTTCTTGTTTGTGGTCTTGTAAAGTAATTAGATAATTGTGTTAGTATGGTTTAATGACAACCTTAAGTGTGCCTGTTACTTTCTTGATTGCCATTGACTGAAGGAATCCAAGGGAGTCTACCTGACCTGATCCTTGTAAATCAAAGATTTTACATAGCTGTTCATCTCGTAGTAACGTATTCTGCATGAATCAGCAGGACCATGTTAACACGGAGAAAATGTCGTTATCAACACCTGCAATTGGAGAGATACATGTTTGTTTTGCTGCCTCTGTCTTCTAACTAGCACATTCAAAGTTCTTATGAACTCTCATTGTCTCATCTTGAGGATGCAATCTAAGTATCCTCCATCAACGTGCTTATCTCCGGTGTAGAGCACCTCCCTGTTTATTCAAGTTACTGATGAAAGGTTAAATTCCAAACCTTTAGACCATAAGTATCTCTATGGTGCTTATTTTTGGATAATTGATTAGTGGTGTTATATACTGCAGCCACTTTATTTAAAAGGACATTCGATTTTACTTATTTCTGATCTACTATTGCTGTCATTGACGCTTCCCCCTTTTTTGTTTGGGCTTGGATGCTTTAAGAGTTTATATGCTTTGTTTTGAAGTAAGATTTATGCATAATTTCTCAATGAAAAATATCATATGTGGAATCATTGTGTGATGTACTGCAGAAGTGCAGATTTTTTTGCATGTTCCATGACATTGTATGCATTTCCTAAATTAATTATTTAATTATGCCGTTTGAACTCCTATGTTTGATCCTTTTTTTGCCAATTCTCAGGTTTTCTCAGCATTTGGATATGTTCACAAAATAGCCACCTTTGAAAAGGCTGCAGGTTTTCAGGTCAGCTAAATTTTCATGCTTTAGATATTTATTTTTTTTGGAAATGAAATGCAGGAGCCTCATCTTATTCTTGCTGGCAGGCATTGATCCAGTACACTGATGCAGCTACTGCTTCGGCTGCTAGAGAAGCCTTAGACGGAAGGAGCATCCCAAGGTGACATTATGCTGCCTTTCGGCATTTCCTTGTATTATTTGTTGTTGGTGTTTTTGAACTTTCTCATGCTTCTTATAAACTGATGAATTGCTTTTGTTCTTTACAGTTATTTGCTTCCAGAACACGTAACGTCCTGCTGCTTGCGAATTTCTTTTTCTGCACATAAGGATTTGAACATCAAGTTCCAGTCAAATCGCAGCAGGTGAAGCCTATAATTGGTTATCTGTGTTTCTATCACTATTTTCTGATAGAGGATCCATCCTTATGTCCCATGCCCTCCCAAGATATAATCATTCACTAGTTTATGTTCTTACCTGAGCAGATCTTAATTTAAATGGCATAAGATAATTTGTTGGCAACACCATGGGATTATGTATTGCATGGGTGTATAAGATTCTTAGCTTCGGATATTTTTAAACTTTTGTATCACTGAACTTTTCTGCTTTGTGTAGTCCTAATTGCCTCATTTACACATTTAGAACCTTATTAGAATCAGTGTACAGCTGTTGAGTATTTTTGCACAAAAAAGTATTGTGCTGTGCTTTCTGCTTTGTTGTGGAAAGTAAATTATATTTTGAAGTGGAGTACTTTCGTGCTTTCCTGTTTATTGTTGAAGTACAGTACCATATAACATGACCTCAGTTCGACAATTAATTAATATGCAAGTGATCTTCCAACTGCGCAACAAATATCAGGAGTCCACAAACTACCTCCAACTCCTGCAATTTTCGCAGCCAGTATCAAAAGAACTACTTCAACTTCTGAAGTACACCTTGCACATCCATTCTTCTCTGAAATTTCTTGGCTTAGAGATTGTATCGGTTGTGAACCCTTATACATAATTCAGTTAGCCTGGTGTAGCTTTATTTGGTTGAGGTGAATGTAGATTTTTCCTTATTGGAGTGAAGCGAAAGTAGTTGCCAATCTATGCTTCACATTGTAGGAGAGCTGACATTTCTGCTTGCTTATCTGTTTTCCTCCTAGAGCTGGTGAAAAGTGAGATTCTCGTGTGGGAATCAATATCGTTTTTCATACACTTTTATCACTTGGACCTGTATTTTTCTATAAAATTTGGGATCATTTGTGTAAGACATTACTTAGGTACAAAGCTTTACTGTCACATAATTTTCCTTTTCCAATCTTATTTTTTCATTCATGCATGTATATGCTAATTTAGATTGTATCTTGAGGGAGACATGCTTTTGTTTCAGTACATTGTTTAAAGCTCCTTTTTGTTATCATGCAGGGATTATAACAATCCATATCTTCCAATTAACTATTCTGCCATGGATGGTGCATTACAGGTATTTACTTTTGCAGAAGGCAACATGCATTCTAATCTTTTAATTCTGTATGTTTTGCCATTTATGTGACCTTGTATCTGTCTCTTGATAGCCTGCTGTTGGTGCTGATGGAAGGAAAGTGGAGGCTCAAGGCAATGTTCTTCTTGCATCAATTGAGAATATGCAGTATGCTGTTACAGTAGATGTTCTTCATACTGTAAGTCAAATTGGGGAGAAATCTCAAGAACATGCTTCAACACTTTTTTGTTGTCTGCTTTATCCGTGCTAACTATGGTAATCAATTTCCAGGTGTTCTCCGCATTTGGTGCAGTCCAAAAAATTGCTATTTTTGAGAAAAATGGGGGCACGCAAGCTTTGATTCAGTACCCTGGTATGAGCCTGGAGTAATCAATCAATGCAAAGCTTTAAATTACCAATTAGCATATGATGTTCTGCCGAAAATCCGATGTGAACATCTTTCAGTGTTATAACCAGAAACGCAGAGGCTTTTGCATATAAAGGAGTCGTTACATCTGCTGTGACCTTGCATTCCTGCAGCCCGTAGCTAATTGACTGCCTTCCGCATTTTTGGACTCATTCCATCCATTCTGCTATTTGCTTTTGTACGACTTATTCATCAGTCTGATTAAATCTTCTGCTACACTTTAGATGCAACTACAGCTGCAGTTGCGAAGGAAGCATTGGAAGGGCACTGCATCTACGATGGTGGCTACTGTAAGCTTCACCTGTCATACTCTCGTCATACTGATCTGAATGTAAAGGTATAATAGGTGCATTTTCATAAGTGTTATTTTGTCACATAAAACATCTTGATGGTACATGCGTCCCTTCACAGAACCCTCTGTTTCACAATTGCGTGTGTCCACGATGTGAAGTCATATGTTCCATTCGTCTCAGGCACATGGTGACAAGAGCAGGGATTACACAATTCCACCCGGTGCAGCAGCTACATCCACCGGGTGGCAAGGTAATATTCATGGAGCCGGGGCATATGCCCCTCCCGGTGTCCCTGCCCAAAGCCACAGCGCCAACGGGCAAGTGCCAAATTGGAATTCCGGCAACTCAGGCTATCCCCCAGCCCCAGGAGCATATCCAGGTCAGATGTACTTGTCTCCAGCGCAGTACGCACCATCAGGGGGCTTTCCTAATGCCCCACCTGCTGCTCCGCCTCAGTATGCAGCCTCAGGGGGCTTCCCTACCCCTCCCGCTGCTTCGCAGCAGATGCCGCCTCAGCATCAGTCTGGACCGTCAGGCACGCCTGGAACCGGCCAACCACCACCACCACCATCGTACTACCACTAGTTGATTCATATTTTTTTGTACTTTGGTTGTTTTTACTAGATTTCAACTCATCATATAGTGCTGCAATGCCGCCATCCGAGCCCTGTTTAGATGGCAATAGTAGCTGACAGATTTGAGCAACAAATACATGAATATGTTTGGGTTTTCATTCGTTCTCAAGATTGGCTGGTGTTGTTTTCTACAAGTGACAACCATTGAAGAACCCGCATTCACCTCCTTATATGACTTAGCAGTGCTCATGCTCTTTACTTCAAAAAAAAAAAAAGTGGTAACCATTGCAAGCCTAGGAATCAACGGATGGTTAAGCAGTGGTGTTTCTGTAGCCAGTGGTCTCGTTTCTGGAACATATAATAACAGTAAACCATTCCAAAGCAAACAGATGCAGTGTGAACGATATCAGAGGACTGGAGGCTCTTCCAATAAGGCCTGCTGTCCACCTGGTTCTGGATTGGCAGAGCAAGGGGTTCGGGAAGACAGTAAACATATCGGGAGGAGGACGATACTTCTGTCGGAAAATAATTGTGTGCAGAGGTGTTTTTTATTTTTCCCGGTGTAAAGGGCTTTAACCAATCATCCAAACAGATTCGTTATGTTTCACCGGTGTTTTTTCCCCGGCTGGTAATTTTCAATGGTTTCAGATGCGAGCCAGGGCTTCCAAATAGGGCTTTACTCTTCCACGCTCAAGCTGTCTTCGGTTTTGGAAGTCACCCTTCAACTAAAGTATAACTGCATAAACACTTCGGTTTTGGAAGAGCAAAGGCGATTATCAGATAGAAACCTTGCAAGTTGAAACAAGTCAGAGCCACTGCATTTTGTTTGGATGGAGCGAGCAACCAGCTTGCCATAAACCATAATGCCATGGAGCGCCTAAATAAGCCCTGCGCACGAGCACTATGACCTAACCATACGGATCGATCAACCAATTTGATGTTGACGTTCTACCTGTCATCAAAACTCATCTGGCCAAAGCTTTTCTCACTGTATTTTCCACTCCCAACAGTACCTATTCTCCACACTCAGGCAGGCATCATATGATACAATCAAGGAAATCTCAGCGCAGGAAACTTTAGAAGCCGGGATCTCTTCTGCTACTTTTTGAAAATGCCTTATCCTCGAGCTGCAGGAGATATTTTTCTGACGATGCGACGATGCAGTGTGCAGTGGAAAACAGGTTGTAGCGTCATCCATTTTCTCCAAAACGTATCAAATGCGAAATCAGTCAATCTTTTCGCTGTCAAAATATTCGTTGAAATGATGATCACGAAGAATGGCAGGCTTCTTTAGTGAGCAGTGGATGAAGGAACAGATAAATGAGCAGGAGGAGATAGAAAGCTGAGGTGGTTAGCCATTGGCGCCTGAAGCTACAGTAAAGTGACAAATAAAGTCAGTTGCACACGGTTGCTCAATAAATAAATCTAAAGTACAAAAATGTTTTACCTGCGAATTTGCCAAAGTATATATGTATATGAAAATGCACATACACAGAGGGGTGGAAGCGCTAGAGACTGACTTTAGCATTTGTCTCCAAACTGATGACTGAAAAATGTTTTGCCTGCCAATTTGCCAAAGTTTATGAATTTTATATGTATATGAAAATGCACATACACAGAGGGGTGGAAGGGCTAGAGACTGACGTGAGCATTTGTCTCCAAACTGATGACTGATCCTAGCATTTGGTAATTTGTTTGTCTGACACTGGTAAATATATATATTTTTCCTACTTTTAATGATGATGATTGGGCGTAGAGCTGCCAATTGCCAACAACAAACTTGTCTCCAAAATCACGCCCTTCCTGTTTGTTCTGACCAATCACTATGAAACAACAGCAAAAGTCTACATACATGGTGCTTCCGAGATCCAGTCCACAGCAGCTCCAATGATGAAGTCTGAACGATCCAGTACATGACCATCCGAGATGTTCTTTGGTTTTTAGAGTACGTGCACATCTAGACACAGTTCCCTGCCTCTCTATTAGGAGCCCATGGACTATACACGTGTGCCTTCCCATAAATACACCTACAGATATTGGATTCATTTCACCCACCACCAAATTGTTGGTTACTGGTTGCAACCGACAGCCATATCAGAAATGCAACGGCATTTCCCTTCGAGAAGGAATGCAGAAATGAAATGGAAGAGGAATTCAGGTGCTGCCTTGCGTTCCCTAAATTTGCGTCAAAGATTCATCCAAAGGCATGGATGGATAGATCATTCAAGTCAAGCATGTACATTCATGCAAGATTTGAGTTTGAACACAAAATTGTGCGAGGAGAAACAGAAAGGAAAGGAGTTGTGTATGAATATAAATCTTTGCATGCTTTTTTACCCAGGCCACCTCATTGCTGCTGGAGGAAGAAGAAGAAGAACCCTGCTATCCCACCTACTTCCAGCTGAACTAGCAGACTGAACACACATCGCAGGACTGCAACTTCAGAGCTCTGTCTGCAGATCTTGCCTGCACATTTAGTGCCCCCACATGCAGCCTCACCAATACATTGTCCGACCCTTTTCCACGAAGGTTCCTGCGATCTTGTTGGAGTCATGTGAGAGATCTTTGCACCATTTCTGATGCTGCTGCTGCTGGTGGTTCTATCCTTGTGACTACTATTTTTGCTCCCACGCGTGCCAACACGAGGGACTGGCTATCAGACATATGGGCACAGGGTTCATGTCCTGCATGGCTGCACACATGCATCAATGTCAGTAATCCACGCAAAGCCTGCAAATGCGATTGAAAATGATCCGGTCAGTTGCTAATGTTTGCGCGAACTGAGCTGACACTGCGATTTGCTTGGTTCCTGTTGGCACCTTTTGGAGCCAACAGCACGCAAAGGCAGCTGTCGCAGCGCCTCTGCCTCGACACCGGTCAGACCGGTGGGGTGGACCGGTCAGACCGGTCGCCGGCGAGAATTCCGGCGGTAGACCTCCGAACGTCGCCCGGGCAGAATCCTGTCAAGGAGACGCACGTAGGGTTGCTCTAGGGTCGGCAAGGCTACCTAGAACGCCTTCAGACGTCGCGGAGACGAAGGAAGAACAACAGATGGGATTGGAAAAGGCTAGGGTTTGGAGATAAAAGTAAATACGAGACAATAAAAGGTAAATGTATTTGATCGATTGGATGATACCCTCAATCGGCCGTGACCCCTCATATTTATTGGGGTGGGAGGACTTGCCCTGCAAGGAAATCCTTTTACAAGTCTAATTCTATCAGGACTCCTTGTTGTAATTCGGACACGGGGAGCACCGGTCAGACCGGTTAGGCACACCGGTCTGACCGGTGTGGCGTGCCGGACCGGCTACAGGAACCATGACCGGTCAGACCGGTGTGAGTGACCGGTCAGACCGGTCTTGTCCTGCCTGGTCGGCTAGGTGCCAATTTTGAGTGTCAACATATGCCCCCCTGTTTTTTGGCAAAGGATACGTGTCAAAAAATATCTTTTTAAACTAAAAAACACTTAGGACGATGCTTAACAAAACAACGGCCGTATACATATTTTACTCAAGTCGAGGATGATGCCTGCTTCGGTCTCCACTCCTTCCGGGTCCGTGTTGACTTGACTGACTTCTCTTCAATCTGCTGCTCCATTACTCCTCGCTTGCGTAGTCTTTGTAACCTCCTTTTTTTTTGAGTATGGGACAAACCTGAGGGACACCACCTCGGCTGCATCTCCTTAGCATTTTGCTTGTTGCTATTCTCACCTTGCTTAATAGTAGTACACACATTATTTTTGACCAGATTGCTATTGCAAACAATCGATCTTTGTAATGCATTATAATTTGAGTATGCAACAGGATATTGAATCATATATGAATTCATGTACATACTACTATAATCAGCAGGTGAATAATAGCAGGGATAATACCAAGATGATGGCATAACAGATCCAACAAAAGGATATTGTGAAAAGTTACCTCGTTGGTGATGAATACCTTTATGTCTTGGTGGTGCTTTTACGCCCTTAGCACCGTTTGGCTGATTACTTTGATCCTTAGTAGCTCCTTCCCTCTTATATTTGGCCAGGAACTCATTAAAACTCGGCCTTGCTTTTTTCTTGGGCTTGGAGCATCTTGAACCTTTCTAGAGGCACCGGTCAGACCGGTCTGAGGCACCGGTCAGGCCGGTCTGGGCACCGGTCAGACCGGTCGACGCAGTACCGGTCGTCTTGATCTTGTCTTGCCCCCCAAGCGTTGAAGTCGCTGAAACCTTGGGGATCACCTCCAGAGGCTGCCTCTCGTCGTGTCTTTGCTCTCTAATGATCACATTCTTCCCTTTAGCGTTTTCGGCTTGATCCGGCCGAATAAGCACCTTAGTATTTGATAACTCAAGAGTATTAACAAAGGCACTGTTAGGGAAAGGATTTTCGTCGACTTGCATCTCATGAAATTTCAAACGACCTTCATTAATGGCCGATTGTATTTGCCGACGAAAAGTATTGCAATCATTGGTAGCATGAGAAAAAGAATTATGAAATTTACAATATGCACGTTTTTTTAATTGATCAATAGGTGGTATAGTGTGAGACATTTTAATTTTACCCGACTTATATAACTCATCAAATATTTTATCACACTTAGCCACATCAAAAGTAAATTTCATCTCATCCCGACTCTTATGAGCCGGCTTAAGAGAAGCACAAGTGTTTGCTTTATCATTAGGTAACCAAGTAAATTCAGCAGCACACACTTCTTTACTTTCATCGTCCGATGATTCATAATCTAGCATATGCATATTAGGACGATCAGATTTGAGCCGAGTATCTTTGCTTCGGCTTTCATGAGCTAAAGCTCTTACTAAGACTTGGGCAACATCAATAAATTCATGACCCTCTAATTTTTCTTTAATATGGGATCGCAAACCATTAAACGCTAATTCAGCAAGATCCCTTTCGGAGATAACAAGATTATAACAACGGTTTTTGGTTTCTCTAAACCTCCTAATGTAACTAGTAACAGGTTCATCATGCTTTTGTTTAACCGATGTTAAATGACTCAACCTTAACTCATTATCTCCGCTATAAAAGTGGTCATGAAATTTTTGTTCTAATTGTTCCCAAGTGCAAATAGAGTTAACAGGTAATGAAGCAAACCATGAAAAAGCATTGCCAGTTAAAGATAAAGAAAATAGACGCACTCTTATTTCTTCTATGGCACTAGCTTCTCCTAGTTGAGCAAGATATTGACTAACATGCTCCCACGTAGTTTTGCTATCATCCCCATTAAACTTTACAAATTCAGGACAACGCCAACCAATAGGATAGGGAACCGAATCAAAACTAGAAGTAGGGATGGCAACGCGGATTTCCCCGTCGGGGAATAGCTCCCCATCCCCGTCCCCGTCCCTGTCAACACTCACGGGGGCATTTTCTTCCCGTCCCCGTCCCCGCGCGGGGATTAATCCCCGTGGGGTCCCCGGCCCCGCGAACCATGCAGTGGATATAATCTCCAAAGGAGCCCAACAACACAAGCAATTTCTTAGCTATAATGTCAATTTCTAAAAGACATGACCATGTCAAATTTCAAGAGACCAATTATCATCTCATAAATCCAAAGAAAATATAGAGAACGGGAAGGAATCAAAGAAATTTCTCAAGAGGTCACGACTAGGAACTAATTAGCATCTTTACCACGTCCGTCTTCCTGTCTTCCATCTACTCTGCTATTTTCTTTGCCTATTTTTTTGTTCTTGTTCGGGATTTGCTAGCATGGGATAACGAGTGCGCGCAGCTGCACAAGGGAGCATCATGCGTGGGGCACAGGCTCAAGCTGGAGCGGCAATGCTGCAGGGAGTTTAGCAGGCGAGGTCGTGCGTGGGGCACACCGGCACAGGCTCAAGCTGGGGCGGCAATGCTGTGGTTCGGACTTGGGAGTTCAGCGGCACTGCGGCAGCACTTGAGCGGTGGCCGACCGTCCAGCAGTCGAGCTTGCTGTTGGTGGGTGGTGGCGGGTCCTGGGAGAGGATGAGGAAAGAATGAGCTGTTAGGGTTAGCTGTTGCTTATATACTATGCAACTGTTATTGGGCTGATCGTGGGCCGGAGTTGGATCTTTACTGGATCGGAGTGCTTGTTACATTAGCTAATCGGGGCTGCGGGGAAACGGGGACGGGTGACGCGCAACCATCCCCGCCCCCGTGAGACCCGACAGGGATGTATTTTCCCCCGTTTACGTCCCCACGGGGACTAAATCTCTACCATCCCCATCCCCTAATGGATGAATTCCCCGCGGGGAATCGGGGATCGGGGCCCCGTTGCCATCCCTAACTAGAAGGATACGGTTTTCTATATGAAAGATTTTTATTTTTCACTTCTATCACATAGTCATCTTTCATTTGTTTAACTAGATTAACATTAAACCTATCGATGACTTCCTGAATGGTGGTTGGCATTGGCATAGTAGAAGCATTCGATTGCACCACATTCGGCTGTGTGTATGAGCCAGAAGTGTTGTGTTGCAAACGGCTATTAACTTGGGGGTTAGGTGCGTAACCATACCCAATGCCTGTCTCAAACGGAACCATAATTGGAATACCTTGAGCTACTGAGGTATTCCCACTGGATCGGCCAGAAGCGGCCTGAACGGGAGGAATAGTAACTATAGGTTCCGGAGACGAGGGAAAAGGCACCACAGCGCCAGCACCGGTCTGACCGGTCTGTTCTGACCAAGCGACGGCGGTGGTGATTGTCCCGCAAAATAATTCAACGGCATACCATACTGAGGATTAATTGTTCGTGCAGCCGATGAGTTAATAGGTGGGGTCTGAGGTGCCACAGTTTTAGAACCAGATGCATTATTATCATCACCCTCTACCCGTTTACCGAGACTCTTATCTATCATGTTTTGCATATTTTCAATCATTGATAAACGAAAGCTATCCATCACGGTAGTAAGATCATTAACGGTAACAAAAGAGGATGGAGACGGTGATGTGCTCACATTGGGTGGTACCTCAGGCGGTGGAGTGTCGAAGGTGATGTCTTTGATCTTCTTCACCTTGCCTTCGCGATTCTTCTTGAAGTGCGACAAGTAGTGAAGCTGATCCTCTTCAGCCTTCTTCTTCATGAGCTCTTCTAATTCTTGGCGATCTTTTTCGGCCTTTTGCTTCATGAAGTCCTCCATAGCTTGACGATCTTCAGGTGAGAGCTCTTCATCCGTGAAGTTGATGATGTTGTTTTTGTCTAGCTCACACTGAGACATGTCGCTGGAGTTGGATAGATCGGTTAAAATAGCCAGATCTTCGCTCCCCAGCGGAGTCGCCAATTTGTTGGCACCTTTTGGAGCCAACAGCACGCAAAGTCAACTGTCGCAGCGCCTCTGCGTCAACACTGGTCAGACCGGTGGGGTGGACCGGTTAGACCGGTCGCCGGTGAAAATTCCGGCGGTAGACCTCCGAACGTCGCCCGGGCAGGATCCCGTCAGGGAGACGCACGTAGGGTTGCTCTAGGGTCGGCAAGGCCACCTAGAACGCCTTCAGACGTCGCGGAGACGAAGGAAGAACAGCAGATGGGATTGGAAAAGGCTAGGGTTTGGAGATAAAAGTAAATACGAGACAATAAAAGGTAAATGTATTTGATCGATTAGATGATACCCTCAATCGGCCGTGACCCCTCATATTTATTGGGGTGGGAGGACTTGCCCTGCAAGGAAATCCTTTTACAAGTCTAATTTTATCAGGACTCCTTGTTGTAACTCGGACACGGGGAGCACCGGTCAGACCGGTTAGGCACACCGGTCTGACCGGTGTGGCGTGCCGGACCGGCTATAGGAACCATGACCGGTCTGACCGGTGTGAGTGACTGGTCAGACCGGTCTTGTCCTGCCTGGTCGGCTAGGTGCCAATTTTGAGTGTCAACAGTTCCGAAATGAGCACACAGACCCATTTGACGGATCTTCGGCAGATTTGTTATGAAACAAAAAAAAGTTTTTTTTGGTACACAATACCACTCTTTGGTAGTACGGTGGTATTGTCGGTTTTTTGCCGTGGGTAAAATGGTAATTTGGTGAATGAATATTATTTGGAAAAAACATACCGCCGACGAGTACAATAAAAACATACCGCGTACAATACCTAAATCGTTTCATATATCCAATTTCATATATTACAACAAAAATATTTTCCATTTCTAATAATACCCATATGCTACCAATACCACCTTTGAATACCACCCGTACCACACAAAAAAAACCGGTGGTACAGAATTAATCTCAATCGTCCGATCCTTACAAACAGATCATTTTCTATTACATACGAGTCCTTTTAAAGTGGTGGTACAGGGTGGTATTGTGTACCGAAAAAGACCTCAAAAAGAAATACTGTGTGTACGATAGATTTGTTCTAAGAGAAAATTACTGTACAAGAGGTCGAATAAGAGAAGCCGAACCCTAACTTAAATTTTGTGCTGTTAGAGCAACTCCAACAGGCTCTCTAAATCATTTTGTATCTGTAAAAAATAAAGAAAACAGAGAAAAAACTCGTTCCAACAGCTTCGTCAAAATACATCCTCGCAATTCGTCTCGGCATCCCGCCTCTTCCGCTCGCGAACTCTGGCGAGCGCGTCCGGCTCGCAATCTCCCGTTCCCGCGCCAAATCCGCTCTCTCTCGCCTGAATCTCGCGCCAAATCGAGCCATGCACGCACAGCTCTGCCTCTTCGCGCTTGCGCAGTCGCCGCGGGCAGCCGCCGTAGCACCGAACACGACGGAGGTCACTGATGGTGGCAATGGCGACGACTCGGACGTCGGCGTCATCGACGAGGATGCTGAGCCGACCACCCACGCAGAGCAGCAGCTTCCCAGCGGGGCATTCCACCAGGGCGACCTGCGCAGGGACGTCCCGCACGACGCCGGCAAGTTCCTCTGGACCGACGACAACATTTACGAGGGGTCGTGGTGGCGCGGCTGCGCGGCCAGTTGCGGCAAGTTCTTGTGGATGTCCGGCACCACCTACGAGGGTAACTTCGCTGGCGGCTACATGCACGACTGTGGCACACAGGAGTACACCAATGGCGACATGTACGACGAGCACTGGCGTGGGGTGATCTCGTGGATAGGGGGATGCGGAGCAGGGCTGACCGCCGGGAGGGGCCGCCGGCTGGAGGAGTTGGGGCTGACCGTCGCCCGGAGAGGGGCTGCCGGCGGAGGAGCTGGCCGTTGCGCAGAGAGGCGCCGTCGGCGGCGAGGGGGGCGCCGGGCGTTAGAATCAGGAGGAGAAAGGATAAGGTGGGGAAGAGAGAGTATGACAGGTGGGTCCTGTGTGTTAGTGAGTGGTGGGTGGGATTTGAAAAATGAAAAATAGCTAGTGTGTTAGATCATTTTATAAAATTATGAAGTTTTCTATTTTTACAAGAGGTTAAATCTTCAAATTTAGCTAACAAAAATGAAGAGACTCTTAGAGTTGCTCTTACAATTGCAACCCAGCTTTGTTCAGACTCGCCGCCTCGCCGGGTACATTGTAAACGCGAGGAGGAAAAATAGACGCGTAAATTGGAACCTAAAAGTGCTCTACTTTTTTACTGGCACACACGAGGGTCGGCGTACAGTTGTACACGCCGACGCGTTTGCCTTCTTGTACTACCAACTGAGCTAGCTACGGACTGAGCACTTGAGCAGAGTGTTCTTCCTCGATCTCAGCCATGTTTGTTCTTGGCAGAGAACGAGCGAGGAGGTCGAAAGCGGCAGCAACGTACGCCCGCCAGCCAGCAATCAGAGACTAGCATTGCAGTTCACACTAGAGTGTCGGCCCAAGCAATCTCTCTATTTAAATCCATCCTCTTCCGGTCTTCCCTGCACTGCACGCTGACAGAGAAGATGCCATCGCTGCCGCTCCTGCTGCTCTCGCTGGCACTGCTCTTGCTGTCCTCTCCAGCTCGAGGCTATGGCGTCGGCCGCTGGATGAATGCGCGCGCCACCTTCTACGGCGGCGCCGACGCCTCCGGCACGATGGGTGCGCCGATCATTTGGGCGAGATCGAGCTTAGTAGTTTGCAACCAATGCGCGCGGCTGATCGATTGTTCCTGACTCTGATTATTTTGATTGATGTTCTTCTAACCAGGCGGCGCGTGCGGGTACGGCGACCTGTACAGCCAGGGCTACGGCACGGAGACGACGGCGCTGAGCACGGCTCTCTTCAGCGGCGGGCTGAGCTGCGGCGCGTGCTTCGAGCTCCGGTGTGCCGGCCGCGGGTCGTCGTCGTGCGTGGCGGGGGCCTCCGTCGTGGTGACGGCCACCAACTTCTGCCCGCCCAACTACGCGCTCCCCGGCGACGCCGGCGGGTGGTGCAACCCGCCGCTCCGCCACTTCGACCTCTCGCAGCCGTCGTTCCTCCGCATCGCCCGGTACCGCGCCGGCGTCGTCCCCGTCGCCTACCGCAGGGTGCCGTGCAGGCGGCGCGGCGGCATCCGGTTCACCGTCAACGGGCACGCCTACTTCGCCCTGGTGCTGGTCGCCAACGTCGGCGGCGCCGGCGACGTGCGCGCCGTGGCCGTGAGGGGCGGCGGCGCCGGCCGGGGCCGGTGGCGGGCCATGGCGCGGAACTGGGGCCAGAACTGGCAGAGCGGCGCGCGCCTCGACGGGAAGCCGCTATCGTTCAGGGTCACCACCAGCGACCGCCGCTCCGTCGTCTCCTACAACGTCGCGCCCGCTGGATGGGCCTTCGGCCAGACATTCACCGGCGGCCAGTTCCCGTAAGTAAAGATCGGGCCAGAGTGATGCCACACGATGGTGTCATGGCGTAAGCATGACATGACTGAATGGGTTCATCTTTTTACGATTCGTGTATTCCAAACCAGCCTGCAAGAGTGCAAGGCGGCTACACTTGAATGACCTGAAATTGGCGCTTCTCTCAGTTGATTGGTGTTACCAACAGGCAACAGGGCATTTTACTGGTACATAGACTTGCATTCCACTAATGCACAGATCTTGAATCATGCTTTGATGTTCAGGATTACGCGTACAGATGCACTCAAATTGTAGTGTGTGTTGACTTGTATCTGACTATCGTATACATATACTGTTGTGTGACTGTACAGAGCACAAATCAGTATCATTCCTGAGGTAATCTGACAGCACGTTCCTGAATAAATGTAAATAAGAGAGAACGAAGAATCACAGATCAAATAGAACATAAAGAAAAACCGAAACAATTACACTGGCTGCTCATAAGTCATAAGCAGCAACAAGAAGCGCCAATGCAGTTGAGCCCCAAAAGCAAAAAGGCTAATCCTTGCAGATAGAGGTTTAAGAAGTAGCTGGTCTTTCCATGGAAGACAAGGTTGTAGGAAGCACAGGCGAACAGGAACACGGAGAATCCAATTTCAGGTAGGTTCACTCTGCAACAAGCACATGTTAACCTTTTTTAACATATTCAGTTGCTATGTACAGCAGTTTAGTTGTTTAACAGAAAGAAAAAGAAACAGGAATAGAATGGCTTCTCGTTTTTTAAGCTGTGAAGCAGGGGAATTACCTGTTTCTCAACCCTTTTCTGGCTTTCTGAAGCAACGGGACCTCACGATTGTCCTCACCGCCATTGTTCCCTACTTTCTGCGTCACAATCCATTGGTTAAACTCTGGCAGCTCGAGCAGACCGGCTACTGCCGCTTTCAGGCGATGCATGGACATGACGCTCTCGAACAAAATCCACAACGGCATCATGTGCAGATTTCTGCAGACCAGGGTACAATTAACGCGATGCAGTAAAACTTCAGCATCCATTGAAGATAACTACCGGCATATCAGAGATGCAGTGTAGGTAGAAGTGGGGGACAAACTCTGGGTTTCTTATGGCCGTGACGACGGTGAGTGCTGTAGGAATGTAGGCGACACCCCAGACTGGCAGGGAGACTTCTGGGATCATGACGGACAAGGGGATGATGATGTTGTAGAGAACGAAGGCGACGGTGGGGGCGACGATTCGCCGCACCAGGAAGAAGCTGTAGATCATGTAGAACTTCTTCAAGGGCGACACTTGCTGATGGAGCAACAATGGTGGTTAGGTTACCTTGTTAGGATTTTTCTCTGTGATTTCCCAAGTAGGAATAAGAGAGAGAGGGGTGATGCGCAGCACAATACCTTGGCGGCCAGGACCTCCCATGTCATCTTCCGGAACAAGTTTGCGCTGCCACAGGCCCACCGGAACTGCTGACGGCAGTAGGCTTCGTAAGTGGATGGAAGCTCACTCTTTACCTAAGAGACATCTTCTATATCAGATACTACATTTGAATCTTTGATCACTGAAAGAGGGGTATACTATTGCAAGGTTTTAGGCAAGCAGAATCATTGTATAGGGTTTGGTATTCTTACTCTAACATCCCCTACATATACAAACTTCCAACCCTTTAAGGTCGCTCGGACAGCCAAATCCATGTCTTCAACCGTAGTCCGGTCCTTCCAACCTCCCGCGTCATTGATAGCTTCTCTACGCCATACACCAGCAGTTCCTAGAAGTAGTCTTTATTAGAATTTTGTATGTCAAGAGCCAATCTGTTCTCTTGATTAATTTTGTTCCCTTTTTTTTAACTGAAAAGTATCATTTTTTGGGTCAAAGTGTAGTACCATTGAAACTAAAGAAGGCAAATGTTGCTGATCCTGCTTCCTGCTCAACTTTGAAGTGGTAATCCAGGAATGTCTTCTGTATCCTTGTCAAAAGGCTTGCTCTGTCATTCACTGTAAAATTCTGTCAATTAAAGATTGGACAGATCAGAATAATAAAAAGTACGATGATAAATTAAGAAGTCAATGCTGCAACATGTATATTGAATTGTTTTTTAACCATTTGCTACATCTCCACACTGCCATTTGGATCAATTCTGTTCTTAAAGGATGATCATTTTAAGGCTTTATAAGAATTTTCACTGGCACTAGATATGATCTGTGGCAAGAAACTGTAACACTGAAATGAATTCAGTCTCAGGAAGGGATAACAGAAGATGAGGTCTTACCGAAAACCCAACGAGCTTGAACAAGGGCAACATTTGAATTGTGCATGAGGAAGGGGACAGTTCTGAGAAGAAAATCTGGATCTGGCTGGTAATCAGCATCAAACAAGGCGATATATTCACATTCCTTGGCATAGTCCCACTCCATTCCTTTCTTCAAGGCTCCCGCTTTGAACCCTTTGTGGCCAATTCTGGTGGCGTATTTGACATTTACGCCTTTGCTTGCCCAATTCTCACATTCCTTCTCCACCAAATTCTGGATCACCAAATCAGTTGTCGTCAATTCGCATGTGTTCTTATATTACCTTCTTTTACTGGCATATTGATTAATTTATTGTTCTTCTTTGACAAAAAAATGTTTTGGGTGGGTTAAATTCATTAATTGCCATTTGGTCATAAACACATGTTGAAACAAATGCACAAACTGTCTTTAGAAACAAATGCCTAGATATTCTTTATTTTTATTTCAAGAAGGACGGGACATAAAAGGAACCAGGATGAACAGAGACTGAGAATGAAAACTTTTTCTTATCTCTTTAATTGGAACATGCTACATATGAGCGAAAAGTGACATCAGGTCAGTCCACCTGATGCCAAATGCTGAGGTACCCTTCACCCAACATACCTCGAAAAGGGCTTTAAGCTGTCTCTTTCCCGCCACAAAAAAGGTTTAAACCCAACCGATCCACAAATCATTAATTAAAGCCGCAAAGAAACATGGCACTATATAGCAAATACTAGTACAGTTTCGAATGCCCCGAAGTAGATGAGCCTTTATTTTTTCTGCGCACTTCAATTTCTTCAGAGGAATACTTATTGGTTGAAACCGAATTCCACGAAGTACATAAGCCTTTATTTTTTTTACAAGGAAAATAATTTATCAGCAACTTAATTTTTGAACCATGTATGGTGCTCCTAAATTTTTCTATAGTTAACCAAGGAGAAAAGGGAGAAGTGCCCCATCCATATTTTCTACAGATGCTGCTGAAAACATGAATGGAGTGTGCTCTCCATGGTCCAAGAACATGAGACATAGCTTTTAAGCGCTGGGGTATACTCGGACGGTGGGGGGACGCTGCTGAAAACATGAATGATGGAGCATTGTTGTTTAATCTATCCTTTTGATTTAGGTGGTGATGTGTGGTGATTGCAACAAACTTATATAGATGCAAATGCACGTTAACAAAAAAAAAATGCAGAGACCAGAACCAATTATATATGATAACATTGTGTAATTGTCTGGCTTGAAATAAAATTAGAATCATTATTATGTGGGCGGCCAAAGAGTTGGTGAACAGCTTGGCCAATCATGGGAAATGGATAGCTACCTTGATGGAGGGATCCGTGGAATCATCCAGCACTTGAACTATGAACCTCTCCTTTGGCCACTTGAGCTCGCACGCTGCTCCAATCGACAGCTTGTACACCTGCACGCCGGCCGATCCCAAAAGCTCATAAAAGAAGAAATTGAATCCAAGAATCAAGAACAAAAAAAAAAAAGATGCAGTAGTAGCTCAGATTCTTGTGTAGAAATCAGTTATACGGAATTCACCTCGAGCTCATTGTACATGGGTATCTGGACCATGACCATGGGGTAAGCACCAGCTGCTCCTGCAGCAGCATCCCCCTTCTCTTCGTCGCCGTCGTCGCCGGCGAGGGGCTCCCACTTGAACCGGCGCTCGGGCTTCCATCCCAGGAGCTTGACGCCGACGCTGACGGCACAGTTGTAGGTGGCCTCCACCACCAGCATCACGGACATCACCATGCACACCCACACCGCCGCCTGCAGCGCCGGCGCCACCGCGCGGGACCGCGCCCACGCCCACGCGCCCCGCCACCCGCCGCCGGAGGAGGTCGGTGGCGGCCCGGCGGAGCCGACTTGGAAACACAGGAAACATGCTCCGGCGGTAAGCACTAAGCAAGATTGAGGAGGGGAAGAAGCAGGTCCATTGGGTTGGGAGGTTTACCGGAGACCGGGTAGGTGAAGTTGACGGCGCCGGTGGCGACGGCGGCTGCCACGGCGCCCGCGACGGCGAGGACGAAGAGCAGGGCGCCCCCTGCTTCGCCGGCTTCCATCTTGGCGTTGCCCTGCTGCGGACGGGGAGGCAGCAGCTGGTGTGGCTGGCGTGCGTTCCCCGGTGTGGACGTGTGCAGAGTAGACTGGTGACTGGTGAGGCCGCTGCCATTTCTGTTGCCGGATTTTATCGAGGTCCCTGGTGTGTTGTCAGTTACGGGGGGCGAATGGAAGGTGGAAGACTCTCCGGAGCCGGGGGCACGTGGAAATGCGGCATCGATGGCGTGGGCGACCTGGCTCATGGCCTCATGGCCTTCAGATAGTCGTCGGCTTTTGAAATCTGAACAAAACCATACCCGGAGGTAGTATGTCTGCAATCCAGCATGGTTTTGAAACTGTTTTATTGCAGAGGTCTGCAATCCAGCATTTGAAGAAAATGCAGAGAGGATGACTCATCAGTCAGAGTGTGTTACGTGGCAGGTCCAGTTGACTGAACTCCGCGATGGCCTACCGATGATGGTTGCTACCAGAAGTCGAGACTCGAGAAACAGGCTGCAATAGAGGGGTTTGGTATGAACACCTGTCATCCAGAAGCGTTAGCTTAATTAGATCATCCATCACTTGGCCACTTAGCAGCCTGCATAATATAAATATAAATTAAATTAAATTAAACACGTCACCACGGGCTCGCGGTGCACTTCATAATCTAATGTTTGCTTGCTTATTTTGCCTACTCGTCTCGCCTCAGAATTCTATTTGCGGTAGCTGCTTTGCTGCATATGTAGGTAGGGCTGGATATCGAGCTTGGCTCGGTTCGTTAAGGCTCGGCTCGTTATGACTCGGCTCGTTGGAGCTCGGCTCGTTTGAGATCGTTATCTTAGCGAGTTAGGAACCCAGCTTGGCTCGGCTCGTTAAGAAGCTCGAGCTGGCTTGTTAAGCTCGCGAGCCAGCTCGTTAATAGTTATAAATTCAAAAAATCATAGTTAACATGTAAGTATGAAATCAACAAATGCAACATGATTACAGACCAACCAACAATGAAACCAAGTATCAACAAGCAATCTAGTACTCCAAGTTATTAGGTTGTGATCTGAAGTTGGACCTCTATCAGGCTGTTTGTTGGCTGCTGCAGCCCTTGCTCGTTAGGGCTCGCGAGCGGCTCGAGCTCGGCTCGTTATCGTAGCGAGCTAAAACCTGAGCTCGGCTCGTTACAAATTTACTAGCGAGCGCGTCGAGCCGAGCCACTAACGAGCGAGTTCGAGCGAGCTAACGAGCTTCGAGCTTTTCGTCCAGCCCTATGTGCATCATGTGTTCCATATTTCACAGTTGAAGAAGGGCTTAAAGCCTTATGATAAGGATCCGTTGCCTATGGATGGGTTGGATGTCAATCATGATCTTACCATTACTGAACACCCGCTAAGAATTTTGGATACAATGGCACGAGTTATGAGGAATAAGGTAATCAGAATGTGTAAGCTACAGTGGAGTAATCATGCAGAAGATGAGGCAACATGGGAAAGAGAAGAGGAACTGCAGACAGAATTTCCTGGTCTTTTCACTGATCTATCCGAATCTCGAGGACGAGATTCTTCCTAAGGGGTAGGATTTGTAACACCCTAAATTTCAAATTCTTGTTTTAAATAAAATTTGCTAGAAAACATTTGCATGTGCTAAGGACTATAAGGGTTTTTATTTATTTTCATAGGCATTTAAAATATTTCCATAAATAATTAATGAATTATAGGAATTTATTGTTGCATTCATGCTGGTGCATTATTTTGGTTGTTTGAAGTTTGAATTCATTTGTTTGAATACCTTTTCAAAATGTTCAAATCCTTTCTCCTTCCCTCCCTTCCCTTCTCTGTTTTGGCCCGTGTCAGCTTTTGGCCCAGCATCGTAGCAGCAGTCGGGCCATCTTTTCCGCCTTGGCCCAGCTAGCAAGGCAGCCCAGCGGCCCGCTTCCGCCTCCCACCTCTTGCAGCCACTGACGAGCGGGGGCCTCATCCCCTTCCTCCCGCCCCTGTCCGAGCCGGACTCCGGCCGAATCCGACCCCGCTGAGTCCCGCGGCCGCACGCGTCCCCCGCCTCGGACTCTTGGCTCGCACGCCAAGGCGCAGGTGCCGGCCTATTTATAGGCGCCGCCACCCCAGCCTCGAGCCCAAGCCCTAACCTAGCCACCTGTGCCCTTCAACGTCGCCGCCGCCGAAACCCTAGAGCGTCGCCGCCGTTGAACCGCCGCTCCGCCGCTCTTCCGTTGTCGTGAAGCTAACCCGGAGCACCGCGAGGAGGTGAGAAGATCATCCGCGCCTCTTGTAGTCGTTCTCAGGCTTTGTGTCGCAAGCACACGCTCGCCGGAGTAGGAGCTCCGCCTCGCCGAGCCGCGGGTCGCCGTCGCCGCCCGTCTCTCCTCCCTGAGCCCCTGGATCGCCTCGTCGACCTTCTAGCTTTCTTCCCGGCCAAACCGCGTTGCTTTTCGAGCACCCCAGCTAGAGATCGAGCGAGCTCACCGGAGTTCGTTCCCGGCACCGCCGTTCGCCGTCGCCGCCGCCGGCTAGCGCTTGCGCAAGATCCCCGCCGTCAGATCGGAATTCGACGGATCAGATCCGTTTTGACCGAAGTCAATACCGGTCAACCCGGTCTGTTTCCCCCGCGTCCCGGACATTTTGCAAAAACACCCCTGCTCTTTCTAGATTCACAAGCCGGTCCTTCCACCTTATAAGATCTTTATGTTTTAATCCTTTTCTTTACGGTTTAGACCCTGAGTTCTTTAGTTATAGCGCCTGAGGTCCAGCTTCGTGTTTTTACACCGCAACCCTTAGGTTTATACGCTTAATTATGTTTTAGCCCCTGTTTTCTTACAGTTAGGCCCCTGGAATCTTAGATTTCTCGCAGTTAGACCCTTGCACCTTCTTTTAGTCATATCTTTTCCGTTCTAGCTCCATTTTTAGCGTTCTTTAAGTCCAAACGATCGTATCGAAGTGTAGATTAGTTTTATGCCCCTGTTCAGTTCTATTTGTATTGTTTGGTGCCTGTTTCTTAATTTATTCTATTGTGTGCTTGTATGTTATGGATGTGCTGCGTAGAGAGCGAACTGTTCATGGAATTCGAAGAGCAAGACTTCCAAGTGTCTGAGCAGCAGCACAATTCAGTTGAAGGCAAGTCTACCTTGATGCATTTCCGCTTTCCTATATAACATATATTTAATTCACTGTATTTAATTTTGCTTGCATTAACTTGATGGGTCCCAATTAAGGTTCGACTAGATGTTTATACCCTATACCTTGATCAACTGTGTTTACTTTTATGTTGGGTAGTTCTCGCTATGCTTTACCTGGTTCCATGGTGGTATTAATGAAACAATGTTAAACTTGATTTATTTATGTTATACCTTCATTAATACAAGACCATATGTTTAATTGGAACATGGAGAACCACCCAGGACAACAGTGCAACCACAAGAGCTAAATGGCTCTGGCCTTAGCTAATTAATTAGTGACCCTGGTAAGGAGTGGCTTTATCTGATAAGGACAAGGGGCGGCGGTACTGTGGGGTATGTACTTGCTCTAGCGGGGAGTTGGGCTTTGCTAAGACACGGTACCCGCTAGGGGACTTTATACCTTGCTAACTGATCCGGTAACCTTGTGGGTTGCAACTTCCTGGGGAAACTTTGTAAAGACCTCGTAGCATCCCTATGCGATCACACCTCGGTAGTGTGGTATGATGTCTGATCAGCATCGCGTGGTTAGGTTTAAAGTTCTTTGAACTTTTATGCGACTTGTGGTGAAAGTGTACAACCTCTGCAGAGTGTAAAACTAACCGGTTAGCCGTGCTCACGGTCAAGAGCGTCCTGGACCCTCACGTGATTAAATTATGGAAGATAATATTAATTTTATGCATTCTATCTTTATTTATGTTTATGATCTCTATGATATCTTAAGGGTTGGTATGAACTTACACTGCATAGTAATTATGTTGCTAATAAAATTTGATCAACTAAAATGTTGACTTGCTTAACCATCAGCCATCCACAAAAAGCCTTGCATGTTATATATGTTTTCCGCTTGCTGAGAACGGCATGTGCTCACGCTTGTTTTCATTATTGCAACTACACTACTCAGATTGCTGCTCAGACTGGGAGAGGTTTGAAGACTATCCCGGAGACTTTGGCGAGTTTTAGGCGATCGTGTCTTCAGTCAGCTGCCTATGGAGGTGTTCGTTATGCTGCTAGATACTCTATTTTGTTTAAGTTATGAGATTGTCGGTCTGTAATAAGTTTAATACTCTCTTTACGTTGAGGCACTGTCTTTTGGTATGCACTATGTTGTTATATGTGTGAAATTTGATCCTGGCACACATATAATCTAGCATTCGAGTTTGCCTTTAAACTTGGGTGTGACATGGGATAGAGAAGGAATATAAAGGAATGATGGGTGTGAGAGAAGTAGATATAAAGGAAAGAATCTCGCTGACCAGACAGGAATATTCTGTTTTGAAGAAGAATATGAAGGATGACGAGTGTGGATGGTCTTACAATGTCATGGATATGAACAACCATTTATATACCTTGGTAGTAGATAGAATAAGCATCAAGCTCACTCCATGTATATACATGCTTGCAATACAATATCTAAGGGTGATCTAGTCAGCTCCATACATTTTAAAACAAAACGATCATACCCTCCTAACATTTTTTTTGCGAAGATATATCCTCCTAGTTAATATTCATATAAAATCAAGTTAGGAATAGAGTTTTGACCTAGAAAATTCGGAAGAGCGCACTCCTAAGCACAACCTATGACTGATGAGAATTTAGAGCGGAGGCCATTGTTTATTGGGTTGTCCATTGTACTTTACATCTCGCCTCTGAGATTAACCACGTCCTGATAAATATATTTTCCATATTCTAAACATGAAAAAATTGACCTACATTCGGAGAGCTGAGCGGGTAGGTCCAACCTGTAAGCCACTTCTCCAACTCTCTCAGTAACCTGAAAGGTCCGATGAAGCGAGGGGACAACTTTCCTTTGACTTTGAACCTACGCAACCCTCTGATTGGTGAAACCTTCAGATACACATAGTCTCCTTCCTGAAAGGTCACATCTCTCATCTTCTGATCCGCATAACTCTTCTGTCTAGATTGAGCAGTCTTTAGATTTTCCCTGATCACTTGAACTTGCCTCTCTGCCTCCTTTATGATATCAGACCCAAACAGCTGACTTTCTCCCGTCTCACTCCAATACAACGGAGTTCTGCACTTCCTTCCATATAAAGCCTCAAAGGGTGCCATCTTAAGACTAGCCTGATAACTGTTGTTGTAAGAAAACTCTGCATATGGCAAGCTCTTATCCCAACTTCCTCCATGCTTCAGCGCACAAGCTCTCAACATATCCTCTAAGATCTGATTGAGTCTCTCAGTCTGTCCATCTGTCTGGGGATGATAAGCCGAGCTGAAGTTCAACTTCGTATCCATGGACTCATGAAACTTTTCCCAAAAGCGAGATGTGAACTGAGTACCCCGATCTGATACTATCTTCTTCGGTACACCGTGCAAACACACAATTCTAGACATGTATAACTCAGCTAGCTTTGCTCCTGTATAGGTGGTCTTCACTGGTATAAAGTGAGCAACTTTAGTTAACTGATCCACAATAACCCATACTGAATCATAACCATCTCTAGTACGAGGCAATCCAACAATAAAATCCATACCGAGTTCTTCCCACTTCCATTCAGGTACTTTCAATGGTTGAAGTAATCCGGCTGGCCTCTGATGCTCTGCTTTAACTTGATGACAAGTGTCACACAGTGCTACATGTGCTGCCACATCTCTCTTCATTTCATACCACCAATACCTCTGCTTAAGATCATGATACATCTTTGTACTACCCGGATGAATGGAATAGGCTGAATCATGAGCTTCCCTCAAGATGGTCTCTCTAAGATCCTTCACATCTAGCACACAAATCCTATCCTTGTACCATATGGTTCCTTGATCATCCCTTCTGAACTCTGGAGCATTGCCCTTTTCCATAGTTTCCTTAATCTTCTTAATCATCTCATCCTCCAACTGTCCTTTCCGTATCTCCTGTTCCAAGGTAGATTCCAATTCCAGGGTCACTCCCTCTGTGTTGGCAACAATCCCCAAATTAAGCCTCTCAAACTCCTTCATCAGCTCATCAGGTAGTTGAAAAGCCAGAACCATATTAGCATGACCCTTCCGACTCAAGGCATCTGCAACCAGATTTGCTTTCCCAGGATGATAATGAACCTCCAAATCATAGTCTTTGATCAGTTCCAACCAACGACGCTGTCTCAGATTGAGATCCTTCTGAGTGAAGATGTACTTTAGACTCTTATGATCGGTGTAAATCTGACACTTAGTTCCCATGACATAGTGCCTCCAAATCTTCAATGCATGAACCACTGCTGCAAGCTCTAGATCATGAGTAGGATAATTCTGCTCATGTTTCCTCAACCGTCGAGACGCATAGGCTATAACATGTCCTTCTTGCATAAGAACACAACCCAAACCCTGTAGAGAAACATCACAATAGATATCGAAACTCTTCCGCAGGTCTGGCATCACTAACACTGGGGCTGTGGTCAATCTCTTCTTCAACTCTTCAAAACTTGCCTGACATGCCTCTGTCCACCTGAACTCTCTGTCTTTCTCCAGTAGTGTCATGAGTGGCTTCACTATCTTAGAGAATCCCTCGATGAACTGACGATAGTAACCAGCTAATCCAAGGAAACTCCTGATCTCGGTCGCTGTCCGAGGCTGCTCCCACTTTAACACATCATTGACCTTGCTTGGATCCACTGCAATACCTCCATTGGTGATGATATGACCAAGAAAAGCTACCTCCTTGAGCCAGAACTCACACTTGCTGAACTTGGCATACAACTGTTGCTCCTTAAGCTTCTGTAACACAAGCCTCAAATGCTCCTCATGCTCTTCCTCATTCTTGGAGTAGATCAAGATATCATCAATGAACACCACAACAAACTTGTCCAAATACTCCATAAAGACCTTGTTCATCAGGTACATGAAGTAGGCAGGTGCATTGGTCAATCCGAAGGACATAACTGTGTACTCATATAACCCATACCTGGTAGTGAATGCAATTTTAGGAATATCTGAAGCCCTGATCTTCATCTGATGATAACCAGAACGCAAATCAATCTTAGAGAACACCTTGTCTCCTTTCATCTGATCAAATAAATCTTCAATGCGAGGCAATGGATACTTGTTCTTGATAGTAACATCATTAAGAGATCTGTAATCCACACACATCCTCTGTGTACCATCCTTCTTCCCCACAAAGATAACCGGTGCTTCCCAAGGTGAAGAACTAGCTCGAATAAACCCTTTACTCATTAAATCTCTAATCTGTGCCTTTAGTTCTCGCAACTGATCACTAGACATTCTATATGGATGCTTGGAAATAGGAGCAGTACCAGGAAGTAGATCAATAACGAACTCAACATCACGGTCAGGAGGCATACCTGGTAACTCATCAGGAAAGACATCCGGGAACTCGCGCACAACTCTGATATCCTCCAAGGTCTTCCCATCAAGTTGATTCACTGTACTGGCTGTAGCTGAAGGTGGATCTGCTGCAAATTCGAACCTTTCCCCAGATGGACTAGTGAGAAGAACTGACCTCTTGGCACACTGAATCACTGCGTCACATGCTGTCAACCATCCCATCCCGAGTATCACATCGATCCCTCTTGATTGCAGTATTATAAGATTTGCCCAGAAATCCCTGCCCATAATCTTGAGACTGACATGATTGCACTGATATGTGGCTTTCATCTCTCCCCCTGGTGTACTAACTACCATATTGCGAGGCATAGGACTAATGGATAGATTATGCTGAGCTACGAACTGGGAAGTAATAAAAGAATGGGATGCTCCAGAATCAAATAAAACTGAGGCAGGAGTGGAGTTGACTAGGAACATACCGAGCACTACTCGCGGATCCTCCTGAGCATCACCCGCATCAATGTGATTCACCCTGCCACGTGCATAGCTCTGATGTCCCTTGTTGACTTGCTGGGTTTGATTCCCATTTCTCATCTACTGCGTCTGCTGATTCTGCGCTGGAGTGTTGGGGGAATGCCTCTTAGGACATGCGTTGGCATAGTGACCAAGCTCTCCGCACTTGAAGCAAGTGGTAGTTGCAGGATTTGGGGGTGCACTGGGCCTCACAGGGGTGCCAACTGGAGCTCTCTATTGATTCTGCTGGAAGACGGGGCGTGGTGTCTGCGGAGCTGGGTGCTGAACAGACTGCTGGAACTGCTGGGGCTGCTGAGCGGGACGCTGGAACTGCTGCTGCATAGGGCGCTGATACTGCTGCTGCCCAAAGTTCCCACTCGAACCTCCATAGTGGAATGATGCCCCCTGCTGTGGGTTGAAGCGAGGACGAGTGATACTCCCAGACTGTCCAGAGCTAGTAGCCTTCCTCTTCTGATCTCCTAGTTCCCTGCGCTTGGACTCCAAGTATATAGCCCTGTCAATAAGATCTTGAAGGGTCAGGAAGGTATGAGACATAAGCTGGTATTGAAGTGGTCCAGCTAGTCCCTCCAGGAACAACTCCTGCTTCTTCCTGTCTGTATCAACATCTTCAGGAGCATAGCGTGATAGCTCCGTGAACCTATCCCTGAACTCTGCCACGGACATCCCTTCTTGCTTAAGAGCAAGAAACTCCTTCTTCTTTAACTTCATCAGACCAGCAGGAATATGATGACTTCTGAAGTTAGTGGTGAACTCTTGCCAGGTGATAGCATTCTGGTTGGCATGAGCAGCGACAAAAGCATCCCACCATGCTGAAGCAGATCCCTATAGTCACCCTGAAGCATATAGGACCTTTTCTCTATCATCACATTGAGCTATCGTGAGCATCTTCTCAATAGTTTTCAGCCAGTCTTCAGCTTCTAGTGGATCCGCTGCATGTGAGAAACTGGGTGGCTGGTGGCTCATAAACACCCGATGCTTGTTCACTGGAGCATGCTGCTGCACAGGTGGTGGATTGTTGCCTTGAGCCTGCATGTTGGCCACAGTGTTGGTCAAGTTCTGAAGGAGCTGAGTCTGAGCCTCCAAAAACTGTCGCATAGCTGAATCCATCTATGGTTGTCGAGGTATGTTGCTAGATCTGTTGCCTCTCCCTGGACGGACCACTTCTGGTTGATCAACTCCTGATCCTAACCTGGTTGTCACCATCTGAGTGTTAGGAACATTGATTTAGATGATTGAATCAAGAGAAAAGCTTAAAAGTTTATACAAGGCAGATTTCCAGATTAGGACAGATTCTGTTGATCTCAAAGAACTAGTTATAAATCTCTGCGTCAGTAGCCAAAATTTCTGACATTTTTCTAAGGTGACATATACAAAATTACAGATCCAACCCAACTAGAATCACCTCATTTGGATGTCTGTAGCCCGAGATATAAAATAATTAAAGCGACTGTATCAGCAGAGTTATCAGGTTCTGATGGCAGTAAAGGTTTAAGCATAACTCCCAGAATATAAGTTGGATGGTGCTCAATATTTAACAGGAACACAATCATGAAATTCGTGAACTAACCCAACTGGATTTGCATCAATAGGAATTTTGTAGCTCGAGATATTAAATAAACAGTACTGAGAGGTCAAAAGCAGCGCGAACAGATTTGATTCTCACAGATCTTGATATAAGATTGAGTAAAGAAAACATATAGAATATGATAAAGAAAGATATGGAACAGGAACTTAAACCCAACTAACCAACTTTATTAAACCAATGTTGTTGTGGTCATCACCCCACAACACATTGCACTCAAACAAAGATCCAAATCAACTAATGTTGCATGCACACGCAAACCAAACACACTTCTAAAACTAAGCACGCTCTAAACGATCGTTCAAAACTAACGGTTACAAAGACTCTGACTGACACCTTAGGACTCCTATTCTCTTGAAGAGGTTCAGTACGAGCTTCTGGAGAGTCGTAGCGGGGCCTCTTAGGTGCTGGAGAGGTGTGGGGCTCTTTATCATCAAGGATCACTGGCTCCTCCTTGTTCATCAGAGCAGCTTGCAACGCACAGTTGTGAGCCTCCAAGACGAAGATCTTCTCCTGAGCTTCAGCAAGAGTGTTGTTGGTGTCGTCCAGGGCAGTGTTAACGGCAGCCAACAACTCTCGGACGTTGTTCAAGGTTCCTTCATGAGCTGGAGCTGGAGCGATGTAGGTCTTAGCTTCCCCACTAACTCTGTAGGGAGTGTATCTATGGTATGTATCCTCCAGATCAGCACGCGCGTCGTGAGAGAGTACATAGAGTGCCCTCCTTGCAGCTTCAGCGATCCCAGCATCCATGGTAGTCCTGTGAGCAACATCTGGGTGCCTTGATACCTCCTTGTTCCCATGGAAAGGTTCCTCCCGATATAGAATAGCAGTCACCTCCCAGTGGGATTTGAACCATGGATGTGTCCGTAGCTCGCAGTGGTAGGCTGGCGCAACATTGTGCCCCAGGCAGAACACTATTTCTCTCAGCTTATCAGCCATGGGAATGCCTCTCCCATCCACGTTGTGGTAATATCCTCTCCAAGCCACTTCCTCAGCAGGCTGAGCTGGCTCCTCTTCTGCTTCCTCTTGTTCTTCATGTTCCTCCACAGGGTCCTGATGTTCACCATCGTCTTCCTCTGGCGCTTGTTCTCCTTCTGGAACCACCTCTTCTGGGTCTTCTTCTTCCTCTTCATCAGACACAACCACAAACTCTGGGCCAGGTACAGGAATAGATGCTGTTGGTGGTGCTTCTACTTTGATTTCCTTATCTGTATCGCCTTCATGGAAATCACTATAGTCCTCTTGTGGTGCGTACCAATGGGTGGCTCCCACGTGAGACGTCCTCAAACGACGAACCATCTAAAGAAAGAGAAGACAAGTGCTGAATTAAGATATAGTTACAGATGATAAAACAAGATTAAGACACAAGTAGATAGTCAAGGGTGAGGAGAAACAAGAGTAAGCAGATTAAAAATAAATTTTTATAAAGAAAGCATTAGTGTGGCTTCTAATATATAAATCCTTAATCATGATCATTTTCTAACTAGGCTAACGTCCTACAGTCAACACGGCTCTGGTACCACTTTGTCACACCCAAGTTCAAAGGCAAACTCGAATGCTAGATTATATGTGCGCCAGGATCAAATTTCACACATATAACGACATAGCGCATACCAAAAGACAGTGTCTCAACGTAAAGAGAGTATTAAACTTATTACAGACCGACAGTCTCATAACTTAAACAAAATAGAGTATCTAGCAGCGGAACGAACGCCTCCACAGACAGCTAACTGAAGACACGATCGCCTAAAACTCGCCAAAGTCTCCGGGATAGTCTTCAAACCTCTCCCGGTCTGAGCTGCAATCCGAGTAGTGTAGTTGCAATAATGAAAACAAGTGTGAGCACATGCCGTTCTCAGCAAGTAGAAAGGATATATAACATGCAAGGTTTTTTGTGGATGGCTGATGGTTAAGCAAGTCAGCATTTTAGTTGGTCAAATTTTATTAGCAACATAATTACTATGCAGTGTAAGTTCATACCAACCCTTAAGATATCATAGAGATCATAAACATAAATAAAGATAGAATGCATCAGATTAATATTATCTTCCATAATTTAATCACGTGAGGGTCCAGGCCGCTCTTGACCGTGAGCACGGCTAACCGGTTAGTTTTACACTCTGCAGAGGTTGTACACTTTCACCACAAGTCGCATAAAAGTTCAAAGAACTTTAAACCCAACCACGCGATGCTGATCAGGCATCATACCACACTACCGAGGTGTGATCACATAGGGATGCTACGAGGCTTTTACAAAGTTTCCCCAGGAAGTTGCGACCCACAAGGTTACCGGATCAGTTAGCAAGGTATAAAGTCCCCTAGCAGGTACCGTGTCTTAGCAAAGCTCAACTCCCCGCTAGAGCGAGTCCATACCCCACAGTACCACCGCCCTTTGTCCTTATCAGGTAAAGCCACTCCTAACCATGGTCACTAAATAATTAGCCAAGGCCAGAGCCATTTAGCTCTTGTGGTTGCACTGTTGTCCTGGGTGGTTCTCCATGTTCCAATTAAACATATGGTCTTGTATTAATGAAGGTATAACATAAATAAATCAAGTTTAACATTGTTTCATTAATACCACCATGGAACCCGGTAAAGCATAGCGAGAACTACCCAACATAAAAGTAAACCTAGTTGATCAAGGTATAGGGTATAAACATATAGTCGAACCTTAATTGGGACCCATCAAGTTAATGCAAGCAAAAGTAAATACAGTGAATTAAATGCATGTTATACAGGAAAGCGGGAATGCATCAAGGTAGACTTGCCTTCAACTGAATCGTGCTGCTACTCAGACACTTGGAAGTCTTGCTCTTCGAAGTCCACGAACGGTTCGCTCTCTACGTAGCACATCCATAACATACAAGCACACAATATAATAACTTAAGAAACATGCACCAAACAATACAATCAGAATTGAACAGGGGCATAGAACTAATCTACACTTCGATACGATCGTTTGGACTTAAAGAATGCTAAAAACGGAGCTAGAACGAAAAAGATATGACTAAAAGAAGGTGCAAGGGTCTAACTACGAGAAATCTAAGGTTCCAGGGGTCTAACTGTAAGAAAACAGGGGCTAAAACATGATTAAGCATATAAACCTAATGGCTGCAGTGTAAAAACATGAAGCTGGACCTCGGGCGCTATAACTAAAGAACTCAGGGTCTAAACCGTAAAGAAAAGGATTAAAACATAAAGATCTTATAAGGTGGAAGGACCGGCTTGTGAATCTAGAAAGAGCAGGGGTGTTTTTGCAAAATGTCAGGGACTCCGGGGAAACAGTCTGGGTTGACCGATATTGACTTCGGTCAAAATGGATTTGATCCGTCGAATTCCGATCCGACGGCGGGGATCTTGCGCAAGCGCTAGCCGGCGGCGGCGGCGACGGCAAACGGCGGCGTCGGGAACGAACTCCGGCGAGCTCACTCGATCTCGAGCTGGGGTGCTCGAAAAGCAACACGGTTTGGCTAGGAAGAAAGCTAGAAGGTCGACGAGGCGATCCAGGGGCTTAGGGAGGAGAGACGGGCGGCGACGGCGACCCGCGGCTAGGTGAGGTGGAGCTCCTACTCCGGCGAGCGCGTGCTTGCGACACAAAGCCTAAGAATGACTACAAGCGGCACGGATGATCTTCTCACCTCCTCGCAGTGCTCCGGGTTAGCTTCACGACGACGGAAGAGCGGTGGAGTGGCAGTTCAACAATGGCGACGCTCTAGGATTTCGGTGGCGGCGGCGTTGGAGGGCACAGGCGGCTAGGTTAGGGCTAGGGCTCGAGTCTGGGGTGGCGGCGCCTATAAATAGGCCGGCACCTGCGCCTTGGTGTGCGGGCCAAGAGTCCGAGGCGGGGGACGTGTGCAGCCGCGGGACTCAGCGGGGTCGGATTCGGCCGGAGTCCGGCTCGGACAGGGGCGGGAGGAAGGGGATGACCAGTGGCCCCCGCTCGTCAGTGGCTGCAAGAGGTGGGAGGCGGAAGCGGGCCGCTGGGCTGCCTTGCTAGCTGGGCCAAGGCGGAAAAGATGGCCCGACTGCTGCTGCGATGCTGGGCCAAAAGCTGACACGGGCCAAAACAGAGAAGGGAAGGGAGGGAAGGAGAAAGGATTTGAACATTTTGAAAAGGTATTCAAACAAATGAATTCAAACTTGAGTTTGAATTCAAACAACCAAAATAATGCACCAGCATGAATGCAACAATAAATTCCTATAATTCATTAATTATTTATGGAAATATTTTAAATGCCTATGAAAATAAATAAAAACCCTTATAGTCCTTAGCACATGCAAATGTTTTCTAGCAAATTTTATTTAAAACAAGAATTTGAAATTTAGGGTGTTACATCCCAACTGTCCATGATGACCCCACGCGTCATTCTCCCTCTCTCTTTTTCTTTCACCTCCCTGCCCTGTTCCTCTCTCCCTCTCCTTCTTCCCCACCTCGACCGCGCCGCACCCGGAATCTCCACCAGCGCGCCGCCCCCTCCCTCCCCTCCATCCTCGGGACGCTCGCTCTACCCCTGCTCTGGGAGGCCCCTCTCTCTCAGTGGCGGCACGACGGCGGTTCTGCGGCCGGCCCTTCCCTCCCTCTCCCTCCACCTGCTCTGGCGGCCCCGAGCTCCTTCCTCACAGCGCTCCGGCGACGGATCTGTCTCTGCAGACGGGCGGCGCAGCAGGTCCCACTTAGGAGTGGCAGCGAGCTCCCTGATTACCGGATCCTGCGGTCTGAGGCAGGGGTGGAGCTCCCATCCGCCAGCGAGCTCGAACAGCTGGGTGGAATGCGTGCGGCCCCTCCTCTGCTCCCATCCGCAGGCGAGGTGGTGCTCCTCAAGGCGGCGCGAGCTCCCCGCCCGGAGCTCTTTCATCACGACAGCGCGGCGGCCGCTCCTCCTCCTTCCCGGACGCGATGCCCTCGTTCCCAAGGTCGTACGCCGGTCTGCGCCCGTGCCGCCTGGGAGGAGGCTCGGTTGCGGGATTCCTCTCCCCGGCGAGGTGAGCAGCGCGAGGAACGTGGCCTCCCCGACCTCGGTGGCGGCGGCGTCCCGGTGCGGTGCATGGTGACGAGCGGCTCGACCACGGCGGCGCGGAGTCCGGCGCGAAAGGTCCGAAGCAGAGGAAGAAGACCCCAATGACGTTCTGCTGGTGGTGGTGTCGGATCGATGGCGTTCGTGCAGCGGCTGCTGGTGGCGAAGGAGTGGGGATGACGGTAGGAGAGTGGATATCCTCTCCGAAGTCGCCTCCATGCCTCCGCCTCGTCCCCTGTTCCCCCGCCTTCCTCCCCGCACCGACCACCGGCACCCCTACTCCCTTCTCATCCCTCGTCCGCACACTCCTCCTCCCTCCCCATCCCTTGCCGGCGCGGCGGCAGGCGACCACGGGCGCAGAACTCCTCCCCGGGGATTGGGTGTCGGTGGGGATGACGGCGAAGAAGCGGCCACACGGTCCTTCACACCTCCGAGCGTTGGCGAGATGACCTTGGTGGTTGGGACTGCTGCCTCGGTGTCACACCCTGAATTCCAATTTCAGGATGTGAATAAGGATAATAATTAAATAACAATTTTCCCTTAATTTTAAAATTTTCCCAATATTTATTTTCTTGACAGGAAATATAAAATAAGAAAAAGTCTTTGTTTGTTTTTCGGAAATTAAATAAAATGACGGTGTGAGTGTAGCATTCATGCCGATGCATCTGGTGTTTCATGAGTGCAAATGTTTTTAAAAACACGCTTAGGTGCTGACCAAAATCCTTTTGAGAATTTTTTGGAACTTTCTGGAATTTATTCTCATTTTTCTCTGAGCATTTTCTATTTATTAGAAGGCTCTAAAATCTTTTTCATGAGCTCCAAATATTTTATTTGGGTTGTTCATGTCTCAATCTATCTCTGGGAATTTTCCTGGAATTTTTGGGATTTTCAGAGTATTTTTCGTGCTTTAAATGACTTATCTGGATATTTTTGGATTTTTCTTTACATGAGAAAAGGATTTCTGAAAATTTTAAAAAAACATATCCCTTCAGTTGGGCCGAGCCCGAAGGCCCGACCCAATCCGACCTGCTCCCGCAGACCCATCCCGGCTCAGCCGCGGCCCGCCAGGCCCATCTGGTCGGAGCGGCCAAGGCCAGGACTCGCCGGAGTCCAGGCCGGTGCGTGCCCCGGTCTTCCCGTCCTGCGCCCCTTTATAGCCGCGCGCTTTGGCCTCCGCGCATCCCTGCCCCTGCCCCAGCACCGCCTCGTGCTGCTCCGCCTCGCGCCGGCTCATTGCGTAGCACCGCCGCCGCCATGGAGCCGAGCTCTGCCGTTGCCGATTCGTCGCGCCGGGACACCAATGAACGAGTCCGAGTACTTCCAGGGCTTCCTCGTGCCGCGACGAGTCTCCCGAGCCGCTTCTCGACGCCGGAGGACCACCGGAGCCTCACCGCCGCTTGAAGCCACCGCCGGCCGCCGCAGGCTACCGCCGCCGGCCGTCTTCCCTTCTTCTCCGCCGAAGGTGAGCATCCCCACGTGTTCCCCTGCCTCTCCTCTCCCTTTTCCCCAACTCACCCGAGTTCCTGGCAGCCTTGGTCGCCGGGACCGCCGTCGGCCAGAGTAGCCCCTGCCCGCCATCGTCTCCCTGAATTAGAGGAAGGAAGAAGAAGATCCCGTTTTGTGGAAAACCCCATGCACATCCTTGTAATTCCTAGATTCAATTCTTGTGTCTTGGCAAAATTGCATGAAAACCCCTGGACAGTTCAATTTCTCCAGATCCAATCCATCCTGAAGCCTTTGCAAGTAAGCCCCTGAGTTTATATACATAATTATGTATATGCCCCTGGTTTTTCACAGTTAAGCCCCTGGAAGTTCCTGATCTTTCACAACAAAGTCCCTACACCTTTGGAAGGCCATATCTTTCATGTTTTAGCTCCGTTTTTGCCCGTTCAAGTTGCGTTAGGTTCATAATAATGTGAAATACACGTTAGTGGTGACTTTTGATCATGTTTTGTTTTCTGAAAATAAATTTAATATTAATTTTGATTAATGCTTATTAAACATGCCTTTTTCTAAATAAAAGCTATATAGAGCTATACACCGTTTTTCACAATCAAAATTAATTTGATTAATGATTATTCCACATGCTTTTATACATAAAATCTAATTAGATCTTTTACCCGGTTTTTCATAAACCAAATGTTAATTTGTTTAATGTTTAATTAAACTTTTCTAATTAAAAATTGATAGGCTTTTACACCGGTTTTATAAATAAATGTTAATTTGATTAATGCCAATGCTATAATGTTTTTAATAATAATATGATCTACTCGAATCATAAACTTACGTTTAGAGGAATCATATAGTTTAGTTTTTCTAAATGTTTAATCGGTATAATTCATATATGAATCTTTATAAATAAAATCTGACTAGTTTTTTACTCCGGTCTTTTACAAATAAAATATAATGCTGCATTAATTTCAACTTAGGGTATTTTCTTTATGGAATATCCTTTATATATCTTTTGTTAATTAAAATAAACCTAGCTCCTAGTCTTGTTCTCTCATATATGCAAGTCGATCGTTAGACGTTCTTTTTCAAGTTCTGTCTCAGTGTGTCCCTCTTGTAGTCTTTCAATCCCTAGATCTTTTTGATCCCTAGAATCGATCCTATCCTTTAGTGCGTTCTTTTAAAGCTTCTCTTTTGATTGGTGCTTTGTTCTTAGTATGCTTGTTTGTTTGCTTTGTATGCTTGTGCCCGATGATTGATGCGAGTAGAATGAACGTGGTTCGAGAGCTTTGAAGAGCAAGAGATGAAGATATTCTGAGCAACATCACTACTCTGGTTAAAGGCAAGTGTGTCCTTGTTCTTTTGTCCCAATAACTGTGTTTAATCACCATTGCATATGCTTGCATTAATATTGATGGGTCCTACTAAGGTTTATCCTAGTCTTTATTACCTCTATTCCTTGTCAACCTGGGTTTTACCTTTATGTTGGGTAGCTATGCTTAGTTGCTCTATGTTGGGTTATGGTGGTTCTAATGAACAACAACGATGATGAACATGTTTTACTTTTATGCTATATATATCTGGTTAATACAAGATCACCATGCTTAATCGGAACATGGAGCGACCACCCAGGACAACAGTGCAACCACAAGACTATATGGCTCTGGCTTGGCTAATTAATTAGGGACTCTAGTGTTGGGGTGACCTTACCGAAAGGGCAAGGGGGAGCGTTAGTTGAGGTATAGACTCGCTCTAGTAGGGAGTGGGCTTTGCTAAGACACGGTACCTACTAGGGGACTTTATACTTTACGGTGGCTCGGAACCTTCGCGGGTCGTTTCACACTGGGGAAACTTTGTAAAGGCCTCGTGGCGTCCCTATGCAATCACACCTCGGTAGTGTGGTATGATGCCTGATCAGCATCGCGTGGTTGGGTTTAAAGTTCCTAGAACTTTTACGCGACTTGTGGTGAAAGTGTACAACCTCTGCAGAGTGTAAAACTAATCGATTAGCCGTGCTCACGGTCAAGAGCGGCCTGGACCCTCACATGATAATTGAACTTGAAAATGGACTTAAATTATGGTTATGGTTATGTTAGCCATATGCTTATGGCGTATCTCTCTATATGTTAATTGTGGGTTGGTATATACTTATACCTTATTAGTAATCAGGTGCTAATAAAATTTGACCAACTAAAATTGCTTAATGCAGTCAACCTGTCAGCCTTTCCTTGATAAACCTTTGCATTCATATTTTCCCCACACTTGCTGAGTACGGCATGTACTCACTCTTGCTATAAACAATGTTGCTCAGAAAGAGGAAGCTACTGTGAAGTCGTTGTGAAGATGTTACTGGTGCTAGGCGTACGCAACCCCCAGTCGACTGCTTGTGGAAGTTTGGTGCCTTCGTTTCCAGGATTTAAGTGTAATACTCTGATAATCTCCCTTTTCTTACGTGGTACTGTTTCTGCATTCACTTATATGTCACTATATGTATGAAAATAGATCCTGGCATACATATAGTTATGCATCTGGTTTTCTTTGGAAAAACAGGTGTGACACTCGGGAAGCGGATGAAGGAGCTCCTCTGCTTGCGCTGGATCTGAAGGAGACGGAGGGAGACGGGAAAATCCCATGAGGAGTAAAGGAGACCGCTGTAGCGGTTTTTACTGGGAAGGACGACGGGAAAGGGATGGCGGGATTTATCCCGTCCTTGGTGCGTATGGTCTAAACTCTGAAACAATGAATGAGCTGAGAACCTCAATGAGAAACTCTGGGCGAGAGGACCGATAGCCACATTCTCTCCCTCGCGTCGCTCTCCTCTCGGGGGTGCCTCGAGGGCCCCCCCGCGTTCGCCCAAGGCCCCCCACCGCCATTGCTCCGGGGCTGCCATCTCCGTCCGCGGCGGCGGCCAGGCCTCTCCCCCTTCCTCCCTCCTCCTTTCCTCTCCTCCTCCCTTCTTCCCCTTTCCCACACCACACCGAGGTCGAACTTGGCTGCCGGAGTCCACCCCATCCTCGTCTCTTCCCTGTCCTGGCCCTCGTCGGCATCTCCTCCGTCGGTGCCTCGCCCCTTAACCCACCGCCTCGCCTCTTCCCCCGCCGTCTCGCCTCGCCCTTGCCCCTTACCCTAACCCTAGATCCAGATCCAGTCTCTTTCGGCGCCGTCTCCGCCTCTGGCAGCTCGTCGGGTGGGTCCGCTCCGCCCCTGCGCCCGGGGCGTGCGGCGTCGGTGGCGGCTTGTCAGCGGGCGCTGTCTTGGCTGTCTCCCCGCGCGGGCTGCCTTCTCCCCTTTGTCGGCGTCAGGCGCAAGGCGGTTGGGGCGGTGCCGCCGTCGGCCAGCTGCGTTGTTGTCCTCGCGCTGTTGTCATCACCGGCCTCCGTAGCCCCCTCCTCTGACGCGCCGGTAGGCCGGTGGGTGCCGCCACACACCTCGGGGCCGCTCGTCCTGGCACGGGCCGCACGGCGGCCTCCTCTTTGTATGCGGGCGGCCTTCTCCTCCGGCCGCGACGAGTTTCGGCGGGCGGCCCGGGGGTTCCCACCTTGCCGGCTCTCCCTTCCACCGACGACCGCGGTTGAGCCCCCTCCTCGACAGCGCCCCCTTCTTCCCCGTCAGAGCCACGACCGACCCGCGTCGCCCTCGGCCACCGCAGCGGCTTCCCTCCCGCGGTCGCTGCTGCTGCATCACCCTCTCCCCCTCCCTCCCTCTGCACTAGATCTAGGTCTGCCACTCACACTTCTTCGCTCTTGGTGTGCCTGGCATCTGGCTCAGCTCGCACTGGTTGCTCCCCGTCGTCGATGTCGATGCTCGCCCCCTTGCCGGCGCCTGCCGCGACCTTGCGCTCGCCGCGGGCTGCCGGCTCCCACCGCGGGCTGCTGGCTCCCGCCATGGCCTGGCGCTCGCCGCGGGTTGCTGGCACCCTCAGTGCTCCTCTGTCCCCCTAGGTGACGCGCGTGTCCTCGGGTGGGGCAGCTCCGAGCTGTGCCCTCCTCTTCGATCGCCGACCTGCCTTTGCGCCCTGCAATGTCGTCTCGGATCGCATGCATCCTTTCCATCGGTCCACCTACCTTCCAAGCCTATGTTGGTTGCGAGGAGTTGGTTTTGGGGCTTGGCGAAAGCCTTGCACGACTTCGGTCGGTGCCGACAACGGCTGCACTTGCTAGTGTTGCTCACCTAGCTGGAGGCGCTATCTTTGCGGCCTCATCTCCATTTGGTCTGCCTGGTGAAGATTAGGTCTGCTCCTCTTCGGACGGACGGACAGATGATGGCGGCGTTCACGTCGTTCCCTCCTTGGCGGCATCATCCTGCATGGCATCTTCGTTCTCCTCCGTAGGCTTCGGACTGTTAGACTCCCGATGATGAGCATGTGATCTTGGCGTCCCTTCTAGCAGGCTAGGCTTCACGCTTTGTTTCTAATTCGGTGTGGTGGTGGTGTGTGGAAGTCTCTTCTTTCTCCGGTTGTATCTTTTTCTTTGTTGGTTCTTGTGCTCGGCACTTTGGGGCTCCTCCTAAAGTCGCTTCGTTGTATCTGTTTCATTTTCTCTTAATGAAAACCGTGATTTGCACGTCTTAAAAAAATGAACTGACCTATTTCTCAAAAGAAAAAACGGGCAGAGCAATTCTCTTTGGTATTGTCATGCTCATATTGTTGCATATGACCATGTTGATCCATCTAGTAGTCACATCAATGCGTCCTCAATGGATTGCGCGGGGACGATGACCATGAATTTCCCTCAATGAAAGTTACAGGAGTTCATAAGAACAAGGAAACAACTTCAACTAGCTAGGGGACGCGACGCGAGCGGATTCATAATTAGACTGAGTCCAACAGCGGGAGGCAAAAGCATTTTTACCTCCCGCTGGCCACTGTGCCTTCCGATTTCCTCCTCTAACAGCTGATGCAAAAGGGGAGGCAAAGTTCCTTCCAAGGAGATGCAAATATACACTTCCTCCCTCATCAGAGGCAAACGACAAGCACGTTGGGCGAGCTACGCGTGGCGCGCGGCGGCGGTGGCACTAGCAGCGACCAACAACGTCGTCCTGCTCCTCCACACCGACGGCCATGCGAGATCCGGAGGCCCGCAGAGAGGAGGGAGCTCCGACGGCCATGCGAGACTTCTTCAAATCAGGAGGAGGGGGACGAGCCGACGGGGACGTGCTCGACAGGGGAGGGAGAGGGCTGGAGAAGGAGGAGGCACCAGTGGTCGAGAACATCGCTGTCGGCTGCTCCGGGCTGGCCCACGCTTCCTCGCCCGCACCTGCGGCGAGGCCAGCACTGCCGCGTCGAGCGGCAGGTCAGACACGGACCGGGCGTGCCGCTGCGCGGGGGCGTGCGAGGGCTCCTGCTGCGGATGCGGTAGCGGCCTCGGCATGCTGGCCGCCGAAGAGCAGCAGCCCATCGCCGGCGGCGGTCCGCTCGCTCGGCTCGGTGAGGAAGGGAGCAGGGAGGCGCACGCCTCCAAGATCGATGCGGAGCTCGAAGCCTCCGCCGCCGTCGCCCATGCTCCTCCACGCCGCCCCTGGAAGGGGAGCCGGCGGCTAGGATCCGCCGGAGAGGAGGCGCTGGCGGAGCAGCTGAGGCCGCACATCAGCAAGGGAGGAGGAGAGGGTGGGCAGGGAAGCTTGTCCTCGGTGACGTCGCTACCGCTCGCCATGGCCGCGGGGCGTCGGGAGCTCGGATTTGCAGGGGCGGGAGGAAGGTGGAGGGGAAGGCAGATATTTTGCTTATCCCTTTGCCCAACGTTGTTGGAGACCAGCATTTTTGCGTGCCTGTGTGCGCGAGGCAAACCACGAATGCCTATCCCATTTCGCCTTCTCTTAGCTTTAGAATGAAGCAAAATTTCGGGTCCGGACTCCAGACAATGTAACGGGTTTTAAATGTGATCCGTTACCATTGTTATTGGTAACATTGTTATGTCTGTTAGGTGTTACAAGTGAACTCTTAGTAGTAAGGGGCTTTTAACATGGCCCATTGCAAATATTATAGTGGTCTGGTTGTAAATGGCTTGCTGAGCTTGTTTGTACGAGCGTTACCAATGCCGTTACCAATGCTGTGTAACATATTTGAGATTTTCACGTAGTGATTCTTGAGCGGTAGAGCCAGCAATAAGCGAAATGAGTGAAGCAAGATACAACTGCTTTCTGTCTCTTTGTGTTGGCACCGTCCTCAATCTTGTGTGGTCGTCATTTCTCTAATTTGTGCAACTCGAGTGCCACTTCCCTCTCGCCTTGCCACCTCTACCTCCCCCACTAGTTCTCGTACCTACACCTTGCCGCCGCCCTCGCTCCACCGCCACCACACACACACACGTGGATATACTGCATCTGCTCCAACAAAAAATGCAATTGTAATAGTAGTTTTCAGACATATTAGTTTTGGAAAATTTTAGAGTGCTTGTAATTAATGTGGGTCATCCATCCGGTGAAATCTAACGGTGGTAGTACCAGGTAGTACTAGGTAGTACCAATGGGGTAGTACCCGGTAGTACCATTTTGGTAGATCTGGTACTAGGTACTACTCCCTCCGTCCCACAAAGACCGTTCGTTGAGAAAATTTAAGACATGCTAGTAGTTGTGACAAATGACTTTGTTGCCCCTAATTAAATGAGAATAGTTGTGACAAATGACTACTCCCTCCCTCTAGTTGCTAGGCATTGGAACTTGAAAAGAGGCATCAAATAAGCATTTCATTGGCTTCATGTGTTTCTCAATGCAATTTTTCCTTGGTACTTGGTGTTAGTTTAATGAGAATAACATTTAATACGAGCTAAAAAAACATTCTTTGTGGGACAAATTTTGAAAGCTATATGAACAGTCTTTGCATGACGGAGGGAGTATCTGGTACTACCTAATTAAATTAGTTGGTAAAAAAATATTAGTACAAGGTACTACCCGGTACTACCCAAGTACCGGAACAAAGCTTATTAATTTTATGAATAAATGACACTAGTACCCCTCCTTAATCACATTTCTTTTAATTGACCTGCGTTGGAAATAATTAGTGACATTTGATTTGACATTTGATTTAGCTAAGAAAAATTAATGCTCGTGAGCCATGAATCTCGGAAACAATTTCCTCACATGCATGTATCATACCGAGATAAATTAATGTGCTTGTGCCGGTCATAAGGCCAGTGTAGCACTGTTACCAAGACTGCCACATCAACTTTCGGTAGTTATGAAATTGTTACTCTCAGTGCATGATTTCATTACACGGTGTCATAGGCATGCTGCAAACATTTAAGTTTCTATTGTGTTGTGATCAAATGTGCTAAAAGATCTATGTAGCCTTTTGCATAGTAAACCGTACGGCTATCTCTCATGTTAAAAGTCCATGTACGTAAATAAATCTCCAGACATACTCTCTGATAAAATGAAAAATAACAGGACAAAATTTCATAATACAGCAAAAAATACCAAGACAGAAAACCTACGTCAATCGAGTGCAAAGTACAGAAAAAACAAGAGATTTATCTTAAGTTCATACGTCGACAAGTGCAAAGGAACAGAGATGCAAATGAATCGTTTCACATGGCCAAAGGAACCCTTTCACATGGAATTTCAGCGGTGCGCAGTAGATGCAGGAGGCGGTGGGGATAGCGCAGCAACTGGTGGCGGCGGGGCCGTCCGCTTCGTGGAGCCGCCCTTCCTCTCTCTGTCAGCCATCAGCGGCAGCACGAGGAAACAATCCCTGTGCATCACTATTGGAACGTGAAGGGAGGGGAGCGTGGAAGGGAGAGGAAGAAGTATTGGCTCCATATATGGCCAGCCTTGGAAGGGAAGGAGGGCGCCGCACAGGGAGGAAGAGCGCTGCGCGGGAAGGAGGCCGGCCGGCGCGAGGGAAGAATGGTGCGGTGCGCGGCGGCGCGGAGGAAGGTGCCGCACGGGATCTCAGGGCCGAAGCTGATGAAACGGAAGGCCCCGCAATGCGGTGTCGTGGGTCTTGGTAACTGTAGCCGGCGGGTTTCGTCATCACGACACGCTATTTTCTTCTCTCTTCATTAATTGAGTGCCACGTCACCAGATTTGCATATGTGGTACCGAATTAATTGCTGATGACACCTGCATTGAGACTGGCCTAAGGACAGTCAGTGGTAGGGTTATCGACATTTAATGAACTGTCACATAGACTTTTTTGATGACATAGCACCAAATAAATGAAGGAAGAGAAGATCTCAGGGTTATGGTGATGACCCCAGGTCGACACAGGTACCAATGCTCATGACCCTCCACTGAGAGCTCATGACCCTGTATTTGATCACAACACATGCAAGATTAAATGTTACATTCTATCTATGAAACTGTGCTCATGACCCTGTGCATTGAGAGTGACAGGGTTATCATATTGAAAAACTGATGTGGCGGACTTGGTAAATGTGCCCATGACACTGCTACTGAGACCGGCCTAAGATTGTACTCCCTTCGTTCGCCAATAGTTGATGTTTCGACAGGAGAAATAAACTACATGCATACTAAAAAAAACGTTATCCGAACGCCATATATTAACGACCGGTGCTAGTACTTTTTATGGGATATTTTTCCGGAATGGCTAGCGCCCGGACGTCCGTTCCGGGTGCTAGCATCGGACGCCTCCGCGGCTGTCGGATTCGAAGCAACTCAGCCGTCAGCTGTCGGATCGAAGTCCAGCGACTCATGTTGCGAGTCATGTTGCGTGCAACATCCAACATCAGAGATCCACCTCCCCCGACACAATACCTAAGCGACCCATGTTGCGACCTGTGTTGCGTGCAGTATCCAACATCAGGGGCCCTTCTCTCTCCTCCCCCTCGACACAACACCCAACATCACATTCTGCAATATCGAAACTTAACATCCGCAACATCGAAAATCAATATTTGCAACATCAAAAAATATTTAGATCTAATTTTGAAAACATTCACATAAAACACTCGCAACATGTCAAGAACACGGATGCAACATGTTCACAACGATTGCAACATGAACAACAAACGATTGCAACATGAAAGTGACTAATTGCAACATGCCAGGAATATTGTTGCAACACCAATATACGACACCAATCCGCTTCCTCTCATGGCCAGAACACGGCGCACCCCTCCCCCACGACGCCTTCTCTCCCGACCCCCGGGGCGGAGCTCGACGGCGTGGCCGGCCGTGGCTCCGACGGCGGAGCTCGCAGGCGCGGCCCGCGGCGGCCCCTGCGCGCCCGGGTCGAGCGACACCAGGGGCGGAGCTCGCCGGCCCTGTCGCAGGCGCGGTCCCAACGGAGGAGACCGAGGACGGCGTGTGATGAAGGAGCCCAGCGCGAGGAAGACGGCCGGCGACGAGGCGAGGTGGGGCGGGGCACGGCGGAGCAGCCCTCCTCTACCTCCTCCCACGGTCCCACCACGGCCAGTGGCACGCCGGACTTGAGGAGGGCCGCGTGGACTGCAGAGGTGAGTGGCACGTCGCGCCGAACCGCGGCCCCGGGCATGTGGCCGCGGTACGGTATGAGACGACAGTGGAGACCGTGTGGTAGCAGATCGGGAGGAGGAGGCCGGGGTTGAGGACGTGGAGCCGCAGCGCAAGGCCTAGGTCGAGGACAGGCGGGTCGATGCGGAGGTCGTCGACACGGAGGGCACCGATGCGGGCGGTAGGGGCGACGGGTACAGGAGGAAGGCGACGCCGTCGAGGAGTGCGAGGGCGAGGAGGAGCGGGAGCGTTTGGGTGTAGAGGCAGCGGAGGCAGGGCACGCAGCGCAGTGCGGATGCGGCGAAGGTGGACGAGCACGGGAAGCAGGGGGACGCATGAAGACGAGGGACGGGGCCGGCAGCGGTGGAGGAGGAGGGGGGCGAGGGATGCGCATAGGCGGCAGCCGTGGGGCTTCTCGCCGTCGCCGGCGTGGATGCCATCACCGACGCAATTGCAGCCTCGTTGGGGATCTGGGTGGAGGAGCGGTGGAGACACAGAGAGAAGAGAGAGGACAAATGAGTGGTGGGCGCGGAGCATTGAAAGGGATAAGAGTTTGTGGCGAGCCCACACCTGTTGTTGCAGTGCGGGGAGGGCGTCCGATTTTTCTCATTCCGTTTGGACGTTCTACCCATAGCATTACTGTATTTTTTAATGCTAAGATTGTTTTTTACTGTATGAGATAGTACAAGATTTCAATCAACTTAAGAGAAAGAAAAAAAAATCCTATTGGTGTTTTTAGCAATAATAGACTACATGTGTTTTTAGCTAATACGTAATACATACTCTCTCCGTCCCAAATTGCACTAATTTTTAAATTTATTGATTTTGTATGCACTTATATAAGAGTATACACTATATGTCTATAAGCATAATAAAATCTATGGATTTAGAAAAGGCAAACGAACATTAATTTGGGATAATTTGGGAAGGAAGGAGGGAGTAGTATCCATCATTCTGGGATAAACACCTCTGTCAGTAGGGCGTCTAGATGAACTGAGACAATGGATTTAGTCGGCATTCCGGGGGAGATTCAAACCGACACTGATACGGAAAGGACACTTTGAAGGTCGCGGAAGTCTTGACGGTGGGCAATAAAATGTTTGCAGATCTGGCAAGATTTACAGACAGTGACGGCGCATAAATCCTATCCAATTACGCGGTGGATCTTTCGAAGGTTGCTGGCAAATTAAAACTCGCCCCCCAAACACCAGCAACAGGATGGCGATCCATCATCCATATATGCAATGCAAGCGCTAGCTGGAAACTCCCTCCCCCTTTGATTGGCCAGCAGCACCCAGGGATGAACTCGATCACGAACGCATGCCAGCCGGCCGGGGAGCGCCGGATCGAGCCAGGATTCGTTGCCATGCATGGAGATCGCGCCAGTAAATTGGGACGCGCTGGACGGTTCGAATAATCCCCAGCAGCATCCACCACAGTTACCCCATCGGGAATCCGGGATCCGGCTGCGGGGGAGCGAGCAGAAGAGGAAGGAATTTACGTGCGGGGGCGCGCGTATCTTGAATTCATGCGCGTCAGATCGCACCAGGCGTCAATGCTGAGATACAGCTCAGTTTCCCGATCGAGAAAAATGGCGTCGCCCCGGCGCCCCGCTTATATAGCAACGGCCCTCGAGGACGTCCGAAAAAGAGAGAGAGAGATCGATGGGTGATGAGAGGCAGCAGCTAGGTGGGCAGCAGCAGCCAGCAATCGCGGCGATCATGGTGAGCGGCGGCGGTGTCGGAAGCAGGGAGGCCGGGAAGAAGCGGAAGGCCGCCGCGGAGGCCGTGGCGGCGATGAGGCGGGAGCCGCGGCGCGGGCTGGGCGTGGCGGAGCTGGAGCGGATCAGGGTGGCGCTGGAGGTGGCCGAGCGCTGCTACGCCGTGCCGCCCCTGTCGTCCGCGGCACCGCCGGCGGCGGCGGCGGCGCTGCCTCCCACCGCTGCTCTGGTCGTGCATGGCGCCAGCCTCGCATCGGTACGCCGCGCATCATCCGCATATACCCACGCCAAGTAGTTTCACGGTCGTTCGCCACGAGTAAATCTCGAATCATCAACAACCCTGACGGCAACATGAATAATTTTCTAATCTTCGATCAGGTCGGAAATGGAGCCCTCCAACTGCCAATGCCGACGAGGGGATATTTCACCCCGTACTACGTCGCCGCGCAGCAGTATGAATCATTGACCAGGCAAGTGTGTTGCATGCGTAATTCCTAACATTTACCTGGTCGCCTCCGACGAATTAACAAAATATAATCACTAGTCAACGTTGTGGTTAATAATCAATCAACTAAACATTTGCTTGGAGATGAGAAAGCAGCTGACACCGATCGAAGACCTGGCTTGCCTGACACTCATTCTTAACGTAACGATCATTGCTGTGTGCGTCATCAGCAGGCTGTTTACATCCAACGGCCATGGCCATCCTCCGTCGCATCAGAACAACAACGGCGGCCGTCAGCTGGCCGATCAGATCCAGAGTGCCGTCACTACTGCACTTCCTGCCACGGGACAGGCTGCGTCATCTGAGGTACTATATATCGCTCGATCGATCTTGTATTGGTCAGAGTCCATTCAAATCATTTTAGAGCGACGTGAATATAACTGTATTTGCCTGTTCTGACCTGCAGAGCTCGTCGGCGGCGTACCAGCGGCGGCAGAGTCGCCGCCGAGCGCAACCGCAGCAGCAGCAGCAGCCTCCTGTCCAGAGTACAGCCGCAGCAGTGCCGGCGCCCCAGGTCGCGTTCGTGGACCTCGTCGACTCCGACGACGAAGACAACGGTGGCGACGTCGAGGAGCTGGACTTGGAGCTCAGACTATAGACCAGATTAAATTTCCTGTCAAGATGTTAGGTTGTTGACGACCCGATGTTCAATTCTTTGTTCTTTTGCATAGGAAAAGGCAAAAGCTGTTGCCAAGAATTCTTTGTGCCTGCGTTGCATATGCTCGTCCTTAGATTACCGTTGTGTAGCGCAATTGTTAGTTTGTTACTCAAGACAATATTATTCTTTATATTATTATATCCGTATATTTCTGAGTAAATCAATATTTTTTATTTATTATTGAAAAAGCATTTGTAGTGGAGTAATTCTGAAGGAAGGCATGGAAATGGAATCCATGGGCACTCTCGCACGGTGGCACCACTGTACCAGGAGATGGGATGGGAACTTGAGAAGTACGTCATCGTGGTGCGTTGACGTAAACACAGAGGCGCCTTCGTCTCCGCCTTCCGAGCGCCTACCCGTACTATATAAAAGGAGCTCCTCCCCCGCAATTTTAAAAACACAATGTAAACATTATATAATAAAATAAAAAAAATAAAAGCTCGACGTCGTCGTCACCTCTCTCGCCGTCGAGGAATCACGGCAGGCGGCGGCGTCGGCGGCGGCCTGGGGTCCGGGTCCCGGCCGCTCACCACCATGCCCGACCCCACCACCAAACCCCCCTCGCCGCGGCCGCGACGCCGCCGCAGGCTCTGCGGCCTCTGCGTCGCCACCGCGCTCCTCGCCCTCCTCGTATCCGCGCTCGTCCACGCCGTCGCCCCGCTGCGGGGGAGTAGCGCTCCCGCCTCCGCGCGCTTCTCCGTCATCATTGACGGCGGCAGCACGGGCACCCGGGCACACGTCTTCGCCGCGGGGCCCGACGGCCGCCCGGATCTGGCGCGCTCCGCCGTGATGCGCGTCACCCCGGGCCTCTCGTCCTTCGTCGCCGACCCGGCGCGGGCCGGGGAGTCGCTGCGGCCGCTGATTGAATTCGCGAGGGGGAACATTGCCAGCGCCGGGGGCGCCGCTGCGGAGGCGGAGGTGAGGCTGATGGCCACCGCCGGGCTGCGACTGCTCGAGGAGCACGCGCAGGAGGCGATCCTGGCTTCCTGCAGGGAGGTGCTCCGGGCCTCTGGATTCCGGTTCGAGGACGCGTGGGCCAAGGTGATCCCAGGTACTGCCTCGCTCTTGGCCATTTCCTCCCGCTGGAGAAATGATTGCAGTTTAGCTCTAATTGTCAGCGTTTGATTGCATTTTGGATAGGGGACTGTATGCTTATGATGACTGGTGCTATGAATTGTTAATGCCAGATATGTAGTAAAGATGCAGCTTGCTGTGGATGCCTTTATAATATGTGCTGAACTCCGAGTACCTTCACTATTTGAGTGTTCTATTCAGTTCTGAAATAGGTTCCTTTGGGGGTTATTACATGAATTGCTGTTGCTTGATTAACAGAAAATCAACAAATCAAATAAAGAAAAGAGAAGCAATGATCTTAAACAATGTACACGGTTGGAATTAGTAGCCATAAAAGTTGTTGGGGGTATGGTATAGAGTGCTCCTTTATGTCATTAGCTGAAATACTTTCTGACTTGTATGTTTACACGTACTGGTACCTCTTTTACAGGCTCTGATGAAGGTATCTATGCTTGGGTTGCGGCAAATTATGCTCTTGGCAGACTTGGAGGGGATCCTAACAAAACTGTTGGAATAATTGAACTTGGGGGCGCTTCAGCTCAGGTTCAGAAATGAGCACATATACAGCTTTTGTGATCCTTTGATATTGGATCTTGTATCCAGTTGTTTAATTCTAACAAGTTTGAAATAGTATAGTAAAATTCAAAAGGATTAACTTACCTGAAATCTTGATTTTGATACGCTTTATAAATGGCTTCTGTAATATAGGATGTTTAAATTCCACTTATAGTTTCTTGATGCCAATAGACATACTAGCTTGTTTTCATGGTCATATTCCAATGATACAACTTTTGTACCAAAATAACCGTTCTTTTTTTGTTTCAGCTGACCTTTGTTTCTGATGAAGTACTTCCTCCTGAACTGTCAAATAATTTTACTTTTGGTGGAACAACATACACTCTATATACCAACAGCTTTTTAAACTTTGGTCAAGTGAGTTATATCCACATACTCTTGTAGTTTGTATAATCTTGTGAATCCTAGAATAGATTAACCAGCTGATCAAATGATTTACTTCCACAGAATGCAGCTCAAGACTCGTTCCATGAAATACTGCGGTCAAGAGGTATTCATTTGGATTTTAACTTTCTTCGTATTCTGTGGGTGCAAGAATATAACCAGTCTAGACTCGCTACCCTTGCAATCATGGTTTTTGGGTGTTGATGGCGTCCTGTGGCGTCGGGGACATGCCTGTACATCTAGGGAACGCCTCAAAAACATGCTTGCAATGATAATGAGGAACTAGGTACCTGATGTCCTGATGTACAAGGGAAACAAGTCCCTGAAATCTGAGTGGATAATTCATTCACCAAACTAGACGCTACTTAAACAACAGAATGCCAACAAGTAATACTTACTACAACTATTCTGGTGTGCTGTGCAAGTAAAAGTGTATCTGGACCATAGTTCAAAATAACAGGAGTCATTTTTGCAGTTTGGTGACAGTGAACACTTGATTGTATTGTATGTTTCTGGACCAGTTATATTCGTCATTCCATTAGCTTATTATACGTCCGGTAATCAAACAGAGTGTAAGATGTGTAGTAAACAAAAAGGAATTAATAGATTCAGTTTTCTATAATTGCACTATATAGTCTAAAGAGCTACTAAGTATTAAGCACCAAGCGAAGTATCTCTTCAAGTTAATCACTTGTGTGATTGCAGGCTCTTCCAAAAATAATACACTTGTTGACCCTTGTGCTCCTAGAGGATATTCACACAATGAAGAAGTAATGGTGAGGACAAGCGGTTCTTCAAGATCAACACTAGAGAACCATTATGTTGATAGTGGGGATGGAAACTTTACAGAATGCAGATCCTCATCCGTGCTTTTACTGCAAAAGGGAAAGGGTAAGAAATATATGCAAAACTGCAAACTCTGTTCAGTTGACATTAAAATCGCTTGAAGCCAGATGTTCTTAACTGATGCATTAAGCCAATATCTTCTGCAAATCTTATGCACCCAAGATATTTTACTGAACTATTTCTTAGTTCTGACTGAGCAAGCTCTATTGAGCATGATGTCTTAGAGATTTGTGCCGCATGTATCTCGTAAATGCAGAAAAGTGTCAGTATGAACAATGCCACCTGGGACCTACATTCGTACCTGAGCTGCATGGATACTTCCTGGCAACTGAAAATTTCTATTTTACTTCAAAGGTGTATTACTTGTTCCTTTTTTCTCATTTTTGCATGTGAACAGTTTCTTCTGACACTTCTAACTCTTGCACATTCGCTGTCAGTTCTTTGGACTTAAGAAGTCTTCATCTCTATCCGATTTTGTGCTTGCTGGAGAACAAGTTTGCAACCAGGATTTGTCCACTCTTAGAAAAAAGTACCCTAATAGGGCAGATGAAGATTTCTCACGGTATTGCTTCTCATCGGCATACATTGTGGCTCTACTACATGACAGTCTTGGTGTACCACTGGATGACAAGAGGCGAGCATATTAAGCACACCAATGTTCCTCAGTTCAATTTCTTTCAAGCAATCTCATATGCTTAGCTAACTTATTATTCTCCTTATCAGGATTGAGTATTCCAACCAGGTTGGAGACATTCAGGTTGAATGGGCACTAGGAGCTTACATCACATTGATGCAAGATTCAAGTTTAAAGCCATCACACACAGCTGTAGCATCAACCCATAGCAATAGACCCTTGTTTGCTGTGGTGGGGATGTTTCTTTTGTGTGGAGCATTATTGGTGTCAAGATGGAGGAAGCCCAAGACAAAAATTATATACGACTTGGAGAAAGGCCGATACATCATAACACGCATCAGCTGATGCTGACCTTTGTGCAGAGGAAGTATATTTATACGACAGGAATAGATGTTGTTGTGTTGTACAACAATGTACAAGTTCAATTCTTTGTGTTTATGATCTTAGGTAGCAGAGTCAGGTGGCTGGAGCATGGAAGATAGAGTACTTGTGCGTACAGAAGAGTATGTAGAACATTTTGTCATGTGCTAATTGTATTCTTTTGATGAATAAATATAGTGATTTTGGCTCACCCTATGAGCTTGGTATCTTTTCATTACGTATATACTGAGATACTGCCATACTTTAGTATGGAGTCGATTTCTGGTGATTGGTGTTCATGGGTCCAATGAGCATGCTTCCAGGAACACTAGTCATGTAATATAATTATATTATACCAACGTAAACAACAAGTCAAGATGGCCGAGTTGGTCTAAGGCGCCAGTTTCAGGTACTGGTCCGAAAGGGCATGGGTTCGAATCACATTATTTTGGAGTTGCTATATTTTTTTATTCCTTTGTTTTGCTCGAGGCCAACTTTCAACCATTAAATGTAAATCCGAGATACTGGACAATTTCAACAAAATTACTATTAAGGCTGACCCCAACAGCGGTAGGCGAAGGCAAAAATGCCTCTCCCATCGTTACTGTGCATACGATTCTGTAATAATGTTTAAGTTTGTGTATGGCGACTTGTCTTTGACCTAGATGACAGGCACAAACTCGCTGGGTTTTGCCGTTCTAAACCCATACCTGTGAATACAAAATCCGCCCACTAAAAAACTCATGACGAGTTTAATTTTGTGCTAAACCCGTGTCCATCGGGTTAACGGGTACCCACGGGTCGTCCGTTTTAATTAGTATAATTCGACTAATTGATTAAATTATGTTATTTTTTTGCCGTTATGACTGAGCTGTTGGAGTACGTACGGCCGGAGTTGTTCGACGAGGCAGTGGACCGGCACCACCGCTCGTACGTGTCGGCTGTTCTTGGACGTTCGCCCGGCAGTATACGTTTTCGGACCACCCGCACGTTGATGCCGATACACCAGCGGTGGATTCCGAATAGACCTGAGCATTCCACGGGCCGGGTCGGGTTCGGGACGGGCCGAAAAAAACTCGGGTTTTTCGGGCCGAGAAAATTCTACCCATGACCGTCCCATGGGACGTGTCGGGCCTCAGTTTTCGGGCCGGGCCCGGGCTTGGGCGGGCCGCCCGCGCATTTTATAGTGTAAAGTAACTAAAAACAGCATTTCGGGTCGGGCTCGGGTCAAAAAAAATTTTCGTGGGCTTCAAGATCTCCGCCCCACGCCCGTCCAATAAGGTCCGTGGGCGGACCCGGTGCGGGCCGGGCCGGGCCAAAAATGCTCAGGTATAATTCCGAAGTACGTAAATCATTTTTATTATTTATTTCTATTTCTTTACAATAGTAATTGCGTTAAGTAAATTAATTTTGTTTTTTTCAGGCTACGCGCTGCAGAACTTCTCCCTTTCGCGCGGTTGGTCGAGGGGGACAGACTACGAGCTGAGGTTCCTCGGGCGGAGCGGTTGACGCGGTTCAGCTACGACGCCCCGCTGATCGCCGCGTTCATGGATCGGTGGCGACCAGAGACACACACGTTTCACTTCCCCGTCGGCGAGATGACGCTCAGTCTGGAGGACGCCGCGATGTTGGGAGGACTGCCGTGTGTTGGCGAGGCGATGGGGCCGATCGACATCCCCGCGACGTGGCACGCCGACTTCCTTGCTCGGTTCGCGAACGTTCCTCGGAACGATCGCGCGCCTCTGCCGTACGTGCCCTTCGCCAACACCCACGGGCCCACCTGGACTTGGATCCAGCAGTTCAGCGTACGTGATTCTAACTCTTATTTTCAACGTTTGTATGCATTTTAAATGAATGTGGCGATGGACCTTTGTGTGTGTGCAGGCTGACTACATGGCGGACGAGGCCGACGACCCGACGTCAGACAGGTTTTTGGAGGTCTACCTGCTCTGGCTGTTCGGGTGGGTGCTGTTCTGCGAGTCAGCGAGAGACTTGGTGTCGAGGTACCTGCTCCCCATGGCTCAGAAGATCGCCGACGCACCCCTCGACCAGATGCCCCAGATCAGCTGGGGCAGCGCTGTTCTGACAGCTACCTACAGGGGGCTGTGTTCGGCAGTGTCGGGGCTGGGGAGTAAGGAGGGGATCCTCTTGGGGTGCCCTCTCCTGCTGCAGATGTGGATCCATGAGCGGTTCGACATCGGTCGGCCAAAGGCCGACCTCTCGGAGTACCAGTCGCTGCCCGAAGACACCGACCCAGCGGACCTCCCCACCATGGGTTCTCTGTGGTGCCTCCGGAAGGTAATGACCTTCCTTATCGTTTTCTTCGCTTTATGAGTTCTTTAGTTCGATTCAATTAACTTTTCATGTTCTGTGTAGCACGTTTGGGCTGAGGAGCAGCCGAAGAAGGCGTACAAGGACTTCGTAGGTCAGATCGACCGGATGGTCGATGCCCAGGTCCGGTGGACGCCGTACGCTCCTGCCATGGTCGCTGCCCGCGCACCACAGGGGCTCTCGTCCCTGTGCTACCGAGACCAGGCGTACTGGATGACGCGGCGACGATTGGTCTTCGACGTCTACGTCGAGTAGTACGCCGTCCACCGGGTGATGAGGCAGTTCGGCCTCTTCAAGGAGTCGCCAGTACCCGCTGCGCCACGTCTACCGCCTACAGCGCACAGGTGAGCTACCATTTGCCAGTTATAATTATTTTCTGTTACAAATAGTCAGTTGTCAATAATTTTCTATTTCATCTATGCTAGGTGGACGCGTAAGGGCGTGTCTGCGGCGACGTCATTCGTCGACAAGCTGCAACCGTACGTGGACGAGTGGGCGTCCGCGGCGCACGAGGAGAACATCGTCACCGAGCACCGCCTTCACGACGGCACGGCCTGGGTAGCGTACCTTCAGTGGTACCTCCCGAGGACGCGGACACGGGTGACGTACGTGCCTGCTACCCCGCCACCGCCACCGGTCCCGGACCACGACAGGATCCTGCCGGACACCACGTACCCGGTGCGTCGAGACCAGACCGTCGACACAGTGGTAAGCTACGATACTGCAAACATATTTAATTCATATGACTTTTCATTATAACATGTGTTACTAATTTTGTGAGCAGCACGACGTGCTTGCTGAGATCGTGCGGCTCGCAGCGTCCGCGAGGGAGCAGTGCTTTACCTGGGGGCCTCAGCAGCACCAGAGCACGTACGACAGGATCGTCGATGCTGCCATGAGGTACTCCGCCGTCGTGAACTACGCCGGGGCCGCAGAGATTCCTCTCCTTCCGCGCCACCCAGCGTCGTCCTCGAGCTCCGCCTCGACAGCGGCTTCGCAGCCGATGCCTTCCACCCTTGCCGGTGGCTTCTCGGCTCCGACGGCACAACAGCAGCCACAGGCGCAGGGCCCGCACACCTACGTGCAGCGGCCGTTTGTTTCCCCCGGCGCAGGTACTTTCAGTGGACCTTATTTTTAACTAATGCACGGAATTGTTGTGTGTTTGTGTTATACGATATTCTAATCGTACAGGGCGACCGCCGCTCTTTCCGACAGCCGGGCCTCGACAGCCGGAGACGACGGTACCTAGAGCGCCGATCTTTCCGCTAGGAGGTTTCAGACCGCCGGTCTTTCAGTTTGCGGCGACAGATATTCCTTCCTCGTCCACTCCGCCTATGTTCCAGCCTGGTAACGACCTTAACTTTACAGTAAAATTCGTTAAGTACGATACGTTTTGGAGAACTAATACTATTCGTTGCAGCCGGTTTCGACGCGACTACCGAGGAGCACCTGGGCTGGGATGAGTTTGGGTACGGCGACATTCTCGCGACCATGGATGCCCCGCAGGCCGAGGAGGTTGGCCCGTCACAGTTCACACAGGCACCGCCTGTTGGGACTCAGCCGACACAGCCAGTGGTCGGAGCGACCCCGGCGGCCGGCGGAGCGACACCGGCTGCTGCAGGGTTGTCGTTGGTGGGCGGAGGGACACCGGCGGGCGGAGCGACACCGGCCGGCAGAGGGATACCGGATGCTTCAGGCTTGTCGCAGGCGGCCATGGCGACACCGTCTCCCGACCAGCTCGGACCGCGGGTGGTCAGGGCACCTGACCCCTGGACGTACACCCGGGACCACACCTAGGCTGGCGCTAGAGCTGTTAGGCCGAAGAGGCACCGGCGTATTTAGATGTAGTAGTACTTTTACCATGATTTTGTATAAACTATTTGCATCTACTTGTTGATTATGATATGATCTTGTGATTATGCTTACACTTATCAGTTTGTTGTTTTTTAAAAAGGTTAAAAGTGTTTTAAAAATGAAAAAATAAAATAAAAATAAAAATGGCCTTACCGCCACGTGGCACGGCGGCAGGGGCCTGGCGCCGTGCCACGCGGCCCTGCCGCCAGAGGTGCTCTCCTGTCGCCGTACCCCACGACGGTAGGGACTTAACGCCGTGGGACACGGCGGCAGGGCCGTGCGACAGTTATATTTCTCGAAATTTTTGGTTCGTCCATTTATTTTTCGAAAATCAAAGGAAAAAAATATAAAAAAAAATTCCTAAAAGCTTTTTGGAGCAAGATCTGGGTGGGCCCGACGCCATGTGCGAATTAGAGATTTTTCACTTCGCCGTCCTCCACGCTGCTGCTGCCCGCCGTCGGCCATCTCTGACGCCTTCCCAGCGACGCCCCTCGACCTCGAGTCTCGGCGCCGGCGATGGAGGGCCGCCTCCTCGACAAGTCGCTGAACCCGAACAAGCTCCTCAAGGAGCAGTAAGTCCAGCGTCCCAAGCCAGACAGCCTGCGATCCCGACCGCTCCCCTTCTCGCCCTTGACCGCTACCTCTCCGCTTTGGTGATGCAGGTTCGTGAGCAACCTGACGGGGTCCTCCTTAACGGAGATCGCGGCTCTCTCCACCATCGTGCCGGTGACCTGATTCAAACCTCCTGCCAGTTTTTTTTTTCTGTTGACAAGGAGTTGAGATTTGACTTCCTTTTTTTCCTTTTTGGTGCGTAGGCATTGGTGGTTCTGAGGAAGTGGAGCAGCGGAGGTCAGTCATTTGAATTGCTGTCAATTCTGATATCCTATCACATTGTAGTGTAAGGCTTAGCCGATTCAGTAGCCACGACAAATCTGCAAGTGAGCTTCAATGGTTTGAACTTGGAAATAAAATTGCTACTATGCTGCAGTTTTGCAGATTTAGCTTGTGGATCTGTTTTGTGCAAGTTGTGAGATTCAGTAATAAGTCCAAATTCTTCAACTGTATCAGCATATAATATAAATAAGACCTTGTTTAGATCGGCAAATTCCTACTATTAACCTGTCACATCGGATGTTCTCATGCTAATTAGGAGTATTAAATGTAGATCAATGACAAAACCCATTTCATAACCTCCGGTTAAATTCGTGAGACGAATCTATTGAGCCTAAGTAGGTCAAGATTAGACAATATGGCGCTACAGTAAACATCTTCTAATGATGCCTTCATTCGGCTTAATAGATTTGTTTCGTGATTTCTAATCCATCTGTGTAATTAGTTTTATAATTAGATCATGTTTAGTCCTAATTAGCTCGATAAACTCATGTGACATTTTCAGTAAGTTTCTTCACCAAACTAAACAAGGCCTAAGTGTTATCTTTTTTTTGTTAAAAACTCTACCATGCCCCCCTCCACTTTTAAGGTTGATGGTAAAACTGATGACTGATGCTATACAGTTAGCCATCCATGCCAATTATACTCTGTGTATCTTTTAAGTGTGTCCTTTTAAATTTTCTCATCATTAATTAATAAATAAGATCACTTTTTTGTTTTCCATGTATGGAGTTCATCTGACAGAGGACAATACCTCCCTTGTTTCATCATGTTTTAGATAATACTAGGAGGGATGCTGTGAAGAAAAATGATGATAAAGTTCTTCCTGTTCGTAAACATTGGATGCAGTACTTCTCTACCCTGGCTATAGATTATCTCACCGTTGTATTGCCAGTTCTTTTGGTTTTTACAGTAAGCACCCCTTCTCTGTATTTTCACTTTTGCTTAGATGCCAGTATTTCTGAACTAAAAGGGATGAAAGAGTTCATAGAGAAACAAGCTTTAGTACAGGGCATGCGTTAAACATTTTTTTAGTTAGAAGCAAAGTAAAATAGTGATCCTTCTGTTATTCTTTGTTTTCTTGCAGGTCTTAGCTGAATGGGCTTATATGTGTGCTATTTCTCTTGTAATCCTGATAGCTGCCTACATCATGTTTAAAAGGTACTTTGATATTAGCTATTAATACGCCTAATTTTGATGAAACATTTTAGAATCTGCCATTCTAAAGTCCATTTTTGTATATCCTTCTTGCAACACAACCAATGCTGTTCTGGAATTGATGTAATCCTATGCTCTCAGGTCTCAGTCTCATCTTAAAGCTGGACTTGGTCAATTGTCTTCACTAAGGGCAGATATATCTTCTTACCGAGTGTCAGTGGTGTGCAAAAGTTTATTAATTAGAAAAATTATTACTCCTTGAGTACTAGAGATGTAGGAGCACTATTGAAGTATCAAAACTGATTACATAGTCTGTAGGTTCTAGTGACATGCCTGTGCATATTAGCGGTGGACTTCAAAATCTTTCCAAGACGCTATGCCAAAGCTGAAACATATGGTAGTGGCATTGTAAGTCATTCTTCAGCCTAATTTTTACTCCCTCCGTCCCGCAAAGAGTGTCCACTTTGACTTTTCTCAGTCAAACTGTTTAAAGTTTGACTAAATTTATAATGAAGAGTATCAATATTTATAACACTAAATAGATATGTAATGAAAATATATTTCATAATGAATCTAATGAAACTTATTAGGCATCGAAAATGTTTATATATTTTTATATAAACTTAGTCAAACATAAGATGGTTTGACTTAGGACAAACCAAAGGGACACTCTTTGCGGGACGGAGGGAGTATGTGCTTTCATTTTTTCTTATCTTTACTTTTTCATCGTCAATATAGCTAATTGAAAGAGTATATTTTCATGTGCTGTATGTCCCTATAGTATAAGGAAGTTTTGTGCACATTTGTCCGCCTGTGCATGTATTGCTTGGACCTGGAATCCTCATGATGAACATAAGTGCTGTTCATATCACAAATAATCGTGAACCTTTTGTGAATACACGCCACCTGCTACAAATTGTTCATACAGTCCTAAAAATGTTTAGATTGCTAACAATATATCAATATATGAACATATGAATTTATTAGCTTGTTTCAGTGAGCAGAATAATGGTCATAAAGGAGGTACTGATAATCATCTGTTGTCATCTTATGTTCCTGTTTTGCACAAGCAATTGCCTTTTACTTTATTTTATTTCTATAAATGGTATGGAAGGAACCACTATGATCCAAACTTTTGTTGCATCTTAGTTATTATTTGAATTACTTTTGACCTCTTGTCTACAAATCATTTTTTGCTTACTGTTTTCAAGTTTGAACATATACTGTCATGCACAATGTTGAATCTATTTACTACTGTTTTTGAAAGTTCAGAAAGTTGTGATGTACAATCTGAAATCAGCTTCCAATTTTAATGATGTTAAGAATTTGACACATGGTCTAACAGATGGATCTTGGAGTAGGATCTTTTGTAGTGGCTAACGCACTGGTATCTAGACAAGCACGAAACGTAACCACAATGTAAGTCCTTAATTATGATTTGATATCATTTATCATAACCAAAATATCTCCAGGGATACTTAGGCACTTGGATTATGTGTGTTGCACTGCATGACATATGTCCACTGATTTGGATACTGACATCGGATCCTCCATTTTCTAGTTGTAATGACTAAAAAGTAGATTTTCACAGGTTGCACAGTTTAAATTTGTTAATATTACTGCATGATTACAGTAGTTTCTGTTTGATAGGTCTGCCAGCAAACATTAGCCTACCACATTCATATAATGTATCTTGCAATATTCCTGCTTGTGTTCCTCAGGAGTTTCAGGGCAGCGCTGAGTTCCATAAGTCCACTAGTATTTCTTGGCTTTGCTCGCATTATCTCCACATCGGGTGTTGATTATCAGGTGCTTTTCTTGTTTCTTTGTACCAACTACGTACATTACCAATTACTTATTCAGTCATTCGTTATAATTGCTACATGCCCTGATATGGAACCTACTTCGTGTGTATGCCATTTGTGCAACTTTTTGTTGCCTTTTTCCCCCAGTGATCTATATTATCATGTACGTTTTTTCTTTTCTGGATACTAAAGCCCTATTACACAGAACAGAACTGGATATATTTTTTTAGGGTGTTGCTAGCGCCCGGATGTCCTATGGGAACTTTCCCATTGGACGCCCCGTTGCAACATCGAAAGTTGAAACAAAACATCTGCAACATCGAAAATCTATAGGTGCAACATTGAAAAAAAAATACGAAAAATCTACCTAAGTCCGTTTGACTGTGGGATAGAAAATTCCCACCGCAACATGAACACTGTTTCATGCAACATTCACTATGAAACATGCAAAAATAATAGTGGCAACATTGAAAATCAACCATTGAAACATATATCGACCCATTCGATTTTTTTTGGACTCCAAACGTCCGTTTCTTAGCATTAGCAATTTTTTAAAGTGCGCAGGAGAACTGTGTATAATTGCATTAAGAAGAGTTAAAAAATTACATGAACCCCACACACCCTCAACCCGAACACACCAGCATATTTTCTTTTCAATAATAGTGAAAATGGAGTGATTGGATATCAATTTTCCTGGAGCAACAGAGAAGTTATTAAGCAATTCCATATATGAAAGCTGTATTCTGAAGACACTACTTCTATTTTTATCTTGTAGGTTCATGTAGGAGAATATGGTGTTCATTGGAATTTCTTTTTCACCCTTGCAGCTGTTTCTATCCTTACATCCATTGTCAGGATTCATCCAAAGCATTGTGGCCTAGTTGGTCTGCTTATCCTTGCAGGTACAGACATCTCCAGTTTGGTTTGATGGGATTTATATTGCAATAATTCTTTTTTATATAAGGTCCATTGCTGCTCTTTATGTCAGGATACCAGGTTTGGCTATCTTCTGGATTGAATGAGTACCTCGCTTCTGATAAAAGAAGTTCTGACATCATCAGCCAGAATAAGGAAGGCGTTTATAGCATACTTGGTAACAATTATATTCTACATAGTTTCATAGTTTATCATTTGTTTTCTTAAAAAGCTGAGAAGCATATAGACGTGCAACTTTTCAGCACGCATATGCAGGCATAAATGCAGGTTTTTTATGCATGCATCTTACTAACCTTTTTTCTTTTTACCCTATTGCTGTATGCTACACATAGTTTCTTACTTTGCAAAGGTTAAATGCACACCAATTAGCTTATTGGGTCCTTTTAATAGCTGCCCGCCATAAATTTGCATGCATTCTATATTTGTATTTTAAAATTGCTGTATATGCGTTTGATTAATTGATTTCCTCCCATGACACAGGGTATTGGGGTATGTTTCTAATTGGTGTTTCTCTGGGTTACTATCTGTTCGTTGACACCAGTTCAAAAGGCAAGAACAGGAACACTCAAGTGGTCAAAGTTTGGGTTCTGGCTGCATCTTTTTGGTAAGAAACAATAAGCACATGCATAATTACAGTTTCTTATATTTCCTGATCATTTCACATTTATTATAGGATCTTGGCAATCATCCTTGATAGCTATATTGAGAGAGTTTCTCGACGAATGGTAAGATACTAATTTTTGGAAACCTTTTACTCATGAAATCAATCATGCTAAAGCCATCTTGGCGAATATTTTAAAAGTTACTCTGCAATGTCAAAGCAGAATATTGTGGTCTTAACACTGAATGAAAAATTTATGTTGGTCAGGAAACTTATAATGTTTAAATTTAGAGTAAGCGTATCATGTGCAAACCAACCTCTCCGTGAAAACCCATGCAAACCACGGCAAAAAAGTCGTCTAAAATCACACAAAAAAAAATCACACATGTAGATGATATGATGACACACAATCTTGTAAAATATCTTGTCCAAACTCGACTTGTTTGTGAGATATAAAAATAACAAATTTTAAGCCAGGAAGTTGTCCAGAAATTTGTTATTTTTATATCTCACAAACGAAGTCGAGTTTGGACAAGATATTTTACAAGGTTGTGTATCATCATATCATCTACATGTGTGATTTTTTTGGTGATTTTAGACGACTTTTTTGCTGTGGTTTGCACGTGTTTTCACGGAGAGGTTGGTTTGCACCAGATATGTTCCCTATATAAAAAAGAGTAATATCATTTAAACACTTTTTTTCTCGAACGACATTTAAGCACTTAATCAATCCCATAAAAACCCTCGGACAAAGTTATAGCGCAAACAAGTCAGATTTTTCATTTCTTTACACTCTCTTGAGAAGTTTAGAAATTTCTTTTCATTAGATGAGCAAGCAGTGTCGTTCCCAAATCCCCAAGTTGCCAATGAAGCCTAACTTTTTTCTGACCAGTCTATAGATTCAGTCAGAAGTTAGTACATGTAGTTTAAAACTTGATCAAGGCGTTCATTTTGCAGTGCAACTTCACTTATGTAATGCTTGTTTTCGGCCAGAATTTTCAGGTATTGCTCATTTCTATTTTTCTTTTATAAAATTATAATATACATTCATTGTCACATTGGATCTCTCAAGTCAAATTTGTCTTTTCTTTCACAAAAATTAGAATGGGTGACTGCACAGCCATGAATTTCATACTCCCCAAATAAATGAACGTGCTTCCTTAATCTACCAACAATAAGCTTCCCTGGGTTTTTGTCTTTTAGTTGTTGCTAGGTCTGTTTCTCCACTGTTTATGCTGACTGTGATTATCCATCCATTATAGGTTTTATCCATCCTCACATTAGCAGGTTTTATTTCATACGAAAAGAACTTAGTTCTTGAAGATGCATTCAATCAAAATATGCTTGGTTCATTCCTTCTGGTAAGATCATTGCTTGCTTTCTTTGTTGACTGGAAACTTCTTGAATAAATTAACATCACTGTATTTTCTTGGAAGTTATTCAGTTGCCAGGTTAAATGAACTGAAACTTAAGTGTCTTTTGTTTTTCCAGGCAAATATCCTTACTGGTCTGGTAAATCTCTCAGTTGACACACTCTCTGCCTCTTCGCTCACTGCCTTCATGATTCTGTCAGTATACACCTTTACTTTATGCATGGTTACTGGCCTTGCCCATTTTTTCGGTGTTAGAATGAAATTCTGGTGAATTGTAAGCTAGCATTTGATATTGTGTATGTGTAGTCATTAACTTGTCAGCAAGCTATTAGCTTGCGTCAGCAAGCTATTAGCTTGCTTGAAATAATATTTTTTTATGAGAAAATCAAAACCAAATTGCTAGCCTGATTTGTTGATCCAGTCATTAACTCTGCCTATACTATAGATCTGACTCCGTTCTGACTTATTCACTTCATGAAATCAAATCATTTCCAAGAGAAGTGTTCAAGTTTCCTCGTGTCCCATCAGAAACCTCCTAATTTTCCTTCCTAATTAATACTGCCGTTTACTTTCGATCTGAAGGTGACACATCCCCTGTATATATGTTGACGAATTAAATACAGTATGTCAAGGGTTTGCTCTTCATTAAGTCAGAATTTGGCTTCAAGTACCATAATTTCATACTGTTATGGTTATCACTCGTCACAGATATAATTGAAACCAGGGTTCAGGAAAGCAGTGTTGTACTTTAATGTTACTCTGGCTTTCTGTTTTTTTTTAAAAAAAAAAACTCTGGCTTTCTGTTGATCTGAAGAAGTTTGGGTGTCACTTATGACTTTATATGGTATATTATCAGATCGAAACAACTGATTCTTCATGGAAAGCAAAAGAGTGCAAATATCATATGTACTGTACCGAGTATGACTCATGGACAATCAGCCATCAGTTAGCGGTACTTTTTTCTCAGAACAAATCAACACCAGCCAGCCGAACAGGCTGAATGTATAGAGAGCAATAGTACAGGGTAGCTGATCGGGTCATGTGGCTGCTGAGAAAATATCTTTGATTCACTTTTGGTGGCCAATTCTAAGCCTGGTAGGAAAAGAGCATGTTAGAGCCCTGCAGCTGTCCCTTTCTGCACCCTCAATAAATCTTACGACGCTTACGGAACCTGTCGTTTTTGTTCTTAAGAAGTTTGATTCAGGAGCCATGCTGTTGCTAGAAGCTTTGATATATAGGGAGTAGTTTTGTTAGGCCTCAGAAAAAACTACTGTACTGTAAGGTGAGACTAGCTGAGATCTGTCACTGTAGAAATCCTTCCTTCCAGCTGGTCGCCATAGGGGAGCGTCGCCATTGGATGATCGATGCCGCCTCGATGCGTCGTCGGCAGCCATGTTCGTGACGCATTTTCCCCGTGGTTGCCAGGCTGACCGGCCGGAAGGACGGCCTTGATGGCGCGGGTCGCTGTTGCATTAAGTTGCAAGAGGACCTTGCGATGAATTGTGTGATTGTGGCTAGCCGCTGCTGGCTGGATGGATGAGACCTGATCTCCAGGTAAGGCGCGCGCGCGCACACACACTTGTCGATCGAGTACAGATTGTACAGTGCCGTGCACTACTGCCTGCAACCATATACGTATGCCAATTGGCACCAACGCTCACCAACTCGTCAGGATCAGAGCTCCAAGAAAGGTAACAGTCACTACCTCTGCTACTGCTAAGCACATGAACTTGTTCCTCGTGAGCTTTGCTGCTTGGTTAAGAAAATCCTGATACTGTACCGAGGTACGTAGTATCCGGTTACGTACGGCGTGAAGGACATGCTGGTACAGATTTAGAGTAGATGACGTTGCTGATCCATGGAAAATGTGCAGACAGGCTCATAACTCACTGCTGGTGATGTCCCATTAATGTGATCTTGAGTTTCGCCGGGAACTGCTGCTACGCCCTCATCACGGCTCACCGGCGTGTCCGTCCCTGTCGTCGTCGCTGTTGCGCACGATGATGGCCAACTTGACACGAGACATCTGGTACGCCACATTAACTCGCGACGATGGTGATCGCCGCCAGAGCTCGCTCGTTGATGTCGATCCATCCATCGCCGGGCGCCGGCTGACCCGGTCAGCCTCCGGATCCGCTGCTCTGGTTGGTAGGTCGTCGTCGGAGTTGTTCTCTCTTCGTTTTCTAGTATTTTCCATGTTTGCGTGGAGAATTGGAGTGTTTTGACCATCCCGGGCATCATGAATTCATGATCAGTGGTGCTCCGTCGTCGTCTCGATCTGGCAACTTCAACTCGAAGAAGAAGAAAGCCATCGCATTGCATGCAAACACTAGAAATTAAAGCTTACTTGCAGTTGCAGATGTTATTTCACAATCCCAACGCAAGTTGACCCAGCTGCACCGTGGATTATTGCGCGTTGACTTTGGTCACTGCCTTTATTTACTGTCGTCCAGCGGGTTGACACTGTAGCTGCGCATGAATGCAGCATGCTTCCTCGGTCCCTCCTGTAGATGTGTTGGTAGTAGTTGTACGACCTAGGATGCACTACTTCAGGTATTGCGTTAACATTAAGCTTTTACATTGCTTGCTTCCATCTGCAATAAACCCAATAACCTTCTAAAGGAGTATCAGTACATCAAGCATGTACGAATAATCAGTACTCCCTGTATGGGAGTACTCTTGTCTACTAGACCCATCGTATCTCTTGTTATTGCTTCCATCACAAGATCGACGATCTATCAGGTCATATATGAAGAGGTGCCGAAATGGTAAATGAAATTCACGCTTTCTTATTATAGCTTGTTCTGTGGTGGACTAAAAGAGATAAATTTGTACGACTGATTTATTGCGAGAAAAAAAAAACTGTGCAAGAAAGAAACACAAAGCCATACCCATCGCCATCATGCATACATATGGACGCCAAGCTAATAAGTCAGAACGGGACGACCGACGTCGAAATGGTTAGCAAGTAATAAAACCCCAGGAATTTGTGCTTTCGCTAACTATATTAGTCAGAGACATCAGCAAGTTGTTCTCATGTGCAGTAACTGATGACACTAGTCGTATAGCTCCATGCTGAGCTTTGACTCTCGATCTGACCAGATCAATTCATCTCACCGTGCCAAATCCACATGCAGCGATCACTCTGCCGTTTGACTTTGCTGTGCGTGAGCTGCGTCTGCGTGTTCACCGTCTTGTAGTATAGTAGAGCATTTAGAGCGTCAGAAAATGGCTCATCCCACAAATTTTTTAAAAAAAGTCAGCTCGAGTCATCGCTAAAATTGGTGCCTCTGGTGTCTGGACCCTCCTGTGGATATAAATAGACGCACACGCCTCTGGACCACCCCAAACACTCGTCTAGACGTGCTAGCGGCGAAGCTTAAAAACCTCTATACTCTTGATCGGCTGTTCGTTGCTGGTCATCAGCCGGCCGGCCGGCGTCGACCGACAAGCGCCGAGCGGCGGCGGGGATTCGATCCATGGGGCGGCCACCGTGCTGCGACAAAGAGGGGGTGAAGAAGGGTCCGTGGACGCCCGAGGAGGACCTCGTCCTCGTCTCCTACGTCCAGGAGCACGGCCCGGGCAACTGGCGCGCCGTCCCCGGCAGCACGGGTCTCATGCGCTGCAGCAAGAGCTGCCGCCTCCGCTGGACCAACTACCTCCGCCCAGGCATCCGCCGCGGCGGCTTCTCCGGCGACGAGGACCGCCTCATCGCCCACCTCCAGGCGCTCCTCGGCAACCGCTGGGCCGCCATCGCGTCCTACCTCCCCGAACGCACCGACAACGACGTCAAGAACTACTGGAACACGCACCTCAAGAAGAAGCTGCTCCTCCAGCAGCAGCAGCAGAAGCTGCAGCTGCAGCAGCGCGCCTCCACCGCCCTCTCGCCGCCGCTGAACAAGGGGCAGTGGGAGCTCAAGCTGCAGACCGACATCGGCCTCGCCAGACGCGCCCTGCGCGACGCGCTCTCCTGCAGCCCGCCGGCGCCACCGCCGCTCCTGCCCGCCGAGCCACCGGCGGCTTTGACACAGGAGTACGCGCTCACCGCGCGCGATTTCTCCGGCCTGCTGGACGGGTGGGCGCCGCAGGTCGAGAAGACCGGCCCGGTGACGCCGCCGCCCGTCGCCGCGGAGAGCGCGTCCGGATCGACGTCAGAGCTGACCGACTGTTCCAACGTCTCCGTTTCCAGCGCGTCTGACAAACGCGCCGGCGCCGCACCGGTGGCTGGCCAGCCTTTCGCGCGCGAGGAGAAGGAGAAGGCGGCGGCGGACGGGGAGGTGCCGCTGTCGGAGATCGAGTCGTGGCTGCTGGAGCTGGAGGACGGCGGCGGCGAGCACAAGCCGGCGCTGGCGGACGGCCTCCTGCTCGATGCGGCCCTGCGTAATTATTTCGGTTTCTAATTAAATGTGGCTAGTAGGGTAAGAACTTTCTTTGCTGCGGAGCAGTAGTGTTCTTTGTGTCATCCGTAGTTCCGTACGAGAGGTACGCACGCTGATGGCGATTTGCTCGCTGCATGAAGCGAGCTAGTGTAGTGGACTAGTGGGTGATCGTTCACGTCAAAACGAAGCTGAAATGTTTACTTGATGTTCAATCACATCAAAATTTTGTTGTGGAGTATTCATAAAAGTTTCTCGGTTCCATTACATAGACGTGGTGTGCCCGCCAAGCCCTCTGAAATTTCGTCATTAGGTTCTTTGTTCCATTGGCTTTTCCATTTTGTTGACGCTCGCGTATCTGCATCGGTTCAGTGATTTCTTCATTTCTGGTAGATTTCACAATTAATATAAAAATTTGAGTAAATTTCATTGTAGGTCCGCAAACTATTCTTGAGATCTCATCTAGGTCAATGAACTAAAAAAGTGGTTATGTAGGTTCACGAACTATTAAAGAGTGGTCAGGTGTGAATGGGCCTGTAGTCCAATGGTAGTACGGTCCAGTGGGACGCTACCCACCAGGGTTCAAATCCTGGTGCTCGCACCTTTTCCTAGATTTATTCCGGGATTTTCCGGCGTTATGCATTAAGTGGTAAGCGACGTTCCCGTCGACGACGAGGCGCCAGTGGTGACTTCGAGAATCTCCAGATCTGCCGGTGCTCAGTCCTTCAGAGGTGCTCATAGGGGTAGGGTTTGCGTACGTGTATTCATAGGGGTGAGTGTGCGTGCGTGTTGTGAGCGTCTGCATTGTACTGTGTAATTAAAAAAAAAGAGTGGTCAGGTAGATCCAAAAACCTCCACGGAGGCACATTTTGCCTATGTGGCGATGCCAACGTGGTAATGAGTTGCAAAAACAAAAAAAAAATCCCTTCGTATCTCATTTCTTACTCTGTCTAAGCTCTAGTCGTCATCCATGGTTCATGGCCGTCGTACAGGGCACGCCGCCGCCGCCCTTGTGCCTTAAGGTCGTCGGCTATGGACCGCTACCACCACCGCCTTCATGCCTCATGGCTACCTACCATGGATTTCGTCGACGCCTCACGCCTTGAGGTTTATCGCAGCCGTCCTTGCCTTATGCGTCAAGAACTCTGTCGTCAGTGAGTAGACCTGATCATGTGTCGGGTCATGTCAGGTTGCCAGGTCAAAATTCTTGGCTCGCGCTCGACCTGCCACACGGTCAGGTTGGTTCAGGTTCGGGCTTTTTAGGTGTAATTTTTGGGTCGGGTTGAGTTTTTTTTCTTGATTCGGATGAAACTTTTGGCTCGCGTCAGACCCGTCGCACGATCGGGTCAGGTTGGTCGGGTCGGGCGGTCTAGCAGTGAGAAATTTGAGACGGGGTGTGACGACGAAGGACGTGGGTGTGAGAAATGAAATATGGAAGAGTTTTTTTTTCAACTTATTACCATGTTGGCATCGCCATGTAGGCAAAAAGATGCCTTCGTGGACGCTTTTTTGACCTAGATAACGAATCTTAAATAGATCATTGACCTATATGATCACTTTTTTAGTTTATGGATCTAAATGAGATCTCAAGAATAGTTCATGATTATACGCTATTGGAGCTGGAATTACCATGGTTTTCGCTTCCCTTGCGACGGGTCTGGGCGAGGAGGAACATGACAAGTATCCGCCTGGGATCATGTTAAATTGAACTTTGTAAATTTTGTACATAATATGTCTCAACACCCCCCCCACCCCCCACCTCCCCCCTTTTTTTTCTTGGTTTTCTCTGTAAGTATGTCCTCTTTGGCCTTTTAATTAAAATCTGAAGCACTGTGGGGAACTCCCCCACAGTTTTTCCTTTTAAAAAAAGTACATGAATATACAGTGAAATTCACTCAAAAACTTTGTGTATTTGCCTATTTGGTGGTTAATCTGAGGTTGGTAAGCCATCACCATGCATCTTAAAACGCAAGTGTACTTTTGTTTTGTGCTAATTGGTGGTCCGACGATTAATTAGAGGGATGGAATGCGACATCAACGTGCTATTTCGTTCCGAGTTCCGAACTTCGCTGCACTCTCATCGCGCCGTCGTCGTCAGAGCAGAGCCTTCCTTCCATCCCCGCGTCGTGCTCGCGGCGCATTAAAATGAGCAGGTGGCCGGTCGATGGATGCTCATGCTCTCGACCTCTAGCGTGCTGACCGTGCGGCGCACCGGACACCGCCCGCGTGCGTGGGTTTCTCTTTCTCCACACGCACGGCGACCCGTGGTCGCGGCGCGCTCCGTCCGACCGATCGGTGCCGCCCGCGCCCGCCGCGGCGGCGCGCGTGGTGAACACATCGACGGGCGACACGACACACCGCCCGCTCGGTCCACGGGAACCACGGAACGCGGCGACGAGCGGCCATGGGGAGCGAGAGGTGGCGTATGACATGCTGCCACGGGCGCCGGAGGCTCCCCAGGGAGTTCGGATGCACGCGACGCACAGGGCTCCGCGCGCCGCCGCGCCATCCGCGGCAGCCTGGCCGCGCGCGCGAGCCACGGAGGCCGCGTGCATGAATCGGCCGGAGCGCGCGGCGGCGGCGGGAGGAGGAGAAGGTGAGGCTCAGGGACATTGAGTGCGGTGGCGCAACGCAAGGCACCGGCAGTGGTGTCGGCGTACGAGGTGGGCAGACACTAGGGAGACGCCGTGGCTGCCGGTGAGCGCGGCCACGCAGGAGTGCGTGGAGGTGGCAGCAGCGCGACGGCGTCGATCGGTGGACGCAGCCGCGGAGATGAGCGCTGGTTCGTGGTGGGCTGTTCCACGTGACGGTGTGAACCCCTGGAGACGGCGGTCGAGCGCGACGCCGGCGCGGGGCGGTGCCACGGCGGCGAGCGGTGCAGCGACCAGGGTGGACGGTATCTCATTTACCCGTCCACCACGGACGGGATTTCATTTACCGTCCCGAGGTCGAGGTCCCTGGGCCGTCGGATCTGTAGACTGCGGCAGGATCCCCCGTGGCGACTATACATCGCGTCTGCGATGGATACCAATCCATCGCAGACGCGTGATTGGTCCGCGGGGGCTGCGGGGACAACCGCACGTGGGGATGGGGATGAGGATGTTGACTATTGTTTTTGTTTCTTTTTCTTTTTTCTTTTCTTTTTTGTTTCTTTTTATTTCTTTATTTATTCTTTATATTTTTTCTTTTACTTTCTATTTCTTTTTTCATTTTCATTTTCTTGTTTCTTTTTTATTCTTATTTTTTGATTCTTTTTATTTTTCAATTTTATTCTTTTTTACTTTCTTTTTCTTTTTTATTTTTATTTTTTGTTTCTTTTTTATTTCTTCTTTTATTATTCATATTTTCTGTTTTATTTTTTGATTTTGATTTTGATTTTTTGATTTTTGATTTTTTATATCTTTTTTATTTGTTGTGTTTGTTTTATTTTTCTAATTCTTTCCTTTTATTTTTATTTTATTATCTTTTTATATTTTTGTTTCTCTTTTATTTCTTCCTTTCTTATTTCTATTTTTGTTTTTTATTTTTATTTTGTTCCTACAAACATATACGCTTGTTCTGATGAACAAGCTAACTTGTTCCTACAAACATATACGCTTGTTCTGATGAACAAGCTAACTTATTCCTACAAACATATATGTTTGTTCTGATGAACAAATTAACTTATTAGTACAAACATATATGCTTGTTATATTGAACAACTCTACTTGTTCTTCAGCTTCATCATTTTGTTTCATGAAAATTCACTTTGTCTTAAATAATGTTAATCTTGTTCCTACAAACATATACGCTTGTTCTGATGAAAAAGCTAACTTGTTCCTACAAACATATACGCTTGTTCTGATGAACAAGTTAACTTGTTCCTACAAATATATACTCTTGTTTTGATGAACAAGTTAATTTGTTCCTACAAGCGCATGTGTTTGTTCTGATGAACAAGCTAACTTGTTCCTACAAACATATACGCTTGTTCTGATGAACAAGCTAACTTGTTCCTACAAACAGACATGATTGTTCTGAGTCCTTGCCTTATAGATGCTTGCTCTGATGAACAAATTAACTTATTCGTACAAACATATATGCTTATTCTATTGAACAACTGTACTTGTTCTTCAGTTTCATCATTTTGTTTCATGAAAATTCATTTTGTCTTAAACAATGTTAATCTTGTTCGTATAAACATATACGCTTGTTCTGATGAACAATCTAACTTGTTCCTACAAACACATGATTGTTCTGAGGAACAACCTAATTAATTTTTGGTATTTAAAAAAATGTTTTTTAAAATATTTCATCAAAACATAGTCAAGTGGGATCTTATTTTGAAGATCTCGACACAAGAAACTCATTTTTGAAATCGGAATTTAATTTAGACGCATGATTTATGATTTATAACTTTTTTTAAATTCTAGATTACATTAACTCCTTCGTGGTCCCCACCTCCCACCCTCTGCGCGCCCAGCACTCCCACGCCGGCGCGATGGTGGGGAATCCATCGCGCCTGCGATGTATAATCACACCCATCCCCCCGGCCCGACGACACCTGAAGGTTTAGCATTTAATAATGGGCCGAACGAAGGCCCAAACACCTGAGCCCGCCGCACTCGTTGAAGCCAACCCACACCTGTTAGTTAGTTAGTTCTTCTGTCTGATTCCCGTTTATTGGGCCCGCTGGGGAAAAGGGATACTTGCTGCTTGGAATATATTTATTTATTACAACTTTTCAAAACTATACGCCCCACTTCAAAATTTACAAAACTATACAGATATGATACAGAAAAACTGAGATCTCGATAGTATATCAATTATTTGAGTCTCAAAATAATTTCTAATGAAAAAAATGGAATTACAAAGTTGTAGATCTCGACGAAAACTACAATTTTCATATAAAGTTTATCTCCTTCATAAAAAAAGGTTACGACCCCAACCACCGTATCATAAGGCGGTTGGAACATTGTAGCACCTCCAACCGTCGTATTATATGGCGATTGGACCCATATGACAATTGTGGTATAGTTTTGCAAATTTTGAAGTGGGTCGTATATTTTTTGAAAAATTGTTATATATATATATATATTATATATATATATTTATTCTGCTGCTTCGATCCTCAACCTGCCCAACTTCAGCAACATTTCAAGTTGTTCTCCAATTTTCTTCCGCTCGGAAAGTGAACTTCAGCTCAACCTCAGGAGTCTGAGATCTTGTGCAGCAGGTTAGGCTCATGTCGGAGCCTGACAGGTTTATCTGGAAGTGGTCGCTCTCTTTTTTGGTCGCGTTGAGATCCTCGGAGCAAGACATATTTGGAAGGTCCATATGCTTGGGAAGTGCAAGTTCTTCGCCTGGCTGGTCTTGCACGGCCGCTGCTGGACTTCAGACCGGCTTCACCAGCACGGATTGAGGGATTCAGATACTTGTGCACTCTGCGCACAGGATTCAGAAACGCTAGATCACCTGATCGTGAACTGTGTTTTTAGTCGCGAGACTTGGTTTAGGGCGCTCAGGCATGTTCTCCTCCAGGACCTTGCCCCTGACCGCCCCATGAGCTTCGCGGCTTGGTGGTGCTCTGCTAGGAAGTAGGTCGCGAAGGTTCGAAGGAAAAGCTTCGATACCTTTATCTGGTTCTTTTGGTTTCTTGTTTTGTTGAGCTTGTGTCTCTCTGTGCTCGAAGTGGAAGACTTTTTCTCCTCTCTTAATAAAAAACGTGCTTTGCACGTCTTAAAAAAAGCTCAACCTCAGGAGTTGAGTGTTCTATGCATCTCTTTTGGAGGTTCTTTATTTACTTGTGGCCAGGTGCCTAGTTAGCGATGGGGCTTCTCTGCTCTTTGCAATTGAGTCACTGACGTACGAGCTCGGACCCACATGTCAGTGACTCAATTGTAGAGAGCACTACTGCACAGGATATGCTTCTAGTTAGACAGTGCCATGCTCTTGCATCATGACAGCTTTGTGGGCTCTGACACAGGCACACAGCTTATATAGGCCAAAAAATCGTCAGCCAGGCCTATCGCATGCAGGTGTGTGTGTTTGATTTGCTTTGCTCTGTTCCGACCAGGTCCCTCAAATGCAAAAACCCTTCTCTCTCTTTGCTCTGGCCGCACGCTTCTGAAAGAATCTTGATGTCGTCTAGAGGGGGGTGAATAGACGAATCTGCACTAACAAAACTTTCAACCCACTGTCTGTACCAACACCAGTCAAACCGGTTTCCCAAACCGGTCAGACCGGTTTGCCACAGGGAGTACTATGCAAAACTGAAAATCCCTCTACGAGTTCTAGCACAAACCAAACTTGGTGTAGGGCTTCTTCAGATGTTTCCAAGAGTACTAATGAAGCTCTTGCACACAACACAAGTGCACTAAAGTAGATCAAAGTGGAAGCACAATGGATAAGCTATAAAACTCAAGGTAAAGCAAGTAAGATATATGTGTGTGTATATATATATGACATGGATATTCACCACGCAGCGTGGTGAATATAATTTAACACGCGTCGCCGTTCCTGACCGGGGCTACGATGAAGTAAAAATCATACTAATCATGTAATTACTTCGCTTTTTCTGGGGTAGTAAAAATCGACTCCCGTCTACAACACGCGTCCATTTTAATGTTCATTGGTCAACAATGCAATAATCATGATTGATTAGATTTATATGTCTATTTTAATGTTTGTTTTACTATGTTGTGCGCCGCCAGTCACGGTGGGAGTTCCGGCAAGGTTGGTTATTAATCACTAAATTACTCAAGTTTTGTCTTGGGTAGTAAAAATCAAATCTCATCTACAGCATGATGTTCCAAGGTCTGCTAGTCAACACAATAACCAGCGCCCATCCATTTGATAGCAACACCGTAAAAATCATTTGCCATTACACGGCAAGCTTCAAGGCAGAATAAACCTTGCATTAAACATTTAATACAAGATTACTCATGTAGTGTTTTAAAATTATTTGTCGTTTGTATGGACTATTACTCTCTTTGTCTATATAAACAAAATTAGTCAAAATTTGGGTGACAAATTACTTCTTTGGTCTATAATTTGTACATGGCTGTTTACTCCTCAACAATACAACATTTTCTTTTATCCTCCAATCTATTTTAATCAATTGGATCAAAGGCATCAAATCTGTTGTAATCACCAGCCCCCATCACCCATCTGCATCATTGCGACCTGCAAAAACCAAGTGTTAAAACTTTTATAAACATTTAGAATAGCTTCCGGAAACTTTACTCACACTAAGTTACTACTCCAAACATTTAAAATTACTCCTAGACTTGCTACCGACAAACAAAAGAAGAAATTGACCTTGTGCACAAGTAGTAATTTTTTCATATATCTTCTAGACAAAAAAATCTCACTAAGCAACATTTTACTCCTCTTTTGTGAAATATAGTACATGTACTCAATTACAAAAACAGCAGAATAAAATTCTGAATGGTTTACTGTCCTTAGAAAAAGAAATACTCTAACCATGAATCACAAACCAAGCTTACAAAATAATTACTCCTGTATGCACAACTTTTATAGAGAAAATGTATTGGATCACAGATCCAGGTATTGTTGTGAAAATATCAAACCACAACAATAACAATTCTTTTCTTGGGTAATGATGCAGTAATGGTACAGAGAAATGATAGTCAAGTATGAGCCCGTCATTATTAATTACCTTCACCTATGCTCGATGCCATCATGCAATGCAAGTACATATTTAGAATCAGATTGATCAGTCTCTTTAAAGTCTCGAACATTAAAAAATTAGCCTAATTAGAAACATGTTGATTGATCATATCACAACAAAACCGAATTCACACTAAACAAGGACTCCAGGTGTGCACACGGTAGTGAAATTGGAGACCAAAAGAATCACTAAATCTGTAAGAAACTGTTGACGCTTTTCTGGTCAACACACACGAGCGCTAGATCGCGCGGAACGTCGAAACGCTGAACTCGCCGAGCTCCTGCCCGGACCGGTCTGACCGGTCAGGGGCACCGGTCTGACCGGTGGCTGCAGAGGCACGGTGAAAACCTAAGATCGCCGCCTCGGGAGGGACCCCGTCGGAGGTGGCGCGCCTAGGGTTGCTCTGAGGTCGGCAAGGCCACTCAGAACGTCCCTGATCGTCGTCGAGACAAGCAAGGAAAGCACGAGATTGGAAAAGCTAGGGTTTGAGAGATACAAGTTGTAGAAAGTAATGTACGATTGGGTGATTCCACCTCAAACGGCCGTGGCCCTTTATATTTATAGGGTGGGGAGGTCTTGCCCCGCAAGGAATCCTTTTACAACTCGAAATTCGCTAGGACTCCTCAATTCTACTCGGACTCGGGGTCCACCGGTCAGGCCCACTGGTCAGACCGGTGTGGCCGTTGCCGGATCGGCTACAAGACGCCCGACCGGTCTGACCGGTGGCGTCAGCCTGATCGGCTTTGTGCCAATTTTGGGTGCGAACATATGCCCCCCTATTTTTTAGTAAAGCTTGCTGTCTAAAAAATAATTCTAAGGTCGATGTGACACCACACCAGCCACTTTTTGGTCTAAGGGTGATTTTTGCTTTAAATCGGTCATATTCTATCAAGCATCTTGCCAGACACTTGGATGAAATTTCTTCAAGTACCTCCCGTTGAGAGCCCTTGGAAGTCGCTGTCCTTGCAAAGTCTCCACCATGTAAGAATTCCCAGAACAAACCTTGACAACCTTGTACGGACCTTCCCAACTTGGAGACCACTTGCCGAACTTGTTACTCTTAGATCCAATAGGTAAAATCGTCTTCCAAACCAAGTCACCTACCTGAAAAGATTTGGCTTTTACCTTCTTGTTGTATGCTCTAGCAACTCTCCTCTTGTCCTTTTCAATTTCCTCCAAAGCTTCCATACGCTTGTCGGTCACTTCATCAATATTGTCCATCATCAAAGCATAATATGACTCAACATCAAGATTATTCTGCTTTGCAAGTCTATATGCGCCTAGATTCACCTCAACGGGCAAAACGGCCTCTTGACCATACACAAGCTCAAAAGGAGTAACCTTAGTAGCACCATGTCTAGAAATACGATGAGCCCATAAAGCTTCAGATAATACCTCATGCCATCTTCTAGGATTGTCTTCTATCTTTTTCTTGATGAGCTTCATCAATGTCTTGTTGCTAGACTCGGCTTGACCATTGGCTTGAGCATAATATGGAGATGAATTGAGCAATTTAATACCATAGGAATCAACAAAATTACGCACCTCTTTGGATACGAACGAAGTCCCTTGATCCGTAGTCAAAGTCTGCGGAATGCCAAACCTATGTATGATGTGCCCAGTAATAAACTCAATCACCTCTCTATGTGTCATATTCTTCAAAGGAATAGCTTCAGTCCACTTGGTGAAGTAGTCAGTAGCCACGATCACAAAACAATGCCCCTTTGAAGACGAAGGATGAATCTTGCCAATAAAATCCAGACCCCATCCTCTGAAAGGCCAAGGCTTGATAATCGGATGCATCAACGCAGCAGGCACTAACTGAACATCTCCATGTTTTTGACACTCTTCACACCTCTTGTAGTACCTAAAACAATCAGCTATCATGGCAGGCCAATAAAAGCAAGCCCGCCTGAGGAGCCACTTCATCTTGGGAGCTGATTGATGAGTACCACAAATACCTTCATGAACCTCTGCCATAGCCAACCTAGCTTGATCAGGACCCAAACACTTTAAGAGCAAATCATCCGCGGTCCGACGATACAATTCACCATCATCAAGAACAAACTTAAGAGCCCATCGTCGGACTTTTCTATCAACTGAACTGCTAGGATTATGCAAATAATCAACCAGAGGCTTTCTCCAATCCTCCATCTCATCTTTGTCACGAAAAACCGAGGAGGAACTTTTACCAAGGGACCGGTCAGACCGGTCATGAGCATCGGTTAGACCGGTGCCGTTAGCCGACCCAGAATCAGGGGACCGGTCAGACCGGTCGGTGACATCGGTTAGACCGGTGTCACCGGTTAGACCGGTCGGCTGCGTCGGCCTGACCGGTGCCTCCAGAGCAAAACACTCGGCCGCAAGCAACGGTTTGTGTTCTTGAAAATTTCTTTTTCGAACATTATAACCAGATGCTTGCTGGGCCAGAGCATTAGCTCTAGGATTTTCCTCTCGTGGCACATGATATATAACAAATTCATCCATACAAGATATGATGTCTAAACATTTATCAAGACACGCATTTAAGAAGCCATTCAGACATTGACATACCTTGGATACTTGCTGCACCACCAATAAAGAATCTCCATATGCTTCCACATGTTTTACTCCCATGTCATGCAAAATCTCCAATCCAAACAGAAGAGCCTCATATTCGGTTTGGTTGTTAGTACAATCATGATCCAATCGGTTAAGAGCTTCAAAAACAGCCCCACTTGGTGAAATAATGACAACTCCAACACCACAACCATCTTTGCAAACCGATCCATCAAAATGCAACTTCCATGGAGTAAAAGTAACATAACCGACATTCAAATCAAGTTGCTTATCTACTCTATGTCCAACAATAAAGTCGGCAACAATTTGACCTTTCATGGAGCTTAATGGTTCACAATGCAAATCATACTCAACTAAAGCATAAGCCCATTTGCCGACTCTACCACTTAAAATTGGTTTATGCAACATGTATTTGATTATGTCGGTTTGACATGCTACTATGCAAGTACTAGGTAATAAATAATGCATCAACTTGGTACAAGTATGATATAGCGATAAACACAACTTTTCAATGAAAGTGTACCTTGTTTCGGCGTCTAACAATCTTCTACTCTCATATGCAACAATGTACTCCTTGCCTTCGGTCTCTTGAGTCAAAACACCTCCAATGACATCCTTCTCAGCCGCTACATACAACTTGAAAGGAATACCACTCTTGGGCGCTTGAAGAACGGGTGGCGAAGTCAAATAACTCTTAATCTCATCAAATGCCTCTTGTTGCTTTGGCCCCCAAGTGAAGTCAATCTCATTTTTCAACCGAAGTAAAGGAGTAAAAGCATTCACCTTCCCAGACAAGTTACAAATGAACCTTCTCAAGTAATTTACCTTGCCCAAGAACTTTTGCAAATCCTTTTTACAAGTAGGCGCTTTAACACTCCGGATTGCCTCAATCTTTTTAGGATCTATCTCTATGCCTTTCTCATGCACAATGAAGCCCAAAAACTTCCCAGCCGATACACCAAAAGCACATTTGAGTGGGTTCATTTTTAATTTATATCGACGCATTTTTTCAAATGCAAGTCTTAAATCAGCTAAATGAGAATCATCTCCTGTAAAGTCCTACAGATTAACACAGCTCGATGGAGAACAGCCAAACACGTCATACAATCTTGTAAAGTCGATCATAAAATCCTTCAGATTAACACAGCTCGATGGACGGACACAGAGATCCTGCAGAAAAAAATACGACTCGATGGCCGGACATAGTGGCGTTTTGGTTCATCTGAGGGTGAGGAAGAGGAACTATGGATGGCCACCACGTCCAGCTCCCAAACATCGGCGATGTATGACTACAACTCCCCTGCAACAATGAAGAGCAGCGGTAGTCAAAGACCGGCCATGAGCAAAGCATCAAGGAAGGAAAAAGATGAAAGCATATATTTCGGACAAAGAATTTTTTTGGAAAAAGAAGCATACAACGAAAGAAAAAAGGAAAATAAGAAAGGGGCAAGCAGATCCGCTAGAGAAGTAGCTCCGCGCCACGGCTTGCCTCATACAAACCAGTCATACAAACCAGTGTCAATTTCTAACAGTCATACAAACTAGTGATAATGATCATATATACTTGGGAGAAAATCATGTAACATGTTCATATATCTCAAGCAAACAAATCACTCAACATTGACATACCTCATACATTTTACCAGTATCGTAGCATAGAACTCTACAAGTGCAAGCATAGAGGCAATGACTTTCTTTGAGATTTTAAGTTTGCCACGAACTAGCATAGAAACCTATATGTGTAGGCATAGAAATCATATAAACAACATAAATTTAGCATGGAAACCTATGTATGGAAACTTATGGTTGCAAGCATATAAAGTCAAGATTCCACACTTTTGCAATTAAAATCATTGCCATAGAATCCTACAAGGCTACAACAATAGTGAATGAATACCATTTTTCTCACAAAAATTTGGATCAGAGAAGCTCATGTAACACGGCCACACATGAGCATAGGAAATTTTTGGAATTTTACGCCAAAAGTAACAATGAGGGAAAATCACGTTCTATGGTTGCATAGAAACCTTGCTACAATGGCATACAAACCTACAGGAAGGCTAGAAACATGAATCTCAGGAACATGATAGCACATATGAGGTTTCTATGCACAAACACAAGAAAATATATGATCCCAAAATAGATTTTCTAGTAACTCTACACAAAAGGCATCTCCCAAATTTAAAATTTGAAATTGACACATAGGATGTCATAGAAACATGCCTCAGGAACATATCCTAACTGATGGAATCATAGAAAGCATGGCTGGCTCGATGGCCGGACACATCAGAAGTCATAGAAAGTCTGGCTGCTATCATACATACTTTACCGATGGAGGGCGTCGTCGTCACCACACTTGGGAGGTTGCCGGCATGCTGCAACGGGGAGCTCGCGGGCCAGTGCGTCGTCCGTCCGCATGCACCCTGGAGCACGAATCCAAAATTAGAAGAATGGATGAGCATGATGAACAGAGAAAAAACGAAACTTTTACTCCTCCTACCTTCTTAGAAGTATTTCGTCGAACATGTACATGGTGAGCTCCAGGGCTCCATCGAGCGGGATCAGGTGGCCCCAGCTCGTCTTCACGGTGGTGGAGCACGGTGGCCGTCTTCACGCTGCACGGCTTGGAGCGGAGCAGGCCGGGCCAGCCACCAGGTCCTCGCCGGTGTATGAGGCCACGCCAGGTTGGCGAGGTCCTCCTGCCGCTGAGGAACAGGCAGCCGCACCGGGAGCCAGGGGCAGGCCGCGAGCCCACCGGAGACCGCACGCCATCCGTCGCTGAGGTGGCGGCCTCCACCCCGCGGCTGGCCAGGGGAGGCGGCCTTCATGGGGTTCGCCGCGTGCTCCAGCGAGGGAGCTCCGGCGCGGGGATCCCGTCGGTGAACGCTGGGTGACGGCCTCGGCGCCGCGTCTCGCCGTGCTGCAGGTCGCTCGGCCCACCTCGCGTCGCCAGCGGAGCTCCTCGCCGCTCGCTTGGGAAACGACATCTGTTGACGGTCAATTTCCGTCAATCAAGAGCACTTGTTACACTTTGGTTTGAGCTTCGATTTATAACTAACCCGCCACTAGACACACTAATGATGTAACAAGTTCGCACTTACATGTGGTTTTTGGAGTGTGTTGTTTACGTAGGAATTAGGTACCTAAATGAGGACTTTCGGGTGGAGTTCATCTAGCACTTTGTGAGAAGATCACGAAGCCCGACACGAGACAAGACATGAAGTGAACATGACTCTAAATGACCCGAGGACCGTGAAACTCCGAGGACCCGAACGGAAGATGCGGGAGTTTGCGCGCCAAGCACCCTGATCTAAACCGCGGGAAAACGACGTCAAGGACCCACATGGACTTCGGCAAATATTCAAGAAAGTGCGGGAAGCTTCTTGGCCAAAGATGGGCCCGAACCGGGCCGAAAAAGGCCTGGGCCGGTCGGCCCATGCCGACCGGCCTAGGGTGTTCTGGGCCCGGTTCGGCCTCCCCTTTGACCTACAGGCTCATCGGCTCATTTATACCCCTGCCTCCGACGGCCGCCACATCAATTCATCAGAACTCGGTGAAACCTAGAAGTGAGCACCGGAGGAAGGCGGCGGCAAGTCCTCGAAGTTGTCTAGGGGATGCCCTAGGCCAACCCTAGCCGCCATGGCCGCCCTGCGTGGTTGTGCCATGGTGGAGTTCCGGAGCTAGTTGAGGTCATCAATGGTATGTACTCGGTGGTGATGATCCAAACACATCTATTATTATGTGAGCAATTACAATCTTGTCATCCGATCTATTAAGCGATTCCATGTCCCCGTCTTTACTTTCTACCTATCATGAATATGATTTGATCCTTAGTCTAATCCATGGTTAGGCTATATAGCGTGCTCTATGTAATCGTGGCGATTAGGTTAGCATGTGGACCCTTCATGGTTCATAGACACGCTTGTGTTTGAGCGTGCCCGTGGATCCCCCGCTTCATTAAGGGAGCATCGTGATAGGGTGATTTCCACCGAAAGAGCGGATGTCTTCGGGAGGTAGGTTGGAGGTAGGAGTTTAAGGATGCTAGTAGATGAGATGCTCGATTCGTTGCTCGTTTGCCGGAGCTTCAACTAGAAGACACTAGGCCTAACTACCCCTTCGGTGGAGCTTTACCTTAGCCGTTGTTCATGGATATGATCAACCTTGTGCTATCACTCATATGTATCAAGGTTTTCCTTTTTTATATGCAATCAACACTTCATATTAGGTTAGATTGGCTAGATAAGGTAGAGATCTCTAGCGGTTTGCTTCCGATCCTTGGATTGACAATCCTTAGGGGGACCCTCCTTGGTAAAAAAGGCACCAAGTCACCCGTAGGCTTGCGGTGAACTTCAACACGGTTTTGAACCGTCAACAAGGCCTTTTTCTGGCGTCGTTGCCGGGGATCGGCAACTTGAACCCTAGGGTGATCTACCTTTCTATTTGACTAACCCTAATTTTTATTATTGCATATACCCTTGTTTTCTTGTTTGTGTCCTTCAAAGTAGGTCAAAAGCTAGACACAAGACGTTAGGTGAGTTTTCTACATGCACACCCCAACAAGATGATTGCAACACCAAGATTTGCTCTTTAGTGGAAGGTGCTAACTTTGGTTAGTGACCCATCATCCGCTATCGAACCCACACCCTACACAAGAGCATGTGAACAAGGTAAGTCAACGTGTCAATTAAAATTTTAAGACTAATATTTTGTGGAGATTTGTTTGTTCAAGCAATAGGTATTGGAAGCAATCACGATGCCTCCGAAATCACAAACATCTTCGAAGTTTATGTTCGCATCAATTTTTGCACAGTCTCATGGGAAGAACAACAGGGTATCTTTGGATATTTAGAAGCTCCACGAAGTTACGCTTCCAACGAGTCAAGAATCAAATCGATCAGAGGTTCCTACAAGGGGATATGGCCGAATCACTGATGATTGCACGTCATAAATCTGGACAGCAAGCAAAGCTGAAGTGAAACAGCCATAACTCCCTCATTTGGACTCTGATTAAGATGGATGAGTACCCGTTGGAAAGGTAATTTTATAAATTTTTCAATAGAATTATGTTTTGGTATATGTTCTGTTATGTATATAGGGAGAAATCCAAAGAAGAGGCAGCTGCAATATGATGAGAACAAGATGGCGAAGGTGAGGAAGACAACAACGAAGAGGAGCTTAGAGAATGCTTCCATTAGACCACTCACGAAGAAATTCAGAAGCTTGGAACAAAACAAAGACCCCTGGAGCATTGTCAAATGAAGACACGAGTTGGCGGCATCCGACGCAAGGAGATGTTTGAAGAAGACGACAATGGACTACACACATAAGACAACATCCAATGGCGCGGATATTTTTGGGCTCTCACATGAAGGGTCATGGAACTATATAAAGACATTTAAGACATGTGTGAAGCCCCGCAAATGAAGAAGAGGAGTGATCCCACTCAAGGCAACCTTGATGACATGTGGCACAAAGGGAAAAATTGAGAAAAGTCTACGCGAGGCACCTTCGATCATCAAGGATTGTCCGCTTTCAACTCCGAAGGATCACTCACGATGAAAAGCTCGAAGGCTAAGGTACACATTAATCTCTCAAGGTACTTTTGGATATGATATATTTCTTTTGATATATTCATGTTCTTATCCAATAGTATGTTTTGATTCTATGCCTTGCACCTTTAATGATCATGTTGATAGGCTAGAATTTCTTGAGTATGATAAAGAAGCTATGTTGTGCTTGAACACCTTTGATTTATTTGCCCAATGAACCCATGCCTAATGAGAGTTTAGCGCTGAGCAAGAAGCTTATGCTACCTTTAATCACAACATGTTTTGTTCACCAAATTTAAATTGTTATGAATGCATATGTTTGTTTCACACTTTGCGAATCTTGGACTTGCTTCGTGCTTGGTCAGGCTCGTGACCTTAAAAGAGCGTGTGTCGGGAGAAAACCCGAGTTTCACTAACCATGCATGTCATTAAACCTTAATAAAGAGAAGAGAAGGCATGCCCTAAAGGAATTGCAAGCTCGTGCATCGCCTCCCCCGAAGCAAAGGAGGAGAAGGTGACGATGATGCAAGGAAATGATCGGGCAAGCCTCTCATCAAGTAAAATGATCGTGTCAAGCGTGGAGAGTGGATCAAAGCTACATGGACACCTTTAAATCTTGCATGAAGGACCATGGCTTTACGACAACAAGAAGGTACGTAAGAAAGTCAAGCTCTATGACTTTAAATGAAGCGCTTTGCGAGAGGCAATCCGTTTTCTTTTGTTTATGTTTATATTTATATATATATAATACGATCGTCTACATTGTGATCTTAAACTGAACCATCAAGTAACATTGTACCATTGCTCTAATAAATACCACAACACCATGTTGTTTGATTTAAATGCTTTTGAGGGAGCACTTTATTCTTGATCTTGGAAAACTTGTAGACCTTTTTGTGTGCCTATTAGTGTTTAGAAAGTCCTTTTCTTTTGTGTCTTTTTAGAGAGATCTATGAAGTTGGCACCATCCTTTGACTCTAAACTTGTGGCTAGTTAATTTAGGCTAACTCTTGCATTTGTTTTAGATAACCACCATATCATGTCATTTTGTTCATCCTTGTCGTATTGCATTGCATGCTTTGTGTTGATCTAACTTTTTGTCCAACCAACCTAAGGCTCCCTATAGCCTCCACCAAAACCCGTAGCCAACAAGGGTAGGGTTGACTTGTGGCCAAGCCCACCTCTATCCCTTGTTCTAACTAAAAACTTTAACTAGCCCTCCTATGAGAAACCCTTTCACACCTTTAGCCTTCCTAAATCCTTAGGTTTGTTTATCATAAAAAGACTTTTAGCACACCTTAGATAGAATTTCTAAACTTGACTCCCTCTCTTCAAAATTCTTATTTGAAGCCAAAAATATAGGATACCCATAACCTACCCTTAAAACCTTGTTAGTTTGGTTGTTTGATCTTTTCAACCCTTGCTAACATTTGTTTGCGCTAACTCTTTGCATTTGCATTTTGTATCCCCCTCATTGTCATTTTCCGCTTTATGTTAGCTTGATCTTTTTGTGCAACTTTATGATGAATGCTTTCATGTTTATGATAATGCTTTGATCAAGCATTTTTACCTTTGGAATCTTGTGTAAACATGGTGTTTGGACATGATTGGAGACCACCATCATTCAGTTTTGCATACCTTGCTATCTTGTTGCATTGGTTGGTTTATAAACTTTGCAATGCGCCCTACTTATCTTACACTATAAGGAATTGTTAATCTTGGAATAAGCATGATGTTTTGACCTTGGTTAATAAATCTTTATGGCAAGGGAGAAGTTTGGCAACCACTTTGTAAGCATGGAGCTTAGAATTTGGTGTAAACATTATTTTGTCTTTATACCATCCTATCTTTTGTATTCATGCTTGAACACACGTACACCCACTAGGTTTTTAATTTTTCACTAGATTAACTATAACACAAGTTAAGATTTTAGGGGATGTCTCTGGTTTGTCGGCATAGAGTGAGTATTCCCGACCGGCACCTCGGGGGTACTTTGTGCTTTAAAATTGTTTTGCAGGCATTGTGAATGAGGCTTGTGACAAAGGGTGAACGTTGGAGGACAATCAAGACAAAGTGAAGAGTACGACGATCCACACATGGCGGTAGACTTCAAGATGGTTCATCATCTTCCATGCCTAGCAACATGCTAAGCATGGGGGAGGATTTGGTGGACATGAGAAGACCGCATGGAGCAAGGATCGCGGTTCTTCTTCCATGTTAAGCACAATGCTTAAGCATAGGGGAGGCCGCACTACACTTCAAGCATCAAAGGACGGTAACAAATCCTCAACCCTCTTTTTGTCCTCATCTTTCTATATGCTTGTACATATGTTTATGCCTTCAACAACCTTAGATGCAACTTTTGTATATCTCTCTATAGAATAACATGGCTACTAGGAGTACAACCTAGGTTTGTTTTTGTTTTCAATAATAATCACCGTTACCTTGTGCTCACCATGATGATATCTCGTATGCTCTTACTTATGGATATATGATGATTGTTGCCACTTTGATCATTCTTGTGCTTGGTTTTTATATGATTAAGCTAGTGCTCTCTCTTTTAATATGAATCTGAAATTTATTTAATGCTAGCCTAATCTTTTGTGGAGGTTATGATAACTTAAGTCCCATAGTTCTTTTTCGTTGCTCTCAACTTTGAATGAATCAAAGAACCTTTTTATTCTCAAAAAGTTATGCTAACCTTGTCTTTGATACCACTTGCATTTTGCTCTACCCATCCAAAGCCCAAACATACTTGAGTGCAAAACATTAGTATATACAAGATTTATTTTTGGGTGCATTGATTCAAGGCTTGATTTCTCTGGCTCGAGACTAAGAAGCTGGTCATTCCGTTTTTGCGTATCGTTCTTTATGCTAGCCCCTTCTATCCGTGCATTGTGAGTTTCCACTTTGGGAATTTTGCAAACCTCGCCGGATATCCAACCAAAACCCAAATATATCTTTTTTGTATTCACCTCCTTGACCACAACCCAATATATGAGTATGGATGAATATTTTGAGGAAGATTACAAGGAAGGTGCTTCAAGTAAGGGAGACTTCCAAAAGGACCCTTAGAAGATTTTTCGAGTATCTCTCTCTAAGAAAATATGAGAGCTTCAATTTCCACCTTGGCATATTTATCACCTCTTTTGCCCGAGGACGAGCAAACGTCTAAGCATGGGGGGTTGCCAAGGAAGTGCTAGTATAGTCTAGAGTTCAAGGGGAGCAAATCAAAAAAAAAGAAAAGAAAAAAATGGAATGAATGAATGAATGAAAAAAATGATAAAGGAGAAAAAGTATGAAAAGAAAGAAGAAAGAAAGAAAAAAAAATAAAATAAAGCTCCCCTGTTCTCTAGCTATGTTTAGTGCTTTTTGAGTTTTCAAAAAGGATTCAAGATCAAGACCCATACTCATCTTTCCAACCATGTGCAATCCGATAACGAGGACTTCGTTTGTACCTCGGGATCTCTCTTTGCCATTTGCACATGTCCACCTATCTAAAAGTGTGTGTATTTTTTCTCTCCCCCTCCTTGAAAACATTATTTTTCCAATGACCTTTTTGACGAGTCTCGGTAAGACCATGAGAAGCTAGTCTTGTTTTAATAATATCTCAACTATAATATCTTGGTAGGACTAAACTTTCCTATAGTTCCACATAAAGCCTTCCACCATATACTTTGAGAGAGGAAAGGAGTAGAACAAGTAGTCTTGAGAGACAAGTAAGATGAGAGTTCATGAGCAAGATGCAAGGAGGTTTATTATTGATCTTGGTAAAGCAAAGTTTTCTTCATCCCACTCTTTATTTTCAAAATTTCTGAGATTTGTTTAAAATTCGAGAGCATGATCAATTACTTGTGGAAAGAGCTTAAATAATATCTACCCTCCATAGAGATGAAAGCTAGTTACATTATGAAACTATAACATATATAAACTTGGAGAGCATTATGTTTTCTCATATATGAACAAGTGCAGGGTATGAACATTGAAAGGCAATACTGACATCCATTAAAGGCTTACTCAAGGACGAGCAAGGTTTAAGCATGGGGGTATGTTGACGGTCAATTTCCGTCAACCAAGAGCACTTGTTACACTTTGGTTTGAGCTTTGATTTATAACTAACCCGCCACTAGGCACACTAATGATGTAACAAGTTCGCACTTGCATGTGGTTTTTGGAGTGTGTTGTTTACGCAAGAATTAGGTACCTAAATGGGACTTCCGGGTCGAGTTCATCTAGCACTTTGTGAGAAGATCACGAAGCCCGGCACGAGTCAAGACATGAAGTGAGCATGACTCCAAATGACCCGAGGACCAAAGCATGAAGCCGTGAAACTCCGAGGACCCAAACGGAAGATGCGGGAGTTTGCGCGCCAAGCACCCTTATCTAAACCGTGGGAAAAACGATGTCAAGGACCCACATGGACTTCGGCAAATATTCAAGAAAGTGCGGGAAGCATCGTGGCCGAAGATGGGCCCGTACCAGGCCGAAAAAGGCTTGGGCCGGTCGGCCCATGCCGACCGGCCTACGGTGTTCCGGGCCCGGTTCGGCCTCCCCTTTGACCTACACGCTCCTCGGCTCATTTATACCCCCTACCTCCGACGGCCGCCACATCAATTCATCAGAACTCGGCGAAACCTAGAAGTGAGCACCGGAGGAAGGCGACGGCGGCGGCAAGTCCTCGAAGTTGTCTAGGGGATGGCCTAGGCCAACCCTAGCCGCCATGGCCACCCTGCGTGGTTGTGCCATGGTGGAGTTCCGGATCTAGTTGAGGTCATCAATGGTATGTACTCAGTGGTGATGATCCAAACGCATCTATTATTATGTGAGCAATTACAATCTTGTCATCTGATCTATTAAGCGATTCCATGTCCCCATCTTTACTTTCTACCTATCGTGAATGTGATTTGATCCTTAGTCTAATCCATGGTTAGGCTATATAGCATGCTCTATGTAATCGTGGCGATTAGGTTTAGCATGTGGACCCTTCATGGTTCGTAGACACGCTTGTGTTTGAGCGTGCCCGTGGATCCCCTGCTTCATTAAGGGAGCATCGTGACAGTGTGATTTCCACCGAAAGAGCGGATGTCTTCGGGAGGTAGGCAGGAGGTAGGAGTTTAAGGATGCTACTAGATGAGATGCTTGATTCGTTGTTCGTTTGCCGGAACTTCAACTAGAAGACGCTAGGCCTAGCTACCCCTTTGGTGGAGCTTTACCTTAGCCGTTGTTCATGGATACGATCAACCTTGTGCTATCACTCATATGTATCAAGGTTTTCCTTTTTTATATGGAAACAACGCTTCATATTAGGTTAGATTGGCTAGATAAGGTAGAGATCTCTAGTGGTTTGCTTCCGATCCTTGGATTGACAATCCTTGGGGGGACCCTCCTTGGTGAAAAAGGCACCAAGTCACCCGTAGGCTTGCGGTGAACTTCAACATGGTTTTGAACCGTCAACAGCATCCAAGCCGCCGCTCGCATGGCCGTGGCTCGCCGGATCTCGCTCGCGCCGGAGAAGCCGACGCACCGCAGCTCCCACGCGGGATCTGACCGCATCGTCCTCCGATACGCGGGTCCTGGCCGTGCCGTCACGCCGATAGTGGGCACCCCGCCGGAGGCTCCTGGCCGCGGGCCCCACGGCAGCCGGCAGCTCGCCATGCGCTCTGGGGACGGGGAGCACGGCGCCTCGCGCGCGGCACAGTTGGCGAGGCCGAGGCAGCTGTCGTAGGGGGAGAGCTGTACGGCGCCGGAGAAGAAGGCGTCGCGGCTCGTGAAGGCCACACCGAAGGTGAACCCGTCGCCGCGCCGCATCGTGGTGTCCGCGCACGGGTCGAACACGCTATTGCGGTCGTCGCCAGTGGCCACGGACGCGAGTAGGAGGAGCACGGCGGTGGCTGCGGCAACCGGAGCCGCCGCGAGCATGTGTCTCGGCGACGTTGCCGCCATAGCACGCAACTGGGGGGTGGGGTTTCCTCGAGCGCGACGGACGAGGGAGTGGGAATGGTGGGGAATGAGGGGAGCGGGAAGATAAGGTGGGGCCCGCTACAAGGTGGGTCACGTGAGGGGTGATTTGAATGCAGGCGTGACCTGGTTGCTAGCTGGTTTGGTGGGCGGGTCGGAGGGAGCTGGTTCGGTTGCACCTTATGGTGAGGGCTTCCAATTGTTAGAGAAAGCCCTAGGCTCTTAATATATACTCTCTCTCTCTCTCTATATATATATATATATATATATATATGGAGAGTATACTCTGCGGCCGGTCATAGAATAGTTATTCTATAGCCAGGCCACATGGCGCATTAGGATTGACCACATTTACTCCACAAGGGTCCGCACCTCCCTGCCAGGGAGCCGTGCTGATGGAGTGAGCCACATTTACTTCCGTCATTGCCGCTGGGTTTAATGATGGTCGTTACTCACTATTAATCCATTTACTCGCTATTATATGGAGAGTTCAGGCAGATATCCGTCAATGAAAACATATTTCCGTCCAGTAAAAACATGCATAATTGCAGCATACACGTTACGAGAATACGTACATGAACCTGTTGACTCTACACGATATTTTTAAGTAATTTACTATTTTAATGTATACCAGCAGCTGCAATTTACGAGAATCTGTTAAGAATCTGATTTATCTAAATTTTTAAGTAATTTACTACTATACGTAATCTGGTGACGATAGTAGTTAACGTACACAGCATGCTGGTTACTAGAATTTTTAAGTAATTTACTACTATAATATATATACCAGCAGCTGTAAGTTACGAGAATCAGTTAAGAATCTGATTTAATGAGGTTTTTGTAAACAATTTACTAGAATCCATGTCCTTGTATGTGATTTACTATAATCAATTATCCTGTAGGAGTATGTGGTTAATCATTTACAGGCATTATTTTCTATAGCAAATGGGATTTTTCATAACTAATTTATGGTAAATGTTAAATGGTTCTCGTGTCAATATAGCAAATCGACACACAGCAAATGGTAACTCGTAAAAATAACAAAGCCATGATTTCTTCTCGTAAGTCATAACTTTTGTTCTTGTCATTAACCCAATATATATTTACCAGACTTTGGAAAATTATTTACTATGTCAGACATACAGTGCCTGATTAAAAAGAACATCACATACACATGCAAGAACGTGTACCCAAACCTTGCATGCTCACGATTCTTAAAAAAAAAAACCTTGCATGCTCACGTATTCTCGTAATCCATGCATGCAAGCCACAAACCGTGACTGAAATTCCCGAAACAAACGTCAGCTAGTCAATTTGAAATGACTACCGGACCCTTGCGTGTTTATTTGCCATAATCATATCGTAGTTAATGCATATTCCAACAGCTCACACATGCAAGAGATGCGGTCAGGGACATGCCTGGCTATAGAATAAGCTATTCTATGGCTAGCTACAGAGTATGAGTTATATATATATATATATATATATACACACACGGAGAGTATACTCCGTGGCCGGCCACAAAATAGCTTATTCTACAGCCAAACCAGTTTACTGCACCAACCGATCTGAATGCGTCACTCTGGTCCTCTTTAATCTGACGCGGCTCCCTGTCCCCACTCAGCTTTAATTCTTATCCGTGATTACTGCAGCATTTACTACTTAAGAAAAAACATGGCTGCCCTCTTCATTTTTACATGCGTGCACGCAGATCCCAACAGGGTTACGAGAATGCACGAACTTGTTTTGTGCTGTCCACACGTGTGCACTGTGGTTAGTTGGTTACTAGAATAATAGTTTTACTGTTCTATCTCAACGTGCGTGCAATAGCAAATTTAGTTACCAGAATACATTAGGCCGAATGGAGAGTTACTACAATTATGCGTTATATATACTATTTCAAGGTACCATTTTTACTATATTAATGGGAGGGATGTACTCTCAAATAAATTTGATGAAATAACCACAGTTTATCACTAAGCAGGTTCCAATGAACCGAGTACTACAAGATGGAAAAAAAATTACCTCAAAATATTTACCAGGATAGCGTTATCGATTTACCTAAAAGTATTTACTATATATTATAACATCATGGATTTACCATGAAAGTATTTAGCAGAATAACGTCATTAATTTACCACAATATCGTCATCGGTTTACCACAATATTATTTGGAAATTCTTTCGTTCATAATAAAAAAAGGAAGTAATTTTAATAAGATAATTTTACTGTCTACTGTAGGTAATTATGAACCGATTAACCAAAACACATGCGTGACAAAAATAGCTAGCCATAGATTCTGGTCACCCACATTTAAGGTCATGGATGATTCTTGTAAATTAGTTACCTAAAGTAGTGCACGTATTTCCTGTATTCTCATAATCGGTTTTATTTGCACCTGCATGCACTATGCACCATACATGGTGCGGTACGGTGCTATAGCTGTGTGCATTCTCGTTACTATCAAACCATGTTGTGCACTCCTCTCACATCACACATGTCGCGAGCAGTAAAAAATATAGGCAGCCATAAACTAAAGCGGTAATCACGGGTTGGAGTAACGCTCCTGGTAGTTCGTACCGAAGCATGCAGCATGCAACACCATGCATGGAAACCAGGCTGATACCCGCCCACTAATTGGGATGCATAGAGAGAGGATGAGAGGAGCGGCCGGGTCGGATTAATTAGCCCCGGTGTATCAGGTGCGCCGTCTAGCCTGGCCACAGAATAACCTATTTTGTGGTCGGCTACAAGGTAACAGTTCTATATATATATATATATATATATATATATATATATATATATATATATATATATATATATATGGAAATTTCATTCTACACGCGCGTGTAACTACACCTACCTCCATATCTCATGATATACATTGAATCCGACCGAACGAAAAGTATGTACACGTAGTATGTGATGATACTAGACTATCTATGTTGGTATATAAGTTAAGTATGTGATCATACGAGTATGTGAACATACTAATTTTTATATACTATCAGTAAGGTATAATAGAAACATATTAAAAACAAGAGAGGTTTTTGAAATTTTTTGTATATGTCCATTCGGATTGTCCTAGAATTAGTATGTGAACGTACTCAAAGTGATAAATAGGTATGTAGACATACCCAAGTGGTATTTTGATGATGAGAGTATATATATATATATAGGACAAGTTTTATCTACAAGCGCGTGTAGCTACTCTCATCATCAAAATACCACCTCGGTATGTCTACATACCTATTTATCACTTTGAGTATGTTTACATACTAATTCTAGGACAATCCAAATGGATATATACAAAAAATTTCAAAAACCTCTCTAGTTTTTAATATATTTCTATTATACCTTACTGATACTATATAAAAATTAGTATGTTCACATACTCTATGTATGATCACATACTCAACTTATATACCACCATAGATAGCCTAGTATCATCACATACTACATGTACATACTTTTCATTCGGTCGGATTCAATGTATATCGTGAGATATGGAGGTAGGAGTAGTTACACGCGCGTGTAGAATAAATTTTCCATATATATATATATATATATATATATATACCGTATATATATTATGCAACTGGGTGCATTCTATGTAGAGAATGCACCCAGGCCGAACCGACAGACCAGGTGCGGCCCAAACCAACCCAGCAACCGGCGGCAGTGCGCACGACCCACGCGCACGGCGCACCCGACCCAGCAACCGTCCCCCCTCCCGCATTAACTCCACTCCTCCCTCCCGTTACCTCCAATTCATTTCAGTTTCCCCCTCCCACACGGCACCGCTCCGCTCGCCTCTCTCCACCGCTTCCGATTCCGGCACGCCGGTGGTCTCCACGCAGTGCTCCGACGCCTCTTGCTGCTGCGGGACTCTCTCCGCGCGCAGTGGACGGTGGTTCATCCTCGGAAGCTCCGTGCGCGTTGGTAGCTTTGCGTATCGGCACAACCTCGGAAGCTTCACGGGGAGGATCATCGAGCGCTGCGTCTCGCCGGCGAGGATTCGAAGTTTATTCGGTCGTCTCCTCCTCCAACCCCATTCGTTCGAGGTATCTGCATCACCCATTGCTTCAATCCCCCTCGCATTCTAGTTGCTGTTCCGATTTTCGCGTGCTAGGGTTTCGATTCGCCGTTGTTTTTTCCTCAACCGCATCCGGGTTTGTGTTTGTAGGTTCGCGGAGGCATCATCGGAAGTTCCGCTAGGCTGTGCTGCGTCATCGTCATTGGCGGTTCCTCGGTCGCGTTCGCGCCCGTGATTTTCTAGGTATTTCCGCCCCCAATCCCAATGGTGTGTATCAGTTACCCCGCGGGGGCTGTGATTTTCGCTGTTGCAATCCTCTATCGGTTGTAGTTATGATCAGCATTGTGTGTTTGATTTCGGTGCTGTCAGTTGCAACCTAGGTGTGTACTGTGTTGCAAACGCATGAAAGATCTATTTTTGGTGCTCCACTGTTGTAACGCAGATGTGCACAGAGTTGCAAATGGATGATTGTTTTGTTGCAATCTATTTTGTGATCTAGTTGTATAGAGTTATAATTATGTTTTTCCATTCAGATTTGTTGTTGCAGTTGTTCCATGACTCAAGTTGCAACTCTCTTACCAGCGATGTTACAACTGTATATTTTAACTTTCACTTAACCTAGTTTAACCTTCAGAATTTGTTTGGTTATTAGTTTAAAACTGATTGTTGGAACTGGTCCAGTAGTAATTGTTTAGCAGTTTTGTTGGCAACTATTTTGTAGTGTATGTTGCATTGTTGGCATTGGCCCAGTAGTAATTATTATAGAAGCTTGTTGCAAATTGGTAGCAGTACCTGTTGCAATCTGGTGCAATGTGTTTTGTTTTTTCATTATTTGAATTCAATTTCACTCAGTGCTTGTAGTGGTCCAGTAGTAATTATTGTAGCATTTTTTTGTTGCAATTGGGTTGTAGTCCATGTTGCAATCTGGTGTACTGTGTTTGTTTTTTTATCATCTGAATTCAATCTCATATACTGTTTGTGTTTTTTGTTGTGTAGCGCGTGATGATTAGCATTTTTTTGTGTTTTATGAGACCTGCATCATGTCATTGTGTTCTTATTTTTTTCATTACTGTTTTTTTTCAGTTCTTTTCTTAGAATGGATCAAGAACAGAATGTCACAGGCGGGCAAGGTGGTGATAGTATTTGCCGCTCAGCCCGTGTGCAGAAGCGTAAAGAAGTTGACAGAAATCTACTGAAAGAGAAGAGGAAGAGGTTGAAGCTGAGAAAGCCCGGTTCCACGTCTCAAGCTAGAGGAAGTGATAATGATGACCAGGAGCGAGATCCAGATTTCCATCCTGATGAAAATGTTCTTGGTGCTCCGGTTGGTGGTGATGTTGGGGACGCGGACATTGCTGCTGGTGATGATGATAATGCCAAAACCAGGAACCTTGCTGTGCGGTGCTCACCGGCAAAGTTCCTCAAGCTTCTGGGTGGGCTGTCTGACGGCATGAAAGCTAAGATCGTTGCCAAGGGTTTCGGTGGTCTGCTGAGCTTCAAGCCCAATTTTTGTCCAGAAGATTGCTCATCTGGCTCATGCGGTAGCTCAACCTAGAGACGATGTGTCTAGAGATTGGTGGCGGGAAAAAGATTCCTGTGACCGAGCACAGCGTCTGGTGTTCTTTTATGTTACCAAATGCTGGCAGCGACCCGCCTTCCCTGTCTGATGCAGAAGCTCGCAGATTACTGGATGTCATTGGAGCTCAAATCTGTGGTGATGCTTACAGACCCAGAACCAGCATCAGTGTTTCTGTCATTATTTCCAAATTGATGGACGACACTCTCACTAGGGAGCTTGGGCTGAGAGCATTTTTCATAGCCACATTCCAGTGTTTGCTTTTCTCCAACACCGCCAGTCATCTGAGGATCGATGATGTAAGGTACACGTTGGACATGGAGAACATGGCAAACAAAAACTGGTGCAAGGCACTGGTTGACAGGCTGAGCGTCGCTGCCCGGCTGTACAAGAAGGATTTTGCTGAGAAGGGCATCAAAGCACCCATCAGCGGATGCGGCATCTTCCTAGTTGTAAGCCCCAGTTCCTAGTAGTAATTGTTTTGAATTTATTGTTGCAACCATTAGTTGGCAGATGTTGCAATTTGCTATCTTTTTTTCAACAATCAGGGTGCAATAACAGCTAATAGCAGTTGCAACCACACATCAACCATGTTGCAATCATAGGTAACAAGTAGTTGCAACCACACATATATCACATATAACAAGCAGTTGTAACCACACAGTATATCTGTTGCAATCACAGACATCCAACTGTTGCAATCACAGCTAACCATCATTCATTTTTGTAACATCTGGTTCAGTGATTGTTTTTCTTTTTGTTTGTTGCAACTGGTCTTGACACAATTTTGCAATCATATATAATAAGGAGTTGCAACCACACACATATATTTGTTGTGTAGTAGTTTTTGCAACCACACATCACATGTGTTGCAATCACACACATCCAACAGTTGCAATCAAAGCTAACCATCATTCATTATCTTTTTTTAACATGTCTTTTGACAGATGTTATTGTTATTCTTTTTGTTTGTTGTAACTGGTTTTGACAGATGTTATAATTTTTATGTCACAGATGTTATACGTCGACAACCTGCAGCATGATCTTGAGACAAGCCCGTTCTCCATCCCTCGGTGTGCTTTCTTGGACTCGAAGATCATTGAGGTGGTAGCTTCGTCGGACCTCAGAGGTGATGTGCCTGCTGGCACCATTGAGTACGGACACCTCAGGGTAAGTTTTTGCAAACCACATTTTGTAACTGTTGCAAACGCTAGCGTACAATTTTTTGCAATTTGTTGTTTTATTTTGCCATCCAACATTTTTTGTTGCTTTTTCCTGCAGCTGAGAAGCAGTGTGGACACGTGCTATGGCGTCGGGCCCTCTGCTCTTGCAGTAGTACCCCCCCAGTACCAGCAGCAGCTGCCCCAGGACAAGCTTCATCTGTCCTAGCAGCAGCACCTGCCACCGCCGGCACATCCGCTGGTGCGCCCGGCACATCCCATGATCCCGGCGGCCGTGCTGCTTTCGACATCCAGGCCCCTGCTTTCTACCAGTACCTGAGCCTGAGTTCTTCGTTTGGCCAGAGCCTCAGTGATCTGGTTGGAAGGAGCAGGAAGTCTGCCGCGGCCAACATCCTGAAAGTTTTCGACAAAAGCACCAGCAAGGCTCAGGCATACGTACAGGAGGCTGTCAAGTACTCTACAATGTCGCGTGAGCTTATGGAGAAAGCTCACCACGAGTGCTTCAGCGGCATCCAAAAGCTTATTGCTGATGCCGTCGCTGAGAAGGAAGCTACTAAAGAGTGCAGGAGGAAGGGCAAGAATGATGCTGGAGAAGCTGCAGGTATTTTTTTGTTGCAGGCAGCATGATATTATTGTTGCAATCACCTGTCACAGAAGTTGCAATTTGCCAGGCACACAGATACTGATAATATTACATTTTTTTGCAGGAACAGGAGGTAGTTTGAATCAACCAGAAGACCAACCAGGAGGTAACCAGGAGGAAGAGCAAGCAGGAGGTGATGAAGAAAATGTAGGTAGCCCCATTCACGCTGAACAAAATGTAGGGAGCCCCATCCCCATTGAAGTCCAGATGCACCAGGAGGACGATGAAATGGGGACTGGGGATGACGAGACAGGTCATGATGATGATGATCTTGATGTTTTTATGAGAACACCACCGCGTGGTCAGAACATTAATATGGATGAGCAAAGTACGGCTAGGAGTAAGTGTACCAATGGATCTCTCTTCACGCTAAATAACGGCTTTCGATGATTTTTTGACTATTTTCCCATTTTTTGCTGGGGTGCAGCTCCACCTGATCTACGTGGAGTACACGCTAGCATTGAAGATATAATTGGAATGATGGATTCCCCAGAGCAATCTGCTAGCAGTGATGGCGAGGTTAGTTTACTGGTGGTTTTCTTTTGCATTACTATCGGCTTTTCATGTTCTGATTTTCCCCCCTGTTCAACATTTTTCTTAGTCTCCCCCAGAAGCCCAGCAGACACGTGCACCAAGAAGTGTTGTTGGCAAGAGGAAGACTTCTGATGTTGGAATGCAGCAGCAGCAGTGCCCTGGCCAGAAGGTTGTAACAACACAGTTCCAAGTTTGCAATTTGGATGCAGTTACAGTTGCAATTTGTGTTTTTCTTTTTTTGCTAAAACATACCTGATTCACTGTCGTAATACAGGGTCCTATTACGTACGAAAGGAGGAATGATAAGGCTGAGAGGAAGAAAGCGGATGAGGAGATGAAGAGGAAGGTTGAAGAAGAGGCAAAGAGAAAGGATGAGGAGGATGCGAAAAGGAAGGCAGAGGAGGAGGAGAGGAGGAAGTCTGATGAAGATGCTAGGAGGAAGGCAGAGGAGGAGGAGAATAGGAAGGTAGTGGAGGAGGAGGAGAAGAGGAAGGCGGATGAGGAGAATAGGAAGGCAGCGGAGGAGGAGGAGAAGAGGAAGGCGGAGGAGGAGAAGAGGAAGGTAGCGGAGGAGGAGGAGAAGTGGAAGGCAGAGGAGGAGCAGAAGAGGAAGGTGGAGGAGGATAAGAGGAAGGCGGAGGAGGTGAAGAGGAGGGCAGAGGAGGAGCAGATGAGGATGAGAAGAAGAAGACGGTAGAGGAGGATGAGAGGAGGAAGGCGGCAGAGGAGGAGAGGAAGAGGAAAGCAGAGGAGGATGAGAAGAGGATGGCGGCAGAGGAGGAGAGGAAGAGGAAGGCCGATGAGGAGGAGAGGAGGAAGGCGGCAGAGGAGGAAGGCGGCAGAGGAGGAGAGTAAGAGGAAGGCAGCAGAAGAGGAGGATAGGAGGAGGAAGGCATTAGAGGAGGAGGAGAAAAAGAAGGTTGAAGCTGCAGCAACTGAGAAGAGGAAGGCTGCAGCCGAGGGAAAGAAAAAGGTTGCAGCTGGCAAGCAAAAGGGCGATCAAGCTGCATCTGAAGCCGAGAAGAAGAAAGCTGCTGCAACTGAAGCAGAGAAGAAGAAGCTTGAAGCAAAGGTTATGAAGATGCAGGAAGCAGCGCAAAAACAGCTGGAGGCCAATAAGGCTTCCCTGGCCAAGCCGGTCCCCGTTGCCAAGGCAAACAAGGCCCTGCAAATGCAGCTGTCAAAAACTTTTGCCAAGAAGCATAAAGAGTACGAGGAGATGTTGGAGATGCTTCGCAAGGAGGCCGACTTTGATATTGACAACATTGAATGCCAGGCACAATCCGGCTCATCACCTGAAGACGTCAACTTCCCTGCTGATTCTGATGACGACTTCAACAGGTTGAGCCAACCAGTCCGGCTGTCGCAAGAAGGAGATTCGCAGGGCCTTGTTGATTTCAACGAGGTTCAAAGGATTATATTACAGCGCCTAGGTGACAGAGTGCTGAGGAGGCCCAGGGAGTACATTTCCCCATTCAAGATCACGAACAAGCGGCCTGAGATACCCCTCGCCAAGGCTGTATATCTCAAGAGGAAGATTGCTGGTGACCCTGAGCTTCGAAGGTATGTTTTTTGTTTTTTGCTTTCCTCCTTTGCAACTGGTACTTAATTAGATCTGCAATTTGTTAGTTGCTACAGTTGCAATTTGTACCATATAAATCAGATCATAGTTGCAACTGTCATTCTCTCAATATGAGGTTGCAATCACAACTAAGCAGAAGTTGCAACCACACATCAACTATGTTGCAATCGTAGATAACAAGCAGATTACAATCACACATATCACATGTAACAAATAGTTGCAACCACACACTAACCAGGTTGCAATCATAGATATACAGTGTTATTCATTTTTTTTTGAGATTACATCTAAACCAGTAGTCTTTGCAATCACACACATCCATCAGTTACAATCACAGTTAACAAGCAGTTGCAACCACACATCATCTCTGTTGCAATCACAGCTAACAAGCAGTTGCAAGCTCATATCTAACAAGCAGTCGCAACTCTTTTCTTTTTTTGCAATCACAGCTAACCTTTTTTGTCTTTTGGTGCTGGAGAACATTAATGCAGTTTGGCCTGCTTGCTGATTTCACTGGAGAGGAGCTTTTAAACTCCTTTTCCAATGATACATTAGGAGAGTCTGGCATCATAGACTTTTGTGTGCACTGCATGAGACACGATATCGTGCACAAGCTTGATTCATGCGGATACAGGGTGTTCCTGACGACAGGGTTCTATGTAAGTTTTCATTCCTGCCCCAACACCATGTTTTTTTCTTTTTTTGCAGTTCTGTTTTGTGTAACATCCTTTTCCTTTTTTTTCTCTGCAGTTCAATGTCTCAACCTGCAATGATTTACTGAGCCCTGATAAGTTTGAGACACAAGCTTTCACAGAAGCATGGAAACATCTGAGGTCCGAATGCCAGCATTATGACCTGTCGAAAGCAAAACTGGTTAGCAGGCCCTTTCCCCTAGCCCACTATGTTTTTCCTTGTTGCAACTGATAGTTAATTGTCTCTGCAACTGTTACTGTCCTCCACATTGCAATTTTTGAATGATATGTTTATTATGCAATTCAGAACACAATTGCAACTGTGCTCTTATCAATAATCAGGTTGCAATCACATCTAACCTGTGGTTGCAACCATACAGTTAGCAAGGTTGCAATCAGACATATATAATGTTATTTAGTAGTTTTTCAATCAGAGCTAATCACACATCAAATCTGTTGCAATCACAGCTAACCAGCAGCTTAATCCACACAATAACTAGGTTGCAATCACATTTTGTAAACCGTCTGCTCCTTTTTTCCTTTTGCAAACTGTCATTTTTCAGCAGATGTTTGTCCATTTTTTTCCTAATCAGATTCACTCCTGCCTTGTACCAGATTTTTGTTCCTATCCAAGATGGACAACACTTCTTTGTGTGTTGCTTCAATTTCATCCACAATCGTATTGATGCGCTGGACTCCAACGACTACTTCATCAAATGTACTGATCAGGAAGAACGACACAAGGCTGTTTTCGCAAAGATCCCAATCATAGATGCATGCTTCCAGAAGGTTTCCAATTTGAAGTTACCCAGAGTCAGCAGCTGGAGGAAGCCTTTCATTGACTTACCAAAGCAAGCTGGGCCATCTGATTGCATGTTCTTTATCTGGAAGTACATGGAGTATTACGACGGGGACACGCTAAACACAGAAATCAATCCGGTGAGGCATGCTGTCAATCGATTTTGTTCCCTTTTTAAAGTTTTGTGTGTGTCATGACAATACAGTCCAATGACCATTATTTTTTTTGTATTTTTATGCTGTTGCAGTTCAAGGGCCCTATATACAGATGTGAGCTGATGCACTATCTGGTCTTCCACGCTCTGAACCAAGCTGAACTTCCTGAATCACTGGATAAGTTTAGGATTGGTGGATGCCTGGTGCCATTTAATGTGGACAGTAGTCAGTCAAACAATTAGTTTCATGCATAAAACTTCTTTTTAGTGATGTGTTATGTTGGAAGTATTGAACTTGTAGTGTTTGTTTGGTTTTGTGCACACTGTATTGTTTGATGCAGAATGCAAGTTAACTGTCTGTAGTCAGTCTAAGAAATATTTGGTCGAGTTGCAACCGAATCGTTTTGTCATGTGCAACCGAAGTATTTGTTGAGTTGCAATCGGTGTGCTTTTGCTCAGTTTGGTGCAATTGATTTTATGTCGAGTTGCAACTGGTGCCTCTTTTTCTTTTTATAGAGTTGCAATTCGTATGTACACATTTTTTATGCTGAGTTGTAATCGGAGTGGATGCTGAGTTGCAATTTGAGTGATCACGCAGTTTGCAACTGGAACTTAGTTTGAGCTACTGAATTCCCGGGTTGCAATTAGTAGCATGGAAACTTGCAATCCGGAGAACTACAATGTTGCAAACTGGTGTTTTTGTCTAGCTGCAACTAGAATTATATTGGAGTTGCGATTTGTCCGATACAAAGTTAATAAAACTAATCAGAAGCGCAACTAAAGCGGACAACTAGTTGCAATCGAGGTGCCTTAAGAGTTGCAACTGCTAAGCCACTAAACTTGCAATCGTAGGGTTGTGGTTGTGCAGTTGCAATCCTCAGAGTTGCAAACCACACGCTAAGCAGGTTGTAACCACACACCAACCAGGTTGCAACCACACACATAGTAGTTTAGCAATCATTGTTATTCACCAGTGTAACCACACGATAAAAGAAGTTGTAATCAGACAATACTAACTGTTGCAATCACATAGCAAAATAGTAGGTGTAACAAGACCTGACCGAATAAATGCAATCGCAAACTACCAATGTTGCAATCGAAACACAAACCCTGTTACAATTAGGGCACAGTGTTTGCAGAAAGTAAAAAATTAATACTTAGAAGTACATGTGGGTAGTGCGACTCAGAAGCGCAACCGAAGCGGCAAAAAGTTGCAACTGCCTAGTCAAAAACCATGCAATCTTATTGTTTTGGGGGGTGAGGTGCGGTTTTTGTGGCAGTTGCAACTAGTGCGATTGTATACTTGCAATCATATTGCCTTCTTTTTTAGAAGTTGCAACTGGCGTGACTGCAGACTTGCAACTGTACTGTAGCTTGAGTTGCAAATTGTTTGAAATCAATAAAAAAGGGTGACAATATATGTCCAGAGTTAGACATTCATCCCAGATTCATATCAACTGAACATCAGCATATTCATTATTGTGCTTAAGTTACACAGGAGTATAAAACATGTTAAAAAAATATAAATTATATTGGCTTCACTCAGATTCATAGCAGATTCACTCAGATTCATAGGAATCTCGGTAATTAACACCGGAAGATGATGCTCTCCTAATTCTTGCAAGCGCCAGCGATGCTGCAGAATCCTCCACGGCTTCAGTGCATCCAGACTGGCCTGTCTCATCCTCTTCGCTTTGCTGCTCATCCTGATCCTCATCTAGTCCAATTTTTATTCTTGGGCGACCTCTCTTTCTTGGAGCTCCAGTTTTAGTTTTTGTGCCTCTTTTCTTGGCATTATTCTCTGCTGCTCTGCTTCTGTTTGGGTTTTGAGGGCATGTTGTGCTATAGTGACCTTTTACATGGCATGTATGACACTCTTTTTTCCCCTGGCTTCCAATGTACGTGTTGTACGGATTATGAGGTTCCTTACCCTTTTCAGCTGCACTTGCAGATTTTCTACCCTTTGTGCGCGACTGTGGTGGCTCAGTTAGTTTTATACCAGCAAGGAAATTTGTAGAAGTTGGATTGAGGCTTGATTCTGGCGGGGCAGGCTCATTGTGCAGGACGACTTGGCCCACATTGGTTTCAGTTAGTTCTTGTGTTGGCGCAGCAGTAGCAACATCACGAGCCTGTGCTGCACCTTCATCTTCATGCAACTCACCATTAGTCCCACTGTCCGCTGTCCGCAGAAGCTCGATTCCAGGAGTTATCATGTCGATGTGCCTTATAGTTTCAGTGTAGGCGTGATCAGACTTGCTTCCTGCTCTCCCCAGGCGCATTAGTTTAGGCAGGAGCTTCGACAGCCTTGATTGTTCCGTGTCAGGATTAGCCCCAACTGGCACATCGTGCCGATCCCACGGAACCACAGATCTTGCACTACGTGTATATCACTTCAGAATGTACTTCTCAGGTATGTTTTGAATTTGGAGGTGGGTGAACACCTTTATTAGGTGCATGCAGAACAGTCCTGTATGCTCCCATTGCATGCACTCGCATTTATACAAACTTGCTTTCTTGTCAGCCACCACCTTGAATGCGTGTTGTGCCCAGCAAAATGCCCCAGTGCCCTTCTCATGCTTCACAAAGTAACCAGATTCCACAGCCGAGTCAGGCTCTATCACAAAAGCTGTGTTGTTAATGTATTCCCGCTTGTACTCATTGTAGACAGCCCTTGTGTAGACCCTGCCGAGTTGCTCATCAAATTGTGACTTGCACGCCCTCACCACTTCAGCCTGAGCACAAAAAAATAGTTGAGCATTATATGTGTGCAACCATCCTAGCGTCGCAATTGCAATCAGACACAGCAGAAGTTGCATTCACACCACACCAGAGTTATCCCAGTAGTTTTTCGCAACCACACAACAGGTTGCAAACCAGACACCAACCAGGTTGCAACCACACACACAGTAGTTTTGCAATCATTGTTACCAGTTGCAACCAGGCGAGTACAGAAGTTGCAACTGTTCCATAATAACAGTTGCAATCATTGTTTTTTGATTTAATTGATTTTGGGTCATTGTTTATATTGTAGTTGTAATCAGACAGCAAAACAGTAGCTGCAACTACACCTAACGCCCAGTTGCAATCACAAACCACCTAGGTTGCAATTAAAATAGAGTCAGGTTGCAATCAGGGCACAGTTTTTACAAACAGTAACAGGCTGTAACCATAAAAGCAAGTTGCAACTGTCAGGGAGTACCTGTGAATAGTGCGACTCGCCAGCATCCATGTGGTCCGTGTGCTGAATTGAGTTGAGCACTCTTTTTGCAAATACATGCAGGCTGGTTACATTGTTAACATAGCCATCTTTCAGCACCCTGTTATGGCTCTCAGATCTCTGGGTGGATGTCATCCGCCCACAGTACATGGCCTTGAAATATGTGGATATCCATCTCTCTCTTTTCTGCCACAATGCAACAATCGCAGGGTGCTCTCCGATGCCACATTCATCCACCAGTCTATTTCACTCCACCTCAAACTGTGTGGGTCCAAGAGGATAATTTATCAGGGATTCCAGCCTCTCCTTCAGATTTTTATCCTTGTGCAATTTGTACAGCTCATCGAGCTCATAATCCCACATTCTGGTTATGTGCCATCGGTAATTTCTATGCTGTGTCTTGGTAAACACAATCTTTAATGCTTCCCTCATCGCCGGGTCTTCATCTATGTGATGCAAAATCAACAGAAAAAAAACAAAATGACCAGGTTGTTGCAATCAATCAGCATACAGAGTTGCAATCAACTTAAAGCTACAGTTGCAACCAACACAAAAATATCCAGAATTTTGTTTCAACTGACTGTTGGCATTGGTCCAGTAGTAATTACACTAGAAGTTTGTTGCAACTGGGTTGCAGTGCATGTTGCAATCTGGTGCACAGTGTTTTGACATTGTCTGAGTTCAATCACACATAATCTTTTTGTTAAAACTGACCAGGTTGTTGCAATCAAGTAGCATAAAGAGTTGCAATCATCTTAAAGAGACAGTTGCAACCAACACAAACTATACAGGTTGCAATCACACACCTATTTTTTGGAATCATTGTTGTTTTCACACAATTTTTAATATACTTATCAAGAAGTTGCAACCACGCAAAATACCAGAAGTTGCAACCACAACAGACAATCAGGTTGCAATCATTGTTTTATTTTTAACAGATTTTGGTGCTGAGTTATACAGTAGTTGCAATCACAGACCCAACATGTAGTTGCAAACATCACCTAAACTATCAGTTGCAATCATACCTGTCAGAATCACAAAAGGTTGTTTACCAGCCATGCAGCTTTTGAATGTCTCGAACAGCAACTTGAATGACTCAATCATTTCATCACGAAGAAGAGCTTTGCCCAAATGACACATTCTTCAAGTTGTTGCTGCAACCAACAAACATGGCCAACGGCATGTTCTTACTGTTAGTTTTGTGAGTCGTGTCAAATGTTATTACATCCCCAATATCCTTGTACTCTGCCCGCTGACTTGCATGGCACCAAAAAATGCTTCGGAGCACTATTGTTTTTGGGTCGAAATCGACATCCCAATAAAAGTATTCGTTGTGCTCCTTGCATTCCCTGAAGAACTGGAACAGTTTCTCCATGTCCCTATCCCTTTCCTCCCTTGCTTGCTCAGCTTTCCTGCACCATAAAAAAACTAGTAAAACTGATGGTTTTTGTTCTACCTGGGGTGCATTTTTTTCATGCTAGGTTGAATGACCTACAGGTTCTGGACATCTTTCTCTGTTAATGGCCAGTTTTGACGGCCTCCAAATAATTCAGACATCACATTCATTGCTGCCTGTGTTGGCACACCACTCCTTGCCATCTCTGCAAACAGATCATCCAGCGCTGCCTCCCTCTGCTTGTGAGCATGCATGTATCTCACCATCCTCGGGGTGGGCTGAAGCGGGTGATTGTGCGCTTGCTCCACGTGATCAAAATACCAAGTATTGTGCTTCTTGTCCACCTTCAACTTAACATAAGCGGGGCAACCAATTCTCTTCGACGTCTTATTTGTCAGAGGCTCCTCATTCTCTTTACCTGGCTTCAGAAAACCCTCCCTGTTGCAGACCCAGTGTCTGGTTTCTTTACTAGTTTTTTTCGTCCTTACGCTAAAACCAGCCATCTTTGCATAATCGAGGTAAAAGTTGTAGGCTTCATCTTGTGTAGCAAATGTTTGATGCACCCGCGGGACAAACACATCAAGCACGATTTCATCCTGTAGAAAAAAACACATTGAAGAGTTTGCAATTAACACACTTATCAAGTTGCAATCAACAGACACTATAGGTTGCAACCGATAGAACTGACGGAGAAAAACATAGCAGTTGCAATCAACAGGCATCCCGAGGTTGCACTCAACAAGCAACAGACAAGCTGCAACCAACTAACACCCCTAGTTGCAACCAAGCAGAAGGAAATGTTGCAACCGGAACAACCACATAGACGCAGTGGTAATTGAGGAGCAAAATCAGACAAGTTGCAATCAACAGGCACTACAGGTTGCAACCACTAGGCACTAAAGGTTGCAATCGACAGAACTGACGGAGAAAAACATAGAAATTGCAATCAACAAGTATCCCGAGGTTGCAATCAACAAGAATCAGACAAGCTGCAACCAACTAAAACCCCGAGTTGCAATCAACCACAAGCAAAAGTTGCAACTAGAACAACTACATACACGCAGTGGTAATTGAGGAGCAAAATCAGACAAGTTGCAACTAACAGGCACTACAGGTTACAACCAACAGGCACCACAGGTTGCAACGGAGCATTAACTAACGTAGCATTAACCAGAGGAAATCTTGATGAAAACTGGCCTTGAAATATGTGGATATCCATCTCATAAGCATAGGCACTACAGGTTGCAACCACTAGGCACTAAAGGTTGCAATCGACAGAACTGACAGAGAAAAACATAGAAGTTGCAATCAACAGGTATCCCGAGGTTGCAATCAATAAGAATTAGACAAGCTGCAACCAACTAAAACCTCGAGTTGCAATCAACCACAAGCAAAAGTTGCAACTAGAACAACTACATACACGCAGTGGTAATTGAGGAGCAAAATCAGACAAGTTGGAATTAACAGGCACTACAGGTTGCAACCAACAGGCACCACAGGTTGCAACAGAGCATTAACTAACATAGCATTAACCAGAGGAGTTGCAATCAAGAGGCATCCGAGGTTGCAATCAAGAGAAATATCTGGTTGCAACCGACAGGCAACGAACGTTGCAAACCGCAACACAACATCGCGCAGCGGCAACCGAGAAGCGAAAATACAGAGGTGCAATCAACAGGCATCCAAGTTTGCAAGCAACAAGCAACGAACGTTGCAAACCGCAAACCGCAGTGACAATCGAGGATTAAAAACACCATCTTAGTTGTTCTTACCGGAAGGAACAACTGGGTTGCATCAGGAGTGACCATCGATCCAGGTAGAATTGAAGGTGGGGGCGTCAGCATCGTCGTGTGATGCAAGGGATCACTTGATGGGCCGCGGATCCCCGGACCCGCTGCCGGCGTGACAGGAGGCTGCGCTCCAGGCGGAGTTGCCGTAGATCCTCCCGTACACGGAGACGACGATATCGGCCCAGCAGCACCCGCTGCAACAAGCGCTACCTGCCTCCGCACCTCCGGATGCCCTGCTGGAAGAGGTGATTTGATGCGCTGTAGCGGCGGCGGGGCCATGGTTTCCGGCGAGGAAGGTCGAGGCGATTGAAGGTGCGGCAGCGATGGCGGGGCCATGGATTTCGGGGTAGAGGATCGGAGGAAGGCGCCGACGAGGGGGATGGAAAGCCGGAGACGGGAAAGGAAGCCTGATTTTGGAGGATTGCTTGTGGGAGAGGTTGATGGGGGAATAAGCAAGCACGCGGGGGGAGGGGGCGTCTGGTTATTATTGGGAGGCGTGTTCGGGACGGTTTGTCGGGACGTGGACGGGGCGGACAGGGAAGGCTATATATATATATATATATATATATATATAGGATAAATCCATTCTACTCCCGGGTGTAGTTACTCCCACGTTCAAAAAACCACTTTGTGTATGTGTACATACCTATTTATCACCTGGAATATGTTCACATACCTAAAATAAGATTTATCAAAGTGATAACCATGAAAAAATTTCAGTGGAACTCATAATTTTTTGCACCTTGTGATGTATGTTATTTCCTATATTAAAACATGAGTATGTTCACTAACTTTATATTTCCTTACACATAAAAAAACAGTATGTCCACATACCACTTTTAAAAATCAAGTATGTGTACATACTTTTTTAGAAACCTCAAGTATGCAAAGATACCTTCTAATTTGTGTGATACAAGTATGGGAGTAACTACACCCGGGAGTAGATAAAACTCGTCATATATATATATAGGTAGTGTATATTTAATTCACTGGGCGTTGAATATTATTTGGCACGCCGGCGGAGCGCCGCTCGTCGCACCGGCGCTTCCCAACTTGAGAAAATTACTACCACTAGCCATTCGAAATCCCACGGCCGTAAAAATGGTAAACCATATGTATTCATGTTAATGCAGAAATCACGCCTGGGATTCTAATCAAACGGCACCCTGCATTCTCGGCTCCACCCCCTTGCGTCGTCCCCAATGGCCGCTGCCTGCTGCCATTCATCCTCACCGGCGCGGCACCGCATCGGACCTTCTGCAGCTCCTTTCTCGTCCTTCTCATCCGCCCTGACGAATCGTCATTGCTTTCGCATTCGGTTCCTCTTCATCACAGACAGCAGCCGCGTGCACCATCGGTGATCTAATCCGTGGTGAGCATTAGCTCCCGTCCCGTGAACGTATGTTGACGGCTCTATGCATCTCCAGGTTGTTTACTTCCCCTTTCTCAGATATGGTTTCAGAGTTAAGGGCGTTCAAATCTAGGTGGAGCCGATTACTAGGTACAAGCAATTGTTAGTTTTAGGAGACGATTATTTGTGGTCGGAATGTGAATGTTGTTTGATCATTTTTTTATAGAAATAGCATTACGGAGGAAGCGGATAACTTGGATGCTAGATCGTGAGATGGCCAATTCCTCTTCAATTTTTATTATTGGTTCTCTATTCACATGATTTACACCAGTTTTCTCAAAGGTGCAGAGGGATTGAGTCTGCGTTTCAATCGATCTGTCTGGTGGAGCATGAACTGACGGATTCTCTCGAGTGGGGCAGGCATGCATCATACAGGTCTGTTCTCGATTCTTTTTCTTGTTCTGTCCTAATATTCACTTGATGGATGCAGTTGTGAATATTTTACTTAATTCCAACAGTAATTAGTGAAAATATTACCTGGGATACACGACGACACTAAAATGCACCTGGGTGCATTTAGTAGTGCCGATGCACAGACCCCAACCCAGCTTCCCCCCGAGCGCGCGTCCCCGCCTGTCCAAACCGCGCACATCTACCCGTGCCAGCCTGTCCCAATTCGGGCCCGCCTTCCTTTCCCCTTTGATCAACCCTCTCCCGCAAGACAGAAGCAAATCAGCTCCCGCAAATTAAGACCCGCCTTCCCTTTCGGTGCCTCCTTCCTCCGAACCATGGCCCCGCCGTCGCCGTCGCTGCCTCTGGCGCACCTTGGATCACCTCGGTGCTCCACCCCGAAATCCATGGCCCCGCCGTCGCTAGCACCAAGTGAAGCACCTCTTCTAGCAGGGCACAATTTGCTGCGGGAGGAGATGGCGATTGTTGCTGCGGGAGGTGCTGATCCGAAATCGTCGTCTCCGGCACTGGCTACGGCGACTCCTCCTACTGCGCCGCCTCCTTTGACGCCGACAACGAGACCGGGGGATCCCTTGCATCACGTGACGTTGCTGACGCCCCCACCTTCAATTCCCGCTGGATCGCTACTCACTCCTGATCCAACACAGTTGTTCCTTCCGGTAAGAACAAAAGCAAAATCGTCGATCCTTTGATTTCGACATGATGGTTTCAAGTTGTCTTCGTTGATTGCAACTGAATGGTTGTGTACTTGCAAAGCTGGTTACGTGTTGGTTGCAACTAGACCTGTGTTGTGATGCAACTGCTTGGTTGTGCCTGTTCTTAGTTGCAACGTTTGACCGTGTGTGGTTGCAACTAGGGTGCAAAAGGTTCGCTGATTGCAACTTGGGTGTTGTGTTGGTTACAAATAGGGTGTTCTGTTGATTGCAACTAGAGTCTGCTATTAATTATTGATTGCAAACTAGGGTGTTGCGTTTGGTTGCAACTAGAGTCTGTTGTTATTTACTGATTGCAACAAGGATGTTGTACTGGTTGCAACTGGGGTGCTGTGTTGATTGCAACTGGAGTCTGTCTGTTATTTACTGATTCCGACTAGGGTTGCAACCCAAAGAATCATGTGGATTGCAACTTCATTGTCTGCTGCTGGAGTATTTTTGTTGCTGCTAGTTTGCAACGTGGGTTGCTGTTTGGTTGCAACTAAAGGTTCCTGTGGATTGCAACTTCATTGTCTGTGTAGATATATTACTGATGAATTTTATTTGTTGCTGCTAGTTTGCAACGTGGGTTGCTGTCTGGTTGCAACCAGAGGCTCCTGTGGATTGCAACTTCATTGTCTGTGTAGATAGATTACTGATGAATTTTATTTGTTGCTGCTAGTTTGCAACGTGGGTGTCTGGTTGCAACCAGAGGCTCCTGTGGATTGCAACTTTATTGTCTGTGTTGATAGATTGCAGTTGAAAATATTTTGTTGGAATAGTTTGCAATGTTGGTTGCTGCTTGGTTGCAACCACATCCTGTAGTGTGGTTGCAACAACAAATTTTTTGCCCCTGGAAAAAAGAATACCTATTGTTCCGGTTGCAAGTTTGATTGCTGCTGATTGCACACATGGGCTCCTGTGGATTGCAACTTGGTTTTATTTGGTTAAACAGTGATTGCAAAAACTCATGGTTGATTAATTTCTTCCGCAGGAAGCAAACATGCTTGATGTGTTTATCCCAAGGGTGCGGCAAGAGTTTGATACCATGGAAGCAGCACACCAATTTTACCTTGATTATGCAAAACTGGCTGAGTTCAGTGTCAGAACCATGAGGACCAGTAAAGAGACTAAACACTAGGTTTGCAACCGTCAGGGGTTTGTAAAACCAGGTAAAGAAAATGAGGAGCCACTGACTGATAAAACATCGATGAGAATTGGTTGCCCAGCCTATGTAAAGGTGAAGGAGGACAAAAAACACAAAATCTGGTACTTCGACAAACTCGAGGAAGCACACAATCATAGGCTTCAGCCATCAGCCAGGATGGTTAGATATATGCATGCTCATAAGCAAAGGGAGAAAGCTATGGATGACTTGTTTGCAATCATGTCGAGGAGTGGCGTCCCAAACCAGGCTGCTATGAATGTGATGTCAGAACTGTATGGAGGGCATCAAAACTGGCCATTCACCGAGAAAGATATACAGAACATGTAGGTCATTCTTCCTAATGCAGCTGCAGCAACTGATATAATGAAGTCAGAAAATTTACTTGTTTTTTATTCACTTGTGGTACAGGAAAGCTGGACAGGCAACGGCGGAAAGGGATGGTGACATAGAGAAGCTGTTGCAATTCTTCAGGGAGTGCAAGGAAAACAATGAAGCATTCTACTGGGATGTTGATTTTGACCCAAAGACAAAGGTCCTTCGAAGCATATTTTGGAGCCATGCAAGTCAGTGGGCAGAATACGTCGATTTTGGGGATGTCATCACTTTTGACACGACCCACAAGACGAACAGCAAGAAAATGCCGCTTGTGATGTTTGTAGGATGCAGTTGCAACTTGAAAAATGTGTCATTTGGGCAAGCGCTTCTTCGGGATGAGACAACTGACACATTCAAGTGGCTGTTTGAATCATTTAAAAGCTGCATGGGTGGCCGACAACCTTTCGTGATTCTCACAGGTACAGTTTTGTTCCATTTGCAACATTGATACCTGTTCAGTTGCAACTTCTGTGTTATATGAATTGCAACTTTTGTCTGTCTACAATGTGGTGTTCTTGCTGATTCTTAAAAATTATGTTTTCCGCAGATGAGGATCCAGCAATGAGAGAGGCCATAAAAATTGTGTTTAACAAATCGCAACACAGAAATTGCCGATGGCACATCATAAGAATGTGGGATTATGAGCTCGAGGAGTTGTACAAGTTACACAAGGATAAGAATCTGAAGGAGAGGCTGGAGTCTCTGATAAATTATCCTCTAGGTCCTACACAGTTTGAGGTTGAATGGAAGAAGCTGGTGGATGAATGTGACATCGCAGAACACCCCGCAATTGTAGCATTGTGCGAGAATAGAAAGAGTTGGATTGCAGCATATTTCAAAGGAATGTACTGTGGTAGGATGACTTCCACACAAAGATCTGAAAGCCAAAACAGAGTTTTGAAGGATGGATATGTGAGCAATGTCACAACCTTGCATATGTTTGCGAAGAGGGTGCTGGACTCAATTAAACACACAGACCATATGGATGCTGGGGAGTTGCACTACTCACAGGTATGTTGCAACCTACTTTGTTTTTCATTGTTGGCAACATGTCTAAGGCTTGATTGCAAACACTGGTACTGTGTGATTGCAACTCTGCTGGGTGTTGTATGTTGATAAACTAGTTAGTTTGTGATTGCAAAACTGGCTACTGTATGATTGCAGCCTGACTATTCTGTGGGTTGCAACTACTCTATATAACAATGATTAATTCCAAAAAAACTGTGAATAGCACTGTGTGTGTTTGCAACCTGTTTAGTTTGTGATTGCAACTACTCGTTATATGTGATTGCAATCTAATTGTGTTTGTAAAATGCAACTGCTGGTTATTTTATGATTGCAAAGCCTGATTTGTGTCTGATTGCAACCTAACTAGTGTGTGAATGCAACTTCTGTATAGAACAATGTGCAATTGGAAAAGCAGTAGGTGAGTGGTTGTTAAAAAGAGTGTTATGATTGCAACTAGTGCATAACACTGTGTGTTTGCAACGTGTTTAGTTTCTGATTGCAACTTGGCTACTGTGTGATTGCAACACTGGATAAATAGTATGCAATTTGCAACCTAGTTAGTGCCTGGTTGCAAAAGCTCAATAAAACAGTGCTTCACTGCAACTAGTGGATAAAAAACTGTGTGTTTGCAACCTGGTTGCTGTATGATTACTACTAATGGTTATGTGTGATTGCAACTTGATTCTGTCGGATTGTAACTACTAGCTTTGAATGGGAAATCCAAATTGCAACTACTGGCTATATGTGATTGCAACTACGGGTTACATATGATTGCAAACTGATTCCTGTGTGCAGGCTGAGGTTGTCAGGGCATGCAAATCGCGGTTTGATGAGCAGCTCAGCAGGGTGTACACAAGGGCTGTGTACAATGAATACAAGAAGCAATATATTAACAGCACAACATTTGTAATAGAGCCTGATCCTGGGGTGGAATGCGGTTACTTGGTGAAGCATGAAAAAGGCACCGGAGCGTTCCGCTGGGTGCAGCATGCATTCAAGGTACTAGCTGACAAAGCAGCAGGTGTATATAAATGTGAATGCATGCAATGGGAGCATATAGGTTAGATGAATTTTACAGGCTCATTTCTGGTAAAAAAAGCACATAGATGTACCTGTATGTGATCTTTAACAACCAGATTATATTAAAAAACTGCAGGGCTTTTTTGCATGCACATAATAAAGGCGTTCACCCACCTGCAAGTCAAAAACATACCAGAGAGGTACATTCTGAGACGCTACACACGTAATGCAAGATCTGTGGTTCCATGGGACAGGCACGATGTTCGGGTTGCAGCTCATACTGACATGGAGCAATCGAGGATGTCGAAGCTGTTGCCTAAGTTAATGCGCCTGGGTAGAGCAGGAAGCAAATCTGATCGTGCTTACGCTGAGACTATCAGGCACATCGACATGATAACTCCTGGTATTGAGCTTCTACAAACAGCAGAGAGTGCTGCTGATGAGATGGCAAATAGTGAAATGCATGAAGATGGGAATGACTGAGGGGATATTGTTCCTGTTGCACCAACACATGACAGTGGTGAAAACACTATGGAACCTGCTGCGAAGCCTACTGACCCTACCCCACCAAAAAAACCCTGGAACCTGGTTCTGCGAGCTTTCTGAGTGGTATAACATTGACTGAACCACCCGTGTCAAGCACAAAAGGTAGAAAGTCTGCCAGCGTAGCAAAATCTGCAAAAAACAGTATGGGACCTGATAATCAATACAACACATACAATGGAGGTAAGGGTGTAAAGGAGTGCCAAACCTGCCATGTTAGGGGACACTACACCACAACATGCCCACAAAACCCAAACAGAAGCAGAGCAGCAGAGAACAAGGCCAAAAAAAGATGTGCAAAAACTGAAGGTTGGACTCCAAGGAAAAGAGGACGCCCAAGAATAAAAAAGGGACAGGACGGAGATGAGGAAGAAGGGCAAAGTGAAGCGGATGAAGCACAACAATCTGAGTGTAGTATAGTTGTGCAGCAATCGCAAGCACACAGCGTGATTGCAAGAATCAGAAGAGTGACATCGCACCATGTAAACTACAGGGACAACCCTGATCTGAATGACTATGAATTTGAGTGAACCCAATATAATTTGTCCATTTTATCTTGTTATAAACTCCAGTACATGTTAAAACACAATAATGTACCTGGTGATGTTTAGTTGGTATAAATCTGGGTGGATGTAAAACTCTGCACATGTATTGTCATGGTTTTTCTGTTGATTTAAGTCAGATTGCAACTCGCTCTACTGCTCAATTGCAATTGTGCAGTCACTGCAGTTGCAGCTCCTCAAAAAAAATCGCCTGACACTGCATCTGTGTGATTGCAACCTGGGTACAGTGTGATTACAACTCTTGGTTAGCTGTGGTTGCAGCCCCCCTTGCATGTGTGTGATTGCACCCTAGTTACAGAATAGTTGCAACTCCTGGTTAACTGTGATTGCAGCTTCTGAAAACCACTGTGTTTTTGCAACCTCCATGCATGTGTGTGATTGCAACCTGGTTATATTGTGGTTGCAACTCCTGGTTAGCTGTGATTGCAACTTCTGGAAACCACTGTATATTTGCACCCCCCCCCCCCGTGCATATCTGTGATTGCAACCTGGTTACAATGTGGTTGCAACCGCTGCTTACATGTGCTTGCAACTTATGGATAACACTATCTGATTGCAACTTGGAAAGTGTGTGGTTGCAAACTAGTGAATGTATGATTGCAACATATTAGCTGAAAAATTATGTGTTATTGCAACCTAGTTACAGTGTGGTTGCAACTGCTGGATATCTTTGTATGATTGCAAATTGCTTTGTGTGTGGTTGCAAACAAGTTAAAATATGATTGCAACAAGTTAGCTGAAAAATTGCAACTTCTGATTACATATGTTTGCAACTACTGGATATCTGTGTCTGATTGCAAATTGGTTAGTGTGTGTTTGCAAAACTAGTGAATGTTTGATTGCAACATGTTAGCTGAAAAATTACAACCTGGTTAGCTCTGATTGTAACTTCTGAAAAACCCTCTGTGTTTGCAAACAAGCATGTGTGTGATTGCAACCAGGTTACAGTGTGGTTGCAACTCTGGGTTAGCCGTGACTGCGAGTTCTGAAAACCAGTGTGTGTTTGCAACCATACATGTGTGTGATTGCAAGAAAAATACGAAAAATCAGAAGAATGTAATTGCACAAACACATTGGCCATGGCAATACCAAATTCAACAACAACTTCAGTTGCACATCGCAAAGACTATTCAGTTACAACACAACCAAAACGACAAACACCAAAGTTTCAGACTGCACACACATAACACCAAAGTTTCAGACTGCACATCGAAAAGTTTTTTGCATTGATCTAATTGTTCACAGACTGACTGCTATCATCATCAATTACCAGCGGGAGTCCACCAACTCTAAACTTGTCTAGCATTTCAGGGATGTCAGCTTGATTAAGAGGGTGGAAGATCTGGTAGTGCAACATCTCGCATCTATATATGATGCCATTGAACTGCGGCAGCATAAAAAACGCATAATGGTCATTTCACTGTGTTATCGTGAGCACACGTAAAAAACACATGAAAAACGAAAAGCGATCCAAAAACTGTAAAGAAAAAAGAATCAGTTGACAGAATGCCTTACCAGATTGATTTCCTCCGTCAACTTGTCCCCGTCGTAGTACTCCATGTACTTCCAAACAAAGAACAGGCAATCATTAGGGCCAGCTTGCCTGGGCAGTTCAATGAAGGGCTTCTTCCAGCCACTAACTCTAGGCAACTTGAAGTTGGACACCTTCTGGAAGGCTGCATCTATGATTGGAATCTTGACAAATAAATGCTTGTGGTGTTCTTGAGAATCCGTGCATTTCATGAAGTAGTCATTCGAGTCTAGCACATCGATGCGATTGTGGATAAAGTTGAAGCAATATACAAAGTAGTGTCCTTCATCTTTGATAGGAACAAAAATCTGGTGCAAGGCAGGAATAAAAAACTGATTAGCAAAGAAAGTGGAAAAACATATGCTCAGAAAAAAAAACAGTTGCAAACCTGTTAGAATATGATTGCAGCTACTGGTTATGTGTGATTGCAACTTGCTTGAGACTGTAATTGCAACTACTGATTATGTGTGATTGCAACTTCATTGAGATTGTGATTGCAAATTATGATACACAGGTAGAGCTATGAAAAAAGGTAGGTTGGAAAAAACATAATAGATTGGGAAAGATGTATGCTAACTAGTTTTGCTCTTGACAGATCATAGTTTACGCACTCGGTCATCAGGTGATTCCATACAACTTTGAATTGATCTGTCTCAGATTTATCCTCGTTGAGGACTGCGTCACAACATTCAACGTTCCATTGTGTGTGTTTTTTAAGTTTTTGATGATGCACAGAAAAAATGGAACAATTAGAAACTAGATAAAACACAGAAAAAACTACAACAGTACACAAAAAAACCGTGCAGTTAAAAAGAAAAAACATATAACTTACATAGAAGCCCGTGGTAAGAAACACCATGTACCCGAAGGAATCAATCTTGTGCACAATGTCATCATGTCGCATACAATGCACCAAGAAATCTATTAAGCCAGACTCTCCTAGTTTGTCATTTGTAAAACTATCAAGAAGTTCTTGTCCAGTGAAATCAGCAAGAATGCCAAATTGCAATAAAGTTCTCCTGTACTAGAAAAATGCACTATAAGGTAAAGGTGTGTATAGAAAATATGGTTCAAAAAATGCAGCACCAAAACGAGTAAAAAATGACAATTTGTCAAAAGCAACAACAACTGAAAAAAAAGTATTGCAACCTGGATAGTTTTGTGGTAGCAACCAGGATAGTCTGTGGTTGCAACTGCTCCTAAACTATGATTGCAGCTACTGGATGACACAGTGTGGTTGTAACTCATGTCTGTGTGTGATTGCAATATTGTTAGTGTGTGGTTGCAACCCCCTGGTTAGTTGTGATTGCAACTTCTGAAAACACCACTGTATTTGCAACCCATGCCTCTGTGTGATTGCAACCTGGTTGCAGTGTGGTTGCAACTTCTGGTTAGCTGTGATTGCAACTTCTGAAAACCCCTGATTGTTTGCTACCCATGCAAGTATGTGATTGCAACCTGCTTACAGTGTGGTTGCAACTGCTAGTTACATGTGTTTGCAAAAAAATGTTGGATGACAGTCTGATTGCAACTTGGTTGGTGTGTGGTTTACAAAAATACTGAATGTGTGATTGCAACATGTTAGCTGAAAAAATTGAATCTAATGGGTGTGTGTGATTGCAAAAAATGCTGCTTAGCTGTGGGTACAACCTGATTAAAAGTAGAAAGAGACAGTGGTCTGAATTGCATAAACTACAAAATTGCAAGAGTAGGTAGATAACAGTTGTAATAATAATGTAGGAACAGTTGCAACATGAAAAACACAGTAAAAAACATACTCTAGAAGCTCAGGTTCAGTTATGATCTTCTGCCTCAGATAAACAGCCTTGGAAATTGGTATGTCAGTACGCTTGCGAGTGCTCTGGAACGGGGATATGAACTCAGCAGGCCTCCTCCGAACTCTGTCACATAGGCGCTTGAAAACCAACTTTTGAACCTTGCCGTAATCAACAAGACCTTCAGACACTTCATCTTGTGAAAGCCGGATCGAAGGGGTCAAATTGTTGATGTCGTCCTGGGACTCCGCAGGGAACTGGATATCATCACCTGATGAGCTGGTTCCTGCCTGCAAGGGTACCTCCACAGATTCCAATACAACTTTGGCCTCCTGGCGAAGAACATCCATCTTTTTCTCGTATTCTTGACGCTTCTTTGCATATGCCTTTGACAATTGCTGCTGCACCTGCTTGTTAATCTTGGAAGCAGACGGCTCCTTCTGCAGAGCAGCCTTATTCGCGTCCAGCTTTTTTTGGATCTCTGCTATAACCTTCTTCTCCTTTTCTTCAGACTTCTTATCAGCTGCAGCCTTTTTCTTCCTCTGTGCTTCTTCGGCCGCAGCTTTTTCACCTTGATCGGCATCAGCGTTTCGCCTCTGAAGTTCAGCCTTCTTAGTACCACCGGCGTTTCTCTTCTTCTCGGCCTCAGCCCTCTTCCTCCGAGCTTCTTCATCTGCAGCATTTTTGTTCCTATCAGCTTCTTCAGCTGCAGCCTTTTTCTTCTGTTCTTCTGCTGCTCTTCTTCCGCAACAGTGAATCAGTTATGAATTTAGCCAGTGAAAAAAAAGATACAAATTGCAACTGTAAGTACACACAAACTGCAATGTTGATAATGTGTCGGTTGCAACCTGCTGATGCTGCTGCTTTCATCCTATCAACTTCTTCTGCTGCAGCCTTAAGCTTCTCTGCTTGTTCGGCATCTACTTTTTCCTTCTCAGCTGCAGCCTTTTTCTTCTGCTCTTCTTCTGCTGCAGCCCTTTGCTTCTCTTCTTCTTCTGCCTTTAGCTTTGCTGCAGCCTTTTGCTTCTCTTCTTGTTCTGCCTTTAGCCTTCTTGCTTCTTCCGCTGCAGCTTTCATCAGTTATGGAAGTAAAATCAGTAATATTTTAGCTAGTAAAAAGAAAAAAAATACAAATTGCAACTGTAAGTACACACAAACCGCAATGTTGTTGATGAGTGGGTTACAACCTGCTGCTGCTACTGCTTTTTCCTTCTCTGCTTCTTCAGCTACAGCCTTTTTCTTCAGCTCTTCTTCAGCTGCAACCTTTTTCTTCATCTCTTCTTCTGCTGCAACCTTTTTCTTCATCTCTTCTGCTGCAACCTTTTGCTTCTCTTCTTCTTCTGTCTTTCTCTTTGCTGCTTCTTCCGCTGCAGTGAATCAGTTGTGTTTTAGCCAGTAAAAAAACGACACAAATTGCAACTGTAAGTACACACAAACTGCAATGTTGGTAATGTGTGGGTTACAACCTGCTGCTGCTGCTTTTATCCTATCATCTTCAACCTTCTTCCTCCGTTCAACTTCCAACCTCTTCTTCTCAGCTTCCTCATCTTCAGTCTTTTTCTTCAACGCTTCCTCTTCTTCGGCCTTCTTCTTCTCGGCTTCCTCTTCTTCAGCCTTTCTTCTCTCCTCAGCCTGAGCCTCTTTAAGTTTCTGCCTCTTCTCAACCTTGTCGGGCCTCCTTGCATAAGTTCTAGCAAACTGTATTATTAAGGTAAATCAGTTATGTTTTAGACAGTAAGAAAAAAGACACAAATTACAACTCCAAGTACACACAAACTGCAATGTTGGTAATGTGTGGGTTACAACCTGCTGCTGCTCCTGCTCCTGCTCCTGAAATTGCATCACAGATTCATTTTCAGGATCAGTTCTTTCATTATGTGAGAAAACAAACACAAAACAAAGATGCAACACGATGAATGCTTGTGGTTACTGCAATGGGACACTAATTGCAACTCGGCATAAGATGTGATTGCTACACTGAGTGAGGTGGGATTGCAACCACACAGTCACATACAACCAGTGAGTCGCATGAGCTTACCTCAGGATGCTGAGTGACAGCAGGGGATCTCGGGGGAGCCCCCACATCCTCATTGTTGGCTGAGGAGGTTGGGGAATTAAAATAACCAAGAATTTCATCAACATTGGACATGTTACCACGAAGATGTGGGGGTGCTGCGAAATCAAAGAAAAGGGGGGATATGTAAGTAAAAATTGATTATTGAAGATGATATAAAAACATTTTATAACAAAAAAAGAAAATGCATATATATTCTTACTTCTATCCAAATCCCCTGTTCAGTGTCATGTCCGTGGGGTGGGGTCCTGAGAATGTCTCTGTTATCATCATCCTGATAATGAAAATCATCATCCAGAGTGTGTACGTGGAACTGCGTTTCAATTGGACTGGGAGCATCGAAATCTTCATCTCTGCCTGCTCCAGACTGGTCTTCCAGACCCTCCATACTTACTGCTGCTGCATGCAGAATTTTTAAATAAAATTGGTGAGAGTTTGCAACCTGCATAGTGTCTGATTGCAACTACTGGTTACATGTGGTAGCAACAGTATTGAGATGCATGTTTGCAACCTGGTTAGTGTGTGATTCCAACTACTGGTTACGTGTCATAGAAACAATATTGGTGTGTGTTTGCAACTGCTAATATTTGAATGGAGAAAAACATATCTGCTACTAGTGTGCAAAAAAATATACATTTAGTATTATAAAATGTATGTTTGCAACATGGTGAGTGTGTGATTGCAACTGATGACTATATGTGATAGCAACATGATTGGTATGCAAATTGCAATTGCTCGTTTTTAAAATAGAAAAAGACATACCGGCTGCTGGTTGGCTGTCATTCGTAGCCTTCCTCCTGCGTCGCTTGCCTGCTTCCTTGTCAGCTGCAGCGTCCGCAAGCAGCTTGTTCATAGTGCTAACACACTCCTGATGAGCTTTCACCATAAGGTCGCGTGACCTTGTTGCGTACTCAGCCGCCTTATTTGCAAACTCATGTGCTTGTTTCGTCCTTTCATCAAAATCCTTCAATATAGTCAGCGCATCTGCCTTCCTGCTCCGTCCAACCAAATCAGATATGCGCTGACTAAATGAAGTAATAAGCTTGGGTACTCATAATAAACAAGGGGCTGCAAGTTAAACAGAAATGATGCATGACCGCCAGGATCATGGAATGTGCTGGCCCCAGCAGCGGATGTGCCGGGGAGCTGCTGGAGCGTCCTGCAGACCAGCTGGGGCTTGGGCAGCTCCTACTGGACCTTGGGCAGCTACACCTACTGGGGGGTACTACTATTAAAGAACCAATGGGGACACCATAACACGTGTCGATAACGCTTCTCAACTGCATGTCATTGAAAAAAAAGAGAGTGAATGTTAGAAGATAACAAATTGCAACATTGTTGCAGTAGCAGTTGCAACATTTGAACACAGTATGGTTGCAAAACCTACCCTGAGGTGACCAAACTCGACCTTGTCACCAACATCTCCCCTGCGATCCTCATTGGATATCGCATGAATCAGCTTCGAATCCAGGAACGCACAACGAGGGATGGAAAAAGGACTTGTCTCAAATTCATGCTGCAAGTTGTCGACGTATAACATCTGCAGGTACAATAAAAAAGGACACACAGGTAAAACACACGTGCCATTGTGGAGTTGAATCCAGATAATGAGAACAAAAAAAACCAAAACTAATTACAACTTGTGCCACTAACAGTTGCAACAGAGACATGTAACTAATTGCTACCAGTCTATGCAAACAGTTGCAGATAATAAACAAACAGGAAAATGAATGTCTGCCTTGAGCTTACCGCTAGAAAGATCGCACATCCACTGATGGGTGCATTGATACCTTTGACAGCATAATCCAACTTGTACAACCGAGCGGCTACACTGAGCCTGTCAACGACTGCCTTGCACCAATTCCTGGTGCTAATGTTCTGGATATCCTGAGTATATCTGACATCATCAAGCCTGATCTTGGTGTCGGAGTTGGAGAACAGCAAGCACTGAAAAGCACCCATGAAAAAGGCTCTTAGGCCAAGCTCCCCAGTCAACGACCTATCAGCCAACCGATCAATGATATGCTTTAGCGTGGTGCCCTGCCTGGATTTATAAGAGGGGCCAACAATCTGTAAGCCAAGCCGATCATGCTCAGCGCGGGCATCTCGATCAGACATGGGGAGCGGGTCGCCACCAGCGTTTGGTATCTGCATGGCACACCAAACACCATGAGCACTGATGCCAATATCTTTGCCGCCGCCAATCTCCAGCTTCATTGTCTCTGGATTAAACTTGCGCATCAGCCAGCAGGTCAAGTCCCTCCTCAGATAATTCGGCTTGAAATTCAGAAGCCCACCAAATCCCTTGGCAACTACTTGACCTTTCAGGTCATCCGATAAAGCGTTGAGAAGCTTGATGAATTTCACCGGAGAGCATCGTATAGAGTTCTTCTTGGATTTGCCCTTGTCACCATCACCAGTGGGAGCCACTGCATTGTCATCATCGGCCTCCGCATCATCTTCACCAGATTCTTCACCATGAGGAACAAAATCAACATCATGCTCTTCATCTTCTTGATCTTCAGCAGCACTACTCGTTTGTTTTGGCAACCTGAGTCTTTTTCTCCTCTCACGCAGTTTATCTAAATCCGCTGTCTTCCTCTTATTATGCAACCGAGGGGAGGAACGAACATTCAGGCCACCTTGCTGCCCGCCTTGCTGTGCACCTTGCTGTCCTCCATCATTCTGACCTTGATCCATTATAAAATACAACTGAAAAAAGCAGGGGTGAACATAAAAAGATCAGCAAAAACTAAAAAAGCACATAGTACACAAAAAATTTGCCAGCAAAAACTACAACTAGTTTTCAACTGCCAGTTTGCAACATCAAAAACATAAACACAATTACCACATCTATATGACACAGTTGCAACTTCTGTCATGGAGCAAATTGCAACTTCCAACATAGGACAGTTGCAACTCCTCTGATGCAATAGTTGCAACAATAACAAATTACTACACCTATATGAGAACAATTGCTTGTGTTACTGAAACAATTGCAACTTCTATCATAGGACAGTTGCAACTCCTCTAATGCAACAGTTGCAACAATAACAGATTACTACACCTATATGAGAACAATTGCTTGTGTTACAGAAACAATTGCAACCTTTGGAGTAACACAGTTGCAACTCCTGTAATAGAACAGTTGCAACAATAACAACTACTACACATATATAATGAAAGTTGGTTGTGTACTGAGCCGGTTGCAACTTTAGCAGAGGGACGGTCGCAACTTCTATAATTGACAGTTGCAACAATAACAACTACTACACCTATACAAGCAATGTTGCTCTGTGCTGAACCGATTGCAACTTCTGCAGTGTGACAGTTGCAACTTCTATAATGGGGCGGTTGCAACAATAAAATCAATCAAACCCCTAACTGATTAAAAACATAGCAATGCACGGGACTGATTGGGATTTTTACACCTAGCCGCGTTTGATCAACTGAATGTGTGTGGAGCAGAAGCGCAAACAAATCAAACAAAACCCTAACTGATGAAATAGCAGCAACGCGAGAGAATGTAAATTCAATCATTGCCACGGGAGCCCGCAAATATACAACGATTTCACGCAACTAACACAGGAGAATCGGAGACAGCGGACGAAACAAAATCAAATCAAACCCTAGCAATACCAGCAATGGGGAGGAGGGGATCGAGAGAGCGGACGGAATACCAGCAATGGGGTGCGAGGAAGGCGTCGGAGGACGGAATCCACACGAGCGTAGCGGTTGCTCGACCTTCACGAAACCACCGAGTGAAGATGAAGTCGATACGCGTGGGGTAGTGGCGAAGACGGCGCGTCCTTGCACCGAGAGCGAGCGGAGGAGAACGACGAGGACGGGGCGCCGGAACGGAGACGATCCACTGCTCGGAATCTCGGCGATCGCCGTGGTTGCCCCTCGCCGGAGATGCGTGGAGATCACGAGTCGCCGCAGCAGGAACCGCACGGAGTAGCCGAGGAGGAAGTGGGGAAAACTGAAATGAGAGTGGGGCCGAAAAGTGGGGGTGAATGCCCGAATGGAGCGCGCCGTTGGGGTGGGCCCGCAGGCGGTCCGGATATGGAACGCCGGAGTTGCCGGTTGCGCGCAGTTGGCGTGGGCCCGGCCCCGTGTCGAGCGCCACTTGCCCGCACCAGCCGAGCCGGTGGCCCGCACCAGGCACGCCGGTTGGCCTGGGTGCATTCTCAATATAGAATGCACCTAGGTGTATAATATATATACAGTATATATATATAAGTAAATGCGCAAGAGACACATGATTTATCCCGTGGTTCAGCTTGCCACTAAGGCTGGCCTACATCCATGTTGTTGAGGTAAGCCACTAGGGCTTTGGGATCTCTTTCAATCCACTCCTCTCTCACACCTATCACCACAAGTGATAGATGGAGGGTTCCACTATGTTCAAGCTGTAATTACAAACTTCTTTGAGCTACCACACAACGATTAGGAGCTTCCAAGCAACTTCTAGCCGTCTAGGAGCAAAAGCTCCAAGAGTAACAAATGCTTCAAAGATCTTCAACACAATCAGCAAGTCCTCAAGAGTAGGATCTGCTCACTAAGCTCACAAGGCTCACACACCAGTCACTCTCTCAACCCAACTCAAGGATATGACATTATAGGCTTGGATCTCACTTAGGTTGGGGAGAGCTCAACTAGGGGTCTGGAAGGTGTTAGAGTCGTGGTGAACCAGCAGCCCCTCAAAGAGGAGCTCATGGGTATAAATACCCAACACACCAAAAACTAGCTGTTAGCCTGTCAGACAAAACCGGTCAGACCGGTTTGCCAAACCGATCAGATCGGTTTTCAAACCAACTAGCTGTTGGATAGTGTTAGTGCTCAAACAGGTCAGACCGGTTTGAGCCATAGAACTCTACCAAGGTTAAGATCTCACGGGTTAGTCTCTCATGGGTTCACTTGAGCACTTGTGATCAATGTTGTCCAACTTATGTTGCATCCCTCTTAATAGTACGGCATGTCTAAACTCAAGATAAAGAAATACAACCAAATTTAAACCACTTGAGCTTGCTTCAACAAGAATCATGCTGGACTCGATCTTTATCAACTTGAGGGTTTCCAACAACGTATACCAACTGAGCACATATGTTGAATGTATAAATATAAATATGTGCTTGAGCATATCCATCTTGAGCTAGTGAAATAGGATTCTTCCATAGAGCATGATAGTGAACACTTTGAATCCCTAAGTCACTTTGTAATGTCAACCACAACATATAGATGAACTTCAATGCAAATCCTTGACAAGTCTTGGATGTGATTCTTCGACACACTAATGGACACTAGCAACTTCACCCTAGCTTTGCTCATGGTCGCTAACCATAGACTTGCTTAGTACCTCGCTCTAGTCTTCTCATTTGGTCTCTTCATCACTCATCCTTTCCTCATCAAGCTTAGCCTTGCTTCATCATCCTTGAATTCCTATTTGAGTTGCCACTCAAATATTTTGATCTTGGTTTGTCAAAGTATATCCCAAACTTTGCAAGCTTTCATATGTAGGTCCATTGACATAGAGATGTGAACATGACCTTCTCCATGATATATTCTTGAAGCATGCAAAATCTTCTTGTAAGAAAGACCGTCTTCTCAACATGAATAGGAGTGAACTACACAATTGAGCTTGTCTTTCTTTTGACTTGTACATCCCTTTTGTTCATAGCACACTTCTCACTTTACTTGAGGAATAGACACCAATTAATAAACTTGATATATAAACATGTCTCTATCTTCACTTTTTCTTTGCTTGTTGTGTGTCATACAAACTTTCCATGAGAATACACGAATATCTTCATCATGACATGCATCTTTGATATTCTTGTATACTTTCTATGCATTATGTCATGAATTGACCTTATTTTCTTTGATATGTGAGCCATAAGCATAATCTTTCACACAAAGATTATTCGTCAATAAATACTAACCTGCTCACATGCTTTAACAAGATCGTTAGCTCTCTAATCAAGTTGTCATTCAACTCACCAAAACCCACTTAGGGCTTGATTGCACTTACAGCTTCAGAGTTTCATTTCTCCAGAGCCAGGTCGTGGCCGAGCTCTATCTCGATTCGTCTCACCTCCCTCAGCCTCATCACCGAGCTGCCGCGAGCCACCAGAGCAGCAGCCGTGCGCCGGCAAAAGGGGCGCTCGTCGCCCGCGCGGCCACCTGCTCATCGCGGGATCTCCTATGCACGAATCGAGGACGGGCCGCGAGTGGGGCCATGGACGCCACCGCTGAGCTCGAGGGGATCATGGATGCCGCCGAGCACGAGCGCGACAGGGCGAGTGTGGCCGCCTCTCTTCACTTGCTCCCGTCGCGGTCTCGTCAGCAGGGCGTGAGTTTCGCCGGGCGCGACCGCGGGCGTGGGCACGAGCGGCTGCTCGGCCGTGACCCAGCTCGCCGGCTTGCCGGCCCACGCGCACGCGGGAACCGATGTCGAGTCAGAGGCACACCTGGGCGATGTCGCATGACGGCTCTCTGGTTGGTGAACGGCCGTCCTTGGAGGAGGCTGCTGCGGTCCCTTACTTGATGGAGACGGCGAAGATGACGAGGGGCTTGCCGTTGGTGGCCTCGTCGAGCGGCACCACGCCGCCCTCGAGCGCGCCGACGAGCGACGCCAGGGCGGCCTCCGAGCCTGAAACCATGGCACAAGCAGCTTGTGCCGGCCACGAGGTGTTTGATGAAATGCCAACAAGAGAAAGAATGATGAGGACATCCCAGCCATACGTAACCCGGATGCCTTGGTTACGCCGGATGCATCACAGGTTACACCAAGTGCAGAACCGGTTACGCAAGATCAAGCTATGGATACATGAGCACAAGCATATCAAGGTCCAGTTACGCGCAGCCGTGCAAGGAAACTCCAACAAGAGGTGCATGCTTTCCTCTCTGAGTTACATTGTAATGTTGATGAGAGTCATATACTACCTAAGTCTTGTACTTTACTCCTACTCAAGTTTACACAAGAGGCTTCTCCGCTGGGTTACGTGAAGGACATAGGAGGTTACATGGAGGACACCAAGACTGTTGTCCAAGCTGAGAAGGGTTACACACACAAGACTCAGAGTTATGCCGCAGAAGCATCAACTTCACGTCCAAGTCTGTACCATCTCGGGAAGAGACGGGGGCCAAGTGATACATCACCGGAAGCTTCTTGAAGTCAAGATTCCAACCCAACAAACAGCACACCATTTCGACTTCCGAGCTAGGAGTAATGGGCAATTTACTAAAGGCTGCGCAGAAGCTAAACAGACGCGCGTGAACTGAAGAAGACCTCGTGAATGCTTCCACCAGTTGGCCTTCCATCTCCCAACGTGGCCACTTCAGTTCACACTTATCCCACACCCATCTAGGATGGTTGTTCCTAGTATAAACACCCCCTATGTACCCCAAAGAACTAAGTTTTGATTATTATGAATTGATAACCACATATGGTTTTCTTGCAGCCGAGCTGCTGAGTGCCTTGCATACCCATGTTCTTCCTTGTTCTTCTTGGACTTGTGAAGAGAACCCTCTGGGTTCCGCTACTTCATGCTTTACGGTTTTCGTTCGGCTGGGCCGTATTGTGTGGATTAGTTCCGGCTTGTGGTTCTACGGTCGTTCGGAGATTGAGTTGAAGTCTTCACGGTTTCGGTGCCTCTCTCCCCGTCGCTTGGTCGCAACCAACCTTTGTCAGGTATAAAGCATTTACCCGCTGCTTGCAGCAATTTATCTTGTTACGAAACCTACTGCCGTGAAGATCAGGCCATCCCCAGGACCTTTCTTGCAATGGTCCCTATCAAGTGGTAATCAGAGCTATCGTTGTCACGGTAGGTTTTGGTTATTACCCACCCTCCCACCCTTTATCATCTATTACATCATTTTGTTCATGTCCTACAGTCCACTAAAAAGCCACACAAAAAACAACCCATAGCCTTTTTGTGGTACTGTTACTTTGTGTGTTGCGTTCATCCTGTTGCGAGTCACCACCGTTGTTCTTCCGTCGTGTTTTAATCCCCCCCCCCCCCCGCACCCCTCATATGTGTTCTTGTGTCCGCTGAAAAAAATCAGGAAAAAAAGTGTGAAAGAAAGAGCAAAGAAAAAAAAGAGAAGTTGAAAGGGGTTGTCTTGCGGTTTGTGTAACAAAAAGTTTGATATCTGTAATCTCAAGTTGGTAGTGGTTCTGGACAGCAACATTTTCACCCTGTTACACACTTTGTTTCAGTACCATAGCCATCCTTGGACAGCCACCTATAGCTCCACAAAAATCTGAAACCGGGGCTTTTGATTCATAATCCTTTCAACCGCTTAATCACAAGTTTGGTTACGCCACACTAGCACACTCACGGTCCTTGAGAACGGGTAAGAACTTGGGTCAGCAAGAGGTGAGGTTGTGTGATTCCACATATTTTTCCCATTCCACTTTCTCTTGCAATCCCTAACACGGCAGGATCTTATTCAAGTGTTCGTGGTGGGAACCATGGAGATGCGGAGCTTCTTGTCTCACGGGCTGAGATGCGCAATATGGCCAACTCACTTGTAGAGGCAATGGAGAGGATGCTCGATGACCGTCTTCCTGCTGCGAGACGAAGAGCTCCACATCACCATGATGAATCCGGTGATGAAAATTCTGGTTTTGGGCATGGTTTTCGTGATCATTTTGAAGGTGGTCGTGATGGTCGTGGTGGTGGAAGGCGTGCTGGTCATGAGGATCGGCGTGCAGGAGGTGATCGTGGTCATGGTCGCTGTGTTCACTTTGATGATGAAGATGAATCTCAAGGCAACCATGAGGAGGAGTATGATGATGATGAGAATCCTTTTGCACACTGTGGACCATTTGAACGTCGCCGATAACGCCGTCGTGCTGCTGGTCATGATGGTGAAAATCGTCGTGGTCACAATAGGGCTGATCCGGACAGCATTGCCCGTATTAAACTCAGTGTTCCAAAATTTTCAGGCAAGGAAGATGCTGATGCATATCTTGATTGGGAAGAGCAGTGTGAGCAAATTTTCAGAGTGCATAATCTTTCTGATCGGAGACGTGTTAATCTTGCTTCCGTTGAATTCTCTGGATATGCTCTCACTTGGTGGAATCAAATACAAGAAAATCAGATTGTGTTGGGGCGTGATCATATCAACACGTGGGCTGAAATGAAGCGTGTGATGAGGAGGCGCTTTGTTCCATCCAGCTATTGCTGTGACCTTCGTAATAGGTTACAAACATTGAAATAAGGTTCAAAATCAGTTGATGAATATTTCAAAGAGATGGAGTTGCTCTTGATTCGGTCTGACATAAGAGAAGATGAAGAATCACGAATGGCAAGATTTTTGCATGGTCTCAATGATGACATTTCAGGTTTTGTGGAGATGTTTCCATATCGAACTTTGCAAGATCTTGTTGATCAAGCTATGCGCACCGAGAGGAAAATTCAGCAAGAAGGACGTGGGCGCTCCTATGGGAGTCGAAATGTCTCAACTCCATGGCGTCGGCAACAGCCCGGTACATCTGTTGGTGGTGTTTGCTCTCAAGGTGCTGCAGCTAGGTCCTCTTCATCCATTGGTGCTACAAAGACAATATTTTCTAGTGCTTCTTCACCTGCAATTCAGCAAGAAAATCGACGTCCTACTACAAGTGCAGCAGCCCCTTCAGCTACAACAGTCGTTGCATCATCTTCGCATAACCGAGGCATTGCTTGTCACAAGTGCCAAGGTCGTGGGCACATTGTTGCTGAGTGTCCTAGTAAAAGGACTATGATTGTGAATGAGCAAGGTGAATGGGAATCTGAAAGTGATGAAGACGGTGCTCCAATATATGATGAAGAAATCGGTAATGATGAGATTGAGATTCAACCTGATGAAGGTGATAATAATTGCTTTATTTCTCAATGAGTGCTTAGTGTCACTGCTGTGAAAGAAGAAAATAATCAGCGACACAATCTTTTTCACACTCGAGGCATGATCAAGGACAAGTTGTGCCGAATCATTGTTGATAATGGCAGCTGCAATAATATTGCAAGTCAAGAATTGGTTGAGAGATTGGGGTTAAAACAGCGGCGTCATCCTTCTCCATACAAGATGCAATGGTTAAATGAGTCCGGCGCGCTGCGTGTGAGCAACATTGTGAATGTCTCTTTCTCTATTGGGCGATATAGTGATCACGTGGAGTGTGATGTGGTGCCAATGCAGGCATGCCAATTGTTGTTGGGAAGACCATGGTTATATGACTGTGATGTTCAGATTTGTGGTCGTACTAACAAGGTTGTTCTCATGTACAAAGGAGAGCGCATCACTTTGCTTCCTTTGTCGCCGAAGGAAATTTTGAAAGATGATCTGAAACGAAAACAACGAGAGAGTGAGAACCACTTTCGAGTGCGCCACATACATAGTGAGGGAGTGATTCCACAGCCAAATAAAACCCCACAGCTGCAAAGAACCGAGCCACAGGGAAAAGAGGGATTAGTTATGTTGGCTAGGAAAGGGGATTTAAAAGAATTGAGTGAACCCAATGCCATGTTCTTTGTACTTCTGTGCAAAGACAATTTTCTTTCCACTAATGACTTACCCTCTACTTTGCCTAGTGTTGTTTTTGATGTGCTACAGGAATATGAAGACGTGTTTCTGGAGGAGGTACCACCAGGGCTGCCACCCAAGAGAGGGATCGAACATCAAATCGACCTTGTTCCTGGTGCTTCTCTCCCAAATCGTGCACCATACCGTACCAACTCGGAGGAAACAAAAGAAATTCAGCGCCAAGTACAAGAGCTCATCAACAAAGGGTATGTTAAAGAAAGTCTTTCACCTTGTGCAGTTCCTGTTCTTTTAGTTCCTAAAAAAGATAGCTCCTGGAGAATGTGTGTTGATTGTCGAGCCATAAACAACATCACCATAAGGTATAGACATCCCATACCTAGACTTGATGACATGCTTGATGAACTTAGTGGTGCAATTATTTTCACAAAAATTGATTTGAGGAGTGGTTATCATCAAATTCGAATGAGAGAAGGAGATGAATGGAAAACAGCCTTCAAAACCAAGTTTGGGCTGTATGAATGGTTAGTGATGCCTTTTGGATTGACCAATGCACCTAGTACTTTCATGCGTTTAATGAATCATGTGCTTAGGCCATTCATTGGCAAATTTGTTGTGGTTTATTTTAATGACATATTAATTTACAGCAAGTCTCTTGATGAACATGTTGAACATATAAAATGTGTGCTTGCTGTTTTGAGGAAGGAATGCTTGTTTGCTAACCTTGCCAAGTGCACCTTTTGCACCGACATGGTAGTCTTTCTTGGTTTTGTTGTTTCAGCTCAAGGTGTGGAGGTTGATGAAGAAAAGATCAAAGTTGTTCGTGAATGGTTGCCTCCACAAAATGTGAGCCAAGTGCGAAGCTTTCTTGGACTTGCCGACTTCTACCGTCGGTTTGTCAAAGATTTCAGTTCCATTGCTGCCCCAATCAACGAGTTGACGAAGGACATACCATTCCATTAGGGTGCAGCACAAGAGAAGGCATTTAACACGCTCAAAATGCAATTGACAACAGCCCCACTCCTGGCACTTCCAGATTTTGGTAAAACCTTTGAAATTGAATGTGATGAGAGTGGTGTAGGGATTGGAGGCGTGCACATGCAAGAAGGGAGACCTATTGCATACTTCAGTGAAAAGCTAAGTGGTCCAACTCTTAATTATTCAGTTTATGACAAAGAACTTTATGCTCTTGTGAGGAGTTTGGAAACTTGGCAGCACTACCTTTTGCCTAAAGAGTTTATTATACATTCTGATCATGAATCCTTGAAACATCTAAAAGGTCAACTAAAACTGAACAAAAGACATGCTAAATGGAGTGAATTCATAGAATTTTTTCCTTACATTGTTAAGTACAAGAAAGGACAAGATAATATTGTTGCAGATGCTTTGTCTAGACGACACGCTTTGCTGTCCCAACTTGATGCTAAAATTCTTGGTTTGGAAAGTATTAAAGATTTGTATGCTAATGATTCATACTTTGCTGAAACATTTTCTAAATGTTGTGATGGCAAGGGCTGGGAAAAATTCCATTTGCATGATGGCTTTTTATTCTGAGCTAACAAACTTTGCATTCAGATTGCTCTGCTCGTCCTTTGCTTTTGCAGGAAGCTCATGCCGGAGGACTAATGGGTCACTTTGGTGCTAAGAAGACAGAGCAAGTGTTAGCTGCTCACTTCTTTTGGCCAAAGATGCGAAGAGATGTGGAGAGATACGTGATACGCTGTGTAACCTGTCACAAAGCAAAGTCCCGCTTGAACCCTCATGGTTTATACACCCCTTTGCCTATTCCTAGTGTACCATGAGAAGATATTTCTATGGACTTTGTTCTTGAGCTACCTCGAACAAAGAGGGGGAGGGATTCAATCTTTGTTGTGGTTGATCGTTTTAGCAAAATGGCTCATTTTATTCCCTGTCATAAGAGCGACAATGCTTCACATATTGCTGAATTATTTTTCAAGGAAATTGTGCATTTACATGGAGTTCCACGAATCATTGTGTCTGATCGTGATACAAAATTTTTGAGCTACTTTTGGAAGACCTTGTGGGGAAAACTTGGAACCAGATTGTTGTTCTCCACAACATGCCACCCACAAACAGATGGACAAACTGAAGTTGTGAACCGCACCTTGTCAACATTGTTGCGGGCTGTTCTCAAGAAGAACTTGAAGCTTTGGGAAGAAATCTTGCCTCATGTCGAATTTGCATACAACAGGGCGGTCCACTCAACCACAAAATTCTGTCCATTTGAGATTGTATATGGTTTCAAACTTGCTGCTCCCATCGATCCTTTGCCTTTGCCTATGCAGGAACGAATGAACTTCGACGCAAGCAAGCGTGCTGAATTTGTCAAGAAACTTCATGAACGAACAAAATTTAACATTGAGAAGATGACCAAGATGTACGAGAAGTGTGCCAACAAGGATCGTAAGAAGATTGTGTTTGAACAAGGCGATTTGGTTTGAGTACACCTACACAAGGATCGCTTCCTCGAGCAACGCAAGAGCAAGTTGTACCCTCGTGCTGATGGACCATTCAAAGTGCTTCACAAGATCAACGACAATGCCTATGAAATTGATCTTCCAAGTGCTTATGGTGTTAGTACAAGCTTCAACGTCGCCGATCTGTCTCCATTCTTTTGATTTGAAGAGTCGAGGACGACTCTTTTTCAAGAGGGGGAGGATGATGAGGACATTCCAGCCATACGTAACCCGGATACCTTGGTTACGCCGGATGCATCACAGGTTACACCAAGTGCAGAACCAGTTACGCAAGATCAAGCTATGGATACACGAGCACAAGCATATCAAGATCCGGTTACGCGCAGCCGTGCAAGGAAACTCCAACAAGAGGTGCATGCTTTCCTCTCTGAGTTACATTGTAATGTTGATGAGAGTCATATACTACCTAAGTCTTGTACTTTACTCCTACTCAGGTTTACACAAGAGGCTTCTCCGCTGGGTTACGTGAAGGACACAGGAGGTTACATGGAGGACACCAAGACTGTTGTCCAAGCTGAGAAGGGTTACGCACACAAGACTCAGGGTTACGCCGCAGAAGCATCAAATTCACGTCCAAGCCTGTACCATCTCGGGAAGAGACGGGGGCCAAGTGATACATCACTGGAAGCTTCTTGAAGTCAAGATTCCAACCCAACAAACGGCACACCATTTCGACTTCCGAGCTAGGAGTAATGGCCAATTTACTAAAGGCTGCGCAGAAGCTGAACAGACGCGCGTGAACTGAAGAAGCCTCGTGAATGCTTCCACCAGTTGGCCTTGGCCACTTCAGTTCACACTTATCCCACACCCATCTAGGAGGGTTGTTCCTAGTATAAACACCCCCTATGTACCCCAAAGAACTAAGTTTTGACTATTATGAATTGACAACCACATATGGTTTTCTTGCAGCCGAGCTGTTGAGTGTCTTGCACACCCCTGTTCTTCCTTGTTCTTCTTGGACTTGTGAAGAGAACCCTCTGGGTTCTGCTACTTCGTGTTTTACGGTTTCCGTTCGGCTGCGTCGTGTTGTGTGGATCAGTTCCGGCTTGTGGTTCTGCGGTCGTTCGGAGATCGAGTCGAAGTCTTCGCGGTTTCGGTTCCTCTCTTCCCGTCGCTTGGTCGCAACCAACCTTTGTCAGGTATAAAGCATTTACCCGCTGCTTGCAGCAATTTATCTTGTTACGAAACCTACTGCCGTGAAGATCGGGCGATCCCCAGGACCTTTCTTGCAATGGTCCCTATCAAAGAAGAGGGGTAAGGTCACCATATTCCAGATGGAAGGTCATCTTATTCCTACGTACACCAAATTAAACACAATCCTCATCTGACCTGGCTCATTAGGAGCATGTGAATCAAACAGCAGGTGTTGCCCAAATGGACCAGGCCATGATTGGCCAGAACCAGGTCAGCCAGCCGAGCTGCCCAAGGGTAAGAAATCAAACACACCCATGGTGCCTGAAAGACTGATCTCCAGCAATAGCCCCTATTTGAAGCCCCTACTTGCTTGAGTAGGGGCCTTCCTATTTTTTTGGGGCTGCAGATTTTGCTTCCAACTCCAGCAATAGCCCTAATATTTCAACCCCTACTTTCTATATGACACGTGGGACCTATATGTCAGTGACTCTACTTCTTTTCTTATTTTCTCCTTTTTATTTTCTACCTCATCTTCTTCCATCCGTCAGCGTCCTTTCCTCCCCATCCGACAGTCCGCTACACACGGGGGAGCGCGAGCTCGGGCCGGCGCGACGCCGAGCTCTCCGCTTGTGCTCTGCCGCATCCCCGGCCATCCGCCGCCTCTCCTTTTCCGGCGCGAATCGAGCTCGACCGCCGGCCTCTCCTCTTCTGGCGCAGGCGCAGCACGAGGGGAGATCGAGCTCCGGCCGGGCACGGCACGGGTGAGCTCCGGTCGGCCAAGCGCGGGCGCGGCGCGAGCTCCGGTCTGGGGCGTCGCGGCCGGACCCTACAGCAACAGCGCGGAGGAGGCGGGGGACCTGGCGGCAGCGCGGTCAGCTCCTACAGCGGCGGCGCGGAGGAGCCAGTGGTGCTCGACCTACATCAGAGGCGCGGAGCAGCGACCGCAGCTCGCCCCTGCACCTGCAGCGTTGGCGGCCGCCCCTCCTCTGCTGCCGCTGCTGCGGCTGCGCCTCCTCTGCTGCAGCAACGCAGATCCGGTCGAGCCCGTGCGGCGACGCAGAGGAGGAGCTGGGTGGCGGCCCGACGGCGAAGGAGGCGGGCGGCACATCCCCCCGGCGGTGATGAGGCCCAACGGCGGCGCAGCGAGGGGGACGACGCGGATCCGTCGGTGGCGTGGGTCAGCACGAGGCGGCTGTGAGGTCCGGGCGCGAGCTTCGGGGCGCGGCGCGGAGCTTCGGGAGGCGACGCAAAGGGGCGTAGGGCGACGGATAGGGCCGGCGACAGACGTGAGAGGGACCGGCGGCCGACGACCGACGGGAGAGGAGCGACCTCCGCTCGGTGGCGCGCGGGGCCAAACCGCCAACCACCGAGTAGGGGCTCCCTTCTCCACCCGCAGGAGAAGGGACCGAATGGGGCAAGTAGGGGGTGTGAACAGTGATAGGGGGTTGAATACGAGCTTTGCTGGACTTCGTTTTTTTTTTCCTCTGAGTCCCTATTTTTTGAGTAAGAGCTCTGCTGGAGTTGCTCTGAAGGGACCAAATCCCCTGACTCAAAATGATCGCTTCATGTTCAGATCGAGTATTTCTGGAGTCTGAAGTGGCCAATTCGTACGTGAACTGACAACAGTAGCATAAAGCCAGTCATCTCCGGTTTTACAACCGAGTTGATGCTTGCGTTTAGGCATCACAGGGTACTTCAACAAAAGTGAACTTGGCAAACTTGCAGGCTATCAGCTCATCACAAAGAGCGTGCATCGACCACTATTATGCCTCACATTTGACATGCTCGAAACGCTTGCAGGTGTCGGGCGTGTGTCGGGCTCACCCATTACAACCGCAAACACACCCCTACGCTGTTTGATCCACGACAACGATTCATCTCCGGCTTCACACTCGTCGCTAATGTGGACGTCTGACATGCCTGAAAGATCTCAAAGATCAGGAGCATCTTACGACACACAAACTCACATGTCAATGATTCAGAGTGATTCCACGTATCATTGTTATAGGATGTCAAATTCTAAAAGACGTGCGAATTGAGATCCAAATCATGAAATCTCTCCTACCTGTCACCATTGCAAAAGGAAAAGGAAAGGGGGCATGATCCCATCTTAACCTCTGATGAGAAATTACTATGTTACAATCCAACTGAATGAGCACATTGCATCCATCAACCTCCCCTCCCTATCCTCTCCTACAGCTAAAGCGGAGAAACTACCCTCCTGTTCACTGTGTTTTCCGTTGCCCCCTCGAGTCTCCCTCCTGGAGAGTGCACAGACTCCTCAATTCCTCTCTTTCTCTCTCTGTCTCTGGCAACAGGTGAGATATGAGACTCTCGCTGCAAAAGGGGACGTGCCCGAACTCCAGAGCACATGCATCAAGAAGCTGCCGGCCGGAGGCGACGTCAGCTCCGGTTGTGTATGGGGTCCGAGCCCCGCCGGACCCTCCACTTGCCCATCTGGACGGCGCCGACCGTCGTCGCGGCAGGCGCCACGAACTGCTTCGTCGTCCCCGCCGCATCAACGACGGCGGCATTGGCGCCTGCGGTAGGCGCCTCCGCTGGCGCCAGCGTCGGATCATGGCCGAGGACGACGAGCTCCTGTCTCCTAAGGCCGCTCACCATGGCAGGAGGGTGCAGCGCCGCCAGGAGGCACACGAAGGCGGAGACCGCCAGGAGCCTCGACGACCAGCCTCTGGTTCTCCCCATGCCGCTGCTGATGGTGCTGCCCCTGCTGCTCAGCCGGAGACATGCAACTCCTGCTGATGCCTGGGCTCTAATGGCTTCGCTGCACCTAGTTAGTACAACCATCAGTCACAGCAATGTCCTGTCTGTAGATATAGCCCAAGGCCACGCCGGGCTCCAAAGCACAAAGGGACAAGGGAGGCATGTCTAAGGCTGCTCATAGAAGGTTCTGAGACCCTGACAGGTAGATTTTGGCAAAGTCATTGGATGGGAGAGCCATTCCAAGAGACAAGCCTAAAGTGGCCATGTAGGGGATAAGAGCAACAGCAACAACCAAACCCCCTGCTTTAGACCCCTTGTTGCCATCCTCCCTCCTCTGTTCCAGCCTCCAGTAAAAACCAAAACCGAACCGTTCATAGGTAGGGGGTGAAAACAGGGTCAGGTTGCGGTAACCAGCAGACAACAGTACAATGCAAGGCTTTGTGCTTTCGCATGCTTTTCATTTGTTGTGTTTGCCCTGCTTGCAAGGAGCACGCTTTTCGCTTTGAATCTTCCAAGGCCACCAAAGCTACCCATTCAAACTTCAAGGATCTGCACCAAGTTTCAATAGCCTCTTTCCTCACATTTCTCCATGTAGGCTAGCAACATCCAATGCTTTGCCTGCTTTACTGCAGAATGCAAAGATGGGGGAATCTTAAAGCACCAGTGCTAGTTTTTTTTGGATCCAACGGGTTTGGTTTCTTCATGCTCTGCATGTATGGACTGGTCATGGTCCAAGGATAGCATTTTATCAGTACCAAAGTAGAAAGATACAAAAACAGCAACTAACTTCTTTTAAAGTAAAGATTGGGCCACCTTAGCTGCAAATATATTGTTGTCGAGTGTTGAGCACTTAGGTGCAGAAAACAAGAGGAGAAATAATGATAAAGTGATGCAAGATTATGCTAAGATCCCTGCATGTGAAGTGGGCAAGGGAGCCCACAAGATCACCCTTGCTGCAAAAGAAAAGGATGAAATTTAAAGGAGGGTGGAGGAATGAATTTCCATGATTTGGCCTTTTCTTTGGAGAGATTCCTAAAGTGCCCGTTCAACTATTTTATTTTGAAAGCTAACAGATTTCTGTATTCAGCTGTGAGCTCTTGCAAAAGGGCCAATGAACTAACTATTGAAAGGCTTTCATCTAGGAAGCCAAGTTGGCTACCTAAAAATTAGGATCCCATTAGAAGAAAAAGAGCAATCATATCATGCTAGTTATGGCAAAAAAAAGGTCTAGAAATCCTAGATAAAAAAGGCACCACAAATAACAAACTTAAATTTACTTCTCTGTTAAGCAATAGGTAATGTAACATAGAATTAGCTTCCACATGAAAAGCATTATGATCTTAAAGCAGATAACATGTTGATCCAATCATAGTAATGATGATGCACTGATTAAAGTAACAAAGCAGTTGATTTCAAATGGCACAGTTATTTCTTCTTTTAGTCATAGTTACTTGCAAAGTATATGCTAGTAAAGATATACAAGTACAGAACAAACCAACTTTTACCAAAGATTGCATCAGACCTAACGCGTGTCCTTTTCCTTCTCTTCTTTGATATGAGCTGTCAAGGCACATTGTTTGCAGTTAGCAACCACAGATAATATAATCTGAAACAGGCAACATTGATCGTAGAACAACTTACAGCATTTGACATGTAATGTGCCAAAAACAAGTAAATTGCAGAATAGCACTTAATTGTTCACCCACATGGTGATCAGGTCATAAAGTACATAAGATAAAACATTAGTATCCATCTAGTATTGATACAAAAACATTTGCGAATTTCAGGGGGAGGGGAGACATCAGTTGTTACTGTGAGAAAAGTTGCCCTACATTCTAATTCTTACTTAACCAACATGTGCATTGTATTCCCACTGTAACAAGTACTTCTACTCATGGATTGCTAAATCGAGGACAACTTCACAATTGTAAGTCCTAAGAACGGATAAAGAAAATTTTCCCCTCTATTCCTCCTTGAAGTTCATTTGTCGTGATGCTATTTTTCAGTCTAAAAGAGTAGTTTAGACTGGGAGCCGTAATGCCTTAAGTTCACAACTGAAAAATCATAGCCCGGTGCGCCAACAGAAAGAAGTTCAACAAAAGGAAAAGGAAAAGGGGAAAGTACAACATGTTCGAACGGACCTCCGTACCCTTGGCTTCTGCGAAAAGCGAGCGATCTGTTCGGGTCATGGGCTTGGCTTCTCCACCCCTGCAAGATGCCACCAGATCACCTGATAAAATTATATGAAGGGTAGCATGGCATTAAATCTTTCAGTTGGAAAAAAGAGAAACTATCCTTTCATAATGTTTCTATGGCTTCATCAAGCAAACCTGCAAACCTAAGTGCAGCGAATTGAGTAAACTTGCAGCTCTTCAAAGGTAACGAAATTTTCTTATCAAGTGCATATCAAGCAAGATCAGAATATCCTATCACTCTATCAGCCACGAAACAGAAAGAGCAGGGCATTCCTTGGTGTTTGACATGGAATCATCAAACTTCCAGTGTGATGCCGTAGCTTGCTTGCGAAGTAGCAAAGGCCGCAGCAGCCAGCTCCCCGCTGCCCGAGAACCCCTATGAGGCATGACCAATCGGCAAGGCATTCCGTCGAGCATGTTGGCGGCGCCCTCTATCAACATATGGGCACAGCGTAGACATGCAATTTGCGTCGGCGAGGCGTTCGCTCGAGAACAATCGTAGCAAATGGAACTGGGATCCGAGTGATGGATCACCATCGGCAAGGAATTGTCGTGGGAATTGGGAAATGCACGGCACAGAGAGCGGAAGCCGAACAGGGCAGCGCAGCACTCGTTCAGCTGCTGCTGGGCGGAAGAAGCCGGCCAATACCGCCATACCGGCAGCCCCGCCCGGAGGCCATGGGAAACGACCTCCACATCTACCGTCCACGTTTCCGATCTACGGCCCACGTAGGAACACTGGAACCGCCGGCCCCACCTGTCGGACAGAAGCGGGGCTACCCCAGGCCTTGACGCGTCCAAGGCGAGGCGGCACTGGGGAGAAGAGAGAGGAGCAGCTGCCTCCAGCCCTCAGCCTCGCTCGCTCCGCCGCCGGCGACTGGTGGAGAGAGATTTAAGGTCGAGCCATCCCTTGCGCCGCATAGATTTTGGGCTCTGCTGTTTGCGGTTCTAGTGAGGTCCGCCGATCTGCGCCTCGCTCTGGATCTCCAGTCGGTTCGTTGTTCGGGAAGGTGAGTGTCAGAGAATTTCTAGGATTAGTTCCGCGTCTTGCGATCTGCTAGTTCCTGTGGTATCCTGCTATCTTGATTTCTTTCGGTACCTCAGCGATTGGATAATGGATAGTCCTTTCTTTTCAGTTTGTGTTTCGCTGCGGAATCTAGGGGTTTTGGGTGAATTAGTAGGGTAACGCGAATGAGTACGAGTAAATTTACAAGGATCCATTCTCATTACCACATAGGGTCTACAAATTGAGCTCCTTTACTGACGGTCCATGGTTTATCACATGAAATTTGGTGGTTTCGGTTGTCAGATTGCTCTGTGTTCAAATTCTTGGGCCCTATTTTGCCCTTGTATTTTCGTTACTAATCTAGAATGATACTTTAAATTCAATAAATATGGTGCTCTCCAAGTGTTGCAAAGAGCCTTCATGTTTGATACTTTGAGTGTCAATGTGCTGGTTATACCAAAAAGATGTGTGCTGGTCTGCTGGATGCAGCATTGAATCTTACTTTAATTGTTAAGTATTAAATACTCCTTTCGTTCCAAATTATAGGTCATTTTGATTTTTCTAGGTTCATAGATATTATTATGCATCTAGACATACACTATATCTAGGTGTATAAAAAAACTATGCACCTACAAAAGCCAAAACGACCTACAAATTGGAACGGAGGGAGTACTAGAGAAGATGAGAAAAATAAATCCTTTACTAGCTGTCAAGAAGTGATCAGGTTTTCGGATGGTCATATTAACCAAAACTTTCTTGTACATCTGTTTCTGTTTTCTGACATATTGGTGGCCTTTGGTACATCGCCATTTATAACTTCATGGATTTATTTCCTCTCCTTCTTACTCTGTGCTTGAGTTTTCTTCATAAATATTGATTATGTGAGCTTACTGAATCTTAATGGCGATTCTGTTAGGGGTGTGATATGGCTCGAAGCTTGACTGAGAACAGGACCAGAAACACACTAATTGTGGTTGTGGTCTTTGGCCTCTGTTCCTTCTTCTATCTCTTGGGCGCTTGGCAGCGAAGTGGTTCCGGAGGAGGAGACAAATTTCAGATTATGGTCAATGAACAGACCAAATGTGCACAACTCCCAAATCTGAATTTTGAGACCCATCATAGAGCTTCCGACCTTCCAAATGATACTGGTAGTTCCAAAATTAAACCTTTTGAGGCATGTGATGAGCAGTACACTGATTACACTCCTTGTGAGGAGCAAAAGCGTGCGATGACCTTTCCTAGAGACAACATGATCTATCGGGAGAGACATTGTCCGCCGGATAAGGAGAAGCTTTACTGTCTTATTCCAGCACCAAATGGTTATGTTGCTCCTTTCCGATGGCCAAAGAGTCGTGATTTTGTTCCTTATGCTAATGTACCTCACAAGAGCCTTACAGTTGAAAAGGCTATCCAAAACTGGGTGCACTATGAGGGAAATGTGTTCAGGTTTCCTGGTGGTGGAACACAGTTTCCTCAGGGTGCAGATACATATATAGATCAGCTTGCTTCTGTCATCCCGATAGCTGAAGGAAAAGTGAGAACTGCTCTGGACACTGGTTGTGGGGTACGTGAAAGTCTGTAACATGAAGATTCGTATGCATGTTTACTGAGCAATCTGTCCAGGTTGCTGCTCTCCTCACATGTACTCTAATCTTCTCTTACCTTTTCTGTCATATTATCACTTAGGTTGCCAGTCTGGGTGCATACCTGTTGAAGAAAAATGTTTTGACCATGTCATTTGCGCCAAGGGATAATCATGAGGCACAAGTACAGTTTGCATTGGAGAGAGGTGTCCCTGCATATATTGGTGTTCTTGGATCAATAAAGCTGCCATTCCCGTCTCGTGTCTTTGACATGGCTCATTGCTCAAGATGTTTAATTCCATGGAGTGGAAATGGTAAGAACACAGTGGACATTTCTTTGTTCTGTAAATTGCCCGTTATTTGAGCATCTGAAGCATGGTAAAACTTCTAGTGCTCTGTTTCTGCAGATGGTATGTACATGATGGAAGTTGACAGAGTACTAAGGCCTGGTGGCTATTGGGTGCTGTCAGGTCCACCCATTGGCTGGAAGATTCACTATAAGGGGTGGCAACGGACAAAGGAAGATCTTCGGAATGAGCAGAGAAAAATAGAACGATTCGCAGAACTTCTTTGTTGGAAGAAGATATCTGAAAAGGATGGTATTGCCGTATGGAGAAAGAGATTAAATGATAAGTCATGCTCCATGAAGCAAGATAGTCCAAAAATTGGCAAATGTGAGTTGGTGAACGACAATGATATATGGTAGGTGTCTTTCCTCCACATCCCTCTCCCAATAGAGTATGTGGATTTTGTCCATAATATCCGTTTTGTTTATCTTCCAGACTATATTTGCTCTTAAGTCTGACCTTATTCACAAAATGCAGGTATAAGAAAATGGAAGTTTGTATAACCCCTCTTCCTGAGGTTAACAGTGCATCAGACGTTGCTGGTGGTCAGTTAGAGCCTTTTCCCAAGAGGCTCAACACAGTACCTCCTCGTATAACCCTTGGTTCCATGCCTGGTTTCTCTGTTCAGTCATATGAAGAGGACAATAACCTTTGGCAGAAACATGTTAAGGCTTACAAGAAAACCAATAACTTGCTTGATACTGGAAGATACCGCAATTTAATGGACATGAGTGCAGGTCTTGGTAGCTTCGCTGCTGCACTGGACTCCCCAAAGTTGTGGGTCATGAATGTCATTCCAACAATTGCAAATAATTCCACTTTAGGTGTAATCTACGAGCGTGGATTAATAGGAATGTATCATGACTGGTACGTAGGACAATTCTGTGTCGCCCTCTTAGGTTACCCAGATTTTGTTCATTCTGTTTTATTTCTCACTTCAATTCTGAAAATCATTTTATGGAAGTTACATTGTGTATTCTCTTTGTGGATTATATTCATTTATTTAATGGTCTATATGAAAACCGAGGGATAAAAATTGAACTTTAGTTATGTCAGTATCAGTTGGAGCTGTTTAAGGTGAAGTTGTAATGAAAAACATGCTGCCAAGGTTACCATGTGAATTCTTTGCATTTATGCTTTTATTACTTGTCCAAACCTTTTGCTTTCAACAAATATTCTGTTTTTTTAATACTTCTACTTGTCTTTATAGACGTAGTGCATGTAATGCTAGTTTGTTGCATTATAAAGTACTGATTTTTTTCTCTTATCAATATCTGTTTGCTATACTATGTTTATTCTTGGTCCAGGTGTGAAGGATTTTCTACTTACCCAAGGACATATGACCTCATACATTCTAATGCCATCTTCAGTTTGTACCAAAACAAGTAAGCATCTGATGCTTTCAAAAGTTCTGTGTGACAAGTTTGTGAATTAATCTTACCAGCTGATATTTCATGTTATGTAACAGGTGTAAATTTGAAGATATACTCCTGGAAATGGACCGAATCTTACGCCCTGAGGGTGCAGTTATAATACGTGATAAGGTTGATGCTCTTGTAAAGGTAGAGAAAATAGCCAATGCCATGAGGTGGAAAACAAGATTGGCTGACCATGAGGATGGTCCTCATGTTCCTGAGAAGATACTCTTTGCAGTCAAGCAATACTGGGCAACCGCAAGCAAGAGCAGCTAATAATGTTCCGATTGTCTTTCACACAGATAACTTGTGCCTTGCTGCTTTTTGTTATTGAAATCAGCATTACATGTTGGTTACTGAAATCAGCAGGAGAGTAAATTATGTGGACCTAGTTGTGATTTGGTTATTCTGCTGCTGCCAATCTACTGGTGGACGTACTGAAGGATAAACAGGCCTTTTGCTACTGACTCGTCTCTGATCAGATGGATGCAGCTTCTCATGGTCTCTTAACTCCTGAGCAGTCCCTTGGCAGGACGTGAACTGCAATACACTTGTAGTTTTAGATAGGATTTCTTTGCCCTCATCCCACATTTTTGTTGTTGTATATTAGAATTTCTTGAACTGGAGAGTGTATCTGAACGTATAAGGTTGTTTCCTATTTGATTTGAATGACAACCATTTGGAGCGCAATGATGTTACTGTGTGACCTTGATAACAAAGGAGATCAAATGCTTTTTTTTTCTCTCCGTGTCAGTAAGTTGGGTGCTTCCCTGCAAGGGGAGGTCAGTGCAAATTCATGGGTTGTATGAAAAGGAAAATCTTTCATAGGCACATGCTTTCACTTACCAAATTTGTGTGCCTGACCAATTTTGTTCTACTGCTCTCTTGACTTAGGATCGGTGGAAGATTCCAACACCGATGGCTGACCTTTTCATTGTTGTTTTAGCGAGGACCAAGGACAAGAAGGATCTGAATTTTGAAGCCCATCAAAAGGTGTACAAGGTCTGGTATAGTAACATCTTCGATCATGCCTTCTTGCTTTTATGTACATGAGAGGGTTATAGTTTACGCTTCGTCAATTATATCCTGCTTGATGTGGTTCGCATTGTTTGTTATTTTTCTTGAAGATATGTTGGATGTTTTGCCTACAAAAAGGAGACGTCATGAAAGAAGTGATTTGTCCAAGTGTGTCTTCAAGCAATGGCCAGGACGAGGTTACCAGTAAGTCTTCTCATTACAGACTATATTTAGAAAGATGGTTTTGAAATACATGTCATGAAGCTACTCTAGAAGAGCTTAGCCTCACTAAGGGCTCCATCATACTCTTCTAGCTTAATTGCAGTTCCTACAAGTTAAAACTACTGTTGGATCGAACGCCATGTTCAATTGCAACATTAGTTCAGTTAAGAGTCTCAGCAACCAGGTTGCTTGAAACCTCCGTTGGTACTTGTCAATAGGTTATTCATGATAACTTGCTAGTTTCTGGGTTGTTTTTACTTGGTAACTGCCATAATCATATTGATTTCCATCATCAAACCTTAAAAGTTTGCACCGTCAGCAACCCAGTAAAATGTCCTTACAGCAGACATTGGATACTAGAACTGGACCATGCAACAGAGTTTTCTTTCTTTCCTTTTGAAAGAAACCATGAAAGAGGGTGAGGTTTCAGACTTTCTGCTAGCATTGTATGTGTGCTAAAACATAGCCAACATCTGCTTTTTATTCCATTTGTCATGAACACAAATTGCCGCAGATGTGCTTTAATCTTTATAAGGAAGTCCTTAGGTTTACCTCTTCTCAAGTTTCTAGCGAAAACAGATAAAGGTCTTTTGTGAAATAGGGTAGAAGCGCTGTGTGTTCTGCCGGCATTTGTCATTGCAAATGTATGCTACAACAAGCTACACTATCACTGCACATCAGAAAAAGGATTGACACTTTACATTGAGAAATTGTAGGCTGAAAATGTGGTTACTCTGTTCAATTTAACTAACAGAGTAGCCAACAAACTGCGTTAAATTGCATGAACATTTCTGCGTGTCTTATATATACAATTTTGTCGTACGTAGTTTTTTTTTTCAATTACACAGTATAACGGAGACACTCACAACACACACTCATCCCTATAAATGCATGCACGTAAATCCTACCTCTAGGCATCCCTATAAACGCACGCGCGTAAATCCTACCTCTAGGAGTATCTTCGAATGGGTGAACACATCTTCAAGATTGACGAAGTTACCACAGACACCTCGCTGTCGACAGGAACGTCGCCTACCACTGAAAGTACAACACTATTAAATCTTAGGAAATTTGTTCTTGTCGAATCCAGGATCTGAGATGCTACCGAGACTCTTACAACCACTATACTGCAGGTCCTTTCGCGTACATATTTTTTTCTTGACGTGAAGACGTCGTTGAAGTTGAAATATACGTATTTTATCTGTAAAATGTCGACACTATGTCCACATGTTCTTGCGTCTGTGATGTAATGTAATCAGAGTCTCTATCAAATGCTGTCAGGTCCCGGAGATGTTGGTTTTACTTTGGTTTCATTTCATGATTTCATCACATCACCAGATCCGCACGTTGACGTCGTGATACAATGCATTGGTACGAAATAAGAGCATCTCTAAAAAGACAAATATTATGTTTTGTCAACTTCTAAAAATATATGCTAAGTAAAAAAAGTTCATTTCCAATAGTTTGACATAATTCACTTGTCAAATTCAAATCTAACTTACATCAGAAACTCTGAGAGAAAAATAAAATTATATTATATCCTTCCACCTCTTAAAAATTTACATCAAAAACCTTGAGATAGAAACAAAATTATTTTTTCCTTCTACCTCTTCTACTCGGAACAGATACGTCGCGGTTATAAGTGCCCCGTGACTATATAATGCGCTTGCGATGATTAGCATTGCATCGCGCCGGGATCGCGTGGGCGCGCAGCGGTTTTTTTTCTTTTTCTACGCGGGGTGGCGGTGGGTGGTTTTTTTAATTTCTTTTTCTTTTTTCTGTTTCTTTTTATTTTTGTATTTCTTTCCTTTTATTTTCTATTTCTTTTTTCTTTCTCTTTTATATTTCTTCTTTCCTTTCTATTTATTTATTTATTGCTATTTATTTTTTATTTCTATTTCCATTTTTATTTCTTTTTTATATTTTTTTCAGTGAATATTTATTTCCTTTTAATAAATTTTTCCTTCTGAGTGAATATTTGTTTTGCTCGAGTCAATATTTGTTTCATTTAAATGAAACATTCCACTTCAAATTATTTCATCTCAATAAATATTTATTCTAATATTTAGTGATTATTTCTTCCACATCAGTGAAAATTTGTTCTCGCTTAGTGAAAATTTTCTCATTTGATTGATATAATGCTCTGTGATTCATTTTTCTTTACATATTTGTAGTTCTTTTTTAAATATTCATTTCCCCTTCTGTAAATATTTGTTGCGTTAGTTCATATAATTAAGTATTGTTTTAGCAATTTGTAAAATTTGTTCGATATGTATACATATTTGTTTCGGCAGTTCATATAGTTTGTTCGGTACGTACATTTTTGGTTCTGACAGTTTATAGAATTTGTTCGGTATGTACAAATTTTTTGTTTTATTAGTTTGTAGAATTTGTTCGACACGTATACATATTTGTTCCGGTGGTTCATATAATGTGTTCGGTACATACAAATATTTTTTTCTGGACATTTGTAGAATTTGTTCGACACATATACATATTTGTTCTGGTAGTTCATATAATTAGTTCGGTAAGTACAAATGTTTTGTTCTGGTCATTTGTAGAATTTATTCGACATGTATATATATTTGTTCTAATAGTTCATATAATTTGTTCGGTACGTACAAATGTTCTGTTCTGGTAGTTTGTAAATTTTGTTCTACAATTATGTATTACGCAAAATATATGATCTTAATTAAAAAATGTGAATAAAAAAAGTTTGTCAAAATATAGTCAAGTGAGATTTTGTTTCGAAGATTTTATTGTTAGAAATCCAATAGCAGATTATAGATTTTTTGTTTGAGAGTTACATTTGCTTATGGATGATGTCATCTATTTTGTCATATTGTGCATGCATGTAGGAAAGAAAATAGTTTGCTCTTCCACCCAGGCACGTCACCACCCTTACCACCAAGAGTGCATTATCCACCAGCGTGATGGGTTGCGAACCATCGTTTTAGCGATGTATAATCGCACCCGTACAAGCGCGCATATATGCGCGGATGCCAAGTTGTTATTGATGTTAGGTTGTTTTGTCAAATTGTTAGAGATTAATTTTTCATATTTTGTCAAAAATAGATGAATATACTAAGATAACAAACTGTTGAAGTTGCTCTAACGGCCACGGGGCACTGTCCAATTCAGCGATCTCCTATGCTACTAGTACTACGTGCGGATTTGGACGTGCAGAGGGATGGTTGCTGAGATCGCCGCCCGCGTCGACCCCATCAGCAGGAGTAAATAACCGTGTGTTTGGTTGGGGGTTGGGGCGGGTTGGGATGGAGCCAACCCGCTCCAGCAGCTGTTTGGATGGAGACGAAGAGGGTTGGGTTGACTCCGGAGGGGAATATTCTTCACAGATGCGGGTTCGCTCCCACCCCTGAAATCCGGCGGACGAGTTCGCTCCGCTCCGCGGCTCACGGTCGCCTCTCTCTTCCGTCTCTCTCTCGTCTGTCTCTCACGCGACGCTGCTCCAGCACTCCGCCTCCGAGGTCTCCGCCGCCGCTGCCTGGCGAGATCCCGCGCGCTGCTGCTGGTCCGCCGCGGCCTGGACCCTCACACCTCCGCCCGTGGTCGAGGCAGTAGGGCCCCGCGGCTCGTCGACGGCGGGGGCAGCCACGGCGGCGGGGTCCTGCCTCGTCTCGCTTGAGCGCCCGTCCTGCTCCTCCCTGCATGGAGGACGAAGCCGTCGCCCGAAGCCTGCGAGCTCCGTCCACCGGGACGGATCCCCGACGTTGACGGCGCCGGCGGGATCGGAGTGTGAGGGTGGGTTGACCTGAGGGTGAGGGCGTCGAGGGGACTGCAGCTGTTGCCTGCTGGAGGCGCCGACCCCGCGCCCACCGCCGCCGCCCCCGACAGATCGAGAGGATCTCCGCCCCCGCGGCGGCGCCTGCCCCGACGAGCTGCGCTCGATCCGGCTGACCGCCCGCCGGAGGGGGCCGGAGCAGGAGACGGAGGCCTGTCGCGCGGCCGCCCGCCACGGCTGGCGCCCGAGGAGAAGCCAACCTCCACCCTGCAACGCGCCAGGGAAGAATGGGATAAGGAGATAAGATGATGACACGTGGGACCCATTGTGTCATGACTAACGGTGTTAAAACATCCTCCGTCCTTGGTTTTCAATCCATTCAACCAAACGTAAGATGGAACGGCTCCAACCCCAAAAGGAGGGATACAACTAAACACTTGGATGGAACGACTCCAACCCCGAAACAAAAGACGGAGCCAACCCAATCCACACGTCCCACAACCAAACACACGGTAAAAAGAATAGAAAAGACAAATGAACATGCTACGAATCACGACGAAACGCCGCCACCACCAGCGCGGCGGGCGGGCGGGCAGGGGCGCGGCTGCACGAGGCGGGCTCCCGGCGGCACGAGCCAACCGACCGACCCTGCGCCGAGCCACGGTCCGGTGGACCCGGGGCGACAGCGTGGGGGCTCGTGCCCGCCACGGGCGCGCGCGGCGCGCCAGCATAGGGGGCTCTTGGCTGGCTCCTTTTCCGAGTCTTCGCTGCAGCAACTCGCAACAAAATGCTACAGTAATGTTACGCTGACGTATAACTGCATTATGCGACGACCAGAAAATTGTCTACATGAACAAAAAAAGTGTAGCATATGAGCTACTAGCTCATAGGCTGAGGTGAGGTGAGCAGGGGCCCTGCAACGGCCGGGCGCGTGCGCTGAGGCGAAGAGCACGCAGCGGCACGCGCCGGCCAGGAGCGCCGGAGGGTGCCGGCCACGCGCCCACGCGCGCCCCCGCGACCGCCTCCACCACCCGCCGCCTCCCGCGTCGCGCACCCGCAGCCGCCGACGCGTGGGCTCCACCGGGCTCCTGGCCCGCACGGCCACAGACCCATCCGACGCCACCGGCACCCAACGGGAGGGCACGAGCCGTTACGTGGCCGCCGCGCGGGTCCCCTACCGCCCTCCGCCGCTATCTCTTCTCCCTTTTCTTCTCCTTCCCCGAGCAGCGAAGGTGGAAGCCAAACTGTTGACCCGCATCGAGCGCCCTCCGCAGGAACCCGAATCCGGACGCATCGACGCCGACATCTCGCCTCGCGCCTCCTCGTTCGAGGTGCTCCTCTCGCTTCCTGCGTACTCTTTCTGTTTGGTTTGGAGTTTTGGACCAGGAGAGAGGTTGATGGGTTGGTTCTTGGTTGATTCACTGGTGGGGTGGCTTATTGGTTCGTCGGTATCTGCAGACTGCAGGGAAGAAGAGGCGGTTAGTTCGAAGATTTGGACAGCCGCGATGGTTCCGTCAGAGAGAGGGAGCGTCGCCACCGCCGTCAGCACGGCTGCGGCCGATAAGCTGCTCCATGGGTAAGAGAACTTTAAGCTTGGAGTTTCCTCTTGGGGATGTTCCAAAGTTCGTTCCTTTGGAGTTTTCATTGGCCATTGGCTGCTGTGTTGGAGAGTTTCTTCAGTTTAGCTTCAGATGCTTCCGGCGCAGATTATCAAAATATCAAATGAACAGAGCTGTAACAAATTAATGTAGGATAAAGCACTGAACTTCTGCATAGATGCCATCAGTTGAATCAAATTTCTAGTTGCTAGCAATTTGAGTTCCTCCGTTTCGTCATGGGAAACTGGGTTTGACATGGAAATGTTGCTCTGTTGCTGAAGATGCAATTCTGTTTCGACCTTGTGCAGGCCCGTCGCTGGCAAGAAGTGCAAGAAGGCGGCCCCGAGGAAAGTTCACAAGTCTGAAAGGGAGAAGCTTAAACGTGACTACCTAAATGATCTCTTCGTTGATCTGGGTAATATGCTAGGTGAGCATTCATACGCTAATATTCTTAGTCTCAGTGATGCTGCAGAGTCTGTGTTTATTGTTTGTTGTTTCTCAATCTGCATCATCATGGTATGCAGTATGAGATGTCACAGACCACTTCTCTTACATGTGGCTGTTTTAGTTACAAGATGCAATTGAACCCGGATGCAGGGGTTGTCAGTCTTGCTGGTGTCAAAATTTTGTTGGGTACAACAGAGCTTAGATGGTTCCACAACATGTCAAAGTATATTTTTTGTTTGTAAAAGTTTGGATTGCTAGAAAATTATACACAAAACAATCAGCTGAAGTTCTGCCTCCCAGATTAGCATATAAAGCGCTCTTCTCTAGAAGAGCCCAAGCAAGTATAACTATGGATGTATGAATTGTTTGCTGTTTTTTACAAAAGAAAAAATATCAGGGTTGACATCGTATTACCCTCAAATGTTCCTGATTTTAATTGAAAACTTATGTTCATGTTTAACTTACTTCGGGATGTTAGACTTAACCTGCTTGCTTTGTATTCGTAGTGATTTTTTACTGTTCATTTTTTCCTGTGGGACATTTTTCTGATCACAATTCACGTGTAACATCTCTTTGCAGAAGCAGATAGGCAGAACAATGGGAAAGCATGCATACTAACCGATACTACTCGGATACTAAGAGATCTGCTTGTTCAAGTAGAATCTCTTCGAAAGGAACGTAGCAACCTGCAGAATGAATCTCATTACGTAAGGTTTTTTCTAATATGTAAACTAGTATTCAATTCTTTTTGGCAGTTGTAGTAATAACCCTTTATCTAACAAACTTCATTAAGAATTGATTTTATCTACTGTAAATGCTTTGTACAAATGCCTAGACTCTTAAGCCAACTCATCTTTAATATGCATGATATTTGTCTTGTCACACTACATTTGTTGCATTTTCCAGGACGATTCAACCATTATTCAATCTGTTTTTCTTTTTGTGCAAACAGGTTGCAATAGAGAGAAATGAGCTGCAAGATGAGAACGGTGTGCTCCGCAAAGAAATTTCGGAGCTTCAAGACGAGTTGAGAATGCGGACTTCCAGCAATCCAGCGGGTTGGGACCATGGCAACGCTGGAGTGAATTCCCCTGTTCCTCACCCGGCAACTGCAGTATTCTCATCCCAGCAGGCACTGCAACCACCTACCATCGCAAGCACTGTATTCCCCCTGCAGCAGCCACTGGCACCATCAGCAGTAATCGAGCAATCCTATGCCACACCACCATCACTGGAACTGAAGCTCTTCCCAGGAGCTGAATCTGTTGAAGTTCACGGGCGATCAGAAGACCAGGAGGCTCCCAACTATGTGGCGCGACCACAGGCAAGGTACCCAGCACAATCAGCCTCGTGGCCAGTAACCTTGTTTTCTGGGCTTCCAAGAATGGAAGATGAGCAATGCAGTAGCAGCACAACCAACAGCAGCAGGGAAACTAGCACAGGTAGAGGCTGAGTGGATCAGCTCCAACTACAACAATCTAAGAGTTTCTGTTTTGAGCCCAGTGGATGTACTGACAGCACAAGCTGTGCGCGTGTAGATAAATTTGGATCTCAGAACGATAAATTTTACTCTGATGGAAATAGGTCCCTCTTCTTGCAATTGTTGATATCCCAGCAAATGCAGATTGATCTTGTTGCCACTTTGCATGCTGAAGTTACAAGCTATGTGTCTGGCGTGCTCAATGTTTCGATAAACCTTATAGCTAGTGCTGTATAATGTCTGATAATTTCAATTAGAGTACAGTATTCCATAAGCCTGGACACTTTGATTACCGGTTTATTGGGAAGGATCACATTCAGCCATGTTGCCAGCTATCCACATGGAATTATCCACCATACGTTTCGAGGTAAGTACTCCCTCTATATCCTTAAATATATGACGTTTAGGACAAGAAATTTAATTCAAAATGAACTAATTCTGTTGTCCTAAACATCATATATTTAAGGACGCAGGGAGTAATAATAATAAAAAAGACTGTTTGCACTTCTGAACCTGCTGTCTACTGAAACGATTCTCCTTTTTCGAATTCCTGGTGAAGAATGTCCTTCTCGCCCATACATTGCCATCTTGAGGTAGTTTCCCAACCGTTAGGCTTTGTTTTGATCTAAGTAGTGTTTGGGATCTTGGAATCATCAAAATCTGCACTGCAGAATTTGGTCGGCAAGCTGAGCGGAATTGAGCGATTGGCTAACTGAATAAACAGAAATTGACCAAGCTAGGTACGACCGCAGCCACAGAAATGTGGCTGAAAACAGGAAAGAAAATCATCGCAGAGTTGTTTAGAAATTTCGTTTTAGATGGGCTCAACTCCGGCTGGCAATGGCTTCCCGAATCCAAACTAGTACAAAAAAAACTCCCGGTTCCTGTGCAGTACTGCAGGTAAGCCACTGATGTGTGGGACCGGGTGTCAGTACCATGTTCAGCGGCCGCGAAGCCCAGTTCGACGAATCCTGGCCCAAATACCAGAAGGCCAGAACCAAACGAACCCTTATCTCTCTCTCCGAGGCGAGAAATGAAAATGAAGCAGCAGTTTCCCCTTGCCGGCAAGCGGCAACCATCCATGGCGACTGCCGCCCCCTTCACCTGTCGCTGCCTCCTGGCCCCGGCACAGCAATCCCATCCACGGCTACCTGCCTCCATCCGCCTCGACCTCTCCAACCCCAAGCAACCTCCCGCCGACCCGAAGCGCCGGCGGCACCATGCCGCTTCGCACCCGGCCTTCTCCGCAGCCGCGCGGAGCCGTGCCAAGAAGATCCCCATCCCGGACACCGACGAACCGGCCGCCGGAGTCCGCGTCACCGATCGCGGCCTCGCCTACCGCCTCGACGGCGCGCCGTTCGAGTTCCAGTACAGCTATACCGAGTCCCCGCGCGCGCGGCCCGTCGCGCTCCGTGAGGCCCCGTTCCTGCCGTTCGGGCCCGAGGCCACGCCGCGCCCCTGGACGGGGAGGAAGCCGCTGCCCAAGAGCCGCAAGGAGCTACCGGAGTTCGACTCGTTCGTGCTGCCGGAACCGGGCAAGAAGGGGGTGAAGCCCGTGCAGTCACCGGGGCCGTTCCTCGCCGGGATGGAGCCGAGGTACCAGGCGGCGTCCCGAGAGGAGGTGCTCGGGGAGCCCCTCACCAAGGAAGAGGTCGCCGATCTTGTCAAAGGGAGCCTCAAGACCAATCGACAGCTCAATATGGGTGGGTTCCCTCTCATGTCGTGCATTCAACTGTCCCGTGTTTGCACTTTGCAGGATTAGGATGGGCTCTGAAGCATATACCCGGAGTTTTGCCTGCTGTAATTTCTGGTCTCCTTTTGACTTCTTCAGGTAGGGATGGTTTGACACACAATATGCTGGAGAACATTCATTCACATTGGAAGAGGAAGAGAGTTTGCAAGATAAAATGCAAAGGTGTCTGTACAGTGGATATGGATAATGTCTGCCAGCAGCTCGAGGTAGCTACCTCATTTCCCTTCTTTTTGGTTCAGTTGTTTGTGTCAGTCAAGCTGAGTCAATAATGATATCAGTACACAAATAGAATGTACTCCTGTCAAGGTGTGAAAACAACCACAGTTTAACAACAGTTTACTTCAAAAAAAAATAACAACAACAGATAAGTAAATTCATGGAGAGGCGTGCAGAATTTGCACTATCCTAAGACCAAATTACACCCTCGGACATGGAGGGTTTTCTGCTCTTTGGTCCCAAGGTACAACCCAGGTGTACCCCTCCAGTAGCAGGCACGGATTAACAGGTCATCGGTAAACACCTCAAGTCATGTATTTTTTAGGAAACAAATGTTTTGAAGGATTATCTATTTATGTATTCCTTGTGTTCCAAATCATAGTTCACTTCAGCTTTGATCAAGTTTTTAGAAAAATAGACTAACATATATAGTACCAAGATAAATGCATAATCAAAACATATTTCATGGTGGATTTAATGAAACTGATTGGATGCTGTAAATGATGGTGCCTTTTCTTTATAAATTTGGTCAAATTTATAAAAAGTTAGGACAAGTTAAAACGAACTATAATTTTAAAAAGAGGGGTCGCAATGAAGTTTATGAATTGTAACTATTTTAATGAAAAGATTTCTATGAATATTTTTTGCTAACACCCCCCCCCCCCAACCCCCACCACCACCGCCCACAAAAGTTTTAAAACTTTTCATGAAAGTAAAAATGGCTTTTAATGAATGTTTTAACCTCGTGCTAGCACTAGTCACTATATGTATTGGAACCACTTTTTTTTTTCTGGCTTCTACATCTAGAGTATAACAGTAAAGAGAATTTCTACGGTGATTCAATGGGGTGCCGCATTTATGTCCATGCACTTTCATGAGGGCTCAGGGATTTGCCCAATTCCTATGGCTGTGGCCCCACGACTATTCTCATGTAGGTGAATTTCTCAGAGGGTGCACAGTATAGAAATACCACTTCTCTAACCTGGCCCACTCATATTAGATCCAAAGGATGTGATTGAGATTGTATATGTTCAACAATATGGTCTTGTGCACCTACCGCCAATATTTCCTCATTCTTCAAGGCTCATGTTTGCTCCTTCGGACAAATACATCACGCATAATTTTAGAAGTCACCTTAGTTACAGATATAGGTTCTGTTTCATTCTCGCTGAGGTCAGCCGCACTGCAACTGCCAAACTCCGCCGCTGAAACCCGGTGCCAGACTTTAGACGAGTATTGGCGAACAGGGCTGCTGCACATCGCAGTTGCGGCACGGCAAGCCTTATTGAGAATCTCCTTCCTGCAGTTGTATGATTCTTATCCCTCTTTTGACAACTTTATCTTATACTGCAACAGGAAAAAGTTGGAGGAAAAGTAATACACCGCCAAGGGGGTGTCATATTTCTTTTTCGTGGTAGAAACTACAATTACAGGACTCGCCCAAGTTTTCCTCTTATGCTCTGGAAACCTGTTGCACCAGTGTACCCTCGCCTGGTTAAGAAGGTCCCAGATGGCTTAACTCCAGACGAGGCCACAGAAATGAGAACGAAGGGAAACCAATTACCTCCAATTTGCAAACTTGGTAAGGCCAAGTTTCCTTCTGAAACCTATAACTGCCAATTAGTATGGTAAACTGTATTCTTGGACTAGACCACGTTAGCGTTAATTGTTGAATCCATCTGATATATTGTGTAAGGCTTTGATGCACGCATTCGGATTTTCATGCCTTCCTCCTGTTGTACCGCTATGTGGTGAGAATTGCATTTCAATGCCGTCAGCTCATTGTGCACGGGCAGTAACCTTTCAGTGCCTCTCACTAACTGTGCACTGGAAGCAACAATTTGATGAGTACAATGCTCAGCAGATTCACATTTGAAGGGCATATACTAATGCTGCATTGTATCATTTAGTAATTGTGCATTCAGTAATTCAGTAATAATTTTCATTGGAAGCAACTCTTTGCTCACTCATTTACTCGTTCAATTTTTATAGGGAAAAATGGTGTTTATGGTAACCTTGTGAAGCAAGTTAGAGAAGCATTTGAAGCATGTGATCTTGTCCGTGTTGATTGCTCGGGTCTTAACAAAAGTGATTGCAGGAAAATTGGAGCTAAACTAAAGGTTTGACAAATCTTGAAGAATACTGTTGGTTATGGATTTATTTATTTATTTATTTTTGTTCAAAAGTTGATGAACTCTACCTTCGCAGGATCTAGTACCATGTATCTTACTGTCTTTTGAGTTTGAACATATACTGATGTGGAGGGGAAGTGATTGGAAATCATCTCTTCCTCCATTAGAAGAAAATAATTTTGAAGTGAGAAAGGTGCAAGAACATGTTAGTGGCGAAGATTTTAATGAAAAGGTTGGACATTCAGGAACTGTTTTAACCGAGATTGAGTTGGCCGGTATTGCAACATCTCACAAGAACTGCAACTTGGGTCAAGGTGAAGAAAAGTTGAAAGGTACCATGAAGCCTAATCATGGCACTGATATGGTGTTGAGTTCTGCAGTGGAAGTCCCTGGATTGCTTTGTTGTACAGGTATATCTGGAACTGAACCCTCAGCAGATACTAATAGAGGTCTGGTTGAGAAGTCCCTTGATCATTCTGCAAGATCTGAACACTGTCCGGATGATTTAGAACCACACCCTGGTGTAACAAGCATAGGTGATGATTTGGAAACTAAGATGAAAGGCAACAAAGGTATAGAAGGTACAGATGTTCTCAGTAGTAGTTCTAAAGTGCCTTATATGGTGGGAGTGTTATGCCTTTTGGAACAGGCCATTGACAGTGGCAGGGCGCTTGTTCTGAGTGAGAATGAGTTTACTGATTCAGATCTGGTCTATCAAAAGTGTGTTGCATTCATGAAGTCAATTCCGTGTGAACTGGTTTTCAAGCGTACTCAAAGTAAGGCCAGTGCCAGGAGAAATGGGCCAGACAAGCAAGTAAAAATTAAAAAGCATCTTGTAGAAAATAAACTATCCAGCAGTCATGTTGAAAAGAAAGATAATGCCAGTGGAGGTTTGGCAATGCAGACAAATGGCCGTGCGCAAGAGTTACTATCGGATGTGGTTCCACAAGGTACGTTAAGAGTGGATGAACTAGCAAAGTTACTAGCTTAGAGGTCATTGTTCTTTATCGGCCGTAAAGAGCAGCTAACAATGTCCGGATAACATTATTTTTTCTCCAGTTAGACCGATAACTTACTGCGTTTGAAATCGACAGTACATGTTGGTTGCTGAAAGTATAAAAGAATCACATTGAAGGCGTGTAAATTATGTGGAACCTAGTTGTGATTCTATTATTTCGCTGGTGCCATTCTGCTGATGGAGGTGCTGAAGGATAAACGGACCTTTTGCTCGTGACTATCTCTGATCAGACGGGTGCAGCTTCTCAAAGTTCTCATAGCCTCTGAAGTCCTAAACAGTCCCTCGGCAAGGCAGGTTTTAGATAGGTTTCATTTGCCCTCATCCCACATTTTTGGTTGTTGTATTCTGATTACAATAGCACCCTCCCTTTGTAATTTTTGTTGATAAATCTCAGCAGAAGCAGAACTGAAGATAGATCTTGTTGCCATTCTGCATGCTGAAGTTACTATGAGTCGGCTGATGGCAATCATTGCCAGAATGTTGTATAACGTCTGATAATGCGAACTAGAGTTTATAGCTTAGACACTTTGATTACTGGTTAATTGGAAAGGATCACATTCAGCCATGTTCTCAGCTATCCACAAGAAATTATCCACCATACATTTTAAGATTGAAAAAAAAAAGAACTCAAGCTTGTTTGCACTATACCAATGAAACTAGGCCAGGTGTGATTTTACTGGATATCACTGTGGCCGATTGCCTCTGAAGGAGGAACTTGAGGCAATTGCAGGAGTGTCTTCCCTGTATGGCTGGGTTGCGGGATCAGTCACACTTGGTAGCCTTTGCACACTCCCCTTTCCTTTTCTTGCGTTTGGGCCAATCTCTTCGATCATGTACTTCCAGCCGTCGATAGGACGCCTCCGACTGAAAATGTGGGTTTTGATGAAGCTAGCAATCTGCAACCACAATTTTAATGTCATTATGGAAACCACCGTCAGAAATAGCATTGGGTAACGAAAGTATAACTTCTGGACCTGCTGTTTACTGAAAGCGATTCTCCTTTCGAATTCCTGGAGAAGAATGTCCTCTTCTCGCTGTGAGATCTCCCATATATTGCCATCCTGACCTCTTGTGGTAGTTTCCCAACCGTCAGGCTTGGTTTTGATCTCAGTCGTGCTTGGGATCTTGGAATCACCAAAATCAGCATTGCCAGAATCAAAGATACTGCATTAAAAAATGGTCGTAACCAAGTTAACAAAATCAACTATAACCACATAATAAAATAATACTTTGTTATGCACGACACAACAAATCATAGTCTGTCACGCACTATAGATCTCCTACCACAGGAAGACAAGTAAAGCTAGAAATGATTTTACAGTATGCAAAGTTCCTATAAGCCCTTGACCCAGGTGATACAGGGCAGCTTAATAGTTACAGTGCATACTGGGCAAGGTTGATCAGTTTAAGGCTTTAAGCAATAGTAGCACAGCCAAAGAAATAGGGCATATGACAACTAGAATGTGAAGGATGCAATGGTCAGTCAATCCGGCATGCAACTTTATGTTGCCAACGCTTATTCCTGCCAACTAGGTGATGAGCAGCAATATCTCCAAAAGTTGGCATCTGTTCTGTCAAGCAAGAGCAACTGATACTCAACCACAAGTGCTTACTGTTACATCCAAACAAAGACTCAACTCAAATTCCACAAAGAAATGTGGTGTGTACCAGACCCAGGGTTTGCCCTCATCTAGTAAACTGGATTCATGCTGTGATACTGTCATTCTGCTAGAATGAAAATTGGGTGGAAAATGGTATGGGTCGTGTGCCTTGATTCTAATTTGGATTATTTGGACAAGCATGACAGAAAATAACACAGGATGTAATCTGTCCATCAGGATTCAGGCAGTGAACTGGTTAAACATGTAGTTTGCCATCAAGATTAAGGCAGTGAACCAATGCAATGCGCAAGTTGATAAGGATTTACCATTAGCGGTGAAGTTTAATGTGCAAGTCACCACCAGGATTTAGGTATTAACCGGTTTAATATGCAAGTTATCATCAGGATTTTGGTAGTGAACTGGTTTAATGAATAAGTTGCCATCAGGATTTAGTTTTCTCAGTGAACCATTTTCACAAAATTTCACTCAAAACTATTGCAATTACCTAAGACACCGAATGTGTTTTATTTTGACACGCAACAGATGCTTTCAAATCCATGTAATACAGCACCACAATCCACTTTAGCAAAAATTCTGGTGTTCCTAACAGCAAACGTAACAGGAACCATGACAGAATCATTTAACAAACGACATGGCAATCGATCTTCCTTACTGGAATGTCTAAATGACAAATTATCATGATTGATATTGCCATGCGTTTGGTACATATTTGTAACTTATCTAATGATAGGTATCACATGGAACATTGTCCTTGCAAGAAACAGAAAGACTCTTCATGCATTCTAGCGGAGGTAGTGACGCAAAATTGCACTAACATTCTGGCACTACAGAATCATAGAGCAAGAACTCAGAAAAGAGAAACATTTTGCTGCACTGGGCACAAGAACGTTCCCAGATTTCATTAATACCTTAATCTTTTTCTTCGATGTACTCCTTTATCCCTTATTTTTCGTTTTATTTGGTTCACATTTGTACAACTTTTTGCATGTTCAATAAAATTTAGTTAGGGGTCTCCCCTCCCTGACTTCCTCGAAATAAAAAAAAGAAAGAATCATAGACAAATACTACATTTTTAAGCTTTGCCAAGAATCTGACAAGAAGATTCTTGCAAGGAAATTACTGCATGTGGTTCCAGTATGTACTAACCAATCCATATGATCATCTAAATCGCAAATATAACTGATCTCACAATTTCAATAGAATCTTCATCGGTGTGGCCAGTGGCCACACGGACAGGGAGGATAGCCAAAGGCAAATCAGTAATGGAGTATCAACTTACTCAGAGCACGAGTCGAGGAGCCGGTCGATGTCGTCAGCGCCGACGCCTCCGCCGCCGAGGCGCGCCTCCTCCATCTTCTCGATCTCCTTCACCCACAGCGCGGCGTGCACGCGCTGCTTCCTGGTCCTGTACTCGTCCGCCCGCGCCTTCTTCTTTGCCGCGGCGCCGCCCTCCCGGCCTTCCGCCGCGACGCGCTGCGGCGGTCCCCGCCTCGACGCGGCGCGGCGCTCGGCCCAGCGCTCGTCCATGTCCGCCACGAAGGCCTTCGTGTCCGGGTCCACCTCGGCGGAGACGGCCGGGACGGCGGGCGCGGAGGCCGAGGTGGGGGACTCCCACGGCGCGGCGGGCGCTGGGGAGGAGGCGGGGGAGTCGCCCGGTAGCCATGCGGTCTCCCACGCGTCGTTCCACTCGTCGTCGCCGGTGGCCCCGGAACGGGGTGGCGGCGGTGCGCGGCGGTGGGAGGAGAAAGCGCGGAGACAGGAGGAGGGGGAGGCGGCGGCGTAGGTGGAAGGGGCGGGGAGGCGAAGGGCGCGCCGAAGGGACTGCATGGCGGGTGCTCGGCGAAATGCCGCAGAGAGCGTGGGATGCGTAAGTCCGCGACGAGCCGACGAAGGCCGAAGGGTACTAGTGCTAGTGAGCCGACGAAGGCCGAAGGGTACTAGCACTAGCACTAGCACTAGCACTACATGCTACTCGTTTGGACTTTGGATGGATCGAGCGTTCGAGCTGGAGTTGGCACGAATAATAATTTCCGGAAAATTACTATTCGCAGGATCCGTTTGAAAAGGAGCTTCCAATCCGTAACTAGATTTACTAGCCCTTAATCTCTACTACTACTAGGATCGTGACCGTGTGTTGCTACGGACAACACAAATTATAGATAGGTTCCATTCTGATCTTAGTGGCAAACAACATATATGCAAGACATCCAACTTTATAAGAGAAGCATGCATACCAATAACATCTTGTGTTCATTCACAGTACATGTGCAACACAAATCAAATATCTTGAAGAGACATCCATTAAGTGACAAATCCTTAGTCAGTAGATGGATAGGAGAAAAGCTTCTGTCCCGAAATGATTTTAGAGCAAACCGTGCTAAACCTAATATCTATCGTCTTATCCTAGCATCTGTAGGGATCTTGAAGCTGAGCAACAAGAATCCTGAATGACAGTAATGAAGAAAATCACATACAAACACAAAAGCTAAATAGCTATGCTATCCTATCGTCGGTTACCGTCAATGGCACAAACACCATGAACATTGGCGTAGGAGTGGGATTATAAGGGGCCAAATCCAGGAGCCGCTTTTTCTCTATCATATTCCTGCATTCACCATGAGTGAAACAACCACATCGTCCTGCTAATGTAGATCGATCTGATTTTCACGATGAGTGAAACAACCACATCGTCCTGCTAATGTAGATCGATCTGATTTTTTCATAAGAAGGGACTGGTTATCTGCATCTTTAAATAAAGAAACACATCTTTCATTTTTCTGGATGCATATGTACCAAAGGAGCACGAGCATAATACAAAGTATAGAACCTCAACAGTAAACTGCTATTCAGGAATCATAGACATAGCAGATTATTAAGAGTTCAAGACACGTCAGAGTCCAGCCTTAAATCATGTAAATCATCTAGAAAGATAATTTCCCCACCGCACTTGCAGATTTTGTTTAAAGAGCAAAATGGAAGAAAAGAAAATTAAAGCATCCCTTTTTTTTATATATTGGCATGTCAAATGTCTCATCTTTGTGACTTCCATCACAGTTAGAGAGAATAATTTCAGTAAGCAACTTAAAATAAGTTGACCAGTAATATATGAGAGGGAGATCATAATGTAAAAAAACACCATCTTTTGGCTGATCCACAAGCCTGAAACATGATTCTAGATGATTGTCCTTTCACTTGTACAATTCCGAAATTACATTAAGGCTATTTAATTTAGCTAGAGGCATCACCATTCATGCATCTCGAGTTGGTTATTCTTATTCAAATGTATGTATTTTTTCCCTTTTACATGGCAACTGCAATAATGCTCGAGTACCAAGATAGCACAATGGAAGCAGCTAACAAGTAAGAGATACTGTATTTCAATTAGCCAACTATAATTTAATCATCACCATCCAAATTAAACTCAAGACGGAAAGCATTGACCAACGAATCTCCATCAGAATTTTAGTAAAAATCAATAGCCCAGAGAAGAACACCGAGAGCAAGGAGAAGAAATAAGAATCCACCTGGATCGGGGAGAGGTTGTTTGTTGACGAACTGGGTAACTGTCTCCTCCAAACTTCCTTAACACTGCAGAGAAGTAGCTTATGTATAGCATCAAAGCATATTCCAATTCTGAATCACCACATGTTTGTAGCACAAATTCACAATCTTGTATTCATATACTGCATATTAAGTAAGTCAACGAAATGCCAAATTATTTGACTTCCCATTTTCTATTATCCTTTTAACTTGAACATAAGGGATAAACATACTCTAACAAAAATAATGATGGGCAAATCCACTTCAAATAACAAGTGACAATCTCACCTTTCTCGCCCATTAGCATGAGAGAAGAAAACAACAAATAATAGAGTTATGCCTATTTTTCTTTATGTATGTAAGATCTAAAACTTTTATCATAATGATGAAAATGAAGCATTTTCACAGTAATCATATAAATAAGAGCTCTGCAATATTATGCCGAAGAGAATAAAAATCTCAGTATAAACATATGCAGATATCTTACTTGTTTATCTCTCAAAATGAACATGCATAGCAACCTGCATGCTCCACACAATGCCCACGAATAAAGCCCGACCTGCATGAGTGCTAATAACTTAAATAACATTACTGATAATATACACACAGATTATCAACTCAATGGTGGATTTGCCCATACGAGGAAAATTATCTTTCCGAAAGTGCATATCTGAAATTTCATCTGTAATGACAGCAATATTTCTGTACAAAGCACAGGTGGAAGGAACATCATAGCAGAAAGCAAGATTCATAGCATTTAGAGGCATATTTACATAAGCTATGAACGGACTTTATATTTGTGCCAAACAAAAAGAATACCCACTGTCACCTCTCTGGTCATTGACCACCGCCAAAAAGCATTTGAATGTATGCACACCTCAGCAAGGAAAATGGAATAAATCATTTGAATGTATACCTGACTAATGTGCGCGGAGCCAAAAAAAACAAGATCCCAGTACTTTAGCAAAATGACCTCTAGCAGTTTGGCATGAAAATAAAAGAGACTTGCACTCAGATTTATTTTCTAATAACAACTCTCAAATCTACGTAAAAGGGTAATGTTGTTTAATGATGAAAGACTGAACATGTCAGTCACACGAAGTGGAAATATCTTCAGCCCATTACATCACAATCATGCCACCATATCATTTCTGGTGAAACATTCCATGCCTCCAATTTCAGTTTGTCCCGTAGAAAGAACGCAATTCGCACCATGCAGAAGCTTGATATCCTAACAAAATTTTCACTAACTAAAGCTACAAGGCAGATCTGCACATACCCAATCAGTAAACATGATATCCTTTGTGTTTGTCTTAGACTGGGCTAATTGGAATCCGTCCTCAAGATAAGATTTCAAAGCCTCCATGCAAGATCATTCAGAACCATTCATGAGAAATGGGAAAGGGTTAGGGGCATTTATGACTGAAATAGAGACTAATACCTGCTAGTTGCAGTCGTGCTCGCACGCGCGAACAACTTGTTGCCAACACGGTCATCAGGACAACGAGCAGCCGTGCGCTTGTGCCTCCAGCCGTCCACCGGGATAGGGCCACAGGATGAGTCGGCGCGGCGATGACCTCAACAGAACCATGAATCGATCTCCATGTATCTGAATTCTGAGATGTTAGAACATATCAAGCTTATAATGCTTCTCAAAGCTCATTGACCCATCTCAGGATTTCATCATGTTCAGAAAGCTGCAATCAATACTGGCAGTTTACTCTTGCGGCACTGCAATTAGAAATTTTGCAAAATGCAAAAGTCAAAGGGTAGTCGCAGCAAGCCATTTATGCTATATTTATCCAGAACTACATAATTCAATGTTGTATGAGTGCATAAATTATCTATTTATCATAATGAAGTAATGAACCAATTAAACATACCTACTAATCTCCATCATGGTCATACTCCATGTCCCTTTATTTAACTTGAATTCCTTCCAGATGCTTGCACCAAAAAAAATCATAAGAAGTTCAGTGACAATAATCTTTGGATGCTACAAATACAAATGATAATGTTATCAATTAATATCATGTGACTGGAAAGTGTATATGTAACCAACAAAATCTGATCAGAAATCTGATCAGAAAGGTCGACCAAGAAGAATACTTGTTTTAAGATAACACCATGTGATCCTTAATTGTTGAAGCAAGATGTTGTCATTATTGAAGCAAGATGAGGGAATAGAATTTTTCAAAGTGTAACGGGATGGTAAGAAAATATAACAAAGCAACAGCTTTCTCTACTTTAACAAGCATGTCGTGTGAGAGAAAATTGTAGATAGAAGGTGATTCAGTATATGGTGCGTGCACCTTTTATGTTGCCCAAACATCACAACATAAATTTAGTTTGGAGTAGACCTAAAGATCAAAAAGAAGTAGGCAGTTACAAAGCAATAATTCCCATGTTGTGAAAACACAAGCATACAATACAACCTAGATTTTTTAAGGTCTGCGAAATCAATTTGCAAGTTATTGTATTTAATTTCACAAAACATACATCTTGTCACTATCACCAATGTGCCCCCAAGAAACAAGCATCCTTTTGAGCATTCTGTCATATACCTTGCGAGCTATAGCAAGGACACATGCCCTTGGATCAAGCATTCACGTAAGGGTGAACGGCATCAAGTGAGGAATCAGAAAGATGGGAGTATGGGGATCATCCAAGTCGATCTGAATCCACAAGTATGCCCTGGCGGCAGGAGCAAAGATGATGGGAGTTTATGGATTAGAAACGAAAGCTAACCAGCAGTGGTCGATGAGAGGCTCGATCCATGGGCGACGCTGCCCGCGGAATCCACTGGAGAAGGCCGCGGCCGACGATGGTAGCTGATGGACGGCGGATGGCGCTGCGTACGATGGCTTGGTCCTCTGGTATTGACGGCGACCTGCGGTTGTGGGAGGCAATCGGCGTTGACGGCAGCCGGCAGTTGAGGGCGGTGATCGGGAGAGGAGGCGACTCAAGCGGAAAAAGGAGGCGGCAGTGTCACGGGGCGGGGACGGCGACGCGACCGTTGTGGACAGCGGTGCGGCCAGGGCAGGGGCGGGGAGTCGATGCCGAGGGGATGGTGGCGGCGCGCGGTGCAGACCCCCGCGCCGCAGTCATCGTCAAAGCCCAAACGTGAGTTGCAGTGCGGGTTCCGACGGACGGCGAACGACGAATCCTCCGGGCGCGAGGGTGCCGCAGATTGGCCTCTAGGGCGGCATAGGTAGGGGCAAAATCGAGATTGGGAGGGCGAGCGGAGGTCGCGGGGGCAGGGGCGCGGTCGCGCGAGCGGACACGCGGGGGTGGAGGGCGGACGCACGGGGGAGTGGAAAAAAGTACTAACGAATTTTTTTCTCCACTTCGTACTTTTTAGGAGTAGAGATAGAGAAAAAGAACGAAGTGTCCACACAACGTGGCTCCACTTGCGTCCGCTCCGCTCCGCGCCTCCACGCCGCGTGCGTCCGCTCCGCCTCCGCAAACCCCCATCCGCAGTTCCGCACGCCTCCCTCCGGTCCCACCCTCCTCGGCTCCCGTCCGCTCGCCCCCGCACCTACGCCTCCCCTCCGCTCAACCCGCGGTGGGCCCGTACAAAGACTAGCGACTCTCCCCCGAGGCGACGCCGCAGCCGAGCGCAACGCCGCCCCCCGCCCCTTCCCCACGTCCCCGCGCCGGACGACGGCGCCTCCCTCCGTCCGTCCATCCGCCGGATCCTCCACCCGCCGCGGCGCCGTCCATCTCTACCGGTCGAGCGGAGCGGAGATCCGTGCCCGGTCTCGTCTTCTGCTGTTGTTGGTGAGTAATCCCCTGCCTGTTTACCTCCCTTTCGTTGGTTTCGTTACCAGTCGATTCCGAAATTGTAGATACTTCCCCTGGGTGAACTCGATTCACTACATGGTGTGGATTTGTGTGTGTGCGTGCGTGGTGGCACCCAGTTAATCGAATCGAATCCATCCCCGTCCACGGCCCATCGGCGCGCGGGATCGATCGACGATCGATCTCAGGCGACACGGGCGCCGCGCCGTGAAAGTTAGTTTTGGGTGTTCGTGCCGCACCTACGCCTCCTGACCCCTCTTGCCCTTCACCCACAAACCCTAGCTCCTCTCGCCGCCCCTGCCGCACCCCCGACACCCACCCACTGCTTCCTCTCCGATACGGCAACTACGGGCATCCACCTACTCCGCGCCGGCGACGCCACCGCCTCCTCCGTGATGTGCCCCCGGCTCAGCCCGGCCGTGGCTCCTCCGGCCCCTGGCATGCCGGGCCACCTCCCTGCCCGACCGCCTCCACCCCATCCTCATCGTCGCCCTGCGTCGCCTCCCCTCCTCCAGTGCTCCCCTTGCTATGCTGCGCCGCCTCCTCCCAACCTCGCTGCCCTGCGCCGCCTCCTCCCCTTGCTACGCCGCCGCGCAATGCGAGCACCCGGTTGCTCGAGATCTGTTTTTTTCGGAAGCCGCTCTCTTCGCACCCCTCGCGAGCTCCCCGCCTCCGTGCCTGCAGGCCCGTTGATCGGTTCCAGGACCCAAAGATCGCTCCCGTGATGACTGTGCCGTGGTTCCTGAGGAAGGCCCCGACTGCTGGGTATGTATCTTATCTGTATGTATCTTATCCTCTTTCATATACAATTCGTGGTCTACAGAATACGTTAGGGTTTCAATTCACCGATTCATGTTTACAGATCCACTAAACAAAATTCATGGTGTACTGATGTCACTGGTGATTTGTTGTTTTTATGCCTTTCCAGATGGAGGAGGGAGTGGGAGCAGAGGAACATTGAGTGCCGAGGTGCCGGGCGCAGCTGCAACAGGCGATTGCCAGCACTAGATGAGTTCTGTCACATATGCTTAAATGTCTGAATTGTCCTGTAGGAGAAATGTAGATACTTGTGTGTAACTTGATCATGCATTTGGTGAGATGGAAACCATTTCTACTCCAAATCGAGTGGTTTGCATTTGTGATGATCCCATGTAAATTTCATCGGCCGATATAAACATGTTTAGATATACTGCAATTTGATGGATGATGGCTTGATTCTGATGTGCTTGCCATCAGGTCCTGATTATCAGTTCTTGGCTTGTTTCTCTACGGAGCTACCACTAGCAATAATACTGATGTAGATTTTCAATGTTTTGTTCCTGCTTTGTTTTTACACATTCGTTTTTTATCCTGGCACATTTATTTATAGTTGTCTTGTCATCCAGCTGTAAGAAGTATGGTAGTTCTGATCTAAGGCTCACGGGAGAAAACATTTAAAATCTACATCAGTATTGTTTTATGTTTACCTAATTTATTGCTTGAGAAGATGATATGATACACTTATTTTAACCAATCATATGTAGAGTTATGCTTTGAAGTTCATTGTTGCCAGAATTCGATTCAGATAAGATGTATTGTGATGGTGAGAACTCACATTGTTGGTAGACAGTGTGCGATGATAATATTTTTTCATATGAATCTCTGAATATGTTAACTTGAGACTTTAAGTTTAACAAATAAGCTTTAATTTTCTTAACTTCAAGTCAAGGTTCTATATAGAAATTTAGTATGATATTCTATTTAGTTTAGCTGAAGATGTTATGAATATTAATGGATTCCCTTCCTTTATTTCTTTATTTAGGGAGACCAGAAAAAACCCGAGTCCATGTTGCTTGACTGAATATAGGTGAGAAGAGTAGTATTTGTGTCCCCATTTTCTTATACTGTCAATTCAATGGGAATATAGTCTATGTTATATTTTCTTATACATGTTGAGGCTTAGATTCAGGTTAATTGGATGCACAACTAAACATTATTTATGATATCCAATGCAATAGTACATACTAAATCATATGCTACAATCTTTCCATTTTGCACTTGTCGTTGGAACTTAAGATTTTTCATGATATATCCAGTGCTTTGGGACTGCAGCTTACCTTTGTGCTTAATCCTTTGCATGTTGTCTGGTGTGATGACATTTTCTTCAATTAATCTGTTGCTTATCTTCAATTTGGTAATGTTCTTTTCTAGGCCTTGTAATTCAAATGAAGTTTCATTTTTCGGAAGCATGGGACATGCTCTGCCCCTGCAGGTAATTACCATAATTTATTTTTAAGAGGGCCCGATTTAACAAGATTATGCTTCGACAAAAAAATGAAAGTGAGTTCTCATATCCCCTTGCAAGTTAGTCATGCCCCTCAATTTATCTTAGCATGTGTGTGGACTGGCTAGCACCCTCAGTTTTAAAAAATGTGCAGCATTAATTTAATTGTTCAGTCACTTGGATTGATTTGCTTGCTCCAAGTGTACATGACTTGTAGACAATTGTCTCAGAACTATTCAGCTCATGCCACAATGTGTTCTTCTGCAGGTGGATTAGGAGATGAAGGTCAGGTAGACAAGGAAGGAGCAGGTGCCAAGAACACATCTTATTCTAGATGTGCGTAAAAGATCACATGTATGGAGTCTTCTTGTCTCCTTTTTTAATCTGATTTGTTTTGCATGATCGGTTTTATAACAGTTATAGCTACCTAATGTGAACATCTACCATATTTCTATGGCCAGTTTGATACATGCAGCTGTTATTTTAAAAATCCAAATTATTTTAGCTGAAAAATCTGCTTTGAAGTGCAGATCCAGTGAAGCCTTTTATACAAAATGCAAGTATGGGATTTGCTAAAGCATACTTGAAAAAGGGTATTGGTGGCTGGTATACTGCAGTCGAGATACAGGTGAGGCCAAGCTGCACTCTAATCTAACACAAATCAAGTTGTCCTCTTAACATAGTTGCTCAAGGTCCAAGGTCCTACTATACATATCCTTCCCACTGGTCATCCCCTCAGTTGGTGATCGTTTGTTGCCATGAGTAAGAAATAATAACCAAGTGATCTCCCTTAATACATATCATGCTCTTTCTTCTTTCTATCATTTTTATGATAGGTTTTGCTTGTATGTTAATTCAGTTTCTTGTTCTGTACTTTGTTGCATCTCCATGATTGCACCCTGTCCATGGAACATGAAAGCACATAGCATCTTGGAGGTGTTGTCCCTGATCCCAAACAATCTAAACAATTCCTGAAGTAATTAACCAAGATTACAAACATGGAAATAATAGCAAATTTTCTTCTAATTTGTTTTTGTCTTCTGTTTTTCTTGTAATCATGGTAAAATAGAAATATTTCATTACTTAAGGTGACAAGGTTAGACACCTATTAATCTATATATTGTATGTGCACCAGAAAGTCTAACTTGCTTTTAATTTACCTAAGAGGCGCATAGATGAATGCAGATCTATGTGTGCTATTCATAACTAAAAAGATGTGTTGATATGAATGCAGATGACTCATTCTTGACAAAAGAAAAGGTAGTTATTTGAAGCATAAGCGAACTGGTCGACAAAGTTGAGGTGTCGTATGCACTTGTGGTGGCAAGGATTAACTCGACAAAGTTGAGCTGTCATATGCACTTGTGGTGGCAAACTTGCCATCAATATCGAGGTTATGTTTTGTTTGTGGTGACATAAAACCCCGGTCCTTGTGATTGGTGCATTGAAAAGTTCAAATACCAAAATCTTAGCTCTATATACTGTATTTTGTATGAAAAGTTCATTTGCAAAATCTTAAGTAGGAACTTGGATGATATATTTATTTCATATTTGTACCTGTTCTTACATTATTATTATCTTTTTAAATGAAATGTGTTTTGCAATATAAATGTGTTGCTGTCTGTAGCAACGCACGGACACTTTCCTAGTTCTAAAAAAAGATTTAAACTAGCCCTAAGAAATTGGATTTAATTTTTGTGCACACGAGCATGCACTTGTTAAGTTTTTCAGTAATGTTAGGAGACGGACGTCCGACGCGATGGACGGACGCCCGTCATTTCCCACCGTATTGTTTTTAGGGGACGTTCTGGTGCACGCATGTTGGAATGACTCATGTTGCGAGATATGTTCCCAGCGCTAGAAGTGGACGGGTCCTTCCTCTCTCTCGCTGTATTGCTTTTTGGGATGTTGCAATCGTTGTATATTAGTGTTGTAACAATATTCTTAGCATGTTGCAATTGGTCGTCTTCATGATGTAATTGTTTGTCGTTCATGTTGCGATCGTTGTGATCATGTTGCATCCACGTTCTCGACATGTTACGAGTGTTTCATGTGAATGTTTTAAAATTAGATCTAAATATTTTTTATGTTGCAAACATTGAGTTTAGATGTTGCGGATGATGTTACAGACATGTGATGTTGGGTGTTGCGTCGAGGGGAAGGAGGGAGGAGGGCCCTTGATGTTGGATGTTGCAAATATTAATTTTCAATATCGCGGATGTTGAGTTTCGATGTTGCAGACATGTGATGTTGGGTGTTGTGTCGAGGAGGAGGGAGGAGGGCTCCTGATGTTGGATGTTGCACGCAACACGGGTCGCAATATGGGTCGTTGGGTATTGTGTCGGGAAGAGGAGGAAGGAGGCCCCCTGATGTTAGATGTTGCACGCAACATGGCTCGCAACATAGCTCGTAACATGGGTCGCTGGACTTCGATCTGACGGCGGAGTTGCTTCGAATCCGACGACCGCGGAGACGTCTGATGCTAGTGCCCGAAACGGACGTCCGAGCGCTAACAGTTCCGTAAGTTTTTTTTTTGGCTCGTGACATGTCAATCTGTGGTGAAATGTAGTACTCCTTTAGATGGAGCATAATAATTGAGAAAATGTTTTTCAAAAAACAATAATCGAGAAAACATAACAATATTATAGCGACTTGAATTATCTAGAGGAGGGGCGAAGCCAGAAAAAAATGCTATTGAGGTCTTTCTTATTTCAGATTGGGTTCTTTACCTTTGAGAAACAGTAGTAAACAATGATTTTAATTGATTTTGCACAAATCCATCGGGTCGCTGACCCGACAACAAAGCGCAGCTGCGCCCCTGTCGCAGAGGGCGTGATGATCGATGAGTAGACAAAAAGTAAAGGCGAGGAAGTAATTATAGTGCTGTAAAATGCGATGGTTGATGGGGACATGCGTACTATGGAGGGTAAAAAAAACTTTTCTAAAATTATAGTTCATGGTGTGGTACTGTTAAAGATTTGAAAAAAAAATGAATCAGTGTCAAACTTGAATTGGATTATGGGGGTATTTATACAATTTTACCATTTTAAAGTTATGGTATGTGATATAATCATTTCCTTTTTACTTTGTTTAAAAAATAAAAATAAGCTTTGATAAGAGGGTAAACTAAATAATTATACTAGTGTAAAGATCAGTTTAACAAACGCGAACTTAATGAGATGAACAGAACATTAAAGCTGCAAGAAAAGATCATATTACTTCCTCCATTTCAGATTATGTATTGTTTTGATTTTTGTAGGTCCGCAGATTTTGTTACGTGTATAAATACATAGTATATATTTAGATGTATAGTAAATTTTATAAATTAAAAAAATTAAAACGATCTACAATTTGAAATGAAAAATAAAATAAAAGAACAAAGAAAAGTAAGAGAGAATTCCCGAATTTCAATTGCAAAATTATACTATCATTTTGAAATTTTACAAAATTACACCACAAACGCCGTGGGTCACGGCGGATAAGCTCAACCGCCGTGGGCCACGGCGGCAGGAAGCCTAAACGTCGTAGTCCACGGTGATTGGGCGTACCGCCAACGGTCCGATGAGGCTGTGAGCCCGTGGTAGCTTACCGCCGTGGGCCACGGCGGTAGGTCCTCAACGTCGTGGCCCACGGCGGCTGGCTCACCTATATAAAGGGGAGAGGGCGGCAGCCGTCGCCCACCCCTACCGCTGCCGCAGCCCCTCTCTCCCTCTCTTAAGTACGTTTCTTTCTTTTTTAATTAGTTTAATTACTGTAATTAGTGTAGAAAATTAGATTTTAGTTTAGAAATTTTAGAAATTAGTTTACAAAATTTAGATTTTAATTTAGAAAATTTAGAAATTAGTTTAGAAAATGTGGATTTTAGTTTAGAAAATTTGGAAATTAGTTTAGAAAATTTGGAAATTAGTTTAGAAAAAATTGAAAATTAGTTTAGAAAATTTAGATTTTAGTTTAGAAAATTATAGAAATTGTAGAAAATTACTTTATGTTGTTTAGAAATTCTAGAAAATTATTTTTTCTGTATTAGAAAATTTAGAAAAATAATTTCCATGTTGTAGAAATTGTAGAAAATTACTTTATCTTGTTTAGAAATTCTAAAAAATTGCTTTTTTTCTAGAAAATTTAGAAAAATAGTTTCCATGTTGTAGAAATTGTAGAAAATTATTTTACCTTGTTTACAAATTCTAAAAAATTACTTTTTCTTTTCTAGAAAATGTAGAAATGTAGAAAAATAGTTCATGTTGTAGAAATTGTAGAAAATTAATTTTTCTTGTTTAGAAATTCTAGAAAATTACTTTTTTTCTAGAAAATTTAGAAAAATAATTTCCATATTCTAGAAATTGTAGAAAATCACTTTATATTGTTTAGAAATTCTAGAAAATTACTTTTTTTCTAGAAATTATAGAAAATTTGTTGATTAGTTCTAGAAAATATAAAAATGTAGAGATTACTTTATATGGTTTATTATTATTTATTTAATTTTTGTATGTAACTGCAGCTATGGATCAGGCTCAGGATCAGGCTCGGGCTGAGGCTCAGGCTCGGGCTGCGGCGTGCGTGACGCCCGAGTTGTTGGAGGCTCAGGTCGACCGCAGGCACCGCTCGGACCTGTCCGCCGTCCTCGGAGAGGATCTTGGACACGTACGTTCTCGCACTACGCAGACGTTGTTGCCGATCCACGACCGTTGGGTTCCCAAGTACGTGAATTTACCTTTGTTATATGTACATTTATTTATTCTTTTGTTATTAACTAATAAATTTACCTTATTTGTTTCAGGCTACGCGCTGCAGAACTGCTGCCTGTAGCGCGGTTAGTCGAGGGGTATAGGCTGCGGGACGCGATTCCTCTTAAGGATCGCATCACGCGGTTCCAGTTCGACTTCTCCCTCCTCTGCGCGCTTCTGGACCACTGGAGGTCGGAGACCTACACGTTCCACTTCACTGTCGGCGAGCTGACGGTGACTCTTCAGGACACGTCCCTGCTGATGGGCCTACCTTGTGAGGGCGAGCCGATGGGGCCTGTGGACATCTCGGCGGACTGGCGTACCGAGTTCCTTGCTCGGTTCGCGAACGTTCCTCGGAACGATCGCGCCCCCGCCGCGTACCAGGAGTTCACGAACGCTCACGGACCCACCTTGAGTTGGTTGCACCAGTTCAACGTACGTACCTTCACCTTATGTTTTTCTTCGTTTTTGAATATATGGAGACAATGTTACTAATGTTTGATTTTGTTTGTGTAGGCTGATTACCTGCCAGATGACGCTGAGGACGAAACAGTCGACAGGTTCTTCGAGGCGTACCTGTTGTGGCTGTTTGGGTTCGTCTTGTTCTGCAGTTCGCAGGGAGACGCGGTATCGAGGTACTTGCTCCCCCACGCTCGGAGGATCGCCGAGGCGCCCTTGGACGCGGTGCCCCAGATCAGTTGGGGCAAGGCTGTTCTTGCCTGCACGTACAGAGGCCTGTGCTCGGGGGTGCTTAGGGGTCGTTCTGACCAGGCGATCCTTCTCGGCTGTCCTATTCTTCTTCAGCTCTGGTGCCACGAGCGGTTTCTGATTGGTCGACCCTGCGTCTCCCACGACCCGTACGAGCCCCTGCCAGAGGGCCACGACCCCAGCGACCGTTTCACGATGGGATCGCTCTGGTGCCTCCGGACGGTAATTTCTTAATTATCACTTTTAATTTGTCTCTCCATGTTGTCTAGTTTGGTCAATTGACATTTCGTTTGTATGCAGACCTCGTACGCTCACGAGCAGACGAAGAGAGCGTACAAGGACTTCGTCGGACAGTTCGACTCTCTCACGGACGCGGACGTCAGGTGGACGCCGTACTCAGAGGCGGCTGTCGCGGCCCACGCACCACAGGGCCTCTCTTCCTTTTGCTTCCGAGACCAGCACTACTGGAAGACGAAGACGCCCTTGGTGTTCGACATGTACGTGGAGGAGTACGCCGTCCACAGGGTGATGAGACAGTTCGGCCTGTACCAGGAGTCGCCTCTGCCTGTGGTGCACACTGTTCCGCCGGACGTCCAAAGGTGAGTTCTCGTCAATTTCTAAATTTAATTCCGCGTTCAAAGATTGAGCCACTGACGAATATGTTTAATTTGTTGTAGGTGGTCTCGGAGGGGAGTCCCGGGACGTGTTTCTTGGGTTGCCAGGGTGCAGCCGTACGTGAACGCTTGGGCTACCGCGGCGGAGAACGTCGTCACCGAGGACCGACCCCATGACGACACGGCGTGGGAGACGTACATCCTGTGGTACACCCCGAGGACTCGGACGCGTGTGATGTTCGTTCCACCACAGCCACCAGCGCCGGTTCCGGACGCGGCGAGGGTGATCATTCCTGCTGTCACCTACCCGGTGCGACGGGATCAGCACTACGACTCCGCGGTGAGTTTGAAAATGCAAGTAATTATTCTTATCGTACTAAACATTGTAACATTTACTAATAATTTCTTTTGCAGTACAACATGATTGCAGACCTCTCGCATATTCTAGCGGAGTCGAGGGCCAGGCTGCACCTCATGACCCACCAGGATATCGAGTAGACGTGGGAGAGGATGCAGGGTATCACCACAAGGTTCCTTACCGCGGTCAACTACCCGGCGCTACCACTGTTTTCACGGTACCCGCAATCATCCTCCAGCTCCGCCTCGACTGGTCGCTCGCAGCAGGCACCGTCGTCGTCGTCACGGCCACCCTTCCCGTCCACTTTCTACGCGCCGCGCCCTCCGGTGCATCCTACCCCCTGGAGACCAGTTCCCAGAGCAGCAGCAGCACCAGTTCACAGAGCAGCAGCACCACCAGTACCACGAGGACCTACAGCAGCACCAGCACGAGCACCACCAGTAGTACCACCAGCAGTTGTTCCTTTCTCGTCCGCTAGCACTGCTCTTCACACATGTAATGACCACAATTATATCTCTAACTATATACAAATAGAAAAATCTATTAATTATGATTCATGATTTAATAATGTTATTTGTTTCAGATTTCGTCGGCACCGGCGAGCTTTCTGACTCCACCCTAGACGACCAGACGGGAGGGTTCGACGACTTCGACCTGGACGACTTCGACTTCTTGCACGGTGTGTCGACGCAGGAGGAGCTCGGAGGGTCGCAGCTAGGAGGCGCGCCAGCCACGTGGACACAGGAGGGAGGATGCACGCAGCCAGGAGGGTCGCAGCTACGACCCACAGGTACACAGGCGAGCGGTTTGCCAGGGTCGTCCCACCAGGTTGCAGGGTCACCGGCGGCGATGGCGACACCGGATGCCGCTGCTGATGCTAGGCGTCGGCAGACCTACCCACCTGACCCGTTGACATACCCTCGCGACCATACGCGGGCCGCAGCGCGAGCAGACACGCTGCACAACAAGAAGAGGCGTTGCTAGATTAGGATGACTACTTTGTATTATGTCAGCAGCACTCTTATTTGTGATGATGACTACTTTTTATTATGTCACTTTCCTTTTCGTTATTACCTGCTCGTTTTCTGTGTCATAAAGTTAAAAAAATCATTGCGACCGTCGTGGGCCACGGCGGTAGGTTCCAACCGCCGTGGCCGACGGCGGCTGCCGCGCTTATATAAAGGGCGATGGCACCAGCCGTCCCGCCCCACCCTACCGCTGCCCCCCTCTCCCCACGGGCTGCTACTCCCTCTTAGGTAAGTTTCCTCTCTTTATTTATTTTATGTAATTAGTTTAATTAGTTTTGAATAATGTAATTAGTTTAGATATTTTATAACAGTAACTAGAGATGTCTACTGCTGCTGCCGGAGGGGTGAGGATGGTAATGGTGATCGTGATTCGTCACACCACAAGGGGAAAAGCACAAATACACCACCTGATCCGAAGATAATGAGCACGTTGGAAAGAGGTATGCTTCGTTATTTGCAAAGAAAAACTGCAGATGCCATTGCAAGAGGAGAGGAACCTCCTTAGGATGCTCTTTATGCTCCACGAGACATGCATCATTATTTGCAAGAAAAAACTGCATATGCCATTGCAAGAGGAGAGGAACCTCCTTGGGGTGGTGGTTATGCTCCACCAGCAGACCCGTGTGTTGCTAATCCACCTACTATAAAAGGTACCAAGAAAGCTAAACCTTCGTCGTCACATCGCAAGAATGGCTGAAGTTTGTCATTTTGTATGATGTTGTAGTCTTTCCTGCAGTGCTGTAATATTTGAACTACTATTTCATTTGAATCATGGTTCTGTAATATTTGAACTGGATCTTATTGTGATTGTGTTCTCAATAATTGAACCAATATTCCTTAATTTTTTTCCTTTCATAAAGTAAAAAAAATAAATGATCTTAACCGCTGTGGGCCACGGCGGCGGGCCCTAACCGCCGTGGGCCACGGCGGCTAGGGCAAACCGCCGTGGCACGCGGCGGTTAGGTCTCACCGCAGTGGAGTCGCCCCAAATGCCGTCAACGCCCTCCAATCGCCGTGGGTCACGGCGTTGGTGGTATAATTTTGTAAAATTTCAAAACGGTAGTATAATTTTATGAAAAAAAATATATAAAAAAATTCAGAATTCCACCACCGAGGAAGGCCCGTAAAGAGCCAGCCCCACTGTAGATCTAAAAGGCCCGCATTGCTTGGCCCATATAACCTTAAGCTCTAGGGTTAGGGTTTAGCGCCTCCTTTCTATAAGTGCGCCGCCTCCACACCCTCTTTCTCCTTCCCACTCCCCCTCGCTAGTCACAGCACACCTCGCGGCGGCGGCGCCCGTGACCGGCGGCGGTCGGCGGAGGCAGCGTCAGCCATGGTGCACGTCAGCTTCTACCGCAACTGTAAGCGGCATCCTGCCTCGTTATTGCCATGATTTGTTTGACGGATCCCATAGCATAGAGCGGTAGGACCTGATTTTGATGAGTGGCTATGTTCTTTGTTCATTTGAATTTTTAAGACCGCAACTCGAAATCCCTCGCTGTATTGAGAGATTTAGCCTTTTAATGTCGTTGAGGCACATCAACCTGCGTTAACGTCAAATATAGTTTCGTAAGCTGACTTCTTTGTTGAGGTAGATTAAAAGCTGTACAGTTGATTATCATCATCATCGCTGAAAGTTCAAAAATCAAAGTTCCGTTATGCTGATTCGATTTTACTTGCCAACTGTTAGGAAAAAGAGCAGTCAATCTGCACCCACCAAACATTTAACGTTCAACGTTAGGATGTTGAACCCTGAACTGCATCATGATTAGGACTCTTTAGTGAATATTTTGATTGTATGCTATTGCTACAGAGCTCAATGTACATGTTGCTGATGCCTAGATTGTGGCTGTTGTTTTTTCTGCTCATTTGACAATGTTTGTGTAATGCAGATGGGAAGACATTCAAGAAGCCAAGGCGTCCGTATGAGAAGGAGCGTCTTGACGCTGAGCTGAAGTTGGTAGGTGAGTATGGCCTGAGGTGCAAGCGTGAGCTGTGGCGTGTGCAGTATGCCCTCAGCCGCATCCGAAATGCAGCGAGGGAGCTGCTCACCCTTGATGAGAAGAACCCCCGCCGTATCTTTGAGGGCGAGGCACTCCTGCGCCGCATGAACCGCTATGGACTCCTTGGGGAGGGTCAGAACAAGCTTGATTACGTGCTTGCGCTCACTGTTGAGAACTTCCTGCAGCGTCGTCTCCAGACCATTGTCTTCAAGAATGGCATGGCTAAATCCATTCATCATGCTCGTGTACTCATCAGGCAACGCCACATTAGGTATACACAACATTTACTCACCTAGTGATTATGTTTGTGACACTTGTTATGAATTTTCGCTTAAGCTGGCATGTGTACGGATGATGTGAAGTTAGGGTTCAATGCCAATTTATTTTATTATGGTCTTTATTCTGCAGTTTTTAGGGCTGTCACAACTCACAAACCACATTATCTCGTCCTCTTTGTATCTGAGGGTCATGTGATGAGAAACCTTATGCAACTCACGACGGTCGTCTGAGACACTTTGTGTGTAATGTTGCAGTCATATTTTTCTCTGATGGCCCCTTTCACTTTTGAAGCTCTTAACAGCATTTTTGGCTCTTCATTTATTTTGTGTTTTGCTTTAAGGTGCTTTTGGTACATTTGGTGGCACAATGAGGAACTACTTTTGCTAATGTATCTATGAGGTCAAAAGGCCAATGACTCAAATGTCCTTTTCATTCTGAGTGCCCATAAATGTGTTTTTCCTTCACTTTCTTGTGAACAGTTTGTCATTCTGTTGCAACCTGACTGCTTAGTTTATTTCTTCAAGGTACTAGCCTTTTGTTTGTCCTTGAGCTTAAGTAATGCCATGTGCAGAACCTTGTGTACGTTTATTTTTACTATGTTTGAGCTATGTTTACATGGGTTAATAGAGCTACCACATAGGTCTTTACTGGTTAATAGGTTGACATGCTGGATGCTTGATTTGTAAACAAGCTTTACTCATGCAAGGTTTCACAGTTTGTATCCACACCAATTTGGTGACTTTGTTTGAACAATACTGTCAATTATAATATTGTCTGTGCCCTTGGATTTATTGATAAAGTTTTGTTACGTGGTATTTTTCATTGATTGCGCCCTTCCCAAATTAATCTGATCTTTTTTTAATGCAGAGTTGGGAGGCAGCTTGTCAACATTCCCTCATTCATGGTTAGAGTTGACTCTGAGAAGCACATTGACTTCTCCCTTACCAGCCCGCTTGGTGGTGGTGAGCCTGGAAGAGTGAAGAGAAAGAACCAGAAGAAGGCTACTGGTGGAGGTGGTGATGGTGATGAGGATGAAGAGTGATCATGCAATGCTAGCTCCTGGTTTTGTTGTTAGGACCTAATTTTGCTGGCTTTTTTAGGACCTAAAATCTTGTTACATGAACCGATGCAAAAGTTGGTCACCATGGGTTGCCTAAAATTGCTGTTGAAATTATTCAAAGCCCTCATTGCTGAGGCTGAGTTTTTATCTAATGCATATGCAAGTGAATTCAAAGATACTTAAGAAAATTGTTTCCCATGTTACTTGAATGAGCACACAATCTTGTGTCTGAGGTTTGAGCTTAGTAAAATTCTGTTGGATTTTTTTGGCTACCTCGAATCTCTGGTGTTGCAAGTTATGTGATTGGTGTTATTGCTGTATGATTGTGCGAGGAATGGGTTATATAGTAGCATTATTGTGTGGTTGTGTCCACTGTGCTTTGTTTTTTTTTTGAAAAAAAGCAGGAGTGCTGCTATGTCATATAAGGAAGATGAGAATGCAGTTTGATACATGGGTGTGATTACAAACTGGAAAGAAGTACTCTTGACTCATGAAGAAACTTAATCATTACAGCATAAAGAGAGCACCAGGCTCCTGTGGAGACCCACAGGCACCATCTCTGATGGCCATCTCCTCCTTGATCGGTTCAAAGACTCGTGTTGGCGTTGCTGTCTTCCTGTCAAAAACCCTCCTGTTTCGTTCCTTCCGGAGGTTCCAAGCCGTGTAAATTAAGATTGATGCCTTCTTAGTCCTGTTCTTCCCAGATAGACCAGTCATTGCACTATTCCACCAATCCTACAATGAAATGCACCTGTCTGGTATAGAGACCAGATTTTGTGACCAAAGGGCGACAAGCATCCATACTTCTTGGGCAAATACACAATGCAAGCACAGGTGCTCGGCAGTTTCAGGCTGTTGATCGCACAATAAGCAGTTAGGCTCACAAGGCCAATTCCTGGCCAGAAGTTTGTCTGCTGTAAGGATCTTGCGTTGTACCATTAACCAAGCGAAGAATCCGTGTTTTCCTTCAGTTTTAGCTCTCCAAGTCGCCAAACTGTCAAAGGTACAGAAAGAGCCTGCAAGTTGCGCAGCATAGGCCGATTTGGCTGTGTATTGTCCATGCCGAGTCCAGCGCCAGGTGATTACGTCTTCTTCTTCCGTCAGCTGCACTTCCGAGATGAGGGCCCAGAGTGATACCATCTGTGCCATTGCATCCACCGTAGTCATCCTCCATAAGCCCCTGGTCCAATTGTTGTTTGCTAAATCATCTTTAACACTTTGATTCTTGCGCCATGCCAATTTATAGAGCTCAGGAGCCAAATCTCTAGGTGCCTGTCCTCCAATCCATGGCGAGTCCCAGAATCTTGCTTTAACCCCATTGCCCACCACCACACAGGTGCTAGCTCTAAAGAGATGCTTATCAGTTTCATTGCATGGAGCTTCGGTGCCAACCCACGGCCGGTCAGGATCAACCCATTGGTACCATAACCATCTCAGGCGCAAAGCTCTCCCAAAAAGATCAAGATCCAGAATACCAAGTCCCCCTAAGCTTTTTGGCCGCTGTACTTTGGCCCATTGAACCAGACAGTGCCCCCCATTAGCAGATTCAGCCCCTTTCCATAAAAAGCCTCTCCTGATCTTGTCAAATTTCTTGATAGCCCATTTCTTTGCTTGGAAAACTGTTAGAAAATAAGTCGGAATTGAGGATAGCACAACATTGACTAGCTTTAGCCTTCCCGCCTTAGTGAGGAATCTTCCTTTCCAAGATGGGAGTTTATTTGCCATTTTGTCAATGATGGGTTGCACTTCCACTTTGTGTAAAGCTCTGTAGTGCAGGGGCAACCCTAGATAAGTGCAAGGAAAGTTTTGTATTGGACAAGAAAAACCCTCCATTATTTCTTCCAAGTCAAGATCCTCACATCTGATTGGGTACACAACACATTTTCCTCTGTTTATGATTAGGCCAGAAGCTTCACCAAACACATTCAGGACCTCAGCTACAATGTGAATCTCCTCTTTGATAGGGTTAATGAAAATGGCTGCATCATCTGCATACGTACTCAGTCTCATTTTTGCTGCTCTGTTGTTAACTGGGGATAGAAGCTGGTCCCTTGTGACCAAGTCTAACAGTCGTTGGAGTGGTTCCATTGCTAGAATGAATAGCATAGGGGATAAGGGGTCCCCCTGTCTGAGTCCTGCAAAATGCTTGAACCAATTTCCTCGAGCCCCATTCAGGAGTACAGCTGTAGTTGCTGTCGAGAGTATGGCAGATACCCAACATCTCCATTTTGCCCCAAATCCGAACTGTTCCAGAACCTCCAGGAGATAGTCCCACCTCACGGTGTCAAAGGCTTTTGCTATGTCTCACTTTAGGAACAGGCCAGCCTGCTTTGACCTGTGGAGGGATTTGATCAAATTTTGGGTGTATAAGAAGTTGTCCTGTATGTTTCTCCTTTTTATGAAGGCACTTTGTGCTCTGGAAACCAAGGAGTTTAGCTCTGGAGCCAACCTATTTGCCAGGAGTTTAGACAACAGTTTTGTGAATGAGTGTGTCAGGCTTATGGGTCTGAAGTCAGTAACTGCCACTGCATCAGCTTTCTTTGGAATTAACACCATATGTGTTGTGTTAAGATGTACCAGATGTTGGCTGTGTTGATTATAGAAAAATTCAATTGCCTACAGGAGGTCAGCTTTGATGATAGTCCAGGCTGTCTTGAAGAAAGATCCAATGAAACCATCAGGGCCTGGTGCCTTGTCTGCCGCCAAGTCTTTGATGCATGCTTGCACTTCCTCCTCGGTGAATATTTCTTCCAAGTGGGACAGATCTTTCCTGCCTAGCTGTACCTCTTCCCAATTCAGAGAGAAATCTCTTTGTTCCTTGGGGCCAAAGTGGGTGCTGAAATGTTTATAAATCTCAGATGCCTTTTCCTCCTCAGAGTAGCAAACTCCAGAGGCTGCGTTCAAAGAATGAATCAGGTTTTTCCTTCTACGGCCATTCGCTTGAAGATAGAACAATTTGGCATTTGCCTCTTCAGCTCTTATAAAGTTTAGTCTAGATTTTTGTTTTGCCTTCAGCTTTTCTATGGTTGTCAGTCCAAGTAATCGTGCTTTGAGATCTCTATAAAGGTTTACTTCATCTTCATTCAGCTGCCTATGATCTTGCACAACATCAAGGATGCCAATCAGTTTGGTAGCAGCGTGTGTCAGGGGGTGAGACCTGGACAGATCCGCTTGGGGGTCGCCCTAGTGGTTTGCAGGTTAATGGAGGATCGGGACCTAAGAGCGTAGGTGGTTATGCACGTGGTGCACACGGAACTAGCGAGTATGGCGGTGAAGAACGAGGAGACAAGGGTTTATACTGGTTCGGGCCTCCGGAGAGTAAAACCCTACGTTCAGTTGTGGTGGATTATGCGTGGTTGAATTTCGATGCCCTTTGCATGGAGCCCTAGGCCGCCTTATATGGGGAAGACGGGCTAGGGTTTCCTTGCAAGGTCGGTTGACCCATGTCGGGGTCGGTTACAACTGTGGGAAGCTTATCTCCCGGATTACAAGGAGTATCCCGTGATACTCGGAGTCTACAGGCGGCGGCGCGCCAAGTCGCCGTGTCTTGACTTGCACGCCAAGGCTTCGCGGGTCTTCCGGGATCCTGATCAGGTCGCTGGGCTCACTTGTAAGGTCGGCGGGTTTTCTGGAAGGTCGGGTCCACCTGACAGGGGCCTCTGGGACCCTGGTCGGTGGGGACCCATGGGTACCCATGTCTCTCAAGCCCCCGATCGACGTGTAGGCGTAGAGGCCGAGGCGAGGTTGTGTCGAAGAGCAGCAGAGGCGCGGCACCGTCGAGGTCGTGAAGGGTGCACGGGGATCAAAAAAGAAAAGAAACCCCTCCGATGCGCGCACGAAGTTGAGCGTCAAGCTCCTGGGTCAAAGGACCATGAGGTCGAAGTGAAAACGAGGCGTAGATCTTGCAGAACCGCCGACCTGACCTGAATCAGGCATCTTGTAGTAGGAGTCACGACCTTCAGAAAGGTCAACAAGCCTACCAGGAGTAGGTCGAGCCGAGATGCGATGGAAGCAGACTTCCATTAGGTCGAGGCGACCCGAAGAGAATAGGGCGTCGAAGACGCACTAGTGTAGTAGACCCCGAGCAGTAAAGCGACCAAGATGGCCGGTTTGATGCTCCAAAGAAGAAAAAAGAAGAATGAGCCGAACCTACGACCTTCCGCTTGGGAATCAGATGCTCTCGTAGTGTCGATGCTAGAGGACAAGAGCTCCAGAATCTTGTAGAGGGTAGCAGGTGACAGGTCTGTCATGACCAGGGTCACTAGTGCGTTGTACGGTCACGGGCCGGTGTGCTCATGAAGCACGGGTTGCTACCACCCGCGAAAGACAAAGGTGCCGCTGTTTTGCAGTCAGGTAGGGGTCAGGCGCGCCGATGCCATTCGCAGGCGAACAGTGACCTCGTGCTCCATGAGGGCACAGTGTCTTCGAGGATAAGGACGCCACGCAAGCTGGCTTGCGGATGAACACCCAACGGCAGGTGCTGGAGTATAAATAGGTGCTAAGGGTTTGAAGCAAACCGCACCATTCTTCAGAGGAGATCCAAGATGACCCAGTGTAGTAATATTGCCACACCGTGGGCTTGTGTCCGCCCACCAGAGTGTAGAGGTGATGTAGTTCATGCTTGGAGCTAGAAGAATGCTTGCGAGGCTCGAAGAACTTGATTGGCCTCTTCTCCCAACCTCACCGAGGAGCCCGGAAGGAGTATGAAGCAGCAGTTGCATCGTCGGCCCTCACACCTGTAGGCCTGATTTGATGCTGGAGAGCACCGCGCTCTACCCGGCGAGGTTGGTATTAAAGCTCGGACCTTCTGCAATCGTGCGGCGAAGCTCAGACTTGATGCTGGGCGCTGCAGGAGACCGGTTGGTACGCGAGTAGAGGTGACTGTGTGACAACTGCCTCCACAGTGGTTGTAGAGGTCGTCGAGTAGGCCCTGAAGCTAGAAGAAAGCTTGCGACAAGCCTTATTAGTGTAGACTTAGTCGTAAGCACTTTGGAAGGTAATTCAGGACCTGTAAGATCTTTGTATCTTGTAATTTGGCCAAGAGCCAAACTCTTTGTAGCTTATGAAGCTATAAATATAGATTTGCATGAGCAGTGTCATGGCTTTAGTAATTAGTAGGGGCACCCGGGCGGCAATGGTACGGATACCAAGGTCCCAGCGGGGCTGTAATAACACGCCGACCTTCAGAAGGCCTTCCGTAGAGATAAGGGGTCCGTGTCGACCTGGGTCGGCATGGCCGTTGTGCAGTGACACAATGCAGGTAGTCAACCTGAAAAATTCTAGGTCTGGAACAACCTAGAAGGCAGCAGGGCCTTAGCAACCTCGGGGGAGTGCTACTTGACCAAGAGGTCACCAACGGGTAGTGGAGCCATTAAGCACGGGGCCGTCGGTATTAGCCATTAAGGCAGTTTAGTAGGTAGTAGGACCTTAGCAACCTCAAGGAGGCGCACTTGACCCGGAGGTTGCCAACGGGCAGTGGAGCCTTTAAGCACGGGGTCGTCGGTGTAAACCAGCCACGAAGGCCAAGGCAATCCAGTAGGTAGCAGGACCTAGGAGCCAGGGATGTGAACTCGCTAATGAAGGCTGAGGCGACCTACCAAGCGGTAGTACCTATCGGCCTTGAAAAGGTGTTGTCATGGACCCGGAGGTCGTCAGAGGCCAAGAGACCTTGAAGAAAAATAGAGGGGAGGGGGCTTGAAATAAGGCATAGCGAGTCCATGGACGCCAGGCCGTTGGGCAAAAACCAACGGGCATGGATTCCCACACGGCTCGAGCCGTAACTGCCTGTAGCCGTTAGGCCGAAAGAGCCGTTAGGCAATGGATCCGTTGGGTCGCCGGTGATCTCGGTGAAACCGAGGGGACGTTTGGGGCGCCGTGGCCCACCGCACTGTGATGGCCCAGTTATAAAAGGCCGAGCGAAGGGTCGAGGACCCCACTCGCTTCCATTCCCCGCAGCATCTAGGGTTTCCAATCCGCCGCCGGAAGCTTTAGCGCATAGAATCACCGGCGTCGCCGTGCTTAGATCCGCCGTGTCCAGCGTCGCCGTATGCGCCAAAAGTTCCTGGTGGTGTTTAGAACTAGATCCACCGGTTTTGAGGAAGAGGAAATGGCCCCAGAGCTTGCGCCGGCCCTGGAGAAGGTGTGGGAGCACTCGGCGGTGACAGAGGCGCAACTTAAGGAGCTGGTGGAGTGCGGGCTGCTGAAGCCCAGGGAGCAGGTGGGGTGGAGGCCCACCGCCGGTGAAGCGTTCCCCTCCGTGGGAACTGGGGAGACCGTCGCCTTCGTCTCGTATGTCGAGCGCGGCTTCGGAGTTCCGGCGGGCGACTTCTTCCGCGGGCTTCTCCACTTCTACCGCATCGACCTGGTGCATCTCGTCCCCAACGCCATCACCACGGTATCCTCGTTCATCCACCTGTGCGAGGCGTACCTAGGGATACCGCCACATTTTGACCTGTGGCAGTATTTCTTCGAGGTGAAGAAGACGGGGAAGAACGGCGTCGTCGGCGCCGTCGGCTTCATGCTACGCCGCCACATGAAGACGGTGTACATCGACATGGAATTGCCAGACAACACCCAAGGCTGGAGGCGGGGCTGGTTCTACGTCGACAACCCCAAACCAGCGCTGCCGACCAGGTCGGGGCTCGCGCCAGTCCCGGTGCCAGAGTGGTCCAACCAGTTGACGTCGCGGGAGATGAACGCCGTCAAGCCGCTGCTGGAGGACCTCAAGCAACGGAAGGAAGAAGGGCTGACCGGCGGAGCAGTGGCCATCAGTTTCAGCCGGAGGCTGCTGCAGCCGATCCAAGATCGGGTGCACCCGGCCTACGAATACTGGTGGCAGACCGACCCAACCCGCGTACAGCAGCGCAAGGTCTCCAAGCAGGAGATGGTGGCGCGAGTGAGGGAGCTCTTCAACGGGGTGATCCGGAACCGGACATGCCCCAAGGCGTTCTCCCTCACGCGGCCTGCGGACGTGGTATGTCGCTGATCGACCTTTATTTCTCTATTGTTGTTGCATTTCCCTTTTTCTGAAACAAAGATCGACTGATTCGCAGGGTCGTGAAGGTTTGTTCTGGTGTCCGGCTCCCCTCGCGGACGAGGGGGAGCGTAGCTTCAAGGTCCGGGCAGCGGAGGACGTGATTGCTCCACCGCCGGGATTGTTGGAGAACTACCTCTCCGACTCATCGGTGGGTAGTGATGAAGAAGATCCACCCGCAGCGAGCTCCGTGCCGACGACTCGTCGTACGCGGCAGGCCACTGCCAAGATCCCGGTGCACAAGGGCGTCAAGATCATCTCCGCCACCATCGAGGCGAAGAAGAAGAAGAGGAAGAGGAAGGACGTCAGTGCCTCGTCAGAGACGGCAACGACTACCACTGAGGTCATTTTTGAGGAGCAGGACGATGCGCGGTCGCGCGACGTCGCCGCAGGATCGGGTGGCGTAGCGGCCGTGGGAGGGGGAGGCACCACGCTTGGTGTTGTGAGTGAGCAACAGCCGAAGTCGAGTGCAGGAGGCGTGAGCGACCAGGGGTCGCGGAAGAAGCCAAGGCGGGTGCCGCCTAGGCCAATGTCGGTGAAGTTGAAGGCCGACAGTAGGTATGTTATAGAGCTTGATTGTATGCTTTGCTTTATCTATGTCGTTTGTTGAGTGTGCCGGTGCTGACAAGATTTGTGAACTTTGGGCAGCGGGGCTCCTGCTGCGTCTGGAAGCAGCAAGAATGCCTCGGGCCAAGAGGCCTTCGAACGGAAGGTTGTGAAGGTGCCAGTGGGGCAGTCGCCGGCGACCTCAGGCGGGGACATCACCAGCGAGGTCCCTGAGACCGTGGGGACAACCCCGTCGGCGGCAGCCAAGGTCGCTGCTGAAAGCTCGCAGCAGGAGGAGGGCCCGAGCCAGCAAGACCCGCCTGAGTTAAGTCTGCCAGGGACGCGGGGGGGCGATAGCCGGAGATGGAAGCGGGGAAGCCGAACAGCAACCTTGCCTCTATGAAGGAAATCCATGGGAGGACGACGTTTGGGCTGATGCCAAGGATCTGGATGACTTCAAGGCGGCGCAGACGACCATCGGCAGGACACTCGGGGTAAGTTTGCATTACCATTGGGGCTGCATCTTGGGTTCGTCCGAACGCAATGTTTTAACGATCTCGATGTGTTGTTGCAGACTCTTGCTGAGCGTGCACAAAAAAGGGCGACCCTGCTAAAGGAGGGCGCCAATCTTCACGCGGAGCTGGTAGCGGCCCGGGAGGCCGTGCTGCAGGCCAGGGTAGAGGCTGCGAAGGAAATAAGGAGCCTCAAGGACGAGGCGATCTTGAAGGACCAGGTCGTCGAGGCCTTGAAGTGGGAGCTTGAAGCTGCAAAGCTGAAGGTGAAGGAAGTGGAGGACGGTCTGAAGAACGCCGCCGCAGGTACGTCGAGAGACACCTTTTTGGTCTTTTTTGCTTGACCGTCATGGTGACACGTTCTTGACCTCGGCGCTTGTAGAGGCCAAGAAGAGGGAGACTGCCTTGAAGAAGGATCTCAAGGAGTGGAAGAAGCAGGTGAAGATCCTCAAGGAGAAGCACCAGGAGGTCGTCGCGAGTGAGTCTTACTTCACCCGTAAAGCTGCTTATGAATTTGGGGCGCGCAGGGATCTAGAGATCGACCTTGGCCGGGCGATGCAAACCCTTATTGATCATCAAGAGATGACTGCAGATCTTGAGAAGGAATTGGACGACCTCAAGGAGGCCGCCGAGTATCTTGTGGATGTCTACGCCCCGAAGGTCGAGGGTGGACCACAAGAGCTCGTTACGCGGTTGGAGGACGCGGAGGGTCGCATAAAGACCTTGCTAGTAGACAGCGGCAAGCTTGCTGCTGCTACGGCACTGGCCATGGTGAAACATCATGAGCCATCGTTCGACCTGGAGAAGGTCAAGGAGGAGCTCGCTTTGTCGCAGCTGGTGGCCAGTGAAGAGATTCAGGCCGCCGCGGAGGAAGTCATGAAGAAGATAGACCTATAGGCGTAGCTCAGAACTGGCAAACAGTTAGTAACAGTGGGTCGCGGACCCTTTTGATGTAATATAAACATTACATGAATGAAAAAAGGCATGTGGCGTGGTCCCTTATTAGACTTTATATACTCTTTATAAGAACGTAAAGGTAACGAAGTTGCGAGACCCCTTTTCCTCCGCTAACCCAACTCAGTGGAGGAACGACTTGCTGACCACACGGCTCGACATTGGAGGCTTAGGTGCGGCCGGCGCGCGGAGGGGGTCGGGGACCCAAGGTCAAGTAACCCCGCAACCTAGAAATACTTATAAAATGCATAAGAAGATGTGGTAAGGGAACACTTGTAAAGGGAGAGGTGGAAACCCCAGGTCGAGCGACCCACAGATTGGCAAAGCCAAGCCCCCGAGTGTGAAGGGCCGAGCTTAGAGCCAAGCCCCCGAGCGTGAGGGGTCCGGTTTTAGACCAAGCCCCCGAGTGTGTCAAAGGGGAGGGGTACACAGAAAACAAGCAGGTTGAAAGGGAAATCTTTACTTTTATATAGAATTACAAAGGATAGAGTACATAGCTTTATTGTGATACAAGGCTCTTAAGGATAGAAGCGACGCAAGTGCTCGATGTTCCAGGGGTTAGGCACTCCCTGGCCATCGGCCCATTGGAGGCGATAGGTCACCGGTCCAATGACCTCCTTAACTATGAAGGGGCCTTCCCAAGGTGCAGAGAGTTTGTGCATGTCCTTGGTGTTCTGGATACACCGCAAGACTAGGTCGCCAACATTGAAGGAACGTTCGCGCACATTGCGATCGTGATAGCGACGTAGCTGCTGCTCGTGGCGAGTGTGGCGCATGAGCGCAGCCACACGGTGTTCCTCGACGCTGTCAAGGTCGAGGCGGCGTGTTTGCTCTACTTCTCCTTCGTCGAAGTGCTGGATGCGAGGGGCGCCAAAGGCCACATCGGTGGGGAGGATAGCCTCTGATCTGTAGACCAGGAAGAAGGGTGAGTACCCTGTAGCCGAGCTGACCTAGGTCCTGAGACCCCAGAGGATGTGAGGAAGCTCTGAGAGCCACCTGGTGGCGTAAGGCGCTGAGCCGTCGAAGATACGGTCTTTTATGGCCTGTAGAACCATGCCGTTGGCCCGCTCGACCTGGCCGTTGCACCACGGGTGCGCCACCGAGGAGTAGTATACGTCGATCAGGCTGTCTTGACAGAAGTCCCAGAATTCGGCTCCTATGAAGGCCGTGCCAAGGTCGGTGGCAATCCTGTTTGGCACCCCGAAGCAATGGGTGATCTCCTCGATGAACTTAGTCGCCTCTTTCGACGTGACGCTGGAGACGGGGCGGACCTCGATCCACTTAGTGAACTTATCCACCGCCACGAGTATGTGCTTGTAGCCGCTGGGGTGGTCTTGAAAGGTCCCACAGAGTCGAGACCCCAAACTGCGAAGGGCCACGACGGAGGGATGGTCCTGAGGGCCGGAGCCGGGAGGTGCTGCTGCTTAGCGAAGAATTGGCACCCCTTGCAACGACGTACAAGTTCTTGGGCATCAGCTAAGGCCGTGGGCCAGTAGAAGCCAGACCTGAAGGCTTTGCCTACCAGGTTGGAAGAGGCAGCGTGGTTGCCGCACTCGCCACCGTGGATCTCGTCCAAGAGCCTGAGGCCCTCGGATCTGAGGATGCACCTCATCAGTACTCCGGTGGAGGCAGACCTCCGGTAGAGTTCCTTGCTGACGATGACGTAGTTGGCACTACGCCTCGTGATCTTTTCTCGCTCTGCCTTGTCCTCAAGTACTCGATGCTCGAGGAGGAAGGCAATGAAGTTGAGGCGCCAATCATCTTCTGCATCGATCATGAGGATCTCGCGGCCTGCAGGTGAGGTAAGCTCATCGTCGGGCGACTCTGGGTCGGGGATGAGCTTGATGGACGGCTTGCGTAAGTCTTGGACGAACACGCCGGCCGGAACCAGTGCGCGCTTGGAGCCAAGCTTGGAGAGGACATCCGCGGCAACATTGTTGTTGCGGCAGACGTGGTGGAACTCGAGCCCTTCGAAGTGACGTTCGAGCTTGCGCACCTCAGCACAGTATGCATCCATCGTGTCCTTCCTAGCTTCAGAGTCCTTGCTGACTTGGTCGATGACGACCTTGGAGTCGCCGTAGGCCAGGAGGCGCTTGATCCCGAGGGAGACAGCGATGCGGAGCCCGTGGATGAGGGCCTCGTATTCAGCCCTGTTGTTGGATGCCTTGTAGTGGATCTATAGGACGTACTTGAGGTAGTTGCCCTTAGGGGAGATGAACAAGACGCCCGCGCCTGCTCCTTCGAGGTTCAGGGAACCGTCGAAGTACATCTTCCAATGCTCAGGTCGCTCCGGCGGCGGAGGCTGCTTGATCTCTGTCCACTCAGAGACGAAGTCTGCGATGACTTGGGACTTGATGGCCTGCCTGGGGCAGAACTCCAGGTCGAACTCGCCTAGTTCGATAGACCACTTGACGACACGTCCAGAGGTGTCACGACTCCGTAGGATCTCGCCAAGGGGAAAGGCCGAGACGACCTTGATCTTGTGGGATTGGAAGTAGTGCCGGAGCTTTCGCGAAGTCATGAGTAGCGCGTAAAGCATCTTCTGGGGCTGGCTGTACCTGGTCTTACTGTCAGACAGGACCTCGCTGACGTAGTAGATAGGTCACTGAACGGGGTAAGGTCGCCCCTCTTCAGGTCGCTCAGCCACCAAGACAGCGCTGACCACGAGGGTGGTCGCCGAGATGTAGAGCAATAAGGGCTCCTTAGGTGCAGGGGGCACCATCACCGGGGGCGTCGTAAGGAAGGTCTTGAGTTGCTCAAGAGCTTGGTCCGCCTCCTCGGTCCAGGCGAACTCGTCCGCCTTTTTTAGCAGCTTGAAGAAGGGCAGCCCTTTTTCTCCGAGCTTGCTAGTGAATCGGCCTAAGGCCGCCATCATGCCTGTGAGCTTCATGACGTCCTTCTTGCTGGTAGGTCGCTTCATCTTGAGGATGGCATCCACCTTGGTGGGGTTGGCTTCGATGCCCCGGTTGCTGACCATGAAGCCGAGGAGCTTGCCGGACGGGACACCGAAGACGCATTTCTCTGGATTGAGTTTCCAGCGGTAAGTGCGGAGGTTGGCGAAGGTCTCCGCGAGGTCAGCTATGAGCTTGTCCTCGTGAGTGGTCTTGACGACCACGTCGTTGACGTAGGCTTCAACGTTCTTGCTGATCTGGGTGGCCAGACACTTCTGGATGGCCTTTTGATAGGCCGCACCCGCGTTTTTGAGGCTGAAGGTCATGGCCGTATAGCAGTAGATGCCATGGGGTGTTATGAACGCCGTCTTGTCTTGGTCAGAGACCTTCAGGGCTATCTGGTGATACCCTGATTAGCAATCGAGGAAGCAGAGAAGGACGCTCCCGGCCGTGGAGTCCACAACCTGGTCGATACGCGGAAGAGGGAAGGGGTCTTTAGGGCAGTGCCTGTTGAGATTGGTGTAGTCGATACACATTCTTCATTGACAGGTTTTCTTGGGTACAAGAACCGGGTTGGCGAGCCAAACTGGGTTTTTACACTCTCGGATAAATCCGGCAGCTAGGAGCTCTTTATTAGCTCTACCCTAATGACGTCCTTGCGATCTTTCGCAAAGCGGCGAAACTTCTACTTGACAGGCTTCGCCGTCTTGCTTACATCCAAGGCGTGCTCAGCCAGCTCCCTAGGAACACCTGGCATATCCGATGGACTCCAAGCGAATATGTCGCCGTTATCCCGGAGGAAGCTGGTGAGCGCGAGTTCCTATTTGGGGTCGAGCCCGTCGCCGATCACCACCGTCTTCTCTGGGTCGGCAAGGCCGAGGCAGACCTTCTTCGTTGATGGAGTCGCGTCTAGGGCGGTCTCGGTGCGCTTCTGCTCCGGGACGGGCTGGTCGAGAAGGTCGACTTTTGCGGCCTCGGCCACCAAGACCGCGGAGGCCTCGGCGGCAGCGGAGGTCGCAGCGAGGTCGAGGGCCTCCGTGTTGCACCTGAAGGAGATGACGAGGTCCCCTTTGACGGAGAGGACCCCTCGCGGAGCCGGCATCTTCAACACCAAGTAGGTGTAATGCGGGATAGCCATGAATCTGACCAGCATTGGGCGACCTAGGATCGCATGGTAGGAGGACTTGAAGTTGGCGACCTCGTAGTTGAGGTACTCTGTGCGGAAGTTCGCCTCCGTACCAAAAGTCACCGGGAGGGAGACTCGACCCAGGGGTTGGGCCGCCTTCCCGGGGACGATGCCGTAGAAGGGCTCGTCGCACTCCGTCATCTTGTTGAAGTCGAAGGCCATCTTCTTGAGGGTATCAACAAAGATGATGTTGAGGCCACTGCCTCCGTCGATCAGGGTCTGGGAGAGCAGGGCTCCATCCACTGTAGGCTCGATGACGAGCGGGTAGGATCCAGGGTCTGGGATATGGACCCAGTGATCAGCTCTGGAGAACGTGACAGGCTGCTCAGACCATCGTAGGGGCACGATTGAATGAGTGTGCACGAGGTTGACGTCGCGCTTGTCCTTCTGGTAGCGCCTCCTGCTGGCATTGGACTTGATTCCGGCAACGATCATGTTGATCGCGCGGATTGCAGCCTGGAAGGGCCCATTGGGGTTGCCCGACACTGGTGGAGGGGGCAGGTTCGTCTCGTCCCGGGCGGCTGCCGGAGCAGGATCGTTGCGAGGTGGGTCGCTACGAGGTGGCTCGCGACGATCATCATACCGGTCATCGCGACGGTTGTCGCGCCGGTCTCGTCGGTCGTCACGATGGTAGTTGTTGTTGTAGGAGCGGTTGTCGCGTCACCCGCCGTCGTTCCTGGGTCGCTTGGGGTCCGCGGAGGCGCTGAAGGCCCTCTTGAACTGGGAGCACTCGCGGAGAGTGTGGGTGGCCCCCTCATGGAACCCACAGATGCTGTCGAGCGCTAGGTCGAACTCCACTTGGTTGAAGGACGAACCTCGCCGCCCTTCGGCCGCCAGGACCTCGGAAGGTCGCTTGCGGAGCTTGTCTGCTGCAGTGCCAGATGCACCAGCATTATCAGCGTCGAACTGATTCTGGAGCGCGTCTTCTGTGTCCATCAGCTTGTTGACGATAACCATGAGCTCTTTGACGTTGGTCGGGCCAGCCTCATGGATTTTCTCAAAGACCTTACGGTCTTTGATGCCTTTCTTGTAGCTGTCGACGATCTGGTCGTCTCTGACGCCAACGCACTCGTTCCGATTCTCGAAGAATCGGGTATTGTAGTCGCAGAGCCGCTCCTTAGGCTTCTGCACGACCTGCCCCAAGCTGAAGGCGTTCCCAGGGCGATCGTAGGTCGCCTGGAAGTTCGATGTGAAGGCCTGGGATAGATCGGCCCAGGTCTTGATGCTGCTAGGCGCAAGGTTGTTGAGCCAGAGTGAAAGAGCCTTGCCCATCACCAGCGGGAAGTAGGCCGTCATGTGGTCGAAGTCACCGCCGGCCGCCTTGACGGCGACGTAGTAGGTCGACAGCCAGATGTTGGGGTCAGAACGCCCATCATACGGCTTGATGTTGGGCTTGAAGTTGTCGGGGTACTCCACCCTTTTGAAGCGGGCATCCAGCGTTGGGAAGGCGTTGAGAGCAAGGTCGTCGCTGGTGCCTCTTGCCGGGGCGGCATCTCGTGACGCGGAGTGGACGCTGCGCTCCGGGACGACAACCTGGGAACATGGCTGCCGGTCCCGGTCGAGCTGGACGATGGCGGGATCGCCGTGATCAGCATTGTACTTGGCCCGGCGCTGGTTCTCGATCTCGTGCTGATCACGGAGCTCGCGCTCCATGATGCGGTGGACGCCGCCGGGCGGGCCGTGCTAGTCCAGGCAGCGGCGGAGCTCGCGCTCCTCACGCTCCCGGTGGCGTTGGTCGACGACGGTGCGGGCGTCGCGAGCACGCCAGTTGGCGTCGAGGTTCACGCGAAGGTCGCGGGCAGCAGCGGGCTGCTGGGCGGGCTGCTCAGGGTTGTGCTGAGCGACCTCCTCCTGGACGGGGGAGAGATGGCTACGAGCAGGTCGATGTGATCGACTGTGCGAGTGACGGGTTGAGGACGACGCGGCGGATCTGGAGGCCACGCTCTTCTCTTCCACCAAGGCATTGGCGACCCGGAGGTACGCGAGGGCCTGCTCAGCTTCAGGCGACCGGACTTGCTGGAGTCGAGTAATAGCCGCACCCAGGTTGGCCTGGGGGCTGTTGAAGGTCGCGATCCCAGCTTACTCGAACTCGAGGCGCAGATCACGAGCGCAGGGCAGGGCGCGCCGCTGCTCCTCCGCACGTCGCTCAGCGCGGTGGGCGTTTGCCTGGATACGGGCCGCCTCCTGGGAGTTGGTCGCTCCCGCGCGTGGTGGCTCATTCTCCAAGATCACCATCACCTGACGGAAGATGACTTCCGGGTCGTTCGGGGAGATACGAACCCGGACCTTCTGGAACTTCCCACAGTCCAGAGACTGGGTAGGTCGCTTAGCTCGACGAGGGAGCTCGTTGTCGATCTTCTTCCGCAGACGGCACCCGCGGAGGGTGTGCTTTGCGCCCATGTGGTAAGTGCAGGGCACATCGAGGGGGTCGCGCCGAGCGCGAGGCGCAGGCCTTGGGTCGCGCGAAGGTCGCCGCCCAGATTGGATCTGAGGAGGCGTGGAAAGTTGGCTCAGGCGAAGGCCGGGCGCAGACTTCAGGCTGAAGGGAAACGTGTCGTGACGTAGCGCAGTCTGCGCCGAGCGTTGAGCTCGTTGGCAGATCTCCAAGGTTTCCCTCATGGAGCCGATGACGTCATCCATCCCCTGGACAAGGTCGCAGGGTTTGGTCGGGTGGGTCTCCGATACTAGATCGGGAACAGGGGCAGCGGCGGACGCCGTGACGACCTTCTCGGGGGTCGCTGGAGGAGTCGAAGCTACCGGAGCAGGTGAGGTCACCGTGAAAGATCCAAAGCAGATCTCCACGGGGTCGGCGAGGAAGGCCGCCATGCTCGCCGGGAAGACGACGCCAGTTTGGGCCACCATGCTGCACAGCGAGTTCCCGATCGCCCCTACCTGGCGCGCCAAGTGTCAGGGAGTGAGACCTGGACAGATCCACTAGGGGGTCGCCCTAGTGGTTTGTAGGTTAATGGAGGATCAGGACCTAAGAGCGTAGGTGGTTATGCACGTGGTGCACACGGAACTAGGCGAGTATGGCGGCGAAGAACGAGGAGACAAGGATTTATACTGGTTCGGGCCTCCGAAGAGTAAAACCCTACGTCCAGTTGTGGTGAATTATGCGTGGTTGAGTTTCGATGCCCTTTGCATGGAGCCCAAGGCCGCCTTATATGGGGAAGACGGGCTAGGGTTTCCTTGCAAGGTCGGTTGACCCATGTCGGGGTCGGTTACAACTGTGGGAAACTTATCTCCCGGATTACAAGGAGTATCCTGTGATACTCGGAGTCTACAGGCGGTGGCGCGCCAGGTCGCCGTGTCTTGACTTGAACGCCAAGGCTTCGTGGGTCTTCCGGGATCCTGATCAGGTCGCTGGGCCCACTTGTAAGGTCGGCGGGTCTTCTGGAAGGTCGGGTCCACCTGACAGGGGCCTCTGGGACCCTGGTCGGTGGGGACCCATGGGTACCCGTGTCTCTTAGCGTGTAGCAGCAGCTTGTTGTGGCCAATTAGACCTCTTGCCCATGAGCGCAGAGCTTTGGCTGTTCTTTGCATCTTTATATGAAATTTGAGAAGAGGATTTGCAACTTGGGTAGGCTTGTTCCATGCAAGTTCCACTGCCTCACGATACCCCTGTAATTTGGGCCAGAAGGCTTCAAACCTGAAGCCTTTATATCCCTTCATCTTTATGTTGCCGGCAGTAAGGAGGGGGCTGTGATCTGAAACTCTAGACGGAAGTGCTTGGAGGAAAACATCAGGCATCATGAGATCCCAGTTTACTGAGCAGAAAGCTCTATCTATTCTTGTGTGGGTCTTGGTATTTGTCTAAATGAATTTTCTTCCCCTCAGGTTTAATTCCTTGAGTTCCAGAACCCTAACAGCCTCCCTGAATTCTCCCATCAATCTTCTATTTATATTTGTATTGCTTTTATCTGTGGCCTGCAAGATCAAGTTAAAGTCTCCCAACAAGAGCCACTTGTCGCTAACTATCTGCTTGAGACCCTTTAGCTCCCCAAGGAATTGGATCTTCTCACTATCAAGCTGAGGTCCATAAACGGTTGTAATCCACCACTCACTTGGGCTGGTCCTGGATTGCAGATTTGCTGAAACACTATAGGATCCCAGCTCTGAGGTTGTTATTCTGAAAAAAGAGTCATCTGCTGCCAGAATGATTCCCCCTTTTGTTCCTTCAGTTGGTAGAGCAACAAAATTCTCAGAGAATCTTGTGCCCAAGGTTTCCTCAATAATTTGCTTATTTACCACACTGAGTTTTATTTCTTGTAGCGCCACAATTGTTGCTCTTTGCTCTCCCACTAGGTCTCTGACCACTTTTCTTCTTGCTTCGTTGTTTAGGCCCCGAACATTCTAATTAAAAATGATGCAGTGCTGATCTAACATGAGAAACCATGACAACTCGAGCAGCCAGAAGCAAAACACAGGGGGGGACACACCACCTCTTGCCAACAATCCCAAATCCACCACTTGCCGGCCACCTCAAACAGGATAGTAAGTTTCTTGAACAACACAGAGTCATGCAGACCACTGGTGTGACCGACACCAGCACACACAATTGAAAGGGACAAATGACATAAACACACACTACAGAAAATAAGATACAAGGGCTCTCCATGAAGCCCAGTAGCACCTGCTTGTCAATTGGATCAGTCTTCATCAGTGGCAGAGATCCCAGTGAGGGCACAGAATGCTCCAGCAGCACCCCCATCCTGAATTCCGAAAGCTTTCCTAACATTGTGCACCATCTCCGACTGCAAGTTCTGAGCAAATGTTTCCGCAAGTAGATGATGAGCCATGTTATCCCGCTGCCCCTCAGCGTCCCGGATGCCACATGCTTTAAGGATGAGAGCATTTGCTTGGTCCTCGAGAGCTGAGTTGGAAGTGGCAGTCACTTTGTTCGTCTTCTTTTTCCCCCTTCAGAGCTACTGGTTCTTTTGGGTGCTGGCGCGCGCGTTCTCGCAGCAGGATTGCAAAGAAGTGCTTTCTTCAGAGGCACAATATATTTGACCAGGCTCCTCAAGGCTGTCCTCGATCCAGGGTTCTCCCTAGCATCCTTGTTCAGTCGCTCATCGGCTGCCCCCAGAATTGTTCTTGCTGTATCAGATTGATGCCCTTGGGATAGTTCCTCGAAACTTACTTCCTGGTAGCAATCGTGGTTAAGGTCAAAGGGAAGGTGCTCATCAGCACCATCTAGATCTCCCACTGGGTTCTGCACCAACTCAAGAGCAGGTTGGTCTCCCTGTTCCTGTTCCTGGTAACCGGCAACATCATCAGCCTGAGTACTCATCAAATGTGGTTGTGCTGTACAATCCCCAGCTAAAGAGGGTGCGTCGTCCGCCATGGCTGCAGTTGGCTCCACCGAGCGCTGCAGACGGCACCTGCCATTGATGAAGGGATTGCAGAGCTTCCTCTTCCAGCGGATCCGTTCCCCTACATGCTGAGTTCAGTGCTGGCTCATTTGATGTGGTCTGTACCTCCTTTGCAGTTTGTTCAATCGTTGTTGTTGTTGTGATCTTGGGTTGCCATACCCATTGTGCACGTCTTCCTGTTAAAGCGGAATTTTGCTTGGGCCTCCATACACTTGCAGTCTTGGCAGAGTGGGAACTCCTTCGCTGGTAATAATTCCCCAGTCTACTGCCTGAACCGTGGAAGTAATTGTTTCTTCCTCCGCTAGCTCCCTGACGAAGATAAGGCAGATCATGCGGTCCTGATGGCGGGAATTGCTTGTACCCTCGGGCACCCAGTCCACTACCACCTCCCCGTGGCGGGGATCTGTCTCGGCCACCCAGTCTGTCATGGACTGAGATGCGCCTCACCGGTACTTGACGGCCAGCACCATCCGGTTGCCCCAAATTCCAAAGAAACGGGTGGCACTTGGGCCATTCATCCTCCATGTCCTCATCTGGTTGCCCACTGGTTGGGCTGTTAATGCTTCTATGCTCAGGGCTTGCAGGTAGTGGCGAATAGTCCAGAACCTTATCAACATGAATTAGCACCTTGTAGCCTAGTGCTTTTGCTTCATCCCATCTTCTTGTAGCCGCAGGGTAGGAGGCAGCCTCCTGCTCAAATTGTGCCAGGTTTTCAGAGAAAGTCTCCTGGAAGGCGACGACTGGTTCCTCAATGTCAAGGAATCCCTCAATGGCAATCTCATCCGGCTCATTGGTCCAGATCCAAATCCTGAGGCATTCTTCTTCTTCTGGTTTCTCAATGTCACAGATCTCTTGATCAATGAAGGATGAAGGTGGGAGAAGGGTGGCCACAATGGAGTCATGTCGAGCATGGAACGGGATGCCCTCAATGCAGAGATGAACACGAAACATAAACTTGGAAAGATCTGCCAAAGCACCAACCTGACGCGTCCATGGCCGCAGTTGCAGACCAATGTGGCCAACACGCAGTCCTCCAAGTTGTCGAGCAGCGTTGCGCTGATGTTGTGTGGGGAATCTGATCAGGAAGGTTGCAGCTGAGACCCTAGAGACCGACAGCTCGGCCAGTGAGATCTGGAACTGGCGCGTTGCCTCCCTCTTGACAGCGGCGGTGTCGAGTCGCACCCGACCATCCCGCTGGATGGCTAGGAGCGCGTGCATCTCCAGCGATTGTTCCTCCACGCGAAGCACTTCAGATCTTGGCGCCGCAGCCCTGATGAGCGCCGGGCGCTGACCTGGTGCCCCAGGGATCCTGGAGCAGAGCCCATATCCATCATCCTCCATGTCCTTCTCAGGGGGTGGCGGCAGGGGCGGTGGCGATGTGCACGCAGAAGCTGTTGGATGGGGCGCGGTGGTGCGGTGGGGTGCTGCAGCGGCGAGCAGAGCTGCAATAGCGTGCCTTGTGACCGAAGCGCAAGCAGAGGATGCACCGAGGCGGGTCACGGCAGGTGGCAATGCGGTGCCCGGGGGAGAGGCAGTTGAAGCAATTACTCCTCGCCTTAACTTTGAGCTGCTCGAGCCAGGAAGGGCCAGTAGATCTGGGCGGTCCATGTCCGCCTCGGTGCGGAGGCCGGACCAAGGTGGCAGAGCTCCGCCGTCGCCCCACACTCTCTTCATTGTACCACTCCTGACCACCTCGCAGAGCATCCGAGGGGAAGCGGGGCTTGAAGGTCCTTGGCCGCAGTAGAGCATCTTTGAAAGAGACGGGCCGCTGCTCTCGTGCACGCCCTTCATTAGTAATGGGGCGTCGGGAATCCTTCGCCACCTGGGGGTGCTTTTACCTGCGTCGATGAGTCTTGTCGCCGAGCAACATCCGATTCCTCGTCATGTCGATGAACAGGAGTTCCAGCTTGTGGATCTGGATGGGGAGTATGTGGTTGTGACTGGGTGGATGATGGTGAAGAGCCGTGAGAGCAAGGGTTGGAGGCGTGGCTAGGTTTGTGGCTTGCCATCGGTAGGGTTCCGGGCGGCGGCGGTGGGGGTGGGGGGAGGGTGGAGGAGAGCGACATCTCCACACCCAGATCAGCACACTCCCATTGAAGAACCGATGCCGGCAACCATGTGCTCTGTTTCTCAGGTCAGGTCCTAGCACATTAGAGGGATACGTAATGGGTTGCTCAAATCCCCATCACTAAGAGAGATACGTAATGGAGTACTAACTGTAATTAGATGTGTAGTTTGGCAAGCACACTTTCGGATCAGCACTATTGGTGTGATGGTGTCAGCACAAAGCACATTTGTCAACAAATCTCGGATCAGCACTATTGGTGTGATGGTGTCAGCACAAGCACATTTGTCAACAAATCCAAGCGGGCCAATTGCTCACCATTTTCGTGGATTTCAACAGGAGTGTAGGGTACGTGCATTTTTTTCTTTTTATTTACAGGAAAAAAACTGCCCCATCCACCTTGAAACCGTGGACAGGACAGTTTAACCGATAGAAAAGAGTTCTTTTTTTTCCTCGGAGAAAAAAAAAGAGTGACATTTAAGAGAAATTGACATATTGCAACGGGCCAGGGAGAAAGAGAGGGTAAAAGGCCGGTCGAAATTCATCCAAAACCGTATATCAAAGCTTTAAAAGAAAAAATAACTTGGCACATCATATAGTCCATCCAAAGATGCACTTCTATAGAGTTCAAGTTTCATCCCCACAAATCCATCCAACTCCGAAATTTTTTGAACACATTCAAGCCATACATGTCTTTGTTGCAACTCCTGAGCTAAAACAGAGGCAAAGCCTGCACTGCTTGCTAAATTACACATGATCAAGTTTAAACTTTCAAGAGAACTCTTATTACTCGAAGTCGCAGCCCAGCTCGCACCCCACATCCAGACGATACAATAATCACAACCCAGCAGCTATTTCTTGAGCGAGAACTTGTAGAGCATGTAGTGCTTGTACACCTGGCCGGGGCGGTAGACCTCGGCGGGGAACCCCGGCTCGTGCACGGCGTCCGGGTAGTCCTGCGTCTCCAGGCACAGCCCGCCGTGATTGGCGTAGACAGCGCCGCCCTTTCCCTCGTCGCCCTTGAGGAAGTTGCCGGTGTAGAACTGGACCCCGGGCTGGTCGCCCCACAGCTCCATCACGCGCCCGGAGGTCGCCTCGCTGACCACCGCCACCTTCCTCACCCCCTGCCCGTCCGCCGCGCCGTCGAGGACGTAGTTGATGTCGTACCCTCCCAACACCTCGGCGATGCGCGCGCCGGGCGCGGTGGGGGCGCGGAGGTCGGCGGCGACGGGCTTGACGGCGGACGCGAAGATCTGGACGGCGTGGTCGAGGATGGTGCCGTTGCCGTGGCCCCGGAGGTTCCAGTACGTGTGCTGCGCGAGGTTGACGGGGGTGGGCTTGTCGAGGGGCCGGGCGTACATGGTGACGCTGTAGGAGAAGTCGCCGTCGATCTTGTAGGTGACGAGCACGTCGAGGTTGCCCGGGAACCCCTGCTCGCCGTCGTAGCTGCGGTAGGAGAAGGTGATGTGGGGGAAGTCGCCGGTGACGCGCTCCCGGACGGACCAGAACACCTGGTTGAACCCGCGGTGGCCGCCGTGGAGCGTGTTGTTGCCGTCGTTCCGGTACGTGTGGTAGGCGCGGTCCTTGATGGTGAAGCGCCCGCCGGCGATGCGGTTCGCCACGCGGCCCACCAGCGCGCCGAAGTAGGTCGTCTCGTTCTGTTTTTGTTTTGTCGCCAATGGATCAAACGCGACAGCATTTACTTCGTCATTTCTTCTTTAATCGAATTGCAAGAAAGAAGAAGAAGAATTGAAATGCATGGAGTTTTTCACAAAATCTCACCACGTAAGATCCGATGTCCTTGTAGCCAAGAACGACGTCGTTGATGTGCCCTGCACCAGAATTCCAGAAACAGAGCACCAACGATCAGGACCAAGAACAACCAAGTCGAAGTTCGAGAAGGAAGATGGAGCAATGCTCACCGTTCTTGTCGGGCATCCTGACGGCGAGGATGGTGGCGCCCCAGTTGGTGACGACCATGGAGAACTCGCCCCGCCGCAGCTCGTAGAACCCCAGCGACTGCTTCCCCTTCTTCCTCGCCTCCGCGCCGGGGACGCCGCCATTCCCGATCGCCACCAGGAAGATGGCGATGCACAGCAGCAGGGTGCTCTTGACTCTCTCCATTCTTGATCGATTGATCGACGATTTAATGGCTTCCTCTCCAACCTACAGGCTACAGCACAGTTCCCTTCTGCAGTTGGATGCTCTCGCTCTGAGATGTGGCCTCCTTATAAAGGACGATCTGGCTTAAGCCATTGGGATTGAGGAGAGTGCGAGATGACTGTCCGAGTCAACAGGATCTATCTGATCATCTCGCGTTTCTTCCCTCGTTCATTGCGAAATCAGGCAACGGGCGCCGTAATCCACTGCAGGTAATTCTAACCGCCCGCAATTTGACCAGTCAAAGCCCCGCCTATCCCCAAGTCCTTAACGGGTCCGGTTACATACGACGTGCCCATCTTTATCTGGACCCGTTAATGCAATGGCCTACAGGAGCGGTCGAGCGAACGGACTAGCGGGCTGGTGGCTGTAGTACCAGCTACCAGCTGCGAGAAGAGATTCCTCTTTACCGGGCGCGGCTAGGGCTCCGCTAGGAAGCTACCATGGCGGCGGTTGAGGGCGAGACGGCGGAGGCGCTGCGGGCGGAGGTCGCCGCGCTGCGGATGCGCGTGCAGGTGTGGGACCCCAGCCGCAGTCGTGGCTCGTGCTTGGCTGCTTGCTATCTTCGCCTAATTTCATGAATTCATGGGTTGGGTGTTTTTTATTTCTTCCTCAAATGCTTTGTTGGATGTGGTTAGGAGTTGGAAAGGGAGAACCAGAGGCTGGCCAGGGTTGCTTCGAGCTGTACCTGCGGATTCAAGGTGATGCTCTTCACTTTCTTTGGGTTGCAAAGATAGGTAGACACAATGGGTTAGAGCGGTTTTGTTCTTTGAGCCTTACAGACATGAGGGAATTGGCAAGCTGATTACTTGTTGCTTTATAATCTTATATACCATGCCAATTTTTTTGGTGGATACTATATTGTGTGACTGTGTGAGATCAGTACAATTTCCAATAGCTGTTCGTTACGTACTTTGCTACCTGGAAAACGGAAACCTTGTAGTTTTCTTGTTTTCTTTTTTCAGTTGAAAGATAAGATCATAAGACATCCTTGAGGAAATTTGGCCCATGGGTCACTACCTGTAATAAATTAATGATTCAATTAGTCGCCGAGGGTGAAATTGCAGCAATGACCTCTCGCGAGCTAGTGATAGCCTTGCCTCCATGCTTTGGCAAAAAAGGGGTTCTTTTTAAGTTTGACTTTTTGTCTATAGATTGTTATAATATGTTACCTTTGTTATATAGCATGCCGTTTCATGTTATAGCGAGACTTAAGAAACCTGTAGTGGTTATTTTGCTGCCAGAGGTTTGCTACAAGGAAGCTTGCATTTTCATAATTATACTAAATTAGTGTCCTTAATTTTCCCCATTACCATGGTTATCTGAAAACAAATTTTGACAGATGTAAATGCCAATCCTTGACACTATATGCATACTCATAAATTTGTGGAACCCAAGCAGGACACATCACGAGCATAAGATTCAAAATAATGCATTAGGACAGTTTGTTTGCATATCTAGGATTCAAATTATCTTGATGTTGGTATCATTTGCGTAAACAAGTCAATGTATTGCATTCTTGAACTTCTATCATGTACCAGGAGGCTCTTGCTGTTAATGCTTTGCCGAACTTTGTTCTTCTACAGGAGGAAAATGTTGTACTTGCCAGTTCATGTTTAAATGGAAGTGACCCAGAAGCACGGCATAATGAAGAATTCCATCAAAGTAGTGCTTTGGAAAAAGATTCGAGCCCTCCACTTGATCACACAGTAATATCTACTGAAAATGAAACGCAGGTACATATTTTCTCATCTGATCTAGTTCATTTTTTTTATCAAGAGCATCACTAATTAATATATTTACTTTATCAAGTGCAACAGAAATGCGGAAGGCAATGGTTTTCCTGTCGATTCAAGCAAACGTAGTAAAAGAACAGGTGCTACTAAAGATACACCAGCTATACCTATTTTACAATGATTCTGATTATTATGATAAAGTGATGTTTGCTTTCGTTTTCACAAATGTTCATTATGTCCACATTGTGGTTGACCTTTTATGTTTCCTTTTCCCTTGACTATTCAGAAACACTAACTACATTACAACGATTCTGTAGAGACTGAAATTTTCTGTTTAATGCACAGGTCACCAGGCGGCGATTTTAAGTCACTGCCCAAAGCGACTTGTTGCTCTCAAAGTCATGTACTTCGGCCAGAGGTGTCTTATCCTCTGAATAAAACATGCATGCTTGGTTTAGCTTGCTTATTATGCATTCTGTATTCGTTAAGTTTTGAATTCGTAACCATTGCTTTAACAGTTTCTGATGAATCACTACTCCATTAGAATCATACTACTGGACAAACTAAATGTACTCTATGCTTATCATGTACTCTATGATTGAATGAAAGCAAACTAAATGCTGAATGTCAAGAATTTTTCCTCCTTAACTGAGTCTCTTTGTTGATCGAACTTCCTTCTTAAATTTGATCCCAAACGAATAAAATTTTAAATAAAGCCCAATTTTCCTTCTGTAATTTTGTAATATGTTTTTTTTTTTGAAAAAAAAATGTTTGACTTATGTGGCCATCTGCATCTGTGCTCTGTTCTTAGCTGGTTAATTTGTATTACTTGGGATCTGTCTTTCCTCCAATCCTATCACATGGCGTTGCTTGTTCCTATGCAGGTTCTATGGCTTTTCTTCAGAAGGTAACACGGAGCCAACAGTTGAGGTGATTTCCTCGATGGGCTATTTGCTTTACTATTTTGATGTTTCAAAGTCAATGAAAGTTTCTTCAATAAGCTTTTTCCTGTTTTGTCAGTCTGAGATTTTTAAAGCATTCGAAAGAGCAAAACTTATGGTTGCCAGTAGAAAAGAATCGTGTTATTCAAGGTGTGGAAGAACCGACAAAGGAGTTTCTGCATCTGGACAGGTAGCAAGCAGTAGAATCACAACAAATCATGTCTATTGAATAAATACTTAGGTGGTACTGATCATAGGAGTAATTACTGCGTAACTTGGCAAATCCAGATAAAACTGACTTATACTGACACTTCTGTGCTGACTTCAAATTGTATGAAATGTTGTTGCACATTCTTAAACTACAATACATAGTCTTAAACTTCTGGTCTCTAAACTGCAATAGGATTTCAAATCTGTATGAAATGTTGTTACACATTCTAGAAGATTTTTTTTCTCTAAAGAATATAATTAGCCAGAGATTTAAGGAATGTTGACTGTATACACTTAAAATTGTATTATTTGTTGTACAATCTTTTGTTTGGTACTGTGCTGAAACTGGAGCTATCTGGAATGTGCAGTATGCATGAAAGAGATGTTTTACCCCTTTTGCAACATACAGGTGATTTCCTTATATCTGCGATCGAACATAAAGGATGTTGGAGAGGACATGCTAGACGAAAGATCTGGTATGCTTCTGCGGTTCTGCCTTGTATTCCTGTAGTGTAGATATGAGTGCAGGATCTGATTTGTTCCTTAAATGACTTGCTATCTTTGCTAAAGGGAAAACCTTGGATTTTCCGTATCAAAAGCATTACATATGTGCCTGGTTGTAGTATCAAATATTCCTAGTAGATGTCTCAATTGCATCCTAGCTTTGCTTACAATTATTCTTGTCTCACTAAGATCTTTTGTCCACAGAAATTGATTATGTGAAGGTATTGAATAGAATTCTTCCTCGAGACATACGTGTACTAGGTTGGTGTCCTGTTCCAGCAGATTTTCATGCAAGGTTAGCTCAAATCATATGTTTTTTTTTCTTTCTTGCAAGAGTAAATGTACTCTTTTTCAAACAAGGATATAGCTATTGACAATTGTTAATTCTTAGAAGGAGCCATTTTTTTTTTTTGAAAATAAGATGAATAGCTCCCTCTTTTCTTGATCTGGTTATTATGTCCAGTTATCATACATTATCCTGTGATGGTGCTTTGTGATTACTGATTGACATTTATTTTTTCTCCCACTGCTATTTTGCAGATTCACCTGTTTGGGCAGGGAATATAAATACTTATTTTGGAGCGGGAACTTGGATATATTGGTACTTACATTACCCTTGATTTCTTTAGTTGCTATACAAGTAAGTATATGTCTACTGAGCTACCGACTTTCACTTGCAAGCAGGAAATGCAGAAAGCTGCATCCAAATTTGTTGGAGAACATGATTTCAGGAATTTCTGTAAGATGGATGCAGCAAATGTGAGTAACTACAAGCGGCGCATTACAGAATTTACTATTTCTGCATGTGACAAAAGGTTAAATTTACATTTTTAGTTCAACAATCTTATCTTTGGCTCTTAATATACTGTAATGTCCAGTAAAAATGCATCTAATCTTCTAGGTCCTACAATGATGAGCTGTGCTCCATGACGATCAAGGGTACTGCTTTTCTATGGCATCAAGTTCGCTGCATGGTAGCTGTGCTATTTCTGATAGGTCAAGGCCTTGAGTCACCATCTGTAAGTGAAAATTGCTCTTAAGCCTTCTTTTGTTGAAGAGTCAATAACTGCAAAAATGTCCCTTAGGTCCATGAACTATGAGCTATTGACACTTTGGTCACATGCGATCTTAGAGACCTTTGATGTTGAGTTCCCAAGTTCATAATTATGAGTGGAACATCCATGCAAGAACCAGGTGTAATGCACACTTGATGAAAGTATGTTTCCCTGGTTCTGTAAGGATTACTTACCTTTGCCAATTTTCTTATGTACCCACAGGTAGTTGATTCACTATTGGATATTACCAAAACTCCTAGGAAACCTCAGTATAAAATGGCAGCTGAGCTTCCACTGATTTTGCGATCCTGTGAATTTGATAAAGCCGACTTTATGTGTTCATCAGGTTTGTCTTGTTAGACTTTTGGAGATAACTTCAGAAATCTTTTTTTTTTGTCATGAGGTATTTAACTATCACTGCAAGCATAGTGTATCACTTGCTTGCCTGACTGCATAAAATTTACTTCCAGATCTTGATTTGACTGAAAAATGGTAGATCTAGATGTTTTTTTTTGTGCTTATGCTTTAGACTTGATAGATTAACAGAACATAATCGTGAAAACTTTTGACCGTGGCATTTAGCAGGAATCTTTTCAGAAAGGAGGTGTCAAATAAGTACTTATGTTTTATATAATATAAAGCTAGACTCTACATTCTGTTTTCTCATTGTCTGTTCACAAAACATTTTGTCTTTTGCATGGACATTAATTGTGATGATATTATTGCACTTCAGATGCGAGTCGGTCTCTGACTGAGCACTTGAATGATGAATATCATCATTATATGCTCCAAGCTGAAATATTTCACGAGGCATTGTCCTGTTTACCTTGTCCAGGTACATACAATTAAATATTTAGTTTTATTTAGTACTCTAATGATCTAATAGTCAGATTCCACTGCAGAATCTAATCCACTGGAAACACTCCAGAAGAAGAGTAATCATATTCCTCTCCTATCACGACAAACAGAGCGTAAGTTTCTCTTTTTTTCAGTCTGAACATGTAGAACATTCTTCTGTTGTTATGTTTACCAATGAAAAAACAATGCTTTATGTATGATCATATCAGTCTCCAGTTGCCTCTTCATTATTCTGGCAATCCATTTTGATAGTTCTTGGCCAGTACTTCACAACAAAATCAGTCCATTGTGCATGCATACCTAATTTTTAATTGTCCAATGCAGTGCTTAGTTTCAACATTTTCCTCTTGTTCTTTTATACATGTGAAACTAATGTTTCATGACTTTTCTTATTTCAGCCTCTTACGAGGAGCGCATAGTGAAAGTCAAAACTAAGCTGCGATAATCTGTGGCAGAGTGTCCGCCTTGAATAGGAATCTATACTTTGAAGAGAACGAATGGGACCGTAGAAGATCAGTCCTTTACTAGTGCAGATTCTGCCACAACTACAACCTACAGGTGCGATGAAGCCTGAGATAATTTACCATTTTATCAATTTGCAGAACTTTGTCTTCATATTTCCTTAAAAAGTTAAAATCTTAAAGCCATTGCTTATATTCTGCATAGTTTTTTTTTTTTTGGAGTTCACGTGCTACATAATTTACTTGATTCTTTGCTAAGATGCAATATCTTTATGCCGATCATGGCTCCTTCAAGTTTGATGTGTTCTTGATGTGCACAGTTTGATGATTGGATCTGTTTACATTTGGGGATGGGCAGTAGCAGAGATCAAGAATGAGTGGATTTCATCATTTGGGGTTGCTGCCTGTTCCAGCCATTCGACAGCAGGTGGCAACTGGAATGTAGAGCACAACAGAGTAGATCGCCCCCTACTTTTGGGACGTGTGTTGTGTGCTTTGTGGAGCATAAGTGTCTTGCATTCTGAATCTGTTGTAACTTGTAAAGTATAGATATATAGAGGTCATGTAATGTTATTCTCACAATGCTGCTGTACCAAAACTGCAACAAGACATATGTAAGAGATATCCCGAAGGAGTTCTGGATCTCAGCTGGATCATCTGGGGGTTTGATTGAGCAACGCGGCTATGCACTTCGAAGTTTACTTGAACTCACATCTAAGCATCATCCTTTTCTGTTACGATGACACTTGATGCAGAATCATCTGGTTTCTCTTTCAAATGTGGCCATCCGTCATTGCTTCGAGCGCATTCCATCCCTTGGTGGTAACTGAACGTTGCTACAAAATGAAATAGCAAGCATTATTGAGGACCGGTAGTGTCATGTGGTAGTTGTAAATTTGTAACGGAAGTGCTCTGGGATACGGAATGAGAGATGCTACGGAGTAACAGCTTTTTGTACTCTGTGCATAGTTGTATGCCATCATCTTGAACAAGTTGTGCGAGACTTAATGCCATGACAGCAGAGTGGTAGAAAGTGCCTTGCTGTATCGATCGATCAAGTTCTTCGTGTATGAGATCCAAACTAAGTCGGTGGGGGTAAGGCTGCCCTCACGGTTTTCTTATCCAAACTAAGCTGGTGGGGGTAAGACCGCTCTCACGGTTTTCATTAAGAGAAGAAAGTCTCCTCCCAGCTTAGAAAACCTCCGAACCCCGGCTTCACCGGTGAGAGGATTTTTTTCGAGGAATAAATACCCGCTGAGATAAACCTGCGTTCGATGGGATTCGAACCCAGGTCGGCGGCGTGCCCATCTGCAACGCCTACCAACCGAGATACAACTCGTTCTCCTTCGTGTGTGAGATTCAATCTCGAGCCAAAATATAGCACTATCCTTTTTAAAAAAAAATATGTTGGTTTGAACTAATTAGCTTATTTTAGACATCGTACATTTAAAAATAACGAAGTTAATCATTTACATTGTAGAGCTATACTTTTTCTCAAATGTTTGATGGTGTGGGTGCATTTTGTATGTCTCCATCAAATTCGAGTCTTCTTTAACGTTAGTTTGGATGTTTTTTTAAAAAATATCAAGACACAACTTGTATGGGCTACCACTTCCCTCTCTCAACGGGTGTATTGTCTGCAGAAAGAAATGCAGTTCCGCGACATCAACACACACAAAATGAAGCAAAGAAAACGAAAGGAAAAGAGCCGAAATGGAAAGAGAGCCACAGGAGAGGACGAAGCTGAGGAGGGACGAGCAACTGATGAATTACTAGGACGGAAGCAACGAGACCGAACGAGGGGAGGACGACGACGACGTAGCAGCAGCTGGAGAAGCGGCGAGAGGAGGGAGGGAGCGAGGGGGGTGACAGGACGGGCGCATGGAGGCGGCGATGGATCTGATGCGGCGGATGCCGCCGGGCAGCGCGGAGACGGCGCTCAACGCGCTGCTCTCCCTCCTTCCCGACCATTCTCTCGACCTCCTCTCCCAGGTCGACCTCCCGCTCCAGGTACCCCTCACGCCGTCCCCACCGGCTCCTCTCGGTTCGGATAGAATTGGGCGCCGGCGCATTTCGTTTCGTCGTCCTGGAGATCGATCGCGCGCGGGGATTCGATGCTCCGCCCGCCGGCGCGTACGTTCCCTTTAATTTGCTTTGTGTTCGTCAACAAATGCGCATTCGTTGCCTTCCACCTGCGTTGCCTCGGATTCGTCTGAACCGAGGTCCAATAGAATCGTTCTGTCCCAATCCCATTTTGCGCTTTTGAATGGAACCGAACCAAAGTTATGCTGCCCGCCGAATGAATTCCCCTGGGTGAATGAATCCTAGTAGTGTGCTTGCTACATTGTTGCCAACAGATAGATTCTGCAGTTCCCTTTGCATGCCTCTCGTTTCTCTATGCTCCCCCAGTCTCTTACTGATACACAAGGAAAAAAAATGGTGTATCCTTTTGCAGGTTTGCATGGATAAGGAGAATCTGAAGGAATACATTCTGTGCGAGTATAACCGTGATGCCGACTCCTACAGGTCAGTAGCTCAACATTACCCCCATGGTTCCGATTTTACTCATATTCTCCATTAGGATTTGTAGGTGCAACCACTGTAGAATGATAACTAGGGAAACAAAAAATAAGAGGAAAATGGAAATGATGCATTAGATTCGGTCATCTCTCTGTTTTGTAGCGTGTGTTGCAAAAAACAGTCGCATTGTGGCCTGATCTGGATAACACTGCCTAGTGATACTGACTCCTGATTCTGCTTGAAACCTTGTGGGTCTGTTTTGCTTCTTTTTGTTGATTGTGAGGTTGGATTGCAGGTCACCTTGGTCGAACAAATATGACCCTCCTTTGGAAGATGGTACAGTTCCTTCTCAGGAGATGAGGAATCTCGAGGTTGAGGCAAATAAAGTTTTCTCCGTCTATCGTGACCAGTAAGCCTCATATTTCATCTTACTGTCTCCTTAAAGCTGTATGACCCATAGTAGCATGGTTTCTCTGTTCAGTATATGACTGATGATATCTACAGTGTGAGTGCAAAGCAAGTGACAAGATCTTCTTTTGACAATTAGGTACTATGAAGGTGGGATCTCATCTGTGTACATTTGGGAGGATGAAGATAATGGTGGTTTTATTGCATGCTTCTTAATTAAGAAAGGTCTGCACAAATGTCTGAAGCGATCTTGTTTCTCACTAAATACTCTAAACTCTTTCTAATCGGATCTCTGTTTTGTGGTTCCAGATGGAGAAGGAACAAGAGGGTACATGCAGATCGGTTCATGGGATGCCATTCATGTTATTCAGGTAACTCAGAGTAGCCTTTCCTGTAAATAGTTGATTGTTAGACTATCTGTTTCTTTTCTCATGGTAACCTTGCTCATAAATTGCCAATTGATAAGCTGGTTTGTCTCCTATTGCCTTTTGTTTTATTTCTACGTGACAGTTTAAAACTGTGTGATGTTAATAGGTTGGTCCTGAAGAAGAAGGAGCAGCACATTACTGCTTGAACAGCACTGTGATGCTGTCATTGACAACAGACAACAAGCAATCTGGAACTTTCAACTTGTCTGGATCAATTAGACGGCAGGTTCTGTCTCCCTCTCTTCTCTTTGCTCTTGTAGTGTTAAATGTCTTCCAGACCAAAGGGCATGTTGTCTTAATCAAGGTTCTTTAATTTACACGAGGAACAACTAAGAGGGTGTTTGGATACCTTTAGTCACGTGGCTAAATTTAGTCAGACTAAAAGTTTTTAGTCACCTCCCTGTTTGGATACCCTGACTAAAGTGAGATTTAAAGAGCATTAAAATCCAGATTTTTCCCTCTCCCTCCCCTTACTCTCCCTCTTTCCTGCTGCAATAAATGAGTAGAGAGAGGACTAAAACAACTTTTAGCTACCCCTCCCCTTACTAAAAAAATTTTAGTCAGGTGACTAGTTTTAGTCACCCTTTAGTCCCACCTGTTTGGGAGTTTAGTCCCTCAAAGTGACTAAATTTAGTCAGACTAGTTTTAGTCACTCCCATGGCCCCATCCAAACACCCCCTAACTGGTCCCTATTTTCCAGCGACTGCTATTGATGTATATTTAATAAATCTCAGACTTCGTGCATATCACGGTGTTCACCTGGAAAGAAATTTGTAGGGAAGTTATTGTGAACTAATAAAGGCATACTTCAATGTTCAGGGTTCAATGTTCAACAGTGAACTGCTAAGTTAATTGCAGTTTTATCAAAGCCAAGAAGACAGATAGGAGCATGTCAGCTAGACTAAGAAAATTAATGAATAACTTGATGTGTTTATGTAGCTATTTTTGGTAATCTATTCATCAAGGGCATGTTCGGCTGATCATTTGTGGGCTGATATCGGCTGAATGCTGATGGGCTTATCAGCCCAGCCGTTCGGTTGGCTGCCGTAAATCGCAGCAGCATGGTCTCCCTCATCCCCTCTCCTCTCATCAGCCGCCATTTTTATTTGAATAAGCCACCATCAGCTCTGATTTTTTTTGTGAACTCCATCAGCTCTGATTTCAAATGTGCAAGCCGTGACTGTTGGCTGAAGCCGGCTACTGTACACAATCACTTATTTCAGCCAAGAAGTGATCAGCCGAACAGAGCCCAACTTTGTAGGTATTTTCTGTGGTGACGCTTCTATGATTAGAAACATTACTGAGGTATATAGAAATTTGGAAGTCCTGATGTGACAAATATCTGGTTCTATTTGCAGATGAGTATGACTCTGGCTGTAGCAGATGGGCACCTCGTTAATATGGGGAAAATGATCGAAGAAATGGAGGGGAAGCTGAGAAATTCTCTGGACCAGGTAACAGTTTTGCGTCGACAATGACGCAACTTTGGTGGATAACCGAGATCCACCGCCATCATTTGCCACTATCAAATTCATTGGTCATCAAGCTTAGTATGGTTGTGGTGGCAGGTCTATTTCGGGAAGACAAGGGAAATGGTTTGCACTCTTCGGCCGCCACCGGAAGTGCTTAATATGAGACTACCTGACAGCTGAACCAGTGCATAGAACAAAAGTGTCAATTTAACCAAGAAAGATATCATGTCTTCACTATTATTTCGTTAGGCATGGTCTGTTTGTGCTTTTCTTTGTTTGTACTTATTAGTTATTAGTCTAGTCTGTGTATCAGAACCGGCACCTTGTTGAGGTATCACAGGAGCTTCTTGTCCCCCGATTTGTTGTGATTAAATGAGAGGTTGAGCAAATCATGTCAGGTGTACCCGTGATTTTGTGAAGTTTCGCTGGGAGAGTATTGTATCTTCAGATGTCAGAACTGTGTTTTGCCTATTCTGAAGGTCTGATGCTTGGCCTTGCGACTTGCTGAATCGTAGTTGATGAGTAGAATTAAGCAATGGTTTCGTAGTGATGGATTAAGCTCTTGAACCGATGAACAAAACGATGGACTTTTCCAGTTCTGGTACTTGATATGTTGAGCAAAACCGGACAGCTGGAAGCACCCCAGATTGCAGCGGCAAGTGGCCCGGCGGCAAGCTCTGCCGGCCACGCCCCAAGATAGCCGCCGGCCGCTAGGTTGCCATTCCAGCTGGTCTGGACTTCTAGATTCGATGATGATGTATGGTCCAGCGCCAACAGGCATATAATAGGAAATCGAACTGCCTCGGCCTACCTGGATACTGCCATTTCCATGCACTATCTTGATGGTTGGCATCTGTTGCTCTATTCTGATAGCCACAAGATGCATCACAAGTTAAAGACGGTCGCAATGAACATATCTATCGCGTCATACAAACATCGAAAAAGCATCTACCATGGTGGATGCAAATAAGCTCTGACAAAATATTATACCAGCAGTTCACAAGGTTCAGCCAAAACACTACAAAAGCATGAGTACTGTTTGGTTTTCTTTACTTCATATGCAGTGAGTGGTCGATCCAATCTAAGGGAGCATCTAGTCTAGCTAGATATCATGCTCGGTCACCGGTGGCGCCAAGCGAACTCATTTCCTTCTTCATGGCTTTGCTTCCTCTGCAGCAAGGGCTGCTGGAGCTGCTCCCTCCCCCTTGCTTTCCTCTGCCTTAGCACCTTCATCTGCATTTTGTTTTCCATGAAACGAGATCAGTGCAGTATAATGTCTTCACAACAAGATATGTTGCAAGTCAGGATTGGAACGGTCTTCAAGGGAAAGACAATGTGGACTAGGAACTCCACAACATTTTTGCATACTAATCAACATTTCGACGGCCAAAGACCCTGACTTGGACCATATGGCACTAAAAAGAAATCAACACTTACGACTGGCAGTATCTTGCCTAAGAATCACCACACAGCTGACTGGGTCTACCAGCTCCAAATGTGGCACCATCAAGAACATATAGAAGCACGTTAAGGATATCCTTATCAACTTTTTTAAAGCAGCCACAGGAAGTCGAGAATAAAGTACATATACAAAAGAGTTCTAGCTGCTGCCTTTGTTTAATGACAGGGTGATATGCAAGTTATTGAGCAATTGTATGTTGCAAGAAATGGCTATACTAAAGTGCTAAGCATAAAGGTTGGATGACCTTCTACTCCTCTAGACTACTCCGCCAGCATTACAATTTTCTACAATTATAAGTTAACTGTTAACGAAATTTAGAGAAAACTCCAACATCGTACTAGAATGTCCAGTTCCTCATGATAGTGCAAATCAATGGCTAAATCCAGGAGCAGCTGTCTTTAACCAAATATAAATCGTTGAGAGGACAAGGAGAATGGCGTACCGTTGTTAGCGCTTTCGACCACATCATCTTCATCATCCTCAATATCATCATCATCAGCACCACCCATGTCCAGTTTCTACATAACAAATACTATGAGACCATTTGCTCCCATCTTCTCAATCATTGAAGAAAGCTTTCTTTATACACTTACCGAGAAGTCCATATCACCAAATTCATTAACTGCAGCATGAATAACATAAGTCAACTCAAGCTAAACTAGATTGTGGTTTGAACGCAAATACAGAATCAACCAAAACTTGGAAGACTTACATCCAATGTCCTCATCATCCTCATCCTGCCATTTGTCCCAGTCAACCTTCAAGAACACAGGTGGCTTGCCCTCCTTTTTCAGCAGCCTTGGCCACCACTTGCTCTCAGCTTTCTTGACCAGGTAGCATATGGTCCTTGGGGCAACAGCTGCCTTGCTCTCCTGCAAACAGCATGACTGATACAATTAGCAGCCTAGAATGCTACATCCTGAAGACATCATGTTAAAAATTGCACTAACCTCCACATTAACAGCATCAAACAGCTCGAGGTCCAATGCATAAGGCGAGTCATCAGAGCCTTTCGCCGAGAAGTTGAAATGACCCTCAGGCTTCAAGTTCAGCTTCACATCCTTAGCATCAGGCAGCTCAATCGTCAAGAAGACCCTGTCGGACCTCTGCGCCCACTTGGTGATCGGATGGCGACTGCAAAGCAAATTGGTCCCAATAACACACAGCTCAAAACCATACTCAAAGTCAACATATCTAAGCCTCTCAGAACATATCAGATAACCAGAGATTGTACGGCAGAATATTGGAATCCCCAAAAACAAGCAACTTGCTGACTAGTCACATTTTTTACCCAAGTTACTCGAGAAGTATTCAAGACAATTAGAAGCAATCCACATATAACAGAAAGCGTCAAGAGCATGTCCATCGAAATCAGATGCCTGATAATTTCACATTTCCAAGCGACCATACTAAACAAGTTGTCGAAAAAATTTCTCCAGCGCGTCGTGCTTCCTAGTCTAGCCCCCCCCCCCCCCCCCAACGAGAGAAAAAAAGCGCAGGCTTGCTGACAACAACCGGGCTAAATAACACCACGATAATTGCACGCAAACTCCACAACCAGAACAGCACCGGACAACCGCTACAGGGCTCTTGAAATTCAAGAACTACGGAAGGATCGCAGCTGAGTTTAGGCTGACCTCAACAAGGAAATGCAAAACGAGAGGGGTATATGTTGTTTTGCACTGCGTACAGTAGCTACCACCGCAATGCAAAATATCTTATCTCCAACAGCGGACGCAAACGGCATAGGAAAAAAAAACAGCTCCTCCCGATTCCTTCCTCTCCTCCCGCCGCCACCCCTGTCCCCGCCATATGCCATCGGCGCCGGCGCGCCGCCCCTCCCCTCCGTCTCCGGCCGGAGCCGCGCCCTCCCCACCATCTCCCGCCAGCGCCGGCCTCGGGAGAGACGACAGGCGCGGGCCCGCCTCCTCCGCCGCGCGCCCGCGCCGGCCTTGGTGGTCTCCCCCGGCTCTCTCCTGCCTGGCGGCGGCGGAGCTCCGCCCTCCCTCCCGCGCTGGCCGCCAGAGCTCCCCTCCCCTCCCGCGGATCTCCGGCGGCGCGGAGCAGCATACGGTCCCCCGCGACCTTCTTCGTCTGGACTTAGTCTTAGTACCTCATGCTTCCTCCTCGAGAGCTCTGGCGCTCTTCGTGTTGCTTTGCGTCGGGGATTTGGGGATTAGGGTTTAGACGACTTGGGGAAGACCGCCGATGGGGGGAGAGGGGTGGGTGAGGAGGAGGGTATAAGAAAGGAGGGCGACGAGGGCAAACTCGTCAAACCGCGGTTCGTTCCAGCGCTACTGCTGCTTCCAAAAGGGTCTAGAAGGTTCCGTTTCCTTCCGGTCCCGAGCCACTTGGATTTCTCTATCTTCCACTTTTGAGTTAAAATAACCTTTGAGTTTTGAGGTATAGATAATCTCTATTCCAAATAAATTACATGAAAAATAGTAGTTATTCATCGGTAGTAAAAGGATTTGCTGCATATCTCTCGAGACTCGAGTGTTTTTATTGGTGCAGCATATTGTTGATTTTTGGAGCTATTGCGTTTTTCTCTTACTTTAAACTTCAATTGTGATTTTACCCCTACTTTCTTTGACATTACATTTTTACCTCTACTTTTTGAAAATGAAGTTTCCGTTTACCTCTACTTCTAACTCTGTTAGTGATTGCCTCATTAAACGGGTGAAAAAAATTAAACGAACCCTTCCTAATATGATGAAATGACCTCAATGCCCCTTATCCATTTCATCTCAGTGCTATCCCTTTCTCCTCTCTTCCCCTGTCGTTCCCATCTCATCTCCATGAACCCTAGCAAGCGGCGGCAGGGGGCTGCGCGAGCGGCGGCGGACCCGGCATGCGGCCCCGCGTCAGGCCCGCTGCGAGCCCTGCGACTGGTGGGCGCGCGGCCCCACGAGGCATCAGGCGCTCGCCGTCTTGCGCGGGTGGGTGCGTGCCCCGCGACTGGTCGAGCAGCGCACGGCCCGCGACGTGTGCAGGTACGTCGTCGGCCTCGCCTAGGAGCGTGCGGCCTCAGCAGCGCTGGTGGGCGTGCGGCCTCGCTAGGAGCACACGCGGCCAGGTTAAAAACAAGCAGGTAAATTCGAGTTCATGTGATCCCATTGTTCGATTTGATTTCAATTCGACTTGGAGGGTGAATTAGCTTCGGCATTTAGGACGATTTTAGCTGACCAAGCTGTGATTTGTAGGCCAAATCACATGGATTTGAACCTTGTCGGTAGTCATTCTTCAACATTCCTGATGGAGGACCAAAGTCATTGAGGTTCAACATTCCTGATGGAGGACCAAAGTCATTGAGGCTGGCTACATTGTTAGCAATAGAATAGATGCATGAATCTGATGTGTTGCTAATGGACATGTAATATTGCAATACTAGTTCCTTTTGTTGGATATGATCTGGTGGAATATGTCTATTAGCTAATGTTTTTGTTGGACATGTATGATGGGATGTTATCTATCTATATATATGCATGTGGTTTGGACCTACTTTTGTCTCATTATGCTGTCAATTTTTTTCAAAAACAAGTTGGTAAGGTACTGTTTCTAATTGTGAAAATGCACCAAAAATTATTTTTCAAGTTTCTGTTATATGAGTTGAATTGTATCCAAATACATGTGGTCAAATAGGGGTAAAATGACAAAGTTCTAATAAAAGTAGGGGCATATTTGCAAGGGCAAATCTGTCTTCTTTCAACATTTTTAACACCGTTACATGTTGTTCACGGAGTAGGGGTAAACTGAAGCTTCATTTTCAAAAAGTGAGGATAAAAATGCAATGTTAAAGAAAGTGGGGGGTAAAATCACAATTGGAGTTCAAAGTAAGGGCAAAAACGCAATAGCGTCTTGATTTTTTGTGTTGCCTGAGTTTGATTTATTTATTTTTGTTGTTGTACATGTAAAAAGTTTAAGAAATTTTAGAGTGCTTGTTTTTTATGAGCCGTCCATCCGACGAAATCTAACGGTAGAAGTACATGAAAGTTCCTACAAGAAAGTACGAGAAAGTACCAACTTGGTGGGACCACAACAAATTTTAATTAATATTTTTTTAATTCAGAAAGGGTATATGAGTAATTTCACATGGTTAATTGACCGTCTCCCGACCATGTTTTATGACTCAATTCCTACGCGAGGGTACGACGACTTGAGAGAGAGAGAGAGAGGAGAGAGAATAGATTATCATAATGCTCTTTCCTTAATTAATTTAATTTTTTAATTAATCCGGTGGGAAAATCAAAACACCTGGTACTTCCATGTGCTACACAAGCACCTTAAAAAAACTCAGAGCTTATGATAAATTTTAGAGTACTTGTACTCCCTCTGTCCATGAAATCTTGCAATTCTAGCTTTGTGCACAAAGACCAATAAGAAAGTGAAAAGACGAAAATACTCCTGGTCCAGTGACAAAGTGAGGGGTTTGGATGCTCCTGTTGGGTCCTGAGCGGCTAGGAAAATGGCCTCTTTTCACTCCTGCAGGACTGTGGTGCCAGTTCTTTTTTTATTTTGACCCAAACCAGGTAGTTGCCACGTAGAATGTGACAGCTAAAGTTGCGTTATTTCGTGAACAAAATTTAAACGCTATAGTTGCAAGCATTTCTGGACGGAGGGAGTAATTAATTAGAGCTGTCCATCCCACAAAATCTAACATTGGAAGTACTCCACGAAGTACCACGGGTACCAAGAAGTACTAGGAAGTAAAAAAATAGGAAGAAATTACTGACACTTTTTAAATTATGTGTAAATATATTAAATTTCTATATTTTTAATTACTCATATAATCTTTCTGAATAAAAAATATTAATTAAAATTTGTTGTGATCCCACCAAGTTGGTACTTTTTGGTACTTCCCTCTAGGAATTTTCTGGTACTTCACCGTTGGATTTTGCGGATGGACGACTCATAAAAAAACAAGTATTCTAAAATTTCTCTAATAAGGACAAGAAAGTAAAGTACCTGCAAGTACCACGGGTATTTTTGGTGTTTTACAAGTACCGTAACAAAGTAAACATAGACGTCTAGTATGCCATATAATTTCCGTGGCAAGATTTTGGTTTGCATTCTATGGAGGCGCAAAAGGAAAGTAGCCCGAGAAAACGAAAACATGCTATCACACCCTTTTAAGGGAATATTAAGATCTTTCTATTCACTTTAGGAGAATGTTTATGTCCTCTTTAAGCAAATAATTGTTCGATCCATAGCGACCTCATTGACCACAGAATTCAAAGCATCTTCAAGTGAAAAGTAGCAACATGGTGTGTAGAAATAAGTAGGACTACAAGTGTGATTTGGGGAAAATGAGGTAATATTACAATGATAGTCTTTATTTAGCTTTTGTTTCTATATAATAGATTGTGGTATACTTTAAAACACTTTAATTTAGTATGGCATTGGTATTTGTATGCTTCAATTCAACCAATTTTAACAAACTATATTTGTCATGAACCCCTATTTCCGTTGTACACGATCTTCATGTCTCCAACCTAGTCTAGATGGGTTTTGGTGTCTTCGCCACCACCTTAGGAATAACAAGTTCACAATTACTTTGCCACTAAGCTTCATAAAAATCACCTGAGCTGCCAACCCAGGTGAGATTTAGAGACAAGAATGGTTAGTTACTAGGGACAACTATTTGAACTTCACATCATATATCTTAATTTTAAAATTTGAATAAAAAATGCAGAGATTAAGATGCATGAGATGAGATTATGTTACCTATTTCACAAAAAATTGAAGACCAATTGTAGGCATAAAATGAGTGTAAAAAAGGAGGCATGTATCAAAAATTTATATAATATAATAGGACTTTGTCTATAATTTCTTTTTTAAAAAATATGTTGTCTATAATTCCTTTGCCTGCACTAGCATGTACCATATGTTTTTTAAATATATGCTTGCTTGCCTACAAAACCTACGTAAAACCATGTTTTAGAGAAACCTTCACTCTTGTGCCGCCGTGTCTCTGGATATATTTAACATTAGTCCTGGTATACAGTTAGTCTACAATCTGCACAATAATATGGACACACTTTACCTAAATAGAAATCATTTATACTTTTCACAAATACAAAGTTAACAAACATAGAAAAAATTGTGAGGATATATTTTTAATATTTTATGTGCAATTCGTGGTATATTTAATAGTTTAATTATAAAAGTCAAGGGATATAGTCGTTGCATTTGTAGTCCAAACTCAACAACTATACCAACCAACAATGCACACTTGTCAAGTATTCTTATTTAGGAGATATTTAACTACTTGTCATCTTTACGGATGGCACCTCTCCATTTGGCATCCTTACAGATGTGCTTATAAGTTTGTCATTCTCCTACAAAGGAGGTAACATGTTTTTTCCATTTTCGTTAATGTGGCATTGAAAGGACCTTGTGATGCCTGGGGGGGTTGAATAGGCTCACTTCAAAATTCTTGAAAAACTTATAGCGGAAATTAAATACTTACCGGGTTATCCGGTACAATGCCGGATGATCCGACGGGCGGATCTTCCGGTATTGTGACGGATGACCCGGCAACCAGAGAGGATTACAAAATCAGGAAATAAAGATGAACTCCTAGCAATTCTATATGAATCAAAAGTTTAGTTTAGATGCTAAGAACCTCCTGCAACCAAGGATTCGAGTTGTAACACAACAAATATATAGATCGGGCCAAAACACACTTCTAGGGTTAGAGAGAGGAGAAGAACTCAAACAAGCAATGGACAAGAGGTTTAATCCGAAGTTCACTTCCACAAAGGAAGCTACGTCTCCGTTGAGGATCCCACAAAGGGAGGGCTATCACCAAGAGCCTCTTGCCTCACCCAATCCCCACAAAGGAAGATTGGTGCTCACTAAGAATTCTCCACCAAGGAGGGGTAATACAAACGATCTCGGGTGCTCCACACGGAGAGGACACTCAACGGGCGACGCCTAATCGTCTAGAAGCAAGCTTCAAGAGTAACAAACGCGAATCGAAGAACCAAAGCCGCCACAAGTGCTTCTTGAGATGAACTCACTCAAGGGGCTCAACCTCACACCTTGTCAACTCTCAATCCCACACCCTAGATGAATTCTTGGAGTGGATTAGCTCTAGGAGGATTTGGGAGGATTTGGGAGAGAGGAGTAAATGCTTGCGGAGGTGTTTGTCCCGGGTTAGGTCAGCAACAAATGAGGAAGGGGGTGAAGGGGTATAAATACCCAACCCCCAAAAACTAGTCGTTACTGTGCAGCTGGACGACTCACCGGATGACCCGGCACCATGCCGGATCACTCGGGTTCCGTCGGGACACTCCCAGAGTTTCGAGACCTGCCCCGGGTGACCCGCCTGCCGGATCATCCGGTAAGGCGCCGGATCATCCGAGATTCCTGGAACTTTTTGCAAACTGTGTTCGTGAGTGAATTTTGTCTCTCGAGTGAATGTTAGTATCTCAAGAAAAACACATGTGGCAAACTTCAATTCGACCATACGCATCCCCCTTTATAGTACGGTGTTTCCTATACTCAAATTCAAAATTAGAAATCGAATTTTAAACCTCCATTGAGCGGTTAACACCTCATAACTTTATTGGGGGGGTCTCCTTTTCGTCCAAATTGTGTTCTTTCATATTTAAACCTGCACACATCTCAAATAAACAATTAAATCCTCCAAATTGTGATTGTCATTTATCACCAAAATAAATAGGGGTCCTAGATGCACTTTCAATCTCCCCCTTTTTGGTGATTGATGACAACACAATTTGGTTTAATAAAAGAGATGAGTGTATCCAACTAAATAGTGAGAAGCTCCCCCTAAATGTGAGCATTTATCAACAAGAGAGGCCTCATATGCCCATGCCACATTTAATAAGAACTCCCCCTAAATCTTTGCATACAACATCATGGTGCATAAGTGTGATCCAAAATAATCTGTGATGCATATGACATGATATATCACAACAACAAAGTGAGAAATAACAATTCATCAACCAACACATGCATCACACGATAATTAAGGTTCATTACATCACACTAGCATAATAGAGTACCACAAATAGGTCTTACACAAATAAAAGTTCTCACTTGGCACACCATCACATAGTTCACACCATCACACATAGTTCATTACATGTCCATTAACTAGCAAAGATACATAGGATAAAAAGATAGATATGAGGGGTCTCCAAAGCACCAAACGACCAAATTCACTCCCCCTTTGGCAACAAGCACCAAAAAGGAGAGCTAAGCATCATCGTCGTCGTCGTCGTCCTCACCATCATCACCATCGTCACCATCATCACCATCATCATCTTCACCTTGCTCTTGGCCATGAAGGTCTTCTTCCTCATCATCTTCATCATCATCTCCACCCATTTCCCAAGTGCCTTGGTGGTCCCATGGATTTTCAATAGGTGCAAAATCGGGCCACTCCCTAGCGGGACGAACGGGTGAGTGAGGTACGTGCATATGTGCCATCATTTGCTTATCCCTTGTCTCACTTCTATGAACTTCCTCGGCCATCCACCTTCTTGTAGCTTGAATTTCTTCTTCATTGCGCTTGCAAGACTTGAAGCAAGCGAACAGTCCTTGTGCCATGAGTTCAAGCTTGCTCTTCTTGCTACGACGCCCAATGTGAATAGGGCCTTGAGAGAAGATGGTCCATGAGAGGAGGAAGGACCATGAGAGGATGAAGGACCCATAGATGAAGGCGGTGCCTGTGAAGAAGATTGACCTTGTGAACCCTGAAAATTTCCACCACCCATGCTCCTAGGAAGATATATGCCTGGAAAGGGTCCCTTAGGCTCATGGGGGGTGCGGTGGCTACGGATCTTCAAGAGCTGCTCCAACTTGCCCGTAGAGGTGTGAAAAGGATCATGAGTCTTGTCGGGCCTGATATTAATGCTGGTCACTTGCTTGATCATGTGAAAGATATACAGTGCATAGTGACAACCACTGATGGCCTCCTAGGAAACCAATGTAATCTCATCCCAAATGAACATAGCCACTGAAAACTTAGGCAACCCGGGCACCATCTGATATAGCAAGTTCTTTGCCCTGTGAGAGATGTTGTCTGAGTCTCCACCTCTAGGAGTAAGGGCCTGTCTGAAAAGGTGATGAAACAACTTGTAGTAAGGTGAGAGGCCTGAAATCTTTCCAATCTGAATATCCCCATAAGCTCTATCATACATGAAAGCCAGACGGTGATCTGAGAGCTCATCTCCAACAGGTAGGTCATCATAACCCTCATTTACCACAAACGAAGTACCCCTTTCCCTCAGCTCATGGCGAAGACCAAACATCTCAGCAAATGCATCCAAGCGAATAGACAATCTCTTGCCCTAGAGAGACCAAGTAAGAGTAGAGGTGGTGGTGTCAACTGATAGAGTAGCATAAAACTGAGCTACCACCTCCTCATTCCAATCACACTGAAAAGCCATGATCTCTGTCAAACCCATCTCCTCACACCTAGTGACAACCGGATCAATCACCTCAAGCAATGGATCATGAGGAGAGCGAACGAGGCATGTCAGAGAAAGTACCACAAAAGATAGTGGGGTGAGATCAAAGTTGTCGTTGGCTTCAATCCCCTCAACACCACCAAGAGCACCTCTCCTAGGGCCACGAGTACCGGGAGCACGTGAGTATTGCTGATGAATACGTCCACATCCATGAGCACGCTCGGGAACGGCTTGTGGTTGAGTCCTTTTGCCACAGTCCGCTTGCCCTTCATCATCGGAGGGAGGATCCCCACCTTGAGAGCCTCCCCCTAGGTTCCTGTGAGCCATAGTCTTCTGTTGAGGCATCTAGACAAGAGATATGATTGATGGATTAGAAAGGATGCTTGAAAGATGAAGCAATGGAAAAATCCATCCCCTACCGGATGACCCGGCATGACGCCGGATGACCCGGCAGGGTCGAGACCGGGACAAGAAGTCCATGGATCTTGAGATTCAACCAACGAAACTTTATGAGATCATCTAGAGATGTTCTAGGGACAAGTATGAAGCATCCTACCCAAGGGAATCATATAGAACATCTGGCATTGAGAGATCGGGAAAAAGGATTTTGAATGGATTTGAATCTTTACCTTTCTCGATTTCCCACGCAAACGCCGGGTAACTCGATGGATGAAGTTGTTCTAGGGGCTTAGGTGAGTCCTTGAAGCCCTAGAATGCCTTGAATTGATGGGGGGACCTTCAAATCACCATGGGGGGCGGAGAGAGGGTGGTGGCCGGTTGAAGGAAGAAGAAAGAAAGAGTTAGGGTTGAGGGGCGCCGGCCACGACCTTATATATTTCTGAGCAATCGCCGGGTGACCCGGCACTACGCCGGATGACCCGGGTTAATTCGGGAGATAGACAGTGAATTTCGGGACTTGTGATCGGGAGATCCAAGGACCGGATGACCCGGCATAGTGCCGGATGACCCGGTGTCAAAGAATTTTCCAGAAGCTGTCTTAGAGATTTTTTCTTGAGATTCGGAGATAGATAATGATAGTTCTAGTCAATGGACATATAATAACACTTGACTAAAAGTGACTAGCCACATTCAACAAGCATAACCATAGTCACTTTTAATCAAGCAAAGATCCAAAGATCTTAAAATCCAAATCTTTTGAAAAACTCACACAAAATAACCATAAAAGCAAAGTTTTCACCCTATCTAGGCAAACAATCAAGTATGTGCAATAAGTCAAGCCAAGTTACGAGAATCCAAGATATTTAGCTCACTCCTCAAAGCACAAAACCTTTGCTCATCGAGAGGCTTAGTGAAGATATCGGCAAGTTGCCTCTTTGTGCTTACATGACGTAGAGTAATATCTCCCTTAGCCTCATGATCCCTTAAGAAATGACGTCGAATATCTATGTGCTTTGTTCTAGAGTGTTGCACCGGATTGTTTGCTAGCTTGATGGCACTGTCATTGTCACACAAGGGTGGAATCTTACTAAACATACAACCATAATCACTCAACGTTTGCTTCATCCATAAAAGTTGTGCACAACAAGCACCAGCCGCAACATACTCGGCTTCGGCCGTGGATAAAGCAACCGAATTTTGTTTCTTAGAACTCCATGACACCAAAGACCTACCAAGGAATTGGAAAGTCCCCGTTGTACTCTTTCGATCTACCTTGCAACCGGCATAGTCCGAATCGGAATAGCCAAGTAAATCAAAAGTGGAGCCCTTGGGATACCATAAGCCTAGGTTAGGAGTGTGAACCAAATATCTAAAGATTCTCTTAACAACCATTAGATGACACTCCTTAGGATTAGCTTGAAATCTTGCACACATGCACACACTAAGCATGACATCAGGCCTAGATGCACAAAGATAAAGGAGGGAGCCAATCATGGAGCGATATACCTTTTGGTCGACCGACTTCCCTTTTTCATTGAGATCAAGATGTCTATTTAATGCCATAGGAGTCTTGATGGGCTTAGAATCGGCCATGTCAAACCTCTTGAGCATATCCTTCACATACTTGGTTTGACATAAGAAAATTCCTTCCTTCAATTGCTTGATTTGAAACCCAAGGAAGAACTTTAATTCACCCATCATAGACATCTCGAATCTCTTGGTCATAATCCTACTAAACTCTTCACAAAATTTATCATTAGTAGACCCAAAGATAATGTCATCAACATAAATTTGGCAAACAAAGATATCTTTTCCCGTTCTTTGAATGAAGAGAGTAGAATCGACTTTGCCTATCTCAAAGTCATTCTTGAGGAGAAAATCCTTAAGGCATTCATACCATGCTCTAGGAGCTTGCTTGAGCCCATAGAGCGCCTTATGGAGCTTGTACACATGGTTGGGGAAGTTTGGATCTTCAAAGCCCGGTGGTTGTTCAATATAAACTTCTTCTTGGAGAGGTCCATTCAAGAATGCGCCCTTCACATCCATTTGATGAAGCTTGAAGTCATGATGAGTAGCATAGGCCAAGAGTATACGAATTGACTCAAGCCTTGCCACCAGAGTATAAGTCACTCCAAAGTCCAAGCCTTCAACTTGAGTATAGCCTTTGCCTACGAGCCTTGCCTTGTTCTTTGTGATGACACCAAATTCATCTTGCTTGTTCCTAAAAACCCATTTGGTGCCGATCACATTTTGCTTGGGTCTTGGCACCAACTCCCAAACTTCATTCCTCTTGAAGTTGTTCAACTCTTCCTCCATAGCAATAATCCAATCCGGGTCCTCAAGAGCTTGTTCCACACTAAGAGGTTCCAAAGAGGAAACAAACGAGTAAAACGCATAAAAGTTTGACAATTTTTAGCGAGTTATTACCCCTCTTTGGATGCTCCCAAGGATGTTGTCAACGGGATGATCCCATTGAACCATTTGATGAACTCTTGGATGTGGTGCTTGAGATTGATGTTGAATAGGTCCATCATCATCATCTTGATCTTGAGGTACTTGTTCATGAGCTTCACCACCTTGTTCTTCCCTTTGATCAAAGTCACTTCCATGATCGTCACCATAAGCTTGACTTTCATCTTGATGAACTTGAGAACTAGGTGGCTCAACTCTTGTTGATGATGGTGGATCTTAATTACTTGTGTCAACCGGAGCTTGAACTTGAACTTCCCTTGGCATCACTTCACCGGTACCCATTCTAAAGATGGATACACTTGGAGGTTCTTCATCATCTATAAGGTTTTCACTAACTTGCTCTCCTTGAGAGCCGTTGGATTCATCAAATTTCACATCTACCGTGGTCTCAACACAACAAGTGGTCTTGTTGAAAACACGATAGGCATGTTCGTTAGTTCCATAACTAATGAGAAAACCTTCATCAATCTTGGATGCAAACTTTGAGGCTTTGGGTTTCTTGTTAAGTATGAAACACTTACACCCAAAGACCCTAAAGTAGTGCACACTAGGTTTCTTACCGGTGATGATCTCGTAGGGAGTCTTGTTCAAGTACTTGTGGAGGTAGAGGCGGTTGGCGGCAAGGCACGCGGTGTTGATGGCATCCGCCCAAAATGAGTCCGGAGTCTTGTACTCATCAAGCATTGTTCTTGCCACTTCAATCAACGTACGGTTCTTCCTCTCAACAACACCATTTTGTTGAGGAGTGTATGGAGCGGAGAGTTCATGCTTGATGCCTTCTTCATCAAGGAATTCTTCAACTTGAGTGTTCCTAAACTCCGAGCCATTGTCACTTCTTATGTTCTTGACCTTAAGCTCGAACTCATTTTGAACTCTTCTTATGAACTTCTTAACCACTCCCTTTGCTTCACTTTTATCTTGCAAAAAGAATACCCAAGTGAAACGGGAAAGTCATTAACAATTACTAAACCATATTTGTTACCACCGATGCTTATGTAGGCAATTGGTCCAAACAAGTCCATGTGTAGAAGCTTCAACGGTCTTGATGTTGAAAGGATGTTCTTGGCGAGATGATGCGCTCCAACTTGCTTTCCCGCTTGACATGCACTACATAACCTATCTCTCTCAAAAACAACATTTGTTAGTCCTAGGATGTGCTCGTCCTTTTGAAGTTTGGCCAAGTTCCTCATGCCAAAATGGGCTAGTCGGCGATGCCATAGCCAACCCATGTCGGATTTTGCCACTAAGCAAGCCTTAGGGTCCACCTTTACTTTTGTGAAGTCCACATAGTAAAGCTTTCCCCTTAGGTGACCCGCAAAGACAATAGAGGAATCCTCACTTCTAGAGACGGTCACACCCTCTTTGGTAAAGAGACAATTGTAGCCTTTCTCACAAAGTTGTGAAACCGACAACAAGTTGTACCCCAAACCTTGAATATGATAAACATCTTCAATTGAATTTGTTGTTGAGATAGCAATTTTACCTAGACCAATCACATCTCCTTGACCATTATCTCCATAGATGATAGTTTTCGTAGGGGTGTCATAATGCTCAAGGGATGCAAACAAGTCTTCATCTCTGGTCATATGATTAGTGGCTCCACTATCAATCAACCATGCGGTTCCACCGGAGGTGTAGGCCTACAAAACAAGTTTAAGCTTTTGGTTTAGGTACCCAAAATGATTTGGGTCCTTGGAGATTAGAAGCATAAACTTTTGGAACCCACACACTCTTTCTCATAGCCTTCTTGGCATAGGCTCCAACATACTTGACCACCATTTTACCATTGTGGTCCAAGGTCACAACATAGTCACACGTGTAGTTGGGAGAAGGCTTGTGTTCCACCACATTCTTCGGTGCCTTTGATGGAGAATTAACCCCACCATTTCCTTTTGTGATGTTCACAACCTTTGGCTTCTCTTTTGTTGTGGTAGAGGTAGTTACTCCATGGGCAATATCCATAATAGTGTTGAGGTAGCCACCTTTGTTCCACAAGGGGATCTCATGCCCTTTCACCACCCTTCTATCATTGACCTTGTTGTCCTTGTAGTGCCCAAGTCCTCTTGTGTCAATTGCCTTGGGAATGGACTTAGCACCCAACTTACCTTGGTTGATCAACATGTTCAACCGGGCAATCTCCTTATCCTTGCTCTTAGTTGTTTCTTCTAGTCTTGCAGGGTTAGTCTTAAGAGCATTTATATCAACATTAGAACATATGGAGCAACCTTTGCTAGTGGAGGCATTAGAGTCAAAGTTTGCTTTAGGGTCGGCCTTGGTACTTTCCCAAAGAGCACTATAGTCTGCTTCAAGATTTTTGTATTTATCCGTCAAGCATGAGAAGCTTGTTTGAAGCTCACTATGAGTGGCCTTTAGGGAAGCTAAAGATTCATTTGTCAAAGAGTAGTCCTTTAGCATCCTCTTGTTAGAGTCATTGGCCAAGGACAAGCCTACGGTCAACTTCTCCACCTTAGCTTTCTCCTCGGCAAGGGTTTTCTCTAGAGCAAGGTTTCTTTCCTTTTCACGGATAAGCAAGTCTTCTTGCTCATGGAGAATCTCCTTCTTTTCCTCTAATTTGTCCAAAAGCTTTTTAATTTCTTTATGGCCTTTTTTACCAAATTGCTTTATCATGTTTGCCTCCATTTCTTTTTCCTCATCTAGGTTGTCTATGTCATTACTAGGTGTGGATGATGATGAGGTGAGAGAGGATGAGGTGGTTGACTCTTGTACCTTGCTCCCTCTTGCCATGAGGCAAAAGTGAGAGTTGTCCTCATCATCGGAGAAGTTGTTGAAGAGGCGTGGTGAAGATGCTCCTTGTGCCATGGCAAGTGTTTCCATGCCTTTCTTCTTCGATTCTTCATCTTCATCACTTGAGTCCCATTGTTGACCCACATGAGCACGCCCTTGGTACTTGTTCTTGTACTCTTTGCTCTTCTCCTTGTACTTCTTCTCTTCCTCATTCTTGTCCTTGTTCTTGTTCTTGGGACACTCGGCAATGAAGTGTCCATACTCTCCACACTCAAAGCATTTTCTTTGTGACTTCTTCTTTCTATCATCACCACCTTTCCTTGATGCCTTGAACTTCAAGAACTTCTTGTACTTCCTTATGGCAAAGGCGGTTTCTTCATCCGTGCTTCCTTCTTCACTTGAATCTTCATTCTTAGTCTTGGAAGTCTTGAGCTTTATTTCCACCAATTCACTAGAGCTAGCATTGAGGGCTAGACTCTTGTTCACCTTCAAACTAAGAGACTTCTCCACGTTTTGATCAACTAGCTCTTGATGCAAGATCTCGCCAAGAAGTTGATTAGGAGTCATGTTGTGGTAGTTTGGGTCTCTTCTTATCATGGTTGCTAGGTTTGGGTTCTTCGGTGTGAAAGCTCTTAGCAACTTCTTTGTGACCTTCTCGTCATCCCAATCATTATTTCCTAGTGCTTTGATGTCCGAGACAAGAAGTATTAGCCGATCATACATTTGCCTCACGGTTTCTCCATCCTTCAGGACGAATAGCTCAAGCTCTTCGTGAATTAAGTCAATCTTGCCTCTTCTCACATGATTTGTGCCCTCATGTGCTTCCTTGAGTGTGTCCCAAATCACCTTGGCAATTTGGATGTTCTGGACTTTGTTGCACTCTTGAGCACACAAGGATCCCGTGATGACTCTTGTTGCTTGAACATTACGGTGAAGGTCTTGTTCATGCTCTATTGTGAGAGCTTCGCCTTCGGCGGGGATTGTCACACCTACACACACAATCTTCCAAAGAGAAGGGTGAAGCCCGTAAAGGTGCATTTGCATATCATAAGCCCATTTGGGATAGTCTTTCCCATCGAAGTGGGAAGGATTTCCCAAATGTACAGAATAGAATTTTTCGTTAGGATTGTTGCCCGAAAGTTGTCCGTAGTGGAATGGCACTTTGTTGGCGGTCGATTTCCGTCAACCTAGCCACTTGTTTACCTTCTATGTTGGTATTGATTTGATATTCACACTAACGATCCTAACCCCCATTATATGCTATGTTCGCACTCGTGCACGGTTTTTGGAGTTTGTTGTTTACACAGGAATCAAGAGCTTAAATGAGGACTTCCGGGTAAAGTTCATCAATGGATTTACAAGGTGATCACGGACCCCGGGATAAGTCAAGATACAAGATGAACATGACTCCAAATGAACCAAGGACTAAAGCGTGAGGCCGAGAAGTGCTGAGAAACTAGATGGAAGATGCGGGAGTTCATTCGCAAAGCCCCCTTTTCTAAACCGCGAGGAAAATGACGTCAAGGGCACACATGCATCTCGGCAAAAACTCAGGAAGTCGCAAGAACCTTCACGAAGAAAACCGGGGACGAACCGGGCTAAGGAGGCCCTGGGCCGGTCGGCCTGGCCCATCCCCGGGGTGGTTCATCGCCCCCTTTGACCTATATGATTCTCGGGCTATTTATAGCCCCGGTACCCCGAGCCACGTAAAAAAGCAATTCGTCATTCGCCGCCGAGGAGCAGAGGAGCTTGAGGGACACCACCCCGGAGAGGAGGGTCGAGTTAGTCGTCTAGGGTTTGCCTAGCTGGCGTGGGAACCTTAATTTTAAAAGTTTGGTCATTTACTATTTTCAATGTGAAAAGTTTGAATAATTCTAAATTTGTGTTTCAAAAAATACGAGTTCAAGCCAGATTGATACTCGAAATGATTTCATCTGAAAAAATCACAAATATAAAAGTTGTAGAAGTCATCAGGATCTATCACTTTTAATCGATATTTTTTGAAGTTCAAAAATTGCATTATTTACTAGGATGTATACAAAATAATAACATATTCCATCACAACATGATGTATATTGTAGTGGTAAGGTGCTCAACTCTTGAAACCAAAGGATTTGGGTTCGAATCCCAAGTTCGCTCCTTTTGTGGGTTTTTTTCTTTTGTTTTCCTATTTTTAATTGCACCACTGTGAATAGCATCTAAAAATTATTATCTTATATACACTAATATATTTTATAAATATAATATACTGCATATAATTTTTTTTTTTAATTTTGTTAATTTCTGAACTCATTTACTATTTTCAATGTGAAAAGTTTGAATAATTCTAAATTTGTATTTCAAAAAATATGAGTTCAAGCCAGATTGATACTCGAAATGATTTCATCTGAAAAAATCACAAATATAAAAATTGTAGAAGTCATCAGGATCTATCACTTTTAGTCGACATTTTTTAAAGTTCAAAAATTGCATTATTTACTAGTATGTATACAAAACAATAACATATTCCATCACAACATGATGTATATTGTAGTGGTAAGGTGCTCAACTCTTGAAACCAAAGGATTTGGGTTTGAATCCCAAGTTCGCTCCTTTTGTGGGTTTTTTTCTTTTCTTTTCATATTTTTAATTGCACCACTGTGAATAACATCTAAAAATTATTATCTTATATACACTAATATATTTTATAAATATAATATATTGCATATAATTTTTTTACAAATTTTGTTAATTTCTGAACTCATTTACTATTTCCAATGTGAAAAGTTTGAATAATTCTAAATTTGTATTTCAAAAAATACGAGTTCAAGCCAGATTGATACTCGAAATGATTTCATCTGAAAAAATCACAAATATAAAAGTTGTAGAAGTCATCAGGATCTATCACTTTTAGTCGACATTTTTTGAAGTTCAAAAATTGCATTATTTACTAGTATGTATACAAAACAATAACATATTCCATCACAACATAATGCGTATTGTAGTGGTAAGGTGCTCAACTCTGAAACTAAAGAACTTGGGTTCCAATCCCAAGTTCGCTCCTTTTGTGGGTTTTTTTCTTTTCTTTTCGTATTTTTAATTGCACCACTATGAATAACATATAACAATAATTATCTTATATACACTAATATATTTTATAAATATAATATACTGCATATAATTTTTTACAAATTTTGCTAATTTTGAACTCATCTACTATTTCAACGTGTTGTGGCTGGAGTGCGGCCGGCTATCACCGAGGGACCGGGTCGGGGCCGCTGCGTGGCTGGAGCGCGGCAGGGTAGGGCTAGGGTGCGGCCGGAGGACCTGGTTGGGCACGGCCAGCTGTGGTTGGGGCACGGCTGGGCGTGCAGACGGCTATGATTGTGGTTTTTTTACGTTTTCAAGTGTTGTGCAAATTTTACACAGTTTTATTTGTTGCTACGCCCAAAATATGTTGCAATACACCCTAAATGTAAGCAATAAGCGCAATTGCACTTCGTAGGAGTTCCAAATTTGAAACTAATTTACTATTTTCCATAGTTTAAATGAATTTACCCATATTTATAAAATTTAATTCCAATTTGAACCATTCATGTGTTCTCCGTCCAAATTCAGATGGTTATAAATCTAGCTTATATAAAATACTTTGCTTTTCATTTTCACAAAGGTGTTGTAGCTCAATGGTATATGTTGCCTTTGTTGAATGTAAGGTTCCGGGTTCTATTCTAGCTATTGACATACTTTTCAAAAAATTTAATTTTTTATAGATGTCTCGTAATATGATTTTTGGATAAGTTATTTCAAGTGTTCTTCATCCTAATCAAGATGGATATAACTCTGGCTTATATGAATTATTTTGTGGTGTTTTGACATACGAATTAGATCGGGTCCCATCAAGGATGAGTCACAATCTGATTGTTCCTCTCCTGTATAGTAGGAACAAAAAGCGTGGCAATAGACAAGTTTAAGTGCAACTAAGTAAGACCTCGTTGCAATAAGTTTGATACAGTTGCAACGACAACGACAACTAGTACAACCACTAAATTTCGTGGCAATACGTACACGATATTGCATCTTGAGGCTAGAAACGAAGCAATAGCCCTCCATGTATTGCAACAACGCAAAGATATATTTGCAACCCAAATAAGACGTTGCGATATAGCCGTTCAAACGCAACCAACCATAGTATGGTGGCCATAGCAACTTTCTATTGCAACACACGAAATGCTAATGCAATGCAGAAATAGGGTAGCAGTATTTCCAACCAAATGCAACATAAATCCTCATAATGGGTGCATTAGCGTCAACGTGTTGCAACACAAAAAATAAATATTGCAACTCAAATTTTGTGTAGCAATAGACACGCATATTACAACCAAATCACTGTTTCGGTGCCATAGTACCCCCCTATTGCAACCAAATTTGTGGTGTTGCCTAAGAGTTGTGTTGCAATAGGGGGAAAATCTTGTAGTGGCCAACCGTTGAAGCGGATGATCACACTAAGGAGAAAGTGACTACTATTCCGGAGATTGCTACCGAAGAGCCGGAATTCGAAGTGCCAAGTGATGACACAAAGATGACACACTACTTTCGAGGTAAAATTGATAATCATTTTAAAAAGTTTGTGGAAGTGGTGCACAGGTTAAGCATCCGACATATTCTCGCTACTTCAAAGACTTACTTGGAAACAAGTATGAGATGACAACACTTGGAGCAGACCTTGTCAAGATGTCCGAACAATGTAGTGCCACCATCACAAATCAAGGGCCCGAGAGTTCTATTGGCTCATTCATGTTCGAGAAGGCATTATGCGACCTTGGAGCAAGCGTGAGTGTCATGCCAAGGGATGTGTTCGAGAAGCTACGCTTACCACTTGAGCCTACGGGTATGTGTTTAGAGTTGGGTGACAACTCCATCCGCTATCCCGTGGAAATTGCCGAAGATGTGCTCGTGAAAGTTGGAGATCACTTCATTCCCATCGACTTCGTGGTACTTGAAATGGGAGAAAGGGAGAAGCCGCCCCTCATCTTAGGGAGGTCCTTCCTCAAGACCGTCGGGGAAACGATTGACGTTGGCAAGGGGGAGATCAAGTTCGACGTTAATGGCACACGAAGCATATTCAAGTTTCGTCCACGTTTCGAGGTATGCAACATGATCAATTCTAAATATGTTCCACCTCATTGTCGTTTTAGTAAGGAGGAGCCAAGGAAGAAAGAGGAGCCCAAGATGAAGGAAGGGAAAGTGATCAAAGAAGTCGTTGCATCCGTCAAGACCAAAGAACAAAAGCTGCCTGTGAAGACCAAAAAGATGGCTAGGCCGGAGAATAAGCCCGTGCCCAAGATGGTGCGGAAGTGGGTACCCAAGATTGCAACGCCCGCAAAGAGCGTTGATCCGAAGTGAACAAGACAAGAAGTCTAGCCATGGACTATAAACGAAGCGCTAGGCGGAAGGCAACCCATTCGTCGAGTCAAGAATAAGCTACCGGGAGGACAACCCGTTGAAGAATAAAGCTGTCGGGAGGGCAACCCGGATTATTTCCGATTTTCAAGTAAGTTGGTCTTAGAATTTGCTATGCAAGATTTGGTATAAACTCTTAGGTGGTTAAACTTATTTTTGTGACATTTAAGTTGCTCGGGTGTTTCATTTGGATTTTATTTGACATAAACCTTTGACATGAGCCATCCTACGATTTATTTGCCTCTTTTCGAGAAACCAATTCCAAAAATTCAGAACCTACCCACACCTTTCATCCTCCTCATGATGATAAGGTTGGTTTGTTTTACATCATAAAAACACACGAGTAGAGCCCCGCGTTGTTTCTTAATGATTTTTAATCTTTGACGCATGCTAGGACTCGCGTGAACCTAGGTTTCTCTAGAATTAGAATTTTTCCAGGCCATATTTATTTTTATTCATTCAAAACATCTCTCTCATGTTTAGCCAAAATTAGAATCTAAACCCATACCCCCACGGTCAAGCCGGAGGAGCTCACTATCAATTATTGAAAGCAAGTGATCCCGGTGTAACCAAAATTAATGTAGTCGGAAAGTTTCGACTTACAAATGTTTTTGATGCCTTAAAACTCCTCTAAAAATATATTTGAACTCATTGATATCTCTGAATTAATTTTTAATTTTCGAAATTAGAGGAGTGATTAGCATCTAAACATGATCAAGGGAAGGTTTTGATCTTAATTGAGCTTCTAATGACCCATGATGCATCACGGGAACACACCATCATTCAAGAATCTTTTGGCATGCATGGGACAAGCATGGGGGGCAGCATTGCTTTGATCTTTGCAGTTTATAAATGATAACATGGGAGACAAGGAGGCATGGAAGTGACACAAAGGAAATGATCAAGATGAGGACTTGACCATGAAAGAAAAAGGAATGGCTGAGAGAGTTTGGGCGGTGGATCAGCGTGGAGCACGAGGACACAAGGTCATGATGCAACAAACAACAAGTGGGAGAAAACCGAAGCCGAGGCAGGGGGCAGGGATCCCAGGCCGGTCGGCCCAGGCCGGCCTGCCTGCCCTATATTTGCACCCTATGCCTCCATCTTTCACAGGTAAGTCTCTTGCTTGCTTACTAGTTCGTGTTCTTGAGCTCTCTGTCCAGAACCACCAGAAACTCTCCAGAAAAATTCGTTCTCCTCTCTTGAGTCCAAAAATTCAGAGAATTGCATTACAAACTTTGCTCTTCCATATACTTCTTTTATGTGTATTTCTACCGGCAAGAAACCCCCGGGAGAGTTTGTTTGTAATTTGTGCAGCAACTACAAGATGAAGAAGGTCTTTGGCAAAGTTCTTGGGAGGAAGACGCAATCATCATCATCAAAGCCGGCATCAACAAGTTCTTCGCGGAGGCACTCGATCTCCGAGTCGCCGCGAAGCATGGAAGAGGACGTGGTGCCATCAAGGAGCGATACCATGCTCCTTAGTGGAAGGAACACCCGAAGCTCGTCTATGCGGTACACCGAACCGCAAGGGCGAACGGAGGAGCCGCCCGTTCCACCTCGTCATTCGACTCGTTCATCCGCTCCACCACCATACACTCCGCGGCGTTGCAAGTATGGATTTCTTATGATGTCGGAGGAGGAGGAGGAGAGGCTTGGGCGCCTAGAGAAGAGGGTTGTACCCAATGTTGACTTTGATGATGATGCTCTCCAAGTATTGGGATTTGCCACAGATATCTATCAAATGATGAACAACCTTGGATGAGGGCAATTTTCTGATGGAGTAGGAGTGAGTATTCATTTGGAGCTTGCCATGAAGATTGTCATGACCATGGCACCGGTTATTAATGAAGGGGTGCCATCCCTCTCATTTCGATTGAAGGATGATGAGCACATAGTTTCTAATGAGCAAATTAGAGAGTTGCTCGGTTTTCAGAGGGAAGCCCCGGAGCAAGTTAATGCTAGTGAAAGTGTGTTGGAAGGATTTTGGAGCATGATTTCAGGAGAAGACAACCGACAAAGAAATAGCATTCGGAATCCCATCATCCGGATATTTCATTCTTGGATGAGCAAAAGGATTTTGGGAAGAATGAGAGAGTCCAAAGTCACCAATATGGAAGTTAATTGGCTTTATTCAGCATTGATTGCAAGGCAAGCCATTGATCCATCATATATTATGATCAATTGGTGGTGTTGTGAGGCAATATCGGGGAGTGGACAAATTGGTTCGGGATGCTATCTCTCTATGATAGCAATTTCTGTGAAGCCGGGTATTACAAGAAATCCAAAATTCATCCTTGCATGAAATTCACTCGGAATGTATTATATGAAGCAAGGAAAATATATTAGTGGAGATGAGAAGAGAGGGTACAAGGTGGCAAAAGTCAATGTTCCTCTCCCCAACATGAAGCTAAAATTATTTATTGAGGGGAGAGAGAATTGGTTAGAAGAAGGAATACTAGTACCGGCCGAGAAGAACAAGAGGGGAAGAATCATAGAAGAAGGTTCATCCTCCGCAGCCTAAGAGCAAGGAGGAGCGGCCTACCATCAACCCTATGGCGGAATTCCTATGCCACCACCTTACTACGGAAGTGTGCCAATGCAAGCATGGGGGAGTGGTGCAACCATGCCACCACCTCCTCCAACATATTATCCACCAACTTTTGTTATGCCTAATGAAGCATTTGTGGCACCTTATGCAAGCATGCCCCAACCCCAACAAAGTGCAGCCATTATTGGGGCATATATGCAAAGGAATGAACAAGACGTCGAGAGGATCCGAAGCCATGTCAACCATTGGCATGAAGGAACGACGGGAATCGCCCATCAATTGGGACGTCTTCAACTTGTGCCGCCTCATCAATTTCATGGAGGGGCCATGCAACAATACTATGAGCAAGAATTCAATGAAAGCCAACCAACGGAGCAAGGACAATCGGATGAAGAATGAAGAATGAAGAAAGAAGAAAGGGACATAGTTTTTAAGTGTGGTTTGATTTTTCCTTTTTCCTTTTCTTTATTTTTCAACTTGTGTGCGTTTATGTTTGCGTAGTATTCTTCTTGTTTTTATTTATTTTCAGCATGTGTGGTAGTAGTAGTTTGTTATCCATCATCATGAATAAGTTTCACCGTTGCTTTATGATCTTAATATAGATGGAAAATCTGTACCATGTTGATATGTGATGATGATTGCCGCTTTGCTCAATATTATGCTTGCTTTATGCATGTTTAAGCTAGTGCTCTCTTTTAATATGAATCTGAAATTTAATTAAATGCTAGCCTAATCTTGTGTGGAGGTTATGATAACTCAAGTCCCAAAGTTCTTTTCGTTGCTCTCAACTTTGGATGAATCAAAGAACCTTTTTATTCTCAAAAAGTTATGCTAACCTCGTCACAAGTACCGCTTGCATTTTGCTCTACCCATCCAAAGCCTAAGCTTACTTGAGTGCAAAACCTTAATATATACAAGATTTATTTTTGGGTGCATTGATTCAAGGCCTGATTTCTCTGGCCCGAGACTAAGAAGATGGTCATTCCATTTTTGTGTATCGTTCTTTATGCTAGCCTTTCTATCCGTGCATTGTGAGTTTTCACATTGGGAATTTCGCAAACCTCGCCGGATATCCAACCAAAACCCAAATATATCTTTTTGTGTTCACCTCCTTGACCACAACCCAATATATGAGTATGGATGAATATTTTGGAGAAGATTACAAGGAAGGTACTTCAAGTGAGAAAGGGAAACTTCCAAAAGGATCCCTAGAAGATTTTTCGAGTGTCTCTCTCTAAGAAAAAAATGAGAGCTTCAATTCCCACCTTGGCATATTTATCACCTCTTTTGCCCGAGGACGAGCAAACGTCTAAGCATGGGGGGTTGCCAAGGAAGTGCTAGTATGGTCTAAAGTTCAAGGGGAGCAAATAAAAAAAAAGAGAGAAAAAGTATGATGAAAGAAAAAAATGATGAAAAAAATGACAAAGAAGAAAAAGCATGATGAGAAAAAGAAAGAAAGAAAAAATATAATAAAGCTCCCCGGTTCTCTAGCTATGCTTTAGTGCTTTTGAGTTTTCAAGAGGATTCAAGATCAAGGCCCATACTCATCTTTCCAACCATGTGCAATCCGATAACGAGGACTTCATTTGTGCCTTGGGATCACTCTTTGCCATTTGCACATGTCCACCTATCTAAAAGTGTGTGTTTATCTCTCCCCCCTCCTTGATAACATTATTTTTCCAATGACCTTTTTGACGAGTCTCGGTAAGACCATGAGAAGCTAGTCTTGTTTTAATAATATCTCAACTATAATATCTTGGTAGGACTAAACTTTCCTATAGCTCCACATAAAGCTTTCCACCATATTCTTTGAGAGAGGAAAGGAGTAGAACAAGTAGGCTTGAGAGACAAGTGAGATGAGAATACATGAGCAAAGTGCAAGATGGTTATTTTTGATCTTGGTAAAGCAATTTTTCCTCTTTATCTCATTCTTTATTTTTCAAAATTTCTTTGATTTGTTTAAAAGTTTGAGAGCTTGATCAAGTACTTGTGGAAAGAACTTGAATGATATCTACCCTCCATAAAGATAAAAGTTAGTACATTATGGAACTTTAATGAATATAAAACTAGAGAGCATTATGTTTTCTCATGTATGATCAAGTGTAGGGTTTGAACATCGAAGGGCAACGCTGATATCCATAGAACGCTTACTCGAGGACGAGCAGGGTTTAAGCATGGGGGGATGTTGGTGGTCGATTTCCGTCAACCTAGCCACTTGTTTACCATCTATGTTGGTATTGATTTGATATTCACACTAACGATCCTAACCCCCATTATATGCTATGTTCGCACTCGTGCACGGTTTTTGGAGTTTGTTGTTTACACAGGAATCAAGATCTTAAATGAGGACTTCTGGGTAAAGTTCATCAAGGGATTTACAAGGTGATCACGGACCCCGGGATAAGTCAAGATACAAGATGAACATGACTCCAAATGAACCAAGGACTAAAGCGTGAGGCCGAGAAGTGCTGAGGACCTAGACGGAAGATGCGGGAGTTCATTCGCAAAGCCCCCTTATCTAAACCGCGAGGAAAATGACGTCAAGGGCCCACGTGCATCTCGGCAAAAACTCAGGAAGTCGCGAGAAGCTTCACGAAGAAAACCGGGGACGAACCGGGCCAAGGAGGCCCTGGGCCGGTCGGCACAGGCCGGCCGGCCTGGCCCATCCTCGAGGCGGTTCGTCACCCCCTTTGACCTAGATGATCCTCGGGCTATTTATAGCCCTGGTACCCCGAGCCACGTAAAAAAGCAATTCGTCATTCGCCACCGAGGAGCAGAGGAGCTTGAGGGACACCACCCCGGAGAGGAGGGTCGAGTTAGTCGTATATGGTTTGCCTAGCTGGCGTGGGAACCTTGCAAGGAAGACCACGTCGGAGTTCTGGAGGCGTGAATCAAGGTCAAGGTAGGATCCCGGTTGGATCTTATTCATGTATTCATACTTTTGATGGAGTTTTAATGGATCCGATTCTTAGCGATCAAGTACTTTCGTTTGCAATTCTTGTTCTTGCTTGGGTGTTTTCCTCCTCAATCTATTCTCAAGATAGATTGCATGGGATGTTCTTGTAGCCGCGGTGGCTAGAGGTACATACCCGATCTACCAAGTAGTTCAACGCACTCCTTGCGGGTGTGCTCTAAGATTCGACCGCATAGAAAGGGGAACATCGTGACAGGATGTTGACACCGAGTACGGCGGGGCGACTTAGGGGGTTTGACCGAAGGTCACGATTTAAATAAGCTTTCAATGAGATTCGTTTTACTCTCTCTTTTATCTTGCTCGGAACGACGATATAAACTCGATCTAGACCCCTCTCTAGATCGGTACCTCATTGCTTTCTCTTGCTACCTCTTTTGATCTTAGTAGATTAGATGCAATTCGAAACCTTTCAAAGAAGCAAGTGTTTCTCGGTTATTAGATTGATTTTACATTACATATTGTTCCACGGATTCGATACCTTGGGTTCACTACTCAAGGGAAGAAGGGTTCCTTAACTACGACGAGGGATTTGTCCGCTTGCAAGTCCAAACGAACTTTGCAACGATAATCAAACGTCAACACACTTCATAGTAGCCGGAGTGGGAGTAATTTGCTTGCTCCTTCTTGATCATCTTCTTGAGGAGCTTCTTAGCTATCTTCCTTGCCTTCTTCTTCTTTTAGCTTTCCTTCTTTTCTTTGCCACTTTCTTTGCATCATCGTCACCATCCTTGATGTCTTCATCACTTGAATCGGAGTCCGAGTCAGAGTCGGAGGAGGAGTCATCGGAGCTCACGATGTTGAATGGTGTACGGCTTGGGGCCTTCCCCATTAGCTCTAGAGCTGCAGCTTGGTCTTGAGCGGCCTTGAGCTCTCTCTCTCTCTTGAGCTTCCTTGGCGGCGAGTTCTTGAGCAGAGAGGTCACCACCACTCCCCGACATCTTGATCCCTTAGCGGTTAAGCCTAAATCAAGGGATTAGGCTCTGATACCAATTGAAAGGACCTTGTGATGCCTAGAGGGGGGTGAATAGGCTCACTTCAAAATTCCTGAAAAACTTACTGCGGAAATTAAATACTTACCGGGTTATCCGGTACAATGCCGGATGATCCGACGGGCGGATCTTCCGGTATTGTGACGGATGACCCGGCAACCAGAGAGGATTACGAAATCAGGAAATAAAGATGAACTCCTAGCAATACTATATGAATCAAAAGTTTAGTTTAGATGCTAAGAACCTCCTGCAACCAAGGATTCGAGTTGTAACACAACAAATATATAGATCAGGCCAAAACACACTTATAGGGTTAGAGAGAGGAGAAGAACTCAAACAAGCAATGGACACGAGGTTTAATCCGAAGTTCACTTCCACAAAGGAAGTTACGTCTCCGTTGAGGATCCCACAAAGGGAGGGCTATCACCAAGAGCCTCTTGCCTCACCCAATCCCCACAAAGGAAGATTGGTGCTCACTAAGAATTCTCCACCAAGGAGGGGTAATACAAATGATCCTGGGTGCTCCACACGGAGAGGGCACTCAATGGGCGATGCCTAACCGTCTAGAAGCAAGCTTCAAGAACAACAAATGCGAATCAAAGAACCAAAGCCGCCACAAGTGCTTCTTGAGTTGAACAAGTGATGAACTCACTCAAGGGGCTCAACCTCACACCTTGTCAACTCTCAATCCCACACCCTAGATGAATTCTTGGAGTGGATTAGCTCTAGGAGGATTTGGGAGAGAGGAGTAAATGCTTGTGGAGGCGTTTGTCCTGGGTTAGGTTAGCAACAAATGAAGGAGGGGGTGAAGGGGTATAAATACCCAACCCCCAAAAACTAGCCGTTACTATGCAGCTGGACGACTCACCGGATGACTCGGCACCATGCCGGATCACCCGGGTTCCGTCGGGACAGTCCCAGAGAATTTCGGGACCTGCCGCCGGGTGACCCGCCTGCCGGATGATCCGGTAAGGTGCCGGATCATCCGAGATTCCTGGAACTTTTTGCAAACTGTGTTCGTGAGTGAATTTTGTCTCTCGAGTGAATGTTAGTATCTCAAGAAAAACACATGTGGCAAACTTCAATTCGACCATACGCATCCCCCTTTATAGTACGGTGTTTCCTATACTCAAATTCAAAATTAGAAATCGAATTTTAAACCTCCATTGAGCGGTTAACACCTCATAACTTTATTGGGGGTCTCCTTTTCGTCCAAATTGTGTTCTTTCATATTTAAACATGCACACATCTCAAATAAATAATTAAATCCTCCAAATTGTGATTGTCATTTATCACCAAAATAAATAGGGGTCCTAGATGCAGTTTCAGGCATGCCAACTCACCTATGCCATCGTGGACCAGGACGCGCAATGACCAAAATGCCCCTTCTATCTTCTTCCTCCTCCGCCCTATTTTTCTCCTTGTTATATGTCCGTGGCTAAGGCCATGGTATGGCAGCTTACCTTCGACAACAGGGGCGTCGGCCCTAGGAGGTGGCCTGCCCTATGGCCTCGGGCGGCTCTGGCCTTGGGAGGCAGCCTACCTCCAGCCGCGGGAGGCACCGACCCCGCGGGGTGGCGCCCTGCCTCCGGCTTGACTTCGCTGGAGGCAACATCTTCCTGCCCACAACACACGCTGGCCATCGGGGGCCGTGGTAGCCCTCCCATAGCGAGCACTGTCCATGGGAGGAGGTGGCGGCCACGGGAAGGGGATGGTGGCCAGTCGTCGGCATGCACCGGCAACAGGAAGGGGACAAGCACCAACCATGGAGGTGTCTTAAGGTTGAAGATGACCCTTGTGGATCCCACATGTCGGTGGTGAAGATGGAGGAAAGGAGTAGCTAATAGTGATAAGGCAGGGGTCTTTTGGTCATTTTACATCATGATCGATGCTAACACATGTGAGATGGTGTGCCACATCAGCAAAAATGTTGCATCATTTGTAGGGGGTGGAAAATATGTAAGCACATCAGTAAGGATGGAAAATGGAGAGGTGTTATCCATAAGAATGGCAAATATATAGTTAAATATCCACTGGCTTCTTTATATAAAAAACAATCCCAGGTCGAGTTTCACATCTATAAATCACATCATTACCAAGGTAGTCTAACGAAGCAGGTGTTTCCCCAAACTTTCTTCTCAAATCATCAGGCGTACATCTCTGGTATCGCCATTTCCACCGAGGTACTCTCGCTGCGACCCTAGCTACAAATCATCAATTCCTCCGCAACTTCTTTGAAAATCACCATAATTGTCACTTCAAAATTGCCACATCTGCCACTCTTTAGGTATTCATCGCCACAATTTTTCGAATCTCACATCCAACGACACAAAAGCCCGAGATCTACAAATTTGGAATCACCGAAGATCCACAAAGTCATAATCAACCACGATGGTGAAGACTGATTATAGAAATCTCTGCGGATTATCCCCCTTGCGTGATGTTTTGCTTCAATCCCCAGCCTCGCCAAACGATTTGGTTGAGTATGCAAAGAATGGTAAATTTTCTCACTTTTTACAGTCCGCTTTCATTTTCTATCCTTCATTAAGTATTCTTACCATGCAAAAGAGAAAGAGTAGAAGGGAGGAGTTTTTCCTTTAGCCCAGAAAAAAGGGGAAAGGGAGTGAGTAAAGTGAGCCTACCGTTACATGAGTTTTTTTAGCCCAGTTGAAGCCCATGAGTTTTTTAGCCGGAAAATTTCAAAGTAAATTGGAGTAGTTTCTTTTTCTTTAGCGAGAAAGAGATATTTGGAATCCTACCACTCTCAAAAGTGGGCTTCTCTCGTTTGTCATCCTGCAAAAGGGCTTCGCTAGAATGCCATTATGAAACAAGGACCCACCGCTACCATGCCTTTTCTGACTGGAATACCATTTTCCTTCTTCAACCTCCAGCCACCCTCCGCCATGCCACCCCCAGCCAGTCGTCATTAGTTTCGATGTGATGATTGAAAAAATTGGTAGAGAACTAAACGCACCCTGAGCTGCAGCCAGGACGCTGCTCCTGCAAGTGCGCAACGGCCACAACAATTGAAGAGGGAAATGGTCGGCCCTGTTCTTGAAGCTAACGATGTACTACAAGGTTCGTCTGTCACTCTCGACAACCTGGGCACACGGTGTTGGACTCGAGATGCTTGAAGGGGCCGTGACATCTAGAGAGGGAGTGAATTAGATGTCTAAAAACTAAAACTCAAACACACATATAAGAACTGATTCTAATTTCTATTTAGATGTGCACTAGATTTTTATATATATTTCTATTCTCTTGTAAAAGAGTTTTGCGCCCTAGATTCCAATCCTAACAAGTACACATCGCAATTCTAAGAAAGGTAAATACAGAAGTTGGCACAAAGTGAATACGTGAGTAAAGGGTAGAGAATGCAAACTCCCATGACCAAGTCGATTTTTACCGACGTATCAGAAGCAAATCTTTTCATTAGTTCTCATTGTTGGAGCCCCTCTCAAAGGTAACTCCCGCGCAAGGGTAAATATGACTTTTCCAAATTAAGAGAAGGGGAAAGGTGTCAACAGCAAAGCTAGTTGGAGCCCCACTTTAGGACCATGATTTTATGCCTAAGAAAAAGCCCAACATTACCTTTTCAAAATTTGGAAACTCAAGCCCATGATTACGGCCCATGAAAAAGTTCAACACTGCCTTTTTGGCCTGCATTTAAAAATTAAACCAAACACCTACTCCCCCACAATTATACGGTAAATTTTGTCCCAAAATGATCGCACATGTAGGGAGCTCGACCAGGAGAGAGGGATGGTGCAGAGAGCTCCTCTACCGCCGAGGAAGGACTGGTGATGGGCTGCTAGCCATTGGGCCCTCCGTTGCGGCTGCCTCCTTGTTGACGGCTGTTAAGTGCTACTTTTACACCGTCAATACCTGCATAATATAATGGTAAAAGGATCATCGACACTATAATAGAGCTTGATACTGATGATTTCCACAAGTGTTGGTGTTTCTAGCTTTTGTTGCAGGATGCACTGAAATACGTGCCAAATGGTACGTATGAGATTAAGTAGTCCAATGGCTATTAAAGGACGTCATCATAAACAACCTCAAATGCCAATTCGGACTCACCATTGCGACGGGCTCGTCGAGACAATCGAAATGGACATATTATATGCCTACATCAGAGTTCGTATGCGCGAGTTATGAAAAGGACAAAAGGTGACGCAGGCATGACGTCATGGTGGGACCCACGTTGGCCTGGTCAACACCGCACGTGGGGGCGCACCTGTACGCGTGGGGACCGGTAGGCCACGTGGCGTGCTGCCATTGGCGCGCCGCCGTCGCCGCGGATCTGTCCGCTGGCAGACACACGGGGCCGCCTGGCCACGTGGCCGCGCCCGAATGGCTGACCGCCGGTGCTGCGGATTCGTGACGTGAGCACGCGGGAAGTGCGCGGCCCGCTCGCCCGGAACGGGGACACGTGTCGTGCGCAGAGCGAGACGCGCGAGGCGGTGGCGCGGTCTTCGCCCGGTCCTTCCCGGTTCGCTCCGGTTCGCCGCCCACTAGCTAGGTAAGTCCTTGCAGCTAAAGCTTCACTGATACATCAAGGATTGGTGGTGAGACGGGAATGACACCACCAAAGATAGCTGCAAGAAGAAGTTCCCATGGTCGAGCTTATGACCTTAAATAAACAAAGCACTCCCAGGAGATAGCCTGGATTAGGTTAGGTTTTATTTCCCTTTTCGAATAAAAGCAAGAACATGTTTTTAGGATAAGTTGTCCTTCGGGTATTTTTGGTCACTAACTTTTCAGGTGGAGATTGAAAATAAAGATGGACATATGATGCCTACGAACATGTGAGCCACATCAGCTGCAGCACCTAGATAAGTTTTGGTGAGGGAACATTTACAAAAGGAAGCTTGATCACCACACACTTGAGTTTTGTTGCCTAGCAATGCAAACTTCAAGTGTGGGGGAGATATGTGAGCATCCTGAGTAAAGTTCCTCCTCTACCAAATCTTATCCTGGTGTGGTGAAGATGTCAGCTCTTGCATCTTGCCCACTAGCTAGGTAAGTCCTGCTTTTGACATTAAACAAAGCCCTTCTGGGAGGTTCCCGAGGTTCACCGTCTTATGCTCATGCTTATGCCTCTTTTGATGAATAGCTTGATCATGCATGGGTGCTTCCTTTATCTTTGTCCATATGCTCTGGTTTGAATACTTATGTCTTGGATGTGTATTCATAGTCTGTTTTAAATTAAGCATGTTGCTTAGGTTAAAATTGTCTTCTTCAGTCAAAACAAGACATGGTGTCGGGTTTTGATTGATGAACCTTAGAGTTATATTTTCATAGATCTTGGTTGCATATATGCTGACTAACCCCTGCAGAAAATTATCAAATTTGAATGGGTAAGTCGTCGAGCTAAAATCAAATGGGAAGGTAAGTTGAGGTGTCAGATTCATATTGCACAACATGCAAAGGTGGTACATATGACCTCTCAAAGGTCCAAGGTAAGTATATTCCCCTTTGTGTATGAAGTGTAATCTTGGTCTAACTCTTTCGAGCAAATGACATGGTGATAATAAAAAAAGCAACAAAAATATTTGAATTTGAATAAAGGCTCTACGGTTCTCGAACCAGTAGAGTCCCTCCTTTGTTTTCATTTGTTATCTGAAGAACAGCACCAGGTTCAACCACTAGTGTGGGGGAGTTCTCTCAAGCTCATCATCATATCCACTCGAGAACTCCCACACAGGCGCTGCACAACATCGACTACGCCTTCATGACAAGAGCAAAGTAAACTGGAGTGAGATGGCTGCCCTCTGATCAGCCAAATCACCACTAGTCTTCCTTGATCTCTTATCCTTCAGAAGTGATGGTATGTGCACCCTCTATCTCACTCTATCCTATCCATGAGTTTGATTGAATTTCAATTCCTATCCTTTATATCAAACTCAGTGGTTGGTGCTATGCTTGCTCTACATGATTCTTGTGGTTGGCTTGCATATGTTTTATTCCTTACTTATCATCTTGATGCTTGTGAACAAATATCATTAGGGAACTCATGCTTATCTAAGTAGTTGGTGCTTGTGATAAGGATTGATGATATGATCTTCGCTCTGAATGTTTGAGTGCTTGGGAATTTTATTTGAAAACTTGAAAACCCTTTGCAAAGCTCCTCTTTGATATGCCACCATCCTACCAAAGCCATATGATGTTTTTAGCTGAAAACCTTATACTCATATGCTGCTTGTTATTACATTGAGCTTTGTTAAACTCTGTGACCCTTGTGAGAATTCTTTCCATTACTCTCATGATCAAGATTCATGTGCACACCACCTTTTCCCCTTGCTATGCTTCTACACTGGAAGTTAGCATTGTATCATTCATCCCTTTCATGAAAATAAAGCTCCATATGTGGTGTGACATCTCTCTCCAAAAGTATCCTTCAAAAAGAGACATGGGCTATAAAAGAAAAAAAGAAAAAAAAGAAGGAAAAAAAGAGGAAAGAAAGAATAGCCCATGTCCCAAAAAAATAAAAAAATAAAGGAGAAATAGGAGAGAGATGAGATCAAGCAAAAAGGAGTTCCATAACTTAGATGGTAATAACTAGTATCCATTCCGGAGCTAGTGTCCACCTTACCATCTACCAACATTCATCATATACGTATGGTAATATCTAGCACCCATTCCGAGCCTAGTATCCACCTTACCATACTCACCATACCTATGCATGTGCACATCTTGATCTGATTGTATGATTTGATTTTCTCTGTGGATCCAGTCTTTGACTTTGCAATATATGTGATACAAGTATGCCTTATCCTTTATCCTGCCCTGAGCTCCACATATAGCCATCATTAGAAGTAGGATGAAGAAAGGCAATCTAATGCCTTGCCGAGGACATATACACATTGAGCGATCTGAGAGAATCAAATGAGGAGCTAAGCAAAGTTTGTTTTAAAAATTTATTGCAAAATCCCAAGTTACTTGACATGATGAGCAGGAGTGATTTGATTCATGACCGTTCCATTCCTCAACTACCCAAGATAGCATGATAGACACTTCAGAGTTCACAAGTACAAGGTATGGTTTGGAATATCTCTTATGCTTGTTTCATACCTTTGGGTATCATGTCTCACCTTGACCTGACTCCCTTTACTCGGGACGAGCTAAGGTCAAGTGTGGGGGTGTTGTTGACGGCTGTTAAGTGCTACTTTTACACCGTCAATACCTGCATAATATAATGGTAAAAGGATGATCAATACTAGAATAGGGTTTGATACTGATGATTTCCACAAGTGTTGGTGTTTCTAGCTTTTGTTGCAGGATGCACCGAAATACGTGCCAAATGGTACATATGAGAGCAAGTAGTCCAATGGCTATTAAAGGACGTCATCATAAACAACCTCAAATGCCAATTTGGACTGCACCATTACGACGGGCTCGTCGAGACGATTGAAATGGACATATTATATGCCTACATCGGAGTTCGTATGCGCGAGTTATGAAAAAGACAAAAGGTGACGCAGGCATGACATCATGGTGGGACCCACGTTGGCCTGGTCAACACCGCACGTGGGGGCGCACCTGTACGTGCGGGGACCGGCAGGCCACGTGGCGCGCTGCCATTGGCGCGTCGCCGTCACCGCGGATCTGTCTGCTGGCAGACGCGCGGGGCCGCCTGGCCACGTGGCCGCGTCCGAATGGCTGACCGCTGGCGCTGCGGATTCGTGATGCGGGCGTGCGGGAACCCTGCCCGGGCCACGCATCGCGATCCGAGCGGCCGCCGCGGTGCCGTGCGGACCCCGCTACGTAGTCACACGCGCGTGGGGGAGGTGCACGGCCTGCTCGCCCGGACCGGGGACACGCGTCGGGCGCAGAGCGAGACACACGAGGCGGTGGCGCGGTCTTCGCCCGGTCCTTCCCGGTTCGCTCCGGTTCGCCGCCCAGCCGCCCCGGATAACCCATTTTTAGTACCACTCAGCGACCAGTCAACAAAGGAATGTCCGGTTCTGCCATGAAATATCCGGTTTTGGCTCGGTTCTTCACTGCCACGTGTCAAGCACTCATTGGTCGCGCCCAGGGAGGCTGCACAAGATGGAGCACCTGGAGCACAAAGGCAAGCCACCCCCTCCTCTATAAATAGGAGGGGAGGGGCTCCCATTTGAGACATATCCCTCTCTCCCTCTCCTCTCATTCTCTCTTGGAGAGGTGAGTTCTCACCTCTCCCATGAGTTGTGTGTGTGATTAGAGTGCTAGGTAGGATAGGGTGAGGAGTGAGTTGATGTCCTCGTGGATACTCGTTCTTCAATTAGACCGAAGTGAGTATTTCAGTATTTCTTATTTAGACTATAGTGGACATCATGCATGCTTGAATTGTTCTTGTGTTCTTAGCTTGTTCATAAGTTAGAGGCTTGTGTTCTTCGTGACACAAGGCTTTGATCCTTTAGAGCTAGCTCAGTAGTTCATATATCTGTTTGCATGCTCTGATCCAGTTTAGCTGAGTAAGTCTGCTGTATCTCGTTTGTTTGCATCCATAGCTTCCTTTCTGCTCTGTAGCTCGATGAATATAGTATGCATTTATTTCGTTCTTTCTCTAGTTCGTGATTCCGTATTTATACGGGTTGCTATACTGTAGTTAGCGGGCTAGCAGACGTAACCGCACTATAGTAGTTATCTGGGGTACAAACGTGGTGTCTGAGCTCTGGTTATCGTGCGAACAGGGGCGGAGCCCCGGGGGGCAGGGGCCAGGCCCCCCTAAGGTTCCATAAGTCCAAGCATATTTAGTATTTAAAATTCAAAAAAATGAGTAAAATTAGTAAAAATCACTCCATTTTGCTATGAATTTGACTTGTTGGCCCCCTCTATGGTTGATTGGCCCCCTCCATGGTTGGATCCTGGCTACGCCCCTGCCTGCGAAGACCACGTGCGTTCGCGTAACGATAGAGGTAGGCCGCAGTGGTGACAGTCTGTTGGACCCTTTGCAACCCTCCGTGCCTGCGTACCGAGTTGGGCTCGTTGTCAGTACATTGGCCTCTCCCTAAAAAGTTAGGATGTGCTGTCGCCCCACGGGGAGGACTGAGAACGGACAGATCCGTCTCGAGAGCTAAGACCCTTAAGAGAGTGCTTCTCAACCCATATCTTTCCCAGCTGGAGTTTGGTGTCCTTGGACCATCTATACTAGAGTAGGAGATAGTACACACCGTTTCTTGGATTCGATACCCTTAGAATACTCTCCTTCCTTGGGGAAGTGCTACAACAGTATTTTCGTGCGCTTGCGGTATACCCGGTTGCTCTTATACGTTTCCTCTAGGTGTACAACTAGTGGTGACGTTAAGAAATGCCAACACTCCTCCTGCTGTTGCCTGCTTTGCTCCTATGCGCCGCAGGGAGGAGGTGTCGCGGGCCAGCCTCCACGCGCGCTGCCGTTCCGAGCAGGTGGAGAGAGGGGCCGTTGGCACAACGTATGGACCGCCGGCGGAGGTGGCCAGCCGGGGAGGGAGGGAGGCCGCCGGTACAGGAAGAGAGCGCCGACGGAGAGAGTGAGGAAGGAGAGAGAGCGTGAGGGGGACCGATGGGGTGGGTGGGGGAGAGGATAAATAATTGTCACACGTGGGGTCATGTGCTGTTGGTTGGTATAGAGGAGAAGATTTGAAGAAAGATGGGTGCAGGAAAACTGAAGATGAAGGAAAGAATCTCGATGACTAGGACATAATATTCTATTTTGAAGGAAGAATTAGGGGAGAACGAGTGCGAATAGTCTTAAACGTGGAATCCACACACAGTACCACAGACGTGTGGACACATTCCCCTCCACTCATTTTGTGCACCCAGCTTGCCGCATCTCCCCACCCCATCGAATATCCAGACTCCAGAGCCTTCCTCCTTTGCGCCTAGCGACGGCGACAGCAGGCCGGAGCTGACGCACCAGCGAAGCCATCACGAGATGGACTCCATGCCTGGCAGGACCAATGGTGCTGGTGCGGCTGCGGAGGTCGCTACCGTGGCGAAGGGCGGATCCGGGGAGGCGGTAGAGGCAACGCCGCCATAGGAGGGGGAGGAGGCGAGGTCCGTCGGGGTGGTGGGGCGCCGGTGCACACGTCGAGCTGCACCAAGGAGCTCATCGACGTCCGGGATCCAGGGAGGCTACCTCAGCCGGAGCTCGTCGGCCTCCTATGTGCTCTCTATTTCTCCTTCTTCTCCTCTGTCGAGCCCACCATGGCACCATCCCGCCCGGAGCTTCCTCCACGAAGCTCCGCCTCTCCCTCCATATCCTCCCCTGCTCCCTAATTGTGGCAGAGGAGGGGTAGCGGCGCGGTGGCGGAGGAGGAGGGGCATCTCCCCGTGGCAGACTGGCAGGGGCTAGGCGGTTGGCAGTGGAGCACCCCGTGCGGGAGCCCGGAGGCACGGGGGAGTGGAGTTGGGGTCGCCAGGTTGAAGGAGCCAGCGGGGGAGGAAGGTGGGCAAGAGCGCAGAGCAAGGGAGAGGAGTTGATATTTTACAGTGGCATTTATGCCATTTCACATTCACATTGGTTTTCATGTCTAGACCTACAATTGCAATTATTTTGGCGGGGCTCTTATATAGCTTTCATGTGTTAGATAAGTAGCATAGTTTTAAAGCCCATCAGATCCAACTAAAATTAAATATTTTAGAAATTACATCAACATTTTTTGAAAAAAAATCAATATTTGCAAATGCTTCATTCAACATTTTTTACCATCTATTTTAACATTTGAACAAATAAGATTTAACATTTGCAGAAAAATTCAACATCTTTTTAATCTTCTTCTTCCTCATCATTCAGACGGTCGGCGGTGCGGCCGGCGTGCGTGCTCAGAGCGGCGGCGCCCACGACGGTGCTGCGCGGGACGGCGGGGGCGCGTGGGACGGTGGGAGTGGCGCGTGGACGACGACAGCGAGCTCGCGACCACCACATCCAGGGCTGCTGCGCGCGCGGCCGGTGCAGTGGGAGCGGCGCGTGGACAGCGGCGGCGAGCTCGGCGGCCACGACGATAGGGGGGATGATGGGGGAGGGGGTGTGGCCAGCAGCGCGCAAGACAGCAGCGGCGTGCGGTTGGGTGCGGTGGAGGAAGGAATGAGAAAGAAATTAGAGTTGGGAGATGAGAATCCAACGATCGTTGTTATTGAGTGTACGAATCTGAAACATCGGAAGGGTGGGTGCTGCTTGCCTGGGTGCAATGGCGTGCGACCTGCTGCTGTTGGCCTACAGACACTAGCTGCAGCTGGCTAGGGAATTTTTTTATATTTATATATTTTTTTTCAAAAATATATAATCCGCAAAGTTTATCAAAACTATACTGCAGCCGCCGTACCACAAGGCGGTTGATAATGTGACATGGTGACGAGCGGTAAACCGCTGTGTCATACGGCGGTTGCCATAACCGTCGTATGACACGACGACAGAGTGGCCTACCGCCCAACGGTTGCAGGCGGTGTGCTGTGTCTGCAACTGCCAAGAGGGGCATGGGCGGTTACAGGCAGCAACCGCTGTATGACAGGGCGGTTGGGCCAACTGCCATATGACACGACGGTTGGGCCCTGCCGTCGTATCATACAACGGTAGGTTTCTTTTAAGAAAATGAAAATAGTTTATTTTTGCATGAATGGGTTGCAACAACAACACACAAATTTGCATTGGTACGTACGGCGCGACTACTGAACCTAACCATATGTCGTTCTAGTGCTAACATGCCTTAGGGAATCTATGAAAACGATAACAACATTCCTAGGTTAGTGGTAGGAGAACTGCCCGGAGAATATAGATCCCCCGGAATACTGAGAGGGTATGTAGTACCCTGGCGGGGTGGAGGTGGTGGGGATGGAGTTGCTGGTGGAGTGTTGTTCTTCTTGTTGTGGCATGGGCATGTGCAATTATACCTGATCATGGGTCGGGTCGTGTCGGGTTCGAGTCGGGTCATGTCAGATTGTCGGGTCGAAATTCATGGCCCACGCCCGACCCGTCACACGTGTGGGTCGGGTCGGGTTTCGGGTTGGGTCGGGTTTTTTTTTCTGAGTTCGGGTGAAAATTTCGGTCCGCACCCGACCCGTCGCACGGTCGAGTCGGGTTTTTTTTGGGGTAGGTCGGGTCGGGTTTATCAGGTCGAGCAGCCCATGATCAGTTATAGGTGCAATACTCGTCCTCACAACCGGTGTTTGTTTCGAACACCATAGGCCCGGACACCGGTCCATCGTCGTCGGTAGATGGTGGATCTGGAGAAGCCGGTGCCGACGCGAGCTTTTGCTTCAGCTTGTAGATGACAACGTCCTCGAGGTAGTCGATGTGTACTTTTGATACGGCTCAATAGCTAGAGAATCCACTCATTAAACGAAATTACAGACATTTGGTTGGTGGGAGTACCGCGGACATCAAGATTATGTTAGTAAACCAAAAGAAAATAATGGACAAAAGTCACGTAGCATTAGCATTGCTTACTCATGCATGTGGACAGTGACAGAAGCAACGACCTCTTTTTTTGAATTTTTATGACATTTCCTGGTAATTTGACCAGTCAAAGCCCCGTCTATCCCCAAGTCCTTAACGGGTCCGGTGCCATAAGACGTGCCCATTTTTATCTGAGTCATTTACGTACATGCCATCGTGAAAGTTGCCGGTTACGTACATGTCATAAAAAAGTTTTCACACACCTATGTGCCATGAGCTAAACTTTTGTTTAAGCGTGTGTCATTTTGGATGGATTCTGTCAGAACTTAACGGTTCCATCCATCTGACATGTAGGACCCACGTAGTGAAAATGACTATTTTGCCCCTGTCTATTTACATGTCTCCCAATCCCGTGCTCTGCCCCGTCGCTGGTGCGTTCCCTGCCTTCTCGGCCGGAGTCCGCCGCCGGCGACGAACCCTGGCCGCCGGAGTCCTCCGCCGGCGGCGAACCCTGGCCGCCGGAGTCCGCCGCCGGGAGTCTCCCTCCCTGCCCTGCGCGGCCGTTCCGTCCCGCTCCACGGCTCCAGCCTCCAGGTGTCCGCCCCCCGTCGCGCGGCGCTGCTGGAAGGACAGGACAGGACAGCGCGGCTGATGACTGCTGGCGCGCTCCAGCTGGTGGGACGTGCGGCGATGCGCCGCGTGGGCGAGGGAAGCGGCGGGCGGGGCACGCGCGGCGAACCGAGAGCCGTGGCGTCGACACGCATGCCTGCGCGGCCAGGGCAGGCGCAGCGGCCGGCGCGGGAGCTCCGCGGCCGGGCCGGCGGCGTGGCGGCGCTGGAACTCCGCGTCCATGCCGGCGGCCATGGGAGGAGGAGGAGGAGGCGCTGGAGCTCCGGGGGCGGACGCCATGGGTGGCCGCGGAGCTCCGCGCCGGTCCCTTGGCCTGTCCTGGCCGCACGGGCGCGCTGGCCGCACGGGAGACGGCCGGATCTGGCCGGCGGCGGTCTCCACCGGCGGCGGTTCGAGTTCGTCGGGGTATGGTACAGGTCGCGGCCGTTCTGGTGGGCAACAAGGACTCGGGAGAAAGGAGAAGAGAGGAGTGAGATTGGTGGGACCCACAGAGGTAAAATGGTCATTTCACCTATCGGTGTAGTGACAACTTTTATAATAGCATGTACACGTAAAAGACTCTTTTTATCTGGACCTGTTAATGCAATGGCCTACAGGAGCGGAACGGACTAGCGGGCTGGTGGCTGTAGTACCAGCCTACCAGGCTACCAGCCGCGAGAAGAGATTCCTCTTACCGGGCGTTGCTAGGGCTCCGACAGGAAGAGGCGCTGCGGGTGCGCGTGCAGGTGTGGGACCCTAGCCGCAGTCGTGGCCGGTGCTTGCTATCTTCGCCTAATTGTTTTCATGGGTTGGGTGATTTTTATTTTCTTACTCAAATGCTGTGTTGGATGTGGCTAGGAGTTGGAGAGAACCAGAGGCTGGCCAGGGTTGCTTCGAGCTGTACCTGCGGATTCAAGGTGATGCTCTTCACTTTCTTTCGGCTGGAAAGATAGGTAGTGGGTTAGAGCGGTTTTGTTGTTTGAACCTTACAGACATGAGGGAATTGGCAAGCTGATTACTTGTTGCTTTATAATCTTATATACCATGCCAATTTTTTGGTGGATACTGATTGTGTGACTGTGAGGTATCAGTACAATGGGTTTTCTTGTTTTCTGAGTGTGTGAGGTATCAGTACAATATTGGATTTTCTGACTGTAAATATTGGATACGATATTGTGTGACTGTGTGAGGTATCAGTACAATATACCATGCTACCTGGAAAATGGAAACCTTGTAGTTTTCTTGTTTTCTTTTTTTAGTTGAAAGATAAGATCATAAAACATCCTTGAGGAAATTTGGCCCATGGGTCACTACCTATAATAAATTAATGATTCAATTAGTCGCCGAGAGTGAAATTGCAGCATTGACCTCTTGCGAGCTAGTGATAGCCTTGCCTCCAGGCTTTGGCAAAAAAGGGGTTCTTTTTAAGTTTGATTTTTTGTCTTATAATATGTTACCTTTGTTATATAGCATGCCGTTTCATGTTATAGCGAGACTTGAGAAACTTGCAGTGATTATTTTTCTGCCAGAGGTTTGCTACAAGGAAGGTTGCATTTTCATAATTATACTAGATTAGTGTCCTTAATCTTCCCTATTACCATGGTTTTCTGAAAACGAATTTTGACAGATGTAAATGCCAATCCTCAACACTATATGCATACTCATAAATTTGTGGAACCCAAGCATGACACATCATGAGCATAAGATTCAAAAAAAAAAAAAAACGTTAGGACAGTTTGTTTGCATATCTAGGATTCAAATTATCTTGATGTTGGTATCATTTGCGTAAACAAGTCAATGTATTGCATTCTTGAACTTCTATCATGTACCAGGAGGCCCTTGCTGTTAATGCTTTGCCGAACTTTGTTCTTCTACAGGAGGAAAATGTTGTACTTGCCAGTTCATGTTTAAATGGAAGTGACCCATAAGCACGGCATAATGAAGAATTCCATCAAAGTAGTGCTTTGGAAAAAGATTTGAGCCCTCCACTTGATCACACAGTAATATCTACTGAAAATGAAACACAGGTACATATTTTCTCATCTGATCTAGTTCATTTTTTTTATCAAGAGCATCACTAATTAATATATTTACTTTATCAAGTGCAACAGAAATGCGGAAGGCAATGGTTTTCCTGTCGATTCAAGCAAACATAGTAAAAGAACAGGTGCTACTAAAGATACACCAGCTATACCTATTTTACAATGATTCTGATTATTATGATATAGTGATGTTTACTTTCATTTTCACAAATGTTCATTATGTCCACATTGTGGTTGGCCTTTTATGTTTCCTTTTCCCTTGACTATTCAGAAACACTAACTTCATTATGTCCACATTGTAATTTACAACGATTCTGGAGAAACTGAATTTTTCTGTTTAATGCACAGGTCACCAGGTTGCGATTTTAAGTCACTGCCCGAAACGACTTGTTGCTCTTAAAGTTATGTACTTCGGCCAAAGGTGTCTTATCATCTGAATAAAACATGCATGCTTGATTTAACTTGCTCATTATGCATTCTGTTATTCGTTAAGTTTTGAATTTGTAACCATTGCTTTAACCGTTTCTGATGAATCGCTATTCCATTAGAATCACACTACTCTATGATTGAATGGAAGCAAACTAAATGCTGAATGTCAAGAATTTTTCCTCCTTTAACTGAGTCTCTTTGTTGATCGAACTTTGCCTGTACTATAAAACCGTTGTTATTCAATGTGGCCACTGAACTGCTTAAATTTGATCCCAAACGAATAAAATTTTAAATAAAGCCCAATTTTCCTTCTGGTTTTTTAGAGAAAAAATGTTTGACTTATGTGGCTATCTGCATCTGTGCTCTGTTTTTAGCTGGTTAATTTGTATTAATGGGATCTGTCTTTCCTCCAATCCTATCATATGATTTTGCTTGTTCCTATGCAGATTCTATGGCTTTTCTTCAGAAGGTAATACAGAGCCAACAGTTGAGGTGATTTCCTCGATGGGCTATTTGCTTTGCTATCTTGATATTTCAAAGTCAATGAAAGTTTCTTCAATAAGCTCCATTTTCCTGTTTTGGCAGTCTGAGATTTTTAAAGCATTTGAAAGAGCAAAACTTATGGTTGCCAGTAGAAAAGAATTGTGTTATTCAAGGTGTGGAAGAACTGACAAAGGAGTTTCTGCATCTGGACAGGTAGCAAGCAGCAGAATCACAACAAATCATGTCTATTGAATAAATACTTTGGTGCTACTGATCATAGGAGTAATTACTGTGTAACTTGGCAAATCCAGATAAAGCTGACTTATACTGACATCACTTACTTCTCCCTTCTTTCCTTTACACACATAGTCTTGAACTTCTTGTCTCTAAAATGCAATAGGATTTCAAATCTGTATGAAATGTTGTCACACATTCTAGAAGAATTTTTTTTTTCTAAATAATATAATTAGCCAGAGATTTAAGGAATGTTGACTGTATCCACTTAAAATTGTATTTTTTGTTCTACAATCTTTTGTTTGGTACTGTACTGAAACTGGAGCTATCTGGAACTTGCAGTATGCATGAAAGAGATGTTTTACCCCTTGTGCAACATACATGTGATTTCCTTATATCTACGATCGAACGTAAAGGATGTTGGAGAGGACATGCTAGACGAAAGATCCGGTATGCAGTGATATGAGTGCAGGATCTGATTTGTTCCTTAAATGACTTGCTATCTTTGCTAAGGGGAAAACCTTGATTTTCCCTATGAAAAGCATACATATGTTCCTGTCGTAGTATCAAATATTCCTAGTAGATGTCTCAATTGCATCTTAGCTTTGCTTACAATTATTCTTGTCTCACTAAGATCTTTTGTCCACAGAAATTGATTATGTGAAGGTATTGAATAGAATTCTTCCCCGAGATATACGTGTACTAGGTTGGTGTCCTGTTCCAGCAGATTTTCATGCAAGGTTAGCTCAAATCATATGTTTTATTTTTCTTTCTTGCAAGAGTAAATATTAATTCTTAGAAGGAGCCAAGGAGGTGATGTACTTCCTCTACATTTTTTTTTTGAAAATAAGATGAATAGCTCCCTCTTTTCTTGATCTGGTTATTATGTCCAGTTATCATACATTATCCTGTGATGGTGCTTTGTGATTACTGATTAACATTTGTTTTTTTCTCCCACTGCTATGTTGCAGATTCACCTGTTTGGGCAGGGAATATAAATACTTATTTTGGAGCGGGAACTTGGATATATTGGTACTTACATTACCCTTGATTTGTTTAGTTGCTATACAAGTATATGTCTACTGAGCTACCGACTTTCACTTGCAAGCAGGAAATGCAGAAAGCTGCATCCAAATTTGTTGGAGAACATGATTTCAGGAATTTCTGTAAGATGGATGCAGCAAATGTGAGTAACTACAAGCGGCGCATTACAGAATTTACTATTTCTGCATGTGACAAAAGGTTAAATTTACATTTTAGTTCAACAATTTTATCTTCGGCTCTTAATATACTGCAATGTCCAGTAAAAATGCTTCGTATCTTTTAGGTCCTACAATGATGAGCTGTGCTCCATGACGATCAAGGGTACTGCTTTTCTGTGGCATCAAGTTCGCTGCATGGTAGCTGTGCTATTTTTAATAGGTCAAGGCCTTGAGTCACCATCTGTAAGTGAAACTTGCTCTTAAGCCTTCTTTTGTTGAAGAGTCAATAACTGCAAAAATGGTCCCTTAGGTCCATGAACTATGACCTATTGACATTCGAAAAAAAAACAAAAAAACAACAAAAAAACAAAAACAAAAAAACAAAAAAAACTATGAGCTATTGACACTTTGGTCACATATGCAAGCTTAGAGACCTTTGATGTTCAGTTCTCAAGTTCATGGATATGAGTGGAACATCCATGCAAGAACCAGGTGTAATGTACACTTGACGAAAGCATGTTTCCTTGGTTCTGTAAGGATTACTTACCTTTGCCAATTTTTCTTACTTTCCCACAGGTAGTTGATTCACTATTGGATATTACTAAAACTCCTAGGAAACCTCAGTATAAAATGGCAGCTGAGCTTCCATTGATTTTGCGATCCTGTCAATTTGATAAAGCCGGCTTTATGTGTTCATCAGGTTTGTCTTGCTAGACTTTTGGAGATAACATTCAGAAATCATTTTCTTTTGTCGTGATGTATTTAACTATCACTGCAAGCAAGATGTATCACTTGCTTGTCTGACACTGACTGCATAAAATTTACTTCCAGATCTTGATTTTGTTAGAGTAGTGTGTGGTGTGGCCCATGTAGGCCTTGGCCCATGTGGCCCATGTATGTGTATATGTATACCTGTTCCAGAATGAATGGAAAATCATCTGGTCTAAACCTAACATGGTATCACAGCCATGGCTCTCTCCACCGTCGCTGCCCCTCCTTCTGCCGCCGGCTGTTGCTCCATAGTTCCTTTGCGCCGCCGGCGAGCTTGACCAGATCTCGTGCGGACCTCCCTCCCCAACCCTTTTGCGCTGCCAGTTGAAGCCGCGCTCTGCGCCGCCCGTCTAGGCGTCGCCCCTTCCTTGCGGATCGAGCGCCGCCGGGTCTTTGCGCCGCTCGTCGCGGCCGTCGCGCCTCCGCCGTCAGCGTCGATTCGTCGCCGTCGCCGTCCACCCGTCCGTCGCGGAGCTGCCATCCGCCATTCGCCGTCGCGGTTCTCCTCCGCGCGCCTCGTCTCCGCCCGTCGTCGTCGCTGTCGCGCCTCTGCTCCACCTCTGCCTCCGCCTTGTCTTCGCTCGCGGATCCGCCTGTTGCGGCTCTGCTGGAGGCGGGTCTGCTCTTCGCTGCCCGTTGCGGTCATCCTTGCTCTGCAGTCTTCACCGTCTGGTCAGAGCTCTGTTCTGCTGTTCTGCTGCTCATTAGTGAAGCTGCTGTATTGCTTCCATGGGATCTTCAGCTGCTCCTTTCAGTGGTCTTGGATCTCCTGTTCTCGATGTCAAGCTAGATGGCGCTAACTACAGAGAATGGGCCTTCTCCATCAAGATGCTGCTGAAATATATTGGTTCTGCTTCTCATCTCACTGATACTCCTCCTGTCGCTACTGCTACCAATGAGAAGGAGATAAAAGCTTGGCATCTTGCTGATGATCGTGTGATGGCCATCATTTGCATGAACACTGTTCTCAATATTCGTTCATGTCTTGAGGATCACAAGACTGCAAAAGAAATGTGGGATTATTTGCAGGGCCGCTATCAGCAAAGCAGCTCAGCCCTTCGCTACTCCCTTCGTCAGAACCTTCATCATCTTCAGCAGCAGGACATGTCAGTTGAGGAGTACTATATTGCTTTCCAAAAGCTCTCAAGTCAAATTGACTCCATGATACCCAAGCCTCCTTCCTTGTGCACAGCTTGTACTCCAGCTTGGGCTGCCAGAGAGAAACATGATCAGCAGGACACTATGTTTGACTTTGTGATGGGCCTGCGGTCTGATTTTGAACCCATTCGTGTTCAACTCTTGGGGAGACCGACGCTTCCCACCCTCTCTGAGACGTTGTCTGCTCTCATTGCCGAGGAGACCAGGCTTAAAACCCTTGCTGCAAACTCCATGATGCCTCAGCAGCACTCAGTTTTTGCCGTTCCTCCTCAGTCTGTTGAAGTTGAAATTGCAGCAGCAGCTCCTTCTAAGAAGGCTCCTCAGAAGCCTCCCTGCAGCCACTGTGGGAGGACAACTCATCCTGATTCCAGGTGCTTCAAGAAATATCCTCACCTTCTAGCTGAAATGAGAGAAAAGCGTGCTGCATCTCGTCGTGGTACACAAGCAGTACCTCCCAGCACACCGGAGCCTTCATCTCAGTTCCCAGCGTCAGCTGCAGTGCCTCAGGTGCCTCAGGTTCTTCATCCTTCAGTGCCTCAGTACCAGCTGTTCCCTCAGCACTTAGCGCCACAACATTCAGCAGTCAGTGCTCCACTGTTCCAGACGTCAACCAGCAGTCCTACGCCTGCTCCACTCAGTGCCTACACGTCCAATGCCTCCTTGTCATCCGCATCACGGTCCGCATCACAGTCAGGTACAAATTTTTGGGTGTTGGATTCGGGTGCCTCTTTTCACATGACTTCAAATTCTTCTGTCTTGGATTCTTGTCGGCCTCTTTCACATTCTCGTCATGTTTATACGGCTGATGGTAACCTTTGCCATGTTACTCATCAAGGCAATCTGAATACCTCTCACTTTTCTGTCTCTGATGTTTCTCTTGCACCTAAACTTTCCATGAACCTAATCTCTGTTGGCCAACTTGCTGATCTGAACTGTGTCGTTGTTTTTGACGACACTTCTTGTTTTGTTCAGGATCGGCGCACCCGAGCCCTGCTTGGTACTGGCCGTCGCCATAAGAGCTCATCCGGTCTCTACATCCTTGATCATCTTCAGCTGCCACCTTCTGCATCGTCCCCAGCATCTTCTCCACCATCATTCTTCGCTTCTGCTGCAGCCACCTTTCCTCAATGGCATCACCGTTTAGGTCACTTGTGTGGCTCACGTCTGTCTACCTTAGTCAAGCAGGGGGTCCTTGGTCATGTATCTGTTGATTCCTCTTTTGAATGTACTGGTTGTAAACTTGGGAAACAGATTCAACTCCCATATCCATCTAGTGAATCTAAAACTACTCAGCCTTTTGCTCTTGTACATTCTGATGTATGGGGCCCTGCTCCTTTTGTATCAAAAGGTGGTCACAAGTATTATGTCATTTTCATCGATGATTATTCTCGCTACACTTGGATTTATTTCATGAAGCATCGTTCTGAGCTGTTGTCTATTTATAAATCTTTTGCTCAAATGGTTCATACTTAGTTTTCCTCTTCTATTCGCATTTTTCGATCTGATTCGGGGGGGGAGTATCTATCCACTGCTTTTCGTCAATTTCTTTCTTCTGAAGGAACTTTGCCTCAGCTCTCTTGTCCTGGTGCTCATGCTCAAAATGGAGTAGCTGAGCGTAAACATCGTCATATTCTTGAAACTGCACGGACTCTTCTCATTTCTTCTTTTGTGCCAACTCATTTTTGGGCTGAAGCTGTTTCTACTGCCATCTATCTCATCAATCTTCAGCCCTCCACTCGTCTTCAAGGAAAAAGTCCTGGAGAAGTCTTGCATGGGTCCCCTCCTAAATACGCTCATCTTCGTGTCTTTGGTTGCACATGCTATGTTCTTCTCCCTTCTACCCAGTCCACAAAATTGACAGCTCAGTCTGTTGAGTGTGTCTTTCTTGGTTATAGTCTTGAACATAAGGGCTATCGTTGTTATGATCCCTCAGCTCGCCGTATTCGCTTCTCTCGTGATGTCACCTTCCTAGAAAACAAACCATATTTTCACTCATCTACTCCTCCGCCGTCAGGTGATGTGCCTCCTTCCTTCCTTTTTCTCCCGCCTTCTGACTTTGTCAATTCCCATGACCCAACTCCACCTTCTTCTGTTTCCACACCATCAAGTGTCCCTGAACAACCACCACCTTCATCTCCATCTCCACCACATTCCTCTGTTACTCCTTTTCCTTTTCATTATCATCGTCGTCCCCGTGTACCTCCTACTACCACCATTTCTCCTCTGGATGATTCTTCCTCTTCTGGCTCACACTATAATCTTAGGGATCGTTCTGCTATTCAAATCCCTGATCGATATGGTTTTCCCACTGCTGGTGTAGTCTGTGAGCCATCTTCTTATCAGGAAGCTCTTCTCCTTCCCGCTTGGCGCGATGCTATGTCTGCTGAATTACAAGCTTTGCACCACACTGGTACTTGGGAGGTTGTTCCATTACCCCCTCATGTTGTTCCCATCACCTGTAAATGGGTGTACAAACTTAAGACCAAAGCTGATGGCTCCATTGAGAGGTACAAAGCCCGTCTGGTTGCTCGGGGTTTTCAGCAATCCCATGGTCGCGATTATGAGGAGACATTTGCTCCTGTTGCTCACATGACCACAGTTCGTACTCTCATTGCTGTGGCTGCCAGTCGTTCATGGAAAATCTCTCAAATGGATGTTAAGAATGCTTTTCTTCATGGTGATTTGCAAGAAGATGTCTATATGCATCCGCCACCAGGGGTTCAACTTCCTCCTGGATATGTTTGTCATCTCCGGCGGGCTCTTTATGGTCTCAAGCAAGCCCCTCGTGCATGGTTTGCACGTTTCAGTTCAGTGGTTATTGCTGCAGGTTTCACTCCTAGTGACCATGATCCTGCTCTTTTTGTTCACACTTCTTCTCGTGGACGCACTTTGATTCTGCTTTATGTTGATGATATGCTAATCACTGGCGATGATCCAGACTACATTGCCTTTGTCAAAGACCGTCTTTGTGATCAGTTCATGATGTCTGACTTGGGCCCTCTAAGTTATTTTCTGGGCATTGAGGTTGAATCCACTGCTGCTGGTTATTATATCTCTCAGACCAAGTACATTCAAGATCTTCTTGCTCGCTCTGGTCTCACTAATGCTCGGACTGCTACTACTCCTATGGAACTTCACCTTCAGTTGAAGCCGTCAGATGGTTCCCCTCTTGCTGATCCAACGAGGTACCGTCACCTGGTTGGTAGTCTTGTGTATCTTACTACTACCAGACCAGACATAGCCCATGCAGTTCATATTCTCACTCAGTTTGTGAGTTCCCCTACCACAGTTCACTATGCTCACTTGGTTCGGGTTCTGCGGTACTTGCGCGGCACATCCTCTCGTCGCCTGTTTTATGCCTGCTCAAGTCCGAAAATGCTACATGCTTACTCTGATGCTACTTGGGCTAGCGATCCGGTTGATCGACGATCTGTTACTGGCTACTGTATTTTCTTTGGTGGCTCGCCCATTGCATGGAAGTCCAAGCGACAAAATGCAGTCTCTCGCTCCAGTGCTGAAGCTGAACTCAGGGCTCTTGCCACCACAACCGCAGAGATTATTTGGCTTCGTTGGTTGTTGGCTGATTTTGGGGTACAGTGTGCTGATCCTACCATTCTCCGCTGTGACAACACTAGTGCTATTCAGATTGCCAACAATCCAGTCAAGCACGAGCTTACTAAACATATTGGTGTTGATGCCTCCTTCATCAGATCACATTGTCAGATGTCTACTGTTGATCTTCAGTACACACCTTCAGAGCTTCAGCTTGCAGATTTTTTTACCAAGCCTCAGACTAGGGCTCAACATCAATTTTCTGTATTCAAACTAAATGTTTCTGACTCTGTCATTTCACATCCACCTTTAGTTTGAAGGGGGGTGTTAGAGTAGTGTGTGGTGTGGCCCATGTAGGCCTTGGCCCATGTGGCCCATGTATGTGTATATGTATACCTGTTCCAGAATGAATGGAAACTCATCTGGTCTAAACCTAACAGATTTGACTGAAAAATGGTAGATCTATGATGACTTTTTTTTTCTGCTTATGCTTTAGACTTAATGGATTAACATAAAAAAATCTTTTCAGAAAGGAGTTGTCAAATAAGTACTTATTTTTTATATAAAGCTAGATTATTTTTGGTTGTCTTCATTGTCACATTAATTGTGATGATTATTGCACTTCAGATGCAAGTCGGTCTCTGACTGAGCACTTGAATGATGAATATCATCATTATATGCTCCAAGCTGAAATATTTCACGAGGCATTGTCCTGTTTACCTTGTCCAGGTACATACAATTAAATATTTAGTTTTATTTAGTACTCTAATGATCTAATAGTCAGATTCCACTGCAGAATCTAATCCACTGGGAACACTCCAGAAGAAGAGTAATCATATTCCTCTCCTATCACGACAAACAGAGCGTAAGTTTCTCTTTTTTTCAGTCTGAACATGTAGAACATTCTTCTGTTGTTATGTTTCCCAATGAAAAAATAAGGCTTTATGTCTGATCATATCAGTCTCCAGTTGCCTCTTCATTATTATGGCAATCCATTTTGATAGTTCTTGGCCAGTACTTCACAACAAAATCAGTCCATTGTGCATGCGTACTTAATTTTTAATTGTCCAATGAGTGCTTAGTTTCAACATTTTCCTCTTGTACTTTCATACATGTGAAACTAATGTTTCATGACTTCTCTTATTTCAGCCTCTTATGAGGAGCGCATAGCGAAAGTCAAAACTAAGCTGCGATAATCTGTAGCAGAGTGTCCGCCTTGAATAGGACTATATATACTTCAATGAGAACGAATGGGACCGTGCAACAACTGCACACTACAGGTGTGCTGAGGCCTGAGATACTTTACCATTCTATCAGTTTGCAGAACTATGTCTTCATATTTCCATAAAATCTTAAAGCAATTGCTTATATTCTGCATAGTTTTTTTTTCGAGTTCATGTGCTACATAATTTACTTGATTCTTTGCTATGATGCAATATCTTTATGCCGATCATGGCTCCTTAAAGCTTGATGTGTTCATGATGTACACAGTTTGATGACAGCGAATTGGTTCTGTTTACATTTGGGGATGGACAGTAGCAGAGATCAAGAATGAGCGGATTTCATCATTTTAAGATGGTTTTTTACCAGGGGTTACTGCCTATTCCAGCCATTCGACAGCAGGTGGCAATTGGAATGTAGAGCACAACAGACGAGCAGATCGCCCCCTACTTTCCGGGACGCGTGTTATGTGCTTCGTGGAGCATAAGTGTCTTGCATTCTGAATCTGTTGTAAAGTATTGAGATATAGAGGTCATGTAACGTTATTCTCACATGCTGCTGTACCAAAACTGCAACAAGACATATGTAAGAGATATAGAGCATAAGTTTAATTGAACTCGCATCTAAGCAACATCCTTTTCTGTTACGATGACACTTGATGCAGAATCATTTGGTTTCTCATGTGACCCGTCATTGCTTCGAGTGCATCCCATCCCTTGGTGGTAAAATTGTACTTTGCTGCTGCAGTAAATGGCTGCTGTCATGGCATTCAAGTTTTGCACAACTTGTTCAAGATATGATGGCATACAACTATGCACATGTTCAAGATATAATGGCATACAACTATGCACAGAGTAAAAAAAAAAAGCTGTTACTCCGTAGCGAAAGAGCATGTAGCCTAGTGGTTACAAGAGCCTCGGTAGTACCTCAGACTGCTGCAGTAAATGATGAAAATGGTTTTCAATGGCACAAGATATGGCAGCTGAAATTTTCAAATAAAGTGAATATGTTTATCTGGCGATTGGCCCATAACAGCCTTCCAGTAAGGCGGAACCTAGCCCGGAGAGGAGTTAAAACTGATACCATTTGTCCGGTATGCCATCGCCTTGACGAAGATAGTGCTCATTTATTCTTTAAATGTAAGAAAGCTAGGGAGTGCTGGCGAGCAATGGATTTGGAGCACATACGTGCTGACCTAGAGCTTTGCACATCTGGGAAAGATACTTTAATAAAAATCTTGAAGCTGGAGCAGAGAGAGCAACACAAAGTTTTCATTTAACTTTGACGATGGTGGTCTGCACGCAATAAGTTAAACGCAGGTGATAAAATGGCCACAACAGCTGAGATAAGCAGCTCTGTAACTTTCCACCTGATGAAGTTTGAGGAATTGGCCAATCAGAACATCACGAGGAAGGATATTGCAATGTCCAGATGGCATTCTCCACCTACAGAGTACTACAAGATCAATGTGGATGCTTCGTATTATGTTTCGACAGGGCAGGGGGGTTGGGGTTTTATTGCTCGTGATTCTGATGGTAATTTTCTTGCCGGAGGGGCAGGAAGCATCCCTAGAGCTGCTAATGCCCTGCAAGCGGAGACTTTGGGTGTTCCCAGAAGTCTGGAACGAGTTGCTGAGTTGGGAATGACTAGAATTATATTGGAGACAGATGCTGCTCTTGTGAAAAAGGCCATAACATCAAGAGAGCTAGACTGAAACCCAAATGGTTGTCTATTTAGGCAGATATGTGAATTCATAATGTCTTATTTTGTACACTGTAACTGTCAATGTATGCCCTAGATCGTGTAATAGTGTTGCTGATAGTCTTGCTAGCTATGGGTGTACTTTGGAGCAAGGCTCTTGTAGATATATGAACCAGGCTCCGGACTTTGTATCAGCTCTGGTTTCTGGCGATATGCCCAGAACCTTTGGTTAATGGAAAGTGACCTTTCCGTGTCAAAAAAAAAAAATTGTACTTTGCTGCCGAATGAAATAGCAAGCTTTATTCAGCACTGGTGGTCAGTGTAATGTGGTAGTTGTAGATTTGTAACGGACGTGCTCTGGGATACGTTTTTTTTTCCAATTACACAGTATATCAGAGACACTCACAACGCACACACACTCGTCTCTATGAACACATGCGTGTAAATTCTACCCCTAGAAGCATTTTCGAAGACTGAGCCGGCAAATCTTCAAAATTGACGAAGTCACCACAGGTGCCTCGGGAATGTCGCCTACCACTGAAAGCATAAACGCCGTTAAAAGCCTGTTTAGTTGCCAAAATTTTTGGCAAAAAAATTTGGCAGCCTCTTCGAAGATCTATTAGAGGTAAAAAAAATGTAGACTAATTACAAAACTAATTACACGAATGGACGGGAAATCGCGAGACGAATCCATTAAGCCTAATTAATCCATCATTAGAGATTGTTTACTGTAGCACGACGTTGTCTAAAAATTTAGGTAGGGGTTATGTAATGGGTTTTGTCATTAATCCACATTTAATACTCCTAATCAGTGTCGGAAGATTAATGTGAGGGTAGTTGAGAAAATTTTTGGGAACTAAACAGGGTCTAAATCCTGAGAAATTCGCTCCCACGGGGAGTCGAACCCAGGACCTGAGGTACCACCGAGACTTTTGTAACCACTAGGCTACATGCTCTTTCGCTACGGAGTAACAGCTTTTTTTTTTTGGTACTCTGTGCATAGTTGTATGCCATTATATCTTGAACATGTGCATAGTTGTATGCCATCATATCTTGAACAAGTTGTGCAAAACTTGAATGCCATGACAGCAGAGTGGTAGAAAGTGCCTTGCTATATCGATCGATCAAATTCTTCGTGACTTCGTGTATGAGATCCAATCTCGGGTCAAAGTATATTACTATCCATTTTTTTTAAAAAAAATATGTTGGTTTGAACTAATACAGTGTAGAACTAAACTTTTTTTCTCAAATGGTTGATGTTGTGGGTGCATTTTGTATATCTTGATCAAATTCGAGTCTTCTTTAACGTGAGTTTGGATGTACTTATTTGTTTTTTAAAGAAAATATTAAGACAGAAATTGTATAGGCTACCACTTCCCTATCTCAACGGGTGTGTATTGTCTGCAGAAAGAAATACAGTTCCGCGACATCAACACACACAAAAAGAAACAAAGAAAACGAAAGGAAAAGAGACGAAATGGAAAGAGAGGCACAGGAGAAGACGAAGCTGAGGAGGGACGAGCAACTGATGAATTAGGACGGAAGCAACGAGACCAAACGAGAGGAGGACGACGACGTAGCAGCAGCTGGAGGAGAACAAGCGGCGAGAGGAGGGGCGGAGGCGGTCGCATGGAGGCGGCGATGGATCTGATGCGGCGGATGCCGCCGGGCAGCGCGGAGACGGCGCTCAACGCGCTGCTCTCCCTCCTCCCCGACCACTCCCTCGACCTCCTCTCCCAGGTCGACCTCCCGCTCCAGGTACCCCTCGCGCCGTCCCCGCCGGCTCCTCTCGGTTCGGATAGGATTGGACGCCGCCACGCCGGCGCATTTCATTCGTCGTCTCGGAGATCGCGCGCGGGGATTCGATGCTCCGCTGGGGCGTACGTTTCCTTTGATTTGCTTTGTGTTCGTCAACAAATGTGCATTCGTTGCCTTGCACGCCTCGGATTCGTCTGAACCGAGGTCCAATAGAATCGTTCCGTTCCAATCCCTTTTTGCGCTTTTGAATGGAACCGAACCAAAGTTATGCTGCCCGCGGAATGAATTCCCTGGGTGAATGAATCCTAGTAGTGTCGCTTGCTACCTTGTTGCCAACAGATAGATTCTGCAGTTCCTTCGCTTGCCTCTCGTTTCTCCATGCTCCCAGTCTCTTACTGATACACAAGGAAAATGGTGTATGCTTTTGCAGGTTTGCATGGATAAAGAGAATCTGAAGGAATACATTCTGTGCGAGTATAACCGTGATGCCGACTCCTACAGGTCAGTAGCTCAACATTATCCCCCATGGTTTCGATTTTACTCATATTCTCCATTAGGATTTGTAGATGCAGCCACTGTAGTATGATAAGTAGGGAAACAAAAAGTAAGATGCAAATGGAAATGATGCATTAGATTCGATCATCACTCCGTTTTGTAGCGTGTGTTGCTAAAAACAGTCGCATTGTGGCCTGATCTGGATAACACTGCCTACTGTACTGATACTGACTCCTGATTCTGTTTGGCATGCCCAATCAAGAAAATTTAGTGTCCAGAGCCATGGATGCATTAATAGCCTGATGCAGTTAGCTTTTTGGGCAAACTTGAAACCTTGTGGGTCTGTTTTGCTTCTTTTTGTTGATTGTGAGGTTGGATTGCAGGTCACCTTGGTCGAACAAATATGACCCTCCTTTGGAAGATGGTACAGTTCCATCTCAGGAGATGAGGAATCTCGAGGTCGAGGCAAATGAAGTTTTCTCTGTCTATCGTGACCAGTAAGCCTCATATTTCACCTTACTGTCTCCTTAAAGCTGTATGACCCGTAGTAGCATGGTTTCTCTGTTTAGTAGATGACTGATGACATCTACCGTGTGAGTGCAAAGCAAATGACAAGATCTTCTGTTAACAATTAGGTACTATGAAGGTGGGATTTCGTCTGTGTACATTTGGGAGGATGAAGATAATGGTGGTTTTATTGCATGCTTCTTAATTAAGAAAGGTCTGCACAAATGCCTGAAGCGATCTTGTTTTCTCACTAAATACTCTAAGCTCTTTCTGATCAGATTTCTGTTTTGTGGTACCAGATGGTCAAGGAACAAGAGGGTACATGCAGATCGGTTCATGGGATGCCATTCATGTTATTCAGGTAACTCAGAGTAGCCTTTCCTATAAATAGTTGATTGTTAGACTATCTGTTTCTTTTCTCATGGTAACCTTGCTCATAAATTGCCAATTGATAAGCTGGTTTGTCTCCTATTGTTTTTTTGTTTTATTTCTACGTGACAGTTTAAAACTGTATGATGTTAATAGGTTGGTCCTGAAGAAGGAGCAGCACATTACTGCTTGAACAGCACTGTGATGCTGTCATTGACAACAGACAACAAGCAATCTGGAACTTTCAACTTGTCTGGATCAATTAGACGGCAGGTTCTGTCTCCCTCTCTTCCCCTCTTTGCTCTTGTAGTGTTAAATGTCTTCCAGACCAAAGGGCATGTTGTCTTAATCAAGGTTCTTTAATTTACATGAGGAACAACTAACTGGTCCCTATTTTCCAGCGACTGCTATTGATGTATATTTAATAAATCTCAGACTTCGTGCATATCATGATGTTCACCTGGAAAGATATTTGTAGGGAAGTTATTGTGAACTAATAAAGGCATACTCCAATGTTCAGTGTTCAATGTTCAACAGTTAACTGCTAAGTTAATTGCAGTTTTATCAAAGCCAAGAAGACAGATAGGAACATGTCAGCTAGACTAAGAAAATTAATGAATAACTTGATGTGTTTATGTAGCTATTTTTGGTAATCTATTCATCAACTTTGTAGGTATACTCTGTGGTGACGCTTCTATGATTAGAAGAATTACTGAGGTATATAGAAATTTGGATGTGCTGATGTGACAAATATCTGGTTCTATTTGCAGATGAGTATGACTCTGGCTGTAGCAGATGGGCACCTCGTTAATATGGGGAAAATGATAGAAGAAATGGAGGGGAAGCTGAGAAATTCTCTGGACCAGGTAACAGTTTTGCATCGACAATGACACAACTTTGGTGGATAACTGAGATCCACCGCCATCATTTGCCACTATCAAATTCATTGGTCATCAAGCTTAGTTTGGTTGTGGTGGCAGGTCTATTTCGGGAAGACAAGGGAAATGGTTTGCACTCTTCGGCCGCCACCGGAAGTGCTTAATATGAGACTACCTGACAGCTGAACCAGTGCATAGAACAAAAGTGTGTCAATTTAACCAAGAAAGATATCATGTCTTCACTATTATTTTGGTAGGCGTGGTCTGTTTGTGCTTTTCTTTGTTTGTACTTATTAGTTATTAGTCTAGTCTGTGTATCAGAACCGGCACCTTGTTGAGGTATCACAGGAGCTTCTTGTCCCCCGATTTATTGTGATTAAATGAGAGGTTGAGCAAATCATGTCAGGTGTACCTGTGATTTTGTGAAGTTTCGCCGGGAGAGTATTGTATCTTCAGATATGAGAACTGTGTTTTGCCTATTCTGAAGGTCTGATGCTTGGCCTTGCGACTTGCTGAATCGTAGTCGACGAGTAGAATTAAGCAATGGTTTCGTAGTGATGGATTAAGCTCTTGAACCGATGAACAAAACGATGGACTTTTCCAGTTCTGGTACTTGATATGTTGAGCAAAACCGGACAGCTGGGTGCCCCCCAGGTTGCAGCGGCAAGTGGCCCGGCGGCAAGCTCTGCCGGCCACGCCCCAAGATAGCCGCCGGCCGCCAGGTTGCCATTCCAGCTGGTCTGGACTTCTAGATTCGATGATGATGTATGGTCTAGCGCCAACAGGCATATAATAGGCAATCGAACTGCCTCGGCCTACCTGGATACTGCCATTTCCATGCACGATCTTTGATGGTTGGCATCTGTTGCTCTATTCTGATAGCCACAAGATGCATCACAAGTTAAAGACGGTCGCAATGAACATGTCTATCGCGTCATACAAACATCGAAAGAGCATCTACCATGGTGGTTGCAAATAGGCTCTGACAAAATATTATACCAGCAGTTCACAAGGTTCAGCCAAAACACTACAAAAGCATGAGTACTGTTTGGTTTTCTTTACTTCATATGCAGTGAGTGGTCGATCCAATCTAAGGGAGCCAATCTAAGGGAGCATCTAGAACCCGTTCAACTGGTAGAATGAATAGTACTCGATTGGTAGAATGAATAGTATTGTGTGAGAGGAAATAAGTCGAAACAAGCCGTAATATGCCAAACTGAGACCAGCCGAATAGTCTATCTAGATATCATGCTCGGTCACAGGTGGCGCCAAGCAAACTCATTTCCTTCTTCATGGCTTTGCTTCCTCTGCAGCGGGGGCTGCTGGAGCTGCTCCCTCCCCCTTGCTCTCCTCTGTCTTAGCACCATCTGCATTTTGTTTTCCATGAAACGAGATCAGTTCAGTATAATGTCTTCAAAACTCACAAGATATGTTGCAAGTCAAGGTTGGAACGGTCTTCAAGGGAAAGACAACGTGGACTAGGAACTCAACAACATTTTTGCATACTAATCAACATTTCGACAGCCGAAGACCCTGACTTGGACCATATGGCACTAAAAAGAAATCAACACTTACAACTGGCAGTATCTTGCCTAAGAATCACCACACAGTTGACTGGGTCTACCAGCTCCAAATGTGGCACCATCAAGAACAGATAGCAGCACGTTTAAGGATATCCTTATCAACTTTTTTTAAGCAGCCACAGGAAGTCAAGAATAAAGTACAGATGCAAAATAGTTCTAGCTGCTGCCTTTGTCTGATGACAGGATGATATGCAAGCTATTGAGCAATTGTATATTGCAAGAAATGGCAATACTAAAGTGCTAAGCATAAAGGTTGGATGACCTTCTACTCCTCTAGACTACTCCGCCAGCATTACAAGTTTCTACAATTATAAGTTAACTGTAAAGAAATTTAGAGAAAACTCCAACATCCGTACTAGAATGTCCAGTTCCTCATGATAGTGCAAATCAATGGCTAAATCCAGGAGCAGCTGTCTTTAACCAAATATAAATCGTTGAGAGGACAAGGATAATGGCGTACCGTCGTTAGCGCTTTCGACCACATCATCTTCATCATCCTCAATATCATCATCATCAGCACCACCCATGCCCAGATTCTACATAACAAATACTATGAGACCATTTGCTCCCATCTTCTCAATCATTTAAGAAAGCTTTCTTTCACTTACCGAGAAGTCCATATCACCAAATTCATTAACTGCAGCATGAATAACATAAGTCAACTCAAGCAACTAGATTGTGGTTTGAACGCAAATACAGAATCAACCAAAACTTGGAAGACTTACATCCAATGTCCTCATCATCCTCATCCTGCCATTTGTCCCAGTCAACCTTCATGAACACAGGTGGCTTGCCCTCCTTTTTCAGCAGCCTTGGCCACCACTTGCTCTCAGATTTCTTGACCAGGTAGCATATGGTCCTTGGGGCAACAGCTGCCTTGCTCTCCTGCAAACAGCAGGACTGATACAATTAGCAGCCTAGAATGCTACATCCTAAAGACATCATGTTAAAAATTGCACTAACCTCCACATTAACAGCATCAAACAGCTCGAGGTCCAACGCATAAGGCGAGTCATCAGAGCCTTTCGCCGAGAAGTTGAAATGACCCTCAGGCTTCAAGTTCAGCTTCACATCCTTAGCATCAGGCAGCTCGATCGACAAGAAGACCCTGTCGGACCTCTGCGCCCACTTGGTGATCGGATGGCGACTGCAAAGCAAATCGGTCCCAATAATACGCAGCTCAAAACCATACTCAAAGTCAACATATCTAAGCCTCTCAGAACATATCAGATAACCAGAGATTGTACGGCAGAATATTGGAATCCCCAAACACAAGCAACTTGCTGACTAGTCACATTTTTGACAATTAGAAGCAATCCACATATAACAGAAAGCGTCAAGAGCATGTCTATCGAAATCAGATGCCTGATAATTTCACATTTCCAAGCGACCATACTAAACAAGTTGTCGAAAAAATTTCTCTGGCGCGTCGTGCTTCCTAGTCTATTTCCCCCCAACCAGTGGCGGATCCAGGATAAAATTTAAGGAAGGGCGGAATAGAATGCAAGCCGTAAAAATATAGTACTCCCACCTTCCACCTTTCCAAATTGCAAGCCAAAACGACTTCAAATTCGAAACAGAGGTAGCAATATCTTATTGTAGCGGTTAAACACATGAACTGTTACCCATTTGGCTGTTTTAATCATTTGACATATGATACATTTGCCTACTATTCATAAATTCCTTTAGAATAGCACTTAAAATTATACCTAAAGCATGTTATTCGTACGGGATCCTTTAGAGAATTAAATTAGATATAAATTTATCCTAGAACAAATTCTGAAACTACAAGCTGTGTTTATTCTTCAGCTTCATCAATGATACATAAACACCTTCTTAGGTGATTAGTGCGCACGCCTGAAGAGCTAAAAACTGAGTCAAATGGAAAGTTAGCTTTTGGCTTGACCCACGCTAGGACGGCCCAATACTAAGATATAAGGCCCATCAGTCCAATCCCCATCCACCCCACCCTGTCTGCTGTCTTCCCCGAGATTCAGCCAGCAGACGAGGAGACGACGCGAGACGTATTCATGTGTTCCATCTCCGAGATCCGAGATCCAACGCTGCCGCGTCCAAGGCGGGGAGCTCGCGGAGGTATATGGATTAGTGGATCCGCCACTGCCCCCAACGAGAGCAAAAAAACACAGGCTTGCTGACAACAACCGGGCTAAATAACACCACGATAATTGCACTTAATTAGACATCGCAAACTCCACAACCAGAACAGCACCAGACAACCGCTACAGGGCTCTTGAAATTCAAGAACTACGGAAGGATCGCAGCGAGTTTAGTACCTCATGCTTCCTCCTCGAGAGCTCCGGCGCTCTTCGTGTTGCTTTGCGTCGGGGATTTGGGGGATTAGGGTTTAGACGACTTGGGGAAGAGGGTGGGTGAGGAGGAGGGTATAAGAAGCGGCGGACCGGGAGAGACGAAAGGAGGGCGACGAGGGCAAACTCGTCAAACCGCGGTTCGTTCCAGCGCTACTGCTGCTTCCAAAAGGGTCTAGATGGTTCCGTTTCCTTCCGGTCCCGAGCCACTTGGATTTCTCTATCTTTCACTTTTGATTTTAATAACCTTTTGAGTTTTGAGGTACAGATAATCTCTACTAGGTGAATTCTTCTTGCGTTGTTGCGGAATATGTCGCTTAATTTTCAATAATTATTAGATGTATTTGGGAAAATAGTCCCCCGTGCGTTACTGCGGAATATGTCGCTTAATTTTTAATAATTATTGGATGCATTTGTGAAAACAGTGAAATTTTGATAATTTTTAATGATTATTTGATGTATTTGGAAAAATAATGAAAATTTGAACTTTTTTACACGAAGGTAAATCATATTTTGCTTGATAGATAAATGAGGACAATAAAGATTGTTTACACAACAATAATCGGTAAAAATTAAATTTGAAGAGAGTTTGTTATCTAGCCGACTCAACCTTCGTATCGCTCACAATCAGCAACCAACTTTAAGAACCGCTATCCAGCTGTATGTCCTTTCATATTAGAACTAACAGTAAAACTAAGCATTACAAAACATATAATGGACTATTGTCTGCAAGATAATTATGTAATTGCTAGAAACTACATAATGTGCTTGCACCCTTATCAAGTAACTAATCAAACAGCCACCAGTAGCTATTAAACTCACAATATCCATCTGCGCTCCTCTCATTATAAATAGGTTAACAGATTTAACATATGCATAGAGCCAGATTAGCGAAATCAGCCTCAGGATAACCACATATAGCCAGGATAACCAATTGCCACTCTACAAACCATTTCGAAGAGCTCATATTCATATTTTTGTCTTCCTGCTCACATCTCTCATATGTAACAATTAAGTATCTGCCATCCCTCAACTTTAAAATCTGTTTATTTATGATCCCTCGGCTGTCTTGTTCATACTCCAACATCCAGTTACTCCTTCCTTGGACCGACCTCTATTGAGCATGAATGATGCTTTCGCTAATGGAAACACATGCCAGAACATCCTAATTACATGAAATTGGCTGACTTTGTAATTTTACAGGAGTACGACACAATGCCCTGCATCTGCAAGCAGGGAAAAAGGCTGAGATAAATAAAGATTCAATTGTAGCACGTTTAGCAGAACCTAGCATAAAAAACAATTTAGCTCCATGAATCCACAATATACGTCTTTGAAACTGCTGAGTGGGGCATTGTACTTCGGCAACTTCGTGAAACCAAATAAACGAAAGCATTCAGAAAGAACCATCAGTCCTCCTCCAAGGCATATCGTTGAACAGAGGGTGAGAGACATGGGTACCCATCGGTCCCCACCGGTCAGGGTCCCAGGGGTCCCTGACAAAGTGGACCTGACCTTCTAGAAGCCCTGCCGACCTGCAAAGTGGGCCCAACAACCTTATCCGCAACTCCGACTACTCCGGGCGACCTCATCAAGATCCCAGAAGATCCGCGACACTTGGCGTGCAAGTCAAGACATAGGACGCGCCGCGCCGCCTGTAGGCCCGAGTATCGCGGGATACTCCTTGTAATACGGAAGCATATCTTCCCAGATTGTAACCGACTTGGACACAGGTCCACCGACCTTAGATGGAAACCCTAGCCCGTCCCCCATATAAGGCGGCTTAGGGCTCCATTCAAGATCATCTTCATCCTCTCGCATAATCCACCACAACTGGACGTAGGGTTTTACTCTCCGGAGGTCTGAACCAGTCTAAAACCCCTTGTCTCCCCGTGTTCATCGTCATACTCACCTAGTTCCGAGTTCACTACGTGGACTACCACCTACGCTCTTAGGTCCCGATCCTCTATTAACCTGCAAACCTCTAAGGTAACCCCCTAGCGGATCTGTCCAGGTCTCACCCCCTGACAGTTGGCGCGCCAGGTAGGGGCGATCGGGAACTCGTTGTGCAGCATGGTGGTCCGATCTGGTGTCGTCTTTCCGACGAGCATGGCGGCCATCCTCGCCAACCCCGTGGAGATCTGCTTTGGATCCTTCACGGCGACCTCCCCTGCTCCGGCAGCCGCAGTTTCTCCAGCGACCGCAGAGCAGGTCGTGACGGCGCCCGTCGCCACCCCTGTTTCCGATCTAGTATCGGAGACCCACCCGCCCAGACCCTATGATCTTGTTCAGGGTATGGAGAACGTCAACGGCACGATGAAGGAAACTCTGGAGATCTGCGAACGAGCTCAGCGCTCGGCGCAGACAGCGCTACATCACGATACGTTCCCCTTCGGTCTGAAGTTCGCGCCTGGCCTTCGTCTCAGCCAGCTCTCCACGTCCTCCCAGATCCAATCTGGTCGGAGGCCATCCGGCGACCCAAGGCCTGCACCTCGCGCCCGGCGCGACCCTCTCGACGTGCCTTGCACCTATCACAAGGGTGCGAAGCACACCCTCCGTGGGTGCCGCCTGCGGAAGAAGATCGACCAAGAGCTCCCCCGCCGCGCTAAACGACCTACCCAGTCCCCAGACTGTGGGGAGTTCCAGAAGGTTCGTGTTCGAGTCTCCCCCAACGACTCAGACATCGTCTTCCGCCAAGTGCTTGTGGTCTCCGAGAACAAGCCACCCCGTGTGGGTGCGACCAACTCCGAGGAAGCAGCCCGCATCCAAGGCAACGCCCCGCGTGCCCAGCGACATGCGGACGAACAGCGCTGTGCGGCCCTCCCCTGCGCACGGGACTTGCGCATGGAGTTCGAGGAAGCTGGGATCCCGACGTTCAACAGCCCCTAGGCTAACCTGGGTGCGGCCATCACACAACTCCAACAAGCTCCGCTAACGCCTGAAGCTGAGTAGGCCAGCGCGTACCTCTGGGTCGCCAACGCCTTGGTGGAGGAAAAGAGCGCGGCCTCTAAGGCCGTCACGTCTTCGTCGACGCGCAACTCGCGCAGTCGATCTCATCGACCTCAGCGCTCCCACCTCTCCCCCGTTCAGGAAGAGGTCGCCCAGCACAACCCTGAGCAACCCGCCCAGCAGCCTGCTGCTGCCGGTGACCTCCGCGTCAACCTCGACGCCAACAGGCGTGCTCGCGACGTGCACGGCTATGTCGACCAGCGCCACCGCGAGCGCGAGGAGCGTGAACTTCACCATCGCGCGGAGTACGATCACGAGTACGGCCAACTTGGTGTCGTCCACCACATCATGGAGCGCGAGCTGCGCGACCGCCACGACATCGAGAACAAGCGACGTGCTCTCTACGATGCCGAGCATGGCGACCCAGGGCTTCTCCAGGGCAACCGGGATCGGCAGCCACGCTCCCAGGTCGTCATCCCGGAGCGCAGCGTCCACTCTGCGTCCAGAGAAGCTGCTCCGGCCAGAACAACCGGTGATGACCTAGCTGTCACCTTCTTCCCAGCACTGGCTCCCCGTCTCAGGATGGTGGACTACCCCGAGAACTTCAAACCCAACATCGAGGAGTACGATGGGCGCTCGGATCCCAACATCTGGCTGTCGACCTACTACGTCGCCGTCAAGGCGGCCGGTGGTAGCTTCGACCACATGGCGGCCTATTTCCCTCTGGTCATGGGCAATGCCCCCTCGCTATGGCTCAACAGCCTCGAGCCTGGCAGCATCAAGACCTGGGCTGACCTGTCCCAGGCCTTCACCTCCAACTTCCAGGTGACCTACGATCGACCTGGGAGCGCCTTCAACCTCAGGAGGGTCGTCATGAAGCCCAAGGAGCGGCTTCGCGACTACAACCACCGGTTCTTCGAGAACCGCAACGAGTGCGTTGGCGTCAGAGACGATCAGATCGTCGAAAGCTACAAGAAGGGCATCAAATATCGCAAGCTCTTTGAGAAGATCCATGAATCTGGTGCCACCACCGTCAAGGAGCTCATGAATGTCGTCAACAAGCTGATGGACACAGAAGAGGCGCTGCAGAACCAGTTCGACGCCGATGCCCCTGGCACATCTGGCGCTGCGACAGACGCCGTGTCCAAGCTCCACAAGCGACCTTTCGAGGTCCTAGCGGCTGAAGGGCGGCGAGCTTCGACCTTCAACCAGGAGGAGTTCGACATGGTGCTCGACAGCCTTTGCGGGTTCCATGAGGGAGCTACCCACACTCTCCGTGAGTGCTCCCAGTTCAAGAGGGCCTTCAGCACCCCCGTGGACCCCAAGCGACCTAGGAACGACGGCGGGCGCCGCGACAACCGCCACTACAGCAACAACTACCGTCGTGATGACCAGCGGGATCGGCACAACGACCGCGACAATCGACGTGACGATCGCCGCGAGACCTCTCGCAGCGACCCACCCCCTCAACCTCCTCGCGACGAGGGAAACCTACCGCCTCCACCACCGACAGGCAACCCCAATGGGCCTTTCCAGGCTGCGACCCACATGATCAACATGATCGTTGGGGGCCTCAAGTCCAGTGTCAGCAAGAGGCGCTACCGCAAGGACAAGCGCGAGGTCCACCTCGTCCACACTCAGCCAACCGCGCCCCTGCGTTGGTTTGAGCAGGCGATCACATTCTCCAGAGCTGATCACTGGGTCCATATCCCAGATCCTGGGTCCTACCCACTTGTCGTCGAGCCCACGGTGGATGGGGCCTTGCTCTCCCAGACCTTGATCGATGGGGGGAGCAGGCTCAACTTCATCTTCGTTGAGACCCTCAAGAAGATGAACTTTGACTTCGACAAGCTCACGGAGTGCGACGAGCCCTTCTACGGCATCATCCCAGGGAAGGCGGCCTACCCCCTGGGTCGGATCTCCCTCCCCGTCACCTTCGGTACGGAGGCCAACTTCCGCACGGAGTACCTCAGCTTCGAGGTGGCCAACTTCAAGTCCTCCTACCATGCAATCCTATGTCGCCTGATGCTGGCCAGATTCATGGCCATTCCGCACTACACCTACTTGGTGTTGAAGATGCCTGCTCAAACGGGGTCCTCTCCGTCCTGGGGGACCTCATCATCTCCTTCAAGTGCAACTCGGAGGCCCTCGACCTCGCCGCGACCTCCGCCTGCGTCGACGCCTCCGCAGTCTTGGTCGTTGAAGCCAAGAAGGTCGACCCAAGCGACCTAGCTGTCCCGGAGCAGAAGTGCACCGACACCGCCCTGGACGCCGTGCCCGCCACGAAGAAGGTCTGCCTCGGCCTTGCTGACGCAGAGAAGACGATGGTGTTCGGCGACAGCCTCGACCCAAAATAGGAACTCGCGCTCACCAGTTTCCTCCGGGATGACGCAGATATATTCGCATGGAGTCCATTGGATATGCCGGGTGTCCCCAGAGAGTTGGCTGAGCACTCCTTGGATGTAAGCAAGACGGCCAAGCCTGTGAAGCAGAAGCTTCACCGCTTTGTGAAAGGTCACAAGGACGTCATTAGGGTAGAAATAATAAAGCTCCTAGCTGCCGGATTTATCCGAGAGTGTAAAAATCCGGTTTGGCTCGCCAACCCGGTGCTTGTACCCAAGAAAACCGATCAATGGAGAATGTGTATCGACTACACCGACCTCAATAGGCACTGCCCTAAAGACCCCTTCCCTCTTCTGCGCATCGACCAGGTCGTGCACTCCACGGCCGAAAGCGTCCTTCTATGCTTTCTCGACTGCTACTCAGGGTATCACCAGATAGCCCTGAAGGTCTCTGACCAAGATAAAACGGCGTTCATAACACCGCACGGCATCTACTGCTACACGGCCATGACCTTTGGCCTCAAGAACGCTGGAGCGACCTATCAGAAGGCCATCCAGAAGTGTCTCGAGTCCCAGATCGGCAAAAACGTAGAAGCCTACGTCGACGACGTGGTCGTCAAGACCACCGACGAGGATAAGCCAATAGCTGACCTCGCAGAAACCTTCGCCAACCTCCGGCACTATCGCTGGAAACTTAACCCAGAGAAGTGCATCTTCGGTGTCCCCTCTGGCAAGCTCCTGGGCTTCATGGTCAGCAACCGGGGCATCAAGGCGAACCCCACCAAGGTGGATGCCATCCCCAGAATGAAGCGACCTACTGGCAAGAAGGACGTCATGAAGCTCATCGGCATGATGGCGGCCCTAGGTCGATTCATTAGCAAACTTGGAGAAAAAGGCCTACCCTTCTTCAAGCTGCTAAAGAAGGCGGACAAGTTCGTCTGGACCGACGAGGCGGACCAAGCCCTGGAGCAACTCAAGGCCTTCCTTACGTCACCCCCCATGATGGTGCCCCCGGCACCCAAGGAAACTCTACTGCTCTACATCTCTGCGACCACCCTGGTGGTCAGCTCGGTTCTGGTGGCTGAGCGACCTGAAGAGGGTAGACCCTACCATGTCCAGCGACCTATCTATTACGTCAGTGAGGTCCTGTCACACAGTAAGACCAGGTACAGCCAGCCTCAGAAGATGCTCTACGCCCTACTCGTCACCTCCCGCAAGCTTCGGCACTACTTCCAGTCGCACAAGATCAAGGTCGTCTCGGCCTTCCCCCTCGGCGAGATCTTGCGCAGCCGCAACACCACTGGACGCATCGTCAAGTGGTCCATCGAGCTAGGTGAGTTCGACCTAGAGTTCTGCCCCAGGCAGGCCATTAAATCCCAGGTCATCGCGGACTTTGTTTCGGAGTGGACAGAGATCTAGAAGCCTCCACCTACGGAACGACCTGAGCATTGGAAGATATACTTCGATGGTTCCCTGAACCTCGAAGGGGCCGGCGCAGGCGTACTGTTCATCTCCCCTCAGGGCGACTACCTCAAGTACGTCCTATAGATCCACTACAAGGCGTCCAACAATAGCGTCGAGTATGAAGCCCTCATCCACGGGCTACGTATCGCCATCTCCCTAGGGATCAAGCGCTTAATGGCCTACGGCGACTCCAAGGTCGTCATCGACCAAGTCAGCAAGGACTCTGAAGCCAGCAAGGACACAATGGATGCCTACTGCGCTGAGGTGCGCAAGCTCGAGCGTCACTTCGAGGGGCTTGAGTTCCATCACGTCTGTCGCAACAACAACGTAGCGGCCTACGTCCTCTCCAAGCTCGTCTCTAAGCGCGCGCTGGTGCCAGCCGGCGTGTTCATCCAGGACTTACGCAAGCCGACCATCAAGCTTCTCCCCGACCCAGAGTCACCAGATGACGAAGCGACCCCACCGGGAAGTCGTGATGTCCTCATGACCGAGGCAGAGGACGACTAGTGCCTTGACTTCCTCGTCTTCCTCCTTGAGCATCGAGTACCCGAGGAGAAGGCGGAGCGCGAAAAGATCATGAGGCGTAGTGCCAACTACGTCGTCATCGGCACAGAGCTCTACCAGAGGTCCGCCTCCACCGGGGTTTTGATGAAGTGCATCCTGCGATCTGAGGGCCTCAGGCTCCTAGACGAAATCCACGGCGGCGAGTGCGGCAACCACACTGCCTCTGCCAACCTTGTGGGCAAGGTCTTTAGGTCTGGCTTCTACTGGCCTACCGCCATGGCCAATGCGCAAGAACTTGTACGTCGATGCAAGGGGTGCCAATTCTTCGCCAAACAGCAGCACGTCCCGGCTCAGGCCCTAAGGACCATCCCTCCATCTTGGCCCTTCGCAGTATGGGGCCTTGACTCCATGGGACCCTTCAAGACCGCCCCTGGCAGGTACAAGCACATCATCGTGGCGGTGGACAAATTCACCAAGTGGATCGAGGTCCGTCCCGTATCTAGTGTCACATCAAAAGAGGCAGCCAAGTTCATCGAGGAGATCACCCACCGCTTCAGGATTCCCAACAGGATTGTCACCGACCTTGGCACGGCCTTCACAGGAGCTAACTTTTGGGACTTCTGCCAAGACAACCTGATCGACGTATACTACTCCTCGGTGGCGCACCCACGGTACAACGGCCAGGTCGAGCGGGCCAATGGCATGGTACTAGAGGCCATCAAGGATCGCATCTTCGATGGCTCATCGCCCTACGCAACTAGGTGGCTCACAGAGCTCCATCACGTTATCTGGGGTCTCAGGATCCAGGTCAGCTCGGCCACAGGGTACTCCCCCTTCTTCTTGGTCTATGGGTCAGAGGCAATCCTCCCCACCGACGTTGCCTTCGGGGCTCCACGCATCCAGCACTTCGATGAAGGAGAAGCGGAGCAAACACGAAGGCTCGACCTTGACAGCGTCGAAGAACATCGTGTGACCGCGCTCATGCGTCACACTCGTCACGAGCAGCAGCTACGTCGCTACCACGACCGCAACGTGCGGGAACGTTCCTTCAACGTTGGCGACCTAGTCCTGCGGCGGATCCAGAACACCAAGGACATGCACAAGCTCTCCACACCTTGGGAAGGCCCTTTCATAGTTAAGGAGGTCATTGGACCGGCGACCTATCACCTCCAATGGACTGATGGCCAGGGCGTTCCGAACCCCTGGAACATCGAGCACTTACGTCGCTTCTATCCTTAGGAGCCTTGTATCGCAATAAAAGCTATGTACTCTATCCCTTTTAATTCATCAGCAATATATATATATATATAAAGATTCTCTTTCGGCAGTTTCTCTGTCGATCTGCTTTTACGGGTCTCTATTTACTTTCTGTTTACCCCTCCCCCTCGACACGCTCAAAGGCTTGGTTTAAAGCCGGACCCCACGCGCTCGGGGCTTGGTGTTAACCCAGGCCCTTCAAGCTCGGGGGCTTGGCTTTGCCAACCTAAGGGTTGTTCGACCTGAGGGGTTTTACCTTTTCTCTTCACAAGTGTTTTCCCTTACCACAACTTTTATACCCTTTATAAGTGTTCTTAAGTCATGTGTTTGCATGACCTTGGGTCCAAGGCTCCCCTCTACGCGCCGGCTGCATGTAAGCCTCCACGCTGAGCCGTGTAGTCGGTAAGCCATTCCTCCACTGAGTTGGATTAGCGGGAGGTAAAGGTTTTTGCAATTTCATTACTTTTGCATTCTTATAATAAGTATCTAAGCCAAGTAAGGGATCACAACAGTTAATTAAACATGACCTTTTCATTTATGCAAGGTTTATCTTACATCAAAAGGGTCCACGACCCATTGGCACTAACAGTTCCTTCTATGTTACACTTCATAGATCTATCTTCTTCACGATCTCCCCCGCGGCGACCTGGATGTCTTCAGCACCCACCAGCGGAGCCAAGTCGATCTCCTCCGCGACCTTCTGTAGGTCGAACGCTGGTTCATGGTGCTTCAGCATGGCCAGTGCGGCAGCTGCGGTGAGCTTGCCGCTGTCCATCAGTAGGGTCTTCATTCGACCTTCTGCCTCCTCCAGCCGCGCGACGAGCTCTTGTGGTCCGCCCTCGACCTTGGGGACGTAGACGTCCACAAGGTACTCAGCGGCCTCCTTGAGGTTGTCCAGCTCCTTCTGAAGATCTGCAGTCATCTCTTGATGATCAATAAGAGTTTGAATCGCCCGGGAAAGGTCGATTTCCAGGTCCCTGCGCACACCAAATTCATACCCAGCCTTCCGGGTATAGTAATACTCACTGGCTTCGACCTCCTTGTTCTTCTCCTTGAGGATCTTGACCTGGTCTTTGGACTCCTTGAGCTCCTTCTTCAAGGCGACCTCCCTCTTCTTGGCCTCTACAATAAACAAGGTCAGGAACGGCACACAACGACATAAATTTCAAACATCAAGGTCGAGGGTACTCCCAGACATACCCGAAGCGGCGATCTTCAGCTCATCATCAGGCTCATTCGCCTTCACCTTGGCGGCCTCAAGCTTCTCCTTCAGGGTGGCCATTGCCTTGTCCTTCAGGGCCATCTCGTCCTTGAGGCGCCGAATTTCTCCTGCGGCCTCGATCTTGGCCTACAGCACGGCCTCTCGGGCCGCAGCTAACTCTGCATGAAGCTTGGCACCCTCCTTAAGAAGGCCTGCCCTGCCCTGAGCTCGCTCGGTGAGTGACTATAATAACAGAACACCCAAGGTCGCCAGGTCAAGCTATCGGAGTGAATTGAAGACCTCGCGCCAGGCGAAACTAAAACTTACCATGAGTGTCCTCCCGATCGTCTGCGATGCCGCCTTGAAGTCATCAAGGTCCCGGCCGTCAGCAAGGATGTCCTCTTCCCACGAGGTGCTGGAGTAGAGGCACCGGTCCCTGTCGCTAGGCCCGCTTCCTCCCTCGGCCTCCGCTTCCTGCGTCCGCAGAGGGTCCGACTCAGGTTGGTCCTCCTATCGAAGACCTTCCCCCTATTGAGCGTTATCAGCAGCGACCTTGGTCGCCGCCGACAACGCCGCCCCCACGGTCTCAGGGACCTGGCTCGTAACATCTCCGCCCGATGTAGCCGGTGACTGGCTCACCGGCGCCTTCCCCAACTTGCGCCTAAAGGCCTCCTGGCCTGAGGCGTTCTTGCTGTTGTCCGACGCAGCAGGGGTCCCCCTATCCGAGGAGCAGCATTTGTCAACACGACGTACTCAGAAAGCCGCAAGGTCGAGCAAATAAGAATCGTGTTCGACGACGTACCTGCCGCCAAGCTTCAACCCAAGCTTTATCGGTCTGGGCGGTACCCGCCTTGGTTTCTTCTGCGACCCTTGGTCGCTCACACCCTCAGCACTTGGCTTTGGGTGCTGTTCGTCCTTAAGCCCGAGTGGAGTCTCGTCTTCCTGCATCACCGACGTGTCGCCCGACCTTGCGCCGGCGTCACACGACCCCGCGTCGTCGTCCTCGCCGACGTTGGTGACAACCTCAACACTGACCGTCGCCGTCTCCGACGACGCCGTGGTGTCCCTCCTCTTCCGCTTCTTCTTCTTCTCTACCTCGACGGTGGCGGCTACAACTTTGGCGGCCTTGTTCGCCGGCATCTTCCCGGCGACCTACCGCTCGCGTCGAGTCATTGGCGCAGAACTCCCCGCGGGGGGGGGGGGGTCTTCGTCATCACTACCTCCCACCGATGAGTCGGATAGGTAGTCGTCGATGTACTCCTGCGGAGGTTCCTGGATGTCCTCCGCAGCCTGGACCTTGAAGCTACGCTCACCCTCGTCAGGGAGGGGAGCCGTGCTCTAGTTCTCACCCTCGCAACCCTGCATCAGGTGACCTTCGTCACAGATCAGGAACAAGCAAACATAAGCAAAAGGATCAAGGTCGCAGGGAAATGAGTTACTTACAGCTTCGGCGGGGCGCTTCAGGCAAAACACCTTGGGGCAAGTCCGGTTACGGATCACCCCGCTAAACAGGTCCCTCACCCGCGCCACCATCTCCTCCTTGGAGACCTTGCGTCGCGCTAAGCAGGTGGGGTCGGCCTAGCCCTAGTATTCGTAGGCCGAATGCACCTGATCTTGGATCGGTTGCAGGAGCCTCCGGCTGAAGCTGGTCGCCACCGCGCCGCCGGTCAGCCCTCCTGCATTCGATGCCTATGTCCTCCAGCAGCGGCTTTATAGCATCCATCTCCCGCGATGTCAGCTGATTGCTCCACTCCGGCACCGGAACCGGCACGAGTCCCGACCTGGTCGCCAGCGCTGGCTTCGGGTTGTCGATGTAGGACCAGCCTCGCCTCCAGCCCTGGGTGTTGTCTGGCAACACCATATCAATATACACCGGCTTCATGTGGCGACGTAGCATGAAGCTGACGCACCCGATGACCTCCTTCTTTCCCGTCTTCTTGAGCTCGAAGAAGTACCGCCACAGGTCGAAGTGTGGCGGTATCCCCAAGTATGCCTCGCACAGGTGGATGAAGGAAGAAATGGTGGTGATGGCGTTGGGGACGAGGTGTACCAGGTCGATCCTGTAGTAGTGGAGGAGCCCGTGAAAGAAGTCGCCCACGGGAACTCCGAATCCGCGCTCCACGTGCGCGATGAAGGCGACCGTCTCTCCAGTCGCCTCGGAGGGGAAGGCTTCGCCAGTGGCTGGCCTCCAGCCCACCTGCTCCTTTGGCTTCAGCAGCCCGCGCTCCACCAGACCTTGGAGTTGCACCTCGGTCACCGTCGAGGGCTCCCAAATGCTCTCCGGCACCGGCGCAAGCTCGGGAGCCATCTCTTCTTCTTCGAATCCGCTGGGTCTAGCTCTAAAAACTACCAAGGATTTCGTGCGCATGCGGCGGCGCGCGGCGTGACAGATCTGAGTGCGGCGGCGCCGGCGGATTCGCACAGAGGATTCTAAGCAGCGGGTGAAACCCTAAAACCTACGCGGAAATGGAAGCGAGTGGGGTCCCCAGCCCCTCACTCGACCTTTTATAACTGGGCCGCAACGACGCTTTGGGACGCGGTGCTCCAACGTCTCTAAGGGTCCGGCGACATTCCCGGCGACCCAACGGATCTATTACACAATGGCTCTTTCGGCCTAAAAGTCACAAGCAGTAACGGCTTGCACCGTGCGGGAATCTATGCCCATTGGCTCTCTGCTCAACGGCCTGGCGTCCATGGACTCATTATGCCCTAGTTCAAGCCCCCATACTGACATTTTCTTCAAGGTCTCTCGATCTCTGATGACCTTCGGGTTCGTAACATTATCTTCGCAAGGTCGACAAAGCTCCACTGCTTGATAGGTCGCCTCAGCCTGCAACAGCGGGTTCACACCCTGGCTCCTAGGTCCTGCTACCTACTGGATTGCCTTAGCCTATACGGCTAGTTGATACCGACGGCTCCACGCTTAATGTCTCCACTGCCCGTTGGTGGCCTCATGGTCATGATCACAGCTCCTCCTTGAGGTTGCTAAGGCTCCACTACCTTCTAGGTCGCCTAGACCTATGACTTTCAGGTTGACGACCTGCGTTGTGTCACTGCACAACGGCCGTGTCGATCCAGGTCAACGGGCTCTCCGTCTCTACTTAAGGCCTCCTGAAGGTCGGCGTGCTATCACAGCCCCGCTGGGACCTTGGTAGCCATACCATTGCAACCCGGGCACCCCTGCAACTACTAGAAACATGACATTTATCACATAAATGTGTATTTACAAGCTTCGCAAGCTACAAGGAGTTTGGCCCTTGGCCAAATTACAAAATACAAAGACAATTATGGCCCTGAGCTACCCTACATAGTGCATGCGACACAGTCTACACTAATAAGGCGCGTCGCAAGCGTTCTTCTAGCTTCAGGACCTACTCGATGACCTCTACAGCCACTGTAGAGGCAGCTACCACACAGCCACCTCTACTTAGAGATGGCAACTGGTACAAACCCGCTGGGTTTTGCCATCCCAAACCCATGCCCGCGAATACAAAACCCGCCCATTAAAAAACCCATGATCCGTGACGGGTTTAATTTTGTGCCCAAACCCATGCCCATCAGGTTAACAGGTACCCACAGGTCGCCCGTGGGTATCAAATCAAACAACAAAATTGACATATACGTGTATATATGTGCTTACAATTCAATAAGTAATATACAAGTATATCTTCACAATTTAAAATATACACATTCAATATTGATGTAAATTAACAAAAATATAGTATTAGCTATCCAATCATAACACCACATGTTAACAAAGCACTTCATATGAGTGACATAAAGTATAGTATAGATCGTTTAACAATTAAACTCGTGATAAGATATAATACATGCATATAAGAGTTGGGATTTAGCCATTAAAATTGAGGTGTAAGCTAATAATATTGGCTTATTTAGTGATATATAGTCGGGTCTAAAAAAACCCATGGGTTCACGGGTTTGGGTTTTATGTTCCTAAACCCATGCCCATGAACCCGCTGGGTCTCATTTTTTGCCCATTAGTAGACCCACGGGTATAAAAATCGACCAAACTCGTGCCCTAATGGAGCAAAAACCCATCGGGTTTCGGGTTTCGGACACCCATTGCCATCTCTACCTCTACTCGAGCTCCAGCAGGTTTCTTGTGGTACCCAGCATCAAGTCTGAGCTTCACCACAAGATTCCAAATGGATTGAGCTTCAACACCAGCCTCGCCGGGTGGAGCGTCGTGTTCACCAGCATCATGTCGGGCCTCAGCGTGTAAGGCCCGACGATGCATGTACTGCTCCCTGCTCCACCTGGGTTCCTCAGCGGGACCGGGAGAAGAGGCTCATCGAGTTCTTCGAGCTTCGCAAGCATTCTTCTAGCTCCAAGTATGAACTACATCGACTCTATGCTATGGTGGGCAGACATAAGTCCTTAGCAGGGAAATATTACTACACAGGCTCGCCATGGTTCTCTTTTGAAGATTGGGTGGTTTGCTTCAAGGTATGGGTACCTATTTATACCCCCAGCACATGTTCTTTGATCTTATCTGCAAGCCAACTTGCGCGGTGTCCTTATCCTCAAGATTACTGTACCCTCGTGTGACACGAGGTCACTGTTTGCCCGTGGGAGGCATTGGCATGCCTTTCTCCTACCTGACTGCACGATTCTGGAGCGTTTTTTGTCTCTTGTGGGTGATAGAGACTTGTGCTTCGCCTGGGAGCCGGCCCATGACCGTACAGTGCGCCCATGACTCAGGTTATGTCAGCCCTGGTGTCTGACGACTTCTGCAAGATTTCGGAGCTTTTGTCCTATTGGATTGGTCTCACAGAGCACAGTCTGTTTCCCTGAGCAGAAGGCTGTAGCTTCGGTCATTTATTTCTTTTTCTTTGGAGCATCAAACCGGCCATTCTGGTCGCCTTACTACTCAGGGGCTACTACACTAGTGCGTCTTGCGACGCTCTATCTTCCCTAGGTCGCCTCGACTTCATGGAAGCCTGCTTCCACTGTTTCTTCGCTCGACTTACCTACGGTAGGCATGATGACCTTTCTGAAGGTCGCAGCAGTTACTTCGTGGTACCTGACCCAGGTCAGGTCGGCAGTTCTTCAAGATCGACGCCTTGTCTTCACTTCGACCTTCTGGCCCTTCATCCCAGGAGCTCGATGTTCAACTTTGTGTGCGCATCGGAGGGGTTCTTCTTTTTTGATCCCTATGCACCCTTGACGACCTCGACGATGCCACGCCTTCGCTACTCTCCGAACACGACCTTGCCTCGACCGCTACACCTACACGTTGATCGGGGGCTTGAGAGACATGGGTACCCATGGGTCCCCACCAGCTAGGGTCCCAGGGGTCCCTAACAAGTGGACACGACTTTCTAGAAGCCCCGCCGACCTGCAAAGTGGGCCCAACGACCTTATCCGCAACTCCAACTACTCCGGGCGACCTCATCAAGATCCCAGAAGATCCGCGACACTTGGCGTGCAAGTCAAGACATAGGACGCGATGCGCCGCCTGTAGGCCCGAGTATCGCGGGATACTCCTTGTAATACGGAAGCATATCTTCCCAGATTGTAACCGACCTGGACACAGGTCCACCGACCTTGGATGGAAACCCTAGCCCGTCCCCCATATTAGGCGGCCTAAGGCTCCATTCAAGATCATCTTCATCCTCTCGCATAATCCACCACAATTGGATGTAGGGTTTTACTCTCTGGAGGCCTGAACCAGTCTAAAACCCCTTGTCTCCCCGTGTTCATTGCCATACTCGCTTAGTTCTGAGTTCACTACGTGGACTACCACCTACGCTCTTAGGTCCCGATCCTCCATTAACCTGCGAACCTCTAGGGTAGCCCCCTAGCGGATCTGTCCAGGTCTCACCCCCTGACAGAGGGGATCCAAGCCAAAACAAAGCTGCATGGTAGAACAATTCCCACACCACACACCTGATGTGGCGACGTTGGAGAGTACGCTTCGCTGAATAAAGGAAGAATACCGATTTAAACGTCTAGGTGCTGACCTTTCGAGTGTGGTTGAGGGGCGACCTGGATGGCGGCGGAGCTCCTGCCGGCGACTACAATGGTCGGGAAGAGGGGCAAAACGGAGAGCGAAGCGAGGGGAACCGATTCCTCTCCTCACCTTGGGCGGGGACGACGCAGGGAGCGGGATCGACGGTGGCGGGCGCAGAGGAGAGAAGCCGGTCTGGGAGAGAAGAGAAGCGGGACAGCTTTATGGAGACTGGGTGAGATGACAACGGCGGGGAGGCAAGGGGGCGCTGGTGGGGAGGGGAAGGAGCGGTGGCGGGAAGGCGAGGCGGCCGCTGGTGGGGAGGCGGCGGGACGGCGGCGGCGCGGGACCCGAGAGGCTGCGGGGGTGACGACGTGAGGTGTGATCGGGGTGGGATCCGGGGGGAGGGATTGATTGGAGATGAGGTAAGCGGATGACGTGGCACACCCTGGATCCTGAGAAATAAGGGTTGGATTCTTAGTGGGTCTCACATATATAAGTTTTATAGATTCCAAATAGATTACATGAAAAATAGTAGTTATTCCTCAGTAGTAAAAGGATTTGCTGCATATCTCTCGAGACTCGAGTGTTGTTTATTGGTGCAGCATATTGTTGATTTTTTGTGTTGCTTGAGTTTGGCTTATTTATTTTTGTTGTTGTACATGTAAAAAGCTTGAGAAATTTTAGAGTGCTTGTTTTTTATGAGCCGTCCATCGACGAAATCTAACGGTAGAAGTACATGAAAGTTCTACAGGAAAGCACGAGGAAGTACCAACTTGGTGGGACCACAACAAATTTTAATTAATATTTTTTAATTCAGAAAGGGTATATGAGTAATTTCACATGGTTAATTTGGCTGGCTACCGACCATGTTTTATGACTCAATTCCTATGCGAGGGTACGGCGACTTGAGAGAGAGGGAGGAGAGAGAATAGATTATCATAATGCTCTTTCCTTAATTAATTTATTTTTTAATTAATCCTGTGGGAAAATCAAAACACCTTGTACTTCCAGTGCTACACAAGCACCTTAAAAAAATCTCAGAGCTTATGATAAATTTTAGAGTACTTGTAAATTATTAGAGTTGTCCATTCCACAAAATTTAACATTGGAAGTACTCCACGAAGTACCATGAAGTACTAGGAAGTACAAAAAATAGGGAGAAATTACTGACACATTTTAAATTATGTGTAAATATAGTAAATTTCTATATTTTAATTACTCATAACCTTTCTGAATAAAAAAATATTAATTAAAATTTGTTGTCTAGTATGCCATATAATTTTTGTGGCAAGATTTTGGTTTGCATTCGATGGAGGCACAAAAGGAAAGTAGCTCGAGAAAACGAAAACATGCTATCACTCCCTTTTAAGGGAATATCAAGATCTTTCTATTCACTTTAGGAGAATGTTTATGTCTTCTTTAAGCAAATAATTGTTCGATCCATAGCGACCTCATTGACCACAGAATTCAAAGCATCTTCAAGTGAAAAGTAGCAACATGGTGTGTAGAAATAAGTAGGACTACAAGTGTGATTTGGGGAAAATGAGGTAATATTACAATGATAGTCTTTATTTAGCTTTTGTTTCTATATGATAGATTGTGGTATACTTTAAAAACACTTTAATTTTGTATGGCATTGTTATTTGTATGCTTCAATTCAACAAATTTTAACTCACTATATTTGTCATGAACCCCTGTTTCCCTTGCACACGATCTTCATGTCTCCAACCTAGTTATATGGGTTTTGATGTCTTCGCCACCACCTTAGGAATAGCAAGTTCACAGTTACTTTGCCACTAAGCTTCATAAAAATCACCTGAGCTGCCAACCCAGATGAGATTTAGAGACAAGAATGGTTATTTACTAGGGACAACTATTTGAACTTCACATCATATATCTTAATTTTAAAATTTGAATAAAAATACAGAGGTTAAGATGCATGAGATGAGATTATATTATATATTGTTAGTGTTTTAGACACCGAGCCTACCAAGGGGTACCCGAGTAGTTGTTTGTGCAGTGGGGCTCGTCGAGATCAGGAACACGATGGTGAGACACGGGGCACACAATTAGACAGGTTCGGGCCGCAGTATGCGTAATACCCTACGTCTTGTATGCTGTGTGACTCTTGATTGATTGTGTGAGTTGCGTCTCTCATTTGGGGGGTTCCCTGCCTCGCCTTATATTGCACGGGAGGCAGGGTTACAAGTCGGTTTGCGTCTCTCGTCGGATATGACTAGGAGTAGACTGTGTCGGTTAATGAGACGCTATCCTAATCTAGTACAAGTCCTGTCCCATCTTGTCTTGCCTTGTGGTCCATGCCAGTCTTGCACCGTGGCCCACTAGTCGTGAGGTCTAAGTAGTCGGGCCTATCTCCCGGCGTGGCCCATCTGGATGGTGGGCCCAGGGATGTCTGGTCGACAAGCCCCCGAGGACTTTGTAGTCGAGTGCGATGTATCCAAGTAGTCTTGAAGGCTTCCGTGAGTAGTTCCCAAGCGTCCCCGAGTTCTGCAAGCTTCAGTCTTCAATAGTACTTGCATCACCACGAGGCTAGAAGGTACTCCAGCTAATTCCGCGAGTAATCTTGAAGTCTTCTCGAGTTGTTCCCAAATGTCCCCGAGTACTTCCCTCGAAGGTCTTCAATAGTACCCACTCCGTTATTGAAATCTTCGCGACGAAGATCCATATAGAAATGCGATTACTGAAATCGCATTCCATATGGAATGTAGCCTCCGAGCCTTAGGTCGAATCAGATATTTAAGCTGAGGGTCAATCTTCTAGCTCTTGTAAATCTTGCTCCGAAAAATCCGTAGAGATCCTACAGAAAAACATATGGGAATGTGATTACTAAAATCGCATCCCAGATGGGATGTAGCCCCCGAGCCTTAGTTTGAATTATGAATTCAAGCTGAGGGTCAATCTGATGTTTCTGCCAATTAATCCCACAAATTCTAGAGAAAAAACCGAAGGACACGTGGCACGGAGCCCCCGAGCCTTGAGTCGAGTACTTCTCGAGTTGAAGGATCCAAACTGACTGTAGATTGTGGCCTGAGTTCAGTGTGCTGTAGTCGAAAGAAATCTAATCCCATCAAGTAGTCGAGCCCGCAAGACAGAATAGTGTAGGTCTTAGAAGTTCAAAAAGGCCCACTGACTTAGCCAAAAAAAAATCGCCTGGTGCGAATCCAATCTGTTGAATGTGAATAGTCACCAGGTTGAACCAGTAGGGTTTTAGGTTATAAATACCAGGGAGTATCCCCTAGGGTTTCCATTGCCTCCATTCTATCTTAGATCTGAAAATAACCACTACCGCTGCTGCTGCTACTGAGAGTTGAGCGCCCACGCCGTCAGTCGCCACCGCCTCCACCACCTCATAGCCCCCGAGCAGATACGATCGAAGATGCTCGTGACTGGAAGGATGAAAAGCAGGCCGTCTAAGGGCCAGATGGAGAACAAGAGGATATCTGGCCGCGTCAAAGCCCAGTTGCCGGAGCCGAAGTACAAGACGGTGGTGATCGCCAAGCCTCCAAGCCAAGCCTGCACCTATAAGAAGTCCAAGATGAAGAAAGAGGACATCAAAGCTCTCAAGGACACCGTCTTGCTACGCGAGAAAGTAGTCGCCGGGTGGAACACCGCCGCTGGAGATACATGGCCTATGGAGAAGAATCTGGGCGAGATTCCGATGTTCAGCCACTTCGTCGAGCGTGGATTAACGCTGCCGACTTCGGATTTCTTCAGGGGCTTCCTCGACTTCTTCATGATGGAGCACGTGCATCTGAACCTGAACAGCATCTTCCACATCTCAGTGTATGTGCACTTCCGCGAGGCCTTTGTTGGTATCTGCCCCCACTGGGCATTGTTTAGGAAGTTCTTCCGGTTAATGCCACAGTCCTACGCCAATTTCCTAGTGGTAGTCGGAGGGGCAGGAATCCATATGCACCAGAGAGCGCAGGATCTGTACTTCAAGTATGAGTTGATAGATTCCAACCAAGACTGGAAGTCGAGGTGGTTCTATATTTAGAATGCGTCGTCTCAGCTACCCAAGCCCAGCATGTACGCTCTGGTGTATAAGAAGATCTGGAAGGCTGAGCCGACTACTTAGGAATGCTTCCAGGTCCCAGAGCTGCTGGCGAAGATCGCCGAGAAGAAGGCGCAAGGCTTGACAGCTGAGAGGGTAGCCTTCAACTTCATGAAGCGCCGCATACAACCCTTGATGCAAAGGGAGCATCTTGGGTATGAGTACACGGGCCTAGATGATGGATCGAGGATGTCTGCAACAGTGATCTGTGACGACCTGATCATGGAGAGGTTGCAGAGAATCTTCAAGAATCTTGATGGAAAACCGGCGGCTGTGCAGGAGTTCAGCACTGACAATCCTCCACGTTTGGTGAGTGATCAAAGTCCAGCCCCCGAGTACTTATTTGTAAGTAGTCGTAGACTGATAGTGTTGCCTTATCTGCTGCAGGAGGATGTTCTGAAGTTCGTGTCCACACCACCTCCTCATCCTCGTGAGGTGGAGCAAGTGCGGGAGGCAAAGCCTCCACAGGTCAAAGTCCAAGCACCCAAGGGGAGCCGTCCAGCCCCCGAGGAGGATGAAGTATTGGTGGAAGATGCATCCACTAGCAGCGATGACGAACAGATGCTGTCCCAGCACTTCGAGGTGAAGTTGTGTTACGGGTACTCCGGGGTACCCATCCCCAGTGGTCCTACCGCGGAAACCTTGAAGAGGCCGGCTCCATCACATGTCGAAGATGTGGTGAAGCCGCTGCGGAAGAAGAGAACCGTAGTCGGGAAGCGTGTCGTGAAGAAAGTCGTGGCCACAACGTGGCCAACTCTTGAGGTAAGTTGCTGAACCGAGTAGCCAATATCTTGTTGAGTACACAGAACCTTGTGTATTGACTTGTAATTGTGAAATGCAGGGCGCAACGAGTACTGCTAAAGCTGAAGGGGCCGAGCAGAAAATGTTGCCGGTGTGGGGACCCTCCTTTGGGATTCCCGCTAATAGCTGTGTTAGTCCCTGGATTAGGTAGGCCAACACAGTTATTATCAGAGTTAGTGTATGAAGCAATAAATGACGTATATTAAAAGAGATACCTTAACGCAGCGAAAGGGAAGCGCAGGTGCCCATCCACTAAGAGGTGGTCTACAACACCCGGAATCCTCGAGATAACCTATAAATGATGAAAGCAAGGCTAAGTACACTTATGGTTGGTACTCAGCAAATCCCAACTTAACTAGTTCATTAAATGCAATGTAGGCAGTAATCAAGGAAGTGGTTGAAAGGTAAATCCTATGCCTAAAGCATCTCACTTATGCAAGGTGAATTTAAAAGGTGAAAATGTAAAGACTCTCTCGGGAGTTCACTATTATCTTATGAAAATATGAGTTGTGATCCTGGAGAGGGAAAACTACCTCCCCTGCCAGTCCCCAAGTTTTAAGATGGCTTCCAGTCCATTGACCCACCATCAGTACATCCAATCTCTAATTCCCACCCAAAAGTTCAGTAGGGCTAATCATCAGGGGCTTTGACTTAGTGGGCTCTTAATCGTGAGCCTCGGCTATTCGAATAGATTTACTCTGTGCAAAGGTGTACACTTTACCCATACGTTCAGCCAGCCCATACCTCGTCCGAAGGCGGTACTGGCCTACGAAGAACCATACCCACCGGCATCTATTCATGGATTACATTATCATCCAATCCTAGATAACATTCCCTAGCTCCACCCACATCTATACTGGGGTCTAAACAGGGGTCATTCCACCACCATCCGTCGTGCAGATCCAATTTCCCAGGAAACGATGCATCAATATAAAATGTGGTATTCAATACCACCACGTCCCCTGACGCCATAACATACCCGATGACCCATACCGACCAGACCTGGGACTATGCGAAGGTCCTGCTCCAGCATATTCGTTGCCCACCATGGCCCCTTGGGGTGGTTTACTAGGTGCGGTAGTGGGGTGTGATCCAAGGCCTCACATTAATGGGTATTCCCGACAGGCCATACCCTTTTGGCACGTACGGTTGTACGGATCACAAGAAAGACTCTCCCATTGAACCGATCCTTATGTGACCAGAGTAAGCTCTTGGGACAGTGCGTCCACCACTGAGGTTGTCTCCATACTCCCAAGTCCATTCCATTCCCTAGGGGTTCTTATTACTATCAATATTTCCTTCAATTAGACATTATCTATTCATGATTACCCAAAGAGTAAAACCCTTCCTAGTATTCTATTAAAAAGTAAAGTGTGGTTGTTAGATTCTCCCGATGGAGTATCTAACGACATATTATCCCCCTTTACGAGGTGTGACGCGACTGCCTAGCTTTTCTAAATAGGAGGGCTTATGAAAGTGGGGTTCCCTAGGGTTGGCATGTGGCATTTCAATAGCAAAAAGGAATAATCTAGCACGTATGTACAGAAATAGATCTTAAGAGGAAAATCAATGCAATTCAAATTAAGTTGGCAGTATTAAATAACTCTCACACTCAATAGGATTAAAAGTATGTGCTATGTGTTGGGACTTGCCTTCATCGGAGATCCTTAACCCTTCATAGACGACCAGGGTCCTAGGCTTCACACCCTTCTGGATCCTTGACTTCGGGCAGAATCCTGGTCGTCGATGTCTATCGTCTTTATACGCATAAAATAATAACAAAAACAATCCATAAAAGCAATTCACCAACCAATTCCTATGGAACAATAAAAGAGCATGACGGGGCTCACCTGGTAAGTGTGTCCCCGGAGAAAAGAAAGAAAAGGGAATACCACGGGGTTTCCGATGGACGGCATAACATCTGGATATGGATAGAATTATGCTGGTGATCGCACGGCACACCGGCTAGGTAGGGTGAAAACTCAGCGTTCCTATTGTGCGGCATGCCGCCTAGACGAGGTAGATATCTAGGTTTTCTGTTGGGCGGAACAACAGCTAGGGTGGTAGAGGTGGACCCTAGACTTGGGCAGCACAACGGCGGGGTTTCAGGAAAGATCGGGGCCTAGATAAAATCCATAAGGGCTCAAAGGGGTGTGGAAAGTGGCGAAAAGGTTGGAATAAGTTTTTTATAAATCTAAGATAACTCTAGGAATTTTCCTAGGATTTTTGGAACTAAGATATGCGAAACGCGTATTCCCGGGTACGCTTCCACAAGGATTTTCAATAAGCTGTGAATGGAAAAGGGGTCTAATGAAAAGATCCATGGCAAAGAAGGGCATGAACAGGTCTAGAATAATTCCTAATATTTTTAGGAATTTTATGGAATTTTTGGAAGTGGCTAAATCCTAGAAACAGAAATCCGTGTACATTTGGTAGGTGCGCGTAGCAATTTTCCAGTGGAAAATTCATAATGAGGGGGCTGCCCGTGCGTGGGCTGAATTGCGGCCCGCATAAACGGGCCCGCCTGCTACAACCCAAAGGCCAGCGGCCTCTTTAGGGCCTGCGGTGGCCGGGAAAGGAGAAGGGCCATGTGGGCTGAATCCTGGCCGGCCTGCTAAGGCCTATCAGGGCGGCGACCTTATGCGGCCTGCAGCCAGAAAGGAGGGGGAAGAGGGGGCCGACGGGTGGGGCCCACCTGTCATAGACAGGGGCGCCACCCCCTTCTTCTTCCTCCAGACGGTTGCCATGGGAGAGGGAGGGGAAAAGTGCTGGAGCTTCTGGGAGAGGGGGCTATGGTTTCCTAGGGGCTAAACCGAGGACACCGGAGCAAAGAGGAGGGTCTAGGCGACCGATTTTGCTACGAAGTTGATGAAGAGGAGGATGGAAAGGGGGCCGACCATGGGAGGGGGCAAGAAGAGCTTCTGAAGCTCGATGGTGTGGTGCTCCGGGAGGGGCTACCACTGTATTTATACCCGCGGGGAGGCCGGGGAGGAGCTCCTTGCTTCACGGCTAAGGAAGGCCGGGGGATGAGGCCGGCCGTACGGAAGCGAACTCGCCGGTGAAAAGCTGCAGGCTTTTCCGCCATGGCCATTACCGAGTGTTGACATTTGTAGTTGCGGCGCCAGGCTAGTATGCGTGCAGGGTCGTAGGGGGGTTGGGGTGGTTGCAGTCTCTGGTAGAGAAGTGTGCAGGCTTTTTCCCCGCGTTTTCTTGCAGCGACGTGTACGACAGCGGCGGCGTGGCGGCGACAGTGCTTTGCGGCGGTGGCGGCGTGTTGCGGGGGGTGGCGGCGTGCGGCGCGAGCTACAAGTGGGCGTGCGTGTGCGTGCTCGGCGTGCGGAGCGGCGCGGCCGGGGAGGTCGGCTACTGGCGGCGGCGACCGGAGTGTTGGCGGCGGTGCTACGCGGCGGCAGTGCTACGTAGCGGCGCTAGGGCAGCCGGTAGAGATTTTTTTTTATTTTTACATTTTCCCCCCTCAATTTTGCAAAAATATATAGTCTGTAAAAAAATTTGCAAAACTATACATCTAGCGCCGTGGGGGACGGCGGCAGGACCTACCGCCGTGCCCACGGCGGTAGGAACGCGCGCGGTACTGTAGCGCATCCTATCGCCGTGGGCCACGGCGGTAGGGGTCCAGTCTGTTTTCAAAATTTCGTAATTTTTTGTTTGAACTCAGATGGAGGTAAACTTTATATAAAAATTGTAGCTTTCGACGAGATCTACAACTTTCTAGTTCAACGTTTTTCCATTTGAAATCATCTTCATAGTCAAATAATCGATATACTATCCAGATCTCAATTTTCATATCGAGATCTCAGTTTTCAGTTTATGGTCAAAAAATTGTAACTTTTTTGCATGAACTCGGATGGAGGTAAACTTTATATGAAAATTGTAACTTTCGACGAAATCTACAATTTTGTAGTTCAAAGTTTTTCCATTTGAAGTCATCTTCATACTCAAATAATCGATACACTATTCAGATCTGAAGACTGCAAACTGAGATCTGGATAGTTTATCGATTATTTGACTATGAAGATGACTTCAAATGGAAAAACTTTGAACTACAAAGTTGTAGATATCGTCGAAAGCTACAATTTTCATATAAAGTTTACCTCTATCCGAGTTCAAACAAAAAAATTACAAATTTTTGAAAACAGACTGGACCCCTACCACCGTGGGGTAGGAGGCGCTACAGTACCGCGCGCGTTCCTACCGCCGTGGGGCACGGCGGTAGGTCCCTGCCGCCGTCCCCCACGGCGCTAGATGTATAGTTTTGTAAATTTTTTTGCGGACCATATATTTTTGCAAAAAAGAGGAAAGAAAAATGTAAAAATAAAAAAAATTCGCCGGTAGAGAGGTTGTGGCTGGGCCGTGCAAGCGTGGGCCGGTGGCGCGCGCTGGGCCGTGCAGGTGTACGCAGGCAGCAGGGGAAGGGGCTAGCAGGCCAGGCCGGGTGGAGGTGGCAGTTGGGCCGTCCGTGCAGGCCAGGACGGAGGCGGCTGGGCTGGTAGGCGTGGGTGGACTGCGAGGCGTGCTGGGCCGCAAAAGGGGAAGGAGGAGAGAGCAGGTCGGGGCTAAGGGAAAAAACCAGGAGGGTGTGATGGACTTTGAATTGAAAAGGCTTTTCGAATGTTTAAAAGTGAATTTGAATTAGGATTTCAAATTCAATTTCAAACTCAAATCCTTAGGAGTTTAATCTAGGGTTTTATTTGTGAATTTGAAATGAAATTTCAAATTCGTTTTTAACCCAAAGTCCTTAGAGATTTATTATAGGGTTTTAAAAAGTAAATTTGGAATAAAATTCTAAATTCATTTTCTATCCAAAATCCTTAGGAAAAGGAAGAGGTTTTACTATAGTTTGAAATGTGAATTTGAAAAGTGTTTTCAAATTCGAATTTCAAACGAAAATCCTTAGAGGATCATTCAACAATCAAATGCAACATAAATGTAGGTTTAAATGCAAAATTTATTTAAGAAAAATTTGGTACATCTAGAGAAAAAAATTAAGCCTATAATTAGAGAAAATTTTTAATAAGTTGGTGTTTTTAAAATGCCATAAAAACCGGGATGTGACAGACCTACCCCACTTAAGAGGAATCTCGTCCCCGAGATTCTAGGGTTAGAAAGAAAGCAAATGTATTCGTAACGTCCTACGACGTTTCTTTCGATACGGGGTAAACTACTGGTGAGCTCTAGGGTTTTTTCACAGGGTCAGGTCTCACTTTCTCCTTTCTTCTTAGGGTACTACCCCACTTAAGGAGACTTTGACCCGGGATCCTATGGGTTCCTCTCTTAGGATGTTGGACACTTCCCACTTCTCCTTGGTACATACCAAGTGTACCATCTCCAGGATATCTATTCTGGCACTACTCTACTTCACTATGGGGGTCAACTTAGCTAGGGTATATGGTCGAGGTTATGACCGTTCTTTCGGTCAATCATATAATCTCCTTTCCCTATGATCTTTTGCATAGGGTTGGTCGGGCTGGATACTAGGGGACAGGGTCAGGTGTCTATGGGTACTAACTTTGAGTTATTGTTTCCTTGCAATAACTCTACCCCACTTGAAGGTGTTTATACTTACGGGGTTTTCTCTGTAAGTATGGTTGGGGTTAACTATTCCTTCATCCTTTCAATTTTTGTGTGGTGATTCTTCCACCACATTCTTAGGGTTTTCCTATGCCAGGCCTAATCATTAGTACTTTCTTTGGCTTTACTGGCTTGTTTTGTGGGTGTTACTTCCACCCTATTTCCTATGATTCCTATTCATAAGGTGATGATTTTTCTTCAATTATCACTATCTTGATTCTAATGGGTTTTGATTCCTATATGGCAGGTCTCTACCAGGGGGTTTTCTACGGGTCTCCTTCCATCTATCTCTATTTACCCGAATGAGGGTTAAATCTAGCGATTGCAAGCTAGAGCCTTGCATTCGGACCAGGCTTCATTCCTGTATCTACAATGGTACTACGTCGTTAACTATGGAGTTAGCAGCTAACGTGCTACTACTGTCAAGCTAAGGGGGTATTCGTCTTCGAGAATCTATTTTTTTTTCTCTCAACTTCTACCCCACTTGAAGGCGATTTAACTTATAGGGTTGTCTTAGGGCTAGGTTAGGGCTATGTCCATGGGCTTCTAAGGGTCTCATAGTCCGTTTCGTACGTGGTTAAGATTGTGAATTTGGGTGACTACTTTTCATCTAAATGATGAATTTTTCTGAGCATTAAGGTTGCTAATGCTCCTACCAAAGGTAGTGGTAGTCAATTCCCTTGTTCACAATTTTCCTAATATCGATGTTAGATTCTATCTATACTTATCTCTAAGGGGTGAAGTATCTGGAAGCCTTTCACCGAGGATGTTGTATGTCTCGGTGGCGAGGTTCCAAGTTAACTACTTCACTCACAGAGAGATAGCTAACAAAATTCCTTAGGGCTTCTTAGGGTTTTGCAGGTCTAAGGGATTCATAACCACGGGCATTATTCCAGGGTTCTGGAAGTGCCTTGGTCATTAGGATTTCTATCTATGGTTGGGAATTTTGGGTGACCACTTCTCATCATTTTGGTATGTTGATTTTTCTGAGCATCAATGTTATTGATACCCCTACAAAATCGTAGTGGTGGTCACAATTCCGTGTTCGTGGTGCATCCTAAGGTAGGTATGGGTTAAAGCCGATTGGTTCCTTTTTATCAAGGGGGTTTATATACCTTGATGCTTAGCTCTTTTCTTCAGAGTTGAGCCAAGGGAACACATCAAGCTTTTCCTATTTCATCAAAAGAAAGTTGTTTGGGTTGCCTTAACCAGAATATATCGCTGCTTATCCTAGGAAGCTAGGAATAGCGAGACTTGATAAATTCGATTTGAAGGCATGCAACTTCTCGATGATTTGGTCATATAGGTGGTTTTTTTCTTCTTAGGTTCACTTGGTTTTCTATGGGTTTGGGTTGGCTTCTAAAGGTCAAAGCGAGTAATTTCGTTTGCCGGGAGAAATTTTGTTTGTATTGTATCTACCAATGTTTATCGTCTTTTCCAAGAAAGCTCGGAATTCATGTCGACGATATGTTGGATTATTGAGATTTACAAACCCCTGACAATGGACTCAAAATCGAGTCTCGGAACTTCTCAAGCTTCTTCCTTTTTCTAGGGTATTTTTTCCAAACTCCAGCTTCAGATTTCTTTATTTCCTAAGCTTTAAGAGTTTTGTGTCTATTCTATCTATTCTTCAACTTTGAATATCCCTATTTGGATATCCAAATTGGCTTTCCTCCTATAGGTAGTGGCCTACACTTTCATACCTTGGTCGGGTCTTTCTAGGGTGTTCGTGTGTTCTTAAGCCTATAGGGTCATGGCTTTCCCTGCTCTTATCTAGGTTATATTCTAACTAGGTGTGAGGCTCCTTAGGGGCATCCTAGGTTTAAGGGTTTTTCCTACGAAAACTCTTCCAGGATTTCAGTCTTCATCACGGCGGTAGTATAAACTTTATACCGCCATGTGATTTCCATAAGGGTTCCTGGAAGCTTCAAGTTAACTCAGGCCGATATCTTCGTTTCGTTCTAATCCAAAGTTCTATTACTTTGGAACCTACCCCACTTAAGGAGATATAAACCTGTATCATGTAACGGAACTTCCATTACATGGGTGGCGGGTACGTTTAGATAGGTGGGGGTCTAAGGAAGGCCCTTAGGTTTTAAGAAAGATAAGATCTAATTCACTCCATTTCTACAATCAAATTATCAAAAAAAAAACCTACAGCTAGGGGTAGGGTCTAGTAGTAGGGCTTGAGCAAACATTATTCAATCAAAAACACGTTACTAAATGGTTATAGGCTTACTTGCACATCATCTATTGTTTTTCATGATTTATTCAATACTTTGGTAATTTCAGCTTTTCGACTGAAACTTTCTTACGGCGGATCATTACTCGAACTTGCTTTCATGATCCAGGCCAGCCAAAGTATTGCAAAGGGTGTTAAGCACAAGGTAAGAGGAGTATAGGTAAGAGGAGTATAGGTAAGATAGAAGAGGTAAGAAGCGATCATCCGAAAAATTTCGGAATCTGGAATAGAACGGAAGGCCTCAGGATTCGTAAAGCATAGGGTCAGTCCTTATATGGTGACCTAGATTTATTTATTGCTCTGATACCACCCTATGGGGACCCTCCTTTGAGATTCCCGCTAATACCTGTGTTAGTCCCTAGATCGGGTAGTCTAACACAGTTATTATCGGAGTTAGTATATGAAGAAATAAATGACGTATATTAAAAGAAATACCTTAACGTAGCGAAAGGGAAGCGCAGGTGCCCATCCACTAAGAGATGGTCTACAACACCCGGAATCCTCGAGATAACCTATAAATGATGAAAGCAAGGCTGAGTATACTTATGGTTGGTACTCAGCAAATCCCAACTTAACTAGTTCATTAAATGCAATGTAGGCAGTAGTCAAGGAAGTGCCTGAAAGGTAAATCTTATGCCTGAAGCATCTCACATATGCAAGGTGAATTTAAAAGGTGAAAACGTAAAGAATCTCTAGGGAGTTCACTATTATCTTATGAAAATATGAGTTGTGGTCCTGGAGGGGGAAAACTACCTCCCCTGCCAGTCCCCAAGTTTTAAGATGGCTTCCGGTCCATTGACCCACCATCAGTACATCCAATCTCTAATTCCCACCAAAAAGTTCAGTAGGACTAATAATCGGGGGCTTTGACTTTGTGGGCTCTTAATCGTGAGCCTCGGCTATTCGAATAGATTTACTCTACGCAGAGGTGTACACTTTACTCATACGTTCAACCAGCCCATACCTCGTCTGCAGGCGGTACTGGCCTACGAGAACCATACCCACCTACATTATCATCCAATCCTAGATAACATTCCCTAGCTCCACCCACGTCTATACTAGGGTCTAAACAGGGGTCATTCCACCACCATCCACCACGCGGATCCAGTTTCCCGAGAAAAGATGCATCAATATAAAATGTGGTATTCAATACCACCGTGTCCCCTCATGCTATAGCATACCCGATGACCCATGCCGACCAGACCTGGGACTATGCGAAGGTCCTGCTCCAGCATATCTGTTGCCCACCATGGCCCCTTGGGGTGGTTTACTATGTGCAGTAGTAGGGTGTGATCCAATGCCTCACATTAATGGGTATTCCTGACAGGCCATACCCTTTTGGCACGTACAGTTGTACGGATCACAAGAAAGACTCTCCCATTGAACCGATCCTTGTGTGGCCGGAGTAAGCTCTTGGGACAGTTCGTCCTCCACTGAGGTTGTCCCCATACTCCCAAGTCCATTCCATTCCCTAGGGGTTCTTATTGCTATCAATATTTCCTTCAATTAGACATTATCTATTCATGATTACCCAAAGAGTAAAACCCTTCCTAGTATTCTATTAAAAAGTAAAGTGTGGTTGTTAGATTCTCCCCATGGAGTATCTAACGGCATATTATCCCCCTTTATGAGGCGTGACGTGACTGCGTAGCTTTTCTAAATAGGAGGGCTTATGAAAGTGGGGTTCCCTAGGGTTGGCATGTGGCATTTCAATAGCAAAAAGGAATAATCTAGCACGTATGTACAGAAATAGATCTTAAGAGGAAAAGCAATGCAATTCAAATTAAGTTGGCAGTATTAAATAACTCTCACACTCAATAGGATTAAAAGTATGCGCTATGTGTTGGGACTTGCCTTCATCGGAGATCCTTAACCCTTCATAGACGACCAGGGTCCTGGGCTTCACACCCTTCTGGATCCTTGACTTCGGGCAGAATCCCGGTCGTCGATGTCTATCGTCTTTATACACATTAGATAATAACAAAAACAATCCATAAAAGTAATTCACCAACCAATTCCTATGGAACAATAAAAGAGCATGACGGGGCTCACCTAGTAAGTGTGTCCCCAGAGAAAAGAAAGAAAAGGGAATACCACGGGGTTTCTGATGGACGTCATAACATCTGGATATGGATAGAATTATGCCGGTGATCGCACGGCACGCCGGCTAGGTTGGGTGAAAACTCAGCATTCCTATTAGGCGGCATGCCGGCTAGACGAGGTAGATATCTAGGTTTTTTGTTGGGCAGCACAACGACTAGGGTGGTAGATGTGGACCCTAGATTTGGGCATCACAACGGCGGGGTTTCGGGAAATATCGGGGCCTAGATAAATTCCTTAAGGGCTCAAAGGGGTGTGAAAAGTGGCGAAAAGGTTGGAATAGGTTTTGATGAATCTAAGATAATGTTGACATTTCTTAACGCGACCACTTTAAGAACAGATTTGGAATCCATCCTTAGCAACCTCGCTAGAAATGCATGTTGGCATTTCTTAACGTCACCACTAATGACGCCGAGTTAGTGTGAACATCAAGACTTGCCAAAGGTAAATCTAAACAATCATGAACGAATCCGCAAGCGCACAGATAAACCATTGTAGCATTTCCCCAAGGAAGGAGAATATTCCAAGGGTATCGTATCCATGGAAGGCAATGACGGATATCATAGACTTATGCTTTTGCACTGAATGTAAACCAAGAGATAGATATAGGAAACAACAAACTCAAAGGCAGGGGTAAGATAAAGATATGATAGGGTAGTGTGACACACACTCAGATCTACCTCTACTCTAGCACACTACGGCTTAGGGGGAACATACGAGTTAGCTCTAGGTTCTAATGTACTAAACATACAAAGCTAGAAGATACAGGAGATAGGCATGAGCATTGCATGAGAGGGTAAGGTTCAGCACCCAGGTACAAACGGGGAGCTAGCCCGCGACGACCAGCACTCTGCGAAACTAGACTTTAGACTCGTACAGCAAGTACCCCAGCGCGGAGGGTTCCAAAGGGTCCAACAGCTGTCACCACTGCGGCCTACCTCTATCGTTACGGGGGGTATGCTCATAACTAACGTAGCCACACAACCTAGGCACCATGCCTGCGTTGCTGCTAGACTTCACCCGGCCCGGGCTATTGTGACCCAGGGTGAGAGCCACCAGAACACTGGTCAACTTAGACCGAGTACCGTAGCTTGAACACAAACCTCATGCAACACTATCATGCCATCTAACAAGATCAACTAAGGCTAGACATACGAACGGATATGAACTATCTTATGTCTAGTCAACAAGATCAAAGGGTCATGTTCGTGAAGAACACGAGCCTCTAACTTATGAACAAACACATAAGGAATGAGTTTATCATCCTTCAAGTGGATCAAAAGGTAGTGTTCATGAAGAACATAAGCTTCTAAATGATGAACAAGAGATGAACTCAAGAACATATCAAGCATATGATCTACCATGACTTTATATGAAATAGCTGAATAAGGGCACTCCCAACCCAGACTCTACACATAGAGTCTAAACATGGAAGACTCTATCATAAGAAACTATGATCCCCAATGCAAAATTTGTAAGAATAGTTTCTATAGATAAGAACATTTATTACTAACACAAAAAGAAGTGGATCAGTTGTGGATTCCTTCCATGTGATCCAGCTTGCAATTGAACCATATAGCATTTAACTGGCAATTGAACAACCATACGCATATATAGATAAAAGGTAACTGAACCATATAGTATTTAACTAGCAACTGAACCATACCACCAGAAGCATACAGTAGTGAACCATATAGTACTAACCGACAACTGAACATATAGTTGAATATCACCAGAATCATACAGGATAGCAAAATGACCATATAGAGAAGCACACAATAGTGTATCACTGAACCGGTAATAGAAACATAGATATGAATTGCAAACTAAATAGATAGTAATATTTAGAACTCCATCATCATCCTGCACGTAGAACAGACATCCATCATCCTCCTCCATGCAGAACAACCATCCATCGACATCCAAACTGATCCGCTAAAAAATGAGAATGAATCAGTAAAACAAGAAAACTATGAATGGTGCAAAAAAATGAGAATGGGTTAGTAAAATAAGAATAACCATTGAGAACCCTCCTGGTGGGTATAACCTGCAATCATATGAATTTTCATGATCTAATTAATTATACCTTGACCGAAACTGCTTCAAGTATGAGTTGCTACTATTACAACAGATTGTCACTGCACACCTATGTATACTTTGCAAGAAATTAGCAAATGGCATTAAGTCCAGCAATTCAACAAAAATACATTAGATCAGACTGCATGCATTAGATCAGACAATAGCATTTGGAGGCAATCTGCATGCACTTTTCAAATCTATTAAGGGTGAATTATGCAGATGCAGCATGGCATCAATTTACCTTGCATTTTGCAGACAACAAATACTTTGGCTCACCATCAAGTGTTTTTCAATGGATTCTACAGGATTTGGCAGGTGTGACACCATTTGGTTTTGAGAGTTGCAATTAATTTTTAAAATTGCTTGATTTCATTGTACAGTTTAAGTAGCATCAACCAAAATTTCAAGCTACATGTATCTGTTTACCAATATATAGAGTTTAAAAGCATAGAAGAAACCACTAGCCCAAAAGCGCATCATGCTTGTTTTGTTCAGATTTTGTTAACTGTATGCTCGTTGCCAACAATAATATAGAAGAACCCAACTATACCAAACAATAGTTACTGAATGCTGTGATGCAGAGATTCGAAGCTTCACAGGTGTCTGCAGGATGTATCGATTTACATTCCGCGGTGCTAGTGAAACAAGGCAATTTGCAAGAAGGCTAGAATCTAGGCACTACGCTAGCAGGAAGCCAAGCAAAGGCAAAACAAGGCATTTTGCAGTTGATGGATGATACAAGCTGTTTGCAGGAACACGTTGCGGATGCAATTTGCAGAAGAAGAAGATTTACAACCACCAACATATTAGCAGATAAACAATCTATAATCCACAAATCCACTTTGTTGAAGACTTACCCTTCACTAAGAGATGACGTTGCCCACCATCCTCCAACGGGAGAAGCACCAATTCGATGAACACCAGCATCTGACTTGAGGTTGAGGAACACCGATGGCTTCAGCCTGAGCACGGGTTCCAGTAGCTCCGGTGACCGAACTACTGGAACCCGTGCTCAGGCTTTCTTAATGAATTCTAGGGCTGCCTTTGCCTCACCATAAATCAGTCTTTCTTAATGAATTCATTGAGATTTGGGATCTTTTTGGTCACAGTTGATGGGGGAGAAGATGGAATCGAAGGAGCAATGGATGGACCTGTATATGGCGGCGGAGGAAGGGAGATTTACAAGGGCTGGAGGGGTTGTGGTTCAATTTTTTGGCGGCGGCGACGACTCAGATCCGTGAGCGCTCGCGGGAGAAGGAGGCGCGCGTGGGGGAAGGAGGTGCGCGGGAGAGGGAGTGCGCGGGAGGGAGGCACGATGAGGTGGGCGGTGGCGTATAGCATCCATCAACTCCACGCCGTCTGCCCCCAACGCGAGTCAGCTTGTTTCTACCGGCCTCGAAGGGATCATCGACGCCGCGTCTAATCTAGAAACGAAGTCTTGGTTTTTTCCTTCTCTCTTCCATAATAACAGTGCCACATCAGCAAAAAGACAATAAATATAGGACACTTAATGCACTTAGACTCCAAAGTAGAGTCTGGGTTGGGAGTGCCCTAACTGAAGTAGATCAAAGTCATACAATGAAATAAAGATAAAAGAGAACTCATACCTAGACTCCAAAGAAGACTTGGAACCTGAAGAAGAGCTACTCTAGCCTACCCCCTAGCCTTGGAAACTAAAAGTGAGAGGAGAATGAGAGAGTGGTGTGTGAGAAATGGAGCCCCTCCCCTTCTATTTATAGGCAAGGACCAGGCTTGCTTCGGGGCTCAAACTCCACCAAAACACCCAGGGATGTGCTAATGGACCAATAGGGAGATACCACGTGGAGGGCCAGGATCAGGGGGCCCTAAGGTGGTTCGGTCGATCCTAGGATCGGCCGGCCCCCTAGGGTGGCCCCTGGCCTGTGTTTTCTCTAGGTGGCTGCCCTGTGGGCCCTCTGAGCTTTCCCCGGTGCATGTCTGATTTGGTATCCGAGGTGGGCCCTTTGATCCATGTGAAGTCCATGTGGTGCTCTCTGATTCGTCAGTGAGTGCCTCCCTTGGATCAGTGACGTGGAATGCCATGTGTTTCCTTGGTGGCAGCCACCTCCTGAGCTGAGTTGGCATGATTCTTCCATAGAAGGTGGGTTTCCATCTCTTTTAGTGGGTATTTCACCTACATACAAATAATCTCTAAGGACAAGTGGTACTACATTATTTAAACCAAAATGCAAGTAAATAATGCATATGCCTCCATTTATGTGAGAATATTGAGGGCTGAAAGTAGCACTTAACAGCCGTCAACAAACTCCCCCAAGCTAACTTCTTGCTCGTCTTGAAGCAAGACATTAGAGACTTAGGTTGCTTGATTAGGAGTTGCTACGATGTTGTATTCTCAACTTATGGCAAACATACAGCTAAGTACTCTACCAAGAGTTGAATAAGTTGGTAATGTTCTTACCTTTCACCTGATGTCATGGGGCATATAGCTTCTCCTGCCTTAGGCGGTTGAGAGACAGAATGGTTATACAGCAAATGCATAATCACTCATACCTTGATCAGCTATCAATCCGGAGGTTTTGCAAAATTTTCAAAAGAAAATCAGAGTTCCTCAAATGATACTCCCGGATCACTCAAAAGTGTATGGTTCCTCACCAAGGCATCACTGCTGCCTTTCTTCACATCCTACTCCTAATAGGCTTATGTGGAGCTGTAGGTAGGGAAGAAATGTGGCATACTTGTCTCTCATATTTTGCTAAGTCAAAGACCGGATCCTTAGAAGAAACAAACATACATCCTGATAAAGATGTGCATATGTGTGTGATGGTGATGAGCATGGTAAGGTGGATACTAGGCCCGAAAATGGGTGCTAGATATTACCATGCTTTATACGAGGAAATGAGGGATTGATGGTAAGGTGGACACTAGCCTCGGAGTAGGTACTAGTTATTACCATCTATATGGTGGAACTCTTTCTCTTGCACATATCAATCCCTTTCTCTCCTTTAGAATTTTTTCGAGACTTGGGCTAGCTCTCTTTATTTATTTTTGCCATGCCTTTGAGCATGCTTTTCTTTTGCTTTCTCTTTTTTAGCTAGCCCTTTGTCTCTACTGGAGATATTTGGGGAGGGATGAATGATACAAAGATGCATAGAGTTTTATTTGTGGAAGAATGCATAGGCAAAATGGAACAAATGATGAATGCTAACTTCCAGTGTAGAAGTTTTAACATGAACGTGTACATGATCTTGATCAGGGGAGTATGAGTTCTAACAAGGGTCACAACAATTTGACAAAGCTCAATGAGAGAACAAGCTGCATATGTGGAGGCTAACAAGAGCTAGAATCTACATATGGCTTTGGATAGGAAATGCTCATCATTGAGGAACTCATCATGTTTTGATTTTTCAAAAAGGAAAACTCCGGATGTCAAGCATCACTAAGCACAAGATCATAGCACTCTATTCTACCATATCATGTCTCACAACAACTTAGGCAAGGATCATGCTTTTTTGCTACCCACAATTTTCAAGCTAAGGTTTGAACATGCAAGCCAACAGACTCAAAACTTAGGTAGGATACAAAGTTGTAAGCAAGACATACGAGAAGAATAAACATAACAACTATTCATCATTTCAACCATAGAGGCAAAGCATTCTTACTATGCATATCAAAGCAAACTAAGCAAATGATGATGATGAAAGCAAATAAATATTTTTGGTCTTTTTATTTTTGCAGATTTTTTTGGGTTTTCATTTATAAGGTATTCTTAAAACAAAGGAAGATACAAGTTACCTCAGGATGGGGGTCCTCCCCCAAGCTAGCTTCAGGCTCACTGCGGAGGAGGGAAGAAGAATCCCTGACTCGCGTTGTAAGCCCTCTGCTCCTCCATGTATCATTGCTTGTTCTGCTGCATGGCTTCGATCCTTTTACCGGCCTGACGCTGCCACGCTGAGGTAGACTCGACATGGGTGTTTAGCATCTCCTCCAGTCCCGTGACCTGGACGGTGAGCTCTCCCATCTACTGCGCGAGCTGAGCATCACGTGCAGAGGCTGAGGAGTGCTGCCGGAAGGACGAAGATGGAGGCGGACCACCGGAGCTGGAACTAGTGGGTGTAGCCCACTGAGCACCGCTCGCACTCGCCCAAGTCGTACCACTCGCACTCGGATGGTAGGCGGGCTGTTCCCAACCAGGTGCATATCCAGGGGTAACCCTGAACATGTACCCCGCAGGGGGCCCTCCTGCCACCGGTGGTGTAGCAGGCTGTGGCTGTGGCTGTGACTGCTGCTACTGCTGCATGTGTGCTCTCTTCGCCGTGCTTCTGGTGGACCTGCCTGAAACACTAGCACAACAACTTTCCTCTTGTGTAACAAGGGGAATGGTTAGTGACTCCGAGCTATACAATCGAAACCCCGGGTTAGGTAGCGGGATTTGATTTGCATAACCCGGAAAGAAGAAAGTCAAAGAATCACTTGGGCCTCTCTTAAGTATATGCCCTTGGATCAAGTATGCCTCATCAATGAGAACTCGGGGTGTCCCAATGAAGGGTACGGGATTCCCGCTATGAACCCCGAGTCTGAGAGCAATACGAGTCACCAAAGACGTACACTCAATAGGACCTATCATCTTGAAATTCATCATCCACTGCTGAATCATAGCTTTAACGGGAGAGACATTGATCCGGTTAACAACGGGGTATAATAGCATCAACTCATCGATGCGCACAGGCCGAACATCCTCTCGTGGAAAGAGAGTAATGGCGAGCCACTTGTGCCACAAACGGAGAGTGGGATGCATAATATCATTGCACCGAGGCACAAATTTGCCACTGTAAACAAGACCAGAGATGTCTGCCCAGAAAGAGTCTCGAACAAAACCCTCACAAGCCTTCTTCAGAGAAACATCACAACGAGGATTAATACCAAGGAGATGACTAAGTTCCTTCCAAGAAACACGATAATCGGTTCGAAAAAGACGAAACTCAATGCCATCCGGAACCTCGGTAAGAGAGCAAAGAAACTAGATGGTGATTGGCCGAGAGCCAAGCTCTGTAACCGGCGCAAACTCCTCCCAACCAAGAGCATGCCAAATGGAAGCGAACTCGAGATTCATACCTGTTTTCTCCATGAGAGCCAGGTCGAAGTCCCGGGTGTGGGCGAAGACTCGGTCCTTTAGGATAGCATAGGCTTGCTCCTCTCGAGTGCCCCGCAAGCTGAGGTAGGGGGTGTCGTCAATGACCTCCTCTGCGGCTTGTGGCTCGGCTTGCTCTTCTTGCTCTTCTTCATAATCCATCGTCGATGAGCTCAGCGTCGGCTCGACGGGGACGGATGAACTCGTGCTTGCCCGCTAACGGGAGCGTGTCACCCTCCGGAGAGTGTTCGCCGCCCAATTCATGCTAGCACAACAACAAGGGACAACAAGAGCAACTCGGTGATGGATTAGTGAAATCGAATGAAATTCTTATCGAGCTTGCTCCACCAATAACAATACTTTCAGCATCACAATAGAGAGAATACTTAATGATCCAATCTTGAGCAAGAAATCCAATAAATCCAAGAGGGCAAGGAGTAGAGAGGGGAGTGTGAATGAAATGAGTTGAATGGGTGAAGAACACCCCCTCCCCCTACTATTTATAGGCAAATGCACCGGGCATCCAGACATAGCCGTTGGGCAACGGCTAGGAGCCGTTGGAACAAAGGTGGGGCCCAGCAGCCGTTGGGCTGCTTCGACCGAACCTAGGGTCGGCCGATGTTGACGATCGAAAGGTGCTGCTTTTACACCGTCAATACCTACATTAAATAAATGTAAAAGGATCATCAACACTAGAATAGGGCTTGATACTAATGATTTCCACAAGTGTTGGTGTTGATAGCTTTTGTTGCAGAATGCACCGGAATACGTGCCAAATGGTACAGTTGAGAGCAAGTAGTCCAATGGCTATTAAAGGACATCATCATAAACATCATCAAATGCCAATTTGGACTGCACCATTGCGACGGGCTCGTCGAGACGATCGAAATGGACATATTATATGCCTATATCGGAGTCCAGATGAGAAAGATATGCACAAGACAAGATATCTTGTGAGCTCGGTGGGACCCACACCAGACCACGTGGCGACGTGTGCCACATTGGATGCCATGTGTCCATGACACCTCACCAATCCATGTGAAGCAACTCCCGACGAATCAGACACCGCCACGTGTGCAGCACAAGGATCCAAGGGCCCACCGGGGACCCAAACCACCACGAAACTTGCCATGCACGGAGGATAGATCATGGGATCCACATATCAGTCACTGGGAGAAAGCACACCGCGAAAGGCGCCACTAGGGGGTCGGCCGATCCTTGGATCGGCCGAACCGCCTTAGTGCCCGTTCATCGTGGCCTTCCACGTGGTGGCCCCTGATTGGTCCTTGGTTGCAGTCCCGGGTGTTTAGGGGTCATTTGGGCGTCCGAGCAAGCCACTCCCTCCTCTATAAATAGGAGGGGAGGGGCTCCCATTTGAGACACACTCTTCTCCTCCTCCTCTTCATTTTGGCTTGAAGCCTCTCTCTTTAGGAGAGGAGAGCTCTTTGTATAGGATTAGTGCTAGAAAGTGAGGTGGGAGGCTTGAGGCTATGTCATGTTCATGACATCTTCCTCAAGAACGATCCTCAGCGGTGCCTTTGTTCTTCAACTAGACTAAAGTGAGTATTTCGATATTTTCTATTTAGACTAAAGTCGTATGCATGCTTAGAATGCTGTGTTCTTGTGTTCTTCGTTTGTTCTTGGTTTAGAGGCTTGTGTTCTTCGAACATAACCCCTTTTGATCCATTAGAACTTAGATCATAAGTTGCATCTTGTTTGCCTACCTGTCTAATTAGAGTAAAGTGAAGCTCCTGCATGTGTCTAGTTAGATCAAAGTGCATTCGTGGTCTTGCATGAGTGATAGAGCATACCTTGAGCTAGTGCCAGTATCTCCCTCACGGATTCGTAGGAATAGTGAGTGGTATAGACGAGGTGTCTGGACCATAAGCTACCCTTCGGTGGCCACGTACGATCGTAGCATAGAGGTAGGCTGCAGTGGTGACAGCCTGTTGGACCCTTTGCAACCCTTTTACGTCACGTACCAGTTGGGCTCGAGCCAGCACAAAGGCCGTGTGCCTGGTGCCCGAAGTGAGTGTTATACCTGAGAGAATGTTACTAGACTCTACGCTCGGTCCGAGCAGATCCTTTCTACCTATCCTATCCATCAGAGTTGTGTCCTTGGATCATCTATACTAGAAGTAGAAGATAGTACACATCGTTCCTTGGATTTGATACCCTTGGAATACTCTCCTTCCTTGGGGAAGTGCTACAGCGGTATTTCCGTGCGCTTGCGGTATACCCGGTTGTTCTTATCCACTCCCTCTAGGTGTACAACTAGTGGTGATGTTAAGAAATGCCAACAAGCATTTCTGGCGCCGTTGCCGGGGAACGGTTGCTGTATCTATCTTCGAACCTAGTGGTCCTCGTATTTATCTTTTTCATTTTCTTCTACCTTCACCCCCGTTACCCATCGAGTTATCCTTTTTGTTTCTTTTCTTCTACCTTTACCCCCGCTACCCTTTGAGATGCCTTCCTGTCAAAGCCTCTCTACCCCTAGGGGCGAGTTCGTCTTAGAGCAACCATCAACTTCCTCATCTTGCTGCGAGCTTCGTCCCGGCTTTATAGCCATGGTTCGGAATCGACCTTTCTCTGGAGCGATCAATGACGATCCTAATGTTCATTTAGAGGAGTTCGAGGATTTGTGTTCGTGCTTGGTAATTCCAGGCATGACACAAGAAACTTTGAGGTGGAAATTGTTCCCTTTCTCTCTCGTAGATAGAGCGGAGCAATGGTACACCCACACAGCAGAGCATGTGAATAATTGGGGAGAACTACGAGAAAACTTTTGTGACTCGTTCTCCCTTTATGAACGCATAGAGCTCTTGCCGTGTGAACTCCTTGACTTTGAGCAATTAGAGGGTGAGTCCATAGGTGCAGCTTGGGCTAGGTTCGTACATCTTATGACATCTAGCCCAGACATGTCTATACCCGATGATATAGCGACGTACACCTTTTATACTCGTATAGACATGGAATCTGCACGAGCGCTCGACCTTTTAGCTAGAGGTTCGTTCGAAAACCAAACTCTAGTGGAAAGAAGAGAGATCCTAGAATTCTTCTTAGAAACCTCTTCTTCCCATATCGTTTACAACGAACCCGATTTGGAGTCTGAGTTGGTCCATGAGAGTCTCTCAATAGCCGAATCTGAGCTTTCATTCTCTGAATCCCTTGATTCCTCTGTTGAGTCCTCTCCCGAACCACAAACATCGAAGGAAGAAGAAATTTGACCTTCGGAGTTCTCTTCCCGATTTGAGGGTGATCCTTCTCAAAACATCAGAAATACCTCAGATCACTTTTGGCACGAGAAGCCTACGGCATCGTTGGACCTTTATGAGGTCCTCGATGAAGTTTGGAAACATGGGGCGATAGTGGATTGGTCACCTCAGAAGCATACATCCGAAGCAATTCGGGTTAGCTCGACTTCCATAATCATCCACTGTTCCATGAGAGGAAACACCGTAGATGCAGTCCATGACCCTACTGTTGGGGCTTGCATCATACCAGAGACCCTTTTGGATACTCTGGTGGGTGACATGCCCTTGATCCCGACTGATAGACTTTTCCATAGCCCCAGGTGGTGCTGTGTTTTTCCATGTCGAGGGATTGCTAGGGACGTGCCAATCACCATTGATGACATAGAGGTGCGATTAGATTTCCACGTCTATGACATCATGGATTTTGATCTTCTCCTAGGTTTCCCCTTAGAAAAACTTCTCGATAAATCCCAAGGAAACCCAGAAGAAGAAGGGCTTAGGGAAACCGTTTCTGTCCATGCTGAACCATCTAGACATCCTTTGACAGAACCTTTCCCTAGACCTACGGTATCTCCTTTACCTCCCGATCCTCCTGACGAAGCATTTCCTGAGGAGGCCATGAAGAAGGAATGGCCAGATGGAGTGATATGCTATTCCGAAGCATTTTGGGATAGTACATCCTCTCTGGTTATTCCTTGTTCAGTTAGGGGGATTGCCGTAGAGGCCCACTGTGACCCCATCATGGAGGTTAACATCATGCCATGGCACTTAGCAGAAACTCTTTTGGGCAAAGTTCCGCTAGCACCATCCGACATGCTCCTCGAGACTTGTCCCTTTGGGCACGTTCTTGAATGTTGGGGGATCGCAAGTGCCGTGCCGCTCATCATAGACAGGATCGAAGCTAGCTTAGACTTTCACATCTTCGATATCCTCGATCCTGATCTACTCCTAGGCTCCCCGCTAGACAAATTCTTTGAGGAATCCATAGGGAGCCTAGATGGTAATCTTGGGGAAGCCACTTCCGCCATTGCTACCCCTTGTTTGGGACATCTTATAGCAAAGCCTCTTCCCTAGTGAAACCCGCTCGAGAAGACGACGAGGATATCTCTGTTCGTGTCATCCAAGCTTGTTCTCATTGAAGGTGTAGAGCCTTCTACTCCTCATGAGTACGACTCGGAAGACTCTCTTCACCTTTGTGAAGGCGAACGATCGTCACCACTCTCGACCGAGTTTCAGCCTCTTTCCGCTGGCCCGTATCATGTTGCTTTCGATCTTGATCGAGAGTCAACATCGAGCTTCCACGATGACTGTCTTGAGATGGAGAATTCATGGGCCATGGAACCTTTCGAGGCACTAATTCTGGAGTCCGGAGGAAAGGATTCCACGCACGAGCATGGTGGCTTCATTCTTGATTCACCATACAGACCCTGCTCGCATCATGTCCCTCCAGAGTCAGACTTGCTTAGTACGCTGAGCACACATGAGGGCTGTAATCACCTTATGGTCCTCTTTTGTAGAAAGTTCAGAGGGTTGGTTGTAGATGTATATGTTTACCATAAGCATATCAGATTTCGTGTGTGCACTGTGGCACTAACCTTGCAGCTGAAGCTTCACTAATACATCAAGGATTGGTGGTGAGTTGGGAACGACACCACCAACGATAGCTGCAAGATGAAGTTCCCATGGTTGAGCTTATGACCTTAAATAAACAAAGCACTCCCAGGAGATAGCCTGGATTAGGTTAGGTTTTATTTCCCTTTTCGAATAAAAGCAAGAACATGTTTTTAAGATAAGTTGTCCTTTGGGTATTTTTGGTCACTAACCTTTCAGGTGGAGATTGAAAAGAAAGATGGATATGTGATGCCTACGAACATGTGAGCCACATCACCTGCAACACCTAGATAAGCTTTGGTGATGGAACATTTACAAAAGGAAGCTTGATCACCACACACTTGAGTTTTGTTGCCTAGCAATGCAAACTTCAAGTGTGGGGGAGGTATGTGAGCATCCTGAGTAAGTTCCCCCTCTACCAAATCTTATCCCGGTGTGGTGATGATGTCAGCTCTTGCATCTTGCCCACTAGCTAGGTAAGTCCTGCTTTTGACATTAAACAAAGCCCTTCCGGGAGGTTCCCGAGGTTCACCGTCTTATGCTCATGCTTATGCCCCTTGTTGATAATAGCTTGATCATGCATGCATGTTTCCTTTCATCTGTGTTCATATGCTCTGGTTTGAATGTGTGTTATGTGAATATATATTCATAGGCTGTTTTAAATTAAGCATGGTGCTTAGGTTAAAATTGTCTTCTTCAATCAAAACAAAACATGGTGTCGAGTTTTGATTGATGAACCTTAGAGTTATATCATCATAGATCTTGGTTGCATATATGCTGACTAACCCCTGTAGAAAATTGTCGAACTTGAATGGGTAAGTCATTGAGCTAAATTCAGATGGGAAGGTAAGTTGAGGTGTCAGATTCATGTTGCACGACATGCAAAGGTGGTATATATGACCTCTCAAAGGTCCAAGGTAAGTATATTCCCCTTTGTATATGAAGTGTAATCTTGATCTAACCCTTTCGAGCAAATGACATGGTGACAATAAAGATAAAAAAACAAAAATATTTGAATTTGAATAAAGGCTCTATGGTTCTCGAACCGGTAGAGTCCCTCTTTCGTTTCCACTTTTTGTTTGAAGAACAGCACCAGGATCAACCACCAGTGTGGGGGAGTTCTCTCGAGCTCATCATCGACAAATCCACTCGAGAACTCCCACACAGGCACTGCATAACATCAACTACGCCTTCATGACAAGAGCAAGGTAAACTGGAGTGAGCCGGCTGCCTTTTGGTCAGCTGAATCACCACTAGTCTCCCTTGATCTCTTATCCTTCAGAAGCGATGGTATGTGCACTCTCTATCTCACTCTATCCTATCCATGAGTTTGTTTGAATTTCAATTCATATCCTTTATATCAAACTCAGTGGTTGGTGCTATGCTTGCTCTACATGATTCCTGTGGTTGGCTTGCATCTGTTTTATTCCTTACTTATCATCTTGATGCTTGTGAACAAATATCATTAGGGAACTCATGCTTATCTAAGTAGTTGACGTTTGTGATATGGTTTGATGATATGATCTTCGCTCTTTATGTTTGAGTGCTTGGGAATTTTATTTGAAAAATCATGAAAACCCCTTGCAAAGCTCCTCTTTGATATGCCACAGTCCTACTAGAGCCATATGATATAGTTGAAAACCTTCTACTCATATGCTGCTTGTATTTGTATTGAGCTTTGTCAAATTCTATGACCCTTGTGAGAATTCTTTTCATTACTTTCATGATCAAGATTCATGTGCACACCCACCTATTTCCCCTTGCTATGCTTCTACACTAGAAGTCAGCATTGTATCATTCATCCGTTTCATAAAAATAAAGCTCCATATGTGGTGTGACATCTCTCTCCAAAAGTATCCTCCAAAAGAGACATGGGCTATGAAAAAAAAGAAAAAAAAGAGAGAGATACATGCTCAAGGCATGATGAAAAAAAAGAAAAAGAAAAAAAAAGAGAATAGCCCATGTCCAAAATAAAGGAGAAAGAGGAGAGAGATGAGATGATGCAAAAATGAGTTCCATATCATAGATGGTAATAACTAGTATCCATTTCGGAGCTAGTGTCCACCTTACCATCACCTCAGCTTCCATCATATATGTATGGTAATATCTAGCACCCATTCCGGGCCTAGTATCCACCTTACCATACTCACCATATCCATACACGTGCACATCTTGATCTGATGGTATGATTTGATTTTCTCTGTGGATCCAGTTTTTGACTTTGCAATATATGTGATGCAAGTATGCCCTAGCCTTTATCCTACCCTGAGCTCCACATATAGCCATCATTAGAAGTAGGATGAAGAAAGACAATCTAATGCCTTGGTGAGGACATATACACATTGAGCGATCTGAGAGAATCAAATGAGGAGTTAAGCAAGGTTTGTTTTGAAAATTTATTGCAAAACCCCAAGTGCTTAACATGATGAGCAGGAGTAACATGATTCATGACTGTTCCATTCCTCAACTGCCCAAGATAGCATGATAGACACTTCAGAGTTCACAAGTACAAGGTATGGTTTGGAATATCTCTAGTGCTTGCTTCATACCTTTGGATATCATGTCTCACCTTGACCTGACTCCCTTTACTCGGGACGAGCAAAGGTCAAGTGTGGGGGTGTTGTCGACGGTCGAAAGGTGCTGCTTTTACACCGTCAATACCTGCATAAAATAAATGTAAAAGGATCATCAACACTAGAATAGGGCTTGATACTGATGATTTCGACAAGTGTTGATGTTTCTAGCTTTTGTTGCAGAATGCACCGAAATGCGTGCCAAATGGTACAGTTGAGAGCAAGTAGTCCAATGGCTATTAAAGGACATCATTATAAACATCCTCAAATGCCAATTTGGACTGCACCATTGCGACGGGCTTGTTGAGACGATCGAAATAGACATATTATATGCCTACATCGGATTCCGGATGAGAAAGATATGCACAAGACAAGATATCTTGTGAGCTCGGTGGGACCCACACCAGACTACGTGGCGACGTGTGCCACATTGGATGCCATGTGTCCATGACACCTCACCAATCCATGTGAAGCAACTCCCGACGAATCAGACACCGCCACGTGTGCAGCACAAGGATCCAAGGGCCCACCAGGGACCCAAACCACCACGAAACTTGCCATGCACGGAGGATAGATCATGGGACCCACATATCAGTCACTGGGTGAAACCACACCGCGAAAGGCGCCACTAGGGGGTCGACCGAACCGCCTTAGTGCTCGTTCATCGTGGCCTTCCATGTGGTGGCCCCTGATTGGTCCCTGGTTGCAGTCCCAGGACTTTAGGGGTCATTTGGGCGTCTGAGCAAGCCACTCCCTCCTCTATAAATAGGAGGGGAGGGGCTCCCATTTGAGACACACTCTTCTCCTCCTCCTCTTCATTTTTGCTTGAAGCCTCTCTCTTTAGGAGAGGAGAGCTCTTTGTATAGGATTAGTGCTAGAAAGTGAGGTGGGAGGCTTGAGGCCATGTCATGTTCATGACATCTTCCTCAAGAACGATCCTCAGCGGTGCCTTTGTTCTTCAACTAGACTAAAGTGAGTATTTCAATATTTCCTATTTAGACTAAAGTCGTATGCATGCTTAGAATGTTGTGTTCTTGTGTTCTTCATTTGTTCTTGGTTTAGAGGCTTGTGTTTTTCGAACATAACCCCTTTTGATCCATTAGAACTTAGATCATAAGTTGCATCTTGTTTGCCTACCTGTCTAATTAGAGTAAAGTGAAGCTCCTGCATGTGTCTAGTTAGATCAAAGTGCATTTGTGGTCTTGCATGAGTGATAGAGCATACCTTGAGCTAGTGCCAGTATCTCCCTCCCGGATTTGTAGGAATAGTGAGTGGTATAGACTAGGTGTCTGGACCATAAGCTACCCTTCGGAGGCCACGTACGATCGTAGCGTAGAGGTACGCCGCAGTGGTGACAGCCTGTTAGACCCTTTGCAACCCTTTTACGTCGCATACCGAGTTGGGCTCGAGCCAGCACAAAGGCCGTGTGCCTGGTGCCCGAAGTGAGTGTTATACCTGAGAGAACGTTACTAGACTCTGCGCTCGGTCCGAGCAGATCCTTTCTACCTATCCTATCCATCAGAGTTGTGTCCTTGGATCATCTATACTAGAAGTAGAAGATAGTGCACATCGTTCCTTGGATTCGATACCCTTGGAATACTCACCTTCCTTGGGGAAGTGCTACAGCGGTATTTCCGTGCGCTTGCGGTATACCCGGTTGTTCTTATCCACTCCCTCTAGGTGTACAACTAGTGGTGATGTTAAGAAACGCCAACAGCCGACCCCAGGCCGGGCCCACCTGCCCTCTGCCCTGGCCAGTGGCTCCCCAACGACTAGCTGGGGGCCTGCCTGAGTGCCTCGGCCCAAATTCCCTCGAAAAATTTTTCAAATGATTTTTCTAGAATTTTTAAACTCAGAAATTATTTTCAGAGATTTTATTTTGAAAAGGAAAAGGGCTAGAAAAATCTAGCATGCAGATGCAAGGTTTTGGGAAATCAAATATGCAATTTTGGAAATAAAATTTTGGAAAGAGAAATATGAGATAAGTACCAGCTTTAACCTTTTTGGTAGAAAGGACCCATCATTCTTAGTCCGACGAGTTGGACTCTTCTCAGCGGTCAATTCCACTCAGCACCCCACTCCTGAGAAGTAGAGGGTGGTGCCTTCTCAATCTTCCGCCATTCTTTCTGAATTTTCTTTTGCTTCTTCGACAGAGATTTCTTCTTTGGTAGTAAAGGCTCCGTCCTTCCCCCAAGCTGCTCAACACTATCTTGCACCAAATAGCATTGCTCTTCTTTGTCCTGAAACTTGAACTTCAAGTTCCTCTTCCCAATACGGAAACGGATTACTCCGGCCTCCACATTGATTCTGGCCTGGACATCACTGAGAAATGGTCGCCCAAGGATGAGCGGCATTCCTCCCTCATCATCCATATCAAGGACCACGAAATCCGCAAAGACATAAGAGTTCTTGACCTTAACCAATAAGCTCTCAACAATTCCTTCTGGATATCGTATCGTTGAATCAACAAGTTGGATAGTCCGTGCTGTTGGAGAGAGAGCTGGATATCTCAATTGCTCGAACATGGCCTTGGACATGAGATTAACACTTGCACCAAGGTCACAAAGGGCATGCTTGATCGTCTGGTAATAGATGGTGCACGTAATAGCCGGATAACTAGGTCTTTCTTGTGCACAACTGCTGATTCCTCCCATGGATCTAGAATCTATTGTATGGGCTTTCCTGCATAGTTAGAAGCATGTGTCTTCCTAGGTGGCTTACCCCACCTAGTTGACACTACACTAACATTTTCACAGGAGGATACGGATTGCCCCGGGATCCTCCCGTTATCAGCAGACGGAACCAAAGTAGCAAGCTGAGCTAACTGGGTTTCTAACATTTTGTTAAAACTCAGCTGGCTCTTCTGAGCAGAAGAAAAACTATCAAGCTTAACGTTGAGACTTTCCAAAGTTTTATCAAGGGCAGCTAGCTTTTTGTTAACACCGTCATTAATCTTAGCTTGCCCAAAAGCGAGATCTCTCAAGGAAGGTTGGTTAGGATTGTAAGAATTACCTTGGTTACCTCCTTGATAATAAGGGCATTGTTGATTCCACGATTGGCCTCCTTGTTGAGGTGGACGATAACCATTGTTGTTGTCGTTCATGTACATCACTTCCTTCTGAGTCTCCGGACAATAATTTCTTGAGTGCCTAGTGTTGCCACAGACTTCACAAGTCATATGAGAATCCATAGGCAGAGTAGTGGTGGCCGTGGCAGCCTTCTCGCTGGTGTAGTCATCCAATCTCTTCATAAGAAGATCCAACTTGGTAGTAATCATGTCTGCTTCCTTGACAGTATGAGTACCCCTCGGTCGTGGTTGGAGTCTTTCATCACTCCACCCTTGGTTGGAAACCATCTTCTCAATGAGTAATTTAGCATTATCAACTGTGAGTGAGAAGAATGCTCCCTGAGCAGCAGCATCAATATGGCCTCAGGTTGTCGAAGTCAACCCATTATAAAAGCTTTGAAGAATGAGCCAATCCTCCATCTCATGGTGAGGACAGGCCAGGACATACTCCTGAAGCCTCTCCTAAGCCTTTGGAATAGATTGACTAGCCGCTTGCTGAAAACTAGAAATTCTTCCATGAAGAGCATTGGTTTTACCCAATGGGAAGAACTTCTTGAGGAGTGCCTCCGAACACTTATCCCAAGTATTAATAGCATCACGATTCGCGTAGAACCATTGCTTGGCCTTCCCTAGGAGAGAAAATGGAAATGGTCGTAGACGAACAACATCCATATTTGCACCCCTGATGATGAAAGTGCTGCATAGCTCTAGGAATTGTTGCAAATGGGCATTGGCATCCTCATTTGGCTTGCCACAGAACGGGCTAGCCTGTACCATCGTAATTAGACCCGTCTTGATCTCAAAATTTTCAGTCCCCATCGCCACCTCAGGGTCTTGCAGCACCTGGTCAGCAGAAGGAGCTGAGTACTCACGAAGTGTCTTCTGGGCCATAGCGTTTGACATGGATGGTACAAAGGAAGCTGGTTCGCCTTCCGGACGAGTACGACGAGGTGAGTCGAAATGAATTCGAGCTTTCCTCACAAGTGACTCGGGATCTTTAGTGAAATTCTCCGGTAAGTCGAAACCAGTCATACACTACCTGTCTTCATCATCCAAAGATAAAAGAAGACAATCAAGGTTAGCCTACATTGAGAGTTGTCCTAACCTACTCATAGTTTATAAACAGATGCAAAGCATAGTCATGATAATCCCGTGCCTTCCCCAGCAACGGCGCCAAAAATGCTTGTTGACATTTCTTAACGCGATCACTTTAAGAACAGATTTGGAATCCATCCTTAGCAACCTCGCTAGAAATGCATGTTGGCATTTCTTAACATTACCACTAACAACGCCTAGTTAGCGTGAACATAAAGACTTGCCAAAGGTAAATCTAAAGGATCATGAACGAATCCGCAAGCGCACAGATAAACCATTGTAGCATTTCCCCAAGGAAGGAGAATATTCCAAGGGTATCGTATCCGTGGAAGGCAATGGCGGATATCATAGACTTATGCTTTTGCACTGAATGTAAACCAAGAGATAGATATAGGAAATAGCAAACTCAAAGGCAGGGGTAAGATAAAGATATGATAGGGTAGTGTGACACACACTCAGATCTACCTCTACTCTAGCACACTACGGCTTAGGGGGAACATACGAGTTAGCTCTAGGTTCTAATGTACTAAACATACAAAGCTAGAAGATACAGGAGATAGGCATGAGCATTGCATGAGAGGGTAAGGTTCAGCACCCAGGAACAAACGGGGAGCTAGCCCGCGACGACTAGCACTCTGCGAAACTAGACTTTAGACTCCTACAGCAAGTACCCCAGCGTGGAGGGTTCCAAAGGGTCCAACAGCTGTCACCACTGCGGCCTACCTCTATCGTTACGGGGGGTATGCTCATAACTAACGTAGCCACACAACCCAGGCACCATGCCTGCGTTGCTGCTAGACTTCACCCGGCCCGGGCTATTGTGACCCTGGGTGAGAGCCACCAGAAGACGGGTCAACTTAGATCGAGTACCGTAGCTTGAACACAAACCTCATGCAACACTATCATACCATATAACAAGATCAACTAAGGCTAGACATACGAACAGATACAAAGTCTCTTATGTCTAGTCAACAAGATCAAAGGGTCGTGTTCGTGAAGAACACGAGCCTCTAACTTATGAACAAACACATAAGGAATGAGTTTATCATCCTTCAAGTGGATCAAAAGGTAGTGTTCATGAAGAACACAAGCCTCTAAATGATGAACAAGAGATGAACTCAAGAACATATCAAGCATATGATCTACCTTGACTTTATATGAAATAGCTGAATAACTGAAGTAGATCAAAGTCATACAATGAAATAAAGATAAAAGAGAACTCATACCTAGTCCAAAGAAGACTTGGAACCTGAAGAAGAGCTACTCTAGCCTACCCCCTAGCCTTGGAAACTAAAAGTGAGAGGAGAATAAGAGAGTGGTGTGTGAGAAATGGAGCCCCTCCCCTTCTATTTATAGGCAAGGACTAGGCTTGCTTCGGGGCTCAAACTCCACCAAAACACCCGGGGATGTGCTAATGGACCAATAGGGAGCTACCACGTGGAGGGCTAGGATCAGGGGGCCCTAAGGCGGTTCGGCCGATCCTAGGACCGGCCGGCCCCCTAGGGAGGCCCCCTGGCCTGTGTTTTCTCCGAGTGGCTGCCCTGTGGGCCCTCTGAGCTTTCCCCGGTGCATGGCTTGATTTGGTATCCGAGGTGGGCCCTTTGATCCATGTGAAATCCATGTGGCGCTCTCTGATTCGTCGGTGAGTGCATCCCTTGGATCAGTGACGTGGAATGCCCTGTGTTTCCTTGGTGGCAGCCACCTCCTCAGCTGAGTTGGCATGGTTCTTCCATAGAAGGTGGGTTTCCATCTCTTTTAGTGGGTATTTCACCTACATACAAATAATCTCCAAGGACAATTGGAACTACATTATTTAAACCAAAATGTAAGTAAATAATGCATATGCCTCCATTTATGTGAGAATATTGAGGGCTGAAAGTAGCACTTAACAGCCGTCAATAGATAACTCTAGGAAATTTCCTAGGATTTTTGGAACTAAGATATGCGAAACGCGTATTCCCGGGTACGCTTCCGCAGGGATTTTCAATAAACCGGGAAAGAGCATGAATGGAAAAGGGGTCTAATGAAAAGATCCATGGCAAAGAAGGGCATGAATAGGTCTAGAATAATTCCTAATATTTTTAGGAATTTTCTTGGAACTTTTGGAAGTGGCTAAGTCCTAGAAACAGAAATCCGTGTACATTTGGTGGGTGCGCGTAGCAATTTTCTAGTGGAAAATTCAAAAGGAGGGTGCTGCGCGTGCGTGGGCTGAATTGCGGCCCGCTTAAATGGGCCGGCCTGCTACGGCCCAAAGGCCAGCGACCTCTTTAGGGCCTGCGGCGACCGGAAAAGGAGAGACCTATAAGGCCGGCGACCTTAGGCAGCCTCTAGCTAGAAAGTAGGGGGAAGAGGGGGCCGACGGGTGGAGCCCACCTGTCATAGAAAAAGGCGTCACCCTCTTGCGTTTTCTTGCAGCGGTGTGTACGGCAGCGGCGACGCAGCGACGACAGTGCATTACGTCGGTGCCGGCGTGCTGCGGGGGGTGGCGGCGTGTGGCGCAAGCTGCAAGTGGGAGTGCGGGTGCGTGCTCGGTGTGCGGAGCGACGCAGCTCGGGAGGCCGGCTACCGGCGGCGGCGGCCGGAGTGTTGACGGCGGCACAACGCATGGCAGCAGTGGCGTTGAGCAGCTGTGCTAGGGCAGCCGGTAGAGGGGCCGTGGCTGGGCCGCACGAGCGTGGGCCGGTGGCGCACGCTGGGCCGTGCGGGTGTACGCAGGCTGGAGGGGAAGGGGCTAGCAGGCCAGGCCGGGTGGAGGCGGCGGTTGGGCCGGCCGTGCAGGCCAGGCCGGAGGCGGCTAGGCCGGTAGGCATGGGTGAAAGGACCTTGCGATGCCTAGAGGGGGGGTGAATAGGCTCACTTCAAAATTTCCTAAAAATTCTTCGCAGCAGTTAAATACAGGTCGAAACTTCCGACGTGGGGCCGGAACTTCCGGTCCTGGGGCGGAACTTCCGACCTAGACAGGAAAGTCAAAACTACAACAGGAATTTAAGTGCGACCTAACAATTCTATATGAATCAAAAGTTTAGTTTAGTTGCTAAGAACCTCCTGCAACCAAAGATACGAGCTGTAACACAACAAATATATAGATCGGGCCAAAACACACTTCTAGGGTTAGAGAGATGAGAAGAACTCAAACAAGCAATTGACAAGAGGTTTAATCCGAAGTTCACTTCCATAAAGGAAGCTACGTCTCTGTTGAGGATCCCACAAAGGGAGGGCTATCACCAAGAGCCTCTTGCCTCACCCAACCCCCACAAAGGAAGATTGGTGCTCACTAAGAATTCTCCACTAAGGAGGGGTAATACAAATGATCCCGGGTGCTCCACACAAAGAGGGCACTCAACGGGCGACGCCTAACCATCTAGAAGCAAGCTTCAAGAGTAACAAATGCGAATCGACGACCAAAGATGCTTCAAGTGCTCTTGAGATGAAGGAGATGAACCACACACTCAAAACTTCTCAATCTCACACCTCAAATCTTCTCTCACCCAAGCCCTAGCTCAAATCACTCAAGAATTAGCTCAAGGAGGGAGGGGAAGAGAGTTGAATGCTCAAGGAGGTGTTTTGTCTCAGGGTATGTCAGCAGCAAATGAAGAGAGAGGAGTTGGGGTATAAATACCCGAGCTCCAAAATCTAGCCGTTACTGTGCAGTTAAAGGGTTTATCAGAACTTTCGACCCGGAGTCGGAACTTCCGAGGATTAGCTTAAATTGGAACAGAAGACCTTTATCGGAACTTCCGACCCTGGTCGGAAGTTCCGACGGTCACAAGAGAACGACCAGAAACCCTTTATCGGAACTTCCGACTTGAGGTTGGAACTTCCGATAAACACTGAATTTTCCCAAAAATTTAGTATGTGTTCGTGCAACGGTGTGAGTGTCTCTCAAAGAAGTTAGTATCTCGACTGAGCACTTTGACATCTCTAGCACTACCATTCGCATCCCTCTTTATAGTACGGTGTTCCTATAACCAAGTTCAAACCGAAAAAGAATTTAAATCTTGCGTGAAGCTTGAACACTGTTTAGAATGAATTTGAGGGCTTCCTTTTTCTCGTTAAACATGCACACATCTTAGTGAAGCTATTAAACACACCAAATTGTGATTGTCGTTATCACCAAAATTGATTAGGGGCCATAGATGCACTTTCAATCTCCCCCTTTTTGGTGATTGATGACAACACAACTTGGTTTAATAGAAAAGATGTCTGTATCCAAAGATTTGAGAGGAGCTCCCCCTAAATATGTGCATTTTCAACAAGATAGGCTTCCAAATGCCTTTTGCACAAATTTAGAAATTGCTCCCCCTCAATTTTTGCATACCCACAAGTGCAAGAGTGTGATACAGAAAAATCCGTGATGCAAATGTCATGGTAAATCACGACAATAAAGAGATAAGCACCAATTCACCACACATGAGCATCACACAAAGGTAATTAAGTCTTACATCACACTAACATTAAGGTACCATAAATAAGCCTTACAATAAAAGTTTTCACTTGTCACACACCACACATGACACCAACATAAGGTTCATTACATGTCCACAAACTAAGATAGATAACTGAAAAGATAACATGATACACATCTTCTTCCCATCTTCAAGAGTGAGCTCACTCCCCCTTTGGCATCAAGCGCCAAAAAGGAGAGGCCCATCAATCAACGCTCTCACGGGAAGAGTCATCACCATCATCATCACGAGGAGTGTGGGCTGCCAGAGGAGATTCTTCTTCTTCCTCAACATTTTCTCCCTCATCCCCACCAAGATCTTCATCTTCCTCTTCAATATCACCGGCAAAGTCACCATACATCATGTGGGTTTGACCATAAGCCTCCCACGGGTTATAGAAGGAGGGAGGAGGAGGAAACTCCAAAGGCTCACGAACCAGTGAGTGCTCAAAGTCATTCTTAGACAACAACATCTTTTGACGCGTTTCCAACTTGATGAGTTGTTCTTCAACATGTTGCCTATGGGAGTGGATCTCTTGAGCATTGTGCTTACCAACATTGAAGCAAGCGAAAAGACCTTGAGATAGAAAGTTAAAGATGCTCTTTTTCTTGCCTTTGGGAGGGAGACCATGAGAGCTAGAAGGAATATCATGAGTGGATGAGGGTCCCGACTGTGAGGAGGAGACACCACTAGTGGAGGCACCATGAGAGGGTGGTGGACGAGGAGGTGCATGCTTCTCAAGCTTGAGAAGGCGCTCAACAGCTCCCTTGGAAGGCTTATAGGAGCGATGAGCTTTGTCGGTCAATATGTCCACTTGGGCAACCTTGCAAATCATGTGAAAGATCCAAGGAGCATATTGGCAACCCTTGTTGGCCAACACGGAGCAAACAATGATCTCCTCCCAAATGAAGTCAAAGACACTAAACAGGGATTGCCAGGAGCCATCCTCACTAGCAAGTTTTTGGCTATGTTGGAGATATTGTAGTGATCACCCATCTTCGGACTAAGAGTGTAGCGAAAGAGAGTGTTCAACATCCGATAGTAGGGGAACATCCCGTGAGTAGTGCCAAACTCTACATTCCCATAAGCCGGATCATACATGAAGGCCATCTGACTATCATCAACAATGCTTCCACCATGAATCTTCTCTTTATCAAGATCTTCTGAAGGAAAGCTAAGGAGTCGAGTGAACCGCTCATAGGAGACCGAGAGAGGCTTTCCTTGAAGAGTCCAATACATCACCTTGGTGGAGTGATTAATATGAAGAGTGGCATAGAACTGAGTGACCACTTCCTCATTCCAATTCTTCGTGGTGGCCATGTGGGCAGCCTTCCCTTTCTCATGACAAGCATCAACGGCTCTAGTCACATCCTCAATTCCAAGTTTTCTCAAATTGTTCCAATCAATGGCTTTCATCTCCACTGTCATATTCTCCTTAGATAAGATTACCGACTCATACCAATTGGCATTGAAGTTGATCCTTTTGATATTGAGAGGGGTCATCATACCTCTCCTTGTACACATCATGAGAGCCCTTCGTATAGTCAACCATCCGAACAATCCCAGCACGAGGAGGTGGGTGAGGGCGAAGCACAAAGTCAGCTAATGTAGCCAAAGATATATCGGAGTAGTCATCATAGTGATCATCTGGAGCATGAGCATTCTTGGTGCGAGCGTGATGACCTTGTGCTTGAGTGGATGATGGAGGAGGTGATGCTGGAGAATTGCGTCGGCCACGACCACGAGAACCTTGAGCACCTTTTGATTCGGCCTTGCGCTTGCGTTGAGCAATGGGCACCTCATCGTCGGATTCTTCTTCCACAATTTCCTTCCCACGTCGCTCACGAACCATCTAACAAGATATGAGTGAGGCATAAGATGGTGGACAAGATATGATAGAAAAGGACTTGGTGAAAGAACTAGTGCAGAGACAGCCAGCCTCTGTCGGAACTTCCGACCGGGGGTCAGAACTTCCGACAGTGCTGCTGCAGCGGCACTAAGATCCTAGAACTGAAGATTTAGCCAACTAAAAGGTTCAAGATCATAGGATACTACTCAAAAGCGACTAAAGATGTGAATCCCCTAGAGGTGAACTGCTAGAATAGCCGTCATTAAGAGATCGAGGGATGGGGATTTTAGGGTTTACCTTGAAGAACACCCGAACGAGATCGAAGGAGAGAAGGGGTGGAATGGATTCCCTAAGTGATGGAGAATCCAAGGAACCCCCAATCTTGAAGATTCCACGGGCGAAAATGAAGATCCCCCCACGAAGATTGAGAGGAGAGTGAGGGAGGAGGCGCCGGTGTTTTGAAAAAGAGTTAGGGTTTGAGGCCGAGCGCGGGGTATTTATAGCCGTTGAGTGGTTATCGGAAGTTCCGATAGGGGGCCGGAACTTCCGAGGTCAGATAAAAGCTGACAGAAACGTCTTATCAGAAGTTCCGATGGGGGGCCGGAAGTTCTGATGGAATTGAGAGGGAAACCAGAAAGAGCTTATCGGAAGTTCCGAGGCGGGGCTGGAAGTTCCGCTAGATTTCGGACACCAAACAGTAAGTCTTTGCTGGAAGTTCCGAGCCAGGGCTGGAAGTTCCGACACAAGTGGGATTTTGTCTTTAAAGATCTAGAAACAGATATTTGAGTTGAGATCTTAGAGAGTAATAGCCTGTGGACATATAAGAGAGTCTTAACACCAAGTGACTAGCCACAAACAACAATCATAACAATAGTCACTTGAGTCAAGATGTGATCCAACGATCAAAAATCCAATCTTTTAAAGAAAAACTCACACAAATAAGGAAAATAAATCATTTTCAACCTATCTAGGCAACAATCAATTGTGTGCAACAAGTCAAGCCAAGTTACGAGAATCCAAGATATTTAGCTCACTCCTCAAAGCACAAAACCTTTGCTCATCTAGAGGCTTAGTGAAGATATTGGCAAGTTGCCTCTATGTGCTTACATGATGTAGAGCAATATCTCCCTTAGCCTCATGATCCCTTAAGAAATGATGTCGAATATCTATGTGCTTTGTTCTCGAGTGTTGCACTGGATTGTTTGCTAGCTTGATAGCACTCTTATTATCACACAAGAGTGGAATCTTACTAAACACACAACTGTAATCACTCAACGTTTGCTTCATCCATAAGAGTTGTGCACAACATGCACCGGCCGCCACATACTCGGCTTCGGTCGTGGATAAAGCAACCGAATTTTGTTTCTTAGAACTCCATGACACCAAAGACCTACCAAGAAATTGGCAAGTCCCCATTGTGCACTTTCGATCTACTTTGCAACCGGCATAGTCCGAATCGGAATAATCAAGTAGATCAAAAGTGGAGCCCTTGGGATACCATAAGCCTAGGTTAGGAGTGTGAACCAAATATCTAAAGATCCTCTTAACAGCCACTAGATGACACTCCTTAGGATTAGGTTGAAATCTTGCACATATGCACACACTAGGCATTATATCGGGCCTAGATGCACAAAGGTAAAGGAGGGAGCCAATCATGGAGCGAAATACCTTTTGATCGACCGACTTCCCTTCTTCATTGAGATGAAAATGTCCATTTAATGCCATGGGAGTCTTGATGTGCTTTGAATCGGCCATGTCAAACCTCTTGAGCATATCCTTCACATATTGGTTTGACACAAGAAAGTCCCTTCCTTCAATTGCTTGATTTGAAACCCAAGGAAGAACTTCAATTCACCCATCATAGACATCTCGAATCTCTTGGTCATTATCCTACTAAACTGTTCACAAAACTTGTCATTAGTAGATCCAAAGATAATGTCATCAACATAAATTTGACAAACAAAGATATATTTTCCCGTTCTTTGAAGGAAGAGAGTAGAATCGGCTTTGCCTATCTCAAAGCCGTTCTTGAGAAGAAAATCCTTAAGGCATTCATACCATGCTCTAGGAGCTTGCTTGAGCCCATAGAACGCCTTATGGAGCTTGTACACATGGTTGGGGAAGTTTGGATCTTCAAAGCCTGGTGGTTGTTCAACATAAACTTCTTCTTGGAGAGGTCCATTCAAGAATGCGCTCTTCACATCCATTTGATGAAGCTTGAAGTCATGATGAGTAGCATAGGCCAAGAGTATACAAATTGACTCAAGGTTTGCTATCAGAGCATAGGTCTCTCCAAATTCCAAGCCTTCAACTTGAGTATAGTCTTTGCCTACGAGCCTTGCCTTGTTCTTTGTGATGACACCAAATTCATCTTGCTTGTTCCTAAAAACCCATTTGGTGCTGATCACATTTTGCTTGGGTCTTGGCACCAACTCCCAAACTTCATTCCTCTTGAAGTTGTTCAACTCTTCCTCCATAGCAATAATCCAATCCGGGTCCTCAAGAGCTTGTTCCACACTAAGAGGTTCCAAAGAGGAAACAAAATAGTAAAACGCACAAAAATTTGATATTCTTGAGCGAGTTGTTACCCCTCTTTGGATGCTCCCAAGGATGTTGTCAACGGGGTGATCCCATTGAACCATTTGAAGAACTCTTGGATGTTGTGCTTGAGATTGACGTTGAATAGGTCCATCTTCATCATCTTCAACTTGAGGTGCTTGTTCATGAGCTTCACCACCTTGTTCTTCCCTTTGATCAAAGCCACTTCCATGATCGTCACCATGAGCTTGACTTTCATCTTGATGAACTTGAGAACTAGGTGGTTCAACTCTTGTTGATGATGGTGGATCTTGATTGCTTGTGTCAACCGGAGCTTGAACTTGAACTTCCCTTGGCATCACTTCACCGGTGCCCATTCTAAAGATGGATATACTTGGAGATTCTTCATCATCTACAAGGTTTTCACTAACTTGCTCTCCTTGAGAGCCGCTAGATTCATCGAATTTCACGTCTACCGTGGTCTCAACACAACCGATGGTCTTGTTGAAAACACTATAGGCATGTTCGTTAGTTCCATAACCAATGAGAAAATCTTCATCAACCTTGGATGCAAACTTTGAGGCTTTGGGTTTCTTGTTAAGTATTAAACACTTACACCCAAAGACCCTAAAGTAGTACACACTAGGTTTCTTATCGGTGATGATCTCGTAGGGAGTCTTGTTCAAGTACTTGTGGAGGTAGAGGCGGTTGGCGACATGGCACGCGGTGTTGATGGCATCCGCCCAAAATGAGTTCAGAGTCTTGTACTCATCAAGCATTGTTGAGGACCTATGTGGTTCTAAGACCGGTGGATGGTCACTCCTTAGTGATGAGTGATTGACAACGTTGTGTGGACTAACTCTTGGCCTAGTATTGCAAGTACAGGTTGCGGCTTGATTCGCGTGGTGCAGGTGAAGATCAAGTGCGAAAGGTCTATGTTTGTGTGACCTCCCAGGAGTGGAGAGACGAGTAGGCTTCGATCGAGGTACCTGGTGGCCGATGGGATCAAGTGCGGACCGTACACTGGCAAGAAGAGCAAGACGACGTCGAGAGGGATGGAACCGGTGCAAGGTAGCAGCTAACAACTGAAGCTTGCATGCGGGGTTTGCAGTGGTTTGGCCACAAAACCACTGGGTTGCTTGGCTGAGCCATAAAGCCAAGGCCGAAGGCTCGACGGGGCGACCAACCTGCTCAGGCCGGTCTGACCGCCCAGGGGAGGCGGTCTGACCGCCTGGCCCAAAGTGACCGGAGGAGGCCGGTCTGACCGCCCAGGAGGAGCGGTCTGACCGCCTAGATCGCAGCGCGTCGAGAAGCTTCGAAGCGGAGGACGCGTGGCGCGATCGTGAGGCTTGCGTGGAGATGAAGCGGATTGCGGCCAGCGGGAGTCCGTCCGATGAAGAAAAAGATCAAAGTTCCCAAAGTGCCCTTGGTGGGAGTGTATCTTAAGTTAAGTAGGGGTAGTATGGTCATTGGTTGCCCTCCATATAAACTCAGTTGAGAGGAGATGGCAGCCACCTCTTGGAACCCTAGTTCATTTGCTTTCCTCTTTAGTTTTCCTTAGGCCTAGCTTGAGAGCTTCAAGAGAGATCTTGTGAGAGGGATGGATGTTCGGGCGGCTTGCTAGACCTTGTATAAACCTTTCATGCTATGTATGGAAGCTTCAGCGTGGTTCATCTAGTCTCTCTTGGTCTCCCGGTGTTTTCCTTTTTGGTGATTTTCGGAGCTCTTTTTGGGGATTTTCGTGGTGGCTTGTTTGAGGGGTCTCTTGAAGGGATTCTTGTTGGGTGTCACACATAAGGTCTTCGTGCCTCTTTTCTTGGTGACTTTGCCCCATAAATCCTTTGGGAAATCCTTTTATTTGGGTGGATTTTAGAGTCCTTGGAGTTCATGACCTAGAGACATTCGATTCGCGATTCCTCTTGATTGGATGGGTTTCGGTGGGAATCCTTTGGTGGAGAGCTCATTCATGAGGTGACCCAGCTATCCCTGAAGTTTCGTTGCAATCCGTGGAGTGAATCGGGAGATCGGGTGAAGGGAAGTTGGGAGTTGATTTACGGTTAGTTTCTGCAGGGGAGGCGGTCTGACCGCCCAGGGCACACGGTCTGACCGCCCTGGGGGTTTCGCTAGGAAAGTGTTCATTTTCTGAGGATTTTCTCTGAGAGCTTGTTTGCCTTGATTAGAGAAGTTTCCAGGCTAAATCTTGGGTCGTTTTGGAGTTGTGAGCTTCATGTTGTGGTTTTGGGGAATTTCTCAGCCTAGGCGGTCTGACCGCCCTGTCCATGCGGTCTGACCGCCCCTAGAAGGAAATTTCCCATGTGTGGTTTCCGCTGTTGTGATTGAGTAGTTTCAGTGCTTGTTGGTAAGGTTTGCTCCTAGGATCAGTAGCACTCCAGTGGCTACGTGGTCTTGGCAAACGTGCGAATAGAGTGGTGAAAGTGGTTTTGGGATCGAGGCCGTGTTCATCTTGTTGGAGGTGCTATCTCTCTCGAGAAAGAATTTTTATCGGCTCCCATTCACTCCCCCCCTCTCTGGTCGCCCATTCCGGTCCTTCAGTTGGTATCAGAGCGGGTTACGGATCTTTTTGATTCTAACCAGTCTAAGATCCAAAGATGGGTGACTACGGAAAGGGGTCGGGTCCTCCGCACTTTGATGGGAAAAATTACCAGATGTGGGAGAGGCGCATGGACGCGTTCTTGCGTGGGAAAGGACAATTGATCTGGGATGTGACGCAAAATGAGAATTATGTCATTCCGGACAATTTCATCCTCCCAGGTGCTCGGGACATGTGTGAGGCCAACAGCAAGGCCGTGGATTACTTGTTTCGTGCTCTGTGTGCCGCGGAGTTTGATCGCGTGTACTCAGAGAAGGTGGCTGGAAAGATTTGGGCTAAGTTGAGGATCGCTCATGTTGGGAACGCTCAGGTTCAGGCGTGTTTGTTTGCCACTCACCGGAGAGAGTACGAGAACTTCACTCATCTCCCTGGTGAGTCGATTGATGCCATGTTCCAGCGCTTCACCTGTATTGTGAACAATATGAGGGCCAATGTGGTGGTGCTCCCATACACAGATCATGATAGAGCTATCAAGCTCTTGCACGCACTTGACAGATCCATGTGGAGTGCCAAGGTCGAGGCCATTGAGGAGTCGAGTGTGTATGACACGTTGACTGAGGACGAGCTGTTCTCTAAGCTCAAGTCGTCGGAGGTGGATCGTGGCCTGAGAGCCAAGGCTGAGAGCACGACTGAGTCCCATAGTCTTGCTCTTTGTGTCCGGATCTGGTGGAAGGACTAACACTAACTCCTCTTCGAGGATGTTTTCTCTATCTTCCTTTGTGTCCTTGCCAGATGAGGAGTTCGACGAGCTTGGAGAGGACGAGCTGGCCCTGCTGACCAGGAAGTTCGAGAGGCTGCACGAGAACTGCGTGAATATGAGAAGAACCACTCGTACGTGCTACAGATGCGGTAAGCAGGGATACTTCATCGCCGAGTGCCCACAGGAGATCGAGCCCAAGAACGAGTACAAGCACCGCCCAAGGATCGAGAACAAGTACTACTCGAGGCGTGAGCACAAGAGCAAGTACAAGGACAAGGACGAGCGGAGGTCGAGGAAGGGCGGCGGCTACGACAAGAAGAAGAAGGCTCGGGCGATGGTGGGAGCGAGCGACGTCGACTCCAGTTCCTGCTACACCTCGTCGAGTTCCAGCGGCAGCGACGACGACAGCAAGCGCAAGAACAAGAAGCACAGTTCCAAGAACCTGAGTGGTCTGAGTTGCTTCACACGAGAGGACGGCTTCTGCGGCATGGCCCACAGCTCCGGTAGCAAGAGAAGCCAGAAGGATGACTCCGGATCAGAATCCGAGGATGAGGTATGTGATGAGCTCTCTTCTTTGCACTAGGAGAATGCTGAGTTGGTTGCTTTGCTTGACAACCATGATACCATGCTTAGAGAGGCTAAGAAACTTAGGGAAGAACTTAGAGCCTCACTAGAAGAAGCTAGGGAGAAAATTGCTGAGCTAGAATCTGTGAATCTTGATGCTAGACTTGAGATTGATTCCCTTAAGATTGCTCCTGTTGTTGTTGATGCTCCTGATTGTGATGACTGCAATGCTTTCTTGGCTGATTTAACATTGCTTAAGGAAAAGCATGCCTCAAAGTTAGAGGAACTAGACTTGCTTAGGGTTGAGATTGATGAGTTGAAGTCTAGGTCTGCTTTACTAGGTGCTTGCACTTCCTGTCCTGTGTTGCATGCCAAACTAGATGAATCTCATGATAGGATTGTTTCTTTGGAGGCTGCTTTGAAAGTTCCAATTCCTACATCTTGCTCTACATGTGAATTACATTCTGTTAAGAATATGGAATTGGCCCACTATGTTGACCGGTTGCAGGATGAGAACGATGAGCTGAGAAAGCTTATGAGTTGGCTGTCTAGGCATGAGCCACAGTTAAGTTTGATGATGGCTGAGTTTAAGAGGTCGGATGGTCAGGCATTGGGTTCTGACAAGATTGGTGAGAGCAGTGGTGAGGGAGAGAAAATTGGAGAGATTCCCATTCCACCACAAACAATACCCATGAACAAATTTGCTCCAAAGCCCAACCATTTGAGAAACAAGCTAGACACCACTCCCGATCCACCAGTGTTTCCCCACAAAACCGATAACTTTCAGAAACCGGTGAAGTTTGTGAGCACCCTTGGGAACACATTTGAAGGGAAATCAGGAGAAAAAGAGGTAGAGAAACTCCACAGCCAAAGCCCAAACCAGTTCGCTTCCATTGTGAGTATTGTGGGAGGGACGGTCACCTCGGAGAGTTTTGCTACAAGAAGAAGAGGGATGAGAGGATGGCGAAGGAGTGGGTGAACAAGGACAGGTACCACCCCTCTAATGGTGTGCCTGAGCCTCGTATGCCACTGCCTAGGGGTCAGGCTGAGGTGCGTACAGTTCCGGGTTGGGGAACGAGAGGAATTCCCAACTGAGGTGGTTCGCGTGTTGCTGCCTAGGGGGGGGTGGTCAGACCGGCCAGGGCAGGCGGTCTGACCGCGTCCCAGCTGGGAGCAAGGGGTGCTGATGCCCGTGGTCGTGATTTTGATCGTGGTGGTTTCTATGGTCGTGGTACAAGCAATAGGGGGTTTGTTTCTGGTGGTGGTGTGTTTGCTGGACGTTCTCCTCCTCGTGATCGATATGAGGGTGGTAGAGATCGTCGCAGCTTTGGGGGTCAGAGGAGCTACGAGCCACGCTTTCCCTTTCGTGGTAGTCGTTCTCCTCCAGCTAGACGTGAGGTGGTTCAGCATGGGGGTCGTAGCTTTGGACGTGATAGAATGGATGTTGCTAACCCCACTTTTGAGCAAATGGCTCGACACTGGTTTGATTCCTTTTGTGCTAACCCCAGTGTTGAGTCGCTTGCTCATTCTCGTTTTCGTTTTTGATTTGCAGGTGGGAGGCATGGAGAACGTTTGGTTGATTGACTCTGGTTGTTCGCGACACATGACCGGAGACAAGGGGTGGTTCTCCAGCCTCACCCCGGTGGTGTCAAAGGTGTACATCACTTTCGGGGATAATGGACGAGGACGGGTGATTTCAGAAGGTGAGGTCAAGGTGAGCAAGTTGGTGACCCTAAAGCGTGTGGCTCTGGTCAAGTCACTTGGGTATAACCTGTAGTCAGTATCTCAGTTGCTGGACGAGGGTTATGAGGTGCGTTTTAAGTTGGGGGCTTCTCGTGTTCTTGGTCCCCGGAGGTGTTTGGTTGCTGGTCCTTCCTCTGAGTTGTTGTTGACGATCGTGCCCAAGGGACAGATCTTTCGCGCTGATTTTTCTCAGTCTTTTGGTCCCCCGAGGTGTTTGGTTGCTGGTCCTTCTTCTGAGTTGTTGTTGACGGTCGATATTTGCCATTTTCAAGGCCGTCAACTCCTGCAAATTTGAGCATGAATTGCACATCCACACTAGAATAGATGCTTAAACTCATACTTTCCACTAGTGTCGATGTCTATTCGAATGCAGGTATTCAGCATAAGAAATGGGAGGAATCCATGCACTTTCACTCCACTCCAATCCAAGGCACTCAAATGCTGGCCAATCAGGGGCTGCCACATGGATTCTCCTGGATCTATGATGTCACCAATCCATGTGAAGGACTCTCGACGAATCATACGCTGCCACGTCAGCATCACATGGATCCATGGCCCACTTTGCCAACTAAACCGCCAGGAAACGTGCCATGCACGGAGGAGAGGCATTAGGGCCCACATGGAAGCAAGCCAGAGGAAGCACAAGCCAGAAGGCCGGCCAGGGATTTCGGCCGACCCTAGGATCGGCCGAACCGACCTAGGGTCGGTTGATCCTCCCCGTCCACGTGCTGGTTGCTCATTGGCTCTTGGCTGTATTCCCGGGTGTTTAGGGGCACTTTGAGCCCCGGAGCAAGCCTCCTCCTTGTCTATAAATAGGAGGAGAGGGGCTCCATTTCTCACACACCACCAAGCTCTCAAGTTCCACTTCTCTCTTGTGTAGCTCTCTCTCCCTCTCTCCAATTCTGCTCATGAGAGGTGATTCTCACCTATTTGTGGTAGAATGGTGATGAGGAGAGATCTAGATTAGGATTAGTTGAGAGGTAGAGTAGGGGTAAGGAGTGAGTTGATGTCCTCGTGGATGCTCGTTCTTCATTTAGATCAAAGTGAATATTTCAGCATTTCTTATTTAGACTATAGTGGACATCATGCATGATTGCTTTGTTCTTGTGTTCGTGGCTCGTTCATAAGTTAGAGGTTTGTGTTCTTCATGACACAAGGCTTCAATCCTTTAGAGCCAGAGCCGAAGTTCATTTACTTGTTTGCATGCTCTGATCCTGTTTAGTTAAGTAAGTCTGATGTATCTCGTTTAGCTGCATCCATAGCTTCCTTTCTGCTCCCAGTTCAATGATATGATCTGATTTCGATCTTTCCCTTGATCGTGGGACCGTATCTATACGGTTGCTATAGTGTAGTTGCGGGTCGACAGACGTAACCGCATTATAGTATTTATCTGGGGCACAGACAGTGTCTGGGCCCTGGTTTTCCTGCGAAGACCACGTACGATCGTAGCGTAGAGGTAGGCCGCAGTGGTGACAGCCTGTTGGACCCTTTGTCAACCCTCTTACGTCGCGTACCGAGTTGGGCTCGCTTGCCAGCACCTTGGAGTGTTGTCGCCCCGCGGGGATGACTAAGACCTGACAGAATAACATCTTGAGAGCTAAGTCCCTTAAGGAAGTGCTTCTTGTATCCCGACCTATCCCAGCGAAAGCTGGTGTCCTTGGATAGACCCTCTCTGGTTACTCTCTGTCCTGAGGGAACGAAACCCGACGGGAATACTCATTCCCCTAGGGAGAAGTGCTACAACGGTGTATCTGTGCGCTTGCGGATTCGTTCACACTCGTCAGTGTACCCGGGAGTTTCTTACGCGCTCATGCTGCCACGACGCCCAGTGTTGAGGTTAAGAAACGCCAACAACCATTTCTGGCGCCATTGCCGGGGACAGCTGTTGTTAACCTTCGAGCCCGTCTATCCTCGTATTTATCTTTTTCCTTTTTCTTCTACCTTCACCCCATTACCCTTTTTGAGATATCCCTTTTTGTTTTCTTTACTTCTACCTCTACCCCCGCTACCCATGGAAGGTTATCCTTGTAAACACCTTCCGCCTTCGAGGAGTGAACCCTCAGAGCCATCTTCGTCAAGATCCACTCTTACATCTGGCCTTTGGATTCGCCCCTCTCTCATGAAGCTAATTCAAGACCTATCCTTCTTGGGGTTAAGTCATGAGAACCCCTTTGATCATGTGAGAGACTATGAGTGTCTGATTGAAACTCAGGGTAAAACCGGAGAATCACCGGATGCTCGGAAAAGAGAGTGTTTCCCGCTGTCCCTCTTCGGGGAAGCACGGGATTGGCACTGTTGTTTTGGTAGAGACTACCTTACTTGGGAAAGGTTGAGAGAAGCTTTTTGCTCCCACTTCTTCCCAATACGATGTGTCATCTCGTTAAGGGCAAAGATACTCTGTTTCAAGCAATGTCAGGAGGAATCACTAGGAATGGCATGGAATCGTTTCGCCTCCGCGGTGGAAGATTACCCAGTCCTCTACATTCCCGACTGGATGTTGCTTCAACACTTCTGGTTTGGATTGCAGAAGGATGATGCCATGAGGCTTAATGCTCTCTCCGGAGGATCCTTTGTGCACCTAGATGCTGTCGAGGGAAAAGAGATCCTGGATTATCTCCGAGATTTCAGCTCCCCTTGCATCCCGGTCAATGAGGCAACCACCAGAGGAAATGTTGAGCCACCTAGATCCATCGTCAGCCGAGTCCGAAGTTTCATATCCATTCTTTCTGAGCTCTGGCTGAAGATGTCATTCCTGAATAGCAGGAATCTAAGGGAAAGATTTCATGGCGCGAGATCTACCCTTGGGTTCCCCTCTTGTGCATCTTCTTAGACCTTCTCCCCGAGACTTTGTCTCGTGGGAGGACGGAGAGAGTAGTCCGGAAAGAACGACCATTCCCGGCCAGGATGACTTGTTCGATCCTCACTACTAACTCCTAAGGAGGGTATGAGAGGCCTATCGTGTTTCTACGTCAAGGTTTGAGCTGAAGTGCTTTGCACTGAAGTTTCGTATAAACCGAGACATCGGTCTCTGCTTTATAATCCATTGGACTCATCCATCAGACTGAAGGAACACGATCATTTACCGATCGAGTGGAGTGCATTCACTTTCTATCTCAAGCACATCGATCGATGCCGATCAGTCAGGAGAAGCTTGCACTTTGTATCTTATGCCTGACTTGATCGATGCCCAATGGGAGGTGCACTTTCCAGCTTATCCATAATCCCCCATTGGAAGCTTAGGCTAGACTTCGGTATGTCTTCATCGCCTCGACGAGAACATCGAACCCTCTGCCTAAGGTGAGGGCGAGTTAAATCTTGCTCTTCGTCCGAACTCAGGTTCAAGATCGTACACCGGCCCCCGGAAGTCCATACTCTATCCTTTTTGAAGGCCGAGTGCCTTTCTGAGCTTGAGTTCACTCGGAGATCGGTACCTATTGGTGAAGCACTAGCCTCAGTGCTCGATCTTTTCATCTCCGAGTTCTGCGACCCCAGTACTAGAGTCCTCGAGTCCCATGACCACCTCAGGGAAGGCCTCGGCCTCTCTGGGATGATCATGCTTGCCCTCAGCCTCGATATACCTTTTTGGGCTCGAGTTCGTATAGGCACTACCCTTGCAGATCAGAGCTTATCATCATATCAACATTATCTGCAAGGAGATGGTCATAAGTCGAGACAGGAGATCACAAGACACCCACATCCTGAGTACTCTTGGGACTCATCTCGTTTCCCCGGGAAGAATTATCCCTTGGGTATCTTGTGGACCGTGGTCATGCAGGAGAAAAAAGTTGCCAAGGTTAAGAGAAGTAGGCAAAGGACCACAGGAAGGCAGCACCATTGTGGCGACCCGAACGCTTCGTGACTACCGTCAGAGGTGCCTACACTTTTAACGAACCGAGTATGTCGCCTAGGTGATTCCCCCCCAGATTCTTTATGGTTATATCATGGTTTGGCCAAGGTTGGTATATAGTGGAGGATGAATTTTCAACCTCAACCTTATCCTAGCCTTAAGCCTAAGCCAATCTTCCATCTCGGGGAATCCACCTGGGCCGTCGATCCTGAGACTTGCTGGAGCCCACATGATGAAGGGGAGGACCAGAGGGGCCCACAGGGGGCCGGCCGAACCCAGGTTCGGCCGAAACCCTGGTGCCGCCTCTCCCCTTCTTCTTTCGCGTGTGCGTCTCATTCTCTTCTAGAAACCTTCTCCCTGCCGCCCGACGAGTTTTCGCATCGCGAAATTCATCTCCTCCACCTCACCATCCTCAGCTCACCGCCGCATCCATGGCCGGAAGGAGTGTTGTCCCTTTCGACGGCTCCACCTCGTCCACCGGTCCCGGGGCAGGAGGCAACCCCTCTGACGTTGCCGCCCCCGCTGCGGACCTCGCAATGGTGGCTGGTGTCCTGGATGTTCCTCCGCTCGCCACCATCCCGCCGGGCGGGAGGATTCCAGGCACACCACCCTCAAGGCGCTCCACTTCACCTGGGAAGAGGCACATGAGACGGGCAGCCAGCCCCTACGGCAGGCCGACCACGGCTCAGCTTCGCCCCAGGGGGTTACCGCTCGCTCCACCTAGCACACCTGGATCATCACTAGCTGGAGGGCAGACGAGCTCAGCACAGTCTGCTTCTTCACCGCAGCCGCCGGTGACCATAAAGCCGGCACTGCCCAAGGAGAGGGCTCCTGAGGCACGCCCAGCTCCAGTTCTACCAGAAGAGAAGGAAGACTTTGGCTTGGACAGTGGGTTTGCACCACCGCCCTACACTAGGAGGTCTAGGGAGAGGACTCAGGAAACCGAGCAACTCCCTAAGCTCTCCTCAGTGGCCAAGCTGACCCCGCTGATGAAGGAACTGGAGGCCAGCAATGAGAAGCTCAGAACTGCTTACTCAGAGCAGAAGTTGGACCTGGCCGAGCTGAGAGACGACATTTGTGACCTTCGCCGCGGCCTCTGTGCGAAGATGAGGAGACTGTTCTCGGCTACGGGGCATGCAGCTCTCTATGATGCCGAGTAGTGGGGAATAGCCCCAGCTTTAGTTCATTAGGCGCTTGTCTAGGTCTAGGTTTGATTTCCCTTTATTTCCCTTTATTTCATTTATTTCTTTTGCATGTGTGTAAGCGCCTAATCATTTTGTTTGAAACATTTTAATTTAAATAAAGTGGCTCACCGGTCATGTAACCCGGTTTAGCCACCCTTTGTGTCATTACTTTGGTCTCTGTGATTCAGAGGACATCTAGGTTCGAGACAGTGTGGGGGAAGAGCCACGACTCTCCCAATGCAGGCATGACGTTTTCGTACGTACCCACTGCGAGCACTCCGCGCTAGCCGACCGATCACTATTGAGAACCTGAACGGGACCCGCACGAGTTCACTCCTGTGGAGAGCCTCTAACGGTTCATCTCTCATGCATAGCGCCGGTTTGCATCTCGATAACTCACTCTCTGTCATTCCTGAGTTTTATAAGCTATATATGTCTATCTCTAAACTAAAACTCGAATGATGATGCTAAAGATCACCCAGCTCGTTTGTATCTGAGTAGACTTACATATGTTTTATTCCTTGTTATTTGCCTGATGCTTGTGAACCATAATCTTCTTAAGGACAAGCATGTTCACCTAAGTAATTGACGAGTATGATATGGCTGGATGATATGATCTTTTGCTCTGATGACTAGCTCTCTTGGGGAATTTATTTTTGAAAACTCAAAACCTCTTGGAAAGGCTCCTCTTTGATATGCCTTCGTCCCATTAGAGCCATATGATCTTTGTAGGTAAAACCCTTCAGTTCATATGCTGCTTGTTATTACATTGAGCTTTGTCAAATTCTGTGACCCTTATGAGAATTCTTCTCATTACTTTCATGATCAAGATTTATGTGCACCCCACCTATTTCCCCCTTGCTATGCTTCTACACTGGAAGTTAGCATTGTATCATTTCATAAAAATAAAGCTCCATATGTGGTGTGACATCTCTCGCCAGAAGTGTCCTTCAAAAAGAGACATGGGCTATGAAATATATATATATATATATATATATATATATATATATATATATATATATATATATATATATACATGCTCAAGGCATGATGAAAAAAAAGAAGAAGAAGAATAGCCTATGCCCAAAATAAAGGAGGAATAGGGGAGAGATGAGATCATGCAAAAAGGAGTTTCATATCATAGATGGTAATAACTAGTGTCCATTCCGGGGCTAGTGTCCACCTTACCATCAACCCGCAGTTCTCACCTTATATATGTATGGTAATATCTAGCACTCATTCCGGGCCTGGTATCCACCTTACCATACACACCATAGCCATACTGGTGCACATCTTGATCTGATAGTATGATTTGATTTTCTCTGTGGATCCAGTCTTTGACTTTGCAAAATATGTGATGCAAGTATGCTTTCTCTTTATCCTACCCTGAGCTCCACATATAGCCATCATTAGAAGTAGGATGAAGAAAGGCAAATGCCTTAGTGAGGACATACACACTTTGAGCGATTTGAGAGAATCAAATGAGAAAGCCACCAAGAGTTTTGTTTATGAAAATCTTGCAAAACCCCAAGGTGTTTATCATCAGGTGCATAATTGACTTGATTCACAGCTATTCTACTTTTCAATCACCTAAGGGAATATGATAGCCACTACACAGAGGTTCACAGGAGCAAGGTATGACTTGGAATATCTCTTATGTCTGTCTTACTCTTGGGTATTCATGACCCACTTGGCTTTGTTTCCCCTTCACTCGGGACGAGCAAAGGTCAAGTGTGGGGGTGTTGTTGACGGTCGATATTTGCCATTTTCAAGGCCGTCAACTCCTGCAAATTTGAGCATGAATTGCACATCCACACTAGAATAGGTGCTTAAACTCATACTTTCCACCAGTGTCGATGTCTATTCGAATGCAGGTATTCAGCATAAGAAATGGGAGGAATCCATGCACTTTCACTCCACTCCAATCCAAGGCACTCAAATGCTGGCCAATCAGGGGCTGCCACATGGATTCTCCTGGATCCATGATGTCACCAATCCATGTGAAGGACTCTCGACGAATCATACGCTGCCACGTCAGCATCACATGGATCCATAGGCCCACTTTGCCAACTAAACCGCCAGGAAACGTGCCATGCACGGAGGAGAGGCATTAGGGCCAACATGGAAGCGAGCCAGAGGAAGCACAAGCCAGAAGGCCGGCCAGGGGTTTCGGCCGACCCTAGGATCGGCCGAACCGACCTAGGGTCGGTTGATCCTCCCCGTCCACGTGCTGGTTGCTCATTGGCTCTTGGCTGCATTCCCGGGTGTTTAGGGGCACTTTGAGCCCCGGAGCAAGCCTTCTCCTTGTCTATAAATAGGAGGGGAGGGGCTCCATTTCTCACACACCACCAAGCTCTCAAGTTCCACTTCTCTCTTGTGTAGCTCTCTCTCCCTGTCTCCAATTCTGCCCATGAGAGGTGATTCTCACCTCTTTGTGGTAGAATGGTGATGAGGAGAGATCTAGATTAGGATTAGTTGAGAGGTAGAGTAGGGGTATGGAGTGAGTTGATGTCCTTGTGGATGCTCGTTCTTCATTTAGATCAAAGTGAGTATTTCAACATTTCTTATTTAGACTATAGTGGACATCATGCATGATTGCTTTGATCTTGTGTTCGTGGCTCGTTCATAAGTTAGAGGCTTGTGTTCTTCATGACACAAGGCTTCGATCCTTTAGAGCCAGAGCCGAAGTTCATTTACTTGTTTGCATGCTCTGATCCTGTTTAGTTAAGTAAGTCTGCTGTATCTCGTTTAGCTACATCCATAGCTTCCTTTCTGTCCCAGTTCAATGATATGATCTGATTCCGATCTTTCCCTTGTTCGTGGGACGGTATCTATACGGTTGCTATAGTGTAGTTGCGGGTCTACAGACGTAACCGTATTATAGTATTTATTTGGGGCACAAACGTGGTGTCTGGGCCCTGGTTTTCCTGCGAAGACCACATACGATCGTAGTGTAGAGGTAGGCCGCAGTGGTGACAGCCTGTTGGACCCTTTGTCAACCCTCTTACGTCACGTACCGAGTTGAGCTCGCTTGCCAGCACTTTGTAGTGTTGTCACCCCGCGGGGATGACTAAGACCTGACAGAATAACATCTTGAGAGCTAAGTCCCTTAAGGAAGTGCTTCTTGTATCCCGACCTATCCCAGCGAAAGCTAGTGTCCTTGGATAGACCCTCTCTGGTTACTCTCCGTCCTGAGGGAACGAAACCCGACGGGAATACTCATTCCCCTAGGGAGAAGTGCTACAATGGTGTATCCGTGCGCTTGCGGATTCGTTCGCACTCATCAGTGTACCCGGGAGTTTCTTACTCGCTCACACTGCCACGGCGCCCAGTGTTGAGGTTAAGAAACACCAACAGTTGTGGAGGTGGCATAGGAGGTTGGGGCACTTGAGCTTTGAGCTTCTTTCCCGTTTGAGTGCACTCGATCTTGTCCGAGGATTGCCTAGGTTGCGTTTTGAGAAGGATTTGGTTTGTGCGCCTTGTAGGCATGGCAAGATGGTAGCCACTCCCCATCCACCCCTGACTGCTGTCATGACAGAGCGTCCGACAGAGCTGTTGCATATGGACCATGTTGGGCCAGCTCGAGTTCGCTCGGTGGGTGGGAAGTGGTATGTCCTAGTGGTGGTGGATGTTGACGGCTGATTTTCACTCACTTCTTACCCGTCAAACATGTACCTTTTGGCATGGAAAATGATCATCAACACTAGAATAGGGCTTAAACTAATCATTTCCACAAGTGTTGGTGATTATGCAAATACAAGTAAATAGCACTAGAAAGAGGAGTAAAAGAATAAGTCTTTGACCCAAGCATTTCAAGTCCAGCTAATGAAGGGATGCCACCTAGGATTCCCCTGGATCACTAACGTCATCAATCCAAGAGAAGTGAGCCCGACGAATCACGAAGCGCCACATGGACATCACATGGATTCAAGGGCCCACTTATCCCCCTAAACTGTCGGGAAACTTGGCATGCACGGAGGACAGGCATCAGGGCCCACCAGTCAGCCACCACGAGGAAGCACAGAGTGCCACGTGGCCCCTAGGGTTTGGCTGAACCCTAGATCGGCCGAACCGACCTTAGTTCGGCTGATCTAGGCCCTCCACGTGTCACCTCCTGATTGGCTCCTAGTTGCAGCTCTGGGCATTTAGGGGCACTTGGAGCCCCGAAGCAAGCATCTTCCCCCTCTATAAATAGGAGGGTAGGGGCTCCATTTTGGAATACACACTTCTCCTCCTCCTCTTCATTTTGGCTTGGAGCCTCTCTCTTTAGGAGAGGAGAGCTCTTTGTATAGAATTAGTGCTAGGAAGTGAGGTGGGAGGCTTGAGGCCATGTCATGTTCATGACATCTTCCTCAAGAACGATCCTCAGCGGTGCCTTTGTTCTTCAACTGGACTAAAGTGAGTATTTCGATATTCCCTATTTAGACTAAAGTCGTATGCATGCTTAGTTGCTTTGTTCTTGTGTTCTTCGTTTGTTCTTGGTTTAGAGGCTTGTGTTCTTCGAACACAACCCCTTTCGATCCAGTAGACTTAGATCATAAGTTTGCATCTAGTTTGCCTGCCTGTCTAATTAGAGTAAAGTGAAGCTCCTGCATGTTTCTAGTTAGATCAAAGTGCATTCGTGATCTTGCATGAGTGATAGAGCATACCTTGAGCTAGTGCCAGTATCTCCCTCGCGGATTCATAGGAATAGTGAGTGGTGTAGACGAGGTGTCTGGACCATAAGCTACCCTTCGAAGGCCACGTACGATCGTAGCGTAGAGGTAGGCCGCAGTGGTGACAGCCTGTTGGACCCTTTGTGAACCCTCTTACATCGCATACCGAGTTGGGCTCGAGCCAGCACATTGGCCTTGTGCCTGGTGCCCTAAGTGAGTGCTATACCTGAGAGAACGTAACTAGACTCTGCGCTCGGTCGAGGCAGATCCTTTCTACCTGTCCTATCCATCAGAGTTGTGTCCTTGGATCATCTATACTAGAGTAGGAGATAGTGCACACCGTTCCTTGGATTCGATACCCTTGGAATACTCTCCTTCCTTGGGGAAGTGCTACAGCGGTATTTCCGTGCGCTTGCGGTATACCCGGTTGTTCTTATACGCTCCCTCTAGGTGTACAACTAGTGGTGACGTTGAGAAACGCCAATAGTGGACGATTACTCTCGCTATGCCTGGGTGTTTTTCTTGGAGGAGAAGGGTGAGACGTTTGGTGTTGTTCGAGACCTGATCTTGAGGTTGAAGAACGAGAGACATGGGGATGCCATTAGAGCGATACGCAGTGACAATGGCACAGAGTTTAAGAACTCTCGTTTTGAGACTTTCTGTCATGATCTTGGTCTTGAGCATCAGTTTTCAACTCCGTACATCCCTCCTTAGAATGGTGTTGTGGAAAGGAAGAATCGGACCCTGTGTGAGATGGCTAGGACGATGCTCGATGAGCATAGGACTCCTAGGAGGTATTGGGCTGAGGCGGTGAATACCGCATGCTATGTGTCAAACCGGATTCTCCTCCGAGCTTTTAAGAAGAAAACCTGCTATGAGCTGATGCATGGGCGAGTACCCAAGGTGAGTCACTTTCATATCTTTGATTGCAAGTGTTTCATTCTTAAGAAGGGCAGAAAGTTGGACAAGTTTGAGGCTAGGTCGGTCGATGGTATTTTCTTTGGTTATGCTACTCACTCTAGAGCATTTCGTGTGCTCAACTTGGAAACTAACCAAATCGTGGAAACTTGTGAGGTTACCTTCGACGAGACACAGCCGCGTAGCTCTTTGGTCTTTGATTGTGCAGGTGATGAGGAGTTTAGCCAGGAGATCTTTGAGGAGGAGGTGCAGGAAGATGGTGAAGAAGATGATGGTGGTGGTGCTCCCGCAGCTGACCATGTACCTACTACTTCCACGACTACGACGACGATCGAGGATGGTCCTTCACTTACACCGACAACGACAGAGGCTGTTCGAGAGGTTGCTGCTGCTGAGGGGGAGGTGGTCTCCAGACGTGAGGCTCCCCGGCGTGTTCAGGTGGATCACCTACCTTCGTCGATCATAGGTGAAATTCATGAACGTACTACACGGTCCAGGTCACAAAGGCATTCTCATTTTGCTCATTCTGCATTTGTCACTTCTTTTGAGCCCAAAGATATTGGACACGCGCTTTCTGATCTAGATTGGGTGAATGCTATGCATGAGGAGCTTGAGAATTTTGAGAGGAATCAGGTGTGGGAGTTGGTTGAGCCTCCACCAAATTGCAAACCTATTGGGACAAAGTGGGTGTGGAAAAACAAAGAGGGAGAACATGGGGAGATTGTGAGGAACAAAGCGAGGTTGGTTGCTCAGGGGTTTAGCCAGAAAGTGGGGATAGACTATGAGGAGACATTTGCTCCTATGGCCCGTTTGGAGGCAATTCGGATCCTTCTAGCATTTTCAGTTGCTAAAGGGTTCAAGTTGTACCAAATGGATGTGAAGAGTGCATTCCTGAACGGGTTCTTAGAGGAAGAAGTGTATGTGAGGCAACCCCCGGGCTTTGAGAGTGAGAGATTTCCTCATCGGGTATACAAACTCAGAAAAGCACTATATGGCCTTAAACAAGCTCCCAGGGCATGGTATGGTAGGTTGAGAGGGTTCTTGTTTAGTAAGGGGTTTGTGATGGGTAAGGTGGATCAAACTCTCTTTCTCCTCAGGCAGGGTGTTGACATTCTGATCGTGCAAATATACGTGGATGATATAATCTTTGGTGGCTCCTCTCACACTTTGGTTGCCAGGTTTGCAGATGACATGAGCAGGGAATTCGAGATGTCCATGATGGGTGAATTGCAGTTCTTTCTCGGGCTCCAGATCAAGCAGTGCAAGGACGGGACGTTTGTGCATCAAGCCAAGTACACAAAGGACATAGTAAAGAAATTCAAGATGGATGACTCGAAGCCGATAGCTACGCTGATGAGTACGACTACAGCTTTGGATATGGATGTTGATGGCGAGCCCATGGACCAGAAGGAGTATCGGAGCATGATCGGCTCCCTCCTCTACTTGACGGTGACGAGGCCGGACATACAGTTCAGTGTGTGTCTGTGCGCTCGTTTTCAGGCTTCACTGAGGACTTCACATCGGCAGGCCGTCAAGAGGATCTTCAGGTATTTGAACTACACCCCTGAGTTTGGTCTTTGATATTCTGCGGCCTCGACACTCAACCTTCACGGGTTTGCAGACGCTAACTTCGTTGGGTGTCGTTTGGATGGTAAGTCTACTTCTGGAGGGTGTCAGTTTCTTGGGTCTTCTTTAGTTTCTTGGTCATCCCACAAGCAGTCGAGTGTAGCCCAGTCCACTACAGAGGCCGAGTATGTTGCTACAACCAGTTGTTGTTCCTAGCTCCTATGGATTACCTACACTATGAGCGACTTTGGTGAGGAGTGTTCCCATGTCCCACTCTTTTGTGACAGCACTAGTGCCATAAGTGTAGCCAATAACCCAGTTCTCCACTCCAAAACCAAGCATATAGAGGTGAGGTACCACTTCCTGAGAGACAATGTGGAGAAGGGAAAGATTGCTTTGATCCATGTACCCACCGAGAACCAACTAGCTGGTATCTTTACCAAACCCCTTGACCAAGCTACTTTCACTCGCTTGCGGGGTGAGCTCGGTGTGTGTGTGCTTTCCTGAGTTGGTGGTGGGAGCTCCTGTGTAGCATATGTATCATATTTATCTTTTTGTATGGCATTGCATTTGTATCATGATGTATAGTCATCTTTGTATCTTAGGTTGTCTTTTCTTTTGTATCATATGGTAGGATGAGCTTCTCCTATATACATTGATTGCTATGATATGCTAGTTGTGAGCATGTTTGATGTGACTTGTGAAGGATAGTCATGCCCTTGATAGTTTTGCTATATTTGCATGTTGAGGTGGCTAGTTTTTGGAAAATGTTTAGATAGGCTCTCTCTTATGAGTTTAAGGATTAGCATGATCTTAGTATGCTTTGGTGGTTTATGTCTGTTGGGTATTTTAGCGTCACATGAATAAATCCGCAAGCGCACGGATACCGTTGTACCTTTCACCTCAAAGTATTCCAAGGGTATCGAATCCAAGGGAACATGTGTGCACTAACTTCGTACTAGTCAGTCCAAGGACACACCCAAATAAAAGGCAAGGATAGAGAGGATTCCTAAAGATAGCACTATAGATGAGATTAAAGGTCGATCTCTAGATAGAACTTGGCTTAGGGTACCGTTAGCCCTGACTTAACAGGCGACTCCGGTACGCGGATCTAAGTGGAACGAAGCTCTGACTATATCCAGCTGCGGAGGATCAACGAGGGCCAGACGGGCTGTCACCACCACCTGGACTGCCTCTACCTAACCTTGGGATAAGCCGAACGAATGATAACCGGTAGCGTGACACCACATCTACGCTGTGGTTACTACCGTAGCCAACGGACTACGGCACTCTGTACTTATAGAACTACGACCACGGAAGAGAACTGATCTCACTCACTATATGTACTACTAGCTTATACTAGAGGCATACAGGAGAGAATTTGACCCCGTACTGTGCTTCCAACGTATACGAACGACTTGCAGCAGACGAACGCATAAACCCAGGATCTACGCACTAGCAGAGAAAAAAGACTACTCATGCAACCTAGCATAAACTACTAGAAAGGAATCACGAACACACTTTATTCTAATCAGAGCATGCAAGCATTTCCACTTTATTCTAAAAGACAAGTCATACAAACAGGATACAAACTTGTGCACCTAATCAACTAGATCGAGGGGGTGTGTTCGTGAAGAAAATGTGCCTCTAAATGATGAACAGGCGAAGAACACAAGAACATATCACTCAAGTATGAATAACACTTTAGTCTAAATAGAAAATGTAGAAATACTCACTTTACTCTAATTGAAGAACGAAGCATCCGTAGAAATACAAATCTCTCTCTCACTCTCCTATTCTCTAATCTACCAGGGAGAGGCCTCTCCTTTGAAGGGAAGCTCTCATCCTTGGGTGAGATGGTGTATCTAAAATGACCCCCCGCCCCTTGTATTTATAGGCAAGAGGGAGGCTTGCCTTGGGGGTGTTTGAGCTCCATCTTGCCCCTATTTTCTAGCTGCACGAGGGAGGAAATGGAGGAGCCACGGCACTGTAGCATCCTTTGTACAGTGCCTAAGGCGGTGGAGCAAAGAACCGACACAAAACCGGATCCTATGCCCCTGAACCTGCGCTGAACCGGAGTAAAATGAAGAGAACCGGGCGCCTCTAGGTCGGTTGCCAGGAAAACCAGCAAACCATACACCCTGGGTTGCCACGCGTCTCGCCTGGGCCGGCCCATGGCCGCCTCCCGCATGGTCGAGCATGTCGTACTCGGGGGTTGACCCGCAGGATTGGCTGCCCGCCAACCGCTGTGGAGCCGCCACGTCCCCAGGCGGACCCCTCCTGCATGATCCCGCGCAAGAGGCTGGGAGCCGCTCGCTGGCCGCCGCGTGGCCTCTGGTGGAGTCCTGCACGCACGCAAGCCTGTGCTCGCGTTGACTTGCGGCCGGGCGTGGGCCCCACTGGATGGGTCTGCTACTGACGAGTGCTAACATCAACATTCTCTATCGTTTTCTCCCTATTAATATCTTCTGCGTCCGAGCTCCAAAGTAGGCGAATAATATATCCATTTCGATCGTCTCGATGAGCCTGTCCCAATGGTACAGTTCAAATTGGCATTTGAGACTGTTTGTGATGTCGTCCTATATATGCCATTGGATCACTTGCTCTCAAATATACCATTTAATGTGTATTTCGGTGCGTCCTGCAACAAAAGCTAGAAACACCAACAGTTGTGGAACTTGTCAGTATAAAGCCCTATTCTAGTGTTGATGATCTCTTTTCATTAATTTAATGCAGGAATTGATGGCATAAAAGTGGTACTTAACAACCGTCAACAACACCCCCACACTTGACCTTTGCTCGTCCTCGAGTGAAGGAGAAAGGATCAAGGTGAGACATGATATCCAAAGGTATGAAGCGAGCATAAGAGATATTCCAAAACATACCTTGTACTTGTGAACTCTGTGGAGTGTCTATCATGCCGTCTTAGGTAGTTGAGGAATGGAACGGTCATGAATCAAATCACTTCTGCTCATCATGTCAAGTAACTTGGGGTTTTGCAATAAGTTTTCAAAAACAAACCCTTGCTTAGCTCCTCATTTGATTCTCTCAGATCGCTCAATGTGTGTATGTCCTCACCAAGGCATTAGATTTGCCTTTCTTTCATCCTACTTCTAATGATGGCTATATGTGGAGCTCAGGGTATGATAAAAGATAAAGCATACTTGCATCACATCTATTGCAAAGTCAAAAACCGGATCCAAGGAGAAAATCAAGTCATACAATCAGATCAAGATATGCACATGTATGGATGTGATGGATATGGTAAAGTGGATACTAGGCCCGGAATGGGTGCTAGATGTTACCATATATATGATGAATGTTGTGGTGATGGTAAGGTGGACACTAGGCCCGGAATGGGTGCTAGTTTTTACCATCAAATTTTGGAACTCCATTTTGCATGATTCCATCTCTCTTCTTTTTCTTCTTTCCTTTGGACATGGGCTATCTCTTTTTTCTCTTCTCTTTTTTTTCTCACGCTTTGAGCATGATTTTGTTTCTTTCTTTTTTCTTTTTTTCTTTTCTTTTTTTTCTTTTTTTTGCATAGCCCATGTCTCTTTTTTCAAGAATACTTTTGGAGAGAGAGGTCACACCACATATGGAGCTTTATTTTTTCGTGGAATGGATGATACAATGCTAACTTCCAGTGTAGAAGCATAGCAAGGGGATATGGAGTGCACATGAATCTTGATCATGAAAGCATGAAAAGAATTCTCACAATGGTCACAACAATTTGACAAAGCTCAATGTAATATCAAGCAGCATATGAGTCTAAGGTTTTCAAGATAACTCATCATATGGCTTTGGTAGGACTTTGACATATCAAAGAGGAGCTTTGCGAAGGGTTTTCAAATTTTCAAATAAAATTCGCAAGCACTCAATCATTCGGAGAGAAGATCATATCACCAAACCATATCACAAACATCAACTACTTAGATGAGCATGAGTTCCCTAATGATATTTGTTCACAAGCATCAAGATAATAAGTATGGAATAAAACATATGCAAGCCAACCAAAGGAAACATGTAGAGCAAGTTGAGCACGATTCCTTGAGTTGATTTAACAGATAAGAATTGAAACTCATTCAAACTCATAAATCAAGAAGAGTGAGATAAAGGGTGCACATACCATCACTCCTGAAGAATATAAGAAACAAGGAAGACCAGTGGTGGTTCAGCTCACACATGGGGCAGCCGGATCACTCTAGTTTACCTTGTCCCTTGTCGTGAAAGTGCGGTCGATGTTGTGCAACGCCTGTGTGGGAGATCTCAAGTGTGAATGTCAATGATAAGCTTGGGAGATCTCCCCCACACTTGTTCATGTACCTGGTGTTGTCTTCAAACCAAAAAGGAAAAACAAAAGATGGACTCTACGGATTCGAGAACCAGTGAGCCTTTATTCGAAAACAAACACATTTTTTTGTTTTTTTATTCACCATGAACCTAGCTCAACAAGACTGACAGGTCTTGGCTTCCCTTCCCTTTTGAAGCAAACTCGATGACTTACCCATTTGGATTTGGAAATTCCTGCAAGGGTTAGTCCACATATACAACCAATATCCATGCATGCATTAACTATAAGGTTCATCAATCAAACTCGACACCACGTCTTGTTTGATGGAAGAAGACTGTTTTAACCTAAGCACCATGCTTAATTTAAAACAACCTATGAAAGCATAAAGCTAAACATGCACTTAAACTATAGCATCACAAACATAGATAAAGGAAGCATGAAAGCAAGATCAAGCTATTTCCAAAGGGATATCAACATGAGCATAAGATGGTGAACATCGGGCAACCTCCCGAAAGGGCTTTGTTTAAAGTCAAAAGCAGGACGTACCTAACTGGGCAAGACGCAGGAGCTAACATCATCTCCAAACCAGGATAAGATTTTATGTGAGGGGAACATTACTCCAGATACTCACATACCTCCCCCACACTTGAAGTTTGCATTGCTAGGCAACAAAACTCAAGTGTGCAGAGATCAAGCTTCCTTTAGTAAATGTTCTCTCACCAAAAACTTACCAAAGTGTTGTAGTTGATGTTGCTCACATGTTCTTAGGCATCAGCTGTCCACCGTTCTTCTCAATCTCCACCTAAAAGGTTAGCGACCAAAATACTCGAGGGACAATCTTATCCTAAAAACATGCTCTTGCTTTTTATTTGAAAAGGGAAATAAAACAAACCTATGCTAAGCTAGGCTATCTCCTGGTAGTGCTTTGTTTACGGTCATAAGCTCGACCCTGGGAACTTCTTCTTGTAGCTATCATTGGTGATGTCATTCCCGCCTCACCACCAATTTTCAATGTATCATTGAAGCTTCAGCTGCAAGGTTAGTGCCACAGCGCATGCACGAAATCTGCAATGCTTATGGTAAACATATGCATCTACAACCAACCTTCTAAACTTTTTACAAAAGAGAACCATAAGGAGGTTGTAGTCCTCGTGCATGCTCCGTGCACTGAGCATGGCTGACTCTGGAGAGGCATGATGCAAGCATGGTTCCTGAGGTATATCAAGAGTGAAGCTACCATGCTTGTCAATGGAATCCTTTCCTCCGGACTCCAGAGTCGGCGCCTCATAGATTTCCATGGCCCATGAATTCTCCATCTCAGGAGATGCATCGTGGAAGCTCGATGTTGATTCTTGATCAAGGTCAAGAACAACATAATGTGGGCCAGTGGGAAGAGGCTCAAACTCGGTCGAGGGTGATGATGATCATTCGTCTTCACAAAGGTGAAGAGGGTCTTCCGAGTCGTACTCCCGAGGAGTAGAGAATTCTACACCCTCAACGAGAACGGGCTCGAACGATGCGACCGGAGATACATGCATCGTCTCCTCGAGCGAGTCTTGCTTGGGAAGAGGCTTTGCCATAGAACTTTCTGAAAACAAGGGAGTGGTGGCAGAAGCGGCTTCCCTAAGCTTTTCATCTAGGCTCCCTCGAGATGCATCGAGAAGTTTTTCTATAGGGAGGCCTAGGAGGAGATCAAGATCGAGGATATCAAAGATATGGAAGTCTAGAGTGACCTCAATCTTGTCTATGGTGATCGGCACGGCATATGCAACCCCCCGACACTCAAGAATGTGTCCCGAGGGACAACTCTTGAGGAGCTTGTCGGATGGTCTTAGCGTAATGTTGCCCAACAAAGTGTGCGCTAGGTGCCATGGCATAATATTAACCTCCATAGTGGGGTTAAGATGGGCTTCTACGATAATTCCCCTTGTGGAACAAGAAATGATCAAAGAAGGTGAACAAATCCAAAGTGCTTCGGAAAAGTTTCCCACTCCAGTTGACCACTTCTTCTCCATGGCCTCCATGATAGATGTTTTGTTTGGAGGATCGGGAGGCAAAGGAGGTACCGTAGGCCTAGGGGAAGGTTTTGTCAAAAGATTTCTAGCTGGATGGATTTGGACAGAAGAGGGCTCCTTCCCTAGTTGGATATCTAAGCAATTCGAGGTGTTTTTGAGATCTTCAAAAGGGTCATCCTCGAATTGATAGAGGAACTTTGGAGGTTGAATTTCTTCTTCCTCCATGGTTCCTGGTTCAGGTGAGGGTTCTATGGTTGAATAAGAGGATGTGGAAGGTGATGGATCGGATTCAGTCGCTAGAAGATCCTCATAGCTCGACTCAGATTGGCAGGGTTCGCTATGAATGGTGGGGAAGACAGAGCTCTCCAAGAGGGAATCAAGGATCTCTCTTACTTCTGTTGGAGTTTTGTGAACAAACGAACCTCCAGTGATCTCGTCGAGATCTAAGGCAGCATCCATGTCTAGACCCATGCAAAAGATGTATAATGGTACATCATCGGGAAGAGACAATAGGTTTAGGTCAGAAGCCAGAAGACATAAAAACTAGCCCATGCTGCCCATAGCACCAGTAGACTCCTCCTCTAATTGCTCGAAATCGAGAATGTCCGTTGGGAGAGAGGCTATGCGAGTGTACCATTGCTCCGTCCTCTCCATGAGAGAGAACGAGCTACAAAAGTCATCCCGAAGCTCTTCCCAATTACCGTTCACACTCCCTACAGTGTGAGTGTACCATTGTTCTGCTCTCCCCATGAGAGATAAAGGAAACAACTTCCACCTCATGATTTTCTGTGTCATGCCTGGGATAGCCAAACGTGAACACAAATCCTCAAATTCTTTCATATGGATGTAGGGATCTTCATTGATCGCTCCAAAGAAGGGTCTATCCTGAACCATGTCTATAAGGTTGGGGTTGAGTTCATGCTTGGATGAAAACATTGATGGATCATTGAACTCGTAAATTGAGGTGGAGAGGTCATGAAAGGATGACCTCTCCATGGGTAACGGGGGTAAGGGTAGAATAAAGAAAAATGAAAAGATACGAGGACCACTGGGTACGAAGATAGATACAGCAACCGTTCACCAGCAACAGCACCAAAAAGCTTGTTGGGTATTTTAGCATCACACGAATAAATCCGCAAGCACACGGATACCGTTGTAGCTTTCACCTCAGAGTATTCCAAGGGCATTGAATCCAAGGGAACGTGTGTGCACTAACTTCGTACTAGTCAGTCCAAGGACACACCCAGATAAAAGGCAAGGATAGAGAGGATTCCTAAAGATAGCACTATAGATGAGATTAAAGGTCGATCTCTAGATAGAACTTGGCTTAGGGTACCGTTAGCCCTGACTTAACAGGCGACTCCGGTACGCGGATCTATGTGGAACGAAGATTATATCCAGCTGCGGAGGATCAACGAGGGCCAGACGGGCTGTCACCACCACCTGGACTGCCTCTACCTAACCTTGGGATAAGCCGAACGAATGATAACCGGTAGCGTGACACCACGTCTACGCTGTGGTTACTACCATAGCCAACGGACTACGGCACTCTGTACTTATAGAACTACGACCACGGAAGAGAACTGATCTCACTCACTATATGTACTACTAGCTTATACTAGAGGCATACAGGAGAGAATTCGACCCCGTACTGTGCTCCCAACATATACGAACGACTTGCAGCAGACGAACGCATAAACCCAGGATCTACGCACTAGCAGAGGAAAAAGACTACTCATGCAACCTAGCATAAACTACTAGAAAGGAATCACGAACACACTTTATTCTAATCAGAGCATGCAAGCATTTCCACTTTATTCTAAAAGACAAATCATACAAACGGGATACAAACTTGTGCACCTAATCAACTAGATCGAGGGGGCGTGTTCGTGAAGAACACGTGCCTCTAAATGATGAACAGGCGAAGAATACAAGAACATATCACTTAAGTATGAATAACACTTTAGTCTAAATAGAAAATGTAGAAATACTCACTTTACTCTAATTGAAGAACGAAGCATCCGTAGAAATACAAATCTCTCTCTCACTCTCCTATTCTCTAATCTACCAAGGAGAGGCCTCTCCTTTAAAGGGAAGCTCTCATCCTTGGGTGAGATGGTGTCTCTAAAATGACTCCCTCCCCTTGTATTTATAGGCAAGAGGGAGGCTTGCCTTGGGGGTGTTTGAGCTCCATCTTGCCCCTATTTTCTAGCTGCACGAGGGAGGAAACGGAGGAGCCACAGCACTATAGCGTCCTCTGTACAGTGCCTGAGGTGGTGGAGCAACGAACCGACGCAAAACCGGATCCTATGCCCCTGAACCGGTGCTGAACCGGAGTAAAATGAAGAGAATCGGGCGCCTCTAGGTCAGTTGCCAGGAAAACTAGCAAACCATACACCCTGGGTTGCCACGCGTCTCACCTGGGCCGGCCCACGGTCGCCTCCCGCGTAGTCGAGCGTGCCGTACTCGGGGGTTGACCCGCAGGATTGGCTGCCCGCCAACTGCTGCGGAGCCGCCACGTCCCCAGGCGGACCCCTCCTGCATGTTCCTGCGCAAGAGGCTGGGAGCCGCTCGTTGGCCGCCGCGTGGCCTCGGGTGGAGTCCCGCACACGCGCAAGGCTGTGCTCGCATTGACTTGCGGCCGAGCGTGGGCCCCACTGGATGGGTCCGCTGCTGACGAGTGCTGACATCAACATTCTTTATCGTTTTCTCCCTATTAATATCTTCTGCATCCGAGCTCCAAAGTAGGCGAATAATATATTCATTTCAATCGTCTCGACGAACCCGTCCCAATGGTACAGTTCAAATTGGCATTTGAGACTATTTGTGATGTCGTCCTATATATGCCATTGGATCACTTGCTCTCAAATATACCATTTAATGCGTATTTCGATGCGTCCTGCAACAAAAGCTAGAAACACCAACACTTGTGGAACTTGTCAGTATAAAGCCCTATTCTAGTGTTGATGATCTCTTTTCATTAATTTAATGCAGGAATTGATGGCATAAAAGTGGTACTTAACAACCGTCAACAATGTCACGCTTAATTCATGGTTGGATATCATGTGCTTCTCACTTGGGGTAAAAGACCCATGTGTCATTATGAATGTTTAGCCCATGTGTTACCTTGTGGGGGAGCATAAGCTTCTTTTTGCTGCAAAGGCACTTCATGTACCATTTTATGCTTAAATATGAAAAATTAACTTGGTATAAATTGCCTTGCTCAAAATTGTGCTCTCAATTGATCCATGTCATATATGTTTTAAATCTGATTTTTTATGGGTGCTAAATCGTTGCATGTTGTCTACCATGAGAAATCTCATTTTAAGAAGTAGACACATGGCTCGATGGCTTTAACATGACATGAGATGCTTATGGGTGTTTGTAATGATCTTGTGTTAAGGATATGTGACCTAGCATGAAGGTTGTGTGATTTAAATTCACTTTGGTAGACTTTGCTCATGTTTTGCTCTTTAGCTCATGAGAGGAAAAATTTTCGCAAAATTGTGTATTTTGATCATGGCTTGCTCTTTTGTTCATATAGCTTTACTATCATGATGGCAATGCTCATACGAATCTTTGGAATGTCTTGCTTGCTCATTTGCTCACTCGTAGCATTTTGTAGTGCTCTTTGTCTATTTGAGAAGCTCTAGGTTGTATTTTTCGTAGAAATACCTTGATTCATGTATTGTCAACAAAGGGGAGAAGTTTGTGCATGGAAAATGGATCTGAGCATGTTTAGAAGGTTTTTGGCTGGTTTCAAACTATTTCGGAACATGTTTTTCTGGGGGCGGTCACATAGGGCGGTCAGACCGCCCTGTCTGTGGTGTGACCGGCCCAGGCGGTCTGACCGGCCTGGCTAGGCGGTCTGACCGGCCTGGGTCAGTGAGAGCAAGTTTTGCTCATTTTTCATGCATCTGCAGTAGTTCTTGCATGCATATGTTCAGGGGGAGTGCATTTGCTCAGGGGGAGCCTACATGTGTCCAGGGGGAGCTCCGTGTGTCGCCTGAGTTCTTGCTTTGGTGGTTTCCTCTTCGTGAGCTTTAGTTTGTGTCTCAGTTGTGTTGAGCCGTTGCCCTTGCCTTAGGGGACCGAGACTTTGGCTTCAAGTGATCAGGGCTTGTGTTGTTTGGTTTTTGGATCACTTGATGGGTTGTTTGTTGTTTCTTTCTTTTTCTTTTCCTATGTTGATTACTATGTGTGTGGGTGTTGTCAATGCACTCATCAAGGGGGAGATTGAGGACCTGTGTGGTTCTAAGACCGGTGGATGGTCGCTCCTTAGTGATGAGTGATTGACAACGTTGTGTGGACTAACTCTTGGCCAAGTATTGCAGGTACAGGTTGCGGCTTGATTCGCGTGGTGCAGGTGACGATCAAGTGCGAAAGGTCTATGTCTGTGTGATCTCCCAGGAGCGGAGAGACGAGTAGGCTTCGATCAAGGTACCCGGTGGCCGACGGGATCAAGTGCAGACCGTACGCTGGCAAGAAGAGCAAGACGACATCGAGAGGGATGGAACCGGTGCAAGGTAGTAGCTAACAACTGAAGCTTGCACGCAGGGTTTGCAGTGGTTTGGCCACAAAAGCACTGGGTTGCTTGGCTGAGCCACAAAGCCAAGGCCGAAGGCTCGACGGGGCGACCAGCTTGCTCAGGCCGGTCTGACCGCCCAGGACGGGTGGTCTGACCGCCTGGTTCACAGCGCATCGAGAAGCTTCGAAGCGGAGGACGCGTGGCGCGATCATGAGGCTTGTGTGGAGATGAAGCGGATTGCGGCCAGCGGGAGTCCGTCCTATGAAGAAAAAGATCAAAGTTCCCAAAGTGCCCTTGGTGGGTGTGTATCTTAAGTTAAGTAAGTAGGGGTAGTATGGTCATTGGTTGCCCTCCATATAAACTCAGTTGAGAGGAGATGGCAGCCACCTCTTGGAACCCTAGTTCATTTGCTTTCCTCTTTAGTTTTCCTTAGGCCTAGCTTGAGAGCTTCAAGAGAGATCTTGTGAGAGGGATGGATGTTCGGGCGGCTTGCTAGACCTTGTATGAACCTTTCATGGTATGTATGGAAGCTTCGGCGTGGTTCATCTAGTCTCTCTTGGTCTCCCGACATTTTCCTTTTAGGTGATTTTTGGAGCTCTTTTTGGGGATTTTCGTGGTGGCTTGTTTGAGGGGTCTCTTGAAGGGATTCTTGTTGGGTGTCACACATGAGGTCTTCGTGCCTCTTTTCTTGGTGACTTTGCCCCAGAAATCCTTTGGGAAATCCTTTGATTTGGGTGGATTTTGGAGTTCTTGGAGTTCATGACCTAGAGACATTCGATTCGCGATTCCTCTTAATTGGATGGGTTTCGGTGGGTATCCTTTGGTGGAGAGGTCATTCATGAGGTGACCCAGCTATCCCCGAAGTTTCGTTGTAATCCGTGGAGTGAATCGGGAGATCGGGTGAAGTGAAGTTGGGAGTTGACCCGCGGCCAGTTTCTGCAGGGGAGGCGGTCTGACCGCCCAGGGCACGCGGTCTGACCGCCCTGGGGGTTTCGCTAGGAAAGTGTTCGTTTTCCGAGGATTTTCTCTGAGAGCTTGTTTTCCTTGATCAGAGGAGTTTCCAGGCTAAATCTTGGGTCGTTTTGGAGTCGTGAGCTTCGAGTTGTAGTTTTGGGGAATTTCTCAGCCTAGGCGGTCTGACCGCCCTGTCCATGCAGTCTGACCGCCCCTGGAAGGAAATTTCCCATGTGTGGTTTCCACTGTTGTGATTGAGTAGTTTCAGTGCTTGTTGTTGAGGTTTGCTCCTAGGATCAGTAGCACTCCAGTGGCTACGTGATCTTGGCAAACGTGCGGATAGAGTGGTGAAAGTGGTTTTGGGATCGAGGCCGTGTTCATCTTGTTGGAGGTGCTATCTCCCTCGAGAAAGAATTTTTATCGGCTCCCATTCACTCCCCCCCTTCTCTGGTCGCCCATTCCGGTCCTTCAATTGTCCTTGCCGCTTCAATTAACATACGGTTCTTCCTGTCAACAACGCCATTTTGTTGAGGAGTGTATGGAGCGGAGAGTTCATGCTTGATGCCTTCTTCATCAAGGAATTCTTCAACTTGAGTGTTCCTAAACTCCGAGCCAGTGTCACTTCTTATGTTCTTGACCTTAAGCTCGAACTCATATTGAACTCTTCTTATGAACTTCTTGACCAGTCCCTTTGCTTCACTTTTATCTTGCAAAAAGAATACCCAAGTGAAACGGGAAAAGTCATCAACAATTACTAAACCATATTTGTTACCACCGATGCTTATGTAGGCAATTGGTCCAAACAAGTCCATGTGTTGTAGCTTCAATGGTCTTGATATTGAAAGGATGTTCTTGGCGGGATGATGCGCTCCAACTTGCTTTCCCGCTTGACATGCACTACATAACCTATCTTTCTCAAAAACAACATTTGTTAGTCCTAGGATGTGCTCGTCCTTTTGAAATTTGGCCAAGTTCCTCATGCCAACATGGGCTAGTCGGCGATGCCATAGCCAACCCATGTCGGATTTTGCCACTAAGCAAGCCTTAGTGTCCACCTTTACTTTTGTGAAATCCACATAGTAAAACTTTCCCCTTAGGTGACCTGCAAAGACAATAGAGGAATCCTCACTTCTCGAGACGGTCACACCCTCTTTGGTAAAGAGACAATTGTAGCCTTTCTCACAAAGTTGTGAAATCGACAACAAGTTGTACCCTAGACCTTGAACATGGAAAACATCTTCAATTGAATTTGTTGTTGAGATAGCAATTTTACCTAGACCAATCACATCATCTTGACCATTATCTCCTTATATGATAGTTTTCGTAGGGGTGTCATAACGCTCAAGGGATGCAAACAAACCTTCATCTCCGGTCATATGATTAGTGGCACCACTATCAATTAACCTTGCGGTTCCACCAGAGGAGTAGGCCTACAAAACAAGTTTACGCTTTTGGTTTAGGTACCGAAAATAATTTGGGTCCTTGGAGGTTAGAAGCATAAACTTTTGGAACCCACACACTCTTCCTCATAGCCTTCTTGGCATAGGCTCCAACATACTTGACCACCATTTTACCATTGTGGTCCAAGGTCACAACATAGTCACACGTGTAGTTGGGAGAAGGCTTGTGTTCCACCACATTCTTCGGTGCCTTTGATGGAGAATTAACCCCACCATTTTCATTTGTGATGTTCACAACCTTTGACTTCTCTTGTGTTGTGGTAGAGGTGGTTACTCCATGGGCAATATCCATAATAGTGTTGAGGTAGCCTCCCTTGTTCCACAAGGGGATCTCATGCCCTTTCACCACCCTTCTACCATTGACCTTGTTGTCCTTTTAGTGTCCAAGTCCTCTTGTGTCAATTGCCTTGGGTATGGACTTGGCACCCAACTTACCTTGGTTGATCAACATGTTCAACTGGACAATCTCCTTATCCTTGTTCTTAGTTGTTTCCTCTAGCCTTACAAGGTTAGTCTTAAGAGCATTTATATCAACATTAGAACATATAGAGCAACCTTTGCTAGTGGAGGGATTAGAGTCAAAGTTTTCTTTAGGCTCGGCCTTGGTGCTTTCCCAAAGAGCACTATAGTTTGCTTCAAGATTTTTGTGTTTGTCCATCAAGCATGAGAAGCTTGTTTGAAGCTCACTATGAGTGGCCTTTAGGGAAGCTAAAGATTCATTTGCCAAAGAGTAGTCCTTTAGCATCCTCTTGTTAGAGTCATTGGCCAAGGACAAGCCTACGGTCAACTTCTCCACCTTAGCTTTCTCCTCGGCAAGGGTTTTCTCTAGAGCAAGGTTTCTTTCCTTTTCACGGATAAGCAAGTCTTCTTGCTCATGGAGAATCTCATTCTTTTCTTCTAATTTGTCCAAAAGCTTTTTAATTTCTTTATGACCCTTTTTACCAAATTGCTTTATCATGTTGGCCTCCATTTCTTTTTCCTCATCAAAGTTGTATATATCATTACTAGGTGTGGATGATGATGAGGTGAGAGAGGATGAGGTGGTAGATTCTTGTACCTTGCTCCCTCTTGCCATGAGACAAAAGTGAGAGTTGTCCTCATCGTCGGACAGGTTGTTGAAGAGGTGTGGTGAAGATGCTCCTTGTGCCATAGCAAGTGTTGCCATGCCTTGCTTCTTTGGTGCTTCATCCTCATCACTTGAGTCCCATTGTTGACCCACGTGAGCACGCCCTTGGTACTTGTTCTTGTACTCTTTGCTCTTCTCCTTGTACTTCTTCTCTTCCTCATTGTTGTCCTTGTTCTTGTTCTTGGGACACTCGGCAATGAAGTGTCCATACTCTCCACACTCATAGCATATTCTTTGTGACTTTTTCTTTCTATCATCACCACCTTTCCTTGATGCCTTGAACTTTAAGAACTTCTTGTATTTCCTTATGGTAAAGGCGGTTTCTTCATCCGTGCTTCCTTCTTCACTTGAATCTTCATTCTTAGTCTTGGAAGTCTTGGGCTTTACTTCCACCACTTCACTAGAGCTAGCATTGAGTGCTAGACTCTTGTTCACCTTCAAACTAAGAGACTTCTCCACGTCTTGATCAACTAGCTCTTGATGCAAGATTTCACCAAGAAGTTGATTGGGAGTCAAGTTGTAGTAGTTTGGGTCTCTCCTTATCATGGTTGCTAGGTTTGGGTTCTTCGGTGTGAAGGCTCTTAGCAACTTCTTTGTGACCTTTTCATCTTCCCAATCATTGCTTCCTAGTTCTCTAATGTCCGAGACAAGGAGCATTAGCTGATCATATATTTGCCTCGCGCTTTCTCCATCCTTCATGATGAACAGCTCAAGCTCTCCGTGGATCAAATCAATCTTGCCTCTTCTCACATGATCGGTACCTTCATGTGCTTCCTTGAGTGTGTCCCAAATCACCTTGGCAATTTGGATGTTCCAGACTTTGTTGAACTCTTGAGCACACAAGGATCCCATGATGACTCTTGTTTCTTGTACATTGCGGTGGAGGTCTTGTTCATGCTCGATTGTCATAGCTTCACCTTCGGCCAGAATTGTCACACCTACACACACAATCTTCCAAAGAGAAGGGTGAAGCCCGTAAAGGTGCATTTGCATATCATAAACCCATTTGGGATAGTCTTTCCCATCGAAGTGGGGAGGCTTTCCCAAATGTACAGAATAGAATTTTTCGTTAGGATTGTTGCCCGAAATGTGTCCGTAGTGGAAGGGCACTTCATAGTAGCCGGAATGAGAGTGCTTTGCTTGCTCCTTCTTGATCATCTTCTTGAGGAGCTTCTTGGCCATCTTATTTGCCTTCTTCTTCTTCTTGGCTTTCCTTCTTTTCTTCGTCGCTTTCTTTGCATCATCGTCACCATCCTTGACGTCTTCATCACTTGAACCGGAGTCCGAGTCAGATTCGGAGGAGGAATCGTCGGAGCTCGCGACGTTGGATGGTGTACGGCTTGGGGCCTTCCCCATTGCCTCTAGGGTTGCAGCTTGGTCTTGAGCGGCCTTGAGCTCTCTCACTTGAGCTTCCTTGGCGGCGAGTTCTTGAGCGGCGAGTTCTTGAGTGGAGGGGATAACACCACTCCCCGACATCTTGATCCCTTAGCGGTTAAGCCTAAATCAAGGAATTAGGCTCTGATACCAATTGAAAGGACCATGTGATGCCTAGAGGGGGGTGAATAGGCTCACTTCAAAATTTCCTGAAAATTCTTCGCAGCGGTTAAATACAAGTCGGAACTTCCGACACAGGGCCAGAACTTCCGATGGCTCGGAACTTCCAGTCCTGGGGCGGAACTTCCGACCTAGACAGGAAAGTCGAAACTACAACAGGAATTTAAGTGCGACCTAACAATTCTATATGAATCAAAAGTTTAGTTTAGATGCTAAGAACCTCCTGCAACCAAAGATACGAGCTGTAACACAACAAATATATAGATTGGGCCAAAACACACTTCTAGGGTTAGAGAGATGAGAAGAACTCAAACAATCAATTGACAAGAGGTTTAATCCGAAGTTCACTTCCACAAAGGAAGTTACGTCTCCGTTGAGGATCCCACAAAGGGAGAGCTATCACCAAGAGCCTCTTGCCTCACCCAACCCCCACAAAGGAAGATTGGTGCTCACTAAGAATTCTCCACCAAGGAGGGGTAATACAAACGATCCCGGGTACTCCACACAAAGAGGGCACTTAACGGGCGACGCCTAACCGTCTAGAAGCAAACTTCAAGAGTAACAAATGTGAATCGACGACCAAAGATGCTTCAAGTGCTCCTAAGATGAAGGAGATGAACCACACATTCAAAGCTTCTCAATCTCACACCTCAAATCTTCTCTGACCCAAGCCCTAGCTCAAATCACTCAAGAATTAGCTCAAGGAGGGAGGGGAAGAGAGTTGAATGCTCAAGGAGGTGTTTTGTCTCAGGGTAGGTCAGCAGCAAATGAAGAGAGAGGAGTTGGGGTATAAATACCCGAGCTCCAAAATCTAGCCGTTACTGTTCAGTTAAAGGGTTTATCGGAACTTCCGACCCGGAGTCAGAACTTCCAAGGGTTAGCTTAAATTGGAACAAAAGACCTTTATCGAAACTTCTGACCCTGGGTCGGAACTTCCAACGGTCATAAGAGAACGACCAGAAACCCTTTATCAGAACTTCCGACCTGAGGTCGGAACTTCCGACAAACACTGAATTTTTCCCAAAAATTCAGTATGTGTTCGTGCAACGGTGTGAGTGTCTCTCAAAGAAGTTAGTATCTCGACTGAGCACTTTGACATCTCTAGCACTACCATTCGCATCCCTCTTTATAGTACGGTGTTCCTATGACCAAGTTCAAACCGAAAAAGAATTTAAATCTTGCGTGAAGCTTGAACACCGTTTAGAATGAATTTGAGGGCTTCCTTTTTCTCGTTAAACCTGCACACATCTTAGTGAAGCTATTAAACACACCAAATTGTGATTGTCATTATCACCAAAATTAATTAGGGGCCATAGATGCACTTTCAGTGGGTGGACTGCGAGGCGAGCTGGGCCGCAAAAGGGGAAGGAGGAGAGAGCAGGCCGGGGCTAAGGGGAAAATCCAGGGGGTGCGATGAACTTTGAATTGAAAAGGCTTTTCTAATGTTTAAAAGTGAATTTGAATTAGGATTTCAAATTCAATTTCAAACTCAAATCCTTAGGAGTTTAATCTAGGGTTTTATTTGTGAATTTGAAATGAAATTTCAAATTCGTTTTTAACCCAAAGTCCTTAGAGATTTATTCTAGGGTTTTAAAAAATAAATTTGGAATAAAATTCCAAATTCATTTTCTACCCAAAATCCTTAGGAAAAGGAAGAGGTTTTACTATAGTTTGAAATGTGAATTTGAAAAGTGTTTTCAAATTCGAATTTCAAACGAAAATCCTTAGAGGATCATTCAGCAATCAAATGCAACATAAATGTAGGTTTAAATGCAAATTTATTTAAGAAAAAATTGGATCATCTAGAGAAAAGAAAATTAAGCCTATAATTAGAGAAAATTTTTAATAAGTTGGTGTTTTTAAAATGCCTTAAAAACCGGGATGTGACAAGTCAGCTAGCTGAGCGAGAGGATAGCCCCCAGGAGCCCCAAGACAAGTCCGCGGAAGAGACGGTGGCAGCAGAAGCTCACACCGCGCGAGGTTTGCATCTACTTTGGAGCGAAGTAGTCAAATCTGTAGTGGCTGCAGCCCCCAGGCTAGAGGTTGAACAACAAGAAGTTGTCGAAGCAGTAGTTGATGAAGGCCTGGAGGTGGATCTAGAGGCCGACCTGCGTGAAAGGAGATGCTTTAGTTGTGCAAACCCCCGTGCGTCAGATAGACGCATGACTACTTCTTGAGGAGAGCCCGGAGGGTCGCGTAGTGCCACACGAGCCAAAGATTCAAGACCCATCCCCGCTACGCAGCGCTGCAATGAGCTCTGAGACTGGAACAAGTACCCGAGCCAGATTAGAAGAACTGATGCCATATGATGACTCATGCCTGGACGAGCAACTTGGATATGCACTCGGAGATGTTCTGTAGCGTCGAGAAGCTGTTCGCGGTGAGTTGAATACTTGATCTCTGTAGAGTAGTTGTAGTCTAAGATAACTGGTATCTGATCCTTGTGAGTTGATGTCTTGCAGAAAGTTGTCAAGCAGTCGAAGCGGAAGACCCGGCTACTTGAACAATATGACGCGGGCATTGGAGAGGTCGCACAGCTCAGGGAGGATCCGAAAGACCAGAAGTCGCTGGCCCTGAAGCTGAAGGAGGGTCTTGATGCGAATGCCGCCGAGTATCACAATGCGCTTCAAGAGGTGATAGCGCAGAAAGACGATGTCATCAGGAAGAACAAGTCGTTGTGCCTAAAGAACAAAGGTAATACCACTGCCTGAATGCGCTATCGAGTACTTGTTATGTGTAGGTTATGCCCTGATAAGTTGTCATGATCCTGCGCAGAGCTGACTGACGAGGTTGAGAAGCACAAGCAGAAAGCCATTGATTGGCAATTAGCTTACAGCCGCGAAGAATCGTCCCGCCTTGATCTCGAGGCAGATTATAAGGTGCACTGCATGGAACTTGATCATGAGATGCAGCTGGGCATTGACGGATCATATGACCTGCTGACTTGTATGCAGTAATTGAAGACCAAGATTGAAGAAGGAGAGAGAGTCTACGCCAGGAGTTGAAGGCCTTGACAGAAGCAGCGGAGCCCGTGGCGAGTTTGTTCGAGCCCAGAGTGGCAGGGGAGCCGCCACAGCCACTCGTGGAGAGGTTGAGGGACACGCCTGGGAAGATTCTGGAGTATGCACTCCAGCTAGCTTGCACGATCCTGAACCAAGTGCTCAGCTTCATCAAGTCCTTCTACCCAAATGCAGATCTGACAGTCATCATGGGCGGAAGATCCGACGACTGCTCCGACGATAGACTCAACAAGTTGATGTAACAAATGTCACCCATCGCGGAGGCCGTCTCCAGTTATATCAACTTGCATTAGATGTACCTGTAGGAAAAACACTATAGGGAACAAGTGTACTTCCGAACAAGTTATTATGTAACAATAAGTATAATTGAAAAACTTGAAGTAGTCAATTATCTGGATCCCTTAGTTGCTTGTCTGGATGCCGTGTACTCGAGACTAGGATTGTGGAGGATCCGGTGAGTGTTTGGCTGCAAAAAAAGATACAATACCCGAGTAGAAGTACTCAAGTCTAGCTGTGACAACGTAATTGAAGGACCAGAATGGCGACCAGAGAGGGGGAGTGAATGGGAGCTGATAAAAAATTCTTCTCCGAAGAGATGAACTCGGCCTATGATCCCAGATGCTACTCCGAAGTCCTCGACACCTCGCTAGTCAAATCCACAGAGCCACTGGTGTGCACCTGGAACTAGAAACTACCCACACACCCAAGCTACTCGAACACACATCGGAAAACAACCTCGAGCAGCAACCAACTGCCACCAGTCAGACCGGTCTCTAGCACCGGTCAGACCGGTCCAGAGCAACCTGCTCTAAATTCTCTCAAAGTTGCCCAACAATACTAGATGGTAATTCTAGGATGTGAAGCAGTAGGGAGAAATTCAGAAGTCTGCCTGGCAAGAGAAACCACACCAAAACTCGAGCACACCAAAAACTCTCCACAGCCAAACTTGCACCAGAAGTACTCTGTGAACAAGTAGCATAGCCAACAGCAGCAACAAGGATTTTCCCACTGAAAGTCCTGCACCGGTCTGACCGGTCCTCTGCACCGGTCTGGCTCAGGAAAACCCTAGCTGCAAGAACTCGATCTCCGAAGGCCAAAACTGCACGAAAATGAAACAACAGCAAGCCAAGATCCCAACCAACACTCCGGATAAGAACTCCTCGAGAAACTGCCACAGCAGGCCTCACCGGTCTGACTGGTCAAGCCTGGGCAGCTCGGGATGAACTCCACCCGCGAGTCAACTCCCTCCTTCCGATGCCTCGATATCCCGATTCGCTCCACGGTCTCAATTAAAACTTTGGGGATAGGTGTATCACCTCATGGACAAGCCATGCCTAAGAGATCGGCCCCAAAGATCCACTAAATCAAGAGGAATCGAAGGATGAACACCAAGAACACCTTTATCCAGAACACAAAGAAAACCCCAAATTTGAGCACCCAAACCCACGGATTTAGAAGGGGGATCACCAAGAAAAGAACCACAAGGGGCTCATGTATGCATCCCACAACAAATCCGTAAAGGGGAGGCCTCAAATGAACCACAAGAAAATCGCCAAGAAAATGCTCTGAAAATCCACAAAAAAGGAAAACGGGAATCACCACCACAAAAGCTAGAGGAAACATGTCGAACCTTCTATACATGAAAGGAAAGATTGATACAAGGTCTAGCTTGCCTCCCTAGCATCCATCCCTCTCTAAAGATCTCACCGTGAAGCTCTCAAGCTAGTCCTAGATAAAATAGGTAGCTAAAAAGAGAAAATACTAAGAGCTAAATAAAAATCCTAAAGCCAAAGAGATGGCTGCCACAACCCTTTCACCAAGTTTATATATGAAGTCCTCCGGTGGGGGTAAATGACTAGAATACCCTATAGGCGATACAACCCCTCGAAGGGCATATTTGGAAACTTGATTGCCTTTCCATCGGACGGATGCCCGGCAACCGCCCCTCGCGTAGCCTCGACGCCAAGCCTGCGATCCCGACGTGTGTCCTATGCTTTGAGCCACCCGTCGCTCCGCGGCCTCCACCGGTCAGACCGGTCCCGTGCAGACTTGAGTCACCGACCGCTCAGACTTGGCTTTGTGGATCAACCAAGGAACCCAGTGGTTTTGTGGTGAACCACTGCAAACCCCACGAGCTTGGTGCAGCCTCCACGCCGAGCTCCTCGACTTGGCCGCCACGTCCGCTCCGGCTCGATGTTTGCTTTCGGATCAACCAACAAACCCGCTATCATCTGACTTCGACTTGCACTTCTCGCAACATGTGACTCACACTTGATCCTGTCTGGCCACCGGGTCCCTCAAACCAAGCCTACTTGTCCCTCCGTTCCTCGGATGCCCCGCAAGGCTAAGACCTTTTGCGCTTGTTCTTCACCTGCACCAACGCAAATCAAGCTGTAGCCTACATCCACAAGATAGAGCACAACGTCAGTGCACACAACGTTGTCAATCACTCATCACTGAGGAGTGGCCAACCACTAGCCATCGGACACTCTGGTCCTCAATCTCCCCCTTGATGAGTGCATTGACAACACACCACATAATCAATACATAAAGAAAATTAAAAACAGAAGACAAACGAAAACCTCCAAACAAGTGATCCAAAAACCAAAAACACAAAACCTGGTCACTTGCAATCCAAAGTCTCGGTCCCCTAAGGCAAGGGTAATGGCTCAACACAACCGAGAAAAAAAACCACCAAAGCTCACAGAGAGCAAAGCAAAGCTCGCACGGAGCAAACCAACCAAGGCAAGAACTCAGACGACACAAGGAGCTCCCCTTGAACACATGCAGCTCCCCCTGAGCAAATGCAACTCCCCTTGAACCAAACCATGCAACTTCTCCACTTACCTGGAAGATCCAAGCACTCAACTCCACACCGGTCAGACCGGTTCTCTGCACCGGTCAGACCGGTTGCATCAATTGTGCAGACCTCCTGACCGGTCAGACCGGTACCACACACCGGTCAGACCGGTGGCCACCTAGGAAATGCATATGCACAAAATTCATCTGGAATACCACCAAAGCTCTCTAAATGTATGCAGTAGGCTACTCCATGCTCAAACTTCTCCCCCTTGTTGACAATGCATGAATCAAGGCATTTCTACAAAAATTTCACTTCTAGGCTTCTCAAATGGACATAGAGCCATAAAATGTGCTAGGAACAAACAAATGGACTACTTAGAGTTGACACATGTTCAAAATAGCATAGCCGTCAAGAATGTTCAGTTGCATACACACAAGTTCAAGCCATGGTAAAAATTAGCATTTTTGTGAAAAAAATTCCCTCTCATGAGCTAAAGACCAAAACAAGAGCAAAGTCTACCAAAGTGAATTTAAATCACACAAACTTCATGCTAGGTCACATATCCTCATCACAAGATCATTACAAACACCCATAAGCATCTCATGTCATGTTAAAGCCACCGAGCCATGTGTCTACTTCTTAAAAATGAGACTTCTCAATGTAGACAACATGCAACGATTTAGCACCCATATAAAATCAGTTTTAAAGTATTTATGACATGGAACAAGTGAGAGCATAACTTCAAGCACAAGCATTTCATACCAATTTCATTTTTCATATTTAAGCACAAAAAGGTACATGAAGTGCCTTTGCGGCAAAAAGAAGCTTATGCTCCCCCACAAGGTAACATATGGGCTAAACATTCATAATGACAAATGGGTCTTTGATCCCAAGTGAAAAGTACATAATATCCAACCATGAATTAAACATGATATAAACCACCAAAGCACACTAAGATCATGCAAAGCCTTAACTCACAAGAGAGAGCCTATCTAGCATTTTTGACAAAAGTAAGCTATCTCATCATGAATATACACCCAAACTATCAAGACCATAGCTTATCATCCCAAATATCAATCAAGCACATCCACAAGCTCAAACATAGCATACCATAGGGATCAATGTACATAGGAGAAGCCATTCCTAACCAATGCATATGGTACAAATGCAATGCAAAGCATATCTTACAAAGATGCAAAACTATACATCAAGATACAAAGATGGCTATCCTATGAATTTAAACATGCATGCTATACATCAAGATAAACATGTATGATACATATGCTACAAAGTGAGCTCCCAAAGACCAACTCAAAAAGGACAACACACACCAAGCTCTCCCCGTAAACGAGCAAATGTAGCTTGGTCAAGTGGTTTTGTGAATATATCGGATTTTTGGTCTTGGGTAGGTACATGGCTCAACACTATGGTTCCCTTCTCAACATTATCCCTCAGAAAATGGTGTTGACGGCTATTAAGTACCTAATTTAAGGCCGTCAATCCCTGCATTTTATCATAAGAACTATGCATCCACATTAGAATAGGAGTTTAAACTAACAATTTCCACAAGTGGCCATGCTAAGTTGAATGCAGGTGTTTAGCATAAGAAATGGAGAGAAAAGACACTCTCATGATCCTAGCAAGTCAGGCTCAGCCAATGAGGGGTTGCATGCAAGCATCCCCTGGATCCATGACGTCACCAATCCAAGAGGGGAGGCCTCGGCGAATCAGAAGTCGCCATGCAGGCATCACATGGATCCCATGGCCCACCATAGCGCCCAAACCGGCTCCAAATCATGTGGACACCAGGAACCAACCAAGGGACCCACCTGCCAGCCTCCTGGAGAAAACACAGCGCGAGGGGCGCCACCTAGGGGTCGGCTGACCCCTAGGATCGGCCGAATTGCCTTAAGGGCGGTTCATCCCGGCCTTCCACGTGGTGCTCACACATTGGTCCTAGAAGCCATCCCCGAGGTGTTTGAGGTGCTCCCACGCCGGTTGCTCAGCCTATAAATAGGAGAGGAGGGGGTAAGAAGAGGATGAACACACTTGAAGCAATTTCTCACCTTTGCCTCTTTCTCCCCCTCTCATTCTCTCTTGGTGGAGGTGAAACCTCATCCCACCATGAGTGTGTGTGTGGAGAATCTAGACTAGGTGGTGCTAGGTAGAGAGGGAGTGTGTGGATGAGTAGAGGTGAGGTGGTGATGTTCCATTCATCATCCATCGTCCCCTTGTACTTCGTGAGCGATGTTGTTCTTCATTTAGACTAAAGTAAGTATTTCAGTATTTTCCAATTAGACTAAAGTGGCTCTCATGCATGGGTGATTTGTTCTTGAGTTTCTCGTTCGTTCATCATTTAGAGCCTCGCGTTCTTCATGAACGTGCTTCCTCGATCTAGTTGACGAGCGAATTAATCATACTTTTGCGTTCGTTCATAAGTTAGAGGTACGTGTTCTTCACGAACACGACCCTTGATCTTCTGTTATAAGCGCATAAGTTTGCATTCTGTTTGTGTGGTTGCCCATCTATTAGAATATATTGAAGCTCATGCATATCTGATTTAGATCAAGTATCAATCATATCTCCTTGCACGAATCGATTCAATGACGAGTACGGTCTAGCTCAACCTCGCGGGTTCGTCGCTCCATATTTATACGGAGTGCTATAGTGTTTCTATGGGACGTCAGACGTAGCCATGCTATAGTAGTAGTCGACGGTATAGACGTGGTGTCTAGACTGCTGGTTATCCTTCGAATGCCCTGTATCCCACGATTTGTCTTGGGGTAGGCCGCGGTAGTGACAGCCGTTGGACCCCTTGAAATCCCCCACATTCGGATACAGCGTGTAGGCAACCATTTGCCGTGAACCAACTATTATAGCCAGGAGGGGCCGGTGTCCGAAGCGAGATTCTTATCCGAGCTTGTTCCTCTCTAGAGTCGAGAACCTACAGGAGACTTCATATCACTCACCTACCTCAGCAGGGACTGTGTGCCCTTGGATAGTCACTCGTAGAGTATCCCATACTGTTCCTTGGATTCGATACCCTTTGGAATACTCCTGAGGCGAAGTGGTACAACGGTGTATTCGTGAGCTTGCGGATTCGTTCGCACCCATCAGTATACCCGGGTGATTCTTACACGCTCATGCTACCCAGCGCCGTAGTGGTGACGTTAAGAAATACCAACATATGGTACCTCACTTCGATGTGTTTTGTTCTAGAATGGACCACTGGGTTTTTGGCAACGCTTATGGCACTAGTGCTATCACAAAGAAGTGGGATCTGAGTGCACTCCTCACCAAAGTCTCTCATGGTATAGGAAATCCAAAGTAACTGGGAACAACAACTAGCGGCTGCAACATACTCGGCTTCTGTGGTAGACTGAGCTACACTCGACTGTTTACGAGAAGACCAAGAGACCAAAGATGAACCAAGAAACTGGCAAGAGCCAGAGGTAGACTTGCGCTCCACACGACACCCAGCAAAGTCAGCATCGGAAAATCTGTGAAGTGTGAGTATCGAGGAGGTAGAATAGCAAACACCAAACTCAGGAGCGTACTGCAAATACCTAAAAATCTTCTTGACGGCCTGTCGATGTGAAGTCCTCGAGGAAGCCTGAAAACGAGCGCACAGACATACACTGAACTATATGTCCGGCCTCGTCGCTGTCAAGTAGAGGAGGGAGCCGATCATGCTCCGGTACTCCTTCTGGTCCACTGGTTCACCATCCTCGTCCGCATCCAAAGCTCTAGTCGTACTCATCGGTATTGACATGGGCTTCACGTCATTCATGTTGAACTTCCTCAGCATGTACTTGTTGTACTTGCTCTGCTGCACGAAAGTCCTGTCCTTGACCTGCTTGATCTGGAGCCCCAAGAAAAACTGCAGCTCACCCATCATAGACATCTCAAATTCCCTGCTCATGTCATCTGCAAACTTGGCAACAAGATTGTGAGAGGAGCCACCAAAGATTATGTCATCCACGTAAATCTGTACAATCAACAAGTCATTTCCATGCTTAAGGAGAAACAGGGTCTTATCAATTGTGCCCATCACAAACCCCTTACTCAGCAAAAACCCTCTCGACCTACCATATCAAGCCCTCAGCGCCTGCTTCAACCCGTAAAGAGCTATGTGGAGTTTGTAAACACAGTGTGGGTATCTCTCACTCTCAAACCCCGGTGGTTGCTTCACATACACTTCTTCCTCTATCACTCCATTCAAGAAAGCACTCTTCACATCCATCTGGAACAACTTGAACCCTTTAGCCACGACAAAGGCTAGAAGGATCCGAATCGCCTCCAGACGGGCCACAGAAGCAAATGTCTCCTCATAATCTATACCTTCTTTCTAGTTGAACCCCTGAGCCACCAACCTCAACTTGTTTCTCATGACCATCCCATTCTCACCTTCCTTATTCTTCCACACCCACTTGGTACCTATAGGACGAAAATTTGGCGGTGGATCAACTAACACCCAGACTTGCTTTCTCTCAAAGTTCTCTAACTCCTCATGCATGGAATTCACCCAGTTTGCACCAGAAAGTGTGTGCCCAATATCCTTAGGCTCGAAAGAGGCAACAAATGCAGAGTGAGAAAAGTGAGAAGTATTTCGTGACCTCGACCATGTAGTTCTCTCATTGATGTCGCCAATGATCCTCGAGGGAGGATGATTTATCTGCACACACCTAGGAGCATCTCGCCTGGAGACTACCTCCCCCTTCACAGCAGCTTCCACCCTTGCTTGCGGTACATGTTGATGCGTCATAGTCGAAGTAGAAGGCCCGCCATCAACTGTAGTCGTCGTCATGGAAGTAGTATGTACACGATTCGCGCCATCACCATCACCATCTTCTTCTTCCTCCTCAAAGAGCGTCTCGGCCATCTCCTCATCACCTGCACAATCAAAGCCAAGAGAGCTACATGGCACTGTCTCATCGAAGATCACCTCGCAAGTCTCCATGATTTTGTTAGTCTCAAGATTAAGCACCCTATAAGCTCTAGAATGGTTAGCATATCCAAAGAAAATACCATCACTAGATCTAGCCTCAAACTTATCAAGCTTTCCCTTCTTGAGAATAAAACACTTGCAACCAAAGACTCGGAAGTGACTCACCTTAGGAGCTCTACCATGCATGAGCTCATAGCACGTTTTCTTCTTGAACACCCGAAGGAAGATCCTGTTCGACACATAGCATGCGGTGCTCACCGCCTCAGCCCAATACCTCCTAGGAGTCCTGTGCTCATCGAGCATTATCCTAGCCATCTCACACAACGTCCGGTTCTTCCTTTCCACAACTCCATTCTGAGGGGGCACATAAGGAGTCGAGTACTGATGCTCAAGACCATGATCACAACAAAAGGCATCAAAATGAGAGTTCCTGAACTCAGAGCCATTATCACCGCGGAGTGCTCGAATAGTGTTCTCATGCCTATCATTTTTCAACCTCACGATCAAGTCTCAAACAAAACCGAAAGTCTCACTCTTATCCTCCAAGAAAAACACCCAGACATAGCGAGAATAGTCGTCCATCACAACTAGGACATACCACTTCCCACCCACCGAGCGAACTCGAGCTGGCCCAACAAGGTCCATATGCAATAGCTCTGTCGGACGCTTTGTCATGACAGCAGTCAGGGGTGGATGCGAAGCAGTGACCATCCTACCATGCCTACAAGGCACACAAATCAACTCCTTCTCGAACCTCAACCTCGGCAATCCTCGGACCAAATCAAGACCACTCAAGCGGGAAAGCAAATCAAAGCTCAAGTGTCCCAACCGCCTATGCCACTTCCACAAATCAGAAGAACCAGCCACCAAACACCGTGCAAGACCATCAGACTAAGAGAAATCAGCTCGAAAAATCTGACCCTCGGGAATGACCGTACAAACAAGGTCGCCTCGAGAATCAAGCACCTGAGACGCACCTAACTTAAACCGAACCTCAAACCCCTCATCAAGCAGCGAGACACAAAAAGCAAATTGAACCCCAGCGACTTGACAAGAGCAACACGCCTCAGAGACACTTTCCTGCTTACCTTTGCCATTCCTTCACCTAGAACTCGTCCCTTACCATTATCCCCAAAAGTGATGTACTCCCTGGTACTCACTGGGTGAGGCTTGTGAACCACCCCTTGTCTCCTATCATGTGTCGTAAACAACCAGAATCCAATAGCCAAACGTTCCTCAAACCTCCCACCTGCAAATCAAAAACAAGGACGAAAGTGAGCAAGCGACTAAACACTGGGGTTAGTACAAAAGGAGTCAAACCAGTGTTGAGCTATTTGCTCAAAAGAGGGGTTAGCAACATCCATCTTACTATATCCACCAAAGCTACAACCCCTACCAAACTGAACCACCTCATGTCTCGCTGGACTAGTACGATCACCACGAAAGGAAGAGCGTGGTCTGTACCTCCTCTGAGACTCAAAGCTGCGACGACCTCTCCCATCCTCATATCGATCATGAGATGGAGAACATCCAGCAAACAACCCACGACCAGACTCAAACTGTCTACCACCTGCACCATGACCACTAGAACCAACTCCACGACCTCAAAACCCGAAATCAGCACCTCTTTGGGGTGCACTGGTCTGACCGGTGCCCCTGACCGGCCTGACTGGTGCCTCTCTGGCAGCACCCTGATCCCGATCAACAACTCTCTTGCCTCCCCAAGCTGGTATAGATCTCACCACAACCTCTCCCCTAGGTAGTGGCATACGAGGCTCAGGTACACCATGAGAAGGATGGTACATGTCCTTGTTCGCCCACTCCTTAGCCAACCTCTCATCCCTCTTCCTCTTGTAGCAATATTCACCAACGTGACCATCTCTCACACAATACTCACAATGGAATCGGACCTATTTTGGCTTTGGCTGTGGGTTCTCAATGGGTTTCTCTTCCTCTTTCTTCTTACCTTTCCCCTCAAACACCTTCCCAAGGGTACTCACAAACTTCACCAGTTTCTGGAAATTTTCTGTTTTGTGGGGGAACACTGGTGGATCTGGAGTGGTGTCTAGTTTGTTTCTCAGGTGGTTGGACTTGGGTGCATATTTGTTCATAGGTGTAGTTTGTGGTGGAGCAGGGATCTCCCCAATTTTCTCTCCTCACTCACCACTGCTCCCACCAATCTTGTCAGAGCCCAATGCCTGACCATCAAACCTCTTAAACTCAGTCATCATCAAACTCAACTGTGGCTCATGCCCAGACAACCAACTCATCAATTTCCTCAACTCATCATTTTCATCCTGCAAGCGATCAACATAGTGTGCAAGTTCCATATTCTTAACAGAATGTAATTCACATGTAGAGCATGAAGTAGGAATAGAAACTTTCAAAGAAGTCTCTAAAGAAACAATCCTATCATGAGATTCATCTAGTCTGGCATGCAACACAGGACAAGAAGTGCAAGCACCAAGTAAGGCAGATCTAGCTTTCAACTCAACCAACTCAACCCTAGCCACATCTAGTTCCTCAACAGTGAGGGCATGCTTTTCTTTCAGAGCAGTCGAGTCAGATAGAAAAATAGAGCAATCACTGCAATCAACCTCATCAGTAATAATAGGAGCAGATTTCAAAGCATCCATAGCAAGCATATCATCAAGATGCCTAGCCTCTAACTCAGCCACTTTTTCTCTAGCTTCCTCAAGAGAGGCCCTAAGCTCTTTTCTCATCTTCTTAGCATCTCTAAGCACACTATCATGATTATCTAGCAATTCATTCAAAGTAGCATTCTCCTCACACAACGAATCATTGGTGGGTGGAAGTACCTCATCCTCGGAGTCGAAGTCCGAGTCGTCCTTATTGCTCTTCTTGCTACCCGAACTATGTGCCATGCCGCAGAAGCCGCTCGCCGCCATGAAGCTCAATCCATTGAAGTTCTTGCTCGAGTCCTTGCTCTTGTGCCTCCCACAGTCTTCATCTTCACTTCTCGAGCTTGACGTGGTGTAGCAGGAAGAAGAGGTGTCCATCGCTCTCGACTTCTTCTTGTGGTAGCCGCCCTTCTTCTTGCCCTTGTACTCATCTCGGCTCTTATGCTTGGAGTGGTGGTTCTGGGATCTGTGCTTGTGCTCGGTCTGCTTGTACTCGTTCTTCGGGCGATGCTTGTACTCGATCTTGTTCTCGTGTCCCTCGGGACACTCGGCGAAGAAGTGCATGTGCTTCCCACATTTATAGCACGCCCCCGAGTTCCTCCTGAAGTTCTTCTTATTCTTGTTCACGCGCCCGAACCGCTTGGTCAGCAAAGCAAGATCCTCATCATCCAATGCCTTGAACTCCTCATCTGGCAAAGACAAAAGAGTAGACAGAGAGAACATCTTAGAAGGTTGATTAGAGTTAGTTCTCGGTCCAGAATCAAGAGCAAGGCTATCATCAGCAGGGCTCTTGCCCTTCTTGGCTCTCAGATCACGGTCCACCTCGGACGACTTAAGCTTAGAGAACAGCTCGTCCACCGTCAGGGTCTCATACATAATGGACTCCTGAATAGCATCAACCTTTGCACTCCATACATCAAGATCTAGCGTGTGTAAGAGCTTGATAGCTCTATCATGATCATTGTATGGGAGCTGGGTGATGTTGGCACTCATGTTGTTCACAATCAGCGTGAAACGCTCTAACATGGCATCCACAGACTCTCCGGGGAGATAAGTGAAATTCTCATATTCTCTCCGGTAGGTCATAAAGCGACACACCTTCATCTGACTGTTCCCACCATGGGCATTCCTCAACTGGGTCCATATCCGATGTGCCAACTTCTCCCCGTACACCCTACTGAACTCGGATGCATAGAGAGCACGATAGAGATAGTCCACAGCCTTGTTGTTGGCATCAAACATATCTCTACTCCCAGGCAAAATGAACAACTTCGGTATGACATAGTTCTCATCAATCGTGACGTCCCAAATCAACTGACCCTTTCCACACATGAACGCGCCCATTCAGGCTTCCCACAACTGGTAGTTCTTCCCATCGAAGTGGGGAGAACCTGAACCCTTCCCGTAGTCCGCCATCATTAGATCTCAACCGATCAAGGTCTTAATAATCCGTATCCATCTTTGATACCAATTGAAGGACAATAATGGCGACCAAAGAGGGGGGAGTGAATGGGAGCTGATAAAAAATTCTTCTCCGAAGAGAAAAACTCGACCTATGATCCCAAATGCAACTCCGAAGTCCTCGACACCTCACTTGCCAAATCCACATAGCCACTAGAGTGCTACTGGATCTAGAAACTACCCAGACACCCAAGCTACTCGAATACGCAGCAGAAAACAACCTCGAGCAGCAACCAACTGCCACCGGTTAGACCGGTCCCTGGCACTGGTCAGACCGGTCCAGAGCAACCTGCTCTGAATTCTCTCAAACTTGCCCAGCAACACTAGATGGAAATTCTATGATGTGAAGCAGCAGGGAGAAATCCAGAAGTCTGCCTGCCAAGAGAAATCACACCAAAACTCGAGCACACCAAAAACTCTCCACAGCCAAACTTGCACTAGAAGTACTCTGTGAACAAGTAGCACAGCCAACAACAGTAACAAGGATTTTCCCACTGAAAGTCCTACACCGGTCTGACTAGTCCTCTGCACCGGTCTAGCTCAGGAAAACCCCAGCTGCAAGAACTCGATCTCCAAAGGCCAAATCTGCATGAAACTGAAACAACAGCAAACCAAGATCCCAACCAACACTCCGGAGAAGAACTCCCCGAGAAACTGCCACAGCAGGCCACACCGGTCTGACTGGTCAAGCCTGGGCAGCTCGGGATGAACTCCACCCGCGAGTCAACTCCCTCCTTCCGATGCCTCGATATCCCGATTCGCTCCACGGTCTCAATTAAAACTTTGGGGATAGGTGTATCACCTCATGGACAAGCCATGCCTAAGAGATCGGCCCCAAAGATCCACTAAATCAAGAGGAATCGAAGGATGAACACCAAGAACACCTTTATCCAGAACACAAAGAAAACCCCAAATTTGAGCACCCAAACCCACGGATTTAGAAGGGGGATCACCAAGAAAAGAACCACAAGGGGCTCATGTATGCATCCCACAACAAATCCGTAAAGGGGAGGCCTCAAATGAACCACAAGAAAATCGCCAAGAAAATGCTCTGAAAATCCACAAAAAGGAAAACGGGAATCACCACCACAAAAGCTAGAGGAAACACGCCGAACCTTCTATACATCAAAGTAAAGATATATACAAGGTCTAGCCTGCCTCCCTAGCATCCATCCCTCTGTAAAGATCTCACCGTGAAGCTCTCAAGCTAGTCCTAGAGAAAATAGGTAGCTAAAAAGAGAAAATACTAAGATCAAAATAAAAACCCTAAAGCCCAAGAGATGGATTCCACAACCCTTCCACCAAGTTTATATATGAAGTCCTCAAGTGGGGGTAAATGACTAGAATACCCTCTAGGCGATACAACCCCTCGAATGGCATATTTGGAAACTTGACAGCTGTTGACGGTGGAAATTCACCATTTCCAACCCTCAATATTCTCACATAAATGGAGGCATATGCATTATTTACTAGCATTTAGGTTTGAATAATGTAGTTCCACTTGTCCTTGGAGATTATTTGTATGTAGGTGATTTACCCCTTAAAAGAGATGGAAACTCAACTCCTATGAAGAAACCATGCCAACTCAGCTGAGGAGGTGGTTGCCACCAAAGGAAACATGGCAAGACACATCATCGATCCAGGGGAGGCACTCACCGACGAATCAGAGGACACCACATGGACTTCACATGGACTTCACATGGATCAAAGGGCCCACCTCAGATACCAAATCAAGCCATGCACCGGGGATGGATCAGAGGGCCCATAAGGCAGTCAACCAGAGGAAGCACACCAGGTGGGGCCGCCCTAGGGGGTTGGCCGATCCTAGGATCGGCCGAACCGCCTTAGTGGCGTCCCATCCTGGCCTTCCACGTGGTTGCTCCTCATTGGTCACTTGCTGCAGTCCCGGGTGTTTAGGGGCCATTTGGGCGTCCGAGCAAGCCTTGTCCTCCTCTATAAATAGGAGGGGAGGGGCTCCCATTTCTCACACACCAGTCTCTCATTCTCCTCTCACTTTTAGTTTCCAAGGCTAGGGGGTAGGCTAGAGTAGCTCTTCTTCAGGTTCCAAGTCCTCTTGGAAGTTTAGGTATGAGTTCTCTTTATTTCTTTGTATGACTTTGATCTACTTCAGTTATTCAGCTATTTCATATAAAGTCATGGTAGATCATATTCTTGATGTGTTCTTGAGTTCATCCTCTGTTCATCATTTAGAGGCTCGTGTTCTTTGTGAACACTACCTTTTGATCCACTTGAAGGATGATAAACTCCTTCCTTATGTGTTTGTTCAAAAGTTAGAGGCTCGTGTTCTTCACGAACACGACCCTTTGATCTTGTTGATTAGACATAAGAGAGTTCATATCTGTTCGTATGTCTAGCCTTAGTTGATCTTGTTAGATAGCATGAGAGTGTTGCATGGGGTCTGTGTTCAAGCTACGATACTCAGTCTAGTTGACCAGTCTTCTGGTGGCTCTCACCCTGGGTCACAATAGCCCGGGCCGGGTGAAGTCTAGCAGCAATGTAGGCATGGTGCCTGGGTTGTCTGGCTACGATAGTTATGAGCATACCCCCCGTAACGAGAGGTCGGTCCTCAGGTCGTGACAGCCCTGTTGGATCCTAGGGCAACCTCCGCGTTGGGGTACCTGTTGTAGGAGTCTAAAGTCTAGTTTCGCAGAGTGCTGGTCGTCGCGGGCTAGCTCCCCGTTTGTACCTGAGTGCTGAACCATGTTTCCCTCATGCAATACTCATGCCTATCTCTTGTATCTTCTAGCTTTGTATGTTTAGTACATTAGAACCTAGAGCTAACTCGTAAGTTCCCCCTAAGCCGTAGTGTGCTAGAGTAGAGGTAGATTTGAGGTGTGTGTGTCACACTACCCTTATTATCTTTTATCTTACCCCTGCCTTTGAGTGTGTTTTCCCTATATCTATCTCTTGGTTTACATTCAGAGCAAAAGCATAAGTCTAAGATATCCGCCATTGCCTTCCTTGGATTTGATACCCTCGGAATACTCTCTTTCCTTAGGGAAATGCTACAATGGTTTATCTGTGCGCTTGCGGATTCGTTCATGATCATCTAGATTAACCTATGGCAAGTCTCGATGTTCACGCTAACTGCGCCATTAGTTGTGACATTGGGAAATGCCAACAAGCATTTCTAGCGCTGATGCTAAGGATGGATTTCCAATCTGTCCTTAAGTGATCGACGTTTAGAAATGTCAACAATAGCCTTTCCATCGAACGGATGCCCGGCAACCGCACCTCGCGTAGCCTCGACGTAAAGCCTGCGATCCCGACACGTGTCCTCCGCTTCGAGCCACCCGGCGCTCCTCGGCCTCCACCGGTCAGACCAGTGCTTGCCACCGGTTAGACCGGTCCGGCCCACCGGTCAGACCGATCCCGTGCAGACTCGAGTCGCTGACCACTCGGACTTGGCTTTGTGGATCAACCAAGGAACCCAGTGGTTTTGTGGTGAACCACTGCAAATCCCGCGAGCTTGGTGCAGCCTCAACGCCGAGCTCCTCGACTTGGCCGCCACGTCCGCTCCGGCTCGATGTTGGCTTTCGGATCAACCAACGAACCCGCTATCATTTGACTTCGACTTGCTCTTCTCACACCATGTGACTCGCACTTGATCCCGTCTGGCCACCGGGTCCCTCGAACCAAGCCTACTTGTCCCTCCATTCCTCGGACGCCCCGCAAGGCTAAGACCTTTCGTGCTTGTTCTTCACCTGCACCAATGCAAATCAAGCCGCAGCCTACATCCACAAGATAGAGCACAGCATCAGTTCACACAACATTGTCAATCACTCATCACTGAGGAGTGGCCAACCACTAGCCATCGGACACTATGGTCCTCATTAATAGAAGTGAGGCCTTTGTTGCAAAGTAAGCAAAAAACACAGTAACAAGTCAAGATATGCGAGATAATCACTTTATTACTATCTGGAAAAATATTTACATTGTGTTGAGTACAATGTCTGGATACACTATCGAGATACAGTGTCTTAAGTACTACTGAGGCATTGAGCCTAAGAGATAGTACTCGCAAGGATGTTCCAAGGAACGAGTAAGACCGCAGGGGACAGTGTGATGAACTCTTCTTGCTGTAGTAGCAACTTGTGTTAGAGCTCCACTGAGACCCTACCATGAAAGGTGTTACTCCCAGGTCGCGTCCTCTAACTGGGGAGGGCACGGACAGCATGTGGCGCTTACTGCCCTATACGGCGCGAAGCCGTCTGGAAAGGTTTATCGAGACCCCGGTCAAGGACCATCAGGAAGGTAGTCATGAGGACTTAAATCGCAGCCGGAGCCACTGGAGAGGGTTGTCGTGACCCCTAGAATAGTCACAGCCGAAGCCGCCTGGAGAGGGTTGTCGTGACCCCTGGAGTAGTCACGGGGACTATGGGTAGAATCGACAGAGTTGGTCGATGTTCCAGGAGTTGTCGATTGCTTCACCTTCAAATGTTTGGAGGCAATAGGAACCAGGGCCGGTGACCTTCATGACAGAAAAAGGACCTTCCCATGGCGAGTTGTGCTTGTGAAGTCTTGTCGTGTTCTGGATGCGACGAAGGACTAGATCACCAACGTTGAAGGAGCGTTCCTTGACATTGCGGTCATGATAGCGGCAGATCTTCTCGAGGTATCTGGATGATTGAACAAGTGTGTTGCAGCGAGCTTCTTTGAGACTGTCGACATCTATCTATCTTGTTTCTTCAACTACGCCTTCTTCATACTGATCAACCACCGGAGATCGCCACATGACATCAGCATGCAAGATGGCTTCAGAGTCGTAGACCAAGAAGTAGGGTGATTGCCCTATGGGAGTTGTAGGCTGAGTGCATAGCCCCCAGAGTGCATTGGGTAGTTCTTTGATCCACTTGCCGCTCTTGGTGTTTGCAGCATCGTACAGTCGCTTCTTGAGGGCGTCGAGTACCATCCCATTGGCGTGTTCCACTTGGGCGTTGGCACGTGGGTGGGCGACGGAGACGTACTAGACATCGACCCCACTGTTCTCACAGTACTCCCAGAACTGGTGATTGTTGAAATTCAAACCTAGGTCTGTGATGATGCAGTTAGGGAACCCATAGCGATGCACGATCTCATCCAAGAAGTCGAGTACTCTGTCAGCCTTCGGGCAGGTAACAGGCTTGACCTTGATCCACTTGGTGAACTTGTCGATAGCCACTAGAACTTTGTTGAATCCCCCTGACGTAGTTGGTAGAGGCCCAATCATGTCGAGCCCTCGGCAGGCAAAGGGCCAGGTTGGCGGTATCGTGATGAGCTTGTAGGCTGGGACGTGTTGTTGCTTGGCGAAGAACTAACATCCATGGCATTTCTTGACTAGTTCCTCTACATCAGCAAGAGCTGTAGGCCAGTAGAGCGCTCATCTGAAAGCTTTCCCCACCAAAGTGCGGGAAGAAGCGTGGTTGCCACAGACCCCCTTGTGTATCTCCTCCAAGATTTCCTTGCCTTCTTCATGAGAAACGCACTTCATGAGTACTTCGGAGCTTGCACCCCGCTTGTAGAGTTGATCCCCGACTAGTGCATAGGCCTTGACGCGGTGAGAGATACGCTAGGCTTCTGACTTGTCTGCAGGTATCAGTTGGTTCTTGACGTAGTCGATGAAGGGAGCTCTCCAGTCCACGTCGATCATGAGCACCTCGCGATCAGGCTGGGCTGGACCAGGATCAGTAGTCACGGGTGCTGGTGATGGCTCTGGAATTGATGACTTGTGGAGCTCGTGGACGAAGATCCCTGCTGGTACTTGAGCATGTGAAGATCCCAGTTTCGATAGGACGTCTGCGGCAATGTTGTTGTCACGGATGACGTGGTGGAACTCGAGACCATGGAACTTGTTCTCCAGCTTGCGTACTTCCCGACAGTACGCATCCATGTTGTCAGCATTGTGATCCCAGGAGTCATTGACATGATTGATGACCACCAAGAAGGCCATAGACGAGTAGTCACTTGATGCCGAGAGAGGCTGCAAGGCGGAGGCCGTGCAACAGAGCTTCATATTCAGCTTCGTTGTTTGAGACCATCCAAAACATCTGCAAAACATACTTGAGTTGCTCGCCCTTGGGGGAGATTCGTAGTACTCCAGCGCTGGCACGTTCCAGCTAGAGAGAACCATCAAAGTACATGACCCAATGCTCTGGGCGCTCAGTTGGAGTTGGGACTTGATTCTCCCACCACTCGGCCATGAAGTCGACCAAGGCTTGAGACTTGATAGCAATGCGAGGCTTGAACTCGAGCGATAGAGAGCCAAGCTCTACCGTCCACTTGGAAATCCTCCCAGTGGAGTCCCGGTTGTGTAGTATTTTGCCAAGCGGGTAGCTGGTAACCACAGAGATCTTGTACTCGTTGAAGTAGTGGCGGAGCTTCTGTGAGGTAATCAGAACCACGTAGAGTAACTTTTGTACCGGAGGGTAGCGAGCCATGGATTCTGAGAGGACCACACTGACAAAGTAGACCGGCTGCTGGACGGGGTAGGCGTGGCCTTCTTCCTACCGCTCGACGATGATGGTTGTGCTGACCACATTAGTAGTCGCGGTGATGTGGAGCAGTAGCTCTTCTTTTGGTAGGGGAGTTGTGAGGACTGCAGGGTTGGAGAGGAACTCCTTTAGTTGCTTGAGTGCTTGATCAGCTTCAATGGTCCACACGAACTTCTCCTGCCGCTTGAGTAGCTTGAAGAAGGGTAGACCCCATTCTCCAAGTCGTGAGATGAAGCGATTGAGTGCCGCCATGCACCCGGTGAGCTTCTAGACATCCTTGATGGTAGTCAGAGCTTGCATGTTGGAGATGGTAGTGATCTTCTCAGGGTTTGCTTCGATGTCGCGATGGCTGATGATGAACCTAAGTAGTTTCCCCGATGATACGCTGAAAACACACTTGTTTGTGTTGAGCTTCCATTAGTACTCCCGTAGCGAGGTGAAGGTCTCATCAAGATCTGCGATGAGCGTGTCTAGATCCCTAGTCTTCACAATGACGTCATCCACATACGCTTCCATGTTCTTGTGGAGTTGCCTCTCAAAGCACGCTTGGATAGCCCTCTAGTAGGTAGCGCCGTCGTTCTTCAACCCGAACGACATGGTCATGTAAAAGTAAGCGTCGAACGGGGTGATGAATGCGGTCTTCTCTTGATCTGACTCCTTGATTGCAATCTGGTGATAACCCGAGTAGCAGTCGAGGAAACAGAGTAGTGCACAGTCTGTCGTGGAGTCAATGACTTGATCAATCCGTGGTAACCCGAAAGGATCCTTGGGGCAGTGCTTGTTGAGACCGGTGTAGTCGACACACATCCTCCAGTCATTGGAGTTCTTCTTCTTGACGAGTATAGGGTTGGTAAGCCATTGCGGGTGGAAGACTTCCCGGATGAAGCCAGTCGCGAGTAGTTTGGCGAGCCCTTTCTTGATAGCATCCCTGCGATCGTCAGTGAAGTGACAGAGGTGTTATCTCTTACGTGTAGCATTAGGATCGACGTTAAGTGAGTGCTTGAGCAACCTCCTGGGCACACCTGGCATGTCGGCTGGCTTCCAGACGAAGATGTCGCAGTTGGCCTGAAGGAAGTTGACGAGCACATCTTCCTATTTGGGGTCGAGGTGTGCACTGATAATAGTCATCTTGTTGTTGTCGCCAATACCAAGGTCCACAGCTTTGAGCGTGACGTTTCCAGTCGGTGCAGGCTTGTTGGTGACGTCAGTCTTCTCGAGAACCTCCAACTCCCTCTGGGCAAGCTTCTTAGCTGCAGTGAAGACCTCCATCATGGTGTTGGGTACTTGATTTGTGGAGGCAAGTTTCATGGCTTCTGTGTCATAGTTGTAGGAATGCTTCAAGTCCCCTCGCAGCGCGAGTACTCACTTGGGGCCCGGCATCTTGAGTACAAGGTACACATAGTGTGGGACAACCATGAATTTCGCTAGAGCGGGTCTGCCGAGGATGGCATGGTAGGAAGTCTCGAAGTCAGCAACCTCGAATTTGATGTACTCAGTGCGGTAGTGAGCCTTGGTCCCGAAGGTAACGGGTAGTACGACTGAGCCCAGGGGGATAGCCATATTGCCTGGGATAATGTTGTAGAATGGCGAGTTGGTCTTGGTGAGCATGTTGGTGATGTCGAGGCCCATCTTCTTCAGGGTCTTGGCGAACAGGACATTGAGACCACTACCGCCGTCGATGAGTACCCTGGTGAGTCTGGAGCCTGCCACCACTGGACCAAGACAAGAGGATATCGTCCTGGCTTAGAGAAACTAGTCCATTGATCCACCCTCGAGAAGCTAATGGGAGTCTAGTACCACTTCAGGAAGGTCAGGGTTGCTGGCTCAATGGACATGATCTCCCTGAGGGCCAGCTTTTGGGCGCGTTTTGTTGGAAGCCCGCCGAAGTTGACATTGATAGTGTTTCACGGGTCCTGAAACCCGATGTCTTTGTCGGTGTTATCCTTCTTCCCCTTGCCTTTGCGGTACTTCGGATTTGGATGCTCTGGTTCCGGTGTGTTCTTAAAGGTGCGGCGAAGTTGGTAACACTGCTCGGTGGTGTGGTCACTCTCTGGGTGCCACGAGCACTTTTGTTTGGCCAGTTTTACCCAATTAGGATCATCTTGAACTTTGCCGGCGGGTTCCACGGCTACAACAGTGTTCTCAGGCTTGCGCTTGCGGTTGGGATTGCTCAAGTAGTTATTGTTCGAACAGTTGACCTGCTGCTACTTGTCACTATTGCTTCCACTAGTGTTGTTGTTGTTGTTGTTGTTGTTGTTCTGGTTGTTGTGATTATGCTTGTACTGGTTCTGAGCTTTGTCTTCCTCATCTACCCAGTGTGTGATCATCTCCTTGAGCTTGGTGATGTTGGCTGGACGGGCACGACCAAAGTCTTGGAATAGCTTGTCATCATAGAAACTGTCCTGGAAGGTGTCTGTGACTTCTTTCTCGGTGACATCAACAATGGTGGCTCTTTTCTCGAAGAATCGGCGCATGTACTCGTGAAGAAATTCGCCTTGTTTCTGCTTGATCAGCGTGAGGTCCATCCGAGTGCCATGACGGCCTAAAGAGCCAGCAAAGTTGCTGGTGAAGCGTTGCTTGAGTTGTACCCAGGTGTCAATGGAGCCTCGCTTGAGATATTCGAACCATCTGAGCAGCTCTTGCTCCAGACAGAAAGAGAAGTAGATGCACTTGGTGTCGTCGTTGCCCCCAGCGTTAGAGATGGACAGAGCATAGCAGCGCAACCACTACCTTGGATCTTGCTTGCCATCGTATTTGGAGATGTCGTAGGGCTTGAACTTCTCCGGAAGGAAAAAAAGAGCTTGGAGGTGAGTGGAGAAGGCAAGGAAGGAGTCAGACTCGGCGTCCTTTTGCTTCTCACGTTCCGCGCGCTTGGCGTTGATTGTCGCACAAGCATCATAGTGAGAGTCCACGGACTTGCTGTTGATGCTTCCATCGCCGCCATTGCCTCTGTTGCTAGCTTCCGGACAGGTGCAGTTGGGAGTGTGGGTACCACAGTTGGCACCCCCATTGCTGCCATGGTGATTGGGTTTGTCGGTTCCTTGACAGAGCATAGTGTAGGCTAGTTCCGCCAGCTTCGCGACTTCTGTAGTCGCTCGGTCACGAGGCATGGCACGACCAAGCAGGATGATCGTGTTGATAACTTCTTCTGGGGTGCGGTACTTAGCGAGTGGCTACCGCATCCAGAGTTTCTTGTAAGTTGCAGATAGGCAGAGCTTCCGCAAGTTCTTGACGGAGGGTGGCATGATCTGCATTCCTCTGATGGCGCGCAGTCTTGGCCTCCGCAGTTTCATTGGCAGGTGCGTTGGCGGAGAGTTCATCGTCGGAGACGTCATCTGGGAAGAGGTAATTGGCGCGGTGCCCCTGTGGTGTAGAAGCGTCAACGACGAAGGCCTGTCGGCGAAACAAGTAGTTGCCCGAGCTTTCAATGAGCTGAGTGTCAGTGTCGTAATCAACAAGTTTGGTGCCTTCTTGAAAGGGCAAGTCGTTGAGGCAGGTGACAAGGCGCTCTTGATCGCCCGGGACGAGATCGGCAGGCATGTGCTCAGGCCAGTAGACGAATCTACCCTCAGGTGTCGACGTGATCACCAGTCCTTGAGCAGGGCCTAACAGGGGCTTCTCTTCAGACGAGTCCGAGCTGTAGTCGAACTCAAACTCAGATGAATCCGAGTTGAAGTAGTCGAGATTGACTTCCGCATTCGAGGAGTACTCGAGCACAGTCTTCTTCCCGGGGTGTGTGAGGGTGGTCAACGCAGCTTGGTAGGCGGCGCCGACGTGGCGGTGTCCGAAGAGGAGTTGTGGTGGGAGGCAATCCGAGCTGAGCGCGAGCAGGGTAGCCAAGGCGAGCAGCTTAGACCGTGTTGAAGGCGAAGTCGAGTTGGACTCGGACTCCGACTCGAGCTCTCTGACAGGGTCAGAAAGCGAAATCTCACCGAAATTCTTGACGAGGTCTTCCATCGAAGCTTGCGTAAGCGTCTAGGACTTGAGCTCTGACTCCGAGGTCGACGCCTGGAAGCGCAGGAACGATCCGGCGCCGTCGGCAACGCAGACCCAAGAGCCAAAGACGAAGGTGTCGCCTTGTTGGAAAGCGACGTTTGGCATGATGATGACAGGAGCCATCGAGTTCGCCAGCGGATCAGCAATGAGAGCCCCTACCTGGCGCGCCAGCTGTCAGTGTTTTAGACACCGAGCCTACCAAGGGGTACCCGAGGTAGTTGTCTGTGCGGTGGGTCTCGTCGAGATCAGGAACACGATGGTGAGACACAGAGCACACAATTAGACAAGTCCGGGCCGCAGTATGCGTAATACCCTACGTCCTGTATGCTGCGTGGCTCTTGATTGATTGTGTGAGTTGCGTCTCTCGTCTGGGAGGTTCCCTGCCTCGCCTTATATTGCACAGGAGGCAGGGTTACAAGTCGGTTTGGGTACAAGAGTACTAGTCGGATACGACTAGGAGTAGCCTATGTCGGTTAATGAGAAGCTATCCTAATCTAGTACAAGTCATGTCCCATCTTGTCTTGCCTTGTGGTCCACGCCAGTCTTGCACCGTGGCCCACTAGTCGTGAGGTCCAAGTAGTCAGGCCTATCTCCGGGCATGGCCCATCTGGATGGTGGGCCCACAGATGTCCAGTTGACACCTAGTTCACAAAAAATGGAAGACCAATTGTAGGCATAAAATGAGTGTAAAAAAAGGAGGCATGTATCAAAAATTTATATAATATAATAGGACTTTGTCTATAATTTCTATTTTTAATAATATGTTGTCTATAATTTCTTTGCCTGCACTAGCATGTACCATATGTTTTTTTAATATATGCTTGCTTGCCTAGAACACTCTTGTGCCGCCATGTCTCTGGATATATTTAACATTAGTCATGCTATACAGTTAGTCTACAATGTGCATAATAATATGGACACACTTTTACTTAAATGGAAATCATTTATACTTTTCCACAAATATAAAGTTAACAAACATAGAAAAATTGTGAGGATATATTTTTAATATTTTATGTGCAATTCGTGGTATATTTAATAGTTTAATTATAAAAGTTAATGGATATAGTCGTTGCATTAGTAGTCCAAACTCAACAATTATACTAACCAACAATGCACACTTGTCAAGTATTCTTATTTAGGAGATATTTAACTACTTGTCATCTTTACAGACAGCACCTTTCCATTTGGCATCCTTACAGATGCGCCTATAAGTTTGCCATTCTCCTACGTACAAAAGGAGGTAACATGTTTTTCCATTTTCACTAATGTGGCACGCCAACTCACCTATGCCATGGTGGATCAGGACGCGTAATGACCAAAATGCCCCTTCTATCTTCTTCCTCCTCCGTCCCATTTTTCTCCCTGTTATCTGGCTGTGGTTAAGGCCATGGTATGGCGGCTTACCTCCGACAACAGGGGGCGTCGGCCCTAGGAGGTGGCTTGCCCTCTGGACTCGGAGGGCTCTGGCCTTGGGAGGCAGCTTACCTCCAGCCGCTGGAGGCGCCGACCCCGCGGGGTGGCGGCCTGCCTCTGGCTTGACTTCACTGGAGGCAGCATCTTCCTGCCCACAACACACGCTGGCCATCGGGGGCCGTGGTAGCCCTCCCATAATGAGCACTATCCATGGGAGGAGGTGGCGGCCATGGGAAGGGGACGTTGGCTAGTCGTCGGCATGCACCGGCAACGGGAAGGGGACAAGCACTAGCCATGGAGGTGTCTTAAGGTTGAAGATAACCCTTGTGGATCCCACATGTCGGTGGTGAAGAGGGAGGAAAGGAGTAGCTAATAGTGATGAGGCAGGGGTCTTTTGGTCATTTTACATCATGATTGATGCTGGCACAGATGAGTTGGTGTGCCACATCAGCAAAAATGTTGCATCATTTGCAGGGGGTGGAAAATATGTAAGCACATCTATAAGGATGGCAAATGGAGAGGTGTTATCCATAAGAATGGAAAATATAGTTAAATATCCACTGGCTTTGTTTATATATAAAAAACAATCCCAGGTCGAGTTTCACATCTATAAATCGCATCATTGCTAAGGTAGCCTAACGAAGCAGGCGTTTCCCCAAAATTTCTTCTCAAATCATCAGGCATACGTCTCTGGTATCGCCATTTCCACAGAGGTACTCTCTCTGCGACCCTAGCTAGAAATCATCAATTTCTCTGCAACTTCTTTGAAAATCGCCATAATTGTCACTTTAAATTTGCCACATCTGCCACTCTTTAGGTATTCATTGCCACAATTTTTGGATCTCACTGCCAACGACACAAAAGCCCGAGATCTACAAATTTGGAATCACCGGAGATCCACAAAGTCATAATCAGCCACGATGGTGAAGACCGATTATAGAAATCTCTGCGGATTATCCCTCTTGCGTGATGTTTTGCTCCAATCCCCAGCCTCGCCCAACGATTTGGTTGAGTCTGCAAAGAATGGTAAATTTTCTCACTTTTTACAGTCTGCTTTCATTTTCTATCCCTCATTAAGTATTCTTACCATGCGAAAGAGAAAGAGTAGAAGGGAGGAGTTTTTCCTTTAGCCCCAAAAAAAAGGGGAAAGGGAGTGAGTAAAGTGAGCCTACCGTTACATGAGTTTTTTTAGCCCAGTTGAAGCCCATGAGTTTTTTGGCCGGAAAATTTCAAAGTAAATTGGAGTAGTTTCTTTTTATTTAGCGAGAAAGAGATATTTGGAATCCTACCACTCTCAATAGTGGGCTTCTCTCATTTGTCATCCTGCAAAAGGGTTTCGCCGGAATGTCATTATGAAACGAGGACCCACTGCTACCATGCCTTTTCTGACTGGAATACCATTCTCCTTCTTCACCCTCCAGCCACCCTCCGTCGCGCCACCCCCAACCAGTCGTCGTTAGTTTCAATGTGACGATTGAAAAAAATTGGCAGAGAACTAAACGCACCCTGAGCTGCAGCCAGGACGCTGCTCCTGCAAGTGCACAACAGCCACAACAATTGAAGAGGGAAATGGTCGACCCTGTTCTTGAAGCTAATGATGTACTACAAGGTTCGTCCGTCACACTCGACAACCTGGGCACATGGTGTTGGACTCGAGATGCTTGAAGGGGCCGTGACATCTAGAGAGGGAGTGAATTAGATGTCTAAAAACTAAAACTCAAACACACATATAAGAACTTATTCTAATTTCTATTTAGATGTGCACTAGATTTATATATATATTTCTATTCTCTTGTAAAAGAGTTTTACGTCCTAGATTCCAATCCTAACAAGTACACATCGCAATTCTAAGAAAGGTAAATACAGAAGTAGGCACAAAGTGAATACGTGAGTAAAGGGTAGAGAATGCAAACTCCCGTGATGACAAGTCGATTTTTATCGAGATATCAGAAGCAAATCTTTTCGCTAGTTATCATTGTTGGAGCCCCTCTCAAAGGTAACTCCCGCGCAAGGGTAAATAGGACTTTTCCAAATTAAAAAAGGGGAAGGAGTCAACAGCAAAGCTAGTTGGAGCCCCACTTTAGGACCATGATTTTATGCCTAAGAAAAAGCCCAGCATTACCTTTTCAAAATTTGGAAACTCAAGCCCATGATTATGGCCCATGAAAAAGTTCAACACTGCCTTTTTGGCCTGCATTTTAAAATTAAACCCAACACCTACTCCATCTGTCTCAAAATAACCACAATTATGCGGTGAATTTTGTCCCAAAATGATCGCACATGTAGGGAGCTCGACCATCGGGGGAGAGGGACGGTGCGAAGAGCTCCTCTACCGCCGAGGAAGGACCGGTGCTGGGCTGCTAGCCATCAGGCCTCCGTTGCGGCTGCCTCCTGCTGCTGCCTGCTCTGCTCCTATGCACCACAGGGAGGGGTGTCACAAGCCAGCCTCCACATGTACTGCCGTTTCGAGCCGGTGGAGAGAGGGGCCGCTGGCGCAGCATATGGACCGCTGGCGGAGGTGGCCAGCTGGGGAGGGAGGGAGGCTGCCAGCGCGGGGAGGGAGAGAGCGCCGACGGAGAGAGTGAGAAGGGAGAGAGAGCACGAGGGGGGCCGATGGGTTGGGTGGGGGAGAGGATAAATAATTCTCACATGTGGGGTCGTGTGCTGTTGGTTGGTATAGAGGAGAAGATTTGAAGGAAGATGGGTGCAGGAAAACTAAAGATGAAGGAAAGAATCTCGATGACTAGGACAGAACATTCTATTTTGAAGGAAGAAATAGAGGAGAACAAGTGTGAATAGTCTTAAACATGGAATCCACACACAGTACCACAGATGTGTGGACACATTCCCCTCCACTCATTTCGTGTGCCCAGCTTGCCGCATCTCCCCACCCCCATCGAATCTCCAGACTTCAGAGCCTTCCTCCTTTGCGCCTAGCGACGGCGACAACAGGCTGGAGCTGACGCACCAGCGAAGCCATCACGAGCTGGATTCCATGCCTGGCAGGACCAATGGCGCTGGTGCGGCACCGGTGGCGGCTGCGGAGGTCGCTACCACGGCGAAGGGTGGATCTGAGGAGGCGGCAGAGGTGACACCGCTAGAGAAGGGGGACGAGGCGAGGTCCATCGGGGTGGTGGGGCGCCAATGCACACGTCAAGCTGCACCAAGGAGTTTGTCGACGTCCGGGATCCAGGGCGGCTGCCTCAGCCGGAGCTCGTCGGCCTCCTATGTGTTCTCTATTTCTCCTTCTTCTCCTCCGCCGAGCCCACCATGGCACCGTCCCGCCCGGAGCTTCCTCCACGAAGCTCCGCCTCTCCCTCCATCTCCTTCCCTACTTCCTAATTGCGGCGGAGTAAGGGTAGCGGCGCGGTGGCGGAGGAGGAGGGGCAGCTCCCCGTGGCAGACTGGCAGGGGCTAGGTGGCTGGCAGTGGTGCGCTCCGTGCGGGAGCCCGGAGGTGGGGGGGAGTGGAGTTGGGGTCGCCAGGTTGAAGGAGCCAGCACGTGGGCGAGAGTGCGGAGTAGGCGAGAGGAGTTGATATTTTACAGTGGCATTTATGTCATTTCACATTCACATTGGTTTTCATGCCCAGACCTAGAAGTGCAATTATTTTGGCGGGGCTCTTATATAGCTTTCATGTGTTGGATAAGTAGCATGGTTTTAAAGCCCATCAGATCCAACTAAAATTCAATATTTTAGAAATTACATCAACATTTTTTGAACAAAAAATCAACATTTGCAAATGCTTCATTCAACATTTTTACCATCTATTTTAACATTTGAACAAATAAGATTCAACATTTGCAGAAAAGTTCAACATCTTTTTTTTTATCTTCTTCCTCCTCCTCATTCAGACGGTCGGTGGTGCGGCCGGCGCGCGCGCTTAGAGCGGCGGCGCCCACGATGGCGCTGCGCGGGACGGTGGGGGGCGCGTGGGACAGTGGGAGCGGCGCGTGGACGACGACGTCGAGCTCGCGGCCACCGCATCCAGGGCTGTTGTGTGTGTGCCCGAGGCAGTGGGAGCGGCGCGTGTACAGTGGCGGCGAGCTCGGCGGCCATGATGACAGGGGTGGGGGAGGATGTGGGGGGGCGTGGCCAGCAGCATGCAAGACGGCAGTGATGTGCGGTTGGGTGCAGTGGAGGAGGGAATGAGAAAGAAGTTCGAGTTGAGAGATGAGAATCCAATGATCGTTATTATTGAGTGTACGAATCTGAAACATCCGAAGGGTGGGCGCTGCTTGCCTGGGTGCAATGACGGGCGACCTACTACTGTTGGCCTACAGGCACCAGCTGCAGCTGGCTAGGGAATTTTTATTATATTTTTTAAAAAGATTTTTCAAAAATATACGATCCGCAAAGTTTATCAAAACTATACTGCAGCCACCGTACCACAAGACGGTTGATGATGTGGCATGGCGACGAGCGGCAAACCGCTGTGTCATATGATGGTTGCCATAACCGCCATATGACACAGCGACAGAGTGACCTACCGCCCAACGGTTGCAGGCAGTGTGCTGTGTCAGCAACCGCCAAGAGGGGCATGGGCAGTTACAGGCAGCAACCGCCGTATGACAGGGTGGTTGGGCCAACTGTCATATGACACGGTGGTTGGGCCCTGCCACCGTATCATACAGCGGTAAGTTTTTTTTTAAGAAATTGAAAATAGTCTAATTTTGCATGAATGGGTTGCGACAACAACACACAAATTTGCATTGGCACGTATAGCGCGACTACTGAACCTAACCATGCGTCTTTCTAGTGCTAACATGTCTTAGGGAATTTAGAAAACGATAACAACATTCCTAGGCTAGTGGTAGGAGAATTGCCCGAAGAATATAGATCCGGCGGAATACTGCTGAGAGGGCATGCAGTACCCTGGTGGGGGTGGAGGTGGGGGTGAAGGTGGTGGGGATGGAGTTGCTGGTGGAGTGTTGTTCTTCTTGTTGTGACATGGGCAGGTGCCATACTCGTCCTCACAACCGGTGTTTGTTTTGAACACCATAGGCCCAGACACCGGTCCATCGTCGTCGGTAGATGGTGGATCTGGAGAAGCCAGTGCCGACGCGAGCTTTTGCTTCAGCTTGTAGATGACAACGTCCTCGAGGTAGTCGATGTACTTTTGATGCGGCTCAATAGCTGAGGGATCCGCCCATCACACGAAATTGCAGGCATTTGGTTGGTGGGAGTACTGCGGACATCGAGATTATGTTAGTAAACGAAAAGAAAATGATGGACAAAAGTCAGGTAGCTTTGCTTACTCATGCATATGGGCAGTGCCAGAAGCGACGACCTCTCTTTCTTTTTTCCTCGAATTTTTATGACATTTCTGGGTAATTTTTGCGCTTTATAGGGTCTGAAACCACCGTACGGTAGGGCGGTTGCAGACCACAAACGCCATATCATAAGGCGGTACAGGTAACCGCCGTATGGCGGTTACAGTGCAAACAACCTACCATATGGCGGTTGGGCCCTCCGCCCTGCAACCTTCTGTAACCACCCTATGGTAGGGCGGTCGTCGTATGGTAGGGCGGCTACAGTATAGTTTTTGATAAATAAACTTTCTAGGGATTGTATATTTTTAAAAATATTAAAAAAAATCTTTGGCTTTTTTTTGAGGGTGCACCAGCTTTATTAATCAGAAGTATAGCTAGTACAAACTCCCTCCGGGGGAGCTGAAAACCAAACATATCTACCTATCAGGTTATACACCGAGCTTCTCGCTAAGTTGTGCGCATCCATGTTAGATCACCTATTTTCATGGACGAAACGTACCTCTTGAAAGCTCGCCATCTCATACTTAATCTCATTCACAATCTGGCCGTAGAAGCCCATGCCTGGCTCCTGAATGCTGCGTACCACATTAACACAATCAGAAGCAATGATGAGTTGCTGCCCGCCCAGATCCCCGGCAAGCGCCAAACCCTCACGGCATGCCATCGCTTCCGCCACTTCCAGAGAGAATATGTCGGCGATCACAAGAGCTGATGCTCCCTGAAAATTTTCAGCTTCGTCCCTTGCCACATCAGCCACAACAGCTAGGTTTGAGTTCTTCGACAAGGTCGCGTCAACATTGATCTTCATATACCCCATGGGCGGGGGAATCCATTGGACCACCGGAGGCCGTGTCCTGGGGCTGGGTTTCTCCATCTTTTCCATGTCCATGTCAGTGATGAAGCACTCAATGAAAGCGTGAGTCGACAACGACCTCTGGAACACATTCTCATGCACGGGCAGGATCTACGATGGTGGACGCAGAGGACCGGGCATGTCCAGTGCGGCGAGAATGTGTGCGTGGTATGGACGCTAGGTTATGCATGCATTGAGATCGTGATTCATCAACTGAAGATTTTTTTAAGATGTGCAAAACACGTTTTTCATTAAGAGATGAGAAAAAAGTCTTCCAGTTATAGTACAGAGAGGTGTCAGGCCAAGAAAAAGAAAAGGAGTTAGGGGGGCTACACCACCCTCGCCACGCGAACACCTAAAAGACGAGCTATCGGAAGGAAGCCGGCACGCGCCCAAGACGAAGCCTCCTCCAGGATTGCCGGCACCAACACCACCGGCATGAGAGCTTCCTTGTCGTGTACGCGCTTATTGTGCTCCTTCCAAAGCGACCACGCGACCAGCCAGATAAAGGAATTGAAGCCTTTCCTTCGAACCTTCGCGACCTGCTTCCTAGCGGAGCACCACCAATCCGCGAACTTCACGGGATGGTTCGGGCCAGGTCCTGGAGAAGAACATGCCTGAGCGTCCTGAACCAGGTCTCGCGGCTGAAGACACAGTCCACAATCAGGTGATCCAGAGTTTCAGAATCCTGCGCGCAGAGTGCGCAGGTATCCGAATCCCTGAGCCCGTGGCGGTGGAGCCGGTCCGAAGTCCAACAGCGGCCGTGCAAGACCAGCCAGGCGAAGAACTTGCACTTCCCCGGCATATGGACCTTCCAGATCTGTTGTGCTCCGAGGATCTCAACACGACCAAGAAATAGAGCGGAGTAAGCCGAAGCCGTAGAGTAAACCCCGCTCGGCGACTATTTCCATATAAATATGTCAGGCTCCGACGTGAGCCTGACCTGCTGCATCAGATCTCATACGGTAAGGTACTGCACGAGAACCTGCACCATCCTAGCATGTGTGATGTCAGCGACCCAGCGTAGCCCTGCCACCCCAACCTGCAGCCCCTCACATACCGTGCGAGAGCGTCGCACCCGCGGCGAGACCGCCGCCCAGAGGTTGGGGGCTAGAGATTCATCAACTGAAGATTTGTAAGTGCTAACATCTCTTTCTGATTTGGGAACTGAGGATTCGATTTTGGGGATTGCACCGTTCTTGGATCAGGAAATATGGGGGTTTCTTTAGGCTTCTCTTCAATTTTATTCGATCTACTCCTTCTGCATGCTGTCCGAGAGTTTATGTGTGTGCTTCAACAACTCGGGATGGGTTTTGCGTTTATCTCAGGAGAGCAGAGGGTTCTGGATGAGGTTCCCCTCATTCCTCATCTCTATCCAAAATTGTAGCCATCTTTCTACTAATTAGCCCTAACAGATCAGCGGTTGGTACTAATCTTCACTGATTATAGATTAACAGCATTAGTCCTTAATCACCTGAACTAACCATAACTATGATATGATCTCGCGGTAATTAGGCCCTAATCTAAACATGAGAAATTAACCTGAGGGGAATAGTTATCGGTTTTCACCTTTGTTTGATGAAGTTACTCGGAGTGATCTCGCGGTGCCTGATGAAGTTACTCAGAGTGATCTCGCGGTGCAGTAGAGATTGTTGGTGCGTCGTGAGCTCGGTCTAGAAAAGCTGCGGCTTCTCATCGCTCCCTGCATTTTGTTCCTCCTATTTATTTTGGCTGGGGCCTGCTGGGCAACGGCGTGCTGCTGCCGGCCTGCTAGCTTTGCCAGGCGGCCCAGGGCCACGTGATCAGGCCGCTGGTGGTCCGCCTGGGTGGATCACGCGAGCTTCTGAGCTCGTGCGAGCCCGCAGGGGCCTCCTGCCTGGGCCGTGATCACAGTCGTGGTGGTGCGTGCACAACAGCGGCGTGTGGCCTCCTGCTATCATATTCTCTTTTCCGAATCTTCTTCAGTTCTCACTTCTTCCCGCTATATTTAGCAAGACTCAAGTGCGTCGGGAGGAGAGCGAGACCTGTTGCTTTATGTATTCTGTTTTTGCTAGGCTCAATTGCACTTTGCATTTGTGTGGAATTTGTTTTAGAAATTAAAAAAACTCGATGTGCAAGGGGTAAGATGGTAAGACCACCTCACGGGTATTGTATTAAGAAAGAAGTTATTTCTCACACAAGTTGAGAAAATTCCCGAACCTCTATCCCACTCATACACAACAGCTCCACAGCTCACATGAGATTAGGTTGGCCCTAAACCGCAAACAACTGGGAGGGCCGCAACGGCCACTCAACCACCGCACACGAGTGCGTCTGCTAGGGATAAATCCCGGTGCGACACCAAGTCCGTCCCCAACGGGGATCGAACCCTGGTGGGGCTGCCCTGGACACCGCCAGGACTACCGCCGAGCTAGAATTTATTATTGTGTTTATTCAATTTTAGGTTCAAATTATTTTGAGAATTTGGTCCTGCAAATACTAATAAACTTCCTCGCGTGCAGAGATGGACCATTGTGTCACCCCCGGCAGCAGTGGTAGCGACACCGACGGGAATGGGGGTTGCTTGGTGCACACCATGTTGCAGAGCTGCCGCCTCCAGTCGTCCTCGCCTACGGGCAGCCAGCTAATGTCACAGTTTGACGCTACTACTAATGGTGGAGACTCAGGGTCATCCTCGCCATTGTTGTCGTCCACTAGCCGTGACCTCGAGCTCGACGAGTCGCATAACAGCAACCTCAGGAGTGGTGGCGGTAGCAGTCATGGAAGCAACAACAGGCGTAGCGGCTTCTGTCAGGTTATTGTTCACTTTGCACCAATGATCTCAAATATAATGTTTATGGTGGGTGTGTGTGTGTGTGTGTGTGTGTCACAATTTGTTAGGAGAATTGCTGATAGGAGTGTGATAAAACATCCCTCAAATATGCATATGTTGATTACTCTTGTTCTTGTTTTGCCTTTGATTCTTCAGTTTTACCAGAGGAGGGAGGACTATCGCGAGACACAATTCCAGAGGAATTGCAGATATCACGAGGTACATATTTCTAGGCTATTTGTTTTGACTCGTGGGGTTTATATAAAATTATGATATATGATCTTTTGCATAATTTCATATATTATTTCTATTGTTAACCTGGAATTTGAATGTTATGTTTGACATTATGAAGTAGTCTTATTATCGATAAACTGCATGATAATTTGTGTGTGTGGCACTACTTTTGAATATCACGACAGCCATTTACCTTAGTCTCACCTCTTCTGCAAAAGTTTAATAGAAATGACTTCATATATGCCACTTCATAGTTCATCATTCAGACATGGAATGGTTTACTTGAGAACAATAAGCAGCAAAGTGAAGGATATAGTGATGTCTCGTTTAAAAAAAAAGATGGATGTAGTGATATATTGTGCTATGTTTTCGATAATAGTTGTTATGGTCATGTCTAGTAAGTAGTAATAATCTTAGCAGACTAAAAACCATAGCTTCTTCAGTTAATTTGAAGGTGCAGCTTCCAAAATTGTTGTTACATTATGATGGTTTGTGTTCTCTTAGAAACACAAAGCCTTAATCAATTAGAGACATAAGCAACAACTAGTACCGAGTCACCTACAAATATGCTATTTCTTTCAGTAGCAATGCATTTGTCTTCTTGGCGTGTATTCCTGTTAAAGACTTAAAGTTCAGCGTATTTTTAGGCTACATGTCAAATATTTATTTGGAGATAAAAAAGTGTAAACCACACAAAAATAGAGATTTTTGTTTTTCTAAACTTTGTTAGGAATTCCATGCTTTTCACGAGGTAAATTTTGGCTCCATCAGTAATGCATTTATTATACTGTAATCAGCTACTATTGTACAATTCTGATACTCTGCATATGAGTGCACACTTTAAATTGTCATTCCACTGTTGCCACTTTATTGTTTTTTTTACGAACGGGTACAAGACAGTGTCTAATTCATTGATAAAGAAAAGAAGAACAACCAGCTAGCCGGACAAGTCAAAAAGAAAAGAAAATACACTCAAGTGCTCGGACTCGCCGAACTCTACCGTCGTAACACACAGAAAGCTTTCGCATTATAACTATAATCTTAAATACAAGTGAAGTATGACGTCTCACCCTATCTCGAGTTGCCACTTTAGTGCTAAGCAGTACTTCTATCCGTCCACAATTAGTTCAGTCATGTAGCTTCATTTTCCTCAAAATGTTTTTAAAGAACGTGCAAAGCACGTATTTCATTAAGCAGAAGAGAGTTACAGGAAACAACTTCAGAAGACAACACGACCAACAACACAACATGACGATCTTATTAAAATTAAATCTTTCTGCTGCATGAACACAATTGTTCTATTGTCACATACACCATAGACTGAATCCTACATGTACATGTACTTTGCCAATGATTCCTCTGAAAATGAGATGGCAATATGGTCATTGAGTTCATCTACGATTGCTCATTTGCTCTTTGCTAATGCTATAGTGTCATACTGACAACTGGCAGCATTTTTTGTTTGGTAACTGCATTTTTTTTTCATTTGATATCTGAATCTGTTTTCACCAGCCTTCACATTTATCCTTGTTCATGCACGCAGCTGAATTCCTGGAGCCGCCGTCACGCGCAGGGAGCAGGTCCCTCCATCTTCCAACAGCGGCAGCAGCTCCCCTTCCCCTCCAACATCCAGCAGGGGCAGCAGTATACACACAACAACGTGCAGCTGCCGCAGTACCCCCACCACATGACCCCGCCGGCATACATGGCGCCGTGGGTGGCGGCAGCATCCCCACCCAGCTACACCTATGCTCCAGCCATGGTGACCATCCCGCCGCCGTACGGTATGAGGAGGTCCCCCGTCTACCCGCCACCCGGCATCACCATCCGCCACCCGTGTGGTTCGCCAGCGCCGCCGCCGAGGCGATCCGAGACGCCGGTCGTCATCAGGGCCCCACCGGTCGACGAAGCAGCAGGCACGACGGCACCGAAGCAGGCAGAGACGCCACCGCCGCTGCTGGCACCACCTGAGCAGCCTGAGACGCCGGCGGCGCCACCCGATGAGCAGCCAGAGCCGGCCTCGGGGCAGGAATCCTTCGTCTTGGAGGTGCTGTACGGCCCGAGCACCAGCGGCCGCCCCAGGCTGCCCGTGTTCAGGGACATCTGCCCCGGCGACGACGAAGCAGGCCAGGCCTCTCCCCCCCGCCGTGCGCGTGACACGGATCGCCGCTCCGCCCTGTTCATCACCGCGCCGTCATAACCGTGCCGACCCGTAGCCCCGTTGCCTCTGCAAGTCGCCGCACCGGATGGTGACGATGGTAAGTGAACTAGCGCTCGAACTTCCTTGGCACACCGCCGTGGTGCGGTGGTGACTATGGTGACCGTTGTTGGTTATCTGCCGGAACCTTTTGAGTTCGCGTCTGCGTCGGATTCCTCTGCAAACGTGGTCGAACAATGGACGTGTAGCCGTAGTTGGCTGGTGCGTGTACTCTGTGTGTCTCTGTCTGTCCGTCTTACTCTGCTGGGAAACGTAAGGATTTGCTGCTGTCGAAATCGAACCGATATGCGTTTGGTGGTTCAGTTTTCAGCTTTGCTTTGATGATATGTGCAGTATGGTTTTGGTTTGTACAGTGGCCTAGATGCTGTGTGATCTGGACAGGGAATAGGATATCTGAATGGCCAAGTCAGGGTTCGGACTTCAGTCCGCTCAGGTGCAGGTTGCTCCCTTCAGAACCAAGGCTGGGCGCGTCTCTGCAGTTTTCTGGCTGATCTTTGCCTTTGACCATTTCGTCCTGCAAAATTAGCTCTTGCAATTCAGTTGTGAAGGTAGTGCAGATTTTACTATCCTGCCTTATTTTCATTGCTGCCGTGTTTTTACTTACATATCTTGCTTTTATTCCATTTCTGCTATGTTTGATATCTTTGAGCGTACAAGAGATACAACTATACAAGCAGGACATGTCAAGTGTCAACCTGTGTACCCCGACCAGCAAACAGATCGACTCATCCGTGGAACGCAGAACTTCAACTGACTACTGACACACCAATTACACGCACAACTATCTCTGCACAGGGCTAATGAACGCGGCGGTGTGCTCTGCTCTGCTCAGAGCTCCGAGTTGTCGGAGGACGGCGAGGCCGCTCCCTTCACCTTCTCCTTGGTCGCCTCCACGGCGTCCCCCGTGGCTCTCGCCGCGGTCGCCGCCGCCTGCTCCAGCGTCTCCTTGCCCATCTCCAAGCTCCTCTTGGCCGCGTCCGCCACAGAGCCGGCGCTCCCGGCGGCGGCGTACCTTTGGCAATTGGCACAAGGACACATGCACGGCGACACACGTTCAGAGTTGAAGTTGACCTCGCGGCACACCACACTTAAAACAAACGAGAAGGAGACGGTGAGCTAGACAAGATACCGAGGCTCGTCGGAGCGCGGCCGCCGGAGCTTCATCCACGTCAGCCTGGCCCACGCGCGGAACGCGTCCAGCCGGCTGTTGAACCCCGGGATGCCGGCGTCGCCGCCGACCGCGTGCTCGATAGGCTCGGCGCGCTTCCCCGCGGCCTCCCCCTGCATCCCCTTGCCGACGGAGCCCTCGCCGGGTCCGTCGCCAGCGCGCGGCACCGACGTCACCAGCAGCGCCGCGACGGAGGCCACCAGCACAGCGAGCAGGACGACCGACACGGATATGGCCGCGCCCCCCTTCACAGTCGGCGGTCGCCCGCCCTCCCCCAGGCTGCTGGCGCGGCCGGCGTCGCCCGTGGCCGCGGCCGCCGCCCTGGCGTCGACGTCGTCGGCCATGGATTCCGACGTTTCCGGTGTGTGAGAGACTGGAGCGAGGTAGCGAGATCGAACTAGCTGCCGGGCATGCACACGGCACACGGCGGGTACGCGAGGTGCCTCCTGTTCTCCTAGTAGTAGGCGCGAGTTGCTCGTGAGTCGTGAACCTATGGTGACACGTGGCCGATACGTGTCCAGTCCAAACGGGAAGGCCGAGGAGACGATGAAGTGGGCGGCGGCGGGGGTGTACGTGCGCCGTATGAGTCACGGGCGAACGTGTCGAGCGCGGGCGGCAGACCGGACAGCATCAAAGAAAATACAAATAATATAAACAGGCTGGACCGTATTTGGGCGTTTTGCATTGATGCGTGAGCCAGGCCCATCCACCAAACTTGGGCCATTAGCAGATGACACGTACGTGTGTACTCCTAAATTTAATTTGGCAGGTGAAAGTTCCATCCAAGATCAAGGTGTTCTTGTGGATATAGTATGCCAAATGAGCACGATTGGCGGCACGCACGAGGCACGATCTTAAAAAGCACGATCTTAATCCGGCTCGAGACACGATCAATAGTGCTTAGTGCCGGCCCGGCCCGACGGCTTTTTAGTGCCTGGGCCGCCACCCCGACCCGTCAGCCCGATGGCATCCCGGCCTGCCAACAGCCTGCTAGGAGCCTATATTACTTTAGCAGTATATAAACTACTCACTTCATCCTTTAACCCTAATTTCTCTCCTGCTCCTTCCCACCTCCCTGAGCATGCGCGCCGCCAGCTGCTTGCCTGCCTATGCTGCGGTCGTGGGGCAAGGCGGGCGCCACCTCCCGATCCGGCGATCCCGCTGCAGGCTACCCCACGCGGCCACGCTGTCACCCCTTCCTGCTGCTACTCCTCCAACCGCTGCTGCCACCGCCCGACTACCCCTTCCTCCAGCGCCACCTCTGCCGCCTGACTGCCCCTCTCCAGCGGAGTTCGACGCGGCCCTACGGCGGAGGTCGCGCTCTCCATGGCAGATCTCGCGGCGGAGGTCGCCCTCCCACGACAGATCTCGCGGCGGCCTGGCAGTGGAGGTCTCCCTCCCACGACGAATCTCGCAACCGCTTGGCGGCGGAGGTCCCCCTCCCCATGGCGGAGCTCGCCGCGGTCTCCCCTCCCCTCGTTGGATTCGCGGCCAGGCGGCGGAGGCTTGCCATCGTGCCCGGCACGAGCCCGGCGACCGACGCCATCGTGCTTAGGCACGACACGGCACGAAAAAATGGCCATCGTGTCGTGCTTGGGCCGCCACTCTGGCACGGTGGCACGACACGGCACGTCACTAAACTACTGTCGTGCCTGATAGGATCGGGCCGCTTAGTGTCGTGCTTTTTCGTGCTCGGGTCGGACGGACCGTTTGGAATACTATACTTGTGGAGATTAGCGAGGCATTCTCTCCTGTCTAAGGACGTCCTCCATCACACGAATATGGCGCCCAACAGCACTTGTACAATCTATGGTTCGACAGACTCGTGGCGACACTCCTTCTTGGATTGCAACATGGCCAAGTGCGTATGGACTCCAGAGAAGGAGGACATTACTGATTTTGTCGGTGGCTTGCAAGAGCAGGACGCAACAGCATGGCTAGCAGCAGTGTTTTCCTCTCTGCCCTAAGACGATCTGGTGCGGGTAGTCGTGATCCTGTGGGCAGTAAGGCACGCAAGAAGGAAGGCAATCCACGAAGATCAGTTTTTTTTTGAACGGACGGCAAAAACTTTGCCGAATTTTTATTAGAAAAGAGAAAAAAGATAAATAAAAAACAACAACTACTAGAAACACCACTCACTCAGCACCCACTAACTCTGAAACACCCCAACTGGAAAGAAAAGAAAAAAACAGCCTATATGTACACATTAAGGAAGAAAAACAATGAGCAAACACCACTTGCTATCCTGCTTTGTCTGTGGGAGCTTCTTGGGGTTTGGCCAACTGAAATTGTTGGATGTCTTCCATGTTAAAAAAAGCAACATCATCCACAGGTTTAGCTTCATGGTTGAAAACTCGTCTATTACGTTCTTTCCAATTGTTCCACCAGAAATAAACAATGAGGCCATCAAAGTGAGTTTTGTTCTGTTTGTCGATTAGGATCCGACACTTCTTCCACCATTTGTGGATTGAAGGTGATGCATTGCCGGGAGGTAATTGATGGATAGAAAACCATCCTCGTGGCCTATCCCAAACTGCTTTTGTGTAAGGGCAGTCCTTGCAAAGGTGTGTAGGCGTTTCTGGTTCCAATTTGCAAAGCTTGCACTGTGGGTCATTCGGCCATCCCCGCTTTTCCAAGTTGCCGGCCGTTAAAATTCTCCTATGTAGGAGAATCCATGCAAAGATCTAGCATTTGGGTTCCATTCTAGCTTTCCAGATTGAGGTGATGCTCAACTTCTTCAATTGGCCTTGGAATTGGATGCGGTATGCACTCTTTGTTGTATATTCCCCATTTGTCGTCCACCTCCATGAAATTTCATCTTCAACATTAGCGTTCCTTGGAAGTAGAATTATGTCTTCCCAAAGTTGCACATTGTCGGGGTTTGTTACCGCCGGCAAGTAAATTTATACGAGAGGGCGTGTTCTGATCCGCACGGTAGCACAGGAGACACTCGGGGTTATACTGGTTCGGGCCTCCGGAGAGTAATACCCTACGTCCAGTCGGAGAGGAAGTGTTCCTTATGCTCGGGAGTTTGTAGCAGGGGGTACAAACAGGTCGGGAGAGGGTGTAGAGCCCAAGTCCCTGGTGTGCGAGTGGTTCAAGTAGCAGAAATCTGCGTACGTGTGTGAGTGTGTGTGAAGGCTTGCGTTGTATGAGATGGGATATCGATGCTAAGTGCGTGTGGGGGTGAAAACGAACGTGTCTTGAGAGTGCCTCTGCCCCTCCCTTTTATAGTCGCAAGGGAGGAGCCCAGGGCGGTTACATCGAGCGCATATGAGCTAATCTACAGTGCGAGACGTCCTTCTCTGCTCCGGGTTGTCAGACGACGGAAGCGGCGAAGCACTGTTACGGGGCCTTGGGTGACGGTGCAGATCCCGTGCGTCCCAAGCATCCGTCCCGGGGCCCCCCCGTGCCCTCCTCCGAGTAGTTAGTCGGGTACGGGAGGCAATGTACGTGCCCTGACCCCGTCAGTGGATCAGGGGCTTGTCTTTTCTTGATATTGTAGGAACGGAGTAGCCTGCACCATGGATAGGTGACGGCTTGCACTGTGCCATTGGTGGCACAGCGTTTCCTGTGCCCTCCGTGGTACGATGCGTACCGCCTCAGCTGGGGGCGGCAGGAGGATCCGTCCTCTGACACAGGATCGACCTGGTCAGGGCGGACCCGCACGGGGAGGCGAACACGTGGCGGACCGCGTACCAGGGTATCACGGGACGCCAACGGGGCCTACGTACTTGTGGCCTTGACGGCCAAGTCTTGGACTGGTCGGAGACGGGAAACTACTCGAGTGAGTAGGTGGTCTACACCGCATCTCCCAATGCTTAGGGTGTAGCGTGTACTGTACCGTACGCTGCTCAGCATCCATTACGCCGACCACGGTACGCTGGCTACTGTGCCGTTGGTGGCAGGGTTTGACGAATTCGTTCCCTGACACCGAATCGGCCTGGCCCGGGCGGACCGCTGTGGCGGGGCGGACGCGTGGCGGTGCGCGGGGGCGCGCGCGCGGAATTCCCGGGATCCCGATCTGAGGGACCCGCGCGCCTCATGCCTTCTCTGCGAAGCCCGCTCGAGCGGGTGACGGAAACTACTCGTGCGAGCGAGTAGTCGCGACAGCGGGACGGAGACTACTCGTGCGAGCGAGTAGCCGCGACCGTGAGGCGGAAACTACTCGTGCAAGTTGAGTAGTCGGGAGCGAAGACGGAAACTTGTCGTACGGACCGCCATGTACTCGGGGAAGAGGTACGGGCGGCCGTGGGCCGCCTGTCTTCTAGCTCATGGCGGAAACTGGTTGTACGGGCCCTCACGTACTCAGGCAGCGTAACACTCGTCGTGTTAGCCGCCGGAGCATGCCGTACGTGGGCCCGTGCTACGTTTTTCAGGGGTCTTGGTGGGCCCTGGTCCCTGGCCTCATCACACATACTCTCTGATTTCCTCCCCTGTTTGAAGTGGGTAAACTTGCGCAATCCAATAGTTATCACGTAGGGCCCTATGTACCGAGAAGTTTTTCCTCTTTGATCGTTTGAATAGGAGAGGAGCCAAATTTCTAGGGGACTTCCCGTTCACCCATGCTGAATGCCAGAAGTTGGCTTTCTTCCCGTTACCCACTAACATTGTTGTTGAAGCATAGAACAAGTCCTTATCATTTTTGTCACACGAGATCTCAAGCCCTATCCAAGGTCTCTCACTGTGCTTCCAGACGAAGATCAGTTTCAGAGTCCTCTCTCTACACACTGTATTGTGAATCATTTTATCGAGGATATTGGCAGTGCACAAACCAAGCAGCAGGGTCGCACCTGTGCAAGGGGGGCCGCTCACCACTGGCTCCCTCCTCCTGTTGGTTTTGCCAAGATTAATGTTGATGCAGCCCTTTCCAAGAACTCAAGCACCAATGGCGACGCAGCTGTAGCTCGTCATGAAAGTGGGGATTTTCTAGAAGCATCAATGGTGGTTATGGATGCGTTTCTAATCCGGAGACGCTGGAAGTGCTGGCTTGCAGGGAGGGTATTGCTCTGGCTAGTGATCTCCTCCTTCGCAAGCTTCGATTGGCGTCTGATTGTGCAAATGCAGTAAGAAGTATTCATATGGGAAGGCCTTTGAGTCATATGGTCACATCATTTAGGAGATCAGGGCAGCAGCAAAAACTTTCAATGAAGTGCAGTTTGTCCATGAGAGGAGAGAATCCAATTTAGAAGCTCATAGGTTGGCTAGGAGTGCTCTTTTCAATTCTGTTGGCCGGCATGTTTGGTTCATTGTTCCACTAGATGGCGTTTGTAACTCTGTGTTAACAGTTCAATAATATAGGTGACTCCCCCTCAAAAAAATTTTTGGCATATACCAGCATGAGTCTAGAACACGAACCCTAGTGGGTTACATGTATAGGAATACTGTGCATGTCAAAAGATGTGTATCAAGAAAAACCAAAATAAATAGTACTCCCTTTTTTTCATATTACTTGTCATTTTGGTTTTTTAGGTACATTCGTTTTGTTATGTATCTAGACATAATTATATATCTAGATGCATAGTAAAAGAAATGTATCTAAAAAAAGTCAAAACGACAAGTGTTATGAAACGGAAGGAGTAATTTAGTATGATGGAAAGAGTAGTATACATATCTTTGGTGTTTAGTCATTTTGATAGTATGGCATCGAAAAACCAACAAACACTACCGGAAAAAGAGTCTTCACCGTGAGCCCGAAGGTTCGCCGAGAGCCAAAGATCCAGCTCTCGGTGTAGACCCTCTTCGCCGAGAGCACCAGGCCCAGCTCTCGGCGAAGGCCTGGCTCACGGTGCAGAGCCCCTTCGCCGAGAGCATTCTGGCTTCCGCTCTCGGCGAAGGGCTCAGCTGACGGCACCACCTCGACACCGGTAACGGCCGTCCCCGTCCGTCAAATTCGCCGAGTGTCAGGCATCCAAGGCTCTCGGCGAAGAAATACCCACGGCGCAAGGAACACCTTCGCCGAGAGTAAAACCTCTTCGGTGAGTGCATGGGTACTACTCACGGTGAAGTTTTCAAAAAAACTTCACATTTTCGAGCCCAAACTTTTTTCTTGCTCCACATACACTCATACAGTGTACATGTTCAAAATTGGCGCCATTTTGTCTTTGTTTGCTATATTTAACAATTTCACTTCTTTATACGTAATTTTTTCTTATACGTCCGATATGAACTGCAAGTGCATAAAATCATAGAGCAAAATTGTTCGAAAAATGGTATTCATGTTCATGAGACATCTCTAAGACCATGTACATGAAATGAAGCTCAATTTTCTTGCATTTGGTTCTCGTATCATGATGAAGATCGTGTGGTAGAAAGGTAAAAAAATTATATAAAATTCAAATGAAGTTGAAAAATCACGAATTTTGTCGAGTGGTCGTGATATCATACATAGAGATTGTGATAAATAGTAGAGAGCGTTTTGAACAAGTTGACATGTACGCTCTTTAGAAACCGGAACATGCCCAATAACATGCCTATGCTTTGTGAGAAGAAAGTCAAAACAACACCATATGCTATTGATTAGATTTCTTAAAAGCTTGACATATTGCATCTATATCTTAAAATATAAGACACACACACTATATATATTGCCAAGAATCAGATGTTCAAGTATACTAAAAGCCAGTGTGTGGTTGCTGCACTACACAAATTTTTACTGATTCCTAAATCCTAACACAGGTTCAAAGTGTGGATCAATGCTACCTATATACTGCCCAATTTTAACATGCCCAATATGACTGCCCTTTCATGCAAGTAATTACAGGTAGTAAATACATTGCTTGATATACATGCTGAAAGCTTATTCCTTGATGCAGTTAATTGATGGTGAAAGAATTGTTTTCGTTTCGTGCATGGTCACTAAACTCTGGTTCTTCCTGCCTGCTGGCATTTCTGAGTTCTGCAATGGGCACTGGTTTTATTGTCTTAGGATTCTGGAAATCAGTATGGGTTTGCATGGAGAGGACGAATTCTTGTTTGTTGCAGCTGCACTCCTTGATGCAGTACACAACAGTTACATCCTGAAATCTTGAGAACGTGTAGGAGCTCCAACATTTGGATTGTAAAATTGCTTGATAGCTTTTCTGACAATGTACCACTGAAAAAGAGGTAAGCTAGTCATTTCATGATCATGTTACACACCATTGCTGTTCTGATTTGAATCTCATTAGCATGGAGGTTTCTCTATCTGTTCTATCATCTCCCAGAAATACTGGCAGCCTACATGAAAAAAAGACGCATCTTGCCCAACCTTTTTTATGGTCCTGAGCAGCGACGATATAATTTGCTTCTCTACCTCTTAGTGATTCCACAAGAGAAGTCACAATTGCCGTGGAGAAGCAGTTCACACACAATAGCATAATTTCTGCAGTTTACACACAATTGCACAAGAGAATCATCATTTTATTCATTTTCATGCTGCATACACAATTACATTACATAGGAGGCGCAATTAACATTACAGCCTGCATAGCATCAGCAGGAAAAAAAGAAGTTCAGAGCCATGCCCAAACAACAGAAGTTCAGAGCGATGGCCAAAACACCAGAAGTTAACCCCATCCGTAGCCATCCGTAGAAGACAACACAAGTTGGGGCGAAATCGCCTCCCGGAGCAGCAGACGATTCATGACGGAGGATGAAGGGCGGCGCTCTCCCTGGAAAAGAACCGGCGGCGGCGGCGCAGATCGCGGCGGCCTGCTGCTGTGGGCGTTCCTCCTGCGGCCGGGTCGCGGGCGGCGCGTCCATGGTAGGCGGTGGAGACCATGGCGAGGTCCGCGGCGCTCCTCCTGCGGGGTGCTCCTACTGCGGGCACTCCTCCTGTGGCGGCGGCGGCGTCTAGCGAGAGGGCCGCGACAGAACGAATCGACGAGCGCGGGGGAAGGGGGTCGCTGGCTCGCCCAGACAGGGTAGGGGTGATTTTGCAAAAAAACGAGATTAGAAAGGTTAGTAGCGGGCGGTTTATTATAAATTTACCCCACCTCCACCTCTATTCATCCGATGGAGATCCTATGGTCTTGATTATAGTTTCCATAGTTTGCATAGAGTGGTTGGTTTCCACCTGATATGCTCCCTATATATATATAGATATATATATATAGAGAGAGACACCAGCTTTAGTCATGTTATGAGTTATAAGATGTTAAATATGATACATCAAACTAGGGGAGGGAAAAGTAATAGATGAATAACCTTATCTTGTAATCCCTCCTTTTTAGCTATATAATATTCAGAATGATTAATTAGTATAAAAACAAACTAATTATCATGTCATAAGCATCATATATTTGAAAATATAACAGAGGAAGTAATCGGGCATCTAGGTTCATTGTCTAACGGTTATTATGAAGTGATTATAGATAGTAATATACGGGGTGGTGATCATCTATTTGTGATCTATTCTCATCATTCATTTTCTCATGTGACATCCATTACTATTTACCTGGGACCGGCAATTTCCTCTGGATGTAACATAACACATGTTTAATTATGTTCAGTGCTGAGATTTCTTTGTATATTATGTTCTGAGCTGTTCACCGTACGTTGCAAAAAGGATCAATAGTTATTGATAGCAAATACGAGGTAGTCATCTGTATGTTCATAACCTCTTCTCATCTTTCATTTTCTCATGTGGTTAGCTACCTTGTTGCCTTGGCTATGTAGCTAATTATTATCCCAGCGCTAACCGTTATTAGCTCTAACTAACTGTCCGAAAACATGACCTCAGCGATGTTGCGCGTGTGTGTAACCCAAAGACCTGATCGAGAAGTTGTAGCTACTAGTAGTGTAGCATTCCGGCCAATAGTGGTGACACTATGCTGTGACTTGAAACCGGCCCATTTTATTACTAGCTCATAATTCAAAGCCACAGCTTCCTTGTGGTGTACATATACTCCATTCCTTTCCGCTATTGATGAATCTCACTGTGTAGTTGTCCAGTACTCCATTCCTTTCCGCCATTGAATCAGCTCGTCTCCGTCCTTCGTTCTCCTGGACGACATGTATATACTCCTATATCGATCTGACATTATAATCTGATGGGGCTCGGCCGGACGAATCAGCGATGACTGCGTGCGGCACGTTCAACGTCAGAGTTAACCGTGACATCGACGACCTGCTAATAACGGGCCGGCCGGCCGGAACATCGTCTCTGCCGCACCAGCCTTATACTATATTAATATGAAGGTCAATTCGATCGTGATCAGTAGTGGTTGGCTGGTTGCCCATGTGTTATCCATCTGCTTCGCTCACATGCATGTCTTGTGCCTGCCATCATACATGCATGAAACATGCATTAATAATTTAGTACTAGGTACTTTTAAGAACGTGCATAGCACGTATTTCATTAAGCGGAAGAAAGAGTGTTTAAACCGTTACACAATACAATAACTAAGAAAGAGGAAGAAGAAAACTAAGCGGCCGGTCTCATATAAGATGGGCGATCCCTCGGAATCTAGCTGCGCCCCACGCACGGGCCTCGTCCAAGATGAGAGGGGAAAGAGCGACCGGCATCAACGCGACCCGGTCATGAACCCTGCGGTTACGTTCACACCAAAGCGACCAGACGACCAGCCAGACCAAGAAATCAAACCCCTTCCTCGAGAGCTTTGGGATCCTCTTCCTTGACCGTAACCACCAAGCAGCGAGTAGCTCCTCTGCCAAAGAGCTGGCAGCATGAAGGCCAACACTGCGAAGCACTCGGAACCATACCTCGCGACTGTAAGAGCAACCAGTGATGAGGTGGTCCAAGGCCTCAACCTCCTGAGCACAGAGTGCACAATCGTCGCTATCCTTCAGCCCATGTCGTCGAAGGCGGTTGGAGATCCAACATCAACCATGGAGGACCAACCAGCCAAAGAACTTGTACTTGCCAGGTGCTTGCACCTTCCAAAGCTGCCTCACACCCCGTAGCCTAGTCCTGCCAAGAAAGAGGGCAGCATAGGCTGAGGCGACCGTAAAAGTATCATTCGACGACCAAGACCAAACGAATCTATCAGGCAACTGAGACCGAGGCCAGTCGTGGACCAAGTCCAAGATCCTAAAAACACTCTCTAAGAAGCATAGAGGCTATAACAAAGGGAGAGTGTGCTACAAATGCAGAGAGAAAAGACATATGACCGAAGCTTGCACAAGTGCTTCAGCTAGAAGTGGATCTTATGCTTAGATGAAAGGGGGTGCAGGGGGATGACGTATTTCCTGAGGGTTTGACCGACTGACCTGGGTGTGTGTGGCGCCAACTCCATTCGTAGCGAGCGAAGCTACTAGTCAATTCTTCCTTTTCATCTTCTAAAGAGAAATGATCACTATGGGTCAGACTCAATAGAATTGGATCCGGGGATCTGGTCAAATTGGGGGAAGCTGTAGGTATTATTGCGGGTCAATCAATTGGGGAGAGGGATCATAAAAGGGCCTATCCTGTAGCGCGGACTAAGTGATGCCGTCCTAGAAGGTAAAACCTGGTTACAGAGTGTAACGTGAGTGAGGTTACCGATCAGACCAGTGGTGACCAGGTGAGCCCACCACATTTCAACAAGGCAAAGAACTCCCCTTCTCCAAGAACCAGGCTCAAGTTAGGGGCAAGTATTTTGACGGAGACACCATTGATCCACCAGTCCGACTAGAAGAGGGTGGAGCGATCGTCACCAACGATGGCCGTAACCGAAGCCTCAAAGAAAGCCTGCTCTAGCGAGGAGGCCTGTAGGCAGAAAGTTGTCCAAGTTCTCGAAGGGTCAGTGCGTGCCAACCACAGCCAGCGGAGACGGAGAGCAAACCCCATAAGGTGGAGGTTCGGAATCCCTAGCCCTCCATAGTCAGTGGGGCATACAACCCTAGTCCAAGCGACCGAGCATTTACCTCCCGATGCGACCTCCGTAGTACTAGGTACTAGACGGCAGAAATAAGCTAAGGCCACTCATTTCGACGTGGGCCTTTCGAATCTTGGTTCGCCAAATTATATAGTTCGTTTGACTTTTTAACTTCAAATTTGATCACTCGTCTTATTCAAAAAATTACGTAAAATATCATGTTCTTTTTGTTGTAGTTTGCTTTATTACTAAAAGTTCTTAAAAATGACTGAAATTGACTATATTTGTATAGATTTTTTAATAAAACAAGAGATCAAACTTGATATTAGAAACATCAAACGACCTATAATTTAAAACGGATGAACTATAGAGCTGGGCTGTGTGACCGTGTCAAGCGGAGAGGAGGGAGAGACAGATATCTCTACCTAGCATAGAATTGACGAGCTACTAGTAGACAAAGCTAGCTGTACGTCAACGTGCATGTCAAGTCCACTGCACGGAGTTAAGATTGGTGGAGGTGGAAGACGGATCAGACGACGAAGTGGTCAGTCGGTGCGACCTCCAAACCGGCAACCAAAAACCATATGCATTAACACGCGTTTCCGGCGGCCGGGCCGGCACACTCATTCGCGCGCTCGCGGTGGTCACTCCCCCTCGTTCGCGGTGGCATGGGCCACCGTAACGTTCCCTCCTCGCTCTCATGCATGCAATGCAGCTGGGTACAGGGTCCTCCAGTCCTCCTCTCTGTTCTTCTTTAAAAGATGTAGTAGGTATCAGGTGGACAGAGCTAAGGGCAATGCAGCTTGAAATTTCGGAAATGGCAAGCCGGAATCACAGTCAACACTCGACAACTCAACATCTGTAAATTTATATCAATGTCGTGAATAGCGAGCTATAGAATTAGCAGAGTGATTCTGACAAAGCTATAGGAGCTATATCAACTATGCAGCAGCTATAGTCTTTAGTTGTACTCCCTACGTCCTTAAATATATGACATTTAGAATAAGAAATTTAGTTCAAAATGAACTAAATTTCTTGTCTAAACGTCATATATTTAAAGACGGAGGGAGTATGAAAAGAAGCAAAATTTAGACCTAAATATTATTAATTTTATTAATTTCAACTCATATTTAATAAGTACATGCAGACATTAGTGAAAACATAAACAAATAAGTCGCAATTCACAAGATAAGTCATAAATCAGAACTTGTATGTACTTCACAAATCAAAAGTATATAACTTATTGTAGGTCAACCATAGCGGTGTTACCGTGCCGTGCTATAGGAGATAGCGGAGTTACCGTACCGGTGCTATAGCCTATTGAATTTAGTGAGGCTTTTTTTTAATGTTATAGCAGAGTTAATATCATTAGCAGTAGTATTTGCGATATCACCTATCTCAAAATGCTATATATAGCAAAGTTATAATGAACTATTTGCAACCATATGATTTGTATGTATAGCGATTCCATGTCCATCTCGACGACGCAGCGCGCCGTCTAAACTTGAACCTATAGGTGCCCGTTTTCCTTCGTGAGTAAACACTAGCTAGCTCCTCCGGTTTCAAAACAGCTGACTTTTTGAATCATCATCGATGGAGCGAGTATTTTTTAAGGTGTAATTTGCGCTAATGACTTTCTATCATTTAGGAAAAGGACTCGTCACTTGATCTCCTAACGTTGGACTGGAGGGACACGCCCTTAATTAGACCTAACTCTTAACTGAAAGATAGGAGCATAAAATAAATGGGCGCAGCTTTCTGAGTAGCAAGCCGGTAGGGTGGCAGCTCAAAGTTTGATGTATCTCCTCTTTTTTTTTCTTAGAAGCAGTTTGCAGTATTTTGCTAATTCCCAATTCCAGTATAGGACGAAATGCTCCAACTTTTTTTTCTTTTGAAAAAAGAGCCCTTTCTTTCATGGACCATATTATACTTTGGCCCAGCTCCTCTGTAGGCTAAAGCAGCCGCGGCAGCCTGGCCATGCGTCGCGCGGCCTATATATACCCACACACCCGGCTGGCATTAGCATGCAAGTAACCACTGTCCACAGTCAGGCAGATCGAGGCAGACCAACGCGCTTCCAAATTCTAATTAGTAGCTAAGCTTAGTACGGAGTAGCTAGTAAGTGTCTAGCATCAAGAGATTGGTCGACCAAGATCCGCCGTCGGCCAGCGATGGAGCTTCTTCCCCTCCTCACGGCGCTCCTCCTGGCGCACGCCCTGGCCTACCTGGCCTGGACGGCCGCCGCGCGGCGCCGGCAGTCGCGGTGCTACCTCCTTGACTACGTCTGCCACAAGCTGTGCGACGACCGCAAGATCTCCACGGAGACAGCCGGCGACGTGATCCAGCGCAACAAGCGGCTGGGCCTCCCCGACTACCGCTTCCTCCTCCGCGTCATCGTCCGCTCCGGCATCGGCGAGGAGACCTACGCCCCGCGGAGCATCCTGGACGGCCGCGAGGACTCGCCCACCCTGCAGGACGCGCTGGACGAGATGGACACCTTCCTCGACGAGGCCGTCGCGGGGCTCTTCGCCCGCACCGGCGTCGCGCCCCGCGACGTCGACGTGCTCGTCTTCAACGTCTCCATGCTCTCCCCGGCGCCGTCGCTGGCGTCGCGGCTCGTGCGCCGCTACGGCCTGCGCGAGGACGTCGCGGCGTACAACCTCACCGGGATGGGGTGCAGCGCCGGCCTCATCGCGCTGGACCTCGCCCGGAACGCGCTCCGGACGCGGCCGCGCGCGCTGGCGCTCGTGGTCTCCTCGGAGTCCATCGCGCCCAACTGGTACTCCGGCACCGACAAGTCCATGATGCTCGCCAACTGCCTGTTCCGCAGCGGCGGCGCCGCCGTCCTGGTCACCAACGACCCGGCCCGCCGCGGCCGCGCCAAGATGGAGCTCCGCTGCCTCGTGCGCGCCCACATCGGCGCCAACGACGACGCGCACGCGTGCGCGCTGCAGCGCGAGGACGCCGAGGGCCGCGTCGGGATCAGCCTCAGCAAGGCGCTCCCCAAGGCCGCCGTGCGCGCCTTCGCCGCCAACCTGCGCCGCCTCGCGCCGAGCATCCTCCCCGTGTCCGAGCTCGCGCGGTTCGCCGCGCGCCTCCTCTCCCGCCGGCTCCTGCACCCTTCCTCCGGCAAGAAGGGCGGTGACGCACCCAGGATCAACTTCAAGACCGGCGTGGACCACTTCTGCCTCCACCCCGGCGGCACGGCGGTGATCGAGGCGGTGAAGCAGAGCCTCGGGCTGGACGACGACGACGTGGAGCCGGCGCGGATGACGCTGCACCGGTGGGGGAACACGTCGGCGAGCAGCCTCTGGTACGTGCTGTCGTACATGGAGGCGAAGGGACGGCTGGAGGTCGGGGACAGGGTGCTCATGGTGACCTTCGGGTCGGGGTTCAAGTGCAACAGCTGCCTGTGGGAGGTGATCACCGGCGACATGGCCGACAAGGGGCCGTGGGAGGACTGCATCGACAGCTACCCGCCGGAGAGGCTCGCCAACCCGTACATGGACAAGTTTGGCTGGATCAACGACGTCGACGGCGACACCTTGATGCTATAATTGGGGTGACGGCGACACCAACGAACGTACGGACGCTTGGTACAGCACAATACAGCTGATGACAAACACACCGATCGATGTATATGCAGTAAAAAGCACGCACGTCGTTCTGTTTCACGCACGATGTACATGGAGTACTGATGAAGATATGTGTTAGCCTTCACACACACAGTAGCAGCATATACATGTCTTTTTCTATTTTCCACCGTAAAGAAATTATTTGTTTTTTAGAAAAACAGAGTTGCACCATGTATCTTTTGGTTGCTTGTAAAGTGGAAGTGATGCCGTCCATCCCTGTCCATACACAGAAACGTTTGCGAAAAATCAAGTGTAATTTACCACTGAAAATTACGGAAGAGGGCCGTGCCACTGCATGCAGGGAACACAGCCGTACAAATAGGACGCAGTAGTGTCTGCTCTCTGCTGGGAACTTTTTCTTGCACCTAACTTTGGGGTGTTTGGATCCTTGACTAAAGTTTAGTAGGTATCACGATGTTTGGATGCTAATTGAGGATTAAATATGCGCTAATTGTGCAATTAATTGCATAGGTCGTGGCTAATCTGTGAGATATTAAATCTAGTTAATTCATCATTAGCACATGTTACTGAAGCACACAATTATCAAATGATGGACTAATTAGACTTAGTCTCGCGAATTAATCACGACTTATGTAATTTATAATTAATTCATATTTAGTACTTCTAATTACTTCCTTCGTCCCAAAATATAAAGACTTTTTGACTTCTGATGTTCACGTTTGAGCCTTTGTCTTATTAAAAAAATTGTGAGACTTCTTTATTACTCCCTCGCAAATTGTTACCCTAGTAACAAACACCCGAAACGCATACACAGTCTCCTACTGTTGTTTGTCAGGCTTCTTCACAGGACCTGAAATTCAGATAATATAAATTAAATCTACTTGGGAACGAACTACCACTGACAACCAAGGTCTTAAAGTCTTGGTGGTGCAATAACCCCTACCCGTGTGGGCATGGCTGGATGCCTGGATCGTATCTTCTTCCAGCGCTGGTTTGCGCATCAACAAGATTATACTAGATTGGTATGCATGCGCGCGTCTCCTCGCAGCCGTTACAAGATTGGTACGCATTGGCATTGTGTGATTGGTATGGATCAGCTTGTTTGTGTCACGGGGCCCTGCGGCCCTTAATTCCCATCAGCGTCCGCCACCTCTGGCTTTTCCCGCTCTACTACTTGAGCCATGTGATCTCGATGGAGAGAATGCATGAGAAAGCGGGCAAGGAAGATGGGTCTAGAATACCTTGCCGTGAAAGCAAGGAACGAAGCGGGAGGGAATGAAGATCTCCCTACCCCTACGAGGGAGGCGGCGGCCGGCTCATAACGAGGCCCCCCGGCCCGTCCCCGTGCAGGCCATCCATAACCTCACTACAGCACCAGTGACGCTCACGCCTATCCTCCACCCACATTGGATTATAACATTTATTATTTTCTCACTTAATTAATTTGTCATATGATAATAGGGAATACACTCGTACTACAATAAGCTAGATTTGAAGACTTGGAACGGGGAATGAATGGATAAATAAAAAAAATAAAAATAAAAATAAGAGAGCTAGAGGGAAGAAGCATGATTAATTATGCCACAGGATTATGACTACTACTCAGCGCGTACCTGCTGGCAAAGAGAGGCGATCGAGGAGACCCCTGATCGATCTGAATCTGACGATGAACGCGTCGATCGACAGAGCTAGTACAGAGAGTACGACAGAGAGATGCATATATGGTGCACCGCGTCTGCCGCCACCCCGCCCGGCTGAGAAGCAACAAGTATTAGAGTGAGAGAGCGAGGAGGGCGCCCGCGCGTGCACGCGCGTCCCTTTCGTCGCCTGCATGGAGCCCGGAGGAATTGAAGGCGACGGAGCCGTGCCGTGGGGCAACGTACCAACGGAAGAGGAGGAGCGAGGCAACTTGCTTGCAGCTAGCTAGGCGCGCGCGGACAGCGATGTGCATGTGTGCGCTGCCGCGGCCGGGGCACATGCCGCGTCGCCGGCGGCTTAATTGCGTTGCCGCCAGCTCCGTCGTCGTCGTCGGTCGCCGGCCAGCGTCGATCAGGAGGCAGTTGATGAGCCAATGAGCCACTGAGGGCCGGGTTGGTAACCCTCAACTAACTAATCGGCAACAGCTTTCGTCGCTGCCAGCAGGTTATATTACTGAATGTTATCGGTACCATTATTATAGTGTTTACTTAATCTTCCACTTTCAGCAAAGGATTGTCATGGGTTGCATACTTGCATTTGCATCCCATCGCATAGCTGCCGCCGTCCAGCGTCACTCAGATCGGGGTGGGAGCGTTTATACTTGAAGCGGAAGCATCCTACGATCTTAATTAAAAAATTTCAAATTTGCACGGAGTATTTGGTTCGCAACCTGATATGTTCCAAGATAGAAAGATGAGAGGTTGTTAATTTGCGGCCGTCGCCAGAGGAGATTTGCTCTGTCTGACAGGCTAGTCTCTGAGTTAAAGCCACAAGCAGTAGTTGCTTTTCTCCTGATGGGGACGATTATTGGATCTGCTGCGAACCTCATGAGATCAAAATATCTCTACTCCTAAAAATAATGAAAGTACGATAAAAAATTGGTACGTCGTTTTCCGTCCGCCCACGCGTCCGTCACCGGCTCACCGCGCGTCCCCTCCGCACGTCCGCCCCCTCCCTCCCCCGTTCGGTTCGCTCCCTCCTCAAGCCCTCTCACCTGAAACCCTCCAATCCATCCCCAGTCCCCAAAGCCATCGCCGGCTCGCCGCCTCTCCTTCCTCCGCCGCGACTCGCCTCCTCCCTCTGCTGCGACTCACGTCCTCCCTCATTCCTCCCCCAGGCGGCTCCTCCTGTCGTTTTACCCTAAACCCGATCCCAAACTTGCTCGCCGCCATCCGTCGCCTGCCCCCGTGGCCTGTGGACGCCGCCACATCCCTCTCACATGGACGTCGTGGGCGCCGTCGCACGTGGATGCTGCCTGCAACGCCGCCCGTGGACGTCGCCGTCGCCGTGCCGAAGACACGCCGTGGAGGTCGTGATGCCATCGTCGCTGGAGACACAGCCGTCTCATCGTGCCATCAACGCACCAGAGCCGCCGCGCCGTCACCGTGTCAGAGCCACGGGCCTCACCGGATCTGACGGCCAACCTGAATTTTCTTGCCTGCCATTGATAGGTACTGAGCAGCGACGACTACTTCGTTCCGACGTTCCTCAGTGGAGTTCTGGTTAAGGAAATCCCGTGTGAGGATTTCTTGGATTATGGGAGCTTACTGTTCTTGCCTGCAACCGGATTATTCCGACCACCATGGAAACCACATGTCCTCGGCATTTATGAACTGCGTGTGCCTCAGATGTTTTAGTGTTTTACCCAGCAGCTTCTCAACTTGGTATGCTGTTCTCACTCCGCTTGATTTCTTACATGTTGATTTGAGTTTTGCTTCAGTGAGTAGTCTGCGATGTAGTTAGGATGAAAAACAATAACTGCTATTATGAATTCAGCTGATCAGTGGAAAAGGCTTGGCATCATTGTACATTGATTTAACCCGATCTCATTTGAATATTGGTTATAATAAAGAGTTGAACACTTTTCTTTTCCTAAAGAATGAATTCCTGCAACTTATGTAGCATAATGTTCTCATTTTTAACATTCTGTTTCTTGTTTTCACTAGCTGCCTAAAATTGATGATCATACTGTAACACTGAGAAAAGCTATATACTAATTTATATTGTTCCCCAGTTACTGATATCTATGGGGAAATCATCATAAAAGAAACAAATGTTATACTTTTCATACTGGTTTACTCTCCAACCACGAGCATTGTGTCTATTTTACTTCTGTAATTAGTGACTTTCAGCATACCACATATCAGATTGCAAAACACTAACATCTGAAGCTATATACCAATTGAGGCAACTCCATGATTGTTCTGTGATGGGACACTATTTTGTATTAGGATGAGGGCACTTTGCATTTTGTTAGTGTAATATCCTTCTAAAATTGCTATTTGTGCAAACAATATAATATGTCATCATTTCTAAATGCCAAAGTTAACTGCTCATTGGCGAAACTGTACCAATAGAATTACTGATTTTTCTGGTGAATTTATAGCTTTAGATCTCACTGTGGATTGTTTTTTCTTTTCGCAAACAACACTCATTATTAAATTGATCACATCCATGTTGCTGGCTTTTAATGGTAATTTTAAATGCAGTTGTATCTGCCAGAGTTTTATTTTCTTCATGCTAGATCTATGGTTTTAATCTATTGGCCAGGTCACTACATAACATTGACGAAAATTTATACAATATTGTTGGTTGGCCTTTGATACCGTGTTATATCTAATACTGTTTAAAATAGTAAATTCAGTAACTAAGTTTTTAGATTAAATTGATATCATTGTTTATTTTCGCACCATTATTATTTTGCAGACAGACTTGTAGAAGCCCGAGGAAATTATCTTCTGGCCTTTAACTAATTCTTGTGACGTCTGATAGTATGGCAGCTTTCATCACCATTGCAATAGTCTTGGCATATCTCTATCGTTCCCCACATCACATCTCTCCTATGAGAGACTGGCTTCCTGCAGAGCCTGCTAGGGAATTGACTGACGAAGACAGAGCCTCATGTTTTGTTTTCAGACAGATTCTAAGTTCTAACACATCCTGTTCGATCTAAGAGTTCAAAAAATTTCTTTCATGTTCTTGACTCCAGAGACATTGCCATATATTTGAAAGATTATGAGAAAAATTCTTTGAGGTATACCTCCCTTGTTTATTCTCTTGGCAGATTCATGCAGTTTGTCAATTTTCTTTGCCATATTATTAGCTTTGACAATTGATATTGGCTTTTGCATATAACTTATGAAATTGAAAATTGGGCTTTCAGAAGAAGTACCTCTTAGACTGAAATAGTAATAAAAATTGGAATGTATACAGTGGGCTAGTGGAGGAACTGCTCAAGAAACCCTGTCACATGAGCTGCCATTTGTCAAGTCAAGCATTCAGGTAAAATTGTTTTGCTTTGTGTCACCACTAAATGTTGACAGTGCTGGCTGAAACTGTTGTTATTCGAATCTGTTGTTGAGTTACCAACTTCGATCCAATATTTGTTGATGCATGATAAATCTTAAGTATACCTATATTTGTACAACAATTATTTGCAAGACTCAATATTATTGCCCTGCTACTATCAATCACAAAAATCAGCTCACAGTTTAAAACAATAGATGAAGAATGCTCCTCTGATTGTGCTCATATCCATGTGTATGCAGATATTGAGACCTTGGTGCATTTAGTTGATGTTAATAGGGGAGATGCTGATGTCCCCTGTGCATTCTGAAAGGTTCATGTCAATGGAAACCTGATTACTGAAGAAATATATCCGCATACACTCTGATGGTTAATACAGGAGAATATAAATGGTGCCACATTTTGAATACAGATATCATTCATGTTATTAGTGGAGATGCTTTCTGTGAAAACAATTACTTTTTGTAAATGGAAAAGGATATTAAGGCTGTGACTTCAATGCTTAGAGTGACAGATTATTATTCGATACTTATTCATAATTTATCATATTTATATCTGATGATAAAATCTTGTACCCATGTTATTAAATTCATACATTCCGGTTGACAATATGCCTATTGAATATATCGTGTCGTCCAAACTTTGTTTAATGGCATAGCTACGATCTTTTTTTTAAGGAATATATATTGATCTTAGCGCATTACACCGACCCGTTTACAAACAGGATCCGAAAGAAAAGGAAAATTACAAAGAAGTTCAAAACTCATGTTCATCTTCCTCGAAGCCTTCAGCGATCCGTTCGTCGCCGCCGTCGAAACCGCTTCCCAATCGTCGCCGGGCACCAGAGCCAAACTCCACAAAGTGGAGACCGCAGAGGAGGGCTTACTGCTAGGCGAATCAGCCGAGTACGCTGCCTCCCAAGCGCATCGGCCAACTCCAGTACCCATGACGCATCCATCGTTTCCATCGCCGGCAACCGGAGCAATGCTCATATTTTCTTCAAAGATCATCTTCCTTGAGATTAATAGGGTCAACAACATCATCACCTGAAGAAGACGACGATGCGCCGGCCCTTGACTCCTGGACAGGTCTCCCCAGCCTCTCCGTTGACGTCGGAGTAGATCGCCATCGGAGAACGGAAGAAACTGGGAGAAATTATTCCTCTGCAACGCCGTCGCTTCCGCATCGCCAGGAAAACCAAGCCGCAGAGGAGTCACGCTCCTCCGGCAAAACCTAACTCCACCACCGAACATCAGCGGCGAGCAAACCCTAGACCTAGTTAGACTCGACCAAGACCCTACGAAGACAGTAGATCTGTTGAAGAGACGGACCCCCGCTCCTCGTCACCACCGGCAGCGAGGCCGGAGGCGAGGGAACGGGGGCCGCAATCGGCGGCGGCGGCGACGGAGTCGCCCTCGCGGACGGAACGTCGAGGGAGCCTTTTTTCGTGGGACACTCCGTGGCATAGCTATGATCTGGGATGATATACTTATTCTTTTCATATTATTAGTGGTTTGTTGAGTTCAATGTATATTGCAATATAAATGTTTTATTGTCCGTAGCAACGCACGGGCACGATCCTAGTATTGCTATATTTGCAAGGCCTTTTTAAGTAAAAAAAAAAGGACGCGGTTAGGTGGCGCGTCGTCCCCTGTTGTCCGGCTACTTCCGCTGTGCTGTTTTGATTAGCATCCTGGTAGTATCGTGCAGGAGCAAAGGCAAGCACAGTAGTCTGAAAGAAACGTCGCTTTCACACGACAATCAGCGAGATCAAAGTTAATGCATTTGCATTTTCTTTAAACGGACGCTACTCTGTCATCGAGCATCCATTTTCAATCCATTTATGTGCAAGTTGTAGCATTTTATATAGTATGGTCAAGCTAACATGTCCCATTGTTTGTCTTGTTGGATTTTATAGATCGTGGACATGTAACAAGTTAGTATGTCTAATAGTGCATCTCTGGTCTATATAGGAAATTTATATAAATTTATCAATATCAAACGCAACTTGTGTGTTCTTACAACTTCGGTAGAGACACCAAGTTCAACTTTTCACGAAGGAAAGCATCATGTGTTCGCCAAGTCTATTTTTCAGTTATATAAAAAGTTGCTTAAAGAAAAAAAAAAGTTAATCCGGATTGAGTTCGGGGTTTTGAACCCGACGTGAATCGAACACGCAACCTTCTGATCTGGAGTCAGACGCGCTACCATTGCGCCACGGATCCGGTTGTGTTTGTAGACAATGCATTTTCTATTATAACAATGCTAGTATCCATTAAAAGACGAACTGGAAACAGCCGCCGAGATGGTGATAATGCGGCCGCCACTACTGCACACATTCAGCGGCAAGTCAATGCTCAGCCATTACATTAGCCGGCATGTGGGCATGCATGACCGAGCATGGTCAAAGGTCAACCTTGGTCATCCCTCTCCCTCCCCAGAGTAACACTGACACACTCGAAAATTGAGGGCGCATGTTCTTGTCGCTTCGTGTGAGTTTGAAATACGACCCGGTCCATCCTGACAGCTTCAAGCTCACGCTCACTACTGTACGTACACGGACAGGGTATGCATGTTTTGACTCGTCGGGCTGGAGCTGGAGCTGGAGGGTTGCCATTGTGCACGTTCTCTTGCAGCGACCGCACTCGAGCCACCACCAACCGTTGCATTCATTCCTGTACTCGCAAAGCATTGAACGCGCAACCGATACGATCAGTGACGGATCTAGAAATAAATATAGAGGCTTTCTCCTCTTTCTTCTTCCTCTAGTCTCCTCTTCCCTCATTCTTCTTCCTCAAATTTGTAGGAGGGACTTAGGGGGGGCTCCATTGGATTTCCAGCGGTAGGAGGGCTTGAGCCCCGCCCGCCCCACCGCTGGATCCGTCACTGGATACGATCATCCTATTTTTGATAGTGTTCGGTACAGAAATATATAGGATGGAGTGATCTACAAGCCGCGTCTTTGACCCTGTTTAGTCCCCAAAAGTTCTTAAAATGTTCACATTACAGGCGGTGTTACCTCTCACAGAACACGTTTCCTAATATAAAAATTTCATCACTTTCACTATGGCTACCAATGGTTCGAGAACCGCCTCAAAACCAAACCAAACCATACATAAAAGAAAATTAATTTGAAACCACACCAACCAAATCATTTCTCTTATATTTCCAAACCAAACTAACCAAGTGGTGTAAAAGATCACAAACCAAACCAAGCTTATATCTCAAACCGATTCTATGTCACATAAAACCTATTTTCCTTATATATCATATGTTTAGCTTTTAAGATGAGCCCACGTGTGGATCTAGCTACACTAATTTGCACAAAGTAGTGGACTGCCACTCTAAAACATTTCCAACAAATTTCAGTCAAATTTGTTAAAAATTTAAGGTGTGAACACGAAGTTTTACTTTTAGGGTCCGCTCTCGACGTGGGGCCCACGTGTGGATCTAGGTATGATAATTTGCACAAAGTAGCGGACTATCACTCTAAGACATTTCTAACAAATTTCAGTCAAATTCGTTGTAATTTTAAGATGTGAACGCGAGCTTTTAGTTTTAGGGTCCAGCTCATGACGTGGGGCCCACGTGTGGATCTAGGTATGATAATTTGCACGAAGTAGCGAACTGTAACATCCCGGAATTTCTCGGGAATGTTAGTAATGCAAAAATGTGGATTTCAAAATTTTGATTTGAAATTGAGTGCTTGATTAAACTATAAGGTTGTCTTCGGTTATCCTTCCCTGAAAACCCTAGATTTATTTTGAGCGAAATAATAAAATTTACGACTTATAAACTGCTAGTGTGAGAACCTTGGATTTTATTGGATTTGTTTTGGATCTTATTTGAGTGGGATTTCAAATTTGGATGCTAATTCAAATTTGAATCATAGGTTAAATAGGAGTTAAGGCTTAAGGAAAATAGGAAAACACCCTAGACCCTGTTGGGCCGCATCCCAAATCGCTAAGTCTGCCAGGGGCCCTTGGTCTTTTCACCGGGTTCACTCACCCCACGGTCCACCGAGCCTTTCAGCCCACCGCCGCCAGCCGGCCCAGCTCCCACCTACCCCTTGCTTTGTTTCGCTGCCAAGTGGGCCCCGCAAGCCAGCCGGTCTCCCCTGTTCCCTTTTCTTCTTCCCGGATGACGCACGCACGCGCCGTGCGAGAGTGACCGCGCGCCCCCGCACCGAGCTCACCACGGCCGCTGGATGTCGCCGTGTGGCCATGGGCGCGGACGCCGAGGGATCCCAGCCGACCGCTCCCGTGCCCGGAAACCCTAGCGCCGCCCTACAAATACCCAATCCCCAGCTGCTCCCTGTTCCGCGCCGCCCTTGGGGAGTCTTTCCCCAAATCCGCCGCCGCTTCCTGTCCAGAAGCCCCGCTTGGGGTTTTCTTCTTGCAACCGCCGCAATCCAGTGGAGGAGGGGAAGAAGGAAGGAGTGGAGAAGGGGGGAACCGTCGGGGGACTGCTGTCGCCGTGAAGCCGGAGCAGCCCGAGCCAAGGACGACGCCGCCCCTGCTTCCTCTTCACCACGTCGTTCCCCTTCCTCAAACCGAGCTGCCCCTGTCTGCTTCTTCTGCTCCGCTGCACCCCCTTCACCACCGTCGCGGCCGCCGCGTCCTGAGCACCGGTAAGCACCGCGACCCCCCATCACCGTGTTGTGGACCCGGCCTTCGAGCCGTGGCTGACCGAGCCTTGTGTGCTCGTCGGGCCTTGTGCGCCCGCTGTCGTTTCTTGCCCGCGTCGCGCCGCCGCGCAGACCCGCCGTCGACTGTGTGCTGGCCTTCGCGCCATGCCGGACGCTTTGCAGGTGCCGCTGCCATCGACAACGCGCGCGCTCCCTTGCTTGCTGCCCGAGTCGTTTCCCTATCGTTCTAGTGCCGTGCGTCCGCTCAGCTCTGGCTCGCCGCCGTGTTTCGATGCCGGCACACACACACGCACTCACACGTACACCCGAGGGGTCGAACCCCTCTGCTCTCCCTGTACCGCTCGTGGCCGCCCGAGGTTCAAGGCCTTGCCTTTCAGTGGCCAACACACGCCCGCCCGCCAGGGAAAGGCTCTGCCTTCCTGGCCGAACGAGTGCACACGCCCGCACGCACGCGCGCGAGAGAGCGAGCACACTGGCGCAAACACCCCAGTACTCGCCGTCGTGTCGCCCTTGTCGATCCTCACCGCCCGGTCCTTCCCCAGGTCTTGTTCGCCGTCGTGCACGCCGCCGTCGTGCACCCCAGCGCGCCGGCACTCGCGTACACATCGTGCAAATGCACACACGGTCGAGCCTTCAGGCCGTCTCGACCCCTTTTCGCAGCCTCGCTCTTCTATTTGCCTGGGGTGTCCCCCTGCGTGTCGCCGTCGAGCCACCACCATGGTCGGTCCGCCGGCGTTCGCTGAGCACAAGCATGCCAGGCCACCGCTTTGCGGCCGTTGCATACCTCCCTGGCGCCGGTGCACAAGCATGTGTTCGCGCGCACACTCGCTCCACCGCTCGTCTGCCGAACCGCATCACCGAGCCCCTGTTTCCCCCTGTCCGTGATCGAGCTCGACGCTCTGCCGTGCTGTCGCCGCGAACCCCAACACACCGGCGCACGTGTATCCGTCAAACCACCGAACCCAAGGCCGGGCCTTGATGGCCGCCTCGATCCTGACACCACCCAACCTCAGCCCTGCTCGCCGTTACCCTATCTTTGCTCCTCCACGGTGTGCACGCCGCCGGTGTAGCATTGCCGCCATGGCCACGCCGCCGACGATCTGCACACACACACGTACACGCCGAGCGGGCAAAATCCAAGCCAAGGCCGAATCTTTGGCCACCGTGAGCGAGCACCAGATCGATCTTGACCACGCGGTCGGTCACGCGTTCACGCTCGCGTTCACCCCTTCCGGCATAGGTCATCCTAGCCTCGCCGTTGTGGGACTCTATCCCTCTGCCGCGGCCGAGACCTCACCGCCGAGGGCGACCTTTCCGCCTGGGCGCGCGAGCGCCATGCCAATCTGGAGCACACCCTTGTTCATGCGCACACAGGCGAGCGCACCGGCGCTGGCCACCCCAGCCTCGTCGCCGAAACCTTCTGCTTTGCTCCACCGCGCCGAGCTGCTCTCCGTCCCGCCGTGCCAAGAACCCAGCCAAGGCCGCCCCTTTTCCTTGCCCAAACCGACCCCTAGGGTTTGATCGTCCTCGCCTTGGAGCGTGTTGACCAGTCGCCGAACCACCTCGCCGTCGGCGAGCTTCTGCAGGTCCGCCGCTCCTTTGGAGCTTTTCGTCGAGCACGTTCCGGGCGGGCCCAAAAATCCAGTGGAGTTAGCTCCACACGCCGGCCCACGCGTCGACCCTGCCGTAGTTGATCCAGCCGGATCGCGTGTGGCCAGCCACCCACGGCCGAGCCACTGGGATGACCGCGCAGCGCCCCACCACATCGGATCCCGCCGGATCCTTCGCGCCGTCCTATCACAAGCGAGCCACACCACCACCTGGTTTGCTGCCTTGCCGCACCCGATCCGCCAGGATCATTTGTGGCCGCCACCCTGTCAGCCAAGGGGGATGCCACGCGTGCAGGAGATGGCTTTAAGCCGCTTACGTGGCCGCCACCTCTGCAGTAAGAGCCGGCCTGCAGCCAGCCTATAGTTAGCTTAGAGTCAGTTAGAGTTAGCCTGTAGATAACCTATAGTTAAGTGTATTGTGTATGCGTATTTTAATTTCAGAAATCTATTTTGTCTTTGGAAAATCATAATAAATCCATTTCAACTCTGAAAATTATGAAACCTTTTCCAAAGCTCTTCTAAAATTATAAACTCCGTGTTAGGCTAGTGTTCGCTCTCTTTTGGCTCTTAATTGTTGTTCATTTGGAGTTAATTGCAATAGGGCCCGTCTTTATTTTATTTGCGCGTTATTAGGAGCAGCTGGAGCCGGGGAGCTGAGCTCGAAGATCGACTACACCGACGACTACGCCGCCGACGACTACTCGCACGCAGGTGTTCACGCCCGACTGATTCTGAAATTCCTAATAGGCATTGCTATGTAGAATGCTAGCGCTTTACCTTAAATGCATGTGGATTAACCTTGCACTGCCTTCTTTTATTATCCTGTTCTTGATTGCCCTACTACTATATATGTATATATAAGCGTGTATATACGCTGAGCTTCGCGATGCATGTGTTGGGATGGGAATAGTGGTTCTTGGCGTGCGTGGGGTAAAAACCGGCAGGAGAAGGCGTTTTGGGTACTTTGGCGGGGGTGAGCTCGAAACAACCGATCTGGGATCGGGGATGGGGGTGCACTCCTCAGTGCATTCCCGCTTGTACGGTTTTCAGAGCACAGGTGTTGGCGTTTTACTGATGTTTGGAGGACATGAGCTCGCCCCGGTCTGAAACCGAGTGGACAGACCTTTTCACGGGACCTTTACGTACACACCACCTCGCCGAGAGTGGGGTTAGGGCCGAGTTGAGCTCGGCAAGTGCGGAACCATACCTACCAGCAGGATAGAGGGTATCAGTGGGGGAGAGGTGGGAGTGAGACCACCTTCTCTCAGTGCGTCTCCCGTGTGGCCACACGGGAGCATTTTACAGTTCCGGTGCAATTCCTTCCGAGGGGGGAATCGTTTTGAGGGCCGGATGCAGGATGGGACCGTAACTACCGAGAGTTCGCATGGTAGGATGGGCTCGGTTGGCTGATCACCGCCGGGTGCCATTCCGAGTTGGGTACAGGTGTACACGCTCTGCAGAGTTTAGATCTATACGTATAGCCACGTCCTCGGTCATGGACATGTCCCCTGATAGCTTTGTTCTCATGTTTTGGGATTTCTACCTCCCCCTGTAGTTGAGAGTGTGGTGAGCCGTGGTTGCAGTCGGAGAGAGGAGAGTGGCTCCCTCTACCTCGCTGACCCGATTGCAATCATTGAGGTGCGAGGAGAGGAAGTTCTCGCATCGACCCTAGATGGAGATAGGTTGTGGAGACGGGGCCCTGGGGTACCAGGTGTTTCCGAGCTGTGCTTGAGAGAATGGTTTGGGACTTATATGGAGATGAATTCTTTTATACTTTGCTGCTGCTGCATAGGAAACCTGGGCTTCTACCTTGTCTCTGTTCATACCCTTTAGAAGATAGGCCACTTAAAGCTGCATACAGTCGGTGACGTGAACCTATCCCACTCCTTGGGGATAGACTTTGGGTGTGCAGGGTACGAGTTCGACTACGACAACAACGCCGACGGATGGTACGACTGAGGGATGCGTCGCTGCGCTCAAGGATGCCTGTGGGTGTGAAGAATAAAAGATGGAGACCCTTCTGAGATGCTAGCTACCGCTGCGTAGAATTTCACTCTGATTCAGCCAAGATGCTTGAAATGTTGTACTCCATTATGGACATATAATAAATTATGTACTAATATTTGTGTGATGCGATGTATGGTTGTGATTTACCTTCTGTGATGAGATCTGTACGCGATAGCCACTGATCCCGGGACTATCGCAAAGGTACAGGTACTCGGGTTTTCCTCACCGAAAATCCGGGGTGTTACAGGTGGTATCAGAGCCGTACTTGACCGTAGCGCGTATCCCTAGAAATGGCCGATAGTAAATAAGGATTCTAAACGTTCCCTTCCTTTATATAAACTCCTTGAAGTATTTTATAAAAGCGTTCCCCCCTTTAAAAAGCTTCTTTCTTACATGCGAGACTCAACCTTCTTTGCGGGGACACGACCTTTGGTCGAGAACTTGTCCTGAACACGATAAAGTGGAGTAGTGATGAAACACCATGATAGGCACAACCTCTCGGAGGACTTTTAACGGAAAACTAGATCGTTGATGTGCTCGCGACCTCTGAGGCCCGAGTCAGCCTAGAGGAAGCTTATAAGTGTATCTATCATGATTGCTGAGTGTTTGTCTCTTAATGGAGTTAATTGTGTCTTAATGCATCTTCTCATTGAGTGATAGGTTATATAATTAGTAATATTTTCATGCTTGTGTCTGACTCAATGGGTTGGTGAGTGACGTGTCTAAAGTTTTTCCTCCCGTGGTCGTGTTTTCTAGAAGGATGTCGATCCGGAGGTCTGGTCGCCTGCTGGCACGCTTTGAGGAAGCTGCCGAGGAAGAGGAAGCCCCACAGGGCCGTGGCCGTGGTCGTGGTCGTGTCGCCGCTCGTGGACGCGGACGTGCACCTACCCGTGGCCGTGGACGCCCGCCCATCCGTGGAGGAGCTCGAGGGGCTCGAGGCCGAGGTGCCGGTGTGCCACCGCCGCCATCACCGCTCGAGGGCCCCGAAGTTGGAGACGAGGAGGAGGAAGCTGAGCCCGAACCGGAACAAGACCAGCCTGAGCCGGAGCAGCCGCCACCGCCACCACCCAACTTGGTGGATGTGATGGCCCTGCAGACTCAGCTGATGTAGAGGATGGCGGAAGCCATGGAGCACCGAGGCAACGATGGGAACCGCAATGCCCCGCCAGAGGAAGACCTCACGAAGAAGATCGAGAGGTTCATCCGCCTGAAGGCCCCCACCTTCAGCTACTCGGATGAGCCGCTCGACGCCGACGACTGGCTGAGGGTGATTGAGACCAAGCTCAACCTCACCGTCTACACCGACAAGGAGTGCGTCGCCATCGCCGCGCACCAGCTGGAGGGTCCTGCCAAGTCTTGGTGGGAGAACTACTCCGCCAGCCACCTGAACCCAGCTTTCCTCACTTGGCTGGAGTTCTGTGAGGCATTCCGCGAGCAGTACCTGCCCAGCGAGCTGATGGTCCAGAAAGCTCAAGAGTTCCGCACCATGACGCAGGGTGCGATGAGGGTGGAGGAGTACGAGCGCCACTTCATGAAAATGATGCGCTACGCTCCCGAAGACACCAACACCGACCAGAAGAAGCAGTTCTGGTTCCTACGAGGCCTTCACCACGGTCTTCGCCAGGGACTGAAGGCGAGTGAGCACAAGTCCCTGCGCCACCTGGTATACCGCGCCATCGCGCTCGAGGATGAGAGAAGGGGTCATGAAGACCGCATGAAGGACAGGAAGAGGATGGGCGATCGGGACCACTTCGACCGATCGTATCAGAAGCCGAGGGATGGGCCAAGCAGCATGATGAGAGGGAGTTTCCGCTCGGGGTATCACCAGCATGGAAGCAACTTCGGAGGAGGCAGCAGCCACTACTCAGGAGGAGGGAGCTTCAACTACCAGCAGCAGAATGGAGGATACAACCGTCCGCAGCCGAACACTCCAAGACCCAGCACCGGAGGGTTCTGTAACACCCCAGGTGTTTATTAAAGATAAATACCTTAATTAGTTGTGTTAATCATGTTTAATTGGCTCATAAACATGTTTGACATGATCTTGCACACTTTTGCACAAAAGACCCTGGTCAAAGTTCAAATTCTTGGTCAAACCCCTATAGATCCAAAAAGGCTGATTCGGTTTTCTTGCGCGTTCTCCAAATTTCACTAAAGAAGTTCAAAATCGGCCTATATAAAAGTTGTTCCTTATTTCCGGGAACACATTTTTCGTAATTGGCGGACATTCCAATTTTGAGTGCAAAGCCGCTTAAATTTGAGTTGAAGTTCCTGCGCACAGTAAACCGGGGCCGAGTTTTCCTGAAAGTTCAACGCGTTTTTGCCACAAATCCGTTGATCAAAACATATGTAGCCCTTTGTGAAAGTTGTAGGTCTATAGCTCCTCTACAACTTTTATTTTTGGGGATTTTCGAGTATGTTGACACTTTTTGGATTTACAGAGTTTTGAAAACAGGCTCGCGAAATTAGAACGGACGACGACGTCGTGGACACAGAGCCAGAGCGCGCGCGCGCATCTGCGTTCTGGCACTGCCACGCGTCGAACCGAGTGTTTACCGGCGTACGGACGCTGCGTGTATGGCGCTATGGACCCAAGGCCCCGCAGTGGAGTCCCCGCCCGAACGGTTCGTCGTGCGCTGCGTTCATGCGCCCGTCCGCGCCGGGCCGGGCCACGCGGCCGTGCGCGCGTGCGCCTGCGCACGGCCTGCGCATGCAGCCGGCCAGCTGGCCACTCCAGACCGCGATGCACACACCTAAACCCAGCCCCATCCTCGCCCTTCTCGACTCCGTTTCGTTCGCGCACGTACAGAGCTCCGGCCGAGCGAAGCCGAGCTCCGCCGCCGCCCGTTCCTGGGTAAGGTCGAGTTGGTCTTCCCTTCCGCGAGCGTGCCACCTCCACCTTCCCGTCCTGCACGCCTCTGCACCTCCCTACACTCCACCACGGCGCCGCCGGCCTGCCAGACCGCGCCGGCGACGGTCGCAGGCAGCAGCGGCGGCCAGTCCGTGACCGCCACGCCGCCGGCCATCCTCCGGACCACCTCAACACCGCCGGAGCCCAAGAATCGAACCCTAGGTGAGCCCTCGTCACTCCCCACCACTTCCCCGGTCCATCCCGGCGACGAGCTCGCCGGATTTTGGACTTCCCCGCCGGCCGGTGCGCCCGGGGACTGCATTGCAGAGGGCAAGTTCTTTCCGGGGTCCTAGATGCAAGATTTCAGGGACCCGGCTGTAAAAGGATTTTTAGGGTTTTCGGCTGGAACTTCAAAAATTCGTAGAAAATTGTAGAAAAATCAAAAAAATGCAAATCTAATTTTGTTGAGTTCCTGGTGAAGAAACCTACCTTTTCTAGAAAGCATGTATAGGGTTTTTCTGTGTAGTTTTTGTTTTAAAAATTCAAACTCAGTTTGAGGTGTTTTTAGTGTAATTTAAAATATACACATGCTATGAACTTGAATTTTGTATATATTGCTCTTTATGGCATGTCTAGATCTGTGGCAAAAGTTTGCATGATTTTGATGTATATATGTTCAGTTATAATTTATTTAAGCTTTATGCTAGATTAAGTTTGATGCTTTTTATAGCCTCTTTAATGAACTTTTCTTTGAGCACCAGTGCACCCTAGGGCTTTGCCTTGTTGATTAGTACCTCTGGTATGATGGATGTGATTTTAGGGAATTGTTTAATAGATGTTTTGGATTTAATCTTGTGTAGGAACTTAAATTCAAAATCTAAAAAATAATTTGAATCTGCAAGCATCCTTTGGTCAGAAACTCATTCTTGGCATATATGACCTGTAGGAGAAAGTTGAGATCAAAAAGTTTATTAAATCTTTTTATATGAATTAATGTTGATTTACTAGGCTGAAATTTGTCTTTTTCATATAAATTAATTTATAAATAATCTTAAGCTAGATTTTGGTTTGTGAGCTTAAAATAGGCATGTGTTGCTGTGTGCAAAAGCTTAGGCTCATTTGAAGTGTTTTTGATTTTATATGGGTTTATGGTTGAAAGGCTTGTTTTATGTAATTAAATAAAGAAATGGAGATTAAAGTGTTAAATTGTGAAATCATGTTTGTTTCTGTTTTTTTTTTAATTTAAACACACCCCTTGCTGTTTGGTGTAGTTAAGTAACTTAAATTGCTTAGATGTGCACACAATCACCATCAAAGTAGTGTTTTGTTTATCATCACACACCCTAATAATTTCTGTGAGAAGATGATAATGTTTGGATGAATGTGTCCAACAAGAGTTGGTTTTGTGGTAATTCTCCCACCTCCACCATAATCTAATGCATGTGCATGTAAACGTGTAGATCTTCCCGACGGGACATACACGCTCACCCAGGAGGAGGAGGGAGCAGCTACTGGAGAGTTGAATCAAGTTAGTGTGCAGCAAGACCTGGACCAAAGTCCAGAAGAGCCCAAGGCTAGTGTTAGTGTTGAGTCAGAGGAAGGCAAGCCCCGGATACATCTAACCCTTTTTCTAAACTCATATCTTTACTTTTCGTATTTATGATATGATTTGTGCATTTAAGTTTCAGGAGTTGCTTTGAAACCTAGATGCATGATCCTTAGGACTCCTATGCTCTTTTACTAGTATGTTAGAAACGCTAGTGCCATGCTTTAAGGACACGGTACAAGTCGAGTAATGACTCATTGCTCGCGAGATATAGGATGCTTATGTTGGAATCATAAGTTGGTTAAAATGACTCGCTCATGTGGTAAGAGCAATGGGTTCGGTCTCGACCGAGTAGCATTGTGCTGGTTTAAGCTATTGAACGTACCAAGTGCTTGTCGGGAATGGGACCGGTAAGCCTAGTACCTTCTGAACCGGGGCGGGATCTTTCTAGCTACCGGCTTGGGTTGCGTCTCCGGGCTAGCTACCCGTGGTATAGTGTGTGAGTCCGGACTGGTCGGGTTAGACCCTCCGGATAACCGTGTACCAGAGTTTGTAGCGTCTGATCCCAAACTGTGGGATGTTGGGAACCGCTTGGTTGGGGTAGACACTGCACTTGGTCTACCTTCTTCCGTGTATCTTGGGTTTACCTTGCAAGGATATAAATCGATCGATCGTCGGTCACTCGCCGTTATCTGAGTCGGCTTGACCACTGGCTACCCCATATTTATTTATGGAACATTTCGGATTAATATTGTTGGATGATTAATCTTGTTTGTACAACCATGCTTGCTTAGCTAGGTGCTTACCTAGAATGGTTAACATACTAGAACTTGAGCTAAAATTTGAAAGTAAGGATCAACTCTTAGTTGCTTTTGGCAAAACAAACCCACCAGCCAAAAAGCCTTGCATATCTAGCTGTGTCTTTTATTTTTGTCGGGGCAGTCTTGCTGAGTATTAGTATACTCAGCCTTGCTTTTGTTGTTGTTTTCAGGTAATCCCATCTGCCTGGTTCTATTCCAGATGGTTGGGAACTTGAGTGGGAGAACGATGTTGATGAGTGATACTCTATGGATGGCCTCCCATGTGTATCTTCCGCTAGTTTTATTTCCGCTGTTTAAACTCTGAATCACCTTTACTTTTATGTAGTCAAAACTTGGTTTGTAATTTTAAGTACTTATGAACTTTTATGTAATGTAATGTTGTACTCTGGTCCCGCCTTCGTGTGGGCTTAGCGCATAAATCGATCCTGTGTAAGTGATTTACCGGGCATGCCCCGGCAGAGGCGACAGAATAGTTCTTTATTATTGCTTAATGGCCACGTGGACCGGCTTAGGCGATAATACGGAATTATTTTGGGCGGTTCTGTCACAGCTGGTACCAGAGCGAGTTATGCACCAGAGTAATTAAAATACCTTAACAAACTTGTTTTTGGAATAAAATTTGCCAAGATTAATAATCTTGCTAAGTGAGTAGGACGTTAAGGTCTTATCTAGTCCGAGAGGCCCTAGAGGGAATTTTTGGGTTCTTTCAGGTGGCTAGTACTCTATGGTGTATTTAATCTGACTTCCAGCACATTTTATTCCTGTCAAGACTTACTTTCTTGCACAACCATACTAGTTCATCACGTTTTGCCATACGTGGTGGTACCACAGGGAAGTCCTGTGAGGGACTAGTGGGACCTATTCCAATGGGTGTCACGTCGCGTCTGCGTCTCGTCACGTTTTGCCATACGTGATGGTACCACGGGAAAGTCCGTGAGGGATGAGTGAGGCCTATTCCAATGGGCACTCACGTCGCGTCTGTGTCTAGCCATGTTTTGCCATACATGTGCGAACCCGCAATAGGCGGAAAGGACAACTCCATTCAAACGGAGGTGTCCGAGGTTGGACGCTGTCCATGCAGCGGCTTTACGCATGGATACCGTTTCTATAGTGAACGGTAATGAATGTGGACGCTTTTGTGAGTGCTGGCACAAAAGGTCTTGAATATCTGTGATTTTCTGCAGGTACACTAACCACGGTTGTTAGGAACGGTAATTTAAGAAACGAATAGCTTCCGACTAGCTATTATAAGGAGAGACGTATATGTATGCCTTGCCACCGGCACTAACTTCGTTTTTGAGCTTAATAGCTTTGTGAGGAAGTTTAGGACGCTTTTTGCATCATGTAAAAGCTATCAAACCAAAACTGAACTTAAATCATGTGTTGCTTGGTCTCTACTTAATTTGTGTTTCTTAAGGACCAATCATGATAGTTTGATGTTTTGATGAAGTGTTAAGCAAAGATTGTAACTAGTTGCTGTCCAAATTTTTCTAAGGTTTATCTAGAAAATTTCTGGCTAGGTGCTCTTTAGGGAAATTGTTCATCACCTAGTTAAAAATGCTCTCTGAATTTCTCATGATTTTAGGATGCTTAAAACTGAAGTTAGGATTAATTTTGCTAGGCAAGGTCATGCTGAAATGCTGTTGAAATTCTGAGTTAGTCTGAAACTCAAATTTCTACACATAGTTCCTAAATGAGTTTGACCAGAAAATCTATAGCAAAAATGTTCATTATCTAGCTTAGATCATGCTGTAAAAATCCCATGGTAATTGGGTACTCAATTTTTGAGATATGATCTTTTTAGTGAAGCTCTGTCCTGCTGAAATTTCTGGGCAACAGCACTCTGAAAATGGACGTTTTACACCCTTTTCCAATCTGAATTGGTTCGACCTTTGAATACCAAAAATGCTCCTTAGGTATCTATCTACCTCCTGTAGAAATCTCAAGGTCACTAGATTTTTAGTTTGGGAGTTATGCCCAAAACATTAGGTCTCTGTCCTGCTGAATTTCAGAACTAGTGATCTCTGAAATTCAAATTTTAGGTCATCTTCCTGTGAAATCTAGAGCAAACCTTGAATACCAAAGTTGTTTAGAATTTCATATTCTACATGCTCGTAAAATTTCAGCATCATTACAGTTTTGAGCTGAGAGATATGGAATTTTTAGTGACCCTCGGCCTGCTGTCCAACAGCCCTGACAGCAAAGCGATATCTGAATTTTCGGGCATGATAGCCTCAGCATTATCTCTAAGTTGAATACCAATATTGGAAGGCATGAGATTTTACATCCCCTGCCTAAAGATGATGATATTTAGGTGGTGGAAGAATGCTCCACGTATGTTTTTGATGTTTCTATCCACAGATGAACACAATCGGTGCAAGATGCATCTATCTCCATCTTCTCTTAGGATGATTTCTAATAGAAGCATACCCATATCCTTGCCGAGTCAAGTGGAACCCCGTTGTACTCTCCTGATTGCTTATACACCTTTTCTTCAATTTAAAGGCGATCCACCAACTTCCTATGGCTATGTAAAGGTGATCACTCCACTTTCCTTGCATCGATATCCCTACATTGATCACTATAAATTCTCAGCCCTTGACCTAAAAATCCTTATGCTTGCTCACAAACAAATAAATGAGAACATGGTTACAAGGCATCAAAAATCTGTTGGTATGCATAATGAGTGTCATTCTAGCATGCATATGCTGCATCTTTAACAACATAATTCATGAGCATGGAAATGCATTACACGACATGTGCATCTGGAAACCTGGGTTTGGACTAACATGCATACGCACTGAAAGTTTCACCCTTTCTACTCTATTCTCCTTACGGTGGTGATGTTGTGATCCATGAACAAAGGTGTCGCGATGGAACCTAGTGTATCATGTGTGCTGCAGCCATGTGATTACCACTAGGAGCACGCTAGGTATCTTGTTTGTGAGAATGCGACTCACCCCGAATCCTAATTTCTCAGTCCTCCAAGCCACTATCTAATTTCGTGAATAATGCAAATCATGCTGACACTGCATCATGAGCACCATATCTCATGAGCATACGCATCACGCATTCATAAACATGTGCATCATCATGCATGCACTTCATCATATACACATCATGTGCATCTCTCACTATGCACTATAAGTTCATATGCATAAACATCATATGCTCATATACATGTACATCATACTATATGCACTTCATCATGAGCATACACATGTGCACCATCCCATTGTTGCACGAGTCATTTCCCATATGCATAAGCATTGTCATCCCATGACTCATCAAGTGCATGAGTTTCAGCTCAAAATCATTACACCCTGGTGTGGTGCATAAAGTAATTAAAATACTTCATTAAGATAAACCTTGAGCAAGGGTATTTTTCCTCACTCCCATCCCAATTTTGTTTCCAAAATCTTGTCACTTGCCATTGACAATTGTACTTTCCAGGATACTCTAGGAGTTAAAGACAGAACACTCCATTCGCTTTCTTTTCCGAGTATGTTAAACTCAAGAAACTATTTTCTCATCCGAAATTGTTTTGGAAACTGAAGGATGTTCTCCGTAGATACCATAAGAAATTGACATTCTTATTAGGCATCAATAGAAAGGGATCATAAAGAGATGATCTAGTTCTTCAAATTCTTCCGACATATTGTTATGGAGTTTCTAAGAAATGGCCATAACTGGATTTTTGGTCCTACTGGGAAAACTGATCCAAGCATCATAAATTCAGGACTATGATCTCATCAAAGAAAATACAGAGAGTTCTCAACCATAGATGTTTTTCTCATCTCATTTCTTGCACCAAGACCAAGTCTTGACAGTCGTTTGACCGCCTACATATATGTGCTCCACCTGCCTCGTGTTGTCTATCACTCTGTCACCCCTCACCGTAGCAGCCATCGCTCCAAACCCTCCGCCAATCCTACCACAAGTGGCTGGTATGCCACCGCTGTTGCACCATGGCGACCCTCAATAAAAGGAGAGTATCGCTCGTCGTTTTCTACCACCTCTGAGCCAGACCTCCACTCGAGCTTTAAAACTCCATCACCATCTTTTTCATACGGCTGCTCCTTCGGCGCTCACGCCAACCATCTTCATCATTTGCGACATTCAGCGTCAAGAAGGCTTTCCATCATCTCCTCGGTGACCCAAAGGAGAAGTTTAGAAGAAGGCCACAAGAAAGATTCAACCCGATGTCGCCAAACATGACTCGTTTTCTGGAGATGTTGATTCCATCTAGTGGACTCTAGTAGGACTGTACGTCTGCTTTGTGTTCCAGTTCTTGATGGTTTTAGTTTTTCATGTGTACATTCATCGCCCGCTCCCGCACGAGCGACATTGATATCCTCATCAAGCCTGTTATCTCCCCTAGAGACTTTCCTCTAATCTTGTTGTCAAATCTCGGGACGAGATTTCTTTTTAGGGGGGTAGACTGTAACACCCCAGGTGTTTATTAAAGATAAATACCTTAATTAGTTGTGTTAATCATGTTTAATTGGCTCATAAACATGTTTGACATGATCTTGCACACTTTTGCACAAAAGACCCTGGTCAAAGTTCAAATTCTTGGTCAAACCCCTATAGATCCAAAAAGGCTGATTCGGTTTTCTTGCGCGTTCTCCAAATTTCACTAAAGAAGTTCAAAATCGGCCTATATAAAAGTTGTTCCTTATTTCCGGGAACACATTTTTCGTAATTGGCGGACATTCCAATTTTGAGTGCAAAGCCGCTTAAATTTGAGTTGAAGTTCCTGCGCACAGTAAACCGGGGCCGAGTTTTCCTGAAAGTTCAACGCGTTTTTGCCACAAATCCGTTGATCAAAACATATGTAGCCCTTTGTGAAAGTTGTAGGTCTATAGCTCCTCTACAACTTTTATTTTTGGGGATTTTCGAGTATGTTGACACTTTTTGGATTTACAGAGTTTTGAAAACAGGCTCGCGAAATTAGAACGGACGACGACGTCGTGGACACAGAGCCAGAGCGCGCGCGCGCATCTGCGTTCTGGCACTGCCACGCGTCGAACCGAGTGTTTACCGGCGTACGGACGCTGCGTGTATGGCGCTATGGACCCAAGGCCCCGCAGTGGAGTCCCCGCCCGAACGGTTCGTCGTGCGCTGCGTTCATGCGCCCGTCCGCGCCGGGCCGGGCCACGCGGCCGTGCGCGCGTGCGCCTGCGCACGGCCTGCGCATGCAGCCGGCCAGCTGGCCACTCCAGACCGCGATGCACACACCTAAACCCAGCCCCATCCTCGCCCTTCTCGACTCCGTTTCGTTCGCGCACGTACAGAGCTCCGGCCGAGCGAAGCCGAGCTCCGCCGCCGCCCGTTCCTGGGTAAGGTCGAGTTGGTCTTCCCTTCCGCGAGCGTGCCACCTCCACCTTCCCGTCCTGCACGCCTCTGCACCTCCCTACACTCCACCACGGCGCCGCCGGCCTGCCAGACCGCGCCGGCGACGGTCGCAGGCAGCAGCGGCGGCCAGTCCGTGACCGCCACGCCGCCGGCCATCCTCCGGACCACCTCAACACCGCCGGAGCCCAAGAATCGAACCCTAGGTGAGCCCTCGTCACTCCCCACCACTTCCCCGGTCCATCCCGGCGACGAGCTCGCCGGATTTTGGACTTCCCCGCCGGCCGGTGCGCCCGGGGACTGCATTGCAGAGGGCAAGTTCTTTCCGGGGTCCTAGATGCAAGATTTCAGGGACCCGGCTGTAAAAGGATTTTTAGGGTTTTCGGCTGGAACTTCAAAAATTCGTAGAAAATTGTAGAAAAATCAAAAAAATGCAAATCTAATTTTGTTGAGTTCCTGGTGAAGAAACCTACCTTTTCTAGAAAGCATGTATAGGGTTTTTCTGTGTAGTTTTTGTTTTAAAAATTCAAACTCAGTTTGAGGTGTTTTTAGTGTAATTTAAAATATACACATGCTATGAACTTGAATTTTGTATATATTGCTCTTTATGGCATGTCTAGATCTGTGGCAAAAGTTTGCATGATTTTGATGTATATATGTTCAGTTATAATTTATTTAAGCTTTATGCTAGATTAAGTTTGATGCTTTTTATAGCCTCTTTAATGAACTTTTCTTTGAGCACCAGTGCACCCTAGGGCTTTGCCTTGTTGATTAGTACCTCTGGTATGATGGATGTGATTTTAGGGAATTGTTTAATAGATGTTTTGGATTTAATCTTGTGTAGGAACTTAAATTCAAAATCTAAAAAATAATTTGAATCTGCAAGCATCCTTTGGTCAGAAACTCATTCTTGGCATATATGACCTGTAGGAGAAAGTTGAGATCAAAAAGTTTATTAAATCTTTTTATATGAATTAATGTTGATTTACTAGGCTGAAATTTGTCTTTTTCATATAAATTAATTTATAAATAATCTTAAGCTAGATTTTGGTTTGTGAGCTTAAAATAGGCATGTGTTGCTGTGTGCAAAAGCTTAGGCTCATTTGAAGTGTTTTTGATTTTATATGGGTTTATGGTTGAAAGGCTTGTTTTATGTAATTAAATAAAGAAATGGAGATTAAAGTGTTAAATTGTGAAATCATGTTTGTTTCTGTTTTTTTTTTAATTTAAACACACCCCTTGCTGTTTGGTGTAGTTAAGTAACTTAAATTGCTTAGATGTGCACACAATCACCATCAAAGTAGTGTTTTGTTTATCATCACACACCCTAATAATTTCTGTGAGAAGATGATAATGTTTGGATGAATGTGTCCAACAAGAGTTGGTTTTGTGGTAATTCTCCCACCTCCACCATAATCTAATGCATGTGCATGTAAACGTGTAGATCTTCCCGACGGGACATACACGCTCACCCAGGAGGAGGAGGGAGCAGCTACTGGAGAGTTGAATCAAGTTAGTGTGCAGCAAGACCTGGACCAAAGTCCAGAAGAGCCCAAGGCTAGTGTTAGTGTTGAGTCAGAGGAAGGCAAGCCCCGGATACATCTAACCCTTTTTCTAAACTCATATCTTTACTTTTCGTATTTATGATATGATTTGTGCATTTAAGTTTCAGGAGTTGCTTTGAAACCTAGATGCATGATCCTTAGGACTCCTATGCTCTTTTACTAGTATGTTAGAAACGCTAGTGCCATGCTTTAAGGACACGGTACAAGTCGAGTAATGACTCATTGCTCGCGAGATATAGGATGCTTATGTTGGAATCATAAGTTGGTTAAAATGACTCGCTCATGTGGTAAGAGCAATGGGTTCGGTCTCGACCGAGTAGCATTGTGCTGGTTTAAGCTATTGAACGTACCAAGTGCTTGTCGGGAATGGGACCGGTAAGCCTAGTACCTTCTGAACCGGGGCGGGATCTTTCTAGCTACCGGCTTGGGTTGCGTCTCCGGGCTAGCTACCCGTGGTATAGTGTGTGAGTCCGGACTGGTCGGGTTAGACCCTCCGGATAACCGTGTACCAGAGTTTGTAGCGTCTGATCCCAAACTGTGGGATGTTGGGAACCGCTTGGTTGGGGTAGACACTGCACTTGGTCTACCTTCTTCCGTGTATCTTGGGTTTACCTTGCAAGGATATAAATCGATCGATCGTCGGTCACTCGCCGTTATCTGAGTCGGCTTGACCACTGGCTACCCCATATTTATTTATGGAACATTTCGGATTAATATTGTTGGATGATTAATCTTGTTTGTACAACCATGCTTGCTTAGCTAGGTGCTTACCTAGAATGGTTAACATACTAGAACTTGAGCTAAAATTTGAAAGTAAGGATCAACTCTTAGTTGCTTTTGGCAAAACAAACCCACCAGCCAAAAAGCCTTGCATATCTAGCTGTGTCTTTTATTTTTGTCGGGGCAGTCTTGCTGAGTATTAGTATACTCAGCCTTGCTTTTGTTGTTGTTTTCAGGTAATCCCATCTGCCTGGTTCTATTCCAGATGGTTGGGAACTTGAGTGGGAGAACGATGTTGATGAGTGATACTCTATGGATGGCCTCCCATGTGTATCTTCCGCTAGTTTTATTTCCGCTGTTTAAACTCTGAATCACCTTTACTTTTATGTAGTCAAAACTTGGTTTGTAATTTTAAGTACTTATGAACTTTTATGTAATGTAATGTTGTACTCTGGTCCCGCCTTCGTGTGGGCTTAGCGCATAAATCGATCCTGTGTAAGTGATTTACCGGGCATGCCCCGGCAGAGGCGACAGAATAGTTCTTTATTATTGCTTAATGGCCACGTGGACCGGCTTAGGCGATAATACGGAATTATTTTGGGCGGTTCTGTCACAGGTTCACCCCGACTTGCTTCGCCTGTGGCAAGCCCGAGCACAAGTCCTTCCAGTGCCCCGACAAGAAGACCGCAGCTACGCCCGCCAAAGCACCGACCCTAGGGGGAGGACCTCCTCAGTCTGCTCCTCAGCAGTCTGCGGGTCGTGGAAGGCTTACCCACCTGAAGGAAGGCAAGACTACCGACGCTTCTACCGGCGTGATCGGTGAGTTTTAAGTTGAGATACGCCAACTTTAACCCTTTCTTGCGCTGGCGCAAATCGTTTCTTTCGCTTTCTCATCTCTTCGAAAACCGGGAGTCAGCTCTTAATCTCGGGGACGAGATTCTTGTCAGGGGGGAGTTCTGTAACATCCCGGAATTTCTCCGGAATGTTAGTAATGCAAAAATGTGGATTTCAAAATTTTGATTTGAAATTGAGTGCTTGATTAAACTATAAGGTTGTCTTTTGTGATCCTTCCCTGAAAACCCTAGATTTATTTTGAGCGAAATAATAAAATTTACGACTTATAAACTGCTAGTGTGAGAACCTTGGATTTTATTGGATTTGTTTTGGATCTTATTTGAGTGGGATTTCAAATTTGGATGCTAATTCAAATTTGAATCATAGGTTAAATAGGAGTTAAGGCTTAAGGAAAATAGGAAAACACCCTAGACCCTGTTGGGCCGCATCCCAAATCGCTAAGTCTGCCAGGGGCCCTTGGTCTTTTCACCGGGTTCACTCACCCCACGATCCGCCGAGCCTTTCGGCCCATCGCCGCCAGCCGGCCCAGCTCCCACCTACCCCTTGCTTTGTTTCGCTGCCAAGTGGGTCCCGCAAGCCAGCCGGTCTCCCCTGTTCCCTTTTCTTCTTCTCGGATGACGCACGCGCGCGCCGTGCGAGAGCGACCGCGCGCCCCCGCACCGAGCTCGCCGCGGCCGCTGGATGTCACCGCGTGGCCATGGGCGCGGACGCCGAGGGATCCCAGCCGCCCGCTCCCGTGCCCGGAAACCCTAGCGCCGCCCTACAAATACCCAATCCCCAGCTGCTCCCTGTTCCGCGCCGCCCTTGGGGAGTCTTTCCCCAAATCCGCCGCCGCTCCCTGTCCAGAAGCCCCCCTTGGGGTTTTCTTCTTGCAACCGCCGCAATCCAGTGGAGGAGGGGAAGAAGGAAGGAGTGGAGAAGGGGGGAACCGTCGGGGGACTGCTGTCACCGTGAAGCTGGAGCAGCCCGAGCCAAGGACGCCGCCGCCCCTGCTTCCTCTTCACCGTGTCGTTCCCCTTCCTCAAACCGAGCTGCCCCTGTCTGCTTCTTCTGCTCTGCTGCACCCCCTTCACCACCGTCGCGGCCGCCGCGTCCGGAGCACCGGTAAGCACCGCGACCCCCCATCACCGTGCTGTGGACCCGGCCTTCGAGCCGTGGCTGACCGAGCCTTGTGTGCTCGTCGGGCCTTGTGCGCCCGCTGTCGTTTCTTGCCCGCGCCGCGCCGCCGCGCAGACCCGCCGTCGACTGTGTGCTGGCCTTCGCGCCATGCCGGACGCTTTGCAGGTGCCGCTGCCATCGACAACGCGCGCGCTCCCTTGCTTGCTGCCCGAGTCGTTTCCCTATCGTTCTAGTGCCGTGCGCCCGCTGAGCTCTGGCTCGCCGCCGCGTTTCGATGCCGGCACACACACACGCACTCACACGTACACCCGAGGGGTCGAACCCCTCTGCTCTCCCTGTACCGCTCGTGGCCGCCCGAGGTTCAAGGCCTTGCCTTTCGGTGGCCAACACACGCCCGCCCGCCAGGGAAAGGCTCTGCCTTCCTGGCCGAACGAGTGCACACGCCCGCACGAACGCGCGCGAGAGAGCGAGCACACTGGCGCAAACACCCCAGTACTCGCCGTCATGTCACCCTTGTCGATCCTCACCGCCCGGTCCTTCCCCAGGTCTTGTTCGCCGTCGTGCACGCCGCCGTCGTGCACCCCAGCGCGCCGGCACTCGCGTACACATCGTGCAAATGCACACACGGTCGAGCCTTCAGGCCGTCTCGACCCCTTTTCGCAGCCTCGCTCTTCTGTTTGCCTGGGGTGTCCCCCTGCATGTCGCCGTCGAGCCACCACCATGGTCGGTCTGCCGGCGTTCGCTGAGCACAAGCACGCCAGGCCACTGCTTTGCGGCCGTTGCACACCTCCCTGGCACCGGTGCACAAGCATGTGTTCGCGCGCACACTCGCTCCACCGCTCGTCTGCCGAACCGCATCACCGAGCCCCTGTTTCCCCCTGTCCGTGATCGAGCTCGACGCTCTGCCGTGCCATCGCCGCGAACCCCAACGCACCGGCGCACGTGTATCCGTCGAACCACTGAACCCAAGGCCGGGCCTTGATGGCCGCCTCGATCCTGAACACCACCCAACCTCAGCCCCGCTCGCCGTTACCCTTTCTTTGCTCCTCCACCGTGTGCACGCCGCCGGTGTAGCATTGCCGCCATGGCCACGCCGCCGATGATCTGCACACACACACGTACACGCCGAGCGGGCAAAATCCAAGCCAAGGCCGAATCTTTGGCCACCGTGAGCGAGCACCAGATCGATCTTGACCACGCGGTCGGTCACGCGTTCACGCTCGCGTTCACCCCTTCCGGCACAGGTCATCCTAGCCTCGCCGCCGTGGGACCCTGTCCCTCTGCCGCGGCCGAGACCTCACCGCCGAGGGCGACCTTTCCGCCTGGGCGCACGAGCGCCATGCCAATCTGGAGCACACCCTTGTTCATGCGCACACAGGCGAGCGGACCGGCACTGCCACCCCAGCCTCGTCGCCGAAACCTTCTGCTTTGCTCCGCCGCGCTGAGCTGCTCTCCGTCCCGCCGTGCCAAGAACCCGGCCAAGGCCGTCCCTTTTCCTTGCCCAAACCGACCCCTAGGGTTTGATCGTCCTCGCCTTGGAGCGTGTTGACCAGTCGCCGAACCACCTCGCCGCCGGCGAGCATCGGCAGGTCCGCCGCTCCTTTGGAGCTTTTCGTCGAGCACGTTTCGGGCAGGCCCAAAAATCCAGTGGAGTTAGCTCCACACGCCGGCCCACGCGTCGACCCTACCGTAGTTGATCTAGCCGGATCGCGTGTGGCCAGCCACCCACGGCCGAGCCACTGGGATGACCGCGCAGCGCCCTACCACATCGGATCCTGCCGGATCCTTCGCGCCGTCCTATCACAAGCGAGCCACACCACCGTCTGGTCTGCTGCCTTGCCGCACCCGATCCGCCAGGATCATTTGTGGCCGCCACCCTGTCAGCCAAGGGGGATGCCACGCGTGCAGGAGATGGCTTTAAGCCGCTTACGTGGCCGCCACCTCTGCAGTAAGAGCCGGCCTGCAGCCAGCCTATAGTTAGCTTAGAGTCAGTTAGAGTTAGCCTGTAGACAACCTATAGTTAAGTGTATTGTGTATGCGTATTTTAATTTCAGAAATCTATTTTGTCTTTGGAAAATAATAATATATCCATTTCAACTCTGAAAATTATGAAACATTTTCCAAAGCTCTTCTAAAATTATAAACTCCGTGTTAGGCTAGTGTTCGCTCTCTTTTGGCTCTTAATTGTTGTTCATTTGGAGTTAATTGCAATAGGACCCGTCTTTATTTTATTTGCGCGTTATTAGGAGCAGCTGGAGCCGGGGAGCTGAGCTCGGAGATCGACTACACCGACGACTACGCCGCCGACGACTACTCGCACGCAGGTGTTCACGCCCGACTGATTCTGAAATTCCTAATAGGCATTGCTATGTAGAATGCTAGCGCTTTACCTTAAATGCATGTGGATGAACCTTGCACTGCCTTCTTTTATTATCCTGTCCTTGATTGCCCTACTACTATATATGTATATATAAGCGTGTATATATGCTGAGCTTCACGATGCATGTGTTGGGATGGGAATAGTGGTTCTTGGCGTGCGTGGGGTAAAAACCGGCAGGAGAAGGCGTTTTGGGTACTTTGGCGGGGGTGACCTCGAAACAACCGATCTGGGATCGGGGATGGGGGTGCACTCCTCAGTGCATTCCCGCTTGTACGGTTTTCGGAGCACAGGTGTTGGGGTTTTACTGACGTTTGGAGGACATGAGCTCGCCCCGGTCTGAAACCGAGTGGACAGACCTTTTCACGGGACCTTTACGTACACACCACCTCGCCGAGAGTGGGGTTAGGGCCGAGTTGAGCTCGGCAAGTGCAGAACCATACCTGCCAGCAGGATAGAGGGTATCAGTGGGGGAGAGGTGGGAGTGAGACCACCTTCTCTCAGTGCGTCTCCCGTGTGGGCGTGTGGCCACACGGGAGTATTTCACAGTTCCGGTGCAATTCCTTCCGAGGGGGGAATCGTTTTGAGGGCCGGATGCAGGATGGGACCGTAACTACCGAGAGTTCGCACGGTAGGATGGGCTCGGTTGGCTGATCACCGCCGGGTTCCATTCCGAGTTGGGTACAGGTGTACACGCTCTGCAGAGTTTAGATCTATACGTATAGCCGCGTCCTCGGTCATGGACATATCCCCTGATAGCTTTGTTCTCATGTTTTGGGATTTCTACCTCCCCCTGTAGTTGAGAGTGTGGTGAGCCGTGGTTGCAGTCGGAGAGAGGAGAGTGGCTCCCTCTACCTCGCCGACCCGATTGCAATCATTGAGGTGCGAGGAGAGGAAGTTCTCGCATCGACCCTAGATGGAGATAGGTTGTGGAGACGGGGCCCTGGGGTACCAGGTGTTTCCGAGCTGTGCTTGAGAGAATGGTTTGGGACTTATATGGAGATGAATTCTTTTATACTTTGCTGCTGCTGCATAGGAAACCTGGGCTTCTACCTTGTCTCTGTTCATACCCTTTAGAAGATAGGCCACTTAAAGCTGCATACAGTCGGTGACGTGAACCTATCCCTCTCCTTGGGGATAGACTTTGGGTGTGCAGGGTACGAGTCCGACTACGACAACAACGCCGACGGATGGTACGACTGAGGGATGCGTCGCTGCGCTCAAGGATGCCTGTGGGTGTGAAGAATAAAAGATGGAGACCCTTCTGAGATGCTAGCTACCGCTGCGTAGAATTTCACTCTGATTCAGCCAAGATGCTTGAAATGTTGTACTCCATTATGGACATATAATAAATTATGTACTAATATTTGTGTGATGCGATGTATGGTTGTGATTTACCTTCTGTGATGAGATCTGTACGCGATAGCCACTGATCCCAGGACTATCGCAAAGGTACAGGGACTCAGGTTTTCCTCACCGAAAATCCGGGGTGTTACACGGACTGTGATTCTAAGACATCTCCAACAAATTTCAGTCAAATTCGTTGAAATTTTAAAGTGTGAACGCGAGCTTTTAGTTTTAGGATCCGGCTCTCGATGTGGGGCCCCGTGTGGATCTATGTATGATAATTTGCACAAAGTAGCGGACTGTCACTCTAAGATATTTCCAACAAATTTTAGTCAAATTCGTTGAAATTTTAAGATGTGAACACAAGTTTTTAGTTTTAGGGTCCAGCTTTGACCTAGGTGACACAAACAACCAATTCAAACCATTTCAAACCGATCCAAACTATTAAATTTGCTAAACCGAATCAAACCCAACCATTATATATGTCACCACATTATTCACCAAACCAACCAATGCTAATTAGGAAAACCAAACTGATGGAACTGGTTAAAACCAAACCATTCCCAGTCTTAACTTTCACCAAAAATTTCACCAACTAAACGGGACCAGAATAGCGGTGCGAGGTGATCCTGAAGTGATCCAATCCTAGGCCGTGTTTAGTTTCGGAAGTGGCAAATTACCGAATGTGAAAATAAGATGTCGGAAGGGTATTTGGATAATGGTGAAAATCACAATACGAATCTATTAAGTTTAATTAATCTATCATTAGAGGTTGTTTAATCATGTCGTGCTGGGAGTTATGCAATGAATTTATTATTAGTTCACGTTTAATACTCTAACGAGTGTCTGTGATTCGATGTGAGAGGTGAACTGCGACAATTTCCCCACAAACTGCCGAACTAAACAAGGCCTACATTCGACCCTACTTTTTTTTGTTTGGATGGGGAGTCATCCGATGGTCTTGTCTCATACTCGCTAGTTCATGGCGGACCTGCTCGACCGGCATAAAAAATGCTGACCACCTCGTCCGGAACGATCTTGATCCGAGCGGCTTGATTATTCCGCAAACCAAATAGACTGAAAGAGAATATACCAAAGAGATGCGGGACAAGCCTGTCCGCAGTCCGCTCGTTTCTTGTCATCCCACTTCGACGTCGCGAAGATGCTCATCTTCCTCGGCGCTATCTTGTTAGCAGTGGCTCCAAGCCCGCCAAGGAAGATGGGCCAGAAGCTTTACGTCGAGGGATGCGGCCCAGGAAGCCCAACCCGCGTGTGACCGGTGACAACTGGGTCAGAGCGTAGCGTGTGGCGTGCGTGAGTGCTCAGGTGTTAAAAGAGCAAGGAGAGATGAGAGAGGGGTATGAATTATGTAACAAACAGACTTCCCTGTGAAGCCTTCCTTCCTCTGTTCGTTTGAATTCTAATCCTATCTATGATTCCTGCTACCGACCCCTAATTCCTTGCTGTTCTCTTTCCCAAATTCCCCACTACCTATCCGTGCCGCTCACAATTGGTATCAGACAGTCGATTCTGGGAACACAATTCGCCTTCAATTTCGCGTTCCATCGATTGGATCAGCAACTGGATCTGGTTCGGTTCTTCGAGTTCATCCGTGCTTGAGCTCGATCCCGGTAAATCCGTTCCCGCCGGTCCGATCTGGAGTAGCAGCCACATCACGACCACTTCACCCGCCTCCAACGTCGTCAAGGAGCCATGAATCCCGACACGAAGATGATCCTCGATGAGCTGCGCAAGAGTGACGCGAAGTGGGAGAAGCGCATCTCCGACCTCGAGTCCAAGTGGGATCTCAAGTTCGTCGAAGCCGGGGACAAGATGGAAGAGCGCATGAGCAAGCTCGAGAAGGTCGCCGCGGCATATGAGGACTGGCAACCTGGAGCTGATGGGACGATCGATGATGTCAAGCTCGCGCTCCGCAAGCTGAACAAGCACGTGGAGCGATTCGCCATTGAGCAACCTCCGTCCGCTTCCGACGGCATCTTCAAGCCGCCGGAGTCGGTGTCCGCGCGCCCATCTGCCGGGATCAACACCGACGGGCCAGTTGGCCACCGTGATGAATCGAGCCACCGGGAGGATGGGTATGGGTCAGTTACGGCCGTGCTCCATCCCCCGGTCAAGGGTGCGTATACTACTCTTCCACATCCGCCGCTTAATACTGTGTTCACTCAGTTTCCCAACCATGGCACTCGTAGTGGCAGTCATAGTTCTGACAACAATCCTTTGGGGAAATTGCCTAAACTGAATTTTGCTTTATTTGATGGTGATAATCCCAAACACTGGTTGACACGTGCTGAAGATTACTTTGAATTATACAATGTGGAACCTGATAAATGGGTGAAACTAGCATATATGCATTTTACACCTGCCGCTGCTAGATGGTTGCCATTAGTAGAAAGGAAATTGAAAGTGTGCTCGTGGCCTGAATTTCGCCAACTCCTTCTGAATAGGTTTGGGCGTGATCAGCACGAATTGTTAGTGCGTCAATCTCTGAACATTAGACAGACAGGATCTGTAGTAGAGTACATTGACATGTTTGCTACTCTTATGGATCAACTTGCTGCCTATGATAGTCACACAGACCCATTGTACTTCACCATGCGATTTATTGATGGTTTGCGTGAGGATCTTAGAGCTCCTGTACTCATTCAACGTCCTTCCAGTCTAGATACTGCCTATGTTCTTGCTCAATTGCAAGATGAGGTATCTTCATCTGGCAAACGAAAGGAGTTCAGGAAATCTGACTATCCTTCAAGAGCAAGTTCTTTTGCTGCATGGCCATTACCTGCACCTCCAAGGCTTGATAAACTTGGCGCAAGTGTAGCTGAAGATCGTCGCCAATTGGAATCTGCCCGGGGACGTTCTGCTGAGGACAGACTGTCTGCATTGCGAGCTTATCGCCGTGCTCAGGGGCTATGTCAGTATTGTGCCAAAAAATGGGTCAAGGGCCACAAATGCTCAGAGAAGATTCAACTCAATGCTCTCCAAGAAGTGTTGGATCTGTTTCATGTCTCTGAAGACCCAAGTACTGATGATACATCAAGCCAAGCTAGTGGGCAGCTATTTATGACCCTTTCTGTGGCAGCTCTCTCTGGACTGCCAGCTCCTAGAACCATGTGTTTACAGGGACAGATTCAAGGGAAAGTGGTAAGAATTCTGGTGGATTCTGGAAGCTCCAACACTTTCATCAGTGCACAGTTATCTGGCTCTCTTACTGGCAGTGGCGGAGCTAGGATTAGGAAGAAGAGGGGGCCAATTTTCCATCAGAATCTCAATAACCTCTAACTCAAGCACTATGTTATGTCAGCACAAATTAACTCCATAAAAATATATCATAACTAGTACGAAAAGGCAATCAAGTATGGAAAGGTCTAAGCAAAATATGTAATAATTTGTATATGACATCCATACTTGGAGCTAATAAAGCTAATTGAGAGAGAAATGCTACAAGATGAGACATTCATGCATGCAGTCATGCATGTGTAGTAGCTACTTTCTCCCGGAGCAAGGGGGGGCCATGGCCCACCTTGGCCTCCATCTAGCTCCGCCAGTGCTTACTGGTGTATGTCAGCTGCCTGTACCTATGACTGTTAAAGTGGCTAATGGCAAAACCATTCAATGTGTCTCTCACATTCCTAAGGGGCAATGGTCAGTAAATGACTGTGAGTTTCAGACAGACCTGAAAATACTTCAACTCCACTCTTATGATATGATAGTGGGTCTTGATTGGTTGGAGCAGTTCAGCCCAATGAAAATTCACTGGAAACAGAAATGGATGGCCATACCTTATCAAGAATCCACTGTGGTTCTGTATGGAGAAAACTCTGAAGTACCTGAGGGTACTGTGGTACATTTATGTTCTGTGGAAATATTGGCCAATGAGATTGTGCAGGTTAATATACCTCCTGAGGTGGAAGAACTTATTCAAGAATTTGCAGTCCTCTTTGAAGTACCCACTGAGCTGCCTCCTCAAAGGTCTTGTGATCATACTATTCCTCTGGTGGAAGGAGCTGCCCCTGTGAATATTAGACAGTATAGACATGCTTCTGCCCTGAAGTCTGAAATTGAAAAACAAGTACAGGAAATGTTGAAAAATGGACTGATTCAAAGGAGCACAAGTCCTTTTTCCTCTTCAGTTCTCCTAGTCAAGAAGAAGGATAATACATGGAGATTCTGTGTTGATTATAGGCACCTAAATGCTATCACTGTCAAGGGCAAGTACCCAGTTCCTCTAATTGATGAATTCTTGGATGAATTATCTGGGGCAAGTTGGTTCACCAGTTTAGATATGAGAGCTGGCTTCCACCAAGTCAGACTTAAGCCAGGGGAGGAGTACAAAACTGCTTTTCAGACACATTGTGGACATTTTGAGTTCAGAGTAATGGCATTTGGGCTTACAGGTGCTCCAGGCACATTCCAAGAGGCTATGAATACTACCTTAAGTCCATTTCTAAGAAAGTTTGTCCTGGTATTCTTTGATGATATCCTCATATACAGCAAAACATTTGAGGAACACATTGTGCACATCAGACTGGTCTTTGAGCTGTTAGCCCAAGAACATTGGAAGATCAAACTATCTAAATGTGCCTTTGCTCAGAGGCAGATCAGCTACCTTGGCCATGTCATTAGTGAACAAGGTGTGGGCACTGATCCTAAGAAGATTGAGGCAATTGCTAATTGGCCTTCACCACAATCTGCCAAAGACCTCAGAAGTTTCTTGGGATTGGCAGGATATTACAGAAAGTTTGTAAGATACTTTGGAGTCATCAGCAAGCCTTTAACTGAACTTCTTAGGAAGAATGTGGTCTTTGTATGGACAGTAGTGCATGAGAAGTCATTTGCTGCCCTTAAGAAAGCCCTCTGTAGTGCCCCTGTGCTGGCCCTTCCTGATTTTACCAAACCTTTCTCGATTGAGACTGATGCAAGTGGAACTGGTGTGGGAGCTGTGTTATTGCAAGATGGTCATCCTTTGGCTTATCTCAGCAAAGCTTTAGGGCCAAAGCCTATGGGTTTGTCTGCTTATGAAAAAGAGTATATGGCCATCCTCTTAGCTGTACAGCAGTGGAGACAGTACTTACAACATGGGGAGTTTTGGATCTTTACTGATCAGAGGAGTTTGTCCCAGCTGAATGAACAAAGGTTACATACCCAATGGCAGCAGAAAGTGTTCACTAAAATGTTGGGACTCCAATATAAAATTGTGTACAAACAAGGAGTGGAAAATAGAGTAGCTGATGCTCTCTCTAGAAAGTCTACCCACGACTCTCAATGTGCTGCCTTGTCTGTGGTTACTCCAGCATGGATTCAAGAGGTGGTGGATGGCTATGCTAATGACCCAAAAGCTCAAGACATGGTGGCTAAACTCACTGTAAATGCTGAAGCTGTCCCTCATTTCACATTGTCTGCAGGGTTGCTCAGATACAAAAATAGAATATGGATTGGTGCTAACTCTGCTCTCCAGCACAAGATTTTGCTTGCTTGCCACTCCTCTGCTCTTGGTGGTCATTCAGGGGTTCCTGTGACTTACATGAGGATTAAACAGATGTTTGCTTGGAAAGGCTTGAAGGCTGATGTACATGACATGGTCAAGAAATGTGTTATTTGCCAGCAGTCTAAGCCTGACAGGCACAAGCTCCCTGGACTTCTTCAACCCTTGCCGGAGCCTTCTTCAGCCTGGCAGGTCATCTCGATGGATTTTGTAGAGGGGCTTCCACAGTCTGGGCAAGCCAACTGTATACTGGTGGTTGTTGATTCTTTCACTAAGTATGGCCACTTTATTGCTCTTAAGCATCCTTTCACTGCTGCTGGGGTAGCCAAGTTATTCCTGGATAATATATACAAACTCCATGGTCTTCCTATTATCATTATCTCTGACAGGGACAAGATTTTCACCAGCACCCTTTGGAGAGAATTATTCAGGCTTGCTAGTGTGGACCTCCACATGTCTTCTAGTTACCACCCTCAGTCTGATGGACAGACAGAAAGGCTAAATCAAACTATGGAGACATTCCTGCGTTGCTTTGTCAATGCATGTCTCTCAAAGTGGTTGAGTTGGTTGCCCTTTGGCCGAATTTTGGTATAACACATCTCACCATTCTGCTATTGGAAGAACTCCGTTCTATGCTCTTTATGGGTATGTGGCTAAACACTTTGGCATCTCAGCCTTTGATTCTGTCTCAGTCCCGTCCTTGGACACTTGGATGCAAGAACGCCACACTATGACTGAACTGATTAAGCAACATCTTCATCGTTCCAAGGCCAGAATGAAGAAGCAGGCTGACCAACACAGGTCTGAGCGCCAGTTTGCTGTGGGTGACAAGGTGTTCCTCAAGTTGCAACCGTATGTACAGTCGTCCTTAGCTCGAAGATCCAATCAGAAGCTCTCCTTCAAGTACTTTGGGCCATTTGAGATTGTGCAACGTGTGGGTGCTGTTGCATACAAGCTCTTGCTTCCAGCAGACTCTGCTATTCACCCGGTGTTCCATGTCTTCCAGTTAAAGCAAGCCATGGTCGACATTTCTCAGGTATCTCAGCCCTTGCCTACTGACATTGAATTACTTCGTGTTCCTGAGGCAGTTCTTCAGCGTCGTATTGCACCCCGTGACAATCGCCAAGTATCACAAGTATTGATCAAATGGTCGGGGTGGCCGGACTCTTTAGCCACTTGGGAAGATCTGGAGGATGTACGTCGACGTTTTCCTCTAGCACCCGCTTGGGGTCAAGCGGCATCTCAAGAAGGGGAGATTGTTAGCAGTGGCTCCAAGCCCACCAAGGAAGATGGGCCAGAAGCTTTACGTCGAGGAATGCGGCCCAGGAAGCCCAACCCGCGTGTGACCGGTGACAGCTGGGTCGGAGCGTAGCGTGTGGCGTGCGTGAGTGCTCAGGTGTTAAAGGAGCAAGGAGAGATGAGAGAGAGGTATGAATTATGTAACAAACAGACTTCCTTGTGAAGCCTTCCTTCCTCTGTTCGTCTGAATTCTAATCCTATCTATGATTCCTGCTACCGACCCCTAATTCCTTGATGTTCTCTTTCCCAAATTCCCCACTACCTATCCGTGCCGCTCACATATCTCCTGAATCCCAACGATGTCGTCTCTACTGGAAGCTGATGACGACGATGTGCTTCGTTTGTCCCTGGTCGCCCTCGACGGAGCGTCCGCCCAACGCTCGGGGTCGAGTTCGTCGGCAGAGCTCGTCTTGGCGCTGTGCCCCTTTCCCCTCAACCTGCGTCGCCTCCAGCTCAGCAACTCGAGCGGGTCTGCAGCTCTGAGCCACCATGGAGAAAATGAAGGAATTGGTGCTCAGTTCTTTATTGGTGATAAACTGATAATGGTGTCTGCCTGTCTGGTGTCGATCTGCGGCTTAAGAAGAAGATAATCTAGGAGGAAAAATGGTTGTCACACATTGATAGGCGTGACCTGACGATTCCTGTATCTAACAGTTCATCCTCTCATCTTAACCCCTTCAACCAAACACTAGACAGAATTGTTCCATCCAACTTCAACAACAACAAAAAAAAAAGACGGGATCGTCCCATCTCACAAAATTGAAACAAAATTATCTCATCACATATGACATAATCTCGAACCAAACACATCATATCATGATGGGAAAGCTAAATTCTACAGAGTACTAGTACCCGTCATTTTTCTAGTCCCTCGCCAATTTGAATTTCTGTGTTCTCCCGTCCCTCTGCACCAAGACGCAATATACAGCTCGATCTTTCTTTTATTTTTTTTGCATCGTGCATCCAGCGATAACACTTAATCTTTGATCGATATCCTACTCTCTCATGGTTTTCTGGTTGAATGCAGAGGGTTCCTACAGAAATGTGTTGTCGTGTACTTCTTGATTGGAAACTGCACTGTTCACACGCAAATGTCTGCTCGTTAATTGACTAATTTTGTGGTTCGGATGTGGATAGAGTACGTTTTGCTGAGCATCCGCATCATGGCAGTTGGAGAAGAAGGCAAGGCATTTTTATTATGTATCGTCAAGGAGTGATTCCCACTTTCTATCCTTGAAGAGTACTTACTACGTTCCAAGTTATAGATCATTTTGATTTTTTTTAATTTATAAACTTTGGTATGACTTAGATATACCCTATGTTTAGATGCATAATACACTGGTGGAAAAACACTCTTCCGTCCCGATTGGTAAAGTCTTTAAGTCTCTAAAGCCCACTCGGGACGAAAAGAGAGAGACAAAAGACCACCCCTTTGTCACCGGGTGAGCAACGGGGAATAAAGGGTGGCATTTATTCCCGGGTGGTAGCCCCGCCCGGGACAAAAGGGGAGGGCACAACAGCACCTGTGCGCCACCCCTTTAGTCCCGGGTGGTAGCCCCACCCGGGACAAAAGGGGAGGGCACACCAGCGCCTGTGCGCCACCCCTTTAGTCCCGGGTGGTAAGACCCCGCTGTGAATTTTTTTTGTTTCAATTCCGATTGTTCTAATAATGTTATACGCATATATTCTCACGTATATGGGTGTAATTTACGTGTACGTATAAATGTTTGCACTAATTATACGTGTCTACTATACGTACTATATCAAGAGAATAAACTTATAAATAAATATACACACACATTATATTACATCGAAAGCATAGATAGTATTTTCTGAAAGTAGTATATATATACATCAAAATACCGTTTCATTCTAATTCTAGTCTAAAGTTCCACCGGAGGTGCTAATTAAACTTTATGAATTGGATGACCGTCATAGTGATTTCTGCCTTGTGGATTAATCACCTGGTCCATCATGAATCCGCAGAGACTTTCTTCATTCGCCAAGAGTCGGTCCTTCTTAATGATTGCGTCTCTAATCATATTGTTCTGTAATGTGCAAATAAGTTAATATATTACACACAAGAATTAAATATATAAGCGGTTAGAAAAAATGTATTATTAATTGGTTTAAAATAATACTTATAGTATAATCTGACGGGTCTGCCTCGCAGAAATTGTGGATGAACTCACACACATAGTATGCACATAAATGTGTCCCTGGTTCCTGTCTCATACACTAAATTGAAGAAGATAATTATGAAAAATTAGTGTTATACATTTTTAATTTGCCCAAGCTGAAGTTGTTATTTGGTTTACGTACCAGAAAATTTGTAGAGAAGTTTATTCTAGGTCTCCATGTTCCAGGGTTGACTTGGATGAATTTTTCCCAAGCTCTGGCAGAAAATAATGAAAGTTAGAGCTAGATAGTGTTAGAAAAAGCACACTATTGCATAAAAGGGAACGTATTGGATAAAATTATTACTCTTGAAACATATCTTGAAGGTCCAAGTATTTGTTCGGATCTCTTCTCAACGAATCAAAAACAAGGACGTTGCTTCTGTTGACATCAATTATGAGAAGAATCCAGTGGAAACTGTATATACATGGAAGCTCAAAAGATTAGAACTAAATAATGTTAACTAAGATAATTAGAAATGCGAACCCTTAGTAATTAAGATGGTAATCACACTTACTCGAAGTTGTAAGGTAGAAGTATCAAATCCTTGTAATGCAAATTACACAAGGTCCTTAGGATTGTTTTGAATGTTGTTTGTGGTTGGAGCTTTACTTGATCTTGATTAACTAAAGATGGGTCCATGAAACCTATTCGTTGGTAACCATTCTTCCACATGTTATGCATTTTCAGGCTACAGAAAATGAAAGACAAAGTTAATAATTAGAGTATGCATTAATTTGTTAATTAGGGTATGTATTGCACCGTCACTTACAGGCACCAGGCCATAACAAGATCGGTATTCAAGGAGTCAAGATGGTAAATTTCATAAATATCCTTGAATCGCAGCCAGACCAACTTCTCGCTTTCACCAGCAAAATCTCTCGGTTTAACAAGCATGCCAATCATCTCCAGGCCCGCCTTAGATGTCTTCATGTAGAAGTCATGCAATCTGCGCATCTGAGTAGGGAGTTTCTTCACCAACTCAGGCCTGACAAAAGATTTCCCATGCTCGTAGTGCCATCTAGGTACGAAGTTTTTGTCCCGAGGAGGTGATTCGTGGCCGAGAACATATTCTAGTGGGAGCCCTATTGCTTCTTGCATTTGAATGACATGCGCTACTTGTTCTGTGTCCATAAGTGCAAGAGCTCGTTCAGTTGCAGAGAGGCCGGAGGCGACGTAAGTCTGTACTCCCAACGTCGACGCTTGTGTTGCCTTCTTCGTTGAAGGCTCTTTCGCTGACGTCGACGTTTGTGTTACCTTCTTCGTTGAAGGCTCTTTCGTCGACGTTGACGCTTGTGTTGCCTTCTTCTTCTTCCTATAATCCTGTGGCATCGTCGACCCCGGTGCTTGGTCGATGTAACTATTTGGTGACCCTCCTTGTCTCTTCTTCTTTAGGGACTTGTGCAGCGACCAGTCATAATCACTTTTCAGGGGTTTTATTATTTTCTTTTCTTCTTCCTTCTTCTCTATGAAAGCTTTGAGTTTCTGCGGACGATCTTTATTCTTTTCTACGAGCAGTCTCTGTATAGCAGCCTCTTTATTCCCTTCAATCCACGCCTTGAGTTGCTTATCACACTCCACCTCATTTTCTGATGCTGTCATGTCATATGGTAGCTTCCTTTTAACAGGCAGCTTTTTCCCTTTCTTCGTCGGGGGATCCGGATTTGGCACGGGCATAGACGCGGTAAATTTTGATCGGGACCGCCTCTCGGCAGGCTTTGGTGAAGGCTGCTTTGGTGTGATTGCTGACGATGGAGGTCATCGTCATCGCTCGCGGCAGGAGAATTCCCCCGTTGTGGAGACGGTGAGCTCCAATCATTCGGCGACGACCGTCCCGGTGACGGCCCGGGAGATGGTGGCTGCTGCTCGGCAACACTCGGAGGGATCGTTGACGGCCCGGGAGATAGTGGCTGCTGCTCGGCAACACTCGGAGGGATCGGTGGTGGCATGTTAGGTATTATGATGTAACGTTTGGGCCACAATATGATACTGTGAAGCGCATCGTGGAGTGTCCTTTCCCCGTCACCTCCTTCGAAGTCTAGCTCTATGTCGTTAAACTTTGGGTCAGCAATCTCCTCCAAACCAACTGAGGCGTAGCCAGTTGGAATCTGCATGCCGTGGCTTGTACGTCCTGGGAGATGTGCTAAAGCCATTCCGTACACCACCTATATATATGTAGAGAAATGATGAAGTTATTAAATGCCTGAGACATGCATCAAAGGTTGAGATAATTGCACGTATAATCAGGTTTATACCTTCATTGTGATGTTGTCGATCGGCTTGTGCAGCTCACATGCGGTGCACTGACAGAGTTCATCCACAGGGTACCGTTCGTTGTCCTCTACTTGAACTTCTTCTTGGTTTGCCGCCCTTTGTTCTTCGGGGGCCTCTGTGGAAGCACAGCTGCTTTTGCGAGCGGAAGGGCTAATGACGGGATCCACCGGTGCTTGGGGCAGTGCTCCGGCAGGGGGTGATCTGAGCTACCGCGGCGGCCACTCGTCGTTCAATCTCTGCATTCATACGTTCTTCTTGTTCTTTAAGTCTCTGCTGCATCTTTTCACGCCACCGCCCCTCTTCACGCTCCCTTCTTCTTTTGCGGCTTCTGTAGGTGTCGGTGCTTCCCTTGAAAGCAAACTTCCACAGGACAACCCCGTAGCCCCTGCAACATCCTGGGTGTTCCGGATTCCCGAGCGCCAAAGTGAGCTCATCCATGTCTCTGTCAAGAACCAATCTGCCCGCTTTGATGTCTTCATTCTTTTTTATTATCTCATGTGCCGCCTCCCGTAACGTGGGTGGGAATTCGAGGGAACCATCATCAGGGTTCAATCTTCCACCGCAGGCATAATACCAATTCTTCGATCGTTCTTCCCAGTCAAAGACCACCGGTACGATACCTATGTTGAGGAGGTCTTGTTCAATCTTCCGTCACTTGGGTGCTGCAACCGCGTAACCACCTCGACCAAGACGATGGTTGTAATCCGTCTTCTTACTGGCACTTTTCTGAGCTCGTGCGCTCTTGTTGGAGAATTCTTCACTATTCTTCTAATCCACAAAGGACTACCAGTGATCCTTTAGCTTGGGATAATCATCAAAATTTGGAGTTCGATTCTTCTTGATATAATCTCTGTGCAGCTGCTTCTTGAAACTCTACAATTGAGTTGCCATCTTCGTGAGAGTCCACTGCTTCACAAGGTTTGCGTTCACGCCGGTGGAAGTGTGAAGTGTTTTAGGATATCATCCCATAACATATTCTTAACTGAATCCGGAACCACCCATGGACTATCTTCCTTTCCCTTCCATTCTCTATATGATATGGGCACGTTGTCCCTCACAATAGCACCGCATTGGGACACAAACGTGTCCCTCACCTTCTTTGGTTCCCATGGCTGGCCAAGCTCGTTGACTTCAGTGATATGAAACTTCACGTTATGATCAACGATTACTTTTGTACGGCCTCTCTTAGTCTTTTTGCTTGTCGAGGTTGAAGCCTACAAGTTGCGGATTTGTTATTCACGCGGGGTTCCAGAATGATATATATACCTCGTTGTTAATGCATTTATGGATTTGTTAATGCATGATATATATACCTCGTTGGAACTTTCTGCATTAACTATGAAAAGGTCTTCATTATTGTCCTCGGCGCGGGTGTCGATGTCCGCGGTGCGGGTGTCGATGTCCGCGGTTATGTTGAGGAACGCGTCCGCCTGGCTACGCTCCTCCTCGGTGAAGCTTGGGACCTCGGTATTTGGACCCCCAGCAATAAGGCTCTCCATCAGCCGCTCCTCGTCCTCATTGTTATCCATAACTAGAAATTTCTGAAAACATAAATGAATTTCTGAGCACATAAATGATTTTCTGAGCACATAAATAAATTTCTGAGCACATAAATGATTTTCTGACTACATAAATGATTTTCTGAATACATAAATGATTTTCTGAGCACATAAATGATTTTCTGAATACATAAATAATTTTCTGAGCACATAAATAATTTTCTGAATACATAAATAAATTTCTGAGCACATAAATGATTTTCTAAATACATAAATGAATTTTTGAATACATAAATGATTTTCCGAGCACATAAATGATTTTCTGAATACATAAATGATTTCTAAGTGTCGGGCGAGAGTCGAGCGAAACTACCTAAGTGTCGGGCGGGAGTCGAGCGAGACTACCTAAGTGTCGGGTGGGAGTCGGCCGAGTCGGGCGGGAGTCGAGCGAGACTACCTAAGTGTCGGGCGGGAGTCGAGCGAGTCGGGCGAGAAAACCTAAGTGTCGGGCGGGGTCGAGCTAGTCGGGCGGCAGTCGAGCGAGTCGGGCGGCAGTCGAGCGTGTCGGGCGGGAGTGGAGCGTGTCGGGCGGGAGTTCAGCGAGTCGGGCGGGAGTCGAGCGAGTCGAGCGAGAAAACCTAAGTGTCGAGCGGGGTCGAGCGAGTCGGGAAAGAATCGAGCGTGTCGAGCGATACTACCTAATTGTCGGGCGAGCGAAAAAATTAATATCTCTAAATACATATTTCATCTCTAAATACATTTCATCTAAAAACACTAATTAAATTCAAATCTAAATCTCTAAATTCAATTCTAAAATCTCTAAATTCAATTCTAAAATCTAAATTCAATTCTAAATCTCTAATTCTAATCTAAATTCATAAATAAATTAATTGAAAACATTAAAAAAATTGCTGACGTCAGCCATCAGGGGCTGACGTCAGCAGATGCCCTCACCGGCCGGGAGCGACGGCGGCCTCAGGGGGGCGACGTCAGCGGCCGGGAGCGGCGGCGGGCGACGGCCAGGCGCAGCGGAGACGGCGGCCGGCCGTGGGGGCCGGCACAGAGACGGCGCCCGGGCGCGACGGAGCGGGGTCGACGGGCGGCCGGGAGCGGCGGTAGTGGAGCGGGAGCGACGGCGGCCGGGAGCGACGGCGGGTGACGGCCGGGCGCGGCGGAGACGTGGACGGGCGTGGGGACGACGGCCGGGCGCGGGCGGGGTCGATGGGCGGCGTGCGGACGACGGAGATCCACGGCGGCCGGGAGCTCCGGCGGCGGAGGGCGCGGGGATGTGTCGATGGCCGGGCGCGGGCAGGGACGGCGGGGTGTGACAGGGTCGACGACGGCGGGGTGCGACATGCGACGACGACGGAGGCAGGGCGATGGCGGGGGACGACGACGGCCGGCGGAGATCAGCAGGGGACGACACCGCCGAAGATCGAGTAAAGTGTGATGAAGTGGAGGAGTTGGGGAAGAAGAGGGGTGGATCCATGGGATATATATCCCCCCTCTTTAGTCTCGGGTCGTAAACAGACCCGAGAGCAAAGAACCTTTAGTCCCGGGTGGAGATACGGCCCGAGGCAAAAGGGGTCCTTTTGTCTCGGGTCGTATCTCCACCCGGGACTAAATGCCCCTTTCGCGCGGGAGTGCCCAAGGGCAAAAATTTCGGCCTTTTGTCCCGGGTGGAGTTACCACCCGAGACTAAAGGCCCCCCTTTAGTCTAGAGTCGTAACACCACTCGGGACTAAAGTGTAATTTTCGGCGGGAACTGTTTTTCCCCTCCCATTTCTTTTCTCATTTTCACATTCTATCTCTTTGAAATCAAAAAAATATAGTAACTTTTACTATTTCAACCATGCAAAATTATATTTAGTTAAAATATAATAAACTGTACTTTGCTATGCAAAATTATATTTTAGAGTTGTAAACATTCACTTTCAATTTTCATTTGCAACATTGATGTGCATTCCCACTAAAATTCAATTAAACCAAAAAAATAGTAAATTAATTCAGAAAAATCTCAAACTTGGTGGGTCAATCTCACATGACATATTCCAGCTTCATAAAAACTTTTGAGACCGATACAACACTGCAAAGTGCATGGACTTCAGAATCGTTAAGACATAAGTGGTATAGACATGGTTCGATGAAAGGTTACATATAGCTTTGTGAAGCACGTGTACTCTATCTATGTCGAAATGGTCTGAAATTTTTTTGGTTGTCATTTACACTCAAAATATTAGCTCACGCAAGATCTTAGATTTTTCTGATGACTAAATGTATTTTAGGTTTTTTTCTTCGTGCTAAAGGAGCTAGAATATTGTGAATTACACATCAATAACTCAAGAATTATGATTCGTCTTCCACATAAATTAGACTCCTAAGGCACAAGAGAACTTGTGGCCAAGTTTGGCACCATTCCGCTTCGTTTCAGGGGTGCTCTCAGCTCAACTTTTAATTTCTAGGTGATGTCGCACGGAAATTCAATTAAACCGAAATAAATACTAAACTAATTCAGAAAAATCTCAAACTTGGTGGGTCAATCTCACATGACATATTCCAGCTTCATAAAAATTTTGAGACCGATACAACACTGCAAAGTGCATAGACTTCAGAATCGTTAAGACATAAGTGGTATAGACATGGTTCGATGAAAGGTTCCATATAGCTTTGTGAAGCACGTGTACTCCATCTATGTCAAAATGGTCTGAAATTTTTTTGGTTGTCATTTACACTCAAAATATTAGCTCACGCAAGATCTTAGATTTTTCTGATGACTAAATGTATTTTAGGTTTTTTCTTCGTGCTAAAGGAGCTAGAATATTGTGAATTATACATCAATAACTCAAGAATTATGATTCACCTTCCACATAAATTAGACTCCTGAGGCACAAGAAAACTTGTGGCCAAGTTTGGCACCATTCCGCTTCGTTTCAGGGGTGCTCTCAGCTCAACTTTTAATTTCTAGGTGATGTCACACGGAAATTCAATTAAACTGAAAGAAATACAAAACTAATTTACAAAAATCTCAAACTTGGTGGGTCAATCTCACATGACATATTCAAGCTTCATAAAATTTTTGAGACCGATACAACACTGCAAAGTGCATGGACTTCAGAATCGTTAACTTGTTGGAGACCAATAAAAGAGTTGATCACATTAGTATTACACAATTGATTTGATCAATAATCATTACATTACGACATTAATCTCAAGCACGTAAGTACGATGTCTCTTCACGTCCAAGCAATATGCTTGGGTCAACTTCGACAGCGAACGGAGGCATGCCATCAAACTGATCATAATCATCGGATTGATCTGTTTTGTCCTCGACTCCCACGATTACTCTTTTACCTAGAAGAACTATGTGACGCTTTGCCTCTTGTGGTCCTGCTTCTTGGGGATTTTTTTCTTCGGTATGCTAGTCATATCCTTGACATAGAAAACCTGATGCACATCTTTGGCAAGCACGAATGGATCATCTTTGAACCCAATCTTGGTAAGGTCCACTATTGTCATTCCATATTCATCTTTCTTTACGCCATTCAGGTTTACCCATTGGCAAAAAAACAGAGGGACATTCATCGCTCCGTACTCAAGCCCCCATATCTCTTCTATGATACCATAATAGCAGGTCTTGCCCCCATCTTTTCCGATGGCGTCCATATGGACACCACTATTTTGGTTTGTGCTTTTGCGATCTTGAGCTCTCGTGTAAAAATTGTAACCATTCATATCATAAGCTTGAATTCTTGTAATTGTGCTACAAGGTCCCCTGGCTAACAAAGGTAGTTGTGGATGAATCGTTGAGTTTCTGATGAGTAGTTCACTCAACCATGAGGGAAATGTTTCCAAGTGACGGCGTGCAATCCAGACTGGGGATTTGGTTGGATTTTGAGAAGCAATAAACTTCTCGTGTTCCGTCCTATACGGAGTCACCAGTGATGATTGTTGCAGGACTGTTAGGTGTGCTTTATGGAACAAATTAGTATTATTGCTCAAACTTAATTTCCTTCCGATGGTACCCTTTCCCTGTAGCATCCCCTCGTGTCGTGATACTGGAAGCCCAATCGAGTCAATTGTGTCAACAAAATCAACACAAAACTCAATGACCTCCTCAGTTCCATATCTCTTAGCAATGCTTCCTTCCGGACGGGCACGGTTAAGAACATATTTCTTGAGGATCGACATGAACCTCTCAAAAGGCCACATGTTGTGAAGGTATACTGGAACGAGAATAGTAATTTCTTTCACAAGGTGTGCCAAGAGGTGCGTCATAACATCGAGGAAGGAACATGGAAATGCCAACTCAAAGCCGACAAGGCATTGAACCGCATCATTCTGTAGTTTTCCTAGCTTGGCTGGATCGATTGCCTTCTGTGAAATTGCATTGAGAAATGCACAAAGCTTTACGACCAGTAATCGTACATTCTCTGATAGAACACCCCTCAACGCAACTGAAAGCAACTGTGTCATCAACATGTGACAGTCGTGGGCCTTTAGATTTGTGAACTTCTTCTCTTTCATATTTATGATCCCCTTTAAATTCGATGAGTAGCCAGATGGAAACTTAATACTGTTTAGGCAATCAAACACGCTTTCCTTCTCTTTCTTCGTGAGAGTGTAACTAGCAGGATCAAAGTAATCAACATCATCATCATCCTCTTCCGGATCAGTTTCATCATCACCCTCCCGCGGAACTTTGGGAATCTTATGAAATTCTTTCAGGTCCTCTCGTGCTTCATTGGTATCCTTCGGGTTACCGTAACAACCCATGAAGTCTAGCACATTCACGCAAAGATTCTTCGTAAGGTGCATCATGTCAATTGCGTGTCGGACCTCAAGGCTACGCCAATAAGGTAGCTCCCAAAATATAGATTTTTTCTTCCACATTGGTGCACGCCCGTTGGTGTCAGTTGGAACAGGTTCACTACCGGCACCCTTTCCAAAGACTACCCTTAGATCATTTACCATCTCAAATACGGCATCTCCATTAAAATGGGGTGGCTTCGTACGATGGTCAGCCTTCCCTTTCCAATGCATCCCTTTCTTCCGTAAGGGGTGATTAGTTGGAAGGAAACAACGGTGACCATTAAACACGACCTTCTTATAGTTTTTGAGATGAATACCTTGTGTTTTATGTAAACAGTGCGTGCATGCCCGATATCCCTTGTTTGTCTGCCCAGAAAGGTTACTTAGGGCAGGCCAATCGTTGATGATTATGAACAACAATGCTCGTAGATCGAAGTTCTCTTGCCTATCCTCATCCCACACACGTACGCCCTCTTCCCGCCATAGCAGTAATAGTTTATCGACCAACGGTCTTAGGTACACATCAATGTTGTTGTCGGGTTGTTTTGGACCTTGGATGAGCACCGGCATCATAATGAACTTTTGCTTCATGCACATCCAACCAGGAAGGTTGAACATGCATAGAGTCACAGGCCAAGTACTATGACCACTGCTAAACTCCCCGAATGGATTGAAACCATCCGTACTTAAACCAAACCTTATGTTCCTTTCCCCGTCCTCGGAAAATGTCTTGAATTCTCTATCAATCTTTCTCCACTAAGGCCCATCAGCCGGATGTCTCAGCAGGTTGTCTTGCTTACGTTCCTCGGCGTGCCATCTCATCAACTTAGCATGTGCTTTGTTCCGGAACAAATGCTTCAAACGTAGTATTATAGGAAAATACCACATAACCTTCGCTGGAACTTTCTTCGTCTTGTCACGGTGCCCTTGGAGATCACCAGCATCTTCATCTTGCCGAATCTTATAACGTAGCGCTTTGCACACTGGACAAGCATCCAAATTCTCGTAATCCTTACCCCGATATAAGATGCAATCATTAGGGCATGCATGGAACTTCTGTACCTCCAACCCAAGAGGGCACATAGTTTGTTTTGCTTCATATGTGGTGGACGGTAATTCATTGTTCTCCGGAAGCTTGTCCTTCACAATTTTTAGCATCCCTTCAAATGTCTTATCAGACACACCATGTTTTGCCTTCCATTGCAGCATTTCTAGTGTAGTACCAAGCTTTTTGTGACCTGGCTTGCAATCTGGGTATAACGGTTTTCTTTGATCTTCGATCATATGTTGGAACTTTGCCTTTTCTTTTTCGTTTTCACAGTTCCTATGTGCATCCTGTAGAACCTGGCCGAGATCATCAGCAGGCCCGTCAGCATGTGCTGGTAACTCTTCTTCGTCAGCATCTTCCATTAAAGTATTTGCAAAAGCTTGACCTGCGGCCCAGTCTGGAATACCCTCCTTCTCTTCTTCGTCGTCTTCCATCACAACTCCTCTTTCACCGTGCTTGGTCCAAACCACATAGTTCGGCATGAATCCGTATTTCAACAAGTGGAGGTGAAGTGTGCCCGGGTCATGGTAGTCTCTTTCGTTTCTGCAATCGGAGCATGGACAACACATGAACCCACTCGCATCCTTGTTTTTTTTCGCCACTTCGAGAAAAACATGCATGCCGGTAATGTACTCCGCTGACCGTCTGTCGGTGTTGTACATCCATTGCCGGTTCATCTGCATCATATTAAGTGAAAAATATCCATGTTAATTCTACAACACTATACTTAGGTATCATTTTCTAATAACTAAATTAATAAATTCTATTTTCTCTAATATTAAATATAGCTAGCTAAAAGTAAAATTTATATAAAAACAAAAAAAATCTTAGTACAAATGAATGAAAGAAGATAATCATAACAAATGAAAACTACTTATTACCAAATCAAAAGTATACTAATATAAAAACTACATCTCTTAGCTCTTAAATCAAATTTTCTATTTTCTTAATTGTGGCACAAATTTTAAGTATAAAAAATATACACTATCCCTAGGTCTCATTTTCTAATAACTAAATTAATAAATTCTATATATTTTCTCTAATAATAAATAAAGCTAGCTAAAAGTAAAATTTATATAAAAACAAAAAAAATATTAGTACAAATGAATGATAGAAGATTATCATAACAAATGATAACTACTTATTACTAAATCTAAAGTATACTAAAAACGTCATCTCTTCGCTCTTAAATCAAAATTTCTATTTTCTCCTTCTTTAAATCATAAAACGAAATTTAAACACAAGAAATGAATGGAGGATGAAGAATAATACCTTAGCAACACCTTGGAGGTGAGAAAACTCCACAAATTGATGAGGAAAAATTTGGGCAGCACCTCCCTAGGTTTGAGGCACCATGGAGATGAGGAGCTTGCTGCTTTGAGCTCTCGGTGAAAAATGGTCGGGTAGGGAAGAAGAAGGGTGTGTGCTGTCGATTTTGTATAGGGAAGGCCTTTTGTCCCGGTTGGTTTTACCAACCGGGACAAAAGGTCACTGAAGGCCGACCCCTCTACCCTTTAGTCCCGGGTTGGTTTACCACCCGGGACTAAAGGCCGGCCCCAATCATTGCGGTCTTGGAGGGCAGGCCTTTAGTCCCGGGTTGGTTACCAACCCAGCACTAAAGGGTTACCCCCCAATGGCCCTGTTTTTTTAGTTTAATATATATTAAGGTCTCCAAAATTTGTGATAAAGGCTAATATTAAGGCTTAATCAATACTTTGGAGGTGAGAACCCTAATATTAAGGCTTCCAATAAATTAGTCACTGGCCTAACATCAATACTTAAGGTCTTAACAAAAAATATAAAAAAGTTCGCCCATCAATACTTAATTAAGGTCTTACAAACATAAAAAGTTCATACATGAATACTTAAGGTACGGTCTTAACAAAGATAGAGGGGTGCATCAATGCACAACACATATTTCGTACTTCATTCTTCTTCCTTAGATAGTCCATATAGTTGAAGTCTCCGATCTTGAAGTCGAGAACTTCAGCGAAATATGCCAGAGAATGGATCAGTGTACTCTCTATTGCTTCACAATTACGGTCACATGGACTTCCATAAATTTCAAACAATGGTGAGGAAAACTGATATGGCCTGTAAAATGAAAGATGAGCCTGATACTTCCAATTTCTTATTTGTATAGCATTTGAATCTGTGTAAGAAAATCTCACAACATCCATCACTTGCTCTAGAATTGCATGAAAGCTCGTTGCCGCAAAGGTTTGACCAAACATATCCTACAGTTAAGAATAATGTTATTACGACGCATTAAAAATGCTGAATAAGAAGATTAAAAAAAGTTAAATGGTGCTCCATACCATGTCATGTTCATTTAGCCGACAAAGTCTCTCTGCGGTCGTGGTGACACTTTCTCCTTCCTCAAGTGACTTTATTAGAAAATAAGAGTAATCTGGCACAAAATACCCATTAGCGTTTAGTTGTTATAAGCATGCCTGCACGGCGGTCCTTTCATAAGTCCTCTTAACTAGTGCAGGGGTACCCCACCCAACAATTGATATCATTTGGATGGATTTTGAAGACAGCGATGAGTGATTTTGTCCTCGAACGGCTATGTCAAACGAGATTTTTAATTGTTTGCAATTGTTTGGACCGACAATAGCGCATTGTGTAACAAGAGGGGTACCACCTAAATTTTCAACAACATGTGCGAGCCACTACAAATGATTGAGAACCTGCATTGTATGAAAATAATATTATTATCCGTGTGTAGTACGTAAACATGAAATTTATACAACGAAAGAATATTACTATGTTGGGACGAGGTCCCAGGCTTCGATCACCAGTAGGTAACTCAATCACACCATGGGTGAAGTGTATGCCTGGACGACGAGCCAAAGGTGGCCGGTCATCAAAACTGATTCCACGACCGCCGCCACGGCGACCTCCACGGCGACCACTGCGACCAGAATAACTTGCCATAGTAATTCTGAACTACTCTGTAATATATATAAAACAATACTTAAATAAGAGAATGCTTAAATCTATTCTATATAAAAACAAAATATATAAGACCTATTTTCTCATTTTCTAATAACTAAACAGATAAGTGCAAGAGCTCGTTCAGGTGCAGTGAGCTCGGAGGCGACGTAAATCTGTACTATACCTTTTCTAATCACCCTGATCATTTAGGAAGTACAACCTCACCTCACCATCATATACACGCACCTCGCTCTCCCACTTATAGTTCTCTACATCACCAAGCTACAGCCATGCATCTCCTACCTAGTTACAGTCCGACATCACCGAGCCACGTATAGCCCCAGCTCGTCGGTGATGTCGGACTGTAGCTAGCTAGGATGTAAGACTACTGGTACAGAACGTCCAACCGACTGTATATATGGAAAAAAGAAAAAAAAAGAGAATGCCTAAATGTATTCTAAATAAAGACAAGAAATACTTAACAAAAATAAATTAAATAGGTAGGTAGTATTTTTTCATTTGGTAATAACCATTTTTTTAATAAACTAACTTCTAATAAATTAATCTAAATGTAAAATTAAATGCATCTCTCATCTAAAAGTTAAAATCAATTATCTCTATAGCAAAAACTATAAAATTAGAGGATAAATTTCTATGTGAAACTATGCTTAAAAAATATGTGAAACTAAATACAATGTTAGCTAAAAATCATCTCTTAGCTCCTCCTACCACCTAAAAATCTAAATCCATATTTTCTCCATTTCTAACCATAAAAACGAAATTTAATCATAACAAATGAAGTAAGGATGAATAATCAAACCTTAGTAACACTTTGGAGGAGAGAAATCTTCACAAATTGATGACGAAAAAATTGGACATCACCTCCCTACGAGAAGAACTAGCTCTTCACAAATTATCTCTTAAGCTCTCGGGTGAATGTGTGAGCTCGGGCAGAGGAAGAAGAAGGGAGGCAGGGATATATAGGCGCACCCTTTAGTCCCGGATGGTATTACCACCCTGGACTAAAGATGAGCCTTTAGTCTCGGGTGGTAATACCACCCGGGACAAAAACTTTAGTCCCGGGTGGTGTTACGACACCCTTTAGTCTCGAGTCGTAATACCACCCGGGACTAAAGTCTAGCGTCAATAATTACGGCTCAGAGCCGTTGGACGCCAGGCCTTTAGTCCCGGGTGGTATTACCACGCGAAACTAGGGGCGGCGCAAACAGTCTTCCGAGGCCACGTCACCCCAATAGCATTTGTCCCGGCTCCAAAATTGAACCGGGACAAATACTCGGGAACAAAGATCGTTTTTCCACCAGTGATAATATATATGTATTTAGAAAAATCAGAACAGTCTATAATTTGAAACGAATAAAGTACTTCTCTATGCTACAATTTGAAATGGGTGGCGAGATCGGCTAATTAACTAGGATATGCACGTCCGGACTCCGCGTGTTTACGTTACGCTATATAGTAATAATGATTAGTGAGCTTACTTAATCTAAGTTTGAGTATGTACTATGGTTGGTCCGGCATAGATGTAGTTGATACTCCCTCTGTTTCATATTACTTGTTACTTTGACTTTTCTAGATACACTCCTTTTGTTATGTATGTAGACATAATTATTATATATCTAAATACATAACAAAATAAATGTATCTATAAAATCTAAAATGATAAGTAATATGAACCGAGGGACTACATACTTAGGGTCGCTTGGTAGGACTTCTGAAAGGGTTTTTTCCACCAACTATTAGTGAAGCCTTATCAAAGAAGTGATCTTAAAATATTCACCACCGAAGTCGGGAAAAATCACAAAACGACTAAATAGGATAGGTAAAAATAATAATTTCAGCGATTTCTCTTTTCTTTTCAAGTATTAATTATCATAAAATCAATCATATTGAGAAGTTGTTTTGCCAAACATTTTTCAAAAACAACTTCAGCCCCACCGAAACAACCACAACCGAAATCGTTTCAGTCACAACGACAACCCTATCAAATAATCAAAGTAGTTACACGTAAAGATCACGGGTCAACCAGGCTACCAGGTGAAATCGTAGTACTCCTAGTACTACAGTAGCAGCAACGAGGATCTCTCTTGGTCTTTGATCCGGCGCAAGTCCCAGGGACCTCGCGTCGTCCTCCTGGACGGCTAGGGGGCGATTCTGCCTTCCGCCCCAGGAGCGCAGCTGCCGCCCTTGCCGGCCACCGCCGGTCGACGGCGGTGGCGGCGTCCCTCCTCCGCCTCCTTCTCCTCCCTCCTATCTTCCTCTTCCCTCTCCTCCCAACCCTGGAACCCTAGCTCCACCAGCTCGGTCGCCTCCCTGGTCAACCCTTTCATCGAGCCTCGATCCATGCCGCCAGTGGCCGGATCCACGCCCTCTGCCGCCGGATCCGGGCCGCCTGTGGTCGGATTCGTGCCCCCGCCGCCGGGCCTGTGCCGCCCGATGCCGGTTTCGCCCCTCCTCGCCGCCACTTGCGCCGCCTGGAGGTTGGGCTCGTGCTCCTCACCACTGTCCGCACGCGGGGTCGCCGCAGCGGCTCTCCGACGGCGTGTGGCTGCCGCCGGGTCGTGCCGCAGGGTGCTGGTCCCGGGTGCCGTCTGCCTCCGCCTCACGCACCGGCCGTCGGGATGTCCGCCCGGCGACCTGGCGCCCTCGGGGTCGGGGCCGGGCCCCTGGCTACCGTCTCGCGCCTCGACCTTTCCTCGGCCGGGCGGCACCTGTTCCCGGCGGAGTGGGGGTGGGGTGCGTCGACTGCTGCGCTGTGCCGGCGTGCTCCCTCTTTGGGTCGCCTTCCCTTGCTCATGTAGCCGTGTGGGCTCCGTAGGTCGCTTCGTCGTTGTTTGTGCTTGGTGGTGGCGTGGCTGGTCGCTCTTCGTTGTGTGTTGACTGCTTGTGGAACCTTGCCCCTCCGGTCGTCTGCTTCGCTGGCGGGTTGGGAGGATGGGTCTCATCTTCCCCTTGGCGCTCCAAGTTGTCGGCACTCCATGTTGGCGGCTTCTGCTCCGGGTTCCTCCTCGTGCCGTCTTCGGCGGTTGCTTGATGCGGGAGGGCGTCGCCTTTTTCTTTGTGGTCGTGTTGTGGTCGCTTCACCGTCGCGTTGGTCGCGGACCTGTCCTTGCTCTCCTTTCCTGCACCCTGGTCTGCCCACTGGTTCTCCACCGTTCGTCTCTCAACCTGGCCTTGGAGGTGGTTGCAAAGAGTTGGGTTTGGAGACCTTGGCGAAACCTCTTCCGGCTCCTGTCGTTGTCGACAACGGCTACGGTCCTTCCGTAGCTCACCTCGTTGGGGGTGTTGTCGTGGCCACCAAACCCATTTGACTCCGCCGGGTGAAAGCTTGGTCTGCTCCTTCACGGGCGGACGGACGATGGCGGTGTCGTTTGGCGTCGCTCCCCCCTTGGAGGCATCGTTCTGCTGGGCATCTTCGCGCTTCTTCCGTAGGCGGTGGTTGGTTAGGCGCTCGGTGATGTGTGGGCATTCTTGGTGTTTCCTCTGTTGCAGGTTTAGGCTTCTTAGGTCGTTGGGTTGTGCGCTGGTGGTGCCTAGGGTTTAGGGAGTCTCTTTTTTTGTTTGTTGTGTTGGTTGGTCGTGTTGTTGTTGTTGATCGTGTTGTTTTGTTTCTGTAACTCTCTTCCGCTTAATGAAATACGTGCTTTGTATGTTCTTTAAAAAAACGCATAAAGATCACCACATGTTTACGTGTAGATCGACGTCGTCATTAGGTCGTAGGTTGTTGTGTACTAAACCACTAATGGGTGAGATCGACCGATGCAGACGTATACAATCGATCGTCTCCTCTCTGGCTTGCCTTGTACTACCTCCGTCCTTAAATATATGACATTTATGATAAGAAAATTAGTTCATTTGAACTATTTTTCTTATCCTAAACGTCATATATTTAAAAACGGAGAGAGTACCATTCTACACGTTTTTCGCTGCAGGTGTCGTCGTTGCTGCCGACGGCCGGCAGGGCCTGCCGTACTACATATGTGACCAGCCGACCAGTCGGACTGTGGCGAGCTAAGTAATCGCTTTGGCTGCGCCGACGTCTTGGACTCTTGGGGTATATACTCTAATACTGTACCCATGATGTACTGTAGCAAATAAACGTCCGATACAGACGAGCAACGACCACCACGAGCAACCCCCCGCGCATGTCGACCACCGGGTATTCGGTCGTTTTTTACAACAAATATAGATATTATAACTGAAGCAGCCAAATTACATAGAGGTCCTTGAGGAATAAAGAAATTACAACAAGGTTCATGGACCGGATAAGATCCACAAGAACAACTCTTCGTTCAACGTCGGCAAGCTCGCCGACGGGGGCAGCAGGGGCCTCGAAGAAGCTTGCACCCAGGTGGAAGGTCGCGCTGTGCGTCAGTTGGAGAAGGGGCGACGGCGTCGAGGTAGATCGCAGCAGGCAACCAGCAGATTTAGTAGACGATGTTGCCTGAGGTAGAAGAAACACCAAGCCCCATCCCAGGGGAGGGGGAGGGCGAGGTCGTCAGAACAACCAGAGTTGCTCTGCGTCGAGGGCGAAGTGGATCTCCCGAATAGCAGAAGGCTGCAACAGGCAGAAGGTGGAGGCGGCGGGGATGACGCATCGTTGTGTTCTACAACTTGGAGTTCCCCATATCCTAGAGGAAATCAATGAAGCTGGAACAACCACCGATGAACCAAGGTGGGGGAAGAGGCAAGCGGAGGCGAGAGGGCACCCATGTGTTCTACACCGGTGATCTTGCTGCATCCTGAAGGGAAACAAGTGCGGTGGAACAACCACACTTGACCAAAGATGAGGGAAGAGGAGATGGCGGAGACGAAAGAGAGGTTGCTCAGATCCATAGGAGTAGAAGAAGGCGGCAGAGGATCTGAGCAGGGGATGGAGGCGGGGGAGAAGAGGAGGCGGAGGGACTTTATTGTACCATACCTTGGACCCGAGGACGGCGGCGGCGACGGCGAGAGCGACAACGACCATGGAGGTGGACCACTATGGGATAAAGCCAAACAGCAAACTATTAAGAAATATACTAGATCTACTAAATACTAGAAAGATTGGAGGGGACCCCTACCCTCTCGCCGCCTGCGAGCCGCCGACGGGGAGGAGGGGAGGGGACCGAGGTGGAGTTCGGGGGGAGACGAGAGGGGAAGGGAGACATCTGCGACCCTTTGAGAATTGACTAACCGGTATTCGGTCGTTGATCCATTGCATTGCGTGGCAACTGGCATGTGACTGTGACTCTGTGAGAGTGCGAGTCTGGGAATCCAAAGTCCTCCCGGCCCATTGGACTTTTAGTTTCCTTCTAGGGTTATGTTGGATATTATTTTGATTTAGCTTCAAACTGATATATTATTTGTTGGTGTCAATTACTTTTAGATACTTTATTTTATATTTTATCGATGTAAACATTTCAATATTTTATTTATTTACTGAAATATTTCTATATTTTTTCATGGGTGATCCTTATCGACGTGTGTTATGTTTAATCCCTACTAGTATGATTTATAATGAGCTCGTTTTTTCAGAACTATAGATAAATGTGGATAGATACTAATTAACTGCTAATCTGCTATCACCTAAATCAAGTTGATATCTGAATTTGAACTATCCATTTTGTATTCCCATTCCAGAGCATACGAATAAATATTCATATTAGAGTAAAAAGAATGATAAAAGGTGGTATTTAAATTTGATTCTATGCAAATCCGATCCAGATGGATTTAGACTTTCCGGTGCTGTATTGGATTGGATTTGAGCAAAAGTCGGCTGGGTCGGACTAAGAAAAAACCTAAAAACTTTCAGGTAGAAAAAGTCACACTTACGCCTGCCCAAAAGCGACAACGTATGCTCGGGCCCCATTATTTTTCATGCAAAAGTGATTGAAACAAAGGAATTTTTATTTTTATTTTTATGATTTTGCAAAAAAAATGTGTCTAATGAAGTTTTGAAAAAATAGCATACCACCACCGGTTGATACGCCGGATGAAACGGCGAAACCACATATATCCTGCCAATTGAAACGACGGTTTCAAAAACTGCCGTATGAACTAGCGGTTAATTTTTAAAATGCAGCTATGTTTCTTTACCTTTGTTTATATCCACGTCGACGTCACTATACACGCTCGTCGGGATAATTTGAAACCACTATTTAAAATTACGGCAACATGTCGGCGACAGGCCCCACGAACTAACCGCTTGATGAAACGGCGGTAAGGTCGTCGACACCTCGGTCGGAGAGCTGCTAGCCCTTTGATCCGGCGGTGCAGCTAACTGTCGTTCCATCCAGTGGTTTGAGAATTTTACCACCGTTCCAAAAATTTGCCGGAAATGTCATAATAATCTTAAAAAGAAAGAGAGGTTAGGGAGGAGAAAGAAGGGACGGGAGGGAAGGGGGTGGAAGAAATAGCGAAGCCCTGTCGGAGAACATAAATCTCTTTGTCATGTAATTTACTGATGTTGTAATGCAAATCAAAGCCAGTTCATCAATAATCTCTATTTTCAAGTCATCATTTCATGTTCAAGATTTTACTTACAATCTCAAAAAAAATTCTCTAAAACCCTATGCACAAACAAGTGAAAAAAAATTAAAAAAGAAAATGTGTGACTAACCGTCGTTTGAAATGACATTTATTGCACATGACCATCGTTTGAACTTTGAAGCGGCGGTTTGGCGTCTTTCACACGTTGGTGGGGTTAAACCACAGTTTGAAATGGCGGCTAATGGCTCCACAACGCCGAAGTGGATGCCACGTAGGCTATGCCATTGAAAGGGCAGTAGCCATTTCGAACGATGATTTTTATATAAACCACAAAATGAAACGGCTATCGCATTTTAAAATAGCGGTTGTGTGCTATTTTTGTAAAATTTTGTCAGACGCAGTTATTTTTGTAAAATCATACAAAATTGAAACAAAGTAAGATTGGGCCAAGAATTTGGTTGCAAGCGAGCACACGCACCTTAAACAAAATTAGTTTTGATGGGCTGCAGCCCACTTCTATATCACGTGATATATGGAAAAAGTTCATTCAACCACCCTCATCTATAGACGTTGTTTGGTTTTCAACCCCCAACCGCAAAATCAGGTATTGGACACCCATGAACTTTTCAAACCGGGCATTTAAACCCCCCCCCCCCTCGCAGATTTGTGGGTTGTTCTGGGTAGTTTTCGCCGACGTGGCACTGGGTCCCACATGTCAGACAGCCATGTCAGCTCACACCTCTCTCTAACCACCCCACCCACCCCCGACGGCCTCCTCCTCCCCATTCTCCACCCCGGCAGCCTCCTTCTCCCCTCTGCTGGCGGCGACACGACCCCGAGCTCGATGTCGCCATCACCCTCGGGGCTGTCCGCCAGAGCTATCGTCCTGTTCCGCCAGAGAGGAGGTCCGTCGTGGCGGCCTCCACAAAGCAGGGGCGCAGGCAATTGCTGAGGTACTCGGTGGGCAGCAACGATGCTAGCATGGACCGGCACTCGGCAGCGAAGAGCACGTGGCTGCGCTCTGCCCCTTGATGCCCGCGGATCCGGACTTAAGCAGGCACACCCACGCCAGCGCCGACGCCCTCCACGAACGATGACACGCAGGCGGGGCGACGAGAGCCATCCCGGCGAGCGTTTTCCCGCGTAGGTCGTCAGGGTCGGCGATGAGGGAGAGGTCCAGCACTAGGGGTAGCGGCAGCGTGGCGTCCCGGCTCCATCCGCCAGTGCGTCGCGCCCTCCACTGCTCGCGTCGGAGCTCCAATGCTCCATAGCCGGCTCGGGTAGGCGGCGGCGCGAGGTCTGCCTCCGAGGGGCCTCCGGCAGTGGCGACGAGTGGCACAGCGGGCGCGGAAGTCGTCGGACCGCCACGGCCGGTGCGCCAGCGGGAGAGCAGGGGCGTCGGCGACCTGCCTTCTGGCCCTCAATCCCTATTGGGAAGGAGAGGAGAGCGGGGGGCGGCGCAGTTTCAGCCGGGAAGGAAGAAGCTGTGCCACCCTCCTCCCTCTGCCGGCGGGCCGTACCCCTGTTCCTCCGCCGCGAGGAGGCTGCCGGCGTGGAGGACGAGGGGCGCGCGCCGCGAGGAGGCCGACAACGTGGAGGACGAGGGGCGCGTGCCGCAAGGAGGCTGCCGCGTGGGGGGAGGAAGGCCCAGCGCCGAGGAGGGAGGCCCGCCGCCGGCGTGGGGAGTGAGGCGCGCCGCCGGAGCTAGGGAGTCAGGGCCGCGCCGCCGGAGAGAGGAAACCAAGTGGCATGGGCCCACCGCCACATGCGCCACATCAGCGAAAACCACCCCCAAACAGCTCACGAATCCGCAGAGGGGGGGGGGTTTAAATATCAGGTTTGAGAAGTTCATGGGTGTCCAATACTTGATTTTGCGGTTAGAAGTTGAAACCCGGACAACGTCTATAGATGAAAGTCGTGGAATGAACGTTTTCTCGTGATATATATATATACAAAGTGAAAAGGCACACATTAGTTTATTCAAAAAAAAAGAAAAGGCACACATTAGATCCTGTTAACATGATAGCTTTTTTTTGGGCCGTCACCGTGAAGTGCTCAGGCATTTGAATAGCCGTCGCCTTGTCCTCCGTTGTTGATGTTGCCGTACTTCTCCATGTACGGGTTGGCCAGCCTCTCCGGTGGGTAGCTGTCGATGCAGTGGGCCCAGGCACCCTTGTCGGCCATGTCGCTGGTCACCTTCCACACGCAGCTGTTGCACTTGAACCCCGACCCGAACGCCACCATGAGCGCCCTGTCCCCGACCTTGAGCCGCCCCTTCGCCTCCATGTACGACAGCACGTACCACACGCTGCTCGCCGACGTGTTTCCCCACCGGTGCAGCGTCATCCTCGACGGCTCCACGTCGCGCTCCTCCAGCCCCATGCTCCGCTTCACCGCGTCGATCACCGCGACGCCGCCGGGGTGGAGGCAGAAGTGGTCGGCGCCGGCCTTGAAGTTGATCTTGCTACCGGTAGTGGCGCCACCCCCGCAGCGGCCCAGCAACGCTCGACATGCCACGGCAGCCGCGAACCGGGCGAGCTCCGTGGCGGGGAGGACGCGCGGCACGAGGCGCTTCATGTTCGCGGCGAAGGCGGCGACGGCGACCTTCGGGAGGGACCTGCTGAGGCTGATCCCGACGCGACCCTCGTCGTCCTCGCGCTGCACGATGGCCGCGTGCGCGTCGTCGTCGGCGGCGACGGTGGCGCGCTCCACGAGGCGCAGCTCCATCTTGGCGCGCCGCCCGCGGAGCGTCGGCTCGGTGGCGAGCAGCACGACCGCGCCGCCGCAGCGGAACAGGCAGTGGCCCAGCATCATGGACCTGTCGCTGCCCACATACCAGTTGGGCGCGATGCACTCCGCGGAGACCACCAGCGCCAGCGCCGGCCGCGGTGACCGCGCGCGGAGGGCGTTCCGGGCGAGGTCGACGGCGACGAGCACGGCGCCGCACCCCATCCCGGAGAGGTTGTACGCCGCGACGTCGTCGCGCATGCCGTGCGCGCGCGCGATCCGCGACGCGAGCGACGGCGCCGGGTGGAACGTGCTGACGTTGACGACCAGGACGTCGACGTCGCGGGGGCCGAGCCCCGGCGTCCGGGCGAAGAGCTCCGCGACGGCGCCGTGGAAGAAGGGATCCATCTCGTCGAGGCAGTCCTGGTGGGTGGCTCTGCCGTCCCCGTGGCCGGCGACGAAGGTGCGTGGGGCGTAGGTGTGCTCGCCGAGGCTGGAGCGGACGAGGACGCGGAGGAGGAAGCGGCGCGCGGCCGCGTCGAGGCCCTCGTTGCGGTCCAGCATCGCACGCATCGTCTCCGTGGGGTACTTGAGGTCGTCCGGCGGCTTGTAGCATACGTAGTCGAGGAGGAAGCACCGCGAGCGCCGGCGACGGGAGGCCGCCCATGTCGAGTAGGCGGCGGCCACGAGGAGGAGCACAAGGAGGAGCAAAGCGATCAGCTCCATCAGGGCGCGTTTAGAATACGTACGTTTAGGAGTAGTACATAAATCTCAGAGATCTCAACAAGAACAAATGGGTACTTGTGGTTTGTTGATCGATAATAGTTAGTTCTAGTTTAATTGTTTATTTTTTCACGTGGAACACTAGAATTTGAAGATCATTCCTTTCATGTGTTGTCCTAAGCTTGATATCATGGTCATCCGTCATTTTTTTTTTTTGCCCTACTCTTGATATGGACAGCGATAATCAACACATAAACGTGCAATGACATGTACTTCCTCTGTAGATCATTTTGATTTTTCTAAGTTCAGGAATATTATTATGTATCTAGACATACACCATATATAATATATAGATGTATAACAAAAACTATGCATAAAAAAATTCAAAACGACCACATCATGAAGGTACAGAAGAAGTATGAATCATTTAAGTAAAGTTCCAGCAAATGATCAAAATGAGCACCTAAGGAAAAGCTACCACTTTGTACTTGCACAAGGCTCTGTACATTCGGTATCCTATCTTCATCCCATCACATATATCATAAAACGAAAAACAAACACCGTGTTTGGATACATCAAGATTCATGGAAGTGCATTGCTATACTGAAGCTGGTTTCAACATGTACATTCAAAGGGATCGGCTATGGTTAAATCATGAACATGGTCGATGTGTATTATACGACAATGGCATCTGTTTAATGCAAAGTCCAACCGAGCGCCTCTGCAAGCCCTTCCTTCAAACTGAAGCTTTAAGCGCTGTTGTGCAAAAAACTCCTCGTTGCATTTTTTCTGCTCAACCTCAAGCCTCATCAGCTCCAACTCCCTCGCGTTCAGTAGGAAGAATGAGGCGAAGCTAATGTGTGACCTGGTGCCCTCGTAGTTCTCCAAGACTAGTGTCTTGACATGGTTGTCAAAGAATTGGGTGAGGTGCCTATGCTTACGGCGCCACAGATTCTTTTCCCTTCTTCCTGATAGACTGCCCTGCAATAATGCAAATGAACACCAAAACACATTTGACATGAGGAGGAATTCGATGCGACAGTAGGTGAATGAAAAGGGTCAGCAGAACGTGAGAATATATAGCAGGGAAGAACTGTCACCTTTACATACAACTTCTCCAAGCATGGGAAGCATTTCATCAAGTCAATGACCATATCTAGATTACCAATGAAGAAATCAACTGATAAGATCTTGACACTGCGCACCACCGACGTGAAGCTACGAAGGTGCAACTCCTTATTCAGTCAGAGAACACAAGAGATCGCATTAGGCCATCAACAAATGCAAATGAAGCAAAACTTGTTTGTAACAGAAACGCAGCTCGATTAGACGACGTGAAGAATTGAAGACAGACGGCAAGACAAATAATGCCATGGGCACCTGAAAAACCGTGGATCCAAACGCGTGCCTGGACCTGGAGAAGTTGCTAGACCAATTCGAAAGGGAGCCCAACGTCTCCAGCCTCGGTGCTGCCCCTGCCACGACGGATACACGCAAGCCTACGCGTTCTGCACACAGCAACTTCTCAAGACACGGAGCATCCTCGACGACGAGCTCTCGAAACAGGAGGTCCGGGCCATAGTAATCGGTTCGCAAGCCGATGCTTCGAAGGGTGGTGGAGTTGATCCGGACGCGGCGGAAGCCATGGCTGCTGTGAAGAAACAAGCACTCCAGGGCAGGGCAGCTGGCACTGGAGATCATGCCGTGCAGGGAGCCCTCGGAGATGCCAACACGTACGAGCGCGAGCTGCTGGAGCTGGGGGAAGCGGATCCCCTGCACCGGGCCGCCGTCGGGGACGTGGCACTCGCCGATGGTCGCGGCCCGGAGAGTGGCCCAGAAGCGGAACGCGGACGCCGGTGGCGTCGGTGGTTGCTCCGGCGCCGGCCAACGACGATGGTCGCAGAACTCGATCTCCTGAAGGTTGTCGAGGGCCGGGGAGCGCAGCCAGGCATCCACGGTGGCGGCGCGGTCTTGGAGGTGGTGCGCCGGGACACAGAACAGGCGGGCGGGGCCGTGGTGGGTGGAGAGGATGCGGGACACGACGGCGGCGAGGACCTCGTCGTCGTCGCGGGGGAGATCGCGGCAGTCGAGGTTGAGCGGGGCGGCGCGCCAGAGGTGAGCCCACCGGGAGGCGAGGACTTGGGTGCGTGCGGCCTCCTTGGTTGGGAGGAGGGAGATGATGTCGCCCAGTATGGCGTCGGGGAGGCCGCTGATGCGGTCCACGCCTCCGCCGTTGCCGTCTTGATGATCTCCTCCCGCACCGGGCGGTGGTGGTTCTTGGCTGCCGTGCGCGCCTGTCTTCTTGATTGTTGGTGTAGCTTCGGGAGTGGGCGCCTCCGTGGCCGCTGTCGCCGGCGTCGAGGACGTGCCGGTCTCCGGCGGCTCAGCTCTCCTCTTCTTCGCACTGGGAGCCGCCGCCTCCATGGCTGTGGCTGATGGCAGCTGGTGACGCGGTGTTGGCCGTTGCACTGAACAGAGGACGCCTGGCCTAGCTCTTGCTTGCTTTCTGAAGTTTATTCTTGTTGTGTAAGCAAGTCGAGCCTTTCAACTTTGAAGAGAACCACTCATCGACTCCAGGTGCAAAAATGGATCGACCCCCTTTAGATGGTCGGCCACAGAGATTCATGCACGAATAGGAAACATCAAACATGCTACTCAACCAAAGTGCATGGCAGCTAATTGCAACTTGACACCTGTCGTCATTCCCACCAAAAAAGATTTAAAAGGTCAAAAGTTATCAACCTGCACTCTTGTCGTGGTTCTACTCGAGTCGTACGTTGTGTTCTTATGCAGTGTGTGTGCACATTGTTGATCTGATGCTTGTGTGAAAGGAGAAAGCCATCGCTCAATTTTTGCAGTCTGAAACCTGTGGCTAAATGTCTGTTACCATCGTTGTAGCTTGGAGAATTGGCACATGCAACTCCATTGTCATCGGGGTGATTTATCACTGTCAGTCTCGTGTGGTTCTGATCATATTGCGCCGTCCCTCTCGACCCTGGATGGAACAAACACACTTTTTTTCATTTAATTTTGTGAGAGGTGTCCACTCGTACAAAAATGGATAGATCCCCGTATATGGACGGCTAAAAGGAGCCAAGCGCATCTAGCTAGGAAATACGACCACCAATTGCAACTTCCCTCTTGTTTTGCAACAAGTAATCAAAAGTTTGCAATACCGAACGCAGCAAACCTTCCCTCTTGTTTCTCTGTCTTGTCTGCCTTTTCAGTTTTGCCCTTATTCTCTTTGGTTCCGTAGCGTGTACGTGTTCTGATCCTAGAAATAATCTTGGCAAGGTCCTCACCTTTTTCAATGGCTTTGATCTGGGACAGATTCCTCTTAATTGCACTATCCAGTATGATTAATTGTTGATTTGAGTTGTTCACCTATGCTTGCTGTTCCTTCACTCTCTCAAGTATACACTGCCAAGTGCCAAAGGAATCAGGCTATTTTTCCTTAATCCTTAGTAAAAAAAAAGCATGATAAAAGAGTCTCTGGTGTCCCTTTTTTTCTTACTTGGGTCAACTCCAGAAGAGCTCGGTTTTGAAAGTATCAGAACGAACATGTATGGTAGTAGGTTACTACTTCCTGATGCAACCAATTGTGCTTCCTCTAAGCATTTAGGCTTTTACGTACCTTTGGTAAGGGTGTGTTTCGGTGATAAATGACAACCGTATACTTGTGACTAACCTTTGTTTTGTAGCGGATTTAATCTTGGGTTATTGTCATGAGATATAAGTGAAATGATACCCCTCAATTTGAAATTATGGATGATCAATGGACAAAGACTACAAGGCTAAGGGCATTGTTAGTTCCAAGTGTCACAAGGAGATGAAGAACACTTGGATTTGCTAGTTTGTAGTGTTTGACCGTACTATTAAGAGGGGGTCACACACTAGTAGCTTGATCATGCCAAATGCTATGCTATATTCATGCACTATCAAGCTCCTTGGTTACTAAACAGCTCAAAGTACTCACGGAATCACATTGGAAGCAAAATAATTGAAGAAAAATTCAAAGGCGATTGAATTGGATGAGTTGAACTGCAAAAGGACGCGTCAGATGAACCGACACCACTTATTCTAGTTGCACCGGATGATTTCTGCGGCTGTCTCAGAGAAAAAGCACCGCCGGATGAACCGACGGTGCATCATCAGTTCATCCGGTGACCTAGGGTTTGGTAACAGTAAGGTTTGGAGTCAAGTGCTTTCAGCACCGGATGAAACGACGGTCCTAGCATCGGTTCATCCGGCGCGTACATTTAAATCATACAGAGACACACCGAGAGGACTTGCTTCAGCACTAGATGAAACGACGCTACTCAAGTCAACCAGTGGTTCATCCGGCGCCTATGTTTAATTCATGCAGAGACGCACTGAGTAAGATTGCTTCAGCACCGGATAAACCGACGCAGCAACGGTGCATGCGTCGGATGATGTGGTACAGCGTCCAGGTTCAACGGCTATATTCCTTGCAACAGAGTGACCGGATGAACCGACGCCGTCGCCAGGGGGAACCGTCCGTTCATCCGACAGTGCTACTTTCTGCAACACTTTTCTAACGGCTAGCCTCCCTTGCTTAGCCTATATAAGTGACCCCCTACGTCTCTTGAGCTGCCTTTGCCACTCTGAAGAACCACAACAGCCAAGGAGAGAAGGTTTTAGTGCTTTGATCATTTGGATTTCATCTTCCTAGCCAAGAGGGATTCTTTCTTGGTGATCAAGAGTTTCAAGGTGCTTTCTATGGCAAGCTGAGTGCATTGGTCAAGTGAAAGTGTGTGAGCTTGTTACTCTTGGAGTTTGACGGCTCCTAAACGGTCTCGGTGATTGGAGGTTCTTGTGAGCTCTTGGAGATTGTGGGAGCCCCGGGAAGTTCTTGGTGTAAATGGATTGAGACCCACCATTCCGGAGATGGAGAACGGGTACTCTTAGTGAGCACTCAAGTCTAAGTGGCTTGAGGGGGAGCAAAACTCTTTATGAGTGCTCCAACGTGAACTAGGGAGAAGCGTCAACTTCTCGATACCACGGGAAAAAAAATCGGTTGTCTCTAGTCCTCTTGCTCTACCTTCGTGCACTTAATTTCCGCATTTACTTTCAGTTCTTAAGTTCTTTTGTCCTAGTTTTTCTCTTGTGTGCTTTGCTTGTTGCATATCTTGACTAGGGTGTTTTCCCATGTTAGTGTGAATCTTGCTAAGGAACTTTGTTGATAATATACTTAGTTGGTAGAAAGAAACCCTTTTAGATGGGCAACACTAGATATATAGGTTAAGGTTTATTTATTGCTCTAGAAATTTGAAGAAGACCCATATTCAACCCCCTTCTATAGGTCATCGATCTTACACTTCCAATTTCCAGCTGAGATTTTTTTTTTTAACGGAAACAGCTGCTGAGATTGTCCAACAGCACTACTGTACGTAAACAGCTTAAAAAAGTTTTTTTTCAGTGTTTTGACTTCCAACTAGGTGAGGCGTAATGTTTTTACTACTACAATATGCAAGGAAGCAATTTTGATCTTAGGAATTTGTCACGAAGCAAGTTTCCGCCAATATGCTAAGGTGATGCATTATGTGGTGTTGGACACTTTAACGCCGAAATAGGAGCTCATCATCAACATGACAAATCTATATTTTGATTGTGTTGTGGAACCACATGATCAGATTAGTATTTAGTAAGCACAGCGATAGTTGGGCGAGTCATCGATGGCACCTTTGTAATATTGAGGATGCACTTTAATTTACTCAATTAGGTATTACATGAAAGAAGTTCGACATCAACTCACATGGTTTTTACACCTACGTAGACAGATTAAATGTGATGAGCCGAAGCCGATGACAAACTGGCTAAAACACTATTTCTTGGGAGATGAATTACATTAGAAAACATATACTAATTAAGGCCTGCAACATTTACATTCAAACGGATCGACTGCACATAAATCACGGACATCACTGATGCGTAGCATGCCAGGGGCACCCGTTCGTTGCCAATTCTAATCGAGCATCTTGGGAAGCCCATTTCTGCATCTGAAGCATCGTTCTTTGTTTTGCAAGAAACTCCTCGTTGCGTCTTTTGCTTTGCACAACTTGAAGTGGCATCAGCTCCTCGCGTTCAACAGAAAGAATGAGGCAAAGCTGACCTGTGACTTGGTGCCCCGATAACGTTCCAAGACTAGTGTCTTGAGACGGATGTCAGAGCGCATTGGATGAAATGACTGTGCTTTCGGTGCCACGGATTCTTTGTCCCTGAGACTGAACCCTGAAGAAGAACACAACCAAAGAAGATGAAAATTAAGCTAAAAGTAAATTGCTTTGGTACAATGATTGACGTAACAGTAAGCGAGGGAAAGATTATCTGAACATGAGGAACTGTATGTGAGAAATGTCAGTACCCTTATATACAGCTTCTCCAAGCATGGAAAGCACCTCATCAAGTCAATAACCATGTCCAGATTAAAACTCGGTGAATAAACAGATAAAATCCTGCCATTATTGTGCATGGGCACCACGGTCGTCAAGCTGATTACGCGCCATCCCTGTACACCAATGCATAGAACAAACCATGCGATATTAGGCCATCTGGAAACGCAAATGATGCAAATTGAATTTCATCTGTAGCAGCAAAACATCATATCATATTAGCAACCATACAAAAAATACTCCATCTGTCCAAATTATAGATCGTTTTGGCTTTGCATGTATTTTGTTATACACTTAATTATACGCTTGTATAGATGCATGAATGGTAAAAAAAACTGTGAATCTAGAGAAGTTAAAATGACTTGTAATTTGGCATGGAGGGAGTAGTAATATAGAGTAAAATTCATGAGCGGTCCCTAAACTTGCGCGGTCGTGTCATTTGGGTCCCAAACTTAGAATTTTTAATCTTTGGGTTCCTAAACTTGAACCGTTGTGTCATTTAGGTTCCAAACTCCTGATCTCTGATATTTGGTCTCTAAACTTGCATGATGGTGTCATCTAGGTCTCAAAACTTAACATACACATAAAAACTTTTGTACAGGTTTCATATTTTTTATTAAAAATGAATTAAGTATGATTTTTAGATTAACATAATTCTATTCGAAGTTCCATATATAGGTGTAAATCGGACTTTTTTGAATAAAAAATGCTGACTTTGGGATCTAGGTGACACTACCATGTAAGTTTAGGGACCTGAATATCAGAGGTAGTGAGTTTGAGACCTAAATGACACAACGGTGCAAGTTTAGAGACCCAAATATCTAAAATCTTGAGTTTGAGACTCAGATGACACCACTATACAAGTTTAGGGACCGTCAATGAATTTTACTCTAATATAAACAGCAGTAGTACGGTAGTACCTCAAAAACCGTGGATCCGAACGCGTGCCTTGATGTGCCCCACAAATCCCAAGCGCAGCCTATGACCTCCAGTTTAGGCGCAGCTTGAGCCTTCACGGACACATGGAGGCCGTAGGTGCCCAACAAACCATCGGCGCACAGCAACCTCTCCAAGCAAGGGGCATCCTCGATGACGAGCTCTAGTGACCTCTTCACAGCTCGCACCCGCACGCCGATGCCCCGAAGGGTGTTGGAGTTGATCCGGAGGCAATGAAAGCCAAAGCTTTCGTCAAGGAGCAAGAACTCCGGCGATGATCCAGTGCTGGGCAGCCGGCGGTGAGGCTGTGCAGTGAGCCCTTGGAGATGCAGACGTGGACGAGCGCGAGCTGCTTGAGCTGCGGGAGATGGAACGTTTGCCCGGGCCCGCCGTAGGGGAACACACCGGTGCACCGGCGGATGGTGGCGACGGTGAGGGTGGCCGAGAAGCGGAAGGTAGACGGCGGCAGCTTTGCCCATTTACCGTGCAGCAGCAGCACCGGTCGAGATCGCCGGCGGCAGCCCATGTCGATCTCCTGGAGGCCGTCGAGGGCGTGGGAGCGCAGCCAGTGATCCACGGCGGCGCCGCGGTGGAGGAGGTGCTCCGCGAGGACGCAGAGGCGGCGGCCGGGACCAGCGTGGGCGGAGAGGATACGCGGGAGGGGGGGGGGGGGGCACGACGCCGGCGTCTAGAGAGCACAACATTCGCGCCTCGTCGTCGTTGGGGAGATAGCTGCAGTCGAGGTTGAGCGGAGCCGAGCGCCAGAGGTGAGCCCACCGGGAGGCGAGGACCTGGGTGCGCGTGCCGTCCTTGGTTGGGAGGAGCGGGAGATGATCTCGCCTAGCATGGTTCTTGGCGCCGGTGGTTCTTGGGCTGTCTTGCTGGTCCTTGTAGCTTCGGAACTCGGCGACGCCGTCGCCGGCGGCGGCAGGGCCTCCGATCGCCTCTTCTTAGGTCTGGGGGCGGGCGGCTCCATCACGCACTGATCTTGTGGTTGGAAGAACTGATTGACGATGCGCGGATTGTTTGCTTTCTTGGTTGAGGAGTGCTTGGTCTGCCGTTCTTTGTTTTTATCGTTGTTGAACAAGCTATGCGGGCACCTTGTTGTGTCCCAACGGCCAGCGCGCACGACGCGGCCGCCACGGTGCGCCCGCGCTCCCCGCGCGTGCCCGCGCCTCGCATGGGCTTAGCTCAGTTAGTTGCCATGTCAAGTGTATATAATCTGTACCATGGTGATCAATACAAGCTGCTGGTTATTCTCATTGTTCCATTCTACAATCGTGGAGCGATGATGAAGAGCACGGATCAATCACCTGCTACAAAAAAATGGACTGGTCCCTTTAATTAGTTGGACGGTGAAAAAGATTCATGCCCAGATGGGAAAGATCGGACGTGTTACTCAACCTCAGTCTTACTTTCAAAAACAAAAGGAAAGAAAAAAAAAATCAACCTCAGTGGTAGTAGCTACTTGCGACGTGCAGTCTTGCCTTTGCTTTAGCTGCCCTCTTTTTTTTGTGCGCATTGTGATGCATGCATGCGTGCAGAGTGAGGAGAGCAGGGATTTAAATTTCAGATGATAAATTTCTCTAATTTGGGGGGTTTACTGCCGGTGAATGGGAAATATTATTTTGGTTAAAAAAAGATTCAGACAAGTTTGATATTTTCGAAGTACATTGCACTTACTCCTACCTATTACTCCGGTGAGTAGTTCATTATATGGCCAGACGATTCTTTACGTAGCTAGATGTCTTCCGGCAACAAGGACCCAATGTCACACGCTCGGACCATGCATGGGGGGTGCAAACTTTGAAAGGTGACCTCAATTTGGGTTTTATAACAGACTTGAAACTTTGATTACTAGAATTTGTTCATCCTTTATCGAGATTTGAAATGAAACTTCTACATTTGCAAATTTCAGTGTGTTTCATAGGTGAAGCACAAAAAGTTATAAAACCCAATACTCGGTGACGAAGGCAACAGTCAAACTCACTCGTACACTATCTTGGATAAAGCAGGCACATGATTTCATTCCTTCTTTCTGAGGTATTCGTCCATTGTTTCTTTTTGTTGTCAGGACATCAACCACCAAGTATAGAAATGGATCAATCCCTCATTCCCTTGGATTTCCCTTGCATATTCAAGTGAAAGCTACAATTAATTATAGATCCACGTAGAATGTGTGGCTAGAACTTTGCACAAGCCCTTGCCCTTCCGGAGATATACATGACTCAGACGATTGTCGAACTGACCTCATCAAGCTTAACTGTAAATCTGCTTATGCCTAGTTAATAAAGTTCTCCTTTATCTGAAAAAAAAAACACGTGTGCTTATGTACTTCCCAAAAAAACACGTATGCTTACATGTCAATAAATGAAATAATGGAAACAGATCACAACCGGATCCGTGGCGCAATGGTAGCGCGTCTGACTCCAGATCAGAAGGTTGCGTGTTCGATTCATGTCGGGTTCAAAACCCCGAACTTAATCTGGATTAACTTTTTTTTTTCTTTAAGCAACTTTTTAACTGAAAATAGACTTCGCAAACAGAGGATTGTTTCCTTCTCGAAAAGTTGAACTTGGCCGAAAAGGACTAGGCAAACATAGAAAACTTTACTTTCCCTTCTCGAAAGGTTTGTACTGAATATAATTCAGCATTTGGCAAAACATTCTTCTTTTTTCAATAGGTTTAGACGGTTGAGTACCAACGAGCTCCAGCATTAAGTATACCTATTCTGAATCGTAGAAGGCGTTTACTGACTCACACTTAACCAATCACTGACTCTCTGAACTCAAATGCAATTAACCAAACGGAAAACACGAATTTTCCCCAACAGTAAGTACGGAAGTACTCCTACTTCTTGTACTTTGCAAGACAAAGTTCTTCTGCAAGAATTTTTTGGGAGATGATCCAATTATCCAAAGGTCGCTCATGTCACCTTTCCAAGGATCGCAAATACCGACAATAAGACCAAGATTAAGCCAAGCATCTCAACCTAGAATTCAACTAAAACCAGTGTCTCAACAGTATCTGACAGCATAAATTTCCATAATATTATCTGAAATCGCAGCACACAGGTTATACTATATCCTTTCAAGGATAAGCCTTTCATCATGTCACCAGTATATAGTAACCATCAATGAAAATTAAACTTTTCGTGCAGATAATAGTCTTTCATGCTTGAACTAAAGAGATCCGGAAAAAAAATAGAAAAAGTCTAGATCACCCTCTCATCTATGGAGAGGGGACTGCATAACCTTCAACTTATGAAACGGTCTGTATGACCCCTAAACTTTTCAAAACCGATCAAATTACCCTCTAAAACAGTTTTGAAAAACCATAGTAAATCATAGAAAAATCATAAAATAGAAAATCTAATTGTGTTGGACTCCAAATGAGTAGATCTACACACGGAACAAATAATATAGAATGCTTTAGTACATTTTTTTTGTTGTAGTTTTAGATCTATACATTTCTTCACAGATGTAAAAAATGTACTAAAACATATTATATTATATCTTCACTGTGTAGATATTCTCATTTGGAGTCTAACACAATTAGATTTTCCATTTTATGATTTTTTTGTGATTTATTATGATTTTTCAAAAATGTTTTAGGGGTAATTTGATCGGTTTTGGAAAGTTCAGAGCTGATATTGACCGTATCATAGGTTGGGAGGTTACGTAGTCCAACCCCCATAGGTGAGGGGGTGGTTAGACTTTTTCCCTGGAAAAATCATCGGCCCTCATGTTTTATCTATATGCAGCCTACTTTTAGAATTCATGAAGCAATAATGTTAATTCTTTTGTAAATTATTAATCCCTTTCCAGGTTGTTTGGTTACCTGAACCCATGAACCTACAGATTAGCCTGGTACTCAATCCCTTGGAGTTAAATTAGAGCATTCCCTTAAATTTTCTTGATGAGTGTTGGGCGTTGGCTTCTTCATTCCTTTGTTCGCCTACTGGTTATGGAAAGTGCTACATAATAAAGAAATCAATAGTTGGACTGTTGTGCGATCATAGCAAATATCTATGTGCCATGCCTAGAGGCAATCTGTCATGTGGGGCCTGGCCTACAGCCGGCGCAAGAAGTCTCAGGAGGCTAAGGACGGTGGGGTTAAGTAGTAGTTAGAGATAAGATTTAGTTAAGATATTTGGTTAGCTTGAGAAGGAAGTTTGTTTAGAGATTTGTTACCTGCCTGGCGTCATATAAGCCGTGGCTTAGAGAGAGTTGAGCAGGCTTTAGATTGTATCCATCTGTAAGCCGCCGTCCTGCCTCCTCAGTGCGCTGTTGAGCTCATCACGGCTCCACCGCGCCGGTGAGGGCGGGCCGCGACCTGAAACCTCTTTTGAATACAATCTACGCTATAATCCCCCTTCCAATCTCCCTGCCCGTGACAACTTGGTATCAGTTCAGCCTCATTGTGTGCCCATGGGTGACGATCTCAAGGACTTGAAGGCGCTCGCCGACGGCCTCCGCGATCTGGCGGCCAACGTCAACAACCTGGGCGCCAAGTTCGACGACCTCACGGTCGAGGTCGACCGCCTGGCGCCGCTAGTGCCGGTAGCGTCCAAGCTCGCTGCCGTGCCAGAGAAGATCACCACGATTCAGTCCAACGCGTTCGAGAACACCGAACAAATTCGCGCGCTCAACCTCGCCCTCTACCGCGTCGAATCTGGACAGCGCGACGGGAAAGCGCCTGTCTGCGAGGACGACGGTGACGCGGGCTACTACTCCAACGGGCCGCCAAAGCACGGCCCCAGGAACCCGCGCACGGAGCAGCCGTTCAACCGGGACCAGCTGTTCCGCCACGAGCAGCCGCCGCACGACTGCTGGCGCGCGGAGGAGGACGACTACAACGACGCGCGCTTCCATCCACGCGTCGGCCTCGAGTTTCCGACGTTCGACGGCAAGGAAGACCCGCTCCCGTGGCTTAATCGCTACAAAACCTTCTTTCGGGGGCAGGGCACGCCGGAACATCACCGCGTCTGGTACGCGGCCATGCACCTCACAGGTGCTGCACAGCTGTGGTACTCCAGACTGGAGATCACGTCCGGCGCACCGCCGTGGTGCCGCTTCGTCCAGCTGGTGCAGCAGCGGTTCGGCCCACCAATGACCGACAGCCCCCTCGGGGAGATCATGCTGCTCCGACGCGTCGGGATGGTCGAGGACTACACCGACAAATTCCTCACCCTGGCTTGCCGCGACGCGAACCTCTCCGAGCTTCAGCTAGTGCAGCTGTACACGGCGGGCCTCATGAATCCGTTGAAGACTGACGTCGCGTTACGCCGCCCGCAGAACCTGGAGGACACCATCATGCTTGCCAGAGCCTACGAGCAGCGCCAGCTCCTCGCATCGTCAGATCTAGGGCACGGCCGCAGCTCTCGGTCGGCCGCGCACTCCGCCGCGGGCTCACATGCTTCTAAGGGCGAGTCCGCCGCGTCAGCACCATCACAGGCGGCCGCTGCGGGAATGGGCAAGGTCACGCCCATGGACTCGACGCTGCCACGCCGTCACCTCACCGCCTTCGAGATGGCGCAGTGCCGGGCGGACGGGCTGTGCTACAATTGCGACGAGAAGTTCGTGATCGTCCACCGTTGCAAGAAGCTATTCATCATCGAGGTGACGAGCGATGTCATCGAAGAAGAGGAGGTCGATGAGGAGATCGAGTGTTCCGCGCTCACCGGGTACTTGGACGCACCGGGCATCTCCCTCCACGCGCTCACCAGCGTGCGTGCACGCAGGTTCCAGACCATGAAGGTCTACATGTCCATCGGGGACACCGTCACCGTGGCCCTGCTCGACTCTGGCTCCTCCCACAACTTCATCGACGTCGACATGGTGCGGCGCGCCGGCGTTCGTCTCCGCTCCAGCAAGGGCCTGTCCGTCGCCGTGGCCAATGGCGACCGACTGTCGTCCCCCGGCAAGGTCGCGGCGCAGACCATATATATCGGGGGGAGGCGTTCGACCTCGACCTCTATGCCCTCCCCCTCGGCGAGTACGACGTGGTGCTTGGTGTGCAGTGGCTCGGCATGCTGGGACCTGTGCTCTGGGACTTCGCGAAGCACACCATGGCGTTCATCCGGAACGGCAAGCACGTGCTATGGCGAGGCGTGGACACCATGCCGGGGCCTTCGTCTGCGGCGCTGACGAGCTATCAGGGAGATCTCCTGGAGGCGCTGCTGGACGAGTTCACCGACCTCTTCGCCGAGCCGCAGGGCCTGCCGCCACGACACATCAGCCATCGCATCCGCCTCAAGCCGGGGGCGGGCACTATCGCCGTTCAGCCCTACCGCTACGCCCACGCCCAGAAAAATGAGCTGGAGCGGCAATGCGACGACATGCTGCGGCTGGGCATCATCCGGCCGAGCGCGTCGGCGTTCTCGTCTCCGGCGCTTCTCATCCGCAAGCCCGACGGGACGTGGCGATTTTGCGTTGATTACCGTGCGCTGAACGACGTCACGATCAAAGACAAGTTTCCCATCCCTGTCGCCGAGGAGCTGTTCGACGAGCTGCGAGGAGCCTGCTTCTTCACCAAGCTGGATATGCAATCCGGCTATCACCAAGTCCTCATGTACCCCGACGACGTGGAGAAGACGGTGTTCCGTACTCACCAGGGCCTGTTCGAGTTCCTGGTCATGCCGTTCGGGCTCTCCAACGCACCGGCGACCTTCCAAGCGCTGATGAACGACGTGTTGCTGCCATTCCTTCGCCGGTTCGTCCTTGTTTTCTTCGACGATATACTCATCTACAGCTCATCGTGGTCAGAGCACCTTCGCCACGTCCGCACGGTGTTTCGTACGTTGCAGGATCATCAGCTCGTGCTCAAGCGGTCCAAGTGTGCGTTCGGCTTGCGGTCTGTGGCCTATCTTGGCCATGTCATCTCCGAACACGACGTCGCCATGGGCCAGCAGAAGGTGCAAGCTGTCCTGGACTGGCCGGTCCTCAAATCAGTAAGGGCGGTCCGTGGCTTCCTGGGGCTGGCGGGTTACTACCGGCGGTTCATCAAGAACTTCGGTGTGATCGCTGCACCGCTCACCGCCCTCCTTCCCAAAGAGGGGTTCCGGTGGTCTGACGACGCCGAGCACGCGTTCCGGGCCCTTCAGCAGGCGCTTACCACGTCGCTCGTCCTCCAGATCTCGGACTTCAACAGCGACTTCATCATCGAGTGCGACGCATCAGGCTCCGGCTTCGGGGCCGTTCTGCATCAGGGCGTCGGGCCAATCGCCTTCTATAGCAAGCCCATCGCGCCGCACCATGCCAAGCTCGCCGCTTATGAACGCGAGCTCATTGGCCTCGTCCAGGCAGTCCGACATTGGCGCCCGTACTTGTGGGGCGCCGTTTTGTCGTTCGCACCGATCACCGGAGTCTCCGCTTCATCCTCGACCAGCGCCTAACGACGATTCCACAGCACCAATGGGCAAGCAAGCTGCTCGGCTACAACTTCGTCGTCGAATACAAGCCGGGTGCACTCAATGTCGTGGCGGATGCGCTCTCGCGGCGTGATGAGGGCACGGGGGAGCTGCTGGCGCTGTCGGCACCGCAGTTTTCCCTCTTCGACGACATCAGGAGCGAGATCAATGGCGATGCGGCCTTGTCCCAGCTGCGGGACGCGATCCGGGGTGGCGCCAAGCCCGCGCCTTGGTCCGTGGTGGATGGGCTCATACTCTTCAAGGGCCGCGTGTTCGTCGTCGCGACATCAGGTGTTCGCCAGGCCATCCTCGAGCTCGTCCACGGCGCTGGCCATGAGGGAGTACACAAGACCCTGCACCGACTCAGGGGTGATTTTCATCTACCCAATGACCGCAAGGTGGTGCAGGATTTCGTCCGGGCGTGTGCGGTGTGCCAGCGGAACAAAGGTGAACACCTTCAGCTGGGCGGCCTCTTGCAGCCTTTGGGCGTGCCGCACGTGGTGTGGGAGGATGTGGCCATGGATTTTGTTGAGGCCCTCCACAAGGTGAACGGGAAGACGGTGATTCTCACGGTGGTGGACAGATTCTCCAAGGCGACGCATTTCATTCCGTTGGGACACCCCTACACAGCAACGACGGTGGCGCGTGCGTTCTTCGCTGACATAGTGCGCCTGCATGGTATCCCCTCATCCATAGTCAGTGATAGGGATCCGGTGTTCACCAGTGAGTTTTGGCGGGAGCTCTTCAGGCTGGCAGGTGTCAAGTTGCAGATGACATCCGCTTTTCATCCTCAGGCGGACGGACAATCAGAGGCGACGAACAAGATCATCACGATGTACCTGCGCTGTCTTACAGGGGACAGGCCTCGGCAGTGGCTGGAGTGGTTGCCGTGGGCTGAATATTGCTACAATTCGTCCTACCAGCAGTCGCTTCAGACATCCCCGTTTCAGTTGGTCTATGGCCGGCCGTCGCCTTCGATCCGTTCTTATGCTCAGGGGGACGCCAGGCTGCCGGCGGTGGACAGGGCCATGCGTGACAGGGATCCCTGGCTGAGGTGCGCGACAGGTTGGAGCAGGCACAACAGCACTACAAGGCCATCGGCAGGTGTCTTTTAAACTAGGCCAGTGGGTGTGGCTGCGACTTCTGCATCGCCCGGTGGCATCTCTGCACGTGCGCGGGCGTGGCAAGTTGGGGCCGATGTTCTTTGGTCCTTATCAAGTTCAGGAACGCATTGGGGATGTGGCGTATAAGCTTCAGTTGCCGGCTGGAGCTCGAATTCATGATGTGTTTCACGTCGGCCTCTTGAAGCCGTTCCATGGGGCGCCGCCAGAGCTGCCACCGGCGTTGCCTCAACTTCAAACTGGACGGGTGGTGGTGCTTCCTGATGAGGTGCTCAAGAGCAGGGTGGCGCGTGGGCGCCGGGAGCTGCTGGTGCGCTGGAAGAATGTCCCTGCTGCAGAATCGTCTTGGGTGGATTTGGAGGATTTTGTGCAGCAGTTTCCAGAGTTCCAGCTCGCGGACGAGCTGCTTCTCCAGGGAGGGAGAGATGTCATGTGGGGCCTGGCCTACAGCCGGCCCAAGAAGTCCCAGGAGGCTAAGGACGGTGGGGTTCAGTAGTAGTTAGAGATAAGATTTAGTTAAGATATTTGGTTAGCTTGAGAAGAAAGTTTGTTTAGAGATTTGTTACCTGCCAGGCGTCATATAAGCCGTGGCTTAGAGAGAGTTGAGCAGGCTTTAGATTGTATCCATCTGTGAGCCGTCGTCTTGCCTCCTCGGTGCGTTGTTGAGCTCATCACGGCTCTACCGCGCCGGCGAGAGCCAGGGCCGCGACCTGAAACCTCTTTTGAATACAATCTACGCCATAATCCTCCTTCCAATCTCCCTGTCCGTGACACAATCACATTTCTATTATTTTCAATGTGTATTATACCTGGTAGGAAGCGTTTGCTGTTTTACTTGAAATCTGTGCAGGAGCTTCTCGGTAAAACTGGATCAGTACAAAACTTCTGGATACCAAGAAAAATCATTATTTATTATTTATTGCGGTATGTTTGCAATTCATTATTTATTGCATCATCTTAAATGAAAAATCACAGCTGCCCCTTCCGCCTCATTTATGCAGCAAATATGAAATGAATTATCTTTCAAACCATGCTAAGCGTATTGATCAAAGCATTCGAAATTGTTGCAATAATTTTGGATTCACTATTCAAGTTTCTTCAAATATTTAACAAAATAACCAGAAGTAATATGTTTAAAGTACTCTTGATAGCAAGCCTAGTGATACCTTTACTGCTCGATGACTTAACTGAATATTTAAGCAAACATCAGTAGTGAAGAACTGAACAGTGGAAGCCAAGGTTGCCGATTCTTGTGAAACAGAGGTAGCCTGCTCTCTAGACTGTGCAAGATTACCCGAGAGATCACACAAGAAACAATCTATTCCAGAGCAGAAATTTAGAAACTACTGCTCTCTACTTCGATTAAATAAAAATTATGTTAAAGGTTTTTATGAAAAATATACGAACGCGATTTTGCAATGCAATCCCCAATTGACGGAGCACTCGTACAGGGAAATTGCACTTGGGAAGTTGGAAGGGAAAGGAGATTGCCATCTCCCAGACTCCCACTATCGTGGGGCGCCGAGTTGCTCGGACGGCGCGGCAGCGAAGGCTTGCGTCGGCAAACCCGGCGGCAAGGTGACGGCGGGGAGTCGAACATCCCCAGATCGGGCGTCCCGAGAACCAAGCCGACGGTTCCTATCCCCTCGGCACCGGGGGGGTGGGGCGGAGAGACTATCCAAGCCTCTGCTACTGGTCTGGATTCATCCGTCAGGTAAGTTTCTAGCCTTTTCACCGTAAAGCGTAGGAAAAATTCAACTTTAAAGACGGAAAATGCGTGATCTTGGAAAGCTGCAAATAAAGCACATAGTTTTGTCAATTGTCAGCGCTAATAATAATTCTTTCCACCCAAATGCTAAACAGAGAGGGCTCTCCATTTAGTGTTAAATGGAGAGCTTCCGAGGTTACTTCCTGCGACACACAAGTTACTTCCCACGACAAAAAGTTATTTCCGCGACACATAAGTTATTTACCGTGACAAAAGTTACTTCCCGCGACACATAAGTTACTTCCCGCGACAAAAAGTTACTTCCTTCTGTGCGCTTTTTTCTGTTGAGATAAATAATTTTGTGTCGCAGGAAGCAACCTCGGAGGACTCTCCATGTATAACTAAAAGTTACTTCCTCATGTGTGTTTTCTGTTAAGGGAAGTAATTTTGTGTCGCAGAAAGTAACCTCGGAGCCCATGTAAGAATAAATGGAGAGTCCTCTCCGTTTAGTCGCCTCCTTCTTTCTAACCTGTGAGCATAAAGTTGTTGTTGGCACCTTTTCGGGGCCAACAAGCACGCAGGGGTAGCTGTCGCAGCGACTCTGCGTCGTCACCGGTCAGACCGGTGAGGGTGAACGGTCAGACCGGTCGCCGGCGGTTTTCCGGCGGTAGACCTCCGAATGTCGCCCGGGCAGGATCCCATTGGGGCGGCGCACACAGGGTTGCTCTAGGGTCGGCAAGGCCACCTAGAACGCCTTCAGATGTCGCGGAGACGAAGGAAGAACAACAAGTAGTAGATTAGAAAGACTATGAAGAGATAAAAGTAAATACGAGACAAATAAAAGTAAATTGTATTGATTGATTGGATGATGAACCTCAATCGGCCGTAACCCTTTATATTTATAGGGTGGGGAGGTCTTACCCCGCAAGGAAATCCTTTTACAAGCCTAAATCTATCAGAACTCCTCGTTTTGGCTCGGACTCAGGGGGCACCGGTCAGACCGGTGCATCCGGCGTGCAGATCTCGCAGAAGTTGTATCTCCCTCATACGAACTCCGATTTGGACGTTCCACATATGAATCTTGATCTACTCGATGAGACCTATCCAATGGTGAAGTCCAAATTGTATTTTGTGGACCACACCGGTCTAACCGGTGGGACCCACAGGTCAGATCGGTCAGATCAGACCTGCCAATTTTGAGTGCGAACAGTTGCAATCTTTCGTTAGAACTTTACTTATTCGTTACTGGTTCCCTTCTTCGAGGATAGAGGGTAACGAGCCCATCCGAACAGAGTTCTCGTTTCCAATTGGTTTTCCAAACACAGTCCAAGTCAGTTATCCTTGTCCGCTTTAGAAAAGAGTTGGATTTTGGCTTTGTTTGCTTTGTTATATAATAAAAATCAGCTCAAACGTACCTACAGCACATAACACCAAGTATTTGCTATGGCAGGAACTTATCCAAGTCCCAGCTGGTCAGGCCTCCCGACTGATATCCTCCTCGCCATCCTGCACCGCCTTGAGCTCCCCCAAGCACTTGTATTTGCATTTGTCTGCAAGTCGTGGCGCTCGGCAGCCACTGTTGCCGGCATCCCACCTTCGGGCACACCATGGCTCATGTCTTGGCAGGACCTCCTTGAAGAAAGGGAAGACCAGGTCAAGGGCAGCTCAGCTGTGACCTGTAAGTTCCGCCATCTCCTTACATCGACAAGGTTTATGATGTTACATTTCCCAGGAAATCCTTTGTATGTTGTTGTGGAGCCTCTCATGGATGGCTGATTTTGGTAAATGAGTTATGCAATCTGGTGCTTTACAACCCCTTCACATTGGCCATGATCTCTCTACCTCCAGTCACCGATTTCACATTTATGGAGGCCATATATGACTGTGAAGGAAACGTTGAAGGCTATCTCTACGACAAAGATCGAGCTTATGAAGAAAAAGATCTGGCGGCATGGTTCTACCAAAAGGCTGTGTTATCCTGCAGTCCCTTGAAGGGTGAGTACACTGTTGTGATCGTCCATCGTGGTGGCAGTTCGCTTTCTTTTGCAAGGGCAGGAGAGGGAAAGTGGCAAGTTATCTCAACTTTAGATGTGAGGAGCCAAGCCCGGTATGCTGATTGCACGTACCACAAAGGGAGTCTCTATACAGTTACATTACAGGGAACAGTCGAGAAATGGGATCTTAATGGACTGAATGGGCCAGAAAAGGAAACAATTGCTAATAAAAAGCACAATGCACTTATACTCACCAGGCATCTAGTGTCTGCTGTAAGAAGTCGATGCTCGTAGCTTAAGAGGGGGAGGAGGTGAATTAGACAACTTAAAAACTTAACATATGGCTTTCACTATTTTGCATGAAACATAAACTAGAACATGCTATCTAGATATGCAACTAAGGTTGTTCTAGTGTGAAACTCCCATCCCAAAACAAGTTTTGCAACCTATAGCCAATCCTAAGTAAAGGCAAGCAAGGATTGCAAAAAAGTAATGCGGAAACGTAAAGGGGATGAGAGGAAGCAAACTCTTGACACGCGATTTATCCCGTGGTATCGGTAGACACTAAGCCACCCCTAGTCTACGTTGTTGAAGCACTCTACACAAGAGTATTGCTTCCCGGTCACCAAGTCTCTCCCAAGAGCACCACTTGACTTGCCACAAAGGCTCGCCACGAAGGCACTCGTCAAGCTCCCTTGGTCACCTTGATGCCGCCTCCACTAAGGAGATTCTCCACCAAGGGAAGGGGGTCTCCACGTCTCCCGCACAAAGTGTCCTCGCCGCTCCACACCAAGCCGGAGGGTCGAAGACGTTTGGCGGAGAGCCACCTAGGCTCCAAGGCTTCCGGCGCACCTCGTACAACTTGATCCACTCGAGAATCACCTCACAAGGTAGGCACACCTTGCACTTACTCAGCCCTAAGCTAAGCCTAGCACTAAGCACACACACAAAGCATGTGCAAGTCTATGGATGAACAATTTAGCACTTGGATGGCTTGGATATGATCTTCTATGAGTCTTGAACTCCTCTGCACTTCCACACACTCCAGCAACTCCAAATGGGTGAGTGGAGGGGGTATAAATAGCCCATGGTGATCAACTAGCCGTTGCTCAACGGCTAGAAGAAAACTCACCATCGGATGAACCGACGCTGAACTTTTCCAAGGCAGCGGTTCATCTGGTGCCCCTCCACGTCATCATAGTCGTTGCATCCTGCTGACAAAATTCATCCGACGCTTCGACCGACGCTCCTCTGATGTCTGTCGTTTCATCCGGTGCTGAAGGGTTTCGCTGAAAAACCTTACTGGTAGCTTCTTCGTAGCCATCGGATGAACCGTTGCTTGTATCCTTGTGACCATCGGTTCATCCGGTGCTGAAGACTTCACGGCCAGAACCTTACTGTTAGCAAACACACGGCCGCCGGATGAACCGCTGTTACACTGTCGGTTCATCCGGTGCAACTAACCCAGCTGCTTCTTCACTTACAATCATCCGGTGCAACTAGAATATCCACCGTCGGTTCATCCGGCGGTCACACTACCGGAATCGGAGCCTCTGCCGAGAGCTCCTGGCTTTGCAAAGAGCCAAGACCCAGGCTCACGGCAGAGGTCCGCTTTGCCGAGAGCAGTAGGGCCCGGTCTCGGTAGAGAAAAATCCCACGGCGCAAAGGGCCTTTGCCGAGAGCGTTAGCCCCTACCTCTCGGCAGAGAAAAAGCCCACGGCGCAGGATCTCTTTGCCGAGAGCCAGAGGGCCCAGGCTCTCGGCAAAGCGCGCAGCATATAGCGCATGGGCGACACCGTCACGGCCGTGCCCCGGCCGTTAGCTTCGCCGAGAGCCGTCGCCCCTTGGCTCTCGGCAAAGACGGGACCCACGACACCTACCACCTTTGCCTAGAGCCTCAGCTCTTTGCCGAGAGCATCATAACCACTCACGCCAAAATGTTCAAGAAAACTTCACATTTTCGTCTTCAAACTTTTTCCTTGCTCAACATACACTCATACAGAGTACATGTTCAAAATTGGCACCATTCTGACTCTGTTTGCTATATTTAACAATTTTACTTCATTCTTCGTAATTTTTTTGTATACGTCCAATATGAACTGCAAGTGCATGAAATCATAGAGTAAAGTTGTTGGAAAAATAATATTCATGTTCATGAGATATCTCTAACACTCTGTACATGAAATGAAGCTAACTTTCCGTCATTGGGTTCTCCGATCGTGATGAAGATGGTGAGGTAGAAAGGTTTAAAATTGTATAAAATTCAAATAAAGTTTGAAAATCACGAATTTTGTCAAGCGCTCATTATATCATATGTTGAGTTTGTGGTAAAAATTTGAGAATGTTTTGAACACTTTAACGCATACGCTGTTTTGAAACCGGAACATCTCACGAGAAGTTTCAAAGATTTTGAACTAATGTCACTAGATTTGGTCTCTTAGAGAAATTTAATATTGAGTTTGACTACAACAACTTTTTTTATAAGCAATACACAACATATCTAGTGTCATGTTAAGTTTTGAAGAAAGTTTGAATTTGTTTGCTATTTTTAAATTAAATTTGGTGTAAATAACCTTTGCCGAGAGCAAGGCTCTCGGTAAAGAGGGAGCTTTGCTGAGAGCATGTCCATGTGGCTCTCGGCACAGATTGAAGCAGGGCCCGCATGCGCAGCCGCTGTAGCGACCGTGTCGTCAGACACCCCCCTTTGCCGAGAGCCGCGCGACGTAGCTCTCGGCAAAGCTAGAGGCCAGGCTCGCTGCCAGACGCGGCAGTTTGAATAACACGCGCGCGTGGGCCCACCTCAAATCTTCACCGAGAGCCAAGATCCACAGCTCTCGGTAAAGAGGGAGCTTTGCCGAGAGCATGTCCACGTGGCTCTCGGCACAGATTGAAGCGGGGCCCGCACGCGCAGCCGCTGTAGCGGCCGCGTCGTCAGACGCCCCCCTTTGCCGAGAGCCACACGACGTGGCTCTTGGCAAAGCTGGAGGCCGGGCCCGCTGCCAGACGCGGTAGTTTGAATAACGCGCGCGCGTGGGCCCACCTCAAATCTTCACTGAGAGCCAATATCCACAGCTCTCGGCAAAGGATGAGGCGGGGCCCGCAAGCAAGCGTGTTGCCGGCCACGTCGTCAGACACCCTCCCTTTGCCGAGAGCCTAGCCACATGGCTCTCGGCAAAGCTGGCGGCCGAGCCCGCTGCAGATGCCTCGTGGGCCTACTTTTACATCTCCGCTGAGAGCCCAGATCTAGAGCTCTCGGCGAAGCCGTTGCCGAGAGCTCTACATCGTGGCTCTCGGCGAATCTTTAATGTTGCGCCCACATGCAGTCACACAGATACACACTCACACGACTAACACACTCACGTGCGCCGCACCCTGCTTTCTCCTCTGCACCCGACCGCCGCGCCGCCACACCGTCTCCACCGCGCCGCCGCTCCGCGCCGCGCCCTCCGCGCCCCCACACCCCCCACCGCCGCCCCTGCTCCCTGCCCCCACGCCCCCACCGCCGCCCCCTGCTCCTTGCTCGGCTGCCAAGTGCCAAGGTAATGTTTTTAGTTAGCAATTTTAGTTAGTAATTTTAGGTAGTAATTTTGGTTAGTAATTTTAGGTAGCAAGTTAGATAGAAATTTTAGATAGCAATGTATGTAGTTATATAGCAATGTACACATGAATTTTAGGTAGTAATTTTGGTTAGTAATTTTAGGTAGCAAGTTAAAAATTTTAGATAGCAATGTATGTAGTGATATAGCAATGTAGGCAATTTGAAATAGGAACTTGCAGCTTCACCTACTATATTTAGAATAAGGGAGAAAGTATGGATTGGACGAGCGGGAAATTAACAAAAGTTATGTTTTGGTTTAAACTATTTGATGCATGTCTTGGATCGGATGTTTGGACGAGTTACATGGATTTGAAATTACATTTCACTTATAAGTCTCTAAAAATTTTATAGGGAGAGGTGCCTCTGCCGCACTTATCACCGGGGAGGGAATTTTCGAGGAGGAAGAGGAGTAGGTCGCGTCAACTCCTAGGTGAGGCTCGTGGCTTGGGCCACCACATGTGATTTGTCCGGCCATCGAGCCGTTGGAAGAAAACTCGTGTGTAGCCCGGCCTTCGTGTCGTGGCTTTTGTTGCAGGTTTTGGAAACCTCACCGTACAGGGGAGGTGCTGCCGAAATTTTTATTTGACACTATTATGTTCATTTATTTCAGGTTCCCATAGCTGCAGCCGCCCTCGCCCGCCACCGCTGAAGGAGTAGGAGGTCACGCCGCCCGCCCCTATCTCGGAGTCCTGGTCTTGCCGCCCGCCCCTGTCTCGGAGTCCTGGTCTTGCCGCCAGCCAGCCTCGCCATCGAGTTACTAGGTGAGCACGCGCAAAATGCTCTTGTTTCTATTTAATGTCGTAGATCGCGAAACCTAGTTAGGTGTCTCCCGTTCGGAAGAGATACAGTTCGAAATATGCAGAACTTTGCATATTTATGATTGTATCTGTTTCGAATTGTCCACGTTTTTTGGACAGCCTGTGGATGCGTAGATGGGGTTAGTTTCTATGGTCTACTCCGATCCGAGACAGAGTTTCGGCAGCACGTCCCCGTTGTTCTCCGGATACACAATCTCCCTAACGGGACGTGTATTTGGAGAACAATGGGGAGGTGCTGCCGAAATTCTGTCTCATATCGGAGTAGACCATAGGAACTGACCCCATCTACGCATCCACGGGTGGGATTAGGACCTATCTTTACCTATTAGAATGTGTAGACATCGTGTAGAGGATGCAATGTATTTTATATAACTCGCTGATATGATAGAGAATGGATGACCGTGAGTGGATGTACAAAGGATGGGCACCAAATGGTCATGTGACACAGGAATGGGTTGACAACACTCAAGCTTTCATGGATGAAGCATTTAGAAAGGTTAAAGGGCCTAAAAATAGTAAAACCATTTGGTGTCCCTGCGCCAAGTGCGGAAACTCGCATCAAAGGAACAAGCAGAAAATGGCAGCTCATCTGCACAATAATGGTTTTACGAAAGACTATTCCAAGTGGACCTTCCCTAGTGAAACCTATCATATGAGATCCGAGGTCATGAGACAACAGATCGGAGAACTTGATGGTGATGCTGGAGTAGCAGACATGATAGATGACTTTCATGAAGCACGTTTTCAAGGAGAACGTCCAGAGGAGGAGCCAGAGCCAAGCGCGAAGGCGTATTATGACATGTTGGCTGCAGCACAAAAACCCCTTCACCAGCACACCAAAATATCTCAACTAGATGCCATCAGCCGCCTGATGGCCGTAAAGTCCCAGCATAACCTGAGTCGAGATTACTTCGATACTTTGGTGACTATTTTTGGTGACATACTTCCCAAAGATCACCTTTTGCCGAAGAACTTGTACGATGCGCGAAAAGTCCTTAGTGCACTTAAGATGCCATACGAGCAGATACATGCCTATCCAAAAGGATGCGTCTTATTCAGGAAAGAACATGAGAAAGCAACACACTATCCGAAATGTAAAGCGTCTCGGTACGTTGAGGTAGACTCTGGTGAGGGTTGTCCAAAGACGCAGCTCACGATCCTAGTGAGTGTCCTGCGGTACCTCCCGCCCATACAGCGGATCCAACAAATTTACATGACCGAGGAATCTGCGAAGCAAATAACTTGGCACAAAACGGGCATCCAATACAATGATAACCTTACACATCCATCAGATGCTGAAGCATGGACCAGTTTTGATGAGATCCATCGTGACAAAGCTGGTGAGGCTCGCAATGTACGTGTCGTGCTGGCGACAGATGGGTTCAATCCTTTTGGAATGATGGCTGCCCCGTACACTTGTTGGCTCGTGTTTGTTATCCCCCTCAATCTACCTCCCGGCATCATCTTTCAACGGCAGTACATATTCATGTCGTTGATAATTCTTGGATACCCGGGAGATAATATGAGTATGTACATGGAGCCTCTGATTGATGATTTGCTCAAGGCTTGGAATGAAGAGGTGTGGACATACGACCGAGCTACGAAGACAAACTTCAGAATGCACGTGTAGTACATGTACTCCTTGCATGACATGCTGGCTTATGGGTTATTTTGCGGCTGGTGTGTCCACGGAAAGTTCCCTTGTCCAGTATATAAGGCAGCTCTGATGTTCATTTGGTTGAAGAGGGGTGGCAAGTATTCTCCGTTCGACAAACATCGACAATTCCTCCCTCTTGACCATCAATTTAGACGAGACATAAAAAACTTTACGAAAGGTGTCGTAGTTCAAGATCCACCCCCGCACATGATGATAGGTGCCGAGGTTCAAACTCAGATAGACGCTCTTGTGCTCAAAGAAGGAGAACATCGTTTTGTGGGATATGGTGTGCAACATGCCTGGACTCAGAAGTCAGGCTTGTGGAGGCTACCCTACATGAAAGATCTTCTTCTTCCACATAACATTGATGTGATGCACACAGAAAAGAATGTTGCCGAGGCACTATGGGGTACAATCATGGACATACCAGAGAAGAGTAAGGACAATGTTAAGGCTAGAGTCGATCTAGAAATGTTATGCGATAGGCCAAAGCAAGTCATCCCGAAGCCTGTACCGGGTAAGACATGGAAAAGGCCTAAGGCTGATTTCGTCCTTAAAAGGGAACAAAGGAAGGAAGTACTACAATGGATCCTAGATTTAATGTTCCCTGATGGATATGCTGTGAATTTGAGGAGGGGAGTCAATATAACTACTCTGCGATTAAAGGAGTTGAAAAGTCATGACTACCACATATGGATCGAGCGACTTCTTCCGGTGATGGTTCGAGGCTATGTACCTAAGCATGTGTGGAAAGTGCTGGTAGAGGTGAGCTATTTCTTCCGTCAGCTTTGCGCTAAGGAGTTATCTCGTGCTGTGATTGACAAACTTGAAAAAAGTGCACCTGTGTTGCTCTGTAACCTAGAGAAGATCTTTCCACCTGGCTTCTTTAACCCGATGGAACATATGATTTTGCACCTCCCGCGCGAGGCACGATTGGGGGGGCCCGTGCAGAACCGTTGGTGCTATCCAATTGAGAGGGTTTGCAAGGTTCTTCGAAGCACATGTAAAAATAAAAATAAAATTGAAGCTTGCATTGCAGAGTCACACATTCTGCAGGAGGTGTCAAACTTCACAACTAAATACTATGTCGAGCACCTTCCCAGCGTCCATAATCGACCTCCTCGGTACAATGCTGGTGAAAATGAATCGAACCTCAGCCTTTTCCGAGGACAACTCGGAAGTGCCAGTGTTCGGACGCGCAAGACCTTATCTCTTGAAGAGTGACGTACTATCACGATATATGTTTTGCGCAACCTTGACGAAGTACGGCCATACATAAAGTAAGTTGTCAATAAAGCTCATCATTTTCTTTCTCGTATGTTGCCTCATCTGCATCCAACCTCATTTGATTTGGTGCAGTGAATTTATTGAGCAATTTTGGCATTATTCGGAGCCACCTATTAACCACGAGGAGGAAACTCTTCTTCACTAGGGTGCGGGAACCATGCATCCCGATTTCATTGCCTGGTTCAAACATAAGGTAATTTAGCTCGTGCTCAGTACATTAAAAGTAATTAAGCTCGTACTCAGTATCACATTAACCACTATCCTCCCTTAACTTGCAGGGCCAAACCGATCCGTTGATGAATCCTGAGGTGAGGCAGATTTCTGGAGGTTTCGCCTTTAGCGTCAACTCATATCATGTTTATGACGTGAATGGGTATCGCTTTCACACAACACAATACGAGGAGCGAAGGTCCAATCGAAGAACCACAAATAATGGAGTTTGTACGCATAGCCGATCTGATGGGGTAGATTACTATGGAAGACTTGAAGAAATATACGAACTCGAGTATCATGGTTGTAAACCTCTTAAACCTGTCATATTCAAGTGTCATTGGTTTGATCCAAGCGCTAGTGGCATGAGACAGAATAAGAATCTTGGGCTCGTCGAAATTAAACAGTCATCTGTGTACCCAGGGCACGATGTCTATATTGTGGCCCAACAGACCACACAAGTATATTACCTCTCATACCCTTGTAAAACTGACAAGTGTCTCCAGGGTTCAGATATTGTGTACAAGGTATCGCCACACGGTAAACTACCCGCCCCAAACAAAGAAGATTACCACCTACTAGACCCAAACACATATGACGGAGAGTTCTTTCAAGAAGATGGCTAGAAGGGATGTTTGAGATAGACTTAACCCAAGTGCTCGAAATGGAAGTAGACAATGAAACGGTTGTCGACGACAATGTTGCAGAAGAGGTTCAAAATGACGACGACTTAAGATTACTCGAGTGATTACGTTTAGGCAATGGCAATGATGATGATGACACCGTTCCACCTTTGGAGCACGGCGTTGAGTCTATGGACATGCGAGATAGTGATGATGAGTATGATCCGAAAAATCCGGATCATGATGAATATTTCTAAAACATGTAAGATACTAGGATATTTGTTTCTTATTTACTAATTTTAGTTATGTTTCTAATTTACTAGGATATTTATTTCTTATTTACTAAATGTAGTTATGTTTGTAATTTACAAGGATATTTGTTTCTTATTTACTAATGGGTATTTAAATGTAATTATGTACTGATTGATTTACTCTTTTTTATTTCAGGTGATTGATCAAAGATGCTGCCAAAGAAGAAGAGGGTGCCGAAGCAGCGCACCCTTGTGGTGAGGAACCTCAACGACTTCTACCAGGACGAGGGTGAGGGCTCCGAGATGGTGAGGAGGGCGTTGAGGTCCGTGGCATTGTGGCACCCTCTGAGTCGTCTGGAGCCAGGGGTCGCAAAGGTGCACCCTCTCCAGCTCTTGCGTCGTCCGATGAGGAGTACAGGGTTGATGAGGAGGAGGTGCAACAGGGGGAGGATGAGGAACAGGTGGAGGGTGAGGAGCAGGGGGAGGGTGAGGAGCAGGCGGGGGAGGGGTCAAAGGTCTATTTGCGAGGCCCTGCTCAGCTTCCGGATCGCCCCATACTGCCCGCGAACCGACCGGTTATTAGACCCGAGGGAACACGGTAACTTATCTTAACCTTTTCATTTGTTCTTTTCAAACAAATTAACAATTCAAACTAATACATTGTGTGAATCATTTTGGCAGGGGGTGGGAGATCGTCACTCACGGTAGTCATAGGCGTCTTCCCAATGGCATCTTGGGCGTTCTTACCAGGCTTTGGTACCCCGGGTTCGTGTGGGTTGGCGAGCCAGATGCTCGGCGAGAGGTGCTGGTGACGTCGTTCGACCACTACGCCCTAGCTCCCGATTTCCCTGATCCGACTGGCCGTGACTTCCAGAACGCGGCCGCCGGGGTGGTTGGCGAGTTCTAGGTGAGTTTTTCCTAGCAATAAATTGTGTTTTTGAATAAATCGACTTAATTGGATTTTGCTCAAGTATTGACAACACTTTTATATGCAGGATTTCTACAGATGCATGCCGGGATACGAGCAGGCGGCGGCTGACAACGCCATGTTCATCTGCCGGAAGCTTGTGACGGATATGATTTACGAGTCCCGCGTCTCGCAGAACATTATCTGGAATGCTAAGAAGAAGGTGAAAGCCACAAAACGGGAAGTTCGAAACCTGCGGCTCACTCCAGAAGAATACATGGAGGTAAATATGCTCAATTCATTTTTCTTAAATTAAATTTGGTCAATTTGATGTTCTTGATGATGTGCAGGTGCCTCCGTGGTGGGTTGCCGACCGGCCTCGGGTTTGGAGAGCGATTGTGGATAAGTGGTTTGAGCCGGATTGGGAGGCAAAGCACCTCGAGCGCTGGCGGCGGCGTTTGAACATGGTAGGTCCAACACACCACCAAGGCCCCGTTAACCTTCGCGAGTATGGTCGTAGATGGGTACGTTAAGTTATTTCTTTATTCCAATTTTTTGTTATCTAACTCTCAATTAGTCTAACATTCACTCTGTTGTTTTCTTGCAGTCTCTGGCACATGAGAATCGGCCTTGCAGCGAGCTCCAGGCATATGGCATGGCACACAAGGGCAAGGCGACGTCCGACGTCACCTTCAACGTGGACGACCCGCCCGAGGCGTACAGCAACCCGACAATCCAGCCCCGCATCACAAATTACATCACGACGGCAAGGGAGGTTCGTGGGCCAGACTTCGATCCAGTGACAGAGCCTATTGATGGAGAAAGCGTCGTCAGGAGTGGAGGCGGCAAGATGCATGGACGGTACTGGATTGGTGACAGTCTCCTGGTCCCGTCCTCTGTTCTGACGCTCTCGCAGGTTCGATCTCGAGATAGGGGCACGAGCTCAGCCCCGCTCATACAACGACGGCCCACCGTTACGGAGAGCTTGCACGAGCAGTTCCAGATTTTTTCTGTTCTCTGCGTCGTCCATTGACATTTTCATATGTTTGCTTTGTATTCTAATGTCTAGATCAAATATTGTAGGCCTAGCTTGCGGCAGAGAGGGCCGAGCGGGAGAGGCAGGTAGAAGAGGCGCAGAGGCGCGCTGATGAGCAGATGCAAAGGATGCAAGAGGCCCAACAGAGGCAGATGGATGCGATACAAGAGGTCCACAATCAGCAGTATGCCTTCGTGCTTCAGTACATGCAGTCTCTTGGTCACGCGGTGGCGTCACAGGCGCAACTCCCTCTACTACCGCAGGTGTACTTGCCTCCAGTCTCTCGACCGGCTACTATTTCTCTAGTGAGCTACTTTCGAACCCTCCTCTTTTTGTTTCTCGTAGTGACCTACAATGACTTCATATAAATGCTCAAAACCTTACATTCATTTCTCATCGTGGTATACAACTTATAAATGTTAGCAAAACCTAGAATGACGTAGAATTCGAAAATGACTTGTACAAATGACTTGTATTATCATTTCTCACTTTAAATCCTACGCAGAATCTATCAGTGGCATCAAATGATGGGCCTATGGGACACGAGTGGTCGCCGCCAGTTCAGCAGAGTCCTTGGGGGCGGGATGCAGTGGGTGCCGCCTGGCCCTCAACAGCCGTTTCGCCCTCAGCAGCTGCCTCACAGTTGGCCGGAGATGATGACACAGCCACAGGCGTCTGGGTGGGGGTTGTGGCCACAGTAGCCGCCGACGGGGGGTCGGGTTCCCAGTCGCCGCATGATGAGGCGGCGAACGAGTGAGTTCGTGAACTTACCACCTTTTATTTGCATTTGGACATTTGTGAGTTGCTGGACCTTTGTGACTTTCACTTCATGACTTGTACTTGCATTTGGACGCGTTATTTGCATTTGTGGACTATGTGATGAATATTAGCTGCATGTGATGATTATTAGCTGCCTGGGATGATTATAATATGCCTACGATGAATATTATCTGTCTGTGATGATTATTATATATCTGTGATGATTTCTGTGATTTGTGGGTTGTTTTGAGACTGCTGCTAAATTTTTTTTAAAAAGAAATAGGCTTTGTCGATAGCTAAATCCACTGCTCTCGGCAAACACGTGTCTTTGCCGAGAGCTAAATCTCAAGCTCTCGGCAAAAGTGCGTGACGTGGCTGCTTGGGGCCGCGCTTTGCCGAGCGCAAATGGCCTGACTCTCGGCAAAGCCGCCTCCTTTGCCGAGAGCAGGAGCCACGTGGCTCTCGGCAAAGCCGCGTGGCGTGGGGCCATGAGCAGACCTCTGCCGAGAGCGGTGGGCCCCTGTTCTCGGCACAGGCGCATGGAGTGGACCCCATGCGCAGACCTCTGCAGAGAGCTGGGGGCCTTGGCTCTCGGCACAGGCGCGCCCTTTGCCGAGAGCCACGGGCACCAGCTCTCGGCAAAGATCATGGGCCCCACGCGTAACGACGTGACCTGGGGGACGCCTGTGAACGCCTCTGCCAAGGGCCAGGGGGGCCTCTCGGCACATATCTGCCGAGAGGGGGCCCGCCGGCTCTCGGCAAAGCAGCCTTTGCCGGCCCAGATGCGTCGTGAGAGCTTTGCCGAGAGCATCCTCTCGGCAAAGCCTTCACCGAGAGGATTAGGGCTCTCGGCAAAGCCCCAGAATCCGGTAGTGTCATCATGTTGACTCGAGTCTTCACGCAGTGTACTACTTTATCCGTCCATTGCACCGACGCTTCTTTTTACGGTACCGTCGGTTCATCCGACGGTGTCTTTTCCCTTTTCTTTCTTCTTGTTGGTTTTGCCTCAAAATATGGGACCTAGAAATGTCTACAAAGACATGCTCAATAATATGATTAGTCTCATTGATCATGTTGTCATTAATCACCAAAATCAAACTTGAACAAATGGCATATGAGACCATGTTCGCTACATCTGCACCATGAGGTGATCTTCTGCAAGCCAGTGCAGTTCTTGAAAGAGGATGAAGAGCAGACTGCGTCAGATTTGAACTTCGCAAGGTTGATTCTACATGCAAGATGGGACCCCAAGAAACAGCAAGAGCCGTGTTACAGCATGCAATGTTCATAGGTCTGAATCATTCGGCATGTTTATCCACCAAGAATTCCTCCGGGCTAAAACCTGGCTGCATCTACTTTTCTGTTCCTTGGATTATCGAGAGAAAAAATTTTCTCCTACGGTGTCACAGCTGGAATGGTGTAAAGATCTACAACCTGAGAAGGAAGACCCTTAACGATGCATTCCTCTCTAGTGCACACAGATATGCGAGCTACCCTCCTCCGTCTGAAATCTGGATTGCACCTTACATCTGACCCCAAAAAAAAATGCTAATCTGCGGATGCTTGTTGGTTGGATAATTAGTTGACAGGTGCAAGTTGATATCATGTAAGTTTGGATAAGCAGGTTTGTGGAAGTGATATTGTGTAATTGGTTGAAAAACTAATGAGGTGTTTGGAACCACCAAGACACTAGTGACATTTACATTGCCTACATTCTTTCCTGACACTAGCTAGTTTTCTCATTTACATCTAATATTGGATTTTCCTCCTGCATTGAGCTGTACTTCTCTAGATTTTGAAGCTAGGAAGGCACTCCTTTGCATTTGGGTTATTGTCTAATCTTTTCCTCAGATCTGGTCTCCATTGTGGATGTGTAACAACCCACAACAAAGTAACGCTAACTCCCATAATATCATATGGTCCAAGTCAGCCTGTGGTTATCTACAGTTGTTTTTGGTGCGGCTGAAGGAATGGGGTGAGGTGGGTGCTGTTTGGCAGTTCATGGTTGACTCCTTAAGGTTTGAATGCCCTTTGCATGCATAGGTATTAGCCATGAGCGATCGGTACACTACTGGCATGTTCTTCTGAGAACACACCCAGCAGCCTGGTGAGTGCTGTATCCTTTTACCAATGGTTTTCATACGAGGGCATGTCCTGAGCTGAATGAATTCCCTGTTAACTTGAGGTTAAGAAAGTACTCCCTCCGTCCAGGTTTGATATGCGTCTAACTGTGTAACGCAAAGACTAAGGAGAACTTTAATTCTCTCTGTGATGCATCAACAAACAAACCAGTCAGCTAAGGGCAGTCCTAACGGTAATTAATACATCGTTTCCATCTTCATTTAAGAGCCCTCCACGTAAGCAAAAAGAGGAAAAGTAATGAAGAAAGAGAGAGCTTAGGGAAGAAACCGTTTCTTCTATAGGAAACGAAGTCTACACTAGCACCGATGCAGCAGGAAACTATCGATTTCGTGTTGGGGAGAAACGACCGGCGTCTATGGGATTGATTGCACAGCGCCTCGCCGTGCCGTCCATGGCCATGTCCGCCGAGGGAGGAGGAGAGCAAGGCAACGAGCGTGACGGGCGGGGGAGGTGAACCTGGGAGTTGCGCTGGCAAGTGGCGAGCCTCTTCGACCTCGGAGAGCTCGACTTCGGGGTGCGCCGCCGATACGACGAACCTGACCTCCGCCGCGGCCTGCGCCGCCAGCCGCGCGAGCTCCTCCCGGGGCGTGCCGCCGGTACGGCGAACCCGACCTCCGTCGTGGCCCGCGCCGCCGGTCGCATGAGCTCCTCCCGGGGCCGCCCCACCGCCCGGGCGAGCTCCTCCACAGGGCCGCGCCGTCACCCGGGCGAGCTCGAGGTGCTCCGCGTCCACGGGGCAGCGGGCCTCGCCGCCCGGGCGAGCTCGTTGTCCTCCGCGGGGTCGCGGACCTCGCCACCGGTTAGGCGAGCCGAGCTCCGCCGCGGGCCTCGCCGCCGGCCTGGCGAGCCTCGCCGCGGGACGAGCGGCCTCCACGGTCCGCGTAGGGATGAGGTGATAAGGTTTGACGGGAGAAGATAAGATCTGACGGGAGATAGACAATGACAAGTAGGACCCAGTTTTAGATGACAGGCGGGGCCATCTACATTTATTATCTTGGACTTCGTACCATTGTAGAAGATGATTTCTAGTGATCATTTTTTCTCATATGGTTGTCTTGGACTTCACACTTGGTGTCTACCATTGGGACTGCCCTAAGCAATTCATGACACGATTGGCTTCACCTGGAAATACACATATCATTCATTGACACTTTTTATTTTGTTATACGCATATCAAATCAGCACGGAGGGAGTATATTTCAAGGAAAAAAATCTGCACTTGCGACTTGATTCCAAATTAAATGTTTTAAAAGCTAGTGAAAGTCAAAATTTTTAAAGTTCGGTCCAATCTTGTCCAAATGTATGTGTGGTCTGAGGGAGTAAATGATCTGTGTGCATACTCCCACTATATTGTATTAGCTAGAAAATGATTTCTTGATTCCGCGTCATATTTTCGCAGGTTAGGTAGAAAAGCACCTGTAAATGATCGCATAGTCATGGTTGGATCAACTTGTTTAGGAAAGATGACCTTATGTAAATGTATTCTTTCTTCATACTTTTGTAGTAGAAAAAATGCAGGATTAATTCTTTGTTGCTCTCGCAACATGCAAATAAACTGCATGAAATAGCAGGTATTTGGATTGACCTGATTGTCCCAGAAGGAAAAGTGGTGAAATTAACTGCATGTGAAATTATCCACCCTCACAGTTCATATGCTTGCATGGACCTCAGGTATCAGAATCGTTTCGATATAAAATTAAGTTCACTTGCATCATAGCCGGATCCGTGGCGCAATGGTAGCGCGTCTGACTCCAGATCAGAAGGTTGCGTGTTCGATTCACGTCGGGTTCAATACCCCGATCCTAATCCGGATTCCTTTTTTTTTAACTAAAATCTAGGCATGTTTGTTCTTCATTTTTTTTCATTTTTTTCTATCTTTTTGCTAAGATAGTTTTAGAACGTGTCGGCTGAAGTTCTAGCTGAATTAGGTTATAGGTCTTCCATATATCTTAAAGATATTCTTCATTTTTCAATACTCTTTTGTTTTTTAAAATGTCATTTTAGCTTTATCTCAAGTCATTTTTTTTAAACTTTGATCAAATTAATAGAGAAAAAGTACCAATGTTTATAACATCAAACAAGTATATTGTAAAAAAATCTCATGATAAATCTAATGATACTTATTTCATATCGAAACTCTATGTACTTTTTTATATATAATTTTGATCAACCTTTTAAAAAAATGACTTAAACAATTCTAAAAAATAACATTTTTGTTGAACGGAGGGAGTATGTTTAGACGGTGACACCGCTCCTGCATTCAGTTCTCTTCCCTACACTCTGAAGTCTGAACTGTGTAAAAAAAAAAGTAGAAGGCGTTCAATAAATCGCCGCACAAAAAGTGCAATTAACCAATCACTGACTAGCCGCACCAAAAATGCAATTAACCAATCACTGACTCGCCGCACTAAAATGCAATAACCAATCACCGACTCGCCGCAATTAACCAAACCGAAAACAAGATTTTTCCGCAAACAGCAAGTATGATTTGTTCTGTGAGAAAAATACTCATTGTTTGGCTGATAGCAAATACTGATTTTAAAAGAAAAATACCTATTGTTTAGCTGATAGCTAATGCTAATTTGTTCGGAGAGAACAGTCAAACGAACGGTGCGGAATTACTTTGTAAACTTGAACACAAATTTCTTCTACGAAATCTTTGTAACAGATGATCCAATTATCCAAAGCTGCTCATGTCACCTTTCCAAGGATAGCAAATACTGACGACAAGACCAAAATAAACCAAGCATCTCAACAGTATTTTCCCGGGACTAAAACCAGTGCCTCAACAGTATCTGACAGCATAAATTAAACCGAGTACCTCAGACGCTCTAGACGGAGGACCCAATCGAAACTACTCTGTAGGAAATACAAGCTGCTGCTGCTGCAGCTGCTTCTACACTAGTCCTTTTCACATAACAGCCCTACAAACTACGCCTCGCCACAGCAGTCAACTGCGCCTGTTATTTCAAATGGACTGCAGCTCTACACCTGCCAGCTGCTGTGATCACCGGCAACAATGTTACTGTAGGAAAACAGAATGAGATCTTGTCACCATCATTCTGACAAAAAATACAGCACAAGACATCGCAAGAGGATAAATGCATACCGCAACGATACTGGCACCCAAAATGGAAACCAATGCCTCCTATTCCTTTTTCCCTTTGCCTTGTGCGGCGAGCTTGGCTGCCACCTCCTCTTCTGACAAAGGCAGATAGTAGATCCTTGGGGACGACTGTGTCTTCTTGAAGAGATCATCAAGTGTCACAACAGGAGGCTCCGGCTTCTTTGGAGTAGGTGGAAGCCTCTCCCTTGCTAATGCAGCTGGGTCAGCTGTAGGGGGCTTAGCAAGGGGCGGTGGAGGTGGCAGTTGCTCCTTCGGTGTAGCAGCTTGGCGCGGCACATTTTGATTAGCCTGAGCCTGTTGAACAGGAGGTGCCCTTGCGGCAGCAGCTGGGCTAACATTAGCAGCAGGTGGGGGAGGGGGGTCAATCTTGAGCTTCACTTCCTGAGGATCAACAAATTCGGCAATCAACTTATTGCCATTGTTTGGGGGCCACTGTAGGTTGTAAACAGCATCCCTAGTAGCCACAGCTTCATCAACCGAGGAAAACTGCACATTGGAAGGAGAAAATGAGGAATAGTCAGCTTAACAGTTAGTGAGAACATGTATACAATTTAGTCTGATGTAAACAGGCAGTGAATTATGCATGACACTAAGTCAGCTAGGAAAACAAAATTCTTAATTGTCTACTGTACTGTTGGCACAGGCCCCAATATTATTACAGTACCATAATTGTCTCAGGCAACAATTTTGAATACTTTGTACCATGGTTTGAAAGGTAATGAATTTCAGCTTTGCTGCATAAATGAGGCTGACGGGCAGCTGTGATTTTTCATTTAAGATTAAAAAATGCAATGAATAACAAATTGAAGACAAGAGCACAAGTATTGGTTCAGCAAAGAAAACATACTGTAACATAACAATGTGTCTTGATATGATCCATCCAGAAGTTTTGTACTGATCCAGTTTTACCAAGCAGCTCCTGCACAGCTTTCAGGGTAAATGGGCGTACAAATCGATCAATTCTCAAAGAAGTTGTTGCAGGTTTCTGAGACGGTGGCACTACAACACAGGAAAAAATATATATATTAACAGATATTCACTGACAAAGTATAAAGATACGGTATCAGTTCCGCAAGGAGCCGATGACTCACCAATCCGTTCCTTAGGGGAATCAACACTAGCCGTTGAATCAGACCTCCCAAAAGATCGTTTAAGAGCAGGCTGAAAAACATCCTTTGGAGCATCAGAACCAGTTTGGCCCAATGGTTGTCTCTCAGGAACTTTGGCACCATCTGCAGTCCATCGGCGCTGCCGCTTGATTGGTTCAGTGTTTGCAACAACTTCTTCAGCTGTGCATTCAGGCATGAGTTAGAAATTAACTTACAGATTTAAACATTCAATCATTATATCCAAATTTAAGAAACATCATGACCAGCTGATCATATGCATAATAAATAAAATTTGGAACTAACAATAAGAACAGCAAACACAAAAGTGACTCCAAGATAAATGCAATCTGTACTCTCAATCAAATTATCCATCCTGTGGTTCACCCATCGCATTATTGCAAATTCTTATCCAGAATTGAAGGCTTTTAATTGGTTTTCCTAAATAAGAGTACTAAAAGAGAGAGAAAAAAATCAAGAGACAACATATTTACTAAGGAAGCAGTGTGCTCGTTCTAAGCATTTTCCTTTTGGATGATCTGTTGATGTCCGTATGAGATATTTCTTAAAACTTTCAAATTTTTCAAGTGCCAATGGAAGAGTAATGGCTCCTCACGTTTGCAAAGCCATTACAGATTAAAGAAAAGCTGTCAAGCTAGTACAAACATGCATGCAGCATTTGCATGCTGACCAGAATTGTAAGGATTACACAACTTAAATGCCAGGAGAAACTACAGAACACGCCCAAGTATGTGTTGATAGCACTTTAAGGCAGAGTTGAAAACTTGTAGCTAATCAAAAAGATATTTTAGGGCAAAAATCAAGGAGAAAGAACTTGTAGCAGAGAAACAAACCTTCAAGTTTCCTCTTTTCTGTTGAAGCTGCTGACTTTTCTTCGGCTATAACCTCCTTGGTATCAACAGAGGAAGCCTCAACAACAGAATCAGGGAGGGTCACCGATTTCACACCGTCTGAGTTAAGATCGGTCTGTCCTCCAAGATCATCAGATTTCATATTTGACTCAACTTGTTTAATTTCCATTACATCCTCCTCCATTGACTCATCACCTGAACTCCTGTCTAAATTTAATTTCTCTGGGGAACCTTCGGGACTATCTTTCTTGTATGAGTCCTCATTAGCAGTGGAATCTGTGTCTTCCACAGATGACTGGTTCTTAACCAGCTCTTTGTCATCATCCAATGGCTGCAAATCCCCACCTAAGGAAGTAATGCCGGATGATGGTTCGACCATCTTCGGCTTAACCTCTAGTTCTAGATCAAAATTATTAGCATTCAAGTTATCTTCTATATTATTCTTTTTATTAGTTGATAGATCACTAGAAATCGACTCACACTTAATTTGAGACCCTAAATCTGGGCTAACCTCAGGTACCTGATTATTTGGTTTTGACAGGATGGGCTCGCAGTCCTCGTTCATGGTATCAGAATCTTTGTGCTCTTCATCATACATTGACACTTCGTCACCAAAATCATCCTTGGGTGCCAGTTTCTCCCCATCATCACTTACTGGTGCAGCTGTGACAACATCGGTATCCATAGGACCAGCATCTGAAGTGATGGCACCAACAGGTGCTGGTGCCGAGTCCTGTTCTTGAATTTTGCTTGCTTTAGTGGCATCAGACTTGACTTCAGAAGTTGCCAGGTCTGACTTCACATCAGTACTGACATCATTGACAATGACTGCCTCATTGGTGTCTACATCTGAGGTCTTCTCAAGAACAGGCTCATTGTTACTTTCAGTATGTGGTTGCACTTCTTCGAATGCTAAATTTCCCCCAGCGACTGATTCAGTTACTTCTCCTTTGGTAGCTGGGGCCTCATTTAAAGAAGCTTCAACATCAATACTGGGGTCAGTCCCTCCGGTGGCAGAAACTGTGACTTCCTGACTAACTTCAGTGGTAGGAACTTCAACTTGCTGAGTGACCTGAACCACAGTTTCCTGATGAACTTCTGTAATGGTAACTGTAGCTTCCTCACTAGCATTGGCATCAGGCGACTGATCATCCGCATTTGCTTCCACGTCTTCAGAAGCTTCATCAGCTGCTTCTTCACTCTGAATGGATTCAAAGAGTCGCCTCACAAGTTCTTCTTTCAAACCCTTGACAGGAAGCCTCCTTTTACGGAGTTCATCCTTCAGATCAGTAACTCTCCACTGATCAATTGGACGGTTGTTAAGCACAGGATATGATGACATGGTGACTGCCCAACAGAAGAAACATTTTAATCAGACTCAAACATTATCAGATCTCAGCGGTAGGGTACAATATATTTTCCGTTGAAAAAAATAAATAGCATGAATATTGAATTTGCCTATGGGGTCCAGTAAATAGCTAGATTAATAAATAGTAACCTGAAGGTTTGTGGCTGAAAATTATAATGGTATATTACTAAAGAATAATTTAATCAGAGAAAAATGAACACTGGATTCAAATACTTCAACAACTACAGCCCCTGGAATACTGAACTAGTGCACTATAGAACTCTCTCTTACATTCTATCAATTTTTCAGCTGAGCATAATGCAGGAGTAAAGTCAGCAGAAGAAAAAACAACAAGATGTCTTGCTGAACATAAATAATGTTATTGCCTTCCAATATTTACTTAACAAAAAAAATATAGTGCACAAATGACAATACATGAAAAACGATAGCAATATGCAACTTTCAGCTAGAAAATAACAGAGCAATATTACCAACTTTGGAGCACTAAGCTCCAGCAAACACTAGCGTACGAAAGCAAATATTTTCACTATGCCGGGCACATTTACATCTCCATAAATCACAGGGTTCCATGAGGAAACCGCATAAGGAGCAAACATCAAATAAACTATAAGATATATAAAAAACTGACCCTACACCACTACTAAAATACCGGGCACCAAACAAATCACGCAAGGCGCGCGGGCAACACACAAGGGCGCAGGCACGGGGCTCACCTAACAGCAATCCTGATGCCGGGAGATCCCACGGAGAAGATGGAGCGACACCCTCGACCGAGACGCCAAAACCCTAGCCCTACAAACACGCAACCGTCAGATCGAAACCGAGCCTCCAGCAAAACCCAGCCGAAAAATGCCGAAATCGATTCCACGCACCAGCCGCCACGAATCCTCCGAGGCCGCGCGCTCCTGAAACAAACAACCAAAAAAGCACCACAAAAATTCCCAATACGAAATTCGAAAAATTACAGAGGGCAGCGGGGGCGGAGGAGAAGGGAGGCCGGGGTATGAGGGGGAGCGTGGCAGGAGAATTCGGGCGAACCCGAGACTATTGGGTAGGTGGGGGATTGGAGCTGCGCGCCTCCCCCGCGGCTACGCTAGGGTTTGGAGCACGGCGCGGTTGAAGTGGGAGGGCGAAGCAGGAGAGGATGATGCGGTTTTGCGGTGCGGACGGGAGGCGACGGAGGGGTCCTCATCTTTTTGTTGCGGCTCGGCTTCGGGGGTTGCCACGCCGCAGACAGGTGGGGTCCCCGAGGAGGAAGGCTCGGAACAAATGCGCCTTCCAAGTTGGAGGGGGATGGGACTACGCTTTCCTAACTAGGACACGCAGTATTGCTCTCACGTGCCGACTTGTGTTCATTTTAAGGTTGTGCTGGGCTGAAAGAATAGTTGTGGATTTATGTGGATATAGGAACATGTTCTATCGAAACCGTCTACTAGGATTGGAAAAGGATAGGTAGAATTTATGCATTTCCCCGTATCTGCATCTTAGATTTGAATTTGCACCTCAAATTTGCCCCCTTTCACTTTCTCATCATGTTGTTGACTTGTCGTGGAAAAATGCAAGCAATTTTGGAGAGTTTGATTTTTTTAGGGCTTTTGGAGAGTTAGATTTTTTTTTGAGAATGTTTTGGAGAGTTTGATTTGATTGTCATCTTTTCATCTCCGATATCTCCGAAAGCCTCTATTAGATTCAAAATTAGCAAATGTTGGCCTACATTGCGCATTTGGCCCAATTAAGATAAGAATCTATTGTTGTTGGGCTACCTTGTATACATTCGGGAATTTTTTTTATATATATTTTTTTCAATTTGCAAAATTATACTACCATTTTGAAATTTTGCAAAATTATACCACCAACGCCGTAAGTCACGGCGGCAGGAAGCCTAAACGTCGTGAGCCACGGCGTTTAGGCGTACCGCCAACGATCGAGCGGGGTTGTGGGCCCGCGCCAGCTTACCGCCGTGGGCCACGGCGGTAGGAATTGCTACCGCCGTAGGCCACGGCGGTAGGTCTTAAACGCCGTGGCCCACGGCGGCTGGCTCCCTTATATAAAGAGGCGACGGCGGCCGCCGTTGGCCACCCATCCCGCCACCGCAGCCTCCCTCTCCCTCTCCCAGGTACGGTTTCTTTCTTTCTTAATTAGTTTAATTACTGTAATTAGTTTAGAAAATTTAGAAATTAGTTTAGAAAATTTAGATTTTAGTTTCCATATTGTTAGAAATTGTAGAAAATTATTTTATCTTGTTTAGAAATTCTAGAAAATTTCTTTTTCTGTTGTAGAAAATGTAGAAAAGTTAGAAAAATAGTTTCCATGTCGTAGAAATTGTAGAAAATTAATTTTTCTTGTTTAGAAATTCTAGAAAATTTCTTTTTCTGTTGTAGAAAAGTTAAAAAATAGTTTCCATATTGTAGAAATTGTAGAAAATTACTTTTTCTTGTTTAGAAATTCTAGAAATTTTTTTTTCTGTTGTAGAAAATGTAGAAAAGTTAGAAAAATAGTTTCCATGTTGTAGAAATTGTAGAAAATTACTTTTTCTTGTTTAGAAATTCTAGAAAATTTCTTTTTCTGTTGTAGAAAAGTTAGAATATGGTTTTTATAATTATTCATTTAATTTTTGTATGCAGCTGCAGCTATGGATCATGCTCAGGATCAGGCTCTGGCTGAGGCTCTGGCTCTGGCTCGGGCCGAGGCTCAGGCTCGGGCTGCGGCGTACGTGACGCCCGAGTTGTTGGAGGCTCAGGTGGACCGCAGGCACCGCTCGTACATGTTCGCCGTCCTCGGAGAGGGCCTTGGACACGTACGTTCTCGCACTACGCGGACGTTGTTGCCGATCCACGACCGTTGGGTTCCCAAGTACGTGAATTTACCTTTGTTATATGTACATTTATTTATTCTTTTGTTATTAACTAATAAATTTGTCTTATTTGTTTCAGGCTACGTGCTGCAGGACTGCTGCCTGTAGCGCGGTTAGTCGAGGAGGACAGGCTGCGTGATGCGATTCCTCGTAAGGATCGCATCATGCGGTTCCAGTTCGACTTCTCCCTCCTCTGCGCGCTTCTGGACCACTAGAGGCCGGAGACCCACACGTTCCACTTCACCGTCAGCGAGCTGATGGTGACTCTTCAGGATACGTCCCTGCTGATGGGACTACCTTGTGAGGGCGAGCCGATGGGGCCTGTGGACATCTCGGCGGACTGGCGTACCGAGTTCCTTGCTCGGTTCGCGAACGTTCATCGGAACGATCGCGCCCCCGCCCCGTACCACGAGTTCACGAACGCTCACGGACCCACCTTGAGCTGGTTGCAGCAGTTCAACGTACGTACCTTGACCTTATGTTTTTCTTCGTTTTTCAATATATGGAGACAATGTTACTAACGTTTGATTTTGTTTGTGCAGGCTGATTACCTGCCAGATGACGCCGAGGACGAGACAATCGACAGGTTCTTCGAGGCGTACCTACTGTGGCTGTTCGGGTTCGTCTTGTTTTGCAGTTCGCAGGGAGACGCGGTGTCGAGGTACTTGCTCCCCCACGCTCGGAGGATCGCCGAGGCGCCCTTGGACGCGGTGCCCCAGATCAGTTGGGGCAACGCTGTTCTTGCCTGCACGTACAGGGGTCTGTGCTCGGGGGTGCTGAGGGGTCGTTCTGACCAGGCGATCCTTCTCGGTTATCCTCTTCTTCTTCAGCTGTGGTGCCACGAGCGGTTTCTGATTGGTCGACCCTGCGTCTCCTACGACCCGTACGAGCCCCTGCCAGAGGGTCACGACCACAGCGACTGTTTCACCATGGGATCGCTCTGGTGCCTCCGGACGGTAATTTCTTAATTTTCACTTTTCATTTGTCTCTTCATGTTGTCTAGTTTGGTGAATTGACATTTTGTTTGTATGCAGACCTCGTACGCTCACGAGCAGACGAAAAGGGCGTACAAGGACTTCGTCGGATAGTTCGACTCTCTGACGGACGCGGACGTCAGGTGGACGCCGTACTCACAGGCGGCTGTCGCAGCCCGCGCACCACAGGGTCTCTCTTCCTTTTGCTTCCGAGACCAGCAGTACTGGATGACGAAGACGCCCCTGGTGTTCGACATGTACGTGGAGGAGTACGCCGTCCACAGGGTGATGAGGCAGTTCGGCCTGTACCAGGAGTCGCCTCTGCCTGTGGTGCACACTGTTCCGGCGGACGTCCACAGGTGAGTTCTCGTCAATTTCCAAATTTAATTCCGCGTTCAAAGATTTAGCCGCTGACGAATATGTGTTAATTTGTGTTAGGTGGTCTCGGAGGGGAGTCCCGAGACGTGTTTCTTGGGTTGCGAGGGTGCAGCCGTACGTCGACGCTTGGGCTACCGCGGCGGAAAACGTCGCCACCGAGGACCGGCCGCACGACGACACGGCGTGGGAGGCGTACATCCTGTGGTACGCCCCGAGGACTCGGACGCGTGTGATGTTCGTTCCACCACAGCCACCAGCGCCGGTTCCGGACGCGGCGAGGGTGATCGGTCCTGCTGCCACCTACCCGGTGCGACGGGATCAGCACTACGACTCCGCGGTGAGTTTGAAAATGCAAGTAATTATTCTTACGGTACTAAACATTGTAACATTTACTAATAATATCTTTTGCAGTACGACGTGATTGTGGACCTCTCGCATATTCTAGCGGAGTCGAGGGCGAGGCTGCACCTCATGACCCACCACGATATCGAGCAGACGTGGGATAGGATGCAGGGTATCACCACGAGGTTCCTTACCGCGGTCAACTACTGCGGTAACCCGGTGCTACCACTGCTTCCACGGTACCCCCAGTCGTCCTCCAGCTCCGCCTCGACTGGTCGCTCGCACCAGGCACCGTCGTCGTCGTCACGTCCACCCTTCCCGGCCACTTTCTACGCGTCGCGCCCTCCGGTGCATCCTACCTCTTGGAGGATGCATCCCAGAGCAGCAACAACACTAGTACCACGAGGACCTACAGCTGCACCGGTACGAGCACCACTAGTAGTACCACCAGTAGTACCACCACCAGTTGTTCCTTCCACGTCCACTGGCCCTGCTCTTCACACAGGTAATGACCAGTATTATATCTTTAACTATATAACAATACATAAATCTATTAATTATGATTCATGATTTAATTATGTTATTTGTTTCAGATTTCGTCGGCACCGGCGAGCCTTCTGACTCCACTCTAGACGACCAGACGGGAGCGTTCGACGACTTCGACTTCTTGCACGGTGGGTCAACGCAGGAGGAGCTCGGAGGGTCGCAGCTGAGAGGCGCGCCAGCCCTTTGGACACAGGAGGGAGGATGCACGCAGGCAGGAGGGACGCAGCTACGAGGCGCGGGACCCACAGGCACACAGGCGAGCGGGTTGCCAGGGTCGTCCCACCAGGTGGCAGGGTCACCGGCGCCGATGGCGACACCGGATGCCGCTGCTGATGCTAGGCGTCGGCAGATCCACCCACTTGACCCGTTGACGTACCCTCGCGACCAGACGCGGGCCGCAGCGCGAGCAGACATGCTGCTCAACAAGAAGAGGCGTTGCTAGATTAGGATGAGTACTTTGTATTATGTCAGCAGCACTCTTATTTGTGATGATGACTTCGTTTTATTATGTCACTTTGCTTTTCGTTATTACCTCCTCGTTTTATGTGACGTAAAGTTAAAAAAATTATTGCGACCGCCGTGGGTCACGGCGGTAGGTTCCAACCGCCGTGGCCGACGGCGGCTGCTGCGCTTATATAAAGGGCGATGGCACTAGCTGTCCCGCCCCACCCTACCGCTGCCTCCCTCTCCCCACGGGCTGCTACTCCCTATTAGGTAAGTTTCCTCTCTTTATTTATTTTGTGTAATTAGTTAAATTAGTTTCGAATAGTGTAATTAGTTTAGTTATTTTATAACAGAAACTAGAGATGTCTACTGCTGCTGCCGGAGGGGGTGAGGATGGTAATGGTGATCGTGATTCGTCACACCACAAGGGGAAACACAAATACACCACCTGATCCGAAGAAAATGAGCACGTTAGAAAGAGATATGCTTCGTTATTTGCAAGGAAAAACTGCAGATGCCATTGCAAGAGGAGAGGAACCTCCTTAGGATGGTCTTTATGCTCCACCAGACATGCATCATTATTTGCAAGGAAAAACTGCCGAGGCCATTGCAAGAGGAGAGGAACCTCCTTGAGGTGGTCGTTATGCTCCACCAGCTGACCCGGGTGTTGCTAATCCACCTACTATAGAAACTACCAAGAAAGCTAAACCTTCGTCGTCACGTCGCAAGAATGGCTGAAGTTTGTCATTTTGTATGATGTTGTAGTCTTTCCTGCAGTGCTGTAATATTTGAACTACTATTTCATTTGAATCATGGTACTGTAATATTTGAACTGGATCTTATTGTGATTGTGTTCTCAATAATTGAACTAATATTCCTTAATTTCCTTTTTTTCGTTTATTAAAGTAAAAAAATTAAATTACCTTAACCGCCGTGGCTCACGGCGGCTAGGGCATAACACCGTGGCCCACGGCGGCTAGGGCATAACCGCCATGGCGCCCCCCAAACGCCGTTAACGCCCTGCAACCGCCGTGGCCCACGGCGTTAGTGGTATAATTTTGCAAAATTTCAAAACGGTAGTATAATTTTGCAAATTAAAAATATATATATATAAAAAAATTCATACATTCGTGTGTACTGTGACATCCCGGCTCAAAGCTTAATAGGATTGATAAGGATACTCATATCAATAAGTTGCAACTTCTTTTTCGGAGACTCATAAAAAAAAACTCTAAAGTTAAGCGTGCTTGGCCTGGAGCGATGGGTGACCGACCGGGAAGTCCTTCCCGGTTGCGCATGAGTGAGGACAAAGTGCGCAGAAAAGACATGTGTTGGTCTGTGAGGAGATTCTTGGGGTCCTAGAGAGCTACCAGGCGTAGGCGGGCCGGCCTCAGAGAGGCGGGTCGTTACATGTACAGTCCAGATAAAATGGTAAAATTTCTAACATGAAAGTCCGAAAATGTCTACTCCGGCCCAGCTCATGTAGTATGTGGTAGAAGAAAATTCCTTTCCCCAGCTTGCTTAGAGTTTGTTTGGTTTGCGTACTAAGTTGAGCCTGAGCCAGACTTACATGGGACAAATTGAGTGCATACATGTACCTGGTTGATACGAAATGTTATTTAGTTGCCTATAAGTAGGCATGAGTCCAAAATGAAGTAAAAGAAAGTAGTGACTAATAGAATAGATAGAGTCAGTCGCTGATGCTCTCTATAGAAGAGGAGGCAGAGTGGTAGCTAAATGACAAAAGGGTGGGGCGAAAAAACCATGTAACTTGGCAATAAAAAAGTGAGTGCTCTCTCTCTTAGTCAAAAGCAAAGAAGCTACCGCATTCCTATTAGAGAACGCATGTCCCATTTAAAGCAAGGAGAAATACCTGACTCTTCCAAAACAATGGAAAGACTGTTTCACTTGCCGCCTGTCTGAAGCATAGTAGGAAGGCACCTCGCGCACCTAAGTAAGGATCCAGGAACATAAACCGATCATTGTCAAGGTGAATAGATATGTTGAGCTATCTCAATAGAAAGATCAGTCCCCTATATGATGCTTCTGGATGATGGTTTCATCCCCGGACAGTTAAGACGATCAGATCACTCAGGAGTAAGTCTCCAGACGCTACCCGCGATTGCTTGCAGTTGACGCTAACCGCCGGCCTATAATTCACGTAATCACTGGGGGTATAGCGTAAGGAGGAGCCACACACAAAGTAAGCTCCGGCCCAGCTCATGTAGTATGTGGTAGAAGAAAATTCCTTTCCCCAGCTTGCTTAGAGTTTGTTTGGTTTGCGTACTAAGTTGAGCCTGAGCCAGACTTACATGGGACAAATTGAGTGCATACATGTACCTGGTTGATACGAAATGTTATTTAGTTGCCTATAAGTAGGCATGTTGCATGAAATAATAATATTATAATTTTATGATTAAAATTTTTATTTTATGCGAGTACACTCTTAATGTTCGGATAATTATGCTTTAAATATTTTTAAAACATATCAATATCACTTAATATTCATTAATTATAAACTAATATCATTATTAGCAGACTAAACATCGCACCGAGCGAGCTGGGTCCAGAAGAGAAATCTAAAGTCTAAAGAGAAATCTTGCACAAGCGCAGCCAGACTTAACGGTGCCTGAGACACCGTTTAGTTAGTGAAATTTTTGATGAAAGTGATAAAATTTTTGCATTGAACGGTTTACAATGCGAAAATTTTTGAAAACTTTTATACGGAACTAAACAAGGCCTTAGGACAGACAACCAAACACAACCAGCATCCAGGGAGGCTGGTTCGCCGTATGCACGCAACCAAACGCGCCCTCACCAGGCGGCTCGGCAGTTTCCCTCCGCCGCCGCCTGCTGTATCGTCCGGAATGGAGAACTCGTCCGGTGGCGCTAGGAGGCTTGGAGCCAGCCCTCACTCGTTTCCACTCGACGCCGGCGGCCGGTGCTCGCAGTCGTTTCCACTCGACGCCGGCGGACGGTGCTCCTGTGAGGCGATGGTGTGGGGTCACCGGTCACACATCATGGTGACCCCGCACAGCCACTGCCCATTGGCCTGAGACGCCCAGGACGAGCCGCCGCCCGCCCTGCCATTCGCCATGCCAAGATGATTCACGTCCTCTCCCCTCTCTGCTATCTTTTGTCGATCTCCCGTGTCGTCTCCAATCGCTCGCATGGAGAAGAATAGATCTAGACTATGCCCTAGTAAATTAGTCTTCTTAATACAAAGATACGCAGCTCTCCTACGTATTCCCGGAAGAAAAAAGATCTAGTAAATTAGACATATTAGCATGTAAATTGGAATTATTAGGTTGCAATAAGTGATGCAAGTTTATTGTTTAAATGTCTGCATCTCGTTCCTGCTCATGAAGTTGTTAGAGACTTAGAGTTGATTGTTGGCACATCGTGCAATCTTTTGCGGAAGTATTGAATTATGAAGAGGAATGAGAACATTGCATTGATCTCTTTTTTCAGATTTTGAAAGTATACACTAGTACTATTTAAGATGTTATAGGATCTGTTAAATACATTATCATACTTTAGTGTACCGAATTGCTTAGTAAATTTCATACTTTACCGAATTGTATACTGAAATTTTGTATTGCCATATCCTAGGATAAAATGTTACCCCCCCCCAACTCCCTAACTATGTATGACCCCCTCTAAGCTCTGCCACTAAGTACGCCCTGTTAATAACAATTCATGATTTGGACAATGGCCCTAGTCCTTCACGCCCTGGCCTTGGAAGCATCTACAAAAAACAGAGCTTTCCTTCTCCTGTCCCCGAAACCAACATTGTTTTGTCTTATCTAGAGATCTCCCTTGTCTTAGGTGCACCTCATCTTCACCTAGCAAAAGAGTATTACCTGCATCTTCTTGCTCCTTTCATTGCAGATCATGTTAGCAGGGTAGGGTAGAGGAGCGAAGCAGCTGGTGGCTTACTGGATGGTTGATGATAAACCTTGTCAACTCATTTCAGGTGAGTAATAATGGCAGCCCGCTGTATCAAGTTATATGTCTTAATTAGTGTGTGTGACATTGGAGGACAGCAGTTCTGTCGGTGGAGAATATAGTTGCAGTCGATTAGTAGTACTAGGATTAGTGGTCTAATTCTTTCTTATGTTCATTTGAGTCATAGGCTCAAATTAAAGGAGAACATGAAGTTGTATTAGGTAAGAGAAATCCATCAGATTGCTAGGACAAAGAGTCAAAGACTATTTAGAGCTGCACAGACATGGCATGCAGTTCATACCTACTAGAATAATAACTTGAACCCGATATGTGATTAACCTTAATTAGGCAGCCTTTTTTTTCCTATTACATGATCTTGCTTCTTATTAACCCAACCCTTCTTAATTAAAGTGGGATTGTTTTCACACAATATAACTATTTTTGAAGGGAAATTTGGATCTGTTTGTACCATTAAAAGATTGCAAAGTTAGATATGTCACTTACATGTGGGGTTCACATGAGTCAGTGACACGTGGGTTAGGATGGTATATATATCTAACTTTGCAATCTTTCAATGCTACAGATCCCATTTTTCCATTTTGAATTATCCTAGTTTGATACAGTTTCTTCTTTATATAATCAAGCTTGTGGGGCTGGTGTGAGGCGATCCTCGTTATTATATTTTTTATTAATCTCAGTTTTGTTTACTCATAAGCTTCTACAGGAACTTGTTATTTGTCATCATTTTGATTTTTTATTTGGATCAGCAGAAACTGTGCTAATAAACATTCTAGAAGGTGATCAAGTTTGATACTTTCAAATAAAAACATTCTAACTTCAAGGAGTTGACGGTGCTGTCATCAAAGATATGCAATAGTACAAGTTACTACTTTCATAAGATGGATCCTACACATCAAAATTTTATAGAACTGCTGAATGGGATGGACCAATTGAAGTGGACAGCATATAGCAGTCATGATATAAAGTGTTTCTCAAAAAATGATATAGAAAAGATCACATGCAAGTATAAGACTACGGTTGGACAGGGCGCCTTTGGAAAAGTTTACGTAGGGATCCTCGAGGACAGAAGTATGGTTGCAGTCAAGGTATTTGACCACAACGACAGCAAGATGAGAGAATGCTTTGCTAAAGAAATCATCGTCCACTCTCAAATCAACCACCGGAACGTAACAAGGCTCGTTGGTTTTTGCATGGAGGAAGATGCACTAATGATGGTCACTGAGTATATTCCGAATGGAAACCTTAACGACATTCTTCACCAAGATGTTCGCCCTATTTCCCTAGACACTAGACTAAGAATCGCTATGGAGTGTGCAGGCGCACTGGCCTATATGCATTTGCTGATGTACACCCATGTGATTCACGGTGATATCAAGCCTGCCAATATACTTTTAAACCAAAACCTCAATGCTAAAATTGCAGATTTTGGAATATCTAGGTTAGTCAATACGGACATGAGTCTATACACTATGCATGTCATAGGGAGCATTGGCTATATGGACCCTTTGTTTGTTCGCACCGGACGTCTGACCCCAAAGAGTGATGTATATAGCTTTGGAGTTGTTCTCCTGGAAATGTTCACAAGGAAAAAGGTCAAGACAGAAAATGATAGTTTAACCCTCGTTGATGGTTTCACCCGAGATCTTTCAAAAGGATTCAGAAGGGTGAGAGAGATGTTTGATGCAGAAATTTCAGACTGGAGCAACATCAAGATTCTCGATGGGATTGCCAAACTGATAGGCGAGTGCTTAAGCATGGAACTCGAGAAGCGTCCTGAGATGGCGAATGTGGCTGAGCGGCTTCAGGCCCTCAGGAGAGCACATCATCAAGGACAAGAAAGAGTCAGCCTATTTTCTTGGGGAAGGAAGACCAAGCCAGATTCTGCAGCTGAAAAGATCATCCTGGCGAAGAGAACGGATCAAGAACCGAGGATGGATCTTGAGCTAGAATTGAAAGACCTGTTAGGCTCACAGGCAAGTGATCTCGGCCAGGGCATGTTTGGAAAAATGTACAAGGTCGTGTTGGGCAACAGAACCGTGCTGGCGGTGAAGAGGGTGAGCCCTGACTTGCATGAACAAGATTTTAGGCGTGGCGTAGAAGTGATCAATGACGTCCAGAGTGATCTCATCATGCCGCTCCGCTGGTATCACTGCAGCAAGGACCTGCGACTGCTAGTGTACAATTACCTGCCCATGGGAAGCCTTGCAGCTCTGCTTCATGGTAGTGTACTACCCATGTCCCTAGCTAGCTACCTCATGTATACTTAAGTCAAAGCCTGCAACTTTTTTCCCAACTAAACTCTAATTAACAACTGTACATTTCATTATTCAGGGAAAGAAGGTTCTGCCAGAGGGCAGTTGAACTGGGAGCGGCGATCAAGCATCGCGCTCACCGTGGCACGTGGTGTGGCAGCTATCCACTCTACCGGACCAGCGTCCTGCCATGGCAACATCAAATCCTCCAATATCTTCCTCACCGGTGATTACGAGGCACGATTGTCAGAGCACGGCCTCCACACCCTTGTAGGCATGTCCTTTCCTGGTTTGAGTGGGTATCACGCTCCGGAGATCACCATGATCGCCCGCGACACCACCAAGCCAAGCGACGTGTACAGCTTCGGCATCCTACTGCTTGAACTGCTCACCGGGAGACGTCCGGCAAATGTGTTACGTGCAGAGGGTGTGGATTTGCCACGGTGGGTGCAGGCAAATTTCCGCGAGCACTGGGCGACCAAGGTGGTCGACGTGGGGATCTGTAAGCAACAGAGCAACACTGTGGTCAAAATGCAGCAATTCATGCATCTCGCGATGGTTTGCTGCCAACTGATACCCATTCAGAGACCGACAATGTCTGAGGTGGTGCAGGATATCGAGGAGATCCAGCGGTCTAGCTTTGTTCTGTGGGGAATTGCTACCTCTAAAACTTGCGTTCCTGTGAAGGAAACCGATGGGAGTCTGGCAACGTCCGAGATGGTACAGAAGACCGAGGACATCTGGCGGTTTAGATTGGTTCATTGGGAAAGAAGCCCTCTAGATGATACATCCACTGTTCCTGTGGAGGAAACAGAATGAGCACAGGAACAGGATCCAGATGTAGCGGCAAACGGAACATCTGAAGCTCGGAACAAACTATCATCATCATCCTCCTCACAGGAAAGTGCAGAGGACGTGGAGTTGCCAGAGGCAGAGTTTGATCAACGCGCAGCAGCCAACACAGGGGACGGATCAGTTCCATGGATAGCTGCACTAGTTACGACTTGAGGCCGACAATTTACGAGGTTGTATCTCGTATTGAAGGCATATAAGCATCGGAATTCAGAAGCTCCACGGGGAACCTTCTACAGGAGGGGGTTTGATCCAGATGGCAGATGCTCCCCTTGCTGCCACCCAATCCCTGTGGGGTTTAATTCTCCATTAATCCCTTCCTACATAGTATCTTATTATGTTAGCTAGGATCAAGGATATTTCCAGAACTGCAAGTTATGCATCAGCCTACAGTATGAAGTGAGCCTTTTTTTTTCTATTTATACGTACTGGTCTCTAACATACATATTATCCATGTTATCAGCTGAGAGTGCTTAGAAGTACAGACGCATACAAGCACAATCAAGGCACCATCGTCTCGTAATCTCAAAGCATTGCAAGACATTATCTAACATGCACATTATCCATGTTATTTGCTGGTTACATGTCCCTCTTTAACTCAGGGCATGGGCATTACAACACAATATCTAAAGTGATCAGTACATTAGAATGACACTTCGAAAGCACAGGTCCGTGATGTTGTTTCAGTCCTAGTATGCTGGTTTCATCTTTATCCTCAGCTGGAAACGAAAACTTTGGAGAAAGAACACATTAGATGCAAAAATCAACAAAATTTAATTCCAAAGTGTATCTTGATGGTAGCTGACGACACATTGTCAAATTCCATTTCAAGCAATGTCCACCAAAATCTGCATTGAAAATAGTTGACATCTCAACCAATTATAATGGACAAAAAATGCTGCATGTGTGTCAAAACCATCAGTGTTGGTGAATGTTGTACTGCTAATTAAAGTTGCTATTAAATTAAAGTTGCTATTAACAGGCAACTGCTAGTACATAGGTCAGAGCCAGAATTATTTTCATTTTCCATTCAGACTTAATTGGAAATTACACAACTAAGAAGTCAGGACCAAGCAACTCTTTGGGACTATATCAGGGATGTATCCCTACATGTAACTAAGATTCAAGTATTAACATTAATCAATCAAACAAGTTTTACAGCTAAGATTTCTGCACCTGACCACTGTGACCACTGATCTAGACAAAATTAAGATACACATGACCTTTCTTGTTCCACCACAATCATCAACACAAAGCAAGTACTATGTTTCGGAACTTTGCAGGAAGATGGGCAAATAGCCACTAAGCTATCTGGACCAGGAAAAAAAGGTTCATGTTAGTGTCCAACAAAAAAAATAAAGAAATATCCAGGCATTTCCTCAACATGGTTTGTGCACACTTGATACAATATTCTGGTAGAACTCCTAAATATTAGGTGATCAGGGCATAACATAAATATGTAAGTGAATGCTCATCATCGAGATGGTACCAGGTCTCAAGATGGTGGAGGTTGATCTTCTACTCGAACCAGGGCATGGGTAATCTACAAAATAGAAAATTTCAGATTAGAAAAGGCTTCCAGATACTTGCAAAAGTATTAGTAAAAGATAATGTACTGAAACTAAATGATTTCTGTTTCTTAATACTCTGCGATGAAAATAATTAGATGCATGCATATGATCTATGCAGCCTAGCATGAGTGCGAGACCATGAACATGGTAGCTCATTCTGGGATACTGAACTGAACCCTCCATGACGGATGCATCATGGTAGATATTGCATTCAGTCATAGAAAAAGCATACATATGATGTGCTAATGACCCAGAAATCAGTTGATATAATTGTCCGTGCATCAGAATATGATATTCTTCTACAAACAGCTATTGTTTCTATAAATACGGCCAGACACAGTCTTGTATAGGGACACACATATAAATACTTAAGTCACCGTCATGAAGCACTGCCAACAATAGCTAACGACATTTCTTACAGAAATTAAGCTCAGGATCAGGGGAAAGAAAGCGACAGGTTCAGAACGAATAAGCATGTTTTTTTCGGAGTGTCGAGAGGTCATTATACATGACTAAGTAGTGGTGGTTGAGAGGTACATCACATTCCACAAGAAACTTTGAAGGTACAAATCAGTAAATCACTGCTGATCGGAGAGGCCTCATCAAGTGATTAGCAGTCATCGTTTCTACTAGGTCGTGCTCCTGTTTTTCTCGATGACAGGCCCGGTGACTTCACCGGTTCGTGCATCCATGTCGCTCGTGTTGTCATGCCACCTCCAGTCACCTCTTCGGTGGTAGGATTGGGAGGATGTGTCTCGTCCTCCGCATGACACTTTGGGCTGCCATTCCTCGACGGCTGCTGCTACCTCACTACTAGGGAATCGACTATCCATCTCAGGGAAAAAACACATTAGTACCGGGTATTTTGACGCCTGGTACGAATGTGAATAAGAACTGATACTAATGTGTCGTGCAAAGGGAGAGTCCCGTAGAACTCTCGCGTGACCCACATTAGTACCGGGTGGGAACTAGTCCGGACTAGTTCCCACCCGGTACTAATGTGCCCCACAGCTGCCGTCGTCCAACACTTAGAAAAATATTTGCATCTCCCCCTCTCCCACCCCCTCTCTTCTTCTCGAGAGTCCACCAGCCACGCCCTCTCTCATCCTCATCCACACACACACATCCTCATCCACACGAATCTCTTCTTTCTCTCATCTCTCCTCCTCTCTCTGTCTCTCATCCAGGGGCGGTGAACCGAGGTGCTGCGACTTGAGGAGGGGCAACGGACCGGGGCGTGGCGGGCCGGGGTGCTGCGACTTGGGGAGGGGTGCGGACCGGCGGCGCGGCCTCGGCCTGGAGGTGCCGGTGGCTCCGTCTAGGAGGCGCGCGCGGCCCCGCCCTGGAGGCGCCGGCGGCCTCGGCTTGGAAGCGCTGGCGCGGGGGCTTGCGGTGGCGCAGGGGGCCATGGGTGTCGCCGGCACGCAGGGCAGTGGGTCACCGACAACGACAAGGAGGGGGCGGCGGTGCCTGCCACTGCAAGGAGGTAAGGATTTTCTTTTAATTTTTGAGATGCATTCTTGTGTGTGATTTTCGATCTTGTTCGTTCTTCGAAGATTCTGTGATATTGAGGATGTATGAGATTGTAACTTTGTAAGATATGTGATGTAGTCTATGATGCATATAAATTGTGATTGTAGACTTATTGTGACTCTTGTGATTTGAGACTTGCTGTAAATTTTGTGGTGTCTTGAATCTGAATGAGATGGATGAGATGAGATGAGATTGGATGAGAAAGAAAATAAAATAAAAGAAAGAGGAGAGGAAACTGGCATACCGAGGCATACTACATTAGTACCGGGGCTCCTAACCACCGGATACTAATATGACTTCACATTACTACCGAAAGAACAATACTAGTTTTGAAACCGGTACTAAAGGGGGTTACAGATCGGTACAAAAGGATGTTTCCCTAGTAGTGCCTCGGGCCATCTATGCTCGTCGTCGTCAAGTGTCAGCTTTGGGTCGTCTTTCTTTGTCGTCGTCAAGTGTCCGCTTTGGGTCGCCTATCTTCGTCGTCGTCATATGAGAGTTGACGAGCGCGGGCCTGCTCATGTTCCTTGTTGCTTTCGCCATGGATCACATGCTACCTTCCCATCGATTTGTTTACAATTCACGCCATGAAGGTCGGCTGCGAGGAGTTGGTTTTGGGGCCTGGCTAAAGCTTTGCATGACTTCGGTCGGTGTCGACAACGGCTGGGTTTGTCAATGTAGCTTACCTCGCTGGAGGTGTTGTTGTTGCGGCTCCGAATCCATTTGGTTTGCCAGGTGAAGACTTGTTCTGCTCATTCTTAGGCAGACGGATGATGACAACATTCACATCATTCCCTATTCCCTCCTTGGTGGCATCGTCCCGGCATGACATCCTCATTCTACCTTCGCAGGCTTTCAGATGTTAGACTTCTAGTGACGAGCGTGTGTTCTTGGTGTCCGGGAGCAAGTTGGCCAACAAAGTAAGGAGTTCATTAAAACTATTGTCAGACCATCCGAATTTAGCCTTCACAATCAGAAGATTGAGGATGAAACGCAACACTGTCCACTCCTTCCCACAACCCTCATACATACGGTCCTTTGCTGCCTTCTTAAGCGTCTCGAAATTTTCTAACCCTTTAGCACTTCCTACCAACACCTCCAGTTCAATATGGCGCAACATTTCCTCCATATCAACATCACATTCATCGTCCACCTGTGGTGCATCTGTTTCATTACCATTTTCATCTCTACAGTCAAAAGCATCATCCATCATGACATGATCATTTTCATCTTTGTCACCCACTTCATCATACACGGTGCCAATGTATGCATTGTTGAAAGTAGACACAGCCTCACCATGGTGGGACCAAGTTGTGTATCCTTTCATAAAACCCCGCTTTATCAAATGCATCTTGATGTCATTAGGATCCTCTCATACAAGTTTGTTGCAACAATCACTACACGGACAACGTATTTGCTTTGACTTGCAAATGTGAGCGTGCTTCTTCACAACCTCGAGAAACTTTGATAACTCTGTCATGAATGTAGATGAATGTCTTTGTACGCCATACATCCATGCTCTGTGATCCATCTTAAACAACCTATGAAAAAATTCTACATTTTAGAAACTAATTTAATCATATAGTATTTGACGAGGTCATGGACCAAGGCCCACCAGGACCTCTGGAAAAAACACAGTACGGACCAGCACACAACGTACTTAGCGGCTAATACGGCGAGTATTAAGCCCCCGAGTACCTGGAAGTCCGTACGACTTGTTTCCGTCATGGGCCGGAAGACAGATGGCACTGACGGGTACCCAAAGACGGTAAATACGAGCGAATCTCACAGCCACGATGGCCCCTGGAATATTTTTGGTGGTTTTCTGGATTTATTTTTATGAAGGAAAACGACCACAAATCAAGTGGTATTCCAGGGGTTATTTCCGTGAGGGAAAACGGCCACAAATCAGGGCCACGACCTCACGTGCACACCAGCCATGCAACTTCCGACCAGCTGGATGTCCTCCCGAGTAGTTTTTAGGCTCCACTCTGCCCATGCATGTACCAGGCGCCAGAGGCGTGCCAGAGGCACTTATTGCCCTAGCCACTTGCATGAAAAAGCACGGCACCAGGACCTGGACAAGCGAGCACGCACGACAACAGTGGCAGATAGGAAACAAGGACGGCGGGGCCCGCAGCATGGGAAAAAGCACCTCCCTGTACTCGTTTTGACCATGTACTCCACCTCTCTCACCGTTTGCTTGGGTTGTAAGTTTCCTCTCTCTCTGAGTTTGCTTGGCTTGTACTCCACCTCTTTCTCTCTCCCTCTTGACTGCCTTCACCTGTAAGCCTTCTCTTGACTTATAAAAGAGAAGGCACGGAGGGAGCAGAGAGGACCCCCTTTTTTACTTCTTCCTTCTCTTCAGAGGATTTCTCTCTCTGTTCTTCTTCTTCCTCCAACTAGACTTGGCTCCCACACACGTACGCAGACTCCTGCTACATGAACCACGTACACACATCACAGAGACTTGGGACCGAGCTCCCTCTCTCGCTCATTTGTGTCCCCCTACTACAAATCAGTGCAAATAACACGAGCAGCTCGAACTGGACGTAGGGTGTTACTCTCCGGAGGCCCGAACCAGTATAAATCCTTGTGTCTATTTCGCACACCATCCGAGGCCCGACACGCAGTCTTATAAATTTACTTGCCGGCGGTAACAAACCCCGACAGTTGGCGCGCCAGGTAGGGGCCTTTTGCGTGTCTCGACGTTTTTTCAGGTCTCGAATGGCCAACCTCGATGACAACGGCGGCCGCGCCGCCGGCAACGACGATGGCGGCCGCGACAACGACAGCCGCAGCGACGCCAACGGCAACCGCGGCTCCGTCGGCAACGATGACGGCGGCCGCGACACCGACGGCGGCAGTAATGCCAACGGCAACCGCGGCTCCGTCGGCAACAACGACGGCGGCCGCGACGCCGACGGCCGTAGCGACGCCAACGGCAACCGCGGCTCCGCCGGCAACGACGACGATGGCCGCGACGCCGACTGCCGCAGCGACGCCGACGGCAACCGCGGCTCCGCCGGCAATGACAACGACGGCCGTGACGCCGACGGCCGCAGTGACGCCAACAGCAACCGCGGCTCCGCCGGCCGACGTTCCTGCCCGGCGCCACATCCTCCCCAGCTGTCGCGCCCACCTCCTCAAGCAAGTCAAAGTTGCTACTCGGAGTCGGACAAGTACTCATACGAATCGGCCTCCTACTCGAAAAGCTACTACTCGGGGCTTGCTTGCATGCATGGAAGAACTACGGGGAGCTAACATGCGTGCATGCACATGCAACAAACAAGTCGGAGGAAAAAAAAGGGAATAGGCTTGCATGCACACACACAACCAACTTGTCAGAGAAGCATGCAACAACTCGCACCAACAAGTTTGTCGGAGGACAAAAAAAAATTGCTCGTACCAACAAGCTTGTCGGAGACCAAAAACTAAACTCACGCAAGCCAACTTGTCGGAGACGGGAAACTAGTCGGACGAAGCAGGCAAGTACTCGTGCGAATCGAAGCATGCAAGTACTCGTGCGAATCGAAGCATGCAAGTACTCGTGCCAGTCAAGCCCTGGAAAGTTACTTGGAGACAAAAAAGAGAGGTCGTACGAATTGGGCCGGCACGGCTCTCGCGGTACAATGGCGCCCCGTCTTCCACCATGGCCGGCGTGACAGCGTGGCGTCTGAGTCCTCCATGACGGCCGGTGGCCCGCACTCTGCTCCGCCTCCTCCACGACCGGGCGACGCGGCGCCCAACTCCAAGTACCCAGATTGGTGGCGGCGCCTCCGACGGCGCCGCCGCCGACGGCATGCACGACACCTCCGACGGCGCTGCTGACGACGGCAACGACGGCATCCACAGCACCTCTGACGGCGCCGACGACGATGGCATCCGCAGCACCTCCAACGGTGCCGATGGCGACGGCAACGACGACACCCACTTCACCTCTGATGGTGCCGACGATTTCGACGTATGGCGGCCCGGCGGCGCCCGGCTCCGTTTCCTCGACGCACGGCAGCCCGGCGGCACCCAGCTCTGCTTTCTCGACGCACGGCGGCCCCGCGGCGTCCAGCTCCGCCTCCTCGACGCACGGCGGCCCGACGGCACCTGGCTCCGCTTCCTCGACGACGGCGGCCGCGGCACCGACGACTGAAGCGACGCCAACGGCAACCGCGACTCCGTCGGCAACGACGACGACGGCCGCGACACTGACTGCGGCAGCGACACCAACGACAACCACGACTCCAGCAACTACTCGGTGACGGAAAACAACTCATGTTGGCTAGCTACTCGAAGGCCAGGGAACAACTCGAGCTAGCCAGCTACTCGTGAAACTTTTTCTCCGACAAGCTCGCATGCTTACATGCCGCATGCAACTAGTCGGAGGCAAAAAAAAGAGTAAGGCTCGCATGCATGCAGGCACGGCTAGTCGGAGCAAAAAAAACAAGAAGAGAAGAAAGAAGCTTGCATGCAGCACAACACACACGTAGACAACTCGTACGAGCAACAAGTCGAGGACGCACGGAAACAACTTGTGCGAACGCAATTAGCCGGAGACGGACGGAAACAGGAGATGGACGGAAATAGGTCGTGCGAGCGAGCCTACTCGAGGAAACCACTCGGGGACGGACAAAACAAGTCGTACGGATCCAGCGGCCACCCGGAGAGCTATTACTCGGCCAATACTGTGGCGCCCGGCTCCGCTTCCTCGACGCACGGCAGCCCGGCGGCGCCCGGCTCCGCCTCCCTGACGCACGGCAGCCCGACGGCGTCCGGCTCCGCTTCCTCGACGCACGATAGCCCGCCTCCGCCTCCACTGCGGCCCGGCGACGCCCAGCTCCGCTTCTTCGACGCACGGCAGCCCGGCGGCGCCCGGCTCCGCCTCCTTGACGCACGGCAGCCCGGCGGCGCCCGGCTTCGCCTCCTCGACGCACGGCAGCCCGGCGGCGTCCAGCTCCGCCTCCTCGACGCACGGCGGCCCCGCGACACCCCGCTCCGCCTCCTCGACGCACGGCAGCTCGGCGGCGCCCGACTCCGCTTCCTAGACGCACGGCAGCCCGACGGCGCCCGGCTCCGCTTCCTTGACGCACGGCAGCCCGGCGGCGCCCGGCTCCGCCTCCTCGGCGCACGGCAGCCCGGTGGCGCCCGGCTCCGCTTCTTCGACGCACGGCGCCCAGCTCTGCCTCTTCCTCGACACACAGCTGCTTCTGTTCCGTTTTCCCCATCGAGCAGGGCGACGATCTCGCGACGCGGACCCGACCTGCGGCCGTGGCGACCTCCCGGCGCGGGCCCCGCTCGCTGGGCAGCCTCCCGACACGAAGTTCACACCGAGGTGGCGGCCTCTCGGCGCAGGCGCGGGCAGTCGGTGCGCCGCCACGGCATCCTCGACTCCTCCCCCGGCGGGGCAGCGAGCAGCTCAGGCACACACCTCGGCCCCGAGCTCTTCGCGCGCGCAGCGCGCCGTCCTGCGTCGCGGCCGGTGCAGCGGCGCTCTCCCCCGCGACTCCAGGACGGTGGGAGGGAGGCCTGGTCGTGCGGCCACGACCCGGCGGCGGGACAGGAGGAGCAAGCCCACGGCCGCAGACGGTGGACTAGTGCTCGGGCGTCGTGTGAAGCTGCCCGGAGAAGACTGCTCGGGGACGGACGCAGAACTTCCCGTGCGAACGGAACTACTCGTGGACGCACGGAAACTAGTCGTGCGAATCCAACTACTCGGGGACGGACATCTACTCGTGCGAGTGGCTCGAGAGCAAAAACTACTGGGAGCAACAGAAAAAGAAAAAAAACAAGACATGCTTGTTACGAACTTCATGTACACGCGAGCTAATGTGGAGACTTTTTTGTTTCCATGCATGTACGAGCTCCGAACCGCAACTCGTGCGAATCAAGCAGCCCCGTGGAAAATTACTACTCGACCAAGACGTAAAAGAAGTCGTGCGAATCGAGCCGGCGCATCTCTCCTCTGACCACCACGACCGGCAACACGACACAGTTTCCTCCGACTCCGGCCGCATGTCCTCCGGACTGCCGATAGCCACGCCGTCCCCGGCGAACGACGACCCGAACTACTCACCGATCTCGTCAACAACCACCCGCCTTGAGCAAGAACGAGCGACACAGAGCTCGGGGCTCGCCAGCCCAGGCCCAAAAACAGCACGCCGACCCCTCCGATAAAAACGTGAATCGAGCTAAGTATTATTCTAGCACCACCATTTTCCGATTACTGCATATCTCGGCATGCATCTCCGGATCACCGCCGACCACCCTAGGCCTGTCCCTGGCTACTAATACAGCCCGAGCGCTACACGAATAGCCGAACAATGGCCAACGGGTGTGCCACGCGCACCCTTCCTTCGCCATTTACTTTCTTGTTCCTCTCTTGCACAAGTCACTAAAGTACTCGGGTAGCACACGCCTTAAACCGTGAAACCGCGACCCTACGCCTACACTTCCTACGCGTGCACGCGGCCAGCTCCCTACGCTACGGATGCGGCTGTCAGGGGTCAGGTGCATAAACGTAATAGGACAACTACCCGAGGAAATTAATAGACTTAAGGGAGTTGGAATTAGAATTTCTACCACACGTCGCCAAATGTTTTTTCTTCAGAGTTAGCATCTGTCGCACCACATACTACTATCCTCCAATTTTCTTTTTTCAGGAACAGGTCTTGAATCCCCGAGCTCGCCGCCTACGCTCGGAGGTTGCCCTCACCACCGGCCGAGTACTTCCCAGTACTCAAACTGGCACGACGCTCCACAAAGATCACCAGCCGGGTACTTTTCTGTACTTGGACTGACGCTTTGCTCCACCGGAACAACAATGACGGCCCAGCCCTCACGCTCGAGGCTGGGAGACGATGACCGCTCGGCCCTCACGCTCCGGGGCTGGACGACGACTACTCGGCCGTCACAACGACCACGTGGCATGCTCCAATGGCCCCAACGACCCCCCGCGGCTCTACGCTCGGGGGCTGGCGCCACACACTGACGACCAGGAGTTCGAAGGCTGGCCCGTCGCAGGGTTCGACAGCAGCTCCTGAGCACTCGAGCGAGGGGCGGCGAAGGATGGGCCCCAGCGGCCAGAACTCAGGCGCACGAGCGCTCTAGGCATCCCGAACTACGCTCGAGTCTTGATGGGAAATGAGGTCATGGTTTTTCCCTGACGGAAAGGCGACGAGATGCCGAGTCCGATCGAACGGGCTCGGTAACTAGATGATTTCGCCATTAGGAGTCTGAGGTCGATCACCAGCTGGTCCGTTCGGAACCCGGCGAACGGGGTTCCGAGGCTTCACTCGAGCTCACCCGCACGTAGCTCACTGGGTGCTAGGGCTCGGCCAGCGAGGCAAGTCCTGACGTCACCCGACCCCTCCTTCCTGACGAAAAGGATGCGCGAGGGAGACGTCACGAAAGGGGAAACCGACTTCCCGACTAGTGCCCCGTGCCATGCGGGGCCACCAAAATTCACCTTCCCTTCGCAAACCTAGGTGAAGGCGCATAGCGTGCGACGGCACAAAATCTCCACAATGTCGAATCGCAGCTTAACCCCACGAGCAAGTCAACGACTTACCCGTGGGCTCGGGGGCTACTACCCGCGGGTCCGCTCGCGCGTCCCCGCCGGAGAAAACACATCCGACCTCTTCGTCTCCATGGCAACTGAACCTGGGAGCGAGTCCTTGACTCCCTCACCAGGCTCGGGGGCTACTGACGTGGCCATGGACCAAGGCCCACCAGGACCTCTAGAAAAAACACAGTACGGACCAGCACACAACGTACTTAGCGGCTAATACGGCGAGTATTAAGCCCCCGAGTACCTGGAAGTCAGTACAACTTGTTTTCGTCATGGGCCGGAAGACAGATGGCACTGACGGGATCCAATATTATGAGTACCCAAAGACGGTAAATACGAGCGAATCTCACAGCCACGATGGCCCCTGGAATATTTTTGGTGGTTTTCTGGATTTATTTTTATGAAGGAAAACATCCACAAATCAAGTGGTATTCCAGGGGTTATTTCCGTGAGGGAAAACGGCCACAAATCAGGGCCACGACCTCACGTGCACACCAGCCATACAAGTTCCGACCAGCTGGATGTCCTCCCGAGTAGTTTTTAGGCTCCACCCTGCCCATGCATGTACCAGGCGCCAGAGGCGTGCCAGAGGCACTTATTGCCCTGGCCACTTGCATGAAAAAGCACGACACCAGGACCTGGACAAGCGAGCACACACGACAACAATGGCAAACAGGAAACAAGGACGGCGGGGCCCGCAGCATGGGAAAAAGTACCTTCCTGTACTCGTTTTGACCATGTACTCCACCTCTCTCACCGTTTTCTTGGGTTGTAAGTTTTCTCTCTCTCTCTCTGAGTTTGCTTGGCATGTACTCCACCTCTTTCTCTCTCCCTCTTGACTGTCTTCACCTGTAAGCGTTCTCTTGACTTATAAAAGAGAAGGCACGAAGGGAGCAGAGAGGACCCCCTTTTTTACTTCTTCCTTCTCCTCTCCAGAAGATTTCTCTCTCTGTTCTTCTTCTTCTTCCTCCAGCCAGACTTGGCTCCCACACACGTACGCAGACTCCTGCTACATGAACCACGTACACACATCACAGAGACTTAGGACTGAGCTCCCTCTCTCGCTCATTTGTATCCCCCTACTACAAATCAGTGCAAATAACACGAGCAGCTCGAACTGGACGTAGGCTGTTACTCTCCGGAGGCCCGAACCAGTATAAATCCTTGTGTCTATTTCACACACCATCCGAGGCCCGACACGCAGTCTTATAAATTTACTTGCCGGCGGTAACAAACCCTGACAGTATTAATAAATGAGTCACAATAATTAAAAACTTAATTCTACATTTTATTTAATGAAACTAATTATATTAATGACAAACATAATGAATCTACAATTAATGTGCATAACACTATACTTAAAAAATTAATCTAAAATTAATTTTCTCTCTTTTCACTCCTCTCTCTTTTTTATTTAATGAAACTAATTATATTAATGATAAACATAGCGAATCTACAATTAATCTGCATAACAATCTACTTAAAAAATTAATCTACAATTAATTTCTCTCTCTTCACTCTCCTCTCTTTTTTATTTAATGAAACTAATTATATTAATGACAAACATAGCGAATCTACAATTAATCTTCATAACAATCTACTTAAAAATTAATCTACAATTAATTTTCTCTCTCTTCACTCCTCTCTCTCCCCTAGCTAGCAAACCCTAGATCTAGAGCTAAATCTATAATGAAGTTAGAAATGATAGATAAAAGGTAAAAAAAAAGGTTGGAATAGCACAAACTCACCTTATATAGCCACCTCCTCCAAGGAAATCAAGTGCAAAACCTTCCCCCTAGATTGGGTGTTTTTGGAGCTTTTCCCGAGCTCCTCTCGGGCAAAGCTCCAATGGAAGGTTGCTGGGGAAGAAGAAGTTGTCGGGTTTTATTGAGGGGCACAGTGCTGGCGGGCAACATATGGCACCCGCCAGCAGAAATCGTCCCCATTTGTGTTGGCGGTTCCTTATGTTGCCCGCCAGCACTCTTATGTTACCGCTGGCGGGTGATGAACCGACGCTCCTGCAAACCACAATGCTGGCGGGTGCCAATTGCACCCGCTGTTGACGGTTGATAGTTGTATGAAAGTTCGTTTGAACTTGCAAGCGGACAAATCCCCCGTCATAGTCAAGGGACCCTTCTTCCCTTGAGTGGTGAACCCAAGGTATCAAATCCGTGGAACAATGTGTAATGCAAGATCCAATCTAATAAGCGGAAAACACTTTGATCTTGAAAAGGGTTTTTGCATCTAATCTATGGAAGAACCATGAAAACACATCTAATCTACTTAACACCGGAGGTAGAAAGAGAAAGAGAAAGGAGGTAAAACCAATCTAGAGATTGGATCGGGTCTTTTGTTTGAAGTTCCAAAACCAAGAAGAATAAAGCAAACGAATCTCATTAAAAGCCTCTTTAAATCGTGGCTTCCGTTCCAACCCTCAAAGGCACCTACCGTACACGTGATCAACATCCTGTTACGATGTCCCGCTTATTGTGTAGGTGAACCTAAGAGCACGTTCACGAGGAACGTGTTGAAAACGCTCGGTAGGTCAGGTATGCACCTCTAGCCAGCATGGCTACAAGAACATCCTAAGCAATCCGGAATAGATTGGAGAATAAGAAAACCCAAGCGAAGACAAAATAGAAGAGAAAGCACTTGATCGCTAAAAATTGGATTCAATCTTGCAAATTCAACATGAAGTATAATACATGGACAAGACCACCACCGGGATCCTACCTTGATCTTGATCCTAGCTTCTAGAACTCTGACGTGGTCTTCCATGCAAGGTTCTCACGTCGGCTAGGGAAACCCTAGTCAACCATCTCGACTTTCTCCTCTACGGAAGGGTATCCCTCTCTTCTCTGCTCCTCGGCGGCGGATGACGAATTGCTTGATGCGTGGCTCGAGGCACGGGGGCTATAAATAGCCCGAAGATCACCTAGGTCAAAGGGGGCGCCGAACCGGGCCCGGAATGGGCTGGGCTGGCCGGCCTGGGCCCACTTTGGCCCAGTTAGGCCCCGTCTTTCTTCCAGCCACTTCTCGCGACTTCCAGACTTTTTGCAGAGTTGCATGTGGGTCCTTGACGTCATTTTCCTCGCGGTTTAGATAAGGGTGCTTGGCGTATGAACTCCCGCATCTTCCGTCTAGGTCCTCAGCACTTCTCGGCTTCACGCTTTAGTCCTTGGTTCATTTGGAGTCATGTTCATCTTGTATCTTGACTTGTCCCGGGGTCCATGATCACCTTGTAAAACCCTTGATGAACTTTACACGAAAGTCCGCATTTAGGCTCTTGATTCCTGTGTAAACAATAAACTCCAAATACCATGCACGAGTGCGAACTTGACATATAATGAGGGTTAGGATCGTTAGTGTGAGTAACAAATTAATACCAACATAGAAGGTAAACATGTGGCTAGGTTGGCGGAAATCGACCGCCAACATCCCCCCATGCTTAAACCTTGCTCGTCCTCGAGTAAGCCTTTCAATGTTCATACCCTGCACTTGATCATACATGAGAAAGCATAATGCTCCCTAAATTTATATTCATTAAAGTTCCATAATGTACTAACTTTTATCTTTATGGAGGGTAGATATCATTCGAGCTCTTTCCACAAGTACTTGATTATGCTCTCAAACTTTTAAACAAATCTCAGAAATTTTGAAAAATAAAGAATGAGATAAAGAGAAAAATTGCTTTACTAAGATAAAAAATAACCATCTTGCACTTTGCTCATGTACTCTCATCTCATCTTGTCTCTCAAGCCTATTTGTTCTACTCCTTTCCTCTCTCAAAGTATATGGTGGAAAGCTTTATATGGAGCTATAGGAAAGTTTAGTCCTACCAAGATATTATAGTTGAGATATTATTAAAACAAGACTAGCTTCTCATGGTCTTACCGAGACTCGTCAAAAAGGTCATTGGAAAAATAATGTTATCAAGGAGGGAGGAGAGATGAACACACACTTTTAGATAGGTGGACATGTGCAAATGGCGAGAGTGATCCCGAGGCACAAACGAAGTCCTCGTTATCGGATTGCACATGGTTGGAAAGATGAGTATGGGTCTTGATCTTGAATCCTCTTGAAAACTCAAAAAGCACTAAACATAGCTAGAGAACCGGGGAGCTTTATTATATATATATTTTCTTTCTTTCTTTCTTTTTCTCATCATACTTTTTCTTCTTTATCATTTTTTTCATCATTTTTTTCTTTCATCATACTTTTTCTCTCCTCTTTTTTTTTCTTCTTTTTTTATTTGCTCCCCTTGAACTCTAGACTATACTAGCACTTCCTTGGCACCCCCCCATGCTTAGACGTTTGCTCGTCCTCAGGCAAAAAAGGTGATAAATGTGCCAAGGTGGAAATTGAAGCTCTCATATTTTCTTAGGGGGAGATACTCGAAAAATCTTCTAGGGATCCTTTTGGAAGTCTCCCTTACTCACTTGAAGCACCTTCCTTGTAATCTTCCTCAAAATATTCATCCATACTTATATATTGGGTTGTGGTCAAGGAGGTGAACACAAAAAGATATGTTTAGGTTTTGGTTGGATATCCGGCGAGGTTTGCGAAATTCCTAATGTGGAAACTCACAATGCACGGATAGAAGAGGCTAGCATAAAGAACGATACGCAAAAACGGAATGACCAACTTCTTAGTCTCGGGCCAGAGAAATCAGGCCTTGAATTAATGCACCCAAAAATAAATCTTGTATATACTAATGTTTTGCACTCAAGTAAGTTTGGGCTTTGGATGGGTAGAGCAAAATGCAAGCGGTACTCATGACAAGGTTAGCATAACTTTTTGAGAATAAAAAGGTTCTTTGATTCACTCAAAGTTGAGAGCAACGAAAAAGAACTATGGGACTTAAGTTATCATAACCTCCACACAAGATTAGGCTAGCATTTAATTAAATTTCAGATTCATATTAAAAGGGAGCACTAGCTTAAACATGCATAAAACAAGTACAAAGATGAGCAAAGCGGCAACTTTCATCATATATTAACATGGCATCAACTTATTATCTTCACTAAAGGTGATAAACTTGGTAGCAAACTTTATTCATGTTGGTTTAAAGCAAACACTACTACTAACACACATGCTGAAAATAAATAAAAACTGAAAATGCTACGCACACACAAATTTGCATAAAAGCTGAAAATAAAGAAAAGGAAAGAGGGAAAATCGAACCGAAGTTGAAGGCATCATTATTATTTTTCTTCTTCCTCCTTCTCCATTCTTCATCTTATGGTGGTTGATGATCTTTTCTTGTAGCATGGTTGCGCCGGTCGTCTCGAAATTACTCCGGCGGTGATATGTGAAGGCGACCTATTTGATAGGCAATGTTTGCGGTCCCTTCTTCCATTTGACTTGCATTGGTTTGGATGGGATGCCATGAAAACTTCATTAGGAACCATGTATGATGGAGGATGTGGTAGGGTGGCTGCCCTACTCCCCCATGCTTGTATTGGCATACTTCCTCCATATGGTGATGGCATCGGAATCCCTCCATGTGGTTGTTCATTATCTTGAAGTGCAGCCTCTCCTTCGTCTTGGGCCACGGAGGATGATCCCTCTTCCACAATTTTTCCTTTATTTGCGGGGATTCACACATGTCTTAAATGTCTTCATGTAGTTCCATGATCCTTCATGTGAGAGCCCAAAAATATCCGCGCCACTGGATGTTGTCTTATGTGTGTAGTCCATTGTGGTCTTCTTCAAACATCTCATTGCGTCGGATGCCGCCAACTTGTGTCTTCATTTGCCAATGCTCCAGGGGTCTTTGTTTTGTTCCAAGCCTCTAAATTTCTTCATGAGTGGTCTAATGGAAGCATTCCCGAAGCTCCTCTTCGTTGTTGTCTTCCTTACCTTCGCCATCTTGTTCTCATCATATTGCAGCTGCCTCTTCTTTGGATTTCCCCCTGTATACATAACAGAACATATACCAAAATATGATTCTATTGAAAAATTTATAAAATTACCTTTCCAACGGGTACTCATCCATCTTAATTGGAGTCCAAATGAGGGAGTTATGACAGTTTCACTTCAGTTTTGCTTGCTGTCCAGAAATTTTCAGGACGTGCAATCATCAGTGATTCGGCCATATCTGCTTGTAGGAACCTCCGATCGATTTGATTCTTGACTTATTGGAAGCATAACTTCATGGGGCTTCTAAATATCCAAAAATATCCTGTTGTTCTTCCCATGAGGATGTGCAAAACTTGATGCGAACAGACTTTAAAGATCTTGAAGAGCTTGATCTTGTGATTTCGGGGGCATCGTGATTGCTCCCAATACCTATTGCTTGAACAAAAAAATCTCCACAAAACATTAGTCTTAAAATTTTAATTGACACGCTGACTTACCTTGTTCTTAATCTTCTTTGCCAGTACAAGAAATCCTTCCTCTAACCAATTTTGTCTTCATTCAATCTCAACCTCATGTTGGGAAGAGGAACATTAATCTTTGTCAACTTGTACCTTCTCTCATCTCCACTAATAAATTTTCCTTGCTTCATGTACTCGACCCCATAGAAAATCCGAGAAGGAGAAATTTTGGATTCCTTGTTATCTTCTTCTGAAATTATTCCCCAAAAATCCTTCTAACTTATTTCTTGGACACCAACTTGCGTTGGGGCTACAGATGCAGGCGGGGCGGGTTGCGGCTGTCCGCCCCGCAGCCGCAAATGCCGCAAGCATATACGCGGGCTCAGGCAGCGGCCCGCGTGCGTCCGCCAATTTTTTGCGGACTTTGCGGCAACCCGCGTGGCCGCCGCTTGCCATTGAAAAGTTCAGAAACGCAGGTAGCCTGTGCGGCCTGCTGTTTGCCGCTGGCCCCGCCGGCTGTCGAGGCGAGCCTGCCCAGCAGCACTGCATCAGTGCCTCCGGTGCCTACAGGTCCATCGTCTATCCACCATGGCTTGCTGGAGCTGCAACAAGGACAAAGCAATCTCCATGATTGCTGATCTCTCTGTCTAGCATTTTTCATCTATATAAGTTGAAATCAAACCTTGCTTTGTGTGAATTAGCTCGCAGGCCCAAGCATCGTATCCACGAGTCAGAGTGAAACAGAGATCAAAGACATCCGAACATGCATCGCTGCTAGTTTTTTTTTCTAGAAATTTCTCAAACCTCTTCATTTGATCATTCTTGGGATGAATTTCTTTGTGCTTTCTGGGTAGATGCGATTGCATTCACGCACTGGCCACGCGAAACAGCCCTCTCCTCTTTCAATTTCAACAATTGGTAGGGGCAATTCCCCTGCCATGGAGGCGGAGTTCTCTCAGCCCCGAGGCCATCTCTGTCGCCGCGGAGAGGGCGTACCGCGTACGCGCGCAGGCGGCTTGCGGCGCCGCCGGGTATCGCGGGGAAACCCGCATAGACCGCTTAAATTATGCGGGGTTGCGGCACGGGTTATGTGGGTTTGTGGCGCGGGTTGGTCCAGCGGGTTCGCGGCAGGACCCGCCCCGCTTGCATCCCTAGTTGGGGCTTCCTTCTTGTAACCGAGTAGTTCTCCAATATATCCAGAAGGAACTAGTTGCTCTTTATCTTCAAGGCGGAATAAGAGGCATGACACCCCTTCATTAATGACTGGTGCCAATGTATAAAAATTTCCAAGCCAAGCTCCTTGTGAGTAGTCACACCAACTCCATTAAAGAATTACACACATCCAAGGTTGCTCAAGATTTGATATCTGAGTAGAATCCTACACTTGGAGGGCGTCATCGAAGTCAACATTTGGCACAAGCCTCCTCTCAAGATGAACAAGCCTCTCCTCCTCCTCCTCCATCTTTATGATGAATCCATTGGAATGCCTCGAAGTGTATGGTGGTGGAGTGGATGAACGAGTTGAGCGTCGTGGTGGAACGAGTGGCTCCTCCGTGTGTCCTTGCGGTTTGGTGTACCGCATCGATGAGCTTCGTGTACTCCTTATGCCACCAAGGGGCACCGTGCCACTCCTCGGTGGTGCCACGTCTTCCTCCATGCTTCGGGGAGACTCGGAGACCGAGTGCCTCCTCGAAGAGCTTGATGATGACCTTCGATGATGATGATCATGTCTTCTTTCCGAGGATGATGTTCATGATCTCTCTCATCACTCCTTGCTGCACAAAGTCACAAACAACTCCCTCGGGGGTTTCTTGCCGGTGGAAATACACACAAAGAAAGAATATGGATGGCGGAGTGTGATATTGTTAGGGTGAAGTGTGAGGTACACAAGATAGGAGTGATGTTTGCCCAAAGGGTTTATGAATATTTGAACATGCAATCGCCTATCATGGTGAAGCCAATCAATTGAGGTGTGACATGATATGTTGACGTGATCTATGGGAGCAACCCCGAAAGCAAGGTAGCTAACCTTAATCATCAAAGCATCATCAACATGAACAAGAGATTGAAAGCAAAAGGATCGGCGATTACATGACAAGATCCTACAACCCCATGGAACTCAAATTTTTTCTAGGTTGTTTCTGGAACATATGGGCTATGAACTCAAGAACGCAAGTTAACAAATGGATAAAACTTACCTCCCTTGTTGCCTTGTGTCCGCGTGATCCATGAGATTCATCACCCAAACGTCCACAACCACTCCTTTGCTTGCATGATTTAGGGTTCCACCACCATTATTTTGCTTTGTGTCACTTCTTTGTTCCCTTGCCTCATGTGCTTCTACTAATTTCATGCAAAACAAAGCCCTTTCTTCCCCATGCTTGTCCTTTGCATGTGCCCAAGATGCCAAATGATGGATGCCTTCCCGCGATGCATCATGGAGCACTATATGTTAATCAAGCTCAAAAACCTCCTCTTAATCATGTTTAGATGCTAATCGCTCCTCTAATTTTGAAAATTTAAAAATTAACTCAGCGCTAGCGATGAGTTCAAATATATCATTAGAGGAGATTTTAGGCATCTGAAACAATTGTAAAATTTATTTTGCTTGCACCAGGATTGATTGCTTTCATTAATTGAAAGCAAGCTCCTCCGACTTGACCATGGGGGCATAGGTTTAGGTTCTAATTTGGCCAAACATGAGAGAGAGATATTTTGAATAAAAATAAATTCAATGGGGCTTACAAAAATTCTAATTCTAGAGAAACTGGTAGATGTCAAGAAAACTAGCCAACCTTAACATCATGGAGAAGATGAAAGGCTTGGATAGGATCTGAATTTTTGGTACGAGTTTCTGAAAAAGAGGCAAATAAAACATAGGATGGCTCATGTCATTGGTTTATGATCGAAAAATCCAAATAAAAGACTGAGCAAACAAAAGGTTCTCCGAAACTTGTTCAACCACTTAAGAGTTAATAAAATGTTTTGCGTAGCAAATTCTAAGACTCACTTACTTGAAATTCGGAAATCTTCCGGGTTGCCCTCCGGTAACTTTGTTCTTGATCGGGTTGTCCTCCCGGTAGCTTATTTTTGACTCGACGAACGGGTTGCCTCCCGCAAAGCGCTTCGTTTATAATCTATAGCTAGACTTCTTCTCTTCTTCACTTCGAATCAACGCTTTTTGTGGGCGTTGCAATCTCGGGGACCCCACTTCTACACCATCCTTGGCCTTGGTGTAGGTTTATTCTTCGGCTTAGTCATCTTTTTGGTCTTCACAGGCAGGCATTGATTCTTGGTCTTGACGGATGCAACAACTTTCGTGTCTTCTTCGCTTCGTTTTCCTTGGGCTCCTCCCTTCCGATGCAATGATGAGGTAGAATGTATTTTATATTGACCATGTTACATACCTTGAATCGTGGTTAACTTGAATGCACTCCTCTCGCCATCACTTGATCTCCCCCTTGCCGACGTTGATTGTTGCTCTGACAGTCTTGAGGAATGATCTCCCTAGGATGAGTGGTGGATGAGGTTGATCTCCCTTCAATCTTGTAGGTGGAGTTTCTCTTGGAGATTCTGACGATGTCCGGCCTCCGCTTTTAGATCTTCGTGTTGCACGTCACCTTTGCCTGCAAAATTTTTCTAGACCATCCACAAAATATATGTTTTCTTTGTTGGAGATGTAGCCGTCCACCTCCCATTAGGGTTAGCCAAATAAATACAAAAACTAAAAGAAAACTAGGGTTTAGCAAAACCCTAGATTAGATTGATTTTTTTAATTGAGGATGATCAAAATTAAGAGATGCAAAAGAAAAATCAAGAGAAAAACTGAAAATATTTTCAAACGCAATACTTGATTGAATCTTGATTACTTGTTTCCCGGCAACGGCGCTAGAAAAATGGGCTTGTTGACGGTTGATAGTCGTATGAAAGTTCGTTTGGACTTGCAAGCGGACAAATCCCCCGTTGTAGTCAAGGGACCCTTCTTCCCTTGAGTGGTGAACCCAAGGTATCAAATCCGTGGAACAATGTGTAATTCAAGATCCAATCTAATAAGCGGAAAACACTTTGATCTTGAAAAGGATTTTTGCATCTAATCTATGGAAGAACCATGAAAACACATCTAATCTACTTAACACCGGAGGTAGAAAGAGAAAGAGAGAGGAGGTAAAACCAATCTAGAGATTGGATCGGGTCTTTTGTTTGAATTTCCAAAACCAAGAAGAATAAAGCAAATGAATCTCATTAAAAGCCTCTTTAAATCGTGGCTTCCGTTCCAACCCTCAAAGGCACCTACCGTACACGTGATCTGAAGGACCGAATAGGGCGACCAGAGAGGGAGGGAGTGAATTGGAGCCGATAAAAATTCTTCCCGAAGGTCGAACTCGGCTTATACCCCGATTGTCACTCCAAGTGGTCGCGCACACACAGGCCTAGAAGATCAAGAGACAAGCCTAGGAGCAAAGAGTGGAAGCACCAAAGTAAGAATCAAAGGACTTAGGCAACTCTGCGAAGTCCCTGGCGGACCGTCCGGGATGACCAGGCGGACCGTCCGCGTAGAGGGCGCGGACCGCCCGAGAGGTCACGACGGACTGTCCGTAAAAGCACCCCGAACCACCAGTAGCGCACCCCGAAATTCGGACCGTCCGAGGAGGCCACACGGACTGTCTGCCAGTGTCGCGGACCATCCGTGAGGCCTAGGCGGACTGTCCGCCAACCTCATTGAAAACCCCAGACAAACCTCAAGGCACCCCAGACAAAATCTCGGCCGCGCGGACCGTCCGTGAAGCCCTCGCGGACGGTCCACCAAACCCCTCGCAACAAAACCCTGGGGCCGAAACGGATCGAAACAAAGACGCGCAAGAACACGAAGAACACGTGACGAACCCTAGGCGCGCGGACCGTCCGTGGCCACCGCGTGGACTGTCCGCGAGCCACAAATAGAACCAAAAACGCCCGAGCCGCGGGGGTCAACTCCAAGAACTCATCACCGGATCTCCCAAACGGTTGAAGTTCTTGAGACAAGATTTTGGGGAGATGAAAAGCGTCACACAAGGATGCTATGCCCCAAAAATCTCGACCTCTAACTCCCTAAATCACCGGGAATCGCGGATCACACAAGCAACCACCAAGGACTCGAACTCCGGCCAAAATCTCACGAATCGAAGGCTCTCCACGGCGTTTGAGGAGTCAAGATCACACACAAAGATGCACAAGGCATCCACCCAAGATCCCCTCAAAGAAATCCGAAGGAAAACGCCCTCAAATCCCCTAATCGAGCGAAGAACGAAACTCCCCAAAAATAGCCCTGAAAATAACACGAAAATCACAGAGGACTAGGAGATCACCGCAACGCCGAATGCTTCCATACATCCAGAGGTCAGAGTCTGTACAAGAGTCTAGCCTAAGGAATCCAGAGGGAAAAGAAGCAGTTCAGAGAAATCTACCGGGGAGAAAGCCCTAGAGTCCAAAAAAGAGAGAGAGATGCCATCCACCTCTCCGCTATTTATACGAAGTCCATCGGAGGGAGGTAATGACCACGCTACCCCTACTGCTTGAAATGAAGATACAACCCCTCAGGGGCATTTTGGTCAAGTCTTCATCGGGCGGACACGCTTCCACCGCGGTTTCGCTTCACATCGACACAAACCCCGCGATCACGCCACGTGACCCCCGCCTCGAAGCTCCCGGATCACCGTCTCTATCGCCTCGGGCCTCCGGGCTTGGTTTTGAGGCCCAAACCAAGAAACTGTCCACCGATGGTTTTGTGGGCAAACCAACAAACCCCGCGTGCAAGCTTCGGGCTCCATCCGCTACCTTGCACCGACCCATGTTCACGACTTCAGCCCGCCAGTCTTGCACCGCACGGCTCGCACTTGACCCCATCAGCCACCGGGTCTATCGAACCAAGCCTACTTGCCTCTCCATCACCCGGAGGCCACCACGGCTAAGGCCTTTCACGCTTGTTCTTCACCTGCACCGACACGAGTCAAGTCGCAACCTGTACCTGCACACTTAGCCAAGCATCAGTCCACACAATGTTGTCAATCACTCATCACTAAGGAGCGACCCTCCACTGGTCCTCAGACACACCTGGTCCTCAATCTCCCCCTTGATGAGTGCATTGACAACACCCATGTAACCATGATAGAGAAAAAGAAAAGAAAACAACCACGAACACAAGCCTCCAAAGCAAGCGATCCAAAGCCAAAGAACAAGCGAAAACAAGATCACTTGCCAGACCAAGTCTTGGCCCCCTAAGACAAGGGCAACGGCTCGACATAGCCGAGACAAAACAAAGCTCACAAAGAGCACACCACAAAGCACAAAACTCAGGAAAATCAAAGGAGCTCCCCCTGAGCAAATGCAAACTCTTCTTCTCAAATTTTTCTCCTCACATGCAACATCTCATAAATGCATACCAATTTTCCACAAAACTTCCAATGCATGAAAATTCTCCCCCTTGCAAGTATATCTCCCAAAATTCTCCCCCTTGTTGACAATGCATGAATCAAGGTGTATGAAACTCTTCCCTTTGTTTTCATGAAAAATGCATGTCAAAGCATATATACAGTCTACCAAGCTTCTCAAATATACAAAGAGCACAACAAAATGCTACAAATGAGACATAGAGCAAGCAAAGTAGACATGGTGTAGTTAGCACATTGCCATCAAGAAGGTAGAGACATATAAGCCTGTGACATGGCTAAAAGCATTTTTAAGCAATTTTCCCAAAGAAACATTCATCTCATGAGTAAGACCCTATCTATGCCAATTTGAACACAAAGGCACTAGATCATTCAAAATTTATGCAAGATCACAAATTCTCATCACAAGATCATTATAAACACCCACAAGCTACTTAAGTCATGTTAAAGCCACCGAGCCATGTGTCTACTTCTTAAAATGAGACTTCTCATGGTAGACAACATGCTACGGTTTAGCACCCAAGATATGATTATCAAAACATAAGAACATGATTAGGAGCTCATTTTTCAAGCATAAGGCAATTCATACACCAATTTCATTTTCAAGATTAAACATGGTACATGAAGTGCCTTTGCGGCAAAAAGAAGCTTATGCTCCTCCCCAAGCAAGCAAAAGAGCTAAACATTTACAATGACAAAGGGTCTTTGACCCCAAGCAAAGAGAATATGATCCTCAAGCACAAACTGAGCATGATATAAGCATTTAAGCACAAATTGAACATAGACAAGCATCTACTCATGAGAGAGAGGCAATTTTACCATTTTCACAAACAAAATGCTATCTCATCATACATATATGGCACAACTATCAAGAGCATAGCATTCACATCCACAAGTTACCAAACATGCACAAGTCTCACAAATAGCACATCAGTGATCAATGTATATAAGAGAAGCTCATTCCTAGCACAAGTGATCCAAAGATGGCTATCCTACCAGGTTTTGTACAGAAAGTAAAATGCATGATTGAAATGCAACAAAATGAACATATGACACATATATACATGAGAAGCTCCAAGACTCAGCTAGAAAGGAAAGCATACCCAAAGCTCACCCCGCAAGCGAGTGAAAGTGACTTGGTCAAGCGGTTTGGTGAAAATGTCAGCTAGCTGGTCTTGGGTAGGGACATAGGACAAAGATATGTTTCCCTTCTCTACATTGTCCCTTAGAAAGTGGTACCTCACTTGTATGTGTTTCGTTTTGGAGTGGAGGACAGGATTTTTGGCTACGCTTATGGCACTGGTGCTGTCACAGAAAAGTGGAACCTAGGAGCACTCCTCACCAAAATCACTCATGGTATAGGTCATCCAAAGCAGCTGGGAACAACAGCTATCAGCAGCTACATACTCAGCCTCGGTGGTGGACTGGGCTACACTCGATTGATTGCGAGATGACCAAGAGACCAAAGAAGAACCAAGGAACTGACAACACCCAGAAGTAGACTTGCGGTCCAATCGACACCCAGCGAAATCCGCATCAGAAAACCCATGAAGCCTGAGTGTCACGGAGGCAGAGTACCAAAGACCAAACTCAGGAGTGTAGTTCAAGTACCTGAAAATACGCTTGACGGCCTGCCGATGTGAAGTCCTCGGTGAAGCCTGAAAATGAGCGCACAGACACACGCTGAACTGTATGTCTGGCCTCGTCGCCGTTAAGTAGAGGAGGGAGCCGATCATGCTCTGGTACTCCTTCTGGTCCACGGGTTCGCCATCCTCGTCTGCGTCCAAAGCCGTAGTTGTACTCATCGGGGTAGTCAGCGGCTTGGAGTCGTTCATGCCAAACTTCTTCACCATGTCCCTAGTGTACTTCGCCTGATGTACAAAGGTCCCGTCCTTGCACTGCTTGATCTGGAGACCCAAGAAAAACTGCAGCTCGCCCATCATGGACATCTCAAATTCCCTGCTCATGTCATCTGCAAATTTGGCAACAAGATCATGAGAAGAGCCACCAAAGATTATGTCATCCACGTATATCTGAACAATCAAAAGGTCCTTCCCATGCTTAAGGAGGAACAGGGTCTTATCAACTGTGCCCATCACAAACCCCTTACTCAGCAAAAAACCTCTCAACCTGCCATACCAAGCTCTAGGTGCCTGTTTCAACCCATAAAGAGCTCTCTGGAGTTTGTATACACGGTGTGGGTATTCTTCACTCACAAACCCCGGGGGTTGCCTCACATACACTTCTTCCTCTATCACCCCATTCAAGAAAGCACTCTTGACATCCATTTGGTACAACTTGAACCCTTTAGCCACGGCAAAGGCTAGAAGGATCCTAATTGCCTCCAAACGGGCCACAGGAGCAAATGTCTCCTCATAGTCTATCCCCTCCTTCTGGTTGAACCCCTGCGCCACCAACCTCGACTTGTTTCTCACAACCATCCCATTCTCACCCTCTTTGTTCTTCCACACCCACTTGGTACCTATGGGACGGCAATTTGGCGGTGGATCGACTAACACCCAGACTTGGTTTCTCTCAAAGTTTTCCAACTCCTCATGCATGGAATTCATCCAATTCTCGTCAGACAAAGCGTGTCGAATATCTTTGGGCTCAAACGACGCAACAAAAGCAGAGTGAGCGAAATGAGAAGTATTCCTTAAGGACCCGTCCTTAGTGACAACACTAGGAAACGCCTTGTAGGCACCTCTCAATGTCACAACTAATGGCGCGTTTAGCGTGAACATCGAGACTTGCCAAAGGTTAATCTAAACGATCATGAACGAATCCGCAAGCGCACAGATAAACCATTATAGCATTTCCCCAAGCAAGGAGAGTATTCCAAGGGTACCGAATCCGTGGAAGGCAATGGCGGATATCTTAGACTTATGCTTTTGCTCTGAATGTAAACCAAGAGATAGATATAGGGAACAACACACTCAAAGACAGGGGTAAGATAAAAGATATACGGGGTAGTATGACACACACACTCAAATCTACCTCTACTCTAGCACACTACGGCTTAGGGGGACCATACGAGTTAGCTCTATGTTCTAATGTACTAAACATACAAAGCTAGAAGATACAAGAGATGGGCATGAGTATTGCATGAGAGAGATAAGGTTCAGCACCCAGGTACAAACGGGGAGCTAGCCCGCGACGACCAGCACTCTGCGAAACTAGACTTTAGACTCCTACAGCAGGTACCCCAGCGCGGAGGTTGCCCTAGGATCCAACAGGGCTGTCACCACCCGAGGACCGACCTCTATCGTTACGGGGGGTATGCTCATAACTATCGTAGCCAGACAACCCAAGCACCATGCCTACGTTGCTGCTAGACTCCACCCGGCCCGGGCTATTGTGACCCAGGGTGAGAGCCACCAGAAGACTGGTCAACTAGACCGAGTACCGTAGCTTGAACACAGACCTTATGCAACACTCTCATGCCATCTAACAAGATCGACTAAGGCTAGACATACGAACAGATATGAACTCTCTTATGTCTAATCAATAAGATCAAAGGGTCGTGTTCATGAAGAACACGAGCCTCTAACTTATGAACAAACACATAAGGAAGGAGTTTATCACCCTTCAAGTGGATCAAAAGGTAGTGTTCACGAAGAACACAAGCCTCTAAATGATGAACAGAGGATGAACTCAAGAACATATCAAGAATATGATCTACCATGACTTTATATGAAATAGCTGAATAACTGAAGTAGATCAAAGTCATACAAAGAAATAAAGATAAAAGAGAACTCATACCTAGACTTCCAAGAGGACTTGGAACCTGAATAAGAGCTACTCTAGCCTACCCCCTAGCCTTGGAAACTAAAAGTGAGAGGAAAATGAGAGAGTGGTGTGTGAAAAATGGGAGCCCCTCCCCTTCTATTTATAGGTGAGGACAAGGCTTGCTCGGACGCCCAAATGACCCCTAAACACCCGGGAGTGAGGCAACGGACCAATGAGCAGCTGCCACGTGTAGGGGCCAGATGGGGCGCCACTAAGGCAGTTCGGCCGATCCTAGGATCAGCCGGCCCCTTAGGGTGGCCCCACCTGGTGGCCTTCCTCTGGGTGGCTGCCCTGTGGGCCCTCTGATCCTCTCCCGGTGCATGGCTTGATTTGGTATCCGAGGTGGGCCCTTTGATCCATGTGAAGTCCATGTGGCGTCCTCTGATTCGTCGGTGAATGCCTCCCCTGGATCGATGACATGGATTGCCATGTTTCCCTTGGTGGCAGCCACCTCCTCAGCTGAGTTGGCATGGTTTCTTCATAGAAGTTGAGTTTCCATCTCTTTAAAGGGGTAAATCACCTACATACAAATAATCTCCGAGGACAAGTGGAACTACATTATTCAAACCTAAATGCTAGTGAAATATGCATATGCCTCCATTTATGTGAGAATATTGAGGGTTGGAAATGGTGAATTTCCACTGTCAACAAACTCCCCCAAGCTAACCTCTTGCTCGTCTCGAAGCAAGACATTAGAGACTTAGATTGGTTGATCAGGAGTTGCTACAATGTTGTATTCTCAACTTATGGCAAACATACAGCAAAGTACTCTACCAAGAGTTGAACAAGTTGGCAATGTTCTTACCTTTCACCTGATACGTGGGGCATATAGCTTCACCTACCTTGGGCGGTTGAGAGACAGAATGGTTATATAGCATGTGCATAGTCACTCATACCTTGATCAGCTTAGCAATCCGGAGGTTTTGCAAATTTTTCAAAAGAAAATCAGAGTTCCTCAAATGATACTCTCGGATCACTCAAAGGTGTATGGTTCCTCACCAAGGCATTAATGTTGCCTTTCTTCACATCCTTCTCCTAATAGGCTGTATGTGGAGCTGTAGGTAGGGAAGTTGTGGCATACTTGCCTCTCATGTTTTGCTAAGTCAAAGACCGGATCCTTGGAAGAAACAAACATACATCCTGATCAAGATGTGCATATGTGTGTGATGGATATGAGCATGGCAAGGTGGATACTAGGCCCGGAAGTGGGTGCTAGATATTACCATGCTTTTTATGCGGGATTGATGGTAAGGTGGACACTAGCCCCGGAGTAGGTACTAGTTATTACCATCTACTTGGTGGAACTCTTTCTCCTGCACATATCAATCCCTTTTTCTCCTTTGGAATTTTCGAGACTTGGGCTAGCTCTCTTTATTTATTTTTGTCATGCTTTTGAGCATGCTTTTCTCTCTCTTTTTTTTAGCTAGCCCTTTGTCTCTATTGGAGATATTTGGAGAGGGGTGAATAATGCAAAGATACATAGAGTTTTATTTATGGAAGAATGCATAGGCATATGGAACAAATGATGAATGCTAACTTCCAGTGTAGAAGTTTTAGCATGAATGTGTACGTGACCTTGATCAGGGGAGTATGAGTTCTAACAAGGGTCACAACAATTTGACAAAGCTCAATGAGAGAACAAGTTGCATACGTGGAGGCTAAGAACTAGAATCTACATATGGCCTTGGATGGGAAATTCTCATCATTGAGGAACTCATCATGTTTTGATTTTCAAAAAAGAAAAACTCCGGATGTCAAGCATCACTAAGCACAAGATCATAGCACTCTATTATACCATATCATGTCTCACAACAACTTAGGCAAGGATCATGCTTTTTGCTACCCACAGTTTTCAAGCTAAGGTTTGAACATACAAGCCAACAAACTCAAAACTTAGGTAGGATACAAAGTTGTAGGCAAGACGTAAGAGGAAAATAAACAGAGCAACTATTCATCATTTCAACCATAGAGGCAAAGCATTCTTACTAAGCATATCAAAGCAAACTAAGCAAATGATGATGATGAAAGAAAATAAATATTTTTGGTCTTTTTATTTTGCAGATTTTTTGGATTTTCATTTATAAGATATTCTGAAAACGAAGGAAGATACAAGTTACCTCAGAATGGGGGTCCTCCCCCAAGCTAGCTTCAGGCTCACCGTGGAGGAGGGTAGAAGAAACCCTGACTCACGTAGTAAGCCCTCTGCGCCTCCATGTATTACCGCTGATCTTGCTGCATGGCTGCTATCCTCTCACCAGCCTGACGCTGCCACACTGAGGTAGACTCGACGTGGGTGTTCAGCGTCTCCTCCAATCCCGTGACCTGGACGGTGAGCTCTCCCATCTGCTGCGTGAGCTGAGCATCACGTGCAGAGGTTGAGGAGTGTCGCCGGAAGGACGAAGATGGAGGTGGACCACCGGAGCTGGAACTAGCGGGTGTGGCCCACTGAGCACTGCTCGCACTCGCCCAAGCTGTGCCACTCGCACTTGGCTGGTAGGTGGGCTGATCCCAGCTAGGTGTATACCCAGGGGTAACCCCGAACATATACCCCACAGGGGCCCCTCCTGCCTCCGGTGGCATAGCAGGCTGTGGCTGAGGTGGTGGTGGTGGCTGTGATTGCTGTTGCTGCTGCATGTGCGCTCTCTTCGCCGCGCTCCTGGTAGACCTGCCTGAAACACTAGCACGACGGCTTTCCTCTTGTGTAACAAGGGGAATGGTTAGTGACTCCGAGTTATACAATCCAAACCCTGGGTTAGGTAACGGAATTTGGTTTGCATAGCCCGGAAAGAAGAAAGTCAAAGAATCATTTGGACCCCTCTTGAGTATATGCCCTTGGATCAAGTATGCCTCATCAATGAGAACTCGAGGTGTCCCGATGAAGGGTACGGAATTCCCGCTAAGAACCCCGAGTCTGAGAGCAATACGAGTCACCAAAGACGTACACTCAATAGGACCTATCATCTTGAAATTCATCATCCACTGCCGAATCATAGCTTTAACGGGAGAGACCTTGATCCGGTTGACAGCGGCGTATAATAGCATCATCTCATCACTGCGCACGGGCCGAACATCCTCTCGTGGAAAGATAGTAATGGCGAGCCACTTGTGCCACAGGCGGAGAGTGGGATGCACAATATCGTTGCACTGAGGTACAAACTTGCCACTGTAAACAAGACCAGAGATATCTGCCTAGAAAGATTCTCGAACATAACCCTCACAAGACTTCTTCAGAGAAACAGCACAACGAGGACTAAACCCAAGAAGACGACTAAGATCCTTCCAAGAAAGACGATAATCGGTCCCAAAGAGACGAAACTCAATGCCATCTGAGGTCTCGGTAAGACAGCAAAGAAACTGGATGGTGAGGGGCCGGGAGCCAAGCTCTGTGACCGGCGCAAACTCCTCCCATCCAAAAGCATTCCAAATGGAAACGAACTCGAGATTCATACCTATTTTCTCCATGAGAGATGGGTCGAAGTACCTGGTGTGGGCGAAGACTCGGTCCTTCAGAAGAGTATAGGCTTGCTCCTCTCGATCGCCCCGCAAGCTGAGGTAGGGGGTGTTGTCGACGACCTCCGCGGCTTGTGGCTCGGCTTGCTCTTCTTGCTCTTCTTCATAATCCATCGTTGATGGGCTCGGCGTTAGCTCGGCGGGGGTGGATGCACTCGTACTTGCCCACGAACGGGAGCGTGAGCGTGTCACCCTCCGGAGAGTGTTCGCCACCCAATTCATGCTAGCACAACAACAAGAGACAACAAAAGCAACTCGGTGATGGGTTAGTGAAATCGAATGAAATTCTTACCGAGCTTGCTCCACCAATAACAATATTTTCTGCAACACACTAGAGAGAATACTTGATGATCCAATCTCGAGCAAGAAATCCAAGAAAACCAAGAGAGCAAGGAGTAGAGAGGGGAGTGTGAGTGAAGAGTGTTGAATGGGTGAAGAACACCCCCTCTCCCCCTGCTATTTATAGGCAAATGCGCCGGGCATCCAGACATAGCCGTTGGGCAACGGCTAGGAGCCGTTGGAGCAAGGTGGGCCCCCGCAGCCGTTGGGCTGCTTCGGCCGAACCTGGGGTCGGCCGACCCCAGGCCGGGCCCACCTGCCCTGGCCAGTGGCTCTCCAACGGCTAGCTGGGGGCCTGCCTGAGTGCCTCGACCCAAAATCCCTTGAAATATTTTTCAAATGATTTTTCTTGAATTTTCAAACTCAGAAATTATTTTCAGAAATTTTATTTGGAAAAGGGAAAAGGGTTAGATAAATCTAGCATTCAAAATGCAGAATTTTGGAAAATCAAATATGCAATTTTTTTGAAAATAAAATTTTGAAAAGGGAAATATGAGATAAGTACCAGCTTTAACCTTTTTGGTAGAAAGGACCCATCATTTTTAGTCCGACGAGTTGGACTCTTCTCAGTGATCAATTCCATTCAGCACCCCACTCCTGAGAAGTAGAGGGTGGTGCCATCTCAATCTTCCGCCATTCTTTCCGAATTTTCTTTAACCTCTTCGACGGAGATTTCTTCCTCGGGGGTAAAGGCTCCGTCCTTCCCCCAAGTTGCTCAACACTATCTTGCACTAAATAGCACTACTCTTCTTTGTCCAGAAACTTGAACTTCAAGTTCCTCTTCCCAATGCGGAAACGGATGATTCCAGACCCCACATTGATCCTAGCTCGGACATCACTGAGAAATGGTCGCCCAAGGATGAGCGGCATTCCTCCCTCGTCATCCATATCAAGGACCATGAAATCCACGAAGACATAAGAGCTCTTGACTTTGACCAATATGCTCTTAGCAATTCCTTCTGGATATCGTATCATTGAATCTGCAAGTTGGATAGTCCGTGCTGTAGGAGAGAGAGCTGGATATCCCAGTTGCTCGAACATGGCCTTGGACATGAGATTAACACTTGCACCAAGGTCACAAAGGGCATGCCTGATCTGCTTGTAATAGATTGTGCAAGTAATAGTCGGGTAGCCTGGATCTTTCTTGTGCACCACTGCTGATTCCTCCCATGGATCAAGAATTTGTTGTATGGGCTTTCCTGCATAGTTTGAAGCATGTGTCTTCCTAGGTGGCTTACCCCACCTGGTTGAAACTACACTAACATTCTCACAAGAGGATACGGGTTGCCCCGGGATCCTCCCGTTATCAGGAGATGGAACCAAAGCAGCTAGCTGAGCCAGCTGGGTTTCTAACATTTTGTTGAAACTTAGCTGACTCTTCTGAGTAGAAGAAAAACTATCAAGCTTAACGTTGAGGCTTTCCACAGTTTTATCAAGGGCAGCTAGCTTCTTATTAATACCTTCATTAATCTTAGCTTGCCCAAAAATGAGATCTTTCAAGGAAGGTTGGTTGGGATTGTACGAGTTACCTTGGTTACCTCCTTGATAGTAAGGGCGTTGTTGATTCCACGATTGGCCTCCTTGTTGAGGTGGACGATAACCGTTGTTGTTGCCGTTCATGTACATCACTTCCTCCTGAGTCTCCGGACAATAGTTGCCTGAGTGCCCAGTGTTGCCACAGACTTCACAAGTCATGTGAGAATCCATAGGCAGAGTAGTGGTGGCCTTGGCAGCCTTCTCGCTGGTATAGTCATCCAATCTCTTCATAAGAAGATCCATCTTGGCAGTAATCATGTCTGTTTCCTTGACAGTATGAGTACCCCTCGGTCGTGGTTGGAGTCTTTCATCACTCCACCCTTGGTTGGAGACCATCTTCTCAATGAGTAATTTAGCATCATCAATAGTGAGTGAGAAGAATGCTCCTTGAGCAGCAGCATCAATATGGCCTCGGGCTGTCGGAGTCAACCCATTATAGAAGCTTTGAAGAATAAGCCAATCCTCCATCCCATGGTGAGGACAGGCCAGGACATACACCTGAAGCCTTTCCCAAGCCTCTGGAATGGATTCACTTGCTGCTTGCTGAAAGCCAGAAATCCTTCCACGAAGAGCATTGGTTTTACCCAATGGGAAGAACTTCTTGAGAAATGCCTCTAAACACTTACTCCAAGTGTTAATAGCTTCACGATTCGCATAGAACCATTGCTTAGCTTTCCCCAGGAGGGAGAATGGAAATAGCCGTAAACGAATAGCATCCATATTTGCACCCCTGATGATGAAAGCGCTGCATAGCTCTAGGAATTGCTGCAGATGAGCATTGGCATCCTCATATGGCTTGCCACAGAATGGGCTAGCCTGTACCATCGTAATTAGACCCGTCTTGATCTCAAAATTTTCAGTCCCCATTGCCATCTCAGAGCCTTGCAGCACCTGGTCAGCGGAAGGAGCTGAGTACTCACGAAGTGTCTTCTGGGCCATAACGTTGCACGTGGATGGTACAAAGGAAGCTGGTTCGCCCTCCGGACGAGTACGACGAGGTGAGCCGAAATGAATTCGAGCTTTCCTCACAAGTGACTCGGGATCTTCAGTAAAATTTCCCGGTAGGTCGAAACCAGTCATACACTACCTGTCTTCATCATCCAAAGATAAAAGAAGACAATCAAGGTTAGCCTGCATTGAGAGTTGTCCTAACCTACTCAGAGTTTATAAACAGATGCAAAGCATAGTCATGATAATCCTGTGCCTTCCCCGGCAACGGCGCCAGAAATGCTTGTTGGCGTTTCGTAGCGCCGTCATCTTAAGAACAGATCTGGGACCCGTCCTTAGTGACAACACCAGGAAATGCCTTGTAGGCACCTCTCAATATCACAACTAATGGCGCGTTTAGCGTGAACATCGAGACTTGCCAAAGGTTAATCTAAACGATCATGAACGAATCCGCAAGCACACAGATAAACCATTGTAGCATTTCCCCAAGGAAGGAGAGTATTCCAAGGGTATCGAATCCGTGGAAGGCAATGGCGGATATCTTAGACTTATGCTTTTGCTCTGAATGTAAACCAAGAGATAGATATAGGGAACAACACACTCAAAGACAGGGGTAAGATAAAAGATATATGGGGTAGTGTGACACACACACTCAAATCTACCTCTACTCTAGCACACTACAGCTTAGGGGGAACATACGAGTTAGCTCTAGGTTCTAATGTACTAAACATACAAAGCTAGAAGATACAAGAGATGGGCATGAGTATTGCATGAGAGAGATAAGGTTCAGCACCCAGGTACAAACGGGGAGCTAGCCCGCGACGACCAGCACTCTGCGAAACTAGACTTTAGACTCCTACAGCAGGTACCCCAGCGCGGAGGTTGCCCTAGGATCCAACGGGGCTGTCACCACCCGAGGATCGACCTCTATCGTTACGGGGGGTATCCTCATAACTATCGTAGCCAGACAACCCAGGCACCATGCCTACGTTGCTGCTAGACTCCACCCGGCCCGGGCTATTGTGACCCAGGGTGAGAGCCACCAGAAGACTGGTCAACTAGACCGAGTACCGTAGCTTGAACACAGACCTTATGCAACACTCTCATGCCATCTAACAAGATCGACTAAGGCTAGACATACAAACAGATATGAACTCTCTTATGTCTAATCAATAAGATCAAAGGGTCGTGTTCATGAAGAACACGAGCCTCTAACTTATGAACAAACACATAAGGAAGGAGTTTATCACCCTTCAAGTGGATCAAAAGGTAGTGTTCACAAAGAACACAAGCCTCTAAATGATGAACAGAGGATGAACTCAAGAACATATCAAGAATATGATCTACCATGACTTTATATGAAATAGCTGAATAACTGAAGTAGATCAAAGTCATACAAAGAAATAAAGATAAAAGAGAACTCATACCTAGACTTCCAAGAGGACTTGGAACCTGAATAAGAGCTACTCTAGCCTACCCCCTAGCCTTGGAAACTAAAAGTGAGAGGAAAATGAGAGAGTGGTGTGTGAGAAATGGGAGCCCCTCCCCTTCTATTTATAGGCGAGGACAAGGCTTGCTCGGACGCCCAAATGACCCCTAAACACCCGGGAGTGAGGCAATGGACCAATGAGCAGCTGCACGTGTAGGGACCAGATGGGGCGCCACTAAGGCGGTTCGGCCGATCCTAGGATCGGCCGGCCCCTTAGGGTGGCCCCACCTGGTGGCCTTCCTCTGGGTGGCTGCCCTGTGGGCCCTCTGATCCTCCCGCGGTGCATGGCTTGATTTGGTATCCGAGGTGGGCCCTTTGATCCATGTGAAGTCCATGTGGCATCCTCTGATTCATCGGTGAATGCCTCCCCTGGATCGATGACATGGATTGCCATGTTTCCCTTGGTGGCAGCCACCTCCTCAGCTGAGTTGGCATGGTTTCTTCATAGAAGTTGAGTTTCCATCTCTTTAAAGGGGTAAAGCACCTACATACAAATAATCTCCGAGGACAAGTGGAACTACATTATTCAAACCTAAATGCTAGTGAAATATGCATATGCCTCCATTTATGTGAGAATATTGAGGGTTGGAAATGGTGAATTTCCACCGTCAACACTCCCTAGTACTTACCGGGGTGAGGCTGGAGAACCACCCACGATCTCCGGTCATGTGTCGTGAGCAACCGGAGTCTATCAACCAAAAGTCCTCCAAGCCTCCCACCTGCAATCAACAACGAGGACGAGAATGAGCAAGCGACTCAACACTGGGGTTAGTACCAAAAGAGTCAAACCAGTGCCGAGCCATTTGCTCAAAAAAACGGTTAGCAAAATCCATCCTCCCAAAACCTCTAGGCGGAGCCCTCTCACGCCTACCACCAAAGGACCTGTCACGTCTCACTAGAGGAGTACGCGTGCCACAAGGGGGAAAACGTGGCCCATAGTCCATCTGAGACCCAAAGCTCCGATCGTGCCTCCCAAACTCGTAACGATCACGAGAAGGAGCACGTCGAGCCAACTCACCACGCCCAAACCCAACACGCCTGTCTCTCTGAGGAAACACACCTCCACCTCCACCTCCACGAGTGGGAACTATACGCACATACACCTCACCCCTAGGTAGAGGCCCTCTATGAGGCTCAGGCACACCACGAGCAAGGTGGTACTTGTCCTTGTTTGCCATCTCCTTAGCAAACTTCTCATCCCTCTTCCTCCGGAAACAGAACTCATCCTTATGCCCATCCCTCCCACAATACTCACAATGGAAGCGGATCGGCACTGGCTTAGGCGGTGGCTTCTCTGTGGGCTTCTCAACACCTTTCTCTCCTGACTTCCCTACAAAGACATTACCCAAGTTGCTCACAAACTTGATGGGTTTCTGGTAATTCTCTGTTTTCTGGGGGAACACTGGTGGGTCTGGAGTTGTATCGAGCTTGTTTCTTAGGTGGTTTGGCTTGGGTGCATATTTGTTCATGGGTATGGTGTGTGATTGAGTAGGGATCTCTTCAACTTTCTCTTCTCCCTCACCACTCTTCTCAGCCCCCAACGCCTGACCATCAAACCTCTTGAACTGAGCCAACATCAAACTCAACTGTGGCTCATGCCCAGACAACCAACTCATCAATTTCCTAAGCTCACCATTTTCATCCTGCAGACGATCAACATAGTGTGCAAGTTCCATGTTTTCAAAGCATGCATTTCACAGGTTGAACATGATGTAGGAAGAGGAGCTTTCAATGCCGCCTCAAGAGAAACAATCCTAGTGTGAGATTCATCTAGCCTAGCATGCAAAATAGGACATGATGTACAAGCTCCTAACAAAGCTGGCCTAGACTTCAATTCATCACACTCAATCCTAACCACATCTAGTTCCTCAAGAGAGAGGCATGCTTCTCCTTGAGAGCAGTCAAATCAGCAAGAAAAACTGAGTAATCACCACAGTCAATTTCATCAGACACCACAGGAGCAGATTTCAAAGCAGCTATCTCATTTCTAGCATCCACAAGCAAGGATTCAAGTTCAGCTACCTTGTCCTTAGCATCACCCAACAAAGACCTAAATTCCCTCTTCTCCTTGTTGGTCTTTCTAAGCACATCATCACGGTTGTCAAGCAACTCATTCAGCCTAGCATTCTCCTCTAGCAAGATGTTGGGATCTTGTTGTACCTCTTCCTCGGAGTCGGAGTTCGAATCCGAGCTGTGCTTCCCACCCTTCTTGGAGTGCGCCATGCCGCAAAAGCCTCCTTATGCGACGAAGCTCAGGCCGGTGAAGTTCTTGCCCGTGTGCCACTTGTCCTTTTGCTTCTCTTGCTCTTCCTTCCTGCTCGAGTCGGAAGAAGCATCGCTTGATGTCGAGTCGATGTCGCTCGCTCCGGCCACTATTGCTCGAGCGGTCTTCTTCTTATGGCCGCCACTCTTCTTGTGCCTTCTCTCGCTCTTGTCCTTGTGCTTGTCCTTGTAGTCGTTCCGGGAGCGGTGCTTGTTGTAGTCGTGCTTGGGCTTGCCCTTGTAGTCATTCTTGATCTCCATGGCTTCAGGACATTCGGTGATGAAGTGCCCGTGCTTCCTGCACCGATAGCACATCCCCGAGCTCCGCCTTGCATTCTTGCGGTTCTCGTATATCCACCCAAACCTCTTGCTCAACAAGGTGAGATCATCCTCGCTCAGCACCTCAAAGTCCTCATCTGGCAAGAACACAAGACAAGACAAAGAAAAACCAACAGAGTTAGCGTTAGTCCTCGATCCTGAGACAAGAGCCAAACTATGAGGATCAGTGGGGCTCTCGCTCTTGGCTCTCAATCCACGATCAACCTTTGAAGACCTGAGCTTGGAGAACAGCTCGTCAAGCGATAGCATGTCATACGCGCTCGACTCCTCAATGGCCTCAACCTTGGCACTCCACACGGACCTATCCAGGGCATGCAAAAGCTTGATAGCTTGATCATGATCCGTGTATGGGAGCACTGTCACATTGGCCCTCATGTTGTTGACTATGCAAGTGAAGCGCTGAAACAAAGCATCGGTCGACTCACCGGGAAGACGAGTGAAGTTCGCGTACTCTCTCCGGTAAGTGGAAAACATACGGGCTTGCACTTGGGCATTGCCAACATGAGCATTCTTCAACTTGAGCCAAATCTTTCCGGCCACATCCTCTCCATACACTCGATCAAACTCCGAGGCACAGAGAGCACGGAACAAGTAATCAACGGCCTTGCTATTGGCCTCAAACATGTCCCGCGTACCTGGAAGCAGAAAACTATCTGGGATGACATAATGAGGATTCTGAGTGACCTCCCAGATCAGAGTTCCCTTCCCATGCAAAAATGCGCCCATGCGCCTCTCTCACATCGGGTAATTCTTGCCATCAAAGTGCGGAGGACCCGACCCCTTGTCGTAATCGTCCATCTTTGGATCTTAGACTGGTTAGAATCAAGAAGATCCGTAACTGGCTCTGATACCAATTGAAGGACCGAGTAGGGCGACCAGAGAGGGGGGGGAGTGAATGGGAGCCGATAAAAATTCTTCCCGAAGGTCGAACTCGGCCTATACCCCGATTGCCACTCCAAGTGCTCGCGCACACAAAGGAAGCTCCAAACAAGGCACACACAAGCCTAGAAGATCAAGAGACAAGCCTAGGAGCAAAGAGCGGAAGCACCAAAGCAAGAATCAAAGGACTTAGGCAACTCTGTGAAGTCCCTGGCGGACCGTCCGGGATGACCAGGCGGACCGTCCGCGTAGAGGGCGCGGACCGTCCGAGAGGTCACGACGGACTGTCCGTAAAAGCACCCCGAACCACCAGTAGCGCACCCCAAAATTCGGACTATCCGAGGAGGCCACGTGGACTGTCCGCCAGTATCGCGGACCGTCCGTGAGGCCTAGGCGGACTGTCCGCCAACCTCGCTGAAAACCCTAGACAAACCTCAAGGCACCCCAGACAAAATCTCGGCTTCACGGACATCTCGGCCGCACGGACCGTCCGTGAAGCCCTCGCGTACTGTCCGCCAAACCCCTCGCAACAAAACCCTGGGGCCGAAACGGATAGAAACAAAGACACGCAAGAACATGAAGAACACACGACGAACCCTAGGCGCGCGGACCGTCCGTGGCCACCGTGCGGACTGTCCGCGAGCCACGAACAGAACCAAAAACGCCCGAGCCGCGGGGGTCAACTCCAAGAACTCATCACCGGATCTCCCAAATAGTTGAAGTTCTTGAGACAAGATTTTGGGGAGATGAAAAGCGTCACACAAGGATGCTATGCCCCAAAAATCTCGACCTCTGACTCCCTAAATCACCGGGAATCGCGGATCACACAAGCAACCACCAAGGACTCGAACTCCGGCCAAAAACTCACGAATCGAAGGCTCTCCACGGCGTTTGAGGAGTCAAGATCACACACAAAGATGCACAAGGCACCTACCCAAGATCCCCTCAAAGAAATCCGAAGGAAAACGCCCTCAAATCCCCGAATCGAGCGAAGAACGAAACTCCCCAAAAATAGCCCCAAAAATGATACGAAAATCACAGAGGACTAGGAGATCACCGCAACGCCGAATGCTTCCATACATCCAGAGGTCAGAGTCTGTACAAGAGTCTAGCCTAAGGAATCCAGAGGGAAAAGAAGCAGCTCAGAGAAATCTACCGGGGGAGAAAGCCCTAGAGTCCAAAAAAGAGAGAGAGAGATGCCATCCACCTCTCCGCTACTTATACGAAGTCCATCGAAGGGAGGTAAATGACCACGCTACCCCTACTGCTTGAAATGAAGATACAACCCCTCAGGGGCATTTTGGTCAAGTCTTCATCAGGCGGACACGCTTCCACCGCGGCTTCGCTTCACATCGACGCAAACCCCGCGATCACGCCACGTGCTCCCCGTCTCGAAGCTTCTCGAAGCTCCCAGATCACCGTCTCCGTCGCCTCGGGCCTCCGGGCTTGGTTTTGAGGCCCAAACCAAGAAACCGTCCACCGATGATTTTGTGGGCAAACCAACAAACCCCGCGTGCAAGCTTCGGGCTCCATCCGCTACCTTGCACTGACCCATGTTCACAACTTCAGCCCGCCAATCTTGCACCGCACCGCTCGCACTTGACCCCATCGGCCACCGGGTCCATCGAACCAAGCCTACTTGCCTCTCCATCACCCGGAGGCCGCCACGGCTAAGGCCTTTCACGCTTGTTCTTCACCTGCACCGACACGAGTCAAACCGCAACCTGTACCTGCACACTTAGCCAAGCATCTGTCCACACAACGTTGTCAATCACTCATCACTAAGGAGAGACCCTCCACAGGTCCTCGGACACACCTGGTCCTCATGATCAACATCCTGTCACGATGTCCCGCTTATTGTGTAGGTGAACCTAAGAGCATGTTCACGAGGAACGTGTTGAAAACGCTCGGTAGGTCAGGTATGCACCTCTAGCCACCATGGCTACAAGAACATCCTAAGCAATCTATCCGAAATAGATTGGAGAATAAGAAAACCCAAGTGAAGACAATAGAAGAGAAAGCACTTGATCGCTAGAAATCGGATTCAATCTTGCAAATTCAGCATGAAGTATAATACATGGACAAGATCACCACCGGGATCCTACCTTGATCTTGATCCTAGCTTCTAGAACTCCAACGTGGTCTTCCATGCAAGGTTCCCACGTCGGCTAGGGAAACCCTAGTCAACCATCTCGAGACTCTCCTCTCCGGAAGGGTATCCCTCTCTTCTCTGCTCCTCGGCGGCGGATGACGAATTGCTTGATGCGTGGCTCGAGGCACGGGGGCTATAAATAGCCTGAAGATCACCTAGGTCAAAGGGGGTGCCGAACCGGGCCCGGAATGGGCTGGGCCGGCCGGCCAGGGCCCACTTCAGCCCAGTTCGGCCCCGTCTTTCTTCCAGACGCTTCTCGCGACTTCCTGACTTTTTGCCGAGTTGCATGAGGGTCCTTGACGTCATTTTCCTCACGGTTTAGATAAGGGTGCTTGGCGTATGAACTCCCGCATCTTCCGTCTAGGTCCTCAGCATCTCTCGGCTTCACGCTTTAGTCCTTGGTTCATTTGGAGTCATGTTCATCTTGTATCTTGACTTGTCCCGGAGTCCATGATCACCTTGTAAAACCCTTGATGAACTTTACCCGGAAGTCCTCATTTAGGCTCTTGATTCCTGTGTAAACAATAAACTCCAAATACCATGCACGAGTGTGAACTTGACATATAATAAGGGTTAGGATCAATAGTGTGAATAACAAATTAATACCAACATAGAAGGTAAACATGTGGCTAGGTTGACGGAAATCGACCGCCAACATCCCCCCATGCTTAAACCTTGCTCATCCACGAGTAAGCCTTCAATGGATATCAGTGTTGCCTTTCAATGTTCATACCCTGCACTTGATCATACACGAGAAAACATAATGCTCCCTAAATTTATATTCATTAAAGTTCCATAATGTACTAACTTTTATCTTTATGGAGGGTAGATATCATTCGAGCTCTTTCCACAAGTACTTGATTATGCTCTCAAACTTTTAAACAAATCTCAGAAATTTTGAAAAATAAAGAATGAGATAAAGAGAAAAATTGCTTTACCAAGATCAAAAATAACCATCTTGCACTTTGCTCATGTACTCTCATCTCATCTTGTCTCTCAAGCCTACTTGTTCTACTCCTTTCCTCTCTCAAAGTATATGGTGGAAAGCTTTATATGGAGCTATAGGAAAGTTTAGTCCTACCAAGATATTATAGATGAGATATTATTAAAACAAGACTAGCTTCTCATGGTCTTACCGAGACTCGTCAAAAAGGTCATTGGAAAATAATGTTATCAAGGAGGGGGGAGAGATGAACAAACACTTTTAGATAGGTGGACATGTGCAAATGGCGAGAGTGATCCCGAGGCACAAATGAAGTCCTCGTTATCGGATTGCACATGGTTGGAAAGATGAGTATGGCTCTTGATCTTGAATCCTCTTGAAAACTCAAAAAGCACTAAACATAGCTAGAGAACCGGGGAGCTTTATTATATATATTTTTTTTCTTTCTTTTTCTCATCATAATTTTTCTTCTTTATCATTTTTTTTCATCATTTTTTTCTTTCATCATACTTTTTCTCTCCTCTTTTTTTCTTCTTTTTTTATTTGCTCCCCTTGAACGCTAGACTATACTAGGACTTCCTTGGCAACCCCCCTCCCCATGCTTAGACATTTGCTCGTCCTCGGGGAAAAAGGTGATAAATGTGCCAAGGTGGAAATTGAAGCTCTCATATTTTCTTAGGGTGAGATACTCGAAAAATCTTCTAAGGATCTTTTGGAAGTCTCCCTTACTCACTTTAAGCACCTTCCTTGTAATCTTCCTCAAAATATTCATACATAATCATATATTGGGTTGTGGTCAAGGAGGGGAACACAAAAAGATATGTTTAGGTTTTGGTTGGATATCCGGTGAGGTTTGCGAAATTCTCAATGTGGAAACTCACAATGCACAGATAGAAGAGGCTAGCATAAAGAATGATACGCAAAAACGGAATGACCAGCTTCTTAGTCTCGGGCCAGAGAAATCAGGCCTTGAATTAATGCACCCAAAAATAAATCTTGTATATACTAATGCTTTGCACTCAAGTAAGTTTGGGCTTTGGATGGGTAGAGCAAAATGCAAGCGGTACTCATGACAAGGTTAGCATAACTTTTTGAGAATAAAAAGGTTCTTTGATTCACTCAAAGTTGAGAGCAACGAAAAAGAACTATGGGACTTGAGTTATCATAGCCTCCACACAAGATTAGGCTAGCATTTAATTAAATTTCAGATTCATATTAAAAGAGAGCACTAGCTTAAACATGCATAAAACAAGTACAAAGATGAGCAGAGCGGCAACTTTCATCATATATCAACATGGCTTCAACTTATTATCTTCACTAAAGGTGATAAACTTGGTGGCAAACTTTATTCATGTTGGTTTAAAGCAAACACTACTACTAACACACATGCTGAAAATAAATAAAAACTGAAAATGCTACGCACACACAAATTTGCATAAAAGCTGAAAATAAAGAAAAGGAAAGAGGGAAAATCGAACCGAAGTTGAAGGCATCATTATTATTTTTCTTCTTCCTCCTCCATTCTTCATCTTATGGTGGTTGATGATCTTTGCTTGTAGCATGGTTGCGCCGGTCCTCTCGAAATTACTCCGGCGGTGATATGTGAAGGCGACCTATTTGATAGGCAATGTTTGCGGTCCCTTCTTCCATTTGACTTGCATTGGTTTGGATGGGATGCCATGAAAACTTCGTTAGGAACCATGTATGATGGAGGATGTGGTAGCGTGGCTGCCCCACTCCCCCATCCTTGCATTGGCATACTTCCTCCATATGGTGATGGCATCAGAATCCCTCCATGTGGTTGTTCATTATCTTGAATTGCAGCCTCTCCTTCGTCTTGGGCCGCGGAGGATGATCCCTCTCCCACAATTTTTCCTTTATTTGCGGGGATTCACACATGTCTTAAATGTCTTCATGTGGTTCCATGATCCTTCATGTGAGAGCCCAAAAATATCAGCGCCATTGGATGTTGTCTTATGTGTGTAGTCCATTGTGGTCTTCTTCAAACATCTCCTTGCATCGGATGCCGCCAACTCGTGTCTTCATTTGCCAATGCTCCAGGGGTCTTTGTTTTGTTCCAAGCCTCTGAATTTCTTCATGAGTGGTCTAATGGAAGCATTCCCTAAGCTCTTCTTCGTTGTTGTCTTCCTTACCTTCGCCATCTTGTTCTCATCATATTGCAGCTGCCTCTTCTTTGGATTTCCCCCTGTATACATAACAGAACATATACGAAAATATGATTCTATTGAAAAATTTATAAAATTACCTTTCCAACGGGTACTCATCCATCTTAATTGGAGTCCAAATGAGGGAGTTATGGCAGTTTCACTTCAGCTTTGCTTGCTGTCCAGAAATTTTCAGGACGTGCAATCATCAGTGATTCGGCTATATCCGCTTATAGGAACCTCCAATCGATTTGATTCTTGTCTTATTGGAAGTGTAACTTCATGGGGCTTCTAAATATCCAAAGATATCCTATTGTTCTTCCCATGAGGCTGTGCAAAACTTGATGCGAACATACTTCAAAGATGTTGAAGAGCTTGATCTTGTGATTTCGGGGGCATCGTGATTGCTCCCAATACCTATTGCTTGAACAAACACATCTCCACAAAACATTAGTCTTAAAATTTTAATTGACATGTTGACTTACCTTGTTCTTAATCTTCTTTGCCGGTACAAGAAATCCTTCCTCTAACCAATTTTGTCTTCATTCAATCTCAACCTCATGTTGGGAAGAGGACCATTAATCTTTGTCAACTTGTACCTTCTCCTCTCATCTCCACTAATAAATTTTCCTTGCTTCATGTACTCGATCCCAAAGAAAATCCGAGAAGGAGAAATTTTGGGTTCCTTGTTATCTTCTCCTGAAATCATTCCCCAAAAATCCTTCTAACATATTTCTTGGACATCAACTTGCGTTGGGGCTTCCTTCTTGTAACCGAGTAGTTCTCCAATATATCCATAAGGAACTAGTTGCTCTTTATCTTCAAGGCGGAATAAGAGGCATGACACCCCTTCATTAATGACCGGTGCAAATGTATAAAAATTTCCAAGCCAAGCTCCTTGTGAGTAGTCACACCAACTCCATTAAAGAATTGCACCCATCCAAGGTTGCTCAAGATTTGATATCCGAGTAGAATCCTACACTTGGAGGGCATCATCGAAGTCAACATTTGGCACAAGCCTCCTCTCAAGATGAACAAGCCTCTCCTCCTCCTCCTCCATCTTTATGACGAATCCATTGGAATGCCTCGAAGTGTATGGTGGTGGAGTGGATGAACGAGTTGAGCATCGTGGTGGAACGAGTGGCTCCTCCGTGTGTCCTTGCGGTTTGGTGTACCGCATGGATGAGCTTCGTGTACTCCTTAAGCCACCAAGGGGCATCGTGCCACTCCTCGGTGGTGCCACGTCTTCCTCCATGCTTCGGGGAGACTCGGAGATCGAGTGCCTCCTCGAAGAGCTTGATGATGACCTACGATGATGATGATCGTGTCTTCTTTCCGAGGATGATGTTCATGATCTCTCTCATCACTCCTTGCTGCACAAAGTCACAAACAACTCCCCCAGGGGTTTCTTGTCGGTGGAAATACACACAAAGAAAGAATATGGATGGCGGAGTGTGATATTGTTAGGGTGAAGTGTGAGGTACACAAGATAGGAGTGATGTTTGCCCAAAGGGTTTATGAATATTTGAACATGCAATCGCCTATCATGGTGAAGCCAATCTATTGAGGTGTGACATGATATGTTGACGTGATCTACGGGAGTAACCCCGAAAGCAAGGTAGCTAACCTTAATCATCAAAGCATCATCAACATGAACAAGAGATTGAAAGCAAAAGGATCGGCGATTACATGACAAGATCCTACAACCCCATGGAACTCAAATTTTTCTAGGTTGTTTCTAGAACATATGGGCTATGAACTCAAGAACGCAAGTTAACAAATGGATAAAACTTACCTCCCTTATTGCCTTGTGTCCGCGTGATCCACGAGATTCCATCACCCAAACGTCCACAACCACTCCTTTGCTTGCATGATTTAGGGTTCCACCACCATTATTTTGCTTTGTGTCACTTCTTTGTTCCCTTGCCTCATGTGCTTCTACTAATTTCATGCAAAACAAAGCCCTTGCTTCCCCCATGCTTGTCCTTTGCATGTGCCCAAGATGCCAAATGATGGATGCCTTCCCGCGATGCATCATGGAGCACTATATGTTAATCAAGCTCAAAAACCTCCTCTTAATCATGTTTAGATGCTAATCGCTCCTCTAATTTTGAAAATTTAAAAATTAACTCAGCGCTAGCGATGAGTTCAAATATATCATTAGAGGAGATTTTAGGCATCCGAAACAATTGTAAAATTTATTTTGCTTGCACCAGGATCGATTGGTTTCATTAATTGATAGCAAGCTCCTCCGACTTGACCGTGGGGGCATAGGTTTAGGTTCTAATTTTGGCCAAACATGAGAGAGAGAGAGATTTTGAATAAAAATAAATTCAATGGGGCTTAGAAAAATTCTAATTCTAGAGAAACCGGTAGATGTCAAGAAAACTAGCCAACCTTAACATCATGAAGAAGATGAAAGGCTTGGATAGGATCTGAATTTTTGGTACGAGTTTCTCAAAAAGAGGCAAATAAAACATAGGATGGCTCATGTCATTGGTTTATGATCCAAAAATCCAAATAAAAGATTGCGCAAGCAAAAGGTTCTCCGAAACTTGTTCAACCACTTAAGAGTTAATAAAATGTTTTGCGTAGCAAATTCTAAGACTCACTTACTTGAAATTCGGAAATCTTCCGGGTTGCCCTCCGGTAACTTTGTTCTTGATCGGGTTGTTCTCCCGGTGGCTTATTTTTGACTCGACGAACGGGTTGCCTCCCGCAAAGCGCTTCGTTTATAATTTATAGCTAGACTTCTTCTCTTCTTCACTTCGGATCAACACTTTTTGTGGGCGTTGCAATCTTGGGGACCTCACTTCTACACCATCCTTGGCCTTGGTGTAGGTTTATTCTTCGGCTTAGTCGTCTTTTTGGTCTTCACAGGCGGGCATTGATTCTTGGTCTTGACGGATGCAACAACTTTCGTGTCTTCTTCGCTTCGTTTTCCTTGGGCTCCTCCCTTCCGATGCAATGATGAGGTAGAATGTATTTTATATTGACCATGTTACATACCTTGAATCGTGGTTAACTTGAATGCACTCCTCTCGCCATCACTTGATCTCCCCCTTGCCGACGTTGATTGTTGCTCCGACGGTCTTGAGGAACGATCTCCCTAGGATGAGTGGAGGATGAGGTTGATCTCCCTTCAATCTTGTAGGTGGAGTTTCTCTTGGAGATTCCGACGATGTCCGGCCTCTGCTTTTAGATCTTCGTGTTGCACGTCACCTTCGCCTGCAAAATTTTTCTAAACCATCCACAAAATATGTGTTTTCTTTGTTGGAGATGTAGCCGTCCACCTCCTATTAGGGTTAGCCAAATATATACAAAAACTAAAAGAAAACTAGGGTCTAGCAAAACCCTAGATTAGATTGATTTTTTTTAATTGAGGATGATCAAAATTAAGAGATGCAAAAGAAAAATCAAGAGAAAAACTGAAAATATTCACAAACGTAATACTAGATTGAATCTTGATTACTTGTTCCCCGGCAACGGCGCCAGAAAAAGGGGCTTGTTGACGGTTGATAGTCGTATGAAAGTTCGTTTGGACTTGCAAGCGAACAAATCCCCCGTCATAGTCAAGGGACCCTTCTTCCCTTGAGTGGTGAACCCAAGGTATCGAATCCGTGGAACAATGTGTAATGCAAGATCCAATCTAATAAGCGGAAAACACTTTGATCTTGAAAAGGATTTTTGCATCTAATCTATGGAAGAACCATGAAAACACATCTAATCTACTTAACACCGGAGGTAGAAAGAGAAAGAGAGAGAGGAGGTAAAACCAATCTAGATATTGGATCGGGTCTTTTGTTTGAAGTTCCAAAACCAAGAAGAATAAAGCAAACGAATCTCATTAAAAACCTCTTTAAATCGTGGCTTCCGTTCCAACCCTCAAAGGCACCTACCGTACACGTGATCAACATCCTGTCACGATGTCCCGCTTATTGTGTAGGTGAACCTAAGAGTACGTTCACGAGGAACGTGTTGAAAACGCTCGGTAGGTCAGGTATGCACCTCTAGCCACCATGGCTACAAGAACATCATAAGCAATCTATCCGAAATAGATTGGAGAATAAGAAAATCCAAGCGAAGACAAAATAGAAGAGAAAGCACTTGATCGCTAGAAATCGGATTCAATCTTGCAAATTCAACATGAAATATAATACATGGACAAGATCACCACCGGGATCGTACCTTGATCTTGATCCTAGCTTCTAGAACTCCGACGTGGTCTTCCATGCAAGGTTCCCACGTCGGTTAGGGAAACCCTAGTCAATCATCTCGACCCTCTCCTCTCCGGAAGGGTATGCCTCTCTTCTCTGCTCCTCGGCGGCGGATGACGAATTGCTTGATCTGTGACTCGAGGCACGAGAGCTATAAATAGTTCGAAGATCACCTAGGTCAAAGGGGGCGCCGAACCGGGCTCGGAATGGGCTGGGCCGGCCGGCCTGGGCCCACTTTGACCCAGTTCGGCTCCGTCTTTCTTCCAGACGCTTCTCGCGACTTCCTGACTTTTTGCCGAGTTGCATGTGGGTCCTTGACGTCATTTTCCTCGCGGTTTAGATAAGGGTGCTTGGCGTATGAACTTCCGCATCTTCCGTCTAGGTCCTCAGCACTTCTCGGCTTCACGTTTTAGTCCTTGGTTCATTTGGAGTCATGTTCATCTTGTATCTTGACTTGTCCCGGGGTTCATGATCACCTTGTAAAACCCTTGATGAACTTTACCCGGAAGTCCTCATTTAGGCTCTTGATTCCTGTGTAAATAATAAACTCCAAATACCTTGTAAAACCCTTGATGAACTTTACCCGGAAGTCCTCATTTAGACTCATTTAGGATCGTTAGTGTGAATAACAAATTAATACCAACATAGAAGGTAAACATGTGGTTAGGTTGACGGAAATCGACCGCCAACACCTGCCAGCACACTATTTTCCAAGTGTCAGCACAAATCTTTTCTGACCTAGTGGCTTATGTGGCAGTATATTTATGGAAGAGAGAGGGAGAAAAATCAAGACTCCAAGTCTATGATAGCTTCGAGGTAATAAATGCTTTTAGACTCTATGTAGAGTCTGCACTGTGAGTACCCTAATGCATAATGCTTCATTAATCATCCTCTAATCGTATAGTCAAATCTCTCATTAGATTTCTTTCTCTCGAAAATTTACATAAGAGTGTGAAGGTAGTTTTATAAACTGACTTCATTTAATATATTAAATTAGTGATCAAAATCACATTTAATACCTGAAATACTAAATACGTTCAAAATCGCGAAACTCGTCGAAGTTGTCTGTGGGCTGTGGCAGCCTTCATCTCTGCAAACGAGAACCGGCGGAATGGCGCTGCAGGTATAGTGCAGGTGGAGGTGCGCGCTCGTCCTTCGTCCTTCGTCCTCCTCAGCATTGCCCGAAGACGTTCCGCCGCATCGACCATCTCAGGACGTTTGTCCCTTAAGCATTCACCTGCTAGCTTCCCAACATCTTCAAGAATCTACATGTTATTCTGGGTGGCGATTTCGATGTCAAACATCTCTTTCACTGCTTGGATGCATGTCACTCGCAAGGGCTTCTTGTATACCAAAATTGGTGGCCCCTCCATCTGTTACCCTTTTCCTAGTGATAAGTTCGAAAAGAACAAACTCCAAAGCTGTAAACATGGCTCTTCACAGTGAGACGTCCATCTCGCGCTAACATAGGGTCCATGTAACCTATGCTCCCCGCTACATGCTGCGTGTATACTACTGTCTCGTTCGTCTTGATCAACCTTGATATTCTCAAATCCGATAGTTTTCCACTGAAGCTCGCACCTAATAATATATTGGCAGGCTGTATCCGATAGTGTGTTGCGGTGTATTCTTCCTTGAAGATACTTGGGATCTATCTCCCCACACATCATGAATATATAATCATAAACATACATTCATGTATTTTGGGAATTTTTATAGTTACATTGCAGATAATTTAGATTTGGTTAATTTAGGATATTTTTAATAATCAAAGATGAGGGTAATTTAGGTGCAAATTTAGGGAGGCTATTTAGACGAAGAGCAAGATTACTTTATGTTTTATAGTGGCAGAGGTTTGTAATTTATATTAATTTATGAGTTATTTTAAATTATTTTTATAATGGAATATGTCAAAATGTCTTTTTTTTAGATAATGGATAACATCTGGCCTCTATATCCACTTCTAGATATATACAGCCCATAGATTACAAGAGTTCTTAGACTCCAATTCTCAAAACTGAGAATAAATGCAACGAACAAGAGAAAAACACAAGACTAAAAAAGAAAGCTTGAAAAACTAAGCTTCTAACTTCTTCTACATCTTTGCTTCCACCTTGTTTTACGCTTATGTAACAACAAATCATCACATCACTCGTCTACTTAGAAACTGAAGATGTTAAAAATGTCCTGCAGCAACAAAGATCACACCCGCTGAACAACCTCAACCAACAACCCAAGAGAGGCAATGGCAATGGACAGAGCTTCCAAGACAACGCCTCAAGGGAGGTGTTGGGGATCTGGGGAGGGGACCTCCACCAGCATGGGGCCTCGACAAGGGCGAAGGTGTGGGTCCCCCAACCAGGGGTCCCCGCGTGAGCCCGCCATGAAGAAGACGACCCACCCGAACGGGATAGCACGGGGGCAAGGCAGGAAAGGCTGCAGGGCGGGAGACGGAGGACGCGGGAGGATTCCGTTTCCAGCACCCGGAAACACTACGTGAAAAACAGATATTGGTAACGGACGCGGATGTCCATTGGTAACGGGCAAAACGCCCGTTACCGATCAAGCGTTACAAATAAGCCAACAAAGGTAACGGGCCGATGCCCGTTACTGATGACACGTAATTGTAACGGGCGTCGAACAAAGACTGTTACCACAACTACTTACCGGTCACCTGAAATGGCTGTTTCTCCGAGCCCACCAGAGCCTTTGGTAACGGGCGCAGACACTGAGCCCGTTACTCATAACACGTATTAGTAACGGGTGTCTAACAAAGATCGTTACCGAAACTAGTTATCGGTCACCTAAAATGTCTGTTTCTCTGGGCCCACATAGACCTTTGGTAACAGGCACAGAAACCGAGCCCGTTACATGAACTCAATATCGGAGACGTTTGCTGTGGACACACGTCTCCACGAAAGGAGACGCATTTTTTGTACGCGCGTCTGCTCTGTCTGGGCGAAAGGAGACGCGTGCTCTGGACGCGTGTCTCCTCTGTCTCGATGAAAGCATCAACTTCTAGGGTCCACCGGTCAGTATTAGTAACAAGCCTTTATGCGGCCCGTTACACTTGTAACGGGCGTTCCAAGTGAAGCCCGTTACTCACGGATCAGTTTTTGTAACGTGTCTTACTTAACGCCCGTGACCGATACGTAGGGCACCTACAGTAATCTGTCCGTTTTCTGGCTACATCCCGGAACCAGTCAGGATTTGGCAGCCACCAAATCAGGGGCTGCATCTTGGAAACAGCCAGGATTTGGCAGCCACCACAGCAATGCAAGGAGACATCACAAACACATTCTCATCACATATATACACAAGCAAGATCACATATATATACACAATGCGAGATCACATCAAGTTCCTCATCAGATCGACATGCATGCTAAAGTTTCAAGTTCCTCATCGGTGCTTTGTTTGGATGGAGTCCTGAGAAAACTGCCTAAACCAGGCAACATCTGACCCCAGCCAAGCAGGTTTCTCAGGCAGTACTAAACTAGCCTGAATGCAGCAAGTTTCAAGTTTGTCAGGCAGTATAATGAACTCACGGTGCACCATTATAGAGGTTACCGTTTCGGTCGAGGATTTCCTTAACAATGTACTCGCACAGCATCTCTCGGACCGGCTTTAGATCTTTTGTAGAAACATTTAGGGCAGGTTTGAAATCCTGCAAAATACAGTTATTATGAGAATACAAGTACAAATCAGTTTCTAAAATCAAATAGAGAATATGAGCAGAGATAAGGGTAAGCATTATCTACTTACAGCAGTCTTCTTGATGTGAGGTATGTCTTCGAGTAGTTTGAACATATTGAATGCCACATGGAATCCATGCAAAAAGGACCCCGATGGCTGCTGAGCACACTGCGCATCGTGATACCAAAATGACAAGTTAATGCAGTACCAAATTGATATGAAGGGACCATAAAAAAAACCTCGGTCTTACAGTGGTATTTGGCTTGTGCTTGAATGTCTGATTGGATTTCAGCTTTTTCTTCTTTCCATTCATCACTTCGTCCTTTGGGCATATATTTTCAGAGGCCCTGCATGATCGGCAATACCGATTAGAAACACTAAGAGATTGAATTTTGTGAACAACATCTACAAGGTACGGACCAATTCACAAGCGCTCGGAGGTCTTCGAACTTTCACGCGGGATGATGTTTAGCAGAATCTAGATACCAAACCTCTTTGAACTTCATACAAATGATCAGTGTTACAAAGTGGCCACCGGTGCAGAAGGCACCCACCACGTAGTCATTTGTCATTGCATTTCTCAATGCTTGTATTACAAGGGTAGACTCCTTATCAATCTTTGTGGTCGTGAGAACCTGTGGATCCAAAAACCCAACACTGATCTTCATCTCCGCTGCCTCGTCCATCATTTTCCTACAAAAAATCCAAATGTTAGCATGCATGAACTTTGTGGTCAAAATTAAAGAAATACTATTTTAGTTTTAAGGCACTTACAATGTCCACAACCTCAAGAAGGTCTCATCCAGAGCAACCAGGGTTATAAGGTCATACACGTGACTGAATGTAATGTTTAACATTAAATCACCAGTACCATGAAAGGAGTCTTCATGCAACTTTGCTGGAAAACTAAGTTTATTACTGTGTTCCATGGCGTAAGCATGCAACCTGGCACAATTCGGTCCAGCAGCCTGTAAGTCTGCTTCTGACAATACAGCCACAGCAGGCTTGTATTTTGGATCCCGTTTTGTCCAAAAACAGTTAAGAAGCCCATATCTAAGCACAGGTTTCCTGGCCCCCTTCTTCTGCGGTAGCTGCTGCTCAGGTGGAGATTGTCTGTCCTCCGCCTGTCGCTGCTGCTGCTTAGACGGAGATTGCCTATCCTCCTCCTGCTGTTGTCGATGCTCAAAGTGGGAATCAATATTTTGCCATTGTTGACCATCTGCGGGGTGCTTAATCTTGCCAACTTCCTTCGTTCGTGCCTTATGCCAACGAAAGAGTTGGGCCTCCTTTCATGTGGCGAACCATCTTCTCAACTAAGGAATGATGCAAAAATACCATGCTACCCTTACAGGAGCCTCTTTAACCTTCTTCTTCTTCTTCTTGCATGTGATCTCCACGGGCTCGTTCTCGTCATCATCAGCATTGTTATCATCTCCACCATCTTTTTTCCTCTTGTACCGATGGAACCCACACTTGGAGCACTTGTCAAGGTCTGCATAATCTCTACGGAACAATACACAACTGTTCTTACAAGCATGAATTTTTTCAACCTCTATTCCTAGAGGACAAATTATCTTCTTTGCCTCACAGACAGACTCGGCTATTTGGTTTCCCTCGGGTAGCATGTCCTTAAGGAGATCCAATAGTTGTTTGAAACTTTTGTTGCTCCAACCATGATCTGCCTTAAGCAACAAAAGTTTTAGATCACCAGAAAGGCGAGAGTACTTCTTGCAACCAGGATAGATGGGTTTCTTTGAATCTTCAACGAACTGCTTCAGCCTCGCTAATTCAGAAGTTGTATACACTCGTTGAAACTCAACATCCCACAACATTTGATCAACATTGTGCACACGTTGCAACAACTCACCATCATTGAAGCCCGTAACTTCTTGATCAGTGATATCCTTAGGCCTCATCACAATTGGTGGAAATGGTTCATTTTCCTCAAAAACTCCACCTTCATCAAGCTCTTCATCATGGCATAGCGTTGCCCCTTCATTATTAAGGCCCGTAGCATGGTGTCGCGCTTCACCTTCATTTAGGCATCCTGCTTCGACTTCATTAAGTCCTTCCTCACCATGTTTATTCCAACACGTGTAATTTTCTTTGAAACCACGTGTGATCAAATGATGAAAAATGTTGTCCCGTTGTCTGAATTTCTTCTGGTTGAGACAATCTATACAGGGGCAAAGCATTGCCTGAACACCACAGTTTCTCATATCCGCCTCTGCTTGATCTAGAAAACCATTGACCCCCCTAAGAAACTGTCCCAAACTCGGGACTTACTGTACATCCAAGCCCGAGCAGCAGCAGCCATCTGCAATTTTCATACATCAAATGAGCATAATGCATCACCAAAACCGATGAGTAAGAGGATTAGGACAGCGAAGTTCAATAAAAGGGGCAATTTCCACCTTGATGAGGACTGTCTACGAGGCGAGCGCTTCCGAGGAGGAGGACGAGGCGTCGCGGCCGCGGCGACGGCGACGGCGCGGAGGACGGCGCCGAGCCCGAGGAGGAGGATTAGCTGCTGCTTTGGAGGACAGCGACGTACGGCGCGGAGGGACGCCGCGTCGCGGTCGACGTCCGCCGGCCCCTTTCGCCGTCGCGCACGCGGCCGGCCGGCCTGCTGTAGCACCAACTTTCTGAGGAGAGAGAGAGTGTGCGCAGCGAGTGGGGCCTTAAGAGAGCACGCGAAAATGCTGCTACAGCAACGGCGGGGAGAGAGCGAGTGGGGCCCTCAGAGGAGAGAGAGCGAGTGTAGTTGTCGGAGATAGCAAAGTGGTCGGAACGCAAAGACAAAGACGTGTATTAACAACACGCGTCTCTAATGTGAGAATACAAAGGAGATGCTAGCTCCAAACAAGTGTCGCTAATTGGGTCGTCATAAAACGAGACGCGTACTAAAAACCACGCGTCTCCAATAGGAAAGTCCTCGGTAACGGACTTAAAGAGCTTGTTACAGATAGGTTTCACTTTCGTATCGGATGCATTTTAACGTCCGTTACAAAGAAAACATGTAACGGGCGTTTAAGAAGTCCGTTACTAGAAGTCCTAATTGGTAACAAGCGTTGTGGTGGCGAGGTCAGGGCGAGGTCGGGGTCGAACCTGTCGTGCTTATGCGTAACGCACGTCAAACAACAATCGTTACAGATGGAGTCCATGTAACAGGTGTTAAGAGCCCGTTACAAATGCTGCGTGACCTATTTGAGGTTTTCACATAGTGAAAGGCACCGAAGGCCGGGAGGACCCCGAGAGGACCAGACACGTGGTAGGGAGACCGTTTTTAGGGTTCGTGTAGCGGGAGGGAGAATATACCAACGTGCCCTCGGGGGATGGTAGCACGTCCGTACCGGAGTCGTACCGGGGGTAAAACGGACTTTGTACCGGAACGGCCTTGGAGGCCTATAAAAGAGGGCGTCGGTCCTTTGTATTGAGTTCAGTTGAATCTATTCACTCTATTCATTCCACTAGTCACTCAGTCCCGTAGTAGCTCTCCTGAGCCGTACGTTCTGGCTCAAGGGCCCCACCTTTTACTGTTTGGGCTATTACTACTGTGCCACCACCGTCCGACCAAACTGGTCTAGATCTTCACCTGAAAAGCTCACCGGAGAGGAGGGAATAGGAGCCATGGATGACGCACAAAGGTAAACGACACCATGGTGCGCCGCCGTCATCGGCCTGCAAAACAGAATAATGTCAATAAGACCATCCACACTCGTTCTCCTTCATTTTCTCCTTCAAAACGGAATATTCCATCCTACTCACTCATATTCTCTCCTTTATACTTCTCCCGCATTCATCATCCTTCATATTTCTCCTCCATCCCAACCACCCGCTCGTGGGCCCACACGTCAGCCTCACCCCTATCACCACCACCTAACCCCTCCCACCTCGCAGACACGGCGCCGGCGCCCCTCCCTCTCCCTGCTCCTTCCTCCCGGCGCCCCTCCTCCTCCCCCTCTCTGCTCCACAGCCCCGGCGTCGGCGGGCGTGGAGGGCAGGCCGCGGCGCGCGGCGGATCCGCGCCGGTGCTAGGGCCGGCGGCGCGCGGCAGATCTTGCGCCGGCGGGTGTGGAGGTGCCGGCGGAGGAGCCGAGGCCCGCGGCGGCGTGGAGGTCCCGGCGGAGGAGCTCGCGCCCGGCCTCGAGCTCGCGCCGGCGAGCCTCTGCCTCGGGCGGTAGGAGGAGGAGTGCGGCGGAGCTCCTCTGCTCCCCGCGCGGCCAGCCCCTTGCTTCCTCCGCCGTCCAAGCGTCCGCAGCACCGGCGGCGGCGCGCGGCGGATCCGGCGCCGGCGGGCGTGGAGGCCCCGGCGGAGGAGCCGAGGTCCGCGGCAGGCGCGGAGGCCCCGGCGGATCGAGCGGCGTGCTCCCTGCTCGAGGAGCAGAGCAGGCACGGCGGCGGGGTCCTCTCCGGCGGCGCCCCTCCCGGTAGGCCGGCCTTGGCGCCCTCCCTTGCTCGCCGACGACCTCCATCGCGGCCGCCTCCGCCTGCGCCGGCACGCCGTCCTCCCGCGCCGGCATCCGCGAGCTCGAGCTCGCCGGCGGCCACGGCGAGCCCCAGATCCTCCCTCTCCTGCTCCTGCTCGCGCGCACGTCGGCCGACGCGGAGGGACGCGGGGACGGCGATGCGGACGGACGGCGAGCACGGCGGGAGCTCCAGGCAAGGTCGTTGGTGCGGTGCATCGGGACGTGTGGTGGGCCCTCGCGGATCCCTCTCGATCCCCCTGGATATGAAGGAAGCAGGGGGGCGACGCCTTTTTCCCGGTCTCCTCCAGGAGACCGCTGCAGGGCTTCTCCCTTCAAAAAGCGACGGGAAAAGGGATAGCGCGGTTTTGAAGGAGACCGGTGCGGGTGGTCTAATGTTTTAGAAAACATAATAGATCCCATGGCTACAGCGATTATATCTATATGTTGCTGTTTTTTTTAGAATTTATCTTTTTTTCCTAGCACGTCTTATAAGAATGAATGTCTTCAATTAGCAGTATTTAGATAAGCTAAGATTGTAGTCTGGTGTGCCAGGCACCGGGTCGCATACAGTTGGCTAGCATACTGCATACTTCACCGTACCGGACAGCAAGGAAACTGTGAACAGAAGAATATTGCTTGCTGTCGTTGGGTGAATAACTTATTTCTCCATGCAGTCCATATATCACTTTTCGTGGGGTGAATAACTGCAATACGTATGATACACGTTACAACTTACAAGCAAGGATACTGTAATTAAGTACCACAGTAGAGATGATACTTGGCACGGCATAATGCACAATACTTCTCTGACAAACCATATTAACGCTTCAAACTCATGAGAGCATGTGTCTAACTAATCTCTCTTTCTCGTGGGGTTCAGGAGCTGCCAGAAGACGTTGATAGGTACCAGCTCATGGCATCCTTGTTGCTGTCAATGTCCTGACTCATGGCGTCACGAGACACGCTAGCAGCAAGGCGCTGGCTCGCCTCTGCACTCTCCTGCAACTGAAGGGCGCACTCCAGGTCCGAAATCACATCCACCATTGATGGGCGGTCAATACTCCGATTAGCAAGACATTTCTCACAGGTTTCGACAAAATTGTTCAAACTCTGTTGATTTATCTTTCCCTTCAGGTGACAGTCGACGATCTGATCAACTTTTCCCTCTTTCTTGCAACGCACAGCCCAGTGTAATAAGCAAACTTTTCCTAGGAAAGGCTGCGCACAGAGCACCTCAAACAGCACGGCACCAAAAGAAAACACGTCTGATTTCTCAGTTAGCCGGCCGGTGGAGTCGTATTGGGGATCGTAGATGTTACCGTGTGCATTGCATATTGTGTCGGTGTTTGGATCCGTCTCGATATTGTCTGAAATCTTGGCAACCCATTCGTTATCAAGGAGAATATTGGTCAGCTTCACGTTGCGGTGGATGATGGCAGGCTCTGCACATGTGTGAAGATAGTGCAGACCACGAGCTGCACCAATGCAAATCTCCAGACGCTGCTTCCAGCTAAGGGGCGACTTCCAGATATGGGGTAAGTTCCATGTTTCAAACAGGTGCTCACGCAAACTTCCATGAGCCATATAGTCATAAACCAGGATCATCTCAACCTCATCACAGTAACCAATAAGTGGTACAAGATGACGGTGGCGGAGCATTGATCTAATCTTTGTTGTGCGGCGACACTTCAGACACTTGATAGCAACCATACTTGTTCCGCCGTCAATCATTCCACGGTAAACCCTACCATATTCGCCCTTACCAACAAGAAGCAACTTGTCAAAGTTTTTTGTTGCAGCCTTCATCTCTGCATATGAGAACTTGCGGTACAGTTCCAGCGAGGGAGATGCAGGCATGCTCGTCTTTACTGAAGGAATAATCAAGTCTCGCCGTTGTTGTCCCTGAAGAGAAGCTTTCCTTAGCGCGCGAAGACGCTCTGCCACATCAATCATATCAGGACGTCTATCTCTTTCCATCGTCAAGCATTCACCTGCTAGCTTGGTGACTCCTTCAAGAATTTTCATGTTATCTTGGTTAGCAATTTTTTCATCAAAAACCCCTCTGATCCCTCTTGAAAGAGGATTTGCACATAGGTAAATGATATTGACTCCCCCAATTTTTGTTGTTGCCTTTTTCCTAGTGATCAGTTCCAAGAGGACAACTCCAAAACTGTACACATCACTCTTCACGGTGAGACATCCATCCTGAGCAAACAAAGGATCCAGATAACCTATGCTTCCTTTTATATTATCCGTGTATAATGTGTCGTCTGTGTTAACTAGCCTTGATATTCCAAAGTCCGATATTTTGGCACTGAAATTGTGATCTAACAGTATATTAGCAGGCTTGATGTCACCATGAATGACCTGAGTATACATGTAAGAGTGCATGTATGCCAATGCCTCTGCGCACTCTGTGGCGATTCTAAGTCGTGTATGTAAAGGAATGTGACCACGAACACGGTGAAGAGCATCACTCAGGTTCCCATTACTGATGTACTCGGTGATCATCATTAGAGCGTTTTCCTCCACACAGTAACCGATGAGCTTCACTACATTCTTGTGGTTGATTTCACGATGGACGATCAACTCTTTAGCAAAATCTTCATCTTTCACATTGTTTATAAACCTCTTCACTGCAACCATACTCCTGTCCTGAAGAACTCCTTGGAACACTTCTCCAAAGCCACCTCTCCCGATTATGGTTCTATAGCTGTTGGTTATTATTTCGATCTCACCTTTTGTGAAACATCTAATGTTATGATTACTATGCATCATCCACTTTGACTTATTAGCTCCTGGGATCAATTCAGCCACCTTATTCTCCGGAAGATCCATCCTGTGAGAGTAATAAAGCAGTAAAAATACCGGTTAATTCTGACAAAGAACGATATAGGTGTAGAAGATGATTGACAATTCATAACTCAGTGTCTTGATCACTACCTCTGGTAGTGCATTGTATTTGCAGAATTGCACCAGTGATCCCAGCAAAACAAACAGTTCTTTCTTCTGTCTTGAACTAATGAACTTCAGCTCTCCATATCTCTGAATGCCAACCTAAAATTCTTCCCAGAGAGTATTATGTGCTTCAGTTTGAGTCCAGTACATATTTTTCTGCAGTGCAAGGGCAACTCAAAGAATCAATCAACTACATCCGGTAATTTATGGCATGGCAGGTGTGCAACCATTGGCCAACATCTATCGATGTGTACTAGTGATTCGTGGTAGACAGATAGGAAATTGTGTGATGTATTGGAGATGATTTAGTCGTAACTCACAAATCGTCTCCTCTCTCCTGTAGTAGCTGATTTATATTTTCCTTTTTTCTAAGAAACAAGTAGCTGATTTATATGTTGTACGGTTCTGTACTTATATTGTTTTTTAAACAATATTTACATTGGGAATAATGGTCTAATGGGAAATGGTTCTGACTTAAGATCGATCGCTATGGAAAGTATAACTAGAACGAAGAAAAAGGGGGTGAAAACACACGGACAGGAAGCGCCATGTTCAATCTTTCTTTCTGCTCCAGCTACTGTGTAATAAGAATGTAAATATTTGCCTCTCAGCACCGAGAACCGGGACAGTGAAAAACAAGAAGAACCTAGCTAGAACTTGAATTAGCATCTAAACAAGATAGGCACGTATGGGACATACCTGCTGTGATTATGGATTGTGCCGCGGACGACGCCGAGCACAAATCATCGCCCGTCGTGATCAGTTGGTTCTCACACCACCATGGATAGAACGGGCCTCGGAGTAGACTACACATTGTTGGTTCGGGGTCTAAAGAAACATATGCAAATGGCGGGTAGCTCTCAACTCTCAAGCAAGTTGACCAAACGTGAATTCGAGGCCTTATTTTCATTGTCAGCGCAAAATGGGACCCTGTGTGATGGGAATTGTTCTGTTAGGATTTGCTAGACGTACTTGTCGTGGGACGGTTAACTGAAGTGGACGGGTCTGACCAAAGGCGGGTGAGGCAATCCATCGAGCACTTGACCTGCGCGGTACAACGGAGTGTTCGGGGCGTCGCCCGCCACCCCGTCTCGCACCGGGTCTGGAATCTGGATTAGTACCACTCGCTTTGGCGACGCGCGTGCGCTGGGTGCGGCGGCGAGGGACGCCGTGCAGCGTGCGCCAGCGCGCACCGCCGGACCGACGACCCGTGTGGAGAGAACAAGCGCGTCAAGTATGTTCTGTGATCCAGTGCCTCGTCTCGTCTTTTAGCGAACCAACGAGGGCGGGCCTCGGCGAACATGACGGTGCTCTCGGCGGCTACCCTGGCAGGCGGTGGCAGCAGCTTGTCCGGGGTGTGGAACGGGATTTAGGTCCACAAGGAAGCTGAAGAATGCCTGATCCGATTCAGAACCGGGAATCCTTGACGGCAGTTTGTACAATGAGGCTCTGAACCCATGTGATCTGGGGGTGCTCCAAGTATTCAGAGATGTATTTGCCTGTAGAGCATAAGCAATTCAAAGGGTTTAAGACTCCATCAGATACAAATTGAATATGGTGCTACCAGCGGTGCTAGTCGTTATAGGCAATACGTAAGTCTTTCTGCTTTTTTTTAAGCTCAAAATTGTATAAGATTATGATCCTATCTCAATAAATTTTGTTAGACTAAATTAGAGAATCATTTACCACTTCTAAACAACACACACAAAAAAAAAACATCTGATTTTTTAGTGAGCTGACCACCGGTGCAGATGTACTAGGCCAAAAAAATTGCAACGGAGTAAAAGTCGTCGTGCCGCAGAGAAGAAAAAGGGTAAAATTGCAACAGACCGGCTCTCTAAGTGAGACATTTTGGTAAAACTTTTGGAATTAAACAGAACGGAGTAGGAGTAGCTGCTAATAGCGTATGACCCCCTGCTGGCTGGGTGTGGGAAACTTCCTTTCCGTGTGTTGACTGTGTTCCAACGGGAGGGTCGGCCAGCCTTTGACGATGCCTTGACCGTGGGGGCATTTCATCGAGCATCTGTAGTGCGTGTGGAGGATGAGGTCGTCGTCGTGCCGGCGCCGCAGCGCAGGAGGATAGGCAGTGGCAAATCTCCCACCAACCGCGACGCGGCAACAGCCCCGGCCCCGCAACACACTCCTAACTCCGAAGCGGCGATCCGTTTCGGCCTGGTGCATCTACTCGCTCGCTCGCCCTTTCATCTCTGATCATACAGCAGTGGGGGATCTTGCTTAGTATCAGCAAACCAAACACTCTCAGAAACGTGTTTGATACCCGCAAACCCGCGCTCAACACAGGTACGTCTTGCGCGATCGTGCTCATCTCGACCGTACGGCATTCGCATGATTCCAGTCCACCTTCATCAAGTCAGAATTTCGATTTTTGATTGTTACCTCAGCCGTCTTGTTTTGTAGCGTGGTACGAGTATGATTAAATCCATTGCTTCGACTTATGCCTTCGATCGATCTTTGTTCATCGTTAAGATCTGTTACTTCAGCAGCTACTTTTCTTTTGGTTGTCAATCGAAGGGCAAACTCTGATCCAAAGATCCTTCGCTCTACTTGGCTGCTACCATATTATCTCTGTTCCCTATGCAACTCCTATCCAGATTGAGAATTCACAACAAAAATCTTACAACCTCTGTTTCAAGACATGTGGCTTTTCAACTCCAAATGGGAAACCATAACTGCAGTGGATTTTCAGCTCAAACTTCCAATAACTATCAACTCAACACCAATTATTACTTGTTTATAGGCTGTGGGAAAATACTGTGGAAAATTTTAGCAAAACAAAAGACTTATTATTTTTAATCGATTTCATAATAATATCGCAACTGCCACTTAGTAGTTCCTTTCATTTTTTCATGGTTTCCGACCATTTTTTATCATTTTCATCTCTTCTTTCGACTCTAAACTTATATAAGAAAGGCGGCCAGGTTAATCAAGAAATCCAGAGTGCTAACAGTGTGTAACTCGCCATGTCGCAATCAAATCAATTAAATGGCTGCATAAGAAATTATGGCTTGACTAAAGTTCAGCATGGCAGTTTTAGGCACAAATAAAAACATGCGTGACGAGCTGTAAAATTTACCAAGTGGCCAAAGGCAATGCTTCTATGAGTTATGATTGAAGTGTGTATGTGTATCATAGAAAGCACAACAATGTCAGTCAATTGGCATCGTACTGCTGCATATCACTAGATATTTCTTATTACATACTTGAAGCTTCCCTTGCACTGTTCAAATATGTGTTAGACTGAACCTGATCAACTAACACCCAAACTATTTGTAGGTGAAGATGTCTCTATCATTTCACTAATTTCTTTCTGGAAGAAATATCAGTAGAGGTGCTACCCATTCGTGAAGGTACTAATTTGTTTCTGCATGATCACCTTCAATAGTTATCCAGTAATTTAGCGAAGGGCTGACTGTTCTGCTTACCAATGTAACTCACAGGAGCCCTTAAGAAAATTGTACAGTAATGGAACTTATCCAAGGGGCTGACAGATCGAAATGGACGGTGCATAGTAATCATAGCATAACATTCTTCACAAAAGGTGAGATAGAAATAATAACTAACAACTTCTCAGCTATTCTAGGAAGAGGTGGATTTGGGGAAGTTTATGAAGGAGTTCTTGAGGACCAAAGTAAGGTTGCAGTGAAAACATTTATCCACAATGTGAAAGAAAACTTCAGTAAAGAGTTGGCCGTCCATCGTGAAATCAACCACAGAAACGTAGTGAGGCTCATTGGTTACTGCGTAGAAGAAAACGCCCTTATGATGATTACTGAGTACATAGCTAATGGAAACCTGAGTGATGCTCTTCACAATGACAACAGTTCCATCCCTTTGGATTTAAGACTTAGGATAGCCATTGAATGTGGGGAGGCGTTGGCATACATGCATTCTCACATGTATACTCATGTAATCCATGGTGACATCAAGCCTGCTAACATACTCTTAGATGAAAATTTCCATGCAAAATTGTCGGACTTCGGACTATCGAGACTAATCAACACAGATAAGACACTGTACACGGAGAATGTAATAGGAAGCATTGGTTACATGGACCCTTTGTTTGCTCGGGATGGACTTCTCAGTTCGAAGAGTGATGTTTACAGCTTTGGAGTTGTCCTCCTTGAACTGATTGCCCGTAAAAAGGCAATAACAGTACTTGACAATGTGAACATTGTGTCTGCATTTATTAATGCACTTGCAAGGGGGGCCAGAGGTGCAAGAGAGATGTTTGATACTGAAATTGCAAGTAAGGATAGCATGAAGATTGTTGAAGGTGTTGCAAAGATAGCAGGTGAATGCCTAATAATGGAAAGAGAAAAACGTCCGGAGATGATTGATGTTGTGGAACGTCTTCGGGTGCTAAGGAAAGCTTTACATCAGGACCGAGGGCAAAACCGATTATATCTGTTCTCTTGGGTAAGTAAGAGCAAGCGAGCACCTCCAGCAGTAGTTACCATCGCTGCCAAGTCTGTGCCGTCAGGCCTGTGCCGCCAGTTTTCACTTACAGAGATGAAGGCTGCGACAAACAACTTTAGTAGGTCACTCTGTGTTGGTGAGGGTGCATTTGGTCCTGTTTTCAGTGGCATGATTAATGGAGGAAAAACTAAGGTGGCTATCAAGCGCCGCGCTCCATACTCTGGGCAAGGTGAGCATGAGTTTCATACCGAGATAGAGATGTCCTCGAAGATCCTTCACCGCAATGTTGTGCCACTAGTCGGTTATTGTGATGAGATGGGTGAGATGATCCTCGTCTACAACTACATGGATCATGGATGTTTGCGTGAGCACCTGTACCGAACAAAGAAGCCACCTCTTACCTGGATCCGGCGTTTGGAGATCTGCATTGGTGCAGCTCGGGGCCTGCACTGCCTTCACGCGTCACATGTTATCTACCGTAATCTGAAGACAACAGACATTCTTCTGGACGAGGAATGGGTTGCCAAGCTTACAGATCTTGCTCTATGCAAGACTGGTCCACCAATGGATGTGATGACAAGGGTCATGGGCAGTGGTGGTCTCTTGGATCCGGAGTATGTGATAACCGGTAGGCTAACTGAGAAATCAGATGTCTATTCTTTTGGCGGTGTGTTGTTGGAGGTCCTATGTGCTCGGCCTATTTTAGACCACACACTTCCAGAGGAACAACTTGTATTGGTGGATTGGGCATTGCAAAGCAAGAAGGACAAGCTTAATCAGATTGTTGACCCGTACCTAGAGGGATCTATTAATCAAAGGTCTCTCGAAACATTTGTTGGAATTGCTGAGAAGTGTCTTGCTTCTGAGGGTGTTAACCGTCCATCAATGGGAGATGTGCTTTTAGACCTGGAGTTGGCCCTCAGGGCACAGGGGACTGTCCAAGTATGATCTCCATCCAGTTAGCACCTGAAGAATTAGAGTTATTCACGTTGTTTGGAAAGGTAATAAGAGATACCAAAACTATAACTTGAATTTGGTAGGGAGGTCACAAGTAACAACTCGATAATATTTGGTACTTCTCATGATTAGAGGTACCCTTTTGAGAAAAAAATAATCAGCACCTCTGCAAAATGGTAAGAAGCCAGAAGAGTTAAGTGACGCAGAGGAACTACTTAATTTTCTTTGACCGAGCCTTAAACTGTTGTACAGATGTATACTCCATGTCATTTTGTGTTATAATACAAATGCACATTTTCACCCATGCTTGCGAGTTGTGAGTCTGTCTCCAAATATTGTGATATTGGCAACACTGGTGCGTGTGGTACGATACTCTGTACATGATAACCATTAGGGGATCACGATGTTCATGTGTGGTACTGCTGCTAATTGCACTAAATTTGGCATTTCTCTGCACATGGGAACTTGGTTTCTGAACGGTGCTCGCAGCTGTGAATGATACAGTGCTACACACTGTTCATGTGGAAGAGCTGTTGTATGTTCGTGTGGAAGAATTGTTATGTAGCACTGCATTCGTTTACATAGAAGGCGAAACCAAAGCCCTCTAGCCTAGTTGATAGAGGTGCTGAGATATGGTCGTAACCACCCAGGTTCGATTTCTCGTTGGAGCGAATTATGGGGTTGATTTTAAAAAAATCCCCTCGCCGGTGAAACCGGAGTTCGGAGGTTTTCTAAGCCGGGAGAAGATTTCTTCTTCTTAATGAAAACCGTGAGGCGGTCTTACCCCCACCGGCTTAGTCTTTTTTTACATGGAAGGCGAACATTTATTTTGCATGGCCAAATCTTGCAGATGTTTACCATGCCTGTAAGCATCAAGGTTCCACCGCACCTTTGGTAAGGGTGTGTTTCGGTGATAAATGACAACCATATACTTGTGACTAACCTTTGTTTTGTAGCGGATTTATCTTTGGGTTATTGTCATGAGATATAAGTGAAATGAGACCCCTCAATTGAAATTATGGATTATCAATGGACAAAGACTACAAGGCTAAGGACATTCTTAGTTCCAAGTGTCACATGGAGATGAAGGACACTTGGATTTGCTAGTTTGTAGTGTTTGACCGTACTATTAAGAGGGGTTCACACTCTAGTAGCTTGACCATGCCAAATACTATGCTATATTCATGCACTATCAAGCTCCTTGGTTACTAAACAGCTCAAGATACTCATGGAAACACTTTGGAAGCAAAAGAATTGAAAGAAAACTCAAAGGCGATTGAATTGGATGAGTTGAAATGAAAAAGAACGCGTCGGATGATCCGACGCTATCATTTCTAGTTGCACCAGATGATCTATGTGACGGTTTCAGAGAAAATAGCACCGCCGGATGAACCGACGGTGCATCATCGGTTCATCCGGTGACCTAGGGTTTGGTAACAGTAAGGAATGGAGTCAAGTGCCTTCAGCACCGGATGAAGCAACGGTCCAAGCATCGGTTCATCCGGCGCATGCATATAAATCATACAGAGACGCACCGAGAGGACTTGCTTCAGCACCGGATGAAACGACGCTCATGAAGATACCCAGCGGTTCATCCGGCGCCTATGTCTAATTCATGCAGAGATGTTTTGAGTGAAGCTGCTTCAGCACCGGATAAACCGACGCATCGTCGGTGCATGCGTCAGATGAAGTGGTACAGTGTTTGAGTTCAACGGCTATATTTTCTCAGACAGAGTGACCGGATGATCCGACGTTGTCGTAGGGGGAACCGTCGGTTCATCCGACGGTACTACTTTTCAGAGGACTTTTCTAACGGCTAGCCTCCCTTGCTAGGCCTATAAATTGGACCCCCTGCGTCTCTTGAACTGCCTTTGCCACTCTGAAGAACCACATCAGCCAAGGAGAAGAGGAGTTAGTGCTTTGATCATTTGGATTTCATCTTCCTAGCCAAGAGGGATTCTTTCTTGCTGATCAAGAGTTTCAAGGTGCTTTCAATAGCATAGCTGAGTGCATTGGTCAAGTGAAAGTGTGTGAGCTTGTTACTCTTGGAGTTTGACGGCTCCTAGACGATCTCGGTGATTTGGGATTCTTGGTAAGCTCTTGGAGATTGTGGGAGCCCCGGGAAGTTCTTGGTGTAAATGGATTGAGACCCACCATTCTGGAGATGGAGAACGGGTACTCTTAGTGAGCACTCAAGTCAAAGTGGCTTGAGGGGGAGCAAAACTCTTTGTGAGTGCTCCAACGTGGATTAGGGAGAAGCGTCAACTTCTCGATACCACAGGAAAAAATTCGGTTGTCTCTTGTCCACTTGCTCTACCTTCTTGCACTTATTTCCGCATTTACTTTCAGCTCTTGAGTTCCTTTGTCCTAGTTCTTCTCTTGTGTGCTTTGCTTGTTGCATATCTTGACTAGGATGCTTTTCTCATGTTAGTGTGAATCTTGCTAAGGAACCTTGTTGCTAGTGTGCTTAGTTGGTAGAAAGAAACCTTTTTAGATGGGCAACACTAGAGATATAGGTTAAGGTTTACTTCTTGCTCTAGAAATTTGAAGAATGCCCATATTCAACCCCCTTCTATAGGCCATCGATCCTACAAGTGGTATCAAAGCTTAGGCTCTCTTTTTGGTGGCTTAACCGCCTAGAGAGATGGGCAAGGGGAGTGGTAATGGCCCTCCCAAGTTAGCGGGGAAATGATTCACTTTTTGGGCACATAGAATGGCTAGCTTTCTTCAAGCACAACACCATGATGCATGAACCACTACCATGTATCCTATGCCAAATGAACCCACCGAAAGTGAAGTCAAGTGGAACTATCATGCTAGAAATTTTATCTTTGAGACTCTTGAGGAGGATTTGTTTGATAAGGTGTTTGCCTTGGATACCGCTCATGAGGTTTGGATGGAGCTCAAAACAATCCATGTAGGCAACAAGAAAATCCGTGAGGAGAAGTATGAGTTGCTTAAGGTTGAGCTCAATGAGTTTAAGATGAAGGATGATGAGTGTGTAGAGGAAATGTATTCTAGGATGGGTGTTCTTATTCAAAATATCAATGCTCTCGATGTTGCTAACGTGTCCGGGCAGGAAATTATTCGGAAAATTCTTCAAACGCTTCCCAAGCCCAAGTACAACATCGTGAAGGCACTCATCTTTGAGAAGGACTTCGAAACTCTCACCATCACCGAAGTTGTGAACAAGATTCGGTCTCATGAGATGTTCTTGATGTGTCAAATTGAATCATCTACTTCCACATCAAGCTCCAAGAAGGATCTTGCACTCAAGGCTAGTGACAAGACCAAACCCAAGTCAAAGTCAAAAGCAAAGCCTCCTTCCTCTTCAAGTGAAAGTGAAGACAAGAGTGACTCAAGTGATGAAGATGATAGTGAACTTGCTTTCCTCATGAGGAGGACTACCAAATTGCTCTCCAAGATTGGCAAGAAAGGCTACAACTATGATCCCAAGAAGAACAAGTTTCGCTCATCAAGAAGAAGTGGTGAAGGTGGCAAGAGGAAGTGCTACAATTGCCAAAGCTATGATCATCTATCATATGATTGCCCCAAGCCCGACAAGCGAGTGTCAAGCTCAAGCAAGAAGAACGACAATGATGATGATAATGAGAAAGATGACAAGCACTCTAAGAAGGACTCATACAAGAAGAAGTCTTCTAGCAAGCCCTACAACAAGAAGAAGGGTGGTCATCGTTCTCTCTTGGCAAATGAGTGGATCACGGATGGTGAAACTTCAAGTGAATCAAGCGGTAGTGAAGATGAGAAGAACAAGAAGTTTGTCGGTCTTGTGATCATGGATGATGAAGAACCTCCTCTTCCTCCACCACCTATGTGCTTCATGGCTAAACACTCCAAGGTGAGCGATAGTGAAGATAGTGACTCCTCGGATAGTGATAATGAACTTTCACCTCAAGCTCTTAAGGGACTTCTAGATCAATACACCGACATGATCAAGAAACAAAAGAGTAAGCTCAAGGCTCTTGAAGAGACCCATGAGAAGCTTAAGCTATCCAATGATGCGTTGCTTGTGAAACACAATGACCTTAGCAAAGATCATGAAGCTTTGGTAGTGTCTAACAAGTCACTTAGAGATGACCACAACAAGTTACTTGATAAGCACAATGAGCTAATCGTCAAACATGATGATATAACCGTGCTTAACAAGTCTCTTGAGTCAAGTCAAAAGATGCTTAAGAAAGATCATGTGTTGCTTATGAGGCTATTTGTTCTAGTGGGTAAGAAATTGCTAGAGACATCACTAAGACAAATGCTTCTACTTCTTGTGATGATTTGATTAAAGAACCTAAGATCTTGCTAAATGATGAGAATATTGCCTCCTCTTCCAAGACTAACCATGCTAGGGTGAAAGCACTTGAAGAGGAAGTAAGAAGCCTAAGATCATGTGTGAAGAATTTGGCCAAGGGTGAAGAATTGCATAAGGAGATCCTTTATTACAATGCAAGAGATTATGGCTCTAAGGGACTTGGCTCCTTCCCTCAACCCATCAAAGAGACTCCCAAGTCAAAGGAACTTTATGGGTTCTTTGTGAAGGAAGTTGGGTCTTATTGCCAACATTGCAAGATCACCGGTCATCACACAAGGGAGTGTCCTTTACCTTCACGTCCTTTGCCTATCTTACCTTGCAACTATCGTTCCATGTTCAACAATAACCATTTCTTGTTGTTGAAGAATAGCAAGGGCAAGGTGGCGGCAAGGTTCATAGGGACCAAGGCTAAAGTGAATCATCCTAGGCAAATTTGGGTTCCCAAAGCTTTAGTAACTCATGTGATTGGACCCAAACTTGCTTGGGTTCCTAAATCTTTTAACTTGATCTATTTGTGTGTAGGTGAACTACAAGGCCGGGGGAAGTCATGGGTCCTTGATAGTGGATGTACTCAACACATGACCGGCCAAGTTAAAATGTTCACCTCTCTAGTGGATGATGCGGGGAATCATGAGCAAGTCACCTTTGGTGATAATTCTAAAGGAAGGGTCTCCGGTTTGGGTGACATAACCATTGCAAAGATCCCTCTCTTTCCAATGTTTTGTTTGTAGACTCTTGTAGTTATAACTTGCTTTCCATTGCTCAATTTTGTGATCTTGACTTATCTTGCTTATTTGATGATGAGGGAGTTATCATTACTAACAAGAAATCTAATGAAGTTGTGTTCAAAGGTTTTCATCATGGGAACATCTATCTTGTAGACTTCTCCATGAAGCGAACTTGACTACTTGTCTATTCACCAAGACATCCAAGGGTTGGCTATGGCATCGTCGTATTGCACTTATAGGCATGAGTCAACTCAAGAAGGCTTTCAAAAGGGGTTTAGTTCTTGGTGTAAAGGATGTCACATTTGAGAAGGACAAGTTATGTGGAGCGTGTCAAGCCGGCAAGCAAGTTGCAAGTCACCATCCTATGAAGGCTTATGTTTCTACCTCAAGACCATTGGAAATCTTGCACATGGACCTCTTCGGCCCTACTACATACAAAAGTCTTGGTGGTAATCTCTATTGCCTTGTCATTATTGATGATTACTCACGCTACACTTGGACATTCTTTTTGGAGGACAAGAGCAAGACGTTCGGGATCTTCAAGAACTTTGCTACAAGGGCTCAAAATGAATTTGAATCATCTATTGTGAAGATCCGGAGTGACAATGGATCAGAATTCCGGAACACTAAAGTGGAAGAGTATTGTGATGAGCTAGGCATCAAGCATGAATTCTCTTCAACCTACACACCACAACAAAATGGTGTGGTAGAAAGGAACTCTCATCACATTGGCTAGAGCTATGTTGGATGATTATGGTGTCTCTCAAAGATTTTGAGCGGAAGCTATCAACATGGTGTGTCATGCTTCGAATAGGGTGTATCTCCACCGACTATTAATGAAGACACCCTATGAGGTTCTCATTGGGAGGAAGCCCAACATCTCCTACTTCGGAGTCTTTGGGTGTAAGTGTTTCATTTACAAGAAGAGGAAGCACCTAGGAAAGTTTGAGAGTAGGGTAGATGAGAGCATGTTTCTTGGTTATGCATCCAACTCCAAGGCATATAGAGTATTCAACAACACTACATGTGCTGTTGAAGAAACATGTGACGTGGAGTTTGATGAATCTAATGGCTCCCAAGGAGATGGCTATTGTTGTGATGATGTAGGAAAAGAACCTCTCCGAGAAGCAATGAAGAAGATGGCTATTGGGGACATCAAGCCCAAGGAGGATGATGATACACCTTCTACTTCCCACAACCATGAAGATTCATCCTCTTCCGATGATGATAATGATGACCATCAAAAGCGAACAAGACAAGAAAGCCCATCTTCCTCACATGGACCACCTCCTACATCACAAGACACTCATGATCAAGAAGAAGAAGAATCGAAAGTGGTGCAACCTCAAGATGATCTAACTTCTACCACACTTGAAAGGCGTACAAGGACTACACCAAACCACCCCATCGATCTTGTCTTGGGTGATCCCAAGGGTGGTACACGTACTCGCCGCAAACAATATGCTTCTTTTTGCAAACATCATGCATTTGTTTCTTTTGTAGAACCCACTACTATAGAGGAAGCTCTTGAGGACCCGGATTGGATCTTGGCTATGCAAGAAGAGCTCAACAACTTCACAAGAAATAAAGTTTGGGTCCTAGTAGAGCGCCCCAAGAACAAGAACGTGATTGGCACCAAGTGGGTCTACCGAAACAAGCAAGATGAACATGGAGTTGTGGTGAAGAATAAGGCAAGACTTGTCGCCAAGGGTTACTCTCAAGTAGAAGGCTTGGACTATGGAGAGACCTTTGCTCCGGTTGCACGTCTTGAAGCAATCCGTATCGTTCTTGCTTATGCTTCTTGTCACAAAATGAAATTGTTCCAAATGGATGTCAAGAGTGCCTTCTTAAATGGCTTCATCAATGAAGAAGTCTATGTTGAGCAACCTCCCGATTTTGAAGATATCACACATAATAACCATGTCTATAGGTTGATCAAGGCTTTGTATGGGCTCAAGCAAGCTCCTAGGGCATGGTATGAGAGGCTCCGGGACTTTCTCATCAAGGAAGGCTTCAAGATTGGGAGAGTGGACAATACTCTATTCACCAAAATCATCAACGGAGAGCTCTTCATTTGTCAAATCTATGTTGATGATATCATCTTTGGCTCTACCAATCTCAAAGTGTGCAAGGACTTTAGTGATCTCATGACTAAGGAATTTGAGATGTCTATGATTGGGGAGCTCAACTTCTTTCTTGGATTTCAAATCAAGCAATTGAAGGAAGGGACTTTCATCCATCAAGAAAAGTACAACAATGATATTCTCAAGAAGTTCAAGATGGATCATTGCAAGCCAATCAAGACACTAATGCCTACCAATGGACATCTCGACTTAGATGAGGGAGGTAAACCGGTTGACCAGAATTTTTACCGTTCTATGATCGGCTCTCTTCTTTACCTTACCGCATCTAGGCCCGATATCATGTTTAGTGTTTGCATGTGTGCTCGGTTTCAAGCCAACCCTAAAGAATCTCACCTAAGTGCTTTGAAAAGGATCCTTAGATACTTAAAATACACACCTAGCATTGGCTTGTGGTACCCCCATGGTGCTTGTTTTGAGCTCTTGGGTTATTCGGATTCGGATTTTGCCGGATGTCGAGTAGACCGCAAGAGCACTTCGGGTGGGTGCCATTTGCTAGGTCGATCTTTGGTTGCTTGGTCCTCTAAGAAGCAAAACTTCGTGGCCTTATCCACCACGGAGGCAGAATATATTTCCGTCGGGGCTTGTTGTGCTCAAATCCTCTATATGAAGCAAAGCCTCTTGGATTATGGTGTGGTTCTAGATAGGGTTCCTCTCCTTTGTGACAATGAAAGTGCCGTAAAAATTGCTAACAACCCGGTTCAACATTCGCGCACCAAGCACATTGATATCCGCCATCACTTCTTGCGAGACCATGTGGCTAAAGGTGATATTCTCCTTTGTGGTGTTCGCTCTGAGGAGCAATTGGCGGATATATTCACTAAGCCTCTTGATGAAAACACCTTTTGTAGGCTAAGGAGTGAATTAAATGTGCTTGATGCGTCCAACATCATGTGATGCTTGTCATATAGTTTGCATTTGCATATGTACATGGTGTAGGGGCTTGTCTAACCTTGTTAAGATAGTGGTGAGTATGGGTCTTGCTTGAGCCGGTGGTTCCAAAGTTTCGCTCAAGGCATGTTGAAAGGCTCACCATGAGTAAGCTTAACAAGGGCTCAAACTTGGTAAGATAGTTTATCTTTCCGCTTTGCATCTTTGCTTGTCATATAGAATGCATTCATGTTTAATTTCATGCATTTGTTCTTGCATTGCATTGCGTGAGAGGTGTCACAAAGGAAAATCACACTATGAGAAAGTTGCTTAGCGTTCAATGCAAATCAACAACTCCAAAGTGTGATGAGACAAATGATTGTGCTTAATGCCTATTGAGTTATGTCCTAATGAGCTTAAAGTTTCTATCTCTATGTTCAAAGGCAATAACTCATACATTCCCTTTTGGATCTTATTTCGCCTATTTTTCTAAAAATTTATAAGGTCTATCCCTTGTAGGGAATCTATGGTATATATACTTGTATTTTGCAAAGGAGTGCTTGAGGGGTGAGGTTGTCACTCAGAATTGATCCAAAAATGTGTTTATGTTGGCTTGTGTGTGACATTTGTTGGATCAAAAATGAGCTTTAGATCAGCATTCTGTTTTTGTCACCGTCGGATGAATCGCTGCCATGTAGGTTCTAGGCGTCGGTTCATCCGGTGGCCGGGTCAGTTTGAATTTTGCTCAGCACGCCACGGGTTCCTATCGTCGGATGAACCGACGCTCACCTCTGTGGAAGCATCGGTTCATCCGGTGCTACTGAGTTTGAAGGCAAAATCAGACCCGCGAAGCTTTCATCCGACGAATCTAGATTTGTGGCCATCGGTTCATCCGGTGCAGCCTTTCAATGATCTGCTCATATCATCCGGTGATTCGACCGACGCTGCGTGTTTTTCTACCGTCGGTTCATCCGGCGCTTCTCTGCAGGGCGGTCCCACATGTCATAACGATTCACGGTCATCTCCTTCCTTTTCGAACCGTCCCGCACCGCTCTGCCGCACTCGCGCCCGTACACCGCCGATTCCACCACCTCCGGCCACCTCCGCCTGTGCTCCGCCTCCCGCGTGCGCCGTCGCTTCCTACCTCACCGCCGGCCGTCTCCGCCACCGCGCCGCCGCCCCCTCCGCACGGAATTTCGTGCGTGCCGCCGCGGAACCCTAATTAGGGTTACGGCCGCCGCCACCATTTCCGGCTAGCCAGCGCCGCCGCAGCCTGTCGGCAGTCGTCCCTACGCGCGCAGAGGCCCCCTCAGAGCTCCACTACTGCATCTCATCGGTCTCCTTCTGCAGCGGTGAGCACCCCTGCTTTCCCCTGTTCTGTTCTTCGAGTTCATGCCTCTAAGGGGAAATTAGTTGGTGATTCTGTGGATTGAGACTATGATTATGAGCTTTTTTTTTAGAATTACACAGTACAACGCAGATGCTCACAACACGCACGCACACTCACCCCTATGAACACACGTACGCAAACCCTATTCCTATGAGCACCTCCGAAGGACTGAGCACCGGCAAATCTGGAGATTCCCGAAGTCACCACTGGCGCCTCGTCGTCGATGGGAATGTCGCTTACCACTTAACGCATAACGCCGGAAAATTGCGAAATAAATCCAGGAAAAGGTGCGAGCACCAGGATTTGAACCCTGGTGGGTAGCGTCCCACTGGACCGTCTTACCATTGGACTACAAGCCCATTCGCGACTATGATTATGAGCTATGCTTCTTCAATTGCATCTGCTTTGCTCATTTAGCATAGTATTTTGCTCAGTTTCCTCTAGATCTTGCAATATCTCATGGAAATTGAGCATGCTTGCTACTGTTCCTGCCAATTCAGTCCATTTACTTAAGACAGTAGCATGTATCTCTCACACACACACCTCTTGTGCACATAAGGACATACCTAGACTTCATCTTTTCATATCTTGTGCCATGCTTATCTCCTAGAAATCATGATTAGGCTCTATCTTTTTCATATGCTTTGCTTAAGGACCCCTTATCCTTAGTTATTTATCTTGTTTATACTCTTCTTGCCATTCTATAATCTTCCACCGTTTCTTTGACAGATGGCAGGAGACAAAAGGAAGGTCAAGGCCGTTCTTGAGCCGAAGAAGAAGAAGAGCAAGCACGACAAGGAGTGGGAGTGTGTGTTGAGCGTACCAGACACTCAGGGGAAGCCACAGAGGGGCATTCGGATTGGTGACCGTGCACAGAGTCAGGAGGAACAGCCCCATGAGCGGCGTTCAGGCCGTACCGGTACTCGTCTGACAGAGACAGAGACACCTCCCTCTGCACCACGTACCGGTCCTCGGACTCGTGGTGGACACACTCAGCCGACTCCTAGGTAGAGGAGGACAGTAGCAGAGCAGCAGGTTGAGCAGGAGCAGCAGGATTAGTCACGAGAGGGCCCTGAGGTTCGGATTGGTGCACAGCGAGCAGAGGCCTTTGGGGTCTATCTCCGTGATCTGAGGAGCCTTTCTGGTCCGAAGATCTAGAAGTTGAGGTTTGTTGAGGAGGATGAGTGGTTCCCTCCTCACAGAGAGGATTGTGACCCCCGGTTCTGGACGATCCTTCAGGAGAGCTTCTACGCCTCCTATGTCAGGAAGGGGTCACAACTGAGCCAGCACAGGATGCTTCAGTGGACAGCACTCAGATCAACAGCAGCTGGAGTCCCTATTCTCCCACACTTTGACTACATACCGGGACTCGCAGCTTTGGTTAGTGAGAGGCTGCGATACGTGCCAGAGTGGGTCCAAGTCTTCTACGCCACTGTGTACGTTGAGGATGCCCGGCTCTCTATCAGGTTCATGTTTATGGGGCAGCAGTTCAGACTCATCGGAGAGGGGATAGCTGAGTTTCTTGGGGTGCCAGTTGACGACACGTCTATTCACTACCTGGCCTACCCCGACGTTGAGGCTCCTTGTCATGCTCACACTCCTATAGTTCCATCAGACGAGGAGATCAGCTTTCTCTTCCAGCATCCGTTCCTCCCCGGCACCCCTCGGACACCTGACCGTTTGACACGTGAGGCCTACGTGGTCCACTTTTCTCTCAGGAGGTCCCTACTCTTCAGGATGGGGAATGCCGAGTCGATCACCGGAGTTTAGCAGTGGCTACTTCTGTATATCATGACTCACCGGCCGTTCGACATTGTGGATATTCTGCTCAGTGAGATCGAGGACGCGATTATGGATGGTATGGGGATGACCCGACAGTTTCCCTTTGCTCACTGGATCAGCTGGATGCTATCTCGACTCAAGTCACAACGCTATATCTCAGTCTTGGAGCGATCCAAGTATGTTTTCAAGACATATCAGCCACCGATGCTAGGAGACAGGAGGCAGGGACCCAGAGGACGGAGGAGAGCAGTTGAGGACCTCCAGGCTCGTGCTGCAGCTGAGGCAGCTATGGATGAGGCCGCACATCAGGACGACACAGCCTGTCTTCCGTGTCCGTCGTACTCATGACGACGAGGCTGGCAGCTCCAGTTTGCCAGGACAGCGAGAGGCTGAGTCACCGATATCTCCGATCTCTACTTCTCAGGTTACTCAGCCCGACTCCTTGACTTCAGTGATACAATCCTTGGCCGACCAGTCCAAGGCCATTATGGAGATATAGCGCCAGATGCAGGCACAGCTCCAGCGGCAGCAGGAGGCTCAGCAGGTTATCCTTGACAGTATTCACCAGCAGCAGGAGGCTCAGAGGCAGCAGATCCAGCAGCAATAGATGATGACTGCTCAGATGTTCTCTTTCATGTCTACCTGCTTGGGTCAGCTTTTCTAGCACACGGGGCTTCAGCTTCCGACACTTCCTACCCAGCAGCTCCTTCAGCCTGAGCCGACCGTCTCTCTCCCTCCAGCCAGTGTTGTGAGCCTCCCCATCCCGACCATCTCGATCTCACCACTCCTTCAGTCAGGGACATTTGCCACCCAGCCGCTCTCGACTCCACAGACGACCACCTTACTTGAGCAGCCCAGGGCGGGTCAATTCTCACAGACTCCTTCGACTTAGCTGATGTCTCCGTTCCCGACAGGTCCTCTTATCTTTGAGACACCGGCACGTCCTTCCTTAGGGTTCACCTCGCCTATGCCGACTATGGCTACTCCTCAGGCAGAGCGCTCGATCGGGAGGATACCACACTTCGTACGATCACTCAGCAGATCGAGTCAGAGATGGCAGTGGCAAGCTCTCAGGCGCTTCCTACTTGTATTAGGACCGACACCGCTCTAGCTTCTTCACCTGTGCGATCTTCAGAGCTGTCGGGTTTCGAGTCCAAGGACGGTGACACCTCCGAGTACCACGTCGCACCTTCAGTGATTGTTACTTCCTCGACGCCGCCGACTTCTCCTCCACCTCAACAGGACTAGGTCCCTTTTTGGTGCTTGTTGCCAAAGGGGGAGATAGATAGGGGAGAGTAGAGATAGGGGGAGCTTGGGAGTGTGCTTTGAGAGCTTTTGTGCCCCTTGTTTGTTTTGTGGAGTTCATGATGAGATATGTATTTAGATCTTGTGTATGTTGATGGTTTACATGTCTACTCATGCTGGTGTGTTTGTTTAATTAATGCATGTGTGCTTGTTTATATCCTTTTCTTGCATTAGTTGTAGAGTTTATGCTTTATTTTCAAATTCTCATATATCTCTACTTGTGTTGTCATCTATCACCAAAAAGGGGGAGATTGTAAGCATCAAGGCCCCACCGCACCTTTGTTAAGGGTGTGTTTCGGTGATAAATGACAACCATATACTTGTGACTAATCTTTGTTTTGTAGCGGATTTATCCTTGGGTTATTGTCATGAGATATAAGTGAAATGAGACCCCTCAATTGAAATTATGGATTATCAATGGACAAAGACTACAAGGCTACGGACATTCTTAGTTCCAAGTGTCACAAGGAGATGAAGGACACTTGGATTTGCTAGTTTGTAGTGTTTGACCATACTATTAAGAGGGGTTCACACTCTAGTAGCTTGACCATGCCAAATGCTATGCTATATCCATGCACTATCAAGGTCCTTGGTTACTAAACAGCTCAAGATACTCATGGAAACACTTTGGAAGCAAAAGAATTGAAAGAAAACTCAAAGGCGATTGAATTGGCTGAGTTGAAATGAAAAAGGACGCGTCGGATGATCCGATGTTATCATTTCTAGTTGCACCGGATGATCTATGTGACGGTTTCAGAGAAAACAGCACCACCGAATGAACCGACGGTGCATCATCGGTTCATCCGGTGACCTAGGGTTTGGTAACAGTAAGGAATGGAGTCAAGTGCCTTCAGCACTAGATGAAGCGATGGTCCAAGCATCGGTTCATCCGGCGTATGCATATAAATCATATAGAGACGCACCGAGAGGACTTGCTTCAGCACCGGATGAAACGACGCTCATGAAGATACCCAGCGGTTCATCCGGCGCCTATGTCTAATTCACGCAGAGATGTTTTGAGTGAAGCTGCTTCAGCACTGGATAAACCGACGCATCATCGGTGTATGCATCGGATGAAGTGGTACAACGTTTGAGTACAAAGGCTATATTTTCTCAGACAGAGTGACCGGATGATCTGACGCTGTTGTAGGGGGAACCGTCGGTTCATCCGACGGTACTACTTTTCAGAGGACTTTTCTAATGGCTAGCCTCCCTTGCTAGGCCTATAAATTGGACCCCCCTGCATCTCTTGAGCTGCCTTTTCCACTCTGAAGAACCACAGCAGCCAAGGAGAAGAGGAGTTAGTGCTTTGATCATTTGGGTTTCATCTTCATAGCCAAGAGGGATTCTTTCTTCGTGATCAAGAGTTTCAAGGTGCTTTCAATGGCATAGCTAAGTGCATTGGTCAAGTGAAAGTGTGTGAGCTTGTTACTCTTGGAGTTTGATGGCTCCTAGACGGTCTCGGTGATTTAGGGTTCTTGGTGAGCTCTTGGAGATTGTGGGAGCCCCGGGAAGTTCTTGGTGTAAATGGATTGAGACCCACCATTCCGGAGATGGAGAACGGGTACTCTTAGTGAGCACTCAAGTCAAAGTGGCTTGAGGGGGAGCAAAACTCTTTGTGAGTGCTCCAACATGGATTAGGGAGAAGCATCAACTTCTCGATACTGTTAAGTATATCAAGGCAGGCCCATCTATATTGAGGGCCCATATGACCCATGAGGTCTCTATATAACCATCTCCCTTAGTGGGATGGCATATACTCTGAAATCTTGAAGGTTAGTAACATGGTATCAAAGCGGGAGATAAGGAAATAAACCCCCGATCCGTTTTTTCCGCCGCCCGCCCATCTGCCTACGCGCTCGTCCACGTGCTCGCCGCCCGTCGTCGTGGCTCGTCCCCGTCGGCGCGCTCGTCCGCGCGCCCGCTGCCTGTCGAGGCTCGTCCCGGCCGCCCGTCGCGGCCCGTCCCAGCCTCCTGTCGCGGCCTGTCGTCGCCGCCCGTCGTGGCTCCCTCTGCGCCGCCCGTCGTGGCCCCCCATTCTTCTCCGTTCGTCGACCTCGACTGTCTGTTTGCCGCAGATTTGATCTTCACCAGCAATTGTGTTTGTTGCTGATTCATCTCTCACTGTGCGTGCTGCTGTGGTGACTTCCTCTTCACGGTGGTACTCTGCTTCCTAGTGTATCTGTTCCTCTGCCTCTCTGCTGTTGGTCCTGTACTGCTGGTTTTCAACATGTCACAGTCAAATGCAGTGTCACATTTAAATGCCATTGTTGTCAATATCACTCTAGATGGTCACAATTATCCAGAGTGGGCTTTCTGTGTAGAAACTGCTTTGAGGGGCACTGGTCTCTATTTACATCTAATTGATAATGCACCTGCACTTAAAGCTGATGGTAGTAATGCTAAAGAAGTCACCGATTGGCACATTAGTGATGGGAAAGTGATGGCTGCCATGGTCAACAGTACTAAGCAATCTATGATTATGAGTCTGTCTAAGTTTAAAACTGCCAAAGCCATTTGGTCTGCCCTGAAGGATAGATTTGTTCAGGATAGTGGTGCTCTTCTACATACTCTCATGCAGCAGACTCAAACAATTGCACAAAATGATATGACCATTGATGACTACTATTCTGCTTTTGATCGTCTGGTAGGCTCTTTGACCTCCATGATAGGTGTTTGTGCTGCGGATCAGTGTCCAGCACACAAATTTATTGAGACGTTCTTTGTATATCGCTTTGTCATGGGCGTAAGGGATGAATTTGATTCTCTTCGTAAAAGGCTGTTACATGATTCTCCTAACTTAACCATGGCACGTGCTTTGTCTGAGTTAATTGCTGAAGAGACTCGCCTTCGGTCTATGTCTGTTGCATCTATGTCAGCATCTCATAGTGTTTTCGTAGCTTCTCAGAGGTTCAACACACCAAAAGGTACTTCTTCAGAGCCATGTAAGCATTGTGGCAAGAATACTCATACTGCATAAAATTGTTTTTTTGCGCATCCAGAAAAGTTGGCTGAGTTTCGTGCACGGAGGGCTGCTCGTGCTCCTCGTGGTCGTGGTACAACACCTGCTCCTAGAGGTTTTGTGTCTGTTGCTGCTGTCTCACCTGTCAGTGCTTCATCATCTTGGGTGCTTGATTCAGGGGCCTCCTTTCATGTGACATCTGATCAGTCCCAGCTTGTTGGTTGCAAGTCAGTCAATGACGGTGCCTCTATTCAGACTGCAGATGGTACATCCTGTTCTATCACTCATGAGGGTTCTCTTTCTACTTCTCACTTTACTGTGCCTGATGTCTCCTTTGTACCTAAATTGTCTATGAACCTTCTCTCAGTTGGTCAAGTAACAGATCACAATTGTTTTGTTGGATTTGATGACTCATCTTGTTTTATTCAGGATCGTCGAATCGGGACTGTACTTGGGACTGGCCATCGTCGTAAAGGTTCACCTAGCCTCTATGTTCTCGACACTTTGCATCTCCCTCCGTCTTCCGCGCGTGTGTCATCCGCTGCATGTTCATCCACTTCGTCCTTCGCCAAGTGGCATCATCGTCTCAGTCATCTTTGTGGGTCTCGTTTGTCTACATTAGTCAATAAAGGTTGTTTAGGCCATACATTTGTTGAGTCTAGTTTTCATTGTAAGGGTTGTAAGCTTGGAAAACAAATACAACTCCCATATTCCTCTAGTTCTTCCCATTCTACTAGACCTTTTGATCTTATTCATTCAGATGTATGGGGTCCTGCACCTTTTGCTACAAAGGGTGGTCCACAAATATTATGTCATTTTTATTGATGATCTTTCTCGATATACATGGATTTATTTCATGAAACACCGCTCACAGTTGTGTTCCATATATCAGTCTTTTACACGCATGATTCACACACAGTTCTCTACACCTATTAGAGTTTTTCGCTCTGACTCTGGTGGTGAATATTTGTCTCATGTTTTTCGGCAATTTTTATCCTCTGAACGTACTCTTGCTCAGCCCTCTTGTCCTGGTGCTCATGCCCAAAATGGCGTTGCTGAACGTAAACATCGCCATCTTATAGAGACAGCTCGCACACTTCTGATTTCCTCTTTTGTTCCTACTCATTTTTGGGGTGAAGTTGTCTCCACTGCAGTATACCTTATAAACAGACAACCCTCATCCAAACTATCTAACAAATGTCTTGGTGAGGTACTTTTTGGTACTCCTCCCAGCTATGACCATCTTCGAGTTTTTGGTTGTACATGCTATGTTCTGCTTGCCCCTCGTGAGCGAACGAAGTTGACTGCACAATCTGTTGAGTGTGTTTTTCTGGGATATAGTCCTGAGCATAAAGGTTATCGCTGCTATGATCCTTCATCTCATCGCATACGCATCTCTCGTGATGTGACTTTTATTGAGGACCATCCTTTTTTTCATAACCCCTCTACACAGCCCACATATTCTCCCACAGAGTCCACATCCTTCATGTGTCTGCCTGCTATTTCATCCACAAGTGATGTCACTTCCCCTTCTGAATCCATCTGTGACCCTTATATTTTCATCACACCTCCTATCCATGAGCCATCAACACCTCCACCATCTTCACCTGTGCCACCTCCACCTCCACCTCCACCACCTCCACCACAATCTCTATCAAAACCACCTATCACACGACATTTCAGTCGTCGTCCCAAAATTCCCACTGCACTTCCTTCTAGTTCTCCGACCTCGGCCAGTCCTGACGCACCCGCTCTTAATGATTCTGATAATAATATTGATGAGTCACATGTTGTTTCTGATGAGTTACAGGCTGGTTCACGATAAAATCTACGTGATCGTAGTACTATTCATCCTACAGACAAGTATGGCTTTTCTCGTGCGAGTGCTGTTGTTGATGCGCCATCCACATATCAGGAAGCATCTAGTCTTCCGGAATGGCAGCTTGCTATGTCTGAGGAACTTGCAGCACTTGATCGTACAGGCACTTGGGATATTGTTCCATTACCATCACATGCAGTTCCTATTACTTGCAAGTGGGTATTCAAAATTAAATTTAGATCAGATGGTACAATTGAGAGATATAAAGCCCGTCTTGTTGCTAGAGGTTTTCAGCAAACTCAGGGACGAGATTATGATGAGACATTTGCTCCAGTTGCTCACATGACCACTGTTCGTACTTTGATTGCAGTTGCTGCCACAAAGTCTTAGACCATTTCTCAGATGGATGTCAAAAATGCTTTTCTTCATGGTGATTTGCATGAGGAAGTTTATATGCAGCCACCTCCTAGTGTTGATGTTCCTTTAGGACATGTTTGTCATCTTCGCCGTGCTCTATATGGCCTTAAGCAAGCTCCTCGTGCCTGGTTTGAGCGTTTTGTCTCTGTGATAAAAGCTGCTGGTTTCTCACCTAGTGAGCATGATCCTGCTTTATTTATTCATACCTCTTCACATGGACATACTTTGCTTCTCTTGTATGTTGATGATATGTTGATTACTGGAGATGATATGGAACACATATCCCATGTGAAACAACAACTTGGTGAGCAGTTTTAGATGTCTGATTTGGGTCCTCTTAGTTATTTCTTAGGACTTGAGGTGTTGCACTCTTCAAAGGGATATTACATTTCTCAGTCCAAATACATACAAGATCTGATTGCTCGCTCCGGAATTACTGATCATAGAACGGCTGCAACACCTATGGACCTTCACTTGCAGTTTCGTCCTACAGATGGCATACTTCTTGAGGATCCGTCTCGTTATCGACACATTGTGGGCAGCCTTGTTTATCTCACTGTTACGCGACCTGATATTGCACATGCAGTCCATATTCTGAGCCAATTTGTGTGATCTCCTACTTCTGTTCATTTTGTACACCTACTTCGTGTGCTGAGGTACTTAAGAGGGACATCTTCTCAGTGTTTATTCTATGCTCGTAACAGTCCGCTTCAGCTTCATGCTTACTCAAACTCCACTTGGGCGAGTGATCCAACGGACCGTCGCTCTGTCATAGGTTATTGTATCCTACTTAGCTCTTCTCCTCTTGTGTGGAAATCCAAGAAGCAGGCAGCTGTATCTCGGTCCAGTACAGAGGCAGAACTTCGAGCTCTTGCTACCACCACTGCAGAGATTGTGTGGCTTCGTTGGCTGTTGACAGACTTTGGTATTTCTTGTGATGTCCCCACACCTCTTCTTTGTGACAACACTGGAGCCATACAAATTGCAAATGATCCTGTGAAGCATGAGCTTACAAAACATATTGGTGTTGATGCATCCTTTACCCGATATCATTGTCATCAGAAAACAATTGCTCTTCAATATGTGCCCTCAGAGTTGCAAGTGGCAGATTTCTTCACTAAGGCACAAACTCGAGAACAACATCGGCTTCACTTGCTCAAACTCAATGTTTCAGCTCCTCCACTTCCACCTTGAGTTTGAAGGGGGGTGTTAAGTATATCAAGGCAGGCCCATCTATATTGAGGGCCCATATGACCCACGAGATCTCTATATAACCATCTCCCCTAGTGGGATGACATATACTCTGAAATCTTGAAGGTTAGTAACAGATACCACGGGAAAAAATTTGGTTGTCTCTTGTCCACTTGCTCTACCTTCTTACACTTATTTCCGCATTTACTTTCAGCTCTAGAGTTCCTTTGTCCTAGTCCTTCTCTTGTGTGCTTTGCTTGTCACTACGTGAAAAACAGACATTGGTAACGGGCGCGGATGGCTATTGGTATCAAGCGTTACAAATAAGCCAACAAAAGTAACAGGTCGATGCCCGTTACTGATGACACGTAATTGTAACGGGCGTCGAACAAAGACCGTTACCACAACTACTTACCGGTCACCTGAAGTGGCTGTTTCTTCGGGCCCACCGGAGCCTTTGGTAACGGGCAGACACTGAGCCCGTTACTCATAACGCGTATTAGTAACGGGTGTCTAACCAAGACCATTACCGAAAATAGTTACCGATCACCTGAAATGTCTGTTTCTCTGGGCCCACATGGACCTTTGGTAACGGGTACAGAAACCGAGCCCGTTACATGAACTCAATATCGGAGATGTTTGCTGTGGACACGCGTCTCCACGAAAGGAGACACATTTTTTGTACACATGTCTCCTCTGTCTGGACGAAAGGAGACGCGTGCTCTGGACGCGCGTCTCCTCTATATCGACAAAAGCATCAACTTCTAGGGCCCACCGGTTAGTATTAGTAACGGGCCTTTATGCGGTCCGTTACAGTTTTGTCATACTTGTAACGGGTGTTCCAAGTGAAGCCTGTTACTCACGGATCATTTTTTGTAACATTCCTTACTTAACGCCCGTGACCGATACATAGGGCACCTACAGTAACCTGCCCGTTTTCTGGCTGCATCCCGGAACCAGCCAAGATTTGGCAGCCACCAGATCAGGGGCTGCATCCTGGAAACAGCCAGGATTTCGCAGCCACCACAGCAATGCAAGGAGACATCACAAACATATTCTCATCACATATATACACAAGCAACATCACATATATATACACAATGCGAGATCACATCAAGTTCCTCATCAGATCGACATGCATGCTAAAGTTTCAAGTTCGTCATCGGTGCTTTGTTTGGATGGAGTCCTGAGAAAACTGCCTAAACCAGGCAACATCTGACCCCAGCCAAGCAGGTTTCTCAGGCAGTACTAAACTAGCCTGAATGCAGCAAGTTTCAAGTTTATCAGGCAGTATAATGAACTCACAGTGCACCAGTATAGAGGTTGCCGTTTCGATCGAGGATCTCCTTAACAATGTACTCACACAACATCTCCCGGACCGGCTTTAGATCTTCTGTAGAAACATTTAGGGCAGGTTTGCAATCCTGCAAAATAAAATAATTATGAGAATACAAGTACAAATCAGTTTCTAAAATCAAATGGAGAATATGAGCAGATACAAGGGTGAGAGCATTATCTACTTACAGCAGCCTTCTTGATGTGAGGTATGTCTTCGAGTAGTTTGAAAATATTGAATGCCACATGGAATCCATGCAAAAAGGACCCCGATGGCTGCTGAGCACACTGCGCATCAAGGTACCAAAATGACAAGTTAATGCAGTACCATATTGGTATGAAGGGACCATAAAAAAACCTCGGTCTTACGGTGGTATTTGGCTTGTGCTTGAATGTCTGATTGGATTTTAGCTTTTTCTTCTTTCCTTTCATCACTTCGTCCTTTGGGCATACATTTTCAGAGGCCCTGCATGATCAGCAATACCGATTAGAAACACTAAGAGATTGAATTTTGTGAATAAAACCTACAAGGTACGAAGCAAGTCACAAGCGCTCGGAGGTCTTCGAACTTTTGCGCGGGATGATATTTAGCAGAATCTAGATACCAAACCTCTTTGAACTTCATACAGATGATCAGTGTTACACAGTGACCACCGGTGCAGAAGGCACCCACCACGTAGTCATTCGTCATTGCATTTCTCAATGCTTGTGTTACAAGGGTAGACTCCTTATCAATCTTTATGGTCATGAGAACCTGTGGATCCAAAAACCCAACATTGATCTTCATCTCCGCTGCCTTGTCCATCATTTTCCTACAAAAAATTCAAATGTTAGCATGCATGAACTTTGTGGTCAAAATTAAAGAAATATCTATTTTGGTTTTAAGGCACTTACAATGTCCACAACCTCAAGAAGGTCTCATCCAGAGCAACCAGGGTTATAAGGTCATACACGTCACTGAATGCAATGTTTAACATTGAATCACCAGCACCATGAAAGGAGTCTTCAGGCAACTTTGTTGGAAAACTAAGTTTATCCTTACTGTGTTCCATGGCGTAAGCATGCAACCTGGCGCAATTCGGTCCAGCGGCCTGTAAGTCCGCTTCTGACAACATAGGCACAACAGGCTTGTATTTTGGATCCCGTTTTGTCCAAAAACAGTTAAGAAGCTCATCTGTAGGCAGAGGTTTCCTGGCCCCCTTCTTCTGCGGTGGCTGCTGCTCAGGCGGAGATTGCCTGTCCTCCGCCTGTCGCTGCTGCTGCTTAGGCGGAGATTGCCTATCCTCCTCCTGTTGCAGAGGCTGTTGTTGCTGCTGCTGCTTAGGTGGAGATTGCCTAGGTTCGTCCTGCTGTTGTCGATGCTCCTGCTGCGTAGTTTTGCTGATCTGCTGCTTCTTCTTAGGCGGAGATTGCCTGTCCTCCTCCTGCTGTTGTCGATGCTCCTGCTGCGTAGTTTTGCTGATCTGCTGCTGAGCTTTCTCTTGCTAATGCTAAGCTGCAGTACCTCCATCTGATGCTGTACCCCTGCTACCTGATGTGGGAGCAGGGTTGGTATTTCTCGTAATGGGTGGTACATGGATCCTGTTCTTTGACCATTGGATCCTTAGACAGAGAGCCTCAGCTAGGGTTGTTACTTCATCCCCCCCAATTGGTACAGGCAGAGGGTAGTGACCCGTATTGCCCCACACATAACTAGGTTGCACCACAGCATACCCATCCTGCACCGGTACTGTATGGAGAGTCTTTTGCAATGGAAAGGCAGTGGCTAGTGCGAGCTCCACTTTATTCCCGGAGCCATCCAAAAGCCTGCACTTGGTTGGCTCTATCAGCTTATCTATTATGTCCAGCATAGGTGATCGACTATCAATGTGATGTTGACTACCTTCATCCTCGCTAACATGCCAATGGTCTTCCTCTCTGCCACGTGCTTCTTCTTCCTCACTGCCATGCACATCTTCTTCCTCGAGGCCATGCACATCTTCTTCCTCGCTGCTACTAATAGGTGGTGATTGGGGAGGATGAAGTACATTTCCTCGCTGCTAGAATGGAGACAATTCTGGTGACTGCTTCACCATCTAGGTCTTCCATCTGCGGTCCAGCCTTCTTGTTTCTCTTCTTCCTGTACATTCCAGCAAACTCTTCACCAAACCCTTTACCCCAGCCAAGTGAACTAGACACACCTCGGACCCGACCTCGATGCTTTGGAGTCTCAAGTGTTGCGGTGAGGATATCATTCTCCCTAACCCCGAAAGAACCATCGCTAGCCTAAGCTGCAAGTGTTTTCACCCTAGTTGCTACCCCCACCACCGCAGGGTTACTGAATGTTATGTCCCCGCTTCCTTCACTAGTGGTCTTCCTCTTCCCTACCCTTGCCCACAGATAATGCCTCGAACGTCCAGGAAATTGGTCCCAGGGGTTCTGTTTTCCTTCTTCAGCTAGCTTTGCATCCTCCTCCTCCCACTCTTTCCTTTTACGAACATAACCTTTTCTGCCTGTCCTGTGTGGCTTATCATGCAATGCTCTCTTTTCTTTCATCCCCTGGCTCAATCGCTGAAATCTAGGAGAATTGGTTTCCTGCACAAACACGGTCCAGTCTTCTGGCTGCAAAAAAGGCATGCTTCACAAAGGGAGTCTCCTTTTGGCTCACATATTTTTTTCTTCAATGGGTCTTGAACCGCCGTTGCAAGGTTGCAATCTCTGACATAGCTGCCTTAACTGCCTTCTTGCGAACAGATTCAGCCAGATTGGCTGGGTAATCTAGCTTTTCCTCTAAAACTGTGAACAGTTCTTCCTTCTCAATTGGTGAGAGATCTTCAACTGCCTTGTTGATTGACACCCTCTCTCGAACAATGAGGCCACAGACCAATACAAATCTATCCCTCGCAGCATCTGGGGTAGGCCAATAATTGTTATCAAGTCCAGTTGCGGTCAACTTGTCTTCTGGCTATTTGGTTTGTGTTCTTGACCCGCGGGATCGACTACTACTCGCAGCAGTATGTGCTGAGTGACCCTGTGAAGAAGGATCACCGTCGATAGGCTGTGAACAAGGTTCACCATCGATGAGCTGTGATGGTGCACTGGAGGTAGAAGAGTTTGGTGTTGTGGGAGACTGCATAGATGATATGTCAGGTCGTCAGTAGAGCAACATAAGCTAGACTGAAAACCTAAACAAAATAAGATAAATTCTTATTCTCTGACAGGCAAAATAGTTGATATTAGCATACAGGTTGGGGATAGGTGCTAACCATTTTGACAGGGTGAAGCAATATGCTTATATATCAAAGCAGAGACTAAATTCCTTCAACTGCTTCCTTGTCCAACTTCAGTAGCAATGAATTGTGTGTTCCATGTGTACATGCAACAAGAGGACAAAGCAATTGGAACTAAAGTATGCTAACAGGTCCAAAGCATAACTGTCGATCTGGTACATTCGAAGCATAACAAAATTTCAACAGTTCATATAAGTTCATCTGTTAGCAACAATTTATTCAAACAGACTTGGAGCAACAAAATTCATCTGTCAAATCCACAGCCAATCAATTAAAAATAAACTTTTAAGGCATGTTGTACTAATGCAGGCAATTCCAGAAGAATAATCCTATGTGAACAACCGTAAAGTAGCATGTCTCCCTGATCCACCTTGACAGGAATAGCAGATTGGGTGGCCGAGCAGAGAGAGGGCGTTGGGGGTTCAAGCAGCACTAACCTCTGTCGCGAATGAAGTAGTTGTTCTCGTGGTGGTCGGAGAGGCCCGATCCACGTCGCCTCGTTGCCTGAGGTGGCCAGCTCGTCGTCGTGGCCGGGGATGCCGGATCTGCGTCACCGTCTCTAGGTTGGCCGGGACGCCGTCTGCACGCCAGTAATCACGTCCTCATCACTGTCGTCACGGCTGGAGCCGCTTCGCCGACGTCACGCCGGGAACGGTGGGGCTGGAGAAGAGCAGGGCTGCGGCGGGGAGAGCGGCGGCGGCGGGCTAGGGCTGGAGAAGGAGCAGGGCGGCGGCGGGGAGAGTGCGGGCGTGGTGGATCTGTCTGAATTAGACTCCCGAGTATATGTCCCCTGCGCGCGCGTTACTATGTTCACGGAAATTACTAGCGTGCCCTTGAACGACTCTCTGGTGGAATTGGAATTCCATGGGCATTATAGTCAATATAGGTGGAAATTTTTTGAACAGCGCACGCAAGGTTTGCCTGCTGACGCTGACAACGGATAGTCATCGCCGACGCTGGTTAGTAAACCCGTGTCGCCTTCATCGACAGGTATCTTCTTTATATAGGCTGCTGACACTGACGCGTGGGCCCGACACTATTTTTTAGAAATGAAACTCGCATCCATCAAATATTAGAGCTGGTAAAACAGCACCTAAAAATTCATTAAAAATAACATCAATTCATATTTGGACATTTAGTATTTTAATAAAATATCAACAGTCACACTTGTGTACCCAACATTCTTATAGTTCGAATATACATCTCATGCTTGTGATATAATAATTCGAATAACATCTTAGTTTGCTCCAAAAATTCTACAAATTGACGTGGCAACATAAATTGGGTACCTAAACTTGTCATAAAAAATTCAAATGGTTTCGATAAAGGAAGAATATACTTGTGTACAAATGGCTACATCTCTCACATAGTTTCTTAGAGTGTTGCTTGAACAATGAAGTTTTCCGCACTTTGCAACATGTTCGATCTCGTACGCATTTGAAATTTTTACACAAGCTTGTGTTCACCTTAAGATTACGAAATGCAATGTCTCATTACTAATGGTTGTGGAAAACAAATATTATTTCTATGTTGTACTTACAAAGAACAAGATAAAGGCATATAAACATTATTCACGAAATGGAATATACACTAAACAATGAAATTAATGAAACGATGGGGATTTTAGAAAAAATAGGAAAAAAATCATCAAATTTGGACTAAGTACGACGGAGAAATACATGTTACAAAATTTGACTGCAGATTAAAAGGAGAAATGAGAACTGTTCTTCATTCCAATAGAACAGAGGGGGTGGTTAACCCACGTCTCATTTGCCTCTCCAATCCTCGTCTCCTACGCCCACCCAATAGAACAGAGGAGGAAGCAGACTAGCAGAGGCCACCGCCGCCACCGCCGCCGTGCCCGTTTTGACATCCAAGAGGGCACCCTAGGCCTCTAATGCGGCAAATGACACTATTTTTTAGAACTGAAACTCGCATCTATCAAATATTAGAACCAGTAAAACAACACCTAAAAATTCATTAAAAATAACATCAATTCATATTTGGACATTTAGTATTTTAATAAAATATCAACAGTCACACTTGTCTACCTAACATTCTTATAATTCGAATATACATCTCATGCTTGTGATATAATAATTCTAATAACATCTTAGTTTACTCCAAAAATTCTACAAATTGACGTGGCAACATAATTTGGGTACCTAAACTTGTCATAAAAATTCAAATGGTTTCGATAAAGGAAGTATATACTTGTGTACAAATGGCTACATCTCTCACATAGTTTCTTATAATGTTGCTTGAACATTAAAGTTTTCCACACTTTGCAACATGTTCGATCTCGTACGCATTTGAAATTTTAACACAAGCTTGTGTTCACCTTAAGATTACGAAATGCAATGTTTCATTACTAATGGTTGTGGAAAACAAATATTATTTCTATGTTGTACTTACAAAGAATAAGATAAAGGCATATAAATATTATTCACGAAACGGAATATACACTAAACAATGAAATTAATGAAAAGATGGGGAGTTTAGAAAAAAATAGGAAAAAAATCATCAAATTTGGACTAAGTACGACGGAGAAATACATGTTACAAAATTTGACTGCAGATTAAAAGGAGAAATGAGAACTGTTCTTCATTCCAATAGAACAGAGGGGGTGGTTAACCCGCGTCTCATTTGCCCCTCCAATCCTCGTCTCCTACGCCCACCCAATAGAACAGAGGAGGAAGCAGACTAGCAGAGGCCGCCGCCGTGCCCGCTTTGACATCCAAGAGGGCACCCTAGGCCTCTAATGCGGCAAATGAGACCACCGGAACCTTCGATTTGACTCAGAAACATGACAAATCAAATCCTGTGGATGCGACACAGAATATGTAATAATTTACATTCAAGATACATAATTTTTATTGATGCTTCCGCCTACATCCCGATGTTCATCCTGCTGACAGCATACTCCACCGCGATGCTGAATCCACGCGTCAAGAGGTCAAACTCATGACGGATGCGAGGCACACCAATGGGGTTTTGGGGGTCCATATAACCCATGGCCCACTCCACTGCTTCGATGGTCTCATAGCCACGAACAATGGCTTCCTCCGGAAATGACCTGTTATGTACCAATGATTTGAGGAATCCAAAGTACCTCTCATATGGAAACATCTAATGAAGGAAAGATGGGCCAAGGTACCAGATTTCCCTCGCGAGGTGTGTTGTTAGATGCAGCATGAGATTAAAGAATGATGGTGGGAAGGTAGCTTCAAGCAGGCATAGGGTCTCGAAATGCCTCCTCTCTAAGCCCAATAGTTTTTTGTCACACCTGATTTTCCGAAGAAAACCAAATGCGTCTCATATGTGCGCCAGGATCAAGTTTACACACATATGATAGACGTCATGAGTGAAATATCAATAAACATCATTAAAACGTACAAGAGTTAAACCATTACATTATCTTTTATTACACTCAGACGATAGACTCGAAGGTCTTTAAAATGAACAAACAATAACTAGATGAAGCAACTCCGTCTTCAGCTTCCACAGGCACATGACTGGGGGCATGCAAGCCTCAGAACTCATCGAAGTCGCTGAAGTACTCTTCTCCAGTGTTCTCCTCTGAACAGCGGGTAAGCAAGGGTGAGCACACTTATGGTTGGAGCTCAGCAAGTGGGGTGAAAGTGCAAGGCCATCAAGGATAGGCTAAGGTTATGTAGCGGTTAGCATTTTTAATGTTGGTCAAATTTTATTAACAAGCACCTATTTACTAGGTGTAAGTTTATACCATCCCACTTAAAAGACTTTAGAAAACTTTCCATCTCAAACCATACATAAACCACAATTTAATTCCATCTTCAAGTTCATTAATCATGTGAGGGTCCAGGCCGCTCTTGACCGTGAGCACGGCTGATCGATCAGTTTTAACTCTGCAGAGGTTGTACACTTTCACCACAGCTCGTGTACCCCATGTTGCCCGGGTTGATCAGACCCATAAACACTTTCCGAGGTGAGTGGCTAGGGGTCCACTACGAAGCCTTTACAAAGGCATGCAAAAGACTAACAACCCGCATAGTTACAGATCAGGGCGGACCATAACCCTCCCTAGTGGTCAGCACCTTAGCAAAGGCTGCTACCCCAAAAGAACCGGGCTATACCCCTGCAACCCCGATCCCCCTCTGCTCCATTTGGATAAGGTCATCAGTACATTCACACACCTAATTAATTGGCTAAGCCAGAGCCATATGGACTGTGGTTGCACTGTTTTCCTGGGTGGTTCTCCATGTTCCGATTAAAACACATGATCTTGTTATTAACCATAAGCATCATCTTCACCATAGTTATCATGATCAACATTCATCATATTGTAAAAGTTCATTTGAACCATCCCAAGGTATAGCAACTAAGCATTTCTACCCAAAACATTTATTTAAAAGGGTTATCCAAGGTGATGAGGATAAAAATCTAGTCATGTCCTTAAAAAGGTGATTTTCCATCAAATTTATGCAATACAACATTTAAATGTAAATATTAACATGCAATTATTTAGGACAAAGAGGAATATGCAGAGGGAGAAGTCCACTTGCCTTCCTTGCTTAAATACTTGGGTTCTTTTTCTTCAAAAACTTGCTCTTGATCCACTTCAACTGGTTGCTCACTTGAAACCGGTACGATGTCTACGAGCACACATGAAAACATACAATAAATAAAACAATACACCAAGCATGAAAAGCTTAAAGAGAGGACAAGGTTTGGCTCTAGGACCGTGAACACAAAACCACTCAGAACTATCGGGAGATTTGGATTATATCACACAAAGCTATGTGCTTGGTATATTTTAATTTAAGTAAAATCATGTGCATAGGTTATTTCAGAGAAATACCCTATTTAGAATTAAGCAAGTTATTTTATATTAAAAGATGATGTAAACTTAGTCCAATTTTATTTGTAAATATTCAAGTATTATTTATGCAAATTAAACATTTACTTCTAAAAGAAGCATGTAAAAGCATCTAGGTGTTTATCATTATACTTCGAGTTATTCTAATCAAATTATAATTTAAAAACACATTTATATTCATATTAATCAGATTAACAAGTAATTAAGAAAACTCGGGATATAGCCTATGTTGCTTTTATTTAGAAAGCAAATTGCATAATCATTAATCAATTTAAGTTGATTATAAAACCGAGGTATACATCTAATTGGCTTTTAATTGAAAGAAATATTTAACTAGTATTAATCATATTAACTTTCTTATGAAAACACGTGTCGAACTCTAATTAGATTTTAATTAGAAAAACATGTGTATAAGGATTTAATCATATTTAATATTTAAATAAATTATAAACAAAGAACATGTTCAACATTGGTTCTATCACGTAGTTTGAGTAGATATGAACCTAACACAACTTGAAACGGTGGAAACGGAGCTAAAACGCAAAAGATACAGCCAAAACGAGGTTCAGGGGCTTTTCTGTGAAGAAACAGGTCTTCCAGGGGCTTAACTGCAAGAAACCAGGGACTAAAACATAATTACGTATATAAACCAGAGGTTTATAACGTAAAAAGATAGAGCTTGGACCTCGGGTGGAAAAACCTAAGAGAACAGGGGCTATAACGAGAAAACCTGGACCTGGTTGTAAGGGTTTTATAAGGTGGAAGGGCATGGTTGCGAAAAAGAAGAAAGCCGGGGTCTCTTTTGCAAAACAACCACAGTTGACCGTTACATGGCCGTTTGACTCAGGGGCCGGACAGATCTGAGCCGTAGATCTAACCACAGACGGTCGGGGAAAAACTTAAAAGCTCAGGGGTCCAAACGTAAAGAAAAGGACTTGAACGTAAGGGTTTTAACTGGTGGGAGGATATGGTTGCGATTTTGGAAAGGACAGGGGCCTTTTTGCAAAGTGGCGGTGGCAACCCTGGGTTGACCGGTACCTGGTCCTTTTGACCGGGGCTGGGGCGGGATCTGGCCGTTGATCACGGATCGGACGGCCACCGAGGACCGTGAGCGGCCGACGGCGGCGGCGCACGGCGGAACCGGTGGCGAAGCTCGCCGGCGCGTGCACGAACTAGGGCATCCGGCCACGGTTTGGGATGCGGCCGGGCTCTACGCGGAGCTGGGGTCACGGCGAACCTATCTAGGTGGTCAGGGAGGCGGCTCCGGCGGCCATGGCGGCTCGCACTGTGAGGGGGCGGCGCAGCCGATTCCGGCGAGCGCGCAAAGGTGGAAGAAGGCACGGGAGCAGTCGGGTTTTGAAGTGCACGAGATCCTCACCTCACTGTGGTGCTCCGGTTGCACAAGAAGGCGATGGGGAAGTGCCGTAGAGGGAGATCGAGGACGGCGGCCGAAGGTTGAAGATGACGGCGGCGGCGATCTGTGCAGCTCGGTCCGGCAACGGAGGGGCGGACCTGGGACAGAGGGAGGTACTGTGAGCGTCGTACGCGACGGAGAAGAAAGAGAGGAAGGCAAGGGACACTTCACCGTCGACAACGAGCTTCAGGGTGGCCGGCAATGGCGCGGCGGCGGGATTCTCTGGCGGCAGCACGTGTGGGAGCGAGAAGAGAGTGCGGGGCGTGCACGGGTGCGGAAAGGGTGAGGCAAGGGGGTCAAGCTCGGCTTTTAAAGGGCAAGGAGGGGAGAGAGAGCCACGGCCGGGATAATGGCCATCAATGGCCACAGGGCGGCCGGCGGCCTCAAGATGGCATTCAAGAGGGGACGCTTGATGGTGAAGAGGTAACTGAAGGAGAAATGAAGGGGAAAACGACCGGTGCTTCAATTGCTCCTTGATGAGGGGGAGTGAAGAGGGGAGCGCGAGGGGCGCCGGGATGGCCGCGGTGGCCGGCGCGGCATGGAAGAAGGGACAGGGCTGGAGGTAGGGGACATGTCCGACACGCGGGGCCCGCCGGGCAGTGAAAGAAGGAGAGGGAAGGGAGAAGTGGGCCGCCGGGGCGAGCTGGGCCGGAAGGAAGGATGGGCCGGCGGGAAAAGACTGGGCCCGCAAGCAGAGATGGGCTGAAAGGGAGAGGGGTTTGGGTTTTGTTTTCCTTTTTTTTTCAAAACCTTTTCTTCTTTTCAAACCTTTTCAAACTTAAACACTTTCAAACCCTTTTCAAGCATTCAAACAAATTTTAAAAACTTCACACCATCAAACATAAACAATGCAAACAAAATATGATGCACAAGCACTTGTTGCTTCTAAAATTATTCAAAATGATATTTAAATATTTTAGAGCCAAATTTATTTGATAAATTATTTATTCCTAGAAAACTAAAACACTATGTTGCTACATTATTTTAGTGATGGAAATTTAGGGTGTTACATTTTTCCTCATCAATCGCCTTCTATTCTATTTCATTGAAGAATAAACACAAGCTCGTGACCGCGTCGCGAACCAGTTCTGTCTTGATACCTCTTAGTGCAACAGGAAGAATAGATGTCGTCAACACATGGCAATCATGAGATTTCATCAAGTTGAAATTCATTTTCATGTCCTTCACCGACAATAGCCTCTTGAAGTTCGATGAGTAGCCTGAAGGTGCTTTCAAATCATGCAAAAACTCACAGAATTCTTTTTTCTCTGCCTTTGACAAGGTGGTTGCAGCAACGGGAAGGTCCATCCCCGTGTCTGTTTCCTCTGCATAGAGCTCCGGCCTAATGCCCATTTCTTTAAGATCCTCCCTTGCATTTTTATGATCTTTTCCTTTCGACTTCTGTTGTAGCAATGTTCCCAAAGTAGCTTCACACACATTCTTCTTGACGTGCATGTTGTCAACCGAATGACACGCATCCAAAAGCGGCCAATACTCTAGCTCTCATAGAATTGATTTCTTGTTCCACATTCCTCGCCCATCTTCTTCTTCTTCACCATCTCGCTTCTTTCTTTTGCGAAGTTTCTTTTCAGACAATTTGGGTAACTCCTCGATAGTTTCGACGTCCTTGACTTGCAAGTGGAGCAGATCTCCAGTCACATGCATTGGCGCCTGTCGATTCTCCTTTTCCCCATTAAACTGACAATCCATGTCCCGGTAGGCATGTTTCTTACTGAGGAAACGACGGTGCCCCATAAATGAGAATTTCTTTGAATTTCTTAGCCACACTGCACAAGTTTCTTCCAAGCAGTGTGGGCAAGCTGCACCTTTCCTTTTACTCTGGCCAGAAAGGTTGCGATGAGCCGGGTTGTCGTTGATAGTGGTGAACAACATGGCGTGCAATGTGAACTCCTCACGGCCGAACTCATCCCAAACCTCCTTCATACCAGGCTTCCAAAGTATCTTCAAGTCATCATCTAGTGGCCTCAAGTAGACATCAATACGGTCGCCAGGTTGCTTTGGCCCGGAGACCAATATTGTCAGCATCATGTATTTCCGTTTCTTGCATAGCCAGGGTGCAAGGTTGTACATTGATAGCACGACAGACCAGGTGCTATGTGTTGAGCTCTGGTTACCGAATGGGTTCACGCCATCTGTGCTCATAGCGAACCGAATGTTCCTACTTTCACCGGCAAATTCCTTAAAGTGGGAATCAATATTTTGCCATTGTTGGCCATCTGCGGGGTGCTTAATCTTGCCAACTTCCTTCGTTCGTGTCTTATGCCAACGCAAGAGTTGGGCCTCCTTTCGTGTGACGAACCATCTTCTCAACCGAGGAATGATGCAAAAATACCATGCTACCCTCACAGGAGCCCCTTTAACCTTCTTCTTCTTCTTCTTGCCTGTGATCTCCACGGGCTCGTTCTCGTCATCATCAGCATTGTTATCATCACCACCATCTTTTTTCCTCTTGTACCGATCGAACCCACACTTGGGGCACTTGTCAAGGTCTGCATAATCTCCACGGAACAATACACAACTGTTCTTGCAAGCATGAATTTTTTCAACCTCTATTCCCAGAGGACAAATTATCTTCTTTGCCTCATAGACAGACTCGGCTATTTGGTTTCCCTCGGGTAGCATGTCCTTAAGGAGATCCAATAGTTGTTTGAAACTTTTGTTGCTCCAATCATGATCTGCCTTAAGCTGCAGAAGTTTTAGATCACCAGAAAGGCGAGAGTACTTCTTGCAACCAGGATAGAGGGGTTTCTTTGAATCTTCAACGAACTGCTTCAGCCTCGCTAATTCAGAAGCTATATACACTCGTTGAAACTCAACATCTCGCAACATTTGATCAACATTGTGCACACGTTGCAACAACTCACCATCATTGAAGCCCGTAACTTCTTGATCAGTGATATCCTCAGGTCTTATCACAATTGGTGGAAATGGTTCATTTTCCTCATAAAAACTCCACCTTCATCAAGCTCTTCATCATAGCATAGCGCTGCCCCTTCATTATTAAGGCCCGTAGCATGGTGTCGCGCTTCACCTACATTTAGGCATCCTGCTTCCACTTCATTAAGCCCTTCCTTACCATGTTTATTCCAACATGTGTAATTTTCTTTGAAACCACGTGTGATCAAATGATGAAAAATGTTATCCCGTTATCCGAACTTCTTCTGGTTGAGACAATCTATACAGGGGCAAAGCATTGCCTGAACACCACGGTTTCTCATATCTGTCTCTGCTTGATCTAGAAAACCATTGACCCCCCTTAAGAAACTGGCCCAATCTCGAGACTTACTACTGTAGATCCAAGCCCGAGCAGCAGCAGCCATCTGCAATTTTCATACATCAAATGAGCATAATGCATCACCAAAACTGATGAGTAAGAGGATTAGGACAACGAAGTTCAATAAAAAGGGGCAATTTCCACCTTGACGAGGACTATCTACGAGACGAGCGCTTCCGAGGAGGAGGACGAGGCGTCGCGGCCGCGGTGACGGCGACGGCGCGGAGGACGACGCTGAGCCCGAGAATGAGGATAAGCTGCTGCTTTGGAGGACGTACGGCGACGTACGGCACGCTGGCACACCGCGTCGCGGTCGACGTCCGCCGGCACCTTACGCCGTCGCGCACGCGGCCGGCCGGCCTGCTGCAGCTCCGGCTTTCTAAGGAGAGAGAGCGTGCGCAACGAGTGGGGCCTTCAGAGAGCGCGCGAAAATGCTGCTGCAGCAACGGCGGGGAGAGAGCGAGTGAGGCTCTCAGAGGAGAGAAAGCGAGTGTAGTTGTCAGAGATAGCAGAGTGGTCGGAACGCAAAGACAACGACGCATAATAACAACACGCGTCTCTATTGTGAGAAAACAAAGGAGATGCTAGGTCCAAACAAGCGTCGCCAATTGGGTCGTCATAAAATGAGACGCGTCCTAAAAACCATGCGTCTCCAATAGGAAAGTCATCGGTAACGGACGCATGCTAACGTTCGTTACAAAGAAAACATGTAACGGGCGTTTAAGAAGTCCGTTACCAGAAGTCCTCATTGGTAACGGGCGTTGTGGTGGCGAGGTCAGCGCGAGGTCGGGGTCGAGCCTGCCGCGCTTATGCGTAACGGGCGCCAAACAACAACCTTTACAGATGGGGTCCATGTAACGAGTGTTAAGGGCCCGCTACAAATGCTGCGTGACCTATTTGAGGTTTTCACGTAGTGTGTTGCATATCTTGACTAGGTGCTTTTCTCATGTTAGTGTGAATCCTGCTAAGGAACCTTGTTGCTAGTGTGCTTAGTTGGTAGAAAGAAACCTTTTTAAACGGGCAACACTAGAGATATAGATTAAGGTTTACTTCTTGCTCTAGAAATTTAAAGAAGGTCCATATTCAACCCTCCTTCTATAGGCTATCGATCCTACAATGCCGCTGATACATCTTCATGAATCAACAACCTGGATGTGTCCATTGCGTCGTCCACATGTTCTTGCTTGGTAGTGCGGCGATGCTACGGAACATTATTTCATTATCCCGTGCTTGGCTCGATCAGCACAGCCTGGGGCACGGGTGCCCGCCCCACCCGAAATGGTAGCGGCAGCATGCATGGCAGTCCGGAGTTGCAGCAACCCTTGCGCCTCGTCTTGCGGGTGGCATGAAGAACGATAACCAGCTCGCAGGTGCTGGGAACGTGACTAGGAGGAGACGACTAAATTAGGCTGTGAAATCATTGCGTTCCTGGATAAGCTTTGGAAATGCCTTCATAAACTGATACACATCCAGGTTACTCTCGAGTTTATCAGGTAAACATTAAGCAAGTCAGAGAACAGAATACAGGACAACGGGATTAAGCCTATCTTGCACACCTGGGTGGGAGAGCAATCACACCACAAACTCGTGGAAGAATGCTAGGGTAATGAGATTGACTCCATGGCCACTTGAATCCTGAAAGCTGAAAGAAGGGGTTGCTGGTGCCAATCCATCATTTGGCAGGATTTGCAGACATACCAGAAACTAAGCGGAAATGGTCAACAGATGACACCACCTGCAGACTGCGGTTGTTGGGTGGAGCACAGTCTAAGCAGCAACCTGAACTCAGTTGATAGACTAGCAGCCACAACCAGTTGATAGACTAGCAATTGTTGTCGTACTTTTTTTTTTACTTGTATGCCTTCACCTGGCACGCTACCGTGCCAAGTCATCATCACTTCACCAGAATCCAAACTGTCCGTAATCCCCCAATCCCCATACATGGCATCGTCTCGCATGCTACAAGCAGGTCCTTTGCTAACCTATTATTAGAACAACGCCATTGTATATATACTCTAAGGTAGTAATGGGCTGATGGCACCATGACATTGCTTGCACTTTTCATTGGTTCAACAAGAAATTGGAGTAATATGGCAATTAATTTGGGTAAATCTCGTTTAATCTTAGAGAGTTTAATCTTAGAGAAAGAATCAATGAATCTATCTAGTGCTGGGAGTTGGTTTTCATTCAGATCTAAATCTTTTTTTAGATAAAGGAAACCGGCCTCAACGCATGAGTGTCAGCCGCATTCATATGTACATCTAAGAAAAGATCGAAGGCACGCAAATGTATAGCAGGTTCAAGAGGGCAAAACGAAACCTGACCGGTCAACTGAGTTGCAGGTATCCGGACAATTTCTTAACGGGTAGAATCTATAAAACAAAATCAAAATTGCAATAGGATAGCTGCTAATAGGGATGGACGAGCGAGCATGAGTGACTGTACAAGTGTACAACACTGCAAACATAAGCAACACATTTAAGGCTCCCTCAAACACAAGGGTAGCAACCATCATCGCAATTCGTTGGTTAAGTAGCAAATTACAGCAACAACGGATTGGTACAAGCCATTGGGGGATTGGCAGCACAAGTGTACAGCATTGTAGAAAGGGCACATTAAGCAAGCATGATAGAATGTATAACAACAGGATAGCGCCAGGGAGAGCAATAATAACAACACGAGCTCGTGGAAGAATGCTAAGGTAATAATCAGATTAAGCCCCCCCGCCACGTGGACCCTACAAACCGCTAGAAGGTGTTGCTGGTGCCAGTCATGAGAATCCATACTGCTAAAGCAGGTCCTCAGCGTCCCCCCGCAGCCGAAGGGCATACTCCTGGTCCAAAATCACCTTTCCTATCGACGGACGGCTAGCGCTTTCAAGTGCAAGGCACTTCTCAGCAGTGCTGACGAATTTATCAAAACACTGTGGATTAATTTTTCCCTTTAGGTATGGGTCAACAATCTGATCAAGGTTGCCCTCCTCCTTGCATCGCAGCGCCCAAGCTACCAATCTACGTGCTTCCTCATAAGGACACTTAGGGGAAATGGCAGGCCGAGCACACAGGACTTCAAGCAACACAACACCAAAACAAAACACATCTGATTTCACTACTACAGAAAGCGTTTGTAGTAGGAGCGGGCAAAATGATATTTTCAGGTGCGGGCTCGAAAACCGCTCCTAGCTGTCGCTTTTAGAAATAGTGATTTCTAGGAGCGGGTGAACCAACCGCACCTGAAACACATTTGTAGGTGCGGGTGACGCCGTCACCCGCACCTAGAAATGTCAATTTGATTTCTAGCTGGTTTTGAAATTCAAATTTTGAATGTTTGAAATTCAAATTTATCGAACTTGTTTCCCGCCAAAATTTTGAACGTTTGAAATTCAAAATTTATGAAAGCGACATGAAATCTAAAGTAAGCATAAGCACAATAATATGAAAAGAAATCCATATACATATCGATCTATATCATTACATCCCATTGACAACAAGTTTTTTTCCACTGACAAAGTTTAGACATCACATCATGGCATGCGGTATTCTTGACTCTCCCACTCACGTAGGCTAGCAAATTTGTCTTCAGTCGCTAATAAATGTTCAGGGTGATAATATTGGCCCCTAGGATTTATCACTTTATGCATAAGGTAACGGCAGAAATCCGCAGTTACTTTGAGAAGGTGTCTCTCATGGAGTGTTACGTCACGAGGTCCGATGTCAGTCTGCAATACACAAACAATATAACAATTGTTAGATCATGCAAAACACATATGTATAGTGTATATACATCCTGAGACATGAAAGGTAGTAGGTCCTTACTCGTTCAGGATCATCCTTATATCTCCTAAGACACCTCATCATTTCCATCAGGTAAAACACGCAGTATACACTGCCAGGTGGTTGCTTGTGGCATGGAAAGTTTGTGTGAATATTCATTTTTTCTGGGTAGGCAGGATTAAATTTCCCTCCTTTCTTAATGTAGTGTTGGCAAGCCCTGTTTAGAAAAAAATATAGAAGTTATTAGTTGCCAATCGATGTTTAGAATATAAGTGTGACAACAGAAATACACTAACTTTTGAAGGATGTCTATGAATTCCTTGTACATGTCTCTACGCCAATCCAGGGAGTCAAATACTACCACCCGTCCCAACTTGGGGTCTATAAGAAATAAAATCCAGTGATTTCTGCATACATGTTATATATAATTTTTAATCTTTTGAGGCATGGATGAGAAATTTTACATATATATTTTTATAAGTGGTAGAAATGTAAACTAACACGATGTGGTAGGGCGCCCATATGTAATCTCTATCTTGCCACTTCAAGAACATATGTGTCATGTAGGATGCAAGACGCTTCATAGCGTTTATATGTCCAATTCTTCGCTTCTTGTTTCTTTCCGTAGTTGTGTTCAAACCTTTTAGTTCATCATGATTGTCTTCCCATCGGGTGGGGTGCATATGCCTGTCTTCGGCAATAACAAAAGGATCTAAAAATCCAATTTTCTCCTTTGAAAGATGCATTTCTTGTTCTTGCATCCTATACAGCAAATCTCAGATAATTAGTTATGCAAACTGTAAGCCTTACACACACACACAAGATATTAGCATGGATATGAGACACTTACATGCACCACAATCTGATGACTTGTACATCTATCATTTGTAGGCGGAACAAATCATGGAGGTCATGAAAATCTAAGTTGATTTCTTTTGCTTGTGGAATAAGTGTAGGTCCGAACACATCTAATGGGTATCGTGCCTGGAGGCCTCTGAGCCCAAGAGAACAAGCCCTCATATACCAAGCATGCATCCGTTTCATCTCCCATGGAACTTCTTCGAGTGCCCAGTCGGGTAATAATGGCATACCCCATTCATATCTTAAAGGGCAACTACCAGGTATGTCCGGTATTTCATCGACTCCAATAGTCTTCTCGAAGTTTGTGTCAGTGCGGGGTACCGAATATCCTGGTCGTTGGATCGTTGGCATATTGACAGACGGCGTGGTCATCATGTCGTGTTGCTTGTTCTTTGATTTGGTATTACTCTTATGCCACCTTGCAGCGATTTCTGATCCTTCCGGCTCCTTCGCATAAGCCCGTATCATTCGAGGCACCATTTGTCCTTGTGATGCCTCTTTTCCTACAGAACTTGAAGCTGCTCGTGGTGTGGGCATACGAGGTTGAGAATCTTGAGCAGGTGGTATGGACACACGCTGCGGAGATCTTTCAGCAGGTGGTGTGAACACACGCTGCAGAGATCTTTCAGGAGGTGGTGTGGACACACGCTGCGGAGATCTTTCAGGAGGTGGTGTGGACACACGTTGTGGAGATCTTTCAGGTGGTGGTGTGGGCATAAGAGGTGGGGATCCTTGTATAGCTGGTGGTGTGGAGACACGTTGTGGAGGAGATGGTGGCGCAGTTGCCAACGGTTGCTCCATAGATTGCAGAGGCTGTGTTGGAGGCAGAATGATATCTCATTTATGCCACAATATTGTACTGTTGAGGCTTTGACCGAGAACACAGATACCCTCTGCTGTTTGTATGTCTATGTCATGATCTTCAAAGTTTGGATTAACTTCAAGGACCTGTACGCGTGCATAATGGCGTGGGATTTCTTTCCCGCCATACAATCCGCCACCGGGAATCGCAAGTCCCGAGGCAACTTGCTTTGTCTTGCCAGCTCTGCCAACCGGAATGTGCAATGTGCAAGGAGTAGTGATGCATATTGAATCAACTGGGTATGGTTGTGTCGTCGTGGAGGCAACACTACTCGGAGAGAATGGTGAATTATTATCTCCTTGAGATAATTGCAATGGAGCGAATGGTGTACCGTTTGCTTGCTGCATCTGAACCGCCGCATTAAAATAAGTATGAAATTTGTCCATAAAAACTTTCTCTGCTGCCGCTTGGAGATCCTCCTTGAAACGGCAGTGGCTCCTGTAGGTACCTCTATCCCTCTCAAACCCATCCCTGATGCTCAACTTCGAGGAAACCCCTCTAACGTGACCCCCATGCTCTCTCGTCCCAAGGGCTGTACTTAGGACGTCTCTATCCCTGCTGGCTACGAAGTCTCCTTTCCTCTGAGCCTCGGAAAGGTTCGCTATCTTTTCACACACCACATTGGTTACTTCCTTTGCAAAATGAAGTTTACCATCAATAATTTCAGGCTCCCTCGCTAGGAGCCACTGATAGCCACGCTCATCTAAGCCTTCAAAAGGGTCGGGTTGCCCGGCGGCTATTAATGCATCCCTAGTCTGCCGCCACTTTTCCTGCTTCCCTAGGTACCCACCCGGTCCAAGACGAGGTCTATGTACGTTTTTTTGCGAAAGTTCACTCTGTCTCTGGCTCAGGGCTAAAGCTTCTGGAGTAGTCTTTTGCCTGACAAACTCGTTCCATTGAGCTTCGGTGACCATTCCATATTTCCTTTTTACATCATCATATGTTGCACCCTTCTTAACAAAGTCCCTATTCAACTCACCCTTCCATCGGCGGAAACTTTCATCGAGTGCCTTCCTAGCATAATGATGTATCTTTTCTCTGGTTGTTTTGGACTGAGGCAGCAGAAAAGTTTGCTTCAACTTGGCCCACATTTCGCCCTTTAGCCCCTCAGGAACTTTGAACCAATCAAGGATGGTTGGATCCACGGCATACTCTGTTCGTATTAATGCTCCTATGGCATTCCGGAACCTCGTACGAACCAAAGGAGGATCCACGGGTGTAGCGAACATGGCCTCATATGCCATTTGTTCAAAGCTTAATTTTGGTGATTAATGACAACATGATCAATGGGACTAACCATATTGTCTAGCATGTTTTTGTAGACACTTCTAGGTCCCATGGATGCAAAAATACCACATGCCAAAATGAGAAAGAGAAAGAGAAGAAAAGAAAAGCACCGTCGGATGAACCGACGGTATCTTGGAAGCAGCATCGGTGCAAGCACAGGATGAAGCGGTACACTGCGTGAAGACTAGAGTTTCTTGATGATCACCGGATCAACCGACGCCCCCATTTCTAGATGCGCCGGATGAATCAAGAAATCAAGCAAGTAGGAATCAACACCACCGGATGAACCGACGGTGTTGCAGCGGTTCATCCGGCGGCCGTGTGTTTGCTAACAGAGACGTTCTGGAGTGAAACCCTTAAGCACCGGATGAACCGATGGTCACCAGAACACAAGCAACGGTTCATTCGACGACTACGAAGAAGCTACCAGTAAGGTTTTGGAAGAAATCCTCTAGCACCGGATGAACCGACGGCATGAGAGAAGGACCGTCGGTGCAAGCGTCGGAGGAAGTGTGTCAGCAGAGAAGCTACGGTCATGTGACGTGGAGGGCACCGGATGAACCGACGCCTAGGAAAAGTAAAGCGGCGGTTCATCCGACGGTACTAATTTCAGCAGCTTTTAGCCAACGGCTCTTTGGACGCCTTGGGCTATTTATACCCCCTCCACTCACCCATTTGGAGTTGCTGGATTGTGTGGAAGTGCAGAGGAGTTCAAGACACATTGAAGATCATATCCAATCCATCCAAGTGCTAAATTGCTCATCCATAGACTTGCATATGCTTTGTGTGTGTGCTTAGTGCTAGGCTTAACTTAGAGTTGAGTGAGTGCCAGGTGTGCCTACCTTGTGAGGTGATTCTCGAGTGGATCAAGTTGTACGAGGTGCGCCGGAAGCCTTGGAGCCTAGGTGGCTCTCCGGCAAACGTCTTCGACCCTCCGGCTTGGTGTGGAGCGGCGAGGACACTTTGTGCGGGGGACGTGGAGACCCCCTTCCCTTGGTGGAGAAGCTCCTTAGTGGAGGCAGCATCAAGGTGACCAAGGGAGCTTGGCGAGTGCCTTCGTGGCGAGCCTTTGTGGCAAGTCAAGTGGTGCTCTTGGGAGAGACTTGGTGACCGAGAAGCAATACTCTTGTGTAGAGTGCTTCAACAACGTGGACTAGGGGTGGCTTAGTACCTACTGATACCACGGGATAAATCACGTGTCAAGAGTTTGCTTCCTCTCATCCCCCTTTACGTTTCTGCATTACATTCTTGCAATCCATGTGTGCCTTTACTTTCCTAGAGTAGTATCTTGCTAGGATTGGCTATAGGTTGCAAACGTTGTTTTGGTATGGGAGTTTCACACTAGAACAACCCTAGTTGCACATTTAGATAGTATGTTCTAGTTTATGTTTCATGCAAGTAGTGAAAGCCATAGGTTAAGTTTTTAAGTTGCCTAATTCACCCCCTCCCCCTCTTAGGCTACGAGCATCCGATTCCTTACAACGAGCTCTCCAGATGGGCTAATACCCTCGACTGACCACTGGCCTTTGGGGTATTTGTTTCTTCCTCGTTCACCTCGCTTTCTTTTATTTTGACTCTCAGAGGTCGTCGTCATCGCAGTTTCAGGACCTGAGGTGCCACAATCTTCAATTTCTTCTTCTGGGGGGGTACGAGGTCGGCGGCGCCGCTTTCTCGTGCTAGGTTTAGGCATCTATATGAACCATAGGTAAAGCAATTCAAGATCATTTCAAATAATATGAATAGACCTCATTGACACTGCAAATGGTTTAGCATTACCTCCGGAACGTAATCAGGATCAGTGTCCATCCGTGGTCTCGGGGGCACGGGATGTGGATCTATTAGATCTTGCCAAACACCATATACGAACGCCCCGAGTCCTACCTGCGGTCCATCCTCACCATTTGCGTCATCTTCATTTTCATCTTCAAAGACCATCTGGTCTGCAATATTGTTTATTTCTTCATGTTGGGACAAGATAAACTCGTCTTCATTCACAACGTCCCTTTCGTGTATAAATGGCGAACCACTACGACGATCCATCTGATTAACCAAATCATAAGCTAAGTTTAAATCTAAATCTAAATTGAAATTAAAATTCAAATCTAAATGTAAATTGAAATTGAAATTCAAATCTGAATTTATTGTTGCTCCATTAGTTCATGCAAATATGTTTATTGTGTTTATTTGAAATTGAAATTCAAATCTAAGTGTAAATTGAAATTAAAATTCAAATTCAAATTCAAATCTGAATTTATTGTTGCTCCATTAATTCAAATGTACATCTACATTGAAAAATGGTCTCACTATTTTGTCTTACTATTGTTTAACATATCCCAATTTGCATTGCACTCTAAATTGAAATGTGTCATCTACATTGAAATCTAAATCTAAATTCAAATCTAAATCTAAATTCAAATCTAAATTGAAACCTAAATCTAAATCTAAATTGAAATCTAAATCTAAATTGAAATTCAAATTCAAATTTCAATCTAAATCTAAAAAAAAAGCTGACGTCAGCCATATGATGGCTGACGTCAGCTTGTCATCAACCTCCAACCGGGGGAGGTGGCGCCGGGGAGGCCGCGCCGGGGAGGTTGCGGCGCCGGGGAGCCCACACGTCGGGGAGGGGGCGGCGCCGGGGAGGGCGCGCGGCGGGGGAGGCCGCGCCGGGGAGGCCACACGGCGGAGAGGAGGCAGCGCCGACGTCGGGGAGGCCGCGCGGCGGTGGGGAGGGGGCGGCCGAGTCGACGGCGGATGGGCGTGCGGACGGGCGTGCGGCGGCGGAGTCGACGGCGGACGGGCGTGCAGCGGCGGAGAGGGGGCGGCGGACTCGACGGCGGAGAGGCGCGGCGGCGGCGGCGAATTTGGGCAGCCTGACGGCGTCGTCGTGGCGCGAACTCGGAGAATTTGGCTAAGTCTTCGTCTCCCGTGCATATATAGGGTAGCATTTGTAGGTGCGGGTGGCCGCGTCGCCCGCACCTGAAAACGATTTCTAGGTGCGGGTAACGTTGCTGCCCGCACCTAGAAACGATTTCCAGGTGCGGGTGGCATGGAGGCCCGCACCTAGAAAATCATTTCCAGGTGCGGGTGTCGTGGCGGCCCGCACCTAGAAAAGCATTTCCAGGTGCGGGTGACTAGGAGGCCCGCACCTACAAAGATTTTCTCTTTTTCTGATTTTATTGTTCTAATTAATATTTAACGTATTAAATGATCTCAAATGAAAATTTAGTGAACTACAAAGTTTTATGTCTTGTTACCATCTACAAGTTTGGTATATATTTTGTATTCATCTGAGATGCATGTCAAAAATTTGTGTTCAAATAGTACGTCTACAAATGTAGTAACAATTCATTACACATGTCTCGCTTTTACTGAAAGAACCACTAAAGCCATTTTATTTTTAATAAAACCACTAAAGCCATTGTATTTTTAATGATTCCACTAAATCCATTGTATTTTTAATAATTCCACTAAACAATTTATATTTGATTTATTAAGAAATCCACTAAATGCATCTTATTCACTAAGAAATCCAGTAAGTAGCTGCATGACATGAGATATTTGTATTCAAAGTACATTAGTTCAAATGCAAATTACAAAATCCAATTAATTTAACTAGCTATATTATTATGCAATAACAATTTTTGATTCTCCGTCCTTCCGTGACCAGGGCTTTTCATCTTTCTTTATAGTAGCTTCTAGTCTCAACATCTTCTGAGGTAGATCTGTGAAAAGGCTCATGTCATTGCACTCATTATTGTACTCTTCAATGTCTTCGACTCCATCAACCCCTATTACTTCTTGTTTTCCAGGCACTACAATATGATGTGTTTTTTTTGCAGGGTCAACAACATACATGACTTGCCCAACCTATGAACCAAGTACTCATGGGTCATCTTTGTGACCAACATTTTTGAGATCAACAATTGTGAGGCCGTAGCTGTCCACTTGAACACCTTTTGGGTGTTTAACCCAACAACACCGAAAAACAGGGAGTATAATATTGGATCCATAGTGTAGTTCCCATATATCATCTATGACACCGTAATATGTAGTGCTTACCCCTTTGGAGTCAAAGCCATTGTTACAAACACCGCTGTTCTGAGACACAGTCTTCTTGTCCTTCGCGGAAGTATAGAAAAGATATCCATTAATATCATATCCTTGCCAGGAGGTGACCTGCGAAGAAGGGCCAGATGCCAATATTTTGATCGTTTGCTCTTCCACGGTGTCCCCATCTGCAAGATTTAGGTCCTTCAACCATGTTGTCAAATGACGCGTGTGCTCCCTCAAAATCCAATCTTCCGAGCGGCCATTGCTTAGATCACGAATCAATTTCAAGTGTTGACTGACTAAAGGTGACATTATTGTTAGGTTTCACATCACACATCCATGGGCTTGTTTCACAGCTTCAAAGTCGGAATCAATGAAGGTTTTCCTCCCTGCAGTGCCGATCCCTTGCAACTTGCCCGCAAATCGCGGTACCGGCAAACCAATCCGTACTTTATCCTTTAGGTAACCTAGGCAAGACTCGATGATTTCCTCTGTATTGTATCCCTCTACCATGGATGCCTCGGGATAAGCATGATTCATAACAAACCGGTTGAGAATTGACATGAAACGCTCATAGGTCCACATTTCGTGTAGGTAAAGTGGACCCAGTGCGCGTATCTGATCAACCATGTGAATCATGAGATGTTCTGTAATATCGAAAAATCCTGGAGGGAAGCACATCTCCATCTGCACCATAGTCTCTGCAATAAATTCTTGGATATAGTTCAACTCATCTTCATCGATAACCTTTTGAGAAATTTTGGTGAAGAAGTAACATAACCGAGTGATTAACATCTTCACATATACCGGTTTAATCACTCTAATTGCAACTGCCAGGAAGATAGTAAGCATCACATGAGCATCATGACAGTTCCACCCTGATAGCGAGAGATCTTTCATTGAGACTAGTTTTCTAATGTTCGATGAGAATCGGCTTGGTACCTTAATCCCCCGTAACGATTCACAAACTACCTTCTTCTCAGCTAGTGTCAAATTGTAGCTCGCCGGTGGTAGTTCGTATCTTCCATTACCCTTATCGATAGGGTGAAGATCTTCTCTGATATCCATTGCTACAAATTCTTGTCGTGACTTTAAGGTATCCTTTGTGTTGGCTGATGTTTCGAGCAGGAGACCAATTGTGTTACCAAACACATTCTTCTTCAGGTGCATACCATCGATGGCATGACGGACCTCGAGGTCCGGCCAGTACGGCAAGTACTTGTAGAAGACCGACATCTTCTTGAATGGCACACCTTCAATAGGTGGCTTATCTCTGTTCCTCTTCTTCCCTTGTTTTGTCATCTTCCCATAAGGCACTTGGATGGCTCTGACCATGTTCAAAATTTGGTGTCCATCTTTTTTTGCAGCCACAAATCCTATGTTGGCCTTGTCACTAAAATAATTATAGAACTTTTTACTTCGAAATATGTGCCCTTCCACCAAGAAGCGCCTATACCCAAGGTAACCTACCTTTCTAGAACCATCTAGGAAAGTCCATACGGTGTCACCAATGCAAACTGCGCATCCCGTCTTACCTTTCACCTGTCCCGACAACACAAACAACGCTTGATAATCGTTGATGGTGACAAAGATAATAGCTCTTAGAGTAAATTCCTTCCTTATGAAACCGTCCATGATTTTGATACCCTGCTTCCATAAAGTTTCCATCTCTTGCATCAAAGGCTCAAGGAAAACATCGATATCAATACCAGGAGCCTTTGGTCCTTGGATCATGGTGGATAGGAAAAGGTACTTTCTCTTTTGGCACAACCATGTTGGCAAGTTGTACATCGTCAAAATCACTGGCCATGTGCTATGAATGTTGGTCCTTTCACCGAACGGATTCATTCCGTCAGTACTTAGCCCAAATCGAACGTTTCTTGGTTCCTCTCCTAATTCTGGATACTTCTGATCGAGCTTCTTCCACTGCTTAGCATCAGATGGATGTCGAAGCTTCCCGTCACCCTTCTTGCGCTTATCTGAAGCCTACCATTTCATCAGTTCAGCGTCCTTCGGGTTTGAGAACAAACGCCTAACGCGATCCGCAACAGGGAGGTACCACATGACCAAGGCAGGAATTTTGCCGGTTTTTTCAGAACCGCCTATAGTCGTGTCTTCTTGCTCAGCAGCATCATTAATTGATGCACTCTTCCTGCTCCTTTTACTCCCGACAGTTATGCCATCATCAGCACATGACCTGGTATTCTTTTTGTATCGACTAGCTGAATAAACAGGACATTTGTCCAAGTCTTTGAAAGTATCCCCGCGGTATAAGATACAATGGTTTGGACATACATGAATTCTTTCGACGTCCATCGTGAAAGGACTCACAGGCTTCTTTGATCGATATGTGTTGGTGGGCACTTTATTCGGCTTTGGAAGCAACCAACCCAACACACGTAGCAGATCATTGAAACTCACATCGGACCAGCCATGCTTGGCCTTTAGAATCAACATCTCAAGTACGAAATGAAGTACGGTCCAATGTTTTGGGCATCCCTTTGAACGCGGGTACACATTCTCCTCAGCTGCTTTCTTCACTATCTCGAACTTTTCTAACCCCTTTGCACTGCCAACCAATATTTCTTCCTTGGTGTTACGCAACAACTAGGTCAGGTAGTCACTGTCATCCAATTCATCATCCTCGGTACTATCATAACCGTCATCATCATTGCCACCATCATCAAAACCAATATCATTAACACCATTAGAGCATTGACCATCACCATCATCATCGCCGCTACCCTCACTAGAAATATCATCAAACATGGCTCCAAAGTCACTGTCATGCATGATTTCTTCGAGCGGATTCAGAGGAGGTGGTGCATTATTATTCCTTTTCTCACCATGAAATGTCCATATCATATAGTTTTCAACGAAACCATTCATCAGCACATGCGACCTTATCGAAATTGTTTCATCGATATTGAATACCCTTATGTTTTTGCATTTTTTGCATGGACAAACCACCACTTTTTTCTTCTCAACCGCAGCATTAATCTCCGCGACCTTAATAAACTTGTTAAGTTCTTCACGAAAATGTTCGCTCGTTCTTCGGGCTTCGTACATCCATGTCATGTCCATGTCTCTGGAAAGAATCAGAGGACACGAGAAAATCAAATCCAGATTTCATAAACATAAAAGTTCATCTGATAATAATAATCTTATTATTCCCGTACCTAATAATAAATATCTAAGTCAATATATAATCACACTTGTTGTATTTAATAAAAACATACGAAATATAGATTTTTGCAAATTCATGAAACATATCATTCTTGTGCCATTATAGAAAAAAATAAATGTCTTCTCTCTACTCCACATTTGTGGCATTATAGAAAAAAAACAAATTGTCTTCTCTCTCCTCATATGAACCTAGGAAAATTCATCCTTCATGTATGAGGGCTAAACAAAAAGTTGAACTCAAATTGACTAGATAATCTTGCTCTCCTACCTAAATAGCACAATTTGACCCAAGAGTTTGAGCTAAATGAGGTCCAAAAGCTCTAATCCACACCTATGGAGTTCTAGACCTAAATGCATCTCTATTGAGCCAAAAAACAATGGATAAAGCTTCAAAGAGACAAAGAAATGAGAATAACTAACCTCCTTTAGGCTCCAAGTCCAAGGAAAAAAATTTGAAAATCTCCCCCCTCCTTTTTCTATTTTGGCGATTTTCGGACAGCCCCCCCCCTCTCGTGTTACTGTTCGGGTGCTGTGCCTGTCGGGAGGAAGAAGACGGTCGCGAGATTCTTTTGTCATTTTTTTTTGGGTGCGGGTGATCACGTGGACCGCTCCTGAAAATGATTTCCAGGAGCGGCTGACGTTTCAGACCGCACCTGAAAAACCTTTTCAGGTGCGGGTGACGCCGTCGTCCGCTCCTGAAAATGGCACCAATTTTCAGGTGCGGATGACATCGTCACCCGCTCCTGAAAATACTCGTTTTCAGGTGCGGGCCACGGCGTTACCCGCACCTACAAATGGTTCACCATTTTCAGGAGCGGTTGACGCCGTCGCCCAATCCTATAAACGTCTTAATAGGTGCGGGTTATGTTGCTACAGTGTCGCTTCTATTTGTTGGATCGGACGGCAATTCGATCCGCTCTTAAAAAAAATGGAGTCACTCTTACAAATGTTTTGTGTAGTAGTGTTTCTCGGTAAGCTGATCGGTCATCATGTACTCGGGATCCAAGTGACCAGCCTCGCTATCGCTTGGTGACGTGAGCAAACTAAGATCGGTAATCTTGGCAAGCCATTCCTCATCCAGTAGAATGTTTGCCGTCTTCATGTCAGCATGGAGTATTTGTGATTCGTGAAGGTAGCGCAGGCCACGAGCTGCAGCAATGCAGATCTCCATACGCTTCGTCCAGCTAATAGGGTGTGACCGCCCCTGGGTACCATCAACGTAAAGGTGCTCCTGAACAGGGATGAAAGTGGTATGGATATTATCCGTCCGACCGACCGAAAGGTTCAGACACTCAAATGATAAGACCGTATTCGAATCCGGATATTTAATATCCGTAACTATCCGTACCGCATTAGTATCCGAAAATTCAAAGTTGAATTTCAATGATCCAAATATGATGAATATCACTATTCGACAAAAAATATATTGTCCGTATCCGTATTCGATCCGAGAATTCAGTCCGAGAAAGAAAAACTATCTGTATCTGTATCCGCAGTATCCGTCCGTATCCGATCCGTTTTCATCTCTACTCCTGAAGATTTCCACGAGCCATGTATTCGTAGACCAGGAGCATGTCCTCCATCTTATGGTAATAACCGATCAGTTGTATAAGATTACAGTGGCGAAGCTCTGACATCGCCTGTATCAGACTAGGTGGGTACCATTCATGCGGACGCTTAATAGCCACCTTGGTTGCTCCCCCATCAATCTTGCCAAGGTATAGTACTCTACCATAACATCCACCCCGACCAATAACATGTGACTTGTGAAAATTGTTTGTCGCAGCCTTATCTCTGCTAACGAGAACTGGCGGCATAGCTCGTTTGATGGCAAAATCTTGGTAAGGATGGTCGATGCAACTGAAGGTGTTGGCTTGCTCTTCCTTACCCAAGAGAACAGATCTACACGTTGTTGTCCTTGATCCTGATGTGATGCTTTCCTTAGCACCCGAAGACGTTCCGCAACATCAATCATCTCGGGACGTTTGTCCCTTTCCATCATTAGGCATTTACCTGCTAATTTTGCAACACTTTCGAAAATCTTCATATTATTCTTGTTTCTGATTCCAGCATCAAACATCCCTCTCACACCTCTGACCCCACTTGCAAGAGCATTGGTAAATGCATGAACAATGTTGACATTGTCAACTACTGTTGTTGCCTTTTTCCGAGTGATCAGTTCGAGGAGGACAACTCCAAAGCTATAAACATCATACTTCACCGTGAGACGCCCACCCAGAGCAAACAAAGGGTCCATGTAACCTATGCTCCCTATTACATTCTCCGTGTGCAGTGTCTTATCCGTGTTGACTAGTCTTGATATTCCAAAGTCAGATAACTTTGCATGAAATTTGCTATCTAAGAGTATGTTACCAGGCTTGATGTCCCCATGGATAACCTGAGAATACATGTGAGAATGCATGTGTGCCAACGCCTCCGCACACTCGATGGCAATCCTAAGTCTCACATCCAAAGTGATGGGACCGTTGTTGTTGTGAAGAAAATCACTCAGATTTCCATTAGCGATAACTCGGTGACCAGCATAAGAGGATTTTCCTCTTCACAGCAACCAATGAGCCTCACTACGTTCTTGTGGTTGATTTCACGATGGACGATCAACTCTTTAGCAAAGTTTTCTGTCACATTGTGGATAAATCTTTTCACTGCAACCATGTTTCCATCATCAAGAACCCCTTCATACACTTCTCCAAAAGCACCACTGCCAAGACTAGTTCTATAGTTGTTGGTCATTCTGTCTATATCACCTTTTGTAAAACATTTTATGCTATGATTACTATGTGCCATCCATTTGGATCTATCATCTTCTTGGATAAGTTCCATCACGTTTGTGGGGGACTACTCCTGTGAAAGCAGCGAAGTTCATAAATATGACAGCTAGCATTAAGTAAAACACACAGAAGATGATCGATGTAGAAAAAAAAATCAGAAACTTGGTCTTTATAGTTTTTTTTCTTTGTACTAATTGGAACTTGTGGAAGTGCACTGGTCATGTCAACAAGTTCTTAGAACCTAGTTAGCCAGTAGTCGGTAACAACGAGTTCTTTTCCACCCAATTCAACGAATGAGTTCCAGCTCTCTGATGTTTCTTTGGGGAAAAGACCAAAACCAGGGAGTTGTTGACTTAAAAAGTTGGTTCCAAAGTATTAGTTCAGTTCAGTTTCACCTAACACAGATTTTTACGGTGCAAGAGGAATTCCAAGAATCCACAAAATATGTAGTGATATGTAGTTGAAAGTCTGAAACAAATGTCCGTTGACCAAAAAAATAGGTGTTCCTTTCATTAGAAACAACAATAACAGCATGACATTGCTTGCTTAGCTTTCCATTGGTTAAAAAAGAAATTGGACTAATATGGCAGTTAATTCAGGTAAATCGGAGAATTAGATGTTGGGAGTTAAATGTTAATAGCGGTACCTACTATCTACATGAGAACTAAGTTTTTAAGTTTACGGTGATGAGTGGTATACTCTGAATCTAAAAGAGCTTGTTTTTTTGTTCATTCAGATGTTCATATAAGGGGAAATCGAAGGCATGCAAGAAGTAGCAAGGTCAACTTTCTCGTTCGGTCTACCCGCCAAAAAAAACCTTGTTCGGTCATGTTTCCCTCAAAGAAAGGGGCAAAAGGGAAACTTGACAGATCAGCTGAGTTGGATGTATCCAAAAAAAATTTAGGCGGACAGAATGTCTAAGATCAAAATGGCAAAGGTTGGCTGCTGATATTCGAATAAGGATGGACGAACGAGTATGGTTGATCGCGACATACCTGTTAGTCTGTTACATATGGGTTTGAGGGCGCCAAGCTCGAATATAATCGTCTCCCTCCTCCGGTGTAGTACTTCGCTTACCTGGCTGCCATGGAAGGAAGTGTCAATCCGTCAATCATTGGTGGATTCGATGTTGGAGCCATGGAGTGGAGTACTCCTATGCATCCGCATGTCATTCCGAAACTCCTTTCTCGGTTTCTCCGCATGTCATTCCGAAACTCCTTTCTCAGTTTCTCCGTATGTCATCCCGTGCGAAGTTACTCTCTGTCCCTAGATAAGTGTCTCTCGGGACGAAGTTTAATAAGAGACGGAGAAAATAGGATGTGTTGACCAAGGGGGCTGTAGAGACATTTCATCGAGCATCTGTGATGCGCGTGGAGGATGCATACTTGTAGGATGGACGAGGCCACCGCCAATTCACCATCGCGGCGGCGCAGGCGGTCGCACGATGACAGCACCTCAACCGCTGCTGAGTGCCGGCCACTTGCCAGTCGTCACGGCCCGCGCGTTCCCATCCCATGGGGACGGGATGATGGGTCTGAGAACTGAGCCGGTTTGGGCGAAGCCAGAAGCTGTGCGCTGCGCCGCGCGCGTCTGTGCCAGCCGCGGACACCTGGCGGTCCGGGAAGAGAGAGGGGGGCGGTCCGGGAAGCTGTGCCAGACTGCCGGCTCTCGTTCCCCACCCCTCATTTTTCGCCCCCTTCAGGCCTCGTTTGGATAGGGAGGGATCGGCGTGGATCGGAGCTGAAAACCCGTCACCCGTGGGAGCTGACCCGCGCCAGGACAAAACACACGTCGTGCAAAAAATATGCATTTGGCAAGCGCGGGGTTGGAACCGTTCTAATCCAAAACCCGTCGGAACCACGTGGGTTTCGCTCCGCACCACCTCTGGCCGGAAACGACTCGCTCACTCGACTCCCGAAAGAAAGGAAAGCCGTGCATCCTCATTCCTCTCTACGCAAAGGCGACGCCGCCGCCACGTCTCCCTCGCCGGCGCCGGCGGCGAGCTCGTCCACGACGTCCAGGTGCGCCACCTTCTCCTCCTCGTCTTGCTCCCCTCCCTCCATCCCCTCCTCCACCTCATCCCCTCCCCACTCCTTTTTTTTCTTGCCAGGGTTCATCAGGCAGCGGCGGCGCCGGCGACTGCTGCTCCAACTTTGTGGCCTCGATTCGGCTCCTCCATGTGCATATCCCCCTCCTCCCCTCCCCTCTCCTCCTTTCCCTTCTTGCTAGGTTAAACACATGCTCATGTGCTATCTTAGATCCGCCAGGAGAGGGCTTCTTGCTAGGTTCTAACTAGAAACCCAGATGCGGCGTTGCCGCACTGACCATGGAGTGAAGCAGACCATTACTGCATAGGAAACCAGATGGCGTAATACTGAGCTTTTGTGGTGTTGGTATTTCTTTTTGGATAGCAACTTGCGAGACGGAGAGGGAGAGGGAGAGACCGAGAGAGCATTGCCAAAAAAAAAAGAACATATTCTTTTCTTCCTCATGAGCTACTAAGAGCAACTCCAACGGTTCCCCATCCCAAATTACCATTGTTATTTTTTTGGCAAAAACAGAAAAAATCTTCTCCAACAGTTCCCCATCTCAGGTTGTCATTTATCCCAAGTTGGGAAAAACCGACTCCGCGCGCGCATATATGCGCGCAGCGATCCGCGGCGCGTCCTCCCGCATTAGAAGAGGTGGAAGGGTATAAAAATAATTTTATTTTTTCTCAAGACTCCTGATTTAAGTTTTCAAATGGTGGAATGGTAGAAACATAATTTTGTTTCTTTCTCAGGGTTCCTGATGTAAGTTAGATCTGGATTTGGCAAGTGGATTATGCCAAACTGTTGGAGATGGACTTTTTTTTACTTGGCATATCTTTTTACAAGTTGGCAAAACACAAGATTTGCCAAATAAAATTTGGCAAACTCTTGGAGTTGCTCTAAGCCTCAATAGTTCAAAGACTTGCACATGTATCACATTCATGTACTCAGGGTTGTGGACGAGGCTAATATAAATTTCCATTCTGATATGATTCGCATGTTGGCTAATCACGTTGTGATGAACTTGTGAATATGAGCCACATTTTAGTACAGTGATTTTGCTTGACGAAAATGCATATGTTTTCCTTAAAAAAAATGCATATGTTGGGTGCAAGAAGATGAGAATAACATCATTTTTCTGTAGTAGACTCAATAGTCAATGCTACAACAAGGGGTGTGGATTATGCTACTGAACCAAAATTAAGTGTATAAACTAATTAACACAGAAAGCAGCCAATATTGCAAGAGGTTTTTTCCTCATTCTTCCCAAGGTTCAAGATCAGAAGGTATGCTAGTGAATAAGTATTTAACTATAATAGTTATAGTTACGACTACATACAAGCAACTTCTGTTTTGACAGAAGTAATGTTATTTAGCAACCGGCATGGTATGGGTAGCAGCTAGCAGTACAGTTCAATGCTTCATATGTGACAGCTATATACTACCCTTGATCTAGTAGTGTAACTGTAAGATTGTAAATTTTTCTATCAAACCATAAATATTACTACTTCTCAATTGGCAGTTAACATTGTGAAGGCCAAATCGGAATTGAGATGTGCAGTTGATACATCAGTGTTTGCTTAAAAGGAGGGTGATGTGAGAAACGTAGCACAGTATGAAGCTTGCCATGGGCAAGGCATTTCGTCGAGCAACTCATAGGCATTGTTACTGCTGCCGCTCGCTCCGTGCCTGGACGGCGGACGCCGTCCTCTCCTTGCTCTGTGCCGACCCCGAGACGCCACGAGCCCACGAGCTCTGTGCTCCGCGTGAGGCGGACAAGCCTCCTCCTCGCTGCGCTGGGGGCTCGCTGGTGCTTCTCTAGGGCTGGGCTGCCCTGCCCGGTTGAGCTCGGGAGACGGGAGTGGTGGGCTGGTGGCCATCTCGGCTGCCCTTCATCCTCGCCGTGCCGGGTGGTGCAGGAGGTAGGAGCAGGTGGGAGCCAGCAACCATGCACGCCGGTATCTGGTGACTGGTGCTCGTGCTCCAAGTCGCGGCACAGGGTTGCCGTTGGCGCCGCGCTCACCGCAGGACCTCCCTGCCTCCTGTCGGTGCCCACCGCCGTGGAGTTCATGGAGCGAGTGCAGCCCAACGTTCCTGCGTCGCGCCGATGGTCACACACTGCTCGTGCGGCTCCGGTTGCGGCCACCGGAGAAGGCGTCGTCGCGTTGAATAGCCACGTGAAGGACGGGGGAAGAACGAGCTCCGCTGCCGGGCGCAGGCGGCCGCATCAACGCGAGAAGATGCGAAGCGTAGAGAGGGTACCTTGTACCCGGGCGTGTGCTTGATTTTGACCATGGGAAGGGCGGCTCCGCGGCTGAGCGGGGAGGGCGAGGCTCGCGAGCAGGGAAGGGAGGCCGTGAGGTGGGCGACGAGGCGGAAGCTGCAGCACGGCAGGCCCTTGGCGGCGAGCGGTGTGCCGGTGTGGCAGGCGGCAGGCCGAGGGAGGTCCTCGCTCGGAGAAGCCATCGGCGAGGAGCGGCGGGGCGGCGGGTGCAGAGGAGGACGGCGGGTGGGATTTCAGTGAAACCCAAGGGTTCTTTTGCAAAATCGACGTTGTTCGCCCGATCCTGACCATTGATACGCGCGATCCGACGGATGTGGGCTGCGCGTGACGTGGCCTTCTGTGGTGACCAAGCTTGGACCTAGATCCGCCAGGAGAGGGCTTCTTGCTAGGTTCTAATAACTTGCTGTCCTTTTACTTCTTGAGGGCTCAATCCGCCACTCTGCTTTCATTCTAGCTGCGCAATGGAAGGATCCATCCAGATTCGTTGGCGAGTAATCCCTTCTTGCCTCGCTGGGATGGACTATGTTCTCTTGCAGTTGTGGTTTTTTCTTAGCAAGCAAACCGAGATTCTTCACCCTCTCCATTCGTGTAGCTGTTGATTATTGTGCTGCATGATTGTGTAGTTGTTTCAAGGTCTCAGCAAAACGAAATTTCAGAGTCTGGATAGTTATGATCAACCATCCTTGAGGAAACTTAGTCAATTTTTGCATTTGTGCTTAAATCAACTAGTTAAAAATACAAAAAATTAAGGTCTGCATTTCTGCTTAAATCAAATGATGCTTATGTAGATCAGTGCCGTTGGAGTCAAAGAAGTTCTATATATACAGAAATTCTGTCAACCTAGTGCTGCCTTCATTCAGCTGGTAAGCTGCCATTGTTCAGAAAATTAAAGTAGCAAACACCGCAGGTCCGTGCTGGGGTCTTAGTCATATTTGCAACAAGAATTGAAATTACTAATATTTTATTTACGTCTGTCTATGCCCTTATCACATTCTTTCATGCTTTATCTCAATATATAGGCATATATAGCTATGATGATGCTTTTGTGTTAAAGACTTTAAACCCAAAATATAGCTTCTGGAGTAGTTAGCACTTAGCAGCAACTGGCCGACCAGTCATTTTGATCGGAACCGCAGCGAACAGTATAGCTCCTGCATGATGTGCTTCCTCCTCTATCTCTCGTATGGCTCCTGCTGTCCTGCATATGCTGCTGGCCGGGTGCATTTGCTTTTTTGTATCAATGCTATTGTTTATCTGCTAGTAGTCATCTTTGATCTTTCTTTATGTCCTTATATTTAGTGGATTCTTTAGTTGCATGGAGCCATGGACGAACTCCGACTACTCGTTACTCTGAATGCTTATCAGATTTCTTTTGTTCTGTCTCTCATTACTCTGACTACTTGTATGTTCATTTCTGGCAACATGTATGTATAAGCGAGGACACTCACCTCAAGGCTGACCTGGATACTGACCTTGGTGGCTTCAAAGGTAGCCCAGTTCATCCATCTAAGTTTAAACGGTTGCATTGTTCAGAGTGAGGTAGTCTCGGATTGCAGTGTTCAGAGTGAGGTAGTGTTACTGAATCCAATGTTTTTTTAGAGTGAGGTAATTTTCTGATTGTAATGTTTAGAGTTAGAGTGAATGGTTGTGTCAAGTTTTAGATCTTCATCTGATTCTTGTTGACCGACTCGACCGAAACATATTGCAGTCTGTTGGTTCTATCAGATGTTATAGCCTTTCATTAATCATAAATAACTATGTTAGAAATTATTGGCAATTGTTAATATCATCATCTTGTATATTAGTTATCTTTGTCAGAGTTGCTTTTTCACTATATATCTAGCATATATGTTTTTTTTCAATTTATGATTAGTTCAGAGGAGTTCACAGTTATCTCTTTCTGTTGCTTGCCATTTTTTTTATTTGCTGTGATTTCAACACTTAAAATTACTGATGACATATTTAAATTTGTTGTGATTTGAACTTTGCAGAGGATCATTAGTCAAGCTATTTGACATTTGTCTACTGCAAGAGCAAGAAACAACAGTTGTTCCTTATTTCTAAGCAGACTTCATTTTACAGTTTTTTTCATTGTTGTTGCTCTTTTCCCAAACCAATGGTATATGTAATTCCACTCCGTTCTTTAGACCCGGTGGAGGCATCAAGAATATCTCTTTTTATTTTTAAAGATTTTATATTGCTATTTTGATCGAATCACAGTGTAGTGCAATGGTGCAGTTTCGTGTATACATTTTTTTCCCTTTTTTTAATTTTCGTGCGATGAGTCATTTCTAAAAGTTCTAACTTGCTTATGGACTATTTTAATTTATTTTTGCTTATCGGATATAGCCCCTGCCAAATTACCCGTGACTTTCCAAATGATTAGATAAAAAAAGTAAGATTCTGTCTCACGTGGAAGGGGGATTCGGTGGAACACGGGGATCCACCGATTCCACTCGTGGGTGCAAAACATGTTTTGCCAAACGAAGCCTCAGTCTTTCCATGCCTACCATTGATTGGGTCCATGTTGTTTTCCGCGGAGCAGATTTTGCGCGTCGATCCCTGATTTCTCGCACATATGCCCCTGGGCGCTTATTTTTCGCCCCCTTCAGTCTTTCCGTGCCTTACCATTGGGTCCCTGTTGTGTTCCGCTTAGCTCCGCCCCATACCTGCCTCTTGCAGTTCTACCCTTGGATCCTTTACGTCTATAGGACCCAAGAACTTCTCCATTATCATAATACAACCCTTGGGAGTGCTTGGCTGTTGATTCCCAATTAATTCCTGGTTTCATTCTTAAGCAATCAATGAGGAAATCTTTAACCTTTTAGAGCCGGTGCATTCCCGGCGCGCAGGATGTGCCACGTCACCTGCGAATTATCGGCCGTTGGATCTCGATCGGACGGCTCGGGCCACTCCTCACGTCCCTTTCGCAGGTACTGTTCAAACACTGTAGACCCACTGTTCACGAACTGTTCAAAATGAAACAGCTAAACGCACACGACGAACGTACTCCTGCAAATCCTCGACCATTCGATCTCGATCGAACGGCTCAAGCCACTCCTCATGTCGCTGTCTTGATACTGATTACGCACTGTACATAAAAAAAATTACTACACATACACAACAAACATAAAAAAATAAATACACTCTTTTCCTATTTATAAAATTTCCATAAAACCTAAAATCACTCCAAAAACTATCCAAATTATAATTAAATTCTCACCTATCAACAAATTAAAAATAAGGAATTCTTCTACAATTGATTTATCCACGCTACAAGAATTCAAAAGGCTAGCAAAACTCTTACAAAACCATCACTATCTCTTTTGCTCTCTACGTATACAACATAAATTCCATTTACAAAATTCGCAAACCTACAAGTAAGACCTCGACAGCTCCATCGACAGTTTCTTATCTACTTAATTTCCATCTTAACGTTTGTCAAATCAACCAGGAGCCCACCGAGGAGGCTATGAAATGCATCGGTTCGGTAATTTTGTAAAAAAAAAACCCCGATGATTTATCAAATGAACCAGAAGCCCACCGAGGAGGCTACAAAATTTTTTAAAAAAATCTCGAGATTTGTTGAAATACAACGGCCGATCCGACGGGTCAGATTGAGAACCTCGATAATTTGTTGAATTAACCTACAGTCTGTCAAGATAGCCCAAGAGGCTCGGTAATTTTGTAAAAAAAAAACCCAAGAGGCTCGGTAATTTTGTAAAAAGAAACCTCGAGGATTTGAGAAATCAACTAGAGGTCCACCAACAAGGCTACGCAGTTTTGCCAAAAAAACTCTCGAGATTTACTGAAATCAAACGGCCTAGGTTGTTCCAAAGCACCCGTTATTCTGCGGAAAAACCCTTGAGAATTTCTGAAATCAACACTTAGTCCAACAAAACGAATAGGAAGTTTCGTGAAAAGAGATATCTAAATACTTCTATTACCACCACTATTAAGAAAAGGCGCTGTAAATTGGCAACTAGAACGTGTAGTACTAAAATGTTTACAGACTCGAAAATATGTAACTTTAGCCCATCCACAGTTAATCTTACATCAGTACCTCAACAAATTCATTATTTTAGGTAGTTGACAAATCAAACCTAAGAAAAACATCTTCACACTCACCAGAGAGCTACAATATGCTAACAAATAATGTCTCCCAAATGTAATGCTATTTGTATATAATTAACGGGCCCTAATGGCACGCCAAAGGCGTGCCCTATTTCTAGTTTGTGCTTATATCTTAACCCATCATCGCAGCTGCAGTGGGAGTGGGAATTTATTTTTTTTAGGTAAATGCAGTGGCAAACTGGGAATTTGTTAAATGGGCAATCAGGCACGTTCGTGGAAGGAGGCAAATAAATACGCCTTTGAAACAATTGCCTTCTCGCTAAACTGTTAACGCCTTCAAACACATCCAGATTACTATAATAAACACATGCCATGGTACATTATGTTCTAGAGTTTAATCTTTATCACATCTGCTGCCAAGGCGTTTTACAACTTCCGTGAGGGCATAAGGCAGAACACTCTCATTCTCAGTAAATGTTGTTGTCAAACACCCAGGGCTCGTGCTGGAACAGCTCGCGGCCGTTCATCTGTACAGATCCTGATGCGATATCAACAGCTCGCTTCTGAGCTGCTTCAGTTTTCCTCGCGGCTTCCTCTGCATCCTGCAGGTCAGGAACACGAACATGTCATAAACAGAGATTGGTCATTGATAAACGTCAGAGTATATCAACTAACCAAAAAGAATGCTTAAAAACACCACTAATCAGTAATAGTTATGTTGTTTGGAATGTAGCAACAAACTGCTTAAATACACCATCCAAAGAGAGTAAGATTCAGTCTTAGTAAAGCAGGCAATCACCCCTAACTTGCACTTGGCACATGACAGAATAACAAACTACTTAAATACACCATCCAAAGAGAACAGTAGGATAAGTCTTAGTAAAGAAGGCAATCACCCCTAACTTGCACTTGACACATAACAGAATAATAGCTATCAAGATACATTTGATGTAGGGTACAATATCGACATGTGGGAATGTTGAAAAAAGTAGTTAATGCAAGATATAGACGACAGCAGATGGGTTGAGACACTAGAAAGAATCGCTATACTCCAGCGCAACAAGTCAGCTCATTCAGCTTTGCTTAAAGGGAAGACAAGTTAAAACGATTAAGTTTCTTTGCAGTTGGGTGATTTATGTTCCAAGGAAGCTGCAGCCACTGCATGAATGCAATCAGGCAGATCTGGAGGGTGCAAAACGAAAACAAAAGCAAACTCTTTGATGAGGTGACATACCAAAACAAATCCTAAGCAACATACATTCTAAGAAAGGTTAGTGTTGTGACCCACTATGCAAGCTCTGTTATGCCAGCCAGAAAACGGAAAAGCATGTCCCACATTCCTGCTAGATTTTTGTTTTTCCAAAGAGGTTTGCTACAACTTGTTACTTGGATAGTTGAATTGCAATGCAAAGTGTTAATTCTATCTTCCAATGGATACAGATTCCATAGTTCAATGGTGGGACACAAACAGCCATTTGTCATTAAATGAAGAGGAGGAAAATTTTAAATGTAGTGATCATTATACATGCTGGAATCTGTGTAAGAGGAAATGGACAAGTTCTTCAACTTGAGAAACAATTTCCCTAACTCTCTGCTCAAGCTCCGCCACTATCTTTGACGATATCACATCAGGAAGCACATACTCTCAGATGTATAATGCATTATGCAATACCGAAGCTTTTTTATGACTCATGAAATCGAGACCAAAAAAACAAAAACTGGAAGAGAAATGTCTATCAAGAGTAAAGAAACCAAGACTTATAAACTCAATACAACTTTGACATATATGCATGCTACAAGTTTTCTTATCAGGTCCATGGAAAAAGGGTGAATTTGAGATCATCACAAACTCATGAATGTAAACAGTTATTTGTTCGCTGTAATAGAGACCGTGTTGACCCATGTTTTGAGGCATGTACCTCAATACAATTTCATATCAGCACTAATGTGTTTGAACCAATTGATATGCCTTGTCAAGTAATAGCATTTTATTACTCTAGTCTCTAATGTACGAGTAGCAGAATAGAATAAGAACATCCAGAGTAACTGAAGTTGTACAGTGGAGTACTCTCCAGATTTTATCACTTTAGCAAAACTACATAAGATTTGCAAGAACTTCCAACATAAAGGATGAAAGAGCATAGGGTAATACTGGTAGCAAATAACTGTTTCATGGAGGTTGTAACTTCCTAGTTCCTAGATACTAGTAATTGATAATCACACAGATAAATGTCACAACCCAAACATGACCTCAGGGTATGCCAGCAACAAAATTCTCCGTACACTTGGCATGGACATCAATAGACAACCAAAAGAGGCCATAAGAACTGTGTGCAAGGATATACAGGATTCACAAAAAGTATATATGCTTCAAGTTGTAGCAGAAATACAGAGTACGAATTTGGCAAGATCAGTTGGTATTTGAGTAATGAAAATGTGAAGACCAAACTAACAATGAAACAAGGGCCTCTCCAACTACTTGGTAAGTTCACATACAAAACAGAAACACAATTTCACTTAGAGGAGACCACATAGTTTAGAACAATAAAATCAAACGAAAAATGCCTAAATTAAACAGAATCTGCAGTTACTCAACAATTATCAAACCAACCAGCTCAAACTAGGGGTAGCAGTGTAACTTGCATCCATTTGATACGGACATAACATAGATTCCCATCCAATAAACAATACCTCTTCTATCTGTACTTGTAAACCTCCATTAAAGGTTAAAATTTTTTTATGGTTTTTAAAGAGAGGAGTTATTCTCACTAAGGACAATCTGGCCAAACGAAATTGGAATGGCAGTAAACAGTGTGTCTTCTGTCATGAAAATGAGTCAATTCAGCATCTATTTCTCGAGTGTAGATTCACACGTATGGTATGGGCTTCGGTCTATGCGGCATGGGGATTACCTAAGCCATCTAGTGTGTCTAATATGTTCAATGGTTGGCTGAATTTAGTTCCACAAAATTTTAAACCTCTGGTATTTGTAGGCGCGGCAGCCTTATGTTGGGCGGTCTGGCGATGCAGAAATGCAGTGGTTTTTTATAACAAATCTCCAAATTTTTTGCAGGTTATCTTCACAACGTCGCATTGGCTCCGCACATGGTCTATCCTTCAACAGCCATCATCGCGGGACAGTCTTGTAGCGGCATCGCAGTGCTTGGTCCAAGTGGCCAAGGCTATTTTTGCCCGGGCGTTTGGGTGGCAGCCTAGTCTTAGGATTGGCGGCTCTTAGAGTCCGGAGGTGGAAAAAAATTGTTTGGCTGTGTGTCGTTTGACAGAGGCCGGGATCTTTTTCAGGCGGGTGTATCACCTCGATGTATCTAACTGAAAATTTAATAAAGCATCCCTTTTCGAAAAAAAAATCTGTACTTGTACTCATTGCATAAACCTTGACGAATGAAGAAACCATAGAGATCGCAAATTGAATTCGTCTACTCATGGACAGGAAATTAGATCGAAGCGTGAATTCTGCAACCCTAAAAAAATGATGGTACAAGAAATAGGCTAGCTAGAAAGTTGGGGAAAGGAAAGGGGGCAAAAAGGACCTTGCGCTGCTTCCAGGAGAGGAACTGCGCTGCGCTGATGGGCGCAGCAGCCCTCGCCGCCGGCGCGGGCTCGCCGGCAGCGGGCTGCGTACCCTCGGCTTCTTCTGCTCCCATCGCGAGGATTCTGCGAATTTCTGGGGTAAAGGGGCGACGACTTGAGTATACGGAAAAATAAAAAAAAATGAAACGGGGAACAAAGCGCGGGTCAAGCGGGGCCTCTCCATAAAGCCAGCTCAGCCCACGTCTCCTTTCCTGCCGTGTCGCGCTGCCCCTGCCTCCCCTCTCCCTCTGACCGACCTGTCCACTCCCCGCGGCCCACCAACCTCGGAAAGCCCCCACCACCTCACTCCCCCTCCCCGCTCCTCCCACTCGAGCCGAGCGCCACCGCAGCCATGGCGCTCCCCGCCGTCGCCGTGGCGTGCCTCCTCCTAGCGCTCGCCGTCTCCGCCTCCGGGGCGGGCTCGAACTCCCCAGCCTCAGCCCCAGCCCCAGCCCCAGCTCCAGCTCCAGCCTCAGCCTCAGCCTCAGCCCCTGCCCCAGCGCCAGCCCGAGCCTCGGCACCGGCGCCGGCGGTGGACTGCATCGCGGCGGCCTCGAGCCTGATCAACTGCATGGGCTACGTGTCCCCGGATAGCACGGAGAAGAGCCCGTCGAGGGCCTGCTGCGGGGAGGTCAAGGCCGCCGTGGCCAACCCCGCCGTCGTCGACTGCCTCTGCGCCCTCGCCGGCTCCAAGAACCTGGGCATTCCCATCGACATGAAGCGCGTGGCATCGCTCCCCGGCGCCTGCGGCGCGTCCGACTTCGTCTCCAGCAAGTGCAACAGTGAGCACCGCCCGCGCCTTCCCTCCTCCCTGCTGCTTCTCCCCTGCCATTGCTTCTTGCATAGAGTTTCAGTACAAGAAACAGAGCACCGTGTCATCTCCTCCGTAATTTCCCCTTCTTCGTTCAAGAAACTATGCCCAAATTATGATTCTTTTTTTACTGGGATTTCACTGATCCTTTGATTTCTCTGCTACCTAAGCAATTTCGATTTGATCCAACATTTCTCTCCCTGTCTGCCCTCAAAGAAAAGAAAAGAAAGAAAACTCCTCTGAGTATGAACAGAACAAAAATAAGTTGGGAGAATAGAATCTCATTTCAAGATGTCAGAGAGTACAGAACAGGTATTGTTAACTACGGCCCGTATATAACGGTACTGTTTCCTACTTGTTTTGATTGAAAGGCCGTTTGGATCTGATAAAGATTCCATAATCTCGGTAAAAAAAAAACTACTATACAAACCAAACAGAACTTCTACTATAGAGTTCTAGAATCCCCTTCCATGATCCATAATTCCCTCTCACCTACTAGCTTATGGGAGATTCTGAGATGAGAAATTACAATTTTATGTCACTCCAACTGTTTACCTATAGAAAGAAGAGGATACAAGGGCAGTGACATTTGGCTTTCACAACCAATGTCTGGATTACATATAGGGATCCAAACAGGCTATTAGACTCGTTTGGAATAAATCATACCTTCTAATATTTTTTATGTAAAATGTGTGATGTCTGTTGTGACTTGTGAGCTATTGCTCGCGAAAATGATCCTAAATTTTTGAATTAGATGTCAAGTACTAAAAGTGGAGAATTTGCATCCATCCCAAGGAAACGCTATAGGTTGCTGAATTTACACTGATTTAAGTGCGTACATTACATGCCAATCATCGCTGTGCTGATGATAATGTGTACTTGAATCTGTTTAATTTGGATGAATCTGTTTAATTTGGATGGCCCTACAACACAAAGCAATTTCATCGTGATGTCATATCATCATTTAAAGATAACTACAAATGAGTCGTATTCTATTGTTTTAATGCATTTGAAAAAAAAAGAAAATGCATATTATTTTGAAAGAATGCAGCATCAATTTTTTTTTCAGAATAGCATCTAGTAATTTTGACGTGCGAGAGGACTCAATGCGAACCCAAAGAAATCGAAGTTTCCAAAAGCATATGCCCTTGTTCCTTTCCCCTATTTAATTTGTTTCTGTATGCTCGAGTTTCTAATCATGTCCGATTTGCATGTGTCCACGGTTGCATAGTGTACTACATATGGTATTTGTAAAAAGATCAGGCAGCTGGGACATTTGTTTTCTTACAAACCGATTTCTTCCTATTTGCAAATTGACTCTCAAACCGATCCACAATTTGAAATAGAAAGAGAGCAGATTCTGGTCACGGTCTCAGGTTAGTCGCACCGCTGAACCTGGAACCGCACCTCTACAGGCGGTGGGGACCACGTGATAGACCTCGTTTACAGATGAGATCGCGCAGGGCTCCGCAGCCGCACGACCTGTATCGCCATCGACACCGCACCTGCCCTCTCCTCTCTGCTGCTGCTCGTCGCCCGCTCGCCAACGATACCGGCGCGCGCTACAGCCGCGTCCCTTTCGTCCCCGCCAGCGGCTGCGGAGCCTCGTCCTCTCCGCCCCCTTTCGTCGAGCCAGCCAAATCCGGCGCGGTCCCGAGCTCCTTCGCGCCGGCTTCCTTCTCGTCAGAACTCAAACTCCTCCTTTGCCCGGTGGTGACGGGGTCAAGACCGACGGTGGTTCCTTTCCCCGACGGCGGCGGGTTCTCAGCACGACGGCTCTCCGTCCCTCCCTCTCGCGACGCGCTCATCCGCGGTCGGGGAATCAAGCGGGCAACGCGCGCTCCTCGGCGGAGAGCCGTCGCCGTCCTCGAGGTCGACGCCGCCGCGGTCGGGGAAGTGAAGGAGGTCGCCGTCCTTGAGTTCGTTGTCACGGTCAGGGGAGCGAAGGATGTCGTGCATGCCGTCCCCAAGCTCACCGCCGCATCGAGCTTGAGAGTGAGGTCTTCCCAGATCCACCGACGCGGCCACCTCCCGCCGGTTTAGCCTCCTCTAGCGGTGCCCTCCTCCCCCACCTCGGCATCCTTCGTGGCTCCGCTGGCGGCCTCCTCCCCCGCCGCTGCTCCTCCGCCTGAATCGACAGCAGACGGCCTCTCCTGCTCCTTCCTCTCTCCAATTTCATTGACGACGGCCTCTCCGGCGCGTGGCGAGGTCGGCAGCGAAGTGGGGTCAAGGTCGAGGCCGACAGCGGCGGCGAGGTCGAGTCCGAGGCCGACGGCGCGACCTCGCTGCTCCTCCTCCCCGACGCGGCCTCTTTGCTCCTCCGAACGGCCGGGCCGGGACACTTCCCAGGCGTGGTGCGAGAGGTTAGAGAAGACGTCGTGGCACGCGGGGCCCACAGAGAGAGAGTATAGAGGTGGTGCTCAAAAACATATACAGATTCACTGTAGCCATCTGGAGCATAGCCATCCCTTTCCAGCTCTGCGGTGCAGCTCGTTGACCGGCAAATATGCCGTTCCGTAGGCTTTACAGCTCCGCGGTGCGACCAGCCTCACGGAACCATGACCGAGTTTGGTTGCACATGAAAAAAATTTCATGAAAAGAGAATCTTGCATGCACGAAGCACCAAATGAAGTTTATTTGCAAAACCTTTTCACATATGAGTGTAACTTTGCGCGACAAATCTAACGAACATAATTAATTAACGATTTGCTACAGTAATACTACAGCAATTACGCTCTAATCATGCGGTCAAAGAACTTATTAGGTTTGTCTCGTGATTTTGCTCAGGGATGTGAAGGTAGTTTTGAAACTGACTTTATTTAATAATCTTAATAATAAGTCAAAGTAACATTTAATAGGGGGTGAAAAATTTTTCACCCCCTACCAAACACACATGAAGTTGTAAAATTTGGCTGCTAAAACCGTGGACAGCTGCAATTTCAAATTCAAACGTGGAAATGCCAAAGACGCAAACTCTGGTTCCGCGGTCATGCCAAACTCGCCGCCGGAGTCATCATCAGTTCATCACCCACCCGTCAATCCTCTCAATAAAGGCAGCCAGCTGCCGAGCCAGCCAGGGCACGTCTCATTCCTGCCGTGCCGCCGCCTGTGACCTGTTCACACGCCGCGTCCCACCAGTCCACCACCGCCTACGAAAACCCCACCGCCCACCCCCACCACTCACCACCTCACTCATTCCCCGCTCCACTCCGGCACTCTTCCGCACCTCCCCACTCGAGCCGAGCGCGCCACCGCACCGCAGCATCCATGGCACTCACCACCGCCGCCCGCGCCGCCGCCGCCGTGGCGTGCCTCCTCGCGCTCGCCGCCTCCGCCTCCGCCGCGGGGAGGGCCTCGCACTCCCCCGCCCCGGCGCCGGCGTTGGACTGCATCTCGGCCGCCGCGGGCCTGGCCGACTGCCTCTCCTACGTCTCCCCCGGGAGCACGGAGAAGAGCCCGTCCAAGACCTGCTGCGGGGAGGTCAAGACCGCCGTGGCCAGCCCCGCCGTCGTCGACTGCCTCTGCTCCCTGGCGGGCAACAAGAACCTCGGCTTTCCCATCGACATGAAACGCGTCTTCAAGCTCCCCGGGACCTGCGGCTTGTCCAACACCGTCTTCGACAAGTGCCACAGTGAGCGCCGTCCCCCGTGCCCTTCCCCTGATCCCTGGCCGTGTTTCTTGCTTAGATTTCAGCATGTCAAGAAACTTTTTTAGTACCGTGCCATCTCCACCCAAGAATTTCACCCCTTGTGTCCTCCAACCATGCCTAAACTATGAGTCTTTTCTTGGGATTTCACCATCTCTCTAGAATTCTCTTTAGGGATTTTTGTGTTGAGGTTCGGAGTCCGTAATCCTTTGATTTGTTAGGTTCTGTTCTCATCTGCTACACGAAGCAATTCCGATTTGATCTAACATTTATCTCTTTTGCTTTGCTTTCTTGCAGTTTCCACGGGCTCACCTACCGAAGGTAATAACTTCCTCCCCCTTTCTGTTTCCGTATCATGAGTCATGACATCCGTCTGATATGCACGTCTTCATAGGAGAAATTGGCACAGAGTACTAGATTGCGCTCCATGAATTTTGTTGGTTAGGCTTGATTAGATCTGCAAGTATGAACGAAACGAAATTCTGGTAAATACTGTAACTTTAATTGGGGAAATTAAATCTGAAATTTAGTTGTCAGAGAGTACAGAACAGATCACATGCCAACAAAAAATGAGTTGTCTTTCTACTAGAAGGAGGTGAGCTGTACCACGCGCAAAACAAAGAGGCATTATTCTTTCCCATGAGTGGCACTCGGCGTCGATCACTGGATTGGGTCCAGCACAGTGTTTGTTGCCCCCACAATTAAAGCAGCCTATTCTCAGTTTTTTTCCCATTACCTCTGCATCTTTGTAAGTGATTGGGTCACATGTAAGCAACTAACATTTTCAAAGAAAAAACATGTGAGCAACCAAATGATTTAGACATGATCATATGATTTAGAAGAAAGCTTTTGATGAATCAATCAACCCATGTTGCTAAGGGCAAACAATCTAGGTAGAAATGTAATGGCTAGCGAGCATGCTTCGTATGACAGCGGCATTTAAGCTACTTTGTTAGGCCATTTGTGTGAAGGGTGATAGGACCTGCCTCTGTAGCCCATCTTGAATCACTTAACCTCTGTGACCCATCTAGATACAAATGTAACGGCCAGCGAGTATGCTTCGTATGACAGCTGCTTCGTGTGACAGCGGCATATAAGCTACTTTGTTAGGCCATTCGTGCGAAGGGTGATAGGACCTGCCTCTGTAGCTCATCTTGAATCACTTAACCACTGTAGCCCATCTAGGTAGAAATGTAACGGCCAGCGAGTATGCTTCCTATGACAGCGGCATATAAGCTACTTTGTTAGACCATTTGTGTGAAGGGTGATAGGACCTGCCTCTCTAGCCCATCTTTGAATCACTTAAACCATGTTGCTAAGGGCAAACGATAGTAGACAATTTCGTTAGGCTGCTCGGTTTTGTGTGGCTGGCAGAGTAGAGTGATCATGATGGTACTAGTATATTCTTTAGGATAGCATCCCAACCTGGAACATTTCATTGCTTGTTCTTAATCTGACACTTGATAGTTGATCTCCGTGCAAAAAGGTCTGTTAGTTAATTCCTGGAGATCTGCAACTGTTCTTGTCACTGTAGTCACGGGCTGACTGGCAAGTCACGGGGGTACTCATCACTTCATCAGGATGCAATCAGAGTGGGGGCAGCCGGCATTCCGCTGGGCCACACCACGTTCTTTGTAGAGAGGATCAGGTTTTCTGGAGAGGCCCTAGAACGTGTTGAATAATCGGTGACCAGGCTCTAGAGTGATGTTGATTTATGTGAGCGTGCTGGAGTGAAAGCAACGGCTGGTCTGAATGGCAAATATTGCCAAGGGTTAGGAAAGGTCCAGTTGCAATGTCAGGTGCTTTCCCTCCAGACTCCAGTATAGTTGCTTTCACTCCACCGGTTGAGGAAGGGGAGTTTGCTTTCTTGGTTGTCTTGTCGTGCGAACAAATGTTGGCTGGTGAGCCTAGGAAACTGACGGGTCTCGTGGTTTCCCATCTAAACAACTGACAGCTCACTCGATGGTTTGGCCGTAGTGAAAAAACTGCTACTGTTGCTGTCACGCATGGTGCATGGTGTTCAGTTTCAGACACACATTGTTCAGTTTCGGATACTAATGTATCTGACGAGAAATATCTGTCTATTCGACGGTGAAGCTTTTGTTTCCGGCTTCTGATCTCTTTTTTTCAAAAAGCTCCCGGCTTCTGACCTGACCATTGTTATTTTGAACTGATTGCAGCACCTGGAGCGTCTGCCGGAGGATCACCGAGCGGCGGAGCGACCGCCGCCCCGCCGAAAGCCGCGGCGACCTCTCAGATGATGACGGCGACCGCTCTCGTGGCCGCCGTGGCGGCGCCGCTGCTCGCCTACTGCTGCCTCCTCTGAGCTGAGGGGATACCTTCCCGCGCATGCTGTGCCTTCCTGGCTGAGTGACCATCATTTTACTGCGATTTATCCTGTCGAGCTGCGCACCCGTAATTCAGTAGTTACCTCTGTTTGTTGAGATGTACTGCTACCTTGAGCTGCTGTTTTATGGAGTATTTGACTGATTCTTCCCTTCCTCTTCCATCGATGTTGCCTGAATCCTAAATCCTGATGCTTTGAGCCGTGCAAGTACTGGTAGAATCCGAGGCGTGCAGCGTGAAATACGTTTTTTTTGTTTCGGCTCGTGAAGTCGTGGCTGGGACGACTGGGGGTGGGGTGAAATGAACGATGTGGTTGACACGGTGAGCCTGTACCTAGCGAAATGGATTCGCAGAAGCACGCGTCGTACGATTAGGAACAAGAAGAGAATCCATTTAAACTAATCCGGTTAAAAAAACGATTGGAACAGGTACAAATGTGCTGGTTAATACTACCTTCAACTTGTGATAAAACTGTATTCTGTGCTGAACTATGCAACTTTAGATGTGATAACTTGCACGCATAGGTTGCTGCGATTAACATCAGGTTGCGCTGCGTCTGCGCTTTGCCCTGGCGCTGCATACTTGCATGCTTTGGACTTTGGTGCCTCTCAGCAGCTACCCAGGGGTAGAAGAAGAAGATGCTGGTTGGCAAGCATGGCCCGCCTGGCAGCGTATTATCGGCCTGATGACTAACTACATGGGCTAACGAGTGATCGTGTGGCTAAGTAGTGCTTCTTCAAGCCGGCCCAACTCAAAGGACTTTTTTCCAGCCCATCTCTGCTTCAGGTCAACTTGAGAAGAACGTCAGGATCCTAATCTGGCTGGGCTTCCGTGTGCCGGTTAGCGATATGAATTAGGCCCGCTAAGGTTCACGAAAGGCTCTTGTTTATACCAAAGTATTTTTCGGGCCGGGCCGGGCAAAAAAACCTAGTTATTTCGGGTCGAGAAAACCGTATCACGGGACACGTCAGGTCTTAATTTTCGTGTCGGGCTCGGGTCGGGTCCGGGCTTGGGCCCCGTCCAATGAGGTCAGTGGGTGGACCGGGTTCGGGCCGAGCTAAAAATGCTCAGGTATACTCTTCTTCTACCTCGCAACTACTTCCACCCGACTCCGTGTCTACCTCGTGACTAAACCTTAATGGTTCAAGAACTAAACCAAACCCACACCAATTCATTTACATATACTACACTTCAAAAACCAAACCAAACTATTGACTCATTCATCCAAACCAATCCAAATCACTTCAAACCATTTAGCCCTTTTCTTATCTCAAAATTAATAAAATTAGTTCAATTCTCTAATATTAAGGTCTAACTTTGGGTGTGGGTCCCACATATAGATTTGGCTTCACCGATTTGCACGGCGTAGCGGACTATCATATTGAGCATCACCAGCAAATTTTTATTTATAGTGTGAACGCGAGCTTTTAATTCTAGGGTCCGGCTCTACACGTGGGACCCACATTTAGATTTGGCTTCACCGATTTGCACAGAGTAGCGGACTGCCATATTTAGCATCTCCAACAAATTTCGGTCATATCTGCTCAAATTTTATAGTGTGAACACGAGTTTTTAATTCTAGGGTCCGGCTCTATACGTAGGTCCCGCATATAAATTTGATTTCACCGATTTGCACGGAGTAACGAACTGGCATATTTAGCATCTCCAACAAATTTCAGTCATATCTGCTCAAATTTTATAGTGTGAACATGAGCTTTTAATTCTAGAGTCCGGCTCTGGATGTAGATCCCACATATAAATTTGACGTCACCGATTTGCACGGAGTAGCAGACTATCATATTAAGCATCTCTAGCAAATTTCAATCATATCTGCTAACATTTTATAGTGTGAACGTGAGTTTTTAATTATAGGGTCCGGCTCTACATGTGGGTCCCGCATGTAGATTTGGCTCTATCAAGTTGCACGGAGTAGTGGACTGCCATATTTAGCATCTCCAGCAAACTTCGGTCATATCTGCTCAAATTTTATAGTGTGAACACGAGTTTTTAATTCTAGGGTCCGGCTCTGGACGTAGGTCCCACATATAAATTTGACTTCACCGATTTGCACGGAGTAGTGAACTATCATATTAAGCATCTCTAGCAAATTTCAATCATATCTGCTAAAATTTTATAATGTGAACGTGAGTTTTTAATTCTAGGATCCGACTCTACACGTGGGTCCCGCATATAGATTTGGCTCTACCAAGTTGCACGGAGTAGCAAACTGTTATTAAGAGTATCTCCAACAAATTTCAGTCAAATTCAGTTAAAAATATGTATGTTAACGTGAATTTTAAATTTTTAAGTCCGATTTGTAACCTAACTTATACTTACACAAAGCTATAATATTGTTAAACCATTCTCATCCATTGTAATTATGAAACCAAACCAAACCAAATCATTATAGATGTCAAACCATTTTGAACCAAACCAAATTGAACTATGTCTAAAACCAAATCGGGAAAACCGGTTCAGACCAAACCATTAGCAGATTTACTCGCGACTTCCTCCACCCTTGCCTCCTCCTCCGCCGTTGTAGCGGCTGTCGCGCCGCCGCACCGACCGCCCACCAATCGTCGCCGCCCAGCTACCCCGCCTTTCCTAAACTAGTGGCCTTCCTCACCCGCCGCTAGTCACCGACCCACCTGCCATCCGACCCGTAGCGAGAAGAAATATCGAGTGGAGGAAGAACGTGGTGTCGGTGGGCTTCTAATAGGCCCAATCCAAATAGTTATCTGGCTTCCGGAGGCCAGATAAGGTTTTTCCGCCCACCAACCAGTGCTTCTTTCAGCCCAACTACGGGAAGTGAGTGATTATGGGCCACGCATTCCTTTGGCAAGTGAAATTAATCAGGGCCCCGTGTCTTTTCACGCGAGTGGGAAGTGGGATAATCAGTCGAACCCAAAAGATCTCCAAAAGATTTCTTCTGAAAAAAAGGATCCCCAAAAGATAATCCTCAGTCGATCTCAGAGAGAGAAGATAATCCTCTGTCACAGTAACATATTGCTTGATTTTTTCAACGCAAAATCTAGTACATCACGTAAAATTCGTGACAGCCAGGATAATAATATCTATAATTAAAGAGAGAGAGAAAAAGGTGACAGCTGACCTGACATTCAACGATTGACATCGACAGGTTACTTGCACAGGGTTTTGTAGGAGAGACAGGTAGAGAGAGTATGATCCCGCTCAGAACAAATGAGTTGTACAAATCAGTGTACAATATATTTTATTAGGACAAATGAGTAATACAAATTAGCAAAACATCTACTACTTCCGTCTTTAAATATATGACGTTTTGACAAACGTCATATATTTAAGAACGGAGTTAGTATCAAACAGACTCTAAGCCAGTTGGCCAGTACCACGTGCTACGCCCAATTGAGAATCCCTGTTATCCATAAACACAGTCTCTAGTATCAATCAAACCTTGATGGCGCGCGCTGCGCGGTCTCAGTCAAACCGACCAAAATTAATTTAGGTTTGAATCGCGCACGCACGCACGCAACGCAGCGGCGGCAGCTCCGGCTCGACGTCCCGTTCACCGCTGCGCTGCTGCTTCCGGAACGATGGCGACACGGCCGGGGATTGTTGTTGAATCGCTACTACCGGACAAACCGTCGGTTAATCAGGTACTCGCCACGTAAACACCGTGGGCTCCGCCGTCGTCTGGGTCGCTCCGTTGGGGTTGGCTGAACACTGGAACGGGGTGGATGGGTACGGCGGCCAATCGCGCGCCGCCGCACCTGCACGTCGGGGTCGCTTGCATGCCATGCGTTTGTAGTGCGAGTGTGCGACGTCGCGTGGGCGCGAGGCGCGCGGCGTGACCTGTCCGTGCGTGCTGGGCGTGCTGCCAACGCGAGTGGGCGGCGCCCGGCCACCACCACGTCTGCTTTTTCAGAGTGCTTGGTGGTGGTACGGTACGTACGCGCGCCGATCTCGCCGTGCCGCTACGTGCTCCCGCGAACCGACGGCGGTGCCGACATCCGAGATCCATGTCATGAGCAGGGGCGATAAGATAACCAATGCTGCATTTTCCAAGCTTGCGCACGTACTTCCACAGCTAGTTCTTTTTAATGAAAAGGAGATTTACAAGTACGCAAATGAGCAAAGAAAGAAAAAAAAGGTCACTCGCGCACTCTTATCGCCAAACATTTGGCACCCGCTGCAATAAAAAAAATTCACACTTTCTACCCACAATAGTAGGTATCGACGACTGCCGGTGGTTGAGAACACGAATGTTCCTCTCCTTCCTAATCTTCTTCCTGTTGATGAGAAGTGCAATGTAGCGGACATATACTACTACTAGCAAAATTTATAGATTTTAGTAAAGTCGATAACCTGTAATTTGGGACTGAGCGAGTGCCTGCAAAGCGCGACCGGCTGTCATCATCAGTTCGTTAAGCCACCGCCACGCAGAGATTATAATCACCGCACCGGGGGCAAAAAAAAGATGGAATGATGGATACTCCCACGTAGTTGATGCAAAGAGGAGGAAACACCAAACTCGCCTCGTCACTGCCGTTAGTTTAGGCCTCGTACGCGCGGCACCGGGGGATGCGGCGCTGAGACGGGCACCGTACCGGCACGGCAGCTGGCGGAGGAGCCGAAACCCGTCGAGCAAAGAACCCCCCCCCCCCCCCCCCCACGCCTGAAAACAATTGAGCGCGCGGCGCGTCCGCGACCTGCCAGCGCGGGACGCTTGGGATGGGCCGCGGGTCCCTCCCCCTCGCTCGCTCCCCCCGCCACCGCCACCCCGTCGCGGACGGCGACGCAGCGGGAACTGCAGCCACGTCGCTCGGCCGCCGCGCGCGTGTATAAAAGCCACCGCGACGAAAGCTGGGGACTGGGGTACCCTTCTCTGCAACGCTCCTTCCCTGCCCACATCGATTGATTTCCAATTCTCCATCCATATTTCCCCCGACCCGCTTCGCTTCTCACCAACTTCCCCTCCGATCGACCGGAGCCCGGAGAACTGCCGGCTCGCCCACCTGTTCGCAACACCGTACCAGACGGCCGGTAGCATGGCGCACGACTTGTGCGACGACCTGGAGCTCGTCGCCGGCGCCGGTGACGACTACTACTACTTCGACAACGACGACGATTTCGGTGACGGGTTCCCGACCACCACCAGGGGTGGCGCTTCCGGCTTGCAGGTACTTCGCGCTCAGTACGTTTTGCCTCCCGCTCCGCCGTGTCTCGCTATGGCAATTAAGTTTAGCGAACAAAAATTCAACAAATCAACAGTATGGAGCACAAACGTCGCCTTGCCAGCTACCACCTGCTAGTTTTCTAGTACATCCCATGCCGTCTCGTCTGCGTTCGTCGTGATTTATTTGCAATGATTTAAGTCTGTTTCCAACCCAGAGGTTTTTTCGGTACACAATACCACTCAGTGGTAGTACGGTGGTATTATCAGTTTTTTCGATTTTTTGTTATGGGTAAAATGGTAATTTGCTCGATGTATATTATTTAGAAAAAATTTCCTCCTCCCTCCCCTATGATACCTAAACCATTTCATATATTTCATTTCATATATTACAACAATATTATTTTATATTTCTGATAATACCCGTATACTACACATACCACTTATGAATACCACTCATATCACACAAAAAAAATCGGTGGTACAAAATTAATCTCAACCATCAGATCCTTACATATAGATCCTTTTCTCTTACATACGAGTCATTTTCAACCAGTGGTACAGGGTGATATTGTGTACCGAAAAAGACCTCTTCCAAATTCCAATTTTCGATACAAAGTCCTGTATCTAGCAGTACTGCCCCTTGTTTGATTTTGACGCGACATAGTAAATGGTAGTAGGATTTTGTTAGGGGTGTCCAAACGGGTTTAATTTCTACGGAAACTGACCAAACTGGCTAGGGGGAAAATGAACTAAAACAACCCCTTGGTTCAGATTCTAAACAGAATCGCTCAACTCTGTCATCTACTTCTGCTTGTTTTTGTGACTTGAGTGCCCTCTAATAGGATCAGAAGATACTGACATGAAGGTTCAGGGATACGATGATGCCCTTAGCTTCTTTACAAGGGAGATGTAGTCATTAAGCTCAACTAGTTTATGTGAAAACCAGGGAACAGCCAGTTCCAAAAATATACAAGTTAACAGATTCCTCGGGCGACCTAGGGAGGGTCCTCACAGGGGATCTGCACGCTCAGATTTTTTTTAATAAGAGACAATAAAACTGAGATAGCAATAATGTTTTCGTCACTGTCATTCAGAAAATTTAGCAGATTCTTAGTAATTTGTTCGCCGTGATCTACCAAATTATTCTTCCGATCCATTTATTTTGATTTTCCTAGATCTGTCGTAATTAAGGTCTACTAAATTGACTTGGATTAGTCCCTCTCCCATACTTCAAGTCTATCCGATTGACCCAGTATAAAAAAATCAGAAAAGTTCAAGGTGTTACATATTGCTTTGTACTACATAAGATGGACATGTCGCTAATAAGAAGGGAGTCATTAACTGAGATGATCCTTTCTGTGAACAAGTCATACAGACAGTTGAAAAGAGAAATTGATACTAGTCCTTAAACTGCAATTTTCTTCCACAATAACACCCAAAGATATAAACAAACAACACTGCTGTTTCCTTACAGAAACTTTTCATATCTAAGTATTGTTCTACTCTAGCAGCATGAGCAAATGGATGATACTTCAGCTTCGGACTATAAAGAAGGGAAAGACATCCAAGGGATACCCTGGGAAAGATTGAACTACAGTAGGGACCAATACCGTGAGATGAGGCTGAAAGAATACAAGAACTATCAGAACCTCACTAGGTCACGCAACGGACTAGAACAGGTGAGAGGCTTACCCTTTTGCTTCTTCATGATCGCATTTGCAGTATTGTTAACCTTTTTGTTTTACAATGCCTGATATGTTCCTTTTGTTTATGAAGGAATGCAAACAAGTGGAGAAAAAGGATACCTTCTATGATTTCCATTCCAGTACAAGATCTGTCAAATCGACAATAGTGCATTTCCAGGTACAATTTACTTGGACAATTTTCAGTCAAATACTTGCATGCATATCAAAACAGCGACTTCAATCCAAAAAATTGGGTGAGGATGCGAAGGTGCCATTTAATCAAGTCACAAGTTATAATCTTTGTACGTCAAAATATTGAAGTTGAAAGTAAGAAAAGTATTCCGCTGTCATTGCTAATAGCCATTCTCACCTAAAAATGACGGATCTGCATTCATAAAGTCACAGAGTAGCAGTATACATGTTTCATTCCGTTGGTCATGGGGCATGGACCATCATACAAATCATCAATTTAAAAGTTGCTGTGCCAAGATGTGTAGTGCTTCTTGTTGATTTTGGGTTACTTCACTGTCCATTACTTCAGTTTGCATCATGAAGCACATTTGTATTTACCTCTTGGGTGCTTTGTGTATATTAATCCGAAGGGTTGATGACAAGGGTCGGTTCTCACACTCATCACGGCCTCTATCCCATTTTTGGAAAGAAAAAAAAACCTGGTTGCCACAGTTACAACATATTTTGTCATTGGAGCATACTAATAGAATTACCAAACTGACATGTCTGAAGTACAGAGTCTCTTTAACTTCCTTGTCCGGCAAGTTCGATTACCAAGCAACAGCAAATGTACTTTATTCGAAAGTAGTAATCTAACTTGTCCATGAGACCATGAAAAATATTTTGTACTGCTGTGCATATCATCTTATAATACGAGTTATTGATTTATACTGTCTATATTAAATGATGTTGCTGTTTCTGCTGCTACTTTCTGGGTATGAACATAACACTGATTGCAGGTCATGTGATGAGTCGGGTTGCATATTTGCAATTGATCTTGTGATATTAGGACATTTGCAGTACCTTGTTTCATCAGGAACAAAAGCAGGCGGATATGACATCCTGAGCAGCTGGAAAACTAACTACAGTGTGGGAATATGGTATGATAGGATGCTTCATGATAAGAAAAAAAATGTTAAATGAATCAGTTCTAATTTCGTTTTGCAGGTGGATGGAAGAACTAGCATCTACAAATTATTTGATGCACTGTCGTTTGTTCTTAAACTTTACACATTATGTTTGATAGGCTTCTCATACTAACAGACGTCCAAAACATGTTACGGTTTGGAGTTGTGTGTCATCACTCGGAAGGCATTGCTAACAACTAACATGGGACTTCAACAACACAAAATTCTTATCAGCCTTTGTGTTGGAAATTATAGATATTGTTTTAGGGGAGATTTACAGATTGTAGGCACAGAATTTGGAACATTGAACGTTCCATTTCCTCCTGTATATGTTCCAGGAAAATAGAGGCCCTGCCAAAACTAACTTGTATGTAAGGCTAACAGTGAAATGGGTCACAATGGCTTGACTGTTGAAAATCCGAATAAGTATCTGGAATTTTCTCATTTGTGTGTGTGCATGCTGTTTGTTGGGTTTATGCTTGTGAAATTGTAAGGTGGTACACTGGTACCAGTGCATGATTGGGATCGCACATAGGGACATATAAAGTTCAGCTTATTTCTTCCAGCTGTGCATGCGAGATGCCTGAATGGATTCACGAGTTTCATGATACTTTACCTGAATCATGCATGTCACATCTTGTAAAATGCTCCATTGATTTGTAACCTGTTGCATTCTCTGAAACATCTGTGCCAAAGTGTAATGACCATGGTCCAAACATATGCAGTTGAGGAACCTCCTCTGGGCTGCTTCGAAGCACGACGTGTACCTGGTGCAGAACTACTCTGTGATGCACTGGTCTCCCCTGTTCCAGAGAGGAAGAGAAGTGCTCAATGTGGCCGGCCAGCTGACTCCAACAGAGGTCTGCAGTCTGTGCTATCGTTATGTCACCACCACGTATTGCTGCTATTTTCAGCTTGATCACTAATTCACTAGTCTCTGAAGTTTGAACCTGTGAGTGCTACCTGTTGTGCTGCAGAATGTCAAGGGGGCTAGACCATTGTCGAGGGTTCAGATCAGTACCATGGCACTGAAGGACAACCTCTTGGTGGCCGGTGGCTTCCAGGGAGAGCTCATCTGCAAGGTATGAGGAGTGCACCGTGCCATGTGCAGAACTCTGTTCATCAGTGGTTTACTGAATTTTATCAGCTCACAAGTCTTCTTGCTCTTGTGGACATCAGTATGTTGATAGACCCGGCGTGGCGTTCTGCACGAACCTGACCGGCAACAACTACTCCATCACGAACGCCGTAGACATCTTCGAGTCGCCCGAGTAAGCCAGTCTTTCTACCAGTTCAGATTCTGAATGCGAGCCACTAGTATGGAGGATGTGAACTGAAACTTTGAATCTTTTGATGCAGTGGCGCCACTCGGGTGATGGCCGCGAACAACGACTGCGTCGTCAGAACGTTGGACACCGAGAGATACAGCGTGCTCACCCAGTTCACCTTCCCCTGGTCCGTCAATGTGAGTATAACTGTATAAGAGGAATCCGTTCCGTTCCATACAGTTGTTGGTAATAACTCGCGTACTGAATCCACTGACAAATGGCAATGGATGCAGAATACGTCGGTGAGCCCCGACGGCAAGCTGCTGGCGGTGCTGGGCGACAGCCGGGACTGCCTCCTCGCCGACTCGCAGTCGGGCAGGGAGGTTGCGACGCTCCGCGGCCACCAGGACTACTCGTTCGCGTCGGCGTGGCACCCCGACGGCCGCCTCCTGGCGACGGGGAACCAGGACGCGACGTGCCGGCTGTGGGACGTCCGCGACACCTCCGAGCCAGTCGCCGTGCTGGGCGGCCGGATCGGCGCCGTCCGGGGCCTCCGATTCTCCCCCGGCGGGCGGTTCCTGGCGGCGGCCGAGGCGGCCGACTTCGTGCACGTGTACGACGCCGCGGCAGGGTACGCGGGGGCGGAGCAGGAGGTGGACCTGTTCGGGGAGGTGGCGGGCGCCGCGTTCAGCCCCGACGGCGAGGCCCTGTTCGTCAGCGTCGCCGACCGGACCTACGGCGGCGTGCTCGAGTTCCGGCGCCGGCGGGCGTGCGACTACCTCGACGCGTTCTTCTTCTGAGGTGGCCGGCCAGTGTGCACGTATGTATAGAGTGTACAGTATATGTTTGTTGTGTTGTACAGTATATCGAAGCGCAGGGTTTTTTTTTTTATCGCGCGCGAGTGTCCTCACTGGCGCGGCCTGCATTTCCGCTTTTTTTGAACTGCGGAGTAGCAGGTGCCCTCACCCCTGAGGAGGAGTGAGGACGTTGGTTTGTGTACTACATTGCATGCAATGTAGCGTGTAGAAATTTTGAACGTGGTGTTCTAGGCACTGTAGCTTGCTAGGGGGGCATCGTGTATCACTAGAAAAGCTCGCGGCGTTGCCGCGGATGGCCAGTGGGTGAGGCCAGTTTTTCTATAAGTCGAATTACGATGTTGTTCGGCTGGTAGAATGAATAGTACTCAGTTGGTAGATTGAATAGTATTGTGTGAGAGAAGATAAGTTGAAATAAGTCGAGATAAGCCAGGCCAAGATAAGCCGAACAACCTCTAAGTCATAGTTTCATATTTTGACTATTGGTGTCTTCTGTTGCGGCACGTTTTAGCTCTGCATCTTGCCCGTTATGTGGAGTTGTGTCCGTATTGTGTTGTTGTCGAGGAGCTGTGCCCATCAATGTTGTACACGTTATAGTATGGATACGAGTACACGTTATAATATGGATACGAATTGAATATAAGGCTTTTGTTTTCTATCGAAGGCTAGATAAGTAGGATTAAGTTTTGTTGTGGAATTTAAGCTTGGCAACATATTTTTTGAAGGAAATAAGTACTAAATTGTAGTCTAGTTTTGAGGTGTTGGCTCAAGTAATAGAATAATTTTTACTTATGTTTAATATTGTAAAATGCAAAATTTTATTAATTTTTGTTTTAATTTCTATAAAAATGCATAGGCTCCAAATGTGGCGCAACAATGCAGTGCTTGTATCACTGGAGGGTGCGGTATTTGTTTGAAAAAAATTAGGCAAAACAACTCCCATGGCCTTGGAGTTTAGAGCATGATTAAATTCAGGGTCAGGATGGCAAGCACAATCACTTACAATTGCAACTAATAATTTATAATTCAAATGGATCACAATGTAATCAAATTGAGCATCAGTATCAGAAAGCATTTATATCATAGGTGACGGAGCATCATAATAGGATGATTATCTTTTTTTTATTAGTTATATGTCTCATCTATAACTTGGGTATCAACCTGAACATTTCTCTTTTTTTTTTTGTCGTAGAGCCCGTGACCAGTTTCTCATCCCACATCTGTAGCATCACATCTCGGTTCCTGCCACGTTTCACATCCTATTACCACGTGCACATCCCTTCAGCCTTATCTCTACTCTCTCTCTCTGGCCAGGCGTGCGGCAGCCACGCGGGCCTGGAGCCTGGAGGAGAGCTGGTCAAGCGCGAGCAGAGGCAGGGGAGGATGCGGCCTGGCGGGCTCGGCGGCCAGCGGCAAGGGGGGCGGCTTGAGCAGCGGGCGGGAAGGACGCAGCCTGGCGGAGTTTGGCGACCGGGAGCGTGCTGCTCCCCGCGTCGCTGGCGGACTGGCCCAGGGCGGCCGGCATCTTCGCATCCAGGGCGGCGGATGTGCCATCTCCAGGACGGGGACGCGTCTTCCAGGACGGCGGCATGGCTGGTGTGCGCGTCCTGCTTTGGGGCGCGGCCGGCTGGCGAGACGACGTCCAGGCCGGTTTTCAGCAACGCCGCTCGGACAGCCCGGCTACTGGCCGCCGTCCCCAAGTGCGGCCCAGATACCGGCCGTCATCCCCATACGGCAGACGCGGGCAGCCTTCGGATTCACCTCCGCCGTGGGCACGGCGACTGGGCGGGCCGAGGCGCGGAGCTGTGGTACCCCGGCGGCGGCGATGGTTTTATTCTTGGACTGCGGGTTAGATTCTGAAAAAGATGAAAAGTTTCTTTATAAAATGTTCGGTGTTCGCCCGATCTGGTCCGTTCGCTCGGCCGATCCGACGGTCGGGAAAAGGTAGCGACGTGGTCAGCTTTCCTGGTCTCGGTATTGGTCAAGTTTCGTAGGTAAAGAAAGATGCTTATAGTGTAATAAGAATTGTATAAAACCTACTCGCCCCCAATGCTTATAGTATGAGGTTTGTGCAAGGCTGCCAAGGCAGGAACTGAAGAGAGATTGTTTTGGGCCTTACTTGATCGTGCTTCTTTTGAGCCCACCATAGTGTCATTACAACAGACACTGGCCCGATGGGAGGGAGGGAGTTGGGCCGACTCTGGCCCAGCATGGCCGTTGCAATAAACACAGGGAACATCATGTGTGTGTCGCTGCTGATTTTATTCATGGAAACAGACACTCCAACGGGGTTACTCACACCATCGCAAGAAGTGCGATTTACTATGCTGAGTTGATGAAGAAGTAGGAAGTTTCTCTGCTTGATACGTGCCGGCGGCCTCAGTTTCATTTCATGGGATTCCTCCTAACTCCTCCAGTCGCAAAGAAAAGAAAACGACGGCCATAGCTCTGTCGAATTTTTTTTCCCCTTCCATGGATGCATCATGCCTTTCCTAGTTCCCTCGCATCTCCATTCCTTTTTCGTGCTGTCTCACTTTGCATCTTGCAACCACTGGCAACTGCTGGCGACCCACGTGCAGAGAAGACTGCATGCCTCGCCCCCGCCCGCCCCTTGGTTTGGTTCCCATGGCCGGAAACAAAAATCGTTCGGGCACGGCGGCCGGACACACATGTTTTCTTTGCAAGAAAGAAACACTACTCCAGATTCGGGCGTGGCTTGCGGGGCAACCGACAAGGAAACAAAACAAGCGAGCGTGCGGGGTTAGTTGCCGGTCAAAGCCAAAGCCAAACCAAACCGAGCGTGCAAGTCTTGGACATCCATGTGATGTTTCTGTGTCCGCCGCATTTGCCGTCGTCGCCCGCACCGCCACGAAACAGAACTGGATGTCTCGGCAAGGGAATCAAGCGCGTGCGCACAACACCCTGCATGCCCCAAATTGTTTGTCTGGCCTCTGGCGTGCCGCAATCGTGGTGGCTCCAATGAATGATGTATCTTTCATCGCTACGACGTAGTACTAGTACTAGTGCGTGCTAACCATGCATTCTAGCTATACGAGGAGTGAAGAACGCAAACAGGCTGCTGTTAGACACCTTTTTCCCATCAGAATCTCTTGTACGGCATATATAATTTGGCTCCTCTGATGTACTATCTTTTATTAGTCAAAAAGTTTTAGGTCAGGAAGAAGACGCTAATGGCACCGCTATGCTATGTGTTTACTGACAGGAGTTGCTAACCTAATCCTTGGGACCATATTTTTCACGCCGCCATGAATTGAATCCAATCATGCGATAAATATGTTCCAGCTCTTCTTAATTCTCTCTCTACTGGCCTACTCTTCGAGAAGAAGTGGTTTGAGATCACTGACAGTCTGAGGTCGACTTTGAGAGATATCTTTATGATTTTTAGTCCGGATCAAGGATTGCTAAAAATAACTAATGTTGCTGGCAAACTGCATGAGACGCTTTAATTGTGACGACAAAACAATTATATATATAACATTTAGGTCATCATAGTTGCTTCCAACTCCAGCATCAGATTTGAAGGTTGAGTAGTAGAAAGAATAAAGTATATATTTTGTTCAAAAAAAGTTGCAACAAAATGTTTTTTTTTCATTCGTGTAACTTGGACCCTTATACCTGGGCTCAAAGACCCAATAACATTCCCACGGGCCGACGACGATGATGGATGAGGTTTTTGGGGATCCCTCCCAGCCAGCAGATTGACTGCCACCTGGCCCAGCACACACCGGAGGAGTAGTAGTGCAGGAGTAGATTCTCCTTCGCAGAACCCGCCGTGCGCGTTCTGTTCTGTGGCAAGCCAGAAGAGATTTGGTTGGATTCCGTTGTGTTCTTCTCCTTCCTACCGTCATTTGGCTTGGGTGGCGCCGTGTGTCAATGCCGCCGACGGTGCGTGCATGACAGGGAAAGCCATCCATCTCCCGCCCTCACCAGCCAGACCCGTCCACTTCACCTCCGATTCCCCCCAACCAAACACCGCCGCCGCCCTGAAAAGCCACGAGCCGCCGTGCAGCAGATCTCTGCACGTACTACTATACTACGCTGTGAGCTTCCCCCGTCTCCGTAGTCGACGGATGGATGCAATCGGCATAAAGGCGGTTCGCCTTTCGCTGTTGGTTGGTTGGTTTCTTCCTCCTCCGGTCCTCCCTAGCTCTCCGCAGCTTCGTGCCTCCTTCCGTCGTCAGAGATCAGAGTTTCAGAGATCCATGGTCCCCTACGCTACGCCTTCGCCGCCGCCCCCCTCCTCCGCGCGACCGCGCGTTGCTCGTGGTCGGTCGTCGTCGCATCCAGTTCCCGAGCAACAAGCTGCGTGCATGCCCTTTACAGCGCATCCAGCATGTGCGAGAATGCTCCCGTCCATGTCCATTGGTGTCCAATTGGCCTCGAGAAACCACTGATGATCCTGTGATTCATCAATGATCGGGCCAAAAGCGACGCCAGGTTCAGATCACATTCTGCCTGCCGTGCCACTTGTCTCCGACGATCCGCCGGCACCACTTGGCTAATTTCCCGTCAGGAAAGATACTATATACCAAGTAGTACTATAGCATAGATGCAGGTAGTACCGGATCGGTGCAGATTTGGTCGTGGACGCACGCACTGACGCACGCGGCCTTTTCTTGATCCGCATTCGCCGATCGAGTTCCCAAGCGAGCGTGCGGTTCTGTCAGTCAGTTGCCGGTCAACCCAAGCATCCACGCCGGCGGCCGGTGGTGGCGGCGAATGTTCCGATCCCTGACGACGACGAACGCCAGCGTGCGAGCGCCTCGATCGCCTTTCCTCTCAACACCCATGTGATCGGTGCCTGCCTGCGTGAGTGTGCCAGCATCCGCATCTGCATCCGCCTGCCCAAGATTCCAAGCCTCAGGGCTAAGCAAATGGCTCTACACTGCTGACGACGTCGTCAGCTCAACAGCAACAATGTCGCTTGCAGTGCCACGGAACCGAGTTCTTTGCTTGACCCCGGGCCGGGAATAAAGCGCCTTCACATCACACATGGACACGGGCGTGACGGAATCACGGCCTAATTCACCATGACAGGTAGAAAGATCTGAAATCTGAATCGATGCAAAGCAGCCGATCGACTACACGCTATTGTCACAGTCAGAGACAGTCATTCCCCCCAATGTTACTGTTCTTCTTCCAGAATCATATATACTTTCATTTTCAAGGCTGTCGATTTCCAATGAATATCTTCATGTTCCGATGAATATATGCCTCGTTGCACAACACGAGTTTGGAGCTAGTGTTGGCGGTTTGTTCTTTGATTAATGCAACAAATCAGTAACACGTGGTAAGCATTCGTTCCCAGTAATCAAATGCTGGCAGCCAAAAGCTGCTCGATCTGATGCTGTGTTCAGTAGCCAAGAGAGACAATCAGGGAAGATATTGTTGCAAGGTGGTACTTCATTGTCTGCTGTCTCAGGCTCTCAGCTACTTTCGCTGGACACGCTGTGTACGTCATAAACTATGCATGATGCTCAAGGAAAGACTAATTAATAGACTGTTTGTGATTTGCTTTCTGTGATCCCTGCAGGTCAAAAAGGTTTAGGTATGGGGGCACGCACGCACGCTAACGGCCACTATCACAGTATCATCTCAAGTTTATTAACCAAAGCAGAATATACAAAACTAAACCTTGGGACCATTTTGAGTTCTTGACGCCATGCATGCATCCAGCACCAAAACAGATTATTCCTATATGAACATTTTGTACGCACAAAATCCTGGGATAGGAATTTCCGGGTAAAAGACTGCGGCGCTTTCTGGTCAGTTTACTGCTACTGTCTGTATATTTGGGCTCGAGAGCCGAATTGACCTTGTCACGCTCCCAGGCAGGCTGACGGGCTTGGATCCGTTGCTGGATGGGCTGCAATCTCTGTCCAAAAACTCTCGCTTCGGTTCTCTTCTTCGTCCTCCTCCTAGCTTCTACTAGGTGTTCGTTCCGTGTGCTCCATCTCCATGTGAAGGCTATGGCTGATGAGGTGGCATGCCATTGGAAGCCTGCAGATACATCGAAGCATCTCCTCCTGATGAGCCCTTTGACCAGCATCCATCCATGCACGCACGCGTCGCGTATGGCTGCAAGCCTGCTGCAACTGCTTCGCGTGTCTCTCCATCTACCACAGCTAGCACACAGCGATCGGCCTTTCCCTTGTCCTCCCTTTCCTTGATTCCTTTCCTTGCCTGTTTCGTGCCGATTCTGTTCGCATCTCACTCACCATCGCTTCTTCACCTGATTAATTGATGCTGTCAATGGATGGTCCCCTACGCCGCCGATACGTACAGGCGGCAGTATTCTACAGCCGCCGCTCGCTCGCGTTCCTCGTGCTCGTCGCCGTCGTATCCTGTGTTCGAGTTCGATCCAAGCATGTGCAGAATGAGCAGGGAATCCATTGATATTTGATAGCTGATGCCAAACAAGTTAAGAAACAACGCCTAAGAAAACAAGATGCAAATAATGGGGATGATTCTTCAGATTAATTTGTGCAGCGGAATGCACACGGCTTTCCCCGCTGATCCTTCTTCGAACTGATGATCGATGCATGAGCATGCATGATAGCTGAAGCAAGCTTCTCCAAGCAAGCTAAGCTAGTAGCATGCGTGCGGTTGGGCTGGTTCAATCCCGTTGCTGGTCAAAGCAAGCAAGGCATCATCCGAGCGGATGGAAAGATGCGGCAGGCATGCAGCTTTCCAGCATCCGATCCGTCATGTGAGATGTTTCTGTGTCCGCATTCGCATTCGCATTCGCATCCTGCCTCCGCCCGAAGGATTCTAATCCGCGGCGGAACTGAACTGAATGTCCGTCGTGGGATTGCAAAGCGCGCATGCCGGAAACATGCATGGCCTCATTGTGGGTAGGTGTTCGTCAGTACCAGCCGATTTTATCAGCATGCTTCTTGTTCTTCTTCCAGAAACAAGAGAATCTCCCTGGTTTATACACTTCCTACTAGGTTCTCGATCGATCTTTTCTCAAGAGAATCATCGATCTCTCCGCGCACGGCTCTGTTTCCATGGTTACCTCATAGCATCTCTCTGTTCCCACTTCCCATGGTAGCGATTGGCATGTGCTTTGATTGCTAGAACAAACTATTTACATGCTAACCATTCTAGTAATCAGATGCAATCAACCAAAAGCTACCCGCCTGATGCTATGTTCAGTACTGAAGAGACAAGGAAAACATTGTAAATAACACTAGTACTACATTGCTTCCCTGCTGTCAGCTTTTCTGGGACACGGTATGTACATCGATAATCTAAGCCTCCTCTATGCATACTACTCAATGCAGAAAGTAGGCCTCCTCTACGGCATGTTTCCGATCTACTTTCTCTGATCGATCCCTCTGGTCAAAAAGTTTTAGGCCTGAGGAACATGCAAATGGCAATTTTTATGTTTTGTTTGTTAAACCTTGCTTGGGACCATTTTTGACTCCCCGCTGCATCCAGCTGGTAGTTCCAATGTTTAAACACTGCAGTTTGAAAGTGCTGACTTTGGTAATAAGTATATATGGCAACATGTTGTGGTAAAAAAAAAAATCCAAAGTGGGTTTTCTCTAGGAACAACTGGGATTGACAAATTGCAAGAATTTTTAAAATATTTACCACACTATTCCACTTTCTCGAAGAGGTTTTCTTCGGTACACAATACGACCTGTACGACTAGTTGAAAAAGGACTCGTATGTAACAGAAAAGAACCTATATGTAAGGATCAGACGGTTGAGATTAATACGATACGACCGGTTTTTTAGCTGTCGTACGGTAGTATTCAAAGGTCGTACTGGTAGTTAAAGGGTATTATCGGAAATGTAAAATGTAATTTTTGTAATATATAAAAACAGAGGGAGGAGGTGTGCACGGGTAGACCGGGTGGGTAGCTGGGAATTTTTTCCTAAAACATATATCAACCAAATTACCATTTTACCCTTAGAGAAAAAACCGAAGAAACCGACAATACGACCGTGTTTTGACGCCTTGTGTTCAAGATTATTGGGGGTCAAACACTGCGACTTTAACATTTTGCTATATTATGAAATGAAGGCAAAGAACATATGCCTGACAAGACAATTCATCTGTTCACCATTTGGCCTTTTCTGTCAGACAAGACACTTCTTTAGATACCATGCGTGTATATGATAATTGCATTGACCAAATTAAATATGCTGATTTGAAATAATTTAGGCGCGGTGCTTGTTGAGATAGCATATTTTCTGTCTATGTCATCGTATCTAGGATGATTTGAAATAATTTAGGCCACAAAATCGCAATCCGCCGTCCTTTGGAGATATAATCAACCACAAACACATGCACAATCCTACTTTCTGTAGCTCCATATATTCTTCTAAGAAAGGCAATAGATGTTGCAAAGCATATGCTAACATCTGATAGAAAACTTCACCAGCCAAAAGGCCAAGGAAGGTCTTCCCAACCAACGAAAACAACCTCACTTGATGAGTTATTGTAGACAAACTTTAGAAATCTGGTCCCAACAGGATCATTTATTTTGAATCCAGTGGACGGTAAAAACTTGCAAGTTGGGAAGAAATTCCCACTTCTTTACACTGCTTTTGCTGCATTCCCAAATGAGTCTTGCAACTTTTAAAAAATTCTCCTGCATATGATGGCAGCTAAAATTAATTGTTTCATGTATGGTAGCAGCTCAATCTCCCCAGTATTAATTCCTCGTGTGCCTCCAGAAATTTGCCCATCCAAATTTGCTGCTCATTGTTCCTCTAACATGTGTGGCCATGGGGCTCACAAGCCATTGGGAGAATAACAATGTGTAAATAAGGGGTGGAACAAAATTCTGGATGGCAAATAAGACAGTGTAATATGCTTAAGTTTTAATTGAACAATAGATAGATCTAGCCGCGAAAGTTGGTTAGGTGGATCGAGTTCTCGACTTTTTAAAGAATGTGCATAACACGTATTTTATTAAGCAGAAGAGAGTTTACATAACCGCACCTTCAGAACAACCTCTGAAGCGCGGAGGAAAGGAAAATAACACGACCAACAACAACAGAAGCTAAAACAACACGAGCCCAAAACGCCAACGGCGCACAAACGAACGATCGAGTTCTCGACTTAACACATGTACTCGTTATTGTACTGTAGTTCACAAAAATGAGATAAATCTTGTCCACTTAACGATAAATTACTAGTCGGCATGCAATTACCAAAGCCTCCAACTACAACATGTACATGGCAAATAGATTTTTCTAAGGTATATATGCTAAAGAATGATATTGTGCATGTTGTATTGGTATATCATGTCACTTTTATTCTCAATTAAAACACATATATGCACATCCTTTTCACTCACTTTCTCATGTGAATGCAATTCTGTAAAAAATAATTCTCATTCTCAAAGCACTAATACCCCCCTACCCACACCTCCCTTGGGGTGAGGGGTAAAAAAATGACTTAGAAGGTTCCATAATTCCTGATTGTGTGGAACATGCATCTTTCTCCTATTCAAAGGGTTAACACCAAATGGAGCCATATTGGCCTATAGAATTGCCAACTAGCACATAATTTGTGCTACGAATGGTAGGAATTTTTAAAGAGTCGATCCATATGTTGTTCTTTCATTAGTCGGAGAATTGCAATTATTGAAGTCATAAAGTGGAACAAATAATTACCAGATCACTTATATGAGGATGCTCTTACAACGAATTGCCAATTGATCGGAGTATCCTAATGATGGGTCTGTGATGCTTGTGGAATGTAAAGAGGCATATGTACATCATCAGATAATGCCTTTGAGAAAAAATAATGGTAGCATACATGATTGAGTTTATGAAGCTTATGGACATTAATTACACAGAAACAGGGGAGTATCTGAAGATATGTCCTGTAAAACATCGACCTAATTTGAAAGAAATGTATTAATGCAATCCAATGAGAAATAGTCATTTAGTACTATTTACATTGCTGGATTTTACAATGAAAAGTAATAGACAGCAAACAAATTATGTATTTGGAGAAATTATACCTAATACAAGTATCACTAGGTTTGCAAAATTATGTAGTGTAAATCATAACTGGAGACCTAGTTATTCGAAAAGGTAGAAACATGGTTACTGTATAGTGGTGGGAGACTATGAACATTCGCCAAGTCAGATTTTAATTCTGGAGTTTCAGGCTTTTAGTTTAGGCTGAAAAGTTCAAGGTTCAAACCATTCCAATATGGAATTTCTAAATTTCAGCTTAACGATACTAGAAAAATCAAAATGTAATTCAAAATTTTCGAAGATACATACCATATCTTTGGTAGTTAGCAAATGTACGTGCAAGTATATTTGTTAAACTAGGGTCTTGCACAGGGGCATCAAATTTGTCTTTCGAAGTATGTGCACAGGGTCTTGCAAAGTATGTGCAAGTATTTTGAAGTATTTGTTAAACTAAGGCACCATATCTTTAAAGAAGATTTGCATATATGGATTAGAAATATCCAACTCAAACCAAATAAATGGGAAAAACAAGACACGTTAGCATCTTTCGAAGGAAATTAATATAAACAGGACTAGATCGAAAGCAAAATAATTTGAACCATATGCATGGACGACCTAGAATTATTTATATATGTGTGCTTGCACAAGCAGGCAACGGAGTACTAATCATAAGATTTGGTCATTGTGTATGTAGCTGAAAGTAGATCTATGCATGACGAGACAGAAACAGAACTAACTCAATAATGATGAGAAGGTATATACATATATAATTGATCCCAATGGGATGCTCGCGCGAAAAAAGGTTAGAATCTAGTCTAGTTGTGTCATTGAAAAAATAATGATCGAAGATGCTTGTTTCAGATATTTGCTGATTAGGATACCCATTAATCTTATGCAATGTGTGTGTGCACGCGCGCGTATGTCCATTTATAAACAAGAAGAGCAGCAACAATATTGATACACCCCCTTGCCCTCAAAAGAAAAAATATTGATACACCCATATATCCGTTATTTTTATTTTCGCAGTGCTCATTATTTTTTGTCAACTTTAACTGTAGGAGTTTAAATCTAGCATTGTTGTATTTTACGTGCCAATGCTATGGTCACCGATACACTTCTAGTTTGACCACTATTTTCCATTTCTCTGTTAGTAATAAGAGATCTAAAATATATGATGGCACGAAATTACATTTGATAGAAGATCTATTCAATTCTTTCCCTTTGGTTTACCACAGCTGTGAAATAATCAAACTTTCTTAGTGCCACGGGCCCTCTTCTAGAACACCTTCTACCCATAAGTGTTGCCATTCATTTAGCCACAACTTAAAATCAGGGATCCCCCTGCGGTAGCCAACTTGGGACAAGGTGCTACATGAGTGCTAGATCTGCAACTTGTAGGAGATCAAACAGACAAAATTGAGAGGTGCTAAAAAGATGTCATTAATGTGTAGAAGAATGGCTCAAATAGCTCCGCGGACGGTACGGATATTATTTTTAAATGAAACAGATTTTAACCGTTCAATTGTGAATGTTGGGATTGTTATGCTTTCTTCAGGTCACAGAAAGCTACTTTTGTGTATACAGCATGGTCATATCTTAAACCAAAGGAATCTGATACAAATCTTGTTGCTAGCAATTATATATAATTGCATCGAAAAAGATCACTATTAGAATATATTGTCGGCATGCGAAGGGCTTTGTTGCGGTATTGCATTGGCTCCGAAGTAGCCTATCTAGGGGTGCAGCCTAACTAGGCCAACCAGTAGTTACTTAGGATTTTGATGGACCCACATTCTACATTACTATATTCTAGTGAGCTAAATACAGTCAGCAACCATCTTGCATGCACGCATTGGCACTACATGAGATTGTGACACTGATAATAAGCCAGTGGCTTCATCATCTAAAGAGAAGATAATTAAGTAAACAAGGTATCGAATGCAATCGCCCTTCAGGAAAATGTATTTTAGAAAATAATGGATGGTTTTAAAAGGAGAAGATCAGCTTTAATTACTAGTGGCTTGGTTCTCCAAAAAAAATAGTGGCTTCAGTGCTGTGCCTTTGGTTGCTAATTTAATAAGAAATGTAATCTGATCTGATCAACCTTGGTATACCTTTTGAGCTAGATTTTAATTCTGAAAATACCAAATGTTGGCCAGTTCCTTGTCTGTATATGATATATGCACTTAGTGGCATCTCATAATATCTTTTTATATATTTCGGTTGTATTTGACGCTGTCAAAGCAAAGTGTTTGACTGTTACATACACATGCAGATGCATAAATAATAGCAAACCATTTTTTTTTCATACTACACATTTGCAAAAATAAAATTTGTTTTCGGATCCATGTAGGACGGAAGAAATTTGACCACCAATTTCCTAGCTACACACAATTTCTCAACCTTATTTGACACCAATTATCTAGCACTCCCTCTGCTCCAATTACTATTCATGTTGACTTTTCTAGACACATAGTTTTTGTCATCCTAATTAAATTATGTCTAGATACATAAGTAAAAGTTATGCATCTAGAAAAACTAAAATACGTACTCCCTCTGGTTCAGTAATAGAAGCCGTTTAGGACAGCGATATGGTCTCTAAAGCACAATTTTAACTTCTCTTTTCTATAAAAATATTTATTAACAAATTATATATGTATATTTTTATAAAAATAATTTTCAAGACAAATCTATATTGATATGAGATTTTCGCATTTTCAAACTTAACGACTTAAAAGTTATTCATTATTTATATTCCCAATATTTGACTCAAACATTGTCCAAAATGACTTCCATTAGTGAACCTAAGAGAGTACTGTTCAACTGTTACAACTATTGCATATGTACGAGAGAGAGAGAAAAGCTAAAGGAGAAGCCAACATATCACCTCGCCTTTCCATATCATCCAATCATAAACTCACAGTCACCTCCCATTACTTTTCTCCACATCAACTGCTCAGCTTTCTATCTCCCGACCCTTTTTTTTCCTACCCCCCCTAACCTAGCTCCTTTCTCCTGCACGTACAGTACTAATGACCAATCGCCTACACGCTAACGACGCGCAGATGCAACACGTACGTACGCGTGCGTGCCCCTGCTGCTTGGCTCGCCCGATCGACACATTCCGAGAGGTCGCTACCAGCAGCCGCGTCAAATCCATCCAGGCAATGACTCACGGCTTTTGCAGCATCCATCATAAACTAGATTTTAGTTTGTTGCTTGCCGTGGACATCAGCTTCAGTAGAAAACGAGGTGCACTTACTGGTTTGCAGACCTAACACACTGGGCTCACTTTGGACTTCTGGTAGGAGTAGCTTTTCAAGCTCTCGGCCGGTGAAGCTTCAATTAATTCTGCTCCAGTATTATTATACTCCATGTCTGTAGAACTGAGAGCGTAATAGCGTATAATAACTGCATGGCAAATGCTACTAGGTCAAGAGAGATGCACGTATGCATGCCTTGTGGTGGCCAGCATCTCAGGAGAAAAATGAGGAGGTCCAAACTTGCAAGAAACGACTAGCTACTAGTAAAGTGCTTTCATTTTATCTTGACAAGAACACACGTGGTGATCGATAGCAACTAGTAAGTGCAGTTTCGTCTTAGTTCCGCAAGGGAAAAAATCAACATTAACAGAAGTTGGTTAACATAGGCGTATAGCTAGGGGTCTATCCATGTGGCCGGCCATATGTGTATTATTCACATGAATACCCATGATTCTAAGTTTCTAACAGTTTTGTGTTCATTGTTCATTCTAAGTGGAGTTTGTATAAAGGTGCAGTTTTTTTATCATTTTTATGCTGACACCTTTTTGTGGTATATATGCAGGGTACCATATTAAACAAAAAGAAAACCATAATGAATCCCTAGGTTGAAAATTAAACCCTGGCTACACCATTGTCATGTCCACTATAACGAGGGATGATCATACAATTGTACGGTCGGGGAGATCCTCATTGGCATTGTCACCAAATTAAAATTAGAGAAGTAGAAACAGCTTCAAAGACAAAGAATGTGTTGACTATAGTGATGCTAATTTAGCAAGGGCAAAACGAAAGCAAGAAGAAGCGAAAATTGTACCCACTCCAATATGTAATGTTAAACATTTAGGACATCGATACAATCTCCAAGAAAATTAAAGAAGGTGATGATTTTATCAGAGGTTCCTATAAAAATGTGATGCTTGAAATAAAAGAAAATTCTCACTTGCCATTGTGAGTAACTATGACAGCCCACATGTCATAGATGCATCAGTGGCATACAAGGGATTATAATTAAGTTTTCTTAGTAACGACAAATAAGGAAATTCCATTAAAATAAAAGTATGCAATTTGAACTTATTTTCACATATTGAACCTAATAAGATAGTCTTGTTAATATGCATAAATCTTTTACATATGGTCGGATTAAAGAAAGGGGTTATAATGAGAAAATGGTAAAGCAACTTACACTTTCGATTAGATAGGATAGAAGTTGAAGTTGTTGAAAAGGTTGGGGTGTAGAAAACTATAATGACCTATAAAGGAAAAGTAATTAAAAAGCGGCATACATCGTATTTACTATATCATCATGTCTACCATTCTAGTATATATCATCACGGGTAACTCAATATTTTGTTTATCTTCAACCACACCATGGGCCACCTGGCACCAAACGTGTCGTCCAGTGGAAATAGATCAACCATCTTAGGAAAGATGTCCCCCACTAAGTTTGCAATGGCACATCCTCATGGTGCGGTTCCTATTCAGATCGATGTTGCAGCGAGAACTTACAACTCCCCTAGCTCCCTCTTTTTGTGTGCGCGCGCGTGTGTTACAGCAAAGTGATGGTTGAGTAGATAGTCTTCCCAACGCATTACTCATTAGACATTTCGAGATACTTAATTTCTTAAAAATGAAAGTAATGATAAAGCAAAAAAAATCAGTTTCCTTTTGAAGTTAAAAAAACAAAAACTTGGTGGTTTCATTTTCTGCGATACGAAATATAATACTCCCTCCATTTAAAAAAAATATTAGTGATTTCATTTGGAAACTTCCAATAATAAAAATTATGTATTTAGGAAAACTAAAATGAATAGTACTATACTACTCCTTTCGTTCCAAATTACTCGTCGTTTTAACTTTTATAGATACATTTTTTTGTTATGTATGTAGACATAAATATATATTTAGGTGCATAACAAAAAATATATATTTAAAAAAATTAAAATGACAAGTAATTTGAAATAGAGTGAGTAGTATTTTGAGACAAAAGAAGGAAGACACTATCGCTGCCACCGCTGTCCCACTTACTAAATCAATTGACGTGACAGGCTGACAGTTAGCACCCGGTAGAGAACGAGGTGGATACCGTGGACCCTGCGATACTGCACTGGAGTCTACCCGAAAGAAATGGGTGGGTCCATCCGCCGACTATTTAATTGTAGACCCCACAGGTCGTCTCCTTCCAACGAGCTAAGACCACCCGCACCGGGGTCCTGGATCGCCAACGCCATCATGCCGCGTTGTACTATGGAGGAAAGAAACCCCGCAGCGGGGGACGGGAAACGGCCCGAGAAAATCGCGTCGACCCCGGAATCCTCTAGATCCGGAGGGATCGAGAGGGCTCCGCGATCCTCCACCGGCCCCACCACGACCACGCTGCCACTGCCCCCAACGGGCGCGCGCCCTTGCTCGGAACAGCCGCCGTCGTCGGCCTCGACGCAGCCGGCGCGCGCGAGCAGGGGAAGGAGGCGGGGCGCGGCATAGCCAGGCAGAAGGGGGAGCGCGCGGGGACGCCTCGTCGGGCGCCCGCCGACGGAGAGGTACGGGGCGCGCCGCGGTGCCCGCCGTCGGTGCGCGCCGCGGGGAGCTCCACCCGCGTACAGGGAGTTCGACCGACCGGCACACGTGCCCTCCGCCGCGCTCGAGCTCGGAGGAGCTCCAGCGCCTCCCACCGGCAGGGGGAGGGGCCAGCTCGTCCTCCGCGCCGGAGAAGGACCGCGCTGGTGGCTTGGAGGAGCAGGGGATCTCCGCCGCCTCTGTGCCCCGCCGCCATGAGCCGCCGGATTTGGGGCCGGCCCCGAGCTCCACCCGCCCCGCCCGTCGTTGTCCCCGGAGCTCCACGCCCGCCGGAGAGATCATGGGCGCGCGACGAGGCCGGCTTCTCCACCTCCGTCGGCGCGAGCAGCATGCGGAGGAGGGGCGCTTGGAGCCGGGCCCGCCATCGCCGCGGATCCATCCTCTTCGTCGTCACCTCGAGGCCGGCGCGGAGGAGTGGGGGTGCGGCCGGCCTCCCGCATCCTTGCCTCGCCACCTCCACCATAGACGCCGTCGGCAGCTCGAGCTGCTCCGCTGCCGCCTTGCCTCGCGCGCGCACCGGCCCTGCTCCTCCACCGTGCCGGATCCTGCGCGCGCGAGCAGGGGAGGGAGGAGGTGCGCGCCGGCGGCCGGCGGAGGGAGTGCCGCGCGTCCGGCCATGGGTGCCGCCGCCGGCCTGCACGCCCGACGCCGGCCTCGGCTCCTCCGCCGGCGCACTCGGTGGGTGCAGGGAGGGAAGGGGAGAGAGAGAGGGGGTGGGGAGCCCGAGAGGAGGAGGCGGTTGGGTGGGGGTGGGGAGGGAGGGAGGGGATTAAAAAATTTTGTGTGGGCCATGAAGGAGAGATATGAAGGAATACGGATGCGGGAGTAGTGAATATGAAGGAGAGAATATGAATGAGTAGGATGGAATATTCCGTTTTGAAGGAGAAGATGAAGGAGAACGAGTGTGGATAGTCTAAGTCAACGACGACTCCTCGACGTGCATGTGTGCCAAGTAACCGCTGACACATGTACATCTCTGTACAAATATCTTTCCGTCCATTACGAGCATTGCAGTCCATCCACTGTTCATCGCTCATCGACGGCTGGTAGATTGAATAGTGTTGTGTGAGAGAGAATAAGCCGAAATAAATCAAGTTGAGATCAGCCGAACAGGCTCATAATCTAAATGCAATTAAGGTGCTACTCCCTTCATTCTTAAATATACGTTTAGAACAAGCAAATAAGTTCATTTTTAAACTAATTAATTTATCATAAATGTCATATATTTAAGGACGGAGGTAGTAGCTAGGAAACAACGGGAATACACAGAACGATCCAGGAGTTTCCCAATAGAATAGCTAGTACCTATATATCATACGTAGCTCCTATTAAGAGTCTGAACACTCCTACTTTTATTGGAATGTATTTGTGCATAATGTTTTCCACAGTATAAAAATATCCATGTTACAGCAGAAACCACCATTAATAACCAGAGAAAAATACAGAGGAAATCAACGAATCATTAACCATCCACACAACACACAAGAAAAGTATAGTAGGTGGTAGATAAACAATGAACTTTCAACTGCAGAAAAGCAACGGGGTTTCAGGATTCTTGGTGGTTGCTATTCGTTGAGTCACCAACCTATGCCTAGTTCACATTCGAAATTTTCAATTCCATGTTATTGTGCATATACTTCTTCTTCTTCTTCCTTCAAGACAATGATTCCTTTCTGTAGGCATTGAAAGAATATTCTTACGTTTCTAAGGATACATGCAGTGCCTCAGAAGAGTGTAGAGATGCAAACTTGATCTGCTCTCTTGAAGACTGATAGCCGATGATTCCTTTCTGTAGGCATCGTTCTGCAGGACCTTGTCACTCTACCTATACTCGCTTCGATTGTTACACAATCAGTGATGCGTGGGTGTCCATAGCATTTTCTTTTCTGTTGTCTTGTTTGCCGGGCGTTTCTCCTGAAGTTGCATCGTTGTAATTCTACTATGAAGAGTCGAGATGCAAACTTGATCCGCTCTCTTGAGGACAGATGGGCGATGCTTCCTTTCTGTAGGCATCGTTCTGCAGGACCTTATCACTCTACCTCTACTCGTTTCGTTTGTTACACAGTCAGTGACGTCAGGGGCGAATCCACCGTGGGGGAGGGGGGGCTGGAGCCCCCCTACCCCCATGGACTTCATGGAAGCCCCCTCCCCCCTACAAATTCTATGCATAGGTGAAGAGGAGGATGAAGAAAAAGGAGGAGGAAGAAGGAAAAGGGAAGGAAGAGGAGGAGGAAGAAGAAGTTGAGTCTCCCAAGAGTTGGATCCTGGATCCGCCACTGAGTGACGTGCAGGTGTCCATAGCATTGTTGCTTCGTTTGCCGGTTGTTTCTCCTAAAACTGAATCATTATAATTCTATTCTTCTTAATAAAAATTAAAGCGAGCTATGCATGCCTTTAAAAAATTGGATTGTTGCCCTACCGTGTGCTTAACCTCCAAGTGGCTGGTGTGGTGGCCACACAAGTCACTCAAGAACCGTTTGTACATGCGTCAACCGGGGGCTCTGCCCCCTGCACAAAAGTTGATTCAGGTGTCAACTAATGAGTGACACGATGGAGACACAATTAGGTCGTCCTTGCGAAAAACAAAGTCAATTCCGGGGCTAATTAAATAAAAAGGAGGGAGACTTTTCGGTAAAGAGAGAAGGAAGGGGTTCAGTTTAATCAATTGGTGTTTTGTCTGCTCGATCGTGCCAATGTATATTTGAATTTTGCAGCGCAGTCTCCGTCCTCAGAAACGGAAGTGGCAGCAGGTTCCTTGCAACCGCCAGACTTGAACCAGTGAGCTGCTGTGCGAGCGAGGCATCACACAGTCCACGCCTCCACACGGCTGCTACCTGTATGTAAATGACTTGCCACTCGCCAGTAGTACGAGCAGTGAAGTAAGTGAGAGCGTGTTCTAACACATTACAAATAAACTAAAGAAGAACAACGGTTGGGTTAGCGTCTGGGGCAAGTGTATTCATACGTATACAGCGACAGCTAATTAATTAATTAACCACGTATGTAATGCAAGGTACTGTATAATGCAGCGTGTACTCGCATTTTGCTGAGCTCATGCGTGAGCTATGTAGAGACTCGAGAGTAGCGGGAGTTTTTTTTAAAAAAAAGTTAAAAGGTGTGCATCAAGTGATGACGGGAGAGAATATTGGGACAATCAGAACAAGAATATAATGGGACTCTTGCATTTGCTAAGAGACGGCAAATTCATCCGACTTTTCTATATTCACACATCACATCAAGTCATATCTTCTCTCACAGCACACGGTATAATGCGGTAATTTTTTCTTATTTCAGCACTATTCACTACGGGAAACCACGAAGATGTCGTCAGCCCGATACTCTCAGCAAAGAACGATTTACTCTCGGCAAAGGGTTTGCCGAGAGTAGCTCTCGGCAGAGATTCTCTCGGTAAAGGGGTCGTTTGCCGAGAGCTACGCCTCTGGCTCTCGACACACGTGTGCTGTAGGCCAACGATGGCTCTCGGCAAACCGTTTTGAAAAGAATAAAAAAAGAAAAAGAAACACCAGGACTGGCACCGCGGCCCCACCGACCGGCCGTCGCCTTGCGGCGGTGGCGCCGCCACCGCCGTCACCACCACGAGGACGCCAGCACCTCCGCCACCACCACCACCTCCAGGCCGCCACCTCCACCATCGGGCCTCCACCAGCCGCTGCCACCACCACCACCCGCAGTTGCAGCACCGACGGAGTTGGAGGCCGCCGCGCCGAAGGGGTGACGAAGAGGCCGCCATACCGGATGGGAGGAAGAGGAGGCACCTCCAACACCGGGCCACCAGGCCACCACCACCACCAAATAGGCCTGCCACTGTCGCTGCTCCATCACCGGATCTAAGAGAGACAGAGATGCCTGGATTCACTCCAGCCACTGCCAGGTCTCCTCGCGTGGGCCACCGCTGGATCTCATCGAGCTGTGGAACTTGCCGCCGGGGGAGAGGAAGCCACGCCAGCCGTCGTGGATCTCGCCGCCGGGGGAGAGGAAGTTGTGCCCGCCGGATCTCGCCACCGGCAGCTGCGGGAGGTGCGGACGGGAGAGGAGCTTCCAACACCGCCTTTTCTCCCTGCTGATGAGAGGAGGAGCTTCCCCATCGTTGCCGCCACCACATCTGAGCTCCCTGCTGGCCGCAACGTTGTTCCTCGCCCCGTCGCCCCTCCTCAGTCAGTGCATTCCGGTGAGGGGTGAGCGAAGGGGGGAGGAGAGGAGCCGCGAGGGGAGGGACGGGGACGAGTGCAGCAGTTGCGGGAGGCGGAGCCGGGAGAGGAGAGGGAGGGGAGTGAGACAGAGGGCGGAGCCGGCGGAGGAGAGGAGAGAGTGGGGGCGGCGGCGGACACATGGGGAGGGAGGGGATTAGGGTTATGGGGGTTGCGACTTTATATACGGGAGAGGGGCGAGGAGGTGGGCCGGGGTGCTTCGTGGGCTGTGGTGGACCAACAGCGTGTTTGCCGAGAGTCTAAATTGGGCCCACAACAAACATTTTTTTTCAAAAAATGCTTTAAATTCATTTAATTAGTTAAATATAGAAAATTAATTCTAAAATTTATCAAATTTGAACATGGAGTACCACATGTTGCATGTGGAGTGTAGAAAAATTTTTGAATTCAAATTTCAATTTGAATATCACTTCACTTACAAACCTAACCGCTTACTTCATAACTCTCTGAAACTTCTCCGCACATGTTTCGATTTGTAAGCATCATATATGATAAAATATTCGAAACTCTCTCAATTTTTTACCACAACCTCCTTGTATGATTGCCAGTGTTTTATACACCGAGCCTACGACGGGGTACCCGAAGTAGTAGATTGTGCGGTGGGGCTCGCCGAGATTAGGAACACGATGGTGAGACACGGGGCACACAATTAGACAGATTCGGGCCGCAATATGCGTAATACCCTACGTCATGTATGCTGCGTGGCTCTGTATTGATTGCGTATGTATTTAGAGGGGTCCCTGCCTCGCCTTATATGCCACGGGAGGCAGGGTTACAAGTCGGATTAATACAAGGGTACTATTCGAGTAGGACTCGGAGTAGCCTATACAGGGTATGGAAAGCTATCCTAGTCTTAGTACAAGTCCTTGTCCGTCTTGTCTTGCCTTGTGGTCCGCGGTACCAGCACCGTGGCCCACTAGTCGAGTAGTCCAGGTGTGTAGGAACTCATCTCCCGGGTATGGCCCACATGTGTTGGTGGGCCCAGGGATGCCCAGTCGACAAGCCCCCGAGTACTTTGTAGTCGAGTGCGATGCTCCAAGTAGTCTTGAAGGTCTCCACGAGTAGTTCCCAAGCGTCCCTGAGTTTCTACAAGCTTCAATCTTCAATAGTACTTGAATCATCACGAGGCTGGAAGGTACTCCAGCTAACTCCACGAGTAGTCTTGAAGTCTTCTCGAGTTGTTCCCAAGCGTCCCTGAGTACTTCCCTTGAAGGTCTTCAATAATACCCGCTTCATTCTTGAAATCTTTGCATCAAAGATCCATATGGAAATGCAATTACTGAAATCGCATTCCATATGGAATGTAGCCCCCGAGCCTTAGGTCGAATCCAGAATTCAAGCTGAGGGTCAATTTTCTGCTCTTTGATCTTGCTCCGAAAAATCCGAAGAAATAATATAGGAATGCGATTTGCAAAAATCGCATCCTATATGGATGTAGCCCCCGAGCCTTAGTTCGAATTGACAATTCAAGCTGAGGGTCAATCAGTAGTCTTCGTCAAATAATCCCATAAAATCCTGAGAAAAACTGAAGGACACGTGGCACGGATCCCCCGAGCCTTGAGTCGAGTACTTTCTCGAAATGAAGGGTCCAATGTGACTGTAGAATAGTGGCCTGAATTCAGTGAACTGTAACTGGATGAAATCCAATTCCATCGAGTAGTTGAGCCCCCGAGATGGAGCCGAGCAGGTCTTGGATTTTAGTACTCTGGCTTAGCCAAAAAGTTTGCCTGTGTGAAACCAATCTGTTGAATACGAAGGGTCACCAGGTCGAACCGTTAGGGTTTTGGTTTTATAAATACCCGAAGGGGTAGCCCTTAGGGTTTCACTGCTCCCATTCGCCCTTAGATCCAGAAAGCCTTAGCATCTGTAGCCACCGTAGAGTTCAAGCGTCCACGCTGCAAAGAGTTTGTGCCTTCACCCCCTCGCAGTCCTCAAGTCAATGCGAAAGAAGACTCTCGTGACTGGAAGGATGAAACCAGCGCCGTCCAAGGGTCAGAAGAGGAAGTCCGGCCGCGGCAAAAATCAGTTACCGGAGCTGAAGTACAAGACAATGGTCATCACGAAGCCCCCGAGCCAGGCCGTCTCTTGGAAGAAGTCCAAGATGAAGGAAGAAGATATCAAGGCCCTCGAAGACGGCGGGTTGCTGCGCGAGAAAGCGATTGCTGGCTAGAGCTCTGCTGTCGGAGATGCGTGGCCGATGGAAAAAAGCCCAGATGAAATCCCGATGTTTGGCCACTTCGTCGAGCGTGGGTTGACGTTGCCATCATCAGACTTCTTCAGGGGCTTCCTCGACTTCTTCAAGCTGGAGCACTTGCACCTCAATCCGAACAGCATATTTCAGATTGCAGTGTACGTCCACTTCTGCGAAGCCTTCCTTGGAATCCGCTCGCATTGGGCTTTGTTTAGGAAGATCTTCCGCTTGAAGCCGCAGCCCAATGCCAATTTCCCGGTGGTAGTCGGTGGTGCTGGTCTCCAGATACGCCAGAAGGCACAGGAGTTGTACTTCAAGTACGACTTGATTGACTCAAATCAAGACTGGAAGACCAGATGGTTCTACATCGACAATGCCCCGCCTCAATTACCGAAGCCGAGCATGTTTGCTCCTGTGTATGACAGGCTCTGGAAGGATGAACCAACGATGCAAGAGTGCATTCAGATCCCAGAGCTGTTGGCGAAGATTGCGCAGAAGAAGGCGCAAGGCTTGACCACTGAGAGAGTAGCCTTCAGCTTTATGAAGCGACAGGGTACAACCCTTGATGCAGCGGGAGCATCTTGGGTTCGAGTACACTAGAGCCGATGATGGCTCGAGGCTATCTGATGAAGAGATCAGTGATGATCTTGTGATGGAAAGGTTGCAGAAGATCTTCAAGAATCTTCACGGAATTCCTGCAGCTGTCCAGGAGTATAGTGCTGACAACCCTCCGCGTCTGGTAAGTTTCCAAGAACTAGCCCCCGAGTACTTATTATAAGTAGTCGTGTAACTAATATTTGCCTTGCTTCGCAGGAGGATGTGTTGAAATTTGTGTCCGACCCTCCTCCTCGTCCCGAGGATCCGCTACAAGCGCCCGAAGGAGAGGCAACAAGAATGGAGGTTCAAGCCCCCGAGAGTAGTCGATCTGCTCAAGGGGAAGAAGAAGAAGTCTTGGTGGAGGACACCTCCTCAAGCGATGATGAGGGCCAGACACTTCAACAGCGTTTTGAAGTGAAAAGCCGCTACGGGTACTCTGGGGCGCCAATCCCCAGTGGCCTCGCCGCAGGAGCATTGAAGAGGCCAGCATCATCTCTCGCAGATGATGTGACGCTGCCGCCGCGGAAGAAGAGGACCACGGTGGGGAAGCGAGCTGTGAAGAAAATCACAGGCCTCCCATCCATTACAGTAAGTTCTGAGAACTTTAAGTAGTTAATATCATGTTGAATACTTGTTTGCTTGCTGTAATGTCTTGAATTTTGTCTTGCGTAGGTAATCGAGAGCGCAGGCAATGTGCTCTCGAGTAGCCCCACAAGAACAACGGAACCCGAGTTGGTTCCAGCGTCAATCGTCGAGGCGGTGGCGCATGAGCAACAAGAAGCCGCGGTACCAAGGAGTGTGCCGCTGGTGGAAAGTGTGCCAGAGGTGCCGACGACGCCTTCCTTTTTCGGCATGCTGGGACCGAAGGTCTCAGTGCCCCGTGCTGCTCTGTAAGTACTCAAGTACTCAAGTACTTATTAAGATTGTTTAATCTGAATTTGCTGACTAACTTGTTGATGCAGAAAATCCACTGATATAAAATGGGGAGCCTCTGGAAATAGTGCTGTTGGAGGAGACAAGAATCCTCAAGAGCAACAAGAAGATGTACTTCCAGAGCGCCAAGAAGTACCCGCTGAAGCTAATGCTGCAGAGGCACTTCGCTTCCTTTGGAGCGACGTGGTTAAGGCAGCGGTGGAAGCAGGTTCCAAGCCCAGGGCTCAACAACTCAAGGATATTGAAGCCGTGGTGAATGAGGGCCTGGAAACTGATCCAGAATCCGGGCTGCGCCATGAAGAAGTTCCAGTTGCCGAAGCCCCCCGTGCATCAAATTGATGCACAGCTGGCGCTGGAAGACAACCCGGAGGATCGCATAGTGCCGCATGAGCCAATCATTGAAGACCTGACTCCTCTGCGCAGCACTGCGAAGTACTCTGCGGCAAGCACAAGTACCCAATCCATGGCTGAAGGGTTGATGCTGTATGACGACTCCTGTCTGGATGAGGACAACTTGCAAGTGCACAGTGAGATCTTCCGCAGCGTTGAGAAGCTCTTCGCGGTAAGTTGTTCTCTCTTGATGAGTAGTTTAAGCCAAAGATATCTTGTATCTGACTCTTAAATTGCCTTGCTTTTGCAGGAAGTAGTCAAGCAATCAAAGCGCAAGACTCGCCTGCTTGAGCAATATGCGGCAGACATCGAAGAAGTCTCGCAGCTTAGAGAAGAACTCAAACAGCAGAAAGCCTTATCTCTGAAGCTGCAAGAAAAACTTGATGGAAACACCACCGAGTACCACAACGAAATCCAGAAACTGACGGCTCAGAAGGACAATATTGTTGGGAAGAACAAATCTCTGCGCCAGAAGAATAAAGGTAATCTCCCTTTCTGAATTCATCGTTGAATACTTTTTCGTTGAGCACTGCATCTGATAAGTAGTCATGATCTACTGCAGAGCTGACTGAAGAGATTGATAAGTTCAAGAACAAGGTGCTGGACTGGCAGCTGGCCTATAACCGTGAAGAATCAGCTCGCATGGATCTTGAGGCAGATTATAAGGTGTGGTGCTTCGAACTAGAGCGTGAGATGGAGATGCGCCTTGCAGGCTGGAATGACTTGTTGACTTGCATGCAGTCGCTCAAAGACCAAGATTGAAGAAACCGAAGGCCTACACTCAGAGTTGAAAGCCTTGACGGAAGCAGCCGAGCCGGTAGCCAATCTCTTCGAGCCCAGGGTTGCTAGAGTTCAGCCTCGTCCACTTGTGGATAGGTTGAAGGACACGCCAAAGAAGATCTTGGAGTACGCTCAAAGGCTAGCTTGCACTATTCCCGATCAAGTCTTGAGCTTCATCAAGTCATTCTACACTGAAGCGGATCTCACGGTCATCATGAACGGCAGATCTGGAGATTGCACCGCTGACAAGCTCAATGAGTTGATGCAACAGACTTCTCCAATCGCGGAAGCAGTCTCCAAGTTCATCGATCTCCGTTAGATGTACCTGTAGAATAGAACACTAGGGAAAAACAAGTGTAATCCCATACAAGTGTTTATGTAATATAATTGAAAACTTTTAGTCAGTCAATTATCTGGATCCCTTGTATGCTTATGTGTTGGCCATGTACTCGAATTGGTATTGAGTGTTTGGCTGCAAAAAAAGAGATACGAAACACGAGTAGAAGTACTCAAGTGTAGATATGTTCCGAAGAACTTTAGCTTAATCATGACGAGTTGAACACCTTAGCTGTAGCAGCGTAAAAGAAGGTTTTGTCATAAAATAAGTTAAGAGTAGTAACAAGTCGATGTAGAGTAGCGACTTGTACTAAACACATTGTACAGAGTTTACAATGTCTTAAGTTCCTCTGAGGCTTATTAGCCTAGTGAGAGAGTACTCGAAAAGAACTTATTCACAACGAGTTGAACACCTTAGCTGTAGCAGCGTGAAAGAAGGCTTTGTTATGAATAAGTAAAGGACAGTAACAAGTCGATATATAGGATAAACAACTTTATTACTGAATATATTGTACAGAGTTTACAATGTCTTAAGTACCTCTGAGGCTAGGAGCCTAGTGAGAGAGTACTCACAAGGATGTTTCGAAGAACGAGTAAGACCGTAGGGGACAGTGTGATGAACTCATCCTTGCTGTAGTAGCAACTTATATGAGAGTTCCACTGAGACCCTACCAGAAGGGTGTTACTCTAGGCCGAAGCCTCTTATTAAGAAGTAGAGACATGGACAGCATGTGCCACTTATTGTTCTACACGACACGGGGTCGTCTGGAGAGAGTTATCATGACTCCCTACGAGGTCGCAGAATGAGACTGCCTGGAGAGGGTTGGTGAAGCCCCCTACGAGTGCTCGCAGCTAAAAGCCATGAGAAGATACAGTCGAAACTGTCTGGAGAGGATTGTCTTGATCCCCTACGAGTGGTGGCAACCGTAGCTGCCTGTTGAGTGGTTGCAACCGAAGCTGCCTGGAGATGGTTGGTGAGACCCCCTACGGGTAGAAGCGACAAAGCTGGTCAATGTTCCAAGAGTTGTCGACTTCCTCGCCTTCGAGAGTTTGAAGACGATATGAGCCTGGGCTAGTAACCTTTGCGACAGAGAAAGGACCTTCCCATGGCGAGTTGAGTTTGTGTAGCCCTGTCGTATTCTGGATGCGACGAAGGACTAAGTCACCAACGTTGAAGGATCGTTCCTTAACGTTGCGGTCATGGTAACGGCGAATCTTCTCAAGATATCGAGCGGTTTGAACGAGTGCGCTACAGCGAGCTTCCTCGAGACTGTCGACATTTGTCTGTCTTGTTTCTTCAGCTACGCCTTCTTCGTACTGATCAACCGTCGGAGAACGCCACATGACATCACGAAAGTGGATCTTGGCCCCTAATTGTTTTGGTGATGGTGACAAACACAATTTGTTGTATTTAATCGTTGAATAAGATGTGTGCAGGATTTACTTTATTGAAAATCATGGTTTTGACCAAAAGAAGGCCCCTAACTCCAATTCGGCGTTTTCAACTCAAGTCAAGGCTTAATTTAATTTTGATTTTGAATTTGAGTATAGGAAACACCGTACTATAAAGGGGGATGCGAATTGATAGCCAAGAGATGCTAAAAGTGGTCTAGAAGATGACCCAAGTGAGTGAGAAGAGATTAGAGTTGACACGTGCACATTTGCTCATCTTATCTCAACTTCTCAGCCTCTGTCGGTAGTACCGACGCCAGGTCGGTAGTACCGACAAGGCTTCTCTGGCGAGTTTTAGCCAGGGGATCGGTAGTACCGACCCTGGGTCGGAACTACCGATATGCCTCCACTGTTGGGTTTCTACGGCACCCCTCGGTAGTTCCGACCCCGTGTCGGAAGTACCGATAAACCCCGATTCTGCACAGTAACGGCTAGTTTTCAGGGTTGGGTATAAATACCCCCCTTCTTCTCCCTCACTCATTGCTGACCAACCACGGGACAAACCCTCACTTGAGCATTCACTCCACTTCTCCCCTCCCTCCTAGAGCCAAGATTTGATTCCTTTGAGCTAGGGCTTGGGTAGAGAAGTGATTCCTAGTGAGGATTAGAGAAGCTTTGAGAGCCCCTTCGAATCTCCACATCTCAAGAGCACTTGAAGCATCTCCGGGCAATTGATTCGTGTTTGTTACTCTTGAAGCTTGCTTCTAGACGGTTAGGCGTCTCCCGTTGAGTGCCCTCTTGGTGTGGAGCACCCGGGATCGTTTGTATTACCCTCTCCTTGGTGGAGAATTCTTAGTGAGCACCAATCTTCCTTTGTGGGGATTGGAAGAGGAAAAGAGGCTCTTGGTGATAGCCCTCCCTCTGTGGGATCCTCAACGGAGACGTAGCTTCCTTTGTGGGAGTGAACTTCGGATTAAATTCTTGTGTCTCCATTTGCTTGCTTGAATTCTTTGTCTCTCTCTAACCCTAGAACTTGTTTTAGCCCGATCTCTAAATTGGTTGTGCTCCAACTCATATCTTTGGTTGCAGGTGGTTCTTAGCTACTAAACTAAAGCTTTGATTCAATTAGAATTGCTAGAATCGCATTACATTTCAAATTTCGTTCTAGTCTCTTCTGTACTGTCGGTAGTACCGGTCCGGTACCGGAAGTACCGAGCCCCATCGGTAGTTCCGGCACCGTGTCGGTAGTACCGACAGGTGTTTTAACCGCTGCATTTGTTTCAGAAATTTGAAGTGATCCTATTCACCCCCCCTCTAGGCATCACAAGGTCCTTTCAATTGGTATCAGAGCCTAATCCCTTGATTTAGGCTTAACCGCTAAGGGATCAAGATGTCCAGGAGCGGAGACAACCAATCCGCCGAAGAAATCGCCGCCAAGGAAGCTCAAGAGAAAGAGCTTAAGGCAGCCCAAGACGTCACCGGGAAGGCCCCAAGCCGTTCCAACGGAGAAAGCTCCGATGACTCTTCATCCGACTCGGACTCCGACTCCGACTCAAGTGATGAAGACGTCAAGGATGATGATGATGCGGCAAGGAAGGCGGCGAAGAAGAGAAGAAAAGCTAAGAAGAAGAAGAAGGCCAAGAAGATGGCCAAGAAGCTCCTCAAGAAGATGATCAAGAAGGAGCAAGCAAAGCATTACCACTACGGCTACTATGAAGTGCCATTCCACTACGGACAACCTACGGGCAACAATCCTAACGAAAAGTTTTATTCCGATGGGAAAGACTATCCCAAATGGGCTTATGACATGCAAATGCACCTCTACAGGCTTCACCCTTCTCTTTGGAATATTGTGGTTGTAGGTGTGACAATCCCCGCCGAAGGAGAAGCTCTTACACTTGAGCATGAGCAAGACCTCCACCGCAACGTGCAAGCAACAAGAGTAATCACGGGATCCTTGTGTGCTCAAGAGTTCAACAAAGTCCGGAACATCCAAATTGCCAAGGTGATTTGGGACACACTCAAGGAGGCACATGAGGGTACCGATCAAGTGAGAAGAGGCAAGATCGACTTGATTCACGGAGAGCTTGAGCTTTTTGTCATGAAGGATGGAGAGACCATGAGGGAAATGTATGATAGGCTAATACTTCTTGTCTCGGACATCAAAGCCCTAGGAAGCAATGATTGGGATGATGAGAAGGTCACAAAGAAGTTGCTAAGAGCCTTCACACCGAAGAATCCAAACCTAGCAACCATGATAAGAAGAGATCCGAACTATCACAACATGACTCCCAATCAACTTCTTGGTGAAATCTTGCATCAAGAGCTAGTTGATCAAGACGTGGAGAAGTCTCTTACATTGAAGGTGAACAAGAGTCTAGCCCTCAATGCTAGCTCTAGTGAAGTGGTGGAATTAAAGCCGAAGACTTCCAAGACTAAGAATGAAGATTCAAGTGAGGAAGGAAGTACGGATGAAGAAACCACCTTTGCCATAAGAAAATACAAGAAGTTCTTGAAGTCCAAGGCATCAAGGAAAGGTGGTGATGATAGAAAGAAGAAGTCACAAAGAAAATGCTATGAGTGTGGAGAGTATGGACACTTCATCGCCGAGTGTCCCAAGAACAAGAGCAAGGACAAGAATGAGGAAGAGAAGAAGTACAAGGAGAAGAGCAAAGAGTACAAGAACAAGTACCAAGGGCGTGCTCACGTGGGTCAACAATGGGACTCAAGTGAAGAAGATGAAACACCAAAGAAGAAAGGCATGGCAACACTTGCCATGGCACAAGGAGCATCTTCGCCACGCCTCTTCAACAACTTCTCCGACGATGAGGACAACTCTCACTTTTGTCTCATGGCAAGAGGGAGCAAGGTACAAGAGTCAACCACCTCATCCTCTCTCACCTCATCATCTTCCACACCTAGTAATGACATAGACAACCTAGATGAGGAAAAAGAAATTGAGGCAAACATGATAAAGCAATTTGGTAAAAATGGCCATAAAGAAATTAAAAAGCTTTTGGACAAATTAGAGGAAAGGAAGGAGATTCTTCATGAGTAAGAAGACTTGCTTATCCGTGAAAAGGAAAGAAACCTTGCTCTAGAGAAAATCCTTGCCGAAGAAAAGGCTAAGGTAGAGAAGTTGACCACGGACTTGTCCTTGGCTAATGACTCCAACAAGAGGATGTCAAAGGATTACACTTTGGCAAATGAATCTCTAGCTTCCCTAAAGGCTACTCATAGTGAGCTTCAATCGAGCTTTTCATGCTTGACGGATAAACATAAAAATCTTGAGGCAAACTATAGTACCCTTTGGGAAAGCACCAAAGCCAATTCTAAGGCAACACTTGACTCTAATGCCTCCACTAGCAAAGGTTGTTCTATTTGCTCTAATGTTGATATAAATGCTCTCAAGACTAACCATGCAAGGCTTGAGGAAACAATCAAGAGCAAAGACAAAGAAATAGCCCGATTGAACATGTTGATCACTCAAGGCAAGAATGGTGCCAAGTCCATTCCTAAGGTGGTTGACAAACAAGGACTTGGGCACTACAAGAACAACAAGGTCAATGGTAGGGTGGTGGTTAAAGGGCATGAGATCCCCTTGTGGAACAAGGGAGGCTACCTCAACACTATTATGGATATTGCCCATGGAGTCACCACCTCCACCACAACAAAGGACAAGCCAAAGATTGTGAACGCCACAAAAGGGAATGGTGGGGTCAATTCTCCATCAAAGGCATTGAAGAATGTGGTTGAACACAAGCCCTCTCCCAACTACACTTGTGACTATGTTGTGACCTTGGACCACAATGGTAAAATGGTGGTCAAGTATGTTGGGGCCTACACAAAGAAGACTATGAGGAAGAGTGTGTGGGTTCCGAAAGTTTATGCTTCTAACCTCTAAGGACCCAAATCCTTTTGTGTACCTAAACCAAAAGCCTAAACTTGTTTTGTAGGCCTACTCCTCCGGTGGAAGCGCATGGTTGATTGATAGTAGTGCCACTAATCATATGACCGGAGATGAAGGCTTATTTGCATCCCTTGATCATTATGACAACCCTACGGAAGCTATCATCTATGGAGACAATGGTCAAGGAGATGTAATCGGTCTAGGTAAAATTGCTATCTCAACAACAAATTCAATTGAAGATGTTTTTCATGTGCAAGGTTTAGGGTACAACTTGTTGTCGGTTTCACAACTTTGAGAGAAAGGCTACAATTGTCTCTTTACCAAAGAGGGTGTGACCGTCTCTAGAAGTGAGGATTCCTCTATTGTCTTTGCGGGTCACCTAAGGGAAAAGCTTTACTATGTGGACTTCACAAAAGTAAAGGTGGACCCTAAGGCTTGCTTAGTGGCAAAATCCGACATGGGTTGGCTATGGCATCGCCGACTAGCCCATGTTGGCATGAGGAACTTGGCCAAACTTCAAAAGGACGAGCACATCCTAGGACTAACAAATGTTGTTTTTGAGAAAGATAGGTTATGTAGTGCTTGTCAAGCGGGAAAACAAGTTGGAGCGCATCATCCCGCCAAGAACATCCTATCAACATCAAGACCATTGAAGCTACTACACATGGACTTGTTTGGACCAATTGCCTACATAAGCATCGGTGGTAACAAATATGGTTTAGTAATTGTTGATGATTTTTCCCGTTTCACTTGGGTATTCTTTTTGCAAGATAAAAGTGAAGCAAAGGGAATTGTGAAGAAGTTCATTAGAAGAGTTCAAAATGAGTTCGAGCTCAAGGTCAAGAACATAAGGAGTGACAACGGCTCGGAGTTTAGAAACACTCAAGTTGAGGAGTTCCTAGATGAAGAAGGCATCAAGCATGAACTCTCCACTCCATACACACCTCAACAAAATGGCATCGTTGAGAGGAAGAACCGTACGTTGATTGAAGCGGCAAGAACAATGCTTGATGAATACAAGACTCCGAACTCATTTTGGGCGGAAGCCATCAACACCGCATGCCATGCCGCCAACCGCCTCTACCTCCACAAGTACTTGAACAAGACTCCCTACGAGATCATCACCAGTAAGAAGCCTAGTGTGTATTACTTTAGGGTCTTTGGGTGTAAGTGTTTCATACTTAACAAGAAACCCAAAGCCTCAAAGTTTGCATCTAAGGTTGATGAAGGTTTTCTCATTAGTTATGGAACTAACGAACATGCCTATCGTGTTTTCAACAAAACCACCGGTTGTGTTGAGACCACGGTAGACGTGAAATTTGATGAATCCAACGGCTCTCAATGAGAGCAAGTTAGTGAAAACCTTGTAGATGATGAAGAACCCCCAAGTGTGTCAATCTTTAGAATGGGGACCAGTGAAGTTATGCCTCGTGAGGCTCAAGTTCAAGCTCCGGGTAAAACAAGCAATCAAGATCCACCATCATCAACAAGAATGGAACCACCAAGTTCTCAAGCTTATCAAGAGGAAAGTCAAGTTCATGGTGACGATCATGGGCGGGGCTTTGATCAAGGCGGAGAACAAGGTGGTGAAGCTCAAGGAGAAGCTCCACAAGTTGAAGATGATGATGATGGACCCATTCAACGTCAATCTCAAGCACCACACCCAAGAGTACATCAAATGGTTCAACGGGATCATCCCGTTGACAACATACTTGGGAGTATCCAAAGAGGGGTAACAACTCGCTCAAGATTGTCAAATTTTTGTGCATTTTACTCGTTCGTCTCTTCTTTGGAACCTCTTAGTGTGGAACAAGCTCTTAAGGACCCGGATTGGATTATTGCCATGGAGGAAGAATTGAACAACTTCAAGAGGAATGAAGTTTGGGAGTTGGTGCCAAGACCAAAGCAAAATGTGATCGGCACCAAATGGGTCTTTAGGAACAAGCAAGATGAATTTGGTGTTGTCACAAAGAACAAGGCAAGGCTTGTTGGCAAAGGGTACACTCAAGTTGAAGGCTTGGACTTTGGAGAGACCGATGCACCGGAAGCAAGGCTTGAATCAATTCGTATCGTTTTGGCCTATGCTACTCATCATGACTTCAAGCTTCATCAAATGGATGTCAAGAGTGCATTCTTGAATAGACCTCTCCAAGAAGAAGTATATGTTGATCAACCACCGGGCTTTGAAGATCCAAACTTTCCTAACCATGTGTACAAGCTTCATAAGGCGCTCTATGGGCTCAAGCAAGCTCCTAGAGCATGGTATGAATGCCTTAAGGATTTTCTTCTTAAGAACGGTTTTGAGATAGGCAAAGCCGATTCTACTCTCTTCATTCAAAGAAATGGAAATGATATCTTTGTATGCCAAATTTATGTTGATGACATTATCTTTGGTTCTACTAATGATAAATTTTGTGAAGAGTTTAGTAGGATCATGACCAAGAGATTCGAGATGTCTATGATGGGTGAATTGAAGTTCTTCCTTGGATTTCAAATCAAGCAATTGAAGGAAGGGACTTTTCTATGTCAAACCAAGTATGTGAAGGATATGCTCAAGAGGTTTGATATGGCCGATTCCAAGCCCATCAAGACTCCCATGGCATTAAATGGACATCTTGATCTCAATGACGAAGGGAAGTCGGTCGATCAAAAGGTATTTCGCTCCATGATTGGCTCCCTCCTTTACCTTTGTGCATCTAGGCCCGATATAATGCTTAGTGTGTGCATGTGTGCAAGATTTCAAGCTAATCCTAAGGAGTATCATCTAATGGCCGTTAAGAGAATCTTTAGATATTTGGTACACACTCCTAACCTTGGTTTGTGGTATCCCAAGGGCTCCACTTTTGATTTACTTGGCTATTCCGATTCGGACTATGCCGGTTGCAAAGTAGATCGAAAGAGCACTACCGGGACTTGCCAATTTCTTGGTAGGTCTTTGGTTTCGTGGAGCTCAAAGAAGCAAAATTCGGTTGCTTTGTCCACGGCCGAAGCCGAGTATGTGGCGGCCGGTGCTTGTTGTGCACAACTCTTGTGGATGAAGCAAACGTTGAGTGATTACGGTTGTGAGTTTAGTAAGATTCCACTCTTGTGTGACAATGAGAGTGCCATCAAGCTAGCAAACAATTCGGTCCAACACTCTAGAACAAAGCACATAGATATTCGACATCATTTCTTAAGGGATCATGAGGCTAAGGGAGATATTGCTCTACGTCATGTGAGCACCGAGAGGCAACTTGCCGATATCTTCACTAAGCCTCTAGACGAGCAAAGGTTTTGTGCTTTGAGAAGTGAGCTAAACATCTTGGATTCTCGTAACTTGGCTTGACTTGTTGCACACAAAATTGTTTGATGCCTAGATAGAGAGAAAAATGTTTTATTTTCTTCACTTTGTGTGTGTCTTACAAAACTTTGTTCTTCCCATAGTGGTTGGTGATTATCGCTTTGATTGATTGATTGTGTCTAATCACCAAGCCCTATGGTTGCTCTACATGTCTATAGCTTTTTCCCTCTATCTATTTCAGCTAGTCTCTCAATCTGATCTTCAAAATCCTTAAGATTCACGGTACTACCGACACAAGGTCGGAAGTACTGCTAAGCGCTTACTGTTGGATTTTCGAAAACCCATGGTACTACCGACACGAGGCCGGTAATACCGATGAGAGCTCACTGTTTGGAATTTTGCAAAATCAGCGGTAGTACCGGTGCCCCGTCGGTAATACCGATGGGACCCTCGGTAGAACCGGCCCTCTGTCGAAAATACCGCTATGGACTCTCTGGCTCAATTTTCTTGAACCCTCGGTAGTACCGGGACCCTGTCGGTACTACCGATAACCGTCGCTGGGGTTTAAATACCCCCCGAACCAGACAGGTTCTAGGGTTCCTCTCTTTCAACCGTTGCCGCCTCCCTCTCCTCTCCTCTCTCAAATCCGTGAAGGGAACTCAAAATCCAACCGTGAAAACTTCAAACTAGCCATTCCATTGAATTCCCCACCCTTCGGAACATCCGATCCTCGCCGGGAGTTCTTCGATTCGCGCGGGAAAGATCAAGGTATTACATTCAAAATCCTCTCTAATCGATCTCTCAATGCCGTTGTTTCTAGGAGGAATGCTTTAGGGAATCATCTTTATATCCATCCTAGAACACTTGCCAATGATCTCGTAGCGTTTTGTTGGTTGAATCACTCGGTCCATGGATTTTTCGCACTATTGCAGACCCCATCGGTAGTACCGACCCCATGTCGGCAGTACCGACAGGCGTCTGTCATAGGTGCTTAAGTCCATGAACTGAGCCAATCCTTTTCAAATCTTTCACACCCATCTTATACAATCCTTATACACTCTCTCAGATGAGTCGGGCCGGCAAGCAAGTGATCCAAGAAGACTCCGATGAGGATGACGTCCCTCTCGCTCAAAGGAAGAGGAAAGTGGGCAAGGGTGCTCAACACCCACGTAGTCGAGGCCGTAAAAATCCTCCAGCTGCTCCTTGTCGCTCGACTAGTCAAGGTCACCATGCACGTACCAAGCAAGCTCATGAACCAGATGATCATTATGATGACTATGAAGATATCTCTTTGGACTCTCTTGCGGGTTTTGTGCTTAGGCCCTGCGTGCCTCCTCGTCCGGCAACTACAATGGGAATCATCAAGATGGTTGACTACAAGAGTGGGTCACATGACGTGTACAAGCAAAGGTACTCCGATCCAGCTGAATGGCAAAAGGAATTTGAAGATATCCGCTTTTGGCTCAAGTTCAATGCCGATTGGTATGAATCGGTTATCTTATGCAAGGAGCACATGACTATTGACATGAAGTCCATCAATTGGGATGCTCTGAGGTCATTCAACATTCCGGCTGTCAATGAGGCCATTGACATTTGCCATGCTAAGGGAATGACTTCAATCATGGCATTGAATTATGATTGGAATGAAGAAGTCATCGCACAATTCTATGCCAATCTTTATGTCCGGCGTGAAACCAAGACCTTTCATTGGCTCTTACAAGGGAAGCCTCTCTCCGTCTCTTATGAGAGGTTCGCGCTGATTCTTGGTTTTGATGCGGAGGATCTTGGTCGTCGTAAGATTCATGGAGGAGAAATCCCACTTGATAGTGAGATGGCATTCATGTACGACGCCGCTTATGGCAAGGTTGAGTTTGGTACTACTCATGGTATGAAGCCCGTCTATAGGATGTTGAACCAACTCTTTCGATACACTCTCACTCCTAAGATAGGTGACAACTACAACATCTCCAACATTGCCAAGGATATTCTTGTGAGGATGGCACCGGGCAAAGAAAAGTTTAGTGTGTTTAATTTCATATGGGAGGAGATCATTGTGTGCTTAGTGTCTGCTAACAAGAGTTGTCAGTATGCCCCTTGGATCTTCAGGATGATATGTGAGGTGACCGGAGTTGACATTCTCACCGACAAGACTCACACTTGGTACAAGCCAAACAAGGGCAACATTGAGCATCTCCTCAAGTTGGGCAAGCATGCCCCTCCTAGAGCTCCTACCACCGTTGGACCTTCTTCCGGTGATCCCTCCTCCTATGAGGTTCCCTCTTCCTCTCGTGGACCATCCTCAACTAGAGGCACCGTCCCCCCCGGCAAGAAGAAGAGCATATTCAACTTCTTATCTCAGGGCCTCTTCGCCTGTTTCAATGTTGGGAAGCACAATACTCAGGAAATCCGTGCTCACAGGCAGTATGTGGATGAGCAGCTCATCAAGTTGGAGACTCGCCAGAAGACCTTGCTCACTCAAGCCAACATTGAGCACTCTCCCATTCACGAGCCCATGGACTTCCCTCCTCCACCGGTCTTCTACAATCCTTGGGAGGTGTACGGTGACACATCCATGATGTATGGAGCTCCTCCGGCCGATATCGACGATGAAGACTTTGGTGGTGGTGAGACCGAGGAAGACGACTTTCCTCCGGCGGCCCGCTCTCCACATGGTAGTGATGATTGAAGGGCCTCCTCTTTTTGGTGCTTGATGCCAAAGGGGGAGTGAGCTCACAATTTATCCATGTGGGGGTGGTGTGTATCTTCGCTCTTTTATCTATCTATCTTAGGTTGTGGACATGTATGAACTATTTGTGTGGTGTGATGGATGGTGAACCTAGAACCTTTTAAATTTGTAAGACTTAATCGTGCTAGTGTGGAACCTCGTTTATATATTTGTGATGCTTGGTGGTTGTTATTTCTCACTTTGTTGGTTTGAGTATCTTGTCATATGCATCACGGTTATTATATCACACTTGTGCACTTGTGTATGCAAATTGAGAGTGAAGTTTCTTCTAAATGTGTGATAGGCATTTGAGGCCTCCATAAAAGACCAAGCACACATTTAGGGGGAGTTTCGCTTTAAATTGTTGGATACACACATCTTTATTTGAAAATGAATTGTGTTGTCATCAATCACCAAAAAGGGGGAGATTGAAAGTGCATCTTGGCCCCTAATTATTTTGGTGATGGAGACAAACACAATTTGTTGTATTTAATCGTTGAATAAGATGTGTGCAGGATTTACTTTATTGAAAATCATGGTTTTGACCAAAAGAAGGCCCCTAACTCCAATTCGGCGTTTTCAACTCAAGTCAAGGCTTAATTTAATTTTGATTTTGAATTTGAGTATAGGAAACACCGTACTATAAAGGGGGATGCGAATTGATAGCCAAGAGATGCTAAAAGTGGTCTAGAAGATGACCCAAGTGAGTGAGAAGAGATTAGAGTTGACACGTGCACATTTGCTCATCTTATCTCAACTTCTCAGCCTCTGTCGGTAGTACCGACAAGGCTTCTCTGGCAAGTTTTAGCCAGGGGATCGGTAGTACCGACCCTGGGTCGGAACTACCGATATGCCTCCACTGTTGGGTTTCTGCGGCACCCCTCGGTAGTTCCGACCCCGTGTCGGAAGTACCGATAAACCCCGATTCTGCACAGTAACAGATAGTTTTCAGGGTTGGGTATAAATACCCCCCTTCTTCTCCCTCACTCATTGCTGACCAACCACGGGACAAACCCTCACTTGAGCATTCACTCCACTTCTCCCCTCCCTCCTAGAGCCAAGATTTGATTCCTTTGAGCTAGGGTTTGGGTAGAGAAGTGATTCCTAGTGAGGATTAGAGAAGCTTTGAGAGCCCCTTCGAATCTCCACATCTCAAGAGCACTTGAAGCATCTCCGGGCAATTGATTCGTGTTTGTTACTCTTGAAGCTTGCTTCTAGACGGTTAGGCATCTCCCGTTGAGTGCCCTCTTGGTGTGGAGCACCCGGGATCGTTTGTATTACCCTCTCCTTGGTGGAGAATTCTTAGTGAGCACCAATCTTCCTTTGTGGGGATTGGAAGAGGAAAAGAGGCTCTTGGTGATAGCCCTCCCTTTGTGGGATCCTCAACGGAGACGTAGCTTTCTTTGTGGGAGTGAACTTCGGATTAAATTCTTGTGTCTCCATTTGCTTGCTTGAATTCTTTGTCTCTCTCTAACCCTAGAACTTGTTTTAGCCCGATCTCTAAATTGGTTGTGCTCCAACTCATATCTTTGGTTGCAGGTGGTTCTTAGCTACTAAACTAAAGCTTTGATTCAATTAGAATTGCTAGAATCACATTACATTTCAAATTTCGTTTTAGTCTCCTCTGTACTGTCGGTAGTACCGGTCCGGTACCGGAAGTACCGAGCCCCATCGGTAGTTCCGGCACCGTGTCGGTAGTACCGACAGGTGTTTTAACCGCTGCATTTGTTTCAGAAATTTGAAGTGATCCTATTCACCTCCCCTCTAGGCATCACAAGGTCCTTTCACATCAGCAGGCAAAACGGCTTTAGAGCCGTAGACCAGGAAGTAAGGTGATTGCCTCGTGGGGGTAGTAGGCTGAGTGCGCAGCCCCCAGAGTGCATTGGGTAGTTCCTTGATCCACTTGCCGCCTTTGGAGTTTGCAACATCATACAATCACTTCTTGAGAGCATCAAGTATCATCCCATTGGCGCGTTCCACTTGGTCGTTGGCACGTGGGTGAGCAACGAAGACGTACCAGACGTCAATTCCACTATTCTCGTAGTACTCCCTGAACTGGTGATTATTGAAATTCGAACCCAGGTCTGTGATAATGCGATTAGGGAACCCATAGCGATGTACGTTTCATCCAAGAAGTCGAGGACTCTATCAACCTTGGGGCAGGTAACAGGCTTGAACTCAATCCACTTGGTAAACTTGTCGATAGCCACCAGAACTCTGTTGAATCCTCCTGGCGCATTTGGGAGAGGACCAATCATATCCAGCCCCCAGCAAGCAAAAGGCCAAGTTGGTGGTATCGTGATGAGCTTGTAGGCTGGAACGTGTTGTTGCTTGGCGAAGAATTGGCATCCCTGGCACTTCTTGACTAGTTCCTCTGCATCAGCAAGAGCTGTAGGCCAGTAGAAAGCACGTCTGAACACTTTTCCCACCAAGGTGCGGGAAGAAGCATGATTGCCACAGATTCCTTTGTGTGTCTCCTCCAAGATTTCCTTGCCTTCTTCGCGAGAAACGCACTTCATGAGTACATCAGAACTTGCGCCCCGCTTGTAGAGTTGATCTCCGACTAGAACATAAGCCTTGACGTGGTGTGAGATGCGCTCGGCTTCTGACTTATCTTCAGGAATCAACTGATGTTTAATGTAGTCGATGAAAGGAATTCTCCAGTCCATATCAATCATAAGCACTTCTCGATCTGGTTGAACTGAAGTAGTCGCAGGTGCAGATGATTGCTCCGGAATGGATGGTTTATGGAGTTCATGGACAAAGATTCTAGCTGGCACTTGAGCTCGTGTAGATACCAGCTTCGACAAGACATCCGCAGCAACATTGTTGTCGCGGACCACATGATGGAACTCGAGACCATGGAATTTGTTCTCGAGTTTGCGTACCTCCTGACAGTACGCATCCATGTTTTCAGCATTACGATCCCAAGAATTATTGACTTGATTGATGACCACCAAAGAGTCACCATAGACAAGTAGTCGTGTAATGCCAAGATAGACTGCAAGGCGAAGACCGTGCAGTAGAGCTTCATATGCAGTTCGTTGTTTGAGACCTTCCAGAAGATCTGCAAAACATATTTGAGTTGCTCGCCCTTGGGGGAAATCAGAAGTACCCCGGCACCAGCGCCTTCCAACTTGAGGGAACCGTCAAAGTACATGACCCAATGTTCTGGACGCTCAATTGGAGTTGGGACTTGATTTTCCCGCCACTCAGCCATGAAATCAACCAAGGTTTGAGACTTGATAGCAGTGCGAGACTTGAACTTGAGCGATAGAGCACCGAGCTCTACAGCCCATTTAGAAATCCTTCCTGTGGAATCCCGGTTGTGCAATATCTCACCAAGCGGGTAGCTGGTAACCACAGAAATCTTGTACTCGTCAAAGTAGTGGCGGAGCTTCCGTGAAGTAATCAGAACCGCATAGAGTAGTTTTTGTACCGGAGGGTAGCGAGCCTTGGACTCCGAGAGTACTTCACTAACGAAATATACCGGCCTCTGGACAGGGTAGCCATGGTCGTCCTCCTGCCGTTCAACGATAATAGCAGTGCTAACAACATTAGTAGTCGCAGCGATGTAGAGCAAGAGCTCTTCATTGGGCAGAGGAGCTGTGAGGACTGGAGGCTTGGATAAGAACTCCTTGAGCTGAGAAAGAGCTTGTTCAGCTTCAGTTGTCCATGTAAACTTCTCCTGCCGCTTGAGTAACTTGAAGAAAGGTAGACCCTGTTCTCCAAGTCGTGAGATGAAGCGATTGAGTGACGCCATACAACGAGTAAGCTTCTGGACATCTTTGATAGTAGTCGGAGCTTGCATGTTGGAGATGGCAGTAATCTTCTCGGGGTTGGCTTCGATGCCACAATGGCTGATGATGAACCCGAGTAGTTTTCCAGATGATATGCCAAAGACGCATTTGTTTGGATTGAGCTTCCATTGGTACTCCCGTAGCGAAGCAAAAGTTTCCTCAAGATCCGCGATAAGCATGTATGGATCCCTAGTCTTTACAACGACATCATCCACGTATGCTTCCACGTTCTTGTGAAGCTGCCTCTTGAAGCACGCTTGGATAGCCCTTTGATATGTAGCACCAGCATTTTTCAACCCGAATGACATTGTTGTGTAACAATAAACACCAAACGAGGTGATGAATGCGGTCTTCTCTTGATCAGATTCCTTGATTGCAATTTGATGATATCCGGAGTAGCAATCCAGGAAACAAAGTAGAGCACAGCTCGCCATAGAATCAATAACTTGATCAATCCGCGGCAACCCAAAAGGATCCTTGGGGCAATGCTTGTTGAGATCAGTGTAGTCGACACACATCCTCCAATCGTTAGAGTTCTTCTTTCTGACGAGCACAGGGTTAGCGAGCCATTGCGGGTGGAAAACTTCTCGGATGAAGCCAGCCGTGAGTAGTTTGGCAAGCTCTTTCTTGATAGCAGCCCTGCGGTCATCAGCAAAGCAACAAAGGTGTTGTCTCTTGGGGGTAGCGTTAGGATCGACATTGAGTGAATGCTCAATCAACCTCCTGGGCACACCTGGCATGTCAGATGGCTTCCATGCAAAGATATCACAGTTAGCCCGAAGGAAGTTGACGAGTGCGTCTTCCTATTTAGGATCAAGCTGTGCACTGATCATGGTCGTCTTGCTGCTGTCACTAGTACCAAGGTCAATGACTTTGAGCAGGACATCACCAGTCGGTGCAGGCTTGTTATTGTTATCTGTCTTCTCAGGAACCTCCAGCTCGCTCGGAGCGAGCTTTTTGGCTACAGCGAAGACTTCCATCATAGAATTGGGTACTTGAGTTGTCGAAGCAAGTTCTACGGCTTCAGTGTCACAGTCGTAAGAATGCTTTAAATCCCCTTGCAATGAGAGAACTCCTTTGGGGCTCGGCATCTTGAGTACAAGGTACACGTAGTGTGAAATAGCCATGAACTTGGCGAAGGCAGGTCTACCGAGGATGGCATGATAAGAAGTCTCAAAGTCAGTAACCTCGAACTTGATGTACTCAGTGCGGTAGTGATCCTTAGTCCCAAAGGTTACAGGTAGTACAACTGAACCCAAAGGAACAGCTGCGTTGCCCGGGATGATACCATAGAACGGTGAGTTGGTCTTGGTAAGCATATTGGTGATATCCAGGCCCATCTTCTTCAAGGTCTTGGCAAACAGGACATTGAGACCGCTGCCACCATCAATGAAAACCTTGGTGAGTCTGGAGCCTGCCACCACTGGATCCAGAACGAGAGGGTATCGTCCTGGCTTAGAGAAACTAGTCCATTGATCCGCCCTTGATAAGGTAATTGGGGTTTCAGACCACTTTAGAAAAGTGGGAGCTGCTGGTTGGATGGACATAATCTCCCTCAGTGCAAGTTTCTGCATGCACTTGGTTGGAATCCCACCAAATATGACATTGACAGTGTTGGAGGGGTGTTGAAACCTAGTGTCTTTGTCAGTATTAGCCTTCTTCCCCTTGTGTTTACGAAACCTTGGGTTTGGATGTGTTGGCTCAGGTGTATTCTTCAGCGCACGACGAAGTTGATAACACTGCTCTGTAGTATGATCGCCCTCTGGGTGCCATGGGCATTTCTACTTGGTCAATGTTGCCCAGTGAGAATCATCTTCAGTCTTAGCAGTAGTTTCCATGGCTGCAACAGTGTTGTCGGGCTTGCGCTTGCGATTAGGATTGCCCGAGTAGTTATTACCCGTGCGATTGCCCTGCTGTTGCTTGCCATTGTTGCTTCCACCAGCATTATTGTTGTTGTTGTTGTTTTGGTTGTTACGAAGATGCTTGAACCGATTCCGAGCCTTGTCTTCCTCGTCTGCCCAGTGAGTGATCATCTCCTTGAGCTTGGTGATGTTTGCTGGGCGAGCGCGACTGAAGTCTTGGAAAAGTCTATCGTCATAAAAACCATCCTGGAAGGTATCAACGACTTCTTTCTCGGTAACATCAACAACAGTAGCCCTTTTCTCAAAGAAGCGGCGCATGTACTTGCGAAGAGTCTCGCCTTGTTTTTGCTCGATCAGGGCAAGGTCCATCCGAGTACCATGACGGCCCAGAGAACCCGCGAAGTTGCTGGTGAAGCGATGCTTGAGTTGTCCCCAGTTGTCAATGGAGCCGCGCTTAAGAGACTCGAACCATGTGAGGGGCTCTTACTCCAAGACGAAAGGGAAATAGATACACTTGGTATCATCATTACCTCCGGCATTAGTGATAGACAAAGCATAACAGCGCATCCACTGCCTTGGATCTTGCTTGCCATCATATTTAGAGATGCAATAAGGCTTGAATTTCTCCGGAAGAAGCAGATCTTGTAGTCGAGCGGAGAAAGCAGGAAAAGAATTAGAATCAACCTCCTTTTGCTTCTCACGTTCAGCACGTCTGGCGTTGATTGTCGTACGAGCATCATAGCGAGAGTCTCCCGACTTGCTATTGACACTGCCATCATCACCCTTGCCTCTGTTGCTAGCTTCCGGTCGTGTGCGTTGAGGAGTGGGCGTGGCATGATGAGCACCTCCACTGCTGCCATGGTGACTAGGAGTAGTGGTATTCTGACGTAGCATAGTATAGGTTAGTTCAGCCAGCTTTGCGACTTCAGCAGCCGCCCTGTCACGAGGCATAGAGCGACCAAGCAAGTTGATCGCGTTGATAGCCTCCTCTGGAGTACGATACTGATGAGTAGCTACCGCATCCAGAGCCTCTTGAAGATTACGAGTAGGTAGAGCTTCTGCGAGTTCCCGACGAAGGGTTGCACGATCAACATTGCGTTGGTGACGTGTAGTCTTGGCCTCCGCAGTTTCATCAGCAGGAGCATTGGCGGAGAGTTCATCATCAGACACATCATCCGGAAAATGATAATTGGCACGATGTCATTGCGGAGTAGATGCATCAATGACGAAAACTTCCCGATAAGGTGAATGAGTACCCGTACTCTCAATGAGCTCAGTATCAGTGTCATAATCAACAAGCTTGGCACCTTCCTGGAAGGGTAAGTTGTCGAGACAAGTGATAAAGTGCTCATGATCATCTAAGGTGAGATCAGCAGGCACATGCTCAGGCCAGTAGACGAATCTACCCTTAGGTGTCGATGTGATCACCAGTCCTTGAGCAGGGCCAGTCAATTGTTGTACTTCAGTAGAATCCGAACCGTAGTCGAACTCGAACTCAGATGAATCCGAATCGTAGTAGCCGAGGGTGTCGTCCGAATCCGAAGAGTACTCGAGCACGATCTTCGAGCCAGAGCACATGAGGTGCTTCAGCGCGGCTTGGTAAGCAGCACTGACATGATGATGGCCGAAGAAAGGTGGGGCTGGGATGTTATCCAGGCTGAGTGCAAGCTGTGAAGCCAAAGGGAGCAACTCAGGCTGAATAGGAGGCGAAGTCGAGTTATACTCGGACTCCGACTCGAGTTCCCTGAGTGGATCAGAGATCAAAATTTCACCGAAATTTTCGACGACTCCTTCCATCGAAGCTTGTGTAAGTGTCGAGGACTTGAGCTTTGACCCCAGAGTTGATGCTAAGAAACGCAGGAACGATTCGGCGCCGTCAGCAACGCAAACCCAGGAGCCAAAGACGAAGGTGTCACCTTGCTGGAAAGCGACGGTCGGCTTGATGACGACGAGAGCCATCGAGTTCGCCAATGGATCAGCAACGAGATCCCCTACCTGGCGCGTTAGCTGTCAGTGTTTTAGACACCGAGCCTACGATGGGGTACCCGAAGTAGTAGATTGTGCGGTGGGGCTCGCCGAGATCAGGAACACGATGGTGAGACACGGGGCACACAATTAGACAGGTTCGGGCCGCAATGTGCGTAATACCCTACGTCCTGTATGCTGCGTGGCTCTGTATTGATTGCGTATGTATTTAGAGGGGTCCCTGCCTCGCCTTATATGCCACGGGAGGCAGGGTTACAAGTCGGATTAATACAAGGGTACTATTCGAGTAGGACTCGGAGTAGCCTATACAGGGTATGGAAAGCTATCCTAGTCTTAGTACAAGTCCTTGTCCGTCTTGTCTTGCCTTGTGGTCTGCGGTACCAGCACAGTGGCCCACTAGTCGAGTAGTCCAGGTGTGTAGGAACTCATCTCCTGGGTATGGCCCACATGTGTTGGTGGGCCCAGGGATGCCCGGTCGACAATGATATCATGAAAAATTGACAAATTTCATGATTTTCAGACTTCATTTACATTTTTTAGAATTTCAAAATCATTCAGACGTGCATATGTGATTGTGTGTTCCTGGACAAGATGTTCGAAATTTCTTTTGATTTTATGACTAAGGTCTCAAATTTGGCTAAATAACATAAATATCATTTTTCCACTCATTTTCTTCTACTATTTGCAGTTCAGATGTCATGGTCGGGCGAACCTAGCAACTCTAGGAGGCGCCATCAGATTTAGTTCAGGTGGCTTGGCAGTGGAGATCAACGTCTGCGGCAAGATTTGGTTCAGTTTAGATTTGTTGTTTAGGATTGCATTTGTTTAAGATTTGGTTTGTTAAAGATAGCATCGAACTTTAGTAGTTGGTTAGCATTGTAATCTTGGGTATTTATACCCAGCCACAAGGAGAATAAAGCAAGCTTAGATCAATCTACTGCCTTGTCTCCCTTCTCTGTCTCTCATCCCTTCTTCTGCTATCGTCGCCGTCAGGCGACACACCCTACAGCCACGGGCAGGAAACCGGTGAAGCTCCGGCCGACAACCTCCCATAGCTACCCAATCCGCTCCCTGCTTAACAGTCGTGACAACTTGGTATCAGCTTCCGAGCTTCCAATGGGCTCCAGCTCTGATGAGATGAAGAAGCTCCTCGCGGATGAGATGGATCTCCTGCGCCAAGAGTTGCGCCAGGAGAACACGACCCGCGACGCCAAGCTCCAGACCACCTTGGACAAGCTCGCGTCCATCCAGGGCATCAGCGACCGCCTTGCCAAGCTGGAGGCGCCCTTGCCGGACCCTGAGTCCGTGTCTTCGGTGCCGCCCAATCTGTCTGCGCCCAATCCTTCTGGGATAGGTGCACCTGACGGCAGCCGACAGCCCCTGCTAGCTGGTAAAGGCATCCTCAACGTCGACGAGGTGCTCCAACACGGGCCCGAACTTTTCCCCAAGAAGCCGTTCGACGAGGTCGACAAGTTGAAGACAGCCAACTCTTCTGGCTCCGGCACGCTGGTGGACGGGATGGTTCCCAAGTACTTCAAGCTTGACTTCCCCCGCTTCGAAGGGAAAGAAGATCCTCTTCCATGGCTAAGCCGTTGTGAGCAGTACTTTCGGGCACAACGGACAGAGGCGCCGCACAAGCTCTGGCTCGCAACGTTCCATCTCGATGGCGATGCGTTCCACTGGTACACGCACCTGGAGCACAGCCGTGGTGTACTGTCGTGGGAGGATTTCTACGAGCTATGCAACGCTCGATTCGACCCACCAATCCGGAGCAATCCGCTGGGCGAACTCCACCTTCTCCGACAAACAGGCACGGTGGCGGATTACCAAAGCCGATTCCTCTCGCTACTGAGTCGCGCAGACCCGCTTACAGATCGCCAAGAGCAACAGATGTTCACATCAGGACTCACCGACGACATTTGCGTAGACGTGGAACACCAAGGCCCACGTGACCTGGAGCAGGCGTGCAGCATCGCCAGAGCTTACGAGAAGAAGACGATCCGTTCCAGCCCCGGCCGCTTCGGCGTATCGCGCTCGGCACCACGGATCACAGCGCCCGTTCTGCCCCCACCAGGCGCCCAACCACTAGTGGAGCCACCGCCGGCGCGACAGATTCGCCGGCTCTCCCCAGCAGAGATGACGGAGCGCCTCCGCCAAGGCCTTTGCTTCAATTGTGATGAGAAGTTCACACGTGGGCACAAGTGCGCTCACTTATTCTTCATCGACTACGACGACACGGTCCCAGATGACATCACCACCGACGACACACCTGGGGACGACAAGCCGCACATCAGCTTATACACCGTGGCCGGAGTTCAGACTGCTGACACGGTGCGCCTCTGTGTGCGCATTCGTGGCCACGAGTTCTTGGCTCTGGTGGACTCCAGTTCATCACACAACTTCATCCGCGATGAAGTGGCGCATCACCTAGGCATTCCTCTTATGCCGGTACGCACGGGTCTCAACGTCGCCGTCGCCAATGGTGATCGCCTTCCCTGTGCTGGATTATGTGAGAACCTCAATGTCGTGGTGGGTGGCGAGTCGTTCCAGCTGCCATGCTTCTCCCTCACGCTCGGTGGGTATGACGCCATCCTCGGGACAGTGTGGCTTCGCACGCTGGGTCCAATCCTTTGGGACTTCACACTGCTCACGATGACCTGCTTCCTCGCCGGACGACAGATCACCTGGCAAGACGAACCCAGGCACACATCGGCATCGTGTCGACAAATTCAGGCGGAGGAACTGCTGGAACGCCTACTCGACAAATTCTCCACCCTCTTTGCCGAGCCCACCGGCCTACCGCCGGCTCGTGTGCATGACCACCACATCCACCTGGAGACCGGCGCTCAACCTGTGGCGGTGCGGCCATATCGTTATCCGCAGCTACAGAAGGATGAACTTGAACGCCAGTGTGCGGACATGCTGAGCCAGGGGATCATTCGCCTCAGCACATCTGCATTCTCATCGCTAGTCCTTCTCGTCAGAAAGCACGACAGCTCATGGCGGTTTTGCGTGGACTACCGCGTGCTGAACGCCACCACTATCAAAGACAAGTTCCCCATTCCCGTGGTGGAGGAACTCCTGGACAAGCTCCATGGCGCCCGCTACTTCTCCAAGCTTGATTTATGGTCGGGGTACCACCAGGTCTGTATGCACACCGCCGACGTCACCAAAACGGCCTTCCGCACTCATCAAGGCCACTACGAATTTCTGGTAATGTCGTTCGGCTTGACGAACGTGCCAGCGACCTTCCAAGCTCTCATGAACGACATCCTCGGCCGGTACTTGCGCAACTTCGTGCTTGTTTTTTTGATGATATATTGATCTATAGTGCTACTTGGGCGGATCATCTTCGCCATGTTCACCTCGTCCTCGACACTCTACGCCAACATGAACTTCGGCTGAAGAAGAGCAAGTGCGCGTTCGGCGTTCCCACGGTGTCCTACCTGGGGCACGTCATGTCCGCGGATGGTGTGGCCATGGACTTCAAGAAGGTGCAGGCCGTGGTGGACTGGACACGCCCACAATCGGTCCCGGCTCTTCGCGGGTTCTTAGGCCTCGCCGGCTATTACCGACGTTTCATCCAGGGGTACGGAGCGATCGCGACGCCCCTGACGTGGCTCCTCACCAAGGACGGCTTTGTGTGGACAGAGGCCACTGACAAGGCGTTCCAGGAGCTCAAGCACGCCTTATCCATCGCTCCGGTTCTCCAGCTCCCTGACTTCAACCGGCACTTTGTGGTCGAATGTGATGCATCCAGCACGAGGATGGGCGCTGTGCTCCATCAGGGTCAGGGTGCCGTCGCGTTCTTCAGCAGACCAATGGCGCCGCGGCACGCCAGATTGGCGGCCTATGAAAGAGAGCTCATCGCCCTGGCTCAAGCCATCAAGCATTGGAGGCCATATATGTGGGGCCGTTCGTTTTTGGTAAAAACGGACCATTACAGCCTAAAGTTCTTGCTCGATCAGCGCTTATCGATGATTCCTCAACACCAATGGATCAGCAAACTTATGGGGTTTGATTTCACCGTTGAATACAAGCCGGGGCGCACTAATACGGTGGCAGATGCACTGTCGCGCCACGAACCGGATGAGGCCGATGCACTGGCATTGTCCATGCCCACGTTCCAGTTCTGGGCAGAGCTCAAGCAACAATTGGAGACTCACGAAGATTACCAGCGCCTGCGCCAGGAGGTGGCAGCCGGACGCAAAGGGCCATTGTGGACCATTGCCGACGATCTCGTGACTGTGCGTCGCAAGGTGTTCGTGCCGGCCGCCGCACCCATCGTTCAGGTCCTCTTGGCGAACGCGCACGACGCCGGACATGAAGGTGTGCAGCACACGCTCCATCGCCTCCGTGCCAATTTTCAGATCCCTGGTGACAAGGCCCTAGTGCAAGCATTTGTTCGTGATTGCTCGGTCTGCCAACGCAACAAGACGTCCCATCTCCTGCCATCCGGGCTCCTGCAGCCACTGCCCGTGCCGACGTTGATATGGAGTGATGTCGCCATGGATTTCATCGAGGGGCTACCCAAGGTCAACAACAAGTCGGTCATCCTGACGGTGGTCGATCGTCTGTCGAAGGCAGCTCATTTCATACCACTGGGCCACCCGTATACTGCCAAGACGGTCGCACAGGCATTCTTCGATGAGATCGTTCGCTTGCACGGGCTGCTAGCTTCCATTGTCAGCGACAGAGATCCGGTATTTACAAGCAACCTCTAGCATGAACTGTTCCGACTATCGGGTACGAAGCTCATATGAGTTCAGCGTTTCATCCTTAGAGTGACGGCCAGTCAGAGGCCACCAACAAGGTCATTGTCATGTATCTCAGGTGCCTCACCGGTGATCGCCCAAAGCAGTGGCTCAGATGGCTGCCGTGGGCAGAGTATTGTTTCAACACGGCGTTCCATTCAGCACTCAAGGTGACTCCGTTCAAGTTGGTTTACGGTCGCGACCCGCCGTCCATGGTGACTTATGAGAAAGGAGATGCTAGAGCACCAGCAGTGGACCACATGTTGCAGGAACGCGACTCCTTTCAGCAGGACGCCCGGGAACGCCTGATGCAAGCCCAGGAGCAGACCAAGCTCTTCTACGACGCCAGGCACACACCCATGGCGTTCGGCGTCGGTGACTGGTGGGTCTGGGTTAAACTCCTCCATCGTCCAGTGCCATCTCTACCGGCACAGACGAAAGGGAAGTTGGCACCACGATTCTATGGTCCCTATAAGGTTCTGGAACGCATCGGTGACGTCGCGTATCGTGTTGAGTTGCCGGCCGGTGCGCGCATTCACAATGTTTTTCATGTTGGGGTTCTTAAAGCGTTCCATGGGACACCTCCGACGGCTGCACCGGCATTGCCTCACATGCTCCATGGGCGTGTCATTCCGACACCGGCGGCTGTTCTTCGAAGCCGTTTGGCTCGTGGCAAGTGGGAGGTGCTTGTTCGATGGGAGGGTCTGCCGCCGAGTGATGCTACTTGGGAAGACGTCGAGGTGTTTCGGAGCCACTACCCAGCGTTCGAGCTCGAGGACGAGCTCTTTCCGAAGGAGGGGAGAGATGTCATGGTCGGGCGAACCTACTCTAGGAGGTGCCGTCAGATTTAGTTCAGGTGGCTTGGCAGTGTAGATCAACGTCTGCGGCAAGATTTGGTTCAGTTTAGATTTGTTGGTTAGGATTGCATTTGTTTAAGATTTGGTTTGTTAAAGATAGCATCGAACTTTAGTAGTTGGTTAGCATTGTAATCTTGGGTATTTATACCCAGCCGCAAGGAGAATAAAGCAAGCTTAGATCAATCTACTGCCTCGTCTCCCTTCTCTGTCTCTCATCCCCTCTTCTGCTATCGTCGCCGTCAGGCGACACACCCTACAGCCACAAGCAGGAAACCGGCGAAGCTCCGGCCGGCAACCTCCCATAGCTACCCAATCCGCTCCCTGCCTAACAGCCGTGACATCAGATTTGACTTGACTCAAAAAAATTGCTTGAAATGCATTTAATTAGTTAAATATAGCAAATAAGTTCAAAATTTTACCTAATTTTAATATGGAGTATCACATGTTGTTTGTGGAGAGTATAAAATTTTTTAAATTCAAACTCTAATTTGAATGTCACTTGCCTACAAGTTTAACTGACTCCTTCTTAATAAGTTTATAAAACTTCCTTTGGAGATGTTTCGATTTGTAATCAATGTACATAACAAAATATGCGAAACACATTCATTTTTTACCACAGTCTTCTTGTATGATATCATGAGATATTGACAAATTTCATGATTTTCAGACTTCATTCGCGTTCTCTAGAATTTTAAAATCTTTCGAACGCGCGTCTTTGATTGTGTTTCCTGAACAAGATGTTCATAATTTCTTTTGATTTTATGGCTAACGTATTAAATTTGGCTAAATATCATAAATATAATTTTTCCACTCATTTTCTTCTACTATTTGAATCACTTGCAGTTCAAGTTCGAGTTGACTCGAAAAATTGCTTGAAATGTAATTAATTAGTTAAATATAGAAAACAAATTCAAAATTGTACCAAAATTGAACATGTACCACCACATGTTGTATGTAGAGACTAGAAAAAGTTTAGGATATAAAAGATAAATATAGCTATGAGTTTCTTCACAAGTGTGTCTCTTCTATATTTTGCCGTCGGCCAAAAGGAAACCGTCATGAAAAATAGTTGTTTGCCGATATTTTACCGATAGCCAAGAAAAGCTCTCAGCAAACCCATATTTTGCTGAGGATTTTTGGTTTGCCGAGAGTTTTCTTTGCCGAGTGCCCGAAGGAGGGCTCTCGGCATAAACACAATTTCCCGTAGTGATTCATACGCGCACTTTGCCGAACTAACAGACCCGACCGTCGAGTCTGGCCGGCGCATAGCAACGCTGCACGCTGTTTTTCAACACAGCAGCAGTACAATATATATTATTGACAATTCTCTTGCAACAAGGAAGAAAAATGACAAGTGTACGGTCACGACCACCACTTCAATTTGAAAAAAAAAGGATAGTCAATTTTACATTCCTAGTATTTTTCCCTTGTCAATACAAGATCTTCCATGCTGACAGCATGCAGATACCACAACACAACAATAACGCTATTTTTTCTCCTCATTTTTGAACTATATATATTTAACAGTCTAATAATTAATTAAAGGCACAAGTCCGTGGCGCTTTCAAAGTTTATTGATCTACATCGCGCTTCATGACAAACCGTCCATGCATCTCCTCTCCTGTGCCTCCTTTTAAATTCTGAATTTTTTCATTCACAGATACTTCGCTATCAAGCCTTCTGTCACACGCGGATTTGCCTTTAATTTTCAACAATATGTGCACATCTTGTGGGAGGTTAATAAAATGCCTACCAACTTCCCTAGCTCGCAGAAGTCGCACAATTCTTGCGTAGACTGCGCCACTGCGGAGATCACAAACTAACGCATTTTTTAGCTAATTAAGAGAGAGTGGCGTATTACAGTACACGTACTAGACCGTGTAAGATACTCCTATACCCTAGCAGTTTCTCTGTAAGCTAATGACGGTATCGTGGAGACTTTGACCGGAGTAATTAAAAAAATTTACAACTACCAGTCTACCTCTGAATCTTTTCGTGTAGTACAATCTAGCCTTTCGTAGTTTTGTACTCACTCCGTCCCAAAATATACGGACCTCAAGCATTCAAACTTAAGAAATAATAGTAGGAGGAAATGACCTTTATACCTTATTATTTTACACTACCCACCAACTCTTCACCTACTCACCAACCTCATTTAATTTTGTTTTATCCCTCCAGAATCTTATATTTTGGTACAAAATTTAAACTCTACATGACCTTACATTTTGGGACGGAGGGAGTAGGAGTATTCAGTTCTGGGCATCGTTGCATACACATGCTGTCCGGAATCTTGCAGGCAAGGAGCAGGAGTGTGTCCAGTCCACACCCATCGATCTGGTGTCGCCCTTGCTGAGCTCTGAACTTTGTTTCTTGTTCTTATACACTAATTAAGGAGAACTTTCATATAATAATCATTTTGAGGCATATTTGATTTTTTTTAAACCATAATGGCTATTGAAGTACGTACATCATATACTGCTGCGAACAAACGGTTAATTTCTAGCTCCCTTGCAAACAGAGAAAAGAATTTCTCCTCAACAATAACCTGCATCGTGTAAAGCTGTTCTTCATCAGATTACTAAATGACAGGGTGGGCCCAGCAACGAAGGAGCGAGGCAGCTTCGACGGCTGTCCAGGTCCAGCTGCATCATCCTTGGGTGCTCATCAGTCATGCATGCAGAAGCAGCGGCAACCTTTTTGTTCAGAGTCAAAGTCACGTAGACAGCGCAGCAGAGGCTTGGACGACCTCACAATGCAAGTTGCAGAGCCAGGAACCAAAAGGAAACAGTATCCCACAGTATAGAACACACTGGGACAGAATCAACACAGTAGCGTCACATGCAATTTGAATATACAAACAATTAAGGGCTCGATCAACAATACAAACACAAGTCTAAAGTTCTGACGCAGAAGACTTGTATGCATGCATATGCTTACAATTATGCTCGCTCGCATAAAATTACACTAGAAAAAGTAAAGGTTAGCGTGGAGGGGTAGTGACCTAGAAACTGTGACTTTGACGGTCTGGCTCTCGACCAAAGAATCTTCCAAACATCGTGCATTTGAATATTGCATGTGTGCTTCGGCAGCAGCCCCAGACCCGGCCCAGAGCAGCCGCAGCCTAGAGAGGTGCTTCTTGATGCCTCTGAAACTTCTATACGTCCGTCAAAGTTTGCAATGTTCGAGACTCTAGCTAGCTTGAACGAAGGATCTTCTTCCCTCTCGACAAGCAATCCTAACGGATCCGAATCTTATGGACCAAGGTGTAAGAAACAACAACTAACCATGATGTCCTTGGGAGGGGATGTGATGACGAGAATATGTATAAGATGCCGCACTCGTTGTGCCTGTGACGCATGGGTCCAGGGTCCACATGTAAGGGAGGCAGTGCGTGCTTGTTTGGATGCGATTCTGAGAAACCTGTCAGACAACAACATCTGATCCGGCACTCAAAATCGGACTCCTGAGATTGAACAAATAGCTTTTTGAGAGTGAACCAAACAAGCCCTGCGTGCTTGCCACCATTTGATGAATTCACCATTTGCTCATAGTAGTACCCTGTTTTGTAAAAAAAAAATTATATAAAGTAGTGCGGACACGCAATTCTAGAAGGGCGTGCTTCCTTGATTTCTTTTTTGGGAGAAAGGAACAGTTGGTATGGTGTCCACGACAGGGTGAAACAGCAGCCCACAGATGCACAACAGCACAAGGGGTTTAATTTCCTATGGGCGTTAGTTAGGGTAGGGCTGTCTATACTGAGCCTCCCGGAAAGGCCACTCACGGCTTCGCCTCAAAAAAGGTTAGGTTAGTTCATGCCTTGGGAAACAAAAAACTGAGTTGCTTTTTTGCTTGTAATCAAATCTTGTTCGATCAAAAGTTAGCGAGCTAAAGGCCGGTGCCCAACTTATTCAAAAAGCATGCAAGGGAGAGAGATTTATGTCAATCTAAGCAGCATTGTTTATCCTTTCCAAAGTTGGTAACATGCTACATTTGGCTCATAATATGTTTGCCATACTCTCCCAATGTAAAGATGCGTGATTTATGATTTTTTTTTTGCTGATCAAACATTTCTAATTTCGACCATACATGTGGACAACATAGATCACAAATCAAAAGTATTTGTTGATCATACATTATATTATTCGAAATGACAGTTTTTGCACAGCAAATACTCCTAGGTAAAGTAGTCTCAGCTTTCTACATACACTGTGTTAATTTTCTACCGTGCCCCTCCGTCCATGAATACGCATGTACTTGGACAAATACTTGTCCAGGTACATAGTCGAAAATGCTTGCATTGGGAGAGAGCAAGAGAGAGAAGCAGCAGCATTTGAGAAGACTTCTATTGCGTATTTTTGAAATTTCTCTAGTGTTGGGTGTTCTCCCCAAAGAAAGACAAAATCTATTTATACTACCATGCATACTCCGTATGTTGATGTGACTAAATGGCTCACTATCAAAAAAATTCCAGGCCATCTCCCTTCTTTCTTTTTTTTTTTTACTAGAGTGGGTCACATTTTAGTGAAGTAACAAGCATGAATAAAAATAAAAAAGAATCGCAACAACAAAAAAAATCGTGGAGGAAGAAAGGCAGCGAGAGGAGCAGGAGCCGGACAGGAACAGGAGCAGGAACGCAATTGCCCGGCGCATGCGGGTGTTGCGGGCCCACCTCCATGTCGACGCGGCCCCGCCGCCCCCCACTACCTCCCGGGGGAACACGTGGACACACGCCGGCGCCCCCCGAGTGGGGCCCATGGGAGGCGCGTCCGAGCTGGCGCCGCTGCGTGGACGCGTGGAGGGCGACAGCAGCGCAACCGTGACAGGATCCGACGTGTACTCCCCCGGTCCGTGGGGCCCGCCACACCCCACGCCCCCGTTGTTCTTGCGAAATCACGACGTGCCGTTAGTTAAAGCGGTTGGTGTGTTGGTTAACGCGAAGGGTTTGTTTTTTTGTATTATACAGTAATAATGCGTGTAGCTGCCTTGAGACTTTGGATCCATCTGCCTCGTCCTCCGTTGCTGGCTGCAAAGCTCGACCAGATCAACAGCTGACTTTTGCTGGGTGTTTGTGTCTTCTTCTTTTTTTGAAGAAATGCTTCGTCAGAAAGTAAGTGCGTGAGAAAACAAAAAGGTCCTAGATTATTGATTATATTCTATAGTAGTTGAAAACAGGTTTTTGGAATGCATTTTCATACTTCTGAGTTTCCAAAACTCGACAATTAGAAAACGAAGGAAGGAAATAGCCACCATGAACGAAAACAAAGAAGAGAAGGGAAGGGTCCCACACGAGCACCCACTTGTGATTTCCTGCGGTGCCTGTGCGTGTCTCTCAACAACCCGGGGGCCAAGAAAGCTCTCCTGTGAATTGTAATTAAAAATTTAAATTGAAATTGGGAGGGCAAAACAGGCACCAAAAAGGGTTGGCCGTGCCTGCTGCCTCCTCCCCTTCCCCTACCTATAAATAGCCCTCCCGACCTCCCCCGAACTCCCCCACACATCCCAAGCTAGAAGCATCCTTGAATCGGCAAATCCAGCGCCTCTCTCTCTAGCAAGTAGCCACAGCTACTGTTCTTGATCCGTCGGTGGTGGTCGGTTGCTTTGCGAGTAGCCCCTCGGAGACCATGACGAAGCATGGCGTGGTGCTCGGCCCGGAGGACGCCGTCGTGGCAGCGGCGCGGCATTTCTCGTTCCCGCCGCCGAGGACGGCGGCCGACTCGTGCAGGAAGCTGGCGGCCCAGGTCGACCTCGGCGCAGCCGCCGTGATGGGGTCCTGGCTCGACTCCATGAAGGCCTCCTCCCCCAGGCACAGGCTCATGGCGCCGCTCCCCGGCGCCGCCGCCGACGCCGAGCACGACGACTGGATGGTGAGTGGTCGGATACACGCACGCCCGCCGCTTATTTAGTCGTTATTCTCGGTTCCGATTGGCAGGCAGCCAAATCCATGGCGCTGAGGTGGGGGAAAAGAATTAAATTCAATCTCATGTGTTGCAGGAGCGGCACCCGTCGGCATTGGACCGGTTCGACGCGCTGGCGGCGGCGGCCAAGGGGAAGCAGGTCGCCGTGTTCCTGGACTACGACGGCACGCTGTCCCCGATCGTGGAGGACCCCGACAGCGCCGTCATGACCGACGAGGTGCGTTATCCTCTGTTCATCTTCTTCCTCCTCGCATCTGACTGCCATGCATAAGAAAGCAGAGCATCCTCTGCTCTGCTTCACAAAAGCATCTTGACGCTGACCCTGTCCAACTCTGGACGCAGATGAGGGAGGCCGTTCGCGGCGCGGCGGCGCGCTTCCCGACGGCGATCGTGAGCGGGCGTTGCTGTGACAAGGTACACACATTCGCCTTCAAGTCCTTCTCTTTCCATGGCCTCTCACCGCCACACACACACACACACGCAAAATCCAGCAGCTGCTCTGCTCACGGGGCAGAGGAGATCGAGGTAGCTAGAAGGTCCTCCACTCCACTTGGCTTGGCGCGAGCTCTCCCTTTTTGTTTTTACCACCCCCCTTGCGGCGGCCGGCCATCAGTGTTCGGTGGCGAGACGGCGACGTGCGTGAGGACGACGCTGACGTGCTGGTTCGTGCGTGCAGGTGTTCGGCTTCGTGGGGCTGGAGGAGCTCTACTACGCCGGGAGCCACGGGATGGACATCCGAGGGCCCACCGCCGACCCCAACAACCACGGCCAGGACCAGGACCAGGACAAGGAGGCGAGGTCGGTGCTCTGCCAGCCGGCGGCGGAGTTCCTGCCGGTGATCGAGGCGGCTTACGGCGCGCTGGTGGCGAGCCTGGAGGAGGCGTCGATCCCGGGCGCCATGGTGGAGAACAACAAGTTCTGCCTGTCGGTGCACTTCCGCTGCGTGGAGGAGTCGGCCTGGGGCGCGCTCTTCGAGCGGGTCCGCGCCGTGCTCCGGGACTACCCGGGCCTCCGCCTCACCCAGGGCCGCAAGGTCCTGGAGGTCCGGCCCATGGTCAAGTGGGACAAGGGCAGGGCGCTCGAGTTCCTCCTCGGCGCGCTCGGCTACGCCGACCGCGGCGACGTCTTCCCCGTCTACGTCGGCGACGACCGCACCGACGAGGACGCCTTCAAGGTGCGTGCCACGGCCGCCGCCGGAGCCTGAGCCTGAAACCTTGTGCTGCTGCTGCTGAAAAATATTCCGCTTTTGGGGATGCCTCTGACTGACCAGGGTTGTTTTGTGTCGGGCGGGTATGCAGGTGCTGCGCAGCCGGGGGCAGGGCGCCGGGATCCTCGTGTCCAAGTTCCCCAAGGAGACCGCCGCGTCCTTCTCCCTCCGCGACCCCGCCGAGGTCAGGGACTTCCTCCGCAGGCTCGTCGACGCCGACGCCAACGCCACCTGATGTCGAGATCACCGACCAACCACCTCGACATCGATCTAACTCGGCGGCTACCACCTCCCTCCCTCCAGAGGCAGAGGAGTCTTCTTTTTCTTGTTGCACTGTATCTCATCATCAGCTTATTGCTAGGGAGAGGAAGAGCGTTTCTTTCCCATGTCCAATCCTTTCTTTTTTACCTTCATTTTTTTGTTGTTCCTGCTGTTTGAGTACCATCCATCACCATTAGGCCTCGTCTGCTGCTGGGAAGGCTTCTATTTTTCGCGCCTTCTCGCGAGGCACTGTAACTAGTTTGCTTTTGTATCATGGAGAGAAACTGAGAGAGGAATCAATGGAATCCACTTTCAGAAATCCAGTCTTCTGCTCGTGTTCTTCAGATTTGCGACCTCGACGACGGTCGTCCATCAGAATTAATTTTTCAGTGTTCATTACTGCTGCTACTTTTAGGCGTTTGTCGGTGGACAGCGGCACGAAACCGAAAACTAGAGGTCGAGAGCACGCGGGGACGGCCACAGTGCCTGCGTCTGCGCGTGTGACGTCCAACAGCCTCCTGTAAACGCGACATGCGTTTGTTTGTCAAAAAGGCTTTCGAGCAGGTCCTCAAAAACATCGTAGTACAATGCTTGAACACAGGGACCCGTAGCTTTCCGAGAGATCCATGCCAGGAAATGGTTAGGGTTCATCATCATCAAGTAGCAGAGGATACCATCTTTCTTATGCAAGATTTACTTGATGATGCTTCAATCACGCAGTTGTTAGCTTAGCTGTTGCATTCCCAGGTGGTAATTGAACGGGGCCGTGCAAAGAGAAAAAAAGCGGCATGGTGTAATTGTCCTAAGTTAGGACCAGAGATCCAAATTTCGACCGAAATCTCGCAATGAAATTTCGACTGAAATCTCGAAGGTCTTTTCGGTTGTGACCGAAATCGTTGTTCATCCGAAATATCGCTCTACTCACCGGAAGAACTACTACCTTTTTAACTCGACTTTCGTCCCGAATTTCACGGATTTCCATCATTTTCGACAGGGACTGAGAAATTGCTGAAATTGAAATACTTACTCCCTCCGTCCCACAAAGACCGTTCGTTTAGAAAATTTAGGACATGCTAGTAGTTGTGACAAATGACCTTGTTGTCTCTATTTAATCATGCGTTGGAACTTGAAAAAAAGGCATCAAATAAGTATTTCATTGGCTCCATGTGTTTCTCAATGCAATATTTCCTTGGTACTTGGTGTTAGTTTAATAAGAAGAGCATTTAATATGAGCTAAAAGAACACTCTTTGTGGGACAAATTTTGAAAGTTACACGAACCGTCTTTGCGGGACGGAGGGAGTATGGATTAAAACATACGCGGCATGTGCGATCTTTCCTTTTCATCTTTTTGGTTTGTCACTGTCGACGACAGCACCGGCCCCATGGACACAACCTGCACCTGTCACGCTACTGTTTACACGAATGCAACATTACCAACTGGTCAGCGGAGTACTAATCGGGAGTAATTGCTGCTACTTTTCCTACGGATTATTCGACGACGGACACGCGTGAAGTCGATATCTGGAGTGATGGGAAAAAGGAGGAGGTTCTTGCATCGGGGGTTTTAATTTGAAGAGTACAATGTACAGCAAACTGCTCTGGAGAACTGCACGCCACCGTCATCACTGGTTCATCAGCTACTGTGCTCTCTTGCAGTGTTCCCATGTCGTGTTGCTCAGGGCTAAATTTCGTCCGGATTTTTTTTAAAAAAGAACTATGAACGTTGTTCTCTCCGTCAGACAGAAGATGAATCATCGACTTAATTAGCCTTCGCTTCCATCGATGGCTTAGCGTCCTCGATCGACATGGTCCCTGCGCCGCGGGGCAACGCCGGCCAGACGGTGTCCGCCCAGCATCAGAGTCGAATTCCGGCATGGCGGTCGTGCTACCACGCCGCCGTCGCCATCAAACGAGAACGCGCGCGCGTCGGTGCCGCTGCCGGGCTTGGGGATCTTCACGTTCCCGTCGTCTTCTTCGCTCCGGCGACGACGCCTGCTGCCTAGTACATTATTGCGCGAGAAAACAACGTAGCTCTGCCTCCCACCCTCCTCTCGCTCTCGCCTTTTTCTTCTTGGAGCTGCAGGGTTCCAGCAGCGGGCAGGCAGGCAGGCAGCATCAGCGGCACGTACCTGCCGCCCTGCCGGAGGATGGGGGCGGACGTACTGGGTGATGGCTGCAGGGCGCGCGAGGCGCGAGCAGATCGATCCATCCATGGGCAGGCAGCGAATGAATACGGCACGTTGCGGGGGCCCATGCGGCGTCGCCATCGGCGGAAAGGAGCGGTCCTGCGCCGCGGAGCGTGGCGTCTTGGCAGCAGGGCAGGGCAATGGCAGCAGCAGCCAGCAGGCAGGCAACCCGAGAAGCTTGCTGCGTTGTTGCATCGGTTTGGCACCGTCGTCAGAGCAGCGGCGCCTAATTCAGAGAGACCGCGACGTCTCGTCTCGCGCACGCAGGCTGCTCGATCTCAAGTCCTGAACACGCGCAGCGATCGATCAGCTGCCGTCCCGGCCGGGAACGATGTTGCCATTGCCATTTGCCTGCCAATGCCTGATGGGGCATTCGTCAGAGTCTCAGGCTGGCCCAACTAAGAACTAACCCAATATGCTGCTGCATCAACCAGCAGACTACAACTGCTTGCTGCTGCTCCCCTGCCCTTTGACCGGAAAGCGAGCGAATTGAAGCATCACTAATGCAAGAACAAATAAGATGCTCATACTCGCCAAGCCAAACGGAAGCGATACGATTTGCATCCACTAATCATGCACACCACCAACAGATACAGTATCAATTCGTGTAAATGGAATCCGGTCAAAAAGGATCAATTTCGCAGGATCGGGTGCGTTTTAGTTAATCCCCGGTCAGTCTTCAGTCGTCACGGCGACCACGCGCGCACGTACGATTATTCCAACGCAGAAGCTGCGCATTATCGATCTGATTGGTCTACGTTCCCGTTCCTCCGGTGGACTACTGTATACGATCTTCCACGAGGAGGCTGAGACCCGGGGGGGGGGGGGGGATCGGAGAAAATGTCCATGGCTGCTGTTCCTGAGGCGCCGGCGTGACGTCACGGCCGGATGCGTAAGCTTCCTCTGGCTGGTACTACGGGCTAGCTACGGCGCAGCGAGGAAGACGAAGCAGGGACGGCGGCCGGCCTGCTCTCGGCTACCCGGCTAGGGCTGCAGCTGCCTATAGGTTATCGGTAGCTGCACGGATCACTGATCGCTGCCTGTCGCCGCCGGGGAAGGACCGAAGGAGGGAATAGAGAAGGATGCCAAATCCGGCTTGCTTCAATTCTGTCCCTCGATGATGAATCGGTGCGAGTCACTGATGATAATGTAATAACGTGGAGTCGATCGAGTCGGGAGGTCCCTCCCGTGTCGCCCCTCCCGCAGGCGGCCCGGGAGGCAAACCCTAGATCCGCCGCCTCCCAGCCTCCCCTCCTCCACCTCGCCGCCACCCGAGGAGTTGCCGCCGGCCAACCGTGCGGGCTCCAAAGGCGGCGGCGGGGCTCTCCCCGCTCCGCTCCGGCAAGCTCGCGCGGGGTCGGCGAGCCTTGCCGGCCGGGCGGCACCGCTGGCTAGGCGTGGCGGCGGCGGTCGGGGCCCGGCACGTCGGAGTCGGGCTTGGGACGTGTGTTCGTCCGGGGCGAAGTGGATGGCTGCGGCGGCTTCGGCGTTCTTCTTCACCAGGCTGAACGGCGGCGGCGGCGACCTGGCCCCTCCAGGCTGGACGGCGGCGGTCTGGCCCTGCGGGCTGGGCTTGTGGCGGCGACTCCCCCGGTGTGGAGGTGGCTCGCCGCGGCGGCCCCTCCTGGGGCTTGGCGGCGGCCCGCCGGCCCTCCCGGATCTGGGAGGCGGTGGCAGCTCGCCGGCCGGCCCCGCCGGGGCTGGGAGGCGCGGCGTCTTGCCCCCTCTCGGCCCCTCCTGGGCGGCGGCTTCCTCCTGGGGCGGGGGGCTGGCGCTGGCCTGCTCCCCCCTCGGTCTCTCCTGGGAGGTGCGGCGGTGCTGGCCTGCCCCCCTCTTGGGCGGCGGTCTAGCGCCCTCTTCCTCAACGGTTGTGCAGGATCGACATCATCGTGGTGGTGGAGTCGGGAGGTCTGCGCTGGTGTCTCCAGCTTTGGTGCTCGCCTGCGGCGTCATGGTGGCGTTCTTGGCTTCACCAGGCTTCTTCCCTGCAAGGCTGTTGCGGAGGTGGTGGGGGTGTGCTGCGGTCTTTGGTCGAGTGTGTTGCAAATCTGGGTTCCTCCGGGCGAAAGCCTTCACCGACACTCTCGTCGGTGGCAATGGTGACGGCGCTCCTGAACGTCGTTTTCCCCGTTGGGGGCACCATTGCGGAGTTCCCTCCTCCGCAACACAGGGTTCTCAGGGTGAAAACCCTGCCCAGTTTGGGTGAGCGACGGCAGCGCCACTGGCGTCGCGCCCTTGTTGGAGGCGTTGTCTCTTGAGACCCGCATCGGCTTGTGACAGTGGCGATGGTGGAGATGCGCTTGTTCTGTGTCGGTGGCTCTGTGCTGAGGATCCATGGGTGCTGGTTTGTCTTGGGCTGGCGTGCAGGTTGCTGCAGTGGTGAGCTCGGTGTCGGCTGGGCGGAGGTGAAGCTCTCATTGAGGTCTTAGATATCTGAGTCTTTGGCAGAGGAGTGAGGCGGTGGATGCGGCGAGGCCCCCACGCAGAGAGGCCAGGATCAGTGGTTGCGCTGGGTGCTGAGATGGGAGTGTTTGCTGAAGCTTCACTAGTTCAGAGGGATCGACGAACGTGTTTGTACAGCCTGAGGTGACAGTCTCATGGTGGAAGAGCTCTGGGGGCCGTTTGGGCCTGCAGCGGGTTGCACTTCGGCGTGGCCCAGCGTTGGCAACGACGACGCAGGATCCAGCGGCTTGTTTCGATCTTCTCTCCCATCGGGTTGAGGATGGTTGTGTGCCTGTTGGGTGTGTTTTGTTTCTGTTCAGGGTTTGTTTGTATGGTGGTGTTCACTTCGGCGTGTTATGTAACTTTGATGCCTCTTCTTGTATGACATAGCAGTGATCCTGCTTTTATTTTAAAAAAATTGATGAATCGGTGCAAGGCAGCCGCAATTATTGGCCCAAGATGGTCCAAGAGAGAGCAGAGGCAGCAGCCTTCCCTAGCTAGCTGGAGACGCTGCTGAGCTAGGAGGGACAGGGGCACAAGGCCAGTGCCGATGCGTCGCTGCTGCATGCATGAGACGACGGCGCAAGCCGGCCGGCATAAAGGGCGGTTGGGCCGAGAGCTGGCCGCACTGACTGCAGACGGACGCATCGCCCATGCATCTCCATCGCCTACGCCTACGACGGACGGACGAGAGCTGAAGACGACGGCACGAGTGAATCTTGTTGTTACGGTGGGCCGGGTGTACCAGCGCCGGCACAAGATGGACGACGCGGCCGCGACGCCGCGTTCGCCCCTTCCGCAAGACTAGGAAATTAGTTGGCTTAATCCTTAAGTTAGAGATATTTCATTTGCTTGTTAGAGATAAGATTTGCTTAGATTGGTTTGTTAGGAATTTGGCTATATAAGCCTAGACAATCGATGAATAAAGATTAGCTGGAGATTGAGTTATCTCCCCAGCCCCGCAGCTCTCTCGCTCTGGCGTCGCGCCCTCGCTGACGCCGAGAGCCAACCCAACGCCCTCCGACGAACCACGACTACTTCTTGCGTAATCTGAACCAGAGTTCCAACAATCTGGTATCAGGATTGCCAGGAGCGATGTCATCTTCCAACATCCCCGTGACTTCCGTTCCGCAGCCACCTCCGCCCACCGCGCCTCCGTCCACCGGCGTTCCGGCGTGCTCCGGGGCGCCTGTCTCGTTCGGACCGTCCGCAACGGCGGCCCAGGCAGCCGCCATCGACGTGCTCGCCAACGCCATCTACGGCCTGCAGCGGCAGGTCTACCACATCGCGTCCTGCATGCCGGGCTACGGTGGCGGCGTGGGACACTACGCCGAGGCCAGCAACTCGCCGCCACACCCTCTCTACGGCATGCCAGGATACGGCGTGCTCACCTCTGTTCCATCTACAGCAGCGGTCATCGTGCACACGTCAGCGTCGACCCAGGCGGTCCCGATCACCCAGATTCAATTCCCGCCATCACCGTCGCCAATCCCGGGATTTTCCCAGCAGCCGCCGGTCTACCAAATTCCCCCACAGCAGCCGCCGCTCCAGGGGTCCGGCACCCTCTTCACTTCGGCCATCTGGAGGACCAGGCCGAGGGCGCCGGCGTTCCGCGCTACTACAAGCACTCCTTCCCCACCTTTGACAGACGCGAAGACCCCTTGGGCTGGCTCAATCGCTGTGAGCATTTTTTCCGGGCGCAGCGCACCGGCGACGGCGAGAAGGTCGGTCTCGCCTCCTTCCACATGACCGGCGCGGCCCAGCACTGGTACTACATGCTGGAACGCGACGCCGGCATGGTGTCCTGGCCCCACTTCAAGGCGCTTTGTCAGCAGCGTTTTGGTCCGGCCATGGGCACCAATCACTTGGCGGAACTCGCGCGCATCCCGTTCTGCTCTTCCGTCGACGACTACATCGAGCACTTCCAAACCCGCATGGCGCACACCGGGTACCTTTCGCCGGAACAGCAAGTCCGCCTCTTCACAGGCGGCCTCCCCGATTCCATCCGCGTCGACGTCGAGCTACAGCTTCCACACGATCTGCAACGCGCCATGGCGCTCGCGCGCGCGTATGAGCGTCGCGCGGCCGCGTTGTTGCCCGCCGCGGCGTCTCGGCCACCTCGAGCACAGCAGCGCCAACCCCAGCCCACGTCGCTGCCATCTGCCCCTGCATCGACACAGCCCCTGGCGATTACAGCCGCCCCGTCACCGCCGCCGCCGCGACAGCTTCGCCGTCTCTCACCGGCCGAGATGGCCGAGTGGCGCCGTCAGGGCCTCTGCTACAACTGCGACGAGCAGTACGTGCGCGGCCACAAGTGCCAGCGCGTGTTCTTCCTGGAGGTCGCGGACTTCGTGACGACCCCCGAACTTGATGGATGAGTTTCCTCCGACGATCGAGGATGCGCCACTGATCTCCCTCAACGCCATCACGGGCATCCACTCCGAGGACACGATGCAGGTCCACATCTGCGTCGGCAACGTGGTGCTCACCGCCCTGTTCGACACTGGCTCGACGCACAACTTCATCAGTACGGCGGCCGCCCGCCGCACCGGCCTGCACTTCCTCGACAGCAAGGGCGCCCACGTCGTGGTCGCCAACGGTGACCGTGTGGCCTGCCGCGGCCTCGCCCGCAACGTCGCCGTTCGCATTGGCGATGAGTACTTCACCGTCGACTGCTTCGCCATCCCGCTCGACTGTTACGACGTCGTCCTCGGGGTGCAGTTCCTCCGGACCCTGGGCCCAATCTTGTGGGACCTCGACGATCTGTGCATGGCATTCTGGCACCAGGGCCGGCGCATCCTCTGGAAAGGCATCGGCTCCACGCGCACGGTCATCAGCACACCAGGGCACCTCTACGCGGCCCGCGGCTCGGAACCCGCGTTCCTCGAGCGCCTTCTCAGTTCGTTCGAGGACATCTTCGCGGTGCCGTCGGGCCTTCCACCGCCTCGCCCCTGTGATCACCGTATCCACCTTCTTCCAGGGACAGCGCCGGTGGCCGTGCGCCCCTACCGGTATCCACAGCTCCAGAAGGACGAGCTCGAAGCGCAGTGTGCCGCCATGCTCGAGCTGGGCATCATCCGGCCATCCACGTCGCCGTTCTCCGCCCCAGTCCTCCTTGTCAGGAAGCCCGACGCCTCATGGCGCTTTTGCGTCGATTACCGGGCACTCAACGGGCAGACGGTGAAGGACAAATTTCCAATCCCCATGGTGGAAGAGCTCATCGATGAACTTCACGGCGCGCGTTTCTTCACCAAGTTGGATTTGCGAGCAGGCTATCACCAAGTGCGCGTTCATCCCGATGACGTCGAGAAAACCATGATCACTTCGAGTTCCTCGTGATGCCTTTCGGCCTCACCAATGCACCGGCGATGTTCCAGAGCTTGATGAATGCCGTGCTCCATCCCTTTCTCCGTAAGTGCGTCCTGGTGTTTTTTGACGATATACTCATCTACAGCACTTCGTGGACCGAGCACCTTCAGCACTTGCACGCGGTGTTCACCGTCCTGCGCGAGAATCAACTCCGGGTGAAGCGATCCAAGTGCACGTTCGCCACCGACTCGGTCGCCTACTTGGGCCATGTGATTTCTGCGTCCGGCGTGGCGATGGACAAGGAGAAGGTCGCCGCGGTGGAGTCTTGGCCACGCCCAGGGAACGCGCGGGCGCTGCGTGGGTTCCTGGGCCTCGCTGGGTATTACCGGCACTTCATCCGCGATTTTGGAACAACGGCGGCGCCGCTCACACAGCTCCTCCACAAGGAGGGCTTGCTCTCTCCACCGCGCCGGTACTCCACTTGCCGGACTTCGATCGGCCGTTAGTGGTGGACTGCGACGCCTCAGGCACAGGGTTTGGCGCCGTACTTCATCAAGGCGCGGGACCCCTGGCCTTCTACAGCAAGCCCTTTGCCGCCCGTCATCTCAAGGTCGTCGCGTACGAGCATGAGCTCATTGGCCTCGTGCAGGCGGTGCGCCACTGGCGCCCCTACCTATGGGGCCGGCAGTTCATCGTCCGCACGGATCACTACGCGCTCAAGTACATGCTCGATCAGCGCCTCTCCACCGTGCCCCAACACCAATGGATCAGCAAGCTCTTCGGCTACGACTTCACTGTTGAGTATCGGCCTGGCCGCCTGAACACGGTCGCCGACGCTCTGTCACGCCGCGAGCAAGACACGCCAGTGTTCCCGGCACTAGCGACGCTCTCCGGACCGACGTTCGAGTTCTACGCCGAGCTACGCACTGAGCTCCAGGACAACGACGACCTGCGCCGCATCTGCGACACCATCATGGCGGAACGTGGCGAATTGTGGCGCGTCGAGGACGGCCTCATCATTTGCGGCACCCGTGTGTACGTCCCGACCGCGTCCCTGGCGCTTCCGACGGTGCTGCAGCTTGCCCACACCAGCGGCCACGAGGGGGTACAGAAGACACTCCAGCGCCTGCGCCGCGACTTCATCGTGGATCGGGATCGCCGCGTCGTGAGCGAGTTTGTGTGCGCCTGCTCTGTCTGCCAGCGCAACAAGACGGAAGCACTCCATCCCGCCGGCCTTCTTCAACCTCTCGACGTACCGACGCAAGTGTGGGCGGATATCTCGATGGATTTTGTCGAGGGCTTGCCGAAGGTGAATGGTAAGAGTGTTATACTCACCGTGGTGGACAGGTTCTCCAAGTACGGGCACTTCATCGCATTGGGCCATCCCTATACCGCGGCGTTCGTCGCTCACGTTTTCTTCAACGACATCGTCCGCCTGCACGGCATGCCGGCGTCCATCGTTAGCGATCGCGACCCGGTCTTCACCAGCAATGTGTGGCACGACCTCTTCAAGATGGCGGGCGTCAAACTCCGCATGAGTACGACCTTCCATCCCCAAACCGATGGCCAGTCCGAGGCGGTGAACAAGGCAATCGCAATGTACCTCCGGTGCATCACCGGCGACCGTCCGCGCGCGTGGCTAGAGTGGCTTCCATGGGCCGAATACTATTACAACATGGCCTTTCACTCCGCCCTGCGCACGACGCCATTTCAGGTGGTGTACGGGCGGCCGCCGCCAGCTTTGATCCCCTATGAGCCGGCCTCGGCCCGCACGGCCACGACGGATGCTCTGCTTCAAGACCGCGACGCCTTCCTCGCCGATGTTCGCGACCGCCTCCTCCAAGCGCAAGCCTACGCCAAGCGCCATTACGACGCCGGCCATCGCCCACAGGAGTTCGCCGTCGGGGACTGGGTGTGGCTCCGTCTCCTCCACCGGCCGGCGCAGTCCTTGGTCCCAGGTGCCGGGCCATTCCAGGTGCTGGAGCGTATGGGGGAGGTGGCGTATCGCCTTCAGCTGCCGGAGGGTGCCCGCATCCACGACGTGTTTCACGTCAGCGTCCTCAAGCCTTTCCGCGGCACGCCGCCTTCGTCCACGCCGACTCTTCCACCGCTTCAACACGGTCGTCTTCTCGAGGTTCCAGAGCGCGTCATTCAAGCTCAGCTGCGCCGCGGGGTCTGGCACGTCCTCGTTCGTTGGAAGGGGTTGCCGCCGTCGGAGTCCACGTGGGAGCCCGTCAAAGATTTCCGCGCGGCGTTTCCGGAGTTCATCGACGGTGGGAGTGATGTTATGGTGGGCCGGGTGTACCAGCGCCGGCACAAGATGAACGACGCGGCCGCGACGCCGCGTTCGCCCCTTCCGCAAGACTAGGAAATTAGTTGGCTTAATCCTTGAGTTAGAGATATTTCATTTGCTTGTTAGAGATAAGATTTGCTTAGATTGGTTTGTTAGGAATTGGGCTATATAAGCCTAGACAATCGATGAATAAAGATTAGCCGGAGATTGAGTCATCTCCCCAGCCCCGCAGCTCTCTCGCTCTGGCGTCGCGCCCTCGCCGACGCCGAGAGCCAACCCAGCGCCCTCCGACGAACCACGACTACTTCTTGCGTAATCTGAACCAGAGTTCCAACACTTGTCTTTGGATCCTGCATCTGAATCTTCTCTTTTTAAAAAAAATCCTGCATCTGAACTGGCGATCCAGCAAGAGACTTTTCTTCGGTGAGGCCCGGCCATGTGTGTGCGCAGTGTGCTGTGTGGGGGACCCTGCTCCCACTCTGGTCTTTCCACGTACTATACGCATGCATAGTCAATAAGCTATGCATGTAGTAGGCTAGTAGCTGATACAATACACACTAGGCAATAGGCATGCATGTCTGCATGGGCTGAGATCGATCATCAGGTTCAGATAATTGGAGCCAAAAGCAGAACATGCATGGACGAAGCAAATTAATGGCTTTTGCATTCCGGCCACTGATAGATGATCTGAGCAACTGAGCAAAGCCTCGCCTCAGATCTCGGCCTGCGGCGAACAGCAGGGCCACTTTTGCATCAGTGGTGGGTGCGGTAGATCATCGCTAGGAAAGTGCTTAAATCTCCGACTGACGACGTCTCCCTCCCTCCCTCCCGACCCCTCCCCCGCCCCCTCTTCCCCGCCGGCCACCGGAGCAGGATCTCCCTGCTCCGGGAGGCGCGGCCCTCCCCGCCGCCGGATCCGGAATCCCCACCTCATGCTCGTCCCATCCCACCCCTTCTCTCCCCCTCTCGTGCCCCCTGCAGGGAGATCGACCCGGCGCTCCAATGGTGGTTCTTGAGCTTCGAGAAGCCATGGACGGCGACGACCTCCTTGGGGAGGAGCTCCATGGTGCGGCGCCCCCCTCCGGCCACCCCTCCGCGCGCCGCCCCCTCCTTCTCGGGGCGCCTGACCACTCCGCCGCCGGGGTGGCGCCTCCGGCCGCCCCAGCGCGGGTGGTCCGGCCGCGGCCCGGCCGGCTGTTGCCGAGGCCGCCGCTCGGCCGGCCGTGGCCGCCGTGCGCCGGCCTCTGGGCCACCCCGCCGCCGCGCCTGCCGCCCCCGCCCGGCCGGCCGCAGCCGCCGCGCGCCGGCCTGCTGCTGGTCCGGGGCGGGAGGCCTCACCGCGGCCGGCCGCCGCCTCCCCGGTCGCGGTGTACTCCCGTGCCCAGCCGGCCGCGGCCGCGGCCTCCCCGCCTCCCTCTCGGCCGGCCTGCGCCGGTGCCCCCCTGTGGCCGCGGCGGCCTCCTCCGGCGGCCGGCGGCCGGGCGCAGCTGCCCTGCCCGCTGCGACCGCGGTAGGGGAGCGGCCGGGCAGCCCTGCCCTGCCGGCTGCCGCCCGCCCTGGCCGCCGCTGCCGCAGCGTGTGGGCCGTCGCGGGACGGATTGGGCAGCGCGCCGGTTGCCGCTACTAGCTCCTCGCGCTTTGATGAACCCGATGATGGCCTCGACGTGGCCTCACCACTGCCGGTCGAGGCCGTCCCCTCTCCCTCGCCCCTACTCCTCCCGGTCGTCCCTCTACCCCCGACCGTCGGGCTGGTTGGCTCTCCCTCGGTGGCATCACCCGTGGCCGAGGTCGACGCCCTCGCCGCGCTCGCCGCTGTCCCGGGCCTCTCCCCCGCCACGACCGCCGCGCTCGCTGCCGCCGGGCCGGCTGCGGTTGCCTCTGCTCTCCGTGTGTTGGAGGCGTGCGCGGGGCTCGGCGGCGGCAAGGTGCCGCCCCCCTCCTCCCCCCCCTCTTCCTGGCCGCGTCCTCTCCGCGAGCTAGAGGCGCGCGCGGGGCTCGTCGGTGGCGAGGCGCCACCCTCTCCCTCCACCCCCGCTGCCTGGCCGCGCCCCCTGGAGGCGCCGGGCGCCGATCGCCTGCCTCTCGTCTCTGCTGCAGGTGCGGGGGCGCATTCTGTTGGGCAGAGGGATGGCGACCCCTCTGGTCCCCGTCTGTTTCCGGTCGTGCAGGTGGCGAGAGTGGAGCCCGTCTCGGCGGAGCCCGGCCCCTCCATTCCCTCCTCCAGGGAGCTCTGGGATCTTGAGGCCTCGGGCTCCTCCGCCTCGGGCTCTTATTCCCCTGTGCCGCGTGGTCGCTCCCCCTCCCCCACCTTCTCGGCGCAGGTGCGGGCGGCCGGCATCCCGGTGCCCGGGTGCACCCCCTCTCCGCCGCCGCACCCGTCTCGGTCGCTGCTCCGTGCTCCCCCCGCCCTCGTTGCCTCCGCCATTGCCGAGCTTTCGTCGACGTCTGCACCGCGGCCCGTGGCCGCTTCCTCCAGGGGGATCCTGGGCAAGCGGCCGCTGTCGCCGCCGCGGCCACCTCTGCCCCCCTCGGTGGCGTGCCAAGGCGGGAGGCGGCCGCCCTGCTGCTCCGCCCGCGGCCGAGCCTCGCCGTGCCGGGGGGCGGCCGTGGGGCCGCCGCCTCCTCCTGGCGGTCACACCCGGGGCCCGTGGGTGGACGTCGACGGCTTCGTCGAGGTGCGGTCGCGCAGGCAGCTGCGTGCGGAGCGGTCGCCGCCGCCGCCGCCACCTCCACCTCCGTCCTCCGTCCCCTGGGATCTGGTGGGGAAATGCTTCAACTGCTTCGGGGAGGACCACATCACCGCCTCCTGCCCTCACGCGCCGCGCTGCTTCCGGTGCCACCAGCTTGGGCACCACGAGAGCTCGTGCAGGCGCCCGAAGGTCTGCCTGGTGATGGTGGAGGGCGCCCGTCCTCGTCCGGGAGGTCGCACCCCTTCCTCACCCCTGGTCGCTCCGCGCCCGGTCGGCCGCTCGCTGCCCCCGCCCCACGCTGTGCAGGGGAGGGGTGCCCGTCCGCCTCCGCCTCCACCTCTTCGGCAGAGGCAGGAGGCGCGGCTGCCCCCGCCCCCGGAGCCCTGTCGTCGCCCTGCTCCAGCGGCCCGCGACCAGCCGCCTCCCCCGCCGGAGGGGCATCGTCGTCCACCTCCGATAGCCCGTGACGCCCCGCCGCCTCCGCCGCAGGTGGCCCGCGGGCGTCCCCCCCCCTCTGCGGCACGCTACGACGCGGCACCTCGCGATGCGGCGCCTCGGGACGACGCTCCTCCGCCACCTCGTCGTGCCGCGGCCAGGGCGGGCGAGGTGGCTTGGGGGGTGCCACCCCCCTCCTCTTCCCTCGGGGGCCTCGGGGGCCTCCGCTGCGGTCCCCGCTCTCGGGGTCGTGGCCCCTCCGCCTCCGCTCCCTCCCCCCCGGTGCCCCTGGGGCACCCCTCGCGCCGCCCGCAGCTGGAGACGTGCATTATCGCACACACTCCTGAGGTCGAGGCCAACGAGGTCGCTCTAGAGCACGCTCTGGTCGCCATGGTCGCGAGCAGTCGTCCGTCCGTCTCTACGGCGGATGTGGTTGCCTACCTCACCGGTCGCTTGGGCGTAATGCCGGGGACGTTCATGGCCTACCCGTTCCACCCTGAGGACTTCCTCATCGTCTTCCAGGACGGCCCTGAGATGCTGCGGGTGCTCAATGCACCCACCCCGGACGGCCCCTTTCACCTCACCTTCCGCCGGTGGCGGCGGGAAAACTGGGTGGTCGACGCGGCGCTATGCTACCAGGTGCGGGTGGGCATCAGGGGTGTGCCTCCGCACCTGTGGCTGCGTTCCACGACGCACGACGTCCTCGGCTCCTCCTGCGCGGTCATCAACCTGGCTCCTGAGTCAGAGTCGAAGGTCAACCTCAAGGAGCTCGTCGTCCTGGCCGGTTGCATCGACCCGGACTTGATCCCGGTGCAGACGGACATGTTGGCACCGATCGAGTTCCCCGGGTTGGGCGCCGGCCAGCCCTGCCTGCGCTACCGGGCGACGGTCGACATCGTCCAGATCACCGACACTCTGGCTCCTCCGGCTGATGGGGCTTCCTAGTCGGGGGATCGGAGGGTGGCCCTTCTGGCTCTTCGGGTCGTTTCTTTGCCCCTCCGCTGCCAGGGCCCTCGGCCGTCGTGGGCAGTGCTGTCGCGCCGTCGCGGGCCCCGAGGAGGGCCTCCACCCGCCTCTGGTCGGCGGTCTGGTCGTGCCGCAGGGGGTGGGCAGGGAGCCGCCTGCTGGGGTGCCCCCACTTCTGCACCTATGCCGGTCCTTCCGGCTCCCACCTACCCCTACTGGGCACTATAGGGCATCCACCGCCTGCCTGCCGTCCTGCCTCGGTCGTCTCGCCTCTCCGCCGCTGCTGCGCCGTTTCGCGCCCCGGCTGCCCCCTCCTCTGTGCGGCCAGCCGAGGTACGTACGTTGCTGGTGGTGGCCCCACTCACTCGGGCTTCCTTTGCTACCTCTTCGGCTCCGGTCGTGCGGCACCTCAGTTGTGACGAGTACGCGCCGCCGGAGCACCTCCCTCCTCTTTGTGAGTCGACGCCGCCCAGGAGCCTCGCCGGCGACCCGTTGCTTCTTGAGGCGGGGCTTCTGGTCACCGCTTATGCCTCGCCTGCTCGCGCCGACCTGGCCGTCACCTGCCAGGCTCCGCCGGCTGCCAGCCTCGGGACAGCCCGCCTGGTCCCGGCCGCCGCCCGCCCGCGTCCGGCCGTCGCCCTGCCGCGGCTGGCTGCTCAGCCTGGTGAGAGCCAGGTGTAGTTCGAGGACCGGTGGATGGTTGCTTCCTGGTGTGATGAGTGATTGACAACGTGGTGAGGACTGATTCTTGGCAAAGTATTGCAGGTGCAGGTTGCGGCTTGACTGGTGCAGGTGCAGGTGAAGAACAAGCGCGAAAGGTCGTTGCCAGTGAGGCCTCCAGGTGTGGAGAAGATAAGTAGGCTTAGTTCGAGGGACCCGGTGGCCAGCGGGGTCAAGTGCGGGCCGCATGGTGGCAAGAACGGCAAGATGAAGTCATGGACGGTTTCTTGGTTGAGCCTCAAAACCAAGGTCGAGCCGGGACTACGTGGGAGCCGAGTCATGAGTGGTGATTGGCGGAGGCTACACCGAGTTCGTGGGATTTTCGGTGGTTCACCAGAAAACCACTGGGTTCCTTGGTTGATCCACAAAGCCAAGACCGAAGAACCGAAGATGGAGGTGCAGCAGCTCCATACCGGTCTGACCGGTGGGTCTGACCGGTCTGACCGGTGGGTACCGGTCTGACCGGTGAGGAGCACCGGTCTGACCGGTGTGCGACGACGCAGTTCGGAATCTTCGAAGCGGAGGACACGCGTCGGGATCGCAAGGCTTGCGTCGAGGCTAAGCAAGTTTGCGGTCGCTGGGCATCCGTCCGATGGTGCGAAGACAAAGATTTCCAATTTCGCCATTGAGGGGTATGTATCCCTAGTTAGCTTGTAAGGGTATTTTAGTCTTTCGGTTGCCTCCATATAACCCAAGGGGTGAGAGGATGGCAGCCATCTCTTGGAACCCTAGCTCATTTGCTTTCCTATTTTCTCTTCCTATTTTCCTTAGGATTTTCATAGGACTAGCTTGAGAGCTTCATGGTGAGATCTTGTGAGAGGGAAGGATGATCGGGCGGCAAGCTAGACCTTGTATGAACCTCTTTGGTATGTATAGATGATTCGGCGTGGTTCCTCAAGGCTTGTATGTGTCTTTCCCATTTCTCCTTTTTGGTGATTTTCGGAGCCCTTTCTTGGCGCTTATCTTGGAGCGATTTCGAGGCCTTTCTCTTTGGGATTTGGTGGGGGATGTATGCATGAACCCTTCGTGGTTCTTTTCCTTTTGATTCCCCTCCCAAATCAGTGAGTAAAGGGGCTCGATTTTGGGGTTTTCGTGGCTCTAGGGTTAGAGGCGTTCTTGGTGGGATTTCTTCGATTCCTCTTGATTTAGCAAGTTTTGGTGGACCAAATCTTGGCTATGGAGTGCCCATGAGGTGTTCCTACTATCCCCAAAGTCTTGCACAAATCCGTGGAGCGATTCGGGAGATCGGGAGTTGGATTTGGGGGAGTTGACCCGCGGGTGCTGTTCATCCCCGAGCGGCCCAGCCTGACCGGTCTGACCAGTGCTGCTCACCGGTCTGACCGGTGCAGAGGCTCTGTGGGTTTTGCCTCAGGTGAACGTTCTAGTGAGTTCGTTGTAGTCCCGTGTTGCTGCTGTTTCGAGTTTGGGTCAGTTTGGAGCTCTGTAGGCCTGTTTGGTGGATTTGGGGTTTCCTGGCTTGAACCGGTCTGACCGGTGAGCTACACCGGCCTGACCGGTGTAGAGGCCTTCTGTGGAAGTTCCCAGGTTTTACCAGCAGGGACCGGTCTGACCGGTGCTGCTCACCGGCCTGACCGGTGTAAGTCAGTGGTGCTCTAGTTGGTGTTCCGCTGCGTTCTCGAGTTTGTGAAGGTGGTTGTTGGTTCCTAGGACCAGTAGCACTCCAGTGGCTGCGTGGTCTTGGCCAACTTGGGTAGTTGAGTCGGAGACGTGATTTGGAAGCCGTGTTCGTCTTGTTGGAGTTATCATCTCCTTCGAGAAGAATTTTTATCAGCTCCCATTCACTCCCCTCCCCTCTCTGGTTCGCCTAATCGGTCCTTCAATTGGTATCAAAGCCAGTTCGGGTCTTCATTGACTCTTATCAGTCTAAGATCCAAAGATGGTGTACCAGGAACGGGGTTCGGGTCCTCCGCACTTCGATGGGAAGAACTACCAGATGTGGCAGAGGCGGATGGCAGCGTTCCTCCGCGGAGAGGGTCAGATCCTTTGGGACGTCACGGTGAACACAGCTTATGTTCATCCGATGAACTTCCTTGCTCCAGGATCGAGGGATATGTTCGAAGCCAACAACAAGGCTGTCGACTACTTGTTTCGTGCTCTGTGTCAGCCTGAATTCGATCGGGTTCAGACAGAGGACTTAGCTTGTAGGATTTGGGAGCAGTTGAAGGATGCTCATGCTGGGAATGCTCAGGTTCAGGCTCGGATGTACGCGACTTACCGGAGAGAGTACGAGAACTTCACTCATCTCCCCGGCGAGTCCGTCGATGCCCTTTTCCAGCGGTTTACGGTCGTTGTGAACAACATGAGAGCCAATGTGGCCGTGCTCCCATACGATGATCATGATAGAGCCGTGAAGCTCTTGCACTCGTTGGATTGTACCGTATGGGACGGGAAGTTTGAGGCTATTGTTGAGTCCGAGAAGTATGACACCTTGACAGTGAACGAGCTGTTCTCGAAGCTCAAGTCGGCTGAGTTGGACCGTGGTATGACAGCCAAGATCGAGAGCCCGACTGATTCTCATAGTCTCGCTCTCATTGGTGGCAAAGGAGCTAAGTCTAACGCAAACGCATCCTCCAGGATGTACTCTCTGTCTTCTTTGATGTCTTTGCCAGACGAGGAGTTTGACGTGCTTGGAGAGGACGAGCTGGCGTTGCTGACCAGGCGGTTCGAGAGGCTGCACGAGAACCGGGTGAACACAAGGAGGACAGCACGGACGTGCTTTCAGTGCGGCAAGCCAGGACACTTCGTCGCTGACTGCCCGGAGAAGACGGAGAACAAGGACGGCTACAGGCACCGGTCGAGCAAGGATGGCAAGTACCGATCGAGGCGCGATCACAAGCACAAGAACAAGCACAAGGACGAGCGACGGTCGAGGAAGAAGGACAGCCGCGGCAGGAAGGCCCGAGCGATGGTCGGAGCGAGCGACGTCGACTCCAGCTCCGCCTACTCTTCCTCGAGCTCGAGTAGCAGTGAAGATGAAGGTGATCGGCGTAAGAACAAGAAGTCATCCAGGAACTTGAGCGGGTTGAGCTGCTTCATGAGAGATGGCTTCTGCGGCATGGCTCGTAGCTCTGGCAGCAAGAAGAGTCACCAGAGCGACTCGGACTCCGACTCCGAGGATGAGGTATGTGATGAGCTCTCTTCTTTGCGCAAGGAGAATGATGAGTTGGTTGACTTGCTTGATAATCGCGATCACATGCTTAGAGAGGCCAAGAAGATGAGGAAAGAGCTTAGGGCCTCACTAGAAGATGCTAGGAACCGTGTGGCTGAGCTAGAAACCCAGAACCTAGATGCTAAGCTTGAGATTGATTCGCTTAAGGCTTCTCCTGTGGTTTCTGATGATGTTGATTGTGTTGATTGCTCTGTGTACCTAGCTGATCTTACTGCTCTTAAGGATAAGCATGCTTCTACTTGTGATGAACTAGATATGCTTAGGGTTGAGGTGGCTGAGCTTAAGTCTAGACCTGCTTTGCTAGGTGCTTGCACTTCTTGCCCTGTTTTGCATGGAAAGATTGATGAGATGCATGCTTACACTGTTTCGCTTGAGGCTAAGTTGAAAGAGCCTATTCCCACTTCTTGCTCTACTTGTGAATTGCATGCGGTTAAGAATTTGGAGCTTGCACATTATGTTGATCGCTTGCAGGATGAGAATGATGAGCTGAGGAAATATATGAGCTGGTTGTCGGGTCAGGAGCCTCAGCTTGGTGTCATGATAGCGGCTTTCAAACGCTATGATGGTCAGGCACTTGGGGCTGACAAGCTTGGAGAGAACAGTGGTGAGGGAGTTGAGAGAGTTGGAGAGATTCCTATCCCACCACCAAACAGATACAAGAACAAGTTTGAGCCCAAGCCTAACCATCTCAGAAACAAATTTGACACTACTCCAGATCCACCCATATTCCCTCACCCAACAAATGATTTCCAGAAACCGGTGAAGTTTGTGAGCCCAAAGGGAGGTGAGGAAGGAGAGAAGAAGGGTGAGAAACCGAGTGGGCAGCCCCAACCCAAGCCAAAGCCAAAGCCACAGCCCATGAAGTTTCATTGTGGGTATTGTGGGAGAGATGGTCACAAGGATGAGTTTCGCTTCAAGAGGAAGCGTGAGGAGAGAATGGCTAGAGAGTGGGCTAACAAGGATAGGTACCACCCCTCTAATGGTGTACCTGAGCCTCGTATGCAGATGCCCAGGGCCAAGGCGATTGTGAGGACGGTTCCGGCTTGGGGAGACCGGAAGGCAGCAGGTGGTGCTGCTGGCCGAGCTACACCAGTCAGACCGGTGCACTACACCGGTCAGACCGGTGCAGGTCTGGGCAGACAGTGAGTTGGGTTTCGTGCTCGTGAGGATGCTCGGTTTGGTTCTGGTGGTCGTGGTTCTGGTGGTTGGTCTGGAAAGTTTGCAGGTGGTCAGTTTGCTAGGCGTTCTCCACCTCGTGCTCAATACGAGGGTGGGAGGAGTTGTAGCTTTGAGATGGAGAGGAGGAACGGTCCACGGTTTTCCTTTCGTGACTTTCGTTCTCCTCCAGCTAGAGAGGGTTGGTTCCCTCATAGTGGTTACCGTGGTGGTGTTCGTGGTGGTAGCTTTGATAGACGTGATGATTTGGTTTGTGCTAACCCTACTTTGGAGCAAATGACTCGGCACTGGTTTTACTCTTTTGGTACTAACCCCAGTGCTGAGTCGTTTGTTCACTCACGTGCTCGCTTTTGAATTTCAGGTGGGAGACTTGAGGAACATTTGGTTGATTGACTCCGGTTATTCGAGGCATATGACCGGGGACAAGGGGTGGTTCTCAAGTCTCGTCCCGGTGGTGTCCAAGACATACATCACCTTTGGGGACAATGGGCGAGGGCGTGTGCTATCAGAAGGTGAGATCAAGGTAAGTGACAAGGTCACTCTCAGGCGTATTGCTCTTGTTCAATCGCTGGGGTTCAATTTGCTTTCTGTGTCCCAGTTGTTGGATGAGGGCTTTGAGGTGTTGTTTCGGCCTGGTGGTTCTCGGATTTTAGATTCTCGAGGGGACCTTGTTTGCATGATCGTTCCCGAGGGTCAAGTGTTCCGAGCTGATTTCTCTCAGTCTTCTGGTGTGGAGCGTTACTTTTTGGCTGGTTCTTCGAGTGAGTTGTGGAAGTGGCATAGGAAGTTGGGTCACTTGAGCTTTGACCTTTTGTCTCGCTTGAGTAAACTCAATTTGGTCCGAGGATTGCCACGGTTGAGGTTTGAGAAAGAGTTGGTTTGTGCACCGTGTAGGCATGCCAAGATGGTAGCCTCTTCTCACCCGCCTCTCACCGATGTGATGACTGAGCGTCCATGCGAGCTGCTCCATATGGACCTTGTTGGCCCAGCTCGTGTGCGATCTACGGGTGGGAAGTGGTATGTCCTTGTTGTGGTGGACGACTACTCTCGGTATGCGTGGGTGTTCTTTCTTGAGGAGAAAGGGGAGACGTTTGGTTTTGTTCGAGATCTTGTCTTGAGGTTAAGAAACGAGAGGCACGGAGATGCCATACGAGCGATCCGCAGTGACAATGGCTCGGAATTCAAAAACTCTCGCTTCGAAACCTTTTGCCATGACTTGGGTCTTGAACACCAGTTTTCGAGTTCGTATACGCCTCCCCAGAATGGCGTTGTGGAAAGGAAAAACAGGACCTTGTGCGAGATGGCTCGGACGATGCTCGACGAGCATAGGACTCCGAGAAGGTTCTGGGCTGAGGCGGTCAATACCGCGTGCTATGTGTCGAACAGGATCTACCTCAGGGTTCATAAGAAGAAAACCTGTTACGAGTTGATGCACGGTCGCACACCCAAGGTGAGTCACTTCCATGTCTTTGGTTGTAAATGCTTCATTCTGAAGAAAGGGAAGAAGTTGGACAAGTTCGAGGCTAGGTCTGTCGATGGCATTTTCTTTGGTTATGCATCTCATTCTAGAGCATTTCGTGTGCTCAATCTTGAAACTAACCAAATCGTGGAGACTTGCGAGGTAACCTTCGACGAGACACATCCACGTAGTCAGCTTGTTTTTGAGTGTGCAGGTGACGACGAACTTGGCGAGGAGATCTTTCAGGAGGAGGAGCATGAACATGGAGATGATGAAGATGGCGGTGTGGTGCCCGCGGCTGAACATGTACCTACTACTTCGACGACGATCGAGAACGGACCCTCTCCCACACCTACAATGACAAACCCAGATCAAGGCGAAGCTACTGTTGAGGGGGAGGTAGCATCAAGGCGAGAACCTCCCCGGCGAGTGCAAGTGGATCACCCAGCTTCGAGAATCATCGGCGACATGAATGAACGTACTACACGGTCAAGGGTTCGGAACAATTCTCATTTCGCTCATGCTGCTTTTGTTGCCACCTTTGAGCCCAAAGACATTGGACACGCGTTATCTGATCATAATTGGGTTAATTCGATGCATGAGGAATTGGAGAATTTTGAGAGGAACCAAGTTTGAGTGTTGGTTGACCCTCCTCCAGGGTGTAAGCCGATTGGGACAAAATGGGTGTGGAAAAATAAAGAGGGAGAGAAAGGAGAAGTGGTGAGGAACAAGTCGAGATTTGTTGCTCAGGGGTACAGTCAGAAAGAGGGGATCGACTACGAGGAGACTTTCGCTCCGGTAGCTCGTTTGGAGGCGATCAGGATCCTTCTAGCCTTTTCCGTGGCTAAAGAGTTCAAGTTGTACCAGATGGATGTGAAGAGTGCTTTCCTGAAGGGTGTGTTGGAGGAAGAGGTGTTTGTGAGGCAACCACCGGTGTTTGAGAGTGAGAAGTACCCCCACCGGGTGTACAAGTTGAGGAAGGCGTTGTATGGGTTGAAGCAGGCGCCTAGAGCTTGGTATGGTAGGTTGAAGGGGTTCCTGTTTGAGAGAGGGTTTGAGATGGGAAAGGTCGATCAGACCTTGTTTCTCCTCAGGCAGGGCAGAGATATCCTGATTGTGCAGGTATACGTGGATGATATTGTCTTTGGTGGCTCGTCTAACTCTCTTGTTGCAAGGTTTGCAGAAGACATGAGCAGGGAATTTGAGATGAGCATGATGGGCGAGTTGCAGTTCTTCCTCGGGCTACAAATAAAGCAATCAAAGGAAGGAACATTTGTGCACCAAGCTAAGTACACCAAGGACATTGTGAGGAAGTTCAAGATGGAGGACTCCAAGGCCATGGCGACGCCTATGAGTACGACTACAGCTCTTGATGCGGACGAGGAAGGTGAACACGTGGACCAGAAGGAGTACCGGAGCATGATCGGGTCACTCCTCTACTTGACGGCGACGAGGCCGGACATCTAATTCTCGGTATGTCTGTGCGCTCGTTTTCAAGCGTCTCCGAGGACTTCGCATCGGCAAGCGGTCAAGCGCATTTTCAGGTATTTGCGACACACTCCCGACTTCGGCCTTTGGTACTCTGCGTCTTCTTCTTTGGCGCTTCATGGTTTCTCAGACGCGGATTTTGCCGGGTGTCGGTTGGATAGGAAGTCCACTTCTGGGACTTGCCAGTTCTTGGGTTCTTCTTTGGTGTCTTGGTCTTCCCGCAAACAGTCAAGTGTTGCTCAATCCACTACCGAGGCAGAGTATGTGGCCACAGCTAGTTGTTGCTCTCAACTCCTTTGGATCACATACACCATGAGTGACTTTGGTGAGGAGTATACCCATGTCCCACTTCAATGTGACAGCACCAGTGCCATAAGCGTTGCAAAGAACCCAGTGCTCCATTCCAAAACCAAGCACATAGAAGTGAGGTAATATTTCTTGAGAGACAACGTAGAGAAAGGGAAGATAGCTTTGATCCATGTACCCACACATGATCAACTAGCTGATATTTTCACCAAACCCCTAGATCAAGCAACTTTCACTCGTTTGCGGGGGGAGCTTGGTGTTTCTTTGATTTCTTGAGTTGGCGTGTGGGAGCTCCTTTGTAGCATATGTATAGCTTTCCTTTGTGCATTTCTTGCATTTGGCATGGCTTATGTAACATAGAAGTAAGCACATGGCTCGGTATGCTTTGACATGACATGAGGTGCTTGTGGGTGTTTATGATGGTCTTATGCTTAGAATGGTTGTCCTAGCATGAAGTTTGTGTGGCTTTACCATTTTGACATGTTTTGCTCATGTTTAGGACTTTGCTCATGAGAGGGTGATTTTTCGCAAAATTGCTCAATTCTATCTTAGCTTCGCCCAATGGTTGTGAAACTTGGTGATCATGAAGTTGATGTCATTACGAAGCTATAGAGTATCTAACTTGCTCATTTGGACATGTGTAGCATCCTTTGTTGAATTTTGTCTATTTGAGAAGCTCTAGGTTGCATTTTTGCATTTTTGGCTTGATTCATGCATTGTCAACAAGGGGGGGAAGTTTGAGCATGTTTTGGCTTGCTGCATGCATTTAGAAGGTTTCCAAGTGGTTTCGAGCAAGTTTTGAGCTCGTGCAGTTCCCAGTTTTTCCCAGGTGGTCATCGGCCTGACCGGTGAGGTGTGCTGGGCAATCTAGCACACCGGTCTGACCGGTGTGGTTGACCGGTTTGACCGGTCAGAGCAAAGCTGAAGCACCTGCTCTGTTTTGCAAGGAGGTTTGCATGCATTCGTCTAGGGGGAGTTGCATTGGTTCAGGGGGAGCTTGCATGTGTGCAGGGGGAGCTCTTTGTGGTTTTCGAGCTTTGGATTGTTGGCTTGTGCTCTTTGCTTGAGCATGTTTTGTCTCGGATGTGTCGAGCCGTTGCCCTTGCCTAAGGGGTCCGAGACTTGTCTTCTTCAAGTGATCTTGCTCTTTGCCTTTTCTTTGGCTTTCGATCGCTTGTTGGAGTTTCTTTTAGTCGTTTCTTTTCTTTTTCTTTTCTCTTGGTTACCAAAACGTGTGTGTTGTCAATGCACTCATCAAGGGGGAGATTGAGAGCCAGGTGTGGTTCGAGGACCGGTGGATGGTCGCTTCCTGGTGTGATGAGTGATTGACAACGTGGTGAGGACTGATTCTTGGCTAAGTATTGCAGGTGCAGGTTGCGGCTTGACTGGTGCAGGTGCAGGTGAAGAACAAGCGCGAAAGGTCGTTGCCGGTGAGGCCTCCAGGTGTGGAGAAGACAAGTAGGCTTAGTTCGAGGGACCCGGTGGCCAGCGGGGTCAAGTGCGGGCCGCATGGTGGCAAGAACGGCAAGATGAAGTCATGGACGGTTTCTTGGTTGAGCCTCAAAACCAAGGTCGAGCCGGGACTACGTGGGAGCCGAGTCATGAGTGGTGATTGGCGGAGGCTACACCGAGTTCGTGGGGTTTCCGGTGGTTCACCAGAAAACCACTGGGTTCCTTGGTTGATCCACAAAGCCAAGACCGAAGAACCGAAGACGGAGGTGCAGCAGCTCCAGACCGGTCTGACCGGTGGGTCTGACCGGTCTGACCGGTGAGGAGCACCGGTCTGACCGGTGTGCGACGACGCAGTCCGGAATCTTCTAAGCGGAGGACACGCGTCGGGATCGCAAGGCTTGCGTCGAGGCTAAGCAAGTTTGCGGTCGCTGGGCATCCGTCCGATGGTGCCAAGACAAAGATTTCCAATTTCGCCCTTGAGGGGTATGTATCCCTAGTTAGCTTGTAAGGGTATTTTAGTCTTTCGGTTGCCTCCATATAACCCAAGGGGTGAGAGGATGGCAGCCATCTCTTGGAACCCTAGCTCATTTGCTTTCCTATTTTCTCTTCCTATTTTCTTTAGGATTTTCTTAGGACTAGCTTGAGTGCTTCATGGTGAGATCTTGTGAGAGGGAAGGATGATCGGGCGGCAAGCTAGACCTTGTATGAACCTCTTTGGTATGTATAGATGATTCGGCGTGGTTCCTCAAGGCTTGGATGTGTCTTTCCCGTTTCTCCTTTTTGGTGATTTTCGGAGCCCTTTCTTGGCGATTTTCTTGGAGCGATTTCGAGGCCTTTCTCTTTGGGATTTGGTGGGGGATGTATGCATGAACCCTTCGTGGTTCTTTTCCTTTTGATTCCCTCCCAAATCAGTGAGTAAAGGGGCTCGATTTTGGGGTTTTCGTGGCTCTAGGGTTAGAGGCGTTCTTGGTGGGATTTCTTTGATTCCTCTTGATTTAGCAAGTTTTGGTGGACCAAATCTTGGCTATGGAGTGCCCATGAGGTGTTCCTACTATCCCCAAAGTCTTGCACAAATCCGTGGAGAGATTCGGGAGATCGGGAGTTGGATTTGGGGGAGTTCACCCGCGGGTGCTGTTCATCCCCGAGCGGCCTAGCCTGACCGGTCTGACCGGTGCTGCTCACCGGTCTGACCGGTGCAGAGGCTCTGTGGGTTTTTCCTCGGGTGAACGTTCTGGTGAGTTCGTTGTAGTCCCGTGTTGCTGTTGTTTCGAGTTTGGGTCAGTTTGGAGCTCTGTAGGCCTGTTTGGTGGATTTAGGGTTTCCTGGCTTGGACCGGTCTGACCGGTGAGCTACACCGGCCTGACCGGTGTAGAGGCCTTCTGTGGAAGTTCCCAGGTTTTACCAGCAGGGACCGGTCTGACCGGTGCTGCTCACCAGCCTGACCGGTGTAAGTCAGTGGTGCTCGAGTTGGTGTTCCGCTGCGTTCTCGAGTCTGTGAAGGTGGTTGTTGGTTCCTAGGACCAGTAGCACTCCAGTGGCTGCGTGGTCTTGGCCAACTTGGGTAGTTGAGTCGGAGACGTGATTTGGAAGCCGTGTTCATCTTATTGGAGTTCTCATCTCCTTCAAGAAGAATTTTTATCGGCTCCCATTCACTCCCCCCCTCTCTGGTTCGCCTAATCGGTCCTTCACCTGGCCGCTGCCAGCCTCAGCCTGGCCGCGGCACGTCGCAGCCTGGTTGCGGCTAGGTGCCGCCCGGTCGTCACGGGACGTCACCCGGCTGCTGCTGGCCATTGCCTGGCTGCGGCTGGCCGCAGCTTGGCCACTGCCAACCACTGCCTGGCCGCTGCTCGGGGCAGCCTGGCCTCTGCCGGCCGTGGCCCGGCCACCGCCTCCGGTCTGGCCGCGGTAGGCCTGGGTGGCCCGCCGCCCTCTCGGCTTCGCGCGACGACGTCTGCTCCCGTCTCGGCCGTGCCTGTCGCTGCCTCCGCGCACGGGTGGACTATGCCCCCCTCGCGTGGTGCCAGTGGCGGACGTCTTCCGCAGGTTGCTCTCCCCCCTGGCGGCCAGCCAGCTGGCGTTGCCCGCGGCACCCTCGCCCGGCTCTTCCTTCGTGGTCGTCACGCCTCCGTTCCGGTCGCCTTCTGCCTCTCCGGCCCCCGCTGAGTTGTGTCCCTCTACCCCTCGGCACTCGCCGGACGTCCCTCCACTGGTCGCGGAGCTGTCTCCCCCCTCCCAGGCTCTCAGGTCGCACTCCCCACCACCTGCTGCGACTGAGGGGCCTTCTCAGGGTGACCTCGAGTCCCTGGTGGCGGACTTCTGCGCCTCTCTACAGCGGCCACCCCCTCCCCCAGTTCTGGGGGCGCCGCGCCATCGCCGGGCGAAGGCTTGCCCGCCGCTCTCCACGCTTCGCCGCAGCAGCCGTCTCGCCGCGGTTTCCAGGGCCCGGGGTCCGAACTCGGTCACCGCGGGCCAGAACCTGCTGATGCGGAAGCTGGGTGTCATGGGGCCATGCGAGGCACCCGACGCTGCCACGTTCCAGCGTTACACGAGGCTCTTCGCTGTTGGCCTGTCAGAGGAGCACTGCAGAGCTATCCAAGAGCTCTTCGGTGCCCAGGTCGAGGGGTCCTTCCAGTGCTCCGTGCTGGAAGATGACGAGTTCCAGGCGGCAGTTCGTGAGCTCTTCCCCGAGGAGCAGCTGGTCGTCGACGCGCAGGCCCGAGCCTGTTCTAGTCGAAAGGTCGTCTTTTTTTGGGGTGTTTAAATGGATGTAAACATAGCTGTTTGGAATGTACGTGGGCTTAACCAGCGTGCTAGACGCTCGGCAGTCCGCGAGTTGGTAGCTTCTGAGTGTGTCTCTCTTCTGTGTCTGCAAGAGACTAAGCTCGCGGTTGTACCCCCTCCCTCATGCTTGATATGTTAGGGCTCGACTTTGATTACGTTGCGTTATCGGCTGCGGGCTCCCGCGGTGGCATTCTGTTCGCTTGGCACAAAGACACCTGGCTCGTCTCCTCCCCCTTCTTTGGCACTCACCACGTTACGGTGAAGGTCGCGCTGCTCTCCGCTCCCTCTCAGTACTGGTGGCTCTCCTGCGTTTACGGTCCGCAGTCTGATGCGGATAAAATCTCGTTTCTCACTGAGATCCGTACCCTCCGTCCGATGCTCTCTGGACCTTGGGTTCTCTGCGGGGACTTCAACCTCATCTACTAGGCGGCCGACAAGAATAACGGCCGCCTCTCGCGTAGAATGATGGGTCGCTTCCGTCGTTTCCTTAACGACCTTGAGCTTCTTGAGCTGCATCTCCAAGGCCGTCTCTTCACTTGGAGCAACGAGAGGTCGCATCCCACCTTGGAGCGTATTGATAGAGTTTTTGTCTCCCAGGACTGAGAGTTTCTTTTCCCCTCCTCTGCTTTTCATGCTGTCTCCTCTAGGTGTTCAGATCATGCTCCCCTCCTCCTTCTCGACTGTGGGGTGCTCTCTAAGAACGCTTCACCTTCCAGGCATTTTGGCCTAAAGTCGAAGGCTTCTTGGACACTGTAAAGGCGGTCTGGTCAGGGCCGTGCCCTGATGCTGATCCGCTCCGTATGATTGACCACCTCCTTCGTGAGACAGCGAAGGCGCTAGTAAAGTTAAGCTCCAAGGCGGTCGGCAGCATTCACCTGCAGATCCAGATCGCCAAGGAGGTCATCTTCCGTCTTGAGGTCGCGCAGGACTCACGGCCGCTCTCTCCCGAGGAGATCTCTTTGCGGCGGTTCCTTAAACTACGCTACCTAGGCCTGACCTCGCTGCAGCGAACAATCGCTCGGCAACAGTCCAGTCTTAGGTCGCTGCGTGAGGGGGACGCCAACACTAAGCTATTCCACCTACATGCCAACCACCGTAGGAGGAAAAATTTCGTCCCCTCCCTTCTGGTCGGTGGTCGTTCTGTTTTTCGGGAAGAGGACAAGGCTTCGGCGGCCTTTGACTACTTCGACCGTATTCTGGGCGCCCATCATGAGCGTTCCTGCGCCCTCGATTTTGAGGAGTTGGGACTCCCACGGATGGACCTGGAGGACCTCGCTCTTCCCTTCTCGGAGGCCGAGGTTTGGGAGGTGATCAAGGACCTCCCACTGGACAAAGCCCCCGGTCCGGATGGCTTCACGGGTCGCTTCTACCGATCTTGCTGGTCGATCATCAGGGGCGATGTGTTGCGGGTGTTCAATGCCCTCTCTGACATGGACTTCCGCAGCTTCCACCACCTGAACGGTGCCCTAATCACCCTCTTGCCAAAAAAACCAGACCCGGTCGCTCTTTCAGATTACTGGCCCATCAGTCTAATCCATAGCTTTGGGAAAATTTTCTCCAAAGCGGCCGCCAACCGCTTCGCCCCGCACCTCTCTTCTCTAATCTCGCCCAACCAAAGTGCCTTCATCAAAGGTCGCCTCATCCACGACAACTTCCGCTACGTCCTTGGCACGGCGAGAGCGCTTTCTAGTCGGAAGCTTCCTAGGATCATGTTCAAAATTGATCTAGCGAAAGCTTTCGACTCGGTCGGCTGGGTTTTTCTCCTTGAGCTCCTCTCGGCTGTCGGCTGCCCTCGCAGATGGACCGACTGGATCTCAGTCATTCTGTCCACCGCCAGCACCAGGGTTTTGCTTAACGGTGCCCCTGGGCAGCGGATCTGCCACGGGCGAGGCCTGCGTCAGGGCGATCCCCTTTCCCCCATGCTCTTTGTGCTGGTCATGGAATGCTTCCATGCCCTCTTCCGCAAGGCAGAATCCCGTGGTCTCCTTCTAGATCTAGGGAGGAGCATCCGTTTTCACGCCTCTCTCTACGCTGACGATGTGGTCGCTTTCTTCTCTCCGGTCGAGCTCGATCTGCGGGTTGTCAAGGCAGTCTTGTCGCTTTTCGAAAGCGCAGCCGGCTTAGCGGCAAACTACAACAAAAGTCAGGTCTACCCCATCAACTGCTCAGAGGGGCACCTGTCTCTAGTCCGATCCATTCTCTCCTGCACGATCGCCGACTTCCCGTGCACCTACCTCGGGGTCCCTCTTTCTATCAAGAGGCTACCCAAAGCGGCGATGCAGCCTTTGGTCGATAAGGTCGCTAGGCGCCTGCCCCCTTGGCAGGGCAGGCTATTGAGCCGCAGTGGCCGCCTCGTGCTTGCCAAATCCACGCTCTCGGTCATCCCGGTTCACATTTCGATGGCGATTTCAATCTCCCCCTGGGCTCTGCGTGCGGTCGAAACCCTCATCTGTGGCTTCCTCTGGTCCGGCACAGAGGTGGCCTCGGGCGGTCGCTGTCTGGTCGCTTGGGTGAACGTCACCTGCCCCACTCGCTGCGGTGGACTAGGCCTGCCCAACCTTCGTATCTTTGGCACCGCACTGCGCCTACGTTGGTTGTGGCTGGCAAGGACTGACCCGGACAGGACTTGGGCGGCGTTCCGCTTCCCCGTGGACAGGCCACCCAGGCTTTCTTCAACGCCTCCATTTCCGTGGAGGTGGGGGACGGTTCCCGTGCGCTTTTCTGGGAAGACAGCTGGCTCTCCGGGTGCTTCATTAAATCCCTTGCACCTAACCTCTGGGCCGCGGTCTCGCCCAGGGTGCGTCGGACCCGCACTGTCGCTGAGGCCCTGCTGACCGGGCCGGCCGGGATCCGTTGGGTTGCTGACGTAACTCACGCCCGGACGGTGCAGGTGGTCCTGCAGTACCTTGTCGTCTGGGACCTACTGCAGGAGGTCAGCCTCACGTCCGAGCCTGACCAGTTCATCTGGAAATGGTCGCCTAGCGGAGTCTAGTCCTCGGCTTCGGCCTACTCCGCCCTATTTCTTGGTCGCGTCAACATCCTCGGGGCACGTCAGATCTGGAAGGTTCACATGCCGGGGAAGTGCAAGTTCTTTGCTTGGCTGGTCTTGCACGGCCGCTGCTGGACGTCGGACCGGCTGCACCATCACGGGCTTAGGGACTCCGACACTTGCGCGCTGTGCGCCCAGAGATCCGAGACGCTGGACCATCTGACGGTCGACTGCGCCTTCTCTAGAGAGACCTAGCATATGGCACTCAGGCATATTCTCCTTCAGGACCTGGCTCCGGATCGCCCGGTGAAGTTCGCCGAGTGGTGGTGCTCCGCCAGGAAGCAGGTCGCTAAGGCACGGAGGAAGGGTTTCGACTCCTTCGTCTGGTTGGTAGCTTGGTCGCTATGGAAGGAACGGAACCGGCGCGTTCACGACGAGAAAGCTCTCATGCCGGTGGCGCTCGTTCCGGCAATCCTGGAGGAGGCTAAGACTTAGGCGCATGCGGGCTTCCTCCCGCTCGCTAGGCTTTTGGGTGTTCGCCCGGTGCGAGCGGTGTAATGTAATGTTTTTAGTCCTCTCTTCTTTTCGTTAGGCCCTGAGCCTGTTGAACTCGAAAACGGATGTTTCTTCTCCTCTCTTAATGAAAAATATGCTTTGCACGTCTTAAAAAAAAAGTAGATCATCGCTCTCCCGGCTCCGATCCATCCAGACACGAAACAAATGATTGGCGCCATGGTTGCTTAGCGCCGGGGATCACCGCCGGCGCCAATAAACAACGGCGTGTCACTCGCCGGGGCTACAGCGACCGGAGCCCAGTAGCCGTCACATGCATGCCGGCGCGGCGCCGGCCATCCTCAGCTCATGCTGCTAAAGCCAGGTTTCTTTTGCGGGCACGCCGGTGGCTATAGTTTAGCTAGAGGCCACGCCGCCGCCGGCGCCGCCGCCGGCGCCGCCGCAGCGCACGTGGCTGGCTGCCCCCCGGGCCGGTGGTGCCGTGGTGGTCCTCGGCCGACCACCGCGGTGGCGCGGTGGCCACGCGCGCAAAGGCGCAGCCCGCCGGCCGGCGACTAAAGCACGCACCGGGACGGCGGCGAAAGAGATGGTTATTAGGCCAGAAAAAAAAGGCACCTTTTCAGTGTGCTTTGAGCTCGCGCGGTGATCGATCGGGACTACACTGGTAGCATGCGTCGTCCAGTGATCGAGTCGAGATCAGAGTGGATAGAGTGTGTTAGCTAGCTCCGGCAATGCTACTAGTGTTGCGACACATCAGCGTGAGACATGATTACATTGACGCATGCATTACCATCCGGAAGAACGAAATGGTCGATGGATACGTGCCGTGTGGCTTCGTGACAAGCGGATTAGAAGGGGTGGAGTACACTTGTCGATCGCCAAACTACTCCATCTTGCAGCTAGCCTCATGGCGTGTACACTTCGGTATGTAACAAGAGATCGAAGACCAAAGCTCCTTTAGTCTACTTGGCCAGAGGGGTTGAGGTATGATCGTAATTAGGAGACTCAGATCAGATTCGATTTCTCATTAAAGCGAATTACGGAGTTGATTTTAAAAAAATTCCCTCGCTGATGAAACCGGAGTTTTAGAGTTTTCTAGGCTGGCTTGTGAGGCGGTCTTACCCCACCGCGCCGTGCCACGAGATCGAAGAGCCCAACAACAATAAGGCCGAGGATGGCGACGTGCTCGTTGTTTTGTACTGTACAACAAGTAGCTTAGTATACTTCCGTCTCTAAATATACGATGTTTAGAACAAGTTAGTTAGTTCAAAAATGAATTAATTTGCTTATCTTAACAGAGAGTGTATTTGTCTGGCCTGATGATGTGTGCAACAACTCAAACACCTATTCTACCTCGGATCTGCTAGCAGTAATGTCCACTTTCTCCACTGAACAAGAGCATCAGATCATGCATGCTTCCTTGGCCTAAAAGAGCTAGCAATACATTTGTTGCCGCTTTAATCCAAAATATATATCTGTTGCGTTTAACTTCCTCCAGTCATTCCCCTACCTTAAAAAATAATCGCACTATCTATGTACCCAGTCGAGTGTTTTCCTTTTTCTTTTTACTATTTCACAATAAAGTGTGAGGTGTGAGAGGTAGGACTAGGAGTAGCAAGTATCAAGGGGGGACACACACCAAAGCATATGCAGGAAACTCCAAAGACCTCGCGACAAGTTTGTGTAGCACGTGTTTTCTCTTCTTTTTTTTTTATGATTAAGCTGATGATTGGCTCACGTACTCTTAGCCTGCTTTGCCTTTATTCAAAGTCTCAAAGAGAAAAGCTAAGGATGAAACTGGTTGTGCTGAATCTGGCCAATAACCCGGGACTCCTTTTCCTTTGTATTTTTTGTTCTCCTTTATAATTTACAGATGAATCTTTCGAAGTGAAGTTTGTTGGAGTGCAGCTTTCAGTAAAGGAATGTTAAAATTGTTGTTCGCAAAAAAAAAAAAAAAAAGAAGAAGAAGAAGAAGAAAGATCAAACGTGGAGGTGGTGGTGATAAGCAAGCAGGTCAGAATGTAGTCGTACAGACAGGCTCATTTTCCCTCTCTCTTGTCGTAAGGCCGATACTTGACCAGGCCCATATATCAAGTCAATACCAGCCCAAAAAATACACCCCCTTCTAAGTCAGGGCCTCCTCATTCATTCATTTTGCTCTCTCTCTCCTCCTTTTCATTTTCTTCTACTCCTTAATTTTTTTTAAGACGTGCAAAGCACGTTTTTCATTAAGAGAGGAGAAGAAACATCTAGTTTTGAGTACAAGAGGCACGAGGTCTAACGAGACAAAACAAAAAGATTACACCGCCCGCACCGGGCGAACACCTAAAAGCCTAGCGAGCGGGAGGAACCCCGCACGCGCCCAAGTCCTAGCCTCCTCCAGGATCGCCGGGACCAGCGCCATTGGCATGAGAGCTTCCTTGTCGTGAACGCGCCGGTTCTGTTCCTTCCACAACGACCAAGCGACCAACCAAACGAAGGAGTCGAAACCCTTCCTCTGTGTCTTAGCGACCTGTTTCCTGGCGGAGCACCACCATTCGACGAACTTTACCGGCCGATCCGGCGCTAGGTCCTGAAGGAGAATATGTCTGAGGGCCATATGCCAGGTCTCTCTGGAGAAGACACAGTCCACCGTCAGATGGTCCAGCGTTTCGGATGCCTGGGCGCACAGCGCGCAAGTGTCCGAGGCCCTAAGCCCGTGACGGTGCAGCCGGTCAGACGTCCAGCAGCGGCCGTGCAAGACCAACCAAGCAAAGAACTTGCACTTCCCTGGCATGTGAACCTTCCAGATCTGGCGTGCCCCGAGGATGTCGACGCGACCAAGAAAAAGGGCGGAGTAGGCCGAAGCCGAGGAGTAGACTCCGCTGGGCGACCATTTCCAGATGAACCGGTCAGGCTCGGAAGTGAGACTGACCTCCCGCAGCAGGTCCCAGATGACGAGGTACTGCAAGATCACCTGCACCGTCCGGGCGTGGGTTATGTCAGCGACCCAACGGATCCCGGCCGCCCCGGACTGAGGGCCTCAGCGACAGTGCGTGCCCGACGCACCCTAGGCGAGACCGCGGCCCAGAGGTTAGGTGCAAGGGCTTTGACGGAGCACCCGGAGAGCCAGTTGTCTTCCCAGAAAAGCTCACGGGTACCGTCCCCCACCTCCACGGAAATGGAGGCATTGAAGAAAGCCTGGGTGGCCTTATCCACGGGGAAGCGGAACGCCGCCCAAGTCCTGTCCGGGTCAGTCCTCGCCAGCCACAACCAACGTAGGCGCAGAGCGGTGCCAAAGATACGAAGGTTGGGCAGGCCGAGTCTACCACAGCGAGTGGGGCAGGTGACGTTCACCCAAGCGACCAGACATCGACCGCCCGAGGCCACCTCAGTACCGGACCAGAGGAAGCCACGGATGAGTGTTTCGACCGCGCGCAGTGCCCAGGGGGAGATGGAAATCACCATCGAAATGTGGACCGGGATGGCCGAGAGCGTGGATTTGGCAAGCACGAGGCGGCCACTGTGACTCAACAGTCGGCCCTGCCAAGGGGGCAGGCGCCTAGCGACCTTATCGACCAAAGGCTGCATCACCACTTTGGGTAGCCTCCTGATGGAGAGGGGTACCCCGAGGTAGGTGCAAGGGAAGTCGGCGATTGTGCAGGAGAGGATGGATCGGACCAGAGACAGGTGCCCCTCAGAGCAGTTGATGGGGTAGACCTGGCTTTTGGTGTAGTTTGCCGCCAAGCCGGTCGCACTTTCGAAAAGCGACAAGACCGCCTTGACAACCCGCAGATCTAGCTCGACCGGAGAGAAGAAAGCGACCACATTGTCAGCGTAGAGAGAGGCACGAAAACGTATACTCCTCCCTAGATCTAGAAGGAGACCACGGGATTCCGCCTTACAGAAGAGGGCATGGAAGCATTCCATGACCAACACAAAAAGCATGGGAGAGAGTGGATCGCCCTGACGCAGACCGCGCCCGTGGCAGATCCGCTACCCAGGGGCACCGTTGAGCAAAACCCTGGTGCTGGCGGTGGAAAGAATGACAGAGATCCAGTCGGTCCATCTGCGAGGACAGCCGAGAGGAGCTCGAGAAGAAAAACCCAGCCGACCGAGTCGAAAGCTTTCGCTAGATCAATTATGAATATGATCCTAGGAAGCTTTCGACTAGAGAGCGCTCTCGTCGTGCCAAGAACGTAGCGGAAGTTGTCGTGGATGAGGCGACCTTTGATGAAGGCACTTTGATTGGGCGAGATGAGAGAGGAGAGGTGGGGGCGAAGCGATTGGCGGCCGCTTTGGAGAAAAGTTTCCCAAAGCTATGGATTAGACTGATGGGCCGGTAATCAGAAAGAGCGACCAGGTCTGGTTTTTTAGGCAAGAGGGTGAGAAGGGCACCATTCAGGTAGTGGAAGCTGCGGAAATCCATGTCAGAGAGGGCGTTGAACGCCCGCAGCACATCACCCCTGATGAGCGACCAGCAAGATCGGTAGAAGCGACCCGTGAAACCATCCGGGCCGGGGGCCTTGTCCAGCGAGAGGTCCTTGATCACGCCCTAGACCTCGGCCTCCGAGAAGGGAAGAGCCAGGTCCTCCAGGTCCATCCGCGGGAGTTCCAACTCCTCAAAATCGAGGGCGCAGGAACGCTCATGATGGGCACCCAGAATTCGGTCGAAGTAGTCGAAGGCTGCCGAGGCCTTGTCCTCTTCCCGAAAGACTGAACGACCACCGACCAGAAGGGAGGGGATGAAGTTTTTCCTCCTACGGTGGTTGGCATGCAGGTGGAAAAGTTTAGTGTTGGCGTCCCCCTCACGCAGCCACCTTAGGCTGGACTGTTGCCGAGCGATTGTTCGCTGCAGCGAGGTCAGGCCTAGGTAACGTAGTTTGAGGAACCGCCGCAAAGAGATCTCCTCGGGGGAGAGTGACCGTGAGTCCTGCGCTTCCTCAAGGCGGAAGATGACCTCCTTGGCGATCTGGATTTGCAGGCGAATGCTGCCGATCGCCTTAGAGCTCCACTTTACAAGCGCCTTCGCTGTCTCACGAAGGAGGTGGTCGATCATACGGAGCGGGTCAACATCAGGGTGCGGCCCCAACCAGACCGCCTTGACTGTGTCCAAGAAGCCCTCGACCTTAGACCAAAAGACCTGAAAGGTGAAGCGTTTCTTAGAGTGCACCCCGCAGTCGAGAAGGAGGAGGAGGGGAGCATGATCGGAACACCTAGAGGAGACAGCATGAAGAGCAGAGGAGGGGAAAAGAAATTCCCAGTCCTGAGAGACAAAAACTCTGTCGATACGTTCCAGGGTGGGATGCGACCTCTCGTTACTCTAGGTGAAGAGACGGCCTTGGAGGTGCAGCTCAAGCAGCTCCAGGTCGTTGAGGAAGCGACGGAAGCGACCCATCATCCTGCGTGAGAGGCGGTCGTTATTTTTGTCGGCTGCCTGGTAGATGAGGTTGAAGTCCCCGCAGAGAACCCAAGGTCCGGAGAGCATCGGACGGAGGGTACGGATCTCAGCGAGAAAGGAGACTTTGTCCGCATCGGATTGCGGGCCGTAAACAGAGGTGAGCCACCAGAACTGAGAGGGGGCGGAGAGCAGTGCGACCTTCACCGTAACGTGGTGAGCGCTAAAGGAGGGGGAGGAGACGAGCCAAGATTCTTTGCGCTAGGCAACCAGAATACCACCGCGGGAGCCCACAGCCGGCAACACAACGTAATCAAAGTCGAGCCCTAACATATCAAGCATGAAGGAGGGAGGTACAACCGCGAGCTTAGTCTCTTGCAGACAAAGAAGAGAGACATGCTCGGAAGCAACCAACTCGCGGACCGCCGAGCGTCTAGCACGCTGGTTAAGTCCACGGACATTCCAAACAACAATGTTTACATCCATTTAAACACCAAAAAAGAGACGAACATTCGACAAGCACAAGCTCAGGCCTGCGCGTCGACAACCAGCTGCTCCTGGGGGAAGAGCTCACGAACTGCCGCCTGGAACTCGTCATCTTCCAGCACGGAGCATTGGAAGGACCCGTCGACCTGGGCACCGAAGAGCTCTCGGATAGCTCTGCAGTGCTCCTCCGACAGGCCGACAGCGAAGAGCCTGGTGTAGCGCTGGAACGCAGCGGTGTTGGGTGCCTCGCGCGGCCCCACGACTCCCAGCTTCCGCATCAGCAGGTTCTTGCCCGCGGTGACCGGGTTCGGACCCCGGGCCCTGGAAACCGCGGCGAGACGGCTGCTGCGGCGAAGCGTGGCGAGTGGCGGGCACGCCTTCGCCCGGCGACGGCGCGGCGCCCCCAGAACCGACGGGGGTGTAGGCCGCTGCAAAGAGGCGCAGAAGTCCGCCACCAGCGACTCGAGGTCTCCCTGAGAAGGCCCCTCAGTCGCAGCCGAGGGCGGGGAGTGCGACCTGAGAGCCTGGGAGGGGGTAGCCAGCTCCGCGGCTGACGGAGGCACGTCCGGCGAGTGCCCAGGGGTGGAGACACCCGTCTCAGCAGGGGCCAGAGAGGCAGGGGGCGACCGGAACGGAGGCGGGGCGACCACGAGGGAAGAGGCGGGCGAGGGGGCCGCGGGCAACGCTAGCCGGCGGTCCGCCAGGGGGGAAAGCAACCTGCGGAAGACGTCCGCCACCGGCACCACACAAGGTGCGGTAGAGCACTCCCCCCCCCCGCACGCGGAGACAACGTGAGGCACGGTCGAGACGAGAGTAGCCGCCGTCGCGCGGAGCCCGGAGGGCGGCGTGCCACCAAGGCTGACCGCGGCCGGGCTGGAGGCGGAGGCCGGCCCGCGTCCGGCAGAGGCCAAGCTGCCCCGAGCCGCGGCCAGGCAGCAGGTGGTGGTGGCCAGGCTGCGGCCAGCCGCAGCCAGGCAACGGCCAGCGGCCGGGCGACGTCCCGCGGCGACCGGGCGGCAGCCAGGCTGCGGCGTGCCGCGGCCAGGCTGAGGCTGGCCGCGGCCAGGCTGCAGCCGGCAGCAGCCAGGCGGCGGCCAGCCGCGGTAGGGTGACGGCCGGCCGCGGGCGGGCGGCGGCCGGCAGCGGCCGGGTCCAGGCTGGCTGGCCCGGGGCAGTCAGCAGCCGGAGCCCGGCAGGCAACGGCCGGGTCGGCACGAGCGGTCGAGGCAGAGGAAGCGACCAGAAGCTCCGCCTCAAGAAGCATCGGGTCGTCGGCGAGGCTCCTGGGCGGCGTCGACCCACGTAGCGGAGGGAGGTGCTCCGTCGGTGTGAAGGCCGCGCGACCGGAGCCGAAGAGGTAGCAGAGGAAGGCCGTGTGAGGGGGGCCACTACTAGCGACGCACGCACCTCGGCTGGCCGCGAAGAGGAGGGGCAGCCGGGGCGCGAAACGGCGTAGCAGAGGCGGAGAGACGAGACGACCGAGGCGGGACGGCTGGTGGGAGGTGGATGCCCTGCAGCGCCTAGTAGGGGTAGGAGGGAGGCGGAAGGACCGGCGGAGGTGCGGAAGTGGGGGCACCCCAGCAGGCGGCTCCCTGCCCACCCCCTGCGACACGACCAAACCTCCCGCCTGAAGCGGAAGGAGGCCCCCCCCCTCGTGGCCCGCGACGGCGCGGCAGCAGCGCCCTCGGCGACCGAAGGCCCCGGCGGCGGCGGGGGGGGGGGCAAAAGAGCGACCCGAAGAGCCAGAAGGGCCACCCTCCGACCCCCCCCCCCCGCCCCGCCGCCTGGGAGGCCCCATCCGCCGGAGGAGCCAGAGTGTCGGTGATATGGGCGATGTCGACCGTCGCCCAGTAGCGCAGGCAGGGCTGGCCGGCGCCCAACCCGGGGAACTCGATCGGTGCCAGCATGTCCATCTGCACCGGGATCAAGTCCGGGTCGACGCAGCCGGCCAGGACGTCAAGCTCCTTGAGGTCGGCCTTCGACTCTGACTCAGGAGCCAGGTTGATGACCGCACAGGAGGAGCCGAGGACGTCGTGCGCCGTAGACCGCAGCCACAGGTGCGGAGGCACCCCCTTGATGCCCACTCGTACCTGGTAGCGCAGCGCCAGTTCTCCCGCCGCCACTGGCGGAAGGTGAGGCGAAGGGGGCCGTCCGGGGTGAGTGCATTGAGCACCCGCAGCATCTCAGGGCCGTCCTGGAAGACGACTAGGAAGTCCTCAGGGTGGAACGGGTAGGCCATGAACGTCCCCGACACAACGCCCAAGCGACCGTTGAGGTAGGTAACCACATCCGCCACAGAGACGGACGGACGAGTGCCAGCGACCATGGCGACCAGAGCGCGCTCTAGAGCCACCTCGTTGGCCTCGACCTCAGGAGTGCGTGCGATAATGCACATCTCCAGCTGCGGGCGGCGCGAGGGGTGCCCCAGGGGCGCCGGGAGGCGAGGGGGCAAAGGTGGAGGGGCCACGGGCCCGAGAGTGGGGACCGCAGCGGAGGCCCCAAGCCCCCCACGGGAAGAGGAGGTGGGGGCGGCGCCCCCCAAGCCACCTCGCCCGCCCTGGCCGCGGCACGACGAGGTGGCGGAGGAGCGTCGTCCCGAGGCGCCGCGTCGCGAGGTGCCGCGCCGAAGCACGTCGCGGAGGAGGGGGCACGCCCGCGGGCCAGCTGCGGCGGAGGTGGCGGGGCGTCACGGGCAGCCGGAGGCGGCCGACGATGCCCCTCCGGCGCGGGAGGCAGCGGGTCGCGGGCCACCGGAGCAAGGCGACGACGGGGCTCCGGGGGCGGCGGTGGTCGCGCCTCCGGCCTCTGCCGAAGGGGTGGAGGCGAAGGCGGACGGGCACCCCTCTCCTGCACAGTGTGGGGCGGGGGCGGGGAGCGGCCGGCCGGCCGTGGAGCGACCAGGGGTGGGGAAGGGGTGCGACCTCCCGGACGAGGACGGGCGCCCTCCACCGTCACCAGGCAGACCTTCGGGCGCCCGCACGAGCTCTCGTGGTGCCCAAGCTGGTGGCACCGGAAGCAGCGCGGCGCGTGAGGGCAGGAGGCGGTGATGTGGTCCTCCCTGAAGCAGTTGAAGCATTTCCCCACCAGATCCGGGGGGACGGAGGACGGAGGTGGAGGTGGCGGCGGCGGCGGCGACCGCTCCGCGCGCAGCTGCCTGCGCGACCGAACCTCGACGAAGTCGTCAGCATCCACCCGCGGGCCCCGGACGTGCCCGCCAGGAGGCGGCGGCGGTCCCACGGCCGGCCCCCCCCCCCGCACGGCGAGGCGCGGTTGTGGGCGCAGCAGCAGGGCGGCCGCCTCCCGCCTTGGCACATCGTCGAGGAGGGGGCGGAGGCGGCCTCGGCGGCGACAACGGCCGCTTGCCCAGGATCCCCCTAGCGGAGGCGGCCACGGACCGCGGCACAACCGTCGACGAGAGCTCGGCAGCGGCGGAAGCAACGAGAGCGGGGGAAGCACGGAGTAGCGACCGAGACGGGTGCGGCGGCGGCGAAGGGGTGCGCTCGGGAATCGGGATGCCGGCCGCCCGCACCTGTGCTGAGAAGGTGGGGGAGAGGGAGCGACCGCGCGGCACCGGGGAGAACGAGCCCGAGGCGGAGGAGCCCGAAGCCCGGGGACATACGGGGCAGAGGGGCCGCCGTCCCCCTGCCCAACAGAACGCGCTCCCGCACCTGCAACAGAGACAAGAGACAGGCGGTCGGCGCCCGGCGCCTCCAGGGGGCGCGGCCAGGCAGCGGGGGTGGAAGGAGAGGGTGGCGCCTTGCCATCGACGAGGCCCGCGCACGCCTCAAGCTCGCGGAGAGGACGCGGCCAGGCAGAGGGGGTGGCGGATGGCGGCGCCTTGCCGCCACCGCACCGCGCGCACGCCTCCAGCACACGGAGGGCGGAGGCCACCGCGGCCGGCCCGACGGCTGTGAGTGCGGCGGCCGTGGCGGGGGAGAGGCCCGGGACGGCGGCGAGGGCGGCGAGGGTGTCCGCCTCACCCACGGGAGTAGCGACCGAGAGGAGAAGAGGCGAGGGGGAGGGGATAGCCTCGACGGCGGTGGCGAGCCCACATCGAGACCATCGTCGAGCTCGTCGAAGCGAGACGAGCCAGGGACGACCGGGGCGGAGGCATCAGCAGCTGCGACAGGCCACGCAGCAGGCGGGGGGGCGGCCGCGGGCAGCATCCCGGTGGAGCGGCTCCTGGCCAGGGCAGCGGCTGCGACCGGAGGGGCGCCCCTGGCAGGCCGAGAGGGGGCCGGCGCGACACCGGCCGGCGACCCCCCGGCGGCCCGCGCGGGGGCCGGCACGGCCACGGCCGGCGAGCCCCCAGCGGGGCGAGCGGCGGCCGAGGAGCCTCGCGCGGCGGCCGGCGCGGCCACTGGCCGGGCGGGCGAGCCCCCAGCGGGGCAAGCGGCAACCGGGGAGCCTCGCGCGGTGGCCGGCGCGGCCACTGGCCGGGCGGCGGCGGCGAGCCCGCGGCCGCGGCCACGCCGCGGCGGCCGGGGTCAGGCGCGGGCACGAGGTCGGGGGACGGTTCCCCGGCCTCCTGGAGCACAAGGCGAACCATGGAGAGGGGAGGAGGCGGGGACGGCGGCCGCAGCCGGGCTCCGGCGGCCGACGGTAGCCCCTGGTTGACCAGGCGGCGGCGGGAGGGCCCGGCCCGATCTCCTTGCACAGCGGACGAGGAGGCACGGGGAGGGCAGGAACGGAGAGAGGGAGTCGAGGAGGTTGCAGATCCGGTCACGGCACGAGCGGAGGTGGCCGGAGCCGGCCGGGAGCCGCCGGCGACGGCCACGGGCGGCGGGCGCGAGCAGCACCCTGGGGGAGGGTCGGGTCGGGTGTGTGGGTGGACCACGTGTTGTGCTCTACTCCTTAATTCTTATGTGATGAATTGATGTCTATTGTATACATTTGTGTTTTTTTTCATGCCACCCAACAAAGGTTAAATAACTTGGAATGAGAACCTGTACAACCTAATTCAATAATTGGAATGAACTTTATTTAATTTTATTGAACCTGTGTAAAAAATACATATGGACCTTGCTCATCAGAATTCAGAAACCTGCCCATCCATGAGGTCCAGGAGCGACCAGCTAGTGAGCTGGAGAGCCTTTTTCACAGATCGAAACTTGCTCTGATGCTCTCAATGTACCGGGTGTGTGTAAGTTTGAGTCTGATACCACAATTCTGTTTGTGGCAGACATTTTTTTGCTTGAAGCGCGAGATGTGCACCCAGTACTGTAATTGCTTGAACCTGTTTTGATCCAGTTGCAAATGCATAAAGGTCCTGGAATTCTACAAAAAAAAAAAGGAGAACGAAAACTACTGTGCCAGATCCAGCTTTTCATGCCCCTTCGTTTTCTGTTGTTCTAAGAATGATTGGGCATGTGGTAAGTCTATTTAGGCTCCACCACGGCAGCACACCTCCCTGTCTGAGTCCAAGTCCACCTTACCAAAATGACAGGCCTAACACTTAGTATCTGCACACTGATAAAGATAATGGCCCAAATTAGTAGCAATTACTAAAACAATACGAACCATGTACAGAGTGAGTACATTATGACATTATGTGGTACCCTATTGGACATATCGGATAAGGAAGCTGCAAAAGCAGGCACGGAGCATTCCATCCTACTCATACAGCAGTGAGCAGTGCACTTCAATGGATATCTCGTCGAATCTGTGGTGCCATAAACAGTGATAAGAAAAGTAGAAGAGAACAAGATACCTGATGCTGATGCAAGGCCAAACGGTTGTTGATTCATTCTCCCTTAACAATAGGGATTCCGGTCAATTTCCGGTGTGGGTCAATTGCTGTGAACCATGTAAAGTTTCAGTCGCTATGGTGTAGCTTCTGCTGCTTAGCAGATCCTGGAAGATGAACGATGTAGAATGAGTGCTAGGAAATAACAAGAATGATGCAAAGTTCATAACACTGTTGCATGCAAAATCAGTCCTTTGAGCACAAATTCCTCATTCCCATTAGTGGTCGGATGGAACAGATTCCACTTGTCCACACAACTTTAAAGTTCGGAGTACCAAATAGTATCGTACCCACATTGGATGCTCCATCTGATATCTTTACCAAAGTATTCTGATCTAAAAGAAATGCAAACATAATGTATCTTCTGTATATTATTTTTCATTCTTGACTGAAACATCCATACACCTTCATTTTAGCATTAAATCAACCCCACTAAATTTGGAGCACAAAATTTAAACAAAGAGACATCATGTGTTTCTCCCTATGCAGATTCAAGAATCAGTTATCAGCTGTTATGTGGTCATAACCTTGGCACGATCCAGTATTCCAGCGTATCTATTTGTAACCAGAACCAACAAGATAAAGATGACAACCATATATGGCCCCCTCTATATAAGACCCTTGCAACTAATCCAAAGTAGGACAAATGAAAACACCAGCCATGGGCAGTTGTTGGAGGTGTTCTCCTTTGGCCTCTGAGATCAGAAGAGATGCATTTGCCATCCAACTCTTCTGCCTCATACTCATACAAGTGTCACTTGCGGATGAGGCAGGTCGACTGCAGGAGTTCTCCAGGTCAAGAATGGAGCTGCAGCATGATCGAATAGACAGTAAAATGCTTACAAGTTGGAGCATGGATCATCCAATATATGTGGGTCCGCAAGATGGCCTGAAAAAGGTTGATAAGATCAGCGAGCTTCCTGGACAACCGGGAAAGGTTGTCTTTGATCAGTATGCAGGCTATGTCACAGTTGATGCAACATCTGGGAAGGCCCTCTTTTACTACTTTGCAGAGGCTGCTGAGGAACCATCCACCAAGCCATTGGTCCTGTGGCTTAATGGAGGTAAGGAACAAATTGATATGTGCTTTATTTTGTCAGAAAAATGTTCTTCTATGCTCTGCTTAAATGTTGCTTTCTGCTCACTGTATTTTATCGGTTGCAGTCTGGCAAAAAGGATAGCTTATAAAATCATGGTTTCAAGGTTTGAAATTGAAATACAGTTGGAACTTGCTACAGATCAGTACCAACTAGATTCCCCCCTCATGTTCTAATCACCTACCAGTGATTTACCAAGTACAAAACATCCACATGAATTATTGGAAGAACTGACAATTGATGGCGTTAGGCTGCTTAAGTAAATGTCGCCACCAAGAGTGCGCAAAATCATGCAAAGAGAACTAAGCTGACAGTCTATCATACCTAGTATCAACCTTAGCTTGTCGAAAAGCCGACTGATGTAGTATGATGCTCGAAGTTGATCCTTTGTTGGGTGCACTATTCCTTGATGCCACACATCATATTTTAATTTTCAGAATCTCCAAGCTCTGCAAAGCCTTAATTGATTTAATATGTCGAACTAACCAAAATAACAGCGATGATTATAAATCTTCATGACCATTTTTTTTGTTTGATAACTTATTTCCCCGCATGGTTATCAACAGCTGCATAAACTCAGGTCATTGTTTAATAGTAAGCACTTTCTTTTTCTTTCTTTCTTTCCTTTTACTGTTTCCTAATAACTCACTTGCATGGGAATATCTTGACGGGAAAATTAGTTATGTACCACTGAAAGGTGACGACTTTCAGAAAATACCATTGAAAGAGCTCGTCTCAATAAAATACCACCAAAAGCTACGAATGTTAACTAAAAACAGCATTCTGTTATATTTCTTCACCGGAAATTTATTTTCAACTGTTTTGACCTGATAGTGTGGACATGAATTGACGTTTGTACCCCTGAGCTAATGACCAACAAAAATTTCAACTGAGGATGACACTGCACTGACGGAGCAATACCTCAGTGAGCCGGCTTCGGTATGTCCTGTCATACATGGAGGTGAAGCAGCAGATGAAGCACGGGGACAGGGTGCTCATGGCCACCTTCGGGTCCTGCAATGCGTGAAACAGCCAAGGCTTTTTTTAGTCTAAAAAAAGAATGCCAATTTCAGTTAAATTTTGCATCTTTCTGTGGTATTTTACAAGGGGCGAGCTCTTTCAATGGTATTTTACAAAAGTTGTCATCTTTCAGTGTTACATAACCAATTTTGTCATACCTTTCATGATCATACCACTGATAAAGGTAAGTTACATGAAAAATACGTGGAGAGGACAACAAAAAAAACTACATTTTAACAGAAGAATATTACAGATGAACTATAATACTTTCATTTGTAGGAAACAATATATAGAAGCTTGATAACAAAGGAAGTTATTAAAATTGGCTGTGTCCAGCATAAGATTTGACAGCACCTAGTACATCATGAAAATATTCCAATTAATCAAATTATGTACTTGGCTCTTTAACTGAGAACCATTTACTGATTTACACACTTCCTTATAATCTGGTAAGTTAATCTATGATATTGCTAACAACTTGCTTCTGTCGAGGAAACAAAATATGGACAACCAAAAAAGTAAACTGTTGTCAAAATTTTCTTTTGATTATATATATTTTCCCTGCCGGTAGCGTGGCTGCGTGGGAGAGGGTGATGAAAAATAGTAGGTTCTGTGTCAAGGCAACACGAGGTGGAAAGAAGAGGATAAAGTGCAGGGAAACAGCATGAAGGCACAAGGAGAGGAAGGAGCAGAGGAAGGTGAGCGGGAGAGGAGAAAGGGAAGGAGGAAACATTCAAGATGAGAATAGAGAGTATTGAGTTGCGCGCACCAACCAGTTCAACCCAAAAGCTTAAGCTGATAGGGAAAGGTGGGCAATTCACTTATATTCCAACACTCCTCCTCACGTGTGCAGGCCCCCTCAGGCCGCATACGTGGATATTGGAGTGGGGCTGTAATTATTTTAATTAACACGCCCGCCAGGATTCGAACTCGAGACCTCTGGCTCTGATACCATATTGAGGTGCATGCATCAACCAGTTCAACTCAAAAGCTTAAGCTGATAAGGAAAGGTGGGCAATTCACTTCTATTCCAACAGAGAGAGAGATGATATTGTGGGATCTCCATCGGTGGCTCATAGAGATGGTGGAGGCATCAAGTACGAGAAAAGTTGAGACACATTGAATGGGAATGCGAAGTGGAGGAAGTCTTATCTTTAGGGCAACCTCATCCACCAAGCAGATATCTGTCACCCCTCCAAACTTCAACGGGTGTCACTCTCCATAGCCTCACTTCCCCTCTGCTTTTATATTTTTATCTACTCCTATATGCTAAGATATTCAGTACTGTGCTGCTTGTCCACTGTGCAAGTTTGGTTAAGGTGTACTCAGTTTAAAATTCACAGATAACAAAGTGTTTCACATATAATATATTTTTCACACTAAATTGCTCTATTTGTATGTTGTGTACTTTGTACTTGCACTCCTTCGATACTGATCTCAATTGTTCAAATTTAACATTTCTTATTCCTGAAAAAAACATGGGGACAACAATTCTACCATATGATATTATTCTGCAATTACAGAAAGAGATACCTTGAAATTTCAGGGCCTGGCTGTTCTTCTCTTGGAGGTGCTATGCTTGAGATTGGACCATTCTTCGTCAACAGAGATAACAAGACACTGTCCAGAAACAAATATGCCTGGAACAACGGTAGGTTGATTTCCACAAGGTTACATATGGCAGTTACCACTATTTATACCTCTGTGCTGACAGATCATTACTGGATGACAGTGGCAAACATGCTCTTCCTTGAGAGCCCTGCTGGTGTTGGGTTCTCATACTCGAACAGAACATCAGATTACAATAACACTGGTGACAGGAGCACCACAGCAGATGCATATACTTTCCTCATCAACTGGCTTGAGAGGTTCCCGGAATACAAGGGCCACAGCTTCTTTATAACTGGTGAAAGCTATGGTGGCCACTACATACCACAGCTTGCCAACACTATTCTGTCAAATAACAAAATCATGAACATCACTATGATCAATCTCAAAGGAATTGCTGTAAGTTTCAAACACAAACAGTTACTATTAAGTAATGCTTCCAAGGCTAGATTCAGACTATATACTCGTATTATAATGTAGCAATTACTTGTTGGAAACAGATTGGAAATGCGTACCTCAATGATGACACGAACACAAGAGCAACCATCGATTACTACTGGACACATGCTATGATCTCCAAAGAAACTCACAAAGCAGTCCAGGAAAATTGCAGCTTTAATGGAACATACACAGGACTCTGCAGAACAGCGATAGAAGCAGCTAACAATGAGAAGGGCCTCATTGATCAGTCCAACATCTATGCATCCTTCTGCTGGGATGCTTCTGCTCCCCAACAGCATCATGCCTCGGTAAAAGTCATCTCACAGATTTTAACAAATTCACTTCTCCCAAAGACCCAAACTGATTGTATGGTGTTGCAGGTAACCAATACTGACCCCTGTGCCAGTTACTATATGCGATCATATCTGAACCGCCAAGAGGTGCAGAGAGCATTTCATGCGAACACCACAGGATTGAAGCAGCCATGGTTGGATTGCAGGTGAAAGGAACATAACTGATATCTTCCAAGTATTTCATAATAAAGTTTAGCCTTCTGGTTGGTTAACAAAGTCATTTTCTGAGGACCAGTCATATCATTTCTCCTGAAAATTGGAAGGATGCCCAATTCTCTATGCTGCCATCTATTCAGCAATTAATTTCAAGTGGAATAAGCACATGGCTGTATAGGTAAGTCCACAAGCATTACAAAGAGCCTGTGTGGATATGGATCATTTGGATCGAATGATTTAGTTCAACTTTGATTAAATTCCCCCCAAAGTAGAGAAATCCCTTCATGCAAACACTTCTCTACAAGTTTAGGCCACCCTACTAAGAAATGACTTATTTTATCTTCAGTGGTGATATTGATGCTGTGTGTCCAGTGACTTCAACACTGTATTCATTAGACATCCTGGGGCTGCAGATAAACTCACCATGGCGGGCATGGTATTCTGATGATGGTGAGGTATGAATTACAAAACAAATGTTATGGTATAACCATTTGCTGTCTTGTAAGATTCTGAAACCCGTTGTTTCTTATGAAATGGCAGGTTGGAGGCTATGTTGTTGAGTACAAAGGTCTGGTATTTGCAACGGTCAGAGGAGCTGGACATATGGTTCCTACCTACCAACCCCAAAGGGCGCTCACCTTGTTCTCATCATTCCTGCAAGAGAAGATGCCCCCTGAATGATTAGAACTTTACAAGGTTCTGTTCTTTTATTGTTACAACAATGAAAGATACACTGGAAGTTCATCAGAAAAATGAATAATAGAAACATACTAGACAAATATAGTAGACTTGCTTGCATTGAAGAAGATTATTACAACGAATGAACATTGTATTCTGAATCATCCTATTTCCACAAAAAGTCTAAGCCTAAGCAGTTCTGATGAAATACTAATCATGAAATGGTCGCATTTTTGCGCCAGATATAGACCTCTTATAGCTTCGATTTTGGAGATGATTCAAGTTTCATATTTGGTACAACAGAATTGTACTTGCAGGAAATGGTGGAAGGAGGTGTGAGTTTGTGGATGTTTCTCATTCGTGGTTCCAATTTCAGTTGGATGAAATAAAACTTTATTAAGGAGAAGAAAGCAGCAGAGTATAAACTTCTACAGCTAAATTGTACAATATATCCCTGAACACCGTTATGGCATATAGTCTCTCTGATTCAAAATAAATGACGTTATGGGCATCAACACAATGTGACACCTGATTAAGAATTTCTTTAAAATGTGTCATTTCAAACAAGGATTCGCAGTGTGTGGGTGTGTATGGGGGTCTTTCTGTATGACTCTAACCTTCTTCTATTAATACAATGATACACAGTTCTCCTGCGTGTTTGAGAAAAAAAAATTCAAACAAGGACATTTAAACACTATGGAAGTACTTTCCATGATGTAGTAGAATCTACCTTATATTGTAAATCTATGTCATTCATTGTATATTGATGGTCAAAGTTAAAAATATTTGACTGGCAGGAATTATAAAACAGCATATATATTGCGAATCCAATGGACTAGCTTCTTATACTTGGTGTACCCTCACTGCTGATTTCCAATGGACCACTAGATGATTCTCTAGAGAATCTAAGGAGGCCTATCAAGCAATCCAACAGCAGAGAGTGCTTTGGTTTGCTCAAGAAAAGCATGGGCAGGTACCTTACCAATCTGCAACCTACAGAAGTCAAACGACAAAAAAAGGGTTGACTTTGACCCCCATTGGCATTGGAGAATCCTTTTTGCATGGCCACTAAAGGATGATTTTGATGGTATTTTTTGTACAGAGTAAACTTGACTATAGGAGTTTTTCTATATTCATAATGGTAAACATATGAACTCATAAGAGACCAGAATACCAACAGGAGGAAATATTCTTTGCCTTTCTAAGCCTTGCTCTATGTATTTTCCTTCCTTGCTCACTTATCTGAGTTCTCTCTTTGACAATATGTGTTGCCTTGGAATGCATTTTGCATATGTGCACTACTAGAAAGTGGGATTCCCTTCTAAAGTTGATGCCTCCTGTCCCATCAACTCGTTTTTCAACTCTAATCCAACGTGGGTCCACTCAGTGCATGACAACCAACCAAAATGAAAAATAAGGAGAGAAAGAAATACACTTATACAATGGTTATATGATGCCCATATAGATTTGAGGTAGGAGATGGTCTATTCAAAGGCAGCATAGGAACCTTATGAATTGTACACAGCCAGCAAAAAGAAAACATAGTTTTAAAAGACAAGACACCAGGAGACTATCCCTTTTCCTAAAATATTTTTATTTTTCAGGTTTCCTTTTCCTGAAGAAGGGCTATTGTCAACAGTTGATGGTCGTTTGGTGAAAATATTTGTTCCATGCCCACAGCTCAAGTTAGGAATCTGCCTTTTGTATAGGAAAGTTTCAGATGAAAGGGCAGATTGCTTGAAAGCTACACCACAAGAACAAAATAGAATGTGCGCACATACTTGCAAGGTGGATCAAATTATTCATTTCAAGATGTATGAGATGGAACATGGAAGTAACATTCAGCTTCATTGAAGTGGAAATGACAAGGTGTCAACAGCTGATGCATAAATACAGTGATGGTGCTGACCAGCTGCTATCAACAAGTCGCCTCCAAGTAGTGGGTATAAACGTGTTTTCTTGCTTCAAGGAAAATAATAATGCTCAAAGAGAGCAATTTTGGTCGACAACATTGTGATTACTAAACCAATTGAAAGCAGCAGTACTAAAGAATCATGAATCCTTATTAAATTTCACAAGCTGTTCTATCAACAAAAGTAGAGGCTCAATTTAAGAGAATAACAAGTCAAGCCACACAGAAACTAAGAGACAACATATTTTCCTATGATAATGACCATTGCACTAAGCCAGAAGTCTGACTTCAACCACCTCTGTGGGATTGCTGGATTATTGCTTCAAATACACTTTTACAGTTTACAGTATTCCTGTTAAAAGGCAACCAGAAGAAGCAATGGATGCAGTGCAACCCCTTGGTTAGAAGCAACGGATGCAGTGCAACCCCTTGAATACACTAAGGACCACAACAGAAAGGCACACTAAAGTAAAGATGCCTGGGAATCTTGGCGGAATATAATCGAGTGAACAAGAAGCTTATGAGGAGCTATGATACTAAGAAAAATAAAGTCGAAGATCATGATACACACAGTACACTTATCAATTTTGCGATGGATGAGGCACCCTTAATCTGATTTTCATACATTTTCCTTTTGTTTCCAATATAATGAGTCTAATTGAACCAGAGATGGCTCTTGTGCCTTTCTAGGAATTGTGCTGACTTTGTTAGGTCGCAGCCAACAAAAAGAAACTTAGAATTTCAATTGAATAACATTGGCATTACTAATATAGATGCCATCAGAAAGAGAGAATATTTAGAGCTTTAAGTCCAACTTGCGCGAAAAAGTCAAAGAATCAATCATATTATGGTTTCCTTGGAGGACTCTTCAACTGTATTGCAAACAGAATGTCCCCTCTATAAATAATGATTGACCAATGGCAACCTAGCACAAGACACCAAACACCCATGCACAAGCTTCCTATCAAGATGAAAAGAGGCCTCCTGATACTTTGGTCCTTGTTCTACTCCAGTGCTGCAAACATAGCCACTAGAAACCAGGCCAACCAGCCTCTTGAATTTGATCATTCGATATTATCCAGCAAACATGTTCAAGGAAAACAAGACCCGACTTCAATGAATGGAACTAGTCCCTCAGCGCATAGAGGTAGAGGCCCAAAAAATAATCTACAGGAGCAGGATAAGATTGTATCGATGCCAGGGCAAACAGGGGTAGTAGAATTTGACCAATATGCAGGATATGTCACTGTGGATGCAAAGGCTGGAAGGGTATTGTTCTACTACTTTGTTGAGGCTCCTCAAGATCCCTTGGACAAACCACTAGTCCTATGGTTAAATGGAGGTATGCACACTGACTCTGTTCACCACGATTTGTAACGCATTTTAGTGCATAAACAAAGCACCTCATATGTCTGTAGAGTTCTTTCTTCAAGTTGCTGTTATAAACTCTTTTAGGCCAATTTGCCTGCCATAATGAGGGTCAAAGCTGGAAAAAAACCACGCCAATGATACTAGAACATACATCATATATGTTTGCAATGCTACAGCAAGATGCCTAGATTTCAAAGAATAAGATGAAACGCTTACTGGATCTGCAGGGCCCGGCTGTTCATCCTTTGGATCTGGGGCCATGCTTGAACTTGGTCCTTTCTCTGTCCGCAATGACAACAAGACACTGTACAGGAAAAGGCATGCATGGAACAGAGGTAAATCACTTTAAACCTTCACTGGACTAATAGTCAAATAAGTTAGTTGGATTAACACATGTGTTCCATTGTTGATCCATAAATGCAGTGGCCAATATGCTGTTCATTGAGATCCCAGCTGGTGTTGGGTACTCATATTCGAACACTACCTCAGATTATTATAATACCGGCGATCGAGGAACCACAGACGATGCTTATACCTTTATTGTCAATTGGCTACAGAAATTTCCTGAGTATCGGGATCGTGATTTCTTCATAACTGGTGAGAGCTATGCGGGTCACTATATACCAGAGCTTGCTAATCTGATTGTTTCTAAGAATAGAGCCAGCAATACTAATGTCAAACTTAAAGGTGTTGCGGTAAGTTTTCAGCAATAGCTGCTTCTCTAATTTTTAAGATCGGCAAATTCCTAACCAATGGTAACTCTGTAAAACTTGATCAGATTGGAAATGCAGACTTGGATGACAAGCTGACTCTAAGAGCATCGTTTGACTACTATTGGATGCATGCTATGATTTCTAGAAAAGCTTACAGAGCCATCAAGGATAAATGTGACTTTAATGGGACATACACTAAAGATTGCCAAAATGCCATGAACTTAGCTGCCAAGGAAAAAGGAAAAGTTGATGACTATGACATCTATGCACCAACATGCCATGATGCCTCAAACCCTTCTAAATCAAGTGACTCGGTATACAGCACCAACCATAAGTTCCTATATTTTCTCATTCCCTTTCTATATGATCCATCAGATACTGAAACTTTGGTTTAATTTCAGCTAGTGGGTGACCCATGCACAAACCACTATGTTTCCTCTTACCTAAATCGTCCTGAGGTCCAAAAGGCACTCCATGCAAACACAACAGGGTTACACTATCCATGGATGGATTGTAGGTATGTGGATTGAATATCCAAATATGTTTATCATATTCGTCTCCAATTTATGTGTAATTTTAGACCATACCCTTGTGTGACTCTGTTAACAATCTGTTATTGGCTTTGCTAAAGCAATCTGGAAAGGTAGATGCTTTATGTACAAACACTAACATATATAAGCCACAGGAGAATACTTATATATCTTTCCTCGCTCACTTCTCAGTAGCATTAATGTTAAAAAGTTAGTGACAGCGTCTACAAACCAACCATATCAAAGAGTATGAAAAAGGTCCTGAAGCCTATGTTCTGCCCCCCTCAGCAATGAACTATTTGAAATCACAAAGATATTTAACTCATTCAGTCAGGGGAAAAGCAAAGGTGGGTCCAGGGGCATATGCACTGCATATCCACACCATTAAGTATGCATCAAAATGCATGCATTCCAATTCATCCTCAATGGTGTGAGAGTGTGCATATGCCCCAGTGCATACTTATTTATACCTTTGAGATTTTGTTTAGTTTCGAGTAACCTTTTACTAGATTAGCAATTGGGCATCAAGGAGAACAGTACATCATTTTTTATGATTAATTATATGTTTCTTTCAAGCAGTCAGCATGTATTTGATAATTGGAAAGATTCACCAGAGACAATGCTGCCATCAATCAAGAAACTCATTTCAAGTGGAATTAGAATATGGCTGTACAGGTACATTGTTCAGCATGTGTGACAAAATACTTAGCTTAATATGCTACATCATAAAACTGTGATTTAATCATTTAAACTCTACCATTGTGTATCAGTGGTGACATGGATGCCGTGTGTTCATTCATTTCGACACAGTATGTGCTGGACATTCTTGGGCTTCCAATAGAAACATCTTGGCGTCCATGGAGCATCGATAATGAGGTACATTAACCCTGTGTGCATCTGATAATTAATAATGAATATCAGCATTCATGTCACAGGATTCCTTTGGACCAAGTAGTACACGTGTTTCCTGCAAAAATAAAAAAGAAGAGGATGATCCATCATGCTGCTTGACAAAATGATCACCAGTACCCAAAGCAATTCGATAGCCAAGTTACTAATCTCTTAAAATAACAAAATGGAAGTAAATTTGAACAAAAAGGGTCCTGGTTGAGATGCAGTTGACACAAAAGAGTGTGCATTCTGAAACATCATAAATGCATTATTTCATCTAGAAATAGCTGTGAACAATTAACACCGGTTCTCTAATCTTTCAATTAACGGCAGGTTGCAGGCTATGTCATTGGGTATAAAGGTCTGGTCTTCGCAACAGTCAGAGGAGCCGGGCACATGGTCCCATACTACCAGCCTCGCAGGGCATTGGCACTATTCTCGTCGTTCCTAGAAGGGAAGCTCCCTCCGCACTGATCAAATAAGCTAGCAAGTTTTGCGAGTGCTATATGCTCAGTATGACAGTATCTCCCCACAGCCTATGGAACCACAGGCAGTCCATAAGGCACTAGTATATGCTACACTTGTAGCTCGGGTTTAGTTTAATTTCCCTGCACAAGTGAAGGGAATTATGTAATTCTGCTTTTATTGAACGATTCGGTGTGTAGCTAGCATAAGAAATAAAGAAAAGAAGTTCAATCAAGTGGTACTAAATCCTGAACACATTTTAAGCATCTTCAATGAAAAAATTTGCAATGTTGGGACTGCAAAGATTGATCCACCGAGAACCGAACAGTGCCAGTGTTAACGACTGGGCCTGGATTGGACATGGGGGAATTAACACGTCGTAGCATCCAGGTATCCGCGCATTGAAAAAGAAGTGGCGGGCATTCCGCATTCAGAGCTTCCGATATCAGGAGGGAGGACTGGGAAGATATATATCGTCATGTCGGGAGTCAGATCGCGCTGTGTGAGTGAGGGAAAGAGTAGGGAGGAGCGAACCTCGGAGATGGGGTAGCCGGCCGCAGAACGGCACGGGCGCACGGCCACCGTACCAGCCCGCGACGGAGGAAGACGGGCCGACGGTCGACTCTCGCCTCGCCTGCTGACCAGGGACCGGGGTAAACAACAAAACAACCACCTGTTGGCCGCGGAACCCAATCCTCTGCAGTACTGCAGAGGGACTCACTGTCACTTACATGTGGGTCCGGTCCCACATGTCAGTGACAGTGAGTCCCTCTAAGTACTGCAGAGGAGACTCGTCCGTTGGCCGCACTACCTACTCCAGTGCACTACCTAGCCGCACTGGGGGGGCATCGCTGCATCGAAGGATTGCCCATTCGCCCCGCGCTGATGACGTTTTAGGGAGACAGCGAAGGCGGCATTTGGGCCACCTCGAGTCCTCAATCGCCAGTTCGCCACTCTGTCTCTGTGAGACGAGAGGAAGCATAATTCAGGAGGAAGTAAAAAAAACTGTTAATACTTCCTTCATTCTTTAATTATAGGTTATTTGATTTTTTTTAATTTCAAATTTGATCATTCATTTTATTCAAAAAAATTATGCAGATATAGTCAAATTTAAATTATTTTTAAAAAATTTTATTAATAAAGTAAGCTAACAAAAAATATGATATTTTGCATATTTTTTTAAATAAGATGAGTAGTCAAATTTGAAGTAAAAAAAATCAAACGAACTATAATTTGGAACAGAAAAAACATTATATTAGCAACCTTACCAGCTAAGCTACACTCAGTACCTTTTGTGAAATGGGAATGGGATTTACTACTTAAGTTTTTTTATGATGGAACCTCACCAGTGACTACCACAATTTGAGTCCTCGACTCGGCGTGGGTGCTCGTATTTTTTAATTATTTCAGAATTTAATTGACGTTGTTATTCTTTCAGTGAGCGATGTGCCCGTCGACAACAAGGCACAAGTGGTGACTTAATCGATCTCAAACAATTACCAACTCAGTCAGTAGGAGGTGCTTATAGAATTAGTGTTGCGTGCATGTGTTCGTAGAGGTTAGTGTGTGCGTGTACTAAATGTCTGCGTTTGTATTGTGTGGTTCGAAAAAATCCGTTCCACTGAAAATACTACACGACAACATACACATACGTGACATAATTTGAGCTAAAAAGTACCTCGTTCCTCTTTTCTTTTGCTGGCACATGAAAATTAATATTTTATTAACCCCTCAAGTTATGTTGACTTTTTCATAGAAGCTTGGCAAATCTAAGATGGTATATATGTTTGAGCTTTCTAACAACATTTTGATATAAAAAATCAGAAGTTCAAACAAATGATGATTTTTTTTAACTTTCAAAAAGTCGGAAGCTCATAAAAATGAGTTTATATGGAAAACTGAAAAGTTCAGTTTTATGATTTTTTTTAGCCTTTGAGCTCAGAAAACTAAACACAACCTATCCCGCTAGTCATACTACTCACATTGTAGTGGTTTATACAACAATAACAATACATTTACATAGTTAAAGACTCCATCACATTCTCATATAGCTGGCGGTCAACATTAAGGCTTTTAGGAAGCATTCCTAGTGCCTCAAGCCTATCTTTGTACATGTGGGGAATTTTGTATCTATTTCCGCCACCATCTTTCATCACCTCAATCAAACATCCTTGTAGTGTTAGGAAAACTCTATTCAAAGTAGATGGATTGTATTCATCAAACTCTTTTTGTACGTTCTCAATCAGCTCATCCATATTCCTAGATGTTCTACCATTTGCCAATGATTGAAGAGAATCAAAGACTCCTAGGTCTGGTACATTCATATCTCGGGAATTGGGAGGTTGGTTGATGATCCGTATGTCCAGCCCTGTCTGTGCTACAACAGCAGCAAATTGTTCATCGTAGACAGGCACGTGAGAAGGGGCATTATCTTGCTGGATCCAAATGGTCTTCCCTGCATCTTCGCGAGGCCATCATTCAACAATAGCTGGTAGAACTTTAGTAATCATATATGACCCCGTAATATTTCAATCTACCTTGATAGACTTGGTGACTAGGGTTCTCCTTCCTCTGTTACGACTTCTTCTTTGTTGGTTCCTATATGAAGTGAATTGAAGTTAGGGTCACAAATAAATGAGCACCTCAAACTAATGTAAGAAAGTAAAACAAGTGTGGTACCTTTCTGATAAACGCCCACACTCCTATCTTTTCATCAAAAGTACAATTACCTTTATCATCGTATCTAGGTTTGGCCACTGCAGTCATGAACATGACTTTGCCAATACGATTCTTATTTTGCATGGTAATGTATGATTCCTCCTCTCCTGGAAGCAAATAGTACTTCCTGTTTTTTTACACTAGTGCCACGTCTCGTCGAGGTGGATGATGTTTTCCATGTCGATGAACTTAGGTTCATGTGGCATTGTCCTTTGATCTAACATGTAAATACAACATCACAGTCTCTCTATCTTGTTTGCTTCTGTCAATAGAGGCTTTAGTGCGTTGGAGTGGCATCGTAGTTTCCCTTGCTTGAACCACCTGTGTAGACTGCTCTTCGGTACACCAATGGCTTCAGCTAGAGATCGTATGATTGTCCTCCTGCGTAAGGGAACACTAAGAACCACAGATAGATCAGCTTGTATTTTTTCAGCCACAATTTTTTGGCTTTCTTGAACTATCCACTGGTATTCCTTGTGAATGACATTCCTTCACTCTCCGCCAAACACGTTGCACTTGATACCTACTAAGTTGAAACATTTCAGTGACTCTGGTTGTAATGTTCCTTTTTAATCTTCCATGTCTACTTCTCTCGAGCAATGCTTCACAAATTTCATGCCTTTCAATTTCTGTCAAATTCCTGAACTGACGACGTGAAATGTCTTCGTTGGCATGATAAAGTTCCAAATTTAAGTCCTCTAATTCATCTTCATGGAACACAATGTCCACATCATCGGTGTATGAGCCATAGTCTTACATGGACTCCATCATGTCTACAAAAATAACTATAGTCAGTTCTTCTACCTCATATCGAGTGGTATATGTGTGATATTTCATTTGTACATAACAAACACCACTTCAATTTACGTGATCATAATGTCTGGTAACCAAAAGATTGCTATATAACTATATTCTCCAAAAAAAACCCAACCATAGTGCCATGTAGGCTGAGCAATACAAGGTCTTAAGAAAGCAAATATTTGAGTCCTATTTAGTCCTAGATGATGTCTGTATTTAAATCTTGCATGATTAGCTCTTCTACCATGGCAGTTGCAAATATGAATGAACTGATGTAATTATATAACACATTACCTTCATTTTGTTGTTGCAGCTCAGAAGGATCAAGGTTGAGATCGATTCCATGCACAACATGTTCATCTTCCTGGAGAAGATCTGATTGAGCTTCTTGGATGGACTTGAACATCTTCTGGAAGACCATGGATTTCATCTTCTTGCTCATCTGGTGGTTCTTCATTGAGATCAGGTAAATGATGGTCATCTCCCTCATCTGGTTCGTCATTTAGATCAGGTAAGTGATGGTCATCTCCCTCATATGGTAGTGTGTTTAGATCAATGGTCATGTGTGATTATGGAGTGTATTGCAGGCTGTAGTGGAATGCTGGTGGCTGGAGTGGAAATGCTGGTGGCTGGAGTGGAATGCTGGTGGTTGAAGTGGATCTGTGGATGTCTCTTGTGATGTTGAGTTGTTGATGTGGTTGTATAGTGGGGGTACCACTGCATGACGCCCATTGTTCAAATTTTGAATCTTTGTGGTCTGGCGCTACTTCTCTCTGTATAACCAGTGATGTTTGTTCTTCCGGGACATTCCGGAATGTAAAACGTGGCTGTAAAATGTGGCGCATGGTTACCTTCCTTATTGCTTTATAAAATAATAAAAGCCTGAAGGGTTACTGCTTTCTCAGGCCAGCTGTCCCTGTATGTAGGGGCAATTCTATAATTTCCTCTTCACACTATTTTAATGTTCAAATCCTAGAAGTGCATTTTATCTGGGACAGAGGGAGTACCTTGCAAGTGTGGGTCCCACGCACTTACCATCCCGCAACCGCGGCAACGTGAACTCGAGAAGCCAAAGAAGAGGGAGAGGCGACAGTGAGCGTGGGCGTAGAGAGAAGCCGACATGGAGAAAATGAACGATGAAGAAAACGAAATGCAGGTGGTAGGAAGGAGCTTTTTTGACTGAAGTCAGCAGGGGAAACCCCCACTTATTTTTTACACTTATTTTTTTATATATTTTTATTCTAACCCTGTTTAATTCGCTCCCACAAGGAGTCGAACTCAGGGCTGCTGGGTGCTACTGAGGTGCTCTAACCACTAGGCTAGAGACCCTTTCACGTGGTAGGAAGGAGATTGAGGGAATGACGAGTTAACTTATTTAAGTTTTGAGTAAAGTGTACGACCAGTTCTTAAACTATCACGAGTGTGTCATCCCGGTCTATGTACTCTCAAATTGACCGTTTAAGTGCTCAAACTTGTTAGGCTGTGTCATCTCAATCCGTAAACTTGCAAGTCATCGTTTAGATTCTCAAACTTGTTCAGTTGTGTCACCTTGGTCCTCAAACTTGGCTGAGTCTCATATGAACCAAAACATAGCGATCCAAAAACTTTATATCATAAAATAATTCATAATTTCTTCATATGAACTCGAATAAAGATAAACTTTATGTGAAAACTAGCATCATGCCCGTGCGTTGCTACGGGCAACAAAACCATTGGTATTGCAATACATGGAGCATGCAACAAGACTAATATTCCAATATTTGTGTCTATCTTGAATGATATTTTTCAGAAATGTAACAATTCTAGTAAATACTTTCACAAAATATTAGCACTAATCATAACATCTAAAACCCAGTAAACAGAACTTGAAAGTGCATTTAATCCAGCTGGACATGGTACACAAAACAGGAAAAAGAAAATGTGTAACTCATACATTTATAATGAATGTAGCTCACGATTTGATCTGACTATCAGATTCCAACAAAGCGATACATATCATGTCCAATTTAAATGGTTGTCTAGTTTCAGCAGTCATCTGAATAATCAATAGAATCTGAAGGAAAAATGAGCAAATTTGTCCATATCATGTGCTGATGTGCATCATAAGAAATAAAACATCATATCCCAGTGAGGGACAACAACCTCTCCTGACTCCTGAGACCATGTGCAGGTACAAGTATCGAACATACATGGAACCCAATAAGAAGTTTAGAAAGGAAGCTCAAACTGTTAAGAAAAAGGCAAACTCATTCAGATTACTGACCGGAGAAACAGGAGGGTCATATTTTTCAACAAAGATGGATGCCTCCAGACAAGATTGCGCCATTCCCCCTTGTCAATTTCCTCGTCATGGTTTCTATCTGCTTCTTCAAATGTCTAGTAACACTAAAAATAAGGATTCACTGAGTAAGCAACTAAGCATAAATTTGATAGAATTTACCCCTATACAGAAATACATGTAGTCATATATACCTTGTCAATATCCTCTAATTGACATGTCATTAAATTTCACTTGCTTAGATTTGAGTATGTTGCCCTCCAAATACAAAGGGTCAATTTCAATGCGATCTTAAAACTAACCTTGAAACTGTTTGTGATATGCGTACAAATTAATACAGGAACCACCATGACACCTCGAAGATAGAAAAACCAAGATGCTATTGAGGATGCTATTGAGGCAAAAAAAAAATACAATGCTAATCTTGCTGGACTGAGCGTGGTGCTGGACTGCTGATACATATATTGTGCCATGATTGAGGGCGCAGAGATTAACAAGAGACTTTTGTTGGCAACTCTCAAACAGTATTGATTTACTGCATGTCGTATTCTCATGAAGTTCAGGTTTATGCGGACACACAATGTGCAAGCAACAGATCGACACATCTCAGACTGAGACCAGCAAGTCGTGCTGCATTAATAAGATGACCACATATCACCAATTTCTTTACATTCATGCAGAGGTAGACAACGAACTGGACTGTATTGCATCACGGGAATAAAAATTACACGATAGGAGAGGGTTTTCTTACCAGCAAGAGATATGGAATCAATCCACGTTATCAGTTCTTGGAAGCATGTTGGACTGACTGCCCGCATTGGTGGAGCACATCAGGAATTCCTCCTGATCCCCGTGGTGCGAGGGAGATGAGTGGTGCACATCGAGCACGGGATTGGAGGAGGCATGGGGTGCAGCAGCCACTCCACTTGGACTACATGGCAGTCCCATGCTTCTCGAGGTTGATGCACACTAAGCTGCACTTGAGCAACAGGGAATTAAAGAAAAATACTTGGCCAGTGGAGAAAATACACCAAACAAACTAACTGGTATAAAAAATCATCGCCATGAATCATATAGCTTCACAAGACATGGATGAACTAATTAGCTTGTCCTAAGGGTGATGCGGTCTGATAAATTTAACAGTATTCTTATCAAGCTATTGTTCCCTACCAGGATACTCTTAACTACTACATGTATTGGAGGTTAAACAGAGTGGGTTCAGTTAACTCTTAATGAGTCACATTTTTTGAGAAAAATAACATTGCCAAAGCAAACTATTTAATAGGCCACTTCTATTTGTAGACAATTATTGAACAAAACACAACTCTTTTTTCAAAATAAAAATCGTCAGCCACGAGCATGGATGACCTGCATGGCTTAACTGATTGGCAAAACTATAAGAAGGCTGATAATAAAACTAACTTTCATAGTAAAAGGAAACCAATAAACTTTCAATTATGTGGACACCTGCTAACAGATTGAGCACAGATTGGATAGTGCACCGATAATAGTGGCTACACTTAAAGCTTGACACCACAAATATTACTTCTGATTATTACTTGATCTAAAATATACATAGTAGGCACCCTTTTATTGAATTTTGGCAGCCGTGGCATAGTGGGATCTTCAATATTTGATTGATCTACAAAGTATGTGAGAAAAGACAGAGTGCTAACCTTGAATACACTTTATCCGAATTGAGCTCAATAAATAACTGGTTTAGCACCTCTAACAACAAATTTGCCTTTTCTTCAAATGCCCCCATCTGCAAAAGGCAACTTTATAGTATGCTGTATCAAACAATAATTGAAACTTACTTGAGCACTTTTATTTTTTTATCCATTGGCCTTTCTACAGTAAGACATATTTTAGGAAGAGTTTCAGTGCTTATACCCTAAAAGTGAGCTAGTTAAATTGTTCCTTTTGGAATTATGGAAGCCAGCATGTCTCTACCTCAAAAATTTAAATGGGCCAAAATAACAAATAAAGAAATTAAAGAACTCAGCATAAGGTGTCATACACATTTCTAGGAGGCCACGACAGCTCCCGTGTCCAGACAGTGATCTTCTTAAATCAAAATCCAATTTGTCCAGCATGTATCTAGATTAAGCAAAAGAATGAGGAACACGAAAGCTAGGTTTGTTAGAACACAATGAACTGGTATAACTGTATACTGATCTTAACTGTATACTGATCTTAATGAAAATAAATGCTCTCAAAATTATCTAATTAGTTGGCCCTAGGATGATAGCAGAACATTTTTTACTGAGATAACACAACTGGCCTGTTTTATGGAACCTACTGCTGCAGCCAGCCCTTCTCCAACACCAGCACAAATAGGAGACAATCAAAATCCATGGCAGAGGGTCAGAGGCAATGTTTTGCTCGACAACAGAGTGAACAACGATGTTTCCTCCATGCAGGCCAGAATTTTATATCCTTATGTCTACTTCAGTTGGATTGCTACAAAATCAAGCTGTAACCCAGGAAGAGAATGTGTGCAGGATAGGGGAAAAAGGCACAAAAGATATCCATTTAGAGTTGTAGCAATGCTGCAAGGGAGGTGCTACCTTCAAGAGAGATTATCCAACATACGATCTAGTTTTGTACCTGCTGAGTGCTTTAGGATTAGCTGATTACTCCACGCAGATCGAGAGACTCCTCCCTCGCTGACCAGTAGCAGCCTCCATGGCCCAAACCCTATATCAGGATTGAAGTTTACCAAGACATCATGCAAAGCTTTAAAGAGGTTGCTATGATCACATGGAAGGTGATGATGCCAAGCAAATCTATCAATCACCAGCTTGACTGTGTTAATATGATAGGGACTAAAGGTAGGATATGACCATTCTATAAACCTAATCACCTGCTTGATTATGTTCATATGATATGGATGGACGAAAGGAAGTTCAGTGAGCTAAACCATATCACACAGCAGACCAAAACAGTAATGGCGCAAAGGAAAAGTTGTCAGGGTGTCACCAATCACCACAACCACTGGATAGCTTTTCTATACTTGTGAAATATATTCTGGTGAAAGATGACTTCTTCTGACTGACAATACATATTAGAAATCTGTAATGTAAACGGTAAGTAACCAGCCCTCCAAAAAACAATTTTGAACTAAGCTGTGGTGATGTGTCTTCCTTTCTTTTTTCTTGTTTCAGGGTTCATCAATGTACCTAATATGTACTTGTTATCGTCCTAGGAGAGCACCAACTTGCACGGATATTAGTATCACACACCTGACACATCATTCAAGCCAAAAGATAATCATGTGGTACAGTTAGCAATTTATAATTGATTTGCGCAGTTTGCTAAAAATTAAACTCAAAGAATAAGCAAAAGAAATGAAGAACAAAGATAATCTCCACAAACATGTCATAAATTTCTGACTATCCTATCAATGGCCAATGCAAACAAAACTCCTGGTTCAGTAACAAGTATGATAGACAAACCATGGTGGTAATAATGAATTCCCGACTATTTGGTTTGATTGGTAAAAAGTTAGGCAACACTACCATACACTATAGTCAGTAGCCACCACCTAATGACACTGACAAATCAATTCACATAGTGATGAAAGCGTGCGCACCACAAACACTGACATGAACTTCCATTGCATCCGTCGCAAAATAGCTTATGATATACACTCACAATTCCAAATCCATTTCCAATTAGTAGTCGAACAGATAGATAGATAGGCATCTGGAGCATTACCTTGAAAAGAAAAGAAAAACTAAATCGCAAACATTTCAAGAACTCTGGTTCCTTTCCTGGGGGCCCTGGCACCGTCCAAGAAGGAGAGCCAGCCAGGCAGCTATCAGAGGTTACCATCCGTGGTGGAAGATCTCGGAGCACTTGCCCTTGAACCACCGGAGCCCCCGCCGTAGCGACGCCTTCACCTTGCCCTCCACCGAGTAGGCCTTGTAGCTGGCCACCCTTCGACGCCTCTTCGTCTCCGGGTCGCTGAGGCACCACATGCTGGCCTCGCCCCCTCCGCCTCCGCCTTTCCTGCCAGCGCCGCCGCCGCTTCCTCCCCCATGCGCCCCTCCTTCCACCCCGGCGGCGGGGGCAGCGCCAGCGTGTGGCCCGGCGGCGGGGGAAGGTGAGGCGGAGGCGCCGTGGTGTAGATCTCGATGCGCCGGTCGCCGCCGGCGCCAGGGAAAGCGTCGTTCTTGGTGCAGATTAGGGAGGCGGCGGCGGAATCGAGGTCTAGGGTCTGAGGGGCATAGTGGAGGTCTAGGGTCTGAGGGGCATAGTGGGCGAGGGGTGAGCTGATGTTGCCGGCAAGTGCGTCGAATGGCGGCGGCGGCGACCTCGGGTGCGACGGTGACGGAGGTGATACCGGCTAGATGTGTGAGGGATGACTGCTATGGAGATGGAGGTGATGGTGACGCGAGGATGGCGGTGGCGACGCGGGGATGCCGGGCGCCGTTCCTACAGGCACGGCGGATGGGGGAAGGGGAGGACCGGAGGGCAGGCGACGGAGGAGAGCGAGAGAGGGGGCGGCGGCAGGCGAAGTGGGCTGCGGGCCTAGGGTTTGGTGAGGGAGGGCGGAGGCGCGGGATTGGGGAGGCGGCCGCGCAGGTGGGAAGGCGGAGGCGGACGCGCGCGGAGGGACGCGGAGCGGAGGGGCGAACGCGTGGTGGGGCCGGGTGCGGAGGCAGAGCGGAGGCGCGCGGGGGTGAAGGCGCGCGTCCGAGCGGAAGGCAGACGCACGGGCGGACGCGCGGCGGAGAGGAAAAAAGTACTAACAGGTTTTTTTCTCCACTTCGTACTTTTCAGGAGTAGAGATTGTAACCCTCAACGTGATCTAAAACTTTATAGTTGAATATTTTTTGTACTAAAACTGTTTAGGGTCTCAAAATAATGTTGTGTGTTTATAGATTTGGAATTTTAAATTTAAAATTAAAATCTGGAATATTAAACGACTTATAATAAAAAACTTTTCAACTATAAAGTTGTAGATGGTATTAATCACTGTAACTTTCATATAGACCGTGCCAACATCCAAAATTGTTTGATAATTTTAAATTTCAAAATTTATAAAAATACAATATTTGGGGAATACAATTTTAGTTCAAAAACTTTTTAAATACAAAGTTGTAGATCGCTTCGAGGGCTATAATTTTATTATAAAGTTTGCTTTTATTCGAGTTCGTATGAAAAAATTATGAATTATTTGTTATATAAAATTTTTAGATCGCCTTGATTTGACTTAGATGATATTCAAAACTAAATTTGGAGACTGACATGACACAATTGAGCAAGTTTGAGAACCTAAATGAGTGACTTACAAATTTAGGGACCGGAATGACACAACCTAACAAGTTTGAGGACCTTAATTTGAGAGTTCATGAACTGAGATGACACAAATGTGATAGTTTAGAGACCGGCCACACACTTTACTTTTAAATTTTTATCCTTAAGTACAGACGAAAGTTGTTGGAAGTTCCATGGACATTCATAATCGAACTGAAAAATTGTTCGAAGTTCCAAATTTTTTAATATAAAAAACCATAATCCTACACCAAAGGATAGAAAAAGGAAAGAAAGCGTTCAAAAATCTTCATGCGACGTGAGGAAGCAGAACTATAGACTACGTAGCAATCTTCATCCTCGAACAATCTCACGTGGGCGGTGGGCTTGGCTAAAACGAAGCGGGACTCTGTAAGCGGGGCTTGTGCAGCTCGAGCCGGAAAAAATGGTGGCTTCCGGCTAAACTCCCTTTCTCTTTCAAGTCCCTCTCCCCTCGCAGCCGCCGCCGCCGCCTCCCCCATCCCTCTCCCGGTCTCCTGATCTCCTCCCCCGTCCCACTCCGTGTCGCACTGTCCAATCCACCACAACCGAACCCTAAACCCCGCGAATCTCGCCCAAACCCTACACCTCGCGAGCTGCCCCAGCCAGCCATGCCGAAGGTCTTTGGCACCGGCGTCTTCGAGTTCCGGCACCCCCGCGCGGCGGAGTACCCTCTCCCCGCGGACGCCGCCCCCGCCACGACCGCGGCGCCCGACAAGGTCCCCGCGTCCACCGGCGGCGCCTCCATCACGCTCCTCGACATCCAGCGGGACCGCCTCACCCGCGTCGCCGTCGAGCACTGGGGCACGGCTGCCGCCGCGGGGGCCTTCGATGCGGACCTTGTCAGGGAGATCTACGCCACCGAGCTCCGCGTCGAGGGTCGCGGCCGGAAGACCGTGCCGCTGCACCGCGTCATGATCCTAGAGGTCAGCCAGTACCTCGAGAACTACCTGTGGCCGCACTTCGACCCGGCGGACGCCTCCTTCGATCATGTCATGTCCATCATCCTCATGATTAACGAGAAGGTCAGCCTCTGCTCCGAATTTGATTGGAGCTCTTGCTGCTAGCTCGGTCGATTTCTAGGGTTTCTGACATGATTTTGGCCTTGTGTGCAGTTTCGGGAGAATGTGGCAGCGTGGACGTGTTTCCATGACCGTAAGGATGCTTTCAAGGGGTTCCTGTGGCGGGTTCTCAAGCTCAAGGAAGAGGTTTGTGTTTTTTAATGTACTTACTATGTGATTATTTTTCCAGTAAAACGAATCTTTGTGTGTGGACTGATTTAGGATACAATTGATTTTGGAGCTGGCTATTTGTATGTCTACTTTGATGTAAATGTTATTCAGTTGATGTTTAACACTCCTAAAATGTGGTGTGACCAGTTCCCAAAAAAAAAAAAGTGGTGTGACCAGGATTGGTTTGGCTGTTCAATTGGTTCTAAAAGCATTCATAGGCACATGTGTGCTGAGGCCACTTAACTTGAAATTAGTGCGCTGCAGCAATTAGGACCTACAGTTGTATGCATCTCACTTTAGCCATAGTGTAATAGGTAGTGAGAAGTAGTTACTGGCTGCCAATATTGTTGGTGATATAATTGAGAAATCAGATTGTATTACAAAAGCATGAGAAGTTTGGTGGTTTATATTGATTATATTATGGAAATGATGTTTTTTTCACTTCGCTGTTCAATTATTTTGAGCTCCAGTTGAATAGCCTGTGACGAACATTTCTTTCTCAGATGCTCTAGTATGTTCTTTGAATGTCAGCTAATCTACTCAACTAGGATGTTATAATTGTATCAGGGCTGGGTTATAGAGTTGAGGTCTCGAGGGCATCAGGGGATATTGAGCTTTGCTGGTTGTGTTTTGTTTTACCTTTTTTTTATTGCGCATATGAGCTGTTTTTGAGATGAATAATTTGGTTGTATTTTTACCCCCAACCCAAAAGTTAAGTGCTTATGTCACCACAAATTTTTGTCTTCCGGACCGTTTATATTTATAAAAATATTATGATATTGCAATATCCATACTGAAATTGTCTTCTTCTCTTAACTTACAGGAAAGAGCCCTTAATATGGCAGAGAAAACAAATTACCTCCTGTTCATGATAAATGCATTTCAGGTACTTTCCATTTGCATCACATGCTGATGCTTCATTTTCCCAAAATATGTTGCTTAACAATTCCTGTTCAACCAGACAACCACTTAATGATATTGCGATGAACATAACTTCTCTATTGAATTGTTCTATGTGCTGCTGATATCTATTTAAAACTTCTTTGAGTTTATTATCAGTTATCGGATTGCCCATATAGTAATTTCAAAATTAGTATGCAAGGCTTGTATATACTGCTTCATGGGATTGTCACCCTGCATCGACTTTATGAGAACTTAATTCTTACAATGGTTACGTATTTTATGCTTCGCTGCAGAGTCTGGAGGATGAGCTTGTCCGGGAAACTATACTTCAGTTAGTAAGCCTAAAGCTGTGGAATACCCTTTCTTTTGGGCGACTTCAGGTAATTTTATCCCTACAGATAGTTTCTTTTTTCTGTCCTTATTTTTTGGGTTCTTATCTTTGATTAAACATGTACAGATGGAACTCTGCCTTAACCCTGAATTGATTAAGAAGTGGACCAAAATCAAAAGAAGGGAAGCAAAGGAAGCAAAAAAGGCTGACCAACCTACCAATCCTTCTGAAATGCTCGAGAATAAATTCCTTAGGAATCTAATTGAAGAATTCTTGGAGGTGCACCTTTGAAGCTATTCCTTTTTACTCTGTTACTACTAGATATGAATTTGCTTAATTCCCTTGAAACTTCCGTGCAGATTCTTGATTCCAAGGTCATATTATCCAGTCAAGATGGTGGTGAAGAGTCTGTGTTGAATGAACCACTTGGAGGGCAGGTTGATGATTCTTGCGTTCTATATTGTGAGAGATTTATGGAATTTCTGATTGACATGTTGAGCCAGCTTCCTACTAGACGGTATGTACTTACGGATTATGAATTGCCAGATAAATGTAGATTGTACCATGGCTATTGTAATTTACGTGCATGTTCCACACAGATGTAAGAACACAAGAAACATCTGGTTGTCATTTTTTTTGAATGTCTGCTAGTGCAAGTAGGAGTCCCTCGTGATATAAGCACCCATTCACTGACTTGGATGTTCAATTGTCTTCATGGTTCCAAATGAAACCTATCGAAGTGGTTGCAGCCTCGCTGGCTGCAAATTATGTTCAGAGTAACTTCCTTTTGTGACCGTGCAGTTTTCAATGTCCTTGCACATAAAAATATCATAGAACAGATTTGTATTTCGCTGGTTCTTTCCACCCTGAGCACTAAATAAAGATACATACCAGTGTATTTTTCTCCGCTCAAGGGTGTTAATCTTTCTGCTGCACAAACCTCTCATATTGTCATAAGCGAACATCATTACCTTTGATTGTCTTGTGTATTCCTACATGTCCATCCAAACTTTTCCATTGCATCTTTACTATTGGAGAAAACACGAAGTATATTTGCTATAAGCAAAGAAATGTCATGGTTCAGTTAAATATTGTTGGCAAGTGGCAATATTGGCACACCTTAGCTTATTTATTTATTTATATGTTATATCTTTTCTCACTTGTTGCTTATAATCTGCAGGTTTTTGAGGCCCCTAGTTGCTGATGTTGCTGTCGTTGCTAAGTGCCACTTAAGTTCACTCTATACTCACGAAAAGGGGCGCCTTTTTGCACAGTTGGTTGACCTGCTGCAGTTTTATGAAGGCTTTGAGATTAATGATCATTCTGGAACACAGCTTGGTGATGATGATGCCCTGCAAGCTCATTATTCTCGTTTTCAAGCTTTCCAGCTGCTAGCATTTAAGCAAGTGCCTAAGGTGTGCATTTATTCTTACTTTCATTTTTTTTGGTTCATTCACTTGTACACTAGTAGTATCTACTTGGAAGGCAAATTGTAACATTTCATTTTAATCATTGCAGTTGCGAGATTTTTCCTTGTCCAGTATTGGTTCACTGCATAAGCGAGCTGACTTAACAAAAAAGCTGCTTGTCTTGTCAGATGTGGAACTGCAAGATCTGGTTTGTAACAAGGTGAGAATTTTGACATATTTACTTTACCTGTTTGTGCTTGTTGTCTATAAATATTTTGTAAGGCTCTTTTGTTGTTTGTACTTGACATGTATTAGTGGATATTCCTTTTCTGCTTGTACTTGATGGTCTTGTTTTTTTTCAAGATTTGATGATAATCTCCTGACGTAAGTTAATGTGGCAGCATGTAAAATGCATGCCTACATTTGGATCAAACATTTAATTACTGACCTGATAGTATTTCATTGAATTTCCACAAACATTTGGATGGTTTTTTAACATTGGGTTCACATGGGCACTTTAATAGGCTGGATACACTGTGTCTTAGTGTCTTAGAGTGAGTTGCTTAGCTCTACCTCTTAAACCTCTTGTCGATGAAGTTGAAATCTGTTGAGGTGAACTTTTGAGTCCCTTTTGCCTCACTGAACTAGGCTGTGGGTTTAAATTAAATTGCCTCCCATTTGGTTGCTTTTGGGAATAATTGAATAGATGATCTGACATGCACTGACTTCTTTAGGCCTACGAATATGTGAAATAAGGGACGGTTTTTATGAAATGGGATTTCAAAAGCAGTAAACGCCATCACAAAATAAGTAGCAAATACATTTCCCATTTGTTAATTTACCAAATAAATACCTCTGAATTTTATTTCCTAGCATGCTATGCTGTTAAAAGACATCAATAGTCAAAGTGACCTTATGGAACTGGCAGCCACCTGTCATAGAGGTCAGAGCAAGTTATCCCGATGGCAGCAGATGCCCCCCAAACAACAAATAAAGTTCCTTACTGGAGTTAGCTTAAAAGTTATCCTTATGTTTCATAGTTTAGTATTTTCTCATTGCTTATTAGTGCTATGCACAAACATTTTATTTTACATACATGTATAACTGAAAGCATGCATTTTGAGGTGCTAACATGTCCTTTATAAGCAGCTCAAGTTAATATCGGAAAAAGATCCATGCAGTGGAAGGCGTGATTTTCTTATAGAAGTCCTAGTTGCTTTTTTTGAGAAGCGGCAATCCCAAAAAGATGCAGTAAATGCACTTCCTCTTTATCCAAATGAGCAGATCATGTGGGATGAAAGCCTTGTTCCTAGCATTAATTACTCTGGAGAAGGCTGTCTTGCTCTCCCAAAACTCAATCTCCAATTCCTGACGCTTCATGATTATTTGTTAAGAAATTTCAATCTGTTTCGGCTTGAATCAACCTATGAAATTCGTGAAGATATTCAGGAAGCTGTTCCTCATCTACATGCTCATATCAACAATGAGGGAGAGACTGCTTTCCGTGGATGGTCCAGAATGGCTGTTCCAATCAAGGAATTTAGGATTACAGAAGTGAAGCAGCCAAACATTGGGGAAGTTAAGCCTTCTGCTGTAACTGCTGATGTTACTTTCAGCATATCGAGCTACAGGCATCAGATAAAATCTGAATGGGATGCTCTGAAGGAGCATGATGTTCTATTTTTGCTGTCAATCTGTCCTTCTTTTGAGCCTCTTAGCCCTGAAGAGGCTGCAAAATCAACTGTACCAGAAAGGCTAGGATTGCAATATGTACGTGGGTGTGAGGTCATTGAGATTCGTGATGAGGAAGGAACACTAATGAATGACTTCACAGGAAGGATAAAGCGAGAAGAATGGAAACCACCCAAGGGTGAGATGCGTACTGTCCGAATTGCACTAGATACTGCACAGTACCACATCGATGTAACTGAAACAGCAGAGAAGGGTGCAGAAAATGTGTATGGAACATTTAACATTCTAATGAGAAGGAAGCCCAAGGAGAATAATTTCAAGGCAATCTTGGAATCTATACGTGATCTAATGAATGAAACATGTGTAGTTCCAGAATGGTTGCATAACATATTCTTGGGTTATGGAAATCCTTCTGCTGCGCAGTGGATAAATATGCCTGATCTTCTGGAAGTTATAGATTTCAAGGACACTTTTCTTGATGCTAACCATGTAGAGCAAAGTTTTCCAGATTATCAGGTAAATATTTTGACTCAAAATCCTGCGTCCACGATGTGAATCACTTTCATCTTTGTTCTCCAAGATTCTAATGCTCAATTTTTTGCAGGTTACATTTATCAATTCTGATGGTACAGAAAACCTGCATCCAAGCCCTCCTTTTAAGATTAGGCTGTCCAAGAAATTGAGGGAAAGCAGTCATGCCCTACCCGGCAATGTGAACTCCAGTTTATCTGTTAAGAACAACGATAATATGGCTGATGGTGAGTCTCAGAAAGAGAAACTTATTGTTGAGACTTACATTCCAGCTGATCCTGGGCCATATCCTCAAGATAAACCTAAGCAGAACTCAGTGAGGTTCACACCCACCCAGGTACTCTTCACACACTTGGATAACCCCATAATTTCAATTGGTACAAATGTGGAATTACTAAGTCATACTTAAGCATTTCTTGTGTGTATAGAGTGCCTCTGTCCTTCTATTTTATGCTAACCAGCACTTCAAAAAGAAACTTCGAAAATTTGACTCTTTCTCTGATCCAAAGTCAATATTTTATCTAAGCTACATAAATCAAGACAATGGTTGTCTGACTGGAACTTTAGTACATGACATAATTGCCTCTTAAGTAAATAACATAATCTTGCATTTGACATGTTTAGGCCCAGTATGTGTCCTTGCATCAAGTTCATTTTCTTTCATTCAAGGTGATTCAGCTTAAAAATGCTGATACTGACAGTATTCTTTGTTTGTAGATTGGTGCTATAATATCAGGTGTTCAACCTGGGTTGACAATGGTTGTTGGTCCTCCTGGTACGGGGAAAACAGATACAGCTGTGCAGATATTAAATGTTCTATATCATAACTGTCCTTCGCAAAGAACACTGATTATAACCCATTCGAATCAGGCTTTGAATGACTTGTTTGAGAAGATAATGCAGGTACTGTTTATCTGTGCTCTTAGAGCAACTCCAACAGCCTCGCTATATTTTTAGCTAAATTTGAAGGTTATACCCCTTTTTAAAAAATGCAAAACCATCTAATTGTACAGAGTAATCCAACAGCTTCGCTATAAACTCTTCCTTCCCCACGTGGGTCCCACCTGTCATCCCCTTCCTCCTTTTTCTTCTCTCCCGCAACCTCTCCGTTCTCTCCCGCAACTCTGCTCGATCCACCGGCGATCCCTCCCCTGGCTGGCCCCTCTGCCCCTTTCTCCCAGCAGCGACTCCCTCCACGGCGAGCGCCTCCAGGGCGCGGGCGACAGCCAAGGCCATCTGGGCTAGCACGTGCGGGGATGAATGCATCGGATGACGCCCATTCGCGGCGGGCGGCAGACGGAGCCGGCCCGATTCATCGCCGCCGGTCAGTTTCGGCTCAATTCCTCGTAGCCGGAGCTTCTATGTGCCATCACACATCCGTTTTGCCGCTTACCCGCCTCTCTCGCTTGTTGTGCAGGCCCTCCCCGGAGAGGTCCATCCGCCCATGGAGCTCCGCCATGTCGCTGCCTTGAGCTGTGGCGGCGTGCTATGGCAGGACGGCGGCGACATAGGAGCCCCCCAACGACTCCAGTGTTGCCCGCCACCAAGTCCAGTGCCACCACCAACTCCAGCGCGGTTGCAGCCGTCGATTTTGAGCCCACCGCCGCCTCCAATGCTGCAACCATCATCGATTCAGCCCCGCCGCAGCGCTGCACGAGAGGAGGAGCTGCCGAGCTGGGCACGTGGGAGGAGTTGGGTGTGCGGGAGGTGGACCTGGCCTGCACGAGGAGAGGATAGCGAGCAGAGCGCGCTAGCGAAATATAGCCAGCGGAGGCGGACGGATACCGAGCTGGATAGCGAGCAAATGAATTTGGAGAGACTGTTGGATCAAGTTTTTATCTCAGTTTTGTTAATTTTACCTAGTCAACTTATTTTAGAGAGGCTGTTGGAGTTGCTCTTACCACGTACCTTATATTAGTACTTTTTCAAGAGGCAGTGGATAAATGCTACCTATACTGTACTTCAATGTGAGTGACTAACAATTGCAGCACCTGACTGGAGATTATTAGCTTTACATTCTACCCGATGTGCTTACTATGTGTTGTGATTTGATCTGTCAATGAGAATCAAAATGAAACAAGGGCACCTGTTGGTCCTGAGGGTTTCCATATAAGATGAACCTGATGTCACATTCCATGCATTATTGTTTAACATGTCAAAGCTATCAATCTATCCGTTTTCCATGTATTTTAACTGCAATCACGAATCACTTGATTCAGTCCATGATAGTTTGATAGGCGATATAAGTTTGTTATATATAGATGGTTTTGGTATAATTTTGGAGATGTTTTGTATATGACTATCAATGTATTTTGTTTTGCTACTGGATATCTGATGTATTTTCTTTTTCTGCCAGAGGGACGTGCCTGCTAGGTACCTTCTTCGCCTTGGTCAGGGTGAGCAAGAGCTTGCCACTGATCTTGATTTTAGCCGTCAAGGTCGTGTCAATGCTATGCTTGTCCGACGGCTAGAGCTGCTAGGTGAAGTTTCTAAATTGGCGAGATCTCTTCGTCTTCCAGAAGATGTGGGTTACACATGTGAAACTGCTGCATATTTTTGGTTATTACATGTTTATGCTCGTTGGGAACAATTCTTAGCTGCCTGTGCGCAAAATCAAGATAATCCCACTTTTGTCAAAGACCGGTTCCCATTTTCGGAGTTTTTTTCAGATACTCCACAGCCTATTTTTACCGGTGAGTCTTTTGAGAAAGATATGCATGCAGCCAAGGGTTGTTTCAAACATCTTTCAACAATATTCCAAGAGCTGGAAGAGTGTCGGGCTTTCGAACTGCTTAAGTCAACAGTGGAGCGAGCAAATTATCTAATGACGAAACAGGCAAAGATTGTTGCCATGACTTGTACTCACGCAGCATTAAAGAGGCGAGACTTTCTTCAATTAGGTTTCAAATTTGACAATTTACTGATGGAAGAAAGTGCACAGATATTGGAGATAGAAACTTTTATCCCTATGCTGCTGCAACGACAGGAAGATGGCTATGCTCGTCTTAAACGTTGCATTTTAATTGGTGATCACCATCAGTTACCCCCTGTGGTGAAGAACATGGCTTTTCAGAAGTACAGTCACATGGATCAGAGTCTGTTTACGAGGTTTGTTCGTCTTGGTGTCCCTTATATCGAGCTCAATGCTCAGGGTCGTGCAAGACCTAGTATCGCTAAACTTTATAACTGGAGATACAGAGAGCTGGGAGATCTGCCTTATGTGCGTGAGCAAGCAATCTTCCATAAAGCTAATGCTGGGTTCTCTTTTGAGTATCAGTTGGTTGATGTTCCTGATTATAAGGGCAAAGGCGAGTCTGCCCCCTCTCCTTGGTTCTACCAGAATGAAGGGGAGGCTGAGTATATTGTCAATGTATATATCTACATGCGCCTGATTGGCTACCCTGCCAATAAGATTTCAATATTAACCACCTACAATGGTCAGAAGCTTCTTATTCGTGATGTCATAAACAAAAAATGCAAGCCATGGAATATTGAGCCACCTAACAAGGTAATTTGTAATTAATATGGTACTTGAGCTATGTTCATAAGCTAACAGTTTATCAGCTATTGAGTTTCTTACTTCTGTTGGTATTTGATACCCAGGTTACCACTGTGGACAAGTTCCAGGGTCAGCAAAATGATTTCATTTTACTCTCTCTTGTCCGGACCCGTTTTGTGGGTCATCTCCGTGATGTTAGGAGACTTATTGTGGCTATGTCCCGTGCTCGTCTGGGCTTGTATGTGTTCTGCCGGCGTTCACTGTTTGAACAGTGTTACGAATTGCAGCCAACATTCCAGCTTCTCCTCCAAAGACCAGATAAACTTGCTTTGAATCTTGATGAGTGCACTCCATTTACAGAGCGACCATTGGGGGAAACTGGAAATATCCATTATGTTACTGGTATTGAAGACATTGAGCATCTGGTTAACTTCAGACTGGAACATCTTCGTCAGGTACGTTGCCCGGCACATCTCTGTGAAATTGTGTTTAAATCTATCTGTTGCTTTAATATTTTAAAAAATCTGAGCCACAACTACAATTTCTGGATGCAACAGATGCAATATATGCAGTATTATGCTCCTCCAGCGAATGAGTTACCTCCAGCAGCACCAGAAAATATTGCTGATGTAGTACCTCCAGAAAACGGCAGTGTTCTGAATCAGCCAAAGGAGCACATGGCAGTGGAAGAAAATGGTGGTGAAAGTGACACCACGGTCAGTAACAAGATGGAGGAAGACGCGGTTGAAGCAAATGATGAAGCGATGCAGGAAGGAAACAAGATGGGTGAAGGGAATGGTGACGGTGACGTGGCTGCAAAGGATAAGGGCGACGAACATGCTGCAAATGATAAGATGGAGGAAGGAGATGCCATGTCGAAGGACAGCATTGAGGAAGAAAATTCAGAGCCGAAGGACAAGATGGATGAAGAGTGAGGTATGGTGGTGGCCAGTTTGGAAATTGGCGAAGGCTGGTTACATGCCCCGAGGGATCTATGCTGCTGCAGTTAATGATGGTACAAAGCTGTGTACTATCTTGGTCAGCTTGTGCAAGGAAATGTTCAGGCAATGGTGTCTTCATGTATTTCACATGTGTAGGAGAGTTTTGGCAGTTTGTCTGAATCGCTCGGATATTAGAGATGAGCTAGCATGAGCATGCACAACAAAGTTTCGTCTTGGAGCTCTCTCCTTGACACATAACTGCTCGAGCACACAGTCGGAACGTGACTTTGTAAACTTGATTGTTGTAATTTTGGCACGGCTAGTGTTGCAATTTTTGCAGATTTGATAGACCTACTAAGACAACTGCGGCCATGTGAAGGCATATAAATTAGGCCTGATGTGATCGAGAACTGGTGTTAAAAAGTTTTGAGGTCCGCGCTCGTCTTTACAGTCTGGACAATTTGTTGCATGAATCTATGCGCGCAACTGTTCTCACAGCATTTCGAGATTTTATTTACAAGAGTTGCACAGGCAAACTTTGTTTTCGAAAAGCTCACACCCGTAGGTTTTCACAAACTGGCGGTACGAGTTTTCACTTGGATCTTGAGCATTTGTATCTTCCCGTTTGCAGTAGAGACGGCAATCCAGAGAGGCCACTGGAGAAGCCTGCTATCGAACGGTGCACGGCGCAGCTGACGAACCGGCGGTAGCATCCGACGGTGCTCGTGTCCTGGAGTCGGTCTGGGCCCCCATGGCAGATCCCTCTCCTACCTTCCTCTCCTTTCTTCCTCTCCAGGTCTCCGGTCCTCTTCGTTTTTTCCCCTTCCCACGGCGATTCGAAACAAAACCAAATTCTTTTCCCCGAAGAAAGGAAAGGGAGGAAGCGGCCAGCGAGGTAATCGGCCATGGGGGACAGCCAGTACTCCTTCTCCCTCACCACCTTCAGGTCCCTACTGCTTCTCACTCTCTCTCCGCGGAGACTTGGCGTGGTCTGCTGACCTAACGAGGTTTCGGCGTTTCTGTAGCCCGTCTGGTAAGCTGGTGCAGATCGAGCACGCGCTGACGGCGGTGGGCTCCGGCCAGACCTCCCTCGGGATCAAAGGTGCGATCCGTGCCCACCCGCACTAATCCTTATTCTCTGCCGCGCTTCCGTCGGTGTCAGGGGCAATGCGGGCGGGGGGTTTTCGCCGCGGGGTTTTGAGTGCGCGTGGCATTTGGGGGTTAGGGTTTGGCTAAGTGTGATTGCGCGTGTCCATGCCTCTCTAATCTGATTAAGTTCCTTTACTCGTTAGGAACTTGAACTTGTGGAATCGTACATTTGATCACAAATCATAATGTGTGGGCTTTCGGAGGTTTGAGATGGCTGCGGGCACTATCTGTAGTGGTACAGATTGTGGCGGTGATTTTGGAGAGCAATTCCCTTGATGCCTAGAGAGGTTATTGAGCTATGACAATGCATGGAGTCTGGGTTTTCTTCTTTGTTATCCCAGATGCACCTGGACACTGTTAGGCTGCACAATACCAGGGAATTTGGTGGAGGCAAGTGTCTCCTTAACTAACCCTGGACTGATTGCAATTGTGACTGGTTGCTTTGGTTTATGACAATCAACGTGATGATGATGCGCTCTGTGTGGTTCTTATTGTTTCCTGATATAATGTGCATTTCAATTCACATATGAGTGGAAAGTTCCCGAGGTTCAGGAGTCCATTCAATGCTTATGAGATGGACTGAAGTTAATACATTTCATTTAGTTGGATATTTCTTTATCTTGATGTGATTAGGGGACATTTGAGATGTGTCCAGCATGGTCCATGGAAATAAATACTGTGCTTAAGCCCATTTTCTTTGTCATAATCATAAGCTACACACAACATAATACCTGCCTTGGCTTGGTGATACTAGTAGCATGGTCTCTTCTCTCTTGAGGGGATCTCTGTTCGAATCCCACATCTTGGATTCTTATTTTTCTTTCTTCTGTTATTTTTGTTTTCCTTCATATCCATCATGCTGATGGTCTCTTTCAATTGCTGCTACTCAGCAGCTCTGTTCTAGAATTTTAATATATAGATGCTTCCCTCGTTATCAACATGTGTCTGAACTCAAATTGCTTAATGAAAAAACTATTTGACATGAATTATCTGACATAATTGCTACTGATACATTTATTTATAACATTGTTACAAATTAATTGTATAGTATGTGGGTTTTAGGATATTACTCTGGCAGGCGGTAACCATTTCAATACCTTTTCTCTTGATTAAATCTGATACATCATACATGCCATGCTACAGCTGCTAATGGAGTTGTTATTGCCACCGAGAAGAAACTGCCGTCTATTTTAGTGGATGAAACATCTGTATGTGTACCATTATCATTACATTTGGCTTCTTCTCTCAGTCAAATAGCATAATGTGTTCTTCTGTTGCAAGCACTAATACAATAACAAATGCAAACCTGTAGGTGCAAAAGATTCAAGCGTTGACACCAAATATTGGAGTTGTTTACAGGTACTTCCCCATGCTATTTGGACCTCTTGGCTGCGTTGCTTCAAATCTTACTTTTATGGACGCTGAAAGTCCTGCTCCATACGACTATACTTTTACCCCACATTTCTGAAGTTAATAATGGACAATGCCACAGATCATAATATGTTGACATGGTTGATCTAGGTTTCAATGTTAGCTTCTTAGCTGTCACATCTGCTTTGCATTTTCTCACTAATGGGATGGTGTAAGAAAAGTATAATGGCACTACGATTACACGAGGAGAATTACATGTTGAAAGGACCTGTCCTATGCATATGGGGCATTTATTTCTCTTCAAGTTGCCATGTTTTATTTGTCTTCAAGTTAAACCCAGTTAAGCAATATTTTCTTTCTCTTCAATGCCTTTTCTCTCAGCTTCCCACCATCAATATAAGGTTTAACAGTTTAAACCCATGATATGTGCATTACTGATCATGAACTCTCACAATCTTTTGTTACATTTCCATCTGCTTACCTTGTATCATTTTTCAGTGGGATGGGTCCAGATTTCCGTGTTCTAGTGAGGAAAAGCCGGAAGCAAGCACAACAGTATAATCGATTGTATAAGGTATTTGTGACTGTTCATTTGTTGAATATCTTTCCATTTAAACAAGTTTGCACAAAAGCGTCCTTATGAAAGCGATATGCAGTATATCACTTTGTGATTCTGTTAAAACAGGCTACCACTATATTTAAGTAATGTACATCATGTCTGCTTTTTCTGTCCAAAATAGCTTGTGGCAAGTAAATTTCTTTGAATCTGTAGGTCAAGTGATAACTGATGATATATGTAAATATAAAAGCTCATATGCTGCATCAAGTTTCTAAAAATTTAAAACTATTATTGTCATATAGTTGGTGAGGCACTGAGGCCCACTAATGCGGCCACTACCCATCAAACAATGCTAAGGTTGGCACAATGCATAAATGGATCTGTGTCATACAAAGACTGCAAGTAACTGTGTTGTCCTGTTGCTGCATCATTCATTTGTGAACAATAGTCTCCCTTTGAGTGTGATATCAAATTACCTTTTTCCTTTTGCTTTGCAAATGATTTTTGGTAAACAATATTACCACATACGTGCTTGTGATTGTATGCAAACCCATAAGTATCCTGCTATTTTGAAGTGAAGATAACAATTCGTGCTTTCTAATTGTTAACTCAACCATTGCAGGAAACTATACCTGTTACACAGCTTGTCAGAGAAACCGCTGCTGTTATGCAGGAGTTCACACAGTCTGGGTCTGTTAAGTTCATTTTCATTGCTTTGTCGAGAATCGAGATTGTTAAACTATGAACAAGCTCTTATTTATTTATTCATTAAGATTTATGGATATCTTCGATGCATTACATAAAGTAACTCTGCATCACTGTTCAGCATGCATGATTAAAACAGTTCTTTAACCACTGAACAAGTTCAATATAAAATAATAAAGGACTCTAATAAGTGGCAACTGGCTATAGTTTCTTTTTCCAAATAGCCCATCATTCTAATAGGAAGTTTAGCTCACAAAAATTGAGATCCGACCAGATCGAATAGTTCTGCAATACTCTTACCCAGGGAACTAAACACCTGTGGCAACAGGCTGGTTGCCATTTACCAGCGTACCAACATGGACTGGTTAAAACTGTAGGAGGAAATAATTCAGTGTGTATTCCTCTAACCCTAGAAGGGTGGGTATATAGTTAGCTATACATGGGCCTCTATGGGCTGTACACAGGCCATATGGGCTACTCACACATATATACACCAACACCCCCCCGCAGTCTGGACTACCGGCGCAGCGGTGTACAAGACTGACCAATAAAGAAAGAAACTCACACACAAGGCCCCCCGCAGCCACAACTAGCCACTGGCTACTTTGAGGCTGGACCGAAACTCCGAGAAGGTCGAGGAGGGAAGACCCTTGGTGAAGATGTCAGCAAACTGGGAGGTGGTCGGTACATGGAGAACCCGAACATCGCCACAGCCTGTAACAACCCAGAAAATTAAGTTATGAAAATGTGAGAAAATTTGAACTTTTCATTTGTTGATGATGTGTCACCATATTTAAACCCTCTCTAGCTCCTTTTCCTAATTCCTAAATAAATAAAACCAAATATATAAAAATATATTTTCAAAATATGGTAAAATATGTGATTTGGATTTTATGGATTTTATTTGGTTTTTATTTGAGTGTGTTTGAATTTGAAAGTATTCAAATTCAATCTAAGGTTTAAACTTATTTCAAAACTAAATCAAAAACCCTCCTATCTAATCTGGGCCAGCTGCCTATCCCTAAGGTTCACTGGACCACCTTCATCTCCAGGCCCGTGACCAACCTTCCACCCCGGCCTTTCCTTCTCAACCGAAGCCGGCCCACCTCGGCCCACTTGCTTTTCCCCTGTTCTTCGTTCTTCCCCGGGGCAAAGCCGATCCGCCGCCGCGCTCACGCGTGCGCGCACGCCTCGACCAGGGGACAAGCCCCCGACCGAGTCCGTGGCACGGACGCCGAGCCAGGCGGCCGCGCCCGCGCACCCCAGGGTCTTTTCCTCTTTTGCCCCCGAGCCGTGACGCGACCGCGCCCCTGCTAGCCACTCCTGTGCTGCCAAGTCAGCCGCCGCGCCGTAGCAGCCACTAGGAGCCCCAGACGTGACCCTTCTACCCTTGCCGCAACGTGCCCGAGCTTCTAATCCCCCGGGCAAGGCCCCTGCAGCAAGGCATCAAGCAATTGGGGTTTTGCCCCTTTCCTCTGTTCGTCGCCGGGAGGAGAGAAGAGGGGGAAGGAAGAAGAGAAGAGGAAAGGGGAAGAAGACGGGGCGCACCACCACCGCGCCGACCTGCCGAAGACGGAGCACACCAAGACGGAGCCGGACGGGTCGTGAGGAAGGCCGTCCACGAGCGGGCGGAGAACGGAGCAGAGGAGCACGACGCGCAGCCGCCGAACTTCGCCGTCGTCGTCGACACCTTCCCCGCCGCGGCCTTCACTGCATCGTCTACACCTCCGCCCCTCGGTGAGCCAGACCACACCTCCTCCTCTTCTTCACCATGGGAGCGCGCCCCTGCGCCGCGCCGCCGGCCTTCGAGCTGTGCACCGATCGCGCGTTCGCCGCCGTGGCGTACCCCAACGCCGCGCCGGCCGTCGCCACCCTTTTTCCGCCGTGCTATCACGCGTCTATGTCCGGCCTTCGTGCCGTGGTTTTCTCTGCAGGGTCGCCGCCGCCATCTCTGTTTCCCCGCGTCGCACGCCGCAGCACTGGGGCACCAGATGTCCGCGCGTCGACCGGGCGTGTGGCGAGCAGGGAGTAGCCCTGCGCGCTCACGTTCGTGCCAAGCCGAGCGCACCCGGGCGCAAAGCTGCAGTAGGCACACGCGTTTGTTTCCCGGTTTGGCTGCGCGCACGTCGCCGCGCTTCGCCACCGCACTGCGCTGCGCGCCGCATCTCTTCACACCGCTGTCACGCGCTGAGCCGGCGTAGGAATTCCCGCCAGGGACCCGGTCGAGCTGGGAGGCCGCTAAGCCTGCGCCGCTTCGCCGCATCGCTTCTGCTTGTTTTCGCGCCGCTGCTGTTTCGTTTGCACACGCTCCATCGCCACGTCGCTGCGTCGTCACGCCGCCGCGCCGGGGACGCCGCCATGTCGCGCCTCGCGCTGCGCCCAGGGACTTCTCCTCGGAGCTGGGACGGCACGGAGATAACCACGTGCTCCTAGGGATCCTCGAGCGCTGCTTGCCTGTCCTCCGGAAGCATCATCGCCGTTGTTCGCAGTTCACCGTCGCCGCCTGGATCTTGCCGGGGCACACCGGAACGTGCGTGGGCGGCGAAGGGGGTGCAATGCACCCCAGTTTTGTCCAAGGGGCTTCTGTGAACCTCTCGCTGCTAACTCCAGGAGGCTTGGCTTGGGCCGTAGCCCATTGCGGCCCAACGTCTACCTCCTTATCTTTTTAACCAGTGAACCCAGCCTTTTGTTCAAGGAGTTCTTCTGGACTTTGCTCATTGCGGCCCAGTGGGCAAAGTTCAGTGGGCCGATTTCGGCCCACAACCACTTTTGGCCCACTAACGGCCCATCATTTGTGACGCTGACGTCACGATGACGTCATGCTGACGTCATCCCTATTTTCAAAATATAAAAATCCTTTTCTGTTTTAAAAATGATTTTGAAAATGATTTTATAAATCCTATAATCTTTGAAAATTCATAACTAATTATTTATAACTCCGAAAAATATGAAACCAGTTTCTATATTTTTCTAAAAATGAGACGGTGCTGTTTGTAGGTAGTATGGTTCTGTTTGAATCTTCTAAAATTGGGTTTCTTTGGATTTATTGCCTAGTTGTTTGTCGGTATCTTAGTGTCTCGTATCTCGTGCTGCACAGACCCGAGCAACGACCAGGAGGAGGCCTACGACCCCGACTACTACCCAGACCAGGACTTCGGACGCCAGCCAGGTGTCATGTCACTCCCAACCATATAGATCCCATGCTTGCTTTAGTTGCTAGTGCTTAATTACTTTTGATGCATGTTTTGAAATTGCATAGACAATTGATTAGCCGTGCCTTGAAATTGTTTACCTTGTCCTTGAAACACCTACTTTCGGAGCTAGCTACAGACCCCTAGCTAGTTCCCGGCACTTCTCCATCCATATATTTTACCCTTAGTTATGGATGGATCTCAGGTTTGGACCGAGGTTGGGATACCTCGGAACTCTTGCGTGTGTTTTGGGTGAGTGTGTATCCTTGACGTGTTACCGCGGGAGCGAGCCGCTTTGGTTACTTGTGAACGCCTGTCTAGGGGAGATGCGACCTGGCCTCCCGCCCTAGCGGCGTGTCGGACGGATGGAGTTGGTGAGTGCTTGCTCCTGCAATTAAGGACCGATCGTCTGTGTGACCTTGATCTTTGGGCTATTTTCGTACAAACCGTTCGCTCACGTATGGGCGGGGTTCGGTCCGAGAACTAGTTGGTGGTTGGCTCTCAGCTTGTAGGCGGACCGGTGTGGTCGTGTGAGGGGGACGGGTTATACCCCCCGAGTAGACGTCGCCCCGGCTCCTCCGGGGATGGTTTCACAGCTCCGAGGCCCTGCTGGCAAGTTTCGCGCCCCAGTTCAGGACGAGTCAGGCTCGGAGAGGCAGGAGAGAGCCACCCACTGCTAGGTCTCCGGCCGTTAGGTAGGGATGTGGAACGGCGGCCACCGTTTCTGCCCTATCCGGCGGGTCCAGTTGTACAACCTCTGCAGAGTGTTAAACCTATAGCTATAGTCCGTGTCCACTGGTATGGACAGCCCTTACGATCTCTCACCTGGCTAGTCTCTTCTTGTGCTGCTTTCTCTCCCCTGTGTGTTGTGAGCCCGGCTTCGTGCCGTTGAGACGTGGGGATAGGAGTTGGTGACCCCACGTCGCAGATGAGTGTGGGATGCTGTATCTTGGTTGAGATCCAGTATTTGGTGCTTCTTTCCTTGTTGGGGCGTTGACCCCGGAGGCGTTGTCCTCGGAGGTGTGGATCTCTTCGGAGATGGATACCTCTCGGCTATTCTGCTTACCTTGATGTTGCTACCGCTGCTTGCTTAACCTTCTATAGCCATAAATAGGATTACTCATGCATAGTAGAATTATTCTCTCTTGCTTATGCTCTTTGTTGGGAAGCTGACATGACCTACTCGCTTATCGAGTAGGTGACGGACTTTCAGACCAGGAGCCGGATTACGACTTTGAGGACGACGGCTGGGAGGACTGAAGCTCGCCCTACACTCGAGTTGCCTGCGGATATGGAGTCTACTTCGCTACATGAGAGCCGCTGCGTAGATGTTTACTCTGCTTGATTCAGTCCTGTTGGACTTGTACCCGGCATGTGCCGAAATGATGTACTCAGATGCTTAATTATTATAATATTATGTGGACCCTCATGTATTTATTCTTGTTGTACGGTACTTTGCTTTACTTTCTGAGACAGTGATTTGCACGTGATAGCCTCCTGGGACTATCACAGAGGTGCAGGGATCGGGTTCCCGTCTTCGGAAACCCGGTTCGTTTCACAGCCACCGCGGCCCCTCCTGGTGCCGCCGCTCCTCCTCTGGCCGGTGTGCTGGCCTCCGCAGCTGCTCCTCCTATGGCTCGCGGTGCAGCCTGCTCGTGGCACCTTCCTGTGGTCGCCGGCGCTCCTGCTCTCTATGGTGCCTCTACTACATCCGGCATCTCGGCTCCCTCCCGCGCGGCCTGTGCATGGCCTGCTGCGGGCCCACTTCGTCACTGCGCATCTGCACCTCCTTCTGCTCCTGTTGATGTGCCTTGGCCATTCTTCAGTGGCCCACGATCAGGACACATCGCGATGCACCCTCCTAGCCAGCCGACGGCCATGTTCACTGGCACCGCTTCCCAGTGTTGGATTCCACCCACCCCGCCTACGCCTGCCAGATGGATCCCGACTCCGCCGGCACTGGCTCTCAGTGCCCTAGGGTCGGCACCCCCTGTCGGCACAGTCGGCACCGACTGGATTGCTGACTCGGGGGCTTCCTTCCACACCACACCTGACGTTGGAGCCCTCTCTTCCGTCCACCCCCCACACCCCTTCTACCCTTCTTCTGTCATGGTTGGTGATGGGACGTGTCTTCCTGTCACCTCTGTGGGCTCTACTTCCGGTCCCTTTCGTCTCTCCAACATCCTTGTTGCTCCTAAGATAGTTCACCCTCTTCTTTCCATTCGCCAATTCACCACCGAAAACTCCTGTTCTGTCGATTTCGACCCCTCTGGGCTTACTGTCACGGATTTGGCTTCCCGACGTCCTCTTCTCCGTTGTGACAGTACGGGGCCCCTATACACCCTCCGTCTCCCTACTTCCGTTGCTCCACACTCTGTGTCCACTGCTTTCGCCACGACTCCTACTACTACTTGGCACCGCCGACTTGGTCACCCCGGTCGCGACGCTTTGGCTCAGCTCAGTCACACTGCCCATCTTCCTTGCACTCGGCCGTCTGATGAGCATCTCTGCCATGCGTGCCAGTTGGGTCGTCATGTTCGACTTCCTTTTTCTTCCTCCTCTTCGCATGCGACGCATGCCTTTGATCTTGTTCACTGTGATCTGTGGACTTCTCCAGTTTCTAGTATTTCTGGTTGCAAGTACTATCTGGTCGTGGTCGATGATTTCTCTCACTACTCTTGGACTTTCCCCTTGCGTGCCAAGTCTGAGACGTTTCCCACCCTTCTCCACTTCTTTGCCTGGGTGTCCACGCAGTTCGGCCTCACCATCAAGGCCGTCCAGTGTGACAACGGGCGTGAGTTCGACAACCACACCTCTCGTTCCTTTTTCCTCTCTCGAGGTGTCCAGCTCCGCATGTCTTGTCCGTATACCTCTCCCCAGAACGGCAAGGCTGAGCGCATGATTCGGACCACGAACGATGTCATGCGCACCCTCCTGATCCAGGCATCTCTGCCTCCGCGCTTCTGGGTTGAATGTCTCAACACTTCCACCTACTTGATTAACCGCCTTCCTTCTACTGCCTCCCCAGCTCCCACCCCTCACCAGGCTCTCTTTGGTACCCCTCCCAGCTACGACCACCTCCGTGTCTTCGGGTGCGCTTGTTACCCTAACACCGCTGCCACTGCTCCTCACAAGCTGGCGCCTCGCTCCACTCGTTGTGTGTTTCTCGGTTACTCCCCTGACCACAAGGGGTACCGTTGCTTTGACCTCACCTCTCGCCGAGTCCTCATCTCCCGACACGTTGTGTTCGACGAGTCGGATTTCCCCTACTCCACCTCCTCTACACCTTCTCCAGACCCTGAGCTGGCGTCTCTGTTTCCTGACCCGGTGGTTCAACCACCTCTGTCTCTCTTTCCCTTTCCCGCAGGTTTCCCTGGTGCACCCCTGCCTCCGATGCCCCCTCCCTCGCCGCACGTGGCCTCGGCACCTCCTGCTACACCACGTGTAGCCCCGGTGCCCCTGCCTGCGCCACCACCACGTGTGGCCCCGGTGCCCCTGCCTCCGCCACACGCGGCCCCGGCGCCCTCTGCTGCGCCCACCACCGTCCCGGTGCCTCCTGTCGCGCCACGCGCGGCCCCGCCACCTCCTGCACGCTATGTCGAGCCAGTGCAGGTGTATCGACGCCGTCCGCTGCCCCCACAGCCGCTGGCTTCTCCGGCTCCTCCACCGGCGGTGCCCGTGGACTATGTGCCTCCTGTGCGCTATGTCTACGGGCGCCGCTCCACGGCTCCGCCTCCACCACCGTCACCGGAGTCGTCTCCGCCTCCTCCACCGGCGCCCACACCGCCTCCGCCGCCACCACCGCCGCCTCCACCACGTCGCTCTCAGGTGGAGTCGGCCGTGTACCACCCGCCGGTCATCCATCGGGATCCTCGCCACACCCATCCCATGGTGACCCGGCAGGCGGCCGGGGTTCTTCGGCCGCGGGCTCTCTCCGCCACCGAGGGGGAGCCGCGGCTTTCTCCGATCCCGACGTCGGTTCGTGAGGCTCTGGCAGATCCGAACTGGCGTCGTGCGATGGAAGAGGAGTACGGAGCTCTTCTTGCTAACCAGACTTGGGACCTTGTGCCGCGTCCGTCGGGTTGCAATGTGGTGACCGGCAAGTGGATTTGGACAATCAAGCGCCGTGCTGATGGTACTCTTGAGCGCTACAAGGCGCGTTGGGTCCTTCGGGGGTTCACTCAGCGTCCTGGTGTGGACTACGACGAGACTTTCAGTCCAGTGGTGAAGCCTGCTACAGTGCACACTGTTCTCTCTTTGGCTCTCTCTCGGTCTTGGCCCGTGCACCAGCTCGATGTCAAGAATGCATTTCTTCATGGCACTCTGACAGAGACAGTCTACTGCAGCCAGCCAGCAGGGTTTGTGGACTCCAGTTGTCCGGATTTGGTCTGCCGGTTGAACAAGTCTCTCTATGGTTTGAACCAGGCTCCTCGGGCATGGTACTCTCGGTTTGCCACCTTCTTGCTGACACTGGGGTTTGTTGAGGCCAAGTCAGATACTTCGTTGTTCATATATCACCATGCTGATGGGGTTGCCTACCTCCTCTACGTTGATGACATTGTTCTGACTGCCTCTAGTCCACAGCTGCTTCAGCGGATTATCTCCTCCCTTCAGCAGGAGTTTGCCATGAAGGATCTGGGCCAGCTTCACCACTTCTTGGGCGTGACTGTTGAGCCCCGTCAGACTGGTCTTCTCCTTCACCAGCGTCAGTATGCCCTGGATATCCTGGAGCGTGCCGGGATGACTGATTGCAAGTCTTGCTCCACTCCTGTCGACACTCAGGCGAAGCTGTCTGCTACTCTGGGTGATCCTGTGGCTGATCCTACTGTTTATAGGAGTCTTGCTGGAGCCTTGCAGTACCTCACTTTCACTCGGCCAGATCTCACCTACGCTGTCCAGCAGATCTGCCTCCATATGCATGATCCACGGGAGTCACACCTTGCTGCGCTGAAGCGCCTTCTTCGCTACGTCCGAGGTACTGTTGACTACGGCTTGGTCCTCCACCGGTCTCCGTCTGCTGAGCTGGTAGTCTACACTGACGCTGACTGGGCGGGGTGCCCCGACACGCGCCGCTCTACCTCAGGCTATGCCGTCTTCCTCGGCGGCAACCTGATCTCCTGGTCGTCCAAGCGACAGCCGGTTGTCTCCCGCTCGAGTGCTGAGGCGGAGTACCGGGCTGTTGCTAACGGCGTGGCTGAGGCGTCCTGGCTCCGCCAGCTCTTGGCTGAGCTTCACAGCCCGCTCACCAAGAGCACGCTCGTCTACTGCGACAACGTCAGTGCCGTGTACCTCTCCACCAACCCGGTTCAACATCAGCGGACGAAGCATGTGGAGATTGACTTGCATTTCGTTCATGACCATGTAGGAGGAAATAATTCAATGTGTATTCCTCCAACCCTAGAAGGGTGGGTATATAGTTAGCTATACATGGGCCTCTATGGGCTGTACACAGGCCATATGGGCCACTCACACATATATACACCAACAAAAACAATATACCAGCATTGACTTAGTGCTAGTGATATGAAAGACCAAACAAACACAATATTTTGGGGAAAATCCGTGTACTAAAAGAATAAAATGGAAATTGTCAACCAGAATAAACCCGAAAACCACTGCTAACAGGCCAGATGCATGTTGTACCAGAAATTTTTAGTGATCTGTTGTTTAGATCTATTCTCTTACCAAAGTTGGACTCTATGTTGTAAATAGTTCTTATTCCGATTTGTGAAACCTGAACAAATGAAGATCGCTCTATTCTATTCTTGGATATATTGTGAACATGACCTTGTTTGTTGCAGTGGTGTAAGACCATTTGGTGTATCCTTGTTGATTGCTGGGTATGATGACAATGGCCCCCAGTTGTACCAGGTATGGACTTAGATACAAAATATATGGCTTTTGTCTCTGGTCATTGTACATTGCTCAGCAAACAATGTTATCTTTATCTCCTTTCAATGAAAGTGAGATTTTATAACGATTGTTTGTGCTGACTATTGACTTAAAAGAGTTGTAGAGAAACTTTCTAAGTTGAAATATTTGTACCGACCATTTACTTAATGTTTCATCCACTGCTTGTTAATAAAATTCTGGTATTCTGGAGTGCTGACATAATCAATATTTTGTTTGTAGGTAGACCCATCAGGATCATACTTCTCCTGGAAAGCATCAGCTATGGGGAAAAATGTATCCAATGCAAAGACATTTCTTGAGAAGAGGTATGTAGAGGAGTCAATCTTTCCAAACCTTTGAACATGACAACATGGTTGATTGCTTCCATTCACATTAACTTGAGATAATATGCTGACATATAATACTGTAGTAGACATTGTTATTTCTAAAATTAATTTCAGATATAAGTAAGTTTTGTGTGAACTTTAGGTCAAATTTATGATTTGACATAAATATGTTCATGTTGTCGTTTGAAGATTTGCCATGTATTATCTCACTGACAGATCCATGAATAATGCACGAGCAGATCCTGAATTGCCTCATAGTTTTATTGTTATATCTGCTTAAGCAATAGCTATATTATACATGTTGATCTCTTAGTTGTGTGATTACTCTCATATGACCTTTATTTTTTCTTTTTATTGAAGGTACACCGAAGATATGGAGCTTGATGATGCTATCCACACTGCAATTTTGACTTTGAAAGAAGGGTATATGATTTCTATATTGTTATTACACGTATTACTTGTTACTTTGGGAACGTCATCATTGACAGAACTCTGGTCCTGCAGATACGAAGGGCAGATCTCTTCCAACAATATTGAGATTGGGATAATTCGACCTGACCGTGAATTCAGGTACAACATCTTAAAGCACTTACTAACATGGTTGAAGATCTGACTTTCATATTTCCCTAACTCTTCGTAGTTGTTTTTACGCTTCTCTATCTGCTTTGCGCCTTTGATCATATATCCTTGTGCTCTGTACTTCCTTTTCTCTAAGTAGATGCTCGTAATTGACCAAATATTTACCTGGCGGCAAACATATTCCTTAATGCATCGTTTTGGTTTGCATCTGACCTGAATCCGTAGGGCCCACTCTCGGTTTTGTGCTGCTGCACTTGTCTCTAGCAGCGGATGTTTACTTTGCTCGGTGAAGCTGTTTACCTAGAATATATATGTTTGGGTTGCTGCAATCAAATGGTTCGCTGACACAAATTTTCACCACGCAAATCGCAGGGTCCTAAGCTCAGCGGAGATCAAGGATTTCCTGGAAGAGGTGGAGTAAGCCGTTTCCTCAACAATTCGCTGGTTTCAGAGACAAGAAAAAGCAATAACTCGGGCAGCCATGCCGACACCCCCCTCTAAAGCTCATCACATCTTGCAGATTTGTTTCCAATCTTTCGAACTGATCATCGGTGGCATATCAATAGACTCGAGCAGCTAAGCTATCAGGTAGAGAGGTAGCTAGGTGCGTCGTGCATGAGGTACCCAGCTTGTCGCGCTGTCCGCCACTTGCTTGCTTGGGCCAACAACAATACTCCGTGGTGGTGCTCCCGGGGCCCCACGTACACTCCAACGTCCGTTTCACCGTCGTCCCGATCACAGCAAAATCCGCTTTCAGTCGTTAGGTTGTTTCTGATTGAGGTCAGGCGTGCGTGTTGAACCCTCCCCAACTGTCAACCTGTAGTCGGGTCTGTTGGCCGGAGATGATGTGTGGCTTGGGGACGCTTTCACCTGTCGGCCTCGGCCAGACTGTTCGCTTCGTACGGGCCGATTAAGTGCCCGATTGACCGGCGGCTCTCTCTAAGCAGCCACCTGAGGAGATGCACGTCTGCCTAAGCGGCCCGGTAGCACATCAGGTCGGCTGCGTAGATCAGGACAGGAGTGCCCAGCTTCGTATGGCGAACCACCATTCTGACCAGGAATGGAATGGCTGACGCTCTATGAACATTCGGGTTTTTTCTTTTCTTTCTAGAGTTCCCGCAACTGCATTATTGCATACTGGCACCGTTTGGACACCGATACTACCTTTGCCCCTCGTGTGATGCTGTGACCCTCATGCGCCGGCCAAGTCGCTCAGTATATAGCTCCTCCCATCAACGTCTTGGAAGATCTAGTTCTTCCTTTTTTTTTTTTTAAGATTACACAGTACAACGCAGACGCTCACAACACGCACGCACACTCACACCCCTATGAATACACGTACGCAAACTCTACCCTTATGAGCACCTCCGAAAGACTGAGCACCGGCAGATCTGGAGATTTTCGAAGTCACCACTGGCGCTTCGTCGTCGACGGGAACATCGCTTACCACTTAATGCATAACGCCGGAAAATCCCGGAATAAATTCAGAAAAAGGTGCGAGCACCAGGATTTGAACCCTGGTGGGCAGCCCACTGGACCGTCCTACCATTGGACTACAAGCCCATTCACAATCTAGTTCTTCCTCTTGATTACGTACGTTCTCTTTGGAACGTAACAAGAAAAGTAGAGGAATTGCAGGATCTCTCAAAGACCATAATAGGGAAAGGCAAGGTCTCGACGGTAATCTAAAGTTCAAAACACATGACTACGGCTACACAATTGACTGTGGGTGGAACAGAGGGGAAGAGGACAAGGAAATCTGTGGAGAGATCGGAGATGTGAAGATGCAAAAGAAAGTTCACGTGGACTGCTGGGACCTCGTGATGATAAGATTTCTTCCGAAGTCCGAATGGATCGAGGTATTCCATAGTAATGTCATAGGGTTGCGAGATGTTTAATCATGTTGGTTTGAAAGTGCTTTACATCAAATCCTCCCATTTGATTCAAACCACATGAGATCTCTATTGAATTGAATTGAATGTCTTTGTTTTCTAGAACATGAATGATATGATTCTAGGAGGGGGGATCAACCAGCTCACGGGAAGCTATATACGGAGTATATCTGTGTCGATTGATCTCTCTTCTCAAATTCATTATAGTGATTCGATCACATGTTTCCAGCTTTTTCTTTGTTGTATTTTTAGTATTCATGTTCTTTGTCGTCGGTCCTTGCTTACACTTCCCATTCTATCAGTGTAAAACAAAACCAATAATATTTCACTACAAAGATAAAGGCCCTTGTGTAGTCTGACCATGCTGACAAACAAATAACTAACGTGTGATTTTATTACGGATCATATTGTTTGAGGTGCATGCATGGCATATTGACAATACTGAAATACTGAACACTCTGATTGGTGGTGCAAGTGAAACGCTTTGCAACATGGTCCTTACTCCTTACAAAGATCCTCTTGCGGGCTGCAAAGTGAATCATGGCAAACCAACTGTAATTTACATGAGCTATATAATCGACTAATCGAGTAACCGGACAGGATCAGGTCAGTTAGGTCGTCCTAGCTAGCCTGTTCCATCTATTCCAGGTACCACACCAAAGGTACGGTGCTCCGTACCAGTTGTTGTCATGGGCTTTGCTTTGTGTGCAGTGAAAGTTTTCAAGCTCTTGTCTTGGTCAATGGATGCGTAATTGGCTCGACCACGGCACAACACAATGTTCAATGAACCTTCAGCGCCGTAACTAACGAGCGGCCACGCAAACCAAAATTGCTGCGCGATTATGTGAAAGTTGGCGCTGGTAGAGGCGAGCACTTAGCTCGGGTGGTGGGAGTGCGGTTGTGTGCTCCACCGGCCAGGGTTCGAACCCAGGTTCGGCCCTGGGTTTCTCAAAAAAAAAATCCTCTCGTCGTTGTTTCGAGGTTCGGAGATTTTTTAAGTCGGGTGTCGATTCATTCTTCTAAATGAAAACTAGTGGGTACTCACCCCACCGGCCTAGTTTTAGTAAAGTTGGCGCTGGTAAATCATGTCATATACATACACTACTAACATGTACCTTTAAGTTGAAGTAGGTGCAGTATGACCTACATACCAACGCCTAATAAGTTTTCACAACTACTGCAATTTCTAATTTAACATGTTAATGTCCTGACTGGGTTCTGGCACTTCATCTGTTCTTCTTAATGGAGTACTTGGGAAAGTGTTTCATTGCAAAAGAGGAGTCGGACAGGGTGATCTCCTCTCCCCTCTTCTCATTGTTCTGGCTGCAGACCTCCTCCAATCCATGGTTAATCAGGCAAAAAATCACGGCCTTCTAAACCTTCATATCCCCCACAGAGCTGGTGCTGACTTTCCAATAGTGCAATATGCTGATGACACTCTCCTCATAATTGAAGCCTGCCCTAGACAAATTTCAGTCTTGAAAAACCTGCTTGCTTCTTTTGCAGCTGCCACTGGTCTTAAAGTGAATTATAGTAAATCAGTAATGTTGCCAATCAACATCTTTCAGGAAAGACTGCAACACCTATCCAATGTCTTTGAATGCCAGCAAGGAAGCATGGCTTTCACATATTTGGGTCTTCCCTTGGGAAACACCAAACCTAAATTGAAGACTTTCTACCTTTGGTCAAAAGAGTGGAAAGAAGGCTCATCTCCACATCTTCCTTCCTCTCACAAGCAAGCAAGCTTGAAATGGTGAACTATGTCCTCTCTTCAACTATTGTTTATCATTGTTGTACACTGAAATTGCATAAAATGGTAATTGATCAAATAGACAAATATAAAAACATTGCTTATGGAGAGGATCTGATATCAATGCCAAACAACCTTCGAAGGTTGCTTGGCCCAGTGTTTGTCTCCCCAAGAAGGAAGGTGGACTTGGAGTGATCAATTTGTCCACCCATAATGATTCACTCTTGACGAAATTCCTCCACAAATTCTATTCGAGACCCAACATCCCTTGGGTGCACTTGGTATGGGAGAACTATTACTCTAATGGTCGCCTTCCGAGGCAGCAAAATAAAGGATCCTTTTGGTGGAGAGACATTGTCAAATTAGTGACTCCCTTTAAAGGAATGTCTTTAGTGGTTATTTAGGATGGCTCCTCGGTCTTGGTTTGGCATGATCTCTGGAATGGCCACCTCCTCCAACAAGAGTTCCCTGAATTGTTCTCATTTGCCAGAAACCCCAATGCCACAGCTAAAGCCTTGTTCACCTCTGCCCATCTTTCAGAAAACTTCCACCTCCCTCTATCTGAAGAAGCCCACTCTCAGTTCTTTGGCTTGCAGTCTTTGGCAATTGACCTTCATATATCATACAATCCAGATCTTTGGAAGTATATTTTGGGGTAACTCCATCTTTTCTGCTGCCAAAGCCTACAAAACCCTTATTGGCCATAGAAGTATTCATCCGGTCTATAATTGGATTTGGGGATCCAAATGTTAGAAGAAGCACAAAGTGTTCTTCTGGCTGCTGCTCAAGGATAGGATTAGCACCAGGGACATTCTGCAACGCAAGAACATGGATTTGGATTCATACACATGTGACATGTGGATTCTTCAAAGATTGGAAACTAGTGCTCATCTCATCCTTCATTGCAATTTTGCCAAGGCCTGTTGGGCATCTATTGGGATCGCAGTCGCAACAACAACGTCTGTTCCACAAATCTTCAACCAAATTCGTCGGCAACTACACATGTCTTTTTTTATGGAAATAATCATTTTGATGGCCTGGAGTATTTGGACGACAAGGAACGACTAGATTTTTGGAGAAATTGACGCTTCAGTTGAAAGATGCAAAGTAAAGTTCATTTCGGAGTTTTCCCTTTTACTCCTTAGAGTTAAACCTTCTAAGCTCTTGGAAATGGAATTATGGCTCAATTCTCTGTAACTCTACCTTTTGTTTTCCTCCTCCTTTTTCTCCTTTCTTCTTCTTTGTGTTTGTAATACTTTTACCTTAATTTCAATATATTAATCAGTAGGGGCCTCGACCCCTCCTGTTCTTTAAAAAACATGTTAATGTCCTAATCTAATCACTCGATGTTTTGTCGTTGTTGTTTGTTGTGTCCAGTTTGTACGCTGTCTCCTCTTTTTTAATATAATCGGCAACTCTTCCACGTGCTTCATGCTTATTTTTTCTTTTAAAAAAACTACTGATGTAGTAGTTTCGGAAATCAGTAGTTCTTTTGGTATAGTAAATAGTAATCAACTCAAACGACATGACATTCTGTAGTTTGATGATGAGGCTGTTCCAAGTTGAATGCTAGCTAGTGTTGCTCCTGCAAAAACATACTCCCTCCGTTCCGGTATATAAGCATTTGGGGGGTTCAAAAATGTTGTCACAATATTAGCATTTGTAGCGCCGTGTGGGCCCTACACACAGATTCCCCACCTCCCCCAACAAAATATCTGGATGCCTTCTCATTCTCAGCCGCACAACCCGTCGCCCTCTTCCTTTCCTTCTCTGCCGGGCGTCACCCCCTGTCGGCCCCTCCGCTGCGCGCTCGCGTCCTTGGGCCGTCGGTCCAGGGCCTCCCCACCAACTGCGCTCCTACATCGATCTCCTCCCTCCCCATGGATGACACGAGTGAAGGAGAGCGCAGACACCGGCGAGTTGACCGGCACCGGCGGGTGCTTTCTGTCCGGCGGCTGGAGCGCACGGTAGCCCTGCCGCGGTGTAATAGGGGTACGCACGAGGGAGGAGAGGTCAGGAGGTGGCATTGCGGCGTGCTATTGCTGCCTTGGCGTGGCTCCCTGACGAGGATGCGGAGGTGCCGCCGGTGGCAGATCTAGCGGCGGGAGCCGCGGCGGCAGCGGAGACGGGAGTCGCGGCGGCGACAACTGCGAGAGTTGCTGCGATGGCACCTGCGGGAGGTGCAGCGGCGACAGCTGCGGGAGTTACCACGGCGTCAACGGCGGGAGTCGTAGGGTGTGCTGCTACCCTGTCGTCGGGGGTTGCTGCGGCTGGGGCGGGAAGCATAGAGGCGGCATAGACGACGGTCGCATCGATGGGAGGTGCTCAGGAGGTGGCATTCACGGCACTGACGGGTGCGACAGTGTCAATTGGAGCCGCGGCGGCCATGGTGACTCCCGTTGGAGGTTCTCCAGCCTCAGATTGTGCCGAGGTCATTCCTGATGAGGAAAACCTTGCTGTGCACGAAGCCATGGAGTTCCATCTTGGTGGTCGGCACTGGTAATCGTCTACATCTCTTCTTCATGGCCATATGTTGACTGGATGATGGTAGGTGTAGAAAGGATGATGCTTTTGTGTAGAATGAATGTTGCTAGGTGTAGAGTGGATGATGCTTTTGTGTAGAATGAATCATGCTAGGTGTAGAGTGGATGATGCTATATGTAATGAAATGTTTTCACTGCTATATGTAATGAAATGTTGTCACTGCTATGTGGTAGTCGATTGGATGATGCTTTTGTGCCTTACGGTGACATGATTTCGTGATTGTTGTTAACTCATGTGTAATCCTTGCTAATGAATGATGGAGAAGTTGAATGATTACTATTTGAAATGATCGAAGTAACATAATGCATGGTAACTGCCTTCATCGCATTTTAGTTATTTACAAAATATGATGCCATATACATGCAAAAGATATATGCAGCCACTTCCAAAACGCCTAGGCTATAATGTCCGGCAAAAGTCCTAGCCCCCTCCACTGCATGAAGCAGCATTATGTACATCAAAAGGCATCTTGTCCCCCCTTTCCCTTGCATGAACTAGCAATATCTACACCAAAATACACATCCTTCCCTCTTCTCTCATCATGCAGCAGCCAGTTGTTGTAGGACAGCAAGGTACAAGTCCCGATCCACACTAAGGCTATTAGGAAGATTTCCTGCAGCCTCTAGCCTAACCTTATTCATATGGGGGATCTTATAACCATTTCCTCCTTTTTTTCATTACTTCTATCATGCAGTCTTGGAGAGTCAGGAAGACATTTCTAATTTTGGATTCATCATAATTATTGAACTCTCTTTGCACATTTTCAATTAACTCATCCATGTTCTTGGACGTTGTAAGATAGGTCTTGGATTGCAGGGATGCGAAGAAACCCAGGTCTAGAATATTCAAATCCGGTGAGTTAGCTGGTTGGTTAAAGATGCGAATGTCTAGTCCTGTTTGGCGAACTGCGTGACAAAATGCTTCATCATTGGGTTCTATGTGTGTGCGTGCATTATCTTGTTGGATCCAGATTGTCTCTCCTCTACCTTCCCGGGGCCACTTTGCAACTATAGCCGGAAGAACCTTTGTGATAAGGTAGCTTCTACTAACATCTCGTGTTACATTGATTGATTTTGTGACTGGAGTACCCTTGTCTCTATATTTGCTCCATCTTTGTGCTGATCTTGAAACATGGGACAACTGAATTAAATTGGCAACCTTGGCCAAATGCAAACAAGAACATAAGCTTTGGTGATTACAAGTACACCTATCTCACAAAGGGCCATATGCCTAGTTTGCCATCAAAGTAGCATTTCCCATCAAATATCGTGGCTCAGTTGCAGCACATAAGAGCATACATTTAGGAATAGAATTCTTGTTATGAATTGTTCTATGTGGATCCTCTTCCTAAGGCAGCATGTAGAACTTCTTTGCTTTTTTTGGGTGTTGAACCATTTCTCATCAGAATGAATAATGTTTCTCATAGGAATGAAATGCAATGTATCAACATCTATCATCCACACAATGTTGCAGCCGTGTCTTCTTGTTGTCATCTCTCAAATATGGCTTGAGAGTGTTAGAGTGTCGACGAATCTTGTCTTGTTTGAAGCAGCGGTGCAGCGTGGTAGTTTTGACACCTAGTTCATGAGCAAGAGTCCTAAGAGTGGTCCTTTTATTCAAAGGTATTGTTGCAATTCTAGACATATCAATGGCAACCTTCTTGCGACCACATTTTTTTCTTTTGCATGATACATCAACTGGTACGCCTGCAGCAAGGCACTCCTTTGCCCTTCTTCATATAGATTGCACATAACACCTATTAAAATTAAATAAATTGGCTACTATTGTGGTGGTCTTTCTTTTCAACTTGCCATTCACGCTGCTGCGGAGAAGTAAATCTTCATAAATTTGTTGTCTTTCTTTGTTCGACAAATTCTTCCTTTTCATCACCATATTTGCATGTTGAGTTTGGCTGCCTATGATAATATTTTCAATTCAAAGTCATTATGTGATTATTGTTGAAACTAATACGAATTTTGTGATGTTGTTTTAACCTTGTTCAACATGTTCTTCATCACTAGACCCATCGAGCACCTCTTCCTCACTAGACCCATCGAGCACCTCTTCCTCCAAGGCATAGTTCAGATCAAAGGTGGATGTTTTATTGCAGGATGTCACAGGTAAAACATTTGCATGTAGCCTCAAATGCTAAAGTTGTTGAGTCTGAAAATTTTCATTCTTTGCATGTACCTTGATGGACATGATCACTGGACCCTTGGAGCTCCTCTTCGGCGAAGATGACATGAAAATCTCAGCATACACATCGAAGTCCTCATCTACACGGTGGCAGTAAAAAGAAATGTAAGATACACAATTTTATGGCATTAGTTGGAACAAAACTACTCTTATTCTTGCATGTCCTATACCTGCCTCCTCTTCCTCCAAATCAAAGTTTAAATCAAAGTTTGATGTTGCTGTAGGTGCAATGAAACCATCCTCTTGATGTACTGTCATGGAAGAGTAAGAAAACTTTGAGGTAAACCCCTAAGCAGAAAGATCTCACGTGTATGCATGCATGAAAACTGAATGTAGTGGTCCAACCAAATTTCTCTAACCTGATTGTGTTGCTGCCATGTTGAAGTCCAAAGAAGGTGCTCCATGACCATCTCCCATGGGGTTGACTCCAGCAGAAGGTGGGTGATCCTGCCCATGAGGTAAACCTCCAAAAGGGTCATCTTCTTCATCTTCTGTTGCTGCAATGTTGAGGTCCAGAGCCATGGAGGGGGAGGGCGTGGAGTTACTGGAGCTGGAGGGAGGTGTGGAGTTCTTGTGTCTCTTTTGGAAGTTGTGGTCCACCCGGTTATGTACTGCAGCTGCTTTGATTTTTTTGAACTTGGCGCTTTTTTGGCGGTCAGATGAAAAGTGTATCCGTGAAAAGTGTATGAGTGGGGGAATGAGCCGGCCAGAGTTGCTGGATGTGCTTTTTTGTGTGGGCCACACCTGATGACTTTTGTATCTCATCATTGAAATCAGGGCTACATGCACTGGTGGAGACGAGGCCTTTCGTCTCGGTTGGGAAGGGCGTAATCTCCCTAAGGCCCAACCGGGACGAAAGGTGAGAGACAAAAGGCCCCCACCTTTTGTCCCGGGTGGGCAACCGGGAATAAAGGGGGGCCTTTATTCCCGAGTGGTAGTCCCGCCCGGGACAAAAGGGGGGTAGGCCAGTGCCTGTGCGCCCACCCTTTAGTCTCGGGTGGTAGCCCCGCCCGGGACAAAAGGGGGGGCAGGCCAGCGCCTGTGCACCCACCCTTTAGTCTCGGGTGGTAACACCACCCGGGACTAAAGGCTTCGCTGTCATTTTTTTTTGTTTTTCAATTCCAGTTGTTTTAATAATGTTATACGCGTATATTCTCATGTATATGTGTGTATTTTACTTGTACGTATAAATGTTTGCACTAATTATACATGTCTACTATATATACGTACTATATCAAGAGAATAAACTTATAAACAAATATATACACACACTATATGTATATTACATCGAAAGAAGAGATTGTATTTTCTGAAACTAGTATATATACATCAAAATATTGTTTCATTCTAATTCTAGTCTCAAGTTCCACCAGAGGTGCTAATTAATATTTCTGAATTGGATGACCGTCATAATAATGTCTTCCCTTTGAGCTAATCACCTCGTCCATCATGAATCCCACGAGACTTTCTTGAATCGCCAAGAGACGATCCTTCTCAATGATTGCGTCCTTAATCATGTAGTTCTGTAATGTGCAAATATGTTAATATATAACACCCAAGAATTGAATATATAAGCGGTTAGAAAATGATGTCTTATTAATAGGTTTACCATAATACTTACAGTATAATCTCCCGGGTCTGCAGTGCAAAAATTGTGGATGAACTCACACACATAATATGCACATAAATGGTCCCTTGTTCCTGTTTCATACACTAAATTGGAGAAAACAATTATGAAATATTAGTGTTATTCCTTTTATAATTTGCTCAAGCTGAAGTTGTTTTTTGTTTTACATACCGGAAAATCGGTATAGAATCTAAGTTTAGGTTTCCATTGTCCAGCGTTCATAGCAGTGATTTTTTCCCAAGCTCTGGCGGACAATAATGAAAGTTAGAGCTAGTGTTAGTATATAAACATACTGTTGCGTAAAAGTAAGCGTATTGGATAGAATTATTACTCTTGAAACATATCTTGAAGGTCTTGGTATTTGTCAGGTTTCTTTTCAACGAATCAAAGACCATGACGTTGCTCTTGTCGACTTGAATTACTAGAAGAATACAGTAGAAGCTGTATATACATGCATGGTGAAAAGATGAGAACTAAATAATAATAACTAGGATAATTAGAAATGCAAACCCTTAATAAGATGGTAATCGCACATACTCGAAGTTGTAAGGTAGTAGTATCACTTCCTTGAAATGCAGCCGATTCAAAGTCCTAAGGATTGTTGCTAATGCTGTTTTGGTTAGAGCCTTACTTGGTTTTGACAAACTAATGATGGGTCTATGAAACCTATTCGGTGATAACCCTACTTTCTCATCGTAGTAAGTTCCAGACTACAGAAAATGAAAGACAAAGTTAATTAGCGGATGCATTAATTTATTAATTAGCACATGAATTGCACCGTCACTTACCAACACCAGGCCATGATAAGATCGGTATTCAGGGAGTCAAGATGGTAAATTGCATAAATATCCTTGAATCGCAGCCAGACCAACTTCTCACCTTCACCAGCAAAACCATCCGGTCTAACAAGCATGCCAATCATCTCCAGGCCCTCTTTAGATGTCTTCATGTAAAAGTCATGAAATCTGCGCATCTGAGTAGGCAGTTTCTTCACCAACTCTGGCCTGACAAGAGATTTCCCATGCTCGTAGTGCCATCTAGGTACGAAGTTTTTGTCCCGAGGAGGTGATTCGTGGCCGAGAACAAATTCTAGTGGGAGCCCTGTTGCTTCTTGCATTTGAATGACATGTGCTACTTGTTCTACGTCCATAAGTGCAAGAGCTCATTCAGGTGCAGTGAGGCCGGAGGCGACGTAAGTCTGTACTCCTGACGTCGACGCTTGTGTTGCCTTCTTCGTTGAAGGCTCTTTCGCCGACGTCGACGCTTGTGTTGGCTTCTTCTTCTTCCTATAATATTGTGGCATCATCGACCCCGATAATTGGTCGATATAACTATTTGGTGATCCTCCCCGTCTCTTCTTCTGTAGAGACTTCTCCAGGGAGTGGTCATAATCAGTTTTCAACTTTACCTGTTTCTTTTCATTTTCCTACCACTCTATGAAAAGTTTCACCGGATCTACTTTATTCTTTTCTTCCAGCCGCTGTTGTCTACCTTCCATAGTTACTTCATGAAAATAATCCTTTACTTGTTTTTGGCACCCCGCCTCATTTTCAGATTCTGTCATGTCATATGGTAGCTTTCTTTTAACGAGCTGCTTTTTCCCTTTCTTCGTCGGGGGCTTCGGATTTGGCGGGGGCTTAGACTTGGTAGATCGTGACCGGGACCTCTTGGGAGCTAGCTTCGGGGAAGATTGCTTTGGTGAAGGTTCCTTCGGTGGTGAATGATGACGAGGGAGGTCATTGTCATTATTGCTCGCACCAGTAGAATTCGCAGGTTGTGGAGACGGTGAGCGATGAGGACTCGATTGCGATCTCGGTGACGGGCCGAGAGTTGGTGGCTGCTGCTCGGCAGCACTCTCGGGTATCGGTGGCTGCTGCTCGGCAGCACTCTCGGGTATCGGTGGCTGCTGCTCGGCAGCACTCTCGGGTATCGGTGGCGGCATCTTAGGTATTATGATGTAACATTTGGGCCACAATATGATACCGTGAAGAGCATCCTGCAGTGTCCTTTCCCCGTCACCTCCTGGGATGTCTAGCTCCATGTCGTTAAACTGTGGGTTAGCAATCTCCTCCACAGCAACTGAGGCGTAGCCAGGTGGAATCTGCATGTCGTGGCTTGTACGTCCTGGGAGATGTGCAAAAGCACTTCCGTACGCCACCTATATATCAAAGGTAGAGAAATGATGAAGTTATTAAATGCCTGAGACATGCATCAGAGGTTGAGATATAATTGCATGTATAATCATATTTATACCTTCATTGTGATGTTGCCGATCGGCTTATGCAGCTCACATGCGGTGCGTTGACAAAGTTCATCCACTGGGTACCGTTCGTTGTCCTCTACTTGAACTTCTTCTTGGTTTGCCCTTTGTTCTTCGGGGCCCTCTGTGGAAGCACAACTGCTTTTGCGAGCGGAAGGGCTAATGATGGGATCCACCGGTGCTTGGGGCAGTGCTCCAGAATGGGTGATCTCAGCTACCGCGGCGGCCACTCGTCGTTCAATCTCTGCATTCATACGTTCTTCATGTTGTTTAAATTTATCCTCCATCGTCTCGTGCCACTGCGCCAGTTCACGCTCTTTTCTTCTTTTGCGGCTTCTATAGGTGTCATCGTATCCCTTGAAAGCATACTTCCACGGTACAACTCCGTACCCGCTGCAACGTCCTGGGTGTTCAGGATTCCCGAGTGCCAAAGTGAGCTCATCGTTCTCTCTGTCAACAGTCAATCTTCCCGCTTTGACATCTTCAACCTTTCTAATAATCTCAATTGCCGCCTCTCGTAACGTGGGTGGGAATTCAAGGGAACCATCATCAGGGTTCAATCTTCCACCGCGGGCATAATACCAATTCTTCGATCGTTCGGACCAGTCAAAGACCGTTGGTAGGATACCTTTGTTGAGCAGTTCTTCTTCCATCTTCTGCCACTTGGGTGCTGCAACCGCGTAACCACCTCGACCAAGACGATGGTTGTATTCGGTCCTCTTATTGGCACTTTTATGAGCTTGTGCGCTCTTCTTGGCGAATTCTTCAGTTCTCTTGTAATCCACAAAGGACTCCTAGTGATCCTTTAGCTTGGGATAATCATCCCAATTTGGAGTTCGATTCTTCTTGATATAATTTTTGTGCAACTGCTTCTTGAAACTCTGCAATTGTTCTGCCATCTTCGATAGAGTCCACTTCTTCACAAAGTTTGGGTTGACGCCCGGTGGAAGTGTGAAGTGTTTTAAGATATCATTCCATAACATATTTTTTAGTGCATCCGGAACCACCCATGGATTATCTTCCTTTCCCTTCCATTCTCTATACGATATGGGCACGTTGTCCCTCACAATAGCACCGCATTGGGACAGGTACTTGTCCCTGACCTTCTTTGGTTCCCATGGCTGGCCAAGCTCGTTGACTTCCGTGATATGAAACTTCACGTCATCGACGATTACTTTTGTACGCCCTCTCTTTGTCTTTTTGGTTGTCGAGCTTGAAGCCTACAAGTTGCGGATTCGTTATTAACGCGGGGTTCGAGAATGAATGCATGATGAACTTAATGCATGATATATATACCTCGTTGGAACCTTCTGCATTAACAATGAGAACGTCTTCATTATTGTCCTCGGCGCGGGTGTCGATGTCCGCGGTTATGTTGAGGAACCCGTCCGCCTGGCTTCCCTCCTCCTCGATGAAGGTTGGGATCTCGGTATTTGAACCGGCAGCAATAAGGTTCTCCATAATCCGCGCATCCTCCTCAGTATTATCCATAACTACGAATTTCTATGAATTTCTAAAATGGGCACATATTTTTTTCAATAAACAACAATCTCTAAGAATTTCTGAGAATAAACAAGAATTTCTATAAATTTCCATGAATTTCATGAATTACCGAGAGTAAACATGAATACTGTGAATATACAACGATTCCTGAGAATTTCAATGAATTTCTAAGAATAAACAAGAATTTCTATAAATGTCTATGAATTTCTTGAATTTTCTATGAATAAATAAGAATTTCTATAAATATATATATGAATTTCCTGAATTTTTGAGGGTAAACAATAATTTCTATGAATATACAACAATTTCAGAGAATTTCTATGAATTTCTGAGAACAAACAAGAATTTTCATAAATTTCTATAAATTTCCTGAATTTCTGAGGGTAATCATGATTTTCTATGAATATACAAGAATTTCTATGAATTTCCTGAATTTCGGAGAATAAATAAGAAATTCTATAAATATCTATGAATTTCTGAGAATAACTAAGAATTTCAATGAATAACTAAGAATTTCTATGCATTTCTGAGAATAACTAAGAATTTCTGTGAATAACTAAGAATTTCTATGAAATTCTGCGACGGCGCCTACAAAAGGGGCGGCGGGGTCGGAGAATGACAGCGTGTCGTGGGCGGAGGCGTCGTGGGCGGAGACGTCGAAGGGCGGAGGCGTCGTGGGCGGAGACGTCGAAGGGCGGAGGCTTCGTGGGCATAAGCGTCGTGCGCGGAGACGTCGAATGGGTCGGGAGACCGGTCACTAGCGCGGTGTCGGAGTTAGACCGGCCGACGCAGCGGACGCAACACGACTCGGATATCTGTCGATTGCATAATTTTTTTTCATTTTCTAAACAATATAAATGAAGAAAATAAAAAAATGCTCACGTCAGCAAAAAAATTGCTGACGTCATCTAAACCCCAATCCCCCGCGGCCACACGCCGAAGCAGAGGCGGCGGCGCCGGTGGCCGCGCGGGGGATTGTGGCCGGCGCCGCGTGCGTAGCAGCCGGCCGGAGGGCGCCTACCACGGCGCGGCGGGAGACTCGAGGGCGGCCAGACGACTGCCGGGGCGCCGGACGGGGACGGCGGCGCGAGTGTCGGCGCGGGACGGGGATCGACGGCGGCGCGGCGGGGGACGGCGCGGCGTCGACGGGGACGGCGGCGCGAGAGAGGCGACGACGGAGGTGCTGGACGGCGGCACGAGACGGCGCCGGGGACGGCGCGACGTCGATAGCCGGGGACGGCGCGGCGCAAGACGCGCGTGCGCGCGGCGGGGATCCGGCGGAGGAGGCTGCGCAGCGGGGGATGACGCGGCGGTGGACGAGCGCGGTGGCGCCAGAGACGACGACGGGGGAGACGACGTCGGCGCGTGGGGAGACGACGTCTGCGGGGGCGACGACGGCGGGGGCGACAACAGCGTGTGGGTGTGACAACGTCGACGAGGAGACGGCGGAGGCAGGGGCGCGGCGCAGCGGAGGCAGTGGGGGATTAGTAGGGGAAGAGAGACGGATATATATCCCCTCACCTTTAGTCTCGGGTCGTAACACAAGCCAGGAGTAAAGGCTCTTTTGTCCCGGGTGGCCTTACGACCCGAGACAAAAGGAGGGGCCTTTTGTCTCGGGTCATAAGGCCACCCGGGTTTTGTCTCGGGTTGTAAGGCCACCCGGGACAAAAGGGCCCTTTCGCGTGGGAGCCCCCTTAAGGACAAAATTTAACTGTTTTGTCCTGGGTGGTATTACGACCCGAGACAAAAGGCCCCCTTTAGCGTAGGGCTGTAATGCCACCCGTGACAAAAGGGTAATTTTGGGCGGGAAGTTGTTTTTCTCCTATTTCTTTCCTCTTTTTCTCTTTCTTTCTCTTTGCAACTTAAAAAAATAGTAACTTTTAATATTTCAACCATGCAAAATTATATTTAGTTAAAATATAATAAACTGTACTTTGCTATGCAAAATTATATTTTAGAGTTGTAAACATTCACTTTCAATTTTCATTTGCAAAATTGATGTGCATTCCCACTATAATTCAATTAAACCGAAAAAATACTAAACTAATTCAGAAAAATCTAAAACTTGGTGGGTCAATCTCACATGACATATTCAAGCTTCATAAAAATTTTGAGACAAATACAACAAAGTGCATAGACTTCAGAATCGTTAAGAACTTAAGTGTATAGACATGGTTCGATGAAAGATTCCATATAGCTTGTGAAGCACGTGTACTCCACCTATGTCGAAATGGTTTGAAATTTTTTTTGTTGTCATTTACACCCAAAATATTAGCTCACGCAAGATCTTAGATTTTTCTGATGACTAAATGTAATATAGGTTTTTTCTTCGTGCTAAAGGAGCTAGAATATTGTGAATTACACATCAATAACTCAAGAATTATGATTCGGCTTTCAGATAAATTAGACTCCTAAGGCACAAGAGAACTTGTGGCCAAGTTTGGCACCATTCCGGATCGTTTGAGGGGTGCTCTCAGCTCAACTTTTAATTTCTAGGTGACGTCGCACGGAAATTCAATTAAACCAAAAAAATACTAAACCAATTCAGAAAAATCTCAAACTTGGTGGGTCAATCTCACATGACATATTCAAGCTTCATAAAAAAATTTGAGACCAATACAACACTGCAAAATGCATAGACTTCAGAATCGTTAACTTGTTGGAGACCAATAAAAGAGTTGATCACATTAGCATTACACAATTGATTTGATCAATAATCATTACATTACGACATTAATATCAATCATGTAAGTACGGTGTCTCTTCACGTCCAAGCAATATGCTTGGGTCTACTTCGACAGCGAACGGAGGCATGCCATCAAACTGATCATAATCATCGGATTGATCTGTTTTGTCCTCGACTCCCACGATTACTCTTTTACCCGGAAGAACTATGTGACGCTTTGCCTCTTGTGGTCCTTCTTGTGGATTTTTATTCTTCGGTACGCTAGTCATATCCTTGACATAGAAAACCTGATGCACATCTTTGGCAAGGACGAATGGATCATCTTTGAACCCAATCTTGGTCAGGTCCACTATTGTCATTCCATATTCATCTTTCTTTACGTCTTTTAGTTTTACCCATTGGCAAAAAATAGAGGGATGTTCATCACTCCATACTCAAGCTCCCATATCTCTTCTATGATACCATAATAGGAGGTCTTGCACCCATTATTGTCGATGGCGTCCATACGGACACCACTTTATGGTTTGTGCTTTTGCGATCTTGAGCTCTCGTGTAAAAATTGTAACCATTTATATCGTAAGCTTGCCATTTTGTAATTGTGCTACAAGGTCCCCTGGCTAACAAAGCTAGTTGTGGATGAATCATTGAGTTACCGATGAGTTGTTCACTCAACCATGAGGGAAATGTTTCCAAGCGACGGCGTGTAATCCAGAGTTCGGATTTGGTTGGATTTTGAGAAGCAATAATCTGCTCGTGTTCCGTCCTATACGGAGTCACCATGGATGATTGTTGCAGGACAGTTAGGTGTGCTTTAATGAACAAATCAGTATTATTGCTCAAACTTGATTTCCTTCTAATGGTGCCCTTTCCCTGTAGCATCCCCTCGTGTCGTGATACTGGAAGCCCAATCGAGTCAATTGAGTCGACAAAATCAACGCAAAACTCAATGACCTCCTCAGTTCCATATCCCTTGGCAATGCTTCCTTCCGGACGGGCACGATTAAGAACATATTTCTTGAGGATTGACATGAACCTCTCAAAAGGCCACATGTTGTGAAGGTATACTGGACCGAGAATAGTAATTTCTTTGACAACGTGTACCAGGAGGTGCGTCATAACATCGAGGAAGGAAGGTGGAAATGCCAACTCAAAGCCGACAAGACATTGAACCGCATCATTCTGTAGCTTTCCTAGCTTCGCTAGATCGATTGCCTTCCGTGAAATTGCATTGAGAAATGCACAAAGCTTTACGACCAATAGTCGTACATTCTCTGATAGAACACCCCTCAACGCAACTGGAAGCAACTGTGTCATCAACATGTGGCAGTCGTGGGCCTTTAGATTTGTGAACTTCTTGTCTTTCATATTTATGATCCCCTTTAAATTCGACGAGTAGCCAGACGGAACCTTCAAACTGTTCAGGCAATCAAACATGCTTTCCTTCTCTTTCTTGGTGAGAGTGTAACTAGCAGGACCTAAGTAATCATCATCATCCTCTTCCGGATATTTTTCATCATCATCTTCTTGCGGAACTTTCTCATTCTTATGAAAATCTTTCGGGTCCTGTCATGCTTCCAATGTATCCTTCGAGTTACCGTAACAACCCATGAAACCTAACACATTCATGCAAAGCTTCTTCGTAAGGTGCATCACGTCAATTGCGTGTCGGACCTCAAGGATTTGCCAATAAGGTAGCTCCCAAAATATAGATTTTTTTCTTCCACATTGGTGCACGTCCGTTGGCGTCTGCTGGAACAGGTTCACTACCGGCACCCTTTCCAAAAACTACCCTTAGATCCTTTACCATCTCAAATATGGTGTCTCCTTTATAATGGGGTGGCTTCGTACGATGATCAGCCTTCCATTTCCAATGCATCCCTTTCTTCCTTAAGGGGTGATTAGTTGGAAGGTAACAACGGTGACCCATATACATGACCTTCTTACAATTTTTGAGATGAATACCTTGTGTTTTATCTAAACAGTGCGTGCATGCCCGATATCCCTTGTTTGTCTGCCCTGAAAGGTTACCTAGAGCAAGCCAATCGTTGATGGTAACAAAGAACAATGCTCGTAGGTTGAAACTCTGTTGCTCATGCTCAACCCACACACGTACACCTTCCTTCTTCCATAGCAGTAATAGTTCATCGACCAATGGTCTTAGATACACATGAATGTCGTTGCCGGGTTGTTTTGGACCTTGGATGAGCACCGACATCATAATGAATTTTCGCTTCATGCACATCCAACCAGGAAGGTTGAACATGCATAGGGTCACAGGCCAAGTGCTATGACCACTGCTAAACTCGCTGAATGGATTGAAACCATCCGTACTTAAACCAAACCTTAAGTTCCTTGGATCGTCATCAAACTCTTTGAATTCTCTATTAATCTTTCTCCATTGAGACCCATCAGCCGGATGTCTCAGCATGTTGTCTTCCTTACGGTCCTCTTTGTGCCATCACATCATCTTAGCATTTGCTTTGTTCCTGAACAAACGCTTCAAACGTGGTATTATAGGAAAATACCACATAACTTTTGTCGGAACTCTCTTCGTCTTATCACGGTGCCCCTAGACATCACCACCAGGATCTTCATCTCGTCGAATCTTATAATGTAGCGCTTCGCACACAGGACAAGCATCCAAATTTTCGTAATCCTTGCCCCGATATAGGATGCAATCATTAGGGCATGCATGAAACTTCTGTACCTACAACCCAAGAGGGTACACAGTCTGTTTCGCTTCATATGTGGTGGACGGTAATTCATTGTTCTCGGGAAGCTTGTCCTTCACAATTTTTAGCATCCCTTCAAATGCCTTATCAGACACACCATGTTTTGCCTTTCATTGCAGCATTTCTAGTGTTGTACTAAGCTTTTTGTGACCTGACTTGCAATCTAGGTATAACGGTTTTCTGTGATCTTCTATCATACGCTGCAACTTTGCCTTTTCTTTTTCGTTTTCACAATCCCTATGTGCATCCTATAGAACCTGGCCGAGATCATCAGCAGGCCCGTCAGCATGTGCTGGTAACTCTTCTTCATCAGCATCTTCCATTAAAGTATCTGCCAAAGCCTGCCCTGTGGCCCAATCCGGAATATCCTCCTCCTCCTCTTCATCGTCTTCCATCACAACCCCTCTTTCACCGTGCTTGGTCCAAACCACATAGTTCGGCATGAAACCGTATTTCAACAAGTGCAGGTGAAGTGTTCCCGGGTCATGGTAGTCTCTTTCGTTTCTGCAATCGGAGCATGGACAACACATGAATCCACTCGCATTCTTGTTTGTTTTCGCCACTTCGAGAAAACCATGCATGCCGGTAATGTACTCCGCTGACCGTCTGTCGGTGTTGTACATTCATTGTCGGTTCATCTGCACATATTAAGTGAAAAATATCTATGTTAGTTCTACAACACTTCATTTTCTTAATTATGGCATAACATTTAAGTATAAAAACTATACACTATCCGTAGGTCTCATTTTCTAATAACTAAACTAATAAATTCTATTTTCTTTAATATTAAATATAGGTAGCTTAAAGTAAAATTTATATAAAAAACAAAAAAATCTTAGTACAAATGAATGAAAGAAGATAATCATAGCAAATGATAACTACTTATTACTAAATCTAAAGTATACTAAAAACTTCATCTCTTAGCTCTTAAATCAAAATTTCTATTTTCTTCTTCTCTAAATCATAAAACAAAATTTAATCACAACAAATGAATGGAGGATGAAGAATAATACCTTAGCAACACCTTGGAGGTTTGAAAACTCCACAAATTGATGAGAAAAAATTTGGGCAGCACCTCCCTAGGTTTGAGGCGCCATGGGAGAGGAGCTTGCTTGAGCTCTCAGTGAAAAATGGTCGGACAGGAAAGAAGGGTGCGTGCTGTCGAATATGTATAGGGACGGCCTTTTGTCCTGGTTGGTAAAACCAACCGAGACAAAAGGGAGCCTTTTGTCTCGGTTGGTTTTACCAACCGGGACAAAAGGCCTCTGAAGCCCGGTCCCCCTACCCTTTTGTCTCGGGTTGGTTTACCACCCGGGACTAAAGGCCGGCCCCAATCATTACGGCTGTGGAGGGCAGGCCTTTAGTCCCGGGTTGCTTTACCAACCGAGACTAAAGGGTCCCCCCAATGACCCTGTTGTTTTTTAGTTTAATATATATTAAGGTCTCCAAAATTTGTGATAAAGGCTAATATTAAGGCTTAATCAATACTTTGGAGGTGAGAACCCTAATATTAAGGCTTCCAAAAAATTACTCACTGGCCTAACATCAATACTTAAGGTCCTAACAAAAAATATAAAAAAGTTCATACATCAATACTTAATTAAGGTCTTACAAACATAAAAAGTTCATACATGAATACTTAAGGTACGGTCTTAACAAAGGTAGAGGGGTGCATCAATGCACGACACATATTTCATACTTCATTCTTCTTCCTTAGATAGTTCATATAGTTGAAGTCTCCGGTCTTGAAGTCGAGAACTTCATCGATATATGCCAGAGAATGGATCAGTGCACTCTCCATCGCTTCACAATAACGGTCACATGGACTTCCATAAATTTCAAACAGTGGCGAGGAAAACTGATATGGCCTGGAAAATGAAAGATTTGCCTGATACTTCGAACCTCTTGTAAGTGTAGGATTTGAATCTGTGTAAGAAAATCCCACAACATCCAACACTTGCTCTAGAATTGCATGAAAGCTCTTTGCCGCAAAGGTTTGACCAAAGATATCCTACAGTTAAGAATAATGTTATTACGACTCATAAAAATGTTAAATAAGAAGATTAAAATAACATTAAATGATGCTCCATACTATGTCATGTTCATTCAGCTGACAAAGTCTCTCTGCGGTCGTGGTCACACTTCCTCCCTCCTCGAGTGCCTTGATTAGAAAATAAGAGTAATCCGGCACAAAGAACCCATTAGCGTAAAGTTGTTCTAAGCATGCCTGCACAGTGGTCCTTTCATAAGTCCTCCTAACCATGGCAGGGGTACCCCACCCAACAATTGAGACCATTTGGATGGGTTCTGAAGACGGGGAGGAGCGAATTTGTCCTCGAACGGGTATGTCAAACGAGATTTTTAATTGTATGCAATTGTTTGGACCGACAATGGCACATTGTGAAAGAGGAGGGGTACCACCTAAATTTTCAACAACATGTGCGAGCCACTGCAAATGATTGAGAACCTGCATTATTTGAAAATAATATTATTATCCGTGTGTAGTACGTAAATATTAAATTTATACAAGGAAACAATATTACTATGTTGGGACGAGGTCCCTGGCTTAGATCACCAGTAGGTAAGTCAATCACACCATGGGTGAAGTGTATGTCTGGACGACGAGCATAAGGTGGCCGTTCGTCACGGCGACCGCCACAGTGACCACCGTGATTAGAATAACTTGCCATAGTTTTCCAAAACTATTACAATCTCTGCAGGAAAATAAGAGAATGGTTAAATTTATTCTATATAAAAACAAAATATATAAGACCTATTTTCTCATTTTCTAATAACTAAACAAAATTTATTCCATTGCAGTGAGGCCGGAGGCAACGTAAGTCTGTACTATACCTTTTCTAATGACCCTGATCATTTAGGAAGTACAGCATCACCTCACCATCATATATATACACGCACCTCGCTCTCCCACTTATAGTTCTCTACATCGCCAAGCTACAGCCCTACATCTCCTACCTAGCTACAGCCCTACATCACCGAGTCACGTACAACCCCAGCTCGCCGGTGATGTAAGACTGTAGCTAGCTAGGATGTAAGGCTACTGGTAGAGAACGTCCAACCGCCTGTATATGGAAAAAAGAAAAAAATAATAAGAGAATGCCTAAATGTATTCTAAATAAAAACAAGAAATACTTAATAAAAATAAATTAAATAGGTAGGTAGTATATTTTCGTTTGGTAATGATCATTTGTTTAATAAACTAACTTCTAATAAATTAATTCTAAATGTAAATTTAAACGCATCTCTCATTATTTTTAAAAGTAAAAATCAATTATCTCTATATCAAATACTAGAAAATTAGAGGATGTTTAAAAAATATGTGAAACAAAATACAATGTTAGTAGCTAAATGACTACTTGTTTCTAAATCTAAAACATCTAAAAAACCTCATCTCTTAGCTCCTACTACTACCTAGAAACTAAAATTGCTATTTTCTCCATTTCTAAACCATAAATCAAAATTTAAACACAACAAATGAAAAGAGAATAAAAAATCTAACCTTGGCAACACTTAGGAGGAGGGAAATCTTCGCAAATTGATGACGAAAAAATTGGACAGCACCTCTCTAGGAGAGAGGCGCCATATGGAGAGTTTGAGCTAGCTCTCGGGTGTGAAATGGACAAATGGTACGGGCAGAGGAAGAAGAAGGGGAGGGCAGGGACTTATAGGCGCCGGTCTTTCGTCCCGGATCGTCTTACGACCCGAGACAAGCTTTTGTCCCGGGCGGTGTCACCACCCGAGACAAAAGGACACCCCTTTTGTCTCGGGTGGTGACACCGCCTGGGACAAATTGCCGGGGCTAATAATTGAGCTGCAGTAACCGTTGGAGACCTCCCCATTTGTCCCGGTTGGTGTTACCAACCGAGACAAATAGGGAGGGGTCGTTCGGAGGCTTTACAGGTCACGTCGCTCCAAAGCCTTTTGTCCCGGCTCCAAAGTTGAACCGAGACAAAAGGCTTGGATCAAAGGTCCGTTCTCCACCAATGATGCGTAATTTACCCTCGTTGCTATTTCTGCTTTTAAATGCTTTGAATGCTTACATTCCGGAACAGAGGGAGTATATATTGACACTACCCCGGGGCCCATGGAACTGACAAGCGGGCCATCTACATGTACTCTTGCCTAGTCGATCGATCGTGAGTGGAGACAGATGGAAGCCATTATCGTCTCTGGCCCGTACGTACTCGGAATAGTTGATCATCCCCATCGAGCTACCACTCTACCTTTTTTTTTTTTGAGATTACAAATGTTTTTTTTTTTGAGATTTACCACTCTACCTGGCAGATCGATCGAGCTACGCACATGCGTGTACTGCGCCCAACCCGATTTGCATGCATGGCGATATATGCAAGCATGGCAGCAGGGCAGCTCGATCGCGCGCGCTCTCGTCGACCGGCCGCAACTTGCTTTGGCACGATCGGCCATCATGATTAGGCACGCAGAGCATCATCTGCCGATCGATCGAGAGCGGCGAAGACGAGACGACGACGGCTCGCGGCTCGGCTGGCCAGCTAGCACCGACCGGCGGACCATCTCCTCCGATCCCCTGCTGCAAGGACACGCGCACACACACACAAGACACGACCCCGCGCCATCATTCCTGCCAGGACCTGGATGCGAACACGCAAACGTCCAGAGACCGATCGATCCATGGATTGCTATTGGGCGTAGTATAAATTATAATCCACCCGTACGTACAGTACCGACCCTTTTGCAGATCTAGTAAAAACGCCAAATCTTCCTTGAATGAAGGAACCAGCATAAAAAGGCCAGCGACCGATGCAAGAGATATCATATGGATGCTGCATGAGCACATGCTATAATCTGTGTATACAAGTATTAAGAGAATATGCATATATATAACCTATTCCGTCCATTACAAATTGGAGATTGTTTTAGTTTTTTTATACACATATCGAGTTCCAAATTAATTGTATGTCGTTTTGACTTTTCTACGTTCCAATTGTATGTCGTTTTGGCTTTGCGATCTAAATACACATAAGTCGAAAATGACCTACAGTTATTGGATTGGAGGGAGTGCTAGTAGTTACGCTGGCTATAGTACGTACTCTACGCAAGTCCGATGCTGTGCCCATGCTATGCTATATGCAATTGTGCATATATTTGTAGGTGCAACCAACGCAACGCATCGACGAGTACACGTACACTGCGTGGTTGAAGTTGAACCAACTCACACCTGCTTCCAGTTTGAAGGCCCAAATAAAGGAGCTACAGCTTAGATAGGTGAGAATAAGCTCGCTCTCATCATCAGGCTGCTAGCTTATCCACCCGTGTGTACGCGCATCTGAAATTAGCCTACCTGCAGTCACGCACCTCCCAATATATGCTGGACACGTGCTCATGCATTCCAATAATAAGACTAGTAGTAGCCAAGCTAATTAAGCTTGTACCTCTCCACTGCTCGATCCAGCTGCTGATAATCTGATATGATGCATATAATGTGTGCTATATGTTTGCACGCGCGCGCCTAATTAAACATGACCTTAATTGTTCCGATTAGGTAATAATAGGGTATGTTACTACATCCCCAGCACTCAATTTCTTCCCCAAATTAAGAGGAACTAATCATGTCGACCCATCAATTATATCATTCTATGAAGGAACTACTATCGCCGTTGTTCGAAAAAATGAACTACCACATTCGTCTTCTCTCTTGATATATAAACTATATACTTTAACTTATCCTATTGTATGACACTTTTTATTAATTAACATTGCCTTTAATTATTGAGGAGCAATATTGGTCATTTTGTCTACCCCTCTCCCCTTTTTGAGAAGTCTAACTAGTACTTTGGTTCAATTTATATGGTTACCTAATATATCATAAATTTTCTGGATGGACTTTCAATTAAAAAAACTCATTTATATTTAATTTAATCCTCCTAAAAATGAAATAAATTATTGTTTGGTTGGTTAATTTCCAGCCACGCAAAGAGTCCAATGTCCTAGCTAGCTAGCAGAAACTAATCCTCCTAAATAAAAAATGAAATGAATTATTGATTGGTCGATTAATTTCCAGCCACGCAAAGAGTCCAATGTCCTAGCAGAAACTGAGTCTGATATATCGAGCGTGTTTTATTTTTGAAATACTATATATGCTGCTGGTATATTTAATGTTATTTTCACGCCATCTGAAATATCACCACCTACTTTATAAATGGCGGTTTTTAATATATTGGGAGTACAATATATATGCAATCAATTTCGAACCGTACCACCAGCTTCCAACTTGAAACGAGTATTTGAGAGGCACACAAATCACGTACAAATTAAGTGCGCGGGCGTATTTGTTGACTACACATGTCGAGTACGTACAGAAAAAGAAAAAAAAATATGTGTCTGAAAAAGAAAACTCTTCCTCAGCTGAGAGAACCGTGTAGAAAAAGAAAAGTCACCTGTTAACTTTACAGGCGGCTGGCTGCTGGGCGCTCGTCGTACGTGTAAATTGTAATGCGGTCACTGTCACTGATGCTGTGCAGCTATAGGGCCATCAGGGAATCAACTGATCGATGAGAGGCAGCCAATCCGTTTAGCTATAGGTAATCAAGCTTAATTTGCACTTATATATCCCTCGCTTTTATGACGATCGATCTTAATTACATGCACTGGTGCACAAGTAACAGGCCGTACGTACAACAAACCCCTAACTGGGGCCGCCGGGGTAAGTACTTGTGAAAAATTAATTGTGAATTTTATTGGGAAAATGAGGATCTAATCTAATGAACAGTTATATATCTAGTTAAAAAGTAAACAATTTTTTTTATTTTTTTTGAATAATTGTGCCGTTTATTAAGTATATCTAGCTAGTTTTTTTCGTCCCTCCAAAATTTTGAAAATGAGTGTGGTATTTGTTTGTTTGGCATCAACATATATAACTTGCAAGCATTCTCTATGAGAAGTGTAAAATGGCATGCATGCCACAATTTTCCAAATTTAAAGGAACATTACAAAAACCTCTGCACTAATTATCTACGAAAATGGGTCGCGCGCTCGCCCTAAACTATACGATTCTCCGTTAAAGCGGAGCAACACAACCATTATCACACTACGTACTCAAATGCAAGCAAAGCAAAAGGATCAAAAAGCTTGTTCATGAGGCCGTATCTCCCAATCCCACCTGCATCAAGATCTCCATATCGACCCTCTACAGATCGAGCTTCCCCGCACCAAACCCTATCTGTCCCTTTATCAGGAGCTTCCACTATTCCACGGCACCTTCTCTTCGACTCCTTCCTCCCACCTCCCCTCACCTGACGACCACCTGACCTCCACCGATCCAGCGCGCCCATGGCGGCGTCCACCACCAGCGACAGCCTCCCCTCCTCCCCCTCCCTGCCCACCACCGCGGCGCTCGACGGCGCCGCCGACCAGGAGTTCTCCTCCCACCACCACCACCACCACCAAAGCAGCCTCTTCCTCCCGCCCTCCTCCTCCTCCTCCCCCGCCAGCCTATACCTCGACTCCTCCTTCCACGGCTTCCTCCCCTCTTCCTCCACGGCCATGTCGTCGCCTTCTTCTCCTCCAGGACCTCCACCGCCGGCGCCGCCGCTCCCTACCGCCCCGGCGCCGCCCTCGAAGCCGCCCAAGAAGCGCCCGAGGGCCTCACGCCGCCCGCCCACCACGGTGCTCACCACCGACACTTCCAACTTCCGCGCCATGGTGCAGGAGTTCACCGGCTTCCCGGCGCCGCCCTTCGCCCCCGCGCCACCGCCCTCCGTCCGCCCGCGGCTCTTCGGCGGCCAACCGCCGTCGTTCCTCATGCGCCCGTCGCCCCTCAAGTACCCCGGCGTGCTGCTGCCTCCCACCACCCTAGCTAACACCGCCATCAACGCCAGCGGCGGCAGTGGTAATAATAATATTACTGCCAGTACGAGCTCCCTCGTGGACGCGCTCGCGCTGTTCGCCAAGAGCAACGCGATGCCAACCGGAGCCACCGCCGCGGCGACGTCCGGCGGATCAGGCGGCGCCGCTGATCATCACTACCACGGCATCGGCATGGGAGGGTTCAACCCGTTCGAGGATTTCGATCCACCGTCGGCGGCGGCGGATGGCGAGAGGGGGGACCCCGGCGGCGGCGGCGGCCATGGTTTCTTCTCCTCCTTCGCCACCGGCGGCGACAAGTACGGCCGGCACTAGTACGTAACCGATCTCTTATACATCTCTCTGATAAATCGGTGTGCTCATCATGGAGAGAGTTGTGTGTGGAGAATGGATCGGAGGGAGATGATGCATGGAGGAGAGAAGACAAGCTAATTCTTGAATGGCTAGCTTCTACGACTTGGCCACTACTACTATTGTTTTGCATTGGGCAAGCTGCATAATTTTGTGAGTCTTGATTTCTTGGTTTTTTGGTATGATGCGTACTCCTATGTACATACATAAATCTGGGCCATTTTGACTTGTTCCAAGTTGATTTTTTGGCTTCCTGATGTTGAAATTTTGTTGGTGCGAAATGGAAGGAAAAATAATACTATGCGAAATTGCCGTGACGAAACTTGTAATGGGGTGAAAGCCGGTTTGTTCGGCTTCCATCGCTATTAGCAAGTGTGTCCTTGTCGAGATGAGATGAAATGATCCAACTCCTTTTTAACTTTTCTTTCCATTCGGTTCTGGATGTAAATGCCGTACTGTGAAAGATATGCCTGCCTTTTCACGTCTCCTAATTTGCTGATTGAATCTTTGAGTAAGATTTTTGGAGGATATACACTTGCAAGCTAGCTTATCTCTGAACTGTTGATCCAACAGAGAAGCTAGCTTGCTAGCACCTAGTGTTTTCTTCTTCTGCTGCTGCTTCCAGAACGAGATATGAATTCATGCTTTATCCTCTAGTTTTTTTTGTTGGGACATTTTAATTTTTCTTGTAATTGTTATACTATATATTACTGGACTTTAAAATTAGGACCGTAATTTTCACCAGTTGGGCACATGGTCAATCAGTATATATGCACAATAAATAAAATACAAAACAAAAGGGGGCATTGTGAAATTGAGTGGAGAACTTCATATATTGCATTAATGGAATAGTATATGGTTGGAGGGCTAGGTAATTTTCGTTTCAGTTTCCCTGATTTACTATAGATAAGCTAAGTATGGATTGGTAATTACAGCATTGTTCGTCAAGTCATCAGCATATGCATATGTGCAGCAGTTTTTTTTTTTGGACTTATACATACTCCAAATTCTTAGCATTTGATTGTATAAATTAAGTAGAAATTTGCATGCATTACTATTTTTTCTATGTGAAAAAGCTCCCCACAGTTGTGCACCAGCCTATTAACTAAACTGATGTTGAACTTTTACCTCAGCGTTGCACAAATTAATCAATTGATCCACGTCGCTATTTTGTAGCTAGTTCATCAACATCCTTCATATACTTCAATTTTTGTTTTCACATTTTGCATTAACAGTGCCGTTGTCTATGTACATGCAAAACATTTTAAAGACTAATCCGGAACGAGTTACTGACTTTCAAAGGCCAAGCAATATAAATAGTCATGTATATCTTTTATTGCATTATTAGTACAAGGTAGCCATTTCATCATCTCCTATATGTACTTGAAAGATCATGAAATACTGATCGATGCAGTGCTGTATGCCTACATATTCGGACATTAATTTACAAATTGTACCTCTGTCGTCACGTGTGCATACGTGAGACTATTTACGAGTTTGTGTACACACATAGATATATATAAATATAATATACATATACATATACATATAATAGTAGCACTTATTCGATCAGTCTTTTCTCTATCTGATCGAACACAGAGTGCAACTAGCTAGAAACCAAAACATTAATTTACACAAGAAAAATTAAAGGCATAGTCTTCACCGTTCCTAGCTAAGCTAGTAGCTATATACAGTGTACCACTTCACTTCCATGAGCGTGCTGCTGCAACGAGCCAAATGCTGAGATGATATTTGTACTCTGAAATGATGAGCGCCGTGTTGTCATCATCAGAGCATTTGGAGCCGTCTATTTTACATAGAGAAGTAATACATTGAATTAAAGGTGTATTGTCAATTCAATTCTATTTGCACATGGACGTGTGGTATTTCTGGATACTAGCTACTGTAGTGCATGTGAAACAGGGAAGGTCACTATCTAAATATTAATTAATGCAGCATGTATTAATTAATAAAACCAGATATAATATATAATTTGACACTAATCATCTCAACTAAGATGATCCAACATTAATTATAGATGACATGTACGTTTAGTATACTCCACGAGTGGTACGGTGTAACAATGTGAATTAATCACTCGTCATTTAATTAGATGCATATGGTTTGTAAATTTGAGCCGATTATATTGCAAGCTGTGTGTGATGCTTGGTGGTTATTAGCATGGTGTTTTGTAAAAATGAGACCTAAATAACTATATATTTTTGTCGAATTCAAATTTCTAGGAAAAACAGCACTTCTGTTTATAAACTAAAACATAGATTTTTATAAACAGCTACCTTTAATTTTAGTTTTCCTCGGGCGTGCGCCTGCCCTCTATTTTTTTCTACTGCCTTCATTATCTAGCTTAACTAATCGATTAATACTACTTCTGTTCTTAAATATATGGCATCATTAACTTTTTTCGTTCGTTTGACTATTCGTCTTTTCTACAAATATTTTTACAAATTGAAAAATCTACAAGTTAAATCTAAAGTACATTCGACTATAGACATAATGATACACATTTAACTTTAGACAACTAAATTGTTTGATAGATATCGAGGTCAAAGTTGAAGTAAAAAGTCATATATTTAAGAACGGAAGGAGTAGATGAGATTTTTTTTCATGGGACATATTTTGGAGGTTCCCTAGATGAATAAGCTGCTACCATGATTTTAGAAAATAAAGGGCACTATCCATAAAAGCTAAAACAACCTGTTATTGGAAACGGATGAAGTAGTTCTTTACATATTTCCTAGGTTAGCTTTGCCTTGAAGAGTTATCACACATGCATGATTGCCCACAGAGAATAGTGTAGTAATATGCCTAGAATTAGAAAGGCACGCATCATCAGCCAGACCACGCACTACTACAGATACGCATGATTACATCATCATCTTACACATAAAAATATATGCATACCCACCAATTCCGAGATATGGTCTTCCCTACCCCTACCAACAAACTGATTTCTACTCGCCAAAAGCTAGCTATATGGAAACATGAGTTAATTAATCTCACACCGCGAATGCCTGATGCAACACAAAGATATAAAAGCTGTGTATCACAATAAGGAGATCTGTTGGAAGCATATACTATCTCTGTTCTCCTTTATTTGATCGACGTTGGCTATAGCTTAAATTTGAGCTAATGAACGTCAAATAAATGAGAACATAGCGAGTGATTCTCTATCGGACAAGAAGATACCGGGCCACTGTGTCCTGGTTGTTGGCAAAAACCACCTGTTAATTAAGACCACATATATATCTGATCCATCATCGATCTATCATTTTCATGGTGGATGCTGGAATTAGGAAACATGCATCCCGGGTGCAGTATTGGGTCCTGTAGCTAATCTCGTCCGCCTTTGACATTGTAATTATGTAATAGTAGTCGCCTCATGAAAGAGAGAGATCAACGTAATCATGGATAACATGTGTACTACTCGCAGATTAATTAGTAAACATGACAGAGAGAGACGATGCATGGGGCCGGCCTGCATGGTGCAGAGCTTAGGTAAAGTAGTGCAAATGGTAGGGCGCGGCGGCCATGGTTTACACGTTGGTAAGGTAAGGATATGATGATGGCGTATATGCGGATGATGGATCCGTCCGACAGATAGAGCTGGTGGATGGAGAAGTTGTCTGTCAGGCAGGCAGGACAACAAGATCGGAAAGCAGCGCACCTACAATAGAAAGGCCCGAGCCTTTTCCATCCTCCACGCACAAATGGGCCGGCCGGCGGCCGGGCGGGTTACACCAACCAACACGAATCAATCCCTCTCTCTCTCTCTCGCGTAGTGGTGGTGGAACAACTCGAGGCCTTGTTTAGTTGGATCTGGTTTAGATGGCTAAAGTTTCTAATTTTTTTTTCACTCTCTCCATCACATCACATTAAATACGCCAAAAGACATATGTTCGAAGTATTAAATGTAGGTAAAAAAAATAATTAATTACACAGTTTGGATGTTCTTCCATAGCTTAACTAGGCTCAAAAGATTCGTGTCGCAAAGGACATCCAAACTGTGTAATTAGTTATTTTTTTACCTATATTTAATACTCCGAACATATGTCTTTTGGTGTATTTAATGTGATGTGATGGAGAGAGTGAAAAAAAAGTTAGAAACTTTAGCCATCTAAACCAGGCCTCGATCGATTGCATAGAGAGATCTCTCTCTCTCTCTAGTCTAGACCTGCGTGACTGACCGTGTGTGATGATGGCCTGAATCCCCCACTACACAGCCAGCAAGCATGCACTAGCTCTAGCTAGCGCGCGCCGGCCACACCCAGCAGCAGCATCTTTTCCCTCTCTTTAGATCGATGGATCCATGGAAATGATGATGCCCCATGCGCGTTTTGGCGGCACATGTATTTGCGCCATCATTTTCCCCATTTCATCTTGCGCGCGCGGCACCCACCACGCATCATTGTCCTGCGTCGTGCCTAGCTAGATTGAATCCGTTAACGGACTTGTTTGGGTTTGATCTCTATTGTTAGAGTATCAGAGCCGTAATCGACGATAAATTAAAGACCTCTAAGTACTATGTAAAGAGAGATGGTGCTACCGCTCTCTCCATTCTACCATTCTAAATGGTAGGTCGTTTTGGTTTTTAGATTCATAATAATATTTACGAACTTAGAAAAAATCACAACAACATACGATTTGAAATGAATGGGGTAAATAGTAATCCATACGCGCAACAATAGCCAACTCTAAGGGTTTGGTTCATTCCCTTCGCACAAGTGTTGCGTGGTTGAACCTGCCTCCTCCAATCAGCATGCTGGTGGCTGGTGTTAATTTGTTCTAAGAAAAAGTACTGCTGACTGGTTGGTAGGTACTGATTTGTTTTGAGAAAAATACAGCTGGCTGATGACAAACAAACAAGACGAAATCCCGTACATTCCGTTACACTATGCGACGGGAAGGGTAATAATAATACATGATACTCGACTCTCATAAGTCAGTGCAAATGCGGTTTGAAGTCTATTTGTTTTTCGCTGGCGGTAGCATTCCATATGTTTACATTCCTAGCACTATGACATACTACTAGGGAATGAACCTTTTGTCCTGAGAAAAAAAAAGATACATTAGCACCGGTTTCTTTTGTAACCGGTACTACTGTGTGCATTAGTACCGGCTCGGAAGGGGGGGTCCCCCAGCCGCCCGCCAGTGTCACACATTAGTACCGGCTTCTGTCCAGGCCCGGTACTAATGTAGTCACATTAGTACCGGCTCCAGCCAAGTACCAGTACTAATGTTTCCCGTATAAAAAGTCAGCTCCTTCTTCCCGCCTGAGCCACTCTCCTCTCCACTCTCCAACTCGAGCTCTAACTCATCTATGGCGCCCTAAGGGAGTTTTTGCCCGCTTTGCGATGATTTCTCGACGATTTCACTCATTGAAGTGGTCTAGAGGTTAATTACTTCATCTTCCCTTGATTCATGCTTATTTTATTGAGTTTTATCAGTTGAAATTAGAGTATTTTGACACTTTATAATGAGCTAGGAATGATGATTTTTTCTATTTATATGCATTTTTGTATACGTTCTAATATAGTTGATTGCAAAGGATGTGTCGTGTTAGTTGGATGAGATGTTGTCTGTGATAATTTATTTTTTTAATAGTAATTATTTATTTGAGCATATGTCATAATTAAATATATAAATAGTTTTAGAATTACTAGAAAGGCTAGGAAAGCTAGAATTGATTTTAGAATTACTAGACATAGTTTTAGAATTGATTTTTTAGGAATAATTTTTTATTTGAGCATATGACATAATTAAATATATAAATAATTTTAAAATTACTCAAAATGCTAAAAAGGCTAGGAATGATAGAATTTGTTTTAGAATTAGTAGAAATAGTTTTAGAATTATTAGAAATGCTAGAACTTCATAGATGGGTCAAATAATTTATTGTCATTAGTATAGATGTCTACTGTTGCTGGAGGGAATGGGGATGATGATAGTGGTGATCGTCGTTCTTCACACTGCCAGGAGAAAACCAAAGTAGGACCTCCTGATAAACCGAAGAAAATGAGCACGTTGGCTAGAGGAATGCTTCGTTATTTGCAAGGAAAACATATAGATGCTGTTGCAGCGGGGCAGGAATCTCCTTTTGGTGGAATTTATGCTTCACCAGCAGACCTTGTTGTTGGAGATCCACCGATTAGTACTAAACCACAGGGCGATTCCAAGAAAGTTAAACCTTCGTCGTCACGTCACAAGGATGGCTAAAGTTTCTCGTATTGTATCATGTATTAGTGTTTCATATGTCGTACTTTAAATTTATGTAAGACCTTGACTTAAGTTTGTTGTATTGTATCTTGTGGATCAGATATGAACACATTAAATTCGTGTGTAAGAACTCTATTTAAGTTTGTCATATTGTATAACGTGGATTGTAAATGAAAAATTTAAATTTGTGCATGACTTTTATTTGAAATACTTAAAGATTGTTTGGTGGTACTTTATAGATGAATCGGCAATGGATGTACCCCAACAAGAGAATCTCCAGTGAATACATTAATGGGTTGCGTGGATTTCTAGATGTCGCGGAAGCAAAAAAGCAGCCGTCTGGTTTCATTATTTCTCCATGCAAAATGTGCAAAAATCTGAAGGATTTCTCATCGATAAAGAGTATTCACGATCACCTATACTAATGGGGATTCATGCCAAATTATTTTGTTTGGACAAAACATGGAGAAAGGAGGGATATAATGGAAGACGATGAAGAGGAAGATGATCGTATTTCAGATTGGACACAAGAAGGTGCCTTTGCAGATGATCCAATGGGAGAGGATCACATGCAAGAGACTCAAGAAGCTCCAACAACTGCAGATGAACCTCTAGACGATCTAGGTCGGGTGTTGCACGATGCAAAGGGAGATTGCGAAAAGGTGAAGGAGTCAAAGAAGTTTGAACGTATGTTGGAAGATCACAAGAAACCATTATTCCCAGGTTGCAAAGAGGGGCAGAAGAAGTTGGGTACCACTTTGAAAATGCTGCAATGGAAGGCTAAACATGGACTTTCAGACAAGAGATTTGATGACTTGATGATGATCGTCAAGGACATGCTTCCCGAGGGGAACGAATTGCCGGAGTCCACGTATGAAGCTAAAAAGGTTGTCTGTCCTCTAGGTTTGGAGGTACAAAAGATACATGCATGTCCTAATGATTGTATCCTCTACCGAGGTGACGAATATGAGAATTTGGAGGCTTGTCCTGTGTGCGAAGCGCAGTGTTATAAGATCCCACGCAATGAGGCTAATGAAGTTGAGGGTTGGTAGAAGAAGAAGAAAATTCCTGCGAAGATAATGTGGTATTTTCCAGTGATATCACGACTGAAGCGTTTATTCAGGTGCAAGACCAACACAAAGTTGATGCGTTGGCACAAAGAAGAATGCAAACAAGATGACCATATCAGGCACCCCGCTGATGGGTACCAGTGGAGACTAATTGACAGATCTAAAGACTGTAAGGAATTTGCAGGGGATCCAAGGAACATTCGGTTTGGTTTAAGTATGGATGGATTCAATCCATTCGGTGAGTTTAGTAGCGGTCATAGCACTTGGCCTGTCACCTTATGTATGTTCAACCTTCCTCCCTGGTTGTGCATAAAGCAGAAGTTCATTATGATGCCAATAATCATCCAAGGCCCAAAGCAGCCAGGCAATGACATCAATGTGTATCTAGGACCATTGATTGAGAATCTTAAAACATTATGGAAGAAAGAAGGTGTACCCGTGTGGGATGAGGACAAACAGGAGACCTTCAATCTACGAGCATTGCTGTTCGTCACTGTCGGTGTTTTAGACCGGCAACCTACCAAGAGGAGTACCCGAGGTAGATGTTTGTGGCCTCGCCGAGATCAGGAACTCGAAGGAGAGACACGTGGCACACAATTTAGACAGGTTTGGGCCGCGAGGTGCGTAATACCCTACGTCCTGTATGCTGCGTAGCTCTAGATTGATTGGGTGTGTTTACAAGATGATGCGGATGATGAGATAGGGGTCCCTGCCTCGCCTTATATAGTCCGGGAGGCAGGGTTACAAGTCGGTTTGCCAGAGGAGTACTAGTCGTGTACGGCTAGGAGTACTCTACATGGATCCGGACATGTATAGCTTCCTAACCGAGTACTATTCCTCTGTAGGCCTTGCGCTCCACGCCAACAGGTGCCGTGTTGCCAAAGTCGAGTAGTCCCAGGGGCCCACGGAGTAGCCGGTCCCAGTACCTACCTGAGTAGTGGGCCCAGGGATGTCCGTACGACAAGCCCCCGAGTACTTTGTAGTCGAGCAGGATGTCTTCGAGTAGTCTTGACGGCCTTGGCGAGTAGTCCTTGAGCGTCCCCAAATTCCACAAGCCGAAAGTCCTCAAGAATGCTTGAATCATCCCGAGGCTGGAAGGTACTCCAGCTAGTCCTTGAGTAGTCTTGAAGTCTTCTCGAGTAGTTCCCAAGCGTCCCCGAGTGCTTCTCTCAAAGGTCTTCAATAGTACTCGTGTTGTCTTGATGAAGAACCATATGGAAAATGCGATTCGGAGAATCGCATTCCATATGGAATGTAGCCCCCGAGCCTTAGGTCGAATCACAGATTCAAGCTGAGGGTTAATCTGAAGTTCTGCCAATCTTATCCTGAAAAATCCGGAGAAAAAACCGAAGGACACGTGGCACGGAGGCCCCGAGCCTTGAGTCGAGTACTTTCTCTCGAATTGAAGGGTCATCTTGATTGTAGAATGTGTCCTGAGTGGGATCTTGATCTGATGTAGCCTACTGAATCCGCCAGATGTACTCGAGCCCCTGAGACTGAGAGCATCGAGTACTGGAATATGAAGAGTCAGGCTGCCGCCGCTGAGTCACCCGCCAGGCGCTTATCCGTTCGTTCAGAACTGAGCCACCGGATGGGTTATAAATAAGCGGTGAGCCCCTTAGGGTTTTCGCACTTCCAGCAGTTGCATTCATAGATTAGATCTGCGCTCCCGCTCCTCTGCTTCTCTGTCGCTGCCGCCGCCGCCAAGTAGTTTAGATCTACACCAGCGTGCCGCCGTAGTCCACCCACCTCCATAGCCCCCGAGAGAATGCGAGTGAAAACACCCGTGTCTTGGAGGATGAAGGGATCCCCGGCGAAGAGCTCGAAAACTGACGCGTCGAAGAAGAGGAGCCGTGATGAGGCCGGAGACGCCAGCCAGTCATCGTCGTCGCCGCCTGCCTCCCCTTGCCCCAATCCGGCAAAGGAGTGGAAGAAGGCGAAGTTGAAGACCGAGGACCACCTCGCCCTGGTCAACAGCGGGTTCCTCCGTGAGAAGGAGATGGATCTGTGGCGTACGGCCACCGGCGACCCATACCCGATGGAGAAGAATCCGGACGAGATCCCAATGTTCGCCCGGTTCGTGGAGCGTGGACTCGCGCTGCCGGCCAGTGATTTCTTCAAGGGGATGCTCAGGTACTATGGCATTGAGTACCTCAACCTCAACCCCAACGGGATCTTCCACACTTCCATCTTTGTGCATTTCTGCGAAGCTTTTGTGGGGATTAAGCCCCACTGGATCTTGTTCCGGAAGTTCTTCCGGGTGAAGCCGCAACCGAGCACTGATGACCCGCGAGTAGTCGGAGGCACCGGGATTCAGATGCGTGAAGACGCCGCCGGCCAGTACCTGCCGTACAAGCTCATTGATTCCAACCAGGACTGGAAGGCGAGGTGGTTTTATATCACCAACCACCACCCCGAGCTGCCGAAGCCGAGCGGGCGTCAACCGAAACATGCGTGGTGGTGGAACACAGAGCCCACCAAGCAGGAGGGTATCCAACTACCCTCGGTGTTGAAGAAGATCAAGGCCTTGCGGGAGGCCGGACTGAGGGCCGAGCACGTGGCCTTCAGTTTCATGAAGAGGAGGGTGCATCCACTGATGGCGCGAGACACCCTCGGGTACCAGTACACCGGCGACGAGGATACATCCCGGATGCCTGGCTTCGAAGTCGAGGACGACGTCATTGTTGAGAGGCTGGGCAAAATCTTCAAGGATATGCCCCCAAACACACCGTGCCAGGTGCCAGAGTACTCCGCGAAACGGCCGCCAAACCAGGTCAGTAGTCGTGACATAAGCCCCCAAGTACTGATTTGCTTGACGTAGTCGTACTCATGCTTGCTTGATGTTGTAGGATGATGTGGAGAAGTATGTCTCCATCACACCCTCCCCTCCGCGACTTGAGGGACAAGCACAGGGGAAGGGAGAAACCAAGATGAAGGAGCACCGCGAAGTCGGTGAAGGCGACGATGCCGTCATTATTGAAGATTGCTCTGATGACGAGGATGAAGAGACGCTGCAGCAGCGGTTCCAACTCCGCTCAAGGTTCAGCTGAGCTGGGATGCCGAACATCCCGGTCATCGAGAAGCCATCTAGCCTGGAGGCTAGCTTGCCGGCGCTACCTAGGAAGCCGCGCAATGTGGCACAGAAATGCGCTGTGAAGAAATTGAAGCTGTCAGAGGCCACCAGGCCAGAGGTGAGTAGCACGACTAGTGTAGTCGAGTACTGCCGATAAGTAGCATGTTGCTGACAATATGACTTGTATTGCTGCAGGACATCCCCTCCGCAGATCCCGTTGATTAGGGTGATGAGGATGTCTGGGAGACAATGGGGGCGTCAGCTGAAAGGAACATTAGCCCGCCTCCGGCCGCTGAAGATGTCGTGCCAGAAGGGGCGCAACAGCAGGCTGGTTCCGTGAGGCCCCATGCGTCAGCTGAAGAAGCCCAAGACCCACATCCGGCTGCGACTGTGGAGCAGCCAGAGGAGACCCCTATGGAGGCCGGAACTAGGAGCGAAGCTGGCATAGTTGATATCGCTAGTATACTGGGCGCTCCGACTATGACCGTGGTGCGGTCAACTCTGTAAGTTCTCTGAACTCTCGAGTAGTCGTGTAGTTGACAAGCTTTATGTGGTTGACTGAACACTTTGTGATGCAGAAAATCCACGAACTTGTCGTGGGATGGTGGGGAGGCTAGCACTCCAGCCGATGGAGAAGACCGCTCGGCAGAGGTACGTGAACCCACGCCACCACCTCAAGCTGGAGCCGCAGTGGAGCCAAAGCTTAAAGAGGCTACTCTGGTTGAAGGTACACATCCAACCACCGCGAGTAGTAATTATGAAGAGTAGTCGTAGTCGTGTCTGACTTGTTGAATTGATCCTGACAGGAGCACAAGCCGAGGGAGCCACGATCCCTGAAGCAGTAGCCATTGAGACGCCTGCTGAGGAGACAATGGCCGCAGAGCCAGTCGTTGAAGCGGCGACAACAGCAGCCCCCGAGCCGGGGACTACGGTAGTCCCCGAGCCGAGCGCGGAAGACCGGGCTGATCCGCACCCCGAGGCGAGTACTGACGTTGTCGTCCGCGAGGCGATCATAGAAGAAGCTGCGCCGCTCCGCTCGGCGCCCATGCCAGAGACAGGATCTTCAAGCCGCGGAGGTCTTGAGTTGCTGGACGATGATCTCATTGACCCGGCCTTTGTGTCGCTGGGCATGGAATCGTTGCGCCGGACAGAGAACTGGATCAAGGTATGCTGCGAATACCTTGAGTTCACTTGCCTTCTGAATTTTGAGTATTGATTAGTTGCTGTGTCTTGCGCAGGGCTTGGTGGAGAGATCCCGTCAGAAGACCGATCTTCTGAAGGGGTATGGTGACACGGTCCTTCGCGCCGAAGCCTTGGAGAAGGAGCTTGTAATGAGTTGTCTGCAGATCTTGAGGCAAAGGTTGACCAGCTGAAGGCGTCGGAGACGGACCTCAAGAACATTGTGTACCGTGAAACCGACAAGAGAGAGGTACTTGAATATGAGTACGCTCAGTTGCGCCATGAGTGTATCAAGCACATGGAGCTCCGTGAAGCCTCAGATCGTGACCTTGTCAATTGTTATAAATCTCTGCAGAAGCTCAATGAAGACTGCGAGAAGCTTCGTGGCCAGCTGAAGAAACTTGAGGAAGCCGCGCTGCCCATTGCGAGGCTACTGGTGCCACATCCGGGCGGACCCAAGATAGCCCCACTGGTAGACAGGCTGAAGGAAGCCCCTGGGCACTTGGAGACATACTTCAAGCATCTGGCGAAGTCCATCCCGAACCAGGTGTTGGCGTATATGAAGTCGTACTTCCCAAAAGCACCAGTGGATGTGGTAGCCGGTGGACTTGCGGCGAACTGCAGCGATGAGCAGTACAAGGCTCTCCTTGAAGAGATGGCGCCCATTGCTGGGCAGGTGGCGGAGAAGCTGAATCTCCAGTAGATGTACCTATAGAGGTAGCTTAGGGTAGTTCATGTAAAACAAACAAAGGAGTCAAAGACTTGTTTGAAATATCAATGAAAGTTGTCCACTGCTTGTATATGTAATGAGTACTCGTGGCCGCCACTTGCAGCGAAGTGCGCGGAGTACCAAGCCATGGGAGTAGTCGTGAGTAGTTGTACTCAGTATGATCTGCCGAAGCAGGAGACACAGTAAACAAGTTGAATAGAATCCAACTTTATTACTGATGAAGAAGGTACATCTGGATGGCCAGGGCCATTTATAGGTGAGTAGTCGCCAGGACCCGTAGGCCGCCTACGGCTAAGTGTTTGCTAGGGCCCTTGAGCCGCTTACAGCTGGAGATCCGTTGGTAGCCGTATAGGCTGGATCTATAGAGTACATGGTCCGTAGACCGCCGCCAAAGTCCTTTTGCTTTGAGCAGCCCAAGATCCGTTAGTAGCCGTTGATGCTGGATCTTGGAGAGGAGTAGTCCGGAGACTTGTGCTAGGACCGAGAGGCCGCTTACAGCGAAGAGTCTGTGAATAGCCGTATAGGCTGGACCCGTAGAAGAGTAGTCGAGCAACTACGCGTAGAAGCGACACAGTTGGTCGACATTCCACAAGTTGCTGATGTCATCGCCTTCAAGTGTTTGGAGGTGATAGGAGCCTGGTCCGGTCACCTTGGAGACTGAGAAGGGACCTTCCCATGGCGAGCTGAGCTTGTGTAGTCCGTCCGTGTTCTGGATGCGACGGAGGACTAGATCGCCGACGTTGAAGGAGTGTTCCTTGACGTTGCGATCATGGTAGCGTCGGATACCCTCTAGGTACCTTGCTGATTGGACGAGGGTAGCGCAGCGGGCTTCTTCGAGGTTGTCGATGTCAACCCGTCTGCTATCTTCTGAGATGCCTTCGTCGTATTGTTCTACTGCTGGGGATTCCCACATTACGTCGGCGGGTAGAATAGCTTCGGAGCTGTAGACCAGGAAGTAGGGCGACTGCCCTGTTGGCTTGGTAGGTTGAGTACGAAGCCCCCAGAGTGCATTGGGTAGTTCCTTGATCCACTTGCCTCCTTTGGTGTTAGCTGCGTCGTGCAATCGCTTCTTGAGGACGTTGAGTACCATCCCGTTGGCGCGCTCAACTTGGCCGTTGGCACGGGGGTGGGCGACTGAGACGTACCAGACGTCAATCCCGCTGTTCTCGCAGTACTCCCAGAACTGATGGTTGTTGAAGTTGGAACCCAAGTCTGTGATGATGCGATGGGGTAGCCCGTAGCGATGCACGAGTTCATCCAAAAAGTCGAGTACTCTGTCGGCCTTTGGGCAGGTAACCGGCTTGACTTCGATCCATTTGGTGAACTTGTCGATGGCCACCAAGACTCTGTTGAATCCTCCTGGCGCAGTTGGTAGAGGCCCAATCATGTCGAGCCCCCAGCAGGCAAAGGGCCAGGTTGGTGGTATGGTGACTAGCTTGTAGGTCGGGACGTGTTGCTGCTTGGCGAAGAATTGACATCCTTGGCACTTTCGGACGAGTTCTTCAGCGTCGGCCAGAGCTGTGGGCCAGTAGAAAGCTCGTCGGAAAGCCTTGCTCACCAGCGTGCGAGAAGACGCGTGGTTGCCGCAGACGCCTTTGTGGATCTCCTCCAAGATGTCCTTGCCTTCATCCCGAGGTATGCACTTCATGAGTACTCCAGAAGTGGCACCCCGCCTGTAGAGCTTGTCTCCGACGAGTACGTAGGTCTTGGCTCGGCGGGCGAGTTGTTCGGCCATGTTCTTGTCGGAGGGGACCTTCTGCTCGCGGATGTAGTCGATGAAGGGTTGTCTCCAGTCCACGTCGATCATCATGACCTCCTGACCGGGCTGTGATGGCACAGGGTCAGTGGTCGTTGGCGCCGGCTCCGGGATGGATGGCGCGTGAAGCTCGTGGACGAAGACTCCGACGGGTACTTGTGCGCGAGTAGAACCAAGCTTCGACAGGACGTCCGCTACAACGTTGTTGTCGCGGACGACGTGGTGGAACTCGAGACCATAGAATTTGTTCTCGAGGTTGCGAACTTCAAGACAGTAGGCGTCCATGTTCTCCTTGTTGCAATCCCAAGACTTGTTGACTTGTTTGATGACCACTGCGGAGTCGCCGTAGACTAGTAGTCGCTTGATGCCCAGTGAGATTGCGAGGTGGAGCCCATGCAGCAGGGCTTCGTACTCGGCTTCGTTGTTTGAGACCTTCCAGAAGATCTGCAGGACGTACTTGAGTTGTTCGCCCTTTGGAGAAATCAGGAGCACTCCTGCACCCGCGCCTTCGAGCTTGAGTGAGCCGTTAAAGTACATCACCCAGTGCTCTGGTCGCTCTGTAGGAGTTGGTAGCTGATTCTCCCGCCACTCTGCCATGAAGTCGACTAGTGCCTGGGACTTGATGGCTGTGCGTGGCCCGAAGTCGATGTTGGGGGCGCCAAGTTCGACCGCCCATTTAGAGATTCTTCCAGTAGCATCTTGGTTGTGAAGTATGTCACCGAGCGGGTAGTCAGTGATGACGACAATCGAGTACTCCTGGAAGTAGTGTCGTAGCTTCCGCGAGGTGATGAGTACTGCGTAGAGTAGCTTCTGGACCGGCTGGTACCGTGCCTTGGACTCTGACAGAACCTCGCTAACGAAGTAGACTGGTCGCTGGACTGGGTAGGCGTGGCCTTCTTCCTGTCGCTCGACAACGATGGCAGTTTTGACCACGTGAGTAGTCGCGGCGAGGTAGAGCAGCAGTTGCTCCTTTTTGCGAGGAGCTGTGAGGACCGGTGGCTTGGACAGGAAGTCTTTGAGCTGCGTCAGAGCTTGATCAGCCTCCGCGGTCCACACGAACATCTCTTGGTGTTTGAGTAGTTTGAAGAAGGGTAGTCCTCGTTCTCCAAGCTTCGAGATGAATCTGTTCAAGGCCGCCATGCACCCGGTCAGCTTCTGGACATCCTTGATGCAGGTTGGAGCTTTCATGTTGGTGATGGCGGAGATCTTCTCGGGATTGGCTTCGATGCCGCGATGGCTGATGATGAAGCCGAGTAGTTTCCCAGATGGTACGCCGAAGACGCACTTGTTGGGATTGAGCTTCCATTGGTACTCTCGCAAGGATGCGAAAGTCTCTTCAAGATCGGCGATGAGCGTGTCGGAGTTTCTGGTCTTGACGACCACGTCATCCACATAGGCTTCGACGTTCTTGTTGAGCTGCTTCTTGAAGCAGGCCTGGATAGCTCGCTGGTAAGTAGCACCGGCGTTCTTCAACCCGAACGACATTGTCGTGTAGCAGTAGGCGCCGAACGGGGTGATGAACGCGGTCTTCTTCTGGTCTTCTTCCTTGATGGCGATCTGGTGGTAGCTGGAGTACCAATCGAGGAAGCAGAGCAGGTCGCAGCCCACCGTGGAGTCGATGACTTGGTCAATCCGTGGCAACCCGAAAGGGTCCTTGGGGCAATGCTTGTTGAGGTCGGTGTAGTCGACGCACATCCTCCACTCGTTTGTGTTTTTCTTGCGGACGAGGACGGGGTTGGCGAGCCACTCAGGATGGAAGACTTCTCGAATGAAGCCAGCCGTGAGTAGTTTGGCGAGTTCCTTCTTGATGGCATCCCGTCGGTCGTCGGCAAAACGGCGGAGGTGTTGTCGCTTGGGGGTAGCTTTAGGGTCGACGTTGAGTGAGTGCTCGATCAGCCTCCTGGGCACACCTGGCATGTCCGCTGGCTTCCACGCGAAGATGTCTCAGTTAGCCCGAAGGAAGCTGACGAGCAAGTCTTCCTATTTCGAGTCGAGGCCCGCCCCGATCATGGTAGTCTTGCTGCTGTCACCCGTCCCGAGGTCGTTGGCCTTCACCTGTACTTCCTCTGTTGGCTGAGGCTTGTTTGCGGTGTCGGTCTTCTCAGGTATCTCGAGTTCTGTTGGGGCGAGCTTCTTAGACGCAGCAAGGATCTCCATCATTGCGTTGGGTACTTGATTTGTCGCTGCGAGCTCCACGGCTTTGGTGTCGCAGTCGAAAGAAATCTTCAAGTCCCCTTGCAATGTGAGTACTCCGGCAGGACTTGGCATTTTGAGTACCAAGTAGGTGTAGTGAGGCACCGCCATGAACTTAGCGATGGCTGGTCTGCCGAGGATGGCATGGTAGGAGGTCTCGAAGTCCGCAACCTCGAACTTAATGTACTCGGTGCGGTAGTTCTCCCTTGAGTCTCCGAAGGTAATTGGCAGGACCACTGAGCCCAGTGGTATAGCCGCGTTACCGGGAACGATGCCGTAGAAGGGTGACGCGCTCTTGGTGAGCATGTCGGTGATGTCGAGCTTCATCTTCTTCAAGGTCTTGGTGAAGAGGACATTGAGTCCGCTCCCGCCGTCGATGAGTACCTTGTTGAGTTTGGAGCCCGCGACTACTGGTTTCAAGACGAGTGGGAAACGTCCTGGCTCAGAGAAGCTTGTCCATTGATCCGTGCGGGAGAAGGTGATTGGTACCTCTGACCACCTTAGAGGTGTCGGCACCGCTGGTTCAATGCTTAAGACTTCTCGTCGAGTGAGCTTTTGAAATCGTCTGGTGGGTAGTCCGCCGAAGAGGACATTCACCGTCTTGTCGGGTTCTTGGAAGTCGCCGTTGCCTTCGTCGACTTTCTTTTTGCCCTTCTTGTCGTGAGGAGGCCGTGGCTCGGGAGTATCCTTGAGTGCGCGCCGGAGTTGGTAGCACCGATCGGTTGTATGATTGCCATCCAGATGCCACGGGCACTTCTCTTTGAGCAAGTCTCTGAAGCCGCCGGAGGTCTTTTTGGAGTTGTCCTTCGCAGGGCGCTGTATAGCCGCGACTGTGTTGTCTGGCTTGCGCTTGCGGTTAGGACCCGAGTAGTTGTTGTTGTTGCGACCCCTTTGATCCTTGTTGTTGTTATTGCCGCCCGTGTTGTTTTTGCTCTTGCCGCGAATGGAGTTGTACTTGGCGTTCGCCTTGTCCTCTTCGTCAGCCCATGATGTGATCATGTCCTTGAGCTTGGTGATGGAACTCGGGCGGCGGCGACCGAAGTCTTCGAAGGTGCGACGGTGATAGAGCCCGTCTTGGAAGAGGTCGATGACTTCTTTGTCGGTGACGTCGACTACGGTCGCACGCTTGTCGAAGAAGCGACGCATGTACTGGCGGAGCGTCTCGCCTTGTTCCTACTTGACCATCACCAAGTCCATGCGGGTACCCGAGCGCCCCATGGCGCCTGTGAAGTTGCTGGTGAACTGAGCCTTCAGCTGGTCCCACTCGTCGATCGAGTTCTTTGCGAGTGACTCGAGCCATGTGAGTGGGGCTTGGTCCAGGCAGAAGGGAAAGAAGAGGCACTTTGCGTCGTTGTTTCCACCAGCGTTTTCGATGGCCAGGGCATAGCACCTGAGCCACTGAACTGGGTCTTGCTTCGCGTCGTACTTGGTGATCCCGAGAGGTTTGAATTTCTCAGGAAGGAGCAGGTTGCGAAGTCGTGCAGAGTAGGCGGGGAAGCCGTCGCTGTCGCTTGCTTCAGTAGCCTTCTTGCGGCGGATCTCGTCGATCCTATGACGAGCGTCATAGCTGCCGCGTGTGTTGCCGGTGGCGTGGCTATTCCCGTGGCCTCGGCCTCCGCGATCACCGCCGCCACCAGCTCTTCTGCCGGCGCCATGGGACGAACTTCCGCCGCTGCTGCCGCCACCACCGCCGCCGCGACTACCGCCGGCGCCCGCCTGGCTGTTGCCGCCATGTGAGGGTCCTCCCGCCGAGGCTCTAGAGCGGTTAGGATTTGGCTGGTGTTCGCCACGAACGCGGTTGTGTCCGCCGTCTGCTGGGCTGCGACTAGTGGCTTCGTGGTTTCCAGCGGGGGGAACCGGGGCGACCCTGTTGTCGACCCGCATGAAGTAGGCGTCTTCAGCAAGCTTGGTGATGAGTTCGCCTGCACGATGCCCCTGAGCTGTTTGTGCTATCGTAGTGATAGACATGAGGCATTGCTCAGGGGTGGTATGCACCCGGTTTTCGACTTCATCCAGAGCCTCGGTGAGGTTCCGGATGGGAAAAGCTTCTCGGAGCCGCCTGCGCCGATCAACTCATCTTCTGTTGCGCTCGTACCGAGCGTTCTTGGCCTCAGTAGTCTCGTCCGGGGGTGCATTGGCTGATTCCTCGTCAGCTGAGATGTCGTCGAGGTAGCGATCGGGCCGGCTTCCTGAGGTTCTAGTTTCCCCGGCCGCCATGAAGACTTCACAGTCAGGAGTGCAGAGGCCGGAGTCGGTAGTCGCTACCTCAGTGGGGGTGTGCTCGTCTTCGTTTGGAGCCAGCGGGATCCCCTCCTGGAAGGGGAGTGTCTCGAGGTAGGCGACGCAACGCGAGTTGTCGTCAGTCAGGTCTGCGGGCTTGCAGTCGGGCCAGTAGACGAATCTGCCGGCGGGAGTAGATGTAATGACCAAGCCAACAGCAGGACCTGACAACGGCTCCTCGGTTGCGTTGAGCTCGGACTCGGACTCGATTGTGTCCGAGCCGAAATCGAACTCGTAGGAAGAGTCCGAGTTGTAGCCGGGTACAGGGTTGGAGTCCGAGGAGTACTCGGAGACAATCTCCTTGCCGGCCCGACGTGCGGCGAGGGCTTCCGCGTGGGCCCTGCTAGTGTTGCAGAGGCCGTACGGGAAGTGCTCGTGGAGAAGGACCGTTTCACATGATGGCTCAGGAGCCGGCTCGCATGATTCGATCCATGGCGACGTCGAGTTCGAGTTGGAGTCGGATCCAATCTCGAAGTCGGCGTCTTGGTTGCAGAGCGAAAATTTGCCAAATTTTTCGACGAGTGGACCCGTGATGGCTTCGGGAAGTGTCACGAGTCCGGTCTCCGGGTCCGGGATCATGGTGAGGTAGCGCTGGAACGATCCAGCGCCGTCAGCGGTGCAGACCCAGCAGCCGAAGACGAAGGTGTCGCCGCGGTTGAAAGCGGTGGTTGGCTTGATGACGATTGAAGCCGTCGAGTTCACCATGAGATCTTCGGTGAGATCCCCTACCTGGCGCGCCAGCTGTCGGTGTTTTAGACCGGCAACCTACCAAGGGGAGTACGTAAGGTAGATGTTTGTGGCCTCGCCGAGATCGGAAACTCGAAGGAGAGACACGTGGCACACAATTTAGACAGGTTCGGGCTGTGAGGTGCGTAATACCCTACGTCCTGTATGCTGCGTAGCTCTAGATTGATTGGGTGTGTTTACAAGATGATGAGATAGGGTCCCTGCCTCGCCTTATATAGTCCGGGAGGCAGGGTTACAAGTCGGTTTGCCAGAGGAGTACTAGTCGTGTACGGCTAGGAGTACTCTACATGGATCCGGACATGTATAGCTTCCTAACTGAGTACTATTCCTCTGTAGGCCTTGCGCTCCACGCCAGCAGGTGCCGTGTTGCCAAAGTCGAGTAGTCCCAGTGGCCCACGGAGTAGCCGGTCCCAGTACCCACCTGAGTAGTGGGCCCAGGGATGTCCGTACGACAGTCACCATCAATGATCGGCCGACACTTGGTAATCTATCAGGACAATCAAACAAGAGATACGAGAGCCCAAGGCAAGAAGAGCGTAAACCAAAATAGTGGTGTTCGTATGGATGCAGTAGACAAGGAAGGGAACGTACAAACAGTGAAGAGATATGGGAATTGGACTATGGAGCTTTAAAAGTCCCTCTTCTCAAGTGCCAGTGGGTCAACAATACCGGAGGAGGTTTAATGACAGACAAATTTGGGATGACAATTGTGGATCTCAACAAGATTGGATACAAAGACGAACCATTCGTCCTAACCAATGATGTGACTCAAGTTTTCTACGTGAAAGACATGTCGAGCAAACCACCGATAAAGAAGGGTGCTGAGAAGTCGATTGCTGACGAGCCGAAGCGTCACATAGTTCTACCAACAAAAATAAAAATCGTTGGAGTTGAGGACAAGACTGACATTTCAGATGATTATGACCAATTCGATGATCTTCCTCCATTTTCAATCAAGGTTGACCCAAGCATCCTGTTAGCACAAGAGGACGCTCCATATTTACACCACGATCACAAGCAGAGGACGTTCATGAAGAGGAAGATTATTAATGTTCTGTTATATAATAATGATGATGTATAATAAGTATTATTAACTTATGGTCCTGTAACAAATTACTGTAATATTTAGTTACGATTAAGTAACAAGAACTTGTGTTTTATCAGTGAAAATAATATTTATTTTAGTTTTATATACATCATTTAGTATTTAATAAATAATTTAACGTGAAAATATACACAAGTAATACTAGATCGAGGTAAACATGTTTATAACATGAAATTTACTGGTTATATAAATTTTTGCATGGCAAAAATGTATTTTGGCTCGATTTTTAAATTCAACATAAGATTTTTGACAAAACAACCTATTACTAAATTAAGTAAATAAATTTGATAATTTTCGGATCTAACTTCACATTCTGTAATATATAACTAAATTAAGTATAATATAATTTGTTCGTTAATTTCACCCTGTTCAATATAATTTATAACAAATTTAACAACAATTTGAAATAGATTTGGAAATTTAACGAAAACAAAAGGAAAAGCACATTAGTACCAGGCCTCGATAGGACCCGGTACTAAAGTGCTTTTCGTTTTGGCACCGAAGTAAACACACATTAGTACCGGGTCCTCTCTGGCTCCAGTACGAATATGCACATTAGTACCGGGTTCTCTCTGGCACCGGTACTAATGTAACATTAGTATCGGGCCTCGTTGAGCACTGGTACTAATGTGAGGGGCTGGTATATAAGCCCTTCCCTCTTCTTTCCCTCTTCTTCCCCTCCCCTGCTGCGCCCACACTTAGCCGCCTCCGCTGCCACCCTCTCCTGCTGCGCCGCTGTCCCTGACGCGCCCTCCGATCCTCGCCGTCGTCCCCTGCTACGTCGGCACCGTCGTCCCTGGCCCGCAGCCACGACCGTGTGTACGTCGTCATCCCCGCACGCGCCGACCGCCGCGTCGTCGATCCCCGCGCCAGCAGCCGTCCTGAGATCCTCCCCGTCACCGTCGTCCTCCGCCCGGCCGTCGTCCCCGCGCCGGCCGCCCCCGTAGTCCCCGCGCCGACCGCCGTGTCGTCCCCGCGCGTCGGCCGCCATCCTCCGATCCTCCCCGCCGCCGCGTCGTCCCCGCGCCCAGCCGCGTCCCCACACGTCGTCATCGTCCCCGGCCGGCCTTCCTCTGCCCTCCTCCGCCGCGCTTGGCCGCTCCGGCCGGCCGCCGTCCGTCCCCCTGCACACCGCGCCCGGTCGCCGTCTCCGCGCCGCCCTCCCCCTCCTTCGCCGCGCCCGGCCACCGTCTCCACGCCGGCCCGCCTCCTCCGATGCGCCGCCTGCCCTCGCCCGACGCGCCACCAGCCGTCCATCCCCACACCGCCGACATCCCCTCCTCCGACGCGCCGCCGGCCGGTGAGGGCCCTTTGTGTGTTGACGTCAGCCCGCAGCGACTGACGTCAGCCTTTTTTTTTAATTAATGATTTTTTATTTAATTAGTTATTTTAGAATTAATTAGTTATTTTAGATTTAAATAGTGAATTAGTGATTTGAGATTGAATTTGTGAATTTTAGATTAGTGTATTTAGATTTAATTTGTGATTTTATTATTAAATGTTGAATATATGTATTTAGATTAGTGTATTTAGATTTAATTTGTGAATTTTAGATTAGTGATTTTAGATTGAATTAGAAATGTGTAGTTAGATGAAATATGTATTTCTTTAGATAGAAATGTGTAATATTTATTTTGTCGCCCGACACTTAGCTAGGCTCGTTCGACACCCACCCTCGCTCGCGCCTGACTCGCTCGACACGGCTCTCGCTCGATTCGCTCCCGCCCGACTCGCTCCCGACCGACATGCTCGACACGCTCCCGCCCGACTCGCATGACTCGCTCGACCGACACGCTCACTCCCGCCCGACACGCACGACTCGCTCGACTTACGCGTGCATATACTCAAAAATTCATTTATGTACTCAGAAATTCATTAATGTACTCAGAAATTCATTTATGTACTCAGAAATTCAATTAATTCATTTATATACTCAGAAATTCATTTATGTACTCAGAAATTCATTTACACTTGTTTTAGTTACTATGGTTCGTCAAGAGGGAACAATAAGATGAGAAAATGATCTTAACTATAATTGGTCAATCTGCGCCCGAGCAGTCTCAAAACGAAGAAGTACTCAACAGGGAGGCTGACAACTTCCTCAACATTTAAGGTGATGGGTAAGAACATGTAGAAGAGCAACCAATTGCCCAGGAAAGCAACGATGTGCAACAACAAGAGGTATAATGATGGCCCTCAAGAGTTGCATCCTGACTTTTCTTCAGGAGTTTTCATATATTAATATTAGTTTTTCCATTCTCCAAGTTCCTTCATCTTCGAGCTCCAAGAAGGGTCAAGAGAAACGTGGGCTGAAGAAGCCCCTAGAGGGTCGCTTCATCATAACAGAAGTTGATGATGCTGGGAGACCTGTGGCTCCGGAACATATCGTGACCAAATTGGTGAACCACATTGGAGCTCTTGTCAGGGATCACATCCCAATAAGCATTTCATATTGGAAAGCTGTTGATGCTCCTCCAGCTCCGGTACCTGAAGTAATGGAAGGTGATGATGAGAATGCTTAACAGGCACCGGTCATGCGGGAAGATGTGGTCGCAGACACAGACAAGGACATGATTTGGAAAAAAGTGTTAGCTCACTTTGTATTCCTGGGCTTGAATGAAGACCAACTGGAAACCGTGCGTTATTGGGCAATGCAAAAGGGTGCAATTGCCCTCTAGTGGTACAAGAAGCGTCTGACCAAAGACTACATTAAGAAGGGGATTACACCAGATTTCCAATAGAAGGGATTGGGGAAGTTAAGAGATCACTGGGATGCATTTGTGCGGCACAAGGAATCGGCAGACACCATCAAGATGATTGAAACCAACACCGTCAATGCATGTAAGAAGAAAGAATTTCATACGCTCGGACCCGGAGGTTACAAGAAGGCCATTCTCAAATGGTTTCAGGAGGAATAAGAACTAGTAGCTAGAGGAATCATACTCGCAACTCTAGATTGGGCCGAGCAGGCAAAACATTATTATTTTGCACATGGTGGCAAGCTCAATCCCAAAGATGGATCTTTGTTACCGGGCGATCAAATAAGAGAGACAGCTGCAAGGCTTGTTGAGTTAATACGGCAAGCGGCGGAAGGATCTTCGTGCCTGATTGAGAGAATGACGAGCTTACTATGGCACTAGGTACAAGAGAACACCCTGGACATTGTAGAGGCAAAGGTGTTATTCCATGGAAATATGCATTTCAGGAGCACATTGATTCCTACAGAAGTCGTCAAAGAACTAAGGAACAACATGCACGACAGATACGAGAGTGTTGACGGCTGTTAAGTACCTACTTTAGCCGTCAATATACTCATGAATAAAGGAGCATAAGGCATTTCTTACACGTATTTAGTTAAGAATAATGTAGTTCCACTTGTCCTTGGAGATTATTTGATTGCAACAAAATAAGCAGGAAAAGAGTGCCAAACTCACCTTCTATGGTCCATGCCACATCACCTCATCCTAGTGGGCTGCCACCAAGGATGCCATGCATGCATGCCATGCAAGCAATCCAAGTGAAGCAACCCCCGACGAATCAGAGTGTGACACGTGGACTTCACATGGATCCATGGGCCCACAAAGGCAAGCAAACCGTGCCAAAACAGGGTGGACACCGGGAACCGACCTAAGGACCCACAGGGCAGCCACCAGGAGAAAGCACGAGCCAGGGGGGCCCACCAGGGGGTCGGCCGACCCCACAGGTGGCCGAACCGACCTTGGCTCGGCCTCTCCTGTGCTTCCACGTGGTGGCTCTCCATTGGTCCTAGGCGCCATCCCCGGGGTGTTTGCCTCCGTTCCTCGCCGGTGCACGGGCCTATAAATAGAAGGAGAGGGGGCTCACTTATGAGACATCCACACTTGCAACACGTCTCTCACTTTTAGTCTCAAGGCTAGGAGGTAGGCTAGAGTAGTTCTAATTCAGGTTCCAAGTCTACTTTGGGATCTAGGTATGAGTTGTCTTGTATCTTATTTCATTTGTATGACTTTGATCTACTTCAGTTATTTATCTATTTCATATAAAGTTGTGTTAGTATGCATGAGTGATTTGTTCATGTGTTCTTCACCTGTTCATCATTTAGAGGCTCCTGTTCTTGATGACCAAGGCCTTTCGATCCACTTGACGGGTGACTTTCACATGTTTCTGGTGTTTGTTCATAAGTTAGAGGCTCGTGTTCTTCGCGAACACGACCCTTTGATCCAGTTGAACAGACATAGGAAACCACGAATCCGTTTGTGCACTTAACCTGGTTTGATCTAATTAGATGACATGATTGCGTTGTATGAAGTCTGTGCTTGAGCTACGGTACTCGGTGTAATTGGCTGGTTTATCTGGTGGCTTGACCTGGGTCACAATAGCCCGGGCCGGTCAAGTCCGGCTAACAACGTAAGCATGGTGCTTGGGTTGCGTAGCTACCTTACTTATGAGTTTATCCCACGGTTTGTCTTGGGGTAGGCCGCGGTAGTGACAGCCGTTGGTCCTCTGAAATCCCCCACGTTCGGATAAGCTGTAGGAGTATAAAATATAACAACCGGAGTTGTGCAGAAGCAACGCGGGAGGTTATCTCCCCGTAGTACCTGGGTGCTCAAGTCAATGTTCTTCAACGCTAGTGTATCTAACTCGTTCCTTCCAGCTTTATGTGTATAGTACATTAGAACCTAGAACTAACTCATGTGTCGCCTCCTATGCCTAGGACCCTTCAGAGAGAGAGTGAGTGTGTGTGTGATCATACTACCCCCATTATCATATCTTTACCCCTGCACTTGAGTGTCTGGTTTGTTTCCGTCTATGATCTATACTCATTGCAATAGAGTTGATCTTGTCATTCCGCCAATGCCTTCCTTAGATTTGATACCCTTTGTAATACTCCTTTGGGGAAATGCTACAATTGTACTTCCGTACACTTGCTGATCTCTATAAACATTAAGATTTACCAACCAACATTTTGGCGCTATTACCAGGATGGGTTCCAAACCTGTTCTTAGGTGATTGCGTTAAGAAATGTCAACAAGCATTTCTAGCGCCGTTGCCGGGGAGGCTTAAGGATGACATATCATCACTTTGCATATGTTTATAATCATGACAGGAATAAAACAGTTCTCAATGCAGGCTAACTTGGATTGTCTTCTTTGTATATTGATGATGAAGACAGGTAGTGCATGACTAGTTTCGACTTGCCATCGAATTTTACTGAAGATCCTGAGTCACTCATAAGGAAGGCACGAAATCATTTCAGCTCTCCTTCTCGTGAACATTCAGAAGTCGATCCAGCTTCCTTTGTGCCATCCGCATCAACTTCCATGGCCAACCCTGTCGAGAAGACTCTTCGTGAGTATTCCGCTCCCTCTGCTGACCAGGTGCCGACAGGCCTCGTGATCAACACTGGGAATGGAAACTTCGAGATCAAGACTGGCTTAATTACGATGGTACAGGCTAGCCCATTCTGTGGCAAGCCTAATGAAGACGCGAGCGCCCACCTGCAGCAGTTCCTGGAACTATGCAGTACCTTCACTATACGAGGAGTGGAGGAAGATGCTATTCGTCTGCGACTGTTTCCCTTCTCCCTCTTGGGAAAGGCAAAGCAGTGGTTTTATGCTAACCGTGCAGAGATTAACACTTGGGCAAAGTGCTCCGCAGCATTCCTCGCGAAATTCTTTCCGTTGGGCAAAACCAATGTCCTTCGGGGGCGAATTTCAAGTTTCCAGCAGACAGCAAATGAGACTATCCCCGAAGCTTGGAAGAGACTCCAGGAGTACATCCTGACTTGTCCTCATCATGGGATGGACAACTGGCTTATTCTTCAGAGTTTCTATAATGGGCTGACTCCGACAGCGCGAGACCATATTGATGCTGCAGCTGGAGGGGCTTTCTTCTCTCTTACTATCACTGAAGCTACTACACTGATAGAGAAGATGGTTACCAATCAAGGGTGGAGTGATGATCGACTCCAGCCACGTCAAAGGGGTACACATACCGTCAAGGAAGCAGATATGTTGCACGCCAAGATGGACCTAATGATGAAGAGAATGGATGATCTAGCCAATGAGAAGGCTGTCATGGCCACCACTACTCAAGCTATGGATGCTCGCATGACTTGCGAAGTCTGTGGTAATACTGGGCATTCAGGGAATTACTGCCCTACTACTCAGGAGGATGTGATGTACATGAACGGCAATAACAACGATTATCGTCCACAAGGAGGTCAAACGTGGAATCAATCACGCCCTTACTATCAAGGAGGTAATCAAGGTAATTCTTTCAACCCAAACCAACCTTCCTTGAAAGATCTAGTCTTTGGGCATGCTAAGATTAATGAAGGCTTTAATAAGAAAACAGCTGCCTATGATAAGGCCTTTGAGAGCCTTAATGTTAAAATTGATAGCCTTTCGTCTGCTCTTAAGAACCAGTTGAGCTTTAATAAGATGATAGAAACCCAGTTGGCTCAGTTAGCTGCCTTGGTTCCCTCTGCTGAAGACGGGAAGATTCCGGGGCAACCCGTGTCCTCTTGTGAAAATGTTTGTGTAGTGTCCACCAGATGGGGTAAGCATTCTGGGCGGACACAAGACACTGACTATGCAAGGAAGCCTATACAACAAATACTTGACCCATGGGAATCTTCAACAATTACACACAAGAAAGATCCTGGTTATCCGGCTATCACCTGCAAGATATACTACCAGAAGATTAAGCATGCTCTTTGTGACCTTGGTGCAAGTGTTAACCTTATGTCCAAGGCCATGTTTGAACAATTGGGGTATCCAGCTCTAACTCCAACTGCGACAGCCGTCCAACTTGCTGATGCATCGATCCGACATCCAGAGGGGATAGTAGAGAATTTATTGGTATTCGTCCAAGGTTCATGCATCTTTGCGGATTTCGTGGTCCTTGATATGCAAGATGATGAGGGAATGCCTCCCATTCTTGGGAGACCGTTCCTGAGTGACGCTAACACAAGGATCAATGTGGGAGCCAGAACGATCTGATTCCGCATTGGGAAGAGGAACTTGATGTTCCGATTTCAAACAGCAAAAAAGAAATGCTATACACTGCAAGGCAAAAATGAGCAATCAGGGGCATGGACGGAGCCACAGCCCCCGCACTTCCCACCACTCCAACAAAGCCTAAGAAAACAAGAAGGGTGTGGCGGGAAATGCAGAAGTCATCTCCATCAATTTCTCGGGAATGGGGTGACGAGTGGAATTAATCGCCGAGGAAAGTCTCGCTCTTAGACTTAAAAAGATGAGTCCTTTTTGCCAAAAGGTAAAATTGGTATTTATCTCATATTTCCCTTCCAAAGTTTTATTTGATTTTTCCAAATGCATATTTGATTTGTCCGACCTTGCATCTGCATGCTAGATTTTTCTAGCCAATTTCCCTTTTCAAATAAAATTCTGAAAATAACTTCTTGAGTGGAAAATCAAAGAATAATTTTTTGAGCAACATTTTGGGCGAATCTGGATCTAGACATCTGGTAGCCATTAGAGAGCCATTGCAAAAAGTTGGAAGCAGGTGGGCCCGGTAGGGGGTCGACCGACCCCAGGGGTCGGCTGACCCTGGCCAACGGTCAAGTAGGCCCCGCCTCTTCCAACGGCTCCTAGCCGTTACCCTTGTCCTCTACCCCGATGCCTGGCTCGGTTGCCTATAAATAGAAGGGGGATTTAGGGGTTTCTTCACCCATTCACTCATTTCCATCACCCTCTCTCCCTCTTTGCTCTTGCTCTTTGGTTTTCTTGGATTTCTTGCTCAAGTGGAAGTGTCAAGCACTCTCTCCAATTTGTCGCTGAATATTGAATATTGGTGGAGCAAGCTCGGTAAGGATTTCATTTCGATTTCACTAACCCATCACCGAGTTGCTCGTGTTGTCCCATTGTTGTGCAAGATGAGTTGGATTGCCGGTGCGTACTGGAAGGTGACCCGCTCACGCCGTTCTAGAGACGGAGAGGGCTCGTCTCACCACTCCGGAGCTACACTAAGTCCAATGTCAACCGACCGTGAAGAAGAGGAAGAGGAAGAGCTACCTACGCCACGAGCCGAAGGGGTGATCAACACCGATGCCGCCTTCATCAACTTGAGGGACGACAGGGAGAGATAGGCCTATGCTCTCATCAAGGATCGAGTCTTCGCCAACACCAAGGAGTTCGACTCGGCCCTTCTCGAGAAAACAGGTATGGACTCCGAGTTCGATTCCATTTGGCATGCTCTTGGTTGGGAAAACTTTGTTCCAGTGTGGGAGATCGGTTCTAGGCCTCTCACCATTCAGTTCCTCTGTACTCTTCGGGAGGATGAGGACGGTATTACGTTTCGTTTCCATGGAACGTCGTATCGAGTCTCATGGCATGATCTTAGTTGTGCTCTCGGTTTTCATCGTCGTTGTGCTATTTCTCTCGATCAAGCTTGCAGTGATTTTATTCGAGATAGTTTTTGGGAAGAGATTTCTGGTCGGCCTGTCCGTGGCAAGTTAGCACCTCGGTGCAACGATATCACGCATCCTACTCTCCGACTGTGGCACAAGTGGCTCGCCATCACTCTCTTTCCGAGAGATGATGTTCGACCCGTGCGCATAGACGAGATGAGGATATTATACACCGCGGTTAGACGAATCAAAATTGCCCCAGTGCAAGCTGTGATTCGGCAGTGGTTGACAAATTTTAGGATGACGGGTTCTATTGAGTGTACGTCCTTGATCACACGTATTATTTCGGGTCTTGGGATTTCACTAGGGGCAAACGTTCCCTACATTGATTCTCCCCGGGCCATGATAGATGAGGCGTATCTGATTCAAGGACATACTCTTAAAAAGGGCCCGGATGATTCCTTGGTTTTCTTTTACCCTGGCCACGCAAACCAGATTCGGTTATCTAACCCGGATTTCCGTTTATACGGCCAAGGGCCACTGACCGTTCCTCTTGAGGAGCCTCGTCGTTCTAGCGTTTCTGGAGACAGGGTCACTAGGAGTGCAGCGAGGAGGGTAGCGACAGCACAACAACCACACAACATCCGCCGCCACAGCCATCACCTCAGCCACAGCCTCAGCCTACACCACCGCTGTCAGGCGCATGGGCCTCGACCGGGTACATGTCTGGAGTTACACCCGGATATGCCCCCGATTGGGACCAACCCATGAGTCAGCCGGGTGCGAGTAGCTCGACCTGGGCTAGTGCAGGGAGTGGCGAGTGGGTTCGGCCCGCCGGTGCTACCTACGGGGACTCGTCCTCATCGTCCGGGTTGCGCTCGTCATCTCGTGGGGCCACCCTCACTCAGCAGATGAGCGAGCTCAACATCCGTGTCGGTACCATGGAGGAGACAATGCACCAGCAGGCTGAGTCCACTCGGGACTGGCAACGTATGACGGGCTAGAGGATTCACACCATGGAGCAGAGATAGCTGCGACAGCTGGAGGAGCAGAGGGCTTACTACGCGTGGTTGGGATACCGCCCTCCGCAGCAGTGAGCCTGAAGCTAGCTTGGGGGAGGACCCCCTTTCTAAGGTAACTTGTATCTTTTATTGTTTTCAGAACCCCATATGCTAAAAACACATAAAAATCTGAAAAAAGTTAAAAAGACCAAAAATATTTATTTGCTTTCATATGCGCGGTAAGAGTGTTCTTATTCTCCATGGTTGAAATGATGAATAGTTGCTCTGTTTATTCCTCTTGTATGCCTTGTTTACAACTTAGTATCCTATCCAAGTTTTGAGTTTGTTGGCTAGTATGATCGAACCTGAGCTTGAAATTTGTGGGTTGCAAAAAGCATGATCTTTGCCTAAGTTGTTGCGAGGTATGATATGGTATAATAGAGTTGCTATGAGCTAGTACTAAGTGATGTTTGATATCCGGAGTTTTCTTTTGAAAAATGTTAAAATGATAAGTTCCTCAATGATAAGAAATTCCTATCCATGGCCATCTGTAGATTTTAGCTTATGTTAAACCTCCACATATGCTACCTTATTTCTTCATTGAGTTTTGTCGAATTGTTGTGACCCTCGGCGAGTAACTTGTCATACTCCTATGATCAAGATCACGTACACACCACCATATGCGAAACTTTTACACTGGAAGTTAGCAATCATCATTTCATCCATTTCCCATCCATTCCACAAAATAAAGCTCCGCGCATGTTCCATGATTACTCTCCCTCCAAAAATATTTAGCAAGGGCTATGGGCTATGTTAAAAAAACATGCTCAAGGGCATGCATAAAAAAAGAGAAGAAAAAGAGAATAAAGAGACATAGCTCAAGTCTCAAAAATTTCAAAAAGGAGGAGAGTAAAATCATGCAAATAGGAGTTCATTATCCATCCACCATACACACACTTTTGCACATCTTGATCAGGGTGTATGACTTGTTCTCTCAAGGATCCGGTTTTCGACTCGACAATACATGAGAAACAGGTATGCCACATGTTTTCCCTACCTACAGCTCCACATATCAGCTTATTAGGAGTAGGTAGTGAAAGAAGGCAAATCAAAGCCTTGGTGAGGAATCATACACATTGAGCGATCCGAGAGTATCATTTGAGGAACTTTCATTTCTTTTTGAAAAAACCTGCAAAACCTCCGGATTGACAACTGATCAAGGTACATGTGATTAGTAATCTTTATACAACCATTCTATCTTTCAACCGCCCAAGGCAGGTGAAGCTACATGCCCCATATCAATCGAGTGTAAGGTAAGATCAATGCCAATTTCTTCAACTCTTGATAGAGTACCTAGCTGTATCTTGTTATACATTAGGGATACAACATCGTAGCAACTCCTGATCAACCAACCTAAGTCCTTAATCTCTTGCTCGGGACGAGCAAAGGCTAGCTTGGGGGAGTTGTTGACGGCTGTTAAGTACCTACTTTAGCCGTCAATATACTCATGAATAAAGGAGCATAAGGCATTTCTTACACGTATTTAGTTAAGAATAATGTAGTTCCACTTGTCCTTGGAGATTATTTGATTGCAGGAAAATAAGCAGGAAAAGAGTGCCAAACTCACCTTCTATGGTCCATGCCACATCACCTCATCCTAGTGGGCTGCCAACAAGGATGCCATGCATGCAAACCTGCCAACTAGGGAGCCATGCATGCATGCCATGCAAGCAATCCAAGTGAAGCAACCCCCGACGAATCAGAGTGTGACACGTGGACTACACATGGATCCATGGGCCCACAAAGGCAAGCAAACCGTGCCAAAACAGGGTGGACACCGGGAACCGACCTAAGGACCCACAGGGCAGCCACCAGGAGAAAGCACGCGCTAGGGGGGCCCACCAGGGGGTCGGCCGAACCGACCTTGGCTCGGCCTCTCCTATGCTTCCACGTGGTAGCTCTCCATTGGTCCTAGGCGCCATCCCTGGGGTGTTTGCCTCCGTTCCTCGCCGGTGCACGGGCCTATAAATAGAAGGAGAGGGGGCTCACTTATGAGACATCCACACTTGCAACACGTCACTCACTTTTAGTCTCAAGGCTAGGAGGTAGGCTAGAGTAGTTCTAATTCAGGTTCCAAGTCTACTTTGGGATCTAGGTATGAGTTGTCTTGTATCTTATTTCATTTGTATGACTTTGATCTACTTCAGCTATTTATCTATTTCATATAAAGTTGTGTTAGTATGCATGAGTGATTTGTTCATGTGTTCTTCACCTGTTCATCATTTAGAGGCTCCTGTTCTTGATGAACAAGGCCTTTCGATCCACTTGACGGGTGACTTTCACATGTTTCTGGTGTTTGTTCATAAGTTAGAGGCTCGTGTTCTTCGCGAACACGACCCTTTGATCCAGTTGAACAGACATAGGAAACCACGAATCCGTTTGTGCACTTAACCTGGTTTGATCTAATTAGATGACATGATTGCGTTGTATGAAGTCTGTGCTTGAGCTACGGTACTCGGTGTAATTGGCTGGTTTATCTGGTGGCTTGACCTGGGTCACAATAGCCTGGGCCGGTCAAGTCCGGCTAACAACGTAAGCATGGTGCTTGGGTTGCGTAGCTACCTTACTTATGAGTTTATCCCACGGTTTGTCTTGGTGTAGGCCGCGGTAGTGACAGCCGTTGGTCCTCTGAAATCCCCCACGTTCGGATAAGCTGTAGGAGTCTAAAATATAACAATCGGAGTTGTGCAGAAGCAACGCGGGAGGTTATCTCCTCGTGGTACTTGGGTGCTCAAGTCAATGTTCTTCAACGCTAGTGTATCTAACTCATTCCTTCCAGCTTTATGTGTATAGTACATTAGAACCTAGAACTAACTCGTGTGTCGCCTCCTATGCCTAGGACCCTTTAGAGAGAGAGTGAGTGTATGTGTGATCACACTACCCCCATTATCATATCTTTACCCCTGCACTTGAGTGTCTGGTTTATTTTCGTCTATGATCTATACTCATTGCAATAGAGTTGATCTTGTCATTCCGCCAATGCCTTCCTTGGATTCGATACCCTTTGGAATACTCCTTTGGGGAAATGCTACAATGGTACTTCCGTGCGCTTGCGGATCTCTGTAAACGTTAAGATTTACCAACCAGCATTTCTAGCGCTATTACCAGGATGGGTTCCAAACCTGTTCTTAGGTGATTGCGTTAAGAAATGTCAACAGAGAGCTGCAACATCACGTCTTTATGAATGAGAAAAAAAATAGAAGACATCATCGACCAGCGTGTGGCGCTTGCTCTTAGCAAGCAATCAAGTCAGCAACCACCTGCAGCTTCAGGGCCGCATCATGATGAAGTCAGCCCATCCAACAAGCGTAAAAGTAGCATCGCTTCCACATAAGCATCTCCAACCGCCACGGAAGCAGCTACCCCGTTTGAACAACACCGCTACCCCGTGGACGACATCACTACGAGGTCCGCATGTGACATTCTGTTTCAAGTCAGAAACAAGAGGATTCTGGTGGCGTACGGTGTGGCTGTGGTGCCGCAGCTAGGGGATATACTTTTGAACGTCGATTATTCGAGTCACAGGTGCGCCAAAGTGGTTGATACCTAGGATGACCTCGACTTGGAGTTCCCGGGAGCTGATGATGCAAATACTCTAGGGGAAGCAGTGCACAGTTGGATTTTGTGGCCCAAGGATCTCATAGAGATAACGGAAGAGAAGACAACAGCAGTCCACGATCAGCTACCACCTTCACCAGCTAGAAGGGAACGCAGCAGCAGTCCAGAACATGATGCAGTTGACGGGGGCAGTCTGGAACATGCTACTCCTCCTCCTTCTCTTCCAAAGAAGCAGGGTTCCAAATGAGGACATCCTTCTCCTCCTCCAAAGCAGCAGGGTTCCAGATGAGGACATCCTCCTCCTCCTCCAAAGAAGCAGAGGACACCCAAGGAGAAGCCACCTCCGTCGAAATTATCTTACGAGAAGACGCAAGAGGAACTGGATGCTTCAGTGCGAGAGGAGCTAGATAGACAAATATTCAAAAATAAGATGCCTGCACCTGAGAAACCATTTGACATGTACAAATTTCATCGCTTCACGAAAAAAATGGAGGAAGAAAAAAGGAAAAAGCCGGAGCGGCCTACGTTGTCTGACTATGATCACATGGCACTCAAGTTCCAGAAAGCCAATAAGGAGTAGAAAGTTGGGAAAACTATTCCACAACTAGGGATCCAATCAAAGCAATCTGTCCCGGACCTAAAGGTGCTCTCAGATGCGGAGCGTGGATTGCTTGAATTTGGTTTGGACGCAAAACTGACACCTGCTCAAATTCTAGGTATTGTTGAAATTGAAAAGCACCCAGGGTCAGGTAGACGTGATTATGTGCCTGGGATGCCGCTTGTCTGGGAGCGATTGTTGCAGGACCTTCCAACTAGGATGTATGCTCTGCACAAATGGCACATGCAAATGACGGGACGAGGGGTTGATTTTATCGAAGTTAAAATTGAAGACCATCATTTTTTCCGAGGTCGCACCACTTTCCCTATTCCCATGAAGGAGTTCTGGTTCCTATTCAATATGGATGCACTGGACATCTCCTTCGTCACTTTCTGGGTTATGTAAGTATTTGTTGTACCATAATCTTAGAATCACCGCTCTAGCCATTTTATACCGTACCTGAACTTCTTTTTTGTATCATGCAGCATGGAGATGCAAGCTTGCCGGAGGCTTGGAATGCACGACATCGGCTTCATGGATCCTCAAATGCTAAACGAGACGCTTGTCCGTGATTTCCAAGCACCTACTGTGGAGACCTTATTCACATTTCTGGACATGCAACGCTTCAAGGACTGCATACTTATTCCATACAACTGCCAGTGAGCAACGTTTTTCTAAACTCTTTATCTTTCTCAAAATACATTCAATATTTCAATTAACTGATTCTTCCTTAAAATGTATTGACAGCTTCCACTGGATTCTCATTATTATTATACCTGATTTAAGTCTTGCCCACGTTTTTGACTCTATTGGCGGATATAGTCGATGGTATGAACCTCTCGTACAATTGTTGAACGCTCCATGGGATATGTTCCGTATAAAGTTGGGGGGGGGCTTGAAAGAGAAACTTCAATTCTACCATAATTTCCCGGTACGTATTTTCTTCGCTGATCTCATGTCATATTTTTCAATACAAGTTAACAAATATATCTTAACTTTTATTTTCACATATGTGCAGTGCCTGAAACAACCACCCGGTACCAATCTATGCGGATTTTATGTATGTGACTTCATCCATCACTTTGCAAGTGGTAGCTTCGGCTCCTTTAGTGATAAGGTGCGAACACAAAAATGCAGACAAATATATCCCTAGTTCTTATTGTTCATATATTTTTTCTAACAATTAATAACTTCTTTTGTCTAACATCAAGGAAGGATTACTCGAGACGCAAAGAATCCGGTTAATTCAAGAACAACTCTGCAGATTTATTCTAGACGAGGTGATTAATCCCGCAGGAGAGTTTCATGCTGGTGACTCAATGGTAATAGTGAGTAAAGAAGACATTGCTAGCATTGCTAATGAAGCTCAGCAAAGCACCGACAAGAACAAGGACAAAGACGTCGATAAAGAAGGATCTTCTTCTAAGGACAAGAAGAAGGAGGGCGAGAAAGAAGCAACTTCTGCTAAGGACAAGAAGAAGGAGGGCGACAAAGAAGCAACTTCTTCTAAGGACAAGAAGAAGGAGGGCGACAAAGTAGGAGCTTCTTCTAGGGTCACTACCAGAGTACATCAACGACGAGGAGGGGCTTAAAATGATCAAGACGTTACACTACTATCATTTGATTTCGTGTATATATGTATTTGAACCAAACAAATACGTCTAAATAGGTTCAAATACGAAACAAACTAAAAAGAAATGAAAAAAGGAAAATTAAGAAAAAACATATTAGTACCGGTTGGGGATACCAACCGGTACTAATGTGGAGGCCGCCACGTCGCCCGGGGGAGACCACATTAGTACCGGGTGAGTACCGGGTGGTCTCCCCAACCGGTACTAATGTGACCACCCGGTACTAATGTGGCCTTCACATTAGTACCGGCTGGGCTGTACCACTTACAAAACTAGTAGTAATAAGATTTTAGAACCGGTACAGAAGGTCCACACACACCCCACGTATTATACAAGATTATTACAACTATAATGTATCCATCAACTTTAACTTGCTTGGGATTCCTTCAATTTAGCCCAACCCAGCAACTACACGTGTGCTTGGCCGTAGGCATGCACATCTTAGTGTTTTTGTTTTTGAAGAGCTCCGAGAATGGCTTCCAGACAAGTGATTTTAGGTTGATTTTGAAATGATTATCTGAAATGAACTAGCTAATAAGGTCAAACTTGACACGGTCACCAATACTAACATTTGACTCTTAAAATCTCATAGAAAATAATTTTTATAACAACACAATTATAGTCACATAAAATATTTTTTAACACAAATTTAATGATATTATGTTTGTCGGACAAAAAAATTGTTATACAAGATTATTGATTGGTCTAACATTTCAAAGTTTGAATCTTAAATTATGTGCGTGCCTTATATCCTGAGACGGAAGGAGTATATTCTCCTCAGACCAATCTTAGTGCAAGATTCATGGACACAGTTACCTAGCTGTGCTAGTGGAGTTTCATGGTAATGAAACTCTCCTCATATCTCATGAAATTATCACATTCTCTCTCTTCGTCACATCACCAAATTTAATACAGAAACTCTTAATGAAACTTCACTGGGAATAGCCTTATTCACTTCTCGATCAAAAGTTAACTTGGAAAGTGTGTTTGGTAGGTTGTTCATTGGCTAATTAAGCTATAGCTTAGGTAGTTGGGTAAGTTTGCCTAATCCAGCAATGATGCCTAGCTTTGCACACAGAATCACATCTTATAAAGGTTAGGCCCTGTTTGGTTCCCATAAGTAGGGTGACTTAAAGTGCAAAAAGTGCAAAATAAGTCACTAGTGAAACCAAACAGTCTTGACTTAAATGACCTGACTTATAAGTTGCATAAGTAGCTCCACCCCTACTTAAAGTGACTTATTTTCACTTTTCCTCTCTCCCACCTTGTGTGGAGCCCACTGACTTATAAGTCACTGCAACCAAACAGGACTGACTTAAATCCAACTGACTTATAAGTCGGGTGACTTATGGGAACCAAACAAGACCTTAAGCACTTCACAAGTAGATCGAATGAGAGCTCGGTAGACAAGTTTTTTTTTATAGCGCGTGAGTGGTTGTGCATCATTTTCTCGTGATTATTGAGAAGTTGGGCAACCCAAAATATGCAGTTTTTATTTGTCATAAATTATGGTATTATAAAAAGAATGAACCCACAGGATGAAACATACATTGTAGAACTAGAGATATGGAACTCGGAAGCCAATGACATCCCCGGTGTGGTCAAGGCAGAGTGCCCGGCAGTGGTTGGCAGGTGGGCCCTGGCGCACGTTCTATATTCGCCTGTCAGCCACCGCGGGCACATGGTTGGTGATCGTACTAGCGCCTAGACTACTACTACTACTCCTATGTCGTAGCTAGTTGAAGCCCCAACATGCCGGCCCGCAAACCTCTTTGTTCCATTTACCTATTGCTCTTTTCAGTGAAGGGGCCCAATGCAAAGCACTCCAAAAGGATAAGCATATGGTCGGTCGGCTGGCTCGTTATTGGCTCCTCCAACAACATTTTCGACCAAAGTTTTATTGAAAGTTCGGTCGAGAACGAGAACCAATGATACCGGTTTTTCAATTACTTAAAAAAAAGGTCCAGATGACACCCTGACACAATTTCATCTCACAAAAACACGATTATGACACACAAGCGTACGACCACTACCTCCCCATCAAAGAGGGGAAAAAATCACACAAATAAACACCCGACTGGTTGGTAGTTGGTGGCTGATACTGATTTGTTGTGAGCGAAAAATATTAATTGACTGATGGTTGTTGTTGATTTAATGTGAGAGAAAAGTACTAATGGCTGGTCGCTTGTGGGTGACAAAACTGACGAGCAAGACACCGAAAAGAGAAAACCAACTCAGGCATCAGCCGGCATTTTACCGCCTTCATCCGATCCCATGGCAACTTTTTGCCCTGATCATCGCTTCTCGCTTCCACTTCACGACTCTCCTGCTGCTTCAGAAGTGGCTTTCAGTAGGTTAGCAGTGCAATCACCTTGTACGCCAGCATCCCAGAGGCGGCCACGATCTTGTCTTCAAACACCGTGACGTTTCTTGTTTTTCATAAACCTGCACAGACAAAGATTTTTTTTTTCTAAAGTTTACCACTGTTACTTAAATTACCTTTACTAAGTTCCAAGCACGAGGACAACTCCGATTTCCAATCAAGGCTTTCTCTAACGAACGTCCATAGAAATTTCGCCAACGGACACTGAAAAAGAATATGATCTGTTATTTCTACCTCGTCACACAGCTTGCATTTCTAGCCCATTCTTCTCGAAGAACATGACGACAAGAGTACTATGCATGCGTCATTTGTTTCAACTAAGCCGGTAGGGGAAGACCGCCCTCACGGTTGTCATTAAGAAGAAGAAACCTTCTCCCGGTTTAGAAAATCCTCAAACTCCGGTTTCACCGGCGAGGAGATTTTTTTAAATCAACTCTATAATTCGCTTCAACGAGAAATCGAACCTGGGTGATTGCGATCATACCTCAGTATATATACCAACTAGGCTAGAGGGCTTTGGTATTTGTTTCAACGTTCTATTCGTCGATCCATGCTCTACGGACTAGTAACTGTGAGAGAAGAGACAGTGGCGGATCTACCAATAGAGCAAGGTAGGGCGCCCGCCCTACCTAACTCCCGCAGCAAATACACCTATCACCTTGTTTTCCCCTCTAGAATCAAAGGTCCCAGCAATGGTGTCCGTCTATGCGGCAGCGGTGTTCTGCAACTCCGCTTCGAGGAGGAAGACGACACAGGAAGCAAACCAGTAGCTTAGATGGGCTGCCCGGCTTGGCCCAATTTCAATGTTGACTTTATGGCCTGATGACCCAATAGCCCATAGTGCCTATGACAATCGCTCGCAGTTCGACGTCTCCATTCCCGTTCCCCCCGCAAGCAGGGAGGTGCATCTCAATTCAGTATTGCTTGTGTAGCTGTGTATTGTTTTATTGCTTCTCTACTTTTTGTAAAAATAAGTAGAAAAATGGATCACTCACTACTCAATTGGGTAACGTGTAGATTTAATTTGAAACGTCTAGTGATTGTGTGCTACATCAGGAAGGAGATTTATGCACATGATTTTGAAAAATGTTTAGAAGGTTTCAGACCTTGAAAGGTCAGAGGATAAAATTTCAAAAGCCTAGTAGAAGACCTAGTCCTCCTTAGTGTTTTTGTGACGTTATTTTTCCTTATATAATGTTGGCCAACTTGGATGACATGCGTACGAATATTTACTCTGGTGTTGCTAACTAGTTAATTTATTTTTCAAAATTGAAAGTTGCATGTTATTTTCCTTCTACGTTTTGGTGTACCTTTTGAAGTATAATAGTAGAGTATTTGGTGCAAAAATTGTTGTCTTTTCTTCATACAACAGGTTCCATCTTGATTTTATCTCTGTATAATTCATCAACCGTTTTGTATTCAACAAAAAACATGGTGTATTTTTCTAGAAAAAAATATATGTGAGCGTCTGGTTAAAGCCTGTGTCCGCCTGACCTAAATATTTTTCCTGGGTCCGCCACTGAGAAGAGACATGTATATGAATATTAGAAATTTATTTAAAAATAGGAAACATACATAGCTAATAATAATAATTAAAATCACATAATCGTTCCTTTAACATTTGACCATGCATACCTCATCCTTTATTGTCATTTGTCAATTGTGGAATTTTAGAGTGTTAATTAATCAATATGCATAAATACATATTTATTTTTAACCGATTGTGCACATATACATACCAATACACACACATCCTGTTTTAATTTTTCCTTGTCATTTTTACTTTGCATCATACCAGACGGCATGAGATCGACACCCCTTCAACGCGCCCTCTCGGCTGGGCCACGTTCGTTATGGTTTCGTGACTATATCTGAGCATTTTTCGGGTCGGGTCGGACCGAAAAAATCTCATTATTTCAGGCTGAAAAAATCTTGCTCACAACGTCCTACTGAGTAAGTCGGGCCTAGTTTTTTCGGGCCGGGCTTGGGCGGCCGCTCGCGTAATTTACTCTACAAAATAACTAAAAATATATATCGGGTTGGATTCAGATCAAAAATAATTTTATCAGACTGTGAGATCTCCGCTCAGGCCCTGTCCAATTAAGGTTCGTGGGCGAGCCAAAAACCTGTAAGGCTCGGGCCGGGCCGGACCGGGCTAGTTTTGCTCAGGTATATTCGTGACCGCCTGATCGGCACGATCCGTCCGTCCGGTCAAGGCGCTCTGCCTCCTCGCCAAGTGTCACGAGGGCACGGCACTCAAGCTCGCCAACTTCGCCGGCGGCGGCGGCTCCACCCGCACCATCGAGGTGGGCCTCCTCGCCAAGTGCTGCGAGGGAGTGCCAGGAGCTGTGCAAGATCCCCGGCATCGTGGCCGTGCTCTCCAGCGACTGCCAATTTCAAGCCGGCAATACTGAACCAACCTTGGTGCCCATCAGGCCATCATGGAAGATCTTGCATGACATGCTCGATGTGCTACAAGATCAGTACCAAATTCCCAACAATGTCGTGGATCTGTGATTGTCAGGGACAAAGATGTGGGACATTCGGAAAATAGAAACTGTCTTTGACCACACTATGTTCAGAGCCTACAAATCAGCTCACTTGAAACAAAAAGATAGGGAAACCAATGCAGGTAAATTCATCGCACCCACGCTCTATCCTCAAGCCGGACGAAAGCCAAGGTACAGGTTTGAAGTCTCTTCTGCGCAGGGCATAGGCAGCACTACAGAGCAGCAGAAGGCGCCGGATCAAAACCACGAAACATCACAGCCGCACCAAGCGACGCGCCAACAACAAATCCCACAGCAAACTCCGATCAACATAACCAAGGTCAGATCGCTCCTCTGTCGATGCAGGTACCAATCCAACTCCCAGGTGAGCACCAACGACAACTGCAGGATCAGTTTCATGCTGACAGCCAGGGCGACTCGGGGGAGCGATTCGCCTCCGCCAAGCCCCTCCCCCCCCCCCCCGCCCGCGGCCACCGCCGGCCGCCGCCGCCACCTCCTCCGACAGCAGCAGCCCAGCATCCTCCACCCTCTACTCCCTCCCTCCCTTCCTCTCCTCCCTGCCCCTCCCACACCACCATGCCTGGTCGTTTCTACCCTGTGCCCGGCGGTGCCGGCTCCTCCTCCCCCCGCTGCCGGCCTCGTCCTCCAGGCGGGTGCGCCGGCGGCGGCGAGTGCTCCCCGCCCCGCCCTCCTTCGCCGCCGCCGCCGGGGCCAACCCTAACTCTAGATCTGGGCGGGTGGGCCCAGCGGCGGTGGCCCCTACCTCCGCACCCAGCGGTGCGTGCTTCGTCGCGGTGCCCGCCCGCGCCGCGTTCGCCTCGCGCCAGGGTCCTCCGGCCGTGGTTCCCCTCGGGTTCCTGGCCGGTCGAGGGCCCGCGTCGCCGGCCTCCTTCCCGCGCTGTTGCCGTCGCCGCCGCCGCCCCTCCACTACCCTCGATCAAGACCCGCTGCCCTGCTCTGCTCCGGCTGGCAGGAGGACCTCCAGACGCGGATCTCGTCGGCGTCGCGTCGTGGCATGCCGTCGCCTGCTCCTCCACCTCTTCGTCAGCTAGCCGTCGTCCTCCTGCTGGCCGCCGCCGCCGCGCTCGGTTCGTAGTCCGGGGCGGCGCGGCGCAGCACCTGTGCGGCGAGTACTACGTCCGGACGTGCCCTGTCGTGCACCGGTTCGTGCGGCGGGTGCTGAAGAAGGCGCCCGAGGCCGACACCCGCTACGCCAGCCTCACCCTCCTCCACTTCCACGTCTGCTTCGTCCAGGGCTGCGACGGCTCGAAGGTTCGCGACGCCCAACAACAACTCGGCGCGGGTACCCCATGGTGGACGCGCTGCGGACTCTTCGGCGAAGGCTGCCCGACGGCTGCTCTTCCTCCCAGCTCGGCAACGGATTGGCCCGGCTCCTTCTCCCGGCCAGCGCCCTCCGCCGGCGTCACTTCCCGGGCGGCCTGCAGCGTTGGCCGCGGCCCTCCCTGCCGGTGGCCGCGCTCTGACGCCGAACTGGGCCGGGGACGGACGTGGCCGCCGGCTGATGGTTTGGGCCTCCTTGGTCCGGCGGCAGCGGCCTGCTCGCCGCTGCGACCCCTCCTCGTCGGCGGCCGGTGGCTTCCCCTCCTGCTGCTGGACGCGGCCTCTCCTTCCTCCGCGGCTTCACTGCCGGCCTCCGTCGACCTCCCTGTTGGCATCCCTGCGGCGCCGTGACACCCCCGCCTCGACGGAGGCCGCGGCTCCTCCTTGCCAACACTGCCATTTGAGCCTCCTCCCCGCCGACCTCGTTGACTGCGTCCGCTGACCGTTCCCCGCCGTCAGCCGCGGCCCCTCCCAGACGGCCAGCTTCCCCCCTGCCGGCGTCCTTCTCCGGACTGGCGGCCGCGGCCCCTCCCCCCGTGCCGGCGGCCGCTGTGCCCTCCCCTCTGCTGGTGGTCGCTGCCCTTCCTCCTGTCGGCGGCTCCAGGCCCTCCCTCTGCTCGGGGCTCGAGGTCTGACGGCTGGTTCGTGGTTCCGTCGGGTTGCAACCGGCGCTTAGACGGCGAGGTGGTTTGGACGGCCTCGTCTGGTCCCGAGGACGTTGTTGTTGTCATCTTGGTTGTGGAGGTTCCCTGCACCTGTCCTCCGTTGCAATCGCCGAGGCTTCCTGCTGCTTTCTCCATCGCCTTGCTCTCACCTTGTTTGCTGTGGCTGGTCATGTGGTTCAGCTTTCGAGGCCTGGGCGAAAGCCTTATCTAGCTTCTGCTAGACCGACAATGGTTGCGCTCCTTTCGTGACTGATCCTGCTGGGGGCATTGTCGCGGCCTCCAAAAGCCTTGGTTTGCCAGGTGAAGACCTGGCCTGCCCCTTTGTGGGTGGGCGGACGATGGCGGCGGCGTCGTCGCTCCCTTCCTCAAGCCATCGTCTTGCGGAACCTCCACTTCGGCCGCTGCTCCTTCAAGCTGTTTGGCAAGCGGTGATGTGCGGGTCTTCTCGGCGTTCGTCTGTGCAGGCCCTGGTTGTCCGTGGGGTTGTAAACCACCCCCCCTTGCTTCCTAGCGGTTAACTCTCTTGTGATGGTGGTGTGAGTCTTTTCTCTGTTCGTTTCAGTTGTAACCTTCTTGTTTCCTCACTCTTTGGGGTTCTCCCATTGCGGCGCTTTGTAACTCTCTCTTCTCTTAATGAAAAACGTACTTTGCACATCTTAAAAAAGTTTCATGCTGACACTGCATACTACAGAATCTTTTGGGATGCTTCTTTGCAGGTGGATGGATTCTCGGATCACTCCAAAACGGGCTGGAATTGGCACTGCCATCCTGGGTGGGTGCACCGGGTATATCACAAATGGAATTCCGATCACAAATCCACATCAAGTTTCCTTGACCCGTTTGTGTGAGCCACTGCTAGGAGAAGCTCCATTCTTGCAGTAAGACCTGTGGCCTTCCTCAACCTACAGCAGCCTGATTTCATGACTGACAGCGCTATTGTGATGCAAGCAATCAAGCAAGGCGCACCGAGACACCAAGGGCGTGTTTGATATGGGCCAAAACCGGTCGGCCGAGCCCGATAGCTGCAAGAGCCCGTGTTTGATATCGTTGCTCCTGTTGGGGAGCCTGGCCGCCGCGGTGCTTTCCCCCTCTCTCTCCTGGCTTTGGCCAAACGCTTCTAGGGTTCGTTCCTCCTCGGCCTGGCTCCCACGGCGCTCGCGCCGGCGAATCTTTGCAGCGGGAGGAGGCTCTGGCGGGCTCGCGCGGGAAGATGGAAACTTCCGCGCGCTCCTTTTGCGCCATCCCCGTGCTATAAGAACCCCCTTTCTCCCTCGCTCAATTCTTCTTCTCCTCTCCACACTCCACTGTCGCTGAGTTACCATCGGAGGTGAGGTCGTTGGTTGCCGGCGCGTTTGTGGTGTTCCCCCGGCTTCTTTTCCGTCCCCGGGTGGGGATCTGCGTCCAGGCGGCACGGCTCCCTCTGTTGGCGGCTTTTCCTGTTAAAATCTATGATGAAGCGATGTATTTCTGCTATCAAAATTTGTTGCTCTCATCTTGGCTGATGGTTGGGCCAGGCCGAAATCAAACAGCATCTCCTTTTGTTAGTTGATGGTAGTTGATGGTTGGTCAGGCTCTTGGATGCAAATCAAATACAGAAAAGGTTAGACCAGGTTTAACTGCTGCAAGGAAATCAAACAACAGACCTTGTGCAGTGGTAGCCAGGCCGTGGCTGGCCTGGAACTGGCTCGCTGTCCAGGCCGGCCAGAGCCAAGAAATCAAACACGTCCCAACAAAGTTCTTTACTTGGAAACTCGGGCCCATGCTTACTGAATTCCGACAGTCCCTGACAAGTGATGAATTTTCAATCATCAAGGATGGGGGGTTAGAGCAACTCCAACAGCCTCTTTATTTTGGTTAGCTAAATTTAAAGTTTTAGCCTTTTGTAAAAATAAAAGACTTCATAATTCTATTAGATGATCCAACAGCCTCTTGAAAGTGACATCTCCATAATACGTGGAGTCCACATGTCATTCATACCCACACCACCCACCCAAACTTAATTCATCTCCTCCACCACCCAATGAATCCATTACTTCTCTCCGCCTGCCCCTGCAAGCTCCAGGACGGCTTGTTCGATGCAAGAAACGAGAGAGAGAGATGAAGATGTTGCTGACTGATTTGGAAGAGAAGAGATGAAAGACACTGGTTCTTGGCTTCGTTGGTGGCGGCGGCGTGCCTCCCAATCTGCTGAGCTCGTCATTCAATCCGTCTCCTCCCATCCTCCGAGATCTCCTCTGCCGCCCAACTCGTCGTCTACGATGGCTACGATGTCGTGGAGCTCGAGGCCGCCAAGCTGCTCCTGCTCGCGGAGCACGTCCACTTCTGCGAGATCTCCGTCCTGCAGGAGAGGGTGCTCACGAGGAAGCCGGCTGTAGCGGTCGTGGCCGTCCTCGGGGCCGGCTGCGGAGGCCCCTCTCCCTCTCCCTCCCTCCCGGGCGCCGGCGGCCATCGCGTCAAGGAGGATGGTCGCCGCGAGCTCCTGCGATTGGATCCTCAAATCTTTCGATTTGAGGCCCGAATCAATGAATCGAGCTTCGAATCAAGCCCTGCTCTCCCCGGCCGCGGGCGCCTTGTCCCTCTCTCCGTCCACGGTGGCCTTCAGCGGCGGCCCCTGCTCTCCTCGGCGGCGGCCCCTGCTCTCCTCGGCGGCGCGCGGAGGCTGCGCTAGGACTCGTGGAGAGGGTGGCGCCGGGGCGAGGTGCTGCTGCGGCTCGCTCCCCATCTCCGGCTTGTCGCTGCTCGTGCGCCGCGACCGCGGCGGCGCCGAACGCCCTTGGGGCGCGCTGCTGAAGCGAGCTTGTGTGGGTGGCGGCGCCGGACGCACGCTCTTGCGATTTGGCGCGAAGTGGAGGGCGGGAGGGATCCACCGCGGATTCGGGGGATTTGGCGAGGCGGAGGAGCTCACCACAGAACGCGAGCCGCGGGGCGAGAATGGCGAGGCAGTTTGCGAGGCTGTTGGAATCGTGATTTACATTTTTTTTCTTTATATTTTAATGATGGAAAACAATATAAAGTAGCTGTTGGAGTTGCTCTTATTCCTTCAATATCTGTACGCTGCACTTGATCAAGTTTCATACAATTTGAACTTCAAAAAAAAAAGAGTTAACCGAGGACTACTCCGTGATGGTTAACCATGGCGCCCCTGGCAATTCCCGGGAATACTATATGTCGCTTAAGCGACAAAAAAACAACCCATCGCGCCGCAGGCCCCGCCAGTCAGGTGGTTCTTCCACCTCCAACCCGCCGGTTCCGCTTCGGCCCCGAGCTCCCCGGCAGAGCTCCAATCGCAGACGCTGGAGGAGGGCGGCGCGGGGGCTTCGGGCTCGCCGTCGGTAGGGTTAGGGTTAGGGGGCTTCGAGGTTCGGGGTTCAGGGCTTCAGGTTGGGGCTGCGGGGTCCGGGGAGCTCCATTGCCGGCGACCTTAGAAGCGGCCGGCCGGGGGAGGAAAGTAGGCCAGGCGGTGGGGAAGGTCGTGGGGCGGCTTTAGGGTTCTGGCAGCGGAAGAGGCGGCCGGGCCAGGTCGGGGCGGGGGAGAAGCTCGCAGCGGCGGAGCTAGGGTTCCGGCGGCGGGGAAGGAGAAGAAGGTGAGGATCTCCCCGGCGGCGCGGGATGTGGACGACGATGGCGCGGGGACCCACAGATTAGCGCGCGGGGGGTGAGTGGTCGCCGGATCCGGCGGCGGGAGCCGCCGGAGACGAGGGAGGAGGGCGGCGCGGGGGCGAGCACGGGCGCGACCGGAGGGAAGGGAAGGGGCGGCGCGAGGAGGAAACAACGACGGATGACGCGAGGAAGAAGACGGAGCTGAGGAGGAAGAGACGACGTCGTGGGCCTTGGGCTGTTGGTGGGTTCGGCCGCTATCGGGCCTTCTGCGATGCTAGGTGATTTTGTCGCTGAAGCCACACGCAGAAGCGCCCGGCAATTCCTCATCCACCTAGTAACCGTCGTCTTGACGGTCTCTCCGGACTCCGGAATCAGCGTAGTAGTGCTCTACCATGGCCGGAAAACTTCACCTCAATCTCGTGGGTGAGCTGAGCTCCTGCCGACCACTATGCATGGGTCCAGCTAGCTCCGAAGCTTTGACCCGGTATTGATCCCGGTTCCAGAAAGATTCCAAGGAGGACAGGAGGGGAGATAGACCAAGGAAAAGGCTTATAGAGAGACGAAGCGGAAGAAGGGAACAAGGCTTGAAACACTACACGCTACGCGCATTGCAACTGTCGCATGGACCGAGAAGGATATTGAGTTGAACACGGTTCCTAGAAAACCAGTGGAAGATCATAACGACACTGTTGCTGAAAACCAGTCAATAAGGTACTGCAGCTTCATGGACCGAGCGGCGGACCAAGAAGGCTGCTAGCTGCCCTGCTCCGCTTCGGCCAACAATTCAAGTACTCCAACCCAGGTCGTCGTCCGTTTTCGCTGCCATTAGCCAGCATGGCTTCGCCGCGCTTCCGAATGGATTTCACAGTGCTCACCGTCGTCCTGCTGCTCGCCGGAGCCGGAGCCGGAGCCGCGGACGCTGCAGCAGGGGTGGTTTCCCAGCCAATCTTCACCTGCTACACCACGGGCGACTACAAAACGTGCTACGTCGACCGTCAGGAGTGCTCGACCTCGGCCAACTTCACCGCCGGAAGCCAGTACCAGGCGAACCTCCTCAAGCTCATCGCCGACCTTCCGCCGGCCGCCATAGCCAACGGCAGCTTCGCCGAAACCACGGCCGGCAACGCTTCGGACAGGATGTTCGGCCTCGCCATGTGCTACGCCGACCGCAACCTGACGCAGTGCCAAGACTGCCTCCGAAATGCCTCCGGCGAGGTGCGGCAGAGGTGTTCCTTCAGTCGAGAGGCCAAGATTTCCAGAGACGCCTGCATCCTCCGCTACTCCAACCTGTCCTTCTTCTCCGACGCCGACCGGGAAATCGTGTACTACGCCTCCACCGAGGCCTCTGCCGATCCGTTCGTCGCCGACGCGGCGGCCATGAGCGCCGCGCGGCGGGCTCTGATGGCCGGGCTCGTGCCGGAGGCTGCGAGCTCCTCGCTGCGGTTCGCCAACGGCAGCAAGGAGTACACGGACTCGCAGGGCAACGCTCAGGTGATCTCCGGGCTGGCGCAGTGCACGAGGGACCTCAACTACAGCGTGTGCCGCGAGTGCCTCAACCAAATGGTGATTGAGCTCAGCAGCTCACGCACTAACAGCACCTATGGTGCCGTCAAAGCCTACAGCTGCTATGTGGCATACGATGTCCTCGGCTCCACTACCTTTCCTCTGGCACCGTCACCATCGCCATCGACGAAATCACCAGTTTACTATCAATTAATTCAATAATTAACCTGCTAGCTGTTCTTAATTTCGGCGTGACTGTTCTTAATTAAGTCCGTCCCGCCTTCTTCAGCGGCGCTGATTGCCGGTGTGACTGTTGGCTCCGTGGCGTTCATCTTCATCTGCACCGGCATCTTGGTGTCCTTGTTGCTGCGCCGCTGCCATCTCCGCAGAAAAAAGATTGGAGAAGATCATGTGACAACAGGGGAGGAGGAGGCTCTGGAGGACGACGAGTTTGAGGAACAGGCCGGGCCAAGGCGATTCCGCTACAGCGAGCTGGAGGCTGCAACCAACTTCTTCTCAGAAGAGGAGAAGCTCGGCGAAGGTGGGTTCGGGTCGGTGTACCGCGGCCACCTGAAAGACACGGACCTTCACGTCGCCGTGAAGAGGGTGTCCAAGACCTCTCACCAGGGGAGGAAAGAGTACAGTTCCGAGGTGAAGATCATTAGCCAGCTGAGGCACCGCAACCTCGTCCAGCTCGTCGGCTGGTGCCACGACGGCGGCGAGCTCCTGCTCGTGTACCAGCTCATGCCCAACGGGAGCCTCAACACTCACATCCACAGCCACACCAGCGTCATGTCGTGGCAGCTCTCAGGTACGATATAGTGCTCGGCATCGGCTCTGCCCTTGTGTACCTGCACCACGACGCGGAGTGGTGCATCCTCCACCGCGACATCAAGCCGAGCAACATCATGCTGGACGCCTGTTTCACCGCCAAGCTCGGCGACTTCGGCCTCGCCAGGCTCATGGACGGCGACCGGCGATCGCACACGACGGCGCTCGCCGGCACCATGTGGTACATGGACCCCGAGTGCCTGGTGACCGGCAAGGCCAGCACGTCGTCCGACGTCTACAGCTTCGGTGTCGTGCTACTCGAGATCGCGTGCGGCAGGCGCCCCATCGTGGTGGTTTCGGACACCGACGAGGAGTACGCCACCGTGCACCTCGTCCAGTGGGTCTGGGAAGAATTTTACCGGCGTGGAAGGATCGTTGAGGCAGCTGACGCGCGGTTGGATTGCAACTTCGACGCCAGGGAGATGGAAAGCGTGCTCGTCACCGGGCTCTGGTGCGCACACCCTGACCGCAGCCTGAGGCCGTCCATGAGGCAGGCGGTCAACGTTCTGCGGCTCGATGCGCCCTTGCCAACACTGCCCATGAAGATGCCAACCTCCACGTTCTTGGCACCAGGCAGTGACACGCAGGGCTAACTTCCCATCGGCGGCTTCAGGATAGACATTTTTTTCTCATTTCTCCTAGGCATTTGCAATTAGGATTGAAATTGTTTTTTTAATAATGATAGTTATATCTATTTTTTAAAATAGAGGTTGGGATATCAATATATTCTCAACTCTAAAAGGAGCAGCCGAGGCAACACACGCACGACCTCTTTGTAGCTTGATGGCTTGTGGAGATAGAAGTATAGAACCATTACAAATCTTTCCTACATCATGTGTCTCTGACGGCCACCATCATGAGCGGTCCAAACATGCGGCTCACAAATATTAGTCGACAATCCGAACCCTCGATAATACCATCATTAGTTTCATCGATCAAAACATGGCTAGAATTCATTTATAACTAGGTGATACCCTGCGCGTTGCTGTAGAAATTTTTAAACCAAATTTTAAGTGAAAATTGAAAGTAGAACACTAAGATGATTGCATGACAACTTTTTTGAAATTTGAAAGTACAACACTAAGATAATTGTGTAGCAACATTCTTTTAAATGACATTATACATGAAAATATGTTCATTTTGTTGATAGAGACCGGCTATTAAATAATTGATCGTTTGTTCCGATTTAGTTGGTTTCTAAATGGGACTTGGTTTTCAGTTTCAAGTTGTAAAAACACATATTATGCTATACATAGCTCAATAAATCTATTGTGATCACTTGTATGCTTGATTTTTTTAAAAAAAATGTTGAAAGTCTATCAGGATGTCCAAATTTTTGTTTACAACAAAAAAACAATAACAAAAAGAAAATGTTTCAGTTACTTAAGAAGATCATGATTCCACAATACATGAACAAATTTTTTTTATAGCGACTTCCTCAGTATATGTATCTACATATGGCTAGCCGAAACAAATCATTCAAGCTCCGCCACTGTTCTCTTTTTTTTTTCGGGTAAAGAGAGCCTTCATTGATTAAGTCACAATAGAGTTACAATCACTGCATACAGCTTGCACGATACACTCAGGAATGTCTCTTAACCATACTGCTGAAGAATTTACCCGGCGACCGTGTTGACTTAACTCATGAATTTTGGCTTCTCTTCACATGTTGGAACTTAATCTGATTTATCCTCGACATATATTCCCTTATATCTGAAATCCAAGGAGTTGAACTTGAACGATTCCTTTCATCTGACGACAAGCGTCTTATACAAGTGATGTCATCTGATTCCAGAATAACCGGCCCTTGGCACCATTCCACAACTAACCTTAAGACTTCACAACAAGCTGCAAATTCAGCCTCTTCTACAGATTGACAATCAAAGAATAAATGCCAGGCTGAAATTATAACTTCCCCCTTGTGGTTCCTTATGACAGCACCAGTACAAGTCAGCCTAGTGGCATCTATAAAACTTGCGTCGACATTTAATTTCAACCAACCTCGATCAGGTGGATTCCAAGTAGCAACTGATCGGGACGTTCTTGCAATCTCATTTGCTGCTAATTCTTTAGATTTATTTGATTCACCGATGATCAGTTTACCTTTTGCATCCTCCAAAAACACATCAAACTGTTGAATTGACAAATTATTCAACGTTGATTCACTTAATCTCACTGAACCTTCAATAGAGAAAGATGTGCCTCCATGAGTGAGATCATTACGTACCGACCAATTTTTCCAAAGAGACAAAATTAAGGCAGACCTAGCATTCTCTGGTGTATTATCAAGGGCGATTAGAAACCACTCAGGACCCATGTATTGCAGTTGAGAGATTTCTGGAATAGCCCACTTATGTCGGATTTTTGTTAGAAGAGCACTGGCCCATGGGCATCCCGCCACCGCATGGGCCACATCTTCAGGCTCAAGTCCACAAATTGTGCATGTATCATCCTCAATAATATGTCTCGCCTTCTTGTTTGTGTTAGAAGCAAGAGCATTCGAGACAAGTCTCCAAGCAAACACGCGCACCTTTGGTGGAACATATGTGTCACACCTGATTTTCCAAAGAAAACCAAATGCATCTCATATGTGCGCCAGGATCAAGTTTACACACATATGATAGACGTCATGAGTGAATTATCAATAAACAGCAATAAAAACGTACAAGGGTTAAACCATTACATTATCTCTTTATTACACTCAGACGTTAGACTCGAAGGTCTTTACAACGATCAAACGATAACTATGAAGACGTAACTCCATCTTCAGCTTCCACAGGCACATGACTGGGGGCACGCAAGCCTCAGAACTCATCGTAGTCGCTGAAGTACTCTTCTCCAGTGTTCTCCTCTGAACAGCGGTAAGCAAGGGTGAGCACACTTATGGTTGGAGCTCAGCAAGTGGGGGAAGATGCAAGGCTATCAAGGATAGGCTAAGGTTTACAGCGGTTAGCATTTTAATGTTGGTCAAATTTTATTAGCAAGCACCTATTTACTAGGTGTAAGTTTATACCAACCCACTTAAGCATTTAGGAAAGCATCTCATCTCAAAACCACAAGAACCACGATTTAATTCCATCTTTATGTTTGATTATCATGTGAGGGTCCAGGCCGCTCTTAACCGTGAGCACGGCTGATCGATCAGTTTTACACTCTGCAGAGGTTGTACACTTTCACCACAGCTCGCGTAAAAGTTCCGAAGAACTTTGAACCCAACCACGCATGTGCTGATCAGGCACAATACCACACTTCCGAGGTGTGATTGCATAGGGACGCTACGAAGCCTTTACAAAGATATGCAAAAGCACCAACAACCCACGACAGTTACAGCTCAGGGCGGACCATAACCCTCCCTAGTGGTCAGCACCTTAGCAAAGGCTGCTACCCCAAAAGAACCGGGCTATACCCCTGCAACCCCGAGCCCCCTGTGTTCCTTTCGGATAAGGTCACCAGTACAATCGCACACCTAATTAATTGGCTAAGCCAGAACCATATGGACTGTGGTTGCACTGTTTTCCTGGGTGGTTCTCCATGTTCCGATTAAACCATATGATCTTGTTATTAACCATAAGCACACACATATATATCACCAAAGTTATCATGATCAACATACATCATATTGTAAAAGATTCATTTTAACCAACCCAAAGTATAGCAACTAAGCATTTCTACCCAAAACATTTATTTAAAAGGGTTGTCCAAGGTAATAGGGATAAAATTCTAGTCATGTCCTTAAAAAGGTGATTTCCCATCAAATTTATGCAATACAACATTTAAATGTAAACTTAGTTATCATGCAAGTTGTGTGGGACAAAACAGAATATGCAGGGGGAGAAGTCCACTTGCCTTCCTTGCTTACACACTGGTGTTCTCTTCTTCAAACACTTGCTCTTGATCCACTTCAACTGGTTGCTCACTTGAAACTGGCACGATGTCTACGAGCACACAAGAAAGCATACGATAAACAAAACAATACACCAAGCATGAAAAGCTTTAAAGAAAGATCAAGGTTTGGCTCAAGGAACGCGAACACAAAAGCACTAGGAACTATCGGGAGCTTTGGATGATCACATACAAGAGCTAGCTATGTGCTAGGTATCTTTTAATTAAGTAAAATCATGTGCATAGGTTATTTCAGAGAAATACCCTATTTATAATTAAGCAAGTTATATTTGTATTTAAAAGACGATGTAAGCCTAATCCAATTTTATTTATAAATATTCAAGTATGATTTATGCAAATTAAACATTTACTTTAAAAGAAGCATGTAAAAGCATCTAGGCGTTCATCTTTATATTTCGAGTTATACTAAACAAATTATAACTTAAAAACACATTTATATTCATATTAATCAAATTAACAATTTAATTAAGAAAACTCGGGATATAACCTATGTTGCTTTTATTTAGAAGGCAAATTGCATATTCATTAATCAATTTAAGTTTGATTATGAAAACCAAGGTATACATCTAATTAGCTTTTAATTGAAAGAAATATTTAATTAATATTAATCATATTAACTTTCTTATGAAAACACGTGTTGAACTCTAATTGGATTTTAATTAGAAAAGCATGTGTATAAGGATTTAATCATATTTAATATTTAAATAAATTATAAAACAAAGAACATGTTCAACATTAGTCCTAACGCGTAGTTTGAGTTGATATGAACCTAACGCAACTTGAAACGGCGGAAACGGAGCTAAAACGCAAAAGATACAGCCAAAACAAAGTTCTAAAATGACGGGCTTGAAAAGACGGTCGCGTGGACACCAAGAACGCTTAAAACGGATAAAAGACGGAAAAGATATGGCTAAAACAGGGTTCAGGGGCTTTTCTGTGAAGAAACAGGGCTTCCAGGGGCTTAACTGCAAGAAACCAGGGGCTAAAACCTAATTACACTTAAAAACCGAAGGGCTATGGTGAAAACAACCTATCTAGGACCACTGATAAGAGAACTAAGAACCTCAGGGGCTAAAACGATTAAAACAGGACTTAACCGCAAGGATTTCTATAGGTGGAAGGACCTGTTTGTGAAACTAAGAAAACTGGGGGCCTCTTTAAAGAAAAGGCCGGCGGGAGGCTCTGTTGACCGGTATGGGTCTGGTTGACCCGATGGCGAAAAGATCTGAGCCGTCGATCTCTTGATGGATGGCCGGGGAAAAAGAGAAAACTCAGGGGGCTAAACACAAAGGGAAGGACCTAGATGTAAGGATATACACCGGTGGGAGGATATGGTTGTGATTCTAGAAAGGGCAGGGCTCTTTTTGCAAAACAGCCACGGCGGGCTCGGTTGACAGGGGGTTGGGGACGATCTGCGCCGCTGATCGTGTGATGGACGGCTGCCGGCGCTGTCGCGGGCGTGGACCGCGCCGTGGACCACGTCCACGGGTCCATGGTGGACCGGGGCCAAGGGGGTATACCCCGATCTGATCAGGGCCGTCCACCTGCGATCGGGCGGCTGGGGTGGCCCGCGAGCGGCCAGGCGGCGGCGCTTGGCCAGCGCGCGGCGGCGGTTCACCAGAACCTCGCCGGAAGTTCGCCGGCGACCTCGATCTCGAGCTACGGTGCACGGTTTGGGACGGGATTTGAACCGGGAGCAATATGAGGACGTCGCGGAGCTCACCAGGGGCTCGTTGACGGCGGTGGGGCTGCGGAGATGACGTGCGGCGGTGAGGGGCGGCTGGGATCACGGGCGCTCGCCGGGAAGGTGGTTGCGGCCTCGGTCGCGTGCTCCTGGGCGTCGGGGCGTCGTCCTGGTGGTCCACGCAGAGAAGTTTAGCCGATAGAAACGGTGACGGAGAGACGGCGTCGAGGAAGATCGAGGCGGCGGCGGCGGGATGTCCCGGCGGCGGCTCGGCTCGGCGACGAGGAAGGGCGGTCCTGGGACACGAGTTAGAGATCGGGTGAGATTTTTACGTGAAGGAGAAGAAGGGAGGGAGAGATAGAAGTACTCCACCGCCGGTGAGGAGCTCTGGTGGCCGGCAATGGCGGCGGCCGGAATCACGGGCGACGGCGCGTGCGCGAGGGTGGAGGGATGCGGGGCTCAAGCGGATGCGGAAAAGGAGGTGCAGGGGCTCGAGCTCGGGTTTTATAGAGAGGGGAAGGGAAGGGGAAGCGGCGGCCGAAGCGGTGGTTTCCATTGATGGCCACGGCGCCAGCGGATTCGATTCGAATTCAAGGGGGCGCTTGTTTAGGGGAAACCGAAGGGGATTTGAAGAGGAGGAAACGGCCGGGGTTTTACTGAGCCTTAAAAGCAAAGAGTGAAGGAGAGGAAAGGTGGTGGAGGCGGGGATTTGGCCGGCGGGCTCGCGGGATGCAGAGCAGGGGAGCGGCTGGAGATTAGGGGTGGAGCTGACGTGCGGGGCCGGGTTGGCAGCGAGAGAAGGAGGAAGGGAAGGGGACTGACACGCGGGCCCGGGCTGGCAGCGACTGAGAGAGGGGAGGAAGGGGAGAGCTGGGCCGCGGAGAGGAAACGGGCCGAGCAAGAGAAGCGGGCCGACGGCCTGCTGCGGAAAAGGAAAAAAAAGAAAACGGGCCGGGGGAAGCTGGGCTGAAACTGAAAGGGGAGGAGGGAAGGGTTTAGAGAGGTTTTTTTTTCAAACCTTTTATTTCAAACTTTTTCACAAAATTTTATAAACTTTTAAAACCTCACACAAACACACTTAAACACCATGCAAACAAAAGATGATGCTCAAGCACTTATTGCTTCTAAAATTATTCAAAAGTGATATTTAAATATTTTAGAGCCAAATTTAATTGATAATTTATTTATTCCTTAGAAAATAAAATCTAAACACCATGTTGCTTACATTATTTTAATGATGGAATTTTAGGGTGTTACAATATGTTTTCCAAATATTTCTTCATAGCTTCTCCATTTCCTTTGGTTCAGTACTCGAAGCCATTTGTTCCTGGCATTGAAGCTGCAGGGCCAGTTTATAAGCAGACTTTACCGAGAACAACCCTGATTTCTCAAAGTGCCAAGCAAATTGGTCAGATACTTCAATAGTCCGAATTCTTATCTTTAGAATAGCATCAGCATCCACCGGTAGGAAAATACTTCTAATGAGGCTGCGATTCCACTCTCTATGTTCATTCTCAAATAATTCAGAGACCCATCTAATTCTTGGCCTTCTGCATTTTGTTACCACTTCCAGAGATATTTCTCTAGGAATACAATTCTCTCTTCAAATCTGAATATTACGGTCATTTCCAATTCTTTGCATAATACTTTTTTTAGCAGCTCCAGTCGTGCAATCCCTTGAGGGCGCCCACGGATGCGGTCGACCGGTTGATCACGAGCTTGGGGCCGAAGTCGGCAAACTGCAACACGTCGAAGAAGCTGAGTTTGTCGAAGTCATCTGCTAGCTCCACCTCCTCGCTCGTGTTCACCGTCCTTGGCCGCTCTTCCCCTGGTACCCGGCCTGCTGCATGCGGCTGCAAGTCCGGATGGCAACAATGGCGTCCCATATAGCCTGGCCATTAGTGAGGGGAGGCTCTTCCTCTGCCACCATTAGTGAGGCCCGTTGAGTTGTCATGATGAGGTGTAGCGATGCCTTTTAGTTGCCATGTGCTGAACGTTTTAGATTCAGAGTAAATTAGAGGGAAGTAGACACTGATGTGGATGCTTGAGGATTGAGAGAAATCTGTAGTAGGGTGCTTCTATATAGTTTTTTATTGTATTTTGAACTCTTTTTACTGGTTTTAATATATAGTGACTAGTTGCGTGCCCGTGCGTTGCTACTTGGTTTTAAAAAAATACCATGTGAGATTATAACTATCATAAAAGCAGAGCTTCTTAAGCATTGCAAATTAAACTTCTTAAGCATTGCAGATTAAACATTCAAGTTCCACACCTTCTGGTATAAGTAAGGTTTTCCGGCCTCAACCTCTAGCGTCCTCTATTTTGCGCATCTTCTCAACCTATTCAAAACATTATATTTTGGGATGATGGAGGTAGTGAAGAGGTAAGAGAGATTTAAACCTTAGTCAGGTTGGTTTTGAAATAAGTCTTGAGGGAGGAGGTGCCGACTGCCGAGGTACACGCTGCCTTACATTTTGACGGATATTTTGAAAAGGAAAAAAAGGTAAACAATTTTACGTGAACTAATATTAAGTCGTCTCACTTAACATTATTTTCTATTGATAGAAGTGAAATATATACATGATTCAACTAAATTGATTGAACCACACCATATATGGTTCAAGTAAATTGATATCATCCATACATGTATAATGTACAAATGTGGTGCATGCAACCAAATACATTAAGTCCGTTCCACAGATCTTCTAATGATTTGTACAATCGATTGGTCGTAAGAGAGAAATATTATATGATAATTTGTATATTGTTCTGAGAGAAAAATACTACACAAGAAGTAGAAAGAAGAGAAGCTGAACACACTAAGAGTGCGTTTGGTAGAGATTCTTGAGCAGCTTCTGAATCTGTTTTTGATGAAGTCCTACCAAATGCGGTAAGAAAACGGTTTCGAACGAGAATGGACCGAAAATCACGCTCTCTAGAGCGGAAAGCGAGCGACAGAGCCAAAAATAGTGGCTTCGCCCGCTTCGCCCCCCGCTCCGCACGCCTTTGCCAGTCCTGCCCCCAGTGGGGCCCGTCGGGGCACTGCGCACGGGGGAGATGGCCGGGGCGGTGGCGCATCGCGGGCTGGGGCAGCGGCGGCGCACGGTCGATGAGAGGGGCGGTGGAGCACAGGAGCTAGGTCCGAGTGCGGCACCGCGGAGGAGGTGGCCGGCGGCGGACGCTCGGGCTTCGAGGTCAAGGGAGAAGGCGGCGGCGGGGACGCTGGTGGCCCCGGACTCCCACTACGTGAAAAATAGACATTGGTAACGGCGCGGATGGCCATTGGTAACGGGCAAAACACCCGTTACCGATCAAGCGTTACAAATAAGCCAACAAAGGTAACGGACCGATGCCCGTTACTAATGACACGTAATTGTAACGGACGTCGAACAAAGACCGTTACCACAACTACTTACCGGTCACCTGAAATGGCTGTTTCTCCGGGCCCACCGGAGCCTTTGGTAACGGGTGCAGACACTGAGCCCGTTACTCATAACACGTATTAGTAACGGGTGTCTAACAAAGACCGTTACCGAAACTAGTTACCGGTCACCTGAAATGTCTGTTTCTCTGGGCCCACATGGACCTTTGGTAACGGCCACAGAAACCGAGCCCGTTACATGAACTCAACATCGAAAACGCGGAAAATGACGCGTCTCCTCTGTCTTGACGAAAGGAGACACGTCGTGTAAGTGCGCGTCTCCTCCGTCTGGACGAAAGGAGACGCGTCTCCTCAGTGCGCGTCTCCTCCGTCTGGATGGAAGGAGACGCGTCTTGTCAGTGCGCGTCTCCTATGTCTCGACGAAAGGAGACGCATCTTGTCAGTACGCGTCTCACTCTGTCTCGACCAAAGGAGACGCGTACTGTGTACGTGCGTCTCCTCTATCTCGACCAAAGGAGACGCGTGCTGTGTACGTGCGTCTCTTATGTCTGGACCAAAGGAGACGCCTATTGTGTACGTGCGTCTCCTCTAATCGACCAAAGGAGACGAGTACTGTGAACTTGCGTCTCCTCTGTCTCGACTAAAGGAGACGCGTTGTCTACTTTCACAAAAATTAGGTCCAGCATCCACATTCACAAAACTCCACAAACTGAATAGAAATCCACAAGATTCACATGCATAATCTGTCAAAATTCAGGCATTCAGTATCCTCTTCTAACAAGCTAAGTAAGGTTCACAACAATATCATCACTGGCCATGAGGATTGGTATCAGATACAATGCGAGCCATCATAGCATCATTAATGTGAAATTTTTCTGAGGGTGCGATCACCTGGTCCATGAGGAATGAGGCAGTTCTTTCCCTAATGTGGAGCAGCGTGTCTCAGTGCAGCTGACAAGTAGGTATGCGAAATGCCTGAATATAACAATGTCAGCAGTCAGCACACAGGTGGTTACCAAACATGTGCAGTGCTAATAAGCAAGAACTGTGCTCAGTTGCAGGTGTTACAATTGCAGATCCCAAGAAAGTACCTCAGGGTCCTTCAATTTATTTTTCACTGTAAGCATGTGATAGGCACAATAGAAGCCGCAGACTCTGGAATTGTAAGGTTGTTGGTGGCACTGCGATAAATATACATAGACAAACAGTGGTGAGAAGAAATAAACTCAAGCTTTAGTACTAGCTTCCACATGCAGGAAATACTAAGTAATACGTACATCAAAAGCCTTCTCATGGTTCAAGGCGCAGCGGGGCAACTTGTTGTCATCGCAGTAACTATTCCAAGCACTACAACAAAACATGCAACAAGGGTTAGGGCACCATTAATAAACTCCGCAGAGTTTGTTGAGGAAGTTTCTAGGTTAAGAAAGAAAAAGAACTTACTCATCAATGGCAAGTACCAACTGAGAGAAATTAGTGTCTAGCATCCTATATGAATCAAGATACAAGACCGTCTTCTGCTTTGGAAAGATCGCCACTGCAATCCAGTGCTCCCCAGTGTTATAGCAGGAAATGATGACTCTCTTTTTAGCATATGACTGGTAGGCACGCTTCTTATAGGACACAAAAAAGTCCCTATTATTTTGTATATTTGACTGGCTAAAGCATTCAGGATCAAGGAATGCAACGGGTTCCTTCTTCTGCCGTACTTCTACAGCCATATTCCTAATATTAAGAAAAAACAAAGTGTAAGGAGGCAAAATACATAGTAAAGATGAACTGAGGCAGAAAACACATTTAGATAGAAAATGATTAGTGAGAAGTAGATTAAATTTTCAAGCAACTTACAGGATGAAACAGCGGAGAAGTCCCATATCCAAAGCATCCAAGTTGAAGAGATCGTACAAGTCGCTGATGATCACAGACAACAGCTCGTATTTTTCATCTTCTCTCACAGGCCACCAGCCATGCTTGGGCCATATTATGCCCTGAATCAGAGACTCATCATTGTCCTTACAACGTCCCATGTAGAAATTGTGGAGATTAGTGACAGAAGGAGGAGCAGTATCCGGATGGTTGAGTTCAGCAGCACTGAGCATTGCATTTCCAAATTTGTAGTTTGGGTTAATATGAGTCATAGCAACATTGGCCGCCTTCTTCTTAGCGTTTCTCTCAGATGGCTTTCTAGCAGGCTTCTTTTCCTCCTACTTTGAGATGGCTGAAGAAGGCTTTGTGGTAGGCTTCTGAGACCTTTTATTTTCAGCAATTTTCTGCTGTTGCTGCTTTGAGATGGCTGAAGAAGGTTTCTCAGATCGCTTTCTGGTAGACCTTTTATTTTCAGCGAGTTTCTTTTCCTGCTGCTTTGAGATGGCTGAAGAAGGTTTCTCAGGTGGTGTCTGACCAGCAGCTATTGCAGAGATATTAGGCCCAGATGTACCTGCAGCTTTCTTCGAACTGTCGTCGACAGATTTCTCGGCATCAGCCAACACATGACTCTGGGCTCCTGCTTTGGCATCATTGTTTTGAGCACTTTCTTTTGGGGATGGAGGTTTTGTTCTTTCATGAGAAGGTGGGGATGTAATTTGCGTTTCTGGGTCTGGAGGAGGAGGTGGGTTACCAGGTTGGGAATGAATCTGTTCTGTAATTTGCGTTTCTGGGTGTGATCGAGGAGAAGGAGGTGGGTTACCAGGTGGGGAATTTTGTTCTGTAGTTTGCGTTTCTGGGTTTGGGTTTTGTCCTGTAGTCTGTGAACCAGAAGGAAACTGTACCATAGTGTGCGAACAAGATTTTGCAATTGGTGCTCCCTTGATGTGAATGTTGCACCTCTTCCACTGTATCCTCTGGTGTAGAGCTTGTCCAAGTGTCGTCACCTCGTCATTAGGAGGGTGTTCCAGCACGTGATCCCTAAAGACAGAATATACATGCAGCACTTCGACCACAGCATAGTCTTCATGAATCGGGACTGTGTGTAGCATAGTCTGCTCTGGTTGAACCACACCAATTGCAGCTTCACATTCAACACCGTGAAATATGATCCATAGGCCACAGTCTGTGGGTTCAGTCAACGTGCCTATAAGGTCTTCCTGTGTGGGGGAAGCAATGTGCAGTACCTCTGTCGACAACTCTGTAGTGCCGTTGATCAAACCTACGTTATCTGCGGACGCACAGCTGCTCTTCAGTCCGGTGGGTGAAGGGCTTGTGCGATTGGACACTGGTGCAAACACCACCTGGTACCCTCGTGCCATCATGTCAAGCATATCCTTCTCCATCTCAGCCTTGAGTTCTTGCTTGATTTCTTTCTTCATCTGTTGCTTATCAACTGATGAGTCAGTACTGGCCCTCTTCCTCTTCCTGTACATGGAAGCATGCTGAGGCCATGCAAACTTCCAGCCCTGGTAGCTGGAGACACCACGCACGCGACTTGGTTGTTCGGAGCGGCCCAAGCACTGACTTAGCACATCATTCTCCTTCAGCCATGAAGTCATTCATGAAGATTCTGCATGTGCATTCTTTTCCATGATGTCTGCAGCCACACTTTCATTTGCTAATTTGTTGAACACTACCTCGGCAACACCGTCTTTCACCACTAATTTACTCCTTGCTCGCATCTAATTCCTAGAACGATCATCAGTGATGGCATCATATGGGTTGGCGATCCCAGCCGCATCTAATTTCCTGTCCTCTTCCTCCCATAGTGGTAGTTTTCGACAATAACCAGCTGGACCCATGTTGTGCTCGTTTGTGTTCAGGCTTCGAAGTGACTTGAACTTGCTACTAAGAGATGAGGCTTCCTCGGTTTCCTGCTGTTTCACAAACTCTGTCCACTCTTCCGGCTTGATAAAGTCATGCTTTCCAAATGGCTCGAGTCATTTTCTGATAAAATCTCGCCTAAGCTGAAATCTGAATTGTCTCCATGCCTTGGCTGCAATCTTCCACAAAAGCTTGAATACCTGCTCTTTCATGTCTTCCTGGAACTCCAAGTGTTTCTGCATATAGGTTTCAAACAAGTACCACTTTTGTTCATCGTTTAGTTTTTTTATTTCTCGCAAATCCAAAGGTATCTTTTGTCTAGCGATGAGCCCTGTAAGCGCCCTAAACTTGCACTTTTGTGTCAATGGTACTGGCATCCCCCCTCTCTCAACCTCAGTGACTATCATTTTGTCTCTTGGCCACTTTGTCGCTGTCCTTGGCACTCTGGCTCGGCCTGTAGCTCCACCCACCTGCTCTTGTTCTTCACTAGCAGTGGCATATCCATCTTCTTCATTATATGCATCTTCTTCAAATTGCCCATATCAGCAGTCCTCGACAGAGTTATCCTGTGAATTAATTGTCAAGGAATTATGAGAAAGGTCAGCTTAGTGTCCAAGAATAGCACAAAAAACAGACCATACTGCTACCTCTCCCAGGAGACATGCTACAACAGTAGACAAGTAGAGCACATTTTTAGTTAACCATGCATAACAGCTAAACATTTATCTAATCAACACCCACAGAACTGTGTACAAGACCATACAAATGAGAAAATAATTACAGTAACTAGTTTAGCCCACTATAATCTCATTGGTTCTATGGTAAACCATTAACATAAATGCAATATTCAGAAACCAAAAAATTAGTTCAGGCAATACGACCTTACCATTTTAAAGAGGAAGATGCTCGCTGCCTCTGTTGCTGATGAGGTACTTATTCAACTTAGAGAGAATGTCCAAATGTACATATGGAACAAGAGCAAAACCAAATATAAGAGTGAGTCGAAAGGAAAATGCTAAGTATACGTTTTGAAACTCGAAACCCTAACTGAGCATCAGTGGCAGAGCCAGAAAAAAAATTAGCTGGGGCGACACCTAGTGCGCGTCGACCTCGTGCGCTGGATCCCTCCTCCTCCTAGTCGTCGTCGCTGGAAGGTGAGGGGTGGTGTGGCGCGTGTCTCAGCGAAGGTGTGTAGCATGCGTCGCGTCGCAGGGGAGAGGGTGGTGAGGGGAGGAAGGCGAGGGTGAGGAAGCGGAGGCGGAGGGGGCGAGGGGGAGGAAGCGGCGGCAGCGCGAGGGGGAGAAAGACGACGACGCGAGGGGAGAGTGACAAGGTGACTGCGTGAGGGAGGCGTCTTTCCCTACTAACCCTAGCACGAGTGGGCGTGTGTGGGCCTTAAAACTGAAAGGCCCAATATTATTAGGAAAACGTGTCAGGTCGGGGCTAGTTCTATTCGAATGAAGAACGGTTCGCTTCATTTTCCCCTTTTAATCTGCAATCAAAGATTTTAATCACGTATTTCTCCGTCATTCGTAATCCAAAATTTGATGATATTTGTTTCTGATTTTTTCTAAAATAAACTTCTATTCATTTATGACATTGTTTCGTATATAAGTCCATTTCCTGGATGTTGTTTATACGCCTTTATCTTGTTTCTTACAAGTAACATAGAAATAATATATGTTTTACACAACCATTACTAATGAAACTTTGTATTTCGTAATGTTAAGGTGAACACAAGGTTGTGTTAAAATTTCAAATGTATATGAGTACGAACATGTTGTGAAGTATGGAAAACTTCAGTGTTGAAGTGTAACATTCTAGGAAACTATGTGAGAGATGTACACATTTGTACACAAGTATGATCTTCCTTTTGAGAAACCATTTGAAATTTTTTATGACAAGTTTAGGGACCCAAATTATGTTGCCAAGTCAATTTGTAGAATTTTTAGACCAACCTAAGATGTTATTACAATTATTATATCCCAACCATGAGATAAAAATTCGAATTTTGATAATTTTGGTTACACAAGTGTGCCTGCTGATATTTTATTCGAATACTAGATGATCAACTACGAATTGTTCATATTTTTAATGAATTTTTAGGTGCTGTTTAATGGGCTCTAATATTTGAGGGAAGCAAGTTTCATTTAAAAAAATTAGTGTCGGGCCCACGTGTCAGCGTCAGCAGCCTATATAAAAAAGATAACGTTGCCTGGCCGGTCGAACCCACCTGACAACAAATGAGACGCGGGGTCTCGAACCCACGTCGGAAATGACTCTCGATTTTGGAAATGAATATAACATCCCGAATGGGATAAGCGCAGCACACACGACGCTCTGACCTCTGAGCTCTCTGCTTCTTCTTCCCCACTCTGAGCTCCACCGCCGCCCGCCCTTCCTTTCCCCGCCGTCGCTCACATGTCGCACTACGCTGATTCGTCTGGAGGTGGACGTGGCAGGAGCAGGTTTCAAGGTGGTCGGGGCAGCCGCATTCACTCCATCAGCTTGGATCCCGTCGGTGAGCTAAGCGGCTTCCCACTGGTCCCTTGCCCGGACTGTGGTATGGCTCGGGTGGTGGAGGGGAGGACACAGAAGGAAGGTGAAAACCATGATTGTCTTTATTTCAAGTGTGCAAGGAACGCGGTGAGTAGTCTGAGCTGTGATTTCCCAAATCTGAGTTAGGGTTCTTATGTGCTTTTGATTTGCACAGTTCCCCAAGCTTTGTGGATATTACCGTTTCGAGAAGGAGTATCTCCAGATGTTGAAGGATGCTGGCGTCATATCTTTTCGACCGTCGAACTGGGCAGACGTGATTGATGAAGTAGTTGATTCAGTGGATTGTCAACTTGGGAGCGACAATCAGAGGAAAGCACCGGACGACAAGCAGAGGAAGAAAGCACTGGAGGAGAAGATGGACAATGTGATCTGGAAGATGAACTTGATTATTGTGGGTGCTGTTTGTGTAGTATTTGGATGTTTACTTGGGACATATGCTGCAAAGAAGTAATTGTGATGTGAAAAGTGGTGCTTTAATTTGTTTCATCTGTGTGAATGAGGAATAAAAAATTTGTCACAGATGACAAACTTAAATGTATGAATGAAGAAAATGGAATGGAATGACAATTGGGTCACGAATCTTAATGTGTCACATATCACAAATTTCATCAATTCATCTGTGTTGACATTTCAGTGTGAAATTAACCAGCCTGCACCCGCATTTCGAAACTCAGAATCTTTTCACTAACAAATAGAGTAACAAACATTGCAATTCATTGTTGCCCCGCTGCCACTCTGCCCTGCCACTTTGCCATTGTTAGATGTAGTTCATCACAAGTTCAACAAACACACAGGAGGAACACATATTAACAGAGGAATATGTTCATGACAAACAAGCAGAGTTCCTAATGTTTGACCAAAATCCCCTCTCCCCTGCCACTTAGAGGAACAAGCAGAGTTGCACGAACAAACAGAGGAGGACGAACACACAGAGGAGGAACAAATTAATTAAGTTAAGGTAGGAATACTTGTCGCCGCCGCCGGAGGAGCCCCACCGTCGGAGTCGGAGCCGCCGAGGCCGCGTTCGTCACCACCGTCGAAGTCGCCATTGTCGCCGTTGCTGTCGCCGCCGTCACCATTGTCGTCGTCGTCGCCGTCGCCCCAGACCACGACTCTCTGAAGGTCCCCAGCCAACCAATGGATCTTGAAGGCGAAATCCTTCACGGACCTCTACAGCGGATCGTTGGGTCGTGGCACGCCGAGCTTAACACCCACCTGTTGAAGCTTCCTGAAAGCTTCGGCCAAGAGTTGGACAGACCAAATGTTATCCAAAACTAGTTGTGAACTCAGAGAGGAGGGCTGCACGGGCGGCGGTGCCGGTGCCTCCTTGGCCGGCGGCGCTGGCACCTCCTCGGCTGGTGGCGTCGGTGCCTCCTGGATGAGACGATGGCGGCGGCTTTCGTCGTTGTCGTCCTCCTCCCTTCCCCGCTTCCTCGATGGCTCGCTCGACGACAATGCCATGCGCGCGCTTGAGGAAGAAGAAGCACTTGGTGACCGGAGACGGTGGTGCTGGGGTTTTCTTGGTGGCGCGCTTGAAGCTTATGGAAGAAAGCTCTTGGCCGGCCGGGCATTTATATGACAAGACGGGGAACCGTCAGGCGGCCAGTCTTCCCACTGCGACACGCCACTACGCCTCGGAACGCGGTACGCTGCGGCGACGCGTGTCCACTAACCAGCGTCGCATTTGACAAAAGACTTTTTTCTCCGTCCCGCAAAGACTGTTCATATACCTTATTTTAATACCTCTTTTCAAGTTCCAATGCAAAGACTGTTCATATAGCTTATTTTAATTTATTAATACCTCTATTCGCTGGAAACCGACCACAAAGGAAACAGTTCTCCTTTCTCCTTTTAATCTGAAACCAAATTTTGTGTCACGTATTTCTCGGTCATACGTAATCCAAATTTGATGATTGTTTTTTCTTATTTTTTCTAAAATCGCCATCTTTTCATTAATTTCATTGTTTAGTGTATATTTCCTTTTTGTTAGTAATGTTTTTATGCCTTATCTTGTACTTGATAAGTAGAACATAGAAATAATATTTGTTTTACACAACCATTACTAATGAAACTTTGTATTTCGTATTGTTAAGGTGGAAACAAGGTTGTGTTAAATTTTCAAATGTATATGAGTTCGAACATGTTGTAAAGTGTGGAAAACTTCAGTGTCGAAGTAACATTCTAGGAAACTATGTGAGAGATGTACACATTTGTACACAAGTATGATCTTCCTTTTTAGAAACCACTTGAAATTTTTATGAAAAGTTTAGGGACCCAAATTATGTTGTCAGCTCAATTTGTAGAATTTTTAGATGAACCTAATACGTTATTAGAATTATTATATCCCAAACACGAGATAAAAATTCGAATTTTGATAATTTTGGTTACACAAGTATGCCTGCTGATATTTTATTCGAATACTAAATGACAAACTACTAATTTTTTGTATTTTTAATAAATTTATAGGTGCTGTTTTATGGGCTCTAATATTTGAGGGAAGCAAGTTTCATTTAAAAAAAATAGTGTCGGGCCCACGTGTCAGCATCAGCAGCCTATATAAAAAAGATAATCGTTGCCTGCCCGCCCCCACGTGACAACTAATATGACGTGGGTTCTCGAACCTGCGTCGGCAATGGCTCTCCATTTTGGAAAATGAATATAAGATCCCGAATTGATAAGCGCAGCACACACGACGCTTTCCTAGTTTCTCACTATGGATTAGCGGAGGTGAGCGGAGGCGGCGCCGGCGAGGTGAGCGGAGGCGGGGACACGACGATGAGTGCCGGCGAGGGGCCAAGCAGCGGACGACCCCGCACACCGTATATCGAGGAGGAGAAGCCGAACGTGATGCGGTGCCGCAACTGGATCCGCGCACGCGCCGGCGAGATTGCGGCGAAGACGGAGACGACGATGACCGTCGGAGAGGGGCCAAGCGGCGGTGCAGCGAACCCAAAGCCGGAGATGAGCGTCATCGACTGGATCCTCTCGGGTTCCGACGAGGGGCCAAGCAACAGCAGGGAGGAGCGTGCCGGCGAGGGGGGCAGCGAAGAGGGCAAGGCGTCTGCCTCACGTCTGCGACGGCAAATGTCTTGCAACGACGGTGAGGGGTCGAGGGAGCGGCGAAGGTGTAGAGGACCTCATATCCGACGCTGGCAACTACCACGACGACGGCGAGGCAAGTTTCTCTGAATCACAGTGCCATTTACTTGTTCTATAAATGGAGCAGCTTGAGCTTGATCTACTTATTCCTATGAAATGGCTTGTTCCATAGAGATTTTGTAGGATTTCTAACATGATCAATGTAGCAACTTGTTCCTATGAAATGGCTAGCTTGTTCCTTTGTCTATCTCAATCTTCTCATTCCTATGGTTCATTCAAATGATCAATGTAGCAACTTTCCTATGTTTTTCATTCCATAGGAATCAAAATGACATGACACTGTCTGGGAATATGTGAAACCTGGGGTTGATAATATTAAGGAAGAAATGCACATCCTCCTCACAAAGGCTACATTCATGAGGCGGTACAAGTTTGTGGCTGAACAAAATCTGCAGCCCATGGAAGATGCGCTCGATGTGTTTCAAGATACCTTGGTTGCATTTGAAGAGGCTGCAAAAAAAGCAAACCTTAGTTGAAGATACCATGCTTTTGTTGATGTTGAAGGGGGCATGCTTTTGTTGATGTGCATGGTCAGATAGCATGACCATTGTAAAAATGTGACGGACAAGTTAAGGCCTAGCTAGATGGACAAGTTAACTATTTGTAATAATTATGTATATCTGTGTGGATCTTTGTGGACAAGTAATCTTTATCTATATATGTGGACAAGTTATCTTTATCTATATTATGTCTGTTTTGTCTCAAAAGATTTTTTGTTGATTATGCCTGTATATCGAAATGGGAGCCCTGAGAGATCGGGCTGACCTATCAATCAAGACAGATACAAAGGAGACTACGCGGGATGGTTATTCCGCGTCGCATTTGCCCCTCCAAACCGACGAGGAGGAGCCGACCCCACGCGCCGCCCCCGTGCATTGGAGACGAGGTTTGGCTTATCCACGTATCCTTTGTTCCCAATGTTTGACCAAAAGCCACTCTCCCCTGCCACTCGATCTGTCACTCTGCCTTCGTTCTCAAACCTTCTGCCTTCCTCGTCTCCGTCGCCTTCTCTCCGATCCCCTTCTCCTTCCTCGTCTCTGTAGCAGAGATGGCCGGCGGAAAGCAGTCGTTCCCCCGCCGCGACTCAAGAGGGAGGTTCTGCAGCGAGGAGGAGAAGGCCCCGCCCGCCGCCCCCACCAAGAGAGTGAGGTTCCGCAGCGAAGAGGTCGGTTCTTCGTCGGCCAGGGGGAGGTGGCCGTACACGCGCGCAAGCGCCAAGGGGGTGCACTCCGACGACGCCCGGCAGTGTGACGCCCCAGGTTTTTAATTAACCTTAATTGCCGGTCAAACTTGCTGACTAGGGTCAAAACATGGTACCTGGGTCATCACCTCGAAAACCTCACCAACACTCACCCATTAGCATCTTAAGCAAGTCTAGCACACTCTCCTTGGTCAAAACCCTAGCTAAGGGGGACAAACCCCTTGATGTCATTGTGTCGATCTGGAACTTTTGCCGCGTTCTCCAAATTCCACCTAAACACTTCAAAATCTCCCAATATAAAAGTTGTCCAGTTTTTCATGGGACACAACTTTCATGTTGAGCGGCATTTCAAATTTTGAGTGGAAAAGGTTCAAAACTTCCAGTCAAACTCAGTTTCACTATTCACCAGAGACATGAAAATCTTCAAATTGGCATTTGAATTTCTCTTTCAATTTGAATCCAAATCAAATTCGGCTTCAGCCACATTTCAGAGGATCAACCCATCTACAACTTTCCTATCTACAGGTTTTGAAGTTTACATGTAACTTTTTGAGAACTGTGCAAGCAAACAGGGGCACATCGCATGGACCGGGCCGAGAACGCGCTCAGCGCGACGTCACGCGCGCGCGCGACGCCACGCGTCGCCGCCGTGCTACGGCCGGTCTTGAGGTCCGTGCGTGAGCTCGGCTGACGTCCGCCTCGTGCGCGCGCTCCGAGACGCGACCTCGGCTGGGGAGCCGAGCACCACGCGGCGCGTACGCACGCGCCCGCGGCGCCGTCCGTGCGCCCGCCGCGCACGCACGTCGAGGGCCGCCGTACCCCGCGTAAATGTGCCGGGTCGCTTCACTGCTAAGGCCTCGCTTCCCGCGCACGCGCCTCGACTATAAAAGCCCTGCCGTCGCAGCTCCCACGCGTGAGCCCGCTGTCCGCCGCCCGCCATTGCCGCCGCCGCAGGCGAGCACCCCCCTCCGCTCGCTCCCGCCGCCGGCCAAGGCTTCCAAGCCCTTCTCTAGACCTCACTCGAGCTTCCACCACCGCTTGTTGCCTTGCATTTCCCTCACACTCGCCGGAACCCGAGCCGCAGCGGGCGCGCCGCCGCGACCTCGCCGCCGCCGCTCGCCGGTGACCTCCCCGACCGCGCCACCACCACCATTCGGCTCTGGGTGAGGCCAATCGCACGGTTGTGCCGCTTGTTGATCTGCCCCGGCCCCACATCGCCGGCGGCGAACTCTCCCCCGCCGCCGAGGGCATGGATGTGAACATCCAAGGGCATATTTGTAAACTAGGGGCCCGATTGCAATAGAAGTTATCTTAGTTTTCTTGTAAGTTGGTCCAGTACCTTAGAAAAAGCCTAGAATTTCACAGGAAAATCAGAAAAACGCAAACCCAATTTTGTTGGTCTCAGTGAGAGTAGATCTACAACTTCTACAAAGCATGACCATAGTTTTGACTTACAGATTTTGAATGAAAATTCAAATTCAGTTTGAAATCTTTTTGATGTAGTTCAAAATCTAGAAAGGCTATGGAGCTGAATTTTGGATATATTGCTAGACATGTCATGTATAGACTCTGGACCAAAGTTGGCTCAAAGTTGTTGAACAGATATTTTATTGTGAATTACTTTGCATTTATGCTATTTCTGCTTTACTGATTTTTGTAGCAAAATATAAATTGAATTTTTGTGCTCAACTTGTGTCTATGTTCATGTTATGCCTAGATACAACTTTCCTGAATTTATCATGAATTTATCTCTGTTAGAAATATTTAATCTTGTTTTATGCTTAGATTTACATTTAAATGCTTAGTTCAAGATTCAAATATGTTTGTGATGCACATGCTGGTGTTCTAATCTTGTTTTAGGCCAGAGTAGCTGTAGGGTTAAGCTTGGGTGCAGGAGCACTTTATTTATTTATTTATGCATTTCCCTTAATTTAAATAGCTAGGAAATGTCACCTTTGCATGTATAGGTTTTGTAGCTCTTTTAATGTCCAAACTTGATCCAGTGGTTGCTTAGTAGTTTTTAGGCCAGCAAGGACCCCTGTCCTTGTTTGTATAATTTATTTGTGCTTTTAAAAGTTAGGGTGCACATAAGCTTGTTATTAGGAGTTAATTAGGAAAATGTGTCCTTTAACCTTGTGACCCTTGTAAATGGTTGCATAGCTTAATTTTAGGATCTCTAAATACACCTTCCTGTTTTAAGAATTTAAATGGAATTATTTACATAGATGTGCACACAATTGCTATTAAAAGATTGAATAATAAATCTCACATGAAATAACGATCATGAAAGTAAACATTAATTAATTGTTTATCAAAGAATAAACCCTTGTCTATAATAACCTTCATGAAAAAGAATTAGTAATTAATTGTTTGTTAAGGTGAATGTGGCCAACAAGAGTTGGATGAAATAATTGATCTATCACTCCACCTGAACCCTGCATTGCATTCCGTGTAGAACTCCCTGACGGTAACTACGCGCTCGTGCCGGAAGCCGAGGAAGGAGGAGCTGACGCGGAGCTGCAGTACGTGGAGGTGATCGACGACACCGAGGACCCTCAGGCTAACCCTGCTAACAAAGGCAAGCCCCGGTGCATTTAACCAAGTGTTTTTGAAACTTTATGCAACTATCTATGGACGATTGTGCATTTACGTTCAGGAGTTGAAATGAAACCCTAGATGCATGATCCCTAGGTACCTATGTCTTTACTAGTATGATAGGTCGGTAGCTGCTATACTATAGGACCGTTACAAGTCGAGTGATGCTTGTCACTCGCGAGAATAGGTTCTTATGTTGGAATCATAAGATCTCCTTAAATGGATTGCTCACGTGGTAAGAGCATGGGATGTGGGCCCCGATCCAATGGCTTTCGTGGGTTAAGTGTTTGAACGTACTAAACACTTGTCGGAAATGGGTACGGTAAGCCTAGTACCTAAATGAGGCGGTGCGGGAACTTTGCGCTACTAATCTTAGGGTTGCGGCCCCGGGCTCGCCACCCGAGTACATGTGTGAAGCTAGGTGACCTTGGTGGCGTAGCCTAGCAAGCCTTGTACTTAAGACTGTAACATCTGATCCCAATCCGAAGATTTTTGGGAACCGCCTGGTGGTTGTCCTCGCGGGGCACCCCACTGTGTGTTTAGGTCTACCTTGCAAGGTTTAAATCAATCGATTGTCGGCCTCTCACCGTTATCTGAGACTACTTATCCTGCTGGCCATGAGATCCCTAATGATGGAAGTTGATGAATATTTATGCTTGATTAATTGTTTGCACAACTTATGCTTGCACTAGCTTGCTAATTTAGAAAGGAATAATCAACTAGAATTTGTGCTAAAATATTGAAAGTAAGGACATACTCTTTGTTGCTTTTCAGCAAAAGAAACCCCATTGGCCCAAAAGCCTTTCATGTCTAGAGTTGGTGATGTAGTTGTCACCGACGGGTAAGTCTTGCTGAGTATTAGTATACTCAGCCTTGCTAATCTGTTGCTCCAGGTAATACCTTTGCTGATGTGTGGCCTGGAGAGATCCCGCCTGGCTGGGAGCTGGAGTGGGTGGAAGACGATGAATGAAGGCATCATGGCAGGCCTCCCGTGATGTTTCCTCGTGCCGTTTAGTTTAATTCCGTTGTTTTCAAAACTCTGAATTCCGTTATCATGTCAAAAACTTCGGTTTGTAATAATTAAGCCCTTCGGGGTAAATTTGGATGTTAATCATGTGTTGTTCTCTGGACTCGCCTTCGCGTGAGTTTTAATGCATATATGTCGATCCTTGTTGCTATGTAAAGTGATTTCACCAGGCGTTAACCCGGCAACTAACGACAGGATGATACTTTATTATTGCTTAATGACCAAAGTGGATTGGTTTAGGCGATAGTACGGTATTTTCCTGGGCGGGTTGTCACAGGTAGGCAGAGGCCGAGCCTTCCTCGAGTTTGGTATGCTTGAAGTTAGATTTATGCTTGAAATTGAATTCCTGGTACTCATCATATGCTGCTCACAAAAATGTTGAACTCATTCTGTATACTGCTTCAATTTCTGAATCTTCATACACAACGACTTTCATTAACTGAACATCCAGTGTCTTCACTGATCAATGGTTCCAATGCATCAATTTTCCATTGTTTTAGGAAGTTGTTGTACCAGCACATGACATTGTCAGGATCTGGACAGAAATCGACAAGCTCAAGAAAACCTTAGACTACATCTGCACATTCCTAAACAGGATGGAAAGAATGAAGAAGGATGACATTGGTAAAGAGAAGCAGCAGGCAAGTTCTGAACCTAGTTACAGCTAAACAACTTTCTTGTTTGACCGGTTACAACTTTATGATATTAAACTTGGCAATCTAATTGTGAAGCTTGCTTCAATTTGCCTTTGCTTTAGAAATGTGTTGTTACTCGGGAGGAAAATTATTAACCTTTCGAGTAGAAATTTTGTTATGCTTGAAATTTAATACATGGTACTCATCATATGTTGCTCACAAAATTATTGAACTTATTCTATATACTACTTCAATTTCAAGATCTCCATGCTACATCAACTTTTATTAACTGAACATCCAGTGCCTTTGTTTTAGGGAGGTGTTGTAGCTTGGGAGGACATTGACATGATCTGGAAACAAATCCACAGGATCAACCAAGCTCTGAACCCAGTTACAGCTAAACAACTTTCTTGTTTGACCAGTTACATCTTTCATGATATTAAACTTGGCAATCTAATTATGAAACTTGCATCAATTTGCCTTTGTTGTAGAAATGTGTTGTTACTCGGGAGGATCTTCACTGCATCTGGAAAGTACTCGACAAGGTGGATAGAAGGATGGATGACAAGGCTGTGGACGACATAAGTCTCCTAGCAAATGGTCAGAAAATACTAGAATCTGAGGTAGAGAAGCTTAAATGCGCACAGAAGATGAAGGATATTGAACTTGCCGAAGCTGCAAAGAAGAATGCTGAGCTGCAGGAAAGACTTGTAAAACTAGAGGCAAAGATAGCTGAACTTGAGGCTGTAGCACAAAAGAAGCCATCTAACTAGTGCCCCTGCTGATGCACGTCAGATGTGATCATGTGAATCTGTTTGTTCTGAACATTATGCATGTCATATGTGAACATGTGATGCTAGCTATATATGCATCTTAAATATGTAGAATATGCACTTATGACTACTATCTATGTGTACTTGTGGTTTTGCATCTTATTTAAGAGACATGATTATATGTTTGTGTGATATCTAATATTTGCTATGATGACATAGTCAAATATTTGACGGCAGTGACAGTGCTAATGGACTTCAATTATTGAGCTCCGAGTCTAGTAACGGGCGTCAAATTGTCATCAGTAACGGACTTAAAAGCACGTTACCGATATGGCAGTGATCGGTAACGGACTTAAAAAGCCTGTTACCGATAGGTTTAACTTTCGTAACGGTTGCATTTTAACGTCTGTTACAAAGAATAACTGTAACAGGCGTTTAAGAAGCCCGTTACTGGAAGTCCTCATTGGTAACGGGCACTGTGTTGGCCACGTCGGGGTCGAGCCTGCCACGCTTATGCGTAACGGGCGTCAAACAACAATCGTTACAGATGGGGTCCATGTAACGGGTGTTAAGGGCCCGTTACAAATGCTGCGTGACCTATTTGAGGTTTTCACGTAGTGTCCGTGTCGTTGGCGGTGCCGGCGATGTGCACAACGAGTTGGAGTGTGGAGTCCTGCAGGTGGTCAGCGGGCGCTGCTTGATCTGGAGATAGGCCGGCGGCGCGAGGGAGCAGGCGAGCATGGAGGACGCTGTCGGCGCACGCAAGTTAGAGGGGAGGTGGGGGCGAGCCGGCGGTGGGGAGGAGGAGAGGTGGGAGCCGGCGACAGGAAGATGGTGGTTGGGAAGTGACGTGCGAATGGATGAGATGAAAGGAGTGCAAGGATAAGAAGACAAGATAAAAAAGAAAAATAATATGAAGAAAAAATTGAAAATAAAAGAAGAAAATCGAAAAAATAAAATGAAAGGGCATTTTGAACATTTCACGCTCTTATCCACATAACACAGCAAGAAGAAACTGTTTTGTCAAACGTTTTTCTAAAATAATTTATGATTCATCAAAAAATCTGCTCCACACAGTTACAACCAACAACCACAGTCACAATTGTACCAAATGCACCCTAATTTCTCACCGCAGACTCCCGGAAACTCGCGCAAAGTCAATTCCACACGTGAGCGTTAGCAACGAACGATTCTAGCGACCGGCCTCACACTTGCTGCTCCATGTGGGACCCAACATCATTTATAACTGTCTAGCTTTTCACGTTTCCACCCTGACGCATCACCTTCTCCTCTTTCCCTTTTCTTTCTCTCTCCCAGATCTGAAGGCGATTTGCCATGGCGAGGTCGTGTTTCTTTCTTTTTTTTACTTTTTTCTTTTGTTCAATAAATTTCTACTCCTACAGCACAACTCGTTGTTACAGAAAAAATATGCGCACTACTCGTCACAAGTTGTTCTTCAAACAATTTGTGCACACAAGTTGCACGCATAAGTTCTATGCACTCTCGTTTACAGAAAAGCTATGCACATAACTCGTCGTTTATAAAAAAAATTATGCACACAACTCGTCGTTAGAGAAAAAAACTTATGCAAACAAGTTGTCCTTCAAACAATTATGCATACAAATTGTACGCATAAGTTCTGCACGCTATCAAACTTATGCTTAAAAATTATCTGACAAAAATTTATAATGCGCAGTTATGCATCCAAGTTGTGTGTATAAGTTCTGCACGCGGACTAGTATCAAAGTTGTGCTTAAAAATTATGCATATAACTTGTTGTTACGAAAAAAATTATGTGTATAAATTATTGTTACGAAAATATTTATGTTTATAATTTATCATAATAAAAAGTTAGACACATAAATCGTTTTGCAAGAGTTGTGTCGTGCGCTATGGAAGTGTCTTTTCAAAAAGAAAATACTATTAAAAAAAGAATAGTGTGGAAGAAAAACTAAACTATAGACTAATAAAAAAAGAAAGATTGTGACCGCGTGCAGTAGCTGTCGGAAAATCGACCGTCCCGCGTGCCCGATCGTTGATTAGCAAGCCCAGGAAACTCGCCCTATACGTACGCAGCCCAACTTGCACCGCTCTCTATGGACGGCTACGGACCCTCATCATCCCAGCCAGCAGACAGACAGTCAGACAGCGTGGCTTTCTTTGTTGACGCGCGCGGTACGTACACCACCACGCCCGCTCGGTGGAGCGTGCGCCATGCCGGAGCCGTCGCCCGGCAGGACCAGCCGGCGACTGCTCACCCGCATGCATGGCCGCATCAAGGTACCTGTTCACAGCCGCTGTCTCTCGGTGCACGCCACGAGAAAGCACACGAGCATGTCTCCGGCCACACTGTTCCCGGCCTTCCCTCTCGATCGGTCGGATCCGACTGCAGGTCAACGTCCATCGCATGCGGCGGCCAGGCCAGCAGCAGAGCAGAGGGAGCCGACAGGCGGCCGCCGGGATCTGGATCTCCATCCTACTCCGGCGCGCGGCCGGGCGTCTCCGTCCGTCGGCCACCCGAGCGACCGCCCGCCCGCAGAGCACGGGTTCCGTGTGGTGGTGGCGCCCGTGCGACGTGACGCGTCGCGATGACGACGTGCCTCTGTCTAGCTCGCGCGCGCACATGATCCGACGAGCGACCGGCGCCGCGACGGCGATCCTCCACCGCCCGAGTCAACGGCACGGCCGGCGACGTGCGCTGTAGGGGATGGAAAGACTGCCGCGCGCCGTGTTGGTTGCGGCGGACCCCCGAAGGACGACATGCTACTGTTTCGCGGCGCGCCACTGCTTGTCGATTTGCTTCAAATCGGATCGGGAATTCGGGATCAGATCAGAAGCTAGAAGTACGAAACTTTCAGAAAGAGCGTCGAGATGGTATAACGAGGATGATGAGGAAGTGACTATTGTGATCCCACCGTAGTATGGGATTTTGTGTGTATACCCGTGCATGTTATCATCACACGTTATTATGGAAAAAGAAGAGCAAAGTGGCTAATAAAATGGCGCCACGTTGGTCGTTCGATTTTACAAACAGATTCGCTTGAACACATACTACCTTCTAAATTATTTCATCCATTTCGAATTATTCAGTCGTTTTAACTTTATTTTGGTGTGTATATAGGTATCTGTGCATCTTGAAAAATCAAAATAACTTATATTCTGAGCTATTATTCACTTTAGCTTTGCTATAAAAATGAGTTGTAAATTAGGATCGAGAAAATAATAGAGACAGCGCGAGGAGTGAGGCAATGTTACATTGTTACCTACAGGTAGCGCTGATAAGCTGCCTCCAAAACTACTAAAAATTACTCTCAAATTACTTTTTCTTTTGACTTTTTTATATATACATCTTTTTGTTAGACATTTATATATATATTTATGTCTAGATGCATAACAAAACATATATATTTAGAAAAGTCAAAATGATAAGTATTTTGAAACTGGGAGTAGTATGCTCCTATGCTCCACCTACAACTATATGCGCCAGCCAAATAAACATATTTTAAATAGAATATCACTTTGGTTGAATTTTTTTTTAAAAAAAAGCAAAAGTACTACTATGTCATATAAGGAGAAGCACTTTGGTTGAATGACCAAACTGATTCGAAGTAAACCGCAGTATCAAAATGCAAATCCCTTCTCCTGGCCCCGCACGTCAGGCTGGTGGGACCAAACCGGACCCCGCCTGTCATTGAACGCAAAGTCAGTGATGGTAGCCACGTGCTGCGTCTCCCAAGGGAAAAGGAAGCGAAGAACAGGGACCCCGCACCTTCCTTCCTGCCTGCCCGCTGCTGCTGCCAGCCTCCAGCTCCACTCCACCTCACGAGTCTCACACCTCCCCTCCCCCTCCCTTTTTAGAGAGAGAAAGCAAGCGAAACGCCTAGAGAGAGAAAGGGGAAGCAGGCGCTAGCGGGAGGAGGAGGAGGAGGAGGAGGAGGACGAGGACAGGAGATGGAGAGGGCGGCGCCGGTGAGGAGCTCCCACACCTCCACGGCCGACCTGCTCGCGTGGCCACAGCCCCAGGGCCAAGCCGCCGCCCCCGCAACGCCGTCGCCGCCGCGCCGCCCCGGCCAGGTAACGCCCCCCTCCTTCGCTCGCTCCCTCCCTCCCTCCACGAGTAGCCACGCATCTTCCCCGTGGCGTGCCGCTCCTGAGTCCTGATTGACTTGACCCGTGAGCCGTGAGCTCTCGCTCTCGCCTCGCTTTCCCTTGCGCGCAGCCGTCGGAGGCGATCAGGAAGGTGGTCTTCGGGGGCCAGGTCACCGAGGAGGAGGCCGACAGCCTCACCAAGAGGTCAGATTGCTCTTCAGTCCCCACCACCAAACCCCCCGCCCCACTTCTCTCGCCCTTCGCCGAGCTCTTGCTCGGTTGATCTGGGACTGACTTCTCATGACCCCCTCCTCCAGGAAGCCGTGCTCTGCGCCTAAGTGGAAGGAGATGACGGGGAGTGGCATATTCGCGGCCGGGAGCAATGGCGAATCCGGTGAGGCCGCCGATGCCACGAAGCCTGCCAGGACTGCCTCGCGCCAGGTGCCGAAATTTGTCCTAAGCTTTGATTTGGATCGACATTTTTTTATTTTGTGCGATTGCTTTACATTGGTGTCTCCAAGTGCTTAGATTCTGCCATTCCAGTCATACTGCGTGCTATGTTCCTCGTACTTGTGCTCCATATGCTGGGCAGCTGGGGCTACACTATTCTTCTGTTTCACACGGCATTTCACGAGGAAATTAATGAATCATATCTGTCACATTGGTTGCACATTTGGTGGGTTCAGTACGCAATTCTAGTCCATGTGCAATAATGATGTAGATCTTAGGTGCATAGTACTAGAATTGGAGTTGCAGGACACATTAATTGTTTGATGTGTGGATTTTTAATGACCATGACTGCTGTGGGAATTGCCTTGCATTGCTACAATGGCCTTGTTTGGTTTCAGGTGTTACTTTTTTAACACCTCCTTTGACCGTTAATTAAGGGTATTAAATAAAATCAGTTTACAAAACTAACTCCACAACCCCCGGGTTAAATCGCAAGACGAATCTAATGAGGCCTTTGACCGCATGATTAGAGAATAATTACTGTAGCATTACTGTAGTAAATCATGGATTAATTAGGCTCATTAGATTCGTCGCGTAAAGTTGCACTCATCTGTGAAAAGGTTCTGTAAATAGACTTCATTTGGTACTCCATGCATGCAAGATTCCCAGGTGTTAGAAAACTAACACCTGTATTGATCTTACATGGAATAAACTACAAATGCAAAATTCACTATAGGATAGATTCTAGATATTTTAGTCTGTTGATGGCTTGCTGCATAATTGTTTGATTCAAAGGATGGTTTTGCTTCGCAACACGTCATTTAGAATAGTTACAAACGGTGTTACCCCTATATGTCAAGGACGGGGTGTATCCCGTATCATATATGTATCTGTTACAGATACGTATCTGATATGGATATGCCATTGATATGGCACAATACGTATCGGGGAAGTATTGAAAAAACAAATAAAAGAAAAACAGATAAATGGGCTGATACATTTAGTCCTGTTGGATACGGTCCAGCTCGATTTCGTCCCCTCTGTGACTTATCACATCGGCGCCACAAGCCACACCATGCACGCCTGGGCGATGACCCCTCGTGCACCTGCCTACGCCGTGCTAGTAGCAATCCAGCTGCATGCACCTGCGCACCAGCTCGGCAGATCCAGCTGCAGTGATTCGCCAGCTAGCAGAGAGCGCTTCCTCACCTTCTGCTCCGACGGATCAGCACCTCCGTGCTCCTCTACACCCTTCCTCTGCTCTTTCTGCTCTGTGCTTTTGCTTGCGCTGGTTGGTGGCTGGTGGGTCTGGGTGCTCTGCTTGCTAACTAGCCCTCTGCAATTATAAAGGTGTTTGCTCCAACTGTGGTGCTCTGCATACTTGTGCCCTGGGCAAAACAAAATACTCACAAGCTTATTTTTTGTTTCTGCTATTATAAGTGTTATCTTAACTGTTTTGTTAAAAAATAGTAAAAACATCTATGTATCGTTTTTTTTTTTGGTGGGTAAATGGCGTATCCCCATATCTGTGCAGCATAGGTTACAAATTTGAAGCCATACATTAGTTACAAGGATTAATGAAATTATTTTTGTACAGACGATTTAGGTAAACTAACTCTTTTGCTGAAATCCATTCAATTTACTCAACTCATACCTGCTGCAACTGGACTGAGGAGGATGGACACATGCTGCTCATCCATGCCATCTCTGACAAAAGCATGGAGCACAAAATACCACCCATGATAGCGATTTGAATAAGAATATGAAAATAAGTTTATAGTGCACTAACGAACACCTAGTCTGTCATCTACTGAATATGTATTGATATGACAGCAAGTGATTGAGTATGAGAGGTCTGCATTCTTTTACACTATATATGCATGGCTCAGGCTCACATGGAGTATTCTTCATCTTTGACTTTCACCAAGCTCAAACCAACTGTTAACTGATTTTTTTCCAAACATATGGGTTGGAGCCAGCAACTTATGGCATGTATTGTTCATGTTGGAGTATGTGTGTGTTGGCCCATGTGGCCTGGCCCATATATGAGGCCCATGTAATGTCTACTATATATCCCACTTTCTAGGGTGGAGGAATACAACACAGGAAATTATTCCCCAAACATGGTATCATTCGCCTAGGGTTTTCCTGGGAGCTCTCCTGCGAGCAGCCGCCGCCGCCTAGGGTTTCCCCTCCCTGCGCAGCCGCCGCGCCATTCCTCTCCCGAGCTCCCCTCCTTCCGCTGCCTGAGGCGCCCCCGGGGAGATCGCCCATGTCGATCTCCGCCGGGGGCCGCAACCTACTCTGACCCGCGCCCCCCCCTGCGTGCGTCGTCGTCAAGCAGAGCAGATGGACCTACCTGTCGTGGTGATTCGATCTCGTCGGCTGCCTCGTCGCTCAACACCCGTCGTCTCCTCCCCTGCGCCGCCACCCCTCCCTCCTCCCGCGCCTCCCCTAATGCTGCCTGGTGCGCGACCATGGCTGCGGAGGAAGCTCGAGGGGCTCCTGGCTGCTGCGTGTTGGAGCCGCAGGGGTCGGGGTCGAGCTGCCGCGCCGTCGATGACGGCGCCCCACGTCGAGATCCACCGCCGGGACAGGCTGCGCGGGTCACCCTCGCCCCGCCTTGGCCACCACGTACCTCCACCGCGCATCACCGTCGTCGTTGGCGGGTCACGCCGCCGTGGGGGCGCCGCCTCATCTCGTTGGCCCCCTGCCGCTCGCCAACCGTCCAGGGCATCGCCGCTCCCCCTCACCGTCGGCGCCCTGCTGCCGGGTCCTCGACCTGAGCGCAGGCCCCGCATCAATAGTGGGCGCGTGCACCGCCGGCGGCGTAGGGCACGGATGGCTTCCATCCCTCTCTGTTTTTCCCCTGTGTTTGTTGACCGGGTGGAAGGATAAGGGAGGGGAGGGAGCACTGATAGGGGCACCCACGAGATTGTACCCAAGGTTCTGCTGCTGCTTGCTGTCCTTTTTTTTTCTTCGGTTTTTCCCGACCAGAGATCGGATTGCGTCGCCCTGCCGCTCGTCGTCGACACTCCCGAAGGACGCTGTTCGTGGTCAAGCCATCTACCGGCGTCGCCGCCTCTTCAGGCAGTGGTGCCCCTCGCCGCCGGGCATCGTCGAGCAAGCGCTCGATCCGCCTCCGCGCCTCCAGCCGTCCTCGCGCGGACACCGCTGCCGATGTCGCTGAAGGAAGACGTCGTCGCCACCCCTGCTCTGAGCGCGACAGCAGCTGCTCTGCGCCGTCGCCACCCCTGTCCTGAGCGTGACCTGCGCGACAGCTGCTGCAACTTGTGCTGTCGCCACCCCTGTCCTGAGCGTGACAGCTGCAGTTTGCGTCGTCTACCGTCGCCATCCGCCGCCACCGTCCTGCTGCTGTCTTTGGCGAGTTGCTGCTGAGTTTGTAGATTTGAGCACCTCGTCGACGCTTCGACCCGCGCCCCCTCCACGGCTTCGACCACGACCACCCCGCCTTCGGCTACCTCGGCACTAAAGGGCTTTTATCTGCACAAGTCTCCAGTCGAAGCTTTCGCACCGGTGTTCCGACTGCGGGGGAGCTAGTCTCCATTGTTCTCCAGTCTGCCCGTCCGTGTTGCTACCGCTACGACTGCAGGGGGGCTTTGTCTCCAAGTGTACTTTCGTTCGTTCATGTCCAGTCTTGAAACTCCGTTGTGACGGTAGTTCAGACTGCGGGGGGGTGTTGGAGTATGTGTGTGTTGGCCCATGTGGCCTGGCCCATATATGAGTCCCATGTAATGTCTACTATATATCCCACTCTCTAGGGTGGAGGAATACAACACAGGAAATTATTCGTGTCCAGTCTTGAAACTCTGTTGTGACGGTAGTTCAGACTGCGGGGGGGTGTTGGAGTATGTGTGTGTTGGCCCATGTGGCCTGGCCCATATATGAGGCCCATGTAATGTCTACTATATATCCCACTCTCTAGGGTGGAGGAATACGACACAGGAAATTATTCCCCAAACAGTTCACATGGGGAATTCTTGACCTTTGACCAGATGAACTGTCACTTAGATTGGATCAGCTTTTAACTGATTATTCTTTTAAACACGTGGGTTGGAGCCAGCAACTTATGGTTCCATATATGTGGCAACTTTAATTAACTTATATTCCATATATGTGGCAACTTTGATTAACTTATATTTGGTCAATGTGCCTCTGTTCACAGGGTTGATATTGCTTTAAGATTATAGTTTTTCCTATGAGAGATGCCAAAGCAAAATCCAAGTTAACTAGCTAGCTTTCTTTGGTAGTTGTGATTGGGAACCAAAATACCTAAAGCAGGGTAATAATTCCAGTCATCATTCTGTACAATTAATTTTTGTGTTCAATGTTGTTAATAAGCCTTTTCTGGTACACACAATAGGCTAGTGTTGCTTGGCAGTAGACCTGAGCATTCCACGGGCCGGGTCGGGTTCGGGCTGGGCCGGAAAAAAACCCGGGTTTTTCGGGCCGAGAAAATCCTGCCCATGACCGTCCCATGGGACGTGTCGGGCCTCAGTTTTCGGGCCGGGCCCGGGCTTGGGCGGGCCGCCCGCGCATTTTATAGTGTAAAGTAACTAAAACAGCATTTCGGGTCGGGCTCGGGCCAAAAAAAATTTTCGCGGGCTTCAAGATCTCTGCCCACGCCCGTCCAGTAAGGTTCGTGGGCGGGCCTGGCGCGGGCCGGGCCGGGTCGGGCCGGGCCAAAAATGCTCAGGTATACTTGGCAGTTCACATTTACCAAATTTTGTATCTAATCATACTTTAGTGAGTTAATAGTTAATTGTGTGCACGATCTTTTGAGGGGGCATGATCTTTACTGTCTTACCTGAAAGAAATGAAGAAAAAATGAGTCATAAAGCATAATTTTTACTTGTAGACTAATTCAGTTTCATTTTGCCTTCAGGCGATCAGTACTGTAAGCCACATCTCATTCGCTGAGGATGGAACTGATCCTCCCAAAAAGCCAACTTCTGTAGCTGAGGTGGCAAAGCAGCGTGAACTTAGTGGTACTCTTCAAAGTGAGGCGGACAGTAAGATGAAGCAGATATCAAATGCAAAATCCAAGGAGCTCAGTGGCCACGACATCTTTGCTGATACTCAGGAATCCAGGTTGAACAGGGCAAGGAACTCATCGAATGGCAGCTCTGCCTCTCACACACCTGTTAAAAATGCACACGTACTGCAGCTTCAACATATCTGGTACTCCATTCGCCTTTTGCAGGTTAAAATGTTAAACTGATTTTGTCTTTCAACAGGCGAGCACCTTCTCTTTTGGAGAGGCCAACATTGACAGCGCACCAAAGACAGCAAAGAAGATAACTGGCAAGAAGGTCAACGACCTCTCTGGAAACGACATTTTCAAGGGAGATGCTCCGCCAGCTTCTGCCGAGAAGCATCTGAGCACTGCAAAACTGAAGGAGATCACTGGAAGCAACATTTTTGCAGATGGGAAGGAACCAACGCGCGAGCGTGTAGGTGGGAACCGCAAGCCTCCTGGTGGTGTGAGCAGCATTGCGTTGATTTAGCATCCTGAACTGGAATTGAGATGGACCTTGCCTTGGTCCATGTCTATCCGTGTAGGAGTTCGCCGATGCAACTGGCTGTTTGGCGCTCAGCTTGATGTGTTGTTTTCAATCGTGATGCGGCAGTGAGCAGCCCCATTTTTAGTCCTGATAATGGTCTAGTTTAACTTTTGGTGTTTGCATGTTTGGTTTGGCTGTGAGATATTCTTGCAGTCCTCGTCAGTATGTAGTGCGTGTACTGTGTAGTGTGTACGGTGGATATGCTTTGACAGATAATAACATGAGTCACCCCTTTCAAAAAAAATAATAATAGCATGAATCTGAACATTAGCTCACATCTTGCACATCAGTGTATCGACGAAGTGGTGCCGAGTATTTTGCATCGAGCAGAAATGTACTAGCACATAACGCCATATTTCAGCAGATAAATGTTGATAGCATCATGAATATTATTATTTTTACCATGATTTTGTATAGTTATGAAAATACTGAAAAAGAAACAATATGCATAACACTTTTAGGACTGCTTTTACTAAGAATATCCATTTTTAAAGTATTAATTAGACATTTTCCTTGCAAAAGATTAAACATTTTTTTGTTCAATTCAATCATTTGAAACTTGTGTTTTGTGCAATATTTTATGATTGAAGACACAGGTGGGCGATTTTTTTAATTTTAATTTTATTTTTAATGATTTTACAAAAATAATTGTGCCTAACAAAAATTTGTAAATCTAACCCTCAACCGCCTTGTGCATACTGCGGTTTTTCTGGAAAAACATTACAATAGACTATTTGGGTAAAAATATAATTTCAAATGAAAAATGTTTGAACTACAAAGTTGTAGATCTCACACTTTCGTATAAAGCTTATCTACATCCGAATTCATATGAAATAGTTATGATGTTTTAAAGATGTGTTGAGAGCTTACCACCGCTTCCAACGGCGGTTTTTTAACTGTCAGTTCATCCGGTGGTTTTTCCAGAAAACTAGCGGTTGAAAATTATTTTTTGCAAATTTTCAGGTAAAATTACAGAACGGTTCAATTTAAAGGACAATCCAAGTTGCAAACTGAAAAGCTTAATTACCCAATCCAACCCAGTTTCAAACTCACGTGTTTGCTATTTACATCAGGTTAGGCTGGACGTGATGGCAGGTTCTCTGTGGCCCTCGAAAACGGTAGGCGCAATGCCGCTAAGCGAAGGCATCCGTGCGGAAGAAAAATGAGTAGCCACGAATCCACGAACACTGATGTTGGAAAACCTGCACCTTGTATACATATCATATTTGTATATAAATGCATATAGGAAAAAAAATAAATGTAGTAGTGACCATCCCCCATTTTACTAGCAGGACCAGGAAAATAATGAATGTTTGAAGTAACACGAGTAGATTAACTTGGTTTTGATTTCAATGAAATTCTTTGTGTGCGAAAAAAATTCATTTTTGTTTCAGCAACTTGATGAATTGAACGATATTCTAACTTGGTTTTGATTTCAATGAAATTCTTTGTGTGCGAAGAATTTTCATTTTTGTTTCAGCGACTTGATGAATTGAACGATACATGGTGGTCCAATACAATGACCACCCGTTTGATCCAGTTTGAGATGACATGGCTCACATGTATCCGCCCAGACTGTGTATGATCCATTAATTTCGGTCGAATTATTAACAGTGTATCATCATTTTATTTTGCAGAGCATTACTCAGTTTGAGTTTTTACAAGCCGCATCTTAAAATGTGACGTGGTGTTTGAAGCTTGGGTTTATGTTTTTATCCATATATACTTAACATGTCATATGCTCAATTTCGGTGGTCACATTTTTTTATCACACATTACAATCTTAATGATTTTTTTTTGAGGCTTCAACGGTGGGCGGAGATCGCCCACCTGAACTTCATTGCAACAGGGGCAAAAGCCCGTGGGTGTTTACAGTGCCGGCACAGAGCGGCAGGTGGAGTACAGCAGGGGGAGAGACAATGCATAAAGTTGTGATTACATAGCAATGGAGGAGCACCAAGAGTCCAGGGGCGCGTAGTTGAGTCGACGCGGTGCCCGGACGGTCCACAGCTGGGCGTGCGACACCACGTCCGCCGCCATCGTAGGCAGAGTCTGGGCTAGAGCATCGAACACCATCCTGTTCCGGCTCTTCCAGATAACCCAAAGGAGAAGGAAAGCAGCAGTGTTGCGCAGCGCCCCGGCGGGTAGTGGTAGCCGCACCAAAAGGGTCTCCAAGCTGTGGGGAGGTGGCGCGCCGAAGCAGACGTGCCCCCAGAAGGCTGCCACCCGAGGGCACTTGAAGAAGAGATGCGCAAGGTCCTCCTCCGCATCAGGGCAGAAGGGACAGTGCTTATCAGCGAGCCTACCATGGTGACGAACGAAGCTCCGGGTCCTGGTGTTGCCGTGCCGGAGGACCCAGAAGAAGACGCGCACCTTGATCGGGGCGAAGTTGTTCCAGTTGACCGCCGCCATGGGGACGGAGCAGCCGGTGGTCTTCAGCATCTTGTACACGGCGCCGGAGCGGAAGGCTCGCTCTGCGCCCCAGAGCAGGTGCCGGGCGTCTGAGGCACGCCCAAGCTGGAGGCCAGCCAATTTGGTTCCCAAGGCTGCCAGTTCCTCAGCGGCCACGGCGCTAAGCCGATCCTGCAGAGGCAGCATCAGCGCCCCCGAACTGAACGCGCACGCCACGGAGATGGAGGGGTCGGTGCAGTGGGAGAACAGAGCAGGAAGAGCGAAAGCGAGCGCCCCGGTGGTGGACCAATTATCGAGCCAGAAGGACGTTGCCGCCCCATCGCCGAGGTTGACACCGGTGAGGCCGCGGTAGGTGCCGAGGAGCCCCTGGAACATGGCCCAGGAGGCAGTCGGAGGCGCGCGGCGCTCCGGGGTGTACCAGTACCGCACCCAGTTCGCCCAGGGGTTGCGGTGGCCGGTGATGAGCTTATCCACGGTCTTGAGGAGGAGGCAGGTGTTCTGGGTCTCAATGTCGATGATGCCGACACCGTCTTCCTCCTTCAGCCTGCACGCGGTCGTCCAGGCGACCTGGCAGTCGCCCCCGGAGCATTTAGCCGCTCCGGTCCAGAACATCCCTTGGTGCGGCTTGTCGATCCGGTTGACGGTGGATTTGGGCAGGCGGAGCGCCGCCATGGCGTAGACCGGCTTCAGCGACATGACCGCATTGGTGAGGGTGAGTCGCCCGCCGCGGGTTAGGGTGCGGACGCGCCACCCGGGAATGCAGCGTTCCACCGGGGCAGCGAGTTCGTCGAGGACTCACGCCGGGAGCTTGGCGTCAGAGAGGGGGAGCCCCAGATAGGTCTGGGGGAAGCTCTCAACCATGCAGCCGAGGATGCCTACCAGCGAGGACGCAAGGTCGCTGTCGACGTTGATGGGTACGAAGGTACTCTTGGAGAAGTTGATTGCCAAGCTGGTGGCCGCCGCGAACGCGTCGAGGACCTCCTTTAGGCACCGGACTTGCGGCTCCTCGGCGCGGAGGAGGACCAGAGTGTCGTCCGCGTACTGGATCACAGGGCACTGGAGTTCATCGACGAGGGGGTGGCGGAGCACAGTCGGCGCAGCCTTGTCGGTGATCATTCAGTGCAACAGATCGGCGACGATGATGAAGAGGTAGGGGCTCAAGGGGTCGCCCTGGTGGAGCCCGCGGCGACACTCAATCCACGGCCCGAGGACGCCGTTGAGGAGCACCGCGGTGCGGCCGGAGGAGAGGAGGCAGGCCATCCATGCGCGCCATTTGTGCCCGAAGCCGCGCGCTGCCAGGACGGCATCGAGGGCTTCCCAGCTCACCGAGTTGAAGGCTTTACGGAAGTCCAGCTTTAGGGCGATCGTGGGTGCGCCCCGCTTCCGGCAGCACTACAGCAGCTCCGCAGCAAAAAGGAAGTTGTCTGTGATCGACCGGCCCTTCACGAAGCCGGTTTGCAGGTCGGAGATGAGGCTGGTGACGACCCCTTGGAGGCGAGTCGTGTGGATCTTCGCCATGAGCTTGGGCGCGCAGTTTTGGAGGCTGACGGGACGGAACCCGTCGGCGGTTGTGACGTCCGCTTTCTTGGGGAGGAGGACGACGTGCGCCTGGTTGATGCGCGCGACCTGCGCGCTCCCCTGGTGGAAGGCCTCGAGGAAGGCCATCACCGCCTCGCCCACCACCGGCCAGAACGAGCGGTAGAAGGCCGGGCCGAAGCCGTCCGGGCCAGGGCTGCTGGAGGTGCGCATTTGCCATAGGGCCTCTTTGGCTTCTGTCAGCGAGAAAGGGGCCTCAAGCGTCGCCAGGCCCGCCACCGGCGGCAGGAGCGCGAGGAGCGGTAGGGGGAGGTCCACAGGTGTGGCGACGCCGAGGAGCTGGGAGTAGAAGTCGTGGAGGATGCGCTCCTTCGCTGCGTGGGTGTACGCCGGCACCCCCTCGTCATAAAGCACCGGGATTTTGTTGCTCCGCAGGCACGTCGAGGCGGAGGCGTGGTAGAACGCCGTGTTCTCAACTTGCACAGCTTGAAGGAGAAGCGCTGCCGCCAGTATGCGGCGAGCTCCTTCACCGCCAAGGACCGCCTGGCGGCCACGAGCCGACGGAGCAGCAGTTCCGGGGGCAGTGAGTGGCCGCTGCTCTTCGAGGAGGTCAAGGAGCTCGACGACGAGGTCGCAGGCGGAGACGACTGCATCCGGGCGGTTGCGCGAACGTGCCCATTTCTTGCACTCCACCCGCATCCACTTGAGGGAGCGCACGAGGCGCGCCGCCGGGTCCCCGCCCGCGTTCTGCAGCCTCGCCCAGACGTTCTGCACACGTGCGGCAGAAGCAGGGTGAAGGCCCCACGACTTCTCAAAGCAGAATACCTGGGAGGCGGGGGCGGCGAACGAGGCAGTGACGAGGGGAGGGACGTGGTCAGAGGTCGGGCATGGGAGGGAGTGCAAGGTGGAGTTGAACAACACCGTGCCCCACGCTGCGTTGATGAAGGCGCAGTCGAGGCGGACAAGCGTGGGCACGTCGCGTTTGTTGGACCACGTGAACCGGCGATCCAGGAGCGGGAGCTCCTGGAGAAGCAGCGCGTCGACGGTGTCGTTGAAGAGCGCTGCCGCTGCCGTGTCGAAGCGGTCGTTGTTCTTGTCCTCAGGCGAGCGGGCGACGTTGAAGTCGCCGATCACCATCCACGGGCAGTCGCACTGCGGCGCAATGTCGGCGAGCTCGGCGAAGAAGGCTGGCCGGGACGCCGCGTCGCACAGAGCGTAGATGTTGGTGACGGCGATCAGCTGTGCGTCGGCGGTAGTGGAGAAGAAGCAAGTCAGAGAGAACCTTAGGGGGAGGGAGCGGACGAGCGCGACGGATTTATCTGCTCATTCTTTCAACGGTGTTCATAAAAGTAATGTGTGTCCGTGTTTGTAGGAGCGAATGTGATATAATCAAATAAAATACGTCCACTAATAGCAACTCCAACAGCTTATGTATAATCTTAGCTAAATTTAGAGTTTTTGAAGCTTCGTAAAAAAATAAAGAACTTCATAATCAGTAGGTAAACCAACAGAATCTTCATATCTTTCAGCTATATCACCCCCTCCACATACTGACATGCGGGACCCATTCATCATCTATCCCTCTCTGCCTTATCCTCTTCGCTCTGTCTCCCCCCATCGACATTCTCCTCCTTCCCTCTCCGCCGGTCCTGGTCTCGGCGCCGGCTGCCCGGTTCCCCTCGTCCTCCTCCTCTCCGGGCCGACAGCCGGATCTCTCTCTCTCTCCTGAACGGCGACCCGCGTCGCTCCTCTGGCAGGTGAGCCGCGCCCCTCCTCCTCCGGCCGGCCCCTCTCTCCCGGCAGGCGAGCCACGCTACTCTTCTCCAGGCCGGCGAGTTGCGCCGCTCTTCTCCAGGCCGGCGAGCCGTGCCCCTCCTCCGGTCGGCCCCTCTCTTCCGGCTGGTGACCCGCGCCGCTCTTCTCCAGGCCGGCGAGCCGCGCCGTTCCTCCTCCGGTCGGCGAGCCGCGCCCTCCTCCTACGGTCGGCCTGTCTCTCCCGGTCGACGAGCCACGCCCCTCCTCCTTTGGCCGGCAATCACTATCCTCGGCTGCGGCGGCGCCCTTCTTGGAGGAGGAAGAGGAGTGGCGTGCCACATCCTCGGCTTCGGCTCCTGCCACGACGAGGGCGGCGGCGGCGGGCGTGGGCGGGATGGCTCGCGGGAGAAGATTTTGGCGCGACCGCTAGAGGCGGGAGGGCGCGTGGCCGTGCGGGAGGAGGGATGGCGAGGCGGTGTCGCTCGTCAAAGGTACCGAGCGGATGCGACGGGATTGCGAGCGAGATAAACAGAGGAGGAAAAAAGCGAATCTGTTGGAAGCCAAAATCACCGATGTTTTCCGTTTTTTACCGAGTGCATGAATTTTGTCTGAGTCTGTTGGAGTTGCTCTAAACACCCTGGAGATATTTGCATTGCCAGCTTGATTATACATGGGCCCCACTCCTTCATTTCGATGAGGAAGAAAGCTTAACGAACATTAATCTGCCCCCACTCCATTCCACCTCACCTCACGCACGGAGTCGAAGAAGCCTCCAAGACGACTCCTTCGCCTTCATCTCATCTCCATACCCTTCGATCAGAGAGAGAGAGTGAGAGAGGGAGATGGAGAGAGCGGCACCGGTGAGGAGCTCCCACACCTCGACGGCCGGCCTGCTCGCGTGGCCTCACCCCGATGGCACCGGGCCGCTGCCAGCGCGCCGCCCTAACCAGGTGATGATGACCCCCGTTTTCTCTCCGTTCCCCCCGCTCCTCCTGCCGCGCCGCCGCTTCCGATCTCTAGTATCTTATTCCTCGCTCGGTCGCTTTGCAGCCGACGGAGGAGTTCAGGGAGGTGGTGTTCGGGGGCCAGGGCACCGAGGAGTCCGACGGCCTCAGCAAGATGTGAGTGAGATACCTCGCCCGCGCCTCCATTGGCGGCGGATTCCGCTCCGCTTCCCGTGTTTCGGATCAAGCCGTTCGATGCTATCGGTGCCTTGATCCGATCCCCAAAATGTGTTTGCTCACTACTGATTACGGCTGCTGCTCTGATCGTTCCAGGAGGACGGGCTCGGCGCCCAAGTGGAAGGAGATGACAGGGAGCAGCATCTTCAAGGCCGAGAGCGCCGCCGCTGCCCCAGCTGCATCTCGTGATCGTCAGGTTCGCGACTCTTGGATCTGCATTCTGGGAACAGTAGAGCATTGTTTGGCATTCATCTTCCGTAGTGGGTACTCGTTGTGTATGCTGCAGATAGTTGCTTTTGTTTCACGTGCCATGTCGGTACTACTGGATTAGGATCAGTGACGCATTCCTGTCAGATTGCTTGCGTAAAGTATTGGGATCGGTATCCGGTTCTGTCCGCATTCAGTAATGCTATAGATCCTAGCTGCATTTTACTAGGAGTAGAGTTTGCAATGTTCACGAGCCCTGTTAGTGCCTTAGCGCATTCTTTATTCGACAAAGTGGGATTTGGGAATGGAAATCTGATCGACTAAACAGGATCTAGAGATTCAGCATTGTCGCCACATGACTGCTTCGTTGGAAATTCAGTTAAACTTTTTTGTTCTGTGTTCTTAAAATTGCCGGTCTCTTGTGAATCAAAATGCCGTAAAGCAGAAGTCTTATGTTGTTCTTAGTTATTCAGTAGTGAAGAATTTATGTAGGTGTCAGGTTTGAGTAAAAAGTATGTTCGTCTCACTGAGAAACAGGGCCTTGTTTAGTTGGTGAAAAATTTGCCTTTTCAACGTTTCGAACTCCTGTAGCACACTGTAGCACGTTTCGTTTGTTTGTGGTAAATATTATCCTACCATGACCTAACTAGGCTCAAAAGATTCGTGTCGCAAAGTACATCAAAACTGTGTAATTAGTAAATTTTTTTTATCTACATTTACTGCTCCGAACATATGTCTTTTGGTGTATTTAATGTGATGTGATGGAGAGAGAGTTGAAAAAGTAGCAAATTTTTTGCTAAAAATCTGCCAACTAAACAAGGCCCAGAACATGTGAAGCATCAGCAGCAGGCCCAACAATCATACTGTGTGGTGATCAACTCTGTTTTTGTTTTGATGGAAAACTGATCAACTTTATACATAAGCCTTTCCATGTAGTAACAGACTGCAAACGCATGGTTAGCAGTTCACTTCTGCAAATCTTTGGTACCTATTATGCCATAATTTTGTGATTTGGTAGTTATCTATGCACTTTACATTGTCTGCCAAAGAAACATGAAAACCAACAGATATTTCCCTCTACATGGCCTACAGATTACTTCAAAGAAATCAATAAAAAGTAGTTGGACCATGCTGCGTGGTATGGATAGACTAAATCAGCTTTTATAATCTTTTTTGTAACCAGTTTTAGCAATCTGTAGGCAAGTCAGATCACTTTTGCTCAGGAAGGGAGCATTGCTCTGAGGAAGGCAACTACAGTAGCTGAGGTGGCGAGGCAGCGTGAGCTTAGCCATACTGTTCAGACTGAGGGAGACAGTAAGATGAAGAGGCAGGTCTCCACTGCAAAATCGAAGGAGCTCAGCGGCCACGACATCTTCGCCGATCAGGAGGATCCCAAGCCCAACAGGTCGAGGAGATCAAACTATGGCAGCTCCGCGCCACTCTCAGCAGTGAAAAGCGCAAATGTACTGCCCGCAACATGTCTTCTCTGGTAAACCCATTCGATTTGCGGTGGCCTGAAACTCAATTGAACATCTATCATTGCTCTCATGAACAGGTGAGCACCTTCTCGTTTGGAGAGGCCGACACCAACAGCACAGTGAAGACAGCAAAGAAGAAATCAACCAAGTCTGCTGATCTGAATGGCAAGGTCGTCTCGGAGAAGGATTCAGCACCTGTGGTGAAGCAGCCTCTGAACCGCGCCAAGGAAGAAACGGCTGGCAGCAGCGTTTTTGCAGATGGGAAGATCCCAGCAACAGGAGAGCAGGCAGGCCGCCGGACCCGGCCGCCTCCCGGCGGTGAGAGCAGCATCTCGCTGGCGTAGCGTCCTGCGTCCATGCATTGGCCGCCGCATGCACGGGTGGGTGGTTGGACAGTCAGTTTGCGGCCTTGTTTTGGTGATGATCAGGCGGTGAGTCCCATCACCAGTCCATACGACGACGATCTGGTTTGCGTTTGGTTTTGGTTTGTCTGTATGACATGCTTGGGTTGGTTGTGACATACCCAACGGAACAACTCTATGGCGTGCGGTGCCCGTTTTGTTGTCTGTACGGTGGATATGTATGTTTGGTACAAATAAAAAAAATCGGTTACGTACTGCGTACCATGAGTTCGAACCGAGCTCGCGTGCACAGCGCGAAGTTGCAAACCCAGGATTATTTCAATTTCACGAATGACAGCGCCACATAACAAAGGGGTCTATTCAAAAAATTTTATATGATATATGACACAGCAATGTGTAACATCACTTATTTTGTCATGATTTTCTACAGGTGTAGGCACTCATATTTATGCGCTCGTCCCTACGAATGTATAGTTGTATACACAAACACAACCTAGTTCTACGAGTACTAGAACATTCCGGCACGCGTTGCGCACCATATCATGCCAACAACCAAATACAAGTAAATAAAAATAATACAAGATCACAATATCCATTCCAACGACACAAAGATCACCATGAAGCTCATTGTCTATGGTAACATGGAGTTAAATCAAGTCACAACACTAAGGGACGACCTGAGCAAAGTGGAGGATATAAAACATGAAAGATAAAGATTTGAATCGAGTAAATGAAGTGTCATCGACACATTCTTAAACCTTATAGAACTAACATACTCCAGCTTGGAGTGTCTCCAACCGCCCTGTCGATGTTCAAATATCTAACAAGAAGCCTACTCTATGTTCAGATATCTTGCAAGAAGCCTACTACTAACTAATAATCATCTGTAAGATGCATCATCACCCGTGTGTTGCTCGTCCATGAATGAACACCATAACTCTGCTAGAGAAGTGCACATGGTCACACAACAATTTTTTTGTTATATTAACACCAGGAGCTAGCAAAGGTATCTTCATCACCTCATCCTCCCATTATTCAAATAGTAAAATGAATGTTGATAACCACAAATTCATGATGATGTCATCATGACTGTCAGCTCAATAATATTTTGACATTTACAACAGTGTGTTATAAAATGGCAGCATATTCATATAATCATATACTTGTAAAAAAAGTCCTTTTACAAAGCTATCATCCCAAGGCTTTTATCTAACAGTTTCACTACATCAAGTGAAGATTATTCTAATTTTGCACAAACATATGGTTATAACGGTGGCTGAATCAGGGCCATGTACTATCTTTACGCAAACTTAAATGACAATTAAGAATAAAAAATAGATGTCATCATGACTCACTAAACCATTACTGATAAATAACCATGGGACATAAAACCATCTCACCTTCATCTGTCTCTTTGAAATCTGAACCAGAAAATGCATAAAAAAGCCCACAACAATTCCACCATGGTGCTCTTTTTTCCTTAAGCAGTCACCACCACAATCCTTGTATCTCTGTTTTCTGTCTAGCTGAAAGACAAAAATCCCAAATTAGAAACCTACAAGGTGATCTTGGAATTTTTTTAATTAATACGACAAGTATCTTGCAAAAATTAAGACTATCTTGAAAAAGAATAATTTTATTAATAAGGCAAGTATCTTACAAAAATTAAGGCTATAGGTTGACTTAGAGAGTCACACTGCATGTGGTGGATTTGTCCTATTGATCAAGTTTAGGAGAGAAAAAAAATCCATGCTTTTTCGGATACAAATTATTGAGAACTGGAATAACTAATGAATCCTGCGCAATGCTCCAGTTACAACTTGAAAGCTCCAAAATTTTAACTTCAAATGCATAAGTTTTAATTTTCAACACCCCTACGGAACCTTAACTGAGCGAAATCAACTTAAAAATGCATACCATGGATCAGCCCCACAAAATGATATATGAAAAACTGAACTGGTGATCCAGATACATGCATCCAATACAGTTATCCTCATGCTGCAGGCAAATCAATATAAATAAAGACAGTGCCACATGACCAAGCTCATCTTAAAAAAAAACTCACTGATCAGGAGACATCCAAAATGGTGAGTTGCCTTTCTCTGTACTCTGTCTATGAGTCTATCCATAAAGCACTTCAAATAAAAGATTAATACAGCTTCTATAAAGAAAGAGAGATAATAATCATTTGCCATTTAACTCTTAAATAGGAACTATGAGAGGGAACTTTGGATAAATGTCCTCATGTTTTAAGTTAGCTCCTTTCGAGATAGCAAGGAGGCGGGTCAAACAATATGAGATTTAGAGTATAGATGAACCATGATCTAGCTCCTTTTATTTGACTTTGCAAGTACCATGATGATTATAACAAATCTACGCCTTTGCTTCCGTGATGAATGACAATGATTCTATAGAAAAACAAATCTTACTTGTTCATGGTAGGCATGATGAGACTATACAGGTACGTTCGACGATAAAGATCCTTTGAGATGGATGGCATCAATCTTGGCTCACCTCGAGAAGTTCCAGAGCTATAAATAAGTTTTTTGGTTAATATCGCAGTTACTATCTTAAAAACAGTAAAACCTAACACTTCCAGCAATCAGTTCTTTCAGGTAAGAAAAACATGATGTGCTTTCCGATGCACATTTACAACTTTAATGTTCTACTAAACTTCCATTCTTCTTTATGGGGACAAACAGAGAAGATCTGTAAGACTGTAAGATGTGTGGTTCATAAAAGTGAAGATAGTTGTTCGCGGAGAAGACTAATAATGGAGTCCCTGAGAGTTACCGTCAAAAGGTAGTCATGATAAGTAAAGAGAGGAGAAACTATTTTCACCACTTTAAGCACCACACAAACAGTTAATGCTTTCACATAGGTTAGTAGACTTTTCATATGTGAGACAATGAAGGAAATTCTCATAAGCTGTTCAACATATAGTAGCAAGTGGTGCTTGATTGCATAGGACATAGTGCAAATGCATAAAGGAAGACATAACATGCTCAGAAGATCCTTGGGGGTAGAATAGCTTTTGAAATTTAGTACATATAAATATTGCTCCAAATATTTTTAAGGGCTGCTTATTTGTTACTTAGAACTTATTGAATAGGTATTTATATTGTCAAAAACTAAGAGCGCTACAAGGATTGAACGAATTTGTAAGCAAAGGTGGAAAAGCAGGACAAAACATTTTCTGTTTACTTGCAGATCAGAATTTATATTCCATTATCTGAAAACCTTACTTAGTATCAGATTTACTCTACAAGCATTTTAATAATTAACGGTCTAACATCAATTATTGTATTTCCTCCTATTAGTCACACTATACAATAATACAATAAACCAGCGTGCATCGGTACAAAGAATCTCTAATAAATGTATGATGATTCTTATACCTTTACTATACGGATGCAAAAACATCGACTACTGAGAGAATTAGGAAGAGAGGCACACCTTCGTAGGAGCTCTACAATTTTTTCTCCACATAAAATTGAAGATTCTTCACCACCTGCAATCCTTGCAATGTAAGGTCGGACCACATCATATGTCACTACTGGGACCTGACACTTGAAGGCAGAAATGTCTATGGACCCATTCATGAATTTGTTCAGGTATTCAGTAGCCTGATTCTTCTCAAGGATTTTTCTCAATATAAGCTCCTGGGCTGCTTTGGCATTCATAGTCAGTATTTCAAGCTCTTGCAGAACATCATTTCCCTTGCAGCCTGACTTATGCTCGTCCATATTTGAAGCAAAAGGAGAAATAAAGATGGGAGTCTGTAAAACAATTGAAGAAAATAATAGCATCAGTAGTGACATATACTTTTATAAGTATAGGGCCAAGATGCAAACAAGACATAATGATGCGGTTTGTAGGCTTTCAACATTCTTTCATTGAACGGCTAAATTACAAATAGGCTCAATTGAAACAAAGATGTACCGCTAAATTACAAACAGGCTCAATTGAAAGAACCAACTATTTGATCTCAGAAACTGTCAAATTTGAATCAAGAGTACACATGCAGCAGCAAAATATCTCTCTCTCTCTCTGTCTGGCCTTTCATTCCCTCACCCCTCTCATGGCTGCTGCATCCTCTCGACTTTCCAATCCATTTTCCTCTGTCGCACATTCCTCTCAAGTGCCACCTACCATTACAAGTAGGTAATTTCAAATGACCCATTGAATGTGATTTGGACAGAACCTATGTGTTAGCGCAAGAATAAATCTGCTCAATAGGGTCCAACACTAATCTACATGAACAATATACTAATAGAATCAGAGAACATTTTCTAATGCATTTGGTTAGAACCTGCAAAATGGCAACCTGATGCATATTGGTAGTGAACTGTGAGCAAGGAGGATGCAACTAACATCGCAGTGATGCAGCAAGGATACGACATTACAACTACGTACATGTGGTTAAGCAAATACATACGATTTACCAACTAATGGGATCACAAACAACCGTTAGCCTAGCTGGTTCTTATGGAACTCCAAAGGTCCTAGGCTCCAAACTCGCCAGCGACATATATTCAACCTGAAAAAAGAGCAAAATGAGAAATTGGTTCTTGCATTGCTGGATCCACGAGAAGGGAAACTGCCTGCATTCTCACCTAGAGCAATTGATCCGTGACACGTTGAATCTGTGAGGGGGAAGAAGCACATACAAGAATTGGTCCTTGCGTTGTGAGAGGTTGAATCTGCGAGGGGGAGAAGCCTTGTGAGGCGCTGGATCCGCCAAATCCTAGCAAGAAAAAGGCAATGAAAGAGGTGGAGGGAGGGGAAGAGGACCGCACCTGCCGCGATGGCCCCCCGCTGGCTTCACCCGCACGATGTGTCGCGCCAGTTTGGCCACCCCTTACCCCGGCCAGACCGCGCGGAAGGCGGCGGCAAAGCAACAGGTGTCAGTGTTTTAGACACCGAGCCTACGACGGGGTACCCGAAGTAGTAGATTGTGCAGTGGGGCTTGCCGAGATCAGGAACATGATGGTGAGACACGAGGCACACAATTAGACAGGTTCGGGCCGCAATGTGCGTAATACCCTACGTCATGTATGTTGCGTGGCTCTGTATTGATTGCGTATGTTTTGAGAGGGGTCCCTGCCTCGCCTTATATGCCACGGGAGGCAGGGTTACAAGTCGGATTGGTACAAGGGTACTATTCGAGTAGGACTCGGAGTAGCCTATACAGGGTATGGAAAGCTATCCTAGTCTTAGTACAAGTTCTTGTCCATCTTGTCTTGCCTTGTGGTCCACGGTACCAGCACCGTGGCCCACTAGTCGAGTAGTCCAGGTGTGTAGGAACTCATCTCCCGGGTATGGCCCACATGTGTTGGTGGACCCAGGGATGCCCGGTCGACAAGCCTCCGAGTACTTTGTAGTCGAGTGCGATGCTCCAAGTAGTCTTGAAGGTCTCCACGAGTAGTTCCCAAGCGTCCCCGAGTTCTACAAGCTTCAATCTTCAATAGTACTTGAATCATCACGAGGCTGGAAGGTACTCCAGCAAACTCCACGAGTAGTCTTGAAGTCTTCTCGAGTTGTTCCCAAGCGTCCCCGAGTACTTCCCTTGAAGGTCTTCAATAATACCCGCTTCGTTCTTGAAATCTTTGCATCAAAGATCCATATGGAAATGCGATTACTGAAATCGCATTCCATATGGAATGTAGCCCCCGAGCCTTAGGTCGAATCCAGGATTTAAGCTGAGGGTCAATCTTCTACTCTTTGATCTTGCTCCGAAAAATCCGTAGACAATCCAAAGAAATAATATAGGAATGCGATTTGCAAAAATCGCATCCTATATGGATGTAGCCCCCGAGCCTTAGTTCGAATTGATAATTCAAGCTGAGGGTCAATCAGTAGTCTTCGTCAAATAATCCTGTAAAATCCTGAGAAAAACTGAAGGACACGTGGCACGGAGCCCCCGAGCCTTGAGTCGAGTACTTTCTCGAATTGAAGGGTCTAATCTAACTATAGAATAGTGGCCTGAATTCAGTGAACTGTAGCTGGGTGAAATCTAATTCCATCGAGTAGTCGAGCCCCCGAGATGGAGCCGAGCAGGTCTTGGATTTTAGTCCTCTGACTTAGCCTAAAAGTTTGCCTGTGTGAAACCAATCTGTTGAATATGAAGGGTCACCAGGTCGAACCGTTAGGGTTTTGGTTTTATAAATACCCGAAGGGGTATCCCTTAGGGTTTCACTGCTCCCATTCGCCCTTAGATCCAGAAAGCCTTAGCATCCGCAGCTGCCGCAGAGTTCGAGCGTCCACGCCGCCAAGAGTTTGCGCCTCCACCCCCTCGCAGCCCTCGAGTCAATGCGAAAGAAGACTCTTGTGACTGGAAGAATGAAGCCAGCGCCGTCCAAGGGTCAGAAGAGGAAGTCCGGCCGCAGCAAAAATCAGTTGTCGGAGCCGAAGTACAAGACGGTGGTCATCACGAAGCCACCAAGCCAAGTTGTGTCTTGGAAGAAATCCAAGATGAGGGAAGATGATCTTAAAGCCCTCGAAGCCGCCGGGTTGTTGCGCGAGAAGGCGGTTGCGGGATGGAGTGCAGCCACTGGAGATGCGTGGCCAATGGAGAAGAGCCCCGATGAGATCCCAATGTTCGGCCACTTCGCCAAGCGTGGATTGACGCTGCCGTCATCAGACTTCTTCAGAGGCTTCCTCAACTTCTTCAAGTTGGAGCACGTACACCTCAATCCCAACAGCATTTTTCAAATCGCGGTGTTCGTGCACTTCTGCGAAGCGTTCCTTGGAATCCGCCCGCATTGGGCGTTATTTAGGAAGATATTCCGCCTGAAGCCGCAGCCCAATGCAAATTTCCCGGTGGTAGTCGGTGGTGCCGGTCTCCAGATGCGCCAGAAAGCACAAGAGTTGTACTTCAAGTACGACTTGATTGACTCAAATCAAGACTGGAAGACCAGATGGTTCTACATCGACAATGCCCCACCTCAGCTGCCGAAGCCAAGCATGTTCACTCCTGTGTACGACAGGCTCTGGAAGGATGAACCAACGATGCAGGAGTGCATTCAAATCCCAGAGCTGCTGGCGAAGATTGCACAGAAGAAGACGCAAGGCTTGACTGCTGAGAGAGTAGCCTTCAGCTTCATAAAGCGACGGGTGCAACCCTTGATGCAGCGGGAGCATCTTGGGTTCGAGTACACTGGAGCTGAAGATGGCTCGAGGCTGTCTTCAGAAGAGATCAGCGATGATCTTGTGATGGAGAGGCTGCAAAAGATCTTCAAGAATCTTCACGAAATTCCTGCAGCATTCCCGGAGTACAGTGCTGACAACCCTCCGCGTCTGGTGAGTATCCAATAATTAGCCCCCGAGTACTTTTGAGAAGTAGTCGAATAGCTAACATGTTGCTTTGTTGCGCAGGAGGATGTCTTGAAGTTTGTGTCCAACCCTCCTCCTCGTCCTCAGGACCCACTACAAGCGCCAGAGGGAGAGCCAACAGGAGTGGAGGCTCAAGCCCCTGAGAGTAGTCGATCCGCTCAAGGGGAAGAAGAAGAAGTCTTGGTGGAGGACGCCTCCTCAAGTGATGATGACGGCCAGACACTTCAACAGCATTTTGAAGTGAAAAGCCGCTACGGGTACTCTGGGTCGTCAATCCCCAGTGGCCTCACCGCAGGAGCTTTGAAGAGGCCAGCATCATCTCTCACAGATGATGTGACGCTGCCGCCGTGGAAGAAATGGACCACGGTGGGAAAACGAGCTGTGAAGAAGACCACGGCCCCGCCATCCATTACAGTAAGTTCTGAGAACTTTAAGTAGCCAATATCATGTTGAATACTTGTTTGCTTGCTGTAATGTCTTGAATTTTGTTTTGCGCAGATAATCGAGAGTGCAGGCAATGTGCTCTCGAGTAGTCCCGTAAGGACAACAGAACCCGAGGTGGTTCCAGTGTCGACCGTGGAAACGGTGGCACATGAGCAACAAGAAGTCGCGGTACCAGGAAGTGTGCCGCCGGTGGAAAGTGTGCCAAAGGTGCCGGCGGTGCCTTCTTTTTTCGACATGCTGGGGCCGAAAGTCTCGGTGCCTCGAGCTGCTCTGTAAGTACTCAAGTACTCGAGTACTTATTAATATTGCTCACTTTGAAATTGATACCAATTTGTTGATGCAGAAAATCCACTAATGTGAAGTGGGGCGCCTCTGGAAGTAATCTTGCTGGGGAAGAACAAAATCCTCAAGAGCAACAAGAGGATGTGCTTCTAGAGCGCCAAGAAGTACCCGTCGAAGCTGATGCTGCAGAAGCGTTGCGCTTCCTCTGGAGCGACGTGGTCAAGGCAGTGGTGGAGGCAGCTTCCAAGCCCAAGGCTCAACAACTCGAAGATATTGAAGCCGTGGTAAATGAAGGCCTGGAAGCTGATCCAGAAGCCGAGCTGTGCCATGAAGAAGTTGCAGTTGTCGAAGCCCCCGTGCCTCAGACTGATGCACAGCTGGCGCTAGAGGACAACCCGGAGGATCGCATAGTGCCGCGTGAGCCAATCATTGAAGACCCGACTCCTCTGCGCAGTGCTGCGAAGTACTCTGCGGCAAGCACAAGTGCCCAATCCATGGCTGAAGGGTTAATGCCGTATGACTACTCCTGCCTGGATGAGGACAACTTGCAAGCGCACGGCGAGATGTTCCGCAGCGTTGAAAAGCTCTTTGTGGTAAGTGTGTAGTCTCTTGTAGAGTACTTTTTAGCCAAAGATATCCTGTCTCTGACTCTTAAGTTGTTTTCGCCCTTGCAGGAAGTAGTCAAGCAGTCAAAATGCAAGACTCGCCTGCTTGAGCAACATGCGGCTGACATCGAAGAAGTTGCGCAGCTCAGAGAAGAACTCAAACAGCAGAAAGCCTTGTCTCTAAAGCTGCAAGAAAAATTTGATGGAAACGTCACCGAGTACCACAACGAGATCCAGAAGCTGACGGCCCAGAAAGATGACGTTGTTGGTAAGAACAAGTCTCTGCGCCAGAAGAATAAAGGTAATCTCCCTTTCTGAATTCGTCATAGAGTACTTTGTTTTTGTGCCCTGCATCTGATAAGTAGCCTTGATCTCCTGCAGAGCTGACTCAAGATGTTGAGAAATTCAAGAACAAGGCGCTGGACTGGCAGCTAGACTTTAATCGTGAAGAAGCAGCTCGCATGGATCTTGAGGTGGATTATAAGGTGCGGTGCTTCAAACTTGAACGTGAGATGGAAATTCGTCTAGCGGGCTGGAATGACTTGTTGACTTCCATGCAGTCGCTCAAGACCAAGATCGAAGAAGCCGAAGGCCTGCGCTCAAAGTTGAAATCCTTGACAGAAGCAGCCGAGCCAGTTGCAAATCTCTTCGAGCCCAGAGTCGCTGGAGTTCAGCCTCGTCCACTTGTGGAAAGGTTAAAGGACACGCCGAAGAAAATTCTGGAGTACGCTCAGAGGCTGGCTTGCACAATCCCGAATCAAGTCTTGAGCTTCATCAAGTCTTTCTATGCCGAGGTGGATCTCACGGTCATCGTGAACGGCAGATCTGGAGATTGCTCTGATGACAGGCTCAATAAGTTGATGCAACAGACTTCTCCAATCGCGGAAGCAGTCTCCAAGTTCATCGATCTCCGTTAGATGTACCTGTAAAGTAGAACACTAGGGAAAAACAAGTGTAATCCCAAACAAGTGTTTATGTAATATAATTGAAAAACTTTGAGTCAGTCAATTATCTGGATCCCTTATATGCTTATGTGTTGGCCATGTACTCGAGTTGGTATTGAGTGTTTGGCTGCAAAAAAGAGATTCGAAACACGAGTAGAAGTTCTCAAGTGTAGATATGTTCCAAAGAACGTTAGCTTAATCATGACGAGTTGAACACCTTAGCTGTAGCAGCGTAAAAGAAGGCTTTGTCATGAAATAGGCTAAAAGTAGTAACAAGTCGATGTAGAGTAGCGACTTGTACTAAACACATTGTACGGAGTTTACAATGTCTTAAGTACCTCTGAGGCTTGTTAGCCTAGTGAGAGAGTACTCGAAAAGAACTTATTCACAACGAGTTGAACACCTTAGCTGTAGCAGCGTGAAAGAAGGTTTTGTTGTGAATAAGTAAAGAACAGCAACAAGTCAATATATAGGATAAACAACCTTATTACTGAATACATTGTACAGAGTTTACAATGTCTTAAGTACCTCTGAGGCTAGGAGCCTAGTGAGAGAGTACTCGCAAGGATGTTCCGAAGAATGAGTAAGACCGTAGGGGACAGTGGGATGAACTCGTCCTTGCTGTAGCAACAACTTGTATGAGAGTTCCACTGAGACCCTACCAGAAGGGTGTTACTCTAGGCCGAAGCCTCTTAATAAGAAGTAGAAACATGGACAACATGTGCCACTTATTGCTCTACATGACACGAGGTCGTTTGGAGAGAGTTATCATGACTCCCTACGAGGTCGCAGAATGAGACTGCCTGGAGAGGGTTGATGAAGCCCCCTACGAGTGCTCGCAGCTGAAAGCCACGAGAAGATACAGTCGAAACTGTCTGGAGAGGATTGTCATGATCCCCTACAAGTGGTGACAACCGTAGCTGTCTGTTGAGTGGTTGCATCCGAAGCTGCCTGGAGAGGGTTGATGAGACCCCCTATGAGTTGTTTACAGCTGTAGCCGTCTGGAGAGGGTTGTTGAGACCCCCTACAGGTAGAAGCGACAAAGCTGGTCAATGTTCCAAGAGTTTTCGACTTCCTCGCCTTCAAGAGTTTGTAGACGATATGAGCCTGGGCCAATAACCTTTGCAACAGAGAAAGGACCTTCCCATGGCGAGTTGAGTTTGTGTAGCCCTGTCGTATTCTGGATGCGACGAAGGACTAAGTCACCAACATTGAAGGAACGTTCCTTAACGTTGCGGTCATGGTAACGACGAATCTTCTCAAGGTATCGAGTGGATTGAACAAGTGCGTTGCAGCGAGCTTCCTCGAGACTGTCAACATCTATTTGCCTTGTTTCTTCAGCTACGCCTTCTTCGTACTGATCAACCGTCGGAGAACGCCACATGACATCAGCAGGCAAAACGGCTTCAGAGCCGTAGACCAAGAAGTAAGGTGACTACCCTGTGGGGGTAGTAGGTTGAGTGCGTAGCCCCCAGAGTGCATTGGATAGTTCCTTGATCCACTTGCCGCCCTTGGAATTTGCAGCATCATACAGTCGCTTCTTGAGAGCATCAAGTATCATCCCATTGACGCGTTCCACTTGGCCATTGGCACGTGGGTGAGCAACGAAGACGTACCGGACGTCGATTCCACTGTTCTCGCAGTACTCCCAGAACTGGTGATTGTTAAAATTCGAACCCAGTGTCGGGCATACTCCCCGGGTACCCATACGAGGAAGGATGAAGATGGACTCCTACTAGAATTCCCCTGTAATCCTATTAGGACTCGTTCCGTGTAATCCTACTAGGACTCATGCCTTGTAACCGACTAGGAACCCGCCCCCTGGACTATATAAAGGAGGGCCGGGTACCTAGCCGGACAACTCAACCAACCCAACACCAAGCGCAGGGCGCCACATATGATCCCCAAACAGGACGTAGGGTTCGCCACCTTGGCGGCCCGAACCTGTATAAATCTTGTGTCCCGTGTCCTTGCGCATACCTTCGAGTTCCAGGTCTGGCGATCCCCACCACAATCATCTACCTCGGGTACCCCCTTGGTAGGCTTGCCGGGTTAAAACACCGACAGCTGGCGCGCCAGGTAGGGGTGATCGTCATGATCATCAGGCGAATTCGAAGGACTTTCATCAGCAACGTCGTGTGCTACCGCGACATCATCTTGTGGCCGCATCGGTTCTACATCGCCTACGTCGTGCGTCCAGCCTTGTCGGCTCGTCGCACGGCTCGTCGTCGACTTCTCTTACGCCGTGTGCCGCCGCGACATCGTCTTGCGGCACACCGGCTCGTCGTCGACTACTTCGCCTACGTCGTGCGCCCAGCCTCGTCGGCTCGTCGCACGGTTCGCCGCACAGCTCGTCGTCGACTTCTCTTACATCGTGTACCACCGCGATATCGTCTTGCGGCCACACCGGCTCGTCGTCGACTACTTCACCTATGTCGTGCGACCCGGTGCCTCGGCTCCTCGTGCGGCTCGTCGTCGACTACTTCGCCTGTGCCATGCGTCTCACACTGGCTTGAACTCGACTACTCGTCGTCCGGTTGCACCAGCTCTACTGCGCCTATGCCGTGCATCCGGACGCGCCGTCTTGCCGTGATTTCTCGTCGGTCGGTCACACTGGCTTTAGCCGTGCGTCCGGTCACTGCATCTCGTGGCTCGACTACTCGTCGATCGGCCACACCGGCTCTACCGCGCCTACACTGTGCGTCCGGACGTGTGCCCGGTCACTCCGTCTCACATCTTGACTACTCGTCGCCCGGCTGCACCGGCTCTACTGTGCCTACGCCGTGCATCCGGACGCGCCGTCTTGCCGCTCAAGTTCTCGTCGGTCGATCGCACTGGCTCTCGCCATGTGCCCGGTCACTCCGTCTCGCGGCTCGACTACTCCGTGCACCGCCGCTCGACTTGTTGTCCGGTCGCACTAGCTCTACTTCAGCCACGCTGTGCGTCACGACTACTTGTCTCGCGGCAACACCGGCTCTACTTCGAGTACGTTGCGCGCCGCCGCGACATCGTCTTCCGGCCGCATCGCGTCGACCACTCATCTCGACTAGTTTTCCAAACTAGTCGAGAACGGCAGTCACACCCCCAACAACTAGTCAGAATCAACTCTGACTAGTCAACTTCAGCAACAACCCGCGCGGCTCCATTGCCGACCGCCACGGCTTCATCTACAAGTCCGCACTGGCGGCAACATCTAAGTCATTTATTTAAATGATTACCTTTTCTTTTCTTGGCTTATTTTCCTCGTCATGTAGGACAACATGCCGACTACTCATTCGTGTACACTTCTCGGTGGTTTTCACGAGAGCTACACTCTGCTGACTACTTTTGGGGTATATAGTACTCACCATGAGCCTACTTCATCAACTCGGAGGCTATCCCAAGGAGGCAGCTTTTATAGTCCGCTTCGCGTGGCAATCTAAAGTCGACTTCTAAATTCGCATTCTAAAGTCCGCTCCGCGCGGCAACTTAATGACGACTCTGATCGCACCTTCGCCTGCTTCAGCGGCATACTACGTGTGTAAGCTTCGATGGAACCTAGCTGTAAGTGGCCCTCGCATCCTGGCAACGATGGTCCCTAGCTGCATGTGGTCTTCACGCTCTGTACCACGGGTTTCGTACCCTAAGTACTCGCGCACCGTATTATGGGTACAAGTACCCTAAGTACTCCAGGGTCCAGCTTTTACGGCTACCTAACGGATCCTTAGTTGTAAGCGGCCTACAGGTCCTAGCGACTACTCAGCTGTAAGCGGCCTACGGGTCCTAGCGACTACTCAGTTGTAAGCGGCCTACGGGTCCTAGCAACTACTCATTCTGTGTAAGCTTCTCGACGGGTTTTCACGTGAGCTACACTTTGCCGACTACTCTTGGGGTATATCGACCAAACTGCCACAGGCTTACAATACTGAATCTCGGGGGCTCCGACCACAAATTTGGTACACTAAGTTTCGGAGGCTCCACCACGAGTTCGGTACATTACATCCTGGGAGCTCTTGCCACGGCTTTGGGTGTACCAAGTTTCGGAGGTCACAATGGCTATATCCCAAGAAGGCAATCTCAAGCCCGCTCTAGCGGCAACCGTACCATGGGTCCAAGTATCCTAAGTACTTGCGCACCGTACAATGGGTTTCGCACCCTAAGTACTCGCGCTCCGTACCATGGGTTTCGTACCCTAAGTACTCGCGTTCCGTACCATGGGTCCTAGCATCCTAAGTACTCAAGTCGACTCCGGTCGCACCTTCAAGCCCGCTCCGGCGGCAACCGTACCTTGGGTCTGAAATCCATGGCTCAGGTACTCAAGCCCACTCCGGTGGCACAAGTCGACACTAACGGTCGCACCCAAGCCCACTCCGGTGGCACAAGTCGACTTCAACTACCGTAATCTTAAGCCCGCTCCGGCGGCAAAACTACTCATTTTTCTCTGATTTTTCATTCGATTTTGCCTTCCGGAAGTGCTTTTCATTTTTTGCAATCTTAAGTCTACCCCGCGTGGCACAAAGTCGACTTCTAAAGTCGCATATCAAAGTCCGCTCCACGCGACATCCTAAAGTCGACTTCGGTTTTCAAGTCGCATCTCAAAGTCTGCTCCGCGCGGCACAAAGTCGACTTCGGTTTTCAAGTCGCATCTCAAAGTCCGCTCCGCGCGGCACAATGTCAACTTCGGATTTTAAGTCGCATCTAAAGTCCGCTCTGTCGGCATCTAAAGTCGACTTCGGTTGCATCTAAAGTCCGCCCTGACGGCACGACTACTTCTCAAGCTACACGGCTCGACGCCAAACTACTACTCGAAATCTCTCCAGCTCGAGGGTTGCATTCAAATTCCTACTCGACAACAACTCTAGTAGACTTCGCTCGCTCTCAAGCTCGGGGGCTCACACCAACAACTACTCGACGTGGCTCATACGACTCTCTTATCTCGGTGGCTACACGCTGCAAGAGTACTCGGATGATGGATTTCATGAACACTGAAGACCCTTGGATTGATTACCTAATCATTTCAAGGCTCGGGGGCTGCTATACTACACTCATCATTCAAAATTTTCAAGATGAAAGATTCAGAAGCAAGAGTGACCCTCAGCTAGAGTTCGCGACTCAACCCAAGGCTCGAGGGCTACTCCATATGGAGTGCGATTTTGCAATCGCATTTCCATATAAATCTCGACTTCAAGACTGATGAGCTGGACCACCTTCCAGCCTCGTTGCAGTTCAAGTACTATTAAAAACTTCTCTAAGCAGTACTCGAGGACGCTCAAGAACTACTCGAAGAGGCTTCAAGACTACTCGAACTACTACTCTCGACTACAACGTGCTCGGGGGCTTGTCGGGCATACTCCCCGGGTACCCATACGAGGAAGGATGAAGACGGACTCCTACTAGAATTCCCCTGTAATCCTATTAGGACTCGTTCCTTGTAATCCTACTAGGACTCATGCCTTGTAACCGACTAGGAACCCGCCCCCTGGACTATATAAAGGAGGGTCAGGTACCTTGTCGGACAACTCAACCAACCCAACACCAAGCGCAGGGCGCCACATATGATCCCCAAACAGGACGTAGGGTTCGCCACCTTGGCGGCCCGAACTTGTAAATCTTGTGTCCCGTGTCCTTGCGCATACCTTCGAGTTCCAGGTTTGGCGATCCCCACCACAATCATCTACCTCGGGTACCCCCTTGGTAGGCTTGCCGGGTTAAAACACCGACACCAGGTCTGTGATAATGCGATTAGGGAAACCATAGCGATGTACGATTTCATTCAAGAAGTCGAGGACTCTATCAGCCTTGGGGCAGGTAACATGCTTGACCTCAATCCACTTGATAAACTTGTCGATAGCCACCAGAACTCTGTTGAATCCTCCTAGCGCATTTGGGAGAGGACTAATCATATCCAGCCCCGAGCAAGCGAAATGCCAAGTTGGTGGTATCGTGATGAGTTTGTAGGCTGGAACGTTTTTGTTGCTTAGCGAAGAATTGGCATCCCTGGCACTTCTTGACTAGTTCCTCTGCATCAGCAAGAGCTATAGGCCAGTAGAAAGCACGTCTGAACACTTTTCCCACCAAGGTACGGGAAGAAGCGTGATTGCCACAGATTCCTTTGTGTGTCTCCTCCAAGATTTCCTTGCCTTCTTCGCGAGAAACGCACTTCATGAGTACATCAGAGCTCGCGCCTCGCTTGTAGAGTTGATCTCCGACTAGAGCATAAGCCTTGACATGGCGTGAGATGCGCTCGGCTTCTGACTTGTCTTCAGGAATCAACTGATGTTTAATGTAGTCGATGAAAGGAGTTCTCCAGTCCACATCAATCATAAGCACTTCGCGATCAGGCTGAACTGAAGTAGTCGTAGGTGCAGATGATTGCTCCGGAATTGATGGTTTGTGGAGTTCATGGACGAAGATTCTAGCTGGCACTTGAGCTCATGTAGATCCCAGCTTTGACAAGACATCCGCAGCAACATTGTTGTCGCTGTTGGTATTTCTTAACGTCACCACTATGGTGCCGGGATAGCGTGAGCGTGTAAGAATCACCCGGGTATACTGACGGGTGCGAACGAATCCGCAAGCGCACGGATACACCGTTGTTGCACTTCACCTCAGGAGTATTCCCAAGGGTATCGAATCCAAGGAACGGTATGGAGGACTCTACGAGTGACTATCCAAGGGAACACAGTCCCTACTGAGGTAGGTGAGTGATGTGAAGTCTCCTGTAGGTTCTCGATTCTAGAGAGGAACAAGCTCGAATAAGATCTCGCTTCGGACACCGGCCCCTCCTGACTATAACAGTTGCTTCACGACAAAGGGTCGCTTACACGCTATATCCGAACGTGGGGGATTTCAGAGGGTCCAACGGCTATCACTACCGCGGCCTACCCCAAGACAAACCGTGGGATACAGGGCATTCGAAGGATAACCAGCAGTCTAGACACCACGTCTACACCGCCGACTACTACTATAGCACAGCTACGTCTGACGTCCCGTAGAAACACTATAACACTCCGTATAAATACGGAGCGACGAACCCGCGAGGTTGAGCTAGACCTTACTCATCACTGAGTCGATTCACGCGAGGAGATATTATTGATACTTGGTCTAAATCAGATATGCATGAGCTCACTATATTCTAATAGACAGGCAATCATACAAACGAGATGCAAACTTATGCGATGATAACAGAAGATCTAGGGTCGTGTTCGTGAAGAACACGAGCCTCTAACTTATGAACAAACACAAAAGTATGAATTACTTGCTCGTCAACTAGATCGAGGAGACACATTCATGAAGAACGTGAGCCTCTAAATGATGAACGAACGAAGAACTCAAGAACAACTCATTCATGCATGAGAACCACTTTAGTCTAAATAGGAAATAATAAAATACTCACTTTAGTCTAAATGAAGAACAGCATCGCTCACGACGTACAAGGGGCAGATGGATGATGAACGGATCATCACCACCTCACCTCTACACATCCACACACTCCTCTCTACCTAGCACCACCTAGTCTAGATCCTCGTCACACACACACTCATGGTGGGACGAGGTTTCACCTCCACCAAGAGAGAATGAGAGAGGGAGAAGAGGCAAAGGTGAGAAATGGCTTCAAGTGTGCTTCACCCTCTTCTTACCCCCCTCTCCTCCTATTTATAGGCTTGTGCAACCGGCGTGAGAGCACCCAAACACCCCGGGAATGGCCTCTAGGACCAATGGGCAAGCACCACGTGGAAGCCCCTGAGTGGGCGCCACAAGGTCGGTTCGGCCGACCCCACAGGTCGGCCGACCCCCTGTGGGCCCCACTCGGGGTGTACTTTCGCGTGGTGACTGCTCTATGGGTCCTGAGGTCGGTTCCCGGTGTCTACATGATTTGGAGGCAGTTTAGGCGCTCTGGTGGGCCGTAGGATCCATGTGAAGTCTGCATGGCGGCTTCTGATTCGCTGAAGCTTCCTTCCTTGGATTGGTGATGTCATGGATCCAGGGGATGCTTGCATGTAGCCTCTCATTGGCTGAGCCTATCTTGCTAAGATCATGAGGGTGTCTTTTCTCTTCATTTCTTATGCCAAACACCTGCATTCAACTTAGCATAGCCACTGGTGGAAATTGTCAGTTTAAACCCCTATTCTAGTGTGGATGCTTAGTTCTTATGATATAATGCAAGGATTGACGGTCCTAAATTAGGTACTTAACAGCCGTCAACAGTCGCGGACCACATGATGGAACTCGAGACCATGGAATTTGTTCTCGTGTTTGCGTACCTCCTGACAGTATGCATCCATGTTTTCAGCATTACGATCCCAAGAATCGTTGACTTGATTGATGACCACCAAAGAATCACCATAAACAAGTAGTCGTGTAATGCCGAGAGAGACTGCAAGGCGAAGACCATGCAGTAGTGCTTCATATTTAGCTTCATTATTTGAGACCTTCCAAAAGATCTGCAAAACGTATTTGAGTTGCTCGCCCTTGGGGGAGATCAAAAGTACCCCGGCACCAGCGCCTTCCAACTTGAGGGAACCGTCAAAGTACATGACCCAATGTTCTGGACGCTCAATTGGAGTTGGGACTTGATTTTCCCGCTACTCAGCCATGAAATCAAGCAAGGCCTGAGACTTGATAGCAGTGTGAGGCTTAAACTCGAGCGATAGAGCGTCAAGCTCTACAGCCCATTTAGAAATCCTTCATGTGGAGTCCCGATTGTGCAATATCTCGCCAAGCGGGTAGCTAGTAACCTCAGAAATCTTGTACTCGTCGAAGTAGTGGCGGAGCTTCCGTGAAGTAATCAGAACCGCATAGAGTAGCTTCTGTACCGGAGGGTAGCGAGCCTTGGATTCTGAGAGTACTTCACTGACGAAATATACCGGCCTCTGGACAGGGTAGCCATGGCCTTCCTCCTGCCGTTCAACGACAATAGCAGTGCTGACGACATTAGTAGTCGCAGCGATGTAGAGCAAGAGCTCTTCATTGGGCAGAGAGCTGTGAGGACTGGAGGCTTGGATAAGAACTCCTTGAGCTGAGAAAGAGCTTGATCAGCTTCAGTTGTCCACGTAAACTTCTCTTGCCGCTTGAGTAGCTTGAAGAAAGGTAGACCCCGTTCTCCAAGTCGTGAGATGAAGCGATTGAGTGACACCATGCAACTAGTAAGCTTCTGGACATCTTTGATAGCAGTCGAAGCTTGCATGTTGGAGATGGCAGTAATCTTCTCAGGGTTTGCTTCGATGCCATGATGGCTGATGATGAACCCGAGTAGTTTTCCAGATGATACGCCAAAGACGCATTTGTTTGGATTGAGCTTCCATTGGTACTCCCGTAGCGAAGCAAAAGTTTCCTCAAGATCCGTGATAAGCATGTCTGGATCCCTAGTCTTTACAACGACGTCATCCACGTATGCTTCCACGTTCTTGTGAAGCTGCCTCTTGAAGCACGCTTGGATAGCCCTTTGATATGTAGCACCAGTATTTTTCAACCCGAAGGACATTGTTATGTAACAATAAGCACCAAATGGGGTGATGAATGCGGTCTTCTCTTGGTCAGATTCCTTGATTGCAATTTGATGATATCCGGAGTAGCAATCCAGGAAACAGAGTAGAGCACAGCCTGCCGTAGAGTCAATGACTTGATCAATCCGCGGCAATCCAAAAGGATCCTTGGGACAATGCTTGTTGAGATCAGTGTAGTCGACACACATCCTCCAATCGTTAGAGTTCTTCTTTCTGACGAGCACAGGATTAGCGAGCCATTGCGGGTGAAAAACTTCTCGGATGAAGCCAGCCGCGAGTAGTTTGGTAAGCTCTTTCTTGATAGCAGCCCTGCGGTCATCAGCAAAGCGACGAAGGTGTTGTCTTTTGGGGGTAGCATTAGGATCGACGTTGAGTGAGTGCTCAATCAACCTCCTGGGCACACCTAGCATGTCAGATGGCTTCCACGCAAAGATATCACGGTTAGCCCGAAGGAAGTTGACGAGTGCGTCTTCCTATTTAGGATCAAGATGTGCACTGATCATGGTTGTCTTGCTGCTGTCACCGGTACCAAGGTCAATGGCTTTGAGCAGGACATCACCAGTCGGTGCAGGCTTGTTATTGTTGTCTGTCTTCTCAGGAACCTCCAGCTCGCTCGGAGCAAGCTTTTTGGCTGCAGCGAAGACTTCCATCATAGCATTGGGTACTTGAGTTGTCGAAGCAAGTTCTACGGCTTCAGTGTCGCAGTCGTAAGAACGCTTCAAATCCCCTTGCAATGAGAGAACTCCTTTGGGGCTCGGCATCTTGAGTACAAGGTACACGTAGTGTGGAATAGCCATGAACTTGGCCAGGGCAGGTCTGCCGAGGATGGCATGATAAGAAGTCTCGAAGTCAGCAACCTCGAATTTGATGTACTCAGTGCGGTAGTGATCCTTAGTCCCAAAGGTTACGGATAGTACAACTGAACCCAAATGCGTTGCCCAAGATGATACCATAGAACGGCGAGTTGGTCTTGGTAAGCATATTGGTGATATCCAGGCCCATCTTCTTCAAGGTTTTGGCAAACAGGACATTGAGACCACTGCCACCATCAATAAGAACCTTAGTGAGTCTGGAGCCTGCCACCATTGGATCCAGAACAAGAGGATATCGTCCTGGCTCAGAGAAGCTAGTCCATTGATCCGCCCTTGAGAAAGTAATAGGGGTTTCAGACCACTTTAGAAAAGTGGGAGCTGCTGGTTGGATGGACATAATCTCCCTAAGTGCGAGCTTCTGCATGCGCTTGGTTGGAATCCCACCGAATATGACATTAATAGTGTTGGAGGGGTGCAGAAACCCAGTGTCTTTGTCGGTATTAGCCTTCTTCCCCTTGTGTTTACGAAACTTTGGGTTTGGATGTGTTGGCTCAGGTGTATTCTTCAGCGCACGACGAAGTTGATAACACTGCTCTGTAGTATGATCGCCCTCTGGGTGCCATGGGCATTTTTGCTTGGTCAATGTTGCCCAGTGAGAATCATCTTCAGTCTTAGCAGTAGTTTCCATGGCTGCAACAGTGTTGTCGGGCTTGCGCTTGCGATTAGGATTACTCGAGTAGTTATTACCCTGGCGGTTGCCCTGCTGTTGCTTGCCACTGCTGCTTCCTCCAGCATTGTTGTTGTTGTTGTTCTGGTTGTTGCGAAGATGCTTGAACCGATTCCGAGCCTTGTCTTCCTCGTCCACCCAATGAGTGATCATCTCCTTGAGTTTGGTGATGTTGGCAGGGCGAGCACGACCGAAGTCTTGGAAAATCCTGTCGTCATAAAAACCATCCTGGAAGGTGTCTTTGACTTCTTTCTCGGTGACATCAACAACAGTAGCCCGTTTCTCAAAGAAGCGGCGCATGTACTCGCGAAGAGTCTCGCCTTGTTTTTGCTTGATCAGGGCAAGGTCCATCCGAGTACCATGACGACCCAGAGAACCCGCGAAGTTGCTGGTGAAGCTATGCTTGAGTTGTCCCCAGTTGTCAATGGAGCCGTGTTTGAGAGACTCGAACCATGTGAGAGGCTCTTACTCTAAGACAAAAGGGAAATAGAATACACTTGGTATCATCATTGCCCCCGGCATTGGTGATGGACAGAGCATAACAGCGCAACCACTGCCTAGGATCTTGCTTGCCATCATATTTAGAGATACCGTAAGGCTTGAATTTCTCCGAAAGAAGCAGAGTTTGCAGTCGAGCGGAGAGAGCAGGAAAGGAATCAGAGTCAGTATCCTTTTGCTTCTCACGCTCAGTGCGTCTGGCGTTGATTGTTGTGCGAGCATCGTAGCAAGAGTCTCCCGACTTGCTATTGACGCTGCCATCATCGCCTTTGCCCTTGTTGCTAGCTTCCGGACGAGTGCGTTGAGGAGTGGAAGTGGTACGATGAGCACCTCCACTGCTGCCATGGTGACTAGGAGCACTGGTATTTTGACGTAGCATAGTATAGGCTAATTCAGCCAGCTTCGCGACTTCAGCAGCCGCCCTGTCACGAGGCATAGAGCGACCGAGTAGATTGATCGCGTTGATAGCTTCCTCTGGAGTGCGATATTCACGAGTAGCTACCGCATCCAGAGCCTCTTGAAGATTACGGGTAGGTAGAGCTTCTGCGAGTTCCCGACGAAAGGTTGCACGATCAGCATTGCGTTGGCAACGTGCAGTCTTGGCCTCCGCGGTTTCATCAGCAGGAGCAGTGGCAGAGAGTTCATCATTAGAGACATCATCCGGAAAGTGGTAATTGGCACGACGCCCTTGTGGAGTAGTTGCATCAACGACGAAAACTTCTCGATGCGATGAATAAGTACCCGTACTCTCAATGAGCTCAGTATCAGTGTCATAATCAACAAGCTTGGCACCTTCCTGGAAAGGTAAGTTGTCAAGACAAGTGATAAAGCGCTCCTGATCATTCAATGTGAGATCAGCAGGCACATGCTCAGGCCAGTAGACGAATCTACCCTCAGGTGTCGATGTGATCACCAATCCTTGAGCAGGGCCAGTCAACTGTTGTACTTCAGCAGAATCCGAACCGTAGTTGAACTCGAACTCAGATGAATCCGAATAGTAGTCAAGGTTGAAGTCCGAATCCGAAGAATACTCGAGCACGGTCTTCGGACCAGGGCACATGAGGCGCTTCAATGCGGCTTGGTAAGCAGCACTGACATGGCGATGACCGAAGAGAGGTGGTGCTGGAAAGTTATCCAAGCTGAGCGCAAGCTGTGAAGCTGAAGAAAGCAACTCAGGCTGGATAAGAGACGAAGTCAAGTTGTACTCGGACTCCGACTCGAGTTCTCTGAGTGGGTCAGAGATCGAAATTTCGCCAAAATTTTCGATGAAAACTTCCATCGAAGCTTGCGTAAGCGTTGAGGACTTGAGCTTTGACTTCGGAGTTAATGCCAAGAAACGCAGGAACGATCCGACGCTGTCGGCAACGCAAACCCAAGAGCCAAAAACGAAAGTGTCGCCTTGCTGGAAAGCGACGGTCGGCTTGATGATGACGAGAGCCATCGAGTTCGCCAGTGGATCAACGACGAGATCCCCTACCTAGCGTGCCAGCTGTCAGTGTTTTAGACACCGAGCCTACGACGGGGTACCCGAAGTAGTAGATTGTGTGGTGGGGCTCGCCGAGATCAGGAACACGATGGTGAGACACGGGGCACACAATTAGACAGGTTCGGGCCGCAATGTGCGTAATACCCTACATTATGTATGCTGCGTGGCTCTGTATTGATTGTGTATGTTTTGAGAGGGGTCCCTGCCTCGCCTTATATGCCACGGGAGGCAGGGTTACAAGTCGGATTGATACAAGGTACTATTCGAGTAGGACTCGGAGTAGCCTATACAGGGTATGGAAAGCTATCCTAGTCTTAGTACAAGTTCTTGTCCATCTTGTCTTGCCTCGTGGTCCACGGTACCAGCACCGTGGCCCACTAGTCGAGTAATCCAGGTGTGTAGGAACTCATCTCCCGGGTATGGCCCACATGTGTTGGTGGACCCAGTGATGCCCGGTCGACAACAGGTGAGCCATAGTAGTGGAGCCTCAACGAGCTCTCCTGGCTCACCGTCGCCTCAGCCTGCACCGGATCTGCAAGAGAAAAGTTAAGTCGCAATCGAATCTGAGAGCGAGAGAGAGCTACCACCTTACCTTCCTTGTCGTTGAGTACGCGCCACCGCCACCACCCTTCACGGATCCGAGCGCACGCTAGAGAGGAGAAACTTTATCTGCAATGCCGCTTGGCCATCCGCGCTTCCCAACCGCTCCCATGCCGCGCGGCGCCGTCCGGGAGCTGCTCCGACGGGGGCCCTGGGCGGACTGGACAACGCGCCGCCGGAGCTCGCAGGCCACCCACCGCGCCAGGACGGAGGCCGCTACCCCAAACGGACCACGCCGCTGGGGCCTGGGGGTCGCAGCGGCCTTCGCCGGGTCGTGCAGCGCCGTGGCCTGCCGGCACGTGCCCCCTCTCTCTGAGCTGCACCCCACGCCGGATCTCGTGGGAGCAGGCAGCGGTGGAGAGAAGGGAGGGGCGATGGAGGCAGGCGCGAAGGGAGAAGGGGTGGGAAGGCGGCGGCGGCGGGTAGCACGGAGAGTGGGGGCGGCGACGGGTTGCAAGAGACAGGGAGGAGGAGGCGGCGGGGGAAGAGGAGTGAATAGGGGGTTAGGGTTCAGGCAGGGGGCGGGGGTTATGCCGGTTGAGCGGGTGGGAGGGGATGTTTGAAAAATGCCTTGTGAGGGTGTTTTTGTGAACATGACAAATTTTCATTCTCGTATCGAAATAAATTTCAGTTCGAGGACCAATTCGAAAAATGTACAAACGCGGAGATTTTACGGGCTGGGGGAGTTGGGTGTAGTTGCGATATTCAGAAAAGTGAAGGGTCTTTTTGCAAAGTTGCCAAACGCGCGGAGAGCACCCCAGACGGTGACGCGTCGAGCAACGGAGAGGCCACAGAGGCCCGGATGGCTCTGGTGCGAGGAAAGGGGAGGAGCTTTTCATTTCCCACCCCAGACGGTGACGCGTCGAGCAACGGAGAGGCCACGGAGGCCCGGATGGCTCTGGTGCGAGGAAAGGGGAGGAGCTTTTCATTTCCCCGATTGATATTGACTGACACGATCCTGAGGTTGCTCTTGGGCAGATAAATTTGGATCACGCTCGTACTTTGAGCACCTTTCATGTGGTCTAAGACTGTCTCCAGCAACATTCCCGTTCCCCTCGCGCAAACAACCCTCCCTGAGGAAAGGTGAGAGAAGAAGAGGAAGCTGCGCTTGCAGCAGCCAGGCGTATCCCCTCGCGCATGAGGCAGAGGCCGTTGGCTCCCGCGGTCAGAGGGAGCTCGAGGAGGCGCGGAGGCGGAGGACGGGGAAGGCGGAGCACGGGGTGGAGCGAAGACGGGGAAGGGGGAGCAGGCTCCGTTGGCCCGCCGCCGCCGACATATGCGTCCACATCGAGCGTCGCCGGAGGAGGCCGCGGCTCGCGGGCGAGGAGCGCCGCCGCACGCCGCTGCCTCGGGACCGCCGCGCTCTGGAGGAGGTACGCCGTCGCCGCCGTCCCCGTTGCCACCAACGCTCCTCCCGGCGTCCGGATCTGCGCCGCGGCTACTCGGAGGCCGCACTGCCCCGGATCTGCTTCGGCGGCCGCTGTGCGGGAGCAGAGCCTCCACGCCGGCGGGGGTGGGGGCGAGGAAGGGAGGCCCTGCCAGCCTGGACGAGGCGGAGGCGGTCGCGGGGTCACAGAGGCCGTGGACCTCTAGCGGCGCAGGCGGGCGTGCGGTCAACACGTCGTTCTCCGGCGGGGTGGAGGAGGTGACGGGTGGGGGAGACACCGGCCGGGTGGAGGAGACGCCGACGGGGTGGAGGAGGATGGATCCCGCGCTGCCGCCGGGCCATGGCACCGACCGGAGCTCGCGCAGCGCCTGCGCCCGCGCCGTGCCGCGCTCGGCCGGATCCCGTGTCGCCGCCGCGTCCGCGCCGTGCAGCGCTGGGCCGGAGCTCGCGGCGAGCGGCGAGCCTCCTCCCGGCCCGCAACGCCGAATCCTCCGCCCCGAAGAGGATTTGTGCGCGGCAGCTCCGGTGGCTCCTCGAGGGCGCGGTGGAGGCCGCCGAGGCCGGCCTGGAGTGGGCGCCGCGTCGGGAGGAGAGACGGCGGACGGAGCAAGCGGTGGTGGAGCACGCGGAGGAGGCCACGACGGTGGGGCCCGCGGGCGGTTGGGATGGGGAAAGCCCCAGACCCCCCGAGAATGCGGCACGGCGGTGGCCTCCCTTCAAAATGCAGCAGCTGCTGCGGTAGCTGCTGGAGCTGCAATAGTGCTCCTTTTTTCCTCATTTTGAAGATGCAGACCGGTATGCAGCATCTGCTAGAGTCAGTCTAAGACATATTCTACGTACTACCTCCGTTGTTAAATATATGACGTAAACTAATTGTTTGTCTTAAACGTGATATATTTAAAAACAGAAGTAATATATCTTGAATGATTATTTTTTTCCCTCCACAGCCAAACTTTACGTCACCTTATATTCTAAATTGTCCTCAGGCCGGTAGTTGCGCATCACGGCCACACGGCCCACCGCCGTCTGATCGGCCAGCTGGTAATAGGTGGTGGTAATGAACATCACAGACCTTGTCAGGTCAGAAGGCGACTAGCGCTCTACCAGCCTGTTCAGCTGGCTGGTGGCTGACGGCTGACGCTGATTTGTTCTGAAAGAAAAGTACTGCTGACTGATAATTGATGGCTGATTTGTTCTAAGAGAATAGTACAAGTTCTGAGCAAGACTGCAATTCCCGTTCCCAACAAATCCACACTCCTTTCTTACAAAAAATAACAAAAACAAATCCACACGACCACACTCCTGTTGCAGGCCCTACTGTACTCGGCAGGGGGGGGTGCGGGTCTGCGGGAATTCTATTTATTTATTTAGTTGAACTAATTTTTCACTAGGACGGAATTTTTTTCACTAGTACAAAAGGTACTATCAGCCTGTTTTCTAACCTGCTAGCTTCTGGCTGGTGTTGATTTGTCTGAGAAAAAAAATACCGTTGACTAGTAAATGGTTGGTGATTTGTTCTGAGAGAAAAATACCGCTGACTAATAGCTGACAAACAAGACGTATGAAACTAGTGTGGAGTCAAGAGCCTGCCTTGCTCGCTTTTCGATGACCATTTCTCTCACAACATAATTTTCCAAACTACTCCCTCCGTTCTTAAATATATGACACCGTTGACTTTTTACTCCAACTTTGACCACTAATATATATTGAACAAATTAGTTAACTAAAGCAAAATGTATATCATTACATCTATTATCCAATGTACTTTAGATTTCACTTGTTGGTTGATCAATTTGCTAAAATATTTGTAGAAAAGACGAATAGTCAAACGAACGAAAAAAATCAATGGTGTCATATATTTAAGAACGGAGGTAGTATCTTGTACTATAACAGCTGACTCATACATAGGGTTACATCAACTTTGAGCGACTAATATAAGCCTTGGCTCGGTCTTCTCAGAAGTCTACTATTGTAAAAAGTTCTATGTCCTATGCTAAAGTACATGTCTAAGGTCAGCTTCATCTCACGTGTGTTACGCAGGAGTACGAGCAATTTCTAGATCTATTCTAAAATGTCTTCTTTTTTATACAATACTGTGGAGTGGTCTTCCTTCTCTAAGTTTTTTCATAAATTTTTTAATATACTAGTGGAAGTGCACGCACGACACGTGCGTGATAAAAAGAAATTAAATACAATATGAGTTTATATAATTATAAACTCATAGTTATTGATATGTCAATATTTCATCATAATTTATTATGAACTTGTTTAATTACATCATATCGCATAAATCACTACAAGACTCATCGATCAAAAAATATTGTATATTGAATATTATTATATTATTAAAACCATATCAATATATGCAGTACTCTACATTTTGGTATTATATTCCAAACCATCATATTTCATTATCTTAACAATATCTAGTCAAAGAGCACGCGCGTAACAATATCTAGTCAGAGAGCACGCGTGCAACACATGTATTTACATGAAATAAAATATTTTGCAAAAAATATTAATACCACCAAATTACGATCCAATTACTCTATACCAAGATTTTTTTCATGACAAGTAATAATTACATTTGTTGCAAGTGTTGACTTCGTCAAAGAAATACAATTGAAATTTGCATCATTACTTATGTTTCTTGTGCTATACGCCTCTACGTCTTTCACTAACTACTGCTATCACTCACACTCCCCCAGGCACAACCCATGAAAATCCTCCACAACCTGGCTAGCGACGCCATCGTAGCCAGACTGACTGCCCATAACTCACCTCTCATCGCTTGTCTTACCTGCTAGCCATTAGAGCCTAAAATCTTGAAAAATCAGTCTCAACCCTCGTTCCCTAAACACCTTCTAAATCAAACAAAGCTGATGTCTCACCACGACTCCCGAACTGTATCACGAACACACACAATGTATACTTGATTTCACAAAAAAGTTTTGATACTCCCGGGGCTTGGGGTGCTCCAGTCCACTCGCTGGCCTCGTCTTGTAAAACATAAAAATGAGAAATTTCAGAAATCACAATATCTACAAGACGTTCTCAATTTTTGTAATCCGGTCTAATTTCACAACTCTATAATATGTAAGAATTAGACTCATCAATCTAACATGTTTCCTAACTAATTCTACAAGTCTATCACCACTTTGGGCAAGTGGGCAAATAGGTGTAAAAACATGATCAACCAAATCACAAATGCGGTTGGCCACATAGCAACCCACCAATGAGACATCAGTTATTTCAAACATAAATCATCTTAAGCACAATTTACACTTTTATAGGTACAAACATTACCAAAACAATGCTCAAATATACGTTTATATACTTTACAACAGGAATTTTCTTCGCAAACTATTTATATCTAGATGGAATATTAAACAAACTGCACACATTCCCATATAGAAAAAATAGAAGTTAATGAAATATGAATGGATGCACTACCACCATCACCATAACACAGGAAGGTCTAAGATCTCAGTATGTTTCTCTTCAACTATTGGATCATATTCTACATACATCACTAAAATTTAGTCAGCTTATTATCCTGGATTGACAATATCTAGGAGTGCTCCACATGTAGATAAAGTATCTACAAAAGACGCACAAGTATTGAATGAAAATTTATCTCAAGGTAAAGTTTGTAAAGGGTAGGACTAAAACCCTCGCCGCACCCACCTCCTGACCGGCTCATGTGGCACCAGTGCTTCTACCGCCGGACAATAAACCATATTCTTGTTTAACCTGCATTCAGCTAGCAGCAAACAAACCACTAATGACTAATCCACACGATACATTGAACAAGAACAATAGCTGAAAAAACAATGGATGGTCTAATCCATTTTTTCATTACCCACATTCAAATAACTTGGGTATCATAAGTTAATCAACATAATGTACCTTCAGAAGTCAGAGGCATCAGAGAACCATTTTCCCTGCAATCTTGGTTTTGGTGTCGTTTCCAAAGTTGGTCCCCAGAAACTTGGAGGCAAAAGAAGAATGACTCAAGAAAGTCTTCCAGTCAACACAGGTAGAGTTTTATACAACACACCAGTTCTGAACAAATCACACCAATCAGATCAAATTTGAACCAAATATGTTTCAACAACAAAAGCACATTGGCAATAGAATAGGTAGCATTGTAGCAAGATCACAGGGGAAATAATTGTTGGTGTTTCTTAACGTCACCACTAGTTGTGCACCTAGAGGGAGCGTATAAGAGCGACCGGGTATACCTCAAGCGCACAGAAATACCGTTGTAGCACTTCCCCAAGGAAGGAGAGTATTCCAAGGGTATCGAATCCAAGGAACGATGTGCACTATCTTCTACTCTAGTATAGATGGTCCAAGGACACAACACTGATTGATAGGATAGGTAGAAAGGATCTGCTTGGACCGAGCGCAGAGTCTAGCACGGTCTCTCAGGTATAACACTCGCTTTGGGCGCCAACCCACCCTAGATGTTTAAAGCTAGGCAATATGTTCTGGCAACGGGGCCCTACTCGGTACACAGGCGCGGAGGGTTGCAAAGGGTCCAACAGGCAGTCACCACTGCAGCCTACCTCTATCGTTACGTGAATGTACTTAGTATTCGCAGGATAACCTATGGTTCAGACACCACGTCTACACCACTGACTACTACTATAGCCGGACACCGTCTGACGTCCCGATAGCTCGACTATTGCACTCCGTATAAATATGGAACTACGAATCCGCGAGGGAGATACTGGCACTAGCTCAAGGTATACTCTATCACTCATGCAATATCACGAATGCACTTTGATCTAACTAGAGTTATGCAGGAGTATCAACTTTACTCTAATAGACAAGCTAGCAAACTAGATGCAAACTTATGATCTAAGTCTACTAGATCGAAAGGGTTGTGTTCGAAGAACACAAGCCTCTAAATCAAGAACAAACGAAGAACACAAGAACAAAGCAACTAAGCTTGCCTACGACTTTAGTCTAAATAGAAAATGTTGAAATACTCACTTTAGTCTAGATGAAGAACAAAGGCACCGCTGGGGATCGTTCTTGAGGAAGATGTCATGAACATGACATGGCCCCAAGCCTCCCACCTCACTTCCTAGCACTAATCCTATACAAAGAGCTCTTCTCTCCTAAAGAGAGGCTCCAAGGCCAAAATGAAGAGGAGGAGGAGAAGTGTGTGTTCCAAAAGTAAGTCCCTCCCCTTCTATTTATAGGCAAGAGGGGAGCTTGCTCTGGGGCTCAAAGTGCCCCAAAACGCCCAGGATCGCAACCAAGGACCAATCAGGGGCTGCCACGTGGAAGGTCGAGATCAGCCGAACCAAGATCGGTTCGGCCGATCCACGGTTCGGCCGAAACCGTCATGCCACGTGGTGCCTTGTGCTTCTTCGTGGTGGCTGACTGGTGGGTCCTGAAGTTACTCCCCTGAGCATGCCAAGTTTCCCGACGATTTTGGGGGATAAGTGGGCCCTTGAATCCATGCGATGTCCATGTGGCGCTTCATGATTCGTCGGGCTTGCCTCTCTTGGATTGATGACGTCAGTGATCTAGGGGAATCCTAGGTGGCATCCCCTCATTAGCTGGTCTTGAAGTACTTGGATCAAAGACTTGTGCTTTTACTCCTTTTTCTAGTGCTAATCACCTGTATTTGCATAATCACCAACACTTGTTGAAAATGTTAGTTTAAGCCCTATTCTAGCGTTGATGATCATTTCTCATGCCAAAAGGTACATGTTGACGGGTATAAAATGAGTAGAAAACAGCCGTCAACAATAACTACCTAGCATCTTTCAATCAGTTTCTGAAATTCATAAAGTAAGAATAAACTAAAAATTAAGTAGACAAAAAGTAACCTATGCATCATTAAATATTATCAAGCCAATCATCTAATACATCGTACAAGCATTTGAGAACAGACCATCTTATTTCTTAATTTCACGCTAGACTAATCAACAATTCTTTAATCATGTGGCCAAAATTGTGAAAACAAGAACTGTGAAGTTTATTACGCATGGAACAACTTTTTTTTTCTTGTGTCAACAAGGACTATTTTTTGAAAACCAATACGTAATTAAATATAATTCTAACCAATATATTCCAATCATGTGTGGATTATTTTTTAAAAAAAGGAAGACACATACAGTGACCATCACATTTAAAATGATAGCATCAATGAAACCTGGATGTTATAAGCACTTGACTGAAATCTAAGGGAATGTGTAATGTTTCCCACTGCTTTAAATAAAAGGAGGTTCTGCAAACCTTTTTAATATTGAACCAAATCTATGGTAACCATCTGGCAATCAGAATAAATGAGAAATAAGTAATTTTTTCAAACTAGAAATCCAAATGAGATTACGATTATCTGCTACTGACCTATTAGCAAGGTACACATTGTGCATAAATTAGCTGCCACAAGGAGGAAAAATATATAAGTTTTGTAAGTTCGTTTTTCATGATTAAAACCATACAACTACTCATTTGTTTAATGTAGGTGTGTGTGATCTGTTATTAAAAAATGGCAGATGATGATTGCAAATTTTGTAAGCTCCAAATATTCAGTTTGCTATTGCATCACTCCTTTCCAGATCATGTATCACAGCTCCTAGACCATCCGTCACATAAGAAAATGAGAAATAATAAGGACCAGAAAAAGGTTATATTTCAAACTTTCAGATGAAAAAAAACTGAACAAATTGTAAATGTAAGTCTGACAAATTGATACTCAGGACTAAATTGCCAAACACATGGGGGCAATAAGAGGGGAAATCAATTAACCATTGACAAAGATTAAAAATAGAAATTAGGATAGGATAAATCAAATTGGAAGTAAATTAATCCAAATCAAAATATTTATCACCCTGAAGTTATTTAATTGCATATCCTTACATGTTCCTCAGATTGCCTATTTTGTTTCTCCGCGGATAAAATAAAAATTTAGATATTCTTGTAGACTCTAAATGGCTCCAATACTCTTTAAGATTAGGATGACAATACATTCTTTGAACTGTATACTTCAGTAATACTTTCTAACAACATTGCATAGTGGATGACAGAGATATCCTCGATACTTAGCAAGATCACAGAGCCACTGGTAAATAAGACCAAATAGGCGTGCTAATTCAGGATCCTACCTTAAAAAACAATTAAGGAACTACATAATTCCAGCAATCGATAACGCTGGTATTATATTTGCAGAACCTATGGATCATACTATTTCAACATAACTTAATCTAACCACTAACATTTCTAAATAGAAAATTGGCTAAGCATGGTTGTGTATTCTCAATCAAAGACGGTGTATCTCTAACTTTAAATGATTCAAACCACAAATAACATTTACATTCTGATGGATCTACCATCCTAAAGTAAGCACAAGCAATAGTAGAATGAAGGGAATGGCATACAATAAGATCGGAAATAGGTTAGCAAATAATGAGGTGAAGGATCACTTGCCTCTTGGGTTGGGGTCGTAGTTGAAGCTGAAGCTGGTGCTCAACGGTGCTCCAGCCTCCAGCTGGTGCTCAACGGCATCAACCTTTCTAGTTGAACCACGACCCCAACCTTAACATAGCTGAAGCTGCCATATACCAGTAATTTAAATAATTAAATTCAACATTTCTAGGTTTTAGTAGAAATCTTGTGCTCTAAAACTATGAAATGTTACTCTTCATCATGAAATACCACATCAACCATTTAAACTGTCAAAAAGAATACTTGCTAATTCTAAAGTCTAAAAATGTGTAAAAACAAAAATAGAGTGATAAAAAGATAAGAGATCCTTAAAGGTACAAGTCCATGACTGCCTATGGTTTGTAGAGTTTAGATTAGCTAGTCCGAATGTGCAAAAGCAAATGAAAACCTTGAATTATCGAATATAAAACAGTATAAATAAAGTATCGATGAAAGAAAAGCAATGGAACCAATATGATACTATTCCCTATTTTTTGAACTTTTGATAATATAAATGTAGATGACATACCAGGGTTGAATATTTAGCTCCAACCTAATTTTTGGCACACATCTTAAGCAGCATTACATCCATGTTGCTTGTCGGTGGCAACTCATAGAGAACCCCATACCTGCACAAATCACACACAAATCACACCAGTGAGATTAAATCTGAACCAAGCACGTTCGTTCTTCACATTGGCAAGAGAAAGTAGTAAGGTCAGGAAGGGAAACAAAATACATAGTATCCTTCAACCATTTTTGAAAGGAACTGCTTTCACACAGATATTCTTTCCTCAAAATTTAAATAGTTGATGCCACCATATGAAATAGTTATTGTGCCACAATTAATTTCTTTCTAAAATATAATTCCCATGCAAATCAATTAAAATGTCCTGAAATCGGATGGAAATGGGTCAAATTTGAGCTCCGTGGCACCCAACAGTGTTGCTGGCGCCGACGCCATTAGTGCGGTCGCCTTGTTCTTCCTCCTGGTGCCACTCTCCCACCTAGGCCTTGCTGCGCCTCCTCAGGGTGTAGCTCAAATTAGACTTACTCAAATTTAGTAATATTAGATCAATCAGGAATTGCACCAAAACAAAATATTTACAACGACTTCCTATATCATGCTGTACATAACGTGCAAGATGTCGAGTGAAAATGTGCCCCAAAGAGATACATCAACGGTCAAAACATGGAGCTAACTACGACATAATGTGATCCATATAGAAAAACCAACCCCACTCACCAACCATGCACGGCAACGTCGCTAGCATTTCTAGTTTCCTTGGTGCCACGTCGTGTTGAGGTCAGCGAGAATATGATCGTAGGTGCACGTCGCCAACGCTAGGAAACCTCCGCCACGATGGTGGATCCATGCTCCTTTATTGTACGTGTGATCCAGGGAGAGCTGACGTCACCCGACCAGAGTTCACCAGCTTCATTGCAGGATTTCAGTGCTCGGATAGAAAATGAAAAAAAGACTACCAAATGAAATGCCCTGCGATGTGGGTTTCCAATTACCATAATCAAATAGAATGCGCTGAATGTATATTTCCACTTATAAAGATACGTGATTGGTAGATCAATTGATTATCCATGACTAATCTCAAGAGGATGGGAAACACGAAATGTGAGGGAACAACAGGATCCAAAATACCATCTAGCTAACTTTTGTTTCAACTTTTTATCTTTAGCTAGTAACTCATGTTTTTGAAATACAAATTAATTTGTAGTTATACGACTTCATATAATTGTTACTCCCTATAGACAATTTTAAACAAGATCAATACACTTTGTCCACATGTCTCTTATAATACAGAAAAGAATGTGTTGTCCAGGAGATATAACATTAAAATTGGAGAGGACCATAGCAACCAAATATAATAAGAAAATGACAAGGGACACAATAATTTTTTACCCGATTCAAGGCAGCTTCCTGACAGTGGCCGACACCACTAATGCATCTTCACTCACCAATCACTATGTTCAAGCGGTCAAGCACTATTGAGAGTTGTCTCCACATTGATCGAAGAGCCACACAATGTCTAGCAATCAGCACCACTGTGTTAGATCCAACCTCACACATTGTGCAAACAAATGAAACAACCAGCCCACACTACGTTAGATCCAACCACACCCTACCCAATCGCCCTGGGGAAAGAATGATTAAACCCTAACCTTTTTTAGATTAACTCTTTGTCTGGCAGTGAGCGCCAATGAAAGTAACATAGGAGGAGGTTGAGGCAGCGCGGCGTACCTTGGAGAGGGCCGAGGTGCTGGGTTGCGGAGGAGCTCAGACCTCGGAGGAGGTGAAGAGGGCCGGGTAGGAGGTGGCCTCGAGCACCAGCATGCCGAGTTGCGTCGTCGATGAAAGCGCCACCGCCTGCGCCGAGAACTGCCCGATCATCAGCTCCCCACGGATGCTCCATGTCGTATCACCCTCATTCTCTTCACGAGCGGTGGCTATCGACGGGAAGGCACGACAGAGTAGGATTTGGAGTCGCACCTAGGGATTAGGGAAGCCAGAATTCGTCGGTCATCCACCCTGCTTGCCTCCGTGTGTTGTCTCCGCACCGTGCCGCATCACCGCCGCCACCTTCAAGGAGGCTTTGAGGGAGGCTGGCCGGGGAGGGCGGCGCATCACTACCGCCACCTTCAAGGAGGGGATGAGGGTCTGCAGATCCGGTAGGGGAGCCCGCCCCGAGGCCGACCGCGTCGCCACTCCCCGGTGGGGGAGCTCATTCGTCTGCGTGCTCGATCCTTGACGGGGGAGCTCGCCACCAGCCGGCAGGGAAGACGAGGCCGACGGGGAGCAGGAAACCGATGAGAGAAGGGGTCGACGCCCGCGGGGAGCCAACGCGAGGAGCTGAGGAGGCCGGCGGAGGAGTTTTTCGTCATCTGGGAATTGAGTTTTATAGGGAGCACGGAGTGTAAAAAGGGAAAGAATATTGATTGGTGTGATTTAGGGTATTGAACTCAAAAGGAAATAGTCAAGGACTCAAAATATCATTTACATATAAATGGTGTCAATCTAATTGCATTTGAATGTTGTTGATCTAATCACACGGTGATTCTTTCCTTACTTGATCTTTCTTTTTTCCCTCTTTCCTTGCTAACTATTTATGAATGGCGCGGCTACCATTGACAAAATGACGTAGCAATTTTTTCCTTAGTTCATCTAATCATGCATTGATTCTTTCCTTATTTTTCCTTTTCTTGATGCGTCATCAATCACACCAATCAATTTTTCTTTACTTTGTATTGTACATCAATATCTCTTTCCTTTTGAGTTCCTGAGTGTTTCTTTTTGAGTCATGCCATCAATCACGCCAATCAATTTCTCTTTCCTTGAAAAAAGAATGAAGAAAGAAAACAACAGCCATGATTACCTCCGACATTTGAAAAAAAGAATGAAGAAAGGAAACAACAACCATGATTGACGGTATTGAACTCAAAAGGAAATAGTCAAGGACTCAAAATATCATTTACATACAAATGGCGTCAATCAAATTGTATTTGAATGTTGTTGATCTAATCACACGGTGATTCTTTCCTTACTTGATCTTTCTTTTTTCCCTTTCCTTTTTTCCCCTTTCGTTGCTAACTATTTATGAATGGCGCGGCTACCATTGACAAAATGACGCAACAATTCTTTCCTTAGTTCGCCTAATCATACAGTGATTCTTTCCTTATTTTTCCTTTTCTTGATGCATCATCAATCACACCAATCAATTTTCTTTTACTTTGTACATCAATATCTCTTTCTTTTTGAGTTCCTGAGTATTTCCTTTTGAGTCATACCATCAATCACGCCAATCAATTCCTCTTTCCTTGAAAAAAGAATGAAGAAAGGAAACAATAGCTGTGATTGACGGGGTGGGTCGAGTGGGTACACACGGGCGGGTAAGAATGGAGTGGGTGAGAAAATAGTGGTTTTCGGTGAAAACATTTTCTATCGGTGAATTTTGGCGCCGTCCTTCGTTTCGTCGTGAGTTTTGGTGAGGACCTGGACTGACAGGTGGGTCCTCTACGAGAGGTGGGTATGTTTCCCCTTGGGTGAGAAATGTTTTTCAATTCTTTTTCTTTTATTTTAATATATAAACCTTGTTTTGCAAACGGATCTGTGCCTTCAGCAATACGTAAAACTGAAGCGGGAAATGATGATGGGCCTCTGAAGATGGGCTTCGCAAGAGATCTCGGCCTAGAAGGAAGAAGACCCCAATCGATCGATGATATTCGTGCGTGAGGGCCGGAGCGGATTCCACCTGTGTGGAATTATATATATATATATATATATATATATATATATATATATATATATATTCTCTATTTTGCAAAAATAAATGGTTCCCCAAAAATTTAGCAGATCTATACTACTGCCGCCGTACCCCACGGCACGGCGGCAGTTGCCGTGGCCCACGGCCAGACGTGGGCCCGAACTGTCCGATGGACATACCGCCGTACCACACGGTGGTATGTCCCTACCGCCGTGGGGTACGGCGGTAGGTCCTAGCGCCGTAGGGCACGGCGGCTGCAGGCCTGGTACCCCCGTGCCCCACGGCGCTTGGATCTGCAGCCTATATAAGGCCGAAATTCAGCTGAAAATGTCATAATAATTCGGAAAAAAGGAAAGAGAGGTGGGAGGAGAAGAGAAGGGAGTGAGGAGGAGGTGGCGAAGGTGCGAAGCTCTGCCGGTTTTTCGTCTCGTTAGAGGTAAATACTCTGGTAATTAATATTTTGAACTGTGATAATTCATATTTTGAAGTATTGTTTTAGTGTAGATCTGCTTAGTAAAAATATAGTTTTAGTGTAGATCTACTTAGTAAAAATATAGTTTTAGTGTAGATCTACTTAGTAAAAATATAGTTTTAGTGTAGACCTACATAGTAAAATTATAGTTTTAGTGTAGATCGATTAGTAAAATTATAGTTATAGTGTAGCTCTGAGTAGATATATTTTGTAATTAAAGATCCACTTGTTAATAGCGATTTTTTTCATGTTGTCATACATGTCGGATGCAGTTACTGTCAAGTTGTATTTCGGTAATGGCCAGATTAGATATGGTGAAAATGGAGTTGACTTGTCAGAATTTGATTCGGTTGACCATGTGATTAGAAGAGCAGCCGAAAGAACTTGGGGGTCCATAACCAACTTTTTTTATAAGGCATTCCATATAGATGTAGAGCAACATGACTTGTCCATTATGGCTCTAATCAACAGGAGTGAGGCAGTATATTGGGAGCTTATGCCACTTCAAGGCACTGAATATTGGAGGAGTTATATCAAAATAGCATGTCAAATTGGTTTGCCTGTGATTTTATTTATCCAAGTTGTTCACAAGACTGGGTCTAGTAGTCAAGTGCATGAGGAGGGTAGTGGTGCTCACCAGGGTGAGGCTGAACTAGAAGCAGGAGATGGTCCTGCAACTGAGGCAGAAGAAGGAGATGGTGCTGCCACTGAGGCAGAAGAAGGAGATGGTCACACACCCTTTGAGGCCCGTGGTGAAATTGACGAGGGGGAAGTTAATGAAGAAGTACTAAGGCAGTACGAAATGGAGGCCGGTGACGATGAAAGTGGGTTGCAAGAGGACTCCTCAGATGATGAGGGTGGCCCGCTAGTGCCAATGGACTGGGACAGCTACAATTTCTCACAGCTATCTGTTAATCCTGGTGAGAATGTGTCCTGGGAGTATAGAGATAATTAGGTTTGTGTTGGCGCCATGTATAGGAGTGCAGTCGAGGTGAAGAATGCAGTGAAGAGGTGGGCCACCCTTACTCAGCAGAGAGAGTTCAGGGTAGTGAAGAGTTCTCCACACATATATGATGTACAATGTGTGAAGCCCAACTGTCCTTTTCGAGTGTATGCTTCCAAGGGCAAGTGGAAAAATTACTGGGAGGTCAGGTCTGTTGTGGATCACACTTGTGTACTTGACCAGCTAGATGCAAGCCATCATAATTTGTCGGCCGGTTTTGTGGCCAGCCAGATGTTTGCTAAGATTGTCGAAAATCTTGCTTATGAGACCAAGTTCATTATCTTGGCAATTGAGGAGAAATTTAGGTACTTGATAAGTTATGGTAAGGCATACATGGCGAAGAAGAAGGTAATGGAGTTGAGGTGGGGTACTTACGAAGCATCCTACGACAATCTGCCTCGATTGCTGAACACAATTGCCATGCTAAATCCTGGTAGTTATTATGATATCAAGGCTTATAATCTTGTATCAAGGCCAGGGAAGCAAGTCTTGCAGCGGGCATTCTTAGCATTAGGTTCCACTATTGCTGCATTCAAACTTCATTTCATCATCCTCTAGAGTCGGCTTGTATCATTAAGAACTTGATTTCAGATGCATTATAGCATGTTTCCTCAAACAGTAAAACTAGTACTAGGGTGTGTTTCCTGTGAGTCACTGCGTCAAATAGTGAACACATAGGGTGTGTTTTCTGTGAGTCACTGCACCAAACAGTGAACCTAGTACTAGGGTGTGTTTCCTCCGAGTCACTGCACCAAACAGTGAACCTAGTACTAGGGTGTGTTTCCTCCGAGTCACTGCCCATTTTTCTTGCCCCGGATCGAATGGCCCACCGTCCAGTCTGCTTCATTGCCTACATATATGTGAGCACTCTTCTCCAGTGCCACTTCTCAACACAAGAAGCACCAATAAGTTCCTGGACTGGGGATGATGATGGCTCCCTTGGTCCAGCACTATGGAGCCAGCAAGATCTAGAGTTCAACAACAAATTTCCAGTCTTAGATAAGAGAGATTTCAAATCCATGCGTGATGTTAGAAAGTACGCACCAAATCAAACGGTGAACTGGCCAAGGTGTGCACACGGTGAGTTCTGTGTGATGCAAGTTTACCAGGGATGGAACAACTCTGGTCGACGCTTTTGGCATTGCTCACGAGCATGGGTAAGCAAAACTACGTGACCTTTGTCCTTCATCATTTTATGGTTTACTAATGTAATCTCGGTTTCTGCAGTACTCCGACCAACCAGATAACTGCGGTTTTGTGCAATGGGTGGATCCCCCAGCTATTCACCCGTATCAACAGTACATCGACTACCTCGAGGATGTTGTCATCTTCAACATGAGGCAAGAGCTCGCGTCGGCATTGGCTTCTCTAGATCCGACATCTACCAACGACGACGACGGACCGGTGACCGGACCAATGGTGGTGAAGACGAACACCAACTGTGAGGACGAGTTCTGTTGTTGTCCATGCCACGAGAAGAAGGACAACACTCCACCATCAACTCCACCCCCGCCACCATCTGATCCAACTCCACCCCCGCCGGGGTACGGGTACTACATGCCCTCCCAGCACTCCGGCGGGTCTATTGTTGACGGCTGTTAAGTGCTACTTTTACACCGTCAATACCTGCATAAAATAAATGTAAAAGGATCATCAACACTAGAATAGGGGTTTATACTAATAATTTCCACAAGTATTGGTGTTTCTGACTTTTGTTGCAGGATGCACCGAAATACGTGTTAAATGACACAGTTGAGAACAAGTGCACCAATGGCATAGATATGACATCATCATAAACAATCACAAATGCCAAATTGGTCTGCACCACTGCGATGGGCTCGTCGAGACGATCGAAATGGATATATCATTTGTCTACTTTGGAGTTCGGATGAAAGAGATACGCACAAGATAACATGTGGGCCCGGTGGGACCCACACCAAGCCACATGGCGACGTGCTGTCACACAGGAGTCCACGTGTCCATGACACATCATCGATCCAAAGAAATACACTCTCGACCAATCAGGAGCTAGTACGCGGATCTAAGGGCCCACAACCACGAGATAAATGGCTAAAAATACCGCATACACCCCCATACCCACCTTGGGACCCACCTAGCAGTCACCTGGACGAAAGGCGGTGCGAGAGGACCCACCCGGGGGTCGGTCGACCCCCCAGGTCGCCCGACCCCATTTTGCGGCCTCTCATGTCGCCCTTCCATGTGTCGGCTTGTCGTGAAGAGGCAAAGGCGGTTCTAGGTGTGTGCCCGAAGATTCCCTCAAGATCCTGCCGGAAAGCTCCTTCTCTTGCAAGCTACTTGGTCTCCACTCCTCTTTGCCACATGTCAGCACCCTATTGGTGGCGCCCAAGGCAGCCAAGGGAGCTCCTCCTACCCCCCTTGGCCTATAAATATGAGGAGAGGGGGCTAGAATAGAGACACATCACATTCCTCTCCTCCTCATTAGAAACACTTGTTTCTCCTCTCACTTGATCTCTCATGGATCAAATGAGTTGAGGGGATGGCTATGTAGATGGTGATGTGGGTGAGATCCCAACTTGTTCTTCATTTAGAGCAAAGTGAGTATTCTTGTATTTTTCAATTAGACTAAAGTGATGTTCATGCATGAGTGATATGTTCTTCGTTCGTTCATCATTTAGAGGCTTGTGTTCTTCATGAACACGTTTCCTCGATCTAGTTGACGAACGAGTTACTCACGCTTTTGCGTTTGTTCATAAGTTAGAGGCTCGTGTTCTTCACGAACACGACCCTTGATCTTTTGTTATAAGCGCATAAGTTTGCATTCCGTTTGTGTGAATTATCCCGTTAGATCTTGTTGGAATACATGAATCGGTGACTAGTCGTTCTTCCTCACGCCAATCGATTCAATGACGAGTAAGGTCTAGCTCAACCTCGCGGGTTCGTCGCTCCGTATTTATACGGAGTGCTATAGTGTTTCTACGGGGTGCCAGACGTAGTCGTGCTATAGTAGTAATCGGTGGTGTAGACGTGGTGTCTAGACTACGGGTTATCCTTCGAATGCCCTGTATCCCACGGTTTGTCTTGGGGTAGGCCGCGGTAGTAACAGCCGTTGGAGCCCCTGAAATCCCACACGTTCGGATACAGCGTGTAGGCAACCCTTTGCCGTGAACCAACTGTTATAGCCAGGAGGGGCCGGTGTCCGAAGCGAGATTCTTATCCGAGCTTGTTCCCCTCTAGAATCGAGAACCTACAGGAAGCACCCCATCATCTCCCTACCATAGCTGAGGCTTGGTGTCCTTGGACCGTTCATCTAGGATAGAAGGTAGTGCACATCGTTCCTTGGATTCGATACCCTTTGGAATACTCCTGAGGTGAAGTGCTACAGCGGTATTTCCGTGCGCTTGCGGAATCTTTCGTACCCGTCGGTATACCCAGGTGGATCTTACGCTCCCGCTAGGTGCGCAACTAGTGGTGACGTTAAGAAATACCAACATCTATGATGTCCTGATTCTCCGGGTAGTACTCGTACAACTAGACTACAAATGTTGTAATCGTTTATCTAAATTCCCTAAGGCACGTTAGGACTAGCAGCGGCACAAAGTAGTATTTGCGTCGTACGTGCCATTGTTTGTTTATGTGATTCGTCGTTAAGTATCAATGATTCTTCGTTAAGTATCAATGGTTCAAAAAAAATGAAACTTACCAGAAAAAAAACTACCGCCGTAGGGCACGGCGGTAGGTGCCTACCTACCGCCGTGACCTACGGCGATTGCTGGAGGTCACGCTGCCGCCTGGCGGTAGGCACCTACCGCCGTGCCACACGGCGATTAGTCCTACCGCCGTGTGGTACGGCAGTAGGTGCCCTTGCCAGTGGGGCACGGCAACTGCCGCCGTGCCGCATGGCGGCAGGAACCCTACCGCCGTGAGGTACGGCGGCAGTAGTATAGATCTGCTAAATTTTTGAGAACTATTTATTTTTTGCAAAATAGACAAAAAAAAAATTAAAAAAAATTCGCCTGTGTGCTACGTGCCTACGTGTGTCAGTGCGTGTGACGAGTGCAAAAAGTAAAGAAGGGCAGGTGGTCTAAACGATGCGAGCCACTCGTTATCACATGCACTGGAGAGGCTGGAGCCTTGTGCTACCATTCAATAAACCCTGTCACTTCCGCGATTAACAACGGAACACGTCGAGAGACAATCGATGGCGCACACACACAGCCGGCGAGAGCAACAGAACGGTGAAGCTCCCCGCCGGCGTCGCGCCGGAAACGACGGCGCGAACCGGCCGCCCTGGTTTACCACTAGGGATGGAAACGGATACCTATTCGGATAGTATTTTTTAGTCGTTCTTTTTTGATTTTAGCTAAATTAAGCATAATATTTTGTATCTAAGAATTTATATTCTTGTTCTTGGCATTGTGCTTGTTAAGATTCATACAAAATAAACCCCAAATGTGTGCTATATTTTGATCAAATGATGAAAAGAAATTCGGATTCGGATACGGATGTTTTTTCACCTTTTTCTCTATCGAAAGCAAATAATCCATAAAAAAATTGTAGCTAATTTTTTTTATTTTTTTCAGTAATTAACTGGTTATAATGCATAAAAAATTAGCACCAAATTTATTTTATTGTGATCTAAAAAATCAATCTATTATACAATTCGGATGTTTTGGTTTCATCCCTATTTACCACCACCCCGAAGAGCCCAAGACCGACCACCGCCTTGGGGTCCGCGCGTGCGGACGAGGACGAGCGTAAGCGCCGCACGTCAAGTCGCGCGCGCGCCCCACCCGGCCACTTGCTGCAGGCTGCAGCGAGCGCGAGACGGTGTCACGTGCCGGGCGCCAACTCCACCCAAGCCAAAGGCGCGGAGCCAGCCGAGCCGAGTCCACTCCACTCCACGCGCGCGTCCAGAACCCTCCTCTCCTCTCCTCTCTCCCCGCCCCGCCCGCGCCCGGCCGCCACGCGGGCCCCGGCGCGGGACGACGGGCCAATGGGGCGCGGGCAACTGATCGTATCGCGCCGGGCGCCTCGTGTCCACTACCTCGCCACCGCCCCCGGGCCCACCACGGCCGCTCCCAGCCGCTAGTTAGTAAACTACCACCCCACGCCCCGGATACGCGCCAAGGGCCCCCCCGCCCGCCTCCCGTCTGTCTTCCTCCGCTTCTGTTTTTTTTCGTCTCTCCTCCCACAAAATTCTCCAAATCCAACCGAAGTTCGCAGAGGGGAAATCCGTCTCGTTTCGTTCCGTTCTGGTAATTTTCGGTGCTCCCCAGATGCTGCTGCTGCCGCCCATCTCGCATCCCTCCTCATCAATTTCATCATCATTTTCTTCTCTCTCATCCGTCTGCTACTACTGCTAGGGGGGAAAAGGAAAAAGATTATAATACTGAGCAAGAGAAGAAGAAAAAAAGGGAGGAATTTTCCGGAAGCATCTGGAGACATCGCGCCCCGACGAGCGGAGCTAGCGAGCGAGCAACCAACCGAGACTTCTCTGCTGTCTTCACCGGCGGCGGCGGCGGCGGCGACGTGAAGCCACTGTTAAGATCCACCCGCTCCTCCTCCTCTTCCCTTTCCTTTGCTTGCTCCTTGGGGGGTGAAGCGGAGCGTCGGCTCCAATCGTCCGAGGTGGGAATTCTCGCGCCTTTCGGGGGTGTGTGTGTGTGGGCGGGAGGCTTGGATTTCCCCTCGATCCTTTCCGTTCGGTTTTCTTGCGCTTGCTTGTGGGATTTTTTTCCCGGGTTCCGCGTGTTCTTCAAGGGCTGTTGGTGGTTTCACGCGCTCTTTGCTTGGGTTTGCTACTAGGTGTTCCGTGTGATTCTCCTCCTGGTTGTTCTTTTCTCTTTCCATGAAAAAAGATATTACGGTTCTGGATCTTTGCTGAAGCTGCTTCCACAGTCTGCTGATTTTTACGGCTGATTTTTTTTTGTTTGTTTCTGCAGGCTCTGATCTACAGCTCTTGATCCCGGCAGGTGAGAACATGTGTTCACCGAATTACCTTGTTCATTTTTAGGATTCCTGTCGGTGCACTTGCCATGGCGGCTCGGTTCGAGGCTCTTGGTGTTCATTCTAGGTTCTAGGCTCTTCTAGATGTATGCATATATAATTTTTTGTCTTTTTTTCCTTGAGTTTTTTTCTCTCTCGCACTGTTTGATCTGAGCCTCCAGGTAGGTAGGCAACTATGCGTGTGAGTAGCTGAAGTAGTTCCGTTTAGGCTATTGACATAGCATCCTGGATGTGTGAATATGATTACAGCAATTCATCCCAATTCCTCTCCTTTTGGTCTGCAGGAGTTGATCAAGAACTGGGGATCCTGAGTTGAATATGATATCAAATTCTGTGGATTGGTACAGTTTCGGACCCGGATAGAATTTGTAGGGATGCCAGATTTGAAAGTGAGCGAGGTAATCTCTGTTTCATGAATTTCTTCATGGACATAGCATCTCACTGCTCTTCATTGCCATAGTGTTTGGTTCCTGAGATTACAACAACTGTTAGAATGTATTTGTTCGTGGCTTATTAGAGAAAAGCGATTGAGAATACCCTTGTCCTCAGATTTAGCAGTTTATAGAAAAGTATAGGTCAAAATGTGCTCTCAGGATAATATTATTCAATTTCAAATAAGCTGTGTAGGTGTATATATTGACAAATTGGCCCATCAGGGTTTAGTCCTTCATGTATAAGATTCTCGGTGCACTATGCATGTTTATTCTCTGTTCAATCAACTGATGTAAGAATGAGTAACGTTTCTAAATTCTAGCATTCAAGCTTATTGGGTTCACTATCTATTTGTAATTTCCAATCTGTGTCCTACTTAGTTAGCTTGAATAGGTTAGCTTTATTTATGGGTACTCAGCTTAACATCAGTTAAGGAAGCAGGTTAAGCCCTGCTTTGCCTTGTTGGAGTGCCGGTGTATATTTCACTTAAGTGCGCTTGCCACCCGCGATAGATCAACAATTGTTTTTGTTGCGTATAGATGTGTGGGGTTTTAGTGGGCTAGCCCTCATATGGGAAAGTGTCAAATGCAGAGAGTTTGCTTTGGTTGAAGCAAGTTGACCAGTATTAAAATCTAAAGGTTTGATTGACACGCTACCACTCCTGTATTAATTAACTGGATGCTGAACTCTTGTCAGATCTTACCCTAGTTGCAATCATCTGTTGGCTGTTGTGTTATGGCTAATAGTGCTTTTACAGTTTGAAGGTAAATTCACTGATGAGTTTGCCCAGAGTAATAGAAGCGAACATGAAAGTGGAATTGAGGCTCCTGATGTCACTAGTAGTAAGAAGTTGAAGCATGCAGTTGCCAGTGAGAAAATCCACCAGGGTGTTATCTCTGGGACAAATAACTCAGATTCACAGAAAAGTAATTCAGAGCACATCCAATGTGCCAATGGGAATATAAACAGTAATGGTGACAGCAAAGATGGCTCAAATGCCTTTCCTTCAAGAGAGGAAAATACAATTGTTGAAACCAGATGTCCAACAGATAACTGGAACTCCTGTCAGTTTGCACCGAGCAATGGATCAATTCTCAATAACCACAGTGCTCCACAGGATAGCCTTGCTTATGGAGATAATGATTTAAACTACATCGATTGGCCTGGCATTGACAATTTTGAGGATGTCGACACATTATTCAGGTAGACCAGAACTTCTAGCTTGGTGGTTAAGATCTAAAATTGTGTGAATGGGTGATAACGATAGCTCTATTTCGTCTCTTCTTTTTTCTTTTCTTTTCAGGAGTTCTGATTCAACATATGATCAGCAGCAGCTGGAAAACACAGATGGCCTATCTTGGATTCCTTCTTCTTCAGATGCCGTTTACTCTTCTGATGTTGCTTTGCAGCAAGGGTTTGGCTCATCTTATTCTGATTATGGTATCCTGGATGATCTCTCAGCATTCCAATGTGCAGAAGACAAATCACTACCCCTGGTTGATCCTTCAGCTGCACTATGTGACAATCAATTCAATGATACCTACATGTTCAGTGAGCAAAAGAATGTGAATACGTATGGTGATCAGGCAAGTGAATATGTTCCCTTTTCTCTAGTCTGTATTGTTCGATCCAGGATTTATCTTCTATTATCTTTAATTCCTGTATCTCTTTTGTCTGCTATAGATCTACCAAGAGGATGTGATGGAGTTGTTGCCCACTGACCAAATATGCAATGGAAATGGAAGCATTGGGATGGTAATTTCTCTGAGGTTATTTCGAATTTTCAATCATTCAAGTAACACCAAAATTCATTGTCTCAAGTGGCTTAGGGGTGTCTTCATTTGATTTTGGTTTATGGCCTAAGCGCCACTCAAATGGGCATAGTTGATTTGATGCTTTAGTGCAACTGTAACAACTTAAGTGCAACCGGGCTACTGTATTGCTATTACTGTTTCGTCCCTATTTTTTATTTTTTCTTTGGGGGGGGGGGGGGTCTGCATACAATTTCCTCTTGCTTTTGTATATATGTGTATATTGGGTTTACCACTGGAATGTGTGTCTGTCTGAGGATGCTTAATATTTCCATAAAATTGAGAGGACATCAGACATATTAAGGATAAATCACTTACCTAATTTAATATCACATTCTTCATTGATTTAGTCATGGTTTCAGTTGCAGGATGGAAATCAGTATTCATCTGAAAATGCCATTCAAGATATCGAAGACAAGAAATTTTCTATGGCTTCAACTTCTCAGCTGAGCTCCTCTCCGAATTTACTGAAGCAAAGTCACCACTTAGATTCCAGTTCACCAAGCAACATTACTTCTGAGTCCTATCCAGAAAAGTTCAGCCCGTCTGGTGGTTCTTTAGCACAAAGGAATTCAAAAGGTAATATACAAGCTAAATTTCAGATCAGTTTTTTCAAGTTGTTCTGGACATGTTTCTCTGTCTTGTACTTGTATGATTAGCTCACGTGACACTCTACAAATGCAGTGCAGAAGAAAGCTGTGAATATACAACCAAGACAGCTCACAAGTGATAATGTGCCGAACAGACATACTCAAACATTAACAAGAAGATCTTCATATCCTTGTGAGAACTATGGAACTGAAAACAAAGGGTTAGGAAAAAGAACTTTGGGGGATCCTCAAATTACAATGGGCACTTCAATGGTAGTGGACGGCTCATTTGTCTCATCTGACAACTCAGTTGAAGAAAGCAGCTTTCGACAACTGCAGGATGCTGTTAGTCAGGTATCATGGTTTACTAGCTCCTTCATCTTTACTAGTAAGCATGAAGCAGAATAATTGCAACCACAGCTCCTTCATTTTTTTTATTACAAATTCATGTTATGGTTCCACTTTGTTTTGTCTTGGCTTTCTGATTTCTCTAAATGATCATAAGCTTGATCAAATATTCAAAGGCAGGACCTTTTGTTTTGGTACAACCAAAGTTCCACTTCGCATCTTTCCTCTTTGAGGATATTAAACTAATTTTAGTAAATTATGCACCGCAGTATTAAAATTATTTTGCGTGTCTGCTTCAGCTGGATGTCCAAACCAAATTGCGCATTAGAGATGGTTTATACCGATTGGCACGGAGTGCACAACATAGGCAAGTTTTTCCAAATACGATGAACAGCAATGGAGATAGCCAGGATGTAAAGGATATGCAGAATGCAGAAACTTCACACACGTATGTTGTTCCTAACAAAAGATATTTTCTATACTTGCTCACAAACAGTATATGGATTTGAAAACTGCAATTGTCAATTGAATTGCATTTTCCTATTGTTTAATTTACAAATTAAAACGTTCTGTCTGAATGCTCCTAATGCAACTACTTCCGCAAAGCCTGTTATCTCCAAAATGTCATTCTGAAATGCTTTACCTTGTATTGTAAGAACAATTCCTGATATAGTTGTCTTTGAGATGCTGGTCAATTAATGTTAAAATATAGCTCTTAATCTGACCTGATTCACGGATTAACCTGTCCAGTAACTGTTAACATGAATTATTTACGATGCCATGATATCCTAGGCCGTTATATATAGTTGTTTTTATGAGAAGAGGAGGGGTGATGCCACCACTGATTATATTTTGTATATATATATATATATATATATATATATATAGTTGCCTGCTTTATCACACGATGGGAGGCAGTTAGTCATCCATTTCTGAAGTTGATCATCAGTTACAGTACTTACAATGCAAGGGAGGCATGAAAATGGCTTTGCCTATGCGTAGCCTTTCCACTTTGATGTTTCTGTATGGCAGGTTTGCTGATCCTCGGAGCATTGAGACACAGACCAACCCGATCGACCGGTCTATAGCTCTTCTACTGTTCCATCAATCGCCGGGCCATGCGGCTGTAGCTATGGATGATGGCTCATCACTAAAATCCCCTGCCAGTGTATGGTTTCTGCCCTTCTCTGTGGTATGAAACCATCTGCCGTTAATACACCTGAAGCATGATGAGCCATTTAATTTGTGGTGCAGAAAAGACAACACCAGGACCCTGCTGCAAACCAAGGCATGATGCCAGCTTCATCATCGATATATTCCCCGAGAGGGCAGGGAGGGCCCAAGGATGCACAAGCCCGGGACAATTACTGAAGCTTCTTGACATGAACCGGGTTAAAACCGCATGATGTGGGAGCTTCCAACGTCTGTGATTGTTCATAGTGTAATATTATTGCAGACGTATGGGGGGCGTTCCCATGATGTTTCTTGGCAATGATCTGTCAAGCAAAGGTTATTGTGTACTACCCAGTAGTGTCTAGTCAGTCCCGATCACATTGCTTCGGCATGCTTGTACCCTATTGTGAAGACTGCTGCTGTGACCCTAGCTAGCGGTGTTCCGACTCAGCATTTCGTGTAATCTCAAAACATAGTTTTTCCCCCAGAGAATTTAATTATTCTTGAAGTGCTCCAGTTTGTGGGATGCTCTGTAGAAATACCTTTCGAACTGATACAGAGGATGAACATGGTTTGTCTTAACATACATGCCATGTTGCTGAAAAGATGGCATGACCATACTGGACGCCACCAGTGTATTATTGTTGTTTATTAGCTGCCCCAAACTTTGTTTGGTGCAGGAGGGAGACAGGTGGGATCGAGCAATTAGGCAGTGGCAAACAATGCTTTTTAACGGTTGACTTCACCATGATTGTGGAGAGATGGCCTGCATCTCAATCAGGTAATGCCTGAGGCAAAACTTGACAGGTGGGCATCGGATGCTGAAAGTTGATTGGCAGTGACTTTGCATCAAATATTCAAATGGAATGGAGTGCAGCGTAGGTATCCGGCCACTGAAGGGACAGGTAGGCAACTTGAAACAGAATGGCAAGTGCACACGTCAGCACATGGGCAGCACTCCTTGCCATGGACACGTGTCCTGAACCTGCAGCCGATCAAATCCTAGTAACCGAATATCCTACTGGATCTACGCTTACGCACACTGTCGGCCGATTAAGAGGGTGTTTGGATCCTCTAAGTCAGGTGACTAAAGTTTAGTCAGACTAAAAAATTTTAGTCACCCCATGTTTGGAAGGTGGGACTAAAGAGCATTAAAATGCAGCTTTACCTCCTCATGTCTAGAGGGAGAGAGAGAGGGTGGGAGAGAGCAATAAATGTGGAGAGAGAGGATTTTAGTCACCAAAAGTTGGGTAAAGGGTGACTAGGGACTAAACTAGTTTTAGTTACCCTTTAGTCAGAGATGTTTGGAAGTTTAGTCACTTTGGTGACTAAAATTAGTCTCTAGTCACATGTGTATCCAAACACCCCTTAAGTATTCTACTCTGTCATCGAGCCGACCAACGGGCTGTCAAATCAACAGCTCTTCAGACAATGACCTTAAGTCTTAACAACCTGAGTCTTAACAGTTAAACAGATGCTGCAGCAGTTTCTCTCATCTATAGCGGAGTCATTATCCTATTCCGTGATATACACATGCAGTGCCGCAACTCGAACTGACAATTTTCTGGAATAGATTACACTAGACAATGCGTGCCCAAATAGATTTACACAAAGTGACGCAGTCAATAAAAGTATGGACCATGTGTTTAGTAATCCCTTGTGAGCATCCAACCCTTACGGAAACAAGTGATCTATCTCCATCTACTCCAAATCTTACTGTTAGTCTGGTATATCATATATGGCTGTATAATCACATCTCAACATCTTGAATACAAAACCTCTTCCATTCCTAATGCATTATAAGCTGCCTCAAGCACAACCATGACATTACGATAACCAAGATTCTTTAGTGCTAGCACTCTAGGACCTGCCCAGAGGAAGGAGTGCTCAGTTCCATAAGCAACGTGGTAATCTGGCACTCGAACCAATTAGCAAACAACAAAAGCAAGCAGAAACGTGCTTGATAGATGGTTTTAAATGATCAAGCAATCTGCCAGTCGAAACCTCTCACTTAAAAGACAGCAAAGGATGGCAGCGAAATGATCACCAGCATCATATCCAAGGCAAACCAGCAATATTACTGCCAACTTGCATCCTTGCCACTTATCAACAAAACACCTCTTCGCTCCATCATACAAAGTCACCAGCTACAGTAAGCATTCAGTATTGAGATGATGATATATAATATGTATGTAGTTCCCAAGGCGCGGCTCAGATGTTCGCAAAAAGGAGTACTGGAAGTCGAATGCACCTACATGGCCACCATATAGCTCCAGTAACCAAGCAGACAGATCTAGTTTTCGCCAAAACTCTTAGTCCACTCACCCTGCACTTTAGCAAAAATCCTCTTAGTAACATGCCAGTTATCATCTTAGTAACATGCCAGTTAAAAGTAAGAAAATACAAATGATGAGAACTGTCAGATAGGCACCTCAAGCTGTCCATATGTACATATTCAACTTAGGCTCAAGGGCTTCCAGAACGTTGAGAGGGGCCATCCCTGGGCCTGCTGGGTGTTCCCTCACGAGAAGGTATCCTACGAGGTGAATGGCTTTTTCCATGACTAGGGCTTCTATGTGCAGGAGAGCGACTGCCGATAAGTGAGCAACAGGGTCAAATTTAATGCAGTCAGATATCACAATACAAAAGCAGAAAATAGCACAAATCCAGAGGACAAACCTGTTTCTGTTATGTTTCCTGTCATAATCAGGACTAACACTGCGAGTTCTGCTACGGCGACGGTGATCACTATCTCTGTACCTGTCATGTTCATATCGTTCCCTACTTCTGCTCCGGCTTCGCCTTCTATAATCTCTGTCCCGATAATCATCTCGGTACCTTCAGATTCAAAACAAAGAAGATTCATCTGAAATGCTATATCAAATTTAAAAGTACGAGTGACAGCTACCGGAGCTGAAAAGGCTTGATCTGTATTGTTGGTCTAACCATTAACCATAGCGTATTCATGAAAACTCCATAACAAGGCTTTGCATTAGCATATTAGAGCATCTCCAAGAGTCTTTCTAAAATCTACTTTCTAAATCATCATTTGGAGAGTCATTTGAGTAAAATTCGTTTTCTATATTTTTATACTCTCAAACAGCCTTTCTATATCTTGTGTGCAGTCTAAAAGAGTCATCCTTGTTCTTCATCTTTGGCTAGCTAAAAATCCGGAATGGAGGATATCTGTATTTGGATATTGAAGATGCTGTTGGAGGGTGTTTTTTTCACCAAAACATCTTTCCTGTAAGTTAGGAAAGATATAAAGAGTCTCTGGGAGATGCTCTCATGGTCATGTCCTACTAGCTTCCTTATCACAAGCTAATGCACCATTTGGACACTTAAGCAGTGATGCAATCAAACACACCACCATTTTGCAGGAGCCCTCATTTCCTCTAGGCTCTAAATCACAAGGGTAATATGTGCTCCTCACATTCATTTTCATTACAGATTTTTGGTAGTGGAAGAGCATTCATTTCTAATTGGTATCATAGTTCAAGGAAAGGTACTACCTTACTAAAGTGCACCTATTTCATTTGGTGTAGGCTTAACTTTTGAAGACTCCGTCTTTTTATCTATTGGTAAATAATACTAATTATGAGAAGCTTAGGAGATAAATGAATTTAGAAGGCCGCAACACAGAGTCAGTAGGCAATGGGGTCACAGCGTGCTCTTGCTTCAGTATGCGCAATTCTGAAACATCATTTATTCATGTACAAAGGGAACAGACAACAGAGGGTGTATGCCATTTCTAGATTTAAATATGTAGGAGGCCATAGTTTACCTCCGTCTCGGACTGCGGCTTCTGAAATGACCCCTTGGCTTTGGAATTTCTTCTGTAATCCTACCCCTATGACTGCAAACATAAGCAAGTAATGCATATAAGTGAAATTAATTTCAGTGATTCGCCATTCTCTGAGCTATATACTTAATCAATAGTAAAGCAAGAGTATCAATATGGCTTAATTGATGTCAATCAGCATTCTTGTAATTGATTTTCTTAGAAAAAACACAATACTTGTTAAACGAGCATGTAAGGTGGCTTTTGGGCTTTCTTCTGCTAGATGTGTAAACAAGTAGTTCGGATTTGTATGTATACCATATAAACTCTTACATGTCATTTCTGAAGTTCAGTTACAAATGTATAAGCAGAGTTTTGACTATGAACGGTAATCAACCAACAAATGCACAGACCCAACCTAACAAAAAGACACATGAAACCAACGAACATAAATGAAATGGTAACAGGTAAAAACTTTAGCACAGTTCACATCAATGACCGCTGTGTATCAACAACTAACAGTTTAAAAAAGTCCATCTCAAGCATACCCATGAAAGGATTTTCAACCATTGAATATATACACCAACCTAGACCACCGGGATACTTCGACAGATTGAACAACAATCTATCATTATGAAAGTAAAGAGAAGTTAACAATCTTTTAATTGTGAAACATAACGATTTCCTGTGCAAACATATAGCCATATCCTTGTGCAGACATGTGATTTCCTGTCTACCTTTAAATACTCTGTTTCAGGCATTAAACAACCTAGATAGGTGGTTAGTGTTTATAATTTATTGGCATTACTACTATGGATGGCTGACATTTCCACCAAACTAGAAATTACAATGCATTTTTATAAAGGCTGAGAAAAAATGAAGATAACTTGATAACAGATCAAGTAACATCAGAACACCCAAACAGAAAACAAAAGTCATACTTGTAAGAAGCCGTAGTGCCACACCTCATTCAACTATAAAGCCATCTAACTGAGTAAAGCCACAAGGACCAGTACCCTTAATCTCTCAGATACTAAAATACACACTTTACATCTATCTATTCGTTCTACTGTAAGGCATCTGCTAATACTACACATGTAGCCCATACTACACATGCTTCTGCTGCACCAATGTAATTCAACAATCAATTTAATCATTGCAGAGTGTGAGATCTTACATCTTTTCAGAATTAGGACCATACTTGGCAAACTGCACCATGATCGCCCTCCCACCCACCTTCCTCCCTGCACCAGGAAGAACAATGGGAACACAAGTCACATAAGAATCTGAAAAATACTGAAAACCGATGAAAGTTTTCCCGTCGCTCACCATCAAGCCCGTCGACGGCATCCTGCGCCTCGTCCTCGTAGTTGTACCTCACGAACGCGAACCCACGCGAATCTCCAGTCCTGCAAGCGAACAAGTAGGAATAAGCACCGTCCCATACGCACAGAACAACTCGAAAGCCAGCCTCCGATTCGAGGCGGAAATTGCAATGGGGTTCCACCTGCGGTCGCGCGGGATGTAGATGTCGACGACATCACCGTAGCGGTCGAAGAGCGGGAAGAGGTCGTCGGCCGTAATGCCTGCAGCAGGGGTTCACCGGAGAGGTGAGGAAACGCGGCGTTTGGGAACGCGCTGGAGTGAGGAGCCGAGCCGGGGAGGGAAGAGTCGGGGAGCGAGGTTGCTTACGGAAGGAGACGTTGAGGACGAGGAGGGAGAAGGTGTCGCGGTTCTCCGCCGCACCGGAGCGCCTGAAGTGCGACATCGCCGCCGGAGACGGTGGCGGCCGGGAGGAAGGCGGCGGCGGCGGCGGCGCCGGCGCCGGCCAGGGGTTTGGGAGTTGGGGCGGGGTGAATGGTCGGGTTGTCCCCTGGCCCTGGCCCCCTAGAGAAAAATAGATTTTGCCGAGTAAATTTATTCGAAATATTCAAAGTAATAAGATTGGCTAATATACCGAAGACTAGTACTCCGGATGTCATTAGATCCATTATATGGATTGGACTACTTTATAATTTTATCTATATTATAAGAAGCAAAGAGAATTGAAAACTTTTCTCACTCAAATTAGGTCTACCGTACCTCTCACACCGAACCCACCCGTCAGGTTGCATGATGACAAAAAAGGTGGAACAATCATAAAAATCACAATTTGGGAAGCGTTTCTATCAAAATCTTAATGTTTTTGTCACCTAATGTCGTCTTACCCACCCCGCGTACCCATATTGGGCTCACCCGAGCTGCACCCGTGTATGATTTTTCCGGAAGGAACGCTAGAGGAGGAGGTAACCACACGCGCCGTCGGTCCGTGGCCGATACGTGCACAGGAGAGAAAGTCGTCAATGTTGTCATCATTACTGATTCGTATGAAACGGGTCTGAACGGGAGTCAGGAGGACGCGTGCCAGCAGATAGGAATAAATATGGAAGACTATTCTTTCTTACTTTTACTACGTAGAGAACTCTGCAGCTCCTGCTGGTGTGTTTTTTTTTTCTGAAAATTCTGCAGCTACCCTAATTAGGTTGCATCTAATCCGTATGGTTTAGAAGCTTGTTCTTTTCCTTGTAATCATCGCACTCTAATCCGGACCATCGAGGAGGCCATGGCGGGCCTCCCGGAGCCCAACGAGGGCCGCGTCAAGTACCTGGCGGACACGTTCGAGCAAACCCTCATGCTGGCCGGCGGCGGCGGGTCTGAGGCGTGGGGCAAGGGCGTGAGGAGGAAGAGCGGAGCGGCTCTGATGGCAACGTCGGTGCCAACAACACCATCGGGCGCCGAGGAGTTGCTGGCCACCTACGGCGGGCTCGTGGCGCGGGGCAGGGGCACGAGGAGGAAGAGCAAGGCTACCGTGACGGCGACGTCATCGCCAGCAATGCTGTCGGATGCCGAGGAGATCGACGTGTCGTACCCCTCCATCGCCTCCTCATCCGATGTCTCTTTCCCCGGCATCACCGATATTGCCTGCATCCTCGACGCCTCCGACCGCACCAGGTCTCAGATTCTGATCCATCGATGCATAGCGTTATTGTTACTTTATTTGCTTTCTTGCTATTTTTTTACTCTCTCCTGCTGGTGTGTTTTTTTTTGAAAATTCAGCAGGATAACCCATGCACGAGAACAACACCAGCAGAGGACATACAATGTACATATGTTGCGTGCTCACAATATTAATTTTTGTCGAGATCAAGATGAATTTGTAGCGAAATCGTCTTAATTACGTGAAAAAATACTATTTTGATCTGTGTTCGAACTCGACGCTTCCATTGAGTTCAAAGTTTCTATTGTTCGATTTTATCCCGGCATGCTTTCTCACAACAAGTTCTCTATTTTTTGTTCTAGGTATTCTGAATTGTGTACGATCAACTGGATCGTGAACAGATGGCAGACAAATTCGACAACAAAGTCAATGCAAGATAAAATCGATCTTGGATACAATAAATAATTTCGAGCACTGTTCAACGATTCCAATACTAACCTCCATTACTAATTTGCAACTCAGAATTAGCCGTTTATTGCAGTTCATTGGCATCTGAGCACACTATTTCTGACCAATTTTATTGATTCCTATGGGTGCCTCCTGCAGCAATTTGAGGACTGAGTATTTTGATGAAGATGACGACAATGACCTCAGTGATTTCAAATGCCCATGTTTTGACTCTGCTATGACGTATTCTGCTTGTACGGCAACCACATGCTAGGCTAGATCACCGTTGGAGTCGGGAGGAGCGTTGCTTACGACGGAAGGCTTAGCTGACATCGAGAACCAAAACGGTACATACTTCAATCTTTGAACTCAAGCTTAAATATGGAAAATCACTTTTCCTTGTTGAAGGGCTACTCAAATTGTTTAACCAGATTTGAGATTTCGTTTTGCATAATATTGTCCAAAGCGTAATGTAAACTTACTCAAAACCTTGAGTCAAGGATGCCCATATGCAACAGTTTTTCAGACTTCAATGGCAACAACCATTCGATTTTTACATAGTGCTCCAACACAGTCTACATTTTCAAACTTTTGATCTCAATCTAAATAGAAATCTCACTTTTCCTTGTCCAACAACTTGTCCATAATGTTTTGTTTATCCAAGATTACATAATATTCAAAACACTCAGCACTTAATTGAACTATTCAATGTAATATTTCTGTTTTATCAAAGAAAAATATACATGATGTTTTTATTTTTTTAAAAAGAAACACGTGCGTGTCGCACGTGCGTCTCTGCTAGTTTAGAGTAAAGTATACATCCGGTTCAAACTACCACGAGTGTGTCATCTCCGTTCATGAACTCTCAAATTGACCGTTTAGGTCCTCAAATTTGTTCGGTTGTGTCATACAAGTCTCTAAACTTGCAAGTCATTCATTTAGTTCCTCAAACTTGTTCAGTTGTATCACCCTAGTCCCCAAACTTGGTTTAAAGTCTCATCTAGACCAAAACGGGGTAATCTAAAAACTTTATATCAAAAAATAATTCATATTTTCTTCATACGAACTTGAATAAAGACAAACTTTATATCAAAATTGTAGCCCTCAACGTGATCTATAACTTTGTAGTTGAAAAGTTTTTGAACTAAAACTATTTAGGGTCCCAAAATATTGATGTATGTTTACAGATTTTGAAACTTGAAATTTAAAATCATCAAACAATTTTGGATATTGACATGTTCTATATGAAAGTTGATCAATATGATGTACAACTTTATAGTTGTAAAGTTTTTTATTTGAAGTCGTTTAATGTCCCAAATTTTAATATAAATTTCAAAATATGTAAACATACTGTTAGAAAACTAAGTAATTTCTACATTATTTTAATCCAGATAAATGATGGCATACATGTGATGACATATATATAATTAATCATGATGAAAAGAATAAATTTCATGCATGTATATGAAAAGGAAATAGACAAGAAAGATAGGCGGAACAACACATAAATAAAGATGAGAGTTAGAAGCAGATACCCAGCATTTCCAGCAACGTTAGATGGTCCAGTGTCACCCATGGTGTTGGTGTTGTCGTCGTTGATGTAGGCAGTCACGCGAACGCTCCCCAAAAACCAAATCACCGCACACCCCGAGCAGAGTTCACGAACGTCATCGGTTCCAGAGGCACCTGCCCTCGAGCGATCCTGTGCGCGTAGGAGCACCGAACAGAGATTCCCGAGGAAGCAGCAGAGTTGTGGTGTGTGTTTTTTTCAATCGGAACTAGATGAGATAGTTACTCCAACTATTTATAGTGTCAAGCCGGGAAGGTGAAAGATCAGGCACGCAGACAGTCCCCGCGGGATACGAAAGGACGAAAGTTGAATTCAACTGGTAACTCCAGCACTAGCACTTATGGGCTAACTCCAACACTAGCACTTATGAGTAGTGGTTGACAAAATGAAGAGTCATCCGTCCGCTCGCCGCCTGCCTGCCTGCCTCGCACGGCCACGGCCCGGCCGGCGGCGGCGGCACGCGCACGTGTGGCACCCAAGCTCTCTTTCTTAGCTTCTCTAATCAATTGGAATAAATCCAACTATTTAAGCTAAGTAAAAGGCTCTTGAAATTCCCGTCCGGTATTATTGTTATTCCCATGCAAATATTACATACCATAGAGTTGAATTAAATTTAAATGGGCGAGACCCAAATAAACTCTAACAATCCCCACCAAACTCTAGGGTAAGTAATAAAGCATAACAAAAGAACACAACTCTTTAATATATCAGTGTTTCGATGAAGATTGTTAAGTTGAACATCCATCTAGAACTAGAATTTTACTCAATCACAACTATATAATGGACTAAGCCTTGAATTGACAGTTTTGTGTGAAATGAGGTACATTCAAGTCCTTTACTGGTACTAGGCTGAAAAAATGCATCTCCTCTGTTTGAAGCATATAAGTCACACTTTTGTACCTTTTTATGAGAATTTAGAGATTACCCAAGTCTCATAGACTGTGACTAGCAGTCTGTCTCACATAGGTGTATTTCTCAATATATATTCTGTAGGACAACATCTCGATTGAAATACATTAAGGTAAAAACCATCCTGCCTTACAGAAAGGAAAGATATGCACCAGAGATGAGTTCATAAGGGATCTTTCCTCACAATCTACTAATAGCTTGTTTCACCATCCTAATTCGCGGGATCTCCGATCACATAGGATAGGTTGCCACTAAAGTAGAAATCAAATGGGTCTCATACCCATCTCTCTCGATGCACTCCCTGTCACATTACGTGATAAGCCCTTGGTGAATTGATCTGCCAGATTTTTTGACGTATGGACATAATCCAACGCTATAACTCCAGAGTTTCTCAACTTTCTGACAGATTTTAGTCGTCTGTTAACATGCCTTGAAGACTTCATGTTATCCTTGGAATTGTTAACCTTTGTAATCACGGTTTGGTTATCACAGTTCATAGAAATAGTCGGAATTGGCTTTTCAACCATCGATAAATCCATGAGGAGTTCACAAAACCACTCGGCCTCAGTCCCAGCAGTGTCCAATGCAGTGAGCTCTGCTTCCATTGTAGACTTCGTTAAGATAGTCTGCTTGCAAGACTTCTAGGAAACAGCGGCACCTCCAAACAGAAACACATATCCGCTTGTGGCATAAAGCTCATCAACATCAGAGATCCAGTTGGCATCACTGTAGCCCTCTTACACTTTTGGGTGCCCTGAATAATGAATACTATAGCTCATTGTACCCTTTAAGTAGTGCAACACTCTCTCAAGAGCAATCTAATGCGCATCTCTAGGGTTTTTCACAAACCGGCTCAGCTTGCTCACAGCATAGGAGATATCAGGTCGTGTAGCATTTGCAAGATACATGAGAGAACCGATGATCTGGGAGTACCTCAATTGATCCCTTGCAATTCTGTGGTTCTTACTCAAAGGAACACTTGGATCATAAGGTGTAGGTGAAGGAATACAGTCACTATATCCAAAGCGACTTAAAACCTTTTCCACATAGTGGGATTGTAACAATGTTACCCCACCATCACCATCTTTTGATAGCTTGATATGAAGAATAACATCAACTTCTCCCAAATCTTTCATCTCAAAATTATTTGACAAGAATTGCTTCACTTCCTCAACAACTTTGAGATTAGACCTGAAGATCAATATGTCATCAACATATAAACACAATATGACACTTTCACCCCCACCATGTCGATAATACACACATTTTTCAGCTTCATTCACAATAAAACCCACGGACGTCAATGTGTTATCAAATTTCTCATGCTATTGCTTAGGAGCTTGTTTAAGGCCATATAACGACTTTAATAACTTACACACCTTGCTCTCTTGACCATTTGCAATGAATCCATCAGGCTGATCCATATAGATCTCCTCCTCCAACTCTCCATTTAGGAAAGCGGTCTTAACATCCATTTGATGGACTATAAGACCATATGAGGCTACCACGGAAAGCAAAGTTCGAATTGTTGTCAATCGAGCAATAGGTGAATAAGTATCAAAGAAGTCTTCACCCTCCTTTTGAGTGTAACCCTTAGCCACAAGCCTTGCCTTGTACCTTTCAATTGTACCATCAGGCCTAAGCTTTTTCTTGAACACCCATTTACATCCAATAGGTTTGCACCCATAAGGACGATCAACAACCTCCCAAGTTCCATTAGATATTATTGATTCCATCTCAGTCCTAACTGTTTCCTTCCACAAGTCAGCATCAGGAGAGGAAAATGCCTCTTCAATGGTTGTTGGAGTATTATCCACAAGATACACAATGTAGTCATCACCAAAAGATTTTGTAATTATACCTCAGCATTTTTGGCCCGGCCCGGCCCGCGCCAGGCCCGCCCACGGACCTTACTGGATGGGTGTGGGCAGAGATCTTGAAGCCCGCGAAAAAAAGTCTTGGCCCGAGCCCGGCCCGACATGCTGTTTTTAGCTATTTTACAGTGTAAAATACGCGGGCGGCCCGGCCCGAGCCCGGCCCGAAAACTGAGGCCCGACACGTCCCATGGGACGATCATGGGCAGGATTTTCTCGGCCCGAAAAAACTGAATTTTTTTTCGACCCGGCCCAAACCCGGCCCGACCCGTGAAATGCTCAGGTCTATTTGTAATCCTTTATCTCTTACTCTTTCGAGTAACTATAGTGTCATTCTCCTCTGGATTTTGCACATGGGTTTCCTCAATTTGTTCATCTGAAATGAGATTATCATGCTCATGTGAACTTATAGATTCATGATTAGAACTGTCAGGTGTTGATTTCATTAGAAAATCATTTTCAAAAAATGTAGCGTCTCTTGATTCCATTATTCTACCAACATGCTTGTTAGGTACCTCAGATTTTATAATTAAGAACAGATATCTGACACTATGAAAAGCATAACCAAGGAACACATAGTCTACGGTTTGAGGTCCAAGTTTGTGCTTCTTATTGATTGGCACATTCACTTTAGCCAAGCAACCCCAAGTGCGCAAATACGAAAGATTTAATCTTTTCTTTTCCCATTCCTTGAATGGTGTGATTTCTTTGTCTTTCATAGGAACTCTGTTTAGGACATGACAAGCTGTCAAAATCGCATCACCCCACCATTCCTTAGATAATCCCACAATGTCTAACATGGCATTCACCAACTCTGTTAGAGTGCGGGTTTTCCTCTCGGCAATCCCATTAGATTGTGGTGGGTACGGTGGTGTCCTTTTATGAACAATCCCATGTTCAACGCAGAACTCATCAAAAGCATTGGAGAAATATTTTCCACCTCTATCAGACCTTAACCGTTTAATTTTCCTCTCAAGTTGGTTTTCTGCTTCAGCTTTATAGGCCTTGAAATAATATAATGCTTCATCTTTTGTTTTCAAAAGATACACATAACATAATCTAGTACAATCATCTATAAAAGTCATAAAGTATCTTTTTCCGCCTTTTGTCAAAACGCCATTCATCTCACAAAGATCGGAATGAACTAGCTCTAGAGGTGTCAAATTTCTTGGTTCGGCAGCCTTGTGAGGCTTGCGAGTTTGTTTAGATTGCACAGATGCATGACACTTAGAGCTTTTGACATGAATAAATTTCGAGATTAAACTCATATTTGCTAGCCGCGTCAAACATCCATAATTAACATGACATAAACGTGAATGCCATAGATCTGTCTCATCACAAACATTAACGGAGTTCATGACATTATTACACACATCCATCAAAGACAAGCGGAACAAACCTCCGCAATCATAACCCTTACCAACAAATGTTCCATGTCTTGACACGACACACTTATTGGACTCAAAAACAACTTTACGAAAAAAAGACCTCCGTCCGCCGAGGGCGACTCCCACGCCGCCGCCGATGGCGGCCCCCGTTCCCTCGCCTCCGACCTCACTGCTGGTGGTGAAGAGGAGCGGGGGTCCGTCTTTTCAACAGATTTTCTGTCTTCGTAGGGTCTTAGTTGAGTCCAACTAGGTCTATGGTTTGCTCACCGCCGATGCTCAGCGGTGGAGTTAGGTTTTGTCGGAGGAGCATGGCACCTCTGCGGCTTGGTTTTCCTGGCAGCGCCGACAATGCGGAAGCGACGGCGTTGCAGAGGAATAATTTCTCCCAGCTTCTTCCGTTCTCCGATGGCGATCTACTCCGACGTCAACAGAGAGGCTGGGGAGACCTGGCGCATCATCGTCTTCTTCAGGTGATGATGTTGTTGACCCTGTTAATCTCAAGGAAGATGATCTTTGAAGGAAATCTGAGCATTGCTCGGGTTGCCGGCGATGGAAACGAAGGATGCGTCGTGGGTACTGGAGTTGGCCGATGCGCTTGGGAGGCAGCGTACTCGGCTGTTTCGCCTAGCAGTAAGCCCTTCTCTGCGGCCTCCACTTTGTGGAGTTTGGCTCTGGTGCCCGGCGATGATTGGGAAGCGGCTTCGACGGCGGCGACGAACGGATCGCTGAAGGCTTCGAGGAAGATGAACAGGAGTTTTGAACTTCTTTGTAATTTTCCTTTTCTTTCGGGTCCTGTTTGTAAACGGGCCGGTGTAATACGCTAAGATCAATATATGTTCCTTCTAAAAAAACAACTTTATAGCCTTCACGACATATCAGAGAAACACTAACAAGATTCTTTTTTATTGAGGGGACATGCTGCACGTGCTTCAATAGCATGTCTTTCCCGAAGTAAATTTCAGATTGACGGAACCAACACCATGAATATGCGTACGCGATCCGTTCCCCATCAGCAAGGCTCCAATCCTTCCAACCTGAAAAGATGCAAACAAAGAGATATCAGCACACGCATGGATATTAGCTCCACTATCCATCCACCATTCAGGTGAATTACAAATTGAAAGAACATAGGGTAAAGAATTACCATACCCAGATGTTCCTCCTCCAGTCTCATTAATCACCATGTTAGCTGATTTCTTCTCCTTGCCAAATTTACGGTCAGGGCATGCACTAGCCTAGTGCTCATCACTCCCGCAAACAAAGCATCCTTCATTCTTTTTCTTGTTATTTTTCTTCTTGAACTCAGTGGTGTGCTTAGGCTTAGGGTTGTGATCTTATTTTCCCTTCTTCTTCTTCTTGAAATTACGAGATGCATGAAAATTTCTTTTTTGCACCATGTTGGCAGCAGAGGACTCAAGATCTTTTCCATGATTGTCTTTTCCCCTTGCCCTCTCCTCCACATCAAGAGTACCAATGAGATCAGCCACATTGAACTCTTGTCTCTTGTGTTTTAGGGAGGTGGCAAAATCCTTCCAAGAAGGTGGTAACTTGGCGATGATACCACCAGCCACAAACTTGTCAGGAAGAACACATGGAAAATGTTCCAGTTCCTTAGCCAAAGCCTGAATCTCATGAGCTTGCTCTACAACAGAATGGTTCTCAACCATTTTGTACTCATAGAGTTGCTCCATAAGATAGAGCTCACTTCCGGCATCAGAAACTCCAAATTTATCATTCAATGCATCCCATAATTGTTGGCTAGATGTGTAAAATATGTAGTTTTTCTCATACTTGGTATGAAGTGCACAAATCACAGCGCCTCTGAAGAGGTTATCAGTAGCCCGAAATTTAGCCTCCTCATCGGCAGGCAAGTTATCGGGCTTCCCCTCCGCGACATGATAGTAGTTCATAGCAGTCAACCACAACTCTATCTTAGCACGCTAAGTCATGAAATTCTTTCCATCAAAGGCAGTTGGCTTCAAAACGGCAGCAAAACCAGTAACGGAAAATTGCCTAACATTTGGTTTTTGGATTGTTAGAAAACTAAGCAATTTCCACATTATATTAATCCAGATAAACGACGGCATACATGTGATGACATATATATAATTAATCATGATGAAAAGAACAAATTCCATGCTTTTATATGAAAAGGAAACAGACAAGAAAGATAGGCGGAACAACGCATAAATAAAGATGAGAGAATGAAGCAGATACCCTGCATTTCTAGCAATGTTAGATGGTCCAGTGTCACCCATGGTGTTGGTGTCGTCGTCGTAGCAGAGAAGTCGCTGCAGACAATCTGGAGTCGTCGTCGTTGATGTAGGCAGTCACACGAACGCCCCCCAAAAACCAAATCGCCGCACACCCCGAGCAAAGTTCACGAACGGCGTCGGTTTCGGAGGCACCTGCCCTCCAGCGATCCTGTGCGCGCAGGAGCACTAGACGGAGATTCCCGAGGAAGCAGCAAAGTTGTGGTGTGTGTTTTTTCAACTGGAACCATATGAGATAGACTCCAGCTATTTATAAAGTCAAGTCGGAGAGGTGAAAGATCAGGCACACAGGCAGTCCCTGTTGACGGCTGTTAAGTGCTTTTTTCAGCCATCAATATTCTCACATAAATTGAGGCATATGCATTATTTACTTGCATTTTGGTTTGACTAATGTAGTTCCACTTGTCCTTGGAGATTATTTGTATGTAGGTGAAATACCCATTTAAAGAGATGGAAACCCACCTTCTATGGAAGAACCATGCCAACTCAGTTGAGGAGGTGGATGCCACCAAGGAAAAACATGGCATTCCACGTCATTGATCCAAGGGAGGCACTCACCGATGAATCAGAGAGTGCCACATGGACTTCACATGGATCAAGGGGCCCACCTCAGATACCAAATCAAGCCATGCACCGGGGATGGATCAGAGGACCCACATGGCAGCCACCCAGAGGAAGCACAGCGGAGATGGCCGCCCTAGGGGTTCGACCGACCCTAGGATCGGCCGAACCGACCTAGGGTCGGTTCATCTCGGCCCTCCACGTGTTCGCTCCTCATTGGTCCATTGCCTCACTCCCGGGTGATTTGGTGGAGTTTGAGCCCCGAAACAAGCCTCCTCCTTGCCTATAAATAGAAGGGGAGGGGCTCCCATTTCTCACACACCACTCTCTCATTCTCCTCTCACTTTTAGTTTCCAAGGCTAGGGGGTAGGCTAGAGTAGCTCTTCTTCAGGTTCCAAGTCTTCTTTGGAGTCTAGGTATGAGTTCTCTTTTATCTTTATTTCATTGTACGACTTTGATCTACTTCAGTTATTCAGCTATTTCATATAAAGTCATGGTAGATCATATGCTTGATATGTTCTTGAGTTCATCCTTTGTTCATCATTTAGAGGCTTGTGTTCTTCATGAACACTACCTTTTGATCCACTTGAAGGATGATAAACTCATTCCTTATGTGTTTGTTCATAAGTTAGAGGCTCGTGTTCTTCACGAACACGACCCTTTGATCTTATTGACTAGACATAAGAGAGTTCATATCCGTTCGTATGTCTAGCCTTAGTTGATTTTGTTAGATAGCATGAGAGTGTTGCATGAGGTTTGTGTTCAAGCTACGGTACTCGGTCTAAGTTGACCAGTCTTCTGGTGGCTCTCACCCTGGGTCACAATAGCCTGGGCCGGGTGAAGTCTAACAGCAACGCAGGCATGGTGCCTGGGTTGTGTGGCTACATTAGTTATGAGCATACCCCCCGTAACGATAGAGGTAGGCCGTAGTGGTGACAGCTGTTGGACCCTTTGGAACCCTCCGCGCTGGGGTACTTGCTGTAGGAGTCTAAAGTCTAGTTTCGCAGAGTGCTGGTCGTCGCGGGCTAGCTCCCCGTTTGTACTTGGGTGCTGAACCTTACCCTCTCATGCAATGCTCATGCCTATCTCCTGTATCTTCTAGCTTTGTATGTTTAGTACATTAGAACCTAGAGCTAACTCGTATGTTCCCCCTAAGCCGTAGTGTGCTAGAGTAGAGGTAGATCTGAGTGTGTGTCGCACTACCCTATTATATCTTTATCTTACCCCTGCCTTTGAGTTTGTTGTTTCCTATATCTATCTCTTAGTTTACATTCAGTGCAAAAGCATAAGTCTATGATATCCGCCATTGCATTCCACGGATACGATACCCTTGGAATATTCTCCTTCCTTGGGGAAATGCTACAATGGTTTATCTGTGCGCTTGCGGATTCGTTCATGATCGTTTAGATTAACCTTTGGCAAGTCTTGATGTTCACGCTAACTCGGCGTCGTTAGTTGTGACGTTAAGAGATGCCAACAGGCATTTCTTGGTGTTGTCACTGAGGATGGATTCAAATCTGTTCTTAAAGTGACGGCGCTAAGAAATGCCAACAGTCCCGCGGGATTTTTTGGATTGTTAGAAAACTAAGCAATTTCCACATTATTTTAATCTAGATAAATGACGGCATACATGTGATGACATATATATAATTAATCATGATGAAAAGAACAAATTTCATGCATGTATATGAAAAGGAAACATACAAGAAAGATAGGTAGAACAACACATAAATAAAGATGAGAGTCAGAAGCAGATACCCAGCATTTCCAGCAACGTTAGATGGTCCAGTGTCACCCATGGTGTTGGTGTCGTCGTCGTAGCAGAGAAGTCGTTGCAGACGATCTGGAGTCGTCGTCGTTGATGTAGGCAGTCACGCGAACGCTACCCAAAAACCAAATCGCCGCACACCCCGAGCAGAGTTCACGAACGGCACGGCCCAGCCGGCGGCGGCGCGCACGTGTGCACCCAAGCTCTCTTTCTTAGCTTCTCTAATTAATTGGACTAAATCCAACTATTTAAGCTAAGTAAAAAACTCTTGAAATTCCCATCCGGTATTATTGTTATTCCCATGCAAATATTACGTACCGTAGAGTTGAATTAAATTTAAATGGGCCAAGCCCAAATAAATTCCAACACATACAACAATATTTTGGGACCCTAAACAGCTTTAGTGTCCCCCTTTTGCATTCTGCACAAGTTCATGAATGACAAATCATCACTAAAACTTGAAGGTCTGGTGTGGATTAACAGCTGATTGTTGGGTCTGGGCTCTGGAACAAAGGTTATGGTTATCTAGATATGCTTGCATCCAACAGAAAGTGGATCTTTCACCTTGCTCCTTGGATAATTTATGTTGAAGCATTTTTGTTATAGTTTGGACCATGCACCATTTATAGTGTATCTGCATAAATGTAACACCATCATCTGATCGTTGTAGTTTTTTTAATGTGAAGTTATCCTCCATGCCATGGTGAGCAACAGTGGGAAACTTGACCTCTTATTGGCTCGGCTAAGCAAAAATGTGTTATCCTTATCTCAGTAGTTGTTAAGCATAAGTGGTTCACAAAACTGTTCTTATTAGGTATATGTCTCTTAAATATATATTGCAGTAACTTTAAATGATTTTAAATTGCTGTAGTCTTTTGCATATGAAGGGTTTACTATTTCTTGAAAATAAAATATGTTCTATTCCTTTTTAATGTAAATATTGTCATGCTTTATACTCATACATAAACCATATTTTACCGTTAAGTATCGTTTCTGAGGGCAATTTAATATTTGAGGGTGTTTCTATTTTGTTCCCTTAGAAATCTAAACTGATTTAACCACGCAACTTCTACAACCTTTTAGGGACTAATAAATGGAATTGAAATAGTATGTGGAAGTTTTGACTGAACACCTGTCTAGTTTCTTATTATAATGTCATTGCTAATCTGTTTCCCAATCCTGTCCCAGGGCAAGGAGTATGTCTTCGTTGCAAACTCAGACAACTTGGGTGAAATCCTTCATCTCTTAAGTTTGTGCAGTCATGCTCAAATGCTTCTATTTCCATGCCGTGATGTGGTCCCTGAATTGTTACATAATGTCTTGGGCAAAAATTATGCTGCTTGATGGACTGTCTTAAGCATGTGCTTTGCTCACATTTTTCACTGCTGAATTGGGTGTGTAACACCAGGTCAGAAAAGATCTATACTGACGGCTAAAACGCCTCTGTGCTGGCGGGCGCAGCACCCGCCAGCAACTTAGAGTCAGCACAAATGGCCCTCAGTGCTGGCGGGCACCTTACCTCACCCGCTAGCACAAAGGACCTCAGTGCTGGCGGGCGCCTTACCTCACCGCCAGCACAGAGGATTTCTGTGCTAGCGGTACGGTTATGCCACCCGCCAGCACAAAGCATTTTTCTGCTGGCAGGTGGTTAAGCCGCCCGCCAGGAACTACGTTTTTCTATTTCCCATTAATTATTCTGAATTTGTTTATTATTTGTATTTATCCACCAAATTCACCCGTATTCATTAGTATTCATATTTGTAGGCCAAATTCACCTGTATTTATTTGTATTTGTCCGGCAAATTCAAATGTGTCTATCAACCACATAATCCAAACTAGCATATAATACTACATAAGTCTCACATGAGAAACCAAGTTGATATGTGCCTTGGTTTGTATATGATGAGCGATTGACCGGATGTTTTGAGGCTTTGTGTTGAGTGTGTTTTGTCGGGTTGTGTTGTCGGTTGTGTAACTTCATATGTTTATGTGGTGTGTTGTCAATGCACTCGTGAGGAGTGGTTGACAACGTTGTGTGGACTGACTCTTAGCCTAGTATTGCAGGTGTTGGTTGCGGCTTGGTTTGCGTTGGTGCAGGTGAAGAACAAGCGTGAAAGGTCTATGCCAAGGTGGCCTCCGGGGTGATGGAGAGACAAGTAGGCTTGGTTCGAGGGATCTAGTGGCCGACGGGATCAAGCGCGGGCATGGTGCAAGAAGAGCAAGACGAAGTCATGGACATGGAGCCGGTGCATCGGTGGCGGCCAAGTCAAGGAACGAGGCAATACCGAGTAGACCGTCCGGGCGCCGGAGGTGAAAGGCTTGACGGGCTCGACGCTTGGCGTGGTGAGGCCAGGCTGTGTACGCGGGGTTTGGTAGTTTGGCCACAAAACCATCAGAGGACGATTTATTGGTTTGGGCCTCAAAACCAAGTCCGAAGGCCCAACGCGACGGAGACGGGGATCCAGGAGCGTCGGGAAGCTTCGAGGCGGGCGACACGCAGCATGATCGAGGTGCTTGCGTCGGGAGGACGCGAAGGGCCGATGGATGCGCGGCCGTCCGATGGTGAATTTCATGTGTTGACCAAAATACCCTTCTGAGGGCTTGTATTGTATCTCCTAGTGTAGGGGCACTTCGGTCTTTTCCGGAGGGCCTATATATAGGCGGAGGGGCTGAATTTTCAGCCAACTCTTTGGCTAGAGTTGGGAGTGCTCTTTCATTTTGTGATGCTCTTGGGAGAGAAGGAGAGAGAAGTGAGTGGCTCTTTGTTTGGAGCTTTTTGCCATCCAAGATTTGGAATTCTTGAGAGTGGCTTGTAACCGGACATGGCTTGAAGATTCATAGTGAAATCCATCTCTTAATTTTGTGCCAAATCCTTTGCTCCTGGTGTTTTTCTTTTTCTGCGATTTTCGGAGGTATTTTTGGAGAATTTTCGTTCGTCGCTCGATTCGTCGATTTGAGGGCGTTTCTCTCCGAATTTCTTTGAGGGGATCATGGGTGAGTGCCTTGTGCCTCTTTGTGGATGGTCTTGACCCCTCAAACGCTGGATTTGGCCTTCGATTCGTGAGTTTTCAGATGAACCCTAGTTCATAGTGTTCTTGGCCAAGATTCGCGATTCTGGGTGTTGTAGGGTGAGGCTGAGATTTTTGGGGTATAGCATCTTCTTGGGGTGCTTCTTATCTACCCGAAGTTTTGGCTCAAGAGCTCTAGCCATTTGGGAGATCCATCGTTTTGAGAAAAAGTCTTCGTTCTTGTGTTCTTGTCCTAAATATTTTTTTCTGGTGGTGATTCTGTGATCTTTTGGAGGAGATCTTTTGGGAAAAGCTTCTTTGTGTTGTTGAGAAGCTATGGTTAAAGTTTCATGATTTTTGGTGGTCACTTGATCGAGTTTTGGATTTTCCTCCCTTCTCTCGCGGGCTGTTTTTCTCTGTTTTCTGGGGGCTGTCGGAAGTTCCGACTTGGCACAGGAAGTTCCGATGGTCGGAAGTTCCGACCCTAAGCCGGAAGTTCCGATAACGAGTTTTTGACAGACAGAAAGCCTTTATCGGAAGTTCTGATGCTTGGCCGGAAGTTCTGACAAAACTGCTGTAGGTCAGTTTGACCTTGTTCTTTTTCTCGTTTCCTTTTAAGCTTGCTTCCGCTTTGTTTCTAGGCTTGTCTTAACTTGTTCCTAGGGTGAGTAGGTCCATTGTGACTACGTGATCTTGGCAAGTTCATGCGGGATTCTTTGGAAGTGATATTGGGGTTTAGGCCGAGTTCTTGAGAATAATTTTTATCGGCTCCCATTCACTCCCCCCTCTCTGGTCGCCAATTCGATCCTTCATCACATATTAATCCACATTTAAAATAGATAATCCTCTACTACACCCATCTACGTAACTTTTCGTGTTCTTCTAGAATCAACACTCCTTCGTTATCGAAGAATTCTCCCAGCTCGTGGCAAATCTCACGTTGGAGGAACCTCGCCATGTCTGCACAAATGTTCTCGATGTCCTTGTCTCTCAGGTTCCCCCACGAAGTATCTATAGTAGGGAGCTGCACAAACGCGCAATAATTGAAGATTATTATGCATAATCATTATGAAGTTAATTAGCACATGGTTGTGTACCAGAGGCTTACGTCTTCAGGATTCGTCCGATAGCTTCCATTATTTCTCAACATCTCGCACACGTAATATCCACATAAGATACTGCAGGGAGGTTGCTTGTAGCAGCGCAAACAAATAAAAAGCGATGAGAAATTATTAACAAACTGCACAACTATGAAAAATATCAATTTATTATGTTCTTACGTATTTGGCATGTCGTATTAACATCTTTTCCCTATTTGCAGGGTGCTCGCCACCATTTAGTATGTATAGCCGATACGCGCTTTGAGGATACAAAGACAGAAGTTAGTTATACAATTTCAAGTATAGTCTATACATGCATTATTAAAGTACTACAATGGGTTGCCTTACTTTTTTAAAATGTTAATGAATCCCCTGTAAACGTTCTCTTCCTAGTGTAATGAGTCGAACATCCCTGCTTCTCTGTCACACCCAGAAATTTCCTATTTCAGGATGTGAATAGAAAGAATAATTAAGCAACGATTTTTACTCAATTTTAAAAATTTTCCAACATTTATTTTCTTTACAGGGAATATAGTACAGGAAAAGGCATTGTTTGTTTTTTTGAAATTAAATAAAAGGTTTAATGAGTATTACATTCATGCCGATGCATCCTGGTGTTTTTGAGTGCAAAATGTTTTAAAAACAAGCTTAGGTGCTGACCAAACCCTTCCGAGATTTTTCCAGATTTTTTTGGAATTTATTCTCATTTTCTTTGAGCTAATTCTATTTATTAGAAGGCTCTAAAATCTTTTTCATGAGCTCCAAATATTTTATTTGGATTGTTTGTGTCCCAATCTATCTCTGGGAATTTTCCTGGAATTTTTGGGATTTTCTGAGTATTTTTCGTGCTTTTATTAACATTTCTAGCATTATCTGGATTTGTTTTTGCACTGAGAAATAATTTCTGAAACTTTTTTTTTAAAAAAGGAAATCATCCTTTTGGTTTGGGCTGAGACCGGGGCGTGCACGGCAGGTCGCCGCCGGCCCTCCCCTCGGTGTCCGTGCGCCGTACGCCAGGCCGCCGCCTCCCGCGCGCCTATAAGGCCGCCGCCCTGTGCCCTAGATGCGCGTCCTGCTGCCCGCCGCCTCACGCCCTTGCTCCGCGCCGCGCAAGCCGCGCCGCCGTGCTTCGTCGTCTGAGCCAGAGCCGGCCGCTGGTCCGCTCACCGGGCACCGCCTCCGTCGGTCTCCCGGGAAATCAAGCATCACCAGGAGCTCCGCGAGGCCAAGCCGCATCTTCTCCGCCCCTTCTCGTCGCCGGACGGGCACCAGAGCTCCGTCGCCGGTCACCGTGGACCTCCGCCGCCGGCCGTCACCCATCGCCGTCCGCAGTGGGTAAGGACCTCCACGAGTTCCCCTGCCTCTCCTCTAGCTCCTGAGCTGCTCACCTGAGCCCCTCGCCATCCCAGCCACCGGCGGCGCCGGCCATCAGGGCCGCCGGAGTCCCCTGTTCCCTGTCCGCCCTGTTCCAAGGAAGAAGAAGCCCTTTTGCGAATAACCCCCCTGAGGAAAAGTGTAAACCCTGGATCTGTTTATGTGTCTTGGCAATCTTTCATAAAAACCCCTAGATCTAATAGATACCCTAGATCCAGTCCACCCTGGAACCTTTGCAAGTAAGCCCCTGAGTTTATATACATAATTATGTATATGCCCCTGGTTTTTCGCAGTTATGCCCTTAAAGTTTCTAATCTTTCACAATTGGGTCCCTACACCTTTGAAAGGCCATATCTTTCATGTTTTAGCTCCATTTTCGTCCGCTCAAGTTGTGTTAGGTTCATAATAATGTAAAGTACACATTAGTGGTGAGTTTTCTTTATAAATGTTTTCTGAAAATTAATTTGTTATTAATTTTGATTAATGTCTAGTTATACATGCCTTTTATAAATAAAAGCAATATAGTGCTATACACCGTTTTTCATAATTAATATTAATTTGATTAATGATTATTTCACGGGCTTTTGTAAATAAAATCTAATTAGACTTTTACCCGGTTTTTCATAACACAAATATTAATTTGTTTAATATTTAATTAACCTCTTCTAATTAAAAGTTGAATAGGTTTTTACACCGATTTTATAAATAAATGTTAATTTGATTAATACTAATGCTATGATGTTTTCAATAATAATATGATCCACTCAAATCATAAAGTTCCGTTTAGATGATTAATATAGTTTAGCTTTTCTATATTAAATGTTTAATTGGTATAATTTATATATGAATCTTTCTAAATAAAATTTGACTAGTTCTTTACTCTGGTCTTTTGCAAATAAAATATAATGCTGCATTAATTCCAATTTAGGGTATTTTCTTATGAAATATCCCTTACATATCTTTTACTAATTAAAATAAACCTAGCTCATAGTTTGATCCCTCACATATGCAAATCGAACGTTAGTCGTTCTTTATCAAAGCTCTCTGTCTCAGTGTGTCTCTGTTGTAAAGCTAATCCCCTTTCAAGCTCCAGATCTTTTGATCCTAGTTCTTGTTCAAACCTAGTGTCTTCCATAAAGCTAACCAAGCCTTTCCTTATCTCAGCACGGTCTGTGTGCTTCAATGATCCATAGCATCGAGCCTATCCTTTAGTGCGTTCTTTTAAAGCTTTGATTTGATTGGTGCATTGTTCTTAGTAGTACTTGTTTGTTTTCATTGCATGCTTTGTGCCCGATGATTGATGCGAGTAGATTGAACGTCGTTCGAGAGCAGTGAAGAGCTTGAAGTTGAAGAATTCTGAGCAACATCATTACTCTAGTTAAAGGCAAGTGTGTCCTTGTTCTTTTGTCCCAATAACTGTGTTTAATCACATTGCATATGCTTGCATTTAATTTGATGGGTCCTATTAAGTATTATCCTAATCTTTATGATCATTCCTTGCCAACCTGGGTTTATCTTTATGTTGGGTAGCTATGCTTAGTCGCGCTACTTGGGTTATGGTGGTTCTAAAGAACAACAATGATGATCTTGCTTTATTTTTATGTTGTATCTCTGGTTAATACAAGATCATATGATTAACTGGAACATGGAGAACCACCTAGGACAACAGTGCAACCACAAGGACTAAATGGCTCTGGTCTTGGCTGAGTAATTAGGGAAGTCTTGTGTGGCTATTACTTGCATGGTAGCTTGGGTACGAAGGGATGCTTTTAAGGCTCTTCTATTCCGGATAGGTATTGGAACGGAAGTACTCTATGGCTGACCATCCGTGAATAGAAGTGAGGTACGAAAGATAGCCTCTATGGCATATGCTACTATGGACTAATACACATGGGACGACTCTTTGTAAAGGCCTCGTAGCGTCCCTATGCAATCACACCTAGGAAGTGTGGTATTGTGCCTACTTTTGCACAGCATGGTTGAGTCCAAAGTTCATCTGAACTTTTACACGACTTGTGGTGAAAGTGTACAACCTCTGCAGAGTGTAAAACTAATCGATTAGCCGTGCTCACGGTCAAGGGCGGCCTGGACCCTCATATGATAATTGAACTTGAAGATGGACTTAAATTGTGGTTTCTGGTTATGTTAGCCATATGCTTATGGCATATCTCTATATGTTAATATGGGTTGGTATATACTTATATCATAGTAATCAGGTGCTAATAAAATTTGACCAACTAAAAGTGCCTAATGCAATCAACCTGTCAGCCTTTCCTTGTCAAGCCTTTGCATTCATACTTTCCCCACACTTGCAGAGTACGGCATGTACTCACCCTTGCTATAAACAATGTTGCTCAGAAAGAGGAAGCTGCTATGAAGTTGTTGTGAAGATGTTGCTAGTGCTAGGCGTAAGCAACCCCAGTCGACTGCTTGTGGAGTTTGGTGCCTTCGTTTCCAGGATTTAAGCGTAATACTCTGATAATCTCTCTTTTCCTTACGTGATATTGTTTCTGTTATTCACTTATGTCAACTATATGCATGAAATTTGATCCTGGCATGCATATAGATCTGCACTTGGTTTTCTTTAGAAAAACAGGCGTGACATTCTCCAACCTTTGGACAGATAAATAAGACAATGAAATGGTCTCTGAAAATAATTATGTTACAATAATTAATATAAATAAACCACATATTAAATATTTTTATATATAGTAATCAGAAATAGCTTACTTAAAATTGTAAGCACACATGATGTGGCTCTTGTGCTTCATCCTTTTCTTCATTATCTTTCCAATGTATACAACCACTTCATGTTGTCTAGCATCATGGAATTTCTGTATTACAACTTGTTTCTCCTCTTCTGTCTCTGTTTCTTGTTCAATTTGTTTTTCAAATGCTTCCCTGATTATGTACGTGTGCGCCGGCTCGCTCACTTGTTGCAGGTCAAGGTATGCTACCTTCCACCTCCCGCTGGTCTTCCTTTCATCCAACGCTTGCATCCTACAAAATAGATCGCTTAGGATGGTTATACCAAAGTAAAACTACACATATAGTTTTGAAAATTGGTATGGGGTACATGCATGTCGACTTGCATGCATCAAACGGTGACGAGATTCACGTCAAGGCATTCACGACGGAACATCACGTGCAAATCCCGGAGATCGATTACCAACTTTCGCGGTATCGGGCTACCAAACACCCACGTTGGGACATTTGTGGTAATAGTATGAATGCCTTGCTTCATGGCCAACATGATCCATCCATGCAGCTTATTCAGTTTCGGCGGCCCCTCCAACAGTTGCCACCTATAACAGAATGGTTTGCCATGCACAAAAACCTAGGGCATCTCTTTCGAATCAAATAAATTGAGTTCTTGCCTTTTCTTTCGAACAGAGGAGCGAGTTGCAATTTTATCAGCCATGCCTGCACCTTTTTTCGTCTTCAGTACTTGTAAGAAGGTGTCAACTTGTGATGTTTTCTTCTTTGGTTCGTATGAGGTTATCATACGGGGTACCACTTGCCTCTTCGTAGGTGAAGCTGGAGGGGAAGGTGAATTTGGTAAATTAACTTCAAAATTATCCACATTTGCATCCCTTTCTTCACCGTCATGGACAATTTCATGGATAGGTGATAGCATTGGCTGCTCGGTCTCATTGTTACCTCCCTGCCCAACATCCATAGTCGTCTGTGGTTCCGTGTTCTCGACTACAGGCTGCTGTGAGGGATTTGGTGATACATTAAGAATGATATCTCGGTGATGCCATAGTATGTATTGGTTCCTCGCATCACCAAGGAGCTCGATCCCCTCATCGGTAAGGATATCAATCTCGCACGCCTCATCAGACACCGAGACAACTTGCACCCATGCATACTCTGGTGGGGGTGGATTCGGAAACGTATGACCCATGGGTGCCAAGGCCGTTGCAACCTCGCGAAACTTATCATGTTTCCTTCTGTAAGGTATAACCAACTTGCATGGGGTATCCTCTGTTATGTCATCAACAGGATACTTGACATTGGCAATAGACCCAACACTACTTGGAGGAACGACGATAGTTCCACTCTTAGCAAGTAGCAGGTTTGGTACTCCATGTCCTTGAGCATCGGTTGCAGCCGATCCAGTGGCTTGTTGTTGGGATACGAAGAACTGTACCAGCTCTTGTTTGGCGATTTCTCTCATCTTGTTTTCAAGATCTTTCTTATAACGATCGCGCTTCTTGTACATTCCTCTAGCTTCAGGAAATGCTTTACCCCACGGTAAGGTAGATGACATCACTCGAACACGACCAGTGTGCTCAGGGGTTCCGATCGCGGTGGTTAGCATATCTTTCTCCCTATCGGGCTTGAAAAGGCTGTGCTTTTGCAAATCGGTGAGTTCTTCCAACTTCTCATGAATCTGTTCTGTTGTGGGTTTCTCGAATATAACCTTGCCGTCAGGTGTTATTGTCGGAATTCGAGCAAGGCACCAATGCTTGCTACGCTCATCCATGCCTTCAAACAATTCTAGTAAACCAACTACCCTCCTCTCTTCTTCCATTTGCCTCCATTTTTGTAGCTTGGCAGCATATCCTCCCGAACCCAGGTGATGGGGATTCTCAGCAGCTTTCTTAGCCTTCTCTATATATTCTTTACTCTCAGCTTTTGCTTTCTCTGTTGTCTTCTGTTCTTTGAATTCTTCTCACACCGCTAGCGGAATGTTACCATACACTGCCCTAGCATTCTTGCCTTTCTGAACAAATTATGTATTAAGCGTAGACCTCCAAGTCTGTAAACATCTTCCAAGGAGGCCCTCAGCAAAACGTCTAGCCTCTCGCTCGGTCCCTTCTGGAAAAATAAACCTTTCCTTCAGTTTGGCCCACAATACATCCTTTGTTGCCACCGACACTTTCTTCCAGGTAGTTGTTGTGATCCAGTTCCCCAATTGATCCCTGACAATTGCACCTGTGATGTTCCGAAATCGAGCATTTATCCCTTCAAGAAGGACGGGCTCGTCTTTGGCACCAAGTTGTTCTATCACATATTGTCCTCTTTCAGAGATCTGGTTTTGTTTGCGTTTTCCACGTCCCTTCTTGGGATTACTAGTAGAAGTAGTAGTAGCCGAAGGTAGTGGTCCTGAACCTTCTATCTCCTGTGCAGGATTAGTCAATGCTCTACGGCGACGTGGCGGGGATCGATCATCGTTCTACACACATACAAATTATATTCAATATATCTGAATGTGAACAACAAAGACATCAACAACATATGAATGTGTATGCAGACCTGTTCATCTAGGCTTGGATTGTAATCAATGCCATCGTCATCTGCACACCTACGAGGCCGTGGTACGCTGGGTTCGTACTCATCTGGAGTTAAATAGTCTTGAAATGCTTCTTCGTCTTCGTCCTCAGAGGATTCATGACTGACCGGTGTACAAGTTATCATTTTAAAAAATCCAAATATTATCCACCAATAACTATTTATCTAATAATCCTCAAAAATTTCTAATCCAAACTCCAGTGTACACGTTATCGTGACTAGTGAAAAATATTTTATGAATTTTTTATCATTATTTGTCAATATATGAACTCTAGTGTACAAGTTATCATGTAGGAATAAGAAAGGCACTCCTTAAAATATAATATTCCCCGAAATATAATATTTCTCAAATTATTTATACATTTTTTACAAAAATACACCATAAACCATATCAAAATTTCACACATAATAGATAAACATTTCTAATTTTGTCAATTAATAAAGATAACTAATATTTAAGTACACACATTTTTTCACACTTAATAGATAAGCATATCGAAATCTACACCATATACAATATGTTTCACAAGTTTACCCATCTATTTAAATTAAATTCAAAGTCTTATGACATAAAGATAATTGAGACATCTAAAAAAATTAAGCATTTATAAACATTTATAATAACACATTTCAACACAAATTAAGCATTTCTAATAATACATTTGCAAAAAAACCCACCGAAGGGGGGCATCCGGATTCGGCCGGTGGGGGGAGGACGGCGGCGGCGGGCCCTCACCGGCGGCGGCAGCACGCGGGGAGGAGGACGGCGGCACGTGCGGCGAGGACGGCGGCGCGGCGCCGGCGGGCGGGGAGGTGTTGTCGGTGGTGGCGCGCGGGGATGGCGGCGCAGCGGTGGTGCGCGGAGAGGTGTTGTCGGCGGCGGTGCTCAGGGCGGGTTCTCCAGCTGCAGACAACGGCGGGTCTTGGGGGGCGGAGGAGACGGCGGCGCTTGGGGAGGATGCGGCAGCCGGCAACTTCGGCAGCGGCGCAACTCGGGGAGGAAGACGGCGGGAGGAGCGGTGGCGCGACGTACGGCGGGAGGCGGCGGTGCTCCAAGGGCGTACGACGAGGTGCGGCGGTGCGTCGAGAGGGGGGGATGCGGCGCGTCGGGAGCGGGGATGCGTCACAGTGACGCTCATGGAGGAGGACGGCGGCGCGGCGGCGCTCGGGGAGGACTGCGGTGAGGGGAATCGGCGCGAAAATTCGGCAGCCTGACGGCATCGTTTCGTTTTCGCGCCGGGACATGGAAAATTTTCAGCCCCGCGAGCCGCTATATGGTTGGAAGCACCACTGGCGGGCGGCATAAGGAAACCGCCAGCACTGTGAATTTGTGCTGGCGGGCGTCTTAAGCGCCCGCCAACACTGTGAATTTCCAAAAAAATTGAAAATAACCCTAAATGTGTTCAATTCAGTCCCAAATTTCTAGAACTATTGTAAAATGATTCAAATTAAATTAGGGAAGGATTTTTACTCATAGAAAAGTTTTAGTTTCAAAATTTTAGTTCAAATGAGTCTCTTGGGTGAAACACCCTATAACTCTTGGGGTGTTTCACCCAAGAGTCACATTTGAATTAACTTTGAAAAATCTTTAGTGTTATGTGTCAAATAATAATTTCCATAGTTACTATTTAACATTTCAGTAAACTTGTAGACGTTTCGAACAATTTTGAATTAGTTTAGGCACACTTTCATTTTTTTATTATTGGGGAAATGCACAGTGCTGGCGGGCGTCTTAAGCGCCCGCCAACACTGTGAATTTCCAAAAAAAATCAAAAAAATTTAAAAACAGCCTTAAATGTGTTCAATTTAGTCCCAAATTTCTAGAACTATTGTAAAATGATTCAAATTAAATTAGGGAAGGTTTTTTGCTCATAGAAAAGTTTTAGTTTCAAAATTTTAGTTCAAATGAGTCTCTTGGGTGAAACACGATATAACTCTTGAGGTGTTTCATCCAAGAGTCACATTTGAACTAACTTTGAAAAATCTTTAGTGTTATGTGTCAAATAATAATTTCTATAGTTACTATTTAACATTTCAGTAAACTTGTTGAAGTTTCGAAAAGTTTTGAATTAGTTTAGGCACACTTTCATTTTTATTATTAGGGAAATGCACAGTGCTGGCGGGCTACAAAAAAATCAAAAAAATTGAAAATAGCCCTAAATGTGTTTAATTTAGTCCCAAATTTCTAGAACTATTGTAAAATGATTCAAATTAAATTAGGGAAGGTTTTTTGCTCATAGAAAATTTTTTTGCTCATAGAAAAATTTTAGTAAACTTCATTTTGAATTAGTTTAGGCACACATTCATTTTTTTTATTTCGGAAATTTCAGTAAACTTGTAGAAGTTTCAAACACTGCAATGAAGGAAATTTGACATTAATTCAAATTTATCGTACTCAATTTCATTACCAACATTGCATACATGCTTACTACACCATTGAAAGGAAGCATGCCATTACAACAGAAATATACAGCATGATGCATATGCAACTAAGTTGTTCATTACAAATGGCTTTCAATTTGTGACATTCTTGTCTTGCCTCCTGTCTGGAACCAAGCAAAACGTCCCATTGCCCATGAAAATGTTACACAAGCTCTGACAAACTTCCATTCATAGACACCAGGTCCTAAATCACTTGATTTGCTCTCCCAGAAAATTCAGGGTCAAGCCAGTACTGGAAATCACAAGAATTTTCTACATTTGAGCATTGCAAGAACCTTCTCCCTGCATCCACTCCAGACCAGCAGCAAGCCAATCGTGGGTACTGTCCATGGTGGCAACTAAGCCCCGTCCTCACCACCATGCCTTCTTCTGAGTGTTGTTCCAGCAACCACTCGAGCTGGCATTAACCAAAGAATTTATCATAAGATGCAAACAAGAACAAAATTGATTCAAACACCAAATTTGTGGTTGAATGGATGCCTCACCCCCATCTCTCGAAGCCGGTGATCCGATTCATCATCATCGTGGCTAGTTCTTCCCTCCATCACGTCCCTTGGCGTGCTCCTGTGCCTCCTTCCACGAGCCATCTGGCCGCCGGGCCGGAGCGGTGGGAGCAACACATCTCTAGGGCGGGGCTCTAGGTCGACGAGGCTCTAGGCGTGCGCGGCGGGAGCAAAAGCTCGGTGAGGTTCTAGGCGCGGGTGGCGGGAGCAGCAGCTCGGCGAGGCTCTAGGCGCGGGTGGCGGGAGCAGCAGCTCAATCTAGGGCGCGGCCGAGGATAAGGTAGCTCAGTGGATATGTGGCTCCGGGGGCCTTAGCGCTGGCGGGCGGCCTTAGTGCCCGCCAGCAGTCAAGGAGAGCGCTGGCCGGCGGCCTTAGTGCCCGCCAACAGTCATTGAGAGTGCTGGCGGTCGGCCTTAGGCCCCGCTAGCAGTGAGCCTTAGCGCTGGCGAGCGGCCTTAGTGCCCGCCAGTAGTTTAGTTCTTCTACATAGCACGCCGAGCACTGAAAAATTTCTAAGTGCTGGCGAGACCTCGAAGCTACGCCGTCAGGCTACCGAAATTTCTCCCCACCGCAGCTCCCTCCGCCGCGCGCCGTAGCTCCTGCCGCCGCTGCAACAGCTCCCTCCGCCGCCACTGCAGCTCCATCCCACTGCTGCCCGCAGCTCCTTCCCGCCGCCGTTGCAGCTCCATCCGCCGCCTTTCCCATCCTCAAGCACAGATCCCCCTGCTGCCGCCGTCGTAGCTCCCTCCCTCCGCCGCGCTGCCGCAGCTCCCTCCCACTACTGCCACCGCCATCTCCATTGCCAGCTGCCTCCCCCGGATTCGGTGATGCCCCGGCCCACGCCACCACCAGATCCAGTCCACCGCCGACCACCGCCACCGCCACCACCACCGGCTAGGGGAGAGGAAGTGAACGAGGAGGAGTGGGAGGAGGCCAGTGGAGATGGAGGAGGCCGAGGGGGAGGGGTAGGAGACGGCCGAGGGGGAGGAGGAAGTGAAGGAGGGGGGAAGAAGGAGGAGAGGGAGGACATCGAGGGTGAATAGGAGGGGTGTGGTCTGGCCGACGCCGTCCTCCATTCAACTGCACCCGTGGTGAGTGGTTTGAGAGCCTCCTCACGATTTCAGTTTTTTAGTTACACGTAGTGATCAATTAGTGATGTTGGATCAAAATTTTGTTGAGTTTGTGATGAATTAGTGACGCTAGATGAAATTTGTGATGAGTTTGTTGAACTAGAACAATATAATTTATTACTGACTCTGTTTTGACCTTTGTGATGAACTTTGTTGAACTAGAAAATTTTTGTGTGGCCCGCCCTTCATGTCGTGGCCTTTACTTGCAGGTTTCTGGAAACCTCACCGTACAGGGGAGGTGATGTCGAAAATTTTGAATATACAATAAGCATTAGTTTATTTCTGCAGGGAAGGGGAGTAGGTGCTGCCGTTGCCTTGGAGGCCCCTGTCTTGCTTCCGCCACCGACTCCTCACAGAAGGTGAGTTCAAACACATGCAACTCAGTGCAATCATTCTATGATCGTTACTCTGCCCTAATACAAATGTCGAGTTTGATTGTTACTGTAGCCTAATACACTCGACTCTTATTTTGCAGGAGTAGAGGCCCTCAGAGCTGATGGCGGGGGGTTTCCACCGTCCAAACCTTGTTCTCTTTGAGGAGGACGAGGTCAATGCGTATGATGCACGCTACCTTGGCGTCATGGTACTTTTTAAGACCGGACGTAACTTTGTTAACATCAGTCGCATGAAGATACAAGCAACCATTAGTGATCAGATGGGTGTGGTGGTTCTGCTAGAAAATATCTAGCGCTACCTTAATGATTATGTGGCTGTGACCACTTCAATGGATGACTTGGATCGAATCTTGGACTATACATTGCTTCGAGTTGATGGATATAACCTCCAGATCTGGCCAATGACGACATTTTATGGTTCAGCTGAATGTTCCCTTGATTCCACAATACCCATCGTCGCGACGCCACCGGTTGTAGCCCCACACCCACCACAATCTGCGCAACCATTGAAGATCACCATGCATGGAGTGCCACCAATATTTTGGAACATTCCTATGTTCTGTGCAAGAGTTTTCCAGAACATGTGTCAGGTTCACGCCGTGCAGAGGAGGAGGACCGATCTCGCTATGTTGTTTACCACATATGCAAGCCCATTAGCTATACCTAGTGATGCAACTGTAGGCATCCACAGAACAGCAACAAACGGTGATACCATTCTGAACATGTGGGGTATTTGGATTAAAGTAGAATCAGCTGCACCCGGTGAAGGACAGAGATTTGCTTTGGGCAACGGTAATATCATTCTGAACATGTGATCTATTTGATTTCATTCTGTAGCGAAACCTTACTCTAATAATTTTACATTGTTCCCTCTAACAATTATCACTCTTAATGTAGATAACCGCAACCAATGACGTCGCTTCAGGTTATATCCTCGAGCCACAGGTGGCGACGGTTCGGGGCCTTCCGTCGCACAAGGAGGTTGAGTTGGGGGAGGTCGTCAGCATGCAGGTATGATACAAGCAGTCCATAGGAATGTTGTAGTTGTTTTCTAAATTACCTCAGACATGTTTGGAGTACCAACGTCACATGCTCTAGGTAGTTGTGGCGTACATGTCATTTGCAAATTTAAGTATGAAACTTTCATGTGTTGTAGCCTTATTACTTCTGACCATGTTTGAACTTGTGATATATTCGGTTGTGATGTCTTAATTTGATACATTTGGGACTGAGTTGTTTTCTAAATTGCCGAACGCATGTTTGGACTAGCAACGTCGCATGATTAAGGAAGTTGGCATTTGCAAATTTAAGTGATGAAACTTTCATGTGTTGTAGTCCTATTTCTGGAAGTTGCACCCGTCGATTCATCAAACGATGGTTCAACTGATCAAACTAGAGAGGACATGTCAACATCTACCAACAGTCCGTCCATTGATCACGATGGTTCAACTCCAACTAGAGAGGACATGTCAACATCTACCGACATTATATCTGCCTCCACTGGTGCACTTGAGGATGATGCTAGCACCGAGATTTGAGCTTCAGTGGTTCACTTCCAATCTGTGATGAATGTATTTGTATCTGTGAAAAATTATGTCTTGTGACGCTGTGAGCTTACTTGTGAACTGTTGTTGTGAACTCAAGATGTGAACTTCGCTTCTGAAGGTTGTGAACTTGTGATATTTGTGAACTTATGTACCATCTTTGAAGTATCGATGTACCCTTTTATGTCTTGAGTGGTTATTAGTTGTGATATATTCGGTTGTGATGTCTTCAATTTGATACAGTGATATATTTGGTTGTGATGTCTTCAATTTGATACATTTTTATTGCAGCAGTAGAATTTAAAAAACCATCTGAATACTTTATGCTGGCGGGCGTCATAAGCGCCCGCCAGTGCTGAGGCTGTAACCGCTACAAAGGTCAATGCAAAATTGACGGGCACAGACGGTTTGGATCGATGTCGGCAGGCTGCCCGAGTGCCGCCGCACCACCCCCAGACCGAGCGCCGTCGCACCACCCAGCCTGATCGAGCCCCGCCAGCGCGTCGGCCGCTGCCTCCTCCCCGGGCCGTGACAGCGCGACGAACCTCCCCTGCCCGCCTCCTCCTCCGGCCGCTGCCTCCTCCCCTGCCCTGCATCGCCGCGCAGCGCCTCACCGGCCCGAACTTTGCTGGCGCCGTGCCTCCTCTCGGTTTGGTATTTATATTAATTTAATCTCATATTGCAATTCAGTAATGTTCGATTATGTGTAGATTAGAGATTGTGTAAAAATTGAACGTGTTTAGATTATGTGTAGATTAGAGAATGTGTAGAAATTTTATAAGAAAAATTTTGTTAGACTTGAGATTGTGTAGAAAATTTTAATAAAATATCGTGCATATTTTAAGGATAACGATGGCAAGTCGCTTTGCATTTTTTAATCGTGATGGGGGCCGTGAAGGTGGTCGTCGTCCTGTCCGTAGTGGTCCCCCTGTCCCAGACACTCCGCCACCACCCCCAGGGCAGCCTATTGGTGCTTCCTTCCCCGTCGGTCAAGAAGCCATGCCCATTACCCAACAAGAGTTACGCCAAAATGTGGTGTGTACTTAGATATTCTATTTTTTGAATTTATCATTATTTTCGCAATGATAATAATGTGTATTATTTGCATTATAATCAAGCTGGTTTCGCCAATGCAATGGTTAGAACGAGTTATATATTGTGTGACTGGACAAGCTCCAATGGTGAGACATGAACAAACGACTTCATCACGAGGAAGATTTATTGTTTCTCTATCAATTAATGTTGTGGGCATGCGAGAGCAAACACTTGGTGATACAGTTATTATCCATGTCAATTCTTTTGCTGCACTACAACCACATGTTGCCACTTCTGATGCCGTGAGGAAGGCACTTATCGAAACAGAAGCTCAAACAAGACATGTAATCCAAGACTATAGTTACTTTAAGATTAAAGCCTTAGAACATAACAACATGGCCGTCACTGAAATGCCTAAACGGATATCACCATCGTATGAATCGCCCATTGTATGTAACTAAAACTTACTCGTTATTTTCGGAATTTGTTTTTTAAGAACTGTCTACTTACACGTTATGTTTTGCTTGCTAATTGAATCAGGACGCATTGTATATCAGTTTCATGCATGCTGATCGAGGTATGCATGAGGTCTTACGTCAAGTATTACATAACATTGGATGGACATTCACGACACCGCACCCAAGTCCAGCACGCGGCGGTTGGCAAGCTGGCATTACCCTATCATCATCTACGAATTCGGTGCAAATATTTGCAGAGATATTCGTGACGCCCTACATGGCCAGAGATAGTGCATACATATATGCGCTGGATTATGTTGATAGGTTCTTAGGAATCAACATCATCGATATTAATCATACTTTGTACGTCGCGATGATTCACGGTCATGATGTGAACGATCCTAGATTTTAATTAAGTATGAAATATGTACCCTTTTAATTTTATGCATTTGAACTTGTAGTCTTTGCTAAGACTAAAGTACTGATGTATTATCATACGTTGTTGTATTTGTATGGTTTTACTTGTGAGCTTTTAATGGTGTGAAATCGAACCGAATGCAATATAATAATGAGTGGAAAATGAGACTTAATTTGAAGTCTTACAACGACATTGATTAATAAAGTCTTACAAGAGATACATCATCAAGCCAGACTAATAAGAAATGCTAATTTATCCTTTAACAATTCTTCCTTCGCAGTCTGTACGTAACCATAGCTTCTTCGATTTAGAAATGCTGCTTTCAATTTTTTTGATTCTTTTTTCATGATCTTTGAACAAGACTTATTCCTCATACTGATTGTAATCCTCAACGTCATCTACACCTTCAATTCCAAGAATTCTTTGTTTTCCGGAGACAACAATGTGCTTCTTTACATTCATAGGATCAGCTATGTAGAAAACTTGTGCAACACGCTCAGCGAGTACCCATGGGTCATCTTTGTAAGCTACATTGGCAAGGTCTACAAGTGTCAGACCATAGTTGTCATCTGTAACGCCCTTCGGGTGTTTGACCCATTGGCACCGAAACAAGTGGATCCGGATATTTTCTTAATAGTCAAGTTCCCATATTTCCTCTATGAAACCGTAGAAAGTGTTGTTGTTTCTGTGAGCATCAATTGCATCATAGCAAACACCACTATTTTAATAAGCGACACTCTTGTTGTCTTTTGCCTTGGTATAGAAGGTGTACCCATTAATTTCATATGCTTGCCATGAGGTGACATTGCTTGATGGACCAGCCGCCAACCTGCTCAATGTTGCGTCGTGTATGGAATTTCCTTCAAATAGATGTCCATGTTCTTTTAACCATGATGGGAAACGACGCTTTTGCTGTTTGATGACCCAATCCTCGTCTCGATCATTATTTTCCTCACGGATCTCATTTTCCAGTTGCTCAATGATTGGCTCCACTATTGCAAGTTGTTATAGAGCACTTGCATGTGCTTTCTCCAATTGTTGGTTGTCCTTGTCAATGAATCTTTTCCTTCCAATGGTACCTTGCCCCGACAATCTCCCTTCGTGTCGAGATTTCGGTAAACCTACCGCTTTCTTATCTTTTATGTAATCTATGCAACAATCAACACTCTCTTCAGTATGGTAGCTCTCTATCATGCTGCCTTTCGGAAATGCCATGTTTTTCATCCATCCATTGAGAAGTGACATGAACCGTTCGTATGTCCACATCTCATGGAAGTACATAGGTCCTAGTTCAGTAATTTGCTCGACCATGTGGATCATTAGATGTTCCATGATATCAAAAAAGGACGGAGGGAAGCACATCTCGAGCTGCGCTTGAGTTTCCGACACAAAAAGTTGAAGCCTTGCCAATTCTACAGAATCGATGACTTTCTGTGAAATGATGTTGAAAAAGTAGCACATCCTTGTGATAACCATCTTAAGGAATACTGGTTTGACAGCTCGGATCGCAATCACAAGAAAAATAGTGATCATCACATGGCAATCATAAGAGTTATAATCAGTAAGCGTCATGTCCTTCAACAAGACTAGTGAACGGATGTTGGATGAGAATCCGGTAGGCACTTTCAGCCCGCGCAAGCACTTGCACATAGCCAACCTCTCATCTTGTGTTAAGTTGTAGCTAGCAGGGGGAAGGTACTGCTTACCATTAGGACGTTCTTGCGGGTGGAGCTCTAGCCTGATTTTTAGGTCAACAAGATCCTTACGTGACTTCAGTCCGTCCCTTACCTTACCCGTTAAGCCTAAAAATCTGATTGTGCTATTAAACACATTCTTCTGAAGATGCATCCCATCAATGGCATGGCGCACCGCCAGGTCTTTCTGGTATGGCAAATACTTAAAGAATATCGACATCTTCTTGAAAGGCACATCATTGGCCTTCTCTGTAGTTTCAGCCTCCTTCCTTCCAACACCATCTTTATCTTTTGACTTCTTACCGAGTTTGAACTTGACCTTCTGACACATTTCAAATACGGTTTTACCCGTGGCCGGTTGTGGGGCAAATTTTTCCTCAATCGTTCCATCAAAAGAGTCTGCCATCTTCCGGTACTTGTGACTCCTCAGTAGCCAACGTCTGGCCCCCATATACACTGTCTTCGTAGATCCTTTTAGGTACACAGATATTGTACCATTAACGCAAACTACACAAGCTTTCTTTCATTTTATCTGACCCAACACATAAAATAGGGCAGGGTAATCATTAATGGTAACAAAGATAATTGTATAAAGTGTGAATTTCTCCTGTCTATACTCATCCCACATCTCAACCCCATATTTCCAAAACTTCTCCATATCTTCCATCAATGGCTCCAGGAAAACATCTATGTCAATACCAGGTTGCTTCAGCCCTTGGATTAAAATGGTTAGCAAAAGGAACTTTCTCTTGTGACATAGCCAGGGGGAAGGTTGTTTATGGTCATCAACATTGGCCATGTGTTGTGCGTGCTGCTTCTTTCACCAAATGGATTCATGCCATGTGTACTTAACGCGAACCGTATATTTCTTTTTTCATCTCTAAAGTATGTATGCTCGGAATCAAAGGTCCTCCACTAGCGAGCATCAGAAGGATGTCGAAGCTTCCCATCGGACTTCTCTGGGCGATCAACATGCCAAGTCATTAGTTTGGCGGTCTTTAGGTTTGAGAACAATCGCTTCAGACGGTCCTCCACCGGCAAATACCACATCACCAAGGCAGGGACTTTACGTTGACTAGCCGTGTCAGTGGTACCAATACTAGACTCATCCACCAGTTGAGCACCTGCACTTTTCTTTCCACCCTTCTTCCTCTTCCTGCCTTTTGTGCTAGCGACACGTTCTGCGTCGAAATCAGCATTACTTTTGTAAGGACTAGCCTCACAATTAGGACACTTCTTCATTTCTGCATAGTCACTGCAGTACAATATGCAATGGTTCCTGCATGCGTGTATTCTTTTCACCCGCATCTTCAATGGGTTGATGATCTTCTTTGCTTCATATGTGTTTTTTAGCACAAGGTTAGGCTTCGGGAGCAGGTTGGCCAACAAAGTAAGGAGTTCGTTAAAACTATTGTCAGACCATCGGAATTTAGCCTTCACAATCAGAAGATTGAGGATGAAACGCAACACTGTCCACTCCTTCCCACAACCCTCATACATACGGTCCTTTGCTGCCTTCTTCAGTGTCTCGAAATTTTCTAACCCTTTAGCACTCCCTACCAACACCTCCGGTTTGTGTCGCAACATTTCCTCCATATCAACATCACATTCATCGTCCACCTGTGGTGCATCTGTTTCATTACCATTTTCATCTCCACAGTCAAAAGCATCATCCATCATGACATGATCATTTTCATCTTCGTCACCCACTTCATCATACCCGGTGCCAATGTCTGCATTATTGAAAGTAGACACTGCATCACCATGGTTTGACCAAGTTATGTATCCTTTCATAAAACCTCGCTTTATCAAATGCATCTTGATGTCATTAGGATCCTCCCATAAAAGTTTGTTGGAACAATCACTACACGGACAACGTATTTGCTTTGACTTGCAAATGTGAGCGTGCTTCTTCGCAACCTCGAGAAACTTTGATAACTCTGTCATGAATGTAGACGAATGTCTCTGTACGGCATACATCCATGCTCTGTGATCCATGTTAAACAACCTATGAAAAATTCTACATTTTAGAAACTAATTTAATCATATAGTATTAATAAATGAGTCACAATAATTAAAAACTTAATTCTACATTTTATTTAATGAAACTAATTATATTAATGACAAACATAGAGAATCTACAATTAATCTGCATAACACTATACTTAAAAATTAATCTACAATTAATTTTCTCTCTTTTCACTCCTCTCTCTTTTTTATTTAATGAAACTAATTATATTAATGACGAACATAGCGAATCTACAATTAATCTGCATAACAATCTACTTAAAAATTAATCTACAATTAATTTTCTCTCTCTTCACTCCTCTCTTTTTTATTTAATGAAACTAATTATATTAATGACAAACATAGCGAATCTACATATAATCTTCATAACAATCTACTTAATAAATTAATCTACAATTAATTCTCTCTCTCTTCACTCCTCTCTCTCCCCTAGCTAGCAAACCCTAGATCTAGAGCTAAATCTATAATAAAGCTAGAAATGATGGATAAAAGGTAAAAAAGAAGGTTGGAATAGCACAAACTCACCTTATATAGCCACCTCCTCCAAGGAAATCAAGTGCAAAACCTTCCCCCCTAGATTGGATGTTTTTGGAGCTTTTCCCGAGCTCCTCTCGGGCAAAGCTCCAATGGAAGGTTGCTGGAGAAGAAGAAGTTGTCGAGTTTTATTGAGGGGCACAGTGCTGGCGGGCAACATATGGCACCCGCCAGCAGAAATCGTCCCCATTTGTGCTGGCGGTTTCTTATGTTGCCCGCCAGCACTATTATGTTACCGCTGGCGGGTGATGAACCGGCGCCCCTGTAAACCACAGTGCTGGTGGGTGCCAATTGCACCCGCCAGCACACTAATTTCCAAGTGTCAGTACAAATCTTTTCTGGCCTAGTGTAAACAAGTACTGTGAAAATTCAAAATGTGAATTAAACTGGATCATAATTTGTTGTTACTGCTAAATGTGAGCATAAGTGTATAACATGTACTACTGTTCACTTTCTCCCCTGTTCTTCAAGTGCAAATTTTCTTGTACCTAGCACATGACTACAATTTTGTGTATTGCTCAGGAGGGACAACTGCTCGGAAAAACTGTATTAGAGGCTTTGGCACAGCTGGTAGCCTAGTAGTGAGGACAAGGTAATTTGCCCTAAAAACAACTAACCTAGAATTTTTTACTTTAGCATGTTGTCATTCTTATAACATTCATTATTTTTTACGTATAAATGCATAATACAACACTTTGTCTTGCACTCAGCTCATACATGTTGTCGGCCCATGGCTGAAGTTATATTACCCACTTATTGTTGTATGTTCTAATTTTTGGCAATGCAGACTTGGTCTTTCACTCAGCTCAGACATGAGTTGCCGCTCGCCAGCGAGGTCATCACCAACCAAAAGATCTCAATCGCTGGTAAGTGCAACTAACTGTCCTGTTTGTTGTTAGTTAGCATATTTGCATCCCTCCACAACCCAGCTGCCGGTTCCTTCACGTAGATCATTCATTTTAAGGCCACACAGATCTTGCATGTAATTACTTTTCCCTTGACATGAGATTTTTCCTGCATGTAATTCTTCGCACAGATGTGTGTGAAACGAGGGTGAAGGATTTAGAGTAGTCTATGATTTTTCTTTTTCACATGTCTGTGGTTTCTATGTAGTCTATGATTTAGAGTTTGAAAATTGATAGCGTGTCATCGATCAATGTAAGATTACTTAGATTTTTTGCTTCTATGTTGGCAGGAATGCTGATTGGGATGACGCTCCAGATGTTGATTTTGCTCATGGTTATTTGGAAGGCTGAAGTAAGTTGACCACTCATGACTTATTAACTGAACTTGGCAGGATTATTTGATCTGAAAGCTTTCCAACAATGTAGAAGCTGAACTTGTTGTTTGAGTATTGCAATTCCTTTTTTATCCTTAGAATTAATGGCTGGCAATGGAATTTTAGTTTTTGTTTTTGTTGTGTTCATTCCAATGACAAGCATTGTTTTCCGATGGATGATCTTTTTTTATATTAGTATTTGCTTCAACTTGATCGACAAACCTCTGTACTAACTGTCAGCAAGCGGCAGTGAAGTGCCCACTTTTAAATGTATTTTTCTTGTGGACAAAAAATAGTGTTCATTGATGACAAGCAATCTCAAATGTTTTCTGCAAGTACTACGAAGATATGTTTTTTCAGTAATTGTCCTTCCTCAATATATTGTATGGATTAGTGGTGTGTTGCTAGCTCTAGCTAAAACCAGAATAAACAAATGTGCTGGGAATATGACGGAGATGGAGATTATCAGTTACACATGGTGCAAGTGTTGGGGTAAAACCATCCTCGAAGGGAGGCCAACACTCATAGGTAAAGGAAAATAAGTGAGAGAAAAGAAAGCCAAGTGAGGGGGGAAGTCCCCTCCCTCAACTCTCTTGGGTTGCTTATATAGCTGAGGGTGGGATGGCAGTTTAGCCCCCAAGCCCCTGGTGGGTACAAAAATTACAGACGAGCCCCTATTTTGTACAGTGGGTCGAATAGGGGGGTGCCTAGAGAATCATTTCCCCCAACAGTAGCCCCTCAGCTACTTTGGTTTGGACGGTATAACAAAGCGAAGTAGCTGAAAACAAGGGGAAAACCTAGGCACACCCTACTTCGGTCCCGAGGACATGCCCTCAGGACCATCCGCCCGTACGCCTCGCCAAAAACTCTATTCCGAAAACCCAGTGGGACAAAACAGAATGGAGAAAAGAGCTGTACGCCTCGCGGATTTACACATACCACATTCACCAGCTAACCCATCTAATCTTTATTTCATGATGAAAGTTTCTTCAGTGGCGACGTCGGCTTCGTCGTCCCTACTGAAAAACGGTCTTCCCGCTTCGGTTCTGCCTCATCCTCTCGCATTCGTTCCTCCCATGTACTCGGTGTAGCCGAAGTAGAGGAGAGTGCGACGTCTTCTTCGTCCTCCCGAAGCTCTTGGGTCTTCGTTCGCACGCATCGGGCAAGATGGGTGAATTGGTTCTCCAAGATCCCTCCATAGCCCCCTTGGCCGATGCTTGTGGCGAAGACTGTATGTCGTGGTAGTAGTAGAGCGGTCGATGTAGATTGAAGTTGATGCGAAGAGGAAGCTGCTGATTGCGAGGATAATGTATTTGTCGTTGGTAGAGACAGAATCTTCCATATAGCGTCTTCGCATGAGATATTTAACAGAAGAAGCATTGACATCCATTATGATAGCCCGAGGAGCCGTATAGAGATGTCCAAAGAGTCATATAGAATAAACCGAAGAATCAATGCTGAAATGTCTGAAGAACCGTATACAGGTAGCCGAAGTGTGGTTGTCTGAAATACCGGAGGCACTTGTGCCGAAGAGCCATATAGATTGAACCGAAGAGTCAATGATGAAATACCCGAAACTCTTAGACCGAAGAGCCATATATTGTTGAATACCCGAAGAACCAATAGCAAAATAGCCAACCAACTTAGCTAGAAACTCATTATTCCGAAGACCAATTCCACTAAGTATCCATTTATTCCAGAGTTAGGCCATGTGACTCCTTCGGCTTGAAGGATTAGCATAGAAAAATTTATGGCACCATAGCATTAATCCCGGAAAAAATTTTCAAGACAAAGGACAACTTCCGAAACAACAAGTTCTCGCGTTACGAGGTTAGTGAACATGTAACTTGGATTTAAATTTCATAAATCATGCATAGCAGATAGCTAGCCTGCTCGAAGTAGCTCCTTAGCTGAACTTCGATTTCATTTCCACTCGAGTTTTAAATGCTTCGCGCATTCACCGCCGAAGGCTTTTAGTGACCTTGAGGTGGCTCGTCAGCCCTGCCTCGCAATTTGCTTCGCGCATTCAGCGCTGAAGGCTTCTTCGCTTGTGATAAAGCGGATGATTTTGCGACCACGCCGTTTAACGAGTCGACTTATCCCTGCGGTTTTCCCGAGGGGCTTCGCGCATTGACCGCCAAAGACTTTTTACTCGGCTCATGAAACTTGAGCCTTAGGTGAACCATTTACGTTTTGTTTCTCAGAGCCAAACGTACATGTTCACCTAATGTTTGAATAATTTCCGTTCCCCTGTGCCGAAAGTGACAACTCAAATTATTTGAGTTGCGTCACTTCGGCCTTTCCGATGCACACCGATGATATGGATAGTAATTGTAGAGACATTAATTGCAGATATATCCAAAGGATGACATTTAGACAAAATAATAATGCGTATACAAAACTCTTGTCAAAACTTGATTGAAAATGTAACTAGATCATTGTAAAGCGACAAGGACTACCTTTGCTAGCTCGTTTTCTTTGCATGCATGCTTGAGTGTCAGACTCCGAAGTGGTTTGATAAAATGTGATGTCCGCAACTATGTGACGAAAAATGAACAAGTGGTGAAGGAGAGATATCTGGAAATGCTGTTACTACATCCCCGATGATCGACCTGTGTGTGATACTGCCATTTTTTCTGCTAGTGGTAGACACGAAGTGGCCAAAATAATGGCTCTGTCGCGCGTGCGAAGTAAAAATCTCTTCGCTTGCTGATTCGTTCAAAGAACGAGCAAGCGATTGCTCGACCCTGATATCTTGTTTATGGGCCCGAGCTAACAACACGCCAGTGGAGTTTTTTGTGTTCAAGCAAGTGGCTATTTGCCTAGCTTAAAATCAACTATATGTGAGCGATGCTCAAGTATGGGTTCCGAAGACATAATGATAAGCAGATTGATTACCGATTACAAGCAGTGAGAAAAACGAAGTAGCTAGGCCATTGGATGGAGTGTTCTTTAAACCATGCGATGGAACTGTGAAAACTACCAATAAGATCTTAGCCCCATCTGATCTAATAATAGAAGTAAGCAACGAGAAGGTATGTATTTGTCTTTTAACCTGTGTCTTGAACTCGACAAACCGCAACTCATAACACGATGCACGTGCCTTTAGAGTAAAAGTTTAGATTTATAAAATATCAAACTGAAGCTACTGTCCCGGAGAGAATAGCGACTTGCGGCTTCGCACAGCGTTACGATGACGAGTCTGGCCGGCCAAAATTATACTAGGTATAAACCAGCTGTGCGCCGTGAGTTTCAATGATTATCTGTGTGCCGAAGAGTTAAAACGGACCTTGCTACCATGCGTACAGCTGGGTTTCGGGTTAGTTTACCCGAAGGTGTGAATTCCAAAGCTAACGAAGTCATTTGTTGCAACATATTCTTTTATCAGTGAAACAATATGACTTCTACTAGCGAGATGCGAAAATATGCTGAGGTTTTGCCGCTAGGAATGTACTCAACCAACAAAACTATTGAACATGCAAGTATCTCGGCTTGGAAATGACTGACAGAGAAAACAAAGTTGCACGAACCAAAGCTAAGCGACATCTAGCCAGGGTGGTGAGAAAAAACACCTCACGTACGAAAAAGTCGAGAACAAAGCATTCAACAAACGAAGTTTTTTTTACAACATTCAACAAACGAAGTTGATATATGTGTAAACTGCTAACGAACATTGTGATATCAAAATATGTGCCAGTCCGCCCAAGCAATTTTACATGATTAGCAAGGTATGAAAACATAAGCTATATATGACGATAACCTACGTTGTTAGAATTAGCATATCTTGTCTTCGTCTGATATTGCCGGTGTGATGCTCGATCCCGGCTGCCGAGGCAATGAAGGAAAAGTAACTTATCTTGAGTCAAGGGGAAAAAACCGTCAGGTGACCCGGCTAAGTTTGTTATTTGGCCACAACAGCAGACCAAAAAGTATTCTTTACTTCGGACTACAAAAACAGTTCTCACGGTTCAAAAGAGCCTGCACAACCTTGCTAGCTAGCAAACTATGCGGAGGGGCGCTAGCTGACTAGCCTATCATGCATCGAAAAGTAATACTCCGCATTAAAAGTCACCGTTCGGCGACGTAACAAAAGGGACTAGCAGGGAAACGTGCCTGCCTGCTAGACCTCTTCGCGCGAAGGAAACACGTATGCTGAAGGTTTGAGGTGAGTATTTTATTGCAAAGTAAACGCGAAGTAAACATGCTGATTGCTGAAGTAAGTAATTTAGAAACGAAGTAGGAGGTGAAAGTAAAATTCTTATCTTGAAGAAGCGAAGTAAAATTCTAGGCTGAAAATTTGCCGTGCTTGTTTGTCCGTAGAAAAAACACTCGGATGGCCCACTGTCATTCACGATTGGCTGAACGTCGCTGGCCATGTCTTTGTTGGGCCGTTGCCATTCAATTCACTTGGACGAAGTAAAACTGGTCTGACATTGGCTGAACTCGTTGGACCGGGTATAGCTCCTTCGCTGGGCTGAACATGTATCCTTACTTCGCGCTTGGGTCAGTGAACAAGACTGCGAAGAGATTGATTGTACATCTTGGTGCAGCCGACCACCGAAGGTATTTAGACCGGCGTTAAGGGTAATGTGGCATTCATAATAATACAAATTCTTCTAGTCTTGTGACTCAAACTGAACACCGCGTGCCGAAGTAGAATCTGGCCCAATAAATGGATGGTGATGTTCGTTTAACCGCGAAGGTGTCTGATGGAATGTTGTATGTGCCAATCGGCGAGCTTTGGCCGGCTTGCTCGGTGAGGATTTTCTATCATCTGTATTTCCGAAGCCCAATTAATTCCTAAGCAATGGTAGGTTCATGCCGAAAAGTGACACCCAAATAATTTCCTAAGCCACTAGCTGCTGTATGCATACGCGACCTGCGATGATCAGCGAAGCCTTTGGATGCTTCCTCAGAGCGATGATCAATTAACTAGCCGAGGTAAGGACCCCACTGATTACCTTCGCATGCATGTCAATTTTGTTCCTCCGTCCATATGTATGCGGGCGAAGGTAAATAGTGTATGTCTTGCATGCAGGTTGTATCCATCCATTCATATGTGCACAGGCGAAGTAAGGTAATATATGTCTTGAAATTGCTGCTACCCAATCCACTGGTGTGAAACGGTTCGAGAGAAACTGCAATGGGTCTGAACAAAACCGTGGCCGAAGTAAAATATTGTCTGACTCCGCAATTTCCTTTCTTGGATTGATCCGGTGGACCTGACTGATGTTTTTGCGTCTACCTGACTGATGTTTTCGCGGCCGCGGATAGTGAGCTCAAACGAAGTTAAAGGTATTAAACAATTGAAATTTAGTTTCATGGAATAATCCCCGAAGCAAAACTAGCAAACAATTTCGTAGCGGAATCAGTTGCGTCGACCATCCAGCTTTAAGAAAATTGATGCCCAGGCTTATCTGCTATACTCCAACAGCGAAGTGTGGCTCCGAACACCCCCCTGGTGCAACACGGAGATCAACAGATACATTATTTTTCTTCCTGCATCGAGCCCGAGAGCGCGAAGACATTTTCGCTGGCAGCTGCCAGCCCCCAAGCGTGTAAATCTGGCTTGCGACAAGCCTGCTGGCCGAAGCAATAACTGTGTCTTGTTTCATAGGTGGCATAATGCTAAGATCTTGTTGACTGAAGCTTTGGACTTGGTCACAATAAAACGAGCGAGTGGAGTTGAGCAACTTGTAGTATATTCTAATTTATATTTTGAGCAAATAGTGATAATCCTAAACTTAAGGCTTTAAATTGTCTAATTCACTCTTCCCTCTCTTAGGCTACGATTCCTTACATGCATTCTGTTGACGCTTTTTCTGGTCAACACACACGAGCGCTGGATCGCGCGGAACGTCGAAACGCTGAACTCGCCGAGCTCCTGCCCGGACCGGTCTGACCGGTCAGGGGCACCGGTCTGACCGGTGTACGCAGAGGCGCGGTGAAAACCTAAGATCGCCGCCTCGGGAGGGACCCCGTCAGAGGTGGCGCGCCTAGGGTTGCTCTGAGGTCGGCAAGGCCACTCAGAACGTCCCTGATCGTCGTCGAGACAAACAAGGAAAGCACGAGGTTGGAAAAGCTAGGGTTTGAGAGATAAAAGTTGTAGAAAGTAATGTACGATTGGGTTCCTCCACCTCAAACGGCCGTGGCCCTTTATATTTATAGGGTGAGGAGGTCTTGCCCCGCAAGGAATCCTTTTACAACTCGAAATTCGCAAGGATTCCTCAATTCTACTCGGACTCGGGGTCCACCGGTCAGACCGGTCAGGCCCACCGGTCAGACCGGTGTGGCCGTTGCCGGATCGGCTACAGGACGCCCCACCGGTCAGACCGTTGAGGGACACCGGTCTGACCGGTGGCGTCAGCCTGATCGGCCTTGTGCCAATTTTGGGTGCGAACATATGCCCCCCTGTTTTTTAGTAAAGCTCGCTGTCTAAAAAATAATTCTAAGGTCGATGTGACACTTCACCGACCATTTTTTGGTCTAAGGGCGATTTTTGCTTTAAATCGGCCATATCCTATCAAGCATCTTGCCAGACACTTGGATGAAATTTCTTCAAGTACCTCCCGTTGAGAGCCTTTGGAAGTCGCTGTCCTTGCAAAGTCTCCATCATGTAAGAATTCCCAGAACAAATCTTGACAACCTTGTATGGACCTTCCCAACTTGGAGACCACTTGCCGAACTTGTTACTCTTAGATCCAATAGGTAAAATTGTCTTCCAAACCAAGTCATCTACCTGAAAAGATTTGGCTTTTACCTTCTTGTTGTATGCTCTAGCAACTCTCCTTTTGTCCTTTTCAATTTCCTCCAAAGCTTCCATACGCTTGTCGGTCACTTCATCAATATTGTCCATCATCAAAGCATAATATGACTCAACATCAAGATTATTTTGCTTTGCAAGTCTATATGCGCCTAGATTCACCTCAACGGGCAAAACGGCCTCTTGACCATATACAAGCTCAAAAGGAGTAACCTTAGTAGCACCATGTCTAGAAATACGATGAGCCCATAAAACTTCAGATAATACCTCATGCCATCTTCTAGGATTGTCCTCTATCTTCTTCTTTATGAGTTTCACTAACGTCTTGTTGCTAGACTCGGCTTGACCATTGGCTTGAGCATAATATGGAGATGAATTGAGCAATTTAATACCATAGGAATCAACAAATTCACGCACCTCTTTGGATATGAATGAAGTCCCTTGATCCGTAGTCAAAGTTTGTGGAATGCCAAACCTGTGTATGATATGCCCAGTAATAAACTCAATCACCTCTCTATGTGTCATATTCTTCAAAGGAATAGCTTCAGTCCACTTGGTGAAGTAATCAGTAGCCACGATCACAAAATAATGCCCCTTTGACGACGCAGGATGAATCTTACCAATAAAATCCAGACCCCACCCTCTGAAAGGCCAAGGCTTGATGATCGGATGCATCAACGCAGCAGGCACCAACTGAACATCTCCATGTTTCTGACACTCTTCACAACCTTTGTAGTATCTAAAACAATCAGCTATCATGGTAGGCCAATAAAAACAAGCTCGCCTGAGGAGCCACTTCATCTTGGGAGCCGATTGATTAGTACCACAAATACCTTCATGAACCTCTGCCATAGCCAACCTAGCTTGATCAGGACCCAAACACTTTAAGAGCAAATCATCCGCAGTCCGACGATACAACTCACCATCATCAAGAACAAACTTAAGAGCCCATCGTCGGACTTTTCTATCAACTGAACTGCTAGGATTATGCAAATAATCAACTAGAGGCTTTCTCCAATCCTCCATCTCATCTTTGTCACGAAAAACCGAGGAGGAATTTTTACCAGGGGACCAGTCAGACCGGTCATGGGCATCGGTCAGACCGGTGCCATTAGCCGACCTAGAACCATGGGACCGGTCAGACCGGTCGGTGACATCAGTCAGACCGGTGTCACCGGTTAGACCGGTCGGCTGTGTCGGCCTGACCAGTGCTTCCAGAGCAAAACACTCGGCTGTAAGCAACGGTTTGTGTTCTTGAAAATTTCTTTTTCAAACATTATAACCAGATGCTTGCTGGGCCAGAGCATTAGCTCTAGGATTTTCCTCCCGTGGCACATGATAGATAACAAATTCATCCATACAAGATATGATGTCTAAACATTTATCAAGATAAGCATTTAAAAAACCATTTAAACATTGACATACCTTGGGTACTTGCTGCACCACCAATAAAGAATCTCCATATGCTTCCACATGTTTTACTCCCATGTCATGCAAAATCTCCAATCCAAATAGAAGAGCCTCATATTCGGTTTGGTTGTTAGTACAATCATGATCCAATCGGTTAAGAGCTTCAAAAACAGCCCCACTTGGTGAAATAATGACAATTCCAACACCACAACCATCTTTGCAAACCGATCCATCAAAATGCAACTTCCATGGAGTAAAAGTAGCATAACCGACATTCAAATCAAGTTGCTTATCTACTCTATGTCCAACAATAAAGTCGGCAACAATTTGACCTTTCATTGAACTTAATGACTCACAATGCAAATCATACTCAACTAAAGCATAAGCCCATTTGCCGACTCTACCACTTAAAATTGGTTTATGCAACATGTATTTGATTATGTCGGTTTGACATGCTACTATGCAAGTACTAGGTAAAAGATAATGCCTCAACTTGGTACAAGTATGATATAGTGATAAACACAATTTTTCAATAAAAGTGTACCTTGTTTCGGCGTCCAATAATCTTCTACTCTCATATGCAACAATGTACTCCTTGCCTTCGGTCTCTTGAGTCAAAACACCTCCAATGACATCTTTCTCAGCTGCTACATATAACTTGAAAGGAATACCACTCTTGGGTGCTTGAAGAACGGGTGGCGAAGTCAAATAGCTCTTAATCTCATCAAATGCTTCTTGTTGTTTTGCCCCCCAAGTGAACTTAACATCATTTTTCAACCGAAGTAAAGGAGTAAAAGCATTCACCTTCCCAGACAAGTTACAAATGATCCTCCTCAAGTAATTTACCTTGCCCAAGAACTTTTGCAAATCCTTTTTACAAGTAGGCGCTTTAACATTCCGAATTGCCTCAATCTTTTTAGGATCTATCTCTATGCCTTTTTCATGCACAATGAAGCCCAAAAACTTCCCAGCCGATACACCAAAAGCACATTTGAGTGGGTTCATCTTTAATTTATACCGACGCATTTTTTCAAATGCAAGTCTTAAATCAGCTAAATGAGAATCATCTCCAGCCGATTTGACAACAATATCATCGATATAAACCTCTACTATGATGCCAAGCAAATCATGAAAGATTAAATTCATAGCTCTTTGATAAGTAGCACCCGCATTTTTCAATCCAAAAGTCATAACAACCCACTCAAATAAGCCAACAAAACCCGGACATATGAAAGCCGTTTTGGATATATCCTCTTCGGCCATAAAGATTTGATTGTAACCAGCATTACCATCAAGAAAGCTAAGAATTCTATGTCCGGATGCAGCATTAACAAGAAAATCGGCTATAGGCATAGGATATTCATCTTTAGGAGTAGCTCTATTAAGATCTCTAAAATCAATGCAAACACGAAGCTTTTTTGTTCCTTTTTTCTCAACAGGCACAATATTAGAGATCCAATCAGCATAACGACAAGGCCTAATAAACTTTGCATCAAGTAACCGATTGACTTCCTCTTTCACTCGGTCATAAATATCAGGATTAAAGTTTCTACGAGGTTGTTTATAAGGCCTAAAACCAGGTTTAATAGGTAAACGATGCTCAACTAAATCACGACTTAAACCAGGCATTTCATTATAATTCCATGCAAAGCAATCAACATACTCCTTTAACAACTTTATTAACTCGGATTTAAACAACAGATCAAGATTCTTGTTTACAAATGTCGGCCTAGGTATAGTGCCATCACCAATATCAACCTCCTCTAAAGGATCAGCCGACGTAAACCCTTGTCCTAACTTGCTCAAATCATCAAAGTCTTCGATGGCCTCACACATATCGTTCTTATGCGCCCGATAGTGCTCTCGCCTCTGTTGCTACCACTCCAGATTTGCATCCATCAAATCGACAGAGAAGTTCTAGCCTGATCAACGATCGGCTTCATGACAACAGCAGCAAAGCCATCTTTGGTAGAATCAATAAGCCTCAAATTAGATAAATCTAAACCAGTTAGGCACTTAAGATTCTCATGATTATCCATAGTAGGACTATCGGCCACTGCAACACAAGCCGATGTATCACCATGAACAATCTCTACCTCGTCGCCTACCCATTGGATTAAGAATTGATGCAAAGTAGAAGGCACACACTGATTTGCATGAATCCAATCATGACCAAGGATGAGACTCAAGTTACCTTGTGTCTCAGCGACGAAAAATGCCGTAGCCAACGTCTTGCTCCCAACGGTGAGCTCCATAGAGACGACGTCTTTAGCTCCCATCGGCTCGCCTCCTCCCACACCGCTGACGGTCATGTTGGTCTTGATCAGCTCATCATCTGAACCTCCCAGCTTCTTGAACAAAGAATACGGCATCAAGTTGACAATCGCTCCTCCGTCCACTAGCATGCGAGAGATAGGCTTCCCATTGATGTGTCCCTTCATGTATAAAGCCTTCAGATGATTTTCAGTAGCTTTAGGCTTCTGGAAAATAGCTTCCTTTGGCCCAAAGTCGAGATGCGCGATGTCCTCCTCCGAAAGTACATAACCATCCATAGACATATGGATCACGTTGATGTCCAAATTCATGCGCTCGGGCGAAGAACTGTAGTCAACAAGCTCCTCATCGTCTTCTGGTGCAGTATCCGATGCGGACTTGCCATCACAAACCATGGGAACTGAAGAAGAGAAACCGGGCGGCGTCTCTGGGTCATCGGTCTGACCGTCGACCTCCACCGGTTTGACCGGTGTGACCGGTCTGACCGACCCCTCCACCGGTCTGACCGGTGTCGACTGGGAGCTGGTCTTGACTCTCCACTCTTTCCCCTGAGGTACCATGGGCCTGTACTGGTTGAAAGCTTCGTCCCTTTGCTTCTCTAGCTCCTTCTCTCTCTTCTCTTGAAACCTCAGGCGTTGAAGCTTCCTCCTCTGTGTGCGAGTCAATCCTGGAGGACACCATCTTGGTAAGAAGTATTTGGAGTTGGAACCACTCCCACTGGCCTCATGAATCATTAGTAGCAGCAAACACCCCTGGAGTTGATGTCACAACCTTATTGTTTGGAACAATCGGTCTTTTGCCACCCTCTCCAATAGGAACATCCATTGATCCAATCTGAATAATATCTTGGTTCGTAGTCCTCTCTGGATCAACTTCCATCTTCTGCACCTCCTCCCTTTGCTTCGGCTTGTAAACTTGCTTCACAGGAGGTGATACGGCTTTTCTGGGCGCACCGGTCTGACCGGTGATAGCGACCGGTTTGACCGGTCGGTCTGGTGACCCTGACCAGAACGGCGAGGAGCCAATCGGTCTTGGATAGGCCTGGAGATTCTGTCGAAAGCTGATTTCTGTCCACCCCATCCAGGATGAAAAGCTTGTTGGTATGGCACCCACATCACTCCATTATCATCATATACCGGGCGTGGTGCATTTGAACTTGACGCCCATGGTGGAGTAAAGCGTTGCCCTTGCTGCGATGGTTCACCCTTGAGTCTTGTAGCAGCCCTTAGAGGTGAAGATGACCCTCCTTGGTGTATAGGTGACCTCATCCTTTTTTTTAACGACCGATCACTTGTAACGGCTTTTTGCTTGGAATACTTGTCAAATAGCATGTCGAAAGTGACCTTTGGCTTAGGACCACTCCCCTGATTTTTAGCTATATTAAGTTTCCAATTTCCAATCTCCGGACGGCTTGGCTTGATCATCTTCGGTCGGCCTGGGAGCGCACCGGCCTGACCGGTCACCTCCACCGGTCTGACCGGTCTGGCCAGGGACGGCTCAGACGGTCGCTGATCGGCGGGTGTGGACGACCCTTGCCCCCCATGTCCAGAGGCACTTACTGTAACCTTGAAGGTCTCTTTGCCATCAGGAGTCTTCTCATACTCAACTTTGCGAACTAACTCTTTTCCTCTCAAATCAGGCTTAGCAGCCCCGACTACCACGTTCTTACCTTTAGTTGCTTCAGCTTGATGTGGCCGAACCAGTACCTTAGGCTGCTGTAAATCCATGGTGTTGATTGGAAAAGGAGCTTTGTCCACTTGCATCTCATGAAAAGTCAAACGACCTTCGTTTATGGCCGATTGAACCTGTCGACGAAACACATTGCAATCATTAATAGCATGAGAAAATGAATTATGAAATTTACAATATGCACATCTTTTTAACTCTTCAAGTGGAGGAATAGTATGAGTTAACTTGATATTTCCAGATTTAAGCAATTCATCAAATATGCGATCACATTTGGAAACATCAAAAGTAAATTTAATTTCTTCTTGCCGACCTTTGCTAGCCGGCTTAAGAGATGAACAAGAATAAGATTTTTCTTTAGAGGGCCAAACAAACTCAGCAGCATAAATTTCTTTATCACTATCGTCCGAGCTATTAGATTCATAATCAATAACATGAACATTAGAATGACGTGATTTAAAATTATCTTTCTCTTTATTCATTCGGTTTTCAACAACTAAAGCTCTAATTTGAACTTGTGCAACCGAAAGAAAGTCAGTGCCCTCTATCTTATCTCTAATAGATGATCTTAAACCTTTCAGACAAATGTCTGCAAGGTCCATATCAGTGATTGACAAATTAAAGCACCGGTTTTTAGTTTCTTTAAACCTTTTAATGTAGGCAGAGACAGTCTCATCTCTTCCTTGCCTAACCGATGTTAAATCTGTCAATTTTAATTGTATGCTCCCACTATAAAAGTGATCATGAAACTTACGTTCTAACATATCCCAAGATATAATAGAACCGGGAGCAAGTGAAGAAAACCAAGCAAAAGCGGTGCCAGTCAAAGATAAAGAAAATAAGCGTACTTTCAAAGCATTATAGACACCAGCTTCACCTAGTTGTGCAGTGTATTGACTAATATGTTCCCATGTGGTTCGGTCATCATCACCACTAAATTTAATCAAGTCAGGCATACGCCAACCACGTGGGAGAGGAAATCTATCAAACTCGGGATCATATGGTTTTTGATACAAATTTGTGTTACCAATATCGACACCAAGTTTGGTTTTTACCACATTAGCCAAATCTTCCTTAAATCTATTAAATTCCGCCCAATTAGGATTATTTGGTTGTTGTGGTTGAGGATTCTCCAAATTCATCTTATTTAAATAGGGAGCTATCTTAGCTTGAGCTAGCCTGTAACTTTCAAACACATCGTCCGGAATAATGTTTTTGGAGGCCGATGCATTTATTGTCGTACTATAATGAGGTCCAACATTACTAATTGTATTAGAAAAAGTAGGGACCATCTGATTTGGCACGACAGAAATTGGCAAAGGCTGATCGGGCACCAACTCCATAGCACCGGTCTGACCGGTACCCTGCATCGGTTCGACCGGTGCGGCCATGTGTTGGCCTGTGCGGTTGAAACTGAGGGTACTGACTAGATGCTGGATTTGGTGTCAAACCATATGCAAAATTACCATTATTTACAGGCAAAGGTGCTAAGCTAGGATGAGACCCCTGAGGATTCGCTTTAGGAGTACTACTATTAGTTTCATTATTACTAAAACCTAAAGCCCTATCCTTTTCAAGATCCTCTAATCGTTCTAGACGAGCAATGTAAGAAGCAAGCAATTCATCACTTTCCACTGTAGATTTCATAGGAGAAGTTTCAGACGGGGGTTTCTTACTTACAGTGGGAATTACCTCAATATTGCTGTCGTTTAGCCTGATCGCCGGCAGCTCGAACTCTTTTAATCTTGCCACCTTGCCGGATCGATCCTTCTTGACGACAGCTAGGAATTGTACTTGCATGTACTCTTGTAGCGCCTTGAACTTCTGCTGCTCCTCCGGAGAGAGATCTTCCAGCGACGCGGTGACGATGTTGTTCATGTCGAGCTCACACCGAGACATCGTACTAGGGTTAGATTGAACGGTTTTAGCAACCTGATCTTTCTTTCCCCAACGGAGTCGCCAAAAGTGTGTTGACGCTTTTTCTGGTCAACACACACGAGCGCTTGATCGCGCGGAACGTCGAAACGCTGAACTCGCCGAGCTCCTGCCCGGACCGGTCTGACCGGTCAGGGGCACCGGTCTGACCGGTGTACGCAGAGGCGCGGTGAAAACCTAAGATCGCCGCCTCGGGAGGGACCCCGTCAGAGGTGGCGCGCCTAGGGTTGCTCTGAGGTCGGCAAGGCCACTCAGAACGTCCCTGATCGTCGTCGAGACAAACAAGGAAAGCACGAGGTCGGAAAAGCTAGGGTTTGAGAGAGAAAAGTTGTAGAAAGTAATGTACGATTGAGTTCCTCCACCTCAAACGGCTGTGACCCTTTATATTTATAGGGTGGGGAGGTCTTGCCCCGCAAGGAATCTTTTTACAACTCGAAATTCGCAAGGATTCCTCAATTCTACTCGGACTCGGGGTCCACCGGTCAGACCGGTCAGGCCCACCGGTCAGACCGGTGTGGCCGTTGCCGGATCGGCTACAGGACGCCCCACCGGTCAGACCCTTGAGGGACACCGGTCTGACCGGTGGCGTCAACCTGATCGGCCTTGTACCAATTTTGGGTGCGAACACATTCCTTGCATCTCCCTCCTTCTTCCATATTTTGTATTATTCTTATTCCTTGCAATCTAAAAGGCCATAAAACAACAAACCGGCTAAAGCAGAGTAAGGAAACTCTGCAAAGGAAAAATGTGAAGGAATCGGTCAATTGTGAAGGAGATAGTACTAGAAAAACATGGAGAGCATACATACCTCCGGAAGTAAGATACCTGCCGAACTGACCAACCAAGACGTTTCGAAAATTCTGATGCCAAGCAAATCCGCTTGCTTCCCTTCCGTTTCTCCTGACTTCCATGCTGACAGAGGATTCTATGCATTCATAATTTATTGGTTTCGCTCAGTCAGTGCATAAGGTTTTTTAAGTCATTGTTAATTAACAGTAAGCTGTACTCCCTCCGTCCCAAAATAAGTGTCATTCTCGCTTCTCAAGAAGTCAAATAAGTTGAACTTTGACTATGTATTGACAAAAAATATTAATATTTGTAGCACACAATTAGTATCATTAGATAGATCTTAGAATCTATTTTCATAATAAACTTATTTAGAGATAAAAATGAATAAGATAAAAATGTTACTAATATTTTCTACAAATCTAGTCAAAGTTAAGAATGTTTGACCGGCACAAACCCTATAGTGACACTTATTTTGGGACGGAGGGAGTAAGTTGTAACTGAATGTGTCCGAGCCATCGCTCCATATTCAAAATAGATTGAAAAATGTTGCCCGAACTGTATAACATTACAAGTTGTGTCGTTGTGAGAAATTAATATGGATTCATGCATAATTCAAACGGTCATAACTCATTAAGTAGTAAGGAGCTTTCTGCCTATCCTACGAGACATACTGAGAGGCCTCCTATGTTAGTTTGGAGAAATCTGGTTTTAGGGTTACTGCTAGTTGCTCTAAGGCATGATAACTCCATTCTTAACAAATAGATATTTTTGGATAGTTTGCATTAAACCATATCAATCGATGGTGATGTTCAAAAATATTAGCAGAAAGCAGGAAGTGTTGCTGTGTAGAAATTATAATTGGCACGCAATTCATACGTATAAGTAATATTCCAGGTAAGAAGAAATTCACATAAGTCAGCTGAGAAAAGTACCTTGTGGGGGCAGTTCCTCGAGTGCGAGTAATTCAGTAGCTTGTTGAAGAGACAAAGGAGCCCTGTAATTTTTTTTTTTTTTTGCATTGAAGCACCATATCAGTTGACAGATTACAAAGACAATGTGTGGAATCAGGTAATAAACTACAAATTTTAATCAACAACCAGTGGATTGCGGCGGCATCATTGCTCACATCCTTGTGTACATCATCGGCACCCTCCTATTTGAGGAAAAGGAAATACTTCAATATGAAGGCGGGCATGACAGAGGAAGAACGACAGTGAACATATCCCCTTTTCAAGAAATACCACCTCCATCCTTATTAAGACGTTTAGAACAAGCTATTAGTTCAAAATAAACTAATTTGCTTGTTCTAAACATCATATATCTAAGAACGGAAGGAGTATAACATAAGTCCTACTGTGTCATATGTTTATTGAATGCCAATGCAGCAGACCAGCAGTGCTCATGACTTGTGGAAGAAAACAGATTCAGTAATACTCGGATAATAGTCATGTTGGTTGGTAAATCGAGTAATTAAAAAAAAGAAAATACTCATTAATTATAGTTGCCAATTGCCATTAGTATGAAGCAAGACTGCAGTCTGCAGGAGTAAGTCTAGTATGCTGAAATCAGACAAGGGGGGAAAAGTGGCATTTAATTCAAAAAAAAAGGTGCAAGAATAGATTATCTGGAAGAGACCCGGGCTGCAACGGAGGCGACAAGCGTCACCATGGGGATGAGGGTGATGTAGCGGTCGATCTCCTCTTGCGCCTGCCGAAGCTTGGAGGCCGTGTCAGCGCCAGTGAACAACTGGTAGAATTGGCTTGTGTTCTGCTGCTGCCGGCTGCAGGACTTGACGAGCATGTAAGCACGGAGGAGCGCAGCGTTGAGCTGGTCCAGCGGTCTCCGCGTCTCCGGGTGCCGCCTCAGCTCCGGGATCTGTACTTTCCGGAGCAGATCGCCGACGACCAGGACGTGCTGCGCGAGCTGCTGGCAAAGATCCCTGTTGCGGCGTGCGGTGTGGGCCGCCTGCGCGATCATGGACACCAGGCCGAACGCGTCGACGCCGGTCACCTGCAGGATGCTCGCCGTCTGCCCCAGCCTATCCCAGCGCGACGACGCCATGTTACATACAGCTTGCTCGCCCGCCCTTGCAGAATCAGTAGACTGCTGCCTATATGAAAAGTATCAGGTCGCAAAAGGATTCAGAACTCAACGAATTTGCGCTCGCAGCAGCCGCTCCGCCTTGTGCGTTGCAAGAAATGAGGCGCTGCTTGGTTGCGATGTGAAAAAAAAAATCATAAATGGAATTCATGACAAACGCGTCCTGACTCAGCAGATATCTCCAAGAAATTTCGTAGTACTACTGATGCGTGATGCCCTTTGTCCTACTGTGTAAGTAGTGTCCAGTAAGTTGCGACAAATTTAGCAACTTTTCACTATTCACTCATCACATCGAATCTACCAACACTAAATGACAAAATACATTTTATAATTCTGACTGAAATTGACGAATCTATTGAATCTAATTAGACTATGATTAGATATAATATCATACTACAATAAATAATCTCTAATAATAAATTAATTATGTTTAATAGATTCGTTGAGCGACTTTCTGTCGATTCACGTAATTAATTTTATAATCAGATTATGTTTAGCCTTCATATTCTTCAATTTATAATTACTACAATAAACTATCGCAAATTTCGTAACAAACTAAATAACACCTCAGTCAGCATACAACAAATACGTAATTAATGTCCTTCTGTTCTCCCGTCAAAAAATGTCCCTTCTGTTCTCAACTGCCTCGTTCAGCCCGCTAAACCAAAACCGGCTAGCGCTGCGGCAGAGACGGCCGCGTCGCAGTCGATCGCGCTACCTCGACATTCTCCTTGCTCGAGCAGTGCCTGCCCTAGGGATTAGGGAAGCCAGCGAAATCAAGCTGGACCAGCATCTCGCGTAATATGCAAATCGATCTCATCTGAAGCGATGAGCGATTCCAACATGAACGGGGGAAGGGATAGAGAGGCTGCGCACTTGACTGAGATATGCACTCTAAACATAGCGGATCAAGGCATGTAAACATAGCGTTCGTGATGTGCTCAGGAGGCGATCACAGCAATACAAACTAAAAATTCATGGGATAATTAATCCATAAGATTAAGGTAATTTATGGGCCTTCTACCGGTTATGTCATCATCTTAGATCAAGAGGACGTCCGCTGTCACCGGTTTCATAAACCACGTAAACCAGCAAACCAACACACCTAAACCAGTAAACCCTAATCACTAAACCGTAATAACGAGGTTTGGTTTTAGATACCGTCATCAATGCCCGCCATTTCTTTCACTGAGAACATACTGCAACATTTCAAGCTGTTAATTTATCCTCATACTCAATAATTGGACGGACGATAAATCTCTTAAGGCAGAAGGCAATAGGGAATATAGAAAATTACAAATTGCATTATCTTTGGATCATGGCAACACGATTAGTGGTATATATAGTGCAAACAATCGCTGCTGTTGTTCTCAAGCATCTCATAGCACACATTAATTTCACGACATCACATTTGCTGAAACGGAGGAAGTAAATATATGAGAACTTGATATCTTTAGGTACCTCTGAACGATCTAGGAACACAAGTTATTCTGAAGATATAGTGCCAAGAAAGCAATAAAATTATGTTAACAGATATGTTTCGGACCATCAATATCTGCAATTTAGAAAGCTATGTACCAAATAAACTCATCATTCATGGCAACTGCGTTCAATTCCCTGAAATTAATTTGCAATTCAAATTTACCTTGCACATTGGTTATCTAAAGAACAAATGACAAGGGCCTACTACCGGGTATAGAATAATGGGGCTGACAAGCATTTCATTATATCAAGAAGTCTAAGATCAAAGATAACAATACCATATAAGTCTAGGTACAATGTTAAATAAGAAATAATAACGAAGATGGGCAAGGGCCTTATTACACAGAGTTTCGAAAAGTATATCCTTCGGTCTGTACATATAAATATAGAGCAAAACTTTCAATTGAGTCAACTCCAACAAATAACATGGGAACACTATGGGCAAACCTACTACTAATTGTAATTGAGACACACGCTTAAAATTGTGAATACTACAGAACAGTGAGCAACTCGCTTGGAATAAAAAGGCTATGTTGTTGTTGTTGTACAAAACAGTGAGCCCTTAAACTGGCACAGTTTTGCACAAAATCTAAAAAAGGGTAAAACATGTGAAGAAACTCTAGGTCTTGTCAGAAGTCTAGAAGTAAAACATGTCAGTCATAAGTATGTCATTAACATTTTTTAGGAGTTCGTACACTTGAAGGTTCTAGAAGCACATAATAGATCTGCTTCCAGTTCACCCTGCTTAACACGGCTTTCTTATCCAGTTTCAGGCCTTCCTCAGTTCCATCTATTATGTAAAAACAACACCTAGGTAGGATTGTGCCATCTGAATCCGCTATATAGTTTAAAAGATTGGCTATATACCCATGCAAAAATTAAAAGAGTACTGGTATGTCATAGAGTGGAGTGCTTGTAATTTCATTTTAAGTGGTATTGGTAAAAAGATATAACAGAGCCAAACCAATAATTATCAGTATGGGCTTAATCATTTTTTGTATCTAATTCATTAATTCTTAAAAAGTTCTCCTGAGTAAGTTATCAAAGTCCTCACAAAAAAAGAAAGAAAGAGTAAGTCATCTAATTAGCTTTTTTTTTCAATTGACAAATTTTATTCAATTCAAATGATCATCAAGGTCATTTCAAATGTTTAAGTAATTATTCAAAATTGCTCTGGTAAAATGGTACCATACAAACGTTACTGCAGTTTCCATATAAATTGATGTTGCCTTGCCTTTTAGTTTTAAAAAATTAGGTTCTTTTTAGATATTTCCAAAAGTATATAGTAGGTTTTTTTTTTCAAACTCATTGCTTGAAGAAACAAGAAGTTTCTGCAAATGAACTATTTCAGTCACAACAATCTCTTGAAATCCTACTAGTGTTTTTGGATTGTCAACTAAAAAAATGATATGTTGGTGTTTAAGGATGAAAGAATGCTCTGATAGCTGCTACTGTGAGTACAAAGCATAATAATGTAATTCAGAACAGTATAACTCTCAATCAAAATGTACTTGTTAGAGCCACGTATTATGCTTGAACTTCTCAAATAGGAGGAACTGTCGTTACGCAAGGACCCTGGATCATAAAAGCTTTGTAGGGCACTCATTAGCTAGTGCAGTAGCGCGTATGTCAAGAATCAGTCGGTTCAGCTTCGCCTTCATCTGCAAGAACCAAAGAAAGAGCAAATCAGGCGGATGAACATGCTTCAGTTAACAAGAATGACCTTATCCTTGTAGCTCTGCACGAAATGAATCACGGATTTCTGTAAATGGATTGAAGAGTAAAAATGCAGTGTATCACCTGCTTGCAGATGAGACTGGAATCCGCAGGTGGTGAGGTGATTCGCGAGTTTCTCACCCAGCTGCTTCTGCCAATCTTTGGTCTCCTTCGCTTCAGGTGTCAACCACACAACAGCGGTCGCCTTCTCAACATCAACCGCGGCTGCAGCAACCTCAGGCTGCATAAACGGCCAGCTGAATTTCAGTTACTTCTGTATTCTGATGTACAGTTAGGAGAACAAGCCGTGTGTGCAAATGCTGGTTTTACAGTACAGATGCATCATTGAAATCATATTGTTCGCAATGCGCAGGACACCATGGGCAACCACAATGCAAGTGTATGAGCAGCAATCGCTGAAATGGGCCCGCTGTTGTATTTGTGACGGAAACTGAAGAGGAATTGGAAGGCTTCGTGGTATGAAGATGCAAGCACTACATCATGTACCTGGTTCTCGAGGATCTGCTTGACCTTGGCAGCGCATCCATCGCACGTCATCCCCTGCAAGCGAACGAGGCGGCGGCGAGCATTACCCCATGGGAACCAAACCAAAATCGTAGCAGGATAGCAACCAACTGTGGCATGTGCACGAGCGTTACCCCGACATGGAGCACGATGGCGTCGGGGTCGACGTCCGACTGCTCGGCTTCACCCAGAGCCGCCACAGCCGCGGCGGCCGCTGCAGCGCCGGCGCCGGAGTCGTTCCCACCTCCCCCGCCGCCGCCACCAGCAGAGAAGCGGCCCCCGCTGCCGCCCCCGCTGGAGGAGGAGGAGGAAGGCGCGGAGATGGAGGCGAACCCGCCGCGGGCCGGCGCCAGGGCGGCAGCCAGGAGGATGGACCTCCCCGCGGCAGGGAGAGGGTGCAGCACCCTCGTACCTACCGCAGCCTCCATTGCTGCTCACTGCTCAGCCTCTGTTTACAAGTCTACAAGCAGTCTGTTTCATTTCATCCATTCGATTTGATTTGCTGGTTGGCCTTCTCCGAGAGGCAGCGGGCTCGTTTCCGTCCACGTGTTCAGGTTTACTGCAGGCCACTCATGGGTCGTGGGCTCGTGGCCCATCACATGCCATCCGACCGAATGCGAGAGATAGACAGATAACGACGTATGCAGACAAACAAACCAACCGGTGCAGAAGCCTGAAGATAGAGCAATAAAAATTTAAAATTCGTAGCATTCGATGGGACTAGAAAACTTCGTGGCGTTGCCACGGATGGCCAGTGGGTAGGACTTTTTTTTCTTTTCGAGTCCAATTAGGAGTTGTGGACAAACATTCACCAAAACCAATTAATCGAACTTAACTGATTCAACCGAAAATAATGGTTAAACATCGGTTAAGACTAACCAAAATTTATTTAGTATTGAGTTGGCATTAACTGAATTAACTGATTAATCAAAATTCTTTCTAACTTATTATCTTAACACTAAAATTGTCACCATATACATATTCAAATGTGTTTCTAGGCTTACTCCCAAAAATGTATTTCTGGGATACTTTATTCGTTAGAAGTATTATTTGTTGTTTTCCCTTTGTTTTATTGCATGATCCATGTCTAGTTAGGTGCTTTTCAATACGATTATGTGGTTGCATTATCTTTTATAGAAGTATAATTTGTATCACAATTAATCGTTAACCGAATCAATTTAATTGTAATCATTTTTTCTGTTATTAGTTTTTTCCGACAACAAATTCAGTTAACACTTCTATATAAACAATATTGTTTATAACCGATTAACCGAACCGAGAAATGGTCGTTGTCAGTTTATTATATAGAAAAGAGGTAGGCAAGTAATAGTTTGTTTGCACTTACCATTACCCATCAATCATCCTATAGGTCTTGGAGCTTGTATGTTGCGTCCATCAGTCACAAGCCGCAACTTTCATCAAATTAGAGATTGTCTAGTATGATACGACCTTATCTAATCATGTTACAATTAGGTTCGTTAGATTCATCTTGCGATTTGAGTCGAGGTTATAGAATGAATTTTATCATTAATTTATATTTAATACTCTTAATTAGTGCTTGTAAGTTCGATGGGTATCAGTGTTTGTAAATTCGATCCAATTATTCTTTTTTTTAACTTATTAACAGGACGTATAGCTGCAAGCTTTGAGCCTTTGATGGCAAGAGCTTGCAAATTGAGTGGCTGCGGTCAATTCGGTGATTCAGAAGCTACTGCACCTAAAGCTCATCAAGCACACACGGTGAGAACGGCACGGTGCTTCCTAGTGAGAGCTGAGACATCTAGGCCCAGCGTTGGTACAGTGAGCAGCTGGCCTTGAGGAATTTCTCCCCCATCCATTCCACTGCTGCCGAGCCGCACAACAAGCAGGATAGTAGCACCTTTTCTATCTCTTCTGTCTCTCCGACTCTCCCAAACCATTGCAGGCTTTCCTCCGCTGTCCCTCCAGGCATAGCTGCTCTTCTATCTCTTCTGTCTCTGATTGTGGCAGCAGCCCACATCTTCCTCCTCTGCTTCCCCCTCATGGAGCAGTAGTAGGCAACTCCAGTTCCTCGCTCTCGCTTCTCATGAGGCGCAGCGCAGCGCCGGAGTGGCCTAGCGGTGGCAGCGGGTTGCGCGGCCGGCCGGACAGGCGGCGCAGAAGCCGGGTGCGGCTGCTAGGACGGTGGCGCTCGCCGCCATGCTAGGCCAGGCGAGGCGCTGAGGCAGCCCGCGCGACCCAGGCCGGAGCCGGCAGCCCAGCGCTGCGGAGCCATTGGCATCGCACAGGCAGGCGCGCATCACGGCGACGACAACTCGTTCCCCGTCACCACCTCATCAGGTGCCCCACGCGCCGATCTGTGCGCTACATGTCCTCAGATCCGGGCCGGCGAGCTACACCATGGACCGACCCTCCCTCTACCGGCGTGCGGCCGGCGGGGCGACGGCCGTGCTTTTTCCTTGGACTGCGATTGATTTCGCAATAGTTCGAGGCCTTTTTTTGCAAAATGACAGATGTTCGGCCAATCTGAACTATCCAAGAGCCAGATCCAACGGCCGGTAAAATCCTGTGACGTGGCCAGCGTCCCTGGCCTCGGTATTGGCCAGGTTTCGTAGGTAAAGATTCCATAGCAACAGCAAACTAAAACAGCAGGTGCAGAATTTCTCTAATCAGCAGTACTAAGCAGCTGTTAAACGACAAACAAATATGGAACGTGACCGAAAGTGCCACAATCTATCCAACAGCTCGGCGCGGCAGCGGGCAGGAACTTCATTCCTGGCCTGGTCTTTCAGCACAACAAGCCTCAGGCTCAGGCATCCATCTAAATCACAACTGCATTTCATATCAAAGGTACAAAATCCTGGCAGATTCTTCAGCATTTGGTGTTTATTCGGCAACTTAAAAACAAGACGGATATGCCAGGAGTCATCAATCCCCGGTCCGCATCATGGCAGGATCCTCTCATGGTCACAGCGCAGCAGCGAGCTGTCAAGCTCCCAACTTCTTCTTCCAGTGGCGCTGCATAGAGACCTTCCGTGACCTCTGTGTCAAGGCTATACCCGCCTTCTTCGGGGGAGAGTGTCTCACCGTCCTAATAGAAAGGATCATAACATGAACATGAATCAGAATACAGCGAATGAGAACATATAATCATATATAAAAAGCCTACCATATGTTGCCTTTAGGGATGTAAGATTTCTTTTCTGTGTTGTTGGGTCGACCCAACTCTTCTAAATGCATTAATCCACAGATTTCAACGCAAGAAAATGAATTACAAATTGGATACCCACTTGCATCCCTTCTTGTCATTCATTCTCACATTCATTACGGATGCAACTAAAATATATATATAAAGAAAGGCATCCAATTCCTGGAATGCACCAATACAAATGAAAAGGTGCTCTCTTACTGACTATAAATATTATAACCAGTCATCTCCTAAGGTATCAACATCAGGGGTGCAATGACAGACTTGCGCTGCCACTCCAGTGAAATGGTGCCACTACCACTTTGATCTTATTTATTTACTGAGGTGCATCACATTTTGTAAAACTATATTCAAAGGCAAGAAAAAGAATTTAAGATTGTACAAAAAGCTTGTGCCTGCAAAATTACCACAATATGTAAAAAAAACTAATATTCTGTTGTCACACACTTCATTAAGGAATTTGGACTAAAATCTTAATGTTAGCTAATCATCTTGCCATGGATGGCGAATCAAGCAATAAAAGAGAAACTCTGCATCAGCTTAGTATGAAGGCATGAGTCTTAGGCTCCAGCAAAGTCACCCTGTACATGTCGAGTGAATGCCATTTAAACTAAATTAAAAATAGATAGCTGTTTTAAACACAACACTAGAAAAGATGAGCATGTAAAGCTCAAAAGGGTAGAATCAAATATATGCATCATCTACGGGAAGAAGCCCCAGATAGCAAGTTGGGATAGCTTTTTGCAACATTATATTTGATTAGAGAAACAAAGATCTTCCACTAGTGTTTTGAATTCTATTTTTGAATTCTATATTTTGTTGAACCTAATCTTTTGTGATAACTACCACTAGTGCCAGATTTCATTTCCCATTCTTGCAGATGCAACTTTATTGTTTGATCCAATCAGGGATTGACCATGCCAAGAAAGAGCCCAGTAACACAGTGAATCAACAACCTATACAATTTTACACCATCAGGGTTGGCTTTGATTATTTTATTACGTGCCAAAGGGAAACATTGGCTATTAGGAAGTTCAATAGTTATTTTACTACATGCCAATTGGTTAACAGATGCCGCAGCAAAAAAATACTAAGTTTAAAAGAGTGATCAGAGCAACCAAAGAGGTTAATTGACTGAACACAAAGGACAGCACTAAAATGGCAGATTTTACAATGTAGTTTCATCTATATGCTTCTAAATATTATACCTCCTTCCCTACTAACGAGCCTTCCAATCCAGAACAAAATAATTCATGCTGGCATACTGTTGTCTGATTATAACCGTTTGTACAGCAAAATACACCCATTTTATTTTCATTTCCAGAAAGAATGCTGGTTGCATCTATCATGCACTTGACTAATTTCATGGGTGCCCTCAAGCTCAAAAGCGCACAAATGTGCTGGTGTGCATGCATAAGTGGATCGGGGATGTGGGTGTACAAACTTGAGAGCGATTGAGCAGCCAAATCCTTTGTGTACTTTAAAGCATACATAAAAGCCATTGAAAAATGAGTGATGGAAAACATCATTTTTGCATCTTCATCTGTTACTTCACATGATCACAACATGTGCAATTTTGCCTATATAAGATTCTAGATATCTGCACAAGGGTAACTGAAATTGGGTGCTGAAAAACACATTGCCACATTACCCTTTGGATCTGTTATTTCTAAGATTCTAGATTTCTAGGAACAAACATTCCATTAATCACCACGAGCAGAGTGACATAGAGATGCTCACCTAGGTTTCTCGGTAGACAGCTGCATCCCGCTCCACGGAAATTTGGCCCCCTCCACCCCAGCTCCTTCCTCGGCCTTGGCGCGTCCCCTCCTCCTCCTCCTCTGGTTCAGCCTCCCAGGGTTCCCGTACACGACCTTGCCACACCCAGCTCTGGAGAAACCCTCCCTGTCGTCCTCCATCCAGTGCTTCCCCTTCCCCTCCCTCTGCCCCTCCGCCTCGGCGCCCTCCACCACCTTCCTCCTGGCGGCGGCGGCGCTGGCCTTCCGCTCCCGCTCCCCGAGAACGACCCCGATGGGGAAGAGATCGGAGGAGACCGTGAGCGGGGCCCGCAGCGTGACGTAGGCCTTCTTGTAGTCGGGCTTGGCGGCGAGGTAGGGGCCCCGGCGGAGCTTCTTGCCCTCCATGTTGAGGGTGCGGACCTCGGCGACGGAGAAGCCGTACATGGACTCGAGGCAGCGGCGGATGTCCACCTTGGAGGCGGAAGGCACGGTCTTGACGGCGAACTCCTGCACGGACGAGAGCGGGGCCGGGGGCAGCATGAGCTTGAGCGGGAGGTTGGCGAAGTGGATCACGCGGCGGCCCAGCCGGCTCCCCATGGCTGCCGGGCGGCGGCGAGGGCTGGTCGGTTCGTGGCGGCGGAGGGTTTATGCGAGCGGCGGCGGATCGGTGGAGGGAGGGGAGGGGAGGGGCGATGGACGAAATGGTGGTGGTGGTGGTCTGAAACAAACAGGGCCACCAGAAAGCCCAACTAGTTCCAACGCCACCACCACCAGTTAGTTTGCTGGGTCCATTTTGTTGCAAGAACAAGGAATGCAAGCCTAGAGCAACTGGTGGGTTTTACGGGCTTACGGCCCACTTCAGTCAGTTTTATTGAGAGACCACTTCGGTCAATTGGGTTGACGAAATTCAGTCATCATCATTTGAATGAAGTTGGCCAGTGACATCAAGGAGGGAATGGTCGCTCTTGGTCATATACTCATATCATCAGGGAGATAAAGGCTATAACAATGCAATTTGGCATTGCTGATTTTGTTCATGAAAACAAGCGCTACAACGCGGATGTGATTTATGCTGAGTTTGGTAGGCAAGCTTGACTTTTGAATCTGTCTCAAAGCGTTTGTTACTCTTATAACTCTCTTCATGAATAAAGAGTTATGCCCCCTAAAAAAACTCAACGTTTCCTTTCTTGTGTTGCCCTTGTCTTTTACATAGTTTATGGTCTTGTTTAGTCTATAGTATAAGGAGCGAAGACAATTGAAAACTTTTCTCACCCAATTCGGGCCCGTCTTACCCCTCACGCCGGACCCACCCGTCAGGTCGTGTGATGACAAAAAGGTGGAACGACCATAAAAATCACAATTTGAGGAGCATTTCTGCCAAAATCTTAATTCTTTTCTCACCCACCCCGTGTGTACCCGCTGGGCCCACGTTCCCTTAAAAAAATTCCGCCCCGTCGAAACCATGGCCGGCGGGCCGAGCTCCGCATGGGGCGCAGCCATGGCTGGCGGGACAAACTCCTGCGTTACGTGCTGGCGTGCTTCTGAAAGGGAAGGAGATCAAGCTAGGATCGGGAGGAACGGAACGACGGCACGCAACAGCGCACTGCGGCATGGAGGTGGAGAAGGCCAAGTGCGAGTGTTGCGGGTTCACGGAGGAGTGCACGCCTGCGTACATCGCGGCGGTGCGGGCTGAGTACCTGGGCCGCTGGGTCTGCGGCCTCTGTGCCGAGGCGGTGGGCGACGAGGTCCGCGGTCCGCCGGGAGGACGGGACGCTCACCACCGCCGAGGCGCTGGACCGCCACGTTGCCTTCGCGCGCGCCACGAGCCTGACCCAGGAAGGCCTCTGCCTCCGCCTCCGACGACCTCAGACCTCGTCGCGGCCGTCGCGCGGCTGCTCCGGCACTGCCTCGACTCCCCACCTGCGTCGCCCGCCGCGCACGCTCGACCTCACGACCGGAATGTGGCCGCAGGGCCCGGGTGCCCCGCCGCCGAGCAAACTACCTGCTTGTTCGACGGCGGCGACGGTCAATGATTGGGGTCATTAGTTGGTTGGAGCTGGTCGGTGGTGATGGATTGATTTCTTGTAGTTGTACAAGAATAAAAACCACGGCGGCATGTGGGAGCAGCAGCTCGTGTAGGTCGCCATCATTCGTGAGGGAAAAAATAATTTGGTTTGATGATTGCTCGAGGGAGAGGAGCGAATCAAGCTCCGTATGATCGTCGAGCATGAATTATGTATTGCGTCTGCGTAGCTATTGTACTATACTGCACTATATCTGGAAATTATGGTGGAGGACAAGGACTGTTCCAGTAGCTCAGTATACTGCCATATTCAGCTAGGTACAGTACAGTAGACATGGTGTATGAACACCGTACTGGGGTTATCCTTGTGCTTGTGCTAGCTTTCTTGAAGGATAGATGCAACTGTATTCATGTAAATTAGTAGTACGTTGTAATTTGATATGGTTCTTTACGATAAATTCAGCCATCAGACCGACCGTACTGCAGTCAAAATTTCAAATTACAAATTTTCACTGAACTCTGCACAACCATCACATTGTCTACTTTTGTCAAACAGTAAATATGTGCCTAGAATTATACTCGTTTAGGACAGCGATATGGTCTACAAAACACAACTTTGGCTTCTTTTTTTTATAAAAAAATATTTATTGCAAAAGTTGTATATGTATCTTTTTATGAAAATAATTTTCAAAACAAATCTATTCATATGATTTTCACATTTGTAAACTCAACGACTTAAAATTTATTCATCATTTATATTCCTAATGTTTGATCCAAATCTTATTCAAACTGACTTCTTTTACCAAACCGGAGGAGTAAATTCTTGGGTTGGTTCATTAATACTTTTTATATATAGGATCGATGGGGGCACTATTGTCTCGAGGAAGAAGATAAGGCCACAATAAAAAAACAAAGAGGACGACAGGTGGGGCCCACAAATGACAAGTGGGACCCACATGCCCATCAGTTGGAAAATAAAATTAGTAGACGGCGTTGCCATGTCGCGCATTGTTGTGTGATGAATGATGGTGATGTGCATGCTTACTTCGATGTCGACAAGCTCTAAGCGCGGTGCGGCTCGATTTGGAGAAAAAACATTGTCTTTCATTACTAGTTCTCCAAAAGTTTCCAAAATTTTCGCATTGCAGACCGTGTTACCTCTCACAGAATACATTTCTTAATGCAAAAATTTCACCACTTTCAACAAAAATTTCACCAACTAAACGGGGCCAGGCTGGTAGGCTACTCGACTTTTTCTTGGTACACCCCTCTCCATTTGCTTTTGTTTCTTTTAATTTATTTTTTGACAGGCCTTTTGTTTTCTTATGAGAGAACCAAGTATTTCTGACATTTTTTCCTCTTTTTGAGCTTTATCATGTTTTCCATAGCTTTCTTATGAAATGCACATGAAACTTGTGCTGGTAAGCTTGTCATTAAATTATTTCTGCACGGACAAACCTTTTTAACCCGTGCATGATGCAGGTGATACAGTATACATCTTTTATCCTGATGTCTGCTCAAAAGGTCGTCAAACAAATTGGCCCGGAGACGGAGAGATTCAAACATAACGGTAGCATATCCTCTCAGTCTCTCCCTCACCAAAAAGAAAATGAAAAAAAAACATGTGGTGCACATGCAGCTTTAGCACGACCCAAAAGTATTCTGCTTTCTCTAGCCGTAAACTAATCAGGGACACTGTTCCCTAATCCAGTTTATGCCAAACTGGAGTTGGAGCGGCAAAATGGACAATTTTGTGCCATGGGAGTCAACATTTCCAGCTTGTCACCTACGTGCAATTACCACTGTGTCCCTCGCACTGTGCCAGCCACGAATCTTTCTTATTGAATCAATTTATTCCTTGCGTCCTACTCTCTCCAATGCAAATTATAATTCATTTGACTTTTGTGACACCAAATTTGACAACTCTTCTTTTTCAAAAAGATTTATATAAATATAGTTAAATTGAAGTCATTTTTGAAAATTTTTATTAATAAAACAAACCATAATAAAAAATATGATATTTTGCATAATTTTTAAAATAAGATGAGTGATCAAATTTTGGGTAAAAAAATCAGAAGACTTATAATTTGAAATGGAGGTAGTATGTTTAAGAGCTCTCCCACCAGAAAATCTTAGTCATTGTTCAGGAAGTAAAAAAAAAAAAAAGCATCTTGGACCATTGCCATCCAAACCTCTATATTCGGTGGTGCCTGCGGAGCCTCCTGAGGCATGCTACGTCGCCTCTAATTCGCAGCCGTTTGATCGTGCGGATCCAACGGCCAGGCACCCGCCACCGCTGCGTGGAAACTTGCAAAAAAACCTTCAGTTTGTACATTACTACGTTTCACATCCCGAGAGGTCCCTACGCTACAGCAATCCCGTTTAATTTGTTTCCGTAAAACCCCTCGTACTCTAAAATATTCCACTACCAAGAAGACGAAATTTCGATTTCGTGGTGTTTTTGCATTTAGCCGCCCGCCTGCCGTTTCGCAAGGAACACCCCGCCGCTCGTCCGCCGCCCCTCCGCCTGTTCTTATCCCCTCCCATCTCCTCTCCCTGCCGCGAGCGTGCGTCGCTCCCGGCGCTGGCTCCCTCCGTCGTCTTCGACACCGGCCCGTGCTCTCTCCCTCGTGCCCACATCGTCTCGCCGCTCCCGCCGCCGCCGCCGGCCGCTAGAGGAGGTGCTCCCTATCTCTCTCTCTCTCCCTCGCAGACACCGGGCTGCTGCGCCGTGCCTCCTCCTCTCCTCTCCTGCCTCCATCTCCTCTTCCACCTCGTCCCCTCCCCAGTTTCCATCTCCTTCTCGTCCCTTTCTTTTTCTTGTTATAGGGTTTGTCGGCGGCGGCGGCGGCGAGCTGTGCGCTCGCGCCTCCTCCACCACCTCGTCCCCTCCCCAGTATCCATTTTTCTTCTCGTCCCCTGTTTTTTTCTTGTTAGGGTTCGTCAGCGACGGCGGCGAGCCAGCTGGCAACTGCTACTCCCACGTCAGGGCGGCTCCTCTAGGTGCATATCTCACTGTTTCCTCTCCTTCGGCCTAACCCTAGCCGTGATGATAAGGTGTGTTGGCCGAGGATGAGGCGTGGCGCGTGCGTAAGGCGGCGGTCGCGTCGGCCTCATCGCCCATTCGTGCCGCCCCTGCTGCTCGCCGCCATCCTTCGCGCCGCCGCCCTTGCTCATCGCCGCTCGCGACCGCTCGATCTGATGGTTCCCACGAAGAAGTCGGTGTGAACCCTAACTGGTCTCCACTGCTGCACCGTTCCTCCCATTTCGATGTCAATTGATTGTTTGTGTGGTTCTGGTCTCCTCTGCTGCACCGTTCCTCCCATTTCGATGTCAATTGATTGTTCGTGTGGTTGTTTTTCTGATGGTTTTCGATCTGTGCAGAAGAAGAGAGCATGGAGAGCATTATCAACACAAGCTGCGGCTGGTGATAAGAACAACGCCTGCCTGTCCTGCTCGTATCCATTATGATGTAGTCGTTGGCTTCAGCAATTGGGAATTTGGGATCGACAGGACTCTAACCAAACCTTCAGACTAATGATATATTGCCTGTAATGCCTTTTGCATAGGCTATGTATATATTATGAGGCTATGCTGCTAACGATTATACTCCCACCCGTTTCATAATATTTGTCGTTTTGGCCTTTTTAGATACAATCCTTTTGCTATCTTATGTATGCAGTGATGACTACAAGAGTTATGCTGAAGTCTGCTTCAGAGAGTTTGGAGATCGAGTAAAACACTGGATCACGTTCAATGAGTCGTTTTCCTTTTGCCAAGGGGAGTATGCATCTGGTGTGTTTGCACCAGGCCGTTTTTCATCCTGGGAGCAGGGAAACTGCAGTGTTGGGATTCAGGAACAGAACCTTACACTGCGTGCCATCATCAACTGCTTGCTCACGGAGAAACCGTCAGATTGTACAAAGAGAAATATCAGGTGATGGAGAATCCTTAAACTTTTCTGCTGGTTCAGTTCATCCATTTGTAAACAAGATACAATATTCAAATATATGCAAATTTTAGTCCGATACTCGAGTGTTGATTTAAGACTTGTATAGGACAATGCCAGTTCTGATATGTGAACTGGGGAATGCATAAAGTAGTACGAACTAAATTGCACTTTTTAGAAAATATCAAATCAGGATCGATAGTTGGTAAATTATTTCATCAGACTATTACATTTGTGTTCCACAGAATTGGTAAATTTAGCCCATTGTGGATACATTACTTAACCAAACACAACTTCATCGATCTATCATGCCTGTGCTACCAAATACAAAGTCTGGCCTTTTATAATGTTATGTATACAGCCTCCGAAATTAGTACAGGGTTTTTCTCTTTGTACATTTGTGCTATCAAATAACCCAAGCAAAAAAAAAAAAAAAAAGAGCTGAGTTGGGCAGATACTGATGAGTACGTCTAGAACACTCAGAGATCATACAGTTATTGTTACAACTTAATAATATGATTTAGGCCTAATGCCTGGACTGGGACCTTTCATTAATTAAACAAAACATGAACATGCATTCGACATTTCGACTGTATATATAAAGTTTAATCTAAAAATTGCATACAGAAGGAGCAAACTATAAATTCTCTGTTTACCGACAGAATCGTATTCAGAACATTTATTTGTGTTTACGGAGTATTCTAATTTTACTATTTATAATTACCCTTCTAGGTTTATGAACCCTCTGATTAAAGGAGATTACCCTTTAACCTTGAGAAAAATAGTTGGTAATCGCCTGCCAAAGTTCAGCAAAGAACAATCTAAATTGGTCAAGGGTGCATTTGACTTCATTGGACTGAACTACTATACTGCATACTTTGCGGAAAACGTCCCTCCATCAAACAACCTCAATTTCAGCTATAACACTGATCCGCGAGCAAATCTTACTGGTGAGTCACAGTCAATAAAGGATGACTTTATCCTTGTATTTTATTTACTCATCTAGAATTCATGGATAGTCTGATAGTCATATTTGTCGAAGAGTGGTGTAGTATTTCAGACAAGCATGCATTGCTACTGCAGCTTAATGTACATTTATTTTGAAAATACAAGTACATGCAGCAGCATATTATCTGTGAGCTGACCACCTTGGCACACTTTTCTTAGGTGCTCGAAAAGGTGTTCCCATAGGTCCAACGGTAAGTTGCATTTCTTTACACAAAAGTCCATAGTAACTTCTCCACTTTATATGTTGAGGATTCAATTCAATTTTGAAACAATCTTTATGACACAGGCATCTAAAGAGCCAGAACTCGCCAAGCTGAAGGAACAAGCCTGACACTGAATCAGTACAAGGACGTGATAAGGAAACTATAGAATAAGTCTCCAAACAATCCTCTTAAGCAGTTGTACTTACATAAGATATTACCACAACCTCTATCTGTTGGACATGTTTTTTCCTATGTCATAGGTCATTTTTTCAGTTATTTGAATTGTGTGAACCTGCTTACATCAAGACATAAATTGAAATTCTCACTAAATCTCATCCACAAGCAATTTTCTAGTGGTGTGTATGGACTCATCTTAAAAAGAGTGGAAGCAATAATTTTAAAATACTACCATACAATGATTACTAAATTTTTACAAGGGTTACTTTGTTTATTAGATTTTGGGAGCACAAATGTCTATGGGTATTATATTATGTGTTTAGAATGAGGTATTTCTGATTTCTGAGTCCTAATCCTGAAACAAATATTTATGTGCAGGCTGCTGAATGATGTAGCATTCCTACTGAACCACCTTAGTAATTTGAGGCAAGTCTTCAATGTTTGTGAGTTATGTGGGCAGTGGGCCCATCTTACTTGTATAAAGTTCTGTGAACTACATCATATTGGAGATCAATCTCCAAGCAGGACTAAATGCGCAGGCATATGTTCAGTTTTCGGCTAATAATCACCAAACTACAGCGATGTACGTTGATTTAAGATTTTGTACAGTTTCCTTTTTGTGCTTAATATTGTTGGGGGCATGTTGGTGCCCCAAACATAGTTCGTGTGCAGTAGTACTTTTGAATTTTGAAAAAATTATGCACTGGTTGAACCATGATATGTCATTGAGTTATAGAGGCAACCACTTATTTGGTTTAATTGGGTTTAATATTTTGAACAAATTTGTGCAATGGGCTTGACCATGATACTACTGTTTGCTGACCTTGCTGCCAGTGCCTTGACATGTATATTAAACTTTGTACGATGAGTGGGAGAAGCTGTGTGATACATCTATGAGCGACATGGTGTCCATGATGCGCACGAATGACATGATATTACTGGCATCGGCATGTCATAGGCATTGTGGCTTGTGAGCGCGAAGTCAGCACGAGAGAGATGTATTCACTTCTTCCGGCTCGGTGCCTTGTATTTGAGCTGCTTGACACAGATTTACATGGAGGTGATGTCGGCATCTTAAATTCCAAAATGAACCGAAAAAATGGGCGCGCCTCAGGCTCTAGTTTGACTATGACCACCTTTCTCGCAGTTTCAACAGACTAATTCGCGTACCATTTTTCAAACTAAGAATCACATAACAAAGATAGGCTGCATAAAGCGACAAGGGCCTTCGAATATATATATTTCATTCTTCCAATCCGTTCAATCATTTTGCATTGAATATATGCGCTAGGTCCCAAGACAAAAATCAGGCAGATTATCGTTGCATGTGAAGCTTGCAAGTCATGCTGACCAGGGGCAGAGCTAGAGTAAAATTGCGGGGGTGCGACACTTCGCTAAAAAGCTTTGCTAGATGGTTTGTGTGCTGATTTAACTAGCTATGGGTGCGTTACATTGAACTGAGGGGGTGCGTAAATGGTGAAAAATCGTTAGCAATCACTGAATTTCATTTCAGTTGTGGGTGCGGCTGCACCCACACTGAGCTACGTAGCTCCGCCCCTGATGCTGACATTAAAGTAAACAAAAATGCACGGGGCTTTCGGCTTGGTACTTTAAGGATTTGTTTGCATAAAGAGTGGATTTTATGAGCATAGGGGCAGGTGCCCACCCTGTGACGTGGTGCACTCTCAGCCATCGGATCCGCATCACAGGGCTGAGATTGAGCCACATCACTTCTGGACTGAGCTGACGTGGCTCAATCTCAACCATCCAATGCCGATCTGATGGCTGAGAGTGCGGGTGGGCACCTGCCCCTATGCTCACAAAGTAGTTTTCGTTTGCATAAACCCATTTCCTGCAAAATATATATCGGATTGCAGGGAAAAATAAACCAATTTTCACCTCAAAGCCGCCAGGCTTTCGGCTTTGTACTTTGAAGGTTCGTTTGCATAAACCCCTTTCCTGCAAAATACATATGGGATTGCAGTGAAACATAAACCAATTTTCACCTCAAAGCTGCCAATACACGTGGATTGGAGGTGATTGTTATGTTTTCCAATCAAACATGAAGCTAGTGGTAGCACTCTAGAAAACAAAAACTAATAACCTCCAATACATGTGCAATGTGCAAAAGAGATTGTCACAATCTTATTGTATTTCAGGGTGATTGGTCGTTTGAAGAAAAGGGGGAGCAAAAGGTAAATGGCTTGGACTATGATACTTGATTTGGAAAGAACTTTAAGCCCTGATCCCTCAAGGGAGCTGAGTATTATTTTCTCAGTCAGTTGTGCTCTTCGGTAGAGTAGAGGGCGAGCAGGCTGCCCTGGTAAGGACATTCTATCCTCTATATTATCAAAACAAATATACAAGAATACAACAAAGAACAGTGATTTGGAACGGAGAGAGTATCAAAACAATTATACAAGAGTACAACAAAATATATTTTTGAATAAATCTATAAGTGGAATTTTGCTGTTGTCCCAAGAAAAGAATTGAGACAACCATTTGCTGAAATAAATTTATACATGTGACATTTGCTGTTATCTTGGAGAAAACAATTGAGCTAACCATTTGCTGAAATAAATCTACACATGTGACTTTTGCTGTTGTCCTGGAGAAAATAACTGAGACAACCATTCAATACACTGAGATTTAAGGATCCATGAAGGAACTTTCCTGTGTCTTGGGGACTCTTGGAGGTCCCAGAAGAAGAGGGTTTAAACAACCATCACTCGGAGTTCACCGTGCTTCATTGTAGCGAGCCCAAGTAACCATGTATAGACCAGCAATTACAAAGATTCCCCCAATAATGCTGGAAGTAGAATACAAGCATACAAGGTTAGGAGAGATTCTACTTTGTTACATAATAAGTTCATTGAGGTTATAAGGAGAGGAAAGAATATGAAGAAAAATATCAGTAAAAACTTCACCAGTTTTATGTTTCATCAAGCACCACAAAAGTTATTATTTCATTTGAAAGAGTATCATGCAACAACTGATAAAACATTTATGCAAACCAGTTCAAAGGATCCGTGGGATGAAAAATAATCCAATAACAATGTTTTCAAAAAGCAAATTTTAGCAAAATTATATATGGCAGTGTGTTGAATCAAACCTTCCAACATAAATTGGATCGCCAAGAAAAATAGTTGAGAGGATAGTGGAACATGCTGGTTGGAGTGAATTATAGAGAGCAACTAGAGAAGGTCCGAGAATTTTGTTTGCCCACGTCAAGATCGCGTAGATCATACAAGAAGCAACAATTCCCTGAATGTGCAAGTAATTAAGAAATTCGGTCAGATAACCAGGACATGTTCCTAAATCTTAGCATCATTGCAATGCATTATGCAAGTGATTGATGCAGTCTTGGCAATAAGGCATATAGAGATACTTACAGCATACAGAACATCTATGATCTCTGTTTTTGTCAATGCCCACTCATGGAGCCCATTGGTTGCAAGTACTCCAGTTAACACCATAAAGATGGTGGCAAAAAAATATGAATATGCTGTCAGGGACAAGCTTGTAGGATATCTTTTAATCACATTAGCCTGTAATAATCACGACAGAAAAGGACACTAATTTGTATCAATCATGAACATAAAAAGTACTGCCATTCCTATCTTGTTGATGGGTAAGAGCGCATAAAAGAAGAGGGTCTGGTCAACAAACATTGAACCCACAAGAGAAAATGCAGGATTAAATGCAAGCTCTAAAATTAACATTACCTGTATAACTAGATAAACAGCCGCCAATGAGCAGTTTCCAATAAGGCACAATACACCAAGATGCCATGTTTCTACACCATACTCCAGCATGGTTGATGTCAACCACTGGGCCAGATAGGGAGTGCTGCTCCATGTGCCTGGAGTAACAATACCATTTGCTGAATTGGTGCCTCCCGAGCCAATCAAGGATGGACCTCTATACAAAGCCATCGTAAAGGCACCAACGACGCATACAACTGTGCCAACAACTTTGAGGATGCCATCTTTAGTGAAGATGTTGATCGCTTCAACGCTGAATGCAGAATTAACACGCAAATTGGTGGAAATTCAGCGGTGACAAGTCAGTGAGACAATGAATGTCGATCCTAAATTGCCAATCAAATTGAGTGTTATTGTAGTCACCCGACAATTACAGCCAAAACAAATGTGATCACTGGTATGGAGGGCTGGAAAGCCGCGGCATAGGAAGCATCAGTGTTGCGGAGGCCGACCAGGAAGAGGAGTGGGGTCGCATAGAGCCTGCCGAAATTAATTGAGTGTTTTATGCAATTTTCAGGTTAGCTGAATTGCTGCCTCATGATCAGCATATAGGTAATAAGGAATTAGCTAGTACCCAGTGAAGCCAAGAAGAGCAAAGGAGGCGAGGAGCTGAGGGGTCACCGGAGGCCTCTCCCTTCTGCAAGAAGGGGAACCAAGATCATGGCAAGGATAGTGTCGGTGCAATAGACCGGCAGTCCACCACGGGGTAGGCTATGGTGGTAGACTGTGTGGAGGGGATCGCCGAGACTGGAGCTAGATGGTGAACAAAGGACACAGAGGTTTATCCAGTTTCGGGCCGCCGGGAGGCGTAATACCCTACGTCCTGTGCTCGGTGTGTTGTATTGATGATTCCGCGATTGGGAATCAGATGAACTTGTCTCTGAGGGGGGTCCCTGCCGCCCTTATATAGTCTGGGGGGCAGGGTTACAGATCTCAGGGAATCTATAGCTAACTGATTACAAGATTTAGCCTTCGGGCTCAAGTAATATCTTTCCTAACTAACCGGCCTTTATTCATGGGATGATATCTCCTCAGGCGCCGCCTCATCCTGATCCGTACGCCATGCCGTATCTCCACACGGGTGGGCCCATACCCACATATGTATACATGTTATGAAGCCCCTCCGTGTGGGACCCGGGGGGTATATCCCCCACAGCAGTCCCCGAGCGCTTCTTGACCAGACTGCAACTTCGATCTTCAGCTTTGCGTACCCTCTCGTGTACTTTCACCATTTAGCCGAGTGCTTAATGCCTTCTGTCCGAGTGCTTTGAATGCTGTCTGATCTGACCTTCGGTGCAGCCGAGCGGTCTTGAAGCTGGACTCGTGGTTGCCGTGTGGTTGAGGAGAGCTCTTCACCATGCTTGTGATTTACTCAGATCATCCGGGTTTGGAGATTGTACACCTTCGTCGAAGACGAAGTGTACACACTTAGTCCCCGAGCCTAGATAAAGATTGAAGAGGTTTATCTAGGGTCAAAAGAGAATCTAAGCGACCGCTCCCTGATGTCTTTTAGAATGGGTGCCCCTTTAGGAAAAAGGCACCGCATATTGCCTCCCGTATCCCCGATCCTGACTTTGGTCAATGAGACTTTGTCTTGGAATAATTTCGGATGATCACGGTGGCGGGTTGTAGCCACTGAATGGGCGCATCTCGAGATGCGTCCATTAGGGCAGTCCCCGAGGTTCGTAATAGTTAAAGTAACTATTTCGAAGCTCTAAAAGGGTTTAGTTCGGTATTACCATCATCCCATTTGGGAGAGTACCACTCGGATCATCTGACCTGGTACGGTGTCTGGTTAGAGCTCTGGCCCTATGCCAAATTTGCCGTGTGGCCCACCGTGTTCTCACGGAGCACTCGTGCAAGGTCACCTGTCCTAGTCAGCATATTCGTGACTTCTGAATAGCTTTGGCCTATGTATGACATGCCTTCGTGAGAACACTCATGAGCTAGTAGATTTTTGGATCCCTCTTAGGAGTCCAAACCAAATTTTCGAGGGCGGGTTATCTGATAACCTGGCAGTACGTGACTCTAGGTCACGGCCTCTGAGTGATTTAAAACAACCAATCATTTTTGGAAAGCTCTTTTAAGTTTATGGGTGCCTTCCCGTAGAAGGAAAGGTTTTAACCCTTTGGCCCATTTTAGAGCCACGGCCCACTTAGGCCCAGCAGCTAGAATTGGAAGCGTCCAGGATAAGGTTGAGCGCCAGCGCGTCGCGCGCGGGTCGTGCTCACGAGTTTCTCGCGAGAAGAATCTCCCGCGCTGCGGCGACGCGACCGCACGGGGGGCGGGGCCCGCCACGACCACCGTTCCGTCTGCCGCTTTTAAGGCAGCCCGGGGGCGTCGCACGCCACGCATCCCTACAGTCACGTCGCTCTGCTTCCCATAGGAAACCACACAGCCACCCTTTGCTCTTCCTTCTCCGGCCGCTCCGCCTTTGATCCGCCGGATCCATCGCCGCATTAGCTCGATCACGCCGGATTTGGCTCCGGCGAGGCTGCAGATCTAGATCCGCCGCCGCACCGCATCCAGGCCGCCGTTCCCGGGCAGTCCCCGAGCATAGCGAGGGTGTAGACCACTCCCCGCCCGAGTCCCCGAGCCCCGCGAGGATGTCGCTAGTGGGATCCCGCCGGATCCCGAAGAAGTCGAGGCGCGACGCCTCCGAGGCGAGGCGCTCGCCGTCTCCGTCGTCGTCATCCCCGCTTCCACCGCCGGTGCGGAGCGAGGAGTGGGTGCGCTCCGTCTCCACGATGGAGCGCATCACCGCCCTAGTGCTGGGCGGAGTGCTGCTCGAGTCTGCCGTCGAGGGATGACGGCCCGCTGCGGGGGAGGAGTTCCCCACGCCGTCGACCGACGACGCCGTCGTCTTCGAGTCAGCCTACCTCCGCGGGTTCGGCCTGCTCGCGCATCCCTTCTTCCTCGGCCTGCTCTACTACTATGGTTTGGAGTTGTGCCATCTCAACCCCAACTCCATTTTGCACATCTCCATTTTTGTGCATCTGTGCGAGGTGTTTCTTGGAATCGCCCCGCATTTCGATCTTTTCCGCTACTTCTTCTGGGTGAAGCCCCATCCGAACACCAAGAAGCCACAGGTGGTGGGCGGTGTCGGATTCCAGCTCAAGCAGAGGCACTCTGCTGAGTACATTCCGGTGCCGCTTGTCAGCTCCAACAAGGGCTGGCATTCGGAGTGGTTCTACACCACCAACCATGCTCCGGCGGTGCCCTGCGACATCGACACACGGCCGACTCCTCTCCCATGCTGGGATGAAGAGCTTGGCCATGCTGAGATGGGGCAGGTGTCTGTGCTGCTGGAGCATATCCGAAAGCTGAAGGAGGCCGGGCTCACTGGCGTCGCGGTGATGGCGAGCTTCGCCGTCCGGCACACGCAGCCGCTCCGGGATAGGGTGCGCCCGGCGTACGAGTATGTCGGCGACGACCTCGACGCGGCGCGGCGAGCGGTAGAGCCAGGAGGAGCAGAGGAGCTGAAGGAGCGCGTCCGTCAGTGCTTCGTTCCCGGCACTGTCATCTCCAACCACAACACGCCGAAGCTGTTCAACCTGGTGAACTATCCGCCGGAGGTAACGATTTTGTCTTTTATAGGGCGCCCATTAGGGCATGAACATGTGCCCACTAGATGTTTGATGAAATGGTTCTGTTTGTTTTTCTGCAAAATCGTAGGATCGCAGGGCTTTTGTCTCTGTGGCGCCTGTGCCTGGCTCGTTGGCCGGACAGGGTCCTTTGACCGGCCGCCTTGGCGAGCTGCAAAGGATGGAGCGCACCAGCGCCTACATCGCGGCAGGTGGCGGGGAGGCGACTCAGTTTGAGCCCCGTCAGCCCACAGCCCCAGCTCCGGAGAAGAGACATGCTGCGCCGGCTAGCAAGGGCAAAGAGCGCAAAGGCAGTCGGAATCCTGAGGTGCGACGTGCGCCCCCTGGGTCGCTCAAGATCAACGACCCAGAGGCGCGCCGGCGCAAGCTCGTGTTGTCGGAGGACGAGGAGGAGGAGATCCCCCTCTCGTTTGACATCGGCGAAGCTCCCTCAGCAATGACGGCTCAAGCGACGCCGGCGCCTACCAGTCACTTCACTTCTTCTCTTCCTTCTCAGCAAGCGGGCTCCGTGCCGCCGGCGGCGGGCGCTGCGCACCCCACCGCTCAGACCACGCAGGCTGCCACTGCAATGCCGTCACCGGCACCTACGGTGGCGACTGCGACAGTCAGTGGGGTGAAGCGATCCGCCTCCTCTGGCTCCAGCTTTCTGCGGTGCACCCGCGTCCGCGTGTCCTCCGAGTAAGTTTTTTTTTGAAATTTTCCATCCTTGCTTCTCTTGGGTTCATAGGATTGGAAAGAGATCTTTATGTCTTGTCTATACGAGCAGGGGTCCCTGCAACCTCCCTTCCGATGTTGGCGAGTCATCCCTGCCGTCTGCCGCCCCGGCATCACCGCGCCCGAGAGCTTCTGATGAGCACCCGGCTACTACGTCGGGGGTTCCTCATGTTGCGGCTGCCGCTGCTGATGCTGCTGCTCGTGATCCCAGTCCCCAACATGAAGCTGGGAATGTTGCAGCTTCCAGCGCCGCTGCGGCTAGGGCCTCTGACGTCGTGGAGATCCAGCGGGAGCTCCCTCAGCCACGTCTCAGCCCGCCACATCCTGGACGCGTCGCCCAGGTGCGTGGCAGCCTTGTGAATGAAGTGTTTGGAGATCCGGAGATCGACGCCGAGAACCGCGCGGAGCTCGTTACCATTGCGCGGAGGACCCTCCAGCTTGCAGAGGTAATTCTGTTTTCCTCTTATCCTCGTAGGCGCTTGCTGGCTGTAGTTGTTTCATCTCTTGCTATGCCTCGACAGACTGTGGCCTCGGAGTCCGCGCGCAAGAGCGCTGTGCTCGACCGCGTCGGCACCGCTGCTGATCTGAACGCCACTCTGCGCGTCCGTTTGGAGCATCTCGAGTAGCAGGCTGTTGCTCAGCGAGACTGCAACAACCGGGAGGTCGAGAGGCTGCGGTAGGAGAAGGCGGCTGCGGAGGCGAACGAGGCGACGTTCCGGGCGGCGGCGGAGGAGCACCAGCAAGGTATGTTGACTATGTTTTGCTTTTGTTTCGTCGTTGCCCGAGTGCTTTGCGATGATCAACTCTTAGCAATAGCTCAGGCCAAGGTGGAGGGGGAGCTCAAATCCCTGTGGGACCGCATGAAGCAGCTCCGGAAGGACGGCCAGGAGTCGTCTAGGCGGGCCGCTATGGCTAGAAAAGAGCTGTCAGGTTGATTACCTTGCAGCCCCCGTGTTTTCTTGGATGTTTGTTGATAAGTGCTTCTGACATTGAGCAGATTTCCGGCAAAAACAATTTGCCCAATATGCAGATCTTGAGGCCCGCGTCGCATCGGAGAGGGCTCAGTTCAAAGCTCTCAGCGAGGCATTATGCCCAATCCTGGACGAGCTGGCGCCCCTTGCCGAGTCCTCCTCCGTGCGGTAGTTCGGTGACCCGGTGGTGCGCCTGCCGACCCTTCTGGAGCGTGCCTAGGCGGCGGCGACGCGCTTCCCCGGCTGTCTTCGCGAGGTCGGCGTGGCAAGTTCCAGCCACTGCCTCGCCGTCTTCCGCTCTTTCTACCCCTCGATCAACGTGGATCGCTTCCGCGGTGGCTTCGCTCGTGGGACGTCGCCGCAGCAGGCTGAGCGACTGTTGGAGGAGGTGAAGGACACGGCGGAGCAGCTTGCTGACGACGTCGTGGCGGCGGCTGATGAAGAAGTTGGTGCTGATGCCCTCCTGTCCCAGCCATAAAAAACTTTGAAGTTAAAAACTGTAATATTTTGTGGTGCTGTTGGTGCACCGGTACTTTGGTTCGTTGACATTTGATACTTTTAAGTAGGCGCTTTACTTTGATGGTATCTTTGTACTATTAATTTCCCCGATAGTTAGTCTATTATGGGAAATCGTAGGCTCGTTGGCCTTAGTTTCCTAGCGCAGAGGGCGTACTCTCATACACGCGTAGTACCTTAGCTTGGCAAAAACCTCGACCCACGATTTAAGACGTGTGCTACCGAGTACTTTATGAGTCGTAAGATCCGTGTTAGATGAGCGTTATTTAGTTTTAACATGGAAAACTTTGCTGTATGTAAAGTAGTCCCCAGGTTTCAGAATTGAAACTTGGGTGAAAAAAAGCATGCGAGCAGATGAAGTAGAAAAACTTCATGAGACATGAATCTGAATTCATTGCCATAGACTGCTAACATGGATAATGTACGAAAAAACTTTGAACAGAAAATGATACATAGCTTTATTATGGGTAGAAACAGTGTAGGTGCTCGATGTTCCATGAGTTGGGCACATCCGAGCCATCCTCTCGCATCAGCCGATAAGCACCCGGCGTACTGACTTCCTTGACTATGAATGGCCCCTCCCATGGGGCTGCTAACTTGTGCATGTCCTTCTTGCTTTGGATTCTCCGCAGGACTAGATCTCCAACGCAAAAAGCTCTCTCCTGCACATTTTTATCATGGTAACACCGCAAAGCTTGGGCGTACCGTGCTGCCTGGATTGTGGCCGCGAGCCGTCCTTCTTCGATGCTGTCGATGTCCTCAATCTGCGCCATCTCAGCCTCATTTTCGTCATATACTTCAACTCTTGGTGCATTGAACATGAGGTCGGTGGGGAGCACCACCTCAGATCCATACACCAGGAAAAAAGGAGTCTGACCAGTAGCACGACTCGGTTGTGTCCGCAGTCCCCAGAGTACTGTAGGGAGTTCGCGTAGCCAACGAGTCGAGTACTTTTGCAGGCGATCGAAGATGCATTTCTTGAGTGCCTCGAGCACTGCTCCATTAGCTCGCTCAACTTGGCCATTAGCATGTGGGTGCGCGACTGAGGCGCGTGCCACCTTGATGAGGAGTTCATCGCAATATTCCTGGAACTCCCTTCCTGTGAAGTTTGTACCGAGGTCGGTTATTATCCTGTTAGGAACACCGAATCTATGCACGATTTCTCCTATGAACTCGGCCGCCTTGGCAGCCGTGAGTGCCTTTATCGGCTTGACCTCTATCCATTTGGTGAACTTGTCGACTGCCACCAGGATGTGGTCGTACCCTCCAGATGCTTTCTTGAAAGACCCGATCATGTCGAGTCCCCAGGACGTGAAGGGCCATGAAACAGGTATCGTCTGCAGAGCTTGGGCTGGAATGTGTATTTGTTTTGCGAAGAATTGGCATCCCTCGCAACGTTTCACCAGCGCCTCAGCATCCGCGACGGCTGTGGGCCAGTAGAAACCAGACCGAAAGGCTTTCCCAATGATAGTTCTTGCCCCGGCGTGGTTGCCACACATGCCACCGTGAATCTCCGCTAGGAGTCGTCGTCCTTCTTCCTCCGGTATGCACTTCTGGAGTACTCGGGACTGTCCACCTCGGCGATACAAGTTGTCGCCGATCAGGACATAGTTCTTGCTCCTGCGACTGATTCGTTCGTGCAACGCTCGCGTCTCCCTTTCCTGACCTGGTGAAGGATTCAGGAGCGTGCCATCCTTGATGTACTCGACCATCTCTGAGATCCACTCGGGTTGTGGCTCAATCATTAGGACTTCGCCGAGTCCTTCTGATGGATCGACTTGTGCATCGGGGTTCTTGATGGAGGGCTTGATCAAATCTTGAACAAAGACTCCGGGTGGTACCTGGGCTCTCGTGGATCCCATGTTTGCCAGCTCATCGGCCGCCTTGTTATCGTCGCGGAGTATATGCTGAAACTCCAGGCCATAGAACTTGCCTTCGAGTTTGCGGATCTTCGCGCAATATGCGTCCATCTTCTCGCTGGTTCGGTTCCACTTCTTGTTAACCTGGTTTACCACCAAAGCAGAGTCGCCCTTGACCATTAGGTATTTTATCCCGAGTGACACGGCGATACGGAGCCCGTGAAGGGTCGCCTATTACTCGGCCCCGTTGTTCGAAACCTTGAACATGACCTGCAGCACGTATCGCAGTTTCTCTCATGTTGGGGAGATGAAAATTATGCCGGCCCCGCCTCCTTTAATCCTGAGTGATCCATCAAAGTACATGGTCCAATACTCAGGTTCAGCGGCAGTGGATGGCGTCTGGATCTCCGTGTACTCTGCCACGAAGTCTGCGAGTACCTGCGACTTGATCGTGTTGCGCGGTACGAAAGTTATGTCGTGTGCGGCCAGCTCGATGGACCACTTCACGATCCTTCCCATGGCATCTCTATTGTGCAGGATGTCGCCTATGGGGTAGTCGGAAACTACAACGATTTTATGAGCTTCGAAGTTGTGCTTCAACTTGCGTGTGGTGATCAGCAGTGCATAGAGCAGTTTCTGTGCCTGATTGTACCACACCTTAGAGTCGGTCAATACCTCGCTTACGAAGTAGACTGGCCTCTGGACGGCGTAAGCACGTCCTTCCTCTTTGCGCTCCACAACTAGTACTGTGCTTACCACATGCGTGGTAGCCGAGATGTAGAGGTAGAGAGTTTCCCCCCGCTCTAGTGCTGCGAGGATGGGGGCCTTTTGTAGATAGCCCCTGAGTTCCAGGAAAGACTTCTGGGCCTCCTCATCCCACTTGAAATCATCGTCTTGATGTTTGAGGAGCTTGAAGAAGGGCAGGCCTCGTACGCCGAGTCGTGAGATGAACCGGCTGAGTGCCGCCATGCACCCGGCTAGTTTCTGTACATCCTTCTGGCACTTGGGAGGCTTCATCCGAGTGATCGCATGGATCTTCTCTGGGTTTGCCTCTATGCCGCGATTGCTGACAAGGAATCCGAGTAGTTTTCCTGAGGGAACGCTGAAAACGCATTTTTCCGAGTTAAGTTTCCACCGGTAAATCCTCAGGTTAGCGAAGGTCTCAGACAAGTCCTTGATAAGGTTATCAGGGTCTCGAATCTGGACTACGACATCGTCTACGTATGCCTCGCAGTTTACGCCGATTTGGGACCTCAAGCATGCCTGGATGGCACGCTGATACGTCGCGCCGGCGTTCTTCGGACCAAAGGACATTGTCAAGTAACAGTATGCACCATGGGGCGTAATGAACGACGTCTTGATCTGGTCTTTGACCTTCAGGCTAATCTGGTGGTAGCCTGAATAGCAGTCGAGAAAACAGAGCAGGGCACAGCCCGCTGTGGAATCAACGACTTGGTCTATTCGAGGGAGGGTGAAGGGGTCTTTGGGGCAGTGTTTGTTGAGATCGGTATAATCAACGCACATTCTCCATTGCTTATTCTTTTTGGATACAAGAACTGGATTAGCCAGCCAGTCTGGGTGATACACCTCTTTGATGAACTTGGCAGCTAACAGCTTCATAACCTCTACCCCTATTGCCTCCATGCAGTCAGCCGCGAACCGATGAAGCTTTTGCTTGATCGGCTTAGCATTCAGGTCAACCTTCAAGGAGTGCTCGGCGAGCTCTCTGGGCACTCCTGGCATATCCGCTGGTTTCCAGGTGAATATGTCGGAGTTAGCACACAGGAACTCAACGAGCATGCTTTCCTATTTAGGGTCCAGGTTGGCCCCTATGGTCGCCGTCTTCGCAGGATCGTCGAGGTTGAGCGACACCTTCTTCACGACCTACTTCTCCCGCTGGATCGCCTCCGTCGCCGGCTTCTTGGTCGGGATCTCCAGATCTATCGGGTCGAGCTTGCTGGTAGCCGCCAGGACTTCAGCAATGCGCCTGGAGAGATCCAGGGTAGCAGCGATGTGGAGGTTCTCCTTCTCACAAGCGCTGGCTGTGTTGGAGTCACCTTTGAGGGTGATGACCCCGTTTGGCGCAGGCATCTTCAGTACCATGTTGGTATAGTGGGGCACTGCCATGAACTTGGCTAGCGCCGGCCTGCTGAGTATACCATGATAGGCTGTCTCGAAGTCCGCCACTATGAAGCGGACATACTCTATCCGGTAGTTCTCGACCGTGCCAAAGGTGACTGGCAGGGAGATCTGACCGAGTGGTACTGAAGGATCTCCGGGTACAATCCCGAAGAAAGGCTTGTCAGTCGGGCTCAAGTCCAAGGGAGTCAGGCCCAACTCCTTGAGCGTGCTGGCGAATAATATGTCGAGGCCACTGCCACCGTCCACCAGCATCTTGCGAAGTCCCACGTTGCGGATCGTAGGCTTCAATACGAGGGGGTACCGCCCGGGCTTGACGACTACCTCCGGGTGATCCTCCCTACTGAAAGTGATCAGGACTTCCGACCACCGCAGGAACTGGGGCATGCCGTGTTGGGCTGCATACACTAGTAACATGTCCGTGAGCTTGGCCTTGCGCTTTCCCTCGATCTGGTCCGGGCCACCATAGATCATGTTGACCGTATGGTTGGCGACCTGGAAGTCTTCCTCGTCATCATCCACCGGGGGAGCGCTCTTCCCCTTGCCCTTGTCGTTCTTGGGGGGACCCTTCGAGCGGCCCTTGCTGAAGAAGTGGTTCTTTAGGCCAAAGCAGTCGCGAGCCGAGTGCTTATGGTTCTTGTGGTACGGACATTGCATGTCCAGCATCCTCTGGAACTCAGAGGGGTCCATGCGCTTCGGGGCGGGCTCTACGGCCACTACGACCTCGGCCGGCTTGCGCCTTCTATTGCGCCGTGCACCCTACTGGGAGGTTTCTCCCTCTCGGTCCAGATCGCGACGTGGCTGACGCGGACGTGGGGAATCATCATCTTCCCAGCGGGACTTGATGTGCTTCAGATGTTCGCGTTCTGCCTCTTCACCATCAGCCTCCTTGTTGGCTATGGCAAAGAGCTCGTTTACGGTCTTTGGGGGCCTCTGAGCCCACCTATTCACCAACTTGCCGTAGGCCAGTCCATGCTGGAAGGTGCTGATGACGTCGTGCTCCTCGACGAAAGGAAGAGAGTTCATCTTCTCGGAGAAGCGTCGAATGTACGAGCGCAGCGACTCGTTCTTGCGCTGCCGGATTTGGTCCAACATCCTTCTGTTCCCCGGCCTCTCCCATGTACCGGAGTATTGGCTCATGAAGAACCTACAGAGGTCGTCCCAGGATGTAATGGAGTTCCTTGGGAGCCCCACAAGCCAGTTTCTGCACCCCTTCGTGAGCATTATGGGCAAGTAGTTTGCCATCACGTCGCGTTTCCCCCCGCGGCCTTGACCGCGGTGGAGTAGATCTGGAGCCATTGCGTGGGGTCCGACGTGCCGTCATACTTGTCAACGTCAGACAACTTGAATCCTCGGGGCCATGTCACCTGACGTAGCCTTTTTGAGAGGGAGAGGAAGCCATCGTAGGATGGGGCGCCCTCTCGACCTCCACGGCGTCCGCCGGCCGGCCGCTCGTAGGAGCTGTAGCTATCCCCGGACTCCCCGTAGGAATCCGAGTAGTAGTCTTCTTACCCGCTCTGTGAGTCGCTGCGTCTCTCTTGGTGGCGGGGAGCTCCATGCTCCCTGTCGTAGTCGTTGCGTCGTCTCGATTCCTGGCGGCGGTGCTCCTCGCGGTTGCGGTTGATCGTGGTTCTTGCGTCGCGGCTGCGAAGCTTGTCGCGCAAGTCTCCACCTTCGTCGCGCCACGCTCTTTTATGGCGCGAGCGGCGGGTACCCCCCGTCTCTTCCTGCCCAACTGGCGGGGAAGGATCGACGCGGTTATGCTGGGTCGTAGCGGCCTGCACCAGGGCCTGTATGCGCCCAATGGCTGGCGTAGTCAGAGGCAACCTCTCGACCGCCTCATTTAGCACAATGAGGTTTGCCTTGGGGGTCGCATAGACCTTGTGCCCATCATACTCAAGGGTGAAGTCATCCTCGAGCTTGCGAGGCTGAACTCTGTTGGATCAGCGGGTGCGACATCGCCGTCTGTTGCGGCGCGGGCAGTCGGAATCTTCGTAAAGATCCTCCTCTTCCTCCGTGTCGCACTAGGCTTCCTGGCGCTATCGCGCTCGGTCCGCATTCTTTTGTATCCGATCGGCCTTTTGTGCGGCCGTCTCGTTATCCTGAGTGTGCTCATCCTCGGAGACCGCAGGCGGAGCTCCTGGTGCTGCCGTGTAGACAAAGGCAGGCGACCAGCTTCCATCGGATAGGTCCGAGGGTGAGCTTGAAGAGCTGATCAGGATCGTATCGTTGGACCCGCGGGAGGGAGAGCTTTCGTCTAGGCCAAAAGCCGCCTCAAGGGATGCAAAGGACCCATCCGAGACGTACTCAGGGCTAGACCGCCGGCCTGACCGACGCTCATCCCCAGATTCATCCGTAGTCCAATTGCAAAGTTGACCGTCCTCGTCCTCTTCCAGTATGGGGAGGAGGGACGCGTCGCAGTTTCCCTCTCGTATGGGGAAGAGAACCACATTCATGAAGCACGGCGAGTCCTCATCCGAGTAGTATTCGACTGGCTCGGGTGCAGGGACCACCGCTAGGTCTCGCTTCACATTCTCCGTGATCACGGAGGCGGCGGTGCTCTTCAACCCGAAGGGAAAGCACTTGGACCACGGGGTACGCAAGGTTGCCTCGCAGATGGCGATGGTGTCAGCCATGTAGCTAGTGACCCGGTCGATAGATTCAACCAGATCGTCCGTGGGAGGGTTCGATGACCCTGCAACCGTCAGATCTTGAACCGGGAGGGATGGCCTCCGGGCTTGCTGCGGCGTGCCGAAAAGCACTCGGCAGGCTTTGGGCTTGTCCAGATTCGATCTGGCAGCCGGTCTTCTCCTCGCGGGCGGTGTGGAAACTGCTCCGGAAGGCTTTTCCGTGGTGATCACGGTGTCAGAGAGAACGCATGGGATCTCCCTAATGATGATGTGACCCTGAGGAGGAGTCACGTAGCCAGCCGCCTGCTCGTCGACGGCGGAGACATGATCGAGGCTCCCGAAAGGGATTCCTGCTCCCAATGCGGCGAGGGTGAGGCAACTAGCAGGGATCTTGACTGCGGCCATCAAGCTCGCCAATTATCGCGGCGAGCCCCTACCTGGCGCGCCAACTGTCGGTGCAATGGACTGGCAGTCCACCACAGGGTAGGCTATGGTGGTAGATTGTGTGGAGGGGATCGCCGAGACTGGAGCTAGATGGTGAACAAAGGACACAGGGGTTTATCCTGGTTCGGGCCGCCGGGAGGCGTAATACCCTACGTCCTGTGCTCGGTGTGTTGTATTGATGGTTCCGCGATTGGGAATCAGATGGACTTGTCTCTGAGGGGGGTCCCTGCCGCGCTTATATAGTCTGGGGGGCAGGGTTACAGATCTCAGGGAATCTATAGCTAACCGATTACAAGATTTGGCCTTCGGGCTCAAGTAATATCTTTCCTAATTAACCGGCCTTTATTCATGGGATGATATCTCCTCGGGCGCCACCTCATCCTGATCCGTACGCCATGCCGTATCTCCACACGGGTGGGCCCATATCCACATACGTATACAAGTTATGAAGCCCCTCCGTGTGGGACCCGGGGGTATATCCCCCACAGATAGTATTACTAATTACGTATCATGTATCTGCATTCTGCAGGTATATCGGTAATTATGTATTCATTGTATCTTCGTTTCAAATATAAAAAAGTATTTGTTGTCTTTTTTTAAGACGTGCTTTGCACGTTTTTTATTAAGAGAAGAGAGAGTTTTACAACACGCCACGATGGGAGAACCCCCAAAGAGCGAGGAAACAACAAGGTTACGCCTGAAATGAACAGCAAAAAAAGAAAAGAGATCCCACACCACCAACACAAGCTAGACTACCACTAGGAAGTAGAGAAGGGTACAACGGAGAGGCCCCAAGGACAGCCCTGGTGCTGCACAAAAAGTATTCGTTGTCTCCAAGCTCCAGCAGTATCATCAATTTGGAATTAAGCTCACGGTTTAATTCTATTGACTCCTAATTTGGTTCGCAGCGAGTTACAAATCGCAGCACACTTTCTCTTTTGGTGCTATCTATTGAAATGGTGGTAAATTCAGAAGGAAAGGAAATTAATCGCAGCCAGATAAGCAGCAAAGCGGAGGAGCGGAGAGGAGCAGCGCGGGGCACCTCTCGCGGAGGAAGGCGACAGGGGCAAGGACAGCGAGCGCGAGGAGGTCGCGGTAGACGCAGAAGACGACCTGATTCATGCCGGTGTTGAGGACGGACTTGGTGAGGACGTGGTAGCCGCCGTACCCAGGATGACCAGGACCATCCCAGCGTGCACCCGCCACGCCGTGCCGCCCGCCCCGCTCCCGCTCCCGCTCCCGCTCCATCGCGACGACGAGCACCACTGGAGCAGGACCGCCTTCTGCCAGTGCACATCGCCGCCGTCGCCCATATCCGACCACTCCACCTCCAGGCTGACAGGCTCCAGTCCTCCCACTTGGCTTGGGTTTTGTCAACTCCAAGCAAGTATCAATACATGCATGGGTCCCGTAGGACTAAAATATCTTCAGCTCATCATCGGTCGACGATCGTTGCTGTTAGACAGCATACACGATCACTAGTAACGGGTGATGACTTAATAGATACAGATAAACAAGATACATATCTAGATCTAGAAACACTAGCCTACTGCAAGAAGAAACAGAGAGAGATAGGTAGCAGACCGTCAGTGGAGGGTTGAGTGGAGCCGTCGGAGGCCATCTCGTCATTGGCGGTCGCTGGGGCGGTCGCGGCTTGACGCAGGTGAGGGAGGGGAGTCGCCGGCGCGGTGACGACGGCGGTGGAGTGGTCGTAGCGGAGAAGAGGACGGTGGCAGCACGTCAGGCGGATCCAACCGGATGTGGATGACGGTGGTGGAACTTCCCGCCGCTCTAGTGCTCCCTCGGTCGGCTAGGGTTTGTGGGTGGGTGGCGGCGACACAGGTGAACCTCGTGCCTTACGCCCGTGACCCCCACCCCTCTCTTTATAGCACTGTGTGGCAGGGGGCCACAAACCATGAATTGGTTGGGCGCCCCCGACCAGGGTGCGGGATCGAGCCCGTCACGGCCTTTGGGCCGTGGCGGTATAGAGATCGAACTAACATTCTCCTTCTCGATCTCTCCTACTACCTTTACTTAATCTCGAGTTTCTTAATTGGTATCCGCTTCATAATGAATAAAACATATTGGGCATGGGTCATCTTAATCGTAATCACAACCAGATTAACTAGTCATAATACACTCATCCATTCTGAAAGGATCTTAACTTGGGCCCAGTCCAGGAATCATAGGTTTTCCCTTAAACCCATACCGGTAATGTGTTCCTTAAACACATTGGGTGGTAAGCCTTTTGTGAGCGGATCCGCGATCATCTCTTTAGTACTTAAATGCTTCAAACTTATAGTTTCATCCCGGACTCTATCTTTCACTACATAGAACTTTATTTCTATCGGTTTGGTAGCATTACTCGACTTGTTGTTGTGAGTGTAAAATATTGCTGAAGCATTGTCGCAGTACAACTTTAGTGGTCTATGAATGCAATCTACCACTCTCAAGTCGGGCACAAACTTCTTTAGCCACATCACCTGTCCCGTTGCCTCATAACAGGCTATAAACTCTGCATACATCGTGGATGTTGCAACCAGTTCTTACTTGGAGCTTCTCCATGAGATAGCTCCCCCTGCTAGAGTGAAGACATATCCTGATGTGGTTTCTATCATCTCTATCTCTTGCATAATCAGCGTCTGAATACCCTACTATCTCTAAGGAATCAGACCTTCTATATGTTAGCATCATATTTTTCGTGCCTTGAAGATATGGAAAAGCCTTCTTTACCATCATCCAATGTTCTTTGCCTGGATTAGATTGATATCTACCAAGTACTCCCATAACAAATGCCAAATCAGGGCGAGTGCACACTTGTGCATACTGTAATCTACCAACTGCTGAAGCATATGGAACCATTTTCATTTGATCGATCTCATATTCGTTTCTTGGACATTGATAAAGTCCAAACTTATCGCGCTTAATTATGGAGCAGGTGTGGCCTTACTCACATGCATATTATATTTCTTAAGGATCTTTTTCAAATATGCCTTTTGCGATAAACCTAAAACCCTGTTCCTTCTGTCTCGATGAATTTCAATACCTAAAACATATGAGGTTTCACCAAGATCTTTCATATCAAATTTTGAGGACAAAAACTTTTTCGTTTCCTGCAGCAGTCTGACATCACTACAAGCAAGCAGGATATCATCCACATACAGTATCAGGAAAATAAATTTCCCATTCTTAAACTTTGCATAAACGCAATTGTCCTCAACATTTGCTTTAAAACCAAATTTCGTAATCGTTTCATCAAACTTTAAGTTCCATTGTCTAGAGGCTTGCTTTAAGCTATAAATGGACTTTCTTAAATGACATCCCATATGCTCTTTTCCTTTCACAACAAAACCTTTGGGTTGAGTCATGTAAACATCATTGTATAAATCTCCATTCAGGAATGTCGTCTTTACATCCATCTGATGTCATTCCAAATCATAGTGTGCCACCAAAACCATTATGATCCTAAAAGAATCTTTACAAGAGACTGGAGAAAACGTCTCATTGTAATCTATCCCTTCTCTTTGTGTGTAACCCTTAGCCACAAGCCGTCTCTTATACTTTTCAATATTCCCTTTGGATTCATATTTAATCTTGTAGAACCATTTACGGCCTACTGTTTTGGCTCCTTTAGGAATTTCTTCTAAGTCCCAAACTCTGTTGGTACTCATTGACTTCATTTCATCTTACATGGCTTTTAGCCACTTGGATGCATCAAGACGACTCATGGCTTCTTCAAAAGAAGAAGGATCACATTCTATGTGAATTTCTTCACTGTTATAAACTTCATAGTCATCTAGGATAGCTGGCTTTCTAACTCTTAGTGACCTTCTTGGGGCCTCTATTGCTGGGTCCTCCTGTACTTGGTGTTATTGTGGTTCTTCTTGTGCATCAGTTGTTTCTATAGGATCCTGATGAATAGTTTCCTCATTTTCATCCACTGATTGCATAGGAGTACTAACAACAGGTTCCGACATCATAGTGGGTTGCACTGTAGCTGTCGGAACAGTAGGCAGCACAAAATACGGTTCTTCAACCATTGGAGTGGGTGCACACACCCACTTTTCTTCAAGGTTAATCTTTCAAGCTGCCTTGCTCCCTCTAATCATTTCATTCTCTAGAAAGATAGCATGTCTCGTTTCCACAAACTTTGTATGTCTGTTAGGACAGTAGAAATGATAACCTTTAGACTTTTCTGTATTGCCAATGAAATGGCAACTTACTGTTTTGGGGTCTAACTTCCCAATATTTGGGTTGAAAACTTTAGCCTCTGCTGGACATCCCCACACACGCATATATCTTAGGGAGGGTTCCCTACCCGTCCACAACTCATACGGCGTTGTAGGTACTGACTTACTAGGTACTTTATTTAGAATGTGAGTGGCGGTTTTTAATGCCTCCATCCACAGACTAACTAGTAATGTTGAGTAGCTTAACATGCTCCTAACCATATCCATCAAGGTACGGTTCCTTCTTTCAGCTACTCCATTCTGCCGAGGTTCGCCCGGTGTACTATACTGGGCAATTATACCATTTTCCTGTAAGAACCTTGCAAAAGGTCCAGAGACTTGGCCATATGGGGTGTGTCGACCGTAGTACTCCCCTCCTCGGTCCGACCTCACCACTTTTATCTTTAGGTTGTGCTGATTTTCAACTTCAGTCTTTAAAATTTTAAACTTATCTAGCGCTTTCGACTTCTCTTTAATTGGATAGATATGCCCATATCGAGAATAATCATCTATGAATGTAATGAATGAATCAAAACCATCCACAGATACCACAGGAAAAGGACCACAAATGTCTGTGTGTATTATTTCCAAAACTCCTGTACTTCGCTTTGCGCCTTTCTTTATTTGCTTAACATACTTGCCTTTAATGCAATCGATACATTGTTCTAAATTGGTAAATTCTAAAGGCGAAAGAATTGATTCCTTAACTAAGCGTTCCATCCTTCCTCTCGAAATATGGCCTAAACGACAGTGCCATAATTTCGAAGATATGCTATCAATTCGCTTCCGCTTCTTGCTTACATTGGTAGATGATGAGACATGCTCAATCTCGCATACATTCTCAACGCATTCAGTCGAAACATCATGAATAGACAGCATATAAAGTTTGTCTTGTTAGAAGGCAAGACCCACACAAACTTCATTAAACTTAATCAAACATTGTTGTGCACTAAATTGGCACTCAAATCCATTATCCGCTAAACATGATACTGAAATTAAATTATGACTTAAAGACAGAATGTAGAGGACATCATGTAGGTGAAGTGTGAAGCCATCCTTCAGCTTAATGGGGAGATCTCCAACTGCCTCCACTTCAGCCTCGACGCCGTTCGCGACTTTAATTCTTCTTTCTCCTCTTGTTAGGATCCTCCTGGTATGCATACCCTGCATAGAATTAGCAACATGAGTGGTTGCACCTGAATCAATCCACCAAGTAGATTTATCATAACTTAAGTACAAAGCTTCATCTACAAACATAATAATGTCCTCACCTTTAGACCACATGTGCTTCAGCCATTGAGGGCATTCCCTCCTTTAGTGTCCTGTCTTTTTGCACCACATACACTGGTTTGGAGCAAACTCTGTCTGGGGTGGAGCTTTCTGAGACTGATCATACTGGACTGGGCTTTACCATGAGGCTTGTTTGGTGCATTTGAAGATCCACTCTCCCCTGATCCACTCTCCCCTTGATTCTTAGGTTGAAAGTTCCACTACATGAAAAACAGACATTAGTAACGGGCACGGATGGCCATTGGTAACGGGCAAAACGCCCGTTACCGATCAAGCGTTACAAATAAGCCAACAAAGGTAATGGGCCGATGCCTATTACTGATGACACGTAATTGTAACAGGCGCCGAACAAAGACCGTTACCACAACTACTTACCGGTCACCTGAAATGGCTGTTTCTCCGGGCCCACCGGAGCCTTTGGTAACGGGTGCAGACACTGAGCCCGTTACTCATAACACGTATTAGTAACGGGTGCCTAACAAAGACCATTACCGAAACTAGTTACCGATCACCTGAAATGTCTGTTTCTCTGGGCCCACATGGACCTTTGGTAACGGGCACAGAAACTGAGCCCTTTACATGAACTCAACATCGAAGACGCGGAAAATACTTCCATGATGCGTCTTCTCTGTCTTGACGAAAGGAGACGCGTCGTGTAAGTGCGTGTCTCCTCCGTCTTGACGAAAGGAGACGCGTCTTGTCAGTGCGCGTCTCCTCTGTCTCGACAAAAGGAGACACGTCTTGTCAGTGCGCGTCTCCTATGTCTCGACGAAAGGTGGCGCCTGTTGTGAACCCGCGTCTCCCTCTGTCTCGACCAAAGGAGACACATCTTGTCAGTACGCGTCTCCCTCTGTCTCGACCAAAGGAGACGCGTATTGTGTACGTGCGTCTCCTCTATCTGGACCAAAGGAGACGCCTACTGTGTACATGCATCTCCTCTAATCGACCAAAGGAGACGCGTACTGTGAACTTGCGTCTCCTCCGTCTTGACTAAAGGAGACGCGTTGTCTACTTTCACAAAAATTAGGTCCAGCATCCACATTCACAAAACTCCACGAACTGATTAGAAATCTACAAAATTCACATGCATAATCTGACAAAATTCAAGCATTCAGCATCCTCATCTAACAAGTAAGGTTCACAACAATATCACTGGCTTAACCATGAGGATTGGTATCAAATACAATGCGAGCCATCAGAGCATCATTAATGTGAAATTTTCCTGAGGGTGTGATCACCTGGTCCATGAAGAATGAGGCGGTTCTTTCCCTAATGTGGAGCAACGTGTCTTGGTGGAGCTGACAAGTAGGTACGTGAAATGCCTGAATATAACAATGTCAGCAGTCAGCACACAGGTGGTTACCAAACATGTGCAGTGCTAATAAGCAAGAACTGTGCTCAGTTGCTGGTGTTACAAAGTCAGATCCCAAGAAAGTACCTCAGGGTCCTTCAATTTATCTTTTACTGTAAGTATGTGATAGGCACAATAGAAGCCGCAGACTCTGGATTGGTAAGGTTGTTGGTGGCACTGCGATAAATATACAAAGATAAACAATGGTGAGAAGAAATAAACTCAAGCTTTAGTACTTGCTTCCATAGGCAGGAAATACTAAGTAATACGTACATCAAAAGCCTTCTCATGTTTCAAGGCGCGGCGGAGCAACTTGTTGTCATCGCAGTAACTATTCCAAGCACTACAACAAAACATGCAACAATGGTTAGGGCACCATTAATAAACTCTGCAGAGTTTGTTGAGGAAGTTTGTAGATTAATAAAGAAAGAACTTACTCATTAATGGCTTCTACCAACTCGGAGAAATTAGTTTCTAGGATCCCATATGAATCAAGATACAAGACCCTGTTCTGCTTTGGAAGGATCGCCACTGCAATCCAGTGGTGCCCAGTGTTATGGTAGGAAATTATGACTCTCTTTTTAGCATATGACTGGTAGGCACGCTTCGTATAGGACACAAAAAAATTCAAGTTATTTTGTATATTTGACTTGCTAAAGCATTCAGGATCAAGGAAGGCAACGGGTTCCTTCTTCTGCCGTACTTCTATAGCCATATTCCTAATATTAAGAAAAAACAAAGTGTAAGGAGGCAAAATACATAGTAAAGATGAACTGAGGCAGAAAGCACATTTAGATAGAAAATGATTAGTGAGAAGCAGATTAAATTTTCAAGCAACTTACAGGATGAAACAGCGGAGAAGTCCCATATCCAAAGCATCCAAGTTGAAGAGATCGTACAAGTCGCTGATGATCACAGACAACAACTCGTATTTATCATCTTCTCTCACAGGCCACCAGCCGTGCTTGGGCCATATTATGCCCTCAATCAGAGACTCATCATTGTCCTTACAACGTCCCATGTAGAAATTGTGGAGATTAGTGACAGAAGGAGCAGTATCCGGATGCTTGAGTTCAGCAGCACTGAGCATTGCATTTCCAAATTTGTAGTGTGGGTTAATCTCAGTCATAGCAACATTGGCCACCTTCTTCTTGGTGTTTCTCTCAGATGGCTTTCTGGCAGGCTTCTTTTCCTCCTGCTTTGAGATGGCTGAAGAAGGCTTTCTGGTAGGCTTCTGAGACCTTTTATTTTCAGCAAGTTTCTTTTCCTGCCGCTTTGAGATGGCTGAAGAAGGTTTCTCAGATCACTTTCTGGTAGACCTTTTATTTTCAGCGAGTTTCTTTTCCTGCTGCTTTGAGATGGCTGAAGAAGGTTTCTTAGGTGGTGTCTGACCAGTAGCTATTACAGAGATATTGGGCCCAGATGTACCTACAGCTTTCTTCGAACTATCGTCGACAGATTTCTCGGCATCAGCCAACACATGACTCGGGGCTCTTGCTTTGGCATCATTGTTTTGAGCACTTTCATTTGGGGATGGAGGTTTTGTTCTTTCATGAGGAGAAGAAGGTGGGGATGTAATTTGCGATTCTGGGGGTGGAGGAGGAGGAGGTGGGTTACCAGGTGGGGAATGAATTTGTTCTGTAATTTGCGTTTCTGGGTGTGGAGGAGGAGGAGGAGGTGGGTTACCAGGTGGGGAATGAATCTGTACTGTAATTTGCTTTTCTGGGGGTGGTGGAGGAGGAGGAGGTGGGTTACCAGGTGGGGAATGTTTTAGGGGTGGAGGAGGAGGAGGAGCTAGGAAACCATGTGAGGAAAAGTTTTGTCCTATAGTTTGTGAACCAGAAGGAATCTGTACCGTAGTGTGCGATCAAGATTTTGGAATTGGTGCTCCCTTGATGTGAATGTGCACCTCTTCCACTGTATCCTCTGGTGTAGAGTTTGTCCAAGTATCGTCACCTCGTCATTAGGAGGGTGTTCCAGCGCGTGATCCCTAAAGACAACATATACATGCAGCACTTCGACCACAACACAGTCTTCATGAATCGGGACTGTGTGTAGCGTAGTCTACTCTGGTTGAACCACACCAATTGCAGCTTCACATTCAACACCGTGAAATGTGATCCATAGGCCACAGTCTGTGGGTTCAGTCAACGTGCCTATAAGGTCTTCCTGTGTGGGGGAAGCAATGTGCACTACCTCTGTCGACAACTCTGTAGCGCTATTGATCAAACCTACATTATCTGCGGACGCACAGCTGCTCTTCAGTCCAGCGGGTGAAGGGCCTGTGCGATTGGACACTGGTGCAAACACCACCTGGTACCCTCGTGCCATCATGTCAAGCATATCCTTCTCCATCTCAGCCTTAAGTTCTTGCTTGATTTCTTCCTTCATCTGTTGCTTATCAACTGATGAGTCGGTACTGGCCCTCTTCCTCTTCCTGTACGTGGAAGCGTGCTGAGGCCATGCAAACTTCTAGCCCTGGTAGCTGGAGACACCACGCACGCGACCTGGTTGTTCGGGGCGGCCCAAGCACTGACTTAGCACATCATTCTCCCTCAGCCATGAAGTCATTCCTGAAGATTTTGCATGTGCATTCTTTTCCATGATGTCTGCAGCCACATTTTCATTTGCTTCTTTGTTGTACACTATCACGGCAACACCGTCTTCCACCACTAGCTTACTCCTTGCTCGCACCCAATTCCTAGAACGATCATCATAGGCATCATATGGGTTGGCGATCCCAGCCGCAGCTAATTTCCTGTCCTCTTCCTCCCACTGTGGTAGTTTCCCACAATAACCAGCTGGACCCATGCTGTGCTCGTTTGTGTTCAGGCTTCAAAGTGACTTGAACTTGCCACTAACAGATGAGGCTTCCTCGGTTTCCTGCTGTTTCACAAACTCTGTCCACTCTTCCGGCTTGATAAAGTCGTGCTTTCAAATGGCTCGAGTCTTTTTCTGACAAAATCTCGCCTAAGCTGAAACCTGAATTGTCTCCATGCCTTGGCTGCAATCTTCCACAAAAACTTGAATGCCTGCTCTTTCATGTCTTCCTGGAACTCCAAGTGATTCTGCATATAGGTTTCAAACAAGTACCACTTTTGTTCATCGCTTAGTTTTTTTATTTCTGACAAATCCAAAGGTATCTTTTGTCTAGCAATGAGCCCTGCAAGCGCCCTGAACCTACGCTTTTGTGCCAATGGTACTGGCATCCCCCCTCTCTCAACCTCAGTGACTACCATTTTGTCTCTTGGCCACTTTGTGGCTGTCCTTGGCATTCTAGCTCGGCCCGTAGCCCCACCCATCTGCTCTTGTCCTTCACTAGCAGTGGCATATCCATCTTCTTCATTATATGCATCTTCTTCAAATTGCCCAGGTCTATAGTTCTCGACAGATTTATCCTGTGAATTAATTGTCAAGAGATTATGAGAAAGGTCAGCTCAGTGTCCAAGAATAGCACAAAAAGCAGACCATACTGCTAGCTCTCACAGGAGACATGCTACAACAGGAGACAAGTAGAGCACATTTTTAGTTAACCATGCATAACAACTAAGCATTTATCTAATCAACACCCACAGAACTGTGTATAAGACCATACAAATGAGAAAACAATAACAATAACTAGTTTAGCCCACTATAATCTCATTAGTTCTATGGTAAACCATTAACATAAATGCAAAATTCAGAAACCAAAAAATTAGTTCAGGCAATGCGACCTTACCATTTTAAAGAGGAAGATGCTCGCTGCCTCTGTTGCTGATGAGGTACTTATTCAACTTGGAGAGAATGTCCAAATGTACATATGGAACAAGAGCAAAACCAAATATAAGAGTGAATCCAAAGGAAAATGCCAAGTATATGTTTTGAAACTCGAAACCCTAACTGAGCATAGTCAAGAATGTATCTTAATGATGTAGGAGGGATTTCTAACATGCAGTTCACCTTGTCACTGTCGGAGCGGAGCGGAGGGATCTCTAGTCGCCACGTCCTCGCGTCGACCTCGTGGCTGGATCCCTCCTCCTCCTCCTAGTCGTCGTCGCTGGAAGGTGAGGGGTGGTGTGGCGTGCGTCTCAGCGAAGGTGTGTAGCGTGCGTCGCGTCGCGGGGGGAGGGGATGAGGGGAGGAAGGCGAGGGTGAGGAAGCGGCGGCGGCGCGTGGGGAGAAAGACGACGGCGCGAGGGGAGAGTGAGGAGGTAACTGCGTGAGGGAGGCGTCTTTCCCTACTAACCCTAGCGCGAGTGGGCTTGTGTGGGCCTTAAAACTGAAAGGCCCAATATTATTAGGAAAACGTGTCAGGCTGGGGCTAGTTTTATTCGAATGAAGAACAGTTCGCTTCATTTTCCCCTTTTGATCTGCAATCAAAGATTTGAATCACGTATTTCTCCGTCATTCATAATCCAAATTTGATGATATTTATTTCTGATTTTTTCTAAAATCAACTTCTATTCATATATGATATTGTTTCGTATATAACTCCATTTTCTGGATGTTGTTTATACGCCTTTATCTTGTTTCTTACAAGTACAACATAGAAATTTTTATGACAAGTTTAGGGATCCAAATTATGTTGCCAAGTCAATTTGTATAATTTTTAGACCAACCTAAGACGTTATTAGAATTATTATATCCCAACCATGAGATAAAACTTCGAATTTTGATAATTTTGGTTACACAAGTGTGCCTTCTGATATTTTATTCGAATACTAAATGACCAACCACGAATTTTTCATATTTTTAATGAATTTATAGGTGCCGTTTAATGGGCTCTAATATTTGAGGGAAGCAAGTTTCATTTCAAAAAAATTAGTGTCGGGCCCACGTGTCAGCGTCAGCAGCCTATATAAAAAAGGTAACGGTTGCCCGCCCGCCCGGACCCACGTGACAACCAATGTGACGCGGGTTCTCGAACCCCCGTCGGCAATGGCTCTCCATTTTGGAAAATGAATATAACATCCCGAATGGATAAGCGCATCACACACGACGCTTTCCTCATTTCTCACTAGGGGTTAGCAGAGGTGAGCGGAGGTGCCTAGCAGGCCGCACCAGCCGTCGCTGCCGGAGGAGGGAGGTCCACATTGAGATTGCGGCGCTCGTCGGTGCGACCTCGGAGCGGCCCTTGGCTGACCACCACAGCCTACGAGGTACCTGCTCGACCATGCGTCACCTGTGCAGCCACCGCAACGTCAGCCGGCGTTTGTCGATAGAGGCGATAAGAGATGAGATTGCTTGCATGTGGGACCTCACCGCTGACACAACCTTCCTTGCTAGGCTGACCAATCTCGGCAAACCAGGGGCTTGCTTCTACTCCGAGATCAACACCATGTTCATGGAAAACAGGCAAAGCGATGATCTCTGGCACGCCGCCGATGGTGGGCACGATACGACGGCCTATCTGTACGCCATCTTGCTATACAGGGACAATGGCGGTGCCGCCGTCGACGACACCGCGAAGCGGTACATGAGGCGGGTCGCGGGTGGCGGCGGGACGACGACATGGGTGAGCAACAAGGGCTGTGTGCCTTTGCGCAAGAAGGTCACGAAAGCTATTTGGAGGACGACATGGCACATTTGGGGAGACCGGCTGCCGCCATCGACATAGGTGCGCGGAGATCAGTCGTGCAATGGCAACGGCTGCGGCGTGGATAAAGAATTTGAGGAAATTGCTCTGTATTGCAGCGAAGCCTGTAGGCTCCATCGTGAAATGGTGAAACTCGAAAGGGCAATTGAAATAGGAAACAACTACTACTGATCAGTGAATTAGCCTTGCTTTTGCTTTTGCTATGTAATTGCTCTGTTTTGCAGCGAAGCCTGTAGGCTCTGCTGCGAATTGTTGAAGTTCGAACGGAGTATCGGAATAGGAAACTAAATCTATGTTTTGCTTTTGCTTTTGTACCTGCAAATTAAATCTATGTTGCTCGTATTATCTGTGTGAATTTATGGAAGAGCAACAAAGGAGACGCGAATCCAGTTCTATTCGAATGAAGAACAGTTCGTTTTCCCCCTTTTAATCTGCAGTCAAGATTTGAATCACGTATTTCTCCGTCATTTGTAATCCAAATTTGATGATATTTGTTTCTGATTTTTTTCTAAAATCAACTTCTATTCATTTATGACATTGTTTCGTATATAACTCCATTTCCTAGATGTTGTTTATACGCCTTTATCTTGTTTCTTACAAGTACAACATAGAAATAATATTAGTTTTACACAACCATTACTAATGAAACTTTGTATTTCGTAATGTTAAGGTGAACAAAAGGTTGTGTTAAAATTTCAAATGTATATGAGTTCGAACATGTGGTGAAGTGTGGAAAACTTCAGTGTTGAAGTATAACATTCTAGGAAACTATGTGAAAGATGTACACATTTGTACACAAGTATGATCTTCCTTTTGAGAAACCATTTGAAATTTTTATGACAAGTTTAGGGACCCAAATTATGTTGCCAAGTCAATTTGTAGAATTTTTAGACCAACCTAAGACGTTATTAGAATTATTATATCCCAAACATGAGATAAAAATTCGTATTTTGATAATTTTGGTTACACAAGTGTGCCTACTGATATTTTATTCGAATACTACATGACCAACTACGAATTGTTCATATTTTTAATGAATTTTTAGGTGTTGTTTAATGGGCTCTAATATTTGAGGGAAGCAAGTTTCATTTTAAAAAATAGTGTCGGGCCCACGTGTCAGCGTCAGTAGCCTCTATAAAAAAGATAACCGTTGCCTGCCCGCTCGGACCGACCTGACAACAAATGAGACGCGGGTTCTCGAACCCGCGTCGGAAATGACTCTCGATTTTGGAAAATGAATATAACATCCCGAATGGGATAAGCGTAGCACACCGACGCTCTGAGCTCTGAGCTCCGTGCTTCTTCTTCCCCGCTCTGAGCTCCACCGCCGCCCGCCCTTCCTTTCCCCACCGTCGCACACATGTCGCACTACGCCGATTCGTCTGGAGGTGGACGTGGTAGGAGCAGGTTTCAAGATGGCCGAGGTGAAACGAACCGGGTTTCCGAAGAAGGGAACCCGATCCCTGCACCTCTGTGATAGTCCTAGGAGGCTATCACGTGCAATTCCCTGTCTCAGAAAGTAAAGCAAATCCGTACCATCAAAAATAAATACATGAAGGTCCACATAATAATATTATAAATAATCATCCGAGTACATCATTTCGGCACATGCCGGGTACAAGTCCAACAGGACTGAATCAAACAGAGTAAACATCTACGCAGCGTCTCTCATGTAGCGAAGTAGACTCTATATCCGCAGGCAACTCGAGTGTAGAGCGGGCCTCAATCCTCCCATCCATCGTGCTCGAAGTCATAGTCCTGCTCCTGGTCTGCAAACCCGTCGTCTACTCGATAAGCGAGTAGGTCATGTCAGCTTCCCAACAAAGAGCATAAGCAAAAGAGAAATAATTCTAATATGCATGAGTAATCCTATTTATGGCTGTAGAAGGTTAAGCAAGTAGTGGTAGCAATGTCAAGGTAAGCAGATTAGCCGAGAGGTCTCTATCTCCTAGGAGATCCACACCTTCGAGGACAACGCCTCCGGGGTCAACACCCCAACAAGGAAAGAACACCAAGCACTGGATCTCAACCAAGATACAGCATCCCACACTCATCTGCGACGCGGAGTCACCGACTCCTATCCCCACGTCTCAATGGCACGAAGCCGGGCTCACAAACACACAGGGGAGAGAAAGCAGCACAAGAAGAACTAGCCAGAGTAACAGACCCGTGGGCTGTCCATACCAGTGGACACGGACTATAGCTATAGGTTTAACACTCTGCAGAGGTTGTACAATTGGACCCGCCGGATAGGGCAGAAATGGATGCCTCCGATCCACATCCCTACCTAACGACCGGAGACCTAGCAGTGGGTGGCACTCTCCTGCCTCTCCAAGCCTGACTCGTCCTGAACTGGGGCGCGAAACTTGCCAGCAGGGCCTCGGAGCTGTGAGACCATCCCCGGAGAAGCCAGGGCGACGTCTACTCGGGGGGTATAACCCGTCCCCCTCACACGACCACATCGGTCCACCTACAAGCTGAGAGCCAACCACCAACTAGTTCTCGGATCGAACCCCGCCCATACGTGAGCGAACGGTTTCTATGAAAATAGCCCAAAGATCACGGTTAAACTGTCGATCGGTCCTTAATTGCAATAGCGAGCACTCACCAACTCCAACCGTCTGACACGCCGCTAGGGCGAGAGGCCAGGTCGCATCTCCCCTAGACAGGCGTTCACAAGTAACCAAAGTGGCTCGCTCCCGCGGTAACACGTCAAGGATACACACTCACCCAAAACACACGCAAGAGTTCCGAGATATCCCAACCTCGATCCAAACCTGAGATCCATCCATAACTAAGGGTAAAATATATGGATGAGTAGAGCCGGGAACTAGCTAGGGGTCTGTAGCTAGTTCCAAAAGTAGGTATTCCAAGGATAGGATAAACAATTACAAGGCATGGCTAATCAATTGTCTATGCAATTTTAAAAATAGTCCATCAAAAGTAATTAAGCACTAGCATCTAAAGCAAGCATAGGATCTAAATGGTTGGGAGTGACATGACACCTGGCTGGCATCCGAAGTCCTGGTCTGGGTTGTAGTCGGGGTCGTAAGCCTCCTCCTGGTCGTAGCTCGGGTCTGTGCAGCACGAGATACGAGACACTAAGATACCGACAAGCAACTAAGCATAAATCCAAAGAAACCCAATTTTAGAAGATCCAAACAGAACCAAACTACCTACAAACAACACCGTCTCATTTTTAGAAAAATATAGAAACTGGTTTCATATTTTTCAGAGTTGTCAATAATTAGTTATGAATTTTCAAATGTTAAAGGTTTTATAAATTATTTTCCAAAATCATTTATAAAACAGAAAAGGATTTTTATTTTCAAAATAGCTGATGACGTCAGCATGATGCAAGCATGACGTCAGCAGCAGGATTAGTGGGCCGTTGTTGGGCCGAAAGTGTTAGTGGGCCGAAATCGGCCCATTGGACTCAGCCTATCGAGCCAAATGAGCTAAGTCCAGAAGAGGTCCCAGAACAAAATTCAGAGTCCACCAGTTAACAGGAAAAGGGCCGCGATGGGCCTCAGTGGGCCAGCTGGCCCATCACTTCCACTACCTCGCACCGGAGAAGTCCGGTGGGAGTCCTCGAAGTGTTCTGGGTAGCAGGATGTTGACATTTCTAAACGTCGATCACTTAAGAACAGATTGGAAATCCATCCTTAGCGTCAGCGCTAGAAATGTTTGTTGGCATTTCCCAATGTCACAACTAATGGCGCAGTTAGCGTGAACATCGAGACTTGCCATGGGTTAATCTAAACGATCATGAACGAATCAGCAAGCGCACAGATAAACCATTGTAGCATTTCCCCAAGGAAAGAGAGTATTCCAAGGGTATCGAATCCAAGGAAGGCAATGGCGGATATCTTAGACTTATGCTTTTGCTCTGAATGTAAACCAAGAGATAGATATGGGGAAACAACACACGCAAAGGCAGGGGTAAGATAAAAGATAATAGGGGTAGTGTGACACACACACCTCAAATCTACCTCTACTCTTGCACACTACGGCTTAGGGGGAACATACGAGTTAGCTCTAGGTTATAATGTACTAATCATACAAAGCTAGAAGATACAAGAGATAGGCATGAGTATTGCATGAGGGAAACATGGTTCAGCACCCAGGTACAAATGGGGAGCTAGCCCGCGACGCACAGCACTCTGCGAAACTAGACTTTGGACTCCTACAGCAGGTACCCCAACGCGGAGGTTGCCCTAGGATCCAACAGGGCTGTCACCACCTGAGGACCGACCTCTCATTACGGGGGGTATGCTCATAACTATCGTAGCCAGACAACCCAGGCACCATGCCTACATTGCTGCTAGACTTCACCCGGCCCGGGCTATTGTGACCCAGGGTGAGAGCCACCAGAAGACTGGTCAACTAGACCGAGTACCGTAGCTTGAACACAGACCCTATGCAACACTCTCATGCTATCTAACAAGATCAACTAAGGCTAGACATACGAACAGATATGAACTCTCTTATGTCTAATCAACAAGATCATGTGACCCCTAATGGCCCCTAAACACCCGGGACTGCAGCAAGTGACCAATGAGGAGCAACCATGTGTAGGGGCCAAATGGGCGCCCCCTAGGTCGGTTCGGCCGATCCTAGGTTCGGTCGACCCCCTTGGGTGGCCCCACCTGGTGTGCTTCCTCTGGGTGGCTGCCCTGTGGGCCCTCTGATCCATCCCCGGTGCATGGCTTGATTTGGTATCTGAGGTGGGCCCTTTGATCCATGTGAAGTCCATGTGGCGTCCTCTGATTCGTCGGTGAGTGCCTCCCCTGGATCGATGACGTGTCTTGCCATGTTTCCTTTGGTGGCAGCCACCTCCTCAGCTGAGTTGGCATGATTTCTTCATAGGAGTGGAGTTTCCATCTCTTTTAAGGGGTAAATCACCTACATACAAATAATCTCTAAGGACAAGTGGAACTACATTATTCAAACCTAAATGCTAGTAAATAATGCATATGCATCCATTTATGTGAGAATATTGAGGGTTGGAAATGGTGAATTTCCACCGTCAACACAGGATGCCCTCTCGCCACTCACACCAGACTCAGCGTGCACCGGCGCAGAGGCGCGGCAGCGACGGCGTGTGGTGCCCGACGGCGGTGGTGGTTCCGGCGTTCTACCAAGTGGCGTTCGGAGCTCACTAGGTGCACGTGGATCTCCCGGCGCAGCCACAGCCCCTGGGGTGGAGCTCCTGGTCTCGCGCGAGATGGTTCGGCGGCGCTCTCGGCGCGGCGTCGTGGCGACGCAGCGTCGCGGCGACAGCATGGTGCGCAAGCGGTTAGCAGCGGTGCGGACGCGTGCACTCACAGCGGTGATGCATGGCCAGCATTGGGGTGTGCTGGGCAGGGCACACACGCGGGCACAGGCCAAGCCTGGCTGCGACATGGCCGGCCGTCGTGCGGCTCCCGGCGAACCAAAGCCGCAGCGCGGCGCAAAAAGGCGACGGCGATGCATGCGATGGCGCACAGCTCGAAGGCCGGTTCTCAGATGAGATCATCAAGACGAAAAGTGGAACACGACGACGCGGTTAGTGACGGCAGGGCATGATCGTGGCGCTAGGGTTCGCCACGGTGGCGACTCTGCGAAACGCGCTCGGCTCGACGGCCGGCGGACAGAACAGGTGAGCGAGGCAAAGCTCCTGCGCCGAGACAAATGGCTCGAAGGCCGGGATCACAGACAGGACAAGAACGGCGAGGGCCGGCGCATTGCTGGGTGCATCACGGTGGCGAGCTCGCAGAAGGTGCACGGCATGAAGGCCGGCGGCGCGGCGCAGGGGCGCGCTCCCAAGGTGCAAGGTAAGGGAAGGGCAGATCACCGGCTCACCGAGGGGCGAAGGTGTAGGCGTTGCAGAGACGGCCGCGTCGGGAGAGATCTCGACGGTGACGGCGAGGTGTGGCGGTGGCGCGGCTTGTTCCTCCGCTCCGGTTTCCGCCCGGTCATGGACAACCTCCTCTTCAACTCGTCCGGCTCCGGCTTCAGCGTCCTTGACTCCGGCGGGGTGGCACGATGGTGATGCGCGCCCCTTCTTCCCTCTTCCCCCCTTCTCCTCCTCCTTCTCCTCCTCTACTTCCCCGGCGGCGGAACAGAGACTTGGGGAAGGAATCCCCAAATGTGATTTGGCTTGCTCAAGGCCTCGCCCGGGGGTTTTGCTATGCGCGGTGGTCAAGGGAACAGGGGAACCGCGTGGGCCAGGGCTGTCCCTTCTCCCTTTGCCTTGACGGCGAAGGAGCAATGCGAGGGGCGCTGGCTTGCTTGGCGCGCGCGGTTCCGCAGGGGCAAAGCTGTGGATTTGTGTGGAGGTAAACACGTGGGCTAGCCTCGGCGTGCGGGCCACCCTTCAGCGTGCGTGCCAGCAGAGCGGGACGGTGCGGCCAGGCGTGCGTGCGCGTGGTGCGGTGCGGCGGGGTGGTGCGGCTCGGCGGAGGAGGAAGAAGAACAGGGCGCCGGGTGTGATGCGTGGATGGGCCGGTTGATGGGCCAAAAGATGACCGGGGTGCTTTGGTGTTAGCGGGCCAGAAGAAGAGGGAGCATAAGTGGACTCCTGGATAGGTTAGTTGGCCCAAGGGTTAGTTTAGATTTTTGAATTAGTTTTGAAATAAGGTTTAAACTATAAGTTTGAATTTGAATATATTCAAATTCAAAGCACACTCAAGAAAATCCAAATAAAATCCATAAAAACCAAATCACCTATTTTACCATAATTTGGATTTATATTTTTATATTTTTGGTATTTATTTATATGGAATTAAGGGAAGAGGCTAGAAAGGGTTTTAAATGTAGGTGACACTTCATCAATAAATAAAACTTCAAATTTCCTCACATTTTCATAACTTAATTTTCTGGGATGTTACAATCTCCCACACCACCGGGAATCTCGTCCTCAAGATTTAAGCTCCATCCTCTCCCTCGAACAAGTGAGGGAACTCTCTCCTGAGGTCAGCTTCCTTCTCCCAGGTTGCTTCTTGCTCCGTGTGGTGACTCCACAGCACTTTGCAGTAAGGAATGGTGGTCCTCCTGGTTTCCTTTGTTGCTCTATCCAAGATCTTCTCGGGGTACTCTGCATACTCCAGGGTGTTCTGCAGGTCAAGTATCTCTACCGGGACTTGCTTTGCTTCCACTTCCTTCTCACTCTTCCTCAACTGTGACACGTGGAACACGGGATGCACGGCTGACAACTCCTCTGGTAGGGTGAGTCTGTAAGCGAGCTTCCCAACTCTCCCGGTGATCTGGTAAGGTCCCACGTATCTCGGGGCAAGTTTTCCTTTCACGGCAAACCTCTTGGTCCCTCTCATCGGTGACACCTTTAGGTAGACGAAGTCTCCTCTGTTGAATGACAAGTCTCTCCGGTGACGGTCTGCGTAGCTCTTCTGTCTGCTCTGAGCAATCTTTAGGTTCTCCCTGACTTTCTCCACTTTCTCCTCAGCCTCCTTGAGAATGTCCGGACCAAAGATCATCCTCTCTCCTACCTCAGACCACATCAGGGGTGTTCTGCACTTCCTCCCGTAAAGGGCCTCGTACGGTGACATTTGGAGACTTGCCTGGTAGCTGTTGTTGTACGAGAACTCTGCGTAGGACAAACTGCTCTCCCATCGGTGCCGTAGGTGAGGGCACAAGCTCTGAGCATATCCTCCAAGGTCTGGTTGACTCTCTCGGTTTGTCCATCAGTCTGTGGGTGGTAAGCTGTGTTGTAGCTGAGTGTGGTTCCCATCCTTGCATGGAAGCTTTTCCAGAACCTGGCCACGAACTGGGGCCCTCTGTCTGACACTATGCTCCTCGGAGCACCGTGCAGTCTGAGTATGTGGTCCACGTATAGGTTTGCCAACTGATCTGTTGCATCCGTAGCTTTGACTGGCACAAAGTGTGACACCTTGGTCAAGCGGTCCACGATGATCCACACCGAGTCGTGTCCTTTAGGTGTACGGGGCAATCCCACCACAAAGTCCATGGAGATGTCATCCCACTTCCACTGTAGGATATCCAATGGTTTCAACAGTCCTGCAGGCCTCTAGTGCTCGATCTTCACTCTGCTGCAGGTGTCACAACAAGCCACGTAGTAGGCTATGTCCTTCTTCATATCCTTCCACCATAACCTCTGTTTCAAGTCTTGGTACATCTTTGTGCTTCCCGGGTGAATGGAGTACCTTGAATCGTGGGCTTCCTTCAGAATTTGTTCCCGAATCTCTTTGCTCTTCAGCACACAGATTCGATCCTTCAGCCACACCGTGCCTTGCTCGTCCACACGGTAATCCTCAGCTCTTCCTTTCTCCATCAGCTCCTTGAGCTCCCAAACCTCGGAGCAACCTTTTTGTGCTTCCCGAATCCTGCTTTCCAAGTCGTAGGTCACTTGCAGTGTGTTGAGTTGTCCCTGCTTCACAATCTCAACCTGAAGCTGCTCTAGCTCGTCGTGAAGTGCTGGCTGCTCCTGCCTCACCATCAAGTTGTTGCAATAGGACTTTCTGCTCAGTGCATCTGCCACAACGTTTGCCTTGCCAGGGTGGTAGTGAATCTCCAGGTCGTAGTCCTTGATCAGCTCTAACCACCTTCTCTACCTCATGTTCAACTCCGACTGAGTAAAGAAGTACTTCAGACTCTTGTGATTGGTGTACAGCTCACACTTGTTACTGATCAAGTAGTGCCTCCAAATCTTCAGAGCGTGAATGACTGCTGCTAGCTCCAAGTCATGAGTGGGGTAGTTCTCTTCGTGCTTCTTGAGCTGCCTTGACGCATAAGCAACAACCTTGCCCTCTTGCATCAACACACATCCCAATCCTTGCTTCGAGGCATCACAGTATACTACGAAATCCTTCTTGATATCTGGCAGGGTAAGAATCGGTGCTGTTGTGAGCCTCTTCTTCAACTCCTGGAAACTCCTCTCACAGGCCTCTGACCACACGAACTTCTTGTCATTCTTCAACAGCACTGTCATTGGCTTTGCTATCTTGGAGAAGTTTTCTATGAACCTCCTGTAGTAACCTGCCAACCCGAGAAAGCTCCGAATATCTGTCACTATGAGTGGCTGCTCCCACTTGGTAACTGCTTCCACTTTCAAAGGGTCGACCGCAACTCCCTCAGCTGACAACACGTGTCCCAAGAAAGCAACTTCCTCCATCCAGAACTCACACTTGCTGAACTTTGCGTACAACTTCTGCTGTGTCAGCCTCTCCATCACAATCCGCAGGTGCTCCTCGTGCTCCTCTGCTGTCTCTGAGAAGATCAGAATGTCGTCTATGAACACTACCACGAACTTGTCCAGCTCTTCCATGAAGACTTTGTTCATCATGTTCATGAAGTAGGCAGGGGCGTTGGTCAGTCCGAAGGAAACCACTACGAACTCGTACAAGCCGTACCGAGTCATGAAAGCTGTCTTCGGGATATCCTGGTCCCGAATCTTCATCTGGTAGTAGCCTGACCTCAAGTCAATCTTGGAAAAGAACTTTGCCTTCCGCAGCCTGTCTAGCAAGTCGTCAATCCTGGGCAAAGGATATCTGTTCTTGATTGTCATCGAGTTGAGTGTCCGGTAGTCCAAACACATCCTCTTGGTACCATCCTTCTTGTCCACAAACAGAACTGGCGAACCCCAAGGTGAGGCACTTGGTCGAATAAACCCCTGCTCTTGCAATTTCTTGAGTTCCTTCTTTAGCTCATCGAGTTCGTTCGCGGACATCCTGTACGGGCTCTTGGCCACTGGTCCAGCTCCTGGCATCAGCTCAATCACGAACTCAATATCCCTATCTGGTGGTAACTCGATCAACTCCTCTGGAAACACGTCGAGGTACTCCCTCACCACCGGAATTTCCTCCATACTCATACCTTTCATATTGCACAACATTGGTGTAGACCTCTGGCCCTGTGGCTTGATCAACACTCTGGCTCCACTGGGGTGCTCCAACTGCACTTACACTGGGTTGCAGTTCACCAATCCTTTGTGCTGGGCTAACCACTCCATCCCAAGTATCACGTCGATCCCGGTCGACTCCAGAACTATCAGGTCTGCCACGAACAACTACTTCTCGAACATCATGTTCACTCCCCTACACTCCAGCGTACTCCGCTTCTCACCTAGCGAAGAGCTAGTAACTATAGGCCGTGGTCTGGGTTTAGTTGGTAATGACCTTTCTTTTACGAACTTGGTAGAAATGTACGAAAACTGAGCACCGGTGTCAAACAGAACGGTAGCCATAACTGAATCAACTAAAAACCCTGCGGCTGCCTCCTCAGCGGTCAGGTGGTTCAGTCTGCCTCGAGTGGGTGGTGGAGCGCTCTTCTGCTGGTTCTGCTGGGGCTGTCCTCCTGGAACTGGTGCCTTCGCTGGTGTCTGGTACTGAGTGTTCCTGCTCTGACCTCCCTGTTGAAGCTTCTGAGGGCACACATTGGACTTGTGGCCTAGCTGACGGCAGTGGTAGCAGGTGACCTGTGAGCTGTCGTAGGCTGGTGGCTGCTGTGGCCTGGGCTTCCACTGACTCGAACCTCCACCCCCTCCGGGGTGACCTCTGCCCTGCTGAGTGAACTGAGTCTACTGCTGCTACGGGTACGGGCACTATCTCTAAGGTGGGTACTGTGGTGGTGCTGACCTCTGCCGCTGGTGTGAACCTGAGTGTCCTGCACGGTCTGCTCGCTGCCTCTTCTCTCCTCGGACCTCCACGTAGTCCAACCTCGACTTCTCCACTACCAAAGCCTTGCCCACCAGGGCGTGGAGAGTAGCATAGTTGTGAGCAGCTAGGTGGTGCGCCATCCCTCTGTGGAGTCCCTTGCGGTACCAGTACATCTTCTTCTTTTCGGTGTTGGAGTCGTCTGGGGCGTACCGCATCAGCTCCTGGAAGCGGTTCGTGTACTCCTGCACTAACATCTGCCCCATCTTCAAGTGCCTGAACTCGTCTGCCTTCCTGTCCATCACAGCCTCTGGAATGTGGAACTCCCAGAAAGCCTCCACAAACTCCTCCCACGTGATGTGGGTCGGGTCCGCGTGCGAGTCACAGTAGCTGTCCCACCAAGCTCCTGCAATGCCGACCAGCTGGTTGTTGACGGTGGAAATTCACCATTTCCAACCCTCAATATTCTCACACAAATGGAGGCATATGCATTATTTACTAGCATTTAGGTTTGAATAATGTAGTTCCACTTGTCCTTGGAGATTATTTGTATGTAGGTGATTTACCCTTTAAAAGAGATGGAAACTCCACTTCTATGAACAACCATGCCAACTCAGCTGAGGAGGTGGTTGCCACCAAGGGAGACATGACAAGACATGTCATCGATCCAGGGGAGACACTCACCGACGAATCAGAGGACGCCACATGGACTTCACATGGATCAAAGGGTCCACCTCGGATACCAAATCAAGCCATGCACTGGGGATGGATCATAGGGCCCACAGGGCAGCCACTCAGAGGAAGCACACCAGGTGGGGCCACCCTAAGGGGCCGGCCGATCCAAGGATCGGCCGAACCGCCTTAGTGGCGCCCCATCTAGTCCTTACATGTGGTGGTTGCTCATTGGTCACTTGCTTCACTCCCGGGTGTTTAGGGGCCTTTTGGGCGTCTGAGCAAGCCTTGTCCTCCTCTATAAATAGGAGGGGAGGTGATCTCATTTCTTACACTCCACTCTCTCATTCTCCTCTCACTTTTAGTTTCCAAGGCTAGGGGGTAGGCTAGAGTAGCTCTTCTTCAGGTTCCAAGTCCTCTTGGAAGTTTAGGTATGAGTTCTCTTTTATCTTTATTTCTTTGTATGACTTTGATCTACTTCAGTTATTCAGCTATTTCATATAAAGTCATGGTAGATCATATTCTTGATATGTTCTTGAGTTCATCCTCTGTTCATCATTTAGAGGCTTGTGTTCTTCGTGAACACTACCTTTTGATCCTCTTGAAGGATGATAAACTCCTTACTTATGTGTTTGTTCATAAGTTAGAGGCTCGTGTTCTTCACGAACACGACCCTTTGATCTTATTGATTAGACATAAGAGAGTTCATATCTGTTCGTATGTCTAGCCTTATTGATCTTGTTAGATGGCATGAGAGTGTTGCATGGGGTCTGTGTTCAAGCTACGGTACTCGGTCTAGTTGACCAGTCTTCTGGTGGCTCTCACCCTGGGTCACAATAGCCCGGGCCGGGTGAAGTCTAGCAGCAACGTAGGCATGGTGCCTGGGTTGTCTGGCTACGATAGTTATGAGCATACCCCCCATAACGAGAGGTCGGTCCTCAGGTGGTGACAGCCCTGTTGGATCCTAGGGCAACCTCCGCGTTGGGGTACCTGCTGTAGGAGTCTAAAGTCTAGTTTCGCAGAGTGTTGGTCGTCGCGGGCTAGCTCCCCGTTTGTACCTGGGTGCTGAACAATGTTTCCCTCATGCAATACTCATGCCTTTCTCTTGTATCTTCTAGCTTTGTATGTTTAGTACATTAGAACCTAGAGCTAACTCGTATGTTCCCCCTGAGCCGTAGTGTGCTAGAGTAGAGGTAGATTTGAGGTGTGTGTGTCACACTACCCCTTTATATCATTTATCTTACCCCTGCCTTTGAGTGTGTTGTTTCCCTATATCTATCTATTGGTTTACATTCAGATCAAAAGCATAAGTCTAAGATATCCGCCATTGCCTTCCTTGGATTCGATACCCTTGGAATACTCTCCTTCCTTGGGGAAATGCTACAATGGTTTATCTGTGTGCTTGCGGATTCGTTCATGATCGTTTAGATTAAACCTATGGCAACTCTCAATGTTCACGCTAACCTGCGCCAATTAGTTGTGACATTGGGAAGTGCCAACAAGCATTTCTAGCGCTGACACTAAGGACGGATTTCAAATCTGTTCTTAAGTGATCGACGTTTAGAAATGTCAACACTGGTGCGCTGCAACTGACACACACTCCTCCTCTGTAAGGTCTGTAAGCTCCAACTTCTTCTTGATCTCCCTCAACCAGTTGTCGGCCACAAGCGGGTCCGGAGAGTTGTCGAAGGTAGGTGGGCACAGCTGGGAGAATCCCTCCACCTTCTTTTGCAAGCTCTCTGGCTGGTTCCTGACGTTCCTCTGGTTGTTGTTGTTCTGAACCATGGCGTCGGCGATCGTCTGCATCAGCTGGGTCTGAAGTGCCATCACTGCTGCTAGGTTGGGCGGTGGTGGCTGCTCGGGCTCCTGCTCTGGCTCTGGCTCAGCCTCCTCCTCGAGCTCCTCCTCCTTTGGGTCAGGGTTAACTGGCACTCGGCCTCCTCGGCCTCCTCGACCTCCTCGTCCGCCGCGGTGTCCACCACGGCGTCCGCCACGTGGGGCACGGCCTCCACGGCGGCCACGACCTCGACCTCCAGCGGGGAGAGGGACGTCCTCCTGCTCGGCGTCCTCTCTGGCTGCCTCCTCGAAACGGCGTAGAAGCCGTCCCGACCTCCTGACCCCCGACATCTGTTCAAGAGTTTGAGATCGTGAGAAACGAGTTGTCGGAAATTAACTTTAAGATACTTAGGCATATAAGGAGTATCTAGCTAACAACAAACAATTTCACACAAGCATATAAGAAGCATGAAAATTGGCAAAAGATCGATAACTCCAAACACTCATGCAAGATCACCATACAAAAGGTGTGTATCTCGAGGCCTACTCCTCAACCTTCGAGATTACACAGAAGCATGAGATCTACTACGCGATACATATGGGTGGTCAACTAAACATGAACATCATGAAGAACTCTATCCTATCTGACTACAGGATCATGCCCTCAAGGTGCCTGCTCCTGAACTGCAGCTGGTGAGTACGGTGGTGGCACGGTCTTCGGACTGGGTGGAACCGAGTAGAACGACGGGTCGTTCACTCCCGGGTAGTCTGGAATCTCAAGCTCTGGTAGGTTGAAGTAGGCTGCCAAGCTCCTCAACGCTCTGCTCATCTCAGGGGTGTCTGAACTGTCTCTCGGGTAGGGTGGCAGCGCCGGAAGCTGCGTAGGGGGTAGCTCGAATGTCTCTATCCTCAACTTGGGTCTCTTCTGTGGTGGTACCCACTCTGCCAACTCCCTGAACTCTGTCACCCGTCTCTGGTCGGAGTCTCTCCAAGCTGAGCTGGTCCGGCTGGCTGTGTCCTATGCCTCGTATACTCTGCCTCCCAAGTACCAGAGGTGGTTGTAGTTCTGTGTCAGCCTCTCCTCGTGTCCCCACAACCTCAGCTGGTAGTCTGTGCAAGCCGCTCCAAGTGACTCTACCAGGTACTCCTTCTCTCGCAGTTTCAACCTCTCATCTCTGGTCGCTACCTCTGACTCCTGCAAGGTGGTCTGCGTCTCCTCTAGTCTGGCTCTCAAGGTGGCGATCTCAAGTGCATCTCTCTCTGTGCTGGCTCTGGCGGCTGCGAGTCCCCACTCTGTGATCTAGATGTTCCTCCTGTGTGCCTCGTTGAGAAAGAACTCCAAGTCGCTGTTCTATCTCTCCAGCTGAGCGTTCCATCCCAAGGTGTCGTCCCACTTCTGTCACAGAAACATGATCTCTGAATCTGCCCAGTAGAGTACCTGGTGTTGAGCTTGAATGAACTTGCTGGCCAACTGGTTCTTCTCGTCCTTGCCCTCTGTGCTCTCCTCAGTGTAAGCTGTCTCCTCTCTGTGCCACATGCTGTGGTCGTACACTGCTGTCGGTAAGACTCCAAATGGTGTATCCTTCAACCTCTGCTCCAACTGTCGACACACTTTCTTCAGCGCGAGTCTCGCACAACACTGGTGAGCCTCCAGTGTGGAGTTGTCGAAACATGTGACCTTGACCTCCTCGAACTCAGGCACACGGGGATCTGCCGGTATCTTCAAGGTCAGCTCCGTCGGTGACTGGTCCACGGCAGCGGTGGTGCGTCCCTCGTAGAGCACCTCGCTGGTCTCCACTCCTGCTGTCTCCAAGCTGTCCTTAAGGATCTTGCAGAACCCTCCGGCCCACTGGTCGTCGGTCTTGAGGGGGATCCACGTCAGCTGGTCCATCTGCACGTTGTTAGGGAAGTTAGTAAGAGTTAGTAATGTTAATCAAGGTAGTATATAATAAAGTTCAAGGCACTTATATAAAATTTCACGGATTGTATATAAAACACAAGGTGGTTTTGGCTTTCCTATACTATCGTCCATTCCTAGGATCGTCCTACAATCAAGTACGGCTCTGATACCAACTGAAACGAACCGGATTTCCGAAGAAGGGAACCCAATCCCTGCACCTCTGTGATAGTCCCAGGAGGCTATCATGTGCAATTCCCTGTCTCAGAAAGTAAAGCAAATCCGTACCATCAAAAATAAATACATGAAGGTCCACATAATAATATTATAAATAATCATCCGAGTACATCATTTCGGCACATGCCGGGTACAAGTCCAACAGGACTGAATCAAACAGAGTAAACATCTACGTAGCGTCTCTCATGTAGCGAAGTAGACTCCATATACGTAGGCAACTCGAGTGTAGAGCGGGCCTCAATCCTCCCATCCATCGTGCTCGAAGTCGTACTCCGGCTCCTGGTCTGTAAACCCGTCGTCTACTCGATAAGCGAGTAGGTCATGTCAGCTTCCCAACAAAGAGCATAAGCAAAAGAGAAATAATTCTAATATGCATGAGTAATCCTATTTATGGCTGTAGAAGGTTAAGCAAGCATCGGTAGCAACGTCAAGGTAAGCAGATTAGCCGAGAGGTCTCCATCTCCGAGGAGATCCACACCTCCGAGGACAACGCCTCCGGGGTCAACACCCCAACAAGGAAAGAACACCAAGCACTGGATCTCAACCAAGATACAGCATCCCACACTCATCTGCGACGTGGGGTCACCGACTCCTATCCCCACGTCTCAACGGCACGAAGCCGGGCTCACAAACACACAGGGGAGAGAAAGCAGCACAAGAAGAGACTAGCCAGAGTAACAGACCCGTGGGCTATCCATACCAGTGGACACGGACTATAGCTATAGGTTTAACACTCTACAGAGGTTGTACAACTGGACCCGACGGATAGGGCAGAAATGGATGCCTCCGATCCACATCCCTACCTAATGACCGGAGACCTAGCAGTGGGTGGCACTCTCCTGCCTCTCCAAGCCTGACTCGTCCTGAACTGGGGCGCAAAACTTGCCAGCAGGGCCTCGGAGCTGTGAGATCATCCCCGGAGAAGCCAGGGCGACGTCTACTCGGGGGGTATAACCCGTCCCCCTCACACGACCACACCGGTCCGCCTACAAGCTGAGAGGCAACCACCAACAAGTTCTCGGATCAAACCCCGCCCATACGTGAGTGAACGGTTTGTACGAAAATAGCCCAAAGATCACGGTTAAACTGTCGATCGGTCCTTAATTGCAAGAGCGAGCACTCACCAACTCCAACCATCCGACACGCCGCTAGGGCAAGAGGCCAGGTCGCATCTACCCTAGACAGGCGTTCACAAGTAACCAAAGTGGCTCGCTCCCGCGGTAACACGTCAAGGATACACACTCACCCAAAACACACGTAAGAGTTCTGAGATATCCCAACCTCGGTCCAAACCTGAGATCCATCCATAACTAAGGGTAAAATATATGGATGAGTAGAGCCGGGAACTAGCTAGGGGTCTGTAGCTAGTTCCAAAAGTAGGTATTCCAAGGATAGGATAAACAATTACAAGGCATGGCTAATCAATTGTCTATGCAATTTTAAAAATCATGCATCAAAAGTAATTAAGCACTAGCATCTAAAGCAACCATAGGATCTAAATGGTTGGGAGTGACATGACACCTGGCTGGCATCCGAAGTCCTGGTCTGGGTTGTAGTCGGGGTCGTAAGCCTCCTCCTGGTCGTAGCTCAGGTCTGTGCAGCACGAGATACGACACACTAAGATACCGGCAAGCAACTAAGCATAAATCCAAAGAAACACAATTTTAGAAGATCCAAACAGAACGAAACTACCTACAAACAGCACCATCTCATTTTTAGAAAAATATAGAAACTAGTTTCATATTTTTCAGAGTTGTAAATAATTAGTTATGAATTTTCAAAGGTTAAAGGTTTTATAAATTATTTTCCAAAATCATTTATAAAACAGAAAAGGATTTTTATTTTGAAAATAGCTGATGACGTCAGCATGACGCAAGCGTGACATCAGCAGCAGGATTAGTGGGCTGTTGTTGGGCCGAAAGTGTTAGTGGGCCGAAATCGGCCCATTGGACTCAGCCTATCAGGCCAAATGAGCTAAGTCCAGAAGAGGTCCCTGAACAAAATTCAGAGTCCACCAGTTAAAAGGAAAAGGGCTGCGATGGGCGTCAGTGGGCCAGCTGGCCCATCACTTCCGCGACTTCGCACCGGAGAAGTCCGGTGGGAGTCCTTGAAGTGTTCTGGGAAGCAGGATATTGACATTTCTAAACGTCGATCACTTAAGAACAGATTGGAAATCCATACTTAGCGTCAGCGCTAGAAATGTTTGTTGATATTTCCCAATGTCACAACTAATGGCGCAGTTAGCGTGAACATCGAGACTTGTCATAGGTTAATCTAAACGGTCATGAACGAATCCGCAAGCGCACAGATAAACCATTGTAGCATTTCCCCAAGGAAAGAGAGTATTCTAAGGGTATCGAATCCAAGGAAGGCAATGGCGGATATCTTAGACTTATGCTTTTGCTCTCAATGTAAACCAAGAGATAGATATAGGGAAACAACACACTCAAAGGCAAGGGTAAGATAAAAGATAATAGGGGTAGTGTGACACACACACCTCAAATCTACCTCTACTCTAGCACACTACAGCTTAGGGGGAACATACGAGTTAGCTCTAGGTTCTAATGTACTAATCATACAAAGCTATAAGATACAAGAGATAGGCATGAGTATTGCATGAGGGAAATATGGTTCAGCACCCAGCTACAAACGGGGAGCTAGCCCGCGATGACCAGCACTCTGCGAAACTAGACTTTAGACTCCTACAGCAGGTACCCCAACGTGGAGGTTGCCCAAGGATCTAACAGGGCTGTCACCACCTGAGGACCGACCTCTCGTTACGGGGGGTATGCTCATAACTATCATAGCCAGACAACCCAGGCACCATGCCTACGTTGCTGCTAGACTTCACCCGGCCCGGGCTATTGTAACCCAGGGTGAGAGCCACCAAAAGACTGGTAAACTAGACCGAGTACCATAGCTTGAACACAGACCCCATGCAACTCTCTCATGCTATCTGACAAGATCAACTAAGGCTAGACATACGAACAGATATGAACTCTCTTATGTCTAATCAACAAGATCAAAGGGTCGTGTTCGTGAAGAACACGAGCCTCTAACTTATGAACAAACACATAAGGAAGGAGTTTATCATCCTTCAAGAGGATCAAAAGGTAGTGTTCACGAAGAACACAAGCCTCTAAATGATGAATAGAGGATAAACTCAAGAACACATCAAGAATATGATCTACCATGACTTTATATGAAATAGTTGAATAACTGAAGTAGATCAAAGCCATACAAAGAAATAAAGATAAAAGAGAACTCATACCTAAACTTCCAAGAGGACTTGGAACCTGAAGAAGAGCTACTCTAGCCTACCCCTTAGCCTTGGAAACTAAAAGTAAGAGGAGAATGAGAGAGTGGTGTGTGAGAAATGGGAGCCCCTCCCCTCCTATTTATAGAGGAGGACAAGGCTTGCTCGGACGCCCAAATGGCTCCTAAACACCCGAGACTGCACTAAGTGACCAATGAGGAGCAACCATGTGTAGGGGGCAGATGGGTGCCCCCTAGGTCGGTTCGGTCGATCCTAGGTTCGGCCGACCCCCTAGGGTGGCCCCACCTGGTGTGCTTCCTCTGGGTGGTTGCCCTGTGGGCCCTCTGATCCATCCCTGGTGCATGGCTTGATTTGGTATCTGAGGTGGGCCCTTTGATCCTTGTGAAGTCCATGTGGCGTCCTCTGATTCGTCGGTGAGTGCCTCCCCTGGATCGATGACGTGTCTTGCCATGTTTCCTTTGGTGGCAGCCACCTCCTCAGCTGAGTTGGCATGGTTTCTTCATAGGAGTGGAGTTTCCATCTCTTTTAAGGGGTAAATCACCTACATACAAATAATCTCCAAGGACAAGTGGAATTACATTATTCAAACCTAAATGCTAGTAAATAATGAATATGCCTCCATTTATGTGAGAATATTGAGGGTTGGAAATGGTGAATTTCCACTGTCAACACAGGACGCCCCCTCGCCACTCACGCCAGACTCGGCGTGCACCGGCGCAGAGGCGCGGCGGCGACGGCGTGTGGCGCTCGACGGCGGCGGTGGTTCCGGTGTTCTACCAAGCGGCGTTCGGAGCTCACTAGGTGCACGTGGATCTCCCGGCGCAGCCACAGCCCCTGGGGTGGAGCTCCTGGTCTCGCGCGAGATGGTTCGGCGGCGCTCTCGGTGTGGCGTCGTGGCGACGCAGCGTCGCGGCGACAGCGTGGTGCGCAAGCGGTAAGCAGCGGTGCGGACGCGTGCACTCACAGCGGTGATGCATGGCCAGCACTGGGGTGTGCTGGGCGGGGCACACACACGGGCACAGGCCGAGCCTGGCTGTGACATGGCCGGCCGTCGTGCGGCTCCCGGCGAACCAAAGCCGCAGCGCGGCGCAAAAAGGCGGCGGTGATGCAGGCGACGGCGCACGGCTCGAAGGCCGATTCTCAGACGAGATCATCAAGACGAAAAGTGGAACACGACGATGCGGTTAGTGATGGCAGGGCACGATCGTGGCACTAGGGTGTGCCACGGCGGTGACTCTGCGAAACGCGCTCGGCTCGACGGCCGGCGGACAGAACAGGTGAGCGAGGCAAAGCTCCTGCGCTGAGACAAACGGCTCGAAGGCCGGGATCACAGACAGGACAAGAACGGCGAGGGCCAGCGCATTGCTAGGGTGCATCGCGGCGGTGAGCTCGCAAAAGGTGCACGGCATGAAGGCCGGCGGCGCGGCGCAGGGGCGCGCTCCCAAGGTGCAAGGTAAGGGAAGGGCAGATCATCGGCTCACCGAGGGGCGAAGGTGTAGGCGTTGCAGAGACGGCCGCGTTGGGGGAGATCTCGATGGCGATGACGAGGTGTGGTGGTGGCACGGCTTGTTCCTCTGCTCCGGTTTCCACCCGCTCGTGGACAGCCTCCTCTTCAACTCGTCCGGCTCCGGTTTCAGCGTCCTTGACTCCGGCGGGGCGGGGCGGCGGCGATGTGCGCCCCTTCTTCCCTCTTCCCCCCTTCTCCTCCTTCTCCTCCTCTACTTCCCCGGCGGCGGAACAGAGACTTGGGGAAGGAATCCCCAAATGTGATTTGGCTTGCTCAAGGCCTCGCCTGGGGGTTTTGCTGTGCGCGGTGGTGAAGGGAACAGGGGTACCGCGTGGGCCAGGGCTGTCCCTTGTCCCTTTGCCTTGACGGCGAAGTAGCAATGCGCGGGGTGCTGGCTTGCTTGGCGCGCGGTTCCGCAGGGGCAAAGCTGTGGATTCGTGAGGAGGTAAATGCGTGGGCCAGCCTCGGCGTGCGGGCCACCCTTCGGCGTGCGTGCCAGCAGAGCGGGATGGTGCGGCCAGGCGCGCGTGCGCGTGGTGCGGTGCGGCGGGGTGGTGCGGCTCGGCGGAGGAGGAAGAAGAACAAGGCGCCGGGTGTGATGCGTGGATGGGCCGGTTGATGGGCCAAAAGATGACCGAGGTACTTTGGTGTTAGCGGGCCAGAAGAAGAGGGAGCATAAGTGGACTCCTGGATAGGTTAGTTGGCCCAAGGGTTAGTTTAGATTTTTGAATTAGTTTTGAAATAAGGTTTAAACTATAAGTTTGAATTTGAATATATTCAAATTCAAAGCACACTCAAGAAAATCCAAATAAAATCCATAAAAACCAAATCACCTATTTTACCATAATTTGAATTTATATTTTTATATTTTTGGTATTTATTTATATGGAATTAAGGGAAGAGGCTAGAATGGGTTTTAAATGTAGGTGACACTTCATCAATAAATAAAAGTTCAAATTTCCTCACATTTTCATAACTTAATTTTCTGGGATGTTACACGAGGCAGCCGCATTCACTCCATCAGCTTGGATCCAGTCAGTGAGCTAAGCAGCTTCCCACTGGTCCCTTGCCCGGACTGTGGTATGGCTCGGGTGGTGAAAGGGAGGACGCAGAAGGAAGGTGAAAACCACGGTCGTCTGTATTTCAAGTGTGCGAGGAACGTGATGAGTAGTCTGTGCTGTGATTTCCCAAATCTGAGTTAGGGTTCTTATGTGCTTTTGATTTGCATTGTTCCCCAAGCTTTCTGGATATTATCGTTTCGAGAAGGAGTATCTCCAGATGCTGAAGGATGCTGGCATCATATCTTTTCGACCGTCGAACTGGGCAGACGTGATTGATGAAGTAGTTGATTCAGTGGATTGTCAACTTGGGAGTGACAATCAGAGGAAAGCGCCGGACGACAAGCAGAGGAAGAAAGCACTGGAGGAGAAGATGTACAATGTGATCTGCAAGATGAACTTGATTATTGTGGGTGCTGTTTGTGTAGTATTTGGATGTTTACTGGGGATGTATGCTGCAAATAAGTAATTGTGATGTGAAAAGTGGTGCTTTAATTTGTTTCATCTGTGTGAATGAATAATGAAAAATTTGTCACAGATGACAAACTTAAATGTATGAATGAAGAATGGAATGGAATGACAATTGGGTCACGAATCTTAATGTGTCACATATCACAAATTTCATCAATTCATCTGTGTTGACATTTCAGTGTGAAATTAACCAGCCTGCACCCGCGTCTCCAATGATTTTACACAGAGTTTTCCAAAACTCAGAATCTTTTCACTAACAAATAGAGTAACAAACATTGCAATTCATTGTAAAATGCTGCCATAGATTGCAATGCATTAGGAGGCACGGATGGATCTACCCGCATCTCTTAGATGTAGTTCATCACAAGTTCAACAAACACACAGGAGGAACACATATTAACAGAGGAACATGTTCATGACAAACAAGCAGAGTTCTACGAACAAACAGAGGAGGATGAACAAACAGAGAGGAGGAACAAATTAATTAAGCTAAGGTAGAAGACTTGTCGCCGCCGCCGGAGGAGCCCCACCGTCGGAGTCGGAGTCGGAGCCGTTGAGGCCGTGTTCGTCACCGCCATCAAAGCCACCATTGTCGCCGTTGCCATCGTCATCGGCGCAGACCACGACTCTCTGAAGGTCCCCAGCCAACCCATGGATCTTGAAGGCGAAATCCTTCACGGTCCTCTGCAGCGGATTGTTGGGTCGTGGCAAGCCGAGCTCAACAGCCACCAGTTGAAGCTTCCTGAAAGCTTCGTACAACATTTGGATGGACCAAATATTGTCCAAAACTAGTTGAGGACGCAGAGAGTCGGGCTCCATGAGCGGCGGCGTCGGTGCCTCCTCGTGCTCCTCGGCCGGCGGCGCCGGCGCCTCCTCGGGCTTCGGCGTCTTCACCTCCTTCATGAGCCGACGATGGCGGCTTTTGTCGTCGTCGTCCTCCTCCCTTCCCCGCTTCCTGGATGGCTCGCTCGACGACGATGCCATGCGCGCGTTTGAGGAAGAAGAAGCTCTTGGTGACCGGAGACGGTGGTGCTGGGGTTTTCTTGGTGGCGCGCTTGAGGAAAGCTTATGGAAGAAGCCCTTGGCCGGCCGGGCATTTATATGACAAGACGGGGAACCGTCAGGCGGCCAGTCTTCCCACTGCGACACACCACTACGCCTCGAAACGCAGTACACTGCGGCGACGTGTGTTCACTAACCAGCGTCGCCAATGACAAAAGACTATTCATATAGCTTTCAAAATTTGGTACCTCTTTTCAAGTTCCAATGCATGATTAATTATATGGATTTATTTTCTTTCGTGTTGTGGCACAAAATCAAAGTTAATAAGGAAGTTACGATCTGCGTGCGCGCGTGGATAAAAAAAACTGCTATTCGCTGGAAACCGACAACAAAGGAAACAGTTCTCCTTTCTCCTTTTAATCTGGAACAAAATTTTGTGTCACGTATTTCTCGGTCATACGTAATCCAAATTTAATGATTGTTTTTTCTTATTTTTTTCTAAAATCGTCATCTTTTCATTAATTTCATTGTTTAGTCTATATTTGCTTTTCGTGAGTAATGTTTTTATGCCTTATCTTGTACTTGATAAGTACAACATAGAAATAATATTTGTTTTACACAACCATTACTAATGAAACTTTGTATTTTGTATTGTTAAGGTGAACACAAGGTTGTGTTAAAATTTCAAATATATATGAGTTCGAACATGTTGTAAAGTGTGGAAAACTTCAGTGTTGAAGTAACATTCTAGGAAACTATGTGAGAGATGTACACATTTGTACACAAGTATGATCTTCCTTCTTAGAAATCACTTGAAATTTTTATGACAAGTTTAGGGACCCAAATTATGTTGCCAACTCAATTTGTAGAATTTTTAGACCAACCTAATATGTTATTAGAATTATTATATCCTAAACACGAGATAAAAATTTGAATTTTGATAATTTTGGTTACACAAGTATGCCTGCTAATATTTTATTCGAATACTAAATGACCAACTATGAATTGTTCGTATTTTTAATGAATTTATAGGTGCTGTTTTATGGGCTCTAATATTTGAGGGAAGCAAGTTTCATTTCAAAAAAATTAGTGTCAGGCCCACATGTCAGCGTCAGCAGCCTATATAAAAAAGATAACTGTTGCCAGCCCACCCGGACCGACATGACAACCAATGTGACATGGGTTCTCGAACCCACGTCGGCAATGTCTCTCCATTTTGGAAAATGAATATAACATCCCGAATGGATAAGCGCAGCACACACGACGCTTTCCTCATTTCTCACTAGGGATTAGCGGAGGTGAGCGGAGGCGGCACCAGCAAGTTGAGCGGAGGCGGGGAGATGACGATGAGCGCCGGCGAGGGGCCAAGCAGCGGACGACCCCGCGCACCGTGGATCGAGGAGGAGAAGCTGAACGCGATGCGGTGCCGCAACTGGATCCGCGCGTGTGTCGGCGGGATGGCGGCGAAGACGACAGAGACGACGATGAGCGTCGGAGAGGGGTCAAGTGGTGGTGTAGAGAACCCAAAGCCGGAGATGAGTGTTCATCGACTGGATCCTCTCAGGTTCCGACGAGGGACCAAGCAACGGCAGGGAGGAGCGTGCCGGCGAGGGGGCAGCGAAGAGGGCGAGGCGCCTGCCTCACGTTTGCAACAGCAAATGTCTTGCAACGATGGAGAGGGGTCGAGGGAGCGGCGAAGGTGTAGAGGACCTCATATCCGATGCTGGCAACTACCATGACGACGGCGAGGCAAGTTTCTCTGAATCACAGTGCCTTTTACTTGTTCTATAGATGGAGCAGCTTGAGCTTGAGCTTGATCAACTTGTTCCTACGAAATGGCTTGTTCCATAGAGATTTTGTAGGATTTCTAACATGGTCAATGTAGCAATGTAGCAACTTGTTCCTATGAAATGGCTTGTTCCTTTGTCTATCTCTATCTTCTCATTCCTATGGTTCATCCAAATGATCAATGTAGCAACTTTTCTATGTTTTTCATTCCATAGGAATCAAAATGGCATGACACTGTCTGGGAATATGTGAAACCTGAGGTTGATAATATTATGGAAGAAATGCACATCCTCCTCAAAAAGGTTGCATTCATGAGGTGGTACAAATTTGTGGCTGAACAAAATCTGCAGCCCATGGAAGATGCACTCGATGTGTTTCAAGATACCTTGGTTGCATTTGAAGAGGCTGCAAAAAAAAGCAAACCTTAGTTGAAGATACCATGCTTTTGTTAATGTTGAAGGGGGCATGGTTTTGTTGATGTGCATGGTCAGATAGCATGACCATTGTAAAAATGTGATGGGCAAGTTAAGGCCTAGCTAGATGGACAAGTTAACAGTTTGTAATAATTATGTATATCTATGTGGATCTTTGTGGACAAGTAATCTTTATCTATATATGTGGACAAGTTATCTTTATCTATATTATGTCTGTTTTGTCCCAAAAGATATGTGTTGATTATGCCTGTATGTCGAAATGGGAGCCCTGAGAGATCGGGCTAACTTGTCAATCAAGACAGACACAAAGGAGACTACGCGGGATGGTTATTCCGCGTCACATTTGCCCCTCCAAACCAACGAGGAGGAGCCGCCCCCGTGCATTGGAGACGCGGTTTGGCTTATCCACGTATCCTTTGTTCCCAATGTTTGACCAAAAGCCACTCCCCTACCACTCTGTCATTCTACCTTCCTTCTCAAACCTTCTGCCCTCCTCATCTCCGTCACCTTCTCTCCCCTTCTCCTTCCTCGTCTCCGTCGCAGAGATGGCCGGCGGAAAGCAGTCGTTCTGCCGTGACTCAAGAGGGAGGTTCTGCAGCAAGGAGGAGAAGGCCCCGCCCGCCGCCCCCGCCAAGAGAGTGAGGTTCCGTGGCGAGGAGGAGAAGGCCCCGCTCGCCGCCCCTGCCAAGAGAGTGAGGTTCTGCAGCGAAGAGGTCGGTTCTTCATCGGCCAGGGGGAGGAGGCTGTACACGTGCGCAAGCGCCAAGGGGGTGCACTCCGGCGATGCCTTGCAGGCAGAGGCTGAGCCTTCCTCGAGTTTGGCATGCTTGAAGTTAGGTTTATGCTTGAAATTGAATTCCTGGTACTCATCATATGCTGCTCACAAAAATGTTGAACTCATTCTGTATACTGCTTCAATTTCTGAATCTTCATGCTCAGCGACTTTTATTAACTGAACATCCAGTGCCTTCACTGATCAATGGTTCCAATGCATCAATTTTCTGTTGTTTTAGGAAGTTGTTGTACCAGCACATGACATTGTCAGGATCTGAACAGAAATCGACAGGCTCAAGAAAACCTTAGACTACATCTGCACATTCCTAAACAGGATGGAAAGAATGAAGGATGACATTGGTAAAGAGAAGCAGCAGGCAAGTTCTGAACCTTGTTACAGCTAAACAACTTTCTTGTTTGACCGGTTACAACTTTATGATATTAAACTTGGCAATCTAATTGTGAAGCTTGCTTCAATTTGCCTTTTTTTTAGAAATGTGTTGTTACTCGGGAGGAAAATTATTAACCTTTCGAATAGAAATTTTGTTATGCTTGAAATTTAATGCATGGTACTCATCATATGCTGCTCACAAAATTGTTGAACTTATTCTATATACTACTTCAATTTCTGAATCTCCATGCTACATCGACTTTTATTAACTGAACATCTAGTGCCTTTGTTTTAGGGAGGTGTTGTAGCTTGGGAGGACATTGACATGATCTGGAAACAAATCCATAGGATCAACCAAGCTGTTACAGCTCAATAACTTTCTTGTTTGACCAGTTACATCTTTCATGATATTAAACTTGGCAATCTAATTATGAAACTTGCATCAATTTGCCTTTGTTGTAGAAATGTGTTGTTACTCGGGAGGATCTTGACTGCATCTGAAAAGTACTCGACAAGGTGGATAGAAGGATGGATGACAAGGCTGTGGACGACATAAGTCTCCTAGCAAATGGTCAGAAAATACTAGAATCTAAGGTGGAGAAGCTTAAAGGCGCACAGAAGATGAAGGATATTGAACTTGCCGAAGCTGCAAAGAAGAATGCTGAGCTGCAGGAAAGACTTGTAAAACTAGAGGCAAAGATAGCTGAACTTGAGGCTGTAGCACAAAAGAAGCCATCTAACTAGTGCCCCCTGCTGATGCACGTCAGATGTGATCATGTGAATATGTTTGTTCTGCAAATTATGCATGTCATATGTGAACATGTGATGCTATATATGCATCTTAAATATGTAGAATATGCTCTTATGACTACTATCTATGTGTACGTGTGGTTTTGCATCTTATTAAGAGACATGATTATATGTTTGTGTGATATCCAATATTTGCTATGATGACATAGTCAAATATTTGACGGCAGTGAGAGTGCTAATGGACTTCAATTATTGAGCTCCGAGTCTAGTAACGGGCGTCAAATTGTCATCAGTAACGGACTTAAAGAGCCCGTTACCGATATGGTAGTGGTCGGTAACGGACTTAAAGAGCCCGTTACCGATAGGGCAGTGATCGGTAACGGACTCAAAGGGCCCGTTACTGATAGGTTTAACTTTCGTAACGGCCGCATTTTAACGTCCGTTACAAAGAATAACTGTAACGGGCGTTTAAGAAGCCCGTTACTGGAAGTCCTCATTGGTAACGGGCGGTGTGTTGGCCACGTCGGGGTCGAGCCTGCCACGCTTATGCGTAACAGGCGCCAAACAACAACTGTTACAGATGGGGTCCATGTAACAGTGTTAAGGGCCCGTTACAAATGCTGTGTGACCTATTTGAGGTTTTCACGTAGTGTTCTTACTGGGAAAGTTTCTTTTCTGAGGCTTCTTACTATGATGCACATAGTTGACGAAACCACCACCTTGAGCCTTAAGCCTCTCCTCCTCTTGGACAGACATAGCAATAAGCTTATGCATGTCCCACTTATCTGGGATGGTGTTATAATTCACCTCAAAAGCTGAGAACTCTGGAGGTAGGGACTTAAATACCAAGTGAATGACAAACTCAGCTAGTAGGACCATTCTCATCTCAGCAAACTTGCCATTCATGTTACTCATCTTAAGAATGTGCTCCCTTATACCACCACCAGTGTACTTCATTGAAACCAAACTGCCAATAGTGGTACTGGCATATGTCTTAGTGTGGTGAGAATGTTGTCTGTCCACTATTGCTAAATATTCAGTAGCAGTGTATAAAACTCTGTCTTCATCCTTCTCAGGAATAGACGCCTTAATTGCCTCAGTCGTCTTTCCTTCTCAGGAATAGACGCCTTAATTGCCTCAGTCATCTTTGTCTGTGTAATCGCTAGACACCTTTTGTTGTCTAGATCCCACCTCACCTTTGCGAGTTGACGCTCACTTTCTGCCTTAACATGGGCGCTTTCCCGTGCTGACCAAGCAGCATCAGTCTCATCTGCACCTCTCACCGGTGCCTCAGGGGCCTCAGGACGGCTTGAGGTCATCACATACTCCATTCTCAGCATCAGAAATGCCAGTTTCAACAACTTGCGTCACATCTTATAGTTGTTGCCCGTCAACTCAGGAATCTGGCCAACATAGCCAGCTTGTGGTGAAAATTAAAATCAGAGATCAGTGAGAACATATAACAATAAGTATTGCATGTATTAATTTAACTTTGGACAAAATCAACACATACAACACACTTCTACATTAATTCTATATCACCTTTAGGCAGAAAAATAGAATTAATACATAAAACTTTAGTTTAATAGTTCATAATATTGTAATTATCAACTTTGGCCAGAAAAATAACAATATCATAAATTACTCATAAAGAAAAACTTCTTCTACAATTAAATATCCCTTTGGTTCAATTTAACTAGAGAATAATTACACAGCGGAAAAACAAGACAAAAAAAGGAAAACCTTAATTTCAGAAGCATCTTACTCTCTATAAAAATTTATCTAATGACTCAAAATTTTAACAGAGATATTAGCATAATTAAAAAACCAAACAAAAAACATAAACACAAATCAAAATACTTCTGAAATTCGAAAACTTAATAATGAAATGCTACTGTTCATGGCCTTAACATCCGGCCTAGCAGCACATTCGGCCCGCGGCCTGCTTACTAACGCCCGCCTGGGCTCCCGGCCCGACAGCCAATGACTGGGCCGGCTGTTGATGGCTGATTTTCACTCACTTCTTACCCGTCAAACATGTAGCTTTTGGCATGGAAAATGATCATCAACACTAGAATAGGGCTTAAACTAATCATTTCCACAAGTGTTGGAGATTGTGCAAATACAGGTGAATAGCACTAGATAGAGGAGTAAAAAGCACAAGTCTTTGATCCAAGCACTTCAAGTCCAGCCAATGAGGGGATGCCACCTAGGATTCCCCTGGATCACTGACGTCATCAATCCAAGAGAAGCAAGCCCGACGAATCACGAAGCGCCACATGGACATCACATGGATACAAGGGCCCACTTATCCCCCAAAACCGTCGGGAAACTTGGCATGCACGGAGGACGGGCATCAGGGCCCACCAGTCAGCCACCACGAGGAAGCATATGGTGCCACATGGCCCCTAGGCTTCGGCCGAACCCTAGATCGGCCGAACCGACTTTGGTTCGGCTGATCTAGGCCCTCCATGTGTCGGCTCCTGATTGGCTCCTGGTTGCAGTTCCGGGCATTTAGGGGCACTTGGAGCCCCGAAGCAAGCCTCTCCCTCCTCTATAAATAGGAGGGGAGGGGCTCCATTTTGGAACACACACTTCTCCTCCTCCTCTTCACTTTGGCTTGAAGCCTCTCTCTTTAGGAGAGGAGAGCTCTTTGTATAGGATTAGTGCTAGGAAGTGAGGTGGGAGGCTTGAGGCCATGTCATGATTCATGACATCTTCCTCAAGAACGATCCTCAGCGGTGCATTTGTTCTTCAACTAGACTAAAGTGAGTATTTTGATATTTCCTATTTAGACTAAAGTCGTATGCATGCTTAGTTGTTGTGTTCTTGTGTTCTTCGTTCGTTCTTAGTTTAGAGGCTTGTGTTCTTCGAACACAACCCTTTTGATCCAGTAGACTTAGATCATAAGTTTGCATCTAGTTTGCCAGCTTGTCTATTAGAGTAAAGTGAAGCTCCTGCATGTTTCTAGTTAGATCAAAGTGTATTCGTGATCTTGCATGAGTGATAGAGCATACCTTGAGCTAGTGCCAGTATCTCCCTCGCGGATTCACAGGAATAGCGAGTAGTGTAGACGAGGTGTCTGGACCATAAACTACCCTTCGAAGACCACGTACGATCGTAGCGTAGAGGTAGGCCACAGTGGTGACAGCCTGTTGGACCCTTTGTCAACCCTCTTACGTCGCGTACCGAGTTGGGCTCGAGCCAGCACAAAGGCCTTGTGCTTGGTGCCCTAAGTGAGTGTTATACCTGAGAGAACGTAACTAGACTCTGCGCTCGGTCCGAGCAGATCCTTTCTACCTATCCTATCCATCAGAGTTGTGTCCTTGGATCATCCATACTAGAGTAGGAGATAGTGCACACTGTTCCTTGGATTCGATACCCTTGGAATACTCTCCTTCCTTGGGGAAGTGCTACAACGGTATTTCCGTGCGCTTGCGGTATACCCGGTTGTTCTTATACACTCCCTCTAGGTGTACAACTAGTGGTGACGTTGAGAAACACCAACAAGCATTTCTGGCGCCGTTGCCGGGGAACGGTTGCTGTATCTATCTTCGAACCTAGTGGTCCTCGTATTTATCTTTTTCGTTTTCTTCTACCTTTACCCCCGTTACCCATCGAGTTATCCTTTTTGTTTCTTTTCTTCTACCTTTACCCCCGCTACCCTTTGAGATGCCTTCCTGTCAAAGCCTCTCTACCCCTAGGGGCGAGTTCGTCTTAGAGCAACCATCAACTTCCTCATCTTGCTGCGAGCTTTGTCCCGGCTTTATAGCCATGGTTCGAATCGACCTTTCTCTGGAGCGATCAGTGACGATCCTAATGTTCATTTAGAGGAGTTCGAGGACTTGTGTTCATGCTTGGTAATTCCAGGCATGACACAGGAAACTTTGAGGTGGAAATTGTTCCCTTTCTCTCTCATAGATAGAGCGGAGCAATGGTACACCCACACAGCAGAGCATGTGAACAATTGGGGAGAACTACGAGAAAACTTTTGTGACTCGTTCTCCCTTAATGAACGCATAGAGCTCTTGCCGTGTGAACTCCTTGACTTTGAGCAATTAGAGGGTGAGTCCATAGGTGCAGCTTGGGCTAGGTTCCAATGTCTTATGACATCTAGCCCAGACATGTCTATACCCGATGATATAGCGACGTACACCTTTTATACTCGTATAGACATGGAATCTGCACAAGAGCTCGACCTTTTAGCTGGAGGTTCGTTCGAAAACCAAACTCTAGTGGAAAGAAGAAAGATCCTAGAATTCTTCTTAGAAACCTCTTCTTCCCATATCGTTTACAACGAACCCCATCTGGAGTCAGAGTTGGTCCATGAGAGTCTCTCAATAGCCGAATCTGAGCTTTCATTCTCTAAATTCCTTGATTCCTCTATTGAGCCCTCTCCCGAACCACGAACATCGAAGGAAGAAGAAATTCAACCTTCGGAGTTTTCTTCCCGATTTGAGGATGATCCTTCTCAAAACATCAGAAATACCTCAGATCACTCTTGGCACGAGAAGCCTACAGCATCGTTGGACCTTTATGAGGTCCTCGATGAAGTTTGGAATCATGGGACGATAGTGGATTGGTCACCTCAGAAGCATACATCCGAAGCAATTCGGGTTAGCTCGGCTTCTACGATCATCCACTGTTCCATGAGAGGAAACACCGTAGATGTTGTCCATGACCCTACTGTTGGGGCTTGCATCATACCAGAGACCCTTTTGGATACTCTGGTGGGTGGCGTGCCCTTGATCCCGACTGATAGACTTTTCCATAGCCCCAGATGGCGCTGTGTTTTTCCATGTCAAGGGATTGCTAGGGACGTGCTGATCACCATCGATGACATAGAGGTGCGATTAGATTTCCACGTCTATGACATCATGGATTTTGACCTTCTCCTAGGTTTCCCCTTAGAAAAACTTCTTGCTAAATCTCAAGGAAACCCAGAAGAAGAACTTAGGGAGACCGTTTCTGTCCATGCTGAACCATCTAGACATCCTTTGACAGAACCTTTCCCTAGACCTACGGTATCTCCTTCGCCTCCTGATCCTCCTGACGAAGCATTTCCTGAGGAGGCCATGAAGAAGGAATGGCCAGATGGAGTGATATGCTTTTCCGAAGCATTTTGGGGTAGAACACCCTCTCTGGTTATTCCTTGTTCTGTTAGACGGATTGCCATAGAGGCTCATTATGACCCCGTCATGGAGGTTAACATCATGCCATGGCACTTAGCGGAGACTCTTTTGGGCAAAGTTCCGCTAGCACCATCCGACATGCTCCTCGAGACTTGTCCCTTTGGACATGTTCTTGAATGTCGGGGGATCGCAAGTGCCGTGCCACTCATCATAGACAGGATCGAAGCTAGCTTAGACTTTCACATCTTCGATATCCTCGATCCTGATCTACTCCTAGGCTCCCCGCTAGAGAAATTCTCGGAGGAATCTTTAGGGAGCCTAGATGATAAGCCTAGGGGAGTCGCTTCTGCCACTGCTACCCCTTGTCCGGGACATCCTATGGCAAAGCCTCTTCCCCAGCAAAACCCGCTTGAGAAGATGACGCATATATCTCCGTCTGCGTCATCCGAGGTAGTTCTCATTAAGGTTGTAGAATGTTCTACCCCTCATGAGTATGACTCGGAAGACCCTCCTCACCTTTGTGAAGGAGAACGATCGTCACCACTCTCGACTGAGTTTCAGCTTCTTCCCACTGGCCCGTATCATGTCACTTTCGATCTTGATCGAGAGTCAACATCGAGCTTCCACGACTCTCTTGAGACGGAGAATTCATGGGCCATGGAACCTTTCGAGGCACTGACTCTGGAGTCCAGAAGAAAGGATTCCACGCACGAGCATGGTAGCTTCATTCTTGATTCACCATATAGACCATGCTCGCATCATGTCCCTCTAGAGTCAGACATGCTTGGTGCACTGAGCACATATGAGGGCTACAACCACCTTCTGGTCCTCTTTTGCAAAATGTTTGGAAGGATGATTGTAGATGCATATGTCTACCATAAGCATTGCAGATTTCATGTGTGCACTGTGGCACTAACCTTGCAGCTAAAGCTTCACTGATACATCAAGGATTGGTGGTGAGACGGGAATGACACCACCAACGATAGCTGCAAGATGAAGTTCCCATGGTCGATCTTATGACCTTAAATAAACAAAGCACTCCCAGGAGATAGCCTGGATTAGCATAGGTTTTATTTCCCTTTTCGAATAAAAGCAAGAACATGTTTTTAGGATAAGTCGTCCTTCGGGTATTTTTGGTCACTAACCTTTCAGGTGAAGATTGAGAAGAAAGATGGACAGGTGATGCCTACGAACATGTGAGCCACATCAGCTGCAACACCTAGATACGCTTTGGTGAGGGAACATTTACAAAAGGAAGCTTGATCACCACACACTTGAGTTTTGCTGCCTAGCAATGCAAACTTCAAGTGTGGGGGGAGGTATGTGAGCATCCTGAGTAAAGTTCCTCCTCTACCAAATCTTATCCTAGTGTGGTGATGATGTCAGCTCTTGCATCTTGCCCTCTAGCTAGGTAAGTCCTGCTTTTGACATTAAACAAAGCCCTTCCGGGAGGTTCCCGAGGTTCACCGTCTTATGCTCATGCTTATGTCCCTCTTTGAAGATAGCTTGATCATGCATGCATGTTTCCTTTATCTTTGTTCATATGCTCTGGTTTGAATGCATATGATATATCGTGCATTCATAGATTGTTTTAAATTAAGCATGGTGCTTAGGTTAAAATTGTCTTCTTCAATCAAAACAAGACATGGTGTTGAGTTTTGACTGATGAACCTTAGAGTTATATCTTCATAGATCTTGGTTGCATATATGCTGACTAACCCCTGCAGAAAATTGTCAAACTTGAATGGGTAAGTCATTGAGCTGAATCCAAAGGGAAGGTAAGTTGAGGTGTCAAGATTCATGTTGCACATCATGCAAAGGTGGTACATATGACCTCTCAAAGGTCCAAGGTAAGTATATTCCCCTTTGTGTATAATGTGTAGCCTTGATCTAACCCTTCTTGAGCAAATGACATGGTGATAATAAAATAAAACAAAAACAACAAAAATATTTGAATTTGAATCAAGGCTCTATGGTTCTCGAACCGGTAGAGTCCCTCTTTTGTTTCCACTTTTTTTTGTTTGAAGAACAAGCACCAGGTTCAAGTACTAGTGTGGGGGAGTTCTCTCGAACTCATCATCGACATATCCACTCGAGAACTCCCACACAGACGCTGCACAACATCGACTACACCTTCATGACAAGAGCAAGGTAAACTAGAGTGAGTCGGCTGCCTTATGGTCAGCCGAATCACCATTGGTCTTCCTTGATCTCTTACCCTTCAGAAGTGATGGTATGTGCACCCTCTATCTCACTCTATCCTATCCATGAGTTTGTTTTAATTTCAATTCATATCCTTTGAAACCAAACTCAGTGGTGTGTGCTATGCTTGCTCTACATGATTCCTGTGGTTGGCTTGCATATGTCTTATTCCTTACTCATCGTCTTGATGCTTGTGAACAAATATCATTAGGGAACTCATGCTTATCTAAGTAGTTGGTGTTTGTGATATGGTTTGATGATATGATCTTCGCTCTGAATGTTTGAGTGCTTGGGAATTTTATTTGAAAATCATGAAAACCCTTTGCAAAGCTCCTCTTTGATATGCCACCGTCCTACTAGAGCCATATGATATAGTTGAAAACCTTCTACTCATATGCTGCTTGTTATTACATTGAGCTTTGTCAAATCCTGTGACCCTTGTGAGAAGTCTTTTCATTACTTTCATGATCAAGATTCATGTGCACACCACCATATTCCCCTTGCTATGCTTCTACACTGGAAGTTAGCATTGTATCATTCATCCATTCCATAAAAATAAAGCTCCATAAGTGGTGTGACTCTCTCTCCAAAAGTATCCTTCAAGAGACATGGGCTATGAAAAAAAGAGAGAAAAAGAAAAGGACACATGCTCAAGGCATGATGAAAAAAAAGAAAGAAAAATAGCCCATGTTCGAAATAATGGAGAAATAAGGGAGAGATGAGATCATGCAAAAAGGAGTTCCATATCATAGATGGTAATAACTAGTATCCATTCCGGAGCTAGTGTCCACCTTACCATCTACCAACATTCATCATATATGTATGGTAATATCTAGCACCCATTCCGGGCCTAGTATACCATACTCACTATATCCATACATGTGCACATCTTGATCTGATGGTATGATTTGATTTTCTCTGCGGATCTAGTTTTTGACTTTGCAATACATGTGATACAAGTATGCCTTATCCTTTATCCTACCCTGAGCTCCACATATAGTCATCATTAGAAGTAGGATGAAGAAAGGTAGCAATGCCTTGGTGAGGACATATACACAATGAGCGACCTGAGAGAATCAAACGAGGAGCTAAGCAAGGTTTGTTTTGAAAATATTGCAAAACCCCAAGTTACTTAACATGATGAGCAGGAGTGATTTGATGCATGACTGTTCCATTCCTCAACTACCCAAGATAGCATGATAGACACATCAGAGTTCACAAGTGCAAGGTATGGTTTGGAATATCTCTTATGCTCGTTCCATACCTTTGGATATCATGTCTCACTCTGATCTTGTTCTTCCCTTCACTCGGGACGAGCAAAGGTCGAGTGTGGGGGTATTTGTTGACGGCTGATTTTCACTCACTTCTTACCCGTCAAACATGTACCTTTTGGCATGGAAAATGATCATCAGCACTAGAATAGGGCTTAAACTAATCATTTCCACAAGTGTTGGTGATTATGCAAATACAGGTGAATAGCACTAGATAGAGGAGTAAAAAGCACAAGTCTTTGATCCAAGCACTTCAAGTCCAGCCAATGAGGGGATGCCACCTAGGATTCCCCTGGATCACTGACGTCATCAATCCAAGAGAAGCAAGCCCGACGAATCATGAAGCGCCACATGGACATCACATGGATTCAAGGGCCCACTTATCCCCCAAAACCGTCGGGAAACTTGGCATGCACGGAGGACAGGCATCAGGGCCCACCAGTCAGCCACCACGAGGAAGCACAGGGTGCCACGTGGCCCCTAGGCTTTGGCCGAACCCTAGATCGGCCGAACCGACTTTGGTTCGGCTGATCTAGGCCCTCCACGTGTCAGCTCCTGATTGGCTCCTGGTTGCAGTTCCGGGCATTTAGGGGCACTTGGAGCCCCGAAGCAAGCCTCTCTCTCCTCTATAAATAGGAGGGGAGGGGCTCCATTTTGGAACACACACTTCTCCTCCTCCTCTTCACTTTGGCTTGAAGCCTCTCTCTTTAGGAGAGGAGAGCTCTTTGTATAGGATTAGTGCTAGGAAGTGAGGTGGGAGGCTTGAGGCCATGTCATGATTCATGACATCTTCCTCAAGAACGATCCTCAGCAGTGCCTTTGTTCTTCAACTAGACTAAAGTGAGTATTTCGATATTTCCTATTTAGACTAAAGTCGTATGCATGCTTAGTTGTTGTGTTCTTGTGTTCTTCGTTCGTTCTTGGTTTAGAGGCTTGTGTTCTTCGAACACAACCCTTTTGATCCAGTAGACTTAGATCATAAGTTTGCATCTAGTTTGCCAGCTTGTCTATTAGAGTAAAGTGAAGCTCCTGCATGTTTCTAGTTAGATCAAAGTGCATTCGTGATCTTGCATGAGTGATAGAGCATACCTTGAGCTAGTGCCAGTATCTCCCTCGCGGATTTGTAGGAATAGTGAGTGGTGTAGACGAGGTGTCTGGACCATAAACTACCCTTCAAAGACCATGTACGATCGTAGCGTAGAGGTAGGCCGCAGTGGTGATAGCCTGTTGGACCCTTTGTCAACCCTCTTACGTCGCGTACCGAGTTGGGCTCGAGCCAGCACAAAGGCCTTGTGCTTGGTGCCCTAAGTGAGTGTTACACCTGAGAGAACGTAACTAGACTCTGCGCTCGGTCCGAGCAGATCCTTTCTACCTATCCTATCCATCAGAGTTGTGTCCTTGGATCATCCACACTAGAGTAGGAGATAGTGCACACCGTTCCTTGGATTCGATACCCTTGGAATACTCTCCTTCCTTGGGGAAGTGCTACAGCGGTATTTCCGTGCGCTTGCGGTATACCCGGTTGTTCTTATACGCTCCCTCTAGGTGTACAACTAGTGGTGACGTTGAGAAACGCCAACACCGGCGAAGCGATCCAGCGCCACAACTCGCCTGGGCCTAAACTGGCCCACGAGACGGTCCATCCGTCCACAGCTGTCGATCTCCAGATCGACGGTGCTCAATCGCCCGTGGCGAAAAACGCGGCATATATAAACTTCAGCCAACAAACCCCATGAAACCCTAGGTCAAATTTCTTTCTCCTCCTCCCGCCTCCTTTGCACTGCAGCGCGGCGGTTGTCTTCTTCCCCGCCGCCGGCGGCATCGCCGGCGGCGGTGGGAGGCGGCGCCGCCCGGTGCTCGACCGCGATGAGCTCCTCCTCTCCCTCTTCTAATCCTTCTGCCCTACTTCCTCTCCCAGCAAAACGCATCATGCGAGATCCAGAAGAAGACCCGTCGCCCATGGCGATGCGGTGGAGCATGGCGGCGCCACCGCCGGCCCATTTGCCAGCGCGCGCGTCCACCTCAAGGGTGAGCGCGCCGCTGTCGAGCAGCTCGGTGGTGGTGCCCGTTCTTGTCCAACATGCCGGCGAACCCGACGGCGAACAGTGCCTCTCCCGCACCTTTGCGGTGGTTGCGCCGGCGAGGTAAGTCCCAACCAGGTAGGAATCCCTCCTCCGTCATCGTTTTTGGATCTAGGGTTAGGGATTTCGTTCGGTTTTTGCGATTTCTTCCCCTAACCCGAGTAGATCTAGGGTTAGGGTTTCATCCTTTCTTCAATTTGCATCAAATTTTGGTTCTGCTACTTCGATTTCACTCGAATTTGACATTTTCTTCCCCTAACCCGAGCAAGATCTAGGGTTAGGGTTTCTCATCTCTTCGAATTTCCATCAAATTTACATACTGTCAGTGCATCTTTCCCCCCGAATCGGGTCACCTCCTTCAACATGCTACACTGACACGTTCACTTAACCCCTAATCTAGGATCTACTAACTAGTTAGGCTAACTGATACCATTGCTAGACACATAAACGATCACTAGTAGCAGACCTAGACGGGTGATGACTTAATAGATACAATAAACAAGGTACACATCTAGATCTAGAAGCACTAGCCTACTGCAAGAAGAAACAGAGAGAGAGATAGGGTAGCAGACCGTCGGTGGAAGGTTGAGGGGTGCCGTCGGAGACCATCTCGTCGGTGGCGGTCGCTGGGGCGGTCGCGGCTTGACGCAGGTGAGGGAGGGGAGTCGCTAGCTCGGTGACGACGACGGTGGAGTGGTCGTAGCGGAGAAGAGAACGGTGGCAGCGCGTCCGGCGGATCCAACCGGATGTGGGCGGCAGCGGTGGAACTTCCCGCCGCTCTAGTGCTCCCTCGGTCGGCTAGGGTTTGTGGGTGGGTGGCAGCAGCGCAGGTGAACCTCGTGCCTTGCGCTCGTGGCCCCCACCCCTCTCTTTATAGCACTGTACGGCAGGGGCCCACCAACCATGAATTGGTTGGGTGCCCCCGACCAGGACGCGGGATCGAGCCCGTCACGGCCTTTGGGCCGTGGCGGTATAGAGATCGAACTAACAGTTCCTTCCCGGGAGGTGCTCTTCCGCTTGTTCCGTATCCTGCTCGCGCATCGGCGCCTCCTCTGTCCACATTCGCTCGAGCAGGGATGAGACACGAGAGTGATACGGATAACTGATACGAATGAGTTCAAATACTTCAACGGAAAGTTAGTAGGATCTGTTTTGTTAACCTGTTGAGTTGTGAAAAAGCTGTTGATAGTTGTGAGCTATGAAAATGTTGAAAATCGTTTGGTTTTGAAATAAATGTAAGACTGTAAGTTTAGTAAAAAAATGCATGTAATATCCTTGAAGACCTGAGAGACAAATTATGGAAATTGATTTTAAAACACTGTGGCGTTCACAGATTAACATGTAAATAGCTATTTAATTTTTTTTTTGCGTCCACCGTTAACATATCATCCACATATAAAATAATAAAATACAATAACAACATTAATATATGGTCTGCATCGATTTGAGGTTCGATTCAGCAACGTCATTAGGCCAAAATAGGCTGTCATGTCAGCATTTTTGATGATGTGTCAGTGTATTAATGAAGAGAGAGGTAAAATGAGTTTCATGAGGATGACACTCTCTATACACAGTTACCTAGACAACTTGTGTCTTGCATTTAACCTAAAAAACATCAATAGATGAAATTATGCATTGAGAGGGAGGTGTTTCATTATAGTTTCAAATATTTTTAGATGATGTGTCACTCTAGGTAATTGTGTCCACAGAATCTTCATTGAGAATGGCCTTAGAGCAAGTTTAGTAATTTCGCCGGCAGCAGGCTGCAACCGGAGGTGAGGTGGCGCATTTGGTGGTGGGTCCCGTCGGAATTGAATGCACTGCGCCTCCTTCAGCCAATCAGGATCGTGCCCGCGCGTCTGCGCCCGCTTGAGCGGGCGAGTCGCGAAACGCCAGCGCACTTCTCTCTCCTCGTTTCTCTATGCTCCACGTCGGACGTAGCCTGCTTGCAGCTCATCTTAATACTTGCTCTTATACTCCCAGCTGTTTATATCATGCCGTCCGTTTGTGTCCCCATCCGTGGAGAGTAGGTCGAGATGTTCCAGCATTAGAATATGTTCACAACTAGTAGATCTCAGGTTGGGATTGAACGAGCTGCAGCCAGTGCAGCCAGCGGGAGTAAAACATCCTTTTTACCTTCCCTAGGTCTGTTTGTCTTGCTTCTCCATTCCCTACAAAACCAAATGCTTCTTCTACTACCAAGTTCCTTTTTGTCTGAGGTCCAATTCTCTCACGTTTTCATGTTGAAAACCAAATTCACACGTGTAGATGAGTGTTCATTCTTGATGGTACCAAAAAACACCAAAAATGAAAAAAAAATGTATAGGGAAAGCAAAGTTTCACACGTGTAGATGAGTGTTCATTCTTGATGCTACCAAAAAAACACCAAAATGAAAAAAAAGTATAGGAACAACATGAAACAAAATTCCGATGATGTGAAATAACAGAATTTTTCCTTAGGATTTCTTGGTATTCTTCAGGTTATTCTTGGTATGGAACCTTCTCCCGACTTAGGAAATCTTCGAACCCTAGTTTCACCAGCGGGACAATTTTTTTTAACCAATATCGTAAATTTGGTTCAACGAGGAATTGAACTTGAGATCTACTGGTTGCGAACATACCTCAGCCTCTCTAACCAACTAGGCTAGAGGACATTTGTAGCACTAGCAGTAGTGGAAATTGTAGCTTCGTCGACGAATAGGTTTTGTCACTGTGAAGGGCAAATTCATCGCAAAGGAAGTTTTGTTATGAATTCCAATCCATAAAGAACAGAGCATCAAGTTTGTATTTCGGGTTGTGTTTAGATTGGAGAATTAGTTGGGGTGAATAGTGAAAATTTGGATTGAGGGTGTTTAGTTTGGAAAAAATGGTGGAGGTGTGGTGGAAGAATAGTGCATGAGACCACATGCTGTGAGAGAGGATGTGATGTGTGAAATGATGGTGATTAGTGAAAATTTGTAGAGAGTGTTTAGTTTGGAAAAAGTGGTGCAGATGTGACGATGAATAACGAATTGAGAGGTGAATTGGAAAAACTGAACACACCCTGATTTTCTTGTGACGAAAACCCTTCACGGAAACATTTCCCGTTAAGGACGCGCCGCAAAAAAATTGAGGTCACCATTTGCTGAGATGAATCTGTACATGTGACTTTTGCTGTTGTCTAGTACAAAACAATTGAGACAGCCATTTGCTGAAATAAATCTATACATGTGATTGTTGCTGTAGTTCCGGAGAAAGCAATTGAGACAACTGTTTGATACACTGAGATTTAAGGATCCATGAAGGAATTTTCTTGTGTCTTGGGGATTCATGGAGGTCCCGGAAGAAGAGGGTCCAAACAATCATCCCTCGAAGTTCGCCTTGCTTCATTGTAGCGAGCCCAAGTAACCATGTATAGACCAGCAATTATAAAGACTCCCCCAATAATGCTGGAAGAAGTAGAATACAAGAGTACAAGGTTAGGAGTGATTTTGCTTTGTTACATAATAAGTTCATTGAGGTTATGATAGAAGAAATAATATCAACAAATATATCTGCAAAACTTCATCACTTTTATGTTTCATCAAGCACCACTAATAATGTTGTTATTTCGCTTGAAAGAGTATCAAGCAATAACTGAAAAACAAATACTATGCAAACTAGTTCAAAGGATCCAAGGGTTGAAACATAACCAATAACATTGTTTTCGAACAGCAATTTTGGCAAAATTATATATGGCAGTGTGTTGAATCAAACCTTCCGACATAAACTGGATCGCCAAGAAAAATAGTTGAGAGGATAGTAGAACATGCTGGTTGGAGTGGATTATAGAGAGCAACTAGAGAAGGTCCGAGAATTTTGTTTGCCCATGTCATGATCGCGTAGCACATACAAGAAGCAACAATTCCCTGAATGTGCAAGTAATTAAGAAATCTTAGCATCATTGCGATGCATTATGCAAGTGATCGATGCAGTCTTGGCATTAAGGCATATAGAGATACTCACTGCATATAGAACAGCTATCATTTCTGCTTTTGTCAATGCCCACTCATGGAGCCCATTGGTTGCAAGTACTCCAGTTAACACCATAAAGATGGCGGCAAAAAAATATGAATAAGCTGTCAAGGACAAGCTTGCAGGATATCTCATCATCACAGGAGCCTGTAATAGTTACGGCAGAAAAGGACACTAATTTGTATCAATCATGTATACTTGCATTCCTATATATTGTTGATGGGTAAGAGCACATAAAAAAGGGTTCTGGTCAATAAACATTAAACCCACAAGATCAAATGCAGGATTAAGTGCAAGCTCTAGAATTTACATTACCTGAATGACTAGGTAAATGGCCACCAAAGAGCAGTTTCCAATAAGGCACAATACTCCAAGATGCCATGTTTCTACACCATACTCCAGCATGATTGATGTCAACCACTGGGGCAGATAGGAAGTGCTGCTCCATGTCCCTGGACCAGTTGTTGTATTGGTGCCTACCAAGCCAATCAAAGATGGACCTCTATACAGAGCCATCAGAATGGCACCAGCGACGCACACAACTGTGCCGACAACTTTGAGGATGCCATCTTTCGTGGAGATGTTGATCGCTTCAACGCTGAATGCAGGATTAACACCCAAATTGGTGTCAACTCAAGGGTGACAAGTCAGTGATACAACGAGCGTTGAATCCTGAATTGCCAAAGAAATTAAGTGTTATGGTAGTCACCCGACAATCGCAGCCAAGGCAAATGTGATGACTGGTATGGACGGCTGGAAAGCCGCGGCATAGGAAGCATTGGTGTTGTGGAGGCCGACAAGGAAGAGGAGCGGGTTCCCGTAGAGCCTGCAGAAATTGAGTATCCCTGAGATTTCCCGGGGTTAACTGAATTTCTGTCTCATAATGAGCATATAGGAAGGAAGGACTTAGGAAGTACCCAGTGAAGCCAAGAAGAGCAAAGGAGGCGAGGAGCTGAGGGGTCACCGGTGGCCTCTCCCTTCTGCAAGAAGGGGAACCAAGATCATGCAAGAAGCATCGAATGGTACTATAATTTACTAATTACTATCGCGTATATGCAGTTATACATATCAGTAATTATGTATTCCTTGTCTCCAGGCACCAATATCATCGATTTGGAATTAAGCTCACAGTTTAATTCGATTGATTCCGACTCTTAATTCAATTCGATTGATTTCTGTTTTGTTGCTAGCTATTGAAATTTGAAAAGATGGTAAATTCAGAAGAAAAGGAAATTAATCGCAGCGACATAAGCAAGCGAGAAGGGGCTAGCAGCGCGGGGCACCTCTCGCGGAGGAAGGCGACGGGGGCGAGGACGGCGAACGCGAGGAGGTCACGGTAGACGCAGAAGACGACCTGGTTCATGCCGACGTTGAGGACGGACTTGGTGAGGACGTGGTAGCCGCTGTAGCCGAGCATGACCAGGACCATTCCGGCGTGCGCGCGCCACGCCGTGTCGCCGGCCCCGCTCAGCAGCCGCCGCCCGCTCGCGCTCCACCGCGACGACGACGAGCACCACCGGAGCAGCGCCGTCTCCCGCCCATGGCCGCCGCCTCCCATGTCCACTCCTCCCACACGCAGCCACGCTACTTCGCTTCTCCCGTTGGCCGTTGCAGACTTGAAGGGGCTTTTGTGTCAGAGGGACACGCAACGGGCCTATGCATAATCGAACAGATATGTATTGGTTTGTGCCTGAATGGCTGAATATGCCCGAGCTAGTCACGCCAAATTTTGTTGCTTGATATTTTGGTCATCATTTGGTTGGGTGTTAAAAAGTCAGATTTTTCTTTGGCCGCCATTAGTTTATTTTGGCGTTCGAAAATTGCCTTATCCTGAGCTACGATATTTTAAAATTTTCATAGGTCAGGTAGCAAACCAAACGTACTCAATAAAATTGCCAAGGGGCGACTGGTGCATGCAACATGGGTGATTGTTCAGGGCCTCCAAATCTCCAATTAGTACCAATCAACAAAGCTTTAATTAAATAGAGAAAAAAGCTGCACGCTTACTTATGAAAGTCCAGCAAGTTGAAGTTCGTGCACATGCAGCGCATTAGGCTATCCGCACTCGTCGAACTCTATTTTCATCCTAATAAAAAGAATATTTATGTCTGTTCATCAAGATTTTTCAGTTTAGTACCAGTTTTCCCGCACCGTCATCCCTTATATCTCGTACTCCAAACCAACTACCAACATGCGCACCCATATGTCATACTCTCTCTAATTTACCCCACCTACCCCTTCCATCTCTCTCCATTCTCCCCCCTCCCGACCCAGCCCAGGCACGCAGGCCGCTCTTCTGCCCCCCCTCTCGACCTCGGTTGCTCCTTTCCTTCCTCCCGAGGCGAGCTCGGCGGCCGCTCGGGCAGCTCCTCTCCCCCGACAACTCCCTCCCCCGGTGGCCCTCCCTCTAACTCTCGCCTCCCCGAATCGACGGAGAAAGGGGGCGTAGCGGTGGAGGCTGGGGTCCGTGGCGGACGGAGCTCCTGGAGCTGGCGCGCCCACGGCCTCCATCCTGGCCCCGCGGCCTCCCTTCCTCGTGCGCCCTGCGTCCTCTCTCCCTCGCGCGCCGGCTGCGGGAGGAACAAGGAGCGGAGCCGAGCTCCGGCGGTGCGGTACGGCACGACCTCCCTCCCTCTCTGGCCCCTCCCGTGGCCACTTCTCGATATGCGCAGGGGACACGGCGCAAGAGAGCTCCGGCAGGCGTGCTAGTCGGCGATGGCGAGATGGTTGCCCACGCTTGACAGCCTCTGCACCCGCGCGCTCGAGGGAGGCCTCGTGCTCCGGCGGTGGGAGGCGAGATGGAGCCGAGCGTGCGGGGGAGGAGCCGGCGCGGGTCAACGACGACGGCGCCGGATCTTCACACTCCTCCGGGCATGCTGTCGAACTCCTCCGGGCACACCGTCGAGCTCCTCCGGGCACACCGTCGAGCTCCTCCGGGCTGCCATGGTTGCGGGCTCCCTTCAGGACGACCCCTCCCTCTCCGGCCCCCTCGATTCGGCGCGAGGTCCTTCCTTCGAGCATGACGGAGATCTCGGAGCCCGAGTCGGAGCCAGGGTTCCTCCCCTGCTTCTCCCCCGACGGCGAGTGCGGCAGAGCAGAGACGGGTGCGTCGTCGTTGTCAGCCGGCGGTGGCGGACTTCGGAGACCTCCTCCCCCCTTTTTTTCCTCTATGTACCAAAATCAGTCCCCAGTAAAAAATACCATTAAAGCATCTCCAGTAGTGTTGGTAAAATTGGGGATCTAAAACTAGTTTAGGTCCAAGAAAGAGAAAAATTTATGTCTCACAAAGTTGTCTTCTCCAGCAGTGTTGCTAAATTTGGAGACTTATATTCTGTTTGAGGACTAATTTGCAAAGAAATTATTTTCTCAGGGTCCAATCTGAAAATTAACACAACCTTATCCTCTGTCGGCATGCGGTGGGCCCGCACCACCCCCTTCCTCCCGGCCGGCCTACCTCTCGAGATAGGGTGGACGACGCGCGAGGCGGAGGCCGACCGACGGCTCCTCTCTGGCGGCGGCGGCGGCCGGATCCAGCGCGAGAAGCTGTGACGTCGGCCAATCCGGCGCGATAAGCTACTGCGTGGTGTGGTGGTTGGCGGGGTGCGGCCTCGCCCTGACTCTGGCGGTGGCGCCGAGGGGCTCCAAATAGAGGTCGACGGACCGACCATGGGGATGCGCCGCCGACGGCCCAAATCGAGGACGTCGGCGCACGGTCACAGCTCCTCCTGTAGTTGCTCCTCCTCTCCTCCAGTCACCACCTCCTACCCGTTGTGCGCTGCTTCTTCTCCCCCTCTCCTTCACCTTCACGCCGGCCTCATCTCCTCTCCCTCTCCTTCTTCGTGACGCCGGCCTCCTCTATCGTGAGCGGCGCGGCCTTGCCCGTCCTCCGGTGGTGGCGTGGTGGCAGGAGAGGGACGGTCTTGCCCGAACTCCGACGACGACGCACCCTTGCTCCGACGTGGGCGTGGTGGTCTCTGGTGCTGGCGTGGTGGCCTTCTGCGACAATGTGGTGGCCTCCAGCGGCGACGGAAAAGTCCGAGAGCTGGCAGTTGGGTTTTTTCCGGGTGGAGCAAAAAATGCTTGGGTTGGTATTTTTTGGTCCTGGAGGGTGGATTTTAGGTCCGAACCTAAAATAGCAACTCATATTAGGGATGAAAGTGGTGTGGATAATTTTCGCATCCGATCCGATTCGAATCTGAATTATGTGAATATGGAGAAGAGTTTTTGATATCCATGCAGATGTGGATAATCTGAATCCGATTGTGTGCGGATGCGGATTAGGATATGGTGTTAGCGATATCCAACGGATATGGATTATCTGATAATTGAATACGGATAATCCGAGACTTATAATAGGATATCCGACTACTATGACAGCCCAATACAGCCCATACACTATGACCTTTTACCTATACATATAAAAAGGGTAGAATAAAAGTGATTTTAAGCATCCATATTTAGTTATTTGGTTTGACGTGCTTGCTATAGTCTTAAGTATAAGTTGAGAACTCATAATAATTTTATCCGAGGTCAGAGTGTGCACTGTGAAGTATCATTCTCGATAGTGAAGATTACTTTCATTATTAACGAATCCATAAAGAGTATTTTTCATATTATGTTGCTACTTTACGATTTTACTTTAAAAAATATTGATCACCATTTGAAGCTGAATATAAGCATGTATTATCCGACTATATTAATCTGTGTCCCCTCCGACACCGATCCGACTCCGCACCATATCCAACATCCGAAAAAATCCGCATCCGTGTCGCTCTGCTCCACATCCGACAACAAAATATCGATGTGGATATGGAAAATGTATTATCCGATCCGATCCGCTTTCATCCCTAACTCATATAGATTTTCTTCTAGAGCAACATTTTGGCTGTTTTTAGGTCCCGGAGCAGTTTTTAGGTATAGCAACTCAGTTTAGGTCCTCTGATGTGGAGATGCTCTTAGAGGGATTTAGAAGATTGGCGAGAGCTCTGACACAATCAAATATGATACCAAAATTTTTGAGCATTTGCTCAAAACTTTACCTCCTCCTCCCTTGATGTGGGGGAGAAGCAGCTAGGGTTGAAAACAGACGGGATGAACCTGTACCGTACCGTTCCGTTTTCCACATTTGATTTGTCCATTTTCGTATTTACGGACAAATTCAGTAACAACACGGGAAGCAGTTGAGGGTCTATACCGCCTGTTTTTGCGAGATCCCTTTTTTAACCAGAATGAACTCGTTTTTATCTCGTATTAGATAAATATGGTTGGACTTAATATGTATTTGTATGTACATATAGCTTTTTTATGGATTAAAGATGATTGTAGCTATGTGTTTCATGAAAGATCACTAGTCTAGAAGTCCTTAGAAGTTCAAAAACGTAGTTGGCAACTAGCAAAGTAACAAAAATCAACAATGTCACGTGCATATGTATCAAAGTATAAGTTCCCACTTAAGTAACCTACTCCATCCGTTTTCGTAATCCGTTCATCCCGCTCTCGCTTCCGTTACCGGCTATTCCGGAACCACTCCCATTTTCGGTGATAAAATATGATAACGGAAATTGGAGGGAGGTTTCATGCCCATTCCTGTCTGTTTCATCCCTAGAAGCAGCCCTCTTCTCACCTCTCCCCTGTCGGTAGTTGCCCTCATGCCACGGACATTGCCACCACAGCCCGCGTCGCTGCTCCTCCAGTCATGCGCTGCTGGAGATCAAAGCTCCACGTCGGCGCTCGGCTCCAACTCGTGATGCCTTGCCTCCAGCTGCACCTAGAGTGTGACGGGTGCAAGACGTCAGTCGAGAGAGCTCCGTCGATGGTGTTGGGGGTGTCTGGCGGTGGAGAAGGGGGCGGCCGATGCGACCGGCATGAGGGAGAAGAATGGGGCGGCCGGTGCGAGGGAGGAGCATGGGGAGGGCGGCCGACACAGAGGACGTCGGACCAGTGTCGCCGGGGGAGGAGGCGGATTGAGAGGAGACCGAGTCAGGAGGGGAGGTGTGATGGTTGTGACCGTGACCGGTAAAGATAAGACGAGGGGGAGGAAAATAAATAAATGTCTAACGTGTGAGTTCCATGTGTAGGAGGGGTATGAGAGATTAATTTTTGATAGTCTGCTCAAGCGGTGCTCACTAAAAATACAAAAGTGACTAAAGTCTGCTGAAGATGTTCTAAGATCCTACCTGACGCTGGGTGGAGGTTTTGTGCGCTCGCTACGCCGGCAACATTGCTCACACCCACATGAGTTTGTTTTTTCACCGTACTTTCAAATTGTAGGCCCCCTTATGGATTTTGTTCCGAGCATCAAATTTGTAGCTACGACAGAATAACCACTTCATCTTGTCTTGTAAAAAATGAAAAAAAACCACTTCATCTTGTGCTTGCAACGCAATGACAAAAAAGTTGTTTCGTTCACAACTACTCTCTCCGTCCTCTAAATTACTATTTATTTTATTTTTTCTAGATATATATTTTTTACTATGTATCTAGATAGTATATATCTAGATGTTAACAAAAGATTTGTATCAAAAAAAATTCAAAACAAATAGTAGTTTGGGATAGAGGTGGTAGCCATGTTATTGGTCACATGATTTATGGTGTTTACCCAGAGTCGTCTTCATAAATTTGAGGCCCAGGAGTGAAATGCAAAATGAAGCCTCAAATTTTGAAAAACCATATGTTCAATACTCCATTCGTCCCCAAAAGAGTGTCGTTATTGGTTTCCGAGTCACGATTTTGATCGGAATTGTAGAAAATACGTGCAATATTTGTATCTCCAAATAAATTTGTTAAAAAACTAGATTCAAATATCTATCTAACTATATTCGTTTTGTAGCATAAATATTAATATATTTTTATATATATTTAGTCAAATTTGTTTATCAGGTGGTGGTATGCAGTATACGGCTATTTTTTGTAAGAGTAAATAGGTAATTTTTGCAAATTTTTAAATAAATTTGGCAACCTCGGCCGAGAAAAAAATTCATTTATGCCACAAAGAAAATTTGAAATGAAAAAAATTATTTTTGAAATTTGAATTGAAATTTTTTGTTACCGGAGGGAAATACAATTTTTTTTTAAAAAATCGATTTTGAAATTTGAATTGAAAATTTTTATTTTTGAAATTTGAAAAAAATTGGTCATACCACCAGAGGGAAATGAAAAAAATAAAATATTTCATTTATGCCACCAAGAAAATTTTGAAATGAAAAAATTTGAAATTTTTTATTTTTGAATTTTGAAATGAAAATTTATGTTTGAAATTTGAAAAAAATGGCCATAGCACCAGAGAGAAATGAAAAAAATTGAAATGAAGAAATCATATATTTCGTTTATGCCACCGAGATAAAACTTCCAATAATACCTCTATACCACCTATGTATACCACCCTATACCACAGGTGCAAGTTGTGGTGATATACAATTAATCTCAACCGTCGGATCCTTTCATACTGATCCTTTTCCAATAGTGGTATAGAGTGGTATGGTCCACCGTAAAAGAGCCCTTCTCGGGAAGCAAAAACGACATTCTTTTAGGGACGGAGGGAGTACATCTTAGCATACTTTTCACACAATTATGTTAATTAATTACATTTTGTTTCACATGGTACTTTTTAAAAATATACCAAATAGTAAGGATTAAAAAATAAACATAGTATTGACCTCATAATCTGCTAAAAAGTACTACCTCTGTCCTTAAATATTAAGGTTTAGAACAAGCAAATTAGTACAAAATGAATTAATTTATTTATCTTAAACGTCATATATTTAAGAACCAAGAGAGTATCATCCATGCATTTAGTACACTACGTGAAAACCTCAAATAGATCACGCAGCATTTGTAACGGGTCCTTAACACCTGTTACATGGAGCCCCATCTATAACGGTTGTTGTTTGGCACTCATTACGCATAAGCGTGGCAGGCTCGACCCCGACGTGCCAACACAACGCCCGTTACCAATGAGGACTTCCAGTAACGGGCTTCTTAAATGCTCGTTACAGTTATTCTTTGTAACAGACGTTAAAATGCGGCCGTTACGAAAGTTAAACCTATCAGTAACAGACCCTTTAAGTCCGTTACCGATCACTGCCTATTGGTAACGGGCTCTTTAAGTCCGTTACCGATCACTGCCATATCGGTAACAGGCTCTTTATGATAGGCGATGGCCCGATCTTCCGAGAGGTAGATGGTAAACTCGATTGGGTGGAGACTCGACGTTGACGATCCGGCTTCGAATCAGCACGATTCGGACCCCGCAACCGCTACACCACTGCTCCATTGGTTATCAACCAAGCACAACTTGATTGACCTCGCCACGAAGGCTTTTCCCTGCAAGCGAATCGAGAACACAAGCAAGAAAGTAAAGTACGCAATCTGATAATTGCAGATATGAATTGAAGCAAAGACAAAGGGGTTCAAGTTCTGATCACAAAAGGACTAATCGACACAGTGGTGACGAACAAGAATGGGGGCCCTGATTCACAGCAAAAGACCTCGACGGTACAGTCGCTATGAAGAAAGTTTGATCCTCGACGGAAATCACAACCTATTAAACAAAACCCAAGTCTAAACGACAGCGGCTACTGAGTTTTAACCCCTAAGGGGCGACCTAGGGTTGAGGGGGCGACCAAGGGGGTGTCCTCAACCTGGGCTTAAGGCCCGACACGATACACAACCCAAATGGCCCAAAAAAGTGACGTAGCACCTTGTCGTGGTCACACAGCATGATCCACGAACCTTCTGGAGCTGGGACCAGAACCAAAATGACGGCGTCGTCGTCCCCTTTCCAACGCATCCTTATACGCCTCATTTCGATGCCGAATGAGAGAGATATCGTCGAAACCGTGCAGGGATGTCAGCTGAATCCGAACCGAACGTGGCAGCTGAGTTGGAGACGACTTGTAGCGTGGGAAAGGACGTGGCGTGTGCGTATCCAGCGTGGTGATGTTCTCATCATCCTCCCCTTCTTGAATTGGAGTCATCCTCGACTCCATCCCATCATCAACCTCCTGCAAAAGGTTAGTGACAGCAGAATGCATACAAGACATAGTAGCATCGAGAATACGAACATCTTGGGACAGCATAGTATAACAAGGTGCATCATGATTTTCACAAAGTTCAGCAGTAGCAGATGTAGTAGCAATAAAAGCACCTCCTTTTAATTTAATACCCTCATGTTTATCAACATTAGAATCACTCATAGCAGGTTGTTTCATTTTATTTTCAGCAAGCTCTTTAAAATGTTTCCTAACATCAGCAGGTGATAAAGAAAGCAAAGTAATGTTTTTATTCTTATGCATGAAAGTGTAAGTATTAGTTCTACCATGGTGTGCAGCATCTCTATCATATTCCCATGGTCGTCCTAATAAGAGTGAACATGCTTCCATTGGCACAACATCAAAATCAGCATAGTCGGTATAAGAACCCACCGAAAAATGTATGCGCGCTGAGTGTGTTACCTTTGCCTTACCACTATTGTTGAACCATTGTATGTGATATGAGTGACGTAGTTCACGAGTGGTCAAACCAAGCTTTCGGACCAGATCTGAACTCACCAAGTTGTTGCAGCTCCCGGTATCAATTATGGTGAGAACACGGCGCTCCTGGACAATGAGAAACATATGGAACAAATTGTTATGTTGTACCTTTGTGTCATCCTCATCAGCCAATTGAGCGGCTAATACACGCTACACAAGAAGGCTAGGGAAGCCCGCGGCTGCAGCATCAGAATCAATGGTATCCTCCTCTTGCGCAACTGAAGAATCTGCAACAAGATTAGTAGCAAGAGCCAAAGAATCTTCTTCCTCATCACTAGCACTGATATAACCATTACCATCAGGGGCAGCGATGAAAGCACGGCGACTTGGGCATTCCTTCGACACGTGTCCCATGCCCTTACAGCGGTGGCACTGGATGCTAGCGGAACTACTCGAGGACACACTTGGAGTAAAAAGCTTCTTATGCGACTGGACCTGCACAGGAGACAAATTGCTCACCTCGGAAGTTGGTGTAGTAGACGGTGTAGGTGATGGCGCCTTAGGAGTAGCGGCGGCCTTGGACTTGTCAACATTTGGACGTTGCTGAAAAGTTCTCCCAGTGTTGGACCTGAAAGAAAATTGCTGGCGACGTCTCTGTACCTCACGTTCAGCCTTAATAGCAAGAAGGTACACTTGGCTGAACCTTGTCCAATCTTTGTAATCAAGAATATCCTGTATATCACAGTTCAAACCACCAAAAAATCTAACAGAAAGAGTCTGATCATCCTCATGTATGCCACAACGTGACAAAGAAATAAGCAATTCTTGATAATAAGCCTCGTCACTTTTATCACCTTGTTTTAAAGTTTGCAGTTTCATACGCAAATCACGTTGATAATATGGAGGAACAAAGCGAGATTTCATACATTGTTTCAAAGTATTCTAAGTCTGAAGTATAGGTGGAGCAGTATTATTATTAGCATAAGCATTGTACAGATCATTCCACCAAAAGAGAGCGAAACTAGTAAACTCACTAGTAGCAAGCCTAACTCTATGCTCATCAGGAACTTGATGGGAATTAAATTTTTATTCAACAGCTAGTTCCCAATCTAAATAAGCCTCAGGATCAGCACTACCAGCAAAAGGAATCATGGTAAACTTAACTTTAGCAAAAGGATCATTATTACCACGATTTTGATTACCTCCTCCACGATTGCGATTACCTCCTCCCATCTGAAAACGATTACGTCGGAGACGCTCCTCATCAGGATCAACATCCTCAAACTCATCATCATCCTCAGTTTGAACTGGTGGAGGTCGTTGCTCAACATGTTCAATCCGGGTCACCAGACCGTTGATCTGTCGAGTCAATGCATCAAACTGTCCTTGCATGTAGGTACGCTGCTCAGTAACAAGCCGCGTAAGCTCGTCCTTGGATACACACTCATTGAAGTCTGTGGGAGACTCCTTTCCTTTCTCTTTACCTAACATGATTAGTTGACAGCAAAAGACAACACAAAAAGGGTTATCCCTATCAACTAACAACTACTGGGTGTTGGTGAAAGTGGAATGCAATATCTCAAGCGGCTTACCACCATCTTACAAGTGTTCTTACCAAAGCCAACAGGGTGGCACAATCAGTTGTTGAGCATGGGTAACAAGTTGCAAGACGAAACTGTGCTGACAAAAGTATCTGTGGAGCTATGGGTAGGCACAATATGGTAGCAAGGATTAGCAAATAACGAATGCAGATTAGCAGAGTTCAATAAATGTCCAAAGCACAAGTCACAATTGCTGGCTAAGACGTGTCCTAGTCGTAGCACAACAAGGTAAAAGTAACAAGGAACGATGGACAAAAAAACTCTGAAAAATCAGCACAATGGCAGTTCTGTAAATAGAGCAGTTTTTCAGCACTAGTAGAAATCACAAAAGCACGTTTCCAAAGGAGTACCAGCAAACAAACTCAACTTTTTCTGAAATTTTTACCTCTGAACAAAGGGCACTAAAGATGGAAGCACACAAAATTTCATCTGAAACAGAGGTGTAATGTGGCCTAGGGAAAATCAGAAACGATCTCTGAAAACCCCTCAAAACACTTCAATAATTTTTTTATTTATCTTCCCGATTTTTTTTTGAATTTTTTGAGAATGGCCTGACCGACAAAGTGGGTAGATGTCTTTCCAACTTTTTGTTGCCAAGCTCCTGTAAAAATTTGAGAAGAAACGGAGCACCGAGCGAAAAGTTATGCCTGTTTTAAGAAAGGTATCTCAACCTATGATTTCAGAAAGGCACCACTCGGCAGGAAAAGCAGCGGCGGCTAGGGCAAAACATCCTCCTAGCGGCGGCACAAACAAACACAGGGGCACGATCCTCCCTGGTAGTAGATGCAAAGCAATAGGTATTCGCCAGATAATGATTCAAGGATCAAGTATGCGATGCAAAAGCGATTAAAGCGGCTTGCAACCTATCTAGGGCTTGCACGGCGAGAGTTCACACAAGGCGGCTAGCGATGGCAAATCGAGTAATGTGGTAGCTCGACTTGTTGTATGGCTAATGGTGGATGGGCTAGCGGTGGAAACAAAATAACAGCGACGGGCACGTTGAACTACGACGATGAACACAACCTAAACCAGCAACAAGACTCGACCACGGACACAAACTCAACAAAGCAATCTGAAAACGAAATTGCAAGGCTAAACAGGGAGGTAGGACAACAGAAAAGTAAATCTTTTTGGGGTTTTTGCGGATGATAGGTGATGAACACAAACGAATCTAAAGGGGAACACGAAAGTACCTCACGGGAAACCTAGGAATCTGATACCAAATGATAGGCGATGGCCCGATCTTCCGAGAGGTAGATGGTAAACTCGATTGGGTGGAGACTCGACGTTGATGATCCAACTTCGAATCAGCACAATTCGGACCCCGCAACCGCTACACCACTGCTCCACTGGTTATCAACCAAGCACAACTTGATTAACCTCGCCACGAAGGCTTTTCCCTGCAAGCGAATCGAGAACACAAGCAAGAAAGTAAAGCACGCAATCTGATAATTGCAGATATGAATTGAAGCAAAGACAAAGGGGTTCAAGTTCTGATCACAAAAGGACTAATTGACACAGTGGTGATGAACAAGAACGGGGGCCCTGATTCACAGCAAAAGACCTCGACGGTACAATGGCTATGAAGAAAGTTTGATCCTCGACGAAAATCACAACCTATTAAACAAAACCCAAGTCTAAACGACAGTGGCTACTAAGTTTTAACCCCTAAGGGGCGACCTAGGGTTGAGGGGGTGACCAGGGGGCGTCCTCAACCTGGGCTTAAGGCCCGACACGATACACGACCCAAATGGCCCAAAATGGTGATGCAGGACATTGTCGTGGTCACACAGCATGATCTACGAACCTTCTAGAGCTGGGACCAGAACCAAAATGACGGCGGCGTCGTCCCCTTTCCAACGCATCCTTATATGCCTCGTTTCGATGCCGAATGAGAGAGATATCGCCGAAACCGTGTAGGGATGTCGGGTGAATCCGAACCGAACGTGGCAGCTGAGTTGGAGACGACTTGTAGCGTGGGAAAGGACGTGGCGTGCGCGTATCCAGTGTGGTGATGTCCTCATCACTTTAAGTCCGTTACTGGTGACAATTTGACGCCCGTTACTAGACTCGGAGCTCAATAATTGAAGTCTATTAGCACTCTCACTGCCGTCAAATATTTGACTATGTCATCATAGCAAATATTGGATATCACACAAACATATAATCATGTCTCTTAAGATGCAAAACCACACACATAGATAGTAGTCATAAGATCATATTCTACATATTTAAAATGCATATATAGCATCACATGTTCACATATGACATGCATAATGTTCAGAACAAACATATTCACATGATCACATCTGACGTGCATCAGCAGGGGCACTAGTTAGAAGGCTTCTTTTGTGCTACAGCTTCAAGTTCAGCTATCTTTACCTCTAGTTTTACAAGTCTTTCCTGCAGCTCAGCATTCTTCTTTGCAGCTTCGGCAAGTTCAATATCCTTCATCTTCTGTGTGCCTTTAACCTTCTCCACCTCAGATTCTAGTATTTTCTGACCATTTGCTAGGAGACTTATGTCGTCCACATCCTTGTCGTCCATCCTTCTATCCACCTTGTCGAGTACTTTTTAGATGCAGTCAAGATCCTCCCGAGTAACAACACATTTATAAAATAAAGGAAAATTGATGCAAGTTTCATAATTAGATTGCCAAAGTCTAATATCATGAAAGATGTAACTGGTCAAACAAGAAAGTTGTTTAGCTGTAACTGGGTTCAGAACTTGCCTTAGCAAAGTGATCACTCCTTACTTCCAGATTGTTTATGTCATTCTAGGTGTAGTCAAGAGCTTGGTTGATCCTGTGGATTTCTTTCCAGGTCATGTCAAGGTCCTCCCGAGTTACAGGAACTCCCTAAAACAAAGGCACAGTTAATAAAAGTCGATGTAGCATGGAGATTCAGATTTTGAAGTAGTATATAGAATAAGTTCAACAATTTTGTGAGCAGCATATGATGAGTACCATGCATTAAATTTCAAGCATAAACATGTAGCCTCTGTAGTTAACAAAATTTCTACTCGAAACGTGAATAATTTTCCACCATAGTAACAACACATTTCTAAAATAAAGGCAAATTGAAGCAAGCTTCATAATTAGATTGTCAAGTTTAATATCATAAAGTTGTAACCGGTCAAACAAGAAAGCTGCTTAGCTGTCACTAGATTCAGAACTTGCCTGCTTCTCTTTACCAATGTCATCTTCATTCTTTCCAGCCTGTTTAGGAATGTGCAGATGTAGTCTAAGGTTTTCTTGTGCCTGTCGATTTCTGTCCAGATCCTGACAATGTCATGTACTGGTACAACAACTTCCTAAAACAATGGAAAATTGATGCATTGGAACCATTGATCAGTGTAGACACTAGATGTTCAGTTAATAAAAGTCGTTGAGCATGAAGATTCAGAAATTGAAGCAGTATATAGAATGAGTTCAACATTTTTGTGAGTAGCATATGATGACTACCAGGAATTCAATTTCAAGCATAAACCTAACTTCAAGCATACCAAACTTGAGGAAGGCTCGGCCTCTGCCTGCTGTTGGTATTTGTTAAGCCTACAGAAATATTATGATAGATAATCCGCAAGCGCATGGATACCGGTGAGCATTCCACCCGGGAGAGGGTTTTAATTATCGAATCCACAGGGAGAATGGTAAAGAGAGTATCTGAGGTACATAACTAATCAACTGAGTAGCTATCAAGGACTGGACAGAAAGAGAGATAAGGAAAACTTAAGGATGTCTGGTTCTTATCCTCACAAGCTATGTCTTTATTGCTCTTATGGGGTGATTGTCTGAAGGCACACTTAGTAAAGGGAACCTCCCGAGAATCTATGGGGGAGTCCTACGGGTTCTATAGACGGGAGGTGGACTACGAAGGACTCAATGGTGCTGTCACCACCACGATCTACCACACGATCCGGAATATAGAAGGCATTCACAAGCTAGCTAGTCTAAGCACCACGCTTACACTAAATATGCAACTTTAATTCAAGAGCGACAGGAATTAAAGTACTCAAAGAGTTATGAACTGTAAGAACAATAAAAACAATGGTGCTCACTTGAATAAGAAGTCGATCTTTCCCGTAAGGTCTCAGGATCGGGCTCCAATGGAGTTGATCCTAGAGGTAGAAGATGAAGAGGAGACACCGACAGGTCCGGACCTTCCTTCAGCTTTGCCTCAACCGCTCTCTAATCCTCTCGAACAAGATTAGCTAGGTCTAATTAGACCGTGGATCTAATCTCTCAACTTGATACTAACTCTCCAACTCTAATTCTAATCTAGAGCTCTAATCTCAGGTAGGCATGGAGGATCTGATAGAATGAGTTGCCCTCTATCCTGGGGTCAGGGGGTCTGCTTATACAGTCCAGAGGAGATGACGTGCACCGTAGGATCAAACCGACCTAAACATGTGGTTTAGATTGATCTTCATAGGCGGTGGAGGAACATTCCAGAAGCCGGGCCCATTTGGCGCCAGGGGGTGGCCGACCGGCCCCACCACTGGGCCGGTCGGTCTGGTGTGGGCCCCATTCGGGGTCCACTTCGGCCAGGTGGGTCCTTGATCCTTCTAGATGCTTCTTTTTTAGGTGCTAAGTCACGTTGAGTTCCGGAGCCTTCTGGAGTCTTCTAGAGAGGTTTTCTTGCATATTTTCTGAATAGTCCCTGCAATTTCATAGATTCACCAAAACTCGTGAAAATTGTTAATATAAACCCTAATAAGGTGATCTAATCATATTTTAGTCCTTTTTCCAGTAAATGCGAGGGATAAAATTCATAGATAAAATGTGTCAACAAACTCCCCCACACTTAGGCTTTTACTCGTCCTCGATAAAAGGATGGTTTACAATCGTGTAGACAAGAATCAACATAATTATACTCCTTAGTCATATCTGTACTTAGGGAACATCTGAATATAGCTAGAAACAGATCACCTTTATTTCTCAAATCTAGTCAATGGAGAGTTTCTGAATAAGTTTTGGAAAGAAAATGCAGCCTTGCTTACTCCTTTGTGATACTCTCAAATTTTAGAATGTATAGATATAGCAAACTTACCTTGCATATATTGCTGGGTCAAAATCTGTATCCATGAAGAGGCCTGTCATAGGTCGTAGATCAAGATATGTGCGTGTGTCAAATTTTAAAAACCACTGCTCTGACTTTAGAATCTTCTGTCTTTTCCCATCTTTTTTAGAACAAGGTATCCAGCTATTTTGTGGAGAGTTGGGTTCTACTCACCCTCGGACACGCGTCCATTATTACTCTCTCACTTATTTTTTTTAGAGAAGTGGGCCCTACTCACCCTTGGACACATGTCCATTATTCTTCTCTTTTTTATGCCTTTTTCTTTTCTGAGAGGGGGGTTCTTCTAACCCGTAGAACACTTGTCCATTTTCTCCTCTCCCTCACTTTTCTCTCCACTCATAATAATAATTTTTTTCTTTTCTTCCTTTGGCTTTTTCTCTCTTTTTTTTAGCTGTACCCTTTCATGATATGGGAGACAGAGATCAAAAATCTTAGAGCATAGATACTTTAGTGAAAGCAGTGTACGTGATCTTGATCATAGACTTAGACAAAACTTCAACATAGCTCTAGATTTGACAAAGCTCAATACAAGTAAGCAGCATTTAATCAAATTTATTTTCAATGAAAGCTCTGCTGGGATATATTATTGATCACAAAGGAGAAACTTAGCTAATGATTTTTTTTATTATTTTAAGTACTCTCCATAGACAAGATAGAAGAAAGATAGTTCTCATTATTCTAACTTTATTCTGATCATCCCAAAAGTAATAAATATTTCTAAGAGCATAAACATGTGAAACTTTATCTTTTAGGTTATCAGGACATTTTAGCAGGGCATCTTTGTTCAAATCGAAACGGAAAGCAATTTGTAAAAAATTAAAAAAGTTCAGGAAGCAAACCGAGCGGTGGACGAGATGTGGCCGAACTGGGTTCTGCCGTGGTTCGTCGTGCGAGTCGTTTGATCATGCTTTTTCCGTTGTTCTTGATGCCATTTGGTCATCTGTTCTTCTCCCCCACACTTGTTTTCTGTTATCTTGCATGCACAGTATGGTGGAGACAAAAACATATCCAGAAAATATATATAGGCAAAGATAGCTCAACTTGTGGAATACTTCTTTATTAACAGAGAGAGCACTTTATTAAACAACTCTAAAGCGAACTAAAGCAAACTAACTAACTCGAACTAACTATCACTAATGTGCTCTCTAACTAAGGTGTTTACACAGGACGCTTGCCCTTCTTAAGGTCGCGGCTATGGTCTTCCTCATCGTCCCTACGTTTCTTTGACTCTAACAGCTTAAGGACAGTCTTGGTGAGGGAAGCGTTGACGTGATGGATCTCTTTGCAAGTTTCAGCCAGGCTTGCTACTTCCTGCGCTAGCTCAGCTACGGTCTTCCGGGTCTTCTGTTTCTGCGGCATCCGCTGGCTGGCTTCGAAGACTGGGATTCTCTTGATCTGAGGTTCCTTGGCACGAACTCCGTCGATGGTGACACGGCTTGAGGAGGTGGTGTACTTGTGCACCCTTGTGTTGCCAAACTTGTCCATGCGCACATCAACGAGTCGCTCTCCATCCCTTGGTTTCTTCAGATCCATGTAGCTAGGAACACGGATCAGCTTCTTCTGAGCTGCTTCGCGACGGCGATCGTACGGCTGAGCGTACATCACCTGCCTGCTTTCTGTAGGCGGTGGCGGCGAACATGGACGGCTAGGCGAGAACAGCGAGAGAGGGAGGTGATCAGGAGGCAAGGAGGCTAGCGGCTTTGCTTCCTTCTCGAAAGGAACAACCGCCTTGGCTTCAAAGCTAAAGGGGACAAGCTGCTTGTCGGCCATTGCTGCTACTTGAAGGCTTTGGGATGAGGAAAAGGTGGGGGTCTGCCCCTGCTTATATATCGGTCCCGGACTTGTAGAGGGGGTTGACCAGGCTTGGAAAGGCTGCGGAAAATCTTGTAAAAGATCCCCGAACCAGTTTTTCAAAACCCTAACACCTTAGAGATAGCGTGGGCGAAAGCTGACGGCAAATGGCGGCGGGCAGGGCCCGATCGGCCCAGTGAGGGGGCCGATCGGTCCCCTACCAGGGCGCCTTGCGGAGATCTTCGGTGCGGGGTGCTCTAACCGTGTGCTCATCCCTAAAAACCTTAAGATGGCCCATTACGGCCTAAAATTAATATTCGTTGGTAAGCAAAAGAAATCTATCTCATCCAAATCCTCAGACTCTTTATTGGTCCCTAAAAATATTTTAAGGCGTTGACCATTTACCTTGAATAACGTACCTTCGTCGTCTTGAAGAGTGACGGCTCCGTGTGACGATGAATTCACTACCTTGTATGGTCCTTCCCACTTGCTTTGTAGCTTTCCGTGCCCAAAGAGTCGTACCCTGGAGTTAAAAAGTAATACCTGATCGCTTGGGTTGAATTCTTTTTTTATGATTCTCTTGTCGTGCCGCCTCTTGGTTCTTTCCTTGTAAATCTTGGCACTGTGATACGCCTTCTCTCTCCATTCTTCTAGCTCGGATAGTTGCATTTTCCGTTTTGTTCCGGCTGCTTCAAAGTCCATGTTCCATCTCTTTATTGCCCAATGAGCCTTGAATTCTAGCTCAACCGGCAAATGACATGTCTTCCCGTAGACCAGTTGGTAGGGAGACATTCCAATGGGGGTTTTATAAGCTGTCCGATAAGCCCAAAGTGCTTCGGGTAGCTTGTCTTTCCATTTTATCCCCATTTGGTCCACCGTCTTCTGTAGAATGTTCTTGATCTGCTTATTGGACGTCTCTGCTTGACCACTTGTTTGCGGGTGGTAAGGAGTAGCGACATTGTGCTGGATCCCATGGTTCATGAGGTATTTCTCGAAGCGCTTGTCGATGAAATGAGACCCTCCATCACTTATCACTAACCTTGGCGTACCGAATCTTGGAAATATTGTCTCTTCAAACATTCTTATTGAGCTTTTGTGGTCAGCTGTTCTGCATGGCAGGGCTTCAACCCATTTGGAGACATAGTCAACTGCCACTAAGATGTACTCAAATTTTCCGGATTTTGGGAATGGTCCCATGTAGTCAATTCCCTAGACATCAAAGAGCTCGATCTGAAGGTTGGTTGTCAGTGGCATGGCATTTCTGGAATTGATGTTCCCGTGCCTCTGACAAGAGTTGCACCTTCGTACGAAATCTTTTGTGTCTTGATACATGGTTGGCCAGAAAAATCCGCTTTGCCAGATCTTTGCATGTGTGCGGAAAGCTCCATAATGACCTACATATGGTGATGAGTGGCACCTCTCAATGATCTTCATTCCTTCTTCTGCCGGTACACACCTCCTGAGTAACCCGTCAGAGCATACTCGAAAAAGGTATGGTTCATCCCACAGGTGATGGCGACTCTCGTAAATAAGCTTTTTCTTGTCGGCTCCTGGTCGTACATACCCTGCAACCATAAAATTAACAATATCTGCGTACCAGGGGTCTGACCGGGCGATCCGATAGAGCATGTTGTCCCTCATTGTGTCATTGATGGGTAGTTCCCGTGGTTTCTCAAAATACATTCTAGACAAATGATCGGCAACAGAATTTTCTACTCCCTTCTTATCTTTTATTTCTAAGTCAAATTCTTGGAGAAGCAAAATCCATCTTATTAATCTAGGTTTAGCATCTTTCTTAGTGAGCAAATATTTTAAAGCAGCATGATCAGTGTAAACAATAACTTTTGCTCCTACTAAGTAAGATCTAAACTTGTTAATGGCATAAACAACAGCTAGCAGTTCTTTTTCAGTTGTGGCATAATTGAGTTGAGGTCCTGTCAAAGTTTTACTAGCATAAGCAATGGCATGATGTTTCTTGTCTTTTGTTTGCCCCAAAACAGCCCCCACAGCATAATCACTTGCATCACACATAATTTCAAAAGGTAAAGACCAATCAGGGGGTTGTATAATGGGTGCAGAAATAAGAGCATTTTTCAGAGTTTCAAAAGATTTAAGACAAGCATCATCAAAGTCAAAAGGAACATCTTTGGCAAGCAAGTTTGTAAGAGGTCTAGCAATATGAGAAAAATCTTTTATAAACCTTCTATAGAAACCAGCATGGCCAAGAAAACTTCTGATTTCCTTGACATTAACAGGTGGAGGTAGCTGTTCAATTACTTCTATTTTAGCTCTATCTACCTCAATTCCTCTTTCAGAAATTAGATGGCCTAGCACTATTCCTTCTCTAACCATGAAATAACATTTTTCCCAATTAAGGACTAAGTGCTTTTCTTCACATCTTTGCAAAAGCTTATCCAAGTTTTCTAGACAATCATCAAAAGTTTTTCCATAAACAGAAAAATCATCCATGAAAACTTCCATGATCTCTTCAATCATATCAGAGAATATAGACATCATGCATCTTTGAAAAGAAGCTGGAGCATTACATAGCCCAAAAGACATTCTACGATAAGCATAAGTTCCATAAGGGCATGTAAAAGTGGTTTTGCTCTGGTCACTGGGATGGATTGGGATTTGGTGATATCCAGAATATCCATCAAGAAAGCAAAAGAAAGAGTGATTTGCCAACCGCTCTAACATTTCATCAATGAAGGGCAGTGGAAAGTGATCTTTCCTTGTGGCTTTGTTGAGTTTTCTATAATCTATGCACATACGCCAACCAGTGATGGTTCTCTGAGGAATTAATTCATTCTTCTCATTTTTCACAACTGTCATGCCTCCCTTTTTAGGCACAACTTGCACAGGGCTCACCCACTCACTATGTGGCACAAGATATATAATCCCGGCGTGTAAGAGTTTCAGAACTTCTTTCTTCACTACCTCTCTCATCGCATTGTTAAGTCTTCGTTGTGGCTCTCTAGATGGTAGAACATCAGGGTCTGTAGGAATGCGATGAGTGCAAAGGGCAGGACTAATGCCCTTAAGGTCTTGGAGCGAGTAGCCAAAGGCTGAGCGATGTTTTTCTAAGATGCTTATCAGCCTATGAGTCTCTTCCTGAGTGAGTTGGTCATTAATGATCACAGGAGACTCAGAATCATTGTGCAAAAAGGCATATCTAAGACCAGGTGGTAAAGGTTTAAGCTCAATGGGAGGTCTCGAGGGTTCCTCGGTTTCATCGAGGGGCTCAGATTCTGTAGGATTTTCTTCTTCCTCCTCGATGAAGAATTCAGTGACATCTTCTTGATTGGATTCTATGAAATGTTCTAGAGATGCTTCATTCACCTCTTCCATTGGGTCAGGTTCAGGACTGGGTTCGGTCTTAGTATGGATTGAATGTGAGAAGTGTAAGGGAACTTTAATGGTTTTGCCTAGGCAAACATCAAGTTTCCCTGTGTGTCCTTCTTTAAGGAGTTTTTCTAAAGGATAGCCTATTAAAAGATCAAACTCCTTAATATCACAAATGTGAAAGCTCAGGTGAATTGTCATGTCGTAAACTGAAACAGGTAAGACATAGAGAATTCCCGAACTTTGAATAATCTGTCCTGAGGAGCACTTTAATAATTTCGTTGTGGAAAATAATGGCTTGTTTTTGATAAACTGATGGAAAAAGGATAAGGCCATTATATTGATTCCCACAACTGGATTATAAAGGGCATCAAAGGGGGTTCCATTGATTGTACATTGAATTGGTATAGAAGGTGAATCCAAATGGACTATATCAGAGGAAAGCTCTGACTCTTCCAACCATTCCCCACTCATGATGGATGCAAGCTCCACAGTGCGTTCTCTTGAGAAGGTTTGCTCAAAAGAGTCTATCTTCTCATGTGAAGAAGATGTATGCTTTCGAGGCATCTTCTCTTTATGATATTTCGAGGTGCTTCCATAATCGGAAAATAAATCATCCTCGATATCATTTATAAAATCAGGTAGAGGAATTTCTTCCCGTGGTGATTCTATATGTTGGATAGCTATAGGTTGAGATGTTTCTGGCATAGGTTCTGGTGTAGCTATCTCTGGAATCTCTTCTAAAGTTTTCTCTTCTAAAGGACCATCATTAGTGCTAGCTAGAATGTTGTCTAGGACAGTTCTAGCTCCACTAGATGTAAGGTGTATGAATGATCCATGAGAGGAGGTATTCAAATAGGCTCTAGATTCCTTATTAAGACCAATATAGAAGTGTTGAAGGAGAATATGGTCTTGAAGGCTTAGATCTGGTCCGGATTTGCAAAGAAGTTCAAAACGTTCCCAGGATGAACTCATAGACTCATTATCCCCCTGTTTGAAGGATATGATCTTGATTCTAAGGTCGACTACTTTGGATAAGGGATAAAAATCCATGCAGAAATCTGCACGGAGAGTTCCCCAATCGCCTTTCATCTTCTCTTTGGTTCGGTCGTACCATTGGCGAGCTTTTCCTTTCAGAGTGAATGGAAAAAGCTTCCAACGGATAGTCTCGTCTGACATACCCTCAATGTGCAGGCAGTCACAAGTTTGCTCAAACTGTTGGAGATGATGATAAGGGTCTTCGTCTTCTATTCCTAAGAAAGTGTTGGTTTGGACCATCTCTATTAACCGTGGGCGCAGCTCATAGGCATCAGCTAGGATTGGTTTCGATGATGGCATAGGCCTAAGGCTGAGCTCTGAGGGTGCCGAAAAATCTTTGATAAGGGTGGTGTCCATAAGGACAGTAGGTAATCTAAAACTAAAAAGAAAAAAGAAAGATACAAGATTAGTTATACTCGAAGAGTTTTCTCTTAACCGTTCTCCCCGGCAACGGCGCCAGAAATGCTTGTTGGTATTTGTTAAGCCTACAGAAATATTATGATAGATAATCCGTAAGCGCACGGATACCAGTGAGCATTCCACCCGGGAGAGGGTTTTAATTATCGAATCCACAGGGAGAATGGTAAAGAGAGTATCTGAGGTACATAACTAATCAACTGAGTAGCTATCAAGGACTGGACAGAAAGAGAGATAAGGAAAACTTAAGGATGTCTGGTTCTTATCCTCACAAGCTATGTCTTTATTGCTCTTATGGGGTGATTGTCTGAAGGCATACTTAGTAAAGGGAACCTCCCGAGAATCTATGGGGGAGTCCTACGGTTTCTATAGACGGGAGGTGGACTACGAAGGACTCAATGGTGCTGTCACCACCACGATCTACCACACGATCCGGAATATAGAAGGCATTCACAAGCTAGCTAGTCTAAGCACCACGCTTACACTAAACATGCAACTTTAATTCAAGAGCGACAGGAATTAAAGTACTCAAAGAGTTATGAACCGTAAGAACAATAAAAACAATGGTGCTCACTTGAATAAGAAGTCGATCTTTCCCGTAAGGTCTCAGGATCGGGCTCCAATGGAGTTGATCCCAGAGGTAGAAGATGAAGAGGAGACACCGACAGGTCCGAGCCTTCCTTCAACTTCGCCTCAACCGCTCTCTAATCCTCTCGAACAAGATTAGCTAGGTCTAATTAGACCGTGGATCTAATCTCTCAACTTGATACTAACTCTCCAACTCTAATTCTAATCTAGAGCTCTAATCTCAGGTAGGCATGGAGGATCTGATAGAATGAGTTGCCCTCTACCCTGGGGTCAGGGGGTCTGCTTATATAGTCCAGAGGAGATGACGTGCACCGTAGGATCAAACCGATCTAAACATGTGGTTTAGATTGATCGTCGTAGGCGGTGGAGGAACATTCCAGAAGCCGGGCCCATTTGGCGCCAGGGGGTGGCCGACCGGCCCCACCACTGGGCCGGTCAGTCTGGTGTGGGCCCCATTCGGGGTCCACTTCGGCCAGGTGGGTCCTTGATCCTTCTAGATGCTTCTTTTTTAGGTGCTAAGTCACGTTGAGTTCCGGAGCCTTCTAGAGTCTTCTAGAGAGGTTTTCTTGCATATTTTCTGAATAGTCCCTGCAATTTCATAGATTCACCAAAACTCGTGAAAATTGTTAATATAAACCCTAATAAGGTGATCTAATCATATTTTAGTCCTTTTTCCAGTAAATGCGAGGGATAAAATTCATAGATAAAATGTGTCAACACCTGCCGAGCGTCGGTAGAGTGCACCCCCTTGGCGCTTGCACGCGTGTACGGCCTCCTCCCCCTGGCTGACGAAGAACCGACCTCTTCGCTGCGGAACCTCACTCTCTTGGCGGGGGCGGCAGGTGGGGCCTTCTCCTCCTCGTTGCAGAAGCTCCCTCTTGAGTCACGGCAGAATGACTGCTTTCCGCCGGCCATCTCTGCGACGGCGACGAGGAAGGAGAAGGGGAGAGAAGGCGACGGAGACGAGGAAAGCAGAAGGTTTGAGAAGGAAGGCAGAATGGCAGAGTGGTAGAGGAGAGTGGCTTTTGGTCAAACATTAGGAACAAAGGATACGTGGATTAGTTAAACCGCGTCTCCAATGCATGGGGGTGACGCGTGGGGCCGGCTCCTCCTCGTCGATTTGGAGGGGCAAATGCGACGCAGAATAACCATCTCGCGTAGTCTCCTTTGTGTCTGTCTTGATTGACAGGTCAGCTTGATCTCTCAGGGCTCCCATTTCGATATACAGGCATAATCAACACATATCTTTTGAGACAAAATAGACATAATATAGATAAAGATAACTTGTCCACATATATAGATAAAAATTACTTGTCCACAAAGATCCACACAGATATACATAATTATTACAAACATTTAACTTGTCCATCTAGCTAGACCTTAACTTGCTCATCACATTTTTACAATGGTCATGCTATCTGACCATGCACATCAACAAATGCATGCCCCTTTTGGAGATACTCCTTCTCGAAACGATAATATCCACAAAGCTTGGGGAACTGTGCAAATCAAAAGCACATAAGAACCCTAACTCAGATTTGGGAAACACAGCACAGACTACTTACCACGTTCCTCGCACACTTGAAATAAAGATGACCGTGGTTTTCACCTTCCTTCTGCGTCCTCCCCTCCACCACCCGAGCCATACCACAGTTCGGGCAAGGGACCAGTGGGAAGCTGCTTAGCTCACCGACTGGATCCAAGCCAATGGAGTGAATGCGGCTGCCCCGGCCACCTTGAAACCTGCTCCTGCCACATCCACCACCAGACGAATCGGCATAGTGTGACATGTGCGCGACGATGGAGAAAGGACGGGCGAGCGGCGGTGGAGCTCAGAGCGGGGAAAAAGAAGCAGGGAGCCCAAAGGTCAGAGCGTCGTGTGTGCTGCGTTTATCCATTCAGGATGTTATATTCATTTTCCAAAATGGAGAGTCATTGCCGACGCGGGTTCGAGAACCTGCGTCTCATTGGTTGCTAGGTGGGTCCGGGCAGGCAGGCAACTGTTATCTTTTTTATATAGGCTGCTGACGCTGACACGTGGGCCTGACACTATTTTTTTAAATGAAACTTGCTTCTCTCAAATATTAGAGCCCATAAAACAGCACCTAAAAATTCATTAAAAATATGAACAATTCATAGTTGGTCATTTAGTATTCGAATAAAATATCAGCAGGCACACTTGTGTAACCAAAATTATTAAAATTTGAATTTTTATCTCATGTTTGGGATATAATAATTATAATAACATCTTAGGCTGGTCTAAAAATTCTACAAATTGACTTGGCAATATAATTTGGGTTCCTAAACTTGTCATAAAAATTTCAAGTGGTTTCTAAAAAGGACGATCATACTTGTGTACAAATGTGTACATCTCTCACATAGTTTCCTAGAATGTTACTTCAACACTGAAGTTTTCCACACTTCACAACATGTTCGAACTCATATACATTTGAAAATTTAACGCAACCTTGTGTTCACCTTAAGATTATGAAATACAAAGTTTCATTAGTAATGGTTGTGTAAAACAAATATTATTTCTATGTTGTACTTGTAAGGAACAAGATAAAGGTGTATAAACAACATCCAGAAAATGGAGTTATATCGAAACAATATCATAAATGAATAGAAGTTAATTTTAGAAAAAAATCAGAAATAAATATCATCAAATTTGGATTACGAATGATGGAGAAATACGTGATTCAAATCTTGATTGCAGATTAAAGGGGGAAAAGTGAACTGTTCTTCATTCGAATAGAACTAGATCCGCGTCTCCTTTGTTGCTCTTCCATAAATTCACACAGATAATACGAGCAACATAGATTTAATTTGCAGGTGCAAAAGCAAAACATAGATTTAGTTTCCTATTCCGATACTCCGTTCGAACTTCACCAATTCGCAGCAGAGCCTACAGGGTTCGCTGCAAAATAGAGTAATTACATAGCAAAAGAAAAATCAAAAGCAATGCTAATTCACTGATCAGTAGTAGTTGTTTCCTATTCTAATTGCCCTTTCGAGCTTCACCATTTCACGATGGAGCCTACAGGCTTCGCTGCAATACAGAGCAATTTCCTCAAATCCTTTATCCACACCGCAGTCGTTGCTTGTGCACGGCTGATCTCCGCGCACCTGTGCTGGCGGCGACAGCGGGTCACCCTAAATGCACCACGTCGTCCTCCTAATAGCTTTCGCGGCCTTCTTGCGCAAAGACACACACCCCTCGTTGCTCACCTGTGTCGTCATCCCGCTGCCGCCCGCGACCCGCCTCATGTACCGCTTCGCGGTGTCGTCGGCGGCGGCACCGCCATTGTTCCTGTATAGCAAGATGGCATACAAATAGGCCGCCGCAACATGCCCACTCTCGACGGCGCGTCGGAAATGATCGCTTTGCCTATTTTCCATGAACACAGCGTTGATCCCGGAGTAGAAGCAAGCCCCCGGATTGCCGAGATCGGTCAGCATAGCAAGGAAGGCTGTATAAGCGATGAGGTCCCACATCCAAACAATCTCATCTCTTATCGCCTCTATCGACAAACACCGGCCGACATCACGGTGGCTGCACAGGCGACGCATGGTCGAGCAGGTACCTCATAGGCTGCGAAGGTCAGCCAAGGGCCGCTCCGAGGTCGCACCGACGTGTGTCGCAATCTCAATGTGGACCTCCTGAGGGAGGTCCTCCAGCAGCGACGACTGGTGCGGCCTGCTAGGCATCTCCGGGAATGGCAACCACCGTCTTCTCGTCCCTGATCTGTTGCCCCCGCGCAGAGAACGAACGCACCGAGGAATGAGGACGACGAGGAGTGTATAAGCAGTTGTGGTTTTTTCACAGGTAGATGAAGGGGTCGGGGCAACAGTATTTATTTGTGCGTCTCCGATGAGTGGATACTACTAATTGCACATCTCGCTTATCGAGGAGTCAAACTCTTTGAAATTGGACCAAATATAGACCAAATAATAACATTTCACACAATGGAGAGTTCTTGGCGACGCGGGTTGGTGAACCCGCGTCTTCTTTGTTGGGCGGGCAGGGTTATCTTTTTATATAGGTTGATGACACTGACGCATGGGCCCGACACTATTTTTTTTGAAATGAAACTTACTTCCCTCAAATATTAGAGCCCATTAAACAACACCTAAAATTCATTAAAAATATGAACAATTCGTAGTTGGTCATTTAGTATTCGAATAAAATAACAACAGGCACACTTGTGTAACCAAAATTATCAAAATTTGAATTTTTATCTCATGTTTGGGATATAATAATTTTAATAATGTCTTAGGTTGTTCTAAAAATTATACAAATTGACTTGGCAACATAATTTAGATCCCTAAACTTGTCATAAAAATTTCAAATGGTTTCTCAAAAGGAAGATCATACTTGTGTACAAATGTGTACATCTCTCACATAGTTTCCTAGAATGTTATACTTCAACACTGAAGTTTTCCACACTTCGCAATATGTTCGAACTCATATACATTTGAAATTTTAACACAACCTTGTGTTCACCTTAAGATTACGAAATACAAAGTTTCATTAGTAATGATTATGTAAAACAAATATTATTTTTATGTTGTACTTGTAAGGAACAAGATAAAAGCGTATAAACAACATCCAAGAAATGGAGTTATATACGAAACAATGTCATAAATGAATAGAAGTTGATTTCAGAAAAAATCAGAAACAAATATCATCAAATTTGGATTACGAATGACGGAAAAATACGTGATTCAAATCTTTGATAGCAGATTAAAAGGAGAAAATCGAATGGTCTTGAAATGGTTACACATTGACTGAACTAATTTTTTGGTTTCTGAATTTTGCATTTATGTTAATGGTTTACCATAGAGCCAATGAGATTATAGTGGGCTACACTAGTTACTATAATTCTTTTCTCATTTGTATGGTCTTGTACACAGTTCTGTGGGTGTTGATTAGATAAATGCTTAGTTGTTATGCATGATTAACTAAAAATGTGCTCTACTTGTCTCCTATTGTAGCATGTCTCCTGGGAGAGCTAGGCAGTATGGTCTGCTTTTTGTGCTATTCTTGGACACTGAGCTGACCTTTCTCATAATCCATTGACAATTAATTCACAGGATAAATCTGTCGAGGACTATAGACCTGGGCAATTTGAAGAAGATGCATATAATGAAGAAGATGGATATGCCACTGCTAGTGAAGAACAAGAGCAGGTGGGTGGGGCTCCGGGCCAAGCCAGAGTGCCAAGGACAGTCACAAAGTGGCCAAGAGACAAAATGGTAGTCACTGAGGTTGAGAGAGAAGGATGCCAGTACCATAGACACAAAAGCGCAGGTTCAGGGCTCATTGCTAGACAAAAGATACCTTTGGATTTGCCAGAAATCAAAAAACTAAGCGATGAACAAAAGTGGTACTTGTTTGAAACCTATATGCAGAAACACTTGGAGTTCCAGGAAGACATGAAAGAGCAGGCATTCAAGCTTTTGTGGAAGGTTGCAGCCAAGGCATGGAGACAATTTAGATTTCAGCTTAGGTGAGATTTTGTCAGAAAAGGACTCGAGCTCTTTGGAAAGCATGACTTTATCAAGCCGGAACAATGGAAAAAATTTGTGAAACAACAAGAAACCGAGGAAGGCTCATCTGTTAGTGGCAAGTTCAAGTCACTTCGAAGCCTGAACACTAACGAGCACATCATGGGTCCAGGTGGTTATTCTGGGAAACTACCACAGTGGGAGGAAGAGGACAGGAAATTAGCTGCGGCTGGGATCGCCAACCCATATGATGCATATGATGATCGTTCTAGGAATTGGGTGCGAGCAAGGAGTAAGCTAGTGGTGGAAGACGGTGTTGCCGTGATAGTGTACAACAAAGAAGCAAATGAAAATGTGGCTGCAGACATCATGAAAAAGAATGCACATGCAGAATCTTTAGGAATGACTTCATGACTGAGGGAGAATGATGTGCTAAGTCAGTGCTTGGGCCACCCCGGACAACCAGGTCGCGTGCGCGGTGTCTCCAGCTACCAAGGTTGAAAGTTTGCATGATCTCAGCACGCTTCCATGTACAGGAAGAGGAAGAGAGCGAGTACTGACTCATCAGTTGATAAGCAACAGATGAAGGAAGAAATGAACTCAAGATTGAGATGGAGAAGGATATGCTTGACATGATGGCACGAGGGTACCAGGTGGTATTTGCACCAGTGTCCAATCGCACAAGCCCTTCACCCACCGGACTGAAGAGCAGTTGTGCATCCGCAGATAATGTAGGTTTGATCAATGGCACTATAGAGTTGTCGACAGAGGTAGTGCACTATGACGATCCTACACAGGAAGACCTTATAGGCACGTTGACTGAACCCACAAACTGTGGCCTACGGATCATATTTCATGGTGTTGAATGTGAAGCTGCAATTGATGTGGTTCAACCAGAGCAGACTACGCTACATACAGTCTCGATTCATGAAGATTGTGTTGTGGTCGAAGTGCTGCATGTATATGTTGTCTTTAGGGATCACGCACTGGAACACCCTCCTAATGACGAGGTGACGACACTTGGACAAGCTCTACACCAGAGGATACAGTGGAAGAGGTGTCACATTCACATCAAAGGAGCACCAATTCTAAAATCTTGTTCGCACACTACGGTATAGATTCCTTCTAGTTCACAGACTACAGGACAGGTTTCTTCCTCACATGGTTTCCCACTTCCTCCTCCTCCACCACCCCTAGAACCGCAAATTACAGAACATGTTCCTTCCTTACCTAGTTCCCCACCTCCTCCTCCTCCACCACCCCCAGAACCGCAAATTACAGGACACGTTCCTTCCTCGCCTAGTTCCCCACCTCCTCCTTCTCCACCACCCCCAGAATCGCAAAATACAAGACATGTTCCTTCCTCACATGGTTTCCCACCTCCTCCTCCACCCCCACAACTACAAAATACGGGACAGGTTTGTTCCTCACATGGTTCCCCACCACCTCCTCCTCCACCCCCACAACTGCAAATTACATCCCCACCTCCTCCTCCTCCTCCTCATGAAACAACAAAACCTCCATCCCCAAACGAAAGTGCTCAAAACAATGATGCCAAAGCAGGAGCCCAGAGTCATGTGGTGGCTGATGCTGAGAAATCTGTCAACGACAATTTGAAGAAAGTTGCAGGTACATCTGGGCCCAATATCTTTGTAATAGCTGCTGGTCAGACACCACCTGAGAAACCTTCTTCAGCCATCTCAAAGCAGCAGGAAAAGAAACTCACTAAAAATAAAAGGTCTACCAGAAAGCGATCTGAGAAACCTTCTTCAGCCATCTCAAAGCGGCAGGAAAAGAAACTTGCTGAAAATAAAAGGTCTCAGAAGCCTACCAGAAAGCCATCTGAGGATCCTTCTTCATCAGACAAGAAAGCCATTGAGAAACCTTCTTCAGCCATCTCAAAGCAGGAGGAAAAGAACCCTACCAAAAAGCCATCTGAGAGAAATGCCAAGAAGAAGGCGGCCAATGTTGCTATCACTGAGATTAACCCACGCTACAAATTTGGAAATAAAATGCTCAGTGCTGCTGAACTCAAGCATCCAGATACTGCTTCTTCTGTCACTAATATCCATGATTTCTACATGGGACGTTGTAAGGATAAGGATGGGTCTCTGATTACAGGCATAATATGGCCCAAGCATGGCTGGTGGTCTATGAGAGAAGATGATAAATACGAGCTGTTGTCTGTGATCATCAGCGACTTGTACGATCTCTTCAACTTGGATGCTTTGGATATGGGACTTCTCTGCTGTTTCATCTTGTAAGTTGCTTGAAAATTTAATCTGCTTCTCACTAATCATTTTCTATCTAAATGTGATTTCTACCTCAGTTCATCTTTACTATGTATTTTGCCACCTTACACTTTGTTTTTTCTTAATATTAGAAATATGGCTGTAGAAGTTGAGAAGAAGAAGGATGAAGTTGTCTTTCTTGATCCTGAATGCTTTAGCAAGTCAAATATACAAAATAGCTATTCTTTTTTGTGTCCTATATGAAGCGTGCCTACCAGTCATATGCTAAAAAGAGAGTCATTGTTTTTTGCTATAACACTGGGCAGCACTGGATTGCAGTGGTGATCCTTCCAAAGCAGAACAGGGTCTTGTATCTTGATTCATATAGGATCCTAGGCACTGATTTCTCCGAGTTGGAACTTGCCATTGATGAGTAAGTTCTTTCTTTCTTAACCTGCAAACTTCCTCAACAAACTCTGTAGAGTTTATTAATGGTGCCCGAACCATTGTTGCATGTTTTGTTGTAGTGTTTGGAATAGTTAATGCGATGACAACAAGTTGCCCTGCCGCGTCTTGAAACATGACAAGGATGTTAATGTACGTATTACTTAGTATTTCCTGCCTGTGGAAGCTAGTACTAAAGATTGAGTTTATTTCTTCTCACCGCTGTTTGTCTTTGTATATTTATCGCTGTGCCACCAACAACCTCAAGAATCCAGAGTCTGCGGCTTCTATTGTGCCTATCACATGCTTACATTAAAAAATAAATTGAAGGACCCTGAGGTACTTTCTTGGGATCTGCATTTGTAACACCTGCAACTGAGCACAGTTCTTGCTTATTAGCACTACACATGTTTGGTAACCACCTGTGTGCTGACTGTTGACATTGTTATATTCAGGCATTTCACCTACCTACTTATCCGCTCCACAAAGAGACACTGCTCCACGTTAGGGAAAGAACTGACTCATTCCTCATGAACCAGGTGATCACACCCTCAGGAAAATTTCACATTAATGATGCTATGATGGCTCACATTGTATTTGTTACCAATCCTTATGGTTAAGCCAGTGATATTGTTGTGAACCTTACTTGTTAGATGAGGATGCTGAATACCTGAATTTTGTCAGATGATACATGTGAATTTTGTGGAGTTTTATGAATGTAGATGATGGGCCTAATTTTTGTGAAAGTAGACAACGTATCTCCTTTGGTCAAGACAGAGGAGACGTAAGTTCACAGTACGCGTCTCCTTTGGTCGATAAGAGGAAACACACATACACAGTAGGCGTCTCCTTTGGTCCAGACAGAGGAGACGCACGTACATAGTACGCGTCTCCTTTGGTCGAGACTGAGGGAGACGCGTGCTGACAAGATGCGTCTCCTTTGGTTGAGACAGAGGGAGACGCGGGTTCACAGCAGGCGTCTCCTTTGGTCGAGACATAGGAGACGGGCACTGACAAGACGTGTCTCTTTTGGTCAAGACAGAGGAGACACGCACTGACAAGACGTGTCTCCTTTGGTCGAGACAGAGGAGATGCGCACTGACAAGACGTGTCTCCTTTCGTCAAGACAGAGGAGACGCGCACTTACACGACGCGTCTCCTTTTGTCGAGACAGAGGAGACGTGTCATGGAAGTATTTTCCGCGTCTTCGATGTTGAGTTCATGTAACGGGCTCGGTTTCTGTGCCTGTTACCAAAGGTCCATGTGGGCCCAGAGAAATAGACATTTCAGGTGACTGGTAACTAGTTTCGGTAACGGTCTTTGTAAGACGCCCGTTACTAATATGTGTTATGAGTTACAGGCTCAGTGTCTACACCCGTTACCAAAGGCCTCGGTGGGCCCGGAAAAACAGCCATTTTAGGTGACCGGTAAGTAGTGGTGGTAACGGTCTTGTTCGACGCCCGTTACAATTATGTGTCATCAGTAACGGGCATCGACCTGTTACCTTTGTTGGCTCATTTGTAATGCTTGATCGATAACGAGCGTTTTGCCCGTTATTAATGGCCATCCGCGCCCGTTACCAATATTTATTTTTCACGTAGTGGTATTTACTGAGACAGACACCTCCAAGGTATACTGCAGACTACAGAGCCGCATGCACACAAATCCGCTGAAGTGTCGTATGTTGATTGTGGAATCTTAATTGTTGAGAGTTTCAAAGGCTCGCATGGACATGAACGTCGTGGGCGCGACGAGTGACGACGCGATGTGATTTGTGCAAGCAATATCTGTACTCGCTACAATGCTGCATCGGGCTCTTCATTTCCTCAAAGATTAAGGCTACGTTAACGACAGATTAGCAATTTGGGGTTCCACTTTTTTGAGGGCCTGTTCGGTCGCTCAGTTCGCACGTGGCCATCGACGGATCTGTGTTTACTGTATCTCTATATCTCTATCTCTATCTTTATCACTACTACTAAAAAGAATGAAATGGCGACAAAAAAATAGATATGTCATTCCTCCGCTGCACCCGTGGCTCCGCACCCGTGCCGCACGGTACATTAATTTTTCCTTTTTAACCCCTCCGCTCGGCATTCTCTTTTCCGCTACGAGAAACCGTCGCCCACGCCCGATCTCGACCGCCGCCGCCGCACCTCCCATGGCCGCCGCCGTCGACGCCCACACTAGCCGTCCATTGGAGCGCCGTTGTCGCCAGACGCCACCGTCAGCCGGAGCCACCGCCAACGCCCCTCACCTGCCGTCCGTCAGAGCGCCTCGCACGCCCACGCAAGGCCGCCACCGCCGCACCTTGCATGGCCGCTGCCTCCGCCGCCGCCCACACCCGTCGTCCCTTGGAACTCGGACGGGAAGCCCTCGATCCCACGCATCACCTCGTGGCCCGAGTACCAGCCGACAGTGCTGCACGAGAAGTTGCCTCCGCTCGAGATACTGAGGTATAAAAAGCAAGGATCTGTGGATTGAATTTGGAATTTTGGATTTCTTTCGTTTGAAAAGCCTCCGGTGTATGAATCCCAATTACACAGAATTCAAGTTTCCTCAGATAAAATAATAATGATCTGTGCAGGTATCTGGATGTTGCTGGCCAGAAGAATTGTAACCTTTACTTCTACAATGGTGTGGCTCTATTTGTTGGATGGCTGGTATGGCAGCTGTGCTTATATCCATCACCCTTTATGTACAATAGTTTTAGTTAAAACAATTTTCTATAGTCGTAATGCTATAATTCTGGAAGGTTTCTCTAAATGTTAGAGCACTGTATAGTTAGGTTCCCATCAGCTGCGATTGCTGTTTTTACTATTTCCACTGTCAACACACACAACAGAGCTTGCAAAATAGCCCTGTGAATTCCATGTTTTCCTTGGAGTTTTGACCAGGTTCAGTGAAAATATATTTTTTAAATATTTTTGTGTTTTTCATCATTACAAATCAAAAAATGAAAATGTCAAATGTGTTATTATCATTGATGACTTGGATTTGAAAGTAATAAGGGAAATGTCTTTAGTTGCATGCACCAATCTAGGAACTTTTATGACCCAATTCAAATATTATGTTTGGATGCTGACTCCCCCTTTCCAAACAAAGCCTAAATATTTTCTTTAAATGTTAGTTTTGCTCTGTTGAATATAAAATTATTAATGCATCTTTTGTTGGCTTACATGTTGCTCGGATAATCTTATTTGTGTATTTGTTCACCCATATGTACTTGCACTACGATCAGGTATCTATGGCATTATCTTTTTTTTTCTGAGGACACTATACTGACAAGGTACCGTTAGTATCAGGGTAACTGGGTAAGTTTGGTTGACAGCAGCTTTGATGTCGACCTTATTGTGTTTGGGTAGTATTGCAGCTTCCAGGTTTTCTTTCCTTTTGGTTGTGCACAGAAAAGTGTTTCTTTTCTTTTTTAAAAATGGAGTGTGTCAAGAAAAAACAGTACTAAATGTTATCAACAATCAATATTATACAAACTTGTAACAATTATATTTGCAAGGTAGTAAATTCTTAAATAGACAAATACGTCAATGTGAGATTGCCTGTGGATGCATCATGATGTTTATTGATTTATTTATTCAGTACATAAGCAAATTCTCCTAGAAAAAGAGGGGAAAATCATATGGCTTATTGGGATTTACAAAAAAAATGATAAAAGTTCCTGGAGGCAAATAAACTCACTGTAATCAGCAAAGTTATGCATCCATAAGGTCATATCACGCTACATTTTAAAAATTACTGGGTGGTACAATTTGACACCAAAGGGGTATGGAAAAATGAAAGTGAAAATGCTGCTCTATTTCAGAAGTACCCAGCTTAAACAGTTCTCGAATCAAGGAAGCAGAATTTTGAACTTTACTCAACTATACAGTGAATGATCGCTAACTAAATATTAAACTTTACATAGCAATGTGCCAAGGTGTATGAATAGGAAGAGTATTGTGTGGTGTTAGCTGGTTTCTGTATTCTTTCCTTCCACTGATAACTCTTTTTCTAGATATTCCAAAGTCAATTTTGATTACCCTACAAACATTTTGTAACCCAGTACTTTTCTGTGAGTTATTTTTTGCTCAGACTTATCTTTGAAAAATACACCAACTGATCAGGTTAAAGGCGAAGCAAATATCTCGTACATATGCTCACGTTACTATCGTGCTCCTGAGCTTATATTTGGTGCAACTGAATACACAACATCTATTGATATATGGTCTGCTGGATGTGTTCTTGCTGAGCTTCTTCTTGGTCAAGTAAGTGCTTTAGTTACCCTCTTTATGGGCTTACATATCTTTCCATCTTTTACACCTAATGTGATTTCAGCAGTGAAGTTAAGTGACTTATTTTTTTTTTGCAATGTATTAGCCATTATTTCCTGGTGAAAGTGTTGTGGACCAGCTTGTTGAGATTATCAAGGTAATTAATGGGTTTGCATACATAATTAATTATTTGAGGAAGATATTTCCAATAAACTTTGCTACTTTCAGAATTGAACAAAGATGAACTCCATGCAGGTTTTGGGTACTCCAACACAAGAGGAAATCCGGTGTATGAATCCCAATTACACAGAATTCAAGTTTCCTCATATAAAAGCCTGTCCATGGCACAAGGTGTGTGCACATTTTTTGTCAGTGAAACTCCTCTAAATAGAATCTATTGATATGGTCACTCTGGTGGAGTTCACACAACCTTAGCAAGTTTCACCTGTAAAGTTGTTTTTCCCCTACCACTGAAGTAGGCCTACATGCAAACTTCTCATCCAAGCAGCTATTGCTAAATTTCAATAGAGTTCCTTTGACCCTGTAGGATCATACTGCTACTCATTAGTGTCAAACATCAGCCCAATTCAATTTTCTACATCGGATGATCTCAATAAGTTGTAATACATGGAAGATGCCAATGCATATGTTATATGTCTGTGTTAAATATGATTTGCAATACTGTTTTCTATTGTCATACAACCCCCTTATTCTTTTGCTGTTCCTAATGGAATTCTTATCACAATGGTTATGCTGCAGATTTCCACAAGTGAATGCCTCCAGAAGCAATAGATCTTGTTTCCCGCCTTCTTCAGTATTCACCGAATCTGCATTGTAGTGCTGTGAGTTTTTCCATCTCCAGTTGTCTTCTTAAAAGTCTGTTCAATATGTTGAATTGTTTTGACTATTGCCCAGCAGCTTCCCGCGGGACTCCACCAGGTAGTGGGTCACGGAAGACGGGCTCGGCGCCGACGCGCTGTCTCGCCGCTGCATCCGGTAGGATCTCCTGGAACAAATCAGTTTGTGTTCAGCCATCTCATTCTCTCATTCCTTTTACTGCCTTTGTTTGTGCTCAACAGTGATGTGTGATAGTCTCAGGAACAGACTCGTACTCGTACTGATTTTCAAAAAACATGCACACCAGTATGCTTCGGTTTACCTTTGCATATGTAGTCTCCGATGCTTGATCAAGAATATAGTATGGCTACAAGAAAATTATTTTTTGGAGCAGATGTTGATTTATAAAAGACTATAGTCTCTACATGTTGCATTCATTTCAAGTGATCCTCAATAGTTCATAATATCTCTATGGATGATGCTTGCATTCAGGAGGCACAAGGGAAATTCCTCCTCTCCAAAAAAGTCAGGACCATGTTTTGGATTAGATTTTTAATTAACACTAATGATGAAAACTTGCCTGGTTTGGACTTTTCAGCAATTGTGAGTTTCCATTATGCCTGTTTGCTTCAAGCAAAGCTACGTCCTTTTCAAACGTAGTCATGGTTAAACCATATTCATTTTGTTTTATGCATCTGACAATATTAATTCAGTTTCGTGCATCTGAAACTGAAGCAGATGACCGTAACTCTTTACTGATAACATAAGCATATGACCGTAACACTAATGATGAAAACTCTAATTAGCCTTCTTTGTTCCCTGGTTTGGAGTTTTCAGCAATTGTGAGTTCCCTCGTATGCCTCTTTGCTTCAAGCAAAGCTACTTCCTTTTCAAAACTTAGTCATAGTTAAACCATATTTATTTTGTTTTATGCATCTCACAATATTAATTCAGTTTTGTGCATCTGCAACTGAAGCAGATGATCGTAACTCTTTACTGATAACATAAGCAGATGACCGTAACACTAATGATGAAAACTCTAATTAGCCTTCTTTGTTCCCTGATTTGGAGTTTTCAGCAATTGTGAGTTTCCTGGTATGCCTTTTTGCTTCAAGCAAAGCTACTTCCTTTTCAAAACTTAGTCATAGTTAAACCATATTTATTTTGTTTTATGCATCTGACAATATTAATTCAGTTAGCAAACTGAAACTGCCAACAATCATGGGCAGGGGTGCAATTCTGTTAGCAAACTGAAACTTCCAACAATTTTCCAACTAAAACTAACAAGCCTCTGATGTGTTGTGTGCTATGACCCATAAGTTTTCTTGTTTCATGACCAATACTGAACATGTGAAATTATTTTTGTACAGATTCACATTTAAGGGCACTTGGCATATAGAGCGCTGATGGACCAAGGGCCAAGATCAACAAGGTGCAGGGTGCCTCTTGGAGATGTCACAAACACAAATACCATAGGTAATCTTTCCTACAAGGTCACTTGTGTTTACTCAAGTGCAAACATGTGTATTCACCAATTGTGTATCCTGTCATGTCAGTAGTCCCAATAAGTGGTGACGCTCCCAACAGAGAAGATTCTAAGGGACGTAAGAGACGGAAGGATAGAGAACGGTATGCAGCGATGTCACAGGATAAGAAGGACGAGCTGAATAGGAGGAAGCGTGAGAGACGGAAACAGAAAAATGCATCTTGTAAGCATTACTCATGTCGACAACTGTGTTAAATAAATAATACTAGAATGAATTCATCATTGTTTAGCATATGGTTTTGTAGCTATTGAAGAAGGTGAGAATAGTGAGTAGCTACATATGCAACATGTGGAAACTGAAACAGCAGGTTGTGCTTAAGCTCATTTGTTTTTTCAGAAACAGCATGATAGAAAATTGATTCAATACGAATTTGATTACTTTTATGTGAAACACATCAAACTTTTGTAATCAGATGGATGTGTACCGATGGAGGAACATGAAAATAATGACTGGCTCCATAGAGGAAATTTGGATCAATATAATGAGACCGAACATTTGGTCCAGGATACTACAGGTTTGTCACATAATCGATTGTTTTCTCTGCAACAAATATAATGGTAACATATTTCTTGAAATAGTTAGAACAATGTTTGGGGTTAACAGTCTCATGAATTATCTTGTTATAAATGATTATTTCGAGGTGATTGGCCACACACATGGCATCACTTGAATTTAAGATGTTGCAGGGGTCATGAAGGGTGGGGCATTTAATAATAACGGATTACTGATACGTTGGATAATTTTGTGTGCAGATGGATGTGTACTGATGGAGGAAGGTGAAAATAATGACCGGCTACATATGGAACATGTGGAAACTGAAACAGCATGTTGGTCTTAAGCTCATTTATTTTTTTTTGGAAGCAGCATGGTAGGAATTTGATTCAAGACGAATTTGTTCACTTTTATGTGAAACACATCAAATTTCTGTAATCAGATGGATGTGTACCGATGGAGGAAGATGAAAATAATGACTGTCTTCATAGAGGAAATTTGGATCAATATAATGAGACCGAACATTTGGTCCAAGATACTCCAGGTTTGTCGCATAATCGATTGTTTTCTCCGCAACACATAGAATGATATACAGATTTCTTGAAATATTTATAACTATGTTTGGGGTTAATAATGTTATAAATGATTATTTCGAGGTGATCGACCACACTCATGACCAATCACTCCCTATGCAAAATGTTATTTTGTTTACTCTTGAGCAACGTCTTAAATTCAAGTGATGCTGATTTTCACATAACCACATTTTAAATAGTTGTGAAACATTTGCTGAATACTAGGGGATAACTAAATACAATTGTTCCATTTAACTGTAACAAACCAATTAGTGAACCTTAAACCTCGATTATATTTAGCACCATGAAACATGTACAACTTTCTTTAGGTGCGGGTGATGAATCATCCGATGTGGATGACCAAACAATCATCTCTCCTGGCGAACGTCATCGTCGGAGGGATAGAGCACGTTTTGCAGCCATGTCTCCTCTTCAGAGGGAGGCAATCAATAAAAAAAGGCGTGATGCGAGAGCTGCAAAGCATCTATTTAAGACGCCACAAGAGAAGAAGGAGATTAGAAGGCAACAACAGCTTAACTACAAACAGAAGACTAAAGAACAACGTGCAAACAACTTGCATCCTGACTCCATTGCAATGGCAAACCCTCAATTTAAACCAAAGGTTGTATTCCCTCCTGGTGAAAATCTCCCTCAAGAGTATTGAAACAAATGGAAATCCCTGATTTTGGTGGCACACCTGTCTACGTCAAAGCAGATGTACAGGAACCTCCTCAGCAAGTAGAAACCCCAGAGACATTTCTATCCAACACTATCCATACGTCCCACCTAACTCCAGGATTGCGACATTCTCGACGAAAGCGTCGTAATCAAGAGTTTGAAGCAACCATTGAAAGAAACACCAAAGGGGCTACTGGTGAAAACGAGGGTTTTGTGAGTCAGCCGACACAGTTGTGTGTCGTTGACAATGGTAAACTACTTGCCAACCTATATATTACAACTGATAAATTAATACACATTTAACCAAACTGTGTTTTAATGTTATATAAAGGTGACACGCAAACCTACCCTCAGGGTGACGGAACATCAGATGCGTTAGGAGCAGGTGACAACATTACTTGCTTCAGGTCGGTCGGCACCATTTCTATGTCTCACCCACCATTCAATTTGTGCAGGTACTTCTGGACATGCACTTCGTAATGAAAGGTGTACTCAGACACAACCATCCGTTGTTGACGAGCCTGATTATGTGCTGCCACGTGATTTGCACAGATACCCTTATGAAGGTATGTGTCCATGACGTGTGTGCTCTTCCTATTCAAAATGTGCATATCCATCTATGCTCGTCTCACATGTGACAATGCGTTTTGTCAGATGGTGATGAGAACATCGTACTCGATGAGGACGACGAAGAGGATGAAGGGTACCTTTTTGTGGGACAAGGTATACCTCGTTGCTATTTCTCGCTTTAAGATTCCATTTTAACCAACATATAACACCCTTGACCTATGCTAAATATTATATTATCAAAGGATGATGATGATACCGTCATGGATGCCGACCTCGAAAAGGGTGATGAAAATAACATTGAACCTGATGCACCGGATCCATTCGGTGCGGTTTACGGCAATGTCCCAGCAGAGGGTCACACACTAAAGCCAGTGGATAATTGCGAGTTCTGCAATGCAAAGAAGTTTGAGTACGAACCAAAGGGATTCTGCTGCCGTAGTGGAGCTATTCATCTATCCACCCCTGACACACCCCCGGATGAACTTGTGCGATTGTGGACGGCCTCAGACGCTGACGCCAGGCATTTCCGTGACCACATCAGATATTTCAATGGGCACTTCTCGTTCACTTCTCTGCACTGTAATCTTGATAGTACAACCACCGACACCCAGAAATGTCCCATCTACACATTTCGTGCACATGGCTCCCTTTACCATGATGTTAAAAACTTTGGGAAAGAAGAGAAGTATGAACCTAATCACCTCGAGCTTTATTTCTACGACGATGATCCGTCCCTTGATTATAGGCTCAGCAAGTGCCGTGAGAAGACTGAACAGAAAGACAGAGAGGTCATTCGTACGTTGGCCAACATCTTTAGCGGTGGCATTAATCCCTACTCGAATCATCTTTGCACTATGGGAGAGGTAGATGATTTTTCGGATTACCATATCGAGTTCAACCTTGATCAATGGCTTGACCAGAGAACATACAACAAGCCTTTAACGTCAGAGATTGCAGCCGTTTGGGTTGAGGGGAGCGAGCATAGGGGTCAATTTGAAAATAGTGTCGTTCTCCACGGGAAGGATAGGTCATGGAAAGGCATCCGGTCATATCATGGCTGCTACGACCCCCTCTCGTACCCGCTCTTCTTTCCAAGGGGGGAGTTCGGGTGGCACAACTACATTCCCAAAGTTGGTGTGACTGAGGCACAGGTCAACAGAGCTCGAGCGATACACAAGGCGCGTGCTCAGGGGGGTGGCGAGGATGAAGGTTCTGCTGGCAATAAATGTGTTTCCGTGCGTGATTACTATTGCTACAGAATGCAGATGCGACCTGGGATTTTCAATCCAATACTATATGGCAAGCGTCTGTTCCAGCAGTTTGTCGTCGACACCTACGTGAAGATTGAAAGCTCGCGTCTTGACTTCATCAGAAACAATCAGGATACTGTGAGGGCTGACCTGTACCAGGGTTTGGTTGACAGCTATCGTACGGCGGTGGAAGATGCGAATGAGGTTGGGAAGCGTACCGTGCTATCACCGACGTTCATTGGTGGTCCCCGTGATATGAGGCGTCGGTACATGGACGCGATGGCTCTGTTGCAGAAGTATGGAAAATCGGATATCTTCCTCACCATGACGTGCAATCCGAATTGGGATGAGATTAAAAATGAGCTATATCCAGAATAGTGCACGTAGGACCGTCCAGATCTCGTGGCTCGAGTGTTTAGAGCCAAGTTAGAGGAGCTGAGGCAACAGTTGATGTACAAGGACATACTTGGGAAGGTTAAAGCCTACGTATATGTCGTTGAGTTCCAGAAGAGGGGCTTGCCACATGCACGCTAGCAGCTGATAATGCAGAGGAAGTACAAGATCACCTGCCCTGAGCAGTACGACGTGATTATCTCTACAGAGCTACCTGATAAGAAGAAGTACCCTGAGCTCCACAAGATGGTCATCAAGCATATGATGCACAGACCATGCGGGGTGCTTAATCCAAACTGCCCATGCACAAAGGATCGTACTTTGTGCAAGAACTATTACCCAAGACCATTTTGTGATTCAACGTCGCAAGGCAAGGATTCGTACCCAGTGTACAGGCGGCGTGATGATGGTCATAAGGAGATGGTTCGAGGTCACATGCTGGACAATCGATGGGTTGTCCCGTACAACCCGTATCTTATATGTACTTTCAACTGCCACATTAATGTTGAGGCATGCAGCAACATTAAGTCCGTGAAATATCTGTTCAAGTATATCTGCAAGGGTCATGACAGAGCATCTATGGCTGTTAGGGAGAATGGGAAAAAAGATGCCAACGGGAACGTTGATGAGATCACGGACTACAAAGAGGCTCGGTGGGTGGGACCTCCGGAAGCAATGTGGAGGATATATGGCTTTGACTTACACAAGTGTAACCCACCGGTGCTGGCGCTGCAATGTCATCTCCTCGGCGAGCATATGGTTTCATTTCATGCACGGGACAAGGTTGAACGAGTTTTAAAAAAGCCACGTATCGAGGACTCGATGCTCACGGAATGGTTTACCTACAACCAACATCATCCAGAAGCTCAAGGAATCTTGTATCGTGACTTTCCAAAGTATTTTACCTGGAACGTGAAAGATAAATGTTGGCAACCAAGGAAAAACTCAGCATACCAGGTCGGGAGACTCGTGTCTGCGAGTCCGGTAGAGGGCGAACGCTATTTTCTTCGGGTCCTCCTAAACCATGTTCCAGGAGCGATTCATGGAGGCATCTTAGGACTGTGAATGGTGTGCATTATCATTCATTCCGTGATGCTGCTTGTGCTGCAGGTCTGATCGAAGATGACAACACGCTCGATGATTGTCTTACTAAGAGTAGTATATTCCAGATGCCATCCTCATTGTGTAGGTTGTTTGCTACAATATTGGTGTTCTGTGAGCCGAAGAATGTGGTCAGTTTGTGGACAAAACACTTTGACGCAATGGCAGAAGACTACAAGCATAAGAATCCAAATCCTCGGTGGGTGGAACAGATGGTTTTGATTGACATCAGGAACATGCTGCAATCTATGAAATCTAAGGATAACGACAAAGACATGAATAAGTTCCCCTACCAAAAATAGATGATGCATTTGATGACGCTAGCGCGGTCCCTCGTGAGATATTTGAGGAGGTCAGCATTAAGACAAATCCAGAAGATGTGGGCCTATCGTCTCTACTAAATGAGGAGTAGAGGGCTGCCTATGATGAGATAATGTCCACAATCGACTCCAAACAAGGTGGCTTATTCTTTGTAGATGGACCAGGCGGTACAGGAAAGACTTTTTTGTATAGAGCGCTTCTCAGAACCGTTCGTAGTCAGAACAAGCTTGCCGTTGCTACAGCTACATCTGGTGTCGCAGCATCTATAATGCCTGGTGGGAGGACAACCCACTCACGTTTCAAGATTCCCCTAACGCTCGACGATAAACAAGGATGCGGCTTCACAAAACAGTGTGGAACTGCCAAGCTGCTACAGCAAGTGTCTCTAATCATTTGGGACGAGGCGTCTATGACAAAGAGGGAGGTTGTGGAAGCATTGGACTATAGCATGTGTGATATAATGGGACGGAAGGATCTTCCATTCGGTGGGAAGACATTTGTCTTTGGTGGAGATTTCAGGCAAGTCCTCCCTGTTGTACGTAAAGGATCCAGGGCTCAAATTGTCGGTGCTTCCTTGCGAAAGTTGTATCTTTGGGAATTCATGCGACATCTTAAGCTCGTGCGCAACATGAGGGCCCAGACTGACCCATGGTTCGCGGATTATATGTTGCGCATTGGTAATGGCACAGAGGAGGTTAATGAAGATGGTGATGTACGCCTTCCTGACGAAATATGTGTCCCGTACACTGGGGATTCCGAGAAAGATCTTGACACATTGTGTCGGGGACGGTCGTTAGGGGTCCCCTAACTAAGGGGATAATCACCCTCGTTGAACGCAAACTGACCAAGGGCTATTCCCCAAACCCCGGTCACGGGACATCGCGGGCCCACGGTCTGCTACGGCCCAGCAGCAGCCTACACTGAGAAAGCCCGCTTGACCACCTCGCTCGAGGGCTCCGGCCCCTCAAGCGGATTTCCGCCTCGCTCGAGGGCTCCGATCCCTCGAGCGGATAACCGCCCCGCTCGGGGGCCCCGGCCCCTCGAGCGGATTTTCGCCTCGCTCGGGGGCTCCGGCCCCTCGAGTAGATTTCCACCTCGCTCGAGGGGATCGGGCCCCCTCGAGCGGGCCACCATCTCCGCTCCACCTGACAACAACATTTAATGTCCGGTCCCGCGGTGGCACGCCGAAGTCAAGGGTGAATCTCCCCCGACGCCGCGTGACTGACACAGCCAGAGCACCTGACACCGCCACAGTGCGGCCTAACCCGCCACTGTGCAGCCATGCCTGGCCCTGTGCAGGCGCTGCGCGGCCCTATGCGGACAAGCCGGTGTCATTCCACGACACTGTGCCACCTGCTCCCGTCCTCCCCTCACGGCGAGACCCTCGAACGGGCATGGGGGCACCCTAAGAGGGTGTACGGGTGGCGAGCAGGCGTACGCCCCGAATGGCACCGTCGTACGGGCGGCGTGTGCCACGTCCCCTCTGCCAACTCCAGTGCCGCATAGCCATTCCGGGTGCTGTGCGGCCATCCCCAGCGTTGTGCCACCACTCCTGCCACTGTGCGACGGGACGCGCAGCACTGCGCGAACGGGCCAGCGACGCACCGCAGTCCCTCACCACCAACTCCGGTCCTTCCCCCGGCGGCTAGGCCCTCGATTTGGCGGGGGCAGCCCCTCGAAGTCAAAGCAGGACAGGTCACAGTGACCGCCACGCTGCCCGCAGAAGCCGGAGGGCGCCACCAAGTCGCGCTAGGAACCATGACGGGGGGGACAAGACCGTCGGCGCCATACTGGATAGTACGCAGCCACTGTGCTGGCTGCCATCATTGTAGTTGCCCTCCCTTGGCCTATAAAAGGGAGAGGCAGAGCCCCCTGCGTGGGGACGACTCTCATTCACCCGCACACAACACACTACCACGTTCCAGATATTGGCACTTGCCTCAATCACTTGAGTAGGGACTTGGGGGGATTTCCTCCTCTCCCGCCTTGCTTGTAGCCCCCTCTACATGCACCACCAGTGCAAGCTAATACAGTGCGCGAGCACACCCTGCTGGACGTACGGCCGCGTGGCCGGAACCAGGATAAACCCCGCGTCACCTTAGCTTAGCACCGCCCATCGAGAAGTTGATCCCAGCGCAAATCACTAGTTGGTGCCAGTGCTAATCCGGACACCGACAGTTGGCGCGCCAGATAGGGGAGCGCTGTGATCGTCCACCCGCTTTCTCGATGGTGACCGTCACCGAGCAGACGTCGGAGAGGCCCGCCTGGGGCAAATCCGACTCGTTCCCGGCCGGATTCGAGATTTGGTTCGGGAGCATCCACTACCAGGCCATTAGCAACGGCTACCACATGCGTATCCTCAACAGGGACGCGCTCAGGGCGGCGCCGCCCGGGACGTCGGCAGCCCCGATGCCGGCGGTGTTTCCGCCACCTCCCCGACGCCGCAAGCGCTCAGGAAAGCGCTCACGACGAGCGCGCACGTCGCGGCGCCAAGCGGCGGACGCTGGCTCCCCCCAGGGGGTCGAAGCCGGTGAACTCCCACCTATCGGAGCAGAGCAAGGCGACGCACCTCCACCGGCGAACTCCACGGCGCATCCCGCGGAGGGGCCGTGGCTGCAAAGCCACGATTCCCCCACAGGATGCGCGGCGCCACCATGGCATATTCTTCGTCGGCCGGCACCAACCTGGCTGCATACGAGGACCTTCCGGACCACCACTACATGTCCATCTGGAACCTTGTCACCACCTCGCCCGACGATTCCTACCGCGACACCGACGGCGAGGAGTACGGGTACGGACGTGGGGCGCCGGAGTGGGACTACTCCGGACTGCGGAACCCCAGCGCTTTCAGGCGGTTCCAGGCCACAGCAACTTACTGCCTCACCTGCTCCGACGACTCCAGCGAGGGGGGTTACGATCCCACCCGCGAATGCTTCGTCGTCGTCCTCGGCGAGGGCGAAGACGAGGGAGGCGGAGCGGGCGATGCGGCAATCCGCAACAATGTGGTAGTAACCCCACCAGTAGGGGTGACGCCACCACCACCTGACGCAGCGCGTGCCACGCAGATGGCCCAACTTCGCGAGCTGGAAGCGAAGCTGAACGCAGAGCGCGAGCAGCTACGGCAGCTGAAGGCCACGCTCGAAAAAAACAAGGCCGGACCCTCAACACCGGGGGCGCGTGCTGCGGGACGCGTGGCCCGCGAGCGCATCAACGCCGACGCCGATGTAGATGAGATGCCAAACCTGGCAAGGGCCAGCCAGAAGCTTGTGGCTGCGGCGACTTTGATTCGGGCCATGCCCGAGACGTCGACGCCCGAGGGACGTAACCTGCGTCGCGAGGCGCAGGCCCTCATCGAGCAGGCTGCGGTGCAGCAAGCCGAAAGCTCCGCGTCCCGCATGCGCCATCAGTCTGTCACGAAGGCTGGTGGGGGCGGCAGGGACCAGGAGGCATCGGTTCATACCCCGCACCGAGCGCCTACCGTCCACGAAGGCAACCAGAGGACCCCTGCCAAGGATCGGATTCGGGATACGCGCGGCGCGCTCAACGATGGCGACACCCGCAACATCCTGAACAAGAAAAGGCAGGACGCCACCCCGTCGCACGGCTACAACCCACGGTGCGGTGGACGATACGACAGCCGTGAGGACAAGAGCCCGTCGCCGGAGCCGCCGGGCACGCGTGTGTTTGGCCTAGCGATCCGCACAGCCTCGATCCCCTCACGCTTTTGCCAGCCGACGACCGTGAACAAGTACTCGAGGGAGACGGACCCCCAGGTGTGGCTCAACGACTACCGCCTGGCGTGCCAGCTGGGTGGTGCCACCGATGATGCCATGATCATCCGCAACCTGCTGCTGCACTTGGCAGAATCCACGCGGACATGGCTCGAGCACCTGCCCGCAAACCAGATCCACGACTGGGACGACCTGGTCAGCACGTTTGTGGGCAACTTCCAGGGTACGTACGTGCACCCCGGGAACTCCTGGGACCTCCGAGGCTGCTCCCAGAAAGCTGGTGAGTCCTTGAGGGATTTCATCCACCGCTTCTCCAAGTGCTGCACCGAGCTTCCGAGCGTCGGTGAGTCCGAGGTCGTGCATGCCTTCTTGGAGGGCACGACTTGCCGGGACCTGGTGCGCGACTTGGGGCGGAACCCTCCCACCAGCGTCAACGAGCTGTTCGACATCGCCACCAGCTACGCCTCCGGCGAGGAGGCAGTGGGGGTGATCTTCGACGGCAAGAAAGGCAAGCGAGCCGAGGATGCGCCCGCGGAGGGCAGCAAGCCCAAGGAGCCCTCGAAGAAGCAGAAGCAGGGCAAGAAGAACCAGGGCAAGAAGCCCATGGAACAAGATGAGGGCCCCGAAGAGGTCAACGCGATCGACGCCGCCAACAAGGGGGCTCGAGGTCCCCCTCAAGGCGGTGTCTTCGACGACATACTGAAGAAGCCCTGCCTGTACCACAAGACCCCTGTCGCTCACACCCTCGAGCAGTGCGACATGCTCAAGAAGTACTACAGCCGCGTCACCGCAAAGGAGGACAACGACAAGAAGGATGCGGGCGACGGGGGCAAGGATGGTTTCCCGGAGGTGGAGAATGTGTTCTTCATCTTCGGGGGGCCCACCGTCGATATGACGTCACGGCAGCGCAGGTGTGAACGTCGAGAGGTCTACTCCATTCACCCGGCCGTGCCGTCATACCTCGACTGGTCGGAGGAGACTATCTCCTTTGGTCGTGAAGACCACCCGGATCACATCCCCAATCCGGGACAGTACCCGCTTGTTGTCGACCCCATCATCGGCAACACACAGTTCTCCAAGGTGTTGATGGACGGAGGCAGCAGCCTCAACATCATGTACTCCTCCACCTTGGAGCTCATGGGGATCGGCTTGGACAAGCTGCGGCCCAGCAGGTCTCCGTTCCACGGCGTTGCGCCGGGCAAGCGAGTCCAGCCCCTCGGACAGATCGACCTGCCCATCTGCTTCGGCACACCAAGCAACTTCCGCAAGGAGGTCCTCACCTTCGAGGTGGTGGTGTTTCGGAAGTTCATGGCGGTCCCGAACTATACCTACCTGAAGCTCAAGATGTCGGGGCCCAAGGGCGTCATCATGGTGGGCCCATCATTCCAACACGCGTTCGAGTGCGACATCGAGTGCGTTGAGCACGCTGAGGTGCTTGCGCATGACGAGGCCCTCGTGGCAGACCTGGAGAAGCTAGCCAACGAGGCCCTCCACTCCACCAACAAGCACGCTGGCAGCTTCGAGGCCGCGGAGCACACCAAGGCTGTACCCCTCGACCCCAGTGCTCCCGAGGGTAAGGTGCTGAGGGTCAGCTCCACCCTCAACCCGGAATAGGAAGTGGTGCTCGTCAACTTTCTCCGCGCCAATGCTGACATCTTTGCGTGGAGCCCCGCGGATATGCCGGGCATTCCGAGGGAGGTCGCCGAGCACTCACTTGATATCCTACCCAACTCCAAGCCAGTATCTCAGCGTCTGCGACGATTTGACGAAGAGAAATGCCGGGCGATCGGAGAGGAGCTGCGGAAGCTCTTAGAGGCCGGATTCATCAAGGAGGTGTTTCATCCAGTGTGGCCAGCTAATCCTGTACTAGTTAAGAAAAAGAATGGGAAGTGGCGGTTGTGCATAGATTATACCGGTTTAAATAAAGCATGTCCCAAAGTTCCTTTTCCTTTGCCATGGATTGATCAAATAGTTGATTCCACCACGGGGTGTGAGTTGCTATGCTTCCTTGATGCGTATTCCGGTTACCACCAAATTAAGATGAAGGAGTCCGACCAGCTCGCGACCTCCTTTATCACACCGTTTGGAATGTTTTGCTACGTGACGATGTTGTTCGGTCTCCGAAACGCTGGGGCAACATACCAGCGATGTATGCTCCACGTCTTCGAAGATCACATCGGGCGGACCGTTGAGGCATACGTCGACGACATTGTAGTAAAACCCAGGAAGGCGGACGACCTGGTGAATGACTTGCGCATTGCGTTCGACTGCCTCCGGGTGAACGGGGTCAAGTTAAACCCTGAAAAATGCGTCTTCAGGGTGCCGCGTGGCATGCTCTTGGGTTACATTGTCTCCCAGCGAGGCATAGAGCCCAACCCGGAGAAGGTATCGGCCCTTGAGCGGATGGGGCCGATACGCGATCTAAAGGGAGTACAAAGGGTCCTGGGCTGCCTCGCAGCTCTGAGTCGCTTCATCTCACGTCTCGGTGAGAAGGGCTTACCCCTGTACCAACTTCTTCGAAAGAGCGAGCGTTTCTCCTGGACCGCCGAGGCCCAGGAGGCCCTCGACAAGTTAAAGGCAACACTTGCCCACGCTCCGATACTGACCCCGCCTCAGGAAGGCGAACCTCTGTATCTCTACGTCGCCGGCACAACCCAAGTGGTCATCGTAGTGGAGAGAACAGAGGAGGGCCACGCCCTGCCTGTCCAGAGGCCGGTCTACTACATCAGCGAAGTGTTGTTAGACACCAAGACGTGATATCCCCAGATCTAGAAGCTGCTCTATGCGGTGGTGCTCGCGCGGCGCAAGCTACGGCATTACTTCGAGGCCCACCCTGTCACCGTGGTGTCTTCCTTCCCTTTAGGGGAGATTGTGCACAATCAGGACGTCTCGGGCAGGATAGCTAAGTGGTCCGTGGAGCTCATGGGTGAAGCCCTCACCTACGCACCACGAAAGGCGATCAAATCGCAGATCTTGGCAGATTTCGTAGCTGAGTGGACCGACATTCAATTACCCACCCCTCAGATCCAAGCTGAGTGCTGGACCATGTACTTTGATGGTTCGGTGATGAAAACGGGCGTAGGCGCGGGCCTGCTCTTCGTTTCGCCCCTTGGAGAGCACATGCGGTACTTGGTGCGCTTGCACTTTCCCGCGTCTAACAACATGGCGGAGTACGAGGCACTCCTCAGCGGCTTGCGCATCGCCATCGAGCTCGGCATCAAGCGCCTTGACATCTGGGGAGATTCTCAGCAGGTCATCGACCAGGTGATGAAGAACGCAAGCTGCCACGACGAGAAGATGAAGGCGTACTGCGCCGCAGTGCGTAAACTCGAGGACAAGTTCCTTGGCTTCGAGCTCAACCACGTCGCGCGCAAGTACAATGAGGAGGCGGACAAGCTGGCCAAGATTGCTTCGGGTCGGATCACCGTTCCCCCGAAGGTTTTCGCTCGCGACCTCACCAAGCCCTCTATTGACCTCGACAAACCTGCTAAAGCTTCCGGAAAAGCCTCGGGGGCCGACCCCTCGAAGGCCACGGGCGCCGAGCCCATGGACGAGGGCCCCTCGAATGGGGAACTCGAGAACTCAGACCTCGAAGGGTCCCAGGCGGACGAGGCCGAGGCGATGGAGATCGATGACCTCCCGCCCCCCCTCTCCCCCCCCCCCCGCGGGACTGGCGCGATGAGTACCTCGCCTGGTTAGACCGAGGGGAGCTACCCCCGGATCGGACCGAGGCGAGGCGTATCGCCAGGAAGGCCAAGTCTTTCGTCGTCATCGACGGTGAGATGTACAAGCGCAACACCTCGGGGATCATGCAGCGTTGCATCTCCATCCCCGAGGGTCGGGAGTTGATCCAGGACGTCCACGCGGGCGAATGCGGTCACCACGCCGCTCCGCGTACCCTCGTGGGCAAAGCGTTCCGCCAGCGCTTCTATTGGCTGACGGCGGTCACCGACGCCAACGAGGTTGTGCGCACCTGCGAAGGGTGCCAGTACTACGCGCGGAAGACCCACCTCCCGGCTCACGCGCTGCAAACCATCCCCATCACATGGCCGTTTGCCGTGTGGGGACTGGACATGGTCGGGCCCTTGCGAAAGGCGCCCGGGGGCTTCACCCACATACTGGTAGCCATCGACAAGTTCTCAAAGTGGATCGAGGTTCGCCCCATCAGCAGCCTCAGGTCTGAGCAGGTAGTGCTGTTCTTCACCGACATCGTGCACCGCTTTGGGGTACCCAACTCCATCATAACGGACAACGGCACTCAATTCACTGGCAAGAAGTTCCTAGAATTCTGCGACAGCTACCACATCCGCGTGGATTGGTCGGCCGTAGCACACCCACAGACTAATGGCCAGGTAGAACGTGCCAACAGCATGATTTTACAGGGCCTAAAGCCAAGGATCTTCAACAAGCTCAACCAGTTTGGCCGGAAGTGGATTCAAGAGTGGTCGTCGGTCGTTTGGAGCCTCAGGAACACCCTATGTAGAGCCACGGGTCTCACCCCGTTCTTCCTGGTTTACGGTGCAGAGGCCGTCCTCCCCACGGATCTGGACTACGGGTCTCCGAGAGTAAAAGCCTACCAGGAGGAGCGGAACTAGTGAGATCGCGAAGACGCGCTAGACTGCATTGACGAGGCCCGCGACGTGGCAGTCCTGCACTCCAAAAAATACCAACAATCCCTACGACGTTACCAAGCAAACAAGGTCCGGCCTTGAGACCTCAACAAGGGAGATTTGGTACTTCGACTTCGACAGAAGAATGAGGGACGCCACAAGCTTACGCCACCATGGGAAGGGTTGTACATCGTCGCCGAGGTCCTCAAGCCCGGCACGTACAAGCTCGCGAACGAGAGGGGCGAAGTCTACGCCAACGCTTGGAACATCCAATAGCTACGTCGCTTTTACCCTTAAGTTCCAAGTCGTTTTGTGCATATCCGGCACCCAAGTCGGCTGTATATACGTTAAGGTTGTGAATAAAGACAAGGGAGACTCGGCTTTCCCCTGAAAACCAAGTCCCCCTCGGGGGCTACTATGGGGGGCACCCCCCACTAAACGGTCCCATTTTTTCGCAAAAACCCTTTTTTCTAAAAATGCTAAGCGTCTCGCGCCTCGAAAGCTTAAGCAGACAAAGGCAGGGCGCAAGTAGCTAAAAGGTAAAGCCGGACGAGCCAGGGACGGCCTACGCCTCCAGCAGGATACGGCTTCCCTCTCACCACTTCGCCTTCAAGTTACTCGCGAAAACGATCGATCCCAGCTGAAATCTGCCTAGGTGACGGGAAAGGCGCAACGGCATACATAAAACGAGCCACACTTAAGTTACAAACTTCAAAAGATGGTTTGTTTATTTACATGAGCCACCCGACTCAAATCTCAGCCACAACCTAAGGACTTCTACGCCCAGCTACTTTCAGGGCTCGAGGGGACCCGCAGGAGCAGCGTTTGGGAAGAGGTCCTCCTCGAACACGTCGGCGAGGTCGGCGGCGGCGGTATCGGCCTGATCTAGGGCATCCTGCACTCCATCATCGTCAAGGCCATTTGCGACGACGTACCCTATGGCCAGCGCTGTGAAGTCGACGATGTAGTGCGTTGACACCACGCCGAGGGTCTTCTAAACACACCCTTCATGCGCTCGACGACGCGGCCGCTCAGAGCCCGAAGGCGGCTCGCCAGCGAGCTCCCTGACAAGCTGGTACCCTCATCGATGCTCTGGCACGCTTCAAGGGCCGCCTGCTCTTGGGTCGCGAATTCCTATTGCGACGATTTGTAGGCTGCCTGGAGAGCTTTCGCCTGCGTCGCAGACTCCCCCAGAGCTTTCCGCAGTCCTGGGAGGAGAAAAGGTGAGTCGAGAGCGAATCTCGACGAGCCTGGACGATAAATAAAGGCTCGGGGGCTGCAACTTACCCTCGACCTGCTTCTTCTCTGTCTCGAGCTCCGTACGCGTGGTTCCAGCCTCTTGCCGCAGCTGCAGAATCGAGGCGTCCTTCTCCCTGACGGCGGACCTCAGGGCTTCGACGGTGACGCTCTCCTGAACCAGGGCCCCGGTGCGCCGCTCGGCTTCCGCCTCCCGAAGTTGGAGTGCGGTCCTAGCCTCCTCAAGGGTGCTACGCTCCTGCTGGAGCTGGGACTGCACCTCCTCCCGCGCAGAGCGCTCACGCCAAAGGCCGGACCGGGCATCCTCGAGCGCCGTGCGCTCTTGCTGGAGTTGAGTCTGCGCCTCCACGCGTGTGACGCGTTCCTGCTGGAGCTGGCCCTCCACCACGGTGAGCGCCTCGGTCTTCTCCTGCAGAGCAGCGCCCAGCTTCTCGACCTCCTGGGTCTTCTGCTCGGCCTGGGTCTGCCAGGACCTCACTCCCACAAGGGTTGCGCGATCCTGCTGGAGTCAGGCCTGCGCCTCAGTGAGGGCCGTCTCCTTTTGCGCCAGCACGGCCTGGACCTCGGCGTGCGCCGCACGCGCCTTCCGCAGCTCCTCGTTCGCCGCCGTCAGCGCCTCCTCTTTCCTCTGGAGCGTGACCTTCAACCCCTCGACCTCCCTGGCCCTCTGCGCTGCTGTAGCCTGCTAGGAGTCACGCTCCTCCGCGCGGAGGAGGTTGTACTCGTGCCAGCTGTTGTCCGTCCGCAGAGCCTCCACCATCACGTCCAGGGCGTCGTACTGCGTCCGGTACCAGTCGAGGTCGGAGCTCAGCTCAGCAATGTGGGCGAGCCTCTCACCCGCCTGCTCCCGCAGCTCCTGCGGATGACGAAGGGGAGAAAGAAGAAAGAAAGTCAAACGAAAGACACGCAGACGAGGAAAGCGAACCAAGCGGCCCTTGGGCGAACACACTTACTTGAAAGACTTGGAGCGATCTGCCCCTGTGGATTTGGAGTGCATCGGCCAGGGTAGTCTGAAGGGAGGCGCCAAGGGTGCTAAACTCCTGCCACAGCTCCCTCTCCGATCTCGCCTCCTCCACTAGGCCCCGCAGCACTCCGGGAAGACGGAGCCTCTGCTCCCACTGCGGCACGCTGGCGCCGGACGTCGAGGCCGTAACGCCGGACGTCGATGCCCCAGCACCGGTCGCTGGTGCCTGCGACATCACGCAGCCATTGGACCGCACCACCAGCACCTCAGGCGCGGGCCCAGGGGCTGGCGCGGCCGCCACCACCGCCCGGCCCCCACTGGGGGCCGAATCACCATCAGCAGGAGCCCCGGTCGTCCCGCGGCCTTCTGCCCCCCGACCCACGGCACGGGCCTGCTCTCGGCCCTGCCGGGTACCGCGGGTCACCACCACCCGCAGGACATCCGCCGCTGCCTCCTCCCGCCGTTGCGGCCCCGTGGCCACGGTCGCGACTCATGACGCCTCGCCCGCCGCTGCCGTACCTGCCGTCGCCCGTGAGGTCCTCACCGAGCGGGGCCTCGTCGTGCGCGGCGCGTCTTGCGCCCCCACCTTGAGCGCCTTGACGGGCGCAAGGCCAGGGACAGCGGGTGCCGTCCTAACGACGGAAGAGAGAAAGAATGGGTAATCCAACACATGATATCAAGAACACAGAGAGCAAAATGTGACTCACCTTATGCCAGAGAGGCCCCGCTTGCGCTTCCTTGAGGACTCTGGGGGCGCCACCCCAGACCCAGTCGGCACCTCCGACGGCGCCCCCTCATCGAGGGGCACCGTATCCACCCCTCGAACAGGCTCCGCGAGGACCTCTTCGTTCCTCGGCGATGGGGGCGGCGCGGCCTCCCACCTGTCGGAGATGGTCCGCTCCCCCTCGCTCTCCTCCTCGTCTGAAGACGTGTTCACCGGCTCCGGCGGGGGGAGAGACCCTGCTACTCCCGCACCAGGTACTCCTCATTGTACCTGTTGAGGCACTCCTGCCTCCGGATCCTCTTCTCCTTCGCCTGGTCTGCCAGGCCTTTCTACCTTTGCTGCCTGGCGCGGTTGGCAGCATGCGACCTGGGCGTCAGCGGATCTGAGGTGGGGATGTTGACGTGCACCCCCTGTCACCGGCAACCACGGTTAGTTTGAACGCAGGAATAAAACGGGCAAAAATGAGGAATCGAATCTCACCAGATCGGCATCCGGGAGCATCACGAACAACCACAAGTCGTCGTCGCTGTGCAGAACCACCTTGAGGTTCACCGCGCGCCTCGCCCTCGTGGCCACTACGCCTGAGGGAGCGGCTCCTCCAGCAACCGCGAGCACGCTAGGGCCGCGGGGTCGGCGTCGCTCCTCATCTCGAAGATGAGAAGTTCCCTCTCCATGAGAGGGATCACCCGCCAGAGGTGAAAGTTGGCGATGACGGCTGCCACAGTCAGCCCGACGTTCGCCAACTGGCGCAGGGCGTTGGTAAGAGGCTCGAGCCTTGCCTGCCTCGACACGGGCGACACCCCATGCGCCCAAGACACCGGCCTCTCCTTCACCACCTTCCCGGTGTACGGCGGAAGCCCGGCACCGTCGTTGCGCAGATAAAACCAACCCTTCTCCCAGTTGGTGTTGTTCGTCGTCATCGTGCAAAGTAGGTACAACTCCTTCTGGGAGTCACGCGCTGCAAATGTAAGGCCGCCGGCGCGTACGGCCCGGCGCGTCCTCCTCTCCCCTGCGGCAAGAGTGTGCAGCTCTCCTCGGAAAAGGTGGATCCACAGGTCCCAGTGCGCCGGGATCCTTAGGAACCCCTCACAGACGGCAATGAAGGAAGCCGCCTGCGAAATGGTGTTAGGGGCGAAGTTGTGAAGCTCCACCCCGTAGTGGTGGCACAACCCCCTCATGAACTTGCTCCGGGGGCGTTGAATCCTTGCTCGTGCAGCCGCACGAAACTCACGACGTAGCCCGGCGGCGAGGACGGCTCCCGGTACGACGCCGATGGGATGATCCACACCGGGTTCACTTCGTCACCAGCCGGCGCCAACTGACCGCCGGCGACTAGCCCCTCCATGGATTGCAGGTCCACCGACGACCGGGGCCACGGATGAGCGTCCAGCACTCAGACCGCAGACATGACGGGAACGGCAGAGCGCGAGCGAACACGGAGCGGTGGAGCGCGAGCGAATCCAAAACGGCGGGACGCACAGCGATGGGGAAGGTGAAGAGCAACAGGCGGATGCAAATGGCAAAGTTGAGGAGCTCCCCCGCGCTCCCCTGCTTTTATAGAGTAGGAAGGGGCGGAGCCCCCGGAAACGCAGAGGGCGGCGGCAGTAAATGAGGTGGGCACCGCTCATTGCCGACGGCAGGGCCCCACCGCGCCGAAACTGCCGCGCGCACACGCGTGCGCTATGATTACCGCACGGTAATCCAAGGGACGCCGCGTCCCGTCCTATCATCGCGCGTCGCCCACGTCGCGTCGCCTTAAAAGGCGCGCCCGCCTCGCCTGCCCCGTGCCACGTCAGCCATGATCGAGTGGGCGTGGCAGCCAGCCATCCTACGGACGAATTTCAAGCGCCAGGGATTCCTTCTCATATAAGGAAAGCCCCAGGTAACCCCGAGCCGGGGATTCGAGGCCTGATCCCTCGAAGGGATGCGGCTGGCGCCCCAATCCGAAATAGGTTGAGGCCACAGGGCCGCGACCTGTCAGCGTACCCTCGAAGACGAACTCAAGGAAGCCCAGGGATCAAGCCCACAGGGCTCTACTGATCAGCGGCTCGAGGCCCGGCCCGCCGAGGGTGCGACGGGTGCCGCAGATGCCCCTCGACTCGGGGATGCACTGATCAGCGGCTCGAGACCCGGCCCGCGGAGGGTGCGACGGGTGCCGCAGATGCCCCTCGACTCGGGGATGTACTGATCAGTGGTTCGAAGCTCGGCTCGATGACAGATCGGTGAGCGCCACAGGTCCGCCAAGACGGGAGCGCCCGGCACCCCCGCAAATGCCCTACTGATCAGAGGTACAGGGCCTGACCCTCGATGGGTTCGAACAAGCGCCTCAGATCGACAGAGTCAGGAACGATCGGGGCATGCGCAATCGAGCCTGTCCCCGAACGCGAAGTTCGGGGGCGCCCCACATATCGTGTTCGAGGCCAAGACAGAGGCAGCCAATCGAGGGATCCCATCGAGGGAGTGCTTCCGCGCCCTCGGCCCCTAGTGAACGGGGTCGAGCCCTGCTTGGCAAACCTCTGCAAGCGCTTACATGGACGTGTCTCCGGACCACGAGCCGACCCCTATCGAATGGGGCACGGACGCCCACTCTAACTATCCGTTAACAGCTCACCGAGGCAACCGTGCTCGCCGCCCGCTCGAGGGTAGCACGGTTTGCCTCACCTCTCTACCCTGCGGAAGGGCAACGAGGGTCGTAATAAAGCCGAGAGTCTTCATCCGATCGTCCCTGATTGGGCCAGGGCTCGGGGGCTCCTCGCACCACAACCTCCCCGATGATCGCTGCATCAACCTACCTAGGGTTGCGTCCCCGAAAACGGTCAGCCTACCCGAAACGTCTAGGGTCAACACGATGCCTCCCCACCTGCGTAGATTGCCGATGCCGGCTGAAATACCGCCGAGGTCGGCTGAAACAAACGCAAGGCGAGCTACATCACCCTACGTATTTAACCCCTGCACGAGTGCACGCACTCCTATAGGGCTTCGGGGGCTTACACCCGCGGGTGCGGTAGCGCGCCCCCACAGGAAAACATGCACGATCAAAAGAGGACGAAACTCGCACATAGCACCCGAGAGCGACATCCTTTGCCGGAACGGTCCCCTTTCCAGCAAAGGCTCGGGGGCTACTATCGGGGACGGTCGTTAGGGGTCCCCTAACTAAGGGGATAATCACCCTCGTTGAACGCAAACTGACCAAGGGCTATTCCCCAAACCCCGGTCACGGGACATCGCGGGCCCATGGTCTGCTACGGCCCAGCAGCAGCGTACACCGAGAAAGCCCGCTTGACCAGCTCGCTCGAGGGCTCCGGCCCCTCGAGCGGATTTCCGCCTCGCTCGAGGGCTCTGATCCCTCGAGCGGATAACCACCCCGCTCGGGGGCCCTGACCCCTCGAGCGGATTTCCTCCTCGCTCGGGGGCTCCGGCCCCTCGAGCGGATTTCCGCCTCGCTCGAGGGGTTCGGCCCCCTCGAGCGGGCCGCCATCTCCGTTCCACCTGACAACAGCATTTAATGCCTGGTCCCGCGGCGGCACGCCGAAGTCAAGGGTGAATCTCCCCCCACGCCGCGCGACTGACACAGCCAGAGCGCCTGACACAGCCACAGTGCGGCCTAACCCGCCACTGTGCAGCCATGCCTGGCCCTGTGCAGGCGTTGCGCGGCCCTGTGCGGACAAGCCGGTGTCATTCCATGACACTGTGCCACCTACTCCCGTCCTCCCCTCACGGCGAGACCCTCGAACGGGCATGGGGGCACCCTCAGAAGGTGTACGGGTGGCGAGCAGGCGTACGCCCCGAATGGCGCCGCCGTACGGGCGGCGTGTGCCACGTCCCCTCCGCCAACTCCGGTGCCGCATAGCCATTCCGGGCGCTGTGCAGCCATCCCCAGCGCTGTGCAACCACTCCTGCCACTGTGCGACGAGACGTGCAGCACTGCGCGGATGGGCCAGCGACGCGCTGCAGTCCCTCACCACAAACTCCGGTCCTTCCCCCGGCGGCTAGGCCCTCGATTCGGTGGGGGCAGCCCCTCGAAGTCAAACCGGGACAGGTCATAGTGACCGCCACGCCGCCCGCAGAAGCCGGAGGGCGCCACCAACTCGCGCCAGGAACCATGATGGGGGGACAAGACCGTCGGTGCCATACTGTTTAGTACGCAGCCACTGTGCTGGCTGCCATCATTGTAACTGCCCTCCCTTGGCCTATAAAAGGGAGAGGCAGAGCCCCCTGCGCAGGGACGACTCTCATTCACCCGCACACAACACACTACCACGTTCCAGATATTGGCACTCGCCTCAATCACTTTAGTAGGGACTTGCGGGGATTTCCTCCTCTCCCGCCTTGCTTGTAGCCCCCCTCTACAGGCACCACCGGTGCAAGCTAATACAGTGCGCGAGCACACCCTGCTGGACGTACGGCCGCGTGGCCGGAACCAGGATAAACCCCGCGTCACCTTAGCTTAGCACCACCCATTGAGAAGCTGATCCCAGCGCAAATCACTAGTTGGTGCCGGTGCTAATCCGGACACCGACACATTGATCGAGAGCATCTTTCCAAATCTCAATGAAAACATGACAAACAAGAATTACATCACCTCTAGAGCCATTTTATCAACACGTAACGACTGGGTGGATGATATTAATTTGAAGATGATCAACAAGTTCCAAGGTGGGGAGGTGGTGTACCATGGTTTCGATGAAGCGGTTGATGATCCCCATAACTACTATCCTCAGGAGTTCCTTAACACATTGACTCCCAACGGGATACCTCCACATGTCCTAAAGCTAAAGATCGGCTGCCCGGTAATATTGCTTAGAAATTTAAACCCTGCAAACGGACTATGTAATGAAACGAGACTGGTGGTTAGAGCATGCCAAAGAAACTCAATAGATGCTGAAATTGTTTTGGGGCACCATGCCGGGAAGAGGGTTTTCCTTCCTCGGATATCTTTGTGCCCCTCTGATGATCAGATGTTCCCATTTCAATTCAAGAGGAAGCAGTTCCCAATTAGGCTCAGCTTCGCCATGACGATCAACAAGTCACAGGGTCAAACAATACCAAACGTAGGAGTGTACTTGCCCGCACCTGTGTTCTCCCATGGACAGTTGTATGTTGCTATGTTTAGAGACACAGCCAGAACGAACATCAAGATCCTCGCCCTCCCACCTAATGTTGTGGCAGAGGAGAAAGAAGCTAGAAGGCAGGAAGAGAAAGATGCAAAAAAGAAAGCAAAGGGCAAGGGTAAACAGAATGGTCCGGTCAAAAAAGAGTACTACCGGTGAATGGTAAGTATACGAAGAATATTGTATACAAGGAGGTTTTGACATTGTAGGTAAGGTAATATGATATTTATTATTCATGCGTATCTTACATATTAATGCGTATTTGGAAAAGAAGTGATGCCATTTAATGTTCCTCGCTTTCTCTTTAGGTAAAATTAAATACTCTATGATACTATTCATGGTATGGTGTTTCAACTCGACATGGTTTGTGTCAATTCGATAATTCAAGTACAAAAAAGTCCATTTTATGCTATGGTATTTACTGTGATTTTTTTTACAGAGCTACGATTAGTGAGAATGATGTCCAGATCAAATAATGTCCTGTATTATTTAATTGTACCTGAATATATAAAGATAAAATATGAAGAGTTTTCTTGCATAATCGAAAAGTTTGTTCTTAGCATATTATTTGGGCTCATGAGTTATTCATTCTATGCCGGCGACTAGAGCTGAATATACATTGTTTCTCTTTAAAATGAATAGTTAACTGGAACTATATTATTTGGGCTCATGAGTTGGTAGTCCCATCATTTTGTAAAAGGTATCTAATATGGTTTAATTTAAAATATAAATTTATTATTCTGTATTGTCATTGGATCATACAAGCTCATGAGAACCTCCACGATTTTTTACTTAAAATAATAAAGATTCGTCACAATTCAGTATGCACGCAGCAGAGGTGTACTATGATAATAAATATTGATAACTTTGGCTCCTCAATGCAAGCAGTCAGAGTAAGCATGACGTCTGGAGTGTCTACTGCTGAAGATAACTCACGAAAATAGGCAACACTACTGCACAGTGCAATTCAGATTTATGGTGGCGTGCTGATGAGATTAAAAATTTTGATGGAAGTAAGGAAGTAGAATAATATCGCATCGTCAAAATTTAGCCTACATCATCTCCAATGTGGTGCGGAAAAGTTGTTAAAGTTCTTTTTAGTTTTGTAGTTACTCACACCTTGGTCAGTTTGAAATCAATGGATGGTAAAACAATATACACCTTCGAGGGAGTGGCTCTTAATTATTTTATTAAAAATTAAATTACATAAAGTACATGTGATTTTCTACGTGTTGTACTCTGATTGTAGCAGAATTGGTGCTTCAGATCAATCTACAGTTCAATATTTCCTACATAGGGTGCCTGCGACGTAATTTCTTCGTCGATCTTGTGGCGCACGAAGCAAATCCTTGGAGAAAACGCCTACCAAGCATTGTAAAACACTATCTTCGGCGCATCACAGGCATCAATATTGAGTAGATGGAATGTGTCATTTTGAGTGTCTTTGTCATAGTCACTTAGTCAAATTACCAGATTATAATAGATCAAACTGTGCGCTCAACTTCAACTCATTCTTCGGATGTGATGTCTTCAATTGAGAAATTTTTATTATATGTTTTGTGTATTGCGCTATAGATAATTAGATGCCCATAGCAACACACGGGCATGAACCTAGTACAACTAAAAAGAACGAAGTAGAGACAAAAACCTGGTACGTCTTTTTCACCCTCCCCGCGTCTTCACCCTCCACCCCCGCGCCTTCCATTTTTACCCCCGATACCCCGATCTGCCGCCCCCCACGGGCCAATCCGCTCTCTCTCCCCTCCATCCGCACACACCCATGCAACCTTTAACGCCGCCGCTGCCATGGCCACCGTCATCGGCTGCCTAGCCGTGGCCATCGTCACTCGTCGTTGCCCACAAACATCGATTCTGTCACCGCCGTGGCCACCGTCGCCCATGGACACCGGCGTCGTCGCCCATGGACACCGCCAGCTCCGTCGCCGCCTATTGATGCCGCCACAGCAGTCGCTCATGGACGCTGCCGCCGCCGTAATGCATCGAGTCCGGGTACCATCTGTTAGCAGCCAGGTAGGTAGTGGGGAAAGGATTGGAGCAAGGAATCAGAATAGATGCAAGAGTAAGAACTAGATAGAGGAAGAACAAAGGGATGCAGCGGCAGAGTTCATTCCTTGGAAGGGAAGAAGAACAGGATAGTTTGTTTGATACATCATAATCGATAATCCTCACTACTCTCCTCTCTGGTATAAGTAGCCAAACGAACGGGCTCGCAGGCCCAACTAGAAATATCTCGCAGGCCCAATACGAAAGCAACCCACTAACAACCTCTGAGATACAGATATCCTAACACCATCTCCCCTAGATGCTGCATCCCCGTTCTTTTTTTTCTCTCTCTACAAACCGCCGGCTCTCCTCTTCCGATCTGCACCTCCGTCCGCCGCCCGGCCGCGGTTTCTCTGTCCACCTCGCCCAGATCACAACCCTCGCCAGTCGCCACCAAACCCACCACATCTGCCGCCTCCTGCCCATCCAACTCTGCATGTGCCATTTACTGCCTGAGGAACGACACGCAGATGTCCCCTGACTCAAGCCTCTGCCCCCCCCCCCCACACACACACACCCCAAGCCAGGTTTGCAAGCCCACAATCAACAAGGCCTCCTCTCTTGATAACTGATGAACCCCTAATAATTGACAGAAGGGAAAGCCGTCGGTGGGGATCCTTTTTATTGTAGTAATTTCCATAGTACTTCAGATTGTACTTTGTACTCATGTGTGCTGCTTTTACACCTATGTTCTTCTGGATTAAAGTTGTATGCAATTTGCTAATTTTATGTTGCAGGTTTCCCTATAATTGGTATAGAATGGCAGAAAATGGAAAATCCTGATCTCCGCAAGGCAATGGGAATGAAATCTGACCAAAAGGGTGTTCGTGTAAAGGGTTGAGCCAACCGCTCCTGAATCTGGATGCATCCAACCTTCTGATATTATCCTTAGCTTTGACGATATTGATATTGCCAATGATGGTACAAGTTAGTACTTGCTTCACACGACTGCATATGTGATTTTACTATTTTTTAATTACGAATTAAGTTGTTTGCAATGGTGAAGAGATTTTGTATTACAAGTCTTAAAGCTGTTATTTGTCATTGCTGCACCAGGAACGGGATGGAGTTCGAGCCGGTGGGGACGCCGAGCATGCTTGCCGTCTATCAAGCCAAGGTGATTCACATCCTCCCTCCTCCCATACAGTCTCCTCTGTCATGTTTTCACTGTGCTCAACCAGAAAAGTAGATGTGGATCTAGATAATTAGGCATCTGGTCATCTTAGGATGTAAATAGGTTGCAATTTGCAATTGATTTGAACATACTATTTAAATGTCATGGTATTCCATTTAGATTAACAGTTGCAGATCCTGGTTATGATATTACATTGAGTGTGTTGTTAATTTAAATGTTTATCCTATCTCAATTCAGTTGTGAGCTTGCATCCTGTAGAAGTATTTCTTTCTTCACTTCAATTATACTAATCAGATTACTAAGACGGATAATGCCAGACTAAAAGAGTTTAATTGTTGCCACAAATCGGATTCACTAAGTTCTCTTTAAGACAACAGTTTAATTGTTGCCACAAATTTCCAAGACCCCCATGGATTTACGACACAGAGAAGCATATATTTTGGTTGGGTTTATTCCTTTTCTCACTTGGGAAGGCATCTCATTGGCTTGTGGAACCTTTTTTTAGCACATATACACTTTTGGTATGGGACTCATTATCACCATGTCTCTTTCGGAAAGTTCTGTTTATTGTTAATTTCAACACTTATCCTATCTCAATTACTTTTGTGAGCTTGCTTACTGCAGCTTATAACGGTATTTCTTTCTCACTTCAACTATACTAATCGGATTAATGAGGCAGAGAATGCTAGGGTGCATGACACTGACCTCATTTTGCTTTCAAAAGGCCCCATTGGACTGTGGACCGACCGATATGGCATGAATACCTGCCGACTTTGTGGTCAGCAAGCCGAGTCTTCTGAGAACATTATGTTCAGGTGTTCCTTCTCTTTATTTGATGGGCAATATTAATTCATTATCAGGACTGGGCTTCAGGGACATCAGACCACATGCTTCATAATGATGAATTGAAAGCTCATTTTCATGCTGTGATCAGGTTTGTAGACTGCAAGTTCCTGTTACTTTTGGTGCTAACTGTGCTGCTTGCGTCATCAACAATGACAACTGATGAGCTCCATTAATTCATGCGAATTGCTTCGACTTCAAAAGGAACATCTGCTTTGAGACATTATTGAACTTGTCGTGCCGATTGCAAGGAGATGATCTGCAAGACCCCGTTGAGAGTCCAACGTCAAAGCCATGGAAATAACCCTCTGGATCACCAACCTTTATCTCACAAAACTGAGTTTCAGAATTCTGACAGCCCAACACAGTTTCATTATTTCTGCCTGACCATTATCAATTTTCTTCATTTTTCTTCTATGACGACAGTTTGTGCCATGTCCAGAACGGGAAGCGAATTGGCCTTTGCATGGTAAGTTAGTGTTAACTGAACTTTGGGGAAAAATCAACTTTTCTTTTTCAACATCCAAAACAGGAAGAGAAGAGCATAGTTAGTGCTAACCAATTTTTTTTTGGCATTTCTGCACTACATAACTACTAATGCATGGTTGAAAAGAGCATGACAATACATACTATGCATCGGAGAGCACCTACAGCATAATGTTGGAGCTGAGAACGTGGAGGATAAGAGGCATGCTGACTATGTCACCATTGAGATCTTTGTTTGAGGAGGGAATGTACTAGGTTTTTTTGTTTGAATCAGCAGATTTTGCATGTACATTCCACTGGTTGATTCCAGGAAGGATCATTCATTATTAATAAAAGAAAACATAATGGGATTCTTTTGGATGATAGCTTTTCAGATTAGCGGTAGTTTGATATGCAGTGTAAAGTAAGAAACTGATATTTATAGTCACACCAGCTGTTATTTTTGAAAACCAGTTACTCTCATATTGATTTTAGGTTTGCAATAGTTGTTCAATTAAAAAGATGCTTTAGTTGTAGATTTATATTTGTGCAGATTTTTTACACCAATTGCAACTCATGTGGGCCATTAGTAACAGCCAGGTTGGTGAGCTCCACATGATTCTTTATTTCTTCAAATGGATTTTCAACTTGAAATGTACTAAGTCTAATTTGCGTAGTATTACCGGTATCGAGCATTTCCATAGCTTGCCAAATCACCGGCAAAAAATACTCCATGTCATCAATCACGCCATGGAACCGACAAAGTCATAGCAAAGTTTTGGGACCAGATGACCTATGCCTTTTAATGAAATTATCACGGGATGAATTCTCATAATTTCAGGCTCTTGGAATAAGATTTGGATTTGATGTAAACCTGCAAGTTTAACCATTATGTTGTTGAATGCTCTAGGCTTTGCCATATCAATATTTCTCTGCCCGTAGCAATGCACGGGCACGATCCTAGTATAATATAATTACTAGGTGATACTCTGCGTGTTGCTGCGAGAATTTTTAAACAAAATTTTAAAGTGAAATGTGGAAGTGGAAACACCAAAGCGATTACATGATGATATTTATATGTAAACAATATTATATATGAAAGCATGTTAATTTTGTTGAGAGAGAACCATTCTTAAATGATTGATCCTACATGTATTATTTCAACTGCGAGAATTTTATAGTGTGCTACTCGCAAATACAACATGCTATTAGTCACAGAAAATCGACGAAGGCATAAATACATGGCTTGGTGGATGTTGACATGGCTTATAATGGATGGTGACATGGTGTGTAGTGGGTTATGACATGACGCGTTGAGAGGCAAGAGAAATCGTTAGTGGGCACCGATTATATAGTTTATATAGATAAAGTAGAAAGTAATTTATGTTTTGGCATGACAATGACCCTGTTTGGATATTCTAGCAGGGTTAGAGTTAGAGTTAGTTTCTAACTCTAGCTCTAGCTCTAGAGGTGTTTGGATGGTAAGGTTATATTGCTAATAAATGTGCTTTCTCAATCATTAGGTGTGAGTGGAGAGAGCGAGAAAAATTACTTTTTGGTAGACCCAATATGAACTAGCCCCAATTAGCACATCTTGGGTGGGATAGTTTTTTTAGGTGGGTTAGATGCAAACTAGTCCAATCCAACTCTCATATTTGGATACTTGGCTAGTTGAGCTCCAACTAACTCAAACTAGCTCTAACTCATGGATTCAAGTAGGGTCAAAGTCTTCTAGCTGTACGTTTTTGACCACTTCTTTTTATAAGAAATGTTTACAAAATTTGACAAGCATACGAGATTATGAAAGTATCTTTTAATACAAATATATATACTACATGTTTACTTCTGAATTCTAATGATGTCTTGGAGAAAACAGTTGTCGTGACCATTTGATCCACTGAGATTTATGGATCCATGTGGGAACTTTCTTGTGTCTTAGGGGCTCTTGGTCTTGGATAACCCACAAGAAGAGGATTCATCAGTGCTTCCTGCTCTTCATTGTAGCGAGCCCAAGTAACTATGTATAAACCAGAAATTATGAAGACTCCCCCAATAATACTGAAAGTAGTTGAATACAAGCACACTATGTCAGGATTGATTCTACCCTGTTTACATATATAAGTTCGTTTCTTTTAGATCAGCGACAGAAGTTTGTTGAAGTTATAACTATTAACGAGACAAGAAAGAACATCAACAGCTATATATCCTTCTCTATAAAAACCTAATTAACAACTTTTGATCTTGAAATAGTATCATGCAACAACTAATAAAATCACAACTCAAGAGCTACCAGTTCAAAGGATACAAGATTTGGGAAATAATTGAAAAATGTTCAAATAGCACAGTTTGTCAAAAAATGGCAGTGAGAGTTTAGTCAAAAACCTTCCTACATAAACTGGAGCACCGAGAAAAATCGTCGAGAGGACAGTGGAAAATGCCGGTTGGAGTGGATTGTAAAGGGCGACTAGAGAAGGCCCAAGGATTTTGTTTGACCACGTCAGGATCGCGTAGGACATACAGGAAGCAACAATTCCCTGAAGGTGCAAGTAATCAAGAAATTCGGTCACAGATAACCCGGACAGGTTCCTAAATCTTAGCATCATCGTGATGAAATTATGCGCAAGTGATCGATGCAATCCTTGCAGTAAGTCATATAGAGATACTTACAGCGTATACAACAGCTATGATCTCTGTTCTTGTCAGTGCCCACTCGTGGAGCCCATCGGTTGCAAACACTCCCGTTAACACCATGAAGATGGCGGCAAAGAAGTAGGAATAAGCTGTCAAGGATAAGCTTGCAGGGTACCTTACAATCACAGGAACCTGTGTAATCGCGACAGCAGAAAAGGACACCAATTTGCATCAATCATAATTCACATAACCATAAATTAACATCCCTATCTCCCTACCTTGTCGCTGGGTAGTGCACACACGCAAAAAAAAAAGAAAAAAAAGAAGAAGAACTTGGTCAATAAATACTACTGAAACCAAAAGCAGGATCCATCCAAAATTTGCAGTACCTGGATGACTAGATAAGCACCCACCAAGAAGCAGTGTGCTACAAGGCACAAGACGCCAAGGTGCCATGCTCCTACACCAAACCCAAGCATGGTTGATGGCAACCACTCAGCAGGGATCGGAGTGGCGTTTTCACTTGCAGTTGCAGCATCGGCGCCTCCCAGGTTGAGCAGGGATGGGCCTCTGTACAAAGCCATCAGAGCGGCGCCGGAGACGCACGCAGCCGTGCCGGCAACTTTGAGGATGCCATGCTTTGTGGAGATGTTGATCGCTTCAACGCTGAAAATGTTCAAAGTAGTTTTCTTCAGAATGCACGCATGCAGTTGGCCGCTGATCGATCCTACTACCCGGTGCGTCCGGGATAATTCAGAAGTAACATCGTCCAATTTGATTTGGTGAGCTCTCGTGAACTGCCAATGGATAGGAATTGGGTGTTACCCGGCGATCACAGCCAGGACGAACGCGAAGACTGGCACGGAGGGCTCGAAGGCAGCGGCGTAGGAAGCGTTGGTGTAGCGGAGGCCGACGAGGAAGAGGAGCGGGTTCACGAAGAGCCTGCAGCAGAAACAATCAAGCTCGGAGAAATCAGCATCACCGGCCGATGAAATGCTTGCAGAGACTATTGCCGACGAACCGTTCCGTCGGCAGAGGATCATCGGAATCATTACCCGGTGAAGCCAAGGAGAGCGAAGGACGCGAGGAGCCGAAGGGTCACCGGAGGCCTCGCCCCTCTGCAGCAACGGCGGGAACGAATCGATGTGAGGTCAGACAGCCTGCTACTAGCAGGGGAGCAGAGTAGCGGAGGGAGATCGAGTCATCGAGGGGCACCGTACGTACCTCTCGCGGAGGAAGGCGACGGGGGCGAGGACGGCGAGCGCGAGGAGGTCGCGGTAGACGCAGAAGACGACCTGGTTCATGCCCACGTCGAGCATGGCCTTGGTGAGGACGTGGTAGCCGCTGTAGGCGAGCTGGACGAAGGCCATCCCGGCGTGCGCCCGCCACGCGCCCTTGCTGTCCGCCAGGGCACTCAGCAGCCGCCGCCTGCAGATAGCGCTCCACGGCGGCGACGGCGAGCGCCGCCGCTCGAGCAGCGTCGTCGTCGGCCCGTCGTGGTCGCCCTCCTCCCCCATCTTTCCGGTCCTCCACTGCTCTGCACGTCGTCTGCAACTTGCTTGCGCTGATTCACTTCGCTCTGGCTTGCCTGAATTTAAAATATCTCCCGTTCATTCTGGATCCGGAGACCAATTAACAAATAGCCGACAGAATACACGCGAGAACAGTGGAGGGAAAACGGAAGAGGACCCGGCTGGGGAGCCTCTGCCTCGGATCACTTGAAGATCCCGCGAAGACTGTAACTCTGTCTGCAAGGCAACTCCGCCGCGCGCGCGACGACCTTTCTGTTCCACTCACTCGAATTTTTTTTTATATTTACTTTATCGCGATTTTGCAAAAATATATGGTCCGCCACAAATTTTCAAAAATATACATCTGCCGCCGTGGGTCACGGCGTCAGAGACATAACGCCGCGGCCCACGGCGGTAGGAGCCGCCAGGAGTGGGCCCGTACCCTTAACGCCGAGGGCCACGGCATTACGACCCTGACGCCGTGGGTCACGGCGTTAGGGGTCCAACGCCAGGCGGCAGCGTGGCGCTGAGCTAACGCCGCGGCCCGCGACGTTATCTCTTCCTTGCCGCCGCGGGCTGCGGCGGTAGGATTTTTTTTTTTTTAAGTTTCAATTGTTGGATAAAACGACGAACCATTAATACTTAATGACGAATTTAGATAAACGATTACAACATTTGCAATGGCACGTGCGACACAATTATCCTAACTTTGTGCCGCTCTTGATAGTCCTAACGTGCCTTAGGGGATTTAAATAAACGATTACAACAATTGTAGTCTAGTTGTACGAATAATACCCGGAGAACCCGGACATCATAGACCCGCCGGAGTGCTGGGAGGGCATGTACCCCGACGGGGGTGGAGTTGGATCAGATGGTGGCGGGGGTGGAGTTGCTGGTGGAGTGTTGTCCTTCTTTTCGTGGCACGGACAACAGCAGTACTCGTCCTCACAGCCGGTGTTCGTCTTCACCACCATTGGTCCGGTCACCGGTCCGTTGTCGCCGTTGGTAGATGTTGGATCTGGAGAAGCCAATGCCGACGCGAGTTCTTGCCTCAGGTTGAAGATGACAACATCCTCGAGGTAGTTGATGTACTCTTGATACGGGTGAATAGCTGGGGGATCCACCCATTACACGAAACCGCAGTTATCTGGTTGTTCGGAGTACTGCATAAATCGTGATTACATTAGTAAATCATAAAATGATGAAGGACAGAGGTCATGGAGTTTTACCTGCCTACCCATGCTCGTGAGCAATGCCAGAAGCGGCGACCAGAGTTGTCCCATCCCTGATAAACCTGCATCACACAGAACTCACCGTGTGCACACCTTGGCCAGTTCACCGTTTGATTTGGTGCGTACTTCCTAACATCACGCATGGATTTGAAATCTCTCTTGTCTAAGACTGGAAAATTGCTGTTGAACTCTGGATCTTGCTGGCTCCACAGTGCTGGACCGAGGGAGTCATCATCATCATCCCTAGTCCAAGAACTCATTGTTGCTTGTTGTGTTGTGAAGTGAGACCGGAGAAGAGTGCTCACATATATGTAGGCGCAGACTGGATGGTGGGCCATTCGATCCGGGGCAAGAAAACGGGCAGTGACTCAAAGGAAACACACCCTAGTACTAGGTACACTGTTTGGTGTAGTGACTCACAGAAAACACACCCTATGTGTTCACTGTTTGATGCAGTTCACAGAAAACACACCCTAGTACGAGTTTTATTGTTCGCATCTGAAATGCATCTGAAATCAAGTTCTTAAAGATACAACCGACTCTAGAGAATGATGAAATGAAATCATAATTTTTTATGGATACAGTAGCACTCGGCGTCGAGTACTCTACGTCTACTGGGTACAAGGGGGTATTTCCCCTTCCTCATAGCATCCGGCCCAGCTTCCTTAGCCCGGCGAGCTCTCTCCCTTTTCCTCTCTCTATCTGCTTCACGGGCCGCGGCCGCTTCACGTTCTTTGATCTCCCGCCGAATGCAAATTTCCTCCTGCTGCTCCTTACGTTTTTGTTCTTGTTTTTCTGCCTCAACCATCCTTTGCCACCTCTCACGTGTTGAACGACCCGTCTCCTCGACGTAACGCTTGTCTTGTTCGGACTGCTCACAATCTAGCCACAGCATGAAATCACAGAGAGGAGGTGGAGTCTTTTTTCAAAGACAAGTTAGCACATAATAAAATAGCAATGACATAATATTTATTTAGTAATGCAGTTAGTTCTTACTTTTGGTCTAACATTGCGACATGGTGAGAGAGGGTCATGCTCGTAGTTCTCGCACATGAAGAACCTCATCCCGTAGCAGTACCCGAGAACGTTGCACTTGACAAGCTTACAGTTGTCACCGCAGTAGCACATAGGAGTGTGGATCCCCTTTGGCACCTCAACCTTGTCCTTCCTACTGGTGAGCAACTCCAAATCCAACTCAGGACCCGTTGAAGCCATTGAAAGCCTACAAAACAGATGAGAAATATGATAAATTCATTACTTGTTTCATTTGAAATTATAGAACAAAACATAACCGGATATGATAAGAAATTCGACGACAAGAATAAAACAACAAGCAAATTAAAAGGTAGTTCAATTATTACAACACGATAACATGCATAAGTTCAAATATTACAAGACCTTGCAAGATAAAATTGTTCAAATATTACAAGACGACAACATGCACAAGTACGGTCACTGCATTCCTTCGTTGTAGCGACTGGAACGACGACCACGTGCACTAGCTGCAGGTGGTGTAGAAGTGGGAGTGGAAAAGTAAGATGCTTCGGTGCATTTCTTGTAGGAGTGTCCAGGATTGTTGCACTTAGAGCATATCTGCCCCTGACGTCCAGCTTCAGTCTCATCCATGTTGTTCCTAATCCTCTTCTTCTTGCGTCGACCGACACCTTGACACATGGTTGGATCTGGATTTGGTATGTACAACGCACTGTCTTTGGGGTCTTGAGTGAAAGTTCTAAGATGCAGGTAACCCTCAATAGTGTGGTTCCAAGTGTCTAGAACGGTTTGCTTCAGAAAGTATTTAGGCACGTAGCGGCCCCAATGCTGATTCTTTGTTGCAAGGCATGCAACGATCACATGTGAGCAGGGGTAGTGTAGCAGCAGTGGCTTCTGGCAAGAGCATGAGCATGTCTGATTCCCAATCACTGTTTTCTGTATTGTTATTTCACCATTTGCCTTTTGTGATTTGGACTGACAACTTATCTGATATTTCCACTGCACTTCCTCGCCAGGATCACGACGTAGAGGTTGTGGGTAAGCTCTGTGAGAGAGCAGCCTTCTGTTTTTTGTTCAAGTACTCAGTCATCCATGTTGAATACACCTTCTGAGGGTCCTGCATTGCTGCATGTGCTGCATTAGCACGGTCAAGAAAATACTTCATTGTGCGGTACAAGAAGAACTCAATGATACCAACAAGAGGTTGAGCTGATTAGAGCCATAATTGACAAGTCATGTTGCTCTGCATCTACATGAAATGCCCTAAAAAAAACTGGGTAATGGACCCCCAAGTTCTTGAGGCTGCTCTTCTAATCACATGGTCAACCGAATCAAATTCTGACAAGTCAACTCCATGTTCACCATATCTAATCTGCCCATTACCGAAATACAACTTGACACTGAGATCATCTGACATGTCTGACAGCATTAAAAAATAAAACGCTATTAAGAAGTGGATCTGCAACTACAAAATATATCTACTCAGAGCTACACTAAAACTATAATTTTACTAAGCAGATCTACACTACAACTATAATTTTTCTAAGCAGATCTACACTACAACTATAATTTTACTAAACAGATCTACACTAAACTATGTATTTACTAAGCAGATCTACACTAAAACTATGTATTTACTGAGCAGATCTACACTAAAACTATATATCTACTAAGCACATCTACACTAAAACTATTAAGTATCAGAGTATTACCTCTAATGAGACGAAAAACCGGCAGAGCTTCGCACCTTCACCACCTCCTCCTCACTCCCTTCTCCTCTTCCCCCTCTCTTTTCTTTTTTTCGAATTATTATGACATTTTCGGCTGAATTTCGGTGTTATATAGGCAGCTGGACCCTAGCGCCGTGGCCCACGGCGCTGGAGGCCTGCTGCCGCCGTAGCCCATGGCGCTAGGACCTAACGCCGTGGCCCGCGGCGCTAGGCTCTTGACGCCATGGCGTACGGCGCTATGTTTCGCCCACGCTAAGGGCCCACTCCTGGCGGCTCCTACCGCCGTGGGCCGCGGCGTTATGTCCCTGACGCCGTGGCCCACGGCGGCAGATGTATATTTTTGCAAAATTTGTGGCGGACCATATATTTTTGCAAAATCGCGATAAAATAAATATAAAAAAAAATTCCACTCACTCAGTCGTACCCAGCACTGTCATGGACCAGGCCATTTGGACCACGGCCCATGGGCTGTGAGTCCATTAACCGAGCTGGGGCCCAACGAGAGCAAGCAAAAGGTTCACTACTTCACTCACACTCACACTCACACTGCAAGAGAGACCGAAACAAGAAATAGAGGGAGAACGAAAGGCTCTTTCTCCTCTAAATTCAGATCAATTATCCTCATCTTATCCGGTGATTGTTCATGTCGTCTGGCTTAATATCTTCAGTGACCAAAGATCGTGATAATGAGCCGCGATTTGTAAGCAACAAATGGAGCTCTACCCTATGATTTGATATTGAACAGATGAGGAGATTTTTTTAACCTCATATTGAAATTTGCTTCCACGGAAAGTGATAGACATGAGGAGTGATAGAGGTTGGTTCGCTATAATTACCCATTTTTGTTTCCCATAAGCTACAGAGAAGCTGATAATTTCAAACAATATGCTCCGTCCATTCCAAAGTATAAGACATCTTGAGTTTCTCTCTCTCTCTCTAAGGCCAACTACATCCAAAATTTGATCACATTTGAAAAAGGAGAAATAATATTTATGATATTCAGCAAACATCATTAGTTTCATTACCTATTATGTATAAAAATAAAAATAAACTGACTTACTTTGTTTTGAAAACTAAATCATTCTAATAATTTTAAAATATATCACCTACTTCTTTGTGAAACGTTTGGAAAGAATTTATTTCGAACTCACAAGAGAACTTTTCTGAATGTTATAGCAAGACTCACAAAAATATGTAGCGAACATGACCTCATATGCCATTTGTTCAAGTTTGATTTTGGTGATTAATGACAACATGATCAATGAGACTAACTATATTGTTAAGCATGTCTTTGTAGACATTTCTAGGTCCCAAGTATGCAAAAATACCACATGCCAAAATGATAAGATAGTATATATTTTGGGGGTCTAAACCGTGGAAGAAGAAGAAAAGAAATGACACCGTCGGATGAACCGACGGTGACCTCGTATACCTTGGAACCGACGGTATGTGGATGGGGCACCGGATGAACCGATGGCTCTGAAAATACTAGCATCGGTTCATCCGACGCTATACTTTTCAGTGGCCGTTAGCCAACAACTCTTTGAACGCCTTGGGCTATTTATACCCCCTCCACTCACCCATTTGAGAATTTCGGATGCTGAGTAAGACCAGAGGCTTTGCACATGCTTGGTGTGTGTGCTTAGTGTGTGTAGGCAAGACACATTAGAGATCATATTCATGCCATGCTAGTGTTTAAGTGAACATCCAAAGGCTTTGCACATGCTTGGTGTGTGTGCTTAGTGCTAGGTTAGCTTAGAGCTGAGTGAGTGCAAGGTGTGCCTACCTTGTGAGGTGATTCTTGAGTGGATCAAGCTGTACAAGGTGCGCCGGAAGCCTTGGAGTCTAAGTGGCTCTCCGGTAAACGTTTTCGACCCTCCGGCTTGGTGTGGACCGGCGAGGACACTTTGTGCGGGGGACGTGAAGACCCCCTTCCCTTGGTGGAGAAGCTCCTTAGTAGAGACGGCATCAAAGTGACTAAGAGAGCTTGGCGAGTGCCTTTGTGGCAAGTCAAGTGGTACTCTTGGGAGAGACTTGGTAACCGGGAAGCAATACTCTTGTGTGGAGTGCTTCAACAACGTGGACTAGGGGTGGCTTAGTGACTACCGATACCACGGGATAAATCGTGTGTCAAGAGTTTGCTTCCTTTCATCCCCTTTACGTTTCCGCATTACTCTTTTGCAATCCTTACTTGTCTTTACTTTCCTAGAGTAGTTTCTTGTTAGGATTGACTATATATTGCAAAATTTGTTTTGGGATGAGAGTTTCACACTAGAACAACCATAGTTGCACATCTAGATAGCATGTTCTAGTTTATGTTTTATGCAAAGTAGTATAAGCCATATGTTAAGTTTTTAATTTGCCTAATTCACCCTCTCCTCTCTTAGACTACGAGCATCCGATTTCTTACAAAATAACACACAAAATATTAAAATATGTAAATGTTCTAAAAATTATAAAACAATTTCTTAACATGACATAAAAACGTTTAAATATAATTCTACGACCGAAGTGTACATAGCACGGGGAAAAGGTGCAGTTCTCTCCCTTCCCAGGTCATAAAAGAAATGCGCCATGATCAACCACTGCAAAACATGTGCCGTGCGGCTGTGCCCAAAAAGCTGAAAGCACGCACAGGAACGGAAAAGGCCCCGATCCGAAAACGGCGGATTCCCCTCGCGCAACAGTCCAAGTGTCCCACAGGAGCGACGACACTACGAACACACCCACCACCTCCAGGGTCAGTCACCTCGCGGCTCACCACCACCCACCCCCAGGGTCAGCCCCGTCATTTCCGCCCCACGGGCGCCTTTACTTTTCCGCCCACCCATTCACACTCACTGACTCACTCGTCTCGTCGTCACATCACTCTCCCTCCCTCCTTCCCCCGCCTCCCCCGCACCCGCAGTCGTCGTCTCGCGGCCAATAAATTTTCCCAGCGCGACGGCGCCCCCCGCGGCCCCGCCCTCCCGCTCCGTTCCTCCTCCCTTCCCCGAACCATCCCCCGGATCCCTCCTGCCCCCCGTTTTAACCCCCTCGCGCCTTCCGACGAGCCGCCTCACCAGCGGCAGCGCGCGGTTCGGAAACAAGGAGCCGGGAGGGAGAGGAGGAGGAGGCTTCGTCTGATCGCGGGCGGAGCTAGACATGGCCGAGAACCGCAACTTCGTGCTGCCCGGCCAGCCACCAGGTACGACCACGCGCCTCTGCTTCCGGGTTTAGGGTTTTTGGGCGCCTACAACACGGAGAATTCGGTGGATTTTTGAGACGATTTCGTTCGGATGCATGCTTCTTCTTCTTCTTTTGTAAAAAAAAAAACACGTTGTGTCCATCGAGGACAAATCGTCTTAAATAGTTTGCATCTAAAAACTTCGTGCGTTTTGGTTTCGTAGCAAATTTCACTCTCCCCCTTTGTTTTTACTTTTTGATTTCATTTTCATTTCCGGCGTTGCAATTTTGCTTTATCATCGCCCTGCGCAAGTTGAGCTGAACCAAACAAAAATCTCGTTGGTCGCAAATCGCTGCATCGTTTTCGAAAGACAGCGATTGGGCCAAGTCTCCCGGCGTTTTTCCTGACTTTCCGCGCAATAATTCAGAGCAGACAAAAAGGTTTCGGTACCAACCGGAGCAGAGGGCCCGCCCGTCGTGTGCCGACGCCGACTAGTGGTGGTGGTGGTGGTGGGAGCAGTTGGTGGCGTTGACTAACGGGTGACTAACTCCGCCTCCGTGCTGCACACTGCAGACTTCTCGCAGATACTGCTGGAGGCCCGGAAGCGCTGGCTGCGCCCCACCGAAATCTGCGAGATCCTCTCCAACTACAAGCTCTTCTCAATCGCCGCCGAGCCGCCCAGCAGGCCCCCCAGTACGGTTCCTTGCTCTGTGCTTTCTTCCTGTTGCTTCCTGTTTTCTCTTCAGGTACTGTAGCTTTCTTTTTCTGAACGTGGGTCTGAGGGTGTTTGTTGTTCGGTTGGAAATGATCAAATGATGATGATGATGCTGTTGCCTGTTCTGCTTGGCTCAATAGCTAGTGTGACAATTGTGCTAGGATTTTTGTTTGCTTTGTGGACTCAACATATCGGAAATGGTTTCGCATTCTGAAACGGACTGCGTGACGTGCTGTAGGGAAAGAAAAAGGCAATGGTGGTTAAGTTTCATTGTGAATAGTATATGTTGATTGTCACTCGGCAACACCACCGAGGGTGATTTGCTTTCAAGTCCTCGCTGGTTATTCATTAACTGTGTGTGCTCAGTATCCCCATTTGAATGCTAAATAGGAGAAACTAATAGTTTTTTTTCCCTTACAGAAAGCATTAGTACAGTTACATTAGCTCTTGAGATTGATTTGGTCAAAGCTATTCTTGTGGTTTGTATGTGTGACCCTCAGCTTTGTCTGAAAATAAATTTGCACGTGCTGATTCTCCTTAACTTTCATGTGACTGCAATAGGTGGCTCTCTCTTTTTATTTGATCGCAAAGTACTGAGGTACTTCAGAAAGGATGGCCACAACTGGAGAAAGAAAAAGGATGGGAAGACTGTGAAAGAAGCTCACGAGAAACTGAAAGTAAGTAAATATTGGTTATTTTCTTCCAAACATACGTCAATATATTTGGAAGCCGAAGCTCCATATATAGCAGTAACTGTGGATGATGGGATATTCTTTATCATTTTGGCATTGGCACTTGTCATTGTGTATTTTGTATCATTTTGGTACATCCAGAACCTGAGCATATGCTGTTGTGGTCATATATTACATGTGTCTATACCGCCTGTCTAACACAGAGTTCTGTGTCCATATACTTGTGGAGTTGCTAACAACTTGCAGCTCGTACTGCTATTTTCGTTTTAGACTTGCAAGCAATGCGCACAGCATTGGGTAGAAGCTAGTGCATGAAGGTGCGAAATGTTGCATCCTATATGCTGAGGCATAGCTCCATCATCTCACTGACAGAGCATGCTATCTGTTAACTCATGCGATAGATGTGTTTCACAACTCACAGTTTGTGTACAGCCATAATGTGAAGGAAAACAAAGCCGTGATGTGAAGGAAAACAAAAATTATGTTGCATTTACTGAAGCTGGAACCAGGGGGGTTGCTCCCAGAAAAAAATCCTCCCAAGTCCTAGTTTTGCATTATTTGGTTCCAGCTTGCTGGAATGAACTGCTACCTGAACCTTTTCAATTATATGGCCATGTATTTTGATTTTATTCCTAGTTCTTTTGTGCCTTCACATGTCTGCTAAAGATGAAACTTTTGTTATTTCAGGCTGGCAGCATTGATGTACTCCACTGCTACTATGCCCATGGAGAGGAGAGTGAAAGCTTTCAAAGACGAACATACTGGCTGTTGGAAGAGTAAGTGCTGAGTGTTGCATCAATGCGATCCCACAATCGTTGGAATGGTACATTGGTAGTTAAGTTTATATTCAGAGGAAAGTGTCACCGTGTAATGAAATAACTTCTCATATTTTTCAGGGATTTCACTCATATTGTTCTTGTACACTACCTTGAAGTCAAGGTACACTCTATTTCATACCCCACTAACCTTCTCTTGCATCTGTTCCTTTTTTGTGTGTTCTCTTTTTGGCGACTTGTTACTGTAAAATGGCTTTTGGAGATTGTATGTCACATCACACATCAACATTTATTGACTGTGTTATAGAATGTGTCAAAACCTATTTTTTCACCAACTGTATTAGGAAATGTGTATTAGCAAATACTCCCTCCGTCCCAAATTACTATTCGTTTTGGATTTTCTAGATGCATAACTTTTGCTATGTATCTAGACATAATATATATATATATATATATATAGGTGCATAACAAAAGCTATGTACGTAGAAAAGCCAAAATGAATAGTAATTTGGGACGGAGGGAGTACTTCAAATGCTATATGAGGAAATGCTTGCATGTTTGCAGCATGTGCCATATGTCCTTTGTCAACTATAGTGTTAACCACAATTTCCCTTCTGCCTTATACTTGATGCTACAACGTATTTGGCATCCTCTTCTGTGTTTGGTGGCAATCAACACTATACAACCCATTCTATTCAGACAGGCTACAATACACACTGCATTGTAATGATATACGTTTTTAAAGTGCATGCATACAAATTAGTCTTATCAGTTGTATGGAGTCATTATTTGCAAATGGCCTTGATTGATTTTGTTTTATATATAGTATAATAAGTAAATTATTCTGGGATTACAAATATACATCTAAGACATTGCTCTTGAGTGAGTGGAAGGAGTACTTGCATTCCAGTTTCTATTTGACACAAATATTCATTCTTGCTTGTGTTTAACTTTCCAGGGATGCAAACAAAGTTTCAGTCGTGTGAAAGAAGAATTTATGCAGTCATCCAATGTTGATAGTCCTTCATGTTCAAACTCTATCACTAGTCAGAACCATATGGGCCCACAAACCATGGAGGCTGCTGAAAGCCCAATAAGTGGACAAATTTCAGATTATGAAGACACTGAATCAGGTATTACAGTTTCCCAATCTTCCTTCTGCATCATCTACACTAAGAATAGATTAACTGATGCAGATTTAATTATGCACCTTCTTTCAGTGTATCTAAAGCGAAATTCGGTGCAGCAGATAATTTCCGAGCAAGCTCCAGATACCACCCTCTCGCTGAGATGCAGCAGCCTGTGGATGGATTCATGACAGAAAACATGTTGTACACTTCTTCTTCAACTGTTGGTAGCAGACAAGGCAAGAATCACTCCTCTATATTTGAGAGGTTTTCATGCTAATACTGTGTTCTAAATCATTTTTTTTTTCTCTTGAACACTTCCAGGTTATCATGGTGAAATGCTGCCAACAACAGCTAACGTAGATAATCATTCATTTTCTCACCATGACATAGCTAGAATGTTTGACAATGGCAACACTGGGCTAAGCAGTGTTTCCAGAATTCTGTTTGACTCAGTGCCATTCAACGAGCCCTTCACAGACTATTCAACTGGGTTCACAGAACCAACACTTCATTCTTCATTTGCCTGCTTAGAGGCTAATAATCTGGAGGATAGCTCTCATTTGCAGACATTTACATCTGAGGCTCTGTACACTAACCAACTCAGCAAGGAGGAAGCTGACGCCCTGAGTTTTGCTGGCATACCATCATCAGAGGTACTTAATTATTGTCTATTAACTTTCTGAGGGCCTGTAGATGTGGATGGGAATTTACTTGGGTGTTAGAGCAGGGCCAATAACCTTGTCTACAAGACAAGCTAATAGACAAGAACAATAGACAAATGGTACAATAAACTAGTCTCTTCCCCCCTTTCAAATATGTTTTTTTATTTGCGTAGGCCCTACCTGCAGAGAGAGATGGGAGGGGGCGCCTGCCACCGAATGCCTTGGCGCGTGTGCTGCGCTCGGCGCCGGTCTGGTGACCAGCAGCCTTCTCTCACCTCCCTTCCCTCCTCCACGTCAGATATTTTGCTTAGTTGTCCGGCGCAAGCTATAGCTACTGGGCCTGCTCTTAGTGGACTCGAGATGTATGTAGACACTAGCAGTTTTAGGTTGCTTGCAATAACAGCTTGGTTGATCCTTATTTAAAATCTTGAACAAATGTTGTATCAAAAGCAATGCAGTTCATTTGAACTAGGTGCACTTCCAATGCACATCTAATGCTTGTCCTGATCCTTTGTCAGAAGAATTGGAACATTAATCTATAACAAATTTTCAGGTTAATGGAAGTAGATGTACTAAAGGTAGCATAAAACATCCACTCTTGAAGCAGTCATCATTAGATCTATTGACTATTGAGCCTACTGGTTTGAAGAAACACGACAGTTTTTCAAGATGGATGAGTAAAGAACTCGAAGAAGTGGTTGATTTGGGTATCAAATCTACGTCTGATGCTTTCTGGAGTAACATTGAAACGGTGAAGGTTCCTGGTCGTTCCAATGTGCTGACTAATGAACAGCTAGATGCTTATGTAGTGAGCCCTTCACTTTCTCAAGATCAACTTTTCAGCATTATCAATGTTTCACCAAGTTGTGCATATATTGGTACAAATACAAAGGTGTGTATGCTTTCTTATGTTCTTAATCACTTCCATTCTTACCATATGTATGGTTTAGGCCTCCATAGGATAAGTATAGTTAGTTATTTAGCTGTTTGCAGTACTCATGGCTCTCTTTTGTAGTTGTTAATTATTTCAATGATGCAGGTTTTGGTTACTGGCACATTCTTGGTGAAGAAAGAACATGTGGAAAATCGTAAGTGGTCATGCATGTTTGGGAACATTGAAGTACCAGCTGAGATTTTAACTGATGGCACCCTACGCTGCTATGCACCAGAACATCAATCAGGGAGAGTTCCATTTTATGTGACCTGTTCAAACAGGTTGGCTTGTAGTGAAGTACGAGAATTTGAGTATCGGGATCCAGATGCTCAGTACGTGGAGACTTCTCCTTCCCAAGCCAATGGTGTAAATGAAATGCACCTTCATATTCGTCTTGAGAAGCTACTCACTTTGGGCCCAGATGACCATGGTATGGTTGTTTTGAGCAGTGGTGATGAAATATATGAGGTAATAAATGCTATTAATTCCTTGATGCTGGATGCAAAATGGTCAGATCAAGAATCAGCTTCTGCCAACGAAGTAGTTTCCACTGCTAGGGATCAAAGTTTAAAGAAATTGGTGAAAGAGAAGCTGCATCATTGGCTTATCTGTAAAATAAATGATGATGGAAAGGGTCCCAATGTGCTGTGCAAGGAAGGACAGGGTGTAATTCATCTGGTAGCAGCACTGGGTTATGATTGGGCTATCAGACCGATAATTGTTGCTGGTGTAAATGTGAACTTCCGGGATGCTCATGGATGGACTGCACTTCACTGGGCGGCATCTTCAGGAAGGTATGTTCACACATTTTTCATAAAGTTGTCCCAACATGGGATGCCCATGTTCAACAGAACTTTATGTAAAAGAAGTTACCTTATTTCTTTCTCACCCCTTTGTCTTGTACATTGTTGTACTTTAATAGGAACTCATCCTTTTTTGATGACTGAACTCTATATTTATACGATTTCCAGAGAGCGAACAATTGGCGTCCTCATAGCAAATGGAGCTGCAGCAGGTGCATTGACAGATCCAACTTCTGAGTTCCCTTCTGGAAGAAGTCCATCTGATTTAGCATCAGCAAATGGACACAAGGGGATTGCTGGTTTTCTAGCGGAAGCTGCTTTGACAAGCCATCTGTCAGCACTTACTATTAGAGAATCAAAGGATAGCACTGTAGAAGTGCGTGGGTTACCAGCTGTTGAAGATCTCACTGGCATTAATTCTGCCCAGCTAGCTGGAGAAGATTCTCGTGCTGAATCACTTGAAGGTTCTTTAAGCGCTGTTCGTAAATCCACTCAAGCTGCAGCTCGGATATTTCAAGCCTTCCGGGTGGAGTCTTTCCACAGAAAGAAAATTGTGGAATACGGAGATGATGATTGTGGATTATCTGATGAACGCACACTTTCACTTGTTTCTCTCAAAGGACAATGTGATCCACATCTGCACTCTGCTGCTGTTCGTATACAAAATAAGTTTCGTGGATGGAAGGGAAGAAAGGAATTTATGATCATCAGGCAGAGAATTGTCAAGTTACAGGTAATGCTAATAACCAATTAACGAATTTGTATGATACTTTGTTGGATGCCTACTGAATACCCCTTACTATATAAGGTTTGCAAGTAATTCTAGTTATCCCATACTACGATAAGTTGGTAACACTTGGCAATAATCTTGCATGTGTTACCTTATAATGGAGCCTTCCTGTTCCGCTAACTCACATGAATGGTTTTTTATGAATCTTTCCTTCCTTCAATAACAGATTGATCTCTTCTTTTCCTTTTAAGAGTAAATCATCTGTTTGAAATACCACAAGTAGTGTAGCGCAAAGATCCTGATGCATGCTACAAACAACATTTATGAAGCTAGTAGGTGTTTCTAACTTGTTTTACAATTTGCTGCATGTTACACAAGCATAGGGATTTTAGTCTCTTGTTGTGTTTGGTCCTCCTGTAGCGTCAATACCAATTTTTTATTCTTAAATTATATGTAGCAGCTCAGCTTTCAGAGATAAGGTAGCATACATCAAACTCCATATTAGTTCCATAAGTTGTCAGCACTTCTGGATATAGACTTCACTGTAGAATTTCCATGCTGCGCAAAGCATATTAGTTCCATAAGTTGTCAGCACTTCTGGATATAGACTTCACTGTAGAATTTCCATGCTGCGCAAAGCATATTAGTTCCATAAGTTGTCAGCACTTCTGGATGTGAGCTGCTGAATCCTTAGTTTCTTTCTCCTGGCTGAATGTAATTCCCCATGAATGATCAAAATGCTAACAGTCCTGTCCAAGCATAAGATTTAACTTCTTTGTTTGTCATCAGGCTCATGTACGAGGACATCAAGTGAGGAAAAGCTATCGGAAGGTAGTCTGGACAGTAGGTATCATCGAGAAAATCATACTGAGATGGAGGAGAAAGAGGCCTGGGTTACGTGGATTTCAACCTGAGAAACAACTTGAAGGTCCATCGCAGACCCAACCTGCAAAGACTGAGGATGAATATGATTTCTTGCACGATGGCAGAAGGCAGGCTGAAGCCAGGATGCAGAGATCACTTGCCCGAGTACACTCGATGTCGCAGTACCCAGAAGCAAGAGAGCAGTACCATAGGCTCACAACCTGTGTTGCTGAAATGAAACAGCCCATGGTATGATACAAATACTCCTATGCTTTGGAAGCTTTTGCTAAAGGCTGCAATTTATTTGGTTTGATCATGCTTTGTGTTTGGCTGCTCTGGAACAGATGATGCAAGATGAGATGCTAAGCGAGGCTGCTGGCGGCGATGTGAACGATTTCATGGCTGGGCTGGAGGACTTGATCTGCATGGACGATGCAGCCATGCCTGCCATTTGGTGAAGCTGAACTTGTTAGATCAGTTAGGCAGGAAGGCGGTCGCCTTGTTACCCTTTCAGATTGTAGTTCTGTAAATTCTTCAGCTAGCTTTTCACCTCTGACTGTTGGACTCATTCTGCTAGTATTATGTAACTCAGTTTCAGTGCACTGATCATCGGTAGAATAATCAACCTCTTATTTAATATTTCCCCTAAAAAAAATTGTCGGTTCTCATCTTAGTTACGAGGGTATGGACGATCCAACGTATGGTGCCTAAAGGAAGGAGGTAACTCAAATTTGAGCTAACCAACATAAGTATTTGAGAACGGATAGTACTTACCAACATACATATATATAACTTCCTGCAAGACGTGGAGCTTCCAGTCTTCTCCTTCCTGGACGGCTGGACCAGTGCTTCACTAGCGTCCACCGAAAGGAGAAACCGGAGGAGCTGAATCAGCAGTTCGGCATCATTGTTAACTGCTAAGCCGTCCTTGGCTACTAGCAAAAACGAATGTGGCAATGGCGCAAGCATCTCTCCCGAGGGCAACACGTCAAATCCATATATGTGAAGCAGGAATCCAGTTCATGGAAAATATTCTTTCAACTTTTTTCTTGGGGGTTCCAACTTGGATTTGTTACCGGGACGCACGCATCTCGGGTGAAAACATCATGATTATAAAATGGGGGCAAATCACCAAAGAATCAAAGAGCATACCTAAAAGAATTTAAAAGTTTTTAGATGCAATCGACACCTTCCAAATTCTTGGTTGCCTAGCGTTCTTCTACTCAGTATTGTTTTTAGATGCAATCGACACCTTTCAAATTAAAAGTTCCGTCAGCATCAGGTTTGGGTTCACACTCCCAAGTTAGTTTTTTAGGGGAATCCTCCAAAGTTGGAATGGGGGTCCACGTGTCACGCTAAACAACGGATGGAGCCCACGGCCCGCCAAAAATAGCAACCCCGTTTAAACCCGGCCCTCCCCCGCCTTCGATCCTCGCCTGCCCAGCCCAGCCCACAGCAGCGATCGCCGGAGGCTCCCCTCGCGCCGGCCGGCGATCGCCAAGCATGGCTGCCATCCCGGCCGAGGCGCCGGCGCCGACGCCTTCCGTGCACCAGCCACCGCGGCGGCGGCGGCGGCGGCGGCCGTGCGTCTTCCTCAGCTTCACGGCCGCGCGCGACCGCTTCCTCCGGAGCCGGTTCCTCTCCGCGGGCCTGCGCCCCTTCTCCGTCCGCCTCCCCTCCCCGGCGGGCACCAGCACCGTCGTCCACCTCTGGGCGCCCCCGCGCCCGGTGCGCCGCCCCGTGCTCCTCCTCCACGGTTTCGGCGCCTCCGCCACCTGGCAGTGGGCCCCCTACCTCCGCAGCCTCCTCGCCGCCGGCCTCGACCCCATCGTCCCGGACCTCCTCTTCTTCGGCGCCTCCTCGTCCACGCTCCCCGACCGCTCCGAGACCTTCCAGGCCAGGACCATCAAGTCCGCCATGGACGGCATGGGCGTCCGGCGGTTCGCGGTGGTCGGCGTCAGCTACGGCGGCTTCGTCGGGTACCGGATGGCGGCCATGTACCCGGAGGCCGTGGAGCGGGTGGTGCTGGTGTCCTCGGGGGTGTGCCTGGAGGAGCAAGACCTCGCCGCCGGTCTGTTCCCAGTCACCGACATTGGAGAGGCGGCCGACCTGCTGGTGCCCCGGCGACCGGCGGAGGTGCGGCGGCTCGTGAAGCTCACCTTCGTCCGGCCGCCGCCCATCATGCCCTCCATCTTCCTCAAGGACTACATCAACGTGCGCTCTCTTCGCCGATTTCATCGCCAATTTCGTTTTCCTTCTGCTCGATCAGTTGCATCTTTTCTTGATGGACGATGACGAATTCGCGATTGATGCATCAGGTGATGGGCTCGGATCATATTCAGGAGAAGACGGAGCTTCTGCATGCTCTCATCAGCGAGAGGAAGCTCTCAGATCTTCCAAAGATAAGACAGGTAGTTATACTTTCTCCATCAAATTTCAAGGAGCTCTGAAACCCTTCCATGATTGATGCATCGATGATGGTGTTCTTGGCTCAACTTGGGCATGCAGCCAACGTTGATCATCTGGGGGGAGCAGGATCAGGTTTTCCCGATGGAGCTGGCGCATAGGCTGGAGAGGTCAGTTTGGTGCTTCGCTCTGAATCTAAATAGCAGGCTGATGTGTCGAACACCATTATCCATTGATAAATAACAATCCAAAATTCTGCAGACATCTTGGGGATAATTCTAGATTAGTAGTGGTGAAAAACGCTGGGCATGCGGCCAATATAGAGAAGTCCAAAGAGGTGTGCAAGACCATTGTTGACTATTTTCAGGAACAGGATTCAAGTCCTTCAACGGGGGGAAGCAGGTACACAAAGCGATTGGTCTCATCACCATCTAGAATGATAGTTATTTGTTTCTGGAGTTCAGCAGTTTAATTTCTGAAGTTTCAGTTGAAATTTTGTTCATACATACTATGATTTTGGTACTCAGCAGTATATACTTATATTTTGAAGTGCCTATATATATTTATAAATAATTGGTTTTCTAGATTCTTAACACCCCTTCTATTAAATCAGGAGGTGCTGCTGCAGTGATTGCGGGAAGTGCTGAACCAGGACATCTCGTGGTCTGTTCACAAAATCTTACCTTTCCCTTGGCTCTTGAGCCGTTGTAATTGTAACAAGAGACCTTTTGTAACTACAAGGGCTACAAACATCTCTAGTAACATGTCTGAGGACCTTCTCTGTTGAAAGAAATGTATTTTTCACCGGTGAAGAAGGCCTGTGCCCCGTTTCAATTTCTTGACAAGCTAATGCCCAAGCCCAATACCAACCGGGTGACCGTTCAGTTCCAACGATCAGATCAGTTTTCATGTAAATTTCGATATAAATTTCCCACAGATTATGCTTTTTCCCGGAATGTTGAGATTAAGTATACCATAACACATACTAGTTTATTAGAAACTTCAGAGAATCAAGCATCCTTATTACAATGGGCAAGAGGTACGTCAGGCTTGGGAGGAATGAATGGATCAAGATAACCAATCAGGTCCTCCCACAAGCTAGGAGCCTCAGGGCCGGTGACACACTGACACATCAAACACATTAATTAGCAAGCATCATGCTTAAACGCGTCGCGTCGGTCGATTATTTAGATACGTCGATTCGGTAGTCCAGAGTCCAGACGGCAGTAATCTGGAGGGGCATGTCTGCCATGGCCATGGGGACTCATCACAGGACGAAGGGCTTGCAATAGATGTCGAACATCTCTGAAGATGACAGGTTAGGCTCCTACAATGCAACACGAGCCACAATTTGTCAGGAACAATCAGTCACATCACTTAACTGAACACATGCAGCAGCAACCCGATCGGACAGGGAATCTGTGCCATGGCGCAGAGAGCCTCACCTGCACGCCGCTGAAGTTGGCGACCTTGCTGACGGGACAGCCGCCGATAGGGCCCTGCAGGTTGCAGCTCCCGCCGCCGTTGGTCATGATGGTCTTCATGGAGGTGAGCAGGCGGCCGTAGGTGACCCCGCGCGGCTCACACTCCACCGCCTTGATAAAGCTGTGCGTCATCGCCCCCACCGTGGCGACGGCCTCCGGCGTCTGCAAACAGAGAGCCGCTAATACAATTGGGCAACACGATCGAGTAATTAACATTCAGATAACAGAGTGGTGAACTGATGGTCCACTGACTGACTGACCACGCTGAACTTGCTCTTGCCGTCGCTGAAGCCGCTGAAGAGCACGGCCTGGCCGCCGCTGGTGCCCTTGCAGGCGCCGGACGGCGGGCGCTGGTCCTCCCACTGCCAGTTGCCGCTCCTGGACGTGCGGCAGAAGAAGGGGAGGTCGAGGACGCCGGCGCTGTGGCAGGCGTCGACCACGGCGTGGAGCTTGGCGCCGGGCACCAGCGGGCGCACGATGGCCTCGTTGATCTCGTCGTCCAGGATCGGGCCCTTCTGGAACGAGTCCATGGGGCACAGCGCCTCGTCGTAGCCGTCCACCTCGTCGCCGTCGTCGTCGGGGACCTGCGCTCCCAGGCCGGAGAAGTGGAACACCAGGGAGTCGCCGTAGCTGCACCCCTGCACCAGCCACTGCATCGCCATCCTGATGTTGTCCTTGGTCGGCAGCCTGAACGGGTCCTTCTGGTCATCTGTATTGTATCCGGTATCCCATCCACCGGCCATCAGATCAGCACGCGACAATACGATCACAGATCATGTTAGTTCTTACCAGTGAGCATGATGATGCCGTCGCTGGGGAAGCCGAAGCGCTGGCAGAGGAGCTGCCTCATGCACTTGACGTCGTTGACGGGCCCCCTCAGCTCGCCGCAGCCGCGGCGCATGCCGGCGTAGGTGATGCCGATCAGGACGGCGCGCTTCTTCGCGCGGGAGCACGGGAATGAGCCCGCCGGCGCCGCCGGCCGCGGCAGCGGGAGCCGCATGGACATGGAACGCCGGATGCGCGTCACGCCGCAGCATTGCGAGCACTGGACCGCGCGCTCGCCGGGGGTCACGGTGAGGCACGTGCTGCAGTACTTGCAGCGGATCGTCGCCGGGGTCCTTCCACCGCAGTTCATGGCGAACCAAGCAGGGGAAGCTTGCTTAGGCTGCTTGTTGCTACGTACTGCACGTTGCTCCTTGGCTAGCTTGCCTTCGCACTCCTGCAATTTTTCCCTTTATATAGCAGACGAAGCTACTATTACCAGATGCAGAGATGCTGGTGCCAAAGATTATCCTTCTTTTTTCGAAGAAGGTGGCTCGTATATAATTGATGAAGTGGAGTGGAAAAGATTTGCATGTAAATGGATCTTTGAATTAGTGGGCAATGATTTGAGTGGAAGTGAGCATATATTGGCTTGGCTGCATCATTTTTATTTTATTTTTTCTCGAGAGAATGTGCCACGTGACTATGCATGCATTTCACTGGGTAGATGCTAATACCAAAAAAAGGGCCAGAAAAATGGCTTTGCTTTGGCGATGACAACATCCCTTAGATCATGTGGTGATATCTTTTTTTAGAAACATTATCATGTGGTGGTATCCTTCTTCCTCTTCGTGGTCTTCTTTTCCTGTCGCAACAAGCAAACCCACAGATAGTTCTCCCACCACAAGAAGGTTTCTCTAGTCCCCTTTTCGCCACTAGATTCTCTCCCAAATCGCATTGTCCATCCTCTGCTCCTCATACTAGGCTTTCCGCTTCGTGACTCTTCACCGGCGACGCATCATCTCATCGCTCCGCCTTCCATTGCCATCTATCATGTCGAATCAAGCTAAAACTTGCACACACTATCTACCCCTCCCATTGTTTGTCCTCCCTTGCTTGACTGGTGGCACTCCGCCACCTCATCTCCAAACACCGCCAAGCCGATCGCCAACCAGGGGCGGACCTTGCCCAAAATTTGAGGGAGGGCACCTCTCAAGAGATAGCTAAATTTTTAGAGCATAAAAGGTTGAAAAAATGTAGCTTATAAACTTTGGGTGAGGGCATGTGTAACGACCTGGATTTTCAAAAGAGGAAAACCGGTCAACCTGTACTCGTGATAGTCCCTGGATCAGACGCTATCACACACAGACTTCCATCACAGATAAATATCACAACCATACAACGAAATAAAGCATCCAAAAGTATTACTTTTATTACAAATCCATTAAAGGAGTACATCATTACACGCCTCTTGCCGGAATAACATGAATAAGAGCTACGCAGCGGTAGTTAGCTTCCAGAAGATGTCTCCATCTTCATTCTTCTCTCCCACAGGCATCCTTGAGCGTAGCGTCGCGCCCTTCAATCGTACCATCCGTCGGCGTTGTTGTCGAAGTCTGACTCGTACCCTGCAAGCTCAGGGGCTATCCCCAAGGATTGGGATAGGTTCACGTCACCAACCGTATGCAAGCTTTAAGTGGCTTACTTCTAAGGGTATAAAAAGTATCAAGGTAAAAGCTGGGGTTTCCTAAGCAGCAGCAGCAGCAACATATAAAGAGTAATATCTTCAAATCCCACCTTTTCCCAAGTCTCTCATCCACATCTGGTTACATCTGGACACCCAGATCACCGTCACCAAATCCTATCTCCATCTAAGGTCGGTGCGAGAACTCCCACTCCTCGCACCTCAATGATTGCACCCGGATTCGCGAGGCAGAGGGAGCAACTCTCCTCTCCCCGAGTACAACCACGGCTCACCATACACTCTCATCCTATAAGGGGGAGGTAGAAATCCCAAAATGTACGAGTCGAAGTAAACAACGGGCATGTCCATAACCGAGGACGCGGCTATACGTATAGATCTAAAAACTCTGCAGAGCGTGTACACCTGTACCCAACTCGGAATGGCACCCGGCAGTGATCAGCCAACCAAGCCCATCCTACCGGACGAACACCTAGGAGTTACGATTCCACCCTGAATCCGGGTCTCGATGCAGTCCCCCGTAGGAGATCGCCCCAGAACTGTGAACATGCCCCTGTGTGGCCACACGGGGAGCGACTGCAAAGGGAAAGGGTCCTCACCCACTTCCCTCCCACTGATACCCTCTATCCTGCTAGCAGGTATGGAATCGCACTTGCCAGGGTCGACCCGGTCCTATCCCCACTCTCGGCGAGGTGGTGTGTACGAAAGTCCCGTGAACACAAAGCGACCCACTCGGTTTCAGACCGGGGTGAGCTCCTATCCTCCAAGTCATCACAAAAACCCCAACACCTGTGCTCCTAAAACAGTGTACCCGCCATAGGTACCAAACTGGGCATCGCCCGAGAAGACGATCCCTGGCCCCTGAACCCAGATCGGGTTGTCTTGAGCTCACCCCCGCCAAGTTTCCCAAAAACACCTTCTCCTGCCAGTTTTTCCCCACTCACGCCAAGAAACTACCACATAGTCCCAACACATGCACAACGAAGCTCAGCGTATATACACGCATATATTTATAGTAGTAGTAGGTCAATCAAGGACAAGGTATTTAAGAGAGGCAGTGCAAGGTTTCATCATATCCAACATCATGCATAGGTAAAGCGCTAGCAGCTCTAAAAGTAATGCCTAATAGGATTTCAAAGTCGGTCAGGCGTGAACCTGCGTGAGGCTAGTCGTCGAAGGCGAAGTCGTTGTCGTAGTCCTGGGTCGACTCTCCGGCTGCGATAGCTCCTAGATTCGCGAATATAAATAAATACCGGAGCTAATTGCAATTAACATCAAAAGAAGAAGCAAGAAGGGCCAAAAGAGAGCAAACACCTAACTAACGGGTGCGTCATGATTTTTAGAAAGAGTATGAAAGTGGTTTCATATTTTTCGGAGCTCAGAATAATTAGTTATGAATTTTTGAAGGTTAAAACCATTTCTGAAATTAAATTGCGCATCCACAATACACTTAACTCTTAGCTAGCTATAGGCTAGCTCTAGCTGACTCTAACTAGGCTGCAAGCTAGCTATAGGCTGGCTACGGTCCCCCACGTGGCGGCCACGCGCAGCTATAAGCTAGCCGCATGAGGAGGTGGCAGCCACGTGGCGGCTGACGTAACAGCTGAAGCGCGGGATCGTTTGTGGCGTGCGGCGAGGGTGTGTGTGGCCTGAGGTGTGGCTTGCGCAGGGATTGGCCGGCGCAAAGGATCCTGGCGATCCCGTGTGGCAGACGGCTGTGTGTGTGCACATGTGCAAGAAAATCCCCCAGCAGGGTTGGGACGGGTGCTAGGTGTTCGAGCAAAAGCCCGAGAGAGAAAGGCGGCGCGGCAAAGCTCGGCCGGCGGCGAGCTTTCCGGTGACCGGCGAGAGGAACACGGCGGTGAGGTTCTAGACGTCCTAGGGTTGCAGCTAGGTAGGTAAAAGGGGCCCGGTTTTGGCCGGCACCTGGGTGCAACGCACCTCATGTCCGGCGGCATGGACAGGGGCGGCGGCACTGGTTGGTGAGCAGGCACCGGTGTGCTAGCCCGCGAGGAAAAGCGCGAGCGCGTGTCAGGTCCGAGCGCTGGGCTGGAGTCGTGCGCGTGCTCGTGAAGAACTTCGAGGGCCTTAAGGCCCAGCTTGGAGAGTTAAAGGTTGCGCCTTGCCACGATTCAACACGACGGCGCAGGGGGACAAAGCGTGGCGGCGGCGTGCGCGCTCTCGCCGATGGCGGCGACGAGGTATGGTCGGCGACGACATAAGAGGAGGGCCAGCTAGGAAATAAGGGGAACAACGGGGAAGGACAGACCTGCCCTTGGCCAGTTCAAGGCAGCGGCGTGGCGTGATAGCAGAGCGGCGGTGCGGTGATGAGAAACAGAGCGGCGGCAACAGATGTGCGCGCGCGGTGAGTGCGTTGGCTGCCCAGGAGGAACAGGGCAGTACGGTGTGTGAGCAAGGTGTCAAGGCGGAAACTTGGGCCTGCCGGGGCGCGTGTGTGAGCAGTGAGGTCTCGACACGGCCCCGCCTACGCGCGGCGTCCCGGCGCTTCAGGGCTGTTGCGGCGCAGATAACAAGACGGCGGCGCAGGGTGTTCGTGCGTCAGAAAGGCGGCTGTGACACCGTAAAATTCCATCACTAAAATTTGTTTAAGCAACATAGTGTTTTAGGGTTAGTCTTAAGGACTTAATTAATTTGCTAATTAATTTGAGCTCTAAAGTAATTAAATTTAAATTAAATAATTTAGAGTCAACAAGTGCTTGTGCATCATTATTTGGTTATGCATGGATTTTTGGTTGCTAGTGTGAAGTTTTAAAAGTTTATAAAATATTTTGAAAGCTTGGAAAAAGTTTGATTTGAATTTTGAGTTGAAAAAGGTTTGAATAAAGGAGTTTGAAAAAGAAAAGAAAAAAAAACAAACCTCAGCTTTCACTTTCCCTTCCTCCCTTTTGGCCCAACCCGCCAGCCCTCTCTCCCTTCCCGACCCATCTCCTCCCCGCGGCCCACCTTCCCCTCCCTCTCTCTCTCTCGCTCACTGACGCATGGGGCCCGCCTGTCGGCACCTCCTTCTTCCTCAGTGCCCTCCCCCACCTCTGTTTCTTCCGGCCGCGCGCCGCCATGTTTTCCGCCGGTGATTGGTGGCCTTTCCTTGCTTCCCCTGGCCATCAAGGCAAGCAATCAAGCGCCGGAGCACCGGGGATTATCCCCCCCCATTAATCTTCGTTAGTTTCCCCTGATCAAGCCTCCATACCTTTTGAATGCGATCAAAGGGGCCGCCGGCATCCCATGGCCATAAACGCGGCCGCCGGTTCTTCTCCCCCTCCTCGCCCTATAAAATCCCTGCTCAAGCCCTGCACGCCCTCCTCTTTCCGCACCCGAGCAAGCCCTGCATCACCTCCACACGCGTTCGTGCCGTCGCCATCGTTTCCGGCCGCCAAGCCATTGTTGGCCGCCGGAGCCTTCCGTCACCGGTGAAGGGTCTCTCTCTCCCTCTTTTCCCTCTCTTGTGATGCGCCCGTTGCTCATCGAGCTCTTCTTGCTCCAGGTCTCCGTCCCCGTCGCCTTGCGGAGCCGCGCCCCTGTTCTTCCTCGGAGCGCCGCCCGAGCTCACCGCCGTTGGCGAACTCCGCCATCGCTCCATCCCCGCCGTCCATCTCCTCGGCCGTAGCTTCGCTGCAGGGTAAGAAGGCCGCCGCCCTTCTTTTTCCTTTAGCCTGTGCACCCGGTTGCGAAGCCGCGGCATGCAGTGGTCGCCGTCCGCCTCGCCGGCCATGGCGTCCTTGCCGCCGGCCGGATCACCCTTCTTTACCCGTGGTCAAGTTCGCCGTTGTGCTAGCGTTGCGTAGAGCCGCTTAGCATGCCAAACCAGGGCCTATAGCGTGATCTCGCTCGTCGCCGCCGCACGCCGGTGAGCCCACCGTCGTGCGCCGCCACCCTCCGGCGAGCTCCGTCGTCGCCTCCCGCTTGCACGCCACCGCAGCCGCTGGATCGCGGATCGACGGCCCAGATCCAGCCAGACCCCGGGTCAATCCTCAGCATACCGGTCAGCGCTAGAAATTTTGTTAAAGAGACCCTGCTCTTTCACAGTTTCGCAAGCCGGTCCTTCTACCATCAAAGGTCCTTGCAATCAGGTCCTTCTTTTTATGATCTAGCCCCTGTTATCTCTGGGAAATAGCAACCGAGGTCCTTTTCACTCTTTTTCACACATGAGCCCCTCTGTTTATATATGTAATTATGTTTCAAGTCCCTGGTTTCTTTCAAATAAGCCTTGTGAGCCTTGTTTTCTTACAGAAAAGTCCCTGTGTTTCGTTTTAATCATATCTTTCATGTTTTAGCTCCGTTTTTCGCGTATAATATATCGAAATGATCGTATCAGTGAGTAGAACCTTTTTATCAGCGTGTTCTTAGCATATAGAACTGTTTGGTGTATTATTTTATTTATTTATTATTTGTTCATGCTTGTGCGTAGATATCGTGCCTGTTTCAACTGAGCACCCCGTTGGAGAGGATCAAGAAGAGCTTTTCTTCGAAGAGGAGGATCCTCAATTTGTAGAGGAAGGCAAGTGGACTTCTCCCTCTGCATATTCTTCTTGGACCTATATAACTGCATGTCTAAATAATATTTACTTTTAAATGTTGTTATGCATAAACTTGATGGGAAATTACCTTTTTAAGGACATGACTAGGACTTTACCCCTATCACCTTGATCAACCCTTTTTAATAAATGTTTTGGGTAGATGAATGCTTAGTTGCTATACATGGGCTGGTTACAAGTGGTTTTATGATAAAGACTTTCATGCTTGTGAAATGTTGGTTATGTTTAAAGACAAGATCATATGTTTTAATTGGAACATGGAGAACCACCCAAGAAAACAGTACAACCACAGTCCAAATGGCTCTGGCTTAGCCAATTAATTAGGCGTGTGAATGTTCTGACAGCCTTTCCTGAAAGGGGCACAGGGGGCTGGAGTTGTAGGGGTATAGCCCGGTTCTTTTGGAATAGCAGCCTTTGCTAAGGTGCTGACCACTAGGGAGGGTTATGGTCCGCTCCGCTGCTGTAACTGTCGTAGGTTGTTGGTCTTTTGCATTGCCTTTGTAAAGGCTTCGTAGTGAACCCCTAGCCACTCACCTCGGAAGTGTTTAAGGGTCTAGCTAACCCGGGCAACATGGGGAACACGAGCTGTGGTGAAAGTGTACAACCTCTGCAGAGTTAAAACTGATCGATCAGCCGTGCTCACGGTTAAGAGCGGCTTGGACCCTCACATGATAATTAAACTTAAAGATGAATTTAAATTGTGGTTCCTTATGGTTTTGTGGAGATGGTTACAAATGTTTAATCTTTTGGGGTTGGTATAAACTTACATCTAGTAATAGGCTTGCTAATAAAACTTGACCTACATTAAAATGCTAACCGCTGCAAAACCTTAGCCTATCCTTGATAGCCTTGCATGTTTCCCCCCCACTTGCTGAGCTCCACCCATAAGAGTGCTCACCCTTGCTTACCGCTGTTCAGATGACAACAACGGTGAGGAGTACTGGAGCGACTTTGAGGAGTTCTGAGGCATGCGATCCCCCAGTCATATGCCTGTGGAAGATGAAGATGAAGTCATCCGTTTAGTTATCGTTTGTTTTATTGGACCTTCGTGTCCACTGCCTGAGTGTAATAATGGATATTGTAATGGTTAACTCTTGTACGTTTGATTACAGTTATGGTATTACACTCTTTTGTCTATCGTATGTGTGTAACTTGATCCTGGCGCACATATGAGATGCATTTGGTTCCATTTCGGAAATCGGATGTGACAAAGTGGTACCAGAGCAGTAATGACTGTAGGACGCAGCCTTAAGTTAGAAATGGTCGAAAATTAAGGATTCATGATCTAGAAGTCATATCATCATTCAAAATTTACTTAATTATGTATAAAAACTAATTTATTCAGTTTTCTTTTATTTAAATGCTATCATTTTGTTTTATCTATGCTGAGTCTCGTTTTTGCTTATCAGATGGCCAGAACAAAGAACACTGCACGCAAGAGCACTGGTGGCCGTGTCCCCACTGGTCGGTTGTTACCCCGCTACCCAGTGATTGAGCCAGAGCAGCAGCCTGAGGTTCAGGTGGAGGTTCAGGTAGAGGATGAGGTTGAAGAGGATCCAGAGGAGAGGATACTCGAGGATGACGCCGAAGATCACCGTGGGATACCGCAGCTGTACGACGGCACCTACTTGGAGGTGGATGCCGATGGCGACGTGGTGATACCTCCAGCTGCCCCTGCACCTGATGCTCCTGCACAAGATGCTGCTGGAGGAGATCCAGATGACTCTGGAGACGACAGCAGTGACAACAATAGTGAAGACAGCAGCAATGGAGATGGCAGAGATGATGGTGATGATGGCAGCAATGGCAATGACGAGACTGAAGATGCTAACAGTGCTGCGAATGTTAATCAGATGGATGAAGACCCTCGCTTCCATGGAGCGACATATGACTATCATCATGCTGAGGATGTAGAGGGACAGTTTGTGGACTTACTGGAGGAGACCCTGCAGTATCTCGACTTCACTGCGAGGCCTCTCTATGTCACCAGGCACTACACGGAGCCTGGGATGGAGGATTACTACACCACGAAGGTTCACATTCGTGTGCCTCTCCGTGGAGGTGTTGGGCACCGTGTTCACTCTTCTCACTCCAGCTCAGCTCCTATGACAGAGGAGGCTGCTTCGGTGAATGATGCAGTGAGGAGAGCTCTATGGTCCATCAGTAACAGATACCGTGAGCAGCTGCATGAGTCTGACTTCCAACACGTCCTTAGCCGTCCTCGAGCCAGCGCCAACACTGTTGTTCCCGTGGGGAATAACCGAGATGGTCGTGTGGACATCCTGGCCCGTGTTGCTTCAGCACTCAACACGGACTTGGAAGGTTCTTATGATGAGGTGGACCGTCTCCATGATCAGCTCCAGAGGGCACATGCACGGATTGCACAGCTGGAAGCACAGGTTGCTGGGCGACGTCCTCCTGAGGAAGAAGCACCCTTCTGTCCTCCGGAGTCTCCGCCTCGCAAGAGGACCCGATATGGTACCGACAAGGCTACTACCAGCGTGCGGCAGGAGTAGAGTTTAGAAAGACCCACCTTTACTTTAGTCATCGTTAGAACGCTCCTGTGAGGGCGATTCTTATAATGATGTTTGTTTCTTGAAAAGTTGGATGTTTCATTTCTTTGTTTGAGTGTGTTGTTTTGTGGAGTGATGGCCACAAAACAACGAGAACAAAATCATTTAGTAATAAAGGGTTTGGGTTATCTTTATCTGTGATGTTTCTTTATCGAGTCTGGATGATACAAAATCTGTTCACGCAGCTCTCTGACTGAGCAGTCAAGTTTGAATTTTATCTTGAGCTACAGAATTCCGTTTGATGTAAAACTAGTTGGGTTAGATCACAAATTTTATGAGTAAATTTCTGGTAAATTTTCAGCAGTAATGAATAAGTATTCACGGAGTTATGAACAAAACTTGAGGGATGTCAGAATCTGTAAAACTCTGCCGACACAGTGATCTTGTTTATTTTATATCTCGAGTTGTATAACTTCAATTGAGACAAAACCAGTTGGGTTGGCTTTGAAATTTCATACTGCATATGCTGATTTATTTTCACAATTTGTGGATAATATCACTGGGAATTACACGTGATTTTTTGAGGCTAACAGAATCTGTTCAAGTTAAAATTCAAGTATCCTTATCCAATGAGTTTACTCTTTATGCATCACTTATCTGAAATACATTTCTCTAACAATCAGATGGTACAAACCAGGTCAGGAGGAGGTCAAGATGTTCCGCCAGTGATTCGTGCTCATATAGCTAACCAACAAGCTCAAGCACCACCACCTCCACCCCCACTTAACCAAATGGATCCGGCTATGCTGCAGTTCATTGCCGCTCAAACCCAGCTGTTGCAGAACCTCACTGCAACAGTCCAAAACCTTCAAGCTCAGCAACAAAATCAGCAAGCACCACCTCCCCCGCCTCACCCACAGCCGAGGGACAAACATAAGGAGTCTATGAGCCACAACCCTCCCACTAGGGGTATAGCCCGGTTCTTTTGGAATAGCAGCCTTTGCTAAGGTGCTGACCACTAGGGAGGGTTATGGTCCGCTCTGCTGCTGTAACTGTCGTAGGTTGTTAGTCTTTTGCATTGCCTTTGTAAAGGCTTCGTAGTGAACCCCTAGCCACTCACCTCGGAAGTGTTTAAGGGTCTAGCTAACCCGGGCAACATGGGGAACACGAGCTGTGGTGAAAGTGTACAACCTCTGCAGAGTTAAAACTGATCGATCAGCCGTGCTCATGGTTAAGAGCGGCTTGGACCCTCACATGATAATTGAACTTAAAGATGAATTTAAACTGTGGTTCCTTATGGTTTTGTGGAGATGGTTACAAATGTTTAATCTTTTGGGGTTGGTATAAACTTACATCTAGTAATAGGCTTGCTAATAAAACTTGACCAATATTAATATGCTAACCGCTGCAAAACCTTAGCCTATCCTTGATAGCCTTGCATGTTTTCCCCCCACTTGCTGAGCTCCAACCATAAGAGTGCTCACCCTTGCTTACCGCTGTTCAGATGAGAACAACAGTGAGGAGTACTGGAGCGACTTTGAGGAGTTCTGAGGCGTGCGATCCCCCAGTCATGTGCTTGTGGAAGATGAAGATGAAGTCATCCATTTAGTTATCGTTTGTTTTATTGGACCTTCGTGTCCACTGCCTGAGTGTAATAATGGATATTGTAATGGTTAACTCTTGTACGTTTGATTACAGTTATGGTATTACACTCTTTTGTCTATCGTATGTGTGTAACTTGATCCTGGCGCACATATGAGATGCATTTGGTTCCATTTCGGAAATCGGATGTGACAGCGGCGAGGTATGGCCATGACACCGGCTCGGCGCGGTGGTTGGCAGGTGGCAACGTGCAGCGATCTTTGGTGGTGTGTGCGTGCAAAAAGGGGTCGGCGGTGAAGGCGACGTCGCGATCGTCGGCGTGTGCACGAGGGCGCATGAGACAAACCAGGCAGCAGCGCAACAAGTTCGCGTGTGTACGTGCAGGGCTGGTAGCGGCGCACGGCGTGGCCAAAGGCAAGGCCTTGCCTTTCTGCGCGGGCTTGCGCGTGCGTGCGCCGGCTGGTCATGGAGATGGTGACGCCATGGTCGGAGACCGGCAACGCGGCAAGTGTGGGTGTGTGGTTCAGGGAGAAAGAGACGGTCCAGCGGGGTGAGCGGCGCGCGGCGATGACGGCGGCAGCACCTGCAATCGTCACGCACACCTCGAAGGGCGGCTCACAGGGGCGACGACGTTATGCGGCGGCGGCGCGGAGCAGAGCAAGACGGGCAGGGCAGGGCGAAGACTCAACACGACGCGGCACAGGGACTTGACCTAGCCAAGGCGTCGCACAGGGGCACGATGGCCACCACCACATCCATCAGGTAAGGGGGAAACTCACCTGGTACTTGTGGTCGCGGAGGGCTCGGCGGCGAGGATGGCTCGGAGCAGGGGAAAGCAGGGCGGCACGACTTGAGGCAGAGGAGGGTCGTCGCGGTTCCCGGTCTAAACAGCTCTGGCCCCTCAGCGTCCTTGACACGGGCAGCTCCGGCTCCTCAGCTCGCGGTGCTCAGGGACGGCGGCGTCGACGTCGTGGTTCGGGCGGACGACGCGGCGTGCTTCGGCTCCACTACGGCGGCGTCGAGGTCTTCGCACGGGCGGCTCCGGTCTCCTCTCCTCCCTTCCTCCTCCTCTCCCCCTTCCTCCCTTCTCTGGTGGAGGACAGGGGAAAACCCCAAGAGCGGCGGCGGATCCTGGGAAGAGGAGGGTGCGGCTTTATATGCGAGAGGGCTAGGGCACCGGGGTCAGCTGTGGATGGCGGGGATCCTCGGCGTCCGTGCTAGGGCCACGTGGCGCGCATCCCGTGGCGCGGGGCGGGGCGAGGCGGCAGCGGCGCGGCGGGCGAGCTCGGCCGTCCCCACTCGCGGCTCGCGTGCATCAGTGAGGAAGGGGAAAGGCGCACAGGGGACCGGCTGGCAAGCGGGGTCCACATGGCGGTGACCGAGATGGAGAGGAGGTAGGTGGGAGCTGGGCCGGTTGGGCCGGAAGAGCTAGCGGGCTGGTGATCGAGCGGACCAGAGGAGGGGTTAGAGGAGATTTGGTGGACTTGGCGGCCTGGCTGGGCTAGAGGTGTAAGCGGGCCGCCGGGGTTTAAACAGGCGCAGCGAAAGTGTGGACCGGGGCTAGGAGAAAGAGGTGATCCGGTGGACTTCAGCGGAGAAGAAAAGGCCCAGCGGGGTTACAGAGTTTTTCCTATTTCCTTACTCCTATTCCTTAAAACTATTTCAATTCAAATTTGAATTTAGAATTCAAATTTGAACCACACACAAATAAGATCCGAATAAAAGCAAATAACTCCAAACAGATCACACTAACATTTATAGTTCCTAAAAATTATTATTTAGCTCAAAATAAATCTAGGAATTTATGGAAGATTCAAAGAAGACATCCTTAACATTTTAGGCATGCACTCAATTTCATTCAAAAATTTTGAAATCCTCATTTTTAAATAAAACAACATTCCGGAAATCTCCGGGATGTTACAGCATGTGCCCTCACTGACTTGTACATGGGTCCGCCCCTGTAGCCAACCCCAACCATCCCTTTAAGCCTACTGAGGCAGTAGCCCTAGCTCCTAACCTTGAACGCCAACACCGCCAAGTTGATACCCAACCCCAAGTCCCCAACCACCCCTTTAAGCCCACTGAGGCAGTAGCCCTAGCTTCCAACCTGAGCTTCGGATGGCAATGGAGGAAATGAGTGCCACACGTAAGAGGAGGGGAAAATTTGAGGAGAGGGCGGGATCCACTTGAGGCTAACCGCACTCGACTACCTACATACGGAACGGCAAATGCCCATGTCCCACGCGTCAGAGCAGTTTTGGAGTGCCCTCCATCCGGCTGCTCCGCAGCGCGGTCAGCGCTATAACCAACACCAAGGGTGTGGACCCACTCACCAGGGCGTGCGTGGCGCGGTGGGGAGAGCGACCACGAGCACAAGTGAGAGAGGGCGGGAGAAACGAGGCAGGAGAGAGATGATAGAGTGGAGAGAGAGAAAACGCTAGCTGTAGCGCTTTCCTGTACAAAACGGAATGGTGCAGATCGCTTTACAGCTCTGCGATGCAGCTATTTCACCTGCATACTTCGCGTACAGGCGCGTTTGACGTTCAGCGGTGCGACCAGCCTCACAGGAGGAGGAAGGGAAGGCTTGGGGAACCGGCCGGTTCGTATAAAAAATAAGGGTGGCCAGGGGGGCTTAAAGCCCCACCTGAACAAGGTGAGAAGCCTGGGTTCGAACCCTGGCCGGTTAGCTCCTCCTCAAGGTTAGCTCCTCCTCAAGGAGACTAACCAGCTGCACTATGACTCTGCAAGGAACCCTTGGCCGGTTCGTATACATTGATCACTTTGGCATTAATCACTGTTCTATCAACTCGGGTCTCCATGTCGATGACCCAACGGAACGATAGTAATGACATCCCTCACTTTGCTTCCCGATGCTTTCCAACCACCATCTTTCTCCGGTCATAACGCACTCCGCATAGCGAATCTTTTTTTTTAATATATTTTTTCACGATTTTTAAAAAATAAATACCGGATCCAAAAATTATCAAAACTAGCTTCCAACCGCCGTTTAAAAAGGCGGTTGGGTCCAACCGCCAGTTGAAATGGGCGGTTGGGCCCTAACCATTGTTTCCAGTGGCGGTTGCTACAGTAACACCACCGCAGGTACTGTAGCGGTTCCGACTGCCGTTCCAAACGGCGGTAGGGATAACGTCTCTTCAAAAAATCATAACTTTTTGTATGAACTCGGATAGAGATAAAATTTATATGAAAATTGTAGCTTTCGACGAGATCTACAACTTTATAGTTCAAACTTTTTTCATTTGAAGTCATCTTCGTATTCAAATAATCAATGTACTATCGCCGTTCTCAGCGGCGGTAGGGATAGTCTCTCTTCAAAAAATCATAACTTTTTCGTATGAACTCGGATGGAGATAAAATTTATATGAAAATTGTAGCTTTCGACAAGGCCTAAAACTTTTCAGTTCAAACTTTTTTCATTTAAAGTAATCTTCAGACTCAAATAATTGATATACTATCGTCGTCCCCAGCGGCGGCAGGACAGTCTCTCTTCAAAAAATTATAACTTTTTTGTATGAACTCGGATGTAGATAATTTTTTATGAAAATTGTAGTTTTCGACGAGACCTACAACTTTGTAGTCCAAATTTTTTTCATTTGAAGTCATCTTCGGACTCAAATAATCGATATACTTTTCATTTGAAGTCATCTTCGGACTCAAATAATCGATATACTATTCAGATATATCTAGATAGTATATCGATTATTTGAGTCCAAAGATGACTTCAAATGAAAAAAGTTTAAATTACAAAGTTGTAGATCTCGTCAAGAGCTACAGTGATTATATAAATTTTATCTTCATCCGAACTCATACAAAAAAGTTATGATTTTTTTAAAGAGAGACCGTCCCTGTCACCGTTGGGATCGGCGGCTGCAACTGCTATAGTACCCCACGGCGGGCAACTGCCAGTTGAAACGGCAGTTGGACCCTAACCGCCGTTTCCAGTGACGGTTGGACCCAACCGCCCTTTTAAACAGTTGGAGATTAGTTTCGATAATTTTTGGATCTTGTATTTATTTTTGAAAAATCATGAAAAAATATATTTTTAAAAAAAGTCCCGCATAGCGGCCCACCTCCTCCACCAGTCCAGCCGCCTCCCAAAGCTTGGCTCATCTTGATCATCAACCTCCAATCCCTTACTTTGATCGTGGCTCAAAGGTGGACTAGCTGTTCACCAAAAAAAAAAAAAAAAGGTGGACTAGCTGTTGCCTGTTGTTCGCCTGATCTCTGGAGAGCAGGATCGGAAGTGTGCGTGATTTGTTTGAGGTCTTAAAGGATGGCCATTCATTGTTTCTTTAATTTCCTGTTTTCCATTGAGTCAAATTTGTTCCGCTTATCCAAATTTGTGTACACAGGGTTTTCTTTGAAATTGATCTGCTTGTATCTAGCTAGTTGACAGGGAGTACAACACACATGGAATTCGAGTGATACGGTAGTTTTCACTCAAAAGGTATTTGTATAGTCCTATCCCCAACCGCATTCAAATTTTTTCTTGTGAAATAGACTGATATTGTGCGGTGGAGATCATAAGGGAATCCAGTAACAGCACCCGTGACGCTTTCTGCATATACTCCGAAAGACAAGTTGAAATGGGTACATGATTCTCTCTCCTTTACCTTTTATTCTCTTGAAATGGTCGCAAGATTCTGCTAAAACACTATGCGACTTGATTCTTCATCACATTGTTATGATATATTTCTTGAGAACGTGGAAAGGGATCCTAGTGCATGTGCATATTTGACACTTAAAAAAGTATACAAATGTAATAAATAAATAAATAACGCACAAGACCATTGTAGTGTTCTAGTGGAAATGAAATCTTAGCTTTTGCATGCCTGGGGATAACCATAGTAAATAATTTCTTTCAAAAACTTATCATCCAGACATCCAGTCATCTAACATGGGACTGCACATCATTGAAGACCTTGTTGTTTCAGGTTTAGTTTTACAAATGCCAGCGAATACACTCATTGGCCCTGCATGGTTCAAGGTGTTAGTGTTAGTTTAGTGTAAGTTTGCTTGAAAGTAACACTAACACTTCCAAACATGAGTGTTAGTTTGGTGTTAGTTTAGAGTAACACCCCCAAAAATACTAACATCCCCAAGAGGTGGTAATTGGTGTTATTTTGGTAGACCCCACTCCAATTTACTCCCTTTTCTCCCTCTCTCTCTCCACAGCAGATCCCCATCCACCCCGCACAATCCCCCCGCTGTGACAGAACCGCCCAAAATAAATCCGGATTATCACTTAAGCCGATCCACTTGGCTCATAAGCGATAACCAAGAGCTATTTTGTCGCCTCTGTCGGGTCATGCCCGGTAAATCACTTTCACAGGATCGAGATATGCGCTAAGCCCACACGAAGGCGGGACCAGAGTACATCATTACATAAAAGTCCTCAAGTACTTAATATTACAAACCAGGTTTTGAGTACATAAAAGTAAACAAGGTTCAGAGTTTAAACAGCGGAATATAAACTAAACACGGGATACACATGGGAGGCCATCCACAATGTATCACTCCTCATCATCGTTCTCCCATTTAAGCTCCCAACCATCCGGGATAGAACCAGGCCAGATGGGGTTACCTGAAAACCACAAATTAAGCAAGGCTGAGTATACTAATACTCAGCAAGACTTACCCGACAAAAATAAAGTACAACTAGACATGCAAGGCTTTTTGGCTGGTGGGTTTGTTTTGCCAAAAGCGACTAAGAGTTGATCCTTACTTTCAAATTTTAGCTCAAGTTCTAGTATGTTAACCATTCTAGGTAAGCACCTATCTAAACAAGCATGGTTGAACAAACAAGATTAATCATCCAACAATATTAATCCAAAATGTTTCATAAACAAACATGGGGTAGCCAGTGGTCAAGCCGACTCAGATAACAGCGAGTGACCGACGATCGATCGATTTATATCCTTGCAAGGTAAACCCAAGATACACGGAAGAAGGTAGACCCCAAGAATCCAAAGAAAAGCAAATGCGAGGTCTACCCCAACCAGGCGGTTCCCGTCACTCCCCAGATTAGGGACAGATGCCACAGTCCTAAGTACAAGGTTACTGGGACGCCCTCACACGGCACGCCCATACTCACACTTGCACTACCGGAATCAAACCGGGAGACGCATCTCAAGATTAGTAGCCATAAAGTCCCCGCACTGGTTCATTAGGTACTAGGCTTACCGGTCCCATTCCTGACAAGCACTTGGTACGTTCAATAGCTTAGACTAGCACCATGCTACTCGGTCGAGACTGAACCCATTGCTCTTACCACATGAGCGAGTCAATTTAATCAACTTATGATTCCAACATAAGCATCCTATATCTCGCGAGCAATGAGTCATTACTCGACTTCTACCGTATCCTTAGAGCATGGCACTAGCGTTCCTAACATACTAGTAAAAGAGCATAGGAGTACTAAGGATCATGCAACTAGGTTTCAAAGCAACTCCTGAAACTTAAATGCACAAATAAACAATAAATACTAAAAAGTAAAAGTAAAGTGAGATTTTATCCCAAAAAGATTATATGCATCCAGTGCTTGCCTTCCTCTACGTAAGCTAAAGCCTTGGGCTCTTCTGAACTTTAGTCCAGGTCTTGATGAACACCCAACTCGTTCACTTCACCATCTACCGTCCCGTCTCCCTCCTGGGTGAGCGTGTATGTACCGTCTGACAAATCTACACGTACACATGCATATGCATTAGATTATGGTGAGGGTGGGAGAATTACCACCAACCCAACTCTTGTTGGTCATATTCATCTAAACATTATTATTTTCTCACAAAAATTATTAGGGTGGTGTGGTGATGAACTAAACACTATTTTGATGGTGATTGTGTACATATTTAAACATAAGTAAATTAAATAGATTTATAAACAGCAAGGGGTGTGTTGAAAATTCAAAAACAGAAACATGACATGTTTTCACAATTTAACCCCTTAATTGCCCTTTCTTTATTTATTTAATTAAAACAAGCCTTACAACCATAATTCCATATTAAAACAAAAACACCTCAAATGAGCCTAAGCTTTTGCACACAGCAACATATGCCTATTTTAAGCTCACAAACCAAAATCTAGGTTAAGATCATTTATATATTAATTTATATGCAAAAGACAAATTTCGGCCTAGCATAACTCAAATAAATCTTACAAAAAGATTTATTAATCTTTTTGGTCTCAACTTTCAACGACAAGTCAAGTATGTCAAATCTAAGCATCTGATCAAAGCATAGGTGCAGATTCAAATTATGTTTCAAATTTTGAATTTAAACACCTACACAAGGTTAAATCCAAAACACATAACAAAACACATCCTAAAATCATATCCAACCTACCAGAGGTACTACTCATCAAGACAAAGCCCTAGGGTGCACTTGTGCTCAAAGAAATGTTTATTAAAGGGGCTATAAAAGGCATCAAGCTTAATCTAGTATAAAGCTTACATAAATCATAAATGAGAATCTACAAATCAAACTTCTGTCAAATTTGGTCACACATCTGAACATGCCATAAAGAACAACATATCCAAAATTCAAGTCCATAGCATCTGTATATTTTAAACTACACTAAAAACACCTCAAACTGAGTTTGAATTTTTAATTCAAAAACTACACAGAAAAACCCTATACATCCCTTCTAGAAAAGGTAGATTTAGTCACCAGGAAACCAACAAAATTGGGTTTGCTTTTTTATGATTTTTCTACGATTTTTCGAAGATGCAGAGAAAACCCTAATAATCCTTTTACAGCCGGGTCCCTGGAATAAGTTTTCAATATTACACAAATGCCCTTAGATTACGAAAAAGACCCTGGAATTAACGGGGAAGATGCAATGTAGCCCCTGGCCGGCCTTGGGACCTCGCCGGTGGCGGGTTTCGGCCGGACCCGGCCGGGGAGCACCCCTGGGGGCGTGCGCACCTCGATTGGGGCGCTGGGTGGCGGAGCTTCGGCTGAAGATGGCCAGAAGGGCACCGGCGACGGTTGAGCAGGGGAGCAGCCCGCCGGCGCTCGAAATTTCGGCGGCGGCGGCGCAATGTAGTGCTAAGGTTGGCGGAGGATTGTTGTGAAGGGTCTAGGGGAGGAGTAGAGCTCGATTGTGGCGGCGGAAATCGAGTGGAGGCGAGGAAACCCGGCGGCGGCTATGGGGAGCTCGCCGGCGAGGCGAAATCCCGCCTCGAGCTGCGGCAGTTTCTATTTAAGGGCGAGCGCGTCGAGGAGAGCAAGAGGCTTCGCCTCTTAGAGCCTATCCGTGGTTCGGCCAGCTGGGTCGCTGCATGCGCTGCTCGCTACGGTGTCACACAGCAGGGACGGCGGGTGGCGCTGCGCGGTCGGTCGGTCGACCCTGGGCGCGGCTCAGCGTGCACGGGCCGGTGGAGAGTGGAGGCCCACCGCGGAGACGCCAAGGAGCCGTACACCGGAGCGCGCACGGCCCGACGCGTGGCACTACAGGACGCGGCGCGCGCGCGACGCGGGAGCGCGACGTCGCCGGCGCCCGTTTTATTCGGTTTGGCCCTTTTCAAAAATGCGAAACTCCAAATTCTTGAATGAAACTTGAAATTCTCCAAAAATGAAAGTTGTAGAACAACTATAGGACTACAACTTTTGCAAAGGGTGACCTATGTTTTGATGTTTGGTTTGACGGGAAAATCGTGATGAACATACAGATTTTCTCGGCCCTGATTTACTGCGCACAGGAACTTCAACTCAGATTTAAGCGAATTTGCATTCAAAATTTGAATGTCCACCAATTATGAAAATTGTGTTCCCAGAAATAACGAAGGATTTTTATATTGGCAGAATTTGAACTTCTATAGTGAAATTTGGAGAACGCGCAAGAAAATCATTTCAGCTTTAAGGAGCACTTAGGGTTTTGGCCATGATTTGGGATTTTGACCAAGTGTTGATGTGCAAAAGTGAGCATAAACATGTTAAACATGCTTAGGGACTAATTATACTTGATTTTCATGATTAATTAGGGTATTTAGCTTAACCAAACACCTGGGGTGTTACACCCGCACCCTATTCGCTTCGCACGGGAGCCCTCCCGCATCGACCCAGGGCGCCGCCGCCGGGGCCATCACTCGCGCCGCCGCCGAGGGCTCCCGCAGCGGGTCTCCAGGCACCGCCGCCTAGCGCTCAGCCTTCGGCGCGGGGTTCAAGGCGGCCGCGGGGATCCAGGCGCCTCCCACCGCAGCTCCCACCGCCGTCGGCCTTCTTCCCCAACGCCGACCTTTACCCACCGCAGCTCCGCCGCCTAGCGCCCAGCGCCGCTGCCTCCTCCAACGCCCAGCGCCGCCGCCTCCTCCCGTGGAAGATGGATGGGGATGGGTACAACTTCTTCTCCCAGGAGTCCGCCGCCGGCAACACGTGGACGGCCAGTGCAAGCGGCCACGGCGGCGGCGCCCCCTTCCGCGCCGGAGTTGAGGATTTTGACCTCAACTCCCAGGCGGCGGACGGCTTCCCCCATCTTGGTGACTACGGGGCCTTTCTACAGGGCGACAGCGACCAACTCGTCGGTCGCGGCAGGGGCTCACGCCTCCCTCCCCAGCCTCCCCTTCGCGCTTCGCGCTCGCTTGGTGTGCCGAACCAGCGTGTCGGAGGCGGTTCTGCATCTGGATGGGCAGGTCGAGTTCCACAATTGTAATTTTCCTTTGCGCTATTTCATATTTGTATGCTTGAGTGAGATAATTATGTTGAATTTATGTGCATGGACAAATTTGTTTGAGCCCTCATATGATGAATTGGGGCAGCAGCTTGTATTATTTGTGTGTAGCCACACGGAGGGCAACACGGCCTCCTTCAGCAAAAAAATCACAAACATGAGGCAGATTTGGATCCTCAAATGATTGCAAAAGAAGTATTAAATGCAAACTAACACATGAAACCAAGCATCTAAAGGTGTTAGTTTGTTAGGTGTTATTTGAGGGTGCAAAAAACTACCACTAACACTAACACTACAAACCAAGCAAGGCCATTGTTTAAGTTACTTATGGTGAAGCCGCCTCCGGTTTACTACCTAGGTTGGAGTCCTCATCAAAGGTATTCTCGATTAGTTTTAGGAATTAGCAACATTTTGTGCCTGTCAGAACAAAACGGTTGTAATCACTTTGTCAATCTCATGATCTTTCAACCCAACATCTTAAAGATGCTTGTAAGGGTAAGGCGGTAAGCGTCTACTGTGTTTTGAAAAATAAGTCATGAGAGTCAAATTTCTTCTTTGTGAAAAACTAACTGCAATAAAAGAAACATTATGTGTATCATTTGTCTCCCGAATATAACATATATTCATGATATCACGAACAACTCAAAGATTTCGAACATAAGAATCTAAAATTTCTCAAGAATATATGATGAATTCCCAAGAAGGCAACTTTAAAAATTGAATGCTAACGTTTTTTTCTTGGAAGGGGCGGAACTGGGCCTGGGCTACGGCGGATCATGTGTTCAAAATAGCCCATATGGGGCATGTTAGTAGCCCATAAAAACATACGATGGGTAAAGAGGAAACTGGGCCTGCGACTAAGAGCATGGTTAATAATAAATAGGTTAGGCTACAAGCTAAGCCATGTCACCCAAAACAACTCTAGAGTCTAGCAGATACAGCAACTGCACATCTTGGAGATCGAAAAAGGTGGAACCTAACAACTGACAACTTGTGCAGTCTCTGTGGCGATCTCGGAGCACACGTAAAGCTCGGCGACGGATCCATCGACAAGCTGCCTTCTCTCTTCCTTTTTCACCTCCACCTCACCTTTGTTGCTGATATGTCAGGCACCATGAACAGTCTTTGGGCTTGCTCTAACGTGGTGTCCAAGCAACAATATTTCCTGAACAGTGGATTGATTTCAGTTGTCAGTTAAATGTTTGAGTACAGCAAATTTTCCATAGTGTAAACTGTAAAACCAGTCCTTCCTTGAAGGAAATCATTTTGTTGTTTTCAATGCAGACCTTGAAGGAGATTTAAGTTGATGGATAAAATAACATCGCTAAGGCACAATTTTATTTGTTTCGCGGTTTCAAATACCAGCCATGCATTTAATTGCGATGCACGGGATTAGATGCAATCGCATGAATGAAACTCTCATATCCCCGATGCGCTAGTCTTAACACATGTACACCCAATTTCATCTCTCCCTCTCTTTCTTCACGATCATCATGCTATATCATCAAATTTGCTGATTTGTCAGTCTATAATGACAAATAAAATTCATATGAAATCTTCGTTGAGACCGACGTAATGTAATAGATTTTTTTTCAACTCCGCGGATTGGAAATGTATCTTGGATATTGAAACAGTAACATGACTAGTTGCACGGCACTGAAAAAAAAGATCGGCGAAAGAGGAATTCAGTTCCATAAGTAATATCACATCTGCATTACACATAGTATTACACATTTTCATGTTTGTGTTGCACAGCTGCATATAAGGCTCACAACTTACGCCTCTCCTTGAGACCAAGAGCATTTATAATTATAACAAGCACTTGTTTACATAAGAGACATCATCAAACAGCCTTAGTAACTGATGAGATTTATAGAAGGCAGTGGAGGTACACGTATGGCCAAGCAAATCCTCCACGACCAATGATCTAGCTTACTAGCTAAGGTTCTTTCATTGTACCATTGCAGGTGACACGTCACGCATTTCAGACGTATGAGTAGGAAGCATCATCAGGGCTAAACCCCGTCTATCGATTATTATTCCGTTACGGTATGAAGAAGTATTCTGGAAGGGAACCCGCAGCCACCCATGATGCTAGGTGTTACATGACGAAGGGCTTGCGGTAGATGTCGAACATCTCCGACGAGGACAGGTTCGGCTCCTGCAACATCACCGGCGGCGACACAAGGGAATAGCAATTCTGTCAGGGCGAGAAGGGTAGTAGCATCGTGAATCCAAGATGCTGTATACTGTCGGGCAAGGGATGGGAGGTTCACCTGGACGCCGCTGAAGTTGGCGACCTGGTGCTGCTGGTGGATGGGCGCGCCGTAGGGCCCCTGCAGCTCGCCGTAGCTCCCGCCGCCGCCGCCGCCGCTCTTCATGATGGCCCTCATGGAGCTCAGCAGGCGGCCGTAGGTGGTCCCGCGCGGCTCGCACTCCACCGCCTTGATAAAGCTGTGCGTCATGGCCCCCACCGAGCCGACGGCATCCGGCATCTGAATATATACAAATATATATATATATATATATATAAAGCAGATACGAAGATGATCGAAGGCGAGCGAGGTAACTGAAAGGCCGGAAGCATATCGATGAATCATCACTGACCACGGCGAAGTTGATCTTGCCGTCGCTGTAGCCGCTGAAGAGCACGGCCTGGCCGCCGCTGGTGCCCTTCCACGCGCCGGACGGCGGGCGGTGGTCCTCCCACTGCGGGTACCCGTTTCTGCCGATGCGGCAGAGGAAGGGGAGGTCGAGGACGGTGGCGCTGTAGCAGGCGTCCACGACGGCGTGGAGCCTGGCGCCGTGCACCAGCGGGCGCACCATCACCTCGTTGATCTCGTCGTCCAGGATCGGGCCCTTCTGGAACGCGTCCATCGGGCACAGCGCCTCGTCGTACCCGTCCACCTCGTCGCCGTCGTCGTCGGCCACCTGCGCGCCCAGGCCGGAGAAGTGGAACACCAGGGAGTCGCCGTAGCTGCAACCCTGCACCAGCCAGTGCATCGCCATCCGGATGTTGTCCTTGGTCGGCAGCCGGAACGGGTCCCTCTGGTCATCTGCGTGCATCGATCAGATCATGGACGGATCAGCTTTTTTTGAGAACGAATTGAAGTACATGCTGGACGATCAGTTACCACTTACTTACCGGTGAGCATGATGACGCACTCGCTGGGGAACCCGAAGCGCTGGCAGAGGAGGTTGCGCATGCACTTGACGTCGTTGATGGGGCCCCTCAGCTCGCCGCAGCCGCCGCGGCGCATGCCGGCGTAGGTGATGCCGACCAGGACGGCGCGCTTCTTGCCGCGGGCGCGCTGGAACGGCGCCGTCATGGGCCCCATGACCGGCAGCGGGATCCGGTCGGCGCGCCGGATGCGCGTCACGCAGTTGCACTGCGAGCACTGGATGGCGCGCTCGCCGGGGATCACCGTCAGCGACGCTCGGCAGTACTTGCACCGCACCGACGTCGCCGGCGCCGGCGCCCCATGGGGCCTCCCGCCGAAGTGGCCACCGAAGTTACCACCGAAGTCACTCATGGCTGGTGAGACGGGGAGCTGGGGCCGGGGCCGGGGCTGGCGCTTTGCGTTTGCCTAGGTTGCTTCTTGGCTACCTTGAGCTCACACTCTTTGACGACATGATCACCTCCGCTGCCCCTTTATATAGCCGAACGAATCACTACTGTTGACAGATACCAATGCCAGAGATTTTAGCAGAAGTGACCTTTCACGGGGGGAGGACATTTTAGTGGATGTGGGCATATATTGTAGTCTTTGGAGTTTGGCCGAACATTTCCGCTTATTTCTGCTGCATATCAAAAACAGCAAAAATGCTGAATGGTGGTAACGGTGAATAAAAAACTGATTTTTTACAGAAATGAGAATACATACAAGTCTGACAAGGAAAGAAAATTTGCTGTCACTTTTCCTCATGTTTTGCTAGCATGATTGAGTTTGATCTTGAACTTTATTCATATATTATTAGCATATATCCACTGTATATATCTAGTAACTTTTCCATGAACACTCGAGGAAACTTAACTGGTCTGTTTTACATATATTTGGCTAAGAATATAAAATAAGCATGATCCACGTACTCAACGCTCAGCGCGACTAGTGATGAGCAGCAAATATTTTCATGCTTATATATAGACTCTATTGAATTTAGCTGAAGCAATCTGGGGTAGCACTGCATGGGATCATCTTTAGAGAAAAATTTGAAGAAAAATAGTATGCCTGAACAATAGCAACGCCGTTATACTATATACAACTTTCTTATCTCTCACTCGTTTTTATAAGAGAATAAAATTATATGACCCGTGATGTTGGGTATATACTGGAGATGGAAAGTTGAAACGGCACGTGATTCTCTCTACCGTTTTTTCCTCTTGAGGGAATGATTGCATGATTCTGATAAGACTCTACACAATTTCACATTAAGCCCTTCAACATAATTTGATTCTTTCAATATCAAACCTAGCTAGTCCGTTTAGATTCAAAATTTGTTGATATGAACTCCTCAGTTGTCCAACTAAATGGTATTCCATCTATCCCATATTACTTTTTTGTTTTGACTTTTCTAGGTGTAGAACTCTTAACATGCACAAAGATATATATTATGTGTAGATAGTAAAAGTTATGTATCTAAAAAACACAATTAATAGTAATTGGGGACGGAGTGAGTAGATACGAGCCTCAATCATTGAATTATACATTACAACTGACCAAGCTTTCTTCTTGTCATTTCAGATCACGGACGGGAGATACCAAACTAAACCCCAAGGAAAACAATTTTCTGACGGCCAAAGTGGGGACTGGGGGGACGACCTGCCGAGTCGTCTTCCCCGTGCTGTCGATTAGGGCCGTCCGGAATACGTTCCTCTGCAGGGAAAAGATCAACGACCTCCTGGCTCGGTTTCTCTAACTTCAAAACGATGCCCTATACATCCGTAGCAATCTGGCACTGTGACGGAATATGTGCGCAAGGCAAGCCCATGTGGACTGGAATATCACGAGTGCACATGTGAACCTCGACCCATGGCGATCATATATTCCTCATCTAGATAAGAGAAGAGACGTGCCGACCCACCACACAGGCAGGGGAGAGACTTGAGAAGATAGAAGGGAATCGATCATCGGTTTGTGGATACTGCGTGGCCGGTCCGACACTGTGTATCATTCCCGGTTCTCGTCTTTAATTTGCCTCTCTTTTTTTGGGTTGAAATACGGCTTCATTCGCCGTCCCGTCTACCGAGAGGAATATGCATCGATCAAGCGCCGCCCGCCCGGCCGGCCGGCCACCTGCGAGCTCGCCTGATATGGCTGCAGTAGCGGCATCGGCATCTCCGATGCGTAGCCATCCAAGTTGGTCGCCGAACCACTGCAAGTGTACGATCGACCGCCCAAATAATTGCGATAGGTGCAGGAGAACCAAGGAATCATCACCACCTGCGCGCGCGGTCGGCGTCGCTAGCTCCTCGCGTCAAGCTACTCGGGCGACGTCATCTGTGATGACGGGGTCGGCCGGGGCGGGGCATCGTCGTCGTCTTTACCGGCGTGAGGTAGCGCCGGGGAAACGCGGAGTCCCTGGACAGCGGACGGGGATAGGCGGGCAGGTGATGAGGTGGCGCCGGGAACAGCAGGGCACAGGGGCGCGCCGTGCCCGCCGGCGCGAGCGACCTCTGCACTACGTAGTGCGGTTGCGGTCTGACCGCACTCATGTTATATTCGTTCGAAACAGAATATTTGTACCTAGTTATCAAAAGATTCACTCCTCTATACAACTTTCTTCGTACTCGTTCTCCTTTGTATCTTTTATTCTACTCTATATCAACTATCACCTATTTTATTCATCCATCTGACCATCTCTCCTCTTCCCCTCCCTCTCTCTCCTCCCCTCCTCGTTTTCTTCTCCACCGCGTCCCTGCCTCCTCTGCTCCTCCGACTTCCCAGTCCCCATCTTCTTCTCTCCGCCTGCTCTCCTCCCCAGCTGCGGGCGCGGCGCAGAGCACCGGCCGGCGTCGTCGCGCGCGACGGCAGCGCATCGTCTCTCTCGTGTGCCAGCTGCTCCTCCCATGGCGAACAGGGGTGGCCGCGACAGAGCAGGAGGTGGTTGGGTGTGGTGGCCGGCGGAGCTCCGCCCTCGCGTGCTCGTGATGACCCGGAGGCGGGGCTGCGGCTCCTCCGCGCCATCTCCTCGCGATGCCGGCCGCAGAGCTCGCCCGCGGCGGCGGAGCAGGGCCCCTCCGGCCTCCCGAGCTCCGCGCAGGCGAGGCGGCGGATCTGAGGCGCGCTTGCCGGCGGCTTCCTCCACAGGGGTGGCCACGGAGGAGCTCCACCTCGCTGGCCGGATCTGGGCGGCTTGAGGCGAACTCCGGCCCTTCCTGTCTGGCGGAGCAGATCTCCGACCGACGGCGGCCATGGCCCTCCGACGCGCGGAGGCGAGCTCGGAGGTCTCTGGCGAGCAGCGACCAAGGATCCGGCGCGGAGGCGAGGTGCTCTTCGACGACCTCATCCAGTGCGCGATGACGGAGGAGAAGGGGTTGTTGCTCCTCCTGGCGGCCTCCTTCCCTCCCTGCGACGAATCCGACCGGCGTCCATGGAGCAGCGGCGGGCGGCGCATCTAGGGGCTCCCCTCTCCTCCCCACACGGCCGCGCGCACGCCGAGATCCGGCCCGTCTCTGCGTTTGCGTCTGCGGCGGCAGCGGACAAGCACCATGGCCGGCGGCGACCCCATGGCGGGGACTAGCGTCGGCACGGAGGAGCGAGGTCGGAGCTCTGGCGACGGTTGATGCTGCCATCTTCTCTCTCCCCCTTATTGCCAGGGCGCGGACCAACTCCCCTGCCGCGGGCCCGCGCCACATGGGCGTAGCGGGAGTCCGCGACCTCCGCTCGATCTGGCGGAGACGGAAGCCTCCGCAACGGTTGCGGAAGACTTCAAGGAAGCCGTTGCAGGCGATTTTACACTCTCACCTTCCTCGAGGGACCTTTTCAGTCTCCCAGTGCGGTCAGTCTAAGCTGACGGCCCAAATTTGTTGACAATTCTATGGCCGAAGCGCACGCGGGCCCGATAGGCCCAAAAGATGACGGTTGGAACTTTCTGTTTATGTAAAGAAAAAAAAGGTCCAAATGTAAAAATCAGAATAACCCTTGAACCTCTCAAAAAAAAGAATATCCCTTGAACAATATTTTTGTTTACTTAACGTCTTAACCCCTCTGGTTTCCCAAACCTGTTTTTGGATCCCTCTAAACTGATTTTGGATCGTGCTCTAGCCTCACCGTACGTGGTGGACCTGTCGCTCAACGGTCTCGCCAGCGTGAAACAATATGAGGCTTTTACATGAATGCCACTGAACAAGTTCGTCGTGACCTGTGTGTCACTGAAAACTTCGAGCGCATCCTGTGCAACTGACCGAAACTTTTTTTTTTGCCCTTCATGCCACTTCCGTCAGATTTAGGTCAAATTGTGGTGGGAAAAGTCCAAAATACCCTAAAGGTTAAATATTCTATTATTTTTTGAGCTTTTTTGACAACCTCAAATGAAAAAGCTAGAACTAGAAAGTTGTCCATCTTGTCGTGATCTACAATTCTTTTAGTTTTTAGGTTTTTCACATTTCATATTCTATATTATTTTCAATTTTTAAGTCGTTAATATGTTAATGATCTACAACTTTCTAATTCTGAGTTTTTTCATATGAGATTGTCAAAATTCTCAAAAAAAAAAATAAGAGCATATTTAGCTTTAAGGGTATTTTGGATTTTTCCCTCCACATTTTTTGACCTTAAAATGACGGAAGTGGCATGAAGGACAACAAAATTTCGACCAGTAGCACACAAGTGCGTTTTGAATTTTTCAATAGTACACAGGTCATGACAAACTTTTTCAGTGACATAGTAAAAGCCTCAAACAACCTGGAGATTGCCCGACGCAGAAACCTCACGAGATCTCGAGCTTGACACAGCAACCGGCAGCTCACCGGCCAGTGATCACCCAAGACCGCAGGACGCGCTTCCCCCACGCGCTCTAGAATCGTGTGGCACTACTGAACTAATCCTTCAACGTACGTCTTCATCAGTCTTCACCGGCCGGTTGCTGGAGAGACGGCGTTCGTCGTCACGAAGCTATCTACTGCCGACGAGTGACGTCGAGGGCAAACCCACCAAAACTCTCTGGCCTAGTTGGTAGATGTGCTGAGGTATGGTCGCAACCACTCAGGTTCGATTTCTCGTTAGAGTGAATTATGGAGTTGATTTAAAAAAAATCTCCTCGCTGGTGAAATCAGGTTTCGGGGGTTTTCTAAGCCGGGAGAAGATTTCTTCTTCTTAATGAAAACTGTGGGCGGTCTTACCCCCACCGGCTTAGTTTTTTGTCGAGGGCAAACCCAGTACCGTGCGTGCCTCTCCTATTGCGCGGCCGACGCGGTGACCGTGAGCACGATACACACCACGCGCCGTGCACGAGGGCAGCAAGGACAAGCAGTATAAGCACCGTTGTAAAATAGTCGGACTTCGTATGGATGGTAAGGAGGAGTATAACGACTTGTTCTTTTCATTTAAAAGGAATAGTGAAAAAGTACTATTACTCATCACATCATCACATCTTCTCTCACAAAAAACACTATTTCAACACTATTTATTTGCAACTTCACTATTTCTTTTCACCCAAAAGAATAGGCCCTAAGTTCTATTCTTTTTTCGTTGCTTATGAGCTTTTACCAAAATTTTAGATTTAGTTCGGAGTATATATATCGGAGAAGCAACCCCTATTGTAATCATTGATATTTAGAGAATAAAAAGAAGCTCCACCTATATTGTCTATTTGCTACTTGTGTTCTTGTGTTTGTCGTGAGAGACGCGAGAGGAAGAAGATCCAACTATTGATGACGTGTTTTGCAACACATTATCAACATGTCCGCTCTTTCTCGACTACACCAGAGGAGTCGTTGTCAGAGAGGTCGGCTGGGAAGTACACCAGGTCGTCGCAGAGCTGGGTCTGTAAAATAAGATAAACACCAGGTCTGTGTATCAATCTGCAAATATTATGAAATTCTTAGCCTGAGCTAAATATGTTTATGTTGCTTTGTTTTTTATGGAACAAATATTATGAAATTCTTAGCTTGACCTAAATATTATGAAATTCTTAACCTGAGCTAAACATTCGCGCCGAGCCTCACCGGTCCCGCCACTGAGCCCACCCTCTTGGTCCCTGTTGGATCCGCCGTGGAGGCGGCCGCGGTGCCGCGGTGGTGAAGACGGCCGGGGAAGAAGGCGGCCGCGGGGGTGGCGAAGACGACCGGGGAAGGAGGTGGCTGCGGGGTGGAGGCGACGGTCGGGGAAGAGGAGGCAGACGCGAGGTGGAGGCGGCGGCCGGGGAAGAGGAGGCATACTCGAGGTGGAGAAGATGGCCGGGGAAGAGGAGGCGAACGCGGGGAGGGTGGAGGCAGGAGAGGGAGGCGGTCGCGGGGGAACATAGGGGAGAGGAGAGAGAGTACCCGAACCTGGGGGACAGAAGGCTGCGAACTGCAAAATAAAGGTGGTGACCAAGAGCTGTTGGAAGCGATACAGTGTTCCCCTGTTGCCATTTTGAGTTTGGGGGAGTGGATGAGAGGATTGTTGGAGTCAGTCTTACAATATGGAAGGTTTATCCGAGCTGCCTTAAACCGTCCAGACTGTTTTGATTTGCACGCCGTCTTCTCGCCTTTGGGCCCGCGCGTCAGGCCGTCTGGTAGGTCGGGTCCGCCTGTCGGGGACGGCTGAGACCCTGGTCGGTGGGGACCCATGAGGGTAGCCCCATCTCTCAGTTGTCGTCACCAAGTTTTGACGCCAACGATCTTGTCGTCGTGCTCGCCGACGACTACTTCGACGATGTCAACTACATCTACATTGTTAACGAACAGATCTGCACCGACTCGTCATCGAGCAGGCATGTCTACGACCGTGCCTAATGCCACGTCGTTAACAAACAGATTTGCACCGACTCATTATCAAGCAGTACGACCGTGCCTAATGTCCTACGCGGTATGTTTCTACTAATAATTGCCATACGTGGTAAGTGGAGTAGATCAAATTAGCATCCAAAGGTACTATTTATTTTTTAACCGTACTGTAGATTAGACCTGTGTTCCGATCGTTTGGGTCCCGATTTTTTTTAAAGTACATGTTTCCAGCTGCCACCCAGCACCTTGTTTTGTCGGACGTGGAGCCAATGCTGTTAGACTGTTAGTAGTCTTGGATTTTTTTTTCTAATCTACATGTTTTGTCGGACGTGGAGCCAATGCTGTTAGTAGTCGAGCTTTTTGCTTGAACCGATCTACTAGATGGTAGCTAAAAAGGAGTTTTTTTAGATAACGGAACAGAAAGTTCCTACCTAAGCAGGTGCCTGCACCCACAGTTTAAGCCAGCAGCCTCATAGCTGCAGTCCGCAAAGACATGAAGTCTTACAACAATTCAACCAAACAAAACAGGCAAAGTAAACTACTCTTTCCTATTCAGATCAACATGTATAACTAAAGGTTCAAAACTAAACCGCAACACTCAGAACCAGACAATCAGCGGCCGACAACTAGTCCAAGATACGCCTGCTGTAACAGCCCAAATGCAGTTCACGGACAGTCTGCCCGTGTGGCGCGGACAGTCCGCCCGGCGCCTGCTGCGTGTCGCACGCGCAGAGCTTCGCCGCCACGTCGCTCCTTTCGACCCCACTCGTCAGGCCGCGCGTCCCCACCCCTGCCAGCACCCCTGGCTGCCTCTCTCTCCCTCCCATTCACTCCCTCACACTCTCTCTCTTCCATCTAAGAAACCATGGAGGAGCCCCCAAGGTGATTCAACCTAGGAAGCCTCTCACCTCGTCGGAGCTTCGCCGGAGGACCACCGGAGCTCGACGCCGACGAGCTGCACCACCTCTCCTTCATCTTCGTCCTCAAACTAGGAGCTCGGAGCTTCCCCGAGCTCTTCTTCCTCCACCCCAAGTTCTCTCCCTCAAGCTCAAGGTGAAGGACGAGCTCAAGCTTCACCAAGGCCACTCTACTCCAACTTGTGGCACCTCACCGGAGTTGTACTCATTGCCGGTGAGCTATCTCTATTCCCGATCCATCTCCATTGATTTGGGATTTAGGATCTTGAACCCTCCCATGAACCAATCACCATTGATGGTCCAAAGCTTCCAAACCCCAATGCGTGTCGAATATGTCACTTGGAATCACCTCTATGCACTCCCAAGAACCCATAGAAATAAAACCCCACCCAAAACTGAGATCGGAGCCGCCGCCGGCGAGCTCGACGGCGATTCCCGGCCGAGCCGCAGACGGTCCGCCCAACCAGGTCGGACAGTCCGTTAACCACGGCCAAAAACCTCCAAAAACATGTGTTGTGCTCCCTAGACTCGCGGACGGTCCGTCCCCTCAGCCCGGACAGTCCGTTTTTAACTTTGAAACATCCAGAGACGATTTTGGTTTTTCGGGGTCTCGCGGACAGTCCGCGTCTTCTGTTCGAACAGTCCGTCACCTCCGGGCGGACGGTCCGCCAATTCATCACGGACGGTCCGCAGTTACTATTCATCCTATCATGTACCATCTTGTATAATTCATATAAAATTACATATAGCTCAGAAAATTATGAAATAAATTTTGTTGGTTTTCTAATGATCTCAAAAACCTGTTAAAAATAAATTTTCCCTCAGATTTAATAATTAATTATCTGAATTAATTATAAGGGTTTTTATCTTGTTAATTACATAGTTAATTCTTTATTAGTCCAAAAATGATGAAACCAATTTTGCTAGTCCACTTATGATACTAATGATCCAATGGATGTACTGTTTTAGCAATTTATTCATGATAAAGCATATCATTTATCATATCATATCATTGCACTCATTCATGGCATATTTATTTACCAAGCACCATTGCATTTCGTGTAGAGATCGAACCGTCGGAGCAAGAGGAGGTTGAGACCGAGCAAGAGCCCGTGATCGACGACCTTTCTCTTGAGAACCAAGGCAGGCACCTAAGCATTCTTTAACCCTATTTTGGATCAATTGGAGTATACGTGTCTTGTTTGCGCATAAATAATATCTATGTATATGATTGCTTAGCTAGCTCCTACTTGATGCATTACCCTTCTTGATCTAGAATAACCTTTATTAGTTGAGTATGCTTGTTTAGGTGTCACGAATGTAATTTCTTATTCATGCTTAGCCTCGGTAGAAGTCAAGAGGTGGCAAGGTCATCACCACTTGCGAGTTATCTGATGTTTGTTTAATTACACATATGTTTAGCTATGAATGCCTAAAATATTGAACTCCATGAATAATGATTCGAGACTTGAGCAAGAATGGTAGGGTTATATTGAGTTTGGAGCTCAATTGATTTAGTCTTGCTTTAGTCGGTTAAGGCCCGGACGTTATCGCTTTGATACTTGAGCACTTTTTCGTACAAGCCACATGCCTACTATGGGCATGGCAAACTAAGTAGCATAAGTCGCACCGTACCTTGACCGGATTCGGTGCGGAGTGGGATGAGGTGTGATCGGCCGTGTCTGGTGCACCTATGCACTTTCGGCTGTTCGCTCATAGTAGGGTGCGAGTATGTGAAAGGTTGAGGGCATGAATTAACACTTACCCTCGATCAAGGGTATGGTCGTTGGTCTTGCGCCTCGTGTGGGAAAAGTTGTACACCCCTACAGGGTTATGATCTATTGCAATAGCCTCACTCCAGGTTACGGAGCACGCTCTTGTACTTTGACTTTAATGTAGAGTTGCGGATGGAGTTCTCGAAAGATTGAGCTCATGATCATGATATCACTTATTGCAATTTACTTGATGCTTGACTTAGAAATCATAGAATGCCATGTCTTTTGCTTATTACAACTTGATCAAAATGTAGATGCTTTTATGCAAAATAATTACCTATGCCATTCCTTGCTACCTAACCAAATGCATACTCATTGAGAGTCGGGCAAGTATATACCCATATGTGGATAAGTCCTGTTGAGTACCCTTTTGTACTCACGGTGTTGCCGTTAAGTTGTTTTCAGGTGAGGCGCAGCCGGAACCCATCTTTGGGTACTTCCTTGCCGAGGACGGAGGTCCAGGGAGGAAGTAGGTGGCAATGGCTAAGAAGGGCACTATCGGCATATAGTGTTCACCTTCGTATTTTGTGATGTATCGTATGAGCGCGATGATAGAACTTTCCGCTGCAAAACTCTAAGACTTATTGTAATGTAAACTTGAACCTATCTTTGTAATGTGATGGACTATGTTTGGATTGCTATATGATGATGACGTTCATCTTGTTGTGCTTTGTGAGGTGTGTATAAATCCTGGGCATTGCTCATGACACATCTCAAGGACGACCGGGGTTATTCTCATTTAATTGAGTTGATCAATGGTGATGACTTGGTTAAATGAGTTTAACTTGGAGGTTCCTCACACCTGCGGACGTTCCATCCTTTCTTTTTGAAGAATTCCAACATCATTGTTTCTAACCAAAGAAACCCTTCCTTCAAAATGCCCCTCTCTTCTTCCTTGGATAGGATATACCAGCTACTTATCCAAAAGCTTTCTCTAAACATCTGTAGCGAACATGACCTCATATGCCATTTGTTCAAAGTTGATTTTGGTGATTCATGATAACACAAGCAATGAGACTAACCACATTGTCTAGCATGTCTTTGTAGACATTTCTAAGTCCCACGGATGCAAAAATACCACATGCCAAAATGAGAAGATAGTATATATTTTGAGGCTATAAACTGTCGATTTCCGTCAACCTAGCCACATGTTTACCTTCTATGTTGGTATTAATTTGACATTCACACTAACGATCCTAACCCTCATTATATGTCAAGTTCGCACTCGTGCATGATATTTGGAGTTTATTATTTACACAGGGATTAAGAGCCTAAGTGAGGACTTCCGGATAAAGTTCATCAAGGGTTTTACAAGAAGATCATGGAGCCCAGTACAAGTCAAGATACAAGATGAACATGACTCCAAATGAACCAAGGACTAAAGCGTGAAGCCAAGAAGTATCGAGGACCTAGACGGAAGATGCGGGAGTTCATACGCCAAGCACCCTTATCTAAACCGCGAGGAAAATGACGTCAAGGACCCACATGCAACTCGGCAAAAGTTCTAGAAGACACGAGAAGCGACGGGAAGGAAGCCGGGGCCGAACTGGGCCGAAATGGGCCCAGGCCGGCCGGCCCAGCCCATTTCGGGCTCGGTTCGGTGCCCCCTTTGACCTAGATGACCTTCGAGCTATTTATAGTCCCCGTGCCTCGAGCCACGCATCAAGCAATTCGTCATCTGTCGCCGAGGAGCAGAGAAGAGAGGGACACCCTTCCGGAGAGGAGAGGGTCGAGATGGTTGACTAGGGCTTCCCTAGCCAACGTGGGAACCTTGCATGGAAGACCACGTCGGAGTTCTAGAAGCTAGGATCAAGATCAAGGTAGGATCCCGGTGGTGATCTTGTCCATGTATTATACTTCATGTTGAATTTGCAAGATTGAATCCGATTTCTAGCGATCAAGTGTTTTCACTACGATTTTGTCTTCGCTTGGGTTTTTTTATTCTCCAATCTATTCGGCGGATAGATTGCATAGGATGTTCTTGTAGCCATGGTGGCTAGAGGTGCATACTGTTGACGGTTCAAAACTGCGTTTAACTTCACCGCAAGTCCATGGAGTGACTTGGTGCCTTTTTCACCAAGGGAGGGGACCCCCTAGGTTCTTGTCAATCCACAGAGCAAGGGAATTACTTGCGTTTAACCTAACACCAACTTAGTTGATTAGGGACTTTATGATGTAAAGATTAGTCTATAAAGTAAAGACAAACTAACCCTAGATTATGTTAAAGAGAAAGAGAGAGGTGTTCACGAGTATGAAAGACGTATGCCCATGGAGTCTAGGTACTTGAGATGCAATCACCCAAAACATGGTAAAACCCCGATCCTATCTATCTAAGGGTGTGAACAAAGAGTTAAGCGTTTCCCTTCCCTCGTACTTGTCACTACACGAAGGTAATAGTCTCTAACCCTAATGAACACGGTATGTTGACGTGATCTACGGGAGCAACCCCGATGGCAATGGTAGCTAACCTTAAACATTAAGCATCATCAACATGAAGGTATGATAGACAAAGATCCAAACAAAGAGTGGGTGACTACATGTCAAGATCCATTACAACTCCATGGACAAACGATTACTTTACCCCATCAAGACGCTAGGCATGGCACCGTTGAACATGGTGGATGCCCCCGATGGAGTCCGTCTCTCGGTGTCCTTCAACTCCGGCGGCGCCGTGGCAAGGCCCCGGCGTCCTCCTTCCTCGTGGTAGCCTCTGTTGACCTAGGTGATGATCCTCCTCGGTCTTCACCCTCTCGATCAACCCTCTTCCTTGTGTTTGATATCCCGAGGCTTCTCTGGTCGTCTCTCGCGAATGGCTCCTCTCTCCAAACAATTAGGGTTCCGCGAATATATCACTGAAGAAAAGCGGCGGTGAACTGAGGTAGAGAGGGGGTGGGCCGGCCGGCCTGGCCCACTTTCGGCCCAGTTTGCCTCCGTCTTTTGCCACGTGTTGTTTCTTGCACTTTGGGGTTTTTCCTCCTTCGGATATGGGCTTTGGACGTCGTTATCTCCGCGACCAAGTTAAGGGGTGTTTATGCATGATCTTCCGGTCTTTTCATCTTGGTCCTCGGAGATTCTTCTTCGAAGCTCATTGGTCCTTGCCACCTTTGGAGTCAAGTTCACGCACGGTCGGAGCCTCTTGATCATCATGTAAATCGTCCTCCGAACCGAATGTATTTCTTCTCATTTAGTGCATGAATTCCTGCGTAAACATCATACTCCAAAACACATATCCAATGATGAACTTGTTATATCATTAGTATACCTAGTGGCGGGTTAGTTCCAAAATAAAATCCAAACTATAACATAATAAGTGTTCTTGGTTGACGAAAATCAACCGCCGAAATCCCCCCCACGCTTAGATCTTGCGCGTCCTTGAGCAAGTTGCTCAAAAGTTGATCATCCATGGAGTTTGAAAACATGCTTCGTCAAATCCTTTTCTTTCAAGTTAGTCAATCATTCATCTTTAATATAAGAGACATGAAACAAAAATCATAATGTAAACATGGGCGTTTAGAAACTACCAATTCAAGACTTATCCCACAACTCTTACCTTTTCACTAGAGATCTTCAACTTCATCCACACTTGCTTTCTTACTTCCTTTGGAGGGTTTTTACACTTTTAAAAATAAAAATCCTGCACAAAGCATTAGACAAAGCTCTTCTCCAAGTTCTTTCATGTCACTCATTAAGGTGGCTATCCTAGATAATTTTATAAACTCTCACCTCCCACAAGTCTCTCATATGTGATGTAAGTAGAGCTATAGGTGTGGCTAGCGAAGTTAGCACAAGTGTTGTCAAGCTAGGAGAATCCTCTAGTGGTTGTTCACCTTTCAAGCCAATGATCATGAGAATTAACCATAATGTAGGGGTGTCAAGGATGAGAAGATTTAGATTGGTGGACATGTGCAAAGGAAAAAAGAAAAATGACTTCAAGGCACTAATGATGTCCTCGATGTCGGATTGCACATGGTATGGAATAAGATTCGTTCCTAACATCGTGGCATCCTTCCTTGCACTTCATTTGGTCTTCACTTGACTTGTCATCCCTCACTTCACCTTTCTTGCCTTGCCTTGGATTTTCTTTCTTTTCTTTTTCTTCTTTTCTTCTTTTCTTCTTTCTCTTTTCTCTTTTTTTTCTTTTTCTCTTGTGTGCGCACTACACACATGCACATTTTTTTTTCTTCTTTCTTTTCACCTCTTTACCTTCTTCTCCAATGCTTTTCGCTCAACTTTCGAACATGATCACAATCTGAATTTTAAATATAAACATGTCTAAAGATTGAATGAATCTTTGGATATAGGTTGTGTTCAAGGAGTAGGATGATAAAAAGATGTATATAGGTTTGGGTAAGGAATCCGGCGATGTACGGGGCATTTCAATGTGAAATTCCCGTTACCGAATACACGAAGAGGCTAGCAACAAAAGGTATATGTCAAGGACATGATCATTGCTTGAAATTAGACCTCCCAAGAGAGTAAAATCCTAACTTAACTCATCATGCTAATCAACACTTATGGTGGAGCTCATGTATGTATGTAAAGGCTTTGCATAGGATAGATATCACAATCAACTTGGAGAAAGAACTTGCTAACCTTCATAGCAAGGTGTTTTTTCTTAATTTTCAGAAATAAAATCTCCAAAGTTAGCAATACTAAGAGCATGGACGAAGCAAAGTCCTAGATTAAATTTTGAGCATGGGTACTTTACAAAGGTAGGTTTCCACTAAGCACCACGGTAAACAATTAATCAAAAAGCTCATGCTCAAATAAGAAAGATAAATAAAAGATATAACAAGAAAAGAAACATGAGACTTTGCATAAGACACTTTTTATTTCTTTTTTTCTTTGACTCAACGCTAATTTAAGACTCTTTCAAACTAAAAAGATAAAACAAAGACTCACAAACTCTCACACTTGACTCAAAAATTAAAGACTAGACTCTCACACCACTTTAAGCAAAAATTTAAAAAGGTAGCTAGCTCCCCCCCATGCTTAGATCTTACGACGTCCTCATTGTAACTTTAGAAAAGGCACAAGGGAAGAGAACTATCTAACTACGACACCTAGTGGTACTTTCCGCACGAGTTGCACCACTCCTTCTTCTTGAAATTTTTATTCATCCTAAAGAGCTTCCTTATGTTGCGGTTGAGGTACTTGAAGTCATCTTCCGCCATGCGCTCCCAATCCTCAATTAGTTGTTGCATGGCGTTGATGGTGTGGAAACACTCATCACGGGATGAGAAGAGCTCCGCAATGGCGTTGCGGCATGCCGCGCAACACACATTGTGCTCCTCCTCCGGATCATCATCTCCATGGTCTCCACCGTCCGGATCATTACCACCGCCTGGGTTGCCTCCTTCGCCTTGCCCTTCCGGATGCTCCTCCGGCTCCTCCTTGGGCACCTCCTCCCAAACGTAGAGATCGTTGTCGTCTCTTCCGTCGGCTGCCCATGAGCTAGAGCTTCGATCATCGGAGTAATCACTATCTCCGTAGAAATCCGCTGGCTCGGGGGTCTTCCCCTTGTAGTCCTTCCTCTTCTTCCCAAGGAGTCTCTCTGAGCGGCGAACGGGAGAAGCGGGCTTCTCCTTCTTCTCCTCAACCCAGGGATTTGGGCTGGCGACGCGCCCTCTTGGACCACGCCCTCCGCATTGAATCCTCGCGGTTCTCTTCACTTGCTTCTTGGGTTTTGGCACCTCGCACCGGTGAAGCTCCTCCATCGCTAGGGTTGGAGAGGGGAGGCGTACTTCTTCTTCCATGGTCGCCTTCACCTCCTCCTTGTCCATGGTGCTCCTCGAGGATGCCATGGGTGCTTGGGTGCTTTCGTGGAGGTTAGAGATCGCAATTGAGATGCAAACCTCGAGCTCCCCAGACATCCTTAAATATCCCTGGAAAGAGTCGGCCGAAACCCTCCCTTACCTATTTTTGTCGCCCCCAAAAAGGGAAGACAGGAAAAGGAAATGCACCGAACCGTGTCCCAAAGAAAAACAAGTGAAAACAGGCGAAAGGAGGTGGTGGGCCGGTCGGCATGGGCCGGCCGGCCTACCCCCTCTTTTGGGCCCCCGCGGCCCAACTTTCACGGCCCTCGGTGTTTCGTGAATACTAGCCTAGGTGGTGGTAGGTCCAACTAAAAATTATGAAAAAGGACTGAAAATAAAAACAAAAACATATTTACAGAAAATTTACCTCGTTTTACGTCTTAGGCTTGACGCTCGGGCTCGTCCTCCATGTGATATATATCAATGTAGTCGATGGGCACGATGTTTTGTTCAAGAAAAACCTTTAACCGTTGACCGTTAACCACATATTGATCTCCTTTCACGTCCATGATTGTGACCGCTCCACTTGGCGAGACCGAGTGAACGATGTACGGCCCATCCCATTTGCTCTTCAATTTTCCTTTCCTGAATATTTTGAACCTTGAATTATAGAGGAGAACCTTGTCACCTTCTTTGAATTCCTTTGCTCGAAGCCTTTTATCATACCATCTCTTCATTCTTTCTTTGTAGATGGTTGCACTCTCATAAGCTTTGAGCCTCATCTCTTCTAATTCACTTATTTGAATTTTCCGTTTGATTCCCGCGGCATCAAAGTCAAGATTCATCTCTTTGATTGCCCAATATGCTTTATGTTCTAACTCCAAAGGTAAGTGACACGATTTACCATAGACAAATTGATATGGTGTCATACCTATGGGTGTCTTGTATACCGTCCGATATGCCCACAATGCTCCATCCAATTTCTTTGACCAATTTTTACCTCCCTTTTCAACGGTCTTGTTAAGAATGCTCTTGAGCTGCCTATTTGAAGTTTCTGCTTGACCATTGGTTTGTGGGTGGTAAGCCGTGGCCACTCTATGCTCGATCCCCAACTTGGACAAGCATTTTCTGAAGCTATTTCCCGTGAAGTGTGTTCCTCCATCACTTATCAATACTCGCGGTACTCCATAGCGTGGGAATATAATATTTTTGATCATCGATATGGATTCTTCCGTTGAAGCTCTTCGACAAGGGATAGCCTCCACCCATTTGGATACATAATCAACCATAACCAAAATATGCTCATATCCATTCGAACTAGTGAAAGGCCCCATGAATTCAATTCCTCATACGTCGAATAGATCAATTTGCAAGTTGTAATTCAAGGGCATAGCATTTCTTTGATTTATATTCCCCGTTCTTTGACATTCCGGACAAGAAGCGACATACCTTTTCGAATCTTCATGCATCTCCGGTCAATAAAATCCACTAGCCCATACCTTTGCTTGAGTCCTAAAATGTCCATAGTGTCCTCCATATTCGCCTGAGTGACACTTCCTCAATATTTCGCCTCTTTCATCTCTTGGTATACACCTTCGTAAGACTCCATCCGCTCCAAGTCTAAAGAGGTAAGGTGCATCCTAATAATATTTTCAGCTCTCGGCGATCACTCTCCTTTGAGCGTTCCTATCCAAATGATCAAGTGGCATTTTTCGTATGGCTCGAATAATGTTGATCATCCAAGTATCTTTGTCAAGGATGTGATAGAGATGATCATCTCTCATCTTATCTTCAATAGGCTCTTTATCATCCTCACGATTCATCCTTGATAAATGGTCGGCCACAACATTTTTCACCCCCTTTTTGTCTCTAATCTCCACGTCAAATTCTTGCAAGAGAAGGATCCATCGAATCAACCTTGGCTTGGCATATTTTTTAGACAAGAGATACTTGATCGCCGCATGATCGGTGTAGACAATCACCTTAGAATTCACAATATATGATCTGAATTTTTCAAAGGCAAACACTACGGCGAGCAATTCCTTCTCTGTTGTTGCATAATTTAATTGAGCTCCATTGAGGGTTTTGCTAGCATAGTAAATAGCATGTACCTTGCCTTCTTTTCTTTGTCCCAACACCGCTCCAACGGCATACTCACTAGCGTCGCACATTATCTCAAAAGGTTGATTCCAGTGAGGCGGTTGGATGACGGGTGCGGTTACAAGAGCTCTCTTTAATGTCCGGAATGCCACCAAGCACTTCTCATTAAAATTGAATGGCACATCTTTTTGGAGAAGATTGGTCAATGTCTTGGTAATTTTTGAGAAATCCTTGATGAATCTTCTATAGAATCCCGCATGGCCTAAGAAACTGCTCAAAGATTTGACATCTGTTGGGGGTGGAAGTTTTTCAACCGTTTCAACCTTAGCCTTGTCCACCTCAATCCCTCTTTCGGATATCACGTGTCCCAACACTATACCTTGTTTCACCATAAAGTGACACTTCTCCCAATTTAGCACCAAATCAACCTCCGAACATTTAGTGAGAACTTTATCCAAGTTTGCCAAGCAATCCGCAAAAGATTTACCATAAACAAAGAAATCACCCATAAATACTTCAACAATTTCCTCGATGAACTCCGAAAATACTGCCATCATACATCGTTGAAAAGAGGCTGGAGCATTGCATAAACCGAAAGGCATTCTTCTATATGCAAATGTTCCATAAGGGCATGTGAATGTTGTCTTATGTTGATCATCCGGGTGAATAGGTATTTGCATGAACCCCGAGTACCCATCAAGAAAGCAAAAATATGCATGATTTGCTAACCTCTCAAGCATCTCGTCGATGAACGGTAGGGGGAAGTGATCTTTCTTCGTTGCTTTGTTCAATTTCCGATAGTCAATACACATCCTCCATCCGGTCACGGTTCTTTGCGGTATCAATTCATTCTTCTCATTTTTCACCACGGTCAAACCTCCTTTCTTAGGCACACAATGTACGAGGCTCACCCATTCGCTATGCGGCACCGGGTAGATGATTCCGGCGTCCAACAACTTGATAACCTCCTTCTTCACCACCTCTCGCATGGCATGGGTTAATCTCCTTTGATGGTCCTTTAATGTCATCTATCGACTATCCCATCACTTTCTTGTGCTTCTTCAATAAATTCAGCAACATATCATTCTCCTCGGGAATCAATTCATCACTCACAATCATGGGATAAGTCTTGTCCGGGTTCAAAAATTCATATTTCAATCCCTTGGGTAATGGCTTAAGATCCACGTCCGGTGCTTGTGGTTCCTCATGTACAATTTCTCCAAGATCTTCAAATTTATCCTCCTCTAAGCTTCCGTCTTGCGGTTCTAGTCCTTTGGTTGCTTCCACTAACTCTTCATCCAACTCATCATTAGATTGATTCTCCATAGCTCTTTGTAGCGGATCCCTGAAAGTTTTAACAAAACGAAGGCTCCCTACCTCTTTGTCATCAAGAGGTAGGGGTGAGGCAATTCTAAAAGCGGGAAGAAAATTATATGTGTGATTATTTCCATCAAGATTAATAGTTACTTTTTCTTTTCCGGCATCTAAAACGGCATTAACCAACTTAAGAAAAGGTCTACCAAGAATTACATGATCACTCTTATCATAGTAGACATCAACAATGAAGAAATCGGTTGGAATGCATTTTTCGGAAATTAAAACTTCTAGGTCACGAGCAATTCCTAGAGGTTTAACAATTCTACCATCTTCCATAATTAATTTAGTAGAGGTTGGAACTAGGTCAACGGTGTGATCATGAATTTCATCAAAAATCTTAGAAGACAAGACACTTACTTGTGCTCCAATGTTGCATAACGCCTTGCAATTAATGTTGTTGACCTTGCAATCTATACGCGACGATGTCTTCTCTTCTTCATCGGATCCTATGGCAAAAATTTCAGCAAGGCGGGCAAATGGTGACGCCTCGGGCTTGATTCCCATGATTCTTTTAGCTTCGGTCACATGCTCCGGATCAACTTCTTCTTCGCTAAAGAGTTTTTGAAGGACCTCCCCGGTTGTCTCTATATTGTATGAATGTTCCACTTGTTTTTCCGGCGGGAAGTTATCTCCAAAGCTTTTGCCATCCCTTTTTTATTAGGGAGCGGTCTCCTCTTGTCAAAGATTTCTCCAAAATCAAGTGGGATCCAATCCATTTGCTCGAACTCTCTTAGTGGCTTTGCGCTTGACATAGTTATTTCATTTGCTTTGCTTGTCTCGGCGTGATCACTCTCCGGGATAGTTCTAGTTTCCTCATGTTTGGCTTCTTCAACCTTTCTTGGGATTGGTTCCACTTTCTTCTCTTCCGGAGCCGTATTTCTGAAAATTGCAGCAAGGGGTGCCACACTTGTATCACATTCCGGCTTTCCCGAAAGTCGTATTTCATAATCTCTTCGCATGGATGCCGCTTTACTTATTTTTTTGTAGAAGTTTGGCAGCTTCCGTGAGTGTTTTCTCCATGAGATCCCCTCCTGCACACATTTGAACGTACTCCATGCAACTAGGGGTTAGGGAAAAAAAGAATGTATGCAATAGTACGTCACCCGGGAATCCGAGTCTTGGTCCTTGTTCAACTAGTTCATTGAATCGATTCCATGCTTGATCAATCCCCTCTTCTTTTCCTTGCTTGAAAGTCATCACTTGCATCCTTATATGTTGAATCTTGCTTATAGGGAAGAACTTGGCACAAAATTTCTTTACCAATTGATCCCAATTTCCCTCGGCTTCGAAAGACGCAAATGAATACCACTTTGTTGCTTCATCGGCAAGTGAGTAGGGAAAAAGATTCCATTTAAACCAAGTGTCGGGAACTCCCTCTTGTCGCACCGTATTGCACAATGTCATGCGCTAGATATGTCTATATGGATTGTCCGTCTCCATCCCTCGGAACGGATTAGTTGCTGCCATCTTGATGATTTGAACTCTAATTTCGTACCTCGTCGCTTCGAGAATCGAATCCGACTCTTGTACCTTGATGTCCTCACATCGAGAGCTAGCATAGTTTCTTAATGATTTTTTCCGGTTCCTCCAAAGGATTTCCAACGAGCGCCATCTAGACAATCAAAAACAAAAACAAAAGAGTGTGTTTTTCTAGAACACAAAGGTTAGATATTAGTAATCAACAAAATTAATGAGAGATTAAATGAAGTAAACTGGCTTGCTCCCCGGCAACGACGTCAGAAAAAGGGGCTTGTTAACGGTTCAAAACCGCGTTCAACTTCACCGCAAGTCCACGGAGTGACTTGGTGCCTTTTTCACCAAGGGAGGGGACCCCCTAGGTTCTTGTTAATCCACGGAGCAAGGGAATTACTTGCGTTTAACCTAACACTAACTTAGTTGATTAGGGACTTTATGATGTAAAGATTAGTCTATAAAGTAAAGACAAACTAACCCTAGATTATGTTAAAGAGAAAGAGAGAGAGGTGTTCACGAGTATGAAAGACGTATGCCCATGGAGTCTAGGTACTTGAGATGCAATCACCCAAAACATGGTAAAACCCCGATCCTATCTATCTAAGGGTGTGAACAAAGAGTTAAGCGTTTCCCTTCCCTCGTACTTGTCACTACGCGAAGGTAATCGTCTCTAACCCTAATGAACACGGTATGTTGACGTGATCTACGGGAGCAACCCCGATGCAATGGTAGCTAACCTTAAACATTAAGCGTCATCAACATGAAGATATGATAGACAAAGATCCAAACAAAGAGTGGGTGACTACATGTCAAGATTCATTACAACTCCATGGACAAACGATTACTTTACCCCATCAAGACGCTAGGCATGGCACCGTTGAACATGGTGGATGCCCCCGATGGAGTCCGTCTCTGTGTCCTTCAACTCCGGCGGCGCCGTGCCAAGGCCCCGACGTCCTCCTTCCTCGTGGCAGCCTCTGTTGACCTAGGTGATGATCCTCCTCGATCTTCACCCTCTCGATCAACCCTCTTCCTTGTGTTTGATCTCCCGATGCTTCTCTGGTCGTCTTTCGCAAATGGCTCCTCTCTCCAAACAATTAGGGTTCCGCGAATATATCACCGAAGAAAGGCGGTGGCGAACTGAATGTATTTATTATCATTTAGTGCATGAATTCCTGCGTAAACATCATACTCCAAAACACACATCCAACGATGAACTTGTTATATCATTAGTATGCCTAGTGGCGGGTTAGTTCCAAAATGAAATCTAAACTATAACCTAACAAGTGTTCTTGGTTGACGGAAATCGACCGCCAACACATACCTGACCTACCGAGCGTTTTCAACACGTTCCTCGTGAACGTGCTCTTAGGTTCACCTACACAATAAGCAGGACATCGTGACAGGATGTTGATCACGTGTACGGTAGGTGCCTTTGAGGGTTGGAACGGAAGCCACGATTTAAAGAGGCTTTTAATGAGATTCGTTTGCTTTATTATTCTTGGTTTTGGAACTTGAACAAAAGACCCGATCCAATCTCTAGATTGGTTTTACCTCCCCTCTCTTTCTCTTGGTACCTCCGGTGTTAAGTAGATTAGATGTGTTTTCATGATTGTTCCATAGATTAGATGCAAAAACCCTTATCAAGATCAAAGTGTTTTCCGCTTATTAGATTGGATCTTGCGTTATACATTGTTTTACGGATTCGATACCTTGGGTTCACCACACAAGGGAAGAAGGGTCCCTTGACTACGACGGGGGATTTGTCCGCTTGCAAGTCCAAACGAACTTTGATACGACTATCAACCGTCAACACTCGACATGCAACGTGAGGAGTTTGGGGCTGAGCTCCGGGGCGGTGCGCAGTCATGCTGAACCTCCGGTGGTCTATGGTGAATGAAACCCCGTGGGTCCCACAAGTCGCGTGACTTCGCTTCTTGGATGTCGCGCCGAAACCAGGTCGTGCATGAGAAACGATGTTTTCAATTTTTCTTCTCTTTTCTCTTTAACTCCTCCACCAACTCAGCATTTTGCTTACATAGCAGTCTATTTAATGCTATGGATAGCAGCTGAGGTGGAGGGTTGGGACTGCCCTAGCGTGCGTGCCACCGTTGGTCCCACTCCCACCCGCCCACCAAGGAGACACCGAGGGACTCGAGGAGACTCGCGGTCACGGCACGCCCGCCCGCCCGCGCCTTGTCGTCCCCGCTTGCGTCCCTTCCTCTCCTCCCTAGAGCCTCCTGCCCTTCGTATCTGAGGACGGCGGGAGCGGGATCCGCAGGGGCAGACGGCGAGATGTGGCACATTGAGCGAGGTGGCGTCATGACGAACGGCGAGATACAGCGCGGGGCGGGAGGCGGCGCCAGGGGAGGGAGGTGGCGGGCGGATGGCGGGAGGCGGCGCCGGGGACGGCGAGAGGATCCGGTGTCTTGACTCTTAAGGTCGGATCTGCGCGCTGCAGCGGCGGAGCATGCTCGACGCTCGGTGGCGGATGGCGGGATCTCTGGGGGCGTGGCGGTGGAAGCTCCCGGGTCATGTCGAGCTCGGGGGCGATGCGGCCCAACGACATCAAATGGAGACGAGGAGACGTTGGCGGCGGCGGGTGGCGACAGGGATCCGTTCCTGCCCACTACTCTCGCCCCTCACCTCGTGGCTGTGGCAAGGAGCAGCGGCAGGGCGAGGCGGCACCCTGCTCTGCGAGGAGTAGCACGTGGGCACGGTGGGACCGCTGGCGCGGGCGGCGGCGGATGTGAGATGTAGCCTGGCCGCCATCTCCGTCGTGCTCCCGACCGGCGCGCCCGAGGTGGACCTGTGCACGCACCGCCTGAAGAAGCTGGCCCCTCCTGTCCCTTTTGGCGCGCCGCCCGTCCTCCCCGTCCGGGACACCGGCATCCCCGATCACCTCCTCCCTTCCACCGCTCTCCCCCCTCCTTCCCTCCCTACCGCGCCGCACCGCTCCTCCCTTTCATGTGGCGGGATCTCCGACGGCGCAGCTGCGTGGGAGCTCCTGAGGCTCGGTGGTGGGAGCTCCCATGTCGTGGCCGCAGGAGCTCTGGCGAAGCGGTGGGGGCACGGGCCACAGCCAGCGAATCCCACCCTCCCCGACGCCTCCTGCCCCATCCATCTAGCCGTGCGCCCGTGCCTCTCTCGTGCAGCCATGGTATGGATCTTGTCTTCCTCTCCCGAGCAGATCTGTAATTTTAAGCACTTTCTTTTTTTTGCAGTTTCTCGATGCCTGACTATGATGGAGATAATTTGGGTAGCTATGAGACCTACATTGCTCTAATTCTTCTGGTTACCGTCTTGCTCAAGATGCTTTGGGGAAAAAAATTATGTAGCGTCAATACTAAAATTTCTGTACTTGAAGCTTTTTTTATTTGCTTTATTGCTGGATGGAAAAACATTTTCTGGTATTGACATTAACTGGTTAAGTCTCTAATGTTTGATCTTATAAGAAGCAACGATGCTTATATATCAGTTATGTTAATATTATTCCCATGAACTTATTTTTGTTGGAATATCAAACAAATTTGATCTTCCTACTGGGGGCGGCGTGGAGATCTTGCTGCTGGCAGCGACTCACTTCCTGCATACATGATCCAGTACCTCTCTAGCTTTTCTTGGTGTTTATATGCATGAGAAGATACTCCTTATTGTTTATGGTGCCGTATGATCTTTCGCTTTTGTTTGTTCTACTCTTGGGTGGCTATGACGATTCACCATCAGATTTGAGAGATTCTGCTCTCTAGAATTTTTAGCTGGAATCTTACCTCTCTTGGAAACCTTATCAACTACTCCGTACTATATGGTAATTGCTTTATCCTTGGATGGTCATCCCATTCTTCATGGGTGATAATCAGGACAGGTACTCTTACAGAACTGGTTGATAGGGTGGTAAAGAGAAGGTGGGGAATACAATTATATGATCGATAAAAGGTGAAGCTGAGCAAACTCAAATATTTTGCTGCTACCCAATGTATTTTTCTTAGAGTGTTGAATGGTTTTTGGATTAAAGTGAAGTTTATGAGATGTCATTTTTGTATTTAAAATTAGTTTTATATGTAATTTTCTTTTGTCATCTGAATTTCAATTTTACAATATGTTACAAAGTTTTGTTTAACTCTATCAATTTCTGGTAGTGGCAGGTTTCACTGCTTTTTTTATTTTTGTCTTGCTGTGTAATTGGGAAAAATTCCCTTGCCCGATGTTCTAGCATGTGGCTGTGGCTGCAATTAGGTACCAGTTCCCCCTTCTGTTCTTGTTGCATGATGATTAAAACCACCATATTCTGTTTTTGGTGAATTATTGATTCCCTTACTGAGTACATATTTATGCCAACTGTAGTACTCTAATCTGAACAAAAAAGACCCTTACTAACGGGGCATATTTTTCGTTCAACTGTAATGATGGGATGGGATTTATAACTGTATAATGACTAACTAAAATTACATGAGTGGATAGTTCAAGTTATTTTGAACTTGCTTAAATTGAGTTCTTTTTCTGTGCACCAGGACCATATACTGCCTAAGTATTTTTACTTTCAGATGACAAAAAACAACAAATACAGGCATTCGATGGAATTCTGAAATTCTTAACAATGGCCATTTACTTTCTGGTTGCAGGTTCATACATCGTAGTTCATGCATTCCAGTATTAACATGTGTACAGTTTGATCTAATGGACCCTCAATGTTTAATTACAGATTTCGTCTGTCTGTACAATTTGATCTTATAGACCCTCAAGCCAAATCGACAACTGCAGGTACTCCGTCAGACTAACATATAAGCATCTCTGTGACACTATCATTACAGTATATAAGTTGATTGTGCAGCATTTAGCCTCATGTTTGTGTGTTTTCTGATGAAACTGTCAGCGTACCATGCTCTTATCTTTTGAGATGAGAAAAATACGGAGTGTTTTTAGATAGTCTTGTCTGTCGGTTTTAAAATGCTTTGTACACCGTCAGCCAGGAAGGAAAATTTTGACTTTGCCAGATATAATTTGTAGTACTTGAACTGTGATCCATTGCATTTATTTGAATTGTGATCAGAGTTCAGGATTTGAACTGTGATCCATCCCATCCAACTCTCATTTTGGCAATTGAATATTTACCAACAATTGTGAGTTCATGTCTCTCATAGTTTGCTATCTTACCAGAAATCATTTCTACTAGAATAATGATTTCTCTTTGATTTACAGGGTCTTGAGAAATTGCTCCATCTATGATGAAGTACCTTCTTACCTTGGACTAATGCAGTACCTTAAAAGTCTGTGTGTCCTGCAGGAGGTACTGTATGCACATATATTTCTCATAAAAATAATGTGTCATTATCAAGTTAATTCTGATATATTCTGATGTGATGATTACATTTCAAAATACTTTGTGAGGGAGATCATGTTCCTACATAGATGTTCCATTGAAAGAGGTGAGTTCCCACTTCCCATCTTATTGCAGGTTACTAGGTTGTATTATTCTGCAATGGTATGGATTTAAAAAAAAAATCTTTTGATGCCTGTTGCTTCTTGATGTTAGGTGTGATTGTTTGTACAAGTTAAACTTTGAAACACACCATGAAAATGTCAAGTAAAGCAACCTAGGGATGGTAAATTGCAGTATAGCATTTGCATTTTGAAACAACTCTAGCTGATAATATTGTTTTCCCCTGTTATTCAGTTCAGCTCAAACAATCATCAAGATGGTGTTCAGATGCCATATGTCGATATTCCAAAAAAAAAAGATGCCATATGTCGATAATAATTTATTAGTTTTTTAGATTGCTTCCATACACATTTTCTGTTTAGCTCCTTATATTATTACCCTAGAAGATAAATGCAACTTATGATACTATATATTTTTTGTTATTTTTTGGTAGAACTCTGAATTATTATAGAACAGGATTACATATTAAAATTGAATTTTAGCATGGAGATAAGATAAAGCTACCCATAGCGGCAGTTATTATGAGACTCTGGTATAATAACTTTGCTCCATTCTTTAATCAATCGAGGAGTACGGCTAATGAGATCACCGGGAAGTAAGCCCGATCTAGATGCCATCAACCAGATTCCTTTCCTCATTTTATTCGAAAATTCATTCATTTGAATGTTCTATTCAGGAGCTAAGGGACATTGCAACAACTGATGCACTGAAGGGGAAGCCATTCTTCATGGAGGTCGGCATCAAAGGACCTCATCTAAAACTTGACAACACAGGAACAGCTATATTTACAGTGAGCGTATTCAACTTTAGCGACTTACTGTGACAATACAAGAACATGTAGCCAAATGTATTTCTTTTTTATCATTTACATCACTGAAGATGATTAATGATGTAACATTTGTTTGGCCTTCATGCAATCTGTTCATTATGAGAGATAAAGTTTGCATCATTTTGAATCTATGACCAAAATAATTTATATGTGGATTGTCAAAGTGAACCCGTAGCGTTAGCACGGGCAATATACTAGTAAATAATAGAAATACACAATAATAAACGGATTAATGTGAAGATTAATCTACTAATCATATAGTCGGTATCATGCAGCATATATATACTGTTATCAGTTGTCTGAACTCAAATAGCAGCCGTCCATGACCATGCATGAGCATGACCTACACTCGCACGTTGAGACCCTTGCTGTCCCGGCAGGCCAGTGCTATACTGCTATGCCGGAGCTCGAGACTTTTCGTGAGAGGTGAGCGGCGTATTTGTGTTAACTTTTCTGGCCTCACCTACAGCTTCACCATAATTGTTTGAAGACATCCACTAAGCACCACACAAAGATTAAATTTCTTGCTCATACTTAACAAAATTATGAACGAAAAGTAAGACGGACAAGTAAGGGAAAAATAAACAAGCACACACGATCCAAAATAAAGACTCTTTTTATTTGATTTTCTCGACTCAACGCTAAATTAATCTTTTTTTTTTGACGGGGACTACGGCAGGCAAGGAGCCGGCCTGAACGATTATATTAAAAGGCGAGCAAAGTTAGTATTTGTACAAGGTTTTGTGAAAGAGGGGAGAGGAGGGGCACACACACACCAAGGACGGAACGCTAAATTAATCTCACACCAGCTAGTTAAAAATTATTTAAAAGCACTCTAAACTTATTATCACTAGACCGACACCGACCTACAAAACCAAACTTAAGCAAATCTAGGCAAAAACTCCAATGTGCACCCCCCCCCCCCCAACCAACCCCACACGGCCATACTAAATACATTAAGAATTAAAGAGAGAAAAACACCCACAGCTCCTAGCAGTACTTCGGCAATTGCTGCTCTCGCCAGTCCTCTTCAGATTTCCATAACAAGCTTTCTCACGTTGCGGTTGACGAATGAACTTATAATCATCACCTGACTGCCTCTCAAAAGATCAGCATCTCGAGAGTCTGCAAGTAGTCGTCGAGGGCGGTGAAGAGCTTTTGGATGTTGTCCCTACAAGCAAAGCAACATCCTCCTCCAAAGTCGGATGGTTCAGGGGTCTTCTGCGTAATTCTTCCTCTTGACACCTACAAGATACTTCGAACGTCGTGCGGGAGCAGCGATGACCTTGTTCTTCATGTCGGGGCGACGATCGGCGATGGGTTTGGTTGGAGCGCGTTCCCCGACGCTGGGCTTGAGTTGGAAACTTTCTCTCAGAAAGGGGCTTGAAATCACATCTACGAGCTTCCCCCTGAAGATGCCCGTTGGCAGGCGAAGGAACAAGGTGTGGTGACTGGCACACCCTTTGTAGGCCGGCCCGGCCGGCCTTCCCTCCTCCTCCGCCCGCTGGCGGTCATCTTTGGGGACAAGCTCCTAGATGTGATTTCAAGCCCCTACCTAAGAGGAAGCTTCCAACTCAAGCTCGGATCAGCATCGGGGGATGTGCTCCAACCAAACCCATCGCCGATCGTCGCCCTGACATGAAGAACAAGGTCATCGCTGCCCCCACATGATGTTCAGAGCGTCTTCTTAGTGTCAACAGGAAGAATTATACAAAGAAGACCCCTAAACCATCCGACTTTGGAGGAGATAACGAATGGCAGGATGATCGCAGCCCTAGCTCATGGGTAGAGATGGCAATGGGTGCCCGAAACCCGAAATCCGATGGGTTTTTGCTCCATTAAGGCACGGGTTTGGGTCAATTTTTATACTCATGGGTCTACTAATGGGTGAAAAATGAGACCCAGTGGGTTCATGGGTATGAGTTTGGGAACATAAAACCCAAACCCGTGAACCCATGGGTTTTTTAGACCGACTATATATCACTAAATAAGCCAATATTCTTAGCTTACACCTCAATTTTAATGGCTAAACCCCAACTCTTATATGCATGTATTATTTCTTATCATGAGTTTAATTGTTAAACGATATATACTATACTTTATGTCACTCATATGAAGTGCTTTGTTAACATGTGATGTTATGATTGGATAGCTAATACTATATTTTTGTTAATTTACATCAATATTGAATGTGTATGTTTTAAATTGTGAAGATATACATGTATATTACTTTTTCTTGTTGAATTATGAGCACATGTATACACGTATATGTCAATTTTGTTGTTTGATTTGATACCCACGGGCGACCCGTGGGTACCCGTTAACCCGATGGGCATGGGTTTGGGCACAAAATTAAACTCGTCACGGGTCATGGGTTTTTTAATGGGCAGGTTTTGTATTCGCGGGCATAGTTTGGGATGGCAAAACCCAACGGGTTTGTGCCCGTTGCCATCTCTACTCATGGGGCGCCACCAGACGTTACGACATCGATCAATACTATAGGGAGGAGGTGCCCATGGAAGAAGACAAGTTGAAGCTTGAAGATCGTCGCACAAAAGAAGATGATCAAGATCCCGAAAGTGGCGGTGATCCAGGGCTTTTCGAGAGACACTTGGGATGCTGCCATGTTTGCAGCTTGCAGAGATAACATCCAAGAGCTTTTCACCGCCCTCGACGACTACTTGCAGACTTTCGAGATGCTCAACCAAAAGTTGGAGGATCTCTAGAGGCGGTCAGATGACGATTACATGTTCCTAAACCGCAACGTGAGGAAGCTTTTTCGGATGCATGGAAATCTGAAGAAGGCCGGCGAGCGGCGAGAGTAGCAGCTGCCCCAAGTGTACATGTGAGGAGTGCCGCTAGGAATTGCGAGTGTTTTCCACTCTCTAGTTCACTACGTGAAAACCTCAAATAGGTCACGCAGCATTTGTAACGGGCCCTTAACACCCGTTACATGGACCCCATCTGTAACGGTTGTTGTTTGGCGCCCGTTACGCATAAGCGTGACAGGCTCGACCCCGACGTGGCCAACACAACGTCCGTTACCAATGAGGACTTCCAGTAACGGGCTTCTTAAACGCCCGTTACAGTTATTCTTTGTAACGGACGTTAAAATGCGACCGTTACGAAAGTTAAACCTATCGGTAACGGGCCCTTTGAGTCCGTTACCGATCACTGCCCTATCGGTAACGGGCTCTTTAAGTCCGTTACCGATCACTGCCATATCGGTAACGTGCTTTTAAGTCCGTTACTGATGACAATTTGACGCCCGTTACTAGACTCGGAGCTCAATAATTGAAGTCCATTAGCACTCTCACTGTCGTCAAATATTTGACTATGTCATCATAGCAAATATTGGATATCACACAAACATATAATCATGTCTCTTAATAAGATGCAAAACCACAAGTACACATAGATAGTAGTCATAAGAGCATATTCTACATATTTAAGATGCATATATAGCTAGCATCAAATGTTCACATATGACATGCATAATGTTCAGAACAAACAGATTCACATGATCACATCTGACGTGCATCAGCAGGGGCACTAGTTAGATGGCTTCTTTTGTGCTACAGCCTCAAGTTCAGCTATCTTTGCCTCTAGTTTTACAAGTCTTTCCTGCAGCTCAGCATTCTTCTTTGCAGCTTCAGCAAGTTCAATATCCTTCACCTTCTGTGCGCCTTTAAGCTTCTCCACCTCAGATTCTAGTATTTTCTGACCATTTGCTAGGAGACTTATGTCGTCCACAGCCTTGTCATCCATCCTTCTATCCACCTTGTCAAGTACTTTCCAGATGTAGTGAAGATCCTCCCGAGTAACAACACATTTCTACAACAAAGGCAAATTGATGCAAGTTTCATAATTAGATTGCCAAGTTTAATATCACGAAAGATGTAACTGGTCAAACAAGAAAGTTGTTTAGCTGTAACTGGGTTCAGAGCTTGGTTGATCCTGTGGATTTGTTTCCAGATCATGTCAATGTCCTCCCAAGCTACAACACCTCCCTAAAACAAAGGCACTGGATGTTCAGTTAATAAAAGTCGATGTAGCATGGAGATTCAGAAATTGAAGTAGTATATAGAATAAGTTCAACAATTTTGTGAGCAGCATATGGTGAGTACCATGCATTAAATTTCAAGCATAAAAAAAATTCTACTCAAAAGGTTAATAATTTTGCTCCCGAGTAACAACACATTTCTAAAACAAAGGCAAATTGAAGCAAGCTTCACAATTAGATTGCCAAGTTTAATATCATAAAGTTGTAACCGGTCAAACAAGAAAGTTGTTTAGCTGTAACTAGGTTCAGAACTTGCCTACTGCTTCTCTTTACCAATGTCATCCTTCTTCATTCTTTCCATCCTGTTTAGGAATGTGCAGATGTAGTCTAAGGTTTTCTTGAGCCTGTCGATTTCTGTCCAGATCCTGACAATGTCATGTGCTGGAACAACAACTTCCTAAAACAATGGAAAATTGATGCATTAGAACCATTGATCAGTGAAGGCACTGGATGTTCAGTTAATAAAAGTCGCTGAGTATGAAGATTCAGAAATTGAAGCAGTATACAGAATGAGTTCAACATTTTTGTGAGCAGCATATGATGAGTACCAGGAATTCAATTTCAAGCATAAATCTAACTTCAAGCATACCAAACTCAAGGAAGGCTCGACCTCTGCCTACCGGGCGTCGCCGGAGTGCACCCCCTTGGCGCTTGCGCGCGTGTACGCCCTCCTCCCCCTGGCCGACGAAGAACCGACCTCTTCGCTGCGGAACCTCACTCTCTTGGCGGGAGCGGCGGGCGGGGCCTTCTCCTCCTCGCTGCAGAACCTCCCTCTTGAGTCACGCCGGCGGAACGACTGCTTTCCGCCGGCCATCTCTGCGACGGAGACGAGGAAGGAGAAGGGGAGAGAAGGCAACGAAGACGAGGAAGGCAGAAGGTTTGAGAAGGAAGACAGAATGACAGAGTGGCAGGGGAGAGTGACTTTTGGTCAAACATTGGGAACAAAGGATACGTGGATAAGCCAAACCTCGTCTCCAATGCACGGGGGCGGCGCGTGGGGCCGGCTCCTCCTCGTCGGTTTGGAGTGGCAAATGCGACGCTGAATAATCATCCCGCGTAGTCTCCTTTGTATCTGTCTTGATTGACAGGTCAGCCTGATCTCTCAGAGCTCCCATTTCGACATACAGGCATAATCAACGAAAAATCTTTTGAGACAAAACAGACATAATATAGATAAAGATAACTTGTCCACATATATAGATAAAGATTACTTGTCCACAAAGATCCACACAGATATACATAATTATTACAAATAGTTAACTTGTCCATCTAGCTAGGCCTTAACTTGCCCGTCACATTTTTACAATGGTCATGCTATCTGACCATGCACATCAACAAAAGCATGCCCCCTTCAACATCAACAAAAGCATGGTATCTTCAACTAAGGTTTGCTTTTTTTTGCAGCCTCTTCAAATGCAACCAAGGTATCTTGAAACACATCGAGTGCATCTTCCATGGGCTGCTGATTTTGTTCAGCCACAAACTTGTACCGCCTCATGAATGCAGCCTTTTTGAGAAGGATGTGCATTTCTTCCTTAATATTATCAACCTCAGGTTTCACATATTCCCAAACAGTGTCATGCCATTTTGATTCCTATGGAATGAAAAACATAGGAAAGTCATTGATCATTTGGATGAACCATATATAGGAATGAGAAGATTGAGATAGACAAAGGAACAAGCTAGCCATTTCATAGGAACAAGTTGCTACATTGATCATGTTAGAAATCCTACAAAATCTCTATGGAACAAGCCATTTCATAGGAACAAGTAGATCAAGCTCAAGCACAAGTTGCTCCATTTATAGAACAAGTAAAAGGCACTGTGATTCAGAGAAACTTGCCTCGCCGTCGTCGTGGTAGTTACCAGCGTCGGATATGAGGTCCTTTACACCTTCGCCGCTCCCTCGACCCCTCTCCGTCATTGCAAGACATTTGCTGTCGCAGACGTGAGGCAGGCACCTTGCCCTCTTCGCTGCCCTCTCGTCGGCACGCTCCTCCCTGCCGTTGCTTGGCCCCTCGTCGGAACCCGAGAGGATCCAGTCGATGATGCTCATCTTCGGCTTTGGGTTCGCTGCACCGCCACTTGGCCCCTCTCCGACGGTCATCATTGTCTCCGTCTTCGCCACAATCTCGCCGGCACGTGCGCGGATCCAGTTGCGGCACCGCATCACGTTCGGCTTCTCCTCCTCGATCCACGGTGCGCCGCACTCATCGTCGTGTCCCCGCCTCCGCTCACCTCGCCGGCGCCACCTCCGCTCACCTCCGCTAATCCCTAGTGAGAAATTAGGAAAGCGTCGTGTGTGCTGCGCTTATCCATTCGGGATCTTATATTCATTTTCCAAAATGGAGAGCCATTGCCGACGCAGGTTCGACAACCCGCGTCACATTGGTTGTCACGTTGGGGCGGGCAGGCAACGGTTATCATTTTTATATAGGCTGCTGACGCTGACACGTGGGCCCCACACTATTTTTTTTAAATGAAACTTGCTTCCCTCAAATATTAGAGCCCATAAAACAGCACCTATAAATTCATTAAAAATACGAACAATTAGTAGTTGGTCATTTAGTATTCGAATAAAATATCAGCAGGCACACTTGTGTAACCAAAATTATCAAAATTCGAATTTTTATCTCGTGTTTGGGATATAATAATTCTAATAACGTATTAGGTTGGTCTAAAAATTCTACAAATTGAGTTGACAACATAATTTGGGTCCCTAAACTTGTCATAAAAATTTCAAGTGGTTTATAAAAAGGAAGATCATACTTGTGTACAAATGTGTACATCTCTCACATAGTTTCCTAGAATGTTACTTCGACACTGAAGTTTTTCACACTTTACAACATGTTCGAACTCATATACATTTGAAAATTTAACACAACCTTGTGTCCACCTTAACAATACGAAATACAAAGTTTCATTAGTAATGGTTGTGTAAAACAAATATTATTTCTATGTTCTACTTATCAAGTACAAGACAAGGCATAAAAACATTACTAACGAAAAGGAAATATAAACTAAACAATGAAATTAATGAAAAGATGGCGATTTTAGAAAAAATAAGAAAAAACAATCATCAAATTTGGATTACGTATGACCGAGAAATACGTGACACAAAATTTGGTTCCAGATTAAAAGAAGAAAGGAGAACTGTTTCCTTTGTGGTCGGTTTGCAGCGAATAGAGGTATTAATAAATTAAAATAAGCTATATGAACCGTCTTTGCATTGGAACTTGAAAAGAGTTATTAAAATAAGGTATATGAATAGTCTTTGCGGGACGGAGGGAGTCAAAGTCTTTTGCCAAATGCGACGCTGGTTAGTGGACACGCGTCGCCGCAGCGTACCGCGTTCCGAGGCGTAGTGGCGTGCCGCAGTGGGAAGACTGGCCGCCTGACGGTTCCCTGTCTTGTCATATAAATGCCCGGCCGGCCAAGAGCTTCTTCCATAAGCTTTCCTCAAGCGCGCCACCAAGAAAACCCCAGCACCACCGTCTCTGGTCACCAAGAGCTTCTTCTTCCTCAAGCGCGCGCATGGCATCGTCGTCGAGTGAGCCATCGAGGAAGCGGGGAAGGCAGGAGGACGACAACGACGAAAGCCGCCGCCGTCGGCTCATCCAGGAGGTGAAGGCGCCGAAGCCCGAGGAGGCGCCGGCCGAGGAGGCACCACCGCCGCCGCCTGTGGAGCCCTCATCTCTGTGTCCTCAACTAGTTTTGGACAACATTTGGTCCGTCCAAATGTTGTACGAAGCTTTCAGGAAGCTTCAAGAGGTGGCCGTTAAGCTCGGCTTGCCACGACCCAACGATCCGCTGCATAGGTCTGTGAAGGATTTCGCCTTCAAGATCCATGGGTTGGCTGGGGACCTTCAGAGAGTCGTGGTCTGCGCCGACGACCACGACGACAACGACGGCGACGGTGACGACAACGGCGACGGCGGCAATGGCGGCTCCGACGGCGGTGACGAACGTGGTCTCGGCGGCTCTGACTCCGACGGTGGGGCTCCTCCGGCGGTGGCGACAAGTCTTCTACCTTAGCTTAATTAATTTGTTCCTCCTCTGTGTGTTCGTCCTCCTCTGTTTGTTCATGGAACTTTGCTTGTTTGTCATGAACATGTTCCTCTGTTAATATGTGTTCCTCCTGTGTGTTTGTTGAACTTGTGATGAACTACATCTAAGTGGGAGGGGAGAGTGGCTTTTGGTCAAACATTGGGAACTCTGCTTGTTTGTCATGAACATGTTCCTCTGTTAATTTGTGTTCCTCCTGTGTGTTTGTTGAACTTGTGATGAACTACATCTAACAATGGCAGAGTGGCAGGGCAGAGTGGCAGCGGGCCAACAATGAATTGCAATGTTTGTTACTCTATTTGTCAGTGAAAAGATTCTGAGTTTTGAAAAACTCTGTATAAAATCATTAGAGACGCGGGTGCAAGCTGGTTAATTTCACACTGAAATGTGAACACGGATGAATTGATGAAATTTGTGATATGTGACACATTAAGATTCATGACCCAATTGTCATTCCATTCCATTTTCTTCATTCATACATTTAAGTTTGTCATCTGTGACAAATTTTTCATTCCTCATTCACACAGATGAAACAAATTAAAGCACCACTTATCACATCACAATTACTTCTTTGCAGCATACATCCCCAGTAAACATCCAAATACTACACAAACAGCACCCACAATAATCAAGTTCATCTTCCAGATCACATTGTCCATCTTCTCCTCCAGTGCTTTCTTCCTCTGCTTGTCGTCCGGTGCTTTCCTCTGATTGTCGCTCCCAAGTTGACAATCCACTGAATCAACTACTTCATCGATCACGTCTGCTAGGGATGGCAGTTTTGCCCGCGGGCGCGGGTATCCGCGGATACCCGACCCGACGGGTAAGGGTACGGGGAGCAAATTCCGCTCACGGGCGCGGATACGGGCAGAAAAATCCGCCCGCGGGCAGCTAACGGGTGGTAAGTTTCACCCGCGGATATATCCGCTACCCGCTTGAATACAAGACTCATAAATATGTAGCCGAAACCCATCACAGAAACCCTCGAGATCCAGTTGCCCGCGAGTCTGTCACCTTATCCACACGTCTAGCCACTGCCTCCCCAGACCCCTCTGTCTCATTTCTTTATCTCTGGACTAGACTCTGACGGTGCATCTGAGGCGGGCGGCGGCGGCGCATCTGCTGCAGGCCGGAGGAGGCGCACCTCGGCGGCGCACGGGGACGACATCTCCTCGCCCCCGCCGGCCGACCGGCCTGCCCTCGCGAGTCGTGACCTCACCCCCACCGGCCATGGTGTGGCGAGCGGCGGCGCGGCCTCGACACCACAGACCATGGCAGCCGTCGCCCCTCCCTCTCCTTCCGCAGCAGGCCATGGCGCCCCTTCTCCTTCCCGACGCCGCAAGCCCCAGTCGCAGCAACAGCCATGGCGAGATCCGTCGTTGTGGCCCCGCGAGCGCACGCCAGCTCCCCAATCGGGAGTCGTGACCTTGCCAGGACGTGCAGAAGCTCAGTGGCCGCGGCCTCGCGAAGGCGCATGCGAGCTCCGCCGCCGGGCCTTGCCGCGGCTCGGGCGAGCTCTGCTGTCGCGGCCCTGCCGTTCTTGGTCCCTACGGGATCGGTAGGGGACCTGCTGGGGAAGAAGATGAGGATTTTTTACTGCGGGACTCGGGCGGCGACGTGCGATGCGGCTAGGAAGGAGAGTCTGCGATTTTTTCGTTGCGGGAGGTGGGTGTCATGCGGTGGTGGAAGGCTGGGATTTCTTTTCCCAAAAAAGGCTGTGATTTCTTTTTTTATGTGAATGCTTATATCTCTTTGCGGGTTGCGGGTAAACCCGATACCCGCGGATATCCGCGGGTGCGGATACGGGTAAGGTTTTTTACCCGCGGGCAGGTTCGCGGGCGGGGAAAGGACGGTGCCGCGGGTATGTTCACGGGCGGGTAAATGCCTTACCCGCACTTACCCGACCCGCTGCCATCCCTAACGTCTGCCCAGTTTGACACTCGAAAAGATATGACGCCAGCATCCTTCAGCATCTGGAGATACTCCTTCTCGAAATGATAATATCCACAAAGCTTGGGGAACTGTGCAAATCAAAAGCACATAAGAACCCTAACTCAGATTTGGGAAATCACAGCTCAGACTACTCACCGCGTTCCTCGCACACTTGAAATAAAGACGACCATGGTTTTTACCTTCCTTCTGCGTCCTCCCCTCCACCACCCGAGCCATACCACAGTCCGGGCAAGGGACCAGTGGGAAGCCATTTAGCTCACCGACTGGATCCAAGCCGATGGAGTGAATGCGGCTGCCCCGGCCACCTTGAAACCTACTCCTGCCACGTCCACCTCCAGACGAATCGGCGTAGTGCGACATGTGCGCGACAGTGGGGAAAGGAAGGGCGGGCAGCGGTGGAGCTCAGAGCGGGGAAGAAGAAGCAGGGAGCTCACAGGTCAGAGCGTCGTGTGTGCTGCCCATTCGGGATGTTATATTCATTTCCAAAATCGAGAGTCATTTCCGACGCGGGTTCGAGACCCCGCGTCTCATTTGTTGTCAGGTGGGTTCGACCGGTCAGGCAAAGGTTATCTTTTTTATATAGGCTGCTGACGCTGACACGTGGGTCTGACACTATTTTTTGAAATGAAATTTGCTTCCCTCAAATATTAGAGCCCATTAAACAGCACCTAAAAATTCATTAAAAATACGAACAATTCGTAGTTAGTCATTTAGTATTCGAATAAAATATCAGCAGGCACACTTGTGTAACCAAAATTATCAAATTCGAATTTTTATCTCATGGTTGGGATATAATAATTCTAATAACGTCTTAGGTTGGTCTAAACATTATACAAATTGACTTGGCAACATAATTTGGGTCCCTAAACTTGTCATAAAAATTTCAAATGGTTTCTCAAAAGGAAGATCATACTTGTGTACAAATATGTACATCTCTCACATAGTTTCCTAGAATGTTATACTTCAACACTGAAGTTTTCCATACTTCACAACATGTTCGAACTCATATACATTTGAAATTTTAACACAACCTTGTGTTCACCTTAACATTACGAAATACAAAGTTTCATTAGTAATGGTTGTGTAAAACAAATATTATTTCTATGTTACTTGTAAGAAACAAGATAAAAGCGTATAAACAACATCCAGGAAATGGAGTTATATACGAAACAATGTCATAAATGAATAGAAGTTTATTTTAGAAAAAATCAGAAACAAATATCATCAAATTTGTATTACGAATGACGGAGAAATACATGATTCAAATCTTTGATTGCAGATTAAAAGGGGAAAATGAAGCGAACCGTTCTTCATTCGAATAGAACTAACCCCGACCTGACGCGTTTTCCTAATAATATTGAGCCTTTCAGTTTTAAGGCCCACACACGCCCACTCGCGCTAGGGTTAGTAGGGAAATACGCCTCCCTCACGTAGTCGCCTCCTCACTCTCCCCTCGCGCCATCGTCTTTCTCCCCCTCGCGCCGCCGCCGCTTCCTCCCCCTCGCCCCCTCCGCCGCCGCTTCCTCACCCTTGCCTTCCTCCCCTCACCCCTCCCCCGCGACGTGACACACGCTACACAACTTTGCTGAGACGCGCGCCACACCACCCCTCACCTTCCAGCGACGACGACTAGGAGGAGGAGGAGGGATCCAGCCACGAGGTCGACGCGAGGACGTGGCGACTAGAGATCCCTCCGCTCCGATAGTGACAAGGTGAACTGCATGCTAGAAATCCCTCCTACATCATTAAGATACATTCTTGACTATGCTCACCAGTAGCGTAGCCACATTGGGGCCAGCTGGGGCAGCCATAACTCGATTATGTTCCTTCTTCTCTGACGATATTTTTAAGCTTCGGTAGTATTTCTAGATGGCGCCATGACTCATAGGACCTTAGTACTTGCTAATTTGTGTCTTTGTTCTTCAAATTTAAGACTACATTTTGAAAATTTTCGCTAAAATTTGTGCAACTGCAGCATATAGATGTGTGAATTGGTGTGTGTTTCATTTTGGTTTGGTCCGTCATTAGGTGTCGCCCCAGCTAATTTTTTTTCTGGCTCAGCCACTGATGCTCAGTTAGGGTTTCCAGTTTCAAAACGTATACTTAGCATTTTCCTTTGGACTTACTCTTATATTTGGTTTTGCTCCTGTTCCATATGTACATTTGGACATTCTCTCCAAGTTGAATAAGTACATCATCAGCAACAGAGGCAGCGAGCATCTTCCTCTTTAGAATGGTAAGGTCGTATTGCCTGAACTAATTTTTTGGTTTCTGAATATTGCATTTACGTTAATGGTTTACCATAGAACCAATGAGATTATAGTGGGCTAAACTAGTTACTATAATTATTTTCTCATTTGTATGGTCTTGTACACAGTTCTGTGGGTGTTGATTAGATAAATGCTTAGTTGTTATGCATGATTAACTAAAAATGTGCTATACTTGTCTCCTGTTGTAGCATGTCTCCTGGGAGAGCTAGCAGTATGGTCTACTTTTTGTGCTATTCTTGGACACTGAGCTGACCTTTCTCATAATCCCTTGACAATTAATTCATAGGATAACTTTGTCGAGGACTGCCGACCTGGGCAATTTGAAGAAGATGCATATAATGAAGAAGATGGATATGCCACTGCTAGTGAAGAACAAGAGCAGGTGGGTGGGGCTACGGGCCGAGCCAGAGTGCCAAGGACAGTGACAAAGTGGCCAAGAGACAAAATGGTAGTCACTGAGGTTGAGAGAGGGGGATGCCAGTACCATTGACACAAAAGCGCAGGTTCAGGACGCTTGCAGGGCTCGTTGCTAGACAAAAGATACCTTTGGATTTGCCAGAAATAAAAAAACTAAGCGATGAACAAAAGTGGTACTTGTTTGAAACCTATATGCAGAAACACTTGGAGTTCCAGGAAGACATGAATGAGCAGGTATTCAAGCTTTTGTGGAAGATTGCAGCCAAGGCATGGAGACAATTCAGATTTCAGCTTCGGTGAGATTTTGTCAGAAAAGGACTCGAGCCATTTGGAAAGCACGACTTTATCAAGCCGGAAGAGTGGACAGAGTTTGTGAAACAACAGGAAACCGAGGAAGCCTCATCTCTTAGTGGAAAGTTCAAGCCACTTCGAAGCCTGAACACAAACGAGCACAGCATGGGTCCAGCTGGTTATTGTGGAAAACTACCACTGTGGGAGGAAGAGGACAGGAAATTAGCTGTGGCTGGGATCGCCAACCCATATGATGCCATCACTGATGATCGTTCTAGGAATTAGATGCGAGCAAGGAGTAAACTAGTGGTGAAAGACGGTGTTGCCGAGGTAGTGTTCAACAAAGTAGCAAATGAAAGTGTGGCTGCAGACATCATGGAAAAGAATGCACTTGCAGAATCTTCAGGAATGACTTCATGACTGAGGGAGAATGATGTGCTAAGTCAGTGCTTGGGCCGCCCCGAACAACCAGGTCGCATGCGTGGTGTCTCCAGCTACCAGGGCTGGAAATTTGCATGGCCTCAGCACGCTTCCATGTACAGGAAGAGGAAGAGGGCCAGTACTGACTCATCAGTTGATAAGCAACAGATGAAGGAAGAAATCAAGCAAGAACTCAACGCTGAGATGGAGAAGGATATGCTTGACATGATGGCACGAGGGTACCAGGTGGTGTTTGCACCAGTGTCTAATCGCACAAGTCCTTCACCCGCTGGACTGAAGAGCAGCTGTGCGTCCGCAGATAATGTAGGTTTGATCAACGGCGCTACAGAGTTGTCGACAGAGGTAATGCACATTGCTTCCCCCACACAGGAAGACCTTATAGGCACGTTGACTGAACCCACAGACTGTGGCCTATGGATCATATTTCACGGTGTTGAATGTGAAGCTGCAATTGGTGTGGTTCAACCAGAGCAGACTACGCTACACACAATTCCGATTCATGAAGATGGTGCTGTGGTCGAAGTGTTGCATGTATATTCTGTCTTTAGGGATCACGCGCTGGAACACCCTCCTAATGACAAGGTGACGACACTTGGACAAGCTCTACACCAGAGGATACAGTGGAAGAGGTGTCACATTCACATCAAGGGAGCACCAATTGCAAAGTCTTGTTCGCACACTATGGTACAGTTTCCTTCTGGTTCACAGACTACAGGACAAAACCCAAACCCAGAAACGCAAATTATAGAACAAAATTTCCCACCTGGTAACCCACCTCCTTCTCCTCGTCCACACCCAGAAACGCAAATTACAGAACAGATTCATTCCCAACCTGGTAACCCACCTCCTCCTCCTCCAGACCCAGAAACGCAAATTACATCCCCACCTTCTCCTCATAAAAGAACAAAACCTCCATCCCCAAAAGAAAGTGCTCAAAACAATGATGCCAAAGCAGGAGCCCAGAGTCATGTGTTGGCTAATATCGAGAAATCTGTCGATGACAGTTCGAAGAAAGCTGCAGGTACATCTGGGCCCAATATCTCTGCAATAGCTGCTGGTCAGACACCACCTGAGAAACCTTCTTCAGCCATCTCAAAGCAGCAGGAAAAGAAACTCGCTGAAAATAAAAGGTCTACCAGAAAGCGATCTGAGAAACCTTCTTCAGCCATCTCAAAGCAGCAGCAGCAGCAGAAAATTGCTGAAAATAAAAGGTCTCAGAAGCCTACCACAAAGCCTTCTTCAGCCATCTCAAAGCAGGAGGAAAAGAAGCCTGCCAGAAAGCCATCTGAGAGAAACACCAAGAAGAAGGTGGCTAATGTTGCTATGACTCATATTAACCCAAACTACAAATTTGGAAATGCAATGCTCAGTGCTGCTGAACTCAAGCATCCGGATACTGCTCCTTCTGTCACTAATCTCCACAATTTCTACATGGGACGTTGTAAGGACAATGATGAGTCTCTGATTCAGGGCATAATATGGCCCAAGCACGGCTGGTGGCCTGTGAGAGAAGATGAAAAATACGAGCTGTTGTCTGTGATCATCAGCGACTTGTACGATCTCTTCAACTTGGATGCTTTGGATATGGGACTTATCCGCTGTTTCATCCTGTAAGTTGCTTGAAAATTTAATCTGCTTCTCACTAATCATTTTCTATCTAAATGTGCTTTCTGCCTCAGTTCATCTTTACTATGTATTTTGCCTCCTTACACTTTGTTTTTTCTTAATATTAGGAATATGGCTGTAGAAGTACGGCAGAAGAAGGAACCCGTTGCCTTCCTTGATCCTGAATGCTTTAGCATGTCAAATATACAAAATAACAGGGATTTTTTTGTGTCCTATACGAAGCGTGCCTACCAGTCATATGCTAAAAAGAGAGTCATCATTTCCTGCTATAACACTGGGGAGCACTAGATTGCAGTGGTGATCTTTCCAAAGCAGAAGACGGTCTTGTATCTTGATTTATATAGGATCCTAGGCGCTAATTTCTCTGAGTTGGTACTTGCCATTGATGAGTAAGTTCTTTTTCTTTCTTAACCTACAAACTTCCTCAACAAACTCTGCGGAGTTTATTAATGATGCCCTAACCATTGTTGCATGTTTTGTTGTAGTGCTTGGAATAGTTACTGCGATGACAACAAGTTGCCCCGCTGCGCCTTGAACCATGAGAAGGCTTTTGATGTACGTATTACTTAGTATTTCCTGCCTGTGCAAGCTAGTACTAAAGCTTGAGTTTATTTCTTCTCACCACTGTTTGTCTATGTATATTTATCGCAGTGCCACCAACAACCTTACAAATCCAGAGTATGTGGCTTCTATTGTGCCTATCACATGCTTACAGTAAAAAATAAATTGAAGGACCCTGAGGTACTTTCTTGGGATCTGCAATTGTAACACTTGCAACTGAGCACAGTTCTTGCTTATTAGCACTACACATGTTTGGTAACCACCTGTGTGCTGACTGCTGACATTGTTATATTCAGGCATTTCACATACCTACTTGTCAGCTGCACCGAGACACACTGCTCCACATTAGGGAAAGAACTGCCTCATTCCTCATGGACCAGGTGATCGCACCCTCAGGAAAATTTCACATTAATGATGCTATGATGGCTCGCGTTGTATTTGATACCAATCCTCATGGAAGCCAGTGATGATATTGTTGTGAACCTTACTTAGCTTGTTAGAAGAGGATGCTAAATGCTTGAATTTTGTCAGATTATGCATGTGAATCTTGTGGATTTCTATTCAGTTTGTGGAGTTTTATGAATGTGGATGCTGGACCTAATTTTTGTGAAAGTAGACAATGCGTCTCCTTCAGTCGAGACAGAGGAGACGCAAGTTCACAGTAGGCGTCTCCTTTGGTCGATTAGAGGAGACGCACGTACACAGTAGGCGTCTCCTTTGGTCTAGACAGAGGAGACGCACGTACACAATACACGTCTCCTTAGGTCGAGACAGAGGGAGACGCGTACTGACAAGATGCGTCTCCTTTGGTCGAGACAGAGAGAGACGCGGGTTCACAGCAGGTGTCTCCTTTCGTCGAGACATAAGAGACGCGCACTGACAAGATGCGTCTCCTTTCGTCCAGACAGAGAAGACGTGCACTGAGGAGACGCGTCTCCTTTCGTCCAGACGGAGGAGACGCGCACTTACACGACGCGTCTCCTTTCGTCAAGACAGAGGAGACGCGTCATTTTCCGCGTCTTCGATGTTGAGTTCATGTAACGGGCTCGGTTTCTGTGGTCATTACCAAAGGTCCATGTGGGCCCAGAGAAACAGACATTTCAGGTGACCGGTAACTAGTTTCGGTAACGGTCTTTGTTAGACACCCGTTACTAATACGTGTTATGAGTAACGGGCTCAGTGTCTACACCCGTTACCAAAGGTTTCAGTAGACCCGGAGAAACAGCCATTTCAGGTGACCGATAAGTAGTTGTGGTAACGGTCTTTGTTCGACGCCCATTACAATTACGTGTCATCAGTAACAGGCATCGGCCCGTTACCTTTGTTGGTTTATTTGTAACGCTTGATCGGTAACGGGCGTGTTGCCCGTTACCAATAGTCATCCGCGCCCGTTACCAATGTATGTTTTTCACGTAGTGGTTCTTAATGTAATTATTAAGACAATTGTAGGGGTGGAGGGGAGCAGCTTGTAGTTTTTTCTTATATTTGCTTTAGTTTGGTTTGCTAGGTCTAGTGATAATAATTTTGGAGTGCTTTTAATTTTTTTTATCTAGTTGGTGTGAAATTAAATTAGCGTGTTGAGTCAAGAAAATCAAATAAAAATAGTCTTTATTTTGGATCGTGCGTGCTTGATTAATTTTTCTTACAGTACTCGTTTGCCTATTTTTCCTTCATAATTTTTTTGAGCATGAGCAAGAAACTTTAATCTTTGCCTGGCGCATAGCCCAGTTTAACAAACACCCTCTATGTGTCATCCAAAATTAAGAATGCTTTAATTTTTGATGGCACCTAAAAGATAGAAAAAAATATTTAATGGCACACTGTATCCTCGACTAATGTTTCAACGGAGATCGCTGTTTTTAAAAAAAAAAACATATAAGGTGAGGTGCAATACGTAATTTCTCTCCATATACTCGACATAAACCATTTTACAAGGCATGAAGCGAATTCCATCCCGTAGTAATACATGTTCACACAGCTGAAGTAGTAGCACTCCCAATTGGTTGTTTCGACGAGCCACTCACAGGAGGAATGGCTTCCTGTAGATGTCAAACATCTCTGAAGAGCAGAGCTGAGGCTCCTGCATAAACAAGCAGTCCAGACTCCAGAGTGAGCGACCGACCGACTAGCTAATTTAAGCAAAGCTGATCGACCCCGCCGGCCAGATCGATGAAGCTCACCTGCAAGCTGCTGGACGGGATCATCCAGCGGACGAAGGAGCCGAGCCTTCCGGGGAGGCGGCGGCTCCCCTGCCCGTCGCGGATCCTCGCCCTCATCGCGCTCAGCAGCCGCCCGTACGTCGTCCCCGGCTCCGCCTCCACCGCTTTGATGAAGCTGTCCGTCATGGCGCCGATCGAGGACGACTCCTCCGAAAACCCCTGCACCGCATCGACTCAGAGAACGGAGACGGAGGCGGAGACGAACGGAGCTGCTCGGTTCGGATTTCAGTGGCATACGCTGGCGTCTGCGGACTTCTGGTCGTCGCTGCAGCCGCTGATGGAGATTGCCAGGCCGCCGTTGGGGCTCTTCCGCGTCCCACCAGGTCGGTTGTGATTCTCCCACTGCCAGTACCCCGTCCTTCAAATGCACAGAGATCGATCATGTCGGCGTCGTCGTCACCGGCGGCGCTGCAAAAAGATTCAGATTTGGTCGCTGCAGGGCGCCGCGCGCGTACCTGGATAGGCGGCAGAGGTAGGGAAGGTCGAGGATGGTGCCGCTGTGGCAGGTGTCGACGATGGCGTGGAGCTTCACGCCCCGGCCGAGCGGCCGGACGATCATCTCGTTGATCTCGTCGTCCAGGATCTTGCCGCTCCGCTCGAAGTCCACCGGGCACAGCGCCTCGTTGTACCCGTCCACCTCGTCGTCGTTCATGTCCAGCTTCTGCACGCCGTGCCCGGAGAAGTGGAACACCAGGGAGTCGCCGCTGTCGCAGCCGTCCACGAGCCACCGCATCGCCCGCAGCAGGTTCTCCCTCGTCGGCACCCTGCTCGAGTCCCTCTCGTCCTCTGCCACACAACCATGACAGCATGCAACTGGTTAGTTCCCTTCTCGGACCTTCGTATGAATTGAGTCTGCAAGGAACAGGACGACGGAGCACCGGTGAGCTCCAGGATGCAGTCGCCGGGGAACCCAAACTTGCCGCAGAGGAGGCGCCGCATCTCCTTGACGTCGTTCACCGTGCCCCTGAGCTCGTGCGCTGTGCCCCTGTAGCTGACGCCGACCAGGAGCGCGCGCTTCTTCTTGCCGATCACGCCGGGGTAGCCCGCCGGGACGACCTCGAGCCCCGCGGGGGCGGCCCGCGGCGGCGAGGCTGCCGCGAGCGCCAGGGCGTCGGTGCCTTCGCCCACGCCGCGGTGGTGGCGCTCGACCACGCGCGTCACCCGGTGGCAGAACGCGCACCGGACGCTGGAGCCGGGCCTCGACGACGGCGCGGCGAGGCTCATGCCGCAGTGGCCGCACCACGACGTCGCCGCCGCCGCCCTCGCGCTCGCCATGCCGACCGGCCTCGTGTTGAATTTGAACATGAGGTGGAAGATGTCGGAAGTGATGTGCGTTTTGCGCGGCATCATTCGTCGTGGCCCGGTGGCGCACTCGCTTGTGGCTTGACAAGGGCATATTTCAGCGTGGTAAGCCAAGCAACGTTTCCTTTATTCCAAAGACCGAACACCTGCTGCTGCTGCCTTCGATCTGTGGTTAACACCGAATGTGATTCGTGTCAGATTAAGATTAAAAAATATTAATAAGGCGCGTGTATGAACATGAACGAGAATCTTGAAAATGTGTTAGCACCACTAACAACTTTAAAGCCGATTTTTCGAAACAAGAGAGGTTTAATATAAGGAGTTTCTGCACTGTGGCTCTAATAAGCAAAGAACAGGAGCTTCTGCATTGTGCCTCTAAGCAACTATCAGTCCTAAAGATCAATTTTCATAAAAAAAAAAGTGATTTGTTTTGTTATGGTGATGCAAAAGAGGATGTGATGTGGGAACATACCCATTTCGATAATTGGTCATCAAATGCATTATAGAAAAGAAAACTCGTTAATAAGAACCAGAGGATAATAGAATAATGATTTAAAAAAAAACAGAGCAGCGGGGAAGGAAAAACACCAGTCGATGGGTGGCCGATGGTGTTAATAAATTCTGTTCTCACTAGCACACCTATGTGCATGACTTTATGTTGATAATATTTTTTTCCTGGATCCATAAGAAAATCTGCATTATTACAGGTCTTTTTTTTGCAATCTGATGGGAAAAGAACATATAGGTTAGGTAAGTGGAGTGTGTTATGAGAAGATTTGCGTATAAAGAATTTTGATATCTAGAACCAGTGTCTCCTTAGAAAATGACTTTTTTAACTTATAATTGAAGGAGTTTGGCGAAATCTCTTAAGTGAAGAATTGCTTGGAGGGAAATGAACAATCACTCAAGTGGGAGTGATACTAGATGACTCATATTTTATCGGAACTTATGAAGACTGAGAACCAATTCTTAAATCTTGGTAATTTTCAAGTAAATAGTGGAGTACAGGTTTGGGAAAGGTGGCTCAGTATCCAACCTTTAAGAAGAGGGATATATCTGTTGCTAGGGTCCTCAACAGTATGCAACTAAATGTTTTGCTCCGTCTGGCTTCATTGGTGAATAAACTTGACTGGCAACATTTGTTTGCTAGGATAATAGGCAATGTTCATCAAGTGTCAGATCATCAAATCCAATGGTTCCTCTATATATGATCTTATAAGATTTTGATGATGATTTCTTAAAATTAGTATCATTTCTACTGAGCCCGGGTCACTGCCCCAATCAATATAATCGATCTTTATCTTTGTTCCATCCCAACAACCCAACTTCCAAATGTATGCTCAACACTAGTGAGAGGCTGCAAATGAAAATCTACATTTTGCACTTGGTCTTAGCAAAATGGCAATTGCAGAAAAGGTGTTGAATAGTTTCATTATTGCTACAGAAGAAAACTCTTTTACTCCCATTCTAGATATGTCTAGCTAAAGTATACTTGTTACAATAACACCTCTAGTCACAGACCACATCAAATTCTAAATTTTTTGTACTAGTTGTACCATGAAGAAAACGGTCCACCGATGGGGAATTGGGGATTTCGCAATGTCTCTCGTGCATCATAACATTTGTGGTGTTAGTTTCCTTTAGATTTGTTTGTCATTTGTCGGAGGTCTAGCAAAGGGTGCTCTGCAGCCAGGGGGACGAAAGATCGTATCAATGATGAGTATCAGAGTATGCACGGCATATAACATCTATATGAGTTCCATTACGTTGCACTTCAAATGCTGTAAAAATCATGCATGTCTTACCGCTCTGAATGCCACTTTAGTATACCACTCCGGTCAACTTTAGTTGATGTTTCCCACAGCTTAAGCCTAAGGTTGATCAACTCAAAAAGGCCTTTCTATGCGATCGGAAAGTAGCATTGCTATTTTTACTAGCACGGAATACGGAAGTTGTTACGATATACTTGAACTGACATATACCATTACAAGGAATGATGTGAATCCCATTCGGTTCTTCTATGTTCACAAATCACAACTTCACATGGCAGAGATGCACAGGTTTGAACTGAAAGCAACATCAGGCTAATCGAGCTGCATAAATACCACAGTAACATTCAAATCATGTTCCGAATTAGCTTAGCAGTCAGGGAGCAAATCATAGGAGGAATGGCTTCCGGTAGATGTCAAACATCTCTGAAGAACACAGCTGGGGCTCCTGCATGTATATATTCAGTCCATAGTGAGTGACAGAACTGTCAGTTGAACAACTAAACTAAGCAGAGCTCACCTGAACGCCGCTGGACGCGGTCATCCTGCGCACGTACGAGCCGAGCTTTCCGGGGAGGCGGCGGCTCCCATGGCCGTCTCGGATCCTCGCCCTCATCGCGCTCAGAAGCCGCCCGTACGTCGTTCCCGGCTCGGCATCCACGGCCTGGATGAAGCTGTCCATCATGGCGCCGATCGATGCCGACTCAGGAAACCCCTGCACGGATCAAGCGAAATTGTAAGTTTGCAATCAGCAGAATCTCTGAACACGCATGATCAAAACAATGATGCAGATTTGAACAGTGCAGTGGTGAGCTGAACATCACAAAAAAAAAATTCTCCTTTCAAATGACAGAACAGAGTTTGGGTTCAGGACGAGGACGTACGCTGGTGTCTGCGGATTTCTGGTCGTCCCTGCAGCCGCTGATGGAGATGACCAGGCCGCCGTTGGGGCACTTGCCGTTCCCACCAGGGTAGTGATTCTCCCACTGCCAGTACCCCGTCCTTGAAATCCAGAGCGATTTGTGTCACAATTCCTGTCAGATCGAGCTGAAAACTAAAGCTTTGGCGTCAGCTAGCTGTAGAATAACATAGTACCTGGACAAGCGGCAGAGGAAGGGGAGGTCGAGGACGGTGCCGCTGTGGCAGGTGTCCATGATGGCGTGGAGCTTCACGCCCCTGCCCAGCGGCCGGACGATGGTCTCGTTGATCTCGTCGTCCAGGATGCTGCCGCTCCGCTCGAAGTCCACAGGGCACAGCGCCTCGTTGTACCCGTCCACCTCGCCGTCGTTCAGGTCCACCTGCTGCACGCCGTGGCCGGCGAACTGGAACACCAGCGAGTCGCCGGGGGCGCACCCCTCCGTCAGCCACCGCATCGCCAGCAGCAGGTTCTCCCGCGTCGGCACCCTGCTCGGGTCGCTCTCCTTCTCTGAAACCAAATCATAGTATCAAACAGAGACCTGATGGTTAGTTCACTTTCTCAGAAAAATCTGCAAGGAACAACGACACGAGGTTCTCGTATGCCTTTTGGTTACCGGTGAGCTCGAGGATGCAGCCGCTTGGGTACCCGAACTTGTCGACGAGGAGGCGCCGCATCTCGGTGACGTCGTTGGCCGTGCCCTTGAGTTCGTGAGGGGTGCCCGTGTAGCTGACGCCGACGAGGAGCGCGCGCTTCTTGCCGCATATCTTGGGGTAGCTCGCCGGAAACCCACGCTTCACGGAGAGCAGCGGCGCCCACGGAGGAGAGGTTACGGCGAGCGCCGCCATCGTCGTCGTGGCGCCGTCGCCCACGCCGCGGTGTCGCTCGATGCGCGTCACCCGGTGGCAGAACGCGCACAGGATGCTGGAGCCGGACCTGGGTGGCGTGGCGAGGCCCATGCCGCAGTGGCTGCACCAGGACGTCGGCGTCTTCGAGCTCGCCATGCCGAGCCACCTCTTGTTCCCCATGAGGATGAAGCTCCGGCCTCCGGCTGTCGTCGATCGTCTTGAACACGCACGGTGTTCTAGATAAATATTGGAACTTGGAAGCGCGTAGAGCTAGAGAAGTGATACTGCTATATGCTTAATTAACCGCTATTGTTGGGCACGTGGCATAATAAAACTCAAAGCAATGCAACATGACAATGCGGCAAGTAAAGCAACGGGTCCATTATTCGAGGAACCAAATGAACGGGGGCTGCTGGCCGCTGCTTTCGACCTGTGCGGTTAATTATTTAGAGAACGTGGGCGCGCGTTGCGCGCCAGTGAATATAAGTAAACAGTGGAGACCAAATGTAAATAAAAGCATGAGGACCTACAAAAGTATATAAGATACATTTTAAGCATGGAATGACAGCACATAAGACGCTCAATTCACACTCTACCATTTCAACAATCAAATCAAGCAATAGGATCAAATGGTCTTTAATACAACAAAAATTATTCACCCTTTTACTGAAGGTATAATTACATAGGGTGGCTAGCATGACTCTCGACCCTTCCCCTCTTTTCTCTTCGCTACAGTAAGGAGCAGAGGTGACGGGCGATTTCCGTGCCCCCGGCTTTGATTCGCCCGCTTCCCCCTCCTCTCTGGCGTCCTCGTCGGCGCCGGAGAGGGAGGGGAAGCCGAACTGGCCGGTGGGCTGTATAGTTTCCCTGCTTTTAGTTTAGCTAGTTGCTAGGGTTAGGTTGGAGTGGCGCCGGTCAGATGCGCGTGGCTTCTTTTGCTGCTCTGGGGCGCTGGCGGAGTTCAAGGCGATGGCGGAGCTGACGGCTGCGTCGGCAACATTGGCTTCTTCCTCTTCGTAGGCGGCCCATGGAGAATGAGGTCTCCTCCAGACGGGATCCGGCGTTGGCGTCTTCGGCGGCGTGAGCTCCGGCGGCCCTTCTGTGAGGTTAGGTTACCTCTTTACCCTTTGCGAAAGGTGGGGAGGTTTGTGCATCCCCGTATTTGGGTTGCTTGTCTGGGCTGGCGGCGGCGGCAGCAGCTCTGGACTGTTCTTCCGGCAGCCTGTTCCCTCCGGCGGCGGCAGAATCTTTCTCCTCCTCTGGATCTCGATGGTGGGCTGCCGATATCCGTTCAGTGGAATCGATGCGTCGGGGTGGAGTCCTGGCGTTGGCTTATGCGGCTTATCCTATGCGTGGAGGCCTTCATCGAGACGGAAGATGGAGCTCTTCTGGCTCCGGCGGTCTACGGCGGCCGGAATCGGAGTTGGCGAGAAGACCCTGGAAGATGGAGTTGCGTGTGTAATTTTCCATTTTGCCAGGGGCTTTTCTGTAAAAGGTTGGGGATGTACTGTGCTCCTTTGATTTAATATATGTCCCTCCTTTCACAAAAAAAAAGGTATAATTACATAGGCTTCCGTAGTTATCGTTATTTCAGAATAGCATGAAGTACACAATCCCTCAAATAGAATAGAAGGTACAATGCTTGCCAAAGTTTCGCCTCATTCCGGCACCAATGATTAACAAGGAAATAAATTATATGTTTGTTTTCCTTTTATCCTAGGGTGTTTATGAATCTCTCATGCAATCTTGGAAAAATGCTCTGGGTAATCTAAAACACATATATGAGCTGCTGTCAAAGGTGAGTTAATTGATCAAGTGCTAATCAAATAATTTCATCTTATCACAATCACAGTGCCTGTAGCCTCACTGGCCCTCTCGTAGTTTCATTGATCATTTGCCTTCTCTCACCTAAGAGAAAAAATACACTGAGAAGTAGTCAGGAGACGGTGGTACAAGGTAAACCACATAGAAAGAAATTTTACATTGTTTTCCGACACTTCACATGCACATAGCGCACCCTTAGTATTCTATATTTCTAGGTACAAAATTATCATGTAGAGCATATTGTGTATCTGATGGTATATCCGACATCATCTGAATATGCATTATCACTTATTTTATGCGCAAGACAGTAAGCATAAAAACACAAGGCGAAACAATAATTAATCTGTAGAGAAAATGGCTTGGTTTCTTTTATTTAGAATATCATGACCACTTATTTATCAACCTAACATCAAGTCAAATGTTATGTTGGTTCATGTTGTTTGCTTTAAGACACAAAGTGATTTAAAAACTACCCTTTTGTCAAGCTTCCCTAATAAACATAGACTCAACAAACTTCATATGATCCAAGCACACATTTTATAGTAATTTACAGGATGGAAGAGCACATATGTTTGTATTGTCTATTATTGATTACCAGAGTTTATAAGATGCAGTATATAGCCCATCTACTGAAATTATGTACATATTCTTGAAGTCAAATGAATCAAGCTACATGTTAGACCTTATAATTGATATAATTTGCATTTTCAGATGTTGTGGCTAAAACAATCAAATACCTCAGTTATGCAATCAAACTTCTAAGCTATACTATACAATAATTTGATTGGCAAATAGAAATCATTACAAATGAAGCTTTTTACATAAAAAGGAGAGGCTATGATGGTCGTACAAATATATGTACTGCTCTGAAGGAAAGCTAAGCATTCCAGCATTAAATGATTAGTGCCAACAGAAGACCAAAACAATTAGTAAATCTCTCAAGTTGTAATCAATTAGTAGTAACAATTCTCAAACAACAACAGTTAGTAGGTAAAACCGATGCAATACCTTCTCCAGATATCACCGCCTTCTATATTCTCTAGTTCAATCCAATAGACAACATAACAAAAATTGTAGTTCACTTCAAGAACTGCAAATCGGAAATAAAAAGGAATTGTTGAGCATACAACCATTCATAGCATCACAACTTCATGAGCATGTAACTATGCATGGCTATCAGATATCCTTAAGGTGCGCGCTCTTCTCATTCATGAGCTAGGAAGGGGAGGAGGAGACGTATCTGCCGGATGTGCCACTGCTGGCTGGTCTCGCCCGTCGAGGAGAGAGAGGAGCACATCGCCTTCCACGGGGGAGAGAGACGGCGTTGAGCCTCCGCGCACCACGTGGGGAGAGAGACGGCGCGCGTTGCGCGCCCTATCAAACAAAGGACAAATGGACAAAAATATTAGTTAATCAAGATCCAAAGGTAAATGAATTTAATAGTCCATCAAATTACCTGATCCCTCTCAAACAATCCATCCCAGTCTTGTTTAGAGATTAGTTCATGTGTCCTTTCATAGGATAAGTTTATCCGATATTTGAGGTCTCCTAACCATATAATCCTTCTGAAATTAACGACAGATATTAACATGAGAAATTATATGGCTGGGTATAGCATTTTAACAATCAAATTCAGCAATAGGATCAAATGGTTTACTGTCAGAAAGTAATTAGATAGGTTCCTACGGTCATCATAGTTAGACGAACACACATCACAACAGCAGTAAAGTACACAATCCCTCGCTGTAATTTTGCCTTGTTCTGGCATAAAAAAATACAACTGGAAATAAATTCAATGTTTGTTTCCTTTTTGCCCTAACCAAGATGTTTCAGAAGCTTCCATTCATACATATTGATCCCAAAATCATGTCAGCACTTCTGCAGTCTTGGAAGAATGCTTTCGGTCGCCTAAAACTGACAGTAATCAAATTTAGTCAGCATATTGTTAATGGTTGTTGATGTCAGCATGTTGTTTATTTGTATACTGAAATGTGAGAACATTTGATGTGCAGATCACTAAAACAAATGCTCTGGATCAACTCCCTAGTCTATGCAAAACTCCAACTAATGCACTTGAACCTGCACATTCCCTGAAATACTGTAACTACAACCGCATGTCGCTTCTCAATATGATGAACACAAAAGAGCAATCTCTAGCAAAGCTATGATAGTTAATGACAGGGAACATAAATAGACCTGTTCAAATTAGTTTCACGGTAATTGCTGTTGCATTGCCTCTTCTTTCCTGGTGCCCTCATTGTCCACATGCTCACGATAAAGGAACAGGCAACTGAAGTAAAATTTCATATCAGACAACTGTGAAAATAAGAACTACCAGGCTGAGCTTTACATCTAGAATTTATATGGAGTCTTTAAAGGAGGCGCATCACATATGCTAGTTACCTCGAAGGGTTATTCAAAAGCCTGAAATGCATCCGGTAATGTCACACAGCCAGGTGGGAAAGTCTCTGCAACAACAGGGAGGCAGTACTGAGAACAAGCAATATGTGTGTTCACATAATTGAAAAATGAACAACACATCCACATATTATTGAAAAATAAGCAAGACATACAAGGGGCAGTATTCTTACCATGCAGCAAGACATCCCTAGTGATGAGGAGCTCGATGGGAGACGACAGCAGGTGTCACAGAGACCAACATACCATCGACGTTGAAGAAGGCCACGTCTGGGCGGCAGGAGACCCCCAAGGCGGCCGTCGCGGGTTCAGGATCGGTCCCGACGGCAAGCGACTGGATGCGGCAGAGCCCCTTCACCTCACTGATGTGCTTCGCCGCGGGCGGCGCCAGGATGCTGATGTGGAGTTCCAGACAGGCCTACATGCGCACATCCAGGTGTAGGGGAGGAGAAGCCGGAGCAGCGCGATGCCTTAGGGAATCCCTCGAAGACGAGGTCACAGTCCCACTGCCGCCGATGTATTCCTTTGCCGGGCTCCGCGCTGTCACGCACCTCCTGGATCTGAGAGAGAGAGAGAGAGAGAGAGAGAGAGAGGAAGGGGATGCCATATAGTTATGGTTGCGAATTAAATAATCCATCACATGAGCCTAGCCAAACACTCTTCCAAATTTAAATTAGCAGGAAACAATAGGTAAGTGCAATTCAGAGCAAAGAGAATAGGTAAGCTTTTTCTAAGACAAACATGTGAACATACACAATACAGAGTCTCCAATTTTCCATATCATTTGAGTCTTTGCGGATTATCCATTTTACAATGACCAAACGACTAATTCTAATATTATTCTCAAAAATCTAAACTGCAGGCACACATTTTATATCATAGAAGAAAGCACTGACCCATTTATAGAAGCTTAAATATCTTGATGCTCCAATCGACGGCCCTCACTGCAGGCACAAGGGAAAACGTTGGTGTCAACGAAGATCATGGAAGAACATCAAAGACAGAAGGGGAGTGGAAGAACATCAAAGACAGAAGGGGAGAAAACACTTATAACTAAATGTTATCTATCCTCCTTTATCCTGATTTGGATCTAGATTTAGACATTGTCATCTAATTCACTACATTTGCAAGAAAATGATTTAACCCTAGCATCCAGGGGAAAGAGATGGAGGAGTGAGATAGTCACCTGGCTGGAGAAGCCGCCGCCACCGTCCCGCTGCGCCGTCCCGCAAGCGCTCGGAGCACCCCCGCAGAGCTACCGTAGACCGCACAGCCCGCCGGATCCGGACGGCGCCGTGCTGAATCCGAGGCCCCGCGAGCTCCCGCGCCGGTGGAGTTAGACCACGTCGGCGAGCCCCCCATGGCAAGGGAAAGGAGAGGTCCCGCCTCCGTCCTCCCCGCGAGCCGGGCAGGCTTCCGATGGGGCGCTCAGGCGGCGGCGGAGGAGGAGCAGAGCAGGGAGGGAGAGGTGGCGGTGGGGAGGAGAGCAGGACAAGATGGCGAGCCGGGCGACGGGAGAGGGAGTGTCGCTTCCTTCTACACCCGCTCCCGCGGGATGTAGATCCAGTGCAAGCGCGGCTTGGAGTGGGAGCGCCGCCGCCGCCGCCGCTCGAGCTGGAGGGGCCTTGGTGCGGGAGGAGGGAGAGAGGTAGGGTGCGACACAGCGGCGAAGAGTGGGGAGAGAGCGTGGCGGCGCAGGGAGCCTAGGGTTGGAGCTGTTGTTGGGTTGCATTTTTCACGGAATGGACGTTTCTACCCCACCCGGCCACCCGAGCGCTCCATCGCGCCTCCTGCGATCCGGTCCGCACCAGCTCGAGACCGAGGCGCAGGCAGCTGAGAGCGGGCCCTGCAGTCGATGAGATGTGCGGCAAGGCCCACCTTCCAGCGGCGAGGGGAGGCAAAGTTGTTCCCGCGTGGCCTCCGTCGCCCTCCCGCGCTCCTCTCGCGCGCGTGGTGGCGTGGACGCAGGGCTGCGCGCCACATAGGCCCTGAAACACGGAGAGGAGAGCAAAAGGGCTGAGGTTTTAAGAAATCTGATATGATTTTTTTTAATGAGAATATGTGTGAAAACGAAAATTATTTTCTGCATAACTACGGATCGGAGAGACTACGCTTGAGCCTGATCAATCAGACCGACCTGTTGCCTGTCGGTGACAAGAGGGTATTTGGATGTAAGGGTAAATGGGATAAACGAGACAAATTTATCTTAAATTTACTCTAAAGATATCAAATATGTGGGAATATAGTGGGATAAATATTGACTTATGCTTTGGTAACGGTGACAGATGAGTGGATTTTTTTCAACCTCAACCTGAATTTTTCTCTCATGGTGAGTCGAACATAGGACCGAGTGCTGCTGAAACCATCTAACCAACTCATGCCTTATTTAGTTGGGTGAAGTTGCCGAAGATGTCACATCGAGTTTAATAATATTAATTAGGAGGACTAAACATGATTTAATTATAAAACTAATTACACATATGGACGAGAAATCATGAAACGAATCTATTAAGCCTAATTAAGTCATTATTAGAAGATGTTTACTGTAGCATCACATTGTCTAATCATGACCTTATTAGTCTCAATAGATTCATCTCGCGAATTTACTCGGGGGTTATGAGATAGATTTTGTCAGTTCATCTACATTTAATACTCCTAATTAGCATATAAACATTCGATGCGACGGGTGAATAGTCAAAACTTGCAGAACTAAACAAGACCTCAAAGAGTCTCGTTCGCTAAAACTTGATAGGAAAGAAATATTGCACTCCTACTTTGAATTAAGAGGATGCAAGGCTCAAACTCGGGTATCTGGATTGAGAGCATGCTTGAAAGTGCAATAAATAGTCACCTGCAAGAGTGCATACTTATAATACATATTTCATAGGATATATTTAATATTTTTAATACTAAAATTAAAATATGTATTTACCATTGTAGAAATTACATATATTTATTTAAAAATATTTTGAGGATCGTGTCAATGTGACGGGTGTCTATGATGCCATGCAACTTCACAAATCATGACTCTACTCTACCAAGAACCGACCACATTGTTAGTTCCTAACCGAATAACAACTTATAACTTGTTGTAAAAAAACAACTTATAACTAGTTTATTTTCTAAAATATCTTACAAATTATTTTGTAAAAAATAATTAAAAATGTTTGATCCAAACAATTACAAAAATATTTAGTAAGGCGTATATTGTTCAAATTTTGGTTATTGATTTATTTTTTATCACATTGTTTCTAAATTTTTACATTCAGCTGGTTTTGTCCTCTTTGTCGGCCACATTTTATTCACATATAATTTATGATATTTTTTTGTAGAAAAACAGAAAACGAGACATATAATGCAACCACTATAAATTGCATACATCTGTTACACAAAACGTACTATATATAATTTCAACTTGATATGCATCCATATTTTTATACTCACTTACCTCTCGCTTTTTTTTACCGTAAAATTGTGGTCCCCCACAACATTTATTGCATTAAAAATAAGGGATAAATACAAGTAGGGAAAGAAGAACTTACATAGAGAATGGGAGGATGAGGGGGGTTTACAATTGAGCTACACGCCATTGCCTAACTATGTGTTGAGAGTCTTCCCTAATTCTATTAAGTTGAAGAAAAAGTTGCTGCCTAAACCTCATGGTCCAGACACCCACCGTATCATCAATGCCATCAAAGATGACACCATTCCTGACATTCCACAATTCCCACACTGTGATGACAAAAAGCTCAAAGAAGAAAGGCAACTGCATTCGTGCCCTTGTAAGTCTCACATTCTCAAAGATATCTAGATTGTTATCCCAGTCGAAACCAATCTAGCTTGTCCCAGCATGATTGAGCAAAGACACAACCAGAACAAGTGCAAGATATCTTTCTCGGCCCGCATATCACAAAGGACACATAAACTATTCTGAGTAGCATTGAGGTGACGTTTTTGAAGCTGAGGCGAGCATTTCAATTTCCCAATCCACTTGTAAATTGGTGGAGCCTCAAGATGCTTGAATGTAAGAGTGTAAAATTTTTTGGAGGAGTAAGTTTGAGAGCCCCATAAGAAACTCCATGAATCTTCAGTTTCACTACAATAAGCAGTATGTTGTATTTGCTCCTACAGTAGTAGAAGCTCTTGCATGGCTTCCTCTATCAATGGAAGTTGGTAAATGGAGTCTAAGTGTTCGGCTTCCACAACTTGCTTTACGGAAGAATAAGCTTTAGTGGCAAAAGAGTGCATCCATGGGAATTCCAGAGCTAAGATATTTTCTGACCAAAGATCATCCCAGAACAAGATTGTAGCGCCATTTCCAACTGTACATTTGGCTATGCCTCTGTAGATTATGTTTAGCCTTAGTAAATATTTCCATCAAAAGGAACCTACTTCCCTAGCTCCATGTGGAACTTTAGCGTTGTAGTATTTCGTCCAAACAAGTTGCACCCATGGGACATTTGTATGATTCTAGAATTCATGTAGCTACTTGAGGAGGAGAGCATCATTCTGCGCTCTTAGATTGATAACACCCAGTCCACCCTTATTTTTTGGCTTTAGAACCATTGTCCAGGCTACCAAATTGCCTCCTTTCTTATTTGCATCATTTCCTCTCCAAAGGCATTGCCATCTTATTCTATCTATATTCTTAATTACTACCGCTGGAAGTTTGATTGTGCACATGGCATAAGTTGCAATGGGTGTGGTAGCTGAGTTAATCATCTCTAGTCTCCCTGGATATGAAAGAAAAGTGGAGTAGGAGGATAGTTTTCTTTCAATTATGTCCATCATGGGGAGCAGATCATTAAACTTCGACTTGGTTGTTCCCATTGGTAACCAAGATAAGTGAATGGCATAGTCCCAACTTGTCAACCCAAGAATGCTGCTAGTTGCTACATTTTAGCATCAGATACATTTATGGGTAGAATCATTGATTTGTGGAAATTGACTTGTAGGCCGGTGGAAGAGGCAAATTGATGCGGCAAATTCTTGAGACATAGTAGTTCTAAAGCCTCAACTTTCATAAAAAGAAGTGTATCATCCGCATATTTAATTATGGGAAAATCAGTAGTGCTTTGTGGACCTGGCATGGAGAGAGAACCACTGTGGAATGCATCATTCACAATATACTGCAAGATCTCAGCAGCTAGTACAAATAGTAGGAGAGATAGGGGATCTCCTTGTCTCCCCCCCCCCTTTTTTACATGTGAACTATTTTACAGGTACACCATTCAGTAGCACAGATGATGTACCAGTGGATAGGATCATTGTTAATTGTTATCCACTGAATCCATTTTTCAGAGAATCCCATACATTTCATAACCTCCAAGGTTGTTGTATGCTCAACTGTGTCGAACGCTTTGGCAAAATCCAATCTAACTATGACAATTTCCTTCTTACTTTAATGGCACTGATGAATATACCCAAAGCTCCAAGCCAAGCAATCATGGATAGTTCTACTCTTGATGAACCCATATTGATTGGCATGCAAAAACTGTAAGATGAGTGCTTGCAACCTCTCAGCTAGTATCTTAGTTAATAACTCAATGCTGCTATTTAATAGAGAAATTAGCCGAAAATCATTGACAAATTATGGGTTGCTAGTCTTTGGCACTAGTGATGAAAGAGTTGTTTATACTTTCCAAGTTCAATTCTGAATTGAAGAAATTGGCACACAGCTTGTAGAAATCTTCCTTAACGAGAGGCCAACATTTTTGTCATGAATATTCCATTGAAACCATTAGGACCAATTGCTTTATCTATTGGGAGGTTGTTAATGATCTTGTCAATTTCAGCTGTGGAGAATGGGGCTACTAAATTGTTGAAATCCAAATTGATCTGAATCAACCTGACAAATCAAAACTCATCATAGGTTAGACCCATCCTATTTCTGTAGTCTGTCCACAGTATGGCTGCTTTGCCATCATGGTTTAAGGGCAGCTCCAATGTTTATTTTCTTAGATAAAACTAAGTCATGCCACGTAACAATGATGTTAATATAAACTTCCTCTCCAACGTATTGCACCAGATGGCGGGAACTACGAGAGAATAAAAAAATTCATTCACAAGTTCACTCTTCTCAGCGAAATATTTTTTTACTCCACGCGGCCAACATGTATGCTCAAGGTTGGTGGACGACCTGCACCAGCTGATGAATTAGTCCTTAGCTGAGGTGCTCAATCCGGCTCTGGTGCTCCAAGATTGCTAGCCTAGCACCACTAGTCTAATGTATCACACCTCCTCTATTATTCTCTCTCTTCTCTCAGCACCCTCTTAGAACTAACAATAGAGCTGCCCTAAGATGGTTTGAGCTTGATCATTTGTAAGCTGTGTAATTGTATTTCTCCTAAAATAAACCGTAGCCATCACATGAAAAAAATTTAGTACATTCATCCCAAACTTGATTCTTTGGATTGTATACCTTTTCTTCCAGTATTAATTTTTATACATCAATAGGGACTACAGATGTTGTTTAATCAAAACTCTGAAATTCCACTCCAATGGTTGGAGAATTTTGTGCTCTTCCAGACTATCAAGAAAGAAAACCATCTTATTACAGTTTGTAATAAGTCTTGACAGGTTTGACAAAGTTTTACTCCAAATTTTTAGCTTGTAATAAACATTCTTAAGCTTGCCAGATACAATGGATGAAGAGTCATGTTGATTCCTCACAAGAGCTTCCAAACATTTTTGCACTACCTCAAGGAACCCAGAGTATTGTGGCCAAAAGTTCTCAATTCAGGATTTTGGTTCCTATCACAATTTTACAAGGGATCTGGTTAGAAGTGATTTTTGTTGGAGGAAGAACAATGGTGTTTGGGTACTATATAGTCCAGTTAACAGAGATGAAAAATCAATCTAACTGTTCGAGAAGTGGATCACTTTGCATATTACTCCAAGTAAAAGTCTTGCCCTTGAGTGGAAGCTCAACTAAGCCAAGATGACCTATCATGTTATTTAAAATCAGGGTGTCCTGAACATTACCATCTTGTTTATTACGGTTCTCCAAAGAATGATACACATTGAAATCCCCCAGAACAATCCAATGATCATCACTATTTATATTGTGTTTTTTAGCCACTGTGCAAAAGTTGATCTCATAAGTTCAATACTCAATTACCTCTCGTCATGACAAGACATCTGTTAATTTTATTAAAGTCTCATCTTGCACATCACATACTAATAACTCAAGCGGCACAATTTTCTCATTGGTAAAAAGATGATGAGTCGAGTGATAGCTGACTGCGACAACATGACTACTCATTAGCTTTTGTAGTATCAATTAGAACAATAGATCCAACAAACTATATGTAATAGGAGGTCTCTTATTCCAACTACTACTACTATATCATCAAAAGTAAACTATGAGCATAAAGAAAGTATTATTAATTTTTTCTTCCTTTTTAATATATGCCTATATTTTGTTTTTAAGGTTCTCGTCATTATGTCTACATTTTGTCTTTTATGTATTTTTATCATTTATAATGATGTTGCTACTTAATTCTAATCCTCAATCATGCAGAGCTAATGATATAGTGGAGTAAGTGGTTCATGTCACTCATATATTGTATAAATTACTTATGCAATATATATGCGTGTAAATAGACTTATATTTGGCATTGTATGTTTTAGGTTTGACCAAATATGATCTATCAATCCAAGATCAACAAGCTACTATGAACTTGGGATAAATATTCTTCATTATTGCACTTTTATAATGTTTATTGATTTAGTGTTGTTTATAGGGTGTGTTTTCTTTGTTAGTTTAAATTTATTTGAATTGAAATAAATCTCAAATAACTAATGGATTCCTTGAGTGCATTATGTCTTCTTTATCTCACTCTTGTGGATGGCAATACCCTACGCATGTTGACCTATTTATAGGATTCTTTGTAATTGATAGAACCACGTGGATTGCTTATTTTCACAAAAATCCACTAGAATATTTGATATTTTCTAATAATTGGAGTTAAAGATCACCTCTAGCTAATTGTATTTGTGAGTGATGTAGTAACCCGAGTTGAAGTAGGGTTATACTCCCTCAATTTAAAAATAAAATTTATAACAATAAATAAACTTTTCTAGGGGCGAAGCTGCCTTGTGCCATCAGGGTCTCAATGAAATTTGCTAAATTCAATGAAAAATATTGTTCGATATTATTCATCCATGTGTATGACCCCAGTGTTCAAGGGAGCCGACCCCCATGGTTGTGTGATCTGGCTTCGCTCCTGTTAGTGGTTGAAGTCGGATTGTCCAACATAAAGAAAAAGAAACCTTATTCCATCCAAATAGGTGAAGGATAACTGATATACCACAAGCCATATTTATGTGGGCTGAAAGTAGCATGTGCCCCATTAAGTTGACAATTCAGCGTAATATCCTCCTTATATGCTTATATTTACTTTGGAACTTTATCTGAACGTTTATTTCTATTGGTATAACATTTTAAAAAAACATCTAGAACAATGCAAATTTGAAAATGGAGCTAGAAAACTTTTAATCCTGCCTTGCTCCCTATTGTTGCCCTAATGCTTCCATGCCAACCAAACTCCTCAGCCTAAAGAAGGTGGAATATTTTTTGTGTCTACACAAAACATTTACTTTGTGTGCCGAAATATTTTTCTTACTGGCAAACATCTAAGAGCACAAGTGGGAGAGGATAGGTGGTGGTTTGGCATGGTTCTAGCTATCTAACCACCAGACCTTTGCCGTCAAAGCACCTATAATAGAGATCAGAAAATTCTTATATGCTACTCCCTCCGTCGCGAATTGTAGATCGTTTTAGCATATGCATATAAATATACATTATTCTACATATATGCTCCCTCTGTTCACTAAAAAAAAGCAAGTTTAGGATTTGAAATTTGTCCAATAAAAATATACAACTATAGCCTATGTCACCTATAGCCAGCTAGTGTGGGACCTATTGGTATGGAACCCATCAGCATTTGATTAATGAAAAAAATCATACAGGCCGAAGCATCGAGACACCGATTGCCTTTGTTTGCTCTAGTAGGGGTATATTCGTCTTTTCTCATTGCCATTGGTCTGAGTGCACAAAGTTAGAAAGAATTGCATGTTTGGGTGAACGGAGGGAGTAGTAAAATATATGAATATAGAAATGACCAAACCACCTACAATTTGAGATGGGTCAGAGGTCTTACCTTGAGTCAATAGGTAGGGTCAACTATAGCAAAGTGGAAGGGCCACATGGGAGTATATTTTAAAGTCTCAACAAACAAAGCAACAATAGTTCCATCTCGAGTTCGTGAACTTAGCATCTCTTCATTTTTGTATATTAATACACTGGTAGGGGTCGATCAGGCAAATCCCAAAGCTGACCCCCGCTGCCGGTGAGGAGCTACGGTCCGGTGGTTGACAAGCCACTGATCGGGGGCGACCGGAGTGCTTTCATCAAATGATGCATGTGGGATGAGCCATTCCCATCCCAAGTGGTGGCCCGATTTTTTACCGGTGACAACTGGTCCTGTTTTGGTGGTAACCGGTCTTACTGGTCCGAACCGGTAGCGGTTACCGACCCATTATCGAAAAAAACCAACACAAAAATCTGGTGATCGGACGGTAAGACCGGTTACTGACCCGTCATAGCGGTAGCCGGTCTTACCGCAAACACCGGTAAAAAAACCCTAACCTCTAGTAAAGGGCAATTTGCAGCGCCAGGCATTTGCTAATGTGGGGCTACTATTGAAGCATGGATTGTTGAAATTCTCCAAAAAATTCACCATAGTTGTACCTCTTCAAACCACTTGATTACACATGAGTCTATCACTATTCACTATGGGTGCGATTGGTAGCCCGCAGCACCGCAGCCAAGCTCACGAACCAGGCCCATTCCAGATGGACCAGGTTCATCAGGCGCAGAGATGCTGATTGACAAATCTGTACCTCACAAGTCTGGTTATGGATGGCAATGGGTCGGGTCGGGTGCGGGTGGAGCAAAACCCACCCAAAATGACACCCACCACATTTAGCCACACCCACCCATTATCACACCCACAGGTGGATTTTCACACCCGCGCCCACACCCGCCGGGCGCCCATCAGGTGTCGGGTGCCCATTGGGTCTAGTTCATAACAGTGGAGTATACAATATATATGATATATCAAGCAACATCCAACAATAGTCTCAATAACAGTGCGATATACTTCAGTTACAAGCAGCAACTCAGTAACAGACTGTCTCAGAAGTCACAAGTAATAAGAAAATAAAAAAATTAAAGGGAAACATCACAAGTTCGATACAGTGCAGTCTCACAAGTGACTCAGCCATCATTAATCCACCAAGTAACAACCTCCAGCTTCAACCATTCATAGTTTCATAGGCAAGGCAAATCATGGATCGATGACATCAGACTCAGGTTCGTCCTAGGAATAGAGAAATGACAGTTTCAATACTGATTCATTTTGTATTTTGGCAAATAGTGAAAAGCACAAGAATGAATCATACCAGTTCTTCCTCTTCATCATCAAGGCGTGTCATCAGTGCATTGAGGGCAGGGGACTCAGGTCCTGATAGAAGCATTCGAACATTAGTGCTATCATTAATGAAAGGAAGGGAACAAAAATGAAATATTGAGTTGAATGTAAGATAAATACCTAACATTTCGGCGCGAGACCAAGCTTGCATACACATCAAACCTTCCACCATTTTTGGGGAAAGTCTACTACGATTTGGGCTAATGATCCTCCCACTAGTGCTAAAGACAGACTCCGATGCTACTGTTGTCACTGGAATTGCCATGATATCTCGAGCAATCTTTCTCAAAGTATGAAACTTCACTGCTCCAACATTCCAATAACTTATGATATCCAATTTCATTGACCTTGGCAGTATCTCCTCTTCCAAGTACATATCCAACTCTGAGCTCACATAAGTTGGCAAAGCTGGTTCAGAAGATAAATACTTATCAAATATTTCATTGACTTCTATGTCGCCTTCATTTTGTACTGCACTGCTACTGCCAGCAGCCCCATCACCATCTGTTGTGCCACAACCCTCCATAGAACCTTGGTATTCCTTCACCAATTCAACCAAAAGATCCTTAACTTTCATTACTTCTATGTGCATGCTTTCAGCTCCATAAATCTGGGAATACATAGCATACAAGAATTTCATTTTATAGCGAGGATCTAGAACTGTGGCCGCAGCCATGAGACCATGAACATCTGTCCAATATTTCATAAATTTATCTTTCATAGCTACTGACATCTCTTCTATGATGGGAATACCACTACTTTGCCACTTCTTAATAGCTAGATAAATAGCACAAACTTTGGGGAAAAATAGGTTTGCTGTGACATAAGAAGTGCCTGACAGTAGTTCAGTTGTATCATAGAAAACTTTCAACCTATCACAAAGATATCTAGCAAAATTCCAATCACATTATCTTCTATCTCAATCACATTAGTACCTTGATCTTGTGTGGCTTCTGTTGTTTCAGCAGCAGCAGCAGACGAAGGTGTGGGATCTGATGATGGAGTTGCAGCACGTGATGATGGGGTTGGATCTCTTGACCCACGAGCACATGCCCCAGCCCCACTGCCACTTGTTGGAGGAGTCGGCATGCTATATCAAGGAAAAAACAGATCAAACCATACGGCGAGTAAATGGACTAGCAGAGTACACAGATCAAGCATTCTAGAGTATAATGCGTACGAATATGAATGGGGGTACTTACTGGAAGCGAGCACGGCGCTAGGCCTGGTCGGCGGCGAGCCGGTGATGGGCCTGCGTCGCGTAGGGGCAGCAACGGCGGCGGCCTGCGCGGCGGTGGCTTGTGGAGGCCTGGAGGGGGACGGGGCACTGGCTTACTCCGCCTCCGCGCGGACGGCGGCGGCGTGGCGGCGTGGTGAGAGTGACCGAGTGAGTGACTGTGAGTGTGAGTGAGTGACTGAGGGATACATGTTTGCTGGTGCGCCTAGGGTTTTAGTTGGGCTGGGCCAAATTCATGTACATGGGTCATGGGGCTTCAGGTAAACTAGGGGATACATTGTCAAGATGGGCCTCATTAGGCACCCACGGGTCAAAAATCAAACCCACACCCAACCCATCTTAATGCGGGCGGGTCAGGTCCAGACCCATGGGTGAAATTTCGCACCCACACCCACACCCATCGGGTGTGAAACCCGCGGGTGCCCGCACCCATGGGTCCGACTGACATCCCTAAGTCTGGTTGAGTTGCTACGGTGTTTGATAAGTTGGATGACTTAGATATAGATACCTTGCACATGGACTCAGGTATGCTTACCCACCTCCGTCTCCCCCAACTAGCCTCCCTGCTTCTTTCCACCGGCGCCGCCGCCTCCCACAGACCCACCCACCTCCTCTACCATCACGACTCCTTGCGTTGGCCGCCGCGCCGGCCGTGGCCTCCAGCTCGTGCTGCACTTGCCGCTCGCACCCGTCGGCCTCCCCTCACCCTCCCTGGGACTTCCACCTATGCGAGATGGCCACCATGTTGGCTTCCAGCTATGCAAGCGGCTGTTGAATCCTGGGGTCGGGACATCAACAAATGTTGACACTGAAGAGCTCGATCTTAAAATTTGAGCCTCAATTTGTATGGCAGGACCTCGATTTGGATGGCAGGTACCAATCCTAGCGGTGGTGCAGACGACTTGGCCGGCGGGAGGCCCCTGCTCGTCCCGCATGCCGCGCCCTCCTCCGTGGCCAAGCTCGTCGGCGAGGCCCTCCCTCCCGCGCTTGCAGCCTCGGGAGCTGTTGGAGGAGATGGCAGCCTCGAGATGTTGTTGGGGCAGCGCCGCGGTAGCTATTTCCTTCGCGGCCGCTGCTCTTCTCCACCGCCACCTCCGCCTCCCGCACCATCGCGTCGCGGTGGCCGCGCCTCCTCCTCGCCGCTCCTCGCCAGAGGCCGTCGTGGGTCGCCTCCTCCGTGCTACAGGCCGTCATGGCATCCGTTCGCCTGCCGTCGCGTCGGGGCCGCGCGGGCGCCAGATGCCGTCGCGACGTCTGGGCCTGAGGCCGCAGCGAACGTGCCTCCGCGCGTCGAGGCCGACGCAGGCCGCCTCCTGCCTGAGGCCGTCGCGGCGTTCGGGCCTGAGACCGCCGCCACCGCGGACGTGCCTGCCGGCGCTGCCCCGGGTCGCGCCTCCGCGTCGACGCCTCCACGAGCCGCCTCCTCGTATTAACTTGCGTGCGTGAGGAAGACCGGACCCGGACACCGGAGGGTCACCGCATCACGTCGCGAGCGCCCGCCCGAGGCTGCATCGCGTGGAACGATCGATTTGTGCGTTCCACGCGGACGCGGTGCAGCATCTGGAGTGCTTTGAGAACCGTGCGATACTGCCACCTGTCCTGACCCAACCTACCGAACGACGCGTGGTTGCAGCCCATGGGCCTGGCTGAAGCTCATGCAGCCTACCAATCGTGCCCTACAATCTCGTTTGTATGCGTTGTAAAATGTTGCAAAGCGAACCGTTACCCGAAAAAAAAAAGTAAAACGTCGCAAAGCGATCCCATGTTCAATCACAAGAGGAACGGCTTCCTGTAGATGTCGAACGCCTCTGAAGCGCAGAGCTGGGGCTCCTGCAAAACCAATCAAGGACAAGCGTGGATCAGGCGTAGAAGTAGCAGAGTTAGCAATGCACGTTTATTTCTTTCAGTGATCTTCGACCGTGATTAATTATTACCTGCGCACAGCTGAACGTGATGACCCGGCGGAAGAAGGTGCCGATGGGACCGGGGATCCCTAGCTCCCCGCCGTTGTCGCGGATGGTGGCCCTCATCGCCGTGAGCAGGCGGCCGTACGTCGTCCCCGGCTCCGACTCCACCGCCTTGATGAAGCTGTACGTCATGGCGCCCGTCGAGGTCGAGCCCGAGAACGCCTGCAGAGTCCACGGACAGAGAAACAGACAGTTTGAGCAAGGCAGGCCAAGGCATTCTGATTAATTTCTGAACATTGTAGCGTGTGGCTGGCTGACCGTGGTGTCTTGCGAGGTCTGGCTGTCGCCGCAGCCGCTGATGGAGATGGCGAGGCCGCCGCTCGTGCACTTCTGCTCGCTGGAGAAGCGGGTCTGCTGGTTCTCCCATTGCCAGTACCCGGTCCTGGAGAGGCGGCAGAGGTAGGGGAGGTCGAGGATGGTGCCGCTGTGGCAGGTGTCGACGATGGCGTGCAGCTTCACGCCCCGGCCCAGCGGCCGGACGATGGTGGCGTTGATCTCGTCGTCCAGGATGACGCCGCCGCGGGGGTCCTCGAAGTCCACCGGGCACAGCGCCTCGTCGTACCCGTCCGCCTCGTCGCCGTTGTTGTCCAGCTTCTGCACGCCGTGCCCGGAGAAGTGGAACACCAGGGAGTCCCCGGCGGTGGCGCCGTCCACGAGCCACCGCAGCGCGCGCATCAGGTTCTCCCGCGTCGGCACCCGGGACGGGTCCCTGTCCTCCTCTGCAAAACCATCAGAGACACCAGAAACACACCACCGATCGATCAGCACGCACTGCATATGCCTGGATGAATGACGATCACCAAGTTTTCTCTGATTTACGCGTGAGGACGAGGATGCAGTCGGCCGGGAAGCCGTAGCGCTCGCGGAGCAGGTAGTCCATGCAGTTGGCGTCGTTGACGGCGCCCTTGAGCTCGTACCGGGTGCCGGCGTAGCTGATCCCCACGAGGAGCGCGCGCTTCTTGCAGCCGCGGGCAACCGGGTACGGGTAGTAGCTTCCCGCCGCCGGCAGCTGCTGGGAGGATAACGACGACGCGGGCGAGGGCGGCGCCTGCGGCGGCGTGAAGACGTTGATGATGCCCTTGATGAACCCCACGGCGGCGCGGTGCAGGCCGTGCGGGCGGCGGCGCTCGACGCGCGTCACGGCGTGGCAGAGCGCGCACCGCACCGAGCGCGCCCCGGGGGCCACGGACAGGTACGCGCCGCAGCGCGCGCACCATGTCGTGCGCGCCGGCGGCCGCGCGCTCGCCATGCGGATCCCCTGCGACTGCCTGGTTGCTCCCCCCGCGCGCGGGCGCAGCGCCCCCGGAACGGACGACGTGTCGATCGGGACGTACACGTGGGACGCCGGCCGGATCGGAGAACAACCACAACGGCAAGGCTCAGCGTGACAAGTGCCAGGAGAGGAGTAGGGCGTAGGTCGATCTCGAGCTAGCTAGATGATGAGGAACATTCTCTGAAAAAAAACCAAACTGATGAGGAAGCGAGCATTGTTTTTCTAGATGGCAAGGAATTTGAGCTGGAGCCCGGAGAAAGTTTTGTGCGATCTGGCTCGGCAGAAGATGTCACCTGTCTTCTCTCCTTTCGGTTGTGCCATGCCATGGCTGTGCTTGCTTTATTCGGGGAGCAAATTGTTTGGTGCTTTATTCGACGTGCGGGTAACTGGGTAAGGCAGAATAGGATTCACATTCTTGCTGAGGCTTGGAGTGACTTAAAGCAAAGGGGGAAAATACGATTTCAAAAAGGACAGAAGGAAGAGCAGGAGGTTAACAGGCTGCAAACCAAAAAAAGGGCGTGCAAAACGAGGCAAAAAAAAAGAAAAGAAAGAAAAGAAACGGGGAGAACAAAAAAACTAAAATTGGGGTGAGAGAGGCTCGAACTCTCGACCTCAGGATCACTCAATTTAGCTATGAGACCTACGCGCTAGCCAACTGCGCCACCACCCCATCGTGGCATGCAACGTAATAATAATGTTATATTAATTTACAGATGAAACTTGCTTTAGGCCAAATTTGTAGCTGGGCACACACCAGGCCACATCTTGCGACGCCAGCCCAGTCCGTTCTGGATACACAGAGCCCCACCCGCCCGGCTGAGAGGGGGTGCTAAATTGACATGCATAAGTCTCAATTCTCACCTCACCAACCATTTTCCTTTACAAATTTCTGTCAGAAGATCACATCTAATTGTCTTTTTAGTAAGATCATCTAATTGTTAAGATCCTGTCGAAGAAACAAAACGAAGTTTGGATATGCGAACTTTACCTGAGAGCACAGGACGGAACATGCAGTTCCGTGTTTTCAGTTTTCAATTCCATTCACACCAAATTAAGTGGCCATGGCATGCAAACGTAGAGAGAGGAGACCTGCTCCGCCCGCATGACGATCAGAAGGGGGCCGAGGGGGGGAGTGGTTGTCGAGGCTGCACTATAGCACCTCCCAAATAGGGATTAAAACGGTCGAAAATAAATCATAATGTTGGCCAGTTCGGAATTTATCTTGATTATTTTCATGATCTCATCCCTACTCCCAAACCAATTTATCCTCAAGCAAACACATCACGTTTCTTTCCTTTTTCTTTCGAACTACTCCCTCTGTCCAGGTTTGATATGCGTCTAACTGTGTAACGCAAAAATCAAGAAGAATTTTAATTCTTCTCTGTGATGCATCAACAAACGAGCCAGTCAGCCAAACAATTCATGCCACGATTGGTCCCAACTAGGAATACATATATCATTCATGAACACCTTTTATTTTGTTATACGTAGATCAAATCAGGACGGAGGGAGTAACAAATTAAACACCCCATCCAATAATCCATGTTTCGATTATGACAAGAGTAGCCAACAACCTAGCCGATTTCAAGTACTTGGGCACCAACTTGCATTATTGTTGGCCACTGCCACAAACAGCCAGCACAGCAACGTACTCCTCATCGTGAATTCCTACAAGCCCACCCTTCGTGGCAGCCGCCAGCTTTACGTGGATGGCAGATGGCACACGGTCAACGCGGCACAGGAACAAGGTTTAGGATGCGTTTTGTCAAATTTGTGCAAATGAGTAATGCATTGAGGTGAAAAGTTATAAAAAATATATATATGTTGAGACGTGTGTTATAAGAAAAGATGTGCCTCGATACGATAAATAAATAGTGTATTGAAATGGAAAGTAGGGAACTAAACAAAGCCTTAATATGAGATAGCTACTAGTCTACTAGGCGCCAAAATACTACTACTTCGCAACACTCAGATGACAGCTACAAACAGCGACGAGCTGTTTATTGTAAAAACATAGCAACATTTTAGAAGGGCGAACCGTCTATCCCTGTCGCGAGCCGTGACTTGAAAAGAGGCTATAGTAGTGGTGGTAGTTCAGCATGCCCATCAGCCTCGGCAGGCGTCAACACACATCAGATCGTTTCATGATTCAGTGACAGCGCCACGTAGATGTTTGGTTCGTAGAGACTTATAATAAATCTCAAACATCGAATGGGATGCAGCTGAAGGACTAAACATAATTTAATTATAAAAAAATTGCATGTACTAGATTTTTTCGCGAGACGAATCTAATTAGCCTAATTAATTCATGATTAACATATATTTACTATGGCATCACATTGTCTAATCATAATCTAATTAGTCTTAATAGATTCATTCGCGAAAAAGTTTAAAACTATGAAATTTATTTTATCATTAATCTATATTTAATACTTCTAATTAGTCTCTTATTATCGGATGAGACAAAATTTATACTTATTAATGCAGGAACCAAACGCCCCTCTCCATACTCGGCTCGATGGACCAGATCTCTTGCGCAACCAGCCACGCAACCAGCTAGGCAACAAAAATCAGTACAAATGTACAATTATTCGGGGCTTGAGAAAGCGCGTGATAATGCCATGCATTTGTACAAAGACAACAAAGAGATAGCACATCTTCTTCTTGCTTTTGTCTTTGTTTTCCAAAAGTTGATTGCCTCAAAGTGAGATTAATTAAAGTGGAGTACTACTCTTTTATTAGTAAGTAGACGTTGACAATAACACTGCTATACGTACTCACTCCGTATTAATTTACCTAGGCATTCAATACGACCTACTATACAGAAAGTGGCTAGCGGCTTGTATTAGTACAATAGTACTACAAAGTACTGCGTGTTTCAAGCATGCAGTTGTGATCGAGAAACACCGTACCTTTCTACATGTACAGGCAGTCCGAGCGCATTCCCAATATCTAAATAGAAAAGCACCTTCCTTACACCCAAACCTTTCTCGTTTTGCATGTTGAAAATAACCTTTGGAAACCATATACATGCCCAGGTGGGATAAAACTGTTGTGAAATACGTCGTCAGCGGTTGGATCTTCTTCCTCTCACGTCTCTCACGACAAGCATAAGAATAGGTACAAAGTAGACAAGAGACAATATAGGTGGAACTTCTCTTTATTATCTGAATATCGATATCTTACAATAGGGGTAATCCTCCGATATATATACTCCGAACTAAGCCTAAAGTTTTGGTAAGAGCCCACAAGCAACTGGACAAGGATTAGGAGTTCTAATCCTCCTTTCTATCCATACGAAGTCCAGTTGTTTTACAACACTCCCCCTTGGACGATTATCGCGAATGCATATGCCTCATCAAAAACTCCATCCGAAAACCCAGTGGGAAAAAACGGTTCTTGGAGAAAAGAGTACATATCAACCGCATTTTGTATTGCACATGTTGTCTCGTCAAAAACCTTATGTGAGAAACCTTCAAGTAAAAACTCACAAAGAAAAAAAAAGTACAACATAAAACCTTCTTGGTTATACAATATTATATAATCATTATTCTTCATGAATAGTAATCAATCTTCAAGATTTATGCATGAACTTCATGATTCTTGCAACAAAGATCTACTTGATCTAAGTAAACGAGTGATATACCTTAATGTTAAATTTAATAATTAATCGTCAAGTTGATTCCTTCTAGGTACAACTTAAAGATTTCAGATCTAAGTATGATTAAACATATGCTCCCCCTCATAATAACATCCTCTAAACTTCAGTGTTCAAAATGTTTGAGTCGCATTCTTCATAAATGTGCATTAGTCCTTCAAAGACATAATTTATAATTCTTCTAGATTATATTAGGAGCAATGCTTCAAGCATTAGTAACGACTTTATTTAACTGTGCAACATAAAAAAAATTCCTTTCAGAGGAATGGGGGTAATAATTTGATAAATTTTATATCTTCTAGATATTACAGTTCAAACTTCAATGTTTGATTAATAGCAAATATATCTACGTGGATTCTAAGTTAATACCAATGATCTATTCAGTAGATCTTCTAAAGTTGGCTTGTTCCACACTTCCACTGTAGGTAATCAGTCTTCAGTTGGCATTTAAGGGGATAATTCAAATTGCCAATCACCAATATACCTTCTATGGTATGTGAGGATACATACTATCAATGTTGGTTCATTGCGTATGCACTTACTGGTGCTTGCATGACTCATTCAGGACCATACGAATTCTCACCTCATTCTTAATTCAATCACTTGGGTCTGTATGAATTTTCATTTATATCTTCAGGATTATTGGTGTTCACTCGAAAATTAACTGATTACTTCATTGACTATATCCTTCAAGGATTTCCTAATTCTTCGAGAATAGTATTTCAGTTCTATGAGAAATTCTCTCATGCAAGAGAGAAGTGATTTACTTGTTAATTTGAGCTCTTCAATAAACTCTTTTATTTGAACGTGTTATTCATAATAATTCACTTTATAACTTCATATCCTTCGAGGAATTGCTCTTCTAGAGACTATTAATATTCATTCAGGAATATTGTCAACCTTAGACATTTATTACTTAGTATGAGATTACTTTCTATTAATTTCATCTTTTATTCCTTCGAGGAATGATGAATCCTTCAAGGATCATCTCTTATGGATTTTCGAAATCCATCAATTAACTGCATAATATATATTTTAGTGTATTATTTCCATATGCCAGATAAGTAGCAAAATATTGATTCATACATAATGGGAGTTTTGTAGCCTTTTGAAAGACTTATGAACCATTGTATTTCACCATGTCATTATTTCATAATGTTTCATCCAATTTGAACTTCCAGTTTCAAATATTTCTACATGGTTCAACCTCAATTGCATTCTTCAATTTCACCCAACATTATTGCTTCATGCAACTTTACCATGGACTTTATTTATGGATCCATATTCCTGTTTAGAGAAATATTTGCAATAATAGAGGTAATATGTTGTCGACATTCATTCTTTTCTCTCCCATATCTTCAGGACAAGACTATGATATAGTCAACTAGTATCTGCTATCCCAACACAAAATATTGAGCGCGCTTTATAGTGTTAGGCATTCATCTTCAAGATGACCATTTCTTAGTTTGTGAGGCATTCGACCATAATGGTCTTCTTTCCAGAATCCTACGGAGATTTCAATAAATTGTTTGACAAGTTCATTTAATCCAAAACCAACAGGCGTCCCCGTAGATTTTAAATTAATGATCAGGTCATTTGCCATGGTGAGTATATTATTAAATACCCGGGATATACCACACATAGCATTCTGTTTACTACAAGTAAACTTAATTCTAGTTAATAACTTCAGGTTGTATCTCCTCATTCCAGATTCCCATATGTGAGTATTCATTATGTGCACATTCTCACTGGGATAAAATCCTTCATGAAATTTCACTTCAAGTGTATTTTCCATGTCAGGTGGTGCCATTCATAGGCTTCCTCACATTTTAATTCATTGGCATTATACTTCGCTTCGTGCGAGGATGATTGAGTGTGTATTTTTATTCCCGCTTCAAGCTTCCAGGAATATTATGAAGATTATTATTTCATTCAATACAAGGCATTTTCGTATGGGCTTTCTCTCCCCCTAATGCCAGTATTAGATCTTCATAAATAGCATACTTCTAATAATATCCCTATGAGCTTAATGTAATGGAAATTCAGTTCCATATTTCTTCAACTTCAAGTTGATGCTCATTTGTATGCTAATATGGTGAAATAAAATTACACACACTTTGTTTTTGAACTTTTAGGGGTTATTTGTTATGCACTGAGCTAGATTTCATTGAGTCTACTGAACTATTATGTTTATCTAGCTTCTTTATTTATTTAGCCCAAAATTTTCATCTAAATACTCATACCATTTACTTCAAGTAAATTTGATAATTAAACTTCAAATTTAAAAATTTATACAAAATATAATCTACATGGAAAATCTTCTGGAAAAATTAATTGCTTTTACATTAAGGATTTCTCCATTTGCTTTTGAATCCATAATTCAAAATTATTTCCACACTATGGACTAACATATCCATTTCTTTTTATCATTTTTTCGCAAGCCAATTCTAATCAGGCAAACCAATTTCTAATTGGATAAATTTCCTATCAGATCTATTCTAGATCAATTCGCTCCCCCTGATCTTAGCCTTCATAACTAAAGATCAGTTAATGACTACTAGTCATTTTGCACATATGTACATATAATATACTGATTTCTCAACATGCTAGCCGGTCGATAGACTGATATGATGGCTTCCTGACCATCCTATCGGAATGGGAACTACTTCTCAACAGGAGAAGTTTTGAATGAGCACAACATGCAAGGTAGTGCAATGATAGGAAAACATAATAGTTGCAAGCCAACATTTAAACGAAATATTGATGTGTGTCCATGCAAAGACTTCTGATTAATGTGGTGACGTGCATGTCATCACATTAGTGTGGAATAATATAATTACTAAGTTTGTCATTCTAAGTGACATAGTAATATTAGGATTATAAAGCTACACAGAGCTACATGCTTAGTGACTATGGCTGCGGGCCAACTTGCGTGTTGATTGTTCATCAATCTAACAGGATGAGGCTCTGAACCAATAATCTTACAGGATTAGGAAAATGCCTATTAGAATTTTTAATTTTATCCACATTCTTCATGTCTCTAACCCCAATTTCTTCCCCTTTTCATACCATAATTGCTATATTATGTGATCCTATATATGCTCCAAGCATGATCTATGAATTACTTCAAATATTTCATAGAATTAAATAATACTACTAGTATAAATAGGATGTGGTATAAAATTCATGTAGATGTACTATTCAGTGTACAACAATGTGGTTTGGGTAGATCAACTTCAAGTTATTATAGGGCTCATGTATTCAGTACATGGTTGAGTAATATACAACTTCATGGCTAAATTGAATCTTCCGAGTTCAATTAAAAATCATGTATGTTACTAGTTAATGTGTTTCATAGAAATTCAGTTTCTATCATACCTGCATGGTAGCAATGCACAATAACTATAACCATCATGGTTTACTTGAGACTTTAGTGGACAAAAAAAACTTTCAAATGATTATCAAATAGGCTATTCCAAGCAATTATTTACAATATTCAGTTTGTAATTCTTTTATATATTCCATGAGATTACTATAGGTAAAAAAATTGCTACAAGAAAACGGGCACAAGATAAGGTGAGAAAAACCCATACAGAGGTAAGAAACACCAATTTGTTCAATTTGCCCTTCTATTCTGGAAAAGATTCGTAAGCTAATGTTAAACTTCCGGTTTTAATGCAAAATACAAATGCTTACTCTTCACGAGCATAACCAAATTCTCCAAGAATATTACTTAATAATGCAACTTATGTAGGAAATTCTATTCATTAGTGGTTTTGGGTGAGTATGAGACTTCATGATCTCAATGCATCTCCCCCTGAGCCTAATATTACTTCTAGAATGTACATTATTTCCCTTCCACTTCTGTAGATTATGTAGCTTCTGATTGCATAGACATTTTATATATTGAGTTTCTACATATTCTTCATAAATTGCAAAAGTGTCTACATGACAACATAATATGATTCTTCAAGAAAACATATTAATTCTGCATAACTTCATGTTATGTATGAACTCAATTAGCTGGCACACTTCTTAAGCATTTATTGCTGTAGTAAATCATAATGCCATGTTGGGAAGTAAATGTGTTGATTTTAATCAACCAAATAACTTGCAGAGTTATATAATATTTCTTTTAGAAATTTCATGTTGATAGGCATAAACCTAATATTATATTTCTTCGAGAAATAATGGACTTCATGTCACATCCTACGTTATTCATGCATTTGCTACAAGCACACTTCATGTGTTTACATGCATAAAAACAAGTGCAGAATTAATTAATGTTGGTTAATCCATTCAATAGATCATTTAAATAATTTCTTAGAATATTCTTAGCAAAAAAAATTACCCATTCACACATTTGGTAAAAAAAATATGACACTCTCTGGGGTAATATGTCTAAGGTTCTTCAAGATTGAGAGAGGTCATAAATCTAAAACTATTTTCTATGATTAAAGATAATTTTCTAACCACTTCAGGGATTAATGGTTTAATTTTCAGAATTACATATCCATTAAACATGCTAAAAAAAATATGAGCCTCAAAGGGGTTTTCAAAAATTAGAGAGCTCATACACCTAAAACCATGTTTCTATGATTGAAGGAATTATTTTACTGAATTTATGCACAAATACAACAGGTGTACCATAAAAATAGTAAATAAATTTCATAAATATTAATTTACATCGGCGCAAAAAGTGTAGAAGACATGTAAATTCTTAACAAGACGCAAAAACCATAAACCCGAGGTATTTTCTGCTAGAAAATAAAAATTCAAACTGCAAGTTTCTAAGAGCACGCTAGAATTCCAGGGACACAAAATCAACCATTCAAGGTTTATAATCTATTTATTTCCCATGTATGCCCTTCATAGGCTAGCCGAGGTGACGACATGGCTGCTACTAGCAGAGTGACTCAATCAGCTTTAGACCATGTCAAGATCGAGTCGCATGCGGGCGGGGCTTGGCGGCTTCAGTTCTGCCACGTTAGTGTATCTGGCTTGCGTTCAAGCAAAAACCAGTAACGAGTCGTGTCAGAAAACAAATTCGGCTTCGAGCAGTATTCGGCTTTGAGCGAAGCTCTGCTTCTGGCAGCAAGCTCGGATGCGGGTGGTGTTCTGCTTCGGGCGGGTGGTGGCACCACTTCGGGTGAGGATTAGATTCGGTCTCGGCTACCTGCGAGACTCAGACACCACCTTGAGTTCAAGTGGGATTTGGTTACGGCGGAATTTGCTAGCTCATCTGCAGGTGAGATATTTCGGCTTCGGGCTATACTTTCTTTCGATAGATGAACTTGGTTGCGGGTCTGATGCGTTACTGCAACTAACGTGGGACACGTCAATCTATGGCTGAGAGGATATTAGCAACGGTACACTCGCCGTTTTTTTAATTAATTCCTCGGCGTTCACAGTTCCATGCGACGGAATTCGGTCCATCTACGTTCAATTATATGCAAGGAAAGTGCAGTATTTAGTCTTTGCCATGATGACTTGCCAAGTCATGAGATCGTGTTCCCTACGTGCTTGAGTGCATGCGATTCCTTACGTGCATGAGTGCATGCGATTAAATTAGATAGATGCTTCTATTACCCGCAACCAGATATAGTAGATTGAAACATTGAAAAACCAAACCAAAAGTTTGCGGTCTATCGATCTGTTCGGATCAATTCAATCTACTATTGCAATTCTCATACCTCGAATTTTCAGATGTCAATTGATCTACTCCACTTTCCGTGTAAGGCAGTTATCAGTAGATACATACCGCGTAGGGCATTAGGCATGGTCGTAGACATGCCTGCTTGATGGCGAGTCGGTGCAGATCCGTTCGCTAACGACGTAGATGTAGTCGACGTCGTCGAAGTAGTCGATGGCGAGGACGACGATCAGATCGCTAACGTCGAGCTTGATGACGACTCCTCCGGCGTAGTCGACGAAGAGCGTTTCGTGCTGATAACGTGTTGTGAAACACGTCGTGAGCGGTTGGATCTTCTTCCTCTCACGTCTCGCACGACAAGCATAAGAATAGGTACAAAGTAGACAAGAGACAATATAGGTGGAACTTCTCTTTATTATCTGAATATCGATATCTTACAATAGGGGTAATCCTCCGATATATATACTCCGAACTAAGCCTAGAGTTTTGGTAAGAGTCCACAAGCAACTGTATAAGGATTAGGAATTCTAGTCCTTCTTTCTATCCATACGAAGTCCAGTTGTTTTACAACAAAAACAAGGGGTGGCCGGCCGGTGCCCGGATCAGACAAGGACCATTTCAGTTTTGTATCCCGGCCGTGCGCGTAGGTGGTGGTTTTGATCGATTTACTACGGTCTTCGCTTTGACTACAACAACTGCTGGCTTTCCTGAGCCGTCTCACGGCCGAGATTGAATTAATTCTTGTTTGTTTTTCTATGCACATACGTAGGCAACGTGTTTAGCGTGTACGAATGCGTGACCATAAGATTTGCATTGTGTACACGCTTCTGTGGTGACATCTCTAGCTGCTGCTTTTTGGTAGCGTAAGCGCTCGTGGTAATTGACTTATTACCACGATTGCAGGATTAGCGCCCTCGAGCAGACAGTATCCCTCCATGCTCGTTATTAGCACCCTGTCATGTGAGCACTTGTCTTTCTGTGCTCAGCGCCCATGAGCAAACTACTAACTCTGACAGGGCCGTCCCGGAGTATTTGGAGGCCCTGCACAAAACTCAAAATGGAGGTACGGATTTATAAATTTGTAAATCAATTAAATTACATATATATTTGTTTCTTTGTACGTTTTTATGACTGAAATCGTATTTTCTAACTTGATTTGTGAAGCCTGTAGTTTGCTGGATCACAAAAGATAAATTAATGCACCTGTACATGAAAAAGATGAAAATAACAAAAAATTATGGACGCACTAGTGTGCGTAAACTAATTATTCTATGGAGAAAATAATAATAACCTAAACTAAATTTGGCTGGAAATTGGAGTGTTGTTTTGTGCAGTAACCTTTGATGCATAAGCCCTAATGGAGATGTTGCTTCACTAATTGTTGGTGGTGATGGACTAGTCACAGCTTGATCGTGGGTGCTACCATGCAAGCGGTGTGCGGCATGCATGCATGTCTGCTGTCAGTGCCTACGTCATCAAAGTCAGGCCGCAAGGCACGACCATGATGCTGATAGAGGACGCGAGAGAAATACAAACCGATCACCCACTGGATAGATTAACAAAAACGATACATACAGCGATTGGAAGAGCTGACTGACTGCCTCAGGGCTGAAACTTGCATGGTTGCAGCAGTTAATAAAAACAAAAGCCGAAATATATATTGGAAACGAAGCCTAATTCGGAGGCCCTGTACCGTCGCACAGCTCGCACGTGCCCAGGATGGGCTGAACTCTTATTTCTAACACATTCGAACAATACAACGACTGCAATGTGCTATTTTTTTATCCATCTCGTTAAAAAAAGACGTTTTAGGTTTGTCATAACTCAAACTTCTCTAAATCGAACCGACATCTACAATATTAAATTAATTCTATTAAATTCATCACTAAATGTGTCTAGATAATACACTAATTGGTACTATAAATGTTAATATATATTCTTTTTTACATTCGATAAGTTTGACTTAAGCTCAAACTAAAATCCCTTACATTTTAGAATAGATGAATTAACCACATCTATTAGTATAGTTAACAAAGGGGAGGCTTGCAGGATTAGCGCCCCTCGAGCAGAGACATGATTTAGCATCTATGGGGTGGTGGTCATTTTGATCTCCTCCATGCTCATTATTGATGGAAATGTTTCATCGTGAGGTGAGAGAAGAGAAAGTTTCATCACATGTGAGAGAAAATTCATCATCATGACACTCATAAAGACATCAAGTAGCTACTAATAAGTTGTCAATAATCTTGCTTGCAAAGAAATTATGCTTTGAGACTAGCCTTATTAGCAATCTAGCATCTCTCTTGCGAGCACTTCTCTTTTGCACTTCTACAGATTGTCTTTAAGAACAAGTTCTATGGATCGACAAAATCTTGGGAGGTGAGGAAGTCGAGCACGTGTTTGGTCGCGGTAGGTGAGTTTAATTTTCCGGCAACTTCTAGTGAAAAACAAGGCAAAGGGTAGGAAAACGGCTCAAATCAAACTCAAAAGGCACGCACCTCGTCATCCGCCTGATTTGGATTTTGGTAGGTGAAGTTTGGAAATCAGGTGCCTGGTGGAGTGGTACGGTGGTGGCGTTGAAAGTAAAGCAAATCATGCAAAACATCGTTTTGATCTCCACTCATGCCTGCCGGGACACGTATGCACGTACACTAGCTACGATCGGTTTCTGTTCGCGTTCTCCTCTTGCAACATGGTGCACGTGTCATTTTGAACGAACAGGGTAGGTGCACGTGTGATGCAGCTCAGTGGCGGAGCCACCAGTGTGGCGAGCCATGGCGGCCGCCACACCTATCTGCCAGCAAACATCTTCTGTCATTACAAATTCCCTACTGTTTCTGGCTGCTGCTGCCTCTGGGAACTGATTGAATTGAACGGTAAAGTAGAATGTAGACTGACGCAGCTTATCAAGCGGCGTCGCCCTGTGCCACTGTCATTTGCCCTCTCGTCTCTTGGTTTTCTGATCTTCTGCCTATCCGTTCACACCAAGTCCATCAAGCGTCGTCTCGGCGTCTCGTCTCGCCGGTCGCTGCCTCGGCCAATTTGGCACGGAAACAGACACTCGGTTTCCTTCCACCCTCCTCTCGCTTCTCCTCCCCCGCCTCCTCTCGGGCCCCTCCCCTTCTCCCCGCCTTAGTGCTTGCGCCTCTAAAGCTAGAGAAGGAACAGATCTGCTCCTTCTCTAGCTTTTTCTTTTCGTAGTTTCTTCAGTGCCTTAGTGCTTGCGTCTTTATGGCATCGTCTCTACCGATGTTTGCTGCCCTCGTCACCGGTGTCATCGCCGCCGAGGTCTTCCTCGGAGGCTTCTCCACCGCCGCCGTCTCCGATGAACTTCAGGTCAGCGGTAATAAAATAAACTCCCTATCTTGCTTCCTCTCTTCTCCCGTCTACCTCCCTTCCCTCCGGCACTGCTGCTGGAGCGTTCCCCTGGCTACCTGTGATCCGGTTGGCCTCGAGGTGGTGCATCGGATCTTCCCATGTGTGGTTCTGGTCCTGGCGACCTCAAATCAGCGGTTGTTCCGATCTAGTTCGTTGAACGTGTTGTTTTGTTCTTACCTCTTCTACCGCCGCCTCCTCTAGTGTTTGGATCGAAGTTTGTTCTGGTGCTCCTTGCATCGGTCTTCTCCAGCTCCTCTGGCCAGGGATCCCTGCCTGGTTTGATGGTTGTTCCAATGCTCTCTGCAGCATCGTCGAACGCGTCGGTCGCTCCCAGCCTTCGCCTCCGCCCCCGCCTGCTCCCTTCACCAAGCAGCACAGCGTCATCCGGCATCGAGCTCGCTCAACATCCTCTGCCATCGACTCGGCAGCGAACCTCCCCTGGATCCGTGGACGATGACTTCATACCCGTCGGCGTCAGTTTCTACCAAATCTTTGGTTCTCCGGCGAAGTTCCTCCTCGACGTCGTCTACGATCTCTTCAAGGCTACGCAAGGCGAGGCCCTTCCACGACTACGGCTCCAAGCGTCTACGACGCTGCTGCAGCCGTCCGCCGGTGACCTACTCTCCGGTGGTGGATTTGGATTTGTGTCCTTCAAGGACCTCGATGTAATAGGCCTTTTTGTTAAGGGCCTCTTTGTAAATGTGCTACTCTAATGAAATATCTGGTTCGTATAAAAAAAGATATTTAAAGAACTTGATGTATATAATCATGAAGTGCTTTCGAACCTTAAAACATAGAAGAATGTATCTTTTTCGAACATCTCGTCGTACTTATTGTTTTTATAGTATGTTCATCTCACTATTCACTTATTAATGTTTGAAACTTTTCATACAATTGTGATTCATATAATCTCTAGTACTCCCTCTGTCCTACAAAGAGTATTCGTTTAGCTTTCAAATTTTGTCCCACCGTAAGAGTATTCATTTACTATCTTATAGTGAAACTAATCTAATTAAAGCAACACTCATCTCAATTAAATAAGTACATTGAGGCAATGAAATGATCAGTGATGTTTTTTCTCTGGTTCTAATGCTCTGCATTTATTCAGATTCCAGAAAACCAAGCATAGTAATTAGGCTAGTCTCGGTGGAGTTTCATGACATTAAATTTGCTAGCGTGACGAAGAGAGAGAATGAAAGTGTTTCATAGAATGTGAGGAGAGTTTCATCTCATGAAACTTCACAGGCATAATTACTTAGTTTTTAATCTAGGTAATTGTGCCCATAAAACTTGCACTGAGACTGACCTTAGGAGGTAGTATGGTCACTTGTCACAACTACTAGTGTGTCTAAAATTTCTAAACGAACAGTCTTTATGGGATGGAGGGAGTACATGTATTCATATTTGATGATTATATCTAGAATTAGTAGTAGTAACTTCACCATAGCTAAATTTTGATCCTGGCTCCGCCACTGATGCAGCTATGTTATTTCATTCTTGTAACATAAGAAGTGTGCGCATCCTCATTGGGGGATTTAATAGACAGTTTATTAGCATTTTTCTTAAGCTAGGGACTACCGGACTACAGACGACTAGTACGTGTTAAAAAATTGTGAGCAACATTTAGAGCTTTAATTTCTCTTCTAAAAATAGGGTCGCCGAGGTGGTTTGGATGTGTTAAAAAAATTTGTGAACAAAATTTATAGCTTCAGTTTCTCTTCTAAAAATAGGGTCGCCGAAGTGGGTTTGGATTATCCAACGCCGCTGCCTCTTCTTCTTCATTGATGCTGCATGGGCCTCTTAAGTTTCTCAAATCTCAACCGAAGAAAATGAACTACTATATGTCCCCGCCGCATTTCTAGCACAGCCTGTAAATCTTATCCATATGTAGGCGGCAAACGACGATTGCGGATCGACAATAAAGCTCAAGAGCAGCATAATCTTCGCATATACCAATGCATGCAACTCTATCCATTATTATCGACAAAATACTACCACTCGTGATCCACTTGTACTAAAATTAGCACACATGGTCAGAAAAATAGTGGAGGCAGAAGGAGCTGAAGTACTCTATCCGTCCAGGAACTTCACCCGATCTCTAATATGATAGTGTGAACATGCATTTGCTATAAATAGTGATTTACCACTCATGGTAGGAATCTTCTACTTCATCAGAGAGTTCACCATGCATCGGCTGTGACACACTGAACACAGCTGATTCTAATTCTAGTGGGAAAACGGAGCCTGACACGCTGGTCCCACCTGCAGTGACGCGAAGCGAGCCTATGACACAGCACGAGCACCTCTCGTGCGACGACTCGGGCACTTTGCGGTGGGCCCTTCTATGGTCCAAGATGGCATGCTCTCGTCCACTACTCCACTCCATCGTGGGAGTGGTGGTTACAGCGGTTACCGTCCTGTCATCCCGCGGCTCCCGGCTCGCCTTGCACAGCCGAGTCGGCTTGCTGCTACCCGGCTCGAGTCCGATGCATGTAGACGTAGACTTCTCTATCAATGCTAGTAGTGTGGTACCAACGATTAGACAATGCTGATTACTCTATTGTTCAGTGATTATTAGGGAGGGTCCCCCATAAGGCCAATATGTGTAAAAGTTTAGGACTCTTCTAGGCAGTCTTGTATATATGTTGCTCACCAACTGCCGTAGGCTAGGAAGTCAAAAGAAGACAGAAGGGGACTCGCACACCTAACAAGAATCAAATACCAGCTGCTCCAGATGCATGAACGGACCGGGGCACAACCATTCTTGCATTTTTCTTTCGTGCCATAGATTTTCTTAAGTAGTGCTGTGTATTATATGCGTCATGACAAAACCATGTCGATTAATAAGTATGTTTAACTATTGGATCGAAGAATCTTATCGTTCGGGGGTGTGATTCAATAAGTCACGTCATTCTTTTGAAATACTAAGGCACGCCAATGACACATGGACTGATTTGGGTTTGAAGGAACGTCATGAATAACCATAAAAACCAACTCGTTTTGAGAGTGCTGAACATAAAAGGTTATGGTACAATAGTATCACAAAGTATCACGCGTGTGTAGCAGCGTTCAAATTGTGAGAAAAAGGAAGCACATGAATCTTTGAGTACTTTGTTGCAAACCTGTACCACCATACCATGCATTACTTCCATTTCAAATTGTAAATCGTTGTGATATTTCAAGGTTCGTCATATGGTTCGATCAGTGGCGCATTCAGAATTATTTCTTTGGGTAGGCACAGAGTGCAAAAATAGTACGCTATAGTGCTCTGCGGTGTAGAAACAGTGCTCCACAATGTTGGCTACAGTGCTACCTCACCTTGGTCGCCGGAAATCTAAGGTAGTCCCAGGACCACTTGGACTACCCACCGACTCTGCCACTGGGTTCTATTTGGAACAACTTAAATTCAGCTTATGTCCAAAATAAGTCCAAACTTAAATTGTAGTTTTTTCAATCTCGCTTCTCCCCACCACCTCCATTTATGCTGAAACACAGAAGCTGATTCAAACCCACTTGAGAAACGGTATTTTCATATCTGAGAATCGCTTTTCCACACAGCGGTTCCAAACAACAGATGCAGTATGATTTAGGGAGAGAAAAAATCACGGTGCTGTAGACGGGGACACAATGATTCAACCTTGCAACAAGTCTCTCCGGTGCTCAAACTAGGAATCACTAGCATACACACTAACACCCAACACACAGAGGTACGCGTGTGTCGTTTGTTGGCGTGTTAACATCATGGTACAGTTCATTTTTCCCCCCATCACCACCCACCATCACCACTAATCACCCCACTAATCACCAGCTCGGGCCGGCTAGCAGCGAATCACCAGCTCGCGCCCGCGTGAAGCCGAACCCAAATCAGCAAAACACCCGCCACCAACTCATGATGCGGCCCCACCAGTCATTCATTCGCTCGCTCGTCCACCAAACCTTCCGGACCCACTTCCAAGTGGAGCAAGCCGTCCAGCCCGAACCGAAAAAGAAAAAGAAAAGAAAAACAAACCCCCCTTCCCCTTCACCTGCGGGTCGCTTCGTCCAACAACCGCGCCACCACCTCCTCCCTCACGGTCTTGCTCGGTCGCTCCACCTACTCTCCGGCCCGCCCCGGCCGCGTATAAGAAGCCCCCGCCCCGCTCCCCTCCGACCCAGGAGACACCGCGCCCGCCACACGCACGCACCGCCTCCTCCACTACCCAGGAGATTTATTGCATTCTGTGATTTCTGTCTCGCAATGGCGCTCGCCACCAACGCCGCCGCCGCCGCGGCAGCAGCCATCTCCGGCGCGGCCGCGTCGCAGCCCAGCCGATCTCCTTCGTTCCTCCCGCTGAGGCGCCGCTGCGCCGTCCGCGCCGTGCACGCAGCGGAGCCGTCCAAGAGCCACGGCGTCCCGGCGGCGGCGAAGACCTCGGCGCCGACCGTCGCGCCCGAGAAGGAGGCGTCCCCCGTCGCTGCCCCGGCCGTGAAGGCGCCCGCAAGGTGGGCGGTGGACAGCTGGAGGTCGAAGAAGGCCCTGCAGCTGCCGGAGTACCCGAACGAGGCGGAGCTGGAGTCCGTGCTCAAGACGATCGAGGCGTTCCCGCCGATCGTGTTCGCCGGGGAGGCGCGCCACCTCGAGGAGCGCCTCGCCGACGCCGCCATGGGCCGCGCCTTCCTCCTCCAGGGCGGCGACTGCGCCGAGAGCTTCAAGGAGTTCAACAGCGACAACATCCGCGACACCTTCCGCGTCCTCCTCCAGATGTCCGCCGTCCTCATGTTCGGCGCCCAAATGCCCGTCGTCAAGGTATTACCCACCATTATCAGCCCCCGTGCATCAACACCTGGATTCCACGATACGGGAACAGAATTTCTTTCTTTCGTGAAAAAAGAATCTGATTTAATGATTTTGATTTACATCTGCAACGACACAGGTTGGTAGGATGGCCGGGCAATTCGCCAAGCCAAGGTCGGACCCGTTCGAGGTCAGAGATGGGGTGAAGCTGCCCAGCTACCGGGGTGACAACATCAACGGCGAAGCGTTCGACGAGAAGAGCCGCGTCCCCGACCCACACAGGATGATCAGGGCATACACCCAGTCCGCCGCTACGCTCAACCTCATCCGTGCGTTCGCCACCGGAGGGTACGCAGCCATGCAGCGCGTCACGCAGTGGAACCTCGATTTCACTCAACACAGCGAGCAGGGCGACAGGTGAAAACATATTCCATGCACTGAATTGATTTTCGGGATTTTTTTGACATCGATAGCTGTGAATTAGTACTTTCTGTTGTGAAAAATGTGGTGTAGGGTCGCTGTCGAGTTAAAACTGTCTGCTTTATGAATTGCATCCCCCCGCATATATCTCCCTATCAAGGTAGTGTAAGATTTTTATTTGAAAATGATACAAAAAGGTAGTGCTGCAGAGGGGTATCCAAACCTGTTCAAAATTTTAAATGCTGGAGTGAATAGTCACAACGAAACCATTCAATTATAAATGAATCTTCTGAATATAGATTCGGTTGTTGTCAGTCGTATGTATTCGAAAAAGGAATTGTCATAGTCACACAGAACGGTGGTATTGTCTTTGTCCATACCCTTCGTCTGTGTCCCACACTTCCTTTTCGTTTACTTTTCCAACTTGTGTTCCTTTTTTGTCTCCCACACTTCTTTCCGTTAACCTTTCCAAATTGTTTTCCTTTTTTTAAGGTTAATTGTTATATTCATGGACCATACAAAAATTTCATATGTTCAGTTTTCTAATTTATATAGCCGAGGGACTACAGCCTCAACACATCTTAGTAGTGGAGGACAACAAACCAGTCCTTGTTCGTTCAACGATAGCTGTTCAAAGGCTATACAAATATAATCAAATTGTGCAGTGGAAGCGTTATGCTGTCGTCTATTTGGTCAATTGTGATGTTGGCTAAAGACCTGACTATTGTTGGTGTGCTGTAGGTACCGTGAATTGGCACATCGGGTTGATGAAGCCCTTGGCTTCATGTCTGCAGCTGGGCTGACAGCGGACCACCCGTTGATGAGGACTACTGAATTCTGGACCTCACATGAATGCCTCCTCCTGCCCTATGAACAAGCTCTAACCCGTCAGGATTCTACCTCTGGTCTTTTCTATGACTGCTCCGCCCACATGCTCTGGGTTGGTGAGCGCACTCGCCAACTTGATGGTGCTCATGTTGAGTTCCTAAGGGGTATTGCCAACCCCCTTGGCATCAAGGTGCGTGAAAACCAACTTCTTATTATGAAAAACTAAAAATATTATACATATTCTCATACGAAAAATGCGGTTTTCAGGTGAGTGACAAAATGAACCCCAGCGATTTGGTGAAGCTGATTGAGATATTGAATCCATCAAACAAGCCTGGGAGAATTACCATCATTACAAGGATGGGAGCGGAGAACATGAGGGTCAAGTTACCTCATCTTATTCGTGCTGTCCGCCAAGCAGGACTAATTGTCACATGGATCACTGATCCCATGCACGGTAACACCATCAAGGCTCCTTGCGGTCTAAAGACTCGCCCCTTCGACTCCATTTTGGTACGTTTTACTTTTCTATCAGTTGTGTCCTTTTATGGCTTTCACCAATATGATGTGACCTGATCAATTTGCTTGGACTGTAACAAGCACCAATTTTTCTTGCATATTCCTGTAATATATGTTATTTTTTAAAATTTCTAATCTGATATACTACACCATTGGCATAAAGTTTTATTTTTTAAAAAAGAACCATAACTTGGGCATATGCTCAGGTGCGGCATGCCGGCATCCATGCTCAGACACAATCAGTGGCGAATCCAGGATTGGGTGCTAGGGGGGCTCTCCTTCCTCTTCTTCTTCCTTCCTCCTTCTTCTTCCTCTTTCTCCTCAAAATTTCTATGAAAAATTTGTAGGGTTTACATGGGATCTAGGGTGGTAGGGGGGGCTGGAGCCCCCCCTGACCCACCGCTAGATACGCCGCTGGACACAATAATATGGAGGGTAACTTTTGGGGGCACTAATACAATGAGATAATTAGCCAATGAATTGTCAAAGTTAAAACTAGTAGTGTAGTGCTGTTCCACTTGCTTATTCCAATCCATGCGAATCATGGTGGTAATTTCTGTTGCAAGAGTCTTTTTTCAGTAATATACTACACAGTCACGAAGTTGGTCACTGATCAATGTGTTGTATGTGCTGGGAAGAATCTACCATCTTTGGTTTCATGATTGGTTTGGTTCTTATACTGGTATAATAGAAAACCTTCTTGTGGTCACTATCCTAGGTGGTCACCAGATAGCACATGCTATGTTTTCAAGTTACACGATATGGTTCTTGATGCAAGTGGTTCTACTGAACTCACTTGTTGATGTGGGAACTGATTGGTTTTAATACTAGAGGTTGGATAGTCTTGTAAATTCAACTATTTTTAGGTTAATCATCTTTTAGGACAAATGATTGATTTGAGTTTTTAATTACACCTGCTGCAATGGTGAGTGGTGACTATGGTTATTGAACAAGCAAGATGCTTTTGTTAGTAGTTTAAGTCCAAAGGGAGAGATGGTGACAGCACAGATGTAACTGATGTATGTTATTGTCTCACAGAACCAACCTATAAGCATCCCATAAACCAGAAATGGTTGCTAATTATCATCTACAAACTACTTCATTAGTTTCTAGTAGAACTGACAAAATATTACATGAAACCCTAAGGTACCATTAAATAAAAAAAATACTTTTGTCTACGTTGAACTGCAAAAGTCACCAAATGGCTTTTCAATGTTAATTGATTGAAGTATCTGCTTAATGATTGACACATAATAAATAACTCAAGTGAGTTAGAGATGATGAGCTGCTTGCCCTATTCTTGTATTCCATTGAAGTGCACTGAGAAGATCATAAGTTAAAAAATGATTCCAAATTATATCATATTCTTCACTATATTTTGCATCTATGTGAAAGGAATAACCATGATTTTTTGTTGGAACAGGCTGAGGTACGGGCCTTTTTTGATGTGCACGAGCAAGAGGGAAGCCACCCAGGAGGCGTCCATCTTGAGATGACTGGGCAAAATGTAACTGAATGCATCGGTGGATCACGCACGGTGACTTTTGATGATCTGAGCGACCGCTACCACACTCACTGTGACCCAAGGTTGAATGCGTCTCAGTCACTAGAGCTCTCATTTATCATTGCTGAGAGGCTGAGGAATAGGAGGATCCGGTCATCGTCTGGTCTGAACAACATCTTGCCCTTGCCGCCTTTTGGTTTATGAATGGTTAGACAGTGCCAGCAAGAGAGATGTGTGTATACCATTTGTTGGTAGTTGCTCTTGGTAAACTATATGCCTATGAGCTGTTCGCACTTCAGGAAGGATGAACTTGTTTGGTTTTTTATCTTTTGTGTGGGTAAATACTATGTAATGCTACATATGACTGCACTCGTCGACACTAAGTTTTCTATTTATACCCTGTATGAGAGAATAATAATGAAATATAGATGAGTTGGCATTGTGAATAACTAGCAACTGATCTCTTCAACTCGTTTTCAACATTCTAGTTGTTTTTTATCCTTTTATAGAGTTTCATATGTTGTTCAATTCAACAGAGTACTGAGTATCGTAGAAATTCTGTAAAATGGTATAAGAAAACATCATTTATTTGGGATTGAAGGATATTCCTTTGCATGATGGAAGAACATATATCAATCTCATTTGTGAAGGGGAGCTTTGGTTGAAATAATTAAGCCTGCTGTGGCTGCTAGTGGGAGATACTATAATACATAATGTATTCAAATATTCTAGGACACCGTATTTTTACCGGTTGTCTAATGGAAGGGGCATAGGAGTCCGCCATCAAATCCCAAGGCTCGTAATTATCAACGCCATAATATATATGTAGTCAAAATTATGGAAGGGTCACAAAGAAATAATCAACAAAAGTTATTGCTTGGGTATCTTAATAGCACACAGTGAGTTGTGAGTCTATGACATGGTTGAGTTTGAGTTATGGTATCATGATATTTACTTGGAAGACCAAAGAAGCTGGACAGATCCATCGACGAGGACCATTATGCAATATGTGGTCTCATATGTAAATTACCACCAATATCATGGAAGATATTTTGAGCTAAGGTGTTGGAGTATAAGTGAATTGTCCACCTTTCCCTATCAGCTTAAGCTTTTAGGTTGAACTGGTTGGTGCATGCAACTCAATATGGTATCAGAGTCAGAGGTCTCGAGTTCGAATCCTGGCGTTCGAATTCTGGCAGGCACGTTAATTAAAATAATTACAGCTCCACTCCAATATCCACGTATGCAGTCTTGGGGAGCCTGCACGTGAGGGGGAGTGTTGGAGTATAAGTGAATTGTCCATCTTTCTCTATCAGTTTAAGCTTTTGAGTTGAACTAGTTGGTGCATGCAACTTAATATAAGGTAACTGAAGGTTCGAACCAGATCTCATAGTACATTTATCAAGAAGCACAAAAAGGGACATTGATCATGGAAAATTTCTTTGTATTCCATGATTCAAATCTTTAGCAGTATGAGATCTTTGCGCATAAGCACATTGCACGTGAGAGGAGTGTTGGAGTATAAGTGTCCATCTTTCTCTATCAGTTTAAGCTTTTGGGTTGAACTGGTTGGTGCATACAACTTAATATAAGGTAACTGAAGGTTCGGACCAGATCTCATAGTACATTTATCAAGAAGCACAAAAAGGGACATTGATCATGGAAAATTTCTTTGTATTCCATGATTCAAATCTTTAGCAGTATGAGATCTTTGCGCATAAGCACATTGCGAATGTGAAAAGGGAAGCTCTACTGGACTTGTGGTTGGGCTTCGGTGGACGCTTGGGTCTAACTTAGAGACGGCCCATTCCATCTTCAATCAATTTCTCTTCATTCAGCCGCTTCAGAGTTTCGGACTCCACTTCCACTCGACCACTCCACTGCTTCTTCATTCAGATTCTGAGCTTCAGGCATACCTGTGCCTTTTTCTTCTTGTGAGTTGTGACTCATCAGGTTCAGTCGCGTGACATTGTTACCTGTTGTTTGTATCATTCCTCACATGAAACCTTTTGCTTGAAATACCCACCAAGAATGGGAGCTGCGGCTGAGAATTTTAAGCAACGACAACTCCTTAGGTTCTTGACATTCGAGATAGGCACGTCTGGAACAAAAAAAATTATGTCATGTCCTAGATGTGTAACCGCAAAAGGCACCAGAAAACCCATTTTGTTGTACCAACAGCAAAACATTGTGCGATTACAATGCTAATACATCCACTTGCATTACTAAATTCGCTTTAAGACTCTTTGATCCGCTACCGAAAAAAAGTAAAGCGAATAAACATCGCATGCAAATCCAAGATTCCACACTAACCAGAAAAAGGAGAATGAGATTCGACCACCAAGTATATATCTGCTGAGACACATGTACGGTAGTGCTACTAGGTTGGTTCTGGCATTCAGCTATTCTGCACCCGAAAGTAAACTCCGAAGACAATTAAGTTTGAGTCGAAGGCCGGTGCTTGAAATGTAGAAAATCTTACCTGCAAAAATAAAAAAGAAAGAAATAAATGTAGTAAATCATACTCCCTACAAGGCTGCAAACCTATTTATTTATCCTATATAAATACATATCAATACTTTGGACCTGTCGAAACATCCTCACTTTGCTGGATGTGAAACATAAAGTCAACTGAAACAGCTAGCATATAACACAGAGGCAATAAGGGCATCTTATTACTCATGGCGACTCTTCGTGGTGGTTCATATCGTATCTTGAAATCTTAATATACTTGGAAAGATGATGCTTTCGCCACTAGCATTTCCTTTCCTTTCCAATAATAATCAGATCTTTGTCCTAATCCAACCTTATCACTTTTCTATACTATAAGGAGCGAAGACAATTGAAAATTTTTCTCACTCAAATCGGACCCGCCTTACCCCTCACGAAGGACCCACCCGTCATATGTTTTTGGAAGTGGATAAGGTGGAAGGACTATGAAGTACCAAAAAATCACAATTTGGAGAGCGTTTCTGCCAAAAACGTAATTCTTTTGTCACCCACCGCGTGTGTACCCGCCGGGCCCACCCGACCAACCCACCCGGACCCGGCGCCCCGCTTTTCTTTGGAAAAATTATTTTCTTTCCCGGCGCACTTCCCGTCCGCGAGACCGCGACACATCGTGTGCACGGCAGTGGCGCGACATCCTCCCGCCTCGGAGGCGCGTCCAGAAAGGACTCAGATCAAATGCAGTAGCAAGGCCCCTCCTCGCTCCTCCCACCTCCTCCTCAGTTCGGCGGCGCGGCGAGGTAGGGCCCTCCTCCTCCCGCCTCTGCTCAGCGAACGGCCGTCCCCGAAGCGGTCGGTGGCCTCCTGTGTGGCGGCCCGGCCTCCCCAACGCGGTGGCCCGCACGGGGTCTCGGCTTCCTTACGGCGGCTGTTGGCGTGGGCGGCGAGCTCGCCTGCGATCTGCGCCGCAGGTCCCCATCTTCTCCATCCCCCAGTCCCCATCCGCGCAAGGTCTCAAACGTCGCCTGATCCTCCGCTCCCTTCCCTCAGATCCACCGCGCGGCCCGATTTGGCTCGTGGGTCGCAGCAGGTTCATGTGGTGCGCCACATGAACCTCGTCCTCGGCGACTGCGAGGAGTTCCGCCGCCTCCCGCCCTCCAAGTCCTCCAAGACCACCGGCGACCGCGAGGAGCGCCGCACGCTCGGCCTCCTCCTCCTCCGCGGCGAGGAGGTCGTCTCCATGACCGTCGAGGGCCCGCCGCCGCCCGACGAGTCGCGCGCCAAGGCCGCCGCCGCCGGGTGAGCCCTCGCCGGCCCGGGTGTCGGCCGCGCCGCTGGGCGCGGGGTGCCCACCGGCCCGCTGCTCCAGGCCGCTCCAGGCCTCGCCGGCCCTGTTCGGGGAGTTGGTGGGCCCGCCCCCGGCATGATGCAGCCCCAGATTTCGCGGCCGCCGATGCCCAACATGTCGGCGGGCCAGATGGGGTACCCGCAGGTCGTGCGCCCGCCGCAGGGGATGCCACCTCCGCCTATGCAGCCTGGAATGCCGCCGCAGATGCCAATGCAGTTCCAACGCCCGCCTGGTGCGCCGCCTGGTCCGTTCCCTGGGGCACCTCAACAGTTCATGAGGGGACCGCCCCCGATGGGGCCGCCACAGATGAGGCCCGGGAGGCCGGGGCCACCTCCTCCTGGAATGAGGCCTGGAATGCCTCCGCCGCCGTTCGGTCAGCCCAGGCCAGGGATGCCGCCTCCGCCGCCTGGTCCGCAGCAGCCTGGACAAAACCCGCCACAGTAGCTTGTCACCTGTAAGTTTGAGTTCTACATTCTTGCATCCATAAGTGCTAGGTGGTGTTTAGGGTTGAATTCTCCCTGAATTGGTGCCATGGCTATATGTGTATCAGAGTTTTGCTGTTTTGTTTGATAGTTGATTAGATCTGTTCACTTGTTAACTCTTTGGTTTTAGTCATAACTACACTTCGGATTAACTACACCTCATTGCACCTAATTAAATAGTTTGTTGGTTAGTTGATGAGATCTGTTTGTTTGTTTGTTTTGTTCGTAACTACACTTCTGATTAACCACACCCCACCGCACATTGTTTAGCACCAATATATTACTGGCTTATACAATTAGTCTGGTACCTTGGAACTCTGACCTTAGCAATGTTGTTGTTACCATGCTACAGTTTGCAAAGGCAACACCATTATTTTCTTATGGAAACATTTTTTTCTTGAGCACTTGTGGAAGCAATTTTCCTTGCCCACTGACAGGATCTGTGAATTTGCTTGCTACTCGCATACCACTGTGCTTATAAACCCCCTTTGTTTCAACTTCTGCTCTGGATTTTATACTGGTATAGTTTTTAAGTGCTACTTTCATTGCCAGATGCTAACATTTAGAAAAATTAGTAGCTTATCTTGTGTATACTGGATAAGCTACTATCTGCATCTACTCGGACCGGGAGTCACAGGACGCGCACCTCGTCGCCACGCCCTTCGCGGGGGATCCGGACCTCCACATCTTCGACTTGCTCGGTGTGTTCCCAGGAAGAACATTTTTTTTAATTCAGAGGCCAGGCCGCGCGGAGGAGCTGCTGCTTGTGTATGCCAAGAGGTACAAGAAGACAACACCAGTTTTATTCACTTTTAGTGTGCATTACAGATACTGCGTTCTATTGGCATTATGGTGTGATTAGCTTTTTCAATTTCAATGAAAGGATATAAATTGCTTCTCAATTGAAAACAGTGATATTAGCACGGCCTGCAACCAATGGGCTAGGCCTAGACCTTCATGTGTGCAACATGTAGAGCTCAGCTAATGATATATGTGTTTCATAAAATGCATGTCCTCTACTAATGCCTGCAGACCGTTGAGATCATAATGTTGTTGTTCATCATCATTTTGTTGACATCCATGGTCCTTCAGCGGCCTGAGTATAAAGCTTCCCTTGGTTGATTTTGTGTTCTGTTGTAGTGTTACATTTTCATTTAAGAGAAATTTCAATGCACTGCATAATAGTGGCTGTTTGCAGCATGGAAGCACCTTAGGTAGATATCCCTAACCTGTCGGTTCTTTTAAGGAAATGCTTTTTTTTCAGTTGCTTGCAGTAGCTGCCACCTATTTTTTTTCACGTGCAAGAAGAGGTGTTGTCGAATTTCGAAGTGCTCGAGTTGTACTTTTTTCATAATATTATGTTCTGTTCACCAGTTGGTGATCTCTTGAGTTCAGATTCGTCGTTGGCCTTGTCTACAGCCATTCTCTCTGTTGTCAAGCATCCAGTGCAGTTAGGTTCTTTCAGTAACTTGTGTTCTTTTGTTATTTTATTTAGATAATAATCTGACTTTTTATGCTCCTGATCTGATGAGAAGACTGTGTCATCGGCTCCATTGGCATGTTCGAATTATTGTCTAATGTATTGTATGATGCATGAGAATTTATTTGCTGATATATGCAGGATTGGTTCGTAGGTGGTAGTAGTAGAAATCTCTTAGAGTAATAGTGCGGCTGTGGTTTAGTGCCTGTATGATTTTCTAAGAATTCAAATATAGATAATTAGATATGCATCATTTCTCAGACTAACTTTGTGGTCAAATATTAAATAAAATTAAACCTGAAGAAGGATTTGTTTTAATAGGAACATAATTCATATTTCAGAACGAAGCAGCTTCATAATTTGTTTTATGCTAAATGGTAGCTGTCTATTTGTTTGCAAGAAGTTTTTGCTGTATTGTGCAAATTCCAATCGACATGCTGAAGGTATAATTGGAAGAAGAACGCATGTGATGTTTCTTGTTTTCCACGAGTAATTAGAGATGTAAATGTGAAACTTAGCATGCATTTTTTCTGGAGTCATTAGCTTATAGCAATATAATGAAAACTCACTATTATTTGTTTTTGCAGGATGCACTATACATTCAACTCAAAGTGCTAGCCCCATATTCTGCAGATTAGCATGAGGTTTGATGAAAGTAGAATCAGGGATCCAGATCATGTTGTTTTCATGGAAAAATTATTCTTATAAGCAATATCTTTCTTCGCACATCTATTGGTTATTCTAAGCACATACAAAGAAAATAAGGGTAAGAAGAAACAAATGAGAGTAAATTGGTTGCAGAATCTGTTTTTCATTTGCTGTAAAATTATAAGCTGACTTGTGCTCTCACAATAAAATATTTCAGATTAAGAGGGGGCTATCTGGTTGCCTGGTTGGTGGAATCGTGATACCATGGAATTAGAAAGAAATGGCTCAACACAAAGGTATACAAGGAATATTGCCTTTGTATGGTTCTTTTTTGTCTTGATTCATGCGAAGATGGTTTTCTTTAATAAGCTTTGGCTTGCAAATTGTTTGTGATGGATGCCAGTTCTCGATCTCTCAAATGGTGCAGAGAAAAATATTTACAAAGTCTGCATTTTTTTACCTCATAATGGATTATGATAATTGGTATAGTGTGTTGTCCTGTAATATTTGACACCAAACAATGTAAAAAAAGATTATGTCTGAATTAATGATCACTTGTCACCATGAGGTGCTTGGCAGTTGGGGACATGCTCACCTTTCCTTGGCTGGAATTCAAGTATGCAGTCCCAGTCAGGTGACCAGTGTTTCCTTGGCTGGAATTCAAGTATGCAGTCCCAGTCAGGTGACCAATGTTATGGATAAATATCTAGAGCCTGGCAGGCATTGCCTCAATCGATTAGTTCAGATTGTAGAACTTAAGTACTTTTATATGTAGGTTTAGCAAGAGCTCTAATTTATTTTTGAAGCTAGAATTCAGAATTGTGAACTTAGAACATGGCTATCGCCACACCCTTGGTGTTGAAATTATATAGAAGAGAGCTAATTCTAGACTATATTGAGGTAGTTTGCACCAGCAACATTTTGAAATTCCTGATTTGGTTCTATATCAGAGGTCATAATAGTCGTATATAACCACTCACCGGATTCCCATGGATAATACTTTCTAATCAACCAATAGGTGTTAAGTTTGCTGAAAGCCTGACACATCAATTGAAAAAAAAAGGTCTATGGTTAGCCTTTGGTGCTTTGGTTCCATCCTACTATTTATATTTTCTTAGATTTTAGATTAAAATTAGGAACAAGAAGTGGAGTTGCATTCTTGCATGTCTGCCATGGGGCTCAGTGTGTTTATTCAAATTGTTGGCTACTAATCTTTTTTACTCAGTGGCTTTTATGACTTGAAGGCATTGTTGAGACAAGGATTTTTCTGGATCCCTTCATTGGGAGTCCCTACAGTTGTCGCAGAGTCTGGTGCGATCGTTAAACCTCGTTAGACTCGTACATATGTTTATGATTTCATATCGTTTCATGGTTCAGTTGTAATGGCTTGGGTTTGGTTAGTTGGATTGAACTAAACTATTCTGTTGCAGTTGAGGTATAATTTTCATGGATATTTGATCTTGATGTTGAACTATCATGTAAACAAAAATTGAGTGGACGAAGTCACACAGGACGGATAACTTAAAGTGGCGTCTCCCTGTTTTTTCTCCAGTTACAGCATATGCCAACCAAGCACAAAGCGATATATCATTTTCTTGTATCATCGGAATCATAGTGAAGCATTACATTCACCTACCATTCTATTTTAGCAATTAAACACGTGATGTTCAATATTTTTAGAAAGCTAGATGTCAAATAAAATTATTGCAATATGGGTTTGGTTTTTTATAAATATATTTTTCTTGTTGTTTCTTTAGACACGTGCGTGCCGCACGTGCATTTTACTAGTTTTAATAAAAGATTGAAGTTCCGGTTTCCACTTACAAAGTCTTGTAAGCCTACAACCATACACAACCGACACGAATCTTACAGCACATAGGCTACCAGAGTGACAGAAACAAACTCTGGACAGTACCTAGACCATCCTTAAGCAAACAACACGCATGCTGTGAAAGAAAACGTTCATGAAGATCGCAAACGTCCTAATCCAACCCTATCGCTTTGACCAATAAAAAGGAGTCAGATCAAAACGTCATTTCATCAGCAGTATCTCCCGTTCGCAGTTTCCTCCATGGGAGATCACGCGTGTTTTCGGACCTGCTGCACAGTGAGAACTCAAAAATCAGCAACACGATTTGTGTGTCCGGAAGGATTACGCGGCCGCAGCAAGGATTACGTATTTCCGACGGCATCCCACGGCGCCAACGCAGCACCGGAAGCGTCCAGGGCCCGAATCGGGTTCCCCCACTACAAATAACCACCGCGTCGACGCGTGGTCCACCGCGTCCCTCTGCTTTGGCATTTTCGCTTCCGCTTGACGCGCAATTCCCACCGATCTCAAGAGCTCTGATCCCGCCCCCGCCCCGCCTCTGCCCAACCCGGGGGGCGATGGAAGCGGCGGCCGGCTGCCGGAGGGATGCGGCGCTGGGCGCCCTCGCCGTGCTCCCCGACGAGGTGCTCTGCGCCGTCGTCGACCTCCTCCCGCCCGCCGATATCGAGCGCCTCGCCTGCGCCAGCAGGTACCCGCACGCACGCAGCTGTCTCCATCTGCTTCTTCGTTCTCCTCACCTTTTGCGACTAGCTCCCCCATACTAGCTAGGAATCGCGGATTCTGGCACCCGAATCGTGGGGCTTTAGTTCCTTCATTCCTTGCTCTCAATTACGTGTCAGACGGTTGGTAGAATTTTGCAGTGTTGAAACCAGAGTATGGACCGCAGAATGTGCTGAATGGAGCAGTAGGTTCCGGTGATCGGTGCCCATGAGGCTGCACTGTTCCTCATTCCTAGCTGCAGCTACATTAGAGCAGCCTACTGACGCATGCTAACGCTGTGCCACAGAGTTCTCTGAAACCAGATTTGCTACAGTGCTTATGCTAAGAAACCTGGAGTTTCAGTGCAGCGTATCATTTTTCTTATGCTATGTGTTGAACTGAATCGATTTGCTTGAACATAATGTGAATGATAGATGCTGGAGCCTGGGATTATTTGGTCACATTTAGCTGTACATGAAAAAGACACAGTTTATAGCCTCCAAAAAAACCGGTTTATAGCAACATACTGGTGGAGCACATGTTGGTAGCAGCTATGCAATAAAATAATTATCATTATAATTTAATTCGTCACAAAACCAACCATGTTTTGTAAACAAATTCAGATAATATCACCCCCACAAAGAAATATAGAAATTTACCGTTCCGTCTCAATGGTGCACACAAATAAGTCAGGATTCACTAGAAATGTTTTTTTTCTCATTCTCTTAGAGAAGTATTCTACTTCATAGGATATATTTGTAATTGAGCCTGGTCTCCAGGGTTTAGGTGAGTTGTTCTCCTCACTGTTCCCATGTAGTCTTGGCCACAAGATTATGAATATTGTGGAGGTTTGTTCCGTGGAGGATAAATGAAATAGACCCAAATTTAAAGAGTTCAAAACTCCTCTCTTGCTCTCATGTGTGAGTATAAAATAAGCTCCTAATATTATATATTGCTTAGCAAGCATGAGCTTGAAAACTTCACTTTTGAAAACATTTGTTTTGCTAGTATATCTTTCTTACAGTTACAGTTACATCCGTGTATAATTTGACATTATATTATTTTTTCACTTGGCAGTGTCATGTACATACTTTGTAATGAAGAACCTCTCTGGATGAGCAAATGTCTTTCAATTGGGGGTCCTCTTCAGTACAAAGGTTCTTGGAAGAAGACAACATTATCTAGGTATAACTGTCATTCAAAGATTAGTAATGTGTTTCTCATTATGTTAAGCCCATTCTACTGTGTTACTTTTGTTGTCTAAAGATATCATCTTTATTAATCAATAGTGACCACTTTGAAAGGTTAGAGACTGATCGCTTCATTTTCAGGCTTGGCCTATGTTCAGAAAATGACGAGAACTTGCAGAAACCTCGTCAGTTTGATGGTAATTAACACGCATCTTTTGTTCTCCATTTCTGATTCTTCTTCTATTTTGTATGTGTTGGTTCTACTCATGTTCTCCACCTTTACACCTATGTCTTCTGCAGGATTCAGTTCTTTGTATCTATACAGGAGATGGTATAGATGTGTTACTAGTTTAAGTAGTTTTTCATTTGATGATGGACATGTTGAAAGGAAAGATGACCTTGTATTGGACCAATTTCGCTCTCAATATGATGGGAAAGGCCCAGTAAGTTGTGTAAAATTTTTGGTTTAATTCAGGTTTCACAACACTTGAATTGTCAATATTTTATTCTTGTATGCCCCCACCCGCTGAAAGCGTCTTATTTGTAGGTTTTGCTTACTAAGTTGGCTGAAACATGGCCTGCAAGGACGAAATGGACACTGCAGCAACTAACAAAGGATTTTGGTGAAGTTCCATTCAGGATATCACAAAGAAGTCCTCAAAAGATAACAATGACACTAAAGGATTATGTTTCTTACATGGAACTCCAGCATGACGAAGATCCTCTATACATATTTGATGATAAGGTATTCTTTATTCATAACTTAATTTCATTTGCTACAGAAGTTACCAGTAGAAAAGGCTCATTTGACAAATCATTGTAGTTTGGAGAATCAGCGCCAGCATTACTGAAAGATTACAGTGTCCCTCATTTATTCCAAGAAGATTTTTTCGATATTTTGGATTATGATCAACGACCAGCATTCAGATGGTTTATTATTGGACCAGAGAGATCAGGTGCTTCTTGGCATGTTGATCCAGGACTGACAAGCGCATGGAATACCCTTCTTTGTGGCCGAAAAAGGTTTGAGCCTCCTTTTGTTTTTTTTAACCATATCAAATGTTGCTACCTGATAGTAATACCTGCATTATATATGATTTTTGGTACCTGTAACTGAATGGGTGTTTACTAACTTGTGATTCTTAACTTCTAAACTAGTGGTATGTTAAGGTCATGAAATGTTTCTCTGTTACCACTTGTATTCAGTTTCAAAATCGCAGACATAAAAAGTACACCACTTGATCTGCTTATTTCTGTTTTAGGTATTACTTCCTCCGTCCCCAATTACTTGTCGTTTTGGATTTTCTAGATACATTCCTTTTGTTATGCATCTTGATATATACTTATGTCTAGGTGCGTAACAAAAAGAATGTATTTAGAAAAGCTAAAACGACAAGTAATTTGGAACGGAGAGATAATTCACAACTTATTTTGTATACCTGTATTCACCAATCATCACACTTTTATGTTGGATAAAACAATGTATATGTTAAGACTCAACCTTCCCCACTTTTTTCTTATTGTCCCCATGCTGTCAATGTTAACTGTTTAGAGTTTAATTTTCCACTTACAATATCAATCATATTTTTATAGATGGGCATTGTACCCTCCAGGAAGAGTTCCTGGTGGTGTCACAGTACATGTAAATGATGAAGATGGTGATGTTGACATTGAAACTCCAACATCATTGCAGGTAATGTACTTAAAACTCTTTCTTTTCTCAATTTTATTAAAAGAATCTTTCCATAACACTCAAAATCAATGTGTTCATTCGCAGTGGTGGCTTGATATCTATCCACATCTTCCTGAACATGAGAAGCCACTGGAATGCACACAATTGCCAGGAGAGACTATTTTTGTTCCTAGTGGATGGTGGCATTGCGTTTTGAACCTTGAGACAACAGTTGCAGTGACACAGAACTTTGTAAACCAGTCTAATTTTCAGCATGTATGTCTGGATATGGCACCTGGTCACAGGCACAAAGGAGTTTGCCGTGCTGGTTTACTTGCCGTCCCAGGAAAATCTGCTAAAGATAATGAAAATCACCCACCTGTCCCAATGAGTGGATGGAACCACCCTGACATGAGCCGTAAGGAAAAAAGGCTGAAAGGTTCAGAACCGCTAAGAACCTCAAATAGCATAAATCACTGTTCTGCTTCTGCATTTGAGTTCTCAGGTGTTCAGGAAAGTTTGGAGAATCAAGATTTCTCATATGATATAGATTTTTTGTCACAATTCCTTGAGAAAGAAAGGGATCACTATTCTTCTATCTGGAGTCCAACGAATTCACTAGGGCAGCGAGAAGCAAGAGAATGGCTGCGCAGGCTTTGGGTTCTTAAACCTAAACTGAGAGAACTAATATGGAAGGTGTGTTTTGCTTTGTCTATCTAATTTTTTTACTGGACTCAATTTTCTGTGCACATTTTTTTCTCTCGAACAGTGCAGGAGAACTGTCTGTCTTGATAAGGAGAAAACGAATTGGTCCAACCCAGTACAGAACACACACCGCACACCCCACCGGAACTAAATTACATACACTCCCCTGTGCACATAATGAACATACTTTTTTTAGAAGATTGTCTGTTTATTGAGGATGTTGTTTCCTTGTTCTAACTGATCTGCTTGTTCCTGCAGGGTGCATGCCTTGCAATAAATGTTGACAAATGGTATTCATGTTTAGAGGAGATTTGTGCATGCCATAGTTTACCAGTACCCACAGAGGATGAGAAGCTTCCTGTTGGCACTGGTAGCAACCCAGTAAGTACTCTCTCATTTGTTTAGTATCTAAACGTTACTGCTATCATGAAACTATTATCGAAGATCAGCTTAGCTGTACTATGAGACACTGAAATATTTTGTGTATCATGTTGATTTTAAATATTTACACACATGTATTGCACGTCGAAACAGATTTATGTTGGATGTCATGCAACCTAATTTAGTTGTTAATTTGTCTGTGGCTTCACTTTAATAAGGTCATAACTTCAGCATGTTGTTGGGTGTTGCATAATTGCTCCCTGATGTACCATGAAATGACCTGAACTATGATATCAACACTACACTAAAATGGATAATTACATTTTCAAGCTGCAATGTAACATACGTACAAACTTTTCAGGTCTTCATTGTCTCTGGCAATGTGATTAAGATATACGCAGAAGGAGGATTGGATTATTCTGTCCATGGTTTGGGCACAGAGGTATTGCATTGCTTTTTTTTTCCTGCAACTTAGTGTGGTTGAAAATGCTATTTCTGTTGTAGTGATAAATAATCTTCTTGCTACAGCTTGAGTTCTATGATCTCCTGCAAAAAAGTGGTTCACCTTTGATCTATCACATCCCTGAGATAATTGCTAGTGGCTTTCTTGAGTATAAGGATGATATCTACCGGACGATTCCATGGGATGGAAAAGGGATACCAGATGTTTTGGCCAAACACTACCCACTAGAGGTTTCTTATGCAAATGGCTGTTTTCCTCTTGGGCTTTGGAGCAAGCAACGTTTTGAAACTAGCAGTTCACCTGATAATTCAAACAGACCGATTTGGCCGTACATGGTTACGAGAAAGTGCAAAGGAGATATTTTTGCTCGCATGTAAGTAACTATGTATACAAGTTTTTGTTCTCCACCCGAGAGAAAAATATGGATGTGCAATAATCATGACAATGTGAATGTACTCTTTTCAGCCGTGATATGCTGTCCAAAACTGATATTCTTACTCTTGCGTCATCCTTGGGAGTTCAAATGCGTAACATACATCTATTACCCCTTCCACATATGGAGCATGTACCCAAATCTGGGAACAATGATGTGAAAGATCGTGGTGATGAAACGGTTCTACCTGAATGGAAGCAAGTAGTCTCTACTCTAAATAAGAGAAAGCAGGATGTAAAGAAGCACCTAGCTAACTGGTGAGTTAATCGTGTGCATATTTACTCAGTGTAGCTTTGAAGGGGACACTAAAGCACTATGGTTTATTGCTCTGTTTTTTTGTTTGTTTAGAGTATGTCATGTTTCAATCGTAAGTTGCTACCATAGTGAAATAAAAACTTAATCAAAGTATAAGAGGGCTCATGGTAGCTCAAAATTCTGTACCCACTGACCACTGTGCTTGGACTTCCAATGATACTCCTGGAGTTATGTTAGATAGGTCTTCGTTAAATCATGGGCTATCACAATTCACAAATAGGTTGTTTTTAACAGAAAGATAAACAACAATTACGACTGCAATAAATTACACTCTGATCCGCAATGTTTTTGTTACTACTAAATTTGATAAGAATCATTTTTTTTACTTGTCCGCATAGGGGGAACTCTGTCCCTCAAGTTCTAATTGAGAAAGCTGAAGGATATCTACCTCCCAATATGGACCTCCTCATCAAGTTTGTTAAGGTGACTTTCCAGTTTTCTTTTCTTTATATGCGACTCATGTCAAATATTAGGCTTAATGTTTGCTTATTAAACTAACAGGATAATGGTGACCTGGTGTACCCACTCCCCTCTTGGATACATTCAGATATAATGGACGATAACATTCTCATTGAGGGAATCACAGAATCGAGTCCTGGTAACAGAAAAGGAAGTTATGAAACAGATCCGGAAAAAATGAATGCAATTCACATAATTGATTTCAGTGATCTGTCCATTGGTGAGCAGCCGATTAACTTGGTTCCTTATAGTATGTTAGTGTTGATTACATTTTCTTGTCTACATAATTAAATAAAATAATTTTGCCGCACATCACTGACTGAAAAGTAAAGATGTAGTCACCGGAGTTTACATAACTGTTTGTTGCAAAAAAACAAAACTTGGCTGGTTTTAAATTTCTGAATTATGGCCTGTTTGTTTGTGAAGTTTTAAATATTTGAATTGAAGTTTTGAATAGATACTGGAAGTTATGCTATTTTTTGGATGGAGGGGTTTATTAAGATTATGCTCATCAGTAGCTTACCGATAGATAGAACAAGATCCCTACTTGGATTTATTTTCTTTTTTAAATTTCAAGTGAAGGTTATGGTCATCTTGTGCGATCTAATTGTGCTTGTGTTATCAGGGGAGCCTCTATGTGACATTATTCCATTGCACTTGGATGTTTTCCGGGGTGATACTGATCTTCTCAGGGAATTCCTACGGAGCTATCAGCTTCCTTTACTGAAGGGGGAATCGAATGCTGATATATACAAGACAGTGCAAAATTCAAAGTTCAGCAGGGCATCATATCGCGCGATGTAAGTATTGCTTTGAATCAGAGTGGTTCCTCCATCCATACTTTATTTATCCTTCTTGCTGCTGTGTCCCAAGTTAATGGATTATCATATATAAGTTCTTTGCCAGTTTCTTTGCATCTTAAAACTTGTCATCATAAGTTCTTCGCTAGTTCCTTTGCATCTTAAAACTTGCTCACATAGACATGGGACTTTTAGCAAAGATCTCACCCATCATTGTTCCTTATGTGTGATGTGCCACAAGCAGGCCCGGCTCGTACCCTAGGGTAGTAGGGGCCATGGCTACGGGCCCATGCTGCAAGGGGGGCATAACTCCTATACTTAATACGTCTAATATCTAATTACATATATACAGTATACATATTTGAGGCAATGACACTTAGACACGAAAAACGAATCGGCTGTGCACTCGTCCGTTTTCATCCTAGCAACATCGAAGTGACACATTTGCAGTTGCAGCCTCGCGCACGCTGCCATCACGTCTGGCAATCCTGTATCAGCATCTTTGTCCTTCATTCTTTGTCCATGAAATCTAAAGAAGATTAGCGTAGCAATTGGTAATAATTTACCCTCACTCATCGTGTGCAAATTAATTGGTAAACGAGTACTTATCCTACTTTGCTCCAATCTATGTCAGTTAGTCAAACTTTCGCTTACCATTTTAATGGCTTATTGTGTTAAGTTTTTAGGATTTTTTACACTTCTAATTCCAGTGCTTACTTCCCTTCACAATTTAGTTGTTAGCTAGGATCATAATAACTCATGGAGTTTGGTTCTTATTTGAAGTAGCTAGTTTTATTTTCAAAAATACATGTTGTGAAAAGAAAATCATTTAAGCTAAAGGGCACACAGTTTCAGTTTGCTCAAGGGCCTTCAAAACCGTAAATCCGGCCCTGACCACAAGAACCAAATAAGCTGGCTGCTCTTTTGGCGAGCTGGTGCGTGCGTGCCGTATCCATTCTGGCTTGCGAAGATATAACAGCATCATTCTCGTCTGGCTTGTTTGCAGGTGCTACTGTATACTACACGAGGACAATGTCTTGGGAGCTATATTCAGCTTGTGGAAGGAGCTAAGGGCTGTGACTTCCTGGGAAGAAGTTGAAAACTTCGTATGGGGAGAGCTGAATCGATACCAGGAGTCCTGCACTCGATAGTTGGCTCTCCATAACCAACACTGACAAGACTAATAAGCATGTTCAAGTCTCGTGTTCCTTCAAAGCGCAGAAAATAACGAAGACCTAACACAACCAATGCACGTTCATATTTCCTGAGCAGGCAATAATCCTGCAAAACTTGATGTTGTGTCACCTTTTTTTTTTCAGCTTGTAATACATGGCCATGTGTGTTTCTTTGCGTACACATAAGGGCATTTACAGTGTACAGGAACACTTACAGATGATCCCAAGCTCCCGTAGAACAAATTAAACCGTTCGATGTGATAAGTGATTTTGGGTGATCTAATTCTGAAACGTAAATGGATTGCAGAAAGCAGAAAGAATGATTGGATATGCTTAGTTTCTTCTTTTTTAACGAAGATGTGGTTAATTGTCATTTGGAGTTTTTTTTTTAAGATTACACAGTACAACGCAGACGCTCATAACACGCACACACACTTACCACTGTGAACACAGGTACGCAAACCCTACCCCTATGAGCACCTCCGAAGGACTGAGCACCGGCAGATCTGGAGATTCTCGAAGTCATCACTGGCGCCTCATCGTCGACGGGAACGTCGCTTACCACTTAATGCATAACGCCGGAAATTCCCGGAATAAATTCAGAAAAAGGTGCGAGCACCAGGATTTGAACCCTGGTGGGTAGCGTTCCACTTGACCGTCCTACCATTGGACTACAAAACCATTCACAATCATTTGGAGTTTTCATTTAGTGCTTGGATGTTGTTGTTGGTGTGCATTTCCGTTTGGTGTAGTACGTGGCAACGTGCTCCTGCAAGTGGACAGTCAACTAGTTGCAGCAGCAAGAGAAATGTCTATGGCCCTATTCGTTTGGCTTATCAGCCACCAGTCAGCAAGAGAAATGTCTATGGCCTTATTCGTTTGGCTTATCAGCCACCAGCCAGCAGTACTTTTCTCTCAGAATAAATCAGTCACCAGCAACCAACCAGTAGTACTTTTCTCTCAGAACAAATCAGCACCAGCCACCAGCCAAACGAATAGGATGAGCAAGCAAGAACCTACCGAGTCCCTAGTGAATGATTGCGCCGAACACCCGGATGCCCAGGTAAACGTCGCCTGCCTCGCGCATGCGCGGCTAGGGCTGGACGTCAAGCCAAAAACTCGTGAGCTGGCTCAGCTTGATGGTAGCTCGGCTTGACTCGGCTCAGCTCGATCAATTTTTTAACAAGCCAAGCAGCTGTTTTTGCTCGTTTCATTAATGAGCTAGCTCGAGCCAGCTCGCGATCTGCTCGCGAGCCAATCAAGCTAAACACATAGAGTCAAATATAAGGAGTCGGGCTTAAATCCACTCATTTGCTCCTCCAAATCCCTAATTAATTTCCATTTAACATCTGTTCGACTTCTCATCCACTCAACTATTTTATTAAAATTCATTCGATTAGATAATGGATAGAAAGAGTAGTGACGGTTAGGTTTTAGTAATCATAAAGTTTTAAGTCTCTGAAATGCACCATGCATAAGGAGTGCAAATAAAACGCACAAGTCACAACTAATCAATATTATGCTGATTACATATGCGATTACTATAATTTTTTTAGAGACTTAAAAATGTATGATTACTATATTATTTTTTGTTTCATATATATTGAGGTGCTAATGTCATTCTAAATTTACATCTAACTCGCGAGTCTAACGAGCTGGCTCGAGCTATTAACAAGCTGAGCCGAGCCAGCGCTTTTGCTCGTTTTGTTAACGAGCTGAGTCGAGCTGGCTCGTTAAATTAACGAGCCAGACCAAGCCGAGCCGAGCCAAGCCGAGCTGGCTCGGCGTCCAGCCCTATGCGCGGCAGCGGCGGGGCTCCGGGCGGCGGCTGCCGGGCGACGACGTGACGTTGGCAAGCGCGGGCGCGGCGGCCTGTGGGCGGCGTTGGCAGGAGATGGTCGGGCGGCTTCGGACTCCGATCCGGTCGGGCCGTGGGGGATCCAATGCAAGGAGCACGAGGTTAATATTCATCCGACTTGGGATTTCCGGCGAACTAAAATTGTTGCAAACCAGATTACTACCAAGTACTCGTACCAACCGATTTTTAAAATGCTATAAAATAATTCGAACGGATATTTAAAAATCTGTAAAAACAATTCCACCGACCAAAATCCGTGATGTATACATCACTTCGTGTGGAGTACTATACGTCGGCCACAAAAACGATCTCGCGAAACCGAAACGAACTCAGCTATGCTTAAAAAAAGCGGACTCCTAGTCCGAGCCGATTTCCGATCTGCCGCGTCTTCATGCAACGTGCACGACCTCCATATAAAGGCCACAGAACGCGCGCGCCGCCGCCGCCAAGCAAAGCCAGCTCAACCGGCGAGCATCTCGATCATCGGTTGACCGGCGCGTCGAGTGAGTCCATGGCGGCGCCGTCGGGGTCTGGGGCGCCCGGCAATGCCGCCGGCAGCGTCCCTCGGGTCGTGTCGAGGGCGGAGCTGGTGCGGCTCTGGGAGGACCTGATCGACCAGGACCCGGATGCCGCCGAGGAGCTCTTCTTCGACGCGCTGCTGCGGGGCGCCCGCGCCGAGTACAAAAGGAAGGAGGAGGAGGAGGGCAAGGACGACGGGGACGAGGAGGAGCGGCTGCGGCGCGCGCGCGTCTTCCGGCCGTGGCAGCCGCCGGCGCCGGGCTCGGCGATGCCGCCGCCGCTGCCGCAGCCGGCGGCGGCGGCGACCCCGGATAAGCGAACCGTGGTGCTCGGCCTGCGCGCGCCGCCGCACCTTGCTCGCAAGCACGGGAGGACGCCGTCGGAACCCAACAAGCCCCGCCCCCGCGCCGTCTAGAAGATCTCTGTGCAGCGTTCGTGGCCGCCGCGCCGTCTTGCCTAATGCTCATCCGTCAGATCGATGGTGTTCGCTCTCCCGGCCCTCTACGACTGTGATAGATCAATGTGAAAAGAAAATGCTGTGTATATAGTAGTAGAAAATTAAAGAACAGCTCTGTACTTTTGTCTGAAAATTTCAGCTTTGAAGATTTTCCTTTGCTTTCCCATGCCGTATGGCCACGGTAGGCCATCGCTCCTGCCACACCAAAATCTCCATTGACTAGGCTACTGTTCATTGATATTGCGGATTTAGTTAGTGTTGCTAGCCTCCTTTTTTTTTTGCAAGCTCTGACACTGCTTACTCACATAAACTCCATTTTAAACTTAAGTGCCAATATTATTGAAAAGGTATATTTTTGGCTGTTTGTCTAATTTTAAACACAACTAAGAAATCGTCTGAAATTGTTGGAGTATAAGTGAATTGCATAACTCCTTTGGATTGAACAAACACTTCAAGTACCAGTATGCATCAATTTTGATCTTGAGACAATTTAAGGGGGAGTTTGGTAGACCTCCATCTAATGCGGATTCTCAAAGTTGGTTCTCTGAGAGAAGTGATTTTATAGTTGAAAATGATTCTTTTCTATTCTCTAGGCTAAAATCTTGAAATTAGGATGAAGAATTATTTCACCGAATCAAAAGGAGCTACTTTTTTTTTTCAATTCCCAACTTTCTAATTCATTTCAGAGAATCACTTCTCTTGAAAAAACTGTTTAGCAGAGCTCTGCTGAGATCAGCAGAGATTCAACTCCGACAGCTCTGCCAAACGCATCCTAAAGGGGACATGATCAAAGCTATGACCATGAGCTGCGAGTAAGTATCTCTACCTACAAGCTTACGAAGTGTACCTACTCGAATAAGATATGTTTTTTTCTTAAGAGAAACCAGTAGTGTAATTAACTTATCTTCCATGAATAATGTAAGCTTGAGCATCAGCTCTAGTAAATATTGTTTCGCGTTGAATTCACATGCTGGCCGGTTTCGTTTTATTTTCCATGCAAAACACACCATTTCGTTTTTATTTTTCCATGCAAAAGCAAATGTATTCATGACTAATGGACATGTGAGAATTTTTTGCAAGTTATAACATACGAGCACATTTGCTAGTATAAGCTATATCATTACATGCTACTATGCTAGTATAAGCTATATCATTACAACTGCTAGACGATGGATATCACAGCGGAAACGTGGGCTTTTTTTTCTGAAATAATTCATTTTTGGCCATCGAACTATAACCTCAGTTTAGTTTCGATCGATAAACTCAAAAATCAGAAATCTTTGACAGCTTAGTTTCTGATAATGCAAAAATCAGAAATCTTTGACCTCAGTTTAGTTTCTGATAATGGTCAAAATCAAATGTAAACGGTTTTAATAGTTGAATGGTTAAAAAACAATAAGCCCATCAGTTTCGAGAACACAATTACACAAATGATTTCTGTATAGATTCCAGCATGTAAGTTCACGACAGCAATGTGAATTTCCTCGGTTACAGAACATATGTGATCCAGAAGCAAACCGAAGCAATACGAAGATCTACACACATCAATCTCGCTGCTAGTCTACTACTCGACCGGTTGAACAACGCATGAGCATCACATTGCGCAAACGAAATCACCACTGTTCTCGATGTCAATGTCGTCGATATCATCCAAATCAATGTCATCAAGATCCATGCTCCCCAGGCAGGACAACTGCCCGGCAAGCTTCATGCCCTCCCCTGGCTTCCGCGCCTCCTGGATGATCGCCATGACTTCCTCCAGGCTTTGCTCCGAGCTGTTCACGCCTGCCAGCTGCATGCTCTGTTGGTAGTCGTCTGTCATCTCAATGGGCAGGTTCTTGAGGAACCATGGGTGGTTCTTGATTTCTGGAATGGTTATTCTCTGCATGAAGCAAATGTCGAGTGTAAAACACCATTGAAAGCTGATGCAGCTTGGAGTCAACAAGCTGAATAATTTGATGAGAAGTAAACCTGCTCAGGATTTCCGACAAATATCCGGGACAACAAATGCCTGCATTCGACCGAAACTCGAACATAGTCCGGAATTGAGTATTGTACACTGAGTATCCTCTGTAAAATACACCAAAAAGTTCCATATCATTGTCCAAATTTATTGCTAAACTAATTGTTTTTTTCTGAATACCATAAAAAAAGCAGGAAATTGGTTTACTCACAGTGATTGTCTTGCGGAAGTTCCTTGGGTCATCAGGGTCCTCAAATGGATATGCACCGACAAGCATCACATAGAGTGTTACTCCACATGACCAAACATCAGCAACCTAATATTTGACACAGTGTTATAAGACTTTAGTTGCAGAACATCGAAATTATGCACTGGTAGTCTGGTACAGCAGGCATTACCTTTCCATCATATTCTTTTCTAGAGAGGACCTCTGGAGCAATGTATGCAGGTGTTCCAACAGTTGATTTCGGTTGAGAGTGCAACACAGAAGACTGAAAATGAAAAGGGCCCAAATGGAGGGTAGTAGTTTAGGTGATGAAAATGTCCACTTGTGAGATTAAAATACGCGCAGGAGTACCTTGGAATAACCAAAATCACAGATCTTGAGACGTGGTGCAACACTACCATCTAACAGAGTATTTTCTAGTTTCAGATCTCGATGGCATACTTGCTGCATGGAAAAATACATAAGAGTAGTACTGAGTTAGCAATGTTCGACTAAAATTGCTGTGATAATCAACTTGGCATAATTTGTACCATGGAATGACAGTAGCTCACTCCCGAAATCAGCTGTTGGAAAAAGAACCTTGCCTGTTGGGAGTGAGTAGTGATCAGTCAATGCAATGACATGCACCACAACACAAGTCCAAAACACTCGTGGAAAACATTTTTTTACCTCATCCTCACTAAATCTCCCAGCATTGCAAATCCTTTCAAATAGCTCACCGCCAGCAGCATATTCCATAACTATTGCCAAATGTGTGGGAGTTAGCACGACCTGAAAAACTAAGTACTGCTTTAATTTTTCAACCTAAAAATGACATTTGAAAATTAAACCTAGAAAATCTGTTCAAAGTAGATGTTTAATGACAAGTATAAAGTAATAGCAGATAGTATGACTGGTCACTGAATGAAGTTCTGAAAGTCGCATAAAATGGTTAAAAGTGGCCTGTCATTGTGGATAACAGAAAAGCCACTTGAATAGTGCGGAAGGCTTCAAGGGGTAAGCCCAACTTAAGTCAATAAGGATAATATAATTCTACTGGAGATCATAACTGGTCCCACTTGGAGCGAAAGGTTGTAATATTCTGGTTATCCTATTGAAATTTTGCTTCCACACGAGCACACTACAGCGAAAATTGCAGAACTGGAAGAGAGTCACCATCAAAGACCCCTATAAAATCTGCAACTAGACTTTCACGTTACATACTCCATCTGTCCTTGTGCTAGAAATAAAGGACTGCAGATAACCATCACTTTCTATCTGCAACAGGTCTTCAAGGAGATAAGTGCACATTGACATTGAACAAAGAATGCTACAAGTGGACAGTTATTGGACTCTAGCAGTCATTCAGCTTCAACTACATATCAGGATACTTCCTTCCCTAGATGTCAGAGAATTTTACCTCCTTGAATCTAATTATGTTTGGATGCTTCAGTGACCGGTGGTTCATAATCTCCCTTCGAACATGCTCATCAATCTATGAAAAAAAAATGAGTGGAATTAAATAAAGAACAGAAGTACTAGTAGATAATATTCAAAGTTTAATAGAGAGTAAATTATAAAGGGGAGGAATAAAAGAGAAAACTTTCTAAAGGAAGTATATATATAATCTTCAGAATGTGACAATAAGGCTTGGTGTAAAGTATAGACAAAGGAACCCCGATGCAACTATTATATTATATTCAGCTCGAGAGAACAGATAGGGCTTCACAAAAAGAAAAAGGGCAATGGACAGCGTAGCACACTAGCAGTAGCATCAATTAATGAACTCAGCTGTTCTCACAGGCATGGATGAACAGATCATACACATCCTAGAAGGTTCTACCAAAAGATACTAATTTAGAAGAGTCCATCCAATTAAATTAATCTAAAGAAAATGAACACAATTACAGTTGAAGATGCTGAAGGTTAAATAACAAACTTTATGGAAATAAATAAAGGTACTGATAGCAAATGCTTGATCTGAACAACTTTGGCGTTTTTGGATGACTTGTGTAACAGAAATTTACTATACCAAGTATTTGTAAAACAGTTTGGTTCTGGTAGCTTCCTTAGGCCAATGTCTTACGCATTTTGCTTTATTAAATCACGTGTGATCAAATCATCAGGTAGTCCCCCAGTCAAACAAGAATGAATTGACAGATTACACAAGCTGGCAAGATGCGATTTAGCCGGGGAAAAGAAAGGAGACCAAACTATCTATCCACCTGCTTTTTATTCTAGGGAAATTTTTGTTACAACTACTTAAAAAAATCTAAAAGAGAGGCTCAAAAGTAACCAAATCAAACAAAATAGTAAGATGCTAATTAGTACGACAGTACCCGGAAGAAAAAATTGTGCTCTTTTGCTGGAAAATATTCAGAAGCATAAAATAGACACCACAACAGTTATGTGCTCTCGAACGTCAAGCTGAAACCTCCAAAATCTGTCTGACAAATCTGAAGCCGTTCGATTTCAGAAACTCTGCACCAAACTAAAACCCCAACATTTCAGAGGGGGTCCCAATCAGAGAAGCAGAAGAGACAAAGCAGGTTAGTGTGCAACAGATGAACAGAGCAGGGAACGATCAGGCAAAAACCAAGGTCTCCCCAGGCTACCACTCAAGAACACCAGCGATACTCTGTCGCACGCGTGCACCAAGGATTACACTCCATGAAGGAAAAAAACATGATCTTTGAGTGGGGAAGGGAACTGGAAGAGGGCGGTGATTTGCGATTAACTACCTTCTGGCCTCTCTCGATGAACTTGACGGCGAAGAGCTCCTTGGTCGTGACGTCCCGCACCAGCTTGGCCACCCCGAAGTTGCCCGAGCCGATGTCCCTGATCACCTCGTACCGCTCCATCGAAGCGCAAGATCAAAGAGGGGGGCGTGGCGACCAGAGCGAGCAGAGCGGCGGCAGGAGACGAGGAAGACGAGTGTGTGGGGGTGGAGATTGGGCGCCTGGACCCGCGTGGTGGTGGTGGTGGGAAACTGGGAATGGGGCGGAGGTCAGCTATGGGGACTGGGGAGGGAGTCGGGGCGGAGTTGAGTTTGAGGTGGGCAGCGCAGCGGGGAGAAAGAGACGTGCCCCTGTACTCCGGCCATGTGTCGCCGCGGTTGCCGTCCGGGATTGCCCAGCCATCAGGTCGCCGTCCAAGGCAGGGCCGTAGGTTTCTACGTACACGACTATTTTTCCATTATTGTTTCTTTTTCCCCCTCTGAAATTAATATTATTGCTGTTTTTTATCTGCGATGGAGACATGGAGTATGATTTTTTTTTTGTCGACGACAAGTAGACACCTCACTGCATACTCGTATCACAATACACCGCCAGTGCGTTCATATCACACAACTCCAAAATAGTTCTAATAATCCTCGAAGGCCGTTGATCTATATATGAAATTTTGAAACATCGTGAAGGCGCACTTTAATTTAAAACACATTTATGTATAAATCATGTACGCTTAAATCACCTTACCTTGACTGTATGGTTCCTAGGTTAAGTATGATAAATAAAATCACTAATATAATTCTTCGGTGCCATCACCATAATATCCGTGATGTGTACTCCTAATGGTGTATGTAAGTCGTTTAGCGCAATGACTAATTTAGAAGTAATTTCTGTCAAATATATAATCTCGAATGAAATTGATTTAGAACACAGTTTATAAGCTGACAATTTGACAATCAATGTTAAAAATTTATTGTCTCATCCCAAATTATAAGTCATCTTAGTTTCATTATAAGTTAGAAATTCTTAAATTTTGATCAAATTTATAGAAAATACGTAAATTTCCAAGACGTCAAACGTCTTTCACAAATAGACCATGAAGTACATTTTTCATGACGTGATCTTGTAAGTTGTAAGTGTGATATATTTTTATATAAGTTTGATCAAAAGTTGATAAGTTTAACAGTGCATAAAACTGAAAACGATTTAAAATTTGAAATGAAGAGGTATACTATGAAGTCTTTTTTTGACGGTGGAATCGGGCCACTAATATTAACTCTGTTTAATCTTCGTGCGTTCTTTCAATCCATGGTCTCACTGATTTTGCAACTGTCGCCTTAGCAAATTTGTGTTAACTATTAGGATAGTCTCAGTGCACATTTAATTAGGCTGGAAATTCGCCTCACGTCTCTTTTGAAACTCTCTAATTATTTCACTTATTACGTCAACAAAATTTAATGTATGAATTTTTTCATAAACTTTAAAACTTCATTGATACTGAAACTTGAGTATGATTAATTACTCTCTTTAGCACAAAGAACATCCATCCAAATCACTTGTATCGAAAACAGCAGGTCACTGGACGAAATCGAGACACATCGACGGTTTGGATCTCGGAACCGCAAAAGAATATGGAATGCGCATCTAGCATCTTGACCATCTGTCGCCACGCCGGACCCTGGGCAGCAAAAGAGGAACAAACGTACGTACAGCCAAGAGCGCTCCTCCCGATCGCTTCCGGAATAGAGAAAGCAGAGGAGGCTCTTTCAGCAACCAGCTGGTGGCATGCACGTCCAAAGTCCAAACTCCAAAGTGCATGGCTCGACAAACGGATCGGCTTGCAGGCAGAAAGGGTGTGTTAGTTAATTAGGCACTGCATGACACGGTGGCTTTCTTTTGGAGCTTTGAATCTTTGAGGAAAAGTTGCTCGATCTCATGTGATGTGGTAGTCTGTGTTTTAATTAGGTTTCTTGTTGCCTAATTAGTTTTGTTGCCTAATTAGTTAGTGGACTGGAGAGCTTATCATTTGTTAAGGAAAAATTTCAAATTATCCCCCTCAATTATAATCAAATCTGGATAACCTCCTCTAGCATTTTTTGTTTGGTTTACCCCTAAACTATGGCATTTAGTTAAAAGGCATGTAGCCTAGTGGTTACAAGAGTCTCCGTAGCACCTCAGGTTCTGGGTTCAACTCCCTGTGAGAGTGAATTTCTCAGGATTTAATGGCGTTTGTGCTTTCAGTGGTAGGCGACGTTCCCGTCAACAGCGAGACGTCTGTGGTGACTTCGTCAATCTTGAGGATTTGTCGGCTCAGTCTTCGAAGATGCTCCAGGGGTAGGATTTGCGCGCGTGTGTTCATAGGGATGAGTGTGCGTGTGTTGTGAGTGTCTCCGATGTACTGTGTAATTCGAAAAAACTATAGCATTTAGTTCAGTTTACCAATTAACACAATTGTTTATTTTTGTTTGTCGATGCACAAGTGGAGTTTTAAATTCAAAATTTGTAAAATGATAGTAGACACCATAAGACATGTTAAAGAAATATCTTGTGGATTTTTCATCACTATTTTGATAGGGTAAACTATTAATAGTAAAATTTGTTTTTGAGATACAAAATTATATAAAAACTAATGATGAAAAAATCATAAAAATTATTTAATATACATTATGATGTCCTCTACCACTCAACAGAATCTCAAATTAAAAATCAACTTGTGTATGGAGAAACAAAAAAGATAATTGCACTATAGGGTAAGTTGAATCATATAACTTAGTTTAGGGGGTTATCTAAACTTTTGCTATACTTGAAGAGTAATTTGGACTTTTTCTGATGTTAAGTGGAGATCAATTTCGTTTCATAATTTTCAAGCATGTCACATAATTATAGTAAATGGAAAGTTTGCAATACCAATTTTATTTTTTAAAACAGTCATAATATTTAACTCTGCATAATATGTAACCATCATGTGGGATTTTTTTTTGTTAAAAGTAGTGTGAACCTATGTTTTATAACTTTCCGTATCATCACATTTGCTTACGTGTTTAGGATAGTCTCAATGGATCATAAGCATTACATTCCACATCCGCAATTTGTTAGCTTGGCAATACCATCACAAGAGAGAGAACAGAGAGTTTTGTCGTATGTGAGAGGACTCATCAAACATAATTATCAAGTTCAATCTTGATAACTAAGAAATAAAATTGTGCATTATGACTAGCTTTATTTACGAAGATTTTTTTTTGATTGAATATGGTCTTGTATCCTATCCTAGATGGATTAATTATGGATGCGCCTGCCGTGCCCGTGCGTGCAGGCGTGCAGCGACGCAGGCCGGCGACCGGCCAGGGCTCGCTTCCACGCTTTCTCATCCTTCTCCCTTCCTCGCCTTACGCGGTTGCGCCAACATCGTTTGATGCATGCGTCGCTGCGTGCTGTTCAGCCACGAACGTGGGAGTCTTTTACGGTGACGCTATTATAAAAGTTGGTGGTTATGTACATGTCATAAAAAAAATTGGAGACACGTACGTACCATGAGCTCAACTTTCGTTTACATACATGTCATTTTGGATGGATGGAGAGTTAACAAAGGTGTTAGAGGATGTGTAAAGACAATTTTGCCCTTTGAGCAATAATGAGTTTTAAAAATCAGAAAAGTGAAAAAAATCAAAAACAGATTTAAAAATCATGAAAAAGTAAAAATATTTTTTAAAAATCGTAAAAAAGAGAGAAAATGGAAAATATTTTCAAAAAAGCTAAAATAAATTAAAAAGGAAATAAATTATAAAAATGATTAAAAAATCTGAGAAAATCGAGAATAATATGTAAAAAATCTGGAAAATTTTAGAAAAATGTGTAAAAAAGGAAAAAATTGCAAAAAAATAAGGAAAAATCTTACATAAATTTTGAAAAAATAAAAAACAGGTGCATGACCATTGCATACAATGAGATAAGTGCATATTACATGAAAAAATAAGGGCATGATCATTGCATAGCAATAAGTTCATATCACCAACATTTAAGCAAACAAGTTCACTAGTTTTCATCACACTTTATCCACACATAGAAAGTAGTAGTTCACTAGTTTTCATCACACCAAACCATACATGTCTCAAATTACATCAAAAGTAGTTCCTCCACATAATTTATTCAAGCTGGAGTTTCTTCTTGCTTCTGGTATTAGAAGCTGGGCTGGATGGGTTGGCCACTTCAACAGGAGCCCTCCTTGGTGTACACTTCTTCATGATGGCTTGCTTCTTCCTTGGTGTCTACACTGTCTGTGTAGGGACTTCATAAGATGCAATTTCTTCATCAACAACAGGAGGGTGCTCAATTTGGAGAGGAAAGGGGTCATTGGATCTTTTTCCAAATCCATTTCCAGACCTAACAAAAAAATGATCAATGAGGTTCTAGGTTGTAAAAAAAGATCAGTGAGGTTGTAGGTTGTAAATGACAAGATCAAAAAATGATCAGTGAGGTTGTAGGTTGTAAAAAAAAATCAGTGAGGTTGTAGGTTGTAAATGACAAGATCAAAGTGAAAGATCAACCTGCTAGTACTTGTTGTTGGTGGTAGTCCATTTTTGGCACATTTTTTCACTCTTTTTGGCTTATGTGTAGCATTGGCCACCGCCTCATTGTATGGAAATACCATGCCTGATCCAGTAGTAGCCGCAACAATGCTAGTCACTGTGTTACTAGAAGATGTTGCTTTCTTCTGCCTTTTCTTTGGTGGACCCCTGAAATAAAGTATGAAAAATTGCTATTTTGCATAGGTAAACATGAAGTGTTGCCATTGTGTACATGTCTAGAAAGTCTACCTCTCAGCCTCATATGCAGCTATGTCATCAGGATTGCCATCCGTACATGTGTACCAATGGTGCCCTTTTTTTTGGCATATTGGGCACTTATGTTGCTTTTTGCCAGTAAATCCCTCAGTGCCAGTACCTCCCTCAGCGCCACCTCCCTCAGTGCTAGTACCTCTCTCAGTGCCAGTACCTCCCTCAATGCCTGATTTCTTCCTACTACTACCTCCCTCCAAAGCTGATTTCATCCTGTTCTTCCTCCTCCCTCCTGCAGTTGGCTTAAGTAACGGAGGATGCATGAAGAAGCCATGGGTAGGTTTGGGCCACATGGACTTGTCAGGAATAGAGGGCACAGAACCTGCATATGCAATTTTGAATTTCTCAACTGAATAGCACTCATCCACATAATCTTCAAGTTTGGCCCCAGGGATTGATGTGATGTAGGCAATGGCATGTTTGCATGGTATTCCTGACCCTTGCCAAACTCTCTAGGAACATGTCCTCTCAGTTATGTTCACTACAAACCTAAAGCTACTAGCAGAACCTCCCTTAGCACAAACTTCTGCAATGCCATCAGGTGAGCTTCTGATTACTTCAATGTCATGGTTATAGCTAGCTCCTCTCAATTTCTGCACTATATGAGGCAAGATCTTTCCTTCAAACTTTTGGGCAACCCTTTTTCTATTATTCCATTTTTTCAAGATCATTTGTCTAAGGGTATCCATCAAGTCATCCAGATGCAGGCCCTTCTGATCCTTTACCTGCCAACATAGGAATCCATTTTTTAGTAAACATGAAATAAAAAGTAAATCAATGCAAAGTTAAACAAGGCAAGCTTACCCATTTATTGAATGATTCAGCCAAGTTATTGGTAACATAATCCACTTTTGACAATGTGGAAAACTGGCTCCTGGTCCACAGTTTCTTGTGATTATCCTGAAGCCATTTCATAGCCTCTGGTTTGGCTGCAGCCATGACTTGATAATGTTTCTCAAACATGTAAGGGCTCCAAGAATATGCAGATGCCCACAGGTGATCATAAAAAATCTGTCTACTAAAGTTTTTCTTGAAATTCTGTACTAGATGGTACATACACTCTCTATGTTCAGCATATGGAAAAACTGTACTCACCCCATGCATCACTGGCTGCCCACAATCAGTGCTGAATGTAAGACCAACTGGGTTGCCTATAGCTTCTTTCAACCTCTCCATAAACCACTCCCAATTCTTATTTGTTTCTGAGTCAATGACACCAACAACTACTGGGTACATACAGTTGTGACCATCAACTGCACAAGCTACACACAACTGGCCCCTAAACCTTCCATTCAAAAATGTACTATCTATTGCAAGATATGGCCTACAACCTTGTAAGAAACCATCAACACAAGCTTTCAAAGCAAAAAACAGCCTATTAAACCTTATTTTGTTGTTGACGGTATGATGATCAATTGCAACAAAGGACCCAGGACTAGTATCCTCTATTTGAGCCTTAAATCTGTACAGATTGTCAAAACTTTCTTCCCAAGGTCCATAAAGTTTGTCCATAGCAAGTTGCTTACCTAGATAAACTTTTCTGTAGGTCACATCAATTTTGTGCCTCTCCTTCAACCTTCTTTTCAGCTCTTTGGGACCCACTTTTGCATCTTCCTTCAACCAATCAAGCACTTGTTCACACACCCAAGCACTTGTCACTCCTACACAACTGCCTGTCCTCCTACTACTCTGACAACTCTCATGCGGCCATGGGTTTCTTGTGATCTGCCAATGTAGAAATCAATGGTTATTTACTACCAAAATAACATCAATGCATATAGAGTGTATAAAAAAACATCAATGCATATAGAGTGTTACAAAAAAATTTACCTTCACTGTGACTTCATCCCTCAAAGTAGCGGTATGAATTCTCCACTTACAACCCTCATTCTTGCCGCTGCAATACACCCTGTACCGAGATTTATCACACTTTTCAATGTTATATTGAAACTCATATTTGGTAGCCTGTGTAGCTAAGGCCAACTTAAAAGCATTCTGGTCTGAATACATAGTGCCTACTGTCATAGGAGGATCATTCTTGTCATAGTTTGCATCAGGTTTCTGTGCAAGCTCTCTATCTGTTACAATGTCATCTTCCTCTATTTCATCATCAGACAAAAATTCATCTTCCTCAACTTCATCTACTTCATCATCGTCTATTTCATCATCTAATAATGTGTCTGATTCAGATTGACTAGTGGGAATGGGAGGTGCTCCATGTTCAAGACCAATGTCAATATACAAAAGCATTCATCATCACCCATATGCTCATTGGATGGGTTTGAGTTAACAAGAAATTCAATATCTCCAGATTTAGTAAGGCTAGATTCCCTTATGCTTAGTTCAACTGATTTCCTAGTACCAATTTCCCACGATGAAATGTCAGGAGGCTCACTACCCAAACCGGCGTCCATCCTACAGATGAACAACAGCGCACTCAACATATGCATACATCACATATATGCATACATCACAATGAAAATTGTAAACAAGAAAAAAAAAGAGAAGAAATTACCTGTTACCTGTGCCTGATTCCTGCGCCTGACTCCTCTGCCGTGTGCCTACTCCCTGTGCAAGTGAGAAAAAGGGAGAGTGGCGGCGCACTGCTCCCTGCTCCCTGGCCTGACTGCTGTGCGGGGCGCACTGTGCGGGGCGCACTGCTCCTGCTCCCTGGCCGCGCGGGGCGCCGGCCGTGGCCGCCCTGGCCGGATCTAGCCGGCGGTGGGGGCCTCCCGACCGGCGGCGGCTTTTGCTAGGGTTTGCCCGGCGGCGGCGCACGTGAGAAAAACGTGCCGGCGGCGGCGTCGTCGTTGGGGAGGACCACGGGAGGCACGGGACGGATCCGAGGAGAAGAGAGAGCATGAGACCGAAGATTGACTTGGAAAGGGTTAGGGGCAAAATAGTCTTTTCCATACGTGGGTCCCACTTGTCAAGTCGATGTAACGGTTAAGTTCTAACAGAAGATGGACAGAATGACATGTATGTAAACGAAAGTTGAGCTAATGGCATGTACGTGTCTGCAAATTTTTTTTTATGACATGTACGTAACCACCAACTTTTATAATAGCATCACCGTAAAAGACTCCAAACGTGGTCAAGGCGCAACAAGAAGTTCCCATGGAGTCCTCTAGTGCTTCTCGAGTAGTTGAGTGTATTGTTCTGCGAACTGAACGTAGCTCAGCTACGCTAGTACCATCAAAGTTCGAATTCTCAATGATGCTCACATTTTTTTGAATATATTACGAAAATTAACCGATACAATTTTTTTAATAGTAAGTGACATGTTTGTGCTCAAAATCTTGAGAATTTGTCGATCGGAGGTGCTCATGGAGGATGTCTGTAATGCGTGATTCGAAACAAAAAGGGTATTGTGTTTTAAAAAACAACCTGCTTTGAAGCAAGTACATATCTTTCGCTAAAATTGAAAAAAATGGTGAATTAAAAAAAAAGTCCCCGAATAAAACAATGCGTACGGGAGCGAATAGCTTTTTGGGCCTCCGTTTAAAACTAATGTTTACTTAAAAAATTGAGGTATTAAATGCATCTTTAACCACTAATTAGGGATAAATAAAAACAGTTACAAAACTACCTCCACACCTTAGGTAAATTTTCGAGATGAATCTAATGAGATCTTTGACAACAAAATTAGAGAATGACTACTGTAGCATACTGTAGCAAAATCATAGATTTATTATGATTATTAGATTCTTCATGCGAAATTACACTCATATGTGAAAAGATTTTTTGTAAATAGTCTTCATTTAATACTCTATGCATATAAGATTTTTTTTAAAAAAAATCGAAAGGGAATCTATGGATACCATTCGGCGGCGGCCGGCCTACTTCCGCTCCGATTTTGAGCCCATATAAACTTTGGAGGCCCACTTTGAGCGCTCACCCACCGCCACCGCCTGGTTGGTCCAGCGTTCTCCCTTTTCTACCGCTTCCGAGCCGGCGCCACCTCCTCCTCACTCCCGCAGCCGCCACTTCTAGAAGCTTCTGCGCTGCTGCTGCTGCGCCCATGGCCGCGGAAGCCAAGACTCCGTCCCTCGCCGAGGTACGCAGAACAACGATTCCTGTAGCCCCTTCATCTCCTGTGGTGGCCGCGGTCCCCGATCTGGATTGAGCGACCCGCTTTGGGGGGCGGATCTAGAGGGCGGCACCAGATCTGCGTTTCTCCGATGATCCCGTGGGGGATTGGGATTGGATTCCCGTACAGCGTTTGGGTCTAGGTCTGGTGGTAGGGGTTGTTTGCTTGCCGCTGTCGATTCGGAAATGGCGATTTGGTTTGTCGGATATGTTTGGTGGGATTGAGGACCTGTATGCGTAGTTTGAGGTGCAGCTAATTCGAATTTTGTTTGGAACTAGTGTTAATTAGCTCCTGTTGGATGCTGCTAGATTCGAACTTTATGGTCGTTATGATTTAGTTGTAGTTTGGAAGGTTTTGGTGCCTACACAGAAGATTTTGAGTGGTGCTGTAGGTTTCAGGATGAAAGGCCTGAAGATTGATGGGGCTATAAGGATTTCTGGTAGTCTAGAAAAAGCTAACAGAAATACTGATCGTGTAAATGCTCCAGAAGATTTGGTGATTTTGCAACACTGTATGTGTTTATACGAGTCTTATGATATCAAAACAATAGGAAATTTTCACGTGATTTGATATTTTGGGAGATTTCTTGATGGGTATTTTCTTTGTAGCAAGAGTATTGCAACTGTGCCAATTTATTTTTTTTCTTATAAGGGAATAGTATGTCTTATTATCTGGTTCATTCAAAATATATCCTGTAGAAAATTTCTAACTATTTTCTTTATATGAATTTTCTAGCAGAGCATTTACCATTGAAAGTTGCAGTTCTTCACTTCTTCTAGAATGTTACAAGAATTTTTGTTGCTTACTCGTTTGCAATAGCCGTCAACTTTGACTTCACTATTCAATCTTTGGCTGACAATTTTTCTTCAAATGTGTAGTTGTGTAAAATGAAAAAACAGCATTAGACTTTCCATCAAAATACTTCAAGAATTATACTTCTAACGAATATGCATGAAAACTGAAAACAGTCGAAGTTTGAATAGGAGTCAAAGTTGTCACTTGTCAGTAATTTGTAAACAGAGAGGGGGCACTTCTCAGCAATTGTTTTAGACTACATAGTTTTAATCCGTCAATGGATTGGAGTGGGAATCATAAAATAGGTCTTCACACACTGTTTTTAGGAGAATGGAAGGTGATGTTGGTGGTTTAAAGATAGTGTCAAAGGCTGTGTGCATGTAAATCAGAGTTTTATAGAGAGGATATTCATGGTATAGGTTTTTGGTAGCAAACTCAATGGTGCATCTTTTCGAATTTAAAGCACATTTTTATTTATGATGTTGACAGTACCTATCGGGTCTGTTCATTTTTGTATCAGTGTTTCAGAAAGCACTAGGTGCTAATTGGGCATGTTAGACAGCACCTACGATGGCCGATTTTGAAACAGTGTTCCATTCTCATGCATATACACACGTGTTGCTTCTGTGATCAGCATGACAGCATCAGTCATTGTTTATCTATTCTCCTGTCTACTAGATCGTGGCATTGGGTGTACTTATATTAACAACTTCAATAATGAACATGAGTGCACATAGTTTATCTCATTTTCATGTTTTCACTTTTTCTTTGAAAATTTGTGCCCTTCCTTGAATTATTTATGTAGCTCAATCTTTCTAATAATTTGATTAGATGGCTTTGGTTTTATGGGTTGCAAGTACTGCTTATATGTGTCGGACAGCTGTTGATTATTGAGTTGGGGTTAGCAGTTTGGTTTCTGCATACATTTACCTTGAATACTGTTGCCACTTGCTGTAAGCATTTCTGTGTTTGTGGCTTGCAAGAATTTGCAAGGAACCTCAGGTTTTCATCATGGCTGCATGTGTGTCAAAGAGGTTCCTTACTCGAAGTAATATATGCATGCAGGCTTCTGGTGTGTATACCAAAAAACAGTTGGTTTCATGTTAGATGCAAAATTTGATTCATTTTGTTGTATTTTATTAGGATAAAGTTGCTCGTTTGAGTTTTCTGTTCTTCAAGTTGATTGCTCTTTGATCTGCCAGTTTTGATTTGATGATCTAGAACCAGTGTTATTGACCTCATGTTTTATCTTTAGGAATATTCACTTCCCCCAGAAGAAGTTCCAGCAGAAAAAGCTGCTGAGGAGAAGCCCTCTAGTGGTACTGAGACTGAAGCTGCTCCCTCAACGGATGATGAAACTCCTTCAGCTGTAGAAGACAAGGCTGAAACTCCTGAAGTACAAGATACTGCTGACAAGTCAGAGGCAGAAGAAACCAACCCTGTAGCAGAGGAAACAAGTGAGGCTGCTGAGGAGGAAGAGGCTGAGGAGAAACCTGAGATCAAGGTTTGGTGCTGCTGAGAAAAAATTGATGATATCACATCAGTCTCATGTTGATGAATACTAAGCATTTTGAAATTCCACTATACAGATTGAAACAGCCCCAGCAGATTTCCGTTTCCCAACAACAAATCAAACAAGGCACTGTTTCACACGATATGTTGAATACCACAGGTAGGGTTTGTCACTATGGTATTTCACAAAGTTGAATATGCGACATTGTTCTATGTGCAGCCATTCTTAGTAACTGTGTTTATTTAATCAGGTGTGTAGCTGCAAAAGGAGAGGATGCTCCGGAGTGTGATAAGTTCGCAAAGTACTATCGATCCCTTTGCCCAGGTGAATGGGTATGTATTTCTTGCCTTCACCACTATAGCTTACGTTCTGCCCTTGTTGCCTGTTCTGTGGTGTTGGGTTAAGGATGTAACTTTTTGAGGCATGTGGAGTATGCATTTCAAGTTAGTGAGGTCTTCCACTTTACAGTAGCGCTACTCTTTTATTAAAATATTAAAATACCATTATGGTAGTACCGTTGTAGTGTTATATTGTTAATATATTTTTCTTAAAAAATACCATGCCTAGCCCTGCTGTTGGGTATGGTCCCTCACCTTGGCCAGCGAAGTTATGGAGATGCATATTTCATCTCATGCCTAGCCTTGCTTTTTTGGATCAGGTGAGCAAGGATTTCTTTGCTTTCCAGGGAAGAGCGAAATTGCCTCTCTTTTCTTAGCGAGGTTTCCATTTTCCCACTATCTAGGCTAAGCAAAGGTTACAAAGAGCCCAAACATAGCCTCAAGAGTTCACGATAAACCCACTTTTTAGTGCTTTTGCTGACTTATTATTTTCTTTTGGGAAAAACGTCCATAGTCTTAGTTCTTCGTTAGTTGCACCCCTTGTAGCTCATTAAGTTGAATATATTGAATTTTCATCTGTCAAAGGTTAAGCACCTGAACATAACTTGTCAATAGAGATTTGAGCATTAAATATGTATGACTAGTGAATGGCAAACAATATGGCTGGTTTTCCGGGAACAATCTACTCGATAGCTTCATACAATTGTCATGTCACTATAATATTTAACAATGCTGGGAACTATTAGCATTCAAATTTGTGCAAGCTGTATATATCTGCACTTGTTGGCTTCACTACTTTTGGCTTTGACTCTATTGATGGTTCAGTATTACAGAAGTAGTGTAGTAAATCAATGACAATGTTGCATGCACTATTATTTGCTATATGCATATTGAACAATTGATGATTTAAAGGTATTTTACAAATAGCTCACATACACACATGTAAATATGTCAGCATCACTAAATCTAGGGTTTTCTCGACTCTATTGTCTGATTTTGAACTGTCTGAACGCACCTGCTACACAAATTAACCATTTCAAATGATGCATAGTCCCTCAAAATTTTAACCTGAGATCTTGGTCTTGAACATGACTGTTGTTTCATATGTAGGTTGATCGCTGGAACGAGCAGCGCGAAAACGGCACCTTCCCTGGCCCTCTGTAATCCTATCAGAAAGGAGAATGACCTCGTGATTCTTCCTCGGTAGCTGGTGCCAAGTTATCAGAAGACAGAGAAATCACCTTTTTTGGAGAACACTACGAAATAAAATGATTCTTTTTGACTTGAGAAGCATGACTTGGACCATCTAACGGTCATGTTCTGCGTTGCTGAGAAACTCGCATCACAGTTATAATTTTCCTTGACAGTTGAAAAGGATTCCTGTTTTCCCATCGTTGTGCTGCAACGCAGCTTGCACATTTGGTGCACTAACGTTATGTTTATCTGGCAACAGATGGTAGTCAGATGCCAGAAAAAAGTTTGAAGTTGCAACAGTAATCCGTGGCGATAGGCTTGATTGATGCCTGAGCACACTCGGTCGCTGCGTTCCGTGTTTACCCAATTTTCAAAATGAAATTCGGATTTGTTTTCTAAATCTTAAATGTGTTGTCTCAGTTGGGTTCAATTTATTTGACCCCTCAATCTATCCGGTGCTTATACAATACTAGTAAGGGCACTCCCAATCAATTACATAAGTATTACATAAAATATTCTTTGTCTGTGTTTCATATTCTCTGTAGTATTTCTTGCAAATCCTTTGAGATGTTCTTCGTTGCTTCATTCTTTTGGTATTTCAGCATTCCAATCAAGAACTACTTTCTGAGTACAAAATCATCCTATTGAAAAAATTGCATTATGATTATTATGAACTTTATTAACCGTAGGAATATCATGGAGTTGAATATTAGTTCCAACCATTTTTATCCTTGATCCAAAGAAATATCCATCCTAATTGCGCATTAAGATGATTATTAAATATCTTGTTATATTGCTGTAGGAAAATGTATTGACACATGTTAGTACGTAGACATATGTGTACTATATAAATAGTGAAGGATGTTACCTATAGATTGTTTTTGGACACGATTAGGAATCCTACTACGCCAGTCATAAACATCATCGTTCCATGTTGGGTCTCTTTCTTCTATAGCAAGATCAAATGTTACGCCAATTTTTTTTCTATCCAGATAGTACTATGATGGATCATCTTTCGGTGCCCAATTAGGCATAGTCATTAGGTCAATTATATGTATAGCTCTATCTTTCATGTTGTTGAGAACATGATATATCTTCCGAACATGTGTAGTGAGTAGTGGTATTATAACCTTCGATTAATTTTTTTTGTTATTTCAATCTTTGTTACAATTAGGTAGTTGCTAACAAATACACCAAATAATGTGCTAAAGATCATAACTTTGTGCCATCTTTTTTCCAGATCTATAAATGAGCACATAAGAACAACATATTAAAAATTCAGCCTCAGATCAGTTGTGATTTACTTCAAATGATCATTTGAATCTAATTTAAAAACTAAACATCAAAATTATACATATGCTTTCTAGTGACTGAACTAATCATTACAAGGAGCACATAGACACTGATTTTGCATTTTTATGATCTGTGTATGATTTTTAATGAATTTTGCAAAAACACTGTTTCGAAAATACTATTTGATACTGTAGCACGTGTACGGTTCACGATGATCTGCCCATTCATCTTGCGATGGACGGCTTTGGAGGGGGGTAAGGCACCGCTACAGTGCTCAGTGACTTGCCTTCAGCAAGTCACTTAATCTGGATCCCGCCCAAGGTGGAGCGGGGTGGGCGGAGGAGGAGCTGGAGCGCGGGTCCGTGCCGACCAGGCGCCCCCCCAGTCGCCCTCGCGCGCCGCCGGCGGTCCGTGCCGGCCAGGCGGCCATGGACATGGCGGCCTTCTCCGTGGCGCCGCTGGCCTGGGGCGGGCGTCAAATCGAGGCCGCCGTCCTCTCCTCGCCTCCATCCACCGGGCCGCCGTCCTCTCCTCACCTGGATCCGGGCTCCCCTCCGGCGGGGGAGAGCAGGGGACGTGCCGCGCCGCGCTGCCGTATCGAAACAGGGGACGCCACCACGAGGTCCGCGAAGTCGAGCCGAGCGTGCGCCGCCTTCTATTAGTCGCCGGAGCACCACCGCCCGTGAAGCCCCGTCGCCATCCGCCGTGCATCTTTGTCGCCGGTAAGCATACCTCCGAGCTCCCCTCTCTCCACACCCTCTCTTCGATGCTGTTGTTTTTTCTGAATGGCATGCTTGGCAATTGTGGTTTACTGCATCATGAAACTTCATTGTTGGTTTCGTAATGGAGTAGTAGGTTGTCCTTAAGGAAGATACTGGTGGATTTTGCTTTGTATTATATAGCTCAGTGGTCAATTTATCAGTTATAAGTACAAATAATGACACTGCACTTGATTATTGGTTTCGTAATGGAGTAGTTGGTTGTCCTTAAGGTCCTTAGGAGTAGTTGCTAATGATATAGTTTCACTCTCTGCTCTTGATAAGTCCACTTTCTACATGACTACATCATAGTTTATTGCAGATACCCTTATGTATAGAAAATGATTAGTGTACAATTAGTTTTTCAGATCATGGAACCAAAACTTTCTTATGAGGATGCTCGGAATGGGCAATCCAAGAGACTGTATATTTAAAAATTCATTGTACAAGTTGTTTTTATGCTCGTGTTATTGCTTTTAAAAAATCAACTTTCGTAGCAGAGTGGCACATATATATAATAACCATGAAGAGAAACCTAATACGTAGGACAATAGTGTATATTTGGATTGTATGTCGAACCAATAATGAGATTCCTTAGTAATTCAGGTATAAGCTTTGAAACAAATACTTATATTAATCTATTGGAATTTGTGACTTTCTTTTAGTGGCCATATCCGTTACTATGTTGCTCAGCACTGAACGATGACCTATGTTTTTCTATCCGGCAAGAATGCATTTTGTACTAGATAATTTGACATTTTTGTTACTAGATGTAATCAACGTAGGTGATATTTTCTCCTGATATTAGTTGCACATGCTATTCTTTGATCAGACATTAGGCATTTTGAGTTGCAGGCATACTAACTGTTGTCATGTACCAACTGTTGTCATATAGAAAATTTAAGTTCATGTCTTAATTCCTCACTGGTGCTATGCAGATTCAAAAATGAGTTTACACTTCCTGGACAACCAGAACTTCTGCTAGACTCTGGCATGGTCCATGCTAAGTTCTACCTTTTTATATTCATTTGCTTGCCTAATTTCCATCCTCCTTTTCACTGATTCCATGAGATCTACCCATTTCCCTCTCTAATTCATGACTGCACATATGTATGCAGCATATGGATCCGTTTTTTCTAAATTTTTTCAATTAGAGATTGTGCATCACAACAATAATAATCATAGCTTGTGCTCGGCTGCTTGCCATTTGTTACAGTACCACTTTATCCGTGTGTAATTTCATATATGGGTTCATATGCTTCTAATTTGAAATTATTTCACACTCTGTCCTTCTGGTACTGTATATTTGTATATTCATCTGCATCTTACACTTCTGTGTGTCGCATGCAGACAAAAAGAAATCTGCCTCCTTGGCTGTAGCTCATCTCAGTTGAGGGAGCACATCCCATTGGTTACCCACTTAGATAGGTATGCAATTTTGGTCTTTTGTAGCAAGGAGACATCTCTAGCTGTTTTTCTTGCTCCGACCTGAAAATGTTGGGCTCTGGTTTGAGCTTTACTTGATAAAAAAATCTCTTCAGTTTTGAATTTTGATCTCCAGTTGGTCTTTTGTGACTGAAATTTGTGATGCTCCTAGGTGGTGTTAAACTGTTCTTGTATCGACAGTTGCGCAAGTGGTCAGGAACTTGCCATATGTGCTGACATATGTGTTGCCAGTTTCACATTATTGTTTTTTCTAATGTAAGTGGCAGAAGCAATTATTTTCAGATTAAGCAATTTGTTAGGACATATTTACAGTTGGAGCAGTGTGGTGCATCCCATGTGTTTGATGAAATGAGCATGCTGTAGCCCTATGCATAACACACATGCCTATCTCGCTGTGTTGGATTAGCGGCATACAGGAGTTTCGTAAGCTCGCATTCCTAGCAAAAAAACTGAAAGTGAGTTCTCATAATAGTATCAAAAGTATCAAATATTATAGTCATGAGTAGAAACAAGTTGATAGAATCAACATCTAATTAGAGATATGATGAGCCCCGTGATGGATCCAATTAAAACAAATTTAATTTAACCATTCACACTCCTGGCTGTTTGGAAACCATATGTATAGGGCAAACATACTCAGTTTCTTTAAAATAACCAAATGTTATGTTTTACTCTCTCCACCATTCATGACTTCATAGTTCACATGTGTGATCTGCTAACATTTGGCACTCTGATCTCTAATACTCTGTAAAAGTAAACATCCCATCCTAATGGTCGGCGGTCGCCTGCTGCCTCACCAAGTCATGTGCTTTTCCACATTAGTCAGGTCAACTTGTTAATCCTTCACAAATCCTTTGCTCTGTTGTGTTGCTAGAAGGCAATCATGAAACAAGTCTGTTTGCACCTTGCTGTGCCAAAACATTTATTGTTATTAGCAGTTAAGAATTTTATGAAATCAGATAGAAATAGTTTTTTGAAATTAAAAAAAATTGAATCTTATATCCATTTGAATTGGGCAGGTATATTTCAAATGTTGGAGCCCCTCTTCTCAGCAAGTGGTGCAGTGAAATTTCTAGATCACTTGAGGTTGCGAGGCTACTACATTGGCTCGGGCTGTCTTTAGCTGAGCTAATCTCTCGAATTCTCTCAGGGGCACATTTTTTTTCTATCTAGAATGTTTTTTCATAAGTACATCTAATTTATTTATCTGTAGTTCATAATAGATTATATTAAGTTATGGAAATATATTTATTATATATTTATATTTATATTCACATTATCATTATCCTGTTGAATGCAAGCCTATTGTAATATAAATATTTTGTTGCCCGTAGCAACGCACGGGCACATTCCTAGTCTTCTTAAAAGCACAAACGCAAATTATTATAATCACATCTCCCACTCTGTGTTCACCATTTGTTTCTATATATCGAGCCGGCACATATACAAGCTAATCCATATCCAATTATCCAGTATGATTATAAAAATAACTAAAAGCGATACAATGAGGGATTGAATTAATCTCAGATAGTGGTCATTATTCGGGGCATTTATTAGATGACCTATTTAATTTTAAGCAAAGTCAGCATCAAGGCACTCCCGGAGTCCCGGTCCTCCAGTGTTGTCTGACACAATTAGCAAAATCGGACGTCTACGTGGCTGCATTTCATCCACATATAACCAGTGGTAGATATTTTCCCCTAGCGTTTGACCACTCACTCTCCTCTCCTCACATCTTATCTGCTCTTCCTCCACCATGAAACAGAGGGCCTGGTTCATCTCCGCTCGTACATCCTCGAGCTCCCCTACTTCCCTGATCCACACGGTGAATCCACTTATCCCTCCTAGTCTCTCTCTCTCAACCGAAGAACCATCTTGTTTTACCACTGTTAAAGGTTCAAACCCCACTGATCTACATCTAGATGGATCCCTAAGTCTATCAATAGTATCAGACGCCTCGATCTAGTGTGTAGATCGAGTTGTTGGGGACAGAAAAGGCACCTCGCAGAGGCGAGGATATCACCTTCTCCGCCGCCACGGGCGAGGGGGAGGAAAAGAGAATTCGCCGTGACGGCGGAACCGTAAAAGAATGATTCGTAGATGAATCTAAAGAAGAAAAGAACACAGAAACGAAACTCGATTTCGAATCGAAACAGAAAAGGCAAAAGAAAGAGGAAAAGTCAAACCCTAACCCTAGATCTACAGAGAGAAAAGGGCGGCGGGGGGTATGGATCCTACCTGGATTTTACCTTGCGTTGCCATCGCCGTCGGCGCGCCGCATGGACGTCGAGCGGCCAAGACACCCGAGCCGATGCGAGGCCACGCCGTCGCGCGACCTCACTCTGGACTCGGGCCAAAGGCACCAACGCAGGGCCATTCGACGGCGGCGCGCTCACCCACGGGTGGACGCGCGCACCGACGAAGGGGCCTGCGGCGGCGCACCTCCTTATCTTCCCCAGGTTGCCATGGCCGTCTGTCCCACTGCTCTGTCTCTCAATTTTTGGGGAGAAGAGGGGGAGGGAGGGGAGAAGAAAAGAAAGAACAAGGGAGAGCTGGTTGCGGCAAGCGCCGGGCTGGCGGAACTCCTCACCGTCACCGGCGAGTACGCCGGCCATGGACCCACTCCACCCGCTGCACTACATGTGACAGACTCAGGGACGGAAAAGAGAGAGAGGAGGTGGTGATGGGGGTCGGCTTCATGCTGGTGTGATGCCCGCCCTCAGCGACGCCGGCGAGCGCGCCGGCCATGGGCCGCGCCATCGAGCGCGCCAGCCAAGGGCTGTGCCGCCGCTGTGGTTCGGGAGAGGGGAAAGAGAAGGGCTAGGGTTAGCAAGGGCGCCGGCCAGGGTTTTGATCCGGCGAAACAAACGGATCGCCGTCCATGGCGATCAACGGCCAGGAATGGCCGCCAATTAGCAGGCCGGATTCGGCCCAGGCGGGGACGTGGCGCGGGCCGGAATGCTGGCCCGCCCGTTGGTTTGCGGGCTTCAAGCCCAGCGCACATGTGTAAAGAGGCCGTGGGCCAGTTTTCTTTACTGGGCCGCAAGAACAGCTGTGAACAATATCTTTTGTGAATTGTTTTCATTAATTTTTTCAGAAGCATATTTGAATATATTTTGTCTATATCTTGTCTCTATTCAATTGGAACCAACGAGAATATTGTTTAGAGATTAGAAAATGTGACAAAATTATTTATGAATAGTATGTTTTAGTGGATTTTAATTCATGTTTTCCGCTGAAAAGTAAAAGTTTCATTCTCTAACTTAGAGGAATATAAAGTTTTTCACTTAAAGTTAATTATGATATTGTTATTTTCTGACCAACGTTGATGATAACAATATTATAATTTTATTTGTAAGGTTTTACTTAAAGATAATTATGGTATTGTTGCTTGTTTTAGTAGCAATATTATAATTTTATTTGAAAGTTTTGTTTAAAGTTAATTATGGTATTGTTACTTGTTTTAGTAGCAATATTATGATTTTATCAGAAAGTGTTTTGTTTAAAGTAGATTATAGTATTGTTATTTTTCAGACCAACGTTGATGATAACAACACTATAATCATATCAGCTTTCTGTTTAAAGTTTAAATCTTTGATTTTAATATCAAAGTGATGATTTTCAGAGAATGGTAAAGATTAAGAGATGCTCTTAGTAAAAGTATTGCTTCTGAAAAGAATAATAAAGAAAAGTTTTTCCGCTGCTATTTGTTGTCTCTTTTCTCAATTAAATCGGAACCAACGAGAAGATTTAATTGGGAGAATAGTTTAAAAGTTTTGGTTAAGTTTTTCCCTGTGGGTAAAAGCTATAATAAAGTTTAAAGTTTAGAAAAGTTTCCGTTGTTTCAAATTAAAGAAAAGTTGCTTATTGGTATTATTTTGTCATTTAAAGAGTCAAAGTTTGAGCATTAATTTGCTCTTGCAACTAAGTCAAAGAAAAGTTGAATTTTGGCATTCTCTTGCCATATGAAATGTTAAAGTTGAGCATTAGTTAGTTGTTACATCTAAAGATAATGCTCAAAGATGAAAAGTTTTAAAGATGTTGTCATTTTATGATCAAAGTATAATGATTCCAACATTATAATTTTATAATAGTCACGAGTTCTATGGTAATATAGAATTCTAAGTGCATGAATGTTGTATGTTTTATTCTTAGTAGAGAGAAATTGATAAGAGTTGATTTCGATCAACACTACAGATAAAGTTTTGAGTTTACCCAACTGCATAGTTGAGATTAAGAAAGGAAAAGATCTTTCTTCAATTTGACCTTTTGGTTAATTTGGAAGAGAGTCCCAAGTGTTGAGAAAAGAGTTTTAGTCTTTTCTCTCAACAAAGTTTTCGTGACATTATGTTTTTTGTCATTTATTTTCCGATTAAGTTGGAACCAACGAGTAGATTTAATCAGAAAATAAAGTATATGTGCATGTTTTGGTCATCGTGACTAAAATAAAGTTTTGTCATTGTATCTTGTCCTTAAATAGTAAAGTTTTTTGTTGAAATAGTCAGACACATGTCTATGTTTGACCAATGTTGAATTAAATATGTGTACTGCCAAAAGTTTTTCAGATCTAATTCTGGAATTAATACATTGGTTGTTGCCAATGCATTCAAAGTTTAATGTCATTTGTCAGGAAATGTTTTGGCACTTGTGTCATTCATTTTCTGAATGGCAGACAAAGTTTTTGTGATACTCATATGTGACTTGAATATCACATAAAAGATGAGAAGTCTGGGGGAGCTATTATGCTATCCCAGCAATACTCATGCACCTTTGTAGTGTCATCATGAGATAGAGACTTACAAAGAGTCGAAGGACAAAAGGAAAACTGAATTTGATTCAAAAGTCAAAATAGCAAGCATGACTTGCAAAAGTATAACGATATGAAGAACTCTAATGAGTTCTTAAAAGTATAACAGTGAAGAACTCTGATGAGCTCTTTAAAAGGAACAAGGAAATGGTACTCCCATTGTTTTACATGACTTGTTCATGTGAATAAAGTTAAAGGTTATATGACTCCTTGTTCACAAATGTTAAACCAGATTCGAAATTATAGCTTCAAAGTTTATGCCACATTTCGAGGGGGAGAAAGATAGAAAGATTAAGATTTAGAAATCAAATTCCCCTTAAAGTCAAAAGTGATGCATTGTATGCATTTAAAGAATGATCTATTAAAGAAAAGTATGACCGAAATGGGAGTATAATGGTCATAACATTGATACCCCAACCATAGACATAAACAAAATTCCTTGAGTTTTGTTTTACCACAAATATAAAGAAAGATAGTAGAGCCTCACAACAACTAAAAGAAAAAGGATGATGCTTAAAACATCATACGAGGCTAGTAAAGACTGAACCCAATCAAAAGCTTAAAGATGCTTGTCTCAATTGATAGATGGGATAATCTGGGGGAGTAAAAGATGTTGAGAACGAAGGCTTGAAGAGAAGTGGGACTGTGTGTTCACTCCAATGATTCAAGCACATCAATTGTCTCGACATATATGTTGGTGTTGTATGATCAACAGAAGTTGAGGTGACGACAGATGTTGATGTAGTTCAACACCCGTCGTTAACTCTTCAAGAGAAAAATAAAGTAAAGGAAATTTTTGCTACTCAGGATTCTGTGGTAACAACTGTTTCTTTGGAAAATCATAAAGAGTTACAACAACCCCAGACAGAAAACAACATACCTAGTTGTATGTTGTTAAAGTATAAGATAAAGAAGCATAAATGAAGGTGATTCCACCTCATATGGAGAAGCCATGAGAGGTGTTCATTCATCCTTCATGGAAAATGTCATGAGATATAGTTGTTTCAAACTTGTTTTGGAACATAGAATAAATTCCTAAAAGAGTCAAACAATAGACTGTAATGGGTCTACAAGGATGAAACGTGACTCCAGAGGGAATATGTAAAAGTAATCTAGCGTGTCTTGTGGCAAAGGGCTTTATGCAAAGAAAGGACAAATTAAAATGAGATTTATTCCTGAAGTCTCATGAAAGGATTCTTTTAGAATCAAAATGACAATAGTGATATATCATTATATGGAATTACATCAGATGGATGTAAAAGTAATGATATACAGAGAATCATGCGAGAAAGCATATACATGACATAACCAAATGGTTTTTGTTATGGAAAGAAAAGAAAATTGTGATATCACCTGATGACATGGTACTTTCTGATTTGTGTATTAAATCGGATCACAAAATAGTGATATCAATTGTTCTACGAGAACAAAGAAAAGTTTTGGGTTTAAGTAAAAGTCAAGATGATGATTTACTCATCTGCAAAGTTCAAAGATGGGAAATGTTTTTCCCACATTCAATATGTAGATAATATGCTACTTGCTAGTAGTAATGTTCAATATACTATGGAAAAGAAGAAGGTTGTTATAACCTACAGTGTTCAAAAGATATAATCTTGTTGAAAATCCATTCGCTCCAGCTAGGAATGGAAATTCATTGAGATAAAAGGAAAAGGGGTATTTTGGATTATCGCAAAGGGCATACATAGAAAGAATTTTAAACGAGATAAAGTATGCATGCGAGCAAACTTATGCCTGTCTTACAGTCAAGGGTAATAGTTTTTGGAATTTCAGTATTGCAGGAACCAATATGAGATCGATCGAAAGAATGGTGGTTCCATTTGCTTCAGCTGTTGGAAGCAGAATCAGTGCTCAAAGGAATTTACCCTGACATAGTTTAAGTATCCGGGATGTTTTGGCAAAAGTCCAATCCAGCATAGATCACTGAAATGGAATTAAAAGAATGATTTGCACTCTTGCAAAGTGTTGTAAGCCTCATGCTAAGTAATAAAGAAACTCATACTCTCAAAGGATTGTGAGTAAAAGGAACTAAGTTTTGGTGAGTTGTTTAGTGAAGCCCACAGTAGTAGCTAACACTCACGATTGGAGTTTTATTGTGGAAAAGCTCCAAAGTTGAATAGTTATGATAAGATGGGTTATGTACACCCAAAGTTATAGCATGATATGAGGCTACATGACAGGCTAAATGGTTGAAGAAACCTTGCCCGGAATTGATAATGGTAATCAACAGTAATATACTATTTAAAAGTTTTCTCTCCTATGACAACATGTCAAGTGTGCTGTCAAACACATTGACAAAGTGTTATATGTTGCAAAGGAGAAAATCCAGAATCACATGATAGTTTTGAGCAAAAGTACCAAGCAATTGCTTGCGGATCCGCTTAACAAAGGCCAACCACCCAAGTCAACATGGGTTTCACGGGAGGCCTATGATTTCTGGATAACAAAGGGCCCAAGTAAAAGTTAAGGTATTGTTTCACTATAGAAAGGTACATTGTGGCTGTCTAGTCTTACAGTAATTGATACTTGTTATGATGAGGCACGTCCTACGTACTGATCTGCACTGAGATGAGGACCAAAAGCAAAGTATGTAAAAGAGATACGTCAAAGTATAAAGTTTAAAGTATAATATGAGATCAATGGGGAGAATGTTAGTATTGATCTCGTCTGACTTGGTCCAACGACCAAGTCAGAGCCCCTAGATCACTCCCTGATCGGGGGAGTCCAACCCAATCGGGTTGTGGGCCCCTGTCGCGCCGCTCTATATATACAGGAGGTGGGGGGCGCAGTGGGAAGTGTGCCGAACAACAGACCGCGTGCCCACTCGCCCACCTCCACAACCCTACCGATCTGGGGGAGCGGACAGCGACGGGAAGCCCCTGCCACGGCCATCACCGGCGTATCTACACAACGCTCCACCGACGAACTCCACTGCACGGCACTGCCTCGAAGGACTTCATCTACATCGATGTGTTCCATCCTCTACCTCCCTACTCCAACGGTGAACCTCTCTCTAAATCTCTCTTCTCCTCTCTGTTAGCATAAAGACCATCTTGATTCAACACTGGTAAAGGTTCAGACCCCACTGATCTACACCTAGATGGATCCCTAAGTCTATCACCCCTCCATCCGCTGCTCAGCCCACCTGCACCATCAGGAGAGACAATCAGCTGAACATGTCACCACCACCGGGCCATGATGCTCGTCTACGTCGCTGCTCGCCAGGACGCCCCCGCTCGCTTTGACCTCGCTGTTGCTGCCGCTGCTCTGCTCCTCCGCCTTCCTTCTTTTCTTCTCGCCGGGATGCCGATGCCCCCGGTCCGGCCACGCTGCTTCTCCACCTCCCTCCTCTTCTCTGTCGCACTAGTCCCCACCGGTCCAGGTCCACCAGATGGAGATCGGAGCACGCAGATTTTCGGGTCCTCGCGCAACTCGGATCGAGTGGACCTGACCGCGGACAGCTTGGCCCACCTGTCGGCGCTCGGTCAACGTTGGTCAACGACGGACGAAAATATGGGACAGAAGCAGCGCTTGCTTATATGGGACAGAAACAGTGCTTGATTTAATATTAGGTAGAGATTTGCTGAATGCAACCAAAGTAGTCATGTTCGATCCCCATGGCGACAAATTTGGATGTTGGAGCGGGATTTATACCCGAATCCAAATACGCAGGTACACAACGTATGCATGGAGTCACAATGGTAATTGTGAGATCTCGTTACCTGCGAAGTTTTGTGCAATTTCGTTGATATCCGGAAGGATGTGCATGTATATTTTGTAGGTCTAGTGTGCACATAGGTGTGTGTGGGCTTAGTGTTCATGTGTACATTTGGACACTACACTGTATCGTAGTTGTGCAGACTTAAAAAAAAAGTTTGGACTTTGCCTTGGAGTATCCGGCTTCAGTGTTAAATAAATTGTTAACCAGTCGATCTTCAAATTCGAAAAAACCGGACCGGTAAACCGGAGAAACCGGTTGGTTAATCGAGATTACCGGTTTTACTGTGTCGGTTTTACCTTCTAACCGGTCGGTTTTTATTACCGGACCGGACCGGTTAGACCGGTCACCGCGGCCGGTTTCCACCGGTTTTTTTAATCATGTCCAACTTTGGAATAAGGCCGAACGAACCTCGAAACATGTAGTAAGACCAGGGCAACATGGTAGACAAGAATTCGAACTTATAAGGTCGAAAGGATTGTTGTCCCTAGTATTTTAGATTTAGAGGAGGGTGAAATATTGAATTCTTGAAAAAAGTAAAATAGTGAACAAAATGTTTAGGTGTGTTTGGAAATATGTCATTCTAATTTTTGCGGTTTGGAAATATGTCATCTGTGTGTCACTGATAGGTGGGTGTCACCACAGTTACTCACATGTGGGTCAGGATGGAATATCGCCGCTTTAGCAAAATTATAATGGTATGGTGCAAATTTTTACAAAAATATTTAGATGTAGGACCTGATTGTTTGGTGCCCAAAAGTTGTCATACCAAATATTGGGCAAACTAAAATGTAGGCATACCATACAAAATTTTGGGCAAAAAATTCAGAATGGATCTTGGTTGGATGCCAACCAAAATGAGTACCAAAATTTATGAGCTTGTCCTGATTTTGACTGGCACATTCACTTTTCTATTTTTATTCGCAATGACATCCTTATTAGGCCAAGCGAAATTTTTTTCACGATAGTCAAATCATATGTTTAAATACTAATTAAAATCATTAAATATAGATCAATTACCCAACTAATTACACATATGTAGTGTAAATCACGAGACGAATCTATTAAAGCTAATAAACCAATAATTAAAACATGCTTCCTGTAGCACCACATTGTCAATTCATGAAATAGTTTTGACTTAATAGTTCATCTTGCGAATTAACTCTATTTGTATATTTTTTATAATTCGTTTATATTTAATATTCTTAATCAGTGTCAACATCTTCTGATGTGATAATGTGATAGACGAAAATTTTTCCATATGATCAGGACCTTAGTAGTAAAATTTGATGCCCGTCTTCCTATGATTTTTTTAAAATTTTTAGAGATGATCTAAATTCGATGCCTAATCTTTGTATGATTGCAGTTCCAATGGAGAAGCTCGAAAAAGCAGCACATGCCGAAACAAACCAGCCACCCATCCTGTCTGGACCCCACCAAATCCAACGGCCTCTAGCCCACTACAGCGACGCCGCAGCAGCCTCCCCGTGCTCAAACGGTGGGTTCAGAGGTCAAAATTGAGATGCAAAATTAGGAGATTTTGCACGGATTTTGGGCTGAAAAGCACTGTTGCAAACTGAAAAACACCGTAACACTTTTCGTTTGTTTGTGGTAAATATTGTCGTACCATAGCCTAACTAGGCTCAAAAGATTCGTCTCGCAAAGTACATCCAAACTGTGTAATTAGTTTTTGATTTCATCTACATTTAGTACTTCATGCATGTACCGACATTTTTAATATGATATTTGATGTGATGATTAATCTTCTTTTTACATAATATATTTTGGAGAAGTTAGACTCCTAAACACGGCCCAAAATCGCCTCTGACACCACAACCTCACGTCACGGCACGAACCAAAACAAGACCGGGATCCGCGACGCACCGGCTCCGACCAATCAGGACCCAGCGATCCAGGCTGGCGATCCGCGCCAAAAGACCCAAACCCCTCCCTGCCGTCGGATCCACCGGAAAGAAACACACCCGCAGCTGATCCGGGCCGCCCACCCCTCGCGACCCGGATATACCACGCGGATGCCGCCCTATATATAGGAGGCGGCTGCCCGGCTTGCTTAAATTTTTCCGGCCTCCCTCTTCCTCGCGCGGCGCCTACCCCGATTCGAAGCGTGCGAAGAGAGCGAAGCAGCCCGGAGAGGTATGCCCGCAAGCCCCTTTTCCTCTTCCCCCTCCTCGGCGGTTTCTAATTCGAGGAGGCGTCGTTGTCGTGGTTCTCGCGGCCGTGCTGGTTTTTGCTTGTTTCGATTTCGTGGTTCGTTGGTTGGGGATCGGGTGTGTTAGGGGTTGCGCGTCAGCGGCTATGGGGTGTTAGGGTTTGCTCGGCTGATCTGCTCCGATTTGGGCGGAAACTGCTTGCTGCGTGGTGCTCGGCTCGGTTTCGATCGGGTTTGCCTCTGTTGGTTCGGGATAGTAGCGATTGTTTGGGTGTATTAATTATGATTTCGTGTGGAATTGCAGCCCTGGTTGAAATTACTGGTAATTTTTGGGGATTTAGTATTTGTTCGCATGGTTCCCTCTCCCTATGGAATTTAGTATCGCTGGGGGAATATAGCATAGTATGCATGTTATGTGGGACTATTGGAATACTCGATAGTTCGAATGTGAGTTTATTGCTGAGTAGCACTTCTGATTTTGCGTTCTATTGAAAGCTTAGTGGGTTTAGTTAGCATCCTTGTCATTATCACCTTGGGCTTGGATAGGTCTCGAACTCTAGATGCTCATGATAGGGAGTTGTGTTTTATCTCAATTTGCAGACAAGAGTGTGTCTTATCTCAATTAGCTATGGAAATTTTATTAGACACATTGTTGGTTTGAATTGTGCATTCTTGCTGGAGCTGATGTCTATCCTGTACAAATTTGGACTACTGTTTTATGCTATTGGTTGTTTTGGTGGTTGTGCTTATTGTTGATATAACAACTATAATCATATGTTGCTGGTGGCTACTGCAAACATCATATTGTTGTGATTAATAATTATAGCCATTAAACTTGCCACTGAAGAACTAGTGGTTGAATCTGAACATAGCACAATGATAGCCAACTTTGCTTCACCTAGTGGTACTTTGCTATTTGACTGCTTTGCAAGAATCCTGTATTTCATATGCTGCAGGCTCACATGTGTATGTGATTTGTTTTTTGAATTCATGACCTGTTAATAGTTGCAATTTACTCCCATTCCATGTTGAAAATGTTCACTTGGTATCTCATCATTTATTCCTGCAACATAGGTGTTTAGATGCTTAGATTTTGTTGCTTTGTAGTTTGCATGGGCAATGGTTTCCTTAGACAATTTTGCTGACCTACTACTATTTCCCCTCTTTTGATCAGCAACATGGTGCATTATGGGAAATGATTATGGCTGGCACATTTATATTTGTATATAGTACCATTAAAAGTTCATTTCACATTCTGAAATGAAGACTTGGGGGACCTGATTTTTTCTTTCTTATATTGTAGATGGCCCGTACCAAGCAAACTGCTCGTAAGTCCACGGGAGGGAAGGCTCCCAGGAAGCAGCTTGCAACTAAGGTAAAATTCTTCTTTAGATCTGCATGTTTTTGCTGTTAGATGTTGATATTTGTTTTAAGCTTCAACTGAATTTGACTGTTGTGTTGCTTCATAGGCTGCCCGTAAGTCAGCACCCACCACTGGAGGAGTGAAGAAGCCCCACCGCTACCGCCCTGGAACTGTTGCCCTCCGGTTAGTAAAATAACATCCTTCGTTTTTTCACCTCGCAGCCTAGTGTTTTACTGTAATTGATATGCTGTGTTGTGATTGCAATTTAACAGTGAGATCCGTAAGTACCAGAAGAGCACTGAGCTGTTGATCAGGAAGCTGCCCTTCCAGAGGCTTGTTAGGGAAATTGCACAGGACTTCAAGGTTTGATACCTTAAAGTTTGACAAATATGAGATTGTGTTTTGGCACTTCACATCTTGTTATTAGATATGATCCTGATCAAATCTGTTTTTGTTTCAGACTGATCTGCGTTTCCAGAGCCATGCCGTGCTTGCCCTCCAGGAGGCTGCTGAGGCCTACCTTGTTGGTCTGTTTGAGGACACCAACCTGTGTGCCATCCATGCTAAGCGTGTGACCATCATGCCCAAGGACATTCAGCTAGCCAGGAGGATCCGTGGCGAGAGGGCTTAATCCCTCAAATCATTGTGATAAAAATGAAGTCTCATCGTAGTAGTGGTTTAATGTGGTTTCATGTTCAGGACATTTGAGTAGGCTTGTTTTGTGGATTATAAGTTCCTCTTCTGCCCCACTATGTGATTGCTACTATCTTCGTTGGTGTTATTACTAGTGTCGAAATACTTGAATCGTCTAATGTTGGTACCGTGTTGACAGTGTGATGTTGCTGACTAGCAGTGCTGTTTGGATGCTGGTGGATTGTGTGCTTCATTGCCTTGTCTGATCGTTCGTTAATGAGTACTGAGTTCGTGTATTTTTTGGGGTCCACGTACGCTCTGTATCTTTTTTTTTTTGAGAACTGCTTCTTTCAGTCATGCATTCGCATTGTTACATTCCTGTTGCAGAACTGGCAACAGGAAGCCAGGAGCGTCACCTGCCCAGAATTGAGCAGCGCTAGCACTAGCATACTGAGCACTTCTATGGGCAGCCGTGTTTGCCGATCTAGGTACATGTATTACACAGAAAGACGAAAAGGAAGCAGAAGTCCTGGATGTCACTGAAGATAGACATAAAAGGCGATCGTTGCGATGCTCTGTTCCTCCGTAGCCCCAGCAATTCAAGTGAATCAGTCTCCATAATCACTTGCCCAGTTGTGACAGTGTGGATCAGCTGCACCCCTGCACGCAAGGCCTCTGCTTCCGCAGCCAAAGGACCTGACAGCACTGATATTGGCCGGTTCATACCCAGCAGGAACTCCCCCTGATCTGTTCTTGCCACCGCTCCAATTGCACCTGATCCACTTGTTAAAGAGAATGCTCCATCAACATTCACCTTGAGCACATTTGCCGGGGGTCGTCGCCATCTCTGAACAACCCTGGGGACAGTAGGAACATATAAACCTTCTCTGGGGTCGTACCCTCTGTATCTCATACTGGCACTTTGTGATGTCTTCACGCTTTATGTCTTCAGTGTACATGCCAATAACATCACTTCACCTTCCACCCTAAAGAAGTGGTATTATGACAACCTCAGTAACCTGAAACTGGATTTGTTTGATCGGCGCTATACATTTAGAAATGAAGAGTATTATCAATATCAAAATCTCTTTGGACGGCAGAGCGACAGTAAATTTACCTCATGTGGTGAGCAAATATGTAGTCCCGAATTAGAGTAAATTTATGGTAAATTTACTCCCAACCATCAAACATACCCATGGTAAAGTGATTAGATTTGTTTCTGCCCCTGACGTTTTTCTGCCAGATCCGCGCCGTCTTCGCACTAACTCATCAGAATTTCGAGCGTCTTAGTGCGTGTGATCTCATCGGACTATAGCACTTATTAAAACAAAAGGAAAGGAGAGCAAACAAAAAGCCACCTCGCGGGATCAATCACTAGGCCCGACCGACCGGAAGCTCCTCACTGCATCCCCGCACAGCTCCGTGCGCTGTCGAATTGGCCGCCGGAAGATGGCGACGCCGACGCCTCTCACCGTGGAGGACGTGCTGCGCGTCAACGGCAGCAGCCGCTTCGCCACCGCGATGGCGGCCGCTTCCCCCTTCGCCTTGCTCGCCGACGCCCTCCTCGCCGCCCGCCGCATCTGGCTCAACGAGGTGGGTCGCTTGCTCACCTTCGCCTTGGGCACTCTCCACTCCCTACTTCAAATTCCAGTACTGATGGTGATGATGCTTGGCTGCCCCTCTGCGCGCGCGGCTCGTCGCTCAATCGGATCAAGGTCGATGTCAACGGATGGCTCGAGGCCTTCGCGGCGCACCCGGCAATCGGAACCACTTCCCCCTCTGTCTCCAAGTGGGTGGCCTCCTCCCCCTCCCCCTCCTGTCCACTCAATTCGACTGTTTACTTTCAGCTCTCGTCTTTCCTGTTGCTGATCGTTCGAAGCTCAGGTCACTGTAGCTGTGTGTGTATCTTTTAACCCTTAATCGGCGTACTAATAATTACATTGCATGAAAACAACTAGGACATGACATGCTTACGCGTTATGCTGAATCCAAGCGTTAAACGAGGGAACTGAACTGATGAATTCTATCACTTGACATGATCAACGGCAGCCAAAATGGTAATCTCTGTTTGCTATCTGCTGTAGGTGGAGCAAGGAAGAGCAATCGGCAGCTATCTCCACAGCCACAGACTCGACTGCCCAGGTGCCTTTTATATCAGCTCTTTGGTTTCCTTGTACTATCGGATATGATCTCTGAACTTAATTTGCTTTCTCCACCTGCTGTGCAGGAGCTGGCAGAGTGGAATGCCAAGTACAGGGAGAAGTTCGGCTTCGTGTTCATGATTTGTGCATCTGGGAGGACTGCACCTGAAGTGTTGGCTGAGCTTAAGGTCTGCACACATTACCTCAATCTTTCAGGTCCCAGTGTTTGTTTTCCACAGTTGACATTTGTGCTACAAATTTTCTGGTATAGTGCTCCAGATTCAGCGTTTTGATTTTTGGTGTAGGCATCTGGAAATACCAATAAAGTTGAAACCCAAAGTATAACCAGGACCATTCCTGCACATATCTGCAACCTTAGAAAATAAAAGACTCGATGAATCTGAAATCTTCTGGTCCAAACTAAAAGCTGGAACGATGTTCATGCTTTTGACTCTGCCAGGTTTTTATGTTTAATGATTGCTTTGGTATGCTTCACTGTGTTAGTTATATCTTGGTCCATCGCTGAAAGATTAACTGAAAGAATGTATGCAATTTTTTATTTCTTTCATTTTAATTACCTTCATATTGTCCTGCTGCTATTTCAGAGACGTTATGTGAATAGGCCAATCGTTGAACTTGAGGCTGCAGCACAGGAAGAACTTAAGATAACTGAACTGCGTCTTGCAAAGCTTTTCTCATCAGAGCCTACTGTTCCATCTACTATTACTAAAGCCCCCAACATCCAATCAGATAAAGCAGCAGGTATCAATTCTATTCTATCTTTTCTAGGTTCTATGGAAGGTCTCCTTTTCAGGTTATTTGTTTGCGTAGTATTGTTGCATCTATCAGATATCTGTGTGCAAGCCATCTTATGTTCACAGGTCCACACCTTGCATATGGTATTCTATGAAAACCATCGAATCTGTTTTGATTCTTCCTTATCCGGAAGTTCTGTGTAGTCTTAAACAATCACAGTTTACAAATACTGCATAGTTCTGACAATGAATATGTCTAGGAGTTGGTGCTAAGATTTTCTTATTGTTACCCATTTTATTAATTGAAATAGTCTAATTGATTTTTCTCTCAATAAATAGAAACAGAATTCTAAAAATAATGCATCTACAAAGACTTAGCGTTATCTCGCAAGAAATATTTTTGAAACAATAACACAATAATTCACAGCAACAAACAAATAAGCTGGTGTTACTGAATGGGTGTGCTGTTATTGATTTCATCTAGTTTACAGTCGTACTAATCATAATCAGAATCCATAGTTTCATATCAGTCTCATTGCTAGCATAGACAAAAAACATTTTTCATCTTGGGTTTAATTATTTTGCATATATATACAATTTGGTTTATTCTGCTTCTCATCAACTAAATTTTCAAAAGATCGCATACGGATTATTGGAGCACATCTTGGAGCTCTCCCCCAGCCTTCTGCCAATAAAGCTCCTGAAATTACAGGTAGCTCCAACCGAAGTCGGCCCCCCATTACAACCCATGTGCTGGATGTTGCCCGTGGATCCCCTGCATCTGGAATCGAAATTCATCTGGAGATGTGGAAGGATGTTTCAGCTCCTCCGTCATTCAGCAACAAAGATTTCAGTGGATGGGCAACTCTTGGCACTTCAGTTACAAACAATGATGGCCGCAGCGGTCAGCTGATGGACATTGTTGACAATGCTGCTCCTGGCTTCTACCGCATAAGCTTCAACACTGGCAAGTATGCGCCTGCAGGGTTCTTCCCTTATGTCAGCATCATATTTGAGATCAAAGAGAACCAGACGGCAGAGCATTTCCATGTTCCTCTCTTGCATTCCCCTTTCTCGTTCACCACTTACCGTGGTAGCTAAGTTGTTATGACGTGTAATTACCTCAGCTTGTTGGTATGTTTAAGAACAGCCGTGTAAACTTAGACACTTTCATTGCGACGAACAATCTTGTTACATGTAAGCAGACTTTAAACTTTCAATAATAAATATTGTTGCTGTTGCTACTTATGATCGAATGACAAGTACTGTCGTCAATCCTTTTTAGCAGTATGTTGTAATGTGTTTGCCATTATAGAGTAGATTGATCTTTCGTGTGGATCTGAATGTCATATAGCATGTTCCGGGAAAGGAATCTGGGCCGAAATTTGTTGCCGATGGTTCGGCCTCATACATTTGTTTGGGCCTGATTGAGCTAAACTGAACACGTTTTAGAATGGGCCAGGCCATTAAGGAAGAGATCACCCATATAAAATGGCTAAGTTGCCATACTCCATGACCATTAGAAGTCGATTCATTGCACAATACCACCACCTGGTGCATTTGTTAGAGCTCTGAAAGCTAATTCTCTGCTGATTTTAGTAGGAGCTCTACCAAATAGTTTTTCTAAAAAAGTAATTCTTTGCTGATTGTGTGAGGTGGTTCGAAATGAACTAATCCCCTATTTCATCTCTTTCATATGTATGATGTGAGCCACATCATACATACACATATCTTCAGAAAATAGTTTCAAAGTGGGCTAACTGATATTGTTTTCAAACTTAGAATTTTTTATCTCCTTCATAAAAAGATTCAAGTCAGTGTCAATTACCCTACTTTGAAATTATTTGAGATAATTTCATGGCCGGACCTTCAACTTGGCACGGAGTGTCATTTGAGTCCCTGAATTCTCAAAATGCACATCCACGCTCCTAAACTTACTAATCAATTCACATGGGCTCCAAAATTCTATTACCCTTGTTAAGCTGCACACGTGGCAAGGTGACCTTGCGATGACGTGTCCTGATATGTTGTTAGCAAATAATGCGAAAACAAGATCGAACACGAGACACGATTTTTACGTGGAAAACCCTCGCGGGAAAAAACCACGGGCGCCAATCGGCGATCTTCACTATGATGAGAGAGTTACAACGCAGGGAATACAATGAGCCCTCTTGCTCTCCCGTGCGGCTTACAAGATGTATATATATGGTGGACTAAACTGACTGCAGTCAAATACGGAAACAAATCCGCTAAACACATAACCCGAACCGTGGGCCCTCCAGGCGTCCCCACAAGACTCACGTTAAGAATTCGGATCATATCCAACAAACTCCACCTTGAGACGAATTCCATCTTGCAGCGAATGAAGTATCATCAATGAACTCACTTCAATAATAAATAATCACCAGCGCCAAAAGTCACTAGGACTTAAACTTTAATCCCAACCAAGCTTGAGCATAGCTCAAACTTAGCTGTAGGAACAGGCTTAGTCATCATATCAGCGGGATTGTCACGAGTATGAATCTTGCGTACTTTAATAACACCACCTCGAGCAATAACATCTCGAATAAAATGATACCTGATGTCAATGTGCTTTGTTCTCTCATGAAACATCTGATCTTTAGTAAGGCAAATAGCACTTTGACTATCACAATGTATAGTAACGCAAGAAGAAATCCCGCAAAGTTAAGAGTATAAACCTCTCAACCAAATAGCTTCTTTAGCAGATTCAGAAACAGCCATATATTCAGCCTCAGTAGTGGACAAAGCAACAGTAGCCTGTAAACGTGCTTTCCAACTCACAGCACAACCACCAATGGTGAAAACATAACCTGTGAGAGACCTCCTAGTATCCAAATCACCAGCATAATCAGAATCAACATAACCAATAAGTCCACGTGTAGATTTCCCAAACCGCAAACAAGCATTAGAAGTACCACGCAGATATCTGAAAATCCACTGAACTGCATTCCAATGCTCTTTGCCAGGATTAGCCATGTATCTACTGACAACACTCATTGCATGAGCTAAATCAGGACGAGAACAGACCATGGCATACATAAGTGAACCAACAGCACTTGAATATGGAACTCTAGACATGTACTTAATATCTTTATCTGAAGCTGGACATAAATCTAAGGACAATTTAAAATGTGGAGCTAACGGAGTACTCACTGGTTTTGCATCTTGCATATTAAAACGACGAAGAACCTTCTCAATATAACCTCGCTGACTGAGGTATAACATACCAGATTTTCTATCTCTGATAATTTCCACACCAAGAATTTTCTTGGCTGCACCAAGATCCTTCATCTCAAATTCTAAATTCAGTTGTGCCTTCAGCTTAGCTATTTCTGATTTATCTTTTGCAGCAATCAACATATCATCAACATAAAGAAGCAAATAAATAGCTGAACCATTAACTGTCTTCAAATAGACACAGCTATCATAATTAGACCGCTTAAAACCATGAGAGATCATAAAGGAGTCAAATCTCCTATACCATTGCCTAGGAGATTGTTTCAAGCCGTAAAGAGATTTCTTCAATCTACAAACGAGGTTTTCTTTTCCAGGAACAACAAAACCTTCAGGTTGGTCCATATAAATAACTTGTTCTAACTCCCCATGCAAGAACGCAGTTTTGACATCTAACTGCTCCAACTCATAATCATGCATAGCAACAATACTCAACAAAGTACGAATGGAACTATGCTTAACAACTGGGGAAAAGACATCATTAAAATCAATACCTGGAATCTGGCTATAGCCTTTAGCAACCAACCTTGCTTTATATCTTTCTTCCTTTCTCTTGAAAATCCATTTGCAACGAACGGTCTTTTTACCCTTAGGCAATTGCACTAAATCCCAAGTACCATTCTTTTCAAGAGACTCCATCTCATCATGCATAGCGGCCATCCAATTGTTGCCATCAGCAGAAATAATAGCCTCAGAATAATTAGAAGGTTCAGCACCTTCAATCTCTTCTGCAACACTTAAAGCATAAGCAACATTGCATTCTTCAATCAACCTTTTTCTAGGCTTAGGCCCCCTTCTGGGCCTATCATTAGCAATTGAATGTTGTGGAGGCTACACAACTGGAGAAGAATGCTCAACAATAGATGGGTCATCAACAATTGGAGAATCATCAACATTAGGTGCATCTTGGACAGCAACATTATCATTATCTGGTGTACTATCAACATCAATAAAATGCTCCACCTGCACACTTGAAGTTTGCTGAACAGGAGCACTAGTAGAAGGGTTGTCATGCAACATAGCAGATTCATTAAAAATAATATTCCTGCTAATCACAACCTTTTGAGTTTGTGGATTCCACAATTTATAGCCTTTAACACCAGATTGATAACCAAGAAAAATGCACTTAACAGCTCTAGGCTCTAATTTACCATTATCAACGTGAGCATAAGCAGTACAACCAAAAACTCTCAATTGCGAATAATCAGCTGGAGAACCAGACCATACCTCAATTGGAGTTTTCTTATCAATAGCAATACTGGGTGAACGATTAATCAAATAGCAAGCAGTGGAAGCAGCTTCAGCCCAAAAACGTCTATTCAAACCAGAATTAGACAACATGCAACGGGCCTTAGAGATGATAGTCCTGTTCATACGCTCAGCTACACCATTCTGATTTGCAATATGACTTAAATTCGTGAGAACAGAATTCCATCCCATTATCAGTACGAAGCTTTTTAACCTTCTTTTCAGTTTGGTTTTCAACCATAGTCTTCCACTCTTTAAATGCTGAAAATGCTTCTGATTTATCTTTCAAGAAATATGGCCATACCTTTCTAGAATAATCATCAATTATGGTCAACATATAACGAGCACCACCAAGAGAAGGCTTGCGAGATGGTCCCCATAAATCAGAATGCACATAATCAAGAATACCTTTACTTGAATGAGTAGCGGTATTAAACTTCACCCTCTTGTGTTTGCCAAACACACAATGCTCACAGAAATCTAACTTGCTGATGATATGCCCATCGAGAAGTCCTCTCTTACTCAGCACTGCCAAACCAAGCTCACTCATATGCCCGAGACGCATATGCCAAAGATTAGTAGTATCAGAAGTAGATAATGAATTAGAAATTACAGCAGCATCACCTGTAATTGTAGTACCTCGAAGACGGTACAAATTGGCAGATTTTAAATCACCCCTCATAACAATAAGAGAACCTTTTGACACTTTCAAAACTCCATCTCCACCGGCGTACTTGTACCCTTTGCCATCAAGAAATACTCAAAGAAATAAGATTCTTACTCATATCTGGAATATGCCTCACATCTGTCAAAGTTCTGATAATACCATCATGCATCTTAATCTGAACAGATCCGATGCCAATAATCTGATGTGAACTATCATCACCCATTTTAACAGAACCACCTTGGATAGAATCATAAGTGATGAACCAATCTCTATTAATGCATATATGAAAGGATGCAGCAGAATCAAGAATCCATTCATCACCATTATTTGCACATCCAGCAAAAGCAACAAGAACCTCAGAACGATCTGAACTATCAGTAGCAGCAACAGAAGCATTACCTTCATCAGATTTACCTTTCGGTCTATATGTGCCAGTTCTCTTTTCCTTATTCTTCAATTTGTAACACTCAGAAATAAAATGAGTGTCCTTCTTGCAGTACCTGCAGAATTTTTCACCCTTGCCTCTAGACTTTGAACGACCTCTATAGCCATTCGAGCTCTTGCCTCTATAACCATCATTTGATTTATTTTGTGTCCTGCCACGAACAGACAATGCTTCTCCATTGGAAGCGGAACCTTCAGAAGACACCATTTGTTTCATCTTCTCCTTAGATTGCAAAGCTTCATAAACCTCATTCACCGTTAGAGTATCACGACTATACAATATAGTGTCTCTGAAGTTTGCAAAAGAACTAGGCAGTGAGCACAAAAGAATAAGACCCAAGTCCTCATCCTCATATTTTACCTCCATAGACTGTAGGTCAGCGACGATCTCCTTAAAGACCGAAAGATGGGTAGACACAGAGCCACCTTTTTGCAACTTGTGTGTATATAACTTCATCTTCATATGCATCTTGCTTGTCAAATCTTTTGACATGCAAATTGACTCCAACTTGAGCCATAAAGCAGCAGCGGTTTTCTCCTGCAAAACCTCTTGCAAAATATTGTTTGAAAGATGAAGATGAATATGAGACAAGGCTTTACGATCTTTCTTTTTCTCATCATCGGACCAAGTTTTTGAATCCTTGTTCCCGAATTTATCAAGCGCATCATCCAAATCAGCCTGCGCTAAAACAGCCCGCATCTTAACTTGCCACAATGCGAACCTTGTATCTCGATCAAGTAGTGGAATATCATACTTCATAGTAGCCATTAGGAAGAAATAACCAAGAGAAAATAATCTGCAGTAAATAAACTAGGTATAATATCGTGTAACCCTAGCAATAACCTGCAGCCTGGTACACCTCCGTGTACATTCAGCAGAAAACTGAAGAACTCCTGGTAGCTTCCTTGTGTGGCTGTAGCAGAACTCCACCAAACTGATTTTTTTTCACGAGATTAGAAACAGCAGGCCTGATCTGATCGATGACCTGCAGCAACAGCGGCACAGTTTTCTCCTCCGCCTGCAGGAACAGGGCAGCGGCACGCAGGACAACACCTGTTCGGTGTTTGCACTTGACCTCGATCCACGTGCGGAATAGCGGACTCGATTTCTCCTCTGCCTGATGCACGCGCAGCGATAATCCTCCGCCTGAGACAGAACTGCAGCGGCAGGGACTTGCAAGCGCAGCTATGCACCTGTGCCTCGACTCCACCTCGGGCGCTCCACGCGCGGTGATGTGTGGAAGGGAACGGCCCGAGGAACTCGACGAGGCGAACGGCGGCGGCGGCGACGTAGGGACTCAAACCCTAATTTTTTTTCAATCGAATCTCGTACCAAGCTCTGGTACCACTTGTTAGCAAATAATGTGAAAACAAGATCGAACACGAGACACGATTTTTACGTGAAAAACCCTCGCGGGAAAAAACCACGGGCGCCAATCGGCGATCTTCACTATGATGAGAGAGTTATAACACAGGGAATACAATAAGCCCTCTTGCTCTTCCGTGCGGCTTACAAGATGTATATATATGGTGGACTAAACTGACTGCAGTCAAATACGGAAACAAATCCGCTAAACACATAACCCGAACCGTGAACCCTCTAGGCGTCCCCACAAGACTCACGTTAAGAATTCAGATCATATCCAACAAACTATGTGGACCCTGTTGCCGGAACTCCGGTGGCGCTTGGCCTCCGGGGCCCCTGCCGTGAGGCGCCTTTTGCCCGCCGACCTGCGCACCTAGCTGCCGGTGCTGGAGGGCCACGCTCGGGAGCAGTGGGAGATGGCGGCCGCGCTGGAGGGCGGTGGCCCCGACACCCTGTCGGCCATGGGGCATGGGCACAGACGCTGCCCTGCCGGAGTAGACGGGTACGGGAAGCTTTGCCACGAAGTCGCGAACCACGCCATCGAAAATTAGCCGCCTGAGCTCTTGGTCCATCCAGCACCGCCGGCCGCCGCCTAGAGATGTAGAAGCAGGGCGCCATCATAGTCTTCCCGACCGATTCGTCGCGTACGTCGGCCGCCGGAGGGAGCTAGCACCTCAGGGAGCAGCGCGACGACAAGCCGCACCCAGCCAGCACTCGCCTCGACTCTGCTCGCTGGCGGAGTTCGGCAACGCGTCCCGAACAGCGTGCCTCAATGGCAGATTGCCCGAGCCGATGGCAACCGGTACCGCCGCGCCGAGCGCAGGCATACGCAGCCTCGCCGGAGGGGGCGTCGGCCGGGACCGCGGCATAATGGGCGGACGGCGGCGTCAATCCGTGCGCGGGCAGCCAGAGGTCGCGAGTCTGCGTGAGATGACGGCGGCGATGGACGCAGCCCCATCGGAGGGGATGGCAGTCAGGCCACGACCACGGCGGGCGAACGAAGGCAGCTAGCGCCCGGATGTCGCGGCCGGCGCAAGCAGATGCGCGCGGTGGCGGACTGTGATTAAGTGACTTAGACTGTCTCCAACAAAGCAGGCATCTTGCGACCCAAACCCAAAAAGCATCGCGCACAGTATTTTTGGGTTACAAACACACGATCCAACAGAATACTCAAACCAGCGATGCATTTTGGGTGGCAGGTGATGGAGAAGGCAAATCTGCGTTGCCTCTCTCCACAGATGCATTTCGGAGCTCAGAGGTGGGCCCCTCTGGTCAGGCTCGGCACGCTGCTGCTGCTGGCCAGTTTTGCATTAGCTGTTGGAGGAAGTCAATTTTGGGTGAGTGACCCTTCTACTGTGTGCGACTCAGATCGTGAAATGGGTCTGCTTTTTAGGTTCGTGCTGTTGGAGATAGCCTTAGGCCCTCTTCAATGGTTAGAGCCAACTGCCAACATGACTCGTAGATATATTAGAAAAATAAGAGCACAAAAATGTCTTGGAGAATAGCACGGAGGTAGGAGCTGAACTCTTTCTTTTACAACTGTCCATACAATAAAATATTTATAAACTACCCTAAGAGCAACTTCAGCAGCGGCCTCCAAATTGAGACCTCTAAAACCTATTTGGAGGCCAAATTATAAAATATAGTAAGCATCCAACTCCAGCAGGGATATCAACTTGGACCTCTATCCTTTCGTGGGCCTATATGTCAGAGAGAGAGGGAGGGTCCAGGAAAAAAGAACGCGGAGCATCCGCCTGCCTGTCCACCCGGCACCGTCCGCCGCCGCCGGTGACTCGCCGAGGCGCCGTGGCGTCTCCCTGGTGCTGCTCCTCGCCGCAGGCCACCGCCGCCCAGTACAGCAGCCGCGTCGGAGATAGCGTCGCGGCGGACGTCGCCGGCGCGGACTCGGCGTCGTTCAGGACCTCGAACATCTAGGCTCCTCGGCCGCTCGTCGAGCCGCTTGTCGAGCCCCGCGCACCTCGTCGGACTCGAGGAGGTGGTGGCCGCGCAACGCGTAGGCGGCGGCAGCCGGCGCGCGGTACTTGTTGCAGCACTGGCACCGGATGCCGGCCTCCCAGAGCTCCGACACGCGAACGCCGAGACGAGGGTGTCGCAGAAGAGGACAGGAGTGGAAGGTTGCTGTTCGCCGCCGCTTGGCTCGCCGTCCGCGTGTCGCGACCTCGGCGGTGCCGACGGACGACCTCGTACTCCTCTGCTCCGTCCCGACCGTCGAGCGCGTCGTCCTGGACGGGAAGAACACGACGTCGGAGCCGCGCAGCGTCGACGGCGAGCTCGGCGCCGCAGGCCGGGCACCAGGGAGGAGTTGAAGTGCCCGGTCAAAGATTCAAAAGACGCGCTCTGCCTCGTTGCAGCCGTCACTAGTCTGTGAGTTTGTTACTCGATTTGCAGCCTCCAGTGCTTGCGACGATGGACTTCCCGGAGCTCGCCAAGCTGGTCTTCTCGAGGGTGCAGCAGATGGAGCCGCACAACGTCGGCAAGATGCTCGGCTGCATCCTCCTCAGGAGCCCGACGAGGATGAGATGGTGCAGCTCGCCTACGGCAACAACGCCACCATGCACGCCAAGATCAACGACGCCAAGGCCACGCTCGGCGCCATGTACGCGCGCTGCTCCACGCAGCACCACCACCAGATCGGCGCCGCCGTGGTGTTCGTGGCAACGACGAAGGGAGTGGTCGTCGACGAGGCCGTGGCGGAACACATCCGGGATGTGTTCCCGCGCCGCCATCAAAGTGAAGCGGCGCGCGGCGCCGGCGGCTAGTGCGGCGGCCGTCTCGGTGCCCGAAGGCGCCCATCTCCCAGCCGTCGCACGCGGGGGAACGACACACGGTGAGATCCAGCCTCCGGGCGGAGGACGGGGACGAAGGCGTGGAGCGGGATGAGGAGGAGGGAGGGCTCTGGGGATCTCACAGGCGGCGAACCGGGGTGGTGCCGTGGTGGCGGGCCGGGGGTGGTGCCGCCGGTGACGGGGGTGGTGTGAAGCGAGGAGGCTGCGGCGAGATCTACGCGAGAGGAACGTTCGCGAGAGAGATCGGGAGAAGGAGAAAAAATAAGAAAAGAAAAAAAGTGGGGCCCACTTTTTGGAGGGGGAGTAGAGGCCCAGCAACTCCAGCAAGGGCCTCCATATGGACCTCTACTCCAAAATTTGAAGATTTAGTGAAAAAATACAACTCCAGCAGGACCTCCAAATGGACCTCCATTTTTTAGGTATCTCCAAATTCTCTCTCCAAGCCTCCATTCCTAGAGGCCCTCTACTCCCCCTCCAAAACTGGGTCACACCATTTTCTTTTATTTTATTTTTTTCTTTTCCTCCCTCCCCATCTACCAGCGTCGCATCTCCTCCTGCCGTCCGCCTGCCCCGCCTGCCCGGAGTCCGACGAGGAAGCGGAGAAGCAGGAGGCCTCGTCCGGGGCGGCGGTGGCGCACCAGCAGCACCTCCCCAGGAACGCACGCGCCACGGTGCTCGCCCCCAGCGCCGCTGACCTCCGCCTCGAGCAACCTCACCTGCGTGACGGCCACAACCGTCGGGTTGGCCACGGCGTCGGACGCGCCACCGCCACGGCGCGGAGCCTCGTGCGGCCATCCAGCGACACCACCTCCGCGGGTCCCACCGCGCACGCCACCGCGCAGACCTGCTACAGCGAGAAGTCAAATGCGTCCGCCACGCTGCCGCCGCTCGGGCAGTCCACCAGCTGCTTCTGCAGGCGTCGGGACAGCGCCAACGCGTGCATGTCGAGGACCAGCCCGCCCTCCGCCATGGCCTGCCCGGCCACCGAGTGCCCGTTCCCGCGGGCGGCCATGGTGAGCCCCGCCGTGCGTGCTGCGGCTCGGATGGTGCTCGCCACGTCCTCCGTGGTCGCAGGGCCCGATTCACGGCGAGGACGGCGGCGGACGACTCCCGGCCTCCCAGGAGCACGGCGCGTGCTGCTACTTCCAGCACCAGCCGCGCGCGCCACGGCGGGCTCATCACCGCCACCAAGGCACGCGTCGTGCCGGTGGCGCACCACGCGGACGGCGGCGACGAGGAGGTCAACGAGAAGCTGAACCGCGCATGCGCATGCACACGCACATACTAGTGTTGCTGGTGGATTGGTGGCCGTGGCTTTCGAATTGGAGAAGAGAACCTGCAGCTTTTCTTGCTCGATTGGAGAAGAACAGAGAGGAAAGGGGCAAATGGAGAATAGGTGCTCTAGTTGCTACGGATGGATGAAGAAGAGAGAAAGAAAATGACATGCGGCTGTGTAGGATCGATGGCCTATAGAAGGGGGGTTGAATATGAGCCTTTTTTTGAATTTCTAGAACAAGTAACAACCTTATCCTAGATCTCTAGTGTTGCCCATCTAAAAAGGTTTCTTTCTACCAACTAAGCACACTAGCAATTAAGTTCCATAGCAAAAGTCACACTAACAAGTGAAAAGCACCCTAATCAAGATAAGCAACAAGCAAAGCAAACTAGGGGAAACAAGTGCAAACGAACTTAAGAGCTGAAAGTAAATATGGAATTAAGTGCAAGAAGGTAGAAGGGGAAGACACGAGGTAACCGAATTTTTTCCCGTGGTATCGAGAAGTTGACGCTTCTCCCTAATTCACGTTGGAGCACTCACTAAGAGTTTTGCTCCCCCTCAAGCCACTTAGACTTGAGTGCTCACTAAGAGTACCCGTTCTCCATCTTCGGAATGGTGGGTCTCAATCCATTTACACCAAGAACTTCCCGGGACTCCCACAATCTCCAAGAGCTCACCAAGAACCCCAAATCACCGAGACCATCTAGGAGCCGTCAAACTCCAAGAGTAACAAGTCCACAACCTTTCACTTGACCAATGCACTCAGCTATGCCAATGAAAGAACCTTGAAACCCTTTATCACCAAGAAAGAATCCCTCTTGGCTAGGAAGATGAAGTCCAAATGATCAAATCACTAACTCTCCTTCTCCTTGGCTGCTGTAGTATTTCAGAGTGGCAAAGGCAGCTCAAGAGACGCAGGGGGGGTCCAATTTATAGGCCTAGCAAGTGAGGCTAGCCGTTATAAAAGTCCTCTAAAAAGTAGTACCGTCGAATGATCCGACGGTTCCCCCCGCGACAGCGTCGGTTCATCCGGTCACACTGTGTGTCGAATTATAGCCGTTGAACCTTGACGCTGTACCACTTCATCCGACGCTCACTCGGTTGTAGCGTCGGTTTATCCGGTGCTGAAGGCTTTGTACTCAAAACATCTCTGCGTAGAATAAACAGGGTCGCCGGATGAACCGCTGACGGTGTCCATGTGCGTCGGTTCATCTGGTGCTGAAGCAGGTTCACTCGGTGCGTCTCTGGTAGAAATATATGCACGCGCCGGATGAACCGCTGCCTCGACCGTTGCTTCATCCGGTGCTGAGTGCGAAATGGACCACGTAGGCCTCACGTGTCAGCCTGTCAGGAGTCCGAGGGGTGCCGGGGAGGAAGGGCTACTGAAACAGGAAGCTGATCTCCTCGTGTGGAGGTACAATAGGAGAGTGAGCACGACGAGGAGCCTCAACGTCGGGGTAGGCCAGGTAGTGTATCGAAGTCTCGTCAACCTGAACCCCGAGGAACTCTGCTATCCCCTCTCGAGTGAGTCTGTACTGCTGCCCCATGAACATGAAACGGATCGAGAGTCGGGCATCCTCAACGTAGACGGTCGAGTAGAACACTCGGACCCACTCTGGCACGTACCGCGGCCTCTCACTGACCAGAGCTGCAAGTCCCGGTAAGTAGTCGAAGTGAGGGAGTATCGGGACTCCAGCTGCCGCTGCTCTGAGAGCTGTCCACTGAAGCATCCTGTGCTGACTCAACTGTGATCCCTTCCTGACATAGGAGGCATAGAAGCTCTCCTGAAGAATGGTCCAGAACCGGGGGTCACAGTCCTCTCTCTGAGGTGGGAACCACTTGTCCTCTGTCACAAACCTCAACTTCCGGATCTTCAGGCCAGAGAGGCTCCTCAGATCACGGAGGTAGACTCCGAAAGCCTCTGCACGCTGAGCACCAATACAGATCTCAGGTCCCTCTCTCGACTGATCCTCCTGATCCTGCTCCACGTGCTGCTCTGCTGCTGTCCTCCTCTGCCTCGGAGTAGGCTGAGCCTGAGTGTGTCCACCACGAGTCCGAGGACCGATACGTGGTGCAGAGGGAGGTGACCGAGTCTCTGTCTCTGTCTGTCGGGTGCTAGTACGGCCTGAACGCCGTAACACCTGCTGCTCCTGGGGCTGCTCCCCCTGACTCTGTGCACTGCTGCCGATCCGAATCCCTATCTGTGGCTGACCCTGGGTGTCAGGTACCTGAAGCACACGCTCCCATTCCCTCTCCTTCCTGCTCTTCTTCTTCTTCGGCTCAACCACTGCCTTGCCTTTCCTCTTGTCGCCTGCCATCTGTCAGAGAAATGATAGAAGATTATAGAATGGCTAGAGAGGAATATAAACGAGAATAAATAACTAGAGAAAGGGGTCCTTAAGCAAAGCACATGAGTAGATAGAGCCTAAGCATGGAGTCTAGGAGATAAAACATGGCACAAGATAAGGTAAGTGAATATATGACTGTCCTTATGTGCACAAGAGATGAATGTGTGTGTATGAGAGCATGAACATGATTATGAGATACTGACAAAGATATGGTATAAGCAACATGTGCAGGATATGTGCGCTAGATCATGAACACAAGCTACTGTAGGAGATATGGCATGAATGGATCATGAACAGAGCAACACAGTGCTGAACAGGGCTCAAACAGTAGCCAACAGTGCTCAAATGCATGAGATTTGCAGATTTTGATGAAATTGAGCACTGATTTCATAACAAAAGAGCACACGAGATGTAAACTAAGAAGCATGACTCGTGATTGGGTCCTTAAGCCACATAATCTCCAACAAATTCTTCTGAAATTCGCTCTAATCAGGCAGAGGCGGCACTGAGATGAAGAACTGGGAGGAGGCCTGCTCACCACTGCGAAGAAAAGCGACGAGATGTGACAGTGGAGGGCGGAGAGGTCCCGTGCAAGTCCCTGGACGGCGGCCGACAAGTCATGGCAGCGCCAGCGAGCCGGAACGGCCGCCGGCGGCGGAAACCCTAAGCAGGGGCCGCGGCGGTGCTCGCGCGATTCCGTGCGGATGAGACGGCGGTGCGGCAGCGGAGGTGGCCGGCGGCGAGCTCCAGAGGCCGGCGGAGGCACACGCGCGGCGGCACAGGGCTGCGGTGGCCGGCGGCGAGCGAGACGGCGGTGTACGGGCGCGGCCTGGTTGAAACGGATATGAGATCCAAACGGGGAAGAGCGGTTATGACATGTGGGGCGACACTGCAGAGAAGCGCCGGATGAACCGACGGTAGAAAACGAGCAGCGTCGGTGTATGCGTCGGACGATATGGTCTAAACTGAGAAATACATCACCGGATGAACCGATGGCCTTGTATTTAGATTCGTCGGATGATCACTGCACGGGTCTGAATTTGCCCTTGATTTTAGTAGCACCGGATGAACCGCTGCAACCACAGAGGTGAGCGTCGATTCATCCGACGATAGCTAACAGAGGCACGCGAGGCAAAATTCAAACTGACCCGGCCACCAGATGAACCGACGCTGGAACCTATATAGCAGCGGTTTATCCGGTGTAGATAAAAACAGAATGTTGAACTAAAGCTCATTTTTTATCCGACAAATGCCACACATAAGCCAACTCAAGCACATTTTTGGATCAATCCTGAGTGATAGCCTCACCCCTCAAGCACTCCTTTGCAAATAGAGGTATATACACCATAGATTCCCTTCAAGGGATAGACCTTATAAATTTTTAGAAAAATAGGCGAATAAGATCCAAAAAGGGAATGTATGAGTCATTGCCTTTGAACTTAGAGATAGAAACTTTAAGCTCGTTAGGACATAACTCAGTAGGCATTAAGCACCATCATTTGTCTTAGCACACTTTTGGAGATGTTGATTTGCATTGATCGCTAAGCAACTTTCTCATAGTGTGATTTTCCTTTGTGACACCTCTCACGCAATGCTATGCAAGAACAAATGCATGAAAGTAAACATGAATGCATACTATATGACAAGAAAAGATGCAAAGCGGAAAGATAAACTATCTTGTCAAGTTTGAACCCTTGTTAAGCTTACTCATGGTGAGTCTTTCAACATGCCTTGAGCGAAACTTTGGAACCACCGGCTCAAGCAAGACCCATACTCAACACTATCTTAACGAGGTTAGACAAGCCCCTACACCATGTACATATGCAAATGCAAACTATATGACAAGCATCACATGACGTTAGACGCATCAAGCACATTTAATTCACTCCTTAGCCTACAAAAGGTGTTTTCATCAAGAGGCTTAGTGAATATATCCGCCAATTGCTCCTCGGAGCGAACACCACAAAGGAGAATATCACCTTTAGCCACATGGTCTCGCAAGAAGTGATGGCGGATATCAATGTGCTTGGTGCGCGAGTGTTGAACCGGGTTGTTAGCAATTTTTACGGCACTGTCATTGTCACAAAGGAGAGGAACCCTATCTAGAACCACACCATAATCCAAGAGGCTTTGCTTCATAAAGAGGATTTGAGCACAACAAGCCCCGGTGGAAATGTATTCCGCCTCTGCGGTGGATAAGGCCACGGAGTTTTGCTTCTTAGAGGACCAAGCAACCAAAGATCGGCCTAGCAAATGGCACCCACCCGAAGTGCTCTTATGGTCTACTCGATATCCGGCAAAATCCGAATCTGAATAACCCAAGAGCTCAAAACAAGCACCATGGGGGTACCACAAGCCAATGCTAGGTATGTATTTTAAGTATCTAAGGATCCTTTTTAAAGCACTTAGGTGAGATTCTTTAGGGTTGGCTTGAAACCGAGCACACATGCAAACACTAAACATGATATCGGGCCTAGATGCGGTAAGATAAAGAAGGGAGCCTATCATTGAACGGTAAAGCTTTTGGTCAACCGGTTTACCTCCCTCATCTAAGTCGAGATGTCCATTGGTAGGCATTGGAGTCTTGATTGGCTTGCAATCATCCATCTTGAACTTCTTGAGAATATCATTGGTGTACTTTTCTTGATGGATGAATGTTCCTTCCTTCAATTGCTTGATTTGAAACCCAAGGAAGAAGTTGAGCTCCCCAATCATAGACATCTCGAATTCCTTAGTCATGAGATCACTAAAGTCCTTGCACACTTTAAGATTGGTAGAGTCAAAGATGATATCATCAACATAGATTTGACATATGAAGAGCTCTCCGTTGATGATCTTGGTGAATAGAGTATTGTCCACTCTTCTAATCTTGAAGCCTTCCTTGATGAGAAAGTCCCGGAGCCTCTCATACCATGCCCTAGGAGCTTGCTTGAGCCCATACAAAGCCTTGATCAACCTATAGACATGGTTAGTATGTGTGGTATCTTCAAAACCGGGAGGTTGCTCAACATAGACTTCTTCATTGATGAAGCCATTTAAGAAGGCACTCTTGACATCCATTTGGAACAATTTCATTTTATGACAAGAAGCATAAGCAAGAAGGATACGGATTGCTTCAAAACGTGCAACCGGAGCAAAGGTCTCCCCATAGTCCAAGCCTTCTACTTGCGAGTAGCCCTTGGCGACAAGCCTTGCCTTGTTCTTCACCACGACTCCATGTTCATCTTGCTAGTTTCGGTAGACCCACTTTGTGCCAATCACGTTCTTGTTCTTGGGACGCTCTACTAGGACCCAAACTTCATTTCTTTTGAAGTTGTTGAGCTCTTCTTGCATAGCCAAGATCCAATCCGGGTCCTCAAGAGCTTCCTCTATAGTAGTGGGTTCTACAAAAGAAACAAATGCATGATGTTTGCAAAACAAAGCATATTATTTGCGGTGAGTACGTGTACCACCCTTGGGATCACCCAAGACAAGATCGATGGGGTGGTTTGATGAAGTCCTTGTACACCTTTCAAGTGTGGTTGGATCGTCTTGAGGTTGCACTACTTCCGGTTCTTCTTCTCCTTGATCTTGGGTGTCTTGTGATGTAGGAGGGGGTCCATTTGAGGAAGATGGACTTTCTTGTCTTGTTCTTCTTTGATGATCATCATTGTCATCATCGGAAGAGGATGAGTCTTCATGATTGTGGGAAGTAGAAGGTGCATCATCATCCTCTTTGGGCTTGATGTCCCCAATAGCCATCTTCTTCATTGCTTCTCGTAGAGGTTCTTTTCCTACATCATCACAACAGTAGCCATCTCCTTGGGAGCCATTAGATTCATCAAACTCCACGTCACATGTTTCTTCAACGGCACGTGTAGTGTTGTTGAATACTCTATATGCCTTGGAGTTTGATGCATAACCAAGAAACATGCCCTCATCTACCCTCTCTCGAACTTCCCTAGGTGCTTACTCTTCTTGTAAATGAAACACTTACACCCAAAGACTCAGAAGTAGGAGATGTTGGGCTTCCTCCCAATGAGAAGCTCGTAGGGTGTCTTCATGAGTAGTCGATGGAGATACACCCTATTTGAAGCATGACACGCCGTGTTGATAGCTTCCGCCCAAAATCTTTGAGAGATCCCATAGTCATCTAACATAGCTCTAGCCAATGTGATGAGAGTCTTGTTTTTCCTTTCTACCACACCATTTTGTTGTGGTGTGTAGGTTGAAGAGAATTCATGCTTGATGCCTAGCTCATCACAATACTCTTCCACATTGGTGTTCCGGAATTCCGATCCATTGTCACTCCGGATCTTCACAATAGATGACTCAAATTCATTTTGAGCCCTTTTAGCAAAGTTCTTGAAGATCCCGAATGTCTTGCTCTTGTCCTCCATAAAGAATGTCCAAGTGTAGCGTGACTAATCATCAACAATGACAAGACAATAGAGATTACCCCCAAGACTCTTGTATGTAGTAGGGCCGAAGAGGTCCATGTGCATGATTTCCAAAGGTCTTGAGGTAGATACATAAGCCTTCATAGGATGGTGACTTGCTACTTGCTTGCCGGCTTGACACGCTCCACATAAGTTGTCCTTCTCAAATGTGACATCCTTCACACCAAGAACTAAACCTCTTTTGAAAGCCTTCTTGAGTTGACTCATGCCTATATGTGTAATACGGTGATGCCATAGCCAACCCTTGGATGTCTTGGTGAAAAGACAAGTAGTCAAGTTTGCTTCATGAGAGGAGAAGTCCACAAGATAGATGTTCCCATGGCGAAAACTTTTGAACACAACTTCATTAGATTTCTTGTTAGTAATGATAACTCCCTCATCAACAAACAAGCAAGATATGCCAAGATCACAAAATTGTGCAATGGAAAGCAAGTTATAACTACAAGAGTCTACAAATAAAACATTGGAAAGAGAAAGATCTTTTGCAATAGTTATGTCACCCAAACCGGAAACTCTTCCTTTAGAATTATCACCAAAGGTGACTTGCTCATGATTCCCTGCATCATCCACTAGAGAGGTGAACATTTTACTTTGGCCGGTCATGTGTTGAGTACACCCACTATCAAGAACCCAATGACTTCCCCCGGCCTTGTAGTTCACCTACACACAAAGAGATCAAGTTGAAGATTTAGGAACCCAAGCAAGTTTGGGTCCAATCACATGAGTAACTAAAGCTTTGGGAACCCAAATTTGCCTAGGTTGATTCACTTTAGCCTTGGTCCCTATGAACCTTGCCGCCACTTTGCCCTTACTATTCTTCAACAACAAGAAATGGTTATTGTTGAACATGGAACGATAGTTGCAAGGTAATTTAGGCAAAGGACATGAAGGTAAAGGACACTCCCTTGTGTGATGACCGGTGATTTGGCAATGTTGACAATAAGACCCAACTTCCTTCACAAAACACCCATATAGTTCTTTTGACTTGCGAGTCTCTTTGATGGGTTGAGGGAAGGAGCCAAGTCCCCTAGTGCTGTAATCTCTTGCATTGTGATAGAGGATCTCCTTATGCAATGCTTCACCCTTGGCCATTTTCTTCACACATGATCTTAGGCTTCTTACTTCCTCTTCAAATCCTTTCACCCTATCATGGTTAGTCTTGGAAGAGGAGGCAACATTCTCATCATTAGGCAAGATCTTAGGTTTTTCAATCAAATCATCACAAGAAGTAGAAGCATTTGTCCTAGTGATGTCTCTAGCAATTTTTTGTCCACTAGCACAAATGGCCTCATAAGCAAGCTCAATCTCTTGATACTTCATCTGACCGTTGATCTTGTGATGGACGGTTTTCAACAGGTGGTAAGGCACCGCTACTGTGCTTACTGACTTGTCAGCAAGTCACTGAATCTCAATCCCGCGGTGGCCATGGTATAGCGATATATATTTTTTTCTTTATCTTTAATTAGAAAACGTGGGCCGTGACTGAAATGTGGGACTCTGTCAATGTCAACTTGCCACATGTACAGCTTAATAAGGGTAATGAATTTTTGGATCTTAGGTGAACTGATTAGCAAATTTAGGGATTTGGATGTGCGTTTTGAGAGTTTGGGGACCCAGACGACACCCGTGCCATGTTAAAAGTCCGCCTATGAAATTAAATCAAATTCTTTTGTGAAGAATTTTGTATGTAAGATGTTGCCAACAATATGCAAAATGAAATCCATGAACATTGGTTAACATTTGGCAACAATTTTTTGATGAAGGACAAGTGAGTTTACACATTTATATTGGAGTCCCAAAATTGAAAATAAAGTTGTCAGCAGAATGAAAAATACAAAGTCTAAAAACAGTGTCAATCAGCCCACTTTGAAATTCTTGTATGAAAAATTTTGTAAGATGTGGACAACAACATGCATAATGGAGTCTACGAATCTTAGTTACCATTTCACAACAGTTGCTTGAGTTTACATATTTAAAATGGGATCCCAAACTTGAAAGTATTCCTACACTTCAACCTTGGTGCCATGGTCCATTTTTGAGATCTTTCGCCTAAGAACGTATTTGTGAAAACTTCTCAAAAAAAATGACCGGAGCGCAAGGAGGAGTTTCTCGACCATCAAAGTTTGCGGCTGATGGAGAGCGAAGAAGAGGGGGCGCATCCCAAGTGTGCAGAGGAGGGGTGTGGTGTGGCCGATGTCGGGTGAGGACATGCGGTGCGGGAAGGTGGAGTGGGGGGGGGGGACTAGCGCGGAGAGAGGTGGAGAATGAACGAGAGAAGGGACTAGGATTTCTAGTGGAGTGTAGCCCAGATGGGTTCAATCCGGTCCATGTGTTCCTGGTCAGGCCTTGCACCGAGATCTGGACCATGGCAGAGGTGCCGCAGGTGGTGTCAGCGTGAATACATGAGGGGGGAGCCGATACATATGCGCCGGGGGAGGGTGGGGGCATGTTGAGTTGTGCTGGGAGAGATGTACCGGGACAGGGACGAACATGGTCGGGCATGTACAGCTGACCACTTGCTGTACCGGGAGAGGCTCCACCTTCTTTACACCCCACACAACTCTCCTTGCCCCGTTCAAAACCATTTGAACCCGTCCTTTCTCTCTCCTTCCCAGTTTCAGATCCAACATCTCTCTCCCCCACGGCTCTCTACTCCCCAGATCCTCATCGAGAGCTCCGGCGAGGCGCGCGGCCTCCAGCTAGGGCGCGGCGCAGGGCAGCATCCGGCGGCAGATCTGCGGCGGCACAGTACATAGGAGGAGCACGTGGAGGAGGCGGACGACGAGTGGGCGTCGTCGACGGCGGCCGCGGCGCGGGCTTGCGAGCGGACGGTGCACCTGGAGGCGTCGGAGGCGCAGGCGGTGGCGGAGGCGAGGAGCGCCCAGGGAAGTACCACGCGTACCACGCGTGCGTCAGCTCCCGCCCGAGGTCGCCCAGGTTCCCTGTGTCTGCGTACCACGCCCGACCGGCAAAAGGAAGGAGTTGTCTCTGCAACTAAACTGCCCCTGCCTGCGGCCAAGTGAGGAGAAGGACCAGAGATGGTGCAGCCCCGTGCGACGGCGTACGCCGATCGATCATCCGCCTATATAAGTCGACTGATGAGAGCAGCAGCAGGCCGGGCCGCCATCCCCTTCCATCTTCCATCAGCTCATCCCTTTACCAGCGTAGTGCCGCCGCGCGCGAGAGGGTCGATGAGTGCTCGTGGCCTCGCTCCGGCTCTACCTGCCGCCACGCTGGTGATCCTCCTCCTCATCTTCTGTAAGGCCAAGACAACCTCTTCTGCGTTTGATCCTGCTCCTCCTTCCATCATCCATAACCGATTTGATTGCTGCTGCCTTTATGACACGCCGTGCCCTGTTAATGAAGGCCTCGCCGTGCCGTCCGCCATGCTGGTGCCGGTAGCACAGGCGGCGCGCATGCACCAGAAGGACAACGACGCTCGCGCTCCCTCCTCCTAGCGGTGGTGGCTGCAGCACCGGCACGTCGGCGCCGCCGCTGTGGGTGTTCGGCGACTCGTATGCGGACACGGGGAACCTAGCGACCTCGGGCGGGAGTTGACGCACGCGAAGGACGCGGCTGTAACTAGATGGCAATGGGTGCCCAAAACCCGAAACACGATGGGTTTTTCTCCATTAGGGCACGGGTTTGGGTCGATTTTTATACCTGTGGGTCTACTAATGGGCGAAAAATGAGACCCAGTGGGTTCGTGGGCATGTGTTTGGGAACATAAAACCCAAACCCGTGAACCCATAGGTATTTTAGACCCGACTATATATCACTAAATAAGCCAATATTCTTAGCTTAAACCTCAATTTTAATGGCTAAACCCCAACTCTTATATGCATGTATTATTTCTTATCATGAGTTTAATTGTTAAACGATCTATACTATACTTTATGTCACTCATATGAAGTACTTTGTTAACATGTGATATGATTCGATAGCTAATACTATATTTTCGTTAATTTACATCAATATTGAATGTGTATGTTTTAAATTGTGAAGATATACATGTATATTACTTTTTCTTGTTGAATTGTGAGCACATGTATACACGTATATGTCAATTTTTTTGTTTGATTTGATACCTACGGGCGACCCGTGGGTACCTGTTAACCCGATGGGCATGGGTTTGGGCACAAAATTAAACCCGTCATGGGTCATGGGTATTTTAATGGGCAGATTTTGTATTCACGGGCATGGGTTTGGGATGGCAAAATCCATCGGGTTTGTACCCGCTGCCATCTCTAGCTGTAACATCCCAGATTTATGGTGTGATTTTTAGAAAAATTTAAACTTTTTGAATTGTGTTGAGTGCTACCAAATTTGAACCCAATTTGCTAGCCACTTCCCTAAATTTTATAAATAAAACCCAATATAAAAATATAAATTCAAATTATGGTATAAATATGTGAGTTGGATTTCTTAGATTTATTTGAGTGTGTTTTGAATTTGAAATAATTCAAATTCAAATAGTAAAGTTAAATCTATATCCAAACCTATTTGAAAATCCTAACTTCTAACTTGAGCCTGCTAACACGCTAGGATGTCTACTGGAGCCCCCTTAGCTCTTGGCCCGTGAAACCCCGACGCCCCTCAAGTTCCGTGGAAGCCCAGCGCAGCCCAGCCGGCCGGCCTAGCACCGCAGCCTGTCGCCGTTCGCACACCTTCTACCCCTTTCTCTCGCTGATCGGTGGGGGCGCCCAGTCACCCCCTCACCTTTTCCCCTTTCTCCTTGCCGCGCTGACGCCAGCCGCGCCGCGTCGGCGCGCCTGATGGGACAGGCACGCCGCGCTGGCACGCACGCCAGGGCCTGCGCGCATCCCGAGGACCAGCTTCGTGCGCTCCGCCCAGGGAATCACCAATCTGCCCCTGCGCCCTTTCTTTCCCGCGCGTAGCGCCGTGGGCGCCAATCTTCCCCTGCCTTCGCCGCTAAGGCGGAGGGGACAGCCGTGTCTCGCGCCGGTCGGATGTCCCCCTTGACCTCGCGCACACCTTTACCTAGCAGCCAAGCCCCAGCTGCTCGCCTCACATCCACCCGCTCTGGGGTTTCCCCTTTCCCAATTCGCCGCGCCACAACCGAGAAGCAGAGGAAGGGGGGAGAAGGAGAAGGAAGGAGCGAAGGAGAAAGCAGCCGCGCCAAGGAGAAGGCGCCGCGTTGCGGAGCCAGAAGCCGCCCGTGCTGAGGAGGAGACGCCCGCACCGGGAGAAGCCGAAGCAGAGCAGGAACGCCGCCGTCGTGTACCTCTACACCGAGCGCCGCCGCCGTGTACCTCTCCGACAAGCCGGCTACGCCTACACCGCCATCCCAACGTGAGCATGCCGCCGCTTCCTCTCCCACCTCTCCCTTGGTCTCTCTGCCTGTGATGAAGGGAGCGTATCCCTGCGTTATGTCGTGCCGGTCTCCGCGCCCTGCGTCGAGCTAAAGAGCTCGCCGTGTTTTGTGACCGGGCTTCGCCCCGCGCCCTTTATGTGCAGGAACCTAAGCGGTCACGCCGCCGCCGTGCACCCACGCACGGGTAGGCAAGGCTTTTGGCCTCTAAACTCGCGCACCACCGTCGCCGCCGTGCCGCGCACGTTCATAGGCGAGCGTCGTTCGTGCTGCTCTAACGCCGTGCGTGTCCGCGCGTTTGACTCCTAGACTGGCGCACCCCAGCGCAGTGTCCAGGGCATCGCGTGACTTCACCACGTGCCGCGCCGCCGCGTCGCGCCGGGCGCCGGCCGCAGAGGTTCCGAGCTGGACCTTGGCCGCGCCAGAAGGCTCTCCGTGCTAACCTCGTTTTGCCGTGCCGCCGTAGAACCCTAACCCCGTCTCGCCGTCGCCGCCGCGCTGCGCGCCATCTTGACCGAGCGCCGCGCTGACGCCGCGCCACGGACAGGCTGCACCGGCGAACCCCAGCTGAGTTCTGGGAGTGCTGGTGCACCGGCCTGAGAAGTCCGAGGGTCTGTTTCAAACTTCGGCACTGGGAAACGTTCGATGGGCTTCAGCATCGGCCTTAGCCCATTAAGGCCCTGTTAAGCCCATCTTAACTCCGCGAGCTGAATAGGTTAGTTCAGGGGGGGGGGTTCTGGACTTGGTGCACTGGGCCCTATTGGGCCAAGTCCATTGGGCCTTTTGGCCCCACTAACACTTTCGGCCCATTAACGACCCACTAACCCGTTGATGGCTGACCGTTGACCGGTCAACACTGACGTTAGCATGATATTTTTAATAAAAATCCTTTTCTGTTTTATAAATGCTTTTATAAATATTTTATGAATCCTTTAACCTTTGAAAATTCATAACTAATTATTTATAACTCCGAATATGAAACCAGTTTCATTATTTTTCTAAAATCAAGCCCGTGTTGTTTGTAGATAGTTTGGGTCTTTTTGCCTCTTTCAAATGTGGGTTTCTTTGGTTTTATGCCTAGTTGTTTGCCGGTAATCTTAGCGTCTCGTATCTTGTGCTGAGCAGACCCGAGCTACGAGCCAGAGGAGGAGTACGATCTCGACTACGACCAGCACCAGGACTTCGGACGCCAACCAGGTGTCATGTCACTCCCGACCATATAGATCCCATGCATGCTATTTAGTTGCTAGTGCTTTATTTATTACTTTGGATGATTTTGACTGCATAGACAATCTTTTAGCCATGCCTTGTTTTGTTATATCATGTACCTTGATCTTCCTACCTTTGGGACTAGCTACAGACCTCTATCTAGTCCCTGATAATTACTATCCATGTATTTTATCTGATTTATGATATGGATGGATCTCTAGTACTGTCTGAGATTGGGTTATCTCGGTATTCTGGTGTGTGTTTTGGGTGAGTGTGTATCCTTGATGTGTTACTGCAGGAGCGAGCCGCTTGGTTACTTGTGAACGCCTATCTAGGGGAGATGCGACCTGACCTCTCGCCCTAGCGGTGTGTCAGACGGATGGAGTTGGTGGAGTGCTCACTCCTTGCAATTAAGGACCGATCAACAATTTAACCATGTTTCATTGGGCTATTTTTGTGCAAACCGCTCGCCTTGTTATGGGCGGGGTTCGGTCCGAGAACTAGTAGGTGGATAGCATCTAGCTTGTAGGCGGATCGGTGTGATCGTGTGAGGGGGATGGTTTATACCCCCCTCCCCCCCGAGTAGACGTCGCCCCGACTCCTCCGGGGATGGTTTCACAGCTTCGAGGCCCTACTGGTAGTTTCATGCTCCAGTTTAGGACGTGTCAGGCTCGGAGAGACATGAGAGTGCTATCCACTACTAGGTCTCCGACCGTTAGGTAGGGATGTGGATCGGAGGCATCCGTTTCCGCCCTATCCGGCAGGTCTAGTTGTACAACCTCTGCAGAGTGTTAAACCTATAGCTATAGTCAGTGTCCACTAGTATGGACAACCCTTTGATCTGTTACTCTGGCTAGTCTTTTCTTGTGCTGCGTCTCTCCCCCGAGTGTGTGTGAGCCCAACTTTGTGCCATTGAGATGTGGGGATAGGAGTTGGTGACCCCACATCGCAGATGAGAATGAGACGCTGAGTCTTGGTTGAGATTTGGTGCTTTGGTGTAAATTCCTTGGTTGGGGTGTTGACCTCGGAGGCGTTGGCCTCAGAGGTATGGATCTCCTCAGAGACGGTGACCTCCCTACATTTCTACATACCTTGATATTGCTACTGCTACTATTGCATAACTTACTACAGCCATATATAGACTCATCCATGTAATACTAGAATTCATCCTTTGCTTTTGCTCTTTGTTGGAAAGCTGACATGACCTACTCACTTATCGAGTAGATGGTGGACTTATAGACTCGGAGCCTGACTACGACTTCGAGAACGACAGATGGGAGGACTGAAGCTTGTTCTACACTCGAGCTGCCTATGGGGATGGAGTCTACTTCGTTACATGAGTTCCGCTGCGTAGATGTTTACTCTGTTTGATTCAGTCCTGTTGGACTTGTACCCGGCATGTGCCGGTGAGATGTACTCATATGTTTATTTGTGATAATATTAATTATGTGGATCTTTTATATTCTCTTGTTCTGTATGGATTTGTTACCATTGAGACAGAGATTGCACGTGATAGCCTTCCTGGGACTATCACAGAGGTGCAGAGGATCGGGTTTCCATTCGCGGTAATCCGGTTCGTTTCAGCGGCCTCCTTCCACGCGGCTCGATGACGCGGGCGCCAGGTGGTGGAGCGCGCGGCGGTGGCCGTCATGGCAGGCGGCGCGGCGGTGGCCGCCGCACCCTGGTCCTGCCCTGCGGTGACCGGATCCACGCGCTGCCGACCCTCCGCCCCCTCCCACTCCTTCCCACGGCGCCCTCGCAGGGGCTCCTCGAAGCCCGAGGCGGCACTAGTGGTGGTGGTCGGGGCCTCCAGGCCTCCGGCGGTGTCCAGACCTCCGACGGCGGGAGAAGCAGGGGAGGACCGCCCGGAACTGACCTCCCTCCGTCACCCTACCACCCGAGCTCCCTCCTCCGGCCCACCCGCTCCTTGTCCACGTGCATCAGCGACTGCCCCGTGCATGGTCCTGTGGCGCCGGTGTACGGCGAGGGTGCGGGTCCTCGTGCAGGCTCAAGCAGGAGAGACATCAGCGGCTGAGCGCGCGGCGTTGTGGAGTAGGGCGAGCTCAAGCAGGCGCGACCTCAGCAGTCGAGCGGGATGGTCACGAGCACAGTGTGAGCTCGTTCTCAGCATGGAGGAGGCACGGTCGGCCTCTACCTCGCCATGGAGGACCGCGTTGCGACGCGGGCCACCACCCGCAGCCGGGGCAGGTGACCTCGGCAGCCGGCGGGCTGCGGTCTCGCCGTTTTCCCTCCTCCACGTTCTAAGATGTTTTTTTAATCGGGACTTTCATTTCTTTTGCTGAGAGTCCATTTGATGGATGGATGAACCGATGCAAATGCATTGCTTTCATTCTTAAATTTTTTGAGCTTCCTTGATTTGTTTTCTTGGTTCTTATAGATTGATCAAAGCACTAGTAGAGAGATGCACATATATGCTTTTTTTTAGAATAGGTTGTTTTGTACAGAAGGAGAACAACATGAATTTATTTTTGTTCTATTCTTCTACTCGTTTAATTGTTCCCATGATCATACCAACTTACATGTGCAATGTGAAATCTCGATCTAATCTTTTTGGTGGACCTACCCATCAGACAACATTGTATGACCCTGTGATGTACCTTGTATGATCAACTCGTGTGCGTTAAAAAAGAAGCATAGGCATCGTGATGTAAAATATTTAGTGTGATGGTGCTATGGTACAGGGTGTGTGTGGTGTTGGTACATGGGAAGCTCAGTGAGGTACACAAGTTGGGTGGGTGGAAGAGGCATTTAAAAGTAAGCATTAAAGAATAAGTAAGCATTAAAGAATGGTACATGATAAAACCATGCGCCATCTACATTCAGCTTCTATTGGCTCCGGGGGCTCGCATGCGGTGTGGAAAAGTCAAAAAGGTGCTGCCAGAGGTACAAGTTCATAGTCCTAGCCGCGCGTGAGGTGCCTTGGGTGTGGCAGCCATTTCCTACGACGGGGACGACTTTATGTCCGATACGCTGGTTAAAAAACTGAGAATACAAACGCATACGACCGGATGAGACAAACCAACACGAAACTTGAGTGCAGACGAGCGGCGCGGATTGAACCGTCCCGGGCTGACGCCCATCAAATAGCATCTTCGGCCCCTCACCCTCTGACCTACTGCAAGTAGCCAACTAGTATACATGAGCATTTTTGGCCCGGCCCGGGCCCGGCCCGCGCCAGGCCCGCCCACGGACCTTACTGGACGGGCGTGGGCAGAGATCTTGAAGCCCGCAAAAAATTTTTTTGGCCCGAGCCCGGTCCGAGATGCTGTTTTTAGTTACTTTATACTATAAAATGCGCGGGCGGCCCGCCCAAGCCCGGGCCCAGCCCGAGCCCGGCCCGAAAACTGAGGCCCGACACGTCCCATGGGACGGTCATGGGTAGGATTTTCTCGGCCCGAAAAACCCGGGTTTTTTTCCGGCCCGGCCCGAACCCGGCCCGGCCCGTGGAATGCTCAGGTCTACCAACTAGCAGGGTCTCCTACCACATCTTACATCATCATCAGATGCTGAAATCAGAGGAAGCTGGGCACGACGACAACATGTGTATCCCCACGTGATTGTGCTTTTGCAGCTTGCTTTTTGCGATGTATACCCACTGTACGACGAGAAATGTGCAAGTGCGATGTATCATGTATGATCTACTGGTGGTCCGTATGGAGCTACCTAGCTCGTGCAGTCGCACCACACTGATCAGGGGAAGAGAGATGCACATATATGCTTTTTTCTTTGAGAATTGGTTGTTTTGTACAGAAGGAGAACAACATGAATTTATTTTTGTTCTATTCTTCTACTCGTTTAATTGTTCTCATGATCATGCCACCGTACATGTGTAATGTGAAATCTCGATCTAATCTTTTTGGTGGACCTGCCCATCATACAACATTGTACGACCCTGTGATGTACCTTGTTTGATCAACTCGTGTGCGTTAAAAAAAGAAGCATAAGCATCATGATGTAAAATATTTAGTGTGCTGGTGCTACAGGGAGTGTGGTGTTGGTACGTGGGAAGCTCAGTGAGGTGCATAAGTTGGATGGGTGGAAGAGGGATTTAAAAGTAAGTATTAAAGAATAAGTAAGCATTAAAAAATGGTACATGATAAAACCGTGCGCCGTCCAGATTCAACTTCTATTGGCTCTGAGGGCTCACATGCGGTGTCGAAAAGTCAAAAAGGTGCTGCCAGAGGTACATGTTCATAGTCATGGCCGCGCGTGAGGTGCCTTGGGTGTGGCAGCCATTTCCCACGACGGGGACGACTTTATGTCCGATACGCTGGTTAAAAAACTGAGAATATAAACGCATACGACCGGATGAGACAAACCAACACGAAACCTGAGTACAGATGAGCGGTGCGGATTGAACCGTCCCGGGCTGACGCCCATCAAATAGCATTTTCGGCCCCTCACCCTCCGACCTACTGCAAGTAGCCAACTAGCAGGTCCTCCTGCCACATCTTACATCAACATCAAATGCTGAAATCGGAGGAAGCTGGGCACGACGACGGCATGTGTATCCCCGCGCGATTGTGCTTTTGCAGCTTACTTTTTGCGATGTATACCCACTGTACGACGAGACATGAACAAGTGTGACGTATGATGTATGATCTATTGGTTGTATGTATGGAGCTAGCTAGCTCGTGCACTTGCACCACAGCGATCAGGGGAAGAGAGATGCACATATATGCTTTTTTCTTTGAGAATCAGTTGTTTTGTACAGTAGGAGAACAACATGAATTTATTTTTGTTCTATTCTTCTACTCATTTAATTGTTCTCCTGATCATGCCACCGTACATGTGCAATGTGAAATCTCGATCTAATCTTTTTGGTGGACCTACCCATCAAACAGCATTGTACGACCCTGTGATGTACCTTGTATGATCAACTCGTGTGTGTTAAAAAAAGAAGCATAAGCATCGTGATGTAAAATATTTAGTGTGTTGGTCCTATAGTACAGGGTGTGTATGGTGTTGGTACATGGGAAGCTCGGTGAGGTGCACAAGTTGGGTGGGTGGAAGAGGGATTTAAAAGTAAGCATTAAAGAATAAGTAATCATTAAAGAATGGTACATGATAAAACCGTGCGCCGTCCAGATTCAGCTTCTATTGACTCCGGGGGCTCGCATGCGGTGTGGAAAAGTAAAAAAGGTGCTGCCAGAGGTACAGGTTAATAGTCCTGGCCGCGCGTGAGGTGCCTTAGGTGTGGCAGCCTTTTCCCACGACGGGGATGACTTTATGTCAGATACGCTGGTTAAAATACTGAGAATACAAACGCATACGACCGGATGAGACAAACCAACACGAAACCCGAGTACAGATGAGCGGCGCGGATTGAACCGTCCCGGGCTCACACCCATCAAATAGCATTTTCGGCCCCTCACCCTCTGACCTACTGCAAGTAGCCAACCAACAGGGCCTCCTGCCACATCTTACATCATCATCAGATGCTGAAATCGGAGGAAGCTGGGCATGACGACGGCATGTGTATCCCCGGGCGATTGTGCTTTTGCAGCTTGCTTTTTGCGATGTATACCCACTGTAGGACGAGACATGTGCAAGTATGACGTATCATGTATGATCTACTGGTGGTCCGTATGGAGCTACCTTGCTCGTGCACTCGCACCACAGTGATCAGGGGTAGAGAGATGCACATATATGCTTTTTTTTTGAGAATCGGTTGTTTTGTACACAAGGAGAACAACATGAATTTATTTTTGTTCTATTCTTCTACTCGTTTAATTGTTCTCGTGATCATGCCACCGTACATGTGCAATGTGAAATCTCGATCTAATCTTTTTGGTGGACCTGCCCATCAAACAAGATTGTACGACCCTGTGATGTACCTTGTATGATCTACTCGTGTGCGTTAAAAAAAGAAGCATATGCATCGTGATGTAAAATATTTAGTGTGCTGGTGCTATGGTACAAGATGTGTCTGGTATTGGTACGTGGGAAGCTCAGTGAGGTGCACAAGTTGGATGGGTGAAAGAGGCATTTAAAAGTAAGCATTAAAGAATAAGTAAGTATTAAAGCATGGTACATGATAAGACCGTGCGCCATCCTGATTCAGCTTCTATTAGCTCTGGGGGCTCGCATGCGGGGTGGAAAAGTAAAAAAGGTGCTGCCAGAGGTACAGGGTCATAGTCCTGGCCGCGCGTGAGGTGCCTTGGGTGTGGCAACCTTTTCCCACGGTGGGGACAACTTTATGTCAGGTACGCTGGTTAAAAAAACTGAGAATACAAACGCATACGACCGGATGAGACAAACCAACACGAAACCCGAGTACAGATGAGTGGTGCGGATTGAACCGTCCCGGGTGACGCCCATGAAATAGCATTTTTGGCCTCTCACCATCTGACCCACTGCAAGTAGCTAACTAGCAGGGCCTCGTGCCACATCTTACATCATCATCAGATGCTGAAATCGGAGGAAGCTGGGCACGACGACGGCATGTGTATCCCCGTGCGATTGTCGTCAAAATGTGTTGTTCCATTGGTCCATTCGTACAAAAGCTCGTGTCGTCAAAAGGCAGGGGAGCCTCTACTTCCATGATCCCTCGACTGCAACAGTGAAAAGCCGATCCTGTAAGCACCAACAGACTGACGGACTAGGATTTTTAGTGGAGTGCAGCCTGGATGGGTTCAATTCGGTCCATGTGTTGCTGGTCAGGCCTTGCACCGAGATCTGGACCGTGGCAGGGGTGCTGCAGGTGGTGTCAGTGTGAATACAAGAGGGGGGAGCCGATACGTATGCGCCAGGGGGAGCGTGGGGGTAGATTGAGTTGGGATGGGAGAGATGTACTAGGACAGGGACGAACATGGTCGGGCATGTATATGTACCCGGGAGGGACCATGTTTTATAAAATCAAAAAACCGATTTGGTGGGTAGGTTTGGGCCATTTAGGTCAAACCGCAGCCGGCGTTTATTGCTGGGACCTCTTTCTCCCCTCCCCTCCCCCGCCCGTGAGCGGACCAGTATAGACTTTGCCTGTTGCCACTGCGTGTGTGTGGTCCCGATGTCTAAAAGTTGTACCACCTGTCAGGTTTACTCACCTTTTCAACCCTTCATCTGACTCATACGGCGATTAAATAAATTGCTATACAGTGCCATACGGTTGCAAACGACAAGCCAAAACGGAACTCGAGTCCAGATGAGCGGCCCTAATTGAATCTTCCAGAGTCGACGCCCACCAAACAGCATTTTCGCGAGAGAAGCTGCTCTTTTAAAACATGTACTACGACATGACAGTAGACTAGTCATCCAACTGTGCATCTTTTGACATGATTTAAAAATATTTGAGGAACCATTCCAGAAAAAGATATTATATTGCCTCCCGGCTTTTGTGACTTTTTTTTCAACCCCTTTGATATTGCGGGTGTCCAGTGTCGTGACCGTGTGCCGCTTGCATCGACCCTAGATTCAAAGTCAGTCCGTCGGGTAACGCGTGGAAATTACGCGTCCTGCCTCTAGGGGAAAAGCTGCTGCCAAATTAGCATGTTTTTTCTTCCACTTGGAATCTCCAGTAAACCTGGGCGTCCGTAGCCAGAATTTCTTCCGACGGGGAAGGGGCCACGAAGCCGCGCGCTCGCGGTCCGGTCAGCAGTCACGCGCCGACCGCGCAAAGGACACGGCTTTGCATTCTACCTCTGTTGATTACTTGCGCGTGGTGCATACGGCCTCGCTACAATTGCAACCGCGTTCGCATTCTGTTGCCTTGCCTGGACGGCCAATCAACATCAAATCTCCTGCTACTGCTTCCAATCTCCGCCGCCGACGTAGAGTGTTGTCGCCGTTTCGTCCTTCGGGCAAGAAGTTACACCACCAGCCAGCCCGTTTTAAGCTTCTATCTCTGGCACTGTCGACGACGAGGCCACCGAGGAGCAGGTGGTGGGCTCCGGCGCCGGTGGTGTAGTCTCTGAATTCTTGCTTTGCCAGCGTCTGTTTTGCTTTGCCAGCGTCTGTTGTGTCTTGTGTGTTGTACTAGTTGCAACAATTGATCCATTCCATTTTAATGCTGCATTTAAGGTATACTGTGAATGATCATTGCTATGGAAATCATGGATTGAGAAGCATAGTTTCTATTAGCATTAGTTACTCTTGGAAACTACAACTAGAAATTATACATTGGGACTGGGGCAGTCCCAATGGAAGAAACTAACACGAATTCCATAACACAAGAAATCATCTATAGAAACTATTCTTCACAGTGGTAGTGTCTTTGAGTAATAATTGTTTTCTCTTTCTTTCTCTCAAATCCACCAATAGGGAGCGTGGCATTAACTTCATAGAAACTAGTGGTTTCTCCCCATGATAAATTCATGATTTCTTGTGGACATGGTTTCTCCATGAGAAAACCATTTCTATGATTTGTGCTTTCTTTCCTTATTAATTAGGTTGCCACCTCATCATTTTGCTTAGTTGGCAAGCTATTTAATAGAGATAGAAACTTCTATTAATACTCCATTGGGAGTGCCCTAAGCGATTCAAGATGGCAAAGCAATCCCTGCTTGGAGTGGCACTGCTGGTTCTTGGAGCATTATTTGCAACCATTCCTAAAGGTAAGGGCAGTCTCAATGGGTATTGATGATAGTTTCTATCTCTATTAAATGAGATGCCACATAAGCAAGCAAGATGACATGGCAAGTCAATTAATGAGAAAAGAGAAGGAAATTAGAAGAAACGGTTTCCAGGATGAGAAACGACGTCCTCCCTCACCCCAAGACGCGAAGAACGCCCAAATTGGCGTTGGAGAGAAACCGGTGGTTTCCATCTGACGAGAGATGACGACCGCGTGCCCACGGAACTTCCATGGCGCTCGCCGGCTGCTGCGCCCGCAGCCATCCCACGCGCCGGCCAACCGCGGCGCCCGCCGGCCGCCGCGCCGCCGGCCCTCCCGTCTCGCCTGCTGTCGCCGCGCCCGCGTCCATCCCGCGCTCTCGCCTGCCGCCGCGCCGTCCGCCCTCCCGTGCTCTAGCCTGCCGCCGCGCCCGCCGGCCATCCCGCCCGCTGGAGCATGCCACCGCGCACGCTTGCTGCTGGAGCAGGCCGCACACACTCGCCGACGGCCACTGCGCACGCCCGCTGGACCAGGCCGCTACGCGCTCGCCGCGACCGTCGCGCCCGGCCGCTGGAGTAGGCCGTTGACCTCGGTGAGGAGCAGGCCGTCGCGCACACTCTCCGTCCGTCATGATGACTCGCCCGCGCCGTGAGCTCGTTGGTCACCACCGCACTCACCAGCGGACATGCGAGCTTGCCACCGTCTCGCTAGCTTTACTGAGTTGCCGTCTGCGTTCGTGAGCTCAGAAGAGAAGCAGAGAAGTGATAGTATCTGGGATAAGGGCGAACTACGCCGACCCCGCGCACGTCGGCCGTTGCGCCCGCCCGCGGGCTCGCCGGATGCCGCGCCGCTGCGCCCGTCACCGCGCTCGCCGGCCCTGCACTTGCCGGCTGTTGTGCCCGCTCGCGGGCTCGCCGGACGCCGCGCCGCTGCGCCCGTCAGCGCGCTTGCCGGCCGCTGCGCCCTCCGCAGGCTCGCCGGACGCTACACTGCGCAGCGCTGGGCAGCCGCGTCATCCCCATGCGCGTCGCGTCGTGCTGGCCCCAACCGCGCCGCTCGGGCTCGGCGGCGGCGCTCACCCTGCAGCCCGCCGGATTGAAGCATATGGAGGGATGGTTGGGGAAGAAGCAGAGTAAGAGCAACTCCAGCACACCCCAATCCCACCCCCTACTCGAGATTTAGGGGCCAAGAGCAAAAAACCGTAGTTCAGCAGAGTCCCTACTCTGCCCCTAGATCCCCCCTCCAGCCCCTTCTCCTGCGGGTGGAGAAGGGAGCCCCTACTCGGGCGTTGTGGCCGTTGCCGCTCCCGCCCCCGCACGGAATCGGGGCCCTTCCCTGCGCCGCCGCGCCCCTTCCCTGCGCCGCCGCGCCGCAAGCCGCGCCACGCCGCGAGATCCAGATGCGCTGGACAGGAGGGGACTGGGGAGGCGGATGGGAGAGGCGGAGAGAAGCACGGGAGGAGGCGGATGGAAGAGGAAGAGAAGAGCACGGGATCCCACCGTCCGCCTCGAGCACCTCGTCACCGCCTACCTGCTCGAGCCCATCCGCCGCCGGTGCTGCGGAATCCCACCGCCGGTGCTGCGGAATCTCGCCGCCTGCCTCGAGCTTCGGTTGCGGAGGTGCGACGTGCGAGAATGGAGGAGGAGGGGGCGGCGACCGACCGACATGGATGACGCCTCGGGTCTCTCCGCGCCGGAGCCTGTCCGCCGCGCGTCGCCGCCGCGGCGGAGGCCGAGCACGCGCGGAGGCTCGTCGCGGAGTTCGACCCGGCGGTCCCGCTGGACGCCGCGGTGACGCCGCCGAGCGGGTGGTACACCAACCAGGACAAATCCCGGCGCCGCGCCCCGGGCAAATCCCGCCGCTGCGCCCGGACACCTCCTACCGCCGCGCCTGGGGACGACGCCGCACCCGGACACCTCCCACCGCCGCGCCTGGGGACGAGACCTAGGCTGCCGGAGCTGCAGAGGTCGGGCGGGCGGGCGGCGCTCGGGAGGCGCTCGGGAGAGAGAAGATTCGAGCGAGAAGATTCGAGAGGAAGAGATGAGTGCAGGGAGAGAGAGGCTCGGGAGGGGAATAAAAGGGTGTCTCACTGACGAACGGGTCCCATATGTCATAGCCAAGTAGGGGCTCTGAAGTTGGGGCTATTGTTGGAGTTGAGGGCTAAATCTGGGACCCTAAAAAGTTGGGGCAGCCCCTACTCAGCAAAGTAGGGGCCTTGAATAGGGGCTATTGCTGGAAATGCTCTAAAAGAAGGATAAGGAAAGAGAATAATAAGGAAAGAGAATAAAATAAATCTAATATTTATTGTGTGAAGAAACTTCCATTGTGTGAGATGGTTTCTAGAGTAGACTTTTTGTTTATGTGGCTGTCTTGGACTTCACGTATGGTTTCTACCATAGGGACTGCCCTAATGCAGGTAGTTGGTGTCTGTCGTTATAGTACTAGCTACATCGTCTTCCACCTCCAGTAGTCCAGTGAACGAATTAATTACATATACGTAATTTCTGCAGTACAGCTGCGCAATCCATTGGCGTCTGCTACGGCCAGGTAGCTAACGATCTGCCCTCGCCGAGCGAGGTCGTGCAGCTCTACAAGTCCAACCGCATCGACTCTATGCGCATCTACCTCCTCGACACCGACACCCTCGAGGCCCTCAACGGCTCAAACATTGGCCTCATCATGGGCGTCAGGAACGAAGACCTCGCCAGCCTAGCCGCCAGTCCGTCTGCCGCTGCCGATTAGGCAATCTTAATGGAAGGGTCATAGACATTAAATAGGGTGTCACATATGCAAATAAGATGACATGGCATGATATTTAATAAGAGAGAGAGGAAATCAGGGTCATCCTCGTGACCCTAGGTCGGCGCGGAGTCCTAGGAATGACACCCCCATGACCCTCCCACTGAGATAAGTTGATACAATTTTTAAGCACAATTGACCAACTAATATGCAGCAATTAAATATCTATAAGAACCTATGAAACTGTGCTATGACACTATGCATTGAGAGAGGGTAGGTCATCCTGCAAATCAATACAGTAAAGATGATGTGTCATTCTTGAAAACTTTCACATAACCCCTTTCACTGAGACTGGCCTTAGGCCCGGAAGAACGTGGCGGCATTCCCGGGCGTCTCCTTCCGCTACATCGCCGTCGGCAACAAGGATGTGGAGTCCGATGCAGACGCGCCATACACCCTCCCGGCCTTGCGCAACATCAACGACGCGCTCGCCAACATCAAGGCGTCCACGGCGGTGTCGGCTGCCGCACTGATCGTATCATTCCCTCCGTCCGCGGGCAACTTCTCCTCCTACGTGACGGCCATCGTGCGGCACCTCGCCAGCACGGGTGCGCCGCTGCTGATCAACCTGTACCCCTACTTCTCCTACATTACCATGAACGTCTCGCAGATCGACATCAGCTACGCACTCTTCAACTCGTCCGCCACCACGTGGTGGCGGGATGGCATCAGCGGCAACATCTACAGCAACCTGTTCGATTTGGCCGTCGACGCTTTCTATTCGGCCCTGGAGCGCGCGGGAGCTGGAAACGTGACGATCGTCGTCTCGGAGACTGGGTGGCCGTCGGCCGGCGGTGCCGAGGCCACAACGATCAACGCGCGGACGTACAACCAGAACCTCATCAGCCATGTCAGAAAGACCCGGACCAGATTCGGAAAAGCATTGCGGACTGTTCAACCCAGACAAATCGCCAGCGTACCCCGAAGGCAGCATTTTCGCTTCCACTGCAACTACTCCCTCCCCTCTGTTCTATATTGTAAGTCATTCCAACTTTCTTTAATTTTTTGAAATGTCAAACAAAGCCTAGTTTGACTAAATTTATATGATAAAACACTAACATTTATGATACCCAACGAAGTACCATTAGTTTCTTCATTAAATATATTTTCATAATATATATTCGGTACCATAAATTTTTGTGATTCTCTCTGTAATTTTGGTCAAAGATAAAATTATTTGATTTTCCAAGAAAGTTGGAATAAGTATAATTCTATCTCAGTGCTCGTGTTCCCAATGCAAAAACAAAATAGTGTTATTCCTTCAATTTCAAAGTATTATCTTTGAAATCAATATTTGTTAACAGATACTATCTCCATTCTTGCAACTTTTTGGAACGGAGGGAGTACGCTGCGTATGAATCTTTGGACCTGATTTTTACTCTAAATATTTTTAGGATTTGACTAATCGTTAGTTGCATCACAGTATAAGGAGTTTGGCTTTAATTTTCTGAATGCTAATTCGACTTGTACTTTGAAATGGGGTTATTCTGTCAGTTTTTCATTTCATGATTACTCTCTCTATTTTTTGTCCAGTACAAAAGCCAGTTATGAATCAAAGCCATACCAAGATACAAAAATGGCTCATAATAGTTCTCACGACTTCTACTGCTGTTGGAGTTATTGTGGCTATCCTTGCATCCATTTGGTTATGTCGAAAACCACTATCCGAGACCGGACAAGTTCTAGGTGATTATAAGTTTGTATGGTCTCCCTTTTCTTGGCACCAACTTCTTTTATATCCCTTCTATTTTTAAAATGGACACACCTTGTATTCCAAATTATATGTCATTTTGATTTTCAATGTTACTTTTTCTATTATACAACTCCTATTTTAATTAATTTGTCAACCAGATGGCATGCGAGAAGAGGATATGTGTTCCCAAGAAGAGGGTCATATTAATGCAGATGAAGGGGAGGGCAGTCAAGATGAAATGAGCTGCCAACTCTATAGTTATCATATTCTTGAGGCTGCAACATGCCACTCCTCAAATAGTCACAAGTTAGGGAGCGGTGGATTTGGAACAGTATACAAGGTAACCAACGTCCTGTCTAATTGTTTCATTTCCGGTTCATAAACATATTTTACCCTTTAGGTGTCTCACTTTTACCCTCTTGATTGACACAAATAGTGGGTACCTTCTATCAAACCTTTTTAATCTTTGATTATTAGTTTCTAAAAGTGGATTGATACATAATATCGATACTAGGTTCACTAATATCTTCTTTCTATATAATATGATATATATTTTTATTGTTAATGTAATCAAAATTTCACATTAAGACCACATCAATATGCTAATAGACTTCACCATATGAGAATCTCTCATCTACATTCTAGCCCCTTACTTCTTTGTGCACTCCAACTGCTCTCTCGTATGCATCCCTACTTTCTACCCGTCTCTTTTATTCATATCTTGTAACTAACAAAGTTACTATTTTATATGTAAATGAAATTATTTGCTACTATTATTTATGGAAGAGCTATATTCACAATAATTATTTTAATGATTAATTTTAATACCTAGTCAAATCAAATGTCAGTTAATATTAAAGAAATAAAAAATTGATGAAACGATCCCAAACGGGCATTAGATGAAACGATCGAGAACACACACTCGTGATGACGTTAGAGCTGCACCTGCTTGCCCCCATTGTTGGGATAATCTAAGAAGGCGATGCCTTGAACCCGTGGCATCATTCCAAATACGACGCTATGCGGTAGAAGGCTCTGCTCGTGAACTGCTATCCCCTGCCCGCACCTGGTGGACCTTGACCACGATCCGAGCCATGGCCCGGGCCGGACTTCGCAAACTTCCTTCGAGCAGTTGCAGAATATGATCTCCGCTTGATGGTGATAGATTACGCTGAGGTGCACATCTAGACGGGCATGAACTTTCACTGTGTGTGTAAAAGTTGTGTCAGGCAGGAAAGAGATAACCGAGAACGATGCGAGCGGGGTGGATACCCCGAGCCCGAGGTGCTGGAGCCGGCGGCCATCTCAGGTTCTGTCGGTGAAGGTCTGTGCCAGGCAGCGACGCACAGTGCCGGATCTGCTCTGAGGTGTAAGCATCAAGGCCCCACCGCACCTTTGGTAAGGGTGTGTTTCGGTGATAAATGACAACCATATACTTGTGACTAACCTTTGTTTTGTAGCGGATTTATCCTTGGGTTATTGCCATAAGTAATTAATGAAAAGAGACCCCTCAATTTGAATTAATGGATGATCAATGGACAAAGACTACAAGACTAATGACATTTCTAGTTCCAAGTGTCACAAGGAGATGAAGGACATTTGGATTTGCTAGTTTGTAGTGTTTGACCGTACTATTAAGAGGAGTTCACACTTGAGTAGCTTGACCATGCCAAATGCTATGCCATATTCATGCACTATCAAGCTCCTTGGTCACTAAACAGCTCAAGACACTCATTGAAATACATTGGAAGCAAAAGACTTGAAGAAAAACTCAAAGAGGATTGAATTAGATGAGTTGAAATTGAAAAGGCCGCGCCGGATTATCCGACGCTATCAATTTTAGTCGCACCGGATGATTGATGTGAAAGACTCAGCAGAATTCAGTACCGCCGGATGAACCGACGGTATATCAGCAGAGGCATCGGTTCATACGGTGACCTAGGGTTTGGCAATAGTAACGAATCAAGTCAAGTGCCTTCAGCACCAGATGAAGCAACGGTCTCAGCAGCGGTTCATCCGGTGCATGCATATATTTCATACAGAGATGCACCGAGTGAACCTGCTTCAGCACCGGATGAACCGACGCACATGGACACCATCAGCGGTTCATCCGACGATCGTGTTTATTCTACGCAGAGACGTTTTGAGTGAAGACGCTTTAGCACCGGATAAACCGACGCTACAACGGTGTTAGCGTCGGATCAAGTGGTACAACGTTCGTGTTCAACGGCTATAATTCGATACACAGAGTGACCAGATGAACCGACGCTGTCGCAGGGGGAACCGTCGGTTCATCCGACGGTACTACTTTTCAGAGAACTTTTGTAACGGCTAGCCTCCCTTGCTAGGCCCATAAATTGGACCCTCCTGCGTCTCTTGAGCTGCCTTTGCCACTCTGAATTACTACAGCAGCCAAGGAGAAGGAGAGTTAGTGCTTTGATCATTTGGATTTCATCTTACTAGCCAAGTGGGATTCTTTCTTGGTGATCAAGAGTTTCAAGGTGCTTTCAATGGCATAGCTGAGTGCATTGGTCAAGTGAAAGGTTGTGAGCTTGTTACTCTTGGAGTTTGACGGCTCCTAGACGGTCTCGGTGATTTGGGGTTCTTGGTGAGCTCTTGGAGATTGTGGGAGCCCCGGGAAGTTCTTGGTGGAAATGGATTGAGACCCACCATTTCGGAGATGGAGAACGGGTACTCTTAGTGAGCACTCAAGTCTAAGTGGCTTGAGGGGGAGCAAAACTCTTTGTGAGTGTTCCAACGTGGATTAGGGAGAAGCGTCAACTTCTCGATACCACGGGAAAAAATTTGGTTGTCTCGTGTCCTCCCTTTCTACCTTCTTGCACTTAATTCCGCATTTGCTTTCAGCTCTTAAGTTCCTTTGCTTTTGTTCCCTTTAGTTTGCTTTGCTTGTTGCATATCTTGACTAGGGTGCCTTTCACATGTTCGTGTGATTCTTGCTAAGGAACATTGTTGTTAGTGTGCTTAGTTGGTAGGAAGAAACCTTTTTAGATGGGCAACACTAGAGATCTAGGCTAAGGTTTGTTCCTTGTTCTAGAAATTTGAAGAAGGCCCATATTCAACCCCCCTTCTATAGGCCATCGATCCTACATGGGGCAGCGATGGTTGATGTAGTGGTCGTCGGGACGGCGGCGGTGCTTCCCGTCGCTCTTGCGCACCCTCGGGATCGGATTAGGGTTTGTAGGTGGGGTGTGGCGGGCGGCGGCGAACCTCGTGAGGCGAGCCTACGGTCCCCACCTCCTTTATATAGTGTAGTGTGACAGAGGCCCGTCAACCAGTTAGGGTGGGCGCCCCCGATAAGGGCGCGAGATTAAGGGCCCGATGGGCTGTTGGGCCCATACGAGAGATCAATCTAACATTCGCTCTCTTGATCTCATCGTATACTTTTAACTTTATTCGTTTCATCACAGATTGGTATGTAGAGCATGCTTCATCGTCAGAGCTCAATCGCCGATAGAATCAAACAACTACAACATACTTCTCCGTTTTGGAGTAAATTATGTTTCTTTTGGACCACTTCATAATCCAGGAATTATAAGCTTTCCCTTAAACTCGTGCCGGCTAAGTGTTCTCTGAACACATTGGGTGGTAAGCATTTCGTAAGCGGATCTTCGAGCATATCCTTTGTCCCTATATGCTCGAGACTTATGGTTTGATCCCGGATTCTGTCCTTCACAACATAAAACTTTATCTCAATAGGTTCGGAAGCATTACTCGACTTGTTGTTGTGAGCATAATATACTACTGGCTGATTGTCACAGTACAACTTTAGTGGTTTTGTCGGGGTTCTCAACCGTCGGCAGTAGATTTGTATCGAATCGTGTGTCGGATCCGGATGGTCGACACGGGAGACACAAGGGTTTTATACTAGTTCGGGCCTCCGGGGAGTAATACCCTACGTCCAGTTCTGAGTACTCGTGTTCCTAAGCCAGGGGTGTCTGTAGTAGGGGTTACAAACTTGGTGATCAGTCCTCTTTATGTACGTTGCACCCCTCCCCCTTTTATAGTCCCAAGAGTGAGGGGCAAAGAAGGAAAACAAAAACAAGCTACAGTGCTATGGCGTTGTGAAGTGTTTTCCGTCATTGATGTCCGTCAGGCGTAGTGGGAGGGCGCTGAGCTGTGGTGTCGTCGGAGGCCGTCGCGTGGGCTGCTGCCACTATTCATCCCGGGCACTTGGCACCTCCTCCGAGTAGTTCATACGGTGACTCAGCCCTTTTGAGTACGTTTTAGACTCGCCACGTTACGGCCTAAGAGCTGGTGGATGGTAATCGAGTGCCTGTTCTAACGGGGTGGTGTGTAGCTGGCGTCGGATGTGACAGCATGTCAGAGGTCATGGGGGGTGCACTGTGCGCCATTACAGCCCCTGTCAGACCCTGTCGTCTTCCCGTCGCGCCAGCTGTGGTCTTTGCATGGCATGGAGAACGGTGTCACGCGTGTCGTCGCGGAGAAGCTTGGGGGGCTGGGGCGGTGCCACGTTCGTGTGGGGCCCCTGCCTCACGCTCTGGCTCCTCCGTGGGGGCTCCGCCTTAGTCGGAGATGGAGGTTACTCGTGCGAACGAGTAGTCGGAGGTGGGGCGGCACGTACTCGGAGACGACGCGTTCTCGTGCGAGGCGGAGAGTACTCGTGCGAAGCGGAGGGTACTTGGAGCCGAGGCGAGCTAGTGCGAGGCGGAAGATACTCGGAGGTGGGGAAGTCTTGTCAGTGAGGGTCTTGACGAAGATCTGCATCCCTCCCTGTCCTGGATCTTAGCGTTCACATTGTCAATGGTGTCAGAGGACTCCATCTTTGGGGTAATCATCTCGTTGCTTAGGGGGCCCTAATCCAGGCCCTCGTCAGTAGCCCCCGAGCCTGTGGTGGGAGTCAAGGACTCGCTCGCAGGCTCTGTGGCGGGGAAGTATTGTTGTTGTTGTTGCTTGATCTACTCGGTGGGTGCGCGCGAGCGCATCCGCCGGATGTAGCCCCCGAGCCCATGAAGGAGTCGTAGACTCGTTTATGGGGTTTTGAATTTTGAAATGTTGTCTCTTCGAAATCTCCGGTGATGACGGTTGTGGCTGCATCTGTAGCCGTGCCCACTCCGCCGGTCGTGGCTGACGTGGTGATGGTGTCAGTTGGAGGGGACGACGCGTGGCTGATTCAGACCTGCGGCCCCACCCGGTTTCGAACCGTCACGCGGGTGTGCTTCGGTGGCCTCGGGGGATGCGTCCACCAAGCGGGCGGTTTTATGGCGTGGTGGGGCCGGCATTAAATGCCGGCGGCCATATTTGCCCCTTATAAACCGCGTGCCGGTTGAGCTCCGTACTTTTTCCCTGATTCCTTGCTTTTGCCAGCGCCGCTCGCTCATCTGCTCCTTACTCTCACGCCGCCACCACCGCTTCTTCATCCTTTCTTTTCACCCTCGAGCTCGACAAGCGCCATGTCGAACTGGACGCGCTCCAACATCTCCCGCTCGATCCTCCAGCGGCTTGTCGCCGCCGGTCAGCTGCCGGTCTTCACCGCCGCCGAGGAGTGCTAGGTCCCGGGCAGCGAGTCGGTGCCACACCCACCGGAGGGCTATGTTGTCTCGTTCGTGGTGTTCCACGAGCGGGGCTTCTCCATCCCAGCCGGCCGGTTCATCCGCGCCGTCCTCTCCGAGTACCGGCTGCAACTCACCACCTCAATCCCAACAGCATCCAACAAATGGCGGCGTTCGAGGTGCTGTGCGAGGGGTACTTGGGAGTGGGCGCCCATTGGCACCTCTTCCGGTACTTCTTCAAGTTCGTGTGCCTGAAGGACAAGTCGATCCCGGGCACCCTTGGATGCGTCAATCTTCGGATGAAGACGAAGAGGGGCGAGGAGTACATCTCCGGCATGCTGACGAGCTCCAACAGCGGCTGGCACAAGGGGTGATTCTATCTTAGAGACTGCCCCGAGTATCCGCTGCCGAAGTATACCGTCTCCTCAATCGCCGAGGCGCCGGCGAACTAGAGTTATGGGCCCCCGGAGACGGAGGTGGAGAGGTTGCTCGGGGATTGCTTTCTGGTGCTGGCCAAGCTGTGCAATGCCGGGGTCGACCTGGCGACCGTCATCGGCCTGTACCACACGGTGGGGGTCATCCCGCTCCAGCGGCGCTGCCTGCGCATCTGCCAGATGACGCCGGACCGCGCCCCCTTCGTCGGGACTGTGTGTGCGCCTCGGCTCCCCACGTTGGATGAGATCCAGCGTTGCGTGGGGCAGGCAATTGGGAAGGCCAGCTACTCGTGGCCGCCGCCCCAAGTTCTTCCCATGCTCCCCCACAAGGGGACCAAAAATTATGTAAGTCCTTCTTTCCTCCGATTAACACTCTGACTATTTCGTAGTCTTTGTGTTGATTCTCGTCTTTTTCCTTGCTTTCAGTTGGGGCCTGCGACCCCTCTCCCCGCGAAGCCGCCTCTTCCTGAGGACACGATACCGAATCGTGCCCAGGCAGCCGCGGATAGGAGGAGGGCTGCCCGTAAGGCCCAGCACAAAGACAAGGAGATCGCGAAGCGCGAGCGGAATGACCGCCGCGCTAAGCGCAGGAAAATGAGAGAGGGCCCCGTCTCCTCGGATGAGGACCCCTCGTCGTCGTTGCCATGGTCTGGTGATGACGGTGGCGCCAGCGTCGATTGGAGCGCGCTGTCGTCTCCGTCGCCTCCTCCCCAGCGGCAGGCCGCGGCGTCTAGTTCGAGGCAGCGACCGGAGCCCGCTGCCCAAGAACAGGGAACGAGCTCCAGCTCACACCCGCCTCCATGTCTAGGCCAGGAGGATCGAAGGGTGACTCACTCCCAGTCGAGCTCCGGCGACTAGGAGCAGCGGAGGGAGAGGAGGAGGTCGCCGCAGCGAGACGACTCGCCCAGGTGTTCGAGGGACCGCAGCTCGTCCGCTCACCATCCCCCTGGTGACTCGTCGCGGCGGGGGTTGCACTCCCTGAGAGGGCGGTCGCCCCCTAAGGCGAGATCAGCGTCACCGGTGCCTGCTCCAATCGCATCACACGAGGTGAGCGCGGATGCTGCCCCACGACGTCTTCAGTCGTTGATCATCCATGGCGGCGGCACCCCGACCGTGCTGGTCCCTCTCGCCCAGGGTGACAACCGGAACCCGGCCTCCGTTCAACCGGGGGGCAAGAGGCCAGCCCCCGAGTCATTGGGTGCCGCCTCCAGGCCTGTTAAGCGGGCCTGCATCACATCCTCCGTGTAAGTGCCGTCTCGTTGTCTTATTCTTCGATTTTCGTTCGCCTTGCTGATTTGCTCTTTTCGTGTCAGCCGCTCCAACGTTGGCGCGCTCAGCCTTGCACCGTGAAAATGCGCGGCTCTGAGCGCGTGCACTTCCTTGTCCGCTCCCCGCTCTTCAACCCCTCCGTGTGCACCGGAGACAGTCCCCAAGCCGGCAGCGGCGGCATTGGAGACTCGTGTTGCAACAGCGCCCCCACCGTCGTCGGGGGACGTAGGCGTGGTCGGGGAGCGAGCAACCCCCGAGCGATCCGAGCCCTTGGCGACGCCCGTCATTGATCAGGACGCCGTCGCGCAGGTGACTCTAGAGGCCGACTAGCTCCTGGCACCGGGCGCTGGCAACGGCGAGACTGTGGAAATGGCGGCCACCTCATCGCGCTCGCGGCTCGCGGAGGCCGCGGGTATGAGGGGTCCAAGTCTCCTGGGCGGTGACGCAGCCGCCTATGCGGCCGAGTTGGAGCAGTGCTTGCTGGCGTCGGAGGAGTTGCCAGCTGAAGCGCCCGTGCCGCCCACTCCAGGGGTCGTCGTGGCGGTGGAGGAGGATGCGGCCGTCGAGGAAGTCGCGGCGTGCCCTGAGGCTTCCAGAACCCTGACGGCAGAAGCGGCGTCGGACTCCATCGCGCCGCCGGAGCCACCGCGCCAGCCTGCCGCTGTCGCCGCGGAGGTGGTCGAGATTGCGGACTCGCCTCTTCCCGGCACGCAGTCGCCTTTTTCCCTCGAGAACGCGACAGGCCGCGCTCCTCCAACCACTGTCCGAGAAGTTGGCGAGAGCTCGGGCGCCCGTTCCTGCTCAGCCCCCGAGGGAAGTGGACATGGCCTGAGCCATGGGCGTGCCACGTGGGCTGGAGCCCACGACGCCGAGGCGCATGATGACGGAGATGAGGAAGCCACGGCACGCCGCCGCTTCGTGTGGGGTCTGCGGTGGGCGGAGCAGGCGATCAACGAGCTCGTCGTCCCGGCATTGTCAGTGAGTTGGCCGAGCCCTACTCCTTGATCTTGTGTTTCGATTTCCGAGTTGCTGCTGTGTTTGACCATTTTCTCGATCCAGGTGCTCGCCAGCTGCAGTGCCAAGAAGACACGCACCATCGAGGAGCTCCAGGCCGAGAAGGCCCTACTGGAGATGCAGCTGGCTGCCGCCCGACTAGCGGCTGTAGGGGCGGTGGCCGGCGAGGCGTCGGCGAGGACCGCTCTTGAAGCCGTAGCAAAATCGGCGGAGGACCGCGCAGTCGCCGCGTAGTCAGCTGCGGACGCCGCCGTGTCGGAGAAGGCTGCCCTCGAGGCCAAGCTCGTCCAGGTGGAGGCTACCGCCGCAGAGCTGCGAATTGCAGCTGCCACGGCCGCCGAAACAGCTCGGAATACGGCTGCCGCCGCCGCTGCTGCTGAGGCCGTGTCCCAGACTGCTGCCGAAGAGAAAGCGGTGCTTGAGAAGAGGGTGGCGGACCTACAGCAGGACCTGGTGCACGTCGAGGCGGATTTGAAGACGGCGAATAATCAGGTCGGCACCCTCTCCACCAAGCTGCAAGAGGCCACCGACGAGGGGACCCACCTCCATGATGAGAATAGCCAGATGGCGCGAGAGATCCAGGGTGAGTATCTTCGCGTTCTTCGACTTTCATGACGCTCTCTTCCGTGAGTTAATCACAGCTGAGGCCGCTTCACTCTTGGGTTTTCACAGGAATCCGCATAGCTCGTACTGCACAGGCGGCCAAGCTGGCGGAGAAGGCTCAAGAGGTCGTGGCCGTAGAGCTCAAAATCCACGAGATGACTGAGACGGCCAAGAATTTGGCGGACCAGCTCTCGAGTACATTCTTCGTATCTTGACCCCTTCATGCTCATGCTCGTGTCTACCTTGGCTTCAACGCTGACTCATTCTCTGTTTCCAGAGGTCAAAACCGAGCTGGAGGACTCTCGGAAGGCCCAGCATGAGGTGGAGGAGGCACTCAAAAGGAACATAGTGGAGCGCGCCAAACTCGGATGTCATGTTGACACGATCTTGATGGAGAGCGGCGTCCCGCCAGTGCAGATACCTCCCCACGTGCTTGGCAACCGGCTCAATCTTCTTCCGGGCTTCGTCAAGGAGAAAGAGCTGTCGACCTCTCGACAAATGGTGCACCGGGTCCTCTCCATGTTCAGCTCGCACTACCAGGGGCTAGATTTCAAGGCCCTGAGTGGTGGTTGGGCCCTCGGCTACTCGAGTGAGGAGCTTGACAGGATCGAAGAGGATTGCGCTGCCCCTACCCGCGCCATGGCCGACACCGTGATGAAGGACCTGGAGATGATCCCAAAAGACACACCAAAAGATGGCTCTGGGCCTTCACATTAGATGTATCAATTTGTATGACAGTTTAAACAAAACTCGCCTTTGTGCCATGTTCAACAACTTTTTATTTTGTTTTGAAATTGTCATCTACTGAAGCATTCCCCGAGTACTGCGGATGACTGTAGAATGAAATAACGGCACTTAGACGCTCAAGCCGATCGAACTTTTCTCTAGAGCCGCGGAGGCGTAAGAGTCAGAAAGCTCGACCTGAGCGACGAAGTGACGCTGTGCATTCGCAGCCCCCGAGTACTTAGAAACGCTTAAGAAAAGACTTGTATGCTTTTTGTAAAGATGTTTTTGAGCCGGAGCTCAAGCGGTTACCCATGTTCCTTCTGAAAGTAGTCGGATGTCAACCTTTAGGTCCGTGCTGCGCTTGCAAGTTTTCGTACTGTAGCCGCGGGGGCGTAGGTGCCAAAAGACTTGGAGAAGTGACAACATCGAAACACTCATAGATCAACATCCTTTCCTCTTGCGAAGTAAAAGGTGCTCCGCTAAAAAAGAATCGTTCGCGCATGCGATTGGTCACGACAGAGTTATCAGAGAGTTTTTGTTTTGAAAACGGAAAACAAAAGGGGGGCATCGTGCTCCGGGTAGCCCCCAAGCGGCAAGTGTTTTTGCATGGGTGCAAGGACGCTTGCCACTCAGCCTTTAGACCGCGTTGAAACATAGGAAAGATGCCAACACAAGTATATCGAGAAGCTTATGAGACAAGAACAAAAACATATGGAATTATCCATTGATCATAAGATGAAACAGAGAACGTTACTCAAGGGTAAAAACGCCGTAGATGCTCTATGTTCCATGCGTTGGCGATGATCGTTCCATCATCGTGCCGAAGCTTGAATGTTCCTGGTCGGAGCACTTGGTCAACGATGTAAGGCCCTTCCCACGGGGGCGCGAGCTTGTGTCTGTCTTTATTGCTCATGACACGTCGGAGAACCAGGTCCCCGACTTGAAACTGCTGTTCATGGATGTTGCGCTCGTGGTAGCGTCGCAAGGCTTGCTGGTACCGAGCTGAATGCAGGAGTGCCACGTCGCGAGCTTCATCGAGTTGGTCGATCGCATCTTCCAGTGCGACTTGGTTCCCTTCTTCGGTGTACGCCCGGACTCTTGGGCTGCCGTAGTCAATATCCGTTGGGAGGACCGCTTCCGACCCGTGCACCATGAAGAATGGTGTTGCACCAGTGGACCGGCTCGATGTGGTGCGCAGACTCCACAGAACGGACGACAACTCGGCGACCCATCTTGCTCGGAACTTCTCAAGCCGTCTGAAGATTCGAGGCTTTAACCCTTGTAAGATCATACCGTTGGCCCTCTCAGCCTGCCCATTGGCCCTCAGGTGTGCTACAGCAGTCCAGTCCACGCGAATGTTGTTGTCGTCGCAGAACTTGAGGAACTTCTTTCCCGTGAACTGAGTGCCATTGTCGGTGATGATCGAGTTCGGGATGCCGAAGCGGTAGATGATGTCGGTGAAGAACACCACGGCTTCCTCGGAACGGATCTTGGCCACAGGTCGAGCTTCAATCCACTTTGAAAATTTGTCAACGGCGACGAGCAGGTGCGTGAAGCCCCCGGGTGCTTGCTTGAATGGTCCGACTATGTCCAACCCCCATACTGCGAACGGCCACGTGATGGGAATGTTCTGAAGTGCCTGTGCCGGGAGATGAGTCTGTCGAGCGTAGAACTGGCAACCTGCACATCGTCGTACGATATCTTTGGCGTCTACCAGCGCCGTGGACCAGTAGAAGCCTTGTCGGAACGCCTTTCCGACTAAGGTTCTGGCAGCGGCGTGGTAACCGCACGTGCCAGCATGAATTTCCTGAAGCAGGTCCCGGCCTTGATCTCTCTGAATGCAGCGCTTGAGTATATCTGCCGCGCCCCGCTTGTGGAGCTCGCCGTTGATAAGGACATAAGATTTGGCTTGCCGTGAGATGCGACGTGCCTCCGTTTGATCTGAGGGTAACCTCCCCTCGACCAGCCATTCGAGGATTGGAAAACGCCAGTCAGGATCTTCTAAATTTGGCTCTTGGTCAATCTCCATGACTTCTGGCTCCTCTGACTCTGGTTGTCGCTCCTCATCTACTCAGACGGACGGCGCGTGCTGATCGCTAGCGAACACACCATGTGGCACAGGCTTGCGGCTTGATGCTGCCTTGGTGAGGATGTCCGCAGCTTTGTTGTGGTCGCGCAGCACATGATGGAGCTCGAGCCCATGGAACTTGTCTTCTAGTTGATGCACCATTCGACAATAGGCTGCCATCTTGGGGTCGACACAATTTTTCTCCTTCATCACTTGGTCCACGACGAGCTAAGAGTCCCCACAGATCTCGAGACGGCGGATTCCGAGCTCCACCGTGACCCGAAGGCCGTTGACGAGCGCTTCATATTCAGCCACGTTGTTGGAGGCGGGAAAATGCAGTCGGACCATGTACTCAATACGCACGCCCAGAGGTGAGATGAAGACAAGGCCTGCGCCTACCCCTTCCTTCATGACTGAGCCATTGAAATACATTGTCCATGTCTCGTGCTCGATTGGTGTCGGCGGAGTCTGAATCTCCGTCCATTCAGCAATGAAATCCGCCAACACCTGTGACTTAATTGCACTGCGCGGCGCATAAGTCACGTTGTGCCCCATGAGCTCGAGGGCCCACTTAGCTATCCTCCCCTCTGCCTCGGGATTCTGGATCACCTCCCCAAGGTGGTACTTGGACACCACTGTGATGGGGTGTTGGTCGAAATAATGCCGAAGCTTGCGTTTGGTGATCAAGACAGCATATACGAGGTTCTGGATCTGAGTGTAGCGGGTCTTTGTGTCAGAGAGCACCTCGCTTACGAAATAAACGTGCCGCTACACCTTAAGTGACTTCCCAAGCTCTTCTCATTCAACAACTAGAGCAACGCTCACGACCTGCGTCGTTGCAGCCACATACAAAAGCATTTGCTCTTCTGGCATGGGCGCCGTGAGCACTGGTGGACTCTTCAAGAGATTCTTGAGTTTATCGAGCGCTTCCTGGGCCTCAGGCATCCACGTAAAGTGGTCAGACTTCTTCATTAGGCGGTACAATGGCAGGCTACGCTCTCCGAGTCGGGCAATGAATTGGCTAAGAGCAGCGAGGCAGCCGGTGACGCGTTGCACACCCTTCAGGTTCTGGATCGGCCCCATGTTTGTGATGGCTGAGATCTTCTCGGGATTAGCTTCAATGCCGCGTTCGGATACGACAAAGCCTAGGAGCATGCCCCTTGGAACCCCGAAAACGCATTTCTCGGGGTTTAGCTTCACCCCGTGTTCTCTCAGCTTCACGAATACTTCCGTAAGATCGGGGATCAGGTCACCCGTCTTTTTTGACTTGACCATGATGTCATCGATGTATGCCTCGATTATTCGTCCTATGAGATCACCAAAAATGCGTCACATGCATCTCTGAAACGTAGCGCCCACGTTCTTAAGACCGAACGACATCGAGTTGTAACAATAAGCGCCAAAGGGAGTAATGAAGGACGTTGCGAGTTGGTCCACTATGCACATCGCAATCTGGTGGTACCTGGAGTACGCATCGAGAAAACAGAGGGTTTCGCACCCTGCCATTGAGTCGACTACCTGATCTATGCGAGGCAAAGGAAATGGATCCTTGGGACATGCCTTGTTAAGGCTCATGTAGTCAATGCACATCCTCCATTTCTTGTTCTTCTTCTTTACAAGTACAGGGTTAGCTAACCACTCAGGGTGGAACACTTCTTGGATGAACCCTGCACTAAGGAGCTTCTTGATCTCCTCGCCTATGGCCTTGCACTTGTCGTCGTTGAAGCGGCGTAGGCGCTGCTTGACCGGTTTCGATCCCGGCTTGATGTTGAGTTTGTGCTCGGCAACTTCTATCGGGATTCCCTTCATGTCGGAGGGTTTCCATGCGAACACGTCGAGGTTCGCTTTGAGGATGTCGACGAGCACGCTTTCCTACTTAGGACCGAGTGCCGTCCCGATACAGAGCGTGCGGCCATCATTGGTGACAGCCACATCCTTGACATCCTTGGCGGGCTCGAAAGAGCAGGCCGCTCATTTGGACGACTCGGGGATATCTTGGTCCTTGGAGGGAGGCTCAGCATGGAGCTTCTCGGACCGGATGAGTGTTTCAGCGAATTGAAAGCACTCAGTATCGCATTCGTATGCGTACTGAAACGTAGTCCCCTCTGGAGAGAAGCAAGGAGACCAATGTCAGCAAAAAATGAGCCAGTCCAAGGAAGGCGAAGATGAAGAGGACACAACTCTTACTGTTGAGCTTCTCGTTGGCCTCCTTGACCAGCTCCACCAGCTTCTGGTTCTCGACAAGGCGGGTGGTCGCAGCGCTCTCGTGCTCTGCGACCTGTTTCTGCAAGTCGGTGCGGTCCACGCAGAGAGCTGTACACCCAGAAGAAAGACGCCGCCTCGAATCAAGAAACCGCACAGAAGCAGAAAGCAGAGATGACAGGTCGTAGGGTACTCACCGAGGATCTCATTCTCGCACTTTTGGGCAACCTCCTCCAGACGGCCCTTCTCAGCAATAATGGTGCCGACTTGGGCCTCGAGCATCGTCACCCGCTCGCGAGCCACCTGGAGGTCGGACTCGGCCCGGCCCGCTCTAGTCTCGAGCTCCGTCCTCTCTTAGCGGGCGGTGCGGGCAGCGGCCTCAGCATTGGAACGAAGCACCGCCGCCGCCTGCTCCGCCGCGGCCAGCTTCTCCTCCAAGGAGGCCTTTTTCGCCTACACCGAGGTCACGCGGTCCTCAGCAGCTTTCGTCCTCGCCTCAAGGGACGTGCGCTCCGTTGCCCGGCTAGCCTCGCCGTCCGCCACCACAAGGCAGGCCGCGGCCAGCTGCGTCTCCAGCTGGACTTTCTCAGCGCGGAGCGCCTCAAAAGCCCGCGCCCTGTCCTCAGAGCGTCCGACGAGCTCCTGAATCACATACAAGTCACACGGCTAAGAACGAAGGGAAAACAAGCTTGAGAGAGGAAGAGGAAGAAAGAGGACTCACCCTTGAGGCGGGGACCAGGTCCTTGATCGCCCGCTCCGACTGGCGCCGCGCCATCTCGATCAGACGCAGGCCGCGCTCCAGGCGGCGGCGGGCCGCCAGCTCGGCGTCGCTGTCGAGGTCCGGGCCTACTGAGGCCTGAACCGGCGACACGGACACCAGCCAGAGCGGCGGGATTTCCGTCTCCTCCTCCTCCTCCTCCGCCGTCGAAGTGGCCGGCCTTCGCTCCCTCGAGCTCTCCCCAATCTCCACGATCGGGGGAGGCAGTTACTCGCCCGCCACCTCATCGGGAGAGGCAGTCGGCGAAGGCGACACCGGGATGACGATCACCTCAGCAGGAGCGGCGTCTGATGCGGCGACCGACGAAATGGGGACGACCCCCTCGGTCACCACGATCGCTGTCGCGGCAGAAACATCCGCGGAGGCGCGGTCGCCCGTCTCCACCACCATCTCCACAGCGTTCCCCGAGCCCCCCGTCGACTCGGGGGCTCGGGGCTCCATCTCCATCTCCGCCGTGCCGCTCCCTGCCCTCCTCAGTGACTCGGGGGCCGGGGCCTCGGAGCCTGTGGCGGCAGCGGGCATCCCCTCCAGCGACTCGGGGGCCGGCCGCTCGGCGTCTGCATCATCACCCACCCCCGTCGATGACTCGGGGGCTGGCAGTCCGTCATCGCCTGCCCGCGCCTCGGGAGCAGGGTCCTCCTGGTCCTGCTCTGGGGCGCCGGACAGGCACCTCGCCAACTCGGCCGCATGGGCCGAGGGTGCTTCTTCAGTGGGGGCTTCGCCCCCCAAACCCATCGTCCCCATCGACAGGTCGCTGCGAGCCGGACTCGCAGCTCCCTGTGGGGGGACGGTCATCACCTGGGTCCCAGACCCGCTTGTTTCTTGTACTGCCACCCCCGACTGAAGGAAGGGCGGCGGGTTGCTCGCCGTTGACGTGTCCCCGGCCGCCTGGCCAGGGTGGCGCAATGCCTTGACAGGCACCGGCCTCATGGTGCGGCGGTCGGGCGCCTTGAACCAAGAAGAACATCATGACGACAAGCAGAAACTTGAAACAAGAACTAGAAAACCGCAACTCGGAGCTCACCCTTCTGCGACGCGATGGGGCCATTTGGAGCCAATCGCGGGATTGCGCGGGGACGCCGCCCTCTTGCCCCCCGCTGTCGGAGCCGATGCCGGGGAAGAGATCGGTCTGCCCCTGGCGACAACGGTCGAAGCGAGGCGCTGTTGGGTCGGCGGCGGTCCTCCGCTCTGGGTCGGTGGTGGCGGGGAGGCCGCCGGCACGCTCCGCGGCTCCCGTGATGTGCGCACGGAGGGCGAGTGAGACCGCCGGCGCGAGGAGTGGCGGCGCGAGCCATCGCGCCTTGACTCATGGCGGCTGGAGTCGCCGCGCCGCGGAGAGCTCCTGCCCCTCTCGTGGCGGTCCTGCCGAGGGGCACGGCTGCTCGTTCCGGGCTGACCCGCCCGGGAAGAAGAAGGAGGCGCCTGCCGGATCGAACTGGCGCCTGCTGCGGCCGAGGCAGGCGCCGATCCACCGCGCGGCCGTGGGGTCGAAACCGTCTCCTCGTCGGACCACTCGAACGGGGACTCGTCCTCGTCCGTGTCCGACGGCGCCGGCGAGGGATCCTCGTCATCGGAGACATCCCTCTCCCCATTGCGCTGGCGCGAGGCGCGCTTGTCGTTTCTCTCCCTCCTCGCGATCTCCCTCTGCTGGTGCACTCTCCTGCGTTCCCCTCGTCGCTGCTGCCACGCGGCGGTCTCCCGGGTGACCGCCCGGTCCTCCTCCAGCGGAGGACGAGAGGCGAGGATGCGCACATCCCTCATCTGTGCAAGCACAAGAGTAATTACCACCCGCGCCTGCAAAAGACAAATCAAAAAGAGGTCGAGAGAAGACATACCAGCTCCACAGTGGCTGGAGAGGGAAGCATCTGCAACACACCTGGCGGCGGCCAGAACATCCAGGTGACCCCAGTGGCCTGGGACACCCGGCGTTGGACCTCGTCCAGCGAGGGCTAGGAGCGGGCGGTGACGGTCCCCTCGAAGGGAGCTCGGTCGTCCGTCATCTCCTAGAGGCGCAGCGCACGACGACGGAGCGGGACGACCCCCGGGTGTGGTAGCCGCCGATCAGGGTGATGAAGTTCACCCCGTTGTCGTGGAGCCTTGTGAGGGCGGCGAGGGCGCTGTCGAGGAACCCGGGTCGATCTTTCTTCTCCGGCCCGTAGCTCCTCCTCGCCGACGCCCGGTCGTACCAACGGTTGGTGTATTCCGACAGCGGGTTCTTGGGGTTGTTCTTGAGGTAGAACCACCCTCGGTGCCACCCATTATTGGAGGTAGTCCGGTAGGTAGGGATGTACTCATCCATCCTCCCCTGCTTCCCGCGTAGTCCGGCGCACCCGATGGCTACCGCGGAATTGTGGTCCTTGACCACGACGAACTTGTAGAAGTACCGAAACAGGTCCCAGTGGGCACCCATATCCAGGTACCCTTCACACAAGGCCTCGAACGCTGCCATCTGTTGGACGCCGTTCGGGTTGAGGTTCTGAAGCTCCAAGCCGTACTCCTGGAGCACGGCGCGGATGAACCTCCCCGCTGGGACGGAGAAGCCTCACTCGTGGAACAACACGAACGAGACCACGTACCCCGTCGGGGGCTGAGGGCTGCTCTCCGGCCCAGGAACCTTCCACTCCTCCGCCGCTGTCAGCGGCGGCAGCATACCGTCGGAGGCGAGGCGGTCGAGCTCGGACCAGGTCACCATCGAAGACGCCTAGTTCGACATCACGTCGGCTGTGGTGGCGACGGTGGGCGACCCTGTCTTGCGAAAGAAGGCGGGGCAAACTCTGTGGTGTGCGTGGCGAGTGCGAAGACGAAGGCAAGAGATGGCGGCGGCGGAAAACACAAGGAAGCAGAAGGAAAAAAAAACTGACCGGCGCCCGTGGTATATAAACGGGGGAATGATTACATCTACCCCTGCAGTTAATGACCGCGTCGCCTCGGGCCACGTCCTCTGTCCGTCGAAGTGTTGCCCCTCAAAAGGTGCACCCCACTCCTACCCGCCGCCCACGACCGAGCCACCACGTCACTCAAAGTGGGACTCGGCAATCTCGCAACCGGCGCGAGATCTCCGCCAGACACCCCACGACTCGCGCCACGTGGCAAGACTCCAGTCTCCGACTTGTCCAAGACTCCAATATTTAACCCCACGCATAAGTCTCCGACTTGTCCGTGGGCTCGGTGGCTACTACCCACGGGTCCGCTCGCGCGTCCCCACCAGAGAAAACACAACAAAATCTCCTCGTCTCCGTGACAGTTGATCCTGGGAGCGAGTCTCCGACTCCCTCACCAGGCTCGGGGGCTACTGACGAGGCCATGAACCAGGGCCCACCAAGACCCCTGAAAAACGTAGCACGAGCCCACGTACAGCATGCTCCGGCGGCTAACACGACGAGTGTTACGCTGCCCGAGTACGTGAGGGCCCGTACGGCTAGTTTCCGCCATGAGCCAGAGGACAGGCGGCCCACGGCCGCCCGTACCTTTTCCCCGAGTACACGGCGGTCCGTACGACAAGTTTCCGTCTTCGCTCCCGACTACTCGACTCGCACGAGTAGTTTCCGCCTCACGATCGCGGCGACTCGCTCGCACGAGTAGTTTCCGTCACCTGCTCGAGCAGGCTTCGCAGAGAAGGCATGGGGCACGCGGGTCCCTCAGATTGGGATCCCAGGAACTCCATGCACGCGCCCCCGTGCACCACCACGTGTCCGCCCCGCCACAGCGGTCCGCCCGGGCCAGGCCGATTCGGTGTCAGGGAATGAATTCGTCAAACCCTGCCACCGACGACACAGTGGCCAGCGTACCATGGGCGGCGTAATGGATGCTGAGCAGCGTACGGTACAGTACACACTACACCCTAAGCATTGGGAGACGCGGTGTAGACCGCCTACTCACTCGAGTAGTTTCCCGTCTCCGACCAGTCCAAGACTTGGCTGTCAAGGCCACAAGTACGTAGGCCCCGTTGACGTCCCATGATACCCTGGTACGCGGTCCGCCACGTGTTCGCCTCCCCGTGCAGGTCCGCCCTGACCAGGTCGATCCTGTGTCAGGAGACAGATCCTCCTGCCGCCCCCAGCTGAGGCGATACGCATCGTACCACGGAGGGCACGGGAAACACTGTGCCACCAACGACACAGTGCAAGCCGTCACCTATCCATGGTGCAGGCTACTCCGTTCCTACAATATCAAGAAAAGACAAGCCCCTGATCCACTGACGGGGTCAGGGCACATACATTGCCTCCCGTACCTGACTATCTACTCGGAGAAGGGCGCAAGGGGCCCCGGGACGGATGCTTGGGACGCACGGGATCTGCACCGTCACCCAAGGCCCCGTAACAGTGCTTCGCCGCTTCTGTCATCTGACAACCTGGAGCAGAGAAGGACGTCTCGCACTGTAGATTTGCTCATATACGCTCGATGTAACCGCCCTGGACTCCTCCCTTGCGACTATAAAAGGGAGTGGCAGAGGTACTCTCAACACATGTTCGTTTCCACCCCCACACGCACTTAGCATCGATATCCCATCTCATACAACGCAAGCATTCACACACGCTCACTCACGTACGCAGACTTCTGCTACTTGAACCACTCGCATACCAGGGACTTGGGCTCTACACCCTCTCCCGACCTGTTTGTACTCCCTATTGCAAACCCCCGAGCATAAGGAAGACTTCCTCTCAGACTGGACGTAGGGTAGGCCCGAACCAGTATAACCTCGAGTGTCTCCTGTGCTACCGTGCGGATCAGAACACGCCCCCTCGTATAAATTTACTTGCCGGCGGTAACAAACCCCGACAATTAATTTGACTAATATGAATATAAATATGTTTTTGAATTAAAATCTTAGTTGAACTCGAAATATAAAGATGTACGCTTAGATGCTTACACATGCTTCTTTTGAAACTAAATGTTTAATTTGCATAAATCGTACTTGAATATTTATGAATAAAATTGAACTAAGTTCTACATCATTCTTTTATATAAAAAATATAACTTGCTTAATTATAAATAGGTTATTTCTCTGAAATAACCTATACACATTCCTTTATTCAAATAAAATATATCAAGCATATAGCCTTTGTGTGTTATAATCTAAATCTTTCGATAGTTCTGAGCGTTTCTTGCGTTTGCATTCTTAGAACCAAGCCCTTTCCCCGTCTGCTCTTTTAAAGCCTTTCTTGATTGGTGTATTGTTCTTAGTTGTACGCGATTGATTGTTTTGCATGTTTGTGCTAGATGTTTGCTTCGAGTAGAAGATCGAGCCGTTGATCGGAAGTCTTGAAGATCAAGAGTACCAAAGAGCAAGAGCATAAGAGCAATAAGAGTAGTTTTACGTTGGAGAAAGGCAAGTGGTCTTCTCCTACTGCATGTTCTACTTTGCCCTATATAATTGCCTGATAATTAAGTTTACTTTTATTTTCGTATTGCATAAAGTTGACGGGAAAACCCTTTTTAAGGACATACCTAGACTTTTTACCCATATTCCTTGGAACAACCCGATTTTATAAATGCTTTTGGGTAGATTAATGCTAGTTGCTTAACTCAGGTTGGATAAAAGTGGTTTTTCTGGACAAAGGCTTTTATGTGAAAAGATGATGCTTTTGGTTAATAGAAGAACACTTGATTTAATCAGAACATGGAGAACCACCCAAGAAAACAGTACAACCACAGTCCATATGGCTCTGGCTTAGCCAATTAATTAGGTGTGCAAATGAACTGATGACCTTATCCGAAAGTGTAAGCATCTAGGCCTTTACGCACCTTTGGTAAGGGTGTGTTTCGGTGATAAATGACAACTGTATACTTGTGACTAACCTTTGTTTTGTAGCAGAATTAATCTTGGGTTATTGTCATGAGTTATAAGTGAAATGGTACCCCTCAATTTGAAATTATGGATGATCAATGGACAAAGACTACAAGGCTAAAGACATTGTTAGTTCCAAGTGTCACAAGGAGATGAAGGACACTTGGATTTGCTAGTTTGTAGTGTTTGACCATCCTATTAAGAGGGGTTCACACTCTAGTAGCTTGACCATGCCAAATGCTATGCTATATTCATGCACTATCAAGCTCCTTGGTTACTAAACAACTCAGAGTACTCATGGAATCACATTGGAAGCAAAAGAATTGAAGAAAAACTCAAAGGTGATTGAATTGGATGAGTTAAACTGCAAAAGGACACGTCGGATGAACCGACGCCACTTATTCTAGTTGCAGCGGATGACTTCTGCGGCTATCTCAGAGAAAAAGCACCGCCGGATGAACCGACGGTGCATCATCGGTTCATCCGGTGACCTAGGGTTTGGTAACAGTAAGGTTTGGAGTCAAGTGCCTTCAGCACCGGATGAAACGACGGTCCAAGCATCAGTTCATCCGGCGCGTACATATAAATCATACAGAGACGCACCGAGAGGACTTGCTTCAGCACCGGATGAAACGACACTACTCAAGACAACTAGCAGTTGATCCGGCGCCTATGTTTAATTCACGCAGAGACGCACTGAGTAAGATTGCTTCAGCACCGGATAAACCGACGCAGCAACGGTGCATGCGTCAGATGATGTGGTACATCATCCAGGTTCAACAGCTATATTTCCTGAGTCAGAGTGACCAGATGAACCGACGCTATGGCAGGAGGAACCGTCGGTTCATCCGACGGTACTACTTTTCAGAGGGACTTTTCTCACGGCTAGCCACCCTTGCTAGGCATATAAATAAGACCCCCTTGCGTCTCTCGAGCTACCTTTGCCACTCTGAAGAACCACAACAGCCAAGGAGAGAAGGAGTTAGTGCTTTGATCATTTGGATTTCATCTTCCTAGCCAAGAGGGATTCTTTCTTGGTGATCAAGAGTTTCGAGGTGCTTTCTATGGCGTAGCTGAGTGCATTGGTCAAGTGAAAGTGTGTGAGCTTGTTACTCTTGGAGTTTGACGGCTCCTAGATGGTCTCAGTGTTTGGGGATTCTTGGTAAGCTCTTAGAGATTGTGGGAGCCCCGGGAAGTTCTTGGTGTAAATGGATTGAGACCCACCATTCCGGAGATGGAGAACGGGTACTCTTAGTGAGCACTCAAGTCTAAGTGGCTTGAGGGGGAGCAAAACTCTTTGTGAGTGCTCCAACGCGGACTAGGGAGAAGCGTCAACTTCTCGATACCATGGGAAAAAATTTGGTTGTCTCTTGTCCACTTGCTCTACCTTCTTGCACTTATTTCCGCATTTACTTCCAGTTCTTAAGTTCCTTTGTCTTAGTTTTTCTCTTGTGTGCTTTGCTTGTTGCTTATCTTGACTAGGGTGCTTTTCTCATGTTAGTGTGAATCTTGCTAAGGAACTTTGTTACTAGTGTGCTTAGTTGGTAGAAAGAAACCTTTTTAGATGGGCAACACTAGAGATATAGGTTAAGGTTTGTTTATTGCTCTAGAAATCAAAAGAAGGCCCATATTCAAACCCCCCTTCTATAGGCCATCGATCCTACAAGTGGTATTAGAGCTTTGGCTCTCTTTTTGGTGGCTTAACCGCCTAGAGAGATGGCCAAGGGCAGTGGCATTGGCTCTCCCAAGTTGGCGGGGAAACGGTTCACTTTTTGGGCACATAGAATGGCTAGCTATCTTCAAGCACAACACCATGATGCATGGATCACTATCATGTATCCTTTGCCAAATGAGCCCACCAAAAGTGAAACTAAGTAGAACTATCACGCTAGAAACTTTATCTTTGAGACTCTTGAGTAGAGATGGCAATGGGTCGGGTCGGGTGCGGGTGGAGCAAAACCCACCCATTATGACACCCACCACATTTAGCTACACCCACCCATTACCACACCCATGGGTGAATTTTCACACCCGCACCCACACCCGCTGGGCACCCACTGGGTGTCGGGCACCCACTGGGTCCATCACAGCATACGACATATATAAATATGCTGACATTATATGAAGCAATATGATATGATAAAATCATTGAAGTCACAAATAAATAGTTCTAACAAGCGAAACTTCCAACTTACAGTCACACCACATCACATAAACGTTTATAGTTCTACTAAAAAAAGTAAATAGTCACTATACTCAATACATCACATAAGCAAATATAGAATAAAGACTTAAATCTAGACTTAATATTGAAAATACCAAGTATATATTACAACATCAATCATCATAAATCTATCAAATATGTTTAGTACCTAGAAAAAATAACAATATGAATTATTATTTTGGGCCCCATGGGTCACCCACGGGTTGAAATTTGCACCCGCACCCACACCCACTTAATACGGGTCGGGTCTGGTGTAGACCCATGGGTGAAATTTTACACCCACACCCGCACCCATCGGGTGTGAAACCCGTGGGCACCCGCACCCATGGGTCTGACTGCCATCGCAACTCTTGAGGAGGATTTGTTTGATAGGGTGTTTGCCTTGGAGACCGCTCATGAGGTTTGGTTGGAGCTCAAAAGAATCCATGTAGGCAACAAGAAAATCCGTGAGGAGAAGTATGAGTTGCTTAAGGTTGAGCTCAATGAGTTTAAGATGAAGGATGATGAGGGTGTAGAGGAAATGTACTCTAGGATGGGTGTTCTTATTCAAAATATCAATGCTCTCTATGTTGCTAACGTGTCCGAGCAGGAAATCATTCGGAAAATCCTTCAAACGCTTCCCAAGCCCAAGTACAACATCATCAAGGCACTCATCTTTGAGAAGGACTTCGAAACTCTCACTATCACCAAAGTTGTCAACAAGATTCGGTCTCATGAGATGTTCTTGATGGGTCAAAATGAATCATCTTCTTCCACATCAAGCTCCAAGAAGGATCTTGCACTCAAGGCTAGTGACAAGACCAAGCCCAAGCTAAAGTCAAAAGCAAAGCCTCCTCCTTCTTCAAGTGAAAGTGAAGACAAGAGTAACTCAAGTGATGATGATTAAGGTGAACTTGCTTTTCTCATGAGGAGGACTACCAAATTGCTTTCCAAGATTGGCAAGAAAGGCTACAACTATGATCCTAAGAAGAACAAGTTTTGCTCATCAAGAAAAAGTGATGAAGGTGACAAGAGGAAGTGCTACAATTGTTCAAGCTATGATCATCTATCATATGATTGCCCCAAGCCCGACAAGCGAGTGTCAAGCTCAAGCAAGAAGAATGACAATGATGATGATAATGAGAAAGATGACAAGCACTCCAAGAAGGACTCATTCAAGAAGAAGTCTTCTAGCAAGCCCTACAACAAGAAGAAGGGTGGTCATTGTTCTCTCTTGGCAAATAAATGGATCACGAATGGGGAAACTTCAAGTGAATAAGCGGTAGTGAAGATGAGAAGAACAAGAAGTTTGCCGGTCTTGTGATCATGGATGATGAAGAACCACCTCTTCCTCTACCACCTATGTGCTTCATGGCTAAACACTCCAAGGTGAGCGATAGTGAAAGTAGTGACTCCTCGGATAGTGATAATGAACTTTCACCTCATGCTCTTAAGGGACTTCTTGATCAATACACCGACATGATTAAGAAACAAAAGAGTAAGCTCAAGGCTCTTGAAGAGACCCATGAGAAGCTTAAGCTATCTAATGATGAGTTGCTTGGGAAACACAATGACCTTAGGAAAGAACATGAAGTGTTGGTAGTGTCTAACAAGTCACTTAGAGATGACCACAACAAGTTGCTTGATAAGCACAATGAGCTAATCGTCAAACATGATGATATAACCATGCTTAACAAGTCACTTGAGTCAAGTCAAAAGATGCTTAAGAAAGATCATGTGGTCTTAGAGATGAAGTACCAAGAAATTGAGCTTGCATATGAGGCTATTTGTTCTAGTGGGCAAGAAATTGCTAGAGACATCACTAAAACAAATGCTTCTACCTCTTGTGATGATTTAATTGAAGAACCTAAGATCTTGCTAAATGATGAGAATATTGCCTCCTCTTCCAAGACTAACCATGCTAGAGTGAAAGCTCTTGAGGAGGAAGTAAGAAGCCTAAGATCATGTGTGAAGAACTTGGCCAAGGGTGAAGAATTGCATAAGGAGATCCTTTATTACAATGCAAGAGATTATGGCTCTAAGAGACTTGGCTCCTTCCCTCAACCCATCAAAGAGACACCCAACTCAAAGGAACTTATTGGGTGCTTTGTGAAGGAGGTTGGGTCTTATTGCCAACATTGCAAGATCACCGGTCATCACACAAGGGAGTGCACTATACCTACACGTCCTTTGCCTATCTTACCTTGCAACTATCGTTCCATGTTCAACAATAACCATTTCTTGTTGTTGAAGAATAGCAAAGGCAAGGTGGTGGCAAGGTTCATAGGGACCAAGGCTAAAGTGAATCATCCTATGCAAATTTGGTTTCCCAAAGCTTTAGTAACTCATGTGATTGGACCCAAGCTTGCCTGGGTTCCTAAATCTTCAACTTGATCTATTTGTGTGTAGGTGAACTACAAGGCCGGGGGAAGTAATTGGGTCCTTGATAGTGGATGTACTCATCACATGACCAGCCAAGTTAAAATGTCCACCTCTCTAGTGGCTGATGCGGGGAATCATGAGCAAGTTACTTTTGGTGATAATTCTAAAGGAAGGTCTCCGGTTTGGGTGATATAACTATAGCAAAAGATCTCTCTCTATCTAATGTATTATTTGTGGATTCTTGTAGTTATAACTTGCTTTCCATTGCTAAATTTTGTGATCTTGGTCTATCTTGCCTATTTGATGATGAGGGAGTGATCATTACTAACAAGAAATCTAATGAAGTTGTGTTCAAAGGTTTTCTCCATGGGAACATCTATCTTGTAGACTTCTCCTCTCATGAAGCGAACTTGACTACTTGTCTATTCACCAAGACATCTAAAGGTTGGCTATGGCACCGTCGTATTGCTCATATAGGCCTGAGTCAACTCAAGGAGGCTTTCAAAAGGGGTTTAGTTCTTGGTGTGAAGGATGTCACTTTCGAGAAGGACAAATTATGTGGAGCGTGTCAAGCCAGCAAGCAAGTAGCAAATCACCATCCTATGAAGGCTTATGTTTCTACCTCAAGACCATTAGAAGTCATACACATGGACCTCTTTGGCCCTACTACCTACAAAAGTCTTGGTGGTAATCTCTATTGTCTTGTCATTGTTGATGATTACTCACGCTACACTTGGACATTCTTTTTGGAGGACAAGAGCAAGACGTTTGGGATCTTCAAGAACTTTGCTACAAGGGCTCAAAATGAATTTGAGTCATCTATTGTGAAGATCTGGAGTGACAATGGATCGGAATTCCGGAACACTCAAGTGGAAGAATATTGTGATGAGCTAGGCATCAAGCATGAATTCTCTTCAACCTACACACCACAACAAAATGGTGTGGTAGAAAGGAAGAACAAGACTCTCATCACCTTAGCTCGAGCCATGTTGGATGACTATGGTGTCTCTCAAAAATTTTGGGCGGAAGCTATCAACACGGCGTGTCATGCTTCAAATAGGGTATATCTCCACCGACTATTGATGAAGACACCCTATGAGCTTCTCATTGGGAGGAGGCCCAACATCTCCTACTTCCGAGTCTTTGGGTGTAAGTGTTTCATTTACAAGAAAAGGAAGTGTAACATCCCGGAGTTTTCCGGAATGTTAGCTTTGCAAAAATGTGGATTTCAAAATTTTTGGATGAAATTGGGTGCATGATTAAAATATTAAGGATGTCTTCTTTGAATCCTTCCCTAAATTCCTAGATTTATTTTGAGCTAAATAATAAACTTTAGGAATTATAAATGCTAGTGTGATAATTTTGGAGTGTATGTCTTTTATTTGGATCTTATTTGAGTGTGATTCAAATTTGAATTGAAATAGTATAAGGGATAGGATTAAGGGAAAATAGGAAAAACCCTTTTGTCTCTGCTGGGCCTATTCTCTTCGGAGAAGTGCACTGGATCACCTCCAAGTCTTATCTCTGGTCTGCCCGACCGCCGGCCCACCTAGCCTTCCAGCCCGTCCGGCCCAGCTCAGTCCGCAGATCGACTCCACCCCGCTGCGCCGCTTTGAGTCGCTGACACGCGAGTCCCGCCCGTCAGACCTTTCCTCTCCTCACCTTTTCCCCTTTTCTTTTCCCCCGTGACGCCAGCCGTGGGGACAATCGCGCGCGAGCTCGGAGGGGACCGGCCATGGCCGCCACCTCCTACCGCGCTGGTGCACGCGGATGGCCTCCACGTGCTCCCACGCGCATCCCAGCCGTGCGCCCGCGCCCCGTAACCCTAGCGACCGCCCTACAAAATCCATCCCCCCGGCTCACCCTTGTTCCGCCGCCGCCTAGGGTTTTCCCCAAAATCCATCCGCCACGGTTGGAGGAGAGGTGGAGGAGGGGAGGAAGAAGCCGGAGGAGGAGACGTCGTCAAGGGTCTTGAAGCCGCTGCAGCCGGAGCCGGAGCTGCTACTCAAGGAGGCCGCGTCGCGTCATGGACCTTGACGCCGGCACTGGAAGACGCCGCCGTCCAGAAGACGTGGCCGTCCGCACGTGGACCCCGACGTCGTCGACCACGCCAAGGAGCCGGAGCAGCTCGAGCCAGGGCTGCGACGCCGTGGACCTGCTCTGCCACCTCTGCTCTGCCCCGCTCCGCTTCTTCGCCGCTGTTGCCGCCACGTCCACAGGCACAGGTGAGCCTTTCCCCCTCGCCTGAAGATGTGAAGAGCCGGCCTTCATGCCGCTCGCCTCTGTTGCGGCCGGGAGAAGCCCTGAGCCCGTGCGCAGTCTCTTCTGATCGCACGCATCGCGCCGCCGCGCAAAACGCCGTCACCCTCTATGAGCCAGCCTTCGAGCTGTGCCTCTTCGTTTGCAGGTGCCGTTGTCATCGTCGATGCGCGCCGCTCACCCCGCTGAACCACGCCGCCCTTTTCCCTTCCCTGAACCACTGCCTCGTTGCTCGCAGTACCGAGTGGGCTGTTGCGCCGCTGCGGCCCTGGAACGCCAGGACGCCGCGCACAGGCGAGGCCGTGTCGCGACCGCACTGCTCGCGCATGCACCCAGGAACGCCCAAGTTCCCGCCTTGGCACCTTGCTCGCGCACGCACATGCCACCAGAACCCATCTGCGCCACCGCCGTGTTTCGCTTTTTGTCGCCGTGCCGCCGCACTCGCGTGCGCGCACCCAGGGTGGCCCAAGCTTTTGCCTTGGCCACCTGAAAACCCATCGCACACCCGTTTTTGCATCACCGTGGGCGCTCCTGCTCGTTCGCCGCCGCGTGCCTGTCCAGGCCGGCATGCTCGCCCGAACACGCATGCATGCTGCCGTACCGTGCTGCACATCTCGCCGCACCACTACCTTGCACCGGCCAAGGGCAGGTTTGCCCTTCCCCGCTGTCTTCCCCTTGTTTCCATGCTGGCCGTCCGCTCTGTGTCATCACCGACCATACCTCACCGCCGCCATCGGCGAGAGCGCGCACACCACCGCCACACGTTGTCCCCCTGCTCGCCGAGTCGTGTCGAGGCCAAGGAGCGGCCTTGCGGCCGTGCACCATCTCCTCTCGCTACGGTCGAGGATCGAGCCTCAAAACCACGCACGCACACGCTCTTGCACGCTAGCATGCCTAAGCCTATGCACAAGCCCGCGCCTCCGCTCTGATCAGCTCCGCGGATCTGCCTTTCGCCGCTGCGTGCCGCTGCCCAAGGCCGGCCAAGTCCCGGGCCTCCTTCCCATGCAAGCATCTTTCCTAGCCTTCCTAGACCCTCACCACCATCTACCCTCATCGGCCGCCGCTTATGCCGTCGCCGGTCGAGCCCCTGCGCCAACGCTCCCAGTTTAACCGCCGGCATGAGGCCCGACGTGCCCTGTAGCCGGCCAAGCTTGGGCCTTTAGCCACAAGATGCATCCGTAGGACTCCCTGAGCCGCGCCGTTGACCTATCGTGCCGGCCACCGTGGAAGATCGCCGCTGGCGGAGCCATCGCCGCCGCGGAGAGCCTCTGAGGCGCCGCGTCGAGCACCTGGAGGGCACCAAGGCCCCACCCGGGGGATTTACTGCACGTGCAGGACCACACCGCTGCTACCACACCCGATCCGCCGGATCTTTTGCGCCCCTCCAATCCCGGCTGAGCAACACCGTCAACCGCATGAACCAGAGCCGCACCGGATCCCTCCGGATCCTTTACACCCTGCCACGCCTGCAGCCTAGTCAGCTACCACGCGAACAGCAGCTGGCTTATAGCCTGCTGCATGGCCGCCACTTCAGCAACTAGGGCCACCCTGTAGCTAGTTTAGAGCCAGCCTAGAGCTAGGAAGAGCTAGCCTATAGCTAGTATATATATATATATATATTGTGGATGCACAATTTAATTTCAGAAATGGTTTTAACCTTCGAAAATTCATAACTAATTCATACGAGCTCCGAAAAATATGAAACCACTTTCATAATCTTTCTAAAATCATGACGCAGGCATTAGTTGGTGTTTGCTCCTTTTCGGCTCTTATTGCTTCTTCTTTTGGTGTTATTTGCAAATTAGCACCGGTATTTATTTGTATTCGCGAATCTAGGAGCTACCGGAGCCGGAGAGCCGACCCAGGACTGCGACGACGACTTCGCCTTCGACGACTACCCTCACGCAGGTTCACGCCCGACCGATTTCGAACTCCTATTAGGCATTGCTAAGTAGAACTGCTAGCACTTTACTTATTCCATGATTATGGATAAGATAAACCTTGCACTACCTTCTTTATATACCTTGTCCTTGATTGCCCTACTACTACTACTACTATAAATATACACGTGTATATACACTGAGCTTCACTATACATGTGTTTGGGATATGTGGTTAGATACTTGGCGTGTGTGGGGAAAAAACTGGTAGGAGAAGGTGTTTTTGGGTGACTTGGCAGGGGTGAGCTCAAGACAACCCGATCCGGGATCGGGGGCCAGGGTTTGTCTTCTTGGGCATTTCCCATTTCGTACCTATGGCGGGTACACGGTTTTAGGAGCACAGGTGTTGGGGTTTTGTGATGACTTGGAGGATAGGAGCTCGCCCCGGTCTGAAACCGAGTGGGTCGCTTTGTGTTCACGGGACTTTCGTACACACCACCTCGCCGAGAGTGGGAATAGGGCCGGGTCGACCCTGGCAAGTGCGATTCCATACCTGCTAGTAGGATAGAGGGTATCAGTGGGTGGGAAGTGGGTGAGGACCCTTTCCCTTTGCAGTCGCTCCCCGTGTGGCCAGACAGGGGCATGTTCACAGTTCCGGAGCGGTCTCCTGCGGGGGACTGCATCGAGACCCGGATGCAGGGTGAAATCATAACTCCTAGGTGTTCGTCCGGTAGGATGGGCTTGGTTGGCTTATCACCGCCGAGTGCCATTCCGAGTTGGGTACAGGTGTACATGCTCTGCAGAGTTTAGATCTATATGTATAGCCGCGTCCTCGGTTATGGACATGCCCGTTGTTTACTCCGACACTCATGTTTTGGGATTTCTACCTCCCCTTATAGGTTGTGAGTGTATGGTGAGCCGTGGTTGCACTCGGGGAGAGGGGAGTTGCTCCCTCTGCCTCGCGGATCCGGGTGCAATCATTGAGGTGCGAGGAGTGGGAGTTCTCGCACTGACCCTAGATGGAGATAGGTTCTAGTGATGGTGATCTGGGGTGACCAGGTGTAACCATTTGTGGATGAGTGATATGGGAATTAGTGGGAATATGGTGATCTTACTCTTTATATTGTTGTTGTTGCTACTTAGGAAACCCAGCTTCTACCTTGTTCCTTTCTTTACCTTTAGAGGTAGGCCACATAAAGCTTGCATACGGTTGGTGACGTGGACCTATCCCGATCCTTGGGGATAGCCCCTAAGCTTGCAGGGTACGAGTCAGACTTCGACAACAACGCCGATGGATGGTACGACTGAAGGGTGCGACGCTACGCTTAAGGATGCCTATGGGTGAGAAGAATAATGCTGGAGACATCTTCTGGAAGCTAGCTACTGCTGCGTAGGCTCTTATTCATGTTATTCCGCCATGAGGCGTGTAATGATGTACTCCTTTAATGGATTTGTAATAAAATTAATACTTTTGGATGCTTATTTCCGCTGTATGGTTGTGTTATTTATTTGTGGTGGGATTTTGTACGTGATAGCGTCTGATCCAGGGACTATCGCAAGGTACAGGGTGACGGGTTTTCCTCTCCGAAAACCCGGGTCGTTACAGATGGTATCAGAGCCTTACTTGACCGTAGCTCGTGCCCCTAGATAAGGTCGTTAGTGAATAAGGATTCTCTACGTTTCCTTACTTTATATAAACTCCTTGAAATATTTCATAAACACTTTTCTCTATTGAAAAGCTTCTTCCTTACCTACGAACCTCAACCGTTCTCACGAGGACATGACCATTTGGCCGAGAGCATGTCCAGCACACACTGAAGTAGAGGAGTTTTGTGACACCTTGGTAGGCACTACCTTTTTCCTAAGCTTGTATCTCGACAAACTAGACCGTTGAATTGTTGTGACCTCCTAGGCCCGAGTCAGCCTTGAGGGAGAATATATAACTATAATGCTTGCTGAATGATCGGCTCTTAATGGAGTTAGTTGTGTTTTTATGGATCTTCCCATTGAGTGTAGGAATATACAATTAGTAAATATTTTCATGCTTGCTTATGAGACTCAACTTGTGGGTGAGTGACGCCTTCTAAAGTTTTCTTTCCTTGGACGAGTTTTCAGAAGGATGTCGACCAGAAGGTCTGGACGCTTGCTGGCACACTTTGAAGCTACCAAGGAAGAAGAAGCCCCACCGGTTCGTGGCTGTGGACGTGGCCGAGCTCCCGCACGTGGGCGTGGACGCATTCCCGCTCGAGGCCACGGACACGCGCCTGCCCGTGGAGGAGGTCGAGGCTGAGGCGCTAAGGCACCACCGCCACCACCTCCGCCCATCGGTCAAGGCGATGCTGGAGAAGATGAAGAAGATGCTGAGGGTGAGCCTGAACCTGAACCCGCACCAGCTCCCCAGGGGCGTGGTCGTGGTCGTGACCGTGGAGGAGCACTGCCACCACCACCACCTAACCTGGCTGAGGTGATGGCCGCTCAGACTCAGTTGCTGCAAAGGATGGCTGAAGCCGTCAAGAACCGAGTCAATGGTGGGAATCGCAACTTTTCGCCGGAAGAAGACTTCGCCAAGAAGATCGAGAGGTTCCTCCGGCTGAAGGCCCCTACCTTCAGTTACTCGGATGACCCCCTTGAAGCCGATGACTGGCTCCGGGTGATCGAGACGAAGCTCGACCTCACTACCTACATTGATGAAGAGTGTGTGGCTCTTGCCGTCCACCAACTCGAGGGTCCTGCCAAGTCTTGGTGGGACAACTACTCGGACAGCCACCCGAACCCAGCTTTCATCACCTGGCTGGAGTTCTGCGAGCAGTACCTACCAAAGGAGCTCATGACTCAGAAGGCCCAGGAGTTCCACACCATGACGTAGGGTGCGATGAGGGTGGAGGAGTATGAGAGGCACTTCATGAAGATGATCCGCTATGCCCCCAATGACACCAACACCGATGACAAGAAATAGTTCTGGTTTCTGCGAGGCCTCCACCATGGTCTCCACCAGGGCTTGAAGGCTAGTGAGCACAAGTACCTTCGCCACCTGGTGAACCACACCATCGCTCTTGAGGAAGAGAGAAGAGGCCATGAAGATTGCATGAAGGACAAGAAGAGAATGCGATATCACCAAGACCGGTCGATCCAGAGGCCGAGGGATGGACACAACCAGTCTGGAGGCAACTTCTCCGGAGGAGGAAACTACAGCTACCGTCCACAGAATGGAGGGAACAATCGCCCGCCCCAGGTTGTGCCAGGACCGAACACTAGAGGGTTCGGGCCCACGTGTTTCACCTGTGGCAAGCCAGGCCACAAGTCTTACTTCTGCCCCCGACAAGAAGACCGTCGCTACGCCCGCCAAAGCACCGGCCCCAGGAGGAGGACCTCCTTAGTTTGCTCCTCAACAGTCTGCTGGCTGTGGAAAGCTTTACCACCTGAAGGAAGGGAAGGCTGCTGATGCTCCTAACGCTGTGGTTGGTGAGTTTTAGTTTTCGGTGCATCAGTTTTACCTTTTTCGATCATGGTGCTGCTACATCTCTTTTACCTTCTTCTCCTTGGAAATGGGAGTAAGCTCTTAATCTCGAGGACGAGATTCTTGTGAGGGGGGGGGAGTCTGTAACATCCCGGAGTTTTCCGGAATGTTAGCTTTGCAAAAATGTGGATTTCAAAATTTTTGGATGAAATTGGGCGCATGATTAAAATATTAAGGATGTCTTCTTTGAATCCTTCCCTAAATTCCTAGATTTATTTTGAGCTAAATAATAAATTTTAGGAATTATAAATGCTAGTGTGATAATTTTGGAGTGTATGGCTTTTATTTGGATCTTATTTGAGTGTGATTCAAATTTGAATCCTAAATTCAAATTTGAATTGAAATAGTATAAGGGATAGGATTAAGGAAAAATAGGAAAAACCCTTTTGTCTCTGCTAGGCCTATTCTCTTCGGAGAAGTCCACTGGATCACCTCCAAGTCTTATCTTTGGTTTGCCCGACCGCCGGCCCACCTAGCCTTCCAGCCCATCCGGCCCAGCTCAGCCCGCAGATCGACTCCACCCCGTCGTGCCGCTTTGAGTCGCTGACACACAGGTCCCGCCCGTCAGACCTTTCCTCTCCACACCTTTTCCCCTTTTCTTTTCCCCTGTGACGCCAGCCGTGGGGATGACCACGCGCGAGCTCGGAGGGGACCGGCCATGGCCGCCACCTCCTGCCACGCTGGCGCACGCGGATGGCCTCCACGTGCTCCTGCGCGCATCCCAGACGTGCGCCCGCGCCCCGTAACCCTAGCGACCGCCCTACAAAATCCACGCCCCCGGGTCACCCCTGTTCCGCCACCGCCTGGGGTTTTCCCCAAAATCCATCCGCCACGGTTGGAGAAGAGGAGGAGGAGGAGGAGGGGAGGAAGAAGCCAGAGGAGTAGACGCCGTCAAGGGTCTTGAAGCCGCTACAGCCGGAGCCGGAGCGGCTGCTCAAGGAGGCCGCGTCACGTCGTGGACCTTGACGTCGGCACCGGAAGACACTGCCGTCCAGAAGACGGGGCCGTCCGCGCGTGGACCCCGACGTCGTCGACTGCGCCAAGGAGTCGGAGCAGCTTGAGCCAGGGCCGTGACGCCACGGACCTGCTCTGCCACCTCTGTTGTGCCCCGCTCTGCTTCTTCACCGTTGTTGCCGCCACGTCCACAGGCACAGGTGAGCCTTTCCCCCTCGCCTGAAGATGTGAAGAGCCGACCTTCGTGCCGCTCGCCTCTGTTGCGGCAGGAGAAGCCCTGAGCCCGTGCGCCGTCTGTTCTGATCGCAAGCATCACGCCGCCATGCAAAACGCCGTCGCCCTCTGTGAGCCAGCCTTCGAGTTGTGCCTCTTCGTTTGCAGGTGCTGCTGTCGTCGTCGATGCGCGCCGCTCACCCCGCTGAACCAAGCCGCCCTTTTTCTTTCCCTGAACCGCCACCTCGCTGCTCGCAGTAGCGAGCGGGCCGTTGCGCCGCTGCGGCCCTGGAACGCCAGGACTCCGCGCACAGGCGAGGCCGTGTCGCGACCGCACTGCTCGCGCACGCACCCAGGAACGCCCAAGTTCCCGCCTTGGCACCTTGCTCGCGCACGCACACGCCACCAGAACCCATCCACGCCACCGCTGTGTTTCGCTTTTTGTCGCCGCGCCGCCGCACTCACGCGCGCGCGCCCTGGGTGGCTGTTGGTATTTGTTAAGCCTACAGAGAAAATTAATGATCCGCAAGCGCACGGATACCGGTGAGCACTTCACCCGGGGAGATGGGTTTTAAAATATCGTATCCACATGGAAGATAGGATGAATGTATCGGTTGACTAGGGATGGCAGTAGACTACTTTGTGAGACTTTGATAGTATGGCACATACTTTAATAGGGGTTAGCCAAATGATAATATAATGATAATTTAGACAGGTAGAGGCACACGTGGAGCATAGAACATACTACTTCCTAGTTAGATTAGAATTGGATTTACTTAAGAGGCACAAATTCTATGTAGCATACAAAGACTTAGTTATTCATCTATTCTATTGTAGCATATCATCACATATAGCATAGTCATGGATAAATGTGTGCACCCCGAAGATTACCCAAGAAGATCAAGAATGAAACATGATCCTCCCAAGAACCATTATCGACTAGTCTTATGCTTGGGGGATGGATTGCAAAGGACTCAATAGGCCTGTCACACCTACGATCTACCACACGACCCGGAGCATAAGGTGAATCCGCAAGTAAATCATATCTAAGCACCATGCTTACATATTTTCTACTACCTAGCATACGCGCGTAATATACTAGGAGCTCTACGAATAAGTGCGTGAATTTATCATTAATCATGACTATATCAAATATACTACTAGAACAAAGTATGAACTTAGCAATTGCACACATAATATTGAAATAACACACAGTCATTGAGAAACAATATAAGAACTAGATCTTGATGACTTACAGATCTGGAACTGGAGCAAAGCTCAACTCTACTCGAATCTGATTTTCTATCTAGAACTAGGTTCTAGATCTAAGAACTAGGTCTAGAACTATGAAGTAGCTATCCTATCTCTTGTGTCTCCTCTTCTTCTCCTGCCTTGGCTTCTTGATCTGATGATGATAATAATGATCTCCTTGATTGACTCCCTCCGCCTGGGGGGTCTGGAGGCTGCTTATATAGTCCGAAGGAGGTAATCCGTCACCGTAGGATCAAACCGACCTAAACATGTGATTTAGATTGATCCTCATAGGCGGTGGAAGAACCTTCCGGAAGTAGGGCTGAGGTGGCGCCAGGGGGAGGCCGGCCGGCCCTACCACAGGGCCGGTCGGCCTGTGGTGGGCCCCATGTGGGCTCCGCCTTCGTGTGGTGTCTTCTCGTTCCTTCTAGATGCTTATTTTCTTGTAGATCACGTTGGTTAAGTTCGGGAGTGTTCCGGAGCCTTCTAGACTTGATTCCTTTTGTATTTTCCTGAATGGTCCCTGAACTTATATAATTCACCAAAACTTGTGGAATTCATTAGTCCAAAGCCCTATACTACCGTTGAATTATCTTTTTGGTCCTTTTTCATGTTTTGTTGATGAATAAAAATAAGAGTTAGTGAGCATCAACAGTGGCCCAAGCTTTCGCCTTGGCCACCAGTTTTCGCATCGCCGTGGGCGCTCCTGCTCGTTCGCCGCCGCGTGCCTGTCCAGGCTGGCGTGCTCACCCGAATGCACGCGCACACGTGCCGTACCGCGCTGCACATCTTGCCGCACCGCTGCCTTGCACCGGCCAAGGGCAGGTTTGCCCTTCCCCACTGTCTTCCCCTTGTTTCCTTGCTGGCCATCTGCTCTGTGTCATCGCCGACCATCGGCGAGAGCGCGCACGCCACCGCCACACGTTGTCCCCCTGCTCGCCGAGTCGTGTCGAGGCCAAGGAGCGGCCGTGCATCGTATCCTCTCGCTACGGCCGAGGATCGAGCCTCAAAACCACGCACGCACACGCTCTTGAACGCTAGCACGCCGGAGCCTACGCACAAGCCCGCGCCTCCGCTCTGATCAGCGCCGCGGCTCTGCCTTTCGCCGCCACGCGCCACTACCCAAAGCCGGCCAAGTCCCGGGCCTCTATCCTGTGCAAGCCTCTTTCCTAGCCTCCCTAGACCCTCACCGCCATCGTTGGGTATTTTAGCATCACACGAATAAATCTGTAAGCGCACGGATACCGTTGTAGCTTTCACCTCAGAGTATAAAAAGGGTATCGAATCCAAGGGAACAGTGTGCACTAACTTTGTACTAGTCGGTCCAAGGACACACCCAGATAACAGGCAAGGATAGAGAGGATTCCTAAAGATAGCACTATAGATGAGATTAAAGGTCGATCTCTAGATAGAACTTGGCTTAGGGTACCGATAGCCCTGACTTAACAGGCGACTCTGGCACGCGGATCTATGTGGAACGGAGCTCTGACTATATCCAGTTGCGGAGGATCAATGAGGGCCAGACAGATGTCACCACCACCTAGACTGCCTCTACCTAACCTTGGGATAAGCCAAACGAATAATAACCGGTAGCGTGACACAACGTCTACGCTGTGGTTACTGCCGTAGCCAACGGACTACGACACTCTGTACTTATAGAACTACGACCACAGAAGAGAACTAATCTCACTCACTATATGTACTACTAGCTTATACTAAAGGCATACAGGAGAGCACTTGGCCCCGTACTATGCTTCCAACGTATACGAACGACTTGCAGCAGACGAATGCATAAAAACCCAGGATCTACGCACTAGCAGAGGAAAAAGACTACTCATGCAACCTAGCATAAACTATTAGAAAGGAATCACGAACACACTTTATTCTAATCAGAGTATGCAAGAACATCCACTTTATTCTAAAAGACTAGTCATACAAACAGTATACAAACTTGCGCACCTAATCAACTAGATCGAGGGAGCATGTTCGTGATGAACACATGCCTCTAAATGATGAACAGGCGAAGAACACAAGAACATATCACTTGCACTTTGGTCTAAATAGAAAATGCAGAAATACTCACTTTGCTCTAATTGAAGAACGAGCATCCATAGAGGTACATCCCTTTCACTCTCTCCCTAGCTTTGATCTAATCAACTACTCCACACTTACACTCTAGAAGAAGGAGAGGAGAGCCTCTCCTCTCAAGAGAGAAAATGAGAGAGGAGGAGAGGAGTTGTGTGTCCTATTCTCTACCCCGTCCACTTCTATTTATAGGCCAAGGAGAGTAGGAGGAGCCCCCTTGGCTGCCATGGGCGCCACCAATAGGGTGGTGACACGTGGCGAAGAGGAGTGGGGGCCAAGTTGGTGTATCTTCCATGAGACAGAGCTGCAGGATCCCGGAGGAATATTCGGGCAAGCACCTGGCACCGCCTTTGGTTCGTCACGACAAGCCGACACATGGAAGGGCGACACGAGGGGCGACAAAGTGGGGTCGGCTGACCTGGGGGGTCGGCCGACCCCCAGGTAGCTCCCCTCGCGCCGCCTATCGTCCAGGTAACTGCTAGGTGGGTCCTCAGGCGTGTATGGGTGTGTATGCAGTGTTTTTAGCTCTTTTCTATGGGGATGTGGGCCCTTGAATCCGCGTACGGGCTCCTGATTGGTCGAAGGTGTGTTTCCTTGGATCGGTGATGTGTTATGGACACATGGCATCCAACGTGGCAACACGTCGCCACATGGTCTGGTGTGGGTCCCACCGGACCCACATGATATCAAGATGGCGATCTTATCTTGTGCATATCTCTTTCATCCGGACTCAGAAGTAGACAAATGATATATCCATTTCGATCGTCTTGATGAGCCCGTTGCAATGGTGCAGACCAAATTGGCATTTGAGGTTGTTTATGATGACGGCCTTTAATAGCCATTGGATCACTTGCTCTCAATTGTACCAATTGGCACGCAATTCGGTGCATCCAGCAACAAAAGCTAGAAACATAAACACTTGTGGAAATCATCAATATCAAGCCCTATTCTAGTGTTGATGATCCTTTTATCATTATATTATGTAGGTATTGATGGCATAAAAGTAGCACTTAACAGCCGTCAACAGCCATCTACCCTCGTCGGCCGCCGCTTATGCCGTCGCCGGTCGAGCCCCTGCGCCGCCGCTCCCAGTTTCCCTGCCGGCATGAGGCCCGACGTGCCCTATAGCCGGCCAAGCTCGGGCCTTTAGCCACAAGATGCATCCCTAGGACTCCCTGAGCTGTGTCGTTGACCTATCGTGCCGGCCACCGTGGAAGATCGCCACCGGCGGAGCCATCACCGCCGCGGAGAGCCTCGGAGGCGCCGCGTCGAGCACCTGGAGGGCACCAAGGCCCCAGCTGGGGGATTTGCTGCACGTGCAGGACAACACCGCTGCTGCCAAACCCGATCCGCCGGATCTTTTGCGCCCCTCCAATCCAGGCTGAGCCACACCGTCAACCGCATGAACCAGAGCCGCACCGGATCCCTCCGGATCCTTTACACCCTGCCACGCCTGCAGCCTAGTCAGCTGCCACGCGGACAGCAGCTGGCTTATAGCCTGCTGCGTGGCCACCACTTCAGCAACTAGGGCCACCCTGTAGCTAGTTTAGAGCTAGCCTAGAGCTTGGAAGAGCTAGCCTATAGCTAGTATATAGATATATATATTGTGGACGCGCAATTTAATTTCAGAAATGATTTTAACCTTCGAAAATTCATAACTAATTCATACGAGCTCTGAAAAATATGAAACCACTTTCATAATCTTTCTAAAATCATGACGCACCCGTTAGTTAGGTGTTTGCTCCATTTCGGCTCTAATTGCTTCTTCTTTTGGTGTTATTTGCAAATTAGCACCGGTATTTATTTGTATTCGCGAATCTAGGAGCTACCGGAGCCGGAGAGCCGACCCAGGACTACGACGACGAGTTCGCCTTCGACGACTACCCTCACGCAAGTTCACGCCCGACCGATTTCGAACTCCTATTAGGCATTACTAGGTAGAACTGCTAGCGCTTTACTTATTGCATGATTATGGATAAGATAAACCTTGCACTGCCTTCTTTATATACCTTGTCCTTGATTGCCCTACTACTACTACTATAAATATACCCGTGTATATATGTTGAGCTTCGCTATACATGTGTTTGGGATATGTGGTTAGATTCTTGGTGTGTGTGGGGAAAAAACTGGCAGGAGAAGGTGTTTTTGGGTGACTTGGCGGGGGTGAGTTTAAGACAACCCGATCCGGGATCGGGGGCCAGGGTTCGTCTTCTCGGGCATTTCCCATTTCGTACCTATGGCGGGTACACGATTTTAGGAGCACAGGTGTTGGGGTTTTGTGATGACTTGGAGGATAGGAGCTTGCCCCGTTCTGAAACCGAGTGGGTTGCTTTGTGTTCACGGGACTTTCGTACACACCACCTCGCCGAGACTAGGGATAGGGCCGGGTCGACCCTGGCAAGTGCGATTCCATACCTGCTAGTAGGATAGAGGGTATCAGTGGGAGGGAAGTGGGTGAGGACCCTTTCCCTTTGCAGTCGCTCCCCGTGTGGCCACACGGGGGCATGTTCACAGTTCTGGGGTGGTCTCCTATGGGGGACTGCATCGAGACTCGGATGCAGGGTGAAATCATAACTCCTAGTTGTTTGTCTGGTAGGATGGGCTTGGTTGGCTGATCACTGTCAGGTGCCATTCTGAGTTGGGTACAGGTGTACACGCTCTACAGAGTTTAGATCTATACGTATAGCCGCGTCCTCGGTTATGGACATGCCCGTTGTTTACTCCGACTCTCATGTTTTGGGATTTCTACCTCCCCTTATAGGCTGTGAGTGTATGGTGAGCTGTGGTTGCACTCGGGGAGAGGAGAGTTGCTCCCTCTGCCTCGCGGATCCGGGTGCAATCATTGAGGTGCGAGGAGTGGGAGTTCTCGCACCGACCCTAGATGGAGATAAGTTTTGGTGACGGTGATCTGGGGTGACCAGGTGTAACCGTTTGTGGATGAGTGATATGGGAATTAGTGGGAATATGGAGATGTTACTCTTTATATTGTTGCTGCTGCTACTGAGGAAACCCAGCCTCTACCTTGTTCGTTTCTTTACCTTTAGAGGTAGGCCACTTAAATCTTGCATACGGTTGGTGACGTGGACCTATCCCGATCCTTGGGGATAGCCCCTGAGCTTGTAGGGTACGAGTCAGACTTCGACAACAACGCTGATGGATGGTACGACTGAAGGGCGCGTCACTACGCTCAAGGATGCCTGTGGGAGAGAAGAATAATGCTGAAGACATCTTCTGGAAGCTAGCTACCGTTGCGTAGGCTCTTATTCATGTTATTCCGCCATGAGGCGTGTAATGATGTACTCCTTTAATGGATTTGTAATAAAATTAATACTTTTGGATGCTTATTTCCATTGTATGGTTGTGTTATTTATCTGTGGTGGAATTCTGTACGTGATAGCGTCTGATCCAGGGACTATCGCAGGGTACAGGGTGACGGGTTTTCCTCTCCGAAAACCTGGGTCGTTACAGGAAGCACGTAGGGAAGTTTGAGAGTAGGGTAGATGAGGGCATATTTGTTGGTTATGCATCCAACTCCAAGGCATATAGAGTATTCAACAACACTACACGTGCCATTGAAGAAACATGTGACGTGGAGTTTGATGAATCTAATGGCTCCCAAGGAGATGGCTATTGTTGTGATGATGTAAGAAAAGAACCACTCCGAGAAGCAATGAAGAAGATGGCTATTGGGGACATCAAGCCTAAGGAGGATGATGATACACCTTCTACTTCCCACAACCATGAAGACTCATCCTCCTCCGATGATGATGATGATGACCATCAAAGGCACACAAGACAAGAGAGCCCATCTTCCTCACATGGACCACCTCCTACATCACGAGACACCCAAGATCAAGAAGAAGAATCGGAAGTGGTGCAACCTCAAGATGATCCAACTTCTACCACACCTGGAAGGCGTACAAGGACTTCATCAAACCACCCCATCGATCTTGTCTTGGGTGATCCCAAGGGTGGTACACGTACTCGTCGCAAACAATATACTTCTTTTTGCAAATATCATGCCTTTGTTTTTTTGTAGAACCCACTACTATAGAGGAAGCTCTCGAGGACCTGGATTGGATCTTTGCTATGCAAGAAGAGCTCAACAACTTCACAAGAAATGAAGTTTGGGTCCTAGTAGAGCGCCCCAAGAACAAGAACGTGATTGGCACCAAGTGGGTCTACCGAAACAAGCAAGATGAACATGGTGTTGTGGTGAAGAACAAGGCAAGACTTGTCACCAAGGGTTACTCTCAAGTATAAGGCTTGGACTATGGAGAGACCTTTGCTCCGATTGCACGTCTTGAAGCAATTTGTATCCTTCTTGCTTATGCTTCTTGTCACAAAATGAAATTGTTCCAAATGGATGTCAAGAGTGCCTTCTTAAATGGCTTCATCAATGAAGAAGTCTATGTTGAGCAACCTCCCGATTTTGAGGATCCCACACATACTAACCATGTCTATAGGTTGATCAAGGCTTTGTATGGACTCAAGCAAGCTCCAAGGGCATGGTATGACAGGCTCCGGGACTTTCTCATCAAGGAAGGCTTCAAGATTGGGAGAGTGGACAATACTTTATTCACCAAGATCATCAACGGGGAGCTTTTCATTTGTCAAATCTATGTTGATGATATCATCTTTGGCTCTACCAATCTCAAAGTGTGCAAAGATTTTAGTGATCTTATGACTAGGGAATTCGAGATGTCTATGATTGGAGAGCTCAACTTCTTCCTTGGGTTTCAAATCAAGCAATTGAAGGAAGGGACTTTCATTCATCAAGAAAAGTACACTAATGATATTCTCAAGAAATTCAAGATGGATGATTGCAAGCCAATCAAGACACCAATGCCTACCAATGGACATCTCGACTTAGATGAGGGAGGTAAACCGGTTGACCAAAAGCTTTACAGTTCTATGATCGGTTCCCTTCTTTACCTTACCGCATCTAGGCCCGATATCATGTTTAGTGTTTGTATGTGTGCTCGGTTTCAAGCCAACCCTAAAGAATCTCACCTAAGTGCTTTGAAAAGGATCCTTAGATACTTAAAATACACAGCTAGCATTGGCTTGTGGTACCCTCATGGTGCTTGTTTTGAGCTCTTGGATTATTCGGATTCGGATTTTGCCAGATGTCGAGTAGACAGCAAGAGCACTTCGGGTGGGTGCCATTTGCTAGGTCGATCTTTGGTTGCTTGGTCCTCTAAGAAGCGAAACTCCATGGCCTTATCCACCGCGGAGGCGGAATACATTTCCGCCGGGGCTTGTTGTGCTCAAATCCTCTATATGAAGCAAAGCCTCTTTGATTATGGTGTGGTTCTAGATAGGGTTCCTCTCCTTTGTGACATTGAAAGTGCCGTAAAAATTGCTACTAACCCGGTTCAACATTTGCGCACCAAGCACATTGATATCCGCCATCACTTCTTGCGAGACCATGTTGCTAAAGGTGATATTCTCCTTTGTGGTGTTCGTTCCGAGGAGCAATTGGCGGATATATTCACTAAGTCTCTTGATGAAAACACCTTTTGTAGGCTAAGGAGTGAATTGAATGTGCTTGATGCGTCCAACATCATGTAATGCTTGTCATATAGTTTGCATTTGCATATGTACATGTTGTAGGGGCTTGTCTAACCTTGTTAAGATAGTGGTGAGTATGGGTCTTGCTTGAGCCGGTGGTTTCCAAGTTTCGCTCAAGGCATGTTGAAAGGCTCACCATGAGTAAGCTTAACAAGGGCTCAAACTTGGCAAGATAGTTTATCTTTCCGCATTGCATCTTCGCTTGTCATATAGATTGCATTCATGTTTAATTCCATGCACTTGTTCTTGCATTGCATTGCGTGAGAGGTGTCACAAAGGAAAATCACACTATGAGAAAGTTGCTTAGCGTTCAATGCAAATCAACAACTCCAAAGTGTGATGAGACAAATGATTGTGCTTAATGCCTATTGAGTTATGTCCTAACGAGCTTAAAGTGTCTATCTCTAAGTTCAAAGGCGAATAACTCATACATTCCCTTTTTGGAGCTCTCTCTCCTCCTTTTGGATCTTATCTCGCCTATTTTTCTAAAAATTTATAAGGTCTATCCCTTGTAGGGAATCTATGGTTTATATACTTGTATTTTGCAAAGGAGTGCTTGAGGGGTGAGGTTGTCACTCAGAATTGGTCCAAAAAATGTGCTTGTGTTGGCTTGTCTGTGACATTTGTTGGATCAAAAATGAGCTCTAGATCAGCGTTCTGTTTTTGTCACCATCGGATGAACCACTGCTATGTAGGTTCCAGGTGTCGGTTCATCCGATGGCCGAGTCAGTTTGAATTTTGCTCAGCACACCACTGGTTCACATCGTCGGATGAACCGACGCTCACCTCTGTGGAAGCAACGGTTCATCCGGTGCTACTGAGTTTAGTGGCTGTTTTTGACCCGCGAAGAATTCATCTGGTGAAACTAAATTTCAGGCCATCGGTTCATCCGGTGATGCCTTTCTCTGATCTGCTCATATCATCTGACGGTTCGACTGACGCTGTGCTTTTCCTACCGTCGGTTCATCCAACGCATCTCTGCGAAGCGGTCCCACCTGTCATAACGTTTCGTGGCCGTTTTCCCCCAAATCCAAATCACACGGCCGCCGCTGTTTGCACCCGTACGCCGCCGTCGTCGTCGCCTCTGGCTCCCTCTGCCCAAGCTCCGCCTCCCGCGTCCTCCACTGGCCTGCTCCGCCGCCGCACTGCCGCCCTGTCCGCGCCGAATTTTGCACGTGCCGACGCTAACCCTAGCTAGGGTTTTGGGCCGCCGCCGCCATTTCCGGCCAAGCACCGCCGCCGCGGCTCGTCGGCGTTCATCCCTAGGCGCGCGGAAGGCATCTCCACCATCTCTGCTCCTTCCCCTTCACATTTCTCAGTAGTGGTGAGCACCTTCGTTCTCCCCCCTCCCACCCCCCCTCCGTGTCTATTGATGGAGTTCATGCCTGTTGGGGAATTTAGTTGATGTTCTAGTGACCTGCACCTATAGTTATGAGTATTGCTTCATCAAATCCCCTTCAAATGCTCATCTTTATAGATTTTGCTCATTTCCCCCCAATTCTTGCTATATCTCATGGAAATCGAGCATGTTTGCTACTATTCATGCACCTTTTTAAGTACATATCTTTGACAGTAGCATGTATCCCTACTTGGCACTTACACGCACACATCTTGTTCACTTAAGGACTTACCTAGACTCTTCCTTTTCATATCTTGTGACATGTTCATCTCTTAGAATTCATGTTTAGGCTCAATCTTTCATATGCATTGCTTAAGGACCTCTCTCCCTTAGTTATTTATCTTGTTAATATTCTCCACTCGCCATTCTATAATCTTCCACCGTTTCTTTGACAGATGGCAGGAGACAAGAGGAAGGGCATGGTCGTCGTTGAGCCGAAGAAGAAGAAGAAGAGCAAGCATGACAAGGAGTGGGATCGTGTGCTCCAAGTGCCAGACACCTAGGGACAGCCTCAGAGGGGCATTCGGATAGGTGACAGTGCACAGGGTCAGGGGGAACAGCCCCAGGAGCAGCAGCCGTTACGGCATTCAGGCCGTACACGTCCGACAGAGACAGGGTCTCCTTCCTCTGCACCACATACCGACAGAGACTCATGGTGGACACACTCAGCCTACTTCGAGGCAGAGGAGGACAGCAGCAGAGCAGCAGGTTGAGTAGGAGCAGCAGGATCGGCCACCGGAGGGCCCTGAGGTTCAGATTGGTGCACGGAGGGCCTAGGCCTTTGAGGTCTATCTCCGTGATTTGAGGAGTCTTTCCGGGTCGAAGATCTGGAAGCTGCGGTTTGTCGAGGAGGATGAGTGGTTCCCTCGTTGCAGAGAGGATTGTGACCCCAGGTCGATCCTTCAGGAGAGCTTCTACGCTTCCTATGTCAGGAAGGGGTCACAGCTCAGCCAGCACAGGATGCTGTTGACGGCTATTAAGTACCATATTTATAACCGTCAACTCCTGCATTTTGACACAAGAAATATACATCCACAGTAGAAAAGGGGCTTATACTGACAAATTCCACAAGTGGTGATGTATATTTGAATCCAGGCAATTAGCACAAGAAATAGAGCAAAAGCACACCTTATCCATCCACCTCATCAATCCAAGCCTCTCCACCTCAGCCAATGAGGGGCTGCCATGCAAAGTGCCACGGATCGGTGATGTCACCAATCCAAGGGAGAGAGGCTCAACGAATCAGACGCTGCCATGTGTCCAGAACAAGGATCCAAGGGCCCACAACCTGAGCAAACCGCCTCAAAACGACCCATACACCGGGAACCGTCATAAGGGCCCACATATCAGCCACGAGGAGAAAAGAAAAGGAAGGTGGGGCTCACAAGGGGTCGGCCGACCCCACAGGTCGACCGAACCGGCCTTGTGGTGCCCAATCCTGGCCTTCCACGTGGTGGTTCCTGGTTGGCTCCTGACTTCATTCCCGGGGTGCTTGGGGTGCCTCCACACCGGTGCTCAGGCCTATAAATAGAAGTGGAGGGGGCTAGAATAGAGACACACAACTCCTCTCCTCCTCTCTCATTTTCTCTCTTGAGAGGAGAGGCTCTCCTCTCCTCCTTCTAGAGTGTAAGTGTGGAGTACTTGATTAGATCAAAGCTAGGGAGAGAGTGAAAGGGATGTACCTCTATGGATGCTCGTTCTTCAATTAGAGTAAAGTGAGTATTTCTGCATTTTCTATTTAGACCAAAGTGCAAGTGATATGTTCTTGTGTTCTTCACCTGTTCATCATTTAGAGGCGCGTGTTCTTCACGAACACGCCCCCTTGATCTAGTTGATTAGGTGCATAAGTTTGTATCCTGTTTGTATGACTTGTCTATTAGAATAAAGTGGAAATGCTTGCATGCTCTGATTAGAATAAAGTGTGTTCGTGATTCCTTTCTAATAGTTTATGCTAGGTTGCATGAGTAGATGTTTTCCTCTGCTAGTGCGTAGATCCTGGGTTTATGCGTTCGTCTGCTGCAAGTCGTTCGTATACGTTGGCAGCACAGTACGGGGTCGAGTGCTCTCTTGCATGCCTTTAGTATAAGCTAGTAGTACATATAGTGAGTGAGATCAGTTCTCTTCCATGGTCGTAGTTCTATAAGTACAGAGTGCCATAGTCCGTTGGCTATGGCAGTAACCACAGCGTAGACGTTGTATCACGCTACCGGTTATCATTCGTTTGGCTTATCCTAAGGTTAGGTAGAGGCAGTCCAAGTGGTGGTGACAGCCCGTCTGGCCCTCGTTGATCCTCTACAGCTGGATATAGTCAGAGCTCCGTTCCACATAGATCCGCGTGCTGGAGTCGCCTGTTAAGTCAGGGCTAGCGGTACCCTAAGCCAAGTTCTATCTAGAGATCGACCTTTAATCTTATCTATAGTGCTATCTTTAGGAATCCACTCTATCCTTGCCTCTTATCTGGGTGTGTCCTTGGACCGACTAGTGCAAAGTTAGTGCACACACGTTCCCTTGGATTCGATACCCTTGGAATACTCTGAGGTGAAAGCTACAATAGTATCTGTGCGCTTGCGGATTTATTCGTGTGACGCTAAAATACCTAACAAGCTTTCTGGTGCTGTTGCCGGGAAACAGTTGTTGTATCTATCTTCGTACCTAGTGGTCCTCGTATCTTTTCTTTTTTCTTTATTCTACCTTCACCCCATTACCCATGGAGAGGCCATCCTTTCATGACCTCTCCACCTCAACTTATGAGTTCAATGATCCATCAACGTCTTCATCCAACCATGAACTCAACCCTGACCTTATAGATATGGTTCAGAATAGACCCTTCTTTGGAGCGATCAATGAAGATCCCTACATTCATTTGAAAGAATTTGAGGATTTGTGTTCACACTTGGTTACCCCAGGCATGACACAGAAAACTGTGAGGTGGAAGTTGTTTCCTTTCACTCTCATGGGGAGAGCGCAACAATGGTACACTCACACTGTAGGGAGTGTGAACGGTAATTGGGAAGAGATTTGGGATGACTTTTGTAGCTCGTTCTCTCTCATGGAGAGGACAGAGCAATGGTACACTCGCATAGCCTCTCTCCCAGTGGACATTCTCGAATTCGAGCAATTAGAGGAGGAGTCTACAGGTGCAGCATGGGCTAGGTTCTTACGCCTTTTGGCTTCTGACCTAGACTTATTCTCTCTTCCCGAAGATGTACCACTATACATCTTTTGCATGGGTCTAGACACAGATGCGGCCTTAGATCTCGACAACACCATCGGCGATTCATTTGTTCACAAAACTCCAAGAGAAGTAAGAGAAATCCTTGATTCCCTCATGGTGAGCTCTTTCTTCCCCACCGATCATAGCGAACCCCGCCAATCTGAGTCGAGCCATGAGGGTCCTCTAGTGGCTGAATCTGATCCATCACCTTCCACATCCTCTTATTCAGCCATAAAACCCTCACCTGAACCAGGAACAATGGAGGAAGAAGAAATTCAACCCCCAAAGTTCCTTCGTCAATTCGAGGATGACCCTTCTAAAAATATCAAGAACACCTCGAATTTCTTAGATGACCCAATAGGGAAGGAGCCCTCTTCTGTCCAAATCCAGCCAGCTAGAAATCTTTTGACAGAACCTTCCCCTAGGCCTACGATACCTCCTTTGCCTCCCAATCCACCAAACGAAACATCTATCATGGAGGCCATGGAAAAGAAGTGGTCGACTGGGGTGGGACACTTTTCCGAAGCACTTTGGATTTGTTCACCCTCTTTGATCGTTTCTTGTTCCATAAGGGGAACTACCGTAGAAGCCCATCTTAACCCCACTATGGAGGTTAATATTATGCCATGGCACCTAGCGTACACTTTGTTGGGCAATATTACGCTAAGACCATCCGACAAGCTCTTCAAGAGTTGTCCCTCCGGACACATTCTTGAGTGTCGGGGGGTTGCATGTGCTGTGCCGCTCCTAGTAGACAAGATCTAGGCTAATATAGACTTCCACATCTTTGATGTCCTTGATCTTGATCTCCTCCTAGGCTCCCTTGTAGAAAAACTTCTCGATGCATCTCGAGGGAGCCTAGATGAAAAGCTTAGGGAAGCCACTTCTGCCATCACTCCCTTATTTTCAGAAAGTTCTATGGCGAAGCCCCTTCCCAAGCAAAACTCGCTGAGGAGGTGATGTATGTATCTCCGTTCGCATCAACCGAGCCTGATCTCTTTGAGGGTGCAGACTTTTCTGCTCCTCACGAGTATGACTCGGAAGACCATTTTCACCCTTGTGAAGACGAGCGATCATCATCACCCTTGATCGAGTTTGAGCCTCTTCCCGCTGGCCCAAATTATGTTGCTCTCGACTTTGATCGAGAATCGACATCGAGCTTCCACGATGTACCTCTTGAGCTGGAGAATTCATGGGCCATGGAAATCTATGAGGCGCCAACTCTGGAGTACGGAGGAAATGATTCCATTGACAAGCATGGTAGCTTCACTATTGATATACTTCAGGAACCATGCTTGCATCATGCCTCTCCAGAGTCAGCCATGCTTAGTGCACGGAGCATGCACAAGGACTACAACCACCTTATGGTCCTCTTTTGCATTATGTTTAGAAGGTTGGTTGTAGATGCATATGTCTACCATAAGCATTGCAGATTTCGTGTATGCACTGTGGCACTAACCTTGCAGCTAAAGCTTCACTGATACATTAATAATTGGTGGTGAGATAGGAATGACATCACCAATGATAGCTGCAAGAAGAAGTTCCTAGGGTCGAGCTTATGACCGTAAACAAAGCACTACCAGGAGATAGCCTGGATTAGCATAGGTTTGTTTTATTTCCCTTTTCAAATAAAAATCAAGAGCATGTTTTTAGGATAAGATTGTCCCTCGGGTATTTTTGGTCGCTAACCTTTCAGGTGGAGATTGAGAAGAACGGTGGACAGCTGATGCCTAAGAACATGTGAGCTACATTAACTACAACACCTTGGTAATATTTGGTGAGGGAACATTTACAAAAGGAAGCTTGATCTCCACACACTTGAGTTTTGTTGCCTAGCAATGCAAACTTCAAGTGTGGGGAGGTATGTGAGCATCCCGAGTAAAGTTCTTCCCCTCCAAATCTTATCCTGGTTTGGAGACGATGTTAGCTCATGCATCTTGCCTAGTTAGACAGCACCCGGTACAAGAACAAGTGTGGGGGAGATCTCCCATGATTATCATCGCCATACACACTTGAGATCTCCCACACAGGTGTTGCACAACATTGACTGCGCTTTCATGACAAGGGACAAGGTAAACTAGAGTGAGCTGGCTGCCCCATGGGTCACTGAACCACTGCTGGTCCTTCTTGGTCTCCACATTCTTCAGGAGTGATGGTATGTGCACCCTCTATCTCATTCTCCATGATTCGTGAGTTTGAATGAGTTTCAATTCTTATATGCTAAAATCAAACTCATGGAATCGTGCTCTGCTTGCTCTACATGTTTCCTGTGGTTGGCTTGCATATGTTTTATTCCTTACCTATTATCTTGATGCCTGTGAAGAAATATCATTAGGGAACTCATGCTCATCTAAGTAGTTGGCGTTTGTGATATGGTTTGATGATATGATCTTCTCTCTGAATGTTTGAGTGCTTGAGAATTTTATTTGAAAACTTGAAAACCCTTTGCAAAGCTCCTCTTTGATATGCCACCGTCCTACCAGAGCCATATGATGTTTCAGTTGAAAACCCTATACTCATATGCTGCTTCTTATTACATTGAGCTTTGTCAAATTGTTGTGACCCTTGTGAGAATTCTTTTCATGCTTTCTTGATCAAGATCCATGTGCACTCCATATCCCCTTGCTATGCTTCTACACTGGAAGTTAGCATTGTATTATCCATCCATTTCATAAAACTAAAGCTCCATGTGTGGTGTGACCTCTCTCTCCTAAAGTATTCTTGAAAAAGAGACATGGGCTATGCAAAAAAAAGAGAAAAAAAAACCATGCTCAAGGCATGAGTCAAAAAAATGCTCAAAGCATGAAAAAAGGTGAGAAAAAAAGAGATAGCCCATGTCCAAAAGAAAGAAGAAATAGGAGAGAGATGGAATCATGCAAATGGAGTTCCAAAATTTGATGGTAATAACTAGTACCCATTCCGGGCCTAGTGTCCACCTTACCATCACCACAACATTCATCATATATATGGTAATATCTAGCACCCATTCCGGGCCTAGTATCCACCTTACCATATCCATCACATCCATACATGTGCACACTTGATCCGATTGTATGAATTGCTTTTCTCCTTTGATTCGGTCTTTGACTTTGCAATATATATGATGCAAGTATGCTTTATCTTTTATCCTACCCTGAGCTCCACATATAGCCATCATTAGAAGTACGATGAATAAAGGCAGTTCAATGCCTTGGTGAGGACATATACACATTGAGTGATCCGAGAGAATCAAATGAGGAAGCTAAGCAAGGTTTGTTTTGAAAATCATTGCAAAACCCCAAGTTACTTGACATGATGAGTAGAAGTGACTTGATTCATGACCGTTCCAACCTTCAACTACCCAAGATTGCATGATAGACACTCCACAGAGTTCACAGGTACAAGGTATGGTTTGGAATATCTCTTATGCTCGCTTCATACCTTTGGATGTCATGTACCTCCTTGATCTACTCCCTTTACTCGGGACGAGCAAAGGTCTAGTGTGGGGGAGTTGTTGACGGCTATTAAGTGCCATATTTAAAACCGTTAACTCCTGCATTTTGACACAAGAAATATACATCCACAGTAGAAAAGGGGCTTATACTGACAAATTCCACAAGTGACGATGTATATTTGAATCCAGGCAATTAGCACAAGAAATAGAGCAAAAGCACACCTTATCCATCCACCTCATCAATCCAAGCCTCTCCACCTCAGCTAATGAGGGGCTGCCATGCAAAGTGCCACGAATTGGTGATGTCACCAATCCAAGGGAGAGAGGCTCGACGAATCAGACGCTGCCACGTGTCCAGAACAAGGATCCAAGGGCCCACAACCTGAGCAAACCGCCTCAAAACGACCCATACACCGAGAACCGTCATAAGGGCCCACATATCAGCCACCAGGAGAAAACAAAAGGCAGGTGGGGCCCACAAGGGGTCGGCCGACCCCACAGGTCAGCCGAACCGACCTTGTGGCGCCCAATCCCGGCCTTCCACGTGATGGTTCCTGGTTGGCTCCTGACTTCATTCCCGGGGTGCTTGCGGTGCCTCCACACCGGTGCTCAGGCCTATAAATAGAAGTGGAGGGGGCTAGAATAGAGACACACAACTCCTCTCCTCCTCTCCCATTTTCTCTCTTGAGAGGAGAGGCTCTCCTCTCCTCCTTCTAGAGTGTAAGTGTGGAGTAGTTGATAAGATCAAAGCTAGGGAGAGAGTGAAAGGGATGTACCTCTATGGATGCTCGTTCTTCCATTAGAGTAAAGTGAGTATTTCTGCATTTTCTATTTAGACCAAAGTGCAAGTGATATGTTCTTGTGTTCTTCACCTGTTCATCATTTAGAGGCGCGTGTTCTTCACGAACACGCCCCCTTGATCTAGTTGATTAGGTGCACAAGTTTGTATCCCGTTTGTATGACTTGTCTATTAGAATAAAGTGGAAATGCTTGCATGCTCTGATTAGAATAAAGTGTGTTCGTGATTCCTCTCTAATAGTTTATGCTAGGTTGCATGAGTAGACGTTTTCCTCTGCTAGTGCGTAGATACTGGGTTTATGTGTTCGTCTGCTGCAAGTTGTTCGTATACGTTGGCAGCAAAGTACGGGGTCGAGTGCTCTCTTGCATGCCTTTAGTATAAGCTAGTAGTACATATAGTGAGTGAGATCAGTTCTCTTCCGTGGTCATAGTTCTATAAGTACAGAGTGCCGTAGTCCGTTGGCTACGGCAGTAGCCACAGCGTAGACATTGTGTCACGCTACCGGTTATCATTCGTTCGGCTTATCCTAAGGTTAGGTAGAGGTAGTCCAGGTGGTGGTGACAGCCCGTCTGGCCCTCATTGATCCTCCGCAGCTGGATATAGTCAGAGCTCCGTTCCACATAGATCCGCGTGCTTGAGTCGCCTGTTAAGTCAGGGCTAGTGGTACCCTAAGCCAAGTTCTATCTAGAGATCGACCTTTAATCTCATCTATAGTGCTATCTTTAGGAATCCTCTCTATCCTTGCCTCTTATCTGGGTGTGTCCTTGGACCGACTAGTACGAAGTTAGTGCACACACGTTCCCTTGGATTCGATACCCTTGGAATACTCTGAGGTGAAAGCTACAACGGTATCTGTGCGCTTGCAGATTTATTCGTGTGACGCTAAAATACCCAACAGATGCTATAGTGGACAGCCCTCAGAGCAGCAGCAGCTAGAGTCCCTATACTCCCCCCACTTCAACTTTATCCCGGGACTCGCAGCTTTGGTCAGTGACAAGCTGAGATACGTGCCAGAGTGGATCTGTGTGTTCTACGCGACTGTGTACATTAAGGACGCCCGGCTGTCTACGAGGTTTATGTTCATGGGCCAGCAGTTTCGACTCACCAGAGAGGGTATAGCTGAGTTGCTTGGCCTGCCAGTCGATGACACATCTATCCACTGCCTGGCTTACCCCGACATTGAGGCTCCTCGTCATGCTCACACGCCGATTGTTCCGTCAGATGAGGAGATCAGCTTTCTGTTCCAGCAGCCGTTCCTCCCCGGCACTCCTCGGACCCCTGATCGGTTGACTCGTGAGGCCTACGTGGTCCACTTTGCACTCAGGAGGTCTTTGCTCTTCAGGATGGGGAACGCTGAGTCGATCATCGGTGTTCAGCAGTGGCTCCTTCTCTACATCATGACTCACCGGCCCTTCGACATTGTGGATATCTTGCTCAGTGAGATCGAGGATGCGATCATGGATGGCATGGGGATGACTCGGCAGTTTCCGTTCGCTCACTAGATCAGCTGGATCCTATCTCGCCTGGAGTCTCAGCACTACATCTCAGTCTTGCAGTGATCCAAGTATGTTTTCAAGACTTATTCACCTCCGATGCCAGGGGACAGGAGGCAGGGGCCCAGAGGACAGAGGAGAGTAGTCGAGGACTTTCAGGCTCGTGCCGCAGCTGAGGTAGCCATGGACGAGGCAGCATGTCAGGACGAGTTACTTGCCCTAGCAGAGGGACCTCTACCTCAGTACCTTGCCACCGACACTGAGGACTCCAGTGAGGACGAGGACTTTGAGCCCGAGCCACAGCCCTTCTTTCGTGTCCGTCGTACCCATGACGACGAGGCTGACGGCTCGAGTTTTATAGGACAACGTGAGGCTGAGTCACCTATTCCACATATCACCACCTCTCAGGTTACTCAGCCGGACTCTCTTACTTCAGTGATCCAGTCCTTGGCAGACCAGTCCAGAGCCACGATGGAGATTCAACACGACATGCAGGCTCAGTTCCAGAGGCAGCAGGAGGCTCAGCAGGTGATACTTGATAGTATCCAACAGCAGTAGGAGGCTCAGAGGCAGCAGATCCAGCAGCAGATGATGATGACCGCTTAGATGTTCTCCTTCATGTCCACCTACCTGGGTCAGTTGTTTCAGCACACGGGGCTTCAGCTACCTACTCTTCCTACCCAGCAGTTGCTCCAGCCAGATCCTGCAGCTTCTCTCCCACCAGCTAGTGGTCTTGTGAGCCTCCCCATACCGACTGTCCCGATCTCACCTCTACTCCAGACGGGGACGTTTGCTACTCAGCCGCTCTCTACTCCACAGACGACCACCTTTCTTGAGTAGCTCAAGGCGGGCCAGTTCTCACAGATGACTACTCCTTTGACCCAGCTGATGTCTCCGTTCCCGACATGACCTCTTATGTTTGAGACTCCAGCACGTCCTTCCCTGGGTTTCACCTCGCCTCTTCCGACTATGACCACTCCTCGGATAGAGGGCCTCGATCAGGAGGATACCAATCTTCGCACAATCACTCAGCAGATCGAGTCAGAGATGGCAGTGGCGAGCTCTCAGGCGCTTCCTATGTCTACGTCATCAACACCGCTCTAGTCTCTTCGCCAGTACGTTCTTCGGAGCTGTCGGGTTCTGAGTCCGAGGACAGTGACACCTCTGAGTTCCACGTCACACCTTCAGTGGCTGTTACTTCCTCGACGCCGCCGGCTTCTCCTCCACCTCAGCAGGACTAGGTCCCTTTTTGGTGCTCGTTGCCAAGGGGGAGATAGATAGGGGAGAGTAGAGATAGGGGGAGCTTGGGAGTGTGCTTTTGGAGCTTTTGTGCCCCTTTGTTGTTTTGTGGAGTTCATGATGAGACATGTATTTGGATCTTGTGTATGTTGGTGGTTTACATGTCTAGTCATGCTTGTGTGCTTGTTTAATTAATGCATGTGTGCTTGTTTATATCTTAGCCTTGCATTAGTTGTAGAGTTTATGCTTTAGTTTCAAATTCTCGTATATCTCAACTTGTGTTGTCATCTATCACCAAAAAGGGGGGGATTGTAAGCATCTAGGCCTTTACGCACCTTTGGTAAGGGTGTGTTTCGGTGATAAATGACATCCGTATACTTGTGACTAACCTTTGTTTTGTAGCGGATTTAATCTTGGGTTATTGTCATGAGTTATAAGTGAATGGTACCCCTCAATTTGAAATTATGGATGATCAATGGACAAAGACTACATGGCTAAGGACATTGTTAGTTCCAAGTGTCACAAGAAGATGAAGGACACTTGGATTTGCTAGTTTGTAGTGTTTGACTGTACTATTAAGAGGGGTTCACACTCTAGTAGCTTGACCATGCCAAATGCTATGCTATATTCATGCACTATCAAGCTCCTTGGTTACTAAACAAATCAGAGTACTCATGGAATCACATTGGAAGCAAAAGAACTGAAGAAAAACTTAAAGGCGATTCAATCGGATGAGTTAAACTGCAAAAGGACGCGTCAGATGAACCGACGCCACTTATTCTAGTTGCACCGGATGACTTCGGCGGCTATCTCAGAGAAAAAGCACTGCCGGATGAACCGACGGTGCATCATCGGTTCATCCGGTGACCTAGGGTTTGGTAACAGTAAGGTTTGGAGTCAAGTGCCTTCAGCACCGGATGAAACGACGGTCCAAGCATCGGTTCATCCGGCACGTACATATAAATCATACAGAGACGCACCGAGAGGACTTGCTTCAGCACCGGATGAAACGACGCTACTCAAGACACCAAAGGTTGATCTGGCGCCTATGTTTAATTCACGCAGAGATGCACTGAGTAAGATTGCTTCAGCACCGGATAAACCGACGCAGCAACGGTGCATGCGTCGGATGATGTGGTACAACATCCAGGTTCAACGGCTATATTTCTTGAGTCAGAGTGACCAGATGAACCAACGCTATGGCAGGGGGAACCGTCGGTTCATCCGACGGTACTACTTTTCAGAGGGACTTTTCTAACAGCTAGCCACCCTTGCTAGGCCTATAAATAAGACCCCCCTGCGTCTCTTGAGCTGCCTTTGCCACTCTGAAGAACCACAGCAGCCAAGGAGAGAAGGAGTTAGTGCTTTGATCATTTTGATTTCATCTTCCTAGCCAAGAGGGATTCTTTCTTGGTGATCAAGAGTTTCAAGGTGCTTTCTATGGTGTAGTTGAGTGCATTGGTCAAGTGAAAGTGTGTGAGCTTGTTACTCTTGGAGTTTGATGGCTCCTAGACGGTCTCGGTGTTTAGGGGTTCTTGGTGAGCTCTTGGAGATTGTGGGAGCCTCGGGAAGTTCTTGGTGTAAATGGATTGAGACCCACCATTCCGGAGATGGAAAACGGGTACTCTTAGTGAGCACTCAAGTCTAAGTGGCTTGAGGGGGAGCATGTAACACCCCGGGTATTCAAAAGCGAAAAACCTGTCATTCTGTCTTGTGATAGTCCCTGGATCAGACGCTATCACGCACAGGCATTCATCACAGATAAGTATCACAGTCATACATCGAAATAAAACATCAGAGTACGATTATTATTACATATCCTGAATAATGGAGTACATCAATACACACCTCTTGGCAGAATAACATGAATAAGAGCCTACGCAACGGTAGCTAGCTTCCAAAAGGTGTCTCCATCTTCAATCACCTCCCACATGCATCCTTGAGCGAAGCGACGTGCCCCTCAGTTGTACCATCCGTCGGTGTTGTTGTCGAAGTCTGACTCGTACCCTGCAAGCTCAGGGGCTATCCCCAAGGATCGGGATAGGTTCACGTCACCAACCGTGTGCAAGCTTTAAGTGGCCTAGTTCTAAAGGTAAAGAGAGGAACAAGGTAGAGGCTGGGCTTCCTAAGAAGCAGCAACAATATAAAAGAATATCATCTCCATATTCCCACCAATTCCCATATCACTCATCCACAAACAGTTACACCTGGTCACCCAGATCACCGTCACCATCACCTATCTTCAGCTAGGGTCGCACCTCAATGGTTGCACTCGGATCCGCGAGGCAGAGGGAGCAACTCTCCTCTCCCCGAATACAACCACGGCTCACCATACACTCTATCTTATAAGGGGGAAGGTAGAAATCCCAAAACGTAAGAGTCAGAGTAAACAACGAGCATGTCCATAACCGAGGACGCGGCTATACGTATAGATTTAAACTCTGCAGAGCGTGTACACCAGTACCCAACTCGGAATAGCACTCGGACGGTGTACGGCCGACCGAGCCTACCCAACTGAATGAACACCTAGGAGTTACCATTCCATCCTGCATCTGGGCCTCGATGCGGTCCTTCGCAAAGGACCACCCCAGAACTGTGAACATGCCCCCGTGTGGCCGCACGGGGAGCGCCCAAGAGGGAAGGGACTCCACCCTACACCCTCATCACCGATACCCTCTATCCTACTAGCAGGTATGGCATCGCACTTGCTAGGGTCAAAACGGCCATATCCCCACTATCGGCGAGGTGGTGTGTACGAAAGTCCCGTGTAACAAAGCGACCCACTCGGTTTCAGACCGGGGCGAGCTCCTATCCTCCAAGTCATCACAAAAACCCCAACACATGTGCTCCTAAAACATTGTACCCGCCATAGGTACCAAACTGGGCATCGCCTGAGAAGACGATCCCTGGCCCCCGATCCCGGATTGGGTTGTCTTGAGCTCACCCCCGCCAAGTATCCCAAAAACACCTTCTCCTGCCGGTTTCCCCCCACACACGCTAAGAATACTACCACAATATCCCAACACATGCACAGCAAGCTCAGTGTATCATTACGTCTAAATATAGTAGTAGAAGTAGTAGGTCAATCAAGGACAAGGTAGTAAAAAGGGTAGTGCAAGGGTTTCATCTTAATCATCATCATGCATAAGTAAAGCGTAGCCGTTCTAAAGCAATGCCTAATGGGCATTCAAAGTATGTCAGGCGTCAACCTGGGTGCGAGTAGTCGTCGTAGCCGAGGTTGTCGTCGTAGTCCTGGTTCAGCTCTCCGGCTTCGGCGACTCCTAGAATCGTATTTTAATAAATAAACACGGATGCTAATTGCAATAAATCCAAGACGAAGAACAAATAAGACCCAAAAAGAGGCGATCTCTAGCCTAGCACGGAGTTTGGAATTTTAGAAGATTTTCAGAAGAAGTTTTGTATTTTTCGGAGTTAAAACGGATTTAATATGAATTTCCAAAGATAAAATAGATTTCTGAAAATCAAATATGCATTTACAGTATTGCAAACTTTAGGCTACCTCTAAACTAACTCTAGCTAGCTCAAAAAGGGCGTTAAGCCGGCTGATAGCCAGCTCCTGCCGCACATGTGGCTGCCACGGCACGGCTTTAAGCCAGCGCCAGCCGACGTGGCAGCACACAAGGCGCGGCGCGGCGGATCCGCGCCGGGGTTTCTGCGGCGGAGCGCGGCGGGGCTCGGCGTGTGGCACGACCGTGAGTGTCCGGCCGCACGGGATCCCTTCGGGATCCTCTACGGCGTGTCGTGCGTGTGTGCGTTCGTGTGGAAAAACCCCCAGGGCTTAGTGCCCGGTGCCGTCACATGTTCGGCGGAATGCCTCAGAGACGAGGCGGCGCAGAAAGGGGCTCGCCGGCGATGAGCTACCTCAGGCAAAGCAACAAACGGCAGAGGGAGAATGGGGAGCATCAAGAGCTCACCCCAGTGCGCATAAAGGGGTGGCCTTTGGCAGGGTTCGGGCACGTCGTCGGCGATCCAAAGGATGGCGGCGGCGCGGTCGTGCGGGCGCAGAGCGGCGATCACCGGCGACGGTGTGTGGGTGAGCCAAAACGCCTGGTGAGCGCGTGCGTGCGACAAGGAAGTGCAAACGAACTAAAAGCCGGGCTTTTGCCCACTTGCCAATGTGTACAGTGCCGGCGCGGCCACGGCGGAGCCCCTGGCCTGCGCGGCGACGGCGTGGTGGTGTTTCCTGCTGCGGAGCAGCGTCGCACGTGGGTGCGCGGTGCTCTTGACGGCGAGGCGATCACTAAGGCGTGCAAAAAGAAGACGGGAAGAACCCCTACACATGTGTGCACCGAGGTGCAGGCCGGCGGCGGGTCACACCGGTGCACGGCGGAGCAGCAAGGCGTGACAGCGAGGTACGGCCGTGAAACAAGGGGAAAAAGCAGAGGCGTGCGCGCGTGGTCGTCGGCAGCGGCACCTGCAAACAGATGACACGGCGCAAAGGCCGGCTCCACAAACGGCGGTGTGCGCAGCGGCGCGGCGGCGGCGGCGCGGGCAAGGCGCGTTCCCCCTTGGCTCGAAGGCCGGTCCACAACGGATGAGAGAGGGAGCGAGGCCTCACCTTAGTGACCTCTAGTCGATGTGCAGGCATTGGGGAAGGCGGCCGGAACAGGGTCGTCGGCAGTGAGGAAGATGGGCAGCGCGGAGCGGAGGAAGCAGGGGAAGCAGGGCGTCGCGGTCCTTGGCGTCCAGGAGCTGCACGTGTGGCCTTCGGTCTTCGCGGTGGCGCCGGCGTGCTCACGGACGGCCTCCGGGCTTCCTCCTCCTCTCCCCCTTCTCCTTCTTCTCTGGCGAGCAGAGGTGTGCGGCAATGGGGAAAAATCCCCGGCGGCTAGGGTTGGGAGCGCTGGGGGGTTGCGGCGGCGGCCTTCTTATAGGGCGAGGCGTGGCGCGGGACGCGTGGACGGCATCGCGACGGCGGCCATGACGGGGCTCCGGCGCTTTAGCGCTTTGGCGCGGCCGGCGTCAGCGAAAGGAGAAAGGAGACGGAGTGACGACAGCGTGACGAGGGCGTCCGGGCCCGCCTGGCAGCGTCACGGCGCGGTAGGTGGTAAACGGGCCGCTTTGGGCCGTGGAGTGCTGGGCTGCGGTGGAAGTGCAGGGGCTTGGGTTGGACACGGGGAGGAAACGGAGGGCCTCTGGTGGACTTCGCAGTTGAACTCGAGGCCCAGCAAGGTTATGATCCTTTCCCCTTTTCTTTTATTTCTAAACCCTTTTCTAATTTGATTCAAATTTGAATATGAATTCAAATTTGAATCCCACACAAATAAATCCAAATAAACTCCAAGGTTCTCACACTAGCATTTTATATTTCCTAGAAATTTTATTTAGCTCAAAAATAAATCTAGGAAATTAGGAGAGAAATTAGAAGACATCCTTAATTAAATTATCAAGCAACCAATTATTTCACCAAAAATTTTAAAATCCTCATTTTTACTATTAACATTCCGTATTGAAAATGCGGGATGTTACAGACTCCCCCCCTCAAAAGAATCTTGTTCTTGAGATTAAGAACTTACCTCCGTCTCGAAGAGGTGCGGGTACTTCTCCCTCAAGACCGATTCCTTTTCCCACGTCGCTTCTCGCTCGGCGTGATTGCTCCAAAGCACCTTGCAGAAGCGAGTGGTGGTACTCCTTGTAGTTTTCTCGGCCCAATCCAGTATCTTCACTGGATACTCCAAGTACTCTAGGTTGTCTTGCAAGTCGATAGCATCGGTGGAGACATGCTTATCAAGCTTCGGGTCGAGGCACCTCCGGAGTTGCGATATGTGGAACACAGGATGCACTCCGGCAAGATCAGACGGCAACTCCAGCCTATAAGCAAGTTTCCCACCTTGGCCACAATCTGGTAGGGTCCAACGAACCTCAGAGCTAGTTTCCCCTTCACATGGAACCTCTTCGTGCCTCTAAGCGGTGACACTCTCAGAAAGATGTAGTCACCAACTTCGAAGGAGACATCCCTTCGCTTAGGATCAGCATAGCTGTTCTGCCTGCTCTGAGCTATCTTCAGGTTCTCTCTAACCTTAGCCACATTCTCCTCAGCCTCAACAATGGAAGCAGGACCGAAGAAAGTCCTCTCCCCCACCTCAGACCACATCAACAGGGTCCTACACTTTCTGCCATACAGAGCTTCAAAGGGTGCCATTTGTAAACTTGCTTGAAAGCTATTATTGTACGAGAACTCAGTATAGGGCAAACTCTTCTCCCAATCGTTGCTGTAAGTCAACACACATGCTCTCATAAGATCTTCGAGAGCCCGATTCACCCGTTCTGTCTGTCCATCAGTCTGAGGATGAAAAGCTATACTGTAGTCCAAGTGTGTGCCCATCGAGTCATGCATTCTCTTTCAGAACTGGGTAGTGAACTGAGCACCACGATCGGACACTATGCTTCGGGGTGCTCCATGCAACCTCAGGATATGCTCAACGTAGAGATCAGCCAACTGACTCACAGTGAACCTGTTCTTCACTGGCAAGAAGTGTGCTACCTTGGTCAGACGGTCCACAATCACCCAAATCGAGTCGTTCCCCTTCTGAATGCAGGGTAAACCCACCACGAAGTCCATGCTGATATCATCCCATTTCCACAGAGGTATCGCAAGTGGCTGTAGCAATCCGGCGGGTCTTTGATGTTCCGCCTTCACTCTCTGGCATGTGTCACATCGGGCAACATACTCGGTGATGTCCTCCTTCATATTCTCCCACCAGAATCGACACTTTAGGTCTTGGTACATCTTGGTGCAACCGGGGTGAATAGAATACCGAGAATTGTGAGCTTCCTTCAGAATTGTCTTCTGGATATCCTCACCACTAGGCACACATATGTGATCTTTCAACCACAACGTGCCTTGCTCATCAATGCGGTAGTCACGGGCCTTACCTCTCGTCAGAAGGTCTTTCACTTCCTCAATCTCAGGACACTTCTTCTGGGCTTGCCTGATTTGGTCTTCTAGATTGTACTTCACCCTCATCTCGTTGACCTGACCCTTCTCGATGATGTCGAGCTTCAATCTCTCCATCTCTTGTACAACTCTGGCTATTCCTCCTGCACCATCAGGTTGTTGCAATAGCTTCTTCAGCTCAAAGCATCGGCCACGACATTCGCCTTGCCGGGATGGTAGTGAATGTCGAGGTCATAGTCCTTTATCAACTCTAGCCATCGGCGTTGCCTCAAGTTCAACTCTGACTGGGTGAAAATATACTTCAGACTCTTGTGATCTGTGTAGATATCACATTTGTTGCCCATCAAGTAGTGCCTCCATATCTTCAAAGCATGAACAACAGCTTCTAACTCGAGGTCATGTGTTGGGTAGTTCTCTTCGTGCTTCCGAAGCTACCACGAAGCATAAGCGATCACCTTGCCTTCCTGCATCAGCACACAACCAAGACCCTGCCTCGAAGCATCACAGTACACCACAAAGTCCTTGTTGTCATCGGGGAGCGTCAACACAGGAGTTGTGGTGAGTCAGGTCTTGAGCTCTTGGAAGCTTGCTTCACACTTCTCTGACCACACGAAAGGCGTGTTGTTCTTCAGCAACTCGGTCATCGGCTTCGCGATCTTGGAGAAGTTCTGGATGAAACAGCGGTAGTATCCTGCCATCCCGAGAAAACTCCTGATCTCTGTCACAGTCTTGGGCGACTGCCACTTTGACACAGCTTCGATCTTCGAGGGATCAACTGCCACTCCTTCACCTGACAACACATGCCCAAGGAATGCCACTTCTTCTAGCCAGAACTCGCACTTGCTGAACTTGGCGTACAACTGATTCTGCCTCAGCTTCTCCAGCACTATCCTCAGATGCTCTTCATCTTCTTCAGTAGTTTCCGAGAAGACCAAAATGTCGTCAATGAAAACCACGACAAACTTATCTAACTCGTCCATGAATACCTTGTTCATCATGTTCATGAACTAAGCTGGGGTGTTCGTAAGACCGAACGATACGACAGTGAACTCATACTGCCCGTATAGGGTCACAAACGCTGTCTTGTAGATGTCCTCGGGGCGAATCTTCATCTGATGGTAGCCGGATCGAAGGTCAATCTTGCTGAAGTACTTGGCCTTCCTCAACTGATCTAGCAGATCATCAAAGCGTGGCAACGGGTACTTGTTCTTGATGGTTACCGCATTAAGAGCGCGGTAATCGACGTACAGCCGTTGCGTCCCATCCTTCTTCGGTACAAACATCACCGGTGAAGCCCAAGGTGATGCACTCGGTCGGATGTACCCCTTCTGTCGGAGAGCTTCTAATTCCTCCTTCAGTGCTGCCAGCTCTAACTTGCCCATTCTGTAAGGAGTTTGTGCCACAGGTGCTGTTCCTGGCACAAGGTTGATCACGAACTCCACGTCACGGTCTGGTGGTAACCCCGGCAGATCCTCAGGAAAGACATCGGGGTACTCACAAACCACTGGAACATCGGCCACTGTCTTCGTAGTGAGGTTGTACACAGCTGGTACTTCTCGAGACTTCAGCGGCCCAAACATGATCTTCATCCCCTTGGGGTGTATCAGGATCACTTGTCGGGGTGACGAGGAGATAACTCCCTTGTGAGCGGTGATCCAATCCATGCCCAGAATAACATCAATCCCATTGGACTTTAGCACGGTCAGATCTTCGAGGAACTTGTGACCCTTGATGAACATTTCCACCCCTTTGAATAGTAGGGTGCATCTGATATCTCCGAGCGGTGAGCTCGTCACAATAGGTTTCGGTCGGGGAGTCATGAGGCGAGATAGTTTGTTTACAAAGTTAGAGGACACATATGAACTAGTTGCACCGGTATAAAAAAGAATCAAAGCCTTAGTACCACAAACTAAAAACTCACCGATCACGACGTTAGGAGCGTCGGCAGCCTCCTCCTCAGTCAGGAGGTTGAGCCTTCCGCGGTCAGCGGTCGGCTGGGGAGCAGCCTGAGGTGGCCTCCCTCCTAGAGCTGGTGCCCTGGCAGGTGTAGCAGCGGTCTTCTTGCTGGGGCACTCATACGACTTGTGGCCTTGCTTGTCACAGGCGTAGCACGTAGGAGTGAAACCTCCGGTGCCGGGTCTCGACGCGCTCTGCTGCGGGCGGTTGTAGCCTCCACCCTGCTGCTGGTAGTTGGAGCTCCTTCCTCCAGGGTACGGTGCACGGCTTCCTCCGAAGCCACGTCCGGGCTGGTTGTTCCCCGGGCGGTAGCTCCCTCTCAGTAGGTTGCTCTGCCCACTCCTCGGCCTCTAGAAGGATCGGTCGCCATGGTCCCGATCTCCCATCCTCTTCTTGCCCTTCATGCGCTCCTCATGCCCCCTCCATTCTTCCTCCATCGCGATAGCCCTGTTCACCAGGGGGCGAAGGGACTTGTGCTCACTGGCCTTCAAGCCCTGGCGGAGACCATGGTGGAGGCCTCGCAGAAACCAGAACCGTTTCTTATCGTCGGAGTTGGTGTCGTCAGGGGCATAGCGCATCATCTTCATGAAGTGCCTCTCGTACTCCTCCACCCTTATCGCACCCTGAGTCATGGTGCGGAACTCCTGTGCCTTCTGACTCATGAGTTCCCGCGGCAGGTACTGCTCGCGGAACACCTCACAGAACTTCAGCCAGGTGATGATGGCTGGGTTCGGGTGGCTGTCGGAGTAGTTGTCCCACCATGACTTGGCAGGACCCTCGAGCTGGTGGACGGCGAGAGCCACACACTCTTCGTCGGTGTAGGCAGTGATGTCGAGCTTCATCTCGATCACGCGGAGCTAGTCGTCGGCGTCGAGAGGATCGTCCGAGTAACTGAAGGTAGGGGCCTTCAGGCGGAGGAACCTCTCGATCTTCTTGGCGAAGTCCTCCTCCGGCGGGACGTTGCGGTTCCCACCGTTGACTCGGTTCTCGACGGCTTCCGACATCCTCTGCATCAGTGCAGTCTGAGTGGCCATCACCTCAGCCAGGTTAGGCGACGGTGGTGGTGGTGCCTCTCCACAGCCACGACCACGCCCACAACCCTGGGGAGCTGGTGCCGGCTCAGGTCCTTCTTCAGCTTCTTCCTCTCCATCTCCATCGCCTTCACCGATGGGCGAAGGCGGTGGTGGTGGCACCACAATGCCTCGGCCTCGTCCTTGGACAGGTGCGTGTCCATGACCACGAGCGCATCCACGCCCACGAGCAGGAGCGCGGCCACGTCCACGACCACAGACTGGCGGGGCTTGCTCTTCCTCGGCTTCGGCCTCCTCGAGGCGAGCCAACAGACGTCCTGACCTCCTGATGGACATCTTACTGAAAACAAGACCAAGGGTATAGAAAACCTTAGATACGTCACTCACCAGCAAATTGAGTCTGATATACAATCATGAAAATATTTCTACTAATATAATTCTAATACTCAAAGGGAAAAAGCAATAAGAACGATCAACTCCATTAAGACCAAACAATTAGCATCCAATATGAGTACATAAGTTCCCTCGAGGCTGACTCAAGCCTTAGAGGTCACACACAGCAGTGATCTAATATAGCATTACATGATCTCAAAAGGGTGTGCACATCTAGGTGTGAAAAGACTCATAACTCCACATGCACCGGAACAGGCTCTCGGCTGCATGGAACATCTCATGGAAACTACCTATATTACAACTCTACTCTTATTAGCATGATCATGCTCCCACACGCTACTCAAAGCAGGCCTTCTTGTACCTCACGGGGCAACGGTCCTCCTTGGGGAAGTCTCTGGGGAACATCCTCGTCAGCAGGGCGTGAGCAGCCCTCACCTCCTGGGTCTCAACTAGAGCGGGCATGTCAGCCATCGGACACAGGTGAAGCTTCAGGGCGGTCGGGTGAAGCTTGAAAGTCTCCTTGCGGATCGCCCGCTGGTGCTCTGGAGGTAGCAGACCGTTGAGCTCCTGAAGCTCGTCCACACGAAGAGAGTCAGCGTCCTCCCAAGTCCTCAGCATCCTCTTGCACTTGTCCAGCAGGAACACAGAAGTTCTGGTGACTGCAGCGAGGTTGGCGGTGTTGGATTACTGGTCCTCCACAAGCTCGGCCACCCTAGCCTTCTCACGAACGAGACTGCGTCCCTGTGAGGCGAACTGTGCATCCTTCTGGTCCAACTTGGCGAAGAGGCGGGTGAACCTGGCCTCCTGCTTGCGCAGATCCTCCTTGGCGTAGATCATCTCCTCTCGAGCGGTCACCCTCTCAGCCTCAGCTCGCACCACCATGGAGTTGGCGTGGCGTAGTCCACGCTCGAGCTGCTCGACTCGCTGGCGCAGGGTACCGTTCTCCACGATCAGACTCTGGCAGCGGGGCTGAAGCTCTCGTAACTCCAGGGTAGTGTACTCCAGTTTGCTGAAGAGTGCACTCGTCTGCTCGCTCAGTCGGCGGGCGTGAGTGTCGAGGTCCACGAGGTAGCTCCCTGTGGTGACGAGCGTGTCGTCGAACTCGCGCAGAGGACCATGGACAACCTCTACCTCGTAGAGAGCGGTAGGGTCTGGCAGTCCGTCCACGATCGGAGCCACTCTGTAGTAATCCTGGGGGATCAGCCGCAGGTCTCCGGTCCTGTAGACATTGCGGTACCTAGCCAGCAGGTGGCGAAGTACGTGGCTGCAGGCGGTGTCCACAGCGTTCCTGACATTGAGTCCGTGCTGTGCTCGAGCATCCCGGGGAAGTCTGGACGCGCCGGGTGGGGTAGGATGGCCACCGTGCAAAGCACCAGTGGTCCAGACAGAGTGCCGACGTCCTCGACGCGGTAGGTGTCGTGCGTAGGGGGAATCCCTAGCCTGAGGACGACCCGGTCCACCCAACTGGCAAGTCCCTCCATGTGCTCCGGGAGTAGCTCCACCTCCTGTCGAGCCATTTCCTGTGACACGGAAGAAATTTCTAGTTAGCGTAGGTGAGATAGAACTTTTCAAAGAAGGATAAATTTTTGTAATATAAGTCAAGAATGGTATATAACAAAGGAGATCGTTTAGAGTCCTAATTCCTAACGACCATTCCAAGGGGCACATACTACGGTCAAATACGGCTCTGATACCATCTGTAACGCCCCGGGTTTTTAAAAACGGAAAACCCGTCATTCTGTCTCGTGATAGTTCCTGGATCAGACGCTATCACGCACAGGCATTCATCACAGATCAATATCACAGTCATACATCGAAATAAAACATCAGAGTATGATTATTATTACATATCCTAAATAATGGAGTACATCAATACATGCCTATTGGCGGAATAACATGAATAAGAGCCTACGCAACGGTAGCTAGCTTCCAAAAGGTGTCTCCATCTTCAATCGCCTCCTACAGGCATCCTTGAGCGAAGCGACGTGCCCCTCAGTCGTACCATCCGTCGGCGTTGTTGTCGAAGTCTGACTCGTACCCTGCAAGCTCAGGGGCTATCCCCAAGGATCGGGATAGGTTCACGTCACCAACCGTATGCAAGCTTTAAGTGGCCTACTTCTAAAGGTAAAGAGAGGAACAAGGTAGAGGCTAGGCTTCCTAAGCAGCAGCAGCACTATAAAAGAATATCATCTCCATATTCCCACCAATTCCCATATCACTCATCCACAAACGGTTACACCTGGTCACCCAGATCACCGTCACCATCACCTATCTTCAGCTAGGGTCAGTGCGAGAACTCCCACTCCTCGCACCTAAATGGTTGCACCCGGATTCGCGAGGCAGAGGGAGCAACTCTCCTCTCCCCGAATACAACCACAGCTCACCATACACTCTCATCCTATAAGGGGGAAGGTAGAAATCCCAAAACGTAAGAGTCGGAGTAAACAACGGGCATGTCCATAACCGAGGACGCGGCTATACGTATAGATCTAAACTCTGCAAGCGTGTACACCAGTACCCAACTCGGAATAGCACTCGGATGGTGTACGGCCAACTGAGCCTACCCAACCGAACGAACACCTAGGAGTTACGATTCCATCCTGCATCTGGGCCTCGATGAGGTCCTTCGCAAAGGACCACCCCAGAACTGTGAACATGCCCCCGTGTGGCCGCACGGGGAGCGCCCAAGAGGGAAGGGACTCCACCCTACACCCTCATCACTGATACCCTCTATCCTACTAGCAGGTATGGCATCGCACTTGCTAGGGTCGAAACGGCCCTATCCCCACTCTCGGTGAGGTGGTGTGTACGGAAGTCCCGTGTAACAAAGCGACCCACTCGGTTTCAGACCGGGGCGAGCTCCTATCCTCCAAGTCATCACAAAAACCCCAACACCTGTGCTCCTAAAACATTGTACCCGCCATAGGTACCAAACTGGGCATCGCCCGAGAAGACGATCCCTGGCCCCCGATCCCGGATCAGGTTGTCTTGAGCTCACCCCCGCCAAGTATCCCAAAAACACCTTCTCCTGCCGGTTTTCCCCCACACACGCCAAGAATACTACCACAATATCCCAACACATGCACAGCAAGCTCAACGTATCATCACGCGTAAATATAGTAGTAGAAGTAGTAGGTCAATCAAGGACAAGGTAGTAAAAAGGGCAGTGCAAGGGTTTCATCTTAATCATCATCATGCATAAGTAAGGCGCTAGCAGTTCTAAAGCAATGCCTAATGGGCATTCAAAGTAGGTCGGGCGTGAACCTAGGTGCGAGTAGTCGTCGTAGCCGAGGTCGTCGTCGTAGTCCTGGTTCAGCTCTCCGGCTCCGGCGGCTCCTAGAATCGTATTTTAATAAATAAACACAGATGCTAATTGCAATAAATCCAAGACGAATAACAAATAAGACCCAAAAAGATGCAATATCTAGCCTAGTGCGGAGTTTGGAATTTTAGAAGATTTTTAGAAGAAGTTTTGTATTTTTCGGAGTTAAAACGGATTTAATATGAATTTCCAAATAAGAAATAGATTTCTGAAAATCAAATACACATTTACAGTATTGCAAACTTTAGGCAACCTCTAGACTAACTCTAGCTAGCTCAAAAAGGGTGTTAAGCCGCCTGATAGCCAGCTCCTACCGCACACGTGGCTGCCACGGCACGGCTTTAAGCCAGCGCCAGCCGACGTGGCGGCCTACGTGGCAGCACACAAGGCGTGGCGCGGCGGATCCGCGCCGGGGTTTCTGCGGCGGAGCGCGGCGGGGCTCGGTGTGTGGCACGGCCGCGAGTGGCCGGCCGCACGGGATCCCTCCGGGATCCTCTACGGCGTGTCGTGCGTGTGTGCGTTCGTGTGTAAAAACCCCCCAGGGCTTAGTGCCCGGCGCCGTCACATGTTCGGCGGAATGCCGCAGAGACGAGGCGGCGCGGAAAGGGGCTCGCCGGCGACAAGCCACCTCGGGCAAAGCAACAAATGGCAGGGGGAGAACGGGGAGCATCAAGAGCTCACCCTAGTGTGCATAAAGGGGCGGCCTTCGGCCGGGTTTGGGCGCGTCGTCGGCGATCCAAAGGATAGCGGCGGTGCGGTCGTGCGGGCGCGGAGCGGCGATCACCGGCGACGGCGTGCGGGTGAGCCAAAACGCCAGGTGAGCGCGTGCGTGCGACAAGGAAGTGCAAACGAACTAAAAGCCGGGCTTTTGCCCACTTGCCCGTGTGTACAGCGCCGGCGCGGCCATGGCGGAGCCCCTGGCCGACACGGCGACGGCGTGGTGGTGTTTCCCGCCGCGGAGCAGCGTCATGCGTGGGTGCGCGATGCTCTTGACGGCGAGGCGATCACTAAGGCGTGCAAAAAGAAGACGGGAAGAACCCCTACACGTGTGTGCGCCGAGGTGCAGGCCGGCGGCAGGTCGCACCGGTGCATGGCGGAGCGGCAAGGCGTGACGGCGAGGTGCGGCCATGAAACAAGGGGAAAAAGCAGAGGCGTGCGCGCGCGATCGTCGGCAGCGACACCTGCAAACAGACGGCACGGTGCGAAGGCCGGCTCCACAAATGGCGGCGTGCGCGACGGCGGCACGGGCAAGGTGCGTTCCCCCTCCGCTCGAAGGCTGGTCCACAACGGATGAGAGAGGGAGCGAGGCCTCACCTTAGTGACCTCTGGTCGACGTGTAGGCGTTGGGGAAGGCGGCCGGAACAAGGTCGTCGGCGGTGAGGAAGATGGGCAGCGCGGAGCAGGGGAAGCAAGGCGTCGCGGTCCTTGGCATCCAGGAGCTCCACGAGCGGCCTCCAGTCTTCGCGGTGGCGCCGGTGTGCTCACGGACGGCCTCCGGGCTTCCTCCTCCTCTCCCCCTTCTCCTTCTTCACCGGCGAGCAGAGGTGTGCGGCAATGGGGGAAAATCCCCGGCGGCTAGGGTCGGGAGCACTGGGGGTTGCGGCGGCGGCCTTCTTATAGGGCGAGGCGCGGCGCGGGGCGTGTGGACGGCTAGATTCAAAAGGGGAGGCGTGGACGGCATCGCGACGGTGGCCATGGCGGGGCTCCGGCACTTTAGCGCTTTGGCGCGGTCGGCGTCAGCGAAAGGAGAAAGGAGACGGATTGACGACAGCGTGACGAGGGCGTCCGGGCCCGCCTGGCGGCGTCACGGTGCGGTAGGTGGTAGACGGGGCGCTTTGGGCCGTGGAGTGCTGGGCTGCGATGGAAGTGCAGGGGCTTGGGTTGGACGCGGGGAGGAAACGGAGGGCCTCTGGTGGACTTCGCAGTTGAACTCGAGGCCCAGCAAGGTTATGATCCTTTCCCCTTTTCTTTTATTTCTAAACCCTTTTCTAATTTGATTCAAATTTGAATATGAATTCAAATTTGAATCCCACACAAATAAATCCAAATAAACTCCAAGGTTCTCACACTAGCATTTTATATTTCCAAGAAATTTTATTTAGCTGAAAAATAAATCTAGGAATTTAGGAGAGAAATTAGAAGACATCCTTAATTAAATTATCAAGCACCCAATTATTTCACCAAAAATTTTAAAATCCTCATTTTTACTATTAACATTTCGTATTGAAAATGCGGGATGTTACAGAGCAAAACTCTTTGTGAGTGCTCCAACGTGAACTAGGGTGAGGCGTCAACTTCTCGATACCACGGGAAAAAAATTTGGTTGTCTCTTGTCCACTTGCTCTACCTTCTTGCACTTATTTCCGCATTTACTTTCAGTTCTTAAGTTCCTTTGTCCTAGTTTTTCTCTTTTGTGCTTTGCTTGTTGCTTATCTTGACTAGGGTGCTTTTCTCATGTTAGTGTGAATCTTGCTAAGGAACTTTGTTGCTAGTGTGCTTAGTTGGTAGAAAGAAACCTTTTTAGATGGGCAACACTAGAGATATAGGTTAAGGTTTGTTTATTGCTCTAGAAATAAAAAGAAGGCCCACATTCAACCCCCCCCTTCTATAGGCCATCGATCCTACAGAAAGGTGCAAAGGGGGATCGGGGTTGCGGGGGTATAGCCCGGTCCTTTTGGGGTAGCAGCCTTTGCTAAGGTGCTGACCACTAGGGAGGGTTATGGTCCGCCCTGATCTGTAACTATGCGGGTTGTTGGTCTTTTGCATGCCTTTGTAAAGGCTTCGTAGTGGACCCCTAGCCACTCACCTCGAAAATGTTTAAGGGCCTTGCAAACCCGGGTGACATGGGGAACACGAGCTGTGGGTAAAGTGTACAACCTCTGAAGAGTTAAAACTGATCGATCAGTCGTGCTCATGGTCAAGAGCGGCTTGGACCCTCACATGATAATCAAACTTAAAGATGGAAATTAAATCATGATTTTCTTATGGTTTTGAGATGAAATGTTTTCTAAATGCTTAAGTGGGTTGATATGAACTTACATCTAGTAAATAGGTGCTTGCTAATAAAAATTCGACCAATATTAAAATGCTAACCGCTGTAAAACCTTATTCTATCCTTGATAGCCTTGCATCTTCCCCCACTTGCTGAGCTCCAACCATAAGTGTGCTCACCCTTGCTTACCGCTATTCAGAACAAGAAGGTGTATGACGTCCAGAAGATGGTGCTAGGCATACGCAACCCCCAGTCGATTGCCTGTGAAGTTTGGAGCCTTTGTTTCCCAGGATTCCACTGTAAATCTCTGATAAACTCTCTTTCTTTACATGATATTGTTTCTATTATTCACTGATGATGTCACTATATGTATGAAACTAGATCCTGGCATACATATAGGTAGCACTTGGTTCATTTTGGAAACCGGGTGTGACAGAAGTGGTATCAGAGCTGTATCGACTGTAGGACATAAGCCTAGATAGAAATAGTTGCTTTCTGAGGTCTGTTTTACTCTAAAACCAATTCCTACCCTACCCTTAACTACTCTGAGAAATATTCTCACTCTTTGATCATTTTCTTTTCTCAAACCTTCCTTAATGGCTTTATCTATTCTACTTGATCCATTCCCTTCCTTGCTTTGAAAATAAAAAAATCCCTCAACCTTGTCTATTTGTTACCTCTCTTCTTATGCCTTCCTGAACATGATCATACATTTCCTTCGATGTTTGATTTTCCTACCTCATGCATATCACCTCATATCACCTCCTTTTGATTTGTTGGTGATAATGCTTACCGTTACTTCTTAATATTCTTATTTCCAACTTGTCCTTTTAATCATAAATCATCTTTGTTTTTTTTTGTGTATCTATCTTTTCTCGTTGTACCTCTCCTTGCTCCTCAAGCATTGCTACTTTGGACTCTTCCTTGATTTTTTTTATTCCAAAGTATCCTTTCTGTTTAAAAAAATGTTTAGATGACCCGTGCCACCTGATGTGAAGACTCCTCAATTCATCTGAAGAATGAAGCTACCACTTCCTCTCTTGAAGCAAACCCCTCAGTGAAGAAGCAAGCCTGTGCGAGGAAGTTGAAGTTTGACATCAAAACCAAGCTTAGGAGGCTCCCTCTAACCCTAATAACAACATTTAGCATCGATCCTTGTCCATATGTTGACTGGTGAAATTATGTGTTTTGCTTGATGATGCTTGTCTTTATGGCCTTGTTTGAGTTGGTTCTTTGTATTGATTGTTGATGTATTGTGGGTCTTCTACCTACGATGACATCAGTTGCCTAGTTGGGTTCTTCTTTTGTATCTCCCACCTTCTTGTTATCCTCCTTTCTCTCTGCTCAATCCAATGCATGATGTCGGAAGAAACTGGGAGCAACAACAATGTAGCAACGTCAACAACAAGAAGATGTTATTGCCATCATAAATTTCTACGGGAAAGGAAGTTGAAGAAAAAGAAGATCTCACTCTCATCTCCCTAATCTCACTCTAATGAAGATTCAAGATCCATGAGGAAGATGAAAACATGGAGATTCTACTCACGACATGAAAAGATGAAAGACTATTCACTCAGCCATCAAAATCATATTTGACTCCCTACTCCTTGTTTCTTCTCTCTCCGAATCTCAGGACGAGATTCCTTTTAAGGGGGTAGATTTGTAACACCCTGAAATTCTTCAATTTCAGGATGTTAATAGGAAGAATAATATAATAATGATTTCACATAAATTTAAAATATGTACAACATTTATTTTCTTTACAGGAAAGTTAGTGTAGGAAAACAATTGATTGTCTTTTGGAATTAAATAAAATGATTGTTTGAGTGACGCATTCACTTCGTTTGCATTTGTTTTGTTTGAGTTAGTGTATAAAAAGATCAAACTCGAATCTCTCTCTCCATCTCTCTCTATCTTTTTATGGTACGCCCAACTCATCCTCTCTTTGTCTCTCTTTCCAGCCCATCCGCCTTCTTTTCCCGGCCCAAACCTTTGTTCGACCGAGCAGCAATCACAGGCTGTCGGCCCAAACCATCGTCGGCCTGGCTCACTCACTCTCTCTCTCTCTGTCTCTCCAATCACTTACAGGTGGACCCCGCCTGTTAGGCCTGTCTCCCTCGTCTTGCACCGGACCAGGACAGGACTTGAGTCCAAACACTGCCACCGGCCATACTTGGCCTACCAGGACTCCGTCCCTGGCCGCCCAGCTCCCGTGCATCGTGGTTCGCACCCGAGCTACTCACCCTCGTGCGCCTGCCCAGCGTGCCGTGCACCTGGCCCTCTTGTCTGCACGTCCCTGGCCGCCTACCTTGTGCCGCATGCCTCGCTCGGCTCTGCGAACTCGTGCGCTGCGCTAGTGCCCGCGCCTGCGCCCGGGCTGCTGGCCACCCTGCGGGCCGCGATGCCCTCACGCACACTCGTCCGCGCATGCGCCATAACCAGCATAAAAAACCGCAGCCGCTTCCCTTGCACGGTGTGCTGTTGTCCCTTCCATTCTCTTTTCCCATGCCTGCGACGGCACGCACACGTGCACTGCGTCCGTGTCGCTCGGCCGCCCTAGCGCGCCGCTTGTGCTGGCTCGCTGCCCCGCACCCGCTCACCTGTCACACCCAATTTTCCAAAGAAAACCGAATGCATCTCATATGTGTGCCAGGATCTCAATTTCACACATACGATAGACATAATGAGTGTAATAACAGAATCAATGCTCAAAAACGTACAAGAAGAGGTTTATTAACTTTTATTACACTCATGGATAGACACGAAGGTCTTTACACGAACATCGATAGCTAAGACGATCCAGCACCGTCTTCAACTCCCCAGGCATCTGACTGGGGGAAACGCATCCTCAGAACTCATCGAAGTCGCTGAAGTACTCTTCTCCAGTGTTCTCCTCTGAACAGCGGGTAAGCAAGGGTGAGCACAATTATGGTTGGAGCTCAGCAAGTGGGGAAAAATGCAAGGCTATCAAGGATAGGCTAAGAGTTTGCAGCGGTTAGCATTTTAATGTTGGTCAAATTTTATTAGCAAGCGCCTATTTACTAGATGTAAGTTTATACCATCCCAAAAATTAAGCTTTAGAAAACATTATCTCAAAACCATATAAAACCATGATTTAATTCCATCTTCAAGTTCACTTATCATGTGAGGGTCCAGGCCGCTCTTGACCGTGAGCACGGCTGATCGATCAGTTTTAACTCTGCAGAGATCGTACACTTTACCCACAGTTCGTGTTCCCCATGTTGCCCGGGTTGATCAGACCCTTAAACACTTCCGAGGTGAGTGGCTAGGGGTCCACTACGAAGCCTTTACAAAGGTATGCAGAAGACCAACAACCTGCGACAATTACAGCAGCGGAGCGGACCATAACCCTCCCTAGTGGTCAGCACCTTAGCAAAGGCTGCTACCCCAAAAGAACCGGGCTATACCCTCTCTGGCCCCCTGTGCTCCTTTCGGATAAGGCTGTCAGATAATTCCACACACCTAATTAATTGGCTAAGCCAGAGCCATATGGACTGTGGTTGCACTGTTTTCTTGGGTGGTTCTCCATGTTCCAATTAATACATATGATCTTGTATTATCAAAGTTCACCAAAACTTGCTCATCATTCATCATTTTGTAAAGTTTCACTTGAACCATCCCATTGTATAGCAACTAAGCATTTCTACCTAAAACATTTATTTAAAAGGGTTGTTCAAGGTAAAGGGATAAAATTCTAGTCATGTCCTTAAAAAGGTAATTTTCCCATCAAATTTATGCATAGCAATAATTAAAGGTAAACTTAGTTATTATGCAAGTTCTGTGGGTCAAAGTAGAATATGCAGGGGAGGAAATCCACTTGCCTTCCTTGCTTAAACACTGGGGTTCTTCTTCTTTAAAAACTTGCTCTTGATCCGCGATCGGTAGCTCAGCACCCACTGGCACGATATCTACGCGCACACCAAAAATCATACAATAAATAAAAATAATACATCAAACATTACAAAAGACTAAAACAAGCTTCTAAAACTGACAAGCACTGAAAGACGGTCGTAGGGACACCAAAAACGGATAAAAGACGCAAAAGATATGGCTTAAACAAGGTTTAGGGGCTAGATTGTAAGAAAATTTGGGCTCTAGGGGCTTATCCGCAAAAATCCAGGGACCTAAACATAATTACGTATATAAACCGGAGGTTTATAACATAAAAGGTCAAGGTTGGACCTCGAGCTGGAAAAACCTAAGAGCTCAGGGGCTAAAACGAGAAAACCTGGACCTGTTTGAAAGGATCTTTAATGGTGGAAGGGTATTCTGTGATATTAGAAACTTCAGGGCTTTTTTGCAAAATGACAGAGGCCGACCGGGGTTGACCGGTATCTGGCTGTTTGACTCGGGCGCTGGGCTCATCTGAGCCCGTCGATCCCGGATCAGGCGGCCACGGTGGCCCGCGAGCGGCACGCGGCGGCGGGACGGCAGCGCCCGGCGGCGGACGGCGGCGCTGAGCGGCGGAGCTCGCCGGCGAACGGCCGGAACAGCCTCCCGGGCACGAACTACGACGGGAAGAGCACCAAAACGAAGAGGAGGACACGAGGAACTTACTCAGAGGCTTGAAGAGGAGGGAGGAGCGCCGGAGAGGGAGATCGATGGCGGGCGGCGCTCTGGCGGCGACGAGCTTCGGGTGGCGGTGCTGCGAAGGCGAGGAGGAGAGGAGAACTAGTGCGGCGAGTAGAGGAGCTCGATGGCATCCTTTTATAGGGCAGAGGGGGCAGACGGAGGGCCGGCAAGGCCACTACTGGGGAAACAACCTTTTGTAACGGGCCACAACCCCCTTTTAGTACCGGTTTTGAAACCGGTATTGTTCTGTCGGTACTAATGTGAAATCACATTAGTACCGGTTGGGAAAACCGGTACTAATGTGCCTCCTCCATCAACTCCTGTTCCCTCCGTCTCCGTCCCGCTCCTCTCTTTCTCCGTCTCCTCCTTTTCTTTTTATTTAATGTTCTTTTCTTTCTTCTTTCTCAATCAACAGATGCAAAATATCACAATCTCAGATATGAACACATCTAACATTCATATAAACACATCTCACAATCATACAATTTCACAATGACAATCTCACAAAAAATCACAAAAATTACATCTCACAACACAATCTGTCACAAATCTCACAGAACAATCAACAAATTAAAAAAACCCAAATCAACACACAATCTCAAATCGATCACCACAGGGGCATCCGCGCCGCCGGCCCTTGTGCTCCGCCACCGGGCAGGCCGCCTCCGCGCCCCTCACCCCGTGGAGAAACGTAACCACTGACGTATGCGGGCTGTGGGGATTGGGAGTTTGGAATCGTTGGGGCTACCTGCGTCATGGTGTGCAGGACTGCAAACAGACCTGAACGAACGGATGGGAGCGAGGAGTGGCAAGCACGACGACCCCTGTTCCATCTCATCTCCACGACGCAGGGGTGGGTTCTCTCTTCTTCTATTGGGAACCAGCCTTGGCGTTGACTCTGGACGTACCATTGCTCCGTCATGGCACAACACATGTATGCATCGACCAGATGACACACGCACTCCGCCGTCGGGTAGGCCGCGCCCCGCACCCGCGCCGCCGGCCGGCCGCGCCCGCGCCGCGGCAGGCCGCACCGAGGCTGGCCGCGCGCGCCTGCACCGCCGAGGCAGGCCGCCTCCGCCCGGCCGACCGCGCCCGCGCCACCGCCTCCGCCCTGGATCGACCCTGCAGAAACAAAAGGAGGAGGATGAGATCGAGAAAAGAAAGGAGGAGTGCGTGTGGTGGAGAAGAAGGGCCAGAGTAGATAAGGCAGGGTGGTGCGCGCGGTGCGGCGTGGTGTGTGGTGGGTGGGTCCCACGCGCGTGGGTGTGGATTTGACGGCACCGTTTGGGGGCATAACATTAGTACGGGGGCTATTTTTGGCCCGGTACTAATGTCCAACCTTTTTATACCGGGTTGAATTCAGCACCGGTACTAATGTGACGGCCTCAGATTATTATCGGTTTGTAATACGCACTGGTATTAATGTGCCACATTAATACGGGTGCGTATTACAAACCGGTACTAATGTGGGTCACACGAGACGCGGCAGGGCTCTTTTTTCCTACTCTCACATTAGTACCGGTTTGTGTGTACATTAGTACCGGACGACAAAAAAACTGGTACTAATGTGAAAATCTGCCCGGAACGAAAGGTTGTTTCCCTAGTAGTGGGCGGTGCTCGGTGGAGGCCGCCATTAATGGCTCGGAGCTCAGTGGGGCGGCGGTTGTGGGAGGGGAAGAGGGCGAGGCGGCGCGTGGTGATGGTGTCGGCGCACTCACGCGCTCCTGGTGGAGGGAGGGGAGGAGGCGCGGGGAGGGGAGACACCGGGGAGGACGGTGGCCGGCACGGCCATGGTGGGAGAGCTGCCGGCGAGAGGTAGGGGAAGGCCCTGACGGGTGGGTCCCGCCAGTCAGTGAGAGGGAGAGAGGGGAGGGTGAAGTGGGCCGGCGGTGGTGTTGGGCCGGGAAAAGAGAGGGGAAGGCTGGTGGGCCGGCGGAGAGAAAAAGAAAAAGAGAAAAAGAAAGGGAAAAAGAAAAGAGCCCGCTGGGCTGGTAGAGGAGTTGGGCCGGCTGGGGAAAAAGGAAAAGAAACGGGCCGCGGGATGCTGGGCTGAAACGGGAAAGGGTTCGCGGGGTTTGGGATGATTTTTTTCTTTTTTTCAACACACAACAAACAAAATAAAACAAATGCATACAAATTATGATGCACAAACACTTAGGTATTTCTAAATTAATTAAATATTATTCAATACTTAGAAGCAAATTTATTTAGTCAAAATTATTAAATCCTTAGAAAATAAAAATTAAACCATGTTTCTATCTTTTTTTTATTGTGATGGAATTTTAGGGTGTTACATCACCTCTCTGCCCGCCTGCACCCTCCGTACCGCATTTGCACCGTTGCCGCGCTTCACCTCCCACACCACACGCATTAGCACGCCATCCCTCTCCGCTTCCCTTCCTCGGTTCCTCTAATAACGGCCATCTTCAACACTAAGCGTTAATGACCGGCCTTCCACTCCCCTTCCAGAAACAGCCACCAACACCACGGCTTCAATGGCCTTCAATGGCTGGCCGTTGCACGTCTTCATCTCCCTCTCCTTCGATCGCCCCGGCGTCACTCCCCCATTCACTCCCCAGCCGTTTGCCCTCTTCATCACTGCCAATCAGTAACAGCCAACACCACTGACCATTGATGGCTGGCCATGCCGCAGCCCTTGCCCCTTCCTTCCCTTCCTTCGTCTGCTCCTATAAAAAGCAAGCGCCTTCGAGCCCCTGTGCACCCCTGCTGCTCCCTCGCCCTGCTGCCTCACCCTTGCGCCTCTGCAGCTAGCACGCCTCCAGCCACTGCCTGCAGAGGACGGAGTCATGCGCCGTCGCCTTGCATGCCCGCCGGCCGAGCCGAGTGCTGTACGTTTTGCCGGCTAGGAACATGGAGCCAAGCCGGTGCCACCCCGTGCTCCGCATCGCCGAACCACTGACAGCCAGCCAACTCTCATCGTCTCCCTACCACTGGAAGAGCGCCGCCCGCCATGCCGACGTTGTCGCCGGTAGCCTCCGACTCCGTCCATCTCCGAGCATCTTTCCCACCGATGGATGGCACCATCCCGTCGCATCATCATGCAGAACCACCACAGCGTTGATGTGTTGCTGCTAAGATGTCCCGGCCTCGTCTTCATGCAGCCAAAAGTACGTCCAAGACGCCCATGTCCGTCGTTGTCTACCGCTGCACTGAATGTTCAGCGTGGCTCTGTTCTGCCCATGTATTGCCACCGACCACTGTTGGTGGCCCTGATGGCGGCCGAGAACCGTCCTTCTCTGGCTTGCAGGCGCTGCACGCTGGCCTCGATCGTCTCCATCACCCTGCTGTGCGACGGCATCGTCGCGAGATCGAGCACCCACATTCTGCTGTATTTCGTCCTCACTGCCATACAGCATCAACGTCCATGCTCCGGTGAGAACCATTACCGTGTGCTACATGTTTGTATCCAACTGCTAGCACATGTCGTCATGATCATGTTCTCCAGATGTCTCTGTTTTCTGTTTAGTGCCAAACAATTGCCATGAGGGACAAATCTTTATTTCTGAATTAGATGATTTACAATGAAGATTTCCCTCGTATATATACTATGAACCTATCCTAGAGTTCCGGTAGGAACCCAGAAACATCCGGACTAGGACTAGGACTTCTAGTCCTACTATGAATCTCAGCTTCTATATCCTGAGATCGAGTCCTGTTGTTTTACAACAGAATTAACCAACGACAATTAGTCCATCTTGTTTTCTCACAAAATGTTGACCTCAAACAAGCTAGGGCAAAAAATAGAGAATAACACATGATGTGAAACGATTACTTAAGAGCCCACTAGATGTCCCCATGAGTGAGCATATCCTCTGCAATCGACTGCCCTTTGCAGCTGTCACTGCACGTGGGCCCTGACGCCCATAGGGCCCACGCGGTAGCCTCGATAGTCAACTTAAGAGGATCTCAATCGGTCCCATGAATTCTTTGCGATAGAGAAATACCTCGCTCTAAGAATTCTTGGAGCCGGAAGGCACACTTTGTCATAATATATAGATCGATATAGGAGTTCAAGACTTCGAAACCAGCTCTATTGCATATAACAACTCATATTTTCTCTCTTCCTCCAATTCCAAAACATATAATATATGTAAGTGTTGACGCTTTTCTGGTCAACACACACGAGCGCTAAATCGCGTAGCAGTCGGAAACTTGAACTCGATGAAGCCTCTGTCCTGACCGGTCTGACCGTCAGGTGCACTGGTCTTACCGGTGTGCGCAGGGACGCCAGAGAAAAACCTACGAGCACCACCTCGGGAGGGACCCCGTCGAAGGTGGCGCGCCTAGGGTTGCTCTGAGATCGGCAGGCCACTCAGAACGTCCTTGAACACCATCAAGACGAACAAAAAGAGTAAAGGGGTTGGAAAAGCTAGGATTTGGAGATAAAAGTTGAGAAGTAATGATCGATTGGGTGATAGCCCTCAACCAGTCGTGGCCCTTTATATTTATAGGTGGGGAGGTCTTGCCCCGCAAGAAAATCCTTTACAACTCGAAATCTACTAGGATTCCTCAAATCTACTTTGACTCGGGGTCCACTGGTCAGACCGGTCGGTCGCACCGGTCAGACCGGTGCGACCGTTGCCGCATCGGCTACAGAACCTGACCGGTCAGACCGCCCAGGGACACCGGTCTGGCAAGTGGCGTCTAGCCTGATCGGCTTGGTGCTAATTTTGGGTGCGAACAGTAAGTGTAATGGGTGAACAATAGTAACACCTAATTTGCATTATCCTGACCATTTTCTTGGACTTATCCTTTGCGATTTCTAATCAGCTTAGCCTTTTTTTTTATTTTTTGGTACAGATTGTCCATACACCAAAAAGGGCCCTGTCTGAATAAAGTTCTTAAGAAATGCATCATAGTACGATCCAAATAGTAGGCACACACTAACCATAATTCCAAAAGGACCGCCAGACAATCAAATTGAAGAGAGAGAGAGAGGGAGAGAGATTAAAAGACCTACCTTTGCCGTGATGGTTATGTTTAGAGCGCAAGTCGGGGATGGAATGACATTTGCATCAACAATGCTGAGGCGGTGGAGATCCCCAACCTCCGCGAGCACCCTCGCAGCCACCCCCTTGCTGTTCTCGCAGAGGACCCTGACTATCAGTGGCGAATCTAGAATTTTAGCTTAAGGTATGCCACTCAAAAATATCATATACAATTCGGTAAATCTATTGTACCAATTTCATAATAATAGCAAAATTGACACTATAATTTGGTATATATGCACTAACCACTAAATAACACAGCTCAACATCAGATAATCAGTCGTGCAGCAGCAACACATTCATATATTTTCTTTAAAAATATGTATGTATACTTGCATTGCTCGGAATTGCAGGGTATGCCGGTGCATACCTGACATACCTCCTAGCTCCGCCACTGCTGACCATCACGTTGTTCCCGGAGAGCTGCGCGTCGATCTCCGGCGGCGGTAACCTCACAGCCGCCGGCGCCCCCTCCTCGTCGTCCGGTGGGGTATAGCATGGCTTCTTCACCAGAACCACGGTCCCGGAGCTCCCGCTGATGACCACACGACACGGTCCACGCAAGGGATAAAATATTTTCACCTATACCATACCCAATAGTTTGGGTATAAACTTGGGTATGGATTTTGGTTATCCAGTGACAGGCTTCTGCTTCCAGGGTAATACCCTGACGCGGCCTGACGCGACGTCCACAGATCGACGCCAACACGGAGGCATTGCAGGCCCGACGGTTGGTGATCTCAGGCTCCAGAGCTTTGCAACTGTGCACGGCAGTCGGGCAAACCTCCTGGTTTTCGACACCGCGGAGGAGTTCGGGCGGACCATGGTCGTGCGGCCCGTGCCACACGGCGCTGGCGCGACTGTGCAACATCAGACGATAGGCACTCTGTCGCGCATCAACTCTTCCCGAGTATGATGGTGCTTTGGGTCATTGGGTGCTCGAGGACTGCCGAGCTCACCTTGCGGTCGGCTGATTAGTGGCTGGTGTTGATTTTGTGTGAGATAAAATTAAAGTACTATAGATGAATAGTTGATAATAAGCCAGGTGAATGAAAGTTGTGCGGCAGAATTGCCGTTCAACTGGGCCTATCCATTGAAGCGCCACGACAAACGTCGGCGGCTAGCTCAGCAATAATGGAAATGGAAAATGTTTGTACGGTACGAACAATCTTAAGGTTTCGTTTGGCAAGCCGTATTTGGACGTGGAAGGAGGCCCAAACCCGGCCTCGCGTGGAATCAAGCCCACGCCGGGGTGGTGGTTACTCACTCCTGGGCCAAAAGTGAATTTGGCGACCCGTGTGTCGGAGTGGAGAGCATCCAGAAGTCTGTGAATTCACCGGAAAAATAACATCGTCTATCATGTCGTGAAACTCTCGTCTCTTGTGTCTCATCGTCGTCGCTCGCTCCCCACGCTGCGGAGCGCGACCTCCAACGGATCGGAAAGGAATGTTTTAATTGAGAAAGGAATTAAAAACCAACTGTGGAACAGGTTTTGGGTGGCGCACGTGGATCCACCGCATACTCTCTCGTGGATGAAATTTTGCATGGCAGGTTTCCACGTGATGCCAAACGAAACCTAAAAGATCGTGCACACCAAACGAGTGCCAAGTGAGTGAGTGACGTCGAGTTTTCAATATGAATGCTCACCAAGAATATAGTACGCGCAAAATAAGGAGCAAAAACTGGACCAACGTCCAAAAAGATGGAGTATTAAAATGCATGTTGTCTCACATTTAAATAATCTTCCAAATGCCATACATTTTTCAATATTTATGTTAACCCTTTCTTCATTGCAAATATACTCCCTCCATATAGCTTTTACGGACATCCTCGCCAATTATCTCACCTATAACTTATTCATATTTTGCATATGTGGTGACGACAAAATTAGTTATTAGAAATCGTCGCAGACATGAGATTAACAAGACACCAGGAGTAAATTAAAGTGCTATGTTAGTGCTTTTGAGAAAATCACCTTTATTGTTCAAGTGAGAAGACATGCATATAACACCAGCTATGTTCATGGTCATGGGCAGTATATATAGACACCAAAATATACAGCCATCTCAATAGGAAACAACAAATGAAACAAAACAGAAGTAAACCTTACACTCTACGCTCCCCGGGCAACGACATACGATTATAATATTTTCAATAGTACATAATATATATTAATATATGTCTCCTTCTTCACAATGTTTGCCCATAACCAACCCACAAAAATGAAGGCACTAAATCTAAGAAAATCTAATATTGTAAGACAGATAGAGTATTAATTGATGAACTACTCACCTCAAAAATATGTGCATACAACAATAACAGCATAGACTAGTATGCATATCTATATCTACACCCTCACTAAAGGTCATTAATTATATTTCTCTCAACATGCAAGATATCCACGTCATATAAGAAATCACTATATCATACGTCATGTCACCATTTACTAGAATTATCTAACCCACCGATTTTATGTGACTAATAATAAAATCAATGCATGCAATTTATTAGTCTTTCATGTACTACACTACAAAATTTCCCCATTAAAAATATATGAAGGATCAATTATTTAAGAGTCATACTCTCTAAACAATATGAACATGTTTGTATAATGTCGATCATTTTAATGTTTCTACTTTTAAATTTTAGCTTAAAATTTCTGCAACAATGCGTGGGGTATCACCTAGTATAATAAGATCATGATGAACACTGACAGATGATATATATTGGTACATAAATAAATATACTTTTGTGCATATTGACCTCCAAACTTGTAGAGTTGGGAACGCAAATGCGCGGGGTATCACCTATATATAAAATAACACTACCGGAAAACGATTTGTCGCCGTGTGCGAAGCTAGTCGCCGTGTGCTTTATATCGGGCACACGGTGACATCAAGGTTCGCCGTGTGTCACGAGGGACACACGGCGAACCACAAATTCACCGTGTGTCTCCATTAGGCACACGGCGAACAAGATCACGTGACTTGCACACGCTCCATGTGACGGACGACAAGCGGAACCGGCGCCGGCCGTCAACCTTCGCCGTGTGTCAACCCTATGACACACGGCGACTAAGTCGATTCGCCATGTGTTTTTCTTTGGCACACGGCGACTAAGTTGCTTTGCCGTGTGTTTTTCTTTGGCACACGGCGAAGGAGCCCAAAAAAATCATCTTCCACCCTCCAAAACTTTTTCTCCACTCCACATGCAACATCTACTGATCCCAATTCATGATATTCATGTTATTTAGCCCAATTTAAGATCTTACTCATGAAATCAAAAGAAATTTTGAACATCTTGACTAGTAACCACGACCGCGCCCATGTGTATGAAAGATTTTAAAATTAAAAAAAATGCAAATAAAGTCCGAAAATTATGAATTTTGTCAGCGTCTCATGATATCATATGTGGATACTATGATAAAAAGTTGAGTATGTTTTGCATATATTTTCATGTACGATACTTACAAATAGCAACATATCCGAAGAAGTTACGTAAATTTGAGAAAGGATATAATTAGGTTTGTAGTGAAAATGACGATCAAATTTGAATTTAGCTTCGAAAGTTTTTCTATTCTTTCACATACAACATGTTGTACTTCATGTTAAAATTTGGTTTTTTTTAAAATTTATTTGCTATATTTAACTAATTAAATACATTTGATTTTTTTTGAAAACAAAAGTCTCCGTGGGCCGTTATCGGTCACACAGCGAACTGAAATTGGGCCAGCCGGCCCAAAAACCATTCCCCTGTCGGCCCACCTTGCGCACTCCCCTCCGCTGATCTCAGCCGTCTGCGCACGATCCGACGGCCGAAAACGATCCGTTCTGGGCATAAAAAGCCGAAACCGCCGGGGAGAGGGGAAACCCTAGCTCATTTCCCTCCTCCCCTTTTCCCGAGCTCCTGAGCCGCCGCCGGCGGCGAGCGCCGCCACGCTCCACCGCGTGCCACCACCCCTTTTCCCATCTCCTCCCCCAGATCCGGCGAGGACACGATCTCTCCGCACCTGAGCCGGAGCTCCGCGGGCCTCCTCTGCGGCGCCGCGTGCGTCTCGCGCGCGGCCCGTCGAGGTGCTCCGCCGGGGCTCCATGGCCGGCGGCGGCGCAAGCTGATGCGCACGCACATGCGCACGGAGGCCCTTCCTATCCCCCGTCGATCACCACGGCCAGCAGGAGGTCCAGTGCGCCGGCCGTCCTCCGGTGATGAAGGTAAGATCCACTTCTCATCCTTCTCAGATCCGGCGACGGGAGAAGATCCTGCGTGGCGGCGGTGGAGGAGTGGCGGAGGGCGTGCTACGGCGGGACGCCTCACTGGTGGACGGCGGCGGCGACGAGCTCTTCCTCCAGTGCTCGTCGTCGACGGTGAAGGAGGAGAGGAGGAGAAGCATGGTGGCGGATTGGCTCCGGGCGAGGCCGGATCCGGCCACCACGCGCCGGGCGCTCCCTCCACTCCTTCCCGAGCAGGAGTTCGCACCAGGCGTCACCGATCGACGGCGGTCTGGTGGTGGTGGCCGACGGTGTGGTGTGGCCGGCGGCCGGGGTGGGGCCGGCGTCGGTGTTGCTTTTTTTTCTGGAAAATGGTCGCCGTGTGTTGCCTCGGCTCACGGCGAGTCCCTCCCCTGCGCCGTCAACCTGACCGTCTCCAGGTTCGCCGTCTCTCCACTTTTTGTCGCCGTGTGTCTCGAATTACTCACGGCGAAAGTGGTCGCCGTGTGCCCGATGGACGACACACGGGGATGAGGCCCTTCACCGGACATGGCTCCGCCGTGTCGTGGTCGCCGTGTGGAGAGGCCTTATACACACGGCGACCTCTTCACCGTGTGTTTTTTATGCATCACCGTGTGGACTGGACACACGGTGACTTACCGGATTCCGGTAAAGATCATAATGAACACCAACACACATGATATTGGTACATAAAATAAATATATTTAATGCATATCGACCTCCAAACTTGCAGATTTGGGAACACATTCACGCATCCATGACCACATGCTAAGTTTCATATGCACCCACGTTTTCCTAATGCATCACAATGTACATGTGAAGTGTAGTTTATTTCCTGTGTTGCTGTTGTGATAATGCTAAGCTGACACGGCCAATGATCTCCTCCGCTGTGACAACGAAAGCCGCCTTGACCTGGAATTAACCAACAGTTAGTCCATCTCTTTTTCTCACAAAATATTGACCAGAAGCAAGGGAGGGCAAAAAACAATAGAGAATAATACATATGTCCCAAGAATTCTTTGAGATAGAGAAATACCCGGTTCTAAGAATTCTTGGAGTTGGAAGGCACTGTAGCGAACATGGCCTCTTTTGCCATTTGTTCGAGTTGATTTTGGTGATTCATGCTAACACAAGCAATGGGACTAACCACATTGTCTAGCATGTCCTTGTAGGCATTCTTAGGTCCCGTGGATATTACCAAGTTAACATACCATGCCCAAGTTAACATACCATGCATATGTTAAGTATGTTAAGTTGAAGCAAGGACAAGTTGAAGACGCGAAGAAAAGGAAGGAAATTGACACCGTCGGATGAACCGACGGTACCTTGGGAACAAGCGTCGGTGCAATCACAGGATGAAGTGGTACATTGCGTGAAGACACGAGTCAACATTATGTTCACCGGATCAACCGACGCCACCTTTTCTAGTTGCGCCGGATGAATCAAGAGACCCAGCCTGCAGAAATCAGTAGCACCGAATGAACCGATGGCTGAGCAGCGGTTCATCCGATGGCATCGAATAAGCTAACAGAGAGGTCCGGGAGCAAAGCCCTTCAGCACCGGATGAACCGACGGTCAAAAGGAGTCAAGCAGCGGTTCATCCGGCGGCAGCGTTTTAGCTAACAGAGACGCCCGGAGAAGTTTTCCTTAAGCACCGGATGAACCGACGGTGCGTCGGTTGAAGCGTCGGATGAATGACGTCAGCAGGATTCAACGGCTAAGTATGGTGGAAGGCAACGGTCAGTAGCACCGGATGAACCGACACCAGGAAAATGGACAGCGTCGGATCATCCGATGGTACCATTTCCAGGAGCTTTGGCCCAACGGCTAGTTTGATGCCTTGGCCTATTTATACCCCTTCCACCCCATCATTTGGAGTTGCTGGAGTGTGTGGAAGTGCAGAGGAGTTCAAGACTCATAGAAGACCATATCCAAGCCATCCAAGTGCTAAATTGCTCATCTATAGACTTGCACATGCTTTGTGTGTGCGCTTAGTGTTAGGTTTAGCTTAGAGCTAAGTGAGTGTAAGGTGTGCCTACCTTGTGAGGTGATTCTCGAGTGGATCAAGTTGTACGAGGTGCGCCGGAAGCCTTGGAGCCTAGGTGGCTCTCCGGCAAACGTCTTCGACCCTCCGGCTTGGTGTGGAGCGGCGAGGACACTTTGTGCGGGGGACGTGGAGACCCCCTTCCCTTGGTGGAGAAGCTCCTTAGTGGAGGCGGCATCAAGGTGACCAAGGGAGCTTGGCGAGTGCCTTCGTGGCGAGCCTTAGTGGCAAGTAAAGTGGTGCTCTTGGGAGAGACTTGGTGACCGGGAAGCAATACTCTTGTGTAGAGTGCTTCAACAATGTGGACTAGGGGTGGCTTAGTGCCTACCGATACCACGGGATAAATCGCGTGTCAAGAGTTTGCTTCCTCTCATCCCCCTTTACGTTTCCGCATTACTCTCTTGCATCCTTACTTGCCTTTACTTTCCTAGAGTAGCATCTTGCTAGGATTGGCTATAGGTTGCAAAACTTGTTTTGAGATGGGAGTTTCACACTAGAACAACCCTAGTTCACATCTAGATAGTATGTTCTAGTTTATCTTTGATGCAAATAGTGATAAGCCATAGGATAAGGTTTTAAGTTGCCTAATTCACCCCCTCCCCCTCTTAGGCTACGGGCATCCGATTCCTTACAGGCACTCTTAGTAATAATATCATTTTCGTGCCGCCCTACCAGTTTCAGTGTTTATAAGAATATATAGATCGATTATCAAGGAGTTCAAGACTTCGAAACCAGTCCTACTGCATTATATTGAGTCACATTCTCTCATAGCACATGCTTCAATGCGTTTTTTTCACAACTTTCCACTCAAATTTCACTCCAATACACTATTCATTCGCGTAAATTTGCGCAATTAAACAAGCCCATATAACAACTCATATTTTATCTCTCCTCCAATTCCAAAACATATAATATATGTAAGTGTAATGGGTGGATATAATAGTACTAACACCTAATTTGCCTTATCCTGACCATTTTCTTGGACTTATCCTTTGCGATTTCTAATCAGCTTAGCCTCTTTTTTTTTGGTACAGATTGTCCATGCACCAAAAAGGGCCCTGTCAGAATAAATTTCTTAAGAAATGCGTCATAGTACGATCCAAAGAGTAGGCACACACTAACCATGCATAATTCCAGAAGGACCGCCAGACAGTCAAATTGGAGAGAGAGAGAGAAACAAGAAAGACCTACATTTGCCGTGATGGTTATGTTTAGAGCGCAAGCCGGTGATGGAATGACATTGGCATAAACGATGCTGAGGTGGAGATTCTCAACCTCCGCGAGCACCCTCGCGGCCACCCCCTTGCCGTTCTCGAAGAGGACCCTGACCATCACGTTGTTCCCGCAGAGCTGCGCGTCGATCACCGGTAGCGGTTTCCTCACAGCCGGCGGCGCCCCCTCCTCCTCTTCGTCCGGCGGGGCATAGCATGGCTTCTTCACGAGAACCACAGTCCCGGAGCTCCCGCTGATGACCACGCCGGCGGCGTCCCGGGCGCTCAGCTTTTCTCGGAGCTCCTTCACGTACCTCGTCGCGTCGGAGAGGATCGTCGCCTTGTCCATCTGAGATCACACAATCACAACACAAAGTTAATTAGCCTTCGATCACTTTGCAACCTCTGTAAGGGACTCAGGAATCCGGATCGGACCTTCTTGAGGCCGGGGATGACGGCGGAGAGCTCGACAAAGCGCTGGTTGATCTTCTCAAGCCGCTTCCGCTCCGCGACGATGTGCTCGTGCGCGTACGCCGACGACGACGTAGGCGTGGATCTCGTACTCTTGTTGCTGAGGCCTGCTCTCCTTATCGGCGCCGTCGGGGATCCGTACGCCGTCGCCAGCTCTGGCAAGCATCGTGTGGTAGTGAAAATGCGTGTCTCCGGCGTGCCGTCGATGGCGAGCTCTGCCGAGACGGCGCTGAAGTTCCAGCTCACCGGAAGGTTGATGGTGCCGGTGCCACTACCGCTGCCGGTCGGGGCGGCGTGCCAGGCAGAGTTTGCCAAGACATGGCCGGCGGGGGTGGTGCCGCGGGAGCTCCAGCTTGTTGCTGATGCGTGAGCGTGGGCTACAGTGATCAGCGACTCCTGGACCGTCTCAGAGGCTTCAGGAAGCGGTTGGAGCGCTGGGGAGGTTGCCTGGCCGCAAACATCGTCTACGGCGGGCGCCGGGTGCTCTTGCTGCAGCGTGTTCATCGCCCACTGCATGAACAGGCTCGAGTCCTCCATGTTTCAGGTCCCTGCTGTAGGCGTACGTGCAACTGCTGCAGCAAGCATCACATGTACACATATTAAGACTGCAAACTATCGGGAGAACACTACCAATGGGCCATCATGTACGTACGTTGTGTAATGGTTTTCCTCGGAAAGTACAATGAAATTTCCTACTCAAGAAACTTAATTAGATCAGGAAGGCGCAATTTATATTAGAAAATTAAGCAAAGTAGTAGCTAGTGAGACCCTTTCGCTATATGTATAGCTCAATAATAAGCCAGAAGTCAGAAAAATGACAAGTAAGTTCCAAACATAAGTTCAAATATAAGTTCGAAATACAAACATATTTACCCCAGATTAGCTCCTTGCAAACGATATGCTGTAAAGAAATGTGCTTTCTTAGTGTTCAAATAAGCATGGGAGTGGCCTCTCCTTTTATAGTTAGCGCCACCGCGCACTGCTGCGTCGATCTCTGTCATGTTTGGCCACCTGAAAAGAATACAAATATCCTTTGGATTCTGGTTATGTGGCCAAAATTCAGTGATAATGATGTTTTGTACCTCCACATAAAGGTGATAAATGAGGTAACAGCAATATAATTCAGGATTTGCTGATTTGGCGCCCCGTCCGAATCAAGATCAGGTGAGCTCTATATGTTTGGACAAGCTAGCTAGCTAGTGGCCATATACATATAGATCGATCAGTGATACCTACTACTCTTTTTGTGTAACTCCAATCATGCATTCTGCCAATCAACCTGCAGCTGTGTAGATCAATAATTGAACTCTGACTGAAAAAACACACACAAAAGGTCAATTCATTTTTAAAGTAAAAAAAATATGTGAAAGAGCATCGTCTATATGCCCCTAATCCAGTTTTGATGGTTAGAAATTAGCCCTCCACGACGACGAGCCGCCCGCTAATCTCCACGTAGCGGAACGATGATTGGATCTACCGAGACGAACTTGCACGATCACAGACGACAACAGAGACACGATCTATGTTAACATGGTTCAGCTGAAGCCTACATTCCCGGGCATGATTACGGACGCTCCTCCCTAAAATCACAACACCGGCTGCTTTAGGATCCCGGCATCGTGCCAAAAGATGGCAACGGGCACGAAATATCCGCGTACCCGCGAATACCAAACCCGATAGGCACGGATGAGGATCTAGGTTTGTGCCCGCGGGCGCGGGCACGACTCTAAACCCGCGGATACTATACTAACGGATTTGAAAAAATGATATCCGCGCCCGCAAATCCGCTAAACCCGTTAAGACTGCTGACATGTGGAACCTAGTAGTTAGAATTATATATTTACATGTGTTGTGCAAGACTTTATTAGCACAATAACTTTGGTCTGTAATTTGTTGCATTTGCATACTTGGCACTTGTTATCTCTCAATTATTTTGTATTAAAATGTGTGTTGAACTTCTGCTGGAGCTCCTTGCATGTTTTGATTTTGCGGGCACACGGGCATGCCCGCGGGTATCCGCTATCCGCGGATTGCGGGCGCGAATGTGGCTATGTACCCATTGCGGATAGCGGGTGCGGACGCGGGCACGGAATCCAGCATGCGGACGCGGAATTATGTAGGTAGTATCCGCGCGGATACTACCCGTTGCCATCCCTAATCGTGCCAAAAGATGGCAACGGGCACGAAATATCCGTGTACCCGAATACCAAACCCGATAGGCGCGGATGAGGATCTAGGTTTGTGCCCGCGGGCGCGGGCACGACTCTAAACCCGCGGATACTATACTAACGGATTTGAAAAAATGCTATCCGCGCTCGCAAATCCGCTAAACCCGTTAAGACTGCTGACATGTGGATCATAGTAGTTAGAAGTATATATTTACATGTGTTGTGCAAGACTTTATTAACACAATAACTTTGGTCTGTAATTTGTTGCATTTGCATACTTGGCACTTGTTATCTCTCAATTATTTTGTATTAAAATGTGTGTTGAACTTCTGCTGGAGCTCCTTGCATGTTTTGATTTTGCGGGCACACGGGCATGCCCGCGGGTATCCGCTATCCGCGGATTGCGGGCGCGGATGTGGCTATGTACCCATTGCGGATAGCGGGTGCGGACGCGGGCACGGAATCCAGCATGCGGGCGCGGAATTATGTAGGTAGTATCCGCGTGGATACTACCCGTTGCCATCCCTAATCGTGCCGTCTTCCCTCTGCGAGCCTGTCGCTTTGTCGTCATGCATGATTACAACAGCAGCACCTATCTCATATTCATGAGGAGGCTCGGCTTACAGAGTATGGCATAAACTCTACCCTATACGCTAAATACAACTCAAGTCTCATCGTAATCGGAATGTACAAATATTCGACACAATATCTAATATTGTTGATTAATGATAATTATGATCACTGTGCCTAACGTATAAATTTTGCGAAGGCAACTGTAAGCTAGGTCATATCGATGGGCTTCCATCCACGGTACTCTTGCCTCAGACGTTGAGTTTATCAGTATTGGTGCAAAGGATGATGCTTAGAACTTAGATAATTCTTTCATATCTATATTTTTATTTGGCCGTATAATAAATGGGACGAAGAGTAATAACTTGACCTAGGATGAGCCCAGATTATAGGTGTGGTGCATATTTGTGAAATGTATCGCTACAGAGCCCAAATGAACACTGGTGGAAAAACACTCTTCCGTCCCGGTTGGTAAAGGCTTTAAGTCTCTAAAGCCCAACCGGGACGAAAAAGGAGAGACAAAAGCCCCCTCCTTTGTCACCGGGTGGGCAATCGGGAATAAAGGGTGGCCTTTATTCCCGGGTGGTAGCCCCGCCCGGGACAAAAGGGGAGGGCACACCAGCGCCTGTGCGCCACCCCTTTAGTCCCGGGTGGTATTACACCACGCGGGACTAAAGACCTCGCTATGAATTTTTTTTTGTTTCAATTCCAATTGTTCTAATAATGTTATACGCGTATATTCTCACGTATTTAGGTGTAATTTACGTGTACGTATAAATGTTTGCACTAATTATACGTGTCTACTATACGTACTATATGAAGAGAATAAACTTATAAATAAATATACACACACATTATATTACATCGAAAGCATAGATAGTATTTTCTGAAAATAGTATATATATACATCAAAATACCGTTTCATTCTAATTCTAGTCTAAAGTTCCACCGGTGGTGCTAATTAAACTTTATGAATTGGATGACCGTCATAGTGATTTCTGCCTTGTGGATTAATCACCTGGTCCATTATGAATCCGCAGAGACTTTCTTGAATCGCCAAGAGTCGGTCCTTCTCAATGATTGCGTCCCTAATCATATTGTTCTGTAATGTGCAAATAATTTAATATATTACACACAAGAATTAAATATATAAGCGGTTAGAAAAAATGTATTATTAATTGGTTTAAAATAATACTTACAGTATAATCTGACGGGTCTGCCTCGCAGAAATTGTGGATGAACTCACACACATAGTATGCACATAAATGTGTCCCTGGTTCCTGTCTCATACACTAAATTGAAGAAGATAATTATGAAAAATTAGTGTTATACATTTTTAATTTGCCCAAGCTGAAGTTGTTATTTGGTTTACATACCGGAAAATTTGTAGAGAAGTTTATTCTAGGTCTCCATGATCCAGGGTTGACAGCCTTTAATTTTTTCCAAGTTCTGGCAGAAAATAATGAAAGTTAGAGCTAGATAGTGTTAGTAAAAACACACTATTGCATAAAAGGGAACGTATGGATAGAATTATTACTCTTGAAACATATCTTGAAGGTCCAAGTATTTGTTCGGATCTCTTCTCAACGAATCAAAGACAAGGACGTTGCTTCTGTTGACATCAATTATGAGAAGAATCCAGTGGAAACTGTATATACATGGAAGCTCAAAAGATTAGAACTAAATAATGTTAATTGAGATAATTAGAAATGCGAAGCCTTAGTAATTAAGATGGTAATCACACTTACTCGAAGTTGTAAGGTAGAAGTATCAAATCCTTGTAATGCAAATTACACAAGGTCCTTAGGATTGTTTTGAATGTTATTTCTGGTTGGAGCTTTACTTGATCTTGATTAACTAAAGATGGGTCCATGAAACCTATTCGTTGGTAACCATTCTTCCGCATGTTATGCATTTCCAGGCTACAGAAAATGAAAGACAAAGTTAATAATTAGAGTATGCATTAATTTGTTAATTAGGGTATGTATTGCACCGTCACTTACAGGCACCAGGCCATGACAAGATCGGTATTCAAGGAGTCAAGATGGTAAATTTCATAAACATTCTTGAATCGCAGCCAGACCAATTTCTCGTCTTCACCAGCAAAATCTCCTGGTTTAACAAGCATGCCAATCATCTCCAGGCCCGCCTTAGACGTCTTCATGTAGAAGTCATGCAATCTGCGCATCTGAGTAGGGAGTTTCTTCACCAACTCAGGCCTGACAAAAGATTTTCCATGCTCGTAGTGCCATCTAGGTACGAAGTTTTTGTCCCGAGGAGGTGATTCGTGGCCGAAAACATATTCTAGTGGGAGCCCTGTTGCTTCTTGCATTTGAATGACATTTGCTAGTTGTTCTGTGTCCATAAGTGCAAGAGCTCGTTCAGTTGCAGTGAGGCTGGATGCGACGTAAGTCTGTACTCCCGACGTCAACACTTCTGTTGCCTTCTTCGTTGAAGGCTCTTTCGCTGACGTCGACGTTTGTGTTGCCTTCTTCGTTGAAGGCTCTTTCGCCGACGTCGACGTTTGTGTTGCCTTCTTCATTGAAGGCTCTTTCGTCGACGTCGACGTCGACGCTTGTGTTGCCTTCTTCTTCTTCCTATAATCCTGTGGCATCGTCGACCCCGGTACTTGGTCAATGTAACTATTTGGTGACCCTCCTTGTCTCTTCTTCTTTAGGGACTTGTGCAGCGACCGGTCATAATCACTTAGTAGGGGTTTTATAATTTTCTTTTCTGCTTCCTTCTTCTCTATGAAAGCTTTGAGTTTCTGCGGACGATCTTTATTCTTTTCTGCTTCCATTTCTTCGAGCAGTTTTTGTTTAGCAGCCTCTTTATTCCCTTCAATCCACGCCTTGAGTTGCTTATCACACTCCGCCTCATTTTCTAATGTTGTCATGTCATATGGCAGCTTCCTTTTAACAGGCAGTTTTTTCCCTTTCTTCTTCGGGGGATCCGGATTTGGCACGGGTATAGACGCGGTAGATTTTGATCGGGACCGCCTCTTGGCAGGCTTTGGTGAAGGCTGCTTTGGTGGTGATTGCTGACGATCGTCATCACTCGCGGTAGGAGAATTCCCCCGTTGTGGAGACGGTGAGCTCCAATCATTCGGCGACGACCGTCCCGGTGACGGCCCGGGAGATGGTGCCTGCTGCTTGGCAACACTCGGAGGGATCGTTGACGGCCCGGGAGATAGTGGCTGCTGCTCGGCAACACTCGGAGGGATCGGTAGTGGCATGTTAGGTATTATGATCTAGTGCCCACAAGCCCAAGTGCTTATGCACCATTGATCTAGTGCTTGAATCAATGGTTGAGATTGCTCCTTGAGAGGGAGTGCAAGCAATAAAACCCTAGCCCTCATCTTTCTCAGGTGCTGGACGCCACTTGAGAGAGTGAGAGGGAGCAGCACACACACAACACAACCAAGAGAAGAGAGGAAGAAGAAGGAGAAGCAAATCTGTCCAGATTTGGTGGCTCCAGGCAGATTTGACTCAAACCTGTGATCGGAGGCTCAAACGTGTTTGGATTCTCGCCAAACTTGGTGAGCTCGTTCTACACTTAGGGTACTTTGATCTGGTCAGTTGGTTTGAGGTTTGGTTCAGCAGAGCATCAGATTTGGGGTCGGTTTTGCCAGTTCGGGTGACTGCAGTTTCAGCACAGAGCAGTTTCAGTAGATGATCTGTTTGGGTAGTCAAACAGTGTCCGATTGAGCTGAAATTTTGTCAGTGGTCTGAGGACTCGTGGAATCACAATCCTACCAAAATTTGTGCACAAGGGATCTGTAGTTTGCGAGATACGGACTGATTACCGAAGCGGACAGAATCTGTGTATTCTCTGTTTCAGAGTAGTTCCTCTTGCTAAGTGGTGGTTGTTGTTGTTGCAAATGCCTAGTTGCATTATGGTAAATGTGTTGTTGCTGGTGTAATCCTCTAGAGGTCCTAGAGAAGACTCCTTGTAACCATTTGTTGATTATAGTGGAAGCTTGGAGTGGTCCGTCCCGTGAGTTTTACTCCTCACCTTGAGGAGGTTTCTCACGTAAATCTTTGTGTCTTTGTGCATGTGATTTATATTATTCCGCTGCATATCTGTTGGTAGATATTATCCTCATTGGTCATCACAAGATGAGGGATTAATTGGTATACTGCTGCTGCCATTTATCCCAACACTCGTCGGGGAGCGCCACGGGCGGCTGCGGCGAGCAGATAGCGACGCCTCGCTTCTGGCTTCTAACGGTTGACTCCCCCGGCGCGACATGGCGCGAGGTCCCGATATCCGGCGACACCGGCACGGTCGTGCTGCAGACCGTCGTCGGCCGCCTCAGGCTCCAGAGCTCGGCGACCGTGCATGGACGCCTGCACTGGCGAGTGGCGCGGTCACAGACGCGGCCTCACCATGCCGCGGCTGCACGAGGCCGGTCGAGCAGCAGGCCGTCAGTACGCTGGCGGGCAAGCTGTGCCTCCTCGCCGGCCTAGCGGCGTCGTCGACGGCGGCGGTTGAGGTGTGGGTGCTGGAGGACTACGACGCCCAGGATTGGCGGCTGAGGCACGTGGTCCATGCGGCGGCGAACCAGCCGTCGTCACCGCTCCATATGGTCCGTGTCTTGGACAGCGCGCTTGGGAACGTCGGGCTGTTGGTTAGGGGCGATCAAGTGGAGGAGATCATATTCGGCAACTGTTCAGACAAGGTTTGCGAAGTCCGGCCCGGGCCATGGCTCGGATCGTGGTCAAGGTCCACCAGGTGCGGGCAGGGGATAGCAGTTCACGAGCAGAGCCTTCTACCGCATAGCGTCGTATTTGGAACGATGCCACGGGTTCAAGGCATCGCCTTCTTAGATTGTCCCAACAATTAATGGGGGCAAGCAGTTGCAGCTCTAACGTCATCACGAGTGTGTGTTCTCGATCGTTTCATCTAATGCCCGTTTGGGACCGTTGTGAGATTATATTTTGCACTTGCAAATTCTGTAATTGTTTTTTTTAAGACGTGTAAATCACGTTTTTCATTAAGAGAAGAGAGAGTTTTACAACGCGTCACGATGGGAGAACCCCCAAAGAGCGAAGGAACAACAAGATTACACCTGAAACGAACAGAGGAAAAAGAAAAGAGATCCCACACCACCAACACAAGCTAGACTACCACAAGGAAGCAGAGGAGGGTACAACGAAGAGACCCCCAAGGACAGCCCTGGACCTGCACAGACGAACACCGAGGAGACCCGCACATCACCGCTTGCCAAACAACTTGCAACAGCGTGGACCGAGGTGGAGGTTCCGTAAGATGATGCCTCCAGGAAGGGAGCGACGACGACGCCGCCATCGTCCGCCTACCCGCGAAGGGGCAGGCCAGGTCTTCACTCGGCAAACCAAGGCGAAAGGAGGCCGCGACAAAGCCCCCAGCAGGGTAAGTCCATTGTCGGCCTAGCAGAAGCTAGACAAGGCTTTCGCCCCAGCCTCGGATGCCAAACCACGACCGGCCGACGCAAGCAAGGAGAGGGCAAGGCGGTGGAGAACGCAGCAGGAAGCCTCGGCGCAGGCGAGAAGAACAGGTGCAGGAGCAGGGAGCCGCCGCAACCAAGACAACGGCAACAACTCCCGCGGGACCAAACGCAGCTGTCCGAACCACCTCGCCGCCTAATCGCCGACTGCAACCTGAAGAATGATCCAAACCGCCAACCCGCGTGCCCCGAGAAGAGGGAGGAGCCGTGACCGCCGACAGGAGGAAGGGCAGCGTCCAACAGCAGAAGGGGGGCACAACGACCGCCGGCACGGGGGATGGATCGCGGCCGCCAGCCCAGAGATGGACGCCAGCAGGGGGAGCTGACCGCCCGGGAGGGGCCGCAAGCGACGGCGAGGAACACACAGCAGGCACGGTCAACAAGGTCGGCAGGAAGAGGCGCAGACGACCGACGATGGTGAGGAGGAGCCGAGGCCGCCGAGGAGGCCAGGACGGAGGAGTCACATGGGCGGGCCAATCCTGCAGAAGAGCACTCGAGCAGGTGAGGCCGCAAAGGCAGGAGCTTGGCGAGGATCGCTGGCGTGCGCGGACGATGCGGGGGGCGCCGGGCCCGTCGGCGGCGGCGAGGGGGCGCCAGGGGGGCCGCGGACGACGTCGAAGGCGAGGAGGAGCCCGACGCGCGGCAGGGGGGAGCCGGCTCCAGGGGCGAGACGCACGGGAGGCGGCCATCCCCGCCGCCGTCGTGGTTCGCGAGGAGCACCACGGCAGCACGGAGAGAGGGCGGCAACCAAAGCACGGGCCTTGACGGGAGTGCATATCGGGGAGCTGCACTGCGCAAGAACAAAAGCAGCTGATGCCCCAGCAACAGCACCACAAACTCCCGAGCCACCACCAGCAGACCAGCGGCAAACCCCACCACAGGCGCCGGGGCCAATGCCTCCGCCGCCGCGGCGACGGGGATCGCCACACCGACGGCCAGCACCCCCCTGGCGGGGCCTACGGGCGGCGCGAGGTGCCCATGGCGAGACCGGTGCTGAGCTGCAGCTCGGTGCACGGGGTGCAGGACGGGGAGACGTGCTTCACCGTGGCGCAGGGCGCGGGGCTGACCCAGGGCGACTCCTCAGCTTCAACCCCAACATCAACTGCGCCAAGGTCTTCAACGGCCAGTGGGTCTGCCTCGCGGCCACTGCTGGCGGCGCCTCCACAAGCCAGCAGCATCCAAAGATGTTGTGCCGCTCGCCGCCGCGCCGGTGGTGGACGTCGTGGTAGGCCTCCAGGGCGCCGCGACGCCGCAGTCCGCGAGCACGCCGTCCATCGGGTGCCCGCACAGCGCCGCGCCGGAGCTCCCTGGACGCCCCCCCCGCCGGCCGGAGGAGGACGGGGCGCGGCCACCAGGAACGGGCCCGCCGGCCCAGATCGGGCCCGCCGGCCTAGATCGGGCCCGGGGCGAGCCCGGCAGGGAGTGAGGCTCGGCCGACGGTGACGGCAGGAGGCCGCCCCCGGACCGCGCGCGCCGGCGCCGGCCGGGAAGAAGGGGGGGCAGGCGGCCACCGGCGACCCAAGTCGACCACGGGTGGTGGTGCGGAGTGGGAGGGGGGAGGAGGAGAAGGTAGAGGAAGGGGAGGAAGGGGAGAGGGAGAGAAGGAAGAAGAGGAGGGAGGGGTCGCGCCGGCCGGCCGCCGCCGCCTACGGGCACGGCAGCGGCAGCCGGAGGGAGACTCGCCAGCGGTGGCTAGGAGCGGCGGGGTGGGTGCCCTCGGGTCGCCCCCCAAAATGTCTGTAATTGCGTTCCCTAGGTATTTTCACAAAAGCGATTTCCACCTTAGAAAATGCTAGACACTTGTACTCGTGATCAAAACGTGAAAATTGCAATATGTTGTCGTGACAATTGTAGCTAGCTGCTGGAATCTAGCACAGGCATGGCAGATGCTGCAGTGCACCTGACGCTGCCTTTGGGTGGACGACGACGTATCCCGGTAGAGACGGCTCCTGCAGCTCCATCTCCTCACGCCTCAGCATGGCGATAGCATGTCCCATGGTCGGCCGCCTCCTCCGATCAGACTGCACGCAGAGGAGCGCGATGTGCACACACCGCTGCGCCTGGCGCAGTGCGTGCTCCTCTCCCTCCGCTTCCAGGTTGCCCTCCACGACGTCGCTCGCTTTCTTCTCCGTCCAGAGCTTCCACACCTGCATATACACACGTTTTTTTTGGAAGGAAAGCATATGCACACGTTTTTTTTTAAGGAATACATTTCTGGAAGGGGCCAAATGGGTATCAAACTCTGTTCTTGTTTGGTTAATTCTCCAAGGGGATTGCAGAATTAACTAACAATTCCTCGATCCTAGGAATCCATGAAGGTGTCGTTGCAAAAATTTTCTGCACTCACATATTCGACGAGGCTTTCGGAGTTTTGCCCTTCAAAGGTATGGATCTTGCGCCTAGTGATGATCTCCAGCACCAGTACTCCGTAGCTGTACACGTCGGATTTGATTGACAGCTGGAACTTTGGACCGGACGTGCACTCTGGCGCCATGTAACCACTTCGATCACAGCAAACACAAAAAGGGGTTTATTAGAAGTTCTTTTTAACCAAGTAGTAATCCTAGGGAGTTTCATTTCAGCAACTGCTACTCATTGCCTACTTACTAAGTTCCAGCGACCTTTGTTGTGCTCTCATGAGTAATCTCTTTATTGTACATCCTCATGAGATCAAAATCAGCGATTTTGGGGTTGAAGTTTTCGTCGAGCAGTACATTCTGTGGCTTCAAATCTCTGTGAATAATCCTCTGGTCATGCAGATGTCGAAGACCGCGAGCAACCCCCTTGATGATGTTGAACCATGTGGTCCAATCTATCTTGTGGGACTGATCAATAGATGCTGAAATAGCATACCAAAGTTCAGTTTCTGCACACAGAATTAGATATGCATACATACTATTTTCCTATTATCAGTAGGAGAAATAAGGTCACCTTTGTACAAAAATTTATCCAAGCTATTATTAGGTGCATACTCGTAGACAAGAAGTCTTCTTTCCCCTTCGAAGCAGTAACCTAAAAACCTCAAGATGTTAGTGTGGCGCAGACTAACCACAATGGATATCTCTCTCTCGAGCTCTTGTTGGTTTCGCTTGGAGTCCTTGAGCCATTTCACTGCTACTTCTTTCCCATTCTCCAATGTGCCCTGCACATTCCCATGATTTTATTTAGGAAGCTTTGATGTTTTAACTTTCTAAAGAAAAAATGACTCTTTTTACATTTTTACTACAACTTAACAGCTAGTCTTAAATATCACAACCAACCCCTGAATTTTAACGGTCTTGCCAATATACAACTATCTGGCTAGTCTCTTGGAATGTGCAACTTAATACGGAGGGAAATCTTGTTAGCAAGCTGGTTATAGAGTCAAAAATAGTCATTTAGTTGGAGTTGCTCTAATAAAACATGGCCAACGCAAAGAAATAGGTGATTCTAGTAGTTGAAAAAAACATCAAGAGGAATCTTGATTCAACATTTCAAAAAAGGATATTTAATAAACACTTACAAATTGATGTTAATCAGTGCACAAAAATATATAAGATATGAGCTTTATTCCGGTACTTAGGTAGTACCAAGTAGTACCTTGTGCTATTATTTTTTTCACCAGCTAATTTAATTAGGTAGTACCGGGTAGTATCAGGTAGTACCTAGTACCGGGTCCACCAAAATGGTACTACCGGGTACTACCCATTGGTACTACCTAGTACTACCTGGTACTACCTGGTACTACCACCGTTAGATTTCACTGGATGGATGGCTCACATTAATTACAAGCACCCTAAAATTTCCCATAAGGTATACTAAAAAATGTTGAGGTCTTAGGTTTAGAAAACAAATGTTGGTTCTTAATAACATGAACTGTAAGAAGGAAGAAAACTGAATTATTAGGAGTCCTTTGCCGGCACAGGGGTGAGGAAAAATATTTAGATTAAAGGGTCCATAGTGTCCAGCTCAAGGGCCCTTGAAAGCTTAGGCCCGGGGAGAGGGAGAGAGAAGGATCGGTGCCCAATTTTTCATAGTCCGCAAACCCGCAAAAAAATTATGGCGCTCCATTTTGCGTGGGAGAGGAAGGAAGATTACTGCTGCGGCTTGCTGCTTGCCCCTTGCCCGAGGGAATGGGAGGAGAGGGGGCATGCGGGAGAAAGAAGATAGGGAGACAGAGAACAGTTTTTTTAATTTCCCAATTGATTTTTAATATCAAATGACATTTAATTTGATTTGGTATTAAAATTAGCCATTACAAATAATTACTGTGAATATAACTCTTCGATAAATTATAGTAGCAAATAATTTCATTAACTTATAAAATAGTAACTTTGTTAGTTACAAGATATGAATAAAAGTAAAGATGGGTAGAAAGTAGGGATGCATGTGAGATAGCAGTTGGAAAGTAGGGGGGTTAGAATGTAATTGAAATATCCTCGTATGGTGAAGTCCAGGGGCGTATCTACCGGTGGGTCAGGGGGGCTCCAGCCCCCTCTACCACCCTAGATCCCATGTAAATCCTACAAATTTTTCATAGAAATTTTGAGGAGAAAGAGGAAGAAGAAGGAGGAAGAAAGAAGAGGAGGAAGGAGAGCCCCTCTAGCACCCAATCCTGGATTCGCCACTGGTGAACCCAATCCTGGATTCGCCACTGGTGAAGTCTATTAGCATATTGACGTGGTTTCAATGTGAAATTTTAGAAACTAATGATCAAAGATTAAAAAAAGATAATGAGGCTAGAATCTTATATAGAAAGAAGATAATAATGAACCTAGTAATAATATCAAGAGTGAAATGCACTGTTGGCCCCTGAACTTGTAGGGCTGTGTCAAATAGGTCCATGAACTTGAAAACCAGTCATCCAGCCCCTCAAACTTGCAAACCCATTCACTCCAGGTCCAAGGCAGTTTTCTAGGCCACGTGGCAGCCTCTGGTAGGCCGTGCATGGCACTGTTTGTGGTGCTGACGTCAGCGATGATGTCAGCACTTCTTTTTAATTTGCGAAATTGATATCTTTTTATTCGGAGCTCCAAATATAGCAAATAATATATCGATTTTGATCGTCTCGACGAGCTCTTTGCAATGGTGTACTCTGTTTTGTTATTTGAGATAGTTTTATTTCGTAAAAAATTAAATATTTCTACAAAATAAGTGAGAATAACAAAATGATCAAACTTATATATTCTATGACCAAATAAAAGCGCGGCACAAACAAGTGAGAATAATTTAAAAGTGGGAATAACAATTTGAATAATTTAAAAGTGGGAATAACAATTTGTTCATTTTTGAAATGCAATAATTTAAAAGACAATTTGAATAACAAAACAAGTGAGAATAACAAAACAAGTGGGAATAACAATTTGATCAAACTTACATATTCTATGGCCAAATGAACCTAAAAAGACAATATTCCACGTTACATAATAACAAAAATATTATTTATCTAACAAATTCCCCGATTTTGTTATTCTTACTTATTTTGTAGAAATATTTAATTTTTCACAAAATAAAACTATCTCAAATAACAAAACGGAGTACGCCATTGCAAAGAGCTCGTCGAGACGATCAAAATCGATATATTATTTGCTATATTTGGAGCTCCGAATAAAAAGATATCAATTTCGCAAATTAAAAAGAAGTGCTGACATCATCGCTGACGTCAGCACCACAAACAGTGCCATGCACGGCCTACCAAAGGCTGCCACGTGGCCTAGAAAACTGCCTTGGACCTGGAGTGAATGGGTTTGCAAGTTTGAGGGGCTGGATGACTGGTTTTCAAGTTCATGGACCTATTTGACACAGCCCTACAAGTTCAGGGGCCAACAGTGCATTTCACTCTAATATCAATATTATGTTATCAGTCCAATTTTAGAAACTAATGATCAAAGATTAAAAAAAGTTTGATCGTACCCACTATTTGTGTCACTCAAAGGGTAGAAATGAGGCTAAAGGGTAAAATATACTCCCTTCGTCCTTAAATATATGACGTTTATGACAAATAAATTAGTCACTTTATGTTTATGAACTGGAAATTGAACAATTAAACAGGACTGCGCTGATTACCTTGTAGACTGTTCCAAATCCACCGCTACCTAACTTGTTAGTATTTGAGAAGTGGCATGTTGCAGCCTCAAGAATATGGTAACTATAGAGTTGGCAGCTCATTTCATCTTGACTGCCCTCCTCTTCGTCTGCATTAATATGATCCTCTTCTTGGGAACACATGTCCTCTTCTTGCATGCCATCTGATTGACAAATTAAAATAGGAGTTATATAATAGTAAAAGTGACACTGAAAACCAAAATGACATATAATTTAATTTGGAATAGAATGTGTGTTCATTTAAAAAACAGAAGGGATATAAAAAGAAGTTAAAGCCAACGAAATTTGTAATAATCACCTAGAACTTGTTCGGTCCCGGACGGTGGTTTTCGACAAAACCAAATGGATGCAAGGATAGCCACAATAACTCCAACAGCAGCAGAAGTCGTGAGAACTATTATGAGCCGTTTTTGTATCGTGGTATGACTTTGACTTTGCTTCGTGACTGGCATTCAAAAATAGAGAGTAATCATCAAATTAAAAACTGGCATAATAACCCTGTTTCAAAGTACAAGTCGAATTAGTATTCAGAAAGATAAAGTCAAACTTCTTAAACTGTGATGTGACTAAGGGTTAGTCAAATCCTAAAAATACTTGGTGTAAAAAGTTAGGTCAATAGATTCATACACAACTTGCTCCCCCCCTTCCAGTAAGTTGTTGTAAGAACGGGACAGTATTTTTAACAAAATTGTTTTCAAAGATAATACTTTGAAATTGAAGGAGTGATAATACTTGTTTGCACTGGCGGAGCTACCTTGTGACCAAGGAGAGCCATGGCCATAACTTGCAGCGGAGGGAGAGGGAGTAGTTGCAGTAGGAGCGAAAACACTGCCTTCGGGGTACGCTGACGATTTGTCCGGGTTGAACAGTCCGAAATGCTTTTCCCAGTCGTCTCCGTGCCTCCTGTTCTCGTTGAACATGGAGAATATGTAGGTCTCCATTCCCCCGGGGCGCTTGGGCGTGCCGAATTCGTTTCTGATATGGCTGATGAGGTTCTGGTTGTACATCAGCGCGTTGCTCGTGGTGGCCGCCGCGCCGCCGGCAGATGGCCACCCTGTCTCCGAGACGACGATCGCCACGTTTCCAACGCCCGCGCGCTCCAGGGCCGTGTAGTAGGCGTCGACAAGCGCATCGAACAGGTTGGTGTAGACGTAGCCGGCCATGGCGTCCCGCACCCACGTGGTGGGGGACGAGTTGAAGAGCGCGTAGCCGACGTCGATCGTCTGCGAGCCATTCACGGCGAAGTAGGGGTACAGGTTGGTCAGTAGCGGCGCGTCCCTGCTGGTGAGGTACTTCACGATGGGTATCATGTAGGAGGAGAAGTTGCCCGCGGACGGCGGGAATGATGCGGTCAGTGCGGCACCCGAAGACACCGCCGTGGACACCTTGATGACGGTGCTGAGGTCCGCTTGGGACAGCGCGTCTTCGATGTTGCGCAAGGCCGAGAGGACGGTTCGCGCGTCCGCCCCGGAATTGATAGCTTCGTTGCCGACGGCGATGTAGCGGAAGGAGACGCCCGGGAACGCCACCACGTTCTTCTGGACCCATTCGGCAGCGGCGGACGGACTGGCGGCTAGGCTGGCGAGGTTAGCGTTCCCGACGTCCATGATGAGGCGGATGTTTGAGCCGTTGAGGGCCTGGAGCGTGGCTTTGTCGGCGTAGTAGATGCGCATGGAGTCGATGCCGTTGGACTTGTAGATCTGCACGACCTCGCTTGGCGGGGGCAGATTATCAGCTAGCTTGCCGTAGCAGACGCCGATGGATTGCGCACCTGTACTGCAGTAATTACGCATGTCATTCATGCACTGGACTACTGGAGGAGGAAGACGATGTAGTACTATGACGACAGACACCAACTACTTGCATATTACCTTTAGGAATAGTTGCAAATAATGCTCCAAGAAGCAGTGCCACCACTGCAAGCAGGGATTTTTTTTTGATAACAGAAGCAGGGATTGCTTTGCCATCTTGAATCGCCTAGGGGCAAGAAAGCTTATTAGCTTGAGGCCGATGCCATTCGACGCCAATGAATTCTGCCCACATCCAGTTGGGCACCTCACAAGATCGATCGAGCTCCCAACAAGTAGTATAATTTCCAATACGTTCCCAATTCTCTTTCCACCACCAATAATAGCATGGGCCATTGCCATGGTTGACTGATGTTGATAGGCCGTCCACGCAACAGAGCACCGAGGTCGGCCGTATGCACCACGCAAGTACAATCAATCAAGAGAGTAGTAGAATGCAAAGTCGTGTCTTTTGCGCGGCAGGCGCGTCACTGCTTACTGGACGTGGACCGCGCGCGGCTTCTTCGTTACCCCTTCCACTTGGTCCTCCTACTATAAAATACACTCAGGACGACCAGCGCACCCGCGCGCAGACTCACCGAACCACTCAGGACAACAATCAGCATCGCCACCAACAGACCCACTTACCCAGCCGGTCTCAGTGGCAAAGTGTCATAAGCATTAAATTTTCAGCCACATTAGTAAATTTATGATGAGAGAGGATTGAAAGTGTCATAAAATGAGAGAGGAGGGTCATCATCATGACCCCAGGATCATCATCATGACCCTCCGTTGGCACAATTTTTAAGGTTTCAGTCTTGGTAACTGTGCGATGACCCTCTCCATTGAGACTGGCCTTAGAGCGAGGACTTGGGCCGTGCCGTGCCGGCCCGGGCCGGCACTCTCGTGCCTCGTACTGCCTCGTGCTTAAACTTCTAGGCACGTGTCACACCCTAAAAATTCCATCACAATTAAAAAAAATAGAAACAAGATTAGATTTTATTTTCCAAGGGTTTTAATAATTTTGACTAATTAAATTTGCCTTCCAAGTATTAAATAATATTTAATTAATTTAGAAATACCCAAGTGTTTGTGCATCATGTTGGAATGCATTGGTTTTGTTTTGTTTGAGTGTGTTGAAAAAGAAAAGAAAAAAAACAAACAACAAAAAAAGAAAACCCCTAAACGTAAACCCCTTTCCCTCTCTCCTTTCCCGCGACCTAACTCCTTTCCCTCCCCTTTTCTTCCTCAGTCGGTCCATCCCCTTCTCTCTTTTCTTTTTTTTCCGCCGGCCCGTTCTTTCTTCCGGCCCATCTCGCCCCGCCGGCCCATCTGGCCTCCCCCCTCTCTCCACTCACTGACCGGTGGACCCCACTGTCAGGGCCTCCTTCTACCTCCAGCCGCCCCTTCCTCTCTTGGTCGCCAGCCACCACCGACCACCCCGGCGCCTCTCTCCCTTCCCCGCGCCTCCTCCCCTCCCCTCTGATGCGCGTGAGTGCGCCGTATTCACTCCCGCCGCCGCCTCACCTCTTCCCCTCCCAAAACCGCCCCACCGAAGCTCCACCACCATCAATGGCCGGCCCCGCCGGAGCCCCACCACCCCACCGCCTCTTCGCCCTCTCCACTCTCCCCCTCTAACCTATAAAAGGCGGGCACCACCCCCAGATCCTCCCGCACCTCTCCCGGAGCTCCTCCTCTCCTCATCCTTCACGCAGCGCCGCCACGCCGAGGAAGCCAAGCCGGAGCTCCGCCGCCGCCCCGATCTCCTCCTACATCTCTCCTTCCGTGGTTTCGAGCCCCTCAGTAAGTCCCTCTTGCTCTTCTCTTTGTTTTGGTGCTATCCCCGTCGAAATCCGTGCACGAGAGGCCATTTCCGACCGTGCTCCGGCGAGCCGCCGCTCGGCGCTGCCGTCCGCCGCCGCGTGTCGCTTGCGGGGCATCTGAGCCGTCCACGCGGCGATCTACGCTCTAGATCGCGCCTCCCACCGAGTCAAACAGCAGCGTACCGGTCAAACCCCACGCGGCCGCCGTCGTTTTGCAAATAAGCCCCCGCAGTTTTAAATATCACAGATATGCCCTCCCACCTCCAAAAACCCTTGCAAACAGGTCCAGGTTTTCTCAGTTAAGCCCCTAGGTTTCTTAGGTTTTCTCACCCGCAGTCCAAGCTTTGTCTTTTTACGTTATAAACCTCTGGTTTATATACATAATTATGTTTAGGTCCCTGGTTTCTTGCAGATAAGCCCCTGGAGCCCAAGTTTTCTTACAATCTAGCCCCTAAACCTTGTTTTAGCCATATCTTTTGCGTCTTTTATCCGTTTTAGGTGTTTTTGGTGTCCATGCAACCGTCTCTTCAAGCCCGTTAGTTTTAGAAGTTTGTTTTAGTCTTTCGTAATGTTTGATGTATTGTTTTTATTTATTGTATGATTTTTGTTGTGCGTGCAGATATCGTGCCAGTTGGACCAGAGCTACCGATCGAAGATCAAGAACAACTTTTGAAGAAGAAGAACCCCAGTGTTTAAGCAAGGAAGGCAAGTGGATTCCCCCTGCATATTCTATTTTGTCCCACACAACTTGCATAATAACTAAAATTTACATTTAAATATTGCTATGCATAAATTGATGGGAAAATCACCTTTCTAAGGACATGACTAGAATTTCATCCCCTTTACCTTGAACAACCCTTTTAAATAAATGTTTTGGGTAGAAATGCTTAGTTGCTATACCTTGGGATGGTTCAAATGGAATTTTACAAAATGATGAATGTTGATCATGATAACTTTGGTGAACTTTGGTAATAACAAGATCATATGTTTTAATTGGAACATGGAGAACCACCCAGGAAAACAGTGCAACCACAGTCCATATGACTCTGGCTTAGCCAATTAATTAGGTGTGTAGAATTATCTGACAACCTTATCCGAAAGGAGCACAGGGGGCCGGAGTTGAAGGGGTATAGCCCGGTTCTTTTGGGGTAGCAGCCTTTGCTAAGGTGCTGACCACTAGAGAGGGTTATGGTCCGCTCCGCTGCTGTAGCTGTCGCGGGTTGTTGGTCTTCTACATATCTTTATAAAGGTTTCGTAGTGGACCCCTAGCCACTCACCTCGGAAGTATTTAAGGGTCTGATCAACCCGGGCAACATGGGAAACACGAACCGTGGGTAAAAGTGTACAATCTCTGCAGAGTGAAAACTGATCGATCAGCCGTACTCACGGTCAAGAGCGGCCTGGACCCTCACATGAGTAATGAACTTGAAGATGGAAATTAAATCATGGTTTTATATGGTTTTGAGATAATATTTTCTAAAGCTTAATTTTTGGGGATGGTATAAACATACACCTAGTAAATAGGTGCTTGCTAATAAAATTTGACCAACATTAAAAATGCTAACCGCTGCAAACTCTTAGCCTATTCTTGATAGCCTTGCATGTTTCCCCCACTTGCTGAGCTCCAACCATAAGTGTGCTCACCCTTGCTTACCCGCTGTTCAGAGGAGAACACTGGAGAAGAATACTTCAGCGACTTCGATGAGTTCTGAGGATGCGTTTCCCCCAGTCAGATGCCTGTGGAGTTGAAGACGGTGCAGGATCGTCTTTGAAGGACCGAAACGGGCGACCAGAGAGGAGGGGAGTGAATGGGAGCCGATAAAAATTTTTCCCTTTGGTCGAATTCGGCCTATACCACGATTGCCACTCCACGGATCCGTGCGCACAAACAAAGCTCCAAACAAGGCACACACAAGCCAAGGAGATCACTAGAGAAGCCTAAGAGCAAAGAGTGGAAGCACCGAAGCAAGAATCAAAGACTTAGCCAAGTCTCCAGGGCGGACCGTCCGCTAGCACCAGGCGGACCGTCTGCGGGACCCAGACGGACTGTCCGCGAGCTCAGGGTGGACCGTCCGAAAAGCAAGCCGAACCACCAGAGATGCACCCCCGAAATTCGGACCGTCCGTGGAGGCACCGCGGACCGTCCGTGAGAAAACCGGCCACGCGGACTGTCCGTGGGACCCACGCAGACCGTCCGCCAAACCCCTCGCAACCAAAAGCAACTGGCGAAACGGATCGAAAAGAAAGTGCTCAAGAACACACGATGAACACGAAGAACACGGGACGAATCCTAGCCGCGCGGACCGTCCGCGTGGACCTCGCGGACTGTCCGCCAGGCGCGGACAGAGCAGAAAAATGCCCGACCCCGAAAGTCAACTCCAAGAACTCATCACCGGATCTCCCAAACGGTAGAAGCTCTTGAGACAAGATTTTGGGGAGATGAAAAGCATCACACAAGGATGCTATGCCCCAAAAATCTCGACTCCTAAGCCACTAAATCACCGGGAATTGCGGATCAACCGAACCACCACCAAGAACTTGGGCACCAACCAAAAACGCACGAATCGAAGGCTCTCCACGGCGTTTGAGGGGTTAAGATCACACACAAAGATGCGCAAGGCATCCACCCATGATCCCCTCAAAGAAATCTGTCAAGAAACGCCTCCAAAATCACGAATCTAGCCAAGAACAAAAACTCCCAAAAATAGTCCAAAAAATGACACGAAAATCACAGAGGACTAGGAGATCACCGGGACGCCGAATGCTTCCATATATCCAGAGGTCAGATTCTGTACAAGAGTCTAGCCTAAGGAATCCAGAGGAAAACGAAGCAGTCCAGAAAAATCTACCGGGGGGAGAAAGCCCTAGGAAGCAAGAGAGAGAGATGCCATCCACCTCTTCGCTATTTATACGAAGTCTCTCGAAGGGAGGTAAATGACCACGCTACCCCTACTGCATAAATGAAGATACAACCCCTCAGGGGCATTTTGGTCAAGTCTTCATCGAGCGGACACGCTTCCACCGCGGCCTTGCTTAGCATCGACGCAAGCCCCGCGATCACGCCACATGCCCCCCGCCTCGAAGCTTCCCGAAGCTCCCGGATCACCGTCTCCGTCACCTCGGGCCTTCGGGCTTGGTTTTGAGGCCCAAACCAAGAAACTGTCCACCTGATGGTTTTGTGGGCAAACCACCAAACCCCGCGTTCAAGCTTCGGGCTTCAACCGCTACCTTGCACCAGCCCATGTTCACGACTTCAGCCCGCCAGTCTTGCACTGCACGGCTCGCACTTGACCCCATCGGCCACCGGGTCCATCGAACCAAGCCTCCATGCCTCTCCATCACCCGGAGGCCGCCACGGCTAAGGCCTTTTGCGCTTGTTCTTCACCTGCACCGACACGAGACACGCCGCAACCTGTACCTGCACACATAGCCAAGCATCAGTCCACATAATGTTGTCAATCACTCATCACTAAGGAGCGACCCTCCACTGGTCCTCGGACACACCTGGTCCTCAATCTCCCCCTTGATGAGTGCATTGACAACACCCATAGTAACCATGATAGAGAAAAAGAAAAGAAAACAACCACGAACAGAAACCTCCAAAGCAAGTGATCCAAAGCCAAAGAACAAGCGAAACTCGATCACTCGCCAATCCAAGTCTCAGCCCCCTAAGACAAGGGCAACGGCTCGACACAGCCAAGACAAACCAAAGCTCACAAGGAGCACGACACAAAGCATAAAACTCAGGAAAAACAAAAGAGCTCCCCCTGCACACATGCAAACTCCCCCTGAGCAAATGCAATCTCAATTTTTCTCCTCACATGCGCAAATGCATACCACTTTTCCACAAAAACTCACAATGCATGAAACACAATGCATGAAAAGTCTCCCCATATCATACAAATCTCTCCCCCTTGTTGACAATGCATGAATCAAGGTATATGATGCTCTTCCCCTTGTTTTCATGAAAAATGCATGTCAAAGCAATTATAATCTACCAAGCTTCTCAAATATACAAAGAGCACAACAAAATGCTACATATGAGACATAAAGCAAGCAAGGTAGACATGGTGTATCTAGCATATTGCCATCAAGAAGGTAGAGACATATAAGCATGTGACATGACCAAAAGCAAATTTAAGCAATTTTCACAAAGAAATAGTCATCTCATGAGCAAGATCCTATCCATACCAATTTGAACATAAAGGCACTAGATCGTTCAAAGTTTATGCAAAATCACAAATTCTCATCACAAGATCATTATAAACGCCCACAAGCTACTCAAGTCATGTTAAAGCCACCGATCCATGTGTCTACTTCTTAAAATGAGACTTCTCATGGTAGACAAGCATGCTACGGTTTAGCACCCAAGATATGAATATCAAATCATAAAAACATGATTAGGAGCTCATTTTTCAAGCATAAGGCAATTCATACACCAAGTTCATTTTCAAGTTTAAACATGGTACATGAAGTGCCTTTGCGGCAAAAAGAAGCTTATGCTCCTCCCGAAGCAATCAAAAGGGCTAAACATTTACAATGACAAAGGGTCTTTAACCCCAAGAAAAGAGAATATGATCCTCAAGCACAAACTGAGCATGATATAAGCATTTAAGCACAAATTGACCATAGACAAGCATCTACTCATGAGAGATGCAGTTTTATCATTTTCACAATCAAAATGCTATCTCATCATACATATATAGCAACACCATCAAGAGCACAGCATTTACATCCACAAATTACCAAACATGCACATATCTCATCCATAGCACATCAGTGATCAATGTATATGAGAGAAACTCAATCCTAGCTCAAGTGATCCAAAGATGGCTATCCTACCAGGTTTTGTACAGAAAGTAAAATGCATGAAGGAAATGCAACAAAATGGACATATGACACATATATACATGAGAAGCTCCAAGACCCAAGTTAGAAAGGAAAACACACCCCAAGCTCACCTCGCAAGCGAAGTGGCTTGATCAAGCGGTTTGGTGAAAATGTCAGCCAGCTGGTCTTGGGTAGGGACATAGGACAAAGAAATGTTTCCCTTCTCAACATTGTCCCTCAGGAAGTGGTACCTCACTTCTATGTGTTTCGTTTTGGAGTGGAGGACAGGATTTTTGGCTACGCTTATGGCACTGGTGCTGTCACAGAAAAGTGGAACCTGGGAGCACTCCTCACCAAAGTCACTCATGGTGTAGGTCATCCACAGCAGCTGGGAACAACAACTAGCAGCAGCTACATACTCAGCCTCGGTGGTGGACTGGGCTACACTCAATTTCTTGCGAGATGACCAAGAGACCAAAGAAGAACTAAGGAACTGACAACACCCAGAGGTGGACTTGCGATCCAACCGATACCCAGCAAAATCCGCATCAGAAAAGCCATGAAGTCTGAGTGTCGAGGAGGCAGAGTACCACAGACCAAACTCAGGAGTGTAGTTCAAGTACCTGAAAATCCACTTGACGGCCTACCGATGTGAAGACCTCGGTGAAGCCTGAAAACGAGCGCACAGACACACACTGAACTGTATGTCCGGCCTCGTCGCCGTCAAGTAGAGGAGGGAGCAGATCATGCTCTGGTACTCCTTCTGGTCCACGGGTTCGCCGTCCTCGTCCGCGTCCAGAGCCGTAGTCGTACTCATCGGTGTGGTCAGCGGCTTGGAGTCGTTCATGCCAAACTTCTTCACCATGTACTTGGTGTACTTCGCCTGATGTACAAACGTCCCGTCCTTGCACTGCTTGATCTGGAGGCCCAAGAAAAACTGCAGCTCGCCCATCATGAACATCTCAAATTCCCTGCTCATATCATCTGCAAACTTGGCAACAAGATCATGAGAAGAGCCACTAAAGATTATGTCATCCACGTATATCTGAACAATCAACAGGTCATTCCCATACTTAAGGAGGAAAAGGGTTTTATCAACTGTGCCCATCACAAACCCCTTACTCAGCAAAAAGCCTCTCAACCTGCCATACCGAGCTCTAGGTGCCTGTTTCAACCCATAGAGCGCTCTCTGGAGTTTGTATACACGGTGTGGGTATTTTTCACTCTCAAACCCCGAGGGTTGCCTCACATACACTTCTTTCTCTATCACCCCATTCAAGAAAGCACTCTTGACATCCATTTGGTACAACTTGAACCCTTTAGCCACGACACAAGCTAGAAGGATCCTAATTGCCTCCAAACGGGCCACAGGAGCAAATGTCTCCTCATAGTCTATGCCCTCCTTCTAGTTGAAACCCTGAGCCACCAACCTCGACTAGTTTCTCACAACCATCCCATTCTCACCCTCCTTGTTCTTCCACACCCACTTGGTTCCTATGGGACGGCAATTTGGCGGTGGATCGACTAACACCCAGACTTGGTTTCTCTCAAAGTTTTCCAACTCCTCATGCATGGAATTCACCCAATTCTCGTCAGACAAAGCGTGTCGAATATCTTTGGGCACGAAAGAAGCAACGAACGCAGAGTGAGCGAAATGAGAAGTGTTCCTTGACCTCGACCGTGTAGTGCGTTCATGAAGGTCACCAATGATGCTCGTCGGCGGGTGATCAACTTGTACTCGCTGGGGAGCCTCTCGTCTGGACACAACCTCCCTCTCAGCAGCAGCCTCCACTCGAACAGCCTCAGTCGTAGTGGGTGTAGGGGATGGCCCGTCCTCGATCGTCGTCGTAGTAGTGGAAGTAGAACGTACACGATCAGCTGCGGGAGCACCACCATCATCATCCTCCTCGTCTCCATCTCCATCCTTCTCATCCTCAAAGATTCTGGCACCAATTTCCTCGTCACCTGCACACTCAAAAGCAGAAGATCTACATGGTTGTGTCTCGTCGAAGGTAACCTCGCAAGTCTCCATGATTCGGTTAGTGTCAAGGTTGAGCACACGATATGCTCTAGAGTGAATCGCATAACCAAGGAAAATCCCATCCGAACATCGAGACTCAAACTTATCTAGCTTGCCCTTCTTCAGAATAAAACACTTGCAGCCAAAAGCTCTAAAATGACTCACCTTGGGTTGTCGGCTATGCATCAACTCATAAGAGGTCTTCTTCAAAAAAACACGAAGAAAGATGCGATTTGAGACATAGCAAGCGGTATTGACCGCCTCGGCCCAGAAACGCCTAGGAGTCCTATGCTCATCAAGCATCGTCCTGGCCATCTCACAAATGGTCCGATTCTTCCTCTCCACAACACCATTCTGACAAGCGACGTATGGAGAAGAGTACTGATGATCAAGACCAAGATCACTACAAAAGGCATCAAAATGAGAGTTCTTGAATTTTGTGCCATTGTCACTGCGTATAGCTCGAATGGCATCACCATGTCTCTCATTCTTCAACCTTAAGATCAAGTCTCGAACAAAGCCAAATGTCTCACTCTTATCCTCCAAAAAGAAAACCCAAGAGTGCCTCGAAAAATCATCAACAACCACAAGAACATACCACTTCCCACCAGCAGAGCGAACACGAGCTGGCCCAACCAAATCTATGTGCAACAGCTCACAAGGTCGCTCGGTCATGACAAAAGTCAGAGGGGCGTGAGAAGCGGCAACCATCTTTCCATGCCGACAAGAAGCACAAACCAAATCCTTCTCGAATTTCAGCTTAGGCAATCCTCGGACAAGATCAAGACCACTCAAGCGGGAAAGCAACTCAAAGCTCAAGTGTCCCAACCTCCTATGCCATTTCTAAAGCTCGGCCGAGATGCCAGCAACAAAGCATCGAGAAGGACCAACAGACTGGGAAAAATCGGCACGAAAGATTTGACCCTCGGGGATGATCGTACAGACAAGATCGCCTCGAGAATCAAGCACACGAGAAGCACCAGTCTTAAAATGAACCTCAAAACCTTCGTCGAGTAATTGAGATACCGACAACAGATTAAAACCAAGTGACTTGACCAGAGCCACTGTTCTTAAGGTCACCTTGCTACTCACCTTCACCATACCTTCAGCAAGCACTCGTCCTCTCCCGTTATCCCCGAAAGTGATGTACTCCCTCGTACACACCGGGGTGAGGCTAGAGAACCACCCACGATCTCCGGTCATGTGTCTTGAGCAACCGGAGTCGATCAACCAAAAGTTCTCCAAGCCTCCCGCCTGAAATAAAAAATGAGAACGAGGATGAGCAAGCGACTCAACACTGGGGTTAGTACCAAAAGAGTCAAACCAGTGCTGAGCCATTTGCTCAAAAGAAGGGTTAGCAAAGTCCATTCTACCAACACCCCGAGGAGGAGCCCTCTCACACCTACCACCAAAGGACCTGTCACGTCTCACTGGAGGAGTACGCGCACCACGAGGAGGAAAACGTGGCCCCTAGTCCATCTGAGACCCAAAGCTCCGATCGTGCCTCCCAAACTCGTAACGGTCACGAGAAGGAGCACGTCGGGCCAACTCACCACGCCCAAACCCAACACGCCTGTCTCTCTGAGGGAACACACCTCCACCTCCACCTCCACGAGTGGGAACTGTCCTCACAAACACATCACCCCTAGGTAGAGGCCCTCTACGAGGCTCAGGCACACCACGAGCAAGGTGGTACCTGTCCTTGTTTGCCATCTCCCTAGCAAACCGCTCATCCCTCTTCCTCCGGAAACAGAACTCATCCTTATGCCCATCCCTCCCACAATACTCACAATGGAAGCGAATTGGCACTGGCTTGGGTTGTGGCTTCTCTGTGGGCTTCTCAACTCCCTTTTCTCCTGACTTCCCCTCAAAGACATTACCCAGGTTGCTCACAAACTTGATGGGTTTCTGGTAATTCTCTATTTTCTGGGGGAATACTGGTGGGTCAGGAGTTGTGTCAAGCTTGTTTCTTAGGTGGTTTCGCTTGGGTGCATGTTTGTTCATGGGTATGGTGTGGGATGGTGTGGGTGTCTCTCCAGCTTTCTCTTCTCCCTCACCACTCTTCTCACCACACTTGTCAGCACCCAACGCCTGACCATCAAACCTCTTGAACTGAGCCAACATCAAACTCAATTGTGGCTCATGCCCAGACAGCCAACTCATCAACTTCCTAAGTTCATCATTTTCATCCTGCAGACGATCAACATAGTGTGCAAGTTCCATGTTTTTCAAAGCATGCATCTCACAAGTTGAACATGATGTAGGAAGAGGAGCTTTCAATGCCGCCTCAAGAGAAACAATCTTAGTGTGAGATTCATCTAGCCTAGCATGCAGGACAGGACATGAGGTACAAGCACCTAGTAAAGCTGGCCTAGACTTCAATTCATCACACTCCACCCTAACCACATCTAGTTCCTCAAGAACAGAGGCATGTTTCTCCTTGAGGGCAGTCAAGTCAGCAAGAAAAACTGAGCAATCACCACAATCAATTTCATCTGACACCACAGGAGCAGATTTCAAAGCAACAATCTCATTATGAGCATCCACAAGCAAGGATTCAAGTTCATCTACCTTGTCCTTAGCATCACCCAACAAAGACCTAAATTCCCTCTTCTCCTTGTTGGTCTTTCTAAGCACATCATCACGGTTATCAAGCAACTCATTGAGCCTAGCATTCTCCTCTAGCAAGAAGTTGGGATCTTGTCGTACCTCTTCCTCGGAGTCGGAGTTCGAGTCTGAGCTATGCCTCCCACCCTTCTTGGAGTGCGCCATGCCGCAAAAGCCTTGTGCGACGAAGCTCAATCCAGTGATGTTCTTGCCCGTGTGCCGCTTGTCCTTGCGCTTCTCTTGCTCTTCCTCGCTGCTCGAACCGGATGAAGCATCGCTTGATGTCGAGTCGATGTCGCTCACTCCGGCCACCATCGCTCGAGAGGTCTTCTTCCTGTGGCCGCCACCATTCTTGTGCTTTCTCTCGCTCTTGTCCTTGTGCTTGTCCTTGTAGTCGTTCCGGGACCGGTGCTTGTTGTAGTCGTGCTTGGACTTGCCCTTGTAGTCATTCTTGATCTCCATGGCTTCAGGGCATTCGGCGATGAAGTGCCCGTGCTTTCCACACCGATAGCACATCCCCGAGCTCCGCCTTGCATTCTTGCGGTTCTCGTTCATCTACCCAAACCTCTTGCTCAACAAGGCGAGATCGTCCTCGCTCAGCACATCAAAGTCCTCATCTGGCAAGGACACAAGACAAGACAAAGAGAAACCACCAAGGTTAGCGTTAGTCCTTGATCCTGAGACAAGAGCCAAAGTATGAGGATCAGTGGGGCTCTCGCTCTTGGCTCTCAAGCCACGATCAACCTCTGAAGACCTGAGCTTTGAAAACAGCTCATCAAGAGAAAGCATATCATACGCGCTCGACTCCTCAATGGCCTCGATCTTGGCTTCCCATACGGACCTATCTAGGGCATGCAAAAGCTTGATAGCTTGATCATGGTCTGTGTATGGGAGCACTGTCACATTGGCCCTCATGTTGTTGACAAAGCTAGTGAAACGCTGAGACATCGCATCAGTCGACTCGCTAGGAAGATGAGTGAAGTTCTCGTACTCTCTCCGGTAAGTGGAAAACAAACGGGCTTGCACTTGGGTATTGCCAACATGAGCATTTCTCAACTTGTGCCATATCTTTTCGGCCACATTCTCTCCGTACACTCGCTCGAACTCCGAGGCACAGAGAGCACGGAACAAGTAATCAACGGCCTTGCTGTTGGCCTCAAACATGTCCCGCGATCCTGGAAGCAGAAAACTATCTGGGATGACATAATGAGGATTCTGAGTGACCTCCCAGATAAGAGTTCCCTTCCCTCGCAAAAACGCGCGCATGCGCCTCTCCCACATCGGGTAATTCTTGCCATCAAAGTGCGGAGGACCCGACCCCTTGCCGTAATCGCCCATCTTTGGATCTTAGACTGGTTAGAATCACGGGCGACCAGAGAGGGGGGGGGGAGTGAATGGGAGCCGATAAAAATTCTTCCCTTTGGTCGAATTCGGCCTATACCCCGATTGCCACTCCACGGATCTGTGCGCACAAGCAAAGCTCCAAACAAGGCACACACAAGCCAAGGAGATCACTAGAGAAGCCTAAGAGCAAAGAGCGGAAGCACCGAAGCAAGAATCAAAGACTTAGCCAAGTCTGCGAAGTCCAGGGCGGACCATCTGCTAGCACCAGGCGGACCGTCCGCGGGACCCAGACGGACTGTCCGTGAGCTCAGGGCGGACTGTCCGAAAAGCAAGCCGAACCACCAGAGATGCACCCCCGAAATTCGAACCGTCCATGGAGGTACCGCGGACCGTCAGTGAGAAAACCGGCCACGCGGACTGTCCGTGGGACCCACGCGGACCGTCCGCCAAACCCCTCGCAACCAAAACCAACTGGCAAAACGGATCGAAAAGAAAGCGCTCAAGAACACGCGACGAACACGAAGAACACGGGACGAACCCTAGCCACGCGGACCGTCTGCGTGGACCTCGCGGACTGTCCGCCAGGCGCGGACAGAGCAGAAAAACGTCTGACCCCGAAAGTCAACTCCAAGAACTCATCACCGGATCTCCCAAACGGTAGAAGCTCTTGAGACAAGATTTTGGGGAGATGAAAAGTGTCACACAAGGATGCTATGCCCTAAAAATCTCGACTCCTAAGCCACTAAATCACCGGGAATCGCGGATCAACCGAACCACCAACAAGAACTTGGGCACCAACCAAAAACGCACGAATCGAAGGCTCTCCACGGCGTTTGAGGGGTCAAGATCACACACAAAGATGCGCAAGGCATCCACCCATGATCCCCTCAAAGAAATCCATCAAGAAACGCCTCCAAAATCACGAATCGAGCCAAGAACGAAAACTCCCAAAAATAGTCCCAAAAATGACAGGAAAATCACAGAGGACAAGGAGATCACCGGGACGCCGAATGCTTCCATACATTCAGAGGTCCGATTCTATACAAGACTCTAGCCTAAGGAATCCAGAGGAAAACGAAGCAGTCCAGAAAAATCTACCGGGGGGAGAAAGCCCTAGGAAGCAAGAGAGAGAGATGCCATCCACCTCTTCGCTATTTATACGAAGTCTCTCGAAGGGAGGTAAATGACCACGCTACCCCTACTGCATAAATGAAGATACAACCCCTCAGGGGCATTTTGGTCAAGTCTTCATCAAGCGGACACGCTTCCACCGCGGCCTTGCTTAGCATCGACGCAAGCCCCGCGATCACGCGACGTGCCCCCCGCCTCGAAGCTTCCCGAAGCTCCCGGATCACCGTCTCCGTCGCCTCGGGCCTTCGGGCTTGGTTTTGAGGCCCAAACCAAGAAACCGTCCACCTGATGGTTTTGTGGGCAAACCACCAAACCCCGCGTGCAAGCTTCGGGCTTCAACCGCTACCTTGCACCGGCCCATGTTCACGACTTCAGCCCGCGAGTCTTGCACCGCACGGCTCGCACTTGACCCCATCGGCCACCGGGTCCATCGAACCAAGCCTCCATGCCTCTCCATCACCCGGAGGACGCCACGGCTAAGGCCTTTCGTGCTTGTTCTTCACCTGCACCGACACGAGTCACGCCGCAACCTGTACCTGCACACTTAGCCAAGCATCAGTCCACACAACGTTGTCAATCACTCATCACTAAGGAGCGACCCTCCACTGGTCCTCGGACACACCTGGTCCTCAGTCTTAGCTATTGATGTTCGTGTAAAGACCTTCGTGTCTATCCATGAGTTTAATAAAAGTTAATAAACCTCTTCTTGTATGTTTTTGAGCATTGTTTCTGTTGTTACACTCATTATGTCTATCGTATGTGTGAAATTGAGATCCTGGCACACATATGAGATGCATTCGGTTTTTTTCGGAAAATCGGGTGTGACAGCACGTGAGGCACGTCGTGCCGTGCTGGCATGGCACGACAAATTTTTTACTAGGCCCAAGTACGACCCGTAGCACAGCGGCACATCTTCGTGCCGTGCCGGCCCAAACACGACTCTCACGATGTGACTACTTCTAACCATACTAGAACACAACCTTATTATGATATGAATAATGATTAACACAATTTCATACATGTAAGGTAGATTTTGTGATATATTTCTATGCTATTAGTTATATTAAGCTATATAGGGCGTGTTTGCCATAGCTCCACGCAGCTTCAGATTCGAAAAACCAACTCCGCTCCAAATTTTTCGAGCCAGACACACCCAACTCCAACAACTCCACCGCGGATCTGCTCCATAAAAAAAGGCGGAGCAAGCCCCAACTCCATGGTTTTCGTGGAGTACCTCAGGGGGTGCGCCACCAACTCCAAGTTGTGTGGAGTTGAGTGAAATTACCACCACTACCACTCATTGGTGGAAAATGACCGGTTCATTTTATTTCATTCGCCGCCCGACGCTCCCTCCCCGTGCCGCCCGACGCTTCCTCCCCTGCGCCATGGCCGCCCGCTCGACCCCGCCGGCGAGGCCGCGACCGCCCTACGACGAGGTCGCTTGCCCGCCTTGCGCCATGGCCGCCCGCTCGGCCTCGACGGCGAGGTCGCGTGCTGCCCTGTGCCATGGCCATGGCGAGGCTGGCAATGCGGGCGTGCACCTCGGGCGTCGGCAGCAAGGTCGGTGACCCGCGGTGGTTCCCGTCAGCGACGACTTGGACTGGAAGTAGGAGGCAGTTTCCCTCGACCGCAACGCGCCGCCGCTACTGCAGCAACACCGCCCCTCCGCTCTGCACCTTCTCCTCTGCCTCTCCGCGACGCCTCCGGATCCGACGCACGGGGAGGGAGCGGAGGTCGCCGGCATGGGAAGGGAGGCCGCCGGCGGAGAAGCCCGGCCGGGCAGCGATCCTGTGTCGGGGCCAGGCTGCTGTGCCGGGCCGCGGTCTGCCACCGGTGCCAGGACTGGCGGGCGGCGGACGCTGCGACGGAGGCCGAGGGTCGGGACCGGCGGGCGACGGACTCCACGACAGAGGCCAAGGGTCGGGACCGGCGGACGGCGGACACCACGGCGGCAGCTGAGGGTGCTGGATCCGGCGCATGGTGAGGGAGCCGAGGTCGCCGGCATGGGGACGGAGGCCGCGGTCGCCGGCGTGGGGAGGGAGGCCGCGGTGCTCTGGTCTGCGACCGACTGATTGTGAATTTTTTTTCTTTTTTTTTCTTCTGACGTGTGGGTCCTTGATGTCAGTGACATGGGGAAAAAACTGAAGCTGTACCAAACACTCTTCAGGATCTCAGATCCACGGTGGAGCTCCACGGATCTGCAGCTCTAGAGCTGTTTTTTCAGAGCTGGAGCTATGCCAAACACACCCATAATACATATAACGCATGCTATCAGGAAGGAATAACCTACGGATTTGCAAATGAGCTATTTTCGTGCCGTGCCGGCCCAAGCACGACCCAAAATACATGACGTGTCGTGCCGCTCATCGTGCCGAGATCCTAGGCACGACACGACCCTCGCATTCGTGTCGTGTCGGCACGGCTCAAAATTTATCTTGTCGTGCCGTACTTTGAGTCGTGCCAAAATGTCGTGCTTCGTGCGGCCCATAAATAGCACGACCCAAGTCCCAGCTCTAGACCCACTCATGCACCCACCCTCCCGTGTCGCTACTGATGTGCAGATTTCTTTTTTTTATCCTTGTACAAATTTTTGTTGCATCTCAATCTTTCAAGACAACACAAGATGCCTTTGAAATGTAGTAGCACGGTAGCACCGGATATGTTCCTCTGTAGGTTTTTTGTTCGTGCCCGTTTGAGCTTCCCATAGCAGCAATCCTCGTGGTGGCTCGTTCGGAAAAAAAAAGTTCTCATAGCTGGTGTTGCCGTCGCGGACGAGTTGAAGAGCCCGGCGCGGTGAAGGAATAGGGTACAGATTGGCCAGTAGCGCGGCACGGGTGCTAGGGTCGTACTGCTTGACAACAAGCGCGTCATATAGGGTGCGTTTGCTTCGGTGGCGTAGCTAGGATTTTAACAAAGTGTATGCCAAATTTCATATGAGCTATTAGGTTACGTCAATATATAAATGGTACAATCCATCTATAATTCAATAAGTAATTTATAAATTACCAAAATTAAGATACAAATCTTAAAATTCAACACTTGAGCTAAAAAGTTGCACACATTATAATAGGAATAGTCCAAATTATACATAAAAATGCATGAATCAGTATTGAGTATTGGAAATTGGAAAAATGCATGAATCAGTATATGCATGAATCGGTTTTAATTACCAGAATAGGAAATGAAGATTGGAATGACCACTATCGAGTTGTGACGTGCACGTATCCATAATGGATATACGTACCTGCGCTGGGCACCAACAGGCAACAAAACGGCAAGGGCTGCAGTACGCAAGGGGTAGCAGAATTGGAATGGCAGATGGCCGGATGCGGCGGCGCAGGGTGCCGGAGTGCCGGATGGGTGGGCGGCGGCCGGCGGGATGGCGAATGGATCACGGACGTGGGAACGGCGCCAGCGGTCAGACGTCAAACCGATGCTGGCGAGCGATCTAAACAACCAAACGTCGGAGACTGGCGGCGGTTTGCTGTAGGTTTTAGCTAGTGCTTGTGTTTTCGCATATGGGCTAGTGGGCTCTATTCGTCTTGGGCCGAAATATACAGGGTATGTCGTGGCCCACCTGGCATACCCTGTAGCTACGCCCCTGGTTTGGTTGTCTGTTTTTGGCCCAACCAGACCCACGGGGTGCAGGTCTGCGATGTTTGGTCGCCCGCACCAGCCCTAGAGCCAGGCCGCTCGCGTGCAGAAGCCCCTCCCCCCTCCCCGCCTGCATCTGGGGAAACGCCTGAATCCTTCGTTTCTTGGGAGCCAGGCTGTGGAGCTCCAAGCGCGGGCGATGGCGCCCCGAAAAAATGGCTTGGCGCGTGCAGGCGGGAGATGAGAGCGCGCGCGGGAATGCTAGGGTCACCGCCCTCCATTTCGCGCCATCCCTCCTTGTTATAAGGTGACCTCCGCCGGTCGTCAACTCGTTCTTCCACCTCGCGCTCGGCATCTTCTTCTCCACTTCGTCCTCTGCTCCTGGAGTCTGGTCGCCGAGATCCGCGGTGCCGTAACTAGCGAGCACCGTCTCTCTCTCTCTCACCCGCGCATCTCACCCACGCATCTTACCTCGAGTTTGATCTGAAGTGCTTCGATTCCTGACATTGGGGTTCTTCCTCTCTTTTTGACCCGCGCAGGTGACCTCGAATCCGGCTCAGATCTGGGTTCTTCCTCTCATCTCCTTCAGGTGAATGCGATTTTACTCAGATTTGTGATTTACCTCCCTATTCCCCTCCCAAAATGGTGTTTTGCTTAATTTTCCATCATTCTCAGGCCCGGATCCGTGCTGGTTGACCTCGTTGGTGTTGAAAAGGCAAGTCTCCCCCCTCTAGGGTTTCGATCTGTGCATGCATCACATACATCCTGCATTTTTGCATGGTATTTTGCTTGGATTTGTACTAACACTTATGTATTTGTGTAGGCTCAGGCTTTGGTTGCACCGAGTGATCCTGCTCCGGCTTTGGTTGCACCGGGTGATTGAGGATTTGCTGTAACGATTGCTTGCTCGGATCACGCGGTAATATTTGTCTAACCCCCACCCTTCCTTTCTGGCCGATGATGTTAATGTTACTATGAATCTGAGCATATGTTCTTAGCCCATGATGATTGCTTATCTGTTGTTAATATGTGGTGCATTGAATCTGAGCACATGTTCGTAGCCAATGATGATTGTTAGCTGTTGTTAATATGTGGTGCATTGAAATCTGAGCACATATCTTAGCCAATGATGATTGTCTGCTGTTAATATGTGGTGGAGTTAATCAGAGCACATGTTCTTAACCAATGATGACTGCTTATATTTCTGAGCATAATTAGTTAGTTGCAACCTTACTGAGTCATGTGTTTGCAAATTGTATTGTTGTAGATGAATCCTTCTGAGCACAGACGTATGCTTGTGTTGAAGGCAGCTGCTTTTGTGTCTGTTGTTTATGCATATTTGATGACTAAGCTGAGGGCAGCTCGTAGTTCACGACCTAGGATTAGTTATGCCCCAATGAGTGCAATGGACTTGGAAAGGCAGGCCAACCTGAACTTAATATAAAACTGCAATGACACTGAGTGCATTAACATGTTGCGTATGCGAAGAACTCCCTTTTTCAATCTGTGTAACCTGTTTAGGGAGAGGAACATGTTGAGGGATACTATACATAGCTCTGTGGAGGAACAAGTTGCCATGTTTCTCCATGTTGTGGGGCATAATCAGAGATTTAGAGTGATCCACCAAAACTTTAGGAGGTTCATGGAAACAGTGAGTAGGTATTTCAGAGAGGTTTTGTATGCTGTTGGAGAGCTAAGGGGAGAGCTGATTAGGCCACCATCAATTCAGACACCTCAAAAAATAAGGAATAGCCCAAGATGGTATCCATATTTGAAGGTAATAAATTAAACCTAATGCTGACAATTTATTTGATGTAGACCAAACAAATTGAAATCACAATTCTTTCCTCCATGTAGGACTGCATTGATGCAATAGTGTAACATCTCTGATGTTTAATTAGGATGAGTACATGAATTAGCTTTGATAATTTAGTGTGGTTAGTCCCAAAACATGCTTAGACTAGTCTTTGACAACTTTGCAAAAGAAACATTGGTCAAACTTGTCAATTTAAAGTCAAACCCTAAAGACTCTATACTCCCGAAATGATTTTCTAGCCTGTTCTCCAAATTTTATAATAAAACATCAAATTATGCCAATACAAAAGTTTTTCGTTGTTTCCGGGAACACAACTTTCATAATTGGCGGACATTCAAATTTTGAGTGCAAATTAGCCAAAAACAGGGTTGAAGCCCTTATGAACAGTAATTCAAACCGTGGAAAAACTGCAACTTCGCCACGCTTTTCCATCAAACGAATCATCAAAACATAGGTCACCTTTTGTAAAAGTTGAAGTCCTATAATTGATCTCCAACTCTCCTTTTTGGAGAATTTCGGTTGCTATTCAAAAATCTTGTGTTTCACAATTTTGAAAAGGCTCAAACGAATTTCAAATAGGGCACCAGTTGCAGGCCGGCCGCGCCCTGCGCGTCACCCGCGCGCGCGCCGAGCCGCTGAGGACCAGGTGTATCCGAAGACCAGTGGAGGGTCGCTCCTTAGTGATGAGTGATTGACAACGTTGTGTGGACTGATGCTTGGCTTAGTGTGCAGGTACAGGTTGTGGCTTGACTCGTGTCGGTGCAGGTGAAGAACAAGCGCGAAAGGCCTTAGCCGTGGCGGCCTCCGGGTGATGGAGTGGCAAGTAGGCTTGGTTCGATGGACCCGGTGGCCGATGGGGTCAAGTGCGAGCCGTGCGGTGCAAGACTGGCGAGCTGAAGTCGTGAACATGGGCCAGTGTAAGGTAGCGGTTGAAGCTCGAAGCTTGCACGCGGGGTTTGGTGGTTTGCCCACAAAACCATCAGGTGGACGGTTTCTTGGTTTGGGCCACAAAACCAAGCCCGGAGGCCCGAGGCGACGGAGACGGTGATCCGAGAGCTTCGGGAAGCTTCGAGGCGGAGGGCACGTGGCGTGATCGCGGGGTTTGCGTCGAGGTGAAGCGAAGCCGCGGTGGAAGCGTGTCCGTCCGATGAAGACTTGACCAAAATGCCCCTGAGGGGTTGTATCTTCATTTAAGTTGTAGGGGTAGCGTGGTCATTTACCTCCCTCCGATGGGCTTCGTATAAATAGCGGAGAGGTGGATGGCATCTCTCTCTCTTGGGCTCTAGGGCTTTCTCCCCCGGTAGATTTCTCTGAACTGCTTCTTTTCTCTCTGGATTCCTTAGGCTAGACTCTTTTACAGACTCTGACCTCTGGATGTATGGAAGCATTCGGCATCCCGGTGATCTCCTAGTCCCTTGTGATTTTCGTGTCATTTTCGGGGCTATTTTTGGGGGTTTTCGTTCTTCGCTCGATTCGTGAGTTTGGAGGCGTTTCTTCACGGATTTCTTTGAGGGGATCATGGGTGGATGCCTTGCGCATGTTTGTGTATGATCTTGACCCCTCAAACGCCGTGTAGAGCTTTCGATTCGTGAGTTTTTGGCCGGAGTTCGTGTTCTTGGTGGAGTTCGTGTGATCCGCAATTCCCGGCGATTTAGTGGCTTAGAGGTCGAGATTTTTGGGGTATAGCTTCACCTTGTGTTGCTTATCATCTCCCCCAAATCTTGTCTCAAGAGCTTTTGGCGTTTGGGAGATCCGGTGATGAGTTCTTGGAGTTGACCCCGCGGGTCGGGCGTTTTTCTGCTCTGTTCGTGCCTGGCAGACTGTCCGCGGCCTCAGTGCGGACTGTCCGCGAGGTGTCGACAGTGCAGCTGTTCTTCGTGTTCTTTGTTTGTTCTTCGCGAGGTTCGTTTCGATCCGTTGTGTTCGGGCTTTTGTTTTGCAGGTAGTTCGCGGACCGTCCGCGTGGTCCTGGCGGACTGTCCGCGTGGCCTTGAGGTTTTGTCTGGGGTGGCTTGTGGTTTGTCTGGGGTTTCCAGTGTCTTTGGCGGACCGTCTGCGGTGCACGGTCGGACAGTCCGCGAGGAGACGATTTTCTCCCGAACTCTCTGTTAGCTCCTGTGTCTATTTCGGACCGTGCGCGCCTGCCTGTCGGACTATCCGCGACTACCTGGCGGACCGTCCGCGGCAGCCTTGCGGACCGTCCGTCCTGGACGCAGGAACTAGCTCGAGTTGATCGGTTCCTTTGATTCCTATCTTGTGCTTCTGCATGTGCTTCAAGGAATCGTTCCTAAGACTTGTGGTTGATCCTTAACCTTGTTGTCTTGGCGATTGGTGTTTAATTCGATCCATCTCTTGTGTGTGCTTGGATTTGAGTGGGGTCTTGGCTAAGTTCTTTCCGAGGAATTTTTATCAGCTCCCATTCACTCCCCCCTCTCTGGTCGCCCTATTCAGTCCTTCAATTGGTATCAGAGCCGGTTACGGATCTTCGTGATTCTAACCAGTCTAAGATCCAAAGATGGGCGATTACGGCAAGGGGTCGGGTCCTCCGCACTTTGATGGCAAGAATTACCCGATGTGGGAGAGGTGCATGGGCGCGTTTTTGCGAGGGAAGGGAACTCTCATCTGGGAGGTCACTCAGAATCCTCATTATGTCATCCGAGAGAGTTTTCTGCTTCCAGGATCGCGGGACATGTTTGAGGCCAACAGCAAGGCCGTTGATTACTTGTTCCGTGCTCTCTGTGCCTCGGAGTTTGATCAAGTGTACGGAGAGGATGTGGCCGGAAAGATTTGGCTCAAGTTGAAGAATGCTCATGTTGGCAATGCCCAAGTGCAAGCCCGGATGTTTACCACTTACCGGAGAGAGTACGAGAACTTCACTCATCTCCCCGGTGAGTCGACCGATGCTATGTTTCAGCGCTTCACTTGCATCGTCAACAACATGAGGGCCAATGTGACAGTGCTCCCATACACGGATCATGATCAAGCTATCAAGCTTTTGCATGCCCTGGATAGGTCTGTGTGGGAAGCTAAGATCGAGGCCATTGAGGAGTCAAGCGCGTATGATACGCTGACGCTGGATGAGCTGTTTTCCAAGCTCAGGTCTTCAGAGGTTGATCGTGGCTTGAGAGCCAAGAGCGAGAGCCCCACTGATCCTCATAGTTTGGCTCTCGTCTCAGGATCAAGGACTAACGCTAACTCTGGTGATTTCTCTTTGTCTTGTCTTGTGTCCTTGCCAGATGAGGACTTTGATGTGCTGAGCAAGGATGATCTCGCCTTGTTGAGCAAGAGGTTTGGGCGGATGTACGAGAACAGCAAGAATGCAAGGCGGAGCTCGGGGATGTGCTATCAGTGCGGGAAGCACGGGCACTTCATCGCCGAATGCCCTGATGCCATGGAGATCAGGAACGACTACAAGGGTAAGCCCAAGCACGACTACAACAAGCACTACTCCCGGAACGACTACAAGGACAAGCACAAGGACAAGAGCGAGAGAAGGCACAAGAAGAGTGGCGGCCACAAGAAGAAGACCGCTCGAGCGATGGTGGTCGGAGCGAGCGACATCGACTCGACATCAAGTGATGCTTCTTCCGGTTCGAGCAGCGAGGAAGAGCAAAAGAAGCGCAAGGACAAGCGGCACATGGGCAAGAACATCACCGGCCTGAGCTTCATCGCACAAGGAGGCTTTTGCGGCATGGCGAGGTATGACAAAATCCCAACTTCTTGTTAGAGGAGAATGCTAGGCTGAACGAGTTGCTTGACAACCGTGATGATGTGCTTAGAAAGACCAACAAGGAGAAGAGGGAATTTAGGTCTTTGTTGGGTGATGCTAAGGACTAGGTAGCTGAACTTGAATCCTTGCTTGTGGATGCTCGTAATGAGATAGCTGCTTTGAAATCTACTCCTGTGGTGTTGGATGAAATTGATTGTGGTGATTGCTCAGTTTTTCTTGCTGATTTGACTGCCCTTAAGGAGAAACATGCCTCTGTCCTTGAGAAACTAGATGTGGTTAGGATTGAATGTGATGAGTTGAATTCTAGGCCAGCTTTGTTAGGAGCTTGTACTTCATGTCCTATTTTGCATGCTAGGCTAGATGAATCTCACACCAGAATTGTTTCTCTTGAGGCGGCATTGAAAGCTCCTCTTCCTACATCATGTTCAACTTATGAGATGCATGCTTTGAAAAACATGGAACTTACACACTATGTTGATCGTCTGCAGGATGAAAATGATGAACTTAGGAAGTTGATGAGTTGGCTGTCTGGGCATGAGCCACAATTGAGTTTGATGTTGGCTCAGTTCAAGCGGTTTGATGGTCAGGCGTTGGGGGCTGACAAGAGTGGTGAGGGAGAAGAGAAAGCTGGAGAGACACCCACACCATCCCACACCATACCCATGAACAAGTATGCCCCCAAGCCAAACCACTTGAGAAACAAGCTTGACACAACTCCAGACCCACCAGTGTTCCCCCAGAAAACAGAGAATTACTAGAAACCCATCAAGTTTGTGAGCAACCTGGGTAATGTCTTTGAAGGGAAGTCAGGAGAGAAAGGTGTTGAGAAGCCCACAGAGAAGCCACCACCTAAGCCAGTGCCAATCCGTTTCCATTGTGATTATTGTGGGAGGGATGGGCACAAGGATGAGTTCTGTTTCCGGAGGAAGAGGGATGAGCGGTTTGCTAGGGAGATGGCAAACAAGAACAGGTACCACCTTGCTCGTGGTGTGCCTGAGCCTCGTATAGGGCCGCTACCTAGGGGTGATGTGTTTGTGAGGACAGTTCCTACTCGTGGAGGTGGAGGTGGAGGTGTGTTCCCTCAGAGAGACAGGCGTGTTGGGTTTGGGCGTGGTGAGTTGGTTCGACGTGCTCCTTCTCGTGACCGTTACGAGTTTGGGAGGCACGATCGGAGCTTTGGGTCTCAGATGGACTACGGGCCACGTTTTCCCCCTCGTGGTGCGCGTACTCCTCCAGTGAGATGTGACAAGTCCTTTGGTGGTAGGCGTGAGAGGGCTCCGCCTAGAGGTTCGAGGATGGATTTTTCTAACCCTTCTTTTGAGCAAATGGCTCAGCACTGGTTTGACTCTTTTGGTACTAACCCCAGTGTTGAGTCGCTTGCTCATTCTCGTCCTCGTTTTTGATTGCAGGTGGAAGGCTTGGAGAACTTTTGTTGATAGACTCCAGTTGCTCAAGACACATGACCGGAGATCGTGGGTGGTTCTCCAGCCTCACCTCGGTGAGTACGAGGGAGTACATCACTTTCGGGGACAATGGGAGAGGACGAGTGCTTGTGGAAGGTATGGTGAAGGTGAGTAGCAAGGTGACCTTAAGAAGTGTGGCCCTGGTCAAGTCACTTGGTTTCAACCTGTTGTCAGTATCTCAATTACTTGACGAAGGTTTTGAGGTTCGTTTTAAGTTGGGTGCTTCTCGTGTGCTTGATTCTCGAGGCGATCTTGTCTGTACGATCGTCCTCGAGGGTCAAATCTTTTGTGCCGATTTTTCCCAGTCTATTGGTCCTCCTCGATGCTTTGTTGCTGGCGTTTCGGCCGAGCTTTGGAAATGGCATAGGAGGTTGGGACACTTGAGCTTTGAGTTGCTTTCCCGCTTGAGTGGTCTTGATCTTGTCTGAGGATTCCCTAAGTTGAAATTCGAGAAGGATTTGGTTTGTGCTTCTTGTCAGCATGGAAAGATGGTTGCCGCTTCTCACGCCCCTCTGACTTCGGTCATGACTGAGCGACCTTGTGAGCAGTTGCACATGGATTTGGTTGGGCCAGCTCGTGTTCGCTCTGCCGGTGGGAAGTGGTATGTTCTTGTGGTTGTTGATGATTTTTCGAGGTACTCTTGGGTTTTCTTTCTGGAGGATAAGAGTGAGACATTTGGCTTTGTTCGAGACTTGATCTTGAGGTTGAAGAATGAGAGACATGGTGATGCCATTCGAGCTATACGCAGTGACAATGGCACAGAATTCAAGAACTCTTATTTTGATGCCTTTTGCAGTGATCTTGGTCTTGATCATCAGTATTCTTCTCCATACGTCGCTTGCCAGAATGGCGTAGTGGAGAGGAAGAACCGGACCCTTTGTAAGATGGCCAGGACGATGCTCGATGAGCACATGACTCCTAGGCGTTTCTGGGCCGAGGCGGTCAATACCGCTTGCTATGTCTCAAATCGCATCTTCCTTCGTGCCTTTATGAAGAAGACCTCTTATGAGCTGATGCATGGCCGACTAACCAAGGTGAGTCACTTTAGAGCTTTTGGTTGCAAGTGTTTCATTCTGAAGAAGGGCAAGTTGGATAAGTTTGAGTCTCGTTGTTCGGATGGGATTTTCCTTGGTTATGCGATTCATTCTAGAGCATATCATGTGCTCAACCTTGACACTAACCGAATCATGGAGACTTGCGAGGTTACCTTCGACGAGACACAGCCATGTAGCTCTTCTGCTTTTGAGTGTGCAGGTGACGAGGAGATTGGAGCGAGGATCTTTGAGGATGAGAAGGACGGAGATGGAGACGACGACGATGATGGTGGTGATGCTCCAGCGGCTGATCGTGTACGTACTACTTCCACTACTACGACGACGATCGAGGACGGACCATCCCCTACACCCACTACGACTGAGGCTGTTCGAGTGGAGGCTGCTGCTGAGGGGGAGGTTGTGTCCAGGCGAGAGGCTCCCCGGCGAGTACAAGTGGATCACCCACCGACGACCATCATTGGTGACCTTCATGAACGCACTACACGGTCGAGGTCAAGGAATACTTCTCATTTCGCTCATTCTGCCTTTGTTGCGTCGTTTGAGCCCAAAGATATTCGACATGCTTTGTCTGACGAGAATTGGGTGAATTCCATGCATGAGGAGTTGGAAAACTTTGAGAGAAACCAAATCTGGGTGTTAGTCGATCCACCGCCAAATTGCCGTCCCATAGGTACCAAGTGGGTGTGGAAGAACAAAGAGGGTGAAAATGGGATGGTTGTGAGAAACAAGTCGAGGTTGGTGGCGCAGGGGTACAACCAGAAAGAGGGCATAGACTATGAGGAGACATTTGCTCCTGTGGCCCGTTTGGAGGCAATTAGGATCCTTCTAGCCTTTGCCGTGGCTAAAGGATTCAAGTTGTATCAAATGGATGTCAAGAGTGCTTTCTTGAATGGGGTGATAGAGGAAGAAGTGTATGTGAGGCAACCCCCGGGGTTTGAGAGTGAAAAATACCCACACCGTGTATACAAACTCCAGAGAGCGCTCTATGGGTTGAAACAGGCACCTAGAGCTTGGTATGACAGGTTGAGAGGATTTTTGCTGAGTAAGGGGTTTGTGATGGGCACAGTTGATAAGACCCTTTTCCTCCTTAAGCATGGGATTGTCCTTTTGATTGTTCAGATATACGTGGATGACATAATCTTTGGTGGCTCTTCTCATGATCTTGTTGCCAGATTTGCAGATGACATGAGCAGGAAATTTGAGATGTCCATGATGGGCGAGCTGCAGTTTTTCTTGGGTCTCCAGATCAAGCAGTGCAAGGATGGGACCTTTGTACATCAGGCGAAGTACACCAGGGACATGGTGAAGAAGTTTGGCATGAACGACTCCAAGCCGCTGACTACACCGATGAGTACGACTACGGCTTTGGACGCGGACGAGGACGGCGAACCCGTGGACCAGAAGGAGTACCAGAGCATGATCGGCTCCCTCCTCTACTTGACGGCGACGAGGCCAGACATACAGTTCAGCGTGTGTCTGTGCGCTCGTTTTCAGGCTTCACCGAGGACTTCACATCGGCAGGCCGTCAAGCAGATTTTTAGGTACTTGAACTACACTCCTGAGTTTGGTCTGTGGTACTCTGCCTCCTCGACACTCAGGCTTCATGGCTTTTCTGATGTGGATTTTGCTGGGTGTCGTTTGGATCGCAAGTCCACTTCTGGGTGTTGTTAGTTCCTTGGTTCTTCTTTGGTCTCTTGGTCATCTCGCAAGCAATCGAGTGTAGCTCAGTCCACCACCGAGGCTGAGTATGTAGCTGCTGCTAGTTGTTGTTCCCAGCTGCTTTGGATGACCTACACCATGAGTGACTTTGGTGAGGAGTGCTCCCAGGTTCCACTTTTCTGTGACAGCACCAGTGCCATAAGCGTAGCCAAAAATCCTGTCCTCCACTCCAAAACAAAACACATAGAAGTGAGGTACCACTTCCTGAGGGACAATGTTGAGAAGGGAAACATATCTTTGTCCTATTTCCCTACCCAAGACCAGCTAGCTGACATTTTCACCAAACCACTTGACCAAGCCACTTTCACTCGCTTGCGAGGTGAGCTTGGGGTGTGTTTTCCTTTCTAGCTTGGGTCTTGGAGCTTCTCATGTATATATGTGTCATATGTTCATTTTGTTGCATTTCCTTCATGCATTTTAATTTCTGTACAAAACCTGGTAGGATAGCCATCTTTGGATCACTTGAGCTAGGATTGAGCTTCTCTTATATACATTGATCACTGATGTGCTATGGATGATATATGTGCATGTTTGGTAATTTGTGGATGTACATGCTATGCTCTTGATGGTTTTGCCATACATGTATGATGAGATAGCATTTTGTTTGTGAAATTGAAAAATTGCCTCTCTCATGAGTAGATGCTTGTCTATGCTCAATTTGTGCTTAAATGCTTATATCATGCTCAGTTTGTGCTTGAGGATCATATTCTCTTCGCTTGGGGTCAAAGATCCTTTGTCATTGTAAATGTTTAGCCCTTTTGCTTGCTTGGGGAGGAGCATAAGCTTCTTTTTGCCGCAAAGGCACTTCATGTACCATGTTTAATCTTGAAAATGAAATTGGTATGTGAATTGCCTTATGCTTGAAAAATGAGCTCCTAATCATGTTTTTATGCTTTTGATATTCATATCTTGGGTGCTAAACCGTAGCGTGCCTGTCTACCATGAGAAGTCTCATTTTAAGAAGTAGACACATGGCTCGGTGGCTTTAACATGACTTGAGTAGCTTGTGGGCGTTTATAATGATCTTGTGATGAGAATTTGTGATCTTGCATAAACTTTGAATGATCTAGTGCCTTTATGTTCAAATTGGTATGGATAGGATCTTGCTCATGAGATGCATGTTTCTTTGTGAAAATTGCTTAAAATTACTTTTAGCCATGTCACATGCTTATATGTCTCTACCTTCTTGATGGCAATGTGCTAGATACACCATGACTACTTTGCTTGCTCTATGTCTCATTTGTAGCATTTTGTTGTGCTCTTTGTATATTTGAGAAGATTAGTAGATTGTATATGTGCTTTGACATGCTTTTTTCATGAACAAGGGGAAGAGCTTCATATACCTTGATTCATGCATTGTCAACAAGGGGGAGAATATACATGCATTTGGGGAGAATTGTCATGCATTGGGAGTTTTTGGGGAAAATTGGTATGCATTTATGAGATGTGGCATGTGAGGAGTAAAATTGAGAAGAGGAGGTTGCATTTGCTCAGGGGGAGTGTGCATATGTGCAGGGGGAGCTCCTTTGTGTTTCCTGAGTTTTGCGCTTTGTGATGTGCTCCTTGTGAGCTTTGTTTTGTCTCGGCTGTGTCGAGCCGTTGCTCTTGTCTTAGGGGGCCGAGACTTGGATTGGCGAGTGATCGAGTTTTCGCTTGTTCTTTAGCTTTGGATCACTTGCTTGGGAGGTTTGTGTTCGTGGCTGTTTTCTTTTCTTTTTCTCTATCATGGTTACTATGGGTGTTGTCAATGCACTCATCAAGGGGGAGATTGAGGACCAGGTGTGTCCGAAGACCAGTGGAGGGTCGCACCTTAGTGATGAGTGATTGACAACGTTGTGTGGACTGATGCTTGGCTATGTGTGCAGGTACAGGTTGTGGCTTGACTCGTGTCGGTGCAGGTGAAGAACAAGCGCGAAAGGCCTTAGCCGTGGCGGCCTCCGGGTGATGGAGTGGCAAGTAGGCTTGGTTCGATGGACCCGGTGGCTGATGGGGTCAACCAATGGGGTCAAGAGCGAGCCGTGCGGTGCAAGACTGGCAAGCTGAAGTCGTGAACATGGGCCGGTGCAAGGTAGCGGTTGAAGCCCGAAGCTTGCACACGGGGTTTGGTGGTTTGCCCACAAAACCATCAGGTGGACGGTTTCTTGGTTTGGCCCGCAAAACCAAGCCCGGAGGCCCGAGGCGACGGAGACGGTGATCCGAGAGCTTCGGGAAGCTTCGAGGCGGAGGGCACGTGGCATGATCGTGGGGTTTGCGTCGAGGTGAAGCGAAGCCGCGGTGGAAGCGTGTCCGTCCGATGAAGACTTGACCAAAATGCCCCTGAGGGGTTGTATCTTCATTTAAGTAGTAGGGGTAGCGTGGTCATTTACCTTCCTCCGATGGACTTCGTTTAAATAGCGGAGAGGTGGATGTCATCTCTCTCTCTTGGGCTCTAGGGCTTTCTCCCCCGGTAGATTTCTCTGAACTGCTTCTTTTCTCTCTGGATTCCTTAGGCTAGACTCTTGTACAGACTCTGACCTCTGGATGTATGGAAGCATTCGGCGTCCCGGTGATCTCCTAGTCCCTTGTGATTTTCGTGTCATTTTCGGGGCTATTTTTGGGGGTTTTCGTTCTTCGCTCGATTCGTGAGTTTGGAGGCGTTTCTTCATGGATTTCTTTGAGGGGATCATGGGTGGATGCCTTGCGCATGTTTGTGTATGATCTTGACCCTTCAAACGCCGAGTAGAGCTTTCGATTCGTGAGTTTTTAGCCGGAGTTCGTGTTCTTGGTGGAGTTCGTGTGATCCGCGATTCTCGGTGATTTAGTGACTTAGAGGTCGAGATTTTTGGGGTATAGCTTCACCTTGTGTTGTTTATCATCTCCCACAAATCTTGTCTCAAGAGCTTTTGGCGTTTGGGAGGTCCAGTGATGAGTTCTTGGAGTTGACCCCGCGGGTCGGGCGTTTATCTGCTCTGTTCGTGCCTGGCGGACTGTCCGCGGCCTCAATGCGGACTGTCCGCGAGGTGTCGACAGCGCAGCTGTTCTTCGTGTTCTTCGTTTGTTGTTCGCGAGGTTCGTTTCGATCCGTTGTGTTCGGGCTTTTGTTTTGCAGGCAGTTCGCGGACCGTCCGCGTGGTCCTGGCGGACTGTCCGCGTGGCCCTGAGGTTTCGTCTGGGGTGGCTTGTGGTTTGTCTGGGGTTTCCAGTGGCTTTGGCGGATCGTCCGCGGTGCATGGTCGGACAGTCCGCGAGGAGACGATTTTCTCCCGAACTCTCTGTTAGCTCCTGTGTCTATTTCGGACCGTCCGCGCCTGCCTGTCAGACTGTCCGCGACTACCTGGCGGACCGTCCGCGGCAGCCTGGCGGACCGTCCGTCCTGGACGCAGGAACTAGCTCGAGTTGATCGGTTCCTTTGATTCCTCTCTTGTGCTTCCGTGTGTGCTTCAAGGAATCGTTCCTAAGACTTGTGGTTGACCATAACCTTGTTGTCTTGGCGATTTGTGTTTAATTCGATTCATCTCTTCTGTGTGCTTGGATTTGAGTGGGGTCTTGGCTGAGTTCTTTCCGAAGAATTTTTATCGGCTCCCATTCACTCCCTTCCTCTCTGATCGCCCTATTCGGTCCTTCAGCCGCCGTCCACGTGTCGCCTGTGCGTCACCCCGGCGTACGGACGCCTCGCGTCCCTCGCTATGGACAGCGCGCACGCCGTGGGACCTCCGCCTTACCCACCAGTCGTACGTCGCATCCACCCGTGTTCACGCGCCGGCCCCACGCCACGCGCCGAGCGCGACGGCTGCCAGCCGCGACCGCGCGTGCGCGCGCCCCGACGAGCTGAGCTGCGGGATAAAAAGGGGGAGAACAAGGTGTCGAGACCTTTTTCCTCGACCGCCTCGCCGTGCTCGTCCGTCCTGCTCAATTTTGTGCATCGCCGTGCCTTGGTGCGCTCGAAGCCGAGCTCCGCCAGTGCTCCCACGGCCGCCGCCGCCTAACTCCTCCTCCACTCGTTTTCCGTCGCCCCCAATAGTTCCCACCCCTTCCCTAGACCTCCTCGAAGCCTGCATCGCCCTCCGTGCACCATCCGGCCGCGCCGTCGTCGACCAATCGACGTCGCGGCGGGCGCTCCAAAGCCGCCCTGCCGCCTACGCCAGGCAACGTCGTCTCTAGCCCGAGCTCCGCCGGCATTCGCCCCTAGCAAGGTGTGCAAGGCCGCCTGGGCCGCTTCCCGGCCGGGCTCGGCCGGAACTCGCCGCCGGTGAGGTCCCAAGGCTGGCGAGGGACCCCTTTGCGTCGATTTCATTTTGTCTAGGGAGTTTTCTGTGAATTAGGGGCATGGTTGTAATATCGAAAACTTAGTCCAGGGGTCCGAGTGTAAAAGAGTTTCTTTAGGTTAGCTGAAACTTCGAAAAATCATTAAAAATCGTAGAAAAGTCAGGAAAATGTAAATCTGGTTTTGTTGAATTCCTTTTGAAGAAATCTACCTTTTCTAGAAAGGTTATATAGGGTTTTTCTGTGCAGATTTTGAATGAAAAATCAAACTCAGTTTGAAGTGTTTTTGTTGTAGTTTAAAATATACTCCTGATATGGAAATGAAATTTGGATATGTTGTTCTTTATAGCATGCTTGGTTTGGTTACCAAAGTTGACATCAGCTTGATTAGATATTTAGTTATGATTTATGTGATCTTCATGCTAGATTAATCTTGATGCTTTTTATAGTCCCTTTAATAATTTTTTCTCTAAGCACAAATGCACCCCATGGCTTGGTCATGATGAGTAGCACCTCTAGTAGAGTGGATGTGATTTTAGGCTTTGATTGGATTTATGTTTTCTATTTAGTCTTGTGTAGGATGTTAAATTAATAACTTGAAAGATAAATTAGATCTACACTTGTGCCTTGGTCAGAGGCTTAGATTTGACATGAATGACTTGTAGAAGAAAGTTGAGACCAAAAAGATTAGTAAATATTTTTATAGGATTTATTTGATTTATGCTAGGCTGATTTTTGTCTTTTTCATATAAATTAATTTGTATGTGATCTTGAACTAAACTTTGGCATGTGAGCTTAGTTTAGGTATGTTTTGCTGTGTACCAAAGTTTAGGACCATTGGAAGTGTATTTAATTTAATATGGATTTTTGATGAAAGGCTAGCTAGAATTTAAATAAATAAGTTTTTGCTCACTTTTAGGTTTAATTAAGAAATTCATGAATTGTTTCTGATCGTTAATATTAAAAACACCACCTTGCTGTTTTGTGAAGTTAAGTAATTTATTTTGCTTAGATGTGCACACAACCACCATCAAAGTAACTTTTAATTAACCACCACACCACCCCATGTTCTTTATGAGAAAAATATTATGTGTTTAGATGAATGTGGCCAACAAGAGTTGGTTTTGGTGGTAATTCTCCCACCCTCACCATCACCTAATGCATGTGCATGTGTATCGTGTAGAGTTGCCAGACGGGACGTACATGCTCGTCCAGGAGGGAGATGGAGCAGCTGATGGTGAGTTGAACTACGCCAGTGTGCAGCAAGACTTGGGTCAAAGTCCAGAAGAGCCCAAGGTTGTAGTTGAAGAAGAGGAAGGCAAGCACCGGATTGCATTGACCCAAATTTTCTAACTTACAATTTATATTTTGTATTTCTGTATGTATGTGCATTAAGTTTCAGGAGTTGATTTGAAACCTTAGATGCATGACCCTTAGGTTCCTATGCTCTTTTACTACTATGCTAGGTGGCTGGTGCCATAATTTAAGGACACGGTACAAGTCGAGTAATGTCTCATTGCTCGCGAGATATAGGTTACTTAAGTTGGAATCATAAGTTTGGTTAAACTGACTCACTCATGTGGTAAGAGCAATGAGTTTGGTCTCGACCGAGTAGTATGTGCTGGTTAAGCTTTTGAACGTACCAAGCACTTGTCGGGAATGGGACCGGTAAGCCTAGTACCTAATGAACCAGTGCGGGAACTTTATCGCTACTAATCTTGAGGTGCGCCTCTAGGCTCGCCCCCTGTAGTGCATGTGTGAGTCTGGACGTACTGTGTTGGGCGTACCAGTAAACCTTGTACTTAGGAATGTAGCATCTGATCCTAAACTAAGGGAATGACGGGAACCGCCTGGTTGGGGTATACCCCGTATTCGATTTTATTTGGTTTCTTGGGGTATACCTTCTTCCATGTGTTTGGGTTGTACCTTGCAAGGTTTATAAATTCGATCGATCGTCGGTCTCTCGCCGTTATCTGAGACTGCTTAACCACTGGCTACCCCATCTTGTATTATGGAACAGATGGATTAATTTTGTTGTTTGAATAATATTGTTTGCATAACTACTTAATTAGTTTAGGTACTTACCTAGAATGGTTAATCTACTAGAATTTGAGCTAAAATTTGGAAAATAAGGATCAACTCTTAGTCGCTTTTGGCAAAACAAACCCACCAGCCAAAAAGTCTTTCATATCTAGTTTAAATTTATTTTGGTCGGGTAAGTCTTGCTGAGTATTAGAATACTCAGCCTTGCTTTTGATGTTGTTTTCAGGTAATGATATCTGGCCTGGCCCTATCCCCTCGGGTTGGGAACTTAAATGGGAGAATGGTGATGACGATGAGTGATATGCTATGGATGGCCTCCCATGTGTATCATACGGCTAGTTTACTTTTCCGCTGTTGAAACTCTGAACTTTACTTTTATGCATGAAACTTGGTTTGTAATAATTTAACCTTGTGGACTGTTTTGTAATTTGAATTTGTTCTCTGGACCCGCCTTCGTGTGGGCTTGTGGCATATTATCGATCCTGTGTTGTAAGAGATTCAGCGGGTTTGACCCGACAGAGATGACAGAATACTTCCTTATTATCGCTTAAAGGCCAAGTGGACCGGCTTAGGTGATAATACAGAATTATTTTGGACGGTTCTGTCACAAATAGATGGCACCCATGTTCATGCAAGAGTCCCAACAAAGATCTCAACAGCATTTAGGGGTAGAAAAAACTACCCTACTCAAAATGTGCTTGCTGCAGTTGACTTTAACTTGAGGTTTACATATGTACTAGCTAGATGGGAGGGGTCTGCGCATGATGCCCTTATACTGGCTGATGCTTTAGAGAGGAATGATGGATTGAGGGTTCCACCAGGTACCTATGAACTAATTTAGTCATTGACATTCAACATAAGCATTCTAACTAATTGTTGCCTAACTAATTATTTAGGTAAATACTACCTAGTGGACGCTAGTTATGCATGCCGGCCTCGGTTCCTACCACCATACCGAGCCGCTAGATACCACTTGAAAGAGTATGGTGGTGGGAATTACCCTACTAACAAGGAGTTGTTCAATTTGAGACACTCAAGCCTAAGGGTCACAGTTGAGAGGGCGTTTGGGGCTCTCAAGAATCGCTTTCGTATTCTTGATAACAAGCCTTTCCACCCCTACAAGACACAAGTCAAATTAGTCCTAGCATGCTGCATTATTCATAACTGGATTACAAAGCATGGGGAGGATGAGTTCTTCCCTCATGCAGCAACATGGGAACCAAACCCAGCTACAGAACGAGTTGATGCTGCAGTTGATAATGCAGCTTGGGGGTCTTAGAAGGGATGCAATTGCTGATGATATGTGGAACAATAGGGGCCACTACCATGTCTAGTGCTTGTAGTGATTACTTGGTAGTTTCTGTGTTTGAGCAGCAGTCCATGCACTTGTGCAATGATGATGTTTTAATTGTCTCTTGAGGTTAAGAACTTATGCAATGATGATGCTTATATTTATGTTTGAGGTTATGAACATGTGCAATGATGATGCTTATATTTATGTTTGAGGCTATGAACATGTGCAATGATGATGCTTATATTTATGTTTGAGGCTATGAACATGTGCAATGATGATGATTATATTTATGTGTGAGGCTAAGAACATGTGCAATGATGATGCTTCTATTTCTGCTTCTATTTCTGTGCAATGATGATAACATGCATGTTAACCAAATTAGGCTATGAGTTGTGCTATGATGATTTAATTGATCCCTCTCTGTTGTTTCATTTAATTGCTAATGAGTAAAAAATGATGACAACTAACTTACTGAGGCAAACTGTGGCTGGGAAATTAGGGGATGGCTCAGCATGTGCCTAGGATTGACTTGGAGGAGGTGTCAGAGGTTGTGACCTTGGATGGTGAGGGTGCTAAGAAGGTCACCATGGGGTTTGAAGCCCAGGAGAGTGCTGAGCAGCGCTCTAGGGGTGCAATGCGCTGGACAAGTGCAATGTCATCCTTTGTGTTGAGGCGCATGTGCCAGCTTATTCAGACTGGGGTCAAAACATACAAGGGTTTTAAGGAGGTGCACTTGAATCAGGTCGCAAAATACATGTCTGAGTTCACTGGTGTGGAAGCAACGGGAACTCAGGTGTATAACCATCTGAGGAAGTGGAGGCAGAGGTGGGGTGAAAGTGTCCAAACTGAGAGATCTCAGTGGTGCCCTGTGGGTTGAAGGTGTATGCATGATTAGCCTAGAAGAGGAGCACTATTTGGGTCACATCAAGGTCTGTGTTGTGCCTAGATGCCTATTTCCTTTCTTATTTGTTTTAGAACCCTCTCATCTTTACTAACTTGTTTTGCCACAACCACTAGGATCACCCTAAGGATGCAGAATTCCTTAATAAGCCCATATGTAAGAAATCGGATGCTCGTAGCCTAAGAGGGGGAGAGGGTGAATTAGGCAACTTAAAAACTTATCCTATGGCTTATCACTATTTGCATCAAAGATAAACTAGAACATGCTATCTAGATGTGCAACTAAGGTTGTTCTAGTGTGAAACTCCCATCCCAAAACAAGTTTTGCAACCTATAGCCAATACTAGCAAGATACTACTCTAGGAAAGTAAAGACAAGAAAGGATTGCAAGAATGTAATGCAGAAACGTAAAGGGGGATGAGAGGAAGCAAACTCTTGACACACAATTTATCCCGTGGTATCGGTAGGCACTAAGCCACCCCTAGTCCACGTTGTTGAAGCACTCTACACAAGAGTATTGCTTCCCGGTCACCAAGTCTCTCCCAAGAGCACCACTTGACTTGCCACTAAGGCTCGCCACGAAGGCACTCGCCAAGCTCCCTTGGTCACCTTGATGCCGCCTCCACTAAGGAGCTTCTCCACCAAGGGAAGGGGGTCTCCACGTCCCCCGCACAAAGTGTCCTCGCCGCTCCACACCAAGCCGGAGGGTCGAAGACGTTTGCCGGAGAGCCACTTAGGCTCCAAGGCTTCCGGCGCACCTCATACAACTTGATCCACTCGAGAAGCACCTCACAAGGTAGGCACACCTTGCACTCACTCAACTCTAAGCTAAGCCTAGCACTAAGCACACACACAAAGCATGTGCAAGTCTATCGATGAGCAATTTGGCACTTGGATTGCTTGGATATGATCTTCTATGAGTCTTGAACTCCTCTGCACTTCCACACACTCCAGCAACTCCAAATGGGTGATTGGAGGGGGTATAAATAGCCTAGCACATCAATATAGCCGTTGCTCTAACGGCTAGTTACGATATACCATCGGATGAACCGACGCTGTCATTTTATGTAGCGTCGGATCATCCTGTGCTGCAGCATGCCCTTCGGTATTTTGCTCATATCTCTTAGCTCCGAACTCCATTTTCGATGAGCTTATACTCGTTGGAAAGGTTATGAATTTCTACACAAGATTCTGAAAAAATCCTGAGCATTTGAGCAATTTTTGACCACCGGATGAACAGAGTTGCACCGACGGTACCAGAGGTTCATCCTGTCTCACCATGTTGCTGCTCTTAGTATTTTGGTCATAACTCTCTGCTCCGAACTCCGTTTTGGATGATCTTGTACTTGTTGGAAAGGTTATGAAATTCTACACAAGATTCTAAAAAAAACCTGAGCATTTGAGCAATTTTTGACTACCGGATGAACAGAGTTAGACCGACAGTTCAGGCTGTGATAGCAGAGGTTCATCCGGTGCTGAAGCAGTTGAACTCCAAATGTTACTGTTAGGTTTTGACACACCACCGGATGAACTGATGCAATCATCCTATGGTACCACCATATCATTCGGTGCTTATTCACTTGTTTTCTTCTTCTCGGGAATTCATCCTACGCTCATAAAAAGTGGACCGTCGGATCATCCTATGCCCAGTTTTTCAACACATCTTATTTTGGGCATAACTTTTTATTCCGAAGTCCGATTTTGATGATCTTGGACTCTATGGAAAGCTTGTGAGATAATGTACATGATTGAGTAGTATTCCATTCCATTTGATCAATTCAAAAATAATTATTCATGGGGCATTGTGTGTGGTTGCATCCATGAGACCTAGAATGTCTACAAAGACATGCTCGATGATATTGTTAGTCCCATGATTGTGATGCACATGAATCACCAAAAACATACTCGAACAAATGGCTATGGTGGCCATGTTCGCTACACCATAGTGCACTACAAGGAGATGGAAACCATCTTTAGGAATAATTTGGCAACTGGCAAGTATGCAACCACTACAAGAAACTATTTATTCTGTGACGCAATCATTCTGTCAAGGATTAAATAAAATTCATCGCAAACCAGCATCCGCAATGATTTAAATTTTCGTGGTGGAATGAGCGTCATTGATTAAATCTGTCGACGTTCCTTAATAAATGTCATGGTCTGTGACGTATCTGAATCGTCACGGAGCAGCCCAAGGCCCATGCAACCCAACCCAAAGCCCAGTTTTAGCGACGAAAATAATCGTCACGGATTGCTGCTGACATGGATCATTATATATGTGGCTGCCAACATGGATGCTGATGTGGCTGCTGATGTGGACGCCTACATGGAAAATGACGTGGCAACCTACATGGACAACGATGATGTGGCAGCCTACGTGGATGATGACGTGGCAGCCTACGTGGATGATGATGTGGCAGCCTAGGTGGACGATCACGTGGCAGCCTACGTGGACGATGACGTGGCAGTCGACGTGGATGATGACATCACCACATTTCCAGCCCAGTAGATATACAGCCCATAACAAATCTGGCCCATCAATTATATTAGGTTTTTTTAGCCCATTCAAACTTACAATTCCAACCAATGGATATCATTTCCAAAAATAAACAAAACTAGCATCACATCGGATACACTTAAATTTTCATCCAGTATTACATCAAATACAAAGAGGATCCAACACATCAGGTACAAGTTTTCATCCAGCAAGAGTTCACATCAGCACCTCCAGGAGCTTTCGTCTCTGAAAATGTAAAAGCAGAGCTATGAGTATATGACTACTACCAGGCACTTGTTCTTTGAAATATCAGTTAAAGTGGAATTATGCAAAAATGCAAGGGAGTTAAAGAAGTAATCCTTTTTTCCACATGACTGGAGTCTATGTGTTGCTACCGTTAGCAAAGGAGAAAAGGAATACCAAAGGGCAGAATTCCAGTCATATTTGTTAGCAATTTCTTGCCATAAAACTTGCTAAGAAACAACCAATCAAGCACTAATTAACAAGGCAAGCAAGGATAATTTAATAGGTTTTAAGTGCTAACCAATCATTCCAAAGAAGCACATGTCCCAAATCAACAAGTGACAAAATAGAACAATTGAGAATCACTAAAATGTAAGATCAAATGTTCTCATACCTCTGATAAAAAGATGAAACATAGTATAATAACAGGTCATGCAAGTTACATCACTTCTTATTTAGAGAGTAAATTTCAGAAATCACACATCTAGAACAAGTAGAAACAAGTTTTAAGTGAAGTAAGGTGCTCACGTAATTCAAATTTATAGTTCCTTAATTTCATGATATTATAAGTAAGCTTTATCCAGTCTTTAGTCAATTTGAAATAATAAGCAAGCACATACATTCCAGCAGTTCTTATCGGTCATGTAATTAGAAATTAACGCCACAACCGTGCCTGTTTGGGCATCTCAAAGAATGGACAGGTCACAAATGCACAGAAATACATGCCATGAAAAAAATGGGATTGGTTTCAAGCATGCCAGCAAGTCAATCTAACAAGAGCACTACATTTCTAGGGTTCACTGTAACAGCAAGGACACAAGGCAAGAAAATGAGTAAAGAAAATTCAATAATAGAACAACTATAGACTGAAGTTAACTGCAGAAACATCAATTCCATGGTCAACATTACATGATAGCAAACAAAGCACTATTGCAAATAAATTAACAAAGATGTGCTGTCCTAGTGAGAAGCAATAATCTCACTATTTATTGAATTAAAATATCCAAAAGAAACATATGAATGTCATAACAGGCATTTCATCGAACACTTCACAAGTGTAAAGGGCTAAACACTACTATGGCATCAAACTATTACTCAATCTTGCGACCAAATACAAACCAAGATCCAGCATCAAAATTGCACAAAGCTCTCGATCTGTTATTTACTACCCAATGCAGTATCTAGCAGTACTCGAATAGTTTAGGGATTTGAGAGGGAGGCACTTATCTGGGAGCTAGAGATGGATGATTGGTGCCAAGGATATCATAGAACAGGGCTGTGGAGCTTCCCTGAAAGAGCACATTGCCAAATACTAGTTAGAGGGGAATGTTAAAGTTCTAATATTAAGTGTCACAGGCGCTACAGGTTTAAAATTACCAAGGCTTTATTCTCACTTTTACCTAACAAATGACAGATTAGCATATGGTATGTTACAGTATACAAAACAATCCAATCCAATTTCCGAGTACTTCCTATTTTTCAGGCTCAAAACAAATCCAACAGGTCATATCACAGTACCAAATAATCACTTGTTACACCTCAAACAAACATTCTTGTGGTAAAACATCAGTACATCACAGACTAAGCACAACTCACTCTGTTTAAGATGAAGACAACCACATACAATTGGGGTTCTTCCAGAGAGAAATATGAGAGGATAACAGATGCATATAACAGAATACAGAGGATACTTGCAATAGCAACTCAAGCACAATTAAGTTTTTCATTCAGAGAAGGATAGCATCTCAATATTGAATGCAAGTAAGCCTCATGTTCAGATCAAAGTTCAAAGCTATTGAAAGGTACTCCTACTCAAGTTGAATATATAGAACAGAAGTAGTAGAACATCAGTACATCACAGACTAGTAAGCAGTTGCCCATTTATAAGCTAACAACTAAAAGACTAAGCAATCCGGGATCAGATTAGTAATTCAATGCACCATCATCTCTACTAGCAGCATACAAATGTGTAGATCGAGAATGGAGAGGATTCGAGATTGGAGATTGAGTGGCTTAGTGCAAGGGGAAATTATATACGCAGAATAATTTAACTACATAGGAGATAAAACATATCTAAAATAATTAGGTTCACTATTTGCTGAATTGACATATCTAAAATAAACGAATGACCTAACAGGCATTTCCTCAAACACTCTGCAAGTGGACAAGGCCAAAGACTACTATGGCAGCAATAAATTCCTCAATCTTGCGACCAAATACTTGAACCACCATCCAGCATTCAGAATTGCAAACAAATCAAATCACAGAGCTCTCGATCTGTTATTTACCACCCAAATCAGTATCTAGCACTAGCAGTACTGCAGTAGTTTGGGGATTTGAGACGGAGCATTTATCTAGAAGCTAGAGAGAGGTCTGGCGCTGGAGAAGGAGGTGTTGCTGGGCACGGTACTGCGGCCCCAAGCGGCGGCGGCTTGTACCTCCCCTGGCTGCCGAGGCCTTAAGGGAAAGGGGAAGGGGGAGGTGGCGTACCAGGTGCTGCAAACGGCGGAGCATCAGGCGAGGTCGAAGTGGCCTTCTGAGTGGAGGATGTCGTCGTTCAGCGACTGTGCCGTCAATCCAGAGCTGGAGCCAGGGTCGGGCCCCCTGCCTTCTCAAGCTTCGGCCTTGGCTGCTGCTCGCCTCCATGCTGGAGCCAGAGTGTCCCCCTGATGAGCAATATCAATAAAAAAATGATTCAGCAGGTGCTGGTGGCGGAGGATGCTGTGCCATGGGACGCAGCTAGGGTTCGTAGCCGAAGCGAGAAAGAGAAGGGGGGAGAGGAAGGATGCAGAGTGAGGAGGGGGCTTATCTTGGATCCGGTCGGGAGTGCATCCCATGCCGCACGACGCCTGTCGACGCCCAGATCTGAGAGCCGCCGACCGAGACGAGGGAGGCAGGCCCGCTCCAGCAGGCGATGGAGGCAGATCGCGCTCGGGGAAGGAAGGGAAGGCCAAGGAAGAGCCGCGTCAGTGGGGGAGGAAGGGGAGGCCAAGGAAGAGGTGCGGCGAGAGGCCGGTCGACGGGGGCCGCGGTAGGGGGAGGGGAGGGTGTGGATGGGGTCATGGGGAGGGAGGAGGGGGCTGCGGCCGGCCTGGGAGGAAATTAGTTAGGGTTTGGGATGCGGTTGCTTATATACTTTGCGAATGCGATCACAGTCGTCGAATCAGTGATGGACGGTTGGAAATAGTTGGGCCATTTGGGCCACACAGGCTTTGTTTCATTCCTGCTCTACTTAGCATTTTTCTTTTTCTTTTTTTGTTTTATGCACCATTGTGAAGTAGCACACACAAATAATAATCTTATATGTATTATTATATTTTTTAAATACAATATACTACATATAAGTTGTTACTAAGAAGTTCTAGTAATTTACTCACTCATCTACCATTTTCTACAGTTTAAATGAATTTCTGCAGGTTTATTGAAAATAATAAAAATTTGAACTACATGTATATCACATAAGATTTATAAAATTCCTAAAAAATATATTAAGAGTACATTTTCTCTAGTGTAGCTCATATCCTGAAAATAGATCAAAATTTAAAGTGTATACTAAGGATAATTTGAACTTGTACTAGTCACCTTGTTATAAAATAATGATAATAATATCTAAAACTTCTCCGAAAATTCTAAAAATTGACATGGAATCATTTTATGGATGTTTAAACTTTACATAAAATTTTCAAATGATTTCGATAATGGCGGAACCTACATTGTTTACAAATGGATACATCCCTCTTATAGTTTTCTAAAACTCAGAGTCAAACTTTGAGATTTGAATACCTCATGATTATTTTGGAATCGTATGCATCTAAATTTTGGACACAACCTTACGTTGACCATAACATTAGCAAATATGAAGTTACATTACCATTTTTCTCTTAAAAAAGTTGGTTTTCTATTTTTAAATACCTAATTAAGATACCTTTATGAAGTAACTTGAAAATTAATTACCTTATATACCCCCCGATACATTTTTCACATGTAGCAGACAATATTTAAGTTTCCTTCTAGGTGTTTCAAGATTTTTCGAATAGATTTGCTATTTTCTATCATTTAATTGAATTTCTGCGTGCTTATCGAAAGTAATTCGAAGTTGACCTATGTGTACCTCCAATTAGACTGAAAAAATTTCACAAAAATCATATTTAGTCTTCTATGTTCCATTCTAGGCCATATTTTGGAGATTGACGAGAAATGCAATTTGAGTTATAACGAACATTCAAACTTTTATGTCAAAAGTACAACATAATAATCATAATAATATTTGAATTTGGTCAAAAATTCTAGAAATTGGCATAACAACATGCTTTTGGTCCACAAGCTTGCTATAAAAAATTTAAGTGATTTCAAGGAAGTGACGACATACACTACTCACAAATGGATACATGGGTGACATAATTTCTAATAACTCAACACAAACTTTGAGATTTGAGTGGTGATTTACATTTTTAAAGTCGTATGCATCTCAAACTTGGCTAAAACCTTATATTTATCATAAAATTAGAAAAATATGAAGTTATGTTACCATTTATTATTGAAAAATATCTTTTATTTATTCTCTTTCGGTAGATGAAAAGAAGTTGTATAAAAAAGAAAAATGTAATAGCAATTAATATGAAAATGAACGATATTACGTGAAAGATCGTGATTTTACAAAAAATCAGAAAAAAGAATCAATGAATTTGGAGTTACTATGACCGAGAAACACTAGTTTCAAATTTTAAGTATAGATTAAAAAGAAAAAACGATGGGGAAACGAGCTTAGCGTGCGCCACGTGGTCGCGGCGAAGCAACTCGACCAACCCAGTGCTGCCACGTGGTCCCGAAGCTCAAATGATATGTATATAATTTAAACTATCCTCAGTTCATCACAACTTATGAAGTGTCCCAGTGGTAGCAGATGCTCTGTTGATGCTTGAGGTCGTGGGTTCGAATCCCATTCTCGCATGCTATTTTTTTCAACTTTCCTAGAGGTGATGCCGGAAAGGATATGGAAGTAAACTTCTGCAAAGAAACATAACTTCACTTGTAGCTCAGTGGTAACACATCCTCCTCCTTTCCCCCACATCGTGGGTTCGAATCCCAGTCCGCCCTAATTTTTTTTAGTGCGGATTATTTTTCGGAGGCCACGGGCTGCTGGGCTGGCGGCCTGGGCCAGCGTGGCTGGGCGCGGCCGGCCGCGGCCGGGGTGCATCCAGCTGCTGCCGTGATGCATCTGGCCGGGGCTGTGGTGCAGCCGGCTGCGGCCGGCCGTGGCCAGCTGGGCGCAGCTGGGGCGTGGCCGCAGCTAGCCGAGACGTGGCGGGCGTGGCCGCGGCTGGCTGGGGCGTGGCCGCGACCAACCGCTGCCATTTTTTCTATTTTTTTTATTTTTTTAAATTTTCCAAAATTTTCCATTCATAACATGACTATTTCTTATTTGTTGATGTTTTTAGATTGTTTTTCATTTTTTCCCATTCATAACATAACTATTTGTTATTTATTGATCGCGTCGAATCTGCTAAAACGTCGCAGTGTTGTGGGCTGGATTGCGACGAATTTAACAAATCGTCGCAGTGTTCTGGACTTGAATATCCATCAGTGCACATCCGTGACGAAAAACAGGAATACGTCACAGTGTTCTGGGCTTGAATATCCATCAGTGCACATTCGTGACGAAAAACAGGAATACGTCGTAGTGTTCTGGGCTTGAATATCCATCAGTGCACATCCATGACGAAAAACAGGAATACATCGTAGACGCAGTGCTCTTTGTGATGTTTTCTGAAAACGTCGCGGAGAATGCGTCACAGATTAAATAGTTTCTTGTAGTGAACGGGTTCTAATGAAGCTTTAGGGATCCCTTCTGACTTTGCTGACAGTGATGTGAAGAGTGAGGCATATGATGAGGAGAAGGCAGCAAAGGGGATGGAGGAGCATGCCAAGATGTTTGCTAATATGGGCAAGGAGATGGGAGATGGTCCATCTAGGAAGAGGAAGAGGTCTATCCTATCTGACGAGGATCATGATGTCTTCTCTAGTATGACTGAAGCTGTGAAGGATGTTGCTGCTGCTATCCGTGAGACCAAGGTTGAGGTGCTCAACCCAGACCTCTATGGGGCAGATATGTACACAACTGGGTTTAGTGAGGAGGCACTAATTGTTGCATTCTCTCATCTGGCTGACAACAAGGCCCAGGGTGATGCTTTTGTGAAGATGACTGATGCACACCGTGTCCTGTGGCTTAGGACATGGTTTGCCAAGCATTACTACATGTAGATCTTTATGCAGGTTTACTGACTGGTCTCTCTTTTGTGGAGTGAAGCCTCTTTTGTGGTCTCCTTGCTGCTTCCTCCTCCTTTTGTGAAGCCTCTTTTGTGCAGCATAGTGCTAACTGGAGCTTGCAACACTTTGCTCTTATGATTTTGGACAGTTGGGTCATGGTTGGTGATATGGTTTAGGTCTAGGATAGTGATGATGGTACCTATAGGTGGTGATGAAACTATGTGATGATGGGATGTTGTGGTAGACCAGTCACAGTATTTGCCAATGATGTAATAGGCTTTTAAACTACCTATGCAGTGTGCTATCATTCAAACTGATTTGCTATCTTCTGCACTTTGCTATCTTCTGTTATTTTGTTTCCTACACTTACTTGTGACTTTGTTGTCTTCTGTTTGCCTCAAATGATGATATGTGGACTGTTCTGAGCCCAACTCATAGGCACTAATGATGTATTTGTAACATACATGCATCATCTGAGCACCACTTTGTCCATACCCCCCTTCTATTATACATACATGCATGGTTCATCTATTTGCCTTTTTCCTGTCTTCTGTTATTTGTTTGCTACATTATTTCAGGATGCTCAACAAACATGGTTCATCTACAAGAAACTCACAACAACCATCTGTGAAGCTGGGAGGCCTAAACAAGTTCCTGTGTTCCATCAAACTGACAGGTGCATGAACAAAGACCAGCTCATCTCCTTCTTAGTGAAAACCTATCTGTTGTAGTGTTTTCTTTTTCATGTTTTAGTGTGCTTTCTTTTTTCATTAGTGTAAACTGAGGTGTATTCAAACTCATTGTAATTTCTATTAGAACTGTTATGGGACATGTATTATTTGGCAAATCTCTTAATCAGTTTGTAACATGAAAAACTTGATTGTGGACTGTGTACATCATGTAGGTGGTAACCTCACCATTTCATGCAAGTGGTGAGTGCACTTGTTTTTATTCAGGCAACCAAACATCAGTAGCTACATTCTTTCTTTGCATCTGCATGTGCATCTGGGCAACCAAACGTCGGCTCCCTACAGCCTAGCTCTGTAGGCGCTGGCAACCAAACTAGGCCTCCCTACATGCTCCTAGCCTGGCTAGCAGCAGCCTGTACAGACCGATGCAGGCCACAAAACTAGAGAAGAGAACCAAACGCATAGATAGAGCATCGGTAATGGTTATAGTAATAAATAAAGTGTTTTATGTAATAGTGTTCATATAAGATATATAGAATACTTGTTCAATAGTTTTACTATAGAGTAATTTTACATGGATCCACATACTTGTTCGATAGTTTGTTCAATACTTGTTTGGTTCGCCAAATTTACTTCGTTTGATGCGATGGGTGAATAGTGGCAATTAGTTAGCAATTTGCCGCATTGAGCCGCGTAGATAGAGAGATCAGCACACTTCAATTTGACGGATGAATGGTGACAATACCGAACTAAACAAGGCCTAACTCCCAACCTCACATGCTCGCCGGCCACCACTAGCTAGCCTCTGTCACCGCCCCTCCCCAAGGATCCTTCCCATACGCTGGCATCTATGCTCCACGCTGCTCCAACAAAGCGCCAAGCCGGCTACCCTACGGCGGAGGCCACGCTCCATCTCTGTCATGCCGCATCTACCTTGTGGCTCAACAACGACGGATGAGTTGGGCTTGTGGTGGGCCTACTACGTATCGTGTTTAGCAGGTTGTTGACGGCTGTTCAGTCCTACTTTTATACCGTCAACTCTTGCATTAAATAAATGAAAAGTGGTCATCAACATTAGAATAGGGCTTTATACTGACAAGTTTCACAAGTGTTGGTGTTTCTAGCTTTTGTTGCAGGATGCACCGGAATACGTGTTAAATGATACAATTGAGAGCAAGTGATCCAATGGCTTATATAGGACGTCATCCATAACAACCCCAAATGCCAATTTGGACTACACCATTGCGACGGGCTCGTCGAGACAATCGAAATGGATATATTATTTGCCTACGTCGCAGTTCGTATGAAGGAGATATGTGACTCACAAGATCACATCATGTGGGCCTCGTGGGACCCACAAGAGGCCACGTGGTGACGTGTTGCCACGTAGGATGCCATGTGTCCGTGACACATCACCAATCCAAGGAAACACACCTTCGACCAATCAGGAGCCAGTACATGGATTCAAGGGTCCACATCCCCATGGAAACGAGCTAAAAACACCGCATACACACCCATACACACATGAGGACCCACCTGGTAGTCACCTAGACGAAAGGCGGTGTGAGAGGAACCGACCTTTGGTCGGCCGATCCCCAGTTCGCCCGAACAAAGGTGAGCTCCTCTCATCCCCAACCGATGCTTGGCAGCTCTCCATTGGTTCCTCAAGCCATTCCGGGGTGTTTTGGAGTCATTTGGCACTCCGAGCAAGCCACCCTCTTGCCTATAAATAGAAGGGGAGGGGGTAGGAAATGAGACACACTTCACCATCCCCTTCTCCTCTTCTAGTTGTGTTAGAGTAGAAAGAGAGGGAGAGAGAGAAACATGTGCCTCTACTATGTCAATGTTCTTCATTTAGACTAAAGTGATTATCATTGTATTTTCTAATTAGAATAAAGTGTGTTCATACTGTTATGATATGTTTTTGTGTTCTTCATGTGTTCTTGATTTAGAGGCTTAAGTTCTTCGTGAACACAACCTTTTGATCTTGTTGCATAGGTTCATAAGCTCTCATATTCGTTTGTATGCATGCTCGTCAATTAGAATAAAGTGGATATTCATGACCAAAGTGGCATTCGTGATTCCTTCTAGCTTTTTGCTTGGTTGCATGAGTAGTCTTTTCCACTTTGCTAATGCGTAGATCTTCCGTTTATATGTCCGTTTGTTGTATGACGTTTGTATATGTTGCCAGCATAGCACAGGACTAGGTGCTCTCTTGCATGCCTTTAGTATAAGCTAGATCTTCTATAGTTGAGTGAGATCAGTTCTCCTCCTTGCAGGTTCGTCGCTCTATATTTAATATAGAGTACCGTAGGTTGCTACGCACCACGGGATAGCATAGTCAGGCTATGGTAGTAATCAGTAGCATAGACGTAGTGTCTAGGCTAAGGGTTATCCTTCGTTTTCCCTATATCCCACGGATTGGTAGAGGTAGATCGCAGGTGGTGACAGCCCTGTTGATCCTTTGAAATCCTCCACGTTCGGATATAGTGCAGGATGAGGTTGTTCTTAGAATCGTAGGACGGAGTCGCCTGACAGATCAGGGGTAAGCCGGTGCCCGAACCAAGTTCTTGAGAGATCAACCTTTAATCTCATCTGTAGAGCTATCCATAGGAATCATCTCCTCCAGTGCTTAATATCGTGGTGTGTCCTTAGACCATTAGAACCGAAGTTAGTACGCACACGTTCCCTTGGATTCGATACCTTTGGAATACTCTGAGGTGAAAGCTACAACGGTATCCGTGCGCTTGCGGATTTATTTCGTGTGTCACTAAAATACCCAACAAGCTTTCTGGTGCTGTTGCCAGGGAACAGTTGCTGTATCTATCTTCGAACCTAGTGGTCCTCGTATATTTTTATCTTTTCTTTTATTCTACCTTTACCCCCGTTACCCATGGAGAGGCCATCCTTTCATGACCTCTCCCCCTCAGCTCATGAGTCTTATGAGCCACCATCGCCGTCTTCACCCATCAATGACCTTCACTCTGATTTAATCGCTAAGGTTTGAGAGCTTTCGTTCTCTGGGTTGAGTGGTGAAAACCCAGATCATCATCTGCATAGGTTTGAACAATTGTGTTCGTGTTTTGCCTCTGTGATTATGAGACAAGATGTTCTTAGATGGAAGTTGTTCCCCTTTTCTCTTAGAGGAAGGGCTGAGAAATTGTTCATGCTTAGTGCAAGCACCTACGACAGTTGGGACAGATCCAGAGCGAAATTCTCTATCCATTACTTTTAGCAGTACGAGAAGGAAGCCATTGGCACAGCCTGGGCTAGATTTTCACCCTTGATGGAATCTATCCTCCACCATCCGAACCAATATGGTTTGTTGCTCCAATTCTTTTATAAGGGTCTCAAAAAGGATTCCGCCGATTACTTGTACTCTATCACTGGAGGGTTGTCCCTCTACAAGAATTTAGCTAAAATTGGGGGAATCTTAGATCATCTTGCTGAGAACACCCCCCTCACACCGAATCTCATCCTCTCTTGGAGGAATGCGAGTCAAGCGATAAGGATCCTCTAGCAGCTGAATCAAATCCTTCATCTTTTATATCTTTAGATTCAGCCATAGAACCCTCACCCGAACTAGAAGCATCAAAAGGGAAAGAAATTCCACTAGTGAAGTTCCCTCTCAAATTCGAGGAAGATCCATCCATAAACCACTTAGACAACTCAAATCCCTTCGCTACCCAATCAGGGGAAGAACCTTGTCCTGTCTACACTGATCATCCTAGAGATTCTATGACAGAACCTTCCCCTAGGCCTACGGTACCTCTTGTCCCTCCGAATGATGCATCTCTTAAGGAGGCTATGGAGGAGGAATGGTCAAATGAAGTGACACACTTTTCCGAAGCAATTTGGAATAGTTCACCCTCTTTGATCATTCCTTGTTCCATAAGGGGAACTACCGTAGAAGCCCATCTTAACCCCACTATGGAGGTTAATATTATGCCATGGCACCTAGTGTACACTTTGTTTGGCAATGTTATGCTAAGACCATCCGACAAGCTCTTCAAGAGTTGTCCCTCCTGACACATTCTTGAGTGTCGGGGGGTTGCATGTGTTGTGCCACTCCTAGTAGACAAGATCAAGGTTAATCTAGATTTCTACATCTTTGATGTCCTCGATCTTGATCTCCTCCTAGGCTCCCCTGTAGAAAAACTTCTCGATGCATCTCGAGTGAGCCTAGATGAAAAGCTTAGGGAAGCCGCTTTTGCCACCATTCCCTTACTTTCAGAAAGTTCTATGGAGAAGCCTCTTCCCAAGCAAAACCCGCTCGACGAGACGATGTATGTATCTCCGTTCGCATCGTCCGAGCCCGTTCTCGTTGAGGTTGTAGAATTCTCTACTCCTCAGGAGTATGACTCGGAAGACACTCTTCACCCTTGTGAAGGTGAACGATCATCATCACCCTCGATCGAGTTTGAGCCTCTTCCCACTGGCCCGCATTATGTTGTTCTCAACCTTTGATCGAGAATCAACATCGACCTTCCATGATGTATCTCTTGAGATGGAGAAATCACAGGCCATGGAAATCTATGAGGCCGACTCTGGAGTCCAAAGGAAAGGATTCCATTGATGAGCATGGTAGCTTCATTCTTGATACACCACATGAACCATGCTTGCATCATGCCTCTCAAGAGTCAGCCATGCTTAGTGCACTGAGCACGCACGAGGACTACAACCGCCTTATGGTCCTCTCCTGAAAAAAGTTTAGAAGGATGGTTGTAGATGCATATGTTTACCATAAGCATTGCAGATTTTGTGTATGCACTGTGGCACTAACCTTGCAGCTGAAGCTTCAATGATACATCAACAATTGGTGGTGAGACGGGAATGACATCACCAATGATGGCTGCAAGAAGAAGTTCCCATGGTCGAGCTTATGACCATAAACAAAGCACTACCAGGAGATAGCCTGGATTAGCATAGGTTTGTTTTATTTACCTTTTCAAATAAAGAGCAAGATCATTTTTTAGGATAGGTTGTCCTTCGGGTATTTTTGGTCGCTAACCCTTTCAGGTGAAGATTATAAAGAACAATGGACGGGTAGCACCTAAGAACATGTGAGCTACATCACCTCGACACTTTGGTAAGTTTTTGGTGAGGGAACATTACAAAAGGAAGCTTGATCTCCACACACTTGAGTTTTGTTGCTTAGCAATGCAAACTTCAAGTGTGGGGGAGGTATGTGAGCACCCCGAGTAAAGTTCCTCTCCTCCAAATCTTATCCTGGTTTGGAGACAATGTTAGCTCTTACATCTTGCCTAGTTAGGTATGTCCTGCTTTTGACTTTAAACAAAGCCGTTCCGGGAGGTTGCCCGATGTTCACCATCATATGCTCATGTTTATGTCCCTTTTGGAAATAGCTTGATCATGCTTTTGTGCTTCCTTTATCTATGTTTGTAATGCTATGGTTTGAGTGTATGTTTAGCCACGTGCTTTCATAGGTTGTTTTAAATTAAGCATGGTGCTTAGGTTCAAACGGTCTTCTTCAATCAAACAAGACATGGTGTTGAGTTTGAATGATGAACCTTATAGTTAATGCTTTCATCGATATTGGTTGTATAGGCAGACTAACCCTTGCAGGAATTTTCGAATCCAAAGGGGTAAGTCATCGAGTTTGATTTAAATGGGAAGGTGAGCCAAGGTATCTTTGCCTTGTCTGAGCTATGTCTCATGGTGAATAAAAAAACAAAAAAAAACAAAAAAATATTTGAATTTGAATAAGGACTCCTTGGTTCTTGAACCAGTAGAGTCCCTCTTTTGTTTTTCTTTTTGTTTGAAGAACAACACCAGATACATGAACAAGTGTGGGGGAGATCTCCCAAGCTTATCATCGACATACACACTTGAGATCTCCCACACTGGCATTGCACAACATCGACTGCACTTTTATGACAAGGGACAAGGTAAACTACGGTGAGCCAGCTGCCCCATGGGTCAGCTGAACCACTGTTGGTCCTCCTTGATTCCCAAATTCTTCAGGAGTGATGGTATGTGCACCCTTTATCTTGCTCTCTCCGATTCATGAGTTTGAATGAGTTTCAATTCTTATATGATAAATCAAACTCACGGAATCGTGCTCGACTTGCTCTACATGTTTTCCAGTGGTTGGCTTGCATATGTTTTATTCCTTGCTTTTTATCTTGATGCTTGTGAACAAATATCATTAGGGAACTCATGCTCATCTAAGTAATTGATGTTTGTGATATGGTTTGATGTATGATCTTCTCTTTGAATGTTTGAGTGCTTGGGAATTTTATGTGAAAAAAATCTGAAAACCCTTTGCAAAACTCCTCTTTGATATGCCAAAGTCCTACCATAGCCATATGATGAGTTATCTTGAAAACCTTAGACTCATATGTTGCTTGTTATTGCATTGAGCTTTGTCAAATTGTTGTGACCCTTGTGAGAATTCTTTCCATGCTTTCATGATCAAGATTCATGTGCACTCCATACCCCCTTGCTATGCTTCTACACTGGAAGTTAGCAATGTATCATCCATCCATTCCACGAAATAAAGCTCCATGTTTGACCTCTTTCTCCAAAAGTATCTTCGAAAAAGGATATGGGCTATGAAAAAAAGAAGAAGAAAAAAACAACATGCTCAAAGCATGAGTGAAAAAATGCCCAGGGCATGAAAAAAAAGAAAAAAAGAGAGAGGTAGCCCATGTCCAAAAGAAAGAAGAAAAAGGAGAGAGATGGAATCATGCAAAATGGAGTTCTAATGAATTTGATGGTAATAACTAGCACCCACTCCGGGCCTAGTGTCCACCTTACCATCACCACAACATTCATCATATATATGGTAATATCTAGCACCCATTCCGGGCCTAGTATCCACCTTACCATATCCATCACATCCATACATGTGCACATCTTGATCTGATTGTATGACTTGATTTTCTCCTTGGATCTGGTTTTTGACTTTGCAATAAATGTGATACAAGTATGCTTTATCTTTTATCCTACCTTGAGCTCCACATATAGCCATCATTAGAAGTAGGATGAAAGAAAGGCAATTCTAATGCCTTGGTGAGGACATATACACACTGAGTGATATGAGAGAATCAAATGAGGAGCTAAGCAAGGTTTTGTTTTTGAAAACTTATTGCAAAACCCCAAGTTACTTGACATGAGGAATAGAAGTGATTTGAGTCATGACCGTTCCATTCCTCAACTACCCAACATGGCATGATAGACACTCCACAGAGTTCACAAGTACAAGGTATGGTTTGGAATATCTCTTATGCTCATTTCATATCTTTGGATATCATGTCTCACCTTGATATGTTCCCCTTTACTCGGGACGAGCAAAGGTCAAGTGTGGAGGTGTTGTTACGGTTGTTAAGTGCTACTTTTATACTGTCAACCCTGCATTAAATAAATGAAAAGTGATAATCAACACTAGAATAGGGCTTTATACTGACAAGTTCAACAAGTGTTGGTGTTTCTAGCTTTTGTTGCAGGATGCACAAAAAACGTGTTAAATGATACAATTGAGAGCAAGTGATCCAATGGCTTATATAGGACATCATCCATAACAACCTCAAATACCAATTCGGACTGCACCAGTGCGACGGGCTCGTCGAGACGATCGAAATGGATATATTATTTGCCTACGTCACAGTTAGTATGAAGGAGATATGCGACTCACAAGATCACATCATGTGGGCCTGGTGGGACCCACACAAGGCCACGTGGCGACGTGTTGCCACGTAGGATGCCATGTGTCTGTGACACATCACCAATCCAAGGAAACACACCTTCGACCAATCAGGAGCCAGTACGTGGATTCAAGGGCCCACATCCCCATGGAAACGAGCTAAAAACACCGCATACACACCCATACACACCTGATGACCCACCTGGCAGTCACCTGGATGAAAGGCGGTGCGAGAGGAACCAACCTTTGGTCGGCCGATCCCCAGTTTGCCCGAACAAAGGGGAGCTCCTCTCGTCCCCAGCCGACGTGTGGCAGCTTTCCATTGGTTCCTCAAGGCATTCCGGGGTGTTTTGGAGTCATTTGGCACTCCGAGCAAGCCACCCTCTTGCCTATAATAGAAGGGGAGGGGGTAGGAAATGAGACACACTTCACCATCCCCTTCTCCTCTTCTAGTTGTGTTAGAGTAGAAAGAGAGGGAGAGAGAGAGGCATGTGCCTCTACGATGTCGTTGTTCTTCATTTAGACTAAAGTGAGTATCTTTGTATTTTCTAATTAGACTAAAGTGTGTTCATATTGTTATGATATGTTCTTGTGTTCTTCATGTGTTCTTGATTTAGAGGCTTGCGTTCTTCGTGAACACAACCTTTTGATCTTGTTGCATAGGTTCATAAGCTCTCATATTCGTTTGTATGCATGCTCGTCAATTAGAATAAAGTGGATATTCATGAACAAAGTGGCATTCGTGATTCCTTCTAGCTTTTTGCTTGGTTGCATGAGTAGTCTTTTCCCCTTTGCTCATGCGTAGATCTTCCGTTTATATGTCCGTCTATTGTATGACGTTCGTATATGTTGCCAACATAGCACAGGACTAGATGCTCTCTTGCATGCCTTTAGTATAAGCTAGATCTTCTATAGTTGAGTGAGATCAGTTCTCCTCCTTGCGGGTTCGTCGCTCTATATTTAATATAGAGTGCCATTGGTTGCTACGCACCACGGGATAGCGTAGTCAGGCTATGGTAGTAATCAGTAGCATAGACGTAGTGTCTAGGCTAAGGGTTATCCTTCGTTTGCCCTATATCCCACGGATTGGTAGAGGTAGATCGCAGGTGGTGACAACTCTGTTGATCCTTTGAAATCCTCCACGTTCGGATATAGTGCAGGTTGAGGTTCTTCTTAGAATCGTAGGCCGGAGTTTCCTGACAGATCAGGGGTGAGCCGGTGCCCGAAGCAAGTTCTTGAGAGATCGACCTTTAATCTCATCTGTAGAGCTATCCATAGGAATCCTCTCCTCAAGTGCTTAATATCGTGGTGTGTCCTTGGACCATTAGAACCGAAGTTAGTACACACATTCCCTTGGATTCGATACCCTTGGAATACTCTGAGGTGAAAGCTACAACGGTATCCGTGCGCTTGCAGATTTATTTCATGTGTCACTAAAATACCCAACACAGGTGTAAAGTGAGGATTCTTGAGGTCATGATGGAGATCGACTAAGTTCGGCGACATGGATTGACAAGCATCAGCCGAGAGCTCTACTACAACACGTTTCTGACATCAAAAATTTCTAAGTAGACGAGATGTGAAGATTTGGTGCTACATGAGGTCAAAGCAAGTTTGAAACAAGGATGAAACTTAGTTTTTCTTACTTGTTATTTCTATGTTGTGTTTCTCAATTTTGAGAATTAGGGTCGAAAGACTTCTGTAATTTTGACTGCATATATCTAAATGTGGACATAGAGACCGAATGTTTTTCCTATATCTAAAAAACCTTTAGGAATGGTTGCAAATAATACTCCATTAACCAGTGCCACTCCAAGCAGGGATTGCTTTGCCATCTTGAATCGATTAGGTTAGGGGTGCTGAAGATAGCTAGCTCGGAACCAAAGGGGCAAGGAAGGTACAATTTGGGGTCAAAGCCATTCGATATCCAGTTGGGCACTTCACAGGATCGATCGAGCTAGCTGCCAAGAAGTAGCACAGTTTCCAATCGGTTTCCCAACTTTCCACCTGAGAGGAGGACGAAGGGGTGGGAGCTTTTCGAGCCCCAAAAGGCAACCCCTGCTCGTCTTCTCCTCTCCCCCAGACCGTCTTGGTTCCTTCGGAAGGAAGCGAAAGACAACTCGTTCTCTCCTCTGTCGCCAAATCGGTCCCCTCCCGTCCGCCTCCGGCGAGCTCGTCGGGAGAGGGCCCCCTGCCTCCAGTAGCTTGTAGTTTTTATAGGTTTAGTTGTGTGCCTTATGGTTTTGGTCCGTTGTGGCAAGTACTCCCGGGTGATGGTTGTCGTCGTGCTCGTCGCTGTCGCTGTCGGTATCTTCGTCGCCGCCTTCATTCCTCATCATGTTAGTATAAATAAAATAAACTCACCCCCTCAGGCATCTCCACCTCCGTCCACCCCAATCCTCAGATGCTTGAGCTCTCATGTAACCGCCCCCGATCTGCATGGGTTTGAGGTCGATTTGAGGGCTGTACCTATGGATCCGACTTCTGGTTGGGTGGATCCGGCCCCTGGTGCTGCCCCCCACCTCCTCCTCACCCCAGTCTCGCCTTCTACCTTCTCTGACTCCGCTCCGCCTTCCACCACCATACAACAGCCTCTAGTACTTATGCATAGCTCTTCACCAAGGTGGCTCCTATTCGGGTGTTGGTTTGTCGACTCGGCCTCCACTTGGGATCCTGGTTCCAACTTCCTCTTCAATCGCCGGCAACGACTTCTACAAGATCCTTCGGTCGCTGGTGTGCTACTTCACCGTTGGCTAAACCGGCACATCTTCAAGCTACGCTTTGCGAGGCCAATCCATCCGGGTGTATGCATCTATGACGCCCCTACGACCCCCCGCCGACGGATTCGTCAGCACCATCGCCGTCGACCTCACCTCCTTTCTTTCTTGCAGCAGAACTTTGTTGTAATTTGGTTCTCTTTGGAGGACCTTATTGTAAAACGATTGCTGTTTTAATATAATATTTCTTTGCTGTTGTAAAAAAAAACTTTCCACCAAGCTTGAACTAAAAAGAAAAAAATCCACCAAACTTAAAGTGTCGATGGAGTTGAATGCAAGTGGCTGGCGCGTGACTGCTGACTGAAATTTTATGACGATATCAGTTAAAAACATTATAGATAAATGACGCTAAAAATAGGTTGCGTCACTAGTCGGCGTTTTTCTTGTAGTGGTAACCACAACTTATGTATGTGCATTGATTTCTTGCTGGATCAAATTATCAGCTCAGGATGGCAGCCATGATTGTCTTGGTTCCCACTGCCGAGCTCGCGGAGCAATGTGTATTGGAATTAAGAGCTCCATATACAATGTTGACGGCTCAAAAGCTCATGAAGTTTCACTGCAAGCGCACAGATCATCGTAGCTTTTCCCTCGGAGTATTCATCCAAGGTTATCAATTCGTGGATCGGCAGCGAACTACCTAAGGTTTTCCATCTAACCTAATCGATCTATTCCTACACTACTAGAGAAATGGTCATTTGTCCCAGGTCAGATTTCTCATTAGTACCGGGTATTTTTGCACCTAGTACTAATGAGTATACTAGTACCGGGTGGGGAGGGAAGCCCCCCTAACACACATTAGTATTGGGCGGCCTCACGCGTACTAATGTGCCACATTAGTACCGGGTGGAGACCAACACCGGTACTAATGTGAGGGTAGCACATTAGTATCAGGGCAGGACTCCACCCGATACTAATGTGGAGCCATTAGTACCAGGCAAAACGATGCCCGGTACTGCTCGCACCTCATCCCCACGACGCCCATGCACCGCCCCCGTCTCTTCCTTTTATTTTCTCTCCTCCTCCCTCTCCCGCACCTCTCACTCTTCATTGTCTCTTTTTTTCTTCTTTCTCGCTCACTCACATCTCCTCTCTCTTATCCAGGCTGGAGGCTGGCTGCCGGGAGCACGTGGATGGAGGTGGAGCGCGCGAGCCCGCGACTAGAGGCGGATGCGCGGTGGCCTCCGGCACGTGGCATGTGGGGCGTGCGGCCCCAAGGCTGGAGGCGGAGGCGCAGCGGCCTCCGGCGCGCGGCAGGCGGGGCACGTGGGCCCGCGGCTGACCGCCGGTATTGCGCGGCTGGAGGCGGGGCGCGTGGTGGCGCGGCGGCCTCTGACTTGGTGATTCTCATCCTTATCTGGTGGATTTTGTTAGATGAGTTGTACATCTTGTGATTGTGTTGTGAATCTTGTGATTCAGAACTTGTAATTGAGTTGTAAATCTTGTGATTGTGTTGTGATACTTGTGATTCGGAACTTGTTGTGAGTGTTGTGAGTTTCCTATGAATTTGGATGAGATGAGATGCATGGAGTCTTGTGATTCTTGGAAGTGTTAAGAAAGGAAAAGAAAAACAAAATAAAAAAGAAAAAGGAGGAAACGGGGATGCGACGAAGAGCTGGCGCGGGAGGTAATATCGGGTGAGCCACCCGATACTAATGTGCCTCCCACATCAGTACCAGATTGTTAGTACCGGTTCCATACCCGGTACTAACGTGGGTATGGAACCGGTACAAATGACCCTTTCTCCGGTAGTGCTACATGAAGCACCAATAGCAAAAGGGTATCCTTAAAGGATATGAGTGATTGTACAAAGGTTGATCTCATCCATGAACAACGGCAAGGATGAAGAGCCACCCAAGGGTTAATTAGGCCTGTCGCCTTCTAGTTCTAATACTACTAATATAATGGGTAACAATTATCACCCATCGTTAGTATTTTTTGTCAGCAGAGCACACATACCCGTAGGCCGTAGCTAGATGCTTGAATCTAGCACAAGCATGGCAGACGGCGCAGTGCACCTGACGCTGCCTTTGGGTGGACAACGACGTATCCCGGCAGAGACGGCTCCTGCAGCTCCATCTCCTCACTCTTCAGCATGGCGACAGCATGCCCCATGGTTGGCCGCCTCGTCCGATCAGACTGCACGCAGAGGAGTGCGATGTGCACGCACCGCAGCGCCTCGCGCAGTGCGTGCTCCTCCCCCTCCACGCCCAGGTTGCCGTCCACGACGTCGCTCGCTTTCTTCTCCCTCCAACGCTTCCACACCTGCATGCACACGTACATGCTCATTTAACATTAACAAATATTTCTGGTTTAGTTAATTCCTCTTCAGAGCTTGTTTGGATACAAGAGTATTGGAATGGAATGAGAGGAAGAGTATTGGAGTGAAATGAACTCTCAATCCTCTTCTACCCAAACAAGCCCCCAAAAGGATTGAAGAATTAACTAAAGAAGTTCTCGATCGTAGGAATCTATGAAGTTGTCGTTGTAGGGTAGCAAAATTTTTCTGCACTCACATATTCGACGAGACCTTCAGAATTTTGCCCTTCAAAGGTATGGATCTTGCGCCCAGTGATGATCTCCAGCACCAGCACTCCATAGCTGTACACGTCGGATTTGATCGACAGCTGGAACTTCGGACCGGACGTGCACTCTGGCGCCATGTAACCACTTCGATCACAGAAAACACAAAAGGGGTTTAGCAGTTCTTTTAACCAATTAGTAATCCTAGGCAGTTTCATGTGGCGCCAAGAACCCCAAGTGTACAACTTCTTTATGGTCTTCCGCATTTGACCAATTTGATTAATAAGTCAACCACATTCAAGTGATTTGAGGCTGCTGTTCTCATAGATGTTACTCCTATATGGTTGTACAAATAGGTTTTACTGTGTATACATGCCGATCATATCAATAAGGTGTATTTTGTTTTAAAGTCAAATTTTTACATTTTTAACTACATTAAATGATGCCTATTTCATTGAAATTCACAATATGATGAAACAAAGATCAATATACAGTCAAAAATTATATTTTCATGACCTTTTCATTCTTAAATATGCCTCATATTTCTGGATTGAGTAAGTATAGTGAACCTCTTTTAATTTCGATGGAAAATTTAACAGGTTTTAAGCAACCACTATATACTCATTGCCTACTTACTTACTAAGTTCCGGCGACCTTTGTTGTGCTCTCATGAGTAATCTCTTTATTGTACACCCTCATGAGATCAAAATCGGCAATTTTGGGATTGAAGTTTTCATCGAGAAGTACATTCTGTGGCTTCAAATCTCTGTGAATAATCCTCTGGTCATGCAGATGTCGAAGGCCGCGAGCCACCCCCTTGATGATGTTGAACCATGTGGTCCAATCTAGCTTGTGCAAGTGATCAAAAGATGCTGAAATAGCATGCTGAAGTTCAGTTTCTCCACACAAAAATTAAATACACACACACATACTATTTTCCTATTATCGATAGGAGAAATACAGTCACCTCTGTACATAAATTTCTCCAAGCTACTATAAGGTGCATACTCGTAGACAAGAAGTCTTCTTTCCTCTTCGAAGCAGTAACCTAGAAACCTCAGGATGTTAGTGTGGCGCAGACTAACCACAATGGATATCTCTCTCTCGAGCTCTTGTAGGTTTCTCTTGGATTCCTTGAGCCATTTCACTGCTACTTCTTTCCCATTCTCCAATGTACCCTACACGTTCCCATGATTTTATTTAGGAAAAAAGTTAGATTTCACTTTGGCGTTTTAACTTTCTAAAACAAATGACTCATGTTACATTTTTACTACGAGTAGTCGTGAATACCACAAGTCCACAACCAACCCCTGAATTTTAATAACAGCCATGCCATTATACAACTATCTTGCTAGTCTGTTGGAATGTGCAACTTAATATGGAGAGAAATTTTGTTAGCAAGTTGTCTATAGAGTCAAAAACATTCATGTAGTTGGAGTTGCTCTAATAAACGTGACCAACACAAAGAAATTAGAAATAAGGGAATTTAGTAGTTGAAAAAAAAACATCAAGAGGAATCTTGAATCAACATTTCAAAAACGGAAATATTTAATAAACACTTACAAAAGATGTTAATCAGACCACAAAATGTATATATAATATATTACTAAAAAACGTTGAGGTCTTAGGTGTCTAAGGTTTAGAAAACAAATGTTGGTTCTTAATAACATGCGGGAGAAAGAAGATAGGGAGACAAATAGTACAAAGGGAGAGACAGGGAGCAGTTTTTTATTACTTCCCAATTGATTTTTTTAGTATCAACTGACATTTGATTAGATTAGATATTAAAATTAGCCATTACAAATAATTATTGTGAATATAACTCTTCCGTAAATAATAGTAGCAAATAATTTCATTTACTTATAAATAGTAACTTTGTTGGTTACCAGATAGGAATAAAAGTAGAGATGGGTGGAAAGTAGGGATGCATATGAGAGAGCAGTTGGAGTGCCCAAAGAAACAGAGAGTTTTACCTGTGTGCCATTAAAAAAGTTGGTACAGACCTGTGCGCCACTGGAAAGTTCATTCGCACCTATATGCCATCCATCTAACCTTTTGTGTCCTCCACACCATTCCGTCCATGTTCCGTCCAGTTGCCACCGTTTAGCTAAGTTGACATGTGGGCCCGATCAGCAAATATGTCCAAGATACCCTCCCAAGTGCTATGCCTCCCAAACATGGACGACTTGCCGCGCGCCGCCGGTAGCGTCGGCTCAGGGCGAACTCCTTCCGTGCCCATGCAGCGGCGACGGAGGCCGAGGTCGCGTGCCACCGGTCGCGTCGGCTCAGGGTGAGCTCCTCTGTGCCCGTGTAGTGGCGGCCGAGGCTGAGGTCGCCCGCACGCCGCCGGTCGTGTCGGCTCGGGCCGAGCTCCTCAGTGCTCGTGCAGCGGCGGCCGAGGTCGCCCGCACGCGCACTGCGGTAGTCGAGCTCGAGCTCGCCCACGCACACAACGGCGGCCAGGGCCGAGCTCACTCGCGCGCAGCTGGCGGGCCGACTGGCCGAGGCCAAGCTCACCTTGGCAGTAGCCGCGTGCGCCGGCGCGCCACGGAACACCGGCCAAGAAGCACGCCAGGGTGCCCATCTCCGGCCAAGAATCATGACAATGGCCAATGGCAACAACGCTGGCATCTTTGATTGCTCGGTTGAATCGATAGGAATTAAATCACATCACATCAAATGTGGTCGAATTCTAAGCATTTGACGGAAGGAACCGCACCGTCGCCATAGCTGTTGCCATGGATGGCCCTGCATCAGTAGGTTTTCTCTCCTCCCTGCTCTGTTTTCCTTTACAGCAACACAACTACACAAGCAAGTAAGCAACCGGCTTCTCTCCCCCCTCCGATCAGAAGCCTCTAGCAAAAACATCGCATCTCGTATCGATCCACTATTGACTATTCCATAATCCATCCCAAATCAAACGAGGAGAGGGTCGCGTTGGCGGTGTCGTGACTGCAGACGGCGTTGTGGAAGGCCCATGCATCGTTGAGGTTTGCCGATGGTGGCACTGCGTCAAGGCGGCCTCCGGCATGCTGTGCCACGGACAAGGCGCTTGCAGCGCAGCGCTCGGTGGCCTATGGCCACCCTGTCGTTTGGCTGGTGGCTAGTGGCTGGTGCTGATTTGTTCTGAGAGAAAAGTACTGCTGGCTGGTTGCTGGTGGCTGGTTTGTTCTGAGAGAAAATTATTGCTGGCTGGTGGCTGATAAGCCAAACGAACAGGGCGGGCGTCATGCGCCGTCAGCTGCAGGGTCTGCGCCTGCCTAGGCTCAACCTCGGGGTCATCGGGGGTCTCTTACGAGCGGGCGCGTGGCTGTAGCGAGTCATGCGCCGGCGACCGGCAGAGTCGAGCACACGGGGCGCGCTCGGAAGCGACCAGGACAGCAGGGGCCGTTGATTGCTGCTCGTCTTCACTGTAGAAACCGCCATAGCCGAAGATTCGCCCCTCCATCGACCGAAATCGGAGCTCCACCGAACCGCCCTCCACCTAGCCGCTCCTTGCCACCCCTCGCGGAGTGCGGCGCCGCCGCTAGGAAGCGGCGCTCGTTTGTCTACGGGAAGGAGAGAGGGGTGAGTTTAGGTGGCTGACCAACAGACCCCACTTGAGGGTAAAGTGGTCATTTCATGTATGTGTTTGACACCGTCAGTTGTAAAAGTGGACGGAATGGCGTGTAGGACACAAAAGTTTAGGTCGATGGCATGTAGGTGCGAACGAACTTTCCATTGGTACACAGGTTTACACCAACTTTTTTAATGGCGTACAGGTAAAACTCTCGAAGAAGCGGGGGGTAGAATGTAGTTGAGAGATCCTCATACCGTCATACGGTGAAGTCTATTAGTCTATTAGCATATTAGCGTGGTCTCAATGTGAAAAAAATGGTTAGATTAACAATAAAAATATATGTTATCTTATATAGAAAGAAGATAATAATGAACCTAGTAATAATACCAATATTATGTTATCAATCCAATTTTAGAAACTAATAATCAAAGATTTAAAAAGGTTTGATGGAAGGTACCCACTATTTGTGTCACGCAGAGGGTACAAGTGAGGCTAAAGGGTAAAATATATATGTTTATGAACCGGAAATGAAACAATTAAACAGGACTGCTGGTTACCTTGTAGACTGTTCCAAATCCACCGCTCCCTAACTTGTTACTATTTGAGAAGTGACATGTTGCAGCCTCAAGAATATGGTAACTATAGAGTTGGCAGCTCATTTCATCTTGACTGCCCTCCTCTTCGTCTTCATTAATATGATCCTCTTCTTGGGAACACATGTCCTCTTCTCGCATGCCATCTGATTGACAAATTAAAATAGGAGTTATATCATAGTAAAAGTGTGACATTGAAAATCAAAATGACATATAATTTGGAATAGAAGGTGTGTTCATTTTAAAAATAGAAGGGATATATATAAAAGAAGTTGACACCAACAAAATGCAGATCATACGAACTTACAGTAATAATCACCTAGAACTTGCTCGGTCCCGGATGGTGGTTTTCGACAGAACCAAATGGATGCAAGTATAGCCACAATAACTCCAACAGCAGCAGAAGTTGTGAGAACTATTATGAGCCGTTTTTGTATCTTGGTATGGCTTTGACTTTGCTTTGTAACTGGAAAATAGAGAGAGTAGTAATCATCAAATTTAAAACTGGCATAATAACCCGTTTCAAAGTACAAGTCGAATTAGTATTCAGAAAATTAAAGTCAAACTTCTTAAACTGTGATGTGACTAACGTTAGTCAAATCCTAAACATATTTGGTGTAAAAAAAATAGGTTAATAGATTCATACACAGATTACTACTTCCTCCATTCCAATAAGTTGTAAGAACGGGGAGAGAGTATTTTTTTTAACAAAATATTGATTTTGAAGATAATACTTTGAAATTAAAGGAGTAATGATATCTTGTTTGTGCAATGGGAACAAAGATAGATCCGTTCCAAATTGTAAGGCATTTCAACTTTCTTGTAAAGTCAAATAATTTTACCTTTTATCAAAATTATAGAGAGGATCACAAAGATTTATGGATACCGAATATATATTATGAAAATATATTTAATAAAAAAATAATGACACTTAATTGGTATCATAACGTTAGTATTTTATCATATAAATTTAGCCAAACTGAAGGAGCTTTGCCATTTCAGAAAGTTAGAATTGCAGTGTATCTGGAACGGAGGGAGAGGGAGTATACTTGCAGTAGGAGCGAAAATGCTGCCTTCGGGGTACGCTAGCGATTTGTCGGGGTTGAAAAGTCCGAAATGCTTTTCCGTGGCTGCTCCGGGTTTCATGTTCTCGTTGAACATGGAGAAAATGTACGCCTCGATAGCCCCGGGGCGCTTGGGCGTGCCCTTTCTGACATGGCTGATGAGGTTCTGGTTGTACGTCCGCGCGTTGCTCGTGGTGGCCTCGGCACCGCCGGCCGACGGCCACCCAGTCTCCGAGACGACGATCGTCACGTTTCCCGCTCCCGCGCGCTCCAGGGCCGAATAGAAAGCGTCGACTGCCAAATCGAACAGGTTGCTGTAGATGTTGCCGCCGATGCCGTCCCGCCACCACGTGGTGGCGGACGAGTTGAAGAGCGCGTAGCTGATGTCGATCTGCGAGACGTTCATGGCGATGTAGGAGAAGTAGGCGTACAGGTTGACCAGCAGCGGCGCGCCCGTGCTGGCGAGGTACCGCGCGATGGGCGTCATGTAGGAGGAGGAGAAGTTTCCCGCAGACGGCGGGAACGATGCGGTCAGTGCGGCAGCCGACACCGCCGTGGACGCCTTGATGCTGCCGAGGCCCGCTTGGGACAGCGCGTCGTTGATGTTGCGCAAGGCCGGGAGGGTGTATGGCGCGTATGCATCGGACTCGGCAACCTTGTTGCCGACGGCGATGTAGCGGAAGGAGACGCCCGGGAATGCCGCCACGTTCTCCTGGACCCAATCGGCAGCGGCAGACGGACTGGCGGCTAGGTTGGCGAGGTCTTCGTTCCTGACGCCCATGATGAGGCCAATGTTTGAGCCGTTGAGGGCCTGGAGGGTGTCGGTGTCGGGGAAGTAGATGCGCATAGAGTCGATGCCGTTGGACTTGTAGAGCTGCACGACCTCGCTTGGCGAGGGCAGATCATTAGCTACCTGGCCGTAGCAGACGCCGATGGATTGCGCACCTGTACTGCAGAAATTACGTATATGTAATTAATTCGTTCACTGGACTACTGGAGGAGGAAGACGATGTAGCTAGTACTATAACGATAGACACCAACTACCTGCATTACCTTTAGGAATGGTTGCAAATAATGCTCCAAGAACCAGCAGTGCCACTCCAAGCAGGGATTGCTTTGCCATCTTGAATCGCTTAGCTCGGTAGCCAGGGGGCACGGAAGCTACAATTTGGGGCCAAAGCCATTCAGCACGAATGAATTCTGCCGATATCCGGCCAGTTGGGACGTCACAAGATCGATCGAGCTGCCAAGAAGCAGCACAATGCAAGTTCCAATCGGCTTCCCAATTTCCACCAGCTAATATAACATATGGCCATGCCATGGCCATTGACTGATGATAGGCGCCGTCCACGCAACAGAAGGGGAACGCGGGCTGCTATTGTAGCGAGGCCGTGTGCACCACGCGCAAGTACAATCAATCGATGGAGTAGAAAATGCAAAGCCGTGTCTTTTGCGTGGCCGGCGCGTGACTGCTGACTGGACTTCCCCTTCGGAAGAAAATTCCGGCTGCCTGGTGAAAAGGATTCAACACGCAATGCACGGCGAGTCGGCCAACAGCTTTGGAGGAGGAAAGAACTGCGGAGACAACGTGGTGTGGTGTCGAGTCGAATGATGAACTGATGATGCGTGGAAGTCGAGTCGACCTTGAGAGGTCGTCGTCGTCGGGCTAGTTTCCGCGTGGAAAAACGGCCAAAGGGGTAGACCGCCTGTCGGAGTCTCCGAGATCCTCGCCGAGTGGTCTTCCCAAGTCGTCCGTTGGGGGTACGTTCGGTAGGAGGGCTCCTATATGTCGAACGGAAGTTTGATAGTCATCGAACCTTCCATCCCAACAACGGCCTATCTTTCATTGTCTTCTTCCTCTGGCCACCTCCTACCTCCACCGCCTCCTCCACCACCCCGGTCGGCGCCTGCCGCGCCGTCCACCCCCGCCGGCGACCCCGTCCTTCCTAACCCGGCACGCCTCGCCGCCCCCGCCGCCGGTCACCGGCCGTCCAGCCCCGACCGGCCTCGCCTCCGCCGCCGGCCGAACCGCCGCCACCGCCGGTCCTCCGGCTCCCCCCACCTCCCCCTTTCTAGGTCCACCGGACATGAAGGACCCCGGACCCCGAACCCGAACCCCGGAAACCCTAACCCTAAGGCCGCCGCCTCGACCACCGCCCCCGGCCAGCGGCGACGCGCCGCCGACCGCCGCCGCCCACCTCCCACCCCTCCGGCGAGCTCACTGCGGCGGCGCGTGAGAGGAAGAAGGCAGCACTGAGTCTGGAGCTGAGGGAAGAAGATGAGTCGCAACCATTAGATCCTCTTGTTGCACGAATCTTAAAGTGGAAGTTTCAATGGAAAAAAACTTCCGGAAGATATATAGGATCCCCGCGTTCGGTAGGCCGCATCACCGGGTGGCCAGGCCCGTGGGATACGTTCGGCCTCGTTTGGAGGCCTGGACGGCCTGCCGGGTCAGGCTCACCGAGTGCAAAACCGGCCTACGAGCCATGCTCGCGGGAAACGCCCAGAGGGTTGTTTTCTCGCGGTGTAGGCTCCAAGAGGTCGCGTCACCCCCAGTCGCCTTCCACGCACGAACAGAGGAAGGGGTCCGGAGTTCTCACCGCGATAGCGTCTTGCCGCCACACCGTGACGCGGTCCTGCCGCCACGACCACCCTCTCCACCACGACCACCCTCTCTGTCGGTGCCGGCACCGACGCTCTCCTTAATGGACCGGGGCGCCAGCAGCGAAGTGGGCCTACCGTGCGGCGCATGGCTGTATTAGGCTGTCGGTGTCCGCGGCGGTGCGCAACTAGATTTGGCTGCCGGTGTCCGCGGCGGCGCACGGCTGGATTTGGCCGTCGGCATCCACGGCGCCCTTCTCCACCACCCGTAAAGCTTCTTCCCACATCCGGTGTCAGATGGTCCCTCATCCATCATATACGCTCGTTGTTCTCATCCCGCCGTCGGCCCCCGCGCTCCCTTGCTCCACACCGGCCTCACACGTCCGTCCTGGCGGCGGCGCCCACCGCTGCGGCGGAAGCGAGGTAGTCGAGGGTTTCTGCCACCCCTGCAGGAGCTCCCGCAGCCAGCGACCGAGAGGGCCGCTACGACACGAAGCACGTGCCGACCTCGTCCCTACTGTCGGTTGCTGTCGCCCGCAGCGCTCCCAGCTGCCGCCTCATCGCCGGCCATCGCTCTCTCCTTTCCGGGTGGAGATTTGGGGTGGGTTAGCACACGATTTGGGATTGGGGAGGTGGCGGCCCCCTCCTCCCGCGCGGCGGCCTGGCACAGCCGGCGGTCATCTTCCACGCCACCGGCGGGTGGTGGCGGCACCCGTGCGGATCGATGGAGGAACGAGGCGAAGGAGAAGTAGTGATTGGTAACTCCACCTTAGCCCATGTGCAAGGTAGCATCACCAGATCGTCCAGCCCAGTAAACAAATTTTCTACCCAGCTAGCATCATGAGGTGCAAATTTACCAATCATATTCTCTGCATCCCATAGGTCTGTCATGTTTCGCTCCCTGGCTCACAGACGTGGCTGAGCCAGCCTACTTTACCAAACAGACCCTGGGTGACTCATAGAAATTTCCAAGCGTCCAGCCTCCAACCCCACCGTGGGGAAAGCATGGGAACCCGATAGGGAAAAGGTGCTTCCAAACTAGCATGATTTTTCTTGAAACATGGCGGAGCATGTTTAGTTTTCATAACAAAAATTTCAACTGTCATATCAAAACTAACGACATTAATGAAAAGTATTAAATGAGAATTAATGATAAAATTCATTTCATAACTTCTTGTTCAAATCGCGAGATGAATCTAATGAGCCTAATTATATAATGATTAGACAATGTCGTCCTACAGTAAACAGTATCTAATAACGAATTAATTAGATTTAATGAATTCGTCTGGCAATTTTCTGTTCATCCGTGCAATTGGTTTTGTAATTGATCTATGTTTAACCTCTTAATTAGTGTTGAAAAAATTATAAATTTTTTTTGACTAAACGGGCCCTAAAGAGGGGACCTGATCACGGATTGCTCACGAAGAATTCCACTTTTTTTTTGAAATGGAAGAATTCCACTATTAGAAAGACGAGATAGTGAAAATTTCATCCCAGAAGGATCTAAACTGAAAGATCCCAGACCCCCTCCTTCCCGGTCGGAGCTGGAAGAGAGGGAGTAGCATGGTAGAACCAAGATCAAGTCATATTTTAGGACTAAGCAGTGGCGGAGCCAGGAAAAAAATAGAGCTGGGGCGGCTTCTAACGACCGATTAAATTGAAATCAACAACATATCAATTCACATCACATTTCCAATATTGCAATCACACTTTTCAAGTTTGCACAAAAACTATTTGTTAATTTGATGAAATTTCCAATCGAGCAGAGCAGAGCGCTGATGCATTGACCAATTACCATTTTTCTCTGTCTTCATGATGGAGATGCCAATACCGTTGTTGGCCTTGGGCCTGGCAGCACATTGCCCTAGCCCTCGCCCTCGCCCTCGGCCGACTCCGGTGGCCGTTGATTCCGCCACCGCCGGAGCCGCCCGTGCTGTGACGCGACCTCCGCCGCCCGAGCCACGGTCACAACCATGTCCAGCCCCGTCGCCTGGCCCTTGCCCTTCGGCCCCTTGCACGTCCTCTCCCTCCATTTGGTTCCGTCGCCGCATGCTTGCGCGCCGGAGGCGCCGCCGCCGTCGCGTGTGCTAGGTTTGAGGAGGGGGCCAGAGCCGAGCCAGGGAGCCAGTGAGGGGATTTGGGAAGAGGATCGAGTGGTCAGTGGTGGGCTGTGGGCCGCTCTTACCTGGGCTATTGTCTGGGTTGGGCCATTTGCTACATGCTACCCGCCAGCAGATGCTTGACCGCCTGGGTGGGTGGTAACGCAGGCGCCGGTCGGCGAGGTGAAGGGGCCGACGACCGGAGCTCTCGGGGATGACCGGCCGGAGCTCTAGGAGAAGATTGGGAGGTATTCCTGAAACCCCAGCAGTAGCTGGGGCAGCCGCCCCACCCCGCCTACAGGGTGGCTCCGCCACTGGGACTAAGTGTGCTTGCCGATTACATCATCTTAAGTCAGAATCACCTTCCAATTCGTATACATCATCTTGAGTCCTAATCACCCTTCAATTTGTACATATAGCAATGTAGGACTGAGATCGAATCCTAATTCTAGTTTAGAAGTCCTAGTTCTAGTTTACGGCCCTGTTTTCTTCCAAAAAAAATTGCTTAACTACCTAATGACGGATTAATTAGGTTTAATGGATTCGGGATTTCCCGTCCATCCATGTAAATAGTTTTATAAGTAGTCTATGTTTATTACTTCTAATAGATTTTTTCCTCTTCCGAACTAAACACGGCATACGTTTAAAAATGTGCTTGTTGAATGCCGATTACATCACCTTGAGTCCTAATCAAGGTCGGTGACAGTAGTATCTTGAGTTGTAATGTTAGGGATCACAACATATCCACGAGTACGTGCCACCATATATACATCCACAGAGACCACAGTCCTCGACCGATCGTATGTCGTGCACCGTATTTAATGTTTCAGCCGACTTACAATTTCCAAGGCCTTTGATACGGTATCCTGGCAGTTCCTGGTAGAAGTGCTAGAAGCTTGGGGTTTTGGAGCACAGTGGCGTGACTGGATTGCTCTTCTACTGTCCACCGCCACCACTCGAGTGCTGTTGAATGCGGAACCTGGAAGACCAATTGCTCACCGAAGGGGGTTGCGGCAAGGCCATCCACTCTCGCCAATGCTCTTTGTGATCGTCATGGATGTGCTCAATAGGCTCTACATCAAGGCTGTTGAGGAAGGAATTTGTTAGAGCACTTCTAATGGAGTATTAATGGTAGTTTCTATCTCTATTAAATAGCTTGCCAACTAAGCAAAATGGTGATGTGACAACCTAATTAATGAGGAAAGAGAGCACAAATCATAGAAATGGTTTCCTCATGGAGAAACCATGTCTACTCTTGACCCAATGCACAAGAAACTATGAATTTACCATTGGAAGAAACTACTAGTTTCTATGAAGTTAATGCAACGCTCCCCATTGGTGAAATTGAGAGAGAAAGAGAAAATAATTATTACTAGAAGACACTACCATTGTGAATAATGATTTCTATGGATGCTTTCTTGTGCTATGGAAACCGTGTTAGTTTCCTCCATTGGGACTGCCCTTACCCCTGCTACTGAAGACGATGCAGGAACAGAGCAACCCATGGTGACAAACAGAGGCAAACGAGTGGACCCACAAGTCGTCAATCCCGAATGGGCGCAGTACGAGAAGCGTGCGTGCGTGAGTATATGTAAGGAATGAGCCGGAAAGAGATGGGTATCGAGTGATTGTAACTGAACTCTGAATCTTAATCTTCCTCTGTTCTTCACCACTGCCGCCGTGTGCTTCCTGCTCTCCTTCTTCTTCTCTCTGATTACTTGTACCCTAACAATCCGGTATCAGATTCAAGCCGATTCTGGATCTTCCCCACCACTACTTTACCCGTCTCTAGCGTCTCAAGGGAGCGATGGACCCAACTCTGAAGATTGCTCTTGAAGAGATGCAGAAGAATCTCACAAATGAGCTGCAGAAGCAGTTTTCGGATCTGGATTCCAAGTGGGAGAAGCGCTTCGTGGAGGAGAAGCTCGAGCGGGATGATCGAGTTCAAGCCCTGGAGAAATCTCTCGAGATTTTGTGTGGATTATAGATTTCTTAATGCTCTGACCATCAAGAGTAAATTTCCTTTGCCAATCATTGATGAGTTCTTGGATGAACTGTCCAAAGCAAGCGGGTTTACTAAACTTGATTTGAGGTCAGGCTTTCATCCGATATTGCTGAAGGCAGGAGAGGAGTATAAAATAGCATTTTCCACACATTCTGGCCAATATGAGTTTCTAGTGATGCCATTTGGAGTTACTGGTGGCCCTGGTACTTTTCAAGCTGCTATGAACAGCACATTGGCACCACTGCTCAGGATATGTGTTCTAATATTTCTTGATGACATCTTAATCTATAGTACATCTTTGGAGGAGCATCTGACACATATAGAAGTTGTCTTGCAATTGTTACTCAAAGATGGTTGGAAGGTTAAGCCCAGCAAGTGTACATTTGCCCAAAGAAGTATAGCATATTTGGGGCATGTCATTTCAGCTGTTGCAGTATCTATTGACCCTTCTAAGATTGAGGTTGTCTTAGCTTGGCCTACTCCTTCTTCAGTTAAAGAATTGAGAAGTTTTTTGGGCTTGTCGGGTTATTATAGAAAATTTGTGAGGAATTATGGAATCATCAGCAAGCCATTGACAAACCTTCTCAAGAAACATGAAGTTTTCATTTGGACTTCTGAAACTGAATCTTCCTTTCAAGCACTCAAGCAAGCATTGGTATCTGCACCAGTATTGGCCTTGCCTGATTTCATCAAAGCATTCTGTGTTGAAACTGATGCTTCAGGACTGGGCATAGGTGTTGTTCTTTCTCAAGATGGACACCCCTTGGCTTATGTTAGTAAGGCTCCGGGAGTTAAGACCAGAGGTCTCTCAACATACGAAAAAGAGTACATGGCTATCATTTTAGCCATTGAACAATGGAGATCATATCTTCCACATGCTGAATTTGTTATTTATACTGATCAGAAAAGCCTATCTCAGTTGACAACTCAGAGGTTGCATACAGCATGGCAACAAAAAGCATTTACTAAATTGCTGGGTTTTCAGTACAGAGTTGTATATAAGAAAGGCTCTGATAATACAGCAGCTAATGTTCTGTCTATACACCCCACACCTGCTGCACAAATTATGGCTATCTCTTCAGCCACACCACAATGGTTGTTCACAGTCACAGAGAGCTACTCTGGTGATCATAAAGCTCTGCAACTATCGCAACAATTGGCAACTACCAAGGAGTCAACTGGCCATTACACTCTTCAGCAAGGGATTATGAAATACAAGAACAAAATCTGGTTGGGTGCAGCTACTTCTGTACAACAGCAAGTCTATCAATCACTGCATGAGAGTGCTGGGGGGACATTCTGGATTTCCTATGACATATGCCAAAATTAAGTAGTTATTCTTTTGGCCTCATATGAAGTCAATGATCAAAACTTGGGTTCCAAGTTGTTCTATCTGTCATGAGGCTAAGCCAGATCAGAGTAAATACCCAGGCCTCCTTCAACCCCTGCCAATACCAGAACATGCTTGGCAAATGGTCACTATGGACTTTATAGAAGGCTTACCTAAGTCCAAAAAGCACAACTGTATTTTGGTGGTAGTGGATAAGTTCTCTCGCTATGCACACTTCATTCCCTTGACACACCCATTCACAGCCTTAACGGTTGCTCATGAATTCATGGATAATGTGTACAAGTTACACGACATGCCTCTCTCCATTGTGTCTGACAGAGATCGTATCTTCACCAGCAACCTCTGGCAGGAACTCTTTAAGCTGTGAGGAACAAAACTCAGGATGAGCACCGTGTACCACCCATAGACTGATGGCCAAACCGAACATGTGAATCAGTGTCTGCAGATTTATCTGTGTTGCTTTGACAATTCTTGCCTTCAGCAATGGTGTGCATGGTTGTCATTAGCAGAGTATTGGTACAATACTTGCTTCCATACCTCACTGAATACAACGCCATTCTTTGCTCTTTATGGGCATCACCCCAATCACTTTGGGATTACTCCTGCAACAACAATTCACACTCCTGACTATGCTACATGGCTACATCATCAGAATCTGATGAATGACTTACTCAAATAGCATTTGCTCCGAGCTCAGTAGCGCATGAAGTCTCCAGCTGATAAGCGTCGTTCAGAACGTACATTTGAGGTTGGTGATCATGTTTACCTCAAGCTGCAGCCATACATTCAATCCTCCGTGAGTCGTCGCTCTTGCAACAAGTTGTCATTTAAATTCTTTGGGCCATATGAGATTCTGGAGAAAGTGGGAACAATAGCATATCGACTCAAGTTACCTGCTTCTAGTGTTATCCATCCAGTCTTCCATGTTTCTGTCACACCCAGAAATTTCCAATTTCAGGATGTGAATAGAAAAAAATAATTAAACAACAATTTTCTCATAATTTTAAAATTTTCTAACATTTATTTTCTTCACAGGTAATATAGTATAGGGAAAAGGCATTATTTGATTTTTTGAATTAAATAAAATGATTATGTGATTGTTGCATTCATGCCAATGCATCTTGGTGTTTATGAGTGAAAAAGGTTTTAAAATGCGTTTAGATGCTGACCAAACCCTTCTGAGAATTTCCAGCTTTTTCTCGAATTTATTCTCACTTTCCTTGAGCTATTTCTATTTATTAGAATGCTCTAAAATCTTTTTCATAAGCTCCAAATATTTTATTTGAATTTCTCGTGTCTCAATCTATCTCTAGGAATTTTCCTGGAATTTTTGGGATTTTCTGAATATTTTCGTGCCTTTAATAACATTTCTAGATTTTTCTGGAATTATTTTTCACCGAAAAAGTATTTTCGGGAAAAAAATAAATCATATCCTATTCTACTAGGCCGAGCCCGAAGACCCGACCCGCTCCAGCCCAGCCGCGAGCCCGCTGGAGCCCATCCGGGCCCGGCGCAGCAGTCCGCCCCGAGCACGGCAGGGCGCCACCGCCGGCCGTCCTCGGCTTGCGCGCCAAGCCAGCCTCGTGCCGCGCCCCTATAAAACTGAGGCCGCAGCCCCGTGCACCCCTGCCTCCTCCTCGTCCTTCGCCTCGCTCCGCGCCGCCGCCGCCTTGCGAGCTCGCCGGCCAAGGAGCACCGTCGCTGGCCGACGACTATTTGCCGGCTCCAATGCACGCCGGACGAAGTCGACACCACAGGGAGCTCCAGGATGCCAAGCCGTGCGTCCGCCGCTCCATCCCGTCACCGGAGCACCATCGGTGCGCCGCTGCGGCTTGAACCTGAGCTGACTGCCGCTGAGCTCCGCCGCCGGTCGTATGCCGGCCACCTCTCCTCGTTCTCCGCTGTGGTGAGCACCTCCTCGCGACCCCCTCGACCTTCTCTACCTCCTGCGCGATCCAATCGAGCTGTAAGCCGCTGGAGCACCCAACCCTACCAGCCAGTGGCCTCCCTGTCTGCCGTTGTCCGCCGTCCCCTTCGAATTTCGGCCGCCATTGTCCTTCTTCCCCGCTGGTGAGCACATCCCCGTGGCTCCCTTCCTCTCCTCTCTCTGTTTCCCGCCCGGCCGAGCTTCTCGTCGCCGGAATCGCCGGCGTCGCCATCACCCAGTGCTTCCTGTCCGTCCCTGTCCGCTGCAGTCCAAAGGAAGAAGAAAGGGTTGTTTTTCGTTTAGGCCCCTGGAGAAAAAGGATATCTAGATGGTTTAGTTTGTGTCTTGCGTCTTTTGCAGAAGAACCCTCAGAAGCTTTAGATTCTCTCGATCCAACCCATCCTGCAGATTTTGCGTGTAGCCCTCAGGTTTACTTACGTAATTCTGTATATGCCCTCCATTTTTTGCAGACGTACCCCTGGAAGTTCTGAAACCTTGCCAGCAAGTTCCTAGACCTTTGTTAAGCCATAGTTTGCACGTTTTAGCTCTGTTTTTATCCGTTCAAGTTGCGTTAGGTTCATAATAATGTAAAGTACATGTTAGTAGTGAGTTTTCTTTATGCATGTTTTCTGAAAATTAATTTAGTATTTATTTGATTAATGCTTAGTTAAACATATCTTTTCTAAATAAAAGCTATATAGTGCTACACACTGTTTTTCATAGTCAATGTTAATTTGATTAATGAGTATTTCAGATAATTTTGTAAATAAAATCTAATTAGATCTTTACCCCGATTTTTCATAAACCAAATGTTAATATGCATAATAATTAATTAACCTTTCTAATTAAAAAAGTTGATTAGATTTTCACATCGGTGTTTATAAATAAATGTTAACTTGATTAATACCAACACAAATGTGTTTCTAATTATAACTTGGTTACTTCATCCGGAATTATAAATCCTTAAATTTAGATCTTCCCACCTAAGTTAATTTTTCCAAATAAATGTTTAATTGGTATAATTTATACATGAATCTTTATAAATAAAGTTTAACTAGGTTCTTTACTTCGGTCTTTGCAAATAAAATATAATATTGCATTAATTCCAACTTAGGGTATTTTCTTTATGAAATATCCTTTACATATATTTTGTTAATTAAAATAAACCTAGCTCATAGTTATGTTCTCTCATATATGCAAATCGATCGTTAGCCGTTCTTTATCAAGCTTTGTCTTAGTGTGTCTTTTTCTAGATCTTCTCGATTCCAGTTCAAGCTCCGATCAAACAGTTTCATAAGACCTTTCGCTTCTAAGCACGGTTTGTGTGCTTTAGTGATCCATAGAATCGAGCCTATCCTTCAGCACGTTCTTTTAAAGTTTTGTTTTGATTGGTGCATTGTTCTTAGTTTGCTTGTTTGTTTGCTTTATATAGTTGTGCCGATGATTGATGCGAGTAGAATGAACGTGGTTCGAGAGCTTTGGAGGGCAAGAAGATGAAGATATTCTGAGCAACAACATTACTCTGGTTAAAGGCAAGTGTGTCCTTGCTCTTTTTTTGCAATTTTTACGGCACTTTCATTGTCACAAAGGAGTGGAACCCTATCTAGAACCACACCATAATCCAAGAGGCTTTGCTTCATATAGAGGATTTGAGCACAATAAGCCCCGGCGGAAATGTATTCTGCCTCCGCGGTGGATAAGGCCACTGAGTTTTGCTTCTTAGAGGACCAAGCAACCAAAGATCGACCTAGCAAATGGCACCCACCCGAAGTGCTCTTACGGTCTACTCGACATCCGGCAAAATCCGAATTCGAATAACCCAAGAGCTCAAAACAAGCACCATGGGGGTACCACAAGCCAATGCTAGGTGTGTATTTTAAGTATCTAAGGATCCTTTTCAAAGCACTTAGGTGAGATTCTTTAGGGTTGGCTTGAAACCGAGCACACATGCAAACACTAAACATGATATCAGGCCTAGATGCGGTAAGGTAAAGAAGAGAGCCGATCATAGAACGGTAAAGCTTTTGGTCAACCGGTTTACCTCCCTCATCTAAGTCGAGATGTCCATTGGTAGGCATTGGTGTCTTGATTGGTTTGCAATCATCCATCTTGAACTTCTTGATAATATAATTGGTGTACTTTTCTTGATGGATGAAGGTCCCTTCCTTCAATTGCTTGATTTGAAACCCAAGGAAGAAGTTGAGCTCCCCAATCATAGACATCTCGAATTCCTTTGTCATGAGATCACTAAAGTCCTTGCACACTTTAAGATTGGTAGAGCCAAAGATGATATCATCAACATAGATTTGACAAATGAAGAGCTCTCTGTTGATGATCTTGGTGAATAGAGTATTGTCCACTCTTTCAATCTTGAAGCCTTCCTTGATGAGAAAGTCCCGGAGCCTCTCATACCATGCCCTAGGAGCTTGCTTGAGTCCATACAAAGCCTTAATCAACCTATAGACATAGTTAGTATGTGTGGTATCTTCAAAACCAGGAGGTTGCTCAACATAGACTTCTTCATTGATGAAGCCATTTAAGAAGGCACTCTTGACATCCATTTGGAACAATTTCATTTTGTGACAAGAGGCATAAGCAAGAAGGATACGAATTGCTTCAAGACGTGCAACCGGAGCAAAGGTCTCCCCATAGTCCAAGCCTTCCACTTGCGAGTAGCCCTTGGCGACAAGCCTTGCCTTGTTCTTCACCACGACTCCATGTTCATCTTGCTTGTTTCGGTAGACCCACTTGGTGCCAATCACGTTCTTGTTCTTGGGGCACTCTACTAGGACCCAAACTTCATTTCTTGTGAAGTTGAGCTCATCTTGCATAGCCAAGATCCAATCCGGGTCCTCAAGAGCTTCCTCTATAGTAGTGGGTTCTACAAAAGAAACAAATGCATGATGTTTGCAAAACGAAACATATTGTTTGCGGCGAGTATGTGTACCACCCTTGGGATCACCCAAGACAAGATCAATGGGGTGGTTTGATGAAGTCCTTGTACGCCTTTCAAGTGTGGTTGGATCATCTTGAGGTTGCACTACTTCCGGTTCTTCTTCTCCTTGATCTTGGGTATCTTGTGATGTAGGAGGTGGTCCATTTGAGGAAGATGGGCTTTCTTGTCTTGTACGCCTTTGATGATCATCATTATCATCATCGGAAGAGGATGAGTCTTCATGGTTGTGGGAAGTAGAAGGTGCATTATCATCCTCTTTGGGCTTGATGTCCCCAATAGCCATCTTCTTCATTGCATCTCGGAGAGGTTCTTTTCCTACATCATCACAACAATAGCCATCTCCTTGGGAGCCATTAGATTCATCAAACTCCACGTCATATGTTTCTTCAATGGCACGTGTCGTGTTGTTGAATACTCTATATACCTTGGAGTTTGATGCATAACCAAGAAACATGCCCTCATCTACCCTACTCTCAAACTTCCCTAGGTGCTTCCTCTTCTTGTAAATGAAACACTTACACCCAAAGACTCAGAAATTGGATATGTTGGGCTTCCTCCCAATGAGAAGCTCATAGGGTATCTTCATGAGTAGTCGATGGAGATACACCATATTTGAAGCATGACACGCCGTGTTGATAGCTTCCGCCCAAAATCTTTGAGAGATACCATAGTCATCCAACATAGCTCTAGCCAATGTGATGAGAGTCTTGTTCTTCCTTTCTACCCACACCATTTTGTTGTGGTGTGTAGTTTGAACAGAATTCATGCTTGACGCCTAGCTCATCACAATATTTTTCCACATTAGTGTTCCGGAATTCCAATCCATTGTCACTTCGGATCTTCACAATAGATGACTCAAATTCATTTTGAGCCCTTTTTGCAAAGTTCTTGAAGATCCCGAATGTCTTGCTCTTGTCCTCCATAAAGAATGTCCAAGTGTAGTGTGAGTAATCATCAATAATGACAAGACAATAGAGATTACCCCCAAGACTCTTGTATGTAGTAGGGCCGAAGAGGTCCATGTGCAAGATTTCCAAAGGTCTTGAGGTAGATACATAAGCCTTCATATGATGGTGACTTGCTACTTGCTTGCCGGCTTGACACGCTCCACACAACTTGTCCTTCTCAAATGTGACATCCTTCACACCAAGAACTAAACCTCTCTTGAAAGCCTTCTTGAGTTGACTCATACCTATATGTGCAATACGGCGATGCCATAGCCAACCCTTGGATGTCTTGGTGAAAAGACAAGTAGTCAAGTTTGCTTCATGAGAGGAGAAGTCCACAAGATAGATGTTCCCATGGCGAAAACCTTTGAACACAACTTCATTAGATTTCTTGTTAGTAATGATAACTCCCTCATCATCAAACAAGCAAGATAAGCCAAGATCACAAAATTGAGCAATGGAAAGCAAGTTATAACTACAAGAGTCTACAAACAAAACATTGGAAAGAGAGATCTTTTGCAATGGTTATATCACCCAAACCGGAAACTCTTCCTTTAGAATTATCACCAAAGGTGACTTGCTCATGATTCCCCGCATCATCCACTAGAGAGGTGAACATTTTACTTTAGCCGGTCATGTGTTGAGTACATCCACTATCAAGAACCCAATGACTTCCCCCGGCCTTGTAGTTCACCTACACACAAAGAGATCAAGTTGAAGATTTAGGAACCCAAGCAAGTTTGGGTCCAATCACATGAGTTACTAAAACTTTGGGAACCCAAATTTGCCTAGGTTGATTCACTTTAGCCTTGGTCTCTATGAACCTTGCCGCCACTTTGCCCTTGCTATTCTTCAACAACAAGAAATGGTTATTGTTGAACATGGAACGATAGTTGCAAGGTAATTTAGGCAAAGGACGTGAAGGTAAAGGACACTCCCTTGTGTGATGACCGGTGATCTTGCAATGTTGGCAATAAGACCCAACTTCCTTCACAAAACACCCATAAAGTTCTTTTGATTTGCGAGTCTCTTTGATGGGTTGAGGGAAGGAGCCAAGTCCCCTAGTGCCATAATCTCTTGCATTGTGATAGAGGATCTCCTTATGCAATGCTTTACCCTTGGCCATTTTCTTCACACAAGATCTTAGGCTTCTTACTTCCTCTTCAAGTGCTTTCACCCTATCATGGTTAGTCTTGGAAGAGGAGGCAACATTCTCATCATTAGGCAAGATCTTAGGTTCTTCAATCAAATCATCACAAGAAGTAGAAGCATTTGTCTTAGTGATGTCTCTAGTAATTTCTTGCCCGCTAGCACAAATAGCCTCATAAGCAAGCTCAATCTCTTGATACTTCATCTCTAAGACCACATGATCTTTCTTAAGCATCTTTTGATTTGACTCAAGAGACTTGTTAAGCACAGTTATGTCATCATGTTTGACGATTTGCTCATTGTGCTTATCAAGTATCTTGTTGTGGTCATCTCTAAGTGACTTGTTAGACACTACCAAAGCTTCATGCTCTTTGCTAAGGTCATTGTGTTTCACAAGCAACTCATCATTGGATAGCTTAAGCTTCTCATGGGTCTCTTCAAGAGCTTTGAGCTTACTCTTTTGTTTCTTGATCATGTCGGTGTATTGATCTAGAAGTCCCTTAAGAGCTTGGGGTGAAAGTTTATTATCACTATCCGATGAGTCACTATCTTCACTATCGCTCACCTTGGAGTGTTTAGCCATGAAGCACATAGGTGGTGGAGGAAGAGTAGGTTCTTCATCATCCATGATCACAAGACCGGCAAACTTCTTGTTCTTCTCATCTTCACTTCCGCTTGATTCACTAGAAGTTTCACCATCCGTGATCCACTCATTTACCAAGAGAGAACAATGACCACCCTTCTTCTTGTTGTAGGGCTTGCTAGAAAACTTCTTCTTGTATGAGTCCTTCTTGGAGTGCTTGTCATCCTTCTCATCATCATCATCATTGTTGTTCTTCTTGCTTGAGCTTGCCGCTCGCTTGTCGGGCTTGGGACAATCATATGATAGATGATCATAGCTTTGGCAATTGTAGCACTTCCTCTTGCCACCTTCACCACTTCTTCTTGATGAGCGAAACTTGTTCTTCTTAGGATCATAGTTGTAGCCTTTCTTGCCGATCTTGGAGAGCAATTTGGTAGTCCTCCTCATGAGGAAAGCAAGTTCACCATCATCTTCACTTTCACTTGAAGAGGGAGGAGGCTTTGCTTTTGACTTTGACTTGGGCTTGGTCTTGTCACTAGCCTTGAGTGCAAGATCCTTCTTGGAGCTTGATGTTGAAGAAGATGACTCCATTTTGCCCATCAAGAACATCTCATGAGACCGAATCTTGTTCACAACTTTGGTGATGGTGAGAGTTTCAAAGTCCTTCTCAAAGATGAGTGCCTTCACGATGTTGTACTTGGGCTTGGGAAGCGTTTGAAGAATTTTCCGAATAATTTCCTGCTCGGACACGTTAGCAACATCGAGAGCATTGATATTTTGAATAAGAACACCCATCCTAGAATACATTTCCTCTACACACTCATCATCCTTCATTGTAAACTCATTGAGCTCAACCTTAAGCAACTCATACTTCTCCTCACGGATTTTCTTGTTGCCCACATGGATAGTTTTGAGTTCCATCCAAACCTCATGAGCGGTATCCAAGGCAAACACCCTATCAAACAAATCCTCCTCAAGTGTCTCAAAGATAAAGTTTCTAGCATGATAGTTCCACTTGAGTTCACTTTCGGTGGGTTCATTAGGCATGGGATACATGGTAGTGGTCCATGCATCATGGTGTTGTGCTTGAAGAAATCTAGCCATTCTATGTGCCCAAAAAGTGAACCGTTTCCCCGCCAACTTGGGAGGGATATTGCCACTCCCCTTGCCCATCTCTCTAGACGGTTAAGCCACCAAAAAGAGAGCCTAAGCTCTGATACCACTCGTAGGATCGATGGCCTATAGAAGGGGGGTTGAATATGGGCCTTCTTCAAATTTCTAGAACAAGGAACAAACCTTAACCTAGATTTCTAGTGTTGCCCATCTAAAAAGGTTTCTTCCTACCAACTAAGCACACTAGCAATCAAGTTCCTTAGCAAGAATCACACTAACAAGTGAAAAGCACCCTAGTCAAGATATGCAACAAGCAAAGCAAACTAGGGGGAAACAAGAGCCAAAGAACTTAAGAGCTGAAAGTAAATGCGGAATTAAGTGCAAGAAGGTAGAAAGGAAAGACATGACAACCGAATTTTTTCCCGTGGTATCAAGAAGTTGACGCTTCTCCCTAATCCACGTTGGAGCACTCACAAAGAGTTTTGCTCCCCCTCAAGCCACTTAGACTTAAGTGCTCACTAAGAGTACCCGTTCTCCATCTCCGGAATGGTGGGTCTCAATCCATTTACACCAAGAACTTCCCGGGGCTCCCACAATCTCCAAGAGCTCACCAAGAACCCCAATCACCGAGACCGTCTAGGAGCTGTCAAACTCCAAGAGTAACAAGCTCACAACTTTTCACTTGACCAATGCACTCAGCTATGCCATTGAAAACGCCTTGAAACTCTTGATCACCAAGAAAGAATCCCTCTTGGCTAGGAAGATGAAATCCAATTGATCAAAGCACTAACTCTCCTTCTCCTTGGCTGCAGCAGGTGTTTAGAATGGCAAAGGCAGCTCAAGAGACGCAGGGGGGGTTCAATTTATAGGCCTAGCAAGGGAGGTTAGCCGTTACAAAAGTCCTCTGAAAAGTAGTACCGTCGGATGAACCGACGGTTTCCCCTGCGACAGCGTCGGTTCATCCGGTCACTCTGTGTCTCGAATTATAGCCGTTGAACACGAACATTGTACCACTTCATCTAACGCTCACACAGTTGTAGCGTCGGTTTATCCGGTGTTGAAGCGTCTTTACTCAAAACGTCTCTGCGTAGAATAAACACGGTCGCCGGATGAACCGCTGGTTGTGTCCATGTGCGTCGGTTCATCTGGTGCTGAAGCAGGTTCACTCGGTGCGTCTCTGTATGAAATATATGCATGCGCCGGATGAACCGCTGTTGAGACCGTCGCTTCATCTGGTGCTGAAGGCCTTGACTTGATTTGTCATTGTCACCAAACCCTAGGTCATCGGATGAACCGATGCTTCTGCTGATACACCGTCGGTTCATCCGGTGTTGTTGAATTCTGCTGAGTCTTTCACATTAATCATCCGGTGCAACTTAAAATGATGGCGTCGGATGATCCGGCGCGCCCTTTTCAATTTCAACTCATCCAATTCAATCCTCTTTGAGTTTTTCTTCAAGTCTTTTGCTTCCAATGTATTTCAATGAGTGTCTTGAGCTGTTTAGTGACCAAGGAGCTTGATAGTGCATGAATATGGCATAGCATTTGGCATGGTCAAGCTACTCAAGTGTGAACCCATCTTTATAGTACGGTCAAACACTACAAACTAGCAAATCCAAGTGTCCTTCATCTCCTTGTGACACTTGGAACTAGAAATGTCCTTAGCCTGGTAGTCTTTGTCCATTGATCATCCATTAATTCAAATTGAGGGGTCTCTTTTCATTAATTACTTATGACAATAACCCAAGGATAAATCCGCTACAAAACAAAGGTTAGTCACAAGTATATGGTTGTCATTTATCACCGAGACACACCCTTACCAAAGGTGCGGTGGGGCCTTGATGCTTACATGGAGGCCATGGCCATGTTTATCTCGGTAACTAGCTATAAATTCTTGTTGTGTATATTAAATTTAATTTAGCTAGTACTCAAAGACCAAACACATGGAAGAACATGCTAATTCACAAGTGGAATATGTGATAAATAGTCCCGACGCGCTAGACTTTTTTTTTGAATCCATATAGGACACATATACAAGTTAATTCTTTTGGGAAATGCTAATATATCCATAGATACGTAGGAGACTAGGAGCTGAGCTTGCTTGCACTTTTCAAGCTGGGTTTCCTCGTTTCAAAGTCTAACCCTTAGCTAGGATCTCCGTTAGGTGTGGCGATGGTGACAATTACACCAACCCTAAACGTAAAAGCGAGAAGCCCGCGACAATGTTTAATTTGGGGGACATGAAAGGCGTGTTACGATTTTTAGCAGCCCTACCTTTGTCACCGAAGAGAAATGAACAAAAATTTTGTTCACGCCGGATGTGTGTTCTGCGTGCGTTGATGTGGACCGATCCACGTTTAATTTTTTTATTATTTTTTTAAGACGTGGAAAGCTTATATTTCATTAAGAAAAAGTAGAGAGTTACACGACGTAATTTTAGCAGAAACTCTAAAGTGCAAAGTTAAAAAAATCATGACCAACGAAAAACAACACACTAGACCACAAAACCATCTCCCCACCACCACACTAGAAACAACCTAAGACGGCATATGTCTGCAGGGGAGAAACATACCATGAATACATGCTCATCACCGCCTGCCTAACAAACTAGAAACATCCGATGCAGAGTGAAGATGTCTTGCAAGACAACACCCTCTTGCCCACGGAGGAGTATCACCTGGCAAACCAAAAAGACAGAGTTTTCGCCAGAGGCCTCCAAAAATCCAATCCACACCGCCGCAACCAGGTTGACAGCCCAAGCGATGGAATTTGTAGCGAGAATCCCTAACGAGACATCTGCAGGCACCATCGAGAAGAGGGAACCCAACGACAAAGCAGCCTATGGGCAACCGTGATGATTTGAACCATACATAGACCCATCGAAGGAGCTCACAGTGGTAAGCAAGAAGTGTGTAACACCCCGCCCACCAAAGACGCACTACCCAGCCCTTCCGAGGGGCGAGAACGCGTACACATAGCACCCTACTTACACTTTCGTCATCGCTTCGTGTAAAAGGGTCAACCCGAAGGTGCTGTAGCTGGTGGACAAAGGCTTATACGTTGGCTCTAGCCCTACTCAACTAGCAATATGGTACTAAACACACATACCTACGCTCACGGGTCATAACCGGGCCATCCAAATTGGGTTGGGTGTGACATACACCCCCCCTTCAAAGAACCCAACGTCCTCGTCGGTCCAACTCACCCGTCCAGTACCGACCCATATGCAATGTAGTACGTCCCATCCCATGCCCACACACCCATGCATATGTCCGCATAATGACCCGAGCAAATGTCCAAGAATGTTCCCTCTTAGCACACGATTGTATGTCCAGTGCCGACCCATATGACATGCCGTGTATCCCATGTCAGGCCCACACGCGCCATGCGCCATATGCCCGCACACTGACCCGTACGTGCAACCGTAAGGGTCGGCTCTGATACCATTTGTGACACCCCGCCTACAAAAGCCACACCGCCCAGCCCTTTCGATGGGCGGGCACGCGTACACATAGCACCCTACTTACACTTTCGTCCTCGCTTCGTGTAAAAAGGTCAACCCGAAGGTGCTATGGCTGGTGGACAAAGGCTTATAAGTTGGCTCCACCCTCGCTCAACTAGCAATGTGGTACTAAACACGTGCACCTGCGCTCACGTGCCATAACTAGGCCATCCAAATTGGGCTTGGTGTGCTAAAGGGACCTTGGAGGCCCAAAATGAGGAAGAGCACGAGATACTAGAAAGGGTGCGGAGGAAAGCGACGACCCCGTCCGTTAGGAAGGGCCCCCGAGCAGCCCATCGGTGGAAGGTTCGCCGAGAGTAGCAGGACGCATGTAGCCATTGGGCCGGGAACGGCGGCGAGGCGGTCAGCTGGGGAGGTGCCGAATGGGCACCCACCACGACCGCGTAGGCGGATCCCGTCGTGGCTCGCCTGAGTCATTGAGCGGAGCGAGCACGTCGAGGCCTAGCACCGTAGGAGGAGAATGTCGAGACCAGGGCGGAGAAAGGAGAACGATGGGGCAGCCAGGCCAGCACAAAGGCCCGACAGAGACGATGCCTGATGCCCGTCGCAACCCACTGGCACCAAAGGCAGGGGAGGCAGGGCTCTCCAGGCGTAGGGGTGGAGCCGGGCCAGGCGCCAGCAGCCCGCCCCAGGCAGCCCACAAATGTGATTTGGGCCACACCGGCCACCGGGAAAAGGATGCAGTGACCGGCGGACCAGGGGAGTGCCTCATCCACCAGTCATGCCCGACGAGGACGACCGACCTGAGCTCAGATGAGACGGATCTAGACGAGGGGGCATGGATCCATGGCCAAGGTGGACAGATCTGGTGTTGGATATTTAGAAAATATCACAACAGAAAGAAAGAAAGGGAACGTGGAAAGGTGAAGGACCGATTAGGCGAACCAGAGAGGGGGGAGTGAATGGGAGCCGATAAAAATTCTTCTCGAAGGAGATGAGAACTCCAACAAGACGAACACGGCTTCCAACTCACATCTCCGACCCAACTACCCAAGTTGGCCAAGACCACGCAGCCACTGGAGTGCTACTGGTCCTAGGAACCAACACTCAACCCTCCGAGCCAGAACTCACCAAAACACACAGCGGAAACTTGCACAGCTTGCTGCCTGTGCTACACCGGTCAGACCGATGGCCTGCGCCGGTCAGACCGGTGACACCGGTCAGACCGGTGGACAGAGCCGGTCAGGCCGGTGGCTACAGCAGCCGCACAGCAAACGTTCCAGGAAGCCTCAGTGACTCCTCTAGGCCCTGGAACAAAAACCACCACGAAACACAACCTGTGAGGAAGAAGAACCCCTCACAAAACATACCAAAACAACTCCAAACACGCCAAGAACTGATCAGCAGGACCACGGGACAAAACCACACGGACAAGGCTATTCCCCGAGACAAAAACCCACCAAGGGCTAGCACCGGTCAGACCGGTCAAGAGAACCGATCAGACCGGTCGTGCCTGGGCAGCTCGGGATGAACAGCGCCCGCGAGTCAACTCCCCCAAATCCAACTCCCGATCTCCCGATTCGCTCCACGGTTTTGCACAAGACTTTGGGGATAGTAGGAACACCTCATGGGTACTCCATAGCCAAGATTTGGTCCACCAAAACTTGTCAAATCAAGAGGAATCGAAGAAATCCCACCAAGAACGCCTCTAACCCTAGAGCCACGAAAACCCCAAAATCGAGCCCCTTTGCTCACGGATTTGGAAGGGGAATCAAAGGGAAAAGAACCACGAAGGGTTCATGCATACATCCCCCACCAAATCCCAAAGAGAAAGGCCTCGAAATCGCTCCAAGAAAATCGCCAAGAAAGGGCTCCGAAAATCACCAAAAAGGAGAAACGGGAAAGACACATCCAAGCCTTGAGGAACCACACCGAATCATCTATACATACCAAAGACGTTCATACAAGGTCTAGCTTGCCGCCCGATCATCCTTCCCTCTCACAAGATCTCACCATGAAGCTCTCAAGCTAGTCCTATGAAAATCCTAAGAAAATAGGAAGGAAAATAGGAAAACCAAATGAGCTAGGGTTCCAAGAGATGGCTGCCATCCTCTCACCCCTTGGGTTACATGGAGGCAACCGAAAGACTAAAATACCCTTACTAGCTAACTAGGGATACATGCCCCTCGAGGGCGAAATTGGAAGTCTCTGTCTTCGCACCATCGGACGGATGCCCAGCGACCGCAAACTTGCTTAGCCTCGACGCAAGCCTTGCGATCCCGACGCGTGTCCTCCGCTTCGAAGATTCCGGACTGCGTCGTCGCACACCGGTCAGACCGGTGCTCCTCACCGGTCAGACCGGTACCCACTGGTCAGACCGGTCAGACCCACCGGTCAGACCGGTCTGGAGCTGCTGCACCTCCGTCTTCGGTTCTTCGGTCTTGGCTTTGTGGATCAACCAAGGAACCCAGTGGTTTTCTGGTGAACCACCGGAAACCCCGCGAACTCGGTGTAGCCTCCGCCAATCACCACTCATGACTCGGCTCCCACGTAGTCCCGGCTCGACCTTGGTTTTGAGGCTCAACCAAGAAACCGTCCGTGACTTCATCTTGCCGTTCTTGCCACCATGCGGCCCGCACTTGACCCCGCTGGCCACCGGGTCCCTCGAACCAAGCCTACTTGTCTTCTCCACACCTGGAGGCCTCACCAGCAACGACCTTTCACGCTTGTTCTTCACCTGCACCTGCAGCAGTCAAGCCGCAACCTACACCTGCAATACTTAGCCAAGAATCAGTCCACACCACGTTGTCAATCACTCATCACACCAGGAAGCGACCATCCACTGGTCCTCGAACCACACCTGGCTCTCAAAAGGTAGGTACTTTACTTTTGAAAAAGTTGGATCCCCTTTACACGGAGGCTAGGGGCTCCTTTTATAGTACCCGGAGGTCACTTTTACATCCCGAAATTGCTCCTGTATACTAAGCATCTTCGAAGAATATTCATGTACGCAAATGTCTAAAGTGATCACACCATTCGCGTAATCACCCTTTATATTTACAAGAATACCCTTACGTATCCAAGCTTCTCACATTTTCCTCCTTCTCGATCATGCCATTGACCAATTCAACTCCGAATTTCACCTTTAGGCTTAAGATTTCTTCATCTTCTCTTATGTCTGTTTCGCTTGGAATGACGTCAGCTTCATCATTGCTGACGTTGCTTTTGGTGATTCTTGTGTTTTCTTGTTTCCTTGAATTCCAAAGAGCGTTACCTTCACCCTTAGCCTGGTGGTAATGGGCCATGGCCCTAATGCATCCTTCACAATCCAACTAGGCCCTTTTAGTTTTAAGTTCAAAATTGAATAGAATTACAGCCCGATCCTTATAGGGCCCGATCCTTAAATTTATTAGTACAAAATAAAGGGCCCATTACCACCCCTAAGCCTTAGGAATCTGTTTCATCATTCTTGACTCATTACTCAACTTCGCATCCTGCAAAAACAAGGGAGAAAGTCTTTTCCAGAAATCTTCGTATTTTATACAAACTTTCATATTTTGACAATCCCTTGCTAAGAATGGCGTCACTTTTCCCAACTTGTCAAGAAATATGGAACTATTACCTCCAAATTTCACAAAAGTTTGGGAAATATTAGAAAACACCTTTTTATAAACCTCGCTCATCAAGATTCTCAAAAGTTTCATTACAACACCCATATATGCCCAAAAACTTGTCCAACATTTAATCATTTTTGAGGTCCGAAGTTCAATCTCATCTTCAGTTCGCTGAAACATCCTCATCCCTGACCCTCGGAAATGACGTCGTCATTGTTCATGGTTTGTTTTGAACGATTTATTGAAAAATTATGTTTTCTTTGACGCCTCGAGGGTGACTAAATTTGGTCGATTGCCCAACATCCGGCAAAGGATCGGTCGGAGGAGCCCCGTCCGGTGAAGAAGAAGAACAACTAGCAACCATGGCGATGGCATGAGGGAAAGGAGGAGAGGGAAGGGAAGAGGGCGGGAGGAGGCGATCGCGAACGGAGCCGGCTTCGACATTGTTGTCGGCCAGCGCCACCATCGGAGCAGCGGCGGCCGCCGGTTAGGGTAGGGTGGAGGCTGGGGGCAGCGCAAAGTCGAGCGACACAGAGGCCTAGGAAAGGAATGTTCATAATGAAATCTATTATCTTAATACAACAGATTTAAAAGAAGCCACCACGTTCGTCAAGAGAGACTAGAAATTCTCACATTAATCTAAAAAAGAGAAGAATATGCACCGTTAGATTTCATGTGATCTAATGGTCTATAATAATTCAAGGAGTCCATGTCACCGATTCTATTAATAATAATCAGAATAGAAAATAAAGTATCACTTGACCAAAGAGTCACTCGGTCATAAGTGTCGGTCTTTCTCTTGTGCAACATAATTTGGATCAGAACTCAATAGACCTGACCTACGAGAATTTAATCTGCTTGGGTTTTCGTTGTTTTCCCTACCACTTAGTGTTGATTTCTGATGAATCTGAATCTTCCAATCTGTTGCTACCTTTTCTGAAATTTGTACTCATGATCGTTCTTCTAATTTTGTGTTTTTTTTTCTGAAATTTCAATGATTACTCAATGGTCATTCTCGCTGACACACCTTGACGACCATGGTGTGCATGTATTGGAATAGTGTGCTTGTACCTGCACTTCGTATTTAGAAGAGTGTGTATGTTAGTTAGAATGGCTGCTTTTCTTCCTAGAGCATTTCCAAGAGTAGCTAATATTCTTTTCCTAAAAATACAAAATTTTACAAGTTCTAAAAGTTATTGGAAGAAATATAGAATATCATCTCAAGAGTTTCTAATAATCTACTCCTAAAATATAGAAGACAATTTGCATCAAGAATCATATACTATTTCTAAATTATCCTAACCACTTTTATTTTTTCTTTCTCTTTTGTACATTTGCTTCATGATTTTTTCTATTCTTTATTCTTTTCACATCATTTCACCTTTAGATTAGTAGCAACTCAGAAGCGCGTAACTTTACGTGGAAGAGAGTGATTTTTCCCAAGTTTTGAAAGATTAGAAGGATGGATTAGAAATCTTAAAGATTAGGAGGATGGATTATGAGTTGTTGGAGAAAGATTTTTTATCATCTTGCTAAAAACCAAGAATTAGAAAGGGTAGGAGATTTTTGGAGATGCTCCTACTCAAACAGCAGGCTTACCAGTGAAAGGAATTACCTCTGTTTGCTTGGGCACAAGATTTTACACCGCAAGAAAAAAAACAGACAGTCAAACAGGGCGTTACTAAGTTCTAATCTTATCCCATGTCGCTCCACGGACTTTACTGTGAAGAACTTGACTGATTTTGCCCTATAGGCTCAAACTCGTGGTAAGCGTCCGGTACACAGTGTTAAGCGCAGGTACAACAGTGTAGACAGCTGCTGTCTATTTGGTACATACCGACAGCTAAATAGACGGTTTGTACAACAAGTTATCTATTTAGTTGTCTATAACGTATTTAATTCATCCTTGAACGTATATATTTTGGTGATCTAGTACACAAATAGACCTTTGTAGGTAGTTTTGTGCTGACATAAGAGAAATATATTCAAATAATTTGCATGCATATATAAATAGGTACTCATCAATATATGTAATATATATCGTTTGAAAAGAACCATGAGTCCTTAGAAAATGGATGAAAAGACAACTCTACCCCTTATCTATTCCCATCCTTCTGGTGTCCTCGCCCGTTCTTCCGCCCAAATCCTCCTCACCTCTGATGTGCATCTTCTTGCCTCCGTTCTTTACCCATGCGTGAGAGCAGAGAGCGTGCGCAGCAAAGGGCTTGGCCAGGCGTACCAAGGAGGCCGCTCAGGAAGCACCACGAGGTCAGCATTTCTGGGCTGGTGAGCGCCCGCCGCCACACGGATCTGGGCGCCGAGGGCCTTCGCTGCCAGTGGCGTGTGCGCCGGGGTGAGGCAGGGTGCCTCCTCTGCCCCACCGCTGGAGTCAACGCTCGCCTCTTCGACCTCCTCGCAGAGAACGCCGGGGATGAAGTTGGATGAGGCCATGAGGGAAAAGCGAGGATGACGGGATGGAGATGGATGTGGCGCGCAAAAATCCCCCACTCGCCCAAATCAGTTCCTGTCCGCGCGCGGGATCCGAGCTTGCTGTCGATCCTCGAAGACGGGCTGTACAACGGTGCTGCGGCGTCTATTTCCACCTCGGAGCACGGGACACTGCCGTCCTCTTGCGAGGCGACGGACTGCCCGTCGTCTGGCCGAAAGGAGGACGCATTTGCAAAAATACCGGCTTGTAGACGGCTCGGTAAGGCCCGTTGTACGTGCCCTAAGCATCCGGTGTTTATTTTCTCCTCGAAACTTCTTCAATTCAATCATTTGCATTGAGTTTTGGTCAGGTTTCTTCACATTCTTGGGCTTCATTTGAGCTCTCTATTAGCGATACATTTCACAAATACATGCTGCAATATAATATGTCTCATCCTAGGTCAATCTACTACTCTTTGCCCCATTTACAATACGCGTCATCCTTTACACCAATATTTGATAATATAAATCCAACGTCGGAGGCAAGAATACCATGGAAGCCCATCAATGTAATAACCTAGTAACATACAATTGCCTTTGTAAAAAATATATATATACGCTAGGCACAATGCCGATCATTAATCAACAAAACTGAATTAGGGGCATAGATTCTCTTTCAGCATGCTTTCTGCGTGTGTTTTTTCAGTCAGAGTTCAATTATGATCTACGCAGGTTGATTAGCATGCAGGTTGATTATTGGCAGCATGACTGGAGTTACACGAAAAGAGTAGTAGGTTTTGCTAAGTTACTATATTGTTGTTACCTCATTTATCACCTTTATTATGTGGAGGAGGTATGAAACATCATTATTACTGGATTTTGGCCACATAACCAGAATCCAAGAATATTTTTATTCTTTACCGTGACTTTTGGATGTGGAGGGCCCCTCAGGTGGCCAAACATGACAGAGATCGACGCAGCAGTGCTCTGGCGCTAAATATAGAGTAAAATTCATTGGCGGTCCCTAAACTTTATGGTGGTGTCATCTGGGTCCCAAACTCAGGATTTTAGATATTTGGGTCTCTAAACTTGCACCATTGTGTCATTTAGGTCTCAAACTCATGACCTCTGATATTCAGGTCCCTAAACTTACATGGTAGTGTCACCTAGATCCCAAGTCAGCATTTTTTATTCAAAAAAGTCCGATTTACACCTATATATGGAACTTCGAATAGAATTATGTTAATCTAAAAATCATACTTAATTCATTTTTAATAAAAAAAATATGAAACCTGTGCAAAAGTTTTTATGTGTATGTTAAGTTTTGAGACCTAGATGACACTATCATGCAAGTTTAGAGACCAAATATCAGAGATCAGGAGTTTGAGACCTAAAGTACATAACGGTTCAAGTTTAGGGACCCAAAGATTAAAAATCCTAAGTTTGGGACCCAAATGACATGACCGCGCAAGTTTAGGGACTGCTCATGAATTTTACTCCTAACTATAAAAGGAGAGGCCACTTCCATATGCTTCTTTGAACACTAGGAAATTAAAGCACATTTCTTTACAGCATATATATCGTTTGCAAGGAGCCAATCAGAGTAGCTAGCATTTGAAACTGTTGTAGCCCGCCTTTTCCCGTAGCTAGCATTACTTTGCGCTTTTTTTTTTCAGAAATCTGACTTATTGAGCTATATATACATATATAGCGAGAGGGTCTCACTGCTAGCTAGTACATCGCTAAACAGGGACCTGAAACATGGAGGACTCGAGCCTGTTCATGCAGTGGGCGATGAACACGCTGCTGCAAGAGCACCCGGCGCCCGCCGTCGTGGACGAGGCAACACCCCCGTCGCTCCAACCGCTTCCCGAAGCCTCTTATGCAGCTGAGATGGCCCAGGAGTTGCTGATCACAGGAGACCACTCACACGCAGCAGAAACAGGCTGGAGCTCCCGCGACACCACAACCCCCGGCGGCCATGTGTTAGTGCCTATTGGGCCATAAGCTGGTGGATTGGGCCAGTGTTTCGGGCTTGTACTGGTCTGTGGGCCTGCGTGCCTCTAGTTGGGCTCAGCCCGTGTATGGATGGGTTACATATACCTGTAGAGAGGGGAGAGGCAGGCGTCGATATGATTGTAACAGAAACACTATTCTTCTTCCTCGAATACGTCCTCTGCTGCAGCTCTCTGTTCTTCTTGTTCTTCCCCTCTTCCCTGCGTTCCCTTCCTCTGATTTCCTCTAACTAGACAATTTGGCGCGCGTTGCGCGCCCTACCATTTGATCAATCAAATAAGATCAAGATGGCATCAAAATACAAACAAAATTTTGAACGAATGAATAAATTATGATTTCAGCTCAATCTAACAATAGAAAGCAGCTAAGTGTTTATATAGAAACGGGTAACAATGCACGCCGTACTGTCTGAACAATATAGGAAAACAAAAGGTAATGAAAGGCAATAATATCCATCTCAAATAGCAAATGCTCTGATAAGAAATCATGATATCGACATCACTGAAATTTATGTACATGACAATATCATTGGATTGTTATCAAATGGTGTCTCAAATTAACACCTAGAAATGCTACTCGCTCATGATTTGAGTCGCTAGCACCCTACACACTATCAACCATAGGCTTCAGCTTCAATTCATGATCCTGAAAGGATGTAACCTTTCACTCCTTAGGTGCAGCGGCAGCATTGGCGGCAGGTAGTTCGCCAGTCACCACTGAATAACCTTTTGCAAAGAATAATGAAATGCCCACCTTCCAACTTCCAGTATAAGGTGTAACATAATGTCCATTTAACATCAACTCCAATTGCAAGTCTGTATAGCATATATGTAACCTGATGCATCCTTTGACCATGACAAGTTAACTCTTTGCCGAAGCTACTCTAGAAGTCCATATAAGAAAAATATCACAAATAAAAGCTGTATATGCATGCCTTGTACCTAGTAAGAACAGACAAGAATCATATTGCAATGAAAACCAGAGGTACCAAACCTCCAGGCAATGTGAAATGGTAATGGTACATTTTACTAAACCATTAAGTCGGTAGTTCATTAAAAACCAGTAAGCTTTCGAGCAACTCTTTGAAGAATTAAGACCAGATTTCAGTCAATTATATACATGGTATTCATAGTCGCAAATGGAGATAAAAAAATAAGCATAGAATCCTAGAAAAAGTAAAACAGTTTAATCACTGAAATGCTCATGCATTATCTGCTCTTAGCCTCTTATAATAAAAATTCAGAAGTGGATGAGAAAGAGCAACTTACTCTCACAAATTGTTGAACTTTCTCAGAGGTAGCCAATGGCGGTCGTTTCTTAATATGCTCCCTGAGCCCAATAATTGAATATCTGCAAGAATGCTGAGTCAAAAAAGTGCCCCCTCATGCCACGAGTATATGAATTTATCACATAATAAGTGCTTCATTTTAGCATGCATCCAAACGTAAATTGTTCATTTCAAATTTGACAAACATATATGTTTCTTGCACTTTTAATAAGAAAAGCTAGTGATTCCATCTTCACAGGAATACGAAGGCATGCCTTTGGTATCAGGATTATAAGGTTACCAAGGCAATGCCAAACTTACAGTGGTGGGCAAGCTTCTTGAAGATTTAAGTATGCAAACCCAGCGTTCTCATCCTGATAGCAACCAGAAGGATGGTATGATCGGAGCAGTTAGCAGTGAAACAAAAGAAATATACTGGGTTGCAGAAAAAGTGCGCAGAAGGCAGAAAGCTGTTACAGCCTACCGCACCTCCAATAGTGTCTTGGCCTGTGTTGGAGACAAGCGAATGTTTGCACCTATGAATTTAAGCATTTGCCCTTCTGTTATTCCACCCTGAAAACCCCACCCTGAAAACCTTAATCATTAAGCCATACAAATAGCTCTCAAACTGACAGATAAATTCATCATAGAAGTATAAGATAAATATTACTACAAAGTATAAACACTTGCAGATGACTATTCTTTCTGTATATGTTTAGTGGATTACTGACCTTGGCTGAAGATGCTGGAGAATTGGAGAACGGTACCAGCTTGGGCGACGGTGGTGGATTAGATTTCGACGTCATATTGAGATTTGACTGCGAAGGAGTAGTAGGAGAGGCCTGTGCTGATTGTTTCTTGGGGAACGGACGGGAGGGGACGGAAGGGCCAAATTCGGCCACAACGGCGGAGGCGCCAAGGGTAGGGATGAAAACGGTAACCGTTTTCATTGTTATCGTTTTTACCGTATTATATCACTTATTATTTTTAACTAATTTTTTTCATCGTATTATTCTGTTTTGATCTATTCATTTAATAAAACAAATAAATTTGTCAAATTTGTGATATATTTGTAGAATTTGCGAAATTTGTGATACCGTTTACCGACCGTTTCTGACCGTTTTCATCCCTAGCCAAGGGCAGCGGAGGAGGCGGAGGCGGCTGCGGCCGCGTTGACACGAGAGCGGAGTCGGTGCGAGAGGTCGATGGCGTCGCGGTGGTCGGGGTCGAGGGCAAGGAGCGCGAGCGCGTCGGAGAGGGCGAGCTCGTGGCGGCCGAGCGCCTCGAGAGCGCGGGCGCGGTGGAGGAGCACGCGCGGGAAGCGCGGCTCGGCCTGGAGCGCGAGGGAGCACTCCTGGGCGACGGCCTCGTGGTCGACGGGGCGGAGCTGGAGCAGGCAGGCTGCGCGGTTGCTGTGGAAGACGGCGCGGTCGGGGTGGCCGCGCGGGGCGAGGCGGAGCGCGAGGTCGTACTGGAGCAGCGCCCCGGCGTAGTCTCGCGACTGGAACAGGCAGTTCCCCTCCTCCTTGAGCTTGTGCGTGCACCGCAGGAGGACGCCGGCGTCCACCACCGGGTGTGGCCTCGCGCCGTTCGCCGCGGTGGGCGTGGTCGCGGGCGGCGTCGCCTTTGGCTCGGCCGAAGCGGCCGCTGTGACAACCCGCCCAGGAAAATACCGTACTATCGCCTAAACCAATCCACTTTGGTCATTAAGCAATAATAAAGTATCATCCTGCCGTTAGTTGCCGGGTTAACGCTCGGTAAATCACTTACAAAGCAACAAGGATCGACATATATGCATTAAAACTCACGCGAAGGCGAGTCCAGAGAACAACATATGATTAACATCCAAATTTACCCCGAAGGGCTTAATTATTACAAACCGGAGTTTTTGACATGATAACGAAGTTCAGAGTTTTGAAAACAGCGGAATTAAACTAAACGGCACGAGGAAACATCACGGGAGGTCTGCCATGATGCCTTCATTCATCGTCTTCAACCCACTCCAGCTCCCAGCCAGGCGGGATCTCTCCAGGCCACACATCAGCAAAGGCATTACCTGGAGCAACAGATTATAGCAAGGCTGAGTATACTAATACTCAGCAAGACTTACCCGTCGGTGACAACTACATCACCAACTCTAGACATGAAAGGCTTTTTGGCCAAAGGGGTTTCTTTTGCTGAAAAGCAACAAAGAGTATGTCCTTACTTTCAATATTTTAGCACAAGTTCTAGTTGATTATTCCTTTCTAAATTAGCAAGCTAGTGCAAGCATAAGTTGTGCAAACAATTAATCAAGCATAATATTCATCAACTTCCATCATTAGGGATCTCATGGCCAGTGGAGTAAGTAGTCTCAGATAACGGTGAGAGGCCGACAATCGATTGATTTAAACCTTGCAAGGTAGACCTAAACACACGGTAGGGTGCCCCCGCGAGGACAACCACCAGGCGGTTCCTAAAAATCTTCGGATTGGGATCAGATGTTACAGTCTTAAGTACAAGGCTTGCTAGGCTACGCCACCAAGGTCACCTAGCCTCACACATGTACTCAGGTGGCGAGCCCGGGGCCGCAACCCTAAGATTAGTAGCGCAAAGTTCCCGCACCGCCTCATTTAGGTACTAGGCTTACCGTACCCATTTCCGACAAGTGTTTAGTACGTTTAAACACTTAACCCACGAAAGCCATTGGACCGGAGCCCACATCCCATGCTCTTACCACATGAGCAATTCATTTATAAAGATCTTATGATTCCAACATAAGAACCTATTCTCGCGAGTGACAAGCATCACTCGACTTGTAACGGTCCTATAGCATAGCAGCTATCGACCTATCATACTAGTAAAGACATAGGTACCTAGGGATCATGCATCTAGGGTTTCATTTCCACTCCTGAACGTAAATGCACAATCATCCATAGATAGTTGCATAAGATTTTAAAAACACTTGGTTAATGCACCGGGGCTTGGCTTCGTCAGTAGGGTTAGCCTGAGGGTCCTCGGTGTCGTCGATCACCTCCACGTACTACAGCTCCGCGTCAGCTCCTCCTTCCTCGGCTTCCGGCACGAGCGCGTAGTTACCGTCAGGAAGCTCTACACGGAATGCAATGCAGGGTTCAGGTGTAGTGATGGATTAATTATTTCACCAACTCTTGTTGGCCACATTCACCTTAACAAACAATTAATTATTAACTCTTTTTCATTAAGGTTATTATGGACAAGAGTTTAATCATTGCCCAACAATTAACTAGTGTTCATTTTCATGATTGTTTTTTATGTGAGATTTACTATTCAATCTTTCAATAGCAAAGGTGTGCACATAAATGTAAATATTTCCATTTAAAAGTTTAAAACAGCAAGGGTGAATTTAAAGGTTCCAAAGTAAGCCATGCATCCATTTACAAGGGTCACAAGGTCAAAAGGTCACACTTTTGGAATTAACTCCCACTAGCAAGCTTATGCATCTAACTTGTAAATGCCAAACTTAAACATACAAACAAGGGTAGGAACCCCTGCTGGTCTAAAGTTACTAAACATACCACTGGATCAAACTTGGCCATTAAAAGAACTATAAAACTTATATAAGCAAGATTACATTTCCTAGCCATGCAAACTAAAGGAAAAGCATAAATAAATAAATATAAGGCTCCTGCATCCAACAACAAGCCTACAGCTACTCTGACTCTAAACAAGATCAGAACACCCATAGGTTCACCACAAACAAATTTGAATTATGAACTATGCATTTAAATGCAAAACTAAGCATAAAACAAGATTAAATATTCTAACAGAGATAAATTCATGATAAATTCAGAAAAGTTACTTCTAGGCATAACATGAACATTGCCACAAGTTGAGCACAAAAATCAATTCATATTTTTCTACAAAAATCAGTAAAGCAGAAATAACATAAATATGAAGTAATTCATATAAAAAGATCTGTTCAGAAACTTTGTGAAATTTTTGGTCCAGATTCTAATCATGACAATTCTAGCAACATATCCAAAATTCAGCTCCATATCCTTTCTAGATTTTGAATTATAGCAAAAATGTGTCAAACTGAATTTGAATTTTCATTCAAAATCTATAAGTCAAAACTATGGTCATGCTTTGTAGAAGTTGTATATCTACTCTCACTGAGACCAACAAAATTGGGTTTGAATTTTTCTTAATTTTCTGTGAATTTCTAGGCTATTTCTAAGGCACTGGACTGACTTGCAAAGAAACTAAGAATCTTTCTATTGCAACCGGGTCCCTGGGTTCACAACTAAGCCCTTGGCCTTCACACATATGCCCTTGCGGCGGCGGGAGAGTTTGCCGGCGGCGAACGGCGGCCGGACTTGGCAAACAAATGGCACTAGGGTGCGATTTGGCTCACCACGAGGCGATTGGTGGTGGTGGCGTGGCCGGGGATGGCTCAGGCGAGCGGCGGCGGCGAGGTCGCGGCGGCACGCCCGCTGCGGCTCGGGTTCCGGCGAGTGGTGGCGCAATGTGGGCGAACACGCGGCCGTAGGAGCTTCACTGGTGTCTAGGGAGGAGGTTGAGATGGTCGGCCGGCGACGGAAGCGAGAGGAGGAGGAAGCTCGCCTGCAGCGGCGGCAATGGCGGGCGGCGAACGGTGGCTCCCGCGCGGGCGGTGAGGAGGGGGCTATTTATAGCCGGGCGTGAGCGCGTAGGAGCGAGATCGCTTCGTGGTTAAGCGTCCCGGCGCGTTTAAAGCGCGGTACGGCGGCGGCATCGGCGTGCGTGCGCGGCGGGCGGGGATGACGCCGCGGCGAGCGCGTACACACCGCGTGGCGCGCGGTTCCTCGGGCCGAGGCCGCATCTTGGAGTGCGCGCACGAGGCGGACGTCAACCGCGCTCACGCGCTGACTCCCAGACGGCCGTGGTACGGCCGGCGCACGGCGGCGACGCGTGGACGCGCGCGCGCGTGACGTCGCGCCGAGCGCGTCTCCGGCCCGGTCCGTTCCAAGTACCTTTGTTGGCTGGCACGATTCTCGAAACTTTGCATGTAAACTTCAAAACCCGTGGATAGGAAAGTTGTAGACGGGTGATTCCTCTAGAAGTTGGCTGAAACCGATTTTGAATTGGATTCAAATCAAAGGAGAAATTCGAATGCCAAGTTGGGGAATTTTCATGTCTCGGTGAACAGGAACCCAGAGCTTTCTTGGCAATTTAGCACCTTTTCCACTCAAAACCAGCAATGCCACTCAACATGAAAGTTGTGTCTCATGAAAAACTGGACAACTTTTATATTGGGGGATTTTGAAGTGTTTAGGTGAATTTTGGAGAACGCGGCAAAAGTTCCAGATCGACACAAAGACATCAAAGGGTTTGTCCCCCTTAGCTAGGGTTTTGACCAAGGAGAGTGTGCTAGACTTGCTTAAGATGCTAATGGGTGAGTGTTGGTGAGGTTTTCGAGGTGATGACCCAGGTTGACCGTGCTTTGACCCTAGTCAACAAGTTTGACCGGCAATTAGGGTTAATTAAAAACCTGGGGCGTCACATCCGCCTGCTTGGCGGCGGCGGCGGCGGCGGCCGACCGGCGAAGCATGGAGGGAGAGCGGTGGCGGCGTGGGCTGGAGAGATCGGGATTGGGTGAGAAAGGATGTTAGGGTTTGTCTGCGGGTGTATGTTGTGTTTTGGAAAAAAGATGAGGGTTCTTTTGCAAAATGGGCAGGCGGGGGCGCGCTCGCGAGCGGAGGCGGCCGAGCGCGCGTTGCGCGACGCGTGTCGCGTGAAACGCGGGGAGAGGAGCAAACGGGGGGACCTTTTAAGAACTTTGATTCTTTCCTCTCGATCCTCTCTACTCTGCTGGTTGCTAACATTTAGTATCAGAGACACCGGTCCCGTGCGCGTGTTCGTCGATTTGAGCCATGTCCCTTGTTCCCCATCGATTCAGTTCTCGGGTGGATTGGTGAGCGCGATTCGTCGTGGCCGATTCCGTCCCCTGAACCTCGATCTGGAACAACTCATGGCGGATTCCTGAAGTTCCTGCAAGGAGGGCTTGAGTTTCACCAAGGAGGGCAACCTTTGGAGGAGTGCCTGCAACCTGTTGGACGAAATGGCCAGCAACGACTTCTATGAGTGGAGGTCACCAAATCGCACTCTGGAGGTCGCCATTCACAGGGTTTGTTATCCTATCAATGAATCAGTGCTTCATCAAGTATTTGGTCCTGCGGGAGGAGTGGTGGAGCACATCCTGGAGGTTGGGGGAACTGATGTTGTGATGGCGATTGTGGTGTTCGATTCGGTAGAGGCTGCATCGGATGCGTATGGGGAATTGCATGGCCAAAATATCTACGATGCTTGTTGCCAGATGCACATCAAGTGGGGACTGCCAACTCCGGCAACTCGAGGTGCAGACGAGCAGGCCTCCATGCTCGCGCTCACGGCCGTGCCGTCCGCCGCTGCCTCGGTCGCGCCCACGCCCGCACCCGCGCCTGCGGCCTCAACCTCGGTGGCGTTGGCTCCTTCCACGACTCCGACCTCGACCACCGCGGCACCCACTACTCCTGCATCAGCAGCAGCCGCCTCCGCCACATCCGTCCCCCTCAACTCCGGCAGTGAGCAGCAGTACGAGGTTCCACCCATCGTCATCGTCGCCACCACATCGACCTCGAATGCTCCTCCACCTGATGCGTCGAGCTCCATCACGCAGTGCGCCATCTCCATCCGTGTTCGCGTTGACAGGCCGATGGCCGCTTCGGAGGCATTGGCGGAGCAGGTTCCTGAGGAGCAGTCCGCCAAGGAGTGCGACTGCCACAACTTCCCCTGCGACGGCATCGACCAGGCGTCGCCGCCCCGGGTCAACCTCGACGACTTGCCTCGAAGAACAAGAAGAACAGAGAGCTGCAGCAGAGGACGTATTCGAGAAAGAAGAATAGTGTTTCTGTTACAATCATATCGATGCCTGCCTCTCCCCTCTCTACAGGTATATGTAACCCATCCATACACGGGCTGAGCCCAACTAGAGGCACGCAGGCCCACAGACCAGTACAGGCCCGAAACACCGGCCCAATCCACCAGCTTATGGCCCAATAGGCACAAGGATACTAACACCATGTCTCGGCAAATTCTGCCTGGCACGCCGCCCCAACCGGCGGCGGTAGTGGCACCAGCACCAACCTTCCTGTGAGCTGGAACTTCAGCGCCGTCTCGGCGGAGCTTGCCAGCACTACCACACAAGGCTTGCCGGAGCTGGCGGCGGCATTCGGGTCCCCGATGGCGCCGCCGAGAAGGAGAGCAGGGCCCAAGAGCACGGGATCCACGCCTACGTCGTCGGCGGCGCCGGAGACACCCATTTTCGCTACCCGGCGAGGCTTGCCGGAGCTGGCATCGGCATATGGATCCGTGACGGCGTCGGTAAGGAGCAAGAGTACGAGATCTACGCCTACGTCGTCGGCGCCTTACTCACACGATCACATCATCGCGGAGCGGAAGCGGCGGGAGAAGATCAACCAGCGCTTCGTCGAGCTCTCGGCCGTCATCCCCGGCCTCAAGAAGGTCCGATCCTGAGTCCGTCGGGTTGCAAAGTGATGGAAGGCTAATTAACTTGCGTTGTGATTGTGATCTCAGATGGACAAGGCGACGATCCTCTCCGACGCGACGAGGTACGTGAAGGAGCTCCGAGAAAAGCTGAGCGCCCGGGACGCCGCCGGCGTGGTCATCAGCAGGAGCTCCGGGGCTGGGGTTCTGGTCAAGAGGCCATGCTATGCCCCTGCCCCACCGGACGAGGACGAAGAGGGCTCGCCGGCGGCTGTGATGAGGAGGTTACCGCTGCCAGAGATCGACGCGCAGCTCTCCGGGAACAACGTGATGGTCAGGATCCTCTGCGACAACGGCAAGGGGGTGGCCGCGAGGGTGCTCACGGCGGTCGAGGATCTCCACCTCAGCATCGTTGGTGCCAGTGCCAGTGTCCTTCCATCCCCGGCTTGCGCTCTAAACATAACCATCACGGCAAAGGTAGCTACTCCTAGGTCTTTCTTGCTTTCTCTCTCTCCAATTTGACTGGCTGTCGGTCCTTTTGGAATTATGGTTATAATTAGTGTGTGCCTACTATTTGGATCGTACTAGTATGTTGCATTTTTTTAAGGACTTAATTCTTGCAGGATCACATGGACCTTTTTGGTGCATGGACGATCTGTATAAAATATAAAAAAACGCCTAAGCTGATTAGAAATTGCAAATAATCAGTCCAAGAAAATGGTCAGGGATAATGCAAACTAGTTGTTAGTACTATTATTCACCCATTTCAGTATTTCACTTACATATATTATATGTTTTGGAATTGGAAGAGAGACACAATATGAGTTTGAACTCCTTGTATACTATTGACCTATATATTCTCGTAAACACTAAATCTGGTATTATGAAAGGACTATCACACTCTAGAGTCGTCCCTTCCAGCTCCAAGAATTCTAAGAGCTGGGTAATTCTCTGTCGCAAAGAATTCATGGGACATCTCGGACCAGTGGGATCTTTATTAAGTACTCCTTTCACATCATATGCATCATGTTTTGCCCAACCTTGTTTTAGGTCAACATTCTTTTCAGAAAAAATTAAAGGAGATGGACTAACTGTTGGTTAATTCCAGGTGGAGGCGGCTTTCACTGTCACAGTGGAGGAGATCATTGTCCGTGTCAGCTCAGCATTATCACAACGTACAACAACACACAGGAAATAAACTACACTTCAGCACATTGTGATGCATTAGCAAAACGTGGGTGTATATGAAACTTACACTACTAGGGAATGAGGCTTTCATCCCAGAGCAAATTTGACATTAGTACCGGTTTTTTTCCCGTCCGGTACTAATGTCCACAAGAACCGGTACTAATGTGAAGTGCCAAAAAAGAGTCCCGCGGAGACCTTGCGAGACCCACATTAGTACCGGGTGGGAGCTAGCCCCGGTATTAATGTGCCTGCATTAGTACCGGGGCTAGTTCCCACCCGGTACTAATGCAGGCACATTAATACCGGTGCAAACAACTCCCCGGTACTAGTACCCTACATCTCCGCCAGCTGCGTGCCGTCTGCATCAACACTTAGAAAATCTCCACCACCACCCGCCAGGCCTGCGGCCCCAGCTGTCTCTCTCGCTCCTTCATCATCTCCCCCGTGCCCTCCACCCGGCCTTATCCTTTCCTCCTATCTTATCTCTTTTTCTCAACTCTCATCCCTGCTTCTTCCTCTCCTGCAGGCGGAGGTAGCCGGCGGCGCGCGGCGGCCAGGGCCAGCGCGACTGGTGGCCGGCGGCGCGCGCGCAAGCCGGCGGCCGGGGCCAGCGCGGGCGCGGCGCGCGCGGAAGCCGGCGGCCGGGGCCAGCGCGAGCGCGGCACGCGCGGAAGCCGGCGGCTGGGAGGCAGGCGCAGGGAGGCGCAAGCCGGCGGTTGTGGCGGCGGCGAGCGGGGCCGGGAGGCAGGACGCCGGCGCGGGCAAGCCGCCGGCGCAGCGCGAGCAAGCCGCCAGCGCAGCGCGAGACCTCCGGATGCGGCGGCGAGCGGCGACCCAAACGCAGACGGTTTGGTGATTTCATTGTTGGTTGCTCTTGATGCTCGATTCATGAATGTGTTGTGGTGATGATTTCTTGTGATTTTTTTGTAACAAATGGATGTTGTAACCTGTGAATCTTATGGGAATGTTTCAGTTGTAATTTGATGATTTTGTTATTAATGAATGTATCTGTGTGTGAATCTTGTTGTGTGATTGATTGATGAGGAACTTAAGAAAATAAATTGAAAGAGAAGAACAGAAAATAAGAAAAAGGAAAAAAGAGGAGGTGGACGGACGGTGACGGGAGGAAGGGGACTGACGGACGCAGACGGTAGAACCACATTAGTACCGGTTCCTTGCCCCGGTATTAATGTGAATTCACATTAGTACCGGATGGACAATACCGATTTGGAAAACCAGTACAAAAGGGGGTTGTGCACCGGTACAAATGAGCTTTTCCCTAGTAGTGTTAGCAAGTGGTCATGAATGCGTTAATAAGAGCAAGGTAAATAGATCCGCCCGCTGTGGGCTGTAACAAACGCCATGTCAATGTCTTCGTCCAAAGTACCTGTTTCTTTTTTTATTCATCTACACCGAGCAGCCTTTAATGCTTCTGTGAGTTCTGCAGCGCTGCAGACCAATATGAGCAGCGGGCAATGAGAGGGTTATAGACATTAAATAAGGTGCTACATATGCAAAAGAGATGACATGACATGATATTTAATAAAAGAGAGGAAATCAGGGTCATCCTCACGACTCCCGGTCGGCGCGGAGTCTTAGGAATGACATCCTCATGACCCTCACACTGAGATAAGTAACACAATTTGTATAGCATAATTGACCAACCAACATGCAGTAATTAATTATTTACATGAACCTATGAAATTGTGTTATAACACTGTGCATTGAGAGAGGGTGTATCATCCTGCAAATCAGTACAGTAAAGATAATGTGCCACTCTTGGAAACTCTCCTGTGACCCCTTCCACTAAGACTGGCATCTGCCCGCGAAGCCGGCGTTTGGCGAACCGCCTGCTTCATTCTCTCTCTGCTCTTCTCACTCCTCCACATAAGAATTTGATGACGTGGATAACCTCTCAGCCTGCTAACTGTACCTTATTATACTTGCTCTAATGGGTTCCCATTCCTCCAAGTTTGGAGGTCGATATGCATTAAATATATTTATCCTGGTACACGGCGACGAGTTCGCCATGTGTACATAGTTACACACGGCAACCATCACACAGCAGCTAGCTGCACGGTGAAGTACTCTTTGTCGTGTGCCTTTTGTCGCGCACAGAGAAGCACTTTGTCATGCGCCAAAACTCAGACACAGCAAACAATTCCTTGGAAATTTAAAAAAATCGCCCTGAGAGGCCCCCTCGCTGGCGCTGCTATGCCACACCTGTTGCACTACCACTAGCACCATGACGACGGCTGCCACCACCACACTGCCACCACTACCACCACCACCAACACCGCGACGTCACGCCTGCTGCCACCACCACACCGCTGCCACCACCGCTGCCGCCGCCGTGCTGTCACACCCGCTGCCACCACCACGCTGTCGCCGCATGTGGAAAAAAACAGGGAGAGCAGGTGATGAGAGCAGGGTTCACAAAACCATTCGCTACCGGTCGGAATTCCGCGGTAACCGGTAAAATCGGTCCGGTCCGGTAGCGAAATCGATCGGTTAACCGCTCCCTAATCGAACCTACAATAGCCCCACACGACAGTCGGTTTGACTGGTTAACCGGCCCGGTTTTTGTGCTTCGAGAAACCGGCCGGTCACCGGTTTTGTGAACCCTGGATGAGAGTAGGGGTGGGCAAAAATTCACCGAAACCGATTAATCGATCTAATTTAATCGGAAATGTTGGTTAACCGATTTTTTTGTGATCTATTCGGTTAAAACTTTTGTCACTATTAGGTTAACCAAAATTTTTTCTAACTTGTTATATTAAACACTAAAGTTGACACTTTTTACATACTCAAATGTATTTCTAGTAGACTTTATTTGTTAGAAGCATTAATTGTTATTTTTTTCTTTTGTTTTATTGCATGATCGATGTCTAGTTAGGTGCTTTCCAATACGATGATGCTATATTTAACCGAAATCGATTTGCGTAGGATTTTTTTTTTGAAAAACTAGCAGGAGCGCTGCCATATCATTTAAGAGGGAATAACAAGTTCAGGTTTACATAGGCGATATTACATAAATAAACTTAGAAACTCGAACACAAGAACTTACTGAAAAACTAATCATAAAAAACTAATTGCACGTCTCTTCCGGTGGCCTTAACCCGCATCACCATTTCATCCTTGATAAAACGTAAGACCTGCAGGGGTAGCATAGAGCAGCCTTCAAAAGTTCTCCGGTTCCTTTCCTTCCAAATGTTCCATGCCGTATACATCATCAGTGCCGCTTTAAGCCGCCTCACCTCCTTCGGCAGACCCCGGAGCTGTGAATGCCACCAATCTTCCACTCCCACATCTGCTTCCGGCATGGTCACCAGATTATCTGACCATGCGGCCACCAGTGACCAAACTTCTCTAGCATAGGGGCAATGCAAACACAGATGAGCTGTTGTTTCACTCTGCTGATCGCAAAGGCAACAAATCTCATTGCAGGGCCAATTCCTTTTGGTGAGCTTGTCTGCTGTTAGGATCTTTGTTTGAACAAGCAGCCATGCAAAGAACTTATGCTTTCCTTCAGCATGCGCCTGCTAGATTGCATTTGCTTGAAAAGTGCTATGGGAGCCATTGAATTGCACCATGTATGCTGATTTGGCCGAGTATTCTCCAGAAGTTGTCCATCTCCAGGTAATTGTATCTTCCTCATCCCCTGGCTGAACCTATGTTGCCAAGTCCCAAAGTTGTACAAACTCTGCCATTTCTTCAACTGTGTTTATCCGCCATAGCCCCCTTGTCCAACTTTGATTCTCTAGTTCATCTCTGACCACTCTATTTTCCTCCAAGCCCACTTGTAGAGGTTAGGTGCAAGGTCTATAGGGGCCTGACCCTGCAGCCATGAATCTTGCCAGAACCGAGCTTTGTTACTGTTGCCCAAGTTGATCACTGTGGAGATCCTAAACAATTGCCGATCAACTTCATTCACCGGTGGTGCAGTGCCAACCCACGGTCTGTCATTATCAGTCCATTCATACCAAAGCCATCGCAATCTAAGAGCTCTGCTGAACAAATCCAGATCCAAAATACGCAGCCCTCCAAATTTCTTAGGCCTCTTAGCTTTAGCCCATTTAACTAGACAATGTCCCCCATTCACTTCTGAGGCCCCCTTCCACAAGAAAGCTCTACGTAGTTTGTCAATCTTCTTGATAGCCCATTTTTTTCAAAGCGAACACTGTCAGGTGGTACACTGGGATTGATGTCATCATGTAGTTAATCACCTTCAGCCTTCCTGCCTTGTTTAGAAGCCTACCCTGCCAGCCCGACAGCTTAGCTGCTACCTTTTCAATCAGTGGCTACACCTCCACCCTCAACAGCTTCCTGTGATGTAGGGGTAGTCCGAGATAGGTGCAGGGAAAAGCTTTGATGGGGCACCTGAACCATTGCATAACCTCATTCACATCAATGTCCTCACATCTAATTGGATACACTGCACTCTTAGATAGATTCACTGACAATCCAGACGCCAAGCCAAATGCCTGGAGTATGTCCTGCACCACTTTCACCTCTTCCTTAACCGGGTTCATAAATATTGCAGCATCATCGGCAAAGAGACTAATCATTAGCTTGGCTGCTTTGTGTTGCAAAGGCGTCAGATCCCCTTCTCTTGATGCCAAGTCAAGTAATTTTAGCAGGGGTTCCATAGCTAGAATAAAAAGCATTGGAGATAAAGGATCGCCCTGACGTAGACCTCTGTGGTGTCTGAATCATCTTCCCCTTGCTCCATTCAGTAACACGGAGGTAGATGCTGTTGACAGTAAGGTGACCACCCAGCTTCTCCACTTTGTACCAAAACCCATCTTCTGTAAAACCTCCAAGAGGAAATCCCATCTCACCGAATCAAAAGCTTTTGCAATGTCGAGTTTCAGGAAAAGTGCAGGCTTTTTTGCTCGGTGCAATTCTCTGATCAGGTTCTGCGTGTACATGAAATTATCCTGAATGCATCTCCTTTTAATAAAAGCGCTCTGAGCACGCGATACAAGATAGTTAAGACGAGCAGCAAGTCTGGTGGCCAGTACTTTTGAAATCAGCTTTGCCATGCAATGGGTCAGACTAATAGGCTTATAATCCCCCACTGTCTCTGCTTCTAGCTTCTTGGGCACCGGAATCAGATGAGCCGTATTGAGTTGCTTGAAGTGCTAATCATGCTGGCTGTAGAAAAACTCCAAAGCTTTCATAATATCTTCCTTTATAATTCCCCAGCAGACTTTAAGGAACCTGCCAATGTATCCATCCGGCCCCGGTGCCTTTTTGCTTGTAGATCTTGCACTATTCTCAGTACTTCCTCTTCAGTGAAAGGCTCCTCCAAATCACTAAGATCCTGATGCTGCAGCCCAATCGCTTCCCAGTCCAGAGAATGCTGTCTAGGTGGCCCCTGTCCCACAGATGAGATGAGAAATTTTGAAAAATGCATTCCTCCTTTTCCTCGTGCTTGTGGATCATTCTGCCCTCATGTTTCAATTGCTGGATGTATGTTTTCCTTCTTCTTCCTGTCACCCTGAGAAAGAACAACTTTTCTGAAGCTTCAGTTTGCCTGGATCATGCTGAGTCTGGATTGCTGTTTGAGCCTTAGCTTCTCCACAGGTGCCGTGCCAAGGTATCTTTCTTTGAGATCTCTTTTGAGATTAAGTTCAGCTTCACTCAAACTCCTGTACTCTGCCACCACATCAAAAATCCATATCAACTGCTTAACCGCTGTCATCAGCAGCTTGTTGTTGCCTAGTTTAGATTTTTCCCACTGCTTTAGTTTAGTTGTTGTGCGCTGCAGCTTTGTGTGGAGTCTTAGGTAGGGGTTAACGACTACCAGTGGCTTTCCCCATGTCTCTGCAACGACCTCTTGAAACCCCGGCAGCTTATGCCAGAAACTCTCAAATCTGAAACCCCTATACTTGGGCACTGTTGCTCGTCCGACAAGGAGCAGAGGACAGTGGTCTGACACCAGGGAGGACAAAGCATTTAGCACTGAGTTAGGTTGCATGAATTCCCACTCCAGGGTACAGAATGCACGGTCAATCCTAGTTTGGGTAGAATCATTTGACCATGTGAACTTTCTGCCCTTGAGGCTGATCTCTCTCAACTCCAAATCATGCACTAGACTTCTGAACTCCCTTATCACTCTCCTGTTTAAGTTGGCATTGTTCTTGTCAGCCGCCGTGAGGATCATGTTGAAGTCCCCCACCACCAACCAATTATCAGAGACCGACAATCTGACATTCCTCAGCTCTTGCAAGAACTGCAGCTTCTCACTGTCATGCTGCAGGCCATACACAGTTGTAAGCCACCAGACCGACACTGATGTAGTGGACTCAATTTTAGCTGTCACCGTGTACATGCCATGGAACCCTTGGCTGATCTTGTACCTATCCTCATCAGCTGCAAGGAGAGCCCCTCCTCTAGTACCCAGAGCCGGCAGGAATGCAAAGTTTGCCACGAATTTGTCCCCCAGAGTTTCCCTGATCACCCCTTCATCTATAACCGCCATCTTCGTTTCTTGCAGACACACCAGTGAGTACCAGTTTCCCCCACCAAATCTCTAACCACCTTCCGTCGTGCAACATTATTCAATCCCCTAACATTCCAATTAAAAAGGACACAATCTTGCTCCCCCATTAAAACAAGACTAAAAGCTCCTGCTCGGCTCCAATCCAGTGAGGATTGCAGCCATACTCGAACTGAAAGGAAACCAGGGTAACACCCCAAGATGGAACACACCCGAGACCACACATGGACTCACACATGGACACACACACCCCCACCCCCCACCTCCTGGGCAACTCAAACTTCAGCATTTATGGCAATGGCACTGAGGGAGTCAGCGTCGCCCACAACCTGGATACCAAAAGTCTCTCAGATCAGTAACAGTCTCTTAATTCATGACTGACACAAATTGTTGCCTCAACTTGGTGTGATGCTCTTCAGTAGGTGCCTTGTTTGGTTCCAGGAAACTACATTTCCTTATCAGCAAGGCCGTTGCCTGCTCTTCATGGTCATATCTGACCTGTTCTTGCTCTTGATCCTCACACTTTTCCTCTGAGAGCCCTGCACATTGGTCGGTTGAGCCGGTGTTTCTGTCGGCCTTCTTTCTGGCAGTGCCATCAGCACAGGCTTAGGCGGTTTCTTCATGAAGCGGGGTGTAACCTCTCCACTGACCTGACAGGGCCCCTTGTTCTCCTTCATCTGGGACAGATCTTTGACCAGCGTGGTAGGCGAGAAACAGTCTGGTAGTGGTCCCCCCGCTGGCCAATGGCTTCAGTATCTTCAAGACGGCCCAGGCCCCCATGGGCCAACAGCCCATCGACATCTAGCGGACCGTTGTTGCCTACAAAATCTTGTGGGCTAATTGGCCCAAGCAGCCCACCGGCCACCTTATCCCCCAACTCCGTGGCCTTCACCCATTGGAGCAGCAGGGACGCGATCCTCACCCTACTCCACAGTTGATCCGACCGTTGTCATCTTCTGCATGGCTTCCACCAGCTGCCTCCTCTGCTCAATCTCCTGTAGCTCGTCAGGCACGCCTCTGGCAGCGCTGCCCGACGACTCGTGCCCCCGGCTGACCCCCTTCTTGATTGGCTCAAGACCCGCCTCCTCAAGCATTGGGTCCTCTGACACAACAGCAAGAGGGAACAGGCTCGGGAAAAGGCTCCCGACTCCGAGCCAGCTTCTGGGTCTCAACCGGAATTGCATCCTCCGCCCCGGTGAGAGTACCGTTGCCCTGGTCTCTTCTTCTGAAATGTTGACTTGGTCCACTGACAACAAATTCGGTTAACACTTCTTCATAACCGAAATATTTGATAACCAATTTTGTCAAACCAATTTAACCGAATAACAGAATGCCCAGGCCTAGATGAGAGAGAGGGAGACAACGAATCTGGATCCGCCACCCGCACCGCCCGCCGATGTTGTTGCCGTCCTCACCAGTCGCGGCCGCCGCTACTTGCCGCTCGCCTCAGATGCTACTCGCCGCTCGCCTCGGATGCGCAGCCACCGGATCCGGCTAGGGTAGGCCGGATCCATGGCCTCCCTCGGCCCCCGACGCTTGTCGGCACCGGCGAGCCCTCACGGGTTGAGTGCGTCAGATCTGCCATCCGTCAGGGAGGGAGGGACGTCGGGAGAGGAGAGGACATCGGGCCGCCGGATGGTAGGGAGGAGGGAGCTCGCACCCACCGACGCTAGGGAGAGGAGCGTGTCGGTGGCTGCAAGGGTAGGGAGGCTGCGACCGCTGGAAGGGAGATGAGGGCGCGGTGGGGCAAGAGATGCGAGGGAGAGGGGGGAGGCTGTGCACGAGGAGTAGACTGGAGTCTGCGATCGTATGGTCGTGTACCGTATTTACCATTTTCAGCCGGCTTGGCATTGGACATTGGTGGTGTCGTCGACGGACGTCGTTTCCATCTTGGGAGACTTCGCTGAGGAGCTCGATCGCATTAACACTAGCGTCGTTGTTTCAACGGGCTTGATCACACTAATTTGGTTCGATCTTTAAGCTTGATCCCAACTAAAACTGTAAGTAGTCCATGCAAACAACTAAAACTGCAGCCAGCAAGCTAATTAAACACCTTCGGTTCTTCCTACGGTTTTGTCAAGACAACGAAGGACCTTCCCCGTCCTTAGTCCCAGCTCCCGCTGAGCAGCGGCTTCACGTCGGCCACCTCGCCGAACATCTTCACCAGGTCCGAGCACCCGGCCGCCCGCTGCTCCTCCCCTTCACTATTCTCTCCCTCCACCTCCACCTCCCCCTCCAGCTCCAGCCCGAGCTCCTCCTCGACGTCGTCCGACGCCGCGATGAGCAGCAGCTCGCACCCCTCGTAGTTGAGCAGGTCCGGCGGGTCCGCCGGCGCGTACCGCCGGCTCCCGAACGCGCCCTGCAAGTGCGCCGGGAACTCCGCGCGGCGCTTGCTCTGCAGCCCGCGGAACCCGCCGCCGTCGCCGTCGCCGCCGCCCCTGCGGCCGGAGGGCGGGTCGGGGTTCTTGACCTGCACGAGGAACGACGCCTCGGGCTCCACGTTCATCGCCTCCTGCGGCTCCCCGTCGGCGCGGGTCGGGAGCTCCAGCTTGTACACGAGGTGGGTGTGTGGGGAGCGCCGCCCGCCGGGCTCGTGCCTCAGGATGCGGTACACGCCCTCGCCCAGCGCGCGCGCCGCCGGCCTGCGGCGCTGGCCCCGCGTCGCCGTGCTGTACTCCTCTGCAGGAACAACAACGGAGCAGAGTAAAAGCTCAGATTTTTTTTCCTTCCGCTGTCACTTTGACACCGTTTTACAGACTGATGAATCGGGCACACCTTCCTTGAGCGCGTCCTTGATGTCCTGGACCTTGGTGGTGACGAGCTCGACGTAGCCCCAGTACGGGCGGCTGTGCTTGGCCGGGTCCGGCAGACTCTTTTTTCCCATGACCACCAGACGGAGCAGCGGCTGCTGCTCGATGTTAACCTCCTGCGCGATGAAACAACTTGGGAGTAGAGTACCACACTGTATGACAGAACTGATGATGAATGTCATGTACGTAGCGCGTGGACATATACCTCCTTGCCATGGCCGCCTTCGTGGCCTTCCTCCTTGCTCGCCGCCGCTCCTCCGGATCTTCCGCCTTCATCTTGGTGGTGGTGCTTGCGGCCCTCCTTGCCGTTGTCGGGGGCCTGCTTCTCCTCGACGGCGTGGTCGCCGGCGGACTCCGGGCGCAGGACGATGTACATGCGCTGGACGTCGTCGGGGCCGCGCGCCTGGTCCTTGCCCACCTTGGGCCGGTAGAAGAAGAAGATCTCCCCTTTCTCCTACATCAGTACATCATCCATGTCACCCACCGATCAGACACACACCGTTTCAGTTCTGAGATGATAAGAATCACAATGGTTACAGCATCACAGGCTGCAGTCGCACCTGGATCTCCACTTTGGGGTCGGGCCGGGTCTTCACCTCCTTGCCTTGCCCCATGGCGTTTTCGGATTGATCGATGTGGGGATGCAACGCTACGGCGAGCCAAGTTTGCTTGTGTTTGTGCCAGCAAGTGATGGATTATTGATGCAGAAGAAGCGATCGAGGCTAGTACTAGCTGCGGTGAAAAGTGAGTGTGGCCGGCGAGGCAACCGTTGCCGATCGGTGTCGTAGAAATAGGACGCGTGCCGACGGATGGTTATGCTCAAGGAGCTTATTACACGTGCGCACGTACGTGGCATGCCGGCTAGAAGCGTCCAGTCCGTCTCCGGGCTTCACCTCTGTCTCAACTCACCTCGACTGTGCGGAACTCGCGGATCGATACAATACAACGCTGTGCGTTTGCCGGGCACGTGTTGCCGGTAAGCAAAGCTCGGTGGCGCAGCTGCGCAGTGCGCGCGGCATGTGCGACGTACTGTCGACTTTCCAAAAAGATTTTTCTGCATACTAAACAACTTTTCATTTTCAACTTTCCAAATTCCAACAGTCATCTCATCCACAATACTGACGTAATGGACTCACATGTCATCCCTTCTTCTTCCCATCTCTTCATCTTCCTCTTCTAGACCACATGTGGCTCTCGTTCCCTCAATCTCCTCTAGGAGCCGTCCTGTCCCGCAGCAGAGGACGGCGGCGCTGCTCCCCGTCTCCACCAGCCCCGGCTAGACCAGAGCTGTCAAAAAAAAAAAAAAAACTCGAGACTCGTACATCGATCGTGTTCGGTTCGGTTTAAGCTTGATTCGAGATCGACTCGATTTCTAAACGAGCCAAACTCAAACCTGACTCAAAGCTCGTAAGATTTTCGAGCTCGAGATCGAAAAGCTCAAGTAAGCTCGTGTACTATGATTAGTCATGACTATATGAGATTCATACACATATACTCTAATTTTTTACTTAATTGTACTGCACAAAACTCGATGCTTACAAGTAACGCAATGACACTGATTTAATTATTATGTAGACTTTCTAAACTATATTTATGGATGATATAAATCTTAAAGCTCGTGAATTACTCGTAGTTAACTCGTTGCAAGCTCGACTCGAGATCGACTCGAATCTTAACGAGCCAAGCTTGAGCCTAGCTTCAAGCTCGGATGGTTTTGAGGCTCGACTCGAGCTCGGCTCGATGCTTTATCAAACTCAAGCTTGAGGCGATGAGCTCGCTCGAGCTCGGCTCGTTGACAGCCCGAGCTCCTCCAGCGGGCGAGCGTCTCCTCCTCACCGACGTCGACGCTTCTCCACGCGGAAGGCTCCTCCCCGCAAATCCCTCTTCTCGCCGCCGACCGAGCGCCCGCCTCCGAGCTTCCAACTCCTTCTCCGATAGCACGAGATTCGACCTCTCATTCTCTTCTCCTTCCCGGTCGACCTCTCCCCGACGGCGCGATATTTGGGCGGCCTCTCCCCGCCGTCGCCATGAGAAAGCGGCACGAGGGCCGGTGGCCCACTCCTGCTCGTCGGCTAGCCTCCGGCGCCACCGTGTCCCGCTACCCCTGCACATGGGGCCCACCATTTGGCAAGGTAGTTTAGCTAGTGGGTTGACTTGACAAGTTTGGAAGGCAGTGTTTGGTTGGAGGAGTAAAAATTTTTACTCTTCCTTTGACCATTAATTAAAGGTATTAAATAAAGTCAGATTGCAAAATTATCTTCACAACCCGAGCAAAATTGCGAGACGAATCTAATAAGGTTTTTGACCACATCATTAGACAATGATTACTGTAGCAAATCATGAATTAATTATGCTCATTAGATTCGTCGCGCAAAGTTACACTCATGTGTGAAAAAGTTCTACAAATAAACTTCATTTAGTACTCCATGCATGCAAGATTTTCTAAGCGAAATTTTTTTCGAACCATGGTCCAAACACTGCCTGAGATTTGGAGAGTGGCAAAAAAAAATAGCAAGTTAATAGATAGACTCTTGAGCAACATTTTGAACTAGAATTGTCAAATTTAGCTTTGGAGAGGAGAATGGCAACTCTTGGAGTTGTTTTAAGCTAGTACTCCGTATGTGGCGCATTAGAGCAACTCCAGCAGACCCCCAATCCCACCCCCTACTCGAGATTTAGGGGCCAAGAGCAAAAAATCGAGCTCCAGCAGAGCCCCAACTCCGCCCCCCATCACTGTTCAGGCACCCAAATCCACCCCTCCGCCCCTTCTCCCACGGGTGGAGAGAGAAGCCCCCATTCGGTGGTTGCAGTCGTTCCCCCTCCCGCCCCCGCTCGGAGCTCGGGCTGCTGGAGTAGGAGGACTCACCTCGCCGCGAGATCCACCCGCTCCTTCGCGCCGCCGCTCGAGCCCGTGCTCCTCCGCGCCGTCACTGTGCCGCACCGCAACCCAAGGTCGACGGGCGCCCGCGAGATCCGGTGCGTCGGCGAGCTCCCCCATCGGCGACTCCAAGCTCCTCCAGCGCCGGCGAGCTCCCCCATCGGCGACTCCAAGCTCCTCCGGCGCCGCACCGCCCCCTTGCTCAAGGTCGCCGCACCGCCGCGCCGCCCCCTTGCTCCGCCGTCGCCGCACCACCACGCGCAGATCCGCGAACGCCGCCTCACGAAGCTCGAGATTCCCGCTCCTCCCCTCACAAATCGGAGTTGTGGAGCTCGGGATTCCCCGCGCGCCACCGCCTTGCTGGACCCGCCTCACTGCGTCGCCGGCGTGGATCCGCCGGAGCCCGGGCGCGCTCCCTGGGGCTGGAGCTCGGGCGCGTCGGCACCGGCGCCGCGGCTGCCTAGGGACGGAGCCGGGGCGAACGCGCAGCAGCTCGGGGCCGCCGCTGGTGCAGACGCCGCCTGGGGCTCGCCGTCGCCGTCGCTTGGGCTGGGGTCGGGGGATCGGGATTGGGAGATAAAATGGGAGGGGCGTGGGAGGAAGACGCCGGGGAGAGAGATGAGGTTGTGTGGGGAAAAAAATATATGAGTGACTGTTGGACCGGTCCCACTTGTCATATAAGAGTAGGGGCTTCCAAATAGGTGCCCTTGCTGGAGTTGGGTGAAAAAAACAAGCCCAAAAAAAGTTGGGGGAGCCCCTATTCAGGAAGTAGGGGCCCTGGAATAGGGGTCATTGCTGGAGTTGCTCTTAGATTTTTGTAAGAGGGAGGAAGATATGGAAATTTTTTTTATTTTACATTTTATTTTTCTCTATTTTGCAAAAATAAATGGTCCGTCAAAAATTTTGCAAAACTATACATCTACCGCCGTGGGGTACGGCGGTAGGGGTCCTACTACCGTACCCCATGACGGTTGCTACAGTGCAGTGCGCGGGTGTACTGTAGCGCCTACAACCGCCATGGTCCACAGCGGTAGGAGTACAGTCTGTTTTCAAAAAATTGTAACTTTTTTGTTTGAACTCGGATGGAGGTAAACTTTATATGAAAATTGTAGCTTTCGACGAGATTTATAACTTTGTAGTTCAAAGTTTTTCCATTTGAAACCATATTCGGACTCAAATAATTGATATACTATATATACTATTCAGATCTGAAGACACAACCGTCGTGGGGTACGGCGGTAGGACCACTACCGCCATACCCCACGGCGGTAAATGTATAGTTTTGCAAAAAATTTTGACGTACCATTTATTTTTGCAAAATTGAGAGGAAAAAAATGTAAAAAAAAATCGAAGATATGGGCCATTTAAGGTTGCACGGAGCTACGGCCCAAAAACTGTTTGTTGGGCCTAAACTACTTTTTTTTCTTCAACTTTCGGAAGTTTTGGGTCCGGTGGTCGGCGGCAGCATTTGTCATCCAGCAGGTTGCGACGACGCTGCTCGTGCTTGTCGATGTCGTCCCGATCCTACTACGTACGGTGTGATTTCAGCTGGCCGGAGCCCCGGTGGCCGCGGCCCACTCCCAAAAAGTCTAGTCAACCACGAGTACGAGTGGCGCCGCACGATCCTGCGGAGACGGGAGAGATAGATGGATCTCGCGTACGGGGAGAGAGGGGCGGTACTTCTACTATACGACGACGTTTGCTCTGCCTTCCCTCTCCCACCCGTGCGCCTCCGACGATCGATCATCCACGTCGCTCCGGCACGTACGCGCTCCTCGGACGAAACGACGACACCGCCCACGTCTTCGGACCGGACACGTGCACACGTTTACTGGTGGAGGAGAGGCCTTTCGTCCCGGTTGGGAAATACGTAATGTCCCTAAGGCCTAACCGGGACGAAAGGTGAGAGACAAAAGGCCCTCTCTCTTTTGTCCCAGGTGGGCAACCGGGACTAAAGGGGGGCCTTTAGTCTCGGTTGGTAATACCAACCGGGACTAAAGGGGGCTCGCCAGCGTCAAAAAAAAATTAAAAATTCCTGGGAGGCCCTCACACGCACGTCGCAAGTCACAAGTCACGCATTTTTTTCTTTAGTCTCGGTTGGTAATACCAACCGGGACTAAAGGGGGACACGCCAGCGTCAAAAAAAATTGAAAATTCCTGGGAGTGCGCTCCTCGGACGAGATGACGACACCGGCCCATGTCTTCGGACCGGACACGTGCACGCGTTCACTGGTGGAGGAGAGGCCTTTCGTCCCGGTTGGGAAGGGCGTAATGTCCCTAAGGCCCAACCGGGACGAAAGGTGAGAGACAAAAGGCCCCCTCTCTTTTGTCCCAGGTGGGCAACCGGGACTAAAGGGGGGCCTTTAGTCTCGGTTGGTAATACCAACCGGGACTAAGGGGGCACGCCAGCGTTAAAAAAAATTGCTGGGAGGCCCTCACACACGCGCACGTCGCAAGTCACAAGTCACGCGATTTTTCTTTAGTCTCGGTTGGTAATACCAACTGGGACTAAAGGGGGGGCACGCCAGCGTCAAAAAAAAATTTTAATTCCTGGGAGGCCCTCACACACGCGCACGTCGCAAGTCACAAGTCACGCGATTTTTTCACACGAAATATGCGTGTGCGCGGTGCGGGGATTCAAACTCTTGACCTCTAGCCTCACACGTACCTTCCTTACCATCTCACCTACATAGCATATCTGACTGAGTAGAGGATGCAATCATCTTATAGTAACTCGTAGGAGACCCTTTTGTCCCGGTTCGTAACACGAACCTAGACTAAAGGGCGGGGGTGTCGGGGTTCTCAACCGCCAGCAGTAGATTTGTAACAAATCGTGTGTCGGATCCGGGTGGTCGACACGGGAGACACAAGGGTTTTATACTGGTTCGGGCCTCCGGAGAGTAATACCCTACGTCCAGTTCTGAGTACTCGTGTTCCTATGCCAGGGGTGTCTGTAGTAGGGGTTACAAACTCTGTCCTTTTTTCCGTCCCTCGCGTACGTTGCACCCCTCCCCCTTTTATAGTCACAAGGGTGAGGGGCAAAGAAGGAAAAAGAAAATAAGCTACAGTGGTGTGGCGTTGAGGAGTCTTTTCCGTCATTGATGTCCGTCAGGCGTAGTGGGAGGGCGCTGAGCTGTGGTGTCGTTGGAAGCCGCCGAGTGGGCTGTTGCTACTGTTCGCCTAGGGCACTTGTCTTCTCCTCTGAGTAGTTTACATGGTGACTCAGCCCCTTCGGGTGCGTTTTAGGCCTGCCACGTTAAGGTCTAAGAGCAGGTAGACGGCAATTGAGTGCTTGTTCTGACGGGGTGGCGTGCAGCTGGCGTTAGATGTGACGGCATGTCGGAGGTCGTGGGGGGTGCACTGTGCACCATTACAGCCCTTGTCAGACCCTGACGTCCTCCCGTCGCGCCAGCTGTGGACCTTGCATGGAGGGTTGGGGTAGCGCCACGTTCGTGTGGGGCCCCGTGCCTTCGCCCTGGCTCCTCCGTGTAACTTCCGCCCTTAGTCGGAGGCGGAAATTACTCGTGCGAACGAATAGTCGGAGTCGAGGTCGATGTGTACTCGGAGACGAGGCGGACTCGTGCGAGGCGGAGAGTACTCGTGCGGGGCGACGGGTACTCGGAGACGAGGTGGACTTGTGTGAGGCGGAGAGTACTCGTGCGGGGCGACGGGTACTCGGAGACGAGGCGGACTCGTGCGAAGCGGAGAGTACTCGTGATGTGGGGAAGTCTTGTCAGTGAGGGTCTTAACGAAGATCTGCATGCCTCCCCTGTCTTGAATCTTGGCCTTCACATTGTCAATGGTGTCAGTGGACCCATCTTCACCCCATCTTCAAGGTGATTATCTTGTTGCTTAGGGGGTCATAATCCAGGCTCTCGTCAGTAGCCCCCGAGCCTGTGATGGGAGTCAAGGACTCGCTCGCAGGCTCTGTGCCGGGGAAATGTTGTAGTTTGTTGTTCTTCGAGTTACTCGGTGGGTGCGCGCGAGCGCATCCGCCGGATGTAGCCCCCGAGCCCATGAAGGAGTTGTAGACTCGTTTATGGGGTTTTGAATTTTGAAATGTCGTAGCTGCTTCGGAAATCCCGATTGCGGCATCCGCGGCCGCATCGGTTGCTGCGCCCGCCGGTCGTGGCTGTCGTGGCGATGGTGATGGTTGGAGATGACGGGGCGTGGCTGATTCAGACCAGTGGGCCCACCCGGTATCGAACTGTCGCGGGCGTGCCTCTGTCGCCTCGGGGGATGCACCCGCCAAACAGGTGATTTTACGGTGCGGTGGGGCCGGCATTAAATGCCGACGACCCCGTTTACCCCTTATAAACCGCGCGCCGGTTGAGCTCTGTACTTTTTTCGATTCCTTGCCTTTCGCCAAAGCCACTCGCTCCTTCGCTCCCAGCCCTTGCGCCGCCGCTACCGCTTCTTCTACCTTCCTTTCGTCTTCGAGCTCGACAAGTGCCATGTCGAACTGGACGCGCTCCAGCGTTTCCCGCTCGATCCTTCAGCGGCTCGTCGTCGCCGTGCAGTTGCCGGTGCTCACCGCTGCCGAGGAGTGGAAGATTCCGGGCGGCGAGTCGGTGCCGCACCCGCCGAAGGGCTATGTCGTCTCGTTCGTGACCTTCCACGAGCGGGGCTACACCATTCCAGTCGGCCGGTTCCTCCGCGCCGTCCTTTCCGAGTACCGGCTGCAGCTCCACCACCTCAACCCCAACAGCATTCAACAGATGGCGGCATTCGAGGCGCTGTGTGAGGGGTATCTGGGAGTGGGTGCCCATTGGCATCTCTTCCGATACTTCTTCAAGTTCGTGTGCTTGAAGGACAAATCGTTCCCGGCCACTCTTGGATGCGCCAATCTTCGGATGAAGACGAAGAGGAGCGAGGGGTACATCGCCGGCACGCTGACAAGCTCCAACAGCAGCTGGCACAAGGAGTGGTTCTACCTCAAGGACTGCCCCGAGTACCCGCTGCCAAAGTATACCGGCTCCTCCATCGCCGAGGCACCGACGAATTGGAGCTACGGTCCCCCAGAGGTGGATGTAGATCAGCTGCTCGGGTATTGCTTCGCACTTCTTGCCAAGCTGTGCAGCGCCGGGGTTGACCTGGCGACCGTCATCGGCCTGTATCACACGCTGGGGGTCATCCCGCTCTAGCGGCGCCGCCTGCGCATCTGCCAGATGACGCCGGACCGTGCTCTCTTCGTCGGGACCGTGTGCACGCCCCGGCTTCCCTCGCTGGACGAGATCCAGCGTCGTGTGGGGCGGGCAATCAGAAAGGCCAGCTATTCGTGGCCACCGCCTCAAGTTCTGCCCATGCTCCCCCACGAGGGGACCAAAAATTATGTAAGTCCTTCTTTTTCCCGACTAGTATTCCGACTATCTGTTATTCTTGGTGTTGAGTCCTGTCTTCTTCCTTGTTTTTAGTTGGGACCTGCGACCCCCCTTCCCTCGAAACCACCCCTTCCTGAGGACGCGATATCGAATCGCGCCCAGGTCGGCGCGGACAGGAGAAGGGCCGCCCGGAGGGCCCAGCATAAGGACAAGGAGATCGCGAAGCGCGACCGGAACGCCGGCCGTGCCAAGCGTAGGAAAGTGGAGCCCGTTGTCTCCTCGGATGAAGATCCCTCGTCGTCGCTGCCGTGGTCCGGCAATGGAGGTGATGCGAGCATTGACTGGAGCGTGTTGTCGTCGCCGTCGCCCCCTCCTCGTCGGCAGGCCGGGGAGGCGAGCTCTAAGCAGTAGCCGGAGCCTGCTTCTTAAGTGCAGGGATCGAGCTCCAGCTCGCACCCACCGTCTCGCCCGGACCAGGAGGATCGGGGAGTGCCTCGCCCCCGGTCAAGCCCAAGCGGCCAGGAGCAGCAGAGGGAGAGGGGAAGGTCGCCACGACATGATGACTCATCCAGACGCGCGGCGGACCGCGGCTCGTCTGCTTGCCGGCGCCCTGGCGACTCGTCACGGTGGGGGTCGCGCTCCCCGAGGAGGCGGTCGCCCCCCGTGGCGAGATCAACGTCGCCGGCTCCTGTTCCGATCGCGCCGCAGGGGGAGAGCGTGGGTGCTCCCCCACGGCGCCTTCAATCGATGATCATCCGTGGCGGTGGTGCCCCTGCGGTGCAAGTCTCCCTCACCCAGGGTGGCAGTCAGAATCGACCCTCCGTCCAGTCGGGGGGCAAGAGGCCAGCCCCCGAGCCGTCGGGCGCCTCCGCCAGGCCCGTCAAGCGGGCCTGCATTACTTCTTCCGTGTAAGTATTTCCTTACGCTACTTCATCGTTTTGTTCTTCAATTTTCGTTCGTCTCGTTGATCTGGCCTTCTTTCTGTTAGCTGTTCCAATGTGGGAGCGCTCAGTCTCGCGCCACGGAAGCGCGCGGCTCTGGGCGCGCGTACTCCCCCGCCTGCTCCTAGCTCTTCTACTTCTCCATCCGCGCCGGCGACAGCCCCCGAGCAAGCAGCGGCGCCACCGGAATCCCATGATGCGGCGGCACCCCCATCTTTGTTGGGGGTCGAAGTCGTGGTCGGGGAGCAGGCAGCCCCCGAGCAGTCCGAGTCTTTGGCGGTGCCTGTGGCCGATCTGGGCGCCGCTGTGTCGACGGCGATACTGCAGAAGTAGCGGTCCCCTACCGCCCCCGCAGTTCCCAGAGGCCACGGGTTTGGGGGTGCTGATCCTCCCAGGTGGCGACACGGCCACCTGTACGGCAGAGGCAGAGGAGCGCTCGCTAGTGCCAGAGGAGCCGCCAACTGAGTCGTCTACGCCGCCCGCCCCGGAGGTCGTTGTGGCGGTCGAGGAGGACGTGGTGATCAAGGGGGTTGCGGCGAACCCTGAGGCGTCCCAGTCCCCGATGAAAGAAGTAGTGCCGGACTCCGTCGCGCCGCCGGAGCCATCGTGTCAGCCTGCCGCCGTCGTCGTGGAAGTGGTTGAGATCGTGGACTCCCCTCTCCCCGACTTGCAGGCGTCTGCTTCCTTTGAGGGCACGACAGGCCGTGCTCCCCCAACCGTCATCCGAGAGGTTGGCGAGAGCTCGGGATGCCGTCCTGCCTCAGCCCCCGAGGGAAGTGAACAGGATCTGGGTCTCGGGCGTGCCACGTGGGCCGGGGCCCATGACGCCGAGGCGCACGATGGTGGGGATGAAGAGGCCACAGCTCGTCGCCACTTCGTGTGGGGCCTACGGTGGGCGGAGCAGGCGATCAACGAGCTGGTCGTCCCGACCTTGGAGGTGAGTCGACTGAGCCTTAATCCTTGATGTTCCGTTCCGATTCCCTAGTTTCTGCTGTGGTTGATCCTCTTCTCGCCCCAGGTGCTCGCCAGCTGCAGTGCCAGGAAGACGCGCTCCAACGAGGAGCTCCAGGCCGAGAAGAGCCTGCTGGAGATGCAGCTCACCGCCACCCGACTGGCGGCTGTTGGTGCGTCTGCTGGCGTGGCGTCGGTGAGGAGCGCTTCTCGAGGCGGTGGCAAAGTCGGCGGAGGAACGTGCAGTTGCTGCGCAGTCTGCCGCGGATGCCACCGTGTAGGAGAAGGCTTCTCTCGCGGCCAAGCTTTCCCAGGTGGAGGCCACCATCGCGGAGCTGCAAGCTGCGGCCGCCTCCGCTGCCGAGACGGCCCAGAATGCTGCCACTGCCGCCGCTGCTGCTGAGGCCGCGTCCCGGACCGCCGCTGAAGAGAAGGCGACGCTGGAGAAGAAGGTGTCAGACCTGCAGCAAGACCTGGCGGACCACGAGGTGGACCTGAAGACGGCGAACAATCAGGCCTGCAACCTCGCCGTCAAGCTGCAGGAGGCCACCGACGAGGGGACACGGCTCCGCGAGGAAAACAGCCAGATGGCGCGGGAGATCCAGGGTGAGCATTTTTGCGTCTTCGACTTTCGAGGTGTCTCTTTTCTGCATTAATCATTGCTGATGCCACTTCGACCCTTTGATCTTAATAGCGATCCGTCTAGCCCGTGCCGCACAAGCGGCCAGGCTTGCGGAGAAGGCCCAAGAGGTCATCGTTGCCGAACTCAAGATCCATGAGATGTTCGAGACAGCCATGAACTTGGCAGATCAACTGTCGAGTATGTCCCTTCCGCTCCGGCCCACACATTCTTCTTGATTGTGCTTCTCATGACTCAACTCTGGCTCGTTCTCCGTTTCCAGAAGTCAAAGCGGAGCTGGAGGACTCTCGAAAGGCCCAGCATGAGGTGGAGGAGGCACTCAAAAAGAACATAGTGGAGCGCGCCAAACTCGGACGTCATGTTGACGCGATCTTGACGGAGAGCGGCATCCCGCCAGTGCAGATACCTCCCCACGTGCTCGGCGACCGGCTCAATCTTCTTCCGGGCTTCGTCAAGGAGAAAGAGTTGTCAACCTCCCGGCTGGTGGTGCATCGGGTCCTCTCCATGTTCAGCTTGCACTACCAGGGGCTGGACTTCAAGGCTCTGAGTGGTGGTTGGGCCCCCGGCTACTCGAGCGAGGAGCTCGATAAGACTGAAGAAGATTGCACCGTCCCTGCCCGCGCCATGGCCGACACCGTGATGAAGGACCTGGAGATGATTCCAAAGGACACACCAGAAGACGGCTCTGGGCCTTCACATTAGATGTATCATGTGACAGTTTAAACAAAACTTGTATTCGGACCATGTTTGAACAACTTTTTATCTTTGTTTTGAAACCATTGCCTCCCCAAACGTTCCCCAAGTACCCGCGGACGTCAGAAAAAACAACGTAGCAGTACTTAGACTTAGGCCGATCGAACTTTTCTCCGGAGCCGCGGGGGCGTAGGAGTCGGAAAGCTCAACCCCGAGCGGTTACCCGAGTTCCTCCTGAAAGTAGTCAGATATTGACCCGTGGGTCCGAGTCGTGCCCGCAAGTTTTTGTACTGTAGCCGCGAGGGCGTGAGTGCCAAAAGCACTTGGACAAGCAACGACGTCGAGACGCTCACAGATCAACATCCTTTCCCCTCGCGAAGTAAAAAGTGTTCCGCCAAAAAGAACCTTTCGCTCGTGCGATCGGTCACGACAAAGTTGTCAGAGAGATTTTTTGTTTTGAAAACGGAAAACGAAAAGGGGGGTATCGTGCCCCGGGTAGCCCCCGAGTGGGAAGTGTTCTTGCCTGGGCGCAAGGACACTTGCCACTCAGCCTTTTAAGCAGTGCTGGAAGAAAAAGAAAGATGCCAGCACAAGTTTAAAGAGAAACTTATGAAACGAGAACAAGAACACATGGCATTATTCATTGATCATAAGCTGAAACAAAGAACATTACTCAAGGGTAAAAACGTCGCAGATGTTCTATGTTCCATGCGTTGGTGATGATCGTGCCGTCGTCGTGTCGGAGCTTGTATGTTCCTGGTCCGAGCACCTAGTCGACGATGTACGGCCCCTCCCACGGGGGCGCAAGCTTGTGCCGGTCCTTGTTGCTCATGACCCGTCTGAGCACCAGATCTCTGACTTGAAACTGCCGCTCGTGGTAGCGTTGTAAAGCTTGCTGGTACCGGGCTGAATGTAGAAGCGCCACGTCGCGAGCTTCTTCGAGTTGATCGATTGCATCCTCGAGTGCAACTTGGTTTCCTTCTTCAGTGTATGCCCGGACTCTTGGGCTGCCGTAATCGATGTCTGTTGGGAGAATTGCTTCCGACCCGTGCACCATGAAGAATGGTGTCGCACCGGTGGACCGACTCGGTGTGGTTCGCAGGCTCCACAGAACTGACGGCAACTCGGTGACCCATCTTGCTCGGAACTTCTCGAGCCGTCTGAAGATCCGAGGCTTTAACCCTTGTAAGATCATCCCATTGGCCCTCTCAGCCTGTCCGTTGGCCCTTGGGTGTGCCACAGCTGTCCAATCCACGCGAATGTTGTTGTCATCATAGAACTTGAGGAACTTCTTTCCCGTGAATTGTGTGCCATTGTCGGTGGTGATCGAATTCGGGATCCCGAAACGGTAGATGATGTCGGTGAAGAGTGCTACGGCTTCCTCGGAATGAATCTTGGTGACGGGTCGAGCTTTGATCCACTTTGAAAACTTGTCGACAGCCATGAGCAGATGCGTGAAGCCCCCGGGCGCTTGCTTGAACGGTCCGACTATGTCCAGCCCCCAAACTGCGAACGGCCATGTGATAGGGATGTTCTGAAGCACTTGCGCCGGGAGATGAGTCTGCCGGGCGTAGAACTGACAGCCCGCACAATGTCGCACAATGTCCTTGGCGTCTGCCAGCGCCGTGGGCCAGTAGAAACCTTGTCGGAATGCTTTTCCGACTAAGGTTCTGGCGGCAGCGTGATGTCCGCACGTGCCGGCATGAATTTCTTGAAGCAGGTCTCGGCCTTGATCTCTCTGAATACAGCACATGAATATATCTGCCGCGCCCCGGTTGTGGAGCTCGCCGTCGATGAGGACATAAGACTTGGCTCACCGTGAAATGCGACGTGCTTCTGTTTGGTTGGGGGGCAGCTTCCCCTCGACTAACCACTCGAGGATTGGGAAACGCCAGTCAGGATCTTCTAAGTTCGGCTCTTGGTCGATCTCCATGACTTCTGACTCCTCCGACTCTGGTGATTTCTCCCCGTCTACTCGGGCGGACGGTGTGTGCTGATTGCTAGCGAACACACCGTGCGGCACGGGCTTGTGGCTTGATGCTGCTTTGGCGAGGATGTCCGCAGCTTTGTTATTGTCGCGTAGCACGTGATGAAGCTCGAGCCCATGGAACTTGTCTTCCAACTGGCGCACAGCTCTGCATTAAGCCGCCATCTTGGGGTCAACGCAATTCTTCTCCTTCATCACTTGGTCTATGACAAGCTCTGAGTCCCCTCGAATCTCGAGATGGCGAATTCCGAGTTCAACCGCGATCCGAAGGCCATTGGCGAGTGCTTTGTACTCGGCCATGTTGTTGGAGGCGGGAAAATGCAGCCGTACCATGTACTCCATACGCACGCCCAGAGGCGAGATGAAGACAAGACCTGCCCCCGCTCCCTCCTTCATGACTGAGCCGTCAAAGTACATTGTCCATGTCTCGTGCTCGATTGGTGCTGGTGGAGTCTGGATCTCTGTCCATTCAGCGACGAAGTCTGCCAGCACCTGTGACTTAATGGCACTGCGCGGCGCATAAGTCACATTCTGCCCCATCAGTTCGAGGGCCTACTTGGCAATCCTCCCTTCAGCATCAGGATTCTGAATCACTTCCCCGAGTGGGTACTTGGACACCACTATGATGGGGTGCTGATCGAAGTAGAGCCGGAGCTTGCGATTGGTGATCAGGACAGCGTATACAAGCTTCTGGATCTGAGAGTAACAGGTCTTCGAGTCGGAGAGGACCTCACTCACAAAGTAGACGGACCGCTGTACCTTCAGTGACTTCCCGGGTTCTTCTCGTTCGACGACCAAAACAGCGCTCACGACCTGCATTGTTGCTGCTACGTACAAGAGCATTTGTTCTTCTGGCATTGGCGCTGTGAGCACTGGTGGACTCTTCAAGAGATTCTTGAGCTTGTCAAGCGCTTCCTGAGCTTCAGGCGTCCATGTAAAGTGATCCGATTTCTTCAGCAGGCGGTACAGTGGCAGGCTACGTTCTCCTAGTCGGGTGATAAACCGACTTAGAGTCGCAAGGCAGCCCGTGACGCGCTGTACGCCCTTCAGGTTTTGTATCGGTCCCATGTTGGTGCTGGCTGAGATCTTCTCGGGATTAGCCTCAATGCCGCGTTCAGACACGACAAAGCCTAGGAGCATGCCCCTTGGAACCCCGAAAACGCATTTTTCGGGGTTTAGCTTCACCCTGTGCTTTCTCAGCTTCGCAAATACTTCCGTAAGATCGGGGATCAGTTCACCCGTCTTCTTTGACTTGACTACGATGTCATCAACATACGCCTCGATTATCCGTCCTATGAGATCGCCAAAAACGCGTCGCATGCATCTTTGAAACGTAGCGCCCGCATTCTTGAGTCCGAACGGCATTGAGTTGTAGCAATAGGCGCCAAAGGGAGTAATGAAGGACGTTGCGAGTTGGTCCGCTATACACATCGCGATCTGGTGGTACCCGGAGTACGCATCGAGAAAACAGAGGGTTTCGCACCCTGCCGTTGAATCGACTACCTGATCTATGCGAGGCAAAGGAAACGGATCCTTGGGACATGCCTTGTTAAGGCTCGTGTAGTCAACACACATCCTCCATTTCTTATTCTTCTTCTTTACAAGTACAGGGTTAGCAAGCCACTCGGGGTGGAACACTTCTTTGATGAACCCTGTACTAAGGAGCTTCTTGATTTCCTCGCCTATGGCCTTGCACTTGTCGTCGTTGAAGTGGCACAGGCGCTGCTTTACCGGTTTCGATCCCGGCTTGACGTTGAGTTTGTGCTCGGCAACTTCTCTCGGGATTCCCTTCATGTCGGAAGGTTTCCATGCGAACACGTCGAGGTTCGCCTTGAGGAAGTCGACGAGTGCGCTTTCCTATTTAGGATCGAGTGCGCCGTCCCGACACGGAGCGTGCGGCCATCATCGGAGACAGCCACATCCTTAACATCCTTGGCAGGCTCGAAAGAGCAGGCCACTCGCTTGGACGACTCGGGGATATCTTGGTCCTCGGAGGGAGGCTCGGCGTGAAGCCTCTCAGACCGGATGAGTGTTTCAGCGAATTGGAAACACTCAGCATCGCATTCGTATGCATACTGGAACGTAGTCCCCTCTGTGATGACCCCCTTCGGACCAGGGATCTTCAGCTTGAGATACGTGTAATTGGGCACGGCCATAAACTTCGCGTAGGCCGGCCTCCCGAGGATGGCGTGGTACGTCCCCGAGAACCCCACCACTTCGAAGGTGAGGGTTTCTGTGAGGAAGTTCCGCGACGTCCCGAACGTGACAGGCAGATCGATCTGCCCTAACGGGAGAGCATCTTTCCCGGGGATGACCCCGTGGAAAGGAGTCGGTGATGGGCGTAGCCGGGACCGCGAGATGCCCATGCTGTCGAGCGTCGTCATGTACAGGACGTTGAGCCCGCTCCTTCCATCCATCAGCACCTTGTGGACCCGCTTGGTCCCTATCAGTGGAGCCACCACGAGGGGGTAGCTTCCCGGTTGCGGTACGTGGTCGGGGTGGTCCGTTCGGTCGAAGGTGATCGGGGTGTCCGACCACTTGAGGTACGCCGAAGTCGCAGGCTCGGTGTTGTAGACCTCGCGCCGGATCAGCTTCTCCTTGCGTCTTGACGGTCGTGCCGGTGCTCTGCCGAAGATCATGTGGACCGCGCCATCTTCTCGGGGGAAAACCACCTCTTCTTCGTTGTCGTCATCCTCGGGGGGAGGTGCTGCTTTCTTCGGGGCGTTGGCTGGTTTGGGCTTGAGGGTACCGTTGACTGGCGTCTCGTGATGCGTGCATGGCGCCTCTAAGAGCCTCTCAAAATGACCCTGCAGGAGGCCGGTCTGATTGTTCTTGGGGCTAGTTGCCTTGCGCTCGATTGCCGCAATAGTATTGTCGTCACGGCTTCGCTTGTCGCCTTTCTTCTTCTTCTTGGACCGCGTGGAGGGCCCCTCGCTGGCGTCCGCGACTTGCTTCCCCTTACCCGGAGGGGGAATCAAGGTTGCTGCTACCGCTTCCTCCCCATCGGCGTGGTTGGTTGCGATATCCAGAAGCTCCCGAGTTGTCCTCGGAGTCCTCCGCCCTAGCCGGTGGATGAGGGTGGCACAGGAGGTGCCGTTTTGGAACACCGAGACGGCGTCGTTGTCGGTTGCGGTGGGAAGCTCAGTGCAGCGCTTCGAGAAACGCCTGATGTAGTCGCGCAGACTCTCCCCCGGCTGCTGCTTGCAGTTACGCAGCTCCCACTGCTTGCCGGGCCGAGCGTACGTGCCCTGGAAGTTGCCAATGAACGTCTCCCGTAGGTCCTTCCAACTGTTGATCCTGCCACGTGGCAGGTGCTCGAGCCAGGTCCGTGCAGAGTCGGCGAGGTGGAGCGGCAGGTTCTTGATGATGAAGAGGTCGTCTGTCGCCCCGCCTGCGCGACATGCGAGCCTTTAGTCTTCCAACCACACGCTTGGGTTGGTCTCCCCGTCGTATCTGGGTATCGCCGTCGAAGCTCGGAAGCGCGAGGGGAACTTGGCGTCTTGCACCTTCCGACCGAAGGCGCGCGGGCCCTTCGGGTCGGGCGACCAGTTGCGGTCGCGGTCCTCGTCACTGTCGTAGCGTCCTCCTCGCCTCCGACTATGTCCCGGCCTTGGCGCTCGTCGCGCTTGTCACGGCCGTCGTCGTTGCTGCCGTAGCCGTAGTCGTAGTCGTAGTCATCGCCGCCTGCAGCCCGGCGACGAGCCTCCAGCGTGTCGCGGGCATCACGGTTGGCTCCCAACCACGACTTGACCGATGGTTCACCCGCCGCTCGCCGCTTGGACGGAGATTGATCCTGGCGTCGCGCAGATGGTGTGCCACGTGCTTCGCGCGCACGCGACGTTGAGCTCTCAGCTTGCTGCGCGGCCGCCGTCTCGATGAGGGTTTTGAGTTGTTGTCGAACCCTTTTCTCTTCAGGCGTAGCAGGTTCAGGACAACCACGCAGAAGCATGGCTGCCGCTGCGAGGTTTTGCGACGCGTGCCTGAAACGCGGTGTGCCGTCGTCATCGACGGGTGCATCCTCATTGATGCGCCGGTTTACGTCCCGCGCCTGTACGCGAGCTTGTGGTGCCGGCTGCTCCGCCTCCTGCTCGCGGTTCTGCTCGCGCCGGCGGCTTTGTCGGGGCTCGTCCTCCACGCCGAGCTCTTGATGAAGGTTCGCCAGCTCTTCGTCGAGCTGGCGCTGGGCCTCGGCGATCTCGTCGAGGCGCGCCCGACGCTGGGTGTCCCTGTTGCGGTGACGAGGATTCTCCTCGCCATCCGTCGAGCTGGTGGTGATGTGGGCCTCCAAGACGTTGCACTCCCGCGTGAAGTCTGGCGGGAGCGCCGGTGGCCCCCGCCGCGCGACCGCGGAACCCGGGGCGACGTAGGACGCCCTGAGCCCGTTGACGTAGGTCGTCACCGGGTCGTCCGGGAGACCTGGCTGTCCTTGAGGGTACAAGGCGCCGTACCGCTCCATGAATTCCCCCCAGGTCAGCGGCTTGGACCCGCTGGCCTGGAAGGCGAGGCCGGTGAGGTGGAAAGCAGCGAGCCTGAAAAGCTCCTGCGTCGGATTTTGCCCCAGCAGGGCCATGATCGATTCGTCCGTGAAGCCACGGACGAAAGCTGCTCGCGCCGCCACCGCCGTCGAGGCAGTGGGGCGCGCTGGTCGGGAGAAGAGCCTCCCAACGACGGACTCCGCCGGTCCGGTGACGACGAAGCCGAGGGAGCCGAAATGCATGATCGTGCCGGGAGTCAGCGAGACCCCGCGGCCCTCCATCCGGATCGCTGGTGAAGTTCGGCGAGACACACGATGTGCCCCTACCTGGCGCGCCAACTGTCGGGGTTCTCAACCGCCGGCAGTAGATTTGTAACGAATCGTGTGTCGGATCCGGGTGGTCGACACGGGAGACACAAGGGTTTTATACTGGTTCGGGCCTCCGGAGAGTAATACCCTACGTCCAGTTCCGAGTACTCGTGTTCCTATGCCAGGGGTGTCTGTAGTAGGGGTTACAAACTCTGTCCTTTTTTCCGTCCCTCGCATACGTTGCACCCCTCCCCTTTTATAGTCACAAGGGTGAGGGGCAAAGAAGGAAAAAGAAAATAAGCTACAGTGGTGTGGCGTTGAGGAGTCTTTTCCGTCATTGATGTCCGTCAGCGCGTAGTGGGAGGGCGCTGAGCTGTGGTGCCGTTGGAAGCCGCCACGTGGGCTGTTGCTACTGTTTGCCTAGGGCACTTGGCTTCTCCTCCGAGTAGTTTACATGGTGACTCAGCCCCTTCGGGTGCGTTTTAGGCCTGCCACGTTAAGGCCTAAGAGCAGGTAGACGGCAATCGAGTGCTTGTTCTGACGGGGTGGCGTGCAGCTGGCGTTGGATGTGACGGCATGTCGGAGGTCGTGGGGGGTGCACTGTGCGCCATTACAGCCCCTGTCAGACCCTGGCGTCCTCCCGTCGCGCCAGCTGTGGACCTTGCATGGCGTGGAAAACGGCGTCACGCGTGTCGTTGCGAAGGAGCTTGGAGGGTTGGGGTAGCGCCACGTTCGTGTGGGGCCCCCTGCCTTCGCCCTGGCTCCTCCGTGTAACTTCCGCCCTTAGTCGGAGGCGGAAGTTACTCGTGCGAATGAGTAGTCGGAGTCGAGGTCGATGTGTACTCGGAGACGAGGCGGACTCGTGCGAGGCGGAGAGTACTCGTGCGGGGCGACGGGTACTCGGAGACGAGGCGGACTTGTGCGAGGCGGAGAGTACTCGTGCGGGGCGACGGGTACTCGGAGACGAGGCGGACTCGTGCGAAGCGGAGAGTACTCGTGATGTGGGGAAGTCTGGTCAGTAAGGGTCTTAACGAAGATCTGCATGCCTCCCCTGTCTTGAATCTTGGCCTTCACATTGTCAATGGTGTCAGTAAACCCCATCTTCAAGGTGATTATCTTGTTGCTTAGGGGGTCTTAATCCAGACCCTCGTCAGGGGGTCTTTTGTCTCGGTTCGTAATACGAACCTAGACTAAAGGGTCTCGGGCCTTTAGTCTAGGTTGGTGCTACGAACCGAGACAAAAAGGGGGGGTCTTTAGTTTCGGTTCGTAACACCAATCTAGACTAAAAGCCCGAGACCCTTTAGTCTAGGTTCGTGTTACGAACCGAGATAAAATGCCCTCCTTTAGTCTATATTCGTGTTACGAACCGGGATAAAAGGGTCCGAGCTCTCCTACTACTCGTGGCCACGTCGATGCAAAAGCTTTAGTCTAGGCTCCAAAATTTAACCGGGACAAAAGGATTGGATCAAAATTCTTTCTCTACCCGTGGTTACAACGTACTCCTACCACCTACGGCTACGGAGTAGTACGTACTAGCTAGCTTAAGTAGCTCGTCGCTCCGGCACGGCACTCGCGTGTCCTGTCCTGACCTGACGACGACCCACCGGTATCACACGACCACACACAACAGGAAGCTCCTCGTCCTACAGCTACAGTACAACGTGATCGGAGCTACGTACTTGTGGATGCTTCCGTGCGTGGTGCCGCGCCATGACGCGTGGCGGCTACAAGCAGCCGGCGTCGCGTGGCATGCTAGCAGCCAACACAAACAGATGATCGGCATGACCCACCGCGCCGGGACGGAGGAGGTACGCGGTGCAGGACAACCGCGATAACGACGTTCCCGGTCCTAGTGCGTAGCGTGCGTACGGCTCATCATGTATACGCAGTGGAGCTGCAGGCACAGGAGTAGTAGGGATGGAAACGGATCGGATTCGCATGGAATCAGATTGGGATAGCACCTTTTACCACATTTTTACTCGAATACGAATACGGATTCGAATGTTCTCGAATACGAATACAAAACGGATGTCTCGAATTCGGAAACGCATCGGATATTTACTCGATTCGGAAGATAACATTTACCAATTTTCTTTATTGGTAATTTACAATTACAAACATGTAAAGACTAACGTATTAATACATAAGAGATCGTTTATTAAGAATAATCACATTCATCCATATTTATTTTAATAATTAATCATATAATAAATAAAACTATTAATAAATACATATTTTTAATATATATATATTTATTTATTTATCAAACAAATCATAAAAATACATGAAAAATATTTTCATCAATACAAAAGTAAACTAGGGTAATTAAAATTAAACTTTATATTAATATATTTTTATCATTAAAATTAATGATATTGGTCATTAAACTTAAATATAACTTTTAAATTGTTTTATGGATGCAATATTTTTAATATTAAGATTAATATCATAATCATTAGTTATGGATATAATTTTTTTTGGTTATACACTATCATTATTAGTATTCTATTGAACCTAATTTGCCATTAGTTATATAGATAAGTTACAGTTTTATATAGTCGAATACGGATAGTGCCGGATATTGCCGAATACGCATGGAATCGGATAGAGAAAAAATCGACAAAAACAAATTCGGATGTATCCACTTTACTAACACATTTGAATTCGAATACAGATACGGATATCCATATTTACGTTTTAGCGGATACAGATATCGGATAATTCGGATTCCATTTCCATATTTCCATCCCTACACAGGAGCCACCAGGCATGTGTGGTGCGGTGGTGCCGCTCGCAGCAAGGGAAAAATAGTCATCCCAATGCTGTCGCAAAAATCAAAATCATTCTACAATCTCAGTACTGTATAATTGAACGTGTAATGTATAAATTTTGTTACGACTTTTTTTTGTTATTTGGGGTTTCCACTGACCCCAAAAATAATCTGTTTATGTGGGAACTATATTAAAATATCTAAGTGTCAAATCTTTTTTTTTAATATCTAGATCATTTGCTATACATTTTTGTTATCTGGGGTTTTCCACTCACCCCCAAAATTAATCTGTTTATCTGAGAACTATAGTAAAATATCTGACTAATTTATTGTTTGATTTGATTCTATCTATCCATATGGAGTATGCAATTAATTATCCGAATCATCAATTATTTGAATTATCTAAAATACCATATTACTATATATATTTTATCTGATATATATAGTGTACATTCTTAGAAGTATATTAATATATATGGTCATTATGTTCTGTTCTTATAATTTATTTTATTTTCATTATTTTGGAGCCATAAACTTGTTGAAAAGGCTTTTTTTGAAGATAGTATTCTCATTACTCGTGTCTCATTACTCGTGACAACGTATTGCAATGAGATGATGTTTTGGACAACGTTTGAGTCAAACATTAGGATATAAATCATGAATAACTTTTAAGTCGTTGAGTTTGGAAATGTGAAAATTATATCAATAGATTTGTCTTGAAAAATATTTTTATAATAATATACGGTAATGACTTCTCTACAGCCCGCTGCAGGGGATCCAAAATCACAGCCGGCTGGGGCCAATCGTTTTCATTCTCTCCCAGTCTTTATCTCTTCCAACAGTTGCACATTCTCTCCCCTATCCTCTGTCTCCCCCAGCTCGCTTTCTCCCTTGCCATGGAGGCGAGGGCTCTCGGCGGCGACACTCGGTGGAGGGCTGGCGACAGTGAGAAGCCCCGCATCTTTCTCTCTCTCTCTGATCTGGAGCCGGATGGGTTCCGCCGGGGTGGGAGGTGCGCGAGAAGCGGCCGGCTAGGGTCGTTGTCGAGGTGACCGGCCCCCAGCCTCGCCATGGAGGCAGATCCCGGCGAGGCCACCGGCGAGAGGCTTAGCGGATCTCGGTGTGGGCCAGCTTCGCCCGCTTGGCTCTCGGCCCCGCATGGAGGAGGATCCTTCGCGAGGGCCAGCGGCACCCGTGGCGCGGCTGCCCCAGCGACGGCTCACGCGGCGGGGACTCCCCGGCCAGGTTGCGTGGCTGCGGCACCCGTGGAGGCAGGTCCGGCGAGGGCTTGCTGTCCCCCGAACGGCCAGGGCGCGTGACGACAGCACCAGCGAGGTCGCACGCAGCGGCGCTCCCTCCGGGCATGGCGCGCAAGGCAGCGGCCACCGACGAGTGGACCGACCGTGAGATGGCCCCTGCGGCCCTGCCCACACCAAGAGTTGGTCGTGCTGCCGTCCACCGCTGTGCTGCAGTGTGCTTCCTGATTTAGGCAATAACAAGATTTGATTTAGGCAATTCTATTATTTTAGATAAACAATGATATGATTTCCAACAAACAACTTGGCACTCAAGATTTTTGAATGTTAGTTACATGAATCGTCACTTTTATGGATGTGTTTTCTTTTATGCAAAGTAAAATGTGAAGTAAAAGTGCTACATTTGCAGGATTTCATCTCGGTTGTTCTCATTTCTGGTTTAAGCAATAATATGGATCTGATTAGGCAATCATATTATTCTACATAAGCAATAGTACGGGTCCCTATAAGCAACTCTAGTAAACCAGGTTCAGATGCCAATTACATGAGTTTGTCATTGTGTGTATGTGTTCATGTCTGTGAACTGTACTATCTTTGCAGGGTTTTATCTCGGTTGTTCCTCTTTCAGTGAACAACCTATGTGGCTTTAAGTTATGCTAATTTGCTCCTATATTTGTTATAAATTGCTTCCGAGTTTATTCTAGTATTTGTTTAGCTTTTAACAAAATTGCTTGGTAAAAAAAGGATCAAAATATATTTAAGTGAGATCTTTTTGCAAAGGTTTTGCTGAGATTTACATGATGGTAAAAATCTGATTTTGGTTTTGATGCTTGATCGGAAAGATACCGTATTTTTAACTAGCAACTTTTGCTTTTCTCAATCGGAAGTGGTGGAGTTAAGTCTGCATGTCTATGCACGTGTAGAAGGAAAAAAACAGAAGCCTCAGTAGTGCGGACGGATAGTGATTTCACTTACTAAAAAGAGTGGCTGTCCTATAAGCTAATTTACAGCCGGCTGGAAATTAGTCTTGTCCATAATATACATATATAATTTTTCAATAAATATTTTTATAGAACAGAGAAGTCAAAGTTGTACTTTGGAGACTGTGTCGCTGTTCTAAACATCATCTAATACTAGTATAGAGGGAGTACCTATCTTTGTATCCAATAAGGAAATCAAGATTATCTGATTTTGGCTTGGTCCCAAACTAATAAGAACAATAACTGATTCATGACAATCGTCCATGCTTTGGATAAATGGTTAGATCGCCATATGTTCCATTGTTCAAGATTGTTGTTGACCATGTGTGCAGCTATGGATTTTATCTTGTGTCCTGACTCTGAGACTACCCAATATCAGCGTGCTCATTATGTCACTGCTGGTCAGGAGAAGATCTTCTTCAATGTCGTAGCTGTGTGAGGAAGATGTCTTTCGGGTGTTAACCAGCAACATCCAAGGGTTCTGAGGTGGATTTGAGGTACCTTCATGTTTTACTGTGTTGATGCTAACTTAATTATCTACGCATTCTAGTGGTATATGAAAGACTATTAACTTATGATTTAGTATTATTTGTTCTATTTTTCTTGAATTCTCATCCATAGGAGCAGTTTGATATACCTTACCATGCTTTATGATCAGTAGGATCAGATTGTTCCATTTTTGTTGTGCTTTTGATATGTCAACCTTTCAATGTTTAGTTAAATAATATGCTAGACAATAAATCGGGTATAATCTTTAGTATTGATTCTTGTTAGAAATTCTGCAATTACTAATTCTTGTTATATCCAAGTATTGTTTTGATAGTCATTCTGCAAGATTTTGTGCATATAAAATCATATGTAGATTATAGCAGCTTTTGAATATAGCTAATGCATCCAAATCAGTGTATCCAAAAATAGTGTATCTTTCCTTTCTATGTTATATCATGATTCCAGTCTATTACATCAAATATTGACATGTAATGTCAATGAGTCTTTCATGTATTTTCCCTTCTTGTTAATATTGTTATGTCATAAATACCTATTTTTATTGTTGATCTGCAAAATTAAAGCAGTTTTGATTTGCAGCCAATGGATCCAAATCAAATGAGCCAAAAAAGAGAGAGTGTTGGGCAGACAAAAGAAAATCGGAGTGTTTTGGGAGTTCTGGCACTCAAGTGCTAGGTCCTTCGAAAACATTGGAGTATGAAATAGACAATCTCATTGGAAAATATAGGGTATGCATATGCTTAGTGTTAGAAAATGAACCAAGCGAGAGAGGAATAAGCTATTTTTGTTAGCTATATGGGTTATAATAAATTTATTCATGATTAGTATGTTGTGACTTTCATGCGTCACTGATGTTGATTTAAAATTGAATTAACCGATGCTCAAACAGCACTTTGATGTTATTTTTGTTACTAGTACAAGTCTCTGTGTGTTTGGTTGGTACCTCCAATTGCCACGCCACAGCTATGGCCACCATGTGCAATAAAGTACTGCTTGGTTACCCGCCTAGAAACTTTTTTGCCACATAAACACGGGGCAAAATCTCACCAACGCCACGCTTCGTGACGGAGGTGTGCATCGCGTGGCAATCAATGGTCAGCAACCAAGCAGGCTCCTAATCTGAGGTTCACATCTAAATTGAAAGGGCTAAAATAATGTAAGTGCTCGAAGATCTAGCAGGCTTTTCCTAATACAAACTTTGCTCTGCAGCCCTGCCGATGATGGATGATGTGAGGCCAATGTGCGAGAATGAAGTTTGGTGCCCGCGAAAAGCTTTGCCATCTACCACGCGGCCGGCCCATCACCAACCACGGGATGTGGGGGTTTGACTTTAGCCTAACCACACATGTCTGCATTGAGCTCTCTGGCGTCCTCCTGCATTAACAATGTCAAACGCACACTCTCCTCCCCTTGGTATATATTCTATGGTTGGCCTCCAATGGAAGCTCTGACCCAGTGACCCCTCCTCCCCCCTACTCGTCCCCACGTCACTCTCTCCTGGCACGTTTCCATCTCTCCTCCCGCCTGCCCGTCTCTTCATTTGTTTTCACATCACATCGCCGTCGTCACGCGCACACACCGCCCCACTTCCCTCCGCGCCCGCGCCCGCGCCGCCCCACCTCCCCTCTTCCGAAGCTTCCATGGCGCCCGCGCCACCGGCCACCACGTGGCCCCACCACTTCCACCGCACATTCCTCCCGCCACTGGCCCTCGTGCTCGCCATTCTCCGACCGGCCTCGTCGCAGCTCCTCCAGCCGCCGCCCGGCGCCGCCTTATCCGCCGCGTTCTCGCCGCCGTCGCCGCCCGCCGACGCTGGAGGCGGCGGTGGCGGAGCGGGAAAGTTCAGCCTCACCACGTCGCTCCTCTTCATCGGCGTCATCGCCGCGCTCTTCCTGCTCGGCTTCTTCTCGGCCTACCTCCGCCGCTGCTCCGACGCCGCCACGGGCACGGACGCCGCGCGCCGGGGCAGTACCCTGAGCGCCAACGCGGCCGTCGCGGCCGCCGCCGCGGCAGCGTTCGCGTCGGCGGCGGCCGGAGGCGGTGGTGGCAGGAGGCGCGCCGCGGTGGGTCTGGACGCCGCGGCGATGGAGGCGCTCCCCGTGCTCACGTACGCGACGGCGCGGGCGGTCAAGGCCGGCCGCGGCGCGCTCGAGTGCGCGGTCTGCCTGTCCGAGTTCGACGACGCCGGCGAGAAGCTCCGCCTTCTCCCCGGCTGCTGCCACGTGTTCCACGCCGCCTGCATCGACGTGTGGCTCGCCGCGCACGTCACCTGCCCCGTCTGCCGCGCCGACCTCTCCGACCCAGCCGTCGCGGACGCAGGCCACGTCCTGGCCGCTGACCTCGCCGCCCAGGCTGAAGCGCCCACCGACACGATCGTCAACATCGACATCGAGCCGTCCGAGTCAACGCCAGTACGACAGGTCCCCACGTCGTCCGACGAGCAGCAGGCGGAGACGGCGGAGGAGCGGGTGGACCGGTACACGCTGCGGCTGCCGGAGAGGCTCAGACGGGAGATCGACGAGGCGAGGCGGCTACGCCGGGCAATGAGCGCGCTGACCGCGTCGACCGCGTTGCCGAGCGCCTCAAGCGGGCGGTTGACGCCGGCGGCGGCTATGCGGACAATGTCGACCGCGCGCCAGAGCCGGCGGTGGTCGGGGCTGTTCCGGGCGCTGACCGGGTCGCGGCGGAGCGAGCCGGACGGCCACCGGAGGGTGGTGCCGTTGCATACCGGCGACGACGACGGGGAGGTGGAGGTGGTGGTGGTGCAGGACGATAATAACGTGGAGAAGTACTACGCGCACAGCCTCACGTTCGCTGGGTTCGTCATCGACGGCGACGTCGCGGCCGGTGACTGGAATCCGGATATCTTCCAGGTCTCGACGGCCGTTCCAAGCGCACCAACGACGTCGCAGCGGTGAGACCAGTGTTGTTGTTCATTCCAGCGATCCTATAGCTAGAGGTAGATCGATTGCGCGTGGTTTGATGAATTTGACAGCAATCAGCAACTGTACATTTAGAGTTATAGTTCATCTGATTGATGGGAAGTGCTCTTTGTACTGTAAATACATCCATACAAGTCTTTGAGACCACCACAAATAGAGCCTCGCTCATGGAAAAACTTCTGGCTAAGCAAATATGGTTACGAATTAGCTGATTTTTACTTGACATGTAAACCTTCATCAGAGGCTGGCTCCACTCTAGTTCATCCATCGTCATCGCCGACGATGTTTACCTGAAGCGTGCACATGTCTTTCTGTCCATGTACCAGTCATCATGGAGTTCTTTACAACTCTCGAGCAATAAAGTAGTGCAAGAGATGAGATCCAGTCATACGTAACAGATGAGATCCATCTTGGAATTTGGAAATGAGCAGCAACTGCAGCCCTGAGATTTTGAAATCAGAACGCAGCGATTTCGCAAGCCTGACGTGATCCTTGTTAGAGCAAGTATTATAAGCTTACATCAGCAGGTGACTAGTTGACACGTAGGACAAAAGCATTGCTGACGGAGAGAGAAAAGAAGAGAGAGAAGAAGGTGGGCGTCTCGCCATGCGCCGGTTGAAAGCGGGCGTAGCACAACTCATTGCCTCCTATTGGCTCTGCAAGGCTGAGGGACCATAAACATCATTAAATGAAGGTGGAGCCCCCACCACCAGCTCAGCAGCTTGGGTGAGCTGGAGTGCGAGACGCCCGCATGCGGGCGCAGTCATTAAACTTGCTCTTAGCAGTAAACTACGAGACCAACCACCAAATCATGCATCTACGGAAGTCAAGGACTGATAGCTAGGCTGGAACCAGATAGAGGCGTTGTTTATGCCCGTGCCGCTAGAGCACACAATTGACCTTGTGGCAGTGTCCATTAGTAGATCCATTCCCCCCACAACAAGGCTACAAAGGAGGCTTCTTGAACTTATGATGCAAGCAAGCTTCAAGCTCTTTATCATGAAGGAGATGCAGATGCAGATGCATAAATTTTTTTTCTTATAAATCATACCGACAGAGACATCTTCAAATTATGGATATAAATTAGTATCCAACACCTTGTGTCCAATCCTATTAGAAAATCTGTTAGCATAAGCACATTATAACTAAACAGATGTAGCCAGTTGGATACAACAAGGTCAAGACAGCGCACTAGAATAACCAATGCAGATCAAGAAAGACTTGGAATTTGAGTGTCTAAGCAGCAAAATGCAACCAAACATGAAAGACCCTATTAAAAAAAGTCCAAGTGGCATTTGAATACATAGCATCCCCCCATCACTTAGTCAACATATAGCAGACAAGATGTCAACATATAAGAGCAACTATATATATATTCCTAACAACTTGAGTGTCAAGTACAAACAGACTGGTCATTTTAGTCAGCTCCTGCGTATTTTTTTTGTTGCTGCGTCGATGTAACACATTGAACCTTGCCAAGTTCCATTTGTGACAAACTGACAATTGAGTGGAGGAGAAGTAGGAAGTTTAAGTGGCAACAATACAACTTTCATGTTATAGTTAATCAGTGCTCTCTGATTACTGCACCCTCCAACCAGGAAGAGATGCATAAACCCAGTAGGTAGGCTGCTGCCAACATCCACTCACCAACTGATCATGGTGTACGTAAATACAACTATAAAATTTACTGCTCTTCATTGTGAGTGCGATCTCCCAGATATTCATCACGGTGAATCAGAATTTAACTATCCTCTAATTTCATAGGAAATCTGTCAAATTTATCACCTCGCAAATCAACAAATTCATGATGAAATTCCGTTTCATGTCGGGCTCCATCTATTTTGTTGAGCTTTATCAGGATTGGTTTTGACTAGGGACTTGGGGGCATTTGTGGTAGCCAAATATAGATGTATGATGAAGGAGCACAATAAGAATTGAGTAGGGTGGCCTAAGCATCACCTACTGTAGTGTCCGTGGACAACATAAGTAATAAAGATGGCGAGCGTTACTTATTGGGTGGCAACAAATGGGGTCGGAGATATGTTGGATTTTGATATTAACAAAAAAAATTAAAGATTTCATCACACAAAATTGTAAGTGTAGAGGGTAGGCTAACTAAATAAAATTTATAAATGTTATTTTTTAACATTGATGAGACAATTTAATATTTTTTCTTTTATTATATTTGTGCTATAGGTTTGTCTAGACAATCATGAATATTTCATTTGGTTCATCTCCATCCAATAATGTTGCTCATATGTTTGCTTCATAATTACAAGAATTTATTGGATTAGATATTAAAATACTATTTAATTGGAGGAAGAACTATAGTATACTATAGCTTATTCAAATGATATAATATTTGTCAAAGAAAAGTAAGTATATGCTCATATGCGTAAAAGAGGAACTAGACCATATGCATTGGACATTCCGCAGTAAGGGCACCATAAAAATGTACATCACATTAATCATATATGTGAAAGTTTAGCAATATATTGTTTTAAATAAAGAATAAATAATGTTTTGATAATTTTGTCAAATATGAAATATTTGAAGCTGACATTATCTTATGACATAGTTATTGTGATACGATATTTCTTATATTATAAAAATAATTGTGTAGAAGGTCAGAATAAGTCACTACGATCTAGTCATCATATTATTTTCGGTTTTTAAAGAAGACAAGGAGAAACATATAACTATGCAGATTTCATTACTTTAATAGTAAAAGACAAGATCTTACGTGTTAGTGTATATCTTTTGTTCCTAAATATATATCATTCTATTATACATTTTACAAACAATTGAACGAGTTTTTCAAATAAAAATAAAAGTTAATTCTATATAGAGTAAATAACTAACAGTCATAAAGACTTATGATCATGATATCTATCTCTAATTAAGATTATGGCACATAATATTCATGTTTTGTTCCTAAATATATATCATTCTAACATATGATTTTCAAATAAGTGTACATATTTTCAAATGGAAATAAATGTTTCTAAATTATACCCAAGAACCTAATATTTCTGAACACATAGGAGCGCATAGTCTCCAAATACAATGAATTTGTGAGAGTTCATGGGATTTTTGAGCTTTTGGGCACTGTGCTCTCTTCTAATGTGCTAGAGCATATTGCAATAAATGTCATACACATTCCTAGACTCTGTCGATGAGCAAGTCATTGATCTATTTCTCTCTATTGATATTTAATAATCAACCACACTATAGTTATCCTAATAAAAATATAAAAAATACTAGTACGTCCATATAACGATATGTAAAATATATACACCATCATGTTTATGTAGAAATGAAAATATCTTTATTGTATAAAATCTTTTATCTAGAAACATCTTTAAAAGTAAGAATTACATATATTTGTGTTTAAATAAAATTTTAGAAATTTTCTTAGCGAGGTTAAGATCTTACAAGTGTCAATTGTCACACGATGTTAATCAACGAACCTCCTCGACGTGCCCTGGCTCCATAGCTACCGTCAAATGGGTGGCGCAACGGCATCTAACACACCAAATCTCTCATCTTCTTCATTGCTATAGAATAGCAGCACCTAGCCAATGCGTGCCTTTCGCCCTCACACTAGTCCACTCCACCAGTGAGGCCCTTACATTCACCTCTGCCGGCTGTGTCCTTGCAGCTACGCATGTGGAGGTAGGCAACCCGTCATCTAGAATTGCGCTTTCATCTTTTCTTTCCAAAAAACTAGCAGCACATTATCTTTATTCAAATAGAATAGCTTTCACCATTTAGCTTGAAGCAATGAGCGCTTGTGTTAATATAAGTTCAAGTCGCGTGTGCCATCATTTCTTCTTGCCATTAGATGAGTTATCTCTATTTGATGTATCCATTCATAGTATTATATTGTAAGTCAAATCATAATTATTAAATGTTTAGTTAGTTTAATTCCCCATTGCTCATTTTAACAAATTCAATAAATCTAAATCCTAGAAATACTTGTAAAGAACATATCCATGTGCATCACCTCTATGCATTGGTTCAGGTAATATAAAGTCTATTGCCTACCAAAGAAGATTTTCTCTATAGTACAGGCAAGGCCAACGGGATGCTAAATGCGCTTGTACGTAGTCTTCTGCTACTAGTGCTTGTTAGTTAGTTTCATCTGGAACAATGCTACGTTGGATGTGAAATTTGCCCTGCACCTCCTGCGCATGCTGCCATGTTCGTTTGGCTGCGGAATGGAGGATTTAAACGGTACGAATCGAATATGAATTTTTTTTTGTCAAAACTATTAGGTTTACACTTTGTGTTAGAATAAATGGGCCTAGAGCCATTTATTTCAATAATTAAAAAATTAAAGCTTATTGTTTTAATGCTAGGAAAAAGTGAGAAATACCGTACGGGTAATTGAGGAGTCTTTTATTCGACTTATGAGGTAGACTTTCGGTACATCTCTTATGAAGTTGAATAAAGAAGAAAGACGTGCCACACGCGTGCGCGCTCGCTTGCCTCGCCGAGCCGGGCCGAGGGCGTGACGTGTCGAGTCGAGTCGAGTGGTGCGGACGTGATGAGGGCGGGAGCACCTTTTTGCTGTTGGAAGGGAATAGTCCTTGGAATATTCTCAACGGTGATTTCATCCCACCGCGTCCTCTCCGCGTCCCAGATCTAGATCTGAGCGCACCCCCTCCGCGCCTGCCCACCTATATAAGGTGCTCCTCCTCCTCCTTCTCAACTCGCTCCATTCACATTCAGGTACTCCTGCTTAGGAGACCTCTCCCTTGGGTAATAACCACATGCAGATCATCCATGGAGAAGGAAACGATGTCCGTGATTTCCGGAGCCCCCCCCAATGCAGGCGACACGGAAGGCGATTGCGACCCCGACCTCGAGCTAGACCGTCTCCCCGGCGTTCTAGATCTGTGCAACGCCGACGACTAGGGGTGGCTGACGAGCCAGCTCGGCTCGTTAAGGCTCGGCTCGTTACGGCTCGTTACAACTGAGCTCGACTCGTTAAAGTAACGAGCTAAAAATCGAGTTCGGCTCGGCTCATTTGAAAGTTCGAGCTGGCTCGTTAAGCTTGCGAGCTTATTATTATTGAACATTAATGTTATGATAAAAAAATAATATTAATCAATATATGATAGTTTAAGTATGCTAATAATATTTAAAAGTTTAATTTATAATTATATTATGAAAATATGTAACATAAGTCAATAAAATAGGATAATATAGATATTTGAGAGCTCAAATAGACTTAATTAGCATCAGATTTGACTTACAAGTTGAACAATAAGATTTTTTTAATCAAATGATAGTAATTGAAGTCAAGTCATGAAAGATAATTTTGGTATTTTCATCTTTATCGAGCCTAACGAGCTAATCGAACATATCACGAGCAGTTCACGAGCTGGCTCGTTAAGAAAACAAGCTAAAATTGAGGCTCAGCTCGGCTCGTTTAAAGATCGAGCCGAGCTGAACCGAGCCAAACCTGTGAACGAGCTGAGTTAGCTCACGAGCCACGAGCTTTTATGCCAGCCCTACTGACGACCACTCGGTCCCGGTGCCCACGCCCCGCCCACCGGCTCCCAGCCAGCGGCGGCCACCGCAAATCGACGGTTAGCCGTTCCGGCACCGTCAGACCCCATATTCTCTGCCCGCTAGGGGTGTGCCACTTAGGAACCCTAGGTCGGGACTGTTTTGGTGTGTGTGCCTCATTCACAGCGCAACACATCCTGCCTTCCACCTGATCTGAGGTCATGGCATCGATCGGTAGTGGACAGCCGGCAACGTCGGATGCCAACGTCACTGAGTTGTTGAAGAACCTAAACCTCACCGAAGAGGAGGAGCAGGTCTTGGCCTTCAGCGACGATGAGACTGACAATTCCAACCCTACGGTGGAGTGGGTACTTGTTGGTAAGGTTCTCTCGCCGACGACGGTGTATGCTTCAGCGATCCAGGGCGCGATGAAGCCGGCTTGGGGCAATCTCGCTGGTTTGAAGATCAGAACGATTGGGAGCAAGGGGGATAACCTCTTTGTGGCTGAATTCAATTTCAAGCAAGATATGGAGAGGGTCCTGGGTGGCTCGCCGTGGCTGGTCGGTAAGCACGCGGTGATATTGCGTGACTATGATGAGAGTCTTAAACCTTCAGAGATCTGGTTCGATCGGATGGATATTTGGGCTCGGATTATGGATCTCCCGTTGGGGTGGATGAATAAGCATAGAGGAGAAAGGGCCATGGGTCTGATTGGTGTTGTGAAGAAAATGGATGTTCACAAAGATGGAAAAGCTAGCGGCCCCTTCTTGCGTGGCTGTGTAGCCATTAAAGTGGCGAAACCTGTTCGTAGAGGGGTCCTGTTGAAGACGAAGAAGGATAGCCCTGCAGAGTGGTTTGATATCCAGTACGAGAAGTTACCGTACTACTGCTCGTCATGTGGCGTTATGGGGCACTCACATCTGGAGTGTGACAAGCCGCTTATTCGTGACGAGGAGGGAAAGCTGCCGTACGATAAGCAGCTCAGAGTGTATGACCCAAAACGCAAGAAGCTACAGAGCCTGACTGAAGCAGCTTCTGAAACTTTTGGGAGTGTGTCGTCGTCTTCCTCCAAACAGTCACAGGGGCCAGCGAATCAGCCTGGTGGACGACGCCGTCCAGGTCAGTCTGCTGGTGCTGAGAAGGAGGTAGATGATGATTTGGTTGATGAGGTCTCTTCCCCGCTGAAAAAGCCGAAAAACTTTGGGGAGAAGGGGGAGACGCGGGTGAGAGAGCAGGCAATTGCTAACAAGTAATTATTTCAAGCCAGGAAGGAGGATACCCCACATGTACCGAGGAAAAGGAAGTCGAAGACAGGGAACACGGCCGCCGCGGCGATGCCGGATCTCAATGGTCCAGCTACGGAGTCTTTGACTGTTGTCCCGGTTGGGTTGGTGTCCTCCCTGGTGGAGCAGATGTATGGAGTTGGAGGGAGCTCTGAATCCCTCACTGCTGCTTCGGATGAGTTAACGAAGAAGCAGAAAAGAATCAATACTCAATCTAATGCAAAAACAGCGGCGGCGGCGGGAGGCAGTCCCCGCCGAGCACAATAAATTGCTTGAGCGTGAACTGCCGTGGTGTTGGCGGTCGATTTCCGTCAACCTAGCCATGAGTTTACCTTCAATGTTGGTATTAATTTAATATCCATACTAATGATCCTAACCCCCTTGATATATCAAGTTTGTGTATGCATGTGGTTTTTGGAGTTTATTGTTTATGCAGGAATTAAGTACTTAAAAGGATGATTCCGGATATCATTCATCGAGCACTTTGCAAGAGGATCGTGAAGCCCAGAACAAGTCAAGACACGATGTGAACATGACTCCAAATGACCCGAGGACCGAAGGATGAGAAGGTAATTCTCCGGGGACTTGAGCAGAAAATGCGGGAGCTTGCACGACAAGTACCCTTATCTATTTCGTGGAGAAGATGACGTCAAGGGCCCACATGCAACTCGGCAGGAATTCCAAATATCACGAGAAGCATCCAGAAGAAAGCGGGGGGCGAACCGGGCTGAAACGGGCCCAGGCCGATCGGAATGGGCCGATCGGCCTGGCCCATTTCGTCACCCATTCGTCACCCCCTTTGACCTAGACCCCCCTCGGGATATTTATAGGTGCCACGCCAAGAGCCACGTATCAATTCATTCGTCATTCACCGCCGAGGAGCAGAGAAGCTAGAGGGACACCATCTCGGAGAGGAGGGTCGAGCTAGTTGTCTAGGGCTACCCTAGCCGACGTGGGAACCTTGCAAGGAAGACCACGTCGGAGTTCCGGAGCTAGAATCAAGATCAAGGTAGGATCCCGGTTGGTGATCTTGTTCATGTATCATTCATGGTGAAGTTATTATATGAATCTAATTTCTAGCGATCAAGTGTCTCTTCTACGAATTCGTTCTTCTTGGGTTTGCTTCTTTTCAATCTATTCTCGAGATAGATTGCTCGGGGTGTTCTTGTAGCCGCGGTGGCTAGAGGTGCATACCGGATCTACCAAGGATTGCGACATCTCCTTGTGAGCGTGCTTGTAGGTTAACCCCTGAAAAACTGGGACATCGTGGCAGGACGCCTGGATCAGGTGTAAGGCGGCACTACCGGGGATGGAACGGAGACCATGGTTTAAAGAGGCTTTTAATGAGATTTGTTTTCTATCTTCATCTCTTGTTCGGAACTACAACAAAGGCACGATCTACCTTTCTAGATCGGTTATCTCTTTGCTTTCTCTTGCTACCTCTTGAGTTTTATAGATTAGATGCATTTGATCTTCTCTCAAAGATTCGAAGAGTTCTTTTCGCTTTAGTAGATTGATTCTTGTTTTACACACTGTTCCACAGATTCGATACCTTGGGTTCACACTTAAGGGAAGAAGGGTCCCATGGCTCGTTTGCTTGCGAGTCGAAGTTTACAACGAGATTCAACCGTCAACAAGCTGTCAAACCCCCTTTTTCTGGCGCTGTTGCCGGGGAACAAGTAATCAAGATCCAATCTATTATCGTGTTCGTAAATATTTTTCGTTTTCTTTTTTATTTTTCTTTTGCATCTACAAAGATTTGATCATTCCATAAATAAAAAAATCAATCTAATCTAATTTCTTTTTTTAGTTCCATTTTAGATTTTGTGTATATTTTGTTTATTGCTAACCCTAACAGGAGATGGACAGCCACCTCTCCAACAAACCGAAAAATTTTGTGGATGATCTAGAAAAACTTTACAGGCAAAGGAGACGCGCGGCACAAGCTAAGAAGCTGGAATTTGCGAATCCAAAAGTGGAAGACGGATCGATGGGATCGTCGTCGGAATCTCCACCTCAAAGTCCGAAAGCACCACTAAGTCCGAGAGGAGATCCGCAACAACCGCCACCAATGGGAGATCCACAACCGGAACGCAAGGTCGGGGAGCTATGCATCCCGGAACTCCGTGATATACCCGTTCTCAACCTTGATGACATCGCAAGACCGTTCGAGATCAAGACTTCAACCATCCGCATGGTGCAACACTCGCCGTTCACCGGTAAAGAGGACCCTAACCTCCACATTCAAGCTTTCGTCCAGCTTTGTCAAACTTTCAAGATGGATGGGGTGACTCAAAATCAATTGAGGGCGAGGCTTTTCCCGTTCTCGCTACTTGGGAAAGCTTTGCAATGGTTCTATACTTTGCCGACGGACATGGTGTAAAATTGGGAAGAGTTGATGAAGGCTTTCATGAAGGAATACTATTCGCCGGGTAAGACTCAAAGCTTGCGTAATAAGATTGCTACTTTTGCTAAATATCCTACGGAGACTATCGCGGAGGCTTTTGAGTGCTTCAATGAGTACATCCAGGTCGTGCCACATCACAAGTTTCCGAAGGAAGACCTCGTTCAAAAGTTCTATCAAGGGCTCAATATGGCATCGAGGACCGTAATTGATGCATCGGCGGGAGGATCTATCATTGAGCTTACTCCAACGGAAGCTTTCACTCTATTCAAGAAGGTTGCGGACAATGATACATGAGCGTCGTCAGGACGCTTACTTCCGGTTCAGCCCACGGGCAATGTCAAGGGTGTTTTGCAGGTTGAAAAGGAGGATCTTCTCGAAGGAAAAATTGACTCGCTCATGAGGAGGTTGGAGAAGATGGAAGTGGAAAAGAAAGAGGCTCAAGACCTAAAGGCCACCGAAGCAAGATCCACATGTGAAGAGTGCGGGGAGTACGGCCATGTCCAAAAAGATTGTCCGGAGGAAGCAAGGATGCTCGACTACATGAGGAAGGGTGATTTGCCGAATTATCGCTACGGTCAAGGTAGATCTCAATTTAATGCAAGTTCATCTCTTCAAAATGTGGTGCCTCTTCGTATACAATTGAATGATTTCATGGACGAGCAAGCTAAGATCAACAAGGACACCGTCACTAAGTTCAAGGCTATGGACAAGATATTGGAGAATATTGATGGCAAGGTGATGGAGGTCGGAAGTTCCAACCAACAAGTGCTTAATATGATGAAGATGTTGGAGTCACAAGTGGGACAACTTGCCGGGCGCCTTCTGGCCAATGAAGGAAAGCTACCGGGGCAGCCCCAAGGGTCCGAGTCGGCAAAAGCTATTCAAACTCGCTCGGGAAAGGAGACCGTGGATCCCGAAAATTCAGCCGGAGCAAAGAAGCCTAAGCCAACCACCGAGATGGAAGGAAACATTAAGGAAAAGGTTGCTACTACTCCGGAGATAGTCACCGAAGAGCCGGAGTTTGAAATGCCAAGTGATGACACGAAGATACCGCTGCTAAAGCCATGCTACTTCCGAGGTAAAATTGATAATCACTTTGAAAAATTTGTGGAAGTGGTGCGCAGGTCAAGCATCAACATGCCGCTATTGGACGCTCTTTAAGTTCCAACATACTCTCGCTACTTCGAAGACATACTTGCCAACAAGTATGAGATGGCGGCACTCGGGGGAGATCACATCAAGATGTCCGAGCAATACAGTGCCGCTATTGCAAATCAAGGGTCGGCGAAGCAAAGAGACCCCGGATGTCCGACCATCCCATGTTCCATCGGCTCATTCAATTTCTAGAAGGCATTGTGCGATCTTGGGGCAAGTGTGAGCGTCATGCCAAAGGACGTGTTCGAGAAGCTACACCTACCGGAGCTAGAGCCCACGGCTATGAGTTTGGAGTTGGGTGACAATTCTATTCGCTACCCCGCGGGGATCGCCGTGGACGTACCCGTGAAGGTTGGGGACTACATCATCCCCGTCGACTTCGTCGTGCTCGAGATGGGAGAAAGGGTGAAGCCGCCTCTCATCCTTGGGAGGCCATTCCTCAAGACCATCGGGGCAACCATCGACGTCGGCAAGGGGGAGATCGAGTTCGACATTAACGGCGAACGGAGTATCTACAGGTTTCGTCCACGCTCCGAGGTATGCAATGTGATTAATGTCAAATATGTTCCGCCTCATCGTCGCATTGTCAAGGAAGAGCCAAGGAGAAGGAAGCGAAGAAAAGCAATGAAGTCAAGATTGTTGCGTCCGTCAAGACAAAGGAACAAAGCCCGCCTGTGAAGACCAAAAAGATGACAAGGCCAACTAATAAACCTGCGTCGAAGAAGATGGTGCGGAAGTGGGTACCCAAGATTGCAACGCTCACAAAGAGCATTGATCTGAAGTGAAGGAGTAAAGAAGTCTAGCTAAGGACTCTAAACAAAGCGCTTGGCGGGAGGCAACCCGTTCGTCGAGTCAAGAATAAAGCTACTGGCAGGACAACCCGCTCAAGAATAAAGGCTACCGGGAGGGCAGCCCGAAAGATTTTTTTTAAGTTTCAAGTAAGACAGTCATAGAATTTGCTACACAAGACTTGGTATAAACTCTTAAGTGGTTGAACATTTGTTAGAGACCTTAAATTTGCTCGGTTATTTTGTTTTGGATTTTTCTATCATAAACCAATGACATGAGCCATCCCATGATTTATTTGCCTCTTTTCGAGAAACTAGCACAAAAAATTCCAGCACCTATTAAAACTTCCCATCCTCCCCATGGTGGTAAGTTTGACTTGTTTTTCATGCTAAAAACACACGAGTAGAGCCCCGTGTTGTTCTTTAATAATTTTAAGTTTTTGATGCATGGTAGGACTCGCGTGAACATAGGAAAATCGATTTTTGGTTTAACTTTGCATAACATCTACCGGTTTCTCTAGAGTAAGATTTTTCCAAAGGCTCTTTTGATTTTATTCATTCAAAATCTCTCTCTCATGTTTAGCCAAAATTAGAAACCTAAACCCATCACCCTACGGTCAAGCCGGAGGAGCTCGCTATCAATTAATGAGAGTGAGCGATCCCGGTGAACCAAAATCAATGTAGTCGAAAAATTTTCGACTTACAAATGTTTTTGATGCTTAAAAACTCCTCTAATAATATATTTGGACTCATGTTAGTTCTGAATTAAATTTGAATTTTCGAAATTAGAGGAGTGATTAAGTGTCTAAACATGATCATGTGAGGTATTTGAGGTTAATTAACACTTAAGGACCTAGGATGCTTCATGGGAAGGCATAAATCATTAAAGCATCCTAGGGACTTGTCATGACAAGCATGGGGGCAGCATGCATCATGTTTTTGCAGGAATCAATGGAGGCACATGAAGCAAGGAGACATGGGAGACAAGAGTTGACACAAAGAAAAGGAGAAAGGAGATTAAGCTCATCATTCAAGGGAAGGGAGAGGATGAGAACGTTTGGGCGGTGGTCTAACGTGGAGCAGGAGGCTAGGAGGTCCCAATGCACTAAAGAGCATCCCAGGAAAAAAGGAGAGCAATTAGGGGAAGAGAGGCCCTAGGCCGATCGGACTAGGCCGGTCGGCCTGGCTCCCTTTTTAAGCCCCTGGTGCTCCCCTTCGGATGGTAAGTCCTCCACCCCGTTGCAAGTTCATAGCCCCAAGTTCATAGTGCAGGAAGCTCCCAAACTCTCCAGAAAAATTCGTCCTCCAATCCTTAGTCCAAAAATCCTGAAAAATTCACCACAATTCTTGTTCTTCCATATACTTTCTTTGTGCAATTTGTCTTCCGGCAAGAAACCCCGGGAGAGTTGTTTGAGTGTTCTTGCAGCAAGGAACCATGAGGAAGGCCGTCAACTTTGTTCTTGGGAAGAAACGATCATCATCATCATCGAAGGCGCCGTCGTCAAGCTCTTCGCGGAGGCACTCGGTCTCCGAGTCTCCGCGAAGCATGGAAGAAGATGTCGTGGCACCAAGGGGTGACATGCTACTCCTTGGTGGCATGAGGGATACACGAAGCTCATCCATGCGGTTCACCGAACCGCGTGGGCATACCGAGGAGCCGCCACGACAATCGACGCGCTCAACCATCCCTCCACCCTACAAGAGCAAGCGCTCAAAATATGGCTTCACCATTATGTTGAAGGAAGAAGAAGAGAGGCTTGGTTTTCTTGAAGGAAGGATTGTGGCGAATGTTGATTTTGATGATGATGCTCTACTCAAGTTGGGATTCCATTCGGATATTTATCAACTCTTAGATCACCTTGGGTGGACGCAATTTTCCAATGGAGTTACGGTACATGTGCACAAGGAACTTGCTCTTGAAATACTTATGACAATGAAGCCGGAGATCATAGAGGAAGGCGTGGCATGCCTTTCATTCCGTCTTGAAGATGTAGAGCAAGTAATCCCCTATGATTATATTAGAGAGTTGCTCAGTTTCAACAAGAATGCACCAGAATTAGTTGAAGTCCAAGTGGGTCAAATTGAAGAATTTTGGGGGATGATTTCGGAGAAGGAGAATCGACAAAGAAATAGCATCAAGAATATTATTATCCAAGTCTTCCACTCATGGATGAGCAAGCGTATCATGGGAAGGATGAGAGAGACAAAGATCACCGACACGGAGTTGAATTGGCTATATGCGGGATTGGTGGCAAGACAAGAAATCAACCCGACATACATCATGATAAATCGATGGGCTTGTGAAGCGGTCTCGGGAAGAGGAAGTATTGGTTCGGGTTGCTATTTGACAATGTTGGCTATTGCATTAAAGCCAACAATCCGAAGAAACCCACAACTTTTGCTTATTGGGACTTCATTGGGCATAGATTATTTGAGGCAAGGAAAGTATATAAGTGGAGATGAGAAGAAAGGATTCAGGGTGGCAGTGGTAAATATCCCTCTCCCGGATATGAAATTGAAATTATTTGTCAAAGGGAGAGAAGATTGGTTGGGAGATGAACCACATGTGGCAGCCAAGAAGAGCAAGAGAGGAGTCATAATTGAAGAAGGGTCATCATCCGCAGCCCAAGGAGGACAAGGAGCCACATTCCAAGGAGCACCAAGTGGTAGTGTACCTATCGGTGGAACGGAGCACCATATGGCGGAGTTCCAATACCACATCATGGAGGGATTCCATCACCACAAGTTAGAGTCCCAATGCAGCCATGTGGGGGTGTTCCAATGCAAGCATGGGGGAGTGGAATGCCTATGGGGCCTCCACCTCCAATGTATGGTCAACCGAGAGGCACGCCGTACATAGTACCAAATGCGGTGTTTGTTCAACTTTATTCACATTTAGTCCAACCGCAACAAAGTGCAGCCATCATTGGAGCTTATGTGGAGAGGAATGTGCAAGACGCCGAGATCGTGCACTCGCACGTGAACAACATGCAAGAGGGAACGGCGAACATCACCTACCAACTTGGGCGCTTACATCTAATGCCACCGGAGGAGTTTCATGGAGGACCGATGCAACATTATTATGAGCAAGGATACAACGAGCAACCACCGCAAGAGTGAAGATGAAGGACGGAAGATGCATGCAAGTTTGGTTTGATTTTTATTTTTCCCTTTCTTTTATTTTTAGTTTGTGTGCAAGAATGTGTGTGCGTAGCATCTTCTATTTTATTTGATTTCAGCATGTGTGTGGTAGTAGTTTTCGTTTCCCATCGCCATGAATAAAGTTCACCATCATTTTATAATTTTTAATATGGATGGAAAGTTGTACCATGTGATATGTGATGATCGTTGCCGCTTTGATCATGCCTAAACTTGTTTTATATATGATTAAGCTAGTTCTCTCTTTTAAAAATAAATCTGAAAATCAACTTAAATACTAGCTTAATCTTGTGTGGAGGTAACGATAATTTAAGTCCCATGGTGTTTTTCATGCTCTCATTTTTGGTTAAATCAAGCATGATTTCTTTTTATGCTTAAAATGATGCTAGCCTTATCATAATGACCACTTGCATTTTGCTCTACCCATCCAAAGCCATATTATGATTGAGTGAAAAACCTTAGTGTCTCAAGATTAATTTTTGGGTGCTTCAATTCAGATTTAGTTCTTAATGGTTAGAGTCTAAGAAGCTGGTCATTCCATATTTTTGCGTATCGATCTTTTTGCTAGCCTTTCTATCCGTGCATTGTGAGTTTCCACATTGGGAATTTCGCAAACCTCGCCGGATATCCACCCACAAACCCATATCATCTCTTTTTGTGTTCACCTCCTTGATCAAACCCAAACTTGAGTATGGATGAATATTTTGAGGAAGACTACAAGAAGAAGGCGCCATCAAGTGGAGATAACTTCGGGAGATTCCAAAAAGACCCGTAGAAGATTTTGAGTATCTGTAACACGCTAATTTTGTAAAAATTTGTTTTAATAAAATTTGAATAGAAACAAGGCTTTGATATTAAGGATCATAAGGTGTGTTTGAATTTTTAGGCATTTAAATAAATTTTTGAAAATTAAATAAATAAATAAAGGAGTTTAATGTTGCATGCTGGTGCATAAATTTTGTTTGGTTGAATTCAAATTTGAATTTGAATTCATGTGTTTGGAGTTCCTTTTAAACTTTCCAAAAGCTTTTCTTTTAACCCCTAACCCCTTCTTCTCATTCTGGCCTGCTTCGAGTTTCGGCCCAGCTCGCCAAGTCTATCCCCGCCCCCTCTTTTCTTTTTCCGGTTCAGCTTTGCTTCCCTGCGTCGCGGCCCAGCTATGGAAATGGCCCAGCGCCGGCCCACGTTAACCCCGCCTCCGCCGCGGCCGCTGACGAAGGGGTCCCACCTGTCATCATCTTCCTCTGTCTCCGCGCCGGACTCCCTCCGCCGCCGCGCCCGAGTCCCGGACTCCCCGTCTTTGAGTGGCCCTCCTCTGCATGACAAGCTGTGCCTAGTCCCTTTATAAACCGCAGAGCACCGCGCCTCCTCCTCAATCCAAGCCCCGGAGCCGCCGCCTTCGAGCTTCGCCGCCTGCCAGAACCCTAGAAGACCGCGCTACTGCTGATCTGCCGCCTCGCCGCCGTACCATTGACGAGACAGCCACCAGAAGAACCGCACGAGGGTAAGGAACCCAAAGGTGCCATTTGTTCACGTCCGGGCGCCCTGAGCTGCGAGATAGAGCTCGCCAGAGTTGCGTTTTCCGCCGCCGCCGCCTCTCCGAGCCGTACGCCGTCGTCGATCGCCGAGCCACCTCCCTGAAACCCTAGATCGACTCGCCGTCTCGCCCGCTTTCTTACTGGCCGCTTCCCGTCCTCGATCAAGCACCCCAGCCCGATTCCGAGCGACCTCGCCGGAGTTGCCGCTCCTGTGCCGCCGCCATCGACGCACGCGCCGCCGGCCACCGCCTGCGCAGCACCTCGACCGTCCGATCGAGACCCTGTGGCCGAGATCAGATCCACCGGGAGTCAATACTGGTCAACCATCTTATATCCCACGTGACCATGGCTTTTTGCAGAAAAACCCTTGCGTTTTCTAATATAACAAGCCGGTCCTTCCACCATATAGAAATCCTTGCAGATCAGTCCTTTTTCTTATGTTTTAACCCCTGGTTTTTACAGAAATAGCGCCAGAGGTCCTAAACCCTAGTTTTTCACCCAAACCCTTCTGTTTTTAAGTTCTTTTACGTTTTAGCCCTCGGTTTCTTTCAGTTAGACCCCTGGAACCTTAGATTCTTCACAGTTATGCCCCTGCACCTTCTTCTACCCATATCTTTTCCGTTTTAGCTCCGTTTTTAGTGTTCTTTATGTCCAAACGATTGTATCGAAGAGTAGATTAGTTTTTCACCCTTGTTTTGCTTTGATAATACTGTTTGGTGATTGTTTCTTATTTTATTCTATTGTTTGCTTGTATGCACTTGATGTGATGCGTAGAGAATGTTTGAGCTGAAGGATTTGAAGACCAAGAAGCTCATGTGTCTGTACAGCAACAAGGACCAGTTGAAGGCAAGTCTACCTTGATGCATACCCATTTACCTATACAACATGCATTTAATTCACTGTTCTTACTTTTGCTTGCATTAAATTGACGGGATCCTTTTTAAGGACATGACTAGATTATTTTTATCCCTTTACCTTGATCAACCTGGGTTTTTTAATTTATTGTTGGGTAGCTCTAGCTATGCTTAACTTGGTGGATGGTATTAATAAAACTTTATGAAACTTGATTTATTTATGCTATACCTTCATTAATACAAGATCACCTTGTTTAATTGGAACATGGAGCGACCACCCAGGACAACAATGCAACCACAAGGGCATATGGCTCTGCCTTGGCTAATTAATTAGTGACTTTAGTGTTGGGGTGATCTTACCTGATAAGGGCAAGGGGGAGCGTTAGTCGAGGTATAGACTCGCTCTAGTATGGAGTTGGGCTTTGCTAAGACACGGTACCTACTAGGGGACTTTATGCTTTGCGGCGGCTCGGAACCTTCGCGGGTTGCTTCACACTGGGGAAACTTTGTAAAGGCCTCGTAGCGTCCCTATGCAATCACACCTAGGTAGTATGGTATGATGCTTGGGGGCATCGCGTGGTTGGGTTCAAAGTTCCTAGAACTTTTACGCGACTTGTGTTGAAAGTGTACAACCTCTGCAGAGTGTAAAACTAATCGATTAGCCGTGCTCATGGTCAAGAGCAGCCTGGACCCTCACATGATTAATCTATGGAAGTCAATGTTTAACTTGATGCATCTATCTTTATTTATGTTGTTTATTTCTCTTATGTTAATTATGGGTTTGGTATAAACTTACACTTACTAGTATTTATGTTGCTAATAAAACTTGACCAATTAAAATGCTAAATGCTTAAACCTATCAGCCTCCACTATAAAGCCTTGCATGTTATGTTATGTTTCCGCTTGCTGAGTACGGCATGTGCTCACGCTTGTTTTCATTATTGCAACGACACAATCCGGATGCTGTTCAGACTTGGAGAGATTTGAAGATTTCCCTGGAGACTTCGACGAATTCTAGGCGGGCGTGCCACCAGTCAGCTGCCTGTGGTGTTGACCCTATCCGCTGCGTTGCTACTCGTTAATAATTAGTTCGTTTATGAGACATTTTGGTCTGTAATAAAGTTTAGTACTCTCTTTACGTTTTGGCATTGTGTTTTGGTTATCACTGAGTCGTTATATGTGTGAACTTTGATCTTGGCGCACATATAATATGAGCATTCAAATTTGTCCTTAAATTCGGGTGTGACAAAGTGGTACCAGAGCCGTGTTGACTGTAGGACGTTAGCCTAGTTAGAAAATGGTCGTATTTAAGGATTATAATATCTTAGAAGCCATTCTTGCCTTATGCTTGCTTTATTTCTAATAATTTCATCCTTGCTTTATCTCATCCTTGATCTCTACTTGACCCTCTCTTTTCTAGTATCTTTTCTTGACATCTATCTCATCCATCACATGTTTCTTTTTAGATGGTTCATCAGTTGCAGACATCCCGTACAGGCTCTTTCCAGTTTCCCCGCCATTTGGAGGACCAAGATTATTATTACTATCCTATGGAGAGTAGAGAGCATGAAGGGAACACTCACGAGGAGATAGTGATAGAAGCACCACCTGCAATGCCATCTCCAACACCTGCTCCAGAGCCCATCACTGTGTCTGATGATGAAGAGCCAGAGGAGGAACCAGCAGAGGAGGCTACTGAGGAACCTGAGGAAGACCCGGAAGAGTTGGTCCCAGAGGAAGAAGAAGACCCAGAAGAGCTGAATCTAGAGGGAGAGGATAGTGATCAAGGAGATCATCAAGAGCAGATGGAAGAGCAAGAGGAGCAAGCTGAAGAAGCAGGATGGAAGGTGTTCCACTACAAGAAAGATGGAAGAGGCATTCTTATGGCTGACAATTTAAGAAGGACAGTGTACCGTTTGGCCTATGGTGAAGACCCAATCTACCATTTTGAGAAGTGGACTCATCCTTGGTTTGAGCCTCACTGGGAAGTGACAGTCATCATTTATAAAAGAGTTGAAGATTATGGACCTATGGAGATATCTAGGCATGACGACGTTGCTGCCAAAGATACTATGGAAGCTGGGATTCCTGAAGCTGCTAGAAGAGCACTCTATGTTCTCTCTCACAGGGAGCGTTCTGAGTTGATACACACTCGCAGTTTGTATACTCCTTACAGAGCTAGTGGAGAAGCCAAGACCTATATTGCATTAGCTAATGGTCACAGTCCCACCATAGACAACCTCCGAGAGTTACTGGCTGCTGTCAACACTACTTTGGATGACACCAACAACATGCTTGCCGTAGCTCAACAGAAGATCTATGAAACAGAGATAGAGAAGTGTGAGCTAGAAGCTACGTTGGCAGGAAGGGAATCCCCTGTAATCCATGACGGTGAAATGGAAACTCATCATTCTCCATCACCCAAGAGGCCTCGCTACAACTCCCCAGACGCCCACACTGAAGAGCTTCCTTAGGATCTAGGAGTTCTTAAGCTTAGGATCTTTGTAATCGTTAGTTCTAAATGATCGTTTAAGTTTGCTTAGTCTAGTGGTGTGTTTGAATGCTTGAGTTGTGTTAATGTTTGAGTTGGAATTTTGTTTGAGTGCAATGTGTTGTGGAGTGATGACCACAATGACATTGGTTCTTTAGTAAAGTGTTAGTTGGGTTTATCTTTGTCTCAATCTATATCTTTTTTATCCTAATCCCATAATCTCTATGCTCTACCCCCTATACAATCTAGTAAATCTCAATCTGCTCACGAAGTTTTCTGAGTCAGCAGTACTGTTCTATTTTTTATCTCAGGCTACAGAACTCCAAATACAGTAAATCCAATTGGAAAAGTTCAGGAATTTTATAGAAGGTTATCAGTAAAAATTTCAGAAATTTAGGAAGTATATACAGAGAGTTATATACGAAACTTTGGAGCTATAAGAATCTGTGAACTCAGCTGACCCAGACACCTTGTTTATTTCATAACTTAATCTATAGACCTTGGATTAAAGTGATTCCAGTTGGAATAGTTCCGTAATTTCGTTATACTTTTCTGGTTAAATTTTCATAATTTTTGGATTCCCGTACTGAGAGTTACAACTGATTGTTTGGAGTTAACAGAATCTGTCCAGAATTGAAAGTCTTTACTGCCTTGTCTTTTAGAGCTTTACTCTTAGTGCAATCATCTAAAGTAATGTTCCTAACACTTAGATGGTGACAACCAGGTCAGGGTCAGGAGTTGATCAACCGGCAGTGGTTCGTCTAGGGAGAGATAACAGATCTAGCAACACATCTCAGCAATCACAAATGGATCCAGTCATGCGCCAGTTTTTGGAAGCCCAGACTCAGCTACTGCAGAACTTGACCAACACTGTGGCCAACATGCCAGCTCCAGGCAATAACCAACCCCAGCAGCAGGCCCTAGTGAACAGGCATAGAATGTTCATGAGCCATCAGCCACCAGTGTTCTCTCATTCTACTGATCCACTAGAAGCTGAAGATTGGTTGAAGACCATTGAGAAGATGCTTACCATTGCTCAATGTGATGATCGGGAGAAGGTTCTATATGCTTCAGGCTGACTCCAAGGATCTGCATCGGCATGGTGCAATGCTTTTATTGCCGCACATGCCAATCCCAATGCTATCACCTGGCAAGAGTTTACCGCCAACTTCAGGAGCCACCACATTCCCGCTGGCGTACTGAAGCTTAAGAAAAAAGAGTTTCTTGCTCTTAAGCAGGAGAAGATGTCTGTGCTAGAATTTAGGGACAAGTTTATGAACTGATAGAAAGAAGCAAGAGCTATTCTTGGAAGGATTAGCTGGACCCCTTCAGTACCAGCTAATGTCTCACACCATTCCAACTTTCCAAGAGCTGATTGATAGAGCAATATGCTTGGAATCTAAGCGCAGAGAGTTGGGAGAGTTGAAGAGGAAGGCTACTACTTCAAGAACATCAGGAAGCAACACTCGCCCTCGCTACAGCACTCAGCAGTGGACACCATCTCGCTATGGAGGCTCAAGTGGGAATTATGGACAACAGCAGTACCCACGCTCAGCTCCACAGACTCAACGTTCAGTTCCGCTGGCCAATGCCCCCTTTTATCAGCCAAATCAGCAGACCGTTCCAATCGGTACTCCTGCAAGGTCGAGTGGACCATATACTCCTGGGAATAACACCTGCTTCAAGTGTGGAGAGCTTGGTCATTATGCCAACAGTTGCCCCAAGAGGACTACCCCTAGCACTCCAGTACAAGGTACACCTAACAAGAATGGAGGACAGACACCCCAAAGCAGCAGAGGACAACAGAATTATGCACGTGGCAGAGTGAATCATGTGAGTGCAAATTCCACTCACGAGAATCCACAAGTGGTGCTTGGTATGTTCCTTGTTAACTCCACCCCACATCAGTCTTGTTTGATTCTGGAGCATCCCATTCTTTCATTACTTCTCAGTTCGTAGCTCAGCATAATATACCCATTAGTCCTATGACTCGCAACATGCTAGTTAGTTCACCTGGGGGGAATTGAAAGCATTATATTAGTGTGAGAAGGTCAGTCTCAAAATAATGGGCAAAGATTTTTGGGCTGATCTCATAGTGTTGGAATCGAGAGGGATTGATGTGATACTTGGGATGGGATGGTTAGCTGCATGTGATGCAGTGATCCAGTGCTCTAAGAGATGAGTACTACTCACTAGTCCTGCTGGAGAGAGGATTGAATTTCTAGCTACATCATCACCATCTTCTGAGAATACGGTGAACCAGCTTGATGGGAAAGTTCTAGAGGATATTATAGTAAAGTGTGATTATACAGATGATCTTCCAGATAGGATGTCAGGTATGCCACTTCATCGAGAAGCATAGAAAAGAGAGGATAGGATGAAGAAGAGTTTCCCAAATCTTTTTCTCAATCTTTCTGAATCTCGAGGATGAGATTCATTTTAAGGGGGGTAGGATTTGTAACACCCTAATTTTGCCAAAAATTTGTTTTAATAAAATTTGAATAGAAACAAGGCTTTGATATTAAGGATCATAAGGTGTGTTTGAATTTTTAGGCATTTAAATAAATTTTTGAAAAATAAATAAATAAATATAGGAGTTTAATGTTGCATACATGCTGGTGCATAAATTTTGTTTGGTTGAATTCAAGTTTGAATTTGAATTCATGTGTTTGGAGTTCCTTTTAAATTTTCCAAAAGCTTTTCTTTTAACCCCTAACCCCTTCTTCTCATTCTGGCCTGCTTCGAGTTTCGGCCCAGCTCGCCAAGTCTATCCCCGCCCCCTCTTTTCTTTTTCCGGTTCAGCTTTGCTTCCCTGCGTCGCGGCCCAGCTATGGAAATGGCCCAGCACCGGCCCACGTTAACCCTGCCTCCGCCACGGCAGCTGACGAAGGGGTCCCACCTGTCATCATCTTCCTCCGTCTCTGCGCCGGACTCCCTCCGCCACCGCGCCCGAGTCCCAAACTCCCCCGTCTCCGAGTGGCCCTCCTCTGCACGACAAGCTGCGCCCAGTCCCTTTACAAACCGCAGAGCACCGCGCCTCCTCCTCAATCCAAGCCCCGGAGCCGCCGCCTTCGAGCTTAGCCGCCCGCCAGAACCCTAGAAGACCGCGCCGCTACTGATCTGCCGCCTCGCCGTCATACCGTTGACGAGACAGCCACCAGAAGAACCGCACAAGGGTAAGGAACCCAAAGGTGCTGTTTGTTCGCGTCCGGGCGCCCTGAGCTGCGAGATAGAGCTCGCCAGAGTTGCGTTTTCCGCCGCCGCCGCCTCTCCGAGCCGTACGCCGTCATCAATCGCCGAGCCACGTCCCTGAAACCCCAGATCGACTCGCCGTCACGCCCACTTTCTTCCCGGCTGCTTCCCGTCCTCGATCGAGCACCCCAGCCCGATTCCGAGCGACCTCGCCGGAGTTGCCGCTCCTGTGCCGCCGCCATCGACGCACGCACCGCCGGCCACCACCTGCGCAGCACCTCGACCGTTCGATCGAGACCCTGTGGCCGAGATCAGATCTACCGGGAGTCTATACCGGTCAACAATCTTATATCCCGCGTGACCATGGCTTTTTGCAGAAAAACCCTTGCGTTTTCTAATATAACAAGCCGGTCCTTCCACCATATAGAAATCCTTGCAGATCAGTCCTTTTTCTTATGTTTAACCCCTGGCTTTTATAGAAATAGCGCCAGAGCTCCTAAACCCTAGTTTTTCACCCAAACCCTTCTATTTTTAAGTTCTTTTACATTTTAGCCCTAGGTTTCTTTCAGTTAGACCCCTGGAACCTTAGATTCTTCACAGTTATGCCCCTGCACCTTCTTCTAGTCATATCTTTTCCGTTTTAGCTCCGTTTTTAGCGTTCTTTATGTCCAAACGATCATATCGAAGAGTAGATTAGTTTTTCACCCCTGTTTTGCTTTGATAATACTGTTTGGTGATTGTTTCTTATTTTATTCCATTGTTTGCTTGTATGCACTTGATGTGATGCGTAGAGAACGTTTGGGCTGAAGGATTTGAAGACCAAGAAGCTCAAGTGTCTGAACAGCAACAAGGACCAGTTGAAGGCAAGTCTACCTTGATGCATACCCATTTACCTATACAACATGGATTTAATTCACTGTTCTTACTTTTGCTTGCATTAAATTGATGGGATCCTTTTTAAGGACATGACTAGATTATTTTTATCCCTTTACCTTGATCAACCTGGGTTTTTTAATTTATTGTTGGGTAGCTCTCGCTATGCTTAACTTGGTGGATGGTACTAATGAAACTTTATGAAAGTTGATTTATTTATGCTATGCCTTCATTAATACAAGATCACCTTGTTTAATGGGAACATGGAGCGACCACCCAGGACAACAGTGCAACCACAAGGGCATATGGCTCTGCCTTGGCTAATTAATTAGTGACTCTAGTGTTGGGGTGATCTTACCTGATAAGGGCAAGGGGGAGCGTTAGTCGAGGTATAGACTCGCTCTGGTAGGGAGTTGGGCTTTGCTAAGACACGGTACCTACTAGGGGACTTTATGCTTTGCGACGGCTCGGAATCTTCGCGGGTTGCTTCACACTGGGGAAACTTTGTAAAGGCCTCGTAGCATCCCTATGCAATCACACCTAGGTAGTGTGGTATGATGCTTGGTCGGCATCGCATGGTTGTGTTCAAAGTTCCTAGAACTTTTACGCGACTTGTGGTGAAAGTGTACAACCTCTGCAGAGTGTAAAACTAATCGATTAGCCGTGCTCACGGTCAAGAGCAGCCTGGACCCTCACATGATTAATCTATGGAAGTCAATGTTTAACTTGATGCATCTATCTTTATTTATGTTGTTTATTTCTCTTATGTTAATTATGGGTTTGGTATAAACTTACACTTACTAGTATTTATGTTGCTAATAAAACTTGACCAATTAAAATGCTAAATGCTTAAACCTATCAGCCTCCACTATAAAGCCTTGCATGTTATGTTATGTTTCCGCTTGCTGAGTACGGCATGTGCTCACACTTGTTTTCATTATTGCAACGACACAATCCGGATGCTGTTCAGACTTGGAGAGATTTGAAGATTTCCCTGGAGACTTCGACGAATTCTAGGCGGGCGTGCCACCAGTCAGCTGCCTGTGGTGTTGACCTTATCTGCTGCGTTGCTACTCGTTAATAATTAGTTCGTTTATGAGACATTTTGGTCTGTAATAAAGTTTAATACTCTCTTTACGTTTTGGCATTGTGTTTTGGTTATCACTGAGTCGTTATATGTGTGAACTTTGATCCTGGCGCACATATAATATGAGCATTTGAATTTGTCCTTAAATTCGGGTGTGACAGTATCTTTCTCCATAGAAGATTCCAAAAATTTCAGTACCACCTTGGCATTTTCCTTTCACCTCTTTTGCTCGAGGACGAGCAACGTCTAAGCATGGGGGGGTTGCCAAGGTAGTACTAGTGTAGTCTAGAGTTCAAGGGGAGTTAAAAAAATGAAAAATGAATGAAAAAGGAAAAAATGATGGAGAAAAGAAAAAGTATGATGAAAGAAAAAAAATAAAGGAAAAAGTATGAGGAGGAAAAATAAAGGAGAAAAAAAATATAAAGCTCCTCGGTTCTCTAGTTACACTTGAAAGGTTCAAAGAGCTTCAAGATCAAGACCCATACTCTTTCCAACCATGTGCAATCCGATAACGAGGACTTTGCTTGTGCCTCGGGATCACCTCATTCCATTTGCACATGTCCACCTATCTAAAAGTGTGTGTATTTTTCTCTCCCCCCTCCTTGAAACATTATTTTCCAATGACCTTTTTGACTAGGCTCGGTAATTCCATGAGGAACTTGTCTTGTTTTGTTTGCATTCCATTTATGAAATCTTGATAGGACTAAACTTTCCCATAGCTCCATATAAAGCTTTCCACCAAATACTTGAGAGAGGAAAAGAGTAGTTCTAGTAGGCTTGAGAGATAAGATGAGTTGAGAGTACATGAGCAAGATGTAAGGAGGTTTGTTATTGATATTGGTAAAGCAATTTTTCTATCTCGTTCTTAATGACCCAAGGACCGAAGGACGAGAAGGCAATTCTCCAGGGACTTGAGCAGAAAATGCGAGAGCTTGCGCGACAAGTACCCTTATCTATTTCGTGGAGAAGATGACGTCAAGGGCCCACATGCAACTCGGCAGGAATTCCAAATATCACGAGAAGCATCCAGAAGAAAGCGGGGGGGGGGGGGGGCGAACCGGGTCGAAACGGGCCCAGGCCGATCGGTCTGGCCCATTTCGTCACCCATTCGTCACCCCCTTTGACCTAGACCCCCCTCGGGCTATTTATAGGTGCCACGCCAAGAGCCACATATTAGTTCATTCGTCATTCGCCACCGAGGAGCAGAGAAGCTAGAGGGACACCATCTCGGAGAGGAGGGTCGAGCTAGTTGTCTAGGGCTACCCTAGCCGACGTGGGAACCTTGCAAGGAAGACCACATCGGAGTTCCGGAGCTAGAATCAAGATCAAGGTAGGATCCCGGTTGGTGATCTTGTTCATGTATCATTCATGGTGAAGTTATTATATGAATCTGATTTCTAGCGATCAAGTGTCTCTTCTACGAATTCGTTCTTCTTGGGTTTGCTTCTTTTCAATCTATTTTCGAGATAGATTGCTCGGGGTGTTCTTGTAGCCGCGGTGGCTAGAGGTACATACCGGATCTACCAAGGATTGCGACATGCTCCTTGTGAGCGTGCTTGTAGGTTAACCGCTGAAAAACCGGGACGTCGTGACAGGACGCCTGGATCAGGTGTAAGGCGGCACCACAGGGAATGGAACGGAGACCATGGTTTAATGAGGCTTTTAATGAGATTCATTTTCTATCTTCATCTCTTGTTCGGAACTACAACAAAGGCACGGTCTACCTTTCTAGATCGGTTATCTCTTTGCTTTCTCTTGCTACCTCTTGAGTTTTATAGATTAGATGCATTTGATCTTCTCTCAAAGATTCGAAGAGTTCTTTTCGCTTTAGTAGATTGATTCTTGTTTTACACACTGTTCCACGGATTCGATACCTTGGGTTCACACTTAAGGGAAGAAGAGTCCCATGGCTCGTTCGCTTGCGAGTCGAAGTTTACAACGAGATTCAACCGTCAACACGTGGATGCGGGCAGACTGCGGCAGTTCAGGAATTACGTCTCCTAATCGAGATGTGGAAGCCCATGGTGGTCTTTTTGATGGAAACAAGGATGACAGAGGAGAGGACCTCAGAACTTCAGTGTTCACTAGGCTTCCCCAATGGAGAGGTTGTAGAGGCGTCTGGTCTATGTGGGGGTCTCGCACTTTTCTGGAGGAGGGAGGTTGTGGTGGCTCTACAAAGTAAATCCCATTCACACATTGACGTGGTTCTCTCTTGTGATCATCTGAGAACACAACAATGGAGATTTACGAGTTTTTATGGAGAGCCAAGGAGAGAGCGGAGGAAGAACAGTTGGTACCTGTTATGTTTTCTTCGTGCTCAGCTGGATCTTCCATGGCTTTATGCGGGAGACTTTAATGAGGTGATGTCGGCGTCGGAGCACTTCGGGAGGTCTGATAGAGAGCAATGGCAGATGGCTGGCTTCCAGGAAACAGTAGCGGATTGTGGGCTGTTAGACCTGGGCTTCAAAGGCCTGCAGTTCACGTGGGACAACAGGCAAGAAGGTGATCACAACGTAAAAGTCCGGCTGGACCGTGCGTTTGGGGATCATGCGTTTGTGAATTCTATGAATGGTACGGCTGTTACCAATCTACCAACGGTCTTCTTGGATCATGCAACACAGCTCATTGAAATCAAGGAGGGGACCGACATCGGAGGTAGGAGAGGTCGCCGTTCTAGGCCTTTCAGATATGAAGAAATGTGGCAAAGGCATGAGGGTTATGTGGATTTTGTTAATCAGTCATGGGATCCGGGACCTAACTCTGGAACCCTGCAGTCCCTGAGTTCTTCCCTGTCCCAGCTTCAATCCTTCCCTACGTGTGTGGGACAGAGATATTTTTGGCTCCGTTCGACAAAGACTACGTTTCCTGAGGGAGGAACTGGAGAAAGAGCGAAGTCATACTTTGTATCGTGGCCCTACTGCTCGTGAACGTGAATTAATGCAAGAACTTGCTGAAGTTTTAGCAAGGGAGGAGGAGATGGAAAGGCAACGATCCAGAGCAGATTGGCTTAAGTCCGGCGATCGGAACACTGGTTTCTTCCAAGAGAAGGCCAAGGCCCGGGGCCGCACTAACCGGATTAGGGCTTTAAAGCGAGCTGATCGCTTAGAAGAAACGGAGCAAGAAGGCCTTGAGGCCATGGCGGTGGATTTCTACAGCTCGCTGTTTACGGCCCAGGAGAACTTGCAACCGGAATTGGTTTGTCAATTTGTTCCCTGCAAGGTGACGGCCCAGATGCAGGAGAAGCTGGATCGGACCTATATAGCAAAGGAAGTGGAGATGACCCTCTTCCAAATGGGCCCGGGGAAGGCCCCGGGAGCTGATGGTTTTACCACTGGATTTTTTCAGAAGCACTGGGCCTTGGTGCAGTCACCTGTGACGGAGGCGGTGCTTGGTTTTCTGAATGGTGGTGATATGCCAAAGGTAATTAACCAAACTATTCTGGTTCTAATTCCAAAGATTGCTAATCCTGATGTGTTAGCCAACTTTAGACCAATTTCACTTTGCAATGTTATTTATAAGTTGTGTTCGAAAGTGATGGCTAATAGACTCAGGCTGATATTGGAGGATATTATGTCGGAGGAACAGAGCGCTTTTGTTCCAGGCCGGCTGATTACTGATAATGTTTTGATTGCGTATGAATGCATTCATTATTTGAAGAGCAAGAAGGGGAAGACGGGTGCTTGTGCTATAAAGTTGGATATGGCTAAGGCTTATGATAGGGTGGAGTGGAGCTATCTCCATGCTGTCATGGTAGCTTTGGGCTTCCCGACTAATTGGTGCAACTTGGTGATGAAATGTGTTACCTCAGTTACCTTCTCAGTCAGGGTTATTGGTGCTTTGTCTCCCTCCTTCAAGCCTATAAGAGGTATACGACAAGAGGATCCGATATCACCTTATCTCTTTCTCCTTTGTTCAGAAGGACTAACCTGCATGTTGAAAGCACGAGGTCCTCAGTTCATCTCAAGGGGAGTTAGAGTAAGCCGTTATGCCCCTTGGATATCTCACCTGATGTTTGCTGATGACTGTTTAATTTTCACACAAGCATCTAGGAGGGGAGCTGAGAGGATATCAGATATTTTGGATGATTATAATCAAGGTTCCGGGCAGCTGATCAACAAGAACAAGTCTGCGGTATTCTTTAGTGAAAATTGTGATCAGAGTTCGAAGCAGGACGTGCATCAGGCACTCCAAATTCCTACTGAAGCGCTGGGAGAAAAATATTTGGGCCTCCCAACAGCAGTCGGAAATGCATCTGATGGTACATTGGATTATGTTTCTGATCAGATCAGAAACTTTATTCATGGATGGGCAGGGCATTTGCTAAGTTGTGCAGATCGTGAAGTATTGATCAAGGCTAATGCACAGGCCGTGCCGACGTATCCGATGAGTTGCTTCAAGCTACCAGCCCCAACCTGTAAAAAGATGAAGCACTATATCACAAACTACTGGTGGGGCAGCTCAATCGACAACCATAAAATTCATTGGCAGAGATGGTCAAAACTCTCTAGGGCCAAAGGAGAGGGTGGAATGGGATTTTGGGATTTGCCTTTGTTCAACCAAGCTATGCTTGGCAAGCAGGCGTGGCACTTACTGTCCAAACCGGAGTCCCTCTGTGCAAAGGTTATGAAAGGGAAATATTTCCCCACACAAAATTTTCTGGAAGCAACAAGGAAAAAGAAGAGTTCTGAAACCTGGCGTGCAATTCTTTTTGGCCGTGAAGCGTTGGTGAAAGGGCTGATTAGAAGAGTTGGACCGGGTGATTCTATTAATGTCTGGACAGATAATTGGATAGCTGGTACGAGTTCGTTGAAACCTCTGGTTCGGTTGCCGGAGGCCAATGTGGAGAAGGTGTGCGAGCTTTTTGTTCCTGGAACTCGCTGTTGGGATGAGCAGCATGTGCGTGGTTCTTTTTGCGCTCTCGATGCAACAGAAATTCTTAAGATTAAACCCGGTGCCCGTTTGCAAGAGGATCTAGTTGCCTGGGCTTTTGAGAGGAATGGCATGTACTCGGTCCGATCCTGTTACAGATTGCTAAAACGGGAGGCTGACCAAAAAGAAGCATTCCGACTCAATGAGGCCAGACCCTCGGAGGATCAAACATGGTGGAAGAAGGTGTGGAAACTAAATGTCCCCCCAAAAATCCATATCTTTTGGTGGCGAGTGATGCAGGATTACCTTCCTTCGAAGGCAGAGCTTATGAGAAGGCATGTGGCACGAGAAGGTCATTGTGAAACCTGTGGGGAGCGAAACGAGTCTCTCTATCATGTGGTCTTCAAGTGTACCTATTCGAATCAGTTCTGGAATGCAGTCAAGGAATTCACAGGTTGCAAACCACCTCATCTGCACCCAGCCTCATGGGCGAAGGATCTCCTCTCGGGGGAGTACTGCAACACTGAGGAGGCAGCCCTTTTTATCAGTGGTGCTTGGGCACTTTGGACAGGCCGCAACACTCGGAGACACGGCCGCAACAGATGGAACCCAGCTGCAGCAGCAAGGCATGTTGCCTCTATGGTGGAAGACTTAATTGTTCTAAATCATAAGCCAAGGATGCAGCTACCTCGGCAGAGGACAACTTGGCAAAAACTGGAACCAGGTTGGGCGAAGGTCAATATGGATGCGGCCTTTGTGCTGGCATCACACTCTGGTTCGGGTGGTGCGGTACTAAGGAACGAGTATGGTGATCTCATTCGGGCTTCGTCGCATTGGTATGATCATATCCCAGATGTTCTGACAGCAGAGGCGATAGCGGCAAGAGATGGTGTGATGCTAGCTCGATCCAGTGGCTGTGAAAGGATCGTGCTGGAACTTGATAACAAGGAGTTGGTGAACCTCCTGAGTTCTTTTGCAGGCGAAAGAAGCTCCATTGCAGGATTGTGGCATGAGATTCTTGATTTAAGCAAGGATTTTATCTCTTTTTCTATCTCTTTTGTAAACCGGGAGGGTAATGAGGCAGCCCATGTGTGTGCTAAGCTATCCTCGGTAGCCTACCCGGAGTGCGTGTGGTCTGAAAACTTCCCTGTGGTGTTGATGGGGAGAGTTGAAGATGATTGTAACCCTGCTATGGAGTAATAGAATTGCCTAAGCTCAAAAAAAAGGAGACCTCTCCCTTCTTCCTCTCTGTCATCTGCCTTTTGCTTTCGCATTCCCATCGCTTGCACTGCGCGCACGGTGCTGGTGAGAGCACAGCCTCCGGAACCTCGTCCTGCTGCTGAGATCCTGCACGAGGTAGGCGGGCGATAAGGTTTTTGGGGAGCGTCTTGACACGACTGCTCGCTCCCTGTACGACTACTTCGTCTACTTCCCGGCGACCGTTCGACTTCACTGCGATCATCTTCCTGCACCGACCTTGTACGACTACATCGACTAAGGTCACATGGCTGAGCCAAGTGATAACGGGACACCGGGTGACTTCGTCACCCGCCCTCCTATGAGGTACATTCTAAAACTTATATTCATGTTTATTAGTTGTATAATCATGAATATGTTTATGTTTAATTATTGTTTAAACATGAACACTTGCACATGGCTTGTTTCACTTACCGCTATTTTGGAATATCACTTTAATCATGGAATTAAAATATACCGGAATATTGCCTATCATCTAACAATCCAAAAACCTTATATTGTTGATAGGATGATTCCGATAGCTACCTTTGCAAACACAATCAAACCAAAGCCTTTTGATGGTTCCAACTATAAGAGGTGGCGTGACTTGTCCACTCTTTGGCTGATGGCCATGAACGTAATGTTCGTGATCTATGAAACCCGTCCCGAGGGTGTCTCGGACGTGGCTTTTGCGGCTGCTGATAGCCTATTCCGGGGTTGCGCCATTAGCGTCCTGGCTGAGAATCTCATTGACACCTATCTCCGTTACAAGATGGGGAAGGAGATCTGGGATGCTCTTGAGGCACAGTACAGAGCTTCTGACGCCGGCAGTGAGCTGTACACCATGGAACAGTTCCTAGACTACAAGATGGTGGAAGACCGTCCGGTAGTGGAACAAGCCCATGAAGTACATACGCTGGCCAAAGAGCTCAAGGACTACAGTAAAGAGAACCCATGTGAGTTGCCCGACAAGTTTGTGGCTGGAGCTATTATCTCCAAGATGCCACAATCTTGGAGGCATTTTGCTACGACTCTAAAACACAAGACGCAAGTGTTCAGTTTTGATCACCTTGTTGCGACTCTTGATGTTGAGGAGAAGGCGAGAGCAAAAGACACACGTGGAAAGGGAATGGCTGGTCCCTCAAGCACAAATTTTGTGCAGAGGGATAATCCCAAGTTCCAGAATAAGAGGAAGAGGCCTTCACAAAACCCGTCCAAGGCTAAGCAAGCTGACGGGCTCGACAAGAAGAAGAGAAAGCCAGGAGCTTGTTATACATGTGGGCATGTGGCAGTCCGGATCACTTTGCTGCAAAGTGCCCGGATCGCAAGGATCGCAAGGCCCCCAAAACAGCGAACATGGTTGTTAGCGAGGGTGGAGGAACATCAGGGTACGATAATTTCTTACCTACAGTTCTTTCAGTATGCTCTTCACCAAAGTGGTGGGTAGACACTGGTGCTAATATTCATGTATGTGCTGACATTTTTATGTTTTCTTCTTACCAGGTCGGGGGGACTGGCTTCTTGTTGATGGGGAATGGTGCCCATGCGCGTGTTCTTGGTGCTGGTACGGTCACTCTGAAGTTCACTTCGGGGAAGACCATACAATTGAAGAATGTGCATCATGTAGCTACCATCAAGAAGAATCTAGTCAGCGGGTCTCTACTATGTAGAGATGAGTTTAAATTAGTCTTCGAGTCAAATAAATGTATCATTTCTAAGTTTGGTACTTTTATTGGAAAAGGCTATGATAGCAGAGGTTTGTTCCGCTTTTCTTTGTCGAATGATAATAATGTTGTGAACCATGTGTCTAATCATGATGAATCAAATGTTTGGTATTCGAGACTTTGTCATGTTAATATTGGTTGTATGATGCACTTAGCTAGTTTGAGTTTAATTCCAAGATTGACCTCTGTCAAAAATTCTAAGTGCCACGTATGTGTTGAATCAAAACAAACTCGCAAGCCACACAAGGTTGCTGAGGCAAGAAACTTGGCAGCACTAGAATTAGTTCATTCTGATTTGAGCGAAATGAACGGTGTGTTGACAAAAGGTGGTAAACGATATTTCATGACTTTGATAGACGATAGCACTAGATTTTGTTACATCTACTTGTTAAAATCAAAAGATGAAGCGTTGCATTACTTTCAAATCTATAAAGATGAAGTAGAAAATCAACTTGAGAGAAAGATTAAACATCTAAGGTCTAATCGAGGTGGCGAATACTTCTCAAATGCTTTTGACTCATTCTGTGAGGAACACGGTATTGTTCATGAGAGGACACCGCCCTATTCACCCAAATCCAATGGGATTGCCGAAAGAAAGAACCGCACGCTGACTGACTTGTGAATACCATGTTAGAAACCGCGGGACTATCTAAGGAATGGTGAGCTGAGGCGATATTGACAGCCTGTCATGTCCTGAATCGTGTGCCTATGAAGAATAAGGAAGTAACACCATTCGAAGAATGGGAGAAGAAGAGGCTAACTCTTTCATATTTACATACTTGGGGTTGCTTGGCCAAAGTCAATGTGCCAATCACCAAGAAATGTAAACTTGGACCTAAGATGGTGGACTGTGTCTTTCTAGGTTATGCTTTTCACAGCATCAGATATAGATTCTTGGTAGTAAGATCTAGAGTGCTTGACTTGCTTGTCGGCACAATTATGGAGTCCAGAGACACTACATTCTTTGAGAATATTTTTCCAATGAGAGATGAAACAAATTCATCTAGACAAGAGTCTGTCGAGAAGGACAACTCCACCGAGCTGATGGAACTCAATGAGCCTACACTTGTTGAGCATCCTGAGGAGGATAACGATGAAGCTCCTAGGAGGAGCAAGAGACAAAGGACAGAGAAATCCTTTGGAGATGATTTCATCGTATACCTCGTAGATGACACTCCTAAGACCATTGCAGAGGCCTACTTCTCACCTGATGCTAACTATTGGAAGGAAGCAGTGAGGAGTGAAATGAACTCTATCATGTCGAATGGAACTTGGGAGGTCGTTGAGCGTCCCTATGGGTGCAAGCCCGTGGAATGCAAATGGGTGTTCAAAAAGAAGCTTAGGCCCGATGGTACTATTGATAAATACAAGGCTAGACTTGTGGCCAAGGGTTACACCCAGAAAGAAAGAGAAGACTTCTTTGATACTTACTCACCAGTCGCTCGATTGACTACCATAAGAGTACTACTCTCTCTAGCAGCCTCCCATGGTCTTCTTGTTCATCAAATGGACGTTAAGACATCTTTCCTAAATGGAGAGTTGGAAGAGGAGATCTATATTGATCAGCCGGATGGATATGTAGTAAAGGGTCAAGAAGGAATGGTGTGTAAGCTGGTGAAGTCTTTCTATGGCCTCAAGCAAGCACTTAAGGAATGGGATGATAAGTTCGACAGAACTTTGATATCTGTTGGCTTTGTTGCAAACGAAGCTGACAAATATGTGTACTATCGCTATGGTGGGGACGAAGGAGTGATTTTGTGTTTGTATGTAGATGACGTACTTATCTTTGGCACGAGCCGTGATGTGATCAAGGAAGTCAAAGACTTTCTATCTCAAAAGTTTGAGATGAAAGACTTGGGAGAGGCTGATGTTATCCTTAACATAAAGCTAATCAAGGGAGAAAATGGTGGGGGTGACTCTATCACAGACTCACTATGTTGAGAAGATGTTGAGTCGGTTTGGCTACAGTAATGCTAAACCCGCCTCAACTCCTTATGACGCCAGCTTGGTTCTAAAAAAGAACTTGAGGATAATGGTGGATCAGCTGAGATACTCCCAGATCATTGGTTCTTTGTTGTATCTGGCTAGCGCCATGAGACCCGACATTGCATATGCAGTTAGTAAACTGAGCCGGTTTGTTTCAAACCCGGGCAGTGAACATTGACGTGCTCTCAAGAGGGTAATGCGCTATCTAGTAGGAACAATGAACTATGGTATTCACTATTCCGGAGACCCCAAAGTCTTGGAGGGATATAGTGATGCAAACTGGATTTCTGATGCTGATGAGTTAAAGGCCACAAGTGAATATGTGTTCACACTTGGAGGTGGTGTTGTTTCTTGGAAGTCTTGCAAGCAGACCATTCTAACAAGGTCAACGATGGAAGTAGAACTCGCAGCATTAGGTACTGCCACTGTCGAGGCTGAGTGGCTTCGTGAGCTCCTAATGGACTTGCCGATAGTTGAAAAACCGATACCGGCAATTCTAATGAACTGTGATAATCAAACTGTGATTGTCAAGGTGAACAGTTCAAAGGACAACATGAAGTCATCCAGGCATGTCAAGAGGCGGTTGAAATCTGTCAGGAAGTTGAGAAACACTGGTGTTATAGCTCTGGATTGCATCCATACGACTAAAAACCTAGCAGATCAATTTACAAAGTGTCTGTCACGTATTGTGATAGATAATGCATCTATGGAACTGAGTTTGAGACCCATGTGAGTCTTTCCATAGTGGTAACCTGTCCTATGTGATCGGAGATCCCGTGAATTAGGACGGTGAAACAAGCTATGGTTCGACTAAGAGAAGAGAACCTTTGAAGAGACTCAGTCCATGGAAAGATGCATTTCTCTTCAACACTATATGGTAGGCTGGTATGTATACCTTAATGTGTTGCAAGTGGTTTCCATGAAACAAGGCAGATGTTTCTTTGAAGCAAAGACATAGACCTACAGTATGTCTTGGAGGAACACACCTATATGAGTCAGACTACTGGTCATAGTCTATGAGATTTGGGTGATCTCTAGAAAACTCATGAAGAGACACGGAGTATGACCCATAAGCTCCAACCTGCGGGATGCTATGTGCAGCCTAGTATCAGTAATGGGCTCTGGCCAAGCTTAGATGCACAAAACTGGCAATTCAAGGCATAGTCCATTGTTCAGTTGCAAATAAGTGTAACCTGAGTTCCTAGTGGATGTTCAACTTAACAGTCCCCACCGTAGTACTGGTATATCAAAACAGAAAGGGAAAATGAGAGCATTTCCAATGTGACTTATAATTCTTGGTGGGGATTGTTAGAATAAATGGGCCTAGAGCCATTTATTTCAATAATTAAAGAATTAAAGCCCTTGTTTTAATACTAGGGAAAAGTAAGAAATACCGTACGGGTAATTGAGAAGTCTTTTATTCGATTTATGAGGTAGACTTTTGGTACATCTCTTGTGAAGTTGAATAAAGGAGAAAGACGTGTCACACGCACGCGCGCTCGCTCGCCTCGCCGAGCTGGGCCGGGCCGAGGCCGTGGGTGTGACCCGACGAGCGTGCGGTGACGGACGGACGTGATGAGTTGCGGGTGCGGACGGACGGACGTGATGAGTTGCGGGGCGGAAGCACCTTTTTGCCGTTGGAAGAGAATAATCTTTGGAATATTCTCAACGGTGATTTTGGTTTCCTTAACCGCGACCGTCCAGGTTCATCCCACCGCATCCTCGATCTAGATCTGAGCGCACCCCTCCGCGCCTGCCCGCCTATATAAGACGCCCCTCCTCCTCCCTCTCAACTCGCTCCATTCACATTCAGGTACTCCTGCTTAAGAGACCTCTCTCTTCTTCCTCTCTGTCTACTGCCTTTTGCTTTCGCATTCCCATCGCTTGCACTGCGCGCATGGTGCCAGTGAGAGTAGAGCCTCCGGAACCTCGTCCTGCTGCTGAGATCCTACACGGGGTAGGCGGGCAATAAGGTTTTTGGGGAGCGTCTTGACGCGACTGCTTGCTCCCTGTACGACTACTTCGTCTACTTCCTGACGACCGTTCGACTTCACTGCGATCATCTTCCTGTACCGACCTTGTACGACTACATCGATTAAGGTCACATGGCTGAGCCAAGTGATAACGGGACACCGGGTGACTCCGTCACCCGTCCTCCCATGGAGTACATTCTAAAACTTATATTCATGTTTATTAGTTATATAATTATGAATATGTTTATGTTTAATTATTGTTTAAACAAGAACACTTGCACATGACTTGTTTCACTTACCGCCATTTTAGAATATCAATTTAATCATGAAATTAAAATATACCGAAATATTGTCTATCATCTAACACTTTGTACACCCACATACCTATATGTGGCTGCGTCACTCGTGAGCAAATAATCATGGTTTGCTCCTTTGTTCTTTCAGAGGAAAACTATCCAGTGTATTCAGGTTGTGTTTCAGCTTTCGAGGGTTTCTGGAAATGTAGCTTTTCATATATCTAAAACTCAAATGACTGCTAAAGTGGAAGTTGGAAAATTCACGGGAAGAGACTCTTGATTTTTCATTTTCTAAGTTTTCCGACTTTTAAATATATGAAAAGGTATCCACCTAAATTCGGCGTAAACTGCAAATAAACTGAGCCTCAGCAGGTCAAGTCAGCTTCGAATTTCCTGCTAAGCACAAGACTTCCGTGTGCCCAGATGGAAAGAGAAAGCACCCATGGGCCATGGCATGTTATCCTGCTCCTGTTGTAGAATGTGCAGCCATAGTAAGCACGGAAGGGTCTCAGAAAAAAATCTAGAAAGCACGCATCCTGTGTTCTGACTGGAGCTGTAAAACCGAACAGCGAACCCCGGAATCAAATCTTCAGCGCTTTCGCTGGTTTATTTCCAGCCGCACCTAGAATAAAAAAGCGATCGATCGAGCCGGCGCATCTTGCGAAACCCCAATCGAAGTTCAGCATCGCTTCGACGGTGGTCGACGAACTGATCGCCATCGTCGAACTTGTCCATTCCTTTTCCTGCACTGCCCTCCGCATGCTCATGGAGTCACGGTAGGATCCCTTGCCTCGATAGCTTCCGGCAGCTTCTCTTAATTAGCTTCTTAAATTGGTGTTGAAGCAAGGAAGGTGGGAAAGCGCAGGTGATCAGTGACCCACAGCTCCCTGTTCCTCGACACTTTACTCTCCGTTGATATACTTATCATATACTTCTTCCATCGAAATATTTGTTGTTGATTTTTTACAACTTTAATCATTAGTCTTATTCAAATAATTATGCAAATACCATATATTTTGTTTCCTACGTACTTTACTATTTAGGTATTTTAAACTTACCTTATGCTTTTACATGTTTACTGAAAGGAATCGGAAGCTCGTAGCCTAAGAGGGGGAGGGGGTGAATTAGACAAACTAAAAACCTTAACCTATGACTTCAGTACTTTTGCATAAAGATAAACTAGAACATACTATCTAGATGTGCAACTAGGGTTGTTCTAGTGTGAAACTCCCATCCCAAAACAAGGTTTGCAACCTATAGCCAATCCTAGCATTATACTACTCTAGGAAAGTGAAGGCAAGCAAAGATTGAAATAGAGTAAATGCGGAAACGTAAAGGGAATGAGAGGAAGTAAACTCTTGACACGCGATTTATCCCGTGGTATCGGTAGGCACTAAGCCACCCCTAGTCCACGTTGTTGAAGCACTCACACAAGAGTATTGCTTCCCGGTCACCAAGTCTCTCCCAAGAGCACCACTTGACTCGCCACAAAGGCTAGCCACTTAGGCACTTGCCAAGCTCCCTTGATCACCTTGATGTCGCCTCCACTAAGGAGCTTCTCCACCAAGGAAGGGGGTCTCCACGTCCCCCGCACAAAGTGTCCTCGCCACTCCACACCAAGCCGGAGGGTCGATGACGATTGCCGGTGAGCCACTTAGGCCCCAAGGCTTCCGGCGCACCTTGTACAACTTGATTCACTCAAGAATCACCTCACAAGGTTGGCACAACCTTGCACTCACTCAGCTCTAAGCTAAGCCTAGCACTAAGCACATACACAAAGCATATGCAAGTCTATGGATGACCAATTAAGCACTTGGATGGATTGGATATGATCTTCTAGGTGTTTTGCACTTCTCTGCACTTCCACACAATCCAGCCACCTCAAATGGGTGAGTGGAGGGGGTATAAATAGCCCAAGGCACTCAGCTAGCCGTTGGCTAACGGCCACTGAAAAAGGTAGCGTCAGATGAACCGATGCTATACTTTTCCAGGGCGTCGGTTCATCCGGTGCCCTCCACGTCACTTAGCCGTTGCAGTTCTTGCTGACACAACTGTTCCGACGCTATATACCGACGGTACGTCGGTTCATCCGGTGCTGAAGACCTCGCGGCCAAAACGTCTCTGTATGCTGCTTCGTGACCGTCGGATAGACCAATGCTTCTACTTGACCAAGGCATCGGTTCATCCGGTGCTGAAGGGTTCGTCTTGGCGCGTCTCTGTCTTGTTCAAACTTGGTCATCGGATAGACCGACGGTTCGGTCCAATGGACCGTCGGTTCATCCGGCGCTTCTGTCTTCGCGGCTTCAGCTCTGCAACTCGTCCGACGCAACTAGAATGTGGGCCGTCGGTTCATCCGACAGTGCCAATTCAGTTGGCCTTCTGCGCAGTGTACCAAGTACACCGACGCTCGCCTCTAGGGTACCGTCGGTTCATCCGACGGTGCCATTTCCTGTTTTCTTGCGTCTTTGACTTTGGTTCAACTTGCCACCTCTTGGAGCCATCTTCTGAATTTGGCATGTGGTACTTTGGCTTTAATTGTGGTTACATCCATGGGACCTATAAATACCTACAAGTACATGCTAGATAATATGGTTAGTCCCATTGATCATGTTGTCATGAATCACCAAAATCATACTCGAACTAATGGCATATGAGGTCATGTTCGCTACAATCTCCCCCTTTTTGGTGATTTATGACAACACAACCAAAGCAAGCATAAATTTGCAAAAATTGACAAAATTAGAACCACTTACACTTGCTTGGATGCTTACCATCATCCAAACTCCCCCTAGATCAAATTTCCCCCTTTTTGATCTTCTCTTCCTATGTTCCCACATAGCTTGGCTCTTTCCATTTTGGAAACTCTAGCTTGCTTTGGTCCCACATTCTTCCCCTTTGGAATAAAATCTCCAAAAAGTGATCAAAACAAAAGGTCTCTAAGGAAACTAGCAAGTCCTAGCAAACATAGCTCAAAGAGAAATGTTAGAAACAAGGGAGAAAGCCGCATGAACCATGATCCATATGTATGATATCATTGAAGACATCACATGAGTGAATAACTAAGGTGGATCACAAGCTCATGAGACTTAGCATGATACAAATTAAGCTCCCCCTAAGTGTGTGCACAATATGATAGTGTGAAAATCAAGTGCACAACTACAAACACTTGTAAGACAAGGAAGCTTAGAGCATATCATGCAAGGAGGCAGCTTAAAGGACAAGAGATAAGACAAATGGGTTCTTGTTACATTACCACTTGTAGATATCACTTGTAGTCTTTTGATCATTGCATACCTCCGGGGGATGATCCTCTCTACCTTGTTGGCACCACATTGAGATGAGCCACTTGGAAATGATATCACTAGGTGACACCACTTGAAAGAAACTTGTATAGAAGACACTTGGGGTACCACAAGGATTAGGAATGTATAAGTACATTGCCTTTGAACTTATATATAGACATAAGCTTGCAAGGACATGACTCAATAGCATGAAGCTCATATTGCTATATTCACTCTTTTAGAGATGTTAGATCACATTGAGAGTGAAATAGCATTCTCTTAGAATGAAGTACCGCACCGGAATGCGTCGCCAAGGGACTACATAAGATAAGCTTGAAACAATGTTAGTCCCATAACCAAACCATATGATGAGCTCCCCCTAAATGTGTGCATTTAGTATTTGAATCACCAACAAAATGTATGCACATTGTTTATGACAACAAAAGGGAAGCTAACCCTATAGCTTGCTCATGATGCAAAGAGATATATATGAAAACATGCACCATGAAAGAACAAGTGTAGCTTTCCTACACACTAATCAAACCATGTAGGTTGCTCATGGGTTAGCACATGACACAAGCAACCTACCATATGTAAACAACTAGGCAAAGCAACAAATGCAAACCTAGACAAGGCAATGGAGCTACAATGATTCATGAGATAGGTTCTAGTTTCCATTACCTCAACCGGGGAACTTGGGCAACACATGTCCAACTTGCAAGCTTGGTTTCTATGCTTGAGTCTTCACAACTTCTTTGTGCTAAGCCCCCCAAGTCCCCGCTCTCAAGGCCTTCACGTGGCCTTTGGAACCCAAACCATTTGAGACCCCTTCATGTTGGTGATGACTTCCTTGGGCACCCAAATGGGTTGGTTCCAACCCCGCTCCTCCTTAATCTTCCCAACCTTGTGTGCAACCACCTTGCCATTAGCCTTCTTCTTGATGACGTAGGTGTTGTTCTTGGTCTTGTTCTTGCGGTTGGGCTTGGTGTAGATGAGGGAGCTCTTGATGATAGGCTTCATCTTCTTCTTCTCGTCCTTGTCCATCTTCTTAACAAATTGAGGGCATTTGTAGAACTTGTGCCCTTCTCCATGACACTTGTAGCAAGTCACGGTTGCACCCTTCTCAAGCTTCTTCACCATGGGATCACGGTTATCTTGAGAAGGTTGGACTTTGCTCTTGGTGTCTTGAGAGATGTCCACTTGTTCCTCATTGTTCTTGCCCTTGCCCATCAAGCTAAACAACCTCTCTCGGAGCTATTTCACTTCTTGCTTGAGCTCATCATTTTTCTTACCTATGAGACAATCACATGTTTCTACAACCACATTCTCATTGCAAGATGGTGAGCAAGATTCATCAATCAAATCAATGCAAGAAGTTGAAGCATCTACCTTGAAAATAGGAATTGCACAAGGGATAGATGATTCATCAAGCTCAAAGGAATTACTTGTTTTATTCTCATTGCTCTCAAACTTAGATTTTAGCTCATCACACTCCTTGCTAAGCAATTTGAATTTGCACAACAAATGTTCATAATTTGTAACAAGGGTTGCACTAAGATCATTGAGAGCATTGAGTTCTTTAATTTCATTAGCTTGTTTCTTAAGCATTCCTTTTTGCTCATGGACTAGCTCAACAAGATCATCAAGAGAGGTGGTGTCGGATTCATCATCACTTACATTGCTCTCCATACCTTGAGCCATAAGGCACATGTGACGTGATGATGAAGGACCTTGCATGAAGCGGGTGGTGAAGTTCTTTCTTGATTCATCACTTGAGCTAGAAGAACTTGATTCTCCACCACTTGTCCACTCACGGACGGCGATAGTGAAAGTGCATCTTGGCCCCTAATTGTTTTGGTGATGGTGACAAACACAATTTGTTGTATTTAATCATTGAATAAGATGTGTGCAGGATTTACTTTATTGAAAATCATGGTTTTGACCAAAAGAAGGTCCCCAACTCCAATTCGGCGTTTTCAACTCAAGTCAAGGCTTAATTTCATTTTGTTTTTGAATTTGAGTATAGGAAACACCGTACTATAAAGGGGGATGCGAATTAACTGCCAAGAGATGCTAAAAGTGCTTAAGGAGGTGACCTAAGTGAGTGAGAAGGAAACCGAGTTGACACGTACACATTTGCTCCTCTTTCCTTAAATTCTCAGCCTTTGTCGGTAGTACCGACCCTGGGTCGGTAGTACCGACAAGGCCTCTCTGGCGAGTTTTAGCCAGGGCCTCGGTAGTACCGACCCGGGGTCGGAACTACCGATATGGCTCCACTGTTGGGTCTCTGCGGCAACCCTCGGTAGTTCCGACCCCGTGTCGGAAGTACCGAGAAATCCCGATTTTGCACAGTAATGGCTAGTTTTCAGGGTTGGTTATAAATACCCCCCTTCTTCCTCCTCACTCATTGCTGACCAACCACGGGACAAACCCTCACTTGAGCATTCACTCCACTTCTCTCCTCCCTCCTAGAGCCAAGATTTGATTCCTTTGAGCTAGAGCTTGGGTAGAGAAGTGATTCCTAGTGAGGATTAGAGAAGCTTTGAGAGCCCCTTCGAATCTCCCCATCTCAAGAGCACTTGAAGCATCTTCGGGAAATTGATTCGTGTTTGTTACTCTTGAAGCTTGCTTCTAGACGGTTAGGCATCTCCCGTTGAGTGCCCTCTCGGTGTGGAGCACCCAGGATCGTTTGTATTACCCTCTCCTTGGTGGAGAATTCTTAGTGAGCATCAATCTTCCTTTGTGGGGGTTGGGTGAGGAAAAGAGGCTCTTGGTGATAGCCCTCCCTTTGTGGGATCCTCAACGGAGACGTAGCTTCCTTTGTGGGAGTGAACTTCGGATTAAATTCTTGTGTCTCCTTTGCTTGCTTGAATTCTTTGTTTCTCTCTAACCCTAGAACTTGTTTGAGCCCGATCTCTAAATTGGTTGTGTTCCAACTCATATCTTTGGTTGCAGGTGGTTCTTAGCTTCTAATCTAAACTCTTGATTCAAGTAGAATTGCTAGAATCGATTTACTTTTCAAATTTCGTTTTAGTCCCCTCTGACCTGTCGGTAGTACCGGTCTGGTACCGGAAGTACCGACCCCTCGGTAGTTCCGGCACCGCGTCGGTAGTACCGACAGGAGTTTTAACCGCTGCATTTGTTTCAGAAATTTGAAGTGATCCTATTCACCCCCCTCTAGGCATCACAAGGTCCTTTCAATTGGTATCAGAGCCTAATCCCTTGATTTAGGCTTAACCACTAAGGGATCAAGATGTCGGGGAGCGGAGACAACCAATCCGCCGAAGAAATCGCCGCCAAGGAAGCTCAAGAGAAAGAGCTTAAGGCAGCCCAAGACGTCACCGGGAAGGCCCCACGCCGTTCCAACGGAGAAAGCTCCGATGACTCTTCATCCGACTCCAACTCGGACTCCGACTCTGGCTCAAGTGATGAAGACGTCAAGGATGATGATGATGCGGCAAGGAAGGTGGTGAAGAAGAGAAGAAAAGCTAAGAAGAAGAAGAAGGCCAAGAATATGGCCAAGAAGCTCCTCAAGAAGATGATCAAGAAGGAGAAAGCAAAGCATTTCCACTCCGGCTACTATGAAGTGCCATTCCACTACGGACAACCTACGGGCAACAATCCTAACGAAAAGTTTTATTCCGTACATTTGGGAAAGCCTCCCCACTTCGATGGGAAAGACTATCCCAAATGGGCTTATGATATGCAAATGCACCTCTACGGGCTTCACCCTTCTCTTTGGAAGATTGTGGTTGTAGGTGTGACAATCCCCGCCGAAGGAGAAGCTCTAACACTTGAGCATGAGCAAGACCTCCACCGCAACGTGCAAGCAACAAGAGTAATCACGGGATCCTTGTGTGCTCAAGAGTTCAACAAAGTCCAGAACATCCAAATTTCCAAGGTGATTTGGGACACACTCAAGGAGGCACATGAGGGTACCGATCAAGTGAGAAGAGGCAAGATCGACTTGATTCACGGAGAACTTGAGCTTTTCGTCATGAAGGATGGAGAGACCGTGAGGGAAATGTATGATAGGCTAATACTTCTTGTCTCGGACATCAAAGCCCTAGGAAGCAATGATTGGGATGATGAGAAGGTCACAAAGAAGTTGCTAAGAGCCTTCACACCGAAGAATCCAAACCTAGCAACCATGATAAGAAGAGATCCGAACTATCACAACATGACTCCCAATCAACTTCTTGGTGAAATCTTGCATCAAGAGCTAGTTGATCAAGACGTGGAGAAGTCACTTACATTGAAGGTGAACAAAAGTCTAGCCCTCAATGCTAGCTCTAGTGAAGTGGTGGAATTGAAGCCGAAGACTTCCAAGACTAAGAATGAAAATTCAAGTGAGGAAGGAAGTACGGATGAAGAAACCGCCTTTGCCATAAGAAAATACAAGAAGTTCTTGAAGTCCAAGGCATCAAGGAAAGGTGGTGATGATAGAAAGAAGAAGTCACAATGAAAATGCTATGAGTGTGGAGAGTATGGACACTTCATCACCGAGTGTCCCAAGAACAAGAGCAAGGACAAGAATGAGGAAGAGAAGAAGTACAAGGAGAAGAGCAAAGAGTACAAGAAGAAGTACCAAGGGAGTGCTCACGTGGGTCAACAATGGGACTCAAGTGATGAAGATGAAACACCAAAGAAGAAAGGCATGGCAACACTTGCCATGGCACAAGGAGCATCTTCACCACACCTCTTTAACAACTTCTCCGACGATGAGGACAACTCTCACTTTTGTCTCATGGCAAGAGGGAGCAAGATACAAGAGTCAACCACCTCATCCTCTCTCACCTCATCATCTTCCACACCTAGTAATGACACAGAAAACCTAGATGAGGAAAAAGAAATGGAGTTAAACATGATAAAGCAATTTGGTAAAAAGGGCCATAAAGAAATTAAAAAGCTATTGGACAAATTAGAGGAAAGGAAGGAGATTCTCCATGAGCAAGAAGACTTGCTTATCCGTGAAAAGGAAAGAAACCTTGCTCTAGAGAAAATCCTTGCCGAAGAAAAGGCTAAGGTGGAGAAGTTGACCACGGACTTGTCCTTGGCTAATGACTACAACAAGAGGATGTCAAAGGATTACACTTTGGCAAATGAATCTCTAGCTTCCCTAAAGGCTACTCATAGTGAGCTTCAATCAAGCTTTTCATGCTTGATGGATAAACATAAAAATCTTGAGGCAAACTATAGTACCCTTTGGGAAAGCACCAAAGCCAATTCTAAGGCAACACTTGACTCTAGTGCCTCCACTAGCAAAGGTTATTCTATTTGCTCTAATGTTGATATAAATGCTCTCAAGACTAACCATGCAAGGCTTGAGGAAACAATCAAGAGCAAAGACAAAGAAATAGCCCGATTGAACATGTTGATCACTCAAGGCAAGAACGGTGCCAAATCCATCCCTAAGGTGGTTGACAAGCAAGGACTTGGGCACTACAAGAACAACAAGGTCAATGGTAGGGTGGTGGTTAAAGGGCATGAGATCCCCTTGTGGGACAAGGGAGGCTACCTCAACACTATTATGGATATTGCCCATGGAGTCACCACCTCCACCACAACAAAGGACAAGCCAAAGATTGTGAACACCACAAAAGAGATTGGTGGGGTTAATTCTCCATCAAAGGCATTGAAGAATGTGGTTGAACACAAGCCCTCTCCCAACTACACTTGTGACTATGTTGTGACCTTGGACCACAATGGTAAAATGGTGGTCAAGTATGTTGGGGCCTACACAAAGAAGACTATGAGGAAGAGTGTGTGGGTTCTGAAAGTTTATGTTTCTAACCTCCAAGGACCCAAATCCTTTTGGGTACCTAAACCAAAAGCCTAAACTTGTTTTGTAGGCCTACTCCTCCGGTGGAAGCGCATGGTTGATTGATAGTGGTGCCACTAATCATATGACCGGAGATGAAGGCTTATTTGCATCCCTTGACCATTATGACAACCCTACGGAAACTATCATCTATGGAGACAATGGTCAAGGAGATGTGATCGGTCTAGGTAAAATTGCTATCTCAACAACAAATTCAATTGAAGATGTTTTTCATGTGCAAGGTTTAGGGTACAACTTGTTGTCGGTTTCACAACTTTGTGAGAAAGGCTACAATTGTCTCTTTACCAAAGAGGGTGTGACCGTCTCTAGAAGTGAGGATTCCTCTATTGTCTTTGCGGGTCACCTAAGGGGAAAGCTTTACTATGTGGACTTCACAAAAGTAAAGGTGGACCCTAAGGCTTGCTTAGTGGTAAAATCCGACATGGGTTGGCTATGGCATCGCTGACTAGCCCATGTTGGCATGAGGAACTTGGCCAAACTTCAAAAGGACGAGCACATCCTAGGACTAACAAATGTTGTTTTTGAGAAAGATAGGTTATGTAGTGCTTGTCAAGCGGGAAAACAAGTTGGAGCGCATCATCCCGCCAAGAACATCCTATCAACATTAAGACCATTAAAGCTACTACACATGGACTTGTTTGGACCAATTGCCTACATAAGCATCGGTGGTAACAAATATGGTTTAGTAATTGTTGATGATTTTTCCCGTTTCACTTGGGTATTCTTTTTGCAAGATAAAAGTGAAGCAAAGGGAATTGTGAAGAAGTTCATTAAAAGAGTTCAAAATGAGTTCGAGCTCAAGGTCAAGAACATAAGAAGTGACAACGGCTCGGAGTTTAGGAACACTAAAGTTGAAGAGTTCCTCGATGAAGAAGGCATCAAGCATGAACTTGCCGCCCCATACACACCTCAACAAAATGGGATCATTGAGAGGAAGAACCGTATATTGATTGAAGCGGCAAGAACAATGCTTGATGAATACAAGACTCCGGACTCATTTTGGGCGGAAGCCATCAACACCGCATGCCATACCGCCAACCGACTCTACCTCCACAAATACTTGAACAAGACTCCCTACGAGATCATCACCGGTAAGAAGCCTAGTGTGCACTACTTTAGGGTCTTTGGGTGTAAGTGTTTAATACTTAACAAGAAACCCAAAGCCTCAAAGTTTGCATCCAAGGTTGATGAAGGTTTTCTCATTGGTTATGGAACTAACGAGCATGCCTATCGTGTTTTCAACAAAACCACCGGTTGTGTTGAGACCACGGTAGACGTGAAATTTGATGAATCTAACAGCTCTCAACGAGAGCAAGTTAGTGAAAACCTTGTAGATGATGAAGAACCCCCAAGTGTATCAATCTTTAGAATGGGGACCGGTGAAGTGATGCCTCGTGAGGTTCAAGTTCAAGCTCTGGGTGAAATAAGCAATCAAGATCTACCATCATCAACAAGAGTGGAACCACCAAGTTCTCAAGCTTATCAAGAGGAAAGTCAAGTTCATGGTGACGATCATGGACGGGGCTTTGATCAAGGGGGAGAACAAGGTGGTGAAGCTCAAGAAGAAGCTCCACAAGTTGAAGATGATGATGATGGACCCATTCAACGTCAATCTCAAGCACCACACCCAAGAGTACATCAAATGGTTCAACGGGATCATCCCGTCGACAACATACTTGGGAGCATTCAAAGAGGGGTAACAACTCGCTTAAGATTGACAAACTTTTGTGCATTTTACTCATTTGTCTCCTCTTTGGAACCTCTTAGTGTGGAACAAGCTCTTGAGGACCCGGATTGGATTATTGCCATGGAGGAAGAGTTGAACAACTTCAAGAGAAATGAAGTTTGGGAGTTGGTGCCAAGACCAAAGCAAAATATGATCGGCACCAAATGGGTCTTTAGAAACAAGCAAGATGAATTTGGTGTCGTCACAAAGAACAAGGCAAGGCTTGTTGGCAAAGGATACACTCAAGTTGAAGGCTTGGACATTGGAGAGACCTATGCACCGGTAGCGAGGCTTGAATCGATTCGTATCCTCTTGGCCTATGCTACTCATCATGACTTCAAGCTTCATCAAATGGATGTCAAGAGTGCGTTCTTGAATGGACCTCTCCAAGAAGAAGTTTATGTTGAACAACCACCGGGCTTTGAAGATCCAAACTTCCCCAACCATGTGTACAAGCTCCATAAGGCGCTCTATGGGCTTAAGCAAGCTCCTAGAGCATGGTATGAATGCCTTAAGGATTTTCTTCTCAAGAACGGTTTTGAGATAGGCAAAGCCGATTCTGCTCTCTTCATTCAAAGAAATGGAAATGATATCTTTGTATGCCAAATTTATGTTGATGATATTATCTTTTGTTCTACTAATGATAAATTTTTTGAAGAGTTTAGTAGGATCATGACCAAGAGATTCGAGATGTCTATGATGGGTGAATTGAAGTTCTTTCTTGGGTTTCAAATCAAGCAAATGAAGGAAGGGACTTTCTTGTGTCAAACCAAGTATGTAAAGGATATGCTCAAGAGGTTTGACATGGCCGATTCCAAGCCCATCAAGACCCCTATGGCCCTTAATGGACATCTTGATCTCAATGAAGAAGGGAAGTCGGTCGACCAAAAGGTATTTCGCTCCATGATTGGCTCCCTCCTTTACCTTTGTGCATCTAGGCCCGATATAATGCTTAGTGTGTGCATGTGTGCAAGATTTCAAGCTAATCCTAAGGAGTGTCATCTAATGGCCGTTAAGAGAATCTTTAGATATTTGGTACACACTCCTAACCTTGGCTTGTGGTATCCCAAGGGCTCCACTTTTGATTTACTTGGCTATTCCGATTCGGACTATGCCGGTTGCAAAGTAGATCGAAAGAGCACTACCGGGACTTGCCAATTTCTTGGTAGGTCTTTGGTTTCGTGGAGCTCAAAGAAGCAAAATTCGGTTGCTTTGTCCACGGCCGAAGCCGAGTATGTGGTGGCCGGTGCTTGTTGTGCACAACTCTTGTGGATGAAGCAAATGTTGAGTGATTACGGTTGTGAGTTTAGTAAGATTCCACTCTTGTGTGACAATGAGAGTGCCATCAAACTAGCAAACAATCCGGTCCAACACTCTAGAACAAAGCATATAGATATTCGACATCATTTCTTAAGGGATCATGAGGCTAAGGGAGATATTGCTCTACGTCATGTGAGCACCGAGAGGCAACTTGCCGATATCTTCACTAAGCCTCTAGACGAGCAAAGGTTTTGTGCTTTGAGAAGTGAGCTAAACATCTTAGATTCTCGTAACTTGGCTTGACTTGTTGCACACAAAATTGTTTGATGCCTAGATAGAGAGAAAAATGTTTTATTTTCTTCACTTTGTGTGTGTCTTACAAAACTTGGTTCTTCCCATAGTGTTTGGTGATTATCGCTTTGATTGATTGATTGTGTCTAATCACCAAGCCCTATGGTTGCTCTACATGTCCATAGCTTTTTCCCTCTATCTATTTCAGCTAGTCTCTCAATCTGATCTTCAAAATTCTTGAAATCACGGTACTACCGACACAAGGTCGGAAATACCGATAAGCGCTTACTGTTGGAATTTCGAAAACCCATGGTACTACCGACACGAGGCCGGTAATACCGATAAGAGCTTACTGTTGGATTTCTGCAAAATCAGCGGTAGTACCGGTGCTCTGTCGGTACTACCGATGGGACCCTCGGTAGAACCGACCCTCCGTCGGTAATATCGATATGGACTCTCTGGCTCAATTTTCTTGGACCCTCGGTAGTACCGAGCCCCTGTCGGTACTACCGATAACCGTCGCTGGGGTATAAATACCCCCCGAACTAGACAGGTTCTAGGGTTTCTCTTTTCAGACTGTTGCCGCCTCCCTCTCCTCTCCTCTCTCAAATCCGTGAGGGGAACTCCAAATCCACCTGTGAAAACTTCAAACTAGCCACTCCTCTGGATTCTCCACCCTTCGGAACATCCGATCCTCGCCGGGAGTTCCTCGATTCGCGCGGGAAAGCTCAAGGTATTACATTCAAAATCCTCTCTAATCGATCTCTCAATGCCGTTGTTTCTAGGAGGAATGCTTTAGGGAATCATCTTTATATCCATCCTAGAACACTTGCCCATGATCTCGTAGCGTTTCGTTAGTTGAATCACTCGGTTCATGGATTTTTCGCACTGTTGCAGACCCCGTCGGTAGTACTGACCCCAGGTCGGTAGTACCGACAGGCGCCTGTCACAAGTGCTAAAGTCCATGAACTGAGTCAATTCAATTCAAATCTTTCACACCCATCTTATACAATCCTTACACACTCTCTCAGATGAGTCGGGCTGGCAAGCAAGTGATCCAAGAAGGCTCCGATCAGGATGACATCCCTCTCGCTCAAAGGAAGAGGAAGGTGGGCTCGGGTGCTCAACGCCCACGTGGTCGAGGCCGTACAAATCCTCTAGCTGCTCCTCATCGCTCGACTAGTCAAGGTCACCGTGCACGTACCAAGCAAGCTCATGAACCGGATGATCATTATGATGACTATGAAGATATCTCTTTGGACTCTCTTGCGGGTTTCGTGCTTAGGCCCTCCGTGCCTCCTCGTCCGGCAACTACAATGGGAATCATGAAGATGGTTGACTACAAGAGTGGGTCACATGACGTGTACAAGCAAAGGTACTCCGATCCGGCTCAATGGCAAAAGGAATTTGAAGACATCCGCTTTTGGCTCAAGTTCAATGCCGATTGGTATGAATTGGTTATCTTATACAAGGAGCACATGACTATTGACATGAAGTCCATCAATTGGGATGCTTTGAGGTCATTCAACATTTCGGCCGTCAATGAGGCCATTGACATTTGCCATGCTAAGGGAATGACTTCAATCATGGCACTGAATTATGATTAGAATGAAGAAGTCATTGCACAATTCTATGCCAATCTTTATGTCCGGCGTGAAACCAAGACCTTTCATTGGCTCTTACAAGGTAAGCCTCTCTCCGTCTCTTATGAGAGGTTCGCTCAGATTCTTGGTTTTGATGCGGAGGATCTTGGTCGTCGTAAGATACATGGTGGAGAGATTCCCCTAGATAGCGAGATGGCTTTCATGTATGATGCCATTTATGGCAAGGTTGAGTTTGGTACCACACATGGTATGAAGCCCGTCTATAGGATGTTGAACCAACTCTTTCGATACACTCTCACTCCTAAGATAGGTGACAACTACAACATCTCCAACATTGCTAAGGATATTCTTGTGAGGATGGCACCGGGCAAAGAAAAGTTTAGTGTATTTGATTTCATATGGGAGGAGATCATTGTGTGCTCAGTGTCCGCTAACAAGAGTTGTCAGTATGCCCCTTGGATCTTCAAGATGATATGTGAGGTGACCGGAGTTGACATTCTCACCGACCAGACTCACACTTGGTACAAGCCAAACAAGGGGAACATTGAGCGTCTTCTCAAGTTGGGTAAGCATGCCCCTCCTAGAGCTACCTCCTCGGGTGGACCTTCCTCAGGTGGTCCATCCTCCTATGAGCCTCCATCCTCCTCTCGTGGACCATCATCTTCTAGAGGCACCATTCCCCCCGGCAAGAAGAAGAGTATCTTTAACTTTCTTTCTCAAGGCCTCTTTGCTTGCTTCAATGTTGGGAAGCACAATGCACAGGAGATTCGTGCTCACATGCAGTATGTGGATGAGCAGCTCATCAAGTTGGAGACTCGCCAAAAGAACCTACTCACTCAAGCCAACATTGAGCACTCTCCCGTTCGCGAGCCCATGGACTTCCCTCCTCCACCGGTCTTCTACAACCCTTGGGAGGTGTACGGCGACACATCCATGATGTATGGAGCACCCCCGGCCGACATCGACGATGAGGACTTTGGTGGTGGTGAGACCGAAGAAGACGACTCTCCTCCGGAGGCCCACTCTCCACATGGTAGTGATGATTGAAGGGCCTCCTCTTTTTGGCGCTTGATGCCAAAGGTGGAGTGAGCTCACAATTTATCCATGTGGGGGTGGTGTGTATCTTCGCTCTTTTATCTATCTATCTTAGGTTGTGGACATGTATGAACTATCTGTGTGGTGTGATGGATGGTGGTGTGGTGAACCTAGAACCTTTTTAAATTTGTAAGACTTAATCGTGCTAGTGTGGAACCTTTCTTATATATTTGTGATGCTTGGTGGATGTTATTTCTTACTTTGATGGTTTGTATATCTTGTCATATGCATCACGGTTATTATATCACACTTATGTACTTGTGTATGCAAATTGAGAGTGAAGTTTCTTCTAAATGTGTGATAGGCATTTGAGGCCTCCATAAAAGACCAAGCACACATTTAGGGGGAGTTTCGCTTTAAATTGTTGGATACACACTTCTTTATTTGAAAATGAATTGTGTTGTCATCAATCACCAAAAAGGGGGAGATTGAAAGTGCATCTTGGCCCCTAATTGTTTTGGTGATGGTGACAAACACAATTTGTTGTATTTAATCGTTGAATAAGATGTGTGCAGGATTTACTTTATTGAAAATCATGGTTTTGACCAAAAGAAGGCCCCCAACTCCAATTCGGCGTTTTCAACTCAAGTCAAGGCTTAATTTCATTTTGTTTTTGAATTTGAGTATAGGAAATACCGTACTATAAAGGGGGATGCGAATTGACTGCCAAGAGATGCTAAAAGTGCTTAAGGAGGTGACCTAAGTGAGTGAGAAGGAAACCAAGTTGACACGTACACATTTGCTCCTCTTTCCTTAAATTCTCAGCCTTTGTCGGTAGTACCGACCCTGGGTCGGTAGTACCGACAAGGCCTCTCTGGCGAGTTTTAGCCAGGGCCTCGGTAGTACCGACCCGGGGTCGGAACTACCGATATGGCTCCACTGTTGGGTTTCTGCGGCAACCCTCGGTAGTTCCGACCCCGTGTCGGAAGTACCGAGAAATCCCGATTTTGCACAGTAACGGCTAGTTTTCAGGGTTGGGTATAAATACCCTCCTTCTTCCTCCTCACTCATTGCTGACCAACCACGGGACAAACCCTCACTTGAGCATTCACTCCACTTCTCTCCTCCCTCCTAGAGCCAAGATTTGATTCCTTTGAGCTAGGGCTTGGGTAGAGAAGTGATTCCTAGTGAGGATTAGAGAAGCTTTGAGAGCCCCTTCGAATCTCCCCATCTCAAGAGCACTTGAAGCATCTCCGGGCAATTGATTCGTGTTTGTTACTCTTGAAGCTTGCTTCTAGACGGTTAGGCGTCTCCCGTTGAGTGCCCTCTTGGTGTGGAGCACCCGGGATCGTTTGTATTACCCTCTCCTTGGTGGAGAATTCTTAGTGAGCACCAATCTTCCTTTGTGGGGGTTGGGTGAGGAAAAGAGGCTCTTGGTGATAGCCCTCCCTTTGTGGGATCCTCAACGGAGACGTAGCTTCCTTTGTGGGAGTGAACTTCGGATTAAATTCTTGTGTCTCCTTTGCTTGCTTGAATTCTTTGTTTCTCTCTAACCCTAGAACTTGTTTGAGCCCGATCTCTAAATTGGTTGTGTTCCAACTCATATCTTTGGTTGCAGGTGGTTCTTAGCTTCTAATCTAAACTCTTGATTCAAGTAGAATTGCTAGAATCGATTTACTTTTCAAATTTCGTTTTAGTCCCCTTTGACCTGTCGGTAGTACCGGTCCGGTACCGGAAGTACCGACCCCTCGGTAGTTCCGGCACCGCGTCGGTAGTACCGACAGGAGTTTTAACCGCTGCATTTGTTTCAGAAATTTGAAGTGATCCTATTCACCCCCCCCCTCTAGGCATCACAAGGTCCTTTCAGATAGTTGCTTCTTGCTTTGGCCTCCTCTCCTTGACCACCTTCTTCTTGGGCTTGTGCTCGATCTTGATGAACTTGATATGTTGATGATGACGCCCTTCTCTCAAGTGGACATTGTAGCCGTACATGTTGACTTTCTTCACATACTTGAAGATCTTCTCCACGTACTCGGCCACCATGGATTCAACCTCTTCATCACTTGAGGAATCTTCATCGTCACCATCATCACCATCATCTTCGCTTGAGCTTCCATGAGTAGCCATCCTACTCAACACCTTCTCTTGTTGGCTTGAGAGGGCATGGCTTGTAGTTGGAGAAGATGGTTCTTGGGGCTTTTCTTGGTGCGCCTTCTTGGACTCGGGCATGATTTGAAGCTCATGTGCCATGATCTTGCTCAAGATATGAGATGGTTTCAATTCTTCGAGCTTCTTCTCATAGATGATTGCTTTCACCAAGTCATAATCGGGCTTCCGAAGATTTTGAAGGATCTTGCGATTGATGTTCAAGTCCGTGATGTTCTTCACACCTAAAGCATTGATTCTATTGACAAGCACATTTAGGCGTGAGTACATAGAATCGGCATTTTTATTTGCAAGTTGCTTAAAGCTATTGAATTCCTCAAGGAGACAACCGTAGCGTTCATTAGCAACTTCTTTTGAACCCTCATTTTGCTCCTTGATGGTTTTTTCATAGCTCATTAGCATTTTCACAAGTAAAAACTCTATTGAAAACGCCTACATCTAGAGATGACAAAATGATACTCTTAGCAATCACATCAAATTGCTTTTCCTTCTTAGTACCATTTTTCATGCCCTCATCGGTGACTCTCCAAACATCAAGGTCCTTCGCTTGGAGGTATGCTTCCATAAGCACCTTCCAACGAGGATAGCCCGTGCCATCGAAATGTAGAGCCAAACCTATGGTATCCACCCCTTTCATACCTCTAGAGAGCAACTCACTAGGCGGTGAAGCCTAACCATTCCAATGAGCCGTTTTTCACAATTTACCAATCGAATTGGCGTTTCCTTGTGAAGGAAGTGAGTCCTCGCTCTGATACCACTTGAAAGGAATCGGAAGCTCGTAGCCTAAGAGGGGGAGGGGGTGAATTAGGCAAACTAAAAACCTTAACCTATGGCTTCACTACTTTTGCATAAAGATAAACTAGAACATACTATCTAGATGTGCAACTAGGGTTGTTCTAGTGTGAAACTCCCATCCCAAAACAAGGTTTGCAACCTATAGCCAATCCTAGCATGATACTACTCTAGGAAAGTGAAGGCAAGCAAAGATTGCAATAGAGTAAATGCGGAAACATAAAGGGGATGAGAGGAAGCAAACTCTTGACACGCGATTTATCCCGTGGTATCGGTAGGCACTAAGCCACCCCTAGTCCACGTTGTTGAAGCACTCACACAAGAGTATTGCTTCCCGGTCACCAAGTCTCTCCCAAGAGCACCACTTGACTCGCCACAAAGGCTAGCCACTTAGGCACTTGCCAAGCTCCCTTGGTCACCTTGATGCCGCCTCCACTAAGGAGCTTCTCCACCAAGGAAGGGGGTCTCCACGTCCCCCGCACAAAGTGTCCTCGCCGCTCCACACCAAGCCGGAGGGTCGATGACGATTGCCGGTGAGCCACTTAGGCCCCAAGGCTTCCGGCGCACCTTGTACAGCTTGATTCACTCAAGAATCACCTCACAAGGTTGGCACAACCTTGCACTCACTCAGCTCTAAGCTAAGCCTAGCACTAAGCACATACACAAAGCATATGCAAGTCTATGGATGAGCAATTAAGCACTTGGATGGATTGGATATGATCTTCTAGGTGTTTTGCACTCCTCTACACTTCCACACAATCCAGCCACCTCAAATGGGTGAGTGGAGGGGGTATAAATAGCCCAAGGCACTCAGCTAGCCGTTGGCTAACGGCCACTGAAAAAGGTAGCGTCGGATGAACCGATGCTATGCTTTTCCAGGGCGTTGGTTCATCCGGTGCCCTCCATGTCACTTAGCCGTTGCAGTTCTTGCTCACACAACTGTTCCGACGCTATACACCGACGGTGCGTCGGTTCATCCGGTGCTGAAGACCTCGCGGTCCAAAGCAAGCATAAATTTCTTTTTTAAGTTTATTAGTTAGTCCCACTTACACTTGCTTGGATGCTTGGATGGCATATGAGACCATGATCCATATGTATGATATCAATGAAGACATCACATGATGGTAAGTATCCAAGCAAGTGTAAGTGGTTCTAATTTTGTCAATTTTTGCAAATTTATGCTTGCTTTGGTTGTGTTGTCATAAATCACCAAAAAGGGGGAGATTGTAGCGAACATGGCCCCATATGCCATTAGTTCGAGTTTGATTTTGGTGATTCATGACAACATGATCAATGGGACTAACCATATTATTTAGCATGTCCTTGTAGACATTTCTAGGTCCCATGGATGCAAAAATACCACATACCAAATTGAGAAGATAGTCTATTTTTCAAGGGTCAAAACCGCGGAAGAAAAGGAAGGAAATTGACACCGTCGGATGAACCGACGGTACCATCGGTGCATAGCGTCGGTGTAGTTGGTACACTGCGCAACGACGGGAATTAACTTGATACCATCGGATGAACCGACGGTCCCTTTCCTAGTTGCGTCGGATGAATTGGAGAAGAGAAGCCGCGAAGACAGCAGCGTCGGATGAACCGACGGTCCATTGGAGGGAACCGTCGGTCTATCCGGTGGTCGAGTTTGAACAAGACAGAGACGCGCCAAGACTTTTGCAGTAGCACCGGATGAACCGACAGTGGAGCAGCGGTTCATCCGACGGTCTCGAAGAAGCTAACAGTAAGGTTCTGGCCGCGAGGTCTTCAGCACCGGATGAACCGACGGTGCGTCGGATGAAGCGTCGGAGCAATTGTGTCAACGGTCATGAGCGGTGGAGGGCAACGGCTAGTAGCACCGGATGAACCGACGCCCGGAAAAGCATAGCGTCGGATCATCCGACGGTACTACTTTCAGCAGCTTTTAGCCAACGGCTAGTTTGATGCCTTGGGCTATTTATACCTCCTCCACCCGCCCATTTGAGAAGGCTGGATTGTGTGGAAGTGCAGGAGAATGCAAGACACCTAGAAGATCATATCCAATCCATCCAAGTGCTTATTTGATCATCCATAGACTTGCATATGCTTTGTGTATGTGCTTAGTGCTAGGCTTAGCTTAGAGCTGAGTGAGTGCAAGGTTGTGCCAACCTTGTGAGGTGATTCTTGAGTGAATCAAGGTGTACAAGGTTCGCCGGAAGCTTTGGGGCCTAAGTGGCTCACCGGCAATTGTCATCGACCCTCCGGCTTGGTGTGGAGTGGCGAGGACACTTTGTGCGGGGGACGTGGAGACCCCCTTCCTAAGTGGAGAAGCTCCTTAGTGGAGGCGGCATCAAGGTGACCAAGGGAGCTTGGCGAGTGCCTAAGTGGCGAGCCTTAGTGGCGAGTCAAGTGGTGCTCTTGGGAGAGACTTGGTGACCGGGAAGCAATACTCTTGTGTGAGTGCTTCAACAACGTGGACTAGGGGTGGCTTAGTGCCTACCGATACCACGGGATAAATCGTGTGTCAAGAGTTTGCTTCCTCTCATCCCCTTTACGTTTCCGCATTTACTCTATTGCAATCTTTACTTGCCTTTACTTTCCTAGAGTAGTATCATGCTAGGATTGGCTATAGGTTGCAAACCTTGTTTTGGGATGGGAGTTTCACACTAGAACAACCATAGTTGCAATCTAAATAGTATGTTCTAGTTTATCTTTGTGTAAAAGTAGTGAAGCCATAGGTTAAGGTTTTTAGTTTGTCTAATTCACTCCCTCCCCCTCTTAGGCTACGAGCATCCGATTCCTTACAGGAGCCCAACTCTTGTTTATCAACTTGCAAAGAAGTGTGTTAGAGAACTTGCAAAGAAGTGTGCAAAGGAACATTCCATTTTCACCCTAATATTCTGGATCGAGGCGGATTTAAGTTTGGACATGAATAAGAAGAAACAAAGGATAAACCCCCTTATTAGGTCCAGTTTGGATCCACCTAAAAAATTAGCTAGCTAAAGTTTAGTAGCTTTCTTTTTTAAGTTTATTAACTAGCTAGAATTCACTTGGAATGTTTGGATCCTCAAGCTAAATGGTATAGTTGAAAATGTATTTGTCTATCCTATCCTTTACTCTCAATTTAAATATCTTTCCCAAGAAAGGTGGAGGAGCTAGTAGTTTGGCATTTTATCACTTTAGATGGGTTAGCTGAGTTCAACTAACTAAAAGAATCTTTAGCCAGCTATAGAATTTAGTTGGGTCAAGTCTGAATCCATAACTGCTAAATTTAGCCAGCTAAAGTTTAGCTGGTGGATCCAAACAAAACCTTAGTCTTAGCTGCTCATCCTAACGATGGTCTGGGTCCCTTGAGGTCTGGCCCACACATTTCGGAGGTTTGGACAGCTCTCTCAAAGAAGTACCTTGCAAAACTATGGGCTCTTTGACAAAGAACAAGTTTAGCGACAAAATTGCATATTTATAAGCCTACATATCACAAATCCATATCCGAATTGTCGCAAATACTTGAGGCTTTGATCAAATTTTGGCCAAACTTTGAAATTTTAGCCATCAATAGTTGTCATATTATTTAGTTTGGGAAGATAAGAAGCATACACTCAGATTTTTCATGCAAAATACTTTTATATTCTCAAAGGTATATTAGATGTCGTAGCTATATATATTATAATAATAATATTGATCAAAGTTATATATAATTCAAATACTACAAATATTCGTAAGTGTCAAGTATTTATGATGTGGGTGTATGTAGGCTTAGGAGTATGTAGTTTGATGATAACCTAGTTAAAATTTGTAGTTTTGTATGAAGAAAAAAAGAGATATATGTAGTATATCGAGAGGGTGTTTGGATCACCATGACTAGAAGTAGTCGGGCTAAATTTAGTCACTTTTGGAGACTAATTTTCTAAACAAGTGTGACTAAAAGAAGATTAAATTAGTTTAGCCTCTAGTCAGGGAAGAGCCAGCTAAAAATTGTTTTAGTCTCTCTCCTCATTTATGGCAGCAGGAGAGGTAGAGAGAAAAATGAATAAATCTAGACTTTAATGCCCTTAAATCTCACTTTAGTCCTATCTTCTAAACAGAAGGTAACTAAAAACTAATAGTCTGACAAATTTTAATCATAGGACTAAACCGTATCCAAACATTCTCGGAATAATCATGGAACAATGAATATTACTCTAATTCTCGTAAATATAAGTTGTTAAAAACGTCAACATGCAAGGTACAACTCTGACTATTTATTATGAAAATGGTACTATTCAAAATGAAGGGTCTTTAACGATGAATCTCTTGGCATCAATATTTATTGCTAATCTATCCATTATTTATGTGTTGATGACCGGAGTCGCGGAAAAGTTTGACGGGTAGAAAGATGATTTATATAATTATATAAATTGCATTCCAAGTCGAAATGTCATTGCCTCATTGGTTAACAGATTGTTCAAATTTTGATATTGTCTGCAACTAGACTCGGAAGAAGAGTAAGGTCTTTTCATGGATCAGCAAGCTGCCCTGCAGCCCCTGCTGCAAAGGCCAGGCTCGCGCTCCTGACCATGACGCGCTTTCGCGCCCCCAGCCGCGGTCGGAGAACGCCATCGGCCTCGGCACGGCCGGCAAGCTGTACGCGACGGTGGACATCGACAAGGCCCGCGTCGAGCGGACGCGCATGCTGGACCCCGTCCACTCCCCGCACTGGAACGAGACCTTCCGCATCTACTGCGCACACGACGCCAGCAACATCATCTTCACCGTCAAGGCCGACAACGCCATCGGCGCCATGCTCATCGGCCGCGCCTGCCTGCCCACCAGGGAAGTCGTCGCCGGCCAGAAGGTGCAGCGGTGGCTCGAACTCTGCGACGAGAAGCGCCAGCCCCTGCCAGGCGGGGACAAGATCCACGTCCAGCTCCAGTTCACGGACGTCGCCGCGGACCCCGAGGGCGGCTGGGGCGCCGGCGTCGGCGGCGCAGGGCCGTACGGGGGCGTCCCGCGCACCTTCTTCGAGCAGCGCCGCGGCAACCGGGTCCGGCTGTACGGGGACGCGCACGTCGCCGACGGCTTCGCGCCGCGCGTCACGCTCGCCGGCAGCAGGCCGTACGAACCCCGCCGGTGCTGGGAGGACGTGTTCCAGGCGATCAACAACGCCCGGCGCATGGTGTACATCGCTGAGTGGTCCGTGAACACCGACGTCCAGCTGGTGCGTGACCCACGGCGGCCATCGTCGGAGACGCTCGGCGAGCTGCTCATCCGGAAGGCCAACGAGGGCGTCACGGTGCTGATGCTGGTGTGGGACGACCGCACGTCGGGGGGGCTCGGCCCGATCAAGCGGGACGGGCTGATGGCCACGCACGACGAGGACACGGCGGGCTTCTTCCACGACACCAGGGTGCACTGCGTGCTCTGCCCGCGGAACCCCGACAAGGACCGGAGCTACGTGCAGGACGTCGAGACGGCCACCATGTTCACGCACCACCAGAAGACGGCGGTCGTCGACGGCGGCGGCGGCGCGGGGCCGAACGCGCCGCCGGGGCTCGTGAGCTTCCTCGGCGGCATTGACCTCTGCGACGGGCGGTACGACACGCAGGTGCACCAGCTGTTCCGCACGCTCGGCACGACGCACTACCTGGACTTCCACCAGCCCAACTTCCGCGGCGCGTCCATCAAGAAGGGTGGGCCCTGGGAGCCGTGGCACGACGTCCACTGCCGCGTCGAGGGCCCGGCGGCATGGGACGTTCTGGACAACTTCGAGCAGCGGTGGCGGAAGCAGGGCAGCGCCGAAAACCTCCTGGTCGCGCTGGACAAGGCGTGGGCGCTGCGCGAGGCGGCCACCGGCGACGCCGAGTGCTGGAACGTGCAGGTGTTCCGATCCATCGACGGCGGCGCGGCGGCGGGGTTCCCGGAGGCCCCCGATGAGGCCGCGCGGCGCGGCCTGGTGAGCGGCAAGGACCACGTGATCGAGCGCAGCATCCAGGACGCATACATCCATGCCATCCGCCGCACCCGGCACTTCGTCTACATCGAGAACCAGTACTTCCTGGGGAGCTCCTAAGCGTGGCGGCGGAACGACGGCTTGACCGTCGAGGCCATCAATGCTCTGCACCTCATCCCCAAGGAGCTGTCGCTCAAGATCGTGAGCAAGATCGAGGCCGGCGAGCCGTTTGTCGTGTACGTGGTGCTGCCCTTGTGGCCGGAGGGCGTGCCGGAGAGCGGATCCGTGCAGGCCATCCTCGACTGGCAGCGACGCACCATGGAGATGATGTACAGGGACGTGTCGCTGGCCATCCACGCCAAGGGGCTCCAGGCCGACCCCAAGGACTACCTCACCTTCTTCTGCCTCGGCAACCGTGAGGCGCTGCGCCCCGGCGAATACGTGCCGCCGGAGCGCCCGGATCCCGACACGGACTACGAGAGGGCGCAGCAGTCCTGACGCTTCATGATCTACGTCCACGCCAAGACCATGATAGGTAATAACTTTGCTTCTTGGCCGATTAATGAAGGTTTCATGCATGTTGATCGATCGTTGCTTGCTCGATGGCCGTTTGCAGTCGACGATGAGTACATCATCGTGGGATCGGCGAACATCAACCAGCGCTCCATGGACGGCGGCCGCGACACGGAGATCACCATGGGTGCGTACCAGCCGAGACACCTGGCGACCAGGAACCAGCCAGCGAGGGGCGATGTCCACAGCTTCCGGGTCGCCCTGTGGCAGGAGCACCTGGGTCAGGCGGCGGCGGCAGCAGCGGGAGAGCTCCTACTCCAGCCATCGAGCCTGGCTTGCGTGCGCAGGATGCAGCGGCGGAGCTAGGATTTTTGCATGAGGTATGCCAAACAAAATTGTTGTAACGCAAATTGGTAAAATCCATTTAGCAATTCGGTAAAACTTCATAAAAATTACCGAACAATTCGGTACACAACAACTAAATGACATAATAAGTCTTTAAATTACAATTCAAATAGTTTAAACCAGCACATTAATAGTTTGTAATATAAATGACATAAGCTTAAATAACAAATAGGATTATAAAAAAAGTGCAGGAAACGTAGACGGGATCGAGTTATGGGGCCTCGGGCATGGCTGTAAACCAAGTTGGGGGTGCTAGGACAGCTGGTCGGGAGTCCGAAGGGCAAGGCGGGTTCTCGAGGAACCGGAGAGAGGCTACCTAGCTAGGGGCTTCCGCCGAGGGACGGGGCCGGGGTGGATTTGAGACGCACCAACCGCTCACCGGTCACCGCCAAGGAAACAAGAGGGAGTCGCGCACCGGCCGCTCGCCGGTTACCGCCGAGGAAAGGGAGAGAGTCGCGTGTCGCCGCCTAGCTGGTCGATTATCATCACCCGCCGAGGAAAAGGGACGAGTGTCTCACTACCTCAATCATCAACCTCACGAAGTCGCGGGTCGCGCGTGAAGAAAATTACATAGTTTGGACTAAAAAATGTGGTGATTTGCAGTTTCATCATTTCAAACATGAACTTTATGTTAATAGCTAATCAAGAGAGTACAAAAGTCTACGTTTGGAATGACAAAACTGTGAACCATCACGGAGTCTCAATATGCACGACGAGCAAAATGAAAGTTAAATTGGAATTTTTGTATATACTAGACGTATACTTGTAGGGCTTAGGGTATGCCGCACCATACCCGTGCCACCCACTGGCTCCGCCTATGGCAGGATGAACCAGGTGGCGCAGCAGCACTGGGAGTCTGGGACATGTTCGCGAGCGACACGTCCCAGGGCGACCTCCCTGGCCACCTCATGGCGTACCCGATCGTTGTGGGCAAGGAGGGCAAGATCACGGGGATGACATCCCAGTTCCCGGACACCAAGGCGAAGGTGCTCGGCAGCAAGTCCAATGTCCTCCCGCCCATCCTCACCACATGATTCAATAATGATTGATCCACCGTAGACACTAAACTGGATATACAGCCTCGAGTGAAGTGTTGCTCATTGTTGATGTATATAAGCAAAGTGTGTGACTTGATATTGCAACTGATGTGAGCAAAAGATGTGGATTGATCACTTTGCTATGTGTGGCACACGGGCGAAGCCGCTAGCTTTACCGTGAAACGGGAAAACGGCTGGTTTTGCCGTGTGGCCTCCGTTCGGCACATGAAGTCGTCGACACCGTCTCGTCCTCGTCCCATGCTTTTTTTACCATGTGCCGTCCTAACATAGGTGTAAGGAATGGATGTTCGTAACCTAAGAGGAAGAGGCTCAGGCAAACTAAAAACCTTAAGCCCAGGTTAGCACTATTTGCTCAAAACATAAATTAGAACATACTACTTAGATGTGTAACTACGGTTGTTCTAGTGTGAAACTCTGATCTCAAAATAAGTTTTGCAACCTATAGCCAATCCTAGCAAGATACAACTTGATGAGAGGTTAGAACCGGAGTTGATCAAGTCAACCCTTAATCCCACAATTAACAAGACGAGGAAGGCCCACGACAGTCAAGGCCCACCATCAAGACGAAGAAGACCGGCCCAAGTATCCAGCCCGAGCTGGACGCCTGCGAGCCAACACGGTCACACTGACGATTCGCATGATCTAGAGCTCTGTCTCCGACCAAGAGCTCCGCCTCGCACGACGTAAGGAGTCGTCGCGACCTAACAACCGCCATCAGCCCGAAACTCCGCCTCACACGACCTAAGGCTTCATCTCCCAAGGCAAGCGCCCGCGGGGCCCACCGAGGGACACCGCGACGTGGGGAGAATGGTGCCTTAGCCGCCTCCAACCGCAGTAGGGGTCACATGTCTGCGCACCCCCGTCATCAGGTAATGATGGGGTTTGCCGCCCTCTGCGTGGGGGTGGGGGGGCGCGGGAACGTCCCATCATATTAAGGCTCAACAGTAATCGAGGACGGCCCGGATCCTTCCCGGATACACCATCGACTGACGCACCCCGACTTAGCACCGCCAGCAGTTGGGTCGAATACTCAACACAGGGAGCTCGACCTAGCAGAAGAGTCCGCCCGAAGCCAGCCGCCCCGAGGCACATCGCCTATGCCACTCTAACGGTGGGCTACCATAAGCCTACTGTGTACAACACTGTTGACGTTTGATTATCGTTGCAAAGTTCGTTTAGACTTGCAAGCAGACAAATTCCTCGTCGTAGTCAAGGGACCCTTCTTCCCTTGGGTGGTGATCCCAAGGTATCGAATCCGTGGAACAATGTGCAACGCAAGATCGATCCAATAAAGTGAGAAAGCACTTTGTTTAAGAGAGTTTTCGAACGCATCTAATCTACTAAAATATGAGAGGTAGCGAGAGAAAGCAAGAGGTAACCAATCTAGAGAGTCTAGATCGTGCCTTCGTCGTAGTTCCAAGCGAGAGATGAAGATAGCAATAAGAATCTCATAAGAAGCATGTGGCTTCCGGTCCAACCCTCGAAGGCACCTACCGTACACGTGATCGACATCCTGTCACGATGCCCCGCTTCTTGTGTAGGTGAACCTAAGAGCACGCTCATGAAGAACATGTTGAAAACACTTGGTAGGTCGGGTATGCACCTCTAGCCACCGTGGCTACAAGGGCACCCTAGGCGATCTATCTTAAGTATAGATCGAGGAAGAAGTAAAACCAAGAGAAGACAAAACTGAAGGGAAAGCACACGATTGCTAGTTATCGGATTCAATGAAACTCCATCATAAGTGTATACATGAATAAGATCCAACTGGGATCCTACCTTGATCTTGATTCAAGCCTCCGGAACTCCGACGTGGTCTTCCATGCAAGGTTCCCACGCCGGCTAGGTGAACCCTAGATGACTATCACGACCCTCCTCTCCGAGATGGTGTACCTCAAGCTCCTCTGCTCCTCGGCGGTGGATGACGAATGACTTGATAGTTGCAACTTCGCACGGGGCTATAAATAGCCCGAAGGTCGTCTAGGTCAAAGGGGGTGCCGAACCGGGCCTGGAATGGGCTAGGCCGGCTGGCCTGGGCCTAATTCGGCCCAGTTCGGCCCCGGCTTCCTTCCCGTTGCTTCTCGTGTCTTCTAGAACTTTTGCCGAGTTGTATGTGGGTCCTTGACGTTATTTTCCTTGCGGTTTAGATAAGAGTGCTTTGCGTATGAACTCCCGCATCTTCCGTCTAGGTCCTCGACACTTCTCGGCTTCACGCTTTAGTCCTTGGGTCATTTGGAGTCATGTTCATTTTGTATCTTGACTTATCCCGGGGTCCATGATCTTCTTGTAAAACTCTTGATGAGCTCTACCCGGAAGTCCTCATTTAGGCTCTTGATTCCTGTGTAAACAATAATCTCCAAAAACCATGTGCGAGTGCGAACTTAACAAATAATGGGGGTTAGGATCGTTAGTTCGAATATCAAATTAATGCCAACATTGAAGGTAAACTCATGGCTAGGTTGACGGAAATCGACCGCCAACATCCCCCCATGCTTAAACCTTGCTCGTCCTCGAGTAAGCCTTCAATGGATATCAGGGTTGCCTTTCAATGTTCATACCCTGCACTTGATCATACACGAGAAAACATAATGTTCTCCAATTTATATTTGTTAAAGTTCTATAATGTAACTAGCTTTCATCCCTACGAATGGTGGATATCAATTAAGCTCTTCCCACAAGAAGTTAATCATGCTCCCAAATTTTAAATGAATCTCAAAAATTTTGAAATAAAGTGCAAGATGAAGAAAAGAGCTAAACCAAGTTCAAAAATTTAAACGTCCTTGCATCTTGCTCATGAACTCTCATCTCATCAAGTCTCTCAAGCCTATTTATTCTACTCCTTTCCCCTCTCAATATATGTATATAAGTGGAAGGCTTTATATGAAGCTACGGGAAAGTTTAGTCTTACCAAGATATTATAATCGAGATATTATCAAATCAAGACAAGCTTCTCATGGTCTTGCCGAGACTCGTCAAAAAGGTTATTGGAAAAATAATGTTCTCAAGGAGGGGGGAGAGAAAAATACACACACTTTTGAGATAGGTGGACATGTGCAAATCGCAAAGAGTGATCCCGAGGCACAATGAAGTCCTCGTTATCAGATTGCACATGGTTGGAAAGATGAGTATGGGTCTTGATCTTGAATCCTCTTGACTTGAAATTCCTAATGCATCTAGAGAGCCAGGGAGCTTTATTTATTTATTTCTTTCTTTTTCTCTCTCTTTTTTATATACACATACTTTTTCCTCCTCTTTTTTCTTTCTTTCATACTTCTTTTTCATCATTTTTTTCATTTTTTATATACTCCCCTTGAACTCTTAGATTACAATGTACCTACCTCCTTGGCAACTCCCCCCCATGCTTAGACGATTGCATGTCCTCGGGCAAAGAGGTGGCGAAATTTTTTTGCCAAGGTAGGTACTAAAAGTCCTATATTTTCCTGGGTAGAAACACTTGAAATCTTCTAGGGATCCTTCACACAACTTTTATGTCATCTTAGAGGTCTCCCAAAATTATACTCCAATCTTCGGCACCTTCATTCTTGTGATCTTCCTCCAAATATTCATCCATACTCAAGAATTGGGTTGTGGTCAAGAAGGTAAACACAAAAAAGATATTTTGGGTTTGCGGGTGGATATCTGGTGATGTTTGCAACTCCCCCCATGCTTAGATCGTGCCTTTGTAGTAGTTCCAAGTGAGAGATGAAGATAGCAATAAGAATCTCATAAGAAGCATGTGGCTTCCGGTCCACCCCTCGAAGGCACCTACCGTACACGTGATCGACATCCTGTCACGATGCCCCACTTCTTGTGTAGGTGAACCTAAGAGCACGCTCATGAAGAACATGTTGAAAACACTTGGTAGGTCGGGTATGCACCTCTAGCCACCGCGGCTACAAGGGCACCCTAGGTGATCTATCTTAAGTATAGATCGAGGAAGAAGCAAAACCAAGAGAAGACAAAACCGAAGGAAAAGCACTCGATTGCTAGTTATCGGATTCAATGAAACTCCATCATAAGTGTATACATGAATAAGATCCAACCGGGAACCTACCTTGATCTTGATTCAAGCCTCCAAAACTCCGACGTGGTCTTCCATGCAAGGTTCCCACGCCGGCTAGGTGAACCCTAGACGACTATCACGACCCTCCTCTCCGAGATGGTGTCCCTCAAGCTCCTCTGCTCCTCGGCGGCGGATGACGAATGACTTGATAGTTGCAACTTCGCACGGGGGCTATAAATAGCCCGAAGGTCGTCTAGGTCAAAGGGGGTGCCGAACCGGGCCCGGAATGGGTTGGGCCGGCCGGCCAAGGCCGGCCGGCCTTGGCCCAATTCGGCCCCGACTTCCTTCTCGTTGCTTCTCGTGTCTTCTAGAACTTTTGCCGAGTTGTATGTGGGTCCTTGACGTCATTTTCCTTGCGGTTTAGATAAGGGTGCTTTGCGTATGAACTCCCGCATCTTCCGTCTAGGTCCTCGACACTTCTCGGCTTCACGCTTTAGTCCTTGGGTCATTTGGAGTCATGTTCATCTTGTATCTTGACTTGTCCCGGGGTCCATGATCTTCTTGTAAAACCCTTGATGAACTCTACCCGGAAGTCCTCATTTAGGCTCTTGATTCCTGTGTAAACAATAAACTCCAAAAACCATGCGCGAGTGCGAACTTAACATATAATGGGGGTTAGGATCGTTAGTGCGAATATCAAATTAATGCCAACATTGAAGGTAAACTCATGGCTAGGTTGACGTAAATCGACCACCAACAAACACCAATCTGGGAACGAGGCGTGCACCGCAAAACTGTTCCAGTACTACTACAACACTATAGCAGAACGTTTTCTTCCCCTTTTACCCCTTGTAACCTTTCCTCCTTGAGCTATAAAAGGAGGAACAGGGCACACAAAACATCAGACCACACAACAACACAATGGGAGAATGACTCCCGTACGCACATAGTGAGCACACGCTCGCTGGTGCATCCCTCAACCACGAACACCTCGGTAGAGACTTGGGATAAGGTCCCTCTTCTCGACCTAAGTTTGTACCCCCTACTACAAGCCCCCCTTGGGCGTAAGAACACTCTTTCCTGAACTGGACGTTGGGTCCCCCGGGGATCTGAACCAGTATAACCCTTGTGTCTCTTGTCCCAAACCATTCAGATCTGACACGCGATTCATACAAATTTACTTGCAGGCGGTAACGAACCCTGACAGTTGGCGCACCAGGTAGGAGCACTTCGTGCGTTACGACATCCTCAAGGTCCGAATGGCCAATAGCGATGCTGGATCGGTGCCAGGCACCATGCTACATTTCGGCTCACTGGAATTCGTCTACGACGGGCCAGTAGAGTCGCTAGCTGGAGCTGTCTTCACAAGCCCCCATCTCGACACCGCTGCGGCCGCTCAGGCTGTGCAGCCTGAGGAGCTGCGGCCGGAGAAATCCGTCGTCGACCATGACATGGCGGTCAGCGTAGGGCCCACGCCGTCCTAGGAGCACTTCCACCTCGCGGTGTACTCTGCCACAGTCCTTGCCTTTCGCATACAAGGTGACGACTTGCTCCTCTAGGAGGAGTTCGAGAGTTGCTACTGTTGACGGCTATTTTCCACCCACTTTTTACCCGTCAAACATGTACCTTTTGGCATGGAAAATGATAATCAACACTACAATAGGGCTTAAACTAATCATTTCTACAAGTGTTGGTGATTATGCAAATACAGGTGATTAGCACTAGAAACAGGAGTAAAAGCGTAAGTCTTTGATCCAAGTACTTCAAGACCAGCCAATGATGGGATGCCACCTAGGATTCCCCTGGATCACTGATGTCATCAATCCAAGAGAGGTAAGCCCGACGAATCACGAAGCGCCACATGGACATCACATGGATTCAAGGGCCCACTTATCCCCCAAAACCGTCGGGAAACTTGGCATGCACGGAGGACAAGCATCAGGGCCCACCAGTCAGCCACCACGAAGAAGCACAGGGCACCATGCGGCACCGAGGTTTCGGCCGAACCGTGGATCGGCCGAACCGACTTTGGTTCGGCTGATCCCGGCCTTCCACGTGGCAGCCCCTGATTGGTCCCTGGTTGCGATCCCGAGTGTTTTGGAGCACTTGGAGCCCCGAAGCAAGCCACTCCCTCCTCTATAAATAGGAGGGGAGGGGCTCTCATTTGGGACACACACTTCTCCTCCTCCTCTTCATTTTGGCTTGGAGCCTCTCTCTTTAGGAGAGGAGAGCTCTTTGTATAGGATTAGTGCTAGGAAGTGAGGTAGGAGGCTTGAGGACATGTCATGTTCATGACATCTTCCTCAAGAATGATCCTCAGTGGTGCCTTTGTTCTTCAACTAGACTAAAGTGAGTATTTCGACATTTCCTATTTAGACTAAAGTCGTATGCATGCTTAGTTGCTTTGTTCTTGTGTTCTTCGTTTGTTCTTGGTTTAGAGGCTTCTGTTCTTCGAACACAACCCTTTTGATCTAGTAGACTTAGATCATAAGTTTGCATCTAGTTTGCCAGCTTGTCTATTAGAGTAAAGTGAAGCTCCTGCATGTTTCTAGTTAGATCAAAGTGCATTCGTGATCTTGCATAAGTGATAGAGCATACCTTGAGCTAGTGCCAGTATCTCCCTCGCGGATTCATAGTAGTAGTCAGTGGTGTAGACGTGGTGTCTGGACCATAGGTTACCCTTCGAAGACCACGTACGTTCGTAGCGTAGAGGTAGGCCGCAGTGGTGACAGCCTGTTGGACCCTTTGCAAACCCCCTGCGTCACGTACCGAGTTGGGCTCGTTGCCAGCACATTGGCCTCTCCCTAAAAAATTAGGATGTGCTTGGCGCTCGAAGTGAGTGTTATACCTGAGAGACCGTGACTAGACTCCGCGCTCGGTCGAGGCAGATCCTTTCTACCAATCCTATCAATCAGTGTCATGTCCTTGGACCATCTATACTAGAGTAGGAGATAGTGCACATCGTTCCTTGGATTCGATACCCTTGGAATACTCTCCTTCCTTGGGGAAGTGCTACAGCAGTATTTTCATGCGCTTGCGGTATACCCGGTTGCTCTTACACACTCCCTCTAGGTGTACAACTAGTGGTGACGTTAAGAAACACCAACAAGCATTTCTGGCGCCGTTGCCGGGGAACGGTTGTTGTATCTATCTTCGAACCTAGTGGTCCTCGTATTTATCTTTTTCGTTTTCTTCTACCTTCACCCCCGTTACCCATCAGATATCCTTTTTGTTTCTTTTGTTCTACCTTTACCCCTGTTACCCTTTGAGATGCCTTCCTTTCAAAGCCTCTCTACCTCAAGGGGTGAGTTCGAAGAGCCATCATCATCTTCATCATCTGGCTATGAAATCCTCCATGGCTTTTTAGCCATGGTTCAAGACCGACCATTCTTTGGAGCAATCAATGAAGACCCCTACCTCCATTTGGAGGAATTTGAGGAATTGTGTTCTAGTCTGGCTATGCCAGTCATGACACAGGACACCGTGAGGTGGAAGTTGTTTCCTTTCTCCCTCATAGGAGAGGCGGAACAATGGTACACCCGCACTATAGAAAGTGTGAATGGTGATTGGGGAGAACTTCGAGATAACTTTTGCTACTCGTTCTCTCTCATGGAAAGGACGGAGCAATGGTACACTCGTGTAGCTTCTCTTCCAATTAGTATCCTCAATTTTGAGAAATTAGAGGAGGAGTCCCTAGGAGCGCCATGGGCTAGGTTCCTACACCTTTTGGTGTCGACACCTGGTCCGTCTTTACCCATCGATGTGTCATTATACATCTTTTGTGTGGGTCTAGACATGGATTCTGCCCTCGATCTAGATGTTATTGCTGGAGGTTTGTTTGTGAAAAAAACTCCAATGGAAGGAAGAGAGATCCTAGATTCCCTCTTAGAAAACTCTTCTGTCCCTATTGATCACAACGAACCCAACCAAGAATCCGAGTCGAGCGATGAGGGTCCCTCAACATCCAAGTTCGAGTCTTCATCTTCCGAATCCCAAGACTTGTCTGTTGAGCCCTCTCATGAACCCCGAACACCAAAGGAAGAAGAAATTCAACCTTCGGTGTTCACTTGCAAATTCGAGGATGACCCATCTAGAAATCTTTCAGACACCTCGAATTCTTTTGATGCCCAATTAGGGGAGGATCCCTATTCTGTCCATACCAATCATTCTAGAAATCTTTCGACAGAACCTTCCCTTAGGCCTGCGGTGCCACCTCTACCTCCTGATCCTCCTGACGAAGCATATCCTGAGGAGGCCATGAGGGAGGAATGGTCAGAGGGAGTGACACATTTTTCCGAAGCAATTTGGAATAGTTCACCTTCTCTGGTTGTCCCTTGCTCTATTGGAGGCACTGTCGTAGAGGCCCATTATAACCCCATCATGGAGGTTAACATTTTGCCATGGCACTTAGCGGAAACTCTTTTGGGCGGAGTCTCGCTAGAACCATCCGACATGCTCCTCGAGACTTGTCCCTTTGGACGTGTTCTTGAATGTCGGGGGATTGCAAGTGCCGTGCTGCTTATCATAGACGGGATCGAGGCTAGTTTAGACTTTCACATCTTCGATGTCCTTGATCTCGATCTTCTCCTAGGCTCCCCTTTAGAGCTGCTCTTTGATACAACTTTAGGGAGCCTAGATGATAAGTTTAGGGGAGTCGCTTTTGCCACTGCTACCCCTTATTCGGGACATCCTATGGCAAAGCCTCTTCCTCAGCAAAACCCGCTCAAGAAGAAGATGCATATATCTTCGTCTGCATCGTCCGAGTCTGTTCTCATTAAGGTTGTAGAATGTTCTACCCCTCATGAGTACGACTCGGGAGACCCTCTTCACCTTTTTGAAGGCGAACGGTCATCGCCACTATCGACCGAGTTTCAGCCTCTTCCCGCTGGCCCGTATCATGTTGCTTTCGATCATGATCGAGAGTCAACATTGAGCTTCCACGATGACTCTCTTGAGATGGAGAATTCATGGACCATGGAACCTTTCGAGGCACCGACTCTAGAGTCCGGAGGGAAGGATTTCGCGCACGAGCATGGTAGCTTCATTCTTGATCTACCATACGAACCATGCTTGCATCGTGCCTCTCTAGAGTCAGCCATGCTTAGTGCGCTGAGCACATACGAGGGCTTCAACCACCTTCTGATCCTCTTTTGCAAAATATTTGGAAGGTTGATTGTAGATGCATATGTTTACCATAAGCATTGTAGATTTCGTGTGTGCACTGTGGCACTAACCTTGCAGCTGAAGCTTCACTGATACATCAAAGATTGGTGGTGAGACGGGAATGACACCACCAACGATAGCTGCAAGATGAAGTTCCCATGGTCAAGCTTATGACCTTAAATAAACAAAGCACTACCAGGAGATAGCCTGGATTAGCTTAGGTTTTATTTCCCTTTTCGAATAAAAGCAAGAACATGTTTTTAGGATAAGTTGTCCTTCGGGTATTTTTGGTCACTAACCTTTCAGGTGGAGATTGAGAAGAAGACGGACAGGTGATGCCGATGAACATGTGAGTCACATCAGCTGCAACACCTTGATACGCTTTGGTGAGGGAACGTTTACAAAAGGAAGCTTGATCACCACACACTTGAGTTTTGTTGCCTAGTAATGCAAACTTCAAGTGTGGGGGAGGTATGTGAGCATCCTGAGTAAAGTTCCTCCTCTACCAATCTTATCCTGGTGTGGCGATGATGTTAGCTCTTGCATCTTGCCCACTAGCTAGGTAAGTCCTGCTTTTGACATTAAACAAAGCCCTTCCGGGAGGTTTCCGAGGTTCACCATCTTATGCTCATGCTTATTTCCCTTGTTGATGATAGCTTGATCATGCTTTCATGTTTCCTTTCATCTGTGTTCATATGCTCTGGTTTGAATGTTTGTCGACAAATGTTCATAGACTGTTTTAGATTAAGCATGGTGCTTAGGTTAAAATTGTCTTCTTCAGTCAAAACAAGACATGGTGTCGAGTTTTGTTTGATGAACTTTAGAGTTATATCTTCATGGATCTTGGTTGCATGCATGCTGACTAACCCCTGTAGAAAATTGTCAAATTTGAATGGGTAAGTCATTGAGCTAAATTCAAATGGGAAGGTAAGTTGAGGTGTCAGATTCATGTTGCACATCATGCAAAGGTGGTACATATGACCTCTCAAATGTCCAAGGTAAGTATATTCCCCTTCGTGTGTAATCGGCCATCACCACATACAACCATCTCGACACCGTTGCGGTCTCTCGGTTGGCTAGCCTGAGGAGTCACGGACGATGAAATCCATTGCCAACTAGGTCTTGGACATGATCGGCCACGACATGGCGGCCGGCTTAGGGTCCGCACCGTCCCAAGCGCTTCTGCCTTGCGGTGTACTCCACCGGGGTTCTTGCTTTTCGCTTGTAGGGCGATGAGCTATTGCCTTGGGAGGAATTCAGGATCTGCTACGACGCCTTGTACCCTGAAGGGAAAACCTGGCTGCCGTGCAGAGGGGATTAGGTCCCCGCCACACGGACATGCCTCACCCCGGCTCCGACAGATGTGTCTGCCGAGGACGACTAGGAAAACAAGATGCTGCCTGCAAGGTGGGCAGCAAAGCCCTATGACCCAGCTTGTGAGTGCTTCATCTGCGTGCTGCGCGACAGTGTGGTCCACTCTGCCAACTCTAGGGAAAGCTCGATGGGAGGCAACTCCCGCAACCCGACCCCACCTAACGACGCTGATGGTCCAACCTCACAGGGCGAGGACGCCAGCGATGGATGGCGCACACGCCTGGACGAGCTGGACGAAGCTCAGAAGGGGCTCGAGGAGGAGCGGGTGAGGCTCCACCAGGAGCTCGGGGGCGATGCAACCCTGCCGCCGGCCTGCAAACACACACGGGAGGGGCGCTGTCTTCTTAATGGTGACGGCCGCATTGTCATCTATAGGACACCCGTTGCCAAGCGGGCCTCGCAGAACCTCCCTACGGCGGCTGTCCTCCTAAAGACATGCCCAGAGCCGGTGACCCCCGAAGACAAGAGGATCTGTCAACACCTCTAGGACCTCCTCGACACGGCGGCCGTCCAACAGGTAGAAAGCTAGGCGTCATGACACCCCCGAGTAGTCCATCCACCACGAGTCATCCCTTCCATCGAGACAGCGGACACACGGCGAGGATGATTGAGTGCCCATCAAATGGCGACTCGGTCCCAACCTCAACTGTTGACGTTTCATAAAGACACTACTAACGGCACCTGTTAGCGTGAGCGTCAAGAGGTGTCTGGGTACACCGACGAGTACGAACGAATCCGCAAGAGCACGGAAATATAGTTGTAGCACTTCACCTAGGAAGGAGTATTCCAAGGGTATCGAATCCACGGGATGGATGAGCTCCGGCTCGAACCCAGCTAATGGTCTAAGGACACAACACTGATTGATAGGATAGGTAGGAAGGATCTGCTTGACAGAGCGTAGAGTCTAGCACGATCTCTCAGGTATGTCACTCGCCTTGGGCGCCAACCCACCCAAGCTGTTTAAGGCTAGGCAATATGTTCTGGCAATGGGGCCCTACTCGATACACAGGCGCGGAGGGTTCCAAAGGGTCCAACAGGCTGTCACCACTGCGGCCTACCTCTATCGTTACACGAATGTACTTGGTATTCGAAGGATAACCTATGGTCTAGACACCACGTCTACACCACTGACTACTACTATAGCCGGACACCGTCGGACGTCCCGATAGCCCGACTATAGCATTCCGTATAAATACGGAACTATGAATCCGCGAGGGAGATACTGGCACTAGCTCAAGGTATACTCTATCACTCATGTAAGATCACGAATGCACTTTGATCTAATTAGATATATGCAGGAGCATCAACTTTACTCTAATAGACAAGCTAGCAAACAAGATGCAAACTTATAATCCAGTTCTACTAGATCGAAAGGGTTGTGTTCGAAGAACACAAGCCTCTAAATCAAGAACAAACGAAGAACACAAGAACAAAAGCACCTAAGCATGCAGAGAACTTTAGTTTAAATAGAAAATGTCGAAATACTTACTTTAGTCTAAATGAAGAACAAAGGCACCACCGAGGATCGTTCTTGAGGAAGATGTCATGTACATGACATGGCCCCAAGCCTCCCACCTCACTTCCTAGCACTAATCCTATACAAAGAGCTCTCCTCTCCTAAAGAGAGAGGCTCCAAGACCAAAATGAAGAGGAGGAGGAGAAGTGTGTATCCAAGAATGAGGCCCCTCCCCTTCTATTTATAGGCAAAGGGGAGGCTTGCTCCGGGGCTCAATGTCCTCGAGATTCAGATGGATTTAGCAGGATTGAGAAAACTAGGCTCCAAGCTCAAGAGTGAAAGATAAGGGATTAAGATAATGAAGGACGTACCAAACTAATTGGGTACTCTCTGAGTGGTCCCAGTATTCATGTGATTCAACTTCCCATGCATATAGTTCTGCCGTCCCTTGCTCTGAGGGGTCTGATTCCCATTCCTCATATGCTGACTCTGCACTGGAGTATTCTGAACACTTCTCTGAGGACAATGGTTGGCAAAGTGACCAACCTCTCCACACTTGAAGCATGAATTGCCAACAGGGGTGTTAGGCACACTAGGTCTCACTGGGGTTCCTGCAGGGGTGTTCTGACTAGTCTGCTGATCATTGGGACGTGGAGTATGTGGAGTGGATTGCTGTAACTGCTGAATGGGGTGCTTGAACGGTTGATTGTTACGGTGTATCTGATTCTGCCTAGTATTACCACTCGGACCTCCAAAGCGGAACGGTGCTCCCTGCTGTGGATCAAAACACGGGCGGGTGGTGCTCCCAGACTATCCATAGGTATTAGCCTTCCTCTTCAAGTCACCCAACTCCCTGCGCTTGTACTCCAAACCTATGGCCTTATCAATCAGATCCTGGAAGGTAGGGAAAGTGTGGGACATCAGCTGGTACTGAAGTGGTCCAGCTAGCCCTTCCAGGAACAGCTCTTGCTTCTATTTGTCCTCATCAGTGTCCTCGGGAGCATAGCGTGATAGTTCAATGAATTTGTCCCTGAACTCTGTCACAGACATCCCTCCCTGCTTGAGAGCAAGGAACTCCTTCTTCTTTAGCTTCATGAGACCGGCAGGGATATGGTGGCTCCTGAAGTTAGTAGCAAACTCCTGCCAGGTGATAGCATTCTGATTGGCATGAGCGGTGACAAAAGCATCCCACCATGCCGAAGCTGATCCCTGAAGTCGCCCTGAAGCATAGAGGACTTTCTCTCTGTCATCGCATTGAGCTATAGTAAGCATCTTCTCAATGGTCTTCAACCAGTCATCAGCTTCCAATGGATCTGCTGCATGTGAGAACACTGGAGGCTGATAGCTCATGAACACCCTGTGCCTGTTCACTGGTGCTTGCTACTGAGCATGGGGTGGGTTGTTGCCTTGGGCCTGCATATTGGCCACTGTGTTGGTCAAGTTCTGGAGAAGCTGCGTCTGAGCTTGCAGAAACTGCTGCATGACTGGATCCATTTGTGGTTGACGAGGTGCACTGCTGGAACTACTGCCTCGCCTTGGATGGGTCACTGGTGGCTGATCGACTCCTGATCCTGACCTAGTTTCCACCATCTGAGTGTTAGGGACACAGTTTTAGATGATTGAATCAAGAGAAAAGCTTAAACGGTAATGCAATGCAGATTTGCAGATTAAGACAGATTCTGTTGATCTCAAGGAACTAGTTGTAACTCTCTGCGTGAACAGCCAAAAATTGTGCAAATATTCTGAGATAAAGTATACATAATTACTGAACCAACCCAACTAGAATCAACCCAATTGGATGTCTGTAGCCCGAGATATAAAATAATTAAGGTGACTGTGTCAGCCGTGTTTACAGATTCTGATGACCCCAAAGTTTCGTGCACAACTCTTTGTATATTGATCCTAAATTTCTGAAATTTTTTACAGAGAACCATATATAAAGTTTCTGAACTTTTCCAATTGGATTTACTGCATTTGGAGTTCTGTAGCTCGAGATAAAATTAGAACAGTACTGCTGACTCAGAGAACTGCGTGAACAGATTTGGAACTACTAGATTGTACTAGGGGTAGAATTAAGAAAAGCAAAGGATTATGGTAGAAGAAAGATTAATTGAGACAAGGATAAACCCAACTAAACACCTCATTAACAAACCAATGTCATTGTGGTCATTACTCCACAACACATTGCACTCAATACAAAAGATCCAACTCAATCATTATCATATGAACAATCATTAAAACACACCACTAAGCTAAGCACACTTATACGATCGTTTCGAAACTAAGGATTACATAGATCTTAAGCTTAGAACTCCTAGGTCCTAAGGAAGCTCTTCAGTGCGGGCGTCTGGGCAGTTTTAGCAGGGTCTCTTTGGTGCTGGAGAGTGATGAGCTTCTATTCCACCATCTTGGATCACAAGGGGTTCCCTTCCCTCCAGAGTAGCTTCTAGCTGACGCTTCTGTACCTCTATTGTATAGATCCTCTGTTGAGCCGTGACAAGCATGTTGTTGGTGTTATCCAAAGCGGTGTTGACAGCGGCCAGCAATTCACGGAGGTTGTCCAAGGTGGGGCTGTGGCTATTAGCTGATGCGATGTAGGTCTTGGCTTCACCACTAGCTCTGTAAGGGGTGTACAAACTGCGAGTGCATGCCAACTCAGAATGCTCCCTGTGAGAGAGAACATAGAGTGCTCTCCTAGTATCTTCGGTAATCCCAGCTTCCATAGTATCTCTGGTAGCAACATCAGTGTGCCTAGATATCTCCATAGGTCCATAGTGCTGAACTCTCTAATAAACGATCACTGTTACCTCCTAGTGTGGCTCAAACCAAGGATGGGTCCACATCTCACACTAGTAGATTGGATCTTCACCATAGCCCAAACGGTACACTGTTCTCCTTAGATTATCAGCCATGAGAATGCCTCTCCCATCTTTCTTGTACGAGATCACTGTCCAGACTACATCTTCAGCTGGCTCTCTTTTTGCTTCAACTTGTTCTTCCAGTTCCTCCACTGGGTCTTGATGGTCACCATGGTCATCCCGTTGTGCCTGCTCTTCTTCCTCTTCTTCCGAAGCTACTTCTTCCGTCTCATCATCAGACTGGTAGTGATAGTAGTCTTCTTGCGGCCTGTACTGAGGAACCGAGCTCTTTCGGGCGGTCTTCAGGCGTCGAACCATCTAGAGATAAAGAAGACAGGTGCCAAGTGAGACCAAATGCAAGGATGAGAAAGATAGCCAAAACCAAGGTAGAGAACCAAAAGATAGCTAGGGATGAGATGTAAATCGAGGATGAGTATTATAGAATAGTTTTAAAGCAAGCATAAGGAATTTGTGGCTTCTAAAAGATTATAATCCTTAATTACGACCATTACTAACTAGGCTAATGTCCTACAGTCAACACGGCTCTGGTACCACTTTGTCACACCCAATTTTGGAAGCAAAACCAGATCATAAGCTTACATGTGTCCAGGATCGTGTTCACATATACAAATGACATAGTGGAATACCAAATCGCAGTGTCACAGCGTTATTATTATTACAGACCGATTGTCCAATAGTCTAACACACCGAACGAGTAGCTAACAGCGGAAAATAAATGAAGTCGTCCACCACAGGCAGTCGACCGAAGGAACGCGCCTAGAACTCTTCAAAGTCTTCAGGGAAGTCTTCAACGCGTCCATCTGAGCAGCAGTCCAAGTAGTGTAGTTGCAAGAAATGAAATCAACAAGCGTGAGCACATGTCGTACTCAACAAGGGAACATAACTATAACAACATGCTAGGCTCTTTCGGTGGATGGCTGACATGGTTAAAGCGGTAAGCAATTTTAGTTGGTCAGATTTTATTAGGCTACTGATTACTAGCAATGTAAGTATATACCAACCCAAAGAATAATAAATGCAACAGTAATATGATGCAATGCACAAGATTAAATCCATATTCCATAGTTTACTCATGTGAGGGTCCAGGCTGCTCGTGACCGTGAGCACGGCTGATCGATCAGTTTATACACTCTGCAGAGGTGACACATCTTCACCCACAAGTCATGTTTCCCATGTCGCTCGGGTTAGCTAGACCCTTAAACACTACCTTTGGTGAGTGGCTAGGGATTCACTACGAGGCCTTTACAAATATTCCCTAGTATGAGCTGCTCGCTAGGTTTCATGACAGCGCAATGCATAACCCTCTCTCAAGACTGCAAAGCTACCACAGAGCAGATCAGCCTGAGGGCCGAGCTATACACCAACTACCGGCACCCCCTCGCCCTTATCAGGTAAAGCATGCCACATACTAAGGTTTCTAATTAATTAGCCAAGACAGAGCCATTTGTCTTGTGGTTGCACTGTTGTCCTGGGTGGTCGCTCCATGTTCCGATTAATAAGAGTAATCTTGTTTAATGATGGTGGAGCATAAAATAAATCAAGTTCACTTTGTGTTCAATTAAACCATCCTCAACCCGTAGTTAGCGACTAGGCATGAGCTACACAACATAAATAAAATACCCAGGTTATCAAGGACATGGTAAACAACACTAGTCAATCCTTAATCATAGGGTCCCATCAAATTAATGCAAAGCAATAAAGTAAACAATGTAATTAAAATGCAGTTGTATAGGAAAAAGGGCATGCATCAAGGACTTGCCTTCCACAAACTCGGGTGACTGCTCTAGATCTTCAAATTCTTCAACAGCAGCGTAGAACAAGTAACGATCGTCCTCTAGGCACCACATCATTCACATACAGGCAAACAATAGAATAAAATAAGAAACAATCATCAAACAGTATTAACAGAGCAAAACAACAGCATAAAACTATTCTACTCTTCGATATGATCGTTTGGACATAAAGAACGCTAAAAACAGAGCTAAAACGCATAATCTACGGATAAAACAAGCTTCAGGGACCTAACTGTGATAAAACAGAGCTTCCAGGGGCTTAACTGCTAAAAACCGAGGGCTAAAACATAATTAAACGTATAAACTCAGGGGCTATTGCGTAAAACTAGAGCTATGGACCTCGGCTACTAAAACTAAAAAACTTAGGGTTCAAACCGTAAAGAAAAGGACCTATCTGTAAGGGTTTTTCAGAGGTGGAAGGACCGGCTTGTGATATAAAAAAGGTCAGGGGGTTTTCTGCAAAACAACGATGACTAAGCGGGGGTTGACCGGTACGCTCCAGTTTGACCGAGGCTGGATCTAATCTAGGCCGTCGATTTTTGATCCGGCGGTCCAGGTGACACACACGCGCGAGCGGCGACGGAATACGACGGCGAGCGGCGGCGAACTCGCCGGCGGACGACCAGATTGAGCTGGGGTGCTCAGAAACAAACAGGGATTGCACCAAAACGACGCGCACGCACGCTCACGAACTAAATTGGGGCATCGGGGTGTACACATGGACGACGGTGATGGCGTGAAGCTCGGTATGGCGGACGACGGCACGGCGCCAACTCCGGCGAGTTCGTGCGCGGAAAGCAAGGCACAAGGGTGAGCACACGTGGCACCAGGGGCTTCCTCACCTCCACGCACACTTCTGGAGCAGATTCACGTCGACGGACTAGCGGCGGACGAGGAGATCAGCGGTGGCGGCGCACTAGGGCTACGGCGGCGCAGCTGTGGGTCGCTAGGGTTAGGGCTCTGGGAAAAACAGGGCACGGGAGCCGACAGTGGGGGTTTATATAGGGCGGGGGACGCGCCTTGGCGTGCGGGTCAAGAAGGGGAGGCGGCGGGCACGCAGACGCGGCTCGGTCAGCGCGGCGCAACTATGCCCGAGTCGGACTCCGGCGCGGGGAAGGGGATGACGTGCGGGCCCCACGCGTTAGCGACTAGAGCGGCGAGAGAGCAACCGGGCCGGCGCTGGGCCGAAAGCGTCGCTGGGCCGCGCGCGCGAGCTGCGAAGAGAAAGGGAGGGCGAGCGAGCTGGGCCGAGGAGAAGAGGGAGGTCCGACGGACTTTTGCTGGCGGGCTGAAATGAAAGAGAAGAGACGGGAGGGGGAGGGAAAGAAGGTTTTCTCTTTTTTTTCTTTTTTTGACTTGTTTTGAAAAACCACCAAGCATTTGAATTCAAATTCAAACTTGAATTCAAGCAACCAAAATTTATGCAACAGCATGGATGCAACAAACACCAAGCCTATAATTTATTTTTGAAAAGAAAACGATGCTTTTGCTTTATTCTACACTACATTCCCTGTAAAGAAAATAAAAGGTTGGAAAATTTTAAAATTGAGAGAAAATCGTTTATTAATTTATTTTTCCTATTCACATTCTGAAATTGGAAATTTCAGGGTGTGACAGTAGGTGACATGTTTTCCCATATACCAACTGATACGGAGACATTCCCAGTAAGGTTTTGTAAGCTGTTCGATAGGCCCATAAGGCATCAGGGAGATGCTTCCTCCAAGATCTGCCTGCCTCCAATACCGTTTTCTGTAGAATATTCTTGACTTGTGAAGGACCGATTAGGCGAACCAGAGAGGGGGGGAGTGAATGAGAGCCGATAAAAATTCTTCTCGAAGGAGATGGGAACTCCAACAAGACGAACACGGCTTCCGAAACACTTCTCCGACTCAACTACCCAAGTTGGTCAAGACCACGCAGCCACTGGAGTGCTACTAGTCCTAGGAACCAACACACACCCTTCCGAGCCAAAACTCACCAACACACACAGCGTAAACTGGCACGGCTTGCTGCCTGTGCTACACCGATCAGACCGATGGCCTGCGCCGGTCAGACCGGTGACACCAGTCAGACCGGTGAACAGCGTTGGTCAGGCCGGTGGCTACAGCAGCCGCACAGCAAACGTTCTAGGAAGCCTCAGTGACTCCTCTAGGCCCTGGAACAAAAACCACCTCCGAAACACAACCTGGAAGGAAGAAGAACCCCTCACAAAACCTAGCAAAACAACTCCAAACACGCCAAGAACTGACCAGCAGGACCACGGGACAAAACCACACGGACAAGGCTGTTCCCCGAGACAAATCCCACCAAGGGCTAGCACCGGTCAGACCGGTCAAGAGCACCGGTCAGACCGGTTGCGCCTGGGCAGCTCGGGATGAACAGCGCCCGCGAGTCAACTCCCCCAAATCCAACTCCCGATCTCCCGATTCGCTCCACGGATTCGCACAAGACTTTGGGGATAGTAGGAACACCTCATGGGTACTCCATAGCCAAGTTATGGTCCACCAAAACTCGTTGAATCAAGAGGAATCGAAGGATTTCCGCCAAGAACACCACGAACCCTAGAACCACAAAAACCCCAAAATTGAGCCCCTTTACTCACGGATTTGGGAGGGGAATCAAAGGGAAAAGAACCATGAGGGGTTCATGCATACATCCCCCACCAAATCCCAAAGGGAAAGGTCTCAAAACCGCCACAAGAAATTCGCCAAGAAAAGCCTCCGAAAATCACCAAAAAGGAGAAACAGGAAAGACACATCCAAGCCTTGAGGAACCACGCCGAATCATCTATACATACCAAAGAGGTTCATACAAGGTCTAGCTTGTCGCCCGATCATCCTTCCCTCTCACAAGATCTCACCATGAAGCTCTCAAGCTAGTCCTATGAAAATCCTAAGGAAAATAGGAAGAGAAAATAGGAAAACCAAATGAGCTAGGGTTCCAAGAGATGGCTGCCATCCTCTCACCACTTGGGTTATATGGAGGCAAGCTGAAAGACGAAAATACCCTTACTAGCTAACTAGGGATACATGCCCCTCAAGGGCGAATTCGGAAAACTTTGTCTTCGCTCCATCGGACGGATGCCCAGCGACCGCAAACTTGCTTAGCCTCGACGCAAGCCTTGCGATCCCGACGCGTGTCCTCCGCTTCGAAGATTCCGGACTGCGTCGTCGCACACCGGTCAGACCGGTACCCACCGGTCAGACCGGTCAGACCCACCGGTCAGACCGGTCTGGAGCTGCTGCACCTCCGTCTTCGGTTCTTCGGTCTTGGCTTTGTGGATCAACCAAGGAACCCAGTGGTTTTCTGGTGAACCACCGGAAACCCCGCGAACTCGGTGTTGCCTCCGCCAATCACCACTCATGACTCGGCTCCCACGTAGTCCCGGCTCGACCTTGGTTTTGAGGCTCTACCAAGAAACCGTCCATGACTTCATCTTGCTATTCTTGCCACCATGCGGCCCGCACTTGACCCCGCTGGCCACCGGGTCCCTCGAACCAAGCCTACTTGTCTTCTCCACGCCTGGAGGCCTCACCGGCAACGACCTTTCGTGCTTGTTCTTCACCTGCACCAACACCAGTCAAGCCGCAACCTGCACCTGTAATACTTAGCCAAGAATCAGTCCACACCACGTTGTCAATCACTCATCACACCAGGAAGCGACCATCCACCGGCCCTCGAACCACACATGGCTCTCAATCTCCCCCTTGATGAGTGCATTGACAACACACACGTTTTGGTAACCAAAGAGAAAAGGAAAAGAAAAGAAACGACTAAAGAAAAGAAACTCGAACAAGCGATCACTTGAAGAAGACAAGTCTCGGACCCCTTAGGCAAGGGCAACGGCTCGACACATCCGAGACAAAGCATGCTCAAGCAAAGAGCACAAACCATCAAACCAAAGCTCGAAAACCACAAAGAGCTCCCCCTGCACACATGCAAGCTCCCCCTGAACCAATGCAACTCCCCCTGGACGAATGCATGCGAACCACTTCACGAAACAGAGCAGCTGCAACAGCTCAGCTCTGACCGGTCAGACCGGTGCTCAACATGTGAACAGGACCAGCACTCTGACCGGTCAGACCGGTGCACAACAGAGCCCAGAAATGGCTCGAAACCACCTGAAAACCTTCTAGATGTATTCAGTAGGCCAAAACATGCTCAAACTTCTCCCCCTTGTTGACAATGCATGAATCAAGCCAAAAATGCAACCTAGAGCTTCTCAAATAGACAAAATTCAACAAAGGATGCTACACATGTCCAAATGAGCAAGTTAAATACTCTATAGCTTCGTAATGACATCAACTTCATGATCACCAAGTTTCATAACCATTGGACGAAGCTAAGATAGAATTGAGCAATTTTGCGAAAATTTACCCTCTCATGAGCAAAGTCCTAAACATGAGCAAAACATGTCAAAATGGCAAAGCCACACAAACTTCATGCTAGGACAACCATTCTAAGCATAAGACCATCATAAACACCCACAAGCACCTCATGTCATGTCAAAGCCACCGAGCCATGTGCCTACTTCTATATATGAGACTTCTCATTGGTAGGCATCATGCAACGGTTTAGCACCCAAAGCAAATTAAAATTAGCACATATGACATGGGAGCACATTTTCCAAGCAATTTACATTTCATTTTCAGATTTGAAATTGGTACATGAAATGTCTTTGCGACAAAAAGGAACTTATGCCCCTCCACAAGATCAAGCATGGGGGCTAAACATTCATGATGGCAAATGAGCCTTTGGCCCCTTATGATCAAAATAAGCTATCCAACCACAAATTAAGCATAGCCAAGCCACAAAAACATGTCAAGATCATATAAAGGCATTTACTCACAAGAGAGCATACATATGAGATTTTTCAAAAACATAGCCATCAACCATGGATATAAACCAAGATTATCAAGAGCTAAGCTAAACTAACCATAGCTTACCAAACTAGCTCACAAAGACATATATATCATTCCATGGTGAATAATGTATATAGGAGAAGCTTTTCCTAAACAGTGCATATGATACAAAATGCATGCAACCTAAGATACAAAGATGCATATACATCATGTTACATATGCCATGCTAAATGCAAGAAATGCACAAAGGAAAGCTATACATATGCTACAAAGGAGCTCCCACACACCAACTCAAGAAATCAAACACACACCAAGCGCCCCCTGCAAACGAGTGAAAGTTGCTTGATCTAGGGGTTTGGTGAAAATATCAGCTAGTTGGTCATGTGTAGGTACATGGATCAAGGCTATCTTCCCTCTCTCTACATTGTCTCTCAGGAAATGATACCTCACTTATATGTGCTTGGTTTTGGAATGGAGCACTGGGTTCTTTGCAACGCTTATGGCACTGGTGCTATCACATTGAAGTGGGACATGGGTATACTCCTCACCAAAGTCACTCATGGTGTATGTGATCCAAAGGAGCTGAGAGCAACAACTAGCTGCGGCCACATACTCTGCCTCGGTAGTGGATTGAGCAACACTCGACTGTTTGCGGGAAGACCAAGACACCAAAGAAGAACCCAAGAACTGGCAAGTCCCAGAAGTGGACTTCCTATCCAACCGACACCCGGCAAAATCCGCGTCTGAAAAACCATGAAGCGCCAAAGAAGAAGACGTAGAGTACCAAAGGCCGAAGTCGGGAGTGTGTCGCAAATACCTGAAAATGCGCTTGATCGCTTGTCGATGCGAAGTCCTTGGAGACGCTTGAAAACGAGCGCACAGACACACCGAGAACTGGATGTCCGGCCTCGTCGCCGTCAAGTAAAGGAGTGACCTGATCATGCTCCGGTACTCCTTCTGGTCCACGTGTTCACCTTCCTCGTCCGCATCAAGAGCTGTAGTCGTACTCATAGGTGTTGCCATGGCCTTGGAGTCCTCCATCTTGAACTTCCTCACAATATCCTTGGTGTACTTAGCTTGGTGCACAAATGTTCCTTCCTTTGATTGCTTGATTTGTAGCCCGAGGAAGAACTGCAACTCACCCATCATGCTCATCTCAAATTCCCTGCTCATGTCTTCTGCAAACCTTGCAACAAGAGAGTTAGACGAGCCACCAAAGACAATATCATCCATGTATACCTTCACAATCAGGATATCTTTGCCATGCCTGAGGAGAAACAAGGTCTGATCGACCTTTCCCATCTCAAACCCTCTCTCAAACAGGAACCCCCTCAACCTACCATACCAAGCTCTAGGCGCCTGCTTCAAACCATACAGCGCCTTCCTCAACTTGTACACCCGGTGGGGGTACTTCTCACTCTCAAATCCCGGTGGTTGCCTCACATACACCTCTTCCTCTAACACACTGTTCAGGAAAGCACTCTTCACATCCATCTGGTACAACTTGAACCCTTTAGCCACTGAAAAGGCTAGAAGGATCCTGACGGCCTCCAAACGAGCTACAGGAGCGAAAGTCTCCTCGTAGTCGATCCCCTCTTTCTGACTGTACCCCTGAGCAACAAGTCTTGACTTGTTCCTCACCATTTCTCCTTTCTCTCTCTCTTTATTTTTCCACACCCATTTTGTCCCAATCGGCTTACACCCTGGGGGAGGGTCAACCAACACCCAAACTTGGTTCCTTTCAAAATTCTCCAACTCCTCATGCATCGAATTAACCCAATTATGATCAGATAGCGCGTGTCCAATGTCTTTGGGTTCAAAGGTGGCAACAAAAGCAGCATGAGCGAAATGAGAATTGTTCCGAACCCTCGACCGTGTAGTACGTTCATTCATGTCGCCGATAATTCTCGAAGCTGGGTGATCCACTTGCACTCGCCGGGAAGGTTCTCGCCTTGATGCTACCTCCCCCTCAACAGCAGCTTCGCCTTGATCTGGGTTTGTCGTTGTAGGTGTGGGAGAGGGCCCGTTCTCGATCGTCGTCGAAGTAGTAGGTACATGTTCAGCCGCGGGTACCACACCGCCATCTTCATCATCTCCATGTTCATGCTCCTCCTCTTGAAAGATCTCCTCGCCAAGTTCATCGTCACCTGCACACTCAAAAACAAGCTGACTACGTGGCTGTGTCTCGTCGAAGGTTACCTCGCAAGTCTCCACGATTTGGTTAGTTTCAAGATTGAGCACACGAAATGCTCTAGAATGAGATGCATAACCAAAGAAAATGCCATCGACAGACCTAGCCTCGAACTTGTCCAACTTCTTCCCTTTCTTCAGAATGAAGCATTTACAACCAAAGACATGGAAGTGACTCACATTGGGTGTGCGACCGTGCATCAACTCGTAACAGGTTTTCTTCTTGTGAACCCTGAGGTAGATCCTGTTCGATACATAGCACGCGGTATTGACCGCCTCAGCCCAGAACCTTCTCGGAGTCCTATGCTCGTCGAGCATCGTCCGAGCCATCTTGCACAAGGTCCTATTTTTCCTTTCCACCACACCATTCTGGGGAGGCGTATACGGACTCGAAAACTGGTGTTCAAGACCCAAGTCATGGCAAAAGGTTTCGAAGCGAGAGTTTTTGAATTCCGAGCCATTGTCACTGCGGATCGCTTGTATGGCATCTCCGTGCCTCTCGTTTCTTAACCTCAAGACAAGATCTCGAACAAAACCAAACGTCTCCCCTTTCTCCTCAAGAAAGAACACCCACGCATACCGAGAGTAGTCGTCCACCACAACAAGGACATACCACTTCCCACCCGCAGATCGCACACGAGCTGGGCCAACAAGGTCCATATGGAGCAACTCGCATGGATGCTCAGTCATCACATCAGTGAGAGGTGGGTGAGAAGAGGCTACCATCTTGGCATGCCTACACGACGCACAAACCAACTCTTTCCCAAACCTCAACTGTGGCAATCCTCGGACCAAATTGAGTTTACTCAAGCGAGACAAAAGGTCAAAGGTCAAGTGACCCAACTTCCTATGCCACTTCCACAACTCACTCGAAGAACCAGCCAAAAAGCAACGCTCCACACCTGAAGACTGAGAGAAATCAGCTCGGAACACTTGACCCTCGGGAACGACCATGCAAACAAGGTCCCCTCAAGAATCTAAAATCCGAGAACCACCAGGCCGAAACAACACCTCAAAGCCCTCATCCAAAAGCTGGGACACGGAGAGCAAATTGAACCCGAGCGATTGAACAAGAGCAACACGCCTGAGAGTGACCTTGTCACTTACCTTGATCTCACCTTCTGATAGCACACGCCCTCGGCCATTGTCCCCAAAGGTGATGTATGTCTTGGACACCACCAGGACGAGACTTGAGAACCACCCCTTGTCTCCGGTCATATGCCTCAAGCAACTGGAGTCAATCAACCAAACGTTCCTCAAGTCTCCCACCTGAAATTCAAAAACGAGTACGTGAGTGAACAAACGACTCAGCACTGGGGTTAGTACCAAAAGAGTAAAACCAGTGCCGAGCCATTTGCTCCAAAGTAGGGTTAGCACAAACCATATCATCATGCCTATCAAAGCTACCACCACGAATACCACCACGGTAACCACTACGAGGGAACCAACCCTCTCTAGCTGGAGGAGAACGAAAGACAAGAAAGGAAAACCATGGACCGTTCCTCCTCTCCATCTCAAAGCTATGACTCCTCCCACCCCCGTATTGAGCACGAGGTGGAGAACGTCTCGCAAACTGACCACCTGCAGACTTTCCATACCAACCACCAGAACCACGACCACCTGAACCAAACCGAGCATCCTCACGAGCACGAAAACCAGACCACTGTCTGTCCAGACCTGCTCCGGTCTGACCGGTGTAGTGCACCGGTCTGACCGGTGTAGCTCGGCCAGCAGCACCACCTGCTACCTTCCGGTCTCCCCAAGCCGGAACCGTCCTCACAATCGCCTTGGCCCTGGGCATCTGCATACGAGGCTCAGGTACACCATTAGAGGGGTGGTACCTGTCCTTGTTAGCCCACTCTCTAGCCATTCTCTCCTCACGCTTCCTCTTGAAGCAAAACTCATCCTTGTGAATATCTCTCCCACAATACCCACAATGGAACTTCATGGGCTGTGGCTTAGGCTTAGGCTTGGGTTGGGGCTGCTCACTCGGTTTCTCACCCTTCTTCTCTCCTTCCTCACCTCCCTTTGGGCTCACAAACTTCACCGGTTTTTGGAAATCATTTGTTGCGTGAGGGAATATGGGTGGATCTGGAGTAGTGTCAAGTTTGTTTCTGAGATGGTTACGCTTGGGCTCAAACTTGTTCTTGTGTCTGTTTGGTGGTGGGATAGGGATATCTCCAACTCTCTCAACTCCCTCACCACTGTTCTCTCCAAGCTTGTCAGCCCCAAGTGCCTAACCATCATAGCGTTTGAAAGCCGCTATCATGATACCAAGCTGAGGCTCCTGACCCGACAACCAGCTCATACATTTTCTCAGCTCATCATTCTCATCCTGCAAGCAATCAACATAATGCGCAAGCTCCAAATTCTTAACCGCATGCAATTCACAAGTAGAGCAAGAAGTGGGAATAGGCTCTTTCAACTTAGCCTCAAGTGAAATAGTGTAAGCATGCATCTCATCAATCTTTCCATGCAAAACAGGGCAAGAAGTACAAGCACCTAGCAAAGCAGGTCTAGACTTAAGCTCAGCCACTTCAACTCTAAGCACATCTAGTTCATCACAAGTAGAAGCATGCTTATCCTTAAGAGCAGTAAGATCAGCTAGGTACACAGAGCAATCACAGCAATCAATCTCATCAGAAACCACAGGAGAAGCCTTAAGCGAATCAATCTCAAGCTTAGCATCTAGGTTCTGGGTTTCTAGCTCAGCCACACGGTTCCTAGCATCTTCTAGTGAGGCCCTAAGCTCTTTCCTCATCTTCTTGGCCTCTCTAAGCATGTGATCGCGATTATCAAGCAAGTCAACCAACTCCTCATTCTCTTTGCGCAAAGAAGAGAGCTCATCACATACCTCATCCTCGGAGTCGGAGTCCGAGTCGCTCTGGTGACTCTTCTTGCTGCCGGAGCTACGAGCCATTCCACAGAAGCCATCTCTCGCGAAGCAGCTCAACCCGCTCAAGTTCTTGGACGCCTTCTTGTTCTTGCGCCGATCACCTTCATCTTCGCTGCTACTCGAGCTCGAGGAAGAGTAGGCGGAGCTGGAGTCGATGTCGCTCGCTCCGACCATCGCTTGAGCCTTCCTGCCGCGGCCGTCCTTCTTCCTCGACCGTCGCTCATCCTTGTGCTTGTTCTTGTGCTTGTGATCGTGCCTTGATCGGTACTTGCCGTCCCTGCTCGACCGGTGCCTGTAGCCGTCCTTGTAGCCGTCCTTGTTCTCTGTCTTCTCCGGGCAGTCGGCGACGAAGTGTCCTGGCTTGCCGCACTGAAAGCACATCCGTGCTGTCCTCCTCGTGTTCACCTGGTTCTCGTGCAACCTCTCGAACCGCCTGGTCAGCAACGCCAGCTCGTCCTCTCCAAGCACGTCGAACTCCTCATCTGGCAAAGACATAAAAGAAGATAGAGAGTACATCCTAGAAGATGCGTTAGCGTTAGACTTAGCTCCTTTGCCACCGATGAGAGCAAGACTATGAGAGTCAGTCGGGCTCTCAATCTTGGCTGTCATACCACGGTCCAACTCAGCCGACTTGAGCTTCGAGAATAGCTCGTCCACGGTCAAGGTGTCATACTTCTTGGACTCAAGGATAGCCTCAACCTTCCCGTCCCATACGGTACGATCCAACGAGTGCAAGAGCTTCACGGCTCTGTCATGATCATCGTATGGGAGCACGGCCACATTGGCTCTCATGTTGTTCACCACAACTGTAAAACGCTAGAAAAGGGCATCGACGGACTCGCCGGGGAGATGAGTGAAGTTCTCGTACTCTCTCCGGTAAGTCGCGTAGATCCGAGCCTGAACCTGAGCATTCCCAGCATGAGCATCCTTCAACTGCTCCCAAATCCTACAAGCTAAGTCCTCTGTCTGAACCCGATTGAATTCGGGCTGACACAGAGCACGAAACAAGTAGTCGAACGCCTTGTTGTTGGCGTCGAACATATCCCTCGATCCTGGAACAAGGAAGTTCATCGGATGAACATAAGCTGTGTTCACCGTAACGTCCCAAAGGATCTGACCCTTTCCGTGGAAGAACGCTGCCATCCGCCTCTGCCACATCTGGTAGTTCTTCCCATCGAAGTGCGGAGGACCCGAACCCTGTTCCTGGTATGCCATCTTTGGATCTTAGACTGGTAAGAGTCAATGAAGACCCGAACCGGCTCTGATACCAATTGAAGGACCGATTAGGCGAACCAGAGAGGGGGGGAGTGAATGGGAGCCGATAAAAATTCTTCTCGAAGGAGATGGAAACTCCAACAAGACGAACACGGCTTCCGAAACACTTCTCCGACTCAACTACCCAAGTTGGTCAAGACCACGCAGCCACTGGAGTGCTACTGGTCCTAGGAACCAACACACACCCTTCCGAGCCAAAACTCACCAACACACACAGTGGAAACTGGCACGGCTTGCTGCCTATGCTACACCGGTCAGACCGATGGCCTGCGCCGATCAGACCGGTGACACCGGTCAGACCGGTGAACAGCGCCGGTCAGGCCGGTGGCTACAGCAGTCGCACAGCAAACGTTCCAGGAAGCCTCAGTGACTCCTCTAGGCCCTGGAACAAAAACCACCTCCGAAACACAACCTGGAAGGAAGAAGAACCCCTCACAAAACCTAGCAAAACAACTCCAAACACGCCAAGAACTGACCAGCAGGACCACGGGACAAAACCACACGGACAAGGCTGTTCCCCGAGACAAATCCCACCAAGGGCTAGCACCGGTCAGACCAGTCAAGAGCACCGGTCAGACCGGTTGTGCCTGGGCAGCTCGGGATGAACAGCGCCCGCGAGTCAACTCCCCCAAATCCAACTCCCGATCTCTTGATTCGCTCCACAGATTCGCACAAGACTTTGGGGATAGTAGGAACACCACATGGGCACTCCATAGCCAAGTTATGGTCCACCAAAACTCGTTGAATCAAGAGGAATCGAAGGATTTCCGCCAAGAACACCACGAACCCTAGAACCACGAAAACCCCAAAATTGAGCCCCTTTACTCACGGATTTGGGAGGGGAATCAAAGGGAAAAGAACCACGAGGGGTTCATGCATACATCCCCCACCAAATCCCAAATGGAAAGGTCTCAAAACCGCCACAAGAAATTCGCCAAGAAAAGCGTCCGAAAATCACCAAAAAGGAGAAACGGGAAAGACACATCCAAGCCTTGAGGAACCACACCGAATCATCTATACATACCAAAGAGGTTCATACAAGGTCTAGCTTGCCGCCCGATCATCCTTCCCTCTCACAAGATCTCACCATGAAGCTCTCAAGCTAGTCCTATGAAAATTCTAAGGAAAATAGGAAGAGAAAATAGGAAAACCAAATGAGCTAGGGTTCCAAGAGATGGCTGCCATCCTCTCACCACTTGGGTTATATTGAGGCAAGCCGAAAGACGAAAATACCCTTACTAGCTAACTAGGGATACATGCCCCTCAAGGGCGAATTCGGAAAACTTTGTCTTCGCTCCATCGGACGGATGCCCAGCGACCGCAAACTTGCTTAGCCTCGACGCAAGCCTTGCGATCCCGACGCATGTCCTCCGCTTCGAAGATTCCGGACTACGTCGTCGCACACCGGTCAGACCGGTGCTCCTCACCGGTCAGACCGGTACCCACTGGTCAGACCCACCGGTCAGACCGGTCTGGAGCTGCTGCACCTCCATCTTCGGTTCTTCGGTCTTGGCTTTGTGGATCAACCAAGGAACCCAGTGGTTTTCTGGTGAACCACCAAAAACCCCGCGAACTCGGTGTAGCCTCCGCCAATCACCACTAATGACTCGGCTCCAACGTAGTCCCGGCTCGACCTTGGTTTTGAGGCTCTACTAAGAAACCGTCCATGACTTCATCTTGTTGTTCTTGCCACCATGCGGCCCGCACTTGACCCCGCTGGCCACCGGGTCCCTCGAACCAAGCCTACTTGTCTTCTCCACACCTGGAGGCCTCACCGACAATGACCTTTCGCGCTTGTTCTTCACCTGCACCAACACCAGTCAAGCCGCAATCTGCACCTGCAATACTTAGCCAAGAATCAGTGCACACCACGTTGTCAATCACTCATCACACCAGGAAGCGACCATCCACCGGTCCTGGAACCACACATGGCTCTCAATCTGTTTGTTGGAGGTTTCGGCTTGGCCATTAGTCTGGGGGTGATATGGAGTGGCGATGTTGTGTTGAATCCCACATCCTTGTAGAAATCTTCTGAATCCTGTATCAGTGAAGTGGGATCCCCTGTCACTAATTACCATCCTTGGAATACCGAAGCGAGAGAATATCACTTCATTGAACATCTTTTTGGATTGCTTGGCATCGGCCGACTTGCAGGCTATAGCTTCCACCCATTTTGACACATAGTCGACTGCCACTAAGATATATTCAGCTCCCTCAGACTTCGGGAATGGTCCCATGTAATCAATACCCCATACATCAAAAAGTTCCACCTGCAAATCATCATGTAAGGGCATTGCATCCCTGGTAGTAATTCCTCCGTGCTTCTGGCAAGCCTTGCATCTTTGGATGAAATTTTTAGTGTCATCATACATGGTCGGCCAGAAGAATCCACTTTGCCATATCTTTGCATGTGTACAGTAAGTGCTATAGTGGCCACCATACGGTCCAACATGGCATTTTTCAATAATATGCATTCCTTCAGCACTCGGCACACATCTTCTCAGCAACCCATCAACACAGACTTTATACAGGTACAGATCATCCCACATGTGCCGTTTGGCTTCATGGATCAACTTCTTCTTATCAGCTCCTGGTGGTATATACCCTGTAGCCAGATAATTCACAATATTTGCATACCAGGGGTTGCTATCCGTGACCTTTAACAACATGTCATCTCGTAGAGAGTCATTGATGGGTGCTTCCTGCAGGTTAGTAGTGCGCATACGAGACAGATGACCCGCAACAGAATTTTCTACTCCTTTTTTATCTCTTATTTCTAAATCAAATTCTTGAAGAAGCAGAATCCATCTAATCAGGCAGGGTTTAGCATCTTTATTAGTGAGCAGGTGTTTAAGAGCAGCGTGATCAATATAAATTATTACGTTGGCTCCCACTAAGTAAGATCTAAACTTGTCTATAGCAAAGACAACAGCAAGGAGCTCTTTCTCAGTAGTAGCACAGTTTAGTTGAGCTCCTATCATGATTTTGCTAGTGTAGGCTATAGCATGGTGTTTCTTATCCTTAGTTTGGCCAAGGACGTCCCCTACAGCGTAATCACTAGCATCACACATGATCTCGAAAGGTAGCGTCTAGTCAGGAGGCTGGATGGTTGGGGCAGAGATGAGAGCGTTCTTGAGAGTGAGAAAGGATTTCATACACTCCTCTGTGAATTCAAAGGGCGCATCCTTGGTGAAGAGATTGGTGAGGGGTCTAGCGACCAGCGAGAAGTCCTTAATGAACCGTAGGTAGAACCCAGCATGGCCATGGAAGCTACGGATACCCTTGACATTAACAGGAGGTGGGAGCTTTTCTATTACTTCAATCTTGGCATGATCCACTTCTATCCCTCGTTTGGACACCAGGTGTCCTACCATGATGCCCTCTCTTACCATGAAATGTCACTTCTCCCAATTGAGGACTAAATCCTTCTCATGATACCTTTGTAAGACCTTATCTAGATTCCTGAGACACTCATCAAAAGTCTTTCCGTAGACGGAGAAGTCATCCATGAAAACCTCCATGATCTGCTCAATCATGTCCGAGAAGATAGACATCATGCACCTCTGGAACGATGCGGGTGCATTGCACAACCCGAAAGACATTCTTCGATAAGCATAGGTTCCATAAGGGTAGGTAAAGGTGGTCTTGTTTTGGTCATCAGGGTGGATAGGAATTTGATGACAGCTAGAATACCCGTCAAGGAAACAGAAGGAGTGGTTCGCCAACTGCTCAAGCATCTCATCAATGAATGGGAGCGAGAAGTGGTCCTTCTTTGTAGCCTTGTTGAGCTTCCTATAATCTATGCACATCCTCCATCCTGTGGGAAGGCGTTGAGCAATCTTCTCGCCGAACTCATTGGGGGCTGTTGTCATTCCTCCCTTCTTGGGTACACATTGAACGGGGCTAACCCATTTACTCTAGGGCACTGGATAAATGATCCCAGCATGAAGAAGTTTAAGAACTTCTTTCTTCACGACCTCTCTCATCGCATTATTCAGCCTTCTCTGAAGCTCCCTCGTCGGTGGAATGTCTGCATCCACGGGGATGCGATGGGTGTAGAGAGTCAGGCTTATCCCCTTAAGATCCTGAAGAGAGTATCCGAACACAGATCAGTGCTCCTCTAGGACGGAGATGAGCTTTCTGGATTCCTCGTCAGAAAGATCGTCATTAATGAGAACTGGGGACTCAGTGTCCCCATGGAGGAAAACATATCGAAGGCCGATGGGCAGAGGTTTGAGTTCGATAGGGGGCTTAGGTGGAGCATGGGATTCAGATATATCTATAGGCTTATCAGGCTCCTCAATCTCATCTATGAACTCAGGTGCCCACTCGTTGAGGAGGGATTCCGGTGAATCTCCCGGAATGATTGCCTTGACCTCCTCAATTTGTGTAGAGTCATCAGGAGGATCGGTTCTTGCATCTTTCGCTCTTGAAACTTCTACAGAGAAGACCTCCCTTCCAAGGCAAACACTGAGCTTACCTTAGGTAGGGGCCTCTACGAGAAATTTCTCGAGGGGCAATCCTATCATGAGGTCGAAGCTAAGGACATCATAGGTACGGAAATCAAGGGCAAGGTCAAGGGCGAGAGAAGGCACAAGAAGAGGGGCGGGTACAAGAAGAAGACGGCTCGAGCGATGGTGGTCGGAGCGAGCGACATCGACTCGACATCAAGCGATGCTTCTTCCGACTCGAGCAGCGATGAAGAGCAAGAACAGCGCAAGGACAAGCGTTCCACGGGCAAGAACTTCACCGGCCTCAGCTTTGTCGCACAAGGAGATTTTTGCGGCACAGCGCATTCCAAGAAGGGTGGGAAGCACAGCTCGGATTCGAACTCCGACTCCGAGGAAGAGGTACGAAATGATCCCAACTTCTTGCTAGAGGAGAATGCTAGGCTGAATGAGTTGCTTGATAACCGTGATGATGTGCTTAGAAAGACCAACATGGAGAAGTGGGAATTTAGGTCTTTGTTTGGTGATGCTAAGGACAAGGTAGCTGAGCTTGAATCCTTGCTTGTGGATGCTAGAAATGAGATAGTCTCTTTGAAATTTGCTCCTGTGGTGTCTGATGAGATTGACTGTGGTGATTGCTTAGTTTTTCTTGCTGATCTGACTGCTCTCAAGGAGAAACATGCCTCTACTCTTGAGGAACTAGATGTGGTTAGGATTGAGTGTGATGAATTGAAGTCTAGGCCAGCTTTGTTAAGAGCTTGTACCTCATGTCCTATTTTGCATGCTAGACTAGATGAATCTCACACTAGAATTGTTTCTCTTGAGGCAGCATTGAAAGCTCCTCTTCCTACATCATGTTCAACCTGTGAAATGCATGCTTTGAAAAACATGGAACTTGTACACTATGTTGATCGTTTGCAGGATGAAAATGATGAGCTTAAGAAATTGATGAGTTGGTTGTCTGGGCATGAGCCACAATTGAGTTTGATGTTGGCTCAGTTCAAAAGGTTTGATGGTCAGGCGTTGGGGGCTGAGAAGAGTGGTGAGAAGAGTTGTGAGGGAGAAGAGAAAGTTAGAGAGATCCCTACACCACCACACACCATACCCATGAACAAATATGCACCCAAGCCAAACCATCTGAGAAACAAGCTTGATACAACTCTAGACCCACCAGTGTTCCCCAGAAAACAAAGAATTACCAGAAACCCATCAAGTTTGTGAGCAACCTAGGTAATGTCTTTGAAGGGAAGTCAGGAGAGAAAGGTGTTGAGAAGCCCACAGAAAAGCCACCGCCTAAGCCACAGCCGATCCGCTTCCATTGTGAGTATTGTGGGAGGATGAGCATAAGGATGAGTTCTGTTTCAGGAGTAAGAGAGATGAGAGGTTTGCTAGGGAGATGGCAAACAAGGACAGGTACCACCTTTCTCGTGGTGTGCCTGAGCCTCGTAGAGGGCCTCTGCCTAGGGATGAGGTGTATGTGTGTACAGTTCCCACTCGCGGAGGTGGAGGTGGAGGTGTGTTTCCTCGGAGAGATAGACGTGTTGGGTTTGGGTGTGGTGAGTTGGCTTGACGTGCTCCTTCTCGTGACCGTTACGAGTTTGGGAGGCACAATCGGAGCTTTGGGTCTCAGATGGACTACGGGCCACGTTTTCCCCCACGCGGTGCACGTACTCCTCCAGTGAGACGTAACAGGTCCTTTGGTGGTAGGCGTGAGAGGGCTCCGCCTCGGGGTGTTGGTAGAATGGACTTTGCTAATCCTTCTTTTGAGCAAATGGCTCGACACTGGTTTGACTCTTTTGGTACTAACCCCAGTGTTGAGTCACTTGCTCATTCTCGTTCTCGTTTTTTATTGCAGGTGGGAGGCTTGGAGGACTTTTGGTTGATCGACTCTGGTTGCTCAAGACACATGACCGGAGATCGTGGGTGGTTCTCCAGCCTCACCCTGGTGAGTACGAGGGAGTACATCACTTTCGGGGACAATGGGAGAGGACGAGTGCTTGCTGAAGGTATGGTGAAGGTGAGTAGCAAGGTGACCTTAAGAAGTGTGGCCCTGGTCAAGTCACTTGGTTTTAACCTGTTGTCAGTATCTCAATTACTTGACGAAGGTTTTGAGGTTTGTTTTAAGTCGGGTGCTTCTCGTGTGCTTGATTCTCGAGGCGATCTTGTCTGTACGATCATCCCCGAGGGTCAAATCTTTCGTGCCGACTTTTCCCAGTATGTTGGTCCTCCTTGATGCTTTGTTGCTGGCATTTTGGCCGAGCTTTGGAAATGGCATAGGAGGTTGGGACACATGAGCTTTGAGTTGCTGTCCCGCTTGAGTGGTCTTGATCTTGTCCGAGGATTACCTAAGTTAAAATTCGAGAAGGATTTGGTTTGTGCTTCTTGTCGGCATGGAAAGATGGTTTCTGCTCCTCACGTCCCTCTGATTGCAGTCATGACCGAGCAAACTTGTGAGCTGTTGCACATGGATTTGGTTGGGCCAGCGCGTGTTCGCTCTGCTGGTGGGAAGTGGTATGTTCTTGTGGTTGTTGATGATTTTTCGAGGTACTCTTGGGTTTTCTTTTTGGAGGATAAGAGCGAGACATTTGGCTTTGTTTGGGACTTGATCTTGAGGTTGAAGAATGAGAGACATGGTGATGCCATTCGAGCTATATGCAGTGACAATGGCACGGAGTTTAAGAACTCTCATTTTGATGCCTTTTGCAGTGATCTTGGTCTTGATCATCAGTATTCTTCTCCATACGTCGCTTGCCAGAATGGCGTAGTGGAGAGGAAGAACCGGACCCTTTGTGAGATGGCCAGGACGATGCTCGATGAGCCTAGGAGTCCTAGGCATTTCTGGGACGAGGCGGTCAATACTGCTTGCTATGTCTCAAATCGCTTCCTCCTTCGTGCCTTTAAGAAGAAGACCTCTTATGAGCTGATGCATGGGCGACAACCCAAGGTGAGTCACTTAAGAGCTTTTGGTTGCAAGTGTTTCATTCTGAAGAAGGGCAAGTTGGATAAGTTTGAGTCTAGATGTTCGGATGGTATTTTCCTTGGTTATGCGATTCATTCTAGAGCATATCGTGTGCTCAACCTTGATACTAACCGAATCATGGAGACTTGCGAGGTAACCTTCGACGAGACACAGCCATGTAGCTCTTCTGCTTTTGAGTGTGCAGGTGACGAGGAGATTGGAGCGAGGATCTTTGAGGATGAGAAGGATGGAGATGGAGACGACGACAATGATGGTGCTGATGCTCCCGTGGCTGATCGTGTACACGCTACTTCCACTACAACGACGACGATCGAGGATGGTCCATCCCCTACACCCACTATGACTGAGGCTGTTTGTTAACAGTTGAAATTCACCATTTCCAACCCTCAACATTCTCACATAAATGGAGGCATATGCATTATTTACTAGCATTTTGGTTTGAATAACGTAGTTCCACTTGTCCTTGGAGATTATTTGTATGTAGGTGATTTACCCCTTAAAAGAGATGGAAACTCACCTTCTATGAAGAAACCATGCCAACTCTGTTGAGGAGGTGGCTGCCACCAAGGGAAACATGGCATTCCACGTCATCGATCCAGGGGAGGTACTCAACGACGAATCAGAGGACGCCACATGGACTTTACATGGATCAAAGGTCCCACCTCGGATACCAAATCAAGCCATGCACCGGGGATGGATCAAAGGGCCCACAGGGCAGCCACCTAGAGAAAGCACAAGCCAGGGGGCCACCCTAGGGGGTCGGCCGGTCCTAGGATCGGCCGAACCGCCTTAGTGGCCTCTGATCCTGGCCCTCCATGTGGCAGCTCCCCATTGGTCCATTGCCTCACTCCCGGGTGTTTTGGAGCACTTTGAGCCTCCGAGCAAGCCTGGTCATTGCATATAAATAGAAGGGGAGGGGCTCCCATTTCCCACACACCACTCTCTCATTCTCCTCTCACTTTTAGTTTCCAAGGCTAGGGGGTAGGCTAGAGTAGCTCTTATTCAGGTTCCAAGTCCTCTTGGAAGTCTAGGTATGAGCTCTCTTTTATCTTTATTTCTTTGTATGACTTTGATCTACTTCAGTTATTCAGCTATTTCATATAATGTTATGGTAGATCATATGTTTGATATGTTCTTGAGTTCATCCTCTGTTCATCATTTAGAGGCTTGTGTTATTCGTGAACACTACCTTTTGATTCACTTGAAGGGTGATAAACTCCTTCCTTATGTGTTTGTTCATAAGTTAGAGGCTCGTGTTCTTCACGAACACGATCCTTTGATCTTATTGATTAGACATAAGAGAGTTCATATCTGTTTGTATGTCTAGCCTTAGTTGATCTTGTTAGATGGCATGAGAGTGTTGCATGAGGTCTGTGTTCAAGCTACGGTACTCGGTCTAGTTGACTAGTCTTCTGGTGGCTCTCACCCTGGGTCACAATAGCCCGGGCCGGGTGGAGTCTAGCAGCAACATAGGCATGGTGCCTGGGTTGTCTGGCTACGATAGTTATGAGCATACCCCCGCAATGATAGAGGTCGGTCCTCAGGTGGTGACAGCCCTGTTGGATCCTTGGGCAACCTCCGCGCTGGGGTACTTGCTGTAGGGGTCTAAAGTCTAGTTTCGCAGAGTGCTGGTCGTCGCGGGCTAGCTCCCTGTTTGTACCTGGGTGCTGAACCTTATCTCTCTCATGCAATACTCATGCCCACCTCTTGTATCTTCTAGCTTTGTATGTTTAGTACATTAGAACCTAGAGCTAACTCGTATGTTCCCCCTAAGCCGTAGTGTGCTAGAGTAGAGGTAGATTTGAGTGTGTGTGTCACACTACCCTTATATCTTTTATCTTACCCCTGTCTTTGAGTGTGTTGTTCCCTATATCTATCTCTTGGTTTACATTCAGAGCAAAAGCATAAGTCTAAGATATCCGCCATTGCCTTCCACGGATACGATACCCTTGGAATACTCTCCTTCCTTGGGGAAATGCTACAATGGTTTATCTGTGCGCTTGTGGATTCGTTCATGATTGTTTAGATCAACCTATGGCAAGTCTCGATGTTCACGCTAACCCGACGCCATTAGTTGTGACATTGAGAGGTGCCTACAAGGCGTTTCTTGGTGGTGTCACTAAGGACGGGTCCCAGATCTATTCTTAAGATGATGACGCTACGAAACGCCAACACTGTTCGAGTGGAGGCTGCTGCTGAGGGGGAGATTGTGTCCAGGCGAGAGGCTCCCCGGCGTGTACAAGTGGATCACCCACCGACGACGATCATTGGTGACCTTCATGAACACACTACACGGTCGAGGTCAAGGAATACTTCTTATTACGCTCACTCTGCTTTTGTTGCATCGTTTGAGCCCAAAGATATTTGACACGCTTTGTCTGACGAGAATTGGGTTAATTCCATGCATGAGGAGTTGGAAAACTTTGAGAGAAACCAAGTCTGGGTGTTAGTTGATCCACTGCCAAATTGCCGTTCCATAGGAACCAAGTGGGTGTGGAAGAACAAAGAGGGTGAGAATGGGATGGTTGTGAGAAACAAGTCGAGGTTGGTGGCTCAGGGGTTCAACCAGAAAGAGGGCATAGATTATGAGGAGACATTTGCTCATGTGGCCCGTTTGGAGGCAATTAGGATCCTTCTAGCCTTTGCTATGCCTAAAGGGTTCAAGTTGTACCAAATGGATGTCAAGAGTGCTTTCTTGAATGGGGTGATAGAGGAAGAAGTGTATGTGAGGCAACCCCCGGGGTTTGAGAGTGAAAAATACCCACACCGTGTATACAAACTCCAGAGAGCACTCTATGGGTTGAAACAGGCACCTAGAGCTTGGTATGACAGGTTGAGAGGCTTTTTGCCGAGTAAGGGGTTTGTGATGGGCACAGTTGATAAGACCCTGTTTCTCCTTAAGCATGGGAATGACCTTTTGATTATTCAGATATACGTGGATGACATAATCTTTGGCGGCTCTTCTCATGATCTTGTTGCCAGATTTGCAGATGACATGAGCAGGGAATTTGAGATGTCCATGATGGGCGAGCTGCAGTTTTTCTTAGGACTCCAGATCAAGCAGTGCAAGGACGGGATGTTTGTACATCAGGCGAAGTACACCAGGGACATGGTGAAGAAGTTTGGCATGAACTACTCCAAGCCGTTGACTACACCGATGAGTACCACTACGGCTTTGGACGCGGACGAGGACGGCGAACCCGTGGACCAGAAGGAGTACCGGAGCATGATCGGTTCCCTCCTCTACTTGACGGTGACAAGGCCAGATATACAGTTCAGTGTGTATCTGTGCGCTCGTTTTCAGGCTTCACCGAGGACTTCACATCGGCAGGCCGTCAAGCGGATTTTCAGGTACTTGAACTACTCTCCTGAGTTTGGTCTTTGGTACTCTGCCTCCTCGACACTCAAACTTCATAGGTACTCCGATGCTGATTTTGATGGGTGTCGATTAGACCGCAAGTCTACCTCTGGGTGTTGTCAGTTCCTTGGTTCTTCTTTGGTCTCTTGGTCATCTCGTAAGCAATCCAATGTAGCCCAGTCCACTACAGAGGCTGAGTATGTAGCTGCTGCTAGTTGTTGTTCCCAGCTGCTTTGGATGACCTACACTATGAGCGACTTTGGTGAGGAGTGTTCTCAGGTTCCACTCTTTTGTGACCACACCAGTGTCCTTCACACCAAAACGAAACACATAGAAGTGAGGTACCACTTTCTGAGAGAGAATGTTGAGAAGGGAAACATATCTTTGTCCTATGTCCCTACCCAAGATCAGCTAGCCGACATCTTCACCAAACCACTTGATCAAGTCACTTTCACTCGCTTGCGGGGTGAACTTGGGGTGTGCTTTCCTTTCTAGCTGAGTCTTGGAGCTTCTCATGTATATATGTGATATAGTGTTTCATTTTGTTGCATTCCATGCATGCTTTTTACTTTCTGTACAAAACCTGGTAGGATAGCCATCTTTCGATCACTTGTGCTAGGAAAAGCTTCTCTTATATACTTTGATCACAGATGTGCTATGTGTGAAATATGTGCATTTTTGGTAAATGGTGATGTGAATGCTATGCTCTTGATGGTTTTGCTATATTTGTATGATGAGATAGCATTTTGTTTGTGGAAACGATAAAATTGTCTCTCTCATGAGTAGATGCTTGTCAATGCTAAATTTGTGCTCAGATGCTTATATCATGCTCAGTTTGTGCTTGAGGATCATATTCTCTTTGCTTGGGGTCAAAGACCTATGTCATTGTAAATGTTTAGCCCATTTGTTCACTTTGGGAGGAGCATAAGCTTCTTTTTGCCGCAAAGACATTTCATGTACCATGTTTAAACTTGAAAATGAAATTGGTGTGTGAATTGCCTTATGCTTGAAAAATGAGCTCCCAATCATGTTTTTATGTTTTGATATTCATATCTTGGGTGCTAAACCGTAGCATGTTGTCTACCATGAGAAGTCTCATTTTAAGAAGTAGACACATGGCTCGGTGGCTTTAACATGACTTGAGTAGCTTGTGGGCGTTTATAATGATCTTGTGATGAGAATTTGTGATCTTGTATAAACTTTGGATGATCTAGTGTATTTGTGCTCAAATGGCTATGGATAGGGTCTTTCTCATGAGATGAATGCTTATTTGAAAAATTTTGCTTAAAATTGCTTTTGGCCATGTCACATGCTTATATGTATCTACCATCTTGATGGCAATGTGCTAACTACACCATATCTACTTTGATTGCTCTATGTCTCATGTGTAGCATTTTGTTGTGCTCTTAGTATATTTGAGAAGCTTGGTAGACTGTCTATATTCTTTGACATGCATTTTTCATGAAACCAAGGGAAGAGCATCATATACCTTGATTCATGCATTTTCAACAAGGGGGGAGTTTTGGGAGAAGTTATGCACTTTTGGGAGAATTTTTATGCATTGGAAGTTTTTTGTGGAAAATTGGTATGCATTTGTGAGATGTTGCATGTGAGGAGAAAAATAGAGAAGAAGAAGTTGCATTTGCTCAGGGGGAGTTTGCATATGTGCAGGGGGAGCTCCTTTGATTTTTTTTTCCTGAGTTTTGTGCTTTGCGGTGTGCTCCTTGTGAGCTTTGTTTTGTCTCGGCTATGTCGAGCCGTTGCCCTTGTCTTAGGGGACCGAGACTTGGTTTGGCGAGTGATCCCGTTTTCGCTTGTTCTTTGGCTTTGGATCATTTGCTTTGGAGGTTTGTGTTCGTGGTTGTTTTCTTTTTTTCTCTCTATCATGGTTACTATGGGTGTTGTCAATGCACTCATCAAGGGAGAGATTGAGGACCAGGTGTGTCCGAAGACCAGTGGAGGGTCGCTCCTTAGTGATGAGTGATTGACAACGTTGTGTGGACTGATACTTGGCCAAGTGTGCAGGTACAAGTTGCGGCTTGACTCGTGTTGGTGCAGGTGAAGAACAAGCGCGAAAGGCCTTAGCCGTGGCGGCCTCCAGGTCATGGAGTGGCAAGTAGGCTTGGTTCGATGGACCCGGTGGCCGATGGGGTAAAGTGCGAGCCGTGCGGTGCAAGACTGGCGGGCTGAAGTCGTGAACATGGGCCGGTGCAAGGTAGCGGATGGAGCCCGAAGCTTGCACGCGGGGTTTGGTGGTTTGCCCACAAAACCATCGGTAGACGGTGATCCGGGAGCTTCGGGAAGCTTCGAGGCAGAGGGCACGTGGCGTGATCGCGGGGTTTGCGTCGAGGTGAAGCGAAGCCGCGGTGGAAGCGTGTCCGTCCGATGAAGACTTGACCAAAATGCCCCTGAGGGGTTGTATCTTCATTTCAAGTTGTAAGGGTAGTGTGGTCATTTACCTTCCTCTGATGGACTTCGTATAAATAGCGGAGAGGTGGATGGCATCTCTCTCTCTCTCTTGGACTCTAGGGCTTTCTCTGCCGGTAGATTTCTCTGAACTGCTTCTTTTCCCTCTGTATTCCTTAGGCTAGATTCTTGTATAGACTCTAACCTCTGGATGTATGGAAGCATTCGGCGTTGCGGTGATCTCTTAGTCCTCTGTGATTTTTGTGTCATTTTCGGGGCTATTTTTGGGAGTTTCGTTCTTCGCTTGATTCGGGGATTTGAGGGCGTTTTCCTTCGGATTTCTTTGAGGGGATCATGGGTGGATGCCTTACACATCTTTGTGTGTGATCTTGACCCCTCAATCGCCGAGGAAGGCCTTCGATTTGTGAGTTTTTGGCCGGAGTTCAAGTTCTTAGTGGTAGTTCGTGTGCTCTGCGATTCCCGGTGATTTAGTGGCTTAGAGGTCGAGATTTTTGGGGCATAGCTTCCTCTTGTGTTGCTTATCATCTCCCCCAAATCTTGTCTCAAGAGCTTTTGGCGTTTGGGAGATCCGGTGATGGATTTGGAGAGTTGACTTCGCGAGCTCAAGCTTGAGCTGCTCTGTCCGGGGCTAGCAGACAGTCCGCAAGGACCCCGCGGACAGTCCGCGCGCCTAGGGTTCGTTGCGTGTTCGTCGTATGTTCTTGCGAACTCGTGCTTTGATCCGTCGTGGCTCTAAGGTTTTGTTGCAAGGTGTTTGCGGACAGTCTGCGTGTCACTCACGGACAGTCCGTGTGGCTGAGATTTCGTCTGGGGTGGAGCCGACGTTTGTCTGGGGTTTGCAGCGAGGTTGGCGAACAATCCGCCTAGGCCTCACGGATGGTCCGCGACACTGGCGGACAGTCCGCTTGGCCTCTTCGGACAGTCCGAATTTCGGGGTGCGTCTCTGGTGGTTCTGGTGCCTATTTCGGACAGTCCGCGCAGGACCTGCGGACAGTTCGTCGTACCCTAGCGGACAGTCCGCCCATACTGCACGGACAGTCCGCACTGGTCGTTTCCAGAATTGATCAAGTGCTTTGATTCTTGTCTTGTGCTTCCGCTCTTTGCTTCTAGGCTTCTCTCATGTTCTTGTGGGCTTGTTTGTGACTTGTCTGGACCTTCTTTAGTGTGTGCGAGTACTCGGAGTGGCAATCGGCGTATAGGCTGAGTTCGACCTTTGGGAAGATTTTTTATCGGCTCCCATTCACTCCCCCCTCTCTGGTCGCTCTATTCGGTCCTTCACTCCCGAACGTTGTCCCTAAGGGAGGCAATTTCCACAGGATCTAGGGGAGACACGGGAGATGGTGGTTTTCTCTCGCAATAATAGTTTGAGGTATTTCCAAAGTCCCCAATTGTATCATCCTCAAACTTCGAAAGAGACCCCGGAGGTTGAATTTTCTCTTCCTGCGGTGTCGTGGCCTCCTGAACTGGGCTTATGGATTCGGATGATGAAGGTTCAGGCTCAGGTCCAGGAGTGATCTCTTCTTTAGGTACGCATTCCTCTTGAGGGTCTTCCGGCTCGACCGTGAAGGAGGTATTAGCTGCTATACGATCAAGAATGGGTCTTCCCTCACTTGGAGTCTTATCCGGAAAGGATCCTCCCGAGGCGTCGTCAAGGTGCCCGGTGGACTTAACGTCCAATCCCGCATAAAAATGCTGATAGAGAACATGATCAGGTATTGACAGCGTGGGAGCACGCACCCAGGGTTTCCTTATCATATTGCTTAAATCCGAGCACGTCCTTTCGTAGGGCGATGAGACTGGCAGGTGGGAAAAACTGTCGGCAGAAATTACCGACAAGTTATGACCATCTGCCGCCAACAAGGTCTACGTGTTCGTTGTACCATTGTCTCGCACTTCCCGTGAGGGAAAAAGGAAACAATTTCCAACAGACAGTATCGTGTGTCATGCCAGCAAAAGCATAGCATGAACACAATTGCTCAAACTCTCGCAAATGCTCATACGGGTTTTGACTGTCCCCAGAAAATGAATACGACTCCCTAATCGAAGAGATAAGATCGGTACTGAGTTGATAGCTAGATGTGGTAATTGGATGTTCCAATGGTGGTGGCTCTAACAACTCAGGTTTGGAAGGAGAAAGGTTTTGGATAAAAGTTTGCTCCATGGTAACTGGGGTAAAGGTAGAATAAAAAGAAAAGATAAAAAGATACGAAGACCACTAGGCTCGAAGATAAAAACAGCAACCATCCCCGGCAACGGCACCAGAAATGCTTGTTGACATTTCTTAACGACAGTACTAACAGCGCCTGTTAGCGTGAGCGTCAAGAGGTGTCTGGGTACACCGACGAGTACGAACAAATCCGCAAGCGCACGGAAATACCGTTGTAGCACTTCACCTAGGAACGAGTATTCCAAGGGTATCGAATCCACGGGACGGATGAGCTCCGGCTCAAACCCAGCTAATGGTCTAAGGACACAACACTGATTGATATGATAGGTAGGAAGGATCTGCTTGACAGAGCGCAGAGTCTAGCACGGTCTCTCAGGTATATCACTCGCCTTGGGCACCAACCCACCCAAGCTGTTTAAGGCTAGGCAATATGTTCTGGCAACGAGGCCCTACTCGGTACATAGGCGCGGAGGGTTCCAAAGGGTCCAACAGGCTGTCACCACTGCGGCCTACCTCTATCGTTACGCGAATGTACTTGGTATTCGAAGGATAACCTATGGTCCAGACACCACGTCTACACCACTGACTACTACTATAGCCGGACACCGTCTGACGTCCCGATAGCCCGACTATAGCACTCCATATAAATACGGAACTACGAATCTGTGAGGGAGATACTGGCACTAGCTCAAGGTATACTCTATCACTCATGCAAGATCGTGAATGCACTTTGATCTAATTAGATATATGCAGGAGCATCAACTTTACTCTAATAGACAAGCTAGCAAACAAGATGCAAACTTATAATCCAGTTCTACTAGATCGAAAGGGTTGTGTTCGAAGAACACAAGCCTCTAAATCAAGAACAAACGAAGAACACAAGAACAAATCACCTAAGCATGCAGAGAACTTTAGTCTAAATAGAAAATGTCGAAATACTTACTTTAGTCTAAATGAAGAACAAAGGCACCACCGAGGATTGTTCTTGAGGAAGATGTCATGTACATGACATGGCCCCAAGCCTCCCACCTCACTTCATAGCACTAATCCTATACAAAGAGCTCTCCTCTCCTAAAGAGAGAGGCTCCAAGACCAAAATGAAGAGGAGGAGGAGAAGTGTATGTCCAAGAATGAGGCCCTCCCCTTCTATTTATAGGCAAAGGGGAAGCTTGCTCCGGGGCTCAAAGTGCTCCAAAACGCCTGGGGTAGCAGCAGGGGACCAATCAGGGGCTGCCATGTGGAGGGTCGGGATCAGCCGAACCAAGGTCGGTTCGGTCGATCCACGGTTCGGCCGAAGCCCCCGGGCCACGTGGCGCCTTGCGCTTCCTCCTGGTGGCTGACATGTGGGCCCTAAAGTCACTCCCTTGTGCATGCCAAGTTTCCCGACGGTTTTGGGTGATAAGTGGGCCCTTGAATCCATGTGATGTCCATGTGGCGATACGTGATTCGTCGGGCTTGCCTCTTTTGGATTGATGATGTTAGTGATCCAGGGGAATCTTATGTGGCATCCCCTCATTGGCTGAGCTTGAAGTACTTGGATCAAAGACTTGTGCTTTTGCTCCTCTTTCTAGTGCTAATTACCTGTATTTGCATAACCACCAACACTTGTGGAAATGATTAGTTTAAGCCCTATTCTAGTGTTGATGATCATTTCTCATGCCAAAAGGTACGTGTTGACGGATATGAAATAAGTGGATAACAACCGTCAACAGCGACGCGAGGGATAGCATCCACGCGAGGAGAAGAGCTATGACCGACAGTGATTTCGGCAGCGAGCACCATACGCACTGGGAGTACAGCCGGAGACATAGGGGGCGATACGACAGCTACGAGGACCGGAGTCGGAGCCCGACGCCTAACCCCAGGTGTCTACGGGCCTTCGATTCGAGTGTCCTCACCGTTGTTCCCCCCGCACGTTACCGAGCCCCCACTACAGTGGCCAACTAGGACGGTGAGACCAATCCAAGCGTGTGGCTCGAGGATTACCGCCTCGCCTGTCACAATGGTGGGGCGAATGATGACCTCTTCATCATAAAGAGCATTCCGCTCTACCTCGCGGATTCAGCACGAACCTGGCTCGAGCACCTCCTCCGCGGGAAGACCAACAGCTGGTCAAAACTTCAGGATGCCTTTATCGACCACTTTCAAGGTACTTACGCCTGGCCTAGCAACGCTTGCAAGCTACGCCACTGCTGGCAGAGAAAGGGCAAGAGTCTCCGTGACTACATCCGCCGCTTCTCAAAGCGTTGCGCCGAGCTCCCCAACACGACAGACAACTAGGTCATCACGGTGTTCTAGGACAGGACCACGTGTGAGACCCTTGTCCACAGGATAGGGAGGCGCAAGCCGAAAACCACATGGGACCTCCTCGACCTAGCCACTAACCACAACGATGGGGAAGAAGCTGTCGCCTTCGGCAAGAAGTAGTCAGAGGATGAGGGTGTGGCCCCGTCCACCCGACGTGACAAGAAGAAGAAAGAAAAGATGTCCCGAGGTGACAACTTGGTGGCGGCGGCCGACAGGAAGCCGACCAAACCCAAGGACGGACACGCGAGGGACCACTTCAAGAAGCTGTGAGAGGCACCTTGCCCTAACCACGAGGGACCGATCAAGCACTCCTTCAAGGACTGCAACCTGATGAATAGCTTCTTGGCCGGCACCATGAAGAACAAGGCGCCCGAAGGAGCTAAGGCCGGCGCGGCCAAGCCCAGCAACAATGATGACTTCCCCAAAGAAGACGACGCTGTCATGATGATCTTTGGCAGGGCGCCCGCGCGCCTGCCAAGGCGTAAGCAGATCTTGCGGGAGATCTACCACACCGAGCCTGTGTTGCCGTCATACCTCAGGTGGTCGGAGACGCCGGTCACATACGACAGGCCGATCATCCAGACCACATTTTGCAGCTAGGAGCCTACCCACTAGTGGTGGCACCCCTATTCGGCATCGAACAGATGCACGAGCTGCTGATGGACGGAGGCAGCAGTCACAACATCCTCTACGCATCGACCCTCGACGACATGGGGGTCTCGCATTTGCAGCTGTGACCGTGGTCGACGCCATTCCACGGGGTCGTACCTGGGATGGAGGTGGTTCCACTCGGGCAGATCGACCTACCCGTCACTTTCGGTACGGAGACCAACTTCTGCAAAGAGATCCTCACCTTTGAGGTGGTCGGTTTCCCGGGAACGTACAACACAATTCTCGAGAGACCGGTGTATGCAAAGCTCATGGCCGTCCCCAACTACGTCTACCTCAAGCTGAAGATGCCCAGGCCAAAGGGCGTCATCACCATCAACACAACTTTCCAGCATGCATATGAATGCAACACCGGGTGCCTTCAGTTCGCAGAGGTGCTTATCCGGTCTGAGAAGATCACCGCTACCGAGCCGATCCCAGAGGACCTCAACAACAATGCTGCAAAGTGGGCATAGAACAGCTACATCGTTTCTACCCTTGAAAAAGTACATGTACTTCTTATGCTTATGATGAATAAAAGTGCCCTCCGAAGTTCCTCGTATCATAAGTTTCCTAGGTTAACTTGCAAAATTTTTACCGTTTGAGCAACAGCCCATTTTCTGGTCATCGACCTAAAAATCTTTTGTTGCTCGGGGGCTCTGTTGACACATCTTATCCTATATATTTATAAGTCAAACAAACATGAGAAAATGGCATAATTGTTAATACCAACGTAGAATAGGGTGTTACTAACAGTTTTCCTGGAGTTTTGGAGAATTCTATGTATTGCAGGGATTAATCAGAAAAATAGGAAAAAGGAACAATTCTGGAAGACTCCAGAAGACTCTGGAACTCAACATGACTTGGCATCCAAGAAAGAAGCATCTTGAAGGGGCAAGGACCCACCGAGCCGAAGCAGACCCCGAGGGGGGCCCACCCCAGGCCGGTCGGCCTGGTGGTGGGGCCGGTCGCCCCCCCCCCCCCGGGTGCCACCTCAGCCCTACTTCCGGAAGGTTCTTCCACCACCTATGAGGATCAATCTAAACCGTCTGTTAGGTCGGTTTGATCGTACAGCGCATGGTACCCCCTCAGGACTATATAAGCAGCCCCTGACCCCCCCGGCAGAGAGAGCCTGGTTTTCAGTTCATACACCAGATCAAGTCATCAAGTCAGAGATACTACGCCCTAGAAACACCATATAGAGAGAGTAGCTAACTAGTCTAGATCTAGGGGGAGGCATGGCGTCTACTTGGCTCCTGATCGTCTAGAAGCTGATCGAGATACAGATCTAGCTTCGCTCTTGTAAGTTCTTCATAAGTTCTTTTACATTTGCTGTAGAGACATATGTTCTTATCAATGATTATATTCGAGATTATATGCTTTGGTGTTTATTATGATTACATGTTTAGCATAGTTGATTTACCTTTATATTCGTGTATGGAGTCGTATAGCCCTCACCTTGATCATTTATTAACATGGGTGAGTGGTAAAGATAGTGTAAGCGTGGTGCTTATACTATATTTACCTACGATTGCACCCTACATGTCGGGTCGTGTGGTAGATCATGGTGGTGACAGCACTATTGAGTCCTTTGCAATCCACCCCCCGTGTGTAAGACTAGTGGAGCCTTATACTATTTGGGTTGTTTCAAGTTTGGGCCTTGATCCTCCTGGGTAATCTCCCCATGCATAAGTATAATAGTTCTTCTTCCATGATTCTTAAATGTATTGCACTAATCATAGTATGCATTGACATATAGTTTAGGGTTACCGAGGAGTATCCTTGCTAACTAGGCTGTGAATACACTTCTCTTTCTATATTGACACTTTCTGGTGGTTCACTATGTTATGACTTGATCAATGCTATCATTATCATTATCTTTATGTGACTTACACCTGTTTATAGTAATTGATATATTTTGGCCACTCTACATTACATAACTAAGAGATGTGCATGTATTGTTATTATAGATAGAAGACTTCTTTCCCTGTGGTAGAATATAAATACGATACCTGGTTTTACTCCTGGTTAAAATGCTACAATGGTATATTCATATCTGTGCGCTTGCGGATACCCATTTATATATATTTTCTTATCTAGAGATCCAAGGCATATGTAAGAGTACCAATCCATGTGTTTTAGTGGCACTTCTGTCAGGGATGACAACCTAGATCGAGTTGTGCTATGACCCATAATGGATTTATCTTTTAGTTTATCTGAAAGCAACATCTGATATACACTTAGCATCATGTTAAGATATACCTTTGCATTTCTGGTGCCGTCGATAGAGATGGATCTTATATCTGTTTCTAGTCGATGACATTAGCAATGTCAACAGGCTCCATCCAGGGGCACGCTACCCCTTCCCATTTTCAAAAGCAAAGTTTTCTCGTGAAAACAACCCGCAATTTTCTTTGTCACCCTGGGATGGAGAGGTCAGGCCCGGCAGTCGTGCGATCGAGCTCGCCCAAACACTGACGCCCCCATGGCTACATGTGCAAGGTTCTTCGAGCAAGATTCACGCCCATGGACCGATCCCTCCGCGCTCCTAAGGGTAACAAAGAAATTGTCGTGGTCTACCCAAAAAATGTTTGAATCTAACACTCGACCTATCCTGATCTGTAGTGGAGAATCGAGGGTTGTCAGTCTTGATGAAATCCCGACACAACTAAGTACAGTTGATGCTCTCGTGTCCCTACACTCCAGCAGCTACAGGACGGAGTGAAACCTGCTATGTTTCAAGGGCTATTCCCTCGGCTAAAGACCTTAAGGCTTCCAATAAAGGGAAAAACGAAAATCAAGTATCAAACAAAAAGAATGAAAAACCCTAGCTTCAGGGGAACTACAGTTCTTTACCGCAACCTATCAGTTCTACTAATTTGTTTTCTTGTGGCTACAGCTCATCGTCGAGCCATCCCAGGTCTCTCATCATGGCGTCTGCCACCTTCCCGACAAAATCGGTGCACTCCTCCTCGATCTCGGCGTACTGATGGTTCGCGTGTCCAGGAGCCCATCCGCCGGCCAGAAGGTTGCATGCCAACCTGGGATAGTGCGACAGGAACATGGCGATGACCTTGTGAACCAGCCGTCGAGCCATGTCCATCCCTCGCTCCCGAGCCACCCCTGCGGCCTGCTCGATGCGCTCAACCAAAGACGCCATGTCGTCAACATCGAGCACCTCCAGCAGCTGGACTACGGCCTGAACGAGCGCCTCCCGTGCCACCTCTTTTTCTAGCATGGCTGCCCGGGCCCCGTCAGCCGCCGGGGTGGACAGTCTGAGCTCCATGGCTTTCCCTAAAAAAGGGGAGTCAAAGGAAGAAGACATGTTACCACAAGAACATCATCAGAAAAGACGAGCAGGACAAGAAGGCACAATCCATACCTATCGAGCCCTCTGCCAGAGCTAGCACGAGCGCCACCAGTTCCTCATGCTTGGCAATGGCCCTGTTCACCCAAGCGGCGTCCTTCGCCCGCCTGGACCGCAATTCTTCGAGTTCCACGCAAGCAGTTGCCATACCACCACCCAAGGCAAGCTCGTTAGCAACACAACGCGGGCACATGGTAAGGAACTGAATCAGAGAGCAACTCACTAGTCATCTCTGTGTTGCGATCGCGAGCGATCGTGAGGAACTGGTCCCTCTCTGTGACGGTGGTGACAAGCTGACCCTACAAGGCCACCACCTGATCGCCCACGGTCTTGATGTCATGGCTGAGGTTCACCATCGTCTCTTCCAAATCCGCCACTTGCACTGTCAAGGCGGCGAACTCAGTGCCGGACTGCGCCTCCTTCACCAGCCTCTCGGCCTCTGCAAGTTGGGCAGTGAGGATAGCCTTCTCCAATGCAGCGGCAACCAGCTGCTCCTCCATCGATGCTACCCGCGCTGCCAGGCTGACGCATTCCGCCTCAGCTCGGTCCTCAGCCTCGCGGAAAGACTAACGAAGAGCAGCAAGTTCTGCCTCTTTCTACTCCATCTCCGTCCTGAGGGCGTCGGTGGCATGCCAGCGGCCGGCTTCCTGGTGGAGAAACCGGGACTTGGCGGCGCTGCGCCCCAGCAGCTCCTGCGCAGGAAACAACTCCAAAAATCAGCAAAGGTAAAGCCGTGATGTAGGTCACAAGAAGGGAAGATCAAGTCCAAGTCGCTTACCTCAGTGGCAGGAAGAGCTCCCTCCATGATCGCCTTGTTTGCTTGACGAACAAAGCGATGGAACTTCTCACACAGCACACGCTCTGCCTTGTCATCCACATCGAGCATGACCCGGTTCGGATCTCCACGGGCAGTGATCAACAACCGACAGCAGGCCATACCCTGCGAGGTAGACACCAGCTCCCCCCACTGCTTGGCTGGCAAGCTTGCCTTGAGAACACCACGAGGCGATGGTGGCGGAACACGCAGGGGGCTCGGAGGCTGCGCAATAACTAAGCTCGCCACTCCTAGGTGCTTAGCGGTCCCCAGGTGGCCGCTCCCAAAAAGATCCTCAATATCCGGCTCCCCTGAGTCTCCGAGGTGGGGAGAACCCTGGTGGCCGGCACCGCTACGAGTGAATCTGGACTGAGCGCACCCGCGTTCTTGAAGAAGGATGCAGACTCGTGGCCGGGCAAACTCCCACCGGCAGCGACATCCTCAGCAGTAGTGCCGGGGATCGCGACCCGCAGATTGGTCTCCGTCTCGACAGTGCGGCCCACTGACATGCCGGTCGCACCGAAGGAGGAGGGCTAGACGTAGACACGCCCAGAGGAAGGAAGCTGTCACCAGAGTTGTCACTCTATCGTGGCGTATCCTTCGCACTAGGAGCCACCGCGCCTCCCTCCTCCAAGGACTTGGTGGGAGGGGACGCGGGGGCTTGGTGGGAGACAATCGGCGGAACTAGCGGAGCGGCACCACGCTCAACACGGCGTAAGGATTTCTCTGGCGTCGGCGTGAGCGTTGCATCATCGGCGACCCTGAACACGGAATATTGAACATCTAGAAATGAGGCGAACAAGAATAAAGGTCGGAGGAACACTCATCCTATCGAGAAGATGCGCAGCTGCTTGGAGCATGATGACGACGGCCAGACAATGAGCATCTTGGCACTGAATGCCGTGAGGCAGCTTCACCTTGCCGCCACCGTCGACGCTCCGGTGTGATCCCCATCTGCGGCCCCTTCCGGCACGGTCGAAGGGGGCGGCGGAGGGACGGCGGAAGAACTACCTCTTCACCCCTCTGTGCCGCCAACGGTGGAGGGGGCGCAACGTCAGCTGCTCTCCAGGCGATGAGCGCGGCCCAGGAGAAACAGAGTCGTGACCTCCTGTTCTCCGGTCGCGGTCGCTACAGTGCTGTGACACGCAACGCTCATCAGAACCGCGGTGGTCCAACGAGGACGCCCGAGCATTGTGGGGACCACCCTATAGATGTGGGCCTGAATGCCTTCACGTATCATTCCCTGGGTCACTAGATGATACGGGCACTTTGCACAAGAAGTATCACAACAGTACTTCGGTTATTTATTCTGATATTTTACATAAGGTTGAAAAAAAGAAAAAGCACACTCTATACAAGTGGGACCGTAGCCTCAACCTTATTCAAGCAGCGGTGCAGATTCACACCTCAGGCATCTTGACTCCTAGCACGGACCCAGGGAATCCTCGTCATCGTTAGCTTCTGGTTCCTCGTCTGGTAGAAGGGATAGGGGAAGCAAGAGTGAGTACTGGGTAGGGTACTCAACAAATTCCATAGCAGACAAGACCAATACGGAGGGGATTCGGCCACTAGTGGGCCTCAGCACACATTCATGGTACTGAATGTAAAGTACGGAATTTAAGTGCATAAGAGAGAGGTATGTAATGCAACAGTATATCATTATTTTGGTCCTGGAGGGCATTCACTTCCCTAACAGTCCCCTAATTATATAAAATCTATCCGGGTTCCGTCACGGATAACCTGATCCAGCCTTAGCCATACTCGGGCTCCATTTAAGGACAAACCCGACTCAAGTCCAAGTTAACCTTAACCAAAAGCATCTCTAGTATCCTAAGGTGTATACTAATCAATGGGAGCTTTTACCAAGTGGGCTCACAACCGCGAGCCTTGTCTATTTGAATAGATTCATAACTCTAGCCAGAGGGGTACGCTTTACCCGCACGGTCGATCAGCCCATACCCTGTACGGGGGCGGTACTGACCTACGAAACCCATACCCACCGGCGTCTATTCATGGACTACATTATCATCCAATCCAAGAGTACATTCTATTGGCGGTCGATTTCCGTCCACCAAGAGCACTTGTTACACTTTGGTTTGAGCTTTGAATTATAATTAACCCGCCACTAGGCATACTAATAATGTAACAAGTTCACACTTGCATGTGGTTTTTGGAGTATGTTGTTTACACATGATTTAAGCGCCTAAATAAGGACTTCCGGGTAGAGTTCATCGAGCAATTTATTTGAAGATTACGAAGCCCGGCACAAGTCAAGACACGAAGTGAACATGACTCCAAATGACCCGAGGACCGAAGTATGAAGCCGTGAAACTCCGAGGACCTAAACAGAAGATGCGGGAGTTCGCGCGCCAAGTACCCTTATCCAAACCGTGGGGAAAACGATGTCAAGGACCCACATAAAGTTCGGCAAATATTCAAGAAGACTTGAGAAGCGTCGGGGAGCAAAACGGGGCCGAACCGGGTTGAAAAGGGCCTAGGCCGGCCGACCCACCCTATTTTCATGCCGATTCGCGTCCCCCTTCGACCTAGATGCTCCTCGGTGTATTTATATCCCCTGCCTCTGACGGCCGCCACATCCATTCATCAGAGAGCCGCCAAATCGATGGAGACATGCCGAAGGGAGCCGACGGCCGCCACTAGTCCTCGTGTTGCCTAGGAGATGGCCTAGGCCATGCCCTAGCCGCCATGGTTGGTCCTGCGTGGTGAAGCTATGGTGGAGTTCTGGAGCCATACCTTGAATTCTTCAAGGCATTTGTACATTCAACATTCGATGGTGATATAATTCATACCTTATCCTTACTTTGATCTACTACGAGTTGTGCTTATTCATATGTGTAGCTACCATATGCCTTTAGTAGGAATAGATCTAATCGTGGTGATTAGTCTTCATCTTGTGGATATCTCGTAACAGTGCATGGACGTATAGTCATTCGGTTATGTTTACCTTCGCGTAGTGACAGTACTGTCACACCCGATTTTTCGAAGAAAACCGAATGCATCTCATATGTGCGCCAGGATCAAGTTTACACACATATGATAGACGTCATGAGTGAAATATCCATAAACAACATTAAAAACATATAAAGATTTAAGCATTACATTATCTTTTATTACACTCAGACGTTAGACTGGAAGGTCTATAAAACGAACATATGATAACTAGACGAAGCAACTCCATCTTCAACTTCCACAAGCACATGACTGGGGGCACGCAAGCCTCAGAACTCATCAAAGTCGCTGAAGTACTCCTCTCCAGTGTTCTCCTCTGAACATCGGGTAAGCAAGGGTGAGCACAGTTATGGTTGGACCTTAGCAAGTGGGGGAAAATATGCAAGGCTATCAAGGATAGGCTAAGAGTTTGCAGCGGTTAGCATTTTAATGTTGGTCAAATTTTATTAGCAAGCACCTATTTACTAGGTGTAAGTGTATACCAACCCACTTAAGCTTTAGAAAACTTTCCATCTCCAAAACCATACAAAACCACAATTTAATTCCATCTTCAAGTTCATTAATCATGTGAGGGTCCAGGCCGCTCTTGATCGTGAGCACAGCTGATCGATCAGTTTTCACTCTGCAGAGGTCGTACACTTTACCCACAGCTCGTGTTCTCCATGTTGCCCGGGTTGATCAGACCCTTAAACACTTCTGAGGTGAGTGTCTAGGGGTCCACTACGAAGCCTTTACAAAGATATGTAGAAGACCAACAAACCGCGACAGTTACAGCAGCGGAGCGGACCATGACCCGCCCTAGTGGTCAGCACCTTAGCAAAGGCTGCTACCCCAAAAGAATCGGGCTATACCCCTTCAACTTCGGCCCCCTGTGCTCCTTTCGGATAAGGTTGCTAGATAATTCTACACACCTAATTAATTGGCTAAGCCAGAGCCATATGGACTTTGGTTGCACTGTTTTCCTGGGTGGTTCTCCATGTTCTAATTAAAACATATGATCTTGTTATTAACCAAAAGCATCATCTTTCACCAAAGTTATCATGATCAACATTCATCATTTTTGTAAAGATTCATTTGAACCATCCCAAGTTACAGCAACTAAGCATTTCTACCCAAAACATTTATTTAAAAATTTTTGTTCAAGGTAAAGGGGATAAAAATCTAGTCATGTCCTTAAAAAGGTGATTTCCCATCAATTTATGCAAAGCAACAATTAAAAGTAAATTTTAGTTATTATGCAAGTTGTGTGGGACAAAATAGAATATGCAGGGGAGGAAATCCACATGCCTTCCTTGCCTACACACTGTGCTTCTTCTTCCTTAAAAACTTGATCTTGATCCACGATCGGTAGCTCAGCACCCACTGGCACGATATCTACACGCACACCAAAAAACATACAATAAATAAAAACAATACATCAAACATTACAAAAGACTCAAACAAGCTTCTAAAACTAACGAGCTTAAAGAGACGGTCGCGTGGACACCAAGAACGCTTAAAACGGAGCTAAAACGCAAAAGATATGACCAAAACAGGGTTCAGGGACCTTTCTGTGAAGAAACTAGGCTTCCAGGGGCCTAACTGCAAGAAACCAGGGGCTAAAACCTAATTACACGTATAAACCCAAGGTCCAACGTGTAAAAGGGTAGGCTAAGGATGGCGGGTGGGAGAAACTAGAAAGGTTAAGGGCCTAGAAGATAAAAACAGGACTTGTTTGCAAGGATTTTATAAGGTGGAAGGGCATTTTTGTGATATTCAAAATTGCAGGGGGTTTTCGGCAAAATTGCAGTGGCAGCGCGGGGTTGACTGGTACGCCGCTGTTTTGATCGGGACGGGGTGCGATCTAGACCGTTGATCGTCGCGTGGACGGCGGGGGTGGACTGCAAGCGGCCAGGCGGCAGCGGCGTGGCGCGCACGGCGGCGCTGGCGGCGAAGCTCACCAGAGCTCGCTCGATCTCGAGCTCCCGGCCACCGATTCAAGCGCGGATGGGCTCTCCGCGAAGCGGTGGAGCACGCGCATGCTACTAGGGCGTCTGGGAGGCGATTTGGGCGACGGAGAGGGCACCTCGGCCGGCGGGGCGGCTCAGCTCGGCTCCGCCAACTCCGGCGAGCGCAGGGCGGTGGGTGAGGCTCAGGTGAGTTTAATGGAGCCTCTTGCCTCTTCAGCAGACGTCTCTTGACGTGCCTAAGTTAATGGAGCTGTTTCAGCTACCGTTTATATTAAAATCTTAAGTTGTTGGGATGAGTTAGATGTTGATGTGGAGCTATGAGGTTTGAGAGAATTCTTGCACTGCTTTGTCGTGGGTACTCCTATCTATGTTAACAGAGAAATTTCCAGATTTCTCTCACACCCATTTGTTGATGTCTCTTTCCTCAGAGAGAGCACAAGCAGTGAGCATATCTCCCAACTGTCTTAAATGATTTTGAGCTCTTTCATCCAGCCATCTTCTAAAAGTAATTCTCCAACTTCTTGCAACCACCGTAGCTACACTTTCATGTTGTTCTGTGCAAATTTCATATAAATTCTAGAATTTATCTTTAAAAGCTGCCATCTGACACCAAAGGTCTTTGTTGGAAATTCCGAAATCCCCAGACAATAAAGCGAAATTTGTTCTGCCAAAAGGTATTTCTCTCTAAAAAGGTGATCCCTTTACACGAAGGCATGGGGGCTCCTTTTATAGTGCCTGAGGGTCACTTTTACATTCCAATTCTACCATTAACAATAATGCATATAGAAGGAAATCCTGAGGGTACATTCGTCCGCGGCAATCATGGAGATATCATCTAAATTACAAACATGCCCTAGCGTGTTCCAGCTTCTTTCTTCTTGCGTATCCAAGCTTCTCACGTTTCTTTGTGTCTTCCCAAATACGCTATTGACTGAGTCTCCCTCGGCTTTCCTGAATATCTTCATAAGCTTCGGGAATCCTCAATCACCAGCTTCGGAAAGAGTCTCTGTCTTCTTATGCCATACTGTTGCTCTTTCCTGATCAACTTCAGAGTAGAGAAGTATCCCCGGAACTCCCTGTTTCCTGAACATCACACAAAGTATATAAGAACAAAAGGAATCCCAGTTTCTTAGGAATTCCGAGGGTTAGTATCATGTTTATATATAAAAATCCATCTTATCGGATTACTTTATTTTAGAAAATCTTTCTCTAATCATGAAAAATAGCGACCCTTGTGATATTCAAAGATCTGTGAATACTCTGGAACTTCCTGTTTGCTGATTATTCTGATGACGCGTGTCTTCTTGGAAGACTCCGAGGATGGCGGTTTTTAGCTGACCCCTAACAGTAGCCCCTCGGGGAAGCAGGTTGACTCCGATGACTCGTTTCCATGTGAAAATTCTGAGGATTGGGTAAAAATGTCACCCTCGGGCGTCGGAGGAGACACGCATCATCGTTTCATAGGGTGTCGTTTCGTTTCCCGAGGTGCCTTCTCGATGCATCCCTCTGTTCCTATAAATAGAGGGGTCGTGGTAACTTTCGCTTTCACTATTTCCTAGCTTTCGGATCTTTTTGGAAGTTTCTCAAATCCTTGAAGATTTCCTGGCTTCCTGCTTCCTGGATTCCTCTTCTCTACTTCTCTGTAGGTAATGCGATTGTTTTTCCTTTCTTTCATTTTGTTTCTTAGTGATATGATTGGTTTTTTTTATTCTGTAGTTCTGTGTTTTTCTCGTTTCCTGATTTTTAGGTGGCTCATACCAAAAGTACTGCTAGGCCAATGATGGAAGAGGAGATTGCTTAGGCCGTTGCTGCTTTGGGTTCTAACATCCCGAAGTCTTCTGGAACGCCTTCTTCAAGTGCTGCTCCTTCACTCCAGAATCCTGAAGATACTACTTCTATCGAGGAATGGGAGGTTAATTCAGGGGAAGATTCTGGAACTGAAGAAGATATTTCTCATGTTGAGGTTGATGTGGAGGAACTGATGCCTCCGAAGGTGGCGTACCCGCTTACGTTTGTTTTTGGGCAATCTCTAGTGACTCCCGCCCTGATTAAGGATTTTGAAGAAGCGAATTTCTTCCCCGTTGGTTGCGGCCGTGCGCCGACGGATGAAGAGATTCCTCAGCCGCAGCCCGATGAGGTTGTGGTTTTCAGGTATTTCTTTACTGCTGGTATTAGGTTTCCGTGTGACGAACGTCTTCCGTCGATCCTAGACCGATTTCAAGTGAAGATGCACCAGCTTACACCCAACTCCTTCCTAGAGCTTTCAAAATTCTTCTGGATTCAGAAGACTTTCGAGGGTCACATAAGTGCTGATATCTTCACGAGGCTCTTTGAGCTTCATATTCAGCAGAAGATTATTAAGCTTGATGATGAAAATTTCTACGAAGCTCATTATGGTTGTAGCACTTTCAATACCCGAAGAAAGAATGCGAGTCAAAAGATTGAGAGAATTCAGCTTGCTCCCTGTAGCAATGATAAGTGGGCCGATGACTGGCAGAGGTTCTGGTTTTATGTGAAAGTTGATATGGCAAAGGATATGGGTCTTACTGGCCCTTTGAATCCTTTCTACACACCCCTTGGACCAATGACTGTTGTGTCGACGGCTTCCTTCAATCGCAAGTCTCAAGACTTCAAGAAGGGTGAAGATATGTTCTTCTTTGCTTGTACCATCCTCGGTGGTCGGGACGTGATCGAGGAATATGTCGCTGCTAGCGTATGGCCGTTGTCTTTTGGATGGAAACCTAAGAAAATCGTATATCTTTCGGTGGATTGGGCGTCGTGCAAGGTTCCCTTTCTGAGGTTTGATCTTCGCCTTCCTGAGGGTCAATCTTTGGAAGATTTCATCTAGCTTGTAGAAGAGTTGGTTGTTGATATGGTTGAAAAGTGTTATTTGACTGAGTATAAGCAGTTCAAAAACATTGTAAAACACAAGAGGTGAGTGAACCGTGTGTTTTCGGACCTTGGTGCTGAGCCTGCTTTGCGCCCAAGGCCTCCTGGTCCCAAGAAGCTGATGCAAGCACCAGGTGTTACTGGGTCTGTTACTATTGGGGCCCCTGTGAAATCTTGGAAAAGAAAGAGTTCGAAGTCCTCAGTGACTTTTGAGAAAACTTCAGATAAAGTTTCTGATCTTAGCAAGATTTCCGGGAAGACAAAGTCTTTGGAATCTTCAAAGAAAAGGAAGCTGACTTTCGAAAGCTCCACATCGTCTTCTCAGGTTTCCGAAGCTAAGAAGGCTGCTGCGGTTGGATTAGTGGAGCTGAAGAAAAGGAAAGGTAGTGTGAAGGTGATTTCTTCTAAACCTCGCACTCGTATTGCGTCTGCTTTGTCAGATGATGAGGAAGATGACAGCCGAAGTTTAGGTGATTCCTTGTTCTATTGTGAAGTAGTTCCATGCCGTGTCATTCGTTCTCCTTCTTCGGAAAATACTTTCATTGATATTGATTCTCTTTCAGATAAGGAGCCCGTTGCTGTTGAAAAAGTTGGTGCGTCCAAGACTTCTGAGGTCCCCAAGACTTTGGAGGAAGGGATTGTGATTTTGGAAGATAAAACCGGTGATGACGATGCTTCTCCTAATCTCATGGCTGATCTTGTAAAGACTGTGCAGCGAGGTCCTCCTTCTGACTTTCCGCTTCTTATTCAGGGTCGGCAAGATGTTCCTGTGAGCGAGGGTGTCCCTCCTGAAACCTATGGCTATAACCAAACTTTTGGGACAGATCTGAAGGGTAAGTTGTTGTTTGTTGGTGGTGCTGGGATTGGGCGAGATGACGATGTTTATAGCTTTGATATGCTATGGCATGCTCCAGGATCGCTTGCTGCCTTCGCAAGCTCATCCGGAGGTGAGGCTTTGAAGAAACCCTCGTTCTCTAGTCAGGATTTAGACAAAATTCCAGATTCTTAGATGGACACTGTACAGGATGATGCTCATGCGATGGTGAAGTCAGCGCATGAGGATGTGGGAAATTATTTTGATCCTGCAGGTGTGTGGGCTTTGGCTTCTATTTGCTTTCTTTTTGTTTGGTCTTTGCTTTTGCTGATTATACCTTTTGTTGCTCGTAGTTTTTGAAGATACTTTGCATAGATTTCCTGCGAGGGATTTGTTAATGATCAGCACTACGCTTGGCCTGAAATCTGTGATTGCTGGGAAAATTGCTTCTGAAAAAACTCGTGCAGACGAGAATTATGCTCTGGAACTACGTGGCAAAATTCTGAACCTTGAGCAAGATTTATCTTCTTCCAAGAAAGTTTCTCAGGAACTTGAGGTTATGAACAAGACTTTGAAGGATATGGTAGATATTGCTAAGGAGGGAAAGAAACATGCCGATGATGCTTACAAAGGTCTGGAGATTGAGTATGCGAAGCTTCAGCAGCCTCATGCTAATGATTTGAAAATTCTTGAAGAATTGCACGGGACTGTTGAACGTGACGCGAACCAAATCTCAGATCTTAAAACCAAGAACGCTGAAGCCATGAAGCAAAACGCTGATCTTGCTAAGGCTAACGGGGAGAAGGATTTGAGAATTCTTTCTTTGGAAAAAGAACTTGCTGATAGGATTAAGCTTATGAATGATGGAGCACAGAAGATAAAAAATAATTTTGAATTTTTGTTCGAGAAATACAGCGAAGCTCTTGGGGAGTACGGCGCTAGGCCTAGTCCTTTTCCAGATACGGAGGATTCTGAGGTGATCATTAACTGGCTTATAGAAGAATTTGAAACTCTTCCTGAGTTGATTGGTTTTGCTAGTGATTTTGCCACTGCATTCTGTTCTGAGAGTCTTCTGAAGCTTCTGGAGATTAAGGATTGTGTTGATCTTGGAAAGTTTTGTTCTTCTGGACTTGAATTTCCTTCAGCGTCTAGTGTGTCAATGATTCTACAAAATTCCTTGAAGGTGTAGCAGTCAAATTGCTTCCCATTGTCTACGGTGAGTTCTCTTGGAACTCCAAATCTGTAGATTATGTTTTGCCAGAAGAATTTTTGTACGGTTGCAGCGGTGATGTTTGCTAATGGCTTTGCCTCAATCCATTTGGTGAAATAGTTGACAGCTACTGCTGTGAATTTGCAATTTCCTTGTGCTGTGGATAGTGGCCCTACTAGATCCATTCCCCATCTTTGTAATGGCCATGATGGTGAAATGAGTTGAATTGGAAGCGAAGGTGTTTTCTGCTGTCTGGCGGTCTTTTGACATGCTTCACATTCTTGAACCAGCTTTTTTGCATCCACTATCATGGATGGCCAGAAGAATCCTTGCTATATTACTTTTCCTGCAAGCGCCCTTGTGCCAATATGGGCCCCGCAAAATCCACTGTGAATTTCTGCCAGAAGTTCTTTCCCTTTCTCGAAAGTGATGCACCTTAGCCAAGGTTCGGAAATCCCTGATTTGTACAACTCTCCGTCTACTATAGCGTAGCCTCTTGCCCTTTGTTTGAGTCTGTTCAATTCGATTTCATCAGTGGGTTCATAATGATTTCTTAGGAATGCCATGATCTGTGCTCTCCAATCAAATGGTTCTATGACATTCACCATTCTCTCTTCTTGCTCTTTTACTGAAGGAGAGGTGATAATCTCGAAGAAAACATCTGGAGGTAGAGGCTTATTTTGAGCTACGGCTTTTGCTAACTTGTCTGCCTCGTCGTTTTCAGCCCTTGGGATGTGTTGTACAGTGTATCCCTTGAAATACTTCTCCATTTCTCTGACTTTTTTTAGATATTTGATAAGTTCTGGATTTCTTGCTTCGCTTTCTTTCTCGACATGTTCTTGAACCACTTTGGAATCTGATCTGATAATGAATGTCTGCTGACCCAGAGCCTTCATTTTTATTAGTGCCAGCAACAAGGCTTCGTATTATGTGGTGTTGTTGGTGGAAACAGCTTCATCTGGAAAGTCTAGCCTTGCTGCGTATCTTATTTTGATACCCGAGGGTGATGTAACTATCGCTGAAATTCCTACACCTTTTCCGCACCATGCCCCATCACAGTAGATTACCCATGGCACTTGTTCATGGTTGTTGCTTTCTATTGTTGGTGAAGTCCAATCCACAACAAAGTTAGCGAGGACTTGAGATTTTATTGCGCTTCTTCTTTCAAAATCCACTACATATCCAGACAACTCCGCAGCCTATTTTGCAATTCTTCCAGTTGCGTCTTTGTTTGTGAAGAGATCATTCAGTGGTTGATTCGTGATGACACGGATTTGATGTCCTTTGAAGTAGTGCCTAAGTTTTCTTGCTGCCATGACAACTGCATAAGCAATTTTTTTCAAGTTCCGAGTAGAACAATTTTGACCCCGAGAGGGCCTCTGAAGCGAAGTAAACTGGTACTTGCTTTAATTTCTCGTTTTCTTCTTTCTCCTGAACGAGGACAGCACTTACAGCTGAGTTGGAAGCTGAAAGGTATAATAGGAGAGGCGACCTTGGCTCCGGTGGGCATAATTTTGTCATATTTGTCAGATATTCCTTAAGATCTTTCAATGCTTGGCTCTGAGCTTCGCTCCACTGGAAGTTTTTGGAACTTCGAAGAAGTTGGAAGAATGGCAAGCTTCTTTCTGCTGCCCTAGGAATGAATCTGTTCAATGCTGCCATCCTTCCTGTCAATTTGTGTATGTCCTTGACTGAAGCTGGCTCTTGCATATGCATGATTGCTTTGATTTTATCAAGATTGGCTTCGATGCCTTTTGTTGACACAAGACATCCTAATATCTTTCCTTTCTGAATATCAAACACACATTTCTCTGGATTTAGTTTGAGATTTGTCGCTCTTAAGTTTGCGAAGGTTTCAGCTAAATCTCTGATGTGATCACATCTTCTTATGCTTTTCACAATGATGTCATCAACATATGCCAAGATGTTTCTCCGAAGTTGAGAGTGTAGTACAATTGCTATCATTCTTGAGAATGTGGACCCTGCATTCTTGAGCCCCTCTGGCATTCTTACAAAACAATATGTTCCGAATGGAGTTATGAAACTTGTTTTCTCCTCGTCTTTTTTTCTCACCCTAACTTGGTGATATCCGGAGAACATGTCCAAAAGCGACAGCATTTCGCTGTTTGCAGCGTCGTCCACTACTTTGTCCACTGTTTCTAATGGATAATCATCTTTCTTGCAGGCCTTGTTTAGATCTGTGAAATCTACACACATTCTCCATCTTCCATTCTTTTTCTTGACTGGCACCATGTTGGCCAACCATACTGGGTAGATTACTTCTCCGATGACTTTGGCATCTTGTAGTCTTTGAACTTCTACCTCGACAGCTTTTACTTTTTCCTCAGACATTTTCCTGAGTTTTTGTTTCTTCGGAAGGACTCTGTCATCTGTGTCAAGTATGTGCTCGATGATATCCCTATCAACACCCTGGAGATCCTTCGCTGACCAGGCGAAGACATCCTTGTTTTGGTTCAAGAAGTAAATCAGCTCTTCTTCTTCTTGAGGACTAAGATCTGCCCCAATTGTTATTGCTCTATCTGGCATGCCATCCAAGAATACTTTCTTTATTTCCCCATCTGCACTTATTTCGACCTTTTCCTTGTCTCTTTTGGCTTGGGTGTAGGGTTGTCCCTTTTCTTCCTCATTTGTCAGATGATGAACATTCTTTTGTCCAGGTGTGTTTCCTCCTTCGATTCTTCTTGCCTCGTTCTGGTCACCGAAAATTGTAATTATGCCATGAGGAGCTGGGATTTTCATACATAGAAAAAGTTGTCTGAATACGGCATCAAACTTATTGATGAATCCTCTCCCGAAGATAGCATTGTATGGATAGTACATGTCAACAATGTCGAACATGATGTGCTCTGTTCTTGCATTATCCAAGTTCCCAAATGATACTGGCAGGGAGATCTTTCCGTTGGATCTGACTGGTTTCCCTCCAAAATCGAGTAGTGGCTTTTCTGGTGGAGCTAGCATGTGAGGAGCGAGGCCCATTCGTTGAAAGGTATTGGTGAAAATGATTTCTGCTGAACTTCCGTTGTCTATCAAGACATTTCCTATGATCCACCCGGCAACATTGACTTCTATGACCATCGCATCATTGTTGCAAGTCGATTTCAACCTGAAATCTTCGTCAGTGAAAGTTATTGAAACTTTTTCCCATTCTGGCCTTGCTGCTGGACCATCATCGATGATTATATTGACTTGTCTGTAATAGTCATTTCTTTGTCTCTTGGTCTCAAATTCCATGGACGATCCTCCAGTTATTGGCATGATCATTCCGAAGGAGGGCTGAGCTCTTGAACTGTTTTGGGAGTTACTTGGCTCGATCTTAGGAGTTTGGGCTGGTGGTGGTGGTAGAGCTTCTTTTACTTGGAGTGGCTGAGCTTGCTCAATGACCTGTATGGCTTGAGTCTGTGGAAAGACTTGCTGTGCAGCTTGGCTTTGGGGAATTTGGGATTGGTGAAAAAATTGCTGCGGGGGTTGTGGCTGTGAAAACTAGGTTTGTGGGTAGAATTGTGGCGAAGGTTGCCAGGTTGTTTGTTGTGGTTGGATGAAAGACTGGGTTTGAGGGAAGGGTTGGTGTTGCCAGAAGGTATGTTGTACTGGCTTGGGTTGTGCGGCTGTTATCTGGGCTACGCACTGCTGGTCTTGAATTCTTTGGAAATTCTTTTTGGTTTCTGGGCATGCCTCGGTGCTATGACCCCTGCCGTGATATATGCATTGGAAGTGTGGATCTCTGCTGTCATGGTTTTGTAGCTTCGGAGGTGCTCTACCTCGCCCTCTTCCTCTTCCTCTGGCAGAAAGGCCGCCTCGCTGGCTGCTTTGGTTGTGATAATTTTAGTTTTGTGTTGGGTTGTTTGATGCATTGTCATGTACATTCATGATGGGTTGATGTCCAGTCCAATTGGTGCCTTCCTGGGATTGCCTTTGTTGATATCTTTCTGCCACTCTTCTTCTATGATCTTCATCAATTTGTAATATTTTTCCAGATCCTCGAACAATTCATCCATGGATTTAGGATCCAACCTAGAGAAGTGACCGGCTGTTTGCCCTGGGGTCAAGCCGCTTATGAGAGCGGAGATGTTGCTTTGTCATCAGCATCTGGAGTTTGAGACTTCAATTGCATGAATCTTCTCACGAATTCTGCGAGTGGTTCCTTGTCTCTTTGTTTGCACTGATATAGATCTACTGTCTTTGTGGTAGTATGATGAAGAGCTTGGAACACTTGGAGGAATTTGGCTTTGAGGTCGAGCCAGCTGTACACCGAGTGAGGTGGTAAAAGCGAGTACCAATTCAGTACTGTGCCTTCGCATGCAATAATGAAAGATTTTGCCAAAGCAACATCATCTCCTCCTGTTGAAGCTACCGCAGCCTCATAGCTCATGAGGAGTTGTCTAGAATTGCCAAAACCGTTGAACTTTGGAAGTGAGACAGGTTTGTACTTTGATGGCCATGGAGCTGTTTGGAGACCGACTGAAAGCGACGAATTTAAGTCGTTGAACTGGGCAATTCCGTTGTTTGTTGGTTCTGGGATTTCCGTGAACATGAGATTTTCTTTGATCGACTGATTTTTGGTTGCGGAGTTTGGATCTGGTGTGATTCGCTAAAAAGAATTGTTCTCTATCTCGGCCATGTCATCTAGCTCTTTCTGTAGCTGCATTATCTCCTTTTTCGCTTGCTCTAGTTTCTGCAATTTCTCGGTGGCTTATCTCTTTGCTTTGAACTGCATGGCTAATTTTTCTTTTTATCTTTTCAGTGTTTGGACTTGCTTCAAAGCGACTTCAAGCTCTTCATCTGGCACTTCGTGCTCACCATGTTCAGTACTGGCTTCTGGTATTTCTTGTGGCTCTTTGTCTTTCTGGTTTCTGTTGCCTTGCAAATCTTGGACTTGTTCCGGATCTTGTGTGGTGTTGACCTTGGGATGAGGGACAAGACCTTGCTCTGTGTTTTCTTGGTTATCCTCGCTCTCATGATCTTGCGCAGTGGGTTTCTTTGCTTTCTTTGTGGTGCCATCGTGGGTTTCTAACGGCTAAGAACACGGTGGGCGCTAATGTTGCAAATTCCAAAATCCGCAGACAATAAAGCGAAAGTTGTTCTGCCAAAAGGTCTTTCTCTCTAAAAAGGTGATCCCTTTACACGGAGGCATGAGGGCTCCTTTTATAGTGCCCGAGGGTCACTTTTACATTCTAATTCTACCCTTAACAATAATGCATATAGAAGGAAATCCTGAGGGTACATTCGTCCGCGGCAATCACGGAGATCTCATCTAAATTACAAACATGCCCTAGCGTGTTCCAGTTTCTTTCTTCTTGCGTATCCAAGCTTCTCACGTTTCTTTGTGTCTTCTCAAATACGCTATTGGCTGAGTCTCCCTCGGCTTTCCTGAATATCTTCATAAGCTTCGGGAATCCTCAATCACCAGCTTCGGAAAGAGTCTCTATCTTCTTATGCCATACTGTTGCTCTTTCCTGATCAACTTCGGAGTAGAGAAGTTTCCCCGGAACTCCCTGTTTTCTGAACATCACACAAAGTATATAGGAACAAAATGAATCCCAGTTTCTTAGGAATTCCGAGGGTCAGTATCATGTTTATATATAAAAATCCATCTTATCGGATTACTTTATTTGTAGAAAATCATTCTCTAATCATGAAAAACAGTGACCCTTGTTATATTCAAAGATCTGTGAATACTCCGAAACTTCCTGTTTGCTGATTATTCTGATGACGTGTGTCTTCTTGGAAGACTCCGAGGGTGACGGTTTTTAGTGTCTCTTCCATTACCTACAACAATCACTCTTCCTCTTAGTAAAACTCCTTTACTTTTATCAAACAATTCCACACAAGAGAATTAGTCGGTTTTTATTTTAATTGACTGATCCCACCAGTAATATTGTATTTCTTCCCAACAATTTTTCCTACCATAGGCCATCTTTTTTTCTCAAGCTTCCACCACCACTTACATAGTAGACTGAGATTTATTTTCCTCAGGTCAGGTCAGCTTTGAATCAAGACTTCCTTACCTTGTTTAGTTGGGTGAAAAGAGGTAAAAGTTTTTGCACTGAACTGCGTGCGTAGAGAGAAGAAATGAAATGACACGATTCTCTAGCTGAGAAATTTTGGTGGAACTTTTGGAACTAAATTTTTGATAAAACCGAATGGGAGTAGAACAGAGTTGAGCTGCAAATGAGTCTGCTGACGTGCAGTATCGAGAAAGCACGCATTTTCTGACCGAAACTGTAAAACCGAATGGCCAAGCCCCCAGACTCAAACCTTCAGCACTTTTTACGCACCTAGAATTAAAAAGCGATCGAGCCGGCGCATCTCGCGAAACCCCTATCGAAATCCAGCATCGCCTCAGACGGTCGACGAGCTGGTCGCCGTCGTCGAACTTGTCCTTTACTTTTCCTGCACTGCTCTCCGCGTGCTCGTGAAGTCACGGTAGGATCCCTTGCCGCGATACCTTCCGGTCCGGCGGCTTCATTCCCTTCCAGATTGTTGTTGAAGCAAGGAAGGAGGGAAAGCGCAGGTGATGAGTGACCCACAGCAACCTGTTCCTCGACACTTTCCTCTCCATGGATATACTTATGATATTTAGCCTTCTTGCAGCTACAGCTGGCGTGCTTTCTTGGGCTAGTTCTGCAGAGGCCGTCTTTGCTCTATCGGACAGGAAGGGTAGCAGTATATATATATATACTGCCCGAGCACCTTGTTCCGGGCCTCGTCGGCTCGCGATCGAAGCAAGAACCACAGAGGGCGCTACTAGGCTAAGGCGGCGGAAGAGGAGCTCGAAGGCCGAACGCCATGGCGCAGCTGCTGCTGCACGGGTTGATCGACGCTAGGATCGTGGCGGCCGACCTGTCCGTCACGTCAGACGGCCAGCTGCAGCCGACCAAGAAGGTAGAGGTAGTACACTGTTGTATACTCTGTCTTGGAGAAACCTAGTAAAATCTTGCTTGAGCGTTTTATTAGAGGAGCCCAACTCTTGGTTTGGTTTATCAACTTGCAAAGAAGTGTGCTGGAGGACACCAGGTGAACTTTCTGTTTTCGACTTGCCTAGATTGCTAGAGAACATTTCGATTTCACCCTAAAATTCTCGATCGAGGTGAATTTAAGTTTGGTCAGAAATGATATGGCTCAAATAAACCTGTTTCTTTTTTTTTTTTGTTCAAAAACAATGATAAACCCCCTTAGTCTTGCTGCTCATCCTAACATGGGTTGGGTCCCTTTTGAGGGCTGGGCCTACGCATTTCGGCGACGGGACTCGCCTGCGGTACTGCCCATGCAAGTTGAGTCACTGACGTGTGGACCTGGGCTTACATGTCAGTGGCCCAACTGCAAATGGTAGTACTGCAGAGGATCTCTTTCCCATTTCGGAGGTTTGCACTGCTTTTTCAAAGAAGTACTCAACTTTTGCAAAATTATAACATCTTTGAAAAAATACAAGTTTAACGACAAAATTACATATTCATAAGCCTATATATCATAAATCCATGTGTGAATTGTCGCAAATACTCGAGGCTCTAATCAAAATTTGGCCAAACTTCAAAATTTTAGACATCCATAGATGTCATGATATTTAGTTTGGGAACATAAGCATCATTTGTTCAGATTTTCCCAGTAAAATACTTTTATATTCTCAAAGATATATTAGGTATTGTAGCTATATATTATAATAAAACTATTGATCAAAGTTATGTATAACTCAAATACTACAAATATTCATAAGTGCCAAGTATTTATGTCGTGGGTGTGTGTAGGCTTAGCAATGCTAAATATGTATGTACTTTAATGATAACCAAGTTAAAATTTGTAGTTTTGTAAGAAAAAAGAGATATATGTAGTGTTGCAAATCTATCATTTAAAAGAGGTATTGCTATACAAGCCTTCCTCGGAATAATCATGGAATAAAGAATATCACTCTAATTACACAATATAAGTTGTTAAAGACATCGACATTGTCTACAAGGTACAACTCGAACTATTTATTACGAAAATGGTATTCATAATGAAATGGATTGTTTGTCATAATGAAAGTATCTTTGAGGATGAATCTATAATAAGCATAAATATTTATTGTTAATCTATCCATTATTTATGTATTGATGACCGGATTTGGAAAAGTTTGACGGCTATAAAGATGATTTACATAATTATAAGTTGGATTCCAAATCGAAACGCCACTGGTTAACAAACTGATCAAATTTTGAAGGTGTATGCAACCAACCAGACTCGGATGAAGAGGAAGGTCTTTTCATGGATCAGCAAGCTGCCCTTCTGCAAATGCCAGGTTTAGCTCATCCAGCTGGGTTCGCTGACGCTGACCATCCTTGCCGTCGTACATAACCCTGACGCTGCTTAATTTCGCTGTCGCAGCAGCGGCTGGAGAACGCCATCGGCCTCGGCACGGCCGGCAAGCTGTACGCGACGGTGGACATCGACAAGGCCCGCGTCGGGCGGACGCGCATGCTGGACCCCGTCCACTCCCCGCACTGGAACGAGGCCTTCAGCATCTACTGCGCGCACGACGCCAGCAACATCATCTTCACCGTCAAGGCCGACAACGCCATCGGCGCCACGCTCATCGGCCGCGCCTACCTGCCCACCAGGGACGTCGTCGCCGGCCAGAAGTTGGAGCGGTGGCTCGAAATCTGCGACGAGAAGCGCCAGCCCCTGCCAGGCGGGGACAAGATCCACGTCCAGCTCCAGTTCACGGACGTCGCCGCAGACCCCGAGGGAGGCTGGGGCGCCGGCGTCGGCAGCGCAGGGACGTACGTGGGCGTCCCGCGCACCTTCTTCGAGCAGCGCCGCGGCAACCGGGTCCGGCTGTACGGGGACGCGCACGTCGCCGACGGCTTCGCGCCGCGCGTCACGCTCGCCAGCGGCAAGCCGTACGAGCCCCGCCGGTGCTGGGAGGACGTGTTCGAGGCGATCAACAACGCAAAGAGGATGGTGTACATCGCCGGCTGGTCCGTGAACACCGACGTCCAGCTGGTGCGTGACCCGCGGCGGCCGTCGTCGGAGACGCTCGGTCAGCTGCTCATCCGGAAGGCCAACGAGGGCGTCACAGTGCTGATGCTGGTGTGGGACGACCGCACGTCTGGGGGGCTCGGCCCGATCAAGCGAGACGGGCTGATGGCCACGCACGACGAGGACACGGCGGGCTTCTTCCACGGCACCAGGGTGAAGTGCGTGCTCTGCCTGCGGAACCCCGACAAGGACCGGAGCTACGTGCAGGACGTCGAGACGGCCACCATGTTCACGCACCACCAGAAGACGGTGGTCGTCGACGGCGGCGGCAGCGCGGGGCCGAACGCGCCGCCGGGGCTCGTGAGCTTCCTCGGCGGCATCGACCTGTGCGACGGGCGGTACGACACGCAGGAGCACCCGCTGTTCCGAACGCTGGGCACCACGCACAACAAGGACTTCCACCAGCCCAACTTCCCCGGCGCGTCCATCCAGAAGGGCGGGCCCAGGGAGCCGTGGCACGACGTCCACTGCCGCGTCGAGGGCCCGGCCGCGTGGGACATGCTTGACAACTTCGAGCAGCGGTGGCGGAAACAGGGCAGCGGCGACAACCTCCTGGTCGCGCTGGACAAAGCGTGGGCGCCGCGCGAAGCGGCCGCCGGCGACGCCGAGTCCTGGAACGTGCAGGTGTTCCGGTCCATCGACGGCGGCGCCGCGGCGGGGTTCCCGGAGAACCGCGACGAGGCCCCCGACGAGGCCGCGCGGCGAGGCCTGGTGAGCGGAAAGGACCACGTGATCGAGCGCAGCATCCAGGACGCGTACATCCACGCCATCCGCCGAGCCCGGGACTTCGTCTACATCGAGAACCAGTACTTCCTGGGGAGCTCCTACGCGTGGCGGCAGAACGACGGCGTGACCGTGGAGGCCATCAACGCGCTGCACCTCATCCCCAAGGAGCTTTCGCTGAAGATCGTGAGCAAGATCGAGGCCGGCGAGCGGTTCGCCGTGTACGTGGTGCTGCCCTTGTGGCCGGAGGGCGTTCCGGAGAGCGGATCCGTGCAGGCCATCCTCGACTGGCAGCGACGTACCATGGAGATGATGTACAGGGACGTGTCGCTGGCCATCCGCGCCAAGGGGCTCCAGGCCGACCCCAAGGACTACCTCACCTTCTTCTGCCTCGGCAACCGTGAGGCGCCGCGCCCCGGCGAGTACGTGCCGCCGGAGCGCCCGGATCCCGACACGGACTACGAGAGGGCGCAGCAGTCCAGGCGCTTCATGATCTACGTCCACGCCAAGACCATGATAGGTAATAACTTCGCTTCTTAGCCGATTAATGAAGGTTTCATGCATGTTGATCGATAGTTGCATGCTCGATGGCCGTTTGCAGTCGACGATGAGTACATCATCGTGGGATCGGCGAACATCAACCAGCGCTCCATGGACGGCGGCCGCGACACGGAGATCGCCATGGGCGCGTACCAGCCGAGACACCTGGCGACCAGGAACCGGCCGGCGAGGGGCGAGGTCCACGGCTTCCGGGTCGCGCTGTGGCAGGAGCACCTTGGTCAGGCGGCGTCGGCGGTGGCGGGAGAGCTCCTGCTCAAGCCGTCGAGCCTGGCCTGCGTGCGCAGGATGAACCAGGTGGCGCAGCAGCACTGGGATGTGTTCGCGAGCGACACCTTCCAGGGCGACCTCCCTGGCCACCTCATGAGGTACCCGATCGTTGTGGGCGAGGAGGGCAAGATCACAGAGATGACGTCGCAGTTCCCGGACACCAAGGCGAAGGTGCTCGGCAACAAGTCCAATGTCCTCCCGCCCATCCTCACTACATGATTCAATGATGATTGATCCACCGTAAACTGGACGCAGCCTGGAGTGAAGTGTTGTTCATTGTTGTTTGTTGATGTATATACGCAGAGTGTGTGACTTGGTACTGCAACTGATGTGAATAAAAGATGTGAATTGCAATTTATATGTGAATGAACCAAATAAAGCACAAATGTGATTAATTTATATTCTTCTAATTTGCAACCATGCACTTCAATTATCATTCAACCTGAGATGGAACTGTAAGAGACTTATGATGAAATTATACATCCAAATTCAAACTGGGGTCATGGATGCACACAAAAACCTCACCATCCACCAAATAAGTTAAGCTTTCAACTTGGATCGATGCTATCGTACCCTCATCATGCTGGCATATACTGTTAGAAGATAGACAATATTTTAGCATATTTTAATTCTATAATTAAATATATATTTCATAGATATGATTATCGTGAGTGATATAAAGTATGTGCATGTGTTCATGTTTAAACAACTATTAAACATGAATATGAGAAACCGTAATAGTTGAAGGATGTACCCAGAAGCGGAGCCGGTGTCGGAGACACCCGATGCGCTGTTATCCGCTGGACCAGTCATGATCGTGGGCGGACCTTGCTTGAAGTAGTCGTACGGAAGTCGATGTAGGAAGATGATCGCCGTGAAGCCGGGAAGTAGACGTACAGGGAGCGAGCAGTCGCGTGAAGACGCTCCCCAAAAACCTTATCGCCCGCGTACCCCAAGCAGGATCATCAGCAGCAGGACGAGGTTCCGGAGGCTCTGCTCTCGCCAACACCGTGTGTGCGGTGCAAGCGATGGGAATGCAAAAGCAAGAGCAGCAGACAGAGAGGGAGAAGAGAGAGGTCTCCTAAACAGGAGTACCTGGGTTGTGAGTTGGGCGAGTTGTGAGGGAGGAGGAGGGCCTCCTTATATAGACAGGCGGAGGCGGAGAGGGTGCGCCCAGATCCAGATCTGAGACGCGGTGGGATGAACCTGGACGGACGCGGTTAAGGAAACCAAATCACCGTTGGTAATATGCCAAAGGATTATTCCCTCCCAACGGCAAAAAGGTGCTCTCGTCCCGAAACTCATCTCGTCCGCATGCACCACCTCGTCACGCCCACGGCCTCGGCGAGGCGAGGCGAGGCGAGCGAGCGCGCGCGTGTGGCACGCCTTTCTCCTTTATTCAACTTCACAAGAGATGTACCAAAGGTCTACCTCATAAGTCGAATAAAAGACTTCTCAATTACCCGTACGGTATTTCTCACTTTTCCTTAGCATTAAAACAATAGGCTTTAATTCTTTAATTATTGAAATAAATGGCTCTAGGACCATTTATTCTAACAATCCCCACCAAAAATTATAAGTCACATTGGAAATGCTCTCATTTTCCCTTTCTGTTTTGATATACCAGTACTGCAGTGGAGACTGTTAAGTTGAACATCCACCAGAAACTCAGGTTACACTTATTTGCAACTAAACAATGGACTATGCCTTGAATTTCTAGTTTTGTGCATCTAAGCTTGGCCCAAGCCCATTACTGAGACTAGGCTGCACATAGCATCCTCGCGGGTTGGAGCTTATGGGTCATACTCCGTGCCTCTTCATGAGTTTTCTAGAGATTACCCAGATCTCATAGACTATGACCAGTAATCTGACTCATATAGGTGTGCTCCTCCAAGACATACTGTAGGACTATGTCTTTGCTTCAAAGAAACAACTGCATTGTTTCATGGAAGCCACTTGGAACACATTAAGGTATGCATACCAGCCTGCCACACAGTGTTGAAGAGAAATGCATCTTTCCAAGGACAGAGCCACTTCAAAGGTTCTCTTCTCTCAGTCAAACCATAGCTTGTTTCACCATCCTAATTCACGGGATCTCCGATCACATAGGACAGGTTACCACTACGGAAGGACACACGTGGGTCTCAAGCCCAGTTCCCTAGATGCATTATCTATCACAATACGTGACAGACCGTTTGTAAATTGATCTGCCAGGTTCTTAGCCGTATGGATGTAGTCCAGGGCTATAACACCGGTGTTTCTCAATTTCCTGATAGATTTCAACCGCCTCTTGACATGCTTGGATGACTTCATGTTGTCTTTTGAACTGTTCACCTTGACAATCACAGTTTATTAGAATTGCCGGTATCGGTTTCTCAACTACCGACAAGTCCATAAGGAGTTCACGGAGCCATTCGGCCTCAACAGTGGCAGTATCTAATGCTGCGAGTTCTACTTCCATTGTTGACCTTGTTAAGATGGTCTGCTTGCAAGACTTCCAGGAAACAGTGCCACCTCCAAGTGTGAACACATACCCACTTGTGGCCTTTAACTCATCAGCATCAAGAATTCCAGTTTGCATCATTATATCCCTCCAAGACTTTAGGGTCTCCGGAATAGTGAATTCCATAGTTCATTGTTCCTACTAGATAGCGCATCACCCTTTCAACAACACGCCAGTGTTCACTGCCCGGGTTTGAAACAAACCGGCTCAGTTTACTAACTGCATATGCGATGTGGGGTCTCGTGACGCAAGCCAGATACATCAAGGAACCAATGATCTGGGAGTATCTCAGCTGATCTACCATTATCCTTAAGTTCTTCTTAAGAACCAAGCTGGCGTCATAGGGAGTCGAGGCGGGTTTAGCATTGCTGTAGCCAAACCGACTCAGCATCTTCTCAACATAATGAGTCTGCGATAGAGTCACCCCACCATTTTCTCCCTTGATTAGCTTTATGTTAAGGATAACATCAGCCTCTCCCAAGTCCTTCATCTCAAACTTTTGAGATAGAAAGTCTTTGACTTCCTTGATCACATCAAGGCTCGTGCCAAAGATAAGTATGTCATCTACATACAAACATAAAATCACTCCTTCACCCCCACCATAGCGATAGTACACACATTTGTCGGCTTCGCTTGCAACAAAGCCAACAGAAGTCAAAGTTCTGTCGAACTTATCATGCCATTGCTTAGGTGCTTGCTTGAGGCCATAGAGAGACTTCACCAGCTTACACACCATTCCTTCTTGACCCTTTACTACATATCCGTCCGGCTGATCCATATAGATCTCCTCTTCCAAATCAACGTTTAGGAAAGTTGTCTTAACATCCATCTGATGGACGAGAAGACCATGTGAGGCTGCCAGAGAAAGTAGTACTCTAATAGTAGTCAATCGAGCGACTGGTGAGTAAGTATCGAAGAAGTCTTCTCCTTTTTTCTGGGTGTAACCCTTAGCCACAAGTCTAGCCTTGTACTTATCAATAGTACCATCGGGCCTAACCTTCTTTTTGAACACCCATTTGCATCCCACGGGCTTGCACCCATAGGGATGCTCAACGACCTCCCAAGTACCATTCGACATGATAGAGTCCATTTCACTCCTCACTGCTTCCTTCCAATAGTCAGCATCAGGTGAGGAGTAGGCCTCTGCAATGGTCTTAGGAGTGTCATCTATGAGGTATATGATGAAGTCATCTCCAAAGGTTTTCTCTGTCCTTTGTCTCTTGCTCCTCCTAGGAGCCTCATCGTTAACCTCCTCAGGATGCTCAATAAGTGTAGGCTCATTGAGTTCCATCGGCTCGGTGGAGTTGTCCTTCTCAACAGACTCTTGCCTAGATGAACTTGTTTCATCTCTCATTGGAAAGTTATTCTCAAAGAATGTAGCGTCTCTGGACTCCATAATTGTGCCGACAAGCAAGTCAGGCACTCCAGATCTTACTACCAAGAATCTATATCCGACGTTGTGAAAAGCATACCCCAGAAAGACACAGTCCACCGTCTTTGGTCCAAGTTTATGTTTCTTGGTAATTGGCACACTGACTTTGGCCAAGCAACCCCAAGTGTGTAAGTATGAAAGAGTTAGCCTCTTCTTCTCCCATTCCTCGAATGGTGTTACTTCCTTATTCTTCATAGGCACACGGTTCAGGACAAGACAGGCTGTCAATATCGCCTCACCCCACCAATCCTTAGATAGTCCCGCGGTTTCTAACATGGCATTCACCAAGTCAGTCAGCGTGCGGTTCTTTCTTTCGGCAATCCCATTGGATTGGGGTGAATAGGGTGGTGTCCTTTCATGAACAATACTGTGTTCCTCACAGAATGAGTCAAAAGCATTTGAGAAGTATTCGCCACCTCGATCAGACCTTAGGTGTTTAATCTTTCTCTCAAGTTGATTTTCTACTTCAGCTTTATAGATCTTAAAGTAATGTAACGCTTCATCTTTTGAGTTTAACAAGTAGATGTAACAAAATCTAGTGCTATCGTCTATCAACGTCATGAAATATCTTTTACCACCTTTTGTCAACACACCGTTCATTTCGCTCAGATCGGAATGAACTAATTCTAGAGGTGCCAAGTTTCTCGCCTCAGCAGCCTTATGTGGCTTGCGAGTTTGTTTTGATTCAACACATACGTGGCACTTAGAATTTTTTACAGAGGTAAATTTCGTAATTAAACTCAAACTAGCCAAGCGCATCATACAGCCAACATTAACATGACAAAGCCTCGAATGCCAAACATTTGATTCATCATTCATCACAGGGTTCACAACATTATTATCATTCGACAAAGAAAAGCGAACAAGCCTCCGCTATCATAGCATTTTCCAACAAAGGTACCAAACTTAGAAATGATACATTTATTCGACTCAAAGACTAATTTAAACCCGTCTCTACATAGTAGAGACCCGCTGACTAGATTCTTCTTGATGGTAGGTACATGCTGCACATTCTTCAATTGTATGGTCTGCCCCAAAGTGAACTTCAGAGTGACCGTACCAGCACCAAGAACACGCGCATGGGCACCGTTCTCCATCAACAAGGATGTAGTCCCCCCGACCTGGTAAGAAGAAAACATAGAAATGTCAGCACATACATGAATATTAGCACAGGTGTCTATCCACCACTCTGGTGAAGAACATACTGAAAGAACTGTAGGTAAGAAATTATCGTACCCTGATGTTCCTCCACCCTCGCTAACAACCATGTTTGCTATTTTGGGGGCCTTGCGATCTTTGCGATCCGGGCACTTTGCAGCAAAGTGATCCGGACTGCCACATGTATAGCAAGCCCCCCCCGGCTTTCTCTTCTTCTTGTCAGGCCCATCGGCTTGCTTAGCCTTGTGCGGGTATTGTGAAGGCTTCTTCCTCTTGTTCTGGTTGTTTTGGAACTTGGGATTACCCCTCTGCACAAAATTTGCGCTTGAGGGACCAACTATTGCCTTTCCACGTGTGTCCTTTGCTCTCGCCTTCTCTTCAACATCAAGAGTCGCAACAAGGTCATCAACAGTGAATTCCTTTCTCTTGTGTTTTAGAGAGGTAGCAAAGTCCCTCCAAGAATGTGGCAGCTTAGCGATAATGGCTCCAGCCACAAACTTGTCAGGCAACACACATGGGGCCTCTTTGCTGTAGTTCTCGAGCTCCTTAGCCAGCGCCTGTATTTCATGGGCCTGCTCCACCACAGGACGGTCTTCAACCATCCTGTAGTCTAGGAACTGTTCCATTACGTATAGCTCACCGCCGGCGTCAGAGGCTCCGTATTGAGCCTCAAGAGCCTCCCAAATGTCCTTCCCCATCTTGTAACGGAGATAGGTGTCCACCAGGTTGTCAACCAGAACGCTAATGACGGCACCCCGGAACAGATTATCATCTGAATTAAACTTTTCCCCCGAGATACCCTCGGGAGCTTTTCCGGTGATGACGTACATCACGTTCATGGTGGTGAGCCACATGGTAGCCAACTCACGCCACCTCTTAAAGTTGGAACCATCGAAAGGTTTTGGCTTAATTGCATTCACAAAGCTAGTGACACCAAACATATTCCTATCAACATAATAAGGTTTTTGTATTGTTAGAAGATAGGCAATATTTTGGCATATTTTAATTCCATAATTAAATAGATATTTCATAGATATGATTATCGTGAGTGATATAAAGCATGTGCATGTGTTCATGTTTAAACAACTATTAAATATGAATATGAGAAACCGTAATAGTTGAAGGATGTACCCAAAAGCGGAGCGGGTGTCGGAGACACCCGATGCGCTGTTATCCACTGGACCAGTCATGGTCGTGGGCGGACCTTGCTTGCATTAGTCGTACGGAAGTCGATGCAGGAAGATGATCACAGTGAAGCCGGAAAGTGGACGTATAGGGAGCGAGCAGTCGCGTGAAGACGCTCCCCAAAAACCTTATCGCCCGCGTACCCCGAGCAGGATCTTCAGCAGCAGGACGAGGTTCCAGAGGCTCTGCTCTCGCCAACACCGTGCGTGCGGTGCAAGCGATGGGAATGCAAAAGCAAGAGCAGCAGATAGAGAGGGAGAAGGGAGAGGTCTCCTAAACAGGAGTACCTGGGTTGTGAGTTAGGCGAGTTGTGAGGGAGGAGGAGGGCCTCCTTATATAGGCGGACGGAGGCGAAGAGGGTGCGCTCAGATCCAGATCTGAGACGCGGAGAAGACATGGTGGGATGAACCTAGACGGTCACGGTTAAGGAAACCAAATCACCGTTGGGAATATGCCAAAGGATTATTCCCTCCCAACGGCAAAAATGTGCTCCCGTCCCGCAACTCATCTCGTCCGTCCGTCCGTCCATACGCACCGCTCGTCACGTCACGTCACGCCCTCAGCCCGGCGAGGCGAGCGAGCGCGCGCGCTCGTGTGGCACGCCTTTCTCCTTTATTCAACTTCACAAGAGATGTACCAGTGGTCTACCTCATAAGTCGAATAAAAGACTCCTCAATTACCCGTACGGTATTTCTCACTTTTCTTTAGCATTAAAACAATGGGCTTTAATTCTTTAATTATTGAAATAAATGGCTCTAGGCCCATTTATTCTAACATATACAATATGGCCATTTACTGGGCATCCTAAAATATGGTCATTTACAGATTTACTAGGCATCATTAGATATTTATCTAAAACATAGACTTGCATTATTTTATATATATTTATATATATATACACACTATAAGTTTGAGACTTATTCATACTAGAGCACAATTTTTTAGTATAAGGAACCATGTCTATTATGTTGCTAGAAACAAGAGGTTCCATATATGAAGCCAGATAAGCTTCCCTTGGGGTACAATTATCTTCATGTTGAGATCCTTTTTGCATGAAGGAAAGAAAAAAAGGGTTTGTGATAATGTAAAATTCACTTCAAAAAAGAAGGTAGAAGAGTGGAGTTGAATAATGTCGGACTTCCTACTCAAATAGAAACTAACAATGTGTCGTCTCCACACCTATTCATTGTTGGAATCCTTGGCCATTCAAAATCATTGTTTCCATGATTGACAAAAACCATTGTTTCATTATTGTAGCAAGATTAAAAATAGCAATTACATATCTTCAGTTAATATTTTCTTTTGAATGTAAAGTATTAGAATGACATATATTTAGGAACAAAACATAAATGATAGAATGTTTGTACACCCATATGTAATGTTTTATGGTCATCACTTACCTACGGTTTAGTACGAAGAAGAACATGAGAAAATTGCAATTCAAATTATTCTGTATTCTGCAATGCATGTTATATTAAAAAAATTATATAAAAATGATAATATCTTTAGAAAAACATCTCAGTTATATTTCACAGAAAATGTAAAGAAATTAATACGAAATTTTAATAGTGTTGCTCACAATCTCTCATTGGAATAATGTATGTTCATCATTACCATATATATTTTTTTTCTAAAAGTCGAACACTAGTCTCAAAACATAATTAGCTAAAAATTCTAAATCAAACCTTTAGATTATTTTTTTTTAAAAATACTTTCTACGAAACTAAAATATTTTATAAACCTAGAAAATGTTCCAAGTTATGAATAAAAATTATTTGATCTTCATGATAAAAATATTCCAACTTTGGAGAAAGTTCTAGCTTCAAGATTAATTTATTTACAATTTGAGGAGAAAATTTCAATTTAACATAATTTTCTTGCTTCACAAGAGAATATTCTAACTACTGAATGAAAATAAGGTTAAAAATTAAAAATCCAATTGATTCTTATTTAGTTGCATTAATTTTAAAACAACATAAACATTCAAAACTAATTCAAATTGGTAGCCTAAAGAGGGTCATGGGCCAGGTCCAGCTAATGCAAATGAGGTCTCTGGATCTGCACCGCGAGAAATGAAAAAATGAATCATTCCTTGCGATGTAGGCTCGAGCAGGCGGTTGTCGTGACCCCTAGTGACACGCGCTTGCGAACGAAGGGGCGGTGCTTGAGGCGGTGCCCAATGGTGCGGAGGTGCGACGGTGCTCGACGGTCGGAGATGGGCGGCGCGCGTAGGCGTAATTCTTTTCTCCCTTCTCCCCCGCCATTGATGTGATGCTACAGTAAATATGTGATAATTAAAAATTAACTAGGCTCGTTAGATTTGTCTCGTGAAAAACTTACTCTATTTATGCAAATAGTTTTATAATTAAATTATGTTTACTCTTTCAAAATAACTTCCTGTCGTTCCATGTGACATGAATTATGGACCCCCTCCCCTCGCGTCGCCCTCGCGTGAGGGTGACTCGGGGCCTCCCACCCGCCGCCACCAAGTCCCGCCCGTCCTGCTCGGCGGCGGTGGCCAGCGGCGGCAACGCAATAGGTGCCCGCGCGCGTCCTCCCTTCCCTCCTCCTCCTCCTCCTCCTTCTCCTTCTCCTCCTCCCACCCACCACACGCTGGTCGCGCCGCTGGGTTGGTTCCTCCCTCCCCCGTCCCTGGCCGTGTCGGCGGTTCCCGGCCGCGGTCCTCGCGACTCGCCTCGGTCTCCTTCCTCCTCCCTCTTTTGCCTCCGCCGCCGGGGACTCTCGGGGTCAAACCCTAGATCTAGGGTGCCTGGCCGCCGCCTCCCCATTGGGGGTGATCTGCGTCGCTGGCCGGGTCAGGCCCTTCCGGCGCCGGCTGCAGCCGGGACGGGCTGCCGCCACCTCCGCCGGGTCACCCTGGTTCTGGCGTTGGCGGCGTCGGATTGGCCTCTCCGTGGCGCCGGCGACCCTTCTCCTGCGCTCGGCGCCGTTGACGCGGCTCTTCGGGGCTGCCGCGGTTCCCCAGCCGCCGCCTCCGCCGGGACCCCGGGATCTGGGCACCGGCGGCCTCCGGTCTCCTCCTCCGTCGCCAGCTCGGTGCCGTCTCTCCTTCCGGCGGGCTTGGCGGCCGTGGCGGGCGCTCCTCCTCGACTGCTTCCGCCCCGGCCCCCTTCCCACCAACGTCCGGCGGTTCGAGCAGCCCTGGATTTGGATCTAGGGTTTCAATCCCTGGGTTCGGGCTCGCTGGGTGGCCGTGCGTTTCGTCAGCTCCGCCGGCTGCCGCGGCACCCCGCCGGCTCCTCCTCCTCAACGACGACGACGACGACTCCTCGGCTACAACGACTCCTCCTCGCCGGCCTCCTCGCCGGCTACCCCCCGCGCTCAAGGCCGCGACACCTCCGCTGGGGCCCCTTCGTTGTTGACTGCGGCCGCGGCACCTCCCTTCCAGTGGCTGCAGCCCCTCGTCAACGCCGTCGCCCCCGCCGGCTTCCGGGCTGCCGCTACGACCTCTTCTCCCTGGCGGCGCAGCGGCCTCGCGGCACCAGGACCTCCTCCTCGACGTTGGCCGCAGAGGCCATGGGGGATGCGTTCGCCGGTGGCCGCGGGTCGCCGCTCCCTCCCCGCCGACGATGTCTGCTACGGGGCCTCTCTGCCGTTGTGGCCGCGGGCCGCCGCTCCCTCGCGGCCGCCGCTCCCTCCTGTGTCGTAGGCCACCGTTCCCCCTCCGGCGATTGTGTCTTCACCTCCCTCTCTCTCGTCTTCTCCTCTGGTGCTCCTCGTCGTCGTCAGGCTCACCTCCATCTCTTCAACCTTGCCTGCTTTCGCCCTCCTTCGTCATCATCTTGGTTCCCCGCTGCTACTTCCATCGTCCTGGCTTTCCTCTAGAATGCGGCTATCGGATGTGTGTTGTTGGCGTTTTGGAAGTCTTGGCGAAAGTCTTTTCTCTAGCGTCTGCTAGATCAACAATGGTTGCGCTCTTCCGTGACTCACCCTGCTAAGAGCATTGTTGCAACCTCCAAATCGCTTCGGTCTGGCAGGTGCTGTCGTCGCTACCTTCTTGAAGGTGTCGTTCTGTAGGACCTCTTCGCTCAGCCTATGCTGCTTCCGGGGGTTTGTTTGGCGGTGATGTGCGGGTGTCCGCGATATATCTTTTTTACAGGCTTGGTCGTCTTAGGCCTTAGGTAGTCTTAGTGTGGTGTGGGTGAGGTGCTTTTCTTTTCTCCTCTGTTGTCGTTCCGAGCTTTCTTTCTTATCTTCCGCGTTTTGGGGTTTCTCCTTAAACCGCGTTTTGTAAAACTCTCTTCTCTTAATGAAAAATGTGATTTGCTTAAGTATGTGACATGAATTATTATAAGTTCCTATGGCAGTGGCAAGCAAGCAGGCGTGCCGGCCGATCCTGCTCGTCGCATGCCAGAAGGCTGCTCGGCCGCTGCGCCCTTGGCGCGCTTGGGCTTGGGCATATGCATGCAGGGAGGGGAAAGTTGACACGCCTAATAACTTCGTCGCAGCCTTTTTATTCTCCTCAGTCCTCACCCAGCCACCCGTCCCTACCAGCTGTGGCCTGCGGGATCTCGCACGACGCCTAGCTCCACCCCCTGCCTGCCTGATGCCCTGATCCCCGCCGTAGCGCATCGGCGCGGTGTGGAGGAGGATCCGGATCTGCCGGTCTGGCTGGGGCAGAGACGGCGCGGCGGCCGGCCGGCCGGTCTTCCATGACGTCCGGCACGGATTGCTGCCAGGATCCACGGAACCGGGCCTGACTTCCGTTCCATTCCGCTTCGGCCGGCCCCCACCACTCACTCAACGAGGCAGAGCAGAGCCGGCGGCCGGCACTCATGCCCGTGGCGAGGCTCCCCGCACGCTCCGTCCCCCACGCGTGCGTGCTGCTGCCCCCGCCCCGTTCCCCGGCACCGTCAGAGCCTCCCAACCTGGCGCCGCACCCTCCCTCCAAGGGCAGCGGACGAACTCATGATGCAGCCCTCTCTCCCAGTAATCATCACAGCGATGCACACTCGATGAACAAGGCTCCATCCAACAGGGGAATCCTTGGAGGATACCACTCTACCTCCTGCTCGCTCGCTGCTGGGCGTGCACGCGAAGCAGCGCGCCATTTTCCCAACCGCATACATGTCCTCTACGAGAGGAAAGTACCACTACAATCAATAATATGAACACCAAATTAAAGGTGCCAGCCAGGGCAGTATCATTACAAGGTGTATAAAGCCGTCGTGGCAAAGCAAGTTTACAGAGACGAGAGCACATATATGGTAGTAGTGGGCTACGTAGCGAGAAAGGAGAAAGAAGAAAGCCACAGCCACCCACAGGGGGTTCATGAAAGCTGGTGTTGAGGTTGAGCTCCATCCCACAGCAGCAGGCACACACAACACTTTGTTAAATGCTGGACCGGCTGGACCCCAAGGAACTCCCCACACAACCTAACCTTGAGCTATCTCCTTCCCCCCTTTGCCTTTGTTGGTAGTTGGGGTCAAAAAGCCATGGCCGCAAACAGCACAACAGCAGTGCCCTTTGCATGGAATGGGCTCCCCTTTCCTCTCCCCCCTTTGCTTGCTTTGGATCAAGCTCAGGCTCGGCGAAAGATCTTTCTAGCTTTGCATAACATATTGCTCCTATCAACGCCATGAGGGACTTTTGAGGAAGGTGGTGACGAAACAGGCACTGAGGCACACCACCGACAGGGAGGGAGTATGGGACGGAGAAGATCACCCGAAGCCCTGTGGCAGAAAGATGGACAGCACTCCAGTCCACCTCAATGGAAGAAGGCATTGCATGTCTTGATTCGGTTTAACTAGCATTGTGATGCTACATGGTCATTGTCCACTCAATCATCAAAGACTTCTGTTATGGGTACAGGCCTAGCAAAGCAAGCACCACCCATTTAGTCCAGTGCATCCTCTCTCTCAAGCACCACACACCACAGCATCCTTTTCTTCAAGTGCATCCTCGTCTCTCAAGCACCACACCACTGGATCCTTTACCTCCAGTGCATCCTCCTCTCAAGCACCAAACTGAGTTTATCTTTGGCACCTTCACCTTATTACTAATACTGGCACAGTGGCACTTCATATATGTAGAAGCTAGTTGCTTCAACAACCCAATCACCACTGCCCAGGGGTGCTAGAGGGAGACAGCTCCCAGCGTCTTGACCTTCAATTTCAGGTACTGCAGGTAGCAGATTGCTTCGTCGAGAACAGCTGTGGCATCTTTTGCGATGCCCCCAGGGACGATCTTCCTGAGCGCAGCAACAGTCTCTTGGATCCTCTCCCTTCTTCGCTTTTGATCATCTGGGTTGTCACCTTCTCCTGCTTCACCTTCCCCAAGAGCGAACTTGTGGTCGCTCTCCACTTCACCAATGCAACAGGACTGTGCATCAGAGTCATTGACAAGAAGCTTCTGTCCGATGGAATGATCAAGCCTCGCTGAACTGGCCGTGTCCACAACAGACTTGTCGGTGCCAGAGCTGAGTTTTCTCTTCTTGGCCGGTCGCGCAGAACCTGCGCTAGCACCAGCACTGGCCACTGATTCCACACTCAAGGTGTCATTCTCAGCAGGAGATGGCTTCCTAACTCTGTTGAGTTCTTGCACCTTTTCATACCCTTCATCTGAGTCAGAATCCAGGAGTGCATTGATCTCATCTGTGTTCTCGTGAATACCCTCAGTTTCTTCTGCTCCAACATCAGTTACATTAGTCTCATTGCTACCTTGGAGCTCTGGCACAGGATCCAGTGTCCCCTTGCTTACCAAAGGAGCTGCAATGGGAGTATGATTCTCCTGGTAGAAAACCAGAGATCTCTTATGAGACGGATACAGTGCAGACAATTCCAAACTGGGCGCTAATGTTGTGACAAATCTCGGAGCCATTGGGAGAGGTCTGTCAGCAACTGATGCCGTGAAAAATGGCACAGGTGCAGCAACTGTGTTCAGATATGTAGGCAATGCCACCGAATTGGTGTCGACAAGTCCAATATCAGGTGGGCAGATGATATTGGCCGCAGAGCTTTCGGTGTTGAATTTCCATGGAGGATTAGGCCAATGGCACCAGGGATTAACCTTGTCCGCCATGAAGAGACAACCGCCAAAAAATTACCTGAAATTACCAAGAAGAAATTGAGCATTAGTATACCCATATCAAATAACAATAGGCAGCCGCAAAATGAACGAAATAAGGATATCATTACCAGCAGAAAGTTCAGATGAACGGGAAATTCTCCCACTTGAATTGTGATGGAGAAAAACCTAAAGCAGAAAATTTTCTTCAGCAGCAAACGGAGAGCAGAGCGAAGCTACGTCACGGGCTTGAGGAGATGGCGGAAATACTCGGCCTACAGAAAATATGCCAAAGCAATGTAAGGACCATCAGGTGAAGAAAGGCAACTCTTAACAACAGGTGGCTTCTTTCCTCACATTACCTGGCAATTCTGCAGCGGCTGGAAGCAAGCTATAACTCTCACAGCGATTCCATTCTCATGCTTAAACACGCGGAATCTTGTCTGAGCAGCTGCTTTCCACACCATTAGTACTCCACTCCGTTCTCCTCAAAAGCTTTGCGAAGCAACCACAGCAGCTTAACAGCAACACCAGAGACTCGATGGGGAAAGTTTTGAAATGCCTTCACAAGCCTATGAATCAGGAAGGTCTCCGGTATCCACAGAGCTGATTTACAGAATCACACGGCAGTAGAGGTTCAAGGAGATCCCCCTGCGGAACACATCAACCGAATGACCCAGCCATCGCATGCTTTCAGGGTCCCTGAGCTATAGTGTCAAGTCGGATGAGTCTCCGGTCCTTCTGCTTATTCTGCACCAGAAATTACCTGCACAAGAGGAAATTCGGTTCTCAGTAAGTATATTGATACACAACCGCCCTGGCATATGCAGTAGACAATCTAATTTTGCATAGCAGTAATCTGGTCCCAGTATAATTTGAGAAAATGAGGCTAATTAAGTGGATTTTGAGAAGCAATGTCCAACAATTCAGGCTCAAATTGGCAAGCAGCTCTAAGATCCAGGTGCCGTTAGAGCAGAATGCGAACCCACAAGTTATCCGAACCGCCAGTTAACACAAGAATTCACACCGGGGCAACTGGAAAGAAAAGGAAATGCGGAGGCTCTAGCACGCTTTTCCTCCCATTGGGACACCACACAAATTTTTACTACTAGTAGTAGTGCTTATTGTATATGTGCATACGACGCGGTGGAGCACGAAATGGCGACGCAACAATCCCCCGAACGAGCCCGGCAACCAGTAATAAATCTTGGAAGGCCCCATTCCAAGAAGAGTATACAGATCGATCTGCCCATTGAGGCAGACCCACAATTGAGTGGAAGGGGGGGTGGCAACGGAACCCCAATGCCGAATCCCCCGAACACTTAGAAAAAGACCCAAATTACCAACCACCATTATCAGCGACGGCACCGGCGAATTTGAGACCCGAATCTACAAGCCGAAGACACCGCAGCCAGAATGGCTTCCCCGAAAGCCCCCCAACACAAGGCAGGCCAGGCCAGGTCACTCACCAGATCGAGCGCGGCGTGGGAAGAGAAGAAACCGGATGGAGCGGACGGGAGGCGGCCGATGGGGGGCGGCGAGTCGAGGGGAGCACGCGCGCGGGAGGAGGAGACGGGACTGCGAGGAGGAGCGTGCGCGCCTCGGAGTCGGAGGCGAGGCGTGCGGGCGAGTCTGTGGTGGTGGCTCACGAGAAAGGCAGTGAGGGAGAAGAGGAGGCTGCGGGGGAGGGGAAGGGCAGGCGTGTGGAGTGGACTCTTATGGGCGGGCCTTGACGGAAATGCCCCGGCGGCGTGCTGGTATTTGCTCGCGTGCACTGTCCCTGTCCGGCTGTCCGAGTCGTCGTGCCACGACAGTAGGCCTTGTGGCTTTTCGGAGGGGCGCCCGGTGGCTATCATTTCCTCCAGCTCGGCCACGCAAAGAATTCTTCTCGGTGAAACTCTTTTTAAAAAAAAAAATCTCGGTGAAAACTGAAAACCACAACAGGTGCACGTCCAGCGTATGATTAGTGACACTTGAATTGAACCTAGCTAGCTTGGTTATAAATGGTACGTAAGACATATACATTGTAGATGTAGTGTTGTCGAAACAATCATTTGATAACAGCTAAGACATATACATGCAGTTTGGTTTCAGCGTTCCTTTCTTTTATAAGTTCCGTTTTTAATAATTCAAATGTTCGGTATATATGCGGTCTACTATTTATTAATTTTGATATCTTTTTAAAAATTATCACTAGTGAAAGACAAAATAACTATTTAATTTTGGGATAGAAGAAGCTGGTCTATCGTTCTTGTGGAATCTTTCTAAGGTTTTTTTACTTTACTGTGCTTTTTTCTATACCATAATTGAATTTTTCAGTAGGGACCATGCCCGAATTTCATTACTGTTAAGCAACAAAATTATAGAGTTCGTTAAGGATTTGTCACGTACGCACCAAACCGACTTATTACACATTCTACCAACGTACATGCCCAGGATCCACCGACTGGAGAACACAAACACAAAAAGGACTCCTAAATCTGAACAACATGTTTTGACCAAGACAAATTCAAGTTCAGTTTCTTTCGCCTCAACAACCTGGACTGAAGCACCATCTAGAGCTAAATTTGCTTTCTCCCATGAGCTTACTGCAGCGCCATCACGCCATCATCCACATTCTCTGCATCTTGATGAGGATGAAAGTAGAGTGCCGCTTTTTTCATGGCTTCAACCCCGCCTCCAACTGAAGCTTGTCCTCCTGTTTATTTATACCTACACAATAGGAAATAAAAGATGAGGCTAAACAAACAATATCAATAGGAGATTTGACAGGTTTATTTTCAAAATACACATTATTTCTACTTTTCCAGATAGCCCAGCATATTGCTGAAAGCCCTGTGAAATAATGAATTCTCTTGTTGCTACCCATATACAGTATCTGTCAGCCCACTCCCAAAACTGTGAAAAGGAAGTAGGTCTACATTGAACTCCAATCACATAAGAAATCAAACTCCAAATGTATTTAGCAACAGCACATTCAAAGAAAATGTGTTCTATGGATTCATCTTCATTGCTGAAATAGCATCTTTTATCGCCATGCCAGTTTTTCCGCAGCAAATTATCTTTTGTTAGGATAGCGTTTTCTTGCACTAACCACATGAAAATCTTGACTTTCAAAGAAATTTTAGCTTTCCAAAGTTTCTTATTAGGATTACTTGTTTTAGTATTGCAGAGATGTGAGTACATGGATTTAACCGAAAACATCCCCGACTTTTCCAAAATCCATTTTACCCTATCTTTGTCAGAGGATAGAGCACAAGAGGTGGTCATATCTCGCAGCTTCCTTAACCGATTTTGACATCTTTCATCCAACCATCTTCGAAAATTCAACCTCCACCCCCTTTCTGCCATCTCTGCTACAGAGTTCTTCTGTTCTAGGCATATCTCAAATAAATCCAGAAATTTTTCTTTTAACGGCACCATCCCACACCAGGGGTCTCTCCGGAAATCTATACTTTTACCATTACCCACTACCATTATTCTTCATTTTATATAACACTCTTTGACTTTGATCAGATCACACACAGGGGATTTTCTAGGATGGTTTTTTGACTTGGGTAATCCCCTTGTCAATTTTGTATTTTTTTCTTTACATTTTCCTGCCATATGCCCTCCTCATCCTCCAACTTCCACCACCACTTACATAACAAACTGATATTCATTTCCCTCAAATCCTTAATTCTCAAACCACATTTTTGCTAAGTGTTCACCGCTTTGCTCCACTTAACCAAATGATATTTCTTCTTTTCACCTCCCCCGCCAGAAAAGCCTTTTTCCTAGTTCTGTCCAATTTTTTCACAACAGTTTTGGGTAGGAGATACATTAACATGCAATACCTAGGGGATATTACTCAAGCAGGCGGTGCAATAACATAATTGAATTGGATTTCCATTTTTGTTGACGTCTATCCTCAAACTAAATGATCGTTTAGAAAATTACACCATGATATTTTCAAACATTAGCTATTGTCACATACTAGTATTTATAGTATACTACTAGCTGCATGTGGATTCACAAAGTTAGTGCACGATGGGGCTAGCAATCATTTTTCCCAATTCTTAAAGATAAAGAAGCAAGAGTGGGAAAGATGCGGGCGACGGAATTCATTGCTTTTTTCTCTTTGGATTTGTTTACCAGTGGTGCATGTAGCTAGGTTTGGTAGTGCTACTAGGTAGGAGTAGCTAGCTAGTAGGATACGCATGCTGCATGGCATGAAGTCAGAGGCAAGTATAGTTGTTCGTGGCTCGGCACTCGGCAGCACCAAATAAACCGTGTCCGCACGCGCAATGGAGGTTGACGAGTTTGCAATGCTCGCAACATGATGCAAAACGTACCTCTGCTGCCCCCTTTTTGTACGTTGGTAAGCCACCACCTTGTTCTATGCATGCATGATGCATTATGGGATTGGAACCTTCTAAGAACTGTTGTCTGTTATGTATACATATATAAGGATGCATTATGGGAGTATGTATATAGCCAACTTACTCAACATATATATACTCTGCGTCAGATGGCAGGATATAATTAATGATATAAATGTGATATAATAGAATGTGCAACCTTGAAGCTAGGTACGACTGTATGTACATCAATCATTCAATCAAGATTGGCTTCTGGTTTGATTGGGTGTGAAAAAGGTAAAGTAGAACTATATATGCTATTTGACACATAAACATCCTCTTTTTCAAATTGGTGTCAAAATTCTGAGCCGGCATATGAGAACCTTTGTATATCGTTTTCGGCCTCAAGAAATGGAGCACCCATTCATTCAGTTCCGTGGTGTCACTCTCAAGCGGAATGCGCCACTCCAGTTAAGCCTAGCATGCGGGTGGCTTCGACGCTGACAGGATATAGGAGAAACACGAGAGGGAGAAACATCAGAGAGAAAGGAGGAAAAGGAAAAGGTTGGGCGGGCGGTGCCGGTTGGAGGAGATTAAAGAGAGATCCGGCCCCAAAGAAGCACGCGTGCAGCAGCCGGTTTCTCGGCACGGCAGGAGCAGAGCAGGAGTGAGTGCAGGACCATCATCCACCACTTGTCCCGGAGATGCCGGGCCTGCCTGCAAGAAAACAAGCGCGTGCATGCCTCAAGGCTTGGCCTCCGAAGCCAAGCAAGATGCATGGATTGGGTTGAAGCGTGCATGGCATGGCGAGCAGCTCTGCACGGTTTCCCACTCTCCTCTGCGCCGCCCGCCTGAGAAGATGAGCATGCATGCACGCACTGAGCAAAAGGAAAAGGCAAAGGAAGAAGGCGCGCGTAGGTAGCCGGAAATGCCTGCCGGGGCAGTCAGTAAAGCCACGCGCATTTTGTATGCGTGTCAGCGTGTGGGTGTGGCCACCGTGTCTGCTGCTGCCCTTTTTCCGCTCTCGATCGTGCCCAATGGATGGCGGTGTGGCAGTGACATGGCTCATGGAGCTCTCGCTGTCGCCGCTGAGCGCTGGCTGGCTGCAGAGCAGAGTGCAGCAGAACCCCCGTGCGCCGCCCGCCGTCGTGCCGCTATCCATCCATCGCTTTGTAGCACCCGCCCCAAATCCCCGCAATCCTCTGCTGAAGCCGCCGGCGCCCCGGGTGTGCGGCACCGAGGGCGGCCCGCCCATGACGTTGAGAGGGGCAGGTAATGACTTCAGCAGATGGAGCTAGGACGCTCTGTACCTTCTGTGGCTATGCGTGCTTTCTAGACCTTTTTTTTCTGGCAATGCTTTGGTACGTTTGTCCGATCCGATTTTGTGTTTATTTGTGGCGATCTGACCATGATGTTAGCCAAGATATCTTGGGATTAGGGTCATACTACTTTTCTTGGATCTTGTTTATACCGTAGTGATCTTCAGAGATTTGGTAGAATTGAAAACGTACCTAGTATATATCTAGCTATTACATTCAGATGTCCTTCAAATTTAATTCTACCAAAGTAAGTCACCTGAATACCCGTAAAAAAAAGTAAGTCACCTGAAGTGTGCGTTTCCAAGCTGTGCATCGCATTTAATCATCACAGTAAACTACGAAAGCGTAATAAAAATCATTCACTAAACGAAATACATTGTTACAGAGAGTTAGTATTAATCTGTGATTAGGCCATTAGCATGTCAATACTGAACACACTAGCTCGCATCTGCTGATAATGATAAATCATCATGATAAGATAGCTAGGGAATAAAAGGAGCTGCACTCACCACACGTGCAGCAAAGTATTCAGTTCCAAATATTGCTGTTGTGTGCTGATTATCGTTTATACCTTTTTGAAACATATGTCTTCTCTTCAATTATAGGTGAGTTAGGGAATTCTGTTACCACCCATTTGGTGAAGACACAGAGATGATTTTCTTTGTGGCGTGTTATATCTTTGCTAAGGTGGTAGGTTACAACACCTTCACCTTTATAGATTATCCATGGATTGATCTCTGTGTGCATATGCATATAGGATGCCATGTGGAGGATTGCAGTCGTATCGTGTGGCTTATGATATGAATTGATGGATTTTAATATAATTACTTGCATTGCGTGTAATGTAAAGACATTAACCTATTTGAGAGATTCTTCTCCACAGGAAGACACAGGTGTGTGTGTGCTCCTCTATATTTGCATTATTTATTTGCTTCCTTGAAGATACTACTGGTAGTGTATACGCTTAGGTGTGCACAAGCTTGCCAACTTGGTACTCACGGTCTGATGGTTTTCGATCTGGAATCAAGATGTCGATCTCCTAATTATTTAGGACCCTAGATGTTACTTGTTATAAATAAAACTAATTCGCATACTGTACACATAGACTGAATAACTTTGAATATTAGTTTGATGGCTTGTGATTGATGTATGTTGATGGTGATGTAGAAAACATCATAGAAATCATGGTGGATAATTGTTTCCTTCGGAATGAATGTGATGATGTTCCATCTGCAAATCATGCAACTGAGTGTTATAGAGATCAATTAAATGTTGTACTGTTGGATCTAAAATTAATCAATTGATTTTCATGTGTCATGTTTAGCTTCTGTTACTGCATTTCATATGTATGATGTTGCTCCTTTGCTATTTGATCTGTGGCTGTGAGTATTAATTGATATTTGATCTATGCTGCACTTTGAACAAAATATATATTCAATCACTATTAGCTTCTGACATATACTTTTGTTAGGATGAATTGGGCTTCTTAACTGGTGGTGTAAGCTTATCTTCAAAGAAAACTGACACTGGGATCACGCGCGTTTGAGAATGTGCCTTCGATTCTCAATTTCTCACCGATCACTGCTGAGAATATTTTACGAATTGGATTCTATAATATTTATGCTGACTATTCCTGAAGATGTTTAGAATTGGAGAAAATTATGTACTCATTAACCATGTTGTTTATGTCACTTATTCAGTCTGTAATATTTCCTGCATAAGAGCTACATGCACCGATGCGTGGTGTAGTACTTTAATTTTAACTGGTAGCACTTTGCTTCCTTGTATATGCGTGGTTAGCAACCCACAGATAACAGATTCTTATATTAAAAAAAAGAAACCTGCAAACCCACAGATTCTCTTATATTAAAAAAAGAAACCCGCACACATGGTGCGGGGCGGGGCGGGTGGTACATATTTATGGAGCGGGGCGGGTTGACCAGTGAAATGTCATGTCATTAGAATGGGTAGGGGCGGGTTTGGGGCGGGTTTAACCCCACTAGCAGGAGAGTGCAGCAGAACCCCCGTGCGCCGCCCGCCGTCGTGCCGCTATCCATCCATCGCTTTGTGGGCGCAGCAGCAGTGGCGCTGTGCCATCCGTCGAGCTCGCGAGTTGCGCGACCTGGTGGACGGTGGTGGTGGATGTGCATGCGGCTTTGTGCGCTCGCTCGCTTGGATGTTTCTGTGGTGGACGCCGCAGCCAGCTGCTGCTGCTGCTCTGCTCTCGTCGTGGATGGGCGGCCGCGATGCACGGACGATGGCATTATGCCATTATGCCTTCTCATTGGCCTCTGCCACACTTGCCATTTCATGAATATTGTTTTTGTCCTTTCATGCAAATGCGTGGAGATCTGGATGTGCGCAAAACTGCAAATGCGTGAAGTTTTGTAACTGAGGGTGTGTTTAGAAGCCCAATTTCTCCCAAAATTCACTATGTAAAAAGAAAATTCTCCATCACATCAAACATCACATCAAAAATGTCGACACATGCATGAAGTACTAAATGTAGATGAAATCAAAAACTAATTACACAGTTTGGATGTACTTTGTGAGACGAATCTTTTGAGCCTAGTTAGGTCATGGTAGGACAATATTAACCACAAACAAACGAAAAGTACTACAATACTTTTCAATTCGGAACAGTGCTTTTTAACCTAAAATTCGTGTAAAATCCAAAATTTTGCATCCCAGGAACTAAACACACCCCGAAACCCGCCGCACCGTTCACTCGCTCGGTGTGCGTTCACCCGGCGGCCGAACAGGAACGCTCGCGCTGGCCCATCTCGGCTCCGTTTTCCTGCTTTTTCGCCGTACGTAACGTGCTCCCTTTTCACAAAGCCAACAGCATGGTAAGGTAACAACTCGATTTCGTACTCGAGTTTAGGTCAAAGCTGGTGGGGGCCTAGCTAATTTTGGCGCCCATACCGGCAGCTGTACGAAGGACTTGTAGTAGTGCGCCACGCGCGCCGTCGTCTTCGTCGTCCGACTGCTAGTACTATAGCTTTACCAGCTGCTACGGCCGTCGCCGCTCCCCCATGCACGCCGTCGCCCATCGTGATTCGCGCGGTACTTGCACGCGTATCCCGATCGCACCCCTGTCTGTCAGGGCCGGTTTTCCAAGCCGTGTCTGTGCACACTATAGTCTACTGTACTCGCACTGTGACCGACCGGGTCCATTTGCGACTATGTCAAGCACATCCAAAACGCTACGTTCCCACCAAATTAAGGGCGTTCCAACATTTCCCAGCTACGACTATAGCCCCGTTTGGCCGAGCTCCGCGAGCCGCTCCGCGGGTCGCTCCGCCAGCGCCGGAGCGGAAGTTGTACCAAAGACTTTCTTGCCCAACCTCCTGCTGACGTGTCCGTGAGAGAAGAAGCTGTTTTTGTGGCAAACCGACAGAGCCGGTGGAGCTGAAAAATGCTGCTCCTCCAGCTCCAGCTCCGACTCCGCCAGGGCAAGGAGCCCAGCCAAAATGGGCCTATGTATATATGTGGACACACACAGACCATAGAAAGATAAAAAACAGCCGGTTCATAATTGACGAGTGTGTATTTCTTGCACCAACATGTTAGTCATTTTTCTAGTGCTTAAACATTGCCTGTATAGGTTATCCCTCAAGTTGCTGCAAATCAATTCCTTAACTTACTAAATTGGTGCATTCATACCCCCTTAGTTTAACAATGGTTTAGTACTATCTAACTGTGGTTTCTGCCTAGGTAATTATCTGACTAATCACTACTTAATATGCTGAGTTGAAGATATAAAGGTCGCAAGAAAAATTCAGTAAATCCTTTAAAGTGGCTACCACAAAAAAATTATCAGAAAATTTGACATAACTGATTCATACCAAACTTTTAATTCGACATTAGACATGACTAATAGGTGGTGATTGTAAGATGACATACATGATAAATGTTATACTTTACACATACTTGAGGGATGAAAATACACTTTTTCATATAATTTGCCGTGTAGTTCAGGAGTACCGTCATGAATGAACAATAAATGATGGAAAGAATAAACCACGATAATAAGTTGCAAATACCGGATTACCACCTCATTTTTCAAATCAAACAGCCTATTTAGAATTTATCCCCTCTAAAGAAATTCAGAGGAATGTTATATAAGTGGTAATTTAATTTGGAACCAAAGATTAGGTCATTCTTGGTATAAGTTTAATTATATTACTTAAAAATGTAGGAATTAACTGTACCAAGGCAACAATATTTGGGTTACACCCTTCGTTGGAATAGTGGCTGACGATCATAATTTGTGCAAACATGCATGAGCACACACATACCTAAACTACATTTCCTTTATAAAGAAGTTTCTTCAATTTCTTATTAGGAACAACCCATATTGTGGTGGTCAAAAGATTAAACTCTATAATGATGGCTTTAGTTGCCAACACCATCCACTTCAACTAACAAATATATTTTTTAATATCCCAAAGAGTGCCCTCCATATGAGAATTTGTCCAAAACAAAAGAAAGTTGACAAGAAATAAAGAATGCTCCAATATTAACTCGAGATCAAACTATGATAAATTAAACAGAAATTTCTTATAGTAAGGAAAATTGGAAAGGAATATAAAAAATCAAGTTAATTAAAAATAACTAAAAAATGTAATTGATACCAATTCTAGCAAAAAAAAAGAGGTAACCCAGAAAGGGAGATGAATGGGTCATGTTTCATTTTTGTAAAACAATTTACTCCCTCTGCCAAAAGGTAACCAATTTTTTTTCTGTCCTCAGATCAAGAGTTATAATTAGGAATGTAAATGAGTACGACTTGGTGATCGATCTGATTTCCATGTCACTTCAATATAATTGATCATCCAGCATGAGTTCCATGGAAGTTTTTGGCCAATAGAACGACTGCAAACAACCTTGCAGTGCTAAGATGTAATGAACTCTAGACATATATATTTACCATGGTACATACTCCATATTAAGTTGCATGCACCGATATTAGTTCAATACAAAATTTAAGCAGCTGTCTTCAGAGACAAACCAAAAACTTGGAGGGTGAAATATGTATAGTAGGATAAACGTGGCCCCATATCAATTTATAGAAAAACCATAGCTTTGGAGTTATTTAAAACATGCACGCACAAAAGTTAGTCCACGCACGCCGATGCAGCCGAATCTTAAGAACCTCTAAAGCAGAAGATTTGGGCCCTAATAGTTTATTTCCCCCTCACCGTCGTCATTACATCGGCACTCCTCCTTGCCTGCTGCCCCCTTTATCTGCACCTTTTTCCACTTTACACTCTCTCTCTCTCACACACACACAGAGAGAGAAAGAGATGATTAGCAGGAAGGATTGTACACTAGCTAAAGGTGCCTGTAGGCTAAAGCAAGCGTGTGGTTGGCCACTTTAACTAATGAATGGGTTGATTACATCTGCTGTTAAGTTAGTCGATAGTAGTGGGAGAAGAAATTAAAGAAGGCCGGGAACAAACAAACAGATGGCAACAAAGGCAATGCATGCATGCATGCGGCCAGCCGCGCGCGAGTCAATCCGTGGGGCACACAGGTCTATCTGCTAGTAGTAGCTAGCTACTCTTTTGGTCTACCCCTCCCCCTCCTTAATCTGCTTTAGCGTTAGTTAATCACCCTGCCGACTGCAGACTGTACTGTGGTGGTTAGCTAGCTTGCTTAATCTGCAGCACAAATTAAAGCTAAGCATGAGTGCGTGAGAGGCCCGGGCGGTAGCTTTGCTTTATTAAAGCCCAGCAAGCGCTCTGATTGCATGCACCCGCAGCAGACTAATCCATCTATCCTAGGCCGCTAGGCGTGAGGCAGGAGGGCTCCGGCCGGCCTCTCTCAGCAGTGATCTCAGCTAGCTAGATATGGATTGATCTGAGCTGAGTCTCTGACGACCTGGCCCTTGTTCGTCAATGATGATACTAACCTTCTATCTTTAGACGACTGACAGTATACTATTAAGGAGCTAGCTGTGTCTGCATGACGCGACGTGTCGCACGCGGAGCGCGCGTGCGGAGGGAGGATTGAGGTCCTTTTGGGCTTTTTTGGTTATGGACACAAGGATATGGCGCAGTTTCTGCTTCTTCCCTTTGATCCATAAACTATGCAAAGGGGTACGGTCACTGGTGGAGAACGATCCTTTGATCCAGACCTTTTGTCCCGGTTTAAATTTGGAGCCGGGACAAAAGGCTTTGGGGGCGACGTGGCCCGTAAAGCCTCCGAACGACCCCTCCCCATTTGTCTCGGTTGGTAACACCAACCGGGACAAATGGGGAGGTCTCCAACGGCTATTGCAGCTTAATTATTGGCCCCGGCAATTTGTCCCGGGCGGTGTCACCACCCGAGACAAAAGGGGTGCCCTTTTGTCTCGGGTGGTGACACAGTTCAGGACAAAAGCTTTCGTCCCAGATCGTTTTACGACCCGAGACAAAAGAGTCGCCTTTTGTCTCGGGTGGTAAAACGATCCGGGACGAAAGGCCGGCGCCTATAAGTCTCTACCCTCCTCTTCTTCTTCCTCTGCCCGTACCATTTATCCATTTCACACTCGAGAGCTAGCTCAAGCTCTCCATATGGCGCCTCTCTCCGAGAGAGGTGCTGTCCAATTTTTTCGTCATCAATTTGTGAAGATTTCCCTCCTCCAAAGTGTTGCCAATGTTAGATTTTTTATTCTCTTGTTGTGTTTAAATTTTGATTTATGGTTTAGAAATGGAGAAAATAGCAATTTTAGTTTCTAGGTAGTAGTAGGAGCTAAGAGATGAAGTTTTTTAGATGTTTTAGATTTAGAAACAAGTAGTTATTTAGCTACTAATATTTTTTAAGCATCCTCTAATTTTCTAGTATTTGATATAGAGGTAATTGATTTTTACTTTTAGAAATAATGAGAGATGCATTTAAATTTACATTTAGAATTAAATTATTAGAAGTTAGTTTATTAAAAAAAATGGTCATTACCAAACGAAAATATACTACCTACCTATTTAATTCATTTTTATTAAGTATTTCTTGTTTTTATTTAGAATACATTTAGGCATTCTCTTATTTTTAGAGACAATAGAAATTTTATTTCATTATATTTAGGCTCTTTGTATTTATATAGAAAAAAATTAAAATATTATTTGCTGCAACATCTGGAAATTCAGACATATAGTGCACCGCCTCCAGTTCCGATAGGAGCCAGCTGTTCAAGCATAATGTTTTAAGTGACACCTCTCAGGAGGTTAGCTTTAGCATATACAACAGCTCTTAGACACCTTATTCAGAGAGTGAGAGAGAGGATGTCGACATCATGCTTGATCAGCTGGCTCCGTCGGAACTGGAGGTAGTGCACTATGTCAGCTTCTAGATTTTGAACCACTGCTTCAAACACATCTCTGAATTCACGTATTGTCTTCAAATCATCAACATGTTAAGTATTTCTTGTTTTTATTTAGAATACATTTAGGCATTCTCTTATTTTTTTTTCTTTCTTCCATATACAGTCGGTTGGACGTTCTCTACCAGTAGCCTTACATCCTAGCTATCTACAGTCTTACATCACCGGCGAGCTGGGGCTGTACGTGGCTCGGTGATGTAGGGCTGTAGCTAGGTAGGAGATGTAGGGCTGTAGCTTGGCGATGTAGAGAACTGTAAGTGGGAGAGCGAGGTGCGTGTATATGTGGAGAGATGAGGCTGTACTTCCTAAATGATCAGGGTCATTAGAAAAGGTACAGTACAGACTTACGTCGCCTCCGGCCTCACTGCAATTGAACGAGCTCTTGCACTTATCTGTTTAGTTATTAGAAAATGAGAAAATAGGTCTTATTTATTTTGTTTTTATATAGAATAAATTTAACCATTCTCTTATTTTCCTGCAGAGATTGTAATAGTTTTGGAAAACTATGGCAAGTTATTCTGGTCACGGTGGTCGTCGTGGCGGTCGTCGTGATGAACGACCACCTTTTGCTCGTCGTCCAGGCATACACTTCACCCATGGTGTGATTGACTTACCTACTGGTGATCGAAGCCAGGGATCTCGTCCCAACATAGTAATATTGTTTCCTTGTATAAATTTGATGTTTACGTACTACACACGGATAATAATATTATTTTCAAACAATGCAGGTTCTCAATCATTTGCAGTGGCTCGCACATGTTGTTGAAAATTTAGGTGGTACCCCTCCTGTTTCACAATGTGCCATTGTCGGTCCAAACAATTTCATACAATTAAAAATCTCGTTTGACATACCCGTTTGAGGACAAATTCGCTCATCACTGTCTTCAGAACCCATCCAAATGGTCTCAATTGTTGGGTGGGGTACCCCTGCCATGGTTAGGAGGACTTATGAAAGGACCGCTGTGCAGGCATGCTTAGAACAACTTTACGCTAATGGGTACTTTGTGCCGGATTACTCTTATTTTCTAATCAAAGCACTCGAGGAGGGAGAAAGTGTGACTACAACCGCAGAGAGACTTTGTCGGCTGAATGAACATGACATAGTATGGAGCATCATTTAATGTTATTTTAATCTTCTTATTTAACATTTTTATGAGTCATAATAATATTATTCTTAACTGTAGGATTCACCATCTTGACTCCCTGAATACTGATCTTGACTCCCTGAATACCAATTTATGAAATTTACCATCTTGACTCCCTGAATACCGATCTTATCATGGCCTGGTGTTGGCAAGTGACAGTGCAATTCATGTGCTAATTAATAAATTAATGCATCCGCTAATTAACTTTGTCTTTCATTTTCTGTAGTCTGGAACTTACTACGATGAGAAAGCAGGGTTATCACCGAATAGGTTTCATGGACCCATCATTAGTTTGTCAAAACCAAGTAAGGCTCTAACCAAAACAGCATTCGCAAGAATCCTTAGGACCTTGAATCGGCTGCATTTCAAGGAAGTGATACTACTACCTTACAACTTCAAGTATGTGCGATTACCATCTTATTAAGGGTTTACATCTCTAATTATCCTAGTTATTATTATTTAGTTCTAATTTTTTCACCATGCATGTATATACAGCTTCCACTGGATTCTTCTAGTAATTCAAGTTGACAAGAGCAACGTCATGGTCTTTGATTCGTTGAAAAGAAACCCTGACAAATACCAAGACCTTCAAGATATGTTTCAAAAGTAATAATTCTATCCAATACGTTTACTTTTATGCAACAGTGTGTTTATGTATTAACACTAACTCTAACTTTCATTGTTGTCCGCCAGAGCTTGGGAAAAATTCACTGCTATGAACCCTGGACAATGGAAAACTAAACTTAGATTCTATACCGAGATTTTCCGGTACGTAAAACAAAAAACAACTTCAGCTTGAGCAAATTATAAAAGGAATAACACTAATATTTCATAATTGTTTTCTCCAATTTAGTGTATGAGACAGGAACAAGGGACCAATTTATGTGCATAAGTGTGTGAGTTCATCCACAATTTTTGCACTGCAGACCCGGGAGATTATACTGTAAGTATTATGGTAAACCTATTAATAAGACATCATTTTCTAACCGCTTATATATTTAATTCTTGAGTGTTATATATTAACATATTCGCACATTACAGAACTGCATGATTAAGGACGCAATCATTGAGAAGGATCGTCTCTTGGCGATTCAAGAAAGTTTCGTGAGATTCATGATGGACGAGGTGATTAGCTCAAAGGGAAGACATTATTATGACGGTCATCCAATTCAGAAATGTTAATTAGCACCTCCGGTGGAACTTGAGACTAGAATTAGAATGAAACGATATTTTGATGTATATATACTAGTTTCAGAAAATACAATCTCTGCTTTTGATGTAATATATATATATATATATATATATATATATATATATAGTGTATATATTTATTTATAAGTTTATTCTCTTGATATAGTACGTATATATAGTAGACATGTATAATTAGTGCAAACATTTATACGTACACGTAAAATACACCCATATACGTGAGAATATACGCGTACAACATTATTAAAACAACTGGAATTGAAAAACAAAAAAAAATGACGGCGAAGCCTTTAGTCTCGGGTGGTCTTGCCACCCGAGACTAAAGGGTGGGCGCACAGGTGCTGGCCTGCCCCCCCCTTTTGTCCCGGGCGGGACTACCATCTGAGACTAAAGGGTGGACGCACAGACGCTGGCCTGCCCCCCCCCTCCTTTTGTCCTGGGTGCGACTACCACCCGGGAATAAATGCCTCCCTTTATTCCCGGTTGCCCACCCGGGACAAAAAGGGGGGAGGGGGGCTTTTGTCTCTCACCTTTCGTCCCGGTTGGTCCTTAGGGAGATTACGCCATTCCCAACCGGGACGAAAGGCCCCGCTCCACCAGTGGGTGCGTATTGATGAATTTTTTGTTAAGTGTTGACGTGAATCACGTACGCACCCATGCGTGCTATATAGCTGCTGCTGCTAGCTTTAATTAATTTGCTACATCAACCGAGACCTAAGCTGCCTTTATTTGCAATAATAATGCATGGACTAGTACTATGAATTTATTTCTTTCCTATACAAACTTAGATTTGTGCTGGATGATGCTTAGATTACAAACAAAAAGCATATAGTACACTGGATGATGCTTAATTAGAGAAGTCAAACAACACACAGCCTACGCTATCAATAAATCTCAATTCATGCTTGACGATTATTATTCCTACAAGAACGACTTCTGATCCAAAGAGTGACATGCGATCGATGATTATTGGCGCCACCTTTTTCTCCCTTTGCTGGTTTGCATGAAAGCTCAATGCTGAGTACTAGACCCATAATCTGAAGATTATCACTACATATATAAGTGATGCAGTTCTTTCTCTCTTTCTTTTTCCAAAGACGAAACCATGAATTATTCCGACAAAGCCACCAAATAACCTAATATATGTATGTATAATATATCCTGAACAAAGTAGTGAAGTAACCCAAACCAAGATCCGCATTCTTTAAGTATTCCCTCTATCTCAAATTTGTTGTCGTCTTACTTTTTCCTAGATACATTTCTTTTGTTATGCATTTAGATATATACTTATATAGATACATAACAAAAGGAGTATATATAGATACATAACAAAAGGAATGTATCAAAAACGAAAACGGCAAATAATTTGAAACGGAGGGAGTAGTTTCATCAGCATGCATGTACACAGAGATCGCGTCTGAAAGCCAGGAAAGAAGGCCGAATGGCAATTATACTTGGCGTACTTAGCTTGCTAATAACACTGTGAGCTAATCCTACATCCAGCCCCCGTCTGGTTTGACTCTCCTAATCGGAAATGCATCCTACGAATCAGCAGCAGCGTGCGCGCCGGATTCACGCGCGCGCGTACGTGGGCTATTCACCGCACTTTGGATGTGCTAGCGGCTGAGCCACTCGAGTCCGGGAGAGTGGTTGGGATCGCACTCAGCTAGCAGCTAGTAGCTCGGTCACTTTCTTGGGCGCTCCAGTTACGGCTGGGAAAAAGGCGAGTCGTGATTTGTGCTCGTCGGCACCACCCCTGTTTGGGAGAGCTCTGCTAAAAAAACCAACTCTGCTTCACAAACTCCACTTCTTAAACTCTGCTCCACCTCAGTAATTTGGAGAATCATGTTTGGGAGAGCTTCACTCCACAAATCCTAGAGGCCCAACTCCTACACCCCTGCAGCCCAGTGTGCAACTAGCGGCCCAGCTCGGCCCATTTAATTTTCCCTCACTTCCACGCGGGTCCCGCTTGTCGGGTTATCTTCAACCCCACAACAGCTGCTGGGGCGGAGGCGCAGGCTATCCCGTGCTCCTCCTCTCTCCCGGCCTTGAAAACCTAGCTCGACGGCGGGCCCACCTCAGCGGCGGCGGCGCGACCTCCCCGGCCCAGATCCGGCGGCTGGCGGCACTAGGGCGCCCAGAACCGGTGAGATTGCAGCGGCTCGTGCTGCTAGCCTGCTGCTCGTCGGCCATGGCTGGAGGAAGGTGGCTGCCGCTGGACCTGTCATTGGCCACCGCGGCGGCGGGAATCTCGTTCCACGGCGAGCCAGGAGGAGATCGTGGACGCGGCGGCGAAGCGGGTGCGGATGCTGGAGGAGGAGGCGGCCGTGCTGTAGACATACCGGGCGGTGCGTGCGCCGCCGCACCTGCCGCGGCCCGAGGTGGCCATCCCCGTCGCCACCGTCTGCTTCTCGGCGCGGCTACCGGCGCCGACAACGCTGGGCTCCCTTACGCGCGTGCTCGAGGCGTTCCGCCGCCGCGGGGTCGAGGTGCTGGTGGTCACGGCGCCCGACCTTGCCGTCGATTCGCCACCGGAGTGCGGAGAGGGAGGTGCCGTTGCCGGAGCTCTGCCCAGCCTCCGTGCTCGCCGCGCCGGCCATGGAGGAGGGGATGGGGCGGCGCATAGGTGGATGGAGCAGGACAGGAGAGGAGGGCAGCGACCACCACCGGGGAGGGGCGCGGGGCTCGCTGGCTCGGCCGCCGGCAAGGAAGGGGGAGGGAGGCGGGGCGCTGCCGGCCGGTGGTGGGCTGGGTCGGCAGGCCGTGGCGGCGGGGTGCCGCGAGGCGAGCCGACTGTTGACTTTTTCTATTTTTTTGGTGTGAAAGGGTATGAGGAGGTGTGTAACCAGTGGCAGTGGGTAATTATCTCGAACTCCAACAGCTCTCAAAATTGGTGGAGCACCTCTTGAGGAGTTCCCAAAAAACCCTGGAGTGGAGCTAATATTTCTCAGAGTGGAGTGGAGCTCATGGACCTGTTTGGATATTTTTTCATGGAGTGGAGCTGTTTTTTCCGGAGCAGAGCTCTCCCAAACAGCCCTATATGTGTACTATACCATCGGTCCCACTGCACAACGTTCCATTCCATTTCCAGCTTCTTCCACTTTTCACGCGATGCACGGCGGCTCGACCTGCAAATGCATGCTATGCCATGCTTTATAGGCCAGGCTTCTGGTACGGTGGTGTATGGATCGTGTTGGATGTGATCTTATGCAATGCAACTTAACACGTCACTACGAGGGAACGAGGCTTCCATCCAGGATATTTTTCACATTAGTACTGATTTTTTTGGCGTCCAGTACTAATGTGAACAAGAACCGGTACTAATGTACCGTGTGAAGAGAGAGCCCCGCGGAGCCCTCGCGTGACCCACATTAGTACCGGGCCGTATTACGCACCAGTACTAATGTGGGACATTAATACCGTTGCGTAATACGACCGGGTACTAATGTGAGGCTAACACATTAGTACCGGGGCTATATACCACCCGGTACCTAAACAAACACATTAGTACCGGGAAAAAAACACCCCGGTACCAATACACATGCCCTCCCACGCAACCTCCTCGCACCCCAACACTTAGAAAACAATCCTCCACCCCGGCCCACATCTCCCTGCCTCTTTTCCCTCACGCCTCCACCTTCCCTCAGCCTCACTCTTATCCTTTCATATTCTTTCCCCCATCTAACTCGAGCGGATCTCGCAGGGGTGTGTAAGGCGGCGGTCGGGCGCGCGGCCCCGGCCGGGTGGCCGGCCTCGGCGCGACGGGACACGACTTGGAGGCCGGCGGCGGGTGCGCGGCCGGCCTCGGCGCGGCGGGCTGCGACCTGTAGGGCGGCGGCGGGCGCGCGGCCGGCCTCGGCGCGGCGAGCCGCGACCTGGAGGCCGGCGGGGCGCGACCTAGCCTAGAGGCCAGCGCGCGGAGGATCCGGCGGCCGGGAGGCCGACGGGATGAGCCTGTAGGCCGGCGCATGGTTTGTGTGGCGCCTCGCGAAATGAGTTCTTGTGTTCTTGAGGGTTGCATCCTCATTTTTTGATTTTATGTGAATCGTGAGTTGGTATGTTGTGAATCTTGATTGTGTTGTGCGAATTTTGTGAGATGTATGAGATATAAGATGTGATGTATTATTGTGAGATGTATATTGTGATTGCCTAATTGAAAACTTTTTGTGAATCTTGATTATTTGTAAATATTGTGACTTTGAATTTCGATGATGAGATGAGATGAGATCAGATGATGAGAAAAGAAAAGAAAACGAAAATGAAAAAGAAAAAAAGAAAAAAAAAGTATGTCGGGAGCATCCCACATCAGTACCGGGGATTCTTACCACCCGGTACTGATGTGAACATCAGTACAGTGAGCCACTCGGTACAAATGTAACTTCACATTAGTACCGATTAAACAATATCGGTTTGAAAACCGGTACTAAAGGAGGGTTACAGACCGGTACCACTAATTGCTGCTGGTTAAGTGTTGTTCTGTCCGTAATTATCGCCATGCATGCAGGCCCGTAGAGTTGTGCAACGCACAGAGGTCACGAGAGTAAGTTTGGTTTTGTCTCCATGTGTACACAAGTTACGAGATTACAAGAAGAAATAATATTTACTTTTATACTTACTTTTTTGTGTAAACCACTAGTTATTAAAACGAGTCTTGTATAGCATGAATTACTATATATATAGTATATGCCTACTACCATTGTAGATGTAAATCCTGACAACTATGATTTACGAGAGTTCTATTAAGGATTACTAGAGTCTATGACCTTTATACACCATTTTATTTTAGTAGTAATCTTGCAAATGGTGGTTTACTACAATATGTGCACCCATGTATGAATTACTAGAGTCCGCAATACTCTAGTAAATCTGAAAGTACTATAAGACAAAGTAGTAACTCAGTTATATCAGATCGTAAAGAATATTTTTTTAGTAACTCGGCACACCCCATTCTGATAAACAAATTGTTTACCCAAAATACCGATAACTTGCTTGCACCATACAACATGCCATGCATGCATGCATGTACGTACATCTGGCAGAAATTTGGATCGCATGATCAGCCACTCCCCTACTATTGATTTACGTAATTAACAACTCCTCCAAATCAGGTCGTAATGATGAGTAATCACCCTCATGGTCCGTGACCAACTACGTGGGGATCCTGGTCAATTGTAGACTGCCACATGGACTGGCTATAGAATAAGGACTGGGGCTGGAGCCCCCTACCCCTGCGCTGTCCATTGGAGCCCCCCTCCCCCTCCCCCTCTCAAAAAATTTGTACCATGCATGAAGTGAATGAAGAGGAAGAAAATGAGGAGAAAGAAGAAGAGAAAGGAAGGAGGAGAAAGAAGAAGGAGAAAATCAGCCCTCCCTCCTTTCAAATTCTGGATCCGCCACTGACTATAGGGGCGTAAATCCCTACTTTTCGAACTCTTAGATTGTGACTAGAGAGGTTGGGATTGATCCGACCAATTGGGGGTGACGTGGATCAATCTCAACCTCTCGCCTGACATCTCATGACCTCACTCGTTGAAGGGTGGGGATTTATCCCTACATATGGCCCACTATCTAACATGTATATTTGTTATGCTGAAATATTATTTGGATTAGATATGTGGTTCGATGAGTGTAATAATTTAAGATGTTACCTACAGTCGTCATTCATCTCAGCCAAGGAAACAACCTGTTCTCTAAGCATGTGTTTGGCTGGGAGACAGGAAGGGATGGGATGGTTCCGTCCCTATTTTTTGGGATGAGACGGTTCCATTTCGTGTTTGGTTGAAGTGGGATGGGATGATCCCGTTTAGTGTTTGGTACGAAGGATTGGAAATCAGGAATGGATGGAAAAATCGACACATTAGTTGTAGGTTTAGTGGGACCCACATGTCATCCGTGGGACCCACATGTCATCCTCTACCCATCAAACCTTATCTTCCCGATCTCCCCTGCGGGTGGGCGGCGGTGGGTGGGCGGCACCGATCTGTGGAGGCTCCGTCAGCGGGCGGGCGGCACGAGCAGCAGGGGGTGAGCGGCGGGCGCGCGAGCGGAAGCTCGGAGGTCGAGCTCCCCTGCGCGAAGGTCGTGGCCGCAGCCTTCGTCGTTGGCGGCTCCACGGGGTCGAGCTCTCCCTGCGCGGAGGCCGTGGCCGCGGCCTTCGTCGGCGGCGCCTCCACAGGGTCAAGCTCCCCCCGCGCGGCGGCCATGGCCGCGGCCTTCGTCGGCGGCGCCTCCACGGGGTCGAGCGCCCCCGCGCGGCGGCCATGGCCGCGGCCTTCGTCGGCAGCGCCTCCACGGGGTCGAGCTCCCCTGCGTGGTGGCTAGGGCCGTTGCCTTCGTCCGCGGCGCATCCTCGCCTCCGTCCGCGGCGCATCCACTCGGCTCGCTCGTCCACGGCGCCTCGCACGAAACGGAGACGACGGCGTCGATCGGGGACGACCCCGTCCGCTCGATTTGGCCGGACGGGTCGTCCCGCATCTCAGGGCTGATAGGGACCGTCCCGTCCACCACAACTCCAAACCAAACACTATCAAATTTCGGACCGTCCCGTTTCATCCTCCCATCCAAACACATGCTAAAGCAGCCCACCGCGTTTTCGTTCTGTGCGCATGTTCTGGAAATTGTATAGGAAACCGGTTACTCCTCCAAGAGAAAAAAGGTCAGCAGGCGGCGAACACCAGAAAAAAGAGGAGAAAAAAGGAAGAAAGAAAAGAAGAGATAGTGATCGATGGATGTGGCCTTGGCTAGCTACACATCCCGGCCCCCCGTCCATATGAATCCATCACGAACATCACTCCGGAAAAGGCCCGGGAAAAAAGGCAGGATTATTTTTGACAGGTGACAAAAGGCGGGCAGGGGAGGAGGTGAGGGAATCCCGTACGAGCTCCCCACCCCCCATGCGCAATGCATTGCGGCAACCCCACCGGCAAGCAAGAGCAAAGCGACGCGACGCAGCTGCTGATAAAAGCACCTACGGAGGAGGAGGAGGGCTTGGCAGATAAAGGCGATAACCCCCGGTGATTAGCGTAGCATCGGGATGAAATCATGCGCTCGGTCCGGCCGGCAGAGCAGCCCTGCACCTTTCGTGTGGGTGGCTCCCAACGCCCCCCCCCCCCTGTTCCCCATCATGCGGGCCGCTGTGCTTAATTTGGTGCCTGCGCTGCTCTTGCTCGTCCGATCTCCATTCTGGTTTTTTGTGCTAGTGTTACGTGTCGCCATGTGTTATGGTGGGCCGGGTGTACCAGCGCTGGCACAAGATGAACGACGCGGCCGCGACGCCGCGTTCGCTCCTTCCGCAAGACTAGGAAATTAGTTGGCTTAATCCTTGAGTTAGAGATATTTCATTTACTTTTTTTTACTTGTTAGAGATAAGATTTGCTTAGATTGGTTTGTTAGGAATTAGGCTATATAAGCCTAGACAATCAATGAATAAAGATTAGCTGGAGATTGAGTTATCTCCCCAGCCTCGCAGCTCTCTCGCTCTGGTGTCGCGTCCTCGCCGACGCCGAGAGCCAACCCAGGGCCCTCCGACGAACCACGACTACTTCTTGCGTAATCTGAACCAGAGTTCCAACAATCTGGTATCAGGATCGCCAGGAGCGATGTCGTCTTCCAACACCCCGTGACTTCCGCGTCTCAGCCGCCTCTGACCACCTCGCCTCCATCCACCGGCGTTCTGGCGTGTTCCGGGGCGCCTGTCTCGTCCGGACCGTCCGCAACGGCGGCCCAGGCGGCCGCCATAGACGTGCTCGCCAACGCCATCTACGGCCTGCAGCGGCACGTCTACCACATCGCGTCCTGCATGCCGGGCTACGGTGGCGGCGTGGGACACTACGCCGAGGCCAGCAACTCGCCGCCACACCCTCTCTACGGCATGCCAGGATACGGCGTGCTCACCTCTGTTCCGTCTACAGCACCGGTCATCGTGCACACGTCAGCGTCGACCCAGGCGGTCCCGATCACCCAGATTCAATTCCCGCCATCACCGTCGCCAATCCCGGGATTTTCCCAGCAGTCGCCGGTCTACCAAATCCCCCCACAGCAGCCGCCGCTACAGGGGGTCCGGCACCCTCTTCACTTCGGCCACTGGAGGACCAGGCCGAGGGCGCCGGCGTTCCGCGCTACTACAAACTCTCCTTCCCCACCTTTGACGGACGCGAAGACCCCTTGGGATGGCTCAATCGCTTTGAGCATTTTTTCCGGGCGCAACGCACCGGCGATGGCGAGAAGGTCGGTCTCGCCTCCTTCCACATGACCGGCGCGGCCCAGCACTGGTACTACATGCTGGAACGCGACGCCGGCATGGTGTCCTGGCCCCACTTCAAGGCGCTTTGTCAGCAGCGTTTTGGCCCGACCATGGGCACCAATCACTTGGCGGAGCTCGCGCGCATCCCGTTCCGCTCTTCCGTCGACGACTACATCGAGCACTTCCAGACCCGCATGGCGCACGCCGGGTACCTTTCGCCGGAACAGCAAGTCCGCCTTTTCACGGGTGGCCTCCCCGACTCCATCCACGTCGACGTCGAGCTACAGCTTCCACACGATCTGCAACGCGCCATGGCGCTCGCACGCGCGTATGAGCGTCGCGCGGCCGTGGTGTTGCCCGCCGCGGCGTCTCGGCCGCCTCGAGCACAGCAGCGCCAACCCCAGCCCACGACGCTGCCATCTGCCCCTGCATCGACACATCCCCTGGCGCTTACAGCCGCCCCGTCACCGCCGCCGCCACGCCAGCTTCGACATCTCTCACCGACAGAGATGGCCGAGCGGCACCGTCAGGGCCTCTACTACAACTGCGACGAGCAGTACGTGCGCGGCCACAAGTGCCAGCGCCTGTTCTTCCTGGAGGTCACGGACTTCGTTGACGACCCCCCGAACTTGATGGATGAGTTTCCTCCGGCGACCGACGATGAGCCACTGATCTCCCTCAATGCCATCACGGGCATCCGCTCCGAGGACACAATGTAGGTCCACATCTGCGTCGGCAACGTGGTGCTCACCGCCCTGTTCGACACCGGCTCGACGCACAACTTCATCAGTACGGCGGCCGCTCGCCGCACCGGACTGCACTTCCTCGACAGCAAGGGCGCCCACGTCGTGGTCGCCAACGGTGACCGTGTCGCCTGCCGCGGCCTCGCCCGCAACGTCGCCGTTCGCATTGGCGATGAGTACTTCACCGTCGACTGCTTCGCCATCCCACTCGACTGTTACGACGTCGTGCTCGGGGTTCAGTTCCTCCGGACTTTGGGCCCAATCTTGTGGGACCTCGACGATCTATGCATGGCGTTCTGGCACCAGGGCCGGCGCATCCTCTAGAAAGGCATCGGCTCCACACGCACGGACATCAAGACACCAGGGCCCCTCTACGCGGCCCGCGGCTCGGAACCCGCGTTCCTCGAGCGCCTTCTTAGTTCGTTCGAGGACATCTTCGCGGCGCCGTCGGGCCTTCCACCGCCTCGCCCCTGTGATCACCGCATCCACCTTTTCCAGGGACAGCGCCGGTGGCCGTGCGCCCCTACCGGTATCCACAGCTCCAGAAGGACGAGCTCGAAGCGCAGTGTGCCGCCATGCTCGAGCAGGGCATCATCCGGCCATCCACGTCGCCGTTCTCCGCCCCAGTCCTCCTTGTCAGGAAGCCCGATGCCTCATGGCGCTTTTGCGTCGATTACCGGGCACTCAACGGGCAGACGGTGAAGGACAAATTTCCAATCCCCGTGGTGGAAGAGCTCATCGATGAACTTCACAGCGCGCGTTTCTTCACCAAGTTGGATTTGCGAGCAGGCTATCACCAAGTGCGCGTTCATCCCGATGCCGTCGAGAAAACGGCGTTCCGGACGCACCATGATCACTTCGAGTTCCTCGTGATGCCTTTCGGCCTCACCAACGCGTCGGCGACGTTCCAGAGCTTGATGAACACCGCGCTCCGTCCCTTTCTCCGTAAGTGCGTCCTGGTGTTTTTTGATGATATACTCATCTACAGCACTACGTGGACAGAGCACCTTCAGCACTTGCGCGTGGTGTTCACCGTCCTGCGCGAGCATCAACTCCGGGTGAAGCGATCCAAGTGCACGTTCGCCACCGACTCGGTCGCCTACTTGGGCCATGTGATTTCTGGGTCCGGTGTGGCGATGGATAAGGAGAAGGTCGCCGCGGTGGAGTCCTGGCCATGCCCAGGGAACGTGCGGGCGCTGCGTGGGTTCCTGGGCCTCGCCGGGTATTACCAGCGCTTCATCCGCGATTTTGGAACAACGGCGGCGCCGCTCACACAGCTCCTCCTCAAGGAGGGCTTCCAGTGGACCGACGCGGCGACGACGGTGTTCGAGGCACTCAAGACGGCTCTCTCCACCGCGCCGGTACTCCACTTGCCGGACTTCGACCGGCCGTTTGTGGTGGACTGCGACGCCTCAGGCACAGGGTTTGGCGCCGCTCTTCATCAAGGCGCGGGACCCCTGGCCTTCTACAGCAAGCCCTTCATCGCCCGCCATCTCAAGGTCGCCGCGTACGAGCGTGAGCTCATTGGCCTCGTGCAGGCGGTGCGCCACTGGCGCCCCTACCAATGGGGCCGGCAGTTCGTCGTCCGCACGGATCACTACGCGCTCAAGTACATGCTCGATCAGCGCCTCTCCACCGTGCCCCAACACCAATGGATCAGCAAGCTCTTCGGCTACGACTTCACTGTTGAGTATCGGCCGGGCCGCCTGAACACGGTCGCCGACGCCCTGTCACACCGCGAGCAAGACACGCCCGCGTTCCCGGCACTAGCGACGCTATCCGGGCCGACATTCGAGTTCTACGCTGAGCTACGCACTGAGCTCCAGGACAACGACGACCTGCGCCGCATCCGCGACACCATCGTGGCGGAACGCGGCGCCCCGTGGCACGTCGAGGACGGCCTCATCATCTGCGGCACCCGCGTGTACATCCCGGCCGTGTCTCTGGCGCTCCAGACGGTGCTGCAGCTTGCCCACACCAGCGGCCACGAGGGGGTACAGAAGACGCTCCAACGCCTGCGTCGCGACTTCATCGTGGATCGCGATCGCCGCGTCGTGAGCGAGTTTGTGCGCGCCTGCTCTGTCTGCCAGCGCAACAAGATGGAAGCACTCCATCCCGCCGGCCTTCTTCAACCTCTCGACGTGCCGACGCAAGTGTGGGCGGATATCTCAATGGATTTTGTCGAGGGCTTGCCGAAGGTGAATGGTAAGAGTGTTATACTCACCGTGGTGGACAGGTTCTCCAAGTACGGGCACTTCATCGCATTGGGCCATCCCTACACCGCGGCGTCCGTCGCTCGCGCCTTCTTCAATGACATCGTCCGCCTGCACGGCATGCCGGCGTCCATCGTCAGCGATCGCGACCCGGTCTTCACCAGCAATGTGTGGCGCGACCTCTTCAAGATGGCGGGCGTCAAACTCCACATGAGTACGGCCTTCCATCCCCAAACCGATGGTCAGTCCGAGGCGGTGAACAAGGCAATCGCAATGTACCTTCGGTGCATCACCGGCGACCGTCAGCGCGCGTGGCTGGAGTGGCTTCCATGGGCCGAATACTGTTACAATACGGCCTTTCACTCCGCCCTGCGCACGACACCATTTCAGGTGGTGTACGGGCGGCCGCCGCCGGCTTTGATCCCCTATGAGCCGGCCTCAGCCCGCGCGGCCACGACGGATGCTCTGCTTCAAGACCGCGACGCCTTCCTCGCCGATGTTCGCGACCGCCTCCTCCAAGCGCAAGCCTACGCCAAGCGCCATTACGACGCCGGCCATCGCCCACTGGAGTTCGCCGTCGGGGACTGGGTGTGGCTCCGTCTCCTTCACCGCCCGGCGCAGTCCTTGGTCCCAGGTGCCAAAGGGAATCTCGGACCCCGCTACGCCGGGCCATTCCAGGTGCTGGAGCATCCACGACGTGTTTCACGTCGGCGTCCTCAAGCCTTCCCACGGCACGCCGCCTTCGTCCACGCCGACCCTTCCACCGCTTCAACACGGTCATCTTCTCGAGGTTCCAGAGCGCGTCATTCAAGCTCAGTTGCGCCGCGGGGTCTGGCACGTCCTCGTTCGTTGGAAAGGGTTGCCGCTGTCAGAGTCCACGTGGGAGCCCGTCACAGATTTTCGCGCGGGGTTTCCGGAGTTTCAGCTCGAGGACGAGCTGTTCGTCGACGGTGGGAGTGATGTTATGGTGGGCCGGGTGTACCAGCGCCGGCACAAGATGAACGACGCGGCCGCGACGCCGCGTTCGCTCCTTCCGCAAGACTAGGAAATTAGTTGGCTTAATCCTTGAGTTAGAGATATTTCATTTACTTGTTACAGATAAGATTTGCTTAGATTGGTTTGTTAGGAATTGGGCTATATAAGCCTAGACAATCGATGAATAAAGATTAGCCGGAGATTGAGTTATTTCCCCAGCCTCGCAGCTCTCTCGCTCTGGCGTCGCGTCCTCGCCGACGCCGAGAGCCAACCCAGCGCCAGGGCCGGTCCTGTGTTTTCCGGGGCCCAGGGCGAAACTAAAATCGGGGGCCCTGCTAAACATAAATATTAAATTATTTACGCATTGATTGCAAAGATGATTTCAGCGAACACATGAAAGAACAAGCAAGATTCAAAATTGTGTCAGATTTCATGTCTAGATAAAAGAAGTTAAGTACTTCAGTAAAAATAGAATGCATACTTAAAAGCTACTCCCTCTTCCCAAAATGATAGTCGTCGTTGGTGTTCGTGCCAAAAGTTTGACCAAATTTGTAGAAAATACTTGCAACATTTGTATCTTTAAATAATTTTGTTAAAAAACTAGATTCGAATATCTATCTAATGCTATTAATTCTGTATCATAAATATCAATACATATATATATATATATATATATATATATATATATATATATATATATATATATATATAATCAAAATTGTTTATTGAGAAGCGAAAACGACAGTCATTCCGAGACGGAGGGAGTAATAGCTAGTTGTGGAGACCGGAGACGGGAGAGGGTGTGATGATCAGGCAATCGCCCTCCTAGAAATCAAGAAAGGAGGAAACTGACAAAACACGTTAATTGGGAGAAGTGAGCAGACAATCATTCGCATGACGTATTATGGAAGGAAAAAGATCGATTGATGAACGATGATGTGTTTTTGTTTTACTTGACGTTAGCGCTTGCATGTCATTTGTAGCATAGTAAGCAGTAGTTGGAGTGTTGGACACTTGGACCATAGTATGATACTAGATGAATACATGGAGTGGGGGCCCCTACAATTTGGGGGCCCTGGGCAGCTGCCCCGGTTGCTAATACTACAGGGCCGGGGCTGCCCAGCGCCCTCCGACGAACCACGACTACTTCTTGCGTAATGTGAACCAGAGTTCCAACACCATGTGTCTGGCCCCGGCGAGCTAAACTATAGGTAAACCAGCAGGGTGCCTTGCCTCACCGGGAGCCGCTCCGAGAGAGCAGAGCCGGCCGTCGTCATCGTCGTGACGGCCGGGATCGTCACGGCGCTGCGCCGAGCGAATTGGAGGAGGACTGCACGATGGGACGGGGAGCACGGCGGGCAGAGGCGCACGCACACACGTGCGTCCGTCGAGCGCGCGGCCATCGATCGATCGCCCGCCCGCGTGCCGCCGCCGGAAGCACGGGCGCGGGCTCGTCGTGTCCCCTGCTCCGCGGTTGCCAGGCACCACACGCACCGATTCCGATAGATCGATCAGTGCGCGTTCGTTCGTCTAGGGCCAGCCGGTGGTAGTGGGCTAAGCTAGCCGGCGGATGGTGCCTGCCGCCTTTTTCTGTTGTTTGCAAAGAAGAAGAAGCCTCGGAGCACGGGAATTATTGTGGCTAGCTACGTAGCGCACTCATAATCTCGTGCGTGTGCGTGTGCGCCGTGCGCGTAGCCACTGATGATTTGTTTTACGTAGTACGTGTGGTATACTATATCCTCCCGCGCGCGTGCTTGTTATTATTCGAGTCAAAAAAAAAAGAAAAAAACTAGTAAGATTTCGGGACCTCGTAGAGATTGGAATTTGAAAAGCATTTGTCGCGGCGGGAATACCGGAAGAGAGGAGGATCCAGTGACGTTCGGTGGGCGTCTTCGGACGGTGCCCCGCGATGCCGAGAGAACGGGAAAGACGGGCGGAAATTTGTTAGGCATCGTGGGTACACTACAGGGAAACAACTTTTAGTACAGATACGAAATTTATCTTTAGTACCAATTTTTAAACCGGTAATATTCTTTCGGTACTAATGTGGTGACGCATTAGTACCGGGTGGTATTCTCATTAGTACCGGGTGGTGTTATGCCCCGGTACTAATAAATTGCACCGTCAAGTGCGCGTCACACGCCGTCGTCACTTTCCCCGTTCGTCCTTTTTCTTTTTTTTTCTTTTCTTTTTCTCATCTCATCTCATGAACTCAAGTCAACCAAATCTAAAATGCAAATCATATATATACATTTAGATAGATGTCTCAATCACATACATACATCTCATATATAAATCACACAAATCACATACAAATCAAGATTCAAAGATTTTCTGAGAAATAAGAACAAATACATCACACAGATTCACGTCGGCCTCCAGGCTGCGCCTCCCTGGCCAGGGCCGCCGCCTAGGCAGCGCCGGCCGCGCCGGCCTCCAGGCCGCCGCGTCCTCCTCCTGCGCCGGTCGCGGAGGTCATAGGCCGCGCCCGCCAGTCGCGCCCGTCGGCTGCCCCTGGAGAGAAGAGAGGAGAGAGAGAGGTCAGTGATGGAGAGGAAAGGAGAGAGAGAGGGAGATATAAGGATGAGAGAGTGGATAAGAGAGAGAGGTAGGTGGGAGAGAAAGAGGATAGAGATGAGGGAGACGGAGATGCATGGCAGGATGGAGCAGGGGCGTGCGCGTAGTGGGACGGGGCGCTAAAAAAAAGCTCGTGGTGCGGACGCAGACGGCGTTTGGGGAGACGTCTGACGGAAGGTGCATTAGTACAGGGGCTTTTTTGAACCCGGTACTGATGTGCCTATATTAGTACCGGTGCGTAATACGCACCGGTACTAATATGATGGCCTCACATTAGTACTAGTTCGTAATACACACCGGTACTAATGTAGCACATTAGTACAAGTGCGTATTACCAACTGACACTAATGTGAGTCACACGAGAGCTCCGCGAGACTCTCACTTCACATGGAATATTAGTACCGATTCTTGTTTACATTAGTACCGGGTGCTAAAAAAACCGGTAGTAATGTCAAAAATGACCTGAGACGAAAGACTCTTTCCCTGGTAGTGGTAGTCAGGGCCGTCCCACAAGTTTCATGGGCTCTTGGGCGAGTAAGACCCTAAGGGTCTAACAATCTAATATTTTAATGTAACGTTTACATTATATAATATTATTGATAAGAGATAACTTGTAACATATATTCCATTCTTCTTGTAAGTAACAGTACATCAAAGAAGATAAAAATGGCAAAATAACTATGATGGTTGCCTCAAATAAAAGCACAGTGCTTTAGTGCTTTTTAAAAAGGCGTCTTTGAGCATTTTTTGATGCAAAATCTTCAAAAACACCAGACTTGTGTCTCTTTCCTAACATCTAACATGATAAAAAAAATTGAATTAGAAATCAATCTCAACCTCTATGCTCTATCCCCATAAGCACAATCGATCTGTACAGTAGTACTAAACTGTAAGTTATTAATCAAATCCATATGGACCATAGCTTTGCCGTGGAGAATTAGAGGAGGTCGTCCTCGTCGTCTGCGATCGAGAAACAATTAAACAAACGATCACCTCCTGAGTCCTGACCTCGACCTGAAACAAACGATCCCAATTCCCAATCAGCAAACTTGATGCCTTGATCGCCTCCTGCTTGAACATCGGCACAGTCCGAACAGAGAGGGAGACTGGGAGACGCCTAGATGGGAGAAAACCGGGCGTCGAGTCGTCGAGGATAACCTAGTCGTCGGCTCACCGCTCGCCGTGACACCGTCGGTCTGCTCGTCGCCCTCGAGGCCTCGCCGGCTCGGCCCTCCTCGTCTTCTCAATCTCGTCCGTCGTGCGTGCGAACAGAATGCGATACGTCACGACATCCGAACGTCGCTGTGTATACGGTATACCGTATGATGCGCATCTACACCTCATGGGCCCCCAGCCTCATGGGGCCCATGGGCAGCGCACCCTATGCCCCTCCCCCTAGGGACGACCCTGGTGGTAGTAGTAGGTTTCCATTTCCCAGGAAATGCATGCATGCAACCAGACGATGAAGCTGCGTGCTGGGCTGATATCGTCACCAACAAAGTATCGTCAACAACGATTGGAAAAAAGTCTATTTCACCTCCCTGAACACAAAGTCGAGTATATAACTCCTCCTTAGACTCGATAACCTAGTGAAACACCTCCCTGAACTTTCAAATCTGTTCAAATTACCTCTCTATCTTGGTTATAAGCGGTTTTCAAAAGTGATTTTGTCATTTTCAATTAGAATAAATCTTTTAAAACTTAATGAAGTTATTAAACCACAAAAATATCCTTAAGCTTCTAACAATTACGAGAAAAATTATAGAGGTGGACCAGGATGCAAGAAATCTAAATAAAATATTTAAAAGTGAAAATGTCTATAATTTTTTAAAAAAGTTTCAATTTAGCTCTAGCAAAATAAAAATATATCAAAAAATTAAACCATCATAAAATTTTCTAATTGCAGCTTAAATATTTTTTCATAATAAAACATGAAATGAAGCCGAGACGATTACATTCATCGTAAATGCAGTCAACCATCATAAATGTAACATATAATAATATTGAATGCATTTATGTATTTCAATAAATGTATTCATGCTGGCTTCATTTCATGATTTTATTATAGAAAGTATTCAACATGCAATTCTAGATGGATTAAAATATTTTAATATATGTTTTTAATTTTTTGGATCTATTTTCCATTGTTTATAGCTAAATCTAAAATTTAGATCAAATTATAGACATTTTGACCAGTTTTAAATATTTTATTTAGATTTCTTGCATCCTAATTCATCTCTGAATTTTAGAAGCTTAAGTATATTTTCGTAATTTAATATCCTTATTAAGTATTTATAAGATTTAGTTTAAATTCAAAATGACAAAAACGCTATGAAAACCGCTTATAACCATGGTAAGGAGGTGATTTGAATGGTTTCGAAAGTTGAAGGATGTGGTTCACCCGGTTTCGAATCTAGAGAGGAATCGTTGGTTCGTCTATGTGTACAGGGAGGTAAAACAGACTTTTTCCACAACGATTTTGTTGCCTCTATCTATACACATTTTGTTGAGAGAAAAATGAATGGAATGAAATGGAAAGGGGGCAAATGAATTCCTTGATTGATGGATGGGGGGACCCCATGAATATATACAGGGTGAAGGGGTGTGGAGGCACCCCTTCGGGATGACCTTTTGGAGAAAGGTCGGTTCCCACTAATTACATCCCTAATTACACTACTAATCACATGTTTAACTTAATTACATAATTAGTGTAATTGATCACTAATACTGTGTTTCACAACACTCCCCCTTGATCAATTGCTTCATGTGATCTTGATGTAATTCTTCTTCAATCATCTTTGAATATTATCTTGTAAAACTCCTCAAAAAAAACCTGTGGGAAAAATCTTGAGGAGAAACCAATTTGTATGTGTATATGCGATTAAAACTCCTTTAAAACCCAGTGGGAAAATATAAGGAGAAAATGGTATGACAAATTAGATTATTGTCTCATTGAAGACTTATATGAGAAAAACCTTGAAAAGGAAAAACTCATAAATAAGTTTAGAGATCAATAATGTTATGATCTGAGTATCATATTCGAATATCCTTCCCCAAAAACCCAATGGGAAAAATATGAGAAGGTATTAGTATATCTTCTTAAAAACTCTTGTAGAGAAAACATAAGATATGACATAGAATATGTCTTGAATACCACCCTTAAAATCTGAGTCGAGAAATTAGGTGATATGAGATATGTTCTTGTATTGATATTGCCTCATTAAAACCTTTTTATGAGAAACCTTGTAGGGAAAACTCATATAGGAAAAGAGTACAATATTCATAATCAGATGATTATGTATAGGTTATATCAAAGGAATGTTTCCCCCTGATTCTTGCAAATATTTGAGTTGTCTCATACCTATTCCAAAAATATATTTCTGAAATAATTATGTTGGTAAGAATTTTGTGAATAAATCTGCAAGATTATCACATTATTTGGTTTGCAAGATTTCTATCTCTCATTTCTTTTGTAATTGATGGGGATATCTCCCCCTGAACCTTGCAAAATTTAAGTTGTCACTCACCACTTAACATAACACCATTCTACGATGTAGTGGTGGATAAGTACATTAGTGAGTGTATTTTGCAAGATGTTTGTTTTCTCATTTTGTAAAAATGAGTATAAACATTTTGAGCAATACAAGATGCATTATCATTTATGGATAATGTTGGTGATTATATGGAATCACATTTTATGATTCATCGAAGTCATACATGAATATGATACTTCAGAATCATAGATAAAAGTTTCTCTTAGAGTCCATTTTGATGACTCATATGAAAACATTATTATCTGTATCAGTTTATGATCTGGCAATATGGGGATTAGATAGCCAGTATCTTAATATCCTACTTGGTCAAGTCTAAAAATAATAATCAAGACTTTTTAGTACCATTTGATATCTGTAGATATCCTTTTTGACTCCCACCAATATGGTGTTGTTGGAGTTATACTATAGCAAGGTATCTACAACTGCATTATCAAGCATGTTGTAATTTATATGATACACAAGCACTTTGTTGGCACTAATATTGATCCATCTTTAGAGATCGAATGACCACGAGTGTTTATGGATATGTTTATCCAATATTATTTGAATATTGGTATACATTATCAATTGAATATTGATAAACTGGTATGTAAGCATAAGTTGTAAACTTAAGCATAGTTTGGTCTTACCAAATTTCCATCTCAAAATCCTGTCATGAAATGCTTGCTTGTTTGTTTATATGTGTTAAAGAATGATGATGGAAAATCCAAGTTGGATTTGTTTATGAACACATATGCAATCATAGTGATTGGAGTAATCCTTTTAAGGAAGATACTCGCTTAGTCAGTTGTACCACAATCAACTTGACTATTTTAAGTCATGGAGTGACTTGAGTACTACTCATTATATGTTGTGATTTATATTTAGATTTAAAATGTGGAATAAGTCGAAGACTTGTATATCCAAATCTATGAAAGTTATTTGATCTGCCAATCATAAAGTATAGGAACATTATTTTCACATATACCACAAGGGTATGTTGCTCGGTCTCTGCGTGAAACCATTGCTACAACCTCTCATTATTTCACCACATTGCTTTCATAAAGAATGCATTTGTGAGAAGATGGTATTACTGTGGTAAATACCTCTCACTAGTGAATGAGAGAAATTCTCCATAATTGCCACCTTTTTCTTTGACCCAATTTGAGTGTTGATACACTCTGCCTAGGACTTTTGGTCTGGATCCAGTTTAAGGTGTATAGCAATTTTGAGGAGTATATGTCGACAATTTGTAGTCTTTGTATGATTGATTCAATGGAACCAATATAGCATGTGAAATATTAATTCTTTAGATCTCTTATCTTATTTCCCAAGATGATAGAGTTTGGATGTTCCAATGATGACCCAGTGCCTAAATTTATGTGCACATGTACTGGGCTTTAGAATGTTAAACATTCACAGGCTTTGGATTTTCAATTATCCATAAAGTGTCTACAACATGCATGATGTTGATTTGCATTTACTATTTTGAAGGATATCTCCCCCTGTTTCCGCGGATGCTTATTAACAAGCTATATCCCTAGTGACCATACTTCTCCCCCTCTTATTTTAATTTGGGAGTTGAGTGATCTTGTTAGATTTCCACTCTTTTCTGGCACACTTATTGTAGGGATTGAAAAAGATGACACTTTTGATGAGTAAATGCATTTGGCAGAATATTTGTAATATATTACAAATATAAGATGTTCTGAATTGATGATTCAGATATTCTTTGGTATGTACGTGGATGTGAGGATTGAATGTGATGTGTAACATTCATTTTGTTTTCCTGGCATTCTATATGTGGTATTTATCTCCCCCTAATACCTGGAATAATCCTTAAAGTGTGATCAACATACGAGCTTTTATGTAAATCCCCATAGAGACCTAAGGTATTATATGAACGACGAAAATAATACCTTTTTATGTAGGTCCCTAATGCTCATAATGTATGTTTTGAGGTGGTGATATCGGTATGTGCATAACATAACCAACACGCAGATGGGAAATATTTGGCAGTGGCCAAGCTTTCACGTACTAACTGCAACGGAGGGAGCCGTATGATTGCAGCTTGATGAATGTAAAATATCTGGTGTGTAAATCCACATATTACCAACTTGATGTTGATAGGTTGAATTCTATTGTGATGGTCATTAAAATGAGTTATCTCGATAAGAGATTCAATTAATCCATAATTGCTAAAGACATATGGTATTTAGTGTTATAGTTCTCCAAAACCAAATAATTTCCATATGAATGGATTTATTCCTATGTCTAGGAAAATTTGCTCTAACTAGAAAAACTAGAGCAATAAATTTGGTAAAATTGTGATGCCTTATGATCAGTAAGGAACACATGTGGAACTATTTGCAAATACATTTATGAGCACTTGAGAGTGCCTAGATAATCCATAAATGGCTGAATATGACCAACTTATCTTGAATGCATTCAAGAAATTGTGTGGCTCATTGTTTATAATTTTAAGGTAAGAGGGCCTTAAATTAATTCTCATGTGGCACATGCGGTGCACAAAATCTGAGGATTTTGAGAATTATGCTATGACCAATAGAATTGATAATAATTTTTCTTATCATTCATGGGTTAGAATGACCACTATCATGCCGATTCTTGATATAATCAAGATTGAAAAATTATTTGATACCCAACATGTCTTTCGGGATTCATGTATGTACATATAATATACCCCAGATGATATGAAAAGAATTGTATGAATATGAATTTTCTTGTCCATTTTACCAAGTTGAGTGCTGATTTTTCATCATTATCCTTGGTGATAGATTTCAGTATGAAACCATATACAAATGGATGTCACTAAATTGGGGGTATTTGTAGAATACATGAGTGTCTCTACAATAAATAAATGAATACTCATGAGGAGAGTATATATCCCTCATATTTGTGATAGTGGTGATCCACTTTATGAAATTCCTTTTTCTTTCTGGTTGTATCCCAAATAAATAGCATGTCTGAAGTACATGATATTAATGATGGCCAATATACTATACATGTAGTATAATATTGAACTAATGATAATTCCATGAATTTATATGGAAACATATGGAGATCTAATTTATTAATTTATTGAAGTATGCTTCAAATTGATCTCCTTGAATTCGCTTTCCTCCACTGGGGTGGAGGTTTTGTTTGAACTAAATATTTTATTTGGAAATCATTTGTACATGAATGTACAATCACACTATAGACAAACTTGAGGTTAGTCATTATGGTCACTAGATTTGAAGGAAAGTGACATTTTATAAATGAGATCCATTGTGTTGTAAATTACATGAACTGAAAGTTCTATTCTTTGTTGGTAACTATTCTAGGAGTTTAAAGAATAAATGGATCTTCCTCATTTGGTTATTCTGATTTGTAAAATCAGAATTTAGGAAATGTAGTAACACACAAAGGTCCATGTGTGGTAATGTTAATAATTGATTGGGTACTTGTATGTGGGTATAATGATGGTGGCTTGGATGCCATGAATCTCCCAATGATATCGTTGATATCATGTACCCAAATTAGATAGTAAATTCAATCCAATGCGAATTCAAAAATTTCCATTTTGGAAACATTAGTCATGTCCTACATGAGTTGATCATGTATTTGAATGAATTTACTCGATGAGTAAATTATATAGTATGAAATATATTGTAGTGCAAAAATTATTTAAATCAAGTTGATACTTGATTATAAGTGGACTATTTTTATAATTGACAAGCGACAGAAGTCATTGCATATGCTTTTGGATTCTATTCTTGTGAGAATAAATGATCTGATGATCATTACCAAAACATACTCTCTTTATATATGATAGAATATTGTCAACGGAATATGTTGCACTTTTTCTGCTATTTATTTAAGCCAAAAATGATGCTTAAATTTTGATTTCAAGATGAGTCTTGAATAAATATATATAAAATCATGTATATTCAAATTGCGATTTGAATTACAATTAGTGTGAACCTCATTCTTGATGTACGATGAAATCGTTACTATCGAGTGTGACTCGATCATCTCATACTAGTGAGTTAACACATCAAAATATAATCACCAGTATGGTGTAAAATTTGAAGTGGTGGACGAGAAACTCGTTGCTATAGGCATAATTTGCATGATTGCAATAAATACCTTAGACTCCACGCATTTGTGTTACACTAGTAATAGTAGGAGGCCATTTAGTGTTATTCATGTTTTACACCCTGTGTTATGATTATGCAAAAATAGTGAAGGCAAGATGATTCTTGCACCAAAATATTAATTTACTAAGGTAAATTTGTGTTGTAACATAAGCAAAATAATGAATGTAAGATGATTCTTACAAAATTAAGGTATAGGACATTTTAATTCCTGTAGGAATAATTTGACTTGATAGTCATTAATAGTTTGTCCATATATATGAAATTTGGATATACACTTTGAAGGTAATCATCATAAAGATGTAGACCTCTCAGTGATGAGCAAAAGCTGCCAAAAAGCGCGAATCTCAGGGCAAATAAGCTCTTATAAAGAACTTATCGCAGCCAGCGCCTAGGTCACATCACCTTGTGTTATTCTCAAATCATATGTATAGGCTTTAATTTTAATTTTGCTTTATTTTCTATTTAATGTAGAAAAAATGATTAAGTGATAATGCAAAATAAAATAAATTGCATATGTAAGAATTGTTCTAATCACCTAAAAATGATCTGCGGATCATTAATATGCAAAATTACTGCGGTAATTATAACATCCAAATCACATAGGTGTGAATACCGGAGGGTACATATCACAATGTGCTTGACAACACATATTTACAAAACAATTGAGGGTCTAAAACGTAAAAATACAGAACTGATAATTCTGAAAACGTAAATAAATAATAGCCTGAGGGCTTATTGGTAAATTCAGGGAGGGAATTTAATCTTCGTGAAAGTTTGAGGGGGTTCAGTGGACTTCTGGAAAGTTGGAGGAGGTCCAGTAGACTTCTGGAACCTGGAGGAGTAGTCCGGTCCGTTTTAGCCTGTGGGACGGATGTGGCGGCCTGCGGTCGACCCGCAACAGCGGCATGGGCGCGGCCCAGTTTGGCCCATCGCGGGCCGCCCGCTTATAAAAGGGGCGGTGGGGGGCGGTTAGGGTTTCCCTAACCCATTTTGCCCCTCTGGAAACCGCCGCCGCCGCCGCCTGGTTGAGTCTCTGCCGCCAGTTGGGTGGCCGGCCGGCCGGCGTTCGTCCCTGCCACCAGCGGCCGCGGATCTGCTTCTTCCCCCTCTTTTCTTCCTTCTTTGCTTCACGTTCAGTGTCGTCCGCCCCCCTCCCTTTTGCGTCGGCGTGCGCCGCCGGCCGCCGGCCGATGCCGGCGTTCAGAGGTCGAAGGAGGGCCCAACGAGGCTGGGCTTGACTCGATGCCCGGACACGAGGCGTCTGCCACAACGTGGCCATACCCTTGTGGTGAAGCGAGGATTCGGCTTCTATGATTTGGTGCCTCCGGCCACCAAAAACTGCAACTACGATGGCCATGGAATTCTTGGCTTCTTGCTGTTGAGGCCTGTGTTGTTCCACCGAGATACGGTGGTAACCAGGCCATGGCTATCATCAAGGTAAAGAATTCTAATTAAAGAAGAATCCTTTCCGGCAAAGAAAATTCCTCTGTTGACGCAGATGGTTGCGTCTTCTACTGTGCAGAACGTCGGCAGCAGATATTGCATCCTTGTCGACATCAACTTGCAGGAATGCCTGACGAAGAGATGGCGTTGTGTTCCGGGAACATGAAGTCCAGGGAGGAAGTCCGGCAAGGCCCTGAAGCATGTCTCTTGCGTGCACGCGTGCATCTCAGGGAGAGGTAGTGCTGATAACGTGTTGAGAGAAAAATGAATGGAATGAAATGGAATGGGGGCAAATGAATTCCTTGATTGATGGACGGGGGACCTCATGAATATATACAGGGTGAAGGGGTGTGGAGGTACCCCTTCGGGATGACCTTTTGGAGAAAGGTCGGTTCCCACTAATTACATCCCTAATTACACTACTAATCACATGTTTAACTTAATTACATAATTAGTGTAATTGATCACTAATACTGTGTTTCACAACACATTTGTCATTTGTGGACGGGTCTGTGATCCGTTGGTAAGACCGAGTCCAACAGCGGGAGGCAAATGCATTTTTGCCTTCCGCTCGGTACTGTGCGTGTCGGAGAACACCTCCAACAGAGCATGCAACGAGTGAGTCAAAGTGCCTATGGAGGAGAGGGGATGCAAAATTGCATCCCCTCTCTCCTCGAAGGCATCCGCCACAGGGAGGAAGGGGCAGCCCCGCCCGCGCGAAAGAGGAGGATGCAGCGGCCCGGGAGAAGACGGCTCCGCGCGTCGGCGGGAGGGGAGCAGAGGAGAAGGGAAGGGACCTCCGGCGGCCGGCGCGGGGAGTGAGGGCGGAGCTCCGGCGGTCGGGGGAGAGAGCCGAGGCCGATGCGCCAGAGGAAGCGGGCCCGCGCCCGTCGCGCCACCGCGAATCGAGGTCCCGCCCGCTTGCCGCGCCACCGCGATTTGAGGAAGATGCCACCGGAGATCCGCCGGCAGCAGGTCGTCGTCTACCTCGCGCTGCGGCCGGCCACGCGGTCTTCCTCAATCTCTCCGCCGCCTACCATCTCCTCTGCGGCTGGTGCCGGATCCGGCCACTCGCGGGCCCCTGCATCGCCTCGCTGGGGAGGGAAACGGTGCCGCGATGAAGATGAGGGAGGGGGACTGGGGGAGGAGGGTGGTGGAGCTCGGCTTGTCCGCCGCCGTCTTCAGGGCCGCCGACGAGGGCGGGGGTGGCCGGATCTCGACACCGCGCGGAGGAGGAGCAGGGGTGGGGCTCTGGCGGAGGACGGGAGTTCTTGCGGTTTGCATTTTGTTTTTACCTCGCGTTGTTGGAGACCACCAAATTTGCACGCGTGATGTATGCACTGTGCATGATGCAAATGAAGAAAATGCATCCGCGTTTTGCCCATCCTTGTTGGAGTCAGTCTAAAGTCCCATGTGCTGCAACCAGAGAGAGAAGAAGCTGAAAGGCCAACAGCCCAACACCCAGACCTACTACATTTTTGGTATAGCGCACCTAACCACTTCCCCATTTTTTTTACAAACACCACTTCCCCGTTGTAGTTTTGGGCATGAATTGTTTTCAATTCTCTCACTTTTTATATTAAATATATAGATAGATAGGTACGTAGGTAGATTATTATTATATACTAATTTGTTATTGTAGACATTGGGGCATCTTTTGAAACATTTGGTTCACGTCTCCCGCCCAACAAGTTGTAGAGAAATTTGACTTTGATAAGACTAAAACATCTTATACTACTACATCGGATTAGTTATTTTCAGACAACTCTCCCACAGTCCCACCCAATAAGGTGTATATACGAAAGTCACATCTATCGTGTCTCCAAGGTATTTAATGCACAACTCGCCCAAATCTTGGACCTTGGAGCTTTCAAAATGATATGCCAACACTCTTGAAGAGAGCAGACGCACGAACACGATGTCTTTGTAAGGATGGAATCCAAATATTATAGACCTACTCAATCCTTTTGCATCGAAATTTTAATGTCAACGGCACTATCATGGTCAGAGTCCCAATCCAAGTTCTTTTTCCACTACTGGAGTATCTGGGCCTTTGTTGTTTTCTTGGTTGAAGTTATCATCTTGTAAAATCCAGGGCCTATCAGTTTGATCTTCATGGTTGTTCCAGAAATGTTGTGTCACAGCTCGCATGTTGATGCTGTGCTTTCGGTACCCACTTCGGCGGAGCATGGAGCCGGCGGAGCTACTCAAACCGGGCTCCAAGAGCTCCAATGAATAGTGCATGTGTCATTGAGAGAGAAGGAGAAGGAGGAGTGGAGCGGCTCCGTGCTACAGTGGTGCTGCAGTGATGGCAGAGCCGGAGCCGGCTGGAGCCCTCCCAAACGGGGTCTTCATCTTGCCACCCGATTCATTCAGGAATCAAACATGGAGTCGGCATTCAAAATTACTGATTGTTGTAAAATATATCCCATTCTTCGACTTTCCAAGATAAAAGTCATAATCTACGCTTGCATTAAAGACCGCTGGTAGTTTAATGACTCGGTAATTGTCATTTGATAAGCTTAATCTGCAAAATAAAAGATGCCAACCTGATTTGGCAAGCTGTTGGAGATGCTCTTAAGATGAAGATGTCGCCTAGCGAGATGAGGAGGCGGTCTGGACGTAGTTGGCAATGCTCGTCGACGATGGCGCGCCACTCCAATCCGGAACACTAGTGGAGGCAAGCCTGTATAGGATGAGATGTATTAGTGGCCCTACAAACGCAGCGCGACACGACGAGTTGCGTGGTGCGAGGCGGGCTAGAACGTCTGAGAGCACATCGTGCAGAACCAAATGTTGTCGATCTTCCATCACGACCGGCGTTCCTTGCTGGCAACTTGTAGATTTGGCTCTGTACTTCTCTAGCAGAGTTAGTATTCCCAAGTCTCAACCCTGATCGAACTCACATAATAAAATATTTGTACAAATAGAATAAATTATATAAATTGATGAAACAAGTCATAGAGGAGGAACAAATATTACATAAAAACAAATATTTCAGGAAAAATAAATATTTAAAAAGGACAACAAATATGTAAAGAAAAATAAATCACTAAGCGTCAAATGAATCAAATGAGAAAAAAAAACAAAATAAAAAAGACTAGTTATAGAAAAATAAATGAAAGACAATAAAGAACTAACAAAAAAGAAATAAAAAAGAAAATTAAACACATAAATGGATAATTTAACATGAAAGAAAAATAACACGGGAAAGAAACAAAGAAAGGGAAAGAATGGAAGCGAAAAGAAAACACTAAAGAAGAGGTACGCAACAATCAAAGAAGAAAAATTACACATCAAAAAATACAAAACGAAATAACATGGAAGAAACACAACATGGAAAAGGAAAAAAAATCATATTTTTTAATCAAGCTTGCATATTTTCTGTGACATATACCTATGAAGCAAATTCTACAAATTCATAGAATAAAAAAGTTTGTGCGTATGTAAAAATTGTATGAACTCACAAAACAAACATATTTGTTCTGCCAGTTCATCTAATTTGTTCGGTATATACTACTTTTTTTGTTCTTTGTGTTTGTAAAATTTGTTCCGCACGTATGTCGCATAGAAATCATAGTCTTCACTAAAAATGCAAATAAAATTTTTGTCTAAATATAGTCAAGTGAGGTTTTGTTGCGAAGATTTTATTGTTTGAAATACAGTGGTGCAATCAGAATTTTATTTAGATGCTAGGTGCAAGATTTATAGTTTTTTAACTTACAAACCCTTTACATATGGATGATATCAACAATTTCGTTTGTTTCTGCGTGCACTCTCAACCTCTCTCACTCGCGCTCCCACCCACCATGATGGATTGTTTAATGGTCGCTGAAGCGACATATAGTCACCACAGCGCCAGGCGGCGCTCCAGGAAACTAAAAGGATGGGTCGGATCCCGTTCGGTTCCGGCACTGCATGATCTGAGACCATCCGCACCGGCGCACTGGGTAACCTCCTGGAGGAAGGCGATGAAGGAATTGCTGCTGCAGCGGTCTACTGGAGCCTCACGGGAAAAACAAGGATGCCTCCCGTATCCTCTAGATCCAGGGGGATACGGAGCCTCCTTTATCCCAGGCGGGGCCCGCGCTGCACGTCGTCTCCCGCGTCCTTCCAACCACCAGGGCGGAGCAGCCGGGCGGTCGGTGACCGGCAGGGAGGTGGTGGCCGCAGAGGAGAGGGAGAGAGCAGAGAGAAAGGAAGCACGCCCGCGCCCGCCGCCGCCGCAGAGTCCCCAACCACTAGAGGCAGGGCTCGCCGGTGCCGGCGGGGACCACGAATCGCTGGTGCCACGGAGGGCAGCCGGCGGTGCAGTGGCCGGAGAGAGAGACCGGCGCATGGAGAAGGGGCCGTGCGCGAGGAAGACGAGGACGCCGTGGTGAATCCGCCACGGACCCGCCGCCGGGACCACCAGCTCGGTGCCGCCACCGCCGGCCCGAGCCCGCCCCTGCTCCTGCTCGCCCTCGTCCCGACGTCGAAGTCGAGCTCCGGCACGGAGGGAGGGAGGCCGCCCACGTCCTCCTCCCGGTGGCTTGGAGGAGCTCCAGCGGATCTGTACAGGGAGAGAAGAGGGAGGGAGCCTGTGCGGATTCGCCGCCGGCAGGGAGGGAGCAGGGGCCATGGCGCTCGAGCTCCATCACGCCGGCGCTCCGCCCGCCCGGCCGCCGAGCCCCATCCAGCCGGCGCTCCGCCCGCCTGACCGCCACCCAGCCTCGGCTCCTCCGCCTGCCTGGAGGCCTCCGCGCCACGCCACTCGCCGGGATTTGGGGGGCCGCCGGGGGCCCTGTTCCCCCCGCGCGCTCGTCCCGCCGCCGCGTTGACCCGGTGAAGAAGAGGGGTCGGCGGCCGTCGCGGCGGGAGGCGAAGGAGGAGGCCGAGACGGGTGCGGCCGTCGCGGTGGGCGTCCTCTAGGGGCTCGCGTGCCTGTCCCCGGGCGGCGGCAGCGCCGACACCGTCGCGGGGCAGGAGGCGGCCGCGGACGGGGACGACGAAGGGGAGGAGGTGCGTCAGCTGGGGCCGCGCGGTGACGAAGCGGGGAGCGGGGAGGACGGGCGACGCAGCACGGACGCCGCCGCCTCGAGCTACCGGCGGCGGGTGCGATGTGTGGCGGCGGCGTGGAGCTCGAGCAGAGGAGCAGACGGCAAAGAAGCAGAGAGAGAGGGGGAATGGGGGTGGGAGGGGGCGGTGGGAAGGGTAAAAAAAAGAGTGAGGGAATGACGAATGGGTCCCGCGGTTGGTTTGTTGGGATGGAGGAATGATATAAAGGATGATGAATGCGGGAGAATCGGATATAAAGGAGAGAATATGGATGAGTAGGATGGAATATTCCGTTTTGAAGGAGAAGATGAAGGAGAACGAGTGTGGATGGTCTCAGGTTCTGCATCCCGCGGGACACACTACGCCTAATCCGGACCCACACCGGAGGGGGTACTCTGTTGGAAAACTAGTAACTTTGGAAACCCAAGAAAATATTGCTCGTACATGATTGGAAATAATGTTTAGAATGTGCTTGGCGCTGCTTTCCAGCACCACACCCGCCACGCTACAATAGCGTAGTTGGGAACCAAACAGTTGCTTAACCTTTAGCATGTGTCTAGTTTTAGGAGCAAGTGTAATGAGTTGGCTAAGTCCCATATCTTTAGGTTGGGCTCAACTCATCGCATGTTTAGTTGAAAGGGATGGATCCAACTTAATTTTTTGTTTGGTCGGAAGGGTTAAAAGGGATCGAATGGATGCAACACCATTTTAACATGCCAACCTCTTTAGTCTCTTATCTTCTTCTCACGGCCCTTATCGCGACACCATCATCATCCACCACACCGCCATCAACACGGCCCCGCGCCTTTCGGTTGCCTAACCTTGCCCACTGTCATCCGTGCCTCCGCAACATCGCTGTTGTCTACCTCGACCTCGTCTTCTCCAGTCGTATCATCATTCCCATAAATTAAACACCACCCTAACCTCACCGTACCTACACCGTCGTTTGCGCCTTCCTAGCCTCATTGTTGTCCGTCTCGTCTGCACTGTATCCCCTACCCCCGGCCTCACCTTTGTCCTCATGCCACCCCTGCCGCGCCGTCATCCGCCCCAGCCTCGCCTTCCTCAGCCACACCATCATCCCCCTTCATGCGTCTTCTCAACATAAAAAAGCAGAGAAAACTATAGCTATCAATGATATATAACACATTAAAATGTTGCTTGAGGGTTCACCTGTTTAACATATGACGGACCAAAAGTCAATGTACCGGGGAAACGATCTGCTCTTTATGAATAGGCGGCAATAGAGATACAAATTATTATATAGGGTAAAGATTATTAGGTATAAGTATAGTAGCAATATGCTTCCCACACTCACGTAATCTTCTCCTATGGTATTCTAGGTTGCTCATTTTTATGAACACAAGATAAATTTTAAATAAAAATTATTAGACATGATGCCAAAGTTCATATAAACTTATGTACAATTTTTTTTAACATCCATCAACATTTGTTGACATTCACCATTTGTTTTTTAAAAAATGTGTTTGACTTAATTGTTATCAACATTTCTTAACTTTCTCCAATATTTTTTTATATCTACCAACATTTTTTTTTTTACATTTTCCTCAATATTTTTTCATACACCAACTTTCATTTTGCACTCACTTATTTTTTTATACATTCACCAACTTTTTGATGTAAAAAATGTTGACATAGTTTGTTGGGTCGTTATGGGCTAGTTGTTGGACTAATGCTAGGTTATATACATCGGTTATTGGTGGAAATAATCGAGAATCCCGCCAAACACTTTGCTCGTTTATGTGTGGTAAGCCGCTTTAGAGATTGAAGTATGAGAAGCGAAAAGCGAGAAACTAGACAATCTTCGTTTAAATTATAATCTAAACATATTTAGAAAAAGCATATACAAACATAACCTAAGTAGGATTTGTCCAGAAAAGGCATGCAGCCAGCCAGCTGACGCTTATCGCGTACCTTCAGTGAGCTTCAACTGCTGCTAGCTGCTGGGTCGATATATCATCACCAGCAAAGTATCGTCGACAACCGTTGGTAAACTCTTCCCGTGGGCAACAGAGAGAAGTTGAAAAGCCAACGACCCAACACTCAGACCTACTCACCTACCACTTCCCCATTGTTGTGATGCATCAGCAGTGAGATGAATTATTTTATTTTATTTTTTAGAACTTTGCAAAAATATATAGCCTCCACGAAGATTTGCAAAACTAACCCTATACCGCTAAATGAAATAGCAGTTGGGTGCTACAGTGCTCCAACCACTATTTCATACGACGGTTGGGTACTGTAGTGTTTGTTGTAGCAGCTACCTCTCTTCATGGTTTTCAAAAAAATTATAACTATTTCATATAAACTCGGATGGAGAAAAGCTTTATACGAATTTTGTACATCTCGATGGGATCTACAACTTTGCAGTTCTAACTTTTCTCATTTGGAGTCATCTTTTCATGACCAAATAATCGATATAACGCTCAAATCTAATATTAAGATTTAAAATCTGAACATCGTGTCGAATATTTGGGTACGAAGATGATTCCAAATGGGAGAAGTTTGAAGCAAAGTTGTAGATCTCGTCTAGATCTATAACTTTTATATAAAGAATTTCTCCATCTGAATTCATATGACATAGTTATGTTTTTTTTGAAAATGTGTTATCCAGAGAATCGAAATTGTTTCGGTTCATTAGATCTAAACATTTCACCAAATAATTGGGCATGAATATGACTTCAAATGAAAAAAAATTTGTACTGCAAAGTTGTAGATCTCGTCTAGATCTACAACATTCGTACGAAGTTTTTCTCCATTCGAGTTTATATGGAATAGTTATATTTTTTAAAAAAATGTGAAGGAAGTTATGTCGGGGACGGTCATCAGAGATCCCCTAACTAAGAGGATAATCACCCTCGTTAAACACAAATCACTTACGATCAAATCACCACGGACCCAAAAAGGTGACAAGGCACGCAGTTGGCCCACGGCCTGCTACGGCCCAACAGTAGCTCGGGCCTCCCCATCGAGAGCGATTGCCAGTATGCACCATCCTCCGCCTCTCTCGAGGGCCACGGTTCCCTCGAGCAGGTTTCCGCTTCGCTCGAGGGTCACAGTCCCCTCGGGCGACTTTCCGCCTCGCTCGAGGGGCTTGACCCCCCTCGAGCGGATATCTAGCTCCGTCTCGCTCGAGGCCGTTCCTCGACCAACGGTGCCCCGCTCCTCCGCTCCGCCTGACAAGGGCATTTAATGCCTAGATCCGCGGCGGGACGCCAAAGTCAAAAGCAAATCTCTCCCCACGCCGCGCGGCTGACACGATCTGTGCACCTGACACCGTCACTGTGCGACCGAACCCGTCACTGTGCGGCCATCCTCAGCCCCGTGCGGGCGCAGCACGGTCCTGTGCGGACAGGTCGGCGTCACTCCGTGGCACTGTGCCATCTGCTCCCGTCCTTCTCCCCCGGCGAGGCCCTCGAACGGGTATGGGGGCACCCTCGAAAGGTGTATGGGCGGCGAGTGGACGCACACGTTGGCCGGCGCCGCCGTACGGACGACATGAGCCGCGTCTTATCCACCAACTCTGGCGCTGTGCGGCCATCCCTGGCACTGTGCGGCCATCCGCGTCGCTGTGCGAAGAGCTGCGCAGCCCTGTACGGACAAGCCGGTGTCATTCCGCAGCCCTGTACTGCCAACTCCCGTCCTTTTCCCATGGTGGAACCCTCGAACAAGTAGGAACACACCCTCGAAATAGCTCCCGGACAAGCACAAGAGCTGCCACAACGCTCGCGGAAGCCGGAGCTCACCATCAATTCGCTCCAGGAGCAAGGATCCGCGAGGATGACGATCCCTGGCACCAGGCTCGCCAGTACACAATAACTGTACATATTACTGTGTGGCACCCCTGTAACTGCCCCTCCTTGACCTATAAAAGGAGGAAGCAGATGCCCAACCGCGGGGATGGACACATACGCACGCGCATTCGTACAACTCACATGTTCGTTTCGCACTCCACCATCCACGATATTGGCACTTGCCTCAATCATCCTTAGCAGGGACCTGGAGGGCTCGCCTCCTCTCTCGCCTTGCTTGTAGCCCCCCTCTACGAGCACCGCCGGTGTAAGATAATACAGTGCACGTGCACACCTTGCTGGACGTACGGCCCCGTGGCCGGAACCAGGATAAACTCGTGTCCCTGTGTTAGCATTCGCACCGACCATCGAGAGACAAATCATAACGTGATTCACTAGTTAGTGCCGGAGCTAATCCGGACACCGATAGTTGGCGCGCTAGGTAGGGGGCACACGCTATGATCATCCACCAGTTTTCTCGATGGTGATCCACATGGAGTCGTCGTCAAGGCACCCCATGGGTTGCTCCGACCCGTTCCCGACCGGATTCGAGATCCGGTTCAGGAGCTTGGAGTTCCAGGCGACGGGCAACGACTACCTCAAGCGTCTCCTCAGGAGGGACGTGAACGTGGAGGCTCCAGCGCCAGCTCCACAGTCACCCCGACACCAGAGGCATTCGGGCCAGCGCTCGCGACGAGCGCACGCAGAGTGAGGCAGGGCGGCGCGTGTTGGCTCCCCCCAGCGGGTCGAAGCTGGCAAGCTCCCGCCTGCTTTGCGACGGAAGGAGTCGCACCGCCACCGGTGAACCCAGCGGTGCGTCCTGTCGGGGAAGTCGCAGCCGCAGTTTCCCCACGATATGCACAACTCATCCATGGCGTACTCCTTATCGGTCAGCACGGACCTGGCCGCGTACGAGGATCTCCCGGGTCATCACTTCATGTCGATCCGGAACCTCATCGCCACCTCGCCCGGCGAGTCTTACCGCGACTCTGATAGCGAGGAACACGCGCATGGGCACGGGGGGACGGAGTGGGATTACTCCAGACTCCGAGACCCCGAGGCCCTCAAGCGGTTTCAGGCCGCGGCGGACTACTGCCTCACCTGCTCCGATGACTCTAGCGAGGGGATTACGATCCCTCGTGCGAGTGCTTCGTTGTCGCCATCGAGGAGCACGAAGACGGAGGGAATAGAGCGGGTGATGCGGCGGCTCGCCACAACCCAGCGGCGAACCGGCAGGCGGGAATGCCGCCGGACAACGCAGCGCTCGCTGCACAGCTGGCCCAGGTCCGGGAGCTGGAGGCAAAGCTCGCGGCAGAGCGCCAGCAGGTGCGGCAGCTGCAAGCCATGCTCAAGAGGGCCAGACCCTCATCACATGGCGGACGCGCCAGAGAAGCGGGGCGTATCGCCCGTGACCGCATTGAAGCTGACGCTGACGTGGACGACCCACCGAACCTGGCGAGAGCCAGCCAAAAGCTCGTTGCCGCGGTGACTTTGATTCGGGCCATTCCCGAACCATCAACGCCCGAGGAACGCAACCTACGCCGCGAGGCGCAGGCCCTCATCGAGCAAGCCGTGGTGCAGCAGGTCGAGAGCTCCGCGTCCCGTATGCGCCACCAGTCCAGCGTAAAAACTGGTGGAAGCACCCGGGACCAGGAGGCATCGGTCCACACCCCGCGCCGGGCACCCACTGTCCACAACGGCAACCAGAGAAAGCCCGCTAAGGAGCGGATTCAGGATACGCGTGGCAAAGCCGACGATGGCGACACCCGCAACATCCTGAATAAGAAGTAGGACGCCGCGGCGTCGCACGGCTACCACCCTCGACGTGGTGGTCGCTACGGTAGCGGGGAGAATAGGAGCCCGACACCGGAGCCCCCGGGAACCCGTGTGTTCAGCCGGGCGATCCGCGCGGCCGTGATCCCCTAGCGCTTCTGGCAACCTGCGACTGTGACCAAGTACTCGGGGGAGCCGGACCCCTGGGTATGGCTCAACGATTACCGCCTGACCTGTCAGCTTGGCGGTGCCACCGATGACGCCATGATCATCCGCAACCTGCCTCTGCATCTCGCAGACTCCGCGCGAACATGGCTCGAGCATCTGCTCGCGAACCAGATCCACAACTGGGACGACCTGGTCAAGACGTTCGTGGGATCCTTCCAGGGCATGTACGTGTGCCCTGGTAACTCCTGGGACCTTTGAGGCTGTTCCCAGAAGGCCGGCGAATCCCTGAGGGATTTCATCTGCCGTTTCTCTAAGCGCTGCACCGAGCTCCTGAGCGTCAATGAGTCCGAGGTCGTACACGCCTTCCTGGAAAGCACGAATTGCCGGGACCTGGTGCGTGAGTTGGGGCGGAACCCTCCCGCTAGCGTGCATGAGCTGTTCGACATCGCCACCAGCTTCGCCTCTGGAGAAGAGGTTGTTGGGGCAATCTTCGATGGCAAGAAGGGCAAGCGAGCGGAGGACGCGCCCGCGGAGGGTAGCAAGCCCAAGGACTCCGCGAAGAAGTAGAAGCAGGGCAAGAAGGGCAAGAAGAACTAGGGCAAGAAGGCCCAGGAGCAAGGCGAGGGCTCCAATGAAGTCCACGCTGTCGACCCCGCCAACAAGGGGCTCGAGGCCCCCCTCGAGGCGACGTGTTCGACGACATGCCGAAGAAGCCGTGCCCGTACCACAGGACCCCGGTCACTCACACCTTCGAGCAGTGTGACATGCTCAAGAAGTACTACAACCGAGTCACCGCGAAGGAGGACAACGCCAAGAAGGATGTGGGCGATTGGGGCAAAGACGGTTTCCCGGAGTTGGAGAACGTTTTCTTCATCTTCAGGGGACCAACAGTGGATATGACGGCCCGACAGCGCAGGAGTGAGCGTCGAGAGGTCTACTCCGTTCACCCGGTCATGCCGTCGTACCTCGACTGGTCGGAGGAGACCATCTCCTTCGGCCGCGAAGACCACCCGGATCACATCCCAAATCCTGGGCAGTACCCGCTTGTTGTCGATCCCATCATTGGCAACACGTGGTTCTCCAAGGTGTTGATGGACGGGGGCAGGAGCCTCTACTCCTCCACCTTAGAGCTCATGGGGATCGGCCTAACAAGCTGCGTCCCAGGAAGTCGCCGTTTCACGGCCTTGCGCCAAGCAAGCGAGTCCAACCCCTCGGGCAGTTCGACCTGCCTGTCTACTTCGGCACACTAAGCAACTTCCGCAAGGAAGTCCTCACCTTCAAGGTGGTGGCATTTCGGGGAGCATACCACGCCATCATTGGGCGCCTGTGCTACGCCAAGTTCATGGCGGTCCCGAACTACACTTACCTCAAGCTGAAGCTGTCGGGGCCAAACGACGTCATCACGGTGGGCCCGTCGTTCAAGCACGTATTCGAGTGCAACGTTGAGTGCGTCGAGCGCGCCGAGGCACTCGCGCATGACGAGGCCCTCGTGACTGACCTGGAGAAGATGGCCAATGCGGTCCTCGACTCCCCCAACTAGCACGCGGGCAACTTCGAGGCTGCTGAGCATACCAAGACAGTACCCCTCGACCCCAGTGCCCCTGAGGGTAAGGCGTTGAGGGTCAGTTCCACCCTCGACCTGAAATAGGAAGTGGTGCTCGTTGACTTTCTCCGCGCCAACACCGACATCTTTGCGTGGAGTCCCTCGGACATGCTGGACATTCCGAGGGAGGTCGCCGAGCACTCTCTTGATATCCAACCCAATTCCAAGTCGGTGGTGCAACGTCTGCGACGATTCGACGAGGAGAAGCGCCGGGCAATCAGAGAGGAGATGCGCAAGCTCTTAGAGGCCGGATTCATCAAGGAGGTATTCCTTCCCGAGTGGCTAGCTAATCCTGTACTAGTTAAGAAAAAGAATGGGAAATGGCAGATGTCTGTAGATTACACTAGTTTAAATAAAGCATGTCCGAAAGTTCCTTTTCCTTTGCCACGTATCGATCAAATAGTAGATTCTACTACGGGATGTGAATTCCTATGTTTCCTTGATGCTTATTCCGGTTACCACCAAATCAAGATGAAAGAGTCCGACCAGCTCGCAACCTCTTTTCTCACACCATTTGGTATGTTTTGTTATGTGATGATGCCATTTGGTCTCCGAAACACCGGGGCAACATACCAGCGATGTATGCTCCACGTTTTCGAGGATCACATCGGGCAGACCGTTAAGGCATACATCGACGATATTGTTGTAAAATCCAGGAACGCGGACGACCTGGTGAACGACCTACGCGCTGCGTTCGATTGCCTCCGGGCAAATGGGGTGAAGTTAAACCTTGAAAAGTGCATCTTTGGGGTGCCGCGTGGCATGCTCTTAGGTTTCATTGTCTCCCAGCGAGGCATCGAGCCCAACCCCGAGAAAGTCTCGGCCCTCAAACGGATGGGGCCAATCCGAGACCTAAAGGGGGTACAAAGGGTCCTGGGCTTCTTGGCGGCCCTGAGCCGCTTCATCTCACGTCTTAGTGAGAAGGGCTTACCCTTGTACCGGCTCCTGAAGAAGCACGAGCGCTTTCCTGGACCACCGAGGCCCTGGAAGCCCTCGACAAGCTGAAGGCGACACTCGCCCACGCTCTGATACTGACACCACCTCAGGACGACGAGCCCCTTTATATCTACGTAGCCGCAACAACCCAAGTGGTCAGCGTGGTCATCGTCGTGGAGAGAATGGAGGAGAGCCACGCCTTGCCTGTTCAGAGGCCGGTGTACTACATTAGCGAGGTGTTGTCTGAAACTAAGATGCGATATCCGCAGATCCAGAAGCTGCTCTACGCGGTGGTACTCGCGCGGCGCAAGTTGCAGCACTACTTCGAGGCCCATCCTGTCACCGTGGTCTCGTCCTTCCCCCTGGGAGAGATAGTCCACAATTAGGACGTCTCGGGTAGGATAGCTAAGTGGTCAGTGGAGCTCATGGGTGAAACTCTCACCTATGCCCCACGCAAGGTTATAAAATCGCAGATCTTGGTGGATTTCGTCGCTGAGTGGACCGACACCTAGCTGCCCCCGCCCTAGATCCAGGCCGAATGCTGGACCATGTACTTCGACGGGTCGGTGATGAAAACGAGTGCAGGCGCGGCCTGCTCTTCGTTTCGCTCCTCGGAGAACACATGCGCTACCTGGTACGCTTGCACTTTCTTGCATCCAACAACATGGCGGAGTACGAGGCCCTTCTCAGTGGCCTCCGCATCTCCAACGAGCTCGGCATCAAGCACCTTGATATCTGGGGAGATTCTCAGTTGGTCATAGACCAGGTGATGAAGGACGCGAGCTGCCACGACGAGAAGATGGAGGCATACTGCAACGCGGTGCGCAAGCTCGAGGACAAGTTTCTTGGCTTTGAGCTCAACCACATCGCGCGCAAGTACAACGAAGAGGCAGACGAACTGGCCAAGATTGCGTCGGGGTGAATCACCGTTCCCCCGAACATCTTTGCCCACGACCTCGCCGAACCCTCCATCGTTCTCAACAAACTGGCCAAGGTTTCTGGCAAGACCTCGGGGGCTGGCCCCTCGAAGGCCGCGGGCGTCGAGCCCATGGACGAGGACCCCTCGAAGGGAGAACTCGAGGCCTCGAACCACGAAGGGTCCCAGGCGGATGAAGCCGAAGCGATGGAGATTAACGAGGCTCCACCCTCTCCTCGGGACTGGCAGGACGAGTACCTCGCCTGGAGCGACCGAGGGGACCTACCCCCGGAACGAACCGAGGCAAGTCGTATCGCTAGAAAGGCCAAGTCCTTTGTCGTGATCGACGGCGAACTGTACAAGCGCAGCCCCTCAGGGATTATGCAGCGATGCATTTCCATTCCCGAGGGCCGTGAGCTGATTCGAGACGTCCACGCCGGCGAATGCGGTCACCACGCCGCGCTGCGCACCCTCGTGGGAAAGGCATTCCGCCAATGCTTCTACTGGCCAACAGCGGTCGCTGATGCCAATAAGGTCGTGCGCACCTGCGAAGGGTGCCACTACTACGCCCGCAAGACCCATCTCCAAGCTCATGCGCTCCAGATCATTCCCATCACGTGGCCTTTCACTGTGTGGGGATTGGATATGGTCGGGCCCCTGCGGAAGACGCCCGGGGGCTTCACCCACGTGTTGGTGGCCATCGACAAATTCTCTAAGTGGATCGAGGTCCGCCCCATCAGCAGCCTCAGGTCCGAGCAGGCCGTGCTGTTCTTCATGGACATCATCCACCGGTTCGGGGTACCAAACTCAATCATAACCGACAATGGCACCCAGTTCACCGGCAAGAAATTCTTCGAGTTTTGTGATAGCTGTTGACAGCTGTTAAGTACTACCTTCAGCCATCAATATTCTCACATAAATGGAGGCATATGCATTATTTACATGCATTTTCGTTTGAATAATGTAGTTCCACTTGTCCTTAGAGATTATTTGTATGTAGGTGAAATAAGCATGAAAAGAGATGGAAACCCACCTTCTATGGAAGATCCATGCCAACTCAGTTGAGGAGGTGGCTGCCACCAAGGAAACAAGTGTCAATCCACATCACTGATCCAAGGGAGGCACTCACCGACGAATCAGAGAGTGACACATGGACTTCACAAGGATCAAAGGGCCCACCTAGGATTCCAAAATGAGGCATGCACGGGGGAGTGATCAAAGGGCCCACAGGGCAGCCACCCAGAGGAAACACACCTCGAAAGGAGGGCCGAAGGGGCCGGCCGATCCTAGGATCGGCCGAACCGTCCCTGCCTCCTTTCATCGTGTCCCTCCACGTGGTTGCTCCCCATTGGTCCATTGCTGCATCCCCGAGTGATTTGAGGCCATTTGGTGCCCGAAGCAAGCCTGGTCCTTGCCTATAAATAGAAGGGGATGGGCTCCATTTCTCACACACCACTCTCTTCATTCTCCTCTCACTTTTAGTTTCCAAGGCTAGGGGGTAGGCTAGAGTAGCTCTTATTCAGGTTCCAAGTCTACTTTGGAGTCTAGGTATGAGTTCTCTTGTATCTTTATTTCTTTGTATGACTTTGATTTACTTCAGTTATTCAGCTATTTCATATAAGGTTGTGGTAGATCATGTGATTGATATGTTCTTGAGTTCATCCATTGTTCATCATTTAGAGGCCTGTGTTCTTCGTGAACACTACCTTTCGATCCACATGAAGGATGATTTACTCATTCCTTATGTGCTTGTTCATAAGTTAGAGGCTCGTGTTCTTCACGAACACGACCCTTTGATCTTGTTGACTAGACATAAGAGAGTTCATATCTGTTCATATGACTAGCCCGAGTTTGATCTTGTTAGATAGCATGTTAGTGTTGCATGAAGTTTGTGTTTAAGCTACGGTACTCGGTCTAAGTTGACCAATCTTCTGGTGGCTCTCACCCTGGGTCACAATAGCTCGGGCCGGGTGAAGTCTAGCAGCAACACAGGCATGGTGCCTGGGTTGTGTGGCTACGTTAGTTATGAGCATGCCCCTCGTAACGATTGAGGTAGGCCGCAGTGGTGACAGCTGTTGGACCCTTTGAAACCCTCCGCGCTGGGGTATTGCTGTAGGAGTCTAAAGGATAGTTTCGCAGAGTGCTGGTCATCACGGGCTATCTCCCCGTTTGTACCCGGGTGCTAAACCTTACCTTTCATGCAATGCTTTATGCTTATCTCTTGTATCATCTAACTTGTATGTTTAGTACCTTAGAACCTAGAGCTAACTCGTGTGTTCCCCCCTAAGTCGTAGTGTGCTAGAGTAGAGGTAGATCTGAGTGTGTGTCACACTACCCTATCATATCATTTATCTTACCCCTGTCTTTGAGTTGTTGTCTTCTATATCTATCTCTTGGTTTACATTCAGTGCAAAAGCATAAGTCTTGATATCCGCCATTGCCTTCCACAGATACGATACCCTTGGAATACTCTCCTTCCCTAGGGAAATGCTTCAAGGGTTTATCTGTGCGCTTGCAGATTCGTTCATGATCGTTAGATTTACCTTTGGTAAGTCTTGATGCTCACGCTAACTCGGCGTCGTTAGTAGTGACGTTAAGAAATGCCAACAAGCATTTCTGGCGCTGTCGCTAAGGATGGATTCTAAATCTGTTCTTAGGTGATTGCGCTACGAAATGTCAACAAGCATTTCTGGCGCCATTGCCGGGGAAGGCACAGGATTATCATGACTATGATTTGCATCTGTTTATAAATCATGAGTAGGTTACAACAACTCTCAATGCAGGCTAACCTTGATTGTCTTCTGTTATCTTTGGATGATGAAGACAGGTAGTGTATGATTGGTTTCGACTTACCGAAGAATTTCACTGAAGATCCTGAGTCACTAGTGAGAAGAGCTCGTATTCATTTCGACTCACCTCGTCATACTCGTCCGGAAGGCGAACCAGCTTCCTTTGTACCATCCACGTCAAACGCTATGGCCCAGAAGACGCTTCGTGAGTACTCAGCTCCTTCTGCTGACCAGGTGCTGCAAGGCCCTGTGGTGGCAATGGTGTCAGTGTTTTAGACACCGAGCCTACAACGGGGTACCCGAAGTAGTAGATTGTGCGGTGGGGCTCGCCGAGATCAGGAACACGATGGTCAGACACGGGGCACACAATTAGACAGGTTCGGGCCGCAATGTGCGTAATACTGTTGGTATTTCTTAACGTCACCACTAGTTACGTACCTAGCGTGAGCGTAAGATCCACCTGGGTATACCGACGGGTACGAAAGAATCCGCAAGCGCACAGAAATACTGCTGTAGCACTTCACCTTAGGAGTATTCCAAAGGGTATCGAATCCAAGGAACGACGTGCACTACCTTCTATCCTAGATGAACGGTCCAAGGACACCAAGCCCCAGCTATGGTAGGGAGATGATGGGGTGCTTCCTGTAGGTACTCGACTCTAGAGAGGAACAAGCTCGGATAAGATCTCGCTTCGGACACCGGCCCCTCCTGGCTATAACAGTTGGTTCACGGCAAAGGGTTGCCTACACGCTGTATCCGAACGTGGGGGATTTCAGAGGGTCCAATGACTGTCACTACTGCGGTCTACCCCAAGACAAACCGTGGGATACAGGGCATTCGAAGGATAACCTGTAGTCTAGACACCACGTCTACACCACCGATTACTACTATAGCACGACTACGTCTGATATCCCGTAGAAACACTATAGCACTCCATATAAATACGGAGTGACGAACCCGCGAGGTTGAGCTAGACCTTACTCATCATTGAATCGATTGGCGCGAGGAAGAACGACTAGTCACCGATTTATGTATCCCAACAAGATCTAACGGGATAATTCACACAAACGGAATGCAAACCTATGCACTTGTAACAAAAGATCAAAGGGTCATGTTCGTGAAGAACACGAGCCTCTAACTTATGAACAAACGCAAAAGCATGAGTAACTCGTTCGTCAACTAGATCGAGGAAGCGTGTTCGTGAAGAACACGAGCCTCTAAATGATGAACGAATAAAGAACTCAAGAACATGTCACTCATGCATGAACATCACTTTAGTCTAATTGGAAAATACAAGAATACTCACTTTGCTCTAAATGAAGAACAAGCTGGGATCTCACCCACATCACCATCTACATAGCCACCCCCTCAACTCATTTGATCCATGAGAGATCAAATGAAAGGAGAAACAAGTGTTTCTAAAGAGAGAGGGAGGAGACTGGGATGTCCTCTTCTCTAACCCCTACCCTCATATTTATAGGCTAGGGAGAGTAGGAGGAGCCCCCAAGGCTGCTGGGCGCGCCCCATGGCGTGCTGACACGTGTACTTGCGAGAACCGGGCTTCTGGAGTAGAAAACCGGGGAAAACCGGAGAATCCGAGGTGATTTGAGCGCTGAACCGGAGCTAAAGGCAGCTGAACCGAGCCGAACCGGGGCTGAACCGCGCGGGCCAGGGAAACCAGCGGGCGAACCGACCGTGAGCCGCAGTGCCGCCTCGCACGCTTGCCTCCGCGGGCGACGCGTGTCCGGCCGGGCGTCGTCCCGCGCACGGAGCCGCGCACGCGCAGGCCCTAGTCAGCGGCCGCACCCATCCGTTCGGATGCGGACGCGTGTCCTGGCGGGCGGTCCCGCAGCTGCCCCCCCGCCCCCCCGCAGCGATCCGCGGCAGCGGGTGGCCAACAATCAGGAGCCGCCACGTCACCTGGCCGGACCCATGCTTGCGTCAGCCATCCACGTGTGGGGCCGGGGGCCAGTGGCTGGGCGCCACGTGGCTCGCTCCTGCGCATCTGCTGCTGCCCCGCAGCGCCTGTTGGCAGAGGCGGCTGGCCAATGCCAGGTCGCCATGTGGCGCGCATGTGGACGTTGACCGGCCTTCGTGGGTCCCGCGATGACGTCGTCTATTTTGTCTTTTTCTTATCTCTTCCACACGAACTCTGATGTAGGCATATAATATGTCCATTTCGATCGTCTCGACGAGCCCGTCACAATGGTGCAATCCAAATTGGCATTTGAGGTTGTTTATGATGACGTCCTTTAATAGCCATTGGATCACTTGCTCTCAATTGTACTGTTTGGCACGCATTTCGGTGCATCCTGCAACAAAAGCTAGAAACACCAACACTTGTGGAAATCATCAGTATCAAGCCCTATTCTAGTGTTGATGGTCCTTTTACCATTATATTATGCAGTTATTGACGGTGTAAAAGTAGCACTTAACAGCCGTCAACAAATACCCTGCGTCCTGTATGCTGCGTGGCTCTGTATTGATTGTGTATATTTCGAGAGGGGTCCCTGCCTCGCCTTATATGCCACGGGAGGCATGGTTACAAGTCGGATTGGTACATGAGTACTATTCGAGTAGGACTCGGAGTAGCCTATACAAGGTATGGAAAGCTATCCTAGTCTTAGTACAAGTCCTTGTCCGCCTTGTCTTGCCTTGTGGTCCACGGTACCAGCACCGTGGCCCACTAGTCGAGTAGTCCAGGTGTGTAGGATCCTATCTCCCGGGTATGGCTCACATGTGTGGTGGGCCCAGGGATGCCCGGTCGACAAGCCCCTGAGTACTTTGTAGTCGAGTGTGATGCTTCCAAGTAGTCTTGAAGGTCTCTGCGAGTAGTTCCCAAGCGTCCCCGAGTTTTACAAGCTTCAATCTTAAATAGTACTTGAATCATCACGAGGCTGGAAGGTACTCCAGCTATCTCCATGAGTAGTCTTGAAGTCTTCTCGAGTTGTTCCCAAGCGTCCCCGAGTACTTCCCTTGAAGGTCTTCAATAATACCCGCTTCGTTCTTGAAATCTTTGCATCAAAGATCTATATGGAAATGCGATTACTAAAATCGCATTCCATATGGAATGTAGCCCCCGAGCCTTAGGTCGAATCCAAGATTCAAGCTGAGGGTCAATCTTCTACTCTTTGGTCTTGCACCGAAAAATCCGTAGAAAATCCGAAGAAAATATATATAGGAATGCGATTTCAAAAAATCGCATCCTATATGGATGTAGCCCCCGAGCCTTAGTTTGAATTGACAATTGAAGCTGAGGGTTAATCAGTAGTCTTCGTCAAATAATCCCAAAAATTCCTAAGAAAAAACTTTAGGACACGTGGCATGGAGCCCCCGAGCCTTGAGTCGAGTACTTTCTCGAATTGAAGGATCCAATCTGACTGTAGAATTATGGCCTGAATTCAGTGAACTGTAGCTGAGTAAAAATCCAATTCCATCGAGTAGTCGAGCCCCCGAGATAGAGTCGAGCAGGTCTTGGATTTAAGTCCTCTGACTTAGCCGAAAATTATGCCTGTGTGAAACCAATCTGTTGAATACGAAGGGTCACCAGGTCGAACCGTTAGGGTTTTGGTTTTATAAATACCCGAAGGGTATCCCTTAGGGTTCACTGCTTCCATTTGCCCTTAGATCCAGAAAGAAAAGCCTTAGCATCCACAGCCACCACAGAGTTTGATCGTCTACGCCGCCAAGTGCCTCTCCCTCCACCCCCTCGCAGCCCTCGAGTCAATGCGAAAGAAGACCCTTGTGACTGGAAGGATGAAGCCAGCGCCGTCCAAGGGTCAGAAGAGGAAGTCCAGCCGCGAAAAAAATCAATTGCCGGAGCCCAAGTACAAGACCGTGGTGATCATGAAGCCACCAAGTCAAGCTGTCTCTTGGAAAAAATCCAAGATGAGGGAAGATGATGTCAAGGCTCTCGAAGCCGCCGGGTTGCTGCGCGAGAAAGCAATCACAGGATGGAGCTCTGCCACTGGAGATGCGTGGCCAATGGAGAAAACTCCAGATGAGATCCCGATGTTCGGCCACTTTGTCGAGCGTGGATTGACACTGCCGTCATCGGATTTCTTCAGGGGCTTCCTCGACTTCTTCAAGCTAGAGCACGTGCATCTAAATCTGAACAGCATCTTCCAGATCGCAGTGTACGTGCACTTCTGCGAAGCCTTCCTTGGAATCCGCCCACATTGGGCTCTGTTTAGGAAGATATTCCGCCTGAAGCCACAGCCCAACGCGAACTTCCCGGTAGTAGTCGGTGGAGCCGGTCTCCAGATGCGCCAGAAGGCATAGGAGTTATACTTCAAGTACGACTTGATTGATTTGAACCAAGAATGGAAGACCAAGTGGTTCTACATCGACAACGCCCTGCCTCAGCTGCCGAAGCCCAGCATGTTCGCGCCAGTGTATGACAGGCTCTGGAAGGACGAGCATACAAATTCCAGAGCTGCTGGCCAAGATCGCGCTGAAGAAGGCACAAGGCTTGACTGCTGAGAGAGTAGCCTTCAGCTTCATGAAGCGCGAGTACAACCCTTGATGCAGCGGGAGCATCTTGGGTTCGAGTACACTGGAGCTGATGATGGCTCAAGGCTATCTTCAGAGGAGATCAGTGACGATCTCGTGGTGGAGAGACTGCAGAAGATCTTCAAGAATCTTCACGGAATTCCTGCAGCTGTCCAAGAGTATAGTGCTGATAACCCTCCGCGTATGGTGAGTATCCACAGACTAGCCCCCGAGTACTTCTTAGAATTAGTCATGTAGCTAATGTTTGCTCTGTTTCGCAGGAGGATGTCTTGAAGTTTGTGTCCAACCCTCCTCCTCGTCCCCAGGATCCACTACAAGTGCCAGAGGGAGAGCCAACAGATGTTGAGGCTCAAGCCCCCGAGAGTAGTCGATCTGTTCAATGGGAAGAAGAAGAAGTCTTGGTGGAGGACGCCTCCTCGAGTGACGATGACGGCCAGACACTTCAACAGCGCTTTGAAGTGAAAAGCCGTTACGGGTACTCTGGGGCACCAATCCCTAGTGGTCTCTCCGCGGGAGCAATGAAGAGGCCGACATCATCTTTTGCAGATGATGTAACGCTGCCACCACGGAAGAAAAGGACCACGGTGGGGAAGCGGGCTGTGAAGAAGGTCACAGGTGTGCCATCCATTACAGTGAGTGTTGAGAACTTAGGTAGTCAATAACATGTTGAGTACTTGCTCTCTGCTGTAATGCCTTGAATTTTGACTTGCGCAGGTTATCGAGAGTGCAGCCAATGTACCCTCGAGTAGCCCAGCAAGACCAACAGAATCCGAGGTGGTTCCAGCGTCAACCGTTGAGACGATGACGTGTGAGCAACAAGAGGCTATGGTACCAGGAAGTGTGCTGCCGGTGGAAAGTGTGCCAGTGGTGCCGGCGGCGCCTTCATTTTTTGACATTCTGGGGCCAAAAGTCGTGGTGCCTCGAGCTGCTCTGTAAGTACCCGAGTACTCGAGTAATTCTTGTTGTTGTTAGTCTTGCATATGCTGACCAACTTGTTGATGTAGTAAATCCACTGATGTGAAGTGGGGAGCCTCTGGATGTAGTCTTGCCGGAGGAGATCAGAACCCTCAAGAGAAACAAGATGACGCGCTTCCAGAGCCCGAAGAAGTAGCCGCTGAAGCTGATGCTGCACAAGCAATGCGCTTCCTCTGGAGCGACGTAGTCAAAGCAGCAGTGGAGGCGGCTTCCAAGCCCAGGGTTCAGCAACTCGAGGACATTGAAGCAGTGGTGAATGAAGGCCTGGAGGTTGATCCAGGAGCCGGACTGCGCCATGAAGACATCCCCGTTGCGGAAGCCCCCGTGCGTCAAACAGAATATGGCTGGCAGTTGAAGACAACCCAGAGGACCGCATAGTGCCGCATGAGCCAATAATTGAAGACCCGGCTCCTCTGCGTAGCGCTGCGATGTACTCGGCGGCAAACGTGAGTACTCAATCCAAGGCTGAAGACCTGATGCCGTATGACGACTCATGCCTGGATGAGTATAACTTGCAGGCGCATGCCGAGATGTTCCGCAGTGTTGAGAAACTCTTCGCGGTAAGTTGTAGTCTCTTGTAGAGTACTTTTTAGCCAAAGATATCCTATCTCTGACTCTTAAATTGTTTTTGCCCTTACAGGAAGTAGTCAAGCAGTCAAAATGCAAGACTCGTCTGCTGGAGCAACACGCGGCAGACATCGAAGAAGTCTCACAGCTCAGAGAACAACTCAAGGAGCAGAAGGCCTTGTCTCTGAAGCTGCAGGAGAGGCTTGATGGTAACGCCGCGGAGTACCACAATGAAATCTAGAAGCTGACGACTCAGAAGGATGACGTTGTTGGGAAGAACAAGTCACTGCGCCAGAAGAACAAAGGTAGTCTCCCTTTCTGAATTCATCGTAGAGTACTTTTTCCATGCATACTGGCTTCTGATGAGTAGTCTTGATCTTCTACAGAGCTATCTGAGGAAGTTGAGAAGTTCAAGAACAAGGCTTTGGACTGGCAGCTGGCCTATAACCGTGAAGAATCAGCTCGCTTGGATCTTGAAGATGATTATAAGGTGCGGTGCATGGAACTTGAGCGCGAAATGCAGATTCGCCTTGATGGCTGGAATGACTTGTTAACTTATATGCAGTCCCTCAAGATCAAGATCAAAGAAGCCGAAGGCTTGTGAGTTGAATTGAAAGCCCTGACAGAAGCAGCCGAGCCAGTGGCGAATCTCTTCGAGCCCAGAGTTGCTGGAGTTCAGCCGCGTCCACTTGTGGAGCGGTTGAAGGATACGCTGAAGAAGATTCTGGAGTATGCTCAGAGGCTGGCTTGTACTATTCCCAATCAAGTCTTGAGCTTCATCAAGTCGTTCTACACCGAGGCAGATATGACGGTCATCATGAACGGAAGATCTGGAGACTACACCGACGATAGGCTGAGCGAGTTGATGCAACAGACATCTCCAATCGCGGAAGCAGTTTCCAAGTTCATAGATCTCCGGTAGATGTACCTGTAGGATAAACTCTAGGGAAAAACAAGTGTAATTCCAAACAAGTGTTTATGTAATATAATTGAAAACTTGAGTAAGTCAATTATCTGGATCCCTTGTATGCTTGTGTGTGTGCCAAGTACTCGAGTTGTTGATGAGTGTATGGCTGCAAAAAGAGATACGGTACATGAGTAGAAGTACTCAAGTGTAGATATGTTCCGAAGAACGTTAGCTTAATCACAACGAGTTGAACACCTTAGCTGTAACAGCGTAAAAGAAGGTTTTGTTGTGAAATAAGCTAAGGATAGTAACAAGTCAATATATAATAGCAACTTTTTACTAAACACATTGTACAGAATTTACAATGTCTTGAGTACCTCTGAGGCTATGAGCCTAGTGAGAGAGTACTCGAAAGAAACTTATTCACAACGAGTTGAACACCTTAGCTGTAGCAGCGTAAAAGAAGGCTTTGTTGTGAAATAAGTAAAGGACAGTAACAAGTCGATATAAGGATAACAACTTTATTACTGACCACATTGTACAGAGTTTACAATGTCTTAAGTACCTCTGAGGCTATGAGCCTAGTGAGAGAGTACTCGCAAGGATGTTCCGAAGAACGAGTAAGACCGTAGGGGACAGTGTGGTGAACTCATCCTTGCTGTAGCAGCAACTTGTATGAGAGTTCCACTGAGACCCTACCATGAAGGGTGTTACTCTAGGCCGAAGCCTCTTTTTAGAAATAGAGACATGGACAACATGTGCCACTTATTGCTCTATACGACACGGAGTTGTCTGGAGAGAGTTATCATGACTCCCTACGAGGTCGCAGAATGAGACTACCTGGAGAGGATTATCATGATCCCCTACGAGTGATCGCAGCTGAAGCCACAAGTAGATACAGCCGAAACTGTCTGGAGAGGGTTGTTGAGACCCCCTACGAGTAGTGACAACCGTAACTGTCTGTTGAGTGGTTGCAACCGGAGCTGCCTGGAGAGAGTCATTGAGACCCCCTACGGGTAGAAGCGACAAAGCTGGTCGATGTTCCAAGAGTTGTCGACTTCTTCGCCTTCAAGAGTTTGGAGATGATACGAGCATGGGCCAATAACCTTTGCAACAGAGAAAGGACCTTCCCATGGCGAGTTGAGTTTGTGTAGCCCTGCCGTGTTCTGGATACGACGAAGGACTAAGTCACCAACGTTGAAGGAGTGTTCCTTAACGTTGCGATCATGGTAACGGTGGATCTTCTCAAGATATCAAGCTGATTGAACGAGTGCGTTGCAGCGAGCTTCCTCCAGACTGTCGACATCTGTCTGTCTTGTTTCTTCAGCTACGCCTTCATCGTACTGGTCAACCGCCGGGGAACGCCACATGACATCAGCAAGCAGAACGGCTTCAGAGCCATAGACCAGGAAATAGGGTGACTGCCCTGTGGGAGTAGTAGGCTGAGTACGTAGCCCCCAGAGTGCATTGGGTAGTTCCTTGATCCACTTGCCGCCCTTGGTGTTTGCAGCATCATACAGTCGCTTTTTGAGAGCGTCGAGTACCATCCCATTGGCGCGTTCCACTTGGCCATTGGCGCGTGGATGAGCGACAGAGACGTACTAGACGTTAATTCCACTGTTCTCACACTACTCCCAGAACTAGTGATTGTTGAAATTCGAACCCAGGTCTGTGATAATGCGATTAGGGAACACATAGCGATGTACGATTTCATCCAAGAAGTCGAGGACTCTATCAGCCTTAGGGCAGGTGACAGGCTTGACCTCAATCCACTTGGTAAACTTATCGATAGCCACCAGAACTCTGTTGAATCCCCCTGGCGCATTTGGGAGAGGACCAATCATATCCAGCCCCCAGCAAGCGAAAGGCCAAGTTGGTGGTATCGTGATGAGCTTATAGGCTGGAATGTGTTGTTGCTTGGCGAAGAATTGGCATCCATGGCATTTCTTGACTAGTTCCTCTGCATCAGCGAGAGCTGTAGGCTAGTAGAAAGCACGTCTGAATACTTTTCCCACCAAGGTGCGGGAAGAAGCGTGATTGCCACAGATTCCTTTGTGTGTCTCCTCCAAGATTTTCTTGCCTTCTTCACGAGAAACGCAATTCATGAGTACATCAGAACTTGCACCTCGCTTGTAGAGTTGATCTCCGACTAGAGCATAGGCCTTGACGCGGCGTGAGATGCGCTCGGCTTCTCACTTGTGAGAGCCAGGTGTGGTTCGAGGACCGGTGGATGGTCGCTTCCTGGTGTGATGAGTGATTGACAACGTGGTGTGGACTGATTCTTGGCTAAGTATTGCAGGTGCAGGTTGCGGCTTGACTGGTGTTGGTGCAGGTGAAGAACAAGCGCGAAAGGTCGTTGCCGGTGAGGCCTCCAGGTGTGGAGAAGACAAGTAGGCTTGGTTCGAGGGACCCGGTGGCCAGCAGGGTCAAGTGCGGGCCGCATGGTGGCAAGAACGGCAAGATGAAGTCATGGACTGTTTCTTGGTTGAGCCTCAAAACCAAGGTCGAGCCGGGACTACGTGGGAGCCGAGTAATGAGTGGTGATTGGCGGAGGCTACACCGAGTTCGCGGGGTTTCCGGTGGTTCACCAGAAAACCACTGGGTTCCTTGGTTGATCCACAAAGCCAAGACCGAAGAACCGAAGACAGAGGTGCAGCAGCTCCAGACCGGTCTGACCGGTGGGTCTGACCGGTCTGACCGGTGGGTACCGGTCTGACCGGTGAGGAGCACCGGTCTGACCGGCGTGCGATGACGCAGTCCAGAATCTTCGAAGCGGAGGACACGCGTCGGGATCGCGTGGCTTGCGTCGAGGCTAAGCAAGTTTGCAGTCGCTGGGCATCTGTCCGATGGAGCGAAGACAAAGATTTCCGAATTCGCCCTTGAGAGGCATGTATCCCTAATTAGCTAGTAAGGGTATTTTCGTCTTTCGGTTGCCTCCATATAACCCAAGTGGTGAGAGGATGGCAGCCATCTCTTGGAACCCTAGCTCATTTGTTTTCCTATTTTCTCTTCCTATTTTCCTTAGGATTTTCTTAGGACTAGCTTGAGAGCTTCACGGTGAGATCTTGTGTGAGGGAAGGATGATCGGGCGGCAAGCTAGACCTTGTATGATCCTCTTTGGTATGTATAGATGATTCGGCGTGGTTCCTCAAGGCTTGGATGTGTCTTTCCCGTTTCTCCTTTTTGGTGATTTTCAGAGCCCTTTCTTGGCGATTTTCTTAGAGCGATTTCGAGGCCTCTCTCTTTGGGATTTGGTGGGGGATGTATGTGTGAACCCTTCGTGGTTCTTTTCCCTTTGATTCCCCACCCAAATCCGTGAGCAAAGGGGCTCGATTTTGGGGTTTTCTTAGCCCTAGGGTTAGAGGCGTTCTTGGTGGGATTTCCTCGATTCTTCTTGTTTTGACAAGTTTTGGTGGACCAAATCTTGGCTATGGAGTGCCCATGAGGTGTTCCTACTATCCCCAAAGTCTTGGGCAAAACCGTGGAGCGATTCGGGAGATCGGGAGTTGGATTTGGGGGAGTTGACCCGCGGGCGCTGTTCATCCCGAGAGCTCAGGTCACACTGGTCTGACCGGTGCCTCTCACCGGTCTGACCGGTGCAGACTCTCTGTTGAGTTTTGCTCGGGTGAACGTCTTGGTGAGTTCCCTGTTGTCCTGTGTTGCTGCTGTTTCGGGTTTGGTCCTGTTTGGAGATCGGTAGGTCAGTTTGGTGGATTTGGGATTTCCTGGCTTGGACCGATCTGACCGGCGAGCTACACCGGCCTGACCGGTGTAGAGGCCTTCTGTGGAAGTTCTCAGATTTTACCAGCAGGGACCGGTCTGACCGGTGCTGCTCACCGGCCTGACCGGTGTAGCCCAGTAGCTACTCGAGTTGGTTTTTCCGCTGCGTTCTCGAGTAGGTGTAGGTGGTTGTTGGTTCCTAGGACCAATAGCACTTCAGTGGCTACGTGGTCTTGACCAACTTGGGCAGTTGAGTCGGAGACGTGTTTTGGAAGCCGTGTTCGTCTTGTTGGAGTTCTCATCTCCTTCGAGAAGAATTTTTATCAGCTCCCATTCACTCCTCCCCCTCTCTGGTTCGCCTAATTGGTCCTTCAATTGGTATCAGAGCCGGTTCGGGTCTTCATTGACTCTTACCAGTCTAAGATCCAAAGATGGCGTACTAGGAACGGGGTTCGGGTCCTCCGCACTTCGATGGGAAGAACTACCAGATGTGGCAGAGGCGGATGGCAGCGTTCCTCCGCGGAAAGGGTCAGATCCTTTGGGACGTTACGGTGAACACATTTTATGTTCATCCGATGAACTTCCTTGCTCCAGGATCGAGGGATATGTTCGAAGCCAACAACAAGACGGTCGACTACTTGTTTCGTGCTCTGTGTCAGTCTGAATTCGATCGGGTTCAGACAAAGAACTTAGCCTGTAGGATTTGGGAGCAGTTGAAGGATGCACATGCTGGGAATGCTCAGGTTCAGGCTCGGATGTACGCGACTTACCGGAGAGAGTACGAGAACTTCACTCATCTCCCCGGGGAGTCTGTCGATGCCCTTTTCCAGCGGTTTACGGTCGTTGTGAACAACATGAGAGCCAATGTGGCCGTGCTCCCATACGATGATCATGATAGAGCCGTGAAGCTCTTGCACTCGTTGGATCGTGCTGTGTGGGACGGGAAGTTTGAGGCCATCGTTGAGTCCAAGAAGTATGACACTTTGACTGTGAACGAGCTGTTCTCGAAGCTCAAGTCGGCTGAGTTGGACCGTGGTATGACATCCAAGATTGAGAGCCCGACTGATTCTCATAGTCTCGCTCTCGTTGGTGGCAAAGGAGCTAAGTCTAACGCTAACGCATCCTCCAGGATGTACTCTCTGTCTTCTTTGATGTCTTTGCCAGACGAGGAGTTCGACGTGCTTGGAGAGGACGAGCTGGCGTTGCTGACCAGGCGGTTCGAGAGGCTGCACGAGAACCGGGTGAACACGAGGAGGACAGCACGGACGTGCTTTCAGTGCGGCAAGCCAGGACACTTTGTCGCCGACTGCCCGGAGAAGATGGAGAACAAGGACGGCTACAGGCACCGGTCGAGCAAGGACGGCAAGTACCGATCAAGGTGTGATCACAAGCACAAGAACAAGCACAAGGACGAGCGACGGTCGAGGAAGAAGGACGGCCGCGGCAGGAAGGCCCGAGCGATGGTCGGAGCGAGCGACGTCGACTCCAGCTCCGCCTACTCTTCCTCGAGCTCGAGTAGCAGCGAAGATGAAGGTGATCGGCGCAAGAACAAGAAGGCATCCAAGAACTTGAGCGGGTTGAGCTGCTTCGCAGGAGATGGCTTCTGCGGCATGGCTCGTAGCTCCGGCAGCAAGAAGAGTCACCAGAGCGACTCGGACTCCGACTCCGAGGATGAGGTATGTGATGAGCTCTCCTCTTTGCGCAAGGAGAATGATGAGTTGGTTGACTTGCTTGATAATCACGATCACATGCTTAGAGAGGCCAAGAAGATGAGGAAAGAGCTTAGGGCCTCACTAGAAGATGCTAGGAACCGTGTGGCTGAGCTAGAAACCCAGAACCTAGATGCTAAGCTTGAGATTGATTCGCTTAAGGCTTCTACTGTGGTTTCTGATGAGATTGATTGTTGTGATTGCTCTGTGTACCTAGCTGATCTTACTGCTCTTAAGGATAAGCATGCTTCTACTTGTGATGAACTAGATATGCTTAGGGTTGAAGTGGCTGAGCTTAAGTCTAGACCTGCTTTGCTAGGTGCTTGCACTTCTTGCCCTGTTTTGCATGGAAAGATTGATGAGATGCATGCTTACACTGTTTCGCTTGAAGCTAAGTTGAAAGAGCCTATTCCCACTTCTTGCTCTACTTGTGAATTGCATGCGGTTAAGAATTTGGAGCTTGCGCATTATGTTGATCGCTTGCAGGATGAGAATGATGAGCTGAGGAAATGTATGAGCTGGTTGTCGGGTCAGGAGCCTCAGCTTGGTATCATGATAGCGGCTTTCAAACGCTATGATGGTCAGGCACTTGGGGCTGACAAGCTTGGAGAGAACAGTGGTGAGGGAGTTGAGAGAGTTGGAGAGATCCCTATCCCATTCACTCCCCCCTCTCTGGTTCGCCTAATCGGTCCTTCAACTTGTCTTCAAGAATCAACTGATGCTTAATGTAGTCGATGAGAGGAGTTCTCCAGTCCACGTCAATCATAAGCACTTCTCGATCAGGTTGAACTGAAGTAGTCGTAGGTGCAGATGATTGCTCCGGAATTGATGGTTTGTGGAGTTCATGGACGAAGATTCCGTCTGGCACTTGAGCTCGTGTAGATCCCAGCTTCGACAAGACGTCCGCAGCAACATTGTTGTCGCGAATAACATGATGGAACTCGAGACCATGAAATTTGTTCTCAAGTTTGCGTACCTCTTGACAGTACGCATCCATGTTCTCAGCATTACGATCCCAAGAATCGTTGACTTGATTGATGACCACCAAAGAATCACCGTAAACAAGTAGTCGTATGATGCCAAGAGAGACTGCAAGGCGAAGTCCATGCAGTAAAGCTTCACATTCAGCTTCATTGTTTGCGACCTTCCAGAAGATCTGCAAAACATATTTGAGTTGCTCGTCCTTGGTAGAAATCAGAAGTACCCCGGCACCAGCACCTTCCAATTTGAGTGAACCATCAAAGTACATGACCCAATGTTCTGGACGCTCAATTGGAGTTGGGACTTGATTTTCCGGCCATTCAGCCATGAAATCAACCAAGGCCTGAGACTTAATAGCAGTGCAAGACTTGAACTCGAGCGATAGAGCGCCAAGCTCTACAGCCCATTTAGAAATCCTTCCTGTGGAATCCCGGTTGTGCAATATCTCGCCAAGCGGGTAGCTAGTAACCACAGAAATCTTGTACTCGTCGAAGTAGTGGCGGAGCTTCCGTGAAGTGATCAGAACCGCATAGAGTAGCTTCTGTACCAGAGGGTAGCGAGTATTGGATTCTGAGAGTACTTCACTGACAAAATAAACTGGCCTCTGGACAGGGTAGCCATGGCCTTCCTCCTACCATTCAACGACAATAGCAGTGCTCACAACATGAGTAGTCGCAGCGATGTAGAGCAGGAGCTCTTCATTGGGCAAAGGAGCTGTGAGGACTGGAGGCTTGGATAAGAACTCCTTGAGCTGAGAAAGAGCTTGATCAGCTTCAGTTGTCCATGTAAACTTCTCTTGCCGCTTGAGTAATTTGAAGAAAGGTAGACCCCGTTCTCCAAGTCGCGAGATGAAGCGATTGAGTGACGCCATACAGCCAGTAAGCTTCTGGACATCTTTGATAGTAGTCGGAGCTTGCATATTGGAGATGGCGGTAATCTTATCGGGGTTTGCTTCGATGCCACAATGGCTGATGATGAACCAGAGTAGTTTTCCTGATGATACGCCAAAGACGCATTTATTGGGGTTGAGCTTCCGTTGGTACTCCCGTAGCGAAGCAAAAGTTTCTTCAAGATCCGTGATAAGCATGTTTGGATCCCTAGTCTTTACAACGACGTCATCCACTTATGCTTCCACATTCTTGTGAAGCTGCCTCTTGAAGCACGCTTGGATAGCTCTTTGATAGGTAGCGCCAGCATTTTTCAACCCGAAGGACATTGTTGTGTAACAATAAGCACCAAACGGGGTGATGAATGCGGTCTTCTCTTGATCAGATTCCTTGATTGCAATTTGATGATAGCCAGAGTAGCAATCCAAGAAACAGAGTAGAGCACAACCCGCCGTCGAATCGATGACTTGATCAATCCGTAGCAACCCGAAAGGATCCTTGGGGCAATGCTTGTTGAGATCATTGTAGTCGACACACATCCTCCAATCATTAGAGTTCTTTCTGACAAGCACAGGGTTAGCAAGCCATTGCGGGTGAAAGACTTCCCGGATGAAGCCAGCCGCGAGTAGTTTGGCAAGCTCTTTCTTGATAGCAGCCCTACGGTCATCAGCAAAGCGACGAAAGTGTTGTCTTTGGGGGTAGCGTTAGGATCGACGTTGAGTGAGTGCTCGATCAACCTCCTGGGCACACCTGGCATGTCAGATGGCTTCCACACAAAGATATCACGGTTAGCCCGAAGGAAGTTGATGAGCGCGTCTTCCTATTTAGGATCAAGATGTGCACTAATCATGGTTGTCTTGCTACTGTCACCAGTACCAAGATCAATGGCTTTGAGCAGGTCATCACCAGTTGGTGCAGGCTTGTTGTTGATGTCTGTCTTCTCTGGAACCTCTAGCTCGCTCGGAGCAAGCTTTTTAGCTGCGGCGAAGACTTCCATCATAGCATTGGGTACTTGAGTTGTCGAAGCAAGTTCTACGGCTTCAGTGTCGCAATCATAAGAACGCTTCAAATCCCCTTGTAATGAAAGAACTCCCTTAGGGCTCGGCATCTTGAGTACAAGGTACACATAATGTGGAATAGCCATGAACTTGGCAGAGCAGGTCTGCCGAGGATGGCATGGTAAGAAGTCTCGAAGTCAGCAACCTCGAACTTAATGTACTCGGTGCGATAGTGATCCTTAGTCCCAAAGGTAACGGGTAGTACAATTGATCCCAAAGGAACAGCTGCGTTGCCGGGTATGATACCATAGAACGGCGAGTTGGTCTTGGTAAGTATGTTGGTGATATCCAGGCCCATCTTCTTCAAGGTCTTGGCAAACACGACATTGAGACCACTGCCACCATCAATAAGAACCTTAGTGAGTCTGGAGCCTGCCACCACTGGGTCCAGAACGAGAGGATATTATCCTGGCTCAGAGAAACTAGTCCATTGATCTACCCTTGAGAAGGTAATGGGGATTCCAGACCACTTTAAAAAAGTTGGAGCTGCTGGTTGAATGGACATAATCTCCCGGAGTGCAAGTTTCTGCATGCGCTTTTTTGGAATCCCACCAAATATGATATTGACAGTGTTGGAGGGGTGTTGAAACCCAGTGTCTTTGTCTGTATTAGCCTTCTTCCCCTTGTGTTTACGAAACCTTGGGTTTGGGTGCGTTGGTTCGGGTGTATTCTTCAACGCACGTTGAAGTTGGTAACACTGCTCTGTAGTATGATCGCCCTCTGGGTGCCATGGGCATTTCTGCTTGGTCAATGTTGCCCAGTGAGAATCATCTTCAGGCTTGGTAGTAGTTTCCATGGCTGCAACAGTGTTGTCGGGCTTGCGCTTGCGATTAGCATTGCTCGAGTAGTTATTACCTGTGCGATTGCCCTGCTGTTGCTTGCCACTGTTGTTTCCACCAGCATTATTGTTGTTGTTGTTGTTGTTCTGGTTATTGCGAAGATGCTTGAACCGATTCCGAGCCTTGTCTTCCTCGTCCGCCCAGTGAGTGATCATCTCCTTGAGCTTGGTGATGTTAGCTGGGCGAGCGCTACCGAAGTCTTGGAAAAGCCTATCGTCATGAAAACCATCCTGGAAGGTATCGATGACTTCTTTCTCGGTAACATCAACAATAGTAGCCCTTTTTTCAAAGAAGCGGCGCATGTACTCGCGAAGAGTCTCGCCTTGTTTTTGCTTGATCAGGGCAAGGTCCATCCGAGTACGATGTCGGCCCAGAGAACTCGCGAAGTTGCTGGTGAAGCGTTGGTTGAGATGTCCCCAGTTGTCGATGGAGCCACATTTGAGAGTCTCGAACCATGCGAGGGGCTCTTGCTCCAGAACAAAAGGGAAATAGATACATTTAGTATCATCATTACCCCCGACATTAGTGATAGACAGAGCATAACAGCGCAACCACTGCCTTGGATCTTGCTTGCCATCATATTTGGAAATACCGTAAGGCTTGAATTTCTCCGGAAGAAGCAGAGCTTGAAGTCGAGCAGAGAAAGCAGGAAAGGAATCAGAATCAACATCCTTTTGCTTCTCACGTTCAGCACGTCTGGCGTTGATTATTGTATGAGCATCATAGCGAGAGTCTCCCGACTTGCTATTGACACTGCCATCATCACCCTTGCCTCTGTTGCTAGCTTCCAGACGTGTATGTTGAGGAGTGGGTGTAGCGTGATGAGCACCTCCACTGCTGCCATGGTGACTAGGAGTACTGGTATTTGGACATAGCATAGTGTAGGCTAGTTCAGCCAGTTTTGCGACTTCAGCAGCCGCCCTGTCACGAGGCATAGAGCGACCAAGCAAGTTGATCGCATTAATAGCTTCCTCTGGAGTGCGATATTGACGAGAAGCGACCGTATCCAGAGCCTCTTGAAGATTACGGGTAGGTAGAGCTTTCGCGAGTTCCCGACGAAGGGTTGCACGATCAACATTGCGTTGATGACGTGCAGTCTTGGCCTCCGCAGTTTCATCAGCAAGAGCATCAGCAGAGAGTTCATCATCAGATACATCATCCGAAAAGCGGTAATTGGCACGATGTCCTTGCGGAGTATATGCATCAACGACGAAAACTTCCCGATAAGATGAGTGAGTACCCGTACTCTCAATGAGCTCAGTATCAGTGTCATAATCAATGAGCTTAGCACCTTCCTGGAAAGGTAAGTTGTCAAGACAAGTGATAAAGCGCTCCTGATCATCCAAGGTGAGACCAGCAGGCACATGCTCAGGCCAGTAGACGAATCTACCCTCAGGTGTCGATGTGATCACCAGTCCTTGAGCAGGGCCAGTAAGTTGTTGTACTTCAGTAGAATCCGAACCGTAGTCGAACTCGAACTCAGATGAATCCGAATCATAGTAGTCAAGGTTGACTTCCGAATCCGAATAGTACTCGAGCACGATCTTCGAGCCAGGGCACATGAGGCGCTTCAGCGTAGCTTGGTAAGCGGCACTGACATGGCGATGACCGAAGAGAGGTGATGTTGGGACGTTATCCAGGCTGAGCGCAAGCTGTGAAGCTGAAGAGAGCTACTCAGACTGAATAAGAGACAGTTAACGGCTGTTAAGTGCTACTTTTACACCGTCAATACCTGCATAATATAATGGTAGAAGGATCATCAACACTAGAATACGGCTTGATACTGATGATTTCCACAAGTGATGGTGTTTCTAGCTTTTGTTGCAGGATGCACCGAATTGCGTGCTAATTGGTACAATTAAGAGCAAGTGATCCAATGGCTATTGAAGGACACACACTTCTTCTCCTCCTTCTCACTTTTGGCCTTAGAGCCTCTCTCTTTACAAGAGGAGAGCTCTTTGTATAGGATTAGTGCTACGAAGTGAGGTGGGAGTCTTGGGGACATGTCATGTTCATGACATCTTCCTCAAGAACGATCCTCAGCGGTGCCACTGTTCTTCATCTAGACTAAAGTGAGTATTTCGACATTTTCTATTTAGACTAAAGTCATAGGCATGCTTAGTTGCTCTGTTCTTGTGTTCTTCATTTGTTCTTGATTTAGAGGCTTGTGTTCTTCGAACACAACCCTTTCGATCTAGTAGACTTAGATCATAAGTTTGCATCTAGTTTGCCAGCTTATCTATTAGAGTAAAGTTGATGCTCCTGCATTTCTCTAGTTAAATCAAAGTGCATTCGTGATCTTGCATGAGTGATAGATCATACCTTGAGCTAGTGCCAGTATCTCCCTCGTGGATTCATAGTAGTAGCCAGTGGTGTAGACGTGGTGCCTGGACCATAGGTTATCCTTCGAAGACCACGTATGTTCGTAGCGTAGAGGTAGGCCACTGTGGTGACATCCTGTTGGACCCTTTGCAATCCTCTGTGTCGCGTACCGAGTTGGGCTCATTGCCAGCACATTGGCCTCTCCCTAAAAAGTTAGGATGTGATGGCGCCCAAAGTGAGTGTTATACCTGAGAGACCGTGCTAGACTCTGCGCTCGGTCGAGGCAGATCCTTTCTACCTATCCTATCAATCATTGTTGTGTCCTTGGACCATCTATACTAGAGTAGAAGTTAGTGCACATCGTTCCTTGGATTCGATACCCTTGGAATACTCTCCTTCCTTGGGGAAGTGCTACAGCGGTATTTCCATGTGCTTGCGATATACCCGTGTCTCTTACACGCTCCTGCTAACCGGTGCCATAGTGGTGACGTTAAGAAACACCAACAAGCATTTCTGGCGCTGTTGCCGGGGAACGATTGCTGTATCTATCTTCGAACCTAGTGGTCCTCGTATTTATCTTTTTCGTTTTCTTCTACCTTTACCCCCGCTACCCTTTGAGATGCCTTCCTGTCAAAGCCTCTCTACCCCTAGGGGCGAGTTCGTCTTAGAGCAACCATCAACTTCCTCATCTTGCTTGGTAATTCCAGGCATGACACAGGAAATTTGATGTGGAAATTGTTTCCTTTCTCTCTCGTAGATAGAGCGGAGCAATGGTACACCCACACAGCAGAGCATGTGAATAATTGGGAAGAACTACGAGAAAACTTTTGTGACTCATTCTCCCTTTATGAACGCATAGAGCTCTTGCCGTGTGAACTCCTTGACTTTGAGCAATTAGAGGGTGAGTCCATAGGTGCAGCTTGGGCTAGGTTCCTACGTCTTATGACATCTAGCCCAGACATGTCTATACCCGATGATATAGCGACGTATACCTTTTATACTCATATAGACATGGAGTCTACACAAGAGCTCAACCTTTTAGCTGGAGGTTCGTTTGAAAACCAAACTCTAGTGGAAAGAAGAGAGATCCTAGAATTCTTCATAGAAAACTCTTCTTCCCATATTGTTTACAACGAACCCCATCTGGAGTCTGAGTTGGTCCATGAGAGTCTCTCAATAGCCGAATTTGAGCTTTCATTCTCTGAATTCCTTGATTCCTCTGTTGAGCCCTCTCCTGAACCACGAACATCGAAGGAAGAAGAAATTCAACCTTCGGAGTTCTCTTCCCGATTTGAGGATGATCCTTCTCGAAACATCAGAAATACCTCAGATCACTCTTGGCACGAGAAGCCTACGACATCGTTGGACCTTTATGAGGTCCTCGATGAAGTTTGGAATCATAGGACGATAGTGGATTGGTCACCTCAGAAGCATACATCCGAAGCAATTTGGGTCAGCTCGACTTCCACGATCATCCACTGTTCCATGAGAGGAAACACCGTAGATGCTGTCCTTGACCCTACTGTTGGGGCTTGCATCATACCAGAGACCCTTTTGGATACTCTGGTGGGTGACATGTCATTTATCCCGACTAATAGACTTTTCCATAGTCCCAGGTGGTGCTGTGTTTTTCCATGTCGGGGGATTGCTAGGGACGTGGGTGCGATTAGATTTCCACATCTATGACATCGTGGATTTTGATCTTCTTCTAGGTTTCCCCTTAGAAAAACTTCTTGCTAAATCTCAAGGAAACCAGAAGAAGAAGAGCTTAGGGAAACCATTTCTGTCCATGCTGAACCATCTAGACATCCTCTGACAGAGCCATTCCCTAGACCTACAGTATCTCCTTCGCATCCCGATCCTCCTGACGAAGCATTTCATGAGGAGGCCATGAAGGAGGAATGGCCAGATGGAGCGGTATGCTTTTCTAAAGCATTTTGGGATAGTACGCCCTCTCTGGTTATTCCTTGTTCTGTGAGAGGGACTACCGTAGAGGCCCATTGTGACCCCATCATGGAGGTTAACATCATGCCATGGCACTTGGTGGAAACTCTTTTGGGCAAGGTTCCGCTAGCACCATCTGACATGCTCCTCGAGACTTGTCCCTTTGGGCACGTTCTTGAATGTCGGGGGATTGCAAGTGTCGTGCCACTCACCATAGACGAGATTGAGTCTAGCTTAGACTTTCACATCTTCGATGTCCTCGATCCTGATCTACTCCTAGGCTCCCCGCTAGAGAAATTCTTTGAGGAATCCATAGGGAGCCTAGATGGTAATCTTGGGGAAGCCACTTCCACCACTACTACCCCTTGTTTGGGACACCCTATGGCGAAGCCTCTTCCCCAGCAAAACCCGCTCGAGAAGACGACGCATATACCTCCCTTCACGTCATTCGAGCCTGTTCTCATTGAGGGCGTAGGACTTTCTACTCCTCATGAGTACGACTTGGAAGACCCTCCTCACCCTTGTGAAGGCCAATGGTCGTCACCACTCTCGACCGAGTTTCAGCCTCTTTCCGCTGGCCCGTATCATGTTGCTTTCGATCATGATCGAGAGTCAACATTGAGCTTGCACGATGACTCTCTTGAGATGGAGAATTCATGGGCCATGGAACCTTTCGAGGCACTGACTCTGGAGTCCGGAGGAAAGGATTCCACGCATGAGCATGGTAGTTTCATCCTTGATCTACCACATAAATCATGCTCGCATCATGCCTCTCTAGAGTCAGTCATGCTTAGTGCGCTGAGCACAGACGAGGGCTACAACCACCTTCTGGTCCTCTTTTGCAAAACTTTTGGAAGGTTGATTGTAGATGCATATGTCTATCATAAGCATATCAGATTTCATGTGTGCACCGTGGCACTAACCTTGCAGCTAAAGCTTCACTAATACATCAAGGATTGGTGGTGAACGGGAACAACACCACCAACGATAGCTGCAAGATGAAGTTCCCATGGTCGAGCTTATGACCCTGAATAAACAAAGCACTACCAGGAGATAGCCTAGATTAGCATAGGTTTTATTTCCCTTCTCGAATAAAAGCAAGAACATGTTTTTAGGATAAGTTGTCCTTCGGGTATTTTTGGTCACTAACCTTTCAGGTGGAGATTGAGAAGAAAGATGGACAGGTGATGCCGACAAACATGTGAGCCACATCAGCTGCAACACATAGATAAGCTTTGGAGAGGGAACATTTACAAAAAGGAAGCTTGATCACCACACACTTGAGTTTTGTTGCCTAGCAATGCAAACTTCAAGTGTGGGGGAGGTATGTGAGCGTCCTGAGTAAAGTTCCTCCTCTACCAAATCTTATCCTGGTGTGGCAATGATGTCAGCTCTTGCATTTTGCCCACTAGCTAGGTAAGTCCTGCTTTTGACATTAAACAAAGCCCTTCCGAGAGGTTCCCGAGGTTCACCGTCATATGCTCATGCTTATATGCCTCTTTTGATGAATAGCTTGATCATGCATGCGTGCTTCCTTTATCTTTGTTCGTATGCTCTGGTTTGAATGTATGTTCGATCGACGCACATCCATGGATTGTTTTAAATTAAGCATGGTGCTTAGGTTAAAACTGTCTTCTTCACTCAAAACAAGACATGGTGTCGAGTTTTGATTGATGAATCTTAGAGTTATATTTCCATAGATCTTGGTTGCATATATGCTGACTAACCCCTGTGGATAATCGCCAAATTTGAATGGATAAGTCATTGAGCTAAATTCAGATGGGAAAGTAAGTTGAGGTGTCAGATTCATGTTGCATAACATGCAAAGGTGGTACATATGACCTCTCAAAGGTCCAAGGTAAGTATATTCCCCTTTATGTATGAAGTGTAATATTGGTCTAACCCTTTCGAGAAAATGACACGGTGACAATAAAATAAAAAAACCAAAAATATTTGCTTTTGAATAAAGGCTCTATGGTTCTCGAACCATAGAGTCCATCTTTTGTTTCCACTTTTGCTTGAAGAACAGCACCAGTACAAGCACCAGTGTGGGGGAGCTCTCTCAAGCTCATCATCAACATATCCATTTGAGAACTCCCACACAAAGGGCTGCACGACATCGACTACGCCTTCATGACAAGAGCAAGGTAAACTGGAGTGAGCCGGCTGCCTTTTGACCAGCCGAATCACCACTGGTCTCCCTTGTTCCTCATATCCTTCAGGAGCGATGGTATGTGCATCCTTCATCTCACTCTCTACCTTTGAGTTCAAATGATCCTCAATTCTTATCCAATAAATCAAACTCAAATAATGGTGCTCTGCTTGCTCTACATGATTCCTGTGGTTGGCTTGCATATGTTTTATTCCTTACTTATCATCTTGATACTTGTGAACAAATATCATTAGGGAACTCATGCTTATCTAAGTAGTTGGTGTTTGTGATATGGTTTGATGATATGATCTTCGCTCTTTATGTTTGAGTGCTTGAGAATTTTATTTGAAAATCATAAAAACCCTTTGCAAAGCTCCTCTTTGATATGCCACCGTCCTACTAGAGCCATATGATATAGTTGAAAACCTTATACTCATATGCTGTTTGTTATTGCATTGAGCTTTGTCAAATTATGTGACCCTTGTGAGAATTATTTTCACTACTTTCATGATCAAGATTCATGTGCACACCATCATATCCCCCTTGCTATGCTTCTACACTGGAAGTTAGCATTGTATCATTTATCCCTTTCATGAAAATAAATCTCCATATGTGGTGTGACATCTCTCGCCAAAAGTATCCTTCAAAAAGAGGCATGGGCTATGAAAAAAAAGAAAGAAAAAAAAGAGAGATACATGCTCAAAGCATGATGAAAAAAAGGAAAAGAATAGCCCATGTCCAAAATAAAGGAGAAAAGGGAGAGAGATGGTCAAGAAAAAAGGAGTTTCATAACTTAGATGGTAATAACTAGTATCCATTCCGGGGCTAGTGTCCACCTTACCATCTACCAACTCTCATCATACATGTATGGTAATATCTAGCACCCATTCTGGGCCTAGTATCCACCTTACCATACTCACCATATCCATACACGTGCACATCTTGATCTAATGGTATGATTTGATTTTTCTCTGTGGATCCAGTTTTTGACTTTGCAATATATGTGATGCAAGTATGCTTTATCCTTTATCCTACCCTGAGCTCCACATATAGCCATCATTAGAAGTAGGATGAAGAAAAGCAATCTAATGTCTTGGTGAGGACATATACACATTGAGCGATCTGAGAGAATCAAATGAGGAGCTAAGCAAGGTTTTGTTTTGAAGATTTATTGCAAAACCCCAAGTTACTTAACATGATGAGCAGGAGTGATTTGATTCATAACCATTCCATTCCTCAACTACCCAAGATAGCATGATAGACACTTCAGAGTTCACAAGTACAAGGTATGGTTTGGAATATCTCTTATGCTCGCTCCATACCTTTGGATATCATGTCTCACCTTGATCTGACCCCCTTTACTCGGGACGAGCAAAGGTCAAGTGTGGGGGTGTTGTTGACGGCTGTTAAGTGCTACTTTTACACCGTCAATACCTGCATAATATAATGGTAAAAGGATCATCAACACTAGAATAGGGCTTGATACTGATGATTTCCACAAGTGTTGGTGTTTCTAGCTTTTGTTGCAGGATGCACCGAATTGCGTGCCAATTGGTACAATTGAGAGCAAGTGATCCAATGGCTATTGAAGGACGTCATCATAAACAACCTCAAATGCCAATTTGGACTGCACCATTGCGACGGGCTTGTCAAGACGATCGAAATGGATATATCATTTGTATACTTCGGAGTCCGGATGAAAGAGATATGCACAAGAAAAGATCACACTATATCATGAACCCGGTGGGACCCACACCAGGCCACGTGGCGACGTGCTGGCACACAGGATGCCATGTGTCCATGACACTTCATCAATCCAAGAGAAGCACTTCCCGATGAATCAGACACCGCCACGTGTCCAGCACAAGGATCCAAGGGCCCACAACCCGAGCAAACCGCCTCCAAACCACATGGACACCTGGAACCGTCATAAAGACCCACCTGACAGCCACCACGAGAAAGCACAAAACAAGGCGGGCCACCAGGGGGTCGGCCAAACCCTTGGTTCGGCCGAACCGACCTTGCGTCGGGTGATCTCGGCCTTCCACGTGGTGTCTCCTGATTGGTCCCTAAGCCCATTCCAGGGGTGCACGGGGTGTTCTCGCACCGGTACCCGGGCCTATAAATACAAGGAGAGGGGTTAGAGAATAGGACACACACTTCTTCTCCTCCTTCTCTCTTTAGGAGAGGAGAGCTCTTTGTATAGGATTAGTGCTACGAAGTGAGGTGAGAGTCTTGGGGACATGCCATGTTCATGACATCTTCCTCAAGAACGATCCTCAGCGGTGCCTCTGTTCTTCATCTAGACTAAAGTGAGTATTTTGACATTTTCTATTTAGACTAAAGTCGTAGGCATGCTTAGTTGCTTTGTTCTTGTGTTCTTCGAACACAACCCTTTCGATCTAGTAGACTTAGATCATAAGTTTGCATCTAGTTTGCCAGCTTATCTATTAGAGTAAAGTTGATGCTCCTGCATTTCTCTAGTTAGATCAAAGTGCATTCGTGATCTTGCATGAGTGATAGAGCATACCTTGAGCTAGTGCTAGTATCTCCCTCGCGGATTCATAGTAGTAGCCAGTGGTGTAGACGTGGTGTCTGGACCATAGGTTATCCTTCGAAGACCACGTACGTTCGTAGCGTAGAGGTAGGCCACAGTGGTGACAGCCTGTTGGACCCTTTGCAATCCTCTGCGTCGCATACCGAGTTGGGCTCGTTGCCAGCACATTGGCCTCTCCCTAAAAAGTTAGGATGTGCTGGTGCCCAAAGTGAGTGTTATACCTGAGAGACCGTGCTAGACTCTACGCTCGGTCGACGCAGATCCTTTCTACCTATCCTATCAATCAGTGTTGTGTCCTTGGACCATCTATACTAGAGTAGAAGTTAGTGCACATCGTTCCTTGGATTCGATACCCTTGGAATACTCTCCTTCCTTGGGGAAGTGCTACAACAGTATTTCCGTGCGCTTGCGGTATACCCGGTGTCTGTTACACGCTCCTGCTAACCGGTGCCATAGTGGTGACGTTAAGAAACGCCAACAGAGATGAAGTCGAGTTGTACTCGGACTCCGACTCGAGTTCTTTGAGCGGGTCAGAGAGCAAAATTTCACCGAAATTTTTGACGAGATCCTCCATCGAAGCTTGCGTAAGTGTCGAGGACTTGAGCTTTGACTCCAGAGTTGATGCCAAGAAACGTAAGAACGATCCGGCGCCGTCAGCAACGCAAACCCAGGAGCCAAAAACGAAGGTGTCGCCTTGCTGGAAAGCGACGGTCGGCTTGATGATGACGACAGCCATTGAGTTCGCCAGTGGATCAACGACGACATCCCCTACCTGGCGCACCAGCTGTCAGTGTTTTAGACACCGAGCCTACGACGGGGTACCCGAAGTAGTAGATTGTGCGGTGGGGCTCGCCGAGATCAGGAACACGATGGTGAGACACGGGGCACACAATTAGACATGTTCGGGCCGCAATGTGCGTAATACCCTACGTCTTGTATGTTGTGTGGCTCTGTATTGATTGCGTATATTTCGAGAGGGGTCCCTGCCTCACCTTATATGCCACGGGAGGCAGGGTTACAAGTCGGATTGGTACAGGAGTACTATTCGAGTAGGACTCGGAGTAGCCTATACAAGGTATGGAAAGCTATCCTAGTCTTAGTACAAGTCCTTGTCCGCCTTGTCTTGCCTTGTGGTCCACGGTACCAGCACCGTGGCCCACTAGTCGAGTAGTCCAGGTGTGTAGGATCCTATCTCCCGGGTATGGCCCACATGTGTGGTGGGCCCAGGGATGCCCGGTCGACAAATGGGGACTGAAAACTTTGAGATCAAGACGGGTCTAATCACGATGGTACCAGGCTAGTCCATTTTGTTGCAAGCCAAATGAGGATGCCAATGCCCATCTGCAGCAATTTCCTAGAGCTATGCAGCACTTTCATCATCAGGGGTGCAAATATGGATGCTGTTCGTCTTCGACTGTTTCCTTTTTCTCTCCTGGGGAAAGCCAAGCAATGGTTCTATGTGAATCGTGATGCTATCAATACTTGGGACAAGTGTTCAGAGGCATTCCTCAAGAAGTTCTTCCCATTGGGTAAAACCAATGCTCTTCGTGGAAGAATTTCTAGTTTTCAGTAAGCAGCAAGTGAATCTATTCCAGAGGCTTGGGAAAGACTTCAGGAGTACATCATGTCCTGTCCTCACCATGGGATGGAGGATTGGCTTATTCTTCAAAGCTTTTATAATGGGCTGACTCCGACAGCCCGAGGCCATATTGATGCTGCTGCTCAGGGAGCATTCTTCTCACTCACTGTTGATAATGCTAAATCACTTATTGAGAAGATGGTATCCAACCAAGGGTGGAGTGATGAAAGACTCCAACCACGTCCGAGGGGTACTCATACTGTCAAGGAAGCAGATATGATTACCGCCAAGCTGGACCTTCTTATGAAAAGATTGGACGATTACATCAGCGAGAAGGCTGCCATGGCCACCACTACTCTGCCTATGGATTCTCATATGACTTGTGAGGTCTGTGGCAACACTGGGCATTTGGGAAACTGTTGTCCTGAAACTCAGGAGGAAGTGATATACATGAATGGCAATAACAATGGTTATCGTCCACAACAACAAGGAGGCCAACCGTGGAATCAACAATGCCCTTATTATCAAGGAGGTAACCAAGGTAATCCTAACCAACCCTCCTTGAGAGATCTTGTTTTCGGGTAGGCTAAAATTAATGAAGGTGTTAATAGAAAGTTAGCTGCCCTTGATAAAACCTTGGAAGGTCTCAACGTTAAGCTTGAAAGTTTTTCTTCTGCTCAGAAGAGCCAGCTAAGTTTTAACAAAATGTTAGAAACTCAGTTAGCTGCTTCTGTTCCCTCTATAGATGGCAATAGGCACATTACCCGTGGGTAGAGGATTTTCAAACCCGCGCCCGCGAGGTAAGTTTTGTGCCCGCGCCCGCACCCGCCACCCGTCACAGGCAAGAAATTGTGCCCGCACCCGTCACCCACGGGCACATCAAACCCACGGGTGCACTTGTGCCCGCCAGCCGGCAGGCAACAAGCGCCAAGCGACGGTGGATTGGGACTGCGGCTGAAGCACATCGAGATCCCGCTCGAGCGAATCGAGATCGAGGCCCTTGGGTGCGTCGGCGCTCAGCGGGAGGAGGGGAAGCGCATCCCACCGGCAGACGAAGGTCTGGTGCATCCTGCAGCTCCGCTTGACCGAATCGAGATCCAGGCTCTAGGGGAGTGTCGGCGGCCTGCGGGCAACCAGCAGGATGCCGGGGAGCGGCGAGCGGTTGGGCGCACGGCGTGCAGGCGACGCAGTCGCGGGGCGGCAGGAATTGGAGGAGTTGGGGCCGGGGGCCGGGGGCAACGGGAGGGCCAGAGGGGTGGCTGCGTCTGTAGCGTTGGTGGCTTGGTGCTTTGGGGGCTGGAGGAGCGCCGAAGGCCGGAGACCGGAGCAAATAGTGGACAGGGAGTGATTGAGCGATGCCGCGAGGGTGCGTCACGCGCATAAGTGTCGCAGGGTCGAGGAGATAGGGGCGGTGGCGGCGGCCTCCTGATGTGCGGCTGGGAGGAGAAATGAGGTGGGAATCAGGAAACCCTAGAAGTCCTCCTAGTTTCCTTATATAGTTTGCACAAGGGGTCCACATGTCATTGAACTAAACAATGGGTTTGCGGGTATGGGTAAGACATTTTCATGCCCGCTAATGTTTTTCCCGTGGGCAAAACCTCAGGCCCGCACTCTTGCCCGTGGGCACAAAAACAAACCCGTATCCTCACCCTACCGGGTTTTTACCCGCGATCACGCGGGTAATTTGTGCCCGTTGCCATCCCTAGTTCCCTCTGTTGAAAATGCAAATGCGGTGACTACGAGGGGAGGTAAGTCCACTCGAGATCCACCATATCCTAAACTTGTAGGAACAGATAAGAAAAACATAATAAAGGTTGAGAACATTCATGAAGGTTCATCTGACTCGGACGAACTCCCCCAGGTAAGAAAGGTGCCCTCGAAAGAGAAGGCACCTAAAGGAGTGACGGCACATCCGGAATTTGTAGAGGCCAATGTGATGTCGTTCCCTCAAAGGAACAGGAAGGCGACAGTAGATGAACAATTCAATCACTTTGTGGACATGATTCAGAAAGTTTATATCAACGTCCCATTACTCGAGGCAATACGCGTACCCACTTACGCGTGTTATCTCAAGGACATCCTAACCAAGAAGCGAGCCCTTCCTATGACGGAAGTGGTATGACTCACTGAGGAGTGCAGTGCCGCTATACTCAACCACCTTCCTGAGAAGAAGAAAGATCCAGGGTGTCCCACAATCACTTGTATGATTGGGACACAACATTTCGACCATACTCTCTGTGACTTAGGGGCCAGCGTCAGTGTCATGCCTAAGGTAGTCTTTGATCAACTCAATTACACGAGTTTGTCTCCAACCACTTTGCAGCTGCAGCTAGCCGAGTCTTCAGTTCAATACCCAGCGGGAATACCTGAGGACATTCCAGTGAAAGTCTGAGATTGCTTTATCGCTGTTGACTTTGTGGTACTAGATATGGAGATTGCCAAGGAAGTGCCGCTCATACTTGGGCGACTATTTCTGAGCATAGCTGATGCACAAATTGATGTGGGAGCGGGTTTGATCCGTCTTTACATCAATGGCAAAGAGGAGAAGTTCGAATTCCGTCCAAGAAAGGAGCAATGCTCGATGATCAAGGATTCACCAACTCCCAACACTCCAGCACGAGAGGTCGGAACGCCACAACAAGAAATGGACAACCTCATTACATTCATGAAGAATTTTTGGAAGGAAGAACTTCAGCGTATGAGTGCGGGGCAGAAGCAATATTGGAAATCTCAGTCCCAGTCCAAGGAATCACCCCCTACACACCACAAACCACAGGACAATCAAAAGGTGTGGAGGAAGGTGAATAGGAAGCCAACTTCTCTTCCAAAAGAGATGGCCGCTGAAACGAACCAGATTTCCGAAACAGGAAACCCGATCCTCTGCACCTCTGTGATAGTCCCAGGAAGTGGCTATCACGTGCAAACCCTGTCTCAAGTGGTACAAATCCATACATCACAGGAAAAAGGGGAAATTACATAATCTTATTAATACATCAGAGTACAACATTTCGGCATAAGCCGGGTACAAGTCCAACTGGACTAAACAAGAAAGGTAAATCATCTACACAGCGGATCTATCGAAGCGAAGCGTCTCCAGCTCCACAGGCAAACTGAGTGTAGGACCAGCTCTAGTCTTCCCATCTTTCATCGTCGATGTCATAGTCGGTCACCAAGTCTGAAAGCATCGCCATCTACCCAATAAGCGGGTAGGTCATGTCAGCTTCCCAACAACGAGCAAAAGTGGTGGATGAATTCTAATATGCATGGATAAACCTATATCTGGCTGTAGTAAGTTTATGCAAGCAGCGGTAGCAACATCAAGGTAAGCGGTATTGCAGAGAGGTCACCATCTCCGAGGAGATCCACACCTCCGAGGCCAACGCCTCCGGGGTCAACACCCCAACCAAGGAAAGAACACCAACACACTGGATCTCAACCGAGACACAACATCCCACTCTCATCTGCGATGTGTGGTCACCAACTCCTACCTCACATCTCAACGGCACGAAGCCGGGGTCACACACTCGGGGAACAGAAGCAGCACAAGAAAATACTAGCCAGGTGAGAGATCGAAAGGGCTGTCCATACCAGTGGACACGGACTATAGCTATAGGTTTAACACTCTACAGAGGTTGTACAACTGGACCCGCCGGATAGGGCAGAAACGGGGATCAGCCGTTCCACATCCCTACCTAACGGCCGGAGACCTAGCAGTGGATAGCACTCTCCTGCCTCTCCAAGCCTGACTCGTCCTGAACTGGGCGCGAAACTTGCCAGCAGGGCCTTGGAGCTGTGAAACCATCCCCGAAGGAGCCGGGGCGACGTCTACTCGAGGGGTATAAACCGTCCCCCTCACACGACCACACCGGTCCGCCAACAGGCTGGATGCCATCCACCTACTAGTTCTCGGACCGAACCCCGCCCATAACAAGGCGAACGGTTTGTACGAAAATAGCCCAAAGATCAAGGTCACACAGTCGATCGGTCCTTAATTTGCAGGGAGCGAGCACTCCACCAACTCCACCCGTCCGACACGCCGCTAGGGCGGGAGGCCAGGTCGCATCTCCCCTAGACTGACGTTCACAAGTAACCAAGCGGCTCGCTCCCGCGGTAACACATCAAGGAGTCACACTCACCCAAAACACACGCTAGAGTACACTGAGATATCCCAATCTCAGCCCAGCACCAGAGATCCAACCATATCACAAATCCAGTAAAATATATGGATAGCAAGTATCGGGGACTAGCTAGGGGTCTGTAGCTAGTCCCAAAGGTAGGAAGTTCAAGGTACAGGATATATCAAAATCAAGGCAAGGCTAAAAGATTGTCTATGCATTTCAATCATCCAAAGTATAATAAATAAAGCACTAGCAACTAATAGCATGCATGGGATCTACATGGTTGGGAGTGACATGACACCTGCGCGGTAGTCGTCGTAGAGTAGTAGAGGTTGGGCACTTCCTTCGAGTCAAAGGTCTTTCCAATCGTCATAGCTCGGGTCGTCGTCGCAGCTCGGGTCTTCAAACAAGGTTACAAGCCTACACGAGATGCGACGCGGAAATAAATAACAACAATCATCTAGGCAATAACTCCAAATAACATCAATTTTAGAAGAACCAAATAAATCCGAACTAGCTACAAGCAGCACTAGTTTTAAATTAAGGAAATTAAAGAAATTAGTTTTATAATAAAAGTAGTCTTAAGCTATTAGCTTTCTATACTAGAAAACAAGTTAGAGAGAAGGTTAGTTCAAGGTTGGGTTGCCGATCAAGGGCTAAAGGTTTGGTGATCGCGCTGGCAAGGCATTAGCGCAACAGATAGGTGCGACAAAGCGGAAGCTCGGAGGATGATGAAAGAGAAGTAAGGTGATTCGAGCTAGGTAAGGTATTATCAGGCCAAGGTGTGCAGTAGCAGCACAAGGAGAAAAAAGATTCAACTTGTGGTCAGAAAAAGGGTGATGAGGTGGTAAAGCGTGCTCGAGAGCGCGGTGGAGCAAGTGCTAGCAATGCGCAATAACCACGGCGTAGTAGCTAGGTTGCAACGCGGGGTTGCCGTGCTTGAAGCAGAGGCCTCTGCTTAAGGCACGGCCGTCCATCACGCGCGGCCTTCCGGGTACTAACGCTTGGTATGACGCGTGCTACACGACACGAAGCAAAGCAGAGGGAGAGCGGGTATGCGGGTTGCGGCACAAAGCGGTGGAAGTGGTGCAAACAAGAAGAGCGGTATGAACACAGCTTGGGGAAGTATTCCTGTCCGCGACACATCAGTAGCTAGTTGCGGGGCTCCGGCGTCCCAGACCCACAATAGCACAGTGGCGGGTAACGGCCACGAATTCTACTCCAAGAACGTGGGCAAAAAGGGACTTGGTTTAAGGGCAAGAACAGAAGAGGATAGGGTAGCAGCGAGCGTCTCGGAATTATGAAACCAACGCAAGTGGTTTCATAATTTTCGGAGCTCCGGATAATTAGTTAGGAATTTTTAAAGAAAAAGGGATTTATAAAATAAGTTCCAAAATCATTTATAAAACAGAAAAGGATTTTTAATTTGAAAATAGTTGATGACGTCAGCATGACGTCATCGTGACGTCATCGTCACGGGTCAGCGGGCCTCAGTGGCCGAAAGTGTCAGTGGGCCGGAATTGGCCCAATAGATCTGACCCAACAGGGCTCAGTAGACCAAGTCCGGAAAACACCCTTGGAGTTAATTTCCTAGGCCGAAACACACCTCAGCCCACGTGGGCCTTAACAGGCCAGACGGCCCACAGCCAATCCTTCTCAGGCCACGCTGGAGAAGTCCAGCCAAGGCCCTCGAAGAAATTTGGGCTCGCACGTGCTCCCGGGATTCACCTGTGGTTCGGTGGCGCACCCTCGCCACGCGAACACGCATCGGCGCGCCCCGGCGCGGTGCTCGGCGGCGACGGCGAACGGCGCACGGCGGCGACGGCGCTTCCAGCGGCCAGGCAAGCGCACGGCGATGACCGCTAGGGTCAGGTGGTTAGTCCGGCGCGGCCATGGCCTTGGGGTCGGACATGTACAGCCGACACGCGGTGCGACACGGCGAAGTGCCCGGCGCGGCGGCGACAGCATGGCGCACGAAGGTTAGCGGCGGCTCAGCATGATGCCCTTGATCTTGCGCTAGGGTGCGCAGGTTCAAGGCTCGCATGCGCAGACGCGCGCCTCGCGTTGAGCGGCAAAAGTTAGTGCACACACATGAACGCGCGCGACACAGAGGTGCCCTGCGCGGCTTGGTGACGACGACGGTGACGCGTTTAGTGGCAAGAGGCCAGGCCTGCTCGTGCACGGGTGCACGGCGGCGACGTACGGCTTAGGATCCTGCAGAAAAAAGGCGCGGGACGAAGCCCGGAACACAGGCATGGCGGCGAGCGCCGGTTCAAGTTCGGCACGGCGGCCGGCGGCGTAACGCTGGGGTACGCTCCCATTGGCATCTCAGGAAGTTCAGGGGGGAAAGGTGAGAAGAAGAGCGTGGCGGCGTGCTCACATAGGGGCGGTGGTGTAGTCGACGCCGGCTTGACGAAGACGACGTGGCGCGGCGAAGGCGTTCCCGGCGGCGTCGAGGTCCACAGCTTCGCGGTTCAGGTACTCCGTCGAACAGGTGGACGGCATGGTGGAGGCCGGCTGCTTGGGCATCTTGTCGAACATGTTGTGGGCGTCCAAAGCAACTGCTCGCGTCAACGGTTCCTGGCAGCTTCAGTTGGTGACCGCAGCAGCATACTCCCGGCCGGCGGTGCAGCAGGCGCCCTCGTCCTTGCGGACTCCCTCTTCTCTTTTTCTCTCCTTCATCAACTTAGTGGCGTGCAGCAGGAAGAGCACATGGGGCGGCTTGCTTCGGGGATCAATCTGCTGCTGGCGCGCTTGGAGAACAGGGAGGACGTGGCACATGCGGTTGCTTGGAAATTGCTCGGTGGTTGCAAGGAGAAAAGGAATTTCACTTGCTTTCGGTGGAGGAAGAAATTCAGAAGGGATCAAGCGGCTGCTGGGTGCGTGGCTGCTGGATTTGGAGAGAGATTTGAGGGACACGAGATGCGGCTTGCTGATTTGATTCGGTGGGAGGAAAGGCTTGAACTGCTGCTGCCTATGCTTGCTCGCAGGAACAAAGAAGAGGGATCGGCAGCAGAGAAAAGAGAGGGGAGAGCACTAGAATTAGCAGCTCTGCTAGCTTGCTTGCTCGATGGAAATTCAAAAAGGAAAAAGGATTTGCATCTTGGGCTGCGGTGCTCTGCCTGCTTGTTGCTTCGGTGGAGTTGAAGGGAAAAGAAGGAAGAGTGGCGGCGGCAGGGAAGAGAAGACAGGGAAAAAAGAGAAGTGGAGATGAGAGAGGAGTTAAGGGGGGTATTTAAGGAAAGTAGCTAGGGTTAGGTAGATGGGTTTTGAGATGGGTCTGAGCTTTTGGGCCAAAACATTTAATCATGCAAAATAAATTGTAACAATTTATTTCGTATGATTAGAACAAATGAATTAGGCTAGTTTTCTGGAAACAAATTAAATATCCCGGTTTTAATTCGAAGGTCCAGAAAATATTGCCATAATTCGAAAAGTGTCCCCGAATACTTAATACAAATGAATTAGCCTATTTTCCGAGATCGAACCAATTGCAAAGAATTAATTCGAAAAGTCGGAAAATATTATATAATTCATTTAGCAAATTCCAGAGCACTTTGGAATGATCGGAAAAAGATTGTGGTCTTAGAGATTAGCAGATCGAGCTGAGGTAGAGTTTAGCAGATCAAGCCGAGCTAATTGGCTGGTGTTAGCTCGGGTGCAAAGTTAGACTTAGTCAAACATAGTTTAAAGATCCTGTTTAAATACTAACTTTAGTTTGTATTTTGGATTTAATCCAGAAATACAAACTCACCTTTGAGATCCAAATAAATCCAAAAAGATCCAACTCACATTTATACCATCATTTGAAAAAAAATTTTATTTAGTTTTATTTTATATGGAATTTGGGATGAGAGGCTAGCAAATTGGGATCAATTTTGGTAGCACACATGTTCAAACAAAAAGTTTTAAATTTTTGCGAAAAATCACACTTGAGGAAACATTCAAAATTCTGGGATGTTACATTCCTCCCCCCTCACAAGAATCTCGTCCCCGAGATTAAGCTCGTACTGGGAGAGGTGAGGGTCTCCTCTTCGGTAAGTCTTCAGGATGTTGATGTCCTCTTTCGTTAGCATCCTTAAGCACTTTGTTACGATTAGTCCGCATATCTTCAAGATCTTTACTTTTGTCCAAGGCCGCGGGAAAGTCCTGTCGTAGGCCAGAGCTTCCTTTACCTTAATCTATCTCTTCTAGCCGAGTCGCACAAGCTTGGTAAACTTAGAGCAAGTCGGAGCATGACAGTCTCATATTACTCCAATCCTCTCACTCGAGGTTACATTCTTCTTATCAACTAAGCTTATTCCATTATTATTCCGTATGAACTTGGCCATATTCTCATGGCGTCCTTCTGTACTTTTAATCCAATTAGGCACGAATCTCCCACTTCTTTCCATATGAGGGAGTCGTATACTTTATGCCTAGCAGAGGTCTGTAATTCCGGCAATATCTCTGAGCCTAACTTGTAGTAGGTAGGTAGTTGGTTTGCATATGGCAAGCTCTTATCCAATTGGTTGCCATATACCGAAGATTGTATTCTTAGCATACCCATAAGTGTATTATTATTTTCTTCCCAAATTTGACGGCTTATTCCAAAAGGGGTATGCTAAGCAGAAGTTGAGTCTCATAAATATCTTTTCTTCATCCATGTTTTCATGTATTCTCTAGGTGTCCCTAGTTTATCCAAGAAATCCTCTTGAAGCCATACCCATCTGGGATATGTTGAAGATATAAAATATTATCTCTTGATCCATAATTAGATTTACCAGTTTTTCCAAAACAATAGTGCAGTCGCACCTCTTATGGCGTGCACTCTCAGTAACTAGCGGCTCTTGGTGATCATAACTTCCTTTTGCTTACTCAGCCATCTCGTGACTTAGGAGATATCTCAGCTTCTTGTATAAGCACTTCCAACTGGTGCACCCTAGTGTAATACTTGTATTCCATCATAGGGTCTCGTGCGGTTAATCAAAATTCCTCCAATTCCTAGGTGATCTCTCAACCTCCAGAAATTCTCTGATTGTCCAGTAGTCTTTACAAAATCTTCGTATGCCACTCTTATAGTAATCCATTTGTTGGTTTATCACGTCTTCAATGATTCTCGTCAGAGTGCTAGCAACATCCGACATGTCCAAATAGCTCTTGGTCGTAAATATTATGAATGGTTACTCCCTATTCATGATAATCCATGTTAAGAGGGGTTATCTGCAACACCCTCAACTATGTGAGTGACTATCCCCATCCAAAATCTCACACCAGTCAATTTGGTTCCAATTTCTTGGGATGGAACTTCACGGGGGGAGTCACATCTATCTTACTCTTGTATGCTTAGCAAACTCTTCTGACTTATTCTCCAATAGGGTGGTGGGTTCCAACTGCAAGGTTGAACAGATAACTTGTGTCTAGTAGTTGCCGAGGTAGTTCTTCTTCCATCTAGTTGAATATACGGTGTCCAGTAGAGCTTCTTTATTAATTGCTTATTCCAAAAGTGGGATCGACGGAACTTATCCGAAATGCATCGCTGATATATTAGGGTACTCAACTGCTCTTAACCAATATATGCTTCCATAGAGGTACATGCACTTCTGACCTTTCGAGGTTTCAAATTCTCTGGTACTCATTCTCTGGTTTGCGAACTTGATTCCAATGATCATCGGGTAACTCATCTGAAGTCTTGATCTGATTTGTCGAGGTTGCATGATCTTGTGAGTATACTCGACACGTCGGTCTTCATTCTTCAAGCTTTTGATCTTGTAAGATGGGAAGCTATGGCTTCTAACGGAGTTATCTAATCATCTAGCAAGCATGAGCACACAATACAATTTCACACAATCATGAAGAGGCATAACAACCATAAGACCATAAAGATCCAACCTCTCAAGCAATACACCAAACCAATGTGTATCCCGAGGCTGACTCCTAAGACCTTCGAGAATACACCAGGAAGAAAACATTCTAGTATGTCGTGGGCACTTGTGGGATTTCTCTAAGGTTAGTGTTACTCCACTGGAAGAGATACATTCTATCTGAGGTCTCGGTGTTGAACTTCCTGAAGCAAACTGATGAAATTCTTCTTCGTGCTGGTTTGATTGAGAACCGGTAAATTGTGTTCCATATTCCTCTTCGAGTCACATGACTTATTGTTATCCATTTGACTCGTGTAGTACTGATGTTGTATCCTGTAGCTATTGTTACCTTTACTTCCCTCTGGGTTAGGGTCCGATTACCGAAATTATCCTTCTGAATGAGGAGGTTCCATACGTAGCCTATGAGGAGCAGGGGTCCTGTGGGAGGAAGCTAAAATCTTATTGATCATAGTCCATTGCTTCTTGTCCAATTCTCCTGATTCAGATACACTATCTTAGTTGGATTGCTCTTCTTCTTCCAGAGTTCTCGTGGCATTGTCCTTTCGAGACGGGGTACTCGATGTTTATGATTACATCCATGCCTCGTGTTTCTCGTCTGTTCATTTTGATCCAACGTCCATTCTGGTCGGTTAGGGAGACTCAATTCCAAGCACCCAAATTTCATACTTCTCATCAAAGGGAAATTCCATATGGTAAACTTAGCAAATCCTTACTCCAAGTATGTGATGCTTGCTTCTAGGGTGATCATAACCGTTCAACCCATTCTTTGCTTCATGTAGCTGCAGGTCGTTATGTTATCTTAATCCTTGGCGACTCAGCTATTAGTGTAGCTTCCAGTCGACGGGTCTTTATCCAAATGCTGAGCTACGAGCACCTTAGGGGGTTCCGTCTCCTGCATCCAAGCTTACGTGTGCCACATCCATTTAGTAGATATCCAGTTCCTTATGTGGGCGCACATGGAATTAGAATCTTATCTTATCATCTTCTAAGTGGTGTTGACCAAGCTTCGTCCCGAGCAGGGGTGGAAGGGTGCGTATTGTTCTTGTTGCTTATCCGGTATGCAGACTTCATGTGGCTTCATGGTGACAGTCTATTCCATCTTCGATAATCTGAGTCTCATTATGGTGTAAACTTGTATTGAGGATTCAACAGGGGATTATCCAGGTAAGTCCTGTAGAGTCATCTTCATCTTTTCCTTGTACCCAATCTCCGTAGCTGTCAGTGCAGTAGTTGCCTTGTCTTGTACGAGGCATCCGTCCGTAGTATTGCTTGGCCTTGATCAAGCGACATCCGTTGTTCTCCATAGGTCAGCAAACACGTAGAAGGGTTGTTAGTAAGTTAGTTAGTTAGTGTCAAGGATGTAATAGTAGAATTCAAGGTGTTTATATAAAAGTCAAGGAGTATATGCTCAATCAAGGATGTTTAGGCTGTCCTAAACTATCGGCCGTTGCTAGGGCTCGTCCTACGGTCAAGTACGGCTCTGATACCACCAGAAACGAACCAGATTTCCAAAACAGGAAACCCGATCCTTTGCACCTCTGTGATAGTCCCAGGAAGTGACTATCACGTGCAAACCCTGTCTCAAGTGGTACAGATCCATACATCACAGGAAAAAGGGGAAATTACATAATCTTATTAATACATCAGAGTACAACGTTTCGGCATAAGCCGGGTACAAGTCCAACTGGACTAAACAAGAAAGGTAAATCATCTACGAAGCGGATCTATCGAAGCGAAGCGTCTCCAGCTCCACAGGCAAACTTGAGTGTAGGACCAGCTCTAGTCTTCCCATCTTTCATCGTCGATGTCGTAGTCGGTCACCAAGTCTGAAAGCATCGCCATCTACCCGATAAGCGGGTAGGTCATGTCAGCTTCCCAACAAAGAGCAAAAGCGGTGGATGAATTCTAATATGCATGGATAAACCTATATCTAGCTGTAGTAAGTTTATGCAAGCAGCGGTAGCAACATCAAGGTAAGCGGTATTGCAGAGAGGTCACCATCTTCAAGGAGATCCACACCTCCGAGGCCAACGCCTCCGGGGTCAACACCCCAACCAAGGAAAGAACACCAACACACTGGATCTCAACCGAGACACAGCATCCCACTCTCATCTGCGATGTGTGGTCACCAACTCCTACCTCACATCTCAACAGCACGAAGCCGGGCTCACACACTCGGGGGAGAGAAGCAGCACAAGAAAATACTAGCCAGGTGAGAGATCGAAAGGGCTGTCCATACCAGTGGACACGGACTATAGCTATAGGTTTAACACTCTGCAGAGATTGTACAACTGGACCCGCCGGATAGGGCAGAAACGGGGATCAGCCGTTCCACATCCCTACCTAACGGCTGGAGACCTAGCAGTGGATAGCACTCTCCTGCCTCTCCGAGCCTGACTCGTCCTGAACTGGGGCGCGAAACTTGCCAGCAGGGCCTCGGAGCTGTGAAACCATCCCCGGAGGAGCCGGGGCCGACGTCTACTCGGGGGGTATAAACCGTCCCCCTCACACGACCACACCGGTCCGCCTACAGGCTGGATGCCATCCACCTACTAGTTCTCGGACCGAACCCCGCCCATAACAAGGCGAACGGTTTGTACGAAAATAGCCCAAAGATCAAGGTCACATAGTCGATCGGTCCTTAATTTGCAGGGAGCAAGCACTCCACCAACTCCACCCGTCCGACACGCCGCTAGGGCGGGAGGCCAGGTCGCATCTCCCCTAGACTGACGTTCACAAGTAACCAAGCGGCTTGCTCCCGCGGTAACACATCAAGGAGTCACACTCACCCAAAACACACGCTAGAGTACACCGAGATATCCCAATCTCAGCCCAGCACCAGAGATCCAACCATATCACAAATCCAGTAAAATATATGGATAGCAAGTATCGGGGACTAGCTAGGGGTCTGTAGCTAGTCCCAAAGGTAGGAAGTTCAAGGTACAGGATATATCAAAATCAAGGCAAGGCTAAAAGATTGTCTATGCATTTCAATTATCCAAAGTATAATAAATAAAGCACTAGCAACTAATAGCATGCATGGGATCTACATGGTTGGGAGTGACATGACACCTGCGCGGTAGTCGTCGTAGAGTAGTAGAGGTTGGGCACTTCCTTCGAGTCAAAGGTCTTTCCAATCGTCATAGCTCGGGTCGTCGTCGCAGCTCGGGTCTTCAAACAAGGTTACAAGCCTACACGAGATGCGACGCGGAAATAAATAACAACAGTCATCTAGGCAATAACTCCAAATAACATCAATTTTAGAAGAACCAAATAAATCCGAACTAGCTACAAGCAGCACTAGTTTTAAATTAAGGAAATTAAAGAAATTAGTTTTATAATAAAAGTAGTCTTAAGCTATTAGCTTTCTATACTAGAAAACAAGTTAGAGAGAAGGTTAGTTCAAGGTTGGGTTGCCGATCAAGGGCTAAAGGTTTGGTGATCGCGCTGGCAAGGCATTAGCGCAACAGATAGGTGCGACAAAGCGGAAGCTCGGAGGATGATGAGAGAGAAGTAAGGTGATTCGAGCTAGGTAAGGTATTATCAGGCCAAGGTGTGCAGTAGCAGCACAAGGAGAAAAAAGATTCAACTTGTGGTCGGAAAAAGGGTGGTGAGGTGGTAAAGCGTGCTCGAGAGCGCGGTGGAGCAAGTGCTAGCAATGCGTCAATAACCACGGCGTAGTAGCTAGGTTGCAACGCGGGGTTGCCGTGCTTGAAGCAGAGGCCTCTGCTTAAGGCACGGCCGTCCATCACGCGCGGCCTTCCGGGTACTAACGCTTGGTATGACGCGTGCTACATGACACGAAGCAAAGCAGAGGGAGAGCGGGTATGCGGGTTGCGGCACAAAGCGGTGGAAGTGGTGCAAGCAAGAAGAGCGGCATGAACACGGCTTGGGGAAGTATTCCTGTCCGCGACACATCAGTGGCTAGTTGCGGGGCTCCGGCGTCCCAGACCCACAATAGCACAGTGGCGGGTAACGGCCACGAATTCTACTCCAAGAACGTGGGCAAAAAGGGACTTGGTTTAAGGGCAAGAACAGAAGAGGATAGGGTAGCAGCGAGCGTCTCGGAATTATGAAACCAAAGCAAGTGGTTTCATAATTTTCGGAGCTCCGGATAATTAGTTAGCAATTTTTAAAGAAAAAGGGATTTATAAAATAAGTTCCAAAATCATTTATAAAACAGAAAAAGATTTTTAATTTGAAAATAGGTGATGACGTCAGCATGACGTCATCGTGACGTCATCGTCACGGGTCAGCGGGCCTTAGTGGCGGAAAGTGTCAGTGGGCCGGAATCGGCCCAATAGATCTGACCCAATAGGGCTCAATAGACCAAGTCCGGAAAACAACCTTGGAGTTAATTTCCTAGGCCGAAACACACCTCAGCCCACGTGGGCCTTAACAGGCCGGACGGTCCACAGCCAATCCTTCTCAGGCCACGCTGGAGAAGTCCAGCCAAGGCCCTCGAAGAAATTTGGGCTCGCACGTGCTCCCGAGATTCACCTGTGGTTCGGTGGCGCACCCTCGCCACGCGAACACGCATCGGCGCGCCCCGGCGCGGTGCTCGGCGGCGACGGCGAACGGCGCACGGCGGCGACGGCGCTTCCAGCGGCCAGGCAAGCGCACAGCGATGACCGCTAGGGTCAGGTGGTTAGTCCGGCGCGGCCATGGCCTTGGGGTCGGGCATGTACAGCCGACACGCGGTGCGACACGGCGAAGTGCCCGGCGCGGCGGCGACAGCATGGCGCACGAAGGTTAGCGGTGGCTCAGCACGATGCCCTTGATCTTGCGCTGGGGCGCGCAGGTTCAAGGCTCGCATGCGCAGACGCATGCCTTGCGTTGAGCGGCAAAAGTTAGTGCACGCACATGAATGCGCGCGCGACACAGAGGTGCCCTGCGCGGCTTGGCGGCGACGACGGTGACGCGGTTAGTGGCCAGAGGCCAGGCCTGCTCGTGCACGGGTGCACGGCGGCGACGTACGGCTTAGGATCCTGCAGAAAAAAAGCGCGGGACGAAGCCCGGAACACAGGCATGGCGGCGAGCGCCGGTTCAAGTTCGGCACGGCGGCCGGCGGCGTAACGCTGGGATACGCTCCCATTGGCATCTCAGGAAGTTCAGGTGGGAAAGGTGAGAAGAAGAGCGTGGCGGCGTGCTCACATAGGGGCGGTGGTGTAGTCGACGCCGGCTTGATGAAGACGACGTGGCGCGGCGAAGGCTTTCCCGGCGGCATCGAGGTCCACAGCTTCGCGGTTCAGGTACTCCGTCGAACAGGTGGACGGCATGGTGGAGGCCGGCTGCTTGGGCATCTTGTCGAACATGTTGTGGGCGTCCAAAGCAACTGCTCGCGTCAACGGTTCCTGGCAGCTTCAGTTGGTGACCGCAGCAGCATACTCCCGGCCGGCGGTGCAGCAGGCGCCCTCGTCCTTGCGGACTCCCTCTTCTCTTTTTCTCTCCTTCATCAACTTGGTGGCGTGCAGCAGGAAGAGCACATGGGGCGGCTTGCTTCGGGGATCAATCTGCTGCTGGCGCGCTTGGAGAACAGGGAGGACGTGGCACATGCGGTTGCTTGGAAATTGCTCGGTGGTTGCAAGGAGAAAAGGAATTTCACTTGCTTTCGGTGGAGGAAGAAATTCAGAAGGGATCAAGCGGCTGCTGGGTGCGTGGCTGCTGGATTTGGAGAGAGATTTGAGGGACACGAGATGCGGCTTGCTGATTTGATTCGGTGGGAGGAAAGGCTTGAACTGCTGCTGCCTATGCTTGCTCGCAGGAACAAAGAAGAGGGATCGGCAGCAGAGAAAAGAGAGGGGAGAGCACTAGAATTAGCAGCTCTGCTAGCTTGCTTGCTCGATGGAAATTCAAAAAGGAAAAAGGATTTGCATCTTGGGCTGCGGTGCTCTGCCTGCTTGTTGCTTCGGTGGAGTTGAAGGGAAAAGAAGGAAGAGTGGCGGCGGCAGGGAAGAGAAGACAGGGAAAAAAGAGAAGTGGAGACGAGAGAGGAGTTGAGGGGGGTATTTAAGGAAAGTAGCTAGGGTCAGGTAGATGGGTTTTGAGATGGGCCTGAGTTTTTGGGCCAAAATATTTAATCACACGAAATAAATTGTAACAATTTATTTAGGATGATTAGAACAAATGAATTAGGCTAGTTTTCTGGAAACAAATTAAATATCCCGATTTTAATTCGAAGGTCCAGAAAATATTGCCATAATTCGAAAAGTGCCCCCGAATACTTCATACAAATGAATTAGCCTATTTTCCGAGATCGAACCAATTGCAAAGAATTAATTCGAAAAGTCGGAAAATATTATATAATTCATTTAGCAAATTCCAGAGCACTTTGGAATGATCGGAAAAAGATTGTGGTCTTAGAGATTAGTAGATCGAGCTGAGGTAGAGTTTAGCAGATCAAGCCGAGCTAATTGGCTGGTGTTAGCTCGGGTGCAAAGTTAGACTTAGTCAAACATAGTTTAAAGATCATGTTTAAATACTAACTTTAGTTTGTATTTTGGATTTAATCCAGAAATACAAACTCACCTTTGAGATCCAAATAAATCCAAAAGGATCCAACTCACGTTTATACCATCATTTGAAAATAATTTTTATTTAGTTTTATTTTATATGGAATTTGGGATGAGAGGCTAGCAAATTGGGATCAATTTTGGTAGCACACATGTTCAAACAAAAAGTTTTAAATTTTTGCGAAAAATCACACTTGAGGAAACATTCAAAATTCTGGGATGTTACAGCCGCCTCACTGCCAAGGTAAGAAATTTGGAACTAGAGTCTAGCTCTAAGGACTCAAAATAGTGAGCCCTGTGCTGACAGGTAAATTCGGTAAGTTATCCTTAGTTTCCATTCCAATAAAATTCTGATCTTAGAAAAAACAAGCTACTTTTGCTCTATGTCTTCTGCATTCTTGCTGGGGCAGGCTCAGGGGTGATGTCCACCCAGACACTCCTTGAGTTTGTACCATGGTACTAACCTCCCATAGCACCACAGCCACAGCCTACTACACCACCGGTGGCAGGAGGGGCCCCTGCGGGGTACATGTTCGAGGTTACCCCTGGATATGCACCTGGTTGGGACCATCCCACCTACCATTCGAGTGCGAGTGGCACGGCTTGGGCGAGTGCGAGTAGGGACCAGTGGGCTACACCCGCTAGTTCTAGCTCTGGTGGTCCACCTCCGTCTTTGTCCTTCAGGCGGCACTCTTCGGCCTTTGCACGAGATGCTCAGCTCGCGCAATAGCTGGGAGAGCTCACCGTCCAGGTCACGGGATTGGAAGAGATGCTGAACACCCACATTGAGGCTAACTCAGCGTGGCAGCGTCAGACTGGCGAGAGGATTTATGCCATGCAGCAGGCGCAACAGCGACAGATAGAGGAGCAGAGGGCTTTCTATGCGAGTTAGGGTTTCTTCTACCCTCCACCGCAGTGAGCCTGAAGCTAGCTTGGGGGAGGACCCCCATCCTGAGGTAACTTGTATTTTCCTTTGTTTTCAGAATATCTTATAATGAAAATCCATAAAAATCTGCAAAAAAATAAAAAGACCAAAAAGATTTATTTACTTTCATCATTAAGTTTGCTTTAGTTTGCTTTGATATGCATAGTAAGAATGCTTTGCCTCTATGATTGAAATGATGAATAATTGCTCTGTTTGTTCTTCTCGTATGTCTTGCTTACAACTTTGTATCATACCTAAGTTTTGAGTTTGTTTGCTTGCATGTTCGAACCTTAGATTGAAAACTGTGGGTAGCAAAAAGCATGATCCATGCCTAAGTTGTTGTGAGACATGATATGGTATAATAGAGTACTATGATCTTGTACCTAGTGATGCTTGACATCCGGAGTTTTCCTTTTTGAAAAATCTAAACATGATGAGTTCCTCAATGATGAGCATTTCCTATACAAGGCCATATGTAGATTCTAGCTCTTGTTAGCCTCCACATATGCAACTTGTTCTCTCATTGAGCTTTGTCAAATTGTTGTGAGCCTTGTTAGAACTCATACTCCCCTGATCAAGATCACGTACACGTTCATGCTAAAACTTCTGCACTGGAAGTTAGCATTCATCATTTGTTCTATTTGCTTACGCATTCTTCCACAAATAAAACTCTATGCATCTTTGTGTCATTCATCCATCTTTGAATATTTCCAAAAGAGACAAAGGGCTAGCTAAAAAAAAGAGAAAAGCATGCTCAAAAGCATGGCAAAATAAAATAAAAAGAGCTAGCCCAAGTCTCAGAAAAAAATTCCAAAAGGAGAAAAGGGGATTGATATGTGTAAGGAAAAGAGTTCCACCATATAGATGGTAATAACTAGTACCTACTCCGGGGCTAGTGTCCACCTTACCATCAATCTCTCATTTTTCATATAAAGCATGGTAATATCTAGCACCCATTTCCGGGCCTAGACCGCCGGCACAGACGGGCCTGCGCAAACCCTTTACCCCATTGGCGACCGTGTGGAGTTCACCTCGGAAGAGATGAATCCACAAGTCCCAGTGCACCTTGATTCCTAAGAATCCCTCGCAGACGGCAATGAAATTTGCCGCCTGCGAGATGGCGTTGGGGGCGAAGTTGTGGAGCTCCACCCGTAGTGGTAGCACAGGCCCCACATGAACTTGCTCGCGGGGGTGTTGAATCCCTGCTCATGCAGGCGCGCGAAGCTCACGACATAGCCCGGCGGCGGGTTCGGCTCCTGATCTACCGCCGGCGGCACAATCCATTCCGGCCTCTCCGAATCGACGATCCTCGGCAGCTGTGCGCCGAGGACAAGCCGCTGCAGGGTGTGCTCGTCCATCGAAGACGGGCTCCATGCCACGACATCTCCCATCTTAACCATGGCTGAGCAGGAAGGGGGCAGAAGCTGGGTGGGAGCGGAGCGGGCGCGCGCGCACAGATCTGGGGCGACGGAGCTCGTGGATGCAGAGGAAGGCGAAAGTGGGAGCAGCATTTGCGAATGGCTAAGGTAAAAAAATCCCCTTCCCACGCTTCCTATTTTTATAGAGTAGGGAGGGGAGACGGAATACCCGAGGGCGCAGTGGGCAACCGTAGTAAATGCGGTGGGTGCCGCCTGTCGCTAACAGCAGGGCCCCACCGTCTCGAAACCGACACACATGTGCGCAGGGGTAATTATCACGGCGCGGTAAAACAGGAGATATTGTGGCACGTCGCCTCAAAACAGCCCGCCGACCGCGCCACCTCGCCTGAAAAGGCGCGCCCACTCCGTGCCACGTCAGCCACGACCGTGCGAGCGTGGCCACGAATCGGTCCACAGCCGAAGACCAAACACCAAGGGTTCCTTCCCAAGTAAGGAAGACCCCTTGAACCCAACTGATCAGGGGTTCGAGGCTTGACCCCTCGAAAGGGTTCGACAGGCACCCCAGATCAAGGGAGCCAGGAACGGCTAGGACACACTCGCTCGAGCATACCCTCGAATGCGGAGTTCGAGGGGCGCCATGCATTTCCCCTCCAAACTGTTACTGATCAGTGGCTCGAGGCTTGGCCCGCTGAGGGTACGACGGGCGGCACAGATGCACCTCGTAGTGAGGACCTACTGATCAGTGGTTCGAAGCCTGGCCCGATGAGGGTTTGACATGCGCCACAGATGCGCAAAGACGGGGACGCGCGGCGCTCCCTGCGAGGCCCTACTGATCAGGGGTTCGAAGCCTGACCCACAGAGGGTTCGAACAGGCGCTTCAGATCAACAGAGTCAGGAACGACCAGGGCGTGCGCGATCGAGCCTATCCCCGAACGCGAAGTTCGGGGGCACCCCACATGTCGTGTTCAAGGCCAGACAAAGGCAGCTAATCGAGGGAGTGCTTCCGCGCCCTCGGCCCCTATCGAATGGGACTGAGCCCTGCTTAGCAAACCTTTGCGAGTGCTCTCATGGACGTGTCTCCGGACCATGAGCCGACCCCTATCGAACGGGGCATGGACGCCCACTTGAACTATCTGTTAACAGCTCACCAAGACGACATCCATGACTCGTTACCCGCTCGAGGGAAGCATGGATCACCTCACCCTCCTCCCTGTGGAAGGGCGATGAGGGTCGTAACACGAAGCTGAGGACTTTTCCTGATCGTCCCTGACTGGGCCAAGGCTCAGGAGCTCCTCGCACCACGACCATCTCCTCTGAACATGTCACGCAGTCATGAGGACCTGTGGTGGGTCAACCCCAAATGAATAAGCAAATCCACCCAAGGACACCTTGGGTGAGCTCGACGTCGCTCCACCCACGTAGATCGCCGATGTCGGCTGCAATATCACCGAAGCCGTCCGAAACAAACGCAAATGAGCCTGTCACTCGACGCTTATAAACCTTGCACGAGTGCACACACTCCTGCAAGGCTTCGGGAGCTACACCTGCGGGTGCGCTAGCGCGCCCCCACGGAAATTCATGCGTATTCAGAGGGAAAAGTCTCACACAGAGCACCTGAGGACATAGCCTCGGGACCACCAGCCTTTGCCGGGCAGGTTCTCATTCCCGCAAAGGCTCGGGGGCTACTATCGGGGACGGTCATCAGGGGTCCCCTAACTAAGGGGATAATCACTCTTGTTAGACGCAAATCACTTACGGTCAAATCATCGCGGACCCAAAAAGGGGACAAGGCGCACAGTTGGCCCACAGCCTGCTACGGCCCAACAACAGCTCGGGCCTCCCTATCGAGAGCGCTTGCCTGTATGCCCCATCCTCCGTCTCGCTCGAGGGCCACGGTCCCCTCGAGCGGGTTTCCGCTTCGCTCGAGGGTCATGGTCCCCTCGGGCAACTTTCTACCTCACTCGAGGGGCTCGACCCCCCTCGAGCGGATATCCAGCTCTGCCTCGCTCGAGGTCGTTCCTCGACCAACGGTGCCCCGCCCCTCCGCTTCGCCTGACAAAGGCATTTAATGCCTAGATCCGCGGCGGGACCCCAAAGTCAAAATCAAATCTCTCCCCACGCCGCGCGGCTGACACGGTTTGTGCACCTAACACCGTCACTGTGCGGCCGAACTTGTCACTGTGCGGCCATCCCCGGCCCTGTGTGGGCGCAGCACGGCCCTGTGCGGACAGGCCAGCGTCACTCCGTGGTACTGTGCTGCCTGCTCCCGTCCTTCTCCCCCGGTGAGGCCCTCGAATGGGTATGGGGGCACCCTCGAAAGGTGTACGGGCGGCGAGCGGACGCACGCGCTGGCCGGCGTCACCGTACGGACGACGTGAGCTACGTCTTATCCACCAACTCCGGCGCTGCGCGGCCATCCCTAGCGCTGTGCGGCCATCCCCGTCGATGTGCGAAGAGTTGCGCAGCCCTGTACGGACAAGCCGGTGTCATTCCGCGGCACTGTACTGCCAACTCCCATCCTTTCCCTATGGCGGAACCCTCGAACAAGCAGGAACACACCCTCGAAATCGCTCCCGGACAAGCACAGGAGCCGCCACGACGCCTGCGGAAGTCGGAGCTCGCCATTAACTCGCCCCAGGAGCAAGGATCTGTGAGGACGACGATCCCTGGCACCACGCTCGCCAGTACACAATCACTGTACATATTACTGTGCGGCACCCCTGTAACTGCCCCTCCTTGACCTATAAAAGGAGGAAGCAGACGCCCAGCCGCGGGGACGGACACATACGTACGCACATTCGCACAACTCACACGCTCGTTTCGCACTCCATCCACGATATTGGCACTTGCCTCAATCATCCTTAGCAGGGACCTGGAGGGCTCGCCTCCTCTCCCGCTTTGCTTGTAGCCCCCCTCTACGAGCACCACTGGTGCAAGATAATACAGTGCACGTGCACACCTTGCTGGACGTACGGCCCCGTGGTCGGAACCAGGATAAACTCGTGTCCCTGTGTTAGCATTCGCACCGACCATCGAGAGACAAATCACAACGTGATTCACTAGTTAGTGCTGGAGCTAATCCGGACACCGACAAGTTACCACCTTTTGAAACGGCGGTAGAACCCTACCACCGTATGAAATGGTGGTTGGAGATGCTACAGTACACAACCGCCATTTCATATGGCAGTATATGATTAGTTTTGCAAAACTTTGAGAAGGCCATATATTTTTCCAAAATCGCAAAAAATAAAATGATTTTTTTTGCAGTGAGATCGAACAGAAGATGGGCTGCCCATTTGCTGCTAACTGGTGTTTGTTTGCTAGGCCGAGGCTGGAAATCCTATATATCTTTCGGAAGATAGTTTCTTATGAAACTATAACCTAATAGAAGTCCAACAACAACCCACCAACAGCCCAACAACTCCAAATCCTATCTCCTCCACCACCCACCTCTCTCCCCTCCTCACTCCTGTGCACCACCGCCGCACCGTCTCGTGCACCGCCACCGCCGCGCGCCAGAGCTCCCGCACCGACGAGCCCCTCCCCCGACCTCCTCCGCCGCGCACCGCCACCGGCGCCAGCCTCCTCCGCCCGGCGCGCCGCCTCCCACACGCGGGCTTGTCGGCCGCCGCGGCCCCCTGTGGGTGCTCGCCGGTTGGCACGCTGCCGCTGCCGGAGAGGGAGAAGAAAGGCTCCAAAAATGTTAATCCCAAAAATGTTGGTCCCAAAAATTTTGCAAAATTTTGCAACATTTTGCAAAATGTTGACGAAAAAATGTTGCAACATTTCTGAAAAACTTGAAACATTTTTATTTAATAGTCATGAGGTGGGATGGCTGGAAACTACTAGCTAGCAATCTTAGGTGGGTTTTGGTGGAAGTTTCAATCCTTATCTACCTTCCGGTAGCCATATAGGAGCCCCCGGCCGAGGTGGCAATGAGGCCTATGTTTTATTTCTTATTTACGTGTTTTTTAATCAAGGCATCAACAAAGTAAATATATGTGTCAATTTTTTTTCCCGAGAAGACCAACATTAGCTAGAATTATCACCTTTCTCTCTCTCTCAACACAAATTTATACAAGTCCATTGGACATCCACATAGTATTGAATATTTTTCCTAAATTTATTGTGGTCGAACTTAGCTATCTGTTTATATTCAAATGCTCAATTCTTCATGAGTTCTCATATTTTCTGTATTTATTTCCGGAATTAAGAACAATATGCTTTTAGTGCTAGCCGATGTACCTATCGACATCGAGGCGCATGTGATGACTTCATTAATCTCAAAATCTGCCACTCAGTCTGTTGAAGGTACTTATAGAAGTAATGTTAGTGTGTTTGTATTCATAGGTGTGAGTGTGCATGTGTGTTTATCAGCGCTTGCATGTCCTGTGATTAAAAAAATTGCCACAAGAAATGTATTACCTTAAAATAGAGAGTTATATGCTCTAAAGTATTTTTTATAGTGAATACATATAATTAAAAATGTCAATCAAGTTTTACATATTGGTAGTCAAAGTAAAAAGGTTTAACTTAGTATAATTCTATTTAAATTTATATTTGTGATTTGAGGATGTAGATTTCTTTTGTTAAAACAAATAAGGAGAAAAATGACACCAGACTTTGATTATTCATCAACTGACAATTTCTCAACATGGAAACAATTTGTTTTATCAAAAATTTCAGAAATACACACATATCATCCACTATTGTGAACAATATTGTGGTGTCTTGTGCTAGAACCTTTCTAGCTAGTTTTCATAATAAGAGGCGCCACATCTATTCACAAAAAACTTAATTAGAACACATGCTAAAATCAGATAAATTTAGCCTCCATTTTACTAAATATTTAATCAAGATGTTGGACTAGGGATTTTTTATATGTTCGATCTCGTAGCTAGATCTTGTGACTAACTTTGAGTCTGAGCTTGAAATATCTTGATTATGTTCTATTTGACACATGATTTATTTAATTGTCTAGACAAATTAAATGTTCTTTAGTTAATATAGGGCCTCAATATCTACGTTTTTTTCTTAAATGTGTTTACACCAAATAATTGTACTAGCATGTTGGATTGCAATGCATAGAAACATGGTTCTGAAGTTTTATTTTGGTTGATTTCATGTTATTCTTATTGTGTTATGAACGGATTTATATATATCTAGGCCTTTGTGTTATACATTTTAACCTTGTCCCGCAATTTCTTGGCGGGCTCCGCTGCAGATGCATATGCATGACCGTTGCGTGTCCTTTCCTCATATAAACAAGTTTGTGTGCATAAAATTTACTTGCATTGATAACATGCCCTGTGATGAAAAGGCTACATTTTATTTAAAAAACATATATGCCCTTGAGTTTACAAATTTTTCATGTTACTTCCCATGGAGTAGAATGATATAAATTTAGTGAAGCTTCCATGGTGGATATAGTAGAAGCATAATGCCACCTGACTTTAATGCTTGGATAATTTTCTGCGCGCTGAATGAGAGTACGAGGCAGTCATTTCTTCTTAAGATTGCAGATGATTACTAAACTTTAGGACTATAGGAGCAGTGTTGCATTTATTGCCTCTGCGACACACAAGGTATGAGCAGGCTAGCTCCAGCGTGTGGTAAAAAAAAATTGATTTTTGGAAGGTAAAAGCTGAATCTTACCCATAGTTGACATCGGCTGTTGTATGTAAGATATATATGAAAATCAACCCTTAACTAAGTTCGAACTGTGAGCTTGCATGTGAATATTATAGTACTTGAAGCTTTGAACTTTTTAAGAGCAAACTATGGGGGGGAAAACGAAAATAAAAGTACAGGACGATCAAGAGAAATACATACAGAGGAGCGAGGGGATGAGGGAGAGGAAGGGGGAGGTTTAGGAGTAGAGCTGAGTTACAACACTGAATTAAGCCATTGCAAAAAAAAAATAATAATAACTCAACAATCTTCTCTAAAGCAGATTGTTTGAAGTGGAGAGCTTGGTCAACTTCATAGTCCATCGAGTCACATTTGAATGTTCTGCGTAAAATAAGATTGCATTTGAATGCTTATATGTTCTTTGTTGTGATCATGTTCCCTGTGATTCCCCTCCAAGAAACCCACAGTTTTGGCTTGGATTTGGATTTCCCCGAAATCTCCCTCTCTTGTGCTCTTGAGCAAAATCATGAAATTTGTGGTGAAGTTTTGATCTTTCGGAGATCTTTTGGGCAAATACTCGCTATGAACTGGTGAAGCTTTGGTTAAAATTTCGCCGAGTTTGGTGGTTGTTTGACTGAGTTCTCCTTTTTTTCTCTGGATTTTCCTGCACTGAGGAAAAACTGGTGGTACCGGTTTTGAAAATGGTGGCACTAGTTTTTGCAAAGTTAGATTTTCGAAGAGAGCTCTTGAGAATAGATTCATAATGGCTAAGGAAACCTATAGTTCAAATCTTATCATATTTGGACACCGTGTGCTGTAGGTTCCTTATTTTTTTCAAGGTGCTCTCTGGACAAAACCGGTGGCATGGCACCAGTTTCTAGAACAGATTTCTAGCACCAGTTTGTGGAACCAGTTTCTGACACGGAATTTGGTCCTTCAATTTCTCTCAAAGCTTGATTTGTTTTTGCGTGTGCTAGTATCTTTTGTTCCGCTGTTGTCTTCAATTCCCTTGGGGTAGCTTATGGAACATATGCCTTTTTCTTTGTAGAAGAATTTTTTAAAAGTCCCTCATTCATCCCTCTCCGGTCGCCTATTCAATCCTTCAAAACTGGACTGCATGCTCATAACTGCCAACCCAATAGTCTTTTTTTTTGTGCAAGGTTGGATGTTTTCGCCTATATGTCTATTGTGATGACATTCTTCTCATTATTTCGGCTTAAAAGAAAAAAAAATCTGTATTTGATCTACTATATGGGTTTATATATAGTTAATACCACTTGAAGTTGAATTTTGATATGTATACATTTTAAGAAAGGACATTATTTGTACCGAAAACAACACATAAAAATACGGTTCATCATGTGGCTTTAATTTAGAACTGGGAGTAGTTCACTGTTGCTTGATGACGCAGAAGCATAGCAAGGACCAAACTAGAGATGGCATTGACATTTTAAGGGCTTTAGGGTAGGAATGATTTGACCATTAACAGTTTTAAGGGATCTAACTTATGTGATGACTGTACGACCTATGATTGGCTCTTCTTTTAATATCGTGTCTGAGAAGAGGCGTTTATAAAGCCTGACATGGTCAACTAAATCAAACAAAATGGTATTCATCACAAATAATCAAACATGAAATCCAATATCCAATAAATTGCCACAGATATTCGCACAAAAGAACCAACTTTGTTTCTCCTTTCAATGAATTGAAATACGCACTATCTTGTGCGATTCGTTCAAAAAAATGTTACTCCTCAGTTAAAGATCAAAGAAATGGATACAATTTTTCTAGTCTTCCTTCATGCTATACCTTCATATCGCTGTTCTCATTTACACATATATAAACCAGAAAATAATGAAAAACATGGAATAGATGACGAAATGATTAAGCTTTCTCTTAATATATTTAATTTGATATTTATCCACCTTTTACCATATGTTTACTGTTCTTTTATGAACTCATTTGTGTATATATCAACGTCTATGATCTTATGCCATTTATGCTGGGTCTAAGCGTCTAGCCTTGTCCTCTTGCTAGCTGTAGTGTAAGCCTGGTTCTTGTTGTTGTTGTTGTCCGCTTGCGATGACCCTGGTGTCTGGTTACCGTCAGTCTTGAAGCTGAAGCATGGGCCATTCAGCACACCAGTCGGGCTCTTGGGACCTGAAGGACTCGCATTGCGTCCTCCGACCTTCTTCACTAACCCGACCTCTTGCATCGCTTCACAGCTTCTCCTCACATGTTCCTACAATTGTAGTAAAGAACCGTAAAATTTCTCAACGTATGTTTTAGAGGCAATGTAATTCTAATGGGCCCAGTTAGATTCTAATACATTATTATTAAACACTCAAAAATAGCTAAATAAACCTTCAAAGAGAGATGACATATACCTTGTCAACAGGTATGTTAGAAGCTGTAAGAGCGCTGTTGAAGTCAATAACGTGGCTTTCAACAGCAGCTGATAGAACCACGGCTGCAGCAATCTCAGAAGGTCTGTATTGGAGGAACTTAGTTGCTGCGAATTCTCAAATGCACACAGAGATGTTCGGATCATGTACTGTCCACATTTATGAAATTGACAAAGCGGGTAAATCCGATTTATTCATGAGTCAATATAATCTGCTACCTTGCAGAGTGCCAAGGATGAGCTCAGTGCACCGAGAAGCGAACCCACAACTCAGAGGCTTCCCCTGGGTGAACTTGTCCACGAAATAGTTGATGTAGGAGAATGGGGTCACAGCTTGCATCCTCCATTTCAGAGACCTCAGAACAAAAAGCTCCACATCCTTAACAGTTTCTGCGCCAAACTTATACTTCTCACTGCAAACCTGTGACATAATGATGAAATTTTTAGAAACACCATTCTTTAAACATGAAAGCAATTTTATGTAATTAATAATGCTACTCGTGTGTCTTCTCCACCTGGAAGTTTGCGCACCGAGGAACCACAGCCTCCTCCATCTTGGCTGCAATGGATAGGCAAGCAACTGAGAGCAGCTCCTTCATCCAGGGCTGGCCAACCTACACCAACAAGAAAATCACATGCTGATTGGCCATTAACTTTACAAATAAAGGAATGACCTGCATAGATTTGTAGAACTTACCGGGGGTTCATTTTTGGAGAGGAACCTATCAAGATAATTAACAGAGAGATAAAAGCACAGTGGTCCAAAATTGTGATTAGCCTGGGCCTGCAGTACACATGCATGGAAGAGACAAATACAAGTAGTACAATTCAGTTGCTATGCAAGACAAAAATTTAGTCAATGAACGGCAAACTCATGGTGCTAACAGAATAAAGGCGAATTCTGCAAAACAAAAACATAAGTACTGAGATGGAATGGGTAAATGAATCATGAGGCATCTTAGAAATCTTAGAATGAATGGCAAACTAGTAACCCCTCAACGAATTTTAACAATCCAAAAGAGAATTGAAATTCCACAGCCGATTGATTGGTAGCATTTTCTCACCTTGGTGATCCAATCAATGGCAGCAATCCTCCAAGAGGACAACAGTCCTCCACAGTTCAACCTCTGGAGATAAACCCCCGTTGCAACATCAACAAGTTGCTCCTTCTCCTTCTCCATGAGGGATGCTACGACCTCGTCGCTCTCCAACGGAAAGCCCTGGAAATCAAGGTCGGCGACCAACTCCACCGGCATCTCCCCCTCGTCGTCGTCATTGCACCCAAAAATGTCGGCCATGCTCTCCGCACACAGCAGGGACGACGGGGAGCCACCACCGGCGGAGAAGAACTCCATGGCGAGGTTGCTCCAAGGAAATGGTGGATCTTTTTGGCAATTCTTTGTCTGGGAATTGAACTGGTAGCTAGGTGCTCATCAAGATTTCAACTTGTTGGCTATGGCATTGTTTGGAGTGATCACCAAATCGACTGTGAGAAGATGAGAGATGGTGACGCTAATCTTCTATTGGCCTATCCATCTCTCTTCCCTTCTCCCTCTCTTTCTCTCTATATCCAGGTGAGGAAGATGGCTTTCGATGCTTGTTGGAGCCTTGGAGGAGGTGTGAAGATGAGAGAGGGGCGCTTGCGGCCATTTTATAGGGTGGTGAGTATTTATGATAATTAATGTTTCTGGTTGTAAGATATTCTTCGGGAATTTTTTATGTACTGCTTCACCCGCTTGATATATTTGTGAGCCGGAAAATTAATACTCAAGGCAATCCTTGCATTCTTGATGTACTGCCAATGCTTTGGGATGTGCCTGCTAGTTTTGGATGCCTATTCTTTGTAGAGATTTCGACACTAGAGATGGCAGCATTTGATCAAAGTTCTCTACTGCTAGTATAACGTATTCTTGTTTAATAATCTTTAATTTCCACCTAGTAAAGCATCCAAAGATGATTTTGTGGTGTGGATGCTATCCCCTGGATTATTTCTGTCTCGTTAGCTCATAGATTTTTGTGTTTTGAGTCACCCTGATATCTGTATTTACAAAATACCAAATATTCATGTGCCCACTGGATGTGCTTGTATTTGACCGTCGCATTTTGCCTGACAACCATAATCCTAATGATATTTCTTTCTTTTTCTTTTAACATGTTGAAAAATTACCAGACTAGGCATCCATGAATTTCCTTCCAAACAAGGCATAGACATAAGCTTACAGAAGTGAGTTTAGAGGGGAGCAAGAGATATCTCTTTGAAACACAGAAAACATGCAAGGAAAACCTTAAAGAAATACCAATGGAGAATGAATATTCTTGAATGGAAGGAAGAGTCAAGAGTGTATTTACAGAGAACAGCCTCCAGAGACCAGAGATGCTGCAATTAAAAATGACTTGGATTAACAGACTACTTCAGCACTTATTTCTATTTTTGTTTCCTGACCAGTGACAGGAGTTCTCTTCGAGATGGCTGGCTAGCCCTTTCCTCGCTGGAGAGTGGAGATTACAACCCTTGCAGCTTGCATTCACCAAAAATGTCATGCTAGATCTTGTGGTCTTCAAGGGCATTTAACCTCACAATAATTTAGCACCATCTTTGGCTCCATTTTTTAAAATAAAAAGCGGTACATTGCTTGATCTTCTCCGGCCCATTTGCATTTCACTCTCTTCTGCTGGATTGTGCCATACTTACCGCAATTACGAACTTCTTGAAATGCAAGAATATCAGATTCACTATCCAAATTAATTAAATCAAAAGCAACTTCGAATCCATCACCTCCGAGGATATTTCTAGGATTTTAGCGTACCTATGCAGTCTGCACAAATCCAACCCCTTTGAAATTATTGTGTTCCGTCCAACGATTTTCCTTGGCATCTTTCGCAGTCTCCTCCTGCATTTACAATTCTAACAAACTCGTGATATTTACGTTATCACATATATTTCTTTTTTTACTATGCCTACTTTCAAAAGTTGGCTCCAGTGACGATGGATGTCTCCTTGCCCGAGTTGACTATGGCTCCTTCGTTCACTCCCTTGGCGCCAAAGTGCCATGCCCAAAAGCTTGTCCCGATCTGTGGCCTCCTCCACGTCAACCTCAAGTCCACTTCCGTTAGTGGCAGGCTGTTAAAACGCGTAGAATTTGCACGTATTCCGTCATGCTTAAGGAAAAAGCTTTTGTTTTCTATTTGTTTAACAGGGGGAAAAAAACTGAGAAATGATGAATGAGACTCGCCACGGCCATTTTTAAGACATTGTTTGGATAATAGTCCTCTTGTTTAGCATTTCGGCCTTCGGTAGGATAAATCCAGCTTCTCGTGTTTAGCAGCTAACACGGAAACAATTTGGCGCGCAAAGTTTAAGCTTTCTTACATGACAAGTGGAAGGTAACATAATTCCATGTGTTAGTTGAGTAGCACATCATCAAGACACTATTGAGCGTCCGGCAAGATGCCTATTATTCCCAGAATCACTTCTGAAATGTCATGGAATTATATTACGCTCAAGAACTACTTGCACAATTATGGCAGACAACGCTACCAGAAGCATGACTAGCAGTACAACCGGCCCACATCATCATATAACCAGATTTCTTCCAACTTCGGATCAGCATATATAGTCTGTCTGAAGTGTTTTATGCCTATTCGGCTCCAGTTATGGTCGGCATTATTCACCTCAAGCGCGCATTAGTTCCCTTCCAACTTTGGATCTGCCATCACCAAGTGATATGCCGTGACCAAAACAAATATAAAGACGCCCACAAAGTTGGTGAAGAAACCCAAGTCTTGATCGTCAAACATCTGCAGCAAAGACAACAGGTGGATTTCGTCTCAGATATCAAGAAACAGGTGAATAAATCATTTGTGTCACCTCAAATTAACTGATGGTTGGCACTTGACCGGAAACAGTGTAAAGCAAAAATAATTAACAGTAAGAACTGAGTTATAAAATTGCTTCACATATAGTCCGAGACAAAGACTGCAACCAAGAAAAGCAAATAACCTCCCAAACATGAAATTTCAAAGAATAAGCACACTGGGAACAATAGGTCGGGTAATTACAGCAAAATGATGCACACAGTCTCCATGAGATTATAGGCCAATCTGGTTAATCAAGCTAAACAACAGTAAATGATGTTTCTACGACGGATTTAAGAGTCATTACCAAAAAGGCTCCCAAAATTTCGCTCTACAAATGTGAGACAAGTTAGGATAAGTTCATTTCTTCTCTTTAAGGCTGCATAAACAAATATGTACGAAATATATATCCATACACCTAAAATGGCCTAACAAAAATGGGAAATAAATGTCTAAATAATCACTTTATTTACTTTGCAGGAGGAGATTTTGAATTCAGGCTCATGTCTTAATTATTGTCATTTGCTACTTAACATCAAAAGATGTGTAAGGTGTTTGCTACATTGATTTTGGATTGTACCGGCAAAAGCAAAAGCTGAACTATTCCTGATTCTTAGCACCAAGCGGTGACCACCCTTGTTCCTTTCATTTTTCCATTGACCATTTCTGGGAAATGAATTTTGGAGTTGCCACTAGAAAAATCACAAACATAACACTTTCTAGACATGGTATGTTAAAATCATAAAATCGACACCGCACTTACTATTTACAAATACAACTTATTTTCAAAATACAGAGATTTGTTTCTATTGGAACTTGGGAATTCTTCAATAAGGCAAACTAGGGAGGTACCAATTCACTTGATGTAAAATTTTATGAGCATATGAATGGAAGTTTATTCTATAATTTTAAGTCACAATAAAAAAAGTAAAGAAATTAATGGGTGAAGGCTTATTCGAATAGAAATGGTTGCACACACCTCAGCAAGAAGTCCAAAACACCACTCAAATTTCTTCCATGAAGCAAACCCAAAATAAATACTAATTCCAAGCGAACAATCATTAGGCTTCTCAAATTTATCATGTTGCTTACTGCGTGCATCTTGAAAGCACAGTAAACTTGGGGAGCAATGAGAAAATAAAGATATGAAAATAAATTTGTATCCATCATGAACATTTTCTCTGCAATACAAACAGTCACACACGAAAAATTACAGAAGGTACCGAGGTATTCTCCGCTTTCAGTAGTTTGATACTTGGGCTTCAGTAGTCTATAGAAGGTACCGAGGTATTCTGCGAACCCCTAACCCCAAGAATCAATTAAAAAAACAAGTGGTTTGTTACATTGGCAGATCATGAATGAAGGTCAAATATCTGCCCAGTCTTATACCATAAATGTCAAATTATACCTAAAAGACAAAGTATTAATGCAAAATTCTTCTGATTTGCTTTGTCCACAAATGGTGGTGACAGTGTAAATTGATATTCACATGATGTGTTTGTCTTAAAACTTTCTTCAGTATTCCATTATGAATGGTTGCCAGACTAGGCTCCACAGCTATTGTGCCAAGGTAAGGTGTAATTGCAAGATAGCAAGGTTACTGCCCCTTACACCAAGGAAGGCGCAGGGCGAATATGATGCATTTTCATGTCAGAATTTCAAATATATCATTTTGTCCATAAAATTTCCAGTTCATATTCCAGACCTGGGTTCATGTCTTATTTTGATTGGTTGAACACCATATCTAACCACTTCAAACCATCACATATGTACCATTCTAATTGATGAAAAGACACCTGATAAGATGCAGCTAAGCCAGATTAGCAACACTATCATGCTCCACGGTTAGGTGCAAACTGAAAGAGATGAGAGGCCCTTATTTATCTTAAAGCAAGAAGTAACAGCCCAGGAACAGTGACAAGCAACTAGGGTGCAAGAAATGAGGGTGATAACATGCTAATGAGAATGGAAACCTCAGCAGCTGCACAATGGTTTTCATTAGCTATTTGAGACTTCTGATGGCTTAAAGCCTCACAACTCTGATGTTGACACAAAACATATCTGAGCTGTATCAGGAATAAGATATGCATTGATTATTTGAAACAAGATATATCACAATGTTGCCACTCTACAACATTTTTTAAGATGCAATGGTTTCCAGCATGCATCGAATATCAACTCTTGAATACATGACCAACATTAGCTACAGGCACAAAACTGTATAGCCAAGCCAGCTAACAACACCACGCTGATTGTATAAATTTGTATTTTATAGCTATCTGAGGAAAGTAACAAAGAGTGTATCCAGGGAAAGAATTGATGGAATTAAATTTTGCAAAAAAAAATTATGAACCAAAAACTTGCTGTGCACAGGACGTACAAAACAAGACATAACTTTTGCAAGCAGCAATATGCACAAAGTTTATACTTTATACAGTGTATTCTATAAAGAAGACACACATGCGATCTGACTCAAGAGTTGTGCACAGACGGGACTCAAACGGAGAAATGAGAAGGAATATACCAGAGAACAGCTGAAATCAAACTGCAAGGCATTTTGTATGATGAAAGAAAGACAAGACAAGACAAGAATAAAGGAAACCCAAATGGTTTGTGATAGCAAACGCTCAGATCTATATTGGCAAAGGGAATGCATACGCAGATGTCTCCCTTCTACACCCTTGATATCTCCAGATTTAGCGAGAAAGATGAAAAGGACAGACAACTGAAAATCAAACACATTTAAACAACTAGGCGGACAGGCAATTATGAAACATTAAAACACATCGGATTATGAGCATAAAATTAACAAAGAGTTCCCATTAAAAAAACAAGGAAAATAGACTTATTTTCACCAACCTTTTAGCATTTTTGTGCACTCCCCGACACTTGTTGATAAGGGATTTCGTTAGCCATGAATGAAGGTGTACAAAAAGAAATCAACAAACAAAGATCTTTAATACATAGGGTAGCAATGATAAAACAGAACACCTTAGCAAGAAATAATATTGTTTGCATGCATCTCAGAAGCACAGTACATTGAACAAGGCAACAAGAATAGTAAAAATCTGAAACCAATTTAAAATTTTCTTTGCTGTTAACTTTTATAGTGTTATCAAGTAGAATAAACAGAAAATCAATCTGGCAGTGAGGTTTGCCTTGAAACATCCATAATATACACAAACAACTAGTGAATATCGCATCTTCTAGTAACAAAACCTTGGAAGACAAAGTTATGTCCAAACTTTTCTACCATAAATGGACAATAATACCAAAGAAACACAATAGATGAAAATTACATCATCAAAGTTGTATTACAATTAATCGTATTTCAGAACAAGTAATTTTATTGTTTGCTTTATTAATTCAAGTGGTGCGCTGCCATGGATCTTGCATCAATGCTTCCTTGTCACTAGTTAATGTACCATAACCGTTGTGCCACCAGTAAGACTTAATTAAGGCAGCAAGGTATGGGGTGATTATGATTGATCATCTTAGTTGCAATTTCTCTTTTTTTTTTAAAGCAAGAGCAAAAAAATCAGTTATGCCCCTTTTGCATTTGACAACACAGGTCATACTACATGTAGCCAAGCCATACTAGCAGCAGAAGTCTCTCATTATGTAGAAGAACAGAGTCAACACTGAGAGGGAGATAACAGGTGCATACCTGTCAGAAAGTGTGAAGTCAATTGCTAGAGAAGGTGAGTATTGATTAATGAGCAAGATAGGAGCAAGAGGGTGAGTATTGCTAGAGAAGGTGAGTTTGATTAGCAATACCATGCTAATTGCAACAAATTACACTAGCTTCACGAAGCAGGACTATCAGTGGAACAAAGCAAAGTTGTTTCAATGGAAAGAGCCAATTGCATGTAGATTGAGCGAACCACGAAAATATCGGACGTTTCACACACTACGAACAACAAAATGAGACATACAGCAAGAGATGACAAATACAATTTCAAGGGGCAAGCCTTACCAGTTTGCTACTATGGTTTCCCCTTCACCCTTTACCAAGTTCTCCCCACTAGTCCAGTGTCAAGCATTATCTGAAATGCTTACTTCAGGTGTAAGTGGGCATTGGAATTCGCAAGTTAAACGGAAATATAGCACACATTTGAAACCCCAAAATGACTGTACTCGTAAAATGGGCTAACGAATTGAACAGATCTCGTTCGTCATCTATTGCATGCTGCATCAATAGAGGCAGAGACATTTCTTTCGTACTACTACCCTGTAAAATTCTACCAACAAAGCACGCGACACCCCCATCGGTACATCGCGTCCTGTAAATATAGCAGACCAGGGAACACCACAGGCACAGCCACAGTGCCAGTCGAATCGCATCTTTAATTGAACCAACAAATCACAAATGTGATCCCGTGAACAATAAGCTAATACCACTAATCTGCAGCGCAGGGCGCAACCAACCAGCAGGATGTGAAGAAACCTACCGGATCGGACTATATCAGATCGCAGCAACGCAGGGGACCAGACGAAGAAAGCAAAACAAAAAGGGAATGAAAGGAGGGACCCAGAGTCGTAAACGGCTTCTGCAACGGAATGGCAGAAATATGATTGGCGAAGGGGAACAATGGATCGAGCGAGAACTGTGTGCCGACCTTTGATACGCAGATCCTCCCTTGTAAAACGCCCCCCGATCTCGCCTGGTTTCGACGCGGCGCTCCTGCCTCCGGCGGACGGATAGTCGGAGACGAAGGGGGGAAGGGAGGGGGTCCGTTGGTTGATCTGCGAAAAAAATGTTGACAGCGAGCGGTGGGGGGCTCGGGCTCGCGTTGCGGGCCGAGAGGGTATTCTGTGGGCTTTTAGTTGGGCTACTGTTGGGCCACTGAGAGTATTTTGAACTTGCGATGGTCAGGCTAAAAAAAGGTCAGGCTGCTGTACTCTCTGCATGCCTAGGCCTTGTTTAGTTTTCCAAAACTTCCCAAAATTTAGTTTAAAAAACTTCCCAAAATTTTCGCATTGCAGACCGTGTCACCTCTCACAAAATATGTTTCCTAATGCAAAAATTTTACAATTTTCACCAAAAAATTTACCAACTAAACGGAGCATAAAAAAGAACACTGTGCAGAGTTGTTGGACAAGAAAAGAAAAAGATGTGCAAGTGTTCTTGGGATTGCCTTTCCTCACCGGAATTCGTTGGCAGGACTTCGAAATTCTCCCACCCTTTAACCAAGTTATATGCTAGCAAGATATGGATAATGGATGGCGCCTTCTATCGAAACTAAATTCATTGTATGATAAAGTCATATAGTTTGAATTTTCTGCCTTGGACTTTGAATTTTGTAACCCACTACTAAGGCTGTCGGAGACGGTCATAAAGGGTCCCCTAACTAAGGGGATAATCACTCTCGTTTAACACAAATCACGTACGAACAAATAACCGTGGACCTAAATAGGGGACAAGGCGCACGTTAGGCCCACGGTCCGCTACGGCCCAACAGTAGCTCAAGCCTCCCCATCGAGGGCGCTTGCCCACGCGCCCCCTCCTCCGTCTCGCTCGAGGGCCACGACCTCCTCGAGCAAGTTTCCGCCTCGCTCGAGGGTCACGGTCCCCTCGAGCAACTTTCCGCCTCGCTCGCCCCTCGAGCGGATATCGGACTCCGCCTCGCTCAAGGCCGCCCCATGACCAACGGCACCCTGCCCCTCCGCTTCACCTGACACGAGCATTCAATGCACAGATCCGCCGCGGGACGCCAAAGTCAAAAGCAAATCTCCTCCCACACCGCGCGGCTGACACGACCTGGGGGTCTGCGCACCTGACACCGTCACTGTGCGGGCGAACCCGTCACTGTGCGGCCGAACTCGTCACTGTGCGGCCATCCCCGGCCCTGTGCAAGCGCTGCGCAGCCCTGTGCGGATAGGCCGGTGTCATTCCACGGCACTGTGCCACCTGCTCCCGTCCTCCTCCCGCGGCAAGACCCTCGAACGAGTATGGGAGCACCCTCGAACAGGGTTTTTCTTACCAACCGTTGGGACAAAACCGCCGGCCGGTGGTAGCGGTTTACCGCAGCGGTTTGAGCGGTAACCGCTAGAAACCGCTCAAATTCAAATTTTCAAACCAAACCCCCCGTTCAACCGGTTTCTGGTGGTTTACCGCACAGTAAGAATGGTAAACCGCAACAGTTTGACCAGTTACCGTTCTTGGGACAAAAAACTGATGTTTTGAAAATGGTTCCCCGGTTTCTGGCAGCTTACCGCACGGTAAGAACGGTAAACCGCAATGACTTGATCAGTTACCGCAACAGTTTGACCGGTTGGGCCCCCTAAACCTAACAACCCATAGTGGGCCGGCTCACTTTTTTTCCTTTTTCTTTTTTTGTTTAACTTCCAACGCCCAAAAACTATAGTAAATGAGCGAAAATTTGAAAATTTTTGACACCATTGGATTCGTGGCGACTTGATCTATTTTGTAGGGATTTTTCCGGATTTTTTTTTAAAAATTCAAATTCGAAATTTTGAATCCGACCGGTTACCAATCGGCCGTAACTGCTACCTTGCCGGTGCGGTAAAAGCGATAACCGCGGTTACCGCCGCGGTAGCGGTCAGTAAGAAAAACCATGCCCTCGAAAGGTGTACGGGCGGCGAACAGGCACACACGCTGATCGGCGCCGCTGTACAGACGACATGGGCCATGTCTTATCCATCAACTCCGGCGCCGCGTGGCCATCCCGGTGCTGTGTGGCCATCCCCGACGCTGTGCAGCCATCCCCGCCACTGTGCGAAGAGCTGCGCGGTCCTGTACACACAGGTCGGCGTCATTCCGCGGCCCTGTGCCGCCAGCTCCTGTCCTTTCCTCCATGGCAGAACCCTCGAACGAGCGGGAACACACCCTCGAAATCATCTCCGGACAAGCACAGGAGCCGCCACGACACCTGCGGAAGCCGGAGCTCGCCATCAACCCGCGCCAGGAGCAAGGATCTGCAAGAACGATGATCCCTGGCACCACGCCCGCCAGTACGCGGACACTGTACAATTCATTGTGAGGCACCCCTGTAGCTACCCCTCCTTGACCTATAAAAGGAGGAGGCAGACGCCCTGCCACGGGGACGCGACCATCCATTTTCGCACAACTCACACGCTCACTTCGCATTCCACCATCCACCATCCACGATATTGGCACATGCCTCAATCATCCTACCGAACAGGGACCTGGAGGGCTCGCCTCTTCTCTCGCCTTGCTTGTAGCCCCCCTCTACGAGCACCACTGGTGCAAGACAATACAGTGCGCATGCATACCTTGCTGGACGTACGGCCCCGCGGTCGGAACTAGGATAAATCTGTGTCCCTGTGTTAGTATTCGCACCGACCATCGAGAAACAATTTACAGCATGATTCACTAGTTGGTGCCGGAGCTAATCCGGACACCGACAGTTGGCGCACTAGGTAGGGGGTACATGCTGTGATCATCCACCAGCTTTCTCGATGGTGATCCGCACGGAGTCTTCGTCAAGGCACCCCATGGGTTGCTCCGACCCGTTCCCGGCCGGATTCGAGATCTGGTTCGGGAGCCTGGAGTTCCAGGCGATAGGCTACGGCTACCTCACGCGTCTCCTCAAGAGGGACGCGAACGTGGAGGCTTCGGCGCCAGCTCCACAGTCACCCCGACGCCGGAGGCGTTCGGGCCAGCGCTCGTGACGAGCACACGCAGAGCGACGTAGGGCGGCGCGCGCCAGCTCCCCCCAGCAGGTCGAAGCTGGCGAGCTCCAACCTACCGTTACGGTGGAAGGAGTCGCACCTCCACCGGTGAACCCGACGACGCGTCCTGTCGGGGAAGGCGCGGCCGCGCGACCGCAATTTCCCCGGATGCGTAGCTCATCCATGGCCTACTCCTCGTCGGTCAGCACGGACCTGGCCGCGTACGAGGATCTCCCGGGTCATCACTTCATGTCGATCCGGAACCTCATCGCTACCTCGCCCGGCGAGTCTTACCGCGACTCCGACAGCGAGGAACACACGCGCGGGCACAGGGGGCCGGAGTGGGAATACTCCGGGCTCCAGGACCCCGAGGCCTTCAGGTAGTTTCAGGCCGCGGCGGACTACTGCCTCACCTTCTCCGATGACTCTAGCGAGGGGGATTATGATCCCTCGCGCGAGTGCTTCGTTGTCTCTATCGAGGAGCACGAAGACGGAGGGAACGGAGCGGGTGATGCGGCGGCTCGCAACAACCCGACGGTGAATCGGCGGGCAGCAACGCCGCCAGACAACACAGTGCTCGCTGCACAGCGGGCCCAAGTCCGGGAGCTAGAGGCAAAGCTCACGGCAGAGCGCCAGCAGGTGCAGCAGCTACAAGCCACGCTTGAGAGGGCCGGGCCCTCATCACATGGCGGACACGCCAAAGAAGCGGGGCGCATCGCTCGCGACTGGATCAAAGCGGACGCCGACGTGGACGACGCGCCGACCTTGGCAAGGGCCAGCCAGAAGCTTGTTGCAGCGGCAACCTTGATTCGGGTCATGCCCGAACCATCAACGCCCGAGGGACGCGGCGCAGGCCCTCATCGAGCAAGCCGCTGTGCAGCAGGCCGAGAGCTCCACGTCCCGCATGCGCCACTAGTTCAGTGTGAGAACTGGCGGAGGCGCCCGGGACCAGGAGGCGTCGGTCCACACCCCGCACAGGGCGCCCACTGTCCACGATGGCAACCAAAAGAGGCCCGCGAAGGAGCAGATTCTGGACACGCGTGGCAAAGCCGACGATGGCAATGCCCGCAACATCCTGAACAAGAAGAAGTAGGACGCCGCGGCATCGCACGGCTACCACCCATGACGTGGTGGCCACTACGACAGCCGGGAGGATAGGACCCGACGCCGGAGCCCCAAGGAACCCGTGTGTTCAGCCGGGCGATCCGCGCGGCCGCGATCCCCTCGCGCTTTCGGCAACCTGCAACCGTGACCAAGTACTCGGGGGAGACAGACCCTCGGGTAGGGCTCAACGATTACCGCCTATCCTGTCAGCTGGGTGGCACCACCGACGAAGCCATGATCATCCGCAACCTACCTCTGCACCTCGCAGACTCCACGCGAACATGGCTCGAGCACCTGCCCGCGAACCAGATCCACGACTGGGACGACCTGGTCAAGACATTCATGGGAAACTTCCAGGGCACATACGTGCACCCTGGGAACTCCTGGGACCTTCGAGGTTGTTCCTAGAAGGCTGGCGAGTCCCTGAGGGACTTCATCCACCGTTTCTCCAAGCACTACACCGAGCTCCCGAGTGTCAGTGAATCCGAGGTCGTACACGTCTTCCTGAAAGGCATGACTTGCCGGGACCTAGTGCGCAAGTTGGGGCGGAACCCTCCCACTAGCGTGAACGAGCTGTTCGACATCGCCACCAGCTTTGCCTCAGGAGAAGAGGCAGTTGGGGCAATCTTCGACAGCAAGAAGGGCAAACGAGCGGAGGACGCGCCTGCGGAGGGCAGCAAGCCCAAGGACTCCACGAAGAAGCAGAAGGAGGGCAAGAAGGGCAAGAAGAACCAGGGCAAGAAGGCCCAGGAGCAGGGCGAGGGCTCCGACGAAGTCCACACTGTCGACCCCGCCAACAAGGGGGCTCGAGGCCCCCCTCGAGGCGGCGTGTTCGACAACATGCTGAAGAAGCCATGACCGTACCACAAGACCCCGGTCGCTCACACCCTCGAATAGTGCAACATGCTCAAGAAGTACTACAACCGAGTCACCGCAAAGGAGGACAACGCCAAGAAGGATGCGGGCGACGGGGGCAAAGACGGCTTTCCGGAGGTGGAGAACATTTTCTTCATCTTCGGGGGGCCAACGGTGGACATGACGTCCCGGCAACACAGGCGTGAACGTCGAGAGGTCTACTCCGTTCACCTGGCTGTGCCGTCCTACCTCGACTGGTCGGAGGAGATCATCTCCTTCGACCGCGAAGACCACCCGGACCACATTCCGAATCCGGGGTAGTACCCGCTTGTTGTCGATCCCATCATCGGCAACACGTGGTTCTCCAAGGTGCTGATGGACGGGGGCAGCAGCCTCAACATCATGTACTCTCCACCTTGGAGGTCATGGGGATCGACCTGGACAAGCTGCGTCCCAGCAAGTCACCGTTCCACGGCGTTGCACCGGGCAAGCGAGTCCAACCCCTCAGGCAGATCGACCTACCTGTCTGCTTCGGCCAAGGTACTAAATAGCGTTAGTAGCGCCCGCAATAGCGGTAGCGGTACTCCGCCGCTACCGCTATAAGGTAGCGGACCCAAGATAGCATGTTTGGACTTAGCGGCCGCTATTATCCGCTATTGCCCGCTGTTGGAGCCGCTATTGCCCGTGTTAAGCCGTTATTTGCTACATTTATGCTTCAAATGGTATATGAATACGTATTAAATGGTAACAATAATATTTTGATTAGTTATTTAGGTAATGTACAAGAATTATGGAATGATAAATGAATTCTTTATTTATTGATATGATAATTTAATATTAATATGTATCCCTAAATCATAATTATATATATTTATTTGTGATTCTTATCGTGAAATGTAATTAACTAACTTAAAACTTTAATATTTTTCATGTAAACTTGATGATAATGCACTAAAAATGTGACTATTTCTTGAATTCCGCTATTTGGACTTAGCACCCGCTATAGCACCTGCTATCCGCGATCCGCTACACCGACACTAATCCGCTACCATACTGCTAAACGCTATTTAGTACCTTGGCTTCGGCACGCCGGGCAACTTTCGTAAGGAAGTCCTCACCTTCGAGGTGGTGGGGTTTCAGGGAGCATACCACACCATCCTTGGGCATCCGTGCTACGCCAAGTTCATGGCGGTCCCAAACTACACCTACCTCAAGCTGAAGATGCCGGGGCCAAATGGCGTCATCATGGTGGGCCCATCGTTCGAGCACGCTGTTGACGGCTAAAAAGTACCACTTTTAGCCCTCAATATTCTCACATAAATGGAGGCAATTGCATTATTTACTTGCATTTTGGTTTGAATAATGTAGTTCCACTTGTCCTTGGAGATTATTTTTATGTAGGTGATTTACCCCTAAAAAGAGATTGAAACTCACCTTCTATGAAGAAACCATGCCAACTCAGCTGAGGAGGTGGCTGCCACCAAGGAAACACATGGCATTCCACGTCACTGATCCAAGGGAGGCACTCACCGACGAATCAGAGAGTGACACATGGACTTCACATGGATCAAAGGGCCCACCTCGGATACCAAATCAAGCCATGCACCGAGGATGGATCAGAGGGCCCACAGGGCAGCCACCCAGATGAAACACACCTTGAAAGGAGGGCTGAAGGGGCCGGCCGATCCTAGGATCGGCCGAACAGCCTCTGCCTCCTTTCATCATGTCCCTCCACATGGTTGCTCCTCATTAGTCACTTGCTGCATCCCGGGGTGTTTTGGAGCACTTTGAGCCTCCGAGCAAGCCTGGTCCTTGCCTATAAATAGAAGGGGAGGGGCTCCCATTTCCCACACACCACTCTCTCATTCTCCTCTCACTTTTAGTTTCCAAGGCTAGGGGGTAGGCTAGAGTAGCTCTTATTTAGGTTCCAAGTCTTCTTTGGAGTCTAGGTATGAGTTCTCTTTTATCTTTATTTCATTGTATGACTTTGATCTACTTCAGTTATTCAGCTATTTCATATAAAGTCATGGTAGATCACATGCTTGATATGTTCTTGAGTTCATCCTTTGTTCATCATTTAGAGGCTTGTGTTCTTCATGAACACTACCTTTTGATCCACTTGAAGGGTGATGAACTCATTCCTTGTGTGTTTGTTCGTAAGTTAGAGGCTCGTGTTCTTCACGAACACGACCCTTTGATCTTGTTGACTAGACATAAGAGAGTTCATATCTGTTTGTATGTCTAGCCTTAGTTGATCTTGTTAGATGGCATGAGAGTGTTGCATGAGGTCTGTGTTCAAGTTATGGTACTCGGTCTAAGTTGACCAGTCTTCTGGTGGCTCTCACCCTGGGTCACAATAGCTCAGGCCGGGTGAAGTCTAGCAGCAACGTAGGCATGGTGCCTGGGTTGTTTGGCTATGTTAGTTATGAGCATACCCCCCGTAACGATAGAGGTAGGTCCGCAGGTGGTGACAGCCCTGTTGGATCCTTGAGCAACCCTCCGCGCTGGGGTACCTGCTGTAGGAGTCTAAAATCTAGTTTCGCAGAGTGCTGGTCGTCGCGGGCTAGCTCCCCGTTTGTACCTGGGTGCTGAACCTTACCCCCCTCATGCAATACTCATGTCTATCTCCTGTATCTTCTAGCTTTGTATGTTTAGTACATTAGAACCTAGAGCTAACTCGTATGTTCCCCCTAAGCCGTAGTGTGCTAGAGTAGAGGTAGATTTGAGTGTGTGTGTCGCACTACCCTTATTATCTTTTATCTTACCCCTGCCTTTGAGTTTGTTGTTTCCTATATCTATCTCTTAGCTTACATTCAGAGCAAAAGCATAAGTCTAAGATATCCGCCATTGCCTTCCACGGATACGATACCCTTGGAATACTCTCCTTACTTGGGGAAATGCTACAATGGTTTATCTGTGCGCTTGCGGATTCGTTCATGATCGTTTAGATTAACCTATGGCAAGTCTTGATGATCACGCTAACCCGGCGTCGTTAGTTGTGACATTAAGAGGTGCCTACAAGGTGTTTCTTGGTGTTGTCACTAAGGATGGATTCCCGATCTGTTCTTAAAGTGATGACGCTACAAAATGCCAACACACACATTCGAGTGCGACGTCGAGTGCGTTGAGCGCGTCGAAGCGCTCGCGCATGACGATGTCACACCCGGATTTAAAGGCAAACCCGAATGCATAGAATACATGTGCGCCAGGATCAAGTTACACACATGCATCGACTCAGTGAATACCAAAACACAGTGTAAAAGCGTATAGAAGGTATTAAACATTTATTACAAGACCGAATGTCTCAAATTAACCAACGTTCGAGTAGCTAACAGCGGAAAAGTAAACGTAGAAGTCCTCCACAGGCAGTTGACTGGAGGAACGAACGCCTAGAACTCATCAAACTCTCCAGGGTAGTCCTCAAAGCGTCCATCTGAGCAGCAGCCGGGTAGTGTAGATGCAATATAGAAACAACAAGCATGAGCACATGTCGTACTTAACAAGGGAAAACTCTATAACAACATGCAAAGGCTTTATGGTGGAAGCTTGTGGTTGCATAGCAGGTCAGCATTTTAGTTGGTCAAGTTTTATTAAGCAAGCTAACTTACTAGCAAATGTAAGTTTATACCAACCCAGAGATTAACATAAGCATCATCATCATAAACGAAAGTAAATGCAACAAGTTTAATTCATCTTTCATAGTTTACTCATGTGAGGGTCCAGGCCGCCCTTGACCGTGGGCACGGCTAACTAGTCAGTTTTACACTCTGCAGAGGTTGTACATCTTTACCCACAAGTCGCGTAAAAGTTCTAGGAACTTTAAACCCAACCATGCGATGCCGGCCAAGCATCATACCACACTACCGAGGTGTGATTGCATAGGGACGCTACGAGGCCTTTACAAAGATTCCCTAGCACGGGCTGCTCGCTAGGTTACCTGATCAGTGCAGCGCATAAAGCTCCCTAGCGGGTACCGTGTCTTAGCAAAGCCCAACTCCCCGCCAGAGCAGGTCTATACACCATCTACCGTCAGCCCCCAACCCCTTTCAGGTAAAGCATACCACAATACTAAAGTTTCTAATTACTTGGCCAAGACAGAGCCATATGTCTTGTGGTAGTACTGTTTTCCTGGGTGGTTCTCCATGTTCCGATTAACACAAGTGATCTTGTTTAATGAAGGTATAACATAAGTAAAGCAAGATTAACATTGTTGTTCATTAAAACCACCACGATCCCAAGTTGAGCAACTAAGCAAGATCTACCCAACATAAACATAAACCCAGGTCGATCAAGGCATAGGGGTAAACAAAGCTAGTCAAACCTTAAATAGTAGGACCCTTCAATTTAATGCAAGCAATAAATAAATAACGGTGTAATTAAAATGCATGTTGTAATAGGATAACCGGGAATGCAGCAAGGACTTGCCGGCGAGCGGCGGCGCGCTGCGGTGCTCCGGCGTGCTCGCTCGGTCTCGAGCTGTAGGGCACGATTTTGAGCACGGATTGCACTGGGACTATGCTGGCAAGGCGGGAGATCGATCTGGAGCAAAACGGCAGACACACGGGCGGCGACGGCAGCTTGCCAAGAAGCTAGGGCACACGAGGGAATAGAAATAGATGTGAAAAGAGAGTCCAAGACGATTTGTAGCTTGCTGTTTATAGGCCACACGTGGGGCTCGGTTGAGTTGTTGGCGTCCGCATCTGCTATCTGGACCCTCATGGAACTCGTCACGTACGCCTGGACTCCTGATGTGTTTTATCATGAGTCTGACCTCCGGGCATCTTGGCAGAGAGACAAGGGAGTAGAGTTGTAAAACGAAAAATGTTGTAGCTGCCTTGCGCTGTGTAGCTGCAGCTGGACTTTGACGCAAGACAAAAGAAATTACGGCCGGAAGCAAAAGATTAGAGGAGAAGAATTTATGAAGTGAAGGAAAAACCAGATTATTACTCAATAGTGATGCAAGCATGACATCACCAGATCCTTTAGGGAATAAAAGAATATTGTTGCAAGGAATTGAATGAGCGATTGATACTACGGTGGAAAGAACAATTTATATCCGTGTATCAACCTTGTGATGGACTAGAGCTGGCAAGATTCGTCCGTGGTTGACTTTAATGACTTCATGCAGGAAGAAACTCCTTGAGATAGTTTGGTACACTTCCAAATAAATATTTGTTGATCGTTAACAAAAGATTGTAGATAGATTTTTAGATATGGGAAAAAGAGAATATCTGTTGGAAATAGCTCGAAAATTCTCAGAGGAACCTAATCGACATCTAAACTCATTTTAAAATATTTTGCACTCACGAAACACCAAATGCATCAGCATGAATGCAACACACACTTAGAACCATTTTACTTAATTTAGAAAGCCAATCAATGGATTTTCCCCTATACTATTTTCCTGTAAAGAAAATAAATGTTGGAATTTTTTTTTAAATTATGAGAAAATTGTTATTTTATTATTCTCTCTATTCACATCCTGAAATTGGAAATTTCAGGGTGTGACAGACGAGGCCCTCGTGGCAGATCTGGAGAAGATGGTCAACGAGACCCTCGACTCCCCCAACAAGCACGCTGGTAGCTTCGAGGCTGTTGAGCACACCAAGGCTGTACCCCTCGACCCCAATGCCCCCGAGGGCAAGGCGTTGAGGGTCAGTTCCACCCTCGACCCGAAATAGGAAGTTGTGCTCGTCGACTTTCTCCGCGCCAACGCCGACATCTTCGCATGGAGTCCCTCGGACATGCCGGGCATTCCGAGGGAGGTCGCCGAGCACTCTCTTGATATCCAGCCTAATTCCAAGCTTGTGGCGCAACGTCTGCGACGATTCGACGAGGAAAAGCGCCGAGTGATCGGAGAGGAGCTGCGAAAGCTCTTAGAGGCCGGATTCATTAAGGAGGTATTCCATCTCGAGTGGCTAGCTAATCCTGTACTAGTTAAGAAAAAGAATGGGAAATGGCGGATGTGTGTAGATTACACTGGTTTAAATAAAGCATGTCCGAAAGTTCCTTTTCCTTTGCCACACATCGATCAAATAGTAGATTCTACCGCGGGATGTGTATTACTATGTTTCCTTGATGCTTATTCCGGTTACCACCAAATCAAGATGAAAGAGTCCGACCAGCTCGCAACCTCTTTTATCACGCTATTTGGCTTGTTTTGTTACGTGACAATGCCATTTGGTCTCCGAAACGCCGGGGCAACATACCAGCGATGTATGCTCCACGTTTTCGAGGATCACATCGGGCGGACCGTTGAGGCATACATCGACGATATTGTTGTGAAATCTAGGAAGGCGGACGACCAGGTGAGCGACCTACGCGCTGCGTTCGATTGCCTCCGGGCAAATAGGGTGAAGTTAAACCCCGCAAAGTGCGTCTTTGGGGTGCCGTGTGGCATGCTCTTGGGTTTCATTGTCTTCCAGCGAGGCATCGAGCCTAACCCTGAGAAAGTCTCGACCCTCGAACGGATGGGACCGATCCGGGACCTAAAGGGGGTACAAAGGGTTCTGGGCTGCCTGGCGGCTCTGAGCCGCTTCATCTCACAGCTCGGTGAGAAGGGCTTACCCTTGTACCGGCCCCTGAAGAAGCACGAGCGGTTTTCCTGGACCACCGAGGCCCAGCAAGACCTCGACAAGCTAAGGGCGACACTCGCCCATGCTCTGATACTGACACCGCCCCAGGACGGCGAGCCCCTCTATCTCTACGTAGCTGCGACAACCCAAGTGGTTAGCGCGGTCATCGTCATGGAGAGAATGGAGGAGGGCCACGCCTTGCCTGTCCAGAGGCTAGTGTACTACATTAGCGAGGTGTTATCTGAAACCAAGATGCGATATCCGTAGATCTAGAAGCTGTTCTACGCGGTGGTGCTCGCGCGGCGCAAGCTACGACACTACTTCGAGGCCCATCCTGTCACCGTGGTCTCATCTTTCCCCCTGGGAGAGATAGTTCACAATCAGGACGTCTCGGGTAGGATAGCTAAGTGGTCAGTGGAGCTAATGGATGAAACTCTCACCTACGTGCCACGGAAGGCGATAAAATCACAAGTCTTGGCGGATTTCGTCGCTGAGTGGACCGACACCCAACTGTTCCCACTGCAGATGCTGGACCATGTACTTCGATGGGTCGGTGATGAAAACGGGTGCAGGCGCAGGCCTGCTCTTCATTTCGCCCCTTGGAGAGCATATGTGCTATGTGGCGTGCTTGCATTTCCCCGCCTCCAACAACATGGCGGAGTACGAGGCCCTTCTCAGTGGCCTTCGCATCGCCAATGAGCTAGGCATCAAGCACTTAGACATCTGGGGAGATTCTCAGTTGGTCATCGATCAAGTGATGAAGGATGCAAGCTGCCATGACGAGAAGATGGAGGCATACTGGAACGTGGTGCGCAAGCTCGAAGACAAGTTTCTTGGCTTCGAGCTCAACCACATCATGCACAAGTACAACGAAGAGGCAGACGAGCTGGCTAAGGTTGCGTCGGGGTGAATCACCGTTCCCCCGAACATCTTCGCCCGCGACCTCGCCGAGCCCTCCATCGACCTCAACAAGCTGACCAAGGTTCCTGGTAAGGCCTCAGGAGCTGGCCCCTCGAAGGCCACGGGGCATCGAGCCCATGGACGAGGGCCCCTCGAAGGGGGAACTCGTGGCCTTGGATCATGAAGGGTCCCTGGCAGCCGAAGCCGAAGCGATGGAGATCGACGAGGCCCCACCCCCTCGGGACTGGCGGGACGAGTACCTCGCCTGGATCGACCAGGGGGAGCTGCCCCTAGACCGAACCGAGGCGAGGCGTATCACCAGAAAGGCCAAGTCCTTCGTCGTGATCAACGGCGAGCTGTACAAGCTTAGCCGCTCGGGGATTATGCAGCGATGCATTTCCATTCCCGAGGGCCGTGAGCTGATTGGAGATGTCCACCCCGGCGAATGCGGTCACCACGCGGCGCCACACACCCTCGTGGGCAAGGTGTTCCGCCAAGGCTTTTATTGGCCCACGGCGGTCGCTGATGCCAATGAGGTCGTGCGCACCTGCGAAGGGTGCCAGTACTACGTCCGCAAGACCCATCTCCCAGCTCATGCGCTCCAGACCATCCCCATCACGTGGCCTTTTACTGTGTGGGGGTTGGATATGGTCGGGCCCCTGTGGAAGGTGCCCAGGGGCTTCACCCGCGTGTTGGTGGCCATCGACAAGTTCTCTAAATGGATCGGGGTCCGCCCCATCAGCAGCCTCAGGTCTGAACAGGCCGTGCTGTTCTTCACGGACATCGTCCATCGGTTTGGGGTACCTAACTCGATCATAACCGACAATGGCACCCAGTTCACAGGCAAAAAGTTCTTGGAGTTCTGTGACAATTACCACATCCGCGTGGATTGGTCAGCCGTAGCGCACCCACAGACGAACGGCCAAGTAGAACATGCCAATGGCATGATTTTGCAAGGCCTGAAACCAAGAATCTTCAACAAACTGAACTAGTTTGGTCGGAGATGGATCTAGGAGCTACCCTCGGTTGTCTGGAGCCTCAGAAACACCTCGAGCAGAGCCATGGGCTTCACCCCGTTCTTCCTTGTCTATGGCGCTGAGGCCGTCCTCCCCACAGACTTGGACTACGGGTCCCCGAGGGTCAAGGCTTACCAAGAGGAGGAGAACTAGCAAACTCGCGAAGACTCACTGGACTGCGTTGACGAGGTCCGAGACGTGGTGATCCTACATTCAGCGAAGTACCAGCAATCCCTCCGGTGATACTAAGCGTGGAAGGTTCGACATCGAGACTTCAACAAGGGAGATCTGGTGCTGAGGCTCTGGCAAAAGAACGATGGCCGACACAAGCTCACGCCACCGTGGGAAGGACCGTACATCATCACCGAAGTCCTCAAGCCCGGCACATACAAGCTCGCGAACGAGAAGGGTGAAGTCTTCACCAATGCTTGGAACATTCAGCAGCTACGTCGCTCTTATCCATGAATTTCCAAGTCATTCTGTACATATCTGATTTCCCATCAGTTGTAAATAAAGCAAGGTCACGAATAAAAATAGGGAGACTCGGCTTTCTTCCGAAAACCAAGTCCCCCTCGGGGGCTACAACGGGGGGCGACCCCCCTAATGGGCCCAAATTTTCTCGCAAACCTTTTCTTTCAAAAATGCCAACATGTTATGCCTCGAAGGCTTAGGAAAGTAGAAGTAGGGCGTGAAATAACTAAGGCTGGGGTTGGTCGAGTCGCGGGACCGCCTACGCCTCCGAGAGGATACGGCATCGCCCTCACTGCCCTACGCTTAAGTTGCTCACGTATGCGACCTTCCCGGTCGAAATTTCTCTAAGACGTGAGGAAAACATGACAACATATAAAACCAAACTACAAATAAGTTCATACATTGAACACCAAGTTGTTTGTTACAAGGGGCACTTGGCCAAAAATCCTAATTACAAACTACGGGCCTCCACACCCAGCTCTTTCAGGGCGCATGAGGGCTCGCGGCGGTGGCGTCCCCGCCCTCGACGGCGTCAGGGAAGAGATCATCCTCGAACAGGTGGGCGAGCTCTGCGACAGGAGCTGCGGTGGTGGCATCAGCTTGATCGATGGCAGCAACTGTGCCGTCGTCATCAAGCCGCTCAGCGACGATATAGCCCGTCGATAGTGCATCGAAGTCGACGAGGTAGTGGGTCGACACGACGCCCAAGGTCTTCTGAACACCAAGTCGAAGAACGCCCTACAAGCAGTCAACGATGCGGCCGCCCAAGGATCTTAGGCGGCTCGCCAGCGAGCTGCCCGATGAACCCTCCACCCCCTCGATCTCCTAGCACACGTCGAGGGCTGCACCTTCCAGGGCCTGGAACTGCTCCTGAGCCTTCGTGTAGGCGACCTGGAGGGACTCCACCTGCGTCGACGACTTTGCCAAAGCTTTGCGCAGCCCTGAAATACGCAAAGGAACGTCAAGACAGATCTTGGCGAACCTGAAATGATCGAGGGCGTCGGGGGCTACGACTTACCCTCGGTCCGCCCTTTCTCTCTCTCGAGCTCTGCCTGCGCGGCACTGGCCTCCTGCTGCAGCTGCAGAACCGAAGCGTCTTTCTCCTCGACGGCGGTCCGCAAGATCTCGACGGTGTAGCTCTCCCGAACCAGAGCTCAGGTGAGCAGCTCGGCTGCCAGTTGCCGGACCTGGAGCTAAGTGCCTGCCGCCGCGACCTCTGCGTCTCGCTGCTGGAGTGCGGATTTACCCTCCGCAAGCGCCGTGCGCTCCTGCTGGAGCTGGGTCTGCGCCTCCTCGCGTGTCGTGCGCTCCTGCCGAAGCTGGCTCTCAGCCGCTGTCAGTGCCCCGCTCTTCTCCTGGAGAGCGGCACTCAGCCGTTCGGCCTCCTGGGCCTTCTGCTCGGCCTGGGCCTGCCAGGATTTCACCCTCTCAAGGGTCGCGCGGTCCTACTGGAGTTGAGCCTGCGCCTCGTTGAGGGCCGAGTCCTTCTGCACGAGCTAAGATCGGACCTCAGCGAGCGCCGCGCGCTCCTGCTGAAGCTATTCCCTCACCGCCACCAGCGCCTCCTCTTTCCCCTGAAGCGCGACACCCAGCTGCTCGGCCTCCTTGGCCTTCTGCTCCGCCGCGGTCCGCTGAGCGTCGTGCTCTTGCTCCGCGCGGAGCAGAGCATCGTCACGCGTATGAAGATCTGCCTGCAGCGCCTCCACCTGGGATTGGAGCCGGGTCCCCGCCGTGCCCAGCTCATCATTCGACACATAGAGCTCGTCGACGAGGGCGCACAGGTCAGCGATGTAGGAGACCTTCTCCCCCACCTGCTCCTGAAGTTGCTACAGAAAGGGGAAAAGGGCCGGATGAAACACATGCCAGGGAAACCGGACAACGGAAATGCAAACACACTTATCCGGAAAACCCCGAGCACCTTGCTTGTGTGGAGCTTGTAGGCCTCGGTGATGACATTTTGCTGGGAGACGCCTATTTGGTGGGACACCTGCCACAAGGCCCTCTCCGCCTCCGCATCCTCCACTATCTTGGCCAGGATCCTCGGGATGGACCTCAGGTCCCATGTGTCGTAACCTTTGGGGGTTCGAGGCTGGCGCGACATTGACGCGCTGGCCCCCTGAGCCGCTATGGTGCCGACCGCCGGTGCCTGCAGCACCACCTGGCTATCAGGCCGCACCTGCAACATCCTGGATGCAGGTCCGGTTCCTGGTACGGTCACCTCCGCCTCCTAAACCCCCAACAGGGGTCGAATCACCATCAGCAGGGGCTGTACCCCTCGAGCGGCCCTCGACATCCATGCCGGCAGCGCGGAGCTGCTGCCTCCCCCACCCGAAGGACTGCTGTGACCGCCACTGGTGATCGCGACACCCTCGTTGAGCGGGGCCCTGTTGCGCGTGGTGCATCTCACGCCCCCACCTTGAACGCCTTGGTGGGCGCAAGCCCAGGAGCAGCGGGCGCTCGGCTGGCGGAAGGAAAAGGGGGAAATCAGCGAATTGGTCAATGATATCAAGAACACAGAGAGCAAGGCTGAGGACCAGAGTGTCCGATGGCTAGTGGTTGGCCACTCTCTAGTGATGAGTGATTGACAACGTTGTGTGGACTGACGTTGTGCTCTATCTTGTGGATGTAGGTTGCGGCTTGATATGCGTTGGTGAAGGTGAAGAACAAGCACGAAAGGTCTTAGCCTTGCGGGGCCTTCGAAGGACTGGAGGGACAAGTAGGCTTGGTTCGATGGACCCGGTGGCCAGACGGGATCAAGTGCGAGTCACATGGTGCGAGAAGAGCAAGTCGAAGTCAGATGATAGCGGGTTCGTTGGTTGATCCGAAAGCCAACATCGAGCCGGAGCAGACGTGGCGGCCAAGTCGAGGAGCTCGACGTGGAGGCTGCACCAAGCTTGCGGGGTTTGTAGTGGTTCACCAGAAAACCACTCGGTTCCTTGGTTGAGCCACAAAGCCAAGTCTGAGTGGTCGGCGGCTCAGCTCTGCGTGGGTCGGTCTGACCGGTGCATCAGGTCGGTCTGACCGGTGCCACCGGTCTTACCGGTGGGGAGCACCGGCCTGATCGGTGGAGGTCGAGGAGCGTCGGGTGACTCGAAGCTAAGGACATGCGTCGGGATCACAGGCTTGGCGTCGAGGCTACGCAAGATGCAGTTGCTGGGCGTCCGTTCGATGGAAAGGCAGTCAAGTTTCCAAATATGCCCTTCGAGGGGTTGTATCGCCTAGAGGGCATTCTACTCATTTACCCCTACTGTAGGACCTCATATAAAAACTGAGGTGGAAGGGTTGTGGCAGCCATCTCTTGGGCTTTAGGGTTTTCATTTGCTCTTGGTAATTTCTCGTTTTAGTTTTCCTATTTTCTCTAGGACTAGCTTGAGAGCTTCATGAGAGATCTTGAGAGAGGGATGGATGCTAGGGAGGCAAGCTAGACCTTGTATAATTCTTTCCTTTGATGTATAGAAGGTTCGGCGTGGTTCCTCTAGCTCTTGTGGTGGTGATTCCCATTTTCCTTTTTGTGGATTTTCGGAGCCTTTTCTTGGAGATTTTCTCTTGGTGGATTTGAGGCCTTTCCTTTTACGGATTTGGTGTGGGATGTATCCATGAGCCCCTTGTGGTTCTTTTTCTTGTGATCCCCCCTCTAAATTCGTGGGTTTGGGTGCCTAATTTCGGGGTTTTGTTTCGGTTCCGGGAAAAGGTGTTCTTGGTGTTCATCCTCCGATTCCTCTTGATTTAGTGGATCTTTGGGGCCGATCTTTTAGGCATGACTCGTTCATGAGGTGATACACCTATACCTAAAGTTTTACTTGAATCTGTGGAGCGAATCAGGAGATCGAGGCATCGGAAGGTGGGAGTTGACTCGCGGGTGAGTTCATCCCGAGCAGCCCAAGCTTGACCGGTCAGACCGGTGCCCTCCACCGGTCAGACCGGTGTGACCTGTTGTGGCTGTTTTTCTGGGAGTTCTTCTCCGGAGTGTTGATTGTGATCTTGGCTTGCTGCTGTCTTAGTTCCGTGCAGTTTTGGCCCTTGGGAGATCGGTTTCTTGCAGTTGGGATTTCCTGAGTTAGACCAGTCAGACAGGGTGGTGCGCATTGGTCAGACCGGTGCAAAGCTTCCAGTGTGAAAATCTCCTTTGCTGCTGTTGGTTGTGCTGCTTGCTTGCAGAGTGCTTCTGGAGCAAGTTTGGCTGTGGAGAGTTTTTGGTGTGCTCGGGTTTTGGAGTGTTTTCGCTTGCCTGGTAGATTTCAGGATTTCTCTCTGTTGCTCCACATCCTGGAATTGACATCTAGGTTTGCTAGACAAATTTGGGAGGATTCTGAGCAGGTTGCTCTGGACCGGTCTGACCGGTGTGAGTGACCGTTCTGACCGGTGTAAGTAGTTTGCTGCTCGAGGTGTTTTCCGCTGCGTGGTCGAGTAGCTTGGGTGTGTGGCTAGCTCCTAGGTCCAGTAGCACTTCAGTGGCTGCGTGCATTTGGCTAGCGAGGTGTAGAGGACTACGGAGTTGCGTTTGGGACCATAGGCTGAGTTCATCTCTTCGGAGAAGAATTTTTATCGACTTCCATTCACTCCCCCCTCTCTAGTCGCCATTCTAGTCCTTCAATTGGTATCAGAGTCGGATACAGATCATTGAGACCTTGACCGGTTGAGATCCAAAGATGGCGGACTATGGGAAGGTTCGGGTCCTCCCCACTTCGATGGGAAGAACTAACAGATGTGGGAAGCCCGGATGGGCGTGTTCATGCGTGGAAAGGCTCAGCTGATTTGGGATGTCACGGTTGACGAGACCTATGTCATACTGGAGACATTCTTGTTGCCCGGGAGTAGGGATATGTTCGAGGCCAACAACAAGGTCGTAGACTATCTCTATCATGCTCTCTGTGGATCCGAGTTCAGTAGGGTGTATGGAGAGAAGTTGGCAAATCGGATATGGACCCAGCTGAGAAATGCCCATGGAGGTAATAGTCAGGTGAAGGTGCGTCACTTTATGACCTACCAGAGAGAGTACGATAACTTCACTTATCTCCCCGGAGAGTCTGTGGATGCCATGTTCGAGCACTTCACGCTGATTGTGAACAACATGAGAGCCAACATCACCGAGCTTCCATACGATGATCATGATAGAGCTATCAAGCTCTTACACGCGTTGGATCTTGATGTATGGGGAGCGAAGGTTGAGGGTATTCAGGAGTCCAGTGCGTATGAGACCCTGACGGTGGACGAGCTGTTTTCGAAGCTCAAGTCGTCTGAGGTGGACCAAGACCTAAGAGCCAAGAAGGGCAAGGGTCCTGCTGATGATAGCCTTGCGCTTGTGACTGGACCGAGAACTAACTCTAATCAATCCTCTAGGATGTTCTATCTGTGTGCTCTTGTTTCTTTGCTAGATGAGGAGTTCGAGGCTTTGGATGATGAGGATCTTACTTTGCTGACCAAGCGGTTCGGGCGCCTGAACGAGAACAGGAAGAACTTCAGGAGGAACTCGGGGATGTGCTACAAGTGCGGGAAGCATGGACACTTCTTCGCCGAGTGTCCCGAGGGAGACGAGAACAAGATCGAGCACAAGAAGCCTGAGTACAAGCAAGAGTCCAAGCATCACCCGAGGAACGAGTACAAGTAGACCGAGCACAAGCATCGATCCCGGAACCACTACTCCAAGCACAAGAGTCGGGACAAGTACAAGGCCAAGAAGAAGGGCGGCTATCACAAGAAGAAGTCGAGAGCGACGGTAGCTGGTGCGAGCAATGTGGACACCTCTTCCTCTAGCTACACCACGTCCAACTCGAGTAGTGAAGATGAAGATCATAGGAGACACAAGAACAAGAAGCATTCAAGCAAGAACTTTACCGGGTTGAGCTTCATGGCGACGAGCGGATTCTGCGGCATGGCACACAGTTCAGAGAGCAAGAAGAGCAGCAAAGATGACTCAGACTCCGACTCTGAGGATGAGGTATCACCACCTACCATTGACTCTTTGCTTGAGGAAAATGCTACTCTGAATGAATTGCATGATAATCGGGATAGTGTGCTTAGAGATGCTAAGAAAATGAGAAAAGAGCTTAGGTCCTCGCTTGAAGAAGCTAGGGAGAAAGTGGCTGAGTTAGAGGCTAGGCATCTTGATGACATGCTTGGTATTGATACTTTGAAATCTGCTCTTGTTGTTACCGATGAAGTTGATTGCAGTGATTGTTCTGTGTTCTTGTCTGACTTGACTGCTATGAAAGAGAAGCATGCCCTCACTGTTGAGGAACTAGATGTGGCTAGGGTTGAATTAGTTGAGTTGAAAGCTAGATCAAGTTTGCTTGGTGCGTGTAAATCGTGTCCTGTGTTGCGTGCTAAATTGGATGATTCACATGCTAGGATTGTTTCCTTAGAGGCTGAGTTGAAAGCTCTTGTTCCTACTTCTTGTTCTACATGTGAAATGCATGCTTTGAAAAATATGGAACTTGCGCACTATGTTGATCGCTTGCAGGATGAGAATGATGAGCTGAGAAAGCTAATGAGTTTGTTGTCTGGGTATGAGCCACAATTGAGCTTAATGATGGCTGAGTTTAAGAGGTTTGATGGTCAGGTGTTGGGTCTGACAAGGTTGGTTAGAGCAGTGGTGAGAAGGGAGAGAAAATTGGAGAGATTCCTATTCCACCACAATCTACACCCATGAACAAATATGCTCCCAAGCCTAACCACCTGAGAAACAAGCTTGACACCACTCCCGATCCACCCGTATTCCCTCACAAAACAGAAAACTACCAAAAACCCATAAAGTTTGTGAGCAACATGGGAAACGTGTTTGAGGGGAAGGGTGAGAAGAAAGAGGAAGAGAAACCCATTGAGAACCCACAGCCAAAGCCAAAACAGGTCTGATTCCATTGTGAGTATTATGGAAAAGAAGGTCATGTTGGTGAGTTTTGCTACAAGAGGAAGAGGGATGAGAGGTTGGCGAGGGAGTGGGCTAACAAGGACAGGTACCACCCCTCTCATGGAGTGCCTGAGCCTCGTATGCCACTACCTAGGGGAGAGGTTGTGATAAGGAATATACCAGCTTGGGGAAGTCAAAGAGTTGCTGATCGGGACTGGGTTGCTGCCAAGGGGCCACTGGTCAGTCCGGTCAGGGGCACCGGTTAGACCGGTGCACCCCAAAGAGGTGAGAGGTTTGGGTTTCATGGCCGTGGAGTTGGTTCTGGAGCTCGTGGTACAAGTGGTAGACAGTTTGAGTCTGGTCGGGGGTTGTTTGCTGGACGTTCTCCATCTCATGGTCGATATGAGGATGGGAGAGGTCGTCGCAGCTTTGAGTCTCAGAGGAGGTACGGGCCACGCTCTTCCTTTCGTGGTGATCGTGCTCCTCCAGCGAGACGTGAGGTGGTTCAATTTGGTAGGGGTCATAGCTTTGATGGATATGGTAGGATGGATGTTGCTAACCCCTCTTTTGAGCAAATGGCTCGACACTGGTTTGACACTTTTTGTACTAACCCCAGTGTTTAGTCATCTGCTCACTTTCGTCCCTGTTTTTGATGTGCAGGTGGGAGGCTTGAGGAACATTTGGCAGTTGGACTCCCGTTGTTCACGACACATGACCGGAGATAGGGGGTGGTTCACAAGCCTCACCCCAGTGAGTACCAGGTAGTACATCACTTTTGGAGATAATGGTAAGGGACGAGTTCTTGGTGAAGGAATGGTGAAGGTAAGCAGGAAGGTGTCTCTGAGGCGCGTTGCTCTTGTCAAGTCGCTGGGGTTCAATTTGCTTTCTGTGTCTCAGCTACTTGATGAGGGGTTTGAGGTTCGGTTTAAGTTGGGTGCGTCTGAGGTGCTTGATTCTCGAGGTGACAGTGTTTGTATGGTTATCCTCGAGGGTCAGATCTTTCGGGCTGATTTCTCTCAGTCTGATGGTCCTGCACAGTGTTTGGTGGCTGGTTCTCCTGATTTGTGGAAGTGGCATAGGCGATTGGGACACTTGAGCTTTGATCTACTTTCCCGCTTGAGTGGTCTCGATTTGGTCCGAGGATTGCCGAGGTTGGGGTTTGAGAAGGAGTTGGTTTGTGCGCCTTGTAGGCATGGTAAGATGGTCGCTGCTTCTCATCCACCCCTGACTGCTATCATGACAGAGCGTTCGACAGAGCTATTGCATATGGACCTTGTTGGGCCAGCTCGAGTTCGCTCGGTGGGTGGGAAGTGGTATGTCCTGGTTGTGGTAGACGACTATTCTCGCTATGCCTGGGTGTTTTTCTTGGAGGATAAGAGTGAGACTTTCGGTTTTGTTCGAGACTTGATCATGAGGTTGAAAAATGAGAGGCATGGGAACACTATTCGAGCAATCCATAGTGATAATGGCTTTGAGTTCAGGAACTCTCATTTTGATGCCTTTTGCTGTAATCTTGGTCTTGAGCATGAGTACTCGACTCCTTATGTGCCCCCTCAGAATGGAGTTGTGGAAAGGAAGAACTGGACGTTGTGTGAGATGGCTAGGATGATGCTCGATGAGCACAGGACTCCTAGGAGTTTTTGGGTTGAGTCGGTGAGCACCGCGTGCTATGTGTCGAACAGGATCTTCCTTTGAGCGTTCAAGAAGAAGATGTGCTATGAGCTTATGAGGACCAGGTGTGTCCGAGGACCAGTGGAGGGTCGCTCCTTAGTGATGAGTGATTGACAACATTGTGTGGACTGATGCTTGGCTAAGTGTGCAGGTACAGGTTGCGGCTTGACTCGTGTCAGTGCAGGTGAAGAACAAACACGAAAGGCCTTAGCCGTGGCGGCCTCCGGGTGATGGAGTGGCAAGTAGGCTTGGTTCGATGGACCTGGTGGCCGATGGGGTCAAGTACGAGCCGTGCGGTGCAAGACTGGCGGGCTGAAGTTGTGAACATGGGCCGGTGCAAGGTAGCGGATGGAGCCCGAAGCTTGCACGCGGGGTTTGTTGGTTTGCCCACAAAACCATCGGTGGACGGTTTCTCGGTTTGGGCCTCAAAACCAAGCCCGGAGGCCCAAGGCGACGGAGACGGTGATCCGGGAGCTTCGGGCAGCTTCGAGGTGGGGGGCACGTGGCGTGATCGTGGGGCTTGCGTCGATGCTAAGCAAGGCCGCGGTGGAAGCGTGTTCGCTCGATGAAGACTTGACCAAAATGCTCCTGAGGGGCTGTATCTTCTATTTGAGTTGTAGGGGTAGCGTGGTCATTTACCTCCCTCCGATGGACTTCGTATAAATAGTGGAGAGGTGGATGGCATCTCTCTCTCTTGGACTCTAGGCTTTCCTCCCCCGGTAGATTGCTCTGAACTGCTTCTTTTCCCTCTGTATTCCTTAGGCTAGATTCTTGTATAGAATCTGACCTCTGGATGTATGGAAGCATTCGGCGTTGCGGTGATCTCCTAGTCCTCTGTGATTTTCGTGTCATTTTCGGGGCTATTTTTGGGGAGTTTCGTTCTTCGCTCGATTCGGGGATTTGAGGGTGTTTTCCTTCGGATTTCTTTGAGGAGATCATGGGTGGATGCCTTGCGCATCTTTGTGTGTGATCTTGACTCCTCAAACGCCGTGGAGAGCCTTCGATTCGTGAGTTTTTGGCCAGAGTTCAAGTTCTTGGTGGTTGCTTGTGTGATCTGCGATTCCCGGTGATTTAGGGAGTTAGAGGTCGAGATTTTTGGGGCATAGCATCCTTGTGTGACGCTTTTCATCTCCCCAAAATCTTGTCTCAAGAGCTTCAACCATTTGGGAGATCCGGTGATGAGTTCTTGGAGTTGACCCCCGCGGGTCGGGCATTTTTGGTTCTGTTCGTGGCTCGCGGACAGTCTGCGTGGTGGCCACGGACGGTCCGCGCGCCTAGGGTTCGTCCCGTGTTCTTCGTGTTCTTGCGCGTCTTTGTTTCGATCCGTTTCGGCCCCAGGGTTTTGTTGCGTGAGGTTTTGTGGACAGTCCGCGAGTGCTTCACGGACGGTCCGCGCGGCCGAGATTTTGTCTGGGGTGCCTCGAGGTTTGTCTGGGGTTTTCAGCGAGGTTGGCGGACAGTCCGCCTAGGCCTCACGGACGGTCCGCGACACTAGCGGACAGTCCGCTTGGCCTCTACGGACGGTCCGAATTTCGGGGTGTGCTACTGGTTGTTCGGTCTGCTATTTCGGACGGTCCGCCCTGAGCTTGCGGACGGTCCGCCCTGAGCTTACGGACGATCCGCCTGGGTCCGGCGGATGGTCCGCCTGGTGATCGCGGACAGTCCACCCTGGACTTCGCAGACTTGGCTAAGTCTTTTGGTTCTTGTTTTGGTGCTTCCTCTCTTTGCCCTAGGCTTGTTCCTTGATCTTCCAGGCTTGTGTGTGCCTTGTTTGGAGCTTCCTGTGTGTGCGCGAGTGCTTGTAGTGGCAATCGGGATATAGGCCGAGTTCGACCTTCGGGAAGAATTTTTATCGGCTCCCATTCACTCCCCCCTTCTCTCGTCGCCCTTTTCGGTCCTTCAATTGGTATCAGAGCCGGTTACGGATCTTCTTGATTCTAACCAGTCTAAGATCCAAAGATGGGCGATTACGGCAAGGGGTCGGGTCCTCCGCACTTTTTTGGCAAGAATTACCCGATGTGGGAGAGGCGCATAGGCACGTTTTTGCGTGGGAAGGGAACTCTGATCTGGGAGGTCACTCAGAATCCTCATTATGTCATCCCAGACAGTTTTCTGCTTCCAGGATCGCGAAACATGTTTGAGGCCAACAACAAGGCCGTTGATTACTTGTTCCGTGCTCTCTGTGCCTCGAAGTTTGATCGAGTGTACGGAGAGGATGTGGCCGAAAAGATTTGGCTCAAGTTGAAAAATACTCATGTTGGCAATGCCCAAGTGCAAGCCCCTATGTTTTCCACTTACCGGAGAGAGTACGAGAACTTCACTCATCTCCCCGGTGAGTCGACCGATGCTATGTTTCAGCGCTTCACTTGCATAGTCAACAACATGAGGGCCAATGTGACAGTGCTCCCATACACGGATCATGATCAAGCTATCAAGCTTTTGCATGCCCTGGATAGATCCGTGTGGAGTGCCAAGGTCGAGGCCATTGAGGAGTCGAGCGCGTATGACATGCTGTCGCTTGACGAGCTGTTGAGGACCAGGTGTGTCCGAAGACCAGTGGAAGGTCGCTCCTTAGTGATGAGTGATTGACAACGTTGTGTGGATTGATGCTTGGCTAAGTGTGCAGGTACAGGTTGCGGCTTGACTTGTGTCGGCGCAGGTGAAGAACAAGCGTGAAAGGCCTTAGCCGTGGCGGCCTCCGGGTGATGGAGAGGCAGGTAGGCTTGGTTCGATGGACCCGGTGGCCGATGGGGTCAAGTGCGAGCCGTGCGGTGCAAGACTGGCGGGCTGAAGTCATGAACATGGGCCGGTGCAAGGTTGCGGTTGAAGCCCGAAGCTTGCACGCGGGGTTTGGTGGTTTGCCCACAAAACCATCAGGTGGACGGTTTCTTGGTTTGGGCCGCAAAACCAAGTCCTGAGGCCCGAGGCGACGGAGACGGTGATCCGAGAGCTTCGGGAAGCTTCGAGGCGGAGGGCACGTGGCGTGATCGCGGGGTTTGCGTCGAGGTGAAGCGAAGCCGCGGTGGAAGCGTGTCCGTCCGATGAAGTCTTGACCAAAATGCCCCTGAGGGGTTGTATCTTCATTTATGCAGTAGGGGTAGCGTGGTCATTTACCTCCCTCCGATGGACTTCGTATAAATAACGGAGAGGTGGATGGCATCTCTCTCTCTGGGACTCTAGGGCTTTCTCCCCCGGTAGATTTTCTCTGAACTGCTTCTTTTCCCTCTGGATTCCTTAGGCTAGACTCTTGTACAGAATCTGACCTCTGGATGTATGGAAGCATTCGGCGTCCCGGTGATCTCCTAGTCCTCTGTGATTTTCGTGTCATTTTTGGGGCTATTTTTGGGGAGTTTCGTTCTTCGCTCAATTCGGGGATTTGAGGACGTTTCCTCACGGATTTCTTTGAGGGGATCATGGGTGGATGCCTTGCGCATGTTTGTGTATGATCTTGACCCCTCAAACTCCGTGGAGAGCCTTCGATTCGTGAGTTTTTGGCCGGAGTTCGTGTTCTTGGTGGAGTTCGTGTGATCCGCGATTCCCAGCGATTTAGTGGCTTAGAGGTCGAGATTTTTGGGGCATAGCTTCCTCTTGTGTTGCTTATCATCTCCCCCAAATCTTGTCTCAAGAGTTTTTGGCGTATGGGGGATCCGGTGATGGATTGGGAGAGTTAACTTCGCGGGCTCGAGCTCGAGCAGCTCTGTCCGGGGCTAGCGGACAGTCCGCAAGGACCCTGCGGACAGTCCGCGCGCCCAGGAGTTCGTCGCGTGTTCTTCGTGTTCTTGCGCATTTTCGTTTCGATCCTTTTTAGCCCTAGGGTTTCGTTGCAAGAGGTTTGCGGACAGTCCTTATGTTGGTCACGGACGGTCCGCGTGGGAAGTTTTGTCTGGGGTTTCCAGTGAGCTGGGCGGACAGTCCACGCAGCCCTCACGGACAGTCCGCGACACTAGCGGACGGTCCGCAAGGCCTAGCCGGACAGTCCGTATTTCCGGGTTTGTCTCTGGTAGCTCTGGTGTTCATTTCGGACAGTCCGTGCAGCACCTGCGGACAGTCTGCCGTACCCTAGCGGACGGTCCGCCCGTACTGCACGGACAGTCCGCGCCTGGCGTTTCCAGATTGTGCCAAGTGCTTTGATTCTTGTCTAGTTGCTTCCGCTCTTTGCTCCTAGGCTTGTCTCTTGATCTTGTAGACTTGTTTGTGTCCTGTTTGGAGCTTCCTTTGTGTGCGCGAGCGTTTGGAGTGGCAATCGGGGTATAGGCCGAGTTTGACCTGAGAGAAGAATTTTTATCGGCTCCCATTCACTCCCCCCTCTCTGGTCGCCCTATTCGGTCCTTCAATTGGTATCAGTGCTAGTTACGGATCTTCTTGATTCTAACCAGTCTAAGATCCAAAGATGGGCGATTACGGCAAGGGGTCGGGTCCTCCGCACTTTGATGGCAAGAATTACCCGATGTGGGAGAGGCGCATGGGCGTGTTTTTGCGAGGGAAGGGAACTCTTATCTGGGAGGTCACTCAGAATCCTCATTATGTCATCCCAGATAGTTTTCTGCTTTCAGGATCTCGGGACATGTTTGAGGCCAACAACAAGGCCGTTGATTACTTGTTCCGTGCTCTCTGTGCCTCGGAGTTTGATCGAGTGTACGGAGAGGATGTGGCCGGAAAGATTTGGCTCAAGTTGAAGAATGCTCATGTTGGCAATGCCCAAGTGCAAGCCCGGATGTTTACCACTTACCAGAGAGAGTACGAGAACTTCACTCATCTCCCCGGTGAGTCGACCGATGCTATGTTTCAGCGCTTCACTTGCATAGTCAACAACATGAGGGCCAATGTGACAGTGCTCCCATACACGGATCATGATCAAGCTATCAAGCTTTTGCATGCCCTGGATAGGTCCGTGTGGGAAGCCAAGATCGAGGCCATTGAGGAGTCGAGCGCGTATGACACGCTGTCGCTGGATGAGCTGTTCTCCAAGCTCAGGTGTTCAGAGGTTGATCGTGGCTTGAGAGCCAAGATTGAGAGCCCCACTGATCCTCATAGTTTGGCTCTTGTCTCAGGATCAAGGACTAACGCTAACTCTGGTGGTTTCTCGTTGTCTTGTCTTGTGTCCTTGCCAGATGAGGACTTTGATGTGCTGAGCGAGGACGATCTCGCCTTGTTGAGCAAGAGGTTTGGGCGGATGTACGAGAACCGCAAGAATGCAAGGCAGAGCTCCGGGATGTGCTATCGGTGTGGGAAGCACGGGCACTTCATCGTCGAATGCCCTGAAGCCATGGAGATCAGGAACGACTACAAGGGCAAGCCCAAGCACGACTACAACAAGCACCGCTCCCGGAATGACTACAAGGACAAGCACAAGGACAAGAGCGAGAGAAGGCACAAGAAGAGTGGCGGCCACAAGAAGAAGACCGCTCGAGCAATGGTGGCAGGAGCGAGCGACATCGACTCGACATCAAGCGATGCTTCTTCTGACTCAAGCAGCGAGGAAGAGCAAGAGTGAGAGCCATGTGTGGTTCGAGGACCGGTGGATGGTCGCTTCCTGGTGTGATGAGTGATTGACAATGTTGTGTGGACTGATTCTTGGCTAAGTATTGCAAGTGCAGGTTGCGGCTTGACTGGTGTTGGTGCAGGTGAAGAACAACCGCGAAAGGTCGTTGCCGGTGAGGCCTCCAGGTGTGGAGAAGACAAGTAGGCTTGGTTCGAGGGACCTGGTGGCCAGCGGGGTCAAGTGCGGGCCGCATGGTGGCAAGAACAGCAAGATGAAGTCATGGACGGTTTCTTGGTAGAGCCTCAAAACCAAGGTCAAGCCGGGACTACGTGGGAGCCGAGTCATGAGTGGTGATTGGCGAAGGCTACACCGAGTTCGCGGGGTTTCTAGTGGTTCACTAGAAAACCACTGGGTTCCTTGGTTGATCCACAAAGCCAAGACCGAAGAACCGAAGACGGAGGTGCAGCAGCATCGGACCGGTCTGACCGGTGGGTACCGGTCTGACCGGTGAGGTGCACCGATCTTACCGGTGTGCGACGACACAGTCCGGAATCTTCGAAGCGGAGGACACACGTCGGGATCGCAAGGCTTGCGTCGAGGCTAAGCAAGTTTGCGGTCACTGGGCATCCGTCTGATGGAGCGAAGACAAAGATTTCCGAATTCGCCCTTGAGGGGCATGTATCCCTAGTTAGCTAGTAAGGGTATTTTTGTCTTTCGGTTGCCTCCTTATAACCCAAGTGGTGAGAGGATGGCAGCCATCTCTTGGAACCCTTGCTCATTTGGTTTTCCTATTTTCTCTTCCTATTTTCCTTAGGATTTTCATAGGACTAGCTTGAGAGCTTCATGGTGAGATCTTGTGAGAGGGAAGGATGATCGGGCGGCAAGCTAGACCTTGTATGAACCTCTTTGGTATGTATAGATGATTCGGCGTGGTTCCTCAAGGCTTGGATGTGTCTTTCCCGTTTGTTCTTTTTGGTGATTTTCGGAGCCTTTTCTTGGCGTTTTTCTTGGAGCGATTTCGAGGCTTTTCTCTTTGGGATTTGGTGGGGGATGTATGCATGAACCCCTCGTGGTTCTTTTCCCTTTGATTCCCCTCCCAAATCCGTGAGTAAAGGGGCTCAATTTTGGGGTTTTCGTTGTCCTAGGGTTAGTGGTGTTCTTGGCAGAAATCCTTCGATTCCTCTTGATTCAACGAGTTTTGGTGGACCATAACTTGGCTATGGAGTACCCATGAGGTGTTCCTACTATCCCCAAAGTCTTGTGCGAATCCGTGGAGCCAATCGGGAGATCGGGAGTTGGATTTGGAGGAGTTGACCCGCGGGCGCTGTTCATCCCGAGCTGCCCAGGCGTGACCGGTCTGACCGGTGCTCTTGACCGGTCTGACCGGTGCGAGCCCTTGGTGGATTTGTCTCGGGGAACAGCCTTGTCCGTGTGGTTTTGTCCCGTGGTCCTGCTGGTCAGTTCTTGGCGTGTTTGGAGTTGTTTTGCTAGGTTTTGTGAGGGGTTCTTCTCCCTTGCGGGTTGTACTTTGGAGGTGGTTTTTGTTCCAGGGCCTAGAGGAGTCACTGAGGCTTCCTGGAACGTTTGCTGTGCGGCTGCTGTAGCCACCGGCCTGACCGGTGCTGTCCACCGGTTTGACCGGTGTCACCGGTCTGACCGGCGCAGGCCATCGGTCTGACCGGTGTAGCACAAGCAGCAAGCCGTGCAAGTTTCCGCTGTGTGTGTTGGTGAGTTTTGGTTCGGAAGGTTGTGTGTTGGTTCCTAGGACCAGTAGCACTCCAGTGGCTACGTGGTCTTGACCAACTTGGGTAGTTGAGTCGGAGAAGTGTTTCGGAAGCCGTGTTCGTCTTGTTGGAGTTCCCATCTCCTTCGAGAAGAATTTTTTTTCGGCTCCCATTCACTCCCCCCCTCTCTGGTTCGCCTAAAAGAATTTTTATCGGCTCCCATTTATTCCCCCCCTCTCTGGTTCGCCTAATCGGTCCTTCAATTAGTATCAGAGCCAGTTCGGGTCTTCATTGACTCTTACCAGTCTAAGATCCAAAGATGGCGTACCAGGAACAGGGTTCGGGTCCTCCGCACTTCGATGGGAAGATCTACCGGATGTGGCAGAGGCGGATGGCGGCGTTCCTCCGCGGAAAGGGTTAGATCCTTTGGGATGTTACGGTGAACACAGCTTATGTTCATCCGATGAACTTCCTTGCTCCAGGATCGAGGGATATGTTCGACGCCAACAACAAGGCGGTCGACTACTTGTTTCGTGCTCTGTGTCAGCCCGAATTCGATCGGGTTCAGACAGAGGACTTAGCTTGTAGGATTTGGGAGCAGTTGAAGGATGCTCATGCTGGGAATGCTCAGGTTCAGGCTCGGATGTACGCGACTTACCGGAGAGAGTACGAGAACTTCACTCATCTCCCCGGCGAGTCCGTCGATGCCCTTTTCCAGCGGTTTACGGTCGTGGTGAACAACATGAGAGCCAATGTGGCCGTGCTCCCATACGATGATCATGATAGAGCCGTGAAGCTCTTGCACTCATTGGATCGTACCGTATGGGACGGAAAGGTCGAGGCTATCCTTGAGTCCGAGAAGTATGACACCCTGACTGTGAACGAGTTGTTTTCGAAGCTTAAGTCAGCTGAGTTGGACCGTGGTATGACAGCCAAGATTGAGAGCCCGACTGACTCTCATAGTCTTGCTCTCATCGGTGGCAAAGGAGCTAAGTCTAACGCTAACGCATCCTCCAGGATGTACTCTCTGTCTTCTTTGATGTCTTTGCCAGATGAGAAGTTCGACGTGCTTGGAGAGGACGAGCTGGCGTTGCTGACCAGGCGGTTCGAGAGGTTGCACGAGAACCGGGTGAACACGAGGAGGACAGCACGGACGTGCTTTCAGTGCGGCAAGCCAGGACACTTCGTCGCCGACTGCCCGGAGAAGACGGAGAACAAGGACGGCTACAAGGACGGCTACAGGCACCGGTCGAGCAAGGACGGCAAGTACCGATCAAGGCGCGATCACAAGCACAAGAACAAGCACATGGACGAGCGACGGTCGAGGAAGAAGGACGGCCGCAGCAGGAAGGCCCGAGCGATGGTCGGAGCGAGCGACGTCGACTCCAGCTCTGCCTACTCTTCCTCGAGCTCGAGTAGCAGCGAAGATGAAGGTGATCGGCGCAAGAACAAGAAGGCATCCAAGAACTTGAGCGGGTTGAGCTGCTTCGCGGGAGATGGCTTCTGCGGCATGGCTCGTAGGTCCAGCAGCAAGAAGAGTCACCTAAGCGACTTGGACTCTGACTCCGAGGATGAGGTACATGACGAGCTTCCCTTCTTGCGTGAGGAGAACGAGCGTCTTGGCAAGTTGCTTGATAACCACGATGACATGCTTAGAGAGGCCAAGAAGATGAGGAAAGAGCTTAAGGCCTCACTAGAAGATGCTAGGAACCGTGTGGCTGAGCTAGAAACCCAGAACCTAGATGCTAAGCTTGAGATTGATTCGCTTAAGGCTTCTCCTGTGGTTTCTGATGATGTTGATTGTGTTGATTGCTCTGAGTACCTAGCTGATCTTACTGCTCTTAAGGATAAGCATGCCTCTACTTGTGATGAACTAGATGTGCTGAGGGTTGAAGTGGCTGAGCTTAAGTCTAGACCTGCTTTGCTAGGTGCTTTGCACTTCTTGCCCTGTTTTGCATGGAAAGATTGATGAGATGCATGCTTACACTATTTCGCTTGAGGCTAAGTTGAAAGAGCCTATTCCCACTTCTTGCTCTACTTGTGAATTGCATGCGGTTAAGAATTTGGAGCTTGCGCATTATGTTGATCGCTTGCAGGATGAGAATGATGAGCTGAGGAAATGTATGAGTTGGTTGTCGGGTCAGGAGCCTCAGCTTGGTATCATGATAGCAGCTTTCAAACGCTATGATGGTCAGGCACTTGGGGCTGACAAGCTTGGAGAGAACAGTGGTGAGGGAGTTGAGAGAGTTGGAGAGATCCCTATCCCACCACCAAACAGACACAAGAACAAGTTCGAGCCCAAGCCTAACCATCTCAGAAACAAACTTGACACTACTCCAGATCCACCCATATTCCCTCACCCAACAAATGACTTCCAAAAACCGGTGAAGTTTGTGAGCCCAAAGGGAGGTGAGGAAGGAGAGAAGAAGGGTAAGAAACTGAGTGAGCAGCCCCAACCCAAGCCTAAGCCTAAGCCCATGAAGTTCCATTGTGGGTATTGTGGGAGAGATGGTCACAAGGATGAGTTTTGCTTGAAGAGGAAGCGTGAGGAGAGAATGGCTAGAGAGTGGGCTAACAAGGACAGGTACCACCCCTTTAATGGTGTACCTGAGCCTCGTATGCAGATGCCCAGGGCCAAGGCGATTGTGAGGACGGTTCCGGCTTGGGGAGACCGGAAGGTAGCAGGTGGTGCTGCTGGCCGAGCTACACCGGTCAGACCGGTGCAGATCTGGACAGACAGCGGTCTGGTTTTTGTGCTTGTGAGGATGCTCGATTTGGTTCAGGTGATCGTGGTTCTGGTGGTTGGTATGGAAAGTCTGCAGGTGGTCTGTTTGCTAGACGTTCTCCACCTCCTGCTCAATACGAGGGTGGGAGGAGTCGTAGCTTTGAGATGGAGAGGAGGAACGGTCCACGGTCTTCTTTTCGTGGCTTTCGTCCTCCTCCAGCTAGAGAGGGTTGGTTCCCTCGTAGTGGTTACCGTGGTGGTATTCGTGGTGGTAGCCTTGATAGGCGTGATGATATGGTTTGTGCTAACCCCACTTTGGAGCAAATGGCTCGGCACTGGTTTTACTCTTTTGGTACTAACCCCAGTGCTGAGTCGTTTGTTCACTCACGTGCTCGCTTTTGAATTTCAGGTGGGAGACTTGAGGAACGTTTGGTTGATTGACTCCGGTTGCTCGAGGCATATGACCGGGGACAAGGGGTGGTTCTCAAGTCTCGTCCCGGTGGTGTCCAGGACATACATCACCTTTGGGGACAATGGGCAAGGGCGTGTGCTATCAGAAGGTGAGATCAAGGTAAGTGACAAGGTCACTCTCAGGCGTGTGGCTCTTGTTCAATCGCTAGGGTTCAATTTGCTTTCCGTGTCCCAGTTGTTGGATGAGGGTTTTGAGGTGTTGTTTCGGCCTGGTGGTTCTCGGATTTTAGATTCTCGAGGGGACCTAGTTTGCATGGTCGTTCCCGAGGGTCAAGTGTTCGGAGCTGATTTCTCTCAGCCTTCTGGTGTGGAGCGTTGCTTTTTGGCTGGTTCTTCGAGTGAGTTGTGGAAGTGGCATAGGAAGTTGGGTCACTTGAGCTTTGACCTTTTGTCTCGCTTGAGTAAACTCAATTTGGTCCGAGGATTGCCACGGTTGAGGTTTGAGAAAGAGTTGGTTTGTGCGCCGTGTAGGCATGCCAAGATGGTAGCCTCTTCTCACCCGCTTCTCACCAATGTGAAGACTGAGCGTCCATGTGAGCTGCTCCATATGGACCTTGTTGGCCCAGCTCGTGTGCGATCTGCGGGTGGGAAGTGGTATGTCCTTGTTGTGGTGGACGACTACTCTCGGTATGCGTGGGTGTTCTTTCTTGAGGAGAAAGGGGAGACGTTTGGTTTTGTTCGAGATCTTGACTTGAGGTTAAGAAACGAGAGGCACGGAGATGCCATACGAGCGATCCGCAGTGACAATGGCTCGGAATTCAAAAACTCTCGCTTCGAAACCTTTTGTCATGACTTGGGTCTTGAACACCAGTTTTCGAGTCCGTATATGCCTCCCCAGAATGGCGTGGTGGAAAGGAAAAATAGGACCTTGTGCGAGATGGCTCGGAGGATGCTCGACGAACATAGGACTCCGAGAAGGTTCTGGGATGAGGCGGTCAATACCGCGTGCTATGTGTCGAACAGGATCTACCTCAGGGTTCACAAGAAGAAAACCTATTACGAGTTGATGCACAGTCGCACATCCAAGGTGAGTCACTTCCATGTCTTTGTAAATGCTTCATTCTGAAGAAAGGGAAGAAGTTGGACAAGTTCGAGGCTAGGTCTGTCGATGGCATTTTCTTTGGTTATGCATCTCATTCTAGAGCATTTTGTGTGCTCAATCTTGAAACTAACCAAATCGTGGAGACTTGCGAGGTAACCTTCGACGAGACACAGCCACGTAGTCAGCTTGTTTTTGAGTGTGCAGGTGACGACAAACTTGGCGAGGAGATCTTTCAGGAGGAGGAGCATGAACATGGAGATGATGAAGACGGCGGTGTGGTGCCCGGGGCTGAGCATGTACCTACTACTTCGACTACGATCGAGAACGGGCCCTCTCCCACACCTACGACGACAAACCCAGATCAAGGCGAAGCTGCTGTTGAGGGGGAGGTAGCATCAAGGCGAGAACCTCCCCGGTGAGTGCAAGTGGATCACCCAGCTTCGAGAATCATCGGCGATATGAATGAACGTACTACACGGTCGAGGGTTCGGAACAATTCTCATTTCGCTCATGCTGCTTTTGTTGCCACCTTTGAGCCCAAAGACATTGGACACGCGCTATCTGATCATAATTGGGTTAATTCGATGCATGAGGAGTTGAAGAATTTTGAGAGGAACCAAGTTTGGGTGTTGGTTGACCCTCCCCCAGGGTGTAAGCCGATTGGGAGAAAATGGGTGTGGAAGAACAAAGAGGGAGAAAAAGGAGAAGTGGTGAGAAACAAGTCAAGGCTTGTTGCTCAAGGGTATAGTCAGAAAGAGGGGATCGACTACGAGGAGACCTTTGCTCCCGTAGCTCGTTTGGATGCGATTAGTATCCTTCTAGCCTTTTTCGTGGCTAAAGGGTTCAAGTTGCACCAAATGGATGTGAAGAGTGCTTTCCTGAACGGTGTGTTGGAGGAAGAGGTGTATGTGAGGCAACCATCGGGGTTTGAGAGTGAGAAGTACCCCCACCGGGTGTACAAGTTGAGGAAGGCGCTGTATGGGTTGAAGCAGGCGCCTAGAGCTTGGTATGGTAGGTTGAGGGGGTTCCTGTTTGAGAGAGGGTTTGAGATGGGGAAGGTCGATCAGACCTTGTTTCTCCTCAGGCAGGGCAAAGATATCCTGATTGTGCAGGTGTACGTGGATGATATTGTCTTTGGTGGCTCGTCTAACTCTCTTGTTGCAAGGTTTGCAGAAGAAATGAGCAGGGAATTTGAGATGAGCATGATGGGTGAGTTGCAGTTCTTCCTTGGGCTCCAGATCAAGCAATCAAAGGAAGGAACATTTGTGCACCAAGCAAAGTACACCAAGGACATTGTGAGGAAATTCAAGATGGAGGACTCCAAGGCCATGGCGACGCCTATGAGTACGACTACAGCTCTTGATGCAGACGAGGAAGGTGAGCATGTGGACCAGAAGGAGTACCGGAGTATGATCGGGTCACTCCTTTACTTGACAACGACGAGGCCGGACATCCAGTTTTCGGTATGTCTGTGCGCTCGTTTTCAAGCGTCTCCAAGGACTTCGCATCGGCAAGTGGTCAAGCGCATTTTCAGGTATTTGCGTCATACTCCCGACTTCGGCCTTTGGTACTCCGCGTCCTCTTCTTTGGCTCTTCATGGATTTTCAGACGCGGATTTTGCTGGGTGTCGGTTGGATAGGAAGTCCACTTCTGGGACTTGCCAGTTCTTGGGTTCTTCTTTGGTGTCTTGGTCTTCCCGCAAACAGTCGAGCGTTGCACAATCCACTACCGAGGCAGAGTATGTGGCCGCAGCTAGTTGTTGCTCTCAGCTCCTTTGGATCACATACACCATGAGTGACTTTGGTGAGGAGTATACCCATGTCCCACTTCAATGTGACAACACCAGTGCCATAAGCGTTGCAAAGAACCCAGTGCTCCATTCCAAAACCAAGCACATAGAAGTGAGGTATCATTTTCTGAGAGACAACGTAGAGAAAGGAAAAATCTCTTTGATCCATGTACCCACTCATGACCAGCTAGCCGATATTTTCACCAAACCCCTAGATCAAGCAACTTTCACTCGTCTGCGGGGGGAACTTGGTGTTTGTTTGATTTCTTGAGTTGGTGTGTGGGAGCTCCTTTGTAGCATATGTATAGCTTTCCTTTGTGCATTTCTTGCATTTGGCATGGCATATGTAACATGATGTATAGGCATCTTTGTATCTTAGGTTGCATGCATTTTGTATCATATGCATTGTGTTGGAAAAGCTTCTCCTATATACATTGTTCACCATGGAATGATATGTATGTCTTTGTGAGCTAGTTTGGTAAGCTATGGTTAGTTTGGCTTAGCTCTTGATGGTCTTGATTTATATCCATGGTTGATGGCTATGTTTTTGAAAAATGTCACATGTATGCTCTCTTGTGAGTAAATGCCTTCATATGATCTTGACATGTTTTAGTGGCTTGGCTATACTTAATTTGTGGTTGGATAGCTTATTTTGATCATATGGGGCCAAAGGCTCATTTGCCATCATGAATGTTTAGCCCCCATGCTTAATCTTGTGGAGGGGCATAAGTTCCTTTTTGTTGCAAAGACATTTCATGTACCAATCTCAAATCTGAAAATGAAATGTAAATTGCTTGGAAAATGTGCTCCCATGTCATATGTGCTAATTTTAATTTGCTTTGGGTGCTAAACCGTTGCATGATGCCTACCAATGAGAAGTCTCATATATAGAAGTAGGCACATGGCTCGGTGGCTTTGACATGACATGAGGTGCTTGTGGGTGTTTATGATGGTCTTATGCTTAGAATGGTTGTCCTAGCATGAAGTTTGTGTGGCTTTGCCATTTTGATATGTTTTGCTCATGTTTAGGACTTTGCTCATGAGAGGGTAAATTTTTGCAAAATTGCTCAATTTTATCTTAGCTTCGTCCAATGGTTGTGAAACTTGGTGATCATGAAGTTGATGTCATTACGAAGCTATAGAGTATCTAACTTGCTCATTTGACATGTGTAGCATCCTATGTTGAATTTTGTCTATTTGAGAAGCTCTAGGTTGCATTTTTTGCATTTTTGGCTTGATTCATGCATTGTCAACAAGGGGGAGAAGTTTGAGCATGTTTTGGCCTATCGAATGCATCTAGAAGGTTTTCAGGTGGTTTCGAGCCATTTCTGGGCTCTGTTGTGCACCGGTCTGACCGGTTGAGGTCACCGGTCTGACCGGTCAGAGTGCTAGTCCTGTTCACATGTTGAGCACCGGTCTGACCGGTGGTGTCGACCAGTCAGACCGGTCAGAGCTGAGCTGTTGTAGCTGCTCTATTCCGTGAAGTGGTTCGCATGCATTCGTCCAGGGGGAGTTGCATTCGTTTCAGGGGGAGCTTGCATGTGTGCAGGGGGAGCTCTTTGTGGTTTTCGAGCTTTAGTTTGATGGTTTGTGCTCTTTGCTTGAGCATGCTTTGGCTCGGATGTGTCGAGCCGTTGCCCTTGCCTAAGGGGTCCGAGACTTGTCTTCTTCAAGTGATCTTGCTCTTTGCCTTTCCGTTGGCTTTCGATCGCTTGTTGGAGTTTCTTTTAGTCGTTTCTTTTCTTTTCCTTTTCTCTTGGTTACCAAAACGTGTGTGTTGTCAATGCACTCATCAAGGGGGAGATTGAGAGCCATGTGTGGTTCGAGGACCGGTGGATGGTCGCTTCCTGGTGTGATGAGTGATTGACAATGTGGTGTGGACTGATTCTTGGCTAAGTATTGCAGGTGCAGGTTGCGGCTTGACTGGTGTTGGTGCAGGTGAAGAACAAGCGCGAAAGGTCGTTGCTGGTGAGGCCTCCAGGTGTGGAAAAGACAAGTAGGCTTGGTTCGAGGGACCCGGTGGGCAGCGGGGTCAAGTGCGGGCCGCATGGTGGCAAGAACAGCAAGATGAAGTCATGGACGGTTTCTTGGTAGAGCCTCAAAACCAAGGTCGAGCTGGGACTACGCGGTTTCTTGCGTCGAGGCTTAGCAAGTTTGCGGTCGCTGGGCATCCGTCCGATGGAGCGAAGACAAAGATTTCCGAATTCGCCCTTGAGGGGCATGTATCCCTAGTTAGCTAGTAAGGGTATTTTCGTCTTTCGGTTGCCTCCATATAACCCAAGTGGTGAGAGGATGGCAGCCATCTCTTGGAACCCTAGCTCATTTGATTTTCCTATTTTCTCTTCCTATTTTCCTTAGGATTTTCATAGGACTAGCTTGAGAGCTTCATGGTGAGATCTTGTGAGAGGGAAGGATGATCGGGCGGCAAGCTAGACCTTGTATGAACCTCTTTGGTATGTATAGATGATTCGGCGTGGTTCCTCAAGGCTTGGATGTGTCTTTCCCGTTTGTCCTTTTTGGTGATTTCCGGAGCCTTTTCTTAGCGTTTTTCTTGGAGCAATTTCGAGGCTTTTCTCTTTGGGATTTGGTGGGGGATGTATGCATGAACCCCTCGTGGTTCTTTTCCCTTTGATTCCCCTCCCAAATCCGTGAGTAAAGGGGCTCAATTTTGGGGTTTTCGTTGTCTTAGGGTTAGTGGTGTTCTTGGCAGAAATCCTTCGATTCCTCTTGATTCAACGAGTTTTGGTGGACCATAACTTGGCTATGGAGTACCCATGAGGTGTTCCTACTATCCCCAAAGTCTTGTGCGAATCCATGGATCGAATCGGGAGATCGGGAGTTGGATTTGGAGGAGTTGACCCGCGGGCACTGTTCATCCCGAGCTGCCCAAGCGTGACCGGTCTGACCGGTGCGAGCTCTTGGTGGGATTTGTCTCGGGGAACAGCCTTGTCCGTGTGGTTTTGTCCCGTGGTCCTGCTGGTCAGTTCTTGGCGTGTTTGGAGTTGTTTTGCTAGGTTTTGTGAGGGGTTCTTCTCCCTTGTGGGTTGTACTTTGGAGGTGGTTTTTGTTCCAGGGCCTAGAGGAATCACTGAGGCTTCCTGGAACGTTTGCTGTGCGGCTGCTGTAGCCACTGGCCTGACCGGCGCTGTCCACCGGTCTGACCGGTGTCACCGGTCTGACCGGCGCAGGCCATCGGTCTGACTGGTGTAGCACAGGCAGCAAGCCGTGCAAGTTTCCGCTGTGTGTGTTGGTGAGTTTTGGTTCGGAAGGTTGTGTGTTGGTTCCTAGGACCAGTAGGACTCCAGTGGCTACGTGGTCTTGACCAACTCGGGTAGTTGAGTCGGAGAAGTGTTTCGGAAGCCGTGTTCGTCTTGTTGGAGTTCCCATCTCCTTCGAGAAGAATTTTTATCGGCTCCCATTCACTCCCCCCCTCTCTGGTTCGCCTAGTCGGTCCTTCAAAGAGAAGCGCAAGGACAAGCGGCACACGGGCAAGAACATCATCGACCTGAGCTTCGTCGCACAAGGAGGCTTTTGCGGCATGGCGCACTCCAAGAAGGGTGGGAGGCACAGCTCGGACTCGAACTCTGACTCCGAGGAAGAGGTACGAAATTATCCCAACTTCTTGCTAGAGGAGAATGCTAGGCTGAATGAGTTGCTTGACAACCGTGATGATGTGCTTAGAAAGACCAACAAGAAGAAGAGGGAATTTAGGTCTTTGTTGGGTGATGCTAAGGACAAGGTAGCTGAACTTGAATCCTTGCTTGTGGATGCTCGAAATGAGATAGCTGCTTTGAAATCTGCTCCTGTGGTGTCTGATGAGATTGATTGTGGTGATTGCTCAGTTTTTCTTGCTGATTTGACTGCTCTCAAGGAGAAGCATGCCTCTACTTTAGAGGAACTAGATGTGGTTAGGATTGAGTGTAATGAATTGAAGTCTAGGCCAACTTTATTAGGAGCTTGTACTTCATGTCCTATCTTGCATGCTAGGCTAGATGAATCTCACACTAGGATTGTTTCTCTTGAGGCGGCATTGAAAGCTCCTCTTCCTACATCATGTTAAACCTGTGAAATGCATGCTTTGAAAAACATGGAACTTGCACACTATGTTGATCGTCTGCAGGATGAAAATGACGAGCTTAGGAAATTGATGAGTTGGTTGTCTGGGCATGAGCCACAATTGAGTTTGATGTTGGCTCAGTTCAAGAGGTTTGATGGTCAAGCGTTGGGGGCTGACAAGTGTGGTGAGAAGAGTGGTGAGGGAGAAGAGAAAGCTGGAGAGACACCCACACTATCCCACACCATACCCATGAACAAATATGCACCCAAGCCAAACCACTTGAGAAACAAGCTTGATACAACTCCAGACCCACCAGTGTTCCCCCAGAAAACAGAGAATTACCAGAAACCCATCAAGTTTGTGAGCAACCTGGGTAATGTCTTTGAGGGGAAGTCAGGAGAGAAAGGTGTTGAGAAGCCCACAGAAAAGCCACCGCCTAAGCCAGTGCCGATCCACTTCCATTGTGAGTATTGTGGGAGGGATGGGCATAAGGATGAGTTCTGTTTCCAGAGGAAGAGAGATGGGAGGTTTGCTAGGGAGATGGCAAACAAGGACAGGTACCACCTTGCTCGTGGTGTGCCTGAGCCTCGTAGAGGGCCTCTACCTAGGGGTGAGGTATATGTGCGTACAGTTCCCACTCGTGGAGGTGGAGGTGTGTTTCCTTAGAGAGATAGACGTGTTGGGTTTGGGTGTGGTGAGTTGGCACGACGTGCTCCTTCTCGTGACCGTTACGAGTTTGGGAGGCACGATCGGGGCTTTGGGTCTCAGATGGACTACGGGCCATGTTTTCCCCCTCGTGGTGCGTGTACTCCTCCAGTGAGACGTGACATGTCCTTTGGTGGTAGGCGTGAGAGGGCTCCGCCTAGAGGTTTTAGTAGGATGGATTTTGCTAACCCTTCTTTTGAGCAAATGGCTCAGCACTGGTTTGACTCTTTTGGTACTAACCCCAGTGTTGAGTCGCTTGCTCATTCTCGTCCTCGTTTTTTATTGCAGGTGGGAGGCTTGGAGAACTTTTGGTTGATCGACTCCGGTTGCTCAAGACACATGACCGGAGATCGTGGGTGGTTCTCCAGCCTCGCCCCGGTGAGTACGAGGGAGTACATCACTTTCGGGGACAATGGGAGAGGACGAGTGCTCGTTGAAGGTATGGTGAAGGTGAGTAGCAAGGTGGCCTTAAGAAGTGTGGCCCTGGTCAAGTCACTTGGTTTTAACCTGTTGTCAGTATCTCAATTACTTGACGAAGGTTTCGAGGTTCGTTTTAAGTCGGGTGCTTCTCGTGTGCTTGATTCTCGAGGCGATCTTGTCTGTACGATCGTCCCCGAGGGTCAAATCTTTCGTGCTGATTTTTCTGAGTCTGTTGGTCCTCCTTGATGCTTTGTTGCTGGCATTTTAGCTGAACTTTGGAAATGGCATAGGAGGTTGGGACACTTGAGCTTTGAGTTGCTTTCCCGCTTGAGTGGTCTTGATCTTGTCCGAAGATTGCCTAAGTTGAAATTCGAGAAGGATTTGGTTTGTGCTTCTTGTCGGCATGGAAAGATGGTTGCTGCTTCTCACGCCCCTCTGACTTCTGTCATGACCGAGTGACCTTGTGAGCTGTTGCACATGGATTTGGTTGGGCCAGCTCGTGTTCGCTCTGCTGGTGGGAAGTGGTATGTTCTTGTGGTTGTTGATGATTTTTCGAGGTACTCTTGGGTTTTCTTTTTGGAGGATAAGAGCGAGACATTTGCTTTTGTTTGAGACCTGATCTTGAGGTTGAAGATTGAGAGACATGGTGATGCCATTCGAGCTATACGCAGTGACAATGGCACGGAGTTTAAGAACTCTCATTTTGATGCCTTTTGCAGTGATCTTGGTCTTGATCATCAGTACTCTTCTCCATACGTCACTTGCCAGAATGGCGTGGTGGAGAGGAAGAACCGGACCCTTTGTGAGATGGCCAGGACGATGCTCGATGAGCATAGGACTCCTAGGCGTTTCTGGGCCGAGGCGGTCAATACCGCTTGCTATGTCTCAAATTGCATCTTCCTTCATGCCTTTATGAAGAAGACCTCTTATGAGCTGATGCATGGCCGACAACCCAAGGTGAGTCACTTTAGAGCCTTTGGTTGCAAGTGTTTCATTCTTAAGAAGGGCAAGTTGGATAAGTTTGAGTCTCGATGTTCGGATGGGATTTTCCTTGGTTATGCGATTCATTCTAGAGCATATCGTGTGCTCAACCTTGACACTAACCGAATCATGGAGACTTGCGAGGTTACCTTCGACGAGACAGCCATGTAGCTCTTCTGCTTTTGAGTGTGTAGGTGACGAGGAGATTGGAGCGAGGATCTTCGAGGATGAGAAGGACGGAGATGGAGACGACGACGATGATGGTGGTGATGCTCCAGCGGCTGATCGTGTACGTGCTACTTCCACTATTATGACGACGATCGAGGACGGACCATCCCCTACACCCACTACGACTGAGGCTGTTCGAGTGGAGGCTGCTGCTGAGGGGGAGGTTGTGTCCAGGCGAGAGGCTCCCCGGCGAGTACAAGTGGATCACCCACCGACGACCATCATTGGTGACCTTCATGAACGCACTACACGGTCGAGGTCAAGGAATACTTCTCATTTCGCTCACTCTGCTTTTGTGGCCTCTTTCGAGCCCAAAGATATTCGACACGCTTTGTCTGACGAGAATTGGGTGAATTCCATGCATGAGGAGTTGGAAAACTTTGAGAGAAACCAAGTCTGGGTGTTAGTCGATCCACCGCCAAATTGCCATCCCAAAGGTACCAAGTGGGTGTGGAAGAACAAAGAGGGTGAGAATGGGATGGTTGTGAGAAACAAGTCGAGGTTGGTGGCGCAGGGTTACAACCAGAAGGAGGGGATAGACTATGAGGAGACATTTGCTCCTGTGGCTCGTTTGGAGGCAATTAGGATCCTTCTAGCCTTTGCCATGGCTAAAGGGTTCAAGTTGTACCAAATGGATGTCAAGAGTGCTTTCTTGAATGGGGTGATAGAGGAAGGAGTGTATGTGAGGCAACCCCCGGGGTTTGAGAGTGAAAAATACCCACACCGTGTATACAAACTCCAGAGAGTACTCTATGGGTTGAAACAGGCACCTAGAACTTGGTATGGCAGGTTGAGAGGGTTTTTGCTGAGTAAGGAGTTTGTGATGGGCACAGTTGATAAGACCCTGTTCCTCCTTAAGCATGGGAATGACCTTTTGATTGTTCAGATATACGTGGATGACATAATGTTTGGTGGCTCTTCTCATGATCTTGTTGCCAGATTTGCAGATGACATGAGCAGGGAATTTGAGATGTCCATGATGGGCGAGCTGCAGTTTTTCTTGGGTCTCCAGATCAAGCAGTGCAAGGACAGAACCTTTGTGCATCAGGCGAAGTACACCAGTGAAGAAGTTTGGCATGAACGACTCCAAGCCGCTGACCACACCGATGAGTACAACTACGGCTTTGGACGCGAACGAGGACGGCAAACCCGTGGACCAGAAGGAGTACCGGAGCATGATCGGCTCCCTCCTCTACTTGACGGCAACGAGGCCAGACATACAGTTCAGCGTGTGTCTGTGCGCTCGTTTTCAGGCTTCACCGAGAACTTCACATCGGCAGGCCGTCAAGCGGATTTTCAGGTACTTGAACTACACTCCTGAGTTTGGCCTGTGGTACTCTGCCTCCTCGACACTCAGGCTTCATGGTTTTTCTGATGCGGATTTCGCTGGGTGTCGATTGGATCGCAAGTCCACTTCTGGGTGTTGTCAGTTCCTGGGTTCTTCTTTGGTCTCTTGGTCATCTCGCAAGCAATCGAGTGTAGCCCAGTCCACCACCAAGGCTGAGTATGTAGCTGCTGCTAGTTGTTGTTCCCAGCTGCTTTGGATGACCTACACCATGAGTGACTTTGGTGAGGAGTGCTCCCAGGTTCCACTTTTCTGTGACAGCACCAGTGCCATAAGCGTAGCCAAAAATCCTGTCCTCCACTCCAAAAAAACACATAGAAGTGAGGTACCACTTCCTGAGAGACAATATGGAAAAGGGAAACATATCTTTGTCCTATGTTCCTACCCAAGACCAGCTAGCTGACATTATCACCAAACCGCTTGACCAAGTCACTTTCACTCGCTTGCGGGGTGAGCTTGGGGTGTGCTTTCCGTTCTAGCTTGGGTCTTGGAGCTTCTCATGTATATGTGTCATATGTTCATTTTGTTGCATTTCCTTCATGCATTTTACTTTCTGTACAAAACCTGGTAGGATAGCCATCTTTGGATCACTTGAGCTAGGATTGAGCTTCTCTTATATACATTGATCACTGATGTGCTACTTGTGAGAATTGTGCATGTTTGGTAAATTGTGGATGTAAATGCTATGCTCTTGATGGTTTTGCTATATATGTATGATGAGATAGCATTTTGATTGTGAAAATGATAAAACTGCCTCTCTCATGAGTAGATGCTTGTCTATGCTCAATTTGTGCTTAAATGCTTATATCATGCTCAGTTTGTGCTTGAGGATCATATTCTCTTTGCTTGGGGTCAAATACCTTTTTGTCATTGTAAATGTTTAGCCCTTTTGCCTGCTTGGGGAGGACCATAAGCTTCTTTTTACCGCAAAGGCACTTCATGTACCATGTTTAATGTTGAAAATGAAATTGGTGTATGAATTGCCCTATGCTTGAAAAATGAGCTCCTAATCATGTTTTTATGTTTTGATATTCATATCTTGGGTGCTAAACCGTAGCATGCTTGTCTACCATGAGAAGTCTCATTTTAAGAAGTAGACACATGGCTCGGTGGCTTTAACATGACTTGAGTAGCTTGTGGGCGTTTATAATGATCTTGTGATGAGAATTTGTGATCTTGCATAAATTTTGAATGATCGAGTGCCTTTATGTTCAAATTGGTATGGATAGGATCTTGCTCATGAGATGCATGTTTCTTTGTGAAAATTGCTTAAAATTGCTTTTAGCCATCTCACATGCTTATATGTCTCTACCTTCTTGATGGCAATGTGCTAGATACACCATGTCTACTTTGCTTGCTCTATGTCTCATTTGTAGCGTTTTGTTGTGCTCCTTGTATATTTGAGAAGCTTGGTAGATTATGTATATGCTTTGACATGCATTTTTCATGAAAACAAGGGGAAGAGCATCATATACCTTGATTCTTGCATTGTCAACAAGGGGGAGAGTTTTGGGGAGATTTTCCATGCATTGGGAGTTTTCATGCAAAATTGGTATGCTTTTGTGAGATGTTGCATGTGAGGAGCAAAATTGAGAAGAGGAGGTTGCATTTGCTCAGGGGGAGTTTGCATTTGTGCAGGGGGAGCTCCTTTGTTTTTCCTGAGTTTTGTGCTTTGTGGTGTGCTCTTTGAGAGTTTTGTTTTGTCTCGGCTGTGTCGAGCCGTTGCCCTTGTCTTAGGGGGCCGAGACTTGGATTGGCGAGTGATCGAGTTTCGCTTGTTCTTTGGCTTTGGATCACTTGCTTGGGACGTTTGTGTTCGTGGTTGTTTTCTTTTCTTTTTCTCTATCATGGTTACTATGGGTGTTGTCAATGCACTCATCAAGGGGGTGATTGAGGACCAGGTGTGTCTGAAGACTAGTGGAAGGTCGCTCCTTAGTGATGAGTGATTGACAACGTTGTGTGGACTGATGCTTGGCTAAGTGTGCAGGTACAGGTTGCGGCTTGACTCGTGTCAGTGCAGGTGAAGAACAAGCGCGAAAGGCCTTAGCCGTGGCGGCCTCTAGGTGATGGAGAGGCAAGTAGGCTTGGTTCGATGGACCCGGTGGCCGATGGGGTCAAGTGCGAGCCGTGCGGTGCAAGACTGACGGGCTGAAGTCGTGAACATGGGCCGGTGCAAGGTAGCGGTTGAAGCCCGAAGCTTGCACGTGGGGTTTGGTGGTTTGCCCACAAAACCATCAGGTGGACGATTTCTTGGCTTGGGCCGCAAAACCAAGTCCGGAGGCCCGAGGTGACGTTGACGGTGATCCGGGAGCTTCGGGAAGCTTCGAGGCGGAGGGCACGTGGCGTGATCGCGGGGTTTGCGTCGAGGTGAAGCGAAGCCGCGATGGAAGCGTGTCCGTCTGATGAAGTCTTGACCAAAATGCCCCTGAGGGGTTGTATCTTCATTTATGCAGTAGGGGTAGCGTGGTCATTTACCTCCCTCCGATGGACTTCGTATAAATAGCGGAGAGGTGGATGACATCTCTCTCTGTGGGACTCTAGGGCTTTCTCCCTCGGTAGATTTTCTCTGAACTGCTTCTTTTCCCTCTGGATTCCTTAGGCTAGACTCTTTACAGAATCTGACCTCTGGATGTATGGAAGCATTCAGCTCCCGGTGATCTCCTAGTCCTCTGTGATTTTCGTGTCATTTTTGTGGCTATTTTTGGGGAGTTTCGTTCTTCGCTCGATTCGGGGATTTGATGGTGTTTCCTCACGGATTTCTTTGAGGGGATCATGGGTGGATGCCTTGCGCATGTTTGTGTATGATCTTGACCCCTCAAACTCCGTGGAGAGCCTTCGATTAGTGAATTTTTGGCCGGAGTTTGTGTTCTTGGTGGAATTCGTTTGATCCGCGATTCCCGGCGATTTAGTGGCTTAGAGGTCGAGATTTTTGGGGCATAGCATCCTCTTGTGTTGCTTATCATCTCCCCCAAATCTTGTCTCAAGAGTTTTTGGCGTTTAGGAGATCCGGTGATGGATTGGGAGAGTTGACTTCGCGGGCTCGAGCTCGAGCAGCTCTGTCTAGGGCTAGCGGACAGTCCGCAAGGACCCCGCAGACAGTCCGCGCGTCCAGGAGTTCGTCGCGTGTTCTTCGTGTTCTTGCGCATTTTCGTTTCGATCCTTTTTAGCCCTAGGGTTTCGTTGCAAGAGGTTTGCGGACAGTCCGCGTGTTGGTCACGGACGGTCCGCGTGGGAAGTTTTGTCTGGGGTTTTTGTCTGGGGTTTCCAGTGAGCTGGGCGGACGATCCGCGCAGCCCTCACGGACAGTCCGCGACACTGGCGGACGGTCCGCAAGGCCTAGCCGGACAGTCCGTATTTCCGGGTTTGTCTCTGGTAGCTCTGGTGTTCATTTCAGACAGTCCACGCAGCACCTTCGGACAGTCCGCCGTACCCTAGCGGACGGTCCGCCCGTACTGCACGGACAGTCCGCGCCTGGCGTTTCCAGATTGTGCCAAGTGCTTTGAGTCTTGTCTAGTTGCTTCCGCTCTTTGCTCCTAGGCTAGTCTCTTGATCTTGTAGACTTGTTTGTGTCCTGTTTGGAGCTTCCTTTGTGTGCGCGAGCGTTTGGAGTGGCAATCGGGGTATAGGCCGAGTTTGACCTAAGGGAAGAATTTTTATCGGCTCCCATTCACCCCCCCCTCACTGGTCGCCCTATTCGGTCCTTCAGCTGTTCTCCAAGCTCAGGTCTTCAGAGGTTGATCGTGGCTTGAGAGCTAAGAGCGAGAGCCCCACTGATCCTCATAGTTTGGCTCTTGTCTCAGGATCGAGGACTAACGCTAACTCTGTTAGCTTTTCTTTGTCTTGTCTTGTGTCCTTGCCAGATGAGGACTTTGAGGTGCTGAGCGAGGATGATCTCGCCTTGTTGAGCAAGAGGTTTGGACGGATGTACGAGAACCGCAAGAATGCAAGGCGGAGCTTGGGGATGTGCTATCGGTGCGGGAAGCACGGGCACTTCATCGCCGAATGCCCTGAAGCCATGAAGATCAAGAACGACTACAAGGGCAAGCCCAAGCACGAATACAACAAGCACCGCTCCCGGAACGACTACAAGGACAATCACAAGGACAAGGGCGAGAGAAGGCACAAGAAGAGTGGCGGCCACAAGAAGAAGACCGCTCAAGCGATGGTGGCCGGAGCGAGCGACATCGACTCGACATCAAGCGATGCTTCTTCCGACTCGAGCAGCGAGGAAGAGCAAGAGAAGCGCAAAGACAAGAGGCACACGGGCAAGAACTTCACCAGCCTCAGCTTCGTCGCACAAGAAGGTTTTTGTGGCATGGCGCATTCCAAGAAGGGTGGGAAGCACAGCTCGGATTTGAACTTCGACTTCGAGGAAGAGGTACGAAATGATCCCAACTTCTTGCTAGAGGAGAATGCTAGGCTCAATGAGTTGCTTGATAACCGTGATGATGTGCTTAGAAAGACCAACAAGGAGAAGAGGGAATTCAGGTCTTTGTTGGTGATGCTAAGGATAAGATAGCTGAGCTTGAATCCTTTCTTATGGATGCTAGAAATGAGATAGGTGCTTTGAAATCTGCTCCTGTGGTGTCTGATGAAATTGACTGTGGTGATTGCTTAGTTTTTCTTGCTGATTTGACTGCTCTCAAGGAAAAGCATGCCTCTACTCTTGAGGAACTAGATGTGGTTAGGATTGAGTGTGATGAATTGAAGTCTAGGCCAGCTTTGTTAGGAGCTTGTACATCATGTCCTATTTTGCATGCTAGGCTAGATGAATCTCACACTAGGATTGTTTCTCTTGAGGCGGCATTGAAAGATCCTCTTCCTACATCATGTTCAACCTGTGAAATGCATGCTTTGAAAAACATGGAACTTGCACTATGTTGACCGTCTGCAGGATGAAAATGATGAGCTTAGGAAATTGATGAGTTGGTTGTCTGGGCATGAGCCACAATTGAGTTTGATGTTGGCTCAGTTCAAGAGGTTTGATGGTCAGGCGTTGGGGGCTGAGAAGAGTGGTGAGGGAGAAGAGAAAGTTGGAGAGATCCCTACTCAACCACACACCATACCCATGAACAAATATGCACCCAAGCCAAACCACCTAAGAAACAAGCTTGATACAACTCCAGACCCACCAGTGTTCCCCCAGAAAACAGAGAATTACCAGAAACCCATCAAGTTTGTGAGCAACCTGGGTAATGTCTTTGAGGGGAAGTCAGGAGAGAAAGGTGTTTAGAAGCCCACAGAAAAGCCACCGCCTAAGCCAGTGCCGATCTGCTTCCATTGTGAGTATTGTGGGAGGGATGGGCATAAGGATGAGTTCTGTTTCCGGAGGAAGAGAGATGAGAGGTTTGATAGGGAGATGGCAAACAAGGATAGGTACCACCTTGCTCGTGGTGTGCCTGAGCCTCGTAGAGGGCCTCTACCTAGGGGTGAGGTATATGTGCGTACAGTTCCCACTCGTGGAGGTGGAGGTGGAGGGGTGTTTCCTCAGGGAGATAGGCGTGTTGGGTTTGGGCGTGGTGAGTTGGCACGACGTGCTCCTTCTCGTGACCGTTACGAGTTTGGGAGGCACGATCGGGGCTTTGGGTCTCAGATGGACTACGGGCCATGTTTTCCCCCTCGTGGTGCGCGTACTCCTGCAGTGAGACGTGACAGGTCCTTTGGTGGTAGGCGTGAGAGGGCTCCTCCTAGAGGTTTTGGGAGGATGGATTTTGCTAACCCTTCTTTTGAGCAAATGGCTCGACACTGGTTTGACTCTTTTGGTACTAACCCCAGTGTTGAGTCGCTTGCTCATTCTCGTCCTCATTTTTTATTGCAGGTGGGAGGCTTGGAGGACTTTTGGTCGATCGACTCTGGTTGCTCACGACACATCACCAGAGATCGTGGGTGGTTCTCCAGCCTCACCCCGGTGAGTACGAGGGAGTACATCACTTTCGGGGACAATGGGAGAGGACGAGTGCTTGCTGAAGGTATGGTGGAGGTGAGTAGCAAGGTGACCTTAAGAAGTGTGGCCCTGGTCAAGTCACTTGGTTTTAACCTGTTGTCATTATCTCAATTACTTGACGAAGGTTTTGAGGTTCGTTTTAAGTCGGGTGCTTCTCGTGTGCTTGATTCTCGAGGCGATCTTGTCTGTACGATCGTCCCCGAGGGTCAAATCTTTCGTGCTAACTTTTCCCAGTCTGTTGGTCCTCCTCGATGCTTTGTTGCTGGCGTTTCGGTCGAGCTTTGGAAATGGCATAGGAGGTTGGGACACTTGAGCATTGAGTTGCTTTCCCGCTTGAGTGGTCTTGATCTTGTCCGAGGATTGCCTAAGTTGAAATTCGAGAAGGATTTGGTTTGTGCTTCTTGTCGGCATGGAAAGATGGTTGCTGCTTCTCACACCCCTCTGACTGCTGTCATGATCGAGCGACCTTGTGAGCTGTTGCACATGGATTTGGTTGGGCCAGCTCATGTTCGCTCTGCAGGTGGGAAGTGGTATGTTCTTATGGTTGTTGATGATTTTTAGAGGTACTCTTGGGTTTTCTTTTTGGAGGATAAGAGTGAGACATTTGGCTTTGTTCGGGACTTGATCTTGGGGTTGAAAAATGAGAGACATAGTGATGCCATTCGAGCTATACGCAGTGACAATAACACAGAGTTTAAGAACTCTCATTTCGATGCCTTTTGCAGTGATCTTGGTCTCGACCATCAGTACTCTTCTCCATACGTCGCTTGCCAGAATGGCATTGTGGAGAGGAAGAACCGGACCCTTTGTGAGATGGCCAGGACGACGCTCGATGAGCATAGGACTCCTAGGCGTTTCTGGGCCGAGGCTGTCAATACTGCTTGCTATGTCTCAAATCGCATCTTCCTTCGTGCTTTCAAGAAGAAGACCTCTTGTGAGCTGATGCATGGCCGACAACCCAAGGTGAATCACTTTAGAGCTTTTGGTTGCAAGTGTTTCATTCTGAAGAAGGGCAAGTTGGATAAGTTTGAGTCTAGATGTTCGGATCGTATTTTCCTTGGTTATGCGATTCATTCTAGAGCATATCGTGTGCTCAACCTTGACACTAACCGAATCATGGAGACTTGCGAGGTAACCTTCGACGAGACACAGCCATGTAGCTCTTCTGCTTTTGAGTGTGCAGGTGATGTGGAGATTGGAGCGAGGATCTTTGAGGATGAGAAGGACAGAGATGGAGATGACGACGATGATGGTGGTGATGCTCCAGCAGCTGATCGTGTACGTGCTCCTTCAACTAATACAACGACGATCGAGGACGGACCATCCCCTACATCCACTATGACTCATGCTGTTCGAGTGGAGGCTGCTGCTGAGGGGGAGGTTGTGTCCAGGCGAGAGGCTCCCCGGCGAGTACAAGTGGATCACCCACCGGCGACCATCATTGGTGACCTTCATGAACGCACTACACGGTCGAGGTCAAGGAACACGTCTCATTTCGCTCACTCTGCTTTTGTCGCTTCTTTCGAGCCCAAAGATATTCGACACGCTTTGTCTGACGAGAATTGGCTGAATTCCATGAATGAGGAGTTGGAGAATTTTGAGAGGAACCAAGTCTGGGTGTTAGTCGATCCACCACCAAATTGCCGTCCCATAGGTACCAAGTGGGTGTGGAAGAACAAAGAGGGTGAAAATGGGATGGTTGTGAGAAACAAGTCGAGGTTGGTGGCGCAGGGGTTCAACTAGAAGGAGGGGATAGACTATGAGGAGACATTTGCTACTGTGGCCCGTTTGGAGGCGATTAGGATCCTTCTAGCCTTTGCCGTGGCTAAAGGGTTGAAGTTGTACCAAATGGATGTCATGAGTGCTTTCTTGAATGGGGTGATAGAGGAAGAAGTGTATGTGAGGCAACCCCTAGGGTTTGAGAGTGAAAAATACCCACACCGTGTATACAAACTCCAGAGAGCGCTCTGTGGGTTGAAACAGGCACCTAGAGCTTGGTATGGAAGGTTGAGAGGGTTTCTGCTGAGTAAGGGATTTGTGATGGGCACAATTGATAAGACCCTGTTCCTCCTTAAGCATGGGAATGACCTTTTGATTTTTCAAATATACGTGGATGACATAATCTTTGGTGGCTCTTCTCATGATCTTGTTGCCAGATTTGCAGATGACATGAGCAGGGAATTTGAGATGTCCATGATGGGCGAGCTGCAATTTTTCTTGGGTCTCCAGATCAAGCAGTGCAAGCAGGAACTCCAAGCCGCTGACTACACCGATGAGTACAACTACGACTTTGGACGCGGACGAGGACGGCGAACCCGTGAACCAGAAGGAGTACCGGAGCATGATCGGCTCCCTCCTCTACTTGACGGCTTTGAGACCAGACATACAGTTCAGCGTGTGTCTGTGCGCTCGTTTTCAGGCTTCACCGAGGACTTCACATCGGCAGGCCGTCAAGCGGATTTTCAGGTACTTGAACTAGACTCCTGAGTTTGGTCTTTGGTACTCTGCCTCCTCGACACTCAGACTTCACAGGTTTTCTGATGCTGATTTCGCTAAGTGTCGTTTGGACCGCAAGTCTACCTCTGGGTGTTGTCAGTTCCTTGGTTCTTCTTTGGTTTCTTGGTCATCTCGCAAGCAATCCAGTGTAGCCCAGTCCACCACTGAGGCTGAGTATGTAGCTGCTGCTAGTTGTTGTTCCCAGCTGCTTTGGATGACCTACACCATGAGTGATTTTGGAGAGGAGTGCTCCCAGGTTCAACTTTTCTGTGATAGCACTAGTGCCATAAGCGTAGCTAAAAATCCTGTCCTCCACTCCAAAACGAAACACATAGAAGTGAGGTACCACTTCCTGAGAGACAATGTGGAGAAGGGAAACATATCTTTGTCCTATGACCCAACCCAAGACTAGCTAGCTGACATTTTCACCAAACCGCTTGACCAAGTCACTTTCACTCGCTTGCGTGGTGAACTTGGGGTGTGCTTTCCTTTCTAGCTGGGTCTTGGATCTTCTCATGTATATATGTGTCATATGTTCATTTTGTCGCATTCCTTTCATGCATTTTACCTTCTGTACAAAACCTGGTAGGATAGCCATCTTTGGATAACTTGTGCTAGGAAAAGCTTCTCTCATATACATTGATCACTGATGTGCTATTTGTGAGACTTGTGCATGTTTGGTAATTTGTGGATGTAAATGCTATGCTCTTGATGGTTGTTCCATATGTGTATGATGAGATAGCATTTTGTTTGTGAAAATGATAAAATTGTCTCACTCATGAGTAGATTCTTGTCTTTGCTAAATTTGTGCTCAAATGCTTATATCATGCTCAGTTTGTGCTTGAGAATCATGTTCTCTTTGCTTGGGGTGAAAGACCTTTTGTCATTGTAAATGTTTAGCCCTTTTGCTTGCTTGGGGAGGAGCATAAGCTTCTTTTTCTGCAAAGGCACTTCATGTACCATGTTTAAACTTAAAAATGAAATTGGTGTGTGAATTGCCTTATTCTTGAAAAATGAGCTCCTAATCATGTTTTTATACTTTGATATTCATATCTTGGGTGCTAAACCGTAGCATGTTGTCTACCATGAGAAGTCTCATTTTAAGAAGTAGACACATGGCTTGGTGGCTTTAACATGACTTGAGTAGCTTGTGGGCGTTTATAATGATCTTGTGATGAGAATTTGTGATCTTGTATAAACTTTGGATGATCTAGTGTATTTGTGTTCAAATTGGCATGGATAGAGTCTTGCTCATGAGATGAATGTTTCTTTGTGAAAATTGCTTTTAACCATGTCACATGCTTATATGTCTCTACCTTCTTGATGGCAAATGTGATAACTACACCATATCTACTTTGCTTGCTCTATGTCTTATTTGTAGCATTTTGTGATGCTCTTTGTATATTTGAGAAGCTTGGTAGATTGTACATATGCTTTGACATGCATTTTTCATGAAAACAAGGGGAACAGTTTCATATGCCTTGATTCATGCATTGTCAACAAGGGGGAGAATTTTGGGAGAGTTATGCAAATTTGGGGAGATTTTAATGCATTGGGAGATTTTGTGGAAAATTGGTATGCATTTGTGAGATGTTGCATGTGAGGAGAAAATTTTGAGAAGAAGAGGTTACATTTGCTCAGGGGGGTTTGCATATGTACAGGGGGAGCTCCTTTGATTTTCCTGAGTTTTGTACTTTGTGGTGTTCTCTTTGTGAGCTTTGTTTTGTCTCGGCTGTGTCGAGCCGTTGCCCTTGTCTTAGGGGGCCGAGACTTGGATTGGCGAGTGATCGAGTTTTCGCTTGTTCTTTGGCTTTGGATCATTTGCTTTGGAGGTTTGTATTCGTGGTTGTTTTCTTTTCTTTTTCTCTATCATGGTTACTATGGGTGTTGTCAATGCACTCATCAAGGGGGAGATTGAGGACCAGGTGTGTCCGAGGACCAGTGGAGGGTCGCTCCTTAGTGATGAGTGATTGACAACATTGTGTGGACTGATGCTTGGCTAAGTGTGCAGGTACAGGTTGCGGCTTGACTCATGTCGGTACAGGTGAAGAACAAGCGCGAAAGGCCTTAGCCGTGGCGGCCTCCGGGTGATGGAGTGGCAAGTAGGCTTGGTTTGATGGACCCGGTGGCCGATGGGGTCAAGTCGAGCCGTGCGGTGCAAGACTGGCGGGCTGAAGTTGTGAACATGGGCCGGTGCAAGGTAGCGGATGGAGCCCGAAGCTTGCACGCGGGGTTTGTCGGTTTGCCCACAAAACCATCGGTGGACGGTTTCTTGGTTTGGGCCTCAAAACCAAGCCCGGAGGCCCGAGGCGATGGAGACGGTGATCCGGGAGCTTCGGGAAGCTTCGAGGTGGGGGGCACGAGGCGTGATGACGGGGCTTGCGTCGATGCTAAGCAAGGCCGCGGTGGAAGCGTGTTCGCTCGATGAAGACTTGACCAAAATGCCCCTGAGGGGTTGTATCTTCTATTTGAGTTGTAGGGGTAGCGTGGTCATTTACCTCCCTCCGATGGACTTCGTATAAATAGCGGAGAGGTGGATGGCATCTCTCTCTTGGACTCTAGGCTTTCCTCCCCCGGTAGATTGCTCTGAACTGCTTCTTTTCCCTCTGTATTCCTTGGGCTAGATTCTTGTATAGACTCTGACCTCTGGATATATGGAAGCATTCGGCGTTGCGGTGATCTCCTAGTCCTCTGTGATTTTCGTGTCAATTTTGGGGCTATTTTTGGGGAGTTTCGTTCTTCGCTCGATTCGGGGATTTGAGGGCGTTTTCCTTCGGATTTCTTTGAGGAGATCATGGGTGGATGCCTTGCGCATCTTTGTGTGTGATCTTGACTCCTCAAACACCGTGGAGAGCCTTCGATTCGTGTGTTTTTGGCCGGAGTTCAAGTTCTTGGTGGTTGCTTGTGTGATCCACGATTCCCGGTGATTTAGGGAGTTAGAGGTCGAGATTTTTGGGGCATAACATCCTTTTGTGACGCTTTTCATCTCCCCAAAATCTTGTCTCAAGAGCTTCAACCGTTTGGGAGATCCGGTGATGAGTTCTTGGAGTTGACCCCCGCGGGTCGGGCGTTTTTGGTTCTGTTCGTGGCTCGCGGACAGTCTGCGCGGTGGCCACGGACGGTCCGCGCGCCTAGGGTTCGTCCCGTGTTCTTCGTGTTCTTGCGCGCCTTCGTTTGGATCCGTTTCGGCCCCAGGGTTTTGTTGCGCGAGGTTTTGCGGACAGTCCGCGAGTGCTTCACGGACGGTCCGCGCAGTCGAGATTTTGTCTGGGGTGCCTCGAGGTTTGTCTGGGGTTTTCAGCGAGGTTGGCGGACAGTCCGCCTAGGCCTCACGGACGGTCCGCGACACTGGCGGACAGTCCGCTTGGCCTATACGGACGGTCCGAATTTCGGGGTGCGCTACTGGTTGTTCGGTCTACTATTTCGGACGGTCCGCCCTGAGCTTGCGGACGGTCCGCCTGGGTCCCGCGGACGGTCCGCCTGGGTCCCGCGGACGGTCCGCCTGGTGATTGCGGACAGTCCGCCCTGGACTTCGCAGACTTGGCTAAGTCTTTTGGTTCTTGTTTTGGTGCTTCTGCTCTTTGCTCCTAGGCTTGTTCCTTGACCTTCCAGGCTTGTGTGTGCCTTGTTTGGAACTTCCTGTGTGTGCGCTAGTGCTTGGAGTGGCAATCGGGATATAGGCCGAGTTCGATCTTCGGGAAGAATTTTTATCGGCTCCCATTCACTCCCCCCTTCTCTGGTCGCCCTTTTCGGTCCTTCAGCTTATGCATGGTAGAGCTCCCAAGGTGAGTCACTTCCGAGTCTTTGGTTGCAAGTGTTTTATTCTCAAGAAGGGAAAGCTTGATAAGTTTGAGGCTAGATCTAGTGATGGTATTTTCTTTTGATATGCTTACCATTCTAGAGCTTATAGGGTGCTTAATCTTGAGACTAACAAAATCATGGAGACTTGCGAGGTGACCTTCGACGAGATAGTACCATGTAGCTCTCTTGGCTTTGATTGTGCAGGTGATGAGGAGATGGCCGAGACGCTCTTTGTGGAGGAAGAAGAAGATGGTGATGGTGATGGAGAGGATCGTGTACCTGCTGCGAATCGTGTACATACTATTTCCATGACAATGACTACATTTGATGGCGGGCCTTCTACTTCGACTACGACGCATCAACATGTATCGTAAGCAAGGGTGGAAGCAGCTATGGAGGGGGAGGTAGTCTCCAGGCGAGAGGCTCCTAGGCGTGTACAAGTGGATCACTCTCATTCGAAGATCATCAGAGACATGAACGAGAGGACTACACAGTCGAGGTCACGAAATACTTCTCACTTCGCTCACTCCGCATTTGTCGCCTCTTTCGAGCCCAAGGATATTGGACACGCACTTTCTGATGCAAACTGGGTGAATTCCATGCATGAGGAGTTGGAGAACTTTGAGACAAACCAAGTCTGGGTGTTAGTCGATCCACCGCCAAATTGCCGTCCTATAGGTACCAAGTGGGTGTGGAAAAACAAAGAAGGTGAGAATGGGATGGTTGTGAGAAACTGTTGACGGTTCAAAACCACGTTCAACTTCACCGCAAGTCCACGGAGTGACTTGGTGCCTTTTTCACCAAGGGAGGGGACCCCCTAGGTTCTTGTCAATCCACGGAGCAAGGGAATTACTTGCGTTTAACCTAACACTAACTTAGTTGATTAGGGACTTTCTGAGGTAAAGATTAATCTATAAAGTAAAGACAAACTAACCCTAGATTATGTTAAAGAGAAAGACAAAGGTGTTCACGAGTATGAAAGTCGTATGCCCATGGAGTCTAGGTACTTGAGATGCAATCACCCAAAACATGGTAAAACCCTGATCCAATCTATCTAAGGGTGTGAACAAAGAGTTAACCGTTTCCCTTCCCTCGTACTTGTCACTACGCGAAGGTAATCGTCTCTAACCCTAATAAACACGGTATGTTGATGTGATCTACGGGTGCAACCCCGATGGAAATGGTAGCTAACCTTAAACATTAAGCATCATCAACATGAAGGTATGATAGACTGAAGGACCGATTAGGCGAACCAGAGAGGGGGGGAGTGAATGGGAGCCGATAAAAATTCTTCTCGAAGGAGATGAGAACTCCAACAAGACGAACACGGCTTCCAACTCACGTCTCGGACCCAACTACCCAAGTTGGTCAAGACCACACAGCCACTGGAGTGCTACTGGTCCTAGGAACCAACACTCAACCTTCCGAGCCAAAACTCACCAAACCACACAGCGGAAACTTGCACGGCTTGCTGCCTGTGCTACACCGGTCAGACCGATGGCCTGCGCCGGTCAGACTGGTGACACCGGTCAGACCGGTGGACAGAGCCGGTCAGGCCGGTGGCTACAGCAGCCGCACAGCAAACGTTCCAGGAAGCCTCAGTGAATCCTCTAGGCCCTGGAACAAAAACCACCACGAAACACAACCTGTGAGGAAGAAGAACCCCTCACAAAGCCTAGCAAAACAACTCCAAACACGCCAAGAACTGAACAGCAGGACCACGGGACAAAACCACACAGACAAGGCTGTTCCCCGAGACAAAAACCCACCAAGGGCTAGCACCGGTCAGACCGGTCAAGAGCACCGGTCAGACCGGTCGTGCCTGGGCAGCTCGGGATGAACAGCGCCCGCGAGTCAACTCTTCCAAATCCAACTCCCAATCTCCCGATCCGCTCCACGGTTTTGCACAAGACTTTGGGGATAGTAGGAACACCTCATGGGTACTCCATAGCCAAGATTTGGTCCACCAAAACTTGTCAAATCAAGAGGAATCGAAGAAATCCCACCAAGAACACCTCTAACCCTAGAGCCACGAAAACCCCAAAATCGAGCCCCTTTGCTCACGGATTTGGAAGGGGAATCAAAGGGTAAAGAACCACGAAGGGTTCATGCATACACCCCCCACCAAATCACAAAGAGAAAGGCCTCGAAATCGCTCCAAGAAAATCGCCAAGAAAGGGCTCCGAAAATCACCAAAAAGGAGAAACGGGAAAGACACATCCAAGCCTTGAGGAACCACGCCGAATCATCTATACATACCAAAGAGGTTCATACAAGGTCTAGCTTGCCGCCCGATCATCCTTCCCTCTCACAAGATCTCACCATGAAGCTCTCAAGCTAGTCCTACGAAAATCCTAAGAAAATAGGAAGGAAAATAGGAAAACCCACGCCGAATCATCTATACATACCAAAGAGGTTCATACAAGGTCTAGCTTGCCGCCCGATCATCCTTCCCTCTCACAAGATCTCACCATGAAGCTCTCAAGCTAGTCCTACGAAAATCCTAAGAAAATAGGAAGGAAAATAGGAAAACCAAATGAGCTAGGGTTCCAAGAGATGGCTGCCATCCTCTCACCACTTGGGTTATATGGAGGCAACCGAAAGACTAAAATACCCTTACTAGCTAACTAGGGATACATGCCCCTCGAGGGCGAAATTGGAAGTCTTTGTCTTCGCACCATCGGACGGATGCCCAGCGACCGCAAACTTGCTTAGCCTCGACGCAAGCCTTGCGATTCCGACGCGTGTCCTCCGCTTCGAAGATTCCGGACTGCGTTGTCGCACACCGGTCAGACTGGTGCTCCTCACCGGTCAGACCGGTACCCACCGGTCAGACCGGTCAGACCCACCGGTCAGACCGGTCTGGAGCTGCTGCACCTCCGTCTTCGGTTCTTCGGTCTTGGCTTTGTGGATCAACCAAGGAACCCAGTGGTTTTCTCGTGAACCACCGGAAACCCCGCGAACTCGGTGTAGCCTCCGCCAATCACCACTCATGACTCGGCTCCCACGTAGTCCCGGCTCGACCTTGGTTTTGAGGCTCAACCAAGAAACCGTCCATGACTTCATCTTGCCGTTCTTGCCACCATGCGGCCCGCACTTGACCCCGCTGGCCACCGGGTCCCTCGAACCAAGCCTACTTGTCTTCTCCACACCTGGAGGCCTCACCGGCAACGACCTTTCACGCTTGTTCTTCACCTGCACCTGCACCAGTCAAGCCGCAACCTGCACCTGCAATACTTAGACAAGAATCAGTCCACACCACGTTGTCAATCACTCATCACACCAGGAAGCGACCATCCACCGGTCCTCGAACCACACCTGGCTCTCATAGACAAAGATCCAAACAAAGAGTGGGTGACTAACATGTCAAGATCCATTACAACTCCATGGACAAACGATTACTTTACCCCATCAAGACGCTAGGCATGGCACCGTTGAACATGGTGGATGCCCCCGATGGAGTCCGTCTCTCGGTGTCCTTCAACTCCGGCGGCGCCGTGGCAAGGCCCCGGCGTCCTCCTTCCTCGTGGTAGCCTCTGTTGACCTAGGTGATGATCCTCCTCGATGTTCACCCTCTCGATCAACCCTCTTCTTTGTGTTTGATCTCCCGAGGCTTCTCTGGTCGTCTTTCGCGAATGGCTCCTCCCCTCAAACAATTAGGGTTCAGCGAATATATCACCGAAGAAAGGCGGCGGTGAACCGATGCGAGGAGGGGGTAGGCCGACTGGCCTGAGCTGTTGACGGTTGAAATTCACCATTTCCAACCCTCAATATTCTCACATAAATGGAGGCATATGCATTATTTACTAGCATTTTGGTTTGAATAATGTAGTTCCACTTGCCCTTGGAGATTATTTGTATGTAGGTGATTTACCCCTTAAAAGAGATGGAAACCCACCTTCTATGAAGAAACCATGCCAACTCAGCTGAGGAGGTGGCTGCCACCAAGGGAAACATGGCATTCCACATCATCGATCCAAGGGAGGCACTCACCGACGAATCAGAGGACGCCACATGGACTTCACATGGATCAAAGGGCCCACCTCGGATACCAAATCAAGCCATGCACCGGGGATGGATCAGAGGGCCCACAGGGCAGCCACCCAGAGGAAACACACCTCGAAAGGAGGGGGCCGGCCGATCCTAGGATCGGCCGAACAGACCTAGTGCCGCCCCATCTCGGCCCTCCACGTGTCACTTGGTCATTGGTCAATTGCTGCATCCCGGGGTGTTTTGGAGCACTTTGAGCCTCCGAGCAAGCCTGGTCCTTGCCTATAAATAGAAGGGGAGGGGCTCCCATTTCCCACACACCACTCTCTCATTCTCCTCTCACTTTTAGTTTCCAAGGCTAGGGGGTAGGCTAGAGCAGCTCTTATTCAGGTTCCAAGTCTTCTTGGGAGTCTAGGTATGAGTTCTCTTTTATCTTTATTTCTTTGTATGACTTTGATCTACTTCAGTTATTCAGCTATTTCATATAAAGTCATGGTAGATCATATGCTTGATATGTTCTTGAGTTCATCCTCTGTTCATCATTTAGAGGCTTGTGTTCTTCGTGAACACTACCTTTTGATCCACTTGAAGGGTGATAAACTCCTTCCTTATGTGTTTGTTCATAAGTTAGAGGCTCGTGTTCTTCACGAACACGACCCTTTGATATTATTGATTAGACATAAGAGAGTTCGTATCTGTTTGTATGTCTAGCCTTAGTTGATCTTGTTAGATGGCATGAGAGTGTTGCATGAGGTCTGTGTTCAAGCTACGGTACTCGGTCTAGTTGACCAGTCTTCTGGTGGCTCTCACCCTGGGTCACAATAGCCCGGGCCGGTTGGAGTCTAGCAGCAACGTAGGCATGGTGCCTGGGTTGTCTGGCTACGATAGTTATGAGCATACCCACCGTAACGATAGAGGTCGGTCCGCATGTAGTGACAGCCCTGTTGGATCCTTGGGAAAACCTCCGTGCTGGGGTACCTGCTGTAGGAGTCTAAAGTCTAGTTTCGCAGAGTGCTAGTCGTCGCGGGCTAGCTCCCCGTTTGTACCTGGGTGCTGAACCTTATCCCTCTCATGCAATACTCATGCCCATCTCCTGTATCTTCTAGATTTGTATGTTTAGTACATTAGAACCTAGAGCTGGCTCGTATGTCCCCCCTAAGCCGTAGTGTGCTAGAATAGAGGTAGATCTGAGTTTGTGTGTCGCACTACCCGTATATCTTTTATCTTACCCCTGTATTTGAGTGTGTTGTTTCCTATATCTATCTCTTGGTTTACATTCAGAGCAAAAGCATAAGTCTAAGATATCTGCCATTGCCTTCCACGGATACGATACCCTTGGAATACTCTCCTTCCTTGGGGAAATATTACAATGGTTTATCTGTGCTCTTGCGGATTCGTTCATGATCGTTTAGATTAACCTTTGGCTAGTCTTGATGTTCACGCTACCCCGACGTCATTAGTTGTGACATTGAGAGGTGCCTACAAGGCGATTCTTGGTGTTGTCACTAAGGATGGGTCCCAGATCTGTTCTTAAGATGACGGCGCTACGAAACGCCAACAAGCATTTCTGGCGTCATTGCCGGGGAAGGCACAGGATTATCATGACTATGCTTTGCATCTGTTTGTAAGCTAAGAGTAGGTTAGGGTAACTCTCAATGCAGGCTAACCTTGATTGTCTTCTTTTATCTTTGGATGATGAAGACAGGTAGTGTATGTCTGGTTTCGACTTACCAGAGAATTTTACTGAAGATTCCGAGTCACTTGTGAGGAGAGCTCGAATTCATTTCGACTCACCTCGTCGTACTCGTCCGGAAGGCGAACCAGCTTCCTTTGTACCATCCACGTCCAACGCTATGGCCCAGAAGACACTTCGTGAGTACTCAGCCCCTTCCGCTGACCAGGTGCTGCAAGGCCCTGTGGTGACAATGGGGACTGAAAATTTTGAGATCAAGATGGGTCTAATCACGATGGTACAGGCTAGCCCATTCTGTGGCAAGCCAAATGAGGATACCAATGCTCATCTACAGCAATTCCTAGAGCTATGCAGCACTTTCATCATCAGGGGTGCAAATATGGATGCTGTTCGTCTACGGTTGTTTCCATTCTCCCTCCTGGGGAAAGCTAAGCAATGGTTCTACACGAATCGTGAGGCTATTAACACTTGGAGTAAGTGTTCAGAGGCATTTCTCAAGAAGTTCTTCCCATTGGGTAAACCAATGCTCTTCGTGGAAGGATTTCTGGTTTTCAGCAAGCAGCAAGTGAATCTATTCCAGAGGCTTGGGAAAGGCTTCAGGAGTACGTCCTGGCCTGTCCTCACCATGGGATGGAGGATTGGCTCATTCTTCAAAGCTTTTATAATGGGTTGACTCTGACAGCCCGAGGCCATATTGATGCTGCTGCTCAAGGAGCATTCTTCTCACTCACTGTTGATGATGCTAAAATACTCATTGAGAAGATGGTCTCCAACCAAGGGTGGAGTGATGAAAGACTCCAACCACAACCGAGGGGTACTCATACTGTCAAGGAAGCAGATATGATTACTGCCAAGTTGGATCTTCTCATGAAGAGATTGGATGACTACACCAGCGAGAAGGCTGCCATGGCCACCACTACTCTGCCTATGGACTCGCACATGACTTGTGAAGTCTGTGGCAACACTAGGCACTCAGGCAATTATTATCCGGAAACCCAGGAGGAAGTGATGTACATGAATGGCAACAACAACGGTTATCGTCCACCTCAACAAGGAGGCCAATCGTGGAATCAACAGCACCCTTATTATCAAGGAGGTAACCAAGGTAATTCTTACAATCCCAATCAACCATCCTTGAGAGATCTCATTTTTGGGCAAGCTAAGATTAATGAAGGTGTTAACAAGAAGCTAGCTGCCCTTGACAAAACTTTGGAAAGTCTCAATGTTAAGCTTGATAGTTTTTCTTCTGCTCAGAAGAGTCAGCTAAGTTTCAACAAAATGTTAGAAACCCAGTTGGCTCAGCTGGCTGCTTTGGTTCCATCTCCTGATAATGGGGTAAGCCATATCCTCTTGTGAGAATGTTAGTGTAGTGTCAACCAGGTGGGGTAAGCCACCTAGGAAGACACATGCTTCTAACTATGCAGGAAAGCCCATACAACAAATTCTAGATCCATAGGAGGAATCAGCGGTTGTGCATAAGAAAGACCCAGGCTACCCGACTATTACTTGCACAATCTATTACAAGAAAATCAGGCATGCCCTTTGCGACCTTGGTGCAAGTGTTAATCTCATGTCCAAGGCCATGTTCGAGCAACTGGGATATCCAGCTCTCTCTCCTACAGCACGGACTATCCAACTCGCCGATTCAACGATACGATATCCAGAAGGAATTGTTGAGAGCATATTGGTCAAGGTCAAGAACTCTTATGTCTTCGCGGATTTAGTGGTCCTTGATATGGACGACGAGGGAGGAATGCCGCTCATCCTTGGGCAACCATTTCTCAGTGATGTGCGAGCTAGAATCAACGTGGGGTCCGGAATCATCCGTTTCCGCATTGGGAAGAGGAACTTGAAGTTCAAGTTTCAGGACAAAGAAGAGCAATGCTATTTGGTGCAAGATAGTGTTGAGCAGCTTGGGGGAAGGACGGAGCCTTTACCCCCAAGGAAGAAATCTCCGTCAAAGAGGCTAAAGAAAATTCGGAAAGAATGGCGGAAGATTGAGATGGCACCACCCTCTACTTCTCAGGAGTGGGGTGCTGAGTGGAATTGATCACTGAGAAGAGTCCAACTCGTCAGACTAAAAATGATGGGGTCCTTTCTACCAAAAAGGTTAAAGCTGGTACTTATCTCATATTTCCCTTTCCAAAAATTTTATTTCCAAAATTGCATATTTAATTTTCCAAACTTTGCATATGCATGCTAGATTTATCTAGCCCTTTTTCCCTTGTCCAAATAAAATTTTTGAAAATCATTTCTGAGTCTGAAAATTCAAGAAAAATCTTTGGAAAAATATTTTTGGGCGAATTTTGGCCGGTGCACCAAGGCAAGCCATGGGCTAGCCGTTGGGGAGCTACCAGCCGAAGCAGGCCGCCAGCTGGCCCGAGCCAGGGTCGGCCGACCGTTGGTTCGGCCGATCCCGGCCAACGGCTAGCGGGGCCCAGCCGGCTCCAACGGCTCCTAGCCGTTGTGCCTTGGCCACCCCGAGCTGCCTGCCCTGTTTTGCCTATAAATAGCAGGGGAGAGGGGGTGTTCTTCACCCATTCAACTCATTTCACTCACACTCCCCTCTCTACTCCTTGCTCCCTTGGTTTTCTTGGATTTCTTGCTCGAGATTGGATCATCAAGTATTCTCTCTATTGTGTTGCTGAAAGTATTATTATTGGTGGAGCAAGCTCGGTAAGAACTTCATTCGATTCCACTAACCCATCACCGAGTTGCTCTTGTTGTCCCTTGTTGTTGTGCTAGCATGAATTGGGCGGCGAACACTCTCCGGAGGGTGACATGCTCACGCTCCCATTCGTGGGCAAGCACGAGTGCACCCCCCCCGCCGAGCCAACGCCGAGCCCATCGACGGTGGATTATGAAGAAGACCAAGAAGAGCAAGCCAAGCCACAAGCCACGGAGGAGGTCATCGACGACACCCCCTACCTCAACTTGCGGGGCGCTCGAGAGGAGCAAGCCTATGCTGTCTTGAAGGATCGAGTCTTCTCCCACACCCGGGATTTCGACCCGGCTCTCATGGGAAAACAGGTATGAATCTCGAGTTCGCTTCCATTTGGAATGCTCTTGGTTAGGAGGAGTTTGCTCCGGTTACAGAGCTTGGCTCTCGGCCCCTCACCATCAAGTTTCTTTGCTCTCTTACCGAGACTCCAGATGGCATTGAGTTTCGTCTTTTTGGGACCGATTATCGTGTTTCTTGGAAGGAACTTAGTCGTCTTCTTGGTTTTAGTCCTTGTTGTGCTGTTTCTTTGAAGCGGGCTTGTGAGGGTTTTGTTCAGGACTCTTTCTGGTCAGACATCTCTGGTCTTGTTTACAGTGGCAAGTTTGTACCTCGGTGCAACGATATTGTACATCCCACTCTCCGCCTGTGGCACAAGTGGCTCACCATTACTCTCTTTCCACGAGAGGATGTTCTGCCCGTGCGCAGCGATGAGATGATGCTATTATACACCGCTGTCAACCAGATCAAGGTCTCTCCCGTTAAAGCTATGATTCGGCAGTGGTTGATGAATTTCAAGATGATAGGTCCTATTGAGTGTACGTCTTTGGTGACTCATATCGTTCTCAGACTCGGGGTTCTTAGCGGGAATTCTGTACCCTTCATCGGGACACCCCGAGTTCTCATTGATGAGGCATACTTGATCCAAGGGCATATACTCAAGAGGGGTCCAAATGATTCTTTGACTTTCTTCTTTCTGGGTTATGCAAATCAAATCCTGTTACCTAACCTGGGGTTTGGATTGTATAACTCGGAGTCACTAACCATTCCCCTTGTTACACAAGAGGAAAGCCGTCGTGCTAGTGTTTCAGGCAGGTCCACCAGAAGCGCGGCGAAGAGAGCACACATGCTGTAGCAGTCACAGCCACCACCACCACCATAGCCTCAGCCACAGCCTGCTACACCACCGGTGGCAGGAGGGGCCCCTGCGGGGCACATGTCCGGGGTTACCCCTGGATATGCACCTGGTTGGGACCAACCCACCTACCACCCGAGTGTGAGTGGCACGGCTTGGGCAGATGCTAGCAGTGCTCAATGGGCTACACCCGCTAGTTCCAGCTCCGGTGGTCCACCTCCGTCTTCGTCCTTCCAGCGGCACTCCTCAGCCTCTGCACGTGATGCTCAGCTCGCGCAGCGGATGGGAGAGCTCACCGTCCAGGTCACGGGATTGGAGGAGACGCTGAACACCCACGTCGAGTCTACCTCAGCGTGGCAGCGTCAGGCTGGTGAGAGGATAGCAGCCATGCAGCAGGATCAGCAGCGATACATGGAGGCACAGAGGGCTTACTACGCGAGTCAGGGTTTCTTCTACCCTCCTCCGCAGTGAGCCTGAAGCTAGCTTGGGGGAGGACCCCCATTCTGAGGTAACTTGTATCTTCCTTTATTTTCAGAACATCTTATAAATGAAAACCCAAAAAATCTGCAAAAATAAAAAGACCAAAAATATTTATTTGCCTTCATCATCATCGTTTGCTTAGTTTGCTTTGATATGCATAGTAAGAATGCTTTGTCTCTATGGTTGAAATGATGAATAGTTGCTTTGTTTTTTCTTCTCATATGTCTTGCACAAAATTTTGTATCCTACCTAAGATTTGAGTTTGTTGGCTTGTATGTTCAACCCTTAGCTTGAAAAACTGTGGGTAGCAAAAAGCATGAACCTTGCCTAAGTTGTTGTTAGACATGATATGGTAGAATAGAGTGCTATGATCTTGTGCTTAGTGATGGTTGACATCCGGAGTTTTCCTTTTTGAAAAAATCAAAACATAATGAGTTCCTCAATGATGAGAATTTTCCATCCAAGGCCATATGTAGATTCTAGTTCTTAGCCTCCACATATGCAGCTTGTTCTCTCATTGAGCTTTGTCAAATTGTTGTGACCCTTGTTAGAACTCATACTCCCCTGATCAAGATCACGTACATGTTCATGCTAAACTTCTACACTGGGAGTTAGCATTCATCATTTGCTCCATACTGCTTATGCATTCTTCCACAAAATAAAACTCTATGTATCTTTGTATCATTCATCCCTCTCCAAATATCTCCAATAGAGACAAGAGGCTAGCTAAAAAAAAGAAAAGCATGCTCAAAAGCATGGCAAAAATAGAATAAAGAGAGCTAGCCCAAGTCTCGAAAAATTTCAAAAGGAGAAAAAGGGATTGATATGTGCAAGAGAAAGAGTTCCCTCATATAAAACATGGCAATATCTAGCACCCATTTCCGGGCCTAGTATCCACCTTGCCATGCTCATATCCATCACACACATATGCACATCTTGATCGGGATGTATGTTTGTTTCTTCCAAGGATCCGGTTTTTGACGTACAAAATATGAGAGACAAGTATGCCACATCTTCCCTACCTACAGCTCCACATAAAGCCTATTAGGAGCAGGATGTGAAGAAAGGCAACATTGATGCCTTGGTGAGGAACTATATACCTTTTGAGCGATCCGAGAGTATCATTTGAGGAACTCTGATTTTCTTTTGAAAAATTTGCAAAACCTCCGGATTGATAAGCTCATCAAGGTATGAGTGATTATGCACATGCTATATAACCATTTTGTCTCTCAACTGCCCAAGGCAGGTGAAGCTATATGCCCCACGTTATCAGGTGAAAGGTAAGAACATTGCCAACTTGTTCAACTCTTGGTAGAGTACTTTGCTGTATGTTTGCCAAAAGTTGAGAATACAACATTGTAGCAACTCCTGATCAACCAACCTAAGTCTCTAATGTCTTGCTTCGAGACGAGCAAGAGGTTAGCTTGGGGGAGTTTGTTGACGGTTGAAATTCACCATTTCCAACCCTCAATATTCTCACATAAATGGAGGCATATGCATTATTTACTAGCATTTTGGTTTGAATAATGTAGTTCCACTTGTCCTTGGAGATTATTTGTATGTAGGTGATTTACCCCTTAAAAGAGATGGAAACCCACCTTCTATGAAGAAACCATGCCAACTCAGCTGAGGAGGTGGCTGCCACCAAGGCAAACATGGCATTCCACATCATCGATCCAAGGGAGGCACTCATCGACGAATCAGAGGACGCCACATGGACTTCACATGGATCAAAGGGCCCACCTCGGATACCAAATCAAGCCATGCACCGGGGATGGATCAGAGGGCCCACAGGGCAGCCACCCAGAGGAAAACCACCCCGAGCGGGGGGCCTAGGGGGGCGGCCGATCCTAGGATCGACCGAACCGACCTAGTGCCGCCCCATCTCGGCCCTCCACGTGTCACTTTGTCATTGGTCACTTGCTGCATCCCGGGAGTTTTGGAGCACTTTGAGCCTCCGAGCAAGCCTGGTCCTTGCCTATAAATAGAAGGGGAGGGGCTCCCATTTCCCACACACCACTCTCTCATTCTCCTCTCACTTTTAGTTTCCAAGGCTAGGGGGTAGGCTAGAGTAGCTCCTATTCAGGTTCCAAGTCTTCTTGGGAGTCTAGGAATGAGTTCTCTTTTATCTTTATTTCTTTGTATGACTTTGATCTACTTCAGTTATTCAGCTATTTCATATAAAGTCATGGTAGATCATATGCTTGATATGTTCTTGAGTTCATCCTCTGTTCATCATTTAGAGGCTTGTGTTCTTCGTGAACACTACCTTTTGATCCACTTGAAGGGTGATAAACTCCTTCCTTATGTGTTTGTTCATAAGTTAGAGGCTTGTGTTCTTCACGAACATGACCCTTTGATCTTATTGATTAGACATAAGAGAGTTCGTATCTGTTTGTATGTCTAGCCTTAGTTGATCTTGTTAGATGGCATGAGAGTGTTGCATGAGGTCTGTGTTCAAGCTACGGTACTCGGTCTAGTTGACCAGTCTTCTGGTGGCTCTCACCCTGGGTCACAATAGCCCGGGCCGGGTGGAGTCTAGCAGCAACGTAGGCATGGTGCCTGGGTTGTCTGGCTATGATAGTTATGAGCATACCCCCCGTAACGATAGAGGTCGGTCCGCAGGTAGTGATAGCCCTGTTGGATCCTTGGGCAAACCTCCGCGCTGGGGTACCTGCTGTAGGAGTCTAAAGTCTAGTTTCGCAGAGTGCTGATCGTCGCGGGCTAGCTCCCCGTTTGTACCTAGGTGCTGAACCTTATCCCTCTCATGCAATAGTCATGCCCATCTCCTGTATCTTCTAGCTTTGTATGTTTAGTACATTAGAACCTAGAGCTAGCTCGTATGTCCCCCCTAAGCCGTAGTGTGCTAGAATAGAGGTACATCTAAGTGTGTGTGTCGCACTACCCGTATATCTTTTATCTTACCCCTGTATTTTACCTTGCCACTTTTGGAGTCAAGTTCACGCACGGTCGGAGCCTCTTGATCATCATGTAAATCGTCCTCCGATCCGGATGTATTTCTTCTCGTTTAGTGCATGAATTCCTGCGTAAACATCATACTCCAAAACACACATCCAACGATAAACTTGTTATATCATTAGTATGCCTAGTGGCGGGTTAGTTCCAAAATGAAATCCAAACTATAACATAACAAGTGTTCTTGGTTGACGGAAATCGACCGCCAACATCCCCCCATGTCACACCTGATTTTCCGAAGAAAACCAAATGCATCTCATATGTGTGCCAGGATCAAGTTTACACACATATGATAGACGTCATGAGTGAAGTATCAATAAACAGCAATAAAAATGTACAAGAGTTAAACCATTACATTATCTTTTATTACACTCAGACGGTAGACTCGAAGGTCTTTAAAACGAACAAACGATAACTAGATGAAGCAACTCCGTCTTCAGCTTCCACAGGCACATGACTAGGGGCACGCAAGCCTCAGAACTCATCAAAGTCGCTGAAGTACTCTTCTCCATTGTTCTCCTCTGAACAGCGGGTAAGCAAGGGTGAGCACACTTATGGTTGGAGCTCAGCAAGTGGGGGAAAGATGCAAGGCTATCAAAGATAGGCTAAGGTTTGCAGCGGTTAGCATTTTTAATGTTGGTCAAATTTTATTAGCAGGCACCTATTTACTAGGTGTAAATTTATACCATCCCACTTAAAAAGACTTTTAGAAAAGTTTCCATCTCAAACCATACATAAACCACAATTTAATTCCATCTTCAAGTTCATTAATCATGTGAGGGTCCAGGCCGCTCTTGACCGTGAGCACGGCTGATCGATCAGTTTTAACTCTGCAGAGGTTGTACACTTTCACCACAGCTCATGTTCCCCATGTTGCCCGGGTTGATCAGACCCTTAAACACTTCCGAGGTGAGTGGCTAGGGGTCCACTACGAAGCCTTTACAAAGATATGCAGAAGACCAACAACCCGTGACAGTTACAGCAGCGGAGCGGACCATAACCCTCCCTAGTGGTCAGCACCTTAGCAAAGGCTGCTACCCCAAAAGAACCGGGCTATACCCCTACAACTCCGACCCCCTGTGCTCCTTTCGGATAAGGCTGTCAGATAATTCCACACACCTAATTAATTGGCTAAGCCAGAGCCATATGGACTGTGGTTGCACTGTTTTCCTGGCTGGTTCTCCATGTTCTGATTATAACATATGATCTTGTTACTAACCATAAGCATCATCTTCACCATAGTTATCATGATCAACATTCATCATTTTGCAAAGATTCATTTGAACCATCCCAAGTTATAGCAACTAAGCATGTCTACCCAAAACATTTATTTAAAAAGGGTTGTTCAAGGTGATGAGGGTAAAATTCTAGTCATGTCCTTAAAAAGGTGATTTCCCATCCAATTTATGCATAGCAACATTTAAATGTAAACTTAGTTATCATGCAATTATTTAGGACAAAGAGGAATATGCAGAGGGAGAAGTCCACTTGCCTTCCTTGCTTAAACACTAGGGTTCTTCTTCTTCAAAAACTTGCTCTTGATCCACTTCAACTGGCTTCTCACTTGAAACCGGAACGATGTCTACGAGCACACATGAAAACATACAATAAATAAAACAATACACCAAGCATGAAAAGCTTAAAGAGAGAACAAGGTTTGGCTCTAGGAACGCGAACACAAAAAACACTCGGAACTATCGGGAGTTTTGGGTGATCACATACAAGAGCTATGTGCTTGGTATATTTTAATTCAATAAAGATGTGTATAAGTTATTTCAGAGAAATACCCTATTTAATAATTAAGCAAGTTATATTTGTATTAAAAAGACGATGTAAACTTAGTCCAATTTTATTTATAAATATTCAAGTTTGATTTATGCAAATTAAACATTTAATTTAAAAGAAGCATGTGAAGCATCTAAACGTTTATCTTTATATTTCGAGTTGAACTAATCAAATTATAATTCAAAAGCACATCTATATTCATATTAATCAAATTAACATTTAATTAAGAAAACTCGGGATAGACCTATGTTGCTTTTATTTAGAAGGCAAATTGCATAATCATTAATCAATTTAAGTTTGATTATGAAAACCAAGGTGTACATCTAATTAACTTTTAATTATAAGAAATATTTAACTAGTATTAATCATATTAACTTTCTTATGAAAACACGTGTTGAACTCTAATTAGATTTTAATTAGAAAAGCATGTGTATAAGGAGTTAATCATATTTAATATTTAAATAAAATATAAAACAAAGAACATGTTCAACGTTGGTCCTATCACGCAGTTCGAGTTGATATGAACCTAACGCAACTTGAAACGGTGGAAACGGAGCTAAGACGTAAAAGATACAGCTAAAACAAGGTTCAGTGACTTTTCTGTGAAGAAACAGGGCTTCCAGGGGCTTATCTGCAAGAAACCAGGGGCTAAAACATAAATACGCGTATAAACCGAAGGTCTATAGCGCAAAAGATCAAGGTTGGACTTCGGTTGAGATTTTTCAGAAAGATCAGGGGCTTAGATACAAAAGGAAGGACCTAACTGAAAGCATTCTTATAGGTGGAAGGGCATTTTTGTGATATTCAAAACTGCAGGGGCTTACTTGCAAAACGGCTGACTCGAGGTGGGCTTATGTTGACGGTTGACTCGAGGTGGGCTTAGATCTGAGCCGTAGATCAAACCACAGACGACTGGCATGATATCTAAAAGATCAGGGGTCTATATGAAAAGAAAAGGACCTAAAAGAAAGGATTTATACTGGTGGGAGGGTATGGTTGTGATATCGGAAAGCTCAGGGGCCTTTTTGCAAGAAGACCGGCGCACGCCAGGGTTGACCGGTACGAGATTGTTTGACCTGGGGCTGGAGACGATCTGGTCCGCAGATCCGTGCACGGATGGCTGGCGACGTCGGCAGGCGGTCGAGCGGCGGCGGGACGGTGGCGCGCGGCGGCGCCAGCGGCGGAGCTCGCCGGAGCTTGCTCGATCTCGAGCTACAGGGCTCCATTTCGAGCGCGGTTTCGACCTACGCGAAGCTGGGGAGCTCACGAACCTTTCTAGGGGGTTTGGAAGGTGGCTCAGTCGACGGCGGTGGCACCACGTCCGGCGAGGCGGCTCGGCCATCTCCGGCGAGCACGCGTGGTAAAGAAAGATGCAGGACGCGCGGTTTAAAGAGGAGGTGACCTTCCTCACCTTGCTGCGGACCTCCGGGGAAACTTCTCGGCGACGGAGAGGCGAAGTAGGAGGAGATCGAGGCGCGGCGGCGGGATTCTCGGCGAAAGAAGAGGGGATCTCTGGCAGCGGCTTGGTTCAGCGGGGAAAGAGAGTTCCGGGCGCCGGGTCGTCGTGCGAACGGCGCGAACGACGAGCGAGGACGAGGAGGAACCGAGGAGTTGTACACCGGTGGCGGAGAGCTTCGGGCGGCCTGCAATGGTTCGGCGGCTGGAGCTTCGAAAGGCGACGGCGCGAGCGCTTGGATGAAGAGGTGCGGGGCGTGTACGGGTGCGGAAGGGGAAGGAAAGGGTGAGGCAGGGGCTCATGCTCAGCTTTTTATGGAGAGGAGAGGGGAGAAACCGGCGGCGGAGCAATGGCCATTGATGGCCAGGGGGTCGCCGGCGGTTTTGATGGAAATTAAGGGGGAGGGAAAGGAGTAACTGAAGGAGAAATGAAGGGGGAAACGGCCGGTGCTTCATTAATCCTGGATGACAAGGATTGAAGGAGGGGGAGGCTGAGGGGCGCCGGGATTCGGCCGGTCGGCGCGGCTGCGGGCGGAGCAGGGGAACCCGGCCGGAGGAAGGGGGGAATCTGACAGGTGGGGCCGGCCTGTCAGCCACCAGAGGAGAGAGGGGAGAGAGGCGGAGCGGGCCGCGGGAAACTGGGCCGGAAGGAGGAATGGGCCGGCGGAGGGCAACTGGGCCGCGGACGTCCTTGGGCTGAAAGGGAAGGGAAAAAGGGTTTAAGGGGGTTTTCTCTTCTTTCTTTTCAAAGCTTTTTCTTTTAAACCTTTTTCATACCTTCAAACACCTTTCAACTTTCAAACTAATTTTTAAACACTTTTAAAACTTCACACAAGCAAACATAAGCCATGCATTTCAAAATATGATGCACAAGCACTTGTTGCCTCTAAAATTATTCAAAATGGTATTTAAATATTTTAAAGCCAAATTTATTTGATAATTTATTTATTCCTTAGAAAACAAAAAACTAAAAGACCATGTTGCTACATTATTTTAATGATGGAATTTTAGGGTGTTACACCCCACGCTTAGATCTTGCGTGTCCTCGAGCAAGTTGCTCAAAAGTTGATCATCCATGGAGTTTGAAAACATGTTTCGTCAAATCATTTCTTTCAAGTTAGTCAATCATTCATCTTTAATATAAGAGACATGAAACAAAAATCATAATGTAAACATGGGCGTTTAGAAACTACCAATTCAAGACTTACCCCACAACTCTTACTTTTTCACTAGAGATCTTCAACTTCATCCACACTTGCTTTCTTACTTCCTTTGGAGGGTTTTTGCACTTTTAAAAATAAAAATCCTGCACAAAGCATTAGACAAAGCTCTTCTCCAAGTTCTTTCATGTCACTCATTAAGGTGGCTATCCTAGATAATTTTATAAACTCTCACCTCCCACAAGTCTCTCATATGTGATGTAAGTAGAGCTATAGGTGTGGCTAGCGAAGTTAGCACAAGTGTTGTCAAGCTAGGAGAATCCTCTAGTGGTTGTTCACCTTCCAAGCCAATGATCATGAGAATTAACCATAATGTAGGGGTGTCAAGGATGAGAAGATTTAGATTGGTGGACATGTGCAAAGGGAAAAAGAAAAATGACTTCAAGGCACTAATGATGTCCTCGATGTCGGATTGCACATGGTATGGAATAAGATTCGTTCCTAACATCGTGCCATCCTTCCTTGCACTTCATTTGGTCTTCACTTGACTTGTCATCCCTCACTTCACCTTTCTTGCCTTTCCTTGGATTCCCTTTCTTTTCTTTTCCTTCTTTCTTCTTTTCTCTTCTTCCCCCTTTTTTTCTTTTTTTTCTTTTTTCTTTTGTGTGCGCACTACACACTTACACATTTTTTTTCTTTCCACCTCTTTACCTCCTCACAAGCTTTTCGCTCAACTTTTGAACATGATCACAATCTGAATTTTAAATATAAACATGCCTAAAGATTGAACGAATCTTTGAATATGGGTTGTGTTCAAGGAGTAGGATGATAAAAAGATGTATATAGGTTTGGGTAAGGAATCCGGCAATGTACGGGGCATTTCAATGTGAAATTCCCGTTACCGAATACACGAAGAGGCTAGCAACAAAAGGTATATGTCAAGGACATGATCATTGCTTGAAATTAGACCTCCCAAGAGAGTAAAATCCTAACTTAACTCATCATGCTAATCAACACTTATGGTGGAGCTCATGTATGTATGTAAAGGCTTTGTATAGGACAGATATCACCTCTCAACTTGGAGAAAGAACTTGCTAACCTTCATAGCAAGGTGTTTTTCTTAATTTTCAGAAATAAAACCTTCAAAGTTTAGCAATACTAAGAGTATGGACGAAGCAAAGTCCTAGAATAAATTTTGAGTATGGGTACTTTACAAAGGTAGGTTTCCACTAAGCACCACGGTAAACAATTAATCAAAAAGCTCATGCTCAAATAAGAAAGATAAATAAAAGATATAACAAGAAAAGAAACATGAGACTTTGCATAAGACACTTTTTATTTCTTTTTTCTTTGACTCAACGCTAATTTAAGACTCTTTCAAGCTAAAAAGATAAAACAAAGACTCACACACTCTCACACTTGACTCAAAAATTAAAGACTAGACTCTCACACCACTTTAAGCAAAAATTTAAAAAGGTAGCTAGCTAGCTCCCCCCCCCCACGCTTAGATCTTACGACGTCCTCGTCGTAACTTTACAAAAAGGCACAAAGGGAGAGAACTATCTAACTACGACACCTAGTGGTACTTTCCGCACGAGTTGCACCACTCCTTCTTCTTGAAATTTTTATTCATCCCGAAGAGCTTCCTTATGTTACGGTTGAGGTACTTGAAGTCATCTTCCGCCATGCGCTCCCAATCCTCAATTTGCTGTTGCATGGCGTTGATGGTGTGGAAACACTCATCAAGGGATGAGAAGAGCTCCGCAATGGTGTTGCGGCATGCCGCGCAACACACATTGTGCTCCTCCTCCGGATCATCATCTCCATGGTCTCCACCATCCGGATCATTACCGCCGCCTGGGTTGCCTCCTTCGCCTTGCCCTTCCGGATGCTCCTCCGGCTCCTCCTTGGGCACCTCCTCCCAAACGTAGAGATCGTTGTCGTCTCTTCCGCCGTCTGCCCACGAGCTAGGGCTTCGATCATCGGAGTAATCACTATCTCCGTAGAAATCCGCCGGCTCAAGGGTCTTCTCCTGGTAGTCCTTCCTCTTCTTCCCAAGGAGTCTCTCTGAGCGGCGAACGGGAGAAGCGGGCTTCTCCTTCTTCTCCTCAACCCAGGGGTTTAGGCTAGCCAAGCGCCCTCTTGAGACACGCCCTCTGCATTGAATCCTCGCGGTTCTCTTCACTTGCTTCTTGGGTTTTGGCACCTCGCACCGGCGAAGCTCCTCCGTTGCCGGGATTGGAGAGGGAAGGCGTACTACTTCTTCCATGGTCGCCTTCACCTCCTCCTTGTCCTTGGTGCTGCTTGAGGATGCCATGGGTGCTTGGGTGCTTTCGTGGAGGTTGGAGATTGCAATTGAGATGCAAACCTCGAGCTCCCCAGACATCCTTAAATATCCCTGGAAAGATTCGGCCGAAACCCTACCTTACCTATTTTTGTCACCCCCAAAAAGGGAAGACAGGAAAAGGAAATGCACCGAACCGTGTCCCAGAGAAAACGAGCGAAAACGGGCGAAAGGAGGTGGTGGGCCGGTCGGCATGGGCCGGTCGGCATGCCCCCTCTTTTGGGCCCCCACGGCCCAACTTTCGCGGCCCTCGGTGTTTCGTGAATACTAGCTTAGGTGGCGGTAGGGTCCAACTAAAAATTATGAAAAAGGACTCGAAATAAATACAAAAAATAAAACATATTTACAGAAAATTTACCTCGTTTTACGTCTTAGGCTTGACGCTCGGGCTCGTCCTCCATGTGATATATATCAATGTAGTCGATGGGCACGATGTCTTGTTCAAGAAAAACCTTTAACCGTTGACCATTAACCACATATTGATCTCCTTTCACGTCCATGATTGTGACCGCTCCACTTGGCGAGACCGAGTGAACGATGTACGGTCCATCCCATTTGCTCTTCAATTTTCCTTTCCCGAATATTTTGAACCTTGAATTATAGAGGAGAACCTTGTCACCTTCTTTGAATTCCTTTGCTCGAAGCCTTTTATCATACCACCTCTTCATTCTTTCCTTGTAGATGGATGCACTCTCATAAGCTTTGAGCCTCATCTCTTCTAATTCACTTATTTGAATTTTCCATTTGATTCCCGCGGCATCAAAGTCAAGATTCATCTCTTTGATTGCCCAATATGCTTTATGTTCTAACTCCAAAGGTAAGTGACACGATTTACCATAGACAAATTGATATGGTGTCATACCTATGGGTGTCTTGTATGCCATCCGATAAGCCCACAATGCTCCATCCAATTTCTTTGACCAATCTTTACCTCCCTTTTCAACGGTCTTGTTAAGAATGCTCTCGAGCTGCCTATTTGAAGTTTCCGCTTGACCATTGGTTTGTGGGTGGTAAGCCGTGGCCACTCTATGCTCAATCCCCAACTTGGACAAGCATTTTCTGAAGCTATTTCCCGTGAAGTGTGTTCCTCCATCACTTATCAATACTCGCGGGACTCCATAGCGTGGGAATATAGTATTTTTGATCATGCATATGGATTCTTCCGTTCAAGCTCTTCGACAAGGGACAGCTTCCACCCATTTGGATACATAATCAACCATAACCAAAATATGCTCATATCAATTTGAACTTGTGAAAGGCCCCATGAAGTCAATCCCCCATACGTCGAATAGATCAATTTGCAAGTTGTAATTCAAGGGCATAGCATTTCTTTGATTTATATTCCCCGTTCTTTGACATTCCGGACAAGAAGCAACATACCTTTTCAAATCTTCATGCATCTCCGGCCAATAAAATCCACTATCCCATACCTTTGCTTGAGTGCTAAAATGTCCATAGTGTCCTCCATATTCGCCTGAGTGACACTTCCTCAATATTTCGCCTCTTTCATCCCTAGATATACACCTTCGTAAGACTCCATCCGCTCCAAGTCTAAAGAGGTAAGGTGCATCCCAATAATATTTTCGGCTCTCGGCGACCACTCTCCTTTGAGCGTTCCTATCCAAATGATCAAGTGGTATTTTTCGTATGGCTCGAATAATGTTGATCATCCAAGTATCTTTGTCTAGGATGTGATAGAGATGATCATCTCTCATCTTATCTTCAATAGGCTCTTTATCATCCTCATGATTCATCTTTGATAAATGGTCGGCCACAACATTTTCCACCCCCTTTTTGTCTCGAATTTCCATATTAAATTCTTGCAAGAGAAGGATCCATCGAATCAACCTTGGTTTGGCATCTTTTTTAGACAAGAGATATTTGATTGCCGCATGATCGGTGTAGACAATCACCTTAGAATTCACAATATATGATCTGAATTTTTCAAAGGCAAACACTACGGCGAGCAATTCCTTCTCCGTTGTTGCATAATTTAATTGAGCTCCATTAAGGGTTTTGCTAGCATAGTAAATAGCATGTACCTTGCCTTCTTTTCTTTGTCCCAACACCACTCCAACGGCATAGTCACTAGCGTCAAACATTATCTCAAAAGGTTGATTCCAATCGGGTGGTTGGATGACGGGTGTGCTTACGAGAGCTCTCTTTAATGTCCGGAATGCCGCCAAGCACTTCTCATTAAAATTGAATGGCACATCTTTTTGGAGAAGATTGGTCAATGGCTTGGTAATTTTTGAGAAAGCCTTGATGAATCTTCTATAGAATCCCGCATGGCCTAAGAAACTCCTCAAAGATTTGACATCCATTGGGGGTGGAAGTTTTTCAACCATTTCAACCTTAGCCTTGTCCACCTCAATCCCTCTCTCAGATATCACGTGTCCCAACACTATACCTTGTTTCACCGTAAAGTGACACTTCTCCCAATTTAGCACCAAATCAACCTCCGAATATTTAGTGAGAACTTTATCCAAGTTTGCCAAGAAATCCGCGAAAGATTTACCATAAACGGAGAAATCATCCATAAATACCTCAACAATTTCCTTGATGAACTCCGAAAATACCGCCATCATACATCGTTGAAAAGAGGCTGGAGCATTGCATAAACCGAAAGACATTCTTCTATACGCAAATGTTACATAAGGGCATGTGCATGTTGTCTTATGTTGATCATCTAGGTGAATAGGTATTTGCATGAACCCCGAGTACCCATCAAGAAAGCAAAAATATGCATGATTTGCTAACCTCTCAAGCATCTCGTCGATGAACGGTAGGGGGAAGTGATCCTTCTTTGTTGCTTTGTTCAATTTCCGATAGTCAATACACATCCTCCATCCGGTCACGGTTCTTTGCGGTATCAATTCATTCTTCTCATTTTTCACCACGGTCAAACCTCCTTTCTTAGGCACACAATGTACGGGGCTCACCCATTCGCTATGCGGTACCTGGTAGATGATTCCAGCGTCCAACAACTTAATAACCTCCTTCACTACCTCTCGCATGGCATGGGTTAACCTCCTTTGATGGTCCACTAGAGGCTTGCATTGATCCTCCATAGGTATGCAGTGAGTGCAAAATGCTGGGCTGAGTCCTTTAATGTCATTAATCGAATTTCCCATCAATTTCTTGTGCTTCTTCAATAAATTCAGCAACATATCATTCTCCTCGGGACTCAATTCATCACTCACAATCACGGGATAAGTCTTGTCCGGCCCAAAAAAATCATATTTCAATCCTTTGGGCAATGGCTTAAGATCCACCTCCGGTGCTTGTGGTTCCTCATGTACAATTTCTCTAAGATCTTCAAATTTATCCTCCTCTAAGCTTCTGTCTTGCGGTTCTAGTCCCTTGGTTGCTTCCGCTAGCTCTTCATCCAACTCATCATTAGATTGATTCTCCATAGCTCTTTGTAGCGGATCCCTGAAAGTTTCAACAAAACGAAGGCTCCCTACCTCTTCGTCATCAAGAGGTAGGGGTAAGGCAATTCTAGAAGCGGGAAGAAAATTGTATGTGTGATTATTTCCATCAAAATTAATAGTTACTTTTCCTTTTTCGGCATCTAAAACGGCATTAACCAACTTAAGAAAAGGTCTACCAAGAATCACATGATCATTCTTATCATAGTAGACATCAACAATGAAGAAATTGGTTGGAATGCATTTTTCGGAAATTAAATCTTCTAGGTCACGAGCAATTCCTAGAGGTTTAACAATTCTACCATCTCCCATAATTAATTTAGTAGAGGTTGGAACTAGGTCAATGGTATGATCATGAATTGCATCAAAAATCTTAGAAGACAAGACACTTACTTGTGCTCCAATGTCGCATAACGCCTTGCAATTAATGTTGTTAACCTTGCAATCTATACGCGGTGATGTCTTCTCTTCTTCATCGGATCCTATGGCAAAAATTTCAGCGAGGCGGGTGTAACTCCCTAATTTTCCATCATAAAAATAATGTAAGCAACACGGTGTTATAGATTTTGTTTCTAAGGTTTTAAATAATTTATCAATTAAATTTGGCTCTAAAATATTTAAATATCACTTTGGAATAATTTTAGAATCAATAAGTGCTTGTGCATCATATTTTGATTGCATGGTGTTTATATATGTGTTGGTGTGAAGTTTTAAAAGTTTCTAAAATGATTTGAAAATTTTGAAAAAGGTTTGTAGTGTTTAAAGTTTGAAAAGATTTTAAGTTTTGAAAAGGGTTTGAAAGAAAAAGGTTTTGAAAAAAAAAGAAAACCCTTCCCATAACCCATCTCCTCTTTCCAGCCTGCCGGCCCATCTCTCCTTCCCTCTCCCTTTTTAGCCCAACCGGCCTTTCTCACCTCGCGCGGCCCAGCTTAATCCCGCCGGCCCGTTTCTTCCTTCGGCCCAGCTCCCCGCGGCCTGCTTCCCCCTTTCCCCTTCCAGTCGCTGGCAATCCGGGCCCGCCCGTCAGCTCCTCCTCCCACCTTCGGATCCCCTCCCCTGCTCCGCTACAGCCGCGACCGCCGGTCGTTTCCCCGCGCCTTGCGCCTTCCCCTCTGCCTTCAAGCCGGCCATCAAGGCGTGGTGAAGCCCTCCATTCACTTCCTCGCCTTCAAATCCGCCCGTTACCCCTAATCAAGGCCTCTCCTCTCCCCTCATCTTTTTCCCCTTTGGTTTCCCCTAATCACGCGGCCCTTGAATGCCTTGAAGCCGCCGGCGCCCGCCATGGCAATTGATGGCCATTGCCCTCTGGCCGCCGCTCCCTCTCCCTCCTTCTCTCTTTTAAAAGCCGAGGTGGAGCTCCTGCCTCACCCTTTTCGCCGCGCCCGCACTTCTCCTCCCTCGCGCACGTGCCGCCGCCAGAGAGCTCCGGCCGCCGAACTGCAGGGCCGCCCGAGCTTTTCCGCCGACAGTGAAGTGCCTCTGCTTCTCTTCTTTCTTCTTCTTCGCTTTTGTCGCTCACCAAGCCTTCCTCTGTCCCAGGTCCACTCTCCGTCGCCGGACCGAGCAGCATCGTGCGCCGCCCGTAGCCGAACCGCACGCCGTCGAACCCGCCATTCTCGATCTTCCTCACCAACGTCCCCTCGTCGTCGGTGTGCACCTCCTCGGGTCCTCCTCGTCCTTGCTCGTCGTACGCGCTGCTCACACGAGGATCCGGCGCCCGGAAGCTCCCCTCCCGTCGCTGACCGAGCCACCCGAAGCTCACCGCCGCCGGAGCGCCACCGCCGTCATCGATCTCCTTTCCCTTCATTTCTCTGTCGCCAACAAGTTGTTCTGAGGCTTCGCAGCAAGGTGAGAAGCCTTCCTATGCTTTTTCCCCGCGCACTTTGTCACCCGCGTGTGCTCGCCGGCCTTGTGCCCGCCGCCGCCATCCGCCTCGCCGGCCGTAGTCCCTCCACCGTCGCCCGAGCCACCTCTTCAAGCCCGTGGTTGAGTTCGCCTCATCCCCAGCTCTGCATAGGTGCAATCAGCGCTCAAAACCGTGTGCGGGAGGCCATTTTGGCCATCTCCGGCGAAGCGCCGCCCATCTCCGGCGAGCTCCGCCGCCGGCTCCACCGGGCGCCGCTGCCCCGCCGCCGCACGTCGCCTGCGGGCCACCCTGGCCGCCCGATCGCCAGTGGACGGCCCTGATCAGATCGGGGTGTACCCCTTCGATCAGTCCACCGTGGACCCATAGACCAGGTCCACCGCCGGTCCACGGCCGCGCCAGCCGTCCATCAGCAAATCGGCGGCTCAGATCCGTCCGCCCCGGAGTCAAACCGTCTATATACCGGTCAACCCAAACCAGTAGTTGTAGTTTTTGCAAATAAGCCCCTGCAGTTTTGAATATCACAAAAGAGCCCTTCCACCTCCAAAGATCCTTACAGTTTAGTCCTGGTTTTCACAGTTAAGCCCCTAGACTTCTTAGTTTTTCCCACCAGAGGTCCAATCTTGTCTTTTTGCGCTATAGACCTTCGGTTTATATGCATAATCATGTTTTAGCCCCTGGTTTCTTGCAGTTAAGCCCCTGGAAGGCCTGTTTCTTCACAGAAAAGCCCCTGAACCTTATTTTAGTCATATCTTTTGCATCTTTTATCCGTTTTAAGCGTTCTTGATGTTCACGCGACCGTCTTTTCAAGCCCGTCAGTTTCAGAACCTTGTTTTGGCTGTATCTTTTGCGTTTTAGCTCCGTTTCCACCGTTTCAAGTTGCGTTAGGTTCATATCAACTCAAACTACGTGATAGGACCAATGTTGAACATGTTCTTTGTTTTATAATTTATTTAAATATTAAATATGATTAAATCCTTATATACATATGCTTTTCTAATTAAAATCTAATTAGAGTTCAACACGTGTTTTCATAAGAAAGTTAATATGATTAATACTATTTAAATATTTCTTATAATTAAAAGCTAATTAGATGCATACCTTGGTTTTCATAATCAAACTTAAATGGATTAATCTATATTCAATTTGCTTTCCAAATAAAAGAAACATAGGCTATATCCCGAGTTTTCTCAATTAAATGTTAATTTGATTAATATGAACATAAATGTGTTTTTAAATTATAATTTGATTAGTATATCTCGAAATATAAAGTTATACGCTTAGATGCTTTTACATGCTTCTTTTAAAATAAATGTTTAATTTGCATAAATCAAACTTGAATATTTATAAATAAAATTGGACTAGGCTTACATTGTCTTTTAAATACAAAAATAACTTGCTTAATAATTAAATAGGGTATTTCTCTGAAATAACCTATGCACATCTTTTTGAATTAAAATATACCAAGCACTAGCTAGCTCTTGTATGTGATCATCCAAAGCTCCCGATAGTTCCGAGTGTTTTTGCGTTCGTGTTCCTAGAGCCAAACCTTGTTCTCTTTTTAAGCTTTTCATGCTTGGTGTATTGTTTTGTTTATTGAATGTCTTTATGTGTGCTCGTAGACATCGTGTCAGTTTCAAGTGAGCAACCAGTTGAAGTGGATCAAGAGCAAGTTTTTGAAGAAGAAGAACCTCAGTGTTTAAGCAAGAAAGGCAAGTGGATTTCCTCCCCTGCATATTCTATTTTTGTCCCACACAACTTGCATGTTAACTAAAATTTACATTTAAATGTTGTATTGCATAAATTTGATGGGAAATCACCTTTTTAAAGACATGACTAGATTTTATTCCCTTTACCTTGGACAACCCTTTTAAATAAATGTTTTGGGTAGAAATGCTTAGTTGCTATACCTTGGGATGGTTCAAATGAATCTTTTGCAATATGATGAATGTTGATCATGATAACTATGGTGAAGATGATGCTTATGGTTAATAACAAGATTATATGATTTAATTGGAACATGGAGAACCACCCAGGAAAACAGTGCAACCACAGTCCATATGGCTCTGGCTTAGCCAATTAATTAGGAGTGTGGAATTATCTGACAGCCTTATCCGAAAGGAGCACAGGGGGCCGGAGTTGAAGGGGTATAGCCCGGTCCTCTTGGTCGCAGCCTTTGCTAAGGAGCTGTCCACTAGGGAGGGTTATGGTCCGCTCCGCTGCTGTAACTGTTGCGGGCTGTTGGTCTTCTGCATACCTTTGTAAAGGCTTCGTAGCGTCCCTATGCAATCACACCTCGGAAGTGTGGTATGATGCTTGGCCAGCATCACATGGTTGGGTTCAAAGTTCTTCGGAACTTTTACATGAGCTGTGGTGAAAGTGTACAACCTCTGCAGAGTTAAAACTGATCGATCAGCCGTGCTCACGGTCAAGAGCGGCCTGGACCCTCACATGATAAGCAAACATAACGATGGAATTAAATCGTGGTTTTCATATGGTTTTGAGATGAGATGCTTTCCTAAATGCTTAAGTGGGTTGGTATGAACTTACACCTAGTAAATAGGTGCTTGCTAATAAAATTTAACCAACGTTAAAATGCTAACCGCTGCAAAACCTTAGCCTATCCTTGATAGCCTTGCATCTTCCCCCACTTGCTGAGCTCCAACCATAAGTGTGCTCACCCTTGCTTACCCGCTGTTCAGAGGAGAGCACTGGAGAAGAGTACTTCAGCGACTACGATGAGTTCTGAGGCTTGCGTGCCCCCAGTCATGTGCCTGTGGAAGCTGAAGACGGAGTTGCTTCGTCTAGTTATCGTTTGTTCGTTTTAAAAGACCTTGGAGTCTAACGTCTGAGTGTAATAAAGAGATAATGTAATGGTTTAACTCTTATACGTTTTTATTGCTGTTTATTGATATTTCACTCATGACGTCTATCATATGTGTGTAAACTTGATCCTGGCGCACATATGAGATGCATTTGGTTTTCTTCGGAAAATCAGGTGTGACAAATTGGTATCAGAGCAGTAATGACTGTAGGACGCAGCCTTAAGTTAGAAATGGTCGAAAAGTAAGGATTCATATTTTAGAAGGCCTGTCATCTTTCAAAATTGACTTATTTACGTATAAAATCTAATTTAATCTTTGTTTTCTTGTTAAAACACATCTTTTTGTTTTCATCTATACTAAGTTCAGTTCTTGTGCTATCAGCTAGATCTCCACCACCTGTGTTGCCTAATATAAGTTCTTAGTCTGCCTACCCCTGATCAACTTCGATAGAAACGTTCCTGTGAGGACGATCGTTGTGTTAATGTTTGTTGTTTGAACACATGTTTGATTTGGATCTTTGCTTGTGTGAGTTGCATTGTGGAGTGATGGTCACAAATGCAACAAGAAATAAATTGTTAGGTTAATAAAGATAGTGTGGGTTCAAATCTGGGTTATCCTTTTCTGCCATACAAATTGGTTGGAGGATGTCAGGAGATCAAAGTCTAGAAGCAACGCCAACATCAACAACAAGAAAAGATGGATATGATATCAATAATTTTACCTTGCTCTTCAATTTGTTTATTTCCAACCTCTTCTGAGCTTACCTTTATCACCCAACCAGATGGCGAGTCCCAATGGAAATCATGAAGATAAAGACAACAAAGGAAACATTGACATTCCATCTACAACCTCAGCATTTGAACGCAAGATGCTAGAGTATATGGCAACACAAACTCAGACTCTGCAAGTAATGGCTCAAACCATGGTTAATATCCATCAGTATATTATAGAGCAAGCACCAAATCCTAAGAACCCCAACCTTGATATAGGTGATAACCATCAGATTCCATCTGTTCCACCGTCGTCGGACAAAGAAAAGCTATCAGTCATGCAAGCTCAAGTCTTACAGAGACAGAAGCAGACCAACACGTCACCCCCTCATAACACAGAGATGACCAAAGCTGGAGTTCCCACTGGACCAGTAAAGAAGCAAGTTGTAGAAGCATGGAGCCATCAAAATAATAAGAGAAGTCATGGAGCACCAGAGTTGCGAATGAATGAACAACATGAACATATGAAGACTACAAGAACATGTCAATGTTGTGAGCATTATGGTCGTTCATGTCTCCAAAAAGAAGCCAGCCTAATGACAGATGAGGCTAGACAATGTTATCATTTAGACATCAATAAGAAGAGGAAGTTATGTACCCAAAATCCAGTCTTAGAAGAAGTTGCTCAAGCTGTAGATAGTAATCAGATTATCAACCTTGAAGATTGGAGTATCTCTTTCAAGGAATATCAACCTGTTAGAAGCAAGCAATCAAAGAAACAAACCAGTAAAGCAAGTCAGGAGAAGAAAGAGTTATCACATACAATGGCAGATAGCACTACACAACCTAGTTCTAACTAACCACAGCCTAAAGTTGTTCAACCTCCGCATGACGTTTCAATTAGTGAGAATACTGACGCAAAAGCCATTCCACCAAGAGCTATGGTTGAGCAGGAAGGAAGCCAAGATGGATGTCTTGCTATTTTGTTCAAACAGAAGGATATTCTGCAACAGTGCTGCAATCGTAGCAAGTCGGGTCATCACACTAGAAGGTGCCCAATAAAGCAAAATGTGGACAAATCCCAATGGTCATGCCACAATTGTGGTAAAGAAGGACTGCTAGCTGAACAGTGTCCACTGAACCAAGAGTATAGAAAGAAAAGTCTGAATGCCTTGGCAAGAGAAGGATGTTGTGTTGAAACTGTCCAGTCTCCCAAAAGGAGTAAGTTATCCATATCAAGAAAACAGGAGCAATTCGGAGGTGATGTTTCTGAAAAGGTTGATAAATAAATGTCTTCGATATCAGGACGACCAAGTAAAGACAATGATTGGGAAGAAGTAAGGGCACTTCCGAAAGAAACAATCACAGGTTCCATCCAGCTCTATTCAAATCACTTTATCAAGATGAGAAGAAAATCCTACAAAGGCGAATCAATAAGGTCGAGGAAAGGAATGGACAGTTACAAGTGGGGTTAGATTGAGTATCCCATGAGGTGTGATGTTTATAAAGTGAGTTGTGAAGAATAAAGAATTTTGTTTATGGAGCTTGTGTAAAGTGAATTATATGGAAGCAAGATAAGCAGTGTTGGATGCTAAACACCCGAACCCTTGTTTCATGCTAGCCTTTGTGAATCTCGGGACAAGATTCTTTTTAAGGGGGGTAGATTTGTAACACCCTAATTTTCCATCATAAAAATAATGTAAGCAACACGGTGTTATAGATTTTGTTTCTAAGGTTTTAAATAATTTATCAATTAAATTTGGCTCTAAAATATTTAAATATCACTTTTGAATAATTTTAGAATCAATAAGTGCTTGTGCATCATATTTTGTTTGCATGGTGTTTATATATGTGTTGGTGTAAAGTTTTAAAAGTTTCTAAAATGATTTGAAAATTTTGAAAAAGGTTTGTAGTGTTTAAAGTTTGAAAAGATTTTAAGTTTTGAAAAGGGTTTGAAAGAAAAAGGTTTTGAAAAAAAAAGAAAACCCTTCCCATAACCCTTCACCTCTTTCCAGCCCGCCGGCCCATCTCTCCTTCCCTCTCCCTTTTTAGCTCAACCGGCCTTTCTCACCTCGCGCGGCCCAGCTTAATCCCGCCGGCCCGTTTCTTCCTTCGGCCCAGCTCCCCGCGGCCTACTTCCCCCTTTCCCCTTCCAGTCGCTGGCAATCCGGGCCCGCCCGTCAGCTCCTCCTCCCACCTTCGGATCCCCTCCCCTGCTCCGCTACAACCACGACCGCCGGCCGTTTCCCCGCACCTTGCGCCTTCCCCTCTGCCTTCAAGCCGGCCATCAAGGCGCGGTGAAGCCCTCCATTCACTTCCTCGCCTTCAAATCCGCCCGTTACCCCTAATCAAGGCCTCTCCTCTCCCCTCATCTTTTTCCCCTTCGGTTTCCCCTAATCACGCGGCCCTTGAATGCCTTGAAGCCGCCGGCGCCCGCCATGGCAATTGATGGCCATTGCCTTCTGGCCGCCGCGCCCTCTCCCTCCTTCTCTCTTTTAAAAGCAGAGGTGGAGCTCCTGCCTCGCCCTTTTCGCCGCGCCCGCACTTCTCCTCCCTCGCGCACGTGCCGCCGCCAGAGAGCTCCGGCCGCCAAACTGCAGGGCCGCCCGAGCTTTTCCGCCGACGGTGAAGTGCCTCTGCTTCTCTTCTTTCTTCTTCTTCGCTTTTGTCGCTCACCGAGCCTTCCTCTGTCCTAGGTCCGCTCTCCGTCGCCGGACCGAGCAGCATCGTGCGCCGCCCGTAGCCGAACCGCACGCCGTCGGACCCGCCATTCTTGATCTTCCTCACCAACATCCCCTCGTCGTCGGTGTGCACCTCCTCGGGTCCTCCTCGTCCTTGCTCGTCGTACGCACTGCTCACACGAGGATCCGGCGCCCGGAAGCTCCCCTCCCGTCGCTGACCGAGCCACCCGAAGCTCACCGCCGCCGGAGCGCCACCGCCGTCATCGATCTCCTTTCCCTTCATTTCTCTGTCGCCAACAAGTTGTTCTGAGGCTTCGCAGCAAGGTGAGAAGCCTTCCTGTGCTTTTTCCCCGCGCCTTCATGCACTTTGTCACCCGCGTGTGCTCGCCGGCCTTGTGCCCGCCGCCGCCATCCGCCTCGCCGGCCGTAGTCCCTCCACCGTCGCCCGAGCCACCTCTTCAAGCCCGTGGTTGAGTTCGCCTCATCCCCAGCTCTGCGTAGGTGCAATCAGCGCTCAAAACCGTGTGCGGGAGGCCATTTTGGCCATCTCCGGCGAAGCGCCGCCCATCTCCGGCGAGCTCCGCCTCCGGCTCCACCGGGCGCCGCTGCCCCGCCGCCGCACATCGCCTGCGGGCCACCCTGGCCGCCCGATCGCCAGTGGACAGCCCTGATCAGATCGGGGCGTACCCCTTCGATCGGTCCACCGTGGACCCATAGACCAGGTCCACCGCCGGTCCACGGCCGTGCCAGCCGTCCATCAGCAAATCGGCGGCTCAGATCCGTCCGCCCCGGAGTCAAACCGTCTATATACCGGTCAACCCAAACCAGTAGTTGTAGTTTTTGCAAATAAGCCCCTGCAGTTTTGAATATCACAAAAGAGCCCTTCCACCTCCAAAGATCCTTACAGTTTAGTCCTGGTTTTCACAGTTAAGCCCCTAGACTTCTTAGTTTTTCCCACCAGAGGTCCAATCTTGTCTTTTTGCGCTATAGACCTTCGGTTTATATGCATAATCATGTTTTAGCCCCTGGTTTCTTGCAGTTAAGCCCCTGGAAGGCCTGTTTCTTCACAGAAAAGCCCCTGAACCTTGTTTTAGTCATATCTTTTGCATCTTTTATCCGTTTTAAGCGTTCTTGATGTCCACGCGACCGTCTTTTCAAGCCCGTCAGTTTCAGAACCTTGTTTTGGCTGTATCTTTTGCGTTTTAGCTCCGTTTCCACCGTTTCAAGTTGCGTTAGGTTCATATCAACTCAAACTACGTGATAGGACCAATGTTGAACATGTTCTTTGTTTTATAATTTATTTAAATATTAAATATGATTAAATCCTTATATACATATGCTTTTCTAATTAAAATCTAATTAGAGTTCAACACGTGTTTTCATAAGAAAGTTAATATGATTAATACTATTTAAATATTTCTTATAATTTAAAGCTAATTAGATGCATACCTTGGTTTTCATAATCAAACTTAAATGGATTAATCTATATTCAATTTGCTTTCCAAATAAAAGAAACATAGGCTATATCCCGAGTTTTCTCAATTAAATGTTAATTTGATTAATATGAACATAAATGTGTTTTTAAATTATAATTTGATTAGTATATCTCGAAATATAAAGTTATACGCTTAGATGCTTTTACATGCTTCTTTTAAATTAAATGTTTAATTTGCATAAATCAAACTTGAATATTTATAAATAAAATTGGACTAGGCTTACATTGTCTTTTAAATACAAATATAACTTGCTTAATAATTAAATAGGGTATTTCTCTGAAATAACCTATGCACATCTTTTTGAATTAAAATATACCAAGCACTAGCTAGCTCTTGTATGTGATCATCCAAAGCTCCCGATAGTTCCGAGTGTTTTTGCGTTTGTGTTCCTAGAGCCAAACCTTGTTCTCTTTTTAAGCTTTTCATGCTTGGTGTATTGTTTTGTTTATTGAATGTCTTTATGTGTGCTCGTAGACATCGTGTCAGTTTCAAGTGAGCAACCAGTTGAAGTGGATCAAGAGCAAGTTTTTGAAGAAGAAGAACCTCAGTGTTTAAGCAAGGAAGGCAAGTGGATTCCCTCCCCTGCATATTCTATTTTTGTCCCACACAACTTGCATGTTAACTAAAATTTACATTTAAATGTTGTATTGCATAAATTTGATGGGAAATCACCTTTTTAAGGACATGACTAGATTTTATTCCCTTTACCTTGGACAACCCTTTTAAATAAATGTTTTGGGTAGAAATGCTTAGTTGCTATACCTTGGGATGGTTCAAATGAATCTTTTGCAATATGATGAATGTTGATCATGATAACTATGGTGAAGATGATGCTTATGGTTAATAACAAGATCATATGATTTAATTGGAACATGGAGAACCACCCAGGAAAATAGTGCAACCACAGTCCATATGGCTCTGGCTTAGCCAATTAATTAGGAGTGTGGAATTATCTGACAGCCATATCCGAAAGGAGCACAGGGGGCCGGAGTTGAAGGGGTATAGCCCGGTCCTCTTGGTCGCAGCCTTTGCTAAGGTGCTGTCCACTAGGGAGGGTTATGGTCCGCTCCGCTGCTGTAACTGTTGCGGGCTGTTGGTCTTCTGCATACCTTTGTAAAGGCTTCGTAGCGTCCCTATGCAATCACACCTCGGAAGTGTGGTATGATGCTTGGCCAACATCGCATGGTTGGGTTCAAAGTTCTTCGGAACTTTTACGCGAGCTGTGGTGAAAGTGTACAACCTCTGCAGAGTTAAAACTGATCGATCAGCCGTGCTCACGGTCAAGAGCGGCCTGGACCCTCACATGATAATCAAACATAAAGATGGAATTAAATCGTGGTTTTCATATGGTTTTTAGATGAGATGCTTTCCTAAATGCTTAAGTGGGTTGGTATGAACTTACACCTAGTAAATAGGTGCTTGCTAATAAAATTTAACCAATGTTAAAATGCTAACCGCTGCAAAACCTTAGCCTATCCTTGATAGCCTTGCATCTTCCCCCACTTGCTGAGCTCCAACCATAAGTGTGCTCACCCTTGCTTACCCGCTGTTCAGAGGAGAACACTGGAGAAGAGTACTTCAGCGACTACGATGAGTTCTGAGGCTTGCGTGCCCCCAGTCATGTGCCTGTGGAAGCTGAAGACGGAGTTGCTTTGTCTAGTTATCGTTTGTTCGTTTTAAAAGACCTTCGAGTCTAACGTCTGAGTGTAATAAAGAGATAATGTAATGGTTTAACTCTTATACGTTTTTATTGCTGTTTAATGATATTTCACTCATGACGTCTATCATATGTGTGTAAACTTGATCCTGGCGCACATATGAGATGCATTTGGTTTTGTTCGAAAAATCAGGTGTGACACGGGCAAATGGTGACGCCTCGGGCTTGATTCCCATGATTCTTTTAGCTTCGGCCACATGGTCCGGATCAACTTCTTCGCTGAAGAGTTTTTGAAGGACCTCCCCGGTTGTCTCTATGTTGCATGAGTGTTCCACTTGTTTTTCCGGCAGAAAGTCTATCTCCAAAGCTTTTGCCATCCCTTTTTGATTAGGGAATGGTCTCCTCTTGTCAAAGATTTCTCCAAAATCAAGTGGGATCCAATCCATTTGCTCGAACTCCCTTAGTGGCTTTGCGCTTGACATAGTCCTTTCATTTGCTTTGCCTGTCTCAGCGTGATCACTCTCCGGGATAGTTCTAGTTTCCTCATGTTTGGCTTCTTCAACCTTTTGAAGGATTGATTTCTCTTTCTTCTCTTCCGGAGCTGTATTTCTGAAAATTGCAGCAAGGGGTGCCACACTTGTATCAAATTCCGGCTTTCCCGAAAGTCGTATTTCCCAATCTCTTCGCATGGCTGCCGCTTTACTTATTTTTTGTAGAAGTTTGGCAGCTTCCGTGAGTGTTTTCTCCATGAGATCCCCTCCTGCACACATTTGAACGTATTCCATGCAACTAGGGGTTAGGGAAAAAAAGAATGTATGCAATAGTACGTCACCCGGGAATCTGAGTCTTGGTCCTTGTTCAACTAGTTCATTGAATCGATTCCACGCTTGATCAATCCCCTCTTCTTCTCCTTGCTTGAAAGTCATCACTTGCATCCTTATATGTTGAATCTTGGTTATAGGGAAGAACTTGGCACAAAATTTCTTTACCAATTGATCCCAATTTCCCTCGGCTTCGAAAGACGCAAATGAATACCACTTTGTTGCTTCATCGGCAAGTGAGTAGGGAAAAAGATTCCATTTAAACCAAGTGTCGGGAACTCCCTCTTGTCGCACCATATTGCACAATGTCGTGAAGCGCTGGATATGTCTATATGGATTGTCCGTCTCCATCCCTCGGAACGGATTAGTTGCTGCCATCCTAATGATTTGAACTCTAATTTCGTACCTTGTCGCTTCGAGAATCGAATCCGACTATTGTACCTTGATGTCCTCACATCGAGGGCTGGCATAGTCTCTTAGTGATTTTTCTGGTTCCTCCAAAGGATTTCCAACGAGCGCCATCTAGACAATCAAAAACAAAAACAAAAGAGTGTGTTTTTCTAGAACACAAAAGTTAGATGTTAGTAATCAACAAAATCAATGAGCGATTAAACGAAGTAAACTGGCTTGCTCCCCGGCAACGGCGCCAGAAAAAGGGGCTTGTTGACAGTTCAAAACCGCGTTCAACTTCACCGCAAGTCCACGGAGTGACTTGGTGCCTTTTTCACCAAGGGAGGGGACCCCCTAGGTTCTTGTCAATCCACGGAGCAAGGGAATTACTTGCGTTTAACCGAACACTAACTTAGTTAATTAGGGACTTTATGATGTAAAGATTAATCTATAAAGTAAAGACAAACTAACCCTAAATTATGTTAAAGAGAAAGACAAAGGTGTTCACGAGTATGAAAGACGTATGCCCATGGAGTCTAGGTACTTGAGATGCAATCACCCAAAACATGGTAAAACCCCGATCCAATCTATCTAAGGGTGTGAACGAAGAGTTAAGCGTTTCCCTTCCCTCATACTTGTCACTACGCGAAGGTAATCGTCTCTAACCCTAATGAACACGGTATGTTGATGTGATCTACGGGAGCAACCCCGATGGCAATGGTAGCTAACCTTAAACATTAAGCATCATCAACATGAAGGTATGATAGACAAAGATCCAAACAAAGAGTGGGTGACTACATGTCAAGATCCATTACAACTCCATGGACAAACGATTACTTTACCCCATCAAGACGCTAGGCATGGCACCGTTGGTGGATGCCCCCGATGGAGTCCGTCTCTCGCTGTCCTTCAACTCCGGCAGCGTCGTGGCAAGGCCCTGGCATCCTCCTTCCTCGTGGTAGCCTCCGTTGACCTAGGTGATGATCCTCCTCGATCTTCACCCTCTCGATCAACCCTCTTCCTTGTGTTTAATCTCCCAAGGCTTCTCTGGTCGTCTTTCGCGAATGGCTCCTCCCCTCAAACAATTAGTGTTCTGCGAATATATCACCGAAGAAAGGCGGAGGCGAACTGAGGCGAGGAGGGGGTGGGCCAACCGGCCTGGCCCATCCTCGGCCCGGTTCGTCTCCGTCTTTTGCCACGTGTCATTTCTTGCATTTTGGGGTTTTTCCTCCTTCAGATATGGGCTTCGGACGTCGTTATCTCCGCGACCAAGTTAAGGGGTGTTTATGCATGATCTTCCGGTCTTTTCATCTTGGTCCTCGGAGATTCTTCTTCGAAGCTCATTGGTCCTTGCCACCTTTGGAGTCAAGTTCACGCACAGTCGGAGCCTCTTGATCATCATGTAAATCGTCCTTCGAACCGAATGTATTTCTTCTCATTTAGTGCATGAATTCCTGCGTAAACACCATACTCCAAAACACACATCCAACGATGAACTTGTTATATCATTAGTATGCCTAGTGGCGGGTTAGTTCCAAAATGAAATCCAAACTATAACTTAACAAGTGTTCTTGGTTGACGGAAATCGACCACCAACATCCCCCCACGCTTAGATCTTGCGCATCCTCGAGCAAGTTGCTCAAAAGTTAATCATCCATGGAGTTTGAAAACATGCTTCGTCAAATCCTTCCTTTCAAGTTAGTCAATCATTCATCTTTAATATAAGAGACATGAATTAAAAATCATAATGTAAACATGGGCATTTAGAAACTACCAATTCAAGACTTACCCCACAACTCTTACCTTTTCACTAGAGATCATCAACTTCATCCACACTTGCTTTCTTACTTCCTTTGTAGGGTTTTTGCACTTTTAAAAATAAAAATCCTGCACAAAGCATTAGACAAAGCTCTTCTCCAAGTTCTTTCATGTCACTCATTAAGGTGGCTATCTGTTGGTATTTCTTAACGTCACCACTAGTTGTACACCTAGCGTGAGCGTAAAATCCACCTGGGTATATCGACGGGTACGAAAGAATTCGCAAGCGCACGGAAATACCGCTGTAGCACTTCCCCAAAGGAGTATTCCAAAGGGTATCGAATCCAAGGAACAATGTGTACTACTTTCTATCCTAGACTTTATCCAAGGACACAACTCTATAGGATGAGATGAAGATGGAAAGGATCTTGCTGATAGCGTGAGAGTTGAGAACAGCCTCTTGATTAGGGACTTCTCGTTTCGGACACCGGCCCCTCCTGACTATAACAGTTGGTTCACGGGAAATGGTTGCCTACACACTGTATCCGGACGTGGGGGATTTCAGAGGGTCCAACAGCTGTCACTACCGCGGCCTACCCCAAGACAAACCGTGGGATACAGGGCAAACGAAGGATAACCCGAAGTCTAGACACCACGTCTACACCACCGATTACTACTATAGCATGGTTACGTCTGTCGACCCGTAACAACACTATAACACTTCGTACGAAGACGGAGCGGCGAACCCACGAGAGAGAGACCCGAACTCACTCAGATATACGCTATCCTATGCAAGGGATCACGAATGAACTTGATCTCAATTAGGATAAAGGAGCATCCACTAACTCTGATTAAACTAGCAGGCATACAAACAGGATACAACTTAAGTGTTTATGACAGAAGATCAAGGGTCGTGTTCGTGAAGAACACGAGCCTCTAACTTATGAACAAACACAAAAGTATGAGAAACTCGATCGTCAACTGGATCGAGGAAGCGTGTTCTTGAGGAAATGTGCCAAACACCATGGCACAACCCCAAGACACCACCCCACCTTCCTTCTAATCTCTAAAGCACTAGCAAGCCAGCACTAATCCTATGCAAGAGCTCTCCTCTCCTAATGAGAGAAGTCAAAAGGCAAAAGTGAAAAGGAGGAGGAGAAGTGTGTGTCCTATTCTCTAACCCATCTACTTCTATTTATAGGCCTGGGCACCGGCGTGGAAACACCCTGGGAATGAAGTAAGGAACCAACCAGGAACCACCACATGGAAGGCCAGGATTGGGCGCCACAAGGTCGGTTTGGCCGACCTGTGGTGTCGGCCGACCCCTTGTGGGCCCCACCCGCCTTGTGTTTTCTCCTGGTGTCTGATATGCTGGTCCTTATGGCGGTTCTAGGTGTCCACGTGTTTTGGAGGCGGTTTAGGCGCTCTGGTGGGCCATGGGATCCATGTGATATACGCGTGGCGACTCCTGATTCGCCGAGGCTTTCTCCCTTGGATTGGTGACATCATGGATCCAGGGGGTGCTTGCATGGCAGCCCCTCATTGGCTGAGCCTGGATTGCTTGGAATGGTGAGGTGGATGGATAAGGTGTGCTTTTGCTCTCTCTCTTGTGCCTATTGCCTGCATTTGAATATACACCACAACTTGTGGAAATTGTCAGTGTAAGGCCCTATTCTATTGTGAATGTATATTTTTCATGTCAAAATGCAGGCGTTGACGGCCATAAATATGGTACTTAACAGCCATGAACAACTCCCCCACACTTGACCTTTGCTCGTCCCTGAGTGAAGGTGAGAGGTTCAAGGTGGAAAATCTACTCAAGGTGTAGAGCAAACAAGAGATCACTCCAAACTTTTACCTTGGACTTGTGAGCTTGTGGAGTGTCTATCATGCTATCTTGGGTAGTTGAAGAATGGAACGGTCATGAATAAAATCATTCCTGCTCATCATGTCAAGTAACTTGGGGTTTTGCAATAATTTTTCAAAATAATCCTTGCTTAGCTCCTCATTTGATTCTCTCAGATCACTCAATGTGCATATGTCCTCACCAAGGCATTAGATTGTCTTACTTCATCCTACTTCTAATGATGGCTGTATGTGGAGTTCAGGGTAGGATAACAGATAAGGCATACTTGTATCACATATATCACAAAGTAAAAGACTGGATCCAAGACAAAATCAAATCACACAATTAGATCAAGATGTGCACGTATATGGATATGGTGAGTATGGTAAGGTGGATACTAGGCCCGGAATGGGTGCTAGATATTACCATACATGTACGATGAATGTTGGTTGATGGTGAGGTGGACACTAGCTCCGAAATGGATACTAGTTATCACCATCTAAGTTATGGAACTCCTTTTTGCATGATTCTCCCTCTTGTATAAAAATCCTTTGAGAACATGGCTATCTCTATTATTATTATTATTATTATTATTATTATTATTATTATTATTATTATTTTGTTTTTTGGTTTTTTTGTGTGGACCTTCATGTGTCCAACTCTTTTTTTCCCAATAGCCATGTCTCTTTTGTAACAAAAACTAGGAGGGAGAGATCAACACATATGGGGCCTTATTCTCACGGAATGTGAGAGCCATGTGTGGTTCGAGGACCGGTGGATGTTCGCTTCCTGGTGTGATGAGTGATTGACAACGTGGTGTGGACTGATTCTTGGCTAAGTATTGCAGGTGCAGGTTGCGGCTTGACTGGTGTTGGTGCAGATGAAGAACGAGCGCGAAAGGTCGTTGCCGGTGAGGCCTCCAGGTGTGGAGAAGACAAGTAGGCTTGGTTCGAGGGACCCGGTGGCCAGCGGGATCAAGTGCGGGCCGCATGGTGGCAAGAACAGTAAGATGAAGTCACGGACGGTTTCTTGGTTAAGCCTCAAAACCAAGGTCGAGCCGGGACTACGTGGGAGCCGAGTCATGAGTGGTGATTGGCGGAGGCTACACCGAGTTCGCGGGGTTTCCGGTGGTTCACCAGAAAACCACTGGGTTCCTTGGTTGATCCACAAAGCCAAGACCGAAGAACCGAAGACGGAGGTGCAGCAGCATCGGACCGGTGGGTACCGGTCTGACCGGTGAGGTACACCGGTCTGACCGGTGTGCGGCGACACAGTCCAGAATCTTCGAAGCGGACGACACGCGTCGGGATCGCAAGGCTTGCGTCGAGGCTAAGCAAGTTTGCGGTCGCTGGGCATCCATCCGATGGAGCAAAGACAAAGATTTCCGAATTCGCCCTTGAGGGGCATGTATCCCTAGTTAGCTAGTAAGGGTATTTTCGTCTTTCGGTTGCCTCCATATAACCCAAGTGGTGAGAGGATGGCAGCCATCTCTTGGAACCCTAGCTCATTTGGTTTTCCTATTTTCCCTTCCTATTTTCCTTAGGATTTTCATAGGACTAGCTTGAGAGCTTCATGGTGAGATCTTGTGAGAGGGAAGGATGATCGGGCGACAAGCTAGACCTTGTATGAACCTCTTTGGTATGTATAGATGATTCAGCATGGTTCCTCAAGGCTTGCTCTGATACCAATTGATGGACCGATTAGGCGACCAGAGAGGGGGGGAGTGAATGGGAGCCGATAAAAATTCTCCGGTGAGAACTCGGCTATGCCCCAAAATCACAACCACGGATTCCACACAAGCTTGTCAAGGTCACATAGTCACAACGGACCTACCAACCCTAGGAACAAGTCTTGAAAGGCTAAGAAGCAAAGCGGAAGCAAACACGGAGGAAGACGGACCAAAACAAGGTTACCAGACCCCTACCGGATCATCCGGAACCAACCTCCGGATCACCCGGGAGCTAACAGTACCGTGCCGGGTCACCCGGCCCTTACCTCTGGATCACCCTACAGCCAACAGTGCTATACCGGGTCACCTGGTCCTTACCTCCGGATCATCCGAGGCAGCACAGAAAACAGCCTGCGAAACAGCCCCAAACTTTCGATCGATGGATCTCCCAAACCGCTTGGAGTCTTGAGAAGAAATTTTGGGAAGATGATGAGCACCCCAAAGGGAACATATGCCCCAAAAATTTCGGCCTCTAACTCCCTACAACTCCCAGAATCACAAATCTTGGCCAAGAACACTATGAACTAGGGTTCATCCGAAAATCAACGAATCGAAGGTCAAATCCGGCGTTTGAGGGGTCAGGATCATCCACAAAGAGGCACAAGGCACTCAGCCATGATCCCCTCAAAGAAATCCGGAGAGAAACGCCCTCAAATCGATGAATCGAGCGACGAACGAAAATCCCAAGAAAAGGCTCCGAAAATCACCAAAAAAGGGAAAACGGGAGAGACACAATCAAAGCTTGGATGTGTCTTTCCTGTTTCTCCTTTTTGGTGATTTTCGGAGCCCTTTCTTGGCAATTCTCTTGGAGCGATTTCGAGGCCTTTGTCTTTGGGATTTGGTGGGGGATGTATGCTTGAACCCTTCGTGGTTCTTTTCCCTTTGATTCCCCTCCCAAATCCGTGAGTAAAGGGGCTCGATTTTGAGGTTTTCTTGGCTCTAGGGTTAGAGGCGTTCTTGGTGGGATTTCTTCGATTCCTCTCAGTTTAGCAAGTTTTGGTGGACCAAATCTTGGCTATGGAGTGCCCATGAGGTGTTCCTACTATCCCCAAAGTCTTGTGCAAAACCGTGGAGCGATTTGGGAGATCGGGAGTTGGATTTGGGGGAGTTGACCCGCGGGTGTTGTTCATCCCGAGAGCTCAGGTCACACCGGCCTGACCGGTGCCTCTCACCGGTCTGACCGGTGCAGACTCTTGGTTGAGTTTTGCTCGGGTGAACGTTTTGGTGAGTTCCCTGTTGTCTCGTGTTGCCGCTGTTTCAAGTGTGCTTCAGTTTGGAGCTCAGTAGGTCTGTTCGGTGGATTTGGGATTTCCTGGCTTGGACCGGTCTGACCGGTGAGCTACACCGGCCTGGCCGATGTAGAGGCCTTCTGTGGAAGTTCTCAGATTTTTCCAGCAGGGACCGGTGCTGCTCACCGGCCTGACCGGTGTAGTACAGTGGTGCTCGAGTTGCTAGTTCCGCTGCGTTCTCGAGTCAGTGTAGGTGGTTGTTGGTTCCTAGGACCAGTAGCACTCCAGTGGCTACGTGGTCTTGGCCAACTTGGGTACTTGTGTCAGAGAAGTGTTTCGGAAGCCATGTACGTCTTGTTGGAGTTCCCATCTCCTTCGAGAAGAATTTTTATCGGCTCCCATTCACTCCCCCCTCTCTGGTTCACCTAATCAGTCCTTCAATTGGTATCAGAGCCGGTTCGGGTCTTCATTGACTCTTACCAGTCTAAGATCCAAAGATGGCGTACCAGGAACAGGGTTCGGGTCCTCCGCACTTCGATAGGAAGAACTACCAGATGTGGCAGAGGCGGATGGCGGTGTTCCTCCGCGGAAAGGGTCAGATCCTTTGGGACGTTATGGTGAACACAGCTTATGTTCATCCGATTAACTTCCTTGCTCTAGGATCGAGGGATATGTTCGACGCCAACAACAAGGCGGTCGACTACTTGTTTCGTGCTCTGTGTCAGTCCAAATTCGATCGGGTTCAGACAGAGGACTTAGCTTGTAGGATTTGGGAGCAGTTGAAGGATGCTCATGCTGGGAATGCTCAGGTTCAGGCTCAGATGTACGTGACTTATCGGAGAGAGTACGAGAACTTCACTCATCTCCCCGGTGAGTCCGTCGATGCCCTTTTCCAGCGGTTTACGGTCGTGGTGAACAACATGAGAGCCAATGTGGCTGTGCTCCCATACGATGATCATGATAGAGCCGTGAAGCTCTTGCACTCGTTGGATCATACCGTATGGGACGGGAAGGTCGAGGCTATCCTTGAGTCCGAGAAGTATGACACCTTGACCGTGAACGAGCTATTCTCGAAGCTCAAGTCGGCTGAGTTGGACCGTGGTATGACAGCCAAGATCGAGATCCCGACTGATTCTCATAGTCTTGTTCTCGTTGGTGGCAAAGGAGCTAAGTCTAACGCTAACACATCCTCCAGGATGTACTCTCTGTCTTCTTTGATGTCTTTGCCAGACGAGGAGTTCGACGTGCTTGGAGAGGACGAGCTGGCGTTGCTGACCAGGCGGTTCGAGAGGCTGCACGAGAACCGGGTGAACACAAGGAGGACAGCACGGACATGCTTTCAGTGCGGCAAGCCAGGACACTTCGTCGCCAACTGCCCGGAGAAGACGGAGAACAAGGACGGCTACAAGGACAGCTACAAGCACCGGTCAAGCAAGGACGGCAAGTACAGATCGAGGCGCGATCACAAGCACAAGAACAAGCACAAGGACGAGCGACGGTCGAGGAAGAAGGACGGTCGCGGCAGGAAGGCTCGAGCGATGGTCGGAGCGAGCGACATCGACTCCAGCTCTGCCTACTCTTCCTCGAGCTCGAGTAGCAGCGAAGATGAAGGTGATCGGTGCAAGAACAAGAAGGCGTCCAAGAACTTGAGCGGGTTGAGCTGCTTCGCGGGAGATGGCTTCTGTGGCATGGCTTGTAGCTCCGGCAGCAAGAAGAGTCACCAGAGCGACTCGGACTCCGACTCTGAGGATGAGGTACGTGACGAGCTTCCCTTCTTGCGTGAGGAGAACGAGCGTCTTGGCAAGTTGCTTGATAACCGTGATGACATGCTTAGAGAGGCCAAGAAGATGAGGAAAGAGCTTAGGGCCTCACTAGAAGATGCTAGGAACCGTGTGGCTGAGCTAGAAACCCAGAACCTAGATGCTAAGCTTGAAATTGATTCGCTTAAGGCTTCTCCTGTGGTTTCTGATGAGATTGATTGCTGTGATTGCTCTGTGTACCTAGCTGATCTTATTGCTCTTAAGGTTAAGCATGCCTCTACTTGTGATGAACTAGATGTGCTTAGAGTTGAAGTGGCTGAGCTTAAGTCTAGACCTGCTTTGCTAGGTGCTTGCACTTCTTGCCCTGTTTTGCATGGAAAGATCGATGAGATGCATGATTACACTGTTTCGCTTGAGGCTAAGTTGAAAGAGCCTATTCCTACTTCTTTCTCTACTTGTGAAGTGCATGCTGTGAAAAATCTGGAACTTGCACACTTTGTGGATCGCTTGCAGGATGAGAATGATGAGTTGAGGAAAATGATGGGTTGGTTGTCGGGGCATGAACCTCAGCTTAGGATGATGATAGAGGCATACAAGCGCTATGATGGGCAAGCACTTGGTTCGGAGAAAGTTGGAGAGTGTAGTGGTGAGGGAGGAGAGAAGATTGGTGACATCAAAGCTCCACCAAAAACCTTCCACAAAAATGCCTATGCTCCTAAGCCCAACCCACTGAAAAACAAACTTGACACAACCCCAGATCCTCCCATATTCCCTCACTCCACAAATGATTTCCAAAAACCCATCAAGTTCAAGAGTGACTTGGGGAATGTGTTCTTTGGGAAAGAGGGTGTGAAGCCTAGTGAGGAGAAACCGGTTGAGAAGTCGAGTGGAGAGAAACCAAGTGAGCAGCCCCATCCCAAGCCTAAACCTAAGCCCGTGCGGTTTCATTGTGACTATTGTGGGAGAGATGGTCACAAGGGCGAGTTTTGCTTCAAAAGGAAGCGTGAGGAGAGAATGGCTAGAGAGTGGGCTAACAAGGACAGGTACCACCCTTTAATGGTGTACCTGAGCCTCGTATGCAGATGCCCAGGGCCAAGGCGATTGTGAGGACGGTTCCGGCTTGGGGAGACCGGAAGGTAGCAGGTGGTGCTGCTGGCCGAGCTACACCGGTCAGACAGGTGCACTACACCGGTCAGACCGGTGCAGGTCTGGACAGACAGCGGTCTGGTTTTCGTGCTCGTGAGGATGCTCGGTTTGGTTCAGGTGGTCGTGGTTCTGGTGGTTGGTATGGAAAGTCTGCAGGTGGTCAGTTTGCTAGACGTTCTCCACCTCGTGCTCAATACGGGGGTGAGAGGAGTCGTAGCTTTGAGATGGAGAGGAGGAACGGTCCACGGTCTTCTTTTCGTGGCTTTCGTCCTCCTCCAGCTAGAGAGGGTTGGTTCCCTCGTAGTGGTTACCGTGGTGGTGTTCGTGGTGGTAGCTTTGATAGGCGTGATGATATGGTTTGTGCTAACCCCACTTTGGAGCAAATGGCTCGGCACTGGTTTTACTCTTTTGGTACTAACCCCAGTGCTGAATCGTTTGTTCACTCACGTGCTCACTTTTGAATTTCAGGTGGGAGACTTGAGGAACGTTTGGTTGATTGACTCCGGTTGCTCGAGGCATATGACCGGGGACAAGGGGTGGTTCTCAAGTCTCGTCCCGGTGGTGTCCAGGACGTACATCACCTTTGGGGACAATGGGCGAGGGCGTGTGCTATCAGAAGGTGAGATCAAGGTAAGTGACAAGGTCACTCTCAGGCGTGTTGCTCTTGTTCAATCGCTGGGGTTCAATTTGCTTTCCGTGTCCCAGTTGTTGGATGAGGGCTTTGAGGTGTTGTTTCGGCCTGGTGGTTCTCGGATTTTAGATTCTCGAGGGGACCTAGTTTGCATGGTCGTTCCCGAGGGTCAAGTGTTCTGAGCTGATTTCTCTCAGTCTTCTGGTGTGGAGCGTTGCTTTTTGGCTGGTTCTTCGAGTGAGTTGTGGAAGTGGCATAGGAAGTTGGGTCACTTGAGCTTTGACCTTTTGTCTCGCTTGAGTAAACTCAATTTGGTCCGAGGATTGCCACGGTTGAGGTTTGAGAAAGAGTTGGTTTGTGCGCCGTGTAGGCATGCCAAGATGGTAGCCTCTTCTCACCCGCCTCTCACTGATGTGATGACTGAGCGTCCATGCGAGCTGCTCCATATGGACCATGTTGGCCCAGCTCGTGTGCGATCTGCGGGTGGGAAGTGGTATGTCCTTGTTGTGGTGGACGACTACTCTCGGTATGCGTGGGTGTTCTTTCTTGAGGAGAAAGGGGAGACGTTTGGTTTTGTTCGAGATCTTGTCTTGAGGTTAAGAAACGAGAGGCACGGAGATGCCATACGAGCGATCCGCAGTGATAATGGCTCGGAATTCAAAAACTCTCACTTCGAAACCTTTTGCCATGACTTGGGTCTTGAACACCAGTTTTCGAGACCGTATACGCCTCCCCAGAATGGCGTGGTGGAAAGGAAAAACAGGACCTTGTGCGAGATGGCTCGGACGATGCTCGACGAGCATAGGACTCCGAGAAGGTTCTGGGCTGAGGCGGTCAATACCGCGTGCTATGTGTCGAACAGGATCTACCTTAGGGTTCACAAGAAGAAAACCTGTTACGAGTTGATGCACGGTCGCACACCCAAGGTGAGTCACTTCCATGTCTTTGGTTGTAAATACTTCATTCTGAAGAAAGGGAAGAAGTTGGACAAGTTTGAGGCTAGGTCTGTCGATGGCATTTTCTTTGGTTACGCATCTCATTCTAGAGCATTTCGTGTGCTCAATCTTGAAACTAACCAAATCGTGGAGACTTGCGAGGTAACCTTCAACGAGACATAGCCACGTAGTCAGCTTGTTTTTGATTGTGTAGGTGACGACGAACTTGGCGAGGAGATCTTTCAGGAGGAGGAGCATGAACATGGAGATGATGAAGATGGCGGTGTGGTGCCCGCGGCTGAACATGTACCTACTACTTCGACGATGATCGAGAACGGGCCCTCTCCCACACCTACAACGACAAACCCAGATCAAGGCGAAGCTGCTGTTGAGGGGGAGGTAGCATCAAGGCGAGAACCTACCCGGCGGGTGCAAGTGGATCACCCAGCTTCGAGAATCATCAGCGACATGAATGAACGTACTACACGGTCGAGGGTTCGGAACAATTCTCATTTTGCTCATGCCGCTTTTGTTGCCACCTTTGAGCCCAAAGACATTGGACACACGCTATCTGATCATAATTGGGTTAATTCGATGCATGAGGAGTTGGAGAATTTTGAGAGGAACCAAATTTGGGTGTTAGTTGACCCTCCCCCAGGGTGTAAGCCGATTGTGACAAAATGGGTGTGGAAGAACAAAGAGGGAGAGAAAGGAGAAGTAGTGAGGAACAAGTCGAGGCTTGTTGCTCAGGGGTATAGTCAGAAAGAGGGGATCGACTACGAGGAGACCTTTGCTCCCGTAGCTCGTTTGGAGGCGATTAGGATCCTTCTAGCCTTTGCCGTGGCTAAAGGGTTCAAATTGCACCAGATGGATGTGAAGAGTGCTTTCCTAAATGGTGTGTTGGAGGAAGAGGTGTATGTGAGGCAACCACCGGGGTTTGAGAGTGAGAAGTACCCCCACCGAGTGTACAAGTTGAGGAAGGTGCTGTATGGGTTGAAGCAGGCGCCTAGAGCTTTGTATGGTAGGTTGAGGGGGTTCCTGTTTGAGAGAGGGTTTGAGATGGGGAAGGTCGATCAGACCTTGTTTCTCCTCAGGCAGGGCAAAGATATCCTGATTGTGCAGGTGTATGTGGATGATATTGTCTTTGGTGGCTCGTCTAACTCTCTTGTTGCAAGGTTTGCAGAAGACATGAGCAGGGAATTTGAGATGAGCATGATGGGTGAGTTGCAGTTCTTCCTTGGGCTCCAGATCAAGCAATCAAAGGAAGGAACATTTGTCCACCAAGCAAAGTACACCAAGGACATTGTGAGGAAGTTCAAGATGGAGGACTCCAAGGCCATGGCGACGCCTATGAGTACGACTACAGCTCTTGATGCGGACGAGGAAGGTGAGCATGTGGACCAGAAGGAGTACCGGAGCATGATCGGGTCACTCCTCCACTTGACGGTGACGAGGCCGAACATCCAGTTCTCGGTATGTCTGTGCGCTCATTTTCAAGCGTCTCCAAGGACTTCGCATCGGCAAGCGGTCAAGCGCATTTTCAGGTATTTGCGTCATACTCCCGACTTCGGCCTTTGGTACTCCGCGTCTTCTTCTTTGGCTCTTCATTGTTTTTCAGACGCGGATTTTGCCGGGTGTCAGTTGGATAGGAAGTCCACTTCTGGGACTTGCCAGTTCTTGGGTTCTTCTTTGGTGTCTTGATCTTCCCGCAAACAGTCGAGTGTTGCTCAATCCACTACCGAGGCAGAGTATGTGGCCGCAGCTAGTTGTTGCTCTCAGCTCCTTTGGATCACATACACCATGAGTGACTTTGGTGAGGAGTATACCCATGTCCCACTTCAATGTGACAGCACCAGTGCCATAAGCGTTGCAAAGAACCCAGTGCTCCATTCCAAAACCAAGCACATAGAAGTGAGGTATCATTTCCTGAGAGACAATGTAGAGAAAGGGAAGATAACCTTGATCCATGTACCTACACATGACCAACTAGCCGATATTTTCACCAAACCCCTAGATCAAGCAACTTTCACTCGTTTGCGGGGGGACCTTGGTGTGTGTTTGATTTCTTGAGTTGGTGTGTGGGAGCTCCTTTGTAGCATATGTATAGCTTTCCTTTGTGCATTTCTTGCATTTGGCATGGCATATGTAACATGATGTATAGGCATCTTTGTATCTTAGGTTGCATGCATTTTGTATCATATGCATTGTTTAGGAAACGCTTCTCCTATATATATTGTTCACCATGGTATGATATATATGTCCTTGTGAGCTAGTTTGGTAAGCTATGGTTAGTTTGGCTTAGCTCTTGATGATCTTGATTTATATCCATGGTTGATGGCTATGTTTTTGAAAAATATCACATGTATGCTCTCTTGTGAGTAAATGCCTTTATATGATCTTGACATGTTTTAGTGGCTTGGCTATGCTTAATTTGTGGTTGGATAGCGTATTTTGATCATTTGGGGCCGAAGGCTCATTTGCCATCATGAATGTTTAGCCCTCATGCTTAATCTTGGGGAGGGGCATAAGTTCCTTTTTGTCGCAAAGACATTTCATGTACCAATTTCAAGTCTGAAAATGAAATGTAAATTGCTTGGAAAATGTGCTCCCATGTCATATGTGCTAATTTTAATTTGCTTTGGGTGCTAAACCGTTGCATGATGCCTACCAATGAGAAGTCTCATATATAAAAGTAGGCACATAGCTCGGTGGCTTTGACATGACATGAGGTGCTTGTGGGTGTTTATGATAGTCTTATGATTAGAATGGTTCTCCTAGCATGAAGTTTGTGTGGCTTTGCCATTTTGACATGTTTTGCTCATGTTTAGGACTTTGCTCATGAGAGGGTGATTTTTCACAAAATTGCTCCATTCTATCTTAGCTTCGCCCAATGGTTGTGAAACTTGGTGATCTTGTAGTTGATGTCATTACGAAGCTATAGAGTATCTTTTTTTTTTGAGCATCGAAGCTATAGAGTATCTAACTTGCTCATTTGGACATGTGTAGCATCCTATGTTGAATTTTGTCTATTTGAGAAGCTCTAGGTTGCATTTTTTGCATTTTTGGCTTGATTCATGCATTGTCAACAAGGGGGAGAAGCTTGAGCATGTTTTGGCTTGCTGCATGCATTTAGAAGGTTTCCAAGTGATTTCAAGCTAGTTTTGAGCTCGGGCAGTTCCCAGTTTTTTCCTAGGTGGTCATCGGCCTGACCGGTGTGAGGTTTAGGTGCTGGGCGATCTAGCACACCGGTCTGACCGGTGTGGGTGACCGGTCTGACCGGTCCGGAGCAAAGCTGAAGCAGCTGCTCTGTTTTGTGAAGTGGTTTGCATGCATTCGTCCAGGGGGAGTTGCATTGGTTCAGGGGGAGCTTGCATGTGTGCAGGGGGAGCTCTTTGTGGTTTTCGAGCTTTGGATTGGTGGTTTGTGCTCTTTGCTTGAGCATGGTTTTGTCTCGGATGTGTCAAGCCGTTGCCCTTGCCTAAGTGGTCCGAGACTTGCCTTCTTCAAGTGATCTTGCTCTTTGCCTTTCTTTGGCTTTTGATCGCTTGTTGGAGTTTCTTTTAGTCATTTCTCTTTTTTTCCGTTTCTCTTGGTTACCAAAACATGTGTGTTGTCAATGCACTCATCAAGGGGGAGATTGAGAGCCATGTGTGGTTCGAGGACCGGTGGATGGTCGCTTTTTGGTGTGATGAGTGATTGACAACGTGGTGTGGGCTGATTCTTGGTTAAGTATTGCAGGTGCAGGTTGCGGCTTGACTGGTGTTGGTGCAGGTGAAGAACAAGCGCGAAAGATCGTTGCCGGTGAGGCCTCCAGGTGTGGAGAAGACAAGTAGGCTTGGTTCGAGGGACCCGGTGGCCAGCGGGGTCAAGTGCGGGCCGCATGGTGGCAAGAACAGCAAGATGAAGTCACGGACGATTTCTTGGTTGAGCCTCAAAACCAAGGTCGAGCCGGGACTACGTGGGAGCCGAGTCATGAGTGGTGATTGGCGAAGGCTACACCGAGTTCGCGGGGTTTCCGGTGGTTCACCAGAAAACCACTGGGTTCCTTGGTTGATCCACAAAGCCAAGACCGAAGAACCGAAGACGGAGGTGCAGCAGCATCGGACCGGTCTAACCGGTGAGGTACACCGGTCTGACCGGTGTGCGACGACGCAGTCCGGAATCTTTGAAGCGGAGGACACGCGTCGGGATCGCAAGGCTTGCATCGAGGCTAAGCAAGTTTGCGGTCGCTGGGCATCCGTCCGATGGAGCGAAGACAAAGATTTCCGAATTCACCCTTGAGGGGCATGTATCCCTAGTTAGCTAGTAAGGGTATTTTCGTCTTTCGGTTGCCTCCATATAACCCAAGTGGTGAGAGGATGGCAGCCATCTCTTGGAACCCTAGCTCATTTGGTTTTCCTATTTTCCCTTCCTATTTTCCTTAGGATTTTCATAGGACTAGCTTGAGAGCTTCATGGTGAGATCTTGTGAGAGGGAAGGATGATCGGGCGGCAAGCTAGACCTTGTATGAACCTCTTTGGTATGTATAGATGATTCGGCGTGGTTCCTCAAGGCTTGGATGTGTCTTTCCCGTTTCTCCTTTTTGGTGATTTTCGGAGCCCTTTCTTGGCAATTCTCTTGGAGCGATTTCGAGGCCTTTCTCTTTGGGATTTGGTGGGGGATGTATGCTTGAACCCTTCGTGGTTCTTTTCCCTTTGATTCCCCTCCCAAATCCGTGAGCAAAGGGGGTCGATTTTGTGGTTTTCTTGGCTCTAGGGTTAGAGGAGTTCATGGTGGGATTTCTTCGATTCCTCTCGGTTTAGCAAGTTTTGGTGGACCAAATCTTGGCTATGGAGTGCCCATGAGGTGTTCCTACTATCCCCAAAGTCTTGTGCAAAACCGTGGAGCGATTTGGGAGATCGGGAGTTGGATTTGTGGGAGTTGACCCGCGGGCGCTGTTCATCCCGAGAGCTCAGGTCACACCGGCCTGACCGGTGCCTCTCACCGGTCTGACCGGTGTAGACTCTTGGTTGAGTTTTGCTCGGGTGAACGTTTTGGTGAGTTCCCTGTTGTCTCGTGTTGCCGCTGTTTCGAGTGTGGTTCAGTTTGGAGCTCAGTAGGTCTGTTCGGTGGATTTGGGATTTCCTGGCTTGGACCGGTCTGACCGGTGAGCTACACCGGCCTGACCGGTGTAGAGGCCTTCTGTGGAAGTTCTCAGATTTTGCCAGCAGGGACCGGTGCTGCTCACCGGCCTGACCGGTGTAGTACAGTGGTGCTCGAGTTGCTAGTTCCGCTGCGTTCTCGAGTCGGTGTAGGTGGTTGTTGGTTCCTAGGACCAGTAGCACTCCAGTGGCTGCGTGGTCTTGGCCAACTTGGGTACTTATGTCAGAGAAGTGTTTCGGAAACCGTGTACGTCTTGTTGGAGTTCCCATCTCCTTCGAGAAGAATTTTTATCGGCTCCCATTCACTCCCCCCTCTCTGGTTCGCCTAATCGGTCACAATGCTAACTTCCAGTGTAGAAGCATAGCAAGGGGAAAACTGGTGGTGTGCACATGAATCTTGATCATGAGAGTAATGAAAAGAATTCTCACAAGGGTCGTAGAATTTAACAAAGCTCAATGCAATAACAAGCAGCATATGAGTATAAGGTTTTCAACTACGAACATCATAAGGCTTTGGTAGCAGGTGGCATATCAAAGAGGAGCCTTGCAAAGAGTTTTATGGTTTTCAAAATAAAATACCCAAACACTCGAACATTTAGAGCGGAGATCATTTCATCAAGGCATATCACAAACACCAACCACTTAGATAGGCATGAGTTCCCTAATGAAATTTTTGCTCATAAGTGCAAGGATAAAAGTAAGGAATGAGACTGGTTGCCTACTATCCTTGAGGTTATGAGGCAAGGAATATAAAAATTCAGAGGCGCGGCCTTTATTTAGTTAAAATGCGGGTGGCGTACCTTTGTGTGCTGGTTGGATGTGTGCAGGTTTCCCCCACACTGGTTTCTTACCTGTTATTGTGGGAGGTCATGATCGGGAGCTTATAGCCCCTTCGTGAACTTCATGATCTCATACTCTTTATCATCTGGTTCCAGGAAGATCTTCAAACGCTGACCGTTTACCTTGAAGGTTTCTCCTTCATCATTTTGTATGGTGATTGCTCCATGTGGCGTAACTTCAATGACAGAGAATGGTCCTTCCCATTTGCTTCGCAGTTTCCCATGTCCAAAAAGTTTCACCCTTGAATTGAAGAGCAGGACTTGATCTCCAATAGTGAATTCATTTCTTATGATTTTCTTATCGTGCCACCTCTTGGTCCTTTCCTTATAGATCTTGGAGTTGTGATATGCTTTGTCTCTTGATTCTTCTAACTCCGAGATTTGCTGCTGCCTTTGCCTTGCTGCCTTGGGGAAATTTAAGTTGAACCTCTTAATGGCCCAATAGGCTTTATGTTCAATCTCCACTGGCAGGTGGCATGTTTTTCCATAGACCAGTTGATAGGGTGACATTCCGATTGGCGTCTTGAAGGCAGTCCTATATGCCCATAATGCATCAGGTAGATGTTTCTTCCAACAATTTCCTGCTTCCTTTACTGTCTTCTGCAAGATAATTTTGATTTGCTTGTTCGACATTTCAGCCTGACCATTGGTTTGAGGGTGATATGCTGTGGCAATATTGTGATGTATCCCTAGTTCCGCTAGGAATTTTCTGAACTTTTTATCGATGAAGTGTGAACCTCCATCACTGATCACCAATCTGGGTGTGCCGAATCGGGGTAGGATGATGTCCTGGAACATCTTTTTGGAATGTTCGGAATCTGCCGAAGGGCAAGGTATTGCTTCCACCCATTTTGACACATAGTCGACTGCTACTAAGATGTATTCGCAGCCTTCTGATTTCGGGAATGGTCCCATGAAATCAATTCCCCATACGTCGAAGAGTTCTACTTGCAAGTTGTCATGTAGGGGCATGGCATCTCTTGTAATGATCCCCCCATGTTTTTGGCATCTATGGCATCTTCGAATAAATTCCTTGGTGTCTTCATACATGGTCGGCCAGAAGAAACCGCTTTGCCAGATTTTTGCATGTGTGCGAAAAACCCCATAATGCCCCCCATAGGGCCCTGCGTGGCATTTCTCAATGATTTGCAGTCCTTCAGGAGAGGGTACACATCTTTGTAACAACCCGTCATTACAAATTCTGTATAGATATGGATCATCCCACATATGTTTTCTGCTGTCATGTATCAACTTTTTCCTGTCCGCCCCTGGTGGTATATATCCTGTAACCATGTAATTAACAATATTTGCATACCAAGGGGTGGAGTCGGTGACCTTTAACAGCATATCATCCCGGAGGTAGTCGTTTATTGGCAAGTCCTGCGAGTTAGTAGCATGCATACACGAAAAATGATCTGCCACGGAATTTTCTACTCCCTTTCTATCTTTGATTTCAATATCAAATTCTTGGAGTAGCAAAATCCATCTAATCAAACGAGGTTTTGCATCTTTCTTAACAAGCAGGTATTTTAATGCAGCATGATCAGTATAGATGATTATCTTAGACCCTACCAAGTAAGATCTGAACTTATCTAGCGCAAAGACTACTGCCAGGAGCTCCTTCTCAGTTGTGACGTAATTCAGCTGAGCTCCGGTCATAGTCTTACTAGCATAAGCAATCGCATGATGCTTCTTGTCCTTGGTTTGGCCTAGCACGGCTCCTACGGTGTAATCGCTGGCATCGCACATGATCTCAAAAGGAAGCGTCCAGTCTGGGGGCTAAATGATCGGGGCTGAGATGAGAGCTTCCTTAAGGGTGAGGAAAGCTTTCATGCAATCTTCAGTGAACTCGAAAGGAGTGTCTTTGGCCAGCAAGTGCGTGAGGGGTCTAGCTATTTGGGAAAAGTCTTTGATAAAACGATGGTAGAACCCTGCATGGCCTAAGAAACTGTGAATTCCCTTCACGTTGGTGGGGGTTTCCATGCTTTCTATAACTTTGATTTTGGCTCGGTCTACCTCTATCCCACGCTCAAAAACTAAGTGACCCAAAATGATGCCTTCGCGGACCATGAAATGACATTTCTCCCAGTTTAAAACTAGGTCCTTATCCTGGCATCGTTGCAAGACTTTGTCTAGGTTCTCTAGGCAGTCATCGAAAGTCTTCCCATAGACAGAGAAGTCGTCCATGAAGACCTCCATGATCTGCTCAATCATGTCTGAGAATATAGACATCATACACCTTTGGAACGATGCGGGTGCATTACACAACCCGAACGACATTCTACGATAAGCATAGGTTCCATAGGGGCATGTGAAAGTAGTCTTGCTTTGGTCATCTGGATGGATGGGGATTTGATGGTACCCGGAATACCCATCAAGGAAACAAAAGAAGGAGTGGTTTGCTAGCCGTTCCAACATCTCATCGATGAAGGGTAGAGGGAAATGGTCCTTCTTTGTGGCCTTATTGAGTTTCCAATAGTCTATGCACATCCTCCATTTGTTGGGGAGACGCTGAGCGATCACCTCACCATGCTCATTGGTGGTTTTTGTCATCCCTCCTTTCTTTGGCACGACCTGGACAGGGCTAACCCACTCGCTATATGGCACGGGGTAGATGATTCCGGCGTGCAAAAGTTTTAGCACCTCCTTTTTGACTACCTCCCTCATATGGTTATTCAACCTTCTCTAAGGCTCTCGAGAGGGTGGAATTTCTGAATCTACGGGGATGCGATGGGTACAGAGAGAGGGACTTATCCCTTTTAGATCTTGGAGGGAATATCCGAAGACAGCGTGGTGTTTTTCTAAGATGGCCATAAGTCTTCTAGTTTCCTCTCCTGTGAGTTTGTCGCTAATGATCACTGGGGTTTCGGTATCCCCATGCAGGAAGACATACCGAAGCCCGTCTGGTAGAGGTTTTAGCTCGATAGGAGGCTTAGGAGGAGCTTTGCACTCCGAAATATCTATGGGTGCAGCGGGTTCTACTTCTTCCTCTATGAATTTCCCAGCGTTTTCATCGAGAAAAGCTTCCGGGTATTGCCCAGGGATAATGGCTTTCACTTCCTCAATCACTTCGGGATCAGGGGAGGATCTGTCGCAGCATATTTAGCTCCAACAATCTTAACTGACAGAACTTCCTCTCCTAGTCGGATGTCAAACTTCCCTTGAGCTGGGGCCTCCTTGAGAAATTTCTCAATGGGGAGTCCTATCATGAGATCAAAATCCTCGATATCGAAGACATGAAAATCAAGGACAGAATGGACACCGCCACAGATAACAGGTATCTGGCTGAGGATTCCTATCCCTTCCATGGTTTGTCCGTGGGAGTTCATGGTGGATATGCTGGAAGGAACTAAGGGTTCATCTCCCAAGACTTCTATCGCGTAAGCACTTGAGATGATGTTAGCCCCAACCAAAGGGTTGTAGAGGGCGTTATCTGCCTCCTGCGCATGGTACATAGGAGGGTCGAATGAGATTGGCTAATCTGAAGGGCTTTGGATGAGCACTCAAGCTCTTCCGACCACTCCCGAGTCATGATAGCAGTTAACTCCCAAACAGTGTCCCTGAAGTAAGCTATCTCGTCAGGATCTGGGGAAATGTTCGGGATCTGTGGTTTCCCTCTACATTGGTAGTTTGAGGTGTTTCCATAATCTTCAAAGAGGTCATCCTCAAACATCAATTGAGGCACTAAAGATTGGGAAGTTTCATCTTCCGATGCCGATGGTTCAGGGGGATCGTCTACGGCTGGATCTACAGATGTGGGCGGTGTAGTGCTGGTCTCAACTGCTAAGGCATCCCCTACTTCGGGTACACTTCCTTCTGGGGGAGGTTGAGGTTCGGTTGAGAAAGGAAGATCACGTAGGATTTTCTCCAGGATGTTCTTCCCTTCACTTATGGGCGTTTGCATAAATGATCCTCCAGAAGATGCGTCCAGCTGTGAGGCTGAACTCTTGTTCAGGCCTATGTAAAAGTGTTCGAGCAGTATGTACTCGGGTAAGTGTAGGACTGGACATGAGTCCACCAGATGTGAGAATCTCTCCCAGGCTGCTCCTAGGGTTTCCTCCTCTTTTTGTCTAAAGTTTAAAATGTCCCTACGCAGGGCGGCAACACGAGAGGCAGGGAAATATCTCTCGCAAAACATTTTTACCAGGGAACCCCAACTGCCCTCAACCTTACCCGCTTCACGCGTGTACCATCGCTTCGCGTCTCCCGATAGGGAGAAGGGAAACAATTTCCACTTGAGAGTGTCATGTTTCATGCCATCAATGGCGTAGCATGAACAGACTCTGTCAAATTCTTGCAGGCATTCATAAGGATTCTCACTAACTATCCCCGAAAAGGAACAAGTCCTCTGAACCAAGTCAATCAAGTTAGGGCTGAATTCATAGCTGGTCGTGTGAATTGGGTGCTGAGATTGTGGTGGCTCAAATGATTCAGCTCTGGGGGCGGAAAGATCTTGAATAGACCGCTCCTCCAGGGTAAAGGTAAGACAAAAAGAATTGAAAAGAAAAAAGGAAAATAAAGATAAATACGAGGACCACTAGGTTCGAAGATAGATTCAGCAACAGTTCCCCGGCAACGGCGCCAGAAATGCTTGTTGGTATTTCTTAACGTCACCACTAGTTGTACAGCTAGCGTGAGCGTAAAATCCACCTGGGTATACCGACGGGTACGAAAAAATCCGCAAGCGCACGGAAATACCGTTGTAGCACTTCCCCAAAGGAGTATTCCAAAGGGTATCGAATCCAAGGAACGATGTGTACTACCTTCTATCCTAGACTTGATCCAAGGACACAACTCTATAGGATGAGATGAAGATGGAAAGGATCTTGCTGATAGCGTGAGAGTTGAGAACAGCCTCTTGATTAGGGACTTCTCGTTTCGGACACCGGCCCCTCCTGACTGTATCCAGACGTGGGGGATTTCAGAGGGTCCAACGGCTGTCACTACCGCGGCCTACCCCAAGACAAACCGTGGGATACAGGGCAAATGAAGGATAACCCGAAGTCTAGACACCACGTCTACACCACCGATTACTACTATAGCACGGTTACGTCTGTCGACCCGTAACAACACTATAGCACTCCGTACGAAGATGGAGCGACAAACCCACGAGAGAGAGACCCGAACTCACTCAGATGTACGCTATCCTATGCAAGGGATCACAGATGAACTTGATGTCAATTAGGATAGAGGAGCATCCACTAACTCTGATTAAACTAGCAGGCATACAAACAGGATACAACTTAAGTGTTTATGACAGAAGATTAAGGGTCGTGTTCGTGAAGAACACGAGCCTCTAACTTATGAACAAACACAAAAGTATGAGAAACTCGATTGTCAACTGGATCGAGGAAGCGTGTTCGTGAAGAACACGAGCCTCTAAATGATGAACGAATGAAGAACACAAGAACACAGTATGAATGCCACTTTAGTCTAACTGAGAATGTCAAAATACTCACTTTATTCTAAATGAAGAACAGAAGCATCCGTAGAGGATCGTTCTTGAGGAAATGTGCCAAACACCATGGCACAACCCCAAGACACCACCCCACCTTCCTTCTAATCTCTAAAGCACTAGCAAGCCAGCACTAATCCTATGAAAGAGCTCTCCTCTCCTAATGAGAGAAGCCAAAAGGCAAAAGTGAAAAGGAGGAGAAGAAGTGTGTGTCCTATTCTCTAACCCCTCTACTTCTATTTATAGGCCTGGGCACCGGCGTGGAAACACCCCAAACACCCCGGGAATGAAGTAAGGAGCCAACCAGGAACCACCACGTGGAAGGCCAGGATTGGGCGCCACAAGGTCGGTTCGGCCGACTTGTGGGGTCGGCCGACCCCTTGTGGGCCCCACCTGCCTTGTGTTTTCTCCTGGTGTCTGATATGCGGGTCCTTATGGCGGTTCCAAGTGTCCACGTGTTTTGGAGGCAGTTTAGGCGCTCTGGTGGGCCATGGGATCCATGTGATATACGCGTGGCGACTCCTGATTCGCCGAGGCTTTCTCCCTTGGATTGGTGACATCATGGATCCAGGGGGTGCTTGCATGGCAGCCCCTCATTGTCTGAGCCTGGATTACTTGGATTGGTGAGGTGTATGGATAAGGTGTGCTTTTTCTTACTCTTGTGCCTATTGCCTGCATTTGAATATACACCACAACTTGCGGAAATTGTTAGTGTAAGGCCCTATTCTATTGTGAATGTATATTTTTCATGTCAAAATGCATGCGTTGACGGCCATAAATATGGTACTTAACAGCCGTCAACACTATCCTAGATAATTTTATAAACTCTCACCTCCCACAAGTCTCTCATATGTGATGTAAGTAGAGCTATAGGTGTGGCTAGCGATGTTAGCACAAGTGTTGTCAAGCTAGGAGAATCCTCTAGTGGTTGTTCACCTTCCAAGCCAATGATCATGAGAATTAACCATAATGTAGGGGTGTCAAGGATGAGAAGATTTAGATTGGTGGACATGTGCAAAGGGAAAAAGAAAAATGACTTCAAGGCACTAATGATGTCCTCGATGTCAGATTGCACATGGTATGGAATAAGATACGTTCCTAACATCGTGGCATCCTTCCTTGCACTTCATTTGGTCTTTACTTGACTTGTCATCCCTCACATCACCTTTCTTGCCTTGCCTTGGATTCCCTTTCTTTTCTTTTCCTTCTTTCTTCTTTTTTTCTTTTTTCTTTTGTGTGTGCACTACACACTTACACATTTTTTTCTTTCCACCTCTTTACCTCCTTCTCACAAGCTTTTCGCTCAACTTTTGAACATGATCACAATTTGAATTTTAAATATAAACATGCCTAAAGATCGAACGAATCTTTGAATATGGGTTGTGTTCAAGGAGTAGGATGATAAAAAGATGTATATAGGTTTGGGTAAGGAATCCGGCGATGTACGGGGCATTTCAATGTGAAATTCCCGTTACCGAATACACGAAGAGGCTAGCAACAAAAGGTATATGTCAAGGACGTGATCATTGCTTGAAATTAGACCTCCCAAGAGAGTAAAATCCTAACTTAACTCATCATGCTAATCAACACTTATGGTGGAGCTCATGTATGTATGTAAAGGCTTTGTATAGGACAGATATCACCTCTCAACTTGGAGAAAGAACTTGCTAACCTTCATAGCAAGGTGTTTTTCTTAATTTTCAGAAATAAAACCTCCAAAGTTTAGCAATACTAAGAGTATGGACGAAGCAAAGTCCTAGATTAAACTTTGAGTATGGGTACTTTACAAAGGTAGGTTTCCACTACGCACCATGGTAAACAATTAATCAAAAAGCTCATGCTCAAATAAGAAAGATAAATAAAAGATATAATAAGAAAAGAAACATGAGACTTTGCATAAGACACTTTTTATTTCTTTTTTCTTTGACTCAACGCTAATTTAATACTCTTTCAAGCTAAAAAGATAAAACAAAGACTCACACACTCTCACACTTGACTCAAAAATTAAAGACTAAACTCTCACACCACTTTAAGCACAAATTTAAAAAGGTAGCTAGCTAGCTCCCCTCCCCCCACGCTTAGATCTTACGACGTCCTCGTCGTAACTTTACAAAAAGGCACAAAGGGAGAGAACTATCTAACTATGACACCTAGTGGTACTTTCCGCATGAGTTGCACCACTCCTTCTTCTTGAAATTTTTATTCATCCCGAAGAGCTTCCTTATGTTGCGGTTGAGGTACTTGAAGTCATCTTCCGCCATGCGCTCCCAATCCTCAATTTGTTGTTGCATGGCGTTGATGGTGTGGAAACACTCATCAAGGGATGAGAAGAGCTCCGCAATGGTGTTGCGGCATGCCGCGCAACACACATTGTGCTCCTCCTCCGGATCATCATCTCCATGGTCTCCACCATCCGGATCATTACTGCCGCCTGGGTTGCCTCCTTCGCCTTGCCCTTCCGGATGCTCCTCCGGCTCCTCCTTGGGCACCTCCTCCCAAACGTAGAGATCATTGTCGTCTCTTCCGCCGGCTGCCCACGAGCTAGGGCTTCGATCATCGGAGTAATCACTATCTCCGTAGAAATCCGCCGGCTCGGGGGACTTCTCCTTGTAGTCCTTCCTCTTCTTCCCAAGGAGTCTCTCTGAGCGGCGAACGGGAGAAGCGGGCTTCTCCTTCTTCTCCTCAACCCAGGGGTTTGGGCTAGCCAAGCGCCCTCTTGAGACACGCCCTCCGCATTGAATCCTCGCGGTTCTCTTCACTTGCTTCTTGGGTTTTGGCACCTCGCACCGGCGAAGCTCCTCTGTTGTCGGGGTTGGAGAGGGAAGGCATACTACTTCTTCCATGGTCGCCTTCACCTCCTCCTTGTCCTTGGTGCTGCTCGAGGATGCCATGGGTGCTTGGGTGCTTTCGTGGAGGTTGGAGATTGCAATTGAGATGCAAACCTCGAGCTCCCCAGACATCCTTAAATATCCCTGGAAAGATTCGACCGAAACCCTCCCTTACCTATTTTTGTCGCCCCCAAAAAGGGAAGACAGGAAAAGGAAATGCACCGAACCGTGTCCCAGAGAAAAACGAGCGAAAACGGGCGAAAGGAGGTGGTGGGCCGGTCGGCATGGGCCGGCCGGCCTACCCCCTCTTTTGGGCCCCCACGGCCCAACTTTCGCGGCCCTCGGTGTTTCGTGAATACTAGCTTAGGTGGTGGTAGGGTCCAACTAAAAATTATGAAAAAGGACTCGAAATAAATACGAAAACAAAAACAAAAACATATTTACAGAAAATTTACCTCGTTTTACGTCTTAGGCTTGACGCTCGGGCTCGTCCTCCATGTGATATATATCAATGTAGTCGATGGGCACGATGTCTTGTTCAAGAAAAACCTTTAACCGTTGACCATTAACCACATATTGATCTCCTTTCACGTCCATGATTGTGACCGCTCCACTTGGTGAGACCGAGTGAACGATGTACGGTCCATCCCATTTGCTCTTCAATTTTCCTTTCCTGAATATTTTGAACCTTGAATTATAGAGGAGAACCTTGTCACCTTCTTTGAATTCCTTTGCTCAAAGCCTTTTATCATACCACCTCTTCATTCTTTCCTTGTAGATGGATGCACTCTCATAAGCTTTGAGCCTCATCTCTTCTAATTCACTTATTTGAATTTTCCATTTGATTCCCGTGGCATCAAAGTCAAGATTCATCTCTTTGATTGCCCAATATGCTTTATGTTCTAATCCAAAGGTAAGTGACACGATTTACCATAGACAAATTGATATGGTGTCATACCTATGGGTGTCTTGTATGCCGTCCGATAAGCCCATAATGCTCCATCCAATTTCTTTGAACAATCTTTACCTCCCTTTTCAACGGTCTTGTTAAGAATGCTCTTGAGCTGCCTATTTGAAGTTTCCGCTTGACCATTGGTTTGTGGGTGGTAAGCCGTGGCCACTCTATGCTCAATCCCCAACTTGGACAAGCATTTTCTGAAGCTATTTCCCGTGAAGTGTGTTCCTCCATCACTTATCAATACTCGCGGGACTCCATAGCGTGGGAATATAGTATTTTTGATCATGCATATGGATTCTTCCGTTGAAGCTCTTCGACAAGGGACAGCTTCCACCCATTTGGATACATAATCAACCACAACCAAAATATGCTCATATCCATTTGAACTTGTGAAAGGCCCCATGAAGTCAATCCCCCATACGTCGAATAGATCAATTTGCAAGTTGTAATTCAAGGGCGTAGCATTTCTTTGATTTATATTCCCCGTTCTTTGACATTCCGGACAAGAAGCAACATACCTTTTCGAATCTTCATGCATCTCCGGCCAATAAAATCCACTAGCCCATACCTTTGCTTGAGTCCTAAAATGTCCATAGTGTCCTCCATATTCGCCTGAGTGACACTTCCTCAATATTTTGCCTCTTTCATCCCTTGATATACACCTTCGTAAGACTCCATCCGCTCCAAGTCTAAAGAGGTAAGGTGCATCCCAATAATATTTTCGGCTCTCGGCGATCACTCTCCTTTGAGCGTTCCTATCCAAATGATCAAGTGGCATTTTTCGTATGGCTCGAATAATGTTGATCATCCAAGTATCTTTGTCAAGGATGTGATAGAGATGATCATCTCTCATCTTATCTTCAATAGGCTCTTTATCATCCTCACGATTCATCCTTGATAAATGGTCGGCCACAACATTTTCCACCCCCTTTTTGTCTCGAATTTCCACATCAAATTCTTGCAAGAGAAGGATCCATCGAATCAACCTTGGTTTGGCATCTTTTTTAGACAAGAGATACTTGATTGCCGCATGATCGGTGTAGACAATCACCTTAGAATTCACAATATATGATCTGAATTTTTCAAAGGCGAACACTACAGTGAGCAATTCCTTGTCCGTTGTTGCATAATTTAATTGAGCTCCATTGAGGGTTTTGCTAGCATAGTAAATAGCATGTACCTTGCCTTCTTTTCTTTGTCCCAACACTGCTCCAACGGTATAGTCACTAGCGTCACACATTATCTCAAAAGGTTGATTCCAATTGGGCGGTTGGATGACGAGTGCGGTTACGAGAGCTCTCTTTAATGTCCGGAATGCCGCCAAGCACTTCTCATTAAAATTGAATGGCACATCTTTTTGGAGAAGATTGGTCAACGGCTTGGTAATTTTTGAGAAATCCTTGATGAATCTTCTATAGAATCCTGCATGGCCTAAGAAACTCCTCAAAGATTTGACATCCATTGGGGGTGGAAGTTTTTCAACCATTTCAACCTTAGCCTTGTCCACCTCAATCCCTCTCTCGGATATCACGTGTCCCAACACTATACCTTGTTTCACCATAAAGTGACACTTCTCCCAATTTAGTACCAAATCAACCTCCGAACATTTAGTGAGAACTTTATCCAAGTTTGCCAAGCAATCCACAAAAGATTACCATAAATGGAGAAATCATCCATAAATACCTCAACAATTTCCTCGATGAACTCCGAAAATACCGCCATCATACATCGTTGAAAAGAGGCTGGAGCATTGCATAAACCGAAAGACATTCTTCTATACGCAAATGTTCCATAAGGGCAAGTGCATGTTGTCTTATGTGGATCATCCAGGTGAATAGGAATTTGCATGAACCCCGAGTACCCATCAAGAAAGCAAAAATATGCATGATTTGCTAACCACTCAAGCATCTCGTCGATGAACGGTAGGGGGGAGTGATCCTTCTTTGTTGCTTTGTTCAATTTCCGATAGTCAATACACATCCTCCATTTGGTCACGGTTCTTTGCGGTATCAATTCATTCTTCTCATTTTTCACCACGGTCAAACCTCCTTTCTTAGGCACACAATATACGGGGCTCATCCATTCGCTATGCGGTACCTGGTAGATGATTCCGGTGTCCAACAACTTGATAACCTCCTTCTTTACTACCTCTCGCATGGCATGGGTTAACCTCCTTTGATGGTCCACTAGAGGCTTGCATTGATACTCCATAGGTATGCAGTGAGTGCAAAATGCTGGGCTGAGTCCTTTAATGTCATTAATCGAATATCCCATCACTTTCTTGTGCGTCTTCAATAAATTCAGCAACATATCATTCTCCTCGGGACTCAATTCATCACTCACAATCACGGGATAAGTCTTGTCCGGCCCCAAAAATTCATATTTCAATCCTTTGGGCAATGGCTTAAGATCCACCTCCGGTGCTTGTGGTTCCACATGTACAATTTCTCCAAGATCTTCAAATTTATCCTCCTCTAAGCTTCCGTCTTGCAGTTCTAGTCCCTTGGTTGCTTCCGCTAGCTCTTCATCCAACTCATCATTAGATTGATTCTCCATAGCTCTTTGTAGTGGATCTCTGAAAGTTTCAACAAAATGAAGGCTCCCTACCTCTTCGTCATCAAGAGGTAGGGGTGAGGCAATTCTAGAAGCGGGAAGAAAATTGTATGTGTGATTATTTCCATCAAGATTAATAATTACTTTTCCTTTTTCGGCATCTAAAACGGCATTAACCAACTTAAGAAAAGGTCTACCAAGAATCACATGACCATTCTTATCATAATAGACATCAACAATGAAGAAATTGGTTGGAATGCATTTTTCGGAAATTAAAACTTCTAGGTCACGAGCACTTCCTAGAGGTTTAACAATTCTACCATCTCCCATAATTAATTTAGTAGAGGTTGGAACTAGGTCAATGGTATGATCATGAATTGCATCAAAAATCTTAGAAGACAAGACACTTACTTGTGCTCCAATGTCGCATAACGCCTTGCAATTAATGTTGTTAACCTTGCAATCTATACACGGCGATGTCTTCTCTTTTTCATCGGATCCTATGGCAAAAATTTCAGCGAGGCGGGCAAATGGTGACGCCTCGGGCTTGATTCCCATGATTCTTTTAGCTTCGGCCACATGGTCCGGATCAACTTCTTCTTCGCTAAAGAGTTTTTGAAGGACCTCCCCGGTTGTCTCTATGTTGCATGAGTGTTCCACTTGTTTTTCCGGCGGAAAGTCTATCTCCAAAGCTTTTGCCATCCCTTTTTGATTAGGGAACGGTCTCCTCTTGTCAAAGATTTCTCCAAAATCAAGTGGGATCCAATCCATTTGCTCGAACTCCCTTAGTGGCTTTGCGCTTGACATAGTCCTTTCATTTGCTTTGCTTGTCTCGGCATGATCACTCTCCGGGATAGTTCTAGTTTCCTCATGTTTGGCTTCTTCAACCTTTTGAAGGATTGGTTCCTCTTTCTTCTCTTCCGAAGCCGTATTTCTGAAAATTGCAGCAAGGGGTGCCACACTTGTATCACATTCCGGCTTTCCCGAAAGTCGTATTTCCCAATCTCTTCGCATGGCTGCCGCTTTACTTATTTTTTGTAGAAGTTTGGCAGCTTCCGTGAGTGTTTTCTCCATGAGATCCCCTCTTGCACACATTTGAACGTATTCCATGCAACTAGGGGTTTGGGAAAAAAAGAATGTATGCAATAGTACGTCACCCGGGAATCCGAGTCTTGGTCCTTATTCAACTAGTTCATTTAATCGATTCCACGCTTGATCAATCCCCTCTTCTTCTCCTTGCTTGAAAGTCATCACTTGCATCCTTATATGTTGAATCTTGGTTATAGGGAAGAACTTGGCACAAAATTTCTTTACCAATTGATCCCAATTTCCCTCGCCTTCGAAAGACGCAAATGAATACCACTTTGTTGCTTCATCGGCAAGTGAGTAGGGAAAAAGATTCCATTTAAACCAAGTGTCGGAAACTTCCTCTCGTCGCACCGTATTGCACAATGTCGTGAAGCGCTGGATATGTCTATATGGATTGTCCGTCTCCATCCCTCGGAACGGATTAGTTGCTGCCATCTTGATGATTTGAACTCTAATTTCGTACCTTGTCGCTTCAAGAATCGAATCCGACTATTGTACCTTGATGTCCTCACATCGAGGGCTGGCATAGTCTCTTAGTAATTTTTCCAGTTCCTCCAAAGGATTTCCAACGAGCGCCATCTAGACAATCAAAAACAAAAGAGTGTGTTTTTCTATAACATAAAAGTTAGATGTTAGTAATCAACAAAATCAATGAGAGATTAAACGAAGTAAACTGGATTGCTCCCCGGCAACGGCGCCAGAAAAAGTGTCTTGTTGACGGTTCAAAACCGCGTTCAACTTCACCGCAAGTCCACGGAGTGACTTGGTGCCTTTTTCACCAAGGGAGGGGACCCCCTAGGTTCTTGTCAATCCACGAAGCAAGGGAATTACTTGCGTTTAACCTAACACTAACTTAGTTGATTAGTGACTTTATGATGTAAAGATTAATCTATAAAGTAAAGACAAACTATCCCTAGATTATGTTAAAGAGAAAGACAAAGGTGTTCACGAGTATGAAAGACGTATGCCCATGGAGTCTAGGTACTTGAGATGCAATCACCCAAAACATGGTAAAACCCCGATCCGATCTATCTAAGGGTGTGAACAAAGAGTTAAGTGTTTCCCTTCCCTCGTACTTGTCACTACGCGAAGGTAATCGTCTCTAACCCTAATGAACACGGTATGTTGACGCGATCTACAGGAGCAACCCCGATGGTAATGGTAGCTAACCTTAAACATTAAGCATCATCAACATGAAGGTATGATAGACAAAGATCCAAACAAAGAGTGGGTGACTACATGTCAAGATCCATTACAACTCCATGGACAAACAATTACTTTACCCCATCAAGACGCTAGGCATGGCACCGTTGAACATGGTGGATGCCCCCGATGGAGTCCGTCTCTCGGTGTCCTTCAACTCCGGCGGTGCCGTGGCAAGGCCTCGGCGTCCTCCTTCCTCGTGGTAGCCTCCGTTGACCTAGGTGATGATCCTCCTCGATCTCCACCCTCTCGATCAACCCTCTTCCTTGTGTTTGATCTCCCGAGGCTTCTCTGGTCGTCTTTCGTGAATGGCTCCTCCCCTCAAACAATTAGGGTTCCGCGAATATATCACCGAAGAAAGGCGGCGGCGAACTAAGGCGAGGAGGGGGTGGGTCGATCGGCCTGGGCCGACCGGCCTAGCCCATCCTCGGCCCGGTTCGTCTCCGTCTTTTGTCATGTGTCATTTCTTGCATTTTGGGGTTTTTCCTCCTTCGGATATGGGCTTTGGACGTTGTTGTCTCCGCGACCAAGTTAAGGGGTGTTTATGCATGATCTTCCGATCTTTTCATCTTGGTCCTCGGAGATTCTTCTTCGAAGCTCATTGGTCCTTGCCACCTTTGGAGTCAAGTTCACGCACGGTCAGAGCCTCTTGATCATCATGTAAATCATCCTCCGAACCAAATGTATTTCTTCTCATTTAGTGCATGAATTCCTGTGTAAACATCATACTCCAAAACACACATCCAACGATGAACTTGTTATATCATTAGTATGCCTACTGGCAGGTTAGTTCCAAAATGAAATCCAAACTATAACATAACAAGTGTTCTTGGTTGACGGAAATCGACCGCCAACAGAAACAAATCGAGGTTGGTGGCTCAGGGGTTTAAACAGAAAGAGGGTATAGATTATGAAGAGACATTTGCTCTGGTGGCCCGTCTGGAACCGATTCGGATCCTTCTAGCCTTTGCTGTGGCTAAAGGGTTCAAGTTGTTCCAGATGGATGTGAAGAGTGCGTTCTTGAATGGGGTGATAGAGGAAGAAGTGTATGTGAAGCAACCACCGGGGTTTGAGAGTGAGAGATACCCACACCGTGTGTATAAACTCCAGAGGGCGCTCTATGGGTTGAAACATGCGTCGAGGGCTTGGTATGGCAGGTTGAGAGGGTTTCTGCTGAGTAAGGGGTTTGTGATGGGCACAATTGATAAGACCCTGTTTCTCCTTAAGCATTGAAATGACCTGTTAATTGTACAGATTTACGTGGATGACATAATCTTTGGTGGCTCTTCTCACGATCTTGTTGCCAAGTTTGCAGATGACATGAGCAGGGAATTTGAGATGTCTATGATGGGCGAGCTGCAGTTTTTCCTAGGGCTCCAGATCAAGCAGGTCAAGGACGGGACCTTCGTGCACCAGAGCAAGTACACAAAGGACATGCTGAGGAAGTTCAACATGAATGATGCGAAGCCCATGTCAACACTGATGAGTATGACTACAGCTTTGGATGCGGACGAGGATGGTGAACCAGTGGACCAGAAGGAGTACCGGAGCATGATCGGCTCCCTCCTCTACTTGACAGCGACAAGGCCAGACATACAGTTCAGTGTGTGTCTGTGCGCTCATTTTCAGGCGTCCCCGAGGACTTCACATCGGCTGGCCGTCAAGAGGATTTTCAGGTATTTGCAGTACGCTCCTGAGTTTGGTCTTTGATATTCTGCCTCCTCGACACTCACACTTCACGGATTCTCCGATGCTGACTTTGCTGGGTGTCATGTGGAGTGCAAGTCTACCTCTGGTTCTTGTCAGTTTCTTGGTTCCTCTTTGGTCTCTTGGTCTTCCCGTAAACAGTCGAGTGTAGCTCAGTCTACCACAGAAGCTGAGTATGTTGCAGCCGCTAGTTGTTGTTCCCAGCTGCTTTGGATTTTCTATACCATGAGAGACTTTGGTGAGGAGTGCACTCAGATCCCACTTCTTTGTGATAGCACCAGTGCCATAAGCATTGCCAAAAACACAGTGCTCCATTCCAGAACAAAACACATCGAAGTGAGGTACCACTTTCTGAGGGATAATGTTGAGAAGGGAACCATAGTGTTGAGCCATGTACCTACCCAAGACCAAAAAGCTGACATATTCACAAAACCACTTGACCAAACTACCTTTGCTCGTTTACGGGGAGATCTTGGTGTGTGTTGTCCTTTTTGAATTGGTCTTTGGGAGCTCACTTTGTAGCATATGTATCATACATGTTTACTTTGATGTATATCATGCGTGTTTAATTTCATAGAGTAGCCATCTTTGTATCTTGATGTATAGTTTTACATCTTTGTAAGATATGCTTTGCATTGCATTTGTATCATATGCATTGGCTAGGAATGGCTTCTCCTATGTACATTGATCCCTAGGATATTCTTAAGGTTGTGGATATGCTTGATTGATATTTGGGATGATAAGCTATGCTCTTGATAGTTTGGTTGTATATCCATGATGAGATAGCTTACTTTTGTCAAAAATGTTAGATAGGCTCTCTCTTGTGAGTTTAAGGCTTTGCATGTTCTTAGTGTGCTTTGGTGGTTTATATCATGCTTAATTCATGGTTGGATATCATGTGCTTTTCACTTGGGGTCAAAGACCCATTTGTCATTACGGATGTTTAGCCCATGTGTTATCTTGTGGGGGAGCATAAGCTTCTTTTTGCCGCAAAGGCACTTCATGTACCATTTTGTGCTTAAATATGAAAAATGAAATTGGTATGAAATGCTTGTGCTTGAAGTTATGCTCTCACTTATTCCATGTCATAAATGGTTTAAAACTGAATTTATATGGGTGCTAAACCGTTGCATGTTGTCTACCATGAGAAGTCTCATTTTAAGAAGTAGACACATGGCTCGGTGGCTGTTAGCAGTCGATTTCTGTCAACCTAGCCATGAGTTTACCTTCAATGCTGGTATTAATTTGATATTCACACTAATGATCCTAACCCCCATTATATGTTACATTCGCACTCACGCATGGTTTTTGGAGTTTATTGTTTACACATGAATCAAGAGCCTAAATGAGGACTTCCGGGTAAAGTTCATCAAGGGTTTTACGGGAAGATCATAGAGCCCGGTACAAGTCAAGATACAAGATGAACATGACTCCAAATGAACCAAGGACTAAAGCGTGAAGCTGAGAAGTGTTGAGGACCTAGACGGAAGATGCGGGAGTTCATACGCCAAGCACCCTTATCTAAACCGTGAGGAAAATGACGTCAAGGACCCACAAGCAACTCGGCAAAAACTCAGGAAGTCGCGAGAAGCTTCGGGGAGAAAACCGGGGGTGAACCGGGCCGAAAAGGCCCTGGGCCGGTCAGTCGAGGCCGGCCGGCCTGGCCCTTTTCTGGATCGGTTCGCCACCCCCTTTGACCTAGCACCCATTCGGGCTATTTATAGTCCCCGTGCGAAGTTCCAACCATCAAGCCATTCGTCATTCGCCGCCGAGGAGCAGAGGAGCTTGAGGGACACCATCTCGGAGAGGAGGGTCGTGTTAGTCATCTAGGGTTCACCTAGCCGGCGTGGGAACCTTGCAAGGAAGACCACGTCGGAGTTCCGGAGGCTTGAATCAAGATAAAGGTAGGATCCTGGTTAGATCTTATTCATGTATACACTTATGATGGAGTTTTAATGGATCCAATTTCTAGCAATCGAGTACCTTTGTTTATGATTCTTGTTCTTGCTTGGGTGTCTTCTTCCTCAATCTATTCTCGAGATAGATTGCAGGGGATGTTCTTGTAGCCGCGGTGGCTAGAGGTGCATACCCGATCTACCAAGTAGTTCAACACACTCCTTGCGAGTGTGCTCTAAGATTCGACCGCGAAGAAAGGGGAAAATCGTGACAGGATGTTGACACCGAGTACGGCGGGGTGACTTAGGGGGTTTGACCGAAGGTCAAGGTTTAAAGATGCTTTTAATGAGATTCGTTTTGCTCTCTCTTCTATCTTGCTCGGAACTACGACATAAACATGATCTAGATCCCTTTAGATCGGTACCTCAATGCTTCCTCTTGCTACCTCTAATGATCTTAGTAGATTAGATGCTTTCGAAATTTCTTAAGGATGCAAGTGCTTCTCGGTTATTAGATTGAGTCTTGCGTTACACACGGTTCCACAGATTCGATACCTTGGGTGATACTCGAGGGAAAAAAGGTACTACATGATCTGTAAGCTTGCGGTGAACCTTGGCGCGTTATTGAACTGTCAACAAGCCCTTTTTCTGGCGCCGTTGCCGGGGAACAAGTAATCAAGATCCAATCTAGTATCTCGTTTGTAAGTATTTTCAGTTTCTTTTTTATTTTCTTTTGCATCTATTAAACTTTGATCTTCCTCAAAAACCAATCTAATCTAGTTTTTGACTAACCCTTTTTATAGTTTTCTTTTCTTTTTAGATCTTTTGTACATTTTGTTTATCGCTAACCCTAACAGGAGATGGACGGCTACCTCTCCAACAAACTAAAAAATTTTGTGGATGATCCAGAAAAACTTTACAGGCAAAGGATACGCGAAGCACGATCTAGGAAGCTGGAGATTGTAGATCCAAAAGTCGGAGCCGAAGGATCGTCAGGATCTCCAAAGGAATCATCACCTACAAGTCCGAAGAAGGAATCACCACCTCCGAGTGCAAGGAGAGATCAACCTCAACTGCCACCAATGGCACAAGAGAGGAAGATTGGGGAGCTTTGCATCCTGGAGCACGTTGATCTCCCCATCCTCAACCTAGCCGACATTGGAAGACCGTTTGAGATCAAGACTTCAACCATCCGCATGGTGCAACATACACCTTTCACCGGTAAAGAGGATCCTAACCTTCACATCTAAGCATTCATTCAACTTTGTCAGACATTCACGATGGAAGGGCTAGATCAAAATCAATTGAGGGCGAGGCTTTTTCCGTTCTCACTTCTCGGAAAAGCCTTGCAATGGTTCTACACTCTACCGGTGGAGACGGTGCAAAATTGGGAAGCATTGATGAGAGCTTTCATGAAGGAGTATTATTCACCGGGTAAGACTCAAAGCTTGCATAATAAGATTGCTACATTTGCTCAATATCCAAGGGAGACTATCGCGGAAGCTTTCGAGAGTTTCAATGAGTACACCCGAGCCGTGCCACATCACAAGTTCCCGAAGGAGGACCTTGTTCAAAAGTTCTATCAAGGTCTCAATCTAGCATCGAGGACCGTAATTGACGCATCGGCGGGAGGATCTATCATTGAGCTCACTCCGACGGAGGCATTCACTCTTTTCAAGAAGGTTGCGGATAATGATACATGGGCGTCTTCGGGACGCTTACTTCCGGTTCAACCCATGGGCAATGTTAAAGGTGTTTTGCAGGTTGAAAAGGAGGAACTTCTAGAAGGAAAGATTGACTCACTCATGAGGAGGTTGGAGAAGATGGAGCTAGAAAAGAAAGCCACCCAAGACTTAAAGGCCGCCGAAGCAAGATCCACATGTGAAGAGTGTGGGGAGTACGGCCATGTCCAAAAAGATTGTCTGGATGAAGCAAAGGTGCTCGACTACATGAGGTAAGGAGATTTGCCGAACTTCCGCTACGGGCAAGGTAGACCTCAATTTAATGCAAGTTCGTCTATTCAAAATATGGTGCCTCTTCGTATACAATTGAAGGACTTCATGGACGAGCAAGCAAAGATCAACAAGGACACCGTCACTAAGTTCAAGACTATGGATAAAATATTGGAAAACATCGATGGCAAGGTGACGGAGGTCAGGAGCTCCAACCATCAAGTGCTCAACATGATGAAGATATTGGAGACGCAAGTGGGACAACTTGCCGGGCGCCTAACCGCTAATGAAGGAAGATTGTCGGGGCAGCCCCAAGGTCCCGAGACGGCAAAGGCTATTCAAACTCGCTCGGGAAAGGAGACGGAGGATCCCGAACTTCCAGCCGGAGCAAGGAAGCCTAAGACAATTGTCGAAGCAGAAGATCACACTAAGGAGAAGGTGACTACTATTCCGGACATTGCTACCGAAGAGTCGGAATTCGAAATGCCAAGTGATGACACGAAGATGCCTACACTAAAGACACGCTACTTTCGAGGTAAAGTTGATAGTCATTTTGAAAAATTCGTGGAAGTGGTGCGCAGGTTAAGCATCAACATGCCTCTATTGGACGCTCTCCAAGTTCCTACATATTCTCGCTACTTTAAAGACATACTTGCGAACAAGTATGAGATGGCAACACTTAGGGCGGATCACGTCATGATGTCCGAACAATGTAGTGCCACCATTGCAAATCAAGGGCCCGAGAAGCAAAGAGACCCCGGATGTCTGACCATCCCATGTTCTATTGGCTCATTCACATTCGAGAAGGCATTATGCGACCTTGGAGAAAGTGTGAGCGTCATGCCAAGAGATGTGTTCGAGAAGCTACGCCTACCGCTAGAGCCTACGGGTATGTGCTTGGAGTTGGGCGACAAATCTATTCGCTATCCCGTGGGAATCGCCGAAGATGTGCCCGTAAAAGTTGGAGATCACTTCATTCCCGTTGATTTCGTGGTGCTCGAGATGGGAGAAAGGGAGAAGCCGTCTCTCATCCTAGGGAGGCCTTTCCTCAAGACCGTCGGAGCAACGATCGACGTTGGCAAGGGAGAGATCAAGTTCGACGTCAATGGCACAAGAAGCATATTCAAGTTTCGTCCACGTTTCGAGGTATGCAACATGATCAATGCTAAATATGTTCCACCTCATCGTCGCTTTAGCAAGGAAGAGCCAAAGAAGAAGGAGGAGCCCAAGAAGAAGGAAGTGAAGGTGATCAAAGAAGTCGTTGCATCCGTCAAGACCAAAGAACAAAAGCCGCCTGTGAAGACCAAAAGATGACCAAGCCGGAGAATAAGCCCGTGCCCAAGATGGTGCGGAAGTGGGAACCCAAGATTGCAACGCCCGCAAAGAGCGTTGATGCGAAGTGAAGAAGAGAAGAAGTCTAGCCATGGACTATAAACGAAGCGCTAGGCGGGAGGCAACCCATTCGTCGAGTCAAGAATAAGCTACCGGGAGGACAACCCGATGAAGAATACAGCTACCGGGAGGGCAACCCAGATTATTTCCGATTTTCAAGTAAGTTGGTCTTAGAATTTGCTACGCAAGACTTGACATAAACTCTTAAGTGGTTGAACTTATTTTTGAGACATTTAATTTTCTCAGATGTCTCATTTGGATTTTATTTGACATAAACCTATGACATGAGCCATCCTACGATTTATTTGCCTCTTTTCGAGAAACCAACACCAAAAATTCATAACCTACCCACACCTTTCATCCTCTTCATGATGACAAGGTTGGTTTGTTTTACATCATAAAAACACACGAGTAGAGCCCCGCGTTGTTCCTTAATGATTTTTAATCTTTGACGCGCGCTAGGACTCGCGTGAACCTAGGAGGATCGATTTTTGGTTTTATTCAACTTGATATCCACCGGTTTCTCAAGAGTTAGAATTTTTCCAAGCCCTATTTATTTTTGTTTATTCAAAACATCTATCTCATGTTTGGCCAAAATTAGAACCTAAACCCATACCCCCACGGTCAAGCCGGAGGACCTCGCTATCAATTAATGAGAGCAAGTGATCCTGGTGTAACAAAAATCAATGTAGTCGGAAAATTTTGACTTACAAATGTTTTTGATGCCTAAAAACTCCTCTAAAAATACATTTGAACTCATTGATATCTCTGAGTTAATTTTTAATTTTTGAAATTAGAGGAGTAATTAGCATCTAAACATGATCAAGGGAAGGTTTTGAGCTGAATTGAACTTCTAATACTCCATGATGCATCACAGGAAGGCTTCATCATTGATGCATCTTGAGCACATGCAAGGACAAGCATGGGGGCAGCAAGACTTGATTTTTTTGCAGGGTATGGATGAAAGCATGGGAGGCAAGGAAGCATGGAAGTGACACAAAGTAAATGATCAAGATGGAGGACTTCATCATGTAAGAAAAAGGAGTGGCTGAGAGAAATTGGACGGTGGAAGGCGTGGAGCACGAGTACACAGCACCATGATGCATCAAGCAACAAGTGGGAGAAAGAGGAGCCGAAATAGAGGGGCAGGGGCCCTAGGCCGGTCGGCCCAGGCCGGCCGGCCTGGCCTATTTTTTGGCCCCCCGGTGCTCGTCTTCTGCAGGTAAGTCATTTGCTTCATTGCTAGTTCTTGTTCTTGAGTTCCCAGTCCAGAACCTCCAGAAACACCTCTGAAAAATTCGTTCTCCATTCTTGAGTCCAAAAATTCAGAAAAATATGTCACAATTCTTGCCCTTCCATGTACTTCTTTTGTGTGTATCTCTACCAGCAAGAAACCCTTGGGAGAGTTTGTTTGTGATTTGTGCAGCAACAACAAAATGAGGAAGGCTTTTAGCAAGGTCCTTGGAAGGAAGACATAATCGTCATCAATGAAGCCGGCATCAACAAGTTCTTCGCGGAGGCACTTAATCTCTGAGTCACCGCGAAGCATGGAAGAGGACGTGGTGCCATCAAGGAACAACACCATGCTCCTTAGTGGAAGAAGAGACACGCGAAGCTCGACCATGTGGTACACCGAACCGCAAGGGCGCACGGAAGAGCCACCCGTCCAACCTCGTCGCTCGACTCATTCATCCGCTCCACCACCGTACACTTCGTGACGTTGCAAGTATGGATTTTTCATGATGACGGAGGAGGAGGAGGAGGAGGAGAAGCTTGGTCGCCTAGAGAAGAGGATTGTGCCCAACGTTGACTTCGACGATGATGCTTCCAAGTGTTGGGATTTTCTCCGGATATCTATCAAATGATGAATCACCTTAGTTGGGGGCAATTTTGCAATGGAGTACGGGTGAGCTTTCACATGGAGCTTGCCATGGAAATTCTCATGACGATGGCGCTGGTTATTAATGAAAGGGTGCCATCCCTCTCATTTCGACTCAAGGATGATGAGTAAATAATTTCTTATGAGCAAATTAGAGAGTTGCTCGGTTTCAAGAGCGAAGCCCCGGAGCAAGTTGATGTTAATGAAAGTGTATTGGAAGAATTTTGGAGTATGATTTCAGGGGAAGATAACCGGCAAAGAAATAGCATCCGGAATCCCATCATCCGGATATTTCATTCTTGGATGAGCAAAAGGATTTTGGGAAGAATGAGAGAGTCCAAGATCACTGACATGGAACTTAATTGGCTCTATTCGGCATTGATTGCAAGGCAAGCCATTGATTCGTCATATATCATGATCAATCGGTGGTGTTGTGAGGCAACTTCGGGGACTGGACAAATTGGTTCAGGATGCTATCTATCAATGATAGGTAATGCCTACTTGCGGGGAATTCACTTGGGATTGATTACATGAAGCAAGGAAAATATATTAGTGGAGATGAAAAGAGATGGTACAAGTGGCAAAAGTCAATGTTCCTCTCCCAAATATGAGGCTGAAATTATTTATTGAAGGGAGAGGGAATTGGTTGGAAGAAGGAATTCTCGTGCCGGCCAAGAAGAACAAAAGAGGAAGAATTATAGAAGAGGGATCGTCTTCCGTAGCCCAAGATCGAGGAGGGGCTGCATATCAACAACCATATGGAGGGATTCCTATGCCACCACCCTACTACGGAAGTGTGCCAATGCAAGCATGGGGAGTGGTGCAGCCATGCCGCCACCTCCTCCAACATATTGTCCACCAACTTTTGTCATGCCAAATGAAGCATTTGTGGCACCTTATACAAGCATGCCCCAGCCCCAACAAAGTGCAGCCATCATTGGGGCACATATGCAAAGGAATACACAAGACGTCGAGAGGATCCGGAGCCATGTCGACCATTGGCATGAAGGAACGGCGCGGATCGCCCATCAATTAGGACGCCTTCAAATTGTGCCACTGGACAAATTTCGTGGAGGGACCATGCAAACATATTATGAGCAAGGATTCAACGAAAGTCAACCGACGGAGCAAGAGCAATTGGATGAGGAGTGAAGAAAGAAGGAAGGGATGAAGCTTTTTAAGTGTGGTTTGATTTTTCCTTTTCCTTTTCTTTATTTTCATCTTGTGTGCGTTTATGTATGCGTAGTATTTTCTTGTTTTTATCTTATTTCAGCATGTGTGTGATAGTAGTAGTTTTTTGTCCATCATCATGAATAAGTTTCACCGTCGTTTTTATGATCTTAATATGGATGGAAAATTGTACCATGTTGATATGTGATGATCGTTGCTACTTTGCTTGATCTTATGCTTGATTTATGCATGTTTAAGCTAGTGCTCTCTTTTAATATGAATCTCAAATTTAAATTAAATGCTAGCCTAATCTTGTGTGGAGGTTATGATAACTCAAGTCCCATAGTTCTTTTTCGTTGCTCTCAATTTTGAATGAATCAAAGAACCTTTTTATCCCTAAAAAGTTATGCTAACCTTGTCACAAGTACCGCTTTCATTTTGCTCTACCCATCCAAAGCCTTACATTTACTTGAGTGCAAAACATTAGTATATACAAGATTTATTTTTGGGTGCATTAATTCAAGGCCTGATTTCTCTGGCCCGAGACTAAGAAGCTGGTCATTCCGTTTTTGCATATCGTTCTTTATGCTAGCCTCTTCTATCCGTGCATTGTGAGTTTCCACATTGGGAATTTCGCAAACCTCGCCGGATATCCAACCACAAAACCCAAATATATCTTTTTTGTGTCTACCTCCTTGACCACAACCTAATATATAAGTATGGATGAATATTTTGAGAAAGATTACAAGGAAGGTGCATCAAGTGAGCAAGACTTTGGGAGACTTCCAGAAAGATCCTTAGAAGATTTGTCTCTCTCTAAGAAAATATGAGAGCTTCAATTTTTATCTTGGCATATTTATCACCTCTTTTTACCCAAGGACGAGCAAACGTCTAAGCATGGGAGGGGGGGGGTTGCCAAGGAAGTGCTAGTATAGTCTAGAGTTCAAGAGGAGCAAATAAAAAAAGAGAAAAAGTATGATGAAAGAAAAAAGATGATGAAAAAAATGATAAAAGAGAAAAAGTATGATGAGAAAAAGAAAGAAAGAAAAATAATAATAAAGCTCCCCGGTTCTCTAGCTATGTTTTGTGCTTTTTGAGTTTTCAAGAGGATTCAAGATCAAGACCCATACTCACCTTCCCAACCATGTGCAATCCGATAACGAGGACTTTGTTTGTGCCTTGGGATCACTGTTTGGCATTTGCACATGTCCACCTATCTAAAAGTGTGTGTTCATCTCTCCCCCTCCTTGATAACATTATTTTTGCAATGACATTTTTGACGAGTCTCGGTAAGACCATGAGAAGCTAGTCTTGTTTTGATAATATCTCAACTATAATATCTTGGTTGGACTAAACTTTCCTATACCTCCATATAAAGCCTTCCACTATATACTTTGAGAGAGGAAAGGAGTAGAACAAGTAGGCTTGAGAGACAAGATGAGATGAGAGTGCATGAGCAAGGTGCAAGATGGTTATTTTTTATCTTGGTAAAGCAATTTTTCTCTTTATCTCACTCTTTATTTTTCAAATTTTCTGAGATTTATTTAAAAGTTTGAGAGCATGATCAAGTACTTTTGGAAAGAGCTTGAATGATATCTACCCTCCATAAAGATAAAAGTTAGTACATTATGGAACTTTAATGAATATAAATCTAGAGAGCATTATGTTTTCTCATGTATGATCAAGTGTAGGATATGAACATCGAAGGGCAACTCTGATATCCATTGAAGGCTTACTCAAGGACGAGCAAGGTTTAAGCATGGGGGGATGTTGGCGGTTGATTTCCGTTAACCTAGCCATGAGTTTACCTTCAATGTTGGTATTAATTTGATATTCACACTAACGATCCTAACCCCCATTATATGTTAAGTTCGCACTCGCACATGGTTTTTGGAGTTTATTGTTTACATAGGGATCAAGAGCCTAAATGAGGACTTTCGGGTAAAGTTCATCAAGGGTTTTACGGGAAGATCATAGAGCCCGATACAAGTCAAGATACAAGATGAACATGACTCCAAATGAACTAAGGACTAAAGTGTGAAGCCGAAAAGTGTTGAGGACCTAGATAGAAGATGCAGGAGTTCATACGCCAAGCACCCTTATCTAAATCGCGAGGAAAATAACGTCAAGGACCCACATGCAACTCGGCAAAAACTCAGGAAGTCGCGAGAAGCTTTGGGAAGAAAACCGGGGGCATATCGGGCCGAAAAGGCCCTGGGCCGGTCGGCCTGGCCCTTTTCCGGGTCGGTTCGCCGCCTCCTTTGACCTAGCACCCATTCGGGCTATTTATAGTCCCCGTGAGAAGTTCCAACCATCAAGCCATTCGTCATTCGCCGCCAAGGAGCAGAGGAGCTTGAGGGACACCATCTCGGAGAGGAGGGTCATGTTAGTCGTCTAGGGTTCACCTAGCCAGCGTGGGAACCTTACAAGGAAGACCACGTCAGAGTTTCGGAGACTTGAATCAAGATCAAGGTAGGATCCCGGTTAGATCTTATTCATGTATACACTTATGATGGAGTTTTAATGGATCCGATTTCTAGCAGTCGAGTACCTTTGTTTATGATTCTTGTTCTTGTTTGGGTGTTTTCTTCCTCAACCTATTCTCGAGATAGATTGCATGGGATGTTCTTGTAGCCACGGTGGCTAGAGGTGCATACCCGATCTACCAAGTAGTTCAACGCACTCCTTGCGAGTGTGCTCTAAGATTCGACCGTGAAGAAAGGGGAACATCGTTACAGGATGTTGACACCGAGTACGGCGGGGTGACTTAGGGGGTTTGACCGAAGGTCAAGGTTTAAAGGTGCTTTTAATGAGATTCGTTTTGCTCTCTCTTCTATCTTGCTCGGAACTACGACATAAACACGATCTAGATCCCTTTAGATCGGTACCTCAACGCTTCCTCTTGCTACCTCTAATGATCTTAGTAGATTAGATGCTTTCGAAACTTCTTAAAGATGCAAGTGTTTCTCGGTTATTAGATTGAGTCTTGCGTTACACACTGTTCCACGGATTTGATACCTTGGGTGATACTCGAGGGAAAAGGGTGCTACATGATCCGTAAGCTTGCGGTGAACTTTGGTGCGTTATTGAACTGTCAACAGTGGCTTTAACATGACATGAGTTGCTTATGGGTGTTTGTAATGATCTTGTGTCAAGGATATGTGACCTAGCATAAAGTTTGTGTGATCTAGATTCACTTTGGCATGTTTTGCTCATGTTTAGGTCTTTGCTCATGAGAGGGAAATTTTTCGCAAAAATGCTAATTTTTACCATAGCTTGAACTTGTATGTATGCAACTGAACATTCTTGATGGCTGTGCTTTTTCGAACATTTGTCAACTCTTAGTAGTCCATTTGCTTGTTCCTAGCACATTTTATGGCTCTATGTCCATTTGAGAAGCCTTTAGTTGAAATTTTCGTAGAAATTCCTTGATTCATGCATTGTCAACAAGGGGGAGAAGTTTGGGCATGAAATGGCTTGCTGCATACATTTAGAAAGTTTTGGTGGAGTTTCGGATGAAAAATGGGTAGATGCTTTTTCCCAGGTGGTCATCAGTCTGACTGATGTGGGCACTGGTCTGACCGGTTGAACCAGGTGCACTATGGATATGGTCATCGGTCTGACCGGTGCCTTGACCGGTCTGACCGGTGTGAGCTATGAGCCTAGTTGCTCTAGGTAAGTTGCATGGTTTGGTTCAGGGGGAGTTGCATTTGCTCAGGGGGAGCTCCTTGTGTCGTTTGAGTTCTTGCTTTGGTTGGTTTGCTCCGCATGAGCTTTGATTTGATCTTTGAGAGCTTTGGTGGTTTGTCTCGGTTGTGTTGAGTCGTTGCCCTTGCCTTAGGGGACCGAGACTTTGGATTGCAAGTGATCAGGGTTTGTGTTGTTTGGTTTTTGGATCACTTGTTTGGAGGTTTTCGTTTGTCTTTTGTTTTTACTTTTCTTTATGTTGTGATTATGTGGTGTGTTCTCAATGCACTCATCAAGGGGGAGATTGAGTACCAGAGTGTCCGATGGCTAGTGGTTGGCCACTCTATAGTGATGAGTGATTGACAACGTTGTGTGGACTGACGCTGTGCTCTATCTTGTGGATGTACGTTGTGGCTTGATGTGCGTTGGTGCAGGTGAAGAACAAGCGCGAAAGGTCTTAGCCTTGTGGGGCCTCCAAAGGACTGGAGGGACAAGTAGGCTTGGTTTGATGGACCTGGTGGCCAGACGGGATCAAGTGCGAGTCACATGGTGCGAGAAGAGCAAGTCGAAGTCAGATGATAGCGGGTTCGTTGGTTGATCCGAACACCAACATCCAGCCGGAGCAGACGTGGAGGCCAAGTCGAGGAGCTCGGCGTGGAGGCTGCACCAAGCCCGCGGGGTTTGCAGTGGTTCACCAGAAAACCACTGGGTTCCTTGGTTGAGCTACAAAGCCAAGTCCGAGTGGTCGGCGGCTTAGCTTTGCGCGGGCCGGTCTGACCGGTGCATCAGACCGGTGCCACCGGTTTGACCAGTGGGGAGCACCGGCCTCACCGGTGGAGGCCAAGGAGCGTCGGGTGACTTGAAGCAAAGGACACACGTCGGGATCGCAGGCTTGGCGTCGAGGCTACGCAAGATGCGGTTGCTGGGCGTCTGTTCGATGGAAAGGCTGTCAAGTTTCCAAATATGCCCTTCGAGGGGTTGTATCGCCTAAAGGGCATTCTAGTCATTTACCCCTACCAGAGGACCTCATATAAAAACTGAGGTGGAAGGGTTGTGGTAGCCATCTCTTGGGCTTTAGGGTTTTCATTTGCTCTAGGTAATTTCTCTTTTTAGTTTTCCTATTTTCTCTAGGACTAGCTTGAGAGCTTCATGAGAGATCTTGAGAGAGGGATGGATGCTAGGGAGGCAAGCTAGACCTTGTATGAATCTTTCCTTTGATATATATAAGGTTCGGCGTGGTTCCTCTAACTCTTGTGGTGGTGATTCCCGTTTTTCTTTTTGTGGATTTTCGGAGCCTTTTCTTGGCTATTTTCTCTTGGTGGATTTGAGGCCTTCCCTTTTGCGGATTTGGTGTGGGATGTATCCATCAGCCCCTTGTGGTTCTTTTCCTTGTGATCCCCCTCTAAATTCGTGGGTTTGGGTGCTCAATTTTAGGGTTTTGTTTCAGTTCCAGGAAAAGGTGTTCTTGGTGTTCATCCTCTGATTCCTTTTGATTTAGTGGATATTTGGGGCCGATCTTTTAGGCATGACTCGTTCATGAGGTGATACACCTATACCCAAAATTTTACTTGAATCCATGGAGTGAATTGGGAGATCGACACATCGGAAGGTGGGAGTTGACTCGCGGGTGGAGTTCATCCCAAGCAGCCTAGGCTTGACCGGTCAGACCGGTGCCCTCCACCGGTCAGACTGGTGCGGCCTGCTGTGGCTGTTTTTTGGGGAGTTCTTCTCCGGCGTGTTGATTGTGATCTTGGCTTGCTGCTGTCTCAATTTCATGCAGTTTTGGCCTGTTGGCGGTCAAATACCGTCAACAAGTTCGATCCACAAGTGCACGGGTCGGTTGTAGCTCTTCTCTCAGAGTATCCCCCAAGGTTTGTCAATCCAAGGATCGGAAGCAAACCGCTAGGGTTCTCTACCTTGTCTAGCCAAACTAACCTAACATGAAGCATTGATTGCATATAAAGGGTAACCTAAAGAGATATTCATGAAGTGTATAGGTTGATCACACCCAAGAACATCGGCTAAGGTAAAGCTCCACCGAAGGGGTAACTAGGCCTAGCGCCTTCTAGTTGAAGTTCCGGCAAACGAGCAATGAATCGAGCATCTCATCTACTAGCATCCTTAAACTCCTACCTCCGGCCTACCTCCCGAAGACATCCGCTCTTTTGGGGGTATCATCCTGTCACGATGCATCGTTAATGAAGTGGGGAATCAAGGGGCATGCTCAAACATGAACGTGTCTACAACCGTGAAGGGTCGACATGCTAAATCTAATCGCCACGATTACATAGAGCATGCTATATAGTCTAACCTTGCATTAGACTATGGATCAAATCACATTCACAATAGGTAAAAAGTATAAACAGAGACATGGAATCGCTAATAGATCGGATGACAAGATCATCATTACTCACATGAAAGTATGCATTACACCATCACCACCGAGGCCATACCTATGATGATGAACGCGTAGCTTTAGGACTCCGCCATGGCACAACCACACAGGGCGGCCATGGCGGCTAGGGTCGGCCTAGGCCATCTCCTAGACAACCTCGAGGACTCGCGGCCGCCGTCGTCTCCCTCTGGTGCTTGCTTCTAGGTTTCGCCGAATTCTGGTGGATGGATGAGGAGGCCGTCGAAGGCAGGGGATATAAATGAGCCGAGGAGCGTGTAGGTCAAAGGGCGTCACGAACTGGGCCCGAAACACCCTAGGCCGGTCGGCATGGGCTGGCCGGCCTAGGCCGTTTTCGGCTCGGTTCGGGCCCATCTTCCTCCACGATGCTTCTTGCACTTTCTTGAATATTTGTCGAACTTCATGTGGGTCCTTGACGTCGTTTTCCCCGCGGTTTGGATAAGGGTACTTGGCGCACAAACTCCCGCATCTTCTATTTAGGTCCTCAGAGTTTCACGGCTTCATGCTTCAGTCCTCGGGTCATTTGGAGTCATGTTCACTTCGTGTCTTGACTTGTGCCGGGCTTCGTGATCTTCTCATAAAGTGCTCGATGAACTCTACCCGGAAGTCCTCATTTAGGTGCTTAAATCCTGCGTAAACAACATACTCCAAAAACCACATGCAAGTGTGAAATTGTTACATCATTAATATGCCTAGTGGCAGGTTAGTTATAATTCAAAGATCAAACCAAAGTGTAACAAGTGCTCTTGGTTGACGGAAATCGACCGTCAACATGGCCCTTGGGAGATCGGTTTCTTGCAGTTGGGATTCTTGAGTTAGACCGGTCAAACCGATGGTGCGCATCGGTCAGACCGGTGCAAAGCTTCCAGTGGGAAAATCTCCTTTGCTGCTGTTGGTTGTGCTGCTTGCTCGCAGAGTTCTTATAGAGCAAGTTTGGCTGTGGAGAGTGTTGACGGTTAAAATTTACCACTTTCAACCCTCAATATTCTCACAAAAATGGAGGCATATGCATTATTTACTAGCATTTTGGTTTGAATAATGTAGTTCCACTTGTCCTTGGAGATTATTTGTATGTAGGTGATTTACCCCTAAAAAGAGATGGAAACCCACCTTCTATGAAGAAACCATGCCAACTCAGCTGAGGAGGTGGCTGCCACTAAGGGAAACATGGCATTCCACGTCATCGATCTAAGGGAGGCACTCACCGACGAATCAGAGGACGCCACATGGACTTCACATGGATCAAAGGGCCCACCTCGGATACCAAATCAAGCCATGCACCGGGTGTGGATCAAAGGGCCCACAGGGTAGCCACCCAGAGGAAAACCACCAGGTGGGGCCACCCTAGAGGGCCGGCCGATCCTAGGATCGGCTGAACCGACCTAGGGGGCGCCCATCTGGTCCCTACATGTGGCACTCGCTCATTGGTCACTTGCTACATCCCGAGGTGTTTTGGAGCACTTTGAGCCTCCGAGCAAGCCTGGTCCTTGCCTATAAATAGAAGGGGAGGGGCTCCCATTTCCCACACACCACTCTCTCATTCTCCTCTCACTTTTAGTTCCAAGGCTAGGGGGTAGGCTAGAGTAGCTCTTATTCAGGTTCCAAGTCTTCTTTGGAGTCTATGTACGAGTTCTCTTTTATCTTTATTTCATTGTATGACTTTGATCTACTTCAGTTATTCAGCTATTTCATATAAAGTCATCGTAGATCATAGGCTTGATATGTTCTTGAGTTCATCCTCTATTCATCATTTAGAGGCTTGTGTTCTTCGTGAACACTACCTTTTGATCCACTTGAAGGGTGATAAACTCCTTCCTTATGTGTTTGTTCATAAGTTAGAGGCTCGTGTTCTTCACGAACACGACCCTTTGATCTTATTGATGAGCCATAAGAGAGTTCGTATCTGTTTGTATGTCTAGCCTTAGTTGATCTTGTTAGATGGCATGAGAGTGTTGCATGAGGTCTGTGTTCAAGCTACGGTACTCGGTCTAGTTGACCAGTCTTCTGGTGGCTCTCACCCTGGGTCACAATAGCCCGGGCCGGGTGGAGTCTAGCAGCAATGTAGGCATGGTGCCTGGGTTGTCTGTCTACGACAGTTATGAGCATACCCCCCGTAACGATAGAGGTCGGTCCGCAGGTAGTGACAGCCCTGTTGGATCCTTGAGCAAGCCTCCGCGCTAGGGTACCTGTTGTAGGAGTCTAAAGTCTAGTTTCGCAGATTGCTGGTCGTCGCGGGCTAGCTCCCCGTTTGTACCTGGGTGCTGAACCTTATCTCTCTCATGCAATACTCATGCCTATCTCCTGCATCTTCTAGCTTTGTATGTTTAGTACATTAGAACCTAGAGCTAACTCATATGTTCCCCCTAAGCCATAGTGTGCTAAAGTAGAGGTAGATTTGAGTGTGTGTGTCACACTACCCTTATATCTTTTATCTTACCCTTGTCTTTGAGTGTGTTGCTTCCTATATCTATCTCTTAGTTTACATTCAGAGCAAAAGTATAAGTCTAAGATATCCGCCATTGCCTTCCACGGATATGATACCCTTGGAATATTCTCCTTCCTTGGGGAAATGCTACAATGGTTTATCTGTGCGCTTGCGGATTTGTTCATGATCGTTTAGATTAACCATTGGCTAGTCTTGATGTTCACGCTAACCCGGCGTCGTTAGTTGTGACATTGAGAGGTGCCTACAAGACGTTTCTTGGTGTTGTCACTAAGGATGGATCCCAAATCTGTTCTTAAGATGACGGCGCTACGAAACGCCAACAAGCATTTCTGGCGCCGTTGCCGGGGAAGGCACAGGATTATCATGACTATGCTTTGCATCTGTTTATAAGCTATGAGTAGGTTAGGACAACTCTCAATGCAGGCTAACCTTGATTGTCTTCTTTTATCTTTGGATGATGAAGACAGGTAGTGTATGACTAGTTTCGACTTACCAGAGAATTTTACTGAAGATCCCGAGTCACTTGTGAGGAGAGCTCGAATTCATTTCGACTCACCTCGTCGTACTCATCCGGAAGGCGAACCAGCTTCCTTTGTACCATCCACATCCAACGCTATGGCCCAGAAGACACTTCGTGAGTACTGAGCTCCTTTCGCTAACCAGGTGATGCAAGGCCCTGAGGTGGCAATGGGGACTGAAAATTTTGAGATCAAGACAGGTCTAATCACGATGGTACAGGCTAGCCCATTCTGTGGCAAGCCAAATGAGGATGCCAATGCTTATCTGCAGCAATTCCTAGAGCTATGCAGCACTTTCATCATCAGGGGTGCAAATATGGATGTTGTTCGTCTACGGCTGTTTCCATTCTCTCTCCTGGGGAAAGCTAAGCAATGGTTCTATGTGAATCGTGAAGCTATTAACACTTGGAGTAAGTGTTCAGAGGCATTTCTCAAGAAGTTCTTCCCATTGGGTAAAACCAATGCTCTTCGTGGAAGAATTTCTGGTTTTCAGCAAGCAGCAAGTGAATCTATTCCAGAGGCTTGGGAAAGGCTTTAGGAGTATGTCCTGGCCTGTCCTCACTATGGGATGGAGGATTGGCTCATTCTTCCAAGCTTTTATAATGGGTTAACTCCGACAGCCCGAGGCCATATTGATGTTGCTGCACAGGGAGCATTCTTCTCACTCACAGTTGATGATGCTAAAGTACTCATTGAGAAGATGGTCTCCAACGAAGGGTGGAGTGATGAAAGGCTCCAACCACGACCGAGGGGAACTCATACTGTCAAGGAAGCAGACATGATAACTGCCAAGTTGGATCTTTTCATGAAGAGATTGGATGACTACACCAGCGAGAATGCTGCCATGGCCACAACTACTCTGCCTATGGACTCCCATATGACTTGTGAAGTCTGTGGCAACACTGGGCACTCAGGCAATTATTATCCGGAGACTCAGGAGGAAGTGATGTACATGAATGGCAACAACAACGGTTATCGTCCACCTCAACAAGGAGGCCAATCGTGGAATCAACAACGCCCTTATTATCAAGGAGGTAACCAAGGTAATTCTTACAATCCCAACCAGCCTTCCTTGAGAGATCTTATTTTTGGGCAAGCTAAGATTAATGAAGGTGTTAACAAGAAGCTAGCTGCCCTTGATAAAACTTTGGAAAGTCTCAACGTCAAGCTTGATAGTTTTTCTTCTGCTCAGAAGAGTTAGCTGAGTTTCAACAAAATGTTAGAAACCCAGTTGGCTCAGCTGGCTGCTTTGGTTCCATCTCCTGATAATGGGTGGATCCCGGGGCAACCCGTATCCTCTTGTGAGAATGTTAGTGTAGTGTCCACTAGGTGGGGTAAGCCACCTAGGAAGACACATACTTCTAACTATGTAGGAAATCCCATACAACAAATTCTAGATCCATGGGAGGAATCAGCAGTGGTGCACAAGAAAGATCCAGGCTACCCGACTATTACTTGCACAATCTATTACAAGAAGATCAGGCATGCCCTTTGTGACCTTGGTGCAAGTGTTAATCTCATGTCCAAGGCCATGTTCAAGCAACTGGGATATTGTTGGCGTTTCTTAACCTCAACACTAGGCGCCGTGGTAGCGTGAGCATGTAAGAAACTCCCGGGTACACTAATGAGTGCGAACAAATCCGCAAGCGCACGGATACACCGTTGTAGCACTTCTCCCTAAGAGAATGAGTATTCCCATCTGGTTTCGTTCCTAGGACGGAGAGTAACCAGAGAGGGTCTATCCAAGGACACCAGCTTTTGCTGGGATAGGTCGGGATACAAGAAGCACTTCCTCAAGGGACTTAGCTCTCAAGATGCATCTGTCAGGTCTCAGTCATCCCCGCGGGGCGACAGCACATCAATGTGCTGGCAAGCGAGCCCAACTTGGTACGCGACGTAGAGGGTTGACAAAGGGTCCAACAGGCTGTCACCACTGCGGCCTACCTCTACGCTACGATCGTACGTGGTCTTCGCAGGAAAAACCAGGGCCCAGACACCACGTCTGTACCCCAGATAAATACTATAGTGCGGTTACGTCTGTCAACCCGCTAACTACACTATAGCAACCATATAGATACGGTCCCACAAACAAGGGAAAGATCGGATTTAGATCATCTTATCATTCATTGAGCTATGGAGCAGAAAGGAAGCTATGGATGCAGATAAACGAGATACAGCGGACTTACTCAGCTAAATAGGATCAGAGCATGCAAACAGGTATATGAACTATGGATCTGGCTCTAAAGGATCAAAGCCTTGTGTCACGAAGAACACAAGCCTCTAACTTATGAACGAGCCACGAACACAAGATCAAATCAAGCATGCATGATGTCCACTATAGTCTAAATAAGAAATGCTGAAATACTCACTTTGATCTAAATGAAGAACAAGCATCCACGAGGACATCAACTCACTCCTCACCCCTACTCTACCTCTCAACTAATCCTAATCTAGATCTCTCCTCATCACTATTCTACCACGTAGAGGTGAGAATCACCTCACATGGACAGAATTAGAGAGAGGGAGAGAGAGAGCTACACAAGAGATGAGTGAAACTTGAGAGCTTGGTGGTGTGTGTGAAATGGAGCCCCTCCCCTCCTATTTAGGGCGTGTTTGGCAGAGCTTCACGCAGCTCTAGATCCAAAAAACCAGCTTCACTTCGTACTTTTTCAGCCAAACACTTTCAGCTCCAGCAACTCCACCGCGAATCTGCTTAAAAAAAGGTGGAGCAGACCCCCAAATCCATGGATTTGGTGGAGTACCTCAAGGGGTGCTCCACAACAGTAGATTTGGTGGAGTTGGAAGAAATTACCCACCACTGCCACTGATTAGTGGAAAAAATGTTTCGTTCCTTTCTTCTAATCCCGTGACCCCCTCCCTCTCCCCACACCGTAGCTGCCCACCGTCGCCCAGTCCACTGGCCCTCTCTGCCCTGCGCCGCCATAGCTTGATGCCGGTGGAGGCGCGTACTCTCAGCTCGTCGCCAGCGGAGGTGCGGCCTCCCAGCCTACACCGGCAGAGGTGCGGCCTTCCAGCTCGACGTCGCCAGGGCTCGCGGAAGAGCTCGGCAGTGGGGCTTGGCGCCGGGGGCGCGGAGCTTGCCGGCGGGGCGCGGGGTGGGGGCGCGGGGTGGGGGCGCGATTCTGCTCCTGTGCGGCGCCGGCACCGCTGAGGCCCGCGTCCTCTTCACGTTCGAGCCCCCTTGCACGGCGGCGACACGACGATCCCGCGACACCTGTTACCCGTTGCCAATCCGAGGACGACAGCCACCAACCTCCTATACGCGATTCGATTTGTTTCGATTTCGTGATTCGATTTCCAGCTACTCTGATTGCAATGGCATCGTTTGGGGTTGGTTCACAAGATGGAATTGGGGGCTAATTAGTGAACTGAATGCTCGATTCATCACAAATTCACAATGATGCACATGGCCGACCCCGTGGGGAAAGCACGAGATTGCGTGTCTAGGACCTGAAACGAACTCTTATTCCAGTGGCAAATCAGCCCGGCCTGTATAAGCCCACCACCGGTGAGCCACGCGGTGCTACAGGAGGATGCGTCGACGTTCGTGCCGTGGTACCCGCTGTTGCTCATGGGGCAGTTGTCCATCCTGGTGCTCGCCGGCGCGCTCCAGCACCGCCTGCACAGCCTCGCGGGGGCCTTCTTCAAGTCGCCGCAACTCAAGGAGCGGGTCACCGCCGGCATGCAGTGCCGCATCGGCCGCGTCATGGACTGGGCGCGTGGCCGCCGCTGTCTTCGACTGGGCGCGTGGCGCGCCGGAGCTCGCCGGCTCCAGCGCCGGAGCTTGTCTGATCCCGTGGCGAGCTCGCGTGGGGCCACAGCGGAACTCGCCGGGGCTGCGGCGGACGTCGTCGAGGCCGCGGAGGAGCTCGGCAGGACTGCGACAGACATCCACGAAGTTTTTTTTTCTTTTCTATTCTGCTGATGCGCGGGTCCAAGATGTCATAGAGATTGCGGGAGATCTGGAGCTGTAGCAAACACTTTTTTGGATCTCAGATCCACGGTGGAGCTACTCCACGGTAGAGCTGCACGGATCTGCAGCTCTAGAGCTGATTTTTTAGAGCTGGAGCTCTGCCAAACACGCCCTTATAGACAAGGGGGTGGCTTGCTCCAAGGCTCCAAGTGCTCCAAAACACCCCGGGATGCAGCCAACAGCCAATGGGAGAGAGCCACGTGGAGGGCCAGGATGAACCAGCCCTAGGTCGGTTCGGCCAAACCTAGGGTCGGCCGGCCCCCTGGCCCGTGCTTCCTCTGGCTCGCTTCCATGTGGGCCCTGATGCTCCTCCTCCGTGCATGGCACGTTTCCTGGTGGTTTAGTTAGCAAAGTGGGCCCATGGATCCCTGTGATGCTGACGTGGCATCGTATGATTCGTCGAGAGTCCCTCACATGGATTGGTGACATCATGGATCCAGGAGAATCCATGTGGCAGCCCCTGATTGGCCGGCATTTGAGTGCCTTGGATTAGAGTGGAGTGAAAGTGCATGGATTCCTCCCATTTCTTATGCTAAATACCTGCATTCGAATAGACATCGACACTGGTGGAAAGTATGAGTTTAAGCTCCTATTCTAGTGTGAATGTGCAATTCATGCTCCAATTTGCAGGAGTTGACGACCATAAAAATGGCAAATATCAGCCGTCAACAACACCCCCACACTTGACCTTTGCTCGTCCTGAGTGAAGGGAAAACAAAGCCAAGTGGGTCATGAATACCAAAGAGTAACTCTTGGTGGCTTCCTCATTTGATTCTCTCAGATCGCTCAATGTGTATATGTCCTCACCGAAGCATTTGCCTTTCTTCATCCTACTTCTAATGATGGCTATATGTGGAGCTCAGGGTAGGATAAAGAGAAAGCATACTTGCATCACATGTTTTGCAAAGTCAAAGACTGGATCCACAGAGAAAATCAAATCATACCATCAGATCAAGATGTGCACCGGTATGGCTATGGTGTGCATGGTAAGGTGGATACTAGGCCCGGAAAGGGTGCTAGATATTACCATACATATATATGGTGGGGACTGTGGGTTGATGGTAAGGTGGACACTAGCCCTGGAATGGACACTAGTCATTACCATCAAAATCATGGAACTCCTTTCTGCATGACCATCCCTCTCTGTTCTCCTTCTTAATTTTGGATATGAGCTATCCTTTCTTTTCTTTTCTTTTCAAAACATGCTTTGGGCATGTGTATATATTTTTCTCTCTTTTTTTTCATAGCCCATATCTCTTCCTTGAAAGATACTTTTAGAGAGAGAGGTCATACCACATATGAAGCTTTTACTTTTGTGGTATGAATGATACAATGCTAACTTCCAGTGTAGAAGCATAGCAAGGGGGAATAGGTGGGGTGCACATAAATCTTGATCATGAAAGTAGTGAAAAGACTTCTCACAAGGGTCACAGAATTCGACAAGGCTCAAAGCAATTACAAGCAGCATACGAATCGAAGGTTTTTACCTACAAAGATCATGTGGCTCTAATGGGACAGAGGCATATCAAAGAGGAGCCTTTCCAAGAGGGTTTGAGTTTTTCAAAAAGATAAATTCCCCAAGAGAGTTAGTCATCAGAGCAATAGATCATATCATCCAGCCATATCATACTCGTCAATTACTTAGGTGAACATGCTTGACCTTAAGAAGGTTATGGTTCACAAGCATCAGGTAGATAACAAGGAATAAAACATATGTAAGTCCACTCAGGTACAAGCGAGCTGGGTGATCTTTTAGCATCATCATTTGAGTTTTAGTTTAGAGATAGACAGATATAGCTTATAAAACTCAGGAATGAAAGAGAGTGAGTTGTCGAGATGCAAACCGATGCTATGCATGAGAGATGAACCGTGAGAGGCTCTCCACAGGAGTGAACTCGTGCGGGTCTCGTTCAAGCTCTCTATAGGTGATCGATTGGGTAGCGCGGAGTGCTCACAGTGGGTACGTATGGGAAATGTCGTGCTTGCATTGGGAGAGTCATGGCTCTTCCCCCACACTGTCTCGAACCTAGATGTCCTCTAAATCAAAGAGACCAAAGTAACGACACAATGGGTGGCTAAACCGGGTTACATGACCGGTGAGCCACTTTATTCAAATCCAAATGTTTCAAACGAAATGATTAGGCACTTACACACATGCAAAAGAAATAAATGAAATAAAGAGAAACAAACCTAGACCTAGACTAGCGCCTAATGAACTAAAGTTGAGGCTAATCCCCACTACTCGGCATCATAGAGGGCTGCATGCCCCGTAGCCGAGAACAGCCTCCTCATCTTCGCACAAAGGCCGCGGCGAAGGTCACACATGTCATCTCTCAGCTCGGCCAGGTCCAACTTCTGCTCTGAGTAAGCAGCCCTGAGCTTCTCGTTGTTGGCCTCCAGTTCCTTCATCAGCGGGGTCAGCTTGGCCACTGAGGAGAGCTTAGGGAGTTGCTCGGTTGCCCGAGTCCTCTCCCTAGACCTCCTAGTGTAGGGCGGTGGTGGCAACCCGTCGTCCAGGCCAAAGTCTTCCTCCTCTTCTGGCAGAACTGGAGCTGGGCGTGCCTCAGGAGCCTTCTCCTTGGGCAGTGCCGGCTTTATGGTCACCGGCGGCTGCAGCGAAGGAGCGGGCTGCACTGAGCTCATCCGCCCTCCAGCTAGTGACAATCCAGGTGTGCTAGGTGGAGCGAGCGGCAAACCCCTGGGGCGAAGTTGAGCCGTGGTCGGCCTGCTGTAGGGGCTGGCCGCCCGTCTCATGTGCCTCTTCCCAGGCGAGGCGGAGTGCCTTGATGGCGGCGTGCCTGGAATCCTCCCGCCCGGCGGGATGGTGGCGAGCAGAGGAACATTCAGGACACCAGCCACCATTGCGAGGTCCGCAGCGGGGGCGGCAATGATGGAGGGGTTGCCTCCTGCCCCGAGACCAGTGGACGAGGTGGAGCCGTCGAAGGGGACAACACTCCTTCCGGCCATGGATGCGGTGATGAGTGTGGATGGTGAGGTGGAGGAGATGGATCTTCGCAACGCGAAAACTCGTCGGGCGGCAGGGAGAAGATTTCTGGAGGAGAATGAGACGCACACGCGAAAGAAGAAGGGGAGAGGCAGCACCAGGGTTTCGGCCGAACCAGGGTTCGACCGGCCCCAGGTGGGCCCCTCTGGCCCTCCCCTTTCTCGTGTGGGCTCCAGCAAGTCTCAAGATCGACGGCCCAGGTGGATTCCCCGAGATGGAAAGGTTGGCTTAGGCTTAAGGCTAGGATAAGGTTGAGGTTGAAAATTCATCCTCCACTATATAACAACCTTGGCCAAGCCATGATATAACCATAGAGAATCTGAGGGAGCTCACCTTAGCGACATACTCGGTTCGTCAAAAGTGTAGGCACCTTTGACGGTAATCATGAAGCGTTCGTGTCACCACAATAGTGCTGCCTTCCTGTGGTCCTTTGCCTACTTCTCTTTATCTTGGCAATTTCTTTCTCCTGCATGACCACGGTCCACAAGATACCCAAAGGATAATTTTTCCTAGGGAAACGAGATGAATCCCAAGAGTACTCAGGATGCAGGTGTCTTGTGATCTCCTGTCTCAACTTATGACCATCTCCTTGCAGACAATGTTGAGGTGATGATTGAGCTCTGATCTGCAAGGACAGTGCATATACGAACTCGAGCACAAAAGGTATATCGAGGCTGAAGGCAAGCATGATCATCCCAGAGAGGCCAAGGCATTCTCTGAAGTGGTCACGAGACTCGAGGACTATAGCACTAGGGTCGCGGAACTCGGAGACGAAAAGATCGAGCACTGAGGCTAGTGCTTCACAATAGGTGCCGATCTCCGAGTGAACTCAAGCTCAGAAAGACACTCGGCCTTCAAAGAGGATAGAGCATGGACTTTCGGAGGCCGGTGTACGGTCAGGAACCAGAGTTCGGATGAAGAACGAGATTTAACTCGCTCTTACCTTAGGCAGAGGGTTCGATGTTCTCATCGGGGCAATGGAAACATTCTGAAGTCTGGCATAAGCTTCCAATGGGGGGTTATGGATAAGCTGGAAAGTGCACCTCCCATTGGGCATCGATCAAGTCAGGCATAAGATATGAAGTGCAAGCTTCTCCTGACTGATCGGCATCGATCGATGTGCTTGAGATAAAAAGTGAATGTACTTCATTCGATCGGTAGATGATCGTGCTCCTTCGGTCTGATGGACGAATCAATGGTTTATAAAGCAGAGACCGATGTCTTGGTTTATACGAAACTTCAGTGCAAAGCACTTCAGCTCAAACCTTGACGTAGAAACATGATAAGCCTCTCATACCCTCCTTAGGAGATAGTAGTGAGGATCGAACAAGTCATCCTGGCCGGGAATGGTCGTTCTTTCCGAACTACTCTCTCCGTCCTCCCACGAGACGAAGTCTCGGGGATAAGGTCTAAGAAGATGCACGAGAGGGGAACCCAAGGGTAGATCTCGCGCCACGAAATCTTTCCCTCAGACTCCTGCCATTTAGTAATGACATCTTCAGCCAGAGCTCAGAAAGAATGGATATGAAATATCGAACTTGGCTGATGATGGATCTAGGCGGCTCAACATTTCCTCTGGTGGGTGCCTCATTGACCGGGATGCAAGGGGAGCTGAAATCCCGGAGATTATCCACGATCTCTTTTCCCTTGACAGCATCTAGGTGCATAAAGGGTCCTCTGAAGAGAGCATTAATCCGCATGGCATCGTCCTTCTGCAAGCCAAACCAGAAGTGCTGAAGCATCATCCAATCTGGAATGTAGAGGACTGCGCAATCTTCCACCGCGGAGGCGAAACGATTCCATGCCATTCCTAGTGAATCCTCCTCACATTGCTTGAAACAGAGAATCTTCGTCCGTAACAAGATGACACGTCGTATTGGGAAGAAGTGAGAACAAAAAGCTGCTCTCAACCTTTCCCAACTAAGGTAGTTCCTACCAAAACAACGGTGCCAATCCCGTGCTTCCCCGGAGAGGGATAGCGGGAAAAACTCTGTTTTCCGAGCATCTGGCGATTCTCCAGTTTTACCCCGAGTTTCAATTAGACGCTCGTAGTCTCTCACATGATCAAAGGGGTTCTCATGACTTAACCCCGAGAAGGATAGGTCCTGAATTAGCTTCATGAGAGAGGGGCGAAGCCTATAGGCAGATGTAAGAGTGGGTCTTGACGAAGATGGCTCTGAGGGTTAGTCCTCGAAGGCGGAAGGTGTTTACAAGGATAACCTTCCATGGGTAGCGGGGGTAGAGGTAGAAGTAAAAGAAACAAAAGGGATATCTCAAAAGGGTAACGGGGGTGAAGGTAGAAGAAAAAGGAAAAAGATAAATACGAGGATAGACGGGCTCGAAGGTTAACAATAGCCGTCCCCGGCAACGACACCAGAAATGCTTGTTGGCGTTTCTTAACCTCAACACTAGGCGTCGTGGTAGCATGAGCGTGTAAGAAACTCCCGGGTACACTGACGAGTGCGAACAAATCCGCAAGCGCACGGATACACCGTTGTAGCACTTCTCCCTAAGAGAATGAGTATTCCTGTCGGGTTTCGTTCCTAGGATGGAGAGTAACCAGAGAGGGTCTATCCAAGGACACCAGCTTTCGCTGGGATAGGTCGGGATACAAGAAGCACTTCCTCAAGGGACTTAGCTCTCAAGATGCATCTGTCAGGTCTCAGTCATCCCCGCGGGGCGACAGCACATCAATGTGCTGGCAAGCGAGCCCAACTCGGTACGCGACGTAGAGGGTTGACAAAGGGTCCAACAGGCTGTCACCACTGCGGCCTACCTCTACGCTACAATCGTACGTGGTCTTCGCAGGAAAAACCAGGGCCTAGACACCACGTCTGTACCCCAGATAAATACTATAGTGCGGTTACGTCTGTCAACCTGCTAACTACACTATAGCAACCATATAGATACGGTCCCACAAACAAGGGAAAGATCGGATTCAGATCATCTTATCATTCATTGAGCTACGGAGCAGAAAGGAAGCTATGGATGCAGATAAACGAGATACAGCGGACTTACTCAGCTAAATAGGATCAGAGCATGCAAACAGGTATATGAACTATGGATCTGGCTCTAAAGGATCGAAGCCTTGTGTCACGAAGAACACAAGCCTCTAACTTATGAACGAGCCACGAACACAAGAACAAAGCAAGCATGCATGATGTCCACTATAGTCTAAATAAGAAATGCTGAAATACTCACTTTGATCTAAATGAAGAACAAGCATCCACGAGGACATCAACTCACTCCTCACCCCTACTATACCTCTCAACTAATCCTAATCTAGATCTCTCCTCATCACTATTCTACCATGTAGAGGTGAGAATCACCTCACATGGACAGAATTAGAGAGAGGGAGAGAGAGCTACACAAGAGAGAAGTGAAACTTGAGAGCTTGGTGGTGTGTGTGAAATGGAGCCCCTCCCCTCCTATTTATAGACAAGGGGGTGGCTTGCTCCGAGGCTCCAAGTGCTCCAAAACACCCTAGGATGTAGCCAACAGCCAATGGGAAAGAGCCACGTGGAGGACTAGGATGAACCGGCCCTAGGTCGGTTCGGCCGAACCTAGGGTCGGCCGGCCCCCTCGGGTGGTCCCCTGGCCCGTGCTTCCTCTGGCTCGCTTCCATGTGGGCCCTGATGCTCCTCCTCCGTGCATTGAACGTTTCCTGGCGGTTTAGTTAGCAAAGCGGGCCCATGGATCCATGTGATGCTGATGTGGCAGCGTATGATTCGTCGAGAGTCCTTCACATGGATTGGTGACATCATGGATCCAGGAGAATCCATGTGGCAGCCCCTGATTGGCCAGCATTTGAGTGCCTTGGATTGGAGTGGAGTGAAAGTACATGGATTCCTCCCATTTCTTATGCTAAATACCTGCATTCGAATAGACATCGACACTGGTGGAAAGTATGAGTTTAAGCTCCTATTCTAGTGTGAATGTGCAATTCATGCTCCAATTTGCAGGAGTTGACGGCCATAAAAATGGCAAATATCAGCCGTCAACAGATATCCAGCTCTCTCTCCTACAGCATGGACTATCCAACTCGCCGATTCAATGATACGATATCCAGAAGGAATTGTTGAGAGCATATTGGTCAAGATCAAGAGTTCTTATGTCTTCGCGGATTTCGTGGTCCTTGATATGGACGACGAGGGAGGAATGCCGCTCATCCTTATGCGACCATTTCTCAGTGATGTCTGAGCTAGAATCAATGTGGGGTCCGGAATCATCCGTTTCCGCATTGGGAAGAGGAACTTGAAGTTCAAGTTTCAGGACAAAGAAGAGCAATGCTATTTGGTGCAAGATAGTGTTGAGCAGCTTGGGGGGAAGGACGGAGCCTTTACCCCCAAGGAAGAAATCTTCGTCAAAGAGGCTAAAGAAAATTCGGAAAGAATGGCGGAAGATAGAGATGGCACCACCCTCTACTTCTCAGGAGTGGGGTGCTGAGTGGATTTGATCACTGAGAAGAGTCCAACTCGTCGGACTAAAAATGATGGGTCCTTTCTACCAAAAAGGTTAAAGCTGGTACTTACCTCATATTTCCCTTTCCAAAATTTTATTTCTAAAATTGCATATTTGATTTTCCAAAACTCTGCATCTGCATGCTAGATTTATCTAGCCCTTTTCCATTTCCAAAATAAAATTTCTGAAAATAATTTCTGAGTTTGAAAATTCAAGAAAAATCATTTGAAAAATATTTCGAGGGAATTTAGGCCGAGGCACTCAGGCAGGCCCCCAGCTAGCTGTTGGGGAGCCACTGGCTAGGGTAGAGGGTAGGTGGGCCCGGCCTGGGGTCGGCCGACCACAGGTTCGGCCGAAGCAGCCCAACGGCTGCTGGGCCCCACCTTGCTCCAACGGCTCCTAGCCGTTGCCCAACGGCTATGTCTGGATGCCCGGCGCATTTGCCTATAAATAGCAGGGGGAGAGGGGGTGTTCTTCACCCATTCAACACTCTTCACTCACACTCCCCTCTCTACTCCTTGGTCTCTTGGTTTTCTTGGATTTCTTGCTCGAGATTGGATCATCAAGTGTTCTCTCTATTGTGTTGCTGAAAGTATTGCTATTGGTGGAGCAAGCTCGGTAAGAACTTCATTCGATTTCACTAACCCATCACCGAGTTGCTCTTGTTGTCCCTTGTTGTTGTGCTAGCATGAATTGGGCGGCGAACACTCTCTGGAGGGTGACACGCTCACGTTCCCGTTCGCGGGCAAGCGCGAGTTCATCCACCCCCGCCGAGCCGACGCCAAGCCCATCGATGATGGATTATGAAGAAGAGCAAGAGGAGCAAGCCGAGCCACAAGCCGCGGAGGAGGTCGTCGACGATACCCCTTACCTCAGCTTGTAGGGTGCTCGAGAGGAGCAAGCCTACGCTCTCCTAAAGGACCGAGTCTTCGCTCACACCCGAGACTTCGACCCGGCTCTCATGGAGAAAACAGGTATGAATCTCGAGTTCGCTTCCATTTGGCATGCTCTTGGTTGGGAGGAGTTAGCGCCGGTTACAGAGCTTGGCTCTCGGCCCCTCACCATCCAGTTTCTTTGCTCTCTTTCCGAGATTACGGATGGCATTCAGTTTCGTCTCTTTGGGACCGATTATCATGTTTCTTGGAAGGAACTTAGTCGTCTTCTTGGGTTTAGTCCTCGTTGTGCTGTTTCTTTGAAGCGGGCTTGTGAGGGTTTTGTTCGAGACTCTTTCTGGTCAAACATCTCTGGTCTTGTTTATAGTGGCAAGTTTGTACCTCGGTGCAACGATATTGTGCATCCCACTCTCCGCCTGTGGCACAAGTGGCTCGCCATTACTCTCTTTCCACGAGAGGATGTTCGGCCCGTGCGCAGCGATGAGATGATGCTATTATACGCCACTGTTAACCAGATCAAGGTCTCTCCCGTTAAAGCTATGATTCGGCAGTCGTTGATGAATTTCAAGATGATAGGTCCTATTGATTGTACATCTTTGGTGACTCGTATTGCTCTCAGACTCGGGGTTCTTAGCGGGAATTCCGTACCCTTCATCGGGACGCCCCGAGTTCTCATTGATGAGGCATACTTGATCCAAGGGCATATACTCAAGAGGGGCCCAAATGATTCTTTGACTTTCTTCTTTCTAGGCTATGCAAATCAAATCCCGTTACCTAACCCGGGGTTTGGATTGTATAACTCGGAGTCACTAACCATTCCCCTTGTTACACAAGAGGAAAGTCGTCGTGCTAGTGTTTCAGGCAGGTCCACCAGAAGCGCGGCGAAAAGAGCACACATGCAGCAGCAGCAGCAGTCACAGCCACCACCACCACCATAGCCTCAGCCTCAGCCTCAGCCATAGCCTGCTACACCACCAGTGGCAGGAGGGGCCCCTGCGGGGTACATGTTTGGGGTCACCCCTGGATATGCACCTGGCTAGGATCAACCCGCCTACCAGCCGAGTGCGAGTGGCACGGCTTGGGCGGGCGTGAGCAGTGCTCAGTGGGCCACACCCGCTAGTTCTAGCTCTGGTAGTCCACCTCCGTCTTCGTCGTTCCGGCAGCACTCCTCAGCCTCTGCACGTGATGCTCAGCTCGCGCAGCAGATGGGAGAGCTCACCATCCAGGTCACAGGATTGGAGGAGACACTGAACACCCACGTCGAGTCTACCTCAGCGTGGCAGCGTCAGGCTGGTGAGAGGATAGCAGCCATGTAGCAGAATCAGCAGCGATACATGGAGGCGCAGAGGGCTTACTACGCGAGTCAGGGTTTCTTCTACCCTCCTCCACAGTGAACCTAAAGCTAGCTTGGGGGAGGACCCCCATCCTGAGGTAACTTGTATCATCCTTTATTTTCAGAATATCTTATAAATGAAAATCCAAAAAAATCTGCAAAAATAAAAAGACCAAAAATATTTATTTGCTTTCATCATCGTTTGCTTAGTTTGCTTTGATATGCATAGTAAGAATGCTTTGCCTCTATGGTTGAAATGATGAATAGTTGCTCTGTTTATTCTTCTCGTATGTCTTGCTTACAACTTTGTATCCTACCTAAGTTTTGAGTTTGTTGGCTTGTATGTTCAAACCTTAGCTTGAAAACTGTGGGTAGCAAAAAGCATGATCCTTGCCTAAGTTGTTGTGAGACATGATATGGTATAATAGAGTGCTATGATCTTGTGCTTAGTGATGCTTGACATCCGGAGTTTTCTTTTTGAAAAAGAATCAAAACATGATGAGTTTCTCAATGATGAGAATTTCCTATCCAAGGCCATATGTAGATTCTAGTTCTTAGCCTCCACATATGCAGCTTGTTCTCTCATTGAGCTTTGTCAAATTGTTGTGACCCTTGTTAGAACTCATACTCCCCTGATCAAGATCACGTACACGTTCATGCTAAACTTCTACACTGGAAGTTATCATTCATCATTTGCTCCATACTGCCTATGCATTCTTCCATAAAATAAAACTCTATGTATTTTTGTATCATTCATCCCTCTCCAAATATCTCCAATAGAGACAAAGGGCTAGCTAAAAAAAGAGAAAAGCATGCTCAAAAGCATGGCAAAAATAAAATAAAGAGAGCTAGCCCAAGTCTCAAAAAATTTCAAAAGGAGAAAAAGGGATTGATATGTGCAAGAGAAAGAGTTCCACCATATAGATGGTAATAACTAGTACCTACTCCAGGGCTAGTGTCCACCTTACCATCAATCCCTCATTTCCTCATATAAAGCATGGTAATATCTAGCACCCATTTCCGGGCCTAGTATCCACCTTGCCATGCTCATATCCATCGCACACATATGCACATCTTGATCAGGATGTATGTTTGTTTCTTCCAAGGATCCAGTCTTTGACTTAGCAATATATGAGAGACAAGTATGCCACATATCTTCCCTACCTACAACTCCAAATAAAGCCTATTAGGAGTAGGATGTGAAGAAAGGCAACATTGATGCCTTGGTGAGGAACCACACACTTTTGAGCGATCCGAGAGTATCATTTGAGGAACTCTGATTTTCTTTTGAAAAATTTGCAAAACCTCCGGATTGATAGCTGATCAAGATATGAGTGATTATGCACATTCTGTCTCTCAACCGCCCAAGGCAGGTGAAGCTATATGCCCCACGTTATCAGCTGAAAGGTAAGAACATTGCCAACTTATTCAACTCTTGGTAGAGTACTTTGTTGTATGTTTGCCATAAGTTGAGAATACAACATTGTAGCAACTCCTGATCAACCAACCTAAGTCTCTAATGTCTTGCTTCGAGACAAGCAAGAGGTTAGCTTGGGGGAGTTTGTTGACAGTTGAAATTTACCACTTTCAACCCTCAATATTCTCACATAAATGGAGGCATAAGCATTATTTACTAGCATTTTGGTTTGAATAATGTAGTTCCACTTGTCCTTGGAGATTATTTGTATGTAGGTGATTTACCCCTAAAAAGAGATGGAAACCCACCTTCTATGAAGAAACTATGCCTACTCAGCTGAGGAGGTGGCTGCCACTAAGGGAAACATGGCATTCCACGTCATCGATCCAAGGGAGGCACTCACCGACGAATCAGAGGACGCCACATGAACTTCCCAAGGATCAAAGGGCCCACCTCGGATACCAAATCAAGCCATGCACCAGGGTGGATCAGAGGGCCCACAGGGTAGCCACCAAGAGGAAAACCACAAGGTGGGGCCACCCTAGAGGGTCGGCCGATCCTAGGATCGGCCGAACCGACCTAGGGGGCGCCCATCTGGTCCCTACACGTGGCACTCGCTCATTGGTCACTTGCTGCATCCCGGGGTGTTTTGGAGCACTTTGAGCCTCCGAGCAAGCCTGGTCCTTGCCTATAAATAGAAGGGGAGGGGCTCCCATTTCCCACACACCACTCTCTCATTCTCCTCTCAGTTTTAGTTTCCAAGGCTAGGGGGTAGGCTAGAGTAGCTCTTATTCAGGTTCCAAGTCTTCTTTGGAGTCTATGTACGAGTTCTCTTTTATCTTTATTTCATTGTATGACTTTGATCTACTATAGTTATTCAGCTATTTCATATAAAGTCATGGTAGATCATATGCTTGATATGTTCTTGAGTTCATCCTCTGTTCATCATTTAGAGGCTTGTGTTCTTCGTGAACACTACCTTTTGATCCACTTGAAGGGTGATAAACTCCTTCCTTATGTGTTTGTTCATAAGTTAGAGGCTCGTGTTCTTCACGAACACGACCCTTTGATCTTATTGACGAGCCATAAGAGAGTTCGTATCTATTTGTATGTCTAGCCTTAGTTGATCTTGTTAGATGGCATGAGAGTGTTGCATGAGGTCTGTGTTCAAGCTACGGTACTCGGTCTAGTTGACCAGTCTTCTGGTGGCTCTCACCCTGGGTCACACTAGCCCAGGCCGGGTGGAGTCTAGCAGCAACGTAGGCATGGTGTCTGGGTTGTCTGTCTATGACAGTTATGAGCATACCCCCCGTAACGATAGAGGTCGGTCCGCAGGTAGTGACAGCCCTGTTGGATCCTTGAGCAAGCCTCCGCGCTGGGGTACCTGCTGTAGGAGTCTAAAGTCTAGTTTCGCATAGTGCTGGTCGTTGCAGGCTAGCTCCCCGTTTGTACCTAGGTGCTGAACCTTATCTCTCTCATGCAATACTCATGCCTATCTCCTGTATCTTCTAGCTTTGTATGTTTAGTACATTAGAACCTAGAGCTAACTCATATGTTCCCCCTAAGCCTTAGTGTGCTAAAGTAGAGGTAGATTTGAGTGTGTGTGTGTCACACTACCCTTATATCTTTTATCTTACCCCTGTCTTTGAGTGTGTTATTTCCTATATCTATCTCTTAGTTTACATTCAGAGCAAAAGCATAAGTCTAAGATATCCGCCATTGCCTTCCACGGATATGATGCCCTTGGAATATTCTCCTTCCTTGGGGAAATGCTACAATGGTTTATCTGTGCGCTTGCGGATTCGTTCATGATCGTTTAGATTAACCTTTGGCTAGTCTTGATGTTCACGCTAACCCGACGTCGTTAGTTGTGACATTGAGAGGTGCCTACAAGACGTTTCTTGGTGTTGTCACTAAGGATGGATCCCACATCTGTTCTTAAGATGACAGCGCTACCAAATGCCAACAGAGAGTTTTTGGTGTGCTTAGGTTTTAGAGTGTTTTCGCTTGCCTGGCAGATTTCAGGATTTCTCTCTATTGCTGCACATCCTGGAATTGACATCTAGATTTGCTGGACAAATTTGGGTGGATTCTGAGCAGGTTGCTCTGGACCGGTCTGTCCGGTGTGAGTGACCGGTCTGACTGGTGTAAGCAGTTTGCTGCTCGAGGTATTTTCCACTACGTGGTCGAGTAGCTTGGGTGTGTGGCTAGCTCCTAGGTCCAGTAGCACTTCAGTGGCTGCGTGGATTTGGCTAGCGAGGTGTAGAGGACTGCGGAGTTGCGTTTGGGACCATAGGCCGAATTCATCTCTTCGGAGAAGAATTTTTATCGACTCCCATTCACTCCCCCCTCTAGTTGCCATTCTGGTCCTTCAAAGGCACGCCTTACCGCAGGGAGGACGCCTGCCGCTTACGCTTCTTCAAGGGATTTGGGGGCGGCGCAGCCCCCGAAACGGGCGGCCCCCTCGATGACGCGTTCTCATCGAGAGGCTCCGTGTCCGCCGCAGAGGCGGGCGTGACGCGAATCCGCAGTAGCGAGGATAGGGACTCGACGAGGGCCACCTTGCCTTTCGACATCGAGGCTAGGGGCTCCTCCTCCCTCTCTGAGACTGTCCGCTCCCCGTTGCTGCTGTCCTCGTCCGGCTCCGGCGTGTGTTTCGGGGGCAGCGGAGAGGAGAGAACCTCCTCCTCCCGCCTCTGATACTCTGCTTCGTACGCCTCTTGCCGCTCCTGCCTCCTCTTCCTCCTCGCCTTCTCCCTGTCTGCCTTCGCCTTCTGCTGCTCGGCGCGGTGAGAAGCGCGAGAATTGGGCATTGGGGGCTCCGACGGGTGGGCTGAGCGGCTCACTCCCTGTCATCATGACTGCAATTATAACGAATGGCCCATCTCAGTGAACCAAAGTGAACAGAGGGAGGGACAATTTCTTACCAAATGAAAATATCTCTTCTCAGGGCGCATCTTGAACGTCCATAGGTCGTCGTCTTCGAAGCCCACTTTCCTGGTATCCACCACGCGCCTCGCCCTTGTGGCCGCGTACGCCTCGGGGAGCGGTTCCTCCAACATCCGCGAGCCTGCTAGGGCCGCGGCGTCCGCAACCTCGTTCATCTCGAAGATGGGGAGTGGCCTCTCCATGAGCGGGACCACCCGCCATCGGTGGAAATTAGCGATGACGGCCGCTGCGGTCAGCCAGGCCTCTGCCAACGTGTGCAGGGCATTAGTGAGAGACTCGAGCTTCTTCTGCCTCACCGGGGGCGACACGTCGTGCACCCACGCGTCCGGCTTCTCCGTCAGCACCTTCCCAGTGTACGAAGGGAGCCCGGCGCCGTCGTTGCGCAGGTAGAACCAACCCTTCCCCCAATAGGTGTTGTTCGACGTCATGGTGCAGGGCGGGTACAGGTGCTTCCTCGACTCACGCACCATGAACGTGAGGCCGCTGGTGCGAACGGGCCTGCGCAGCCCCTTTGCCCCACTGGTGACCGTGTGGAGCTCACCTCGGAAGAGATGAATCCACAGGTCCCAATGCGCCTCGATTCCTAGGAATCCCTCGCAGGCGGCAACAAAGGTCGCCGCCTGCAAGATGGCATTAGGGGCGAAGTTGTGGAGCTCCACCCCGTAGTGGTAGCACAAGCCCCGCATGAACTTGCTCGCGGGGGTGTTGGATCCCCGCTCATGCAGGTCTGCGAAGCTCACGACATAGCCCGGCGGCGGGTTTGGCTCTCGGTCCGCCGGCGGCGGCATGATCCATTCCGGCCTCTCCGAATCGACGATCCTCGGCAGCTGCCTGCCGACGACAAGCCCCTGCAGGGTGTGCTCGTCCATCAAAGACGGGCTCCATGCCACGGCATCGCCCATCCTGACCATGGTTGGGGAGGAAAGGGGTGGGACCTAGACGGAAGCAGAGCGGGCGCGCGCACAGATCTAAGGTGACGGAGCTTGCGGATGCAGAGGAAGGCGAAAGTGGGAGCGGTGTTTGCGAATGGCAAAGGTAAAAAATCCACTTCCCACGCTTCCTATTTTATAGTGTAGGGGAACAGAATACCCGAGGGCGCGGCGGGCAACCGCAGTAAATCAGAGGTTCGAAGCCTGACCCGTGGAGGGTTCGAATAGGCGCTTCAGATCAATAGAGTCAAGAACGACCAGGGTGCGCGCGATCGAGCCTATCCCTGAACGTGAAGTTCGGGGACACCCCGCATGTCGTGATCAAAGCCAAACAAAGGTAGCTAATTGAGGGATCCCATCGAGGGAGTGCTTCCGCGCCCTCGGCCCCTATCGAATGGGACCAAGCCCTACTTAGCAAACATTTGCAAGCACTCTCATGGATGTGCATCCAGACCACGAGCCGACCCTATCAAATGGGGCACAGATGCCCACTTGAACTATCTGTCAACAGCTCACCGAGACATCCATGACTCACTGCCCGCTCGAGGGAAGCATGGATCGCCTCACCCCTCCTCCCTGTGGAAGGGCGACGAGGGTCGTAACACGAAGTCGAGGACTTTTCCCGATCGTCCCTGACTGGGCTAGGGCTCGGGGGCTCCTCGCATCAGGACCATCTCCTCTGAACATGTCACGCAGTCATGAGGACTAGTGGAGGGTCAATCCCCCAGGTGAATAAGCAAATCGAACCGGGGACACCTCGAATGAGCTCCACCCGCGTAGATCGCCGATGCTGGCTGGAATATCGTCGAAGCCGGCTGAAACAAACGCAAAGCGAGCCCGTCACTCGACGCTTATAAACCTTGCATGAGTGCGCACACTCCTGCAAGGCTTTGGGGGCTACACCCGCGGGCGCGCTAGCGCGCCCCCACGGAAATTCATACATGTTCAAAGGGAAAGTCTCACACAGAGCGCCTGAGGACCTCACCTCGGGAACACCAGCCTTTTCCGGACTGGTTCCCATCCCAGCAAAGGCTCGGGGGATACTGTCGGCGATGGTCATAAGGGGTCCCCTAACTAAGGGGATAATCACCTTCGTTTAACACAAGTGACGTACGAACAAATCACCACAGACCCAAATAGGGGACAAGGCGCATGTTAGGCCCACGGCCCGCTACGGCCCAACAGTAGCTCAAGCCTCCCCATCGAGGGCGCTTGCCCGCGTACCCCCTCCTCCGCCTCGCTCATGGGCCACAGCCCCCTCGAGCAAGTTTCCGCCTCGCTCGAGGGCCACGGCCCACTCGAGCAAGTTTCCACCTCGCTCGAGGGTCACAGTCCCCTCGAGCAACTTTCCGCCTCGCTTGAGGGTCACGGCCCCCCTCGAGCGGATATCGGACTCTGCCTCGCTTGAGGCCGCCCCCTGACCAACGGCGCCCTGCCCCTCCGGGTCGCCTGACATGAGCATTCAATGCCCAGATCTACGGCGGGACGCCAAAGTCAAAAGCAAATCTCCTCCCACGCCGCGCGGCTGACACGACCTGGGGGTCTGCGCACCTGACACCATCACTGTGCGGCCGAACCCGTCACTGTGCCACCGAACCCATCGCTGTGCGACCATCCCCGGCCTTGTGCAAATGCTGCGCAGCCCTGTGCGGATAGGCCGGTGTCATTCCACGGCACTGTGCCGCCTGCTCTCGTCCTCCTCCCACGGCAAGACCCTCGAACGGGTATGGGAGCACCCTCGAAAGGTGTACGGGCGGCGAACAGGCACACACGCTGACCGGCGCCACTGTACGGATGACATGGGCCATGTATTATCCATCAACTTCGGCGCCGCGTGGCCATCCTTGCTGCTGTGCGGCCATCCCCGACGCTGTGCAGCCATCCCCGCCGCTGTGCGAAGAGCTGCGCGGTCCTGTACACACAGGCCGGTGTCATTCTGCGGTCCTATTCCGCCAACTCTCGTCCTTTCCTCCATGGCGGAACCCTCGAATGAGCGGGAACACACTCTCGAAATCATCTCCGGACAAGCGCAGGAGCCTCCACGACGCCCGCGGAAGCCGGAGCTCGCCATCAACCTGCGCCAGGAGCAAAGATCCGCAAGGACGACGATCCCTGGTGCCACGCCCACCAGTAAGCGGACACTGTACAATTCATTGTGCGGCACCCTTGTAACTGCCCCTCCTTGACCTATAAAAGGAGGAGGCAGATGCCCTGCCACGGGGACGCGACCATCCATTTTCGCACAACTTACACGCTTACTTCGCATTCCACCATCCACCATCCACGATATTGGCACCTGCCTCAATCATCCTACCGAACAGGGACCTGGAGGGCTCGCCTCCTCTCCCGCCTTGCTTGTAGCCCCCCTCTACGAGCACCACTGGTGCAAGATAATACAGTACGCACGCACACCTTGCTGGACGTACGGCCCCGCGGCTGGAACCAAGATAAATCTGTGTCCCTGTGTTAGTATTCGCACCGACCATCGAGAAACAATTTACAGTGTGATTCACTAGTTGGTGCTGAAGCTAATCCGGACACTGACAAAGGCCCTGTTTAGTTGACCGGAATTTCACCAAAAATTTCACCTAAAGTACCGTGTTAATTCATTTCTTCTCTCTGCACACGCGGTCCAATGCAAAAAATTTCACCCACTTCACACTAACTAAACAGAGCCTAAGCCATGAACCTTCAGTACTGGGTCATAATACCGGGAGGTATTTTGACTCGGTAGTGAAATTCTTCTGTGGACTACTAAATTTGAATCTGATAGTAGTATTATCATTAGTACTGGCTCGAAATGTGATCAGTAGTAAGGCATGGTGAGGACCAGGTGTGTCCGAGGACCAGTGGAGGGTCACTCCTTAGTGATGAGTGATTGACAACGTTGTGTGGGCTGATGCTTGGCTAAGTGTGCAGGTACAGGTTGCGGCTTGGCTCGTGTCGGTGCAGGTGAAGAACAAGCGCGAAAGGCCTTAGCCGTGGCGGCCTCCGGGTGATGGAGTGCCAAGTGGGCTTGGTTCGATGGACCCTGTGGCCGATGGGGTCAAGTGCGAGCCGTGCGGTGCAAGACTGGCGGGCTGAAGTCGTGAACACGGGCCGGTGCAAGGTAGCGGTTGGAGCCCGAAGCTTGCACGCGGGGTTCGGTGGTTTGCCCACAAAACCATCAGGTGGACGGTTTCTTGGTTTGGGCCTCAAAACCAAGCCCGGAGGCCCGAGGCGACGGAGACGGTGATCCGGGAGCTTCGGGAAGCTTCGAGGCGGAGGGCACGTGGCGTGATCGTGGGGTTTGCGTCGAGGTGAAGCGAAGCCGCGGTGGAAGCATGTCCGTCCGATGAAGACTTGACCAAAATTCCCCTGAGGGGTTGTATCTTCATTTAAGCAGTAGGGGTAGCGTGGTCATTTACCTCCCTCCGATAGACTTCGTATAAATAGCGGAGAGGTGGATGGCATCTCTCTCTTGGACTCTAGGGCTTTCTCCCCCGGTAGATTTCTCTGAACTGCTTCTTTTCCCTCTAGATTCCTTAGGCTAGACTCTTGTACAGAATCTGACCTCTGGATGTATGGAAGCATTCGGCGTCCCAGTGATCTCCTAGTCCTCTGTGATTTTCGTGTCATTTTCGAGAATATTTTTGGGGGGTTTCGTTCTTCGCTCGATTCGTGATTTTGGAGGCATTTCTTCACGGATTTCTTTGAGGGGATCATGGGTGGATGCCTTGCGCATCTTTGTGTGTGATCTTGACCCCTCAAATGCTGTGGAGAGCCTTCGATTCGTGCGTTTTTGGTTAGTGCCCGAGTTCATGGTGGAGTTTGTGAGATCCGCGATTCCCGGCGATTTAGTGGCTAAGAGGTTGAGATTTTTGGGGCATATCTTCCTCTTGTGTTGCTTATCATCTCCCCCAAATCTTGTCTCAAGAGCTTTTGGCATTTGGGAGATCCGGTGATGGATTGGGAGAGTTGACCTCGTGGGGTCGGGCGTTTTCTGCTCTGTCCGCGTGTCACGGACAGTCCGCTCGAGGGTCGCGGACGGTCCACGAGGAGCGTGTGCGCCTAGGGTTCGTCCCGTGTTCTTCGTGTTCTTGCGCGTCTTCGTTTCGATCTGTTTCGCCCCTAGGTTTTTGTTGCAAGGGGTTTGGCGGACAGTCCACGAGGGTCTCACAGACAGTCCGCGTGGCCGGCTTTCTGACGGACAGTCCGCGAAGCCTCCACGGACAGTCCGAATTTCAGGGGTGCAGCTCTGGTGGTTCTGCTGGTCATTTCGGACAGTCCGGGCCGTACCCGCGGACAGTCCGCCGTACACTAGCGGACAGTCCGCCGGTACCAGCCAGACGGTCCGCACTGGTCGTTTCCAGAATTGACCAAGTGCTTTGATTCTTGTCCGGTGCTTCCGCTCTTTGCTCCTAGGTTTGTTGGTTGATCTTCTAGGCTTGTGTGTGCCTTGTTTGGAGCTTCCTTTGTGTGCGCGAGCGTTTGGAGTGGCAATTGGGGTATAGGCCGAGTTCGGCCTAAGGGAAGAATTTTTATCGGCTCCCATTCACTCCCCCCTCTCTGGTCGCCCTATTCAGTCCTTCAATTGGTATCAGAGCCGGTTACGGATCTTCTTGATTCTAACCAGTCTAAGATCCAAAGATGGGCGATTACGGCAAGGGGTCGGGTCCTCCGCACTTTGATGGCAAGAATTACCCGATGTGGGAGAGGCGCATGGGCGCGTTTTTGCGAGGGAAGGGAACTCTTATCTGGGAGGTCACTCAGAATCCACATTATGTCATCCCAGATAGTTTTCTGCTTCCTGGATCGCGGGACATGTTTGAGGCCAACAGCAAGGCCGTTGATTACTTGTTCTGTGCTCTCTGTGCCTCGGAGTTTGATCGAGTGTACGGAGAGGATGTGGCCGGAAAGATTTGGCTCAAGTTGAAGAATGCTCATGTTGGCAATGCCCAAGTTCAAGCCCGTATGTTCACCACTTACCGGAGAGAGTACGAGAACTTCACTCATCTCCCCGGTGAGTTGACCGATGCTATGTTTCAGCGCTTCACTTGCATAGTCAACAACATGAGGGCCAATGTGACAGTGCTCCCATACACGGATCATGACCAAGCTATCAAGCTTTTGCATGCCCTGGATAGGTCTGTGTGGGAAGCCAAGATTGAGGCCATTGAGGAGTCGAGCGCGTATGACACACTGTCGTTGGATGAGCTGTTCTCCAAGCTCAGGTCTTCTGAGGTTGATCGTGGCTTGAGAGCCAAGAGCGAGAGCCCCACTGATCCTCATAGTGTGGCTCTCGTCTCAGGATCGAGGACTAATGCTAACTCTGTTGGCTTTTCTTTGTCTTGTCTTGTGTCCTTGCCAGATGAGGACTTTGAGGTGCTGAGCGAGGATGATCTCGCCTTGTTGAGCAAGAGGTTTGAGCCGGATGTACGAGAACCGCAAGAATGCAAGGCGGAGCTCGGGGATGTGCTATCGGTGCGGGAAGCACGGGCACTTCATCGCCGAATGCCCTGAAGCCATGGAGATCAAGAATTACTACAAGGGCAAGCCCAAGCACGACTACAACAAGCACCGCTCCCGGAACGACCACAAGGACAAGGGCTAGAGAAGGCACAAGAAGAGTGGCGGCCACAAGAAGAAGACCGCTCGAGCAATGGTGGCCGGAGCGAGCGACATCGACTCGACATCAAGCGACGCTTCTTCCGATTCGAGCAGTGGGGAAGAGCAAGAAAGGCGCAAGGACAAGCGGCACACGGGCAAGAACATCACCGGCCTAAGCTTCATTGCACAAGGAGGCTTTTGCGGCATGGCACATTCCAAGAAGGGTGGGAAGCACAGCTCGGATTCGAACTCCGATTCTGATGACGAGGTACGACAAGATCCCAACTTCTTGTTAGAGGAGAATGCTAGGCTGAATGAGTTGCTTGACAACCGTGATGATGTGCTTAGAAAGACCAACAAGGAGAAGAGGGAATTTAGATCTTTGTTGGGTGATGCTAAGGACAAGGTAGCTGAACTTGAATCCTTGCTTGTGGATGCTCGAAATGAGATAGCTGCTTTGAAATCTACTCTTGTGGTGTCTGATGAGATTGATTGTGGTGACTGCTCAGTTTTTCTTGCTGATTTGACTGCTCTCAAGGAGAAGCATGCCTCTACTTTGGAGGAACTAGATGTGGTTAGGACTGAGTGTGATGAATTGAAGTCTAGGCCAGCTTTGTTAGGTGCTTGTACCTCATGTCCTATCTTGCATGCTAGGCTAGATCAATCTCACACTAGGAATGTTTCTCTTGAGGCGGCATTGAAAGCTCCTCTTCCTACATCATGTTCAACCTGTGAAATGCATGCTTTGAAAAACATGGAACTTGCAAACTATGTTGATCGTCTGCAGGATGAAAATGATGAGCTTAGGAAATTGATGAGTTGGTTGTCTGGGCATGAGCCACAATTGAGTTTGATGTTGGCTCAGTTCAAGAGGTTTGATGGTCAGGCGTTGGGGGCTGAGAAGTGTGGTGAGAAGAGTGGTGAGGGAGAAGAGAAAGCTGAAGAGATCCCTACTCAACCACACACCATACCCATGAACAAATATGCACCCAAGCCAAACCACTTGAGAAACAAGCTTGATACAACTCCAGACCCACCAGTATTCCCCCAGAAAACAGAGAATTACCAGAAACCCATCAAGTTTGTGAGCAACCTGGGTAATGTCTTTGAAGGGAAGTCAGGAGAGAAAGGTGTTGAGAAGCCCACAGAGAAGCCACCGCCTAAGCCAATGCCAATCCGTTTCCATTGTGAGTATTGTGGGAGGGATGGGCACAAGGACGAGTTCTGTTTTCGGAGGAAGAGGGATGAGTGGTTTGCTAGGGAGATGGCAAACAAGGACAGGTACCACCCCGCTCGTGGTGTGCCTGAGCCTCATAGAGGGCCTCTACCTAGGGGTGAGGTGTATGTGCGTACAGTTCCCACTCGTGGAGGTGGAGGTGTGTTCCCTCAGAGAGACAGGCGTGTTGGGTTTGGGCGTGGTGAGATGGCTCGACGTGCTCCTTCTCGTGACCGTTACGAGTTTGGGAGGCACGATCGGAGCTTTGGGTCTCAGATGGACTACGGGCCACGTTTTCCCCCTCGTGGTGCGCGTACTCCTCCAGTGAGACGTGACAGGTCCTTTGGTGGTAGGCGTGAGAGGGCTCCACCTAGAGGTTTTGGTAGGATGGATTTTGCTAACCCTTCTTTTGAGCAAATGGCTCAGCACTGGTTTGACTATTTTGGTACTAACCCTAGTGTTGAGTCGCTTGCTCATTCTCGTCCTCGTTTTTTATTGTAGGTGGGAGGCTTGGAGAACTTTTGGTTGATCGACTCCGGTTGCTCAAGACACATGACCAGAGATCGTGGGTGGTTCTCCAGCCTCACCCCGGTGAGTACGAGGGAGTACATCACTTTCGGGGACAATAGGAGAGGATGAGTGCTTGCTAAAGGTATGGTGAAGGTGAGTAGCAAGGTGACCTTAAGAAGTGTGGCCCTGGTCAAGTCACTTGGTTTCAACCTGTTGTCAGTATCTCAATTACTTGACGAAGGTTTTGAGGTTCGTTTCAAGTCGGGTGCTTCTCGTGTGCTTGATTCTCGAGGCAATCTTGTCTGCACGATCGTCCCTGAGGGTCAAATCTTTCGTGCTGACTTTTCCCAATCTGTTGGTCCTCCTCGATGCTTTGTTGCTAGTTTTTCGGCCGGGCTTTGGAAATGGCATAGGAGGTTGGGACACTTGAGCTTTGAGTTGCTTTCCCACTTGAGTGGTCTTGATCTTGTCCGAGGATTGCCTAAGTTGAAATTCGAGAAGGATTTGGTTTGTGCTTCTTGTCGGCATGGAAAGATGGTTGCCGCTTCTCACGCCCCTCTGACTTCAGTCATGACCGAGCGACCATGTGAGCTGTTGCACATGGATTTGGTTGGGCCAGCTCGTGTTCGCTCTGCGGGTGGGAAGTGGTATGTTCTTGTGGTTGTTGATGACTTTTCGAGGTACTCTTGGGTTTTCTTTTTGGAGGATAAGAGTGAGACATTTGGCTTTGTTCGGGACTTGATCTTGAGGTTGAAGAATGAGAGACATGGTGATGCCATTCGAGCTATACGCAGTGACAATGGCACGAAATTTAAGAACTCTCATTTTGATGCCTTTTGCAGTGATCTTGGTCTCGATCATCAGCACTCTTCTCCATACGTCGCTTGCCAGAATGGCGTAGTGTCGAGGAAGAACCAGACCCTTTGTGAGATGGCCAGGACGATGCTCGATGAGCATAGGACTCCTAGGCGTTTCTGGGCCGAGGCGGTCAATACCGCTTGCTATGTCTCAAATCGCATCTTCCTTCGTGCCTTTAAGAAGAAGACCTCTTATGAGCTGATGCATGGCCGACAACCCAAGGTGAGTCACTTTAGAGCTTTTGGGTGCAAGTGTTTCATTCTGAAGAAGGGCAAGTTGGATAAGTTTGAGTCTCGATGTTCGGATGAGATTTTCCTTGGTTATGCGATTCATTCTAGAGCATATCGTGTGCTCAACCTTGACACTAACCGAATCATGGAGACTTGCGAGGTTACCTTTGACGAGACACAACCATGTAGCTCTTCTGCTTTTGAGTGTGCAGGTGAGGAGTAGATTGGTGCCAGGATCTTTGAGGATGAGAAGGACGGAGATGGAGACGATGACGATGATGGTGGTGATGCTCCAGCGGCTGATCGTGCACGTGCTACTTCCATGACTACGACGACGATCGAGGATGGACCATCCCCTACACCTACTACGACTGAGGCTGTTCGAGTGGAGGCTGCTGCTGAGGGGGAGGTTGTGTCCAGGCGTGAGGCTCCCCGACGAGTACAAGTTGATCACCCACCGACGACCATCATTGGGGACCTTCATGAATGCACTAAACGGTCGAGATGACATGAGCAGGGAATTTGAGATGTCCATGATGGGCGAGCTGCAGTTTTTCTTGGGTCTCCAGATCAAGCAGTGCAAGGATGGGACCTTTGTACATCAGGCGAAGTATACCAGGGACATGGTGAAGAAGTTTGGCATGAACGACTCCAAGCCGCTGACTACACCGATGAGTACAACTACGGCTTTGGACGCGGACGAGGACGGCAAACCCGTGGACCAGAAGGACTACCGGAGCATGATCGGCTCCCTCCTCTACTTGACGACGACGAGGCCAGACATACAGTTCAGCGTGTGTCTGTGCGCTCGTTTGAGAGCCATGTGTGGTTCGAGGACCGGTGGATGGTCGCTTCCTGGTGTGATGAGTGATTGACAACGTTGTGTGGACTGATTCTTGGCTAAGTATTGCAGGTGCAGGTTGCGGCTTGACTGGTGTTGGTGCAGGTGAAGAACAAGCGCGAAAGGTCATAGCCGGTGAGGCCTCCAGGTGTGGAGAAGACAAGTAGGCTTGGATCGAGGGACCCGGTGGCCAGCGGGGTCAAGTGCGGGCCGCATGGTGGCAAGAACGGCAAGATGAAGTCATGGACGGTTTCTTGGTTGAGCCTCAAAACCAAGGTCGAGCCGGGACTACGTGGGAGCCGAGTCATGAGTGGTGATTGGCGGAGGCTACACCGAGTTCGCGGGGTTTCCAGTGGTTCACCAGAAAACCACTGGGTTCCTTGGTTGATCCACAAAGCCAAGACCGAAGTACCGAAGACGGAGGTGCAGCAGCTCCAGACCGGTCTGACTGGTGGGTCTGACCGGTCTGACCGGTGGGTACCGGTCTGACCGGTGAGGAGCACCGGTCTGATCGGTGTGCGACGACGCAGTCCGGAATCTTCAAAGCGGAGGACACGCGTCGGGATCGCAAGGCTTGCGTCGAGGCTAAGCAAGTTTGCGGTCGCTGGGCATCCGTCCGATGGAGCGAAGACAAAGATTTTCGAATTCGCCCTTGAGGGGCATGTATCCCTAGTTAGCTAGTAAGGGTATTTTCGTCTTTCAGTTGCCTCCATATAACCCACGTGGTGAGAGGATGGCAGCCATCTCTTGGAACCCTAGCTCATTTGGTTTTCCTATTTTCCTTCCTATTTTCCTTAGGATTTTCATAGGACTAGCTTGAGAGCTTCATGGTGAGATCTTGTGAGAGGGAAGGATGATCGGGCGGCAAGCTAGACCTTGTATGAACCTCTTTGGTATGTATAGATGATTCGGTGTGGTTCCTCAAGGCTTGGTTGTGTCTTTCCCATTTCTCCTTTTTTGTGATTTTCGGAGGCTTTTGTTGGCGAATTTCTTGTGGCGGTTTTGAGACCTTTCTCTTTGGGATTTGGTGGGGGATGTATGCATGAACCCCTCGTGGTTCTTTTCCATTTGATTTCCCTCCCAAATCCGTGTGTAAAGGGGCTCGATTTTAGGGTTTTTGTGGTTCTAGGGTTCGTAGTGTTCTTGGAGGAAATCCTTCGATTCCTCTTGATTCAACGAGTTTTGGTGGACCAAATCTTGGCTATGGAGTGCCCATGAGGTGTTCCTACTATCCACAAAGTCTTGTGTGAATCCGTGGAGCGAATCGGGAGCTCGGGAGTTGGATTTGGAGGAGTTGACTCGCGGGCGCTGTTCATCCCGAGCTGCCCAGGCGCGACCGGTCTGACCGGTGCTAGCCCTTGGTGGGTTTTGTCTCGGGGAACTGCTGTGCTCGTGTGGTTTTGTCCCGTGGTCCTGCTGTCCAGTTCTTGGCCCGTTTGGAGTTGTCTTGCTAGGTTTTGTGAAGGGTTTTTCTTCCTTCCAGGTTGTGTTTCGGAGGTGGTTTTTGTTCCAGGGCCTAGAGGAGTCACTGAGGCTTCCTGGAACGTTTGCTGTGCGAATGCTGTAGCCACCGGCCTGACCGGCGCTGTCCACCGGTCTGACCGGTGTCACCGGTCTGACCGGCGCAGGCCATCGGTCTGACCGGTGTAGCACAGGTAGCAAGCCGTGCAAGTTTCCGCTGTGTGTGTTGGTGGGTTTTGGCTCGGAAGGTTGTGTGTTGGTTCCTAGGACCAGTAGCACTCCAGTGGCTGCGTGGTCTTGACCAACTTGGGTAGTTGAGTCGGAGAAGTGTTTCGGAAGCCGTGTTCGTCTTGTTGGAGTTCCCATCTCCTTCGAGAAGAATTTTTATCGGCTCCCATTCACTCCCCCCCCTCTCTGGTTCGCCTAATCGGTCCTTCAATTGGTATCAGAGCCGGTTCGGGTCTTCATTGACTCTTACCAGTCTAAGATCCAAAGATGGCGTACCAGGAACAGGGTTTGGGTCCTCCGCACTTCGATGGGAAGAACTACCAGATGTGGCAGAGGCGGATGGCAGCGTTCCTCCGCGGAAAGGGTCAGATCCGTTGGGACGTTACGATGAACACATCTTATGTTCATCCGATGAACTTCCTTGCTCCAGGATCGAGGGATATGTTCGAAGCCAACAACAAGGCGGTCGACTACTTGTTTCGTGCTCTGTGTCAGCCTGAATTCGATCAGGTTCAGACAGAGGACTTAGCCTGTAGGATTTGGGAGCAGTTGAAGGATGCACATGCTGGGAATGCTCAGGTTCAGGCTTGGATGTATGCGACTTACCGGAGAGAGTACGAGAACTTCACTCATCTCCCCGGCGAGTCCGTCGATGCCCTTTTCCAGCGGTTTACAGTCGTTGTGAACAACATGAGAGCCAATGTGGCTGTGCTCCCATATGATGATCATGATAGAGCCGTGAAGCTCTTGCACTCGTTGGATCGTACCGTATGGGACGGGAAGTTTGAGGCTATCGTTGAGTTCGAGAAGTATGACACCTTGACCGTGAACGAGCTGTTCTCGAAGCTCAAGTCGGCTGAGTTGGACCGTGGTATGATAGCCAAGATCGAGAGCCGGACTGATTCTCATAGTCTTGCTCTCGTTGGTGGCAAAGGAGATAAGTCTAACGCTAACGCATCCTCCAGGATGTACTCTCTGTCTTCTTTGATGTCTTTGCCAGATGAGGAGTTCGACGTGCTTGGAGAGGACGAGCTGGCGTTGCTGACCAGGCGGTTCGAGAGGCTTCATGAGAACCGGGTGAACACGAGGAGGACAGCACGGACGTGCTTTCAGTGCGGCAAGCCAGGACACTTCGTCGCCGACTGCCCGGAGAAGATGGAGAACAAGGACGGCTACAAGGACAGCTACAGGCACCGATCGAGCAAGGACGGCAAGTACCGATCAAGGCGCGATCACAAGCACAAGAACAAGCACAAGGACGAGCGACGGTCGAGGAAGAAGGACGGCCGCGGCAGGAAGGCCCGAGCGATGGTCGGAGCGAGCGACGTCGACTCTAGCTCCGCCTACTCTTCCTCGAGCTCGAGTAGCAGCGAAGATGAAGGTGATCGACGCAAGAACAAGAAGTCATCCAGGAACTTGAGCGGGTTGAGCTGCTTCACGGGAGATGGCTTCTGCGGCATGGCTCGTAGCTCCGGCAGCAAGAAGAGTCACCAGAGCGACTCGGACTCCGACTCCGAGGATGAGGTATGTGATGAGCTCTCTTCTTTGCGTAAGGAGAATGATGAGTTGGTTGACTTGCTTGATAATCGCGATCACATGCTTAGAGAGGCCAAGAAGATGAGGAAGGAGCTTAGGGCCTCACTAGAAGATGCTAGGAACCGTGTGGCTGAGCTAGAAACCCAGAACCTAGATGCTAAGCTTGAGATTGATTCACTTAAGGCTTCTCCTGTGGTTTCTGATGAGATTGATTGCTGTGATTTCTCTGTGTACCTAGCTGATCTTACTGCTCTTAAGGATAAGCATGCTTCTACTTGTGATGAACTAGATATGCTTAGGGTTGAAGTGGCTGAGCTTAAGTCCAGACCTGCTTTGCTAGGTGCTTGTACTTCTTGCCCTGTTTTGCATGGAAAGATTGATGAGATGCATGCTTACACTGTTTCGCTTGAGGCTAAGTTGAAAGAGCCTATTCCCACTTCTTGCTCTACTTGTGAATTGCATACGGTAAAGAATTTGGAGCTTGCGCATTATGTTGATCGCTTGCAGGATGAGAATGATGAGCTGAGGAAATGTATGAGCTGGTTGTCGGGTCAGGAGCCTCAGCTTGGTATCATGATAGCGGCTTTCAAACACTATGATGGTCAGGCACTTGGGGCTGACAAGCTTGGAGAGAACAGTGGTGAGGGAGTTGAGAGAGTTGGAGAGATCCCTATCCCACCACCAAACAGACACAAGAACAAGTTTGAGCCCAAGCCTAACCATCTTAGAAACAAACTTGACACTACTCCAGATCCACCCATATTCCCTCACCCAACAAATGATTTCCAAAAACCGGTGAAGTTTGTGAGCCCAAAGGGAGGTGAGGAAGGAGAGAAGAAGGGTGAGAAACCGAGTGAGCAGCCCCAACCCAAGCCTAAGCCTAAGCCACAGCCTAGGAAGTTCCATTGTGGGTATTGTGGGAGAGATAGTCACAAGGATGAGTTTTGCTTCAAGAGGAAGCGTGAGGAGAGAATGGCTAGAGAGTGGGCTAACAAGGACAGGTACCACCCCTCTAATGGTGTACCCGAGCCTCGTATGCAGATGCCCAGGGCCAAGGCGACTGTGAGGACGGTTCCGGCTTGGGGAGACCGGAAGGCAGCAGGTGGTGCTGCTACACCGGTCAGACCGGTGCAGGTCTGGGCAGACAGCGGTCTGGTTTTCGTGCTCGTGAGGATGCTCAGTTTGGTTCTGCTGGTCATGGTTCTGGTGGTTGGTCTGGAAAGTTTGCAGGTGGTTAGTTTGCTAGGCGTTCTCCACCTCGTGCTCAATACGAGGGTGGGAAGAGTCGTAGCTTTGAGATGGAGAGGAGGAACGGTCCACAGTTTTTCTTTCGTGGCTTTTGTTCTCCTCCAGCTAGAGAGGGTTGGTTCCCTCGTAGTGGTTACCATGGTGGTGTTCGTGGTGGTAGCTTTGATAGGCGTGATGATTTGGTTTGTGCTAACCCCACTTTGGAGCAAATGGCTCGGCACTGGTTTCACTCTTTTGGTACTAACCCCAGTGCTGAGTTGTTTGTGCACTCACGTGCTCGCTTTTGAATTTCAGGTGGGAGACTTGAGGAACGTTTGGTTGATTGACTCCGGTTGCTCGAGGCATATGACCGGATACAAGGGGTGGTTCTCAAGTCTCGTCCCGGTGGTGTCCAAGACATACATCACCTTTGGGGACAATGGGCGAGGGCGTGTGCTATCAGAAGGTGAGATCAAGGTAAGTGACAAGGTCACTCTCAGGCGTGTTGCTCTTGTTCAATCGCTGGGGTTCAATTTGCTTTCCGTGTCCCAGTTGTTGGATGAGTGCTTTGAGGTGTTGTTTCGGCCTGGTGGTTCTCGGATTTTGGATTCTCGAGGGGACCTTGTTTGCATGGTCGTTCCCAAGGGTCAAGTGTTCCGAGCTGATTTCTCTCAGTCTTCTGGTGTGGAGCGTTGCTTTTTGGCTGGTTCTTCGAGTGAGTTGTGGAAGTGGCATAGGAAGTTGGGTCACTTGAGCTTTGACCTTTTGTCTCGCTTGAGTAAACTCAATTTGGTCCGAGGATTGCCACGGTTGAGGTTTGAGAAAGAGTTGGTTTGTGCGCCGTGTAGGCATGCCAAGATGGTAGCCTCTTCTCACCCGCCTCTCACTGATGTGATGACTGAGCGTCCATGCGAGCTGCTCCATATGGACCTTGTTGGCCCAGCTCGTGTGCGATCTGCGGGTGGGAAGTGGTATGTCCTTGTTGTGGTGGACGACTACTCTCGGTATGCGTGGGTGTTCTTTCTTGAGGAGAAAGGGGAGACGTTTGGTTTTGTTTGAGATCTTGTCTTGAGGTTAAGAAATGAGAGGCACAGAGATGCCATACGAGCGATCCGCAGTGACAATGGCTCGGAATTCAAAAACTCTCGCTTCGAAACCTTTTGCCATGACTTGGGTCTTGAACACCAATTTTCGAGTCCGTATACGCCTCCCCAGAATGGCGTGGTGGAAAGGAAAAACATGACCTTGTGCGAGATGGCTCGGACGATGCTCGACGAGCATAGGACTCCGAGAAGGTTCTGGCCTGAGGCGGTCAATACCGCGTGCTATGTGTCGAACAGGATCTACCTCAGGGTTCACAAGAAGAAAACCTATTACGAGTTGATGCACGGTCGCACACCCAAGGCGAGTCACTTCCATGTCTTTGGTTGTAAATGCTTCATTCTAAAGAAAGGGAAGAAGTTGGACAAGTTTGAGGCTAGGTCTGTCGATGGCATTTTCTTTGGTTATGCATCTCATTCTAGAGCATTTCATGTGCTCAATCTTGAAACTAACCAAATCGTGGAGACTTGCGAGGTAACCTTCGACGAGACACAACCACGTAGTCAGCTTGTTTTTGAGTGTGCAGGTGACAACGAACTTGGTGAGGAGATCTTTCAGGAGGAGGAGCATGAACATGGAGATGATGAAGATGGTGGTGTGGTGCCCGCGGATGGACATGTACCTACTACTTCGACGACGATCGAGAACGGGCCTTCTCCCACACCTACAACCACAAACCCAGATCAAGGCGAAGCTGCTGTTGAGGGGGAGGTAGCATCAAGGCGAGAACCTCCCCGGCGAGTGCAAGTGGATCACCCAGCTTCGAGAATCATCGGCGACATGAATGAACGTACTACACGGTCGAGGGTTCGGAACAATTCTCATTTCGCTCATGCTGGTTTTGTTGCCACCTTTGAGCCCAAAGACATTGGACACGCTCTATCTGATCATAATTGGGTTAATTCGATGCATGAGGAGTTGGAGAATTTTGAGAGGAACCAAGTTTGGGTGTTGGTTGACCCTCCCCCAGGGTGTAAGCCGATTGGGACAAAATGGGTGTGGAAAAAAAAGGAGGGAGAGAAAGGAGAAGTGGTGAGGAACAAGTCAAGACTTGTTGCTCAGGGGTACAGTCAGAAAGAGGGGATCGACTACGAGGAGACTTTTGCTCCTGTAGCTCGTTTGGAGGCGATCAGGATCCTTTTAGCCTTTTCCGTGGCTAAAGGGTTCAAGTTGTACCAGATAGATGTGAAGAGTGCTTTCCTTAACGGTGTGTTGGAGGAAGAGGTGTATGTGAGGCAACCACCGGGGTTTGAGAGTGAGAAGTACCCCCACCGGGTATACAAGTTGAGGAAGGCGCTGTATGGGTTGAAGCAGGCACCTAGAGCTTGGTATGGTAGGTTGAGGGGGTTCCTGTTTGAGAGAGGGTTTGAGATGGGGAAGGTCTATCAGACCTTGTTTCTCCTCAGGCAGGGCAGAGATATCCTGATTGTGCAGGTATACGTGGATGATATTGTCTTTGGTGGCTCATCTAACTCTCTTGTTGCAAGGTTTGCAGAAGACATGAGCAGGGAATTTGAGATGAGCATGATGGGCGAGTTGCAGTTCTTCCTCGGGCTACAAATCAAGCAATCAAAGGAAGGAACATTTGTGCACCAAGCTAAGTACACCAAGGACATTGTGAGGATGTTCAAGATGGAGGACTCCAAGGCCATGGCGACGCCTATGAGTACGACTACAACTCTTGATGCGGACGAGGAAGGTGAACACATGGACCAGAAGGAGTACCGGAGCATGATCGGGTCACTCCTCTACTTGGCGGCGACGAGGCCGGACATCCAATTCTCGGTATGTCTGTGCGCTCGTTTTCAAGCGTCTCCGAGGACTTCGCATCGGCAAGCAGTCAAGCGCATATTCAGGTATTTACGACATACTCCCGACTTTGGTCTTTGGTACTCCGCGTCTTCTTCTTTGGCTCTTCATGGATTTTCAGACGCGGATTTTGCCGGGTGTCGGTTGGATAGGAAGTCCACTTCTGGGACTTGCCAGTTCTTGGGTTCCTCTTTGGTGTCTTTGTCTTCCCGCAAACAGTCGAGTGTTGCTCAATCCACTACCGAGGCAGAGTATGTGGCCGCAGCTAGTTGTTGCTCTCAGCTCCTTTGGATCACATACACCATCAGCGACTTTGGTGAGGAGTATACCCATGTCCCACTTCAATGTGATAGCACAAGTGCCTTAAGCGTTGCAAAGAACCCAGTGCTCCATTCCAAAACCAAGCACATAGAAGTGAGGTACCATTTCCTGAGAGACAATGTAGAGAAAGGGAAGATAGCCTTGATCCATGTACCTACACATGACCAACTAGCCGATATTTTCACCAAACCCCTAGATCAAGCAACTTTCACTCGTTTGCGGGGGGAGATTGGTGTGTGTTTGATTTCTTGAGTTGGTGTGTGGGAGCTCCTTTGTAGCATATGTATAGCTTTTCTTTGTGCATTTCTTGCATTTGGCATGGCATATGTAACATGATGTATAGGCAAATTTGTATCTTAGGTTGCATGCATTTTGTATCATATGCATTGTTTAGGAAAAGCTTCTCCTATATACATTGTTCACCATGGAATGATATGTATGTCTTTGTGAGCTAGTTTGGTAATCTATGGTTAGTTTGGCTTAGCTCTTGATAATCTTGGTTTTATATCCATGGTTGATGGCTATGTTTTTGAAAAATCTCATATGTATGCTCTCTTGTGAGTAAATGCCTTTATATGATCTTGATATGTTTTTGTGGCTTGGCTATGCTTAATTTGTGGTTGGATAGCTTATTTTGATCATATGGGGCCAAAGGCTCATTTGCCATCATGAATGTTTAGCCCCCATGCTTGATCTTGTGGAGGGGCATAAGTTCCTTTTTGTCGCAAAGACATTTCATGTACCAATCTCAAATCTGAAAATGAAATGTAAATTGCTTAGAAAATGTGCTCCCATGTCATATGTGCTAATTTTAATTTGCTTTGGGTGCTAAACCGTTGCATGATGCCTACCAATGAGAAGTCTCATATATAGAAGTAGGCACATGGCTCGGTGGCTTTGACATGACATGAGGTGCTTGTGGGTGTTTATGATGGTCTTATGCTTAGAATGGTTATCCTAGCATGAAGTTTGTGTGTCTTTGCCATTTTGACATGTTTTGCTCATGTTTAGGACTTTGCTCATAAGAGGGTGATTTTTCGCAAAATTGCTCAATTCTATCTTAGCTTCGCCCAATGGTTGTGAAACTTGGTGATCATGAAGTTGATGATATTACGAAGCTATAGAGTATCTAACTTGCTCATTTGGACGTGTGTAGCATCCTATGTTGAATTTTGTCTATTTGAGAAGCTCTAGGTTGCATTTTTTGCATTTTTGGCTTGATTCATGCATTGTCAACAAGGGGAGAAGTTTGAGCATACTTTGGCCTACTGAATGCATCTAGAAGGTTTTCAGGTGGTTTCGAGCCATTTCTGGGCTCTGTTGTGCACTGGTCTGACCGGTTGAGGTCACCGGTCTGACCGGTCAGGTGTGCTGGTCCTGTTCACATGTTGAGCACCGGTCTGACCGGTGGGGTCGACCGGTCTGACCGGTCAGAGCTGAGCCGATGCAGCTGCTCTGTTTTCGTCAAGAGGTTTGCATGCATTCGTCCAGGGGGAGTTGCATTGGTTCAGGGGGAGCTTGCATGTGTGCAGGGGGAGCTCTTTGTGGTTTTTCGAGCTTTGGTTTGATGGTTTTTGCTCTTTGCTTGAGCATGTTTTGTCTCGGATGTGTCGAGCCGTTGCCCTTGCCTAAGGGGTCCGAGACTTGTCTTCTTCAAGTGATCTTGCTATTTGCCTTTTCTTTGGCTTTCGATCGCTTGTTGGGGTTTCTTTTAGTCGTTTCTTTTCTTTTTCTTTTCTCTTGGTTACCATAACGTGTGTGTTGTCAATGCACTCATGAAGGGGGAGATTGAGAGCTATGTGTGGTTCGAGGACCGGTGGATGGTCGCTTCCTGGTGTGATGAGTGATTGACAACGTTGTGTGGACTAATTCTTGGCTAAGTATTGCAGGTGCAGGTTGCGGCTTGACTGGTGTTGGTGCAGGTGAAGAACAAGCGCGAAAGGTCGTTGCCGGTGAGGCCTCCAGGTGTGGAGAAGACAAGTAGGCTTGGTTCGAGTGACCCGGTGGCCAGCGGGGTCAAGTGCGGGCCGCATGGTGGCAAAACGGCAAGATGAAGTCATGGACGGTTTCTTGGTTGAGCCTCAAAACCAAGGTCGAGCCGGGACTACGTGGGAGCCGAGTCATGAGTGGTGATTGGCGGAGGCTACACCGAGTTCGCGGGGTTTCCAGTGGTTCACCAGAAAACCACTGGGTTCCTTGGTTGATCCACAAAGCCAAGATCGAAGAACCGAAGACGGAGGTGCAGCAGCTCCAGACCGGTCTGACCGGTGGGTCTGACCGGTGGGTCTGACCGGTCTGACCGGTGGGTACCGGTCTGACCGGTTGAAGGACCGATTAGGCGAACCAGAGAGGGGGGGGAGTGAATGGGAGCCGATAAAAATTCTTCTCGAATGAGATGAGAACTCCAACAAGACGAAAACGGCTTCCAACTCACGTCTCCGACCCAACTACCCAAGTTGGCCAAGACCACGCAGCCACTGGAGTGCTACTGGTCCTAGGAACCAACACTCAACCTTCCGAGCCAAAACTCACCAAACCACACAGCGAAAACTTGCATGGCTTACTGCCTGTGCTACACCTGTCACACCGATGGCCTGCGCCGGTCAGACCGGTGACACCGGTCAGACCGGTGGACAGAGCCGATCAGGCCGGTGGCTACAGCAGCCGCACAGCAAACGTTCCAGGAAGCCTCAGTGACTCCTCTAGGCCCTGGAACAAAAACCACCACGAAACACAACCTGTGAGGAAGAAGAACCCCTCACAAAACCAAGCAAAACAACTCCAAACACGCCAAGAACTGATCAGCAGGACCACGGGACAAAACCACACGGACAAGGCTGTTCCCCGAGACAAAAACCCACCAAGGGCTAGCACCGGTTAGACCGGTCAAGAACACCGGTCAGACCGGTCGTGCCTGGGCAGCTCGGGATGAACAGCGCCCGCGAGTCAACTCCTCCAAATCCAACTCCCGATCTCCCGATTCGCTCCACGGTTTTGCACAAGACTTTGGGGATAGTAGGAACACCTCATGGGTACTCCATAGCCAAGATTTGGTCCACCAAAACTTGTCAAATCAAGAGGAATCGAAGAAATCCCACCAAGAACGCCTCTAACCCTAGAGCCACGAAAACCCCAAAATCGAGCCCCTTTGCTCACGGATTTGGAAGGGGAATCAAAGGGAAAAGAACCACGAAGGGTTCATGCATACATCCCCCACCAAATCCCAAAGAGAAAGGCCTCGAAATCGCTCCAAGAAAATCGCCAAGAAAGGGCTCCGAAAATCACCAAAAAGGAGAAACGGGAAAGACACATCCAAGCCTTGAGGAACCACGCCGAATCATCTATACATACCAAAGAGGTTCATACAAGGTCTAGCATGCCGCCCGATCATCCTTCCCTCTCACAAGATCTCACCATGAAGCTCTCAAGCTAGTCCTACCAAAATCCTAAGGAAAATAGGAAGGAAAATAGGAAAACCAAATGAGCTAGGGTTCCAAGAGATGGCTGCCATCCTCTCACCACTTGGATTATATGGAGGCAACCGAAAGATGAAAATACCCTTACTAGCTAACTAGGGATACATGCCCCTCGAGGGCGAAATTGGAAGTCTTTGTCTTCGCACCATCGGACGGATGCCCAGCGACCGCAAACTTGCTTAGCCTCGACGCAAGCCTTGCGATCCCGACGCGTGTCCTCCGCTTCAAAGATTCTGGACTGCGTCGTCGCACACCGGTCAGACCGGTGCTCCTCACCGGTCAGACCGGTACCCACCGGTCAGACCCACCGGTCAGACCGGTCTGGAGCTGTTGCACCTCCGTCTTCGGTTCTTCGGTCTTGGCTTTGTGGATCAACCAAGGAACCCAGTGATTTTCTGGTGAACCACCGAAAACCCCGCGAACTCGGTGTAGCCTCCACCAATCACCACTCATGACTCGGCTCCCACGTAGTCCCGGCTCGACCTTGGTTTTGAGGCTCAACCAAGAAATCGTCCATGACTTCATCTTGCCGTTCTTGCCACCATGCGGCCCGCACTTGACCCCGCTGGCCACCGGGTCCCTCGAACCAAGCCTACTTGTCTTCTCCACACCTGGAGGCCTCACCGGCAACGACCTTTCACGCTTGTTCTTCACCTGCACCTGCACCAGTCAAGCCGCAACCTGCACCTGCAATACTTAGCCAAGAATCAGTCCACACCACGTTGTCAATCACTCATCACACCAGGAAGCGACCATCCACCGGTCCTCGAACCACACCTGGCTCTCAATCTCCCCCTTGATGAGTGCATTGACAACACACACGTTTTGGTAACCAAGAGAAAAGTCGGGAGTGTGTCGCAAATACCTGAAAATGCGCTTGACTGCTTGCCGATGCGAAGTCCTCGGAGAAGCTTGAAAACGAGCGCACAGACACACCGAGAATTGAATGTCCGGCCTCGTCGCCGTCAAGTAGAGGAGTGACCCGATCATGCTCCGGTACTCCTTCTGGTCCACGTGTTCACCTTCCTCGTCCGCATCAAGAACTGTAGTCGTACTCATAGGCGTCGCCATGGCCTTGGAGTCCTCCATCTTGAACTTCCTCACAATGTCCTTGGTGTACTTAGCTTGGTGCACAAATGTTCCTTCCTTTGATTGCTTGATTTGTAGCCCGAGGAAGAACTGCAACTCGCCCATCATGCTCATCTCAAATTCCCTGCTCATGTCTTCTGCAAACCTTGCAACAAGAGAGTTAGACGAGCCACCAAAGACAATATCATCCACGTATACCTGCACAATCAGGATATCTCTGCCCTGCCTGAGGAGAAACATGGTCTGGTCGACCTTCCCCATCTCAAACCCTCTCTCAAACAGGAACCCCCTCAACCTACCATACCAAGCTCTAGGCGCCTGCTTCAACCCATACAGCGCCTTCCTCAACTTGTAGACCCGGTGAGGGTACTTCTCACTCTCAAACCCCGGTGGTTGCCTCACAAACACCTCTTCCTCCAATACACCGTTCAGAAAAGCACTCTTCACATCCATCTGGTACAACTTGAACCCTTTAGCCACGGAAAAAGCTAGAAGGATCCTGATCGCCTCCAAATGAGCTACAGGAGCGAAAGTCTCCTCGTAGTCGATCCCCTCTTTCTGACTGTACCCCTGAGCAACAAGTCTCGACTTGTTCCTCACCACTTCTCCTTTCTCTCCCTCTTTATTTTTCCACACCCATTTTGTCCCAATCGGCTTACACCCTGGGGGAGGGTCAACCAACACCCAAACTTGGTTCCTCTCAAAATTCTCCAACTCCTCATGCATCGAGTTAACCCAATTATGATCAGATAACGCATGTCCAATGTCTTTGGGCTCAAAAGTGGCAACAAAAGCAGCATGAGCGAAATGAGAATTGTTCCGAACCCTCGACCGTGTAGTACGTTCATTCATGTCGCCGATGATTCTCGAAGCTGGGTGATCCACTTGCACTCGTCGGGGAGGTTCTCACCTTGATGCTACCTCCCCCTCAACAGCAGCTTCGCCTTGATCTGGGTTTGTCGTTGTAGGTGTGGGAGAGGGTCCATTCTCGATCGTCGTCGAAGTAGTAGGTACATGTTCAGCCGCGGGCATCACACCGCCATCTTCATCATCTCCATGTTCATGCTCCTCCTCCTGAAAGATCTCCTCGCCAAGTTCGTCGTCACCTGCACACTCAAAAACAAGCTGACTACGTGGCTGTGTCTCGTCGAAGGTTACCTCGCAAGTCTCCACGATTTGGTTAGTTTCAAGATTGAGCACACGAAATGCTCTAGAATGAGATGCATAACCAAAGAAAATACCATCGACAGACCTAGCCTCGAACTTGTCCAACTTCTTCCCTTTCTTCAGAATGAAGCATTTACAACCAAAGACATGGAAGTGACTCACCTTGGGTGTGCGACCGTGCATCAACTCGTAACAGGTTTTCTTCTTGTGAACCCTGAGGTAGATCCTGTTCGACACATGGCACGCGGTATTGACCGCCTCAGCCCAGAACCTTCTCGGAGTCCTATGCTCGTCGAGCATCGTCCGAGCCATCTCGCACAGGGTCCTGTTTTTCCTTTCCACCACGCCATTCTGGGGAGGCGTATACGGACTCGAAAACTGATGTTCAAGACCCAAGTCATGGCAAAAGGTTTCGAAGCGAGAGTTTTTGAATTCCGAGCCATTATCACTGCGGATCGCTCGTATGGCATCTCCGTGCCTCTCGTTTCTTAACCTCAAGACAAGATCTCGAACAAAACCAAACGTCTCCCCCTTCTCCTCAAGAAAGAACACCCACGCATACCGAGAGTAGTCGTCCACCACAACAAGGACATACCACTTCCCACCCGCAGATCGCACATGAGCTGGGCCAACAAGGTCCATATGGAGCAGCTCGCATGGACGCTCAGTCATCACATCGGTGAGAGGCGGGTGAGAAGAGGCTACCATCTTGGCATGCCTACACGGCGCACAAACCAACTCTTTCTCAAACCTCAATCGTGGCAATCCTCGGACCAAATTGAGTTTACTCAAGCGAGACAAAAGGTCAAAGCTCAAGTGACCCAACTTCCTATGCCACTTCCACAACTCACTCGAAGAACCAGCCAAGAAGCAACGCTCCACACCAGAAGACTGAGAAAAATCAGCTCGGAACACTTGACCCTCGGGAACGACCATGCAAACAAGATCCCCCCGAGAATCTAAAATCCGAGAACCACCAGGCCGAAACAACACCTCAAAACCCTCATCCAACAACTGGGACACAGAAAGCAAATTGTATCCAAGCGATTGAACAAGAGCAACACGCCTGAGAGTGATCTTGTCACTTACCTTAATCTCACCTTCTGATTGCACACGCCCTCGCCCATTGTCCCCAAAGTTGATGTACTTCTTTGTCACCACCGGGACGAGACTTGAGAACCACCCCTTGTCTCCGGTCATATGCCTCGAGCAACCGGAGTCAATCAACCAAATGTTCTTCAAGTCTCCCACCTGAAATTCAAAAGCGAGCACGTGAGTGAACAAACGACTCAGCACTGGGGTTAGTACCAAAAGAGTAAAACCAGTGCCGAACCATTTGCTCCAAAGTGGGGTTAGCACAAACCAAATCATCACGCCTATCAAAGCTACCACCACGGTAACCACCACGAGGGAACCAACCCTCTCTAGCTGGAGGAGGACGAAAACCACGAAAGGGAAACCGTGGATCGTACCTCCGCTCCATCTCAAAGCTATGACTCTTCTCACCCTCGTATTGAGCACGAGGTGCAGAACGCCTAGCAAACTGACCACCTGCAAACTTTCCAGACCAACCACCAGAACCACGACCTCCAGAACCACGACCTCCAGAACCAAACCGAGCATCCTCACGAGCACGAAACCCGACTCGCTGTCTGCCCAGACCTGTACCGGTCTGACCGGTGTAGTACACCGGTCTGACCGGTGTGGCTCGGCCAGCAGCAACACCTGCAGCCTTCCGGTCTCCCCAAGCCGGAACCGTCCTCACAATCGCCTTGGCCCTGGGCATCTGCATACGAGGCTCAGGTACACCATTAGAGGGGTGGTACCTGTCCCTGTTAGCCCACTCTCTAGCCATTCTCTCCTCACGCTTCCTCTTGAAGCAAAACTCATCCTTGTGACCATCTCTCCCACAATACCCACAATGGAACTTTATGGGCTGTGGCTTAGGCATAGGCTTGGGTTGGGGCTGCCCACTCGGCTTCTCACCCTTCTTCTCTCCTTCCTCACCTCCCTTTGGGCTCACAAACTTCACCGGTTTCTGAAAATCATTTGTTGGGTGAGGGAATATGGGTGGATCTGGAGTAGTGTCAAGTTTGTTTCTGAGATGGTTGGGCTTGGGCTCAAACTTGTTCTTGTGTCTGTTTGGTGGTGGGATAGGAATCTCTCCAACTCTCTCAACTCCCTCACCACAGTTCTCTCCAAGCTTGTCAGCCCCAAGTGCCTGACCATCATAGCGTTTAAAAGCCGCTATCATGATACCGAGCTGAGGCTCCTGACCCGACAACCAGCTCATACATTTTCTCAGCTCATCATTTTCATCCTGCAGGCGATCAACATAATGTGCAAGCTCCAAATTCTTAACCGCATGCAATTCACAAGTAGAGCAAGAAGTGGGAATAGGCTCTTTCAACTTAGCCTCAAGCGAAACAGTGTAAGCATGCATCTCATCAATCTTTCCATGCAAAACAGGGCAAGAAGTGCAAGCACCTAGCAAAGCAGGTCTAGACTTAAGCTCAGCCACTTCAACCCTAAGCATATCTAGTTCATCACAAGTAGAAGCATGCTTATCCTTAAGAGCAGTAAGATCAGCTAGGTACACAGAGCAATCACAGCAATCAATCTCATCAGAAACCACAGGAGAAGCCTTAAGCGAATCAATCTCAAGCTTAGCATCTAGGTTCTGGGTTTCTAGCTCAGCCACACGGTTCCTAGCATCTTCTAGTGAGGCCCTAAGCTCTTTCCTCATCTTCTTGGCCTCTCTAAGCATGTGATCGCGGTTATCAAGCAAGTCAACCAACTCATCATTCTCCTTGCGCAAAGAAGAGAGCTCATCACATACCTCATCCTCGGAGTCAGAGTCCGAGTCACTCTGGTGGCTCTTCTTGCTGTCGGAGCTACGGGCCATGCCGCAGAAGCCATCTCTCGCGAAGCAGCTCAACCCGCTCAAGTTCCTGGATGACTTCTTGTTCTTGCGCCGATCACCTTCATCTTCACTGCTACTCGAGCTTGAGGAAGAGTAGGCGGAGCTGGAGTCGACGTCGCTCGCTCCGACCATTGCTCGGGCCTTCCTGCCGCGGCCATCCTTCTTCCTCGACCGTCGCTCGTCCTTGTGCTTGTTCTTGTGCTTGTGATCGCGCCTCGATCGGTACTTGCCATCCTTGCTCGATCGGTGCCTGTAGCCGTCCTTGTAGCCGTCCTTGTTCTCCGTCTTCTCCGGGCAGTCGGCAACGAAGTGTCCTGGCTTGCCGCACTGAAAGCACGTCCGTGCTGTCCTCCTCGTGTTCACCCGGTTCTCGTGCAGCCTCTCGAACCGCCTGGTCAGCAACGCCAGCTCGTCCTCTCCAAGCACGTCGAACTCCTCATCTGGCAAAGACATCAAAGAAGACAGAGAGTACATTCTGGAGGATGCGTTAGCGTTAGACTTAGCTCCTTTGCCACTAACGAGAGCGAGACTATGAGAATCAGTCGGGCTCTCGATCTTGGCTGTCATACCACGGTCCAACTCAGCCGACTTGAGCTTCGAGAACAGCTCGTTCACCGTCAAGGTGTCATACTTCTCGGACTCAACAATAGCCTCAAACTTCCCGTCCCATACGGTACGATCCAACGAGTGCAAGAGCTTCACGGCTCTATCATGATCATTGTATGGGAGGACGTCCACATTGGCTCTCATGTTGTTCACAACGACCGTAAATCGCTGGAAAAGGGCATCGACGGACTCGCCGGGGAGATGAGTGAAGTTCTCGTACTCTCTCCGGTAAGTCGCGTACATCGGAGCCTGAACCTGAGCATTCCCAGCATGAGCATCCTTCAACTGCTCCCAAATCCTACAAGCTAAGTCCTCTGTCTGAACCCGATCGAATTCAGGCTGACACAGAGCACGAAACAAGTAGTCGACAGCCTTGTTGTTGGCTTCGAACATATCCCTCGATCCTGGAGCAAGGAAGTTCATCGGATGAACATAAGCTGTGTTCACCGTGACATCCCAAAGGATCTGACCCTTTCCGCGGAGGAACGCCGCCATCCGCCTTTGCCACATCTGGTAGTTCTTCCCATCGAAGTGCGGAGGACCCGAACCCCGTTCCTGGTACGCCATCTTTGGATCTTAGACTGGTAAGAGTCAATAAAGACCCGAACCGGCTCTGATACCAATTGAAGGACCGATTAGGCGAACCAGAGAGGGGGGGAGTGAATGGGAGCCGATAAAAATTCTTCTCGAAGGAGATGAGAACTTCAACAAGACGAACACGGCTTCCAACTCACGTCTCCGATCCAACTACCCAAGTTGGTCAAGACCACGCAGCCACTGGAGTGCTACTGGTCCTAGGAACCAACACTCAACCTTCCTAGCCAAAACTCACCAAAACACACAGCGGAAACTTGCACGGCTTGCTGCTTGTGCTACACCGGTCACACCGATGGCCTGCGCCGGTCAGACCGGTGACACCGGTCAGACCGGTGGACAGAGCCGGTCAGGCCGGTGGCTACAGCAGCCGCACAGCAAACGTTCCAGGAAGCCTCAGTGAATCCTCTAGGCCCTGGAACAAAAACCACCACGAAACACAACCTGTGAGGAAGAAGAACCCCTCACAAATCCTAGCAAAACAACTCCAAACACTCCAAGAACTGATCAGCATGGCCACGGGACAAAACCACACGGACAAGGCTGTTCCCCGAGACAAAAACCCACCAAGGGCTAGCACCGGTCAGACCGGTCAAGAACACCGGTCAGACCGGTCGTGCCTGGGCAGCTCGGGATGAACAGCGCCCGCGAGTCAACTCCTCCAAATCCAACTCCCGATCTCCCGATTCGCTCCACGGTTTTGCACAAGACTTTGGGGATAGTAGGAACACCTCATGGGTACTCCATAGCCAAGATTTGGTCCACCAAAACTTGTCAAATCAAGAGGAGTCGAAGAAATCCCACCAAGAACGCCTCTAACCCTAGAGCCACGAAAACCCCAAAATCGAGCCCCTTTGCTCACGGATTTGGAAGGGGAATCAAAGGGAAAAGAACCACGAAGGGTTCATGCATACATCCCCCACCAAATCCCAAAGAGAAAGGCCTCGAAATCGCTCCAAGAAAATCGCCAAGAAAAGGCTCCGAAAATCACCAAAAAGGAGAAACGGGAAAGACACATCCAAGCCTTGAGGAACCACACCGAATCATCTATACATACCAAAGAGGTTCATACAAGGTCTAGCTTGCCGCCCGATCATCCTTCCCTCTCACAAGATCTCACCATGAAGCTCTCAAGCTAGTCCTACGAAAATTCAAAGAAAATAGGAAGGAAAATAGGAAAACCAAATGAGCTAGGGTTCCAAGAGATGGCTGCCATCCTCTCACCCCTTGGGTTATATGGAGGCAACCGAAAGACTAAAATACCCTTACTAGCTAACTAGGGATACATGCCCCTCGAGGGCGAAAATGGAAGTCTTTGTCTTCGCACCATCGGACGGATGCCCAGCAACCGCAAACTTGCTTAGCCTCGACGCAAGCCTTGCGATCCCGACGCGTGTCCTCCGCTTCGAAGATTCCGGACTGCGTCGTCGCACACCGGTCAGACCGGTGCTCCTCACCGGTCAGACCGGTACCCACCGGTCAGACCGGTCAGACCCACCGGTCAGACCAGTCTGGAGCTGCTGCACTTCCGTCTTCGGTTCTTCGGTCTTGGCTTTGTGGATCAACCAAGGAACCCAGTGGTTTTCTGGTGAACCACCGGAAACCCCGCGAACTCGGTGTAGCCTCCGCCAATCACCACTCATGACTCGGCTCCCACGTAGTCCCGGCTCGACCTTGGTTTTGAGGCTCAACCAAGAAACCGTCCATGATTTCATCTGGCCGTTCTTGCCACCATGCGGCCCGCACTTGACCCCGCTGGCCACCGGGTCCCTCGAACCAAGCCTACTTGTCTTCTCCACACCTGGAGGCCTCACCGGCAACGACCTTTCACGCTTGTTCTTCACCTGCACCTGCACCAGTCAAGCCGCAACCTGCACCTGCAATACTTAGCCAAGAATCAGTCCACACCACGTTGTCAATCACTCATCACACCAGGAAGCGACCATCCACCGGTCCTCGAACCACACCTGGCTCTCACTGTTTGCCGATGCGAAGTCCTCGGAGACGCTTGAAAATGAGCGCACAGACACACCGAGAATTGGATGTCCGGCCTCGTCGCCGTCAAGTAGAGGAGTGACCCGATCATGCTCCGGTACTCCTTCTAGTCCACGTGTTCACCTTCCTCGTCCGCATCAAGAGCTGTAGTCGTACTCATAGGCGTTGCCATAGCCTTGGAGTCCTCCATCTTGAACTTCCTCACAATGTCCTTGGTGTACTTAGCCAGGTGCACAAATGTTCCTTCCTTTGATTGCTTGATTTGTAGCCCGAGGAAGAACTGCAACTCGCCCATCATGCTTATCTCAAATTCCCTGCTCATGTCTTCTGCAAACCTTGCAACAAGAGAGTTAGACGAGCCACCAAAGACAATATCATTCACGTATACCTGCACAATCAGGATATCTCTGCCCTGCCTGAGGAGAAACAAGGTCTGGTCGACCTTCCCCATCTCAAACCCTCTCTCAAACAGGAACCCCCTCAACCTACCATACCAAGCTCTAGGCGCCTGCTTCAACCCATACAGCGCCTTCCTCAACTTGTACACCCGGTGAGGGTACTTCTCACTCTCAAACCCCGGAGGTTGCCTCACAAACACCTCTTCCTCCAACACACCGTTCAGAAAAGTACTCTTCAATCCATCTGGTACAACTTGAACCCTTTAGCCACGTAAAAGGCTAGAAGGATCCTGATCGCCTCCAAACGAGCTACAGGAGCAAAAGTCTCCTCGTAGTCGATCCCCTCTTTCTGACTGTACCCCTGAGCAACAAGTCTCGACTTGTTCCTCACCACTTCTCCTTTCTCTCCCTCTTTATTTTTCCACACCCATTTTGTCCCAATCGGCTTACACCCTGGGGGAGGGTCAACCAACACCCAAACTTGGTTCCTCTCAAAATTCTCCAACTCCTCATGCATCGAGTTAACCCAATTATGATCAGATAACGCGTGTCCAATGTCTTTGGGCTCAAAGGTGGCAACAAAAGTAGCATGAGCGAAATGAGAATTGTTCCGAACCCTCGACCGTGTAGTACGTTCATTCACGTCGCCGATGATTCTCGAAGCTGGGTGATCCACTTGCACTCGCCGGGGAGGTTCTCGCCTTGATGCTACCTCCCCCTCAACAGCAGCTTCGCCTTGATCTGGGTTTGTCGTTGTAGGTGTGGGAGAGGGTCCATTCTCGATCGTCGTCGAAGTAGTAGGTACATGTTCAGCCGCGGGCATCACACCGCCATCTTCATCATCTCCATGTTCATGCTCCTCCTCCTGAAAGATCTCCTCGCCAAGTTCGTCGTCACCTGCACACTCAAAAACAAGCTGACTACGTGGCTGTGTCTCGTCGAAGGTTACCTCGCAAGTCTCCACGATTTGGTTAGTTTCAAGATTGAGCACACGAAATGCACTAGAATGAGATGCATAACCAAAGAAAATGCCATCGACAGACCTAGCCTCGAACTTGTCCAACTTCTTCCCTTTCTTCAGAATGAAGCATTTACAACCAAAGACATGGAAGTGACTCACCTTGGGTATGCGACCGTGCATCAACTCGTAACAGGTTTTCTTCTTGTGAACCCTAAGGTAGATCCTGTTCGACACATGGCACGCGGTATTGACCGCCTCAGCCCAGAACCTTCTCGGAGTCCTATGCTCGTCGAGCATCGTCCGAGCCATCTCGCACAAGGTCCTGTTTTTCCTTTCCACCACGCCATTCTAGGGAGGCGTATACGGACTCGAAAACTGGTGTTCAAGACCCAAGTCATGGCAAAAGGTTTCGAAACGAGAGTTTTTGAATTCCGAGCCGTTGTCACTGCGGATCGCTCGTATGGCATCTCTGTGCCTCTCGTTTCTTAACCTCAAGACAAGATCTCGAACAAAACCAAACGTCTCCCCCTTCTCCTCAAGAAAGAACACCCACGCATACCGAGAGTAGTCGTCCACCACAACAAGGACATACCACTTCCCACCCGCAGATCGCACATGAGCTGGGCCAACAAGGTCCATATGGAGCAGCTCGCATGGATGCTCATTCATCACATCGGTGAGAGGCGGGTGAGAAGAGGCTACCATCTTGGCATGCCTACACGGCGCACAAACCAACTCCTTCTCAAACCTCAACCGTGGCAATCCTCGGACCAAATTGAGTTTACTCAAGCGAGACAAAAGGTCAAAGCTCAAGTGACCCAACTTCCTATGCCACTTCCACAACTCACTCGAAGAACCAGCCAAGAAGCAACGCTCCACACCAGAAGACTGAGAAAAATCAGCTCGGAACACTTGACCCTCGGGAACGATCATGCAAACAAGATCCCCCCGAGAATCTAAAATCCGAGAACCACCAGGCCGAAACAACACCTCAAAACCCTCATCCAACAACTGGGACACAGAAAGCAAATTGTATCCAAGCGATTGAACAAGAGCAACACGCCTGAGAGTGATCTTGTCACTTACTTTAATCTCACCTTCTGACAGCACACGCCCTCGCCCATTGTCCCCAAAGGTGATGTACTTCTTTGTCACCACCGGGACGAGACTTGAGAACCACCCCTTGTCTCCGGTCATATGCCTCGAGCAACCGGAGTCAATCAACCAAATGTTCTTCAAGTCTCCCACCTGAAATTCAAAAGCGAGCACGTGAGTGAACAAACCACTCAGCACTGGGGTTAGTACCAAAAGAGTAAAACCAGTGCCGAGCCATTTGCTCCAAAGTGGGGTTAGCACAAACCAAATCATCACGCCTATCAAAGCTACCACCACGAGGGAACCAACCCTCTCTAGCTGGAGGAGGACGAAAGCCACGAAAGGGAAACCGTGGATCGTTCCTCCTCTCCATCTCAAAGCTACGACTCCTCCCACCCCCGTATTGAGCACGAGGTGGAGAACGCCTAGCAAACTGACCACCTGCAAACTTTCCAGACCAACCACCAGAACCACGACCTCCAGAACCAAACCGAGCATCCTCACGAGCACGAAACCTGACTCACTGTCTGCCCAGACCTGCACCGGTCTGACCGGTGTAGTACACCGGTCTGATCGGTGTAGCTCGGCCAGCAGCAGCACCTGCAGCCTTCCGGTCTCCCCAAGCCGGAACCGTCCTCACAATCGCCTTGGCCCTGGGCATCTGCATACGAGGCTCAGGTACACCATTAGAGGGGTGGTACCTGTCCTTGTTAGCCCACTCTCTAGCCATTCTCTCCTCACGCTTCCTCTTGAAGCAAAACTCATCCTTGTGACCATCTCTCCCACAATACCCACAATGGAACTTTATGGGCTGTGGCTTGGGCTTAGGCTTGGGTTGGGGCTGCCCACTCGGCTTCTCACCCTTCTTCTCTCCTTCCTGACCTCCCTTTGGGCTCACAAACTTCACCGGTTTCTGGAAATCATTTGTTGGGTGAGGGAATATGGGTGGATCTGGAGTAGTGTCAAGTTTGTTTCTGAGATGGTTAGGCTTGGGCTCAAACTTGTTCTTGTGTCTGTTTGGTGGTGGGATAGGAATCTCTCCAACTCTTTCAACTCCCTCACCACTGTTCTCTCCAAGCTTGTCAGCCCCAAGTGCCTGACCATCATAGCGTTTGAAAGCTGCTATCATGATACCAAGCTGAGGCTCCTGACCCGACAACCAGCTCATACATTTTCTCAGCTCATCATTCTCATCCTGCAAGCGATCAACATAATGTGCAAGCTCCAAATTCTTAACCGCATGCAATTCACAAGTAGAGCAAGAAGTGGGAATAGGCTCTTTCAACTTAGCCTCAAAGCGAAACAGTGTAAGCATGCAACTCATCAATCTTTCCATGCAAAACAGGGCAAGAAGTGCAAGCACCTAGCAAAGCAGGTCTAGACTTAAGCTCAGCCACTTCAACCCTAAGCATATCTAGTTCATCACAAGTAGAAGCATGCTTATCCTTAAGAGCAGTAAGATCAGCTAGGTACACAGAGCAATCACAGCAATCAATCTCATCAGAAACCACAGGAGAAGCCTTAAGCGAATCAATCTCAAGCTTAGCATCTAGGTTCTGGGTTTCTAGCTCAGCCACACGGTTCCTAGCATCTTCTAGTGAGGCCCTAAGTTCTTTCCTCATCTTCTTGGCCTCCCTAAGCATGTGATCGCGATTATCAAGCAAGTCAACCAACTCATCATTCTCCTTGCGTAAAGAAGAGAGCTCATCACATACCTCATCCTCGGAGTCAGAGTCTGAGTCACTCTGGTGGCTCTTCTTGCTGCCGGAGCTACGGGCCATGCCGCAGAAGCCATCTCCCACGAAGCAGCTCAACCCGCTCAAGTTCCTGGATGACTTCTTGTTCTTGCGCCGATCACCTTCATCTTCACTGCTACTCGAGCTCGAGGAAGAGTTGGCGGAGCTGGAGTCGACGTTGCTCGCTCTGACCATTGCTCGGGCCTTCCTGCCGCGGCCATCCTTCTTCCTCAACCGTCGCTCGTCCTTGTGCTTGTTCTTATGCTTGTGATCGCGCCTCGATCGGTACTTGCCATCCTTGCTCGATCGGTGCCTGTAGCCGTCCTTGTAGCCGTCCTTGTTCTCCGTCTTCTCCGGGCAGTCGGCGACGAAGTGTCCTGGCTTGCCGCACTGAAAGCACGTCCGTGCTGTCCTCCTCGTGTTCACCCGGTTCTCGTGCAGCCTCTCGAACCGCCTGGTCAGCAACGCCAGCTCGTCCTCTCCAAGCACGTCGAACTCCTCGTCTAGCAAAGACATCAAAGAAGACAGAGAGTACATCCTGGAGGATGCGTTAGCGTTAGACTTAGCTCCTTTGCCACCAACGAGAGCGAGACTACGAGAATCAGTCGGGCTCTCGATCTTGGCTGTCATACCACGGTCCAACTCAGCCGACTTGAGCTTCGAGAACAGCTCGTTCACCGTCAAGGTGTCATACTTCTCGGACTCAACAATAGCCTCAAACTTCCCGTCCCATACGGTACGATCCAACGAGTGCAAGAGCTTCACGGCTCTATCATGATCATTGTATGGGAGGACGTCCACATTGGCTCTCATGTTGTTCACAACGACCGTAAATCGCTGGAAAAGGGCATCAACGGACTCGCCGGGGAGATGAGTGAAGTTCTCGTACTCTCTCTGGTAAGTCGCGTACATCCGAGCCTGAACCTGAGCATTCCCAGCATGAGCATCCTTCAACTGCTCCCAAATCCTACAAGCTAAGTCCTCTGTCTGAACCCGATCGAATTCAGGCTGACACAGAGCACGAAACAAGTAGTCGACAGCCTTGTTGTTGGCTTCGAACATATCCCTCGATCCTGGAGCAAGGAAGTTCATCGGATGAACATAAGCTGTGTTCACCGTGACATCCCAAAGGATCTGACCCTTTCCGCGGAGGAACGCCGCCATCCGCCTTTGCCAGATCTGGTAGTTCTTCCCATCGAAGTGCGGAGGACCCGAACCCCGTTCCTGGTACGCCATCTTTGGATCTTAGACTGGTAAGAGTCAATAAAGACCCGAACCGGCTCTGATACCAATTGAAGGACCGATTAGGCGAACCAGAGAGGGGGGGGAGTGAATGGGAGCCGATAAAAATTCTTCTCGAAGGAGATGAGAACTCCAACAAGACGAAAACGGCTTCCAACTCACGTCTCTGACCCAACTACCCAAGTTGGCCAAGACCACGCAGCCACCGGAGTGCTACTGGTCCTAGGAACCAACACTCAACCTTCCGAGCCAAAACTCACCAAACCACACAGCGGAAACTTGCACGGCTTGCTGCCTGTGCTACACCGGTCACACCGATGGCCTGCGCCGGTCAGACCGGTGACACCGGTCAGACCGGTGGACAGAGCCGGTCAGGCCGGTGGCTACAGCAGCCGCACAGCAAACGTTCCAGGAAGCCTCAGTGACTCCTCTAGGCCCTTGAACAAAAACCACCACGAAACACAACCTGTGAGGAAGAAGAACCCCTCACAAAACCTAGCAAAACAACTCCAAACACGCCAAGAACTGATCAGCAGGACCACGGGACAAAAACACACGGACAAGGCTATTCCCCGAGACAAAAACCCACCAAGGGCTAGCACCGGTCAGACCGGTCAAGAGAACCGGTCAGACCGGTCGTGCCTGGGCAGCTCGGGATGAACAGCGCCCGCGAGTCAACTCCTCCAAATCCAACTCCCGATCTCCCGATTCGCTCCACAGTTTTGCACAAGACTTTGGGGATAGTAGGAACACCTCATGGGTACTCCATAGCCAAGATTTGGTCCACCAAAACTTGTCAAATCAAGAGGAATCGAAGAAATCGCACCAAGAACGCCTCTAACCCTAGAGCCACGAAAACCCCAAAATTGAGCCCCTTTGCTCACGGATTTGGAAGGGGAATCAAAGGGAAAAGAACCACGAAGGGTTCATGCATACATCCCCCACCAAATCCCAAAGAGAAAGGCCTCGAAATCGCTCTAAGAAAATCGCCAAGAAAGGGCTCCGAAAATCACCAAAAATGAGAAACGGGAAAGACACATCCAAGCCTTGAGGAACCACGCCGAATCATCTATACATACCAAAGAGGTTCATACAAGGTCTAGCTTGCCGCCCGATCATCCTTCCCTCTCACAAGATCTCACCATGAAGCTCTCAAGCTAGTCCTACCAAAATCCTAAGGAAAATAGGAAGGAAAATAGGAAAACCAAATGAGCTAGGGTTCCAAGAGATGGCTGCCATCCTCTCACCACTTGGGTTATATGGAGGCAACCGAAAGACGAAAATACCCTTACTAGCTAACTAGGGTGAAATTGGAAGTCTTTGTCTTCGCACCATCGGACGGATGCCCAGCGACCGCAAACTTGCTTAGCCTCGATGCAAGCCTTGCGATCCCGACGCGTGTCCTCCGCTTCGAAGATTCTGAACTGCGTCGTCGCACACCGGTCAGACCGGTGCTCCTCACCGGTCAGACCGGTGCCCACCGGTCAGACCGGTCAGACCCACCGGTCAGACCGGTCTGGAGCTGCTGCACCTCCGTCTTCGGTTCTTCGGTCTTGGCTTTGTGGATCAACCAAGGAAGCCAGTGATTTTTTGGTGAACCACCGGAAACCCTGCGAACTCAGTGTAGCCTCCGCCAGTCACCACTCATGACTCGGCTCCCACATAGTCCCGGCTCGACCTTGGTTTTGAGGCTCAACCAAGAAACCGTCCATGACTTCATCTTGCCGTTCTTGCCACCATGCGGCCCGCACTTGACCCCACTGGCCACCGGGTCCCTCGAACCAAGCCTACTTGTCTTCTCCACACCTGGAGGCCTCACCGGCAACGACCTTTCACGCTTGTTCTTCACCTGCACCTGCACCAGTCAAGCCGCAACCTGCACCTGCAATACTTAGCCAAGAATCAGTCCACACCACGTTGTCAATCACTCATCACACCAGGAAGCGACCATCTACCGGTCCTCGAACCACACCTGGCTCTCACCGGTGAGGAGCACCAGTCTGACCGATGTGCGACGACGCAGTCCGGAATCTTCGAAGCGGAGGACACATGTCGGGATCGCAAGGCTTGCGTCGAGGCTAAGCAAGTTTGCGGTCACTGGGCATCCGTCCGATGGAGCGAAGACAAAGATTTCCGAATTCGCCCTTGAGGGGCATGTATCCTTAGTTAGCTAGTAAGGGTATTTTCATCTTTCGGTTGCCTCCATATAACCCAAGTGGTGAGAGGATGGCAGCCATCTCTTGGAACCCTAGCTCATTTGGTTTTCCTATTTTCCTTAGGATTTTCATAGGACTAGCTTGAGAGCTTCATGGTGAGATCTTGTGAGAGGGAAGGATGATCGGGCGGCAAGCTAGACCTTGTATGAACATCTTTGGTATGTATAGATGATTCGGCGTGGTTCCTCAAAGCTTGGTTGTGTCTTTCCCATTTCTCCTTTTTTGTGATTTTCGGAGGCTTTTCTTGGCGAATTTCTTGTGGCGGTTTTGAGACCTTTCTCTTTGGGATTTGGTGGGGGATGTATGCATGAACCCCTCGTGGTTCTTTTCCCTTTGATTTCCCTCCCAAATTCGTGAGTAAAGGGGCTCGATTTTGGGGTTTTCGTGGTTCTAGGGTTCGTAGTGTTCTTGGAGGAAATCCTTCTATTCCTCTTGATTCAACGAGTTTTGGTGGACCAAATCTTGGCTATGGAGTGCCCATGAGGTGTTCTTACTATCCCCAAAGTCTTGTCCAAATCCGTGGAGCGAATCGGGAGATCGGGAGTTGGATTTGGAGGAGTTGACTCGCGGGCGCTGTTCATCCCGAGCTGCCCAGGCGCGACCGGTCTGACCGGTGCTCTTGACCGGTCTGACCGGTGCTAGCCCTTGGTGGGTTTTGTCTCGGGGAACTGCTGTGCTCGTGTGGTTTTGTCCCGTGGTCCTGCTGTCCAGTTCTTGGCCCATTTGGAGTTGTCTTGCTAGGTTTTGTGAAGGGTTTTTCTTCCTTCCAGGTTGTGTTTCGGAGGTGGTTTTTGTTCCAGGGCCTAGAGGAGTCACTGAGGCTTCCTGGAACGTTTGTTGTGCGGCTGCTGTAGCCACCGGCCTGACCGGCGCTGTCCACCGGTCTGACCGGTGTCACCGGTCTGACCAGCGCAGGCCATCGGTCTGACCGGTGTAGCACAGGTAGCAAGCCGTGTAAGTTTCCGCTGTGTGTGTTGGTGGGTTTTGGCTCGGAAGGTTGTGTGTTGGTTCCTAGGACCAGTAGCACTCCAGTGGCTGCGTGGTCTTGACCAACTTGGGTAGTTGAGTCGGAGAAGTGTTTCGGAAGCCGTGTTCGTCTTGTTGGAGTTCCCATCTCCTTCGAGAAGAATTTTTATCGGCTCCCATTCACTCCCCCCCCTCTCTGGTTCGCCTAATCGGTCCTTCATCGTTTTCAGGCTTCACCGAGGACTTCACATCGGCAGGCCGTCAAGCGGATTTTCAGGTACTTGAACTACACTCCTGAGTTTGGCCTGTGGTACTCTGCCTCCTCGACACTCAGGCTTCATAGATCTTCTGATGCGGATTTCGCTGGGTGTCGATTGGATCACAAGTCCACTTCTGGGTGTTGTCAGTTCCTGGGTTCTTCTTTGGTCTCTTGGTCATCTCGCAAGTAATCGAGTGTAGCCCAGTCCACCACCGAGGCTGAGTATGTAGCTGCTGCTAGTTGTTGTTCCCAGTTGCTTTGGATGACCTACACCATGAGTGACTTTGGTGAGGAGTGCTCCCAGGTTCCACTTTTCTGTGACAGCACCAGTGCCATAAGCGTAGCCAAAAATCTTGTCCTCCACTCCAAAACGAAACACATAGAAGTGAGGTACCACTTCCTGAGAGACAATGTGGAAAAGGGAAACATATCTTTGTCCTATGTCCCTACCCAAGACCAGCTAGCTGACATTTTCACCAAACCGCTTGACCAAGTCACTTTCACTCGCTTGCGGGGTGAGCTTGGGGTGTGCTTTGCTTTCTAGCTTGGGTCTTGGAGCTTCTCATGTATATATGTGTCATATGTTCATTTTGTTGCATTCCCTTCATGCATTTTACTTTCTGTACAAAACCTGGTAGGATAGCCATCTTTGGATCACTTGAGCTAGGATTGAGCTTCTCTTATATACATTGATCACTGATGTGCTATGGATGAGATATGAGCATGTTTGGTAAATTGTGGATGTAAATACTATGCTCTTGATGGTTTTGCCATATATGGATGATGAGATAGCATTTTGTTTATGAAAATGATAAAATTGCCTCTCTCATGAGTAGATGCTTGTCTATGCTCAATTTGTGCTTAAATGCTTATATCATGCTCAGTTTGTGCTTGAGGATCATATTCTCTTTGCTTGGGGTCAAAGACCCTTTGTCATTGTAAATGTGTAGCCCTTTTTGCTTGCTTGGGGAGGAGCATAAGCTTCTTTTTGCCGCAAAGTCACTTCATGTACCATGTTTAATCTTGAAAATGAATTTGGTGTATGAATTGCCTTATGCTTGAAAAATGAGCTCCTAATCATGTTTTTATGGTTTGATATTCATATCTTGGGTGCTAAACCGTAGCATGCTTGTCTACCATGAGAAGTCTCATTTTAAGAAGTAGACACATGGCTCGGTGGCTTTAACATGACTTGAGTAGCTTGTGGGCATTTATAATGATCTTGTGATGAGAATTTGTGATCTTGCATAAACTTTGGATGATCTAGTGTATTTATGTTCAAATTGGTATGGAGAGAATCTTGCTCATGAGATGACTATTTCTTTGTGAAAACTGATTTTGGCCATGTCACATGCTTATATGTCTCTACCTTCTTGATGGCAATGTGCTAAATACACCATGTCTACTTTGCTTGCTCTATGTCTCTTTTGTAGCATTTTGTTGTGCTCTTTGTATATTTGAGAATCTTGGTAGATTATGTATATGCTTTGACATGCATTTTTCATGAAAACAAAGGGAAGAGCATCATATACCTTGATTCTTGCATTGTCAACAAGGGGGAGAATTTTGGGTGATATACATGCATTTGGGAGTTTTTGTGAAAAATTGGTATGCATTTGTGAGATGTGGCATGTGAGGAGAAAATTTTGAGAAGAAGAGGTTGCATTTGCTCAGGGGGAGTTTGCATATGTGCAGGGGGAGCTCCTTTGGTTTGCCTGAGTTTTGTGCTTTGTGGTGTGCTCCTTGTGAGCTTTGTTTTGTCTCGGCTGTGTCGAGCCGTTGCCCTTGTCTTAGGGGGCCGAGACTTGGATTGGCGAGTGATCTTGTTTTCGCTTGTTCTTTGGCTTTGGATCACTTGCTTTGGAGGTTTGTGTTCGTGGTTGTTTTCTTTTCTTTTTCTCTATCATGGTTACTATGGGTGTTGTCAATGCACTCATCAAGGGGGAGATTGAGGACCAGGTGTGTCCGAGGACCAGTGGAGGGTCGCTCCTTAGTGATGAGTGATTGACAACGTTGTGTGGGCTGATGCTTGTCTAAGTGTGCAGGTACAGGTTGCGGCTTGACTCGTGTCGGTGCAGGTGAAGAACAAGAGCGAAAGGCCTTAGCCGTGGCGGCCTCCGGGTGATGGAGTGGCAAGTAGGCTTGGTTCGATGGACCCGGTGGCCGATGGGGTCAAGTGCAAGCCGTGCGGTGCAAGACTGGCGGGCTGCAGTCGTGAACACGGGCCGGTGCAAGGTAGCGGTTGGAGCCCGAAGCTTGCACGCGGGGTTTGGTGGTTTTCCCACAAAACCATCAGGTGGAGGGTTTCTTGGTTTGGGCCTCAAAACCAAGCCCGGAGGCCCGAGGCGACGGAGACGGTGATCCGGGAGCTTCGGGAAGCTTCGAGGCGGAGGGCACGTGGCGTGATCGCGGGGTTTGCGTCGAGGTGAAGTGAAGCCGTGGTGGAAGCGTGTCCGTCCGATGAAGACTTGACCAAAATGCCCCTGAGGGGTTGTATCTTCATTTAAGCAGTAGGGGTAGCGTGGTCATTTACCTCCCTCCGATAGACTTCGTATAAATAGCGGAGAGGTGGATGGCATCTCTCTCTCCTGAACTCTAGGGCTTTCTCCCCCGGTAGATTTCTCTGAACTACTTCTTTTCCCTCTGGATTCCTTAGGCTAGACTCTTGTACAGAATCTGACCTCTGGATGTATGGAAGCATTCGGCGTCCCGGTGATCTCCTAGTCCTCTGTGATTTTCGTGTCATTTTTAGGGATATTTTTGGGGGGTTTCGTTCTTCGCTCGATTCATGATTTTGGAGGCGTTTCTTCATGGATTTCTTTGAGGGGATCATGGGTGGATGCCTTGCGCATCTTTGTGTGTGATCTTGACCCCTCAAATGCTGTGGAGAGCCTTCAATTCGTGCGTTTTTGGTTGGTGCCCGAGTTCATGGTGGAGTTTGTGTGATCCGCGATTCCTGGCGATTTAGTGGCTAAGAGGTCGAGATTTTTGGGGCATAGCTTCCTCTTGTGTTGCTTATCATCTCCCCCAAATCTTGTCTCAAGAGCTTTTGGCGTTTGGGAGATTCGGTGATGGATTGGGAGAGTTGACCTCGCGGGGTCGGGCATTTTCTAGCTCTGTCCGCGTGTCGCGGACAGTCCGCTCGAGGGTCGCGGACGGTCCGCGAGGAGCGCGTGCGCCTAGGGTTCGTCCCGTGTTCTTCGTGTTCTTCACTACAACAAACTATTTAATCCGTGACGAACTTTCTGCGACGTTCTCAGAAAACATCATGAAGAGCACTGCGTCAGCGACGTATTCCTGTTTTTCGTCACGGATGTGCACTGATGGATATTGAAGCCCAGAACACTGCGACGATTTGTTAAATTCGTCGCGATTCTACGACGTATTCTAGTTTTTCGTCACGGATGTGCACTGATGGATATTGAAGCCCAGAACACTGCGACGATTTGTTAAATTTGTCGCAATCCGGCCCACGGCACTGCGACATTTTAGCAGATTCATCGCGATCAACAAATAACAAATAGTCATGTTAGGAATGGAAAAAATTGATAAATTAAAAAAACAAAAAATCAACAAATAACAAATAGTCATGTTTTGAATGGAAAAAATCTAAAAATGAAAAAAAAACTAAAAAGATCAAAAAATAGCACATAGCTATGTTATAAATGCAAAAAATTGAAAAAAAAAAGCAAATGGTGGCCGCGGCCGCGCCCGACCATGCCCCAGCCGGCAGCGGTTGGCCGCGGCCGCGCCCAGGCCAGCCCCAGCCGGTCGCACCCTGGCCACGGCCGGCTACGGCCCAGCCGGACCCTGGCCATGGTCGGCCAAACCCTAGCTGCGCCCAGCCGGCCACGGCCGTGGCCGGCAGCGGTTGGCCGCGGCCGTGTCCCGCCAGCCCCGGCCGGCTGCACCTGGCCATGGCCGCGCCCAGCCAGCCTCAGCCTGGCCCCAGCCGGCCGCACCCAGACCCAGCCTGGCCGCGCCAAGGCCACGGCCGGTCGCACCAAGGCCCAGCCTGGCCGCGCCTGGAATTCAATTGAGCGCCAAAAAAATGGGGCTGCTGGGGACTCGAACCCACGACCTCGTTGTTCGGAGGCGGATGAGCTACCATTGAGCTACTTTTTGTTTTGTGATGTATGCTTCTGATATATGTTATTTATTATGCCACGTCAAAATAACCCAAAAAAAAGATGCGGCAATGAGGGTTCGAACCTTGACCGCTGAGGACGTGAAGCATCATCTTACCACTGCGCTACGATATACTTGGTGTCCTTCTCTATCATTTTATTACTAATACTCATACGTTGATCCGGTGCGGCTGTTTGCACCAATCAGGTTGTGCCACATCACTGATTTAAGATGAAGAACACATAAAACGTTCATATTTCTTTTAAATCCAGATTTTAAATTTCTAACTGGTATTTCTCCTTCATAGTAACTCCAAATTCGATGGGGTTTTTTCCTACTTTCTTCTAAAATCATGCTCCTTCATTTATTGGTATTATTGTATATGTTAATTATTATGCTTCAATCTTTTACATACATCTTGTTTTCTTTCACCCAAGTAGCAAATAAAAATAGCATGTTTTTTAATACAATTTCAAATGTAACTTTATATTTACTCATATTAAAACCAAAACAAGGTTGTGTCCAAATTTTAGCTGCATACGAGTTTAATAACATTATAAGGTGTACAAACTTTAAAGGTTTGACTATAGTTATCAGAAACTATGTGAGAGATGTTCCCATTTATGAACATCTATAGTCTCACTTTGTTAAAACTACTTTAAATTTTTTATGGCAAGATTATGGACCAAAAACATGCCGTTATGCCAATTTGTAGAATTTTCTGGTCAAATTTAGATATTAATATAGTTATTATATTGTACTTTTGAGATAAAAGTTTGAATGTTCCTTATAACTCAAATTGCATTTCCCATCAATCTCCAAAATATGGCCTAGAATGGAACATAGAAGCCTAAATATGATTTTTGTGAAATTTTTTCAGTCTTATTGGAGGTACACATAGGTCAACGTCGAATTACTTTCGGTAAGCACGCAGAAATTCAATTAAATGATAGAAAATAGCAAATCTATTCCAAAAATTCTAAAACTCCTAGATTACAACTTATTTGTTGTCTGCTACATGTGAAAAATGGATTGGTGGTATTTAAGACAAGTATATTTTGAGTTATTTGAAAGGGTGTGTTATTTAGGTGTTTAAAAAATAGAAAAAAAACTTTTTTACACAACAAGTGGTAGTGTAACTTCATATTTTATCATACTATGACTAAAATAAGATTGTGACCAAATTTCAGTTGCATACGACTTCAACAATGTTATGAGGTGTTCAGACTTCAAAGGTTTGAGTATAGTTATAAGAAACTATGTGAGAGATGTTACTATTTGTGAACATCTATAACCTCACTTTATTAAAACCATCTAAATTTTTTATAGCAGCATTATATGTTTAAAATATGGTTCCATGTCAATTTGTAGAATGTTTTGAACAAAATTAAATATTTTTATCATTATTTTATAACAAGGTGACTAGTATAAGTTCGAGTTTTCCCTACAAGTCAATTGAAGTTTTCCTTAATCTCCTAGATGTGGCCTAGAATGGACCATAAACGCCTAACTATAATTTTTTTAATCTTATTAGAGGTACATATAAGTCAATTTGGAATTATTTTCAATAAAGATATAGAAATTTATTTAAACTATAAAAACTAGCAAATCGGATCTATAACTATTAAGATTACTACAAAACAAATAAGATGCAGTAAAGTACTTTTTAAAAATATATTTGAGTATACAAGATATATTATTTTGCAATTTACTTCACAAGGTGCTTTAAAATGAAAAAAGAAAACAAAAAATATTAATCTGTGAAGTACATTGCAACAGGCCTGATTTCGGTCCTAAATCCTGATTTCGGCCCATTTAACAACTACGGCCCAGAAAGACATATTAATTATAGCCATTGGATCAAATTGAACGGCTCAGATGCTCCATGCTTTGTATAAATAATCATCAGCTCCTAAAACCCTACTTGCCCGTCACTCCCTGCCCCTCGCCTCTCACCTCCCACCCGCCGCCCTTCCTCCCTTCCCCTCTCCTCTCCTCTCCCTCCTTGTTGCTCCTCTGCAGATCCACGCCGCCCAATCCCGCCGGCCGCCACACCGCCCGCTCCCTTCCCCTCTCCTCTCTCCCTTCCTTCCAGCCGCAGCCCCATCCTCCATTCCCCTCTCCTCTCCCTCCCAATCCCGCGGGCCGCTGCACCGCCGCCGCCTCCTCAGATCCGCTGAGGCGGTACCGACGCCACCCACGCCCGCGCGACCCGCGCTGCTCCCCTCCCCTACACAGGTCTACGCGGCCGACATGGATCTGCGGCAGGGGCTGCGCGGATCCGGAGGCGCGGCGACCGGGGCTACGCGGATTCGGAGGCGTAACGGCCAGGGCCGGTGTGGAGGCGGCCCGCGGGTGCCGTCTGGAGCAGACATGCGTGGTGGCGTCGCCGGTCCGGGTGCTGCTGGCGGCGCCTAGATCCGCCACGGCGCCACGGTGACCGACCTCCTGCACTGACACCGTCACCACCTCCCTTTCTTTCAGGCCTGGATCCTCTTCCCTCCTTTACCCTTCCCTCTCTATATTGCTTATTCGTTCCTGGATCTTAACTTGTATATCCTATTGCGATGTCATATTGCCATGTGCTAGATGTGATTCAGATTTCAAGTGGGTGCTTGCTAGAGGTGCTCTGAATTTCTGTTAGATTGCATTGGATTCAAGGCTATCCTATTATTGCTTCATGCAGTTAATGACCAGTTATGATAACTGATAAGAGATTGCATCCTTTACCTTCTTCTTGGGTGTTTCCACAAGCCAAGGAGATAAAACAGGTGCATAGAACTACATGGTTGGCTTATTAGCCCATGGCATTTGCTTATGGTTGCTCTGGTGTCAAATGGTCCAACCAACATTAGTTTGTTGACTGAAATGGAATTTTCCTAGTGGTTGAATAGGAATGTGCATGCTTGTTTAATTTGGAGATGTTCAAATGTTACTGCCTTACTTGCCATTGCTTTCAAAGAGCTGCCCACTACATTAGACCTGTGATGGAAACTTGGCTGGGAAATTCTTCTCTTTACTGAAGAAAATTTTCCAAATTTTCACACGAGATAACTCTTTAAGGTGTGTATATCTATATGTTTGGCATACGAACCAGTCGCCCTGGCATCCAATGCTTGGCTGAAGATATGTTATCTTTTGGCTGTTAATTGTCCCAGCGATCAAATAGAAATTTTAATTTATTTCAACTGTTACTGACCATTTAAGCTATGAAAGCAAATGTGCTACATTATGTTTTCTGAAGAGAGCGTAATTTTAGAACCGGAGCATCTTTTTTGTTGAGTTTACACAAAAATATGCTTCAAGGCTTTTTTTGTTGGTATGTGCAGTAATCTAAATTTGGGCAATTAGTGTCTTTACTTGTGTATTTTTCCTAAGTGGGTAATGTTTACGTTCTGGTTCTTTGCTTATAGGTCTAGATGTCATTACTTAGCTTGCATTTGTACCATTAAATTAACATTCGAGAGCAATGCTGTTCTGTTCAGGTTCATGTTCTTTCAGGATGTCATTACTTGGCTTCCCTTTCTTTCAGGTTTCTGTTCTGGAGACTCCGGATGGTAGTATTTTCGAGAGCAATGCTATTGCACGCTATGGTATATACTAAATTCCACACTTTTGAGTTCTAATTTTTTCTCTTTGATGGTAATGATGGCTCCTCAGCCAAAGGCAAAGGATGTCAACTGAATGTGACCAAATGCCAACTGAATGTCTGAACCTGTGGGTTTTTACCTTGTTAAGTAGATGTAGTTATATGGAACTGAACCTGTTATGACCTGATTGGTTCACATGTAGCTACACATGTCCAATCGCTAAAAGAGTGATTATGTACCTCGATAGTGAGAAATGCAATAGTGATTTGACTTTTATCTATGCCACTCAGTACCAACAATAGTGATTATGTACTCATACTGTCTAGCTCTATTCCTCTGTTGCTCAGATGTCAACACATTATATTGTTCACTACTCTTTTATTTTCAACTTTCAGTATATGCTTGCCACATGTAGCTTCTTTGGTAAATTACACAACTGTCTCATGGTGATACTCAAATTATTTAATGATTAGAATATTGGTGTTTGTTACCTGTCATAGTAGATCAGTTTGGTCCATGTTGATTTGATTCATCTAAAGCAAGAATCATGTTGATTGGAATATTTGAGAACTTTAACATTGCCCTCTGACTAGTACCAATGTGCTCTTTCAGATGAGGATCAGATCAGCAAGGAGCAAGCATCAATTGCATCCAGTAAAAAGCAGTTAGAAGGAAAGAGGATACTTGATTTTCTATGCTGCACTACTAGTGATTAACAAATGCTTGTGATCTTACAAATGCATGTAATCTTTTTTTATTCTGAATCGAAACATATGTGATGTCGTTACTTGTGGGCTGGAATTGCTTACTGTTAAATGTTAAAATTGGGATGTTACTGTTGCAATAAATTGGGCTCTAATTGCTTACTGTTGAATGAATTGGGATGGAAAAATTATTGAAATTCGGTGTGTTAATTGCCATGTCATCGTCCACGTAGGATGCCACATCATCGTCCACGTAGGATGCCACATCATCATCCACGTAGGATGCCACATCATCATCTGCCACGTCATCGTCCACGTTGGATGCCACGTCATCGTCCATGTAGGATGCCACATCATCGTCCATGTCAGCTGCCATGTCAGTAGCAATTCGCGACGATTTATTTTGTCACAGATAGTGGGCTATGGGTTGGGCTGCATGGGCTTTGGGCTACTTCGTGATGATTCAGATACGTCACAGACCGTGACGTTTATTAAGGAACGTCGACAGATTTAATCAATGACGCTCATTCCACCACGAAAATTTAAATCGTCGCGGATGCTGATTTGCGACGAATTTTATTTAATCCGTGACAGAATGATTGCGTCACAGAATAAATAGTTTCTTGTAGTGCTTGCACGTCTTCGTTTCGATCCGTTTCGCCCCTAGGTTTTTGTTGCAAGGGGTTTGGCGGACAGTCCGTGAGGGTCTCACGGACAGTCCGCGTGGCCGGTTTTCTGACGGACAGTCCGCGAAGCCTCCACGGACAGTCCAAATTTCGGGGATGCAGCTCTGGTGGTTCTGCTGGTCATTTCGGACAGTCCGGGCTGTACCCGCGGACAGTCCGCTGTACACTAGCGGACAGTCCGCCGGTACCAGCCGGACGGTCCGCACTGGTCGTTTCCAGAATTGACCAAGTGCTTCGATTCTTGTCCGGTGCTTCCGCTCTTTGCTCCTAGGTTTGTTGGTTGATCTTCTAGGCTTGTGTGTGCCTTGTTTGGAGCTTCCTTTGTGTGTGTGAGCGTTTGGAGTGGCAATCGGGGTATAGGCCGAGTTCGACCTAAGGGAAGAATTTTTATCGGCTCCCATTGACTCCCCCCCCTCTGGTCGCCCTATTCGGTCCTTCACATGGGAATATGGGATGAAAGGTTATTTTATAATAGTGCATCCATGTTGTGGTTTAAAATTTATGGAAAAAAGAGCAAGAAATACTTGTAGGCAATGAGCTTGCATAAAAATTCAGCTCGCTTGAACCAGCACATGCTGACATCAGTGACATGCACTACAACATATTGTTGGTGTTTCTTAACGTTACCACTATGGCACCAGGTAGTGTGAGCGTGTAAGGAACACCCGGGTACACTGACGAGTGCGAACGAATCCGCAAACGCACGGATACACCGTTGTAGCACTTCCCCAAGGAAGGAGAGTATTCCAAGGGTTATCATATCCAAGGACGGTGAGGTAAACGAACAGGTGTCTAACCAAGGACACCAAGCTACTACTGAGATAGGTAGGAGTTGAGAAGCACTTTCTAGGGGGACTTAACTCTCGAGATGGATCCGACTGCTATTAGTCCCCTCCGTGGGGAGCCGACACACTCTAGCTTTTAAAGGTCTAAGTGTATCTCGGCCTGGGGGCCCTACTCAGTACCCGGGTGCGGAGGATTTCAAAGGGTCCAACAGACTGTCACCACAGCGGCCTACCTCTATCGTTACAAGAAGGCACGGGGTATCCGTAGGATAACTAGAGTCCAGACATCACGTCTACACTACCGATTACTACTATAGCGCGTTTACATCTGTCGACCCGCTAACTACACTATAGCACCCCGTATAAATACGAAACTATGAACTTGGAGAGAGAACGGTTCAGATCATGCTCGCCATCAAGTTATGGAGCAACAGAAAGGTTTGGATGCGAAATGGGTACAACATTCTTACTCAGCTAAACATGATCTAAACATGCAAACAGATACTTGAACTAGTGTACTAGCTCTAAAGGATCGAAGCCCCGTGCTACGAAGAACACAAGCCTCTAAACTATGAACGAGCCAAGAACACAAGAACATATCATTCATGCATGAAGTCCACTATAGTCTAAATAAGAAATGTTGAATACTCACTTTGATCTATACGAAGAACAAAACATCCACGAGGACATCAACTCACTCCTCAGTCCTACTCTATCTATCAACTAAATCTAGTCTAGATCTCACCTCATTCTTACACCACCACATAGAGGTCAGAATCACCTCACATGGGCAGAATTAGATAGAGGGAGAGAGCTACACAAGAGAGAAAGTGAAGGCTTGAGATCTTGGAAGTGTGTTGGAAATGAGGCCCCTCCCCTTCTATTTATAGGCAAGGGGGTGGCTTCCTCCGAGGCTCAATTGTCACCAAAATACCTCGAGATGCAGCAAGGGAACAATCAACGAGCACCACGTGGAAGGCCAGGATAAGAGGGGGCAAGGTCGGCTCAGCCGATCCTAGGATCGGGCGACCATCCCGACCCTCCTCTCGTGTTGTGCTTCTTCTAGGTGGCTGACAGGTGGGCCCTCTGATCACTCCCCCGTGCATGCCAAGTTTCCTGACGGTTTGGGTAGTAAGTGGGCCCATGGATCCATGTGATGCTGATGTGGTAGCATATGATTCGTCGAAAGTGTTTCACATGTATTGGTGACGTCATTGATCCAGGGGAATCCATGTGGCAGCCCCTCATTGGCCAGAACCTAAGTGGCTTGGATTGGAGTGGATCACATATGCATGGATTCCTCTCATTTCCTATGCTAAATACCTGCATCTGAATAGACACCGACACTAGTGGAAAGTATTAGTTTAACCTCTTATTCTAGTGTGGATGTGCCTTTCATGTTCCAAAATGCAGGAGTTGACGGCCATAAAAATGGTACTTAACCGCCGTCAACAACACCCCCACACTTGACCTTTGCTCGTCCCGAGTGAAGGGAGAATAAAGCCAAGTGGGTCATGATTACCATGAAGTTAGAACAAACATAAGAGACATTCCAAGTCATACCTTGTCCCTGTGAACCTTTGTGGATTAGCTATCATGCCTTCTTGGGTGATTGAAAAGCAGAACAGCTGTGGATCAAGTTACTTATGCACCTGATGACAAACATCTTGGGGTTTTGCAAAGTTTTTCATAAATAAAGATCCTGACATCTTCCTCATTTGATTCTCTCATATAACTCAATGTGTATATGTCCTCACCAAGGCATTAACTTGCCTTTATTCATCCTACTTCTAATGATGGCTTATGTGGAGCTCAAGGTAGGGTATGAATGAGAAGGCATACTTGCGTCACATATATTGCAAAGTCAAAAACTAGATCCACATAGAAAATCAAATCATACAATCAGATCAAGATGTGCACGTGTATGGATAAGGTGAGTATGGTAAGTGTTGACGGTCTAAAAATGCATCAAGAATCACCGTCCCTTACGGATCAACGCAGCACTTTTTCCCTCGAGTATTACCCAAGGTTATCGAATCCGTGGATCGGAAGCAAACCACTAAGGTTCTCTACCTTATCTAGTCAATCTAACCTAACATGAAGCATCGATAGCATAGAAAGGTAACCTTTTGAAGATATGTATAGGTGAAACCATAAGGTTGATCACATCCAAGAACAACGGCTAAGGTAAAGCTCCACCGAAGGGTAACTAGGCCCAGCACCTTCAGTTGAAGTTCCGGCAAACGAGCAACGAATCGAGCATCTCATCTACTAGCATCCTTAAATTCCTACATCCGGCCTACCTCCCGAAGACATTTGCTCTTTTGGGGGTATCATCCTGTCATGGTGTCAAGCGGGGAATCTAGGGGCACGCTCAAACATGAACGTGTCTACAAACCATGAAGGGTCGACATGCTAAATCTAATTGCCACGATTACATAGAACATGCTATATAGTCTAAACATGTATTAGACTAAGGATTAAATCACATTCATGAAGGGTAAAAAGTATAGACGGAGACATGGAATCGCTAAGAGATCAGATGACAAGATTATAATACTCACATTGAAAGTATGTATTACACCATCACCACCGAGATCATACCTAAGATGATGAACACGTAGCTCCAGAACTCCGCCATGGCACAACCACACAGGGCGGCCATGGTGGCTAGGGTCAGCCTAGGCCATCTCCTAGACAACTTCGAGGACTCGCCGCCGCCGTCGTCTCCCTCTGGTGCTTACTTCTAGGTTTCGCCGAATTCTGGTGGATGGATCCCTCTCCTTAGGTTCCTAGGGGGTTGTATTTATGCTCTTGGGGAGCTTTGGGGTGTGCTCCACCTTGCTTTGCATGAGATCTTTCTTGGGAGAGAAACGAACTTGGTTTCCATAAAATCAGTCTCGTCCAGATTTTTCTGATTCGCAGCCCTTCCTTGCTGGCACCATATCTCCCACGTACGAACTCCAAATAAGTCAAATTCGGTCTCTAGATTGTGGGCCACGAAATTATCTCCAACTTTTATATTCATTGTTTTCCTTGGAAACGAAGATAAGATCCCCAAAACAGCCTTAGAAGATAATCTGTCTGATTTCGGACTTATCTACGCAGCAGGTATTTCGGGGGACATATCTCCTAGCTCCTTCACCCGAATTGGGCCTTTCATATGTCCAAATCGAAGCTCTCATCAAGGCCCACAACTTTAGTATTCAAACTTTTGCCATTAGAGACCGTTTAAGTCTCCGAATCTGCACCGAAAGATCATGTTGTTCTGGGCTGCGCGAATATCTCTCGGGCTGAGTTGATCTCGTGGGTAAATCTCCAAGTCCTCGGAGTTTTACGACTTCATGCTTTGGTCCTTGGACCACTTGGAGCCATGTTCACTTCAAGTCTTGACTTGTGCCGGGCTTCATTATCTTCTCATAAAGTGCTCGATGAACTTTACTCGGAAGTCCTCATTTAGGCGCTTAAATCCTGTGTAAACAACATACTCCAAAAACCATATTCAAGTGTGAACTTGTTACATCATTAATATGCCTAGTGGCGGGTTAGTTATAATTCAAAGCTCAAACCAAATTGTAACAAGTGCTTTTAGTTGACGGAAATCGACCGCCAACAGTAAGGTGGATACTAGGCTCGGAATGGGTGCTAGATATTACCATACATATATGATGAAAAATGTTGGTTGATGGTAAGGTGGACACTAGCCCTGGAATGGATACTAGTTGTTACCATCTAAATTAAGGGACTCCTTCTCATATAAAATCCTTTTGAGAACATGGCTATCTCTCTTTCTCTCTCTTTTTTTCGTGGACCTCCATGCGTCCAACTCTTTTTTTCAATACTTGGACCTTCATGTGTCTATTTTTTTTCAATAGCCATGTCTCTTGTGTAACAAAAAAATAGGAAGGAGAGATCAACACATATGAAGCTTTATTTTGTGGAATGGATGAATGATACAATGCTAACTTCCAGTGTAGAAGCATAGCAAGGGAGAAATGGTGGTGTGCACATGAATCTTGATCATGAGAGTAACGAAAAGAATTCTCACAAGGGTCACAGAATTTGACAAAGCTCAATAAAATAACAAGTAGCATATGAGTATAAGGTTTTCAACTATAAACATCATATGGCTTTGGTAGGACGATGGCATATCAAAGAGGAGCTTTTTCCAAGAGGTTTTATGTTTTCAAAATAAATAACCCAAGAGAGTTCGGTCATCAGAGCGACAGATCATATCATCAAGCTATATCATACTTGTCAATTACTTAGATGAACATGCATGTCCTTAAGACAGTTATGGTTCACAAGCGTCAAGATAAATGACGAGGAATAAAACACATGCAAGTCAACCCAGGTATCATGCAAGATAGGTGAACTTAGCATCAACATTCGAGTTTTAATTTGTATGAGATAAATAATTATGGCTCATAAAACTCAGGAGCGAGAGAGTGAGATGTCAAGATGCAAACTGGCACTGTATATGAAAGTCGAACCGTGAGAGGCTTTCCACAGGAGCGAGCTCGTGCGGGTCCCATTCAGGTTCTCTGTGAATGATCGATCATCTAGCGCGGAATGCTCGTGGTGTGGGCATAATAATGCATCATGCTTGCTTTGGGAGAGTCGTGGCTCTCCCCCACACTATCTCGAACCTAAATGTCTTTCTACAACAAATGATCGAAGTGATGACACAAATGTGGCTTGACCGGGTTACATGACCAGTGAGCCAACTTATTCAAATCCAAATGTTCCGAATTAAATTAGGCGCTTACAATCATGATAGGAAATAAATAAATGGAAGGGATATAAATAAAGCAAATGAAAGGGAAACAAACCTAGACCTAGACTAGCGCCTAATAGAAACTAAACCTGGGGCGAATACCCTCTACTTGGCTAGGAGCTGCTCCTCCCCCTCAGCTGCTGCAAGCCTCTACAGCTTCTGAGTCATGTCCTCAACCAACTGGCGATACTCAAGCTTGAGCTCCTGGTACTCTTTCCTCTGCCTTGCTAGCCCTTCAACTAGCATCTCATACTCCATGTATAGCTCAGCTAGGTTGTGCACAAGCTTTGCCAAAGCAGGTGTCCTCTTAGCATTGTTTCCTCGGATGTCGGCGAGGATCCTGATGATCTCCCGCTCCCACTGTGGTGGCTTGCAGTGAGGTGTACCATAGCCTCCGGTTAGCGTGTTCACTCCAAAGATCTTGCATCTGGTCTGCGGGAGTGGAAACTCATCCCACACATCTTGCTCATATGTGTGACAGAAGGCTTCTCCGTAGCTGTTGAAATCGGAGCCGACGTAGTGTTCTCCAGGCTTCAATGGTGGGCTAGTGTTGACGGCTGTTAAGTGCCTACTTTAGCCGTCAATATACTCATAAATAAAGGAGCATAAGGCATTTCTTACACGTATTTAGTTAAGAATAATGTAGTTCCACTTGTCCTTGGAGATTATTTGATTGCAGGAAAATAAGTAGGAAAAGAGTGGCAAACTCACATTCTATGATCCATGCCACATCACCTCATCCTAGGTGGGCTGCCAACAAGGATGCCATGCATGCAAAGCTGCCAACCAGGGCGCCATGCATGCATGCCATGCAAGCAATCGAGGTGAAGCACCCCCCAACGAATCAGAGTGTGACACGTGGACGTCACATGGATCCATGGGCCCACAAAGGCATGCAAATCGCGCCAAAACAGGGTGGACACTGGGAACCGACCTAAGGACCCATAGGACAGCCACCAGGAGGAAGCACACCCTGAGTGGGGCCCACCACTCAGGGCCTTCCACGTGGTGCTTCCCTATTGGTCCTAGGAGCCATTTCCGGGGTGTTTGCATCCATTCCTCGCCGGTGCCCGGGCCTATAAATAGAAGGAGAGGGGGCTCACTTATGATCCATTCACACTTGCAACACCTCTCTCACTTTTAGTCTCAAGGCTAGGAGGTAGGCTAAAGTAGTTCTAATTCAGGTTCCAAGTCTACTTTGGGATCTAGGTATGAGTTCTCTTGTATCTTATTTCATTTGTATGACTTTGATCTACTTCAGTTATTCAGCTATTTCATATAAAGTTGTGTTAGTATACATGAGTGATTTGTTCACGTGTTCTTCACCTGTTCATCATTTAGAGGCTCCTATTCTTGATGAACAAGGCCTTTCGATCCACTTGACGGGTGACTTTCACATGTTTCTGGTGTTTGTTCATAAGTGAGAGGCTTGTGTTCTTCGCGAACACGACCCTTTGATCCAGTTGAACAGACATAGGAAAACACGAATATATTTGTGTACCTAACCTGGTTTGATCTAATTAGATGACATGACTGCGTTGTATGAAGTCTGTGCTTAAGCTACGGTACTCGGTGTAATTGGCTGGTTTATCTGGTGGCTTGACCTGGGTCACAATAGCTCGGGCCGGTCAAGTCCGGCTAACAACATAAGCATGGTGCTTGGGTTGCGTAGCTACCTTACTTATAAGTTTATCCCACGGTTTGTCTTGGGGTAGGCTGCGGTAGTAACAGCCGTTGGTCCCTCTGAAATTCCCCACGTTCGGATAAGCTGTAGGAGTCTAAAATCTAACAACCGGAGTTGTGCGGAAGCAACGCGGGAGGTTAGATCCCCGTGGTACCTGGGTGCTTAAGTCAATGTTCTTCAACGCTAGTGTATCTAACTCGTTCCTACCAGCTTTATGTGTATAGTACATAAGAACCTAGAACTAACTCGTATGTTGCCTCCTATGCCTAGGACCCCTTAGAGAGAGAGTGAGTGTGTGTGTGATCACACTACCCCTATTATCATTTCTTACCCCTGCACTTGAGTGTCTGATTTATTTCTGTCTATGATCTATACTCATTGCAATAGTGTTGAGCTTGTCAATCCACCAATGCCTTCCTTGGATTCGATACCCTTTGGAGTACTCCTTTGGGGAAATGCTACAATGGTACTTCCGTGCGCTTGCGGACTCCTGTAACATTAAGAATTACCAACTAGTATTTTTGGCACTGCTACCAGGATGGGTTCCAAACCCGTACTTAGGTGATTGTATTAAGAAATGTCTACAAGCATTTCTGGCGCCATTGCCGGGGAAGGCTTAAGGATGACATATCAACACTTTGCATATGTTTATAATCATGACAGGAATAAAACAGTTCTCAATGCAGGCTAACTTGGATTGTCTTCTTTGTCTACTGATGATGAAGACAGGTAGTGCATGACTGGTTTTGAATTACCGCCGAATTTCACTGAAGATCCTGAGTCACTTGTAAGGAAGGCACGAACTCATTTCGGCTCTCCTCTGCATGAACATTCAGAAGTCGATCCAAATTTCCTTTGTGCCATCCGCATCAACTTCCATGGCCAACGCTGTTGTCGAAAAGACTCTCCGCGAGTACTCCGCTCCCTCTGCTGACCAGGTGCCGACAGTCCCTGAGATCAACACCGGGAATGGAAACTTCGAGATCAAGACTGGTCTAATTACGATGGTACAGGCTAGCCCATTCTGTGGCAAGACTAATGAAGACGCGAGCGCCCACCTGCAGCAGTTCCTGGAACTGTGCAGTACCTTCACTATACGAGGAGTGGAGGAAGATGCTATTCGTCTACGACTGTTTCCCTTCTCACTCCTGGGAAAGGCGAAGAAGTAGTTCTACGCAAATTGTGCAGAAATTAACACTTGGGCAAGGTGCTCCGTAGAATTCCTCGTGAAGTTCTTTCCGTTGGGCAAAACCAATGTCCTTCGGGGGCGAATTTCAAGTTTCCAGCAAGCAGCAAATGAGACTATCCCAGAAGCTTGGGAGAGGCTCCAGGAGTACATCCTGGCTTGTCCCCATCATGGGATGGACAACTGGCTTATTCTTCAAAGTTTCTACAATGGGCTGACTCTGACAGCCCGAGACCATATTGATGCTACAGCTGGAGGAGCCTTCTTCTCTCTTACTATTACTGAAGCTACTACACTGATTGAGAAGATGGTTACCAACCAAGGTTGGAGTGATGATCGACTCCAGCCACGTCAAAGGGGTACACATACCGTCAAGGAAGCGGATATGCTGCACGCCAAGATGGACCTAATGATGAAGAGAATATATGATCTAACCAATGAGAAGGCCGCCATGGCCACCACTACTCAAGCTATGGATGCTTGCATGACTTGCGAAGTCTGTGGTAATACTGGGCATTCAGGGAATTACTGCCCTGCTACTCAGGAGGATGTGATGTACATGAACGACAACCACAACGGTTATCGTCCACAAGGAGGTCAAACGTGGAATCAATCACGCCCTTATTATCAAGGAGGTAATCAAGGTAATTCTTTCAACCCAAACCAACCCTCCTTGAAAGATCTAGTGTTTGGGCAAGCTAAGATTAATGAAGGCTTTAATAAGAAAACAGCTACCTATGATAAGGCTTTTGAGAGCCTTAATGTTAAAATTGATAGCCTTTCATCTGCTCTTAAAAACCAGTTGAGCTTTGATAAGATGATAGAAACCCAGTTGGCTCAATTAGCTACTTTGGTTCCTTCTGCTGAAGACGGGAAGATTCCGGGGCAACCCGTATCTTCCTGTGAAAATGTTTGTGTAGTGTCCACCAGATGGGGTAAGCCATCTGGGCGGGCATGAGCCACTGACTATGCAGGGAAGCCTATACAACAATTATTTGACTCATGGGAATCTTCAACAATTACACACAAGAAAGATCCTGGTTATCCGGCTATCACCTGCAAGATATATTACCAGAAGATTAAGCATGCTCTCTGCGACCTTGGTGCAAGTGTTAATCTTATGTCCAAGGCCATGTTTGAACAATTGGGATATCCAGCTCTAACTCCAACTGCGACGACCGTCCAACTTGCGGATGCATCGATCCGATATCCAGAGGGGATAGTAGAGAACTTATTGGTATTCATCCAAGGTTCATGCATCTTTGCGGATTTCGTGGTCCTTGATATGCAAGATGATGAGGGAATGCCCCTCATTCTTGGGAGACCATTCCTAAGTGACGCCAACGTAAAGATCAATGTCGGAGCCGAAACGATCCGATTCCACATTGGGAAGAGGAACTTGATGTTCCGATTTCAGGCAGCAGAAGAGAAATGTTATACACTGCAGGGCAAAAATGAGCAATCAGGGGCATGGACGGAGCCACAGCCCCAGCGACTTCCCACCACTCCAACAAAGCCTAAGAAAACAAGAAAAATGTGGCGGCAAGTACAAAAGTCATCTCCATCTATTTCTCAGGAATGGGGTGACAAGTGGAATTGATCGCCGAGAAAAGTCTCGCTCTCAGACTTAAAAAGATGAGTCCTTTTGCCAAAAGGTAAAATTGGTAGTTATCTCATATTTCCCTTTCAAAATTTTATTTGATTTTTCCAAATGCATATTTGAATTTACCAACCTTGCATCTGCATGCTAGATTTTTCTATCCAAATTTCTCTTTTCAAATAAAAATTCTGAAAATAAATTTTTGAGTTGGAAAATCCTAGAAAAATTATTCGAGCAAAATTTTGGGCGAATCTGGACCTAGACATCTAGGCAGGACATCAGGTGGCCATTAGAGAGCCGTTGCAAAAAGTTGGAGGCAGGCGGGCCCGGCAGGGGCTCGGCCGACCCCAGGGGTCGGCCGACCCAGGCCAATGGTCATGTGGGCCCGGCCTCCTCCAACGGCTCCTAGCCGTTGCTATTGTCCCTTCCCCCGGTGCTGTTGACGGCTGTTAAGTGCTACTTTTATGCCGTCAACTCCTGCATAAAATGAATGAAAAGTCATCATCAACACTAGAATAGGGTTTTATACTGACAAGTTCCACGAGTGTAGATGAATATTTGAATGCAGGTGTTTCAGCTCATTAAATGAGAGAAAACACACCCTATGGATCCAAGCAACCCAGCACCAACCAATGAGAGGCTGCCACATAGGCTTCACATGGATCCATGGACCCACCAAGCAAAGAAGCACAACTCCAGCCAATCAGAAGAGAGCACACGGATCAAAGGGCCCACCAGAGGAGGCAAACCACCTTAGTTTTGCGCGTACACCTAGGACAGGACCAAGGACCCACTAAGAAGCAACCTAGAGAAAGCTGGGGCCATTTGGTAGTGAAAGGGGGTCGGCCGACCCCTTGGGTCGTCCGACCCTGTTCTGTCGCCGTTCGAGCCCAGCTTCCACGTGTCAACTCCTGGTGATCTCCTAGAGGCGGTTTGGGGTGTTATCCACTCAGTTACCGCCTTAAACCCCCGGATCATGCTTGGGCCCACAAGAAGCAAGGAGGAAAGCCACTCTCCCAAGGCAAACCATTCCTCCCAAGTGCTCTTCAAGGGTGCTCACTCCCCCCTATAAATAGAAGGGGAGGGGGCTAGAATAGGGCACACAACTCCTCTCCTCCTCTCTCATTTTCTCTCTTGAGAGGAGAGGCTCTCCTCTCCTTCTTCTAGAGTGTAAGTGTGGAGTAGTTGATTAGATCAAAGCTAGGGAGAGAGTGGAAGGGATGTATCTCTATGGATGCTCGTTCTTCAATTAGAGTAAAGTGAGTATTTCTGCATTTTCTATTTAGACGAAAGTGCAAGTGATATGTTCTTGTGTTCTTCACCTGTTCATCATTTAGAGGCACGTGTTCTTCACGAACATGCCCCCTCGATCTAGTTGATTAGGTGCACAAGTTTGTATCCTATTTATATGACTAGTCTTTTAGAATAAAATGGATGTGCTTGCATACTCTGATTAGAATAAAGTGTGTTTGTGATTCCTTTCTAATATTTTATGCTAGGTTGCATGAGTAGACTTTTTCCTCTGCTAGTATGTAGATCTTGGGTTTATGCGTTCGTCTGCTGCAAGTCGTTCGTATACGTTGGAAGCACAGTACGGGGTCGAGTGCTCTCTTGTATGTCTTTAGTATAAGCTAGTAGTACCTATAGTGAGTGAGATCAGTTCTCTTTCGTGGTCGTAGTTCTATAAGTACAGAGTGTCATAGTCCGTTGGCTACGGCAGTAACCACAGCATAGATGTTGTGTACGCTACCGGTTATCATTCGTTCGGCTTATCCCAAGGTTAGGTAGAGGCAGTCCAGGTGGTGGTGACAGCCCGTCTGGCCCTCGTTGATCCTCCGCAGCTGGATATAGTCAGAGCTCCGTTCCACATAGATCCGCGTGCCGGAGTCGCCTGTTAAGTCAGGGCTATCGGTACCCTAAGCCAAGTTCTATCTAGAGATCGACCTTTAATCTCATCTATAGTGCTATCTTTAGGAATCCTCTCTATCCTTGCTTTTTATCTGGGTGTGTCCTTGGACTGACTAGTACGAAGTTAGTGCACACACGTTCCCTTGGATTCGATACCCTTGGAATACTCTGAGGTGAAAGCTACAATGGTATCCGTGCGCTTACGGATTTATTTCGTGTGGTGCTAAAATACCCAACAGGTGCCTGGCTTGGTTACCTATAAATAGAAGGGGGATTGAGGGGTTTCTTCACCCATTCACTCATTTCCATCACCCTCTCTCCCTCTTTGCTCTTGCTCTTTGGTTTTCTTGGATTTCTTGCTCAAGTTGAAGTGTCAAGCACACTCTCCAATTTGTCACTGAATATTGAATATTGGTGGAGCAAGCTCGGTAAGGATTTCATTTCGATTTCACTAACCCATCACCGAGTTGCTCGTGTGTCCCATTGTTGTGCAAGATGAGTTGGATTCCCGGTGCGTACCGGAAGGTGACCCGACGGAGAGGGCTCGTCTGACCACTCCGGAGCTACACCGAGTCCAATGTCAACTGACCATGAAGAAGGGGAAGAGGAGGAGCAATCCACGCCACAAGCCGAAGGAGTGTTCGACGCCGATGCCGCCTTCATCGACTTGAGGGACGACCGGGAGAGACAAGCCTACGATCTCATCAAGGATCGAGTCTTCGCCAACACCAAGGAGTTTGACTCGGCAAAGGGTAGCAGGGGTAAAGGAAGAACAAAAGAAAAGATAAATAGATACGAAGACCACTAGGCTCGAAGATAGAAACAGCAACCGTCCCCGGCAACGGCGCCAGAAATGCTTGTTAGCGTTTCTTAACATGACCACTACTGGCTCACTAGCGTGATCATGTAAGAAACTCCCGTGTACAATGACGAGTGCGAACGAATCCGCAAGCTCACGGATACACCGTTGTAGCACTTCTCTTGAGAAGAATGAGTATTCCCAAGGGTATCGAATCCTAGGACGGAGGAGCTCTGGTTTCTAACCTAGCTGATGGTCTAAGGACACAACACTGGATGATAGGATAGGTAGAAAGGATCTGCTTGACAGAGCGCAGAGTCTAGCACGGTCTCTCAGGTATAAGCACTCGCATTGGGAGCCAACCCACCCTAGCTGTTTAGGACTAGGAATGTTCTTACAACGGGGCCCTACCCGGTACACGGGCGTGAAGGATTTCAAAGGGTCCAACAGGCTATCACCACTACGGCCTACCTCTATCATTACCCGAATGCACTTGGTATTCGAAGGATAACCTATGGTCCAGACACCACGTCTACACCACTGACTACTACTATAGCCTGACACCGTCTGACATCCCGGTAGCCCTACTATGGAACTCCGTATAAATACGGAACTACGAATCCGCCAGGGAGATACTAGTACTAGCTCAAGGTATACTCTATCACTCATGCAAGATCACGAATGCACTTTGGTCTAATTAGAGATATGCAAGAGCATCAACTTTGTTCTAATAGACAAGCTAACATACTAACAAAATGCAAACTTATGATCCAGCTCTACTAGATCGGAAGAGTTGTGTTCGAATAACACAAGCCTCTAAATCAAGAACGAACGAAGAACACAAGAACTATTCACCTATGCATGCATACGACTTTAGTCTAAATAGAAAATGTCGAAATACTCACTTTAGTCTAAATGAAGAACAAAGACACCGCTGAGGATCGTTCTTGAGGAAGATGTCATGAACATGACATGGCCCCAAGCATTCCCCCTCACTTCCTAACACTAATCCTATACAAAGAGCTCTCCTCTCCTAAAGAGAGAGGCTCCAAGGCCAAAATGAAGAGGAGGAGGAAAAGTGTGTGTCTCAAAAGTGAGCCCCTCTCCTTCTATTTATAGGTAAGGGGGTGGCTTGCTCCGAGGCTCAAAGTGCTCCAAAACACCCCGGAATGCAGCCAAGGACCAATGGGGAGACAACACGTGGAAGGCTGGGATCAACCGACCCTAGGTCAGTTCAGCCGATCCTAGGGTCAGCCGACCCCCTCGGGAGGCCATCTGGCTTCTGCTTTCTCAGGGTGGCTGCGATGTGGGTCCTCTGGTCACTCCTCTGTGCATGCCAAGTTTCCTAATAAGATGGAGCTCTAGTAGGCCCATGGATCCTTGTGAAGTTGACGTGGCAGTGCGTGATTCGTCGATAATGCTTAACATGGATTGGTGATGTCATTGATCCAGGGGAGTCCTAGGTGGCAACCCCTCATTGGCTGAGCATGAAGTACTTGGATCAAAGACATGTGCTTTTGCTCCTCTTTCTAGTGCTAATTGCCTGTATTTGCATAATCACCAACACTTGTGGAAATGATTAGTTTAAGTCCTATTCTAGTGTTGGCAAACATTCCTCATGCCAAAATGTACATGTTGACGGGTATGAAATGAGTGGATAACAATCGTCAACAAATACCCCCACACTTGACCTTTGCTCGTCCCAAGTGAAGGGAAGAACAAGATCAAGGTGAGACATGATGTCCAAAGGTATGAAGCAAGCATAAGAGATATTCCAAACCATACCTTGTACCTGTGAACTCTGTGAAGTGTCTACCATGCCATCTTGGGTAGTTGAGGAACGGAACAGCCACGAATCAAATCATTCCTGCTCATCATGTCAAGCAACTTGGGGTTTTGCAATAGTTTTCAAAACAAATCTTGCTTAGCTCCTCATTTGATTCTCTCGTATCGCTCAATGTGTATGTATCCTCACCAAGGCATTAGATTGCCTTTATTCATTCCACTTCTAATGATGGCTTATGTGGAGCTCAAGGTAGGATATGAATGATAAGGCATACTTGCATCACATGTATTGCAAAGTCAAAGATTGGATCCACAGAGAAAATCAAATCACACAATCAGATCAAGATGTGCACGAGTATGAATGTGATGAGTATGGTAAGGTGGATACTAGGCCCGGAATGGGTGCTAGATATTACCATATATGATGAGAGCTGGGTGATGGTAAGGTGGACACTAGCCCCAGAATAGGTACTAGTTATTACCATCTAAGTTATGGGACACCTTTTTGCATGATTTTCTCCTCTCTCCTTTTTGAAATTACCGAGACATGGGCTATCTCTCTTTCTTTTTCTTTTTTTCTTTTTTTCATCATGCTTTTTGAGCATGTCTTTTCTCTTTTTTTTCTTTTTGTATAGCCCAGTCTCTTTGGAGATATTTGGAGAGGGATAAATCATGGAACAATGCATGGAGCTTTATTTGGTGGAATGGATGAATGGTACAATGCTAACTTCTAATGTAGAAGCATAGCAAGGGGGAAATGGTGGTGTGCACATGAATCTTGATCATGAGAGTAATGAAAAGAATTCTCACAAGGGTCACAGAATTTGACAAAACTCAATGCAATAACAAGTAGCATATGAGTATAAGGTTTTCAACTAAAAACATCATATGGCTTTGGTAGGATGGTGGCATATCAAAGAGGAGCTTTGCAAAGGGTTTTCAGGTTTTCAAATAAAATTCCCAAGCACTCAAACATTTGGAGCGAAGATTATATCATCAAACCATATCTCAAACGCCAACTACTTAGATGAGCATGAGTTCCCTATAATGATATTTGTTCACAAGCATCAAGATGATAGGTAAGGAATAAAACATATGCAAGCCAACCACAGGAACCATGTAGAGCAAGCATAGCACGAATTGCTGAGTTTGATTTCAAATGATAGGAATTGAGATTCAATCAAACCCACGGATAACAGAGAGTGAGATAGAGGGTGCACAGACCATTACTTCTGAAGGATAAGAGATCAAGGAAGACCAGTGGTGATTCGACTGACCATAAGGCATAGTCGATGTTGTGCAACTCCTGTGTGGGAGTTCTTGAGTGGATATGTCGATGATGAGCTCGAGAGAACTCCCCCACACTAGTGTTTGTACCGGGTGCTTGTTCTTCAAACAAAAGATGGAAACAAAAGGTGGACTCTACTGGTTCGAGAACCATAGAGCCTTTATTCAAATTCAAATATTTTTGGTGTTTTTATTTTATTTTATTGTCACCCTGTTATTTGCTCGAAAGGGTTAGACCAATGTTACACTTCATACAAAAAGGGGAATATACTTACCTTGGACCTTTGAGAGGTCATATGTGCCACCTTTGTATGTTGTGCAACATGAATCTGACACCTTAACTTGCCTTCCCATTTGAATTTAGCTCAATGACTTACCCATTCAAATTTGATAATCTTCTGCAGGGGTTAGTCAGCATATATGCAACCAAGATCTATGAAAATATAACTCTAAGGTTCATCAATCAAAACCCGACACCATGCCTTGTTTTGACTGAAGAAGACAAATTTTAACTTAAGCACCATGCTTAATTTAAAACAGTCTATGAACGTATGTCATGCATATACATTCAAACCAGAGCATATGAACAAAGATAAAGGAAACATGAAAGCATGATCAAGCCATTCTCAAAAAGGAACATAAGCATGAACATATGATGGTGAACCTCGGGCAACCTCCCGAAAGGGCTTTGTTTAATGTCAAAAGTAGGACTTACCTAGCTAGTTGGGCAAGATACAAGATCTATCATCATCTACACACCAGGATAAGATTTGGTAGAGGAGGAACTTTACTCAGAATGCTCACATAGCTCCCCCACACTTGAAGTTTGCATTACTAGGCAACAAAACTCAAGTGTGTGGAGATCAAGCTTCCTTTTGTAAATGTTCCCTCACCAAAACTTACCGAGGTGGTGTAGCTGATGTAGCTCACATGTTCTTAGATGTCACCCATCAATCGTTCTTTTCAATCTCCACCTGAAAGGTTAGCGACCAAAAATACCCGAAGGACAACTTATCCTAAAAACATGTTCTTGCTTTTATTCGAAAGGGAAATAAAACCTATGCTAATCCAGGCTATCTCCTGGTAGTGCTTTGTTTATTTAAGGTCATAAGCTCGACCATGGGAACTTCATCTTGCAGCTATCGTTGGTGGTGTCATTCCCGTCTCACCACCAATCCTTGATGTATCAGTGAAGCTTTAGCTGCAAGGTTAGTGGCACAGTGCACACACGAAATCTGCAATGCTTATGGTAAACATATGCATATACAATCAACCTTCCAAACGTTTTGCAAAAGAGGACCAGAAGGTGGTTGTAGCCCTCGTATGTGCTCAGTGCACTAAGCATGGCTGACTCTAGAGAGGCATGACGCGAGCATGGTTCGTATGGTATATCAAGAGTGAAACTACCATGCTCATATGTGGAATCCTTTTCTCTGAACTCCAGAGTCAGTGCCTCGAAAGGTTTCATGGCCCATGAATTGTCCATCTCAAGAGAGTCATTGTGGAAGATCAATGTTAACTCTCAATCATTATAGAAAGCAACATGATATGTGCCAGCGGGAAGAGGCTGAAACTTGATCGAGAACGATGATGATCATTCGCCTTCACAAAGGTGAAGAAGGTCTTCCAAGTCATACTCATGAGGAGTAGAGAATTCTACACCTTCAATGAGAATGATCTTGGATGACACGAACATATATGAATGTGTTGTCTTCTCGAGCGGGTTTTGCTGGGGAAGAGGCTTCGCCATAGTATGTCCTAGACAAGGGGTAGCAGTGGCGGAAGCGGCTTCCCTAAGCTTACCATCTAGGCTCCCTAAGGATGTATCAAAGAGTTGCTCTAACGGGGAGCCTAGGAGAAGATCAAGATTGAGGACATCGAAGATGTGAAAGTCTAAGCTGGCCTCGACCCCATCTACGATGAGCGGCATGGCACATGCGATCCCCCGACATTCAAGAACGTGTCCAAAGGGACAAGTCTTGAGGAGCATGTCAGATGGTGCTAGCGGAACTTTGCCCAAAAGAGTTTCCGCTAAGTGCCATGGCAAAATGTTAACCTCCATGATGGGGTTACAGTGGGCCTCTACGGCAATCCCTCTAATAGAACAAGGAATGATCAAAGAAGGGAAACTATTCCAAAATGCTTCGGAAAAATATATCGCTCCATCTGACCACTCCTCCTTCATGGCCTCCTCAAGATATGCACCGTCAGGAGGATCGGGAGGCAAAGAAGATACCGTAGGTCTAGGGAAAGGTTCTGTCAAAGGATGTCTAGATGGTTCAGCATGGACAGAAATAGTTTCCCTAAGCTCTTCTTCTGGGTTTCCTTGAGATTTAGCAAGAAGTTTTTCTAAGGGGAAACCTAGGAGAAGATCAAAATCCATGATGTCGTAGATGTGGAAATCTAATCGCACCTCTATGTCACCAATGACGATCAGCACGTCCCTAGCAACCCCCCGACATGGAAAAACGCAGCGCCACCTGGGACTATGGAAAAGTCTATTAGTTAGGGTCAGCGGCATGTTACCCACCAGAGTATCCAAAAGGTACTCTGATATGATGCAAGCCCCAACAGTAGGGTCATGGACAGCATCTACGGTGTTTCCTCTCATGGAACAGTGGATGATCGTAGAAGTCGAGCTAACCCGAATTGCTTCAGATGTATGCTTCTGAGGTGACCAATCCACTATCGTCCCATGATTCCAAACTTCATCGAGGACCTCATAAAGGTCCAACGATGCCGTAGGCTTCTCATGCCAAGAGTAATCTGAGATATTTCTGATGTTTCGAAAAGGATCATCCTCAAATCGGGAAGAGAACTCCAAAGGTTGAATTTCTTCTTCCTTCGATGTTCGTGGTTCGGGATAGGGCTCAACAGAGGAATCAAGGAATTCAGAGAATGAAAGCTCAGATTCGGCTATTGAGAGACTCTCATGGACCAACTCACACTCCAGATGAGGTTCGTTGTAAACGATACGAGAAGAAGAGGTTTCTAAGAAGAATTCTAGGATCTCTCTTCTTTCCACTAGAGTTTGATTTTCGAACGAACCTCCAGCTAAAAGGTTGAGCTCTTGTGCAGATTTCATGTCTATACGAGTATAAAAGGTATACGTCGCCATATCATTAGGTATAGACATGTCTGTGCTAGATGTCATGAGATGTAGGAACCTAGCCCAAGCTGCACCTATGGACTCACCCTCTAATTGCTCAAAGTCAAGGAGTTCACATGGCAAGATCTTTATGCGTTCATAAAGGGAGAACGAGTCACAAAAGTTTTCTCGTAGTTCTCCCCAATTATTCACATGGTCTGCTATGTGGGTGTACCATTGCTCCGCTCTATCTATGAGAGAGAAAGGGAACAATTTCCACCTCAAAGTTTCATGTGTCATGCCTGGAATTACCAAGCACGAACACAAGCCCTCGAACTCCTCTAAATGGACATTAGGATCATCACTGATCGCTCCAGAGAAAGGTCGATTCCGAACCATGGCTATAAAGCCAGGAGGAAGCTCACAGCAAGATGAGGAAGTTGATGGTTGCTCTAAGATGAACTCGCCCCTAGGGGTAGAGAGGCTTTGACAAGAAGACATCTCAAAGGGTAGCAGGGGTAAAGGTAGAACAAAAGAAAAGATAAATAGATACAAAGACCACTAGGCTCGAAGATAGAAACAGCAACCGTCCCCGGCAACGGCGCCAGAAATGCTTGTTAGCATTTCTTAACGTCACCACTACTGGCTCACTAGCGTGATCGTGTAAGAAACTCCCGGGTACAATGACGAGTGCGAACGAATCCACAAGCGCACGGGTACACCGTTGTAGCACTTCTCCCGAGAAGAATGAGTATTCCCAAGGGTATCGAATCCTAGGATGGAGGAGCTTTGGTTTCTAACCTAGCTGATGGTCTAAGGACACAACACTGGATGATAGGATAGGTAGAAAGGATCTGCTTGACAGAGCGCAGAGTCTAGCACGGTCTCTCAGGTATAAGCACTCGCATTGGGCGCCAACCCACCCTAGCTGTTTACGACTAGGAATGTTCTGACAACGGGGCCCTACCCGGTACACGGGCGTGAAGGATTTCAAAGGGTCCAACAGGCTATCACCACTACGGCCTACCTCTATCGTTACCCGAATGCACTTGGTATTCGAAGGATAACCTATGGTCCAGACACCACGTCTACACCACTGACTACTACTATAGCCTGACACCGTCTGACGTCCCGGTAGCCCTACTATAGCACTCCGTATAAATACGGAACTACGAATCCGTGAGGGAGATACTGGTACTAGCTCAAGGTATACTCTATCACTCATGCAAGATCATGAATGCACTTTGATCTGATTAGAGATATGCAAGAGCATCAACTTTGTTCTAATAGACAAGCTAATATACAAACGGAATGCAAACTTATGATCCAGCTCTACTAGATCGGAAGGGTTGTGTTCGAAGAACACAAGCCTCTAAATCAAGAACGAACGAAGAACACAAGAACTATTCACCTATGCATGCATATGACTTTAGTCTAAATAGAAAATATTGAAATACTCACTTTAGTCTAAATGAAGAACAAAGGCACCGCTGAGGATTGTTCTTGAGGAAGATGTCATGAACATGACATGGCCCCAAGCATTCCCCCTCACTTCCTAACACTAATCCTATACAAAGAGCTCTCCTCTCTAAAGAGAGAGGCTCCAAGGCGAGCCTTCACATGGTTATCACCACCGTGAGCAACCAACAACTTCTCCCAAATTTGCCAAGCAAGATTCAAATGACGAACACGCTCAAACTCAGGATCACACAAGCTTCGGACCAAGTGATCAACGGCTTTTGCATTCGCCTCATACTTGGCCTTTGCGTTGGAATCGGTCACCATAAGAGTATGGATCTCAGGAGGAATCACATAAGTCTTGTCAAGAACAATGAAATCCAACAACTTGCCACGAAGAAAGATCATCATACGAGCCGCCCACTTGTGGTAACTCTTCCCATCGAAGTGAGGAGGACCGCCCCGCTCTACGTACGCCATCTTTGGATTCAAGACTTGTTAAAGTCACAAAGAATCCGGCACCAAGCTCTGATACCAATTGAAGGACCGGATTAGCGACCAGAGAGGGGGGAGTGAATGGGAGCCGATAAAAATTCTTCTCAAGAACTCGGCCTATACCCCAAAATCACTTCCGAAGAATCCCGCACACACTTGCGAAGATCACGTAGTCACAATGGACCAACTGACCCTAGGAACAAGTTAGAACAAGCCTAGGAACAAAGCGGAAGCAAGCACAAAAGGAACCGAGAGAAAAAGCTAGCGCGAGGCAAACTGCAGCAGAAATTGTCGGTGCTACCGGCCCCAGGTCGGTACTACCGATATGGGCTTACTGGCACCTAAAAACCAGGTTATCGGTACTTCCGGCACTAGGTCGGTACTTCCGACTATCGGTACTACCGACCTCGGGTCGGTACTACCGATAAAGACTCTCTGGCAGCTGAAAATCAGGTTATCGGTATTACCTGCACAGGGTCGGTAGTACCGCCCCCCCCCCCTCAAAAAATTCAGCCCGCGAAACAGCCCCAAACTTTCGATCGATGGATCTCCCAAACCACTTGGAGTCTTGAGACCAAATTTTGGGGAGATGATGAACACCCCAAGGAGAGGATATGCCCCAAAAATTTCGGTCTCAAACTCCCTACAACTCCCGGAATCGCGAAACCTTGCAAAGAACACTATGAACTAGGGTTCATCCGAAAATCAACGAATCGAAGGCCAAATCCGGTGTTTGAGGGGTCAAGATCATCCACAAAGAGGCACAAGGCACTCACCCATGATCCCCTCAAAGAAATCCGAAGAGAAAAGCCCTCAAATCGACGAATCGAGCGATGAACGAAAATTCCAAGAAAAGGCTCCGAAAATCACCGAAAAAGAGAAACGGGAAAGACACATCCAAGCCTTGAGGAACCACGCCGAATCATCTATACATACCAAAGAAGTTCATACAAGGTCTAGCTTGCCGCCCAATCATCCTTCCCTCTCACAAGATCTCACCATGAAACTCTCAAGCTAGTCCTACGAAAATCCTAAGGAAAATAGGAAAGGAAAATAGGAAAACCAAATGAGATAGGGTTCCAAGAGATGGCTGCCATCCTCTCACCCCTTGGGTTATATGGAGGCAACCGAAAGACTAAAATACCCTTACTAGCTAACTAGGGATACATGCCCCTCAAGGGCGAAATCGGAAATCTTTGTCTTCGCACCATCGGATGGATGCCCAGCGACCGCAAACTTGCTTAGCCTCGACGCAAGCCTTGCGATCCCGACGCGTGTCCTCCGCTTCAAAGATTCCGGACTGCGTCGTCGCACACCGGTCAGACGGTGCTCCTCACCGGTCAGACCGGTACCCACCGGTCAGACCGGTCAGACCCACCGGTCAGACCGGTCTGGAGCTGCTGCACCTCCGTCTTCGGTTCTTCGGTCTTGGCTTTGTGGATCAACCAAGGAACCCAGTGGTTTTCTGGTGAACCACCGGAAACCCCGCGAACTCGGTGTAGCCTCCGCCAATCACCACTCATGACTCGGCTCCCACGTAGTCCCGGCTCGACCTTGGTTTTGAGGCTCAACCAAGAAACCGTCCATGACTTCATCTTGCCGTTTTTGCCACCATGCGGCCCGCACTTGACCCCGCTGGCCACCGGGTCCCTCGAACCAAGCCTACTTGTCTGCTCCACACCTGGAGGCCTCACCGGCAATGACCTTTCGCGCTTGTTCTTCACCTACACCTGCACCAGTCAAGCCGCAACCTACACCTGCAATACTTAGCCAAGAATCAGTCCACACCACATTGTCAATCACTCATCACACCAGGAAGCGACCATCCACCGGTCCTCGAACCACACATGGCTCTCAATCTCCCCCTTGATGAGTGCATTGACAACACACACGTTTTGGTAACCAAGAGAAAAGGAAAAGAAAAGAAACGACTAAAAGAAACTCCAACAAGCGATCGAAAGCCAAAGAAAGGCAAAGAGCAAGATCACTTGAAGAAGACAAGTCTCGGACCCCTTAGGCAAGGGCAACGGCTCGACACATCCGAGACAAAACCATGCTCAAGCAAAGAGCACAAGCCATCAAACCAAAGCTCGAAAACCACAAAGAGCTCCCCCTGCACACATGCAAGCTCCCCCTGAACCAATGCAACTCCCCCTGGACGAATGCATGCGAACCACTTCACGAAACAGAGCAGCTGCAACAGCTCAGCTCTGACCGGTCAGACCGGTCGACACCACCGGTCAGACCGGTGCTCAACAGGTGAACAGGACCAGCACTCTGACCGGTCAGACCGGTGACCTCAATCGGTCAGACCGGTGCACAACAGAGCCCAGAAATGGCTCGAAACCACCTGAAAACCTTCTAGATGCATTCAGTAGGCCAAAACATGCTCAAACTTCTCCCCCTTGTTGACAATGCATGAATCAAGCCAAAAATGCAAAAAATGCAACCTAGAGCTTCTCAAATAGACACAATTCAACATAGGATGCTACACATGTCCAAATGAGCAAGTTAGGTACTCTATAGCTTCGTAATGACATCAACTTCATGATCACCAAGTTTCACAACCATTGGACGAAGCTAAGATAGAATTGAGCAATTTTGCGAAAATTTACCCTCTCATGAGCAAAGTCCTAAACATGAATAAAACATATCAAAATTGCAAAGCCACACAAACTTCATGCTAGGACAACCATTCTAAGCATAAGACCATCATAAACACCCACAAGCACCTCATGTCATGTCAAAGCCACCGAGCTATGTGCCTACTTCTATATATATGAGACTTCTCATTGGTAGGCATCATGCAACGGTTTAGCACCCAAAGCAAATTAAAATTAGCACATATGACATGGGAGCACATTTTCCAAGCAATTTACATTTCATTTTCAGATTTGAAATTGGTACATGAAATGTCTTTGCGACAAAAAGGAACTTATGCCCCTCCACAAGATCAAGCATGGGGGCTAAACATTCATGATGGCAAATGAGCCTTTGGCCCCATATGATCAAAATAAGCTATCCAACCACAAATTAAGCATAGCCAAGCCACATAAACATGTCAAGATCATATAAAGGCATTTACTCACAAGAGAGCATACATATGAGATTTTTCAAAAACATAGCCATCAACCATGGATATAAACCAAGATTATCAAGAGCTAAGCCAAACTAACCATAGCTTACCAAACTAGCTCACAAAGACATATATATCATTCCATGGTGAACAATGTATATAGGAGAAGCCTTTCCTAAACAATGCATATGAAACAAAATGCATGCAACCTAAGATACAAAGATGCCTATACATCATGTTACATATGCCATGCCAAGTGCAAGAAATGCACAAAGGAAAGCTATACGTATGCTACAAAGGAGCTCCCACACGCAAAGCTCGCAAACGACCGGCTCCTCGAGGGGAGGCAAAAAGGGCTCGACACCACCGGCAACAGAGCAAAGGAGCGCAAAACTCACAAGCTCCCCCTAAACACATGCACTAGGGCCAAAGAGCATACAAAGCTCACCCTTAGTACACATGATAGAGTAAAGAGCACACTAAGCACACAGGCTCCCCCTAAACTCATGCATTAAGGTCAAAGAGCATACAAAGCTCACCTTACACACATGAGATAGGGCAAGGAGCGAAACGAACCAAGTGGCTTGACCAAGGCCACACACTTGAAGGACACAAATTCACTTACCTTTATCATTTCTTCAGAATTCACCCGTCCTTGTCCACCATCCCCGAAAGTGATATACCTCCATGTCATCACCGGGGTATGAGGCCGGAGAACCACCCCCGATATCAACCAAATGTTCTCCGGGCCTCCCACCTGCAACTCAAAACCAAGAGCGAGAGCGAGCAAATGACTCAACACTGGGGTTAGTACCAAAAGTGTCAAACCAGTGCCGAGCCATCTCCTCAAAAGTAGGGTTAGCAACATCCATCTAACCGCGCCTATCAAAACTGCGATCCATCCTATCAAACCTATCAAACCTGGAACCACCATGGGAAAACCACTCCCGTCTCACTGGAGGAGTACGAGTACCACGAAAGGGAAAGCGTGGTCCATAGCCCCTCTGAGACTCAAAGCTGCGACCTCTCCCAAACTCGTATTGATCACGAGGTGGAGAACGTCCAGCAAACTCAACACCACTTGACTCAAAGCGCCTACCATCGGTTCCACGACCAAAAGGGCTGAACCCTCTAGCATCACGGCCCCGGAAACCAAATTGTCCAGCACTCTGCCTAGCACCGGTCTGACCGGTCAATCTGACCGGTCTGGCCGGTGGTCCTTGGCCAGCAAACTTGCCTCCTTCTGAAACTCTCCTATCTCTCCATGCTGGAACCGTATGCACAACACCCTTTCCCTTAGGTAGTGGCATACGAGGCTCAGGCACACCATGAGAAGGGTGGTACCTGTCCTTGTTTGCCCACTCCTTAGCCATTCTCGCCTCTCTCCTTCTCTTATAGCAAAACTCTCTCTTGTGACCATCCTTTCCACAAAACTCACAATGGAAACGGATTGGTCTTGGCTTAGGCCTCGGGTGTGGCTCTTCACAAGGCTTCTCACTAGGTTTCTCACTAGGCTTCTCACTTGGTTTTTCTCTCGGTTTAAGCAACTGGTTTGGCTTGGGTATAAACTTTTCTTTGGGTGTGGGTTGTGGTGGAACTGGAATATTCCCAAATTTCCCTTCTCTCTCACCACTGCCCTCACCAAACTTATCAGATCCCAAAGCCCAACCATCAAAGCGCTTATAACTGGCAATCATCATACCGAGCTAAGGTTCCTGACTAGACAACCAACTCAGCACTTCACGCAACTTATTGTTTTCATCCTGCAAATGATCAACACATTGTGCAAGTTCCAAATTCGTCACAGCATGCGATTCACAGGTAGAACAAGAAGTAGGAATAGGCACTTTCAAATCAGCCTCAAGCGAAACAATGCGAGATCAAAGCTCAGCAATCTTTTCATGCAAACCGGGGCAAGAAGTACATGCACCAAGCAAAGTGGGTCTAGATTGCAACTCAGCCAACTCAACTCTAAGCACATCTAGTTCCTCACACTTGGAGGCATGCTTCTCCCTAAGAGCAGTAAGATCAGCTAGGAACACAGAACAATCAGCACAATCAACCTCATCAGAAACCATAGGACTAGCCTTAAGCGAATCAATTTCAAGCTTGCCATCAAGAACCTGTGTTTCTAGCTCAGCCACTCTAGTCCTAGCATCTTCAAGCAAAGCTCTAAGCTCCTTCCTAAGCTTCTTAGCTTCTCTAAGCATGTGATCGCGATTATCAAGCAAGTCAACCAACTCCTCATTCTCCTTGCGCAAAGAAGAGAGCTCATCACATACCTCATCCTCGGAGTCGGAGTCTGAATCCGAGGCGTTCTTCTGGCTTCTCTTACTGCCGGAGCTGCGAGCCATGCCGCAGAAATCATCCTTGGAGCTTAGGCCCATCACACAAAGGCCGTTGAGGTACTTGCCGAGGTTCTTCTTCTTCCTCTTCTTGTCACCCTCTTCATCTTCATCACTCGAGCTTGATGACGTGTCCTCGGAGTCGGACTCGATGTCGCTCGATCTCTTCATCTTCTCTCGAGACCGCGTCTTCTTCCCATGTCCACGATCCTTCTTCTTGGACTTCCTCCTCTTGTCCTTGGACTTGGGCTTGTCGTGGTTGTTCACTTTCGGACACTCGGCGAAAAAGTGTCCCGTCTTGCCGCACTTGAAACACGTCCCCGAGCTTCGCCTTGCATTCCTCCGGTTCTCATGCAACCGCTCGAACCTCCTTGATAGCAAGGCGAGATCATCCTCACCCAACACGTCGAACTCCTCATCTGGAATGGCCATGAGAGAAGACAAGGAAAACTGTCGAAAGGAGGGGTTAGTGTTAGCTTTGGACTTTGATCCGCCCACAAGAGCAAGACTATGTGAATCAGTCATGCCCTCATGCTTGGATTGCAACCTCCTATCGACCTCGGACGACTTGAGCTTAGAAAAGAGATCATCCAACTCAATGGTCAAGTATTGCCCGGATTCCTTGATTGCCTCAACCTTAGCACCCCAAACATTTTGATCCAAAATATGCAAAAGTTTCAAAGCTTGATCATGCTCGGTGTAAGTAAAATCCTCAACATTGGCCTTCATGTTGTTCACAATGGCGGTGAATCTCTGAAACATAGCATCAATGTCCTCACCGGGAAGTTGAGTAAAGTTCTCATATTGCATCCGGTAAGAGACAAAGAGGCGAGCCTTCACATGGTTATCACCACCGTGAGAAACCAACAACTTCTCCCAAATTTGCCAAGCAAGATTCAAATGACGAACACGCTCAAACTCGGGATCACACAAGCTTCGGACCAAGTGATCAACGGCTTTTGCATTCGCCTCATACTTGGCCTTTGCGTTGGAATCGGTCACCATAAGAGTATGGATCTCAGGAGGAATCACATAAGTCTTGTCAAGAACAATGAAATCCAACAACTTGCCACGAAGAAAGATCATCATACGAGCCGCCCACTTGTGGTAACTCTTCCCATCGAAGTGAGGAGGACCGCCCCGCTCTACGTACGCCATCTTTGGATTCAAGACTTGTTAAAGTCACAAAGAATCCGGCACCAAGCTCTGATACCAATTGAAGGACCGGATTAGCGACCAGAGAGGGGGAGAGTGAATGGGAGCCGATAAAAATTCTTCTCAACAACTCAGCCTATACCCCAAAATCACTTCCGAAGAATCCCGCACACACTTGCGAAGATCACGTAGTCACAACGGACCTACTGACCCTAGGAACAAGTTAGAACAAGCCTAGGAACAAAGCGGAAGCAAGCACAAAAGGAACCGAGAGAAAAAGCTAGCGCGAGGCAAACTGCAGCAGAAATTGTCGGTACTACCGGCCCCAGGTCGGTACTACTGATATGGGCTTACTGGCACCTAAAAACCAGGTTATCGGTACTTCCGGCACTAGGTCGGTACTTCCGACTATCGGTACTACCGACCTCGGGTCGGTACTACCGATAAACTCTCTGGCAGCTGAAAATCAGGTTATCGGTATTACCTGCACAGGGTCGGTAGTACCGCCCCCCCCAAAAAATTCAGCCCGCGAAACAGCCCCAAACTTTCGATCGATGGATCTCCCAAACCACTTGGAGTCTTGAGACGAAATTTTGGGGAGATGATGAACACCCCAAGGAGAGGATATGCCCCAAAAATTTCGGTCTCAAACTCCCTACAACTCCCGGAATCGCGAGACCTTGCCAAGAACACTATGAACTAGGGTTCATCCGAAAATCAATGAATGGAAGGCCAAATCCGGTGTTTGAGGGGTCAAGATCATCCACAAAGAGGCACAAGGCACTCACCCATGATCCCCTCAAAGAAATCCGGAGAGAAACGCCCTCAAATCGACGAATCGAGCGATGAATGAAAATTCCAAGAAAAGGCTCCGAAAATCACCGAAAAAGAGAAACGGGAAAGACACATCCAAGCCTTGAGGAACCACGCCGAATCATCTATACATACCAAAGAGGTTCATACAAGGTCTAGCTTGCCGCCCGATCATCCTTCCCTCTCACAAGATCTCACCATGAAGCTCTCAAGCTAATCCTATGAAAATCCTAAGGAAAATAGGAAAGGAAAATAGGAAAACCAAATGAGATAGGGTTCCAAGAGATGGCTGCCATCCTCTCACCCCTTGGGTTATATGGAGGCAACCGAAAGACTAAAATACCCTTACTAGCTAACTAGGGATACATGCCCCTCAAGGGCGAAATCGGAAATCTTTGTCTTCGCACCATCAGACGGATGCCCAGCGACCGCAAACTTGCTTAGCCTCGACGCAAGCCTTGCGATCCCGACGCGTGTCCTCCACTTCAAAGATTCCGGACTGCGTCGTCGCACACCGGTCAGACGGTGCTCCTCACCGGTCAGACCGGTACCCACCGGTCAGACCGGTCTGGAGCTGCTGCACCTCCGTCTTCGGTTCTTCGGTCTTGGCTTTGTGGATCAACCAAGGAACCCAGTGGTTTTCTGGTGAACCACCGGAAACCCCGCGAACTCGGTGTAGCCTCCGCCAATCACCACTCATGACTCGGCTCCCACGTAGTCCCGGCTCGACCTTGGTTTTGAGGCTCAACCAAGAAACCGTCCATGACTTTATCTTGCTGTTCTTGCCACCATGCGGCCCGCACTTGACCCCACTGGCCACCGGGTCCCTCGAACCAAGCCTACTTGTCTTCTCCACACCTGGAGGCCTCACCGGCAATGACCTTTCGCGCTTGTTCTTCACCTGCACCTGCACCAGTCAAGCCACAACCTGCACCTGCAATACTTAGCCAAGAATCAGTCCACACCACGTTGTCAATCACTCATCACACCAGGAAGCGACCATCCACCGGTCCTCGAACCACACATGGCTCTCAATCATTTAGATTACAAAAATGACCAGAGGGTCTAAACAGAAAATTACACATCGTTGTTCTATCGCAGCGGAGTAGGCACCATCTTCCACAGGAACGTCGACTGGGGGCACGCCAACCTAGAACTCCAGGTCTTCACGATGTAGCTCCTTCTTCTGTCTTCTGTCTATCTGAGTAGCAGTGGGGAGAGAATAGCAGGGGTTGAAAGGGAAAACGGTGAGTACACCTGGAGGCGTGTACTCCGCAAGTGGAGGGAAAAGTATGCATAACATGCAGGCTTATAACAAGGAAGGCTTTATTTGGTGGACTGCAAAGCTCAAGTTTTAGTTGGTCAAAATTTAATTAAGCACCTAAGAATTATTGTGTGTAAGGCTTCCCAACCCATTCAAAGCACAAGCACCCGCTTGTCCTGATCCTAACGTTAAAACATCATATAACTATAACCAGCTCCCAAACCACAGTTACCACTACTGTGATCCACCCAAACCACCAACTAACCATGTGAGGGTCCAGGCCGCTAATGACCGTGAGCACGGCTGTTATAACAGTTTGTAACACTCTGCAAAGGTTGTACAACTTTACCCACGAGTCGTGATACCCGTCACGCGAGAGGTTGCGAGCCTCTTCACAACACATTTCCGAGATGTGCTGGCACGGGTTCACTACGAGGCCTTTACATAGGTTCACCAGCGGCGCATTAACCCAGCTCAGAGTTCGGGTACCCGTCCTCGTGCCACAGAATGTTAGGGGGCTAGCCTCCCTCACTAGAACCAACAGCTTAACGCAGGCCAGCTGGATTTCCCGATTTACCCTACTTAATTGGCCAAGACCATAGCCCATTAGTTCTCGTGGTTGTACGGTAAGTCCCGGGTGGTCGCTCCACAGACAGGTCCTTATAAAGATCGACTCAGACAAGACCAACATCAAGTATCACAAGTCACCATCCCAACCACTTGCCTGAGTCGCCTAGGGTGTTCATGTTGCTAACCATAACCCACATTAACATGTTGCATAGTAATTAATCAAGTTAAGATTTAACCCAACCCATGTTGAGCAAACTAAGCATAAATCTACCCATATAGGTAACCTCTAAGGGTAAGCGAGGAATGATCAAGAAAATCTAGTAAACAGTCCTTAATAGGATTCCCAGCAAAATTTAGACATCTAATGCAAGAAAGCTTAAATAAAGCAGTGATTATGGTGAATAAAACATAAAGGTATAAAATAGCAAGATGTCAAGGACACTTGCCCGTTTCCTGATGCTCCACTGCTCAGAAGCGTTCCTTCACGCGCAACAATCAGCTGAAACAACACAATGCTACACTAAGAACAGGGCACCAGACAATAAAAGCATTTTAGAAAAGCGTACTACTAGCTAACACGAGATAGCTACGAACAAGAGAGCGCGAGAAAGGTTAAAGCGAAGCTACGGGTGAAAAGGCACAACTATCGGTCGGGTTTAAACGATTAGGAACAAAGGAACTATATGCTTCATTTATTTTAATTAAAGAAATATGTTTAATGGGTATTTCGGAGAAATACCACATGTTGTAACTTAATCAAATTATATTTGAAATATAAAGCACGGTATAAACCTAGTCATATTTTATTTATAAAAGTTTATTAGAGCCTATACCAATTAAGGATTTAATTTAGAAAACTATATACTATGTGAGAGAAACTAACGAATTTTTATGTGTCAGGTTGAACTAAACAAGTTATAAATAAAACACATTCATGTTCATATTAATCAAGTTAACTTTCGTTAAAGAAAAGACGAGAGTTAAGCCTATATTTGATTTTATTTAAAAGAGGTTGAAATGGACATTAATCAAATTAATATAAGTTTAAATTTTATAAACAAGAAACATGGTGAACGTCGCTGCTAACACGTGCACTACGACGAAACGAAGGTAACGCAACTTGAACGAGCTAAAATGGAGCTAAAACGTGAAAGATATGGGGTTTAGAAGGTTGTAGGGACCTATCTGCGATTATCCAAAGATTATAGGGGCTAACATAAAAGATCTGCAAGGCACAGTAAATAGTGCCCGTGAAAAGATGAAAATAGAGGGCTATATGTGCAAAAAGGCTCAGCTGGGCAAAACTGTAAAGGGTGGGATCTTTCTAGGGGCGTATGAGCAAAGGGGCCAAGACACAGAGGTGGCGGCTGGGATTTAGAGGTTCTACAGGGGGCTTTGTGCAAAACAGCAGATGACGTGGCTGTCTTGCTGACGTTGCACCACATGGCGCAAGCCGGTTGGTTGGAGCGGCTGACGGGGAGCTGACGAGGCCATAGACCGGCCGTGCACCGGCTGACTGGGCCGGTCTACGAGTCCACCATGGACCGATTACACATCCTGAAAGGGTGTGCGATCCTGTCCATAGGCTGGGGATCGGACGGCCAGGGTACGTTGGTTAGCTTTGGCCACCGGCGCCGCCCAGAACAAGGGCAACGGTGGCGGCGCCTCGCCGGACTTGAGGGGCGCCGACACTACTGTGCATGGAACTCGTCGGGGAGCGGTGGAAAAAGGACAGGGGAGGACGGCGGAGCTCACCGGGGTGTTGTGGATGGCGGTAGGGTGGCGGTGAGCGCGTGCGATGGCCGGAGGCGGTCGGGGTCGCGGGTGCTCGTGGAGGACGGCGTCACGGCTTCGGTCCGGGGCTCCTAGGCATCTGAGTTGCCTCCTCGGGTGCCTGCGATCGCCAAGGGGGAAGAACAGGGTGAGGGAGGGCCGGAAAACGTGAGACGAGGGCGGCCGCCGTGGCTTACCAAGGTGGTTTGCGGTGGCGATTTGGGGCAAGCAGGGGCACGACGACGGGTGAGATTTGGTGAACGGGCAAAGGGAGAGGAAGGATCTCGGTGCCGTCCATTTATAGGCCTCAGGCACAAGGGATGGCCGGGGATCGAGCAGCGAGGTCACGGCCGTAAAGGACGCGGCGGCGAGCTTGCCATCCGAGGTGTGGGCGCACCTGGCCGGGTTGCAGGGCAAGAAGGGGACGTGGGGGAGAGGCACATGTGGGCCCAGACGACGGGGATTGCGGGGAGGAGGCGCACGGGGAAGGCGCGGAGGAGGCGCGGGATTTGAAATCCCGACCGGCGGCGTGCTCTGTTCGGGTGGAAACAGGGGAGGGGGAAGAAAGGAAGGTGGAGGGGAGGGGGATGACGCGTGGGGCCCAGGCGTCGGTGAGAGAGGGAGGAGAAGAGGAGCTGGCTGCGGCTGGGCCTAGATGGGCTGGCGTGAGAGAAAGGAAGGGGGGGAGGTGGGCCGGGCTAAGCTAGGCCGCTGGAAGGTATTGGGCCAGATTTGGCCTGCTGCGTTTTAGAGAGATAAGGAGAGGGAAAGAGAGGTGTGGGCCGGGTTTTGAGCTGGGTTTTGGGCCAAGGATATTAGAGAGAGGTTTTAGAGATATAGAGAAGAGAGATAGACTAGGCATAGTTTCTAGAGAGAGAAAAGATGGCCTTTGGGTATAGAGAGAGAAAGAAAGAGAGAGAGGAGATGGGTTGGGTTTGGATAATGGCTTGGGCCCTGAGGGCTCATATATAGAAGTTTTAGAGTGAGAGAGATATATTGGGTCAACAAAACGATTTAGAGAGAGAAAGAATAAGAGATATGAACTTGACATGATGTTAGGGAGAGAAAAGAGACCTTTAATTGTAGAGAGAGAGATTTGGAGAGAGATGAACTTAGCATGGTTTTAGAGAGAGGAGAAAGACATTTGGTTGTAGAGAGAGACAGAGAGATATGGTCGAGTTGGGTAAAGGGTTTTGGGCCGAGGATGACTTTAGAGAGAGAAAGAGGGAGATGTGTTTTAGAGAGAGGAGAGATGGTCCTATGGTATTTATAGAGAAAGAGAGTATTAGGCTCGAGAAAGGATCTAGAAAGGGGTGGAGAGGAAGAGAGATGGGTTGAGATAAAGAAAAGATTGTGTTCGAGAGATTTAGAGGTAAAGATTAGAGAGATACAAAGACGAACCTATTCGAGTTTTAAAACTCAAACTCATTTTTCACACAATAAACACTATGCACTGCAGCATGAATGCAACAAATAAATATTTATAACCTATGATTCATTTATTTATTTTAGAAAATATTATTTATTTTGAAATCATTGCACAAGCTTCCTAATTAATTCAAACATATTTTAATAAAATTTTAAATCCTAGCCAAATTTGCAAACTAGGGTGTTACAAAAATGAAGAGGAGGAGAAGTGTGTGTCTCAAAAGTGAGCCCCTCCCCTTCTATTTATAGGCAAGGGGGTGGCTTGCTCCGACGCTCAATGTGCTCCAAAACACCCCAGAATGCAGCCAAGGACCAATGGGGAGATAGCACGTGGAAGGTCGGGATCAGCCGACCCTAGGTCGGTTCAGCCGATCCTAGGGTCGGCCGACCCCCTCGGGAGGCCATCTGGCTTGTGCTTTCTCAGGGTGGCTACCATGTGGGTCCTCTGGTCACTCCTCCATGCATGCCAAGTTTACTGATAAGATGGAGCTCTGGTGGGCCCATGGATCCTTGTGAAGTTGACGTGGTAGCGCGTGATTCGTCGATAATGCTTCACATGGATTGGTGATGTCATTCATCCAGGGAAGTCTTAGGTGGCAACCCCTCATTGGCTGAGCTTGAAGTACTTGGATCAAAGACATGTGCTTTTGCTCCTCTTTCTAGTGCTAATTGCCTGTATTTGCATAATCACCAACACTTGTGGAAATGATTAGTTTAAGTCCTATTCTAGTGTTGGCGAACATTTCTCATGCCAAAATGTACATGTTGACGGGTATGAAATGAGTGGATAACAGCCGTCAACAAGGCACACATGCGAAAGACGAAGGGCGGCGGAGGCACCCTGGCTTCGGCCGATCTGGGGATTGGCCGACCCTAGGTGGGCCCCGCTGGTCCTCCCCCTTCGCGTGTGGGAAATAGCAGGCTGAAAGATCACAAGCCCAAGTGGGTGCCCCGAGATAGCAAGGTGGGCTTCGGCTAAAGCTAGGATAAGGTTGGGGTTGACTAGTCAACCTCTACTCTATAATAACTTTGGCTAAGCCACTTATATACCCATTAGATATTCTAGGGGGCTCACTCACCTTGGCAACATACCTGGTCCATCATAGGTGTAGAAGCTACTAATGGGGATCGTGAAGTGTTCACCGTGTTGCCACGATGGTGTTGTCTTCTGTGTACCTTTGCCTACTCCTTTCATTGATAATTCCTTTCTCCTGCATGGTTAGCGTTCACAAGATACCCGAGGGATAATTCTTCTCAGGAAATCAGATAAATGAAACCCAAGAGTACTAGAATGCGGGTGTCTCATGAGCGATCTCCTGTCTCAACCCAAAATCGTCTCTCTTGCAGATAGTGTGATATGATGATGAGCTCTGTTCTGCAAGGTTAGTGCATATATACAAACACGAGTCCAAAAAGGTAACAAACTCAAAGCAAGCATGATCATCTCGGGGCTGAGGCAGCTCTGGGGTGGTCACGGGACTTGGGAAGCTATAGCACTAGGGTGGTAGAACTCAGAGATAGAAAAGATGGAGCACTGAGGCTAGTGCTCACACAATAGGAACTGATCTCCGAGTGAACTCAAGCCAGAAAAACACTCGGCCTCCGAAAGAGGATAGAGCAAAGACCCCAATGGCCGGTGTACGTTCAAGAGCTAGAGTTCTGGTGGAAGGTGAGGTTCAATTCACCCTTGCCTTAGGCAGAGGGTCCGATGTTCTCATCAAAACGATGGAACATCCCGAGGTCCGCCTAAGCTTCCAATGAGAGGTTATGGATAAACTGGAAAGATAAACTCCTATTGGGCATCGATCAAGTCAAGCATATGATACGAAGTGAAGCTTCTCTTGACTAATCGGCATCGATCGGTGGGCTTAAGATAAAAAGTGAATGCACTCAACTCGATCAGTAAGTGATCATGCTCCTTCGGTCAGATAGGTGAATCCCATGGATTATAAAGCAGAGATTGATGCCTCAGTCCATACGTAACTTTGGTGCAAGGCACCTCAGCTCAAACCGAGACGTAGGAACATGATAGGCCTTCTGTACCCTCCTTAGGAGATTATAATCAGGATTGAACAAACAATCCTGGCCGGGAATGATTCGTTCTTTCCTAATTACTCTCTCCATCCTCCCACGAGACAAGGTCTTGGGGAGAAGGTCTAAGAAGAGGCACGAGAGGGGAACCCAAGGGTAGACTTTGCGCTAAGCAATCTTTCCCTTAGATTCCTGCTATTCAGGAATGGTATCTTCAGCCAGAGCTTAGAGAGAGTGGATATGAAGTCTCGAGCTCGGCTGATGATGGATCTAGGTGGCTCAAAATTTCCTCTGATGGGTACCTCATTGACCGGGAAGCAAGGAGAGCTGAAATCCCGGAGATTTTCCACGATCTCTTTTCCCTCAATAGTGTCCAAGTGCACAAAGGAGCCTCCAGAGAGAGCATCAAGCCGCATGGCATTGCCTTTCCGTAACCCAAACCAGAAGTGCTAAAGCAGCATCCAATCGGGAATATGGAGGACTGGGCAATCTTCCACCACAGAGGCGAAACGATTCCATGCCATTCCTAGTGATTCCTCCTCAAATTACTTGAAACTGAGAATCTTGATCCTTAACGAGATGACACGTCATATCAGGAAGAATCGAGAGCAGAAAGCTGCTCTCAAGCTCTCCCAAGTAAGGTAGTCTCTACCAGAACAACGGTGCCAATCCCGTGCTTTCCCAGAGAGGGATAGCGGGAAAATTCCCTTTTCCGAGCATCTGGTGATTCTCCGATTTTACCCTGGGTTTCAATCAGACTCTCATAGTCTCTCACATGATCAAAGGGGTTCTCATGAATTAACCCTGAGAAGGAAAGGTCCTGAATTAGCTTCATGAGAGAGGGGCGAATCCGACAGCCAGATGTAAGAAAGGGTCTTGACAAAGATGGCTTTGAGGGTTCACTCCTCGATAGTGAAAGGTGTTTACAAGGATAACCTTCCATGGATAACGGGGATAGGGGTAGAAACAAAAAAGTTAAAAGATAAATAATACGAGGATAGACAGGTCTAAAAGGTTAACAACAGCCGTCCCCGGCAATAGCGCTAGAAATGCTTGTTGGCGTTTCTTAACGTCACCACTATGGCACCGGGTAGCGTGAGCGTGTAAGGAACACCCGGGTATACTAACGAGTGCGAACGAATCCGTAAGCGCGCGGATACACTATTGTAGCACTTCCCCAAGGAAGGAGAGTATTCCAAGGGTTATCATATCCAAGGACGGTGAGGTAACCGAACGGCTGTCTAACCAAGGACACCAAGCTACTACTGAGATAGGTAGGAGTTGAGAAGCAATTTCTAGGGGGACTTAACTCTCGAGATGGATCCAACCGCTATTAGTCCCCTCCGTGGGGCGTCAACACACCCTAGCTTTTAAAGGTCTAAGTGTATCTCGGCCTCGGGGCCCTACTCGGTACCCGGGCACAGAGGATTTCAAAGGGTCCAACAAGCTGTCACCACTGCGGCCTACCTCTATCGTTACACGAAGGCACGTGGTATCCGTAGGATAACCAGAGTCCAGACACCATGTCTACACTACCGATTACTACTATAGCGCGTTTACATCTGTCGACCCGCTAACTACTCTATAGCACCCCGTATAAATACGGAACTATGAACTTGGAGAGAGAACAGTTTAGATCATGCTCGTCATCGAGTTACGGAGCAACAGAAAGGTTTGGATGTGAACTGGGTACAACATTCTTACTCAGCTAAACAGGATCTAAACATGCAAACAGATACTTGAACTAGTGTACTAGCTCTAAAGGATCGAAGCCCCGTGCTACGAAGAACACAAGCCTCTATGAACGAGCCAAGAACACAAGAACATATCATTCATGCATGAAGTCCACTATAGTCTAAATAAGAAATGTCGAATACTCACTTTGATCTAAATGAAGAACAAGACATCCACGAGGACATCAACTCACTCCTGACTCCTACTCTATCTATCAACTAAATCTAGTCTAGATCTCACCTCATCCTTACTCCAGCACATAGAGGTGAGAATCACCTCACATGGGCAGAATTAGAGAGAGGGAGAGAGCTACACAAAAGAGAAAGTGAAGGCTGTTGATAGCTGTTAAGTGCCTACTTTAGCCGTCAATATACTCATAAATAAAGGAGCATAAGGCATTTCTTACACATATTTAGTTAAGAATAATGTAGTTCCACTTGTCCTTAGAGATTATTTGATTGTAGGAAAATAAGTAGGAAAAGAGTGGCAAACTCACCTTCTATGATCCATGCCACATCACCTCATCCTAGGTGGGCTGCCAATAAGGATGCCATGCCTGCAAAGCTGCCAACCAGGGCGCCATGCATGCATGCCATGCAAGCAATCCAAGTGAAGCACCCCCCGACGAATCAGAGTGTGACACGTGGATGTCACATGGATCCATGGGCCCACAAAGGCATGCAAATCGCGCCAAAACAGGGTGGACACCGGGAACCGACCTAAAGACCCACAGGACAGCCACCAGGAGGAAGCACACCCTGAGTGGGGCCCACAGGGGGTCGGCCGACCCCACAGGTCAGCCGAACCGACCTTGAGGCCGCCACTCAGGGCCTTCCATGTGGTGCTTCCCTATTGGTCCTAGGAGCCATTTCTGGGGTGTTTGCATCCATTCCTCGCCGGTGCCCGGGCCTATAAATAGAAGGAGAGGGGGCTTACTTATGATCCATCCACACTTGCAACACCTCTCACTTTTAGTCTCAAGGCTAGGAGGTAGGCTAGAGTAGTTCTAATTCAGGTTCCAAGTCTACTTTGGGATCTATGTATGAGTTCTCTTGTATCTTATTTCATTTGTATGACTTTGATCTATTTCAGTTATTCAGCTATTTCATATAAAGTTGTGTTAGTATACATGAGTGATTTGTTCACGTGTTCTTCACCTGTTCATCATTTAGAGGCTCCTGTTCTTGATGAACAAGGCTTTTCGATCCACTTGACGGGCGACTTTCACATGTTTCTGGTGTTTGTTCATAAGTTAGAGGCTCGTGTTCTTCGCGAACACGACCCTTTGATCCAGTTGAACAGACATAGGAAAACACGAATACGTTTATGTACCTAACCTGGTTTGATCTAATTAGATGACATGACTGCGTTGTATGAAGTCTGTGCTTAAGCTACGGTACTCGGTGTAATTGGCTGGTTTATCTGGTGGCTTGACCTGGGTCACAATAGCCCGAGCCAGTCAAGTCTGGCTAACAACGTAAGCATGATGCTTGGGTTGCGTAGCTACCTTACTTATGAGTTTATCCCACGGTTTGTCTTGGGGTAGGCCGCGGTAGTGATAGCCGTTGGTCCCTCTAAAATCCCCCACGTTCGGATAAGCTGTAGGAGTCTAAAATCTAACAACCGAAGTTGTGCGGAAGCAACGCGGGAGGTTAGCTCCCCGTGGTACCTGGGTGCTTAAGTCAATGTTCTTCAACGCTAGTGTATCTAACTCGTTCCTACTAGCTTTATGTGTATAGTACATAAGAACCTAGAACTAACTCTTATGTTGCCTCCTATGCCTAGGACCCCTTAGAGAGAGAGTGAGTGTGTTTGTGTGATCACACTACCCCTATTATCATTTCTTACCCCTGCACTTGAGTGTCTGATTTATTTCCGTCTATGATCTATACTCATTGCAATAGTATTGAGCTTGTCAATCCACCAATGCCTTCCTTGGATTCGATACCCTTTGGAGTACTCCTTTGGGGAAATGCTACAATGGTACTTCCGTGCGCTTGCGGACTCCTGTAACATTAAGAATTACCAACCAGCATTTCTGGCGCTGTTACCAGGATGGGTTCCAAACCCGTTCTTAGGTGATTGCGTTAAGAAATGTCAACAAAGGCTTGAGAGCTTGGAAGTGTGTTGGAAATGAGGCCCCTCCCCTTCTATTTATAGGCAAGGGGGTGGCTTGCTCCGAGGCTCAATTGTCACCAAAACACCTCGGGATGCAGCAAGGGACCAATCAGCGAGCACCATGTGGAAGGCCAGGATAGAGGGGGCAAGGTTGTTTCGGCCGATCCTAGGATCGGGCGACCATCCCGACCCTCCTCTCATGTTGTGCTTCTTCTAGGTGGCTGACAGGTGGGCCCTCTGATCACTCCCCCGTGCATGCCAAGTTTCCTGACGGTTTGGGTAGCAAGTAGGCCCATGGATCCATGTGATGATGATGTGGTAGCGTATGATTCGTCGACAGTGTTTCACATGGATTGGTGATGTCATTGATCCAAGGGAATCCATGTGGCAGCCCCTCATTGGCCAGAACCTGAGTGGCTTGGATTGGAGTGGATCACATATGCATGGATTCCTCCCATTTCCTATGCTAAATACCTGCATTTGAATAGACACCGACACTAGTGGAAAGTATTAGTTTAAGCTCCTATTCTAGTGCAGATGTGCCTTTCATGTTCCAAAATGCAGGAGTTGACGGCCATAAAAATGGTACTTAACAGCCGTCAACACATATCTAGAGTACACACACCCTGGTAAATTCAAACTTTTACTATGTGCTAGGGGGGCTAGAGCCCCGTCCGCCCCCCTCGCTGCCTCTGTCCCTGGTGCTATGTGTGGCGGCTATATGTCGCTTCAGTGATAGTATAGTCAGCCATCGTGCCGGACGATAACGCACGCAGAGGGAGCGACTTTGGTGATCGTGTTCCTCACGGCGCCCGCACAAAGGTAATTTTCTTTTCTTTTTCTTTTTCTTTTTTATTTCTTTCTTTCTATTATTTATTTTTCTGGTTTGATTGTTATTTTTTTCTTTTCCTTCTTCTTTCCTTTTTTAGTTTTCTTTCTTTTTCACATTTTTATTTGTTGTTTTTCCTACAGGCTGTTGAATTTGAAGCAGTTCTGGGCTTCTGGTCAATACAAAGCAAATTCTTAACTAGCTTCCCTGAAAGTCGTGTATCCTTCCGGAACAAGTATGTGCACTTGAACTTTAAATTTTGCTTACTCCATGCTTCTAAGCTTCTAGGTTGATTTGATATTTTGAATAATGGTGTGCATCTGTAGTAAGTGATGGGATATGTATGCAACAGGCAAGTCCAGATTGATGCTAAATAATAATTGATCCTCTGTACACATGTTTCGTGACAATAATATTCATGTACGTATATGTATCCTCTGTACATGTTAATGGGGTTTCTAAAACATAGGTAGAAGCTTTTGAGATCTGAATAACATTTAATAAAAATTTGCATATTTTCATAGCCACAAATGGAAGGATGAGCAATATCTTTCAAGTTTCCATATGTGAAGCATTTTATTTTCAGCAATATAAATTGTTGAGCTTTATTTGGTATTGAATAGGGTTGGTTTGCTGCCTCTTCTAGAATGTCATCAGTTACTACAGCTTGGATCAAGGGGGGAGGTATACTAAATCATTTACCCATGACCTGTGGTTCTATCAAATTAAATAATCATATTCTTTTTAAAATATTGAAACTACCATTTGTTTTTGTGTGTATGAATAGGTAACATTTGCTGGATTTTCCGAGCATGTTTACCACTGTCTAACTTACTACCTGCAGTTCAGTGTGGATTTTCCGAGCATTCATTTGCATTAGGACTTATTGGTGGTTGTTTCTTCAAAGCTAAAACTTGTCTGTATAGAAGCTCATTTGAACAAAAGTCCAACCAATCAGACACCTGCATTAGCTTTGTACGAAGGCATAAGAGGTTAATCCTACTCTAGCAATCAACAGTTACTGCTTGAAGCAATAAATATGGCAAAAGAAATAGTTACTTTACCAACCAGAACTAAGAGGCAAGCAGTGTTAACCAGTATGCACAGTTCTTGCTTTATTTCACACCATCACATGCTATGATTGTCCCTGGAAAAACATAATGATTTGTCTGACAAAAAAAACAGAATGATTTGAACTAAACTGGTTTTTCATGTTTTCTAAATTTCTATTTATCATATCCTTGTTCTGTCACTTTCCACACAGTTAAGAGGATGTTCTGTCACTTTCCCATACCCTCTTTTGAAAGGAATTGAACAGTCAATAGGATATTTGATCTTTACCATTTTACAACAGATTGCTTGAGCTACCTCTACCTTGAGCATTGGCTGATCTTTGCCTGCTACTAATTTTCCACATGAGTTTTCATCTAAAGGTTCCGGCATTATGGACATTGTTTTTTTTTTGAAAAGTAGCATTAGTTGCTACTACATGGGTAACATTAGGTAATATTAGTGCTGACAAGTGCATTATGGACTGGACAGCAAACAAGTGTAGTAGAGTGTAAAAAAGCTCTTTGTCTAATTCTTTCACTTTTGTGATCACTGACTAACATGGTGTCGCACTTTGTTGAGTAGGAGGTTGGTATGTTGTTGCTACTTATTACCTGTTGTTTCGTTTCAGGTTGAGACTCACTCACTACTGCAAAGAGGACAACCTAGGCTACTTCGATGATGGCACGTGGGTAAGTTCTTACTATCCTTCCTGCCTTTTGTTTTCCGTGCATGCATTTCTTCAGTTAGAATTCGTATACCATATTTCCTCTACTATATACTATGTATTCCAGTATATATAGCCAAAATTTGTTTCACAAGGATTCTGTGCGATGTTGAGGTTACGGTGCGAGTTAGCATTTTCCCTTTCTGAATGGTATCTACATAGGCTGTGTGTGTGATATGCTACTTTGCAGTTATGTTTTCCTATCTCAAAGTGAAAGCTTTAACATGGTGTATTCTTCCCGTTGGATGTACTTTTTGTTTCCTAATGTCAAAAAAGAAATCTTGAATTGTTTGACTGAAACCTCAAGTTCGTTCGCTGCGAATTTGACACTGGTTAATGAACTGTTCCTGCCAAGAAGCACAACTTGGAACAAGGTCCTGACATGGAGATCTTTCTTTCAGCTAGATAGGAATAAGATTCTGAAGATTAAACTCATGACGGAGGAGGATCCCTAGCCTTGGGTCTTTCAAAGGAATGCCATATGTTATGTTCTTGTTTGCATAGTGAAGGAGGACTGGAAGAGCAATGAAGCCGGCTGCAGCTAGAGGAGAGTGCCACTGGTGATATTTGGTATTTTGGTGGAAGGTTCTTATGAAAATAATTCCACCTAGATTAGCATGTTTTGGTGGAGGGCTTTGAATAATTTTCTAGTTCTGATTTGGTGAAAAATGCAACATCATTTTTCTTAATCCAAATAGATTGTTGTTATTTTGTAAGGGTGTCCATGAACCAATATGCACATACTTGGCATCCGTCTCCTCTAACAATCCATTGTATTTTGCTAAATGCAGACAACCAATCCCCTTCCATATAGAACTGTGTGATATTTACAAAATGCATCTTATATGGGTATCTAGCTTTGTTTACTTCAGTAACTAAGCTCTTGATTAGATACTTTTTGTATTTATCCTTATTCTTGTAGCGAACATGGCCCCATATGCCATTTGTTCTAGATTGATTTTGGTGATTAATGACAACATGATCAATGGGACTAACTGTTGACGGTCAATTTCCGTCAACCAAGAGCACTTGTTACACTTTGGTTTGAGTTTTGATTTATAACTAACCCACCACTAGGCACACTAATGATGTAACAAGTTCGCACTTGCATGTGGTTTTTGGAGAGTGTTGTTTACGCAGGAATTAGGTACCTAAATGACGACTTCTGGGTGGAGTTCAACTAGCACTTTGTGATAAGATCACGAAGCCCGGCATGAGTCAAGACACGAAGTGAACATGACTCCAAATGACCCGAGGACCGAAGCATGAAGCCATGAAACCCCGAGGACCCGAACGGAAGATGCGGGAGTTTGCGCGCCAAGCACCCTTATCTAAACCGTGGGAAAAACGACATCAAGGACCCACATGGACTTCGGCAAATATTCAAGAAAGTGCGGGAAGCATCATGGCCGAAGATGGGCCCGAACCGGGCCGAAAAAGGCCTGGGCCGGTCGGCCCATGCCGACCGCCCTAGGGTGTTCCAGGCCCGGTTCGACCTCCCCTTTGACCTACACGCTCCTCGGCTCATTTATACCCCCTGCCTCCGACGGTCGCCACATCAATTCATCAGAACTTGGCGAAACCTAGAAGTGAGCACCGGAGGGAGACGACGGCTGCCGCAAGTCCTCGAAGTTGTCTAGGAGATGGCCTAGGCCGACCCTAGCCGCCATGGCCGCCCTGCGTGGTTGTGCCATGGCGGAGTTCTAGAGCTAGTTGAGGTCTTCGATGGTATGTACTCGGTGGCGATGACCAAAACGCATCTACTATGTGAGTAAAGTACTTCATGTCATCTGATCTTTAGCGACTCGATTCCTCCCTTTTATGATCTTGTGCTTTCTTGGGTTTGCTTTATTTCAGTATACTGTTAACATAGATTGCTCGGGGTGATCTCGTAGCCATGGGGGCTAGGGGTTCATACCGGATCCACCAAGGAGTACGACACGCTCCCTATGAGCGTGCTCTTAGGTTTACCCATACAAGAAACGGGGCATCGTGACAGGGTGTCGATCACGAGTACGATGGGGTGCCTTAGAGGGTTTGACCGGAGGGTAGTAGTTTAAAGATGGCTTTTAGATGAGATGCTTGTTGCACTTGCTCTTTCGGCTAGAACTACAACTAGAAGATGTAGGCCTTAGTTATCCTTGTTTGTTCCTTTATGTTGCCTATGTTATGAATGAGATCAACCTTTACACTTCACTCATATACCTATTAGGTTTATCTCATACGCAATCAACGCTTAATGTTATGTTAGTTTGGCTAGACAAGGTAGAGAACCTTAGCGGTTTGCTTCCGATCCTTAGATTGACAATCCTTGGGGGGACCCTCCTTGGTGAAAAAGACACCAAGTCACCCGTAGGCTTGCAGTGAACTTCAACACGGTTTTGAACCGTCAACAAGCCCTTTTTCTGGCGCCGTTGCCGGGGATCGGCAACTGAACCCTAGGGTGATCTACCTTTCTATTTGACTAACCCTAATTTTTATTATTGCATATACCCTTGTTTTCTTGTTTGTGTCCTTGAAAGCAGGACAAAAGCTAGACACAAGACGTTCGATGAGTTCTCTACAAACACACCCCAACAAGATAATTGCAACATGAAGATTCACTCTTTAGTGGTAGGTGCTAACTTATGTTAGTGGCCCATCATCCGCTATCGAGCCCACACCCTACACAAGAGCACGTGAACAAGGTAAGTCAACGTGTCAATTAAAATTTTAAGATTAATGTTTTATGGAGATTTGTTTGTTCAACCAATAGGTATTAAAAGCAATCACGATGCCCCCGAAATCACAAACATCTTCGAAGTTTCTGTTCGCATCGATTTTTGCACAGTCTCATGGGAAGAACAACAGGGTATCTTTGGATATTTAGAAGCCCCACGAAGTTACGCTTCCAACGAGTTAAGAATCAAATCGATCGGAGGTTCCTACAAGCGGATATGGCCGAATCACCGATGATTGCACGTCCTGAAAATTTCTGGACAGCAAGCAAAGCTGAAGTGAAACAGTCATAACTCCCTCATTTGGACTCCAATTAAGATGAATGAGTACCCGTTGGAAAGGTAATTTTATAAATTTTTCAATAGAATTATATTTTAGTATATGTTCTGTTATGTATATAGGGGTAAATCCAAAGAAGAGGCAGCTGTAATGTGATGAGAACAAGATGGCGAAGTGAGGAAGACAACAACGAAGAGGAGCTTAGGGAATGCTTCCGCTAGACCACTCATGAAGAAATTCAGAGGTTTGGAACAAAACAAAGACCCCTAGAGCATTGGCAAATGAAGACACGAGTTGACGGCATCTGACACAAGGAGATGTTAGAAGAAGACCACAATGTACTACACACATAAGACAACATCCAATGGCGCGGATATTTTTGGGCTCTCACATGAAGGATCATGGAACTACATGAATACATTTAAGACATGTGTGAAGCTCTGCAAATGAAGAAGAGGAGTGATCCTACTCAAAGCAACCTTGACGACATGTGGCACGAAGGAAGGAATTGAGAAAAGTTTACGCGAGCCACCTTCGATCATCAAGGATTGTCCGCTTTCAACTCCGGAGGATCACTCACGATGAAAAGCTCGAAGGCTAAGGTATACACTAATCTCTCAAGGTACTTTTGGATATGATATATTTCTTTTGATATATCCGTGTTTTTATCCAATAGTATGTTTTGATTCTATGCCTTGCACCTTTAATGATCATGTTGATAGGCTAGAATTTCTTGAGTATGATAAAGAGGCTATGTTGTGCTTTAACTTTGTTAATTACTTGCCTAATGAACCCATGCCTAATGAGAGCCTCAGCGCTGAGCAAGAAACTTATGCTACTTTTAATCACAACTTTCTCTGTTCACCAAATTTAATTTGTGGTTATGGTTGCATATGTTTGTTTCACACTTTGCAAATCTTGGACTTGCTTCATGCTTGGTCGAGCTCGTGACCTTAAAAGAGCGTATGTCGGGAGAACACCTGGTTTCACTAACCATGCAGGTCATTAAACCTTAATCAAGAGGAGGGAAGCTATGCCCCGAAAGAATCACGAGCTTGAACATCTCCGCCACCGAATCTCGAGTACGGACGTTGCTGTTTTCATGAATTTTGAGCACCTGATCAGATATGTAGAAGAAGGAAAAAGTTGAAAATCAGAAGCTCCATTAAGTGCTGATTCCAACGCCTCCAAGATCGATGAATTTGAAAACTAGTAGATGGAGATATGACAAACACATTAGGCGCTGCACAGTCTGAAATCAGATTTGGACAGATTGCAGCGTTGGAGTAAAACGAGCATAACTCGCTCGTTTGGAGTCCGTTGGGGGTCAACAAAGACTTGATGGAAAGACAATTTCATGTGTCACGCATTGGAGAAATTATTTGCTACATGGTCTGGTCTGGGCAGAGAGGAAAATTCATGAAAGAGGAAGCAGTGATGAAAAGCAAAGGAGGAGAAGGTGACGATGATGCAAAGGAAACGATCGGGCAAGCCTCTCATCAAATAAAATGATCGTGTCAAGCATGGAGAGTGGATCAAAGCTGCATGGACACCTTCAAATCTTGCATGAAGGACCATGGCTTCGCGACAACAAAAAGGTACGTAAGAAAGTCGAGCTCTATGACTTTAAAAGAAGCGCTTTGCGGGAGGCAACTCGTTTTCTTTTGTTTATGTTTATATATATAATATGACCGTCTACATTGTGATCTTAAACTGAACCATCAAGTGACATTGTACCATTGCTCTAATAAATACCACAACACCATGTTGTTTGATTTAAATGCTATTGAGGGAGCACTTTGTTCTTGATATTGGAAAACTTGTAGACCTTTTTGTGTGCCTATTAGTGTTTAGGTTCTTTTCCTTTGTGTCCTTTTAGAGAGAAATATGAAGTTGGCACCATCCTTTAACTCTAAGCTTGTGGCTAGTTAATTTAGGCTAACTCTTGCATTTGTTTTAGACAATCACCATATCATGTCATTTTGTTCATCCATGTCATATTGCATTACATGTTTTGTTTTGATCTAACTTTTTGTCCAAACAACCTAAGCCTACCTATAGCCCCACCGAAAACCCGTAGCCAACAAGGGTAGGGTTGACTTGTGTTGATTGGCTTGCACTATTTCGGTTGGCCAAGCCCACCTCTATCCCTTGCTCTAACTAAAAACTTTAACTAGCCCTCCTATGAGAAAACCTTTCACACCTTTAGCCCTCCTAAAACCATAGGTTTGTTTTCCGTAAAAAAAAGACTCTTAGCACCACCTTAGATAGAATTTCTATGCTTGACTCCCTCTCTTCAAAATTCTTATTTGAGCCAAAAATATAGAATACCCATAACCTACCCTTAAAACCTTGTTAGTTTGGTTGTTTGATCTTTTCAACCCTTGCTAACATTTGCTTGTGCTAACTCTTTGCATTTGCATTTTGTATCCCCCTCATTGTCATCTTCCGCTTTTTGATAGCTTGGTCTTTTTGTGAAACTTTATGATGAATGCTTTCATATCTATGTTAATGCTTGCCGGTATGCGTTACTCCTTTTTGCAATCTTGTGTAAACATGGTGTTTAGACATGATTGGAGACCACCATCATTCAGTTTTACATACCTTGCTATCTTGTTGCATTGGTTGGTTTATAAACTTTGCAATGCGCCCTACTTGTCTTACACTATAAGGAATTGTTAATCTTGGAATAAGCATGGTGTTTTGACCTTGGTTAATAAATCTTTATGGCAAGGGAGAAGTTTGGCAACCACTTTGTAAGCATGGAGCTTAGAATTTGGTGTAAACATTGTTTTGTCTCTATACCATCATATCATTTGCATGCACCCTTGCACACACGTACACCCATTAGGTTTTTAATTTTTCACTAGATTAACTATGCCACAAGTTAAGATCTTAGGGGATGTCTTTGGTTTGTCGGCATAGAGTGAGTATTCCCGACCGTCACTTCAGGGGTACTTTGTGCTTTAAAATTGTTTTACAGCCATTGTGAATCACTCCCATTCAATTGGGACGGAGGCTTGTGACAAAGGGTGAACATTGGAGGACAATCAAGACAAAGTGAAGAGTATGACGAACCACACATGGCGGTAGGACTTCAAGATGGTTCATCATCTTCCATGCCTAGCAACATGCTAAGCATGGGGGAGGATTTGGTGGACATGAGAAGACCGCATGGAGTAAGGATCGCGGTTCTTCTTCCATGTTAAGCACAATGCTTAAGCATGGGGGAGGCCGCGCTACACTTCAAGCATCAAAGGACGGTAACAAATCCTCAACCCTCTTTTTGTCCTCGTCTTTCTATATGCTTGTACATATGTTTATGCCTTCAACAACCTTAGATGCAACCTTTGTATATCTCTCTATAGAATAACATGGCTACTAGGAGTACAACCTAGGTTTGTTTTTGTTTTCAATAATAATCACCATTACCTTGTGCTCACCATGATGATATCTCGTATACTTACTTATGGATATATGATGATTGTTGCCACTTTGATCATTCTTGTGCTTGGTTTTTATACGATTAAGCTAGTGCTCTCTCTTTTAATATGAATCTGAAATTTAATTTAATGCTAGCCTAATCTTTTGTGGAGGTTATGATAACTTAAGTCCCATAGTTGTTTTTTGTTGCTCTCAATTTTGAATGAACCAAAGATCCTTTTTTATTCTCAAAAAGTTATGCTAACCTTCTCATGAGTACCGCTTGCATTTTGCTCTACCCATCCAAAGCCCAAACTTACTTGAGTGCAAAACATTAGTATATACAAGATTTATTTTTGGGTGCATTAATTCAAGGCTTGATTTCTCTGGCTCAAGACTAAGGAGCTGATCATTCCGTTTTTGCGTATCGTTCTTTATGCTAGCCCCTTCTATCTGTGCATTGTGAGTTTCCACATTGGGAATTTCGCAAACATCGCCGGATATCCAACCACAAAACCCAAATATATCTTTTTTTGTGTTTACCTCCTTGACCACAACCCAATATATGAGTATGGATGAATATTTTGAGGAAGATTACAAGGAAGGTGCTTCAAGTGAGTAAGGGAGACTTCCAAAAGGATCCCTAGAAGATTTTTCGGGTATCTCTCTCTAAGAAAATATGAGAGCTTCAATTTCCACCTTGGCACATTTATCACCTCTTTTGCCCGAAGACGAGCAAACGTCTAAGCATGGGGGTGCCAAGGAAGTGCTAGTATAGTCTAGAGTTCAAGGGGAGCAAATCAAAAAAAAGAAGAAAAAAAAGAAAAAAAAGAGAAAGAGAAAAAGTATGATGAAAGAAAAAAAATGATAAAAGACAAAAAGTATGATGAGAAAAAGAAAGAAAGAATAAAAATAATAATAGTAAAATAAAGCTCCCCGGTTCTCTAGCTATGTTTAGTGCTTTTTGAGTTTTCAAAAAGGATTCAAGATCAAGACCCATACTCATCTTTCCAACCATGTGCAATCCGATAACGAGGATCTCGTTTGTGCCTCGGGATCACTCTTTGTCATTTGCACATGTCCACCTATCTAAAAGTGTTTGTATTTTTTCTCTCCCCCCCCCCTCCTTGAAAACATTATTTTTCCAATGACCTTTTTGACGAGTCTCGGTAAGTCCATGAGAAGCTTGTCTTGTTTTGATAATATCTCGACTATAATATCTTGGTAGGACTAAACTTTCCCATAGCTCCATATAAAGCCTTCCACCAAATATTTGAGAGAGGAAAAGAGTAGAACAAGTAGGCTTGAGAGACAAGATGAGATGAGAGTTCATGAGCAAGATGCAAGGAGGTTTATTATTGATCTTGGTAAAGCAAAGTTTTCTTCATCCCACTCTTTATTTTCAAAATTTCTGAGATTTGTTTAAAATTTGAGAGCATGTTTAATTACTTGTGGAAAGAGCTTAAATGATATCTACCCTCCATAGAGATGAAAGCTAGTTACATTATGAAACTATAACATATATAAACTTGGAGAGCATTATGTTTTCTCATGTATGAACAAGTGTAGGGTATGAACATTGAAAGGCAATGCTGACATCCATTAAAAGGCTTACTCGAGGACGAGCAAGGTTTAAGCATGGGGGTATGTTGACGGTCAATTTCTGTCAACCAAGAGCACTTGTTACACTTTGGTTTGAGCTTTGATTTATAACTAACCCGCCACTAGGCATACTAATGATGTAACAAGTTCGCACTTGCATGTGGTTTTTGGAGAGTGTTGTTTACGCAGGAATTAGGTACCTAAATGAGGACTTCCGGGTGGAGTTCATCTAGCACTTTGTGAGAAGATCACGAAGCCCGGCACGAGTCAAGACACAAAGTGAACATAACTCCAAATGACCCGAGGACCGAAGCATGAAGCCATGAAACCCCGAGGACCCGAACGGAAGATGCGGGAGTTTGCGCGCCAAGCACCCTTATCTAAACCGCGGGAAAAATGACGTCAAGGACCCACATGGACTTCGGCAAATATTCAAGAAAGTGCGGGAAGCATCGTGGCCGAAGATGGGCCCGAACCGGGCCGAAAAAGGCCTGGGCCGGTCGGCCCATGCCGACCGCCCTAGGGTGTTCCGGGCCCGGTTCGGCCTCCCCTTTGACCTACACGCTCCTCGGCTCATTTATAACCCTGCCTCCGACGGCCGCCACATCAATTCATCAGAACTCGGCGAAACCTAGAAGTGAGCACCGTAGGGAGACGACGGCCGCCGCAAGTCCTTGAAGTTGTCTAAGAGATGGCCTAGGCCGACCCTAGCCGCCATGGCCGCCCTGCGTGGTTGTGCCATGGCGGAGTTCTAGAGCTAGTTGAGGTCTTCGATGGTATGTACTCGGTGGCGATGACCTAAACGCATCTACTATGTGAGTAAAGTACTTCATGTCATCCGATCTTTAGCGACTCGATTCCTCCCTTTTATGATCTTGTGCTTTCTTGGGTTTGCTTTATTTCAGTCTACTGTTAACATAGATTGCTCGGGGTGATCTCGTAGCCATGGGGGCTAGGGGTTCATACCAGATCCACCAAGGAGTACGACACGCTCCCTATGAGCGTGCTCTTAGGTTTACCCATACAAGAACGGGGCATCGTGATAGGGTGTCGATCACGTGTACGATGGGATGCCTTAGAGGGTTTGACCGGAGGGTAGTAGTTTAAAGATGGCTTTTAGATGAGATGCTTGTTGCACTTGCTCTTTCGGCTAGAACAACAACTAGAAGATGTAGGCCTTAGTTATCCTTGTTTGTTCCTTTATGTTGCCTATGTTATGGATGAGATCAACCTTTACACTTCACTCATATACCTATTAGGTTTATCTCATACGCAATCAACGCTTAATGTTAGGTTAGTTTGGCTAGACAAGATAGAGAACCTTAGCGGTTTGCTTCCGATCCTTGGATTGACAATCCTTGGGGGGACCCTCCTTGGTGAAAAAGGCATCAAGTCACCCATAGGCTTGCGGTGAACTTCAACACGGTTTTGAACCGTCAACACTAACCATATTGTTGAGCATGTCTTTGTAGACATTTCTAGGTCCCATGGATGCAAAAATACTACATCCCAAAATGAGAAGATAGTATATATTTTGAGGCAAAACCGGCAAGAAGAAAAAGAAGAAAAGAGCACCGTCGGATGAACCGACGGTACCTTGGAAGAAGGCTTCGGTGCAATGGTCGGATGAAGTAGTACACTGCGGAAGAAGACTCAAGTCAGCATGACCACCGGATGTACCGACAGCGGATATTCTAGTAGCACCGGATGATTGCCAGTGAAGCAGCAGCTGATTTTAGTAGCACCGGATGAACCGACGGTGTAGCAGCGGTTCATCCGGTGGCCGTGTGTTTGCTAACAGAGAGGTTCTGGGAAGAAACCCTTAAGCACCGGATGAACCGATTGTCATGAGGATATAAGCAACGCTTCATCCGACAGCACCAAAGAAGCTAACAGTAAGGTTTTAGGAAGAAATCCTTCAGCACCGGATGAACCGACGGTTAAGTGAGGAACCCATCGGTCTATGCATCGGAACAACTGTGTCAGTAGATTGCAACGGCTAAGTGACATGGATGGGGCACCGGATGAACCGATAGCCCTGGAATACTAGCATCGGTTCATCTGACGCTGTGTTTTTCAGTGGACGTTAGCCAACGGCTCTTTGGACACCTTGGGCTATTTATACCCCCTCCACTCACCCATCTGAAGTAGCTGGATTGTGTGGAAGTGCAGAGGAGTTCAAGACACATTGAAGATCATATCCAATCCATCCAAGTGCTAGATTGTTCATCCATTGACTTGCACATGCTTTGTGTGTGTGCTTAGTGTTAGGCTTAGCTTAGGGCTGAGTGAGTGCAAGGTGTGCCTACCTTGTGAGGTGATTCTCGACTGGATCAAGTTGTACGAGGTGTGCCGGAAGCCTTGGAGCCTAGGTGGCTCTCCAGTAAATGTCTTCGACCCTCCGGCTTGGTGTGGAGCGGCGAGGACACTTTGTGCAGGGGACGTGGAGACCCCCTTCCCTTGGTGGAGAAGCTCCTTAGTGGAGGCGGCATCAAGGTGACCAAGGGAGCTTGGCGAGTGTCTTTGTGGCGAGCCTTTGTGGCAAGTCAAGTGGTGCTCTTAGAAGAGACTTGGTGACCGGGAAGCAATACTCTTGTGTGGAGTGCTTCAACAACGTGGACTAGGGGTGGCTTAGTGCCTACCGATACCACGGGATAAATCGCGTGTCAAGAGTTTTCTTCCTCTCATCCCCTTTTACGTTTCCGCATTACATTCTTGCAATCCTTGTGTGCCTTTACTTTCCTAGAGTAGTATCTTGCTAGGATTGGCTATAGGTTGCAAAACTTGTTTTGTGATGGGAGTTTCACACTAGAACAACCTTAGTTGCACATCTAGATATCATGTTCTAGTTTATGTTTCTTGCAAATAGTGGTAAGCCATAGGCTAAGTTTTTAAGTTGCCTAATTCACCCCCTCCCCCTCTTAGGCTACGAGCATCCGATTCCTTACAAGTGGTATCAGAGCCAGGACTCACTTCCTACACAAGGATACGCCAATTCGATTGGCAATTTGTGAAAATAGGCTCATTGGATCGGTTAGGCTTCACCGCCTAGTGAGTTGCTCTTTAGAGGATGAAAGTGGTGGATACCATAGGTTTGGCTCCACATTTCGATGGCACGGGTTATTCTCGTTGGAAGGTCCTCATGGAAGCTTATTTACAAGCTAAGAATCTTGATGTTTGGAGGGTCACCTTTGAGGGTGTTAAAAATGGTTCAAGGAAGGAGAAGCAATTTGATGTTATTGCAAAGAGTATCATTTTATCCTCTCTAGATGTAGGCATTTTCAATAGAGTTTTTACTAGTGAAAATGCTCATGTGCTATGGAATACCATCAAGGAACAAAATGAGGGTTCAAAAGAAGTAGCTAATGAACGCTACGGTTGTCTCCTTGAGGAATTCAATAGCTTTAAGCAACTTGAGAATGAAAATGCCGAATCTATGTACTCACGCCTAAATGTTCTTATCAATGAGATTAATGCTTTAGGTGTGAAGAACATCACGGACATGAACATGAACCGCAAGATCCTTCAAAGTCTTCGAAAGCCCGACTATGACTTGGTGAAAGCTATCATCTATGAGAAGAAGCTCGAAGACTTAAAGCCATCTCAAATCTTGAGCAAGATAATGGCACATGAATTTCAAGTCATGCCCAAGCCCAAGAAGGTGCCCCAAGAGAAGCCCCAAGAGAAAGCTCAAGAAAAGCCCCAAGAACCATCTTCTCCAACCGCAAGTCATGCTCTTTCAAGCCAACAAGAGAAGGAGTTGAGAAGAATGGCGATTCATGGAAGCTCAAGTGAAGATGATGATGGTGATAACGATGAAAGCTCCTCAAGTGATGAAGAGGTCGAGTCAATGGTTGGCATGTACGTGAAAAAGATCTTCAAGTATGTGAAGAAAGTCAACATGTACGGCTACAACATCCACTTGAGAGAAGGGCGTCATCATCAACACATCAAGTTTTCCAAGATCAAGCGCAAGCCCAAGAAGAAGGTCATCAAGGAGAGGAAGCCAAAGCAAGAAGTACTCACCGCCATCCGTGAGTGGATAAGTGGTGGAGAATCAAGTTCTTGTAGCTCAAGCAATGAATCAAACAAGAACTTCACCACCCGCTTCATGCAAGGTCCCTTATCATCATCACACATGTGCCTTATGGCCCAAGGTATGGAAAGCAATGTAAGTGATGATGAATCTGATGACACCTCAATTGATGATCTTATTGAGCTAGTAAATGAGCAAAAAGGGATGCTAGAAAAACAAGCTAATGAAATTAAAGAACTTAATGCTCTCAATGATCTTAGTGTCACCCTTGCTACAAATTATGAACATTTGTTGTGCAAATTCCACTTGCTTAGCAAGGAGTGTGATGAGCTAAAATCTAAGCTTGAGAACATTGAGATTAAAACTAGTGATCCCTTTAAGCTTAATGAATCATCTATCCCTTGTGCAATTCCTATCTCCAAGGTAGATGCTTCAACTTCTTGCATTGATTTAATTGATGAATCTTGCTCACCATCTTGCAGTGAGAATGTTGTAGAAGAAACATATGATTATCTCATACGCATGAAGAATGATGAGCTCAAGCAAGAAGTGAAATGGCTCCGAGAGAAGTTGGTTAGCTTGATGGGCAAGGGCAATAAGGAACAAGTGGACGTCTCTCAAGACATGAAGAGCAAAGTCCAACCTTCTCAAGATAACCGTGAACACATGGTGAAGAAGCTTGAGAAGGGTTCAACCGTGACTTGCTACAAGTGTCATGAAGAAGGGCACAAGTTCTACAAATGCCCTCAATTTGTCAAGAAGATGAACAAGGGTGAGAAGAAGAAGATGAACACCACCATCAAGAGCTCTCTCATCTACACCAAGCCCAACCGCAAGAACAAGATCAAGAGCAACTCCTATGTCATCAAGAAGAAGGCTAATGGCAAGGTGGTTGCACACAAGGTTGAGAAGATGAAGGAGTGGGGTTGGAACCAATCCATTTGGGTGCCCAAGGAAGTCATCACCAACATGAAGGGGCCTCAAATGGTTTGGGTTCCTAAGGCCACATGAAGGCCATGAGAGCGGAGACTTGGGAGGCTTGGCACAAAGAAGAAGTGAAGATTCAAGTCTAAGAAGCCAAGCTTGCAAGATTGGACATGTGTTGCCCAAGCTCCCCGGTTAAGGTAATGGAAACTAGAACTCATCTCTTGTATCATTGTAGCTCCATTGCCTTGTTTAGGTTGCATTTGTTGCTTTGCCTAGTTGTTTACATATGGTAGGTTGCCTATGTCATGTGCTAACCCATGAGCAACCTACATGGTTTGATTAGTGTGTAGGAAAGCTACACTTGTTTCTTTCATGATGCATGTTTTCATGTATATCTCTTTGCATCATGAGCAAGCTATAGGGTTAGCTCCCCTCTTTGTTGTCATAAACAATGTGCATACATTTGGTTGGTGATTCAAACACTAAATGCACACATTTAGGGGGGGCTCACCCTATGGTTTGTTTATGGGACTAACATTGTTTCAAGCTTATCTTGTGTAGTCCCTTGGTGACGCGTTCCGGTGCGGTACTTCATTCTAAGATAATGCTATTTCACTCTAAATGTGATCTAACATCTCTAAGAGAGTGAATATAACAATATGAGCTTCATGCTATTGAGTCATGTCCTTGCGAGCTTATGTCTCTATATAAGTTCAAAGGTAATGTACTCATACATTCCTAATCCTTGTGGTACCCCAAGTGTCTTCTTTTGCAAGCTTCTTTCAAAGTGGTGTCATCTCCAAGTGATATCACTTCCAAGTGGCTTATCTCAATGTGGTGCCAACAAGGTAGAGAGAAAGATAGCCCTCGGAGGTATGCAATGCTCAAAATCTACAAGTGATAATGTTACAAAAACTCTCTTGTCTTATCTCTTGTCTTTTAAGCTACCTTCTTACATGATATGCTCTAAGCTTCCTTATCTTACAAGTATTTGTAGTTGTGCACTTGATTTTCACACTATCATTTTGTGCACACACTTAGGGGGAGCTTAGTTTGTATCATGCTAGTCTCATGAGCTTGTGATCCACCTTAGTTATTCGCACATGTGGTATCTTCATTGATATCATACATATGGATCATGGTTCATGCGGCTTTCTCCCTTGTATTTAACATTTCTCTTTGAGCTATGATTGCTAGGACTTGCTAAATTTCCTTTGGAGATCCTTTTGTTTTGGACACTTTTTGGAGATTTTATTCCAAAGGGGGAGAATTTGGAGCCAAAGCAAGCCAATGTTTCCAAAGGAGGAAGTAGCAAACTATATGTGAAGAGAAGATCATGATAGAGGGAGAACACATCTAGAGGGAGTTGGATGATGGTAAGCATCCAAGCAAGTGTAAGTAGTTCAATTTTGTCAATTTTTGTAAATTTATGCTTGCTTTGATTGTGTTGTCATAAATCACTAAAAAGAGGGAGATTGTAGCGAACATGGCCTCATATGCCATTTGTTCTAGATTGATTTTGGTGATTAATGACAACATGATCAATGGGACTAACCATATTGTTGAGCATGTCTTTGTAGACATTTCTAGGTCCCATGGATGCAAAAATACTACATGCCAAAATGAGAAGATAGTATATATTTTGAGGCAAAACCGGCAAGAAGAAAAAGAAGAAAAGAGCACCGTCGGATGAACCGACGGTACCTTGGAAGAAGGCGTCGGTGCAATGGCCGGATGAAGTAGTACACTGCGGAAGAAAACTCAAGTCAGCATGACCACCGGATGAACCGACGGCGGATATTCTAGTTGCACCGGATGATTGCCAGTGAAGCAGCAGCTGATTTTAGTAGCATCGGATGAACCGACGGTGTAGCAGCGGTTCATCCGGCGGCCGTGTGTTTGCTAACAGAGAGGTTCTGGGAAGAAACCCTTAAGCACCGGATGAACCGATGGTCACGAGGATATAAGCAACGCTTCATCCGACGACACCAAAGAAGCTAACAGTAAGGTTTTGGGAAGAAATCCTTCAGCACCGGATGAACCGACGGTTAAGTGAGGAACCCATCGGTCTATGCGTCGGAACAACTGTGTCAGTAGATTGCAACGACTAAGTGACGTAGATGGGGCACTGGATGAACCGATGGCCCTAGAATACTAGCATCGGTTCATCCGACGCTGTGTTTTTCAGTGGACGTTAGCCAACGGCTCTTTGGACGCCTTGGGCTATTTATACCCCTTCCACTCACCCATCTGAAGTAGCTGGATTGTGTGGAAGTGCAGAGGAGTTTAAGACACATTGAAGATCATATCCAATCCATCCAAGTGCTAGATTGCTCATCCATTGACTTGCACATGCTTTGTGTGTGTGCTTAGTGTTAGGCTTAGCTTAGGGCTGAGTGAGTGCAAGGTGTGCCTACCTTGTGAGGTGATTCTCGAGTGGATCAAGTTGTATGAGGTGTGCCGGAAGCCTTGGAGCCTAGGTGGCTCTCCAGCAAATGTCTTCGACCCTCCGGCTTGGTGTGGAGCGGCGCGGACACTTTGTGCAGGGGACGTGGAGACCCCCTTCCCTTGGTGGAGAAGCTCCGTAGTGGAGGCAGCATCAAGGTGACCAAGGGAGCTTGGCGAGTGCCTTTGTGGTGAGCCTTTGTGGCAAGTCAAGTGGTGCTCTTGGAAGAGACTTGGTGACCGGGAAGCAATACTCTTGTGTGGAGTGCTTCAACAACGTGGACTAGGGGTGGCTTAGTGCCTACCAATACCACGGGATAAATCGCGTGTGAAGAGTTTGCTTCCTCTCATCCCTCTTTACGTTTCCGCATTACATTCTTGCAATCCTTGTGTGCCTTTACTTTCCTAGAGTAGTATCTTGCTAGGATTGGCTATAGGTTGCAAAACTTGTTTTGGGATGGGAGTTTCACACTAGAACAACCTTAGTTGCACATCTAGATAGCATGTTCTAGTTTATGTTTCATGCAAATAGTGGTAAGCCATTGGCTAAATTTTTTAGTTGCCTAATTCACCCCCTCCACCTCTTAGGCTTCCAGCATCCTAGTCCTTACAATTCTCACATTATTAATGTCTCATTTAATACTCGTGTATTTGAATATAAATATTTTGTTGCCCGTAGCAATGCACAGACATTTTCCAAGTGTTTCTCTAAAAAAGGGTCAGGTTGTACTCTCTGCGTGCCTAAAAAAAGAACATTGTGCAGGGTTGTTGGACAAGAAAAGAAAAAGATGTGCAAGTGTTCTTGGGATTGCCTTTCCTCACCGGAATTTTCGTTGGTGGGACTTCGAAATTCTCCCACCCTTTAACCAAGTTATGCTAGCAAGATATGGATAATGGATGGCGCCTTCTAACGAAACTAAATTCCTTGTATGATAAAGTCATATAGTTTGAATTTCCTCCCTTGGACTTTGAATTTTGTAACCCACTACTAAGCCATGAACCTTCAGTACCGGGTCATCAATACCGGGAGGTATTTTGGCTCGGTAGTGAAAGTCTTTTGTGGACTACTAAATTGAATCCGATAGTAGTATTATCATTAGTCCTGGTAAGGCATGGGACTATGGGATGAAAGGTTATTTTTATAATGAGAGCATATCGGGTGGAAACCAACTCAGTGACATGGACTATAGCATATCTGTAGTACACCGCCCCTTGGTAAATTCAAACTTTTACTTTTACTATGTGCTAGGGGGCTGGAGCCCGGTCCCCCCTCCCCCCCCACCCACCCACCCACACACACATACATGATGCCTCTGTCCCTGGTGCTAGGCGTGGTGGCTATATGTCGCTTTAGCGACAGTATAGCCAGCCATCACGCCGGACGATAACGCACGCGGAGGGAGTGATTTTGGACATCGTGTTCCTCATGGCACCCACACAAAGGTAATTTTCTTTTCTTTTTTCTTTTTCCTTTTCTTTTTATTTCTTTCTTTCTATTATTTATTTTTCTTGTTTGATTGTTATATATTTTTTCTTTTCCTTCTTCTTTCCCTTTTAGTTTTCTTTGTTTTACACATTTTTACTTGTTGTTTTTCCTTTTTCTTATTTATTATTTAATTTTCTTTTTTTCTTTCTTACCCTTTATTCTTTTGTTTCGTGTTTTCCTTTAGTTCTTTTTCTTTTTATTTTCTCTCATGTTGTTTTTCTTCCACATTATTTTCTTCTTTATTTATAATATTTAAATTTTCTATTTATCTTCTTCTTTTCTTTCGTTACTTCTTTCTTATTGTTTTCTTTTCACTCTCATTCATGTCGGTTTTTTTCTCATATTATTTTTCTTTAGTGTTTTCTTTTCCTCTTCCATTCTTTCCCTTTCTTTATTTCTTTTCCGTGTTATTTTTCTTCCTGTCCGAATCATTTATTTTTTGTTACTTTTTTTATTCTCTTCCGTTTTATTTTTCTATACTTGTCTTTTTGTATTTGATTTATTTTGTATTCTTTCTTTCTATATTTGACTTCAATTTACTTATGCTTTCCTCTGCACTCCTACGAATTAGAGGTCAAAACAAGACAACATGTGGTAGCTACGGTTGGATACTGGACTTTATTCTCTCGGGTTGTAACACACGGACATATTTGCTAGTCTTTACATGCTTGTTGTCTTTTTAGAATATTTATTTCTCTTTCTCTCTATAAATATTTGTTCATCCTCTATAATTTGTCCCATCAATTCATATAATTTGTTATGTATGTACAAATATTTTGTTCTGTGAGTTTGTAGAATTTGTTCCACAAGTATATAAGTTTGTTCTGTCAGTTCATATAATTTGTTTGCGCGTACAATTTTTGTTCCGGTAATTTTTAGAATTTGTTCTGTCAGTTTATATAATTTGTTCATATGTACATAGTTTAAATAATTTGTTTTGATAGTATGTAGAGTTTGTTCCATAGGTATACATATTTGTTCCATCAGTTCATATAATTTGTTCGCACGTACAAATTTTTTGTTCTGTTAGTTTGTAGAATTTGTTCTCCAGCTATATAATACACAAAATATACAATTTTAATTAAAATGATACAAATAAAAAGTTCATCAAAATATAGTGGGATCTTGTTTCAAAGTTTTTATTATCAGAAATCTAATGGTGTATTCGAAATTTAATTTTGATGTTCAATTTATAATTTATAAATTTTTTAGTTACAATTCATATTACATGTGGCTCATGTCATTAGTTTTTGCACATCACATCTCATCCACCCATACCGGTTCACCCCTCAGCGCTACTGCTGACACCGAAATCGGCGTGACAGTTAGATTTTTTTTTGTTGCCGCAACGATAGCTAGACGCACCCATTGCTAGGCGTCTCATTGCCTCACACCATCATTCCTTTATTGCTTTGTTTCTCATATGAAAGAGCAATAGCAAAATATGTTGCTTCTCGAACCATCAACATCTTTGTTTATCTCTTTTTTTTAAAAAAAGAAAACGAACCGGGCAGAACATGCATCTTTGTTTATCTCAATCAAACTGAGTTTTACACGGCGTCTTATCCACTCCGCTCATGATCAGCACGCTTTGTTTGCCATCAAAATTGCCAAACACATGGTTATGATCCTCCTTTTTAGTTATCAACTTATCATCATAATGTAACTCGAGAGCACATTTTTGATAGGCCCTGTTTAGTTGGCCAAAAGTTTTGACAAAAGTGGTAAAAATTTTGCATTGGGTCGCGTGCGCAGAGAGAAAAAAATGAACTGACACGATTCTTTAGGTGAAAATTTTTTGTGAAACATTTGCATCTAGAGAACCGTGTCAGTTCATTTCTTCTCTCTGTGCACACAATTCAATGCAAAAATTCAACCAACTAAGGGCTTGTTCGTGGAATTATGATAAATATAACAAGAAAATTATGATAGCTACCTTAAGAGATCCGGATTTATTCCGGGTCGGAAACCAATTTACTCATGATATGGATACTAAGAGACTCGGAATTAATCCACTAGTAAAGAGGTGTGAAATCAATCCAGCTCTTTGGTCTTTTTGTTGTACTTATTATGATGAGTAAATTAGTTCTCGACCCAGAATAAATTCGGGTCTCTATAATACTCCCTCCGTCCTGATTTGATCTGCGTATAACAAAATAAAATGTGTCCATAAATGATATGTGTATTCCCAGTTAGGATTAATCGTGGCATGAATTACTTGGCTGGCTGGCTCATTTGTTGATGCATCACAGAGAGGAATTAAAGTTCTCCTTGGTCTTTGCGTTATACAGTTAGACGCATATCAAACCTGGACGGAGGGAGTATCTATATTGATTTTTTCTATAGTATTTGTCATTTCCGTCCGGATTGAATCCCATGGAAACGAATAAGTCCTAAACATGGCCTAAACAGGGTCTAGATACAGTGGTGAAATTTTAATGAAATTTTGATGGTGAAATTTTGATTAAAAGTGGTGAAAGTTTATGCATTAGACCGCGTACGCAGAGAGAAAAAATGAACTGACACGATCCTCTATGTGAGAATTTTGGTGAAACATTTAGGAACTAAATAGGACCGTACATTCATCAAATGTGGGTCGAGGAGTGGGCTTTGCTGGCTTTGGAGCTCAGAGACTTTGACCAGCGCATGTAGATTCCATCCACAATCGTATCTCGGTGCGCGTGCGCGCGTCTGCAAAGTCTTCTCGCCTTCCCGGCGCTTCCGGGTCAACCACACTGTCGCTACTCCGGGTAGAGTCACCTCCACGGTCCGTAGCGCGGGAAGCCGCCGCGGCCGCCAGCCCGCCACCAACCGACACGATCGCTCACTGACCGCCGGGACCTCTCCGCCGCACCGCTCGTGTGGGCCCACAGGTCACCCGACTTGGGGGACTGAGATCCTCTAACATTGCTCCCCTGCCATTGAGTGACCGCCATATGGGTCCAAGGGCTGTGAGTCCCGCATGTCTGTGACTCAATGGTAGAGGTTGAATGTTAGAGCATCCAGTTCCGACTTGGGTGCCACTCGCCAGCAACCGCGAGGCCTCCAAAGTCCGAGCAGCCGCACCTCTCGGTAGTCGGTACGTCGGGGACCACGCCCGCCCGGGCGGGCCCCACCGCCACGGCCAGTACAGGCGAAGAAACACTTCCCCCGTCGGGGCCCACCTGTCCGTGACGCGGAGCAGGCGTGCTCCAGTCAACAGGGGTAGGGAGGGAGTGCCGCGACTCCTAACTCCGGTGGGCGCGCTCGCACCGCCGGACGGCTCAAAACCAGGGCGGAGCGCGCGCCTCACGCGCTCACCAGTCGAGACGACGGGGTGACTTCGCCGGAACCAGCCAGCCCGGTCGCGGAGCCAGACCGTCTTCCGGCTCTCCGGTGAGCGATCCAGATCTCCACGGCTCTCTGTAGTCTCCTCTCTGTCTCTGGTCCCTCCAATGGTTCAGTTACCTCGAGCGTTCTTTCTTTTTTAAAAATTTGCTCTCTTTATCCATCGGTGGGTTGAGGATTCGGCTCCCTGGTTCCGCTGTTCGGATAGGATTCCGACGCGTTCCATGCTCCGTGGGTTGAATTGCTTGTTTGTCTTGGGGCTAAAATGGCGTGTGTTGCAAATTGCGACGTGTGGCCTTCTCAGTTCTCACCCCTTCCGGCAAATTCGTGGGTTCATTGGGATTTGCGACTTGAGAATCGGGGAAGGAAGTGTGTCCACGATACGTTATCCTGTATGTACGTATTGCAAATGTAGATGATGCTCCGGTCCTGTGCTGTGAGGATGGCTTTGTTCTGTGTCTGGTAATTTGGGCGTTCTTGCTTATACTGATCGAAGAAAAATATCAGTATCAGTAACGGTATGATTGTTTCTCAGGACGTGGCTTGCTGGTCAGCAGGATATCACCGGGTAAGCCAGCAGTTCATTGTGAGAGGACCACTGGGCTAGAGCAATGTTCTCCTTGTTCTATGGCCTATGGAAGTATGTGTTTACCAAGGATGAGTTCCGTGTTCTTATTCTTGGTGTGGATAAGGCTGGCAAGACGGTAATTTCTCTCAGCCTTTCATTTCTTATAACAAGATTTCGGTACTTCTCTGTGCACTCATAGTCCCTGATGTCAATTTTACTCAAACTTACCGACTATTAGTTCCTATTCTGCTTATCGTGATGTTCTATGTAAGCTACATTGCTTTGCAAACACTTTGCCTTTGATTCAAAATGTGATGTCTGGATTCCTTTGCCTATATAGTGACATGTTTCTGGAACTGGTGATGTAGACTTTGCTGGAGAAGTTGAAATCCATATATCTGAAGGGGGATGGACTTCCACCTGATCGTGCCGTTCCTACTGTTGGACTTAACATTGGACGCATTGAAGATGCGAATGCAAAACTTGTTTTCTGGGATCTGGGTGGTCAGGTAAGATTATTGGTGCCTCATATGGACTCAGTTTTCTTAGTAAGCTCTCTGTTACTGCAATGCCTTTGTGGTTGGTAGTTGAATGTTGTCAAGTTAATCAAGTTAGCATCATGAATATACATTTTTAATATCATTATTAAATTATTTTACATTGAAAGTGGATCTTTGTCATGAACTGAAAATGAAGAGATGCTCTGTTGGTTCACTTACATTGACAATGTATGGATTCTTTTCACATCTTCTATCATGTGCTATATGTGTGTTTTGCTAATTTGCCTAATAAAGGAGGAAATTATGGCAGAAACATGAGATACATTCCATATTGGAGTTATCTATTATGTCGACATATATTTGATGTGGTTATTACGGATGGGGCGACTGTTAGAAAAGACTAACCTTTTCTTTGCTATAGGAAATGGAATTAATGTAAAGCTAATTTCACCCTAATACCCTATATGTCACCACATGCTAGTACTATAAGATTCCCTGCTCAAGTTCAGATTTCTGACACACTTTACCTGCTTGGCAGGTTGGCCTACGCACAATCTGGGAGAAATACTACGAAGAAGCTCATGCCGTAATGTATGTTATCGATGCTGCTACTACATCTTCATTCGAAGATGCCAAATCTGCTCTGGGTAGGTTAATTCATTTTCGTCTTATTTATGAACTACTTTATTTATTGCTGATGCATTGCCTATTCTGGTAAGCGAAAAAAGAACTCATTCTAGAGAATCTAACCTAAATTTCTTACTTCAGAGAAGGTTATTCGCCATGAGCATCTGAGAGGGGCACCACTCTTGATAGTTGCAAACAAACAGGTGATGGGTTTAATTTCACTTTCCTGTAATGTCTTGAAGCATAACCTTTCTTTATGCTATAGTTTGTGCCACAAGGCATGTATAGTTAAGGTTAAAAAATATTCAGTGCTTGCAACTAAGGTGGCACAGTTGTCAATATGACATTCTTGTCAAGTGTACTTGCTCTGGGTCACATGAACCTAAATTCTTATATATATTGCAAAGAGATTACACATCATTGTGAGACTGAATACTAAATGTTTTGGCCAACTAATATACAGATGTGTAACATTATGCAGTCAAGTACATTCTCATATATTAAGACGAGAAAAAAGAGAGTTATACTCCCTCCTTTTTTCATGCTCCAATGTATAATTTGACCACTTATTTCATGAACATGTTCTGAAAAAAAAATGTGTGAGATATTTAGAGTTTGAACAATAAATTTGTGACATCTTTTTAGTAACCATGTTAAATGCATACTGTGGAATGGAGGGAATGGTAAGAATTCTCGATGCATGTTGAAGTTTGAAGAATCGAACAGCATATAACAATAAACACTATTCAATTAGAAAATGCCTGGAAACATTACATTGCAATCTGTAATTAGATGGTCAACGTTTTGTGAAATTGGATCCTTATCCTTCTAGCAAATTGTTTACTTATTATTTACCTTTGTTCTCATGATTTGAGGTGCTTTTGGATTTCATTGATCAGGATTTACCTGGGGTCATCAATGATGAAGAATTGGCTAAATTCCTGACTTTTAAAGAGCTGGATGATAGGCCATATATGTTTCAGGCTGTATCCGCCTATGATGGGTGAGCACACTAACCACATTGGTTCCTGTGAAAGTTCAACTCAACAAATGAAATTTTAAAGAATTGTTACATTTAGTCATGGAATGCAAAATTTTACACATTTCTCATAGCATAAGTGAATAACTACTTTGATGGTCACCGGTCGTTTAAAAAAATATTGAGGGCCGTGCTCAAGCTTAGCTGTACTTAGGGTTGAAAATTATTGCTAATAACAATTTACAACTCAAATTGATAACCTTTTGACATGACACATTGATTACTGGGTGCAGTCTTTTAAAGGTCTGTTATGTCGTTGTAATGTGGCAGTGGATGCTTTCCTTGCAGGAGGGGGATCAAATCTGGCATAGACTGGCTAGTTGAACAAATGGAAAAAAGTAAACGTACAGAGACACTGCGGGCTCGTGCTGGTGTAGCTGGATCAATTTAGAATGTTTGTATGCGTAATCAAATTCGTTTTGTTAAAGAAAAAACAAAGCATTTTATGCGAAGGCTTATGTTGCATCACATAAGCAGTCATTTTCGGCATTTCATGATTACAAGGATCATCGTTCTGGAAGGCCCAGGGTGCTGCAAGAAATATTTCGGTAGTTGACTCCTTATGATGTGGTGATGCTGAAGGCGATTCGTTTGGTTTTTAATGAGTTGGCATTCTTCTGTACCTAAAGATGGTGAGCATACATGTTTGTATGACTCTTTTCGTATTAGGTTAGCGTCAGTATAGAGGATCAAATGAATCATGTGTCATGTTCGTTGTACATGATGAACACTGGAAAGGAAGAGAAAAGAAAGATCATATGCAGAAGTAATTTCCGTGCATGGAATTGGAATATCATGCCCGGAGGGGTAAAACTCGGAAACTTTGAACAATAAATGACACAAAAATGGGCTAGTAGTCACAAATGCTTTTGCTTAACAACGTGACAGTTTTTCTTGATGCCAACAATTTACAAATGCTCACATAGAAAGAATGGGGTATGGTATTACTTCTAGTCAAGAAGCTCCAGTTTCAGGAAACCACACCTGCACTCTTTGGCTTACATCACAATCTGTAACAAAGGGACCTCACATTCTCAGATCATTAAAGGGCCATCGTCTCCCATTCAGCGGGTTAAGACGTAAGAGTGAGCTAATAAAGAGTCACTGGTATGGGTCCACAATACTGTCCTGCAAGTTTCTTTCGACCTTAAACATGTAACATACGCATAGGGGAATCAAAATCATCACTGGGACCTGAAATTGCTGACAACATAACAACTACAGTTAAATTTTCGTGGCAAACTTATGGCGGAGTTTTGCACGGGTTTCTCTCCCACACATGGGGACAACAAGCTTAACAAACAGATAAAAATGGCACAAGGAATTTGTCTTCAGATTGGAGCTGCTGATATTCCCCCTAAGCTGGGCCAAAGACGCTTTGCTTCCTTTAAAGCATGGCATGGACAACTTGCTGCTGGTTGCAAAAGAAAACTGTTTCTCTACCTGAAATAAACCACAAAGACTTAGTCCAGTTTCACGGAGGTTTTGGGGGCAATAACTAAAATACAGGCAATATATTACAGAACAGCTCTAGTTCAATTCTGGAACACACTTTTCAAGAACAGGTTTATGGCAATTTAAACTACATAACAGAATGCACACATTGGTAAATAAGTCTACTCCCGGAAGAAGTCATTGTTTTGTTCTTTCTTATCAGTGGAAAATAGTGACAAGGAAATGAACTACGGCTTTCTGCATTCATATAGGTACACTGCCATGATGACATACATGGGTACAGCACAAATATTCAAGCTCTTCTATGCTAAGCACCCAAGTCCATTTCTCTTCCATGCCATCACTAAGATTCTCTAGAACATGTTTTGCATGTGTGTTTCAAAGTTTAGATGTCCAGGAAAGCTGAGTACATGCATTTAGCACAGAGTCTGCTATAAGATTAACCCATTTCTCATGGTTGAATGCTGTCAAAATGGTACTAACATAAGCAGCAGGTTGCATTATTCTCAAGGCCCTTTTTGCTTCAATACAATTATTCATCTAGCTAATAGACTCAACCAGAAATTGCTTCGTCCCCTGTCACCGATGTTCTTAACTATATGACGTCTAGGACAAGATGAATTAACCAACTTGTCCTATATGTCATATGTTTCAGAACGGAGGGAGTACAGTATTAAGCAATTATTTGAGAACTCATATTTAACAGATAATGGAGCATGTATCCTAACAACAGCACTATGAATGTTGTTGACAGAAACCAACAGAAAATGGAATAGATCCCATTAGTTAACACACGGACTCCTAAGCAGACTAATAACAAACTGAAAACAGTATCAGTTATCAACTTCACAAGATAGATCAGTACCAAAAATAAATAATACTTATCATAATTAGTAAGACATGTGCATTTGTATCCAAGAAAGTTTTCTTCTGTACTCAGAAGGCAGAACATAATTCACTTACTTGCTCTCAGCAACTTTTCAAATCACTGCCAGGATGAAACCAAAAGTGGCATAAGAAGAATAACCAGTCCAACCACACCTCCATGAAGCATTATTTCCATCAGACATCAGAAGAAACTCCACAATTTTGTCTGCCAAGCCAAAGGGCATGTATCTCCAACTAATGGAGATACCACAAAGTTGCCCAGTCGGACACAACCACCAGCTAAGTAACTACAGGTACAATGTAGACTACAAGTCTGCAACAACTACATGACATAATAGGGGATATAATGAGTACAGCAAAATGAACACTTGAACAGCAGCCCCAGAGACATCTGCTTCGACCTAGTTATACAAATACTTCTCTAGTTCCAACAAACCATGCCAGTTAAAGCATCCTCCCAAGATTGTCCACCCTCAAGAAGGGCAAGTTGTGCAAATTCCCCAATATATCCTCTGTTGCATCAACATCAATATGGAAGTTGCTCATATCTTCAACCCCACCAGCACCACTAGCATTCACCCTGCCACTGCCATCTGTGGCCTGCGCTGCCTCATTTATGTTAATCCCCCTCCCCTCCTCGGCCCGTCCATCTCCACCGTCTTCATCCCCAGCCCACCCTTCCTGTCCAAGCATGGACGAATCAATTCCACTCTCCACACCACCACCGAAAGAGCGTCTCTTGAGCGCTGCTCCGACCTTCTTGCGAGCGGTAGTCTTCTTGATCCTACCCCTAGAGGAGTCACCACGAGCACTGGCAACCTGTGGCTGCCTGCCACCACGGTTCCATTGGCTCCTACCACCACTACCTTCACCACGGGGAGCTGTGTTCCACGGGAACACCTTGTAGAATGGCTTCCAGTTGCCACCCAGGTCAGTTTCATTGGGAAATCCGAGGGGGAAGAACCCCCAGGCGCAGTGGTACATTTCAGTGCCCGGCACAACAGTCGGCGCGGTCGGGATCTCGGTGGCCACGAACCCGCGGCGGCACCCCTCGTTGGGGCACTTGAGGGCGCGCCCGACCAGGTCCCGCCGGTACTGGTGCACGTAGCAGCAGAATGGGCACGCCGTCCAGAACTCCGGGGTTGGAGGGGCAGCAGGCTGGGAGGAGGGGGTACCAGTTGGTTGATTGGTGGAAGGCGGGGGGCGGTGGGACGGATCGGAGAGGACGGCGTAGGCGTTGTTGACGAGGCGGAGCGCCACATCGGCTCCCGGGTGCGTGTTGCGCGGGCCGAGGAGGAGCGCGAGGCGGCGGTAGGCGCGGGAGACGGCGGCCTGGTCGGGGGCGGCCCCGGGCGGGAGCTGCAGGACGGCGAGCGGGTCGGTCTGGCCCGTGGGGAGGGCCGACTGGGAGGCGAGGAGGACGTCGGCGACGGCGAGGAGCTCGTCGGCGCCCGGGAGGAGCGGGTCGGCCTCGACGGCCCGCTCCGCGAAGCGCTTGCAGCCGACGAGGTCCCGCGCGGCGAGGAGCTTCTCCGCGATCTCCAACCAGCGCTCCGCCTGCGCGCGGCCCTCGCTGGGGCCTCCCGCGCCGTCGCCGCCGCTCCCGCTCGCGCCGACGGAGAAGTCCATGGCGTTTAGGGGTGGAGGGAATGGGTGGGAGCTCGCGTACCGGCGGAGGCTGCTGGTCTTGGTGAGAGGTGGGGGAGAGAACCTGGCCTTTATGGTGTGGGAAGAGGGTCCATTTTTTAAAATAATGTTATGGGAGGACAAGCGAACATTACTCGAATTTATTACAGATCATATTTAGTAAATCACATTTTGATTAGTTTCCTCTGTATGCAGGTATCAAACCGTTGGCGGTGTGACACTAAAATGACAGGTCAACATCCAGATCATAGCTAGATCAGCCACAGAAAACTCTAGGTCGGAATGCTCCTAGGGAGAGATTAGCTAAAATCCATCACCTGAGCTAAATAAGATTTGATTTTGATTCGTCCAAATCCCGATAGAGATCGAGAAGAAAAGAGCAAATTAAGGAGGAGGGTCCATTAAAGAAAATGTTGCAAGAGCATTAGCGAGCACTACTCGAATTCATTACTGGTCATATTTAGAGATTCACATTTTGATAAGTTTCCTCTCTATCAAAGTATCAGGCAGGTCACAGCTAGGCCAGCCACAGAAAACTCGCCCAAATCCTGATTGAGATTGAGAAGAAAAGAGCAAATTAGGAAGGAGGGTCCATTTAAAAAAATGTTGTGAGAGGATTAGCGAGTGTTACTCAAATTCATTACTGGTCATACTTAGGTATCACATTTTGATAAGTTTCCTCTATAACCAGGTATCCTACCATTGGCAGTGTGACACTACAGTGACAGGTCAACATCCAGGCCGTAGCTAGGTCAGCCATGAAAAACTCTGAGTTGGAATGATCCTAGAGAGAGATTAGCTAAAATCCATCACCTAAGGTTAATAAGATTTAATTTTGATTCACCAAAATCCCGATTGAGATTGAGAAGAAAAGAGCAAATTAGGAAGGAGGGTCCATTTAAAAAAAATGTTGTGAGAGGATTAGTGAGCATTACTCGAATTCATTACTGGTCATATTTAGGGAATCGCATTTTGATTAGTTTCCTCTATATGCAGGTATCATATTGTTGGCAGTGTGACACTACAGTGACAGGTCAACATCCAGGTCATAGCTAGATCAACCGTAGAAAACTCTAGGTTGGAATGCTCCTAGGGAGAGATTAGCTAAAATCCATCACCTAAGGTAAATAAGATTTGATTTGATTTTGATTCGCCCAAATCCCGATTGAGATTGAGAAGAAAAGAGCAAATTAGGGAGGAGGGTCCATTTTAAAAAATGTTGCGAGAGGATTAGCGAGTGTTACTCGAATTCATTATTAGTAGGGAATCACATTTTGATTAGTTTTCTCTATATCCATGTATCAGACCGTGAAAGGATCTTGATGTCGCCTAGAGGGGGTGAATAAGCGAATCTGCACTAATTAAAAACTTCAATGTTAGTACCAAAACCGATCAGATCGATTTTGTAAACCGGTCAGACCGGTTTGTCTCTAGGAAAATGAACAATGGAGAGAAACCCCTTTACGAGTTCTAGCACAAACCAAACTTGGTGTAGAACTTCCACAGGTATTTTCAAGAGTATCAATGAAGTCCCTACACACAACACAAGCACACCAAGGTAGATCGAAGTGGAAGCACAAAGGATATGCTAGAAAGCATAAGGTAAAGTATGCAAGATAAATATGAAGTAAATGCACAAGAGACAGAATTTATCCCGTGGTTCAGCTCGCCACAAAGGCTGACCTACGTCCATGTTGTTGAGGTAAGCCCCTTCAAACTTTGGGATCTCTTTCAATCCACTCCTCTCTCACACCTATCACCACAAGTGATAGATGGAGAATTACACTATCTTCAAGCTGCAGTTACAAAGTTCTTGGAGCCGCCACACAACAATTGGGAGCTTCCAAGCGACTTCTAACCGTCTATGAGCAAAACCTCCAAGAGTAACAAATGCTTCACAATATGTTCAACACAAACAACAGGTGCTCAAGTATGGGATTGCTCACAAAGCTCCCACACAAGTCACTCTCTCAACCCAACTCAAGGATATAGCACTAGGGGCTTGAATCTTACTTAGAGAGGTTGGGGAGAGCTCATCTGGAGGCTATGAAGGTGTTAGAGTCGTGGTGAACCAGCATCTCCTCAAAGAGGAGCTCATGGGTATAAATACCCAACACACCAAAACTAGTTGTTACTCACTCTGTCAGACAAAACCGGTCAGGCGATTTGGTAAACCGGTCAAGTCGGTTTTCAAACCAACTAGCCATTGGACCTGTCTGCGCTCACAAACCGGTCAGGCCGGTTTGAGCCAGAGACCCCCAATAGGTTTAATCTCACATGGTTAATCACTCGTGGGTGTACTTGAGCACTTTTGATATATGTTGTCCAACTAATGTTGCATCCCTCTTGATAGTGCGGCATACCTAAACTCAAGACAAAGGATAAAACAAGAATTAATCCACTTGAGCTTGCTTGACAACAATCATGCCGGTACTTGATCATCAACAACTTGAGGGCTTCCAACATTGCACTCCAATTGAGCACATATGCTAAATGTATAACATGAGCATATCTATCTTGAGGTAATGACTTAAGATTCTTCCATAAGGCATCTTGTTAATGCTTGAATCCTTAAGTCACTCCATCTTGTTAATGTTAGCAATTAGGTGCAATTCATTGCTTCACTCGGTAGGCTTGGATATGATTCATCATAATCCCCGGATACTAGTAGATTCACTTTAGCAACTTGCTCATGGTCGCTACCCATAGCTTTTTCTTGGTCCCTCGTTCTAGTCATCTTGATTTCTTCTTCACTTACCCTTGCCATGTTGAGTTTGGCTTTGCATCATTAATCTTTAATCTTCATTTGATCGCATTCAAATATTTGCTCTTGATTGAAAAAGTATATTCATGATTTGCAAACTTCCATTTGTAGGTCCAACAACTAGGAGATAAACAAATGACTTTTCACAATACTCTTTTGAAACTATGCAAATTTCTCTTGTAAGAATGACCATCTTCTTATAGTAATCAAGAATGAAATCCACTTGTGATCATAACTTCTTCTTCGACACACATGTCCATTTGTTCACAACAAGCTTTGCTTTTTCAAATAGAGGCCATCAATAAATCCAATATACTCATGCCCTTTTTCTATGCTTTTATTTCCTTGTTGTATGTCTTATTTAACTACCATGGAAATGTATATCTAATCACATCATGACATCCATCTCTACTTGCTTACTTTCCATGCACCATGTCATGATTTGCACTTGTCAATCTTCACAATATGAGCCATTTGCATAATCTTTCTCATAAAGAATTATTCATCAAAGAGTTCACACTTGCTCATATACTTGACAAGAATATTAGACAATTAATCAAGTTGTCATTCAACTCACCAAAACCCACTTAGGGCTTGATTGCACTTACAATCTCCCCTTTTTAGGGATTGATGATAACCTTGATTAAAGCTTACAAAAAATATAACCATGAAGCTCTAAAGGACTGAGATTTAGATAAAGCTCCTCCTCAATGTGTGCAATGAATGGAATTCATCAATTTTGGCTTCAAAATACCAATTTACACATATTCGAGACGACCATGGAGCTCCCCCTAAATCTCAACAACTATGGGGTGCAAAAGTGTGTGTGGAAATAAAAACAACATTGTGATGCATATGATATATGAAAATCACAACAAGAAATAAAAACAAGAGTGTGTGTGCTGCCTGGGCCAAACCGGTCAGACCAGTTTGGGAAACCGGTCAGGCCGGTTTCACCCAGTCAGCACATACACCAACAAGTCATCATTCAAACATACATCACAAACTAGCAATGTGTCACTTATGATACACATAGTACATCACACACAAATAGCACATATTACAAAGGTTCTCAAGTCCAACACGTAGATAAGGTTCAAATATAGAATATATTACAATCCATCCATGGTTCTCTTAACTTTAGATAATACATAAGATACATCCAAATTTCTCTATTAAGTCCAGAGCACAAGATAAGGCTTTAATCAACAATTCTTCTCCCCTTTTGTAATCCATCATCAAAAACTTGGAGAAGAACTTGCTTTGGACTTCCTTCAATATGGACCTTCACCGGGAGCACCACTAGATGGCATGAAAGAGCCTATGAATCATAGAGAGTAAGCAAGGGAAAATATGGTAGATTTCAAGAAATGGATCAAGATATAGATCATATCATACCATCTAGATTTCCAAAGAGAGAATCAAAGGCTTGAGTCACAATATCATTTCCACTAGTAGAAGGGCCAGTGAGATCACTAGGATCAGTAGGAAGATCTGTAGGAGGTGGATGCACATCATATCCATAGTGATGAGCATATTACTGAAAATACCCCTCTGAATTTAATTAAGCAACCATGTCATCAACTGATGGAATCTCTTCTTCTACTGGCTTAGGAGAGATGGGAGATCTCGGAGGTTGAAGACCTTCTTTGGCATGCAACAAGTTAATTGAATCTTGCATTTTCTTGTTTGCTTTTCTAGCCCTTTGTTGCTCAACCATGATATCCCTCTGACTTCTGCACATAGTGGTAAAAAAAATTGATAAGCTGGCGCACGGGAAAGGTTGGCTTGCTTCTCAAAGAGTTGGACTGTCCCCTGTCATCCCCAAACCGGCCAGGCCGGTTTGCCAAACCGGTCAGGTTGGTCCTTGTAACGACCCGGGTTTTCGGTGAGGAAAACCCGACTCCCTGTACCCTTGTGATAGTCCCTGGATCAGTAGCTATCACGTACAGAACTCATTACAGTATAATATCATTTCCATACAACGAAATCAGAGTACAAAACAGAGTATTTACATCCGAATACAGATCGGTATACGATTTAAGTACAAGCCCCTTGGGCTAAACAACAAGTAGAAATTCTACGCAGCGGTAGCTAAGGCTTCAGGTCTTCATCCTTGATCTTCACCACAGGCATCCTTGAGCGAAGCAACGCAACCCTTCCTCCATGGATTCTTCACAAATGGACTTTCGCTCCAAGTCCAATCCTGCACACTCACAAACTATCCCCAAGGAATGGGATAGGTTCACGTCACCAACCGCATGCAAGCTTTAAGTAGCCTAAAGCTAAGGGTATAAAAATTAGTCAAGGAGTAGGCTAGAGTTTTCCTAAATAGCAGCAGCAACATAAATAGAATAATATCTCCAATTCCCATATCACTCATCCACATACGGTTGCACCTGGACACCCAGATCACCGTCTCCAAATCCTATCTCCATCTAGGGTTGGTGCGAGAACTCCCACTCTTCGCACCTCAATGATTGCACCCGGATTCGCGAGGCAGAGGGAGCAACTCTCCTCTCCCCGAGTACAACCACGGCTCACCATACACTCACATCCTGTAAGGGGGAGGTAGAAATCCCAAAACGTAAGAGTCGGAGTAAACAACGGGCATGTCCATAACCGAGGACGCGGCTATACGTATAGATCTAAAACTCTGCAGAGCGTGTACACCTGTACCCAACTCGAAATGGCACCCGGCGGTGATCAGCCAACCAAGCCCATCCTACCGGACGAACACCTAGGAGTTACGATTCCATCCTGCATCCGGGTCTCGATGCGGTCCTTCGCAAAGGACCACCCCAGAACTGTGAACATACCCCCGTGTGGCCGCACGGGGAGTGCCCAATAGGGAAGGGACTTCACCCTAACCCTCTCACTGATACCCTCTATCCTACTAGCAGGTATGGTATCGCACTTGCCAGGGTCGACCCGGCCTTATCCCCACTCTCGGCGAGGTGGTGTGTACGAAAGTCCCGTGTAACAGGCGACCCACTCGGTTTCAGACCAGGGCGAGCTCCTATCCTCCAAGTCATCACAAAAACCCCAACACCTGTGCTCCTAAAACAGTGTACCCACCATAGGTACCGAACTGGGCATCGCCCGAGAAGACGATCCCTGGCCCCCGATCCCAGATCGGGTTGTCTTGAGCTCACCCCCGCCAAGTATCCTAAAAACACCTTCTCCTGCCAGTTTTTCCCACACACGCCAAGAATACTACCACAATATCCCAACACATGCACAACAAACTCAGCGTATCATCACGCGTAAATATAGTAGTAGTAGTAGGTCAATCAAGGACAAGGTATTTAAAAAGGGGTAGTGCAAGGTTTCATCATAAACCATCATCATGCATAATTAAAGCGCTAGCAGTTCTAATAGCAATGCCTAATGGGCATTCAAAGGTCGGTCGGGCGTGAACACCTGTGTGCAAGTAGCCGTCGTAGTTTCCGTAGCCGTACTCGATCTTCTGGCTCGCCTCCTCAGCTCCGGGGAATCCTAGATTCGGAATTAAAAATAAATAACGAGGATCTATTTGCAAATAAACTCCAAAGAGAAGCAATAAAGAACCAAATAACTCCAAAAGCTAGTCCAATGGGTGCTTCATCATTTTAGAAGAATAAAGAAACTGATTTCATATTTTTCTAAGCTAGAATCAATTTATTATTGATTTTCAAATAAAGAAATATTTTACAAGTTTAATGAATTGCGTTAAAGCACAAACAAAACATAAGTCAGCAAGTTAGAGATCACAGGTTAGGTTTTGGATAGGGGTGCAAGCTTAGTTGACTAGTCAACAATCTTTGTTGACCAAGTCAACGGAAAAGGTCATCAGTCAACCGGACCCCACAAGTCACCCTGTGGGCCCCGTAGGTTAGATGGGACCAGGCTGGACAGTTAGCGGTCCCGCATGTTAGCGGGTCCCCCACGATAAGTCTGTGGGCCCCTTTGGTCAGATCAGAGAGACTAAGCAGGGTAGATAAGCTAGAAGCGATGTGGTGTGGTTTGAGAAACTTGACTCCAGCTAGATCATGACAAAGATGTGGCGATGATGGATTTACCCATGGTAAGGCTGATGGTTTAGCTAGCGCACGTGTCGTGCACGACGAAGGCGCGACACGACCACGGCGAAAGGTATGTCGGAACTCGAAAGATTGAGAACATGCACCTAGTTCACAGATTAAGGCTCGATGGAAAAGGGGACAAGAGCTGCTGCTAACAAGCAACACACTCACCAGATCGATAAAGAGCTAAAGATAGATAACACAAGCATGGCTTATGGGAAACAGACATGGTTGCGACAGCTCATTTGATGGCAGACTGCATACAAACTAACAGTACACCACACAGGCTGTACAGGTGTAGCTAGCGGTCTCACGTTTGCTAGCTTTCTTGCATCGGACTGCAGCGCCATGGATGGGTTTAGAAAACAGCACAAGGCGAGCATAAGGCAGCATCAGCATGAGGGAAATCCCCCAGTGGCTGCAGCGCACATGACCATGTGTGATGGCACAAACTAGACAGATTGGTAGAGAGGCGACGGTTAGAGAGAGGTACCTCGGCATTACAGGTTCAGCAGGTTGGAACCTTTGGCACATAGCTCAGCAACGAGCGTGCGCAGCCAAGGAAGATTACATCTCATGGTCAGACGTGGTATGGCTTGGAAACAAAACAAGAGATGGCAGCTTGCTAGCCTTTGCTCAGGCTGCAGCTTCACGTTGTGGATCAGAAAAACCACCAGTTAGCACTGCAGGTGAGCCACTAGAGCATACACACGACATGGTAGAAACTCAAGAGGTTCAGCCGATGGTTAGAGACTGGATGGGTCTTTGGCCGTGGTTCGGCTGTGCCAAAGAACAGAGACCGACAGTGCGACGTGCGAGTGCGATTCGTGATTCAGTAGCAAGCGGCGACGCGTGTTATTGTAAGCTGCGGCACCTGCCTTTCAAAGCCTGACGTGAAGGCCAGATTCTTAGAGGGGCGTCGGCGCACACGCAGCGGTGGCAAGCAGCGCAAAGTGCGAACTCAAGATCACACCTCAGTCGCAACAGCGAAGGTTGGCTCCGGAGGAAAAAAAAAGACGATGGCTTGGCCGGCTCGACAAGGCGTTCTGGCATATCATCGAGCAGGTTGTGGGCATAACAAAGGTTCCCCGGTTGTGTGTGCAGAGCGCTCGATCAAATGCCACAAGGGCATGTGCCTCACGGCTGCACACTGTTGTGCTGGTTTACGGCCTGTGCGAGACAAGACAGGGTGGCGGCACGAGCTGTGCGCGCGCGAACGCCAGTTTGCGAACAAGGCGTCTCGGGTTCGATCGGGGCGTGCATCACGCCGGTTTGGTTGGTGCACGCGCGTGCGTCCGACCGCTAGGCAAAGCCCCGGCCGAGCACGGCAGCGAGGACAAGATCGGTGGCGATGTTGGAGTAGGGCCCCAGACAGTGAGGAACGAGACGGCAACGCTGAGCTGCGTGTTGGCACCGACGTGCCGGCTCGTGAGCGAGTTCTCGGTTCAGGATCGCAGCCCCAAAGATAAGGCCATGCCTTCCCCGGGTGGTGGTGTGCGTGCGTGTGTTCGCGGTGAGAACCAAGGCCTGAAGGTGAGGCCTTGGGCTTCACTAGCACGACGAACGTGTGTGTGCAGGTTTGTGGGAGATCATGGTCGTGACACGGCGGGACGGCGTGTGGACAAGAGGTCAAGGCACGGCTAGGGACGGCGGCTTGGTTGGGCTTGTGCACGCGCAGGCGAGTGCACGGATGAAGATCGGGCGCGGCAAGCTAAAAGGCAAAACCTTCGCCATCCCTCCGTGCGTGTGCACGAGCGTGCAAACCGGTGGCTAAGCCACGACGGCGCGGCAGGCAGGGTGGCGTGCTCGTCGGCGAAACAGACAGAAAGGGGAGGCAAAGCGGTGGCGCGCGCGGATCGTCGGTAGCGGCACCTGCAGGCGTAAGGCTCGACTCGATGGTCGGCACACAAGCGTCGGCGGTCGCGCGGCGGCGCGGAGCAAACAAGCAGAGACACATCCATGGCACAACAACTCAGCATGAAGGCCGACACAAGGGACAGCAAAGCAGGCTGAGAAGGCTCACCTACGGGCTTGTTGACATGGCCGGGAATTTCATCGAACAGGTGGTGGGTGTGGCCGAGGCTGAACGAAGGGGAAGCAGAAGAAGCAGACCGACGGTGTCGATGCAGAGGAAGCAGGGGCGCAGACACGGTGACGACTCCGTTCCGGCTCGGCGTCGTTGTCCACGGCAGGTACAGCTTGAGGGAGAGGAAGCAGAGGCAGCCGATGGTTCGGTCATTTTGTCGAACACGTCGTAGGCGTCCAAGGGAGAAGCTTGCAGTTCAGCTTCACCAGCGTGTCCTCAGGTAGCTGCGGCTTGACGGAGATGTAGCAGATGCTCACAGAGGACGGCGTGTCCATCACAGCAACATCAGGGCGCAGTTTTCTGCTAGCACATACCATCGAACAGGTTGTGGGCGAGGTGTACCAAGGGCAGCAGCTTGGTGTAGACGAGCAGGGCAGCAGTATCGGCGTCGACGTTTAGGTCGTGGTCTACGGCAGCTCCGGCACCGTCTCCATGGGCGCAGCTCCCGGCGGCGGCATCACCCCGGTGGCCGTGACGTCGTCGTTCCCGGTGGTGTCGGCGGGCCTGCGGCTCCCTCGGCGCCCGGACCAAGGCGCAGGCGGCAGTACTCCGACACCTCCTGCCTTGCTCCTCCCTCGCCTTCTCCCATCCCTCCTTGGTGCCTTTTGCTCTGCTAGCTTGCGACGGGGAAAAGGGGAGGTGCGCCTGCTGGCCTGGCTTGGAGAGGCGCTGAGCGCTAGTTGATTCAGGGAAAAAAGAGAGGAGAGAGGTAGCAGGCTGCTTATGCTAGTTGCTCGATTGGAGCACGGGAGGAACAGAGAAGCGAGATCAGGCAGGGGAAACTCATGATGCGGCTGTAGCTGGTGGATTTGAGAAAGGGAGAAAAAGAATTGGGCTGCTGCGTTGCTTCAGTGGAAGAAGAAAAAGAATCGCTGGCTTGCTACTTGGGATTTGGAGAAAGGAGAGGAGGATTGCTGCTGCTTTGCTTTGCTTGGATTTCAGCTCCTACTACTCGTTCTTGCAAGAATCGCAGGAGATAGGAAGGCAGCAAGCTGCTAGTCCTTGCGATGCAAGATGAGAGGAGGGAGGTGGCGCTGGGTGCTCGGTGGAGAGATCACCAGCAGCAAGTCTGATGTTTGCTTGTCGACCGGAGAGGGAGCAAAGCGGTTGCTGCTGCACTTTGGATCTTGCGATGGGGGAAAAACAAAAGGGAACAGAGCAGAGGTAAGGAGAGGCTGGCGGCGGAAGGGAGAGTGACGAGAGTGAAAGGGGTATTCAAGTGAAGTAGTTAGCGTTAGAAAATGGGCTTTTAGATGGGTTCGACGATTTGGGTCGAAATAAATTAATCTGGCGAAATAAATCGATAGCAATTTATTTCGTAGACCTAGAACAAATGAATTAGACTATTTTTCCGGGAACGAATTAAATAGCAAAGTATTAATTCTAGAAGCCGGAAAACATTTGTCGTAATTCAAATGAGCTCTCAGAAATTTAATTCAAGGATTTATAGTCTATTCTCCGAAATCGAATCAATTGCAAATAATTAATTCGAAGAGTCGGAAAAATATTCCCGTAATTCCTTTAATAAATTCCCGAGCACTTCTGAAGAGATTAGGCCGGGAAGGATTAGAGGGCCGAAAAAGTTGACGGGTCCACTGAGTTAGCAGGTGAAGACCCGAGAGATGGTTTAGCCGGGTGTGAAGATTAGAGAGGGTAGTTAGTTTAATTAGTTTTTGTTTTATATTTGAAATTAGATTTCAAATACAAATCACACTCAAAGATTTAAGAAAAATCCAATTAAGGAACAAATCACACTAACATGGAATTTATCCTTAGCACTCAAAGCAAATTAATTAAGTTTATTACTAAGAAATTGGAAAGGGCACGAGAAGATAGTCTTATGGTTCCAAGCAATCACATCAAGCACAAATTTTTTTTTGAAAATCCACATTTTTGCAAACATAAACATTCCGGAAAAATCCGGGATGTTACAGTCCTGTCCAGTGGCTGCTGCTGCTGTTGCCTGCTGCTGCTCACTCCCTTCTCCTTGCTCAACTTGTATTTCATCAAATCTTCCTGGTAATGGAGCTCTGATTTTCTTGGGTGGATTCATCCTAAAGGGTTCATGCCTTGTATCTCTGAGAAATTTCCTCTTTGTCACCTTTTCAATGATGTGCATTATGTAAGGTGCATAACCACACAGCCTTTGTGGGCTCTCACTAATGATCTTAATCTCTTCCCACAGAAAATCTCCAACACAAAACTTATCTCCGGCAGGCTTCGCATGAGCAAGCAAATCTTTGGCATAATTGGATATATCTGATGCATGTCCTCCTCTAAGTGTGAGAGTCATTCTGAAAAGCCTATTAAGAGTTGAATAATAGGTGTATAGGCCAACCACTAACCCTGCATTACCTTGCTTATCCCTTGGATACATGAACTTGATTTCTTTGCCCTCAAGTGGACGGGTACCATTGTGAATGCATGGAAAGGTACTATCCGAAGGACTGAGGCCAAGCACCCTAGTGAAGTTAGCAAATGAGATATTGTACCTTGTACCTTCAGTCATCCAATGCATCCTTCTAATGTTCTCCTTTTTCTCAAAAGCAACCGTAGCAAAGAATTGTGCAATTATTTCTGTGTTCCGGCTGTGCCTGAATCCCATAAGAGTCTTGATCCTCAACTCAGTACAAACATTTATGATTTCCATGAACACCACATTGTTTGTTTCAGCCATATATGTCCAATCTATCCACCTAGCCTCTGCAATTATACCCTTCTTCTTAGCGATGATGGTTGTGGTATAGTAGTCCTGCTGAAAGAAGGTATAAAATCTATAATCTGAAGTGGACTTGGGATCATCATAGGGCCACTCTCTCCTTTTCTTCCTTGCAATGTCTGTCATTCCATTGCCAAGGTAATTTACAAGCTTGTGAGAGCCTGGATTCACAGGTTTCCTTATCTCAAGCAAGATGGGCTCATCATCCTCATCACCATCTACTGCCATCTGTTGCATCCTTTCTCTGCCACCATGGTCCTCTTCCTCATCTTCATCATCAACCTCCTCCTCCTCATCATCATCAGCTACTGCTGGTCCCTTTCCTTGATGAAAATGCAATCCATAAGCGTCATCGTCTTCCTGATCATCATCACTAGAAGTGACGCTGCCCTCTTCCACAATTTCAGGTGTTGCCTCTGCCGCCCTGGGGATCCTTGGCCTCAAGGTTGGACCACTGGAAGCTGTTAGGTTCAATAGGATCTGGAACATTTTCTGACTCATCCACTTGCTTCTTCTTCCTTGTCCGAAAATATGTCTTTGGTGGCTATGACATTTTGAGAGTTTCCTGACCACAAATATGTGACAATATAGGCATAAGGTTAAGGAAATTTAAATGAGACTCCACAAGATTTAGAAACAAAGATTTGGACAAGGTGGGGTGGCTCAGCCCAAAACCGGTCAGGCCGGTTTGGCCACCCGAACCCTAGACCAACAGAATTCAAAATGTAGCCCTCCAAAAAGATTCAACACTTAGGGATAGCTTCCTGGGCATTCTAGATGATGTTTGCTCAAAGGAATCTAAGAGAAAAGCATGGAGCAAAGAGATCGGGCAATGTGAGCAAAAGATACCTTGAGAGGAGAGGAGAAGTTGATTTGGTGCTCAAAAACGGTCTCCAATTCGGTCAGGCCGATGTAAACCACTCCAATGCTTCATCCTCAAAGAAGCAATCCTTTTCCTTGGGCAAACTCTAGGGATCCATGGAGGAGATGGGGTTTGGAGTGGAGGAGCACGAGAGAGAGCCAAGGGAGGCATCCAGGACTGGTGGGAGTGAATGAGAGAGGAGAGATAAAAGATTCCACCAGTGGAGGAGTTAAAGGTGTGGCCCCGAGGAAAACCGATCAGACCGGTTTACAAAACCAGTCAGACTGGTTTCCATCAAAAAACCAGATTAAATCTGCAAGACCTCCTTTAAAGCTTTAAAACTTTTTTTAGTACTAGAGATAAGTTTAAGTACTAAAATTCCTTGAATGAAACTATATGCTCCAGTAATCCATGCTCCTTGATTCTTTCCGCAGAGATTTGAGTGAAAGGTAAAAGGATATATAGAGATTAAGCTGCTTTACTCAAAAGATTGATTTTGCGACTAGATGGATTTTTTAGAGAAGCTCCAATAACTCCAGAGAACTCTCAATGATCGGGTTTCCCAATTTGATACAAAGACTTCTTGATACTTCCAAGAAGGATTGAGAAAGATATTGAGGGAAATTGTTGGACTTAAGAAGACCTCACTATTTGTGACTAGCCATTAATCAAGCAAAGTTAACTATAGTCACAAATAGACCAATTCGGTCAACAAGACCAAAAACCAAATATTTTAAAAAAATCACACACTTCCTATCATGCTAGTTGAATTTTTCAAAATCTATCCTATGTCACACAAGCATGTAACCGATCAAGTTTAGAACCATATTAGTATATTTAGTTCATACCTTACACAATTAAAGAACATTTGACAATAAGACAATTTTAAAGGAAGGTATCAACCAAATATCTAATAGGTATACAAGAGAGAGCCTTAAATGGATAACATGCAAAGGATGCACACACTAGCATGAAAAAGACCTATATGTTTTTAAGGTAAATTCATGAGCATGAAAACATACCTTTGCCTTTCTTCAATCACATTTCACATTGGTGAAGTGTGGATTTATCTTGACTTGTGCATTTTTTATTTTAAGCCCAATTACTAACTCTCACTTGATATTTTCTTTAAGCACAAAATGAGAGAGAGACAATAAAGAGCACAAGCAATAGTTTCAACCTTTAGTGACCTTATGAGTTAGAAATACGGGAGGATCACCAAAAATTGAAACCTCACTATATATATCAAATTCCCTTTGTGTTTGGTGCGTATGAGAGATTTTGTTAACAACTAGGGTCACATGCACCAAAATGGTCAATTAAGTCCAACTCGAGGAATTTAAACTATATTGTGGTGAGTAGCTATGCTTAAGGTTAGTTTTATAATCCAAAGAGAAGGATAGACCAATTTTACCACTTTGGATTCATGCCATAGCATACTCCGAGGAGAGACAAATGCTCACTCATGAGACTACAAGATCACTAGAAGAAAGTGTTAGTCTCAAAAACACAAATTGTAGATTAATCTCCCCCTAAACAGGTGCATCATGTATTTGAATTCCATGAGATGAGCACTAGTCAAATTAAAGAATTTGAGGAGATCACTTCACAATTTGGTCACAGCACAAGAGAAATAAAATACAAATATTGAAATTGTGCTGAGAATAGTTACTACCATAAAGATAGTACTTATGTGATGCCATGTAGGTGCTAAGGAAATTTATTTGAAGCTCTTTGACTCAACTTGCAATTTTCCACTCTATTGAGGCTGCACTGGACCAAACCGGTCAGGCTGGTTTTGCCAGTGAGTTCAACTGAATAGATCTTCACCTTTTCTTGCATAGCCACCTGCATCAGTGTCTCAACTTGAGGCTCAAACATATCTTTAAGACCATCCTCTTGCCGAACAATGGCCTGATTCTCAGTATATTGGAAGCTAAGTTCATACCTCAGAACCTTTGAGAAATTTCTCGGAGGTTGAGTTCCATCAGCATTTCCCGGAACCTCTGGAAAATTCTGCGGAACCTCCGGGGTCTGCACTCCCGCAGAACCAGGAGCAACCGACCCTTTGAGTTGTGTTGAATCTTGAATTGTTGATCATCTTTCTCTTGCTCTTCAACTGATCTCACATCATCAATGGCCATATGCTTGATTGACTTACAATGTCACTTCTGTTTTCTCTGCACCACATAAATCAACATGCTCTTCTAGGGAGCGGTTACGAGCATCATATGGTAAGAGGAGAATATTATGTAATGAATGACTTAGTCAAGCCAAGTGTACAAGACGGTCTTATAGCACATGTATCCACCAAGGATCAAATGACTAAGATGAAAGGTGAAGCTTATGTTACTGAGATGTCATTGGAGTAAGGATGTAAAAGTTTAGACTTAATGCTTAGAAATATTGTAGGTTGTAGCCCTTCTCTTTAGTTTGTCAAGTCTCCAAAAACATCTCCATGCTCCTGCAGTTGTAGCAAGCACTTTTTGGTACCCAAGTCATGTTGGGTCCTTTGAGGTTAATCACAAGAGATTTGGGAACCCAAATGGCTCTTATACTAGTTTGAGGTGAACAAATCACTCTAGTAGCATAAATACCATCATTGTCATCCCTAAGTCTAGAGAATGCATAACTGACAAGTTTTGACTTAGGAATGTTACCATTTAGACAATTCTTACTCTCATGTCTCTTTGACCGACAAGTATAGCAAATGAGGTGTTTGTTCTTTCTTGCTGATGCATTGCTTTTTATGTTGCTTACTTGTTCTTCTCTGGGCTTGTGGCTTGCTGTAGAGGCTTGATCATGTTTGATGTAGCATTGAGGGTCAGCCTTTGCCAAAACCGGTCAGGCCGATTTGGTGCAGACTGAGCCTCCAATTCTTGTGGACATGCTTCAATCAAGTGTCCAGGCTTCCTACACTTGCAGCATATCCTTTGCCTTGATCTTCTTTGCCTCTTGTTCTTGCTTCTCAGCTGAGAGGAGCACATAAAAGCATAATGCCCCATGTTTGAGCACTTGAAGCATTGAATGTGATCAAGCTTCTTGTTCTTGATTTCTTGAGTCTTGCCCTCGTTAGCTTGATTGTTCAATTCTTGGTACACCCTCCTCTTGATTGAATTTCTTTGCTTCTTAGAGAGTGTTTCTTGAGCCTTGAGCTTGGTGGGGCAATGAGACCCTAAATGCTCCTTTGAGAACTCATTGCATTTGATATGCTCAATTTTCTTCTTTTCTTGAATCTTGCTCTTATTGATCTTGAGTTGTTGTTGAGAAGTTGAGCTAATGACGGTTGACCCCTTCTTAAGCTTCTTCCCCATGTGATCACAATTATCTTGGGAAAGTTGCATTTGACTATTCTCTTTCAACATACTCAAGTTCTTAAGATTTTCAACCTCTTGCATGAGTTGATCATTGATCATTTTCTTGAGCAATGAGGTCCTCACAAGACTCTACAAATACATGCTCAATACTAGATTGGCTTGCTTTAGAACAACAATGTTTAGCACAAGACAATTCAACATCAACATGTGAGCATGTGCATGTGTGTGAGAGAGGTTGACTGGATGTTACTGATGAAACCACAACCTCATGAGCTACTTCTAGAAAAGTATATGATTCTACAAGCTTTTCAGGAGAGCACTCAAGCTCCTTGTGACAAGCTTGCAAAGTCATACGCTCACTAGTGAGCTTCTCAAGTTTTCCGTTGAGCACTAGCTTGTCATGTTCCAACAATGTGACCAAGGTAGCATGTGAGAGCTTAAGTGACTCAAGCTCTTGAGTTAGAGCCTTGATGGTTCCAACTTCTCGATCTTTATCTTCCTTGATCACTTTGTTGTTTCTAGCCATCAAGCACTTGTGATCATCAGCACTGGGAGCCGAGGACCTTGATAACACTGAAGCTTGTCTTGATCACCATCTTGAACATTTCTTGCCTTTTCTTGAATTCATCCTGTGAAAACCAGTCGGGCCGCTTTCTGCAGAGAGTCACCCAATTTGCTCTTCTTCTCTTGTTGATCCATGGGTGAAGCCAATAGAGACTCAGTGCAAGTTTCTGAGGTAGAGCACTTCTCTAAAGACACACTCTCCACTTGATCTTCTCTTGTCGACGCCATGTCAAGCTCAAACCCAAATTCTTCATCTTCACTTTTGTTTTCTCTTTTTTCATCATTTATATCCATGAAGCTACTATGAGTGTATGAAGATGAATGGTTTGCACCTATGGATTCTTCTTGCACACTTGCTCTATGATCTTGATCTTGATTACAAGCACCATACATATTGTTGAGTGTAGTCCATATACAATGTGCATCATGGTTTTTATCATCATTATTGTCATTGTCCATGATAATATCTAGTACATCTACACTCAAAGCACTAATCAAAATGTAAGATGCTTGAGCGTTGAGTTATATGCAATTCTTCGCCTTTTCGGTCAATTTGGAATAATCAGCATTCGAAGGAGAATTGCCCACAACTACAACTTGCTCAAATTGAGAACCCATGGTCCTAAACATATCAAGAATATGAGCAGACCAAGAAACATAGTTCGATCCATCTAGCGCTAGTGGCTTAAAACATACTTCATTCTATTTAGACATCTTTTCTCCAAGCGGTTAAGCTCGATTCGGAGCACCTAAGCTCTAATACCAATTGAAAGGATCTTGATGTCGTCTAGAGGAGGGTGAATAGGCAAATCTGCACTAATTAAAAACTTCAACCCACTGTTAGTACCAAAACCGGTTAGGCTGGTTTGTCTCTGGGAAAACGAACAATGGAGAGAAACCCCTCTATGAGTTCTTGCACAAACCAAACTTGGTGTAGGACTTCCATAGGTGTTTCCAAGAGTATCAATGAAGTCCCTGCACACAGCACAAGCACACCAAGGTAGATCGAAGCGGAAGCACAAAGGATATGCTAGAAAGCATAAGGTAAAGCATGCAAGATAAATAAGAAGTAAATGCACAAGAGACATAATATTTATCTTTTGGTTCAGCTTGCCACAAAGGTTGGCCTACGTCCACATTGTTGAGGTAAGCCCCTTCGAACTTTGGGATCTCTTTTAATCTGCTCCTCTCACACACCTATCACCACAAGTGATAGATGGAGAATTCCACTATCTTCAAGCTGCAGTTACGAACTTCTTGGAGCCGCCACACAATAATTGGGAGCTTCCAAGTGACTTCTAGCCGTCTAGGAGCAAAAACTCCAAGAGTAATAAATTCTTCACAAGATGTTCAACACAAACAACAGGTGCTCAAGTATGGGATTTCTCACAAAGCTCGCACACAAGTCACTCTCTCAACCCAACTCAAGGATATGGCACTAGAGGCTTGAATCTCACTTAGAGAGGTTGGGGAGAGCTCAGCTGGAGGCTATGAAGGTGTTAGAGTCGTGGTAAACCAGCAACCCCCCAAAGAGGAGCTCATGGGTATAAATACCCAACACACCAAAACTAATTGTTACACTGTCAGACAAAACCGGTCAGGCCGGTTTGCCAAACCAGTCAGGCCAGTTTTCAAACTAACTAGCCGTTGGACCTGTCAGCGCTCACAAACCGGTCAGGTTGGTTTGAGCCAGAGACTCCCACTAGGGTTAATCTCACATGTTTAATCACTTGTGGGTGTACTTGAGCACTTTTGATATATGTTGTCTAACTAATGTTGCATCCCTCTTGATAGTATAGCATACCTAAACTCAAGACAAAGGATAAAACAAGAATTAAACCACTTGAGCTTGCTTGACAATGATCATGCCGGTACTTGATCATCAACAACTTGAGGGCTTCCAACATTGCACTCCAATTGAGCACATATGCTAAATGTATAACATGAGCATATCCATCTTGAGCTAGTGACTTAAGATTCTTCCATAAGGCATGGTTGTGAATGCTTAAATCCTTAAGTCACTCCATCTTGTTAATCTTAGCAACTAGGTGCAATTCATTGCTTCACTCGGTAGGCTTGGATATGATTCATCGAAATCCCCGGATACTAGTAGCTTCACTTTAGTAACTTGCTCATGGTTGCTATCCATAGCTTTTGCTTAGTCCCTCGTTCTAGTCATCTTGATTTCTTCTTCACTTACCCTTGCCATGTTGAGTTTGGCTTTGCATCATTAATCTTGAACCTTCATTTGATCTCATTCAAATGTTTGCTCTTGATTGACAAAGTATATTCATGATTTGCAAACTTCCATTTGTAGGTCCAACAACTAGGAGATAAACAAATGACTTTTCACAATACTCTTTTGAAGCTATGCAAATTTCTCTTGTAAGAATGATCATCTTCTTATAGTAATCAAGAATGAAATCCACTCGTGATCATATCTTATTCTTCGACACACATATCCATTTGTTCACAACAAGCTTTGCTTTTTCAACTAGAGGCCATCAATAAATCCAATGTACTCATGCCCTTTTTCTATGCTTTTATTTCCTTGGTGTATGTCTTATTTAAGTACCATGGAAATGTATATCTAATCTCATCATGACATCCATCTTTAGCAAGCTTGCTTACTTTCCATGCACCATGTCATGATTTGCACTTGTCAATCTTCACAATATGAGCCATTTGCATAATCTTTCTCATAAAGAATTATTCATCAAAGAGTTCACACCTCCTCATATACTTGACAACAATATTAGACAATTAATCAAGTTGTCATTCAACTCACCAAAACCCACTAAGGGCTTGATTGCACATAAAGACCGTTGGTAGTGTGACACTACAATGATAGGTCAACATCCAGGTCACACCTAGGCCAGCCACATAAAACCCTGCATTGGAATGCTCCTAGGGAGAGATTAGCTAAAATCCATGAGCTGAGGTAAATAAGATTTGATTTTGATTCGCCCAAATCCTGATTGAGACTAAGAAGAACAGAGCAAATTAGAAGGAGTGTCCATTTAAAAAAAATGTTGTGAGAGGATTAGCGAGTGTTACTCGAATTCATTGCTGGTCATATTTAGGGAATCACATTTTGATTAGTTTCCTCTATAACCAGGTATCATACCGTTGGTAGTGTGACACTACAGTGACAGGTCAACATCCAGGTCACAGCTAGGTCAGCCACATAAAATTCAGGGTCGGAATTCTTCTTGGGAGAGATTAGCTAAAATCCATCAGCTGAGGTAAATAAGATTTGATTTTGATTCATCCAAATCCCGACTGAGATTGAGAAGAAAAGAGCAAATTAGGGAGGATGGTCCACTTACAAAAATGTTGTGAAAGGATTAGCGAGGTTACTCGAATTCATTACTGGTCGTACTTAGGGAATCACATTTTGATTCGTTTCCTCTATATAGGTGAATAAGATTTGATTTTGATTTTCCCAAATCTCGATTGAGATTGAGAAGAAAATAGCAAATTAAAATTTCGAAATCATTGACGCAACAATTATTGATCGGCCAAAAGGAGGTACTTGTGTATCGACAGAGACTGTGGGGTTAAGACCGCCTCACGATTTTCATTAAAAGAAGAAAATTTAATCTCGACTTAGAAAAATATCCGAACCTGGACTTCACCGGCGAAGACATTTTTTAAATCAATCTCATAAATTCGCTTCAATGAGGAATCGAAGTCGGATCTCCTAGCTGTGATCATATCTCAGCCCCCTCTAACAAACTAGGCTAGAGGACCTTTGGTCTATCACCATTCAACCGAACAACACGCAATTTTCAAACCAAATATGTGGCTACAAGATTGTTCTCTAAATACTCAAATCCGCCCGAGCTCTGAACTGCCATTTAGAACGTCGAATCGTCTTCCTCAACACTGTCAAGATTTAGTTTAGGACTAGTAATTTTGCCAAGGACGTTGCGGGATGGTAAGGACAATTCAACACCGAGTGGGTGGGTACACCGCTCTTTCTTCCCCTCAAAGCCTCCTCCTCTCCTCTCGCCTAGGCCCTTCCGCCTCCCTCCTCGGGCCCCTCCCCTTCCTCCACTCCGGCGTCCTTGCCGGTGGCGAGAAAGGGTAGGAAACCCCAACCCGTAGACCTACTACCTACTTACCTTGTAGTCGTATCTTGTACCTATATGGCCTATTCCCTTTGTAGTTTTCTCTTCCTGAGATGCGCCGCCGTCGCCGTCGTTGCTGTCTTCGCCGGCAACCTCGTCGCTGTCAACTCCGCCGCCCCGCTAGGTAGTCTAAATAAAATAAATCGGCCCCTCTCCACCTCGCCCCTTCCACCACAACATGGACCTTCCGCCCTCTTCCTTCATCTCGCCAGATCTGTGCTACCTCGACCCGCCATCACCGCTCGCGCCCGCCACTGATGTCTTCCGGTAGCCTCAAATCTTGCAGATCCAGTCCATCTGGGCACAACTCCTTCTGGTGCTGACCTGATGACCTCGTCTCCACTTGGGTATCGACATCGAGCCTCATCCTCTACCGTCGGCGACGAGATTTCTACTCATCCTTCGGTCGTCCGATGTGGTCTCCATCAATGGCTCGGTCGTCCCTCCTTCAATCGACGCATGACGCGGTCCCTCCATGCGGATGTATGCACCTGTGGCGCCCCTACGGCCCACCGCTGATGAGCTCGTCTTCGTGTTCACCGCTGCTGTAGTTGTGCTAATCCGGTCCGTGGACCACTTTGTAATACGGACTTCTTTGAAAAACCGTTTTGTAAGATGGCTGCTTAATGTATAAAGTTGTTAGTAAAAAAATGAAAACACGACTGCACCGGCAGCCGATCGAGGCGCGTCACAAACGAGACGGGCCGTGCATGCTTTTCTACCCTCACCATAAGTCGTAGTAACATACCTTTGTTCTTCCAGAGCATTTCTTTCTTCGCGTTGAACATAGTTCCTTCTACGAGAGCACATAGTTCGTTCTTCCAGAGCATGTTTAGTTCTCTGAATTTTCACCAATTACCCGTCACATTAATCTTTGGGCACTAATTAGAAGTATTAAATGTGGATTAATGATAAAACTCATTCCATAACTCCTAACTTAATTTTCGAGACGAATCTTACGAGCATAATTATGTCATGATTAGACAACGTCGTACTACAGTAAACCATCTCTAATGACGAATTAATTATGCTTAATGGATTCGTCTCGGGATTTCACGTCCATACATTAATTAGTTTTGTAAATAGTCTATATTTATTACCTCGAATGGACATTAAAAGAGATCCAAAATTTTCACGCACCCAACTAAACACGCCGTGTAGTTTCTGTCACGATCTTTTTGTTCCGTACTTCCGTGCACGATAGTCGAGTATTCGAGTGAGAGCTGTCACACGCTCGCAAGGGGGGTTGGGTTTGAATGTTCTGCCCGCAAAAGAAACTGTTCCTACCATACGTCTGTTAAGGTCAACAGTCGTATCATATAGCGGTTAGGATCAACAGCCGTACCATAAGGCAGTTTGGGTCAACCGCCGTACCATTGTATGTTTTTTAAATTGTGTATAAAAAAGAAATTAAAATAGAGCAACCATTTGTATATAAAAAAAAGAAATTAAAATAGAGCAACCAGTTTATGCAAATATTTTATACATGATCATGGTCGAGTACTGCTGGCGCAAAAAAGACAACTAAATCTAAATCCGCCTGCCCCGCTTTGGCCTAAGTGCTCGAGCAGCAACCCTCGCGTGGTCATGGTCGTACGTGAGGGGGTCACATGGCCTGATGGTCCGGCGTCAAGCGTCGTCAGCAGACGGTGTCGCCATCGCCGCTTGCGATGACCCTGGAACCGCCTGTGTCTTTCCGGCCGCCTGCGACGACCCTACAACCGGCTGGGACCCTCCTGCAGCCACCTGTGTCTCCTGCATCCCGTGGAGTGGTGCGTCTGGTAATTGTGATGCTGCAATCATCTCAGGGCCCGTGAATATGTCGTCGACGTTGAACCTCAGCGGCGAGTCCTCTAAGGTGAACTTAGGAGTGCCGCCGATGTCGTAACCTACAACGAATAGTATTAGTTAAGCACATATCGTATTTATCGTATTTAAATAATAGTATTGTATTAGATGTGTATCGTGTTGGAAATAGAATTATGGACATTACCTGGCTGAAAAACAGGTGCAGTGGACGAGGAAGGAACATTTGCTCCTGCAGGTGGCACCATATATGTCGGTCGAGCCCACACAGAAGGTCTGGCTCCCATCAGATAGATCGGAGGTCACCCTGTAAGATTATGTTAATATTAAAATAACACATAACAACTCCGTGTATTAGTTAAACAAAAGTAAATGTACCTGAGCCGTGGAAAGCAAAAGGTCGTTGCATGTACGTCAGCGGACCCCGAGGCGGTGCCGACAGAGCCGAGAAAGCAGCCTGTGGACGTGAAAAGGTCGTCGACGACTGATACGAACGACCAATCGAGGCGGAGCTCGAGGACGACGCGGGGTGACGTGGAAAAAGAGGTAGGGCCTCGATCCCACTGTAGTTAACCATGGTATTGTACCTCGTGGCGACCGCGAGAAGGCTATCGTACGTCTGGTCGTGCTCCTGAGGTCCCATGGTCTGCAACCTCGCCTTCGAGTCCAGCACGATCCACACCACCTCCGCAAGCACGTCGTGCTGCGCACGAAATTAGTAGCACTCGTTATAATGAATAGTAATTTGAAAAAAATGATTGCACTCCCAAACTCACCCTTGTGCCGACGGTCTGATCCCGTCGCACGGGGTACATGCCGAACGGAAGGAGCCTCTGGTGGTCCGGGATCGGTGGCGGTGGTGGGACAGGAGGAACGTACATCACCCACGTCTGAGTCCTCGGGATGTACCATATAAGGTACGCTATCTAGGCCACGTCGTCGCGGGGCGCTCCTCGGTGACAACATGATCCGGCGCGTCAGCCCACTGATCCACATACAGCTGCATCTTGTCGTGCCACAGTGTGAAACGAACCAGATTTCCAAAACTGGAAACCTGATCCTCTGCACCTCTGTGATAGTCCCAGGAAGTGGCTATCACGTGCAAACCCTGCCTCAAGTGGTACAAATCCATACAACACAGGAATAAAGGGGAAATTACATAACTTTATTAATACATCAGAGTACAACATTTCGGCACAAGCCGGGTACAAGTCCAACTGGACTAAACAAGAAAGGTAAAACATCTACGCAGCGGGTCTATTGAAGCGAAGCGTCTCCAGCTCCACAGGCAAACTTGAGTGTAGGACCAGCTCTAGTCTTCCCATCCTTCCTTGTCGTTGTCGTAGTCGATCACCAAGTCTGAAAGCATTGCCATCTACCCGATAAGCGGGTAGGTCATGTCAGCTTCCCAACAAAGAGCAAAAGCGGTGGATGAATTCTAATATGCATAGATAAACCTATATCTGGCTGTAGTAAGTTTATGCAAGCAGCGGTAACAACATCAAGGTAAGCGGTAATGCAGAGAGGTCACCATCTCCGAGGATATCCACACCTCCGAGGCCAACGCCTCCGGGGTCAACACCCCAACCAAGGAAAGTACACCAAAACACTGGACCTCAACCGAGTCACAGCATCCCACTCTCATCTGCGATGTGGGGTCACCAACTCCTATCCCCACATCTCAACGGCACGAAGCCGGGCTCACACACTCGGGGGAGAGAAGCAGCACTAGAAAATACTAGCCATGTGAGAGATCAAAAGGGCTGTCCATACCAGTGGACACGGACTATAGCTATAGGTTTAACACTCTGCAGAGGTTGTACAACTGGACCCGCCGGATAGGGCAGAAACGGGGATCAGCCGTTCCACATCCCTACCTAACGGCCGCCTACAGGCTGGATGCTATCCACATACTAGTCCAACGCCTCCGGGGTCAACACCCCAAGCCAAGGAATATAACAAAAAGTACTGAATCTTAACCAAGACTCAGCATCCCACTCTCATCTGCGATGTGGGGTCACCGGCTCCTATCCTCACATCTCAACGGCCAAAGCCGGGCTCACTCACTCAGGGGAGAGAAGAAGCACAAGAAAAGTCTAGTCAGAAGTAGCAGTAGATATCAGTACTATCCATAACCAGTGGACACTGACTATAGCTATAGGTTTAACACTCTGCATAGGTTGTACAACTGGACCCATCGGATAGGGCCAAAACGGGGATCAACCGTTCCAAACCCTACCTAACGGCCGGAGACCTAGTAGTGGATAGCACTCTCCTGCTTCCTCGAGACTACAACCGTTCGCAACTGTAGAGCACGTCTGCTAGCTGAAGTCCTCGAAGCTGTGAGACCATCCCTAGTCGAGCCGGGGCGACACCTTCTCGGAGTAGGTCGAAGCCGCACCTCCTAACACGATCACACCGATCCGCCTACAAGCTAAATGCTATCCACCAACTAGTTCTCAGACCGAACCCCGCCCATACGTGAGCAAATGGTTTGTACGAAAGTAGGTATTGAATCTGTTGGTAAACTGACTCAGTCCTTAAGTGCAAGGAGCGAGCACTCTCCTATCTCTACCGTACGACACGCCGCTAGCGAGAGGGCCCAGTACACACCTCCCTTAGATGAACGTTCAAAAAGTAACCATACGGCTTGCTCCCGTCAGAACACATCAAGTAGTCACACTCACCCAAAACACACGCTAGAGTATACCGAGATATCCCAATCTCAACCCAAAACCAGAAATTCATTCATATCTCAAAAGCAGGTAAAATATATGGATAGTAAGTATCAGGGACTAGCTAGGGATCTGTAGCTAGTCCCAAAGGTAGAGGGTTCAAGGAATAGGGTATATCAAAATCAGGGCAGGGCTAAAAGATTATCTGTGCAATTCAATATCCAAAGCAACATAAGTAAAGCACTAGAACCTAATAGCATGCATGGGATCTTATATGGTTGGGAGTGACATGACACCTGTGTGACGCTCGTTGTCCTGCTTGTTGTAGTTGGGGTCATACTCCTCCTCCGGATCGTAGCCCGGGCCTGCCCAGCACGAGATACTAGACACAATAAATACCGACAATCATCTAAGAAAAACTCCAGGAACTCCAAATTTAGAAGAAGCAATAAATCTCAAACTACCTACAAACAGTACGGTTTCGAAATTATGAAAATATTGCAATTGGTTTTATATTTTTCGGAGCTCTCGATAATTAGTTATGATTTTTCAAAGGTAAAAGGATTTATAAAACATTTATTAAAACCTTTATAAAACAGAAAAGGGATTTTTATTAAAAACCTTGCTGATGTCAGCATGACATCGGCAACTAGCATGTTAGTGGATTGAAAGTGTTAGTGGGCTTTAAAAGCCCAAAGGACTTGGCCCAACAGGCCCATCGAACCAAGTCTCGGAAACCACCCTGAACTTACCCTAACCAACAGCAGGGCTCCGATGGGCTTGCATGGGCTCCAACAGGCCGGAGGGCCCAACAGCAGGTCCATCTAGGGTTTTTTACTGGCCAAAGTCCAGATCTGACCCTCGAACTCTTCTGGGTTCGCATGTGCTCCCTGAGCAATTCTGGGGTTCGGTGGCGCTCCGCGCGTTGCGAGTGCGTGCCCTCGGCGCGACGGCGCGGCGGCGAGAGCGACGGAGGGCTAGGGTTAGGACCTAAGGCAACATGGCGGGGTTAGGGCGCCTCAGCTGCAGACTGGCGCGACCAAGGTACCATCTTTGGCCCTCTACGGTCGGCGCTCGGCTGGGGTGCGCGTGGCCTGGGTTACGCGTGCGTGGGCACAGGGTCCTACAGGCAAACGCGGCTCAAAGGCCGGACAGGGGCTTAGTTCAGCACTCGGCGCGGTGGCGCACGGTGTGGTGGCGCATGGTGCGGTGGCTCGATTAGGCGCAAAGGGGAGGGTTTTGGTTTGCAAGGTGGGATCTTGGCTTGGGCTCCTGCAAGAAAACGGGGAGCACGGGGCGAAGCTCAGACAACATCGACGGCACGTGCACGGCGCTCTCGGCGCGGCGACGCGGGCATGGCACTCGACGGTGTAGGGTACGAAGGCTGTTGATGGCTGTTATCCACTCATTTTATACCCGTCAACATGTACATTTTAGCATGAGAAATGATCATCCACACTAGAATAGGGCTTAAACTAATCATTTCCACAAGTGTCAATGTTTATTCAAATACATGCAAATAGCACTAGAAAGGGGAGCAAAAGCACATGTCTTTGATCTAAGTACTTCAAGCTCAGCCAATGAAGGGTTACCACATAGGATTCCCCGGGATCAATGACGTCACCAATCTATGAGATACACTCTCGATGAATCACGCGCTGCCACGTCAACTTCGCATGGATTCATGGACCCACCAAGGACCCAAACCACCAAGAAACTTGGCATGCATGGGAGTGATCATGGGGCCCATCTGCCAGCCTCCTGGAGAAAGCACAACATGAGGGGAGGTCCGGGGTAGTCGGCCAACCATAGGATCGGCCGAACCGACCCTGGCTCCTCTGATCTCCACCTTCCACGTGTTGCCCCTTGATTGGTCACCTGCTGCATTCTGGGGTGTTTTGGTGACATTTGGCATCCGAAACAACTCTGACCCTTGCCTATAAATAGTAGGGGAGGGGCACACTTTTGGAACACACACTTCTCCTCCTCCTCCTCTTTCATTTTGGCTTGAGGCCTCTCTCCTTAGGAGAGGAGAACTCTTTGTATAGGATTAGTGCTAGGAAGTGAGGGGGATGCTTGGGGCCATGTCATGTTCATGACATCTTCCCCAAGAATGATCCTCAGCGGTACCTCTGTTCTTCATTTAGAGTAAAGCGAGTATTTCGACATTTTCTATTTAGACTGAAGTCGTATGCATGCATAGGTGAATTATTCTTGTGTTCTTCGTTCGTTCTTGATTTAGAGGCTTGTGTTCTTCGAACACAACCCTTTCGATCTAGTTGAACTAGATCATAAGTTTGCATTATGTTTGTGTGTTAGCTTGTCTATTAGAATAAAGTTGATACTCTTGCATAGCTCTAATTAGACCAAAGTGCATCCGTGATCTTGCATAAGTGATAGTGGATATCTTGAGCTAGTGCCAGTATCTCCGTCGTGGATTCGTAGTTCCGTATTTATACGGAGTGCTATAGTAGGGCTACCAGGACGTCAGACGGAGTCAGGCTATAGTAGTAGTCAGTGGTGTAGACGTGGTGTCTAGACTACAAGTTATCCTTCGAATACCACGTATCTTCGCGTAACAATAGAGGTAGGCTGCAGTGGTGACAGCCTGTTGGACCCTTTGAAATCCTCCGTGCCCGAATACCGAGTAGGGCCCCCAGGCCAGACCACACTTAGACCTTTAAAAGCTAAGGTGGGTGGGCGTCCGATGCGAGTGCTCATACCAGAGAGACCATGCTAGACTCTGCGCCCTATCAAGCAGATCCTTTCTACCTATCCTATCCTCAGAGTTGTGTCCTTAGACCCTCAATTAGGCTGGGAGCTAAAGCTCATCCGTCCTTGGATTCAATAACCCGGGGAATACTCCTTCCTAGGTGAAGTGCTACAATGGTGTATCCGTGCGCTTGCGGACTCGTTCGCACTCGTCAGTGTACCCGGGTGTTCCTTACACGCTCACGCTAACCCGGTGTCATAGTGGTGACGTTAAGAAATGCCAACAAAGGCCAACCAAAGTAGAAAGGGCCGGGCGACATGAGGTGTTGGTGCTCACCGGGGGCCGGTGGTGTAGCCGTTGCAGGCTCGACGAAGAAGGTACACGACGGCGGCATCCTGCTCTGCTCCGGCTCTCTTGACACAAACGGCTCCTTCTTGGCACGGGCGGCCTCCTCGTCGTCACGGACGGCTCCGGCTCCTCCCGGCACGGCGGCGACGACTCTCCTTCTTCCTCTTTCCCCCTTCTCCTTCTTCCTCGGCTCCTTTCCCTCCTTCTCCCTTCTCGGCGGTGGAACAGAGGAAGGAGCAAAACCCCAATTGAGCACTGGGTTGCGAAAGGAAGGTTCGGTCCAGGGTACAGGGGTGCTTGGTCAAGGCGGCACAGGGGCAAAGATGGCTTGGCGCGCTCCCATTGGGCGCCAGGGCGTGGGCAGCGACATGGCTGCATCGGGGGTGGCTGGCTGTGCGTCTTTTGGCGTGGCGGAGAGGGGCAAAAGGGGCATTCCACCCCGCGGAACCTCCTAGAAGGGCTCACGGGTGCGCTGGCCTCGGCGTCCGTGCCCACTAGGCGCTCCGGGTCATCCCCGCGCGCGCGGGCGTGGGTACGGCGGCGCGGCAGGGGAAAGGTGAGGGAGAGGAGAGAAAGGTGGGGATGACAAGCGGGCCCCGCCTGTCATAGAGAAGAGCGAGGGAGAAAGGTTAGGCGGGCTGCGCTGGGATGCTAGGTGGGCCGGCGCTAAAGCTTGGGGTTCTCGGTTGATACTGGGCCAAGGGTTGGAGGGGTTCCGGTAGACTTACACCATGGTTAGCAGGCCCAAGTTAGAAGTTAGAGTTTGAAAATAGGTTTGGAAATAGTTCCTTTTATAGTTTGAATTTGAATTACTTTCAAATTCAAACCACACACAATTAACTCCAAATAAAATCCGAAAAGATCCAACTCAAATATTTTTACCATAATTTAAGTATAATTTTTATTTGGTTTTATTTTTATGGAGAAGTTGAGATGAGAGGCTAGCAAATTAGGATAAAATTCGGTAGAACACATGTTCAAGCAAAAAGGTTTAAATTTTTCATAAAAATCACACTTTTGAAATCCTGGGTTGTTAGAGTATATGTGTCGTGCTTTGATTTGTTTTTTTAATAAAAGTGTTGTCATCATTTTTTTGTATGGTTAGATCATGTACGGTAATATTTTTTATGGCAATTAACAATGAAATGAGTTTTAGCTACAAGTTGTTGAAATCAATAAGATTGATGATTGTCAAAATTATTGTGAGACACATCGTCAACGATTGGATCTTCTCCTTCTCATCATCTCATGTCTCTCATGACAAGCATAAGAACAAGTACAAAATAGACGAGAGACAATATAGGTGTAGCTTCTCTTTATTATCTGAATATTGATATTTTACAATAGAGGTAATCCTCCAATATATATACTCCGAACTAAGTTTAGAGTTTTGGTAAGAATTCACAAGCAACCGAATAAGAACTAGAACTTCTAGTCCTTCTTTCTGTTCATACGAAGTCCGATTGTTTTACAACAAAAATCACATATTCTAAATCAAGTTAGAAGTCCCGTGGCTAGATTACAAAATTGTAGGACAACCATATCGTAAAGCTCGTTATCCTGGTAGGTTGGTACAAGTTCGATCAATATAGGTCATAAAATTGTATAACAGAATCGAAATATTGGCAATCATAATTAGCAATGTTTAATGTATGACTTTCGCTTGTTTACTCCACATAAATAATAAAATTGTATAATATATTTCAGGCATCGGTATCCTGGTAGGTTGGTACTAGTTTGATCAATATAGGTCATATAATTCTATAACGGAATCAAAATATTGGCAATCATAATTAGCAATGTTTAATGTATGACTTTCGCTTGTTTACTCCACATAAATAATAAATAAAATTGTATAATATACCTCAGGCATCAACAAGCGTAGTTAGCAATGTTTGTGTGATAAGATCTTATATGCACAACTCGGGTTATCTTGTTTGAGGCTACGACCTCTCAGTTTTGACCTCGCCTTGCTTAAGATCAAGTTACTGCTTATTCAACTCGAACGAAGAAACAAGGAGACATTCAGCTTCACAAGTCCATAAGCACATGAATGTACGAACCTACTGAGTATACAATCGTACCAAACTTGGCAATACACATTCCTACCGAATGCAAAGTACAAACAGCAAATGTAGCATACACACAAAGGGAACCGACATTCACAAAGCAATGACAACCACAGTTCATACTTCATACAAAGCAACCTTACCAGGTTGCGAATCCAGGATGAGAAGCAAAGCTCTACACATAAAAAATACAGTTGCAGACGCATGGACACAGCACAGTACCCAAAACAAACAGATGGCACAACTTCGAAAGAACAAAAAATTCATTCAGAGGTTGAAAGAAACGGGTGAAAAGTAATGTCAATTGAAGGTAATTCCTGTGCTACTGCTAGGGGCATCAAAACCCGTTTCACCATCTCAAGGTGTGCCAAGGGTTTGCGCTCTCCCAGTGAACACCTATGTGATCTAAGGCAAACGCCTGTAACAAGTACACAACAAGGAAGATACATCAAAAGCAAAAATGGAATAAGTTAATATTTGTCCTTGGCTCCCAGACCCCGCAACTTAGGTCGCCTTACCGCGGTCAAGGGGGTGGCAATGCCCTGGCCATCCCTCCCCAGCCCAGAGCCTGGAACAAACCCCATTTTTGCCATCATTTTGGATCCAAAACCCTTCGTGTGTCTCTCGAAGGAGACAACACCACTCGTCTCCAGTGCTCGCACATTCCGCCTCGGCTCTGGCCTCATTTTACTTGGCTCTGATCTTGCTTTCATGGGTTCCGTCCTTGCCTTAATTGTCTCAGCCTCACTGTCGAATTCTACACCGAGACCAAGAGATTTGGGGCGATGGATGACTTGTATCGGCTGCACTATACCTTGGCCATCTTTGCCAAGGCCTGTGCCCTCAATGAATCCCATTTTTGCCATCATTTTCGAACCAAAGCCCTTGGTGTGCACCTCAAAGGAGCCCAGCTCGGTGGCATTGCTTTCAGCAGCTTTCCCCGATGAGGTATGACCACCACTTGAGTCAACAGCTATTGTCTCTGTAACAGATTCTGCCATGGTGCCACAAGAAACAAAAGATACAGGACGCTCTGCAAATGAGACCTGTTTCTTGGAAGATGATTTCTTTCCACTGGATTCCTGATGTTTTGCTAACTTTCCTGGAGCCGAAAGGCCCTTCCGTCCTGGGCCTTTAGAGCTCTCCCAGTTGACAGAAAAGTCCTCAGGTTCAGTACCCAAAAGCTGAAATGAGTAATGTGAAGTGGTTAGATGACAAATATGAAACAACTAGAAGTAGCGAGGAGATTAGCATCAAGAAAAAGGGAAAAAATAGCAGCATATTTCGGAAAAAAATCCTGATACATTTTTATCATAAATTAAAGTTTTTCAAGTTATATAGCACAAGTACAAATAAAGTGTGGAAAATAACGAACAAAAAGAAGGTACAGTATCTCTGAAAAAAGTTCCAAAAAAATAAACTCAACCTACCTACCTTTTCAATTCGAACTTGACCATCTGCAGATGGCAAAGAAGACTGGCCAGTTAATGTCACGGTAACAAATCTGCAAGGCAGAATTTTTTACTTTTACACAAGGTATAAGCTACATAAATGCCAAATAAACAGGGAAAGTGTTGGCTCCAGACCATGAATATGATCCTTAAAGATAATAAAGTTCTACATTTTAAACTCATTAGATAACAAAACAAACAGAAATATTCCAATAAGAATTTAATGTTAAAAATGGTGAAAAAAATACATCCCTTGTTTAACTTTATTAGTCATAATTCAATAAAAAAGAAACATAGTACAAGAAATTAATCAGCCATGAGCACATCGGCTTGAACACAGATTAAGTTATTGAATATGCAGATAAAAGAAGGTAACTGAGTAATTCAAATTGAAGGTACAGTAAGGTCACGGGAAGTGCAAAGTCCTGCAGCTCACTAAACCATAATGGCAATATAACCAGGTTATGGTAGTAGCTACATGCAGGGACACATCGCTTACGTACTTGTCCTTATCAGACAGTATGCGCAATGAACACGACAAGAATGTCAGTGTCATATTTTCCGTATCAGTGCCCATGCAACAAAGGGAGTGGTTCGAGGAAGCCACTAAACCCTTTACCATCATCCACACAGGATGAACGGCTCATTGCAGAAAAAGCATGCACCTTCCTACCTCAAGAGTTGACTAAGATGATGTAGTAAAAGTAAAATCATAAATGGCTATTTGTGAATTAGTAAGGCGTAAGCAGGGATGGTAGCCTGCTCAGGAACCCTTTCCGTTAGTGCATGACCACTTTCAATGCAAAAATGTTATGTGAATTCACTATCCTTGCAGGCTTGCAGTAAATCCACATGGCTCTGACCAGGGATAAACTCATATGCAGTGATATGTGTGCTCGGTGTCCTCTTCACTGCACTGCAACATAAACCTCAAGGATTTTTAACATATTAAAAATGGAAAGAGTGCATTGCCATGAACATAACTCCCAATTTATAGCCATAAAAGGTATTAATAGGGTTTATGAATTATTTTATGACAAGATCATATATGATTATATGACCCTCAAATAAGTTACCTCTTCTTCCCTGAACCTTGGCATCCGCTCTTCAATTGATAAATAGATGCAAGACGTTGTACCTGCAGAATTAAACCAAAACTCAGAACATAGACTTCAATATTTGATTTAAAAGAAGTAACGGTCACAAACTGCCACACCAAGTTCCAAAGAGTCATTGGATGATGAACACCATTCATACCTGAGAACAGTCTCGAGTGTGCATTGGTTGAAAGCATAACATATCAACCTGATCCACGACCATTTTCCTCAATTTCTGCAGACAGAAAAAGCAACAAACCACTCATCAAAAGAGTTTCTATGAATATTAAAAATAAAAAAATCAGCTATTAGCATCACAAAAACAGATCAGAGGTGAGCACTAACCACATTTCGTGAAATAAAATGTAAAAAGAGATGAAACGATAATATATGCAGGTAACCAAACAAACAGAAAAGGAACATGATAACATAGAAAAGTCTTCTTAAGGAATTTATCTGCAATGTATAAGAAACGAGGTAAAAATTGCAACTGCAAAGTAAAACTGTATGATACAAAATATGAATAATTGATAAATAAAAAGATTAAATCAAAATCTTAATATTGAACAATGCAATTACTACAAATTTCTTGCATTTGCTAAAGAACTTATCTTTGACCGAGTTCAGTTCAAGTAAAGCACAGTGTCTCACCGTATTTATTTGCCCCAAGTCAACTCCTCTACTTAGCATTCTTTGCTGACGCTTCTTTGCAATGAGTTCCTTCCTATGCTTCTTTTTTTCACCTGAATCACACAATAAGCTAAGTTTGTAAGTTACAACCCAGCGAAAAGCAAAATGCAGTGAAACGAAAGGATGTGAGTAAATAGGGTTTATATAGCATAATTGTAAGAAAGAAAACACGAATGTAGAAGGCTGTTTGTGCAAATCATAAATCATCTCATCTTGCAAGAACGATAAAAAAAACTATTCGTAAAGCTTATCAGAACATTTCAATTCATTAGATATGAATCAGTAAACCACAAAGTGATAACATCAGCTAATTGTATGTAGACATACTAAAATCACTACAGAAGAACATCAAAACACAATTTAAAAAATCTAACAAATATTGCTTCCTACAACTTCTTTTGAAAGGCACCAATGAGAAATTGTATTGTACAACAACAAACCTCCATTCATAGCAATATCATACTGGAGTTCTGATTTCAGAGAAGTTTTTTTTTAAAAAACATGAGTTTTTTCACTACCCTAGTTTGGGGACCTCATTCCACTCTTCAACACTGAGAGACCTACTGACGATAGTTGTATGAGATCCTTAACTTTGAATCCACAGGGTGCTAATATATTCTTATTCTCCAGTACATTTGGTGCTAATATATTCTTATTCTCCAGAACATTTCATGCTTCTAAGAATGTAAACAATGCCTCTAAGAAGGTTTCTACCTGGCTAACACAACTTACTGCAGAAAACAAAGGAAAACATACAGCAAACTGGAGAACGTAATACCTGACACACTGATACTTTTTGTTCATCTGTATTCTCATTTCAAATTTAACAAACAACTTACTGAAAACAAAGGAAAACACAGAGCAAACTGGAAAGCGTAATACCTGGCACACTATGATACTTTTTGCTCTTCCTACCATCATTGGGCCAGGACCGTGAGAGCTGAGAGGATGATGATCCTGTCTTCGACCCCTTCCTTGACCTGTTTGCCATCCGCACATCCTTCACCATGAACATATCTTCCAGTCCTATCACTCTCATACTTGGTACATCCCTATCACAGATCATTCCTTTTCCCTTCCGCCATTCGGCCAAGTTTGGCCTCTTCATCCCATACTGCTCGGATGCAGTCATTAGTGCATAGCCCTCAAGCTTTTCCTTCCCCTTCTTCAGGAACCCATCCTCATCCTCATCATCATCTGTATCCATCTGCTCTGCAGGATCTGCATCACCCAAATTCATACCAGCAATCCACCTGCTGCTCAATAGCTCCTCACTCCCACCGATCCCCTCCATGTAATCAGCGACAACCTCATCATCAACTGAAGAGAAATCCCCAATGCTCAAATCCTCATCTGAATCTGACCCTGATGATTCACCTTCGGTCTCCGAGCCCCCCTTCTCATCCTCACTACCTTCCTCGTCACTTTCGCCATCATTGTTCTCAAATCTCTCCCTGTCCCCTGATTCGGACTCTGAATCCTCATCGGAGCCGCTCATCCCCTCCGATTCCGGGGATGAGATGTCCTCCGTGTAGATCCTGACTCCCCCAATCGACAAAAATCCCGGATTGTGATTCGCCTTCTGTCCCGGATTGTGATTCGCCTTCTGCTGCGGGTTCCGCTTGGGCTTGGGCGTCTTGAAGGAAGCATCTTCCTCCTCCAGCTCCTCCATCGCCGTGTTGCAGCCATCCCGAAATCCTAGACCGAGATGTACAGCCTCACCGGCCCCCTCGTCCGCATCCTCATCTTCGTGAAACCCGAGACCCAGGCCGCCGACGAACTCGGAGCCGTACGAGTACACCGGGACGGAGGCGGCCGGATCGGCGCAGGGGGCGGTGTCGATGGTGACCTCCAGCGCCTGCGCCTCCCGCTCGGAGTGGGCGGAGCCCGGGCGGAGAGATGCGTAGCTGAACGAGACGGCGTGGGAGGAGTCGCCATCCGCGGTGGCGCCGCCGCGCCGGCCACCTCCACCCTGCCCTCGCCCGCGGCCGCGACTGCCCGTGGCGGGTGACGAGGAGAAGGCGGCGGCGACGGAGGCCGCGGAGACGAAGGACGGGAGCTCGGGGACGGGGCGGCGCCTCCCGGCGCCGGCGCCGTGGCGGGGCCCGCCGGCGGTGGGGTTGCGCGCGTGGCGGCGCTTGCCGCCGGCCATGAGCGGCTAGGGTTGCGGTCTGCTTTCGTGCGGAGGGAGGTGGTGCGGCCTCCGCGTGTGCGGCGGCGCGTATTTAGCGTTGGGGAAGAAACAGGAGGGGAGGCGTGCGGTAGGCTTTCGTAGTTTCGTAGCGGTCAAGCCGCTTTTGATATACTAGATAGAAGCTAAATTGCAGGGTGCTAGCCGATGCTCATATACCTTGGGCTTGTGAGGCCTTCACCAGGTCCCATGGCCAGCAACTTGTACAAAAACCTACCCTGCTGTGGTGAGCTGTTTGCTTTAGAAATATATTTAGTGATTATAATACCTCTCCCACACTATGCTTAATCCAATATGCAACTTTCTTGCTTCATGAACAGGGGCTGGCGTTTTTTCATGATTAAACTCTGGAACCACAGCCTTCTTGATGCCCGCACCATGAATACATGCAACATAATTCTCCAAGGCTACCAAGACTGAAGTTCTGACCCCAAGTAAATTCCCTGCAAAGAAACTGCTACTCAACTTTTTGTAAAATGGCATCAGTTGTAGGTCTGGTAATTGAAAAGGTTGTGAACAAAAAAAAACTTTTTTGTGGAATTGGAACTTGGAAGGTACCACCATAGCAGTCATGTATTTGGAGGGAAGGTTGGAGAGCAGCTCCCCCTCCCGGGAAGAAAATCAAGGGAAGGTTTAAGAGCAGCTCCCCTCCTGGGAAGAAAATCAAGGGGGATAGGCTGCATCCGTGGCCGGGACAATCATTGTTTCATTCATGACTGATCGATTGTATTGATTGATACTGGATGTTGTTGGCTGGTGTAGTGTGTGGTATGGATGATGATCAATTTGTTACTTCATGTATACAATTGGGCGCTGTTGAACAGCAATTGCGTTTGTGCATGCGTTAGATAATATTCGTTGTGTTGTGCTGTTGATGAGGATTTGTGTACCCTAGAAAGTTTCTTGTCTGTTGTTCTGTACTGCTAGTGAGATTCTGTGCCTGCAGTAAGAAAACACTTGCAAGTTGCGACGGTGAGTCACTGCTAAAGCGAGCCTGTCCGCCAGTGCGCTTTAAATCGGAAGCGATACAAATCAGCTCGATTCGCAAATTTGAGAGGAGAAATTCGTACTGACCGCTACGATCATAATCTGAATACTGTTTGCACGGTTCAGGCATGCGTTTCCAAAGTCTGAAGCTGGTAGCGCGCCGAAGTCTCGGACGATTTTGATGAGCCTGAGAAGTTGGATAGTAGTGCACACGTGGTCGACCGCCGCCGGATGCCGCCGAGGGCCGAGGCCGTAACCCCGGATGCAACGCTGGCTGGCCGGTGATGGAAGAAACCGCACCACCATTCTTAGGCGCGCGTTGCGCGCCCTACTGTTTGAACAATCAAATACAAAGTAAATAGAAAACAATAAAACGTGATAAATTAGGACAGCACATGACAAATTGAGCATGAATACACATGATATACTAATAAACACATCAATATGTTAACTGAGCAGCATGAATATATGTATATCCTCACTAATATTACAACATATACGAGCACCAAGAACAACAAGTGTTTGAAGCAACTCTAATTAGCATAGAATCAAACACACACAGAAGATGCAACTGGCAACTGGCAGAGCCGAAATGGACGCAACCTCCCCTTTTGTCTATGTATCTTTCCTTGGGCTGTAAAGGAAAAAATAAAACATCTGAAATATGTGACTTGATTGATATGCTGTAAAGGGCATGCTAATTTAAGGGCTTGCTACCCAATAACAGAAATAAGGAAGGTACAGGAGTAAACAAATAAATTGGATGGAGCCCAATTCCACAATACATGATATAGCAGCAGCAAGCCATAGGTAACAACCACAATTTTTTTTAGAAAAAAATACGATGGAAGGAGCCGGGTGTGCCAGAACTATACATGATAGCAGCAGCAAAGCCATTGCCATTAAGCTTCAGCAGTTCATCATCATGCATCCTGTCCATGGCAAGACTAAAAAAACTCAAGCATCTTCTTGCCTGTAGAACACAATCTGAGAAAAGCTATTTCATCCAGAATTAACTCCAGTTTGAGTTGACTAAGTGAGATGCATTTCCACGATTAAATGTTATTAAGCAATTAAAAATGACCTAATTATTCAGGGAAAATAGAGAGAATATTATGAAATCTCAAGCAAACTGGGTTGCGTGTATGGAGCAATGGATATGGCGGCTACCTGGGAGCTGGTCCACCACTGCGTCCTGGTGGCCTAGTATTTTTATTATAAATTACAATGTACAGGCAGAAGTATCTAGCCATTGTAGAAATAGGAAACATATAGTATAGTTGGTCACAGAGTATCACAGTGTGGTCATCAAATACAACATTGTTGAAGTCTTTCTTCCTGCAAAGAAATTTTACTCAGTAAGAATGTTGCAAGAATGCAACGAGCATAAAGAAAAGAGCACGTCAAGCATATCTGGAGGCTAGCATACTGATAACATTAAAAAAATGCAATATCATATTTCATTGTTTTAAGACACAATCGCCAAGAATGCCTTTGCGCCAACCACCACATCATCCTGCAAACCACCTAGCTAACAGACTATCTGTTTATTGATTAGTACCTCAAGATACTTTTAGGCTACAATGCTTCACTAACTGCACTGGTATGTTCATAATCAAACACTTGGTTCCAACTAATGTAACAAAACAGAAGTTGTTTCCAAAAATTAAGTTCTCCACGCTGCAATTAATTAATCAGCTTTGTGCAGTGTTCGAGAAAAAAAATCAGGTATGAGCATGGCTTGTTATATGCTCATATAAAACTCAGCTATGACAAAAGTACTCACTTGCATAAAGCACAACCTCCAAGGTCATCAGAGAGGGGGACAATTTGTAGTTCTCTTCAGCATCTGCTCAATGGAATCAACTCCAACTTGCCTCCCGGCAGCTTTTAGCATTTTTGTTCCCAGCCAAAGCCTTTCCTTTTTGTACAGGATTCCTGCTATTATCACAATACCATTCTGAGGGGGCTTCAGGCAGTCCAATGCAAGCTGCAGTTGGTACAAATGATCTGGTTGTTAACACTCTATAAACAAATAACTAAGCAAGACAGTTCTGAAACCTTAGTTGTCATTAATTTGAAGGACTTGCAAAACTACCTGGATGAAGGCTGCTCCGGCAATGGCCTCTGCGTCGTCGGCGGAGACGCTAGAACACACAGGGATGGAGGTCGCTGCCGCCTGAGACCTGGAGTTCGGCTGCCATGCTCCCAAACCGGATCTGGACATGCTCAGTACAAAAGACACATTACCTCGAACACCTCGTGTGCATCATGGGCCAGTGCCAGAACACCAACGCCGAGCATTAATCATTGGAGCAGGGGTCGCGCTGGGGACGTCCAGCATGCTTCCTACTGCCTCGCCGCGCCTGCAGCGTGTCGTCGTGGGGACCGTGCCACCGTCACCCTTCCCTCACCGTCTCACTCGCTCTGCAGCTCAAATCTGAGAGGAAGGCATAGAGAGGAGAGTGGAGAATAAGATGATTGTCGCAGGGAAGAGAGAAAGGGGCAAAGAGAGAGGGCACAGGCCACACGGGACTCACATGGGTGGAAGAGTGCTAGTCTGCAAGCGCTTGATGTCTGCCATTCATGAGCAGATCCGGCGTGCTGCCAGTGATTGCTGCTATGCTTGAGCTCGAGGACGCGCTGGAGCTCTAGGTCGAGGGGAGCACGTCGTCGAGCCGCCCTCTCGCCACCAGCCGGGACCAGCCCACAGCAACACGCCCCCGTGGCCTTGCCTGCCCGCAGCTCCATGCCGCAGCCCTTGCTGTGCTCGAGCTGGGCTACCGTACCCGCCCAAGTACCGGCCGCCGGCCGTTCCGCAGCCCGGTCGGACCGTGCCGCAGCAGCGTCCAAACCGAAGGCGGAGCTTATGCCTGGCGTGGAGAGACGAGTGGTGGTGCCATCGGTCCAGGTCCAAGACACGCCCCTGCGCTAGATCTGGATCTTGCCGGAGCAGACGGTGCAGCGGCGGCAGCAGCGGCGGTGGAGAGCATGGAGGGGCCCTGATGGGGGAGGAGCAGTGGAAACAGGCGGAGAGGGAGAAGGGAAGGGAGGAGAGAAGGAGGGAGAGGCGGTGGCGAGGGGGAGGAGAGCAGGGCGAGAGGGCGGCGGCGGAGGAGGGGAGACTGAGAAAGTGAGAAGTGAGATTGCTGTTAGGGTTGGGGGGGTATTAGGTGGGGGGTCGGGGTGGTGGGAGGGGGCACCCGCAAAAATGCCTCAGGGGTATTGAAAAAACGACACAATCTCTTCTTCGCGTATAAATAAAGTTTAGATCAAGGGCTTGTGCGCAAAATATATAAACGTGTTTGCTGTACAATCCGGACGCGGTAGATGATACGCAATTTCTGGAAAACCGGAGGGCTTTTTTGAAAAAATGACCAAACGCCCCCCTGCGCGACACGTCGGCCCGGGAACGCGGAGGTGCGAGCAAAGGGGCTGAGGTTTTAAGAAAAGAGATGGTTTCGTAAAATCGATTACAAGGATAGTGATAAAAATATCAGCATTCAATTTGGTAAAATGATGAAAAATCAGTACTACTCAATTTGGTAAAACGGACAAAAAATTTTAATACTCATACAATTCATTTTATATCTTCTGGATTATGTTACGTTTATACATACGTAAATTCCGAACGACATGTTACATATAAAATAATTTTTCTATCTTGATCATGCTAACTCATGAAGGATAAGAAATATTATTACCGGTTATATTAGTCATAGCATAGATTCTCAATCCTCAGATTTTATGTACCGCATATGCCACATGAGAATTAATTTTAAAATCATCTTACCTTAAAATTCTAAACAATAAACCACACAATAGTTCCGCATATGTTCTTAGTGATCATAAGGCATCGTAATTTTATCAAATTCATTGTTCTAGTTTTTCTATTCAGAGTAAATTTTTCTAGACCCAAGAATCAAATCATTCACATGAAATTATTTGGTTTTGGTAAACTATATCACTAAGTACCATATGTCCATACAAATTATGGCTTAATTGAATCTCTTTTCGAGATGACTCATTTGTATAACCATCACATTAGAATTCAACCTATCAACATCAAGTTGGTAATAATATGTGGATTTACACACCACATACTTTACATTTATTAAGTTGCAATCATACGGCTCTCTCTGTTGCAGTTAGTATGTGAAAACTTGGCTACATCCAAATATTTCCCATCTGCGTTCGGTCATGATTTGCACATACCGATAATACCACCTCACAACATACACCATGAGCATTAGGGATCTACATAAAAGGTATTTTATCCATCATTCATATGATACCTTATGTCTCTATGGGGATTTACACAAAAACCCGTATGTCGATCACATTTTGAGGATAATTCCAGGCATTATAGGGAGATTAATACCACACATTAAGAATACAAAATAAATGTTACACATCACATTCAATCCTCACATCCACGTACATACTAAAGAATATCTGAACCATCAGTTCAGAACATCTTATATTTGTAATATATTACAAATATCCCGCCAAATGCATTTACTTATCAAAAGTGTCATCTTATTCAATCCCTACAATTTAATATGACAGAAAAGAGTGGAAATCTAACAAAATCACTCAACTTCCAAATTAAAATAAGAGGGAGAGAAGTATGGTCACTAGAGATATAGCTTGTTAATAAGCATCCGCGGAAACAGGGGGAGACATCCTCCAAATAGTAAATGCAAATCAATATGCATGTTGTTATACACTTTATGGATAATTGGAAATCCAAAGCTTATGAATGTTTAACATTCGAAAACCCAGTACCTATGCACATAAATTTAGACACTAGGTCGTCATTAGAACATTCAAACTCTATCATCTTGAGAAATGAGATCAAAGTTCTAAAAATTTCATATTTCACATGCTATATTGGTTCCATTGAATCAATCATACAAAGACTACAAAATGTCGACTCATACTCCTCAAAATTTATATACACCTTATACTGGATCCAGACCAAAAGTCCTAGGCAGAGTGTATCAACACTCAAATTGGATCAAAGAAAAGGTGACAATTATGGAAAATTTCTCTTATTCACTAGTGAGAGGTATTTACCACAATAATACTATCTTCTCACAAATGCATTCTTTACGAAAGCCAGATGGTGAAATAATGAGAGATTGTAGCAATGGTTTCACGTAGAGACCGAGCAACATACTTTGGTGGTATATGTGAAAATTATGTTCCTATATTTAATCCTTAGCAAATCAAGTAGCTTTCATAGATTTGAAAGTTATTTCATACTCTAAATCCAAATTAGAAATCGCAACATATATTGTGTATCATCACTCAAGTCACTTCATGACTTGAAATAGTCAAGTTGATTGTGGTACAATTGACTAAGTGAGTATCTTCCACAGAAGGATTACTCCAATCGCTATGATTGCATGTGTGTTCATAAACAAATCCAACTTGGATTTTCTATCATCATCTTTAACACACATAAACAAACAAGCAATCATTTTATGATGAAATTTGAGATGGAAATTTTGGTAAAACCAAACTATGCTTAAGTTTACAACTTGTGCATAAATAATTATTACTCTTCACTCTAAAGTAGTAAACCACGTGGTCAGTCCGGTGAGGCTCTCTAGCTTTGTGCTTTACTCATTTTCATATGAGGAAATAAAAACTCTACTCTTCTATGATTAAGCAACTCATTTATTTATGGGTTAATTGGAAAAATGTCATTACAACTTCGAAGGATTGGAGAACTGTCATTAAAAATTGCCTAATTGGAAAAATGCCATTGCAACTTGAGCAGTCATCAAATCATGCCATTATGTACGTCGGGTACGGCGGATGGCCCACCTGCAGGCGTCGTAGACGGACCACACATTCTGTATGGCTGTATTTGCCCCTCCCGTCGAGCGGATAAGGCCCACCCGTCGCCGTCGCCGTCACCGTCTCTCTTCTATTCTCCCTCCCGTCGCCATCTCTCTTCTCTTCTCCCTCCCGTCGCCATCTCCCCTCGACGAACCCTAACCCTAGAGACAGTGGAGCCGACGGTGGAGCAGACCAAATCAGAGCGCATGACAGCGATGAGGGTGGGAAGCAGCTCGATGCACGGCGTGACATCGACAAGCTCGACGGCGGCGAACAGCAGCAAAGGTAAGTGGCAGCATCTCGTTGACTGCCCAAGATGTGGCGTCCGTGTGGTAATGATTCGCAACAAGCAAGAAGAGACATATGGTGAGGTGTTTTACAAGTGCCCCAACAACGTTAAGGTGCGGGCGATTGGTTTAATTTGTTATTCTCACAATGAATTGTTTGCTTCCAGATGCTCATAGGGTTGAACTTTGGCTGCAGGAAGACCCGCGCACCAGTAAATTCATCAGATCCCAGGAGTAGTATGAGGCTTACGTACGTGGGCTAGATGCAGAGCAACAACTGGAGGCGACAGATCTTAAAGGTCAACAATGCTTTGTGCCTCCAGATGCTGAGACGAGGAAGGAATGCTTTGAGTTGAAGCAAGAGTTGATATGATCAAGCAATAACTTCACGGGACTCTAATCGACATTTGCAACCTGAAGATGCAGAGAAGTGAGACCAAGACCAAGGTCTTTGGTTGGGATATCTCAGTTGCAGTAGCTGTATGTGTTGGTGTAGTGATAGGCATGTTGAATGCATTGTGGAAGTCAAATGAGTACTGAATTTGCGTTGCTAAATCTGTACTGAATTTGTGATGCTGGCAATAAGAATGGAGCTGAATTTGTGCTCACTAATTTGAGTGAATTGTGATGTATTTGTGCTCACCATGTGTTGAATTTGGTTGAATTTCTGTTGAATTTGATATATAACACTTGCATGTTCAAGTGAGAAACATAGATAGCAACTGACAATATGTTCCAAAAGCATGCATAGATAGCAACTGGCAATATGTTCATACATACAAAGATAGCAACTGGCAACAACAATTCATACATACATAGATAGCAACTGGCAACAGCAGTTCATACAAGGTACACACCAAGTTAACACATAGTTTAGTTGTTACACACCAACATAGTTCATACAGCTGCACTCCTGTAGCGAACATGGCCTCAGCCCTCATATGTCATTTGTTCAAGTTTGATTTTGGTGATTAATGACAACATGATCAATGGGACTAACCATATTATTTAGCATGTCTTTGTAGACACTTCTAGGTCCCAAGGATGCAAAAATACCACATGCCAAAATGATAAGATAGTGTATTTTTCAAGGGTCAAAACCGTGTAAGAAAAGGAATGAAAATGACACCATCGGATGAACCGACGGTACCCTAGAAGCAAGCGTCGGTGCAATGGTCGGTCAAACTGGTACACTGCAGTGAAGGCTCAAATCAACAGGCACCGTTGGATGAACCGACGGTCCATATTTTAGTTGCACCGGATGATTGACAGAGACGAAGCAGCACGGTCAGTAGCGCCGGATGAACCGACGGTCTATCCGATGCATCAAGGAATCAAGACAGAGGGTTTGTGGAGCGGAACCCTTCAGCACCGGATGAACTGACGGAGGAAGCAACGGTTCATCCGATGGCTTCGAAAATGCTACCAGAGAGGTTTTGGTCGCGAACCTATCAGCACCGGATGAACCGACGGCTAGGCAAGAAGACCGTCGGTGCAAGTGTCGGAGGATATCTGTCAGTGGGGATGCAACGACTAAGTGACATGGAGGGCACCGGATGAACCGACGCCTATGGAAAAGTGACCATCAGTTCATCCGACGGTACGAGTTTTTGCAGCTTTTAGCCAACAACTCTTTGGACGCCTTGGGCTATTTATACCCCCTCCACTCACCCATTTGAAGTTGCTAGATTGTGTGGAAGTGCAGAGGAGTTGAAGACACATTGAAGATCATATCCAAGCCATCCAAGTGCTAAATTGCTCATCCATAGACTTGCACATGCTTTGTGGTGTGCTTAGTGTTAGACTTAGCTTAGAGCTGAGTGAGTGCAAGGTGTGCCTACCTTGTGAGGTGATTCTTGAGTGGATCAAGATGTACATGATGTGCCAGAAGCCTTGGAGCCTAGGTGGCTCTCCGGTAAACATCTTCGACCCTCCGGCTTGGTGTGGAGCGGCGAGGACACTTTGTGCGGGGGACGTGGAGACCCCCTTCCCTTGGTGGAGAAGCTCCTTAGTGGAGGCGGCATCAAGGTGACCAAGGGAGCTTGGCGAGTGCCTTCATGGCGAGCCTTTGTGGCAAGTCAAGTGGTGCTCTTGGGAGAGACTTGGTGACCGGGAAACAATACTCTTGTGTAGAGTGCTTCAACAACATGGACTAGGGGTGGCTTAGTGCCTACCGATACCACGGGATAAATCGCGTGTCAAGAGTTTGCTTCCTCTCACCCCCTTTTACGTTTCCGCATTACTCTCTTGCAATCCTTGCTTGCTTTTACTTTCCTAGAGTAGTATCTTGCTAGGATTGGCTATATGTTGCAAAACTTGTTTTGGGATGGGAGTTTCACACTAGAACAACCTTAGTTGCACATCTAGATAGTATGTTCTAGTTTATGTTTCATGCAAACTAGTGAAAGCCATAGGTTAAGTTTTTAAGTTGCCTAATTCACCCCCTCCCCCTCTTAGGCTACGAGCATCCGATTCCTTACAACTCCAACCAACATGCAGGTTGTCACATAGATCACACAGACCTACCCCAAAATAGTTCAGACAACAGGCATGAAACAGACTACATGCCCAACCAATCTTTAAGGCTCCTAACAACATGTTGGAAATTCTGAAATCTCCAGACAAAAAGGTAAAGGTCAATCTGACAAAAGGTCTTGTCCTCTGAAAAAGGTTATCCCTTTACACGGAGGCTTGGGGGCTCCTTTTATAGTGCCCGAGGGTCACTTTTTACATTCGAATTCTACCCTTAACAATATTATATATAGAAGGAAATGTTGAGGGTACATTCGTCCGCGGCAATCACGGAGATCTCTTCTAAATTACAAACACGCCCTAACGTGTTCCAGCTTCCTTCTTCTTGCGTAGCCAAGCATCTCACGTTTCTTTGCATCTTCTCCAGTACGCTATTGACTTAGTCAGCTTCGGCTTTCCTGAATACCTTCATGATCTTAAGGAGTCCTCAATCATTAGCTTCGGAAGAAGAGACCACCTTTTTACACTGTCTTGATGCTCCTTCTTGAGACCTCCGGAGTGGAGAAGTTTCCCTGGAACTTCCGGTTTCCTGGTCTTTACACAAAACACATAGGAATGAAAAGAATCCTGGTTTCTTAGGAATTCTGAGGGTCAGTATCATGTTAGTATATAAAAAACCATCTTGTCAGACTTCTTTTCCTGTAGGAAATCTTTCTCTAATCATGAAAAATAGCGATCCCAGTTATATTCACGAATCTGAGAAGTTCTGGAACTTCCTGGGAATTCCTGGCTGATGATGATTCTGATGGTGCGTGTCTTATTGGAAAATCCCGAGGGTGGCGGTTTTTAAATGATCCCCAACAGTAGCCCCTCGGGGAAGCGGGTTGACTCTGACGACTCGTTTCCATGTGAAAATTCTTAGGATTGGTTAAAAATGTCACCCTCAGGCGTCGGAGGGGACACGCGTCATCATTTTATAGAGTGTCGGTTCGCTTCCCGAGGTGCCTTCTTGATGCATCCCTTCGTTCCTATAAATAGGGGGGTCGTGGTAACTTTCGCTTTCACCGTTTTCCAGCTTTTGAATCTTCTCGGAATTTTCTCAAGTTCTTGAAAACTTTCTGGTGTCCTGTTTCCTAAGCTCTGCTTTTCTGCTTCTCCGAAGGTAACCTTGTTACATCTTGTTTCTTTATTTCTGTTTTTAGTGATATGATTGATTTTTTGATTTTGTAGTTCTTTGTTTTCCTGCTTCCTTGGTCTTTAGGTGGCTCGTGTGAAAAGTACCGCCAGGCCAATGACGGAAGAGGAAGTTGCTCAGGCTGTTGCCGCTTCGGGTTCTGACATTCCGCAGCCCTCTGAATCGCCTTCTTCAAGTGGCGCTCCTTCACTCCAGAATCCTGGAGATACTATTGTTGAGGAAGGAGAGGTGAATTCGGGTGAAGAATCTGGTTCTGAGGAGGATGTTTCTCAGGTTGAGGTGGAGATGGAAGATTTGATGCCTCCGAAGGTGGCTTACCCACCTACTTTTGTTTTTGGGAAGTCTCTAGTGACTCCTGCTTTGATCAAGGATTTTGAGGAAGCTAATTTCTTCCCTACTGGCTGTGGTCGTGCACCGACGGATGAAGAGACCCCTCAGCCGCAACCTGATGAAGTGGTGGTTTTCAGGGACTTCTTTACCGCCGGTCTTAGGTTTCCGTGCGACGAGCGTCTTCCGTCGATCTTGGATCGATTTCAAGTAAAGATTCATCAGCTCACACCTAACTCATTTCTGGAACTTTCAAAAATTTTCTGGATTCAGAAAACCTTCGAGGGTCATATAAGTGCTGAGGTGTTTGCGCGGCTCTTCGAGCTCCATATTCAGCGGAAAATTATCAAGCTTGATGATGATAACTTCTACGAGGCTCATTACGGATGTAGCACTTTCAATACTCGCAGAAAAAATGCGAGTCAGAAAATCGAGAGGATTCAACTTGCTCCTTGCAGTAATGACAAATGGGCTGATGACTGGCAAAGATTTTGGTTTTATGTGAAGGTTGATATGTCTAAGGAGATGGGTCTTGCTGGTCCTTTGAACCCTTTCTATACCCCTATTGGATCGATGACCGCGGTGTCGACGGCTTCCTTCAACCGGAAGTCCCAAGACTTCAAAAAGGGTGAAGACACGTTCTTCTTTGCTTGTACTATCCTTGGTGGGCGAGACGTGATTGAAGAATATGTTGCAGCTAGTGTATGGCCGTTGTCTTTTGGGTGGAAACCCAAGGAGATTGTATACCTTTCTGTAGATTGGGCGTCGTGCAAGGTTCCCTTTCCAAGATTTGATCTTCACCTTTCCGAAGGTCAAACTTTGGAAGATTTTATTTATCTTGTGGAAGAGTTGGTTGTTGATATGGTTGGGAAATGCTATTTGACTGAGTACAAGCAGTTTAAGAATATCTTGAAGCATAAGCGGCGGGTAAACCGTGTTTTCTCAGAACTTGGTGCGGAGCCAGCTTTGCGCCCGAGGCCTCCTGGTCCTAAGAAGTTGATGCAGGCACCAGGTGTTACCGGGTTGGTTGCCATTGGTGCTCCCGCGAAGTCTCGGAAGAGGAAGAGTTCCAAAGTTTTGGCAATTTCTGAAAAGACCTCTGACAAATCTTCTGGATTGAGCAAATTTTCTGGAAAAACCAAGTCCTTGGATATGTCAAAAAAGAGAAAACTGACTTCTGGGGGTTCCTCCTCGCCTCCGCAGATTTCCGAGGCTGAGAAGACTGCCGCGGCTAGTTTGGCAGATCTGAAGAAGAAGAGAGGTAGTGTGAAAGTAATTTCTTCCAAGCCTCGTGCTCGCATTGCGTCTGCTTTATCAGATGATGTGGAAGATGACAACCGAAACTCAGGTGATTCCTTGTTCTGTTGTGAGGTGATTCCAAGCCGTGTCGTGTGTTCTCCTTCTTCGGAGAATACTTTTGTTGATATTGAATCTCTTTCAGATAAGGAACCTACTGTTGCTGAGAAGGTTGATGCATCCAAGATTTCCGAAGTTTCCACATCTTTGGAAAAAGGGATTGTGCTTTTGGAGGATAAGACTGATGATGGTGACGCTCTCTTAAATTCATGGTTGATCTTGAAAAAACCGTGCAACGAGGTCCTCCATCTCACTTTCCACTTCTTATTCAAGGTCGGCAAGATGTACCTGAGAGTGAAGACGTCCCTGCTGAAACCTACGGATATAATCAAACTTTTGGGACAAGCTTGAAGGGTAAGTTGTTGTTTGTTGGCGGTGCTGGGATTGGGCGGGATGATGATCCTTATAGCTTTGATATGCTATGGCATGCTCCAGGATCGCTTGCTTCCTTCGCAAGCTCATCTGGAGGCGAGGCTTTGAAGAAACCCTCGTTCTCTGGTCAGGATTTGGAGAAAATTTCGGATTCTCAGATGGAAACTGTGAAGGATGATGCTCATGCGATGGTGAAATCCGTGCATGAAGATGTCCGAAACAATTTTGATCCTGCAGGTGCATTGGCTTCGGCTTCTTCTTACTTTCTTTCTTTTTTTATTTGGTCTCTGCCTTTACTAAAACTTTTTGTTGTTCGTAGTTTTTGAGGACACTTTGCGTAGATTTCATGTGAGGGATCTGTCAATGATCAGCACTACTCTCGGCTTAAAGTCTGTAATTGCCGGGAAGATTGCTACTAAGAAAACTCGCGAAAACGCGAATTATGCTCTGAAATTACAAGGCAAAATTCTGAATCTTGAGCGAGATTTGGCAGATTCGAAGAAATTTTCTCAAGAACTTGAGATTCTGAACAAGTCTTTGTCAGAGATGGTAGATATTGCCAAGGAGGGAAAGAAGCATGCTGTTGATGCTTATAAGGGCATAGAAGTTGAGCACGCGAAGCTTCAGAAGTCCCATGCTGACAATTTGAAAATTATTGAAGAACTGCGCGGGGCTGTTGAACGTGACGCGAACCAAATCTCGGATCTCAAAGTCAAGAATGCTGAGGCGATGAAGCAGAATGTTGATCTTGCGAAGGCTAACGGGGAGAAGGATTTGAGAATCCTTTCTTTGGAAAAAGATCTTGCTGAAAGGATTAAGCTTATGCATGATGGAGAGAAGAAGATAAAAGAATAACTTTGAATATTTGTTCGAGAAATATAGTGAAGCCCTTGGGGAGTATGGTGCTAGGCCAAGCCCTTTTCCAGATGCAGAGGATCCGCAGGCGGTTATTGGCTGGCTTATAGAAGAGTTTGAAAATCTCCCTGAACTTATTGGTTCTGCTAGTGATTTTGCTGCTGCATTCTGTACAGAGAGCCTCTTGAAGCTCCTGAAGATTAAAGATTGCGCTGATCTTGGAAAGTGATGTTCTTCTGGATTTGTGTTCCCTTCAGCTTCTAGCGTGTCGATGATTCGTGCGAATGAAGACGTGAAGAATATAAAGAAGAACTTTGTCAGGAAATTTTGGATGGCTGGGGGCAAGGAATTTGCTAAGGAAGTAGCTCGTTCGAAGCTTGCCAAGGTATTCTTTTCTTTTTGTTACCCTCGCGTTTCGTTTGGCTCTTTTCGTTTTGTTCATGCCATGCTTTGCTTACTGACGCTTTTGTCCCTCTTTTTCATATTTTGGAAGATGAGGCGCAGGAGGAGCTTCGGGTGGCGTTAGAGATGGATTCCAAAGATAATGCTGAAGAAACTGGCGGAGAGAAAGTTGAAGTCGGAAACATTGCTGATCCTAGTATGACGTCGGCTAGTGAAGAGCAGGTTTAGGATTTGAGATGTTCTTAGAACTAGTCTTCAACCGTTTTGAGGTGTATGCAAAAACTTGTAACACATTATTCCTGCGCAGGTCCTTGAAGGGGGGCTTGCGCAGGATGTCATTCCTATCCGTATGTATCATGAACGGGTTATGGCCAGCGGTGCTTCTTGGCGTTTGTACAGAGAAGCTTATCCTGAAAACTCCTTCAGAGATTTTTGGATTTTCTGTTGCGAATACTTTTCGATGCACAGCTTCCCTTTGGGTAGGTTCTTTTCTTCGCGAGATGACTTTGCTATTTCGAGGCTGGAAGAAGATGTTGTATGCTCTGTGAAGACGGAGCCCCTTAGCCCCTTAGCCGCGGATGATAATTTTGCGTATGTTTGTGATATTGCTGAATAGCGGGGCTCGAAACCCGGTCACGTTCTTGAACTTCCCTTGTAATTCTCCTCGATCCTTATTTTGTATGAACTTGTTGTAATGAAATGTTGTCCCTCGCGATATGAAAAAGCAACTTGAGAAAAAGTTTTTGCAAAAAAGGTCACCCTCCCTATCTTGCGTTTTGTAGCGCGAGGGCGTATCATTTCATTAGAAGATAAAGAATTCTGTTGATTGTTTTCAGAAATTTTAATAATCTTTCTGAAAAATGAATGGATAAGTCGATAAAACTTGCACCGAGTTTTATGGACTTAAGCCTCTTTGATTGAAATCCATGTTGATATGGAAACTCTTGGTTGCCTTCAACGCGTGCTGCGAGGTTTTCTTCCGTAACGACAAGTTTTATGAATCTGAATTGATCGAGGTGGAACTGTAATGAATATTTGTGAAAGGCGGAATATAGCCCATATCCTTTCCATAAGAATTAAGGTTGATAGCCTGTAATAGGGTCGCAGCCTTTGTTATCTGTAGGCTCTTGTGATTTTCATGGTTAATCACACTTTTTGGAATATGGCCGCAACCTTTCGTTGCCTTCGGCCTTCGTGATTTTCATGGATAATCACACTTTTTGGAATATGGCCGCAACCTTTCGTTGCCTTCGGCCTTCGTGATTTTCATGGATAATCACACTTTTTGGAATATGGCCGCAACTTTTCGTTGCCTTCGGCCTTCGTGATTTTTATGGATAATCACACTTTTTGGAATATGGCCGCAACCTTCCGTTGCCTTCGGCCTTCGTGATTTTCATGGATAATCACACTTTTTGGAATATGGCCGCAACCTTTCGTTGCCTTCAGCCTTCGTGATTTTTATGCATAATCACACTTTTTGTAATATGGCTGCAACCTTTCGTTGCCTTCGGCCTTCGTGATTTTCATGGATAATCACACTTTTTGGAATATGGCCGCAACCTTTCGTTGCCTTCGGCCTTCGTGATTTTTATGGATAATCACACTTTTTGGAATATGGCCGCAACCTTTCGTTGCCTTCGGCCTTCATTTGTTTAGTTTTGTGAGAACAATGATAAAGAAAATGACAATAATGGGAAAGCATCTAGGGGAAAATCTATTTCATTAATGACAGAAAGAAAATTTACACGAGACCCGCCTCATTAAAAACCTTGCCTCCATGATGGATTTCCCCTTGCAAGGAAAAGAGTACGGTCCCTTTAGGTAAAGTAGAGATGCAGAAAAAGTAAAGTTCTTTTTTTTCCTCGACGTTGTTTATAGATCCACAGGCCGAGGTTTTTTACAATTTTTCTTAATTAATTTGAGACCTAACTAAGCTTATAGTTCTATCTTTTCCTAGGGGTAGTACCTTTTTAAGCTATCCACGTTCCATGAATGTGGTAGCTCCATTGTTAGACGGAAGGAACCCGGCCTATTGCTCTCTTTCACTATGTAAGGTCCTTCCCAAGTTTCTTGCAGCTTCCCCGGATTTTCCCAATCCTTCTTCTTTTTGATAACCAGGTCCCCGACCTTGATTTCTTTCCTTACAATTTTCTTGTCTTTCCACTTCCTAGTTTCTTGCTGGTATTTTCCCAAGTTCTGGGCCGCTTCCAGAATATCCAGTTCGATCATATCTTTTTCTAATTTTTCATTTTCTTTAGAATCTTGAGATTTTCTGATAGCTCTCTGAGAGCCATGTGTGGTTCGAGGACCGGTGGATGGTCGCTTCCTAGTGTGATGAGTGATTGACAACGTGGTGTGGACTGATTCTTGGCTAAGTATTGCAGGTGCAGGTTGCGGCTTGACTGGAGTTGGTGCAGGTGAAGGACAAGCGCGAAAGGTCATTGCCGGTGAGGCCTCCAGGTGTGGAGAAGACAAGTAGGCTTGGTTCGAGGGACCCGGTGGCCAGCGGGGTCAAGTGCGGGCCGCATGGTGGCAAGAACGGCAAGATGAAGTCATGGACGGTTTCTTGGTTGAGCCTCAAAACCAAGGTCGAGTCGGGACTACGTGGGAGCTGAATCATGAGTGGTGATTGGTGGAGGCTACACCGAGTTCGCGGGGTTTCCGGTGGTTCACCAGAAAACCACTGGGTTCCTTTGTTGATCCACAAAGCCAAGACCGAAGAACCGAAGACGGAGGTGCAGCAGCTCCAGACCGGTCTGACCGGTGGGTCTAACCGGTCTGACCGGTGGGTACCGGTCAGACCGGTGAGGAGCACCGGTCTGACCGGTGTGCGACGACGCAGTCCGGAATCTTCGAAGCGGAGGACACGTGTCGGGATCGCAAGGCTTGCGTCGAGGCTAAGCAAGTTTGCGGTCGCTGGGCATCCGTCCGATGGTGCGAAGACAAAGACTTCCAAATTTGCCCTTGAGGGGCATGTATCCCTAGTTAGCCAGTAAGGGTATTTTAGTCTTTTGGTTGCCTCCATATAACCCAAGGGGTGAAAGGATGGCAGCCATCTCTTGGAACCCTAGCTCATTTGGTTTTCCTATTTTCCTTCCTATTTTCCTTAGGATTTTCATAGGACTAGCTTGAGAGCTTCATGGTGAGATCTTGTGAGAGGGAAGGATGATCGGGCGGCAAGCTAGACCTTGTATGAACCTCTTTGGTATGTATAGATGATTCGGCGTGGTTCCTCAAGGATTGGTTGTGTCTTTCCCGTTTCTCCTTTTTGGTGATTTTCGGAGGATTTTCTTGGCGAATTTCTTGTGACGGTTTTGAGACCTTTCTCTTTGGGATTTGGTGGGGGATGTATGCATGAACCCCTCGTGGTTCTTTTCCCTTTGATTCCCCTCCCAAATCCGTGAGTAAAGGGGCTCAATTTTGGGGTTTTCGTGGTTCTAGGGTTCGATGTGTTCTTGGCGGAAATCCTTCGATTCCTCTTGATTCAACGAGTTTTGGTGGACCAAATCTTGGCTATGGAGTGCCCATGAGGTGTTCCTACTATCCCCAAAGTGATGTGCGAATCCGTGGAGCGAATCGGGAGATCGGGAGTTGGATTTGGGGGAGTTGACTCGCGGGCGCAGTTCATCCCGAGCTGCCCAGGCGCGACCGGTCTGATCGGTGCTCTTGACCGGTCTGACCGGTGCTAGCCCTTGGTGGGTTTTTGTCTCGTGGAACAGCCTTGTCCGTGTGGTTTTTGTCCCGCGATCCTGCTGGTCAGTTCTTGGCGTGTTGGGAGTTGTTTTGCTAGGTTTTGTGAGGGGTTCTTCTACCTTCCAGGTTGTGTTTCGGAGGTGATTTTGTTCCAGGGCCTAGAGGAGTCACTGAGGCTTCCTGGAACGTTTGATGTGCGGCTGCTGTAGCCACCGGCCTGACCGGCGCTGTCCACCGGTCTGACCGGTGTCACCGGTCTGACCGACGCAGGCCATCGGTCTGACCGGTGTAGCACAGGCAGCAAGCCGTGCAAGTTTCCGCTGTGTGTGTTGGTGAGTTTTGGCTCGGAAGGTTGTGTGTTGGTTCCTAGGACCAGTAGCACTCCAGTGGCTGCGTGGTCTTGACCAACTTGGGTAGTTGAGTCAGAGAAGTGTTTCGAAAGCCGTGTTCATCTTGTTGGAGTTCCCATCTCATTCGAGAAGAATTTTTATCGGCTCCCATTCACTCCCCCCTCTCTGGTTCGCCTAATCGGTCCTTCAATTGGTATCAGAGCCGGTTCGGGTCTTCATTGACTCTTACCAGTCTAAGATCCAAAGATGGCATACCAGGAACGGGGTTCGGGTCCTCCGCACTTCGATGGGAAGACCTACCAGATGTGGCAGAGGCGGATGGCAGCGTTCCTCCGCGGAAAGGGTCTGATCCTTTGGGACGTCACGGTGAACATAGCTTATGTTCATCCGATGAACTTCCTTGCTCCAGGATCGAGGGATATGTTCGAAGCCAACAACAAGGCGGTCGACTACTTGTTTCGTGCTCTGTGTCAGCCTGAATTCGATCGGGTTCAGACAGAGGACTTAGCCTGTAGGATTTGGGAGCAGTTGAAGGATGCACATGCTGGGAATGCTCAGGTTCAGGCTCGGATGTACGCGACTTACCGGAGAGAGTACGACAACTTCACTCATCTCCCCGGCGAGTCTGTCGATGCCCTTTTCCAGCGGTTTACGGTCATTGTGAACAACATGAGAGCCAATGTGGCCATGCTCCCATACGATGATCATGATAGAGCCGTGAAGCTCTTGCACTCGTTGGATCGTACCATATGGGATGGGAAGTTTGAGGCTATCGTTGAGTCCGAGAAGTATGACACCTTGACCGTGAACGAGCTGTTCTCGAAGCTCAAGTCGGCTGAGTTGGACCGTGGTATGACAGCCAAGATTGAGAGCCCGACTGATTCTCATAGTCTTGCTCTCGTTGGTGGCAAAGGAGCTAAGTCTAACGCTAACGCATCCTCCAGGATGTACTCTCTGTCTTCTTTGATGTCTTTGCCAGATGAGGAGTTCGACGTGCTTGGGGAGGACGAGCTGGCGTTGCTCACCAGGCGGTTCGAGAGGCTGCACGAGAACCGGGTGAACACGAGGAGGACAGCACGGACGTGCTTTCAGTGCAGCAAGCCAGGACACTTCGTCGCCGACTGCCCGGAGAAGACGGAGAACAAGGATGGCTACAAGGACGGCTACAGGCACCGGTCGAGCAAGGACGGCAAGTACCGATCAAGGCGCGATCACAAGCACAAGAACAAGCACAAGGACGAGCGACGGTCGAGGAAGAAGGACGGCCGCGGCAGGAAGGCCCGAGTGATGGTCGGAGCAAGCGACGTCGACTCCAGCTCCGCCTACTCTTCCTCGAGCTCGAGTAGTAGCGAAGATGAAGGTGATCGGCGCAAGAACAAGAAGACGTCCAAGAACTTGAGCGGGTTGAGCTACTTCGCGGGAGATGGCTTCTGCGGCATGGCTCGTAGCTCCGGCAACAAGAAGAGTCACCAGAGCGACTCGGACTCCGACTCCGAGGACGAGGTGGGAGACTTGAGGAACGTTTGGTTGATTGACTCCGGTTGCTCGAGGCATATGACCGGGGACAAGGGGTGGTTCTCAAGTCTCGTCCCGGTGGTGTCCAGGACATACATCACCTTTGGGGACAATGGGCGAGGGCGTGTGCTATCAGAAGGTGAGATTAAGGTAAGTGACAAGGTCACTCTCAGGCGTGTTGCTCTTGTTCAATCGCTGGGGTTCAATTTGCTTTCCGTGTCCCAGTTGTTGGATGAGGGCTTTGAGGTGTTGTTTCGGCCTGGTGGTTCTCGGATTTTAGATTCTCGAGGGGACCTTGTTTGCATGGTCGTTCCCGAGGGTCAAGTGTTCCGAGCTGATTTCTCTCTGTCTTCTGGTGTGGAGCGTTGCTTTTTGGCTGGTTCTTCGAGTGAGTTGTGGAAGTGGCATAGGAAGTTGGGTCACTTGAGCTTTGACCTTTTGTCACGCTTGAGTAAACTCAATTTGGTCCGAGGATTACCACGGTTGAGGTTTGAGAAAGAGTTGGTTTGTGCGCCGTGTAGGCATGCCAAGATGGTAGCCTCTTCTCACCCGCCTCTCACCGATGTGATGACTGAGCGTCCATGCGAGCTGCTCCATATGGACCTTGTTGGCCCAGCTCGTGTGCGATCTGCGGGTGGGAAGTGGTATGTTCTTGTTGTGGTGGACGACTACTCTCGGTATGCGTGGGTGTTCTTTCTTGAGGAGAAAGGGGAGACGTTTGGTTTTGTTCGAGATCTTGTCTTGAGGTTAAGAAACGAGAGGCACGGAGATGCCATACGAGCGATCCGCAGTGACAATGGCTCGGAATTCAAAAACTCTCGCTTCGAAACCTTTTGCCATGACTTGGGTCTTGAACACCAGTTTTCGAGTCCGTATATGCCTCCCCAGAATGGTGTGGTGGAAAGGAAAAACAGGACCTTGTGCGAGCTGGCTCGGACGATGCTCGACGAGCATAGGACTCCGAGAAGGTTCTGGGCTGAGGCGGTCAATACCGCGTGCTTTGTGTCGAACAGGATCTACCTCAGGGTTCACAAGAAGAAAACCTGTTACGAGTTGATGCACGGTCGCACACCCAAGGTGAGTCACTTCCATGTCTTTGGTTGTAAATGCTTCATTCTGAAGAAAGGGAAGAAGTTGGACAAGTTCGAGGCTAGGTCTGTCGATGGCATTTTCTTTGGTTATGCATCTCATTCTAGAGCATTTCGTGTGCTCAATCTTGAAACTAACCAAATCGTGGAGACTTGCGAGGTGACCTTCGACGAGACACAGCCACGTAGTCAGCTTGTTTTTGAGTGTGCAGGTGACGACGAACTTGGCGAGGAGATCTTTCAGGAGGAGGAGCATGAACATGGAGATGATAAAGATGGCGGTGCGGTGCCCGCGGCTGAACATGTACCTACTACTTCGATGACGATCGAGAACGGGCCCTCTCCCACACCTACAACGACAAACCCAGATCAAGGCGAAGCTGCTGTTGAGGGGGAGGTAGCATCAAGGCGAGAACCTTCCCGGCGAGTGCAAGTGGATCACCCAGCTTCGAGAATCATCGGCGACATGAATGAACGCACTACACGGTCGAGGGTTCGGAACAATTCTCATTTTGCTCGTGCTGCTTTTGTTGCCACCTTTGAGCCCAAAGACATTGGACACACACTATCTGATCATAATTGGGTTAATTCGATGCATGAGGAGTTGGAGAATTTTGAGAGGAACCAAGTTTGGGTGTTGGTTGACCCTCCTCCAGGGTGTAAGCCGATTGGGACAAAATGGGTGTGGAAAAATAAAGAGGGAGAGAAAGGAGAAGTGGTGAGAAACAAGTCAAGACTTGTTGCTCAGGGGTACAGTCAGAAAGAGGGGATCGACTACGAGGAGACTTTCGCTCCTGTAGCTCGTTTGGAGGCGATCATGATCCTTCAAGCCTTTTCCGTGGCTAAAGGGTTCAAGTTGTACCAGATGGATGTGAAGAGTGCTTTCCTGAACGGTGTATTGGAGGAAGAGGTGTATGTGAGGCAACCACCGGGGTTTGAGAGTGAGAAGTACCCCCACCGGGTGTACAAGTTGAGGAAGGCGCTGTATGGGTTGAAGCAGGCGCCTAGAGCTTGGTATGGTAGGTTGAGGGGGTTCCTGTTTGAGAGAGGGTTTGAGATGGGGAAGGTCGATCAGACCTTGTTTCTCCTGAGGCAGGGCAGAGATATCCTGATTGTGCAGGTATACGTGGATGATATTATCTTTGGTGGCTCATCTAACTCTCTTGTTGCAAGGTTTGCAGAAGACATGAGCAGGGAATTTGAGATGAGCATGATGGGCGAGTTGCAGTTCTTCCTCGGGCTACAAATCAAGCAATCAAAGGAAGGAACATTTGTGCACCAAGCTAAGTACACCAAGGACATTGTGAGGAAGTTCAAGATGTTGGACTCCAAGGCCATGGCGACGCCTATGAGTACGACTACAGCTCTTGATGCGGACGAGGAAGGTGAACACGTGGACCAGAAGGAGTACCGGAGCATGATCGGGTCACTCCTCTACTTGACGGCGACGAGGCCGGACATCCAATTCTCGGTATGTCTGTGCGCTCGTTTTCAAGCGTCTCTGAGGACTTCGCATCGGCAAGCAGTCAAGCGCATATTCAGGTATTTGCGACATACTCCCGACTTTGGTCTTTGGTACTCCGCGTCTTCTTCTTTGGCTCTTCATGGATTTTCAGACGCGGATTTTGCCGGCTGTCGGTTGGATAGGAAGTCCACTTCTGGGACTTGCCAGTTCTTGGGTTCTTCTTTGGTGTCTTGGTCTTCCCGCAAACAGTCGAGTGTTGCTCAATCCACTACCGAGGCGGAGTATGTGGCCGCAGCTAGTTGTTGCTCTCAGCTCCTTTGGATCACATACACCATGAGTGACTTTGGTGAGGAGTATACCCATGTCCCACTTCAATGTGATAGCACCAGTGCTATAAGCGTTGCAAAGAACCCAGTGCTCCATTCCAAAACCAAGCACATAGAAGTGAGGTACCATTTCCTGAGAGACAATGTAGAGAAAGGGAAGATAGCCTTGATCCATGTACCTACACGTGACCAACTAGCCGATATTTTCACCAAACCCCTAGATCAAGCAACTTTCACTCGTTTGCGGGGGGAGCTTGGTGTGTGTTTGATTTCTTGAGTTGGCGTGTGCGAGCTCCTTTGTAGCATATGTATAGCTTTCCTTTGTGCATTTCTTGCATTTGGCATGGCATATGTAACATGATGTATAGGCATCTTTGTATCTTAGGTTGATGCATTTTGTATCATATGCATTGTTTAGGAAAGGCTTCTCCTATATACATTGTTCACCATGGAATGATATATATGTCTTTGTGAGCTAGTTTGGTAAGCTATGGTTAGTTTGGGTTAGCTCTTGATAATCTTGGTTTATATCCATGGTTGATGGCTATGTTTTTGAAAAATCTCATATGTATGCTCTCTTGTGAGTAAATGCCTTTATATGATCTTGACATGTTTTTGTGGCTTGGCTATGCTTAATTTGTGGTTGGATAGCTTATTTTGATCATATGGGGCCAAAGGCTCATTTGCCATCATGAATGTTTAGCCCCCATGCTTGATCTTGTGGAGGGGCATAAGTTCCTTTTTGTCGCAAAGACATTTCATGTACCAATTTCAAATCTGAAAATGAAATGTAAATTGCTTGGAAAATGTGCTCCCATGTCATATGTGCTAATTTTAATTTGCTTTGGGTGCTAAACCGTTGCATGATGCCTACCAATGAGAAGTCTCATATCTAGAAGTAGGCACATGGCTCGGTGGCTTTGACATGACATGAGGTGCTTGTGGGTGTTTATGATGGTCTTATGCTTAGAATGGTTGTCCTAGCATGAAGTTTGTGTGGCTTTGCCATTTTGATATGTTTTGATCATGTTTAGGACTTTGCTCATGAGAGGGTAAATTTTCGCAAAATTACTCAATTCTATCTTAGCTTCGTCCAATGGTTGTGAAACTTGGTGATCATGAAGTTGATGTCATTACGAAGCTAAAGAGTATCTAACTTGCTCATTTGGACATGTGTAGCATCCTATGTTGAATTTTGTCTATTTGAGAAGCTCTAGGTTGCATTTTTTTTGCTTTTTTTGCTTGATTCATGCATTGTCAACAAGGGGGAGAAGTTTGAGCATGTTTTGGCCTACTGAATGCATCTAGATGGTTTTCAGGTGGTTTTGAGCCATTTCTGGGCTCTGTTGTGCACCGGTCTGACCGGTTGAGGTCACCGGTCTGACCGGTCAGAGTGCTGGTCCTGTTCACATGTTGAGCACCGGTCTGACCGGTGGTGTCGACCGGTCTGACCGGTCAGAGCTGAGCTGTTGCAGCTGCTCTATTTCGTGAAGTGGTTCGCATGCATTCGTCCAGGGGGAGTTGCATTGGTTCAGGGGGAGCTTGCATGTGTACAGGGGGAGCTCTTTGTGGTTTTCGAGCTTTGGTTTGATGGTTTGTGCTCTTTGCTTGAGCATGTTTTGTCTCGGATGTGTCGAGCCGTTGCCCTTGCCTAAGGGGTCCGAGACTTGTATTCTTCAAGTGATCTTGCTCTTTGCCTTTTCTTTGGCTTTCGATCGCTTGTTGGAGTTTCTTTTAGTCGTTTCTTTTCTTTTTCTTTTCTCGTGGTTACCAAAACGTGTGTGTTGTCAATGCACTCATCAAGGGGGGAGATTGAGAGCCATGTGTGGTTCGAGGACCGGTGGATGGTCGCTTCCTAGTGTGATGAGTGATTGACAACGTGGTGTGGACTGATTCTTGGCTAAGTATTGCAGGTGCAGGTTGCGGCTTGACTGGTGTTGGTGCGGGTGAAGGACAAGCACGAAAGGTCGTTGCCGGTGAGGCCTCCAGGTGTGGAGAAGACAAGTAGGCTTGGTTCGAGGGACCCGGTGGCCAGCGGGGTCAAGTGCGGGCCGCATGGTGGCAAGAACGGCAAGATGAAGTCATGGACGGTTTCTTGGTTGAGCCTCAAAACCAAGGTCGAGCTGGGACTACGTGGGAGCCGAGTCATGAGTGGTGATTGGCGGAGGCTACACCGAGTTCGCGGGGTTTCCGGTGGTTCACCAGAAAACCACTGGGTTCCTTGGTTGATCCACAAAGCCAAGACCGAAGAACCGAAGACGGAGGTGCAGCAGCTCCAGACCGGTCTGACCGGTCTGACCGGTGGGTACCGGTCTGACCGGTGTGCGACGACGCAGTCCGGAATCTTCGAAGCGGAGGACACACGTCGGGATCGCAAGGCTTGCGTCGAGGCTAAGCAAGTTTGCGGTCGCTGGGCATCCGTCCGATGGTGCGAAGACAAAGACTTCCAAATTTGCCCTTGAGGGGCATGTATCCCTAGTTAGCCAGTAAGGGTATTTTAGTCTTTCGGTTGCCTCCATATAACCCAAGGGGTGAAAGGATGGCAGCCATCTCTTGGAACCCTAGCTCATTTGGTTTTCCTATTTTCCTTCCTATTTTCCTTAGGATTTTCATAGGACTAGCTTGAGAGCTTCATGGTGAGATCTTGTGAGAGGGAAGGATGATCGGGCGGCAAACTAGACCTTGTATGAACCTCTTTGGTATGTATAGATGATTCGGCGTGGTTCCTCAAGGATTGGTTGTGTCTTTCCCGTTTCTCCTTTTTGGTGATTTTCGGAGGATTTTCTTGGCGAATTTCTTGTGACGGTTTTGAGACCTTTCTCTTTGGGATTTGGTGGGGGATGTATGCATGAACCCCTCGTGGTTCTTTTCCCTTTGATTCCCCTCCCAAATCCGTGAGTAAAGGGGCTCAATTTTGGGGTTTTCGTGGTTCTAGGGTTCAAGGTATTCTTGGCAGAAATCCTTCGATTCCTCTTGATTCAACGAGTTTTGGTCGACCAAATCTTGGCTATGGAGTGCCCATGAGGTGTTCCTACTATCCCCAAAGTCTTGTGCGAATCCGTGGAGCGAATCGGGAGATCGGGAGTTGGATTTGGGGGAGTTGACTCGCGGGCGCAGTTCATCCCGAGCTGCCCAGGCGCGACCGGTCTGATCGGTGCTCTTGATCGGTCTGACCGGTGCTAGCCCTTGGTGGGTTTTTGTCTCGGGGAACAGCCTTGTCCGTATGGTTTTTGTCCCGCGATCCTGCTGGTCAGTTCTTGGCGTGTTTGGAGTTGTTTTGCTAGGTTTTGTGAGGGGTTCTTCTTCCTTCCAGGTTGTGTTTCGGAGGTGATTTTGTTCCAGGGCCTAGAGGAGTCACTGAGGCTTCCTGGAACGTTTGTTGTGCGGCTGCTGTAGCCACCGGCCTGACCGACGCTGTCCATCGGTCTGACCGGTGTCACCGGTCTGACCGGCGCAGGCCATCGGTCTGACCGGTGTAGCACAGGCAGCAAGCCGTGCAAGTTTCCGCTGTGTGTGTTGGTGAGTTTTGGCTCGAAAGGTTGTGTGTTGGTTCCTAGGACCAGTAGCACTCCAGTGGCTGCGTGGTCTTGACCAACTTGGGTAGTTGAGTCGGAGAAGTGTTTCGAAAGCCGTGTTCGTCTTGTTGGAGTTCCCATCTCCTTCGAGAAGAATTTTTATCGACTCCCATTCACTCCCCCCCTCTCTGGTTCGCCTAATCGGTCCTTCACTCTCAGACTTCCATTCTTGATTTCCTCTGGTGTCATGGCTTCAGTACCATATAATAAGCGAAAGGGGGTGAACCCCGTGGCTCTTGAAGTAATTGTATTATGAGACCAGATGACTCTTGGTAGCTCATCCACCCATTTGCCTTTCTTTTGATCAAACAAGCACTTCTTGACGCCTGTGAATATGATTCCGTTTGCCCTTTCTACTGCTCCGTTTGTTTGAGGATGATAAACTGATGAGAACTTTACATGTGTGCCTATGGTTCTACAGTCAAATTGTTTTCCATTGTCTACGATGAGTTCTCTTGGAACTCCAAATCTGCAGATTATGTTTTGCCAGAAGAATTTTTGTATGGTTGCAGCAGTGATGTTTGCTAATGGCTTTGCCTCAACCCACTTGGTGAAATAATCGACAGCTACTGCTGCAAATTTGCAATTGCCCTGTGCTGTGGGTAATGGTCCTACCAGATCCATTCCCCATCTTTGTAATGGCCACGGTGGTGAAATGAGTTGAATTGGGAGCGAAGGTGTTTTCTGATGTTTGGCTGTTTTTTTGGCATGCCTCGCATTCCTGAACCAATTTTTTTGCATCGACAATCATGGATGGCCAGAAGAATCCTTGCTTTATTGCTTTTCCAGCAAGCGCTCTTGTGCCAATATGGGCTCCGCAGAATCCACTGTGAATTTCTGCTAGAAGTTCCTTCCCTTTCTCAGAAGTGATACATCTTAGCCAAGGTTCGGAAACTCCTGATTTGTACAGTTCTCCGTCTACTATGGCATAGCCCCTTGCCCTTTGTTTGAGCCTGTTTAACTCGGTTTCATCAGTAGGTTCATAATGATCTCTTAGGAATGCCATGATTTGTGCTCTCCAGTCTAATGGTTCTATGATGTTCACCATTCTTTCTTCTTGCTCTTTTACCTAAGGGGAGGTGATGACTTCGAAGAAAACATCCGGGGTAGAGGTTGGTTCTGGGCTGCGGCTTTTGCCAGCTTGTCTGCCTCGTTGTTTTCGGCTTTTGGGATATGCTGCACAGTGTATCCCTTGAAATTTTTCTCCATTTCTCTGACATTTTTTAGATATTTGATAAGTTCCGGATTTCTTGCTTCACTTTCTTTCTCGACATCTTCCTGGACCACTTTGGAATCTGATCTGATGACGAATGTTTGCTGACCCAGAGCCTTCATTTTTCTAAGTGCCAGTAATAGGGCTTCGTATTCTGTAGTGTTGTTGGTAGAAATAACTTCATCTGGAAAATCTAGCCTTGCTGCGTATCTTATTTTGATACCCGAGGGTGATGTAACTATTGCCGAGATTCCCACGTCTTTTCCGCACCATGCCCCATCACAATAGATCATCCATGGCACTTGTTCGCAGCTGTTGCTTTCCATTGTTGGTGAGGTCTAGTCCACAACAAAGTCAGCTAGGACTTGAGATTTTATTGCATTCCTTCTTTCAAAATCCACTACATAGCCTGACAACTCTGCAGCCTATTTTGCAATTCTTCCGGTTGCATCTTTGTTTGAGAAGAGATCATTTAGTGGCTGATTCGTGATAACACGAATTTGATGTCCCTCGAAGTAATGCCTGAGTTTCCTTGCTGCCATGACGACTGCATAAGCAATTTTTTCTAGTTCTGAGTAGAACAACTTTGATCCCGAGAGAGCTTCGGATGCAAAGTAGACTGGCACTTGTCTTAATTTCCCGTTTTCTTCTTTCTCCTGAACAAGGACAACACTTACAGCTGAATTGGAAGCTGCGAGATATAATAGTAGAGGTGACTTTGGCTCTGGTGGGCATAGCTTTGTCATGTTTGTCAGGTATTCTTTGAGATCCTTGAATGCTCGACTCTGAGCTTCGCTCCATTGGAAGTTTTTGGAACTTTGAAGAAGTTGGAAAAACGGCAAACTTCTCTCTGCTGCCCTAGGAATGAACCTGTTTAATGCTGCCACTCTTCCCGTCAGCGTTTGTATATCTTTGACCGAGGCTGGTTCTTGCATTTCTATGATTGCTTTGATTTTGTCGGGATTGGCTTCAATACCTTTTGTTGATACTAGGCATCCTAATACCTTTCCCTTCTGAATGCCAAACACACATTTTTCTGGGCTCAGTTTGAGATTTGCTGCCCTTAGATTTGCGAAAGTTTCTGCTAAATCCCCGATGTGATCACATCTTCTGATGCTTTTAACGATGATGTCATCGACATATGCTAAGATGTTTCTTCGAAGCTGGTAGTGTAGTACAATTGCTATCATTCTTGAGAATGTGGATCCTGCGTTTTTCAGCCCCTCTGGCATTCTCACGAAACAGTATGTTTCGAACGGAGTTATGAAGCTGGTTTTCTCCTCATCTTCCTTTCTCACCCTGACTTGGTGATATCCAGAAAACATATCCAGAAGTGATAACATTTCACTATTTGCAGTGTCGTCCACTACTCTGTCTACCCTTTCTAGTGGGTAATCGTCTTTCTTACATGCCTTGTTCAGATCTGTGAAATCTACACACATTCTCCATCTTCCATTCTTTTTCTTGACTGGTACTATGTTGGCTAGCCAAACTGGATAGATTACTTCTCGGATAACTTTGGCATCTTGTAGCCTTTGAACCTCTGCTTCAACAACTTTTACTTTTTCTTCAGACATTTTCCTGAGTTTTTGTTTCTTCGGATGGATTCTGTCATCTGTATCAAGCTTATGCTCAATGATATCACGATCAACACCCTGTAGGTCCTTTGCTGACCAGGCGAAGACGTCCTTATTTTGATTCAAGAAATAAATCAGCTCTTCTTCTTCTTCTTGAGGACTTAGATCTGCCCCAATTGTTACTGCTCTGTCTGGCATGCCATCCAAGAATACTTTCTTTGTTTCCCCGTCTGCACTTATTTCGATCTTTTCTTTGTCTCTTTTGGCTTCGGTGTAGGGTTGTTCCTTTTCTTCCTCATTTTCTAGATGATGTACATTCTTTTGTTCAGGCGTGTTTCCTCCTTCGATTCTCCTTGCTTCATTCTGATCACCGAAAACTGTGAGTACACCATGAGGAGTTGGGATTTTCATGCACAGAAAAAGTTGTCTGAACACAACATCGAATCTATTGATAAATCCTCTCCCGAAGATAGCATTATACGGATAGTACATGTCAACGACGTCGAACATGATGTGTTCCGTTCTTGCATTGTCCAAGTTCCCAAATGATACTGGTAAGGAGATTTTTCCGTTGGACCTGATTGGTTTCCCACCAAAACCAACCAGTGGTTTTTCTGGTGGTGCTAACATGTGAGGAGCGAGGCCCATTCGTTGAAAAGTACTGGTGAAAATGATGTCTGCTGAACTTCCGTTGTCTATCAGGACATTTCCTATGATCCATCCAGCAACATTGACCTCGATGACCATCGCGTCGTTGTGGGAGGTTGATTTCAACTTGAAATCTTCCTCTGTGAAAGTTATTGGAACTTTTGCCCATTCTGGCCTTGCTACTGGACCATCATCAATGATTACATTGATTTGCTTGTAATAGTCATTTCTTTGTTTCTTGGTTTCGAATTCCATGGACGATCCTCCAGTTATTGGCATGATCATTCCAAAAGATGGCAAGGATGTCAAATTATTTTGAGAATTGCTTGATTCGATCTTGGGAGTTTGTGCTGGTGGTGGCGGTAGAACTTCTTTCACTTGGAGTGGTTGAGCTTGCTCAATGACTTGTATAGCCTGAGTTTGTGAAAAGACTTGTTGTGAAGCTTGGTTTGAGGGATTTTGGGATTGGTGAAAGTATTGCTGCGAGGGCTGTGGTTGTGAAAATTGGGTTTGTGGATAAAATTGCGGTGAAGGTTGCCAAGTTGTCTGATGTGGTTGGATGAAAGGTTGAGTTTGAGGGAAAGGTTGGTTTTGCCAGAAAGTGTGTTGCACTGGTTTGGGTTGTGTGGTTGTTATCTGAGCTGCGCGCTGTTAGTCTTGAATTTTTTGGAAATTCTTTTTGGTTTCTGGGCATGCCTCGGTGCTGTGACCCCTGCCGTGATATATGCACTGGAAGTGTGGATCTCTGCTGTCATGGTTTTGTAGCTTCAGAGGTGCTCTACCTCGCCCTCTTCCTCTTCCTCTTGCGGAATGACCACCTCGTTGGCTGCTTTGATTGTGATAGTCTTGGCTTTGTGTTGAACTGTTTGGTGGGTTATCTTGTACATTCATAATGGGTTGATGACCGGTCCAATGATTGCCTTTCTGGGATTGCCTTTGTTGATATCTTTCTGCCACTCTTCTTCTATGATCTTTATCGGACTTGCAATATTTTTCTAGTTCCTCAAACAATTCATCCATGGATTTGGGATCCATCCTAGAAAAATGGCCGGCTGTTTGCCCTGGATTCAAACCAGAGAGCGGAAATTGTTGCCTTGTCATCAGCGTCTGGAGTTTGAGATTTTAATTGCATGAATCTTCTCACGAATTCTGCGAGTGGTTCCTTGTCTCTTTGTTTGCACTGATACAGGTCTGCTGTCTTTGTGGTAGTGTGATGGAAAGCTTGGAATACTTGTAGGAATTTGGCTTTTAGGTCCAGCCAGCTGTATATCGAGTGAGGTGGCAAAAGTGAATACCAATTCAATACCGAGCCCTCACATGCAATAATGAAAGATTTTGCCAGAGCCACATCATCTCCTCCTGCCGAGGCTACTGCTGCTTCATAACTCATGAGGAATTGTTTGGAATTGCCAAAACCATTGAACTTTGGAAGTGATACAGGTTTGTACTTTGATGGCCACGGGGCTGTTTGGAGAGCTATAGAAAGCGGAGAGTTTAAATCGTTGAACTGGGCGATTCTGTTGTTTATTGGCTCTGGAATTTCTGTGAAGATGATATTTTCTTTGATCGACTGGTTCTGGGTTGCGGAGTTTGGATCTGGTGTGATCCTCCAAAAGGAGTTGTTTTCTGTCTCGGCCATGTCATCGAGCTCTTTTTGTAGTTGCATGATCTCTTTTTTTGCTTGTTCAAGTTTCCGCAGTTTCTCGGTGGCTTGTTTCTTTGCTTTGAATTGCATAGCCAGTTTTTCTTTCTGCCTTTTCAATGTTTGGATTTGCTTCAGCGCTACTTCAAGCTCTTCATCTGGTACTTCGCGTTCATTGTGCTCAGTACTAGCTTCTGGTATCTCTTGTGGCTCTTTGTCCTTTTGGTTTCTATTGCTTTGTGAATTTGGGACTTGTTCCGGCTCTTGTGTGGTGTTGTCCTTGGGATGAAGGACAAGTCCTTGTTCTGTGCTTTCTTGATTATCCTCGCTCTCAGGGTCTTGCGCAGTGGGTTTCTTTGTTTTCTTTGGTGGTGCCATCGTGGGTTTCTAAGGGCTAAGAACACGGTGGGCACCAATGTTGGAAATTCCGAAATCTCCAGACAAAAAGGTAAAGGTCGATCTGACAAAAGGTCCTGTCCTCTGAAAAAGGTTATCCCTTTACACGGAGGCTTGGGGGCTCCTTTTATAGTGCCCGAGGGTCACTTTTTACATTCCAATTCTACCTTTAACAATATTATATATAGAAGGAAATGTTGAGGGTACATTCGTCCGCAGCAATCACAGATCTCTTCTAAATTACAAACATGCCCTAACGTGTTCCAGCTTCCTTCTTCTTGCGTAGCCAAGCATCTCACGTTTCTTTGCATCTTCTCCAGTACGCTATTGACTTAGTCAGCTTCGGCTTTCCTGAATACCTTCATGATCTTAAGGAGTCCTCAATCATTAGCTTCGGAAGAAGAGACCACCTTTTTACACCGTCTTGATGCTCCTTCTTGAGACCTCCAGAGTGGAGAAGTTTCCCTGGAACTTCTGGTTTCTTGGTCTTTACACAAAACACATAGGAATGAAAAGAATCCCGATTTCTTAGGAATTCCGAGGGTCAGTATCATGTTAGTATATAAAAAACCATCTTGTCAGACTTCTTTTCCTGTAGGAAATCTTTCTCTAATCATGAAAAATAGCGATCCCAGTTATATTCACGAATCTGAGAAGTTTTGGAACTTCCTGGGAATTCCTGGCTGATGATGATTCTGATGGCGCATGTCTTATTGGAAAATCCAGAGGGTGGCGGTTTTTAAATGATCCCCAACACAACACTAGCTGGTGGAGCACTTGTAGCCTTCTTTAGCTTCTTCTTCACATGAGTTCTTACCAGGCTTTTTCTTAGGAGTTGCCTTCTTCTTAGGAGTCTTCTTCTTTGATGGAGCCTTCTTCTTATTCTGCTGTTGTGATGATCCAACACCATCATCATCTTCTTGTCTCTTGCTACAGCAGCACAAAAAACATTATTAGTATAAGATGACAATTTTGTTAGTGCAATGATATACAAGGGGATCAATGTACTTACCTCTTGTTTGGTGGTGCAGCTTCTTCTTCTTGATCATCCTGCTCTTCTGGATCACCTAACTCTTCCATCCTATCCTTGCAAGACTTGGTGAAATGGCCAAAAATTCCACATCTCTTGCACTTTACCCTCCTTTTGGTGGCATTGACCTCAAAGCATCCTCTGATCCTCTGCACTTTTGGCCTTCCTGTAGCTCTTTTTAGGAGAGGTGGCCAAACTTTGAAGCCAAGATCCACTTCAGGCCATTCTGATATGTCTAGCATAGCTTCAACTCTCCCTGCATATGCAGCCCTGAATCTCTAAACAGAATAGTACTCATGAGTATAGTCAGAGATTTGAAGTCCTCTGTTGGACAGTATCCATGCCAAAGCATGTCTGCAAAGTTTCCCTGTTAATTGCCATTCTCTACATGAACACTTCAAGTTGACCAAGTCTACAGTGTGCCTTTTGTTGTTGTTCCATTGGTCAATCAATGTGACCTCTGCAATGTCTTGATCACTTATTGCAACTTTAACAACTTTCAGTTGCTTGCTAATTGTGTTGAGCTCTTTCAAGACACCTGGCAAGATACCATCTTCCAGCTGCCTTCCAATCATCCTCCTAAGATGTCTTTTCTCCATTATCATTTCCCTCAAAGCATCAACTAACTCATGAATTAGCAAGCCTTTGTACTTTCTGATCTGGCTATTGAAACTTTCAGACACATTGTTTGTCAGATAGTCACATTTACTTGCCTCTGAGAGCCCACATCTATACCAGAGCCTTGAGTGATGTTCCTACAGGAACTGTATAGCATCTGGAGCAAACTCAAATGTCTTCTTCATGTGCCACTTAAACACGCCCTCTGTATAATTTCTAGCTGCTGGGTACAAGTGATCAGTGAACACATCTCCAGTAAAACTTTTCATGAAGTTGCCATAGAGGTGCCTCATACATTCTTTATATTCAGCTTCTGGAAACACTACCCCAACAGCAGTCTCAAGTCCTTTACATGCATCTGTGCAGATGACCAAGCCTGGAGGTGAGCCTACTGCTCTTCTCAATTGCTGCATGAACCAGGTCCAGTTGGCTTTGGTCTCTGAGTCAAAAATAGCATATGCAACATAATATAGCCAATTGTGTCCATCCACACTAGTAGTTGAAGCCAATTGTCCGGTATATTTACCATTCAAACTACTTACATCAATACATATAAATGGCCTACATCCCTCTAAAAAACCATCTATATTGGCTTCAAAGCAACAAACATTCTCCTGAATCTCTTCTTCTTCTTTCCACTTAACTCTATTTCAACAATAGAACCAGGGGAACATAACTCCATTTGTGCTTTCCAATTGAATAAAAGTTCAAAACTTTCTTCATATTTACCATGAATTTGTTCTAATGCCACCTTCATACCTGACCAAGCCTTGGAGTACTTGAGCTTAATTCCATAATCTTCTTCCAACTTCTCCTTGGCATCCTTTACTGTCTTCTTTGGGTTCTTCTTGACCCACTCACACAGCCTATTAGCACACCAACCTTGTGAAGCCATCTTACCCACTCTCAACTTGGTGGTAGCACAATTGTGCTATGAAGGTAGCACTTTTATCTGCATAAGATATGACAAGTAAACATATTAGACACAAGAAAACATAAGACAAGTAAACTTACAGGGACAGGCAAGCGTATATCATACCTGTATTGTTTTCTTATCATATATAATAGAAGCATGAATGCACCAAGGACAACCTTCAGCAGCACAGTGTGTAATGAATCTTGTCTTGTCAGTTTTGAGCCCAGCTAACTCAAAACCCACCTTCACAACATGATGTCTTATTGTTTTCCTAAAGGCTATGATGTTAGGAAACTGAGCACCAACCTCAATATTTGGGTTTTCAGGATCATGAAGAACACGGATCTCCTGAGGATCTTCATCATTCACCTGTTCTTCATGAGGTATATCCCCTATATCAGCAAATGGATCAGTAGTTCCACCATCAGTAGCAGCATTATCAAAAGCATGTGCATTGTCAGATGGTTGTGCATTTTGTCCAGCCATATAGAAATGTTCATCATCTACGCTAACATACTCTTCTTCGTTATTAAACATATCAGGCTCACGGTCAGGCTCTGGTGCATTTGCTTCCATAGCTGCAGGACCTTTAGAATCAACAACCTTAGATGTAGACGCGCCATCACCTCTCTTAGGAGTAGGATTCTGGGCAGCAGTGGGTTCATCTAAGATATCTTCATCAGGTCTCGCCATACACAGAGGAGGCTCTAGCCAATCAAACTCATGCTCATCACAAACAGATTTGGCAAACACTGACACAACCACATGGCAACTCATCTCAGACTTGTACATTTCATACAGATCTAGCATTTGAATTTCATTAGTTAGCCTGACATCCTCACCAGTTCTCTTGTCAAAGAACCACACGGTGGCTTCCTGATCAAAAGCCCATTTCACCTCATTCCTTAAGCTAATCATCAACATCTCAAAGGTAAATGTGCATATCTCCACATTCCACTTAATCACTTGCCCTTTTGAGTAAGATTTTCTACCCAATGAGTCAGTTGTGCAGAATCCTTCAACCTTAATCTCTAGGGAGAAGAACTCAGCCCTACCAACAAACATGAGAAGTCAAATCCCTACCACCTATCAATTCTATCTGAACAACTACTGCACTGACATCGATAATCACAAAAAGGAACGAAATTGAGAAGGATCAGAACCTATATCTTGCCTCCCTGCACTCCATCTCCTCCCCCAGCATCGCTCCTGCGGATCGACCGGCCAAGTTAGGGTCTTCTTCCATCTTCTTCAGCCCGCCCCCACCATCACTCCTGCGGATCGACCCGCCAACTTGGTCCGTTGTTGCCTCCACCGTCGGCTCCACCGTCTCTAGGGTTAGGGTTCGTCGAGGGGAGATGGCGACGGGAGGGATAGAGTTGAGAGGGCGACGAGAGGGGGAGTGAGAGTGAGAGACGGAGACGGGTGGGCCTTATCCCGTTATCCGCTCGACGAGAGGGGTAAATACGACCATACGGAATGTGTGATCCGTCTATGGCACTTGCAGGTGGGCCATCCGTCGTCCCCGGTGTACATAATGGCAGGATTCGATGACTGCTCAAGTTGCAATGGCATTTTTTCAATTAGGCAATTTTTAATGGCAGTTCTCCAATCCTTAGAAGTTGTAATGACATTTTTCCAATTAACCACAAAAAACCCTTTATTTATTTCCATAGGAAGCTGAACCTCATACTCGTCGGCAGTGCTTCTGGGCGTGCTGGTTCTCCAACAAGGCTCAACCTTAGAAGCCAGGAACGCAGAACATGGGCATGTTCCGTGTTCCGGGAACTTCGTTCCGGAACGCAGAACGGGAACGACACGGAACGGCGTCCCCAAAACGCATGGAACGTCGATCCTGTGTGTCCGGTTCGTCCAGGGAAGAAGAAACACAGTGTTGGGCTGTGCTGGGCTTTTTTCTTACCACTTTGCCTCTTTTCCTTTTGTGCTATCAAATGAAACCAGCCCACTTAGGAGACACATCGACACCGATCAGGAAAACCAGCGGACGGCACCGCCGCCGATCATCCTCCTCACGTCTGTTCCTATTCGGCATCGTGATAGCACAACATGACACCAAATAATATGGATCACGTTCCTCGTTCCAAAGCATCGTTCCAGGAATGTCGTTCCGATCACACTTGGATCGTGTTCCATCTCCGACAGGAACATACAGAATAGGTATACCCTCTTCATTCCATGATTTTACGAAATGATGTTTCACGTTCCACGTTCTCGTCCCTTGTCCCCAATGTTCCGGGAACATGGCTTCTAAGGGCTCAACCGTGTACGTGTAATCATATACGAGTAATTATTTCTTTTCACTTCGGAGTAGTAAAAACGGTTCTCAGTTTTTCGCATCCATTTTTTTGTGTTTTGAGATTAATCATGTGGGACGCGCAGGCGGCACCATGACCGGAGCTCCAACGAGCCCTGGTAATCACATAATTATCTTAGTGAGCCATGGTAACCATATAATTATTTGTTTTTTTACTTTGGAGTAGTAAAAACGGATCTCAGCTAGTTTTCAGCATCCGTTTTTGTGTTTCGAGATTAATCATGTGGGACGTGTAGGAAGTGCCATGGCCAGACCTCCGATGAGCTCTGGTAATCACATAATTACTCTGTTTTCATCACCAAACAGTAAAAATCTTCAGACGCCGGTAAAAATTGGTCGAGAGGGTTCTACATCGATTTTTTTTCACAATTTATTCCAATGGCAGTAAGGCAAGTAGTTTGATCATTTTAATGTTGGACGGCCGGGGGACTTTTGGCAGCATCAGGGTCATGTCCGCACCACTGATTGAGGCTAACTTGAGCCCTGGAGAAGTACCATAACCCAAAAATTGTTGCTCATGCGAATGACGATCTGATTTTCTTCATCGGGTCGGTGGTGGGTGGCACCGGCGGCGGGCAACCGTCTTAAGCTCTGACGTTCAAGCAGCTGAGAAAAATGTTCCATGGAATATTTCCATTCGCATGCAAAGAAAATGTGATCTCTTTCCTAGATTTGCTCCAACTAACTAAATGCGGAGATAACTATGGAGGGTCAATATCTCTCTTTGCTTATTTTCTTTATTTATGCTAACAGCTAGAAAGGGGCATGATTGAGCTGGTTACACGTGCCTGGCATATCATCCAGACTCCTGAGCCTAACCAGCATAAGAGAGAAAGAAGTAATTTTGTCATTGAAAATTACTCATTTATTCATTGGAACATGTTGAAATAATAAATTTGTATTCTTGTATAGAAGCTTTTGTGGGATCATAAAAATTATTCTTACATGGTGCGAATTATTAGAAATGTCCCACATGGCTGAGCGGTAGAATGCATGCAATGAATACAAAAGGAAAATTTCTCCTAACATTAAAAGGTGAAATATTCCATTTGTTACTCCTCTTTAATGAAAAGAAATAAATTGTCATATGAACCTCTGCAAGCATCCGTTTTTACTCCTCGTGACTGAAAAGGAGAAAGTTATCATCAAACAAAGTTTGGTGGACCTCACTATTATTCCTCTGTTGTATTATTTACTTTGTTAAGATGTACATGAGTTATTATTCATGACAATAGAATTTATGAATTACAGAGACGTAATATTTGAGATAAGATAATTACTCAAATCACCAATGAGATTTCTAGTTTTTGAGGAGTAAAAATCCAACAAGAAATTTACAATTGAGGATATGCATGCAAGCAAGCATTAACTGCTTAAAAATCCATCTATCTCTTGCAGCAGGGCGTGATTACAGCTTCAGCCAATCGGATCAACAAGAACAATTTTTTGTTACTAGAAAATTGTACCAAAACAAAAATTGGAGATCCACGGCCGGCTCGATGACAGCCCTTTCCCCTGGGCAGCTCAACGGCGATTCCTAGGAAGGGATAGCGGTGGCTCCCATATGTGGGAAGTGGCGGCACCCAGGCACAGCTTGCCTGCACTACGGCGACATGCCATCAATCTTCTTACGTTCGTGGAGGTGATTTGGATTCATTTTTCTCTAGAAATATCCATTGGAACATGCAAAATCTAGCACCTCAACAAAAATTCAACAACGTGATTCTATGCAGAAACATTTCAACCCCTCAAGATTTATCTCAAAACATAAAAAACATATGCAAAAAGCCACATGGATACATTTTTACAACTCAGGAATGAAAAATAGTAATTATGTGATTAACAGGGCTAACCATAGGTCTAGGCGTGGCGCCGTAACACGTGGCGTGCTGATTCATGAAGACCATTGGCGCAGGTTGATGGAGGAACATACTCCCACCGATTTGGTAAATGAAGTCGTTGTGGACAAGGTTTGAGTGAAACATTGAGAATATAAATCATGAATAACTTTTAAGTTGTTGAGTTTGAAAATGTGAAAACTACATTAATAGATTTGTCTTGCAAAATACTTTCATAAAAGTATACATATGTTAGTTTTTAATAAATATTTTTATAAAAATAAGAAGTCAAAGTTGTACTTTGGAGACCGTGTTGCTGTCCTAAACCACTAAATTTACCAAACCGGAGGGAGTAGAAGTCTCTCCGTGTAAGAACTGTCTTCTTGTGGCCGCGCAAGAAGAGTTCAAAGAAATCCAGCAAGCCAGTGAAGGTACCGACCGACAATCTTGTCCATAGGTGGTGCACCGCCGTCACCGAACGGCTAGCTATAGAGATTGCTCGACGTAGAAGAGAAAAAGGGAGCGGAAAGAGAGACAAATGAAAGACGATAGACATGCATGACCTTTGTACTTTATAGCTAGTTCAGCATGGAATTTTTTTGAACATGCGTGCATGCATAGTTGATTAAGTCAATTAATTTGATTCCAATGAATACAGGTGGTCAAAGGAGTAAAAGATAAAAACACTAATTGCACTTGTGAGAATTTAACAACCATAGACGGAGCTACGAAGGACTAAAATCCGTTTGCAGTGTTGAACATTATTCAACACACTATGTGCTATATATATCTCATAATATACATTGAATCCGACCGAACAAAAAGTATGTACACATAGTATGTGATGGTACTAGACTATCTATGGTGGTATATAAGTTGAGTATGTGATCATACATAGAGTATGTGAACATACTAATTTTTATATACTAACAGTAAGGTATAATAGAAATATATTACAAACTAGAGAGGTTTTTGTAATTTTTTGTATATATCCATTTGGATTGTCCTAAAATTAGTATGTAAATATACTCAAAGTGATAAATAGGTATGTAGACATACCCAGGTGGTATTTTGATGATGAGAGTAGCTACACGCGCGTGTAGATAAAACTCGTCCTATATATATTGATAATGTGAACTAATATTAAAATAATATTGGACAAGCATATCCATCAATACTTATGGTCATTCAATCCCTAGAGATGGATCAATATCCATTTAGACCCTGGGATGATGAATTTAGTGCCAAGAAAGTGCTTGTGTATCAGACAAATTACAACACGCTTGATAGTGTAGTTGTATACCTTGCTATAATGCAACTCCAACAACACCATACTGGTGGGAGTCAAAAAGGATACCTATAGATATCAAATGGTACTAAAAAGTCTTATTTACTAAATTTTTGAGACTGACCAAGTAAGATATCAAGATACTGGCTAATTGATCCACATATTGCCAGATCATAGACTGATACAGATAATAAAGTTTCATGTAGTCATCATAATGGACTCCATAAAAGAAACTTTTATCTATCATTCTAAAGCATCATATTCATATGTATGACTTTGATTAATGATAAAATGTGATTCCATATAATCACTAACATATCCATAAATGACAATACGTCTTGTATTGCTCAAAATGTTTATCCTCATTTTTACAAAATGAGAGAATGAATATCTTACAAATACACTCACTAATGTACTTATCCAGCACTACATCGTAGAATGGTGTTCATGTTAAGTGGTGAGTGACAACTTAAATTTTGCATGGTTCAGGGGGAGACTCCTTATACAATTGTCATACTATACTCTTTTTTCCTATATGAATTTTCCTTACTACAAAGGTTTCTCATGTAAGGTTTTAATGAGCAAATATCAATACAAGAATATATATATGTCATGTCACCTATTTTCCCCACTCGGGTTTTTAAGGGTGGTATTCAAGACATATTATATGTCATATCTTCTGTTTTCTTTACAAAAGTTTTTAAGAAGATATAAAAGACATAGAATCTCTTCTCATATTTTCCCATTAGATTTTGGAGAAGATTATTCAAAGATGATACTCGGATCATAATATTATTGATCTCCAAAACTTAAATATGAGTTTTCCTTACAAGGTTTCTCATATAAGTTTTTTAATGAGACAATAATCTGAATATGCGATATCATTTTCAGATTTGTTGCTTCTCAAATGCTTGAGATTTGAGATTGGATCAATCACTTTTTTTGCAATCATTAGATTTGTTTAGAGGGTACTGATTGCTTTGTGTATTAATTATTTCTTTCGGGCCGAACACCCGTACCCGAAACAACTCTTATCGGGATGGCACACAATTTTTTCTCTTTCTCATTTCGCATCGTCAGTTCGTCACCTAGAACAGTTCTAGTAGAATTACAGCAGAACGTCTCCTCATTTCTTTTTTCGATCGTGTCTGGTGTGTAGAGGGCGGTGATGGGGGAAGGCGATATCGGCGAGGTTGTAGAGGGGAGGGGGCAGCGGAGTGCGGTGAAGCCCCTCTCCGGCGAGCTGCAGACCTCTCTTGGTGATTTTTTCGCGGCGACGCCCTGTCGTTGGATCTTCTCCCCTGGGGCGGAGGGGGCAGGTGGTGAGGATGGCGACTCAGCGAGCTTTTTTGCGGTGAGGGGAGGTGGTCGTCGTTTTGTTCTCCGGCGAACTCCCGTTCTCTCCCAGCGTTTTCTGCGGCTGACCCCCCTCGTCGATCTGATAGGGTTCGATTTCGTCAAGCGTTCCATTTTCTCACCCCGAGCCACACTGCTAGGGTTCGCGGAGATATTTTTCCCCATTTAATTGATTCGTATGCATGCATTCTTTCCATTCCCTCTCGAAATAATTGTCTGATAGTTCCTCTTTTTGTGCCTATTGGGAGCTTCTTTTTTGGATTGGGTCAGCGAGCTCTCAAGGTGAGTGTTGTTCAAAGTTCAGATGTATCCACGTGCTAGTTGTTAGGTTTTTCTTTTCATCCGTGTGACATTAAATCGTATGAAGCCCCCTGCAGTTTTTTGTTTGATCTTTTTTCGATCGGCAAATGCTCTTCTGTGGCTACTATGTCGCCTTGCTTTTAATCTATGGAATATGTTTGAACATTTCACGCCCTTGAGTGCCTGCTATGCTCTGCATAGTGTAAATGATTCATCTTTTTCAATCTTTAGCAGGTTAAATAATGAACATTATTTACTCATTACAAAACTGGAATTATAGGCTTGCAGCTATACAACTTGTCATTTTCTTCCGTCTTTTTCATTTTGGTCTCAGTACGTGTAGTGTTGTCTAGTGTCTTGGAAATTGGAATTACACGCTTGCAGCTATACAAGTTGTCTTTTATCTTATGATTTGCAACTATGATTTTTCATCAAGTCATTGAACTGTCGTAGGCTTCATTAGTTGTCTATTTTAGGCTCCATTCCCCATAATTCATTGTAATTTTTGCTGCCTGAAAGCATTTAGCTCGCATATTCTCTATGCCAAATATTTTAGTCTGCACCAACATGCAGTAGGTTAATTTTGACTTGCGCGTTTGAGCCGGGCATTGAGCCTCCGTAAGCAAGAAGCTTCTTTTCATTTCTCTCTGGCCCTATCCTTTTTCTCTTCCTCACGTCTGGTGGGCTGAGGGACGGTGGCGTGTGGTGGACGGAGGTGGAGGGTGGAGGCGGAGGGCGATTCATTTGAGCTTTCTCCGGCAACTGCAGTCCTCTTCCAGCGGTTTGCGGCAGCGCCCCCTTGTCGTTGGACTCTCTCCCCAGTGGAGAGTTTGTTGGGGAAGGTGAGGAGGCGACCTTGCGGCGAGGAGGCAGCAAGGCGGGTGGAGTTTTGCTCTGCGACGAACTCTATCCCCGCAGTGCGACGTTCTGCGTGGCGCTCTCATCATCCTGATTGCTCGTCATGGCATCCATTCCTTACCGCGGCAGAGCGCTAGGGTTTGTGGAGGTAATTTTCCCCATCCCTTTTTGTCTCCTGAATCAAATCAATCGATCGTTTTCAACTCTCGTGTCTTATCATTTTTCTTTCTTGATCCATTTTTAGGGTTGTTATAGGTGAACTGCCACCTTTAGTTTCTCTGGTGTTTCAATCGATTCGAATCGATGCGTCTTTTGTTCATTTCTTCACAAAATTAACACCTAATAGCCTTCTTTTGTTTTTTGCAGGGAGCTTTTTGTTGGATTGGGGGAGCCGGATCTCACTAGGGTTCGGTTTGTGAATTTCCACTTGTTTGCACGCCGAGCTGTGGTTTGCAGGTTAGAGTTTTCTGAATTTGTGTGTTCCAGTAGGTTCAACGTGGGATCTTGGCCTTGTTGTGTGTGATTTGTGATGTACTAGGTCCATTTATAGCCTGTTTAAGTTAATTAGTAATTTGTTGCAGGTTTAATTTGTGGTTACAATATACTGCAAATAAGCATTAGTCACCTTAGCCTCTAATTTGTAATATTTTGTATTGCTTGTATCAAAGTAAAATCTATTGTTAAGTTGCTCTCCAACTTATGTTCAAATATGTGGTTACAATATACACTATGAACTAATTTTCTATGAAGTGTCTTTTTCGAGCTACATTGTTGCGATAGTGTTGAACTTTTTCAAACATTCATTGTCCTCTTTTTAACTTTGTTTATTTCCTGTTTAATCTGAATTGATGCTTGACACTAGGCATGCTACTCTACCTGTTCTTGTCTCCATTGTTAGTAGGGAGTAGGGACATAGTAACTAGTGGTTCACCTTTTAGTGTTTTGATCAGAAGAATACATGACCGCAAGGTCTTGTGTTCAGAGAAGTAATATTGGGCTTGCATGCTAGTGTTTTGAAACTTTGTCTCCTCAGTTCTTCACCGGTGCTTTGGTAATGGAAGTCTGAGTTTGACCTGCTTCAAAGCTCCGCTACAGCCATATTGGTGATTAGTGTTAGCTTACGTTAATTCATTTTACTTGCACTATAAATATTAGTTTTTATTACCCTGTAACTAAAAAGGGGCTCCCTTTTCCTTTATGTTTGTCTTGTTTACCTTCAGCAATCTTGCGTAAATCTGACATTATTTGCGGAAAAATTGTTAGCTCTGGGTCCTTTTTCATAGGTAATTCTTTGGTAGAGACTAGGTTAAGTATTTTAATTGTATCTGACACCCAGGATATTTTTTACACTTTATTGATAGGTGGAATAAATACTGACTTAATAAGAAATAATAATATTAATATTGTTTTGTTGTTACAACTTCCCAATGCAGCTCGATAACATCATTAGGGGAACATTTGTCATCTTCCGAACCTTTTCTTAGGTAACTCTCTATTAGACACGATAAATTAAGTATTTTAACTCTATCTGACACCTTTGCTATGCCTCAGTTCCTTTTTTGTTTTAAACAACATGATCATGCTAGTTTATTAGCAACAACCATGTTATCTGTTGGTTTATGGATGCTTCAGAAAGCAATCTGTCATCCTCTTTTTTTTTGTAGGATTGCATCCTCCAGTTCATTTATGTTAGCTGAGTGTAGCCTTTGTTTCTGTTCAGTTTTTCTTTGTTAGATGGATACAAAACCACTGAGCTGGTAAAAAAAGATGATGTTTTTATGTGCCTTCTTTCTAGCATGGTAAACCAACTGCTGGTTATATTTGTCGGTACTTGGCTGAAAATGTATTACGGATCCCTTTTTCTGTGTTCTTTTGACCTCTTTGTACTTCTATTTTTTTTCATGAAATACTCGTGATGTTGTACAGAAATACTCATGTTTTTATCCAAAAAACATGAGTATTTTAAGAAATACCATAATTTTTTAAGAAAAACTTGTGTGTGTTTTTTCAAGGATCACAAGTATTTATTTCATGTTTTTTAAGAACTTGTTCTTAAAATCTTACGCAACCTTTTTTTGTCACATTTCGTGGTGCATCTAAGTCTGACAACTCTTATGGTGTAGTGTGGTAGCGTTCATCTTGTCATCAAACAACTTTTCATTTCATCAGGTATGTCATCAAATGACAATTTGTATATTTTAGAGGATTTTTTCATGTTTTCATACTCACAGAGGTAAATCTTTTGATTATTTTTCCATGTGTACCCACGTTGAAGTTCTGAACTGGAAGCCAATTTGCAAGAGCAATTCTAACAATGGTAGCTATGTTATTTTTCTCTTTATGATTGGAAGGTTCCTCTTTTCTTCAATTCCCTAGGTAGCTGTGGTATGCGTGTTTGAAATTTTTTCATCGTAAAACTGAAGCTATCAATTTGCAGATTCACTTTTTAATCTAGCATCGCACATAGGCTATCAATTTTTCTTATAAAAAATTTTCTTTGGGATACCATATAAATGTTGGATTTGGACTGTGTGAAACTAAAAAAAAATTGTGTTTCTTTTACCAAAGCATGTAGGTTATGCGGTTGATATGCTTCTTTTTTAGGCTAGGATTTGCAATTCCTGGTTCAGAATTTACTGCAGTCCTCCCTGCTTTTGTGATTTTTTTTAGTGTTTTTATAGAATAAAACATAACTGTCGAAATGAATTGTGCAGGTTTATTTGCAGACTTGGATGTTGCAATGCTTGAAGGGGGGGGGGGGGCTTTTGAAGCAGAGGTTTTGATTATTGTGTAGGAGTAAATTCATAGACTGAAGTGTGTTTAAAACTTTAATTTTCAGGCCCCAAAGCCAGCTTGTCTGCATTGGGTGCTAGAATCTACTTATGTACCCAGCTATTTTTTCCCGGAATCATGCTGATTTGTGCTGTTCACGGGGGTAGCAGTTGCTTTATCTAGGATGTCATATTCACTTTTTTTGCGGGTTTGTTCCATTTCCACGCGATTTCATGATATCCTAGGGTTTCATTCATTTTATTTCCATTCCCTCCAAGACCATCATTAATCTGAGAACCTAATAGGGTATGAGGCCTACCCCCACTTGAATCCACATTATTATGTGGTTTTTAAGGACATGTATCCCTCTTTTTCTTCTGTAGGTGATTTCTAGTGTATAGAAATGCAGTGAGGCAGGCAACACCCGCGTGTCAGGAAATGTGTCTATCTAGTTTTATTTCTTGAAATGAATTTTTTTACATGCCATGACCCCTGCGTCAGGTGCAAACTGTTGGAATAACCTCTGCTAACTATTAGGAGTTGAAGGTGGTGTAGCTTTTTTGTTTTGTGTTGTTATTTTTTTACTTAGCAACAAGATTTTATAGCAGTGACACACTTTTTTGTGAATTAGTAGTAAGTTCTATATATGCAAGAAACCTGAGGGTTTTCTATGTGTAGTGCTACACTCTTTTGTGCTGCTCCATAAGTAAATTGGAGATGTGCCAATTGTTTCATTCTCGGTGCTAGCTATCCTTTCTTAGGACTGTTCTAGTTGACCTGTGGTAGCATTCTGCCATATTAAGTCGGCTACATTCAGCTTCATGTAGATAAAAACAAGCAGTATCATGAGGCCTCTCATTTTTGTCCAACTAGTAGCATGATATATGCGTGCTTGTAAAAGTATATAGTTTTTCACTACAATTTTTTATATAAAACTACAGTTTTTAAGTCCATGTATATTTTTACTTAATTTTTATGGTAACCATTCTTAGATGCAACAATATTATTTTTATCTGAGGCATATGATGATATTTTGCTTTCACTTCCTGCAAACTATGCATTTGACATTCTGATCTGATTTATATGTTTGTTCATTCATTTAGGAATTTTATGAAGCTCAATTATTTATTTTCTAGTACTAATGCATGTTTCTTCTGCTCGTGTTGTTATTTTGTTTCACACCAATCCTTCTAGTGCCTTTGTGATAGTTGTGACTTATTTTTTCTTACATAGTGTTTAGAAATTGTGATGTGTCATGCATATTCCTACAACATGGACATTTTTTTCCTGTTTAACTAAGTCCATGTTTGAGATCTGCCTTAGTCTTTTTTAGAATGTTAATTTAATTTTTTTATCCAAATGCATATGCATGATTTGCAGTAAAGGGCAGATTGTCTTTAGTTTGCAACTAAAGACGTAGGTTGCAACTATTAGTCGATAGTTCTCTCTTCATCACTGAATGTTTTTCTGTTGTATGTGTGACTAATGATTCTATTGTGTTATGATCCATAACCTCTTGGCAGATTTGTTTCAGCATCCTCTGAGGGGACACTAAAGTTATTGAAATGCATAGTCCTACACTGAGCCGAGCAGATAAAAAACATTTTAAAGGATGCCATAAAATACAAGCATTTTTAAGCCATATGATATTGATGTAACCTGTTGCACTGAGTAGAGATCAATTTTGTTTTTCTATACATTTATCTCAATTTTGGTAGTGGAGTTATGTTATGGGAGATGGGCGCAGGGAGATTGGTGGAAGGAATTTGGCGGAGATTGTATTCAAAAGAGGTGGCCGGACGTGGCCCTGGACCTCGACGGCGCGGCGGAGCAACAGGGGGCTCACGACGCGCCAGGGGAGGCAGGACACGAGAGGCCAAGGTACAATCTTCTAAGCCTGCTTCAATCTGCTAATCTACCTCGGCTTATATTATGCCGGCTAACCAATCCATTTGCTAACAAACTCTAACTAACTTATGCCCCAAACAAACTTTATTCCAATCTTAACTAATTCTATCTCTAAGGCCTGCCGGCCCTGTCTTCCTGTTGCCTTGGGCGCCTGCTAAAGGTCTTGTGGTACATGACATCTCTCCCCTCCTGGAGAAGCAGCTCGTCCTCGAGCTGGAACGTAGGAAAGCGTCGTTGAAATTCTTCCAGATCAACCCATGCGGACTCAGCCGGCGGCGCGCCCTTCCATCGAACCAGCAGCTCGCGTCGACCACGCGCTAGGCGCCCTTGTAGCACTGTCTCTGGCTCGATCACCACACGCCCATGCTGGACTGGAGGGAGCGCTGGTGGCTGAGACGGCGGCTCACCATGGAAGGGTTTAAGCAACCCAACATGGAACACATCATGAATCCGGGCACCCTCCGGCAGCTGCAATCTGTAGGCCACATCACCAATGCGTTCCAGCACCTTGAACGGCCCAAAGAACTTGGGTCCTAGCTTCCCCCGTCCTTGCACATTCAGAGAAGCCATCGGCCGATGAAGCAGCTTGAGCCACACCCATTGGTCAGGCACAAATTCGACCAAACGATGATGGCGATCATAGACCGCCTTATAGTGTTGCTGAGCTTGTTCCAGCCTATCTCTTGCCTCGGCCAGAAATTCATCACGGTCAGCCATGGCACGATCCACCGCCGGCAAGCGTGCATCTCCTGGAGCATAGGAACGAATGGTCGGAGGGGGACGCCCATAAACCAACTCGAACGGCGACGTCTTGATAGACTGCTAATAGGAGGAATTGTAACAAAATTCTGCCCAAGGCAGCCACTCCAACCACTGACGAGGACGATCACCCGTGAGGCACCTGAGATACATGGTGATGATTTTGTTGGTCGCTTCCGACTGGCCATCAGACTGAGGATGAAAGGCTGAAGTCATGTGCAACTTGACTCCTGCCAGACGAAAGAGCTCGCGCCAGAAGTCGCTTGTAAATACCGGATCCCGATCACTGACAATGGACGCCGGAATGCCATGCAGGCGCACAATCTCCCCAAAGAATGCACGAGCCACTGAAGTTGCTGAATATGGATGGCCTAAGGAGATGAAGTGGGCCGCCTTAGAGAACCTGTCGACCACAGTCAAGAGCACCGACTTTCCATTGACCTTTGGCAAGGCCTCAATGAAATCCATGGCTACATCAGACCACACAGCCGTAGGAACGCCCAAAGGCTGAAGTAGACCGCCCGGCTGTAGGTGTTCACCCTTGTTTCTCTGGCACACAGCACACGCGCGGACGAAATCCTGCACCTCCTTGCGATCGCCTGGAAGATGAAAATCTGTGCGCAGGCGGTGCAGCGTCTTATGAATGCCTTCATGAGCAGAACTGTGCACCTGTTCCAGGATGGTTTGGCGAAGGGCGGACGATGCCGAAACATATACGCGCCCTTTGAAGAGGATCAGGCCGTCCATGACCGACCACTGCTCTGGCTTGGCGCCGCCGCGGATGGCATCCCGCAGCTGGGACAACCCATCGTCGCCGTTGATCTCGCCCCGGATGTCGTCAAAAAGAGAAAACTGGGGGGCGGACAGCGCTCCCAGTTCCCCTGTGGCCTCGTCGCGGCGAGAAAGAGCGTCCGCCACGACGTTCAATGCGCCAGGCTTATATTCGACGACGAAATCGAAGCCTAGCAACTTGCTTGCCCACTGATGCTGCGGAATGGTGGACAGCCGCTGATCGAGGATGAAACGGAGGCTCCGATGATCTGTGCGTACGACGAAACGACGGCCCCAGAGGTACGGGCGCCAATGCCGGACCGCCTGGACAAGCCCAATGAGCTCGCGCTCATAGGCCGGAAGCTGAGCATGGCGCGGCGCGATTTGCTTGCTGAAGAACGCCACGGGTCCCGCGCCTTGATGAAGCACTGCGCCAAAACCGGAGCCCGACGCGTCGCACTCAACGATGAAATCCCGATCGAAGTCCGGCAGCTGGAGCACAGGTGCTGTAGTGAGGGCGTGTTGCAGGGAGCGGAACGCCCGCGCGGCCTCGTCAGTCCACCGGAAACCGTCCTTGCGCAGCAGGGCGGTGAGGGGCGCCGCGATAGTCCCGAAGTCGCGAATGAAACGCCGATAATATCCCGTGAGGCCCAAGAAGCCGTGCACTGCTCTAGGAGAGCGCGGCTGAGGCCACTCCAGAACCGCCTGGACCTTCTGCTTGTCCATGGCGACGCCCTCCGCCGAAATCACATGACCCAGATAAGCCACGGACTGCAACCCAAAGGCGCATTTGGATCTCTTGAGGAACAGCTGGTGATCCTGCAGTGTGCGAAAGACTGTGCGAACGTGGCGGAGGTGATCCGACCACGACGAGCTGTAAATCAGGATATCGTCGAAGAACACAAGTACGAACCGGCGAAGGAAGGGTAGCAGAATGTCGTTCATCATCACCTGGAACGTGGCCGGGGCGTTGGTGAGGTCGAAGGGCATGACCAGGAACTCGAACAAGCCTTGATGAGTGCGGAACGCCGTCTTCTCCACGTCGGCCGGGTACATCAGGATCTGGTGATAACCCGAGCGCATGTCAAGCTTGGTGAAGAACTTGGCGCCGCGGAGTTCGTCGAGTAGTTCCTCCACCACTGGGATGGGAAACTTATCCTTGATCGTTGCTGCATTGAGGGCGCGATAATCCACGCAGAAGCGCCAAGTGCCGTCGCGCTTGCGTATGAGCAACGCCGGCGAGGAGAACGCCGAGGAGCTGTGGCGAATGACACCAGTGCGGAGCATCTCATCGCACTGGTGTTCAAGCTCATCCTTCTGGGTGTGCGCGTAGCGGTAGGGACGGACGGCGACGGCAGCCGTGCCCTGCTTCAGGCGGATACGGTGGCAAAGGCGGCGACGCGGCGGGAGTCCTTGGGGCTCGGCGAAAATCCCGGCGAACTCCTCGAGAAGAGCGTCGAACAGGTTCCCGCCCGTGCCGTCCAGAGCTGCAACTGACGGCCCAGGCGTGGCGTCGATGCCGCGCCAGAGGATGCGTCGGCCGTCGCGCTCGAACGCCAGGGTGTGTCTGGCGAAGTCCCAGAGTACCGGCCCCAACGTGCCGAGCCAGTTGACGCCGAGTACCATGTCATAATCCCCCAGGGGCAAAGCGAAAAGGTCGATGGAGTATGCCTCGCCCGCGATGTGGATGCCCTGGTTCGACACCTTGCCTATGGATGCGACGCGGTCGCCGTTGGCCACGGCTACCGACAGGCCGGAACGCGGCTGAAGCTGGATGCCTGCGCGTCGCGCCATCGAGACGTTAATGAAGTAGTGTGACGACCCCGAGTCGAGCAAGGCGACAGCGACGGCTTCCCCGACGGTGACGTACACCTTCATCGTCATGAAGCCTCGGGCGCGAACCCCGGTGATGGCGTGCAGCGAGATCTCCGGGACGTCCAGGGAGCCCGTGAGCGCGGCGCACTCGATCTCTTCGTCCACCGCGTCCTCCTCGTCAGAGTCGGCGATCTCCAACACGAACAGCTTCTTGCAGCGGTGGCCCACAACAAATTTCTCGTCGCAGTTGTAGCAGAGGCCGTCCGCTCGCCTCTGTGCCATCTCTGCTTGGGACAGGCGGCGTCGAGGCAGAGCTGACGCGATGGTCGTCGTCTTGCCAGAGCTGGATGGGGCAGAAGCAGAGGAGGCAGCCGATGTTGTGGTCTTGGGCGCGGCGGAGCCGGAGTACGAGCGCGTGCCGCGGCCCTGCGGCGTGTCCGTCGGTGATAGCTGCAGTCGCTGCTCATATGCTCGGGCGAGCATGATTGCGTCATCCAGAGTTGCAGGCCGGCGCAGGGCGACGTCGGTCTTCAGCGGATTGACGAGGCCCGCTATGAAGATCTGCACCAGTTGATGGTCGGAGAGATCGGCGTCGCGGCAGGCCAGGGTGAGGAACTGATCCGTGTACTCGTCGACGTTCCCTGACCGGCGGAGGAGGACAAGCTCGCCGAGGGGGCTCTCCGTCATGGGAGGACCGAAGCGCTGCTGCACAAGCTGGACAAAGCGGCGCCACGTCGGAGTACCGGCCGTGAGCTCAAGACGAGCGTACCAGAGTTGGACGGCGCCAGTGAGGTGCATAGCCGCGTACCAGACCCGACGGAACTCCGGCGTGTTCTGGCCTCAGAAGAAGGTCTCACATCGATTGAGCCTTGGTAGCGGGTCTTCCTTGCTATCGAACGTGGGAAATTCGAGGCGAACGCGTGGATGGAAGCGGCTGTCGTCGAATTGGTCGTCATCCCCACCGCGGTGGCCGCGGAATTGCTCCGGCGGTGGGCGCTCATGGATCTTCTCGGGCGACGGCTTGCTCCCGATGTGGACAGAGTGTTCGTTGGTGGCGCCGTCGTCGGTGGCTGCGCCCTTACCCTCGCGCTGGGACTTCTCGGCGCGGATCATGGCGAGGTTGAGGGCGCTGACCTGCTCCTTGTTCTCGAAGGCCGCCGCCTGCAGGGACACGATCTTGTCCGGCACCGCCGCCAGCTTGGCCGCCACAGGTATGAGGGGCGCCAGTGCCTTGACATCGGTGGAGAGAGCGTCGATCTTGGCGCTGAGGCGCTCGATCAGGGTCTTCAGATCATCAGAGCTCCCCATGGGCACGTCGCCTGGGACTACTGATACCAAGTTGTTATGGGAGATGGGCGCAGGGAGATTGGTGGAAGGAATTTGGCGGAGATTGTATTCAAAAGAGGTGGCCGGACGTGGCCCTGGACCTCGACGGCGCGGCGGAGCAACAGGGGGCTCACGACGCGCTAGGGGAGGCAGGACACGAGAGGCCAAGGTACAATCTTCTAAGCCTGCTTCAATCTGCTAATCTACCTCGGCTTATATTATGCCGGCTAACCAATCCATTTGCTAACAAACTCTAACTAACTTATGCCCCAAACAAACTCTATTCCAATCTTAACTAATTCTGTCTCTAAGGCCTGCCGGCCCTGTCTTCCTGTTGCCTTGGGCGCCTGCTAAAGGTCTTGTGGTACATGACAGTTATCTGCTCGGCATGATTGAGTTCAATTTAGGATTTGGTTTGGGGTCCTATCAATTTTTGGGGTATCTGTCTTGTCCATGCCCCACTTAGATGATTCAGAGTCTTCTCTAAATAACCTACAATTTTGATCCTCCATATTATCTCTTTTTAAGCTTGATTAGAGTGTCATTTTTTTCAAAATGTTTGATTATTACTGCTTCATGTATGTTAACTTTTCATTGTGCTGTTTGAAAACAAAAGCCCTCAGACCCTCACAGTTTCCATCCAAGTTAGGTCTAGTGCATAGCCCCAAGTGGAAGTTGTGATTACCTTTCAAAGTAGGATAAATACACAACACAATAGTAGGTCAATCATATGTAGTTTATAGTTTTCTGTGCTACTCCTATAAATATTTTGGATTCAAATGAGGAACTTAGACATCCAAGTTGACTCACATCAGCAAATCTGTTGAGATACACCCTATATTCATATTTCTTTCTCAAAACAACAGAATGTTCGTTACCGCCGGTAAGTAAATTTATATGAGAGCGCGTGTTCTGATCCGCACGGTAGCACAGGAGACACTCGGGGTTATACTGGTTTGGGCCTCCGGAGAGTAATACCCTACGTCCAGTCTGAGAGGAAGTGTTCCTTATGCTCGGGAGTTTGTAGTAGGGGGTACAAACAGGTCGGGAGAGGGTGCAGAGCCCAAGTCCCTGGTGTGCGAGTGGTTCAAGTAGCAGAAGTCTGCGTACGTGAGTGCTTGCGGTGCTTGTATGAAATGGGATATCGATGCTCAGTGTGTGTGGGGGTGGAAACGAACGTGTCTTGTATGTGCCACTGCCCTTCCCTTTTATAGTCGCAAGGGGGAGGCTCAGGGCGGTTTACATTGAGTGTGTTGAGCTGGACTACAGTGTGAGGCATCCTTCTTTGCATCAGGTTGTCAGGCAGCAGCAGTGGTGAAGCACTGTTACGGGGCCTTGGGTGATGGTGTAGACCTCGTGCATCCCAAGCAACCGTCCCGGGGCTCCCTGCGCCCTTCTCCGAGTAGTTAGTCGGGTACAGGAGGCAGAGTACTGGCCTTGATCCCGTCAGTGGATTAGGGGCTTGTCTTTTCTGGTACTGTGGAAACGGAGTAGCCTGCACCACGATGATCGAGGGATAGGTGACGGCTTGCACTGTGCCGTTGGTGGCACAACGCTTCCCATGCCCTCCGTGGTACGGTGCGCACCGCTCCTGCAGAGGAGTGGCAGGAGGATCCGTCTTCTGACACAGGATCGACCTGGTCAGGGCGGACCCGTGCAGGGAAGCTGACACGTGGCGGACCGTGTACTGGGGTATCACGGGACACCAGCGGGGCCTGCGTACCTGCGGCCTTGACGGCCAAGTCTTGAACTGGTCGGAGACGAAAACCACTCGTGCGAGTAGGTGATCTATGCTGCGTCTTCCGATGCTTAGGGTGTAGTGTGTACTGTACCGTATGTTGCCCAGTGCTCATTACGCCGTTGGCGGTATGATGGCCACTGTGCCGTTCGTGGCAGGGTTTGACGAATCCATCCCCTGACACCGAATCGGCCTGGCCCGGGCGGCCTGCTGTGGTGGAGCGGACACTTGGCGGTGCGAGGGGGAGCATGCGCGGAGCTCCCGGGACCTCGATCCGACGGGCCCACACGCCCCGTGCCTTCCCCGCGAAGCCTGCGCGAGTCGGTGACGGAAACTACTCGTGCGAACGAGTAGTCGTGGCTCCGAGGCGGAGACTACTTGTGCGAGCGAGTAGTTGTGACCGCGAGGCGGAAACTACTCGTGCGAGCGAGTAGTCGGGAGTGGAGGTGAGAACCTGTCGTACGGACCACCACGTACTCGGGGAAGAGGGTATGGATGGCCGTGGGCCGCCTGTCTTCTGGCCCATGGCGGAAACTGGTCGTACGAGCCTTCACGTGCTTGGACAGTGTAACACTCGTTGTGTTAGCTACCGGAGCACGCTGTACGTGGGTCCGTAGTGCGCTTTTTAGGGGTCTTGGTGGGCCCTGGTCCATCGCCTCGTCAGTAGGCCCCGAGCCTGGTGAGGGAGTCGGAGACTCGCTCCTAGGATCAACTGTCACGGAGACGAGGAGACTTGGTGTGTTGTTGTAATTTCTCCAGCGGGGACGCGCGAGCGGACCCGCGGGTAGTAGCCCCCGAGCCCATGGACAAGTCGGGGACTTGTGCGTGGGGTTAAATGCTGGTCTTTTGGACAAGTCGGAGACTTGTGACTTGCTGTGTGGTGCATGTCGTGGGGTGACTGGCGGAGATCTCGCGCCGGTTGCGAGATTTCCGGGTCCCATTTGGGGTGATGTGGCGGCTCGGCCGTGAACGACGCGCAGTAGTGGGGCGCGCCTTTCGAGGGGCGACGCTTTGGCGGATGGAGGACGTGGCCTGAGGCGACACGGGCATTAACTGCGGGGGGCAGAAGTAATCATTCTCCCGTTTATATACCGCGGCCGTCGACCAATTTTTCCCCTTCCGCTTCCTTGTGTCTTCCGCCGCCGCCGTTTCTTGCCTTTGCTCCACACTCGCCGCGCGCAATCTGCAGAGCCCGCCTCGCCTCTTCTCGCAAGCTGGAACCGCCCATCGCCACCACCACAGCCGACGCGATGTCGAACTAGTCATCTTCGACGGTGACTTGGTTCGAGCTCGACCGCCTCGCGTCCGACGGCATGCTGCCACCGCTGACCGCGGCGGTAGAGTGGAGGGTGCCTGGGCCGGAGAACAGCCCCCAGCCCCCGGCGGGGTACGTAGTCTCGTTCGTGCTGTTCCACAAGCGAGGCTTCTCCGTCCCGGCGGGACGGTTCATCCGCACGGTCCTCAAGGAGTACGGCCTGGAGCTCCACAACCTCAACCCAAATGGCGTCCAGCAGATGGCGGCGTTCGAGGCCTTGTGCGAAGGGTATCTGGAGCAGAGAGCCCATTGGGACCTGTTCCGGTACTTTTACAAGTTCGTCTGCGTCAAGGATCACAACTCCACAGCGGCCATCAGGTGCGCCGGTCTCCGCGGGAAGCAGGGGAGGATGGACGAGTACATCCCCACCTACCTGACTTCCTCCAACAGCGGGTGGCACCGAGGGTGGTTCTACCTCAAGAACGACCTCGAGAACCCGCTGCCGGAGTTCACCAATCGCTAGTACGATCGGGTGCTGGCGAAATGGAGCTACGGGCTGGAGAAGAAAGATCGTCCCCGGTTCCGCGACAGCGCCCTCGCCGCCCTCAAGATACTCCGCAACAACGGGGTGAATTTCATCACCTTGATTGGCGGCTACCACACCCGGGGGGTCGTCCCGCTCCGTCGTCGCGCGCTGCGCCTATGGGAGATGACGGACGACCGGGCTCCCTTTGAGGGGACTGTCGGAGTTTTATGTCCGGCAACCTCCATAGGGGGTACCCATCGGAGAGTAGATAGTGGGGGATCGCCAGACCTGGAACTCGAAGGTATGCGCGAGGACACAAGACACGAGATTTATACAGGTTCGGGTAGCCAGAGTAGCGTACCCTACGTCCTGTTTAGAGTAGTATTGCGCCCTGCGCTTGGGTGTTGTTCCCCGGAGGGATTGTGGATGTGTTCCTAGGTACTCGGCCCTCCTTTATATAGTCCAGGGGGCGGGTGCCTAGTTGGTTACAAGGTAGGAGTCCTAGTAGGATTACATGGCACGAGTCCTAGTAGGATTACAGGGGAATTCTAGTAGGAGTCCGTCTTCCTCCTTCCTTGCAGGTACCCGGGGTGTATGCCCGACAAGCCCCCGAGCACGTTGTAGTCGAGAGTAGTAGTTCGAGTAGTCATGAAGCCTCTTCGAGTAGTTCTTGAGCGTCCTCGAGTACTGCTTGGAGAAGTCTTCAATAGTACTTGAACTGCCACGAGGCTGGAAGGTGGTCCAGCTCATCTGTCTTGAAGTCGAGATTATATGGAAGTGCGATTGCAAAATCGCACTCCATATGGAGTAGCCCCCGAGCCTTAGGTTGAGTTGTGGACTCTGGCTGAGGGTCAATCTTGATTCTGCTTCCGTCTTTGAAAAAATCAACTGATGGGTGTAGCCTAGTAGCCCCCGAGCCTTGGAACGATTGAAGAATCAATCCAAGGGTCTTCAGTATTTGCGGAAGTCATCATCCGAGTACTCTTCTAGTGTTCAGCCCCCGAGCTCGTCGCCAGGTGAACCATAGGAGCCACGTCGAGTAGTTGTTGGTGCTGAGCCCCCGAGCTAGAGAGCTAGTAGAGACTACTCGAGTTGTTGTCGAGTAGTTATTTGGTGCGGAGCCCCCGAGTTTGGGAACTAGCCGCGCCAGTGGAGGTACGCGGAGCGTCCTCGGAAGTCGTCGCCGAAGCTTGACCTGAAAGTAAAGATGCGTACATTATGTAGCATTTTTTGTAGAAATTGAATCTACTAATGACAAGTACAAATATGAATATAAATGTAAATGTCATGTGTCATGCTCTTGTTGTGGTCGTTAGTCGCCGAGTAGTTAGCCTGATGCGATTAAGCGCCCAGTCTCTTTGGTCACTGTTTAGCCATAGCCGCTGGGGGCGTGGAGGCATGACAGGAGAGCTGGTTTAAGCACCCGGTCTCTAAGGAATCCTGTTTAGCCATAGCCGCTGGGGCGTGGAGGCATGACAGGAGAGCCAAGGCTTTGCGCGGATCGAGGCGTGTGCTACTGGAGCGAGACCATTAAGAGGTAGACGAAGGTAGTCGGCATGACGACAAGAGAGAGCGTGATTGCTCGTAAAGTAGTCATTGAGACTGTTCCGCATGGCGGAGAGAAGAGAGCGCGTGTTGTGCGCTGTGTAGCTCTGCTGGCAAGTAGCCGTCGAGAGGCGTACACGAAGTAGTCTTTGGCGTTGGTTCCTGTACGTGGAAAACAAGCCAAAGAAAAAATAATTATTGAAATAAGTGACTTAGCTTGATTCGTGGACGAGTGTCGACGAAGCCGTGGCGGTCGGTGATAGAGCCGCGACGGTTGCTGGTGAAGTCGACTAGTCGGAGGTGGATCCGACTAGTTGTTGAAACTAGTCGAGATGAGTAGTCGAGGTAGTCGTACGGCGAGTCGATGCGGCTGGACGGCGATGTAGTAGTCGCACTCGTGTACGTTGCTTGTGTGAGCCAAACGATGATCTTGAATCTTGCTGGTGAAGCTTCCAAGTGCACTTAGCAGGAGCATTGAATTCCTTTTGGTAGCCCTCTGTGTACACGTAGATGATTTTTCAATCAAGTAGCTTTGCACGTGGAGTACAAATTAGCTTCTGTTGCTACCGCTTGAGATTTCCGCAGGAGATTCGAACTCAGCCTAGGGACTTTGCACGTGGAGTACAGCAGCGTGGGGCTTTAGACTCCGAGAAGGAAAATATTTTTCCTTCAGGCCAGCAACGCGAGGAAGGCGCTGTCTGGTTGATTCGAACTGTCTTCGAATTGGGATACGGAACACGTAACATGAGGTTGTCTCGTCGATTTTCTGCTCCGAACTTCTGGTCGCCTCGGTCCACGAGCTTTGATCCCTGTCTTGGACTTGATTACGAATACGACGACTCGAGATTGAGCTTGAGATTGAAGCTAAGGTCCTTCAAATTCACCAATGATCGTGACGATCGCCCCACGGTGGGCGCCAATGTCGGAGTTTTATGTCCGGCAACCTCCATAGGGGGTACCCGTCGGAGAGTAGATAGTGGGGGATCGCCAGACCTGGAACTCGAAGGTATGCGCGAGGACACAAGACACGAGATTTATACAGGTTCGGGTAGCCAGAGTAGCGTACCCTACGTCCTGTTTGGAGTAGTATTGCGCCCTGCGCTTGGGTGTTGTTCCCCGGAGGGATTGTGGATGTGTTCCTAGGTACCCGGCCCTCCTTTATATAGTCCAGGGGGCGGGTGCCTAGTTGGTTACAAGGTAGGAGTCCTAGTAGGATTACATGGCACGAGTCCTAGTAGGATTACAGGGGAATTCTACTAGGAGTCCGTCTTCCTCCTTCCTTGCAGGTACCCGGGGTGTATGCCCGACAGGGACCGTGACCGCTCGTCCTCTGCCCTCGCTGGATGAGGTCCAGCGCCGGGTGTCCCAAGCTACTGGGGTCACCTGGATTTTTTGGCCGCCGTCGGGCATGTTGCAGATGCTCCCTTCTTCGGCCACGACGGCGCTGGTATGTTTCCTCCCGACTTCCTTTCGAATCGTCTTTTGCGGTTGCGGGTGATGATTGTTCTTGCGCTTGCACAGATGAGGAACGTGCGCGTCCTCCCCTCTCGTCCTCCGCTGGAAGAGGACCGGGCGCTCACCCGGGAGACCGCCGCGCGGCAGCAGCGGCGAGGGCAGCGCAAGAGGGACCACCAGAAGAAGGAGATCGAGAAGCGGGAGAGGAACGACAACCGCGCCTCGCGCAGGCGTAATGGGGAGAGGGACGTCTCCAGCGACGAGGATCCCTCGTCGGCTCCGCCGGACTCGGACGAGGCCGAGTCCCCGTTCGAGTGGACTGACGACGAGACGGCGCCGTCCTCGCAGCCACGCGGCGGATCGGCGCCCGCCTCGGCCGCAGTTGGCACCAGTTCGAGCCGGCAGGCGCCCTCCTCCTCTTCCCGGGCTGACCAGCCCGGAACAACCAGCTGTGTTCCTCGGTGGGACCGCCGCGAGAGGGGCAGGAGCTCTCCGCGGCGCGGCGACACCGGCCGCCACGAGTCGAGGCGTGACGGCTCGCGTCGCCACTCCTCACATCGGAGGTCTCACTCGCCCTCCGCACGTCCGTCACGGGAGCCGCGGAGCGTGCCGGCGGCCTCCCCGCCACCTGCAGCCCAGAGCGGGGAGGCGGCCCCGACCCAACGGCGGCTCGCGTCGGTCGTCGTTGCCAGAGGCGGTTCGACGCCACCTCCGACATCTGCTCCGTCGTCGGGGAGCAAGAGGGCGGCGTCCCCGCGCAAACCCACGATCGGCTCCAAGCGGCCCCGTCGCGTTGCAGAGGAGTGAGTTCTGAGTTACAATCTTCTGGTTTTTGCTTTGTGTTTCTAGCGAGTGCGTTTTTGCTTGTCGTCATGACATCCTTCTCGATTCAGGGCGCCCGACCGCCACACCATGAGGCTGGCGCCTGTCAAGGCGTTGCGCCGCTCTGCCCAGGTGGGCGGAGACGCGCCGTCGTCGAGCGACCCGCCGTCGTCGAGCGACCCGCCGTCGTCGAGCGACCCGCCGTCCTCCCTTCAGTCGGGGGCGGCGACAGAACAAGCAGTTGGGTCAGGGACCCAGGTGGTGACCGTCCCCCCTCAGAGAACTACAAGCCCGGCTTGCAGCGACCTGTCGATGGGGGCGATGGGTTTGGGGGGCGAGGCCCCCACTGAAGAAGCACTCTCGGCCCACGCGGCCGAGTTGGCAAGGTGCCTGTCCGGGGCCCAGGAGCAGGATCAGGAGGATCCTGTTTTCGTGGCACGGGCGGGCGACGATGAACAACCAGCCCCCGAGTCATCAACGGGGGCGGGTAATGACGCGCGGCTAGCCCCCGAGTCGTCGACGGGGGCGGGCAATGATGCTGACGTGGAGCGGCCAGCCCCCGAGTCGCTGGAGAGGGGGATGGCCACTGCTGTTGCGGGCTCCGAGACCCCAGCCCCCGAGCTGCTGAGGGGAGCGAGGAGCTCCGTGGCGGAGATGGAGGTGGAGACCCGAGCCCCCGAGTCGGCAGGGAGAACAGGGAGTACTGTTGAGATGGTGGAGGCGGGCGACCGCGCCTCCGAGGATGCTTCTGCCGCGGCGGCGATCGTGGTGACCGAGGGGATCGTCCCCATCTCGTCGGTCGCCGCATCGGATGCCGCTCCAGCTGAGGTGATCGTCATCCCGGCGTCACCTTCTCCGGCCGTCTCTCCCGTCGGGACGGTGGACGAGCAGATGCCTCCTCCGACCGTGGAGGTCGGGGAGAGCTCGAGGGTGCTGAGGCCGACCACCTCGACGGCGGAAGAGGAGAAGATGGGAGTCCCACCGCTCTGGCTGGTGCCCATGTCGCCGGTCCTGGCCTCAGTAGGCCCGGGCCTCGACAGCGACGCGAAGCTGGCGGCCCGCCGCCGCCTAGAGCGTAGCCTGCGCCTGAGCGAGATGGCGCTGCGCCAGTCGGAGCGGGCGATCAGGGACCTGATCCCCGCCTCGAGGGTGAGTCTTTTTTCTTCCTCTTCCTTTCTTATGCTTATTTTTCCTTTTCTTCTCAGTCGTGTGATTCATGCGTGGTTTAGGAGCTTGTCGGGCGCTCCGAGGACAAGACGCGGGCCTTTGAGGCACTCCGCGCGGAGAAAGTCCAGCTGGAGGCGCAGCTGGTCGCGGCCCGCCTCGCGGCGGTGATTAGCGAGGCCAGCCGGTCAACAGAGCGCGCGTCCTTTGAGGCGAGGACGAAAGCTGCTGAAGACCGTGCGGCCACAGCGCAGGCGGAGAAGGCCGCCCGGGAGGAAAAGCTGATCACGGCGGAGCAGGTGGCAGCGGAGCTACGCTCCAACGTCGAGGCCGCAGCTCGCACCGCCCGTCAGGAGAATATGGAGCTCGAGACCAAGGCAAGCCGGGCTGAGTCCGACCTCCAGGCGGTTCGCGAGAGGGTGACGACGCTCGAGGCCCAAGTCGGTAGCGTCACCGCCGAGTAGAGCCATCTCGAAGAAATTGCCCAAAAGCGTGAGAATGAGATCATCGGTGAGTACCTTATGACCTGTTGTCTCTGCTTTCTGTTTCCGTGCGGTATCTTGATTCGAGACGTCGTCTTTCTTCTGGGATGTACAACTCTCCGCGTGGCCCGTACCGACTTGGAGAAGCAGGTCGCGGGTCACAAGAGCGCCGCAACCACCCGCCTCATCGAGAACTAGAAGCTGGTGGAGCTGATCAAGGAGGCTAATGAGAAGCTCAATAGTAAGAGCTGTGTCCTCTTCATCTTTTGCCTTCCTTGGGTTGGGACATCTTTCGCTGATATTTCTCTCCAGAGGTCGCGACCGAGCTCGAGCAGGAGTGGAAATCGTACGCGGGGGCCAGGACCGAGATCAAGCAGTTGGAGTCGATCCTCAACGGAATGGGAGCGGCCATCATAAAGGTGTGAGACGAACTCGGTGTTCCTCCCGGCCCCATGAAGGATCGCTTGGAGTTGGTCGCTGCAACAGCTCGTCAACAGTCGACGGATATGGCCGGCGATGCCGTCCGCAAGGTGGTAGCCATCTTCTTGTCGCACTACCTCGACCTGGACAGGGTGCTGCTGGGCCAAGGATGGTGTCCGGGCTATACCAACGAGCAGTATGACAGCATTGAAGAAGGCGCCATCGACTTCGCCAAAGCTATGCTGGGTCATGCCCCCCACGACCTGGGCCTGTAAGGGAAAAAACCAAGTTGCCTCGCCGAGGCTTTTAATCATGCTTGTAAAAACTTGTGGGCCAAGTGTTTATGGCAAACTCGTGGGTTAAGAACCCGTTTTTATTTCAAGTTTAAGCATCTTGATTGTTTGTCGAACTTTTCTTCGAGTAGCTAGAGGGCCTGTGAGCCCGAGTAGTGTAGCTTAAAACTTTCGCTGGCGGTGTCTTGCTCTGTAGCCGTGGAGGCATAGGAACTTGGCGACTCGACCAGGCTTAGTTTAGGAGTGTTACTATTCGAGCGGGTAGCCCCCGAGTACTTCGGAGAAAGATAGGTACGTGTGCATGTTTTGCAAACAAGAAAACTCTTGAGAGTTTGAGACGGTTACTCGGAATCCCTTCGAAGGGGCGAGTGATCGATAACTTGAGGTCACGAACTTTGCTTGTGGGCCTTTGTACCGTAGCCGCGGGGGCGTAAGTACTCGGGGCCCGGACGAGCGCAGGTTCATGACCGCTAGAGTCGTTGTTCGTCTCCCTTTAAGGAATGTGAGCGTACCGCAACGATCATACGAGAAACCAAGGACGGTTTTTGATCGAAAAAAGGTTTCGCAAAGTTTGAGACGGTTACTCGGAATCCCTTTGAAGGGGCGAGTGATCGATAACTTGTGGTCACAAACTTTTCTTGTGGGTCTTTGTACCATAGCCGCGGGGGCGTAAGTACTCGGGGCCCGGACGAGTGCGGGTTCATGACCGCTAGAGTCGTCATTCATCTCCCTTTAAGGAATGTGAGCGTACCGCAACGATCATACGAGAAACCATGGACGGTTTTTGATCGAAAAAAGATTTCGCAACGCTCAGGGGAGGGGGGTCGTAGCCCACGGGCAGCCCCTGAGCCCATGGACAAGTCGGAGACTTGCCCATGGGATAAGACAAGCATAGATGACATTTTACTCGAGTAAAAATGTGAGCTTGAGAAAGATATCATTTCATGAAAAAAGAAAGTAGCTCGGAGCTCTTGCATTATCATAAAATGAGAACGAAATAAATGCTTAAGGGTAAAAACGGCGTAGCTGCTCTATGTTCCAGGCATTGGAGATGACCCTGCCGTCCTCGTACTTAAGCTTGAAAGTTCCCGGGCGGAGCACTTGGTCGACGATGTACGGTCCTTCCCATGGAGGTGAGAGCTTGTGTCGCCCATCGTTACTCTGAACTCGTCGGAGGACAAGGTCGCCGACTTGGAACTTGCGCTCCCGTATGTTACGCTCGTGGTAGCGACGTAGAGCTTGCTGATATTGCGCCGAGTGGAGGAGGGCGACGCTGCGCGCCTCATCCAGCTGGTCGATGGCATTCTCGAGGGCGACCTGGTTGCCTTCTTCAGTGTAGGCTTGCACCCGTGGGCTGCCGTAGTCGATGTCCGTTGGGAGGATCGCTTCCGACCCGTGGACGAGGAAGAAAGGCGTGCAGCCAGTAGCCCGACTTGGCGTGGTACGCAAGCTCCACAGGACGGACGGAAGTTCTGCGGCCCACGTCGCTCGAAACTTCTCGAGACGCTTGAACAACTGTGGCTTCAGACCTTGCAAGATCATGCTGTTGGCCCTCTCCACTTGCCCATTGGTTCTGGGATGGCTGACGGCGGCCCAGTCCACACGGATGTGGTTGTCATCGCAGAACTTGAGGAATTTCTTGCCGGTGAACTGCGTGCCGTTGTCGGTGATGATGGAGTTCGGGATCCCGAAGTGATAGATGATGTCGGTGAAGAACGCAACAGCCTCCTCGGAACGGACATTCGTTATGGGCTTGGCCTCGATCCACTTTGAGAACTTGTCGATGGCGACGAGCACATGGGTGTAGCCCCCGGGTGCTTTTCTTAGCGGTCCGACCATATCCAGCCCCCAGACCGCGAAGGGCCAGGTGCTGGGTATGGTTTGCAAGGCCTGCGCCGGGAGATGGGTTTGTCGTGCATAGAACTGGCAGCCTTCACAGCTGCGCACGATCCGGGTTGCGTCAGCAACCGCGGTGGGCCAGTAAAAACCTTGTCGGAAAGCTTTTCCGACGATGGTTTTCGGACCGGCGTGATGTCCGCAAGTGCCCGCATGGATTTCTTGCAACAGTTCCTTGCCCTGGTCGGCCAGGATGCACCGCATGAATATGCCTTCGGCGCCTTTTCGATGGAGCTCAGCGTCGATCAGCTTGTACGACTTGGCCATGCGAGCGATGCGTCGAGCCGTCTCCTTGTCGGGTGGCAATTTTCCTTCCACCATCCACTCGAGGATCGGAATCCTCCAGTCAGGGTCTTCGAGGTTGGGCTCTTGCGCCCCATCGATCTCCATGACCTCTTGTGTCGACGGCTCTGGCGACTTGTCCTCCTCGGAACGAACGGATGGTTCCTGCTGGTCGCTGGCGAAGACCCCGTGTGGAACGGGTTTTTGATTTGACGCCGCCTTTGCGAGGGTGTCAGCCGCCTTGTTGTACTCGCGTAGTACATGATTGAGCTCGAGGCCGTGGAACTTGTCCTCCAACTCGCGCACCGCCCGGTAGTAAGCGGCCATCTTCGGACTTATGCAATTCTTCTCTTTCATAACCTGTCCCACGACCAGGGCGGAGTCCCCCTGACGTCGAGGCGTCGAATTCCCAGCTCGAGGGCGATCCGAAGACTGTTGATGAGCGCCTCGTACTCCGCGATGTTATTGGAAGCCGCGAAATGTAGTCGGACCATGTATTCCATTCGCATGCCCAGGGGCGAGATGAACACAAGTCCAACCCCGGCTTCTTCCTTCATGAGGGATCCGTCGAAGTACATGAGCCACGTCTCGCGCTCGATGGGAGCAGGAGGCGTTTGGATCTCCGTCGATTCGGCGACGAAGTCAACCAATACTTGCGATTTGATGGCGGTGCGGGGCGCATACTCGATATTCTGCCCCATCAACTCGAGGGCCCACTTAGCGATTCTGCCTTCTACCTCCGGGCTCTGTATGACTTCGCCAAGCGGGTACTTGGACACCACCGTGATGCGGTGCGAGTCGAAATAATGCCGGAGCTTCCGCTTGGTGATGAGGACAGCATAGATCAGCTTCTGTATCTGCGGGTATCGGGTCTTCGAGTCGGAGAGGACTTCACTCACGAAGTAGACGGGGTGCTGTACTTTCTGCATCTTGCCAGGCTTGTCTCGCTCAACCACCAGCGCCGCGCTCGACCTGGGTTGTCGCAGCGATGTATAGGAGCATCGGCTCTCCCTCGGCCGGCGCAGTGAGCACCGGTGGACTCTCGAGTAGTTTCTTGAGCGAGTCGAGGGCTTCCTATGCTTCAGGCGTCCACTGAAAGTGCTCCGACTTCTTCATGAGCTTGTACAGTGGCAGGCTGCGCTCGCTTAGTCGAGCGATGAACCTGCTGAGAGCAGCGAGGCATCTGGTGACGCGCTGCACTCCCTTCAGATTCTTGATGGGTCCCATGCTCGTGATCGCAGAGATCTTCTCGGGGTTGGCCTCGATGCCGCGCTCCGACACAACAAAGCCGAGTAGCATGCCTCTGGGGACCCCAAAGACACACTTCACGCCGTGCTCCCTCAGCTTTTCGAAGACCGCGGTTAGGTCGGGGATCAGGTCGCCCACCTTTTTTGACTTGACCACGATATCATCGACATAGGCCTCGATTAGCCGTCCGATGAGATCTCCAAAGACGTGACGCATGCATCTTTGGAAAGTGGCTCCTGCGTTCTTTAACCCGAAAGGCATAGAAACGTAGCAGTACGCGCCAAACGGGGTGATGAACGAGGTGGCGAGCTGGTCGATCAGATCCATCGCGATCTGATGGTACCCTGAGTAAGCGTCAAGAAAACAGAGGGTTTCGCACCCAGCTGTCGAGTCGACTACTTGATCTATGCGCGGTAAAGGAAATGGATCTTTTGGACACGCCTTGTTTAGGCTTGTGTAATCAACGCACATCCTCCATTTGCCATTCTTATTCTTAACGAGTACAGGGTTTGCTAGCCACTTGGGGTGGTAGACTTCACGAATGAACCCTGCACTAATGAGCTTCTTGATCTCCTCTCCGATAGCCTTGCACTTGTCGGAGTTGAAGCGGCGCAGACGCTGCTTGATCGGCTTCGTACCGGGCTTAATGTTAAGCTTGTGCTCGATGACCTCCCTTGGAATCCCCGTCATGTCGGAGGGTTTCCATGCAAATACATCGAGATTCGCGCGGAGGAAGTCGACGAGCGCGCTTTCCTAGTTGGAACCGAGCGCCGCCCCGATACGGAGTGTGCGGACGTCGTCGGAGACGGGCACTTCCTTGGCGTCCTTGGTGGGCTCGAAAGAGCAGGCCGCACACTTGGACGACTCAGGGATTTCTTGGTCCTCGGAGGGGGGCTCAGCGGCGAGCTTCTCAGACCGGATCAGTGCTTCAGCGAATTGGAAGCACTCAGCATCGCATTCGTATGCGTACTGGAAAGTTGTACCAGCTGTGATGATGCCTTTCGGGACGGGCATCTTCAGCTTGAGGTACGTGTAGTTGGGGACGGCCATGAACTTAGCGTAAGCTGGCCTTCCGAGTATCGCGTGATACGTCCCCGGGAACCCCACCACCTCGAAGGTGAGGGTTTCCATCCGGAAGTTGCTCGAAGTTCTGAACGTGACGGGCAGATCGATCTGCCCGAGTGGGACCGCCTCCATCCTGGGTACGACCCCGTGGAAAGGCGTCGTTGGCGGCCGCAGTCGGGACCGCGGAATCCCCATGTCGTCCAGGGTCGACATGTAGATGACGTTGAGGCCGCTGCCTCCGTCCATCAGTACCTTGTGCACACGCTTGGTGCCGAACAAGGGTGGCACGACCAGTGGGTAGCTACCCGGTCGCGGTATGTGGTCGGGATGATTGTGCCGGTCAAATGTAACCGGCATCTCCGACCACTTCAGGTAGGTCGGAGTTGCATGCTCGAGCTGGTAGACTTCTCGGCGGACCACCTTCTCTTGACGCTTGGGCAGCCGCGCCTCCGAGCCTCTGAAGATCATCATCACGGCTCCGTCTTCCCGAGGGTAAGCGCCCTCGTCAATACCCTTGTCCTTCCCTCCGTCGCCGGTCGGAGCAACACTCCGCTTCTTCAGCGTGCCGGCGAGGTATGCCTTCATTAGGTTGCAATCCTTAAAGGCGTGTTTGACTGGGCCCTCGTGGTTTGGGCACGGGGCATCCAACAGCTTCTCGAAGTGACCCGACGGAGGGTTGCCTCTAGGTTTCACTGTCTTTCGGTCGACAGCGGCCACCAAGGTATCCTCACGGTACCTCTTATCTTTGCTTTTCTTCTTCTTGATAGGTACGGATGGACCGTCGCCAGCTTCGGCTGGCTGGTTCCCTTTGCTTGTGACGGAGCTGAGCGTCGCGGCCACGGCTTCCTCCCCATTGGCATGGTCGGTTGCGATGTCGAGCAGCTCTCGAGTAGACCGCGGCTTCCGCCGCCCGATCCGATGGATCAGCGTGGCACACGTGGTGCCATTCTGGAAAGCCGAGATTACATCCGTGTCGGTGGTGCTGGGCAACTCGGTGCACCGCTTGGAGAAGCGTCGGATGTAGTCGCGCAAGCTCTCGCCCTTCATCTGCTTGCAGTTGCACAGGTCCCAGGGGTTCCCTGGTCGGGCGTACGTTCCCTGGAAGTTGCCGATGAAGGCATCGCGTAGTTGTGACCAGCTGTCGATCTTGCCTCGCGACAAGTGCTCGAGCCACGTGCGGGTTGAGTCCGCGAGATGTAGCGGCAGGTTCTTGATGATGAACAGATCGTCCCGCGCTCCGCCGGCGTTGCATGCCAGTCGGTAGTCCTCCAACCAGACGCTGGGGTTGGTCTCGCTGTCGTACTTGGGCACGGAGGTCGGAGCCCTGAAACGCGAAGGGAAGCGGGCGCTGCGCACATTCTTCCCGAAGGCACGAGGCCCTTGGGTATCAGGCGAGCTGCTCCTGCTCCGATCCTCGTCGCTGTCGTACCGTCCTCCGCGTCGCCGGTTGTACTCCTTACAAGGCTGCTCCTCGTAGTTGTTGTGCTGACCCACGTGAGCCCTCCGCCGCGCCTTGATGGTGTCGTGTGCATCGCGGTGGGGTCCCAGTCAGCTCTTGACTGGTACGTTGACTTCCTCGGACCGTCACGGTTGCTGCGACGGTGCCGCGGGCTGTCGCAGCTCGGAGTGCCTGCGACCTTGCGAGCCCCGCTGTCGAGAAGCAGAGCTCTCCGCCTGCTGCACGGCGGCAGTCTCGAGGAGTGTCTTGATCTGCTCATGCATCTCTTTCTCATGAGGCGTGGCGGGCTCTAGTACCTTCCGGAGAAGAATCGTAGCTGCCGCCAGGTTCTGCGATGCCCTTTCGAAGACGGGCGTGCCGTCAACGACATCTCGGTCGTCGTTGATGATGCGCTGCTGGACGTCCCTTGCCCGTGCACGAGCGGGAGTCGGGTTCGGATCCTGCCCGAGTTGTTGGTGAAGCTAGGCCCGCTCATTGTCGAGCTGGCGCTGGGCGTCCTCCAAATCGCCTAGTCGGGCGCGCTGTGCGGCGGCGTTGGGAGGAACTTGGGCCTCAACCGCACTGTCCGCCGTCGAGCTGTGGGCGGAGTGAAGTGCTCCAACCAGAGTATGAGCTGGTGCTAGAGCGATAGGGGCGTTGCCAATGACGAAGCACTCGCGCGAGGGGTCGTAACCACCGTCGTCGGAGTAGCCGAAACAGTAGTCCGCCGCCGTCTGGAAACGACGGAAGGCGTCGACGTCGCGAAGCCCAGAGTAATCCCACTCCGGACCCGAGATGTCACCAGTACCGTCGGTCACGAGGTACTGCTCGTCGGGCGAGGTCACAGCAAGCCCCATGTTGCAGCAGAGGCGATGGCTGGGGTAGTTCTCGTACATAGCCCAGTCCGTGCTCGATGAAGAGGAACACGCTGCCGCTGCGTAGAACCTTCCTCCACGAAGAGGTGGTAACGGGGCGCTCTCCCTGGCGATTCGCTCCGTCGAGTCTGACGGCAGGGAGTCCTCTGCTGCACCGGTGGGCTGCAGAGTACCAGCTTCGACCCGCGGAGGGGAGCTAGCGCGTGCTGCCCTGCGCCGCTCCGCCTTGGCCCGCTTTGAGCGCTTGCCTGAGCACCTCTTGCGCCGGGGTTACGTGGCGGGGCGGTCGAAGCGGGGGTCGGTGCAGGTGCATCGATGACCTCGTCGATGAGGCGCATGTCGTAGCCGTCTCCAGTCGCTCGGAAGTTCAGGCTTCCGAACCGGATCTCGAGCCCAGCCATGAGCGACTCCGGTGACTCCACGGGGGAGTCCATCAGCAGCGGCTTGGTGAAGGCTTTCGTCGAAGCGAACGATGGGAGGGCCGTGCGGACCCTAAAAAGAACGCCGAAAACACGCGAAGGCCCCTACCTGGCACGCCAACTGTCGGGGTTCATTACCGCCGGCAAGTAAATTTATATGAGAGCGCGTGTTCTGATCCGCACGGTAGCACAGGAGACACTCGGGGTTATACTGGTTCGGGCCTCCGGAGAGTAATACCCTACGTCCAGTCTGAGAGGAAGTGTTCCTTATGCTCGGGAGTTTGTAGTAGGGGGTACAAACAGATCGGGAGAGGGTGCAGAGCCCAAGTCCCTGGTGTGCGAGTGCTTCAAGTAGCAGAAGTCTGCGTACGTGAGTGCTTGCGGTGCTTGTATGAAATGGGATATCGATGCTCAGTGTGTGTGGGGGTGGAAACGAACGTGTCTTGTATGTGCCACTGCCCTTCCCTTTTATAGTCGCAAGGGGGAGGCTCAGGGCGGTTTACATCGAGTGTGTTGAGCTGGACCCGTGCAGGGAAGCTGACACGTGGCGGACCGTGTACTGGGGTATCACGGGACACCAGCGGGGCCTGCGTACCTGCGGCCTTGACGGCCAAGTCTTGAACTGGTCGGAGACGGAAAACCACTCGTGCGAGTAGGTGATCTATGCTGCGTCTTCCAATGCTTAGGGTGCAGTGTGTACTGTACCGTACGTTGCCCAGCACTCCTTACGCTGTTGGCGGTATGATGACTACTGTGCCGTTCGTGGTAGGGTTTGACGAATCCATCCCCTGACACCGAATCGGCCTGGCCCGGGCGGCCCGCTGTGGCGGAGCGGACACGTGGCAGTGCGAGGGGGAGCGTGCGCGGAGCACCTGGGACCTCGATACGATGGGCCCACACGCCCCGTGCCTTCCCCGCGAAGCCTGCACGAGTCAGTGATGGAAACTACTCGTGCGAACGAGTAGTCATGGCTCCGAGGCGCAGACTACTCGTGCGAGCGAGTAGTTGTGACCGCGAGGAGGAAACTACTCGTGCGAGCGAGTAGTCGGGAGTGGAGGTGAGAACCTGTCGTACGGACCACCACGTACTCGGGGAAGAGGGTACGGATGGCCGTGGGCCGCCTGTCTTCTGGCCCATGGCGGAAACTGGTCGTACGAGCCTTCACGAGCTCAGACAGCGTAACACTTGTTGTGTTAGCTGCCGGAGCACGCCGTACGTGGGTCCGTACTGCGCTTTTTAGTGGTCTTGGTGGGCCCTGGTCCATGGCCTCGTCATAATGTGTGTATGAAACTGAATCTACATGTTTTTTGAGCAGGTTTCTTTTTTTCTAGAGCAAGATGGAGGAAATGGGCCAGGAAATGGGTCTCGTAGAAAAATAACAAGATGACCAGGAGGATTTCTTACTATTGTATATGAATGTGATTGAGACCAAAGTAAATTTCAATCAATCTTTGTAGCAGACAAGGCTTAATGTGTCTATTGGCCTCTATTCTGAAAAGTGATTGAGAGATTGTTAAAAATCAATCATTTGATGACCTTAATGGGCTCTAATCTTAACAGGCTGGGACCCAACCCACCAAACGGGTTCATATTTGCTACCACCAGAAGTGATTGAGATTAAATAAGATCTCAATCACCTTTTTTGGAATACAACCAAAAAAAGAAAGTGGTTGATGCGAAACAAAAAATCAATCATTTTTTACAGAAAAAACATCACTAGATCTGACGAGGCCATGGACCAGGGCCCACCAAGACCCCTAAAAAGCGCAGTACGAACCCACGTACGGCGTGCTCCAGCAGCTAACACAACGAGTGTTACGCTGTCCGAGCACGTGAAGGCTCGTACGACCAGTTTCCGCCATGGGCCAGAAGACAGGCGACCCACGGCCATCCGTACCCTCTTCCCCGAGTACGTGGTGGTCCGTACGACAGGTTCTCACCTCCACTACCGACTACTCGCTCGCACGAGTAGTTTCCGCCTCGCGGTCACAACTACTCGGTCGCACGAGTAGTCTCCGCCTCGGAGCCACGACTACTCGTTCGCACGAGTAGTTTCCGTCACCGACTCGTGCAGGCTTCGCGGTGAAGGCACGGGGCGTGTGGGCCCGTCGGATCGAGGTCCCGGGAGCTCCGCGCACGCTCCCCCTCACACTGCCACGTGTCCGCTCCGTCACAGCGGGCCGCCCGGGCCAGGCCGATTCGGTGTCAGGGGATGGATTCGTCAAACCCTACCACGAACGGCACAGTGGTCATCATACCGCCAACAGCGTAAGGAGCGCTGGGCAACGTACGGTACAGTACACACTGCACCCTAAGCATCGGAAGACGCAGCATAGATCACCTACTCGCACGAGTGGTTTTCCGTCTCCGACTAGTTCAAGACTTGGCCGTCAAGGCCGCAGGTACGCAGGCCCCGCTGGTGTCCCGTGATACCCCGGTACACGGTCCGCCACGTGTCAGCTTCCCTGCACGGGTCTGCCCTGACCAGGTCGATCCTGTGTCAGAAGACAGATCCTCCTGCCGCTCCTCTGCAGGGGCGGTGCGCACCGTACCACAGAGGGCATGGGAAGCGCTGTGCCACCAACAACACAGTGCAAGCCGTCACCTATCCCTCGATTGTCGTGGTGCAGGCTACTCCGTTTCCATAGTACCAGAAAAGACAAGCCCCTGATCCACTGACGGGATCAGGGCTAGTACTCTGCGTCCTGTACCCGACTAACTACTCGGAGAAGGGCGCAGGGGGCCCCGGGACGGTTGCTTGGGATGCACGAGGTCTACACTATCACCCAAGGCCCCGTAACAGTGCATCGCCACTACTGCTGCCTGACAGCCCGATGCAGAGAAGGACGCCTTGCACTATAGTCCAGCTCAACACACTCGATGTAAACCGCCCTGAGCCTCCCCCTTGCGACTATAAAAGGGAAGGGCAATGGCACATACAAGACACGTTCGTTTCCACCCCCACACACACTGAGCATCAATATCCCATTTCATACAAGCACCGCAAGCACTCACACACTCATGTACGCAGACTTCTGCTACTTGAACCACTCGCACACCAGGGACTTGGGCTCTGCACCCTCTCCCGACCTGTTTGTACCCCCTACTACAAACTCCCGAGCATAAGGAACACTTCCTCTCAGATTGGACGTAGGGTATTACTCTCCGGAGGCCCGAACCAGTATAACCCCGAGTGTCTCCTGTGCTACCGTGCGGATCAGACCATGCGCTCTCATATAAATTTACTTGCCGGCGGTAATGAACCCCGACAGTTGGCGTGCTAGGTAGGGGCCTTCGCGTGTTTTCGACGTTCTTTTTAGGTTCCGCACGGCCCTCCCATCGTTCGCTTTGACGAAAGCCTTCACCAAGCCGCTGCTGATGGACTCCCCCGTGGAGTTACCGGAGTCGCTCATGGCTGGGCTTGAGATCCGGTTCAGAAGCCTGAACTTCTGACGACTCGAGACGGCTACGACATGCGCCTCGTCGACGAGGTCATCGATGCACTTGCACCGACTCCCGCTCCGACCGCCCCGCCACGTAACCCCGGCGCAAGAGGCGCTCAGGCAAGCGCTCAAAGCGGGCCAAGGCGGAGCGGCGCAGGGCAGCACGCGCTAGCTCCCCTCCGCGGGTCGAAGCTGGTACACCGCAGCCCGCCGGCGCAGCAGAGGACTCCCTGCTGTCAGACTCGACGGAGCGCATCGCCAGGGAGAGCGCCCCGTTACCACCTCTTCGTGGAGGAAGGTTCTACGCAGCGGCAGCGTGTTCCTCTTCATCGAGCACGGACTGGACTATGTACAAGAACTACCCTAGCCATCGCCTCTGCTGCAACATGGGGCTTGCTGCGACCTCGCCCGACGAGCAGTACCTCGTGACCGACGGTACTTATAACATCTCAGGTCCGGAGTGGGATTACTCTGGGCTTCGCGACATCGACGCCTTCCGTTGTTTCCAGACGGCGGCGGACTACTGTTTCGGCTACTCCGACGACTCCGACGACGAGGGTTACGACCCCTCGCGCGAGTGTTTCGTCATTGGCAATGCCCCTGTCGCTCCAGCACCAGCTCACACTCCAGATGGAGCACTTCACTCCGCCCACAGCTCGACGGCGGACAGTGCGGCTGAGGCCCAAGTTCCTCCCAACGCCGCCGCACAGTGCGCCCGACTGGACGAGTTGGAGGACGCCCAGCGCCAGCTCGACAATGAGCGGGCCCAGCTTCACCAACAACTCGGGCAGGATCCGAACCCGACTCCTGCTCGTGCATGGGCAAGGGACGTCTAGCAGCGCATCATCAACGATGACCGAGATGTCGTTGACGGCACGCCTGTCTTCAAAAGGGCATTGCAGAACCTGGCAGCAGCTGCGATCCTTCTCCGGAAGGTACCAGAGCCCGCCACGCCTCAAGAGAAAGAGATGCATAAGCAGACCAAGACACTCCTCGAGACTGCCACCGTGCAGCAGGCGGAGAGCTCCGCTTCTCGGCAGCGGGGCTCGCAAGGTCGCAGGCACTCCGAACCGCGACAGCCCGCGGCACCGTCGCAGCAACCACGTCGGTCCGAGGAAGTCAACGTACCAGTCAAGAGCTGACTGGGACCCCACCGCGACGCATGCGACACCATCAAGGCGCGGCGGAGGGCTGACGCGGGTCAGCACGACGACTACGAGGAGCAGCCTCATAAGGAGTACAACCGGTGACGCGGAGGCCGGTACGACAGCGACGAGGATAGGAGCAGGAGCAGCTCGCTTGAAGCCTATGGGCCTCGTGCCTTCGGGAAGAATGTGCGCAGCGCCCGCTTCCCTTCGCGTTTTAGAGCTTCGACCTCTGTGCCCAAGTACGGCGGCGAGACCAACCCCAGCGTCTGGTTGGAGGACTACCGACTGGCATGCAACGCCGGCGGACCGCAGGACGATCTGTTCATCATCAAGAACCTACCGCTACATCTCGCGGACTCGGCCCGCACGTGGCTCGAGCACTTGCCGCGGGGCAAGATCGACAGCTGGTCACAACTACGCGACGCCTTCATCGGCAACTTCCAGGGCACGTACGCCCGACCAGGGAACCCCTGGGACCTGCGCAACTGCAAGCAGATGAAGGGTGAGAGCTTGCGCGACTACATCCGACGCTTCTCCAAGCGGTGCACCGAGTTGCCCAGCACCACCGACACGGATGTCATCTCGGCTTTCCAGAATGGCACCACGTGTGCCACGCTGATCCATCGGATCGGGTGGCGGAAGCCGCGGTCTACTCGGGAGTTGCTCGACATCGCAACCGACCACGCCAACGGGGAGGAAGCCGTGGCCACGACACTCAGCTCCATCGCAAGCAAAGGGAAGCAGCCAGCCGAAGCTGGCGACGGTCCGTCTGCACCTATCAAGAAGAAGAAAAGCAAAGATAAGAGGTACCGTGAGGATACCTTGGTGGCCGCTGTCGACCAAAAGACAGCGAAACCTAGAGGCAACCCTCCGTCGGGTCACTTCGAGAAGCTGTTGGATGCCCCATGCCCAAACCACGAGGGCCCAGTCAAACACGCCTTTAAGGATTGCAACCTAATGAAGGCATACCTCGCCGGCACGCTGAAGAAGCGGAGTGATGCTCCGACCGGCGACGAAGGGAAGGACAAGGGTATTGACGAGGGCGCTTACCCTCGGGAAGACGGAGCCGTGATGATGATCTTCAGAGGCTCGGAGGTGCGGCTGCCCAAGCGTCAAGAGAAGGTGGTCCGCCGAGAAGTCTACCAGCTCGAGCATGCAACTCCGACCTACCTGAAGTGGTCGGAGATGCCGGTTACATTTGACCGGCACGATCATCCCGACCACATACCGCGATCGGGTAGCTACCCACTGGTCGTGTCACCCTTGTTCGGCACCAAGCGTGTGCACAAGGTACTGATGGACGGAGGCAGCAGCATCAACATCATCTACATGTCGACCCTAGACGACATGGGGATTCCACGGTCCCGACTGCGGCCGTCAACGGCGCCTTTCCACGGGGTCGTACCCGGGATGGAGGCGGTCCCACTCGGGCAGATCGATCTGCCCATCACGTTCGGAACTCCGAGCAAGTTCCGGATGGAAACTCTCACCTTTGAGGTGGTGGGGTTCCCGGGGACGTATCACGCGATACTCGGAAGGCCGGCTTATGCTAAGTTCATGGCCGTCCCCAACTACACGTACCTCAAGCTGAAGATGCCCGGCACGAAAGGCATTATCACAGCTGGTACAACTTTCCAGTACGCATACGAATGCGATGCTGAGTGCTTCCAGTTCGCTGAAGCACTGATTCGGTCTGAGAAGCTCGCCGCTGAGCCCCCTCCAAGGACCAAGAAATCCCTGAGTCGTCCAAGCGTGCGGCCTGCTCTTTCGAGCCCGCCAAGGACGCCAAGGAAGTGCCCGTCTCCGACGACGGCCGCACACTCCGTATCGGGACGGCGCTCGGTTCCAACTAGGAAAGCGCGCTCGTCGACTTCCTCCGCGCGAATCTCAATGTATTTGCATGGAAACCCTCCGACATGCCAGGGATTCCAAGGAAGGTCGCCGAGCACAAGCTTAACATTAAGCCCGGCTCGAATCCGATCAAGCAGCGTCCGCGCCGCTTCAACTCCGACAAGTGCAAGGCTATCGGAGAGGAGATCAAGAAGCTCATTAGTGCAGGGTTCATTCGTGAAGTCTACCACCCCGAGTGGCTAGCAAACCTTGTACTTGTTAAGAAGAAGAATGGCAAATGGAGGATGTGCATTGATTACACAAGCCTGAACAAGGCGTGTCCAAAAGATCCATTTCCTTTACCGCGCATAGATCAAGTAGTCGACTCGACGGCTGGGTGCGAAACCCTCTGTTTTCTTTATGCTTACTCGGGGTACCATCAGATCGTGATGGATCTGATCGACCAGCTCGCCACCTCGTTCAACACCCCGTTTGACGCGTACTGCTATGTTTCCATGCCTTTCGGGTTCAAGAACGCAGGAGCCACTTTCCAAAGATGCATGCGTCGCGTCTTTGGAGATCTCATCAGATGGCTAATCGAGGCCTATGTCGATGATATCGTGGTCAAGTCAAAAAAGGTGGGCAACCTGATCGCCGACCTAACCGCGGTCTTCGAAAAGCTGAGGGAGCACGACGTGAAGTGTGTCTTTGGGGTCCCCAGAGGCATGCTACTCGGCTTTGTTGTGTCGGAGCGCGGCATCGAGGCCAACCCCGAGAAGATCTCTGCGATCACGAGCATGGGACCCATCAAGAATCTGAAGGGAGTGAGCGCGTCACCGGATGCCTCGCTGCTCTCAGCAGGTTCATTGCTCGACTAAGCGAGCGCAGCCTGCCACTGTACAAGCTCATGAAGAAGTCGGAGCACTTTCAGTGGACGCCTAAAGCACAGGAAGCCCTCGACTCGCTCAAGAAACTACTCGAGAGTCCACCGGTGCTCACTGCGCCGGCCGAGGGAGAGCCGATGCTCCTATACATCGCTGCGACAACCCAGGTCGTGAGCGCGGCGCTGGTGGTTGAGCGAGACGAGCCTGGCAAGACGCAGAAAGTACAGCACCCCGTCTACTTCATGAGCGAAGTCCTCTCCGACTCGAAGACAGGATACCCGCAGATACAGAAGTTGATATATGCTGTCCGCATCACCAAGCGGAAGCTTCGGCATTATTTCGACTCGCACCGCATCATGGTGGTGTCCAAGTACCCGCTTGGCGAAGTCATATAGAGCCCGGAGGTAGAAGGCAGAATCGCTAAGTGGGCCCTCGAGTTGATGGGGCAGAATATCGAGTATGCGCCCCGCACCGCCATCAAATCGCAAGTATTGGTTGACTTCGTCGCCGAATGGACGGAGATCCAAATGCCTCCTGCTCCCATCGAGCACGAGACGTGGCTCATGTACTTCGACGGATCCCTCATGAAGGAAGGAGCCGGGGTTGGACTTGTGTTCATCTCGCCCCTGGGGTGCGAATAGAATACATGGTCCGACTACATTTCGCGGCTTCCAATAACGTTGCGGAGTACGAGGCGCTCATCAATGGTCTCCGGATCGCCCTCGAGCTGGGAATTCGATGCCTCGACGTCAGGGGGGACTCCGACCTGGTCGTGGGACAGGTTATGAAAGAGAAGAATTGCATAAGTCCGAAGATGGCCGCTTACTGCCGGGCGGTGCGCGAGTTGGAGGACAAGTTCCACGGCCTCGAGCTCAATCATGTACTGCGCGAGTACAACAAGGCGGCTGACACCCTCGCAAAGGCGGCGTCAAATCGAAAACCCGTTCCACATGGGGTCTTCGCCAGCGACCAGCACGAACCATCCGTTCGTTCCGAGGAGGACAAGTCGCCAGAGCCGTCGACACAAGAGGTCATGGAGATTGATGGGGCGCAAGAGCCCAACCTCGAATACCCTGACTGGAGGATTCCGATCCTCGAGTGGATGGTGGAAGGAAAATTGCCGCCCGACAAGGAGACGGCTCGACGCATCACTCGCATGGCCAAGTCGTACAAGCTGATCGACGGTGAGCTCCGTCGAAAAGGCGCCGAAGGCATATTCATGCGGTGCATCCTGGCTGACCAGGGCAAGGAACTGTTGCAAGAAATCCATGCGGGCACTTGCGGACATCACGCCGGTCCGAAAACCATCGTCGGAAAAGCTTTCTGACAAGGTTTTTACTGGCCCACCGCGGTTGCTGATGCAACCCGGATCGTGCGCAGCTGTGAAGGCTGCCAGTTCTATGCACGACAAACCCATCTCCCGGCGCAGGCCTTGCAAACCATACCCATCACCTGGCCCATCGACAAGTTCTCAAAGTGGATCGAGGCCAAGCCCATAATGAATGTCCGTTCCGAGGAGGCCGTTGCGTTCTTCACCGACATCATCTATCGCTTCGGGATCCCGAACTCCATCATCACCGACAACGACACGCAGTTCACCGGCAAGAAATTCCTCAAGTTCTGCGATGACAACCACATCCGTGTGGACTGGGCCGCCGTCAGCCATCCAAGAACCAATGGGCAAGTGGAGAGGGCCAACGACATGATCTTGCAAGGTCTGAAGCCACGGTTGTTCAAGCGTCTCGAGAAGTTTCGAGCGACGTGGGCCGCAGAACTTCCGTCCGTCCTGTGGAGCTTGCGCACCACACCAAGTCGGGTTACTGGCTGCACGCCTTTCTTCCTCGTCCACGGGTCGGAAGCGATCCTCCCAACGGACATCGACTACGGCAGCCCAAGGGTGCAAGCCTACACTGAAGAAGGCAACCAGGTCGCCCTCGAGAATGCCATCGACCAGCTGGATGAGGCGCGCAGCGTCGCCCTCATCCACTCGGTGCAATATCAGCAAGCTCTACGTTGCTACCACGAGCGTAACATACAGGAGCGCAAGTTCCAAGTCGGCGACCTCGTCCTCCGACAAGTTCAGAGTAACGAAGGGCGACACAAGCTCTCACCTCCATGGGAAGGACCGTACATCGTCGACCAAGTGCTCCGCCCGGGAACTTTCATGCTTAAGTACGAGGACGGCAGGGTCATCTCCAATGCCTGGAACATAGAACAGCTACACCGTTTTTACCCTTAAGCATTTATTTTGTTCTCATTTTATGATAATGCAAGAGCTCCGAGCTACTTTCTTTTTTCATGAAATGATATCTTTCTCAAGCTCACATTTTTACTCGAGTAAAATGTCGTCTATGCTTGTCTTATCCCATGGGCAAGTCTCTGACTTGTCCATGGGCTCGGGGGCTACGACCCCCCTCCCTTGAGCGTTGCGAAACCTTTTTTCGATCAAAAACTGTCCATGGTTTCTCGTATGATCGTTGTGGTACGCTCACATTCCTTAAAGGGAGATGAATGACGACTCTAGCGGTCATGAACCTGCGCTCGTCCGGGCCCCGAGTACTTACGCCCCCGCGGCTATGGTACAAAGACCCACGAGAAAAGTTTGTGACCTCAAGTTATCAATCACTCGCCCCTTCAAAGGGATTCCGAGTAACCGTCTCAAACTTTGCGAAACCTTTTTAGATCAAAAACCGTCCATGGTTTCTCGTATGATCGTTGCGGTACGCTCACATTCCTTAAAGGGAGATGAATGATGACTCTAGCGGTCATGAACCTGTGCTCGTCCGGGCCCCGAGTACTTACGCCCCCGCGGCTACGGTACAAAGACCCACAAGCAAAGTTCGTGACCTCAAGTTATCGAAGACTCGCCCCTTCGAAGGGATTCCGAGTAACCGTCTCAAACTCTCAAGAGTTTTCTTGTTTGCAAAACATGCACGCATACCTATCTTTCTTCGAAGTTCTCGGGGGCTACCCGCTCGAATAGTAACACTCCTAAACTAAGCCCGGTCGAGTCGCCAAGTTCCTACACCTCCGCGGCTACGGAGCAAGACACCGCCAGCGAAAGTTTTAAGCTACACTACTCGGGCTCACAGGCCCTCTAGCTACTCGAAGAAAAGGTCGACAAACAATCAAGAAGCTTAAACTTGAAATAAAAACGGGTTCTTAACCCACGAGTTTGCCATAAACACTTGGCCCACAAGTTTTTACAAGCATGATTAAAAAGCCTCGGCGAGGCAACTTGGTTTTTTCCTTTACAGGCCCAGGTCGTGGAGGGCATGACCCAGCATAGCTTTGGCGAAGTCGATGGCGCCTTCTTCAATGCTGTCATACTGCTCGTTGGTATAGCCCGGACACCATCCCTGGCCCAGTAGCACCCTGTCCAGGTCGGGGTAGTGCGACAAGAAGATGGCTACCACCTTGCGAACGGCGTCATCGGCCATATCCGTCGACAGTTGACGAGCTGTTGCAGCGACCAACTCCAAGCGATCCTTCATGGGGCCGGGAGGAACACCGAGTTCGTCGCACGCCTTTATGATGGCCGCTCCCATTCCGTTGCGGATCGACTCCAACTGCTTGATCTCGGTCCTGGCCCCCGCGTACGATTTCCGCTCCTGCTCGAGCTCGGTCGCGACCTCTGGAGAGAAGTGAAAAGACCGATATCAGCGAAAGATGTCCCAACCCAAGGAAGGCAAAAGATGAAGAGGACACAACTCTTACTATTGAGCTTCTCGTTAGCCTCCTTGATCAGCTCCACCAGCTTCTAGTTCTCGATGAGGCGGGTGGTCGTGGCGCTCTTGTGACCCGCAAACTGCTTCTCCAAGTCGGTACGGGCCACGCGGAGAGCTGTACATCCCAGAAGAAAGACGACATCTCGAATCAAGATACCGCACGGAAACAGAAAGCAGAGACAACAGGTCATAAGGTACTCACCGATGATCTCATTCTCACGCTTTTGGGCAATTTCTTCGAGACGGCTCTTCTCGGCGGTGACGCTGCCGACTTGGGCCTCGAGCGTCGTCACCCTCTCGCGAACCCCCTGGAGGTCAGACTCGGCCCGGCTTGCCTTGGTCTCGAGCTCCGTCTTTTCCTGACGGGCAGTGCGGGCTGCAGCCTCGGCGTTGGAGCGTAGCTCCGCCACCACCTGCTCCGCCGCGATCAGCTTCTCCTCTAGGGCGGCCTTCTCCGCCTGCGCTGTGGCCGCGCGGTCTTCAGCAGCTTTCATCCTCGCCTCAAAGGACGCGCGCTCTGTTGACCGGCTGGCCTCGCTATTCGCTGCCGCGAGGCGGGCCGCGGCCAGCTACGCCTCCAGCTAGACTTTCTCCGCGCGCAGTGCCTCAAAGGCCCGCGTCTTGTCCTTGAAGCGCCCGACAAGCTCCTAAACCACGCATGAATCACACGACTGAGAAGAAAAGGAAAAATAGGCATGAGAAAGGAATAGAAAGAAAAAAGACTCACCCTTGAGGCGGGGATCAGGTCCCTGATCGCCCGCTCCGACTGGCGCAGTGCCATCTCGCTCAGGCGCAGGCTACGCTCAGGCGCAGGCTATGCTCTAGGCGCCATCTCGCGTCGCTGTCGAGGCCCGGGCCTATTGAGGCCAGGACCGGCGACATGGGCACCAGCCAGAGCGGTGGGACTCCCATCTCCTCCTCTTCCGCCGTCGAGGTGGTCGGCCTCGGCACCCTCGAGCTCTCCCCGACCTCCACGGTCGGAGGAGGCATCTGCTCGTCCACCGTCCCGACGGGAGAGACGGCCGGAGAAGGCGACGCCGGGATGACGATCACCTCAGCTGGAGCGGCATCCGATGCGGCGACCGACGAGATGGGGACGATCCCCTCGGTCACCACGATCGCTGCCGTGGCAGAAGCATCCTCGAAGGCGCGGTCGCTCGCCTCCACCATCTCAACAGTACTCCCCGTTCTCCCCACCGACTCGGGGGCTCGGGTCTCCACCTCCATCTCCGCCACGGAGCTCCTCGCTCCCCTCAACAGCTCGGGGGCTGGGGTCTCGGAGCCCGCAGCAGCAGTGGCCATCCCCCTCTCCAGCGACTCGGGGGCTGGCCGCTCCACGTCAGCATCATTGCCCGCCCCCGTCGATGACTCGGGGGCTGGCCGCGCGTCATTACCCGCCCCTGTTGACGACTCGGGGGCTGGCTGTTCATCGTCGCCCGCCTGTGCCACGAAAACAGGATGGTCCACTCAAATGGGGACTCGGCCTCGTCCGAGTCCGGCGCAGCCAACGAGGGATCATCGTTGCTGGAGACGTCCCTCTCCCCATTACGCCTATGCGAGGCGCGGTTGTCGTTCCTCTCCCGCTTCTCGATCTCCTTCTGCTGGTGGTCCCTCTTGTGCTGCCCTCGCCACTGCTGCCGCGCGGCAGTCTCCCGGGTGAGCACCCGGTCCTCTTCCAGCGGAGGATGAGAGGGGAGGACGCGCACGTTCCTCATCTGTGCAAGCGCAAGAACAATCACCACCCGCAACCGCAAAAGACGAATCGAAAGGAAGTCGAGAGGAAACATACCAGCGCCGCCGTGGCCGAAGAAGGGAGCATCTGCAGCATGCCCGGTGGTGGCCAAAACATCCAGGTGACCCCAGTAGCCTGGGACACCTGGCACTGGACCTCATCCAGCGAGGGCAGAGGACGAGCGGTCACGGTCCCCTCAAAGGGAGCCAGGTCGTCCGTCATCTCCCAGAGGCGCAGCGCGCGACGACGGAGCGAGACGACCCCCCGGCTGTGGTACCCGCCAATCAAGGTGATGAAATTCACCCCGTTATTGCGGAGTATCTCGAGGGCGGCGAGGGCGCTGTCGAGGAACCGGGGACGATCTTTCTTCTCCGGCCCGTAGCTCCATTTCGCCGGCGCCCGATCGTACCAGCGATTGGTGAACTCCGGCAGCGGGTTCTCGAGGTTGTTCTTGAGGTAGAACCACCCTCGGTGCCACCTGCTGTTGGAGGAAGTCAGGTAGGTGGGGATGTACTCGTCCATCTTCCCCTGCTTCCCGCGGAGACCGGCGCACCCGATGGCCGCCGCGGAGTTGTGATCCTTGACGCAGACGAACTTGTAAAAGTACCGGAACAGGTCCCAATGGGCTCCCTGCTCCAGATACCCTTCGCACAAGGCCTCGAACACCGCCATCTGCTGGACGCCGTTCGGGTTGAGGTTGTGGAGCTCCAAGCCGTACTCCTCGAGGACCGCGCGGATGAACCGTCCTGCCGGGACGGAGAAGCCTCGCTCGTGGAACAGCACGAACGAGACTACGTACCCCGCCGGGGGCTGGGGGCTGTTCTCCGGCCCAGGCACCCTCTACTCTACCGCCGCGGTCAGCGGCGGCAGCATGCCGTCGGACACGAGGCGGTCGAGCTCGGACCAAGTCACCGTCAAAGATGACCAGTTCGACATCGCGTCGGCTGTGGTGGCGGCGGTGGGCGGTTCCAGCTTGCGAGAAGAGGCGAGGCGGGCTCTGCAGCTTGCGTACGGCGAGTGTGGAGCAAAGGCAAGAAACGGCGGCGGCGGAAGACACAAGGAAGTGGAAGGGGAAAAATTGGTCGACGGCCGCGGTATATAAACGGGGGAATGATTACTTCTGCCCCCCGCAGTTAAGGCTCGTGTCGCCTCAGGCCACGTCCTCCATCCGCCGAAGTGTCACCCCTCGAAAGGCGCGTCCCACTCCTGCGCGCCGTTCACGGCCGGGCCGCCACATCACCCCAAGTGGGACCCGGAAATCTCGCAACCGACGCAAGATCTCTGCTATTCACCCCACGACACGCACCACACAGCAAGTCACAAGTCTCCGACTTGTCCAAAAGACCAGCATTTAACCCCACGCACAAGTCCCCGACTTGTCCGTGGGCTCGGGGGCTACTACCCGCGGGTCCGCTCGCGCGTCCCCGCCAGAGAAATTACAACAACACAACAATTCTCCTCGTCTCCGTGACAGTTGATCCTGGGAGCGAGTCTCCAACTCCCTCACCAGGCTCGGGGGCTACTGACGAGGCCATGGACCCTAAAAAGTGCAGTACGGACCCACGTACGGCGTGCTCCGGTAGCTAACACAATGAGTGTTACGCTGTCCGAGCACGTGAAGGCTCGTACGACCAGTTTCCGCCATGGGCCAGAAGACAGGCGGCCCACAGCCATCCGTACCCTCTTCCCTGAGTACGTGGTGGTCCGTACAATAGGTTCTCACCTCCACTCGCGACTACTCGCTCGCATGAGTAGTTTCTGCCTCGCGGTCACAACTACTCGCTCGCACGAGTAGTCTCCGCCTCGGAGCCACGACTACTCGTTCGCACGAGTAGTTTCCGTCACCGACTCGCGCAGGCTTCGCGGGGAAGGCACGGGGCGTGTGGGCCCGTCGGATCGAGGTCCCGGGAGCTCCGCGCACGCTCCCCCTCGCACCGCCATGTGTCCGCTCCGCCACAGCGGGCCGCCCGGGCCAGGCCGATTCGGTGTCAGGGGATGGATTCGTCAAACCCTGCCACGAACGGCACAGTGGCCATCATACCGCCAACGGCGTAATGAGCGCCGGGCAACGTACGGTACAATACACACTACAACCTAAGCATCGGAAGACGCAGCATAGATCACCTACTCGCACGAGTGGTTTTTCGTCTCCGACCAGTTCAAGACTTGGCCGTCAAGGCCGCAGGTACGCAGGCCCCGCTGGTGTCCCGTGATACCCCGGTACATGGTCCGCCACGTGTCAGCTTCCCTGCACGGGTCCGCCCTGACCAGGTCGATCCTGTGTCAGAAGACGGATCCTCCTGCCGCTCCTCTGCAGGGGCGGTGCGCACCGTACCACGGAGGGCATGGGAAGCGTTGTGCCACCAACGGCACAGTGCAAGCTGTCACCTATCCCTCGATCATCGTGGTGCAGGTTACTCCGTTTCCACAGTACCCGAAAAGACAAGCCCCTGATCCACTGATGGGATCAGGGCCAGTACTCTGCCTCCTGTACCTGACTAACTACTCGGAGAAGGGCGCAGGGGGGCCCGGGACGGTTGCTTGGGATGCACGAGGTCTACACCGTCACCCAAGGCCCCGTAACAGTGCTTCGCCGCTGCTGCTGCCTGACAGCCCGATGCAGAGAAGGATGCCTCGCACTATAGTCCAACTCAACACACTCGATGTACACCGCCCTGAGCCTCCCCCTTGTGACTATAAAAGGGAAGGGTAGTGGCACATACAAGACACGTTCGTTTCCACCCCCACACGCACTGAGCATCGATATCCCATTTCATACAAGCACCGCAAGCACTCACACACTCACGTACGCAGACTTCTTCTACTTGAACCACTCGCACACCAGGGACTTGGGCTCTGCACCCTCTCCCGACCTGTTTGTACCCCCTACTACAAACTCCCGAGTATAAGGAACACTTCCTCTCATACTGGACGTAGGATATTACTCTCCGGAGGCCCGAACCAGTATAACCCCGAGTGTCTCCTGTGCTACCGTGCGGATCAGAACACGCGCTCTCATATAAATTTACTTGCCGGCGGTAACGAACCCCGACAAGATCTAACATCCACGGTTAAGAAAAAGGTGATTGAGAGATGTCTTAATTTCAAGCATTTGATGAGGAGACACACCCTATCATTTTCTCTTTATATTTTCCTACTGGGTTTTACAGAAGTTTTAATGACATATTCACATACAAATTGGTTTCTCCTCAATATTTTGCTCATAGGGTTTTTGGAGGAGTTTTACAAGATAATATTCAAAGATGATTGAAGAAGAATTACATATAGATCCCATGAAGCAATTGATCATGGGAGAGGGTTGTGAAATATTGATTAGTGATCAATTAGCCTAATTGTGTAGTTAGGAAAGTAATTAGAGATGTAATTAAGGGATATAACTGCCCTTTCACAAAGGGACATCACGAAGGGGTGAGGTCCTCCCGGAGAGGTGCCTTCACACCCTTTTACTCTGTATATATTGTTGGGGTCTCCCAACAATCAATCAATCCAATCTTTGCCTCTCCTTCCATTTCATTTCAGTTTTTCTCTCTCAACAGTGACTAGAGTATCCCTAAGGCTCTGTTTAGTTGGCTGAAATTTTGATGAAATGGGTAAAATTTTTTGTTAAATTGCGTACACAGAGAGAAAAAATAGGTGAAATTTCGATGAAATTGGTGAAATTTTTGGAATATTGGGGAACTATACCGTGAAACCAACATGCAGGAGATTACACGATGTAGCTATGGCTATCGGTGGTACAGGTAGTCAGGTAACCGGCGGTCGCGCCGGTCCAAGACACGACGACGGCCTCGTCGTTGTGCTGCTCCTCCTCCTCCTCCATGGTGTCCGACATGCTCTTCCCCCTCGTCTCCGGCAGGCAGGCGACGAACAGCCCGGAGCACCCGATGGCGATCCCGAACACGCCGAACGACCAGAACAAGCTCCTCTCGCGGCCCAGCGCGATGAGCACGGGCGCCGCCACGCCGCCCAGCACCAGCGCCTGCCGCACCAGCCCCACCGCCGAGTTGCGCACAGACGTCGGGAACAGCTCCGTGGAGTAGATCAGCATGACGTTGAACGCCGTGCACGCTGCGAAGAAGGATAGCACCTCGGCGGCCATCCTCGCCGCCGCGGCGCCCCGCGGGATGGAGGCGCACGCGAGGCTGCACGCCCCCGACGCCGCGGCGAGCGCGATCACCGAGCCTCGCCTGCTGGCTCTGCCGATAAGGACCCACGCGAGGGCGGCCGACGGCAGCTCGGACAGCGCGTTGTACGCGACGCTCAGGTAGAGGTTGGAACCCAGGCTGCCGACGTTGAGCGGCATGCCGAGGTAGACCATCCCCACGCCGAAGCTGGCCGCCATCATCGCCGCCAGCCTCCGGAGCGCCCACCGCCGCTCCCACACGGACCGCAGCGTGGCGAAAACGCCCCCGGTGGCGTTGTTGTCCGCGTCCGCGGCGCACGCGTCCAGCATGGAGAAGCTGGCCGCCGCCGTCGTCGTGTCGCTCCTCCCGTTGAACGAGATGACCTGCCGCAGCGCCTCGACGGCGTCCTGCTTCCGGCCGCGCACCAGGAGCCACCGCGGCGACTCCTGGACAAGGAAGTAGACCAGAACGGAGTAGCAGAGGCAAGGCACGGAGATCCAGAGGTACATGTTCCGCCAGGACGCGTCACGGAACGCGTAGCCGAGCGCCGGGAGGGACAAGAAGCCGACGGCGAAGCAGAAGAAGGACGCCACGTTCACCCTGTCGCGCCACCTCTTCCCGACGAGCTCCGTGGACAGAACCAGCGCGCACGTGCCCACCATCGACCTGAAGAAGCCGGACACGAACCGCATGGCGGCGTAAGCCCAGACGTTGGTCACGAAGGCGGTGAGCACGCCGGCGACTGACATGGACGCCAGGGACACGAGGAGCATCTTCTTGCGGCCGAGGAGGGAGTCCGCGAGCGTTGTGAGGAGGAACCCGCCGGCGAGGCAGCCGGCGAAGAACGACGACGCCGGGAGGGATACGAGCGCCGGGCCAGCGCAGTTGAGGGACCACTCGGAGATCACCGAAGCCACGGCAGGCCAGTCCCACGCCCACGAGCCCGGCGGGAGACCGCACGGCGACGCCGCGGCCGGGGAGCACGAGGAGTTGTTGCCGGCGGAGGCGGCGAGGCAATGCCAGTGTGGCTCGGCATCCGTGAACGCGGAGATGAACACCTGCTGCGCGTCGAAGGCCCATGCGAACGCGACGAGGACGGCCTTGAGCAGCTGCAGGACGCCGGTGTCGCCGAGGTACCTCTCGATCACGTCATCGATGGATGGCTGCTTCACCGGCTCGGCCTCCTGGCTGCCTGTTAGGAGTGGGGCATCAGTCGGGTTGGTCATCATGGACATGGCTGTGTGTGCTCGTGCGATTGCCTCTATATTCAAGGCGGAGAAGTGAGGCTGCATTATCTGTTATCTATTAGCTTAACGACAGGTCGCTCTAACGCATGAAGGTCCGACTGACACGGCCTGCTGAGTGCTGACAGTGCGATGATGGGATGAAGGTGGGCAACTGTGGCCCGCAATCTTTTTATTGGTTTTGCTTCTAAAAGTATGATAACTTCTTTATGAAGTATCCATTTTCAATTCTGTTTTCACCGTTGTGTTTCTTATGTTGAGATCTACAAAGCATGATCCATGATTGATATGTTTTGAAATATTTTTATGTAATTCAACTTATATTGAGTGTGTGGTAACTATTTATTTCACCAACTACCCGTCACATCAATCTCCGGACACTAATTAGGAGTATTAAATGTGAATTAATGACAAAACTCATTCCACAACTTCTACCTTAATTTTCGAGACGAATCTAATGAGCCTAATTATGACATGATTAGACAACGGTGTGCTACAGTAACCAATCTCTAATAACGGATTAATTAGGCTTAATGGATTCATCTCGCGATTTCTAGTCTATTCGTGTAGTTAGTTTTGTAAGTAGTCTACATTTAATACTCTTAATAAACCTTGGAAGGAAACCCCAATTTTTTTTTCCAAAAACTTACAACAAACTGAACAGGGCGTGTACGACGACTTATGTGTAAACCTCTCGACAAACTATGTAGATAAATTGCTGCGTAAATAAATTTTTACCTTCATGTTGTTTACCATCACCAAGACTAAAGTTTGTAAATAAGTCACCACATTGTTTCTATATAAGTTACTATGGGATATAGTAGATAAGTTATTATACTCTGTGCAAACAAGTTGCTCACACCTTTACATAGTGATGCATATTATATGATATCAATTTATGTGTATACCATATATAATTTAATATACTTATGCTAATAGCAAATGATATACTTTGGTACCACGAAACATGTTTATCATTTTTTTTTTGGCGATTGAAGCTTATGTGTATACCGTGTATCAAATTTAATATAGTTTTAAGAAAGAACCCAATGTACATGAATATGTGAAAACTTTAATATATTTCTAGGATAACAACTTTAATATATACATGGTAGCAACTCCTTTAATAATCACCAACCACAACTTTATATATAAGTTACTACCGATATAAAAAGTCTTCAAAACATATGCAAGTGTGGTCTAGTTTTGTTTGTCTCCTCCCGTAGAGCCCAAATGTACAAATGAAATTTGAAACGGGCACATAGTAGATGTTAAAATTTGGTAGAAAAAGCAACATGGAAGTGTAATCTCACGCAAATTTTTAACAACTGAGCAAAAGCCACCATATGAAAGATGGACATGATTTGTATAGACAATGATGTAAACAGATGTTTACACCTCCTTGGTAAAGTCAAAGATAAGGTAGCATGATTAGATGGCCAATCTATTTACAAAACCTAGATTGACGGGACTGGGTATAGGTTACAAGAGCTATGGTGATTGGAAAACTTCAGCCACGATTGAAAAGACTCTAGAATTATGTTTTAAATAAAATAACTAAATAAATTCAACAATAAAATTAAAAGCATATGTATGTATAGGTAAAACTAATTTAATATGTATATTTTTTAAAAAAATAATAAAATAATCAAAAGAAAAATGATTTGGGTACAAACATTTGATGTACATATATAAATGTGGTTGTAGGTATAATATATTGGAAATAATTATTTGAACAAAAGTTCATGTAAGAATATAATAGTGAATCTAGCTGCACTATTTGCATGGGCCATTTTCTAGTTAGAGGTAGTATTGTGTTGTGTGGACAAGATCTGACCTAGACGTACGTTTGACAATCCGTTATATGATGTTATTCTTGTTTTATAAGAGCATTCCTGGCAAATTGATATTCTCCTTTATTATTTAATACGAAATTCTTTTTTTACAATTAAACTTATTGGAGATAAAAGTTGTAGCATATTCATTTTCCATTTTCCTCTTTCTTCTCTCGTGACATATGGAACACATGTGTCAATGGGTAAAAAAAACATCTACCTTCTCCCTTTCTTGCCTCTCTGTTCTCCTCTTTGCGCTAGCGCCTGATCGATCGGTGGCGTAGAGCCTGGATGGGGGTTAGAGCTGTCAACGAGCCGAGCTCGAGCGAGCCTGGAGCCGCAAGCTCGAGCTGAGCTCGAGCCGAGCCTGAGATCTGTCTGAGCCTGTAGATAAGCTCGAGCTCGGCTCGACTCAAGCTCGAGAAGGTTCGAGCTCGGCTCGCTTGGGCTCGTTTAATCTTTTTTCTTCCTACTGGAGCGTGGACGTTGACAACACCGTATATTTTTCTCAAAAATCCCAACTCCAAGGATTCCTACGTCACATCCTATCTCTTTCATTTGCGTGCAGCATAGTACAGCTCACGAATCATCACATCCCTACGCTGCAGCAGGCTCCAGTACTTCTATGCTTCTCTGGTCTCCCCACCAAGGAGCACTGCGCACAGACCAAGCTGGACGCAATCACACACGGAAGAGGGTGACAAGGTGGAATAAATAATACATGAAGCTACTTTGAGAAAGAATTGCTGCTCTGCCGAACTAGCAATGTACAGAACAAAGCTGCACAGTTGACTACCGAGCTTTAGGGAGCTATTCGAGTTCGGCTCGCTGGGGCTCGCGAGCTTTAGACTGTCCGCACTGGTGGAACTCCAAATCCAACCTCTAAAAGGAATATTCCCGCCTGGTCATCAATGTTTTTCAGTTCAGTACCGTTTTTTCTGCACTCGTCAACCTCTATATCTCAAGCTCTATACCAACCACCAATTGCGGGTCCCACACGTCATACTCCTTCTCTTCTCCCTCTCCCTCCATCCACTCTCTCCCTCTCCCCACCTACCCCGCGCCCCCCTCTGCTCTCTCTCCCCTTCCTCCCTCCTCCCCAACGGCGGAGCAGGGCACCGAGACGGCGCCACCCCCCCCCAACCCCCCCCGGCCCCCCCCACCGCCGCGCGCGGCAGAGAGCAGAGGCGGAGATCCACCGGCGCATCCGCCCCCTCCTCTTCTCCCTTCGTCGGCGGCCCGGGACTAGATCCGGTGGCGCGGCCTCAACGAGCGGGACGAGGAGCTGCTCTCCGGCGCGGCGGGGGCCCCTTCTACCTCCCCGGCCCGGCGCGCTCCACCTCCCCCACGCCGGCGCGCCGTCGAGCCCGAAGCAGGGGCCGTCGAGCCGGCGGATCGAACAGCACCCAGCCGGCGGGTCTCCACCTCACGACGGCTGGCAGAGCTCTCCCGGCGGCGGCGGATGGGCGGGGAATCCGGTGCGCGGCGTCCAGGTGCTCTCCCTCCTCGACGCAGGGGCGGGAAGCGGTGGTGGGCGCGCGCGAGGTGGACGACGAGGAGGAGGCACCGGCGGCAGGAGTCGGCGCCGCGACACCTCCGAGCTCCAGCGGCCTGCCTCCTCGTCTTCGCCGCCGGCACCTCCAGCGCCTGGATCGAGCAGCAGGGGGATCCGACCCCGGCGGGACCTCCCTGCGTGCCTCGCCAGCGGGAGCAAGGCGGCCGTTCCCGGCGGCGGCGACAAGGTGGCTCCGTCCTCTCTCCCGTGGTGGTTGGGGATGGCGCGAGGCTGCGCGGGCCCGCGCATGCCGTTCCTCCCGTACGACGCTGGCTGTGGCGTTCGAGCGGGCGAACTGGATGGTTGCGTCGCTTTTACCGTCCCCCGCTGCGGGGAAAAAAACGGTAAAAGCGACCTCCAGTTCGCGTCCAGTTCGCGTCCAGTTCGCCAGTGCGGACAGTCTTAGGCCGAGCTGGAGCTCGGCTCGTTTGGGGCTCGAGCCGAGCTCAAGCCGAACTTTTAGCGAGTCGATTTCGAGTGATTTGCGATCTTCGAGTTTTTTTTGACAGCCCTAATGAGGGTGCGACGAGATGGGCGAGCGGCAGCCTTCGGTGGCACTAACGGTGATAGCCGAGGCATCGTGCAACCAATAAATGGTGTGGCCTGCAGATCACTAGGTAGGAGAGAAAGTGAGGAAAGGAAATGGGTGAATTTCTCTTTTGAGGGTAGGGGATAACAAGGATCTCCGACTATGGTACATCGACCTTGTATTTAGCTATCAGTTAGAGCTTCTCCAGCAATTCTCTAATAAATATTTCCCAATAATTAGCTAATGAGGATATCTCAATGTCACTTCCGCATTATTGCGGTGTTTCTTCTGCAGTCTCTTGTCCCAGTCCAACTACCGTACTGGGATATTCACAACTCCCAAGTCCTGTTTTCTTTGGGGAGAATTATGATAAATTATTGGTTCGTCCCAATAATTATTGACAAAAGGGGAGACTTCTGGGGTATATTTTTTTTAGTGTTTGGAGGCGATTAAACGGAGAGGGCTCTCCATTTAGTCTTACATGAAGAGTCCTCCGAAGTTACTTCCTGCGACACAAAATTACTTCCCTCAACAGAAAAAGCACACACACGAGGAAATAACTTTTAGTCATACATGAAGAGTCTTCCTCGTGTGTGTTTTTTCTATTGAGGGAAGTAATTTTGTGTCGTAAGAAGTAACTTTTGCGACACAAAATTACTTCCTTCGACAGAAAGAAGCGCAAAGGAGGAAGTAACTTTTTGTCGCGGGAAGTAACTTATGTGTCGCGGGAAGTAATTTTTGTCGCGGGAAGTAACTTATGTGTCACGGGAAGTAAGTTTTGTCACGAGAAGTAACTTATGTGTCGCAGAAAGTAATCTCGGAGGGCTCTCTCTCCGTTTAGCATTTGGGTTTTTTTTTATCAACCCTCCCCCAATAGGAATTTGCTGGAGAGTGGAGATGCTCACTCCCGGACGCCTGGATCTCAATAGCTAAAATGATTTTGCTCCAATCCTCCAACTAGAATCAGATCTACTAGAACATGAAAGGTGCCGTTTTATATTTTTCTTATTTTCTAACGTGACAGCTAGAGTCACGTTGGAATAAAAAAGAAAAAACGTGACATGTGACATGGTGACATACGTGACTTTTCTTATTACAATGCTACTATACTATTCCCTCCGTTTTATAATATATGTCATTTTAAATTTTTAGATATATTTCTTTTCTTATATCTAGACATAAGTATATATCTAGGTACATAGTAAAAAGAATGTATCAAAAAACCCAAAACGATAAGAATTATGAAAGGTTAAGCTTATAGCTACTAGATTAGATTTAACTCGAATATAAGAGACATGTTTTGTTCTGAAAGGTGGCCTACTGGCCTGCGAGGAGGAAAAAAAATTATATATATATATATATATATATATATATATATATATATATATATATATATATATATCAAAAGTAAATATCAGAATCACAAATTTTCAAAACTATACCTCCACCACCGTCGTAAACGTCGGTTGGATCCGGCCGCTGTTTCATACGGTGGCAGGAGGTTCCAACCGCCGTTGGCAACGGCGGCTGGAGCGCGGGTAGGTGGGATGCGACACCTACTGCCGCGTTCAACAGCGGTTGGATACTGCAGGTGGGCCCGTCTGGTCCAACCGCCGTTCGCGTCCAACAGCGGTTGGATACTGCAGGTGGGCCCGTTTGGTCCAACCGCCGTTCCAAGAGGCGGTTGGACCTCCCGTCATATGAAACGACGGTTGGGGGCCGCTGCCTATAAAACGGCGGTTGCTTCCCAACCGCCGCACACCTCCTCTCTCCTCTAAAGGTTGAAAGCTGGTCCGTCTGCACTTCAAGTCAGGTAATTTTTTGTACACTTCTTGTTTTAGTTTAGAAATATTAGAAAATAGTTCAAAAATATTAGGAAATAGTTTTAAAATATTAAATATTTTAGAAAAATAGTTTAGCAATTCTAGATTTGGTTTATAAATTCTGGAAAATAGGTTAGAAATACTAGATTTGCTTTAGAAATTCTGGAAAATTCTAGATTTCGGTTTATTTTTAGAAAATTCCAAAAATAGTTTAGAAATTCTAGATTTGGTTTAGAAATTCTGGAAAAATAGGTTAGAAATACTAGAATTTTTAAAAACAATTCTAGAAAATAGGTTAGAAATACTAGATTTGCTTTAGAAATTCCAAAAAAATCTAGATTTTGGTTTAGAAATTTTAGATTTGGTTTAGAAATTCCGGAAAATAGGTTAGAAATACTATATTTTTTTAGAAATTCTGGAAAATATGTTAGAAATTCTAAATTTGCTTTAGAAATTCTGGAAAATAGGTTACAATTTTTATTTGGTTTAGAAATTCTGAAAAATAGGTTAGAAATACTAGATTTTTTAGAAATTCTGCAAAATAGGTTAGAAATTTTAGATTTGGTTTCAAAATTCTGAAAAATGGTTTAGAATTTGTATTTTGAGAAAATATTCAACATAATTTAGAAATTCTGGAAAATTTTTAAGAAATTCATTTGATTTAGAAATTCTGGAAATACTAGTTTTTTTAATTATCTTTTGCGGGTATGGCATAGCAGCCTCCTGCACCGGAGTCTACTGTGCAGTACGTGCTTCTGACACTCTTTGACGAGAGGATCGATAGAGATCACCGGTCGTACCTATCCGCGATTTGCGGTACGACACTAGGCACTGTACGTGCTCAGACTCCGGGGCACTACATGCCGGACCGTTGGATTCCCAAGTACGTAATACAATACCTTATTAATGTTAATATGAATTCAATAATACTCTATTGTATTTTTCATTGCACTGACAACTATTACATTCTTTGGAGCAAGCTACGCGCAGTAGGACTTCTTCCACTAGCACCGTTGGTCTAGGGGGACCTGATGCGGAGCGCGCTTCGTCCACAGGACCGCCACACGCGGTTCGGGTTCGACTACGAGCTCGTCTGCGCACTACTCGATCGGTGGCCCCAGAGACACACATGTTCCATTTCCCCTAGGGGAGATGACACTGACTCTGCAGGATGTGCCTCTTTTGCTTGGGCTACTGTGTGGAGGCGAGGCGATGGGGGTGCGGGACATCCCCGAGACGTGGCGTCAAGATCTGCTTGACAGGTTCGCGCTAGTGGTCGCAACACCCACACCGTCGAGCCAGCCATGCCCTTCTCCCCTGCTCAAGTTCACGGACCTACCTCTTCTTGGTTGTGGCAGTACAACGTACGTATCTCGATATCATTATTTAATATGTTTTCGTAAATGTGCAAGCAATTTAACAAATTCTCATTTTGTGCAGGCCGACTACATGAGAGCTGACGCCGATGACGCGACTGTCGCCAGACACTTGGAGGTGTACCTGCTATGGCTGTTTGGGTACGTGATGTTCTGCGGATCCTAGGGAGACGCGGTGTTGAGGTTCCTGATCCCCAATGCTCGGGCGATCACCAACGCTCCTTTGGATGCGATCCCCTAGGTCAGCTAGGGCAGCGCTGTTTTGGCGGTGACCTACAAGGTCTGTGCGTTGGCATGTCCAAGGGCATGTCCAACTCGGGGATTTTCCTCGGATGTCCTTGCTATTGCAGCTATGGTCGTACGAGCGCCTACCGGTGGGTAGGCTCGTGGTCGATCGGCGTCGGCACACGAGCTACCGCCTGGACACGACCCAGCTGACCGGCCCACCATGGGCTCATTGTGGTGCCACCGAGCAGTATGTGCTTCTTGCTTTTGTTCATTACTTTTCAGTGATTTACACTACGTGAAAACCTCAAATAGGTCACGCAACATTTGTAACGGGCCCTTAACACCCGTTACATGGACCCCATCTGTAACGGTTGTTGTTTGGCGCCCGTTACGCATAAGCGCGGCAGGCTCAACCCCAACCTCGCCCTGACCTCGCCACCACAACGCCCGTTACCAATAAGGACTTCTGGTAACGGACTTCTTAAACGCCCGTTACATGTTTTCTTTGTAACGGACGTTAGCTAACGTCCGTTACCGATGACTTTCCTATTGGAGACGCGTGGTTTTTAGGACGTGTCTCATTTTATGACGACCCAGTTGGCGATGCTTGTTTGGACGTAGCATCTCCTTTGTTTTCTCACAATAGAGACGCGTGTTGTTATTACGCGTCGTTGTCTTTGCGTTCCGACCACTCTACTATCTCCGACAACTACACTTGCTCTCTCTCCTCTGAGGGTCCCACTCGCTCTCTCCCCGCCGTTGCTGCAGCAGCATTTTCGCGTGCTCTCTGAAGGCCCCACTCGCTGCGCGCGCGCTCTCTGAAGGCCCCACTCGCTGCGCGCGCTCTCTCTTCTCAGAAAGCCAGCGCTGCAGCAGGCCGGCCGGCCGCGTGCGCGGCGGCGTAAGGTGACGGCGGACGTCGACCGCGGCGCGTGTCCCTCCGCGACGTACGTCGCCGTATGTCCTCCAAAGCAGTAGCTTATCCTCATCCTCGGGCTCAGCGCCGTCCTCCGCACCATCGCCGTCCTCCGCGCCGTCGCCGTCGCCGCGGCCGCGACACCTCGTCCTCCTCCTCTCGGAAGCACTCGCCTCGTAGACAGTCCTCGTCAAGGTGGAAATTGCCCCCTTTTATTGAACTTCACTGTCCTAATCCTCTTACTCATCGGTTTTGGTGATGCATTAATTATGCTCATTTGATGTATGAAAATTGCAGATGGCTGCTGCTGCTCGGGCTTGGATGTACAGTAAGACCCGAAATTGGGATAGTAATTTCCTAAGGGGGGTCAATGGTTTTCTAGATCAAGCAGAGGCGGATATGAGAAATCGTGGTGTTCAGGCAATGCTTTGCCCCTGTATAGATTGTCTCAACCAGAAGAAGTTCGGACAACGGGATAACATTTTTCATCATTTGATCACACGTGGTTTCAAAGAAAATTACACGTGTTGGAATAAACATGGTGAGGAAGGGCTTAATGAAGTCGAAGCAGGATGCCTAAATGAAGGTGAAGCGCGACACCGTGCTACGGGCCTTAATAATGAAGGGGCAGCGCTATGCCATGATGAAGAGCTTGATGAAGGTGGAGTTTTTGACGAGGAAAATGAACCATTCCCACCAATTGTGATGAGGCCTGAGGATATCACTGATCAAGAAGTTACGGGCTTCAATGATGGTGAGTTGTTGCAACGTGTGCACAATGTTGATCAAATGTTGCGGGATGTTGAGTTTCAACGAGTGTATACAGCTTCTGAATTTGCAAGGCTGAAGCAGTTCGTTGAAGATTCAAAGAAACCCCTCTATCCTGGTTGCAAGAAGTACTCTCACCTTTCTGATGATCTAAAACTTCTGCAGCTTAAGGCAGATCATGGTTGGAGTAACAAAAGTTTCAAACAACTATTGGATCTCCTTATGGACATGCTACCCGAGGGAAACCAAATAGCCGAGTCTGTCTATGAGGCATAGAAGATAATTTGTCCTCTGGGAATAGAGGTTGAAAAAATTCATGCTTGCAAGAACAATTGTGTATTGTTCCGTGGAGATTATGCAGACCTTGACAAGTGCCCCAAGTGTGGGTTCGATCGGTACAAGAGGAAAAAAGATGGTGGTGATGATAACAATGCTGATGATGACGAGAACGAGCCCGTGGAGATCACAGGCAAGAAGAAGAAGAAGAAGAAGAAGAAGAAGAAGAAGAAGAAGAAGAAGAAGAAGAAGAAGAAGAAGAAGAAGAAGAAGAAGAAGAAGAAGGTTAAAGGGGCTCCTGTGAGGAACGAAAGGAGGCCCAACTCGATGGTTCGCCACACGAAAGGAGGCCCAACTCTTGCGTTGGCATAAGACACGAACGAAGGAAGTTGGCAAGATTAAGCACCCCGCAGATGGCCAACAACGGCAAAACATTGATTCCCACTTTAAGGATTTTGCCGGTGAAAGCAGGAACATTCGGTTCGCTATGAGCACAAATGGCGTGAACCCATTCGGTAACCAGAGCTCAACACATAGCACCTGGCCTGTCGTGCTGTCAATGTACAACCTTCCACCCTGGCTATGCAAGAAACGGAAATACATGATGCTAACAATATTGGTCTCCGGGCCAAAGCAACCTGGCGACCGTATTGATGTCTACTTGAGGCCACAAGTTGATGACTTGAAGATACTTTGGAAGCCTAGTGTGAAGGAGGTTTGGGATGAGTTCGGCCGTGAGGAGTTCACATTGCACGCCATGTTGTTCACCACCATCAACAACAACCCGGCTCATCGCAACCTTTCTGGCCAGAGTAAAAGGAAAGGTGCAGCTTGCCCACACTGCTTGGAAGAAACTTGTGCAGTGTGGCTAAGAAATTCAAAAAAATTCTCATTTATGGGGCACTGTCGTTTCCTCAGCAAGAAACATGCCTACCGGGACATGGATTGTCAGTTTAATGGGGAAAAGGAGAATCGACAGGCGCCAATGCATGTGACTGGGGATCTGCTCCACTTGCAAGTCAAGGACATCGAAACTATCGAGGAGTTACCCAAATTGTCTGAAAAGAAACTTCGCAAAAGAAAGAAGCGAGATGGTGAAGAAGAAGAAGAAGATAGGCGAGGAATGTGGAACAAGAAATCAATTCTATGGGAGCTAGAGTATTGGCCACTTTTGGATGTGCGTCATTCGATTGACAATATGCACGTCAAGAAGAATGTGTGTGAAGCTACTTTGGGAACATTGCTACAACAGAAGTCGAAAGGAAAAGATCATAAAAATGCAAGGGAGGATCTTAAAGAAATGGGCATTAGGCCGGAGCTCTATGCAGAGGAAACAGACACGGGGATGGACCTTCCCGTTGCTGCAACCACCTTGTCAAAGGCAGAGAGAAAAGAATTCTGTGAGTTTTTGCATGGTTTGAAAGTACCTTCAGGCTACTCATCGAACTTCAAGAGGCTAGTGTCAGTGAAGGACATGAAAATGAATTTCAACTTGATGAAATCTCATGATTGCCATGTGTTGATGACATCTATTCTTCCTGTTGCACTAAGAGGTATCAAGACAGAACTGGTTCACGACGCGGTCACGAGCTTGTGTTTATTCTTCAATGAAATAGAACAGAAGGTGATTGATGAGGAAAAACTATTGGACTTAGAGAGGAGGCATTTCGAGAACCTATGCATGCTTGAAGCTACCTTCCCACCATCATTCTTTGATCTCATGCTGCATCTAACAACACACCTCGCGAGGGAGATCTGGTACCTTGGCCCATCTTACCTTCATCAGATGTTTCCATATGAGAGGTACTTTGGATTCCTCAAATCATTGGTACATAACAGGTCATTTCCGGAGGGAGCCATTGTTCGTGGCTATGAGACCATCGAAGCAGTGGAGTGGGCCATGGGTTATATGGACCCCCAAAACCCCATTGGTGTGCCTCGTTCACGGCATGAAGGTAGGCTTTCAGGTGTTGGGACCCTGGGGAAAAAGTCAATCACTCCGCACCCAGAGGACTTCAGGAAGGCTCATTTCACCGTGATAGAACAGAGCGTAGAGGTTACACCATTTGGCAATGAGCACAAGCAACAACTACGTGAACAAAACCCTGGCTGTACTGAGGATTGGGTTGCAAAGAGGCACATGCAATGCTTCAATAGGTGGCTCCGAGATTATGTCCAGCAGAGTGGCAGCGCTGCTATAACCGACGATCTAAGAAAACTAGCAGCAGGGCCATTATTCACTGTTACAACATATCAAGCAATGGATATCAATGGATACACATTCTACACCATGGCCCAGGATGCCAAGAGCGTCTATCAAAATAGTGGTGTGCGTGTACGAGTCGTCGACAATAAGAAGAACACAACCACATATTATGGTCAAATAGAGGAAATTTGGGAGCTTGATTATGTAGGATTCAAGGTAGCCTTGTTTCGGTGTAGATGGGTCACCAATGCGAAGAGAGCTATGATCAAGGACAAATTTGGTTATGTTAGTGTTGATCTTCGGGTCTTTGGTTACAAAACCGAACCGTTTGTCTTCGCCAAGTATGTTGAGCAAGTGTTCTATGTACTTGACCTTGTAAAGAATAACTGGAGTGTGGTTTTGCCTGGAAAAAAAAGGATTGTTGGGGTTGAAAATGTTGTTGAGGAGGGGGAATACAACCAGTTTGACGAAAGTCCATCCTTTCACACTTCATACATGCCCCGAGTCTTGGGAGCTGACAAAACACCATACTTGCGAAGCGACCATCGTGAAAAGATCCATATACAAAAATCAAAGAAGAAAAAGAAGCAAGATTGATTTCTGTTGAATCCGATCCTTTTTGTAAAATGCAGGGATGTCTATTGCTGGAAATGGAATCCTTATTGTAATATATATATAGGATGTGTATTGGTGGAATTTGAATCTCCTTTCTGTAATATATGATGCCTATATATTCTGCCTAAGATACTGCCTAAGATGCCTAAGATGCCTAAGACGCGTCTCCTGTATCTTCTCTCCAAAATAAATAACCGTTGCCCCAACCCCTTCATCTACCCGCGAGAAAACCACAACTGCCTACACTCCTCATCGTGCCCCTCCGCCGCACTCATGGCAGCGAGGGAGCACCCGCGGTCGCTCGCGGAACTCCCGACAGAGGTGCTGGCGATGATCGTTGGCCGAGTCAGTGCGACATCGAATCAGCCTATGGAGGACCTCTGCAGCCTACGGGCAACCTGCAAGGACATGCTCCGCCCCTGCCGCGACAGAGACGTCGGTAGGCGCCTGGCACTGGATCGGGTTCCAGTCGAGCAGATGCAGAACAACGACCCCGTCGGCTACGACGTCTTCCTTCGTAGCCTGGCTGCAGCCGACAACCCGGTGGCCTGCTTCCTCACCGGGATGGACGACATCTTCGGCAGGAACCACAGCCCTCAGCCTCCCCTCGACGAGCTCCACCACGCTGCCAAACACGGGCACAGAGGGGCGGCCTATGTGGCCGCCGTCTTCCTTTACAGAGCCAACAGCGGGGCTGATGCCGACGCCACTGCAATTGCGTACATGAAACAGATTGAGGGCGAGGAGCAAGGACAGTGGCGTCCGCGTTTGATCAGCAATGTGCAATCCCTAGATTTCCGGCATCGTGGGGTCAATCTGGCTTGGCAAATTAGGAGTGTCGCCCTCCGCCGTGGCCTCCGCCGGCCGACGCTGCCAACGGCGGCGGCGCGAGGCAACATTCAACATTGCGCAGGCAAAGCATTCTGCGGTACGGCGCCGAGTCAGAGGGGGTTTTGCATGTATTTCTGTAGTGATGAATGTAGGCTTCGTTACGAATGTAATGTCTTCTTCTATCGTGTAAAGTATCGTCCAATCGGTTATTGATAGACAAGATTTGATTTCTCACATTTCTGAGTCAAATCCAAGGTTGCGGCGCCCTCTGCTTCCTCCTCTGTTCTATTGGAATCAAGAACAGTTTGTGTGGGAAAATGAGATGAGGATTAACCATCCCGCGTCTCTAATAGGAGTGGGGCCCAGTTCTATTGGAACGAAGAATAGTTCTCATTTCTCCTTTTAATCTGCAGTCAAATTTGGTAACATGTATTTCTCCGTCGTGCTTAGTCCAAATTTGATGATTTTTTCCTAGTTTTTTCTAAAATCCCCATCTTTTCATTAATTTCATTGTTTAGTGTATATTCCGTTTCGTGAATAATGTTTATATGCCTTTATCTTGTTCTTTGTAAGTACAACATAGAAATAATATTTGTTTTCCACAACCATTAGTAATGAAACTTTGCATTTCGTGATCTTAAGGTGAACACATGCTTGTGTTAAAATTTCAAATGCGTACGAGATCGAACATATTGCAAAGTGTGGAAAACTTCAATGTTCAAGCAACATTCTAGGAAACTATGTGAGAGATGTAGCCATTTGTACACAAGTATATTCTTCCTTTATCAAAACCATTTGAATTTTTTATGACAAGTTTAGGTACCAAAATTATGTTTCCACGTAAATTTGTAGAATTTTTGGAGCAAACTAAGATGTTATTAGAATTATTATATCACAATCATGAGATGTATATTCGAATTATAAGAATGTTAGGTATACAAGTGTGACTGTTGATATTTTATTAAAATACTAAATGTCCAAATATGAATTGATGTTATTTTTAATGAATTTTTAGGCGCTATTTTACCGGCTCTAATATTTGATGGATGCGAGTTTCAGTTTCAAAAATAGTGTCGGGCCCACGCGTCACTGTCAGCAGCCTATATAAAGAATATAACCACCTGGACCTACCTGCCAACGAGGCGACGCAATTTTTCTAACTAGCATCGGTGATGAGTATCCATTGTCTCCACGATCGAGTTCATCACAAGAGGAACAGATACTGTAGGCGACGCGGATGGATCTGCCCCCGTCTCTTAGATCAAGTTCATGACATATATACAAAATCCAACAACCAAACTAGCCAGTTCATGATCGACAAACAAACTAAGCAGTTCATGATCGACAAACTAAGCAGTCCAACAACCTGACGAACAAACTGACGAACACACAATAATCACAAACACATTATTAATGGTACAGGAGTGGATCAATTAGTCGGTCGCCGCTGTCGGAGTCCCGCCGTCGGAGCCGTCGTCGCCGCCGTCGGAGCCGTCGTCGCTGAGAAGAGACCGCTGGACCACGGGGAGCTTCTCAAACTTTTCAGCCAACACGTGGATCCTGAAGGCGAGACCCTTGACGCTGCCATCCTTGTTATGGTCAGGCGCCTCGATCTTGAACGCTTAGACAACATCTCGGAGCTTCATGAATGCGCCCTGGAGCAGTTCGACGGCGAAGCTGATGTTGGCAGCCTCATTCTTCTCCTTCTCCTTGGGCGCCACCGGCTCCTTCCCCTTCTCCTTGATGGTCAACTTCCTCCGACGGCGGCTTTCGTCATCGTCATCCTCTCTTCGTCCCCGCTTCGCCAACGGGTCACTCGACGCCATGCTCTTCTCGCTCCTAGCTTGTTGGTGTGATCTCTCGTTGACCGGAGGTTGTGGTTTTTTGATGGCGAGGGGGAAGAAGATGAAGCGAAAGAAACGATATGATTACGGAGCAACCAGCAGTCGGGGATTAATGATGACAAGACGTGAACCGTCAGGGCACCTTCCTCCCCACGCCCCACGTCCCCCTACGCCTCGGGAATCATTTTTTGGGAGCAAAACCGTCCAAAAACACGCGTCGCATTTCAATTTCGCGGGAAGGTGGAGGGGCAGGGGCAGTTGTCGGGCCCACGCGTCAGCAGCCAAACCGCGTCGCATTTCAAGTTCCATATTATTAGTAATGGGTTTTTATAAATGGCCGCGTCGCATTTCAATTTCCAAACCCCGTCGCATTTCAGTTTCCAAATCCCGTCGCCTTTCCATTTCCTTCCCTTCTCCTTCATGGCCGCGGTGTGCTTCATGGAGCTACTGCCAAATGAACTGGTCACCCAGATCATCCTCCGCTGCATCAAGGGTGAGCCCGTCATTCGTTTCCTGATCCTTCGTAATCGGGTCTGCGGCACCTTCCGACGCATCTGCGACTCGGATGAGGTAAACCTGCAGGTGTCGCTGCATGAGCTTCGTCAAGAGTGCAAGAATCGCTACGTCAGGTCCTTGTTGGAGGAGCGCTTCTACCTCGCCAAACATCCGGAGGCATTATGCTTCGAGGGGATGGAGAGGTTGATGAGGCGGCGGAATCCCGATGAGGGTCTGGAGCTTGTCGGAAAGGCCGCTGCCAAAGACGCCGGTGCGAAGTACTTCTTAGCGATGCTGAAGTACCGTCGCAACCCTACGGAACCCGAAGCGATGGCACTACTCCACGAAATCAGCGGCGGGCCGTCGCCCCCTGACGGGCGCTGGAAGAACCACAACCTACACCGGCTGTGCTACCTCGTCCGCCGGGATCTCCATAACATTGCGTGGTGGTACTGGCTTCGTGACGGCGACGATGACATTCCGTTGCTGCCCGTCCAGAATCCCCACATCTGTATTTGGGCAGCGGGATGTAGGCGCTACGGGCCGGAGACCCCAGGGATCATCCACTACTGCAGCGCCGAGTGTCGCATCCGTCATGAGTTCGACCTCTGGACGCGTGGATTCAGCATCGCGGTGGAGTACACCGTTAGCAGGATGAACATCGGGATGTAGGCGGAAGCATCAATAAAAATTATGTATCTTGAATGTAAATTATTACATATTCTGTGTCGCATCCGCAAGATTTGATTTGTCACGTTTCTGAGTCAAATCGAAGGTTACGGTGGTCTCATTTGCCGCATTAGAGGCCTAGGGTGCCCTCTTGGATGTCAAAGCGGGCACGGCGGCGGCGGCGGTGGCCTCTGCTAGTCTGCTTCCTCCTCTGTTCTATTGGGTGGGCGTAGGAGACGAGGATTGGAGGGGCAAATGAGACGCGGATTAACCACCCCCTCAGTTCTATTGGAATGAAGAACAATTCTCATTTCTCCTTTTAATCTGCAGTCAAATTTTGTAACATGTATTTCTCCGTCGTACTTAGTCCAAATTTGATGATTTTTTTCCTAGTTTTTTCTAAAATCCCCATCTTTTCATTAATTTCATTGTTTAGTGTATATTCCGTTTCGTGAATAATGTTTATATGCCTTTATCTTGTTCTTTGTAAGTACAACATAGAAATAATATTTGTTTTTCACAACCATTAGTAATGAAACTTTGCATTTCGTGATCTTAAGGTGAACACATGCTTGTGTTAAAATTTCAAATGCGTAGGAGATCGAACATGTTGCAAAGTGTGGAAAACTTCAATGTTCAAGCAACATTCTAGGAAACTACGTGAGAGATGTAGCCATTTGTACACAAGTATATTCTTCCGTTATCAAAACCATTTGAATTTTTTATGACAAGTTTAGGTACCAAAATTATGTTTCCACGTAAATTTGTAGAATTTTTGGAGCAAACTAAGATGTTATTAGAATTATTATATCACAATCATGAGATGTATATTCGAATTATAAGAATGTTAGGTACACAAGTGTGACTATTGATATTTTATTAAAATACTAAATGTCCAAATATGAATTGATGTTATTTTTAATGAATTTTTAGGTGCTGTTTTACCGGCTCTAATATTTGATGGATGCGAGTTTCATTTCTAAAAAATAGTGTCGGGCCCACGCGTCAGTGTCAGCAGCCTATATAAAGAAGATTCCTGCCGACGAAGCAACGCGGGTTTACTAACTAGCGTCGGCGATGACTATCCATTGTCAGCGTCAGCACGCAAACCTTGCGCGCGCTGTTCAAAATTTCCCACCTATATTGACTATAATGCCCACGGAATTCCAATTCCACAAGAGAGCCGTTCAAGGGCACGCCAGTTATTTCTGTGAACATAGTAACGCGCGCGCAGGGGACATATACTCGGGAGTCTAATTCAGACAGATCCACCACGCCCGCACTCTCCCCGCCGCCGCCCTACTCCTTCTCCAGCCCTAGCCCGCCGCCGCTGCTCTCCACGCCGCAGCCCTGCTCTTCTCCAGCCCCACCGTTCCCGGTGTGACGTCGGCGAAGCGGCTCCAGCCGTGACGACGGTGACGAGGACGCGGTTACTGGCGTGCGGACGGCGTCCCGGCCAACCTAGAGACGGTGACGCGGATCCGGCATCCCCGGCCACGACAACGAGCTGGCCACCTCAGGCAACGAGGCGACGCGGATCAGGCCTCTCCGACCACCATGAGAACAACTACTTCATTTGTGACAGAGGTTAGTGCTGCTTGAACCCCCAACGCCCTCTCTCTGCTCGGCCACCCAATCTGCTATTCCTGTCAAGGTGGATTAGGGAGACATGCTACTTTACGGTTGTTCACATAGGATTATTCTCCTGGAATTGCCTGCATTAGTACAGCATGCCTTAATAGTTCATTTTTAATTGATTGGTTGTGGATTTGACAGATGAATTTTGTTACTTCAAGTCTGTTTGAATAAATTGTTGCTAACAGATGAACTTATATGAACTGTTGAAATTCTGTTATGCTTCGAATGTACCAGATCGACAGTTATGCTTTGGACCTGTTAGCATACTTTAATTCTAATTGCTTTGTCCTCTTGTTGCATGTTTACATGGAACACACAATTCATTGCTGCTGAATTTGGACAAGGAAGTAGTTGAAGGAATTTAGTCTCTGCTTTGATATATAAGCATATTGCTTCACCCTGTCAAAATGGTTAGCACCTATCCCCAACCTGTATGCTAATATCAACTATTTTGCCTGTCAGAGATTAAGAATTTATCTTATTTTGTTTAGGTTTTCAGTCTAGCTTATGTTGCTCTACTGATGACCTGACATATCATTTATGCAGTCTCCCACAACACCGAACTCCTCACCATCACAGCCCATCGACGGTGAACCTTGTTCACAGCCTATCGACGGTGATCCTTCTTCACAGGGTTACTCAGCACATACTGCTGCGAGTACTACTCGATCCCGCGGGTCAAGGACACAAACCAAATGGCCAGAAGACAAGTTGACCGCAACTGGACTTGATAACAATTATTGGCCTACCCCAGATGCTACGAGGGATAGATTTGTATTGGTCTGTGGCCTCATTGCTCGAGAGAGGGTGTCAATTAACAAGGCAGTTGAAGATCTCTCAGCAATTGAGAAGGAAGAGCTGTTCACAGTTTTAGAGGAAAAGCTAGATTACCCAGCCAATCTGGCTGAATCTGTTCGCAAGAAGGTAGTTAAGGCAGCTATGTCAGAGATTGGAACCTTGCAATGGCGGTTCAAGACCCATTTAAGAAAAAAATTTGTGAGCCAAGAGGAGACTCCCTTTGGGAAGCATGCCTTTTTGCAGCCAGAAGACTAGACCGTGTTTGTGCAGGAAACCAATTCTTCTAGATTTCAGCGATTGAGCCAGGGGATGAAAGAAAAGAGAGCATTGCATGATAAGCCACACAAGACGGGCAGAAAAGGTTATGTTCGTAAAAGGAAAGAGTGGGAGGAGGAGGATGCAAAGGTAGCTGAAGAAGGAAAACAGAACCCTTGGGACCAATTTCCTGGACGTTCGAGGCCTTATCTGCGGGCAAGGGCAGGGAAGAGGAAGACCACTAGTGAAGGAAGCGGGGACATAACATTCAGTAACCCTGCGGTGGTGGGGGTAGCAACTAGGGTGAAAACACTTGCAGCTCAGGCTAGCGATGGTTCTTTCAATGGGGTTAGGGAGAATGATATCCTCACCGCAGCACTTGAGACTCCAGAGCATCGAGGTCGGGTCCGAGGCGTGTCTAGTTCACTTGGCTAGGGTAAAGGGTTTGGTGAAGAGTTTGCTGGAATGTACAGGAAGAAGAGGAACAAGAAGGCTGGACCGCAGATGGAAGACCTAGTTGGTGAAGCAGTCACCAGAATTGTCTCCATTCTAGAAGAATCAGGCTTTGATATACGGAAAAATGTACTTCATCGTCCTCCCCAATCACCACCTGTCAGTAGCAGCGAGGAAGAAGATGTGCATGGCCTCGAGGAAGAAGATGTGCATGGCAGTGAGGAAGAAGAAGCATGTGGCAGAGAGGAAGGCCATTGGCATGTTAGCGAGGACGAAGGTAATCAACAGCACATTGATAGTCGATCACCTATGCTGGACACAATAGATAAGCTGACAGAGCCAACCAAGTGCAGCCTTTTGGATGGCTCCGGGAATAAAGTGGAGCTCGCACTAGCCACTATCTTTCCATTGCAAAAGACTCTCCATACAGTACCAGTGCAGGATGGGTATGCTGTGGTGCAACCTAGTTATGTGTGGGGCAATACGGGTCACTACCCTCTGCCTGTACCAATTGGGGGGGTGAAGTAACAACCCTAGCTGAGGCTCTCTGTCAAAGGATCCAATGGTCAAAGAACAGGATCCATGTACCACCCATTACGAGAAATACTAACCCTGCTCCCACATCAGGTAGCAGGGGTACAACATCAGATGGAGGTACTGCAGCTCAACGTCAGCAAGAGAAAGCTCAGCAGCAGCAGTAGCAGCAGCAGGAGCATCGACAATAGCAGGAGGAGGACAGGCAATCTCCGCCTAAGAAGCAGCAGCAGATCAGCAAAACTACGCAACAGGAGCATCGACAACAGCAGGAGGAGGACATGCAATCTCCGCCTGAGCAGCAGCCACCGCAGAAGAAGGGGGCCAGGAAACCTCTGCCTAGAGATGAGCTTCTTAACTATTTTTGGTCAAAACCGGATCCAAAATACAAGCCTGCTGTGCCTATGTTGTCAGAAGTGGACTTACAGGCTGCTGGACCGAATTGTGCCAGGTTGCATGCTTACGCCAAGGAACACAGTAAGGATAAACTTAGTTTTCCAGCAAAGTTGACTGAAGACTCCTTTCATGTTCCTGGTGATTTAATGTTAAACATTGCATTCAGTCACGTGTATGATCTTATAACCCTGGTTGCTCTGGATGAGACCTTCTTGAGGTTGTGGACATTGTAAGTGCCTTAAAACCAAAATAGATATTTCTTTAATTTTGACCACAAAGTTCATGCATGCTAACATTTGGATTTTTTGTAGGAAAATGATGGACAAGGCAACGGAGATGAAGATCAGTGTTGGGTTTTTGGATCCACAGCTTCTCACGACCACAAAGATTGAAAAGCAGTCTACCCTTGTAACAAAAGCATTGAGAAATGCAATGACGAATGACTACGTGGTGGGTGCCTTCTGCACCGGTGGCCACTATGTAACACTGATCATCTGTATGAAGTTCAAAGAGGTTTGGTATCTAGATTCTGCAAAACATCATCCCACGCGAAAGTTCGAAGACCTCCGAGCGCTTGTGAATTGGTCCGTACCTTGTAGGTTTTGTTCACAAAATTCAATCACTTAGTGTTTCTAATCGGTATTGCTGATCATGCAGGGCCTCTCCCTGCCCAAAGGACGAAGTGATGAAAGGAAACAAGAAAAAGCTAAAATCCAATCTGACATTCAAGCACAAGCCAAATATCACTGTAAGACCCAGGTTTTTTTTATGGTCCCTTCATACCAATTTGGTACTGCATTAACTTGTCATTTTGGTACCTCGATGCGCAGTGTGTTCAGTAGCCATCGGGGTCCTTTTTGCATGGATTCCGTGTAGCATTCAATATGTTCAAACTACTCGAAGACATACCTCACATCAAGAAGGTTGCTGTAAGTAGATAATGCTCTCACCCTTGTCTCTGCTCATATTCTCCATTTGATTTTAGAAACTGATTTGTACTTGTATTCTCATAATTATTTTATTATTTTGCAGGATTTCAAACCTGCCCTAAATGTTTCTACAGAAGATCTAAAGCCGGTCCGGGAGATGCTGTGCGAGTACATTGTTAAGAAGATCCTCGACCGAAACGGCAACCTCTATAATGGTGCACCGTGAGTTCATTGTACGGCCTGACAAACTTGAAACTGCTGCATTCAGGCTAGTTTAGTACTGCCTGAGAAACCTGCTTGGCTGGGGTCAGATGCATGTTGCCTGGTTTAGACAGTTTTCTCAGGACTCCATCCAAACAAAAAGCACCGATGACAAACTTGAAACTTTAGCATGCAAGTCGATCTGATGAGGAACTTGATGTGATCTCTCGCATTGTGTATATATATGTGACCTTTCTTGTGTATATATGTGATGAGAATGTGTTTGTGATGTCTCCTTGCATTGCTGGGGTGGCTGCCAAATCCTGGCTGTTTCCAGGATGCAGCCCCTGATCTGGTGGCTGCCAAATCCTGGCTGGTTCCGGGATGCAGCCAGAAAATGGGCAGGTTACTGTAGGTGCCCAACGTATCGGTCACGGGCGTTAAGTAAGGCACATTACAAAAAAATGATCCGTGAGTAACGGGCTTCACGAACGCCCGTTTCAAGTATGACAAAACTGTAATGGGCCGCATAAAGGCCCGTTACTAATACTGACCGGTGGGCCCTAGAAGTTGATGCTTTCGTCGATACAGAGGAGATGCGCGTCCAGAGCACGCGTCTCCTTTCGTCCAGACAGAGGAGACACACGTACAAAAAATGCGTCTCCTTTCGTGGAGACGCGTGTCCATAGCGAATGTCTCCGATATTGATCTCATGTAACGGGCTCGGTTGCTGTAACCGTTACCAAAGGTCCATGTGGGCCCAGAGAAACAGACATTTCAGGTGACCGGTAACTAGTTTCGGTAACGGTCTTTGTTAGACACCTGTTACTAATACGTGTTAAGAGTAACGGGCTCAGTGTCTGCGTCCGTTACCAAAGGCTACGGTAGGCCCGGAGAAACAGCCATTTCAGGTGACCGGTGGTAATGGTCTTTGTTCGACGCCCGTTACAATTACGGGTCATCAGTAACGGGTAACGGCCCGTTACCTTTGTTGGCTTATTTGTAACGCTTGATCGGTAACGGGCGTTTTGCCCGTTACCAATGGCCATCCGCGCCCGTTACCAATGTCTGTTTTTCACGTAGTGTTATACATTTTACCAACTAACTTCTTGTGTGTTATGCAGCTCGACTACACGCAGTAGACCAAGAGGTCGTACGCCGACTTCCATGGGCAGATCGACTCCCTACTAGACCGTGAGGTCGTTTGGACGTCGTACACTACCGACGCTGTCGGGGTTTGTTACCGCCGGTAAGTAAATTTATACAAACGCGTATCGGGATCCGCACGGTTGCACAAGAGACACATGGGATTATACTGGTTCGGGCCTCCAGAGAGTAATACCCTACGTCCAGTCTGAGGGGGTGTGTTCTTTATGCTCAAATGTCTGTAGTAGGGGTTACAAACTAGTCGGGAGAGGGTTTCTGCCCCAAGTCCCTAGTGCGCGTGCACTGAGTTCTTGTAGCAGAGTTCTGCATACACGGGTGGGTGTGTATGGCTACGGGATGATATGAGATGAGATATCGATCGTAAGTGTGTGGGGGGGGTGAATGTGAGCGTGTTTTGCAAGTGTTCCCCTCCTCCCCTTTTATAGCTGCAAGAGAGAGGTATATGGGGGTAAAATCGAAGATGTAGACTAGATTACAGCGTAGGGCGTCCTTCTCCACGTCGGTCCATCATGATGGCGCTGCGGGAGCGGCGAAGGACTGTAGCGGAGTCACTGGTGACAGCGTAGGGCTCCTTGGATCGCAGGCCCCGAGTAGTTGCCTTCGGGGCTTCTCGGGCTCGCCTCCGAGTAGTCGTTTAGTCGTAGGGAGTAAGCGTCGTACCCTACTCCCATCAGGAGAGTAGGAGTGCGTCTTTCCCGGACACTGTGGGAACGGAGTGGCCTAGGCCATGCTGTTCGAAGTTTAGGGAGAGGCGTGCATTGTGCCGTTCGTGGCACAGGCACACTGTGCCGTTCATGGCACAGCGGGCGGATTCACCCTCTGACACCAGATCAACCTGGTCAGAGCGGCCCAGCGCGGAAGGGTCGGAACGTGGCGGCATGTGGACGAGCGCGGGCGGATATCCCGGGATATCGGTGCGGGGCCCATGTCGCAGTTGCCTTCAACATGAAGCCTGGACTAGTCGGGGACGGTGACTACTCGTGCGATTGAGTAGTCTATGCCACGCCGTTCGAGGTTTAGGGGGTGGCGCGCACTGTGTCGTTCGTGGCACAGCGCGCACTGTGTCGTTCGTGGCACAACACGCACTGTGCCGTTTGTGGCACAGCAGGCGGATACGCCCCCTGACACCGGATCGACCCGGTCAGGGCGGCCCGGCGTGGAGGGGTCGGCACGTGGCGGCGCGTGGGTGAGCGTGCACAGATATCTCGGGATATCAGCGGGGGGCCCACGCCGCCGTTGCCTTCCATGCGAAGCCTGAACTGGTCGGGGACGGAAGCTACTCGTGCGAACGAGTAGTCGGAGGGGGAGACGGAAACTTGTCGTGCGAACCACCAGGTGGTCGGGGACTTGTCGTGTGGGCCCCCGGGCGGTCGGGTCCTATCGGATGGGCCGTCATGTACTCGGAGGAAGAGGTAGTGGTGTGCATGGGCCGCCTGGCTCCCGACCCATGACGAAAACTGGTCGTACGGGCTGCCGGGTACTCGGAGGCGTAGTGCTCATTCTACTACCTGCTAAGTACGATGTGTGTCAGTCCATACTGTGTTTTTTGATGGTCGTGGTGGGCCCTGGTCTAGGGCCTCGTCAGTAGCCCCCGAGCCTGGTGAGGGAGTCAAGGACTCGCTCCCAGGTTTTATGGCCGGGGAGATGAAGAGGTTGGATATGTTTTTCCCGACGGGGGCACGCGAGCGCACCCGCGGGTGATAGCCCCTGAGCCCACGGACAAGTCGAAGACTTGTACGTTGGGTTAAATGTTGAGGTTTTGAACTTGCAGAAGTTTCGTGCCATTGCACGTTTGCGCAAGACGCGCGTCGCGGGGTGTAAATGGCGAAGATTTCGCGCCGGTTGGAGAATTTGTGGGCCCGTCACAGGTGATGTGGCAGCGTGCCCATGCGCAGTTGGCACTGGTGGGCGCACCTTTTGAGGAGTGATGCTTCGGTGAGTGGGGGACGTGGCCCGAGGTGGGCCCGGGCACTAACTGCAGGGAGCACAGTTGTTTTCCCCTTATATACCGCGGCCGCCGGTTGGGCTTTTTTCCCTTCTTTCTTCCTCGCTCATTCCGCCGCCGCCATCCCTTCTTTGCCTTCGCACCCGCTGCGCCCTCGCTCCCTCGCCTTCTTCGATTCCAACCACGAGCTCGCTTCTCGCTGCCGCCGCCATGTCGAACTGGGCTCCTTCCACCGTGACCTGGTCCAAGCTAGACCGCCTCGTCGCCGACGGCATGCTCCCACCACGCATCGAGGCGGAGGAGTGGCAGCTCCCGGGGTCCAAGGGTCGCCCCAACCCTCCGGCGGGGTATGTGGTCTCGTTCGTGGCCTTCCACGAGCGCGGCTTCTCCGTCCCGGCGGGGCGGTTCATCCGCGCCGTACTTGAAGAGTACGGCCTGCAGCTGCACAACCTCAACCCGAATGGTATCTAGCAGATGGCGGCGTTCGAGGCCTTGTGCGAGGGGTACCTGCGCCAGGGGGCCCATTGGGACCTGTTCAGGTACTTCTACAAGTTCGTGTGCCTGAAGGACAATGGCAGTGCGGTGGCGATTGGATGCGGCGGGCTCCGGGTGAAGCATGGGAGGATGGACGAGTACATCAGCACCTCCCTGACGAGTTCCAACAGCGGGTGCCACCGAGACTGGTTCTACCTCAAGAACGACCTTGAGCACCCGCTCCCTAAGTACACCAGCCTCTAGATCGACCGTGCGCCGGAGAAGTGGAAGTATGGACAAGAGAAGAAAGACCGGCCCCGGTTCCTCCCAGACGCCCTCGCGGCCCTCGAGACGCTCCACGGCCACGGTGTTGACTTCGTAGCCGTCATTGGCGGCTACCATGCGAGGGGGATCATCCCGCTCCGGCGACGCCCCCTGCGCATTTTCGAGATGACGGACGACCGGCTCCCTTCGTGGGGACGGTGACGGCCAATCCTCTACCCTCGGAGGAAGAGGTCTAGCGCCGGGTGTCATAGGCGACCGAGATCAACTATTTGTTTTGGCCGCCACCGGACCTGCTGCCGATGCTTCCTCACCCGACCACCTTGGCCTTGGTACGTTCTTCTTGACGTCCTCCGACTTGTTCTAGTATTTTCATGCCAGGTATCAATCTTTTTGCGTTTGCCCAGATGGTGAAGGTGGATATCATCTCCTTGCGGCCCCCTCTACCGGTGAACCTGGTGCGTACCAGGTTGATTGCCGTGAGGGATAAGCGGCGGGCCGACCGTAAGAGGGCCTACCAACAGAAAGAGATCGCGAAGCGATCGAGGAATGACGGTCGCGCTTCGTGCCGGCGTGCTCAGGAGGCCAACGTCTCCGAGGACGAGGACCCCTCGTCGTCGCCGCCGCGGACCGGGGATGACGACTCTGAGTTCACATGGAGCGATGACGAGCCGCCGGTGTCTTCACAACCGCGCGCTGGGTCGGAGCCCGCTTCAGCCGTAGCGGAGGCCAGCTCGAGCCGGTAGGCGCCGTCCCGATCTCCTCGAGTAGATCAGTTCGAGCTGCACAGCCGTACCTCCCAGTGGGGTGGTCGCGAGAGGAGTAGGAGCCACCCCCGGCGCAGCGACTCCACTCGCCGCTCGTCAGAGTGTGAGACCTCGCGCCGCTCCTCCACGAGTGACCAGTCGCGCCGGAGGTCAGATTCTCCGCCAGGACGTTCATCGCGAGAGCGGAGGAACGCCCCAAGGGCTTCTCCCCCGCCCAGGGCTGAAGGCGGGGGGTTGACCACCTCCCAGCGACGCCTCCAGTCCGAGATCGTCGCCGGGCACAGGCCGGCTCCCGCCCCGACTTTCGCTCCGTCCTCAGGGAGCAAATGAGCAGCGCCCTCCCTGAGTTCGACCTCGGGGGGCTCGAAGCGGCTTCGCCTCATCGCACCCAGGTAAGTTTCGACTTGTTAACTTCCAATTAGTATTCCGACTTGCTTTGGAGGTGTGTTCTCCTCGTTACTTGTTGTCATGACGTCCCTCGTGTTCCAGCCCCCCTGATCCCAACACGATGGAGCTGGCACCTGTGAAGATGCTGCGCCGACCGGCTTAGGTGGTTGGAGACGTGCCGCCACCATCCGGTCTGCCGCCCATTCTCCCGTTGAGCCTGATCGTCGAGGAGGCGGGTGGGTCCGGGACCCAAGAGGCGGTAATCCCGCCGAGGGGCGCCGAGAGCCCTGTTCGCAGTGACCTGTCGATGGGTCAGCTGGGGCTGGGGGGCGATGCCCACACAGAAGAGGCGCTCTCGGCCCACGTAGCCGAGTTGGAGAGTTGCATGTCCGGCCTGCAGGAGCAGGCCCCAGAGGATCCTGCTCCCGAGGCGTCGGCAGGAGACGTTGAGATGCCAACCCCCGAGTCGTCGGCGGGGGCAAGCGGAGCCGTGGCGGTCGTTAGGGCTCCAGCCCCCGAGTCATTGGCGGGGGTAGGAGACGCCATGGTGGTGGTGGAGCAGGCCGCTCCTGCCTCTGAGGAGATCCCGACCGCGGTGAACGTCCAAGTGATCAAGGACGCCGTCCCGGTCATGACGTCGGCCCCCTCCACGATCAACGTCGTTCCCCCGCCAGGCGCCTCGGAGGTCGTCGTTATCCCGGAGTCGTCTTCCCCCACCGCTTCTCCCCTTGTGGTTGCAGAAAAGTGGGTGTCGTCTCTGACCCTGGAGGTCCGAGAAAGCTCAAGGGGCCCGGAATCGACCGCGTCTTTGCTCGAGGAGCAGGTGGAGGCGCCACCACTCTGGCTGGTACCCGTCTCGTGGGTCGAGACCTCCGTCGACCTCGACGTAGATTGTGGCGCGGAATCCTCGGCCTACCGAAATCTTGAAAGGGGCCTGCGTTAGAGCGAGCGGGTGCTGCGCCAATCGGAGCGGGCGCTCAGGGAGTTAGTTCTTCCTGCCGCGAGGGTGAGTTGCAGACTTCTTCGTTTCTACATTCTCCACCCGTCCTCCGAACTTGTTGTTTTTGCTGATCGTGAGAACTTTTTGTGGCTCAGGAGCTCGTCGGGCATGCCGCTGACAGGTGTCGTGCCATCAAGGTGCTCCGAGCGGAGAAGGTGCAGCTGGAGGTGCAACTGGCTGCGACTTGTCTTGTTGCGGCGGCCGGCGAGGTCGATAGGGCGACCGAACGCGCCACCCTTGAGGCGAAGGCAAAGTTCGCGGAGGACAGCGCAGCCGCTGCGCAAGCGGAAAAGGCTGCCTTGGAGGCGAGGCTGGCCGAGGCGGAGAAGGTAGTGTCAGAGCTGCGATCTAACGCCGAGGCCGCCGCCCGGTCCGCTAGCCAGGAGAAGGCGGAGCTCGAGACAAGAGTAGGCCGGGCTGAGTCCGACCTCCAGGTGGCCCGTGAGAGGGTGACTGCTCTCGAGGCCCAGGTCTGTGACGTCAACGCCGCGAAGGGCCAGCTCCAAGAAGTCACCCAGAAACGTGAGGAGGAGATCGTCGGTGAGTGTCTCGTGACCTGTTGTCTTCTTGTTTCTCCTTATGTGTAGTTGCTTGGTCTTGTGACATTGTTTTGTTTTTGGCGACGCGTAGCTCTTCGTGTGGGCCGCGACAACTTGGCGAAGCAGCTCGCGGATAAGGAGAGCGTCATGGCCACCCAGTTCATCAAGAACCAGGAGCTGACAGACCTCGCACGCGAGTCTACCGAGAGGCTGAACAGTAAGCGACGTACCTTCCTCGCATTTTGCCCTTCCTTAGCGAGATGTTTTCTGCTGATGTTCATCTTTCTTTTGCTTTAGAAACCGTGGTGGAGCTCGAGGAGATGCGGAAGTTGCACGAGGGCACCAAGAAGACCCTTGCGGATGTGCAGAAGATCTGCGACAAGATGGCCCAAGTCGGGACGCAGATGCTGAATGATCTCGGGGTCCCCACTGCTTCTACCTTGAAGGACTGCCTGGCGCTGGCCATTGGAACGGCCTGTCGGCAATCCCTGGCTGTGGCGCGCGACGTGGTGCGCAAGGTGGTCGTGATCTTCTTATCGCACTATCAGAGGCTGGACCGGGAGTTGCTGAGCCAAGGGTGGTGCCCCGGCTACGACAACGACACGTATGACACTATTGAGAGCGGCGCCGTTGACTTTGCCGAAGCCATGACCGTCAACGCCCTTCACGATTTGGGCCTGCAAAAGAGACATAGTAGCCTTGCAAAGGCTTTTGATTATATTTGTGATGGTTTGTAAAAAACTCGTGGGTCGTGTGACCGATTTTCGTTCTAAGTTAAGAACTCGTTTGTCGTTTTGTTGCGTGTTATCCTTTATTCGAGTAGTCAAGGAAACTCGCGAGTCCGAGTAGTGTTAGCTTAAGACCTCGTCGGTGGTGCTTTGCTCCGTAGCCTCGGGGGCGTAGGAACTTGGCGACCCGGCCGGGCTCAGCCTTGAAGCAGGACTACTTGGGCAAGTAGCCCCCGAGTACTTTGGGGAAGATAAAACGAGTATACGTGTTTTTGCGAAAAAGAAAACTCTTCGGAGTTATAGTTTAGATGGTTGCCCGACTACCTTCGAGGGAGCGAAGGAACAACAACTCGGAGCCGCGAACTTTGCTCGTGGGTCTTCGCACCATAGCCGCAGGGATGTAAGTACTCGGGGCGCGGACGAGCGCAAGCTTACAACCACACGAGTTATCACCCATCTCCCTTTGGCAAGTGTAGGCGTGCCGTGACGATCATACGAGAAACCGTAGACAGTTTTTGATCGAAAAAGTTTTCAAAACGTGTGGGGAAGGGGTGCCGTGGCCCCAAGTAGCCCCCGAGCCCATGGACAAGTCGGAGAGTTGCGCATGGGATAAATCAGGCTTAAAAACATTTTACTCGAGTAAAAGACATAAGCTTGAACAAAGATATCATCTCACGAAAGAAAAGAACGTAGCTCAGAGCTATTGCATTATCATAAGATGAAACAAGGAAACTTTTAAGGATAAAAGCGGCGTAACTGTTCTATGTTCCACGCGTTGGAGATGACCCTGCCGTCTTCGTATTTGAGCTTGAAAGTTCCCAGATGGAGCACCTGGTCGACGATGAATGGTCCCTCCCACGGTGGCGAGAGCTTGTGCCGGCCTCGTTGCTTTGAACTCGCCGAAGAACGAGGTCGCCGACTTGGAACTCGCGTTCCCGTATGTTACGCTCGTGGTAGCGGCGCAGGGCCTGCTGGTACTGTGCTAAGTGGAGGAGGGTGATGATGCGCGCTTCATCCAGCTGGTCGATGGCGTCCTCGAGAGTGACCTGGTTGCCTTCTTCGGTGTAGGCTTGAATTCGCAGGCTGCCGTAGTCGATGTCCATCAAGAGGACTGCTTCCGACCCGTGGACCAGGAGGAAAGTCGTGCAGCCGGTGGCCTGACTAGGCGTGGTGCGCAGGCTCCACAGAACGGACGGGAGTTCCGTGGCCCACGTTGCCCGGAACTTCTCGAGGCGCTTGAAAATTCGCTGCTTCAGGCCTTGCAGTATCATGTCGTTCGCCCTCTCCACCTGCCTGTTGGTCCTCGGATGGCTGACAGCGGCCCAGTCCACGCGAATGTTGTTGTCGTCGCAGAATGTGAGGAACTTTTTGTCGGTAAACTGGGTGCCGTTGTCGGTGATGATGGAGTTCGGGATCCCGAAGCGGTAGATGATGTCAGTGAAGAATGTGACGGCTTCCTCAAAACAAACGTTTGTTATGGGATTGGCCTCGATCCATTTTGAGAACTTGTCGATGGCCACGAGTACATGCGTGTAGCCCCCGGGCGCTTTCCTCAAAGGTCCGACAATGTCCAGCCCCGAGACCGTGAAGGGCCAGGTGATAGGAATGGTTTGAAGCGCCTGTGCAGCAGCTCCTTGCCCTGGTCGACCAGGATGCAACGCATGAGTATGCCCTCAGCGCCCTTTCGTCGGAGCTCGCCATCGACCAGTCTGTACGACTTGGCCATACATGCGATCCGTCTGGCTTCCTCCTTCTCGGTTGGCAACTTTCCTTCCACCGTCCACTCGAGGATCGGGATCCTCCAGTCCGGGTCTTCGAGGTTGGGCTCTCGCACCTCATCGATCTCCATGACCTCTTGCGTCAAGGGTTCTGGTGGCTTGTCCTCCTCGGAGCGGACGGATGGCTCGTACTGGTCGCTGGCAAAGACCCCGTGCGGAACGGGTTTTTGATTCGATGCCGCCTTTGCGAGGGTGTCTGCCGCTTCATTATACTTGCGCAGCACATGATTGAGCTCGAGCCCGTGGAACTTGTCTTCCAACTCGCACACCGCTTGGCAATACGCGGCCATTTTTGGGCTCAAGCAGTTCTTCTCCTTCATCACTTGTCCCACGACTCGGTCGGAGTCTCCCAGGATCTCAAGACATCAAATCCCGAGTTCGAGGGCGATCTGGAGACCGTTGACGAGGGCTTCGTACTCTGCGACATTGTTGGAGGCCACGAAATGTAGTCGGACCATGTACTCCATACGCACGCCCAGAGGCGAGATGAAGACAAGTCCGACCCCGGCTCCCTCTTTCATGAGCGATCCATCGAAGTACATAGGCCACGTCTCATGCTCGATGGGTGCTGGCGGAGTCTGGATCTCCGTCCACTCGGCGATGAAGTCGGCTAGTGCCTGTGACTTGATGGCGTTGCAGGGTGCGTATGTGATGTTCTGCCCCATCAACTCGAGGGCCCACTTAGCGATTCTTCCTTCTGCTTCCGGGCTCTGTATGACATCGCCAAGCGGGTATTTGGACACTACCGTGATGCGGTGCGAGTCGAAATAATGCCGGAGCTTCCGCTTGGTGATGAGGATAGCGTAGATCAGCTTTTGGATTTGCGTGTAGCGTGTCTTTGAGTCGGAGAGGACCTCGCTCATGAAGTATACAGGGCGTTGCACCTTTGCGACTTCCCAGGCTCGTCTCGCTCGACAACCAGCGCCGCGCTCACGACCTGAGTCGTTGCAGCGATGTACAGGAGCATGGGCTCCACATCCACCAGTGCTGTGAGCACTGGCGGGCTTTTGAGCGTGTTCTTGAGCGAGTCGAGTGCCTCTTGTGCCTTGGGCGTCCACGTGAAGTGCTCCGACTTCTTCATGAGTTTGTACAGCGGCAAGCTTCGTTCACCAAGTCGGGCGATGAAGTGGCTAAGAGCCGCGAGGCATCCCGTGACGCGTTATACTCCCTTTAGGTTCTTGATCGGCCCCATGCTTGTGATCGCGGAGATCTTCTCGGGATTCGCCTCGATGCCCCGTTCCGACACGAAAAAACCGAGTAGCATGCCTCTGGGGACCCCGAAGACGCACTTCTTGGGGTTAAGTTTCACACCATGCTTCCTTAGCTTCTCGAAAACCGTGGTAAGGTCGGGGATCAGGTCGCCCACCTTTTTGGATTTCACCACAATATCGTCGACATAGACTTCGATTAGCCGTCCGATGAGGTCGCCAAAGACGCATCGCATGCATCTTTGGAACGTGGCACCTACGTTCTTCAACCCGAAAGTAATGGACGCGTAACAAAACCCGCCGAAAGGGGTGATGAACGAGGTCGCGAGCTGGTCGGCCAGGCTCATCGCGATCTGGTGGTACCCGGAATAAGCATCGAGAAAACAGAAGGTTTCGCACCCGGATGTTGAGTCGACTACCTGATCTATGCGCGGTAATGGAAACGGATCCTTTGGACACGCCTTGTTCAGGCTTGTATAGTCAACACACATCCTCCATTTTCCATTCTTCTTCTTAACGAGTACAGGATTTGCTAACCACTCGGGGTGGTACACTTCACGAATGAACCCTGCACTAAGGAGCTTCTTGATTTCTTCGCCGATGGCCTTGCACTTGTCGGAGTTGAAGCGGCGAAGACGCTGCTTGATCGGCTTCGAGCCGGGCTTAATGTTAAGCTTGTGCTCGGCAACCTCCCTTGGAATCCCCGGCATGTCGGACGGTTCCCATGCGAACACGTCGAGGTTTGCATGGAGTAAGTCGACGAGCGCACTTTCCTATTTAGGATCGAGCGCCGCCCCGATATGGATCGTGCGGTTGTCGTCGGTGACGGTCACCTCCTTGGCGTCCTTGGTGGGCTCAAAAGAGCATGTTGCTCGCTTGGACAACTCGGGGATGTCGGGGTCCCCGGAGAGGGGCTCTGTGGCGAGCTTCTTGGACCGGATTAGTGTCTCAGCGAACTGAAAATACTCAGCGTCGCACTCGTATGTGTGCTGGAACATCATACCTACTGTGATGATGCCCTTCAGACCGGGCATCTTCAGCTTAAGGTACGTGTAGTTGGGGACGGCCATAAACTTCGCGTAAGCTGGCCTTCCGAGTATCGCGTGATACATCCCCGGGAACCCGACCACCTCGAAGGTGAGGGTCTCCTTCCGGAAGTTGCTCGGTGTTCCGAAAGTGACGGGCAGGTCGATCTGCCCGAGGGGAACCGCCTCCATCCCGGGTACGACCTCGTGGAACAGCGCCGTTGACGGCCGCAGTCGGGACCGCGGAATTCCCATGTCGTCGAGAGTCGAGGTGTAGATGACGTTGAGGCCGCTTCCTCCATCCATAAGCACCTTGTGCACGTGCTTAGAGCCAAACAAGGGTGCCACGACCAGCGGATAATTCCTTGGTCGTGGAACATGATCAGGATGATCATGGCGGTCAAACGTGACGGGCGTCTCCGACCACTTTAGATATGTCGGCTTCGCGCGCTTGACGTGGTAGACTTCTCGTCACATCAGCTTTTCCTAGCGTCTGGGTGGCCGCACCACCGAGCCCCCGAAGATCATCATGATTGCACCATCATCTTCGGGGTAGCCAGCTTCGTCGTTGTCCTTGTCCTTCCCCCCGTTGTTAGTCGGGGCAGGGTCACACTTCTTCAGCGTGCTGGTGTGGTAAGCCTTCATCAGGTTGCAGTCCTTGAGCGCGTGCTTGACCGGACCTTCATGGTTGGAACATGGTGCTTCCAGCAGCTTCTCGAAGTGGTCCTTGGGCGGGTTGCCCCTGGGCCTCGCCGTCTTCCGGTCGACAGCAGCCACCAGGGTATCATCGCGATATCGCTTGTCCTTGCTCTTCTTCTTGTTTGACGGAGCGGGCGACCCCCATCAGTTTCTGCCGGTTGTTTTCCCTTGCTGGTGCCGGGGCTGAGCGTAGTGGCCACCGCTTCCTCCACGTTGGCGTGGTCCGTAGCAATGTCGAGGAGCTCCCGAGTAGATCGCGGCTACCGTCTCCCAATCTGGTGGATCAGCGTGGCACACATGGTGCCGTTCTGGAACGCCAAGATGATGTCCGTGTCAGTGGTATTAGGCAGCTCGGTGCACCACTTGGAGAAGCGCCAGATGTAGTCGCGCAGGCTCTCGCCTTCATCTGCTTGCAGTTGTGCAGATCCCATGGATTCCCTGGTCGGGCGTACGTGCCCTGGAAGTTGCCGATGAAGGCGTCGCGCAGCTGCGACCAGCTATCGATCCTGCCTCGAGGCAGGTGCTCGAGCCATGTGCGGGCGGAGTCTGCGAGGTGTAGCGGGAGGTTCTTGATGATGAACAGGTCGTCCCACGCACCACCAGCATTGCACGCCAGTCGGTAGTCTTCTAGCCAAACGCTAGGGTTGGTCTCTCCGTCGTACTTAGGTACGGTGGTCGGAGCTTGAAAACGCAGGGGAAAACGCGCGCTGTAGACGTTCTTCCAGAAGGCTCAAGGTCCTTGGGCGCCGAGCGAGTTGCTCCGACTTCGGTCCTCGTCGCTGTCGTAGCGGCCACCGCGCTGCCGGTTGTACTCCTTGCGAGGTTGTTGCTCGTGGTTGTCGCCCTGGCCCACGTCCGCCCTCTGCCGCATCTTGATGATGTCGCGTGCGTCGCGGTTGGGACCTAGGCGGCTTTTGATGGGAACGTTGACTTCCTCGGACCATCGCGGCTGCTGTGATGGTGCCGCAGGTTGTCACTACTCGGAGTGCCCACGTCCCTACGAGCCCCGCTGTCGAGAGGCGGAGCTCTCTGCCTGCTGCACGGCAGCAGTCTCGAGGAGCGTCTTGAGTTGTTGGTGCATCTCCTTTTCCTGAGGCGTGGCGGGCTCTGGAACTTCCGGAGAAGAACAGACGCCGCCGCCAGGTTTTGCGATGCCCTCTTGAAAACGGGCGTGTCGTTGACGACGTCACGGTCGTCATTGATGATGCGTTGTTGGACGTATCTTGCGCGCGCGCGGGCGGGAGTCGGGTTCGCGTCCTGCCCGAGTTGTTGGTGGAGCAAGGCCCGCTCATCGTCGAGCTGGTGCTGTGCATTGTCCAATTTGTCTAGTCGTGCCCATCACGCGGCGTCGTTGGGCGGACTGGGCGACCCCTTCCGGAGTCTGGGCCGGTGCCGGAGCGACCGGGGCGTTGCCAACGACGAAGCACTAGCGCGTGGGGTCGTAACCCTCGGCGTCGGAGTTATCGGAGTAGCCAAAGCAGTAGTCCGCCGCAGCCTGAAAGCGGCTGAAAGCGTTGGCGTCTCGGAGCCCGGAGTAGTCCCACTTCGAGCCCAAGCTGTCGTCCGTGCTGTCAGAGTCGGGGTACAACTCATCGGGCGAGGTCCCAATGAGGTTCCGATTTGCCAGGAGGCGATGGCCCGGAAGGTCCTCGTACGCGGCCAGGTCTGTGCCTGACGACGAGGAGTACGCCGCAGTCGTGTGGCGCATCCCGCGAGGGAACGGTGGTGGCGGCGCGCATTCCCTGGCGAGACGTGCCGTCAGGTCTGCTGACGGCAGGATTTCTTCCATCTTGACATCAGGTTGTGGCTCGCCGGCTTCGACCCGCGGAGGAGAGCCAGCGCGCACCGCCCTGCGTCGTTCCGCCTTCACCTGTCGCGAGCGCCTGCCCGAGCGCCTTTTGCGCCGGGGCGACCGTGGCACCGGTTCCGGAGCTAGCGCTGATGCATGCGTGATTGCGCCCCTGTTGAGGAGGTGCATGAGGTAGCCGTTGCCGGTCGCCTGGAACTCTAGGCTCCCGAAACGAATCTCGTACCCGGCCGGGAGCGGGTCGGACGATCCCATGGGGTAGCTCATCGGCAGCGGCTTGGTGATGATCACCGTCTAAGACGGCGATGGATGGGCCGTGCGGACCCTGAAGTGAATGTCGAGACACGCGAGGCCCCTACTTGGCGCACCAACTGTCGGGGTTTGTTACCGCCGGCAAGTAAATTTATACGAACGCGTGCCGGGATCCGCACGGTTGCACAAGAGACACACGGGATTATACTAGTTTGGCCCTCCGGAGAGTAATACCCTATGTCCAGTATGAGAGGGTGTGTTCTTTATGCTCAAATGTCTGTTGTAGGGGTTACAAACTGGTCGGGAGAGGATTTCTGCCCCAAGTCCCTAGTGCGCGTGCACTGAGTTCTTGTAGCAGAGTTATGCGTACACGGGTGGGTGTGTATGGCTACGGGATGATATGAGATGAGATATCGATCGTAAGTGCGTGTGGGGGTGAATGTGAGTGTGTTTTACAGGTGTTCCCCTCCTCCTCTTTTATAGCTGCAAGGGAGAGGTCTATGGGGGTAAAATCGAGGATGTAGACTAGATTACAGCGTAGGGCGTCCTTCTCCATGTCGGTCCGTCATGATGGCGCGGCGGGAGGGGCGAAGGACTGTAGTGGAGTCACTGGTGACAGCGTAGGGCTCCTGGGATCGCGGGCCCTGAGTAGTTGCCTTCTGGGCTTCTCGGGCTCGCCTCCGAGTAGTCGTTTAGTCGTAGGGTGTAGGCGTCGTACCCTACTCCCATCAGGAGAGCAGGAGCGCGTCTTTCCCGGACACTGTGGGAACGGAGTGGCCTACGCCACGCCGTTCGAAGTTTAGGGAGAGGCGCGCACTGTGCCGTTCATGGCACAGCGAGCGGATTCGCCCTCTGACACCGGATCGACCTGGTCAGAGCGGCCCGACGCGGAAGGGTCGGCACGTGGCGGCGTGTGGACGAGCGTGCGCGGATATCCCGGGATATCGGTGCGGGGCCCATGTCGTCGTTGCCTTCAACGTGAAGCCTGGACTAGTCGAGGACGGGGACTACTCGTGCGATTGAGTAGTCTACACCACGCCGTTCGAGGTTTAAGGGGTGGCGCGCACTGTGCCGTTCGTGGCACAGCGCGCACTGTGCCGTTCGTGGCACAGCAGGAGGATACGCCCCCTGACACCGGATCGACCCGGTCAGGGCGGCCCGGCGCGAAGGGGTCGGCACATGGCAGCGTGTGGGTGAGCGTGCGCGGATATCTCAGGATATCGGCGGGGGGCCCACGCCGCCGTTGCCTTCCACGCGAAGCCTGAACTGGTCGGGAACGGAAACTACTCGTGCGAACGAGTAGTCGGAGGGGGAGATGGAAACTTGTCGTGCGAACTGCCAGGTGGTTGGGGACTTGTCGTGTGGGCCCCCGAGCGCTCTTGTCCTGTCGGATGGGCCGTCATGTACTCGGAGTAGGAGGTAGTGGTGCGCATGGGCCTCCTAGCTCCCGGCCCATGACGGAAACTGGTCGTACGGGCTGCCGGGTACTCGGAGGCATAGTGCTCGTTGTACTAGCTGCTAAGTACGCTGTGTGTCGGTCTGTACTGCGTTTTTTGATGGTCGTGGTCGGCCCTGGTCTAGGGCCTCGTCAGACGCCATCGCCGCCCGCGCACCTCAGAGCCTCTCGTTGCTCTGCTTCTGAGACCAGTGGTACTGGTTGACGAAGAAGCTGGTGGTGTTCGACGTCCACGTCGAGGAGTACCACCTGGGCCGCGTGATGAGACAGTTCGGGAAGTACCAGGAGTCCCTCATGCCTGTCGTACACACTGTCCCCCTTGTAGTGCACATATAAGTTATTGTTAATTCTTTAAGCTTTCGTTCACGTAAGTAACTTAAATTGCTGACAGATTCACTGCATTTGTGCTAGGTGGTCGAGGAAGGGCGTCAAGACTTCGGTGGAATGGGAGCCTAAGAAGCTCCCACTCGTACAGGCTTGGCTTCATGCGTTCGATGCGGACAACGTCGTCGCTGAGCAGCAGCCCCACGACGATGAGGCCTAGAGAGCATACCTGCAGTGGTACTTGGTGAGGACTCAAACGCACGTGATGTTCGTGCCACCCAACCTTCCGCAGGAGACGGAGCCGGAGGCTGTTGCCTCGCAGGGGTACCCCGTCCGACGGGACCAGACCTCTGCCACCGCGGTAAGTTTCAAACTACAAATTCATCCTTCCTTCTTTGATTACGTTCGATTAAACTAATCCATCTTCTGTTTGGCAGCACAACATGATTCTCGAGGTGTTTGCCACGATGGAGCGGGCGCATGAGGATGCGATCCAGATGACGATCCCGCAGCACGAGCAGGTGTACGAGAGGGCGATGGACGCCATCAAGAGGTACTGGCGCAGGGTGAACTTCTTGGGCCACGATGCTGCTCTGCCTCCACATATCCCCTCGTCCTCCTGCAGCTCCGCCTCCATTGCTCGTTCGGCCCAGGTGTTGTCAACCTCCACACGACCACCGTACTCAGTCGCTCTATCGGCTCCTCTGTCGGCTCCGACGTACGGCCCGCCTCCGACATACGGTCAGCCTCCGACGTACTTGTCGCAACTGTATATTTTTTTGCAGGGGAGGTACATCTTCTTTTGTTCATTCTAGTTTGCACGACATGTTGTGTTGTTATGTGTTGATGCGTGACATCTAATCTTATAGGGAGACGACCACCGATGACACCAGGACCTTCATCTTGGGCAGGACCTTCACCGACACATTCTTCGCCACTGGGTTTCCACGCGCCTTCAGTAGCAGGAGCAGCCCTCCTTAGGTGACAACCCTCATTCTCTATCTCGAACCCGATACGATCTTGAAAATAAACGTGCTTACCAAATTCTATTCAATGCAGTTTAAGATTTTGGCGGCACACCCGACTCCGCAATAGAGCAGAACTTGTCGGCCTCCATGGACGAGTTCTTCGCGGACGACCTAGGGCCACAGGAGGACCCGGTGCAGAACCCGGGGGTCATTGGCGCTACATAGTTAGGAGGGGCACCACTTCACGGGACCCAGCTGATGTAGGAGCAGCAGGACGTGGTGGCGTCTGCGGTGTTCGAGGAGGCAGCTAATTTGGCGGCGGTGGCGGACGGATCAGGGGGGTTGATCTTCCCCAAGATGTTCGTAGCGGAGGAGGTACCGTCTGGATCGGGAGCAGCCTTCGCGACACCCCCCCCCCATTCGGACGTCGTACATACCTCAGTATTCGTATCAATAAATTACTTTTCTTCTATCAATATTCGTATTCGTATCCATATTATTTGTTATTCGTATTCGTATTATACTTTTTTTCCCTGGAAATGAATAATCAAAAAATCAAAAAAAAGCTGCAGCCGCCGTTTGAAGCGGCGGTTGTACTTAGCCACCGTTTCCAATGACGGTTGTTCCGTCAGCCTTTTAAAATGGCAGTTGGTGCCTCGTCAATCGCCATATGAAATGGCAGTTGGGGCCTCCCGCCCAGCCGCCCACCGCCGAGCTTGGGCTCCAACCGTCGTTTCAAATGGGTTCCTATGACAGCCAACCGCTGTTTACTACGACGGTTGAGCTATAGTTTTAAAAATTTATGATTTTGACATTTTTTTAAAAAATAATTAAAAATATATAAAAATCTGCAAAAAAGGAGCAGGTTGGTGGGGGCGAGTGCGGCGGGCTCAATGGCCTTCGATGCGGACCGCTTCGTTGTAATTTGTACCACTAAATGGGCTGGGCCTCTTCTCCCTCCACACACACACGCACGCCATTCGTTTATCGCTGCATTGCTTGCATAAGCAAGCGCAAAACTGCGCAAGACGCGGGCCAATACAAGGGCAACCTGGTGGCTAATGCTTGATGCTCAGCGAGAGCAGAGGAGAAAGTTTCAGTGGAAAAAAGTAGGCAGCGTCAGGTTGAATGAGAGATTAGAGGGAAAAAACCGAGTTTTTAGGCGAATATATTTGGCTTAAGGTTCAGTAAATTTTGGGGGTCAGGCTGATAAACAGAATGTTTATCGTACAAAAATGCATGGTTAGTGGTTGCTTACTAAATTGCCGAATCATTACATCGCCCAAGAGCTTTTCTTCAAACCTATAGCACACATTTAGGTTACTACGTACGCAGTCTTCGTAGACTTGGCTTCATATTTCTTTTGGGTAGCTAGAGTTTGCTCACATTTGTCCGAGAACTTTCTATCGTGGTAGTATAATAGGACCGTGGTATAAACTTCCGTTGAAAAGCCCTCCCACTTTCCCTCAAAAGTCCAGAGAAGGGTGTTGAGGAATAATGCACTTTTCACTTTGTTTTTCATCGGTCACACACATTAGGTATTGTTTGGTTCCCAAAAGTCACCCGATTTATAAGTCACATGACTTGTAAGTCAGTTGGATTTAAGTCAGTCATGTTTGGTTGTAGTGACTTATAAGTCAGTGGACTCCACACAGGGTAGGAGAGAGAAAAATTGGAAATAAGTCACTTTAAGTAGGATGAAGCTACTTAGGGCAGTCCCAATGGAAGAAACTGGCACAGTTTCCATAGCTTAAGAAATCATCTATAGAAACTATCTTCCACAATGGTAGTGTCTTCGAGTAATAATTATTTTCTCTCTCTCTCAAAACTCTAACTTCTTCATCCAATGAGAGAATGTCATGAATCCTCTAAAAACTAGTAGTTTCTTCCCTATGGTAATTTCATGGTTTCTTGTGCATTGGTTCAAAAGAAGACTTGATTTCTTCACGAAGAAACCATTTCTATGATCCTCCACCTCTTTCCTCATTAATTAAGCTGTCACATCACCATTTTATTTTTTTTTGAAATAAGAGTAGGAGCACTGCTATATCATTTAAGAAGAAGAAGCATTGGTACATAATGGGCCGAAGCACACACCACCACACGAACAAACCCATGAACAGAAACAAACACACCCGACACAGCACACCACCATCCACACCCACATGGGAGAGAAGACCGAAGCAAGCCGCCAACACCTGCGCCGTCGTCACCAACGTTGTGCCACGCCAAGGCGCAACCCGCTGCAGGCATCAAAGGCCCCCTGAGCTCCTCCACCATGGGACTGTCGTCCTCAAACTGCACATACACGACCGTCGATCCCTCAGATCCATAGAAGCTTCAGCACACACTCCCACCACAGCACCTGGGACGCCCACTGATTCTGGCCACTCTGCGTGGGGGCCTCGCCTCACCCACCGCCTCTCTCTCTCTGCCAAGGACTCAGGTAACAAACGCCGCGAAGAGAGCATCTCCACCACCCCGCCGTCACTGAGATCACCACCGCACCAAGCACAACAGCTCAAGTCTTCCAGCACCCATGGGCCCTCAGCACCCCGACAGCAACACAGACCAACACGCATCCAGCAGCACCACCGGCCAGCTCCACCACCACTAACGACGGGGCTCCAAACACGACGCCTTCAAGAAGGTTACGACGCCAAGGCGCCGCCGTCGCACGTCCAGAAGGACGAGGTTTCACCCGGAGAGCCCCCCGCAACGAGAACGTAATGCCTCGCCATGATGCCCCCAGCAGGGAGACCGACGCCCCAAGAGCGCCGCCATCATGCCCACCGTCACCGGTGAGGGCTTTCGTCCAACTGCACTACTCCCGCCACCCGCTCGTGGGCATGGAGGAAGCCAGCACCCGCCACCTCCGCAACACCACCAGCAGGGAGCTTCGGTGCCTCCCGAAGCACCACCACGGCGCCGCGAGAAGCTCCAGCCACCCCAGACCCCACCGCCATGGTGACGCCAGCCAGCAACAGATGCAGAGGGGAGGGGGAGGGCGGCGGCCAGCCCTGGCCCGCAGTGGCCGGCAGGGCCACCCAGGACCAACCGCAGCCACCCCCGCAGGGCCGCCGTGGCCACCGGCCGCCGGAGCCGAGGCAGGTCTGCTCCGGCCGCCAGAGCCGAGGCAGGCCAGTGCCGGCCGCCAGCCAGCCCGCCGACCCGCGGCAGGCCCGCGGGCCCGCACCACCGTGCCAGTAGGCCGCGGCCGACAACCCGCAGGCAGGCCGCTCGTCGCCGCCCCGCGCCAGTCGTCACCGGCTCGCGCCGGCCGCAAACCTGGCGCCGCCGTCGCGCCGCAGTCCTCCACCAAGGCCGCCGCCCGGCCACAGGTCACCATCCCGAGCAAAACGAGCAGCTCCTCCCGTGCAGCCACCAGATCCGGGCAAAGCGCCGCCGGATCTGGGGCTGCTCCGCCCGCCGCTGCCGGGGGACGGCCCGACCGGCGAGCCCCGCCAATGGACCGGGAGCGGCCGCGCCCGCCCTTGCCCGCGCGAGAGAGGAGCAGTAGGGCCACGCCGCCACCGTCCTCGCGGCGGCGCGGCGGATGGCGGCGGGCAGGGACTGGGGGCGGCTAGGGTTGGGTGAGGTCGCCCGCGCGGGGGGACGGAGACGACCTGTTTCTCCGTTATGTCACAGTGATGTGGCTATTTTTGTTTTGCAAAGGAAGAAGAAGAAGAAATCAGGATCACCATTTTATTTAATTGACAAGCTATTTAAGAGATGTAGAAATTACTATTAATGCACCATTAGGAGTGCCCTTATGAGACTTATAAATCAAACGACTTAAATGCAAATAAGTCAGAGATGTTTGGTTCACACAATGACACAAGTGACTTATTTTTACTTTTGCACTTTAAGTCACAAGTCCATTATGGGTGGCTGCCCGGGGGCGCGTTCCCTCACGAGGAATGCCACCCACCGGCGCGCGCGGAACGTGCTGCTCGGGCCGTCGCCGTCCAGTGCTGTCGGTGGCCGACCGGCCGGCTCCTGCTCGACCGGAGCCATCATCGTACGTCCTAGATCGGTCATGCACACGCCATGCGTGCTCCAACCGTCCAGTTGCGCGGGCATGGAGGAAAGGCGAGAAAGGTGTGTGTGTGTGTGCATGCACCGGCGTTTTTCCGCTTATAGACTCCCTCCATCCCAATGCGATTCAAAATTTGTATAAGAAACAAGTCATTTTATTCATATTGCTGATATGGTGTGTGGATATGCGACAATCAATTAGTGTCAAATATGACTAATATATGTGAACAATCGATGTCATTTTATCTTTTTGTTCGTTGATAAATTTCTGGTGCCTTTTTTTGACAGAGGAAGTAGGTGATTGATAAATTGAACAAAGCGTGTTATCATTCTTTCAATCGACAAATTTTGGAGCATGCACAAACTATGAATAGGAAAGGAAGTTCATATAGAGTAATTCTTTTGGGTAACTAAAGTTCTTACAGAGTAAATTGGTAGCTAAAGTTCATTGCAACCGCATAAAGATAACAAAGTTTTAATGATGAGTACTTAGTATTTGAACAAATGAGAGAACAAATAAGCAATCAATTAGCTGCGAACCTCAAATATATGTCCATGAGCTCCTAATGCACTTATTTATGTTAAACTACTAGCTCGTGATGAACTTTTATATTTATAAATGGGAAAAGTACCTTCAAGGCTTAGCTTCTTGCTCATGAGTCTATGCCATTAGCATTTCTACTTTTCGAAGAGGATCCTAATCGAATCATGATAACATCTCAACTGTCCCACATGTTTCTGGATACAATATGGAGTTATAATTACCGAATGGTGTAAAGTACCTGTAATCGACTACAAAGTGAAATAGATAGATTGACTTCAATTTTCATTGTTGCACATGTTGCACGGCCACAAGCTTCATTTTTTAAAGCCATGCTTCATGTTTTTTTTCATAAACAAAGGGAGCATGACAGAACCCCAGCTTCAACTACCAATGCATCAACTCCAACTGTTAGTAGCACTCCTTCCGTTTCAATCATTTTTAACCCGATATATTTTTATCCTAGTTAATAAGTGAAATTGCTTTAATTTTCGATCAAATTTCTAGAAAGAACATATTAACATTTATATTACGAAGTATATGCACTATCACAACAAGTTTCATGATAGATTTAATAAAACTAACTAGACATTGCAATTGTTGGTGCTTTTTCCCTACAACTACAAGCTTGGTCAAATATGATGAAGTTTGAGTTCAAGCAAAACTAATAACGCTCTGTTTGGATCCACGAACTAAACTTTAGCTGATATGGATATAAACAGGACCCAACTAAATTTTAGCTGGCTAAAAATTTATTTAGCTGGTTAAATCCATCTAAATTGATAAAAGACCAAACTGTCCCTCCACCTTTTTTTGGAAAAGGTATTTAAAGTGAGAGTATAGACAAATACCTTTTCAACAACCACTTAGCTAAAGGATCCAAACACCCTAGTTAAATTTTGCTAGCTAAACTTTAGCCAGCTAAAAGAAAGCTCCTAAACTTTAGCTAGCTAAATTTTAGTTGGTTAGATCGAAACAAAGCCTAAAGTGACCTATTGCTGAGGGATCAGAGTAGATAATTTACATGGCTGATATTTTTCAAATACAGAGCTGATGTCGCTAATTTCACTTGAGGACTGAAATAGGCCGACTTGAAGAGATAGATATTAGAAAGTACTCCTTTCGTTTCAAATTACTTATCACTGTTGACTTTTAATCATAACATTTGACCATTCGTCTTATTAAAAAAATTATGTAAATACATCGTTTATTTTGTTTTTTTTACTTACTTCATCATCAAATGTATTTTAAGTATAACTTGATATTTTGAGTATTTGCATCAATTTTTTGAATAAGACGAATGGTTAAACATTGTGATCAGTAGTGACAAGTAATTGGAACGGAGGGAGTACATGATAGTTATGGTTTAGTTTTGTATAAGGCGGTATTTCCGACCTGACGGTATTAAAACCCTAGTATTCCGAAAACACGTGTGAAACCATAAACTCATCGTACCCACTGAGATATACGCGGTGTATTCGATCTTGGTGTGCAGTTCTTGCTTGATCTTCAGTAGAAGCAGGGTTCCTACTGAACCAAATATCCGCTGACGGCTTGTAAAGTCCAGCTGAATATGAAGAGATATTTCTTTCTTCTACCTAATCTCAAGCGTGCAAGTATAAGCTTTTGTTTCTAGTAGAAATCGACGCCTAGCAGCGTTTTACACCTGCAAACCATTAGAACTCAGCTCAGTACTTAGCTCCCCCTAGCGAACAGAGTCACAGCATAAATACTGCTCAGCATGGTCTTCTCGACGTGCTTGCAAGTTGTGGCAACCGAAGAGGAGCCAAGGACAAAGATACGCGCACGACACAAAACACAACACACAAGTACAAAACTGTGTGTGTCATCAATGGCCGACGACACGGCCACCGCCCCTCTGCTGACAAGCCACGAAGCCAAGCCGGCGACGAAGGCGCCGTCTATCGATGACATCATCGAGACGTACATCGGCGGCACCGGCGCCATGCAGCTGCTCAAGGCTTTCCTGGTGGTGTTCGCCAGGGTTTTCGACGGCCAGCTGCTATTCATCTCCGTGTTCACGGAGGCGGAGCCCCGGTGGCACTGCGTCGGATCCGCCGCCGGCAACACCAACACGTCGTGCTCGGCGCCTGCGCAGGCCTCGCCGTGCGCGCTCCCGGCAGGTACGTGGGCGTGGGACCGGCCGGCGGAGACGTCGGTGGTCTCCGAGTGGGCGCTCAACTGCGCCACCGCGGCGGTCCTCTCCCTGCCGTCGTCGTCGTTCTTCGCCGGCTGCCTGGCCGGCGGCTTCCTGCTCACGATGCTCGCGGACTCTCTCCTCGGGCGCAAGAGGATGCTCGTCATGGCGCTGGCGTCCATGTCGGTCGCCGGCGAGCTCACCGCCTTCGCGCCCAACGTCTGGGCGTACGCCGCGCTGCGGTTCGCCTCCGGGTTCGCCAGGTCGATGGTGGGCACCTGCGCGCTGGTCCTCTCCACGGAGCTCGTCGGGAAGCGGTGGCGCAACACGGTGAACTTCGCGGCCTTCTCCTGCTTCACCCTCGGGTTCCTGTCCCTCCCGGCGGTGGCCTACGCGTTCCGGGGGGCCTCGTGGCGGAGCCTGTACTTCTGGACGTCCCTGCCCTGTCTCTTCTACGCCGTCCTGCTCCACTTCCTCGCCCAGGAGTCGCCACGGTGGCTGCTGGTGCGCGGCCGGACGCAGGAGGCCGTCGAGACGCTGCGACAGATCGCCTCGCACAACGGCGGCAGTGGCAGCACGGCGACCGCGGCCAGCATCTCCGAGCTGGACGCATGCGCCGCCATGCTCGAGGACTCGGGGATGACGAGCGCTGGTGGTGGCGTGTTCGCCACGCTGCGCGCCATGCTGGAGCGGCGGTGGGCGATCCGGAGGCTGGCGACGGTCATGGCGGCCGGCTTCGGCCTGGGCATCGTCTACTTCGGCATGCCGCTCAACGTCGGCAGCCTGGGCTCCGACCTCTACCTGAGCGTCACGTACAACGCGCTGGCCGAGCTGCCGTCGGCCGCCCTCTCGTGGCTCGTGATCGCCAGGGCCAGCCGACGGCGCTCGGTGGCCGCGCTCGCCGCGGTGGCGGGGGCGTGCAGCCTCGCGTGCGTCGCCATCCCGCGGGACGCCGCGGCGGCGAGGATGGCCGCCGAGCTGGTGTCCTTCTTCGCGACGAGCACGGGGTACAACGTCATCCTGATCTACGCCATCGAGCTGTTCCCGACGTCGCTACGCAACTCGGCGCTGGGGCTGGTGCGGCAGGCCATGGTGCTGGGCGGCGTGGTGGCGCCCGTCCTCGTTGCTCTCGGCCACAAGAGGAGCATCTGGTCGTTCGGCGTGTTCGGCCTCGCCATCGGTTGCTCAGGGCTCTTCGCTGCCTGCTTGCCGGAGACGAGGGGGAGGAGCTTGTCTGACACCATGGAGGAGGAGGAGCGCAAAGACGCCGCCGTTGCCTATAGTAGTGATCTCGCCGTGTAACTACGTCTACGTACGTTCACGTGAAAATGTTTCAGTTTACGTTTTTCTTCTTCTCCTTTTGTGATGAAGCTAGCAAATATGCAGTTAGCATGCACTCTATGTATCATCTTAATATCTAGCAAGCAACCCGCCTATACGTATGTATTTCCCCGTAGCTTTGTTGTACTTTATTTTTTCTATATGATACTTCAATTTCATTGCACAAGTGCTACATGATCGACCACCAATGAGTTTTATTCTTTTAAATTCAGTTATTTATTGATTGTATTGGACGATCTCACAATCCACATAAATTTTAGTTGATGTAAAATTGTAAATAGAAGAGAACATGACAAATAGAGCAAAGTATGGCGTAGAGCCTGAACAAATATATACTTGATCGAGAGTAAAGTGCATTTTCAGTCTTTAAACTTGTCCGGCCATATCACTTCTGCTTCCATACTCTCAAAATGTATATCTAACTCTTTAAATTTGAGTTGAGGTGTCACTTAGATTCCTGCACTCTCAAAATGCATATCTTACTTACTAAATTTGACTTCGGATGTCATATAGGGCCCTAAACTCTTCAAATGTAGTGTCATAATAGAGCACGATACGATCAGAATTTATGCTTTCCAGCAAGCTAAACTTTCATTGGCTTTTCTTAAACTTGTTTTCTCACCCTTAAGCTTCTCCTAATACTCGTCCAGTGATTTAACTTATAAGGTAATGACTTCAGAGCAAACAACTGTAATTTGAGCACCCAGAACAGCCGGCCAGCGGCCACACCCCCGCAACCTCCTCTCTCCCATGTGGTGGGCCCAATACATCTATCACTATGGGATGTTTTGTTGGTGAAATGTGGGTAGGAATGAATAGTGAAAACTTGGAGTCTCCATCTCATCCACTTACTCGTACCGCAACCCCCTCTCTCCTTTATCCTCTCATCCACTCGTCACCATCTACCGCGGAGGCCCACGCGGCGGCCGGGCCGGGTCGGTGGAGGGACCTCGGCGCCGGTGAGGTCCGTTTACTCTTCTTCTTCCCCATTTTCTCTTCTTCTTTCCCTCTTCCTCTTCTTCATCCACGGCGGCGGGTGGTGGGCGGACTGCGAGGCCCGACTGCGAGGGCACCGCCGACCGAGGTGGTGGTCGAGGTGGAGGCGACAGGGTTAGGATTAGGGGGTTGCTGGGGTGGGGTTTCCAATGGTCACTGGACCTAGAAGAGGAAGGGGTGGGGTGGCGGTGTGGCCGGCAGTGGAGGTGAGGTAGCTAGCGGCTGGCCAGGCGGGGTTGGACGGCGGTTGGGCTAGTGACCAGCAGCGGTGGTGCGGCGACCATTGAGATTAGGAAGGGAGGGGTCGAGGGGGCGGACGGTGCAGTGGTGCGGTAGCCGCCAACCGGGGAGGTGGAGGAGGCAGCGGGGTGGGCAGCTCGCCGGGGAGGAAAAGATGGTGGGAGAAGGAAGAAGGAAGAAGAGAAAGACAGCCGGCTGCAATTTTACCTAAATTGTAGCCGTAAACATCCAACTTATAAACTCTTGATTTTAGTTTAGTAAGTGTAACTATATTTGAATATGAAGAATCTTTCAAGAATTATAGTGGAAACATGTCATGCGCACCTAGTAAAGTTGAGACATTGACTACAAAGTAAGAGACCATCAATCTTTCTGCATTCAACACATGATCAGTATTTTCCACACACAATGAGCTGAAATTCCCTTTATTTGGCTACGTAAAAATAAGCTTAAATCAATTTAATTATGACGGTACATTTTACTAAAGAAATGGTAAAGGGAAGATCACCATGTATCTTGTGATTTTTGATGCATTGACCAGTCTGTGCATGCAAAAACGCTCGCTGGCGGATGGTTCAGCCAAGAATGTTTTGAACCAAAGGTCATAAGATTCACCCCCTAAAAGCATGCCGCCAGACCTTCCAATAGGAGGTTTGAATGCCACAAGAAATCTTTCTCAGCACAGAGGTTGTTGTTGAGAAAAGAATCTGAGAAATTACTCATACCAGTCTCCTATAAAGCAATAAATCCAGCCCCTTTTCTTTGGTAAGGTCATTCAGAAATTTATGTTTCTTATGATCACCTTCCTAATCCTACCTAATCACACGCGTTAATTTTGCCTTTAGTGGAATCCACCATGGTCTTATATACTTGCAACCTCTACGAGCAGCCAAGAACAAAGACAAACGCTCTCAAGCGGCACGCGCCACCCCACAACCGTGTCAATGGGTGACACGGCCACCGCACCTCTCCTGACAAGCCATAAGGCCAAGCCGGTGAAGACACCTTCAATCGACGACATGATCGAGACGTACATCGGCGACACCGGCGCCTTCCAGCTGCTCAAGGCCGTCTTCGTCGCCTTCGCCTGGGCCTTCGACGCGCAGCAGGTGTTCATCTCCGTGTTCACGGATGCCGAACCGCGGTGGCACTGCGTCGACTTAGCCGGCAACTCGACGTCCTGCGTGACGCCGGCGGCGGCCACGCCGTGCGCGCTCCCGCGCGGCACGTGGGCGTGGGATCGGCCAGCCAAGACATCGGTGGTGTCCGAGTGGGCACTCCAGTGCGCCGGCCCGGCGCTCGTCTCCCTCCCGGCGTCGTCGTTCTTCGCCGGCTGCCTCGCGGGCGGCTTCCTGCTCACGACGCTCGCGGACTCCCTCCTCGGCCGCAAGAAGATGCTCCTCGTGTCCCTGGCGTCCATGTCCATCGCCGGCGTGCTCACCGCCTTCGCGCCGAACGTTTGGGCGTACGCCGCGCTACGGTTCGTCTCCGGGTTCGCCAGGTCGATCGTGGGCACCTGCACGCTAGTCCTCTCCACGGAGCTCGTCGGGAAGAGGTGGCGCGACACGGTGAGCGTGGCAGCATTCTTCTGCTACACCGTCGGGTTCTTGTGCCTCCCGGCGCTCGCCTTCGCGTTGCGCGAGGCGTCCTGGAGGAGCATGTACTTTTGGATCTCCGTTCCCTGCCTCTGCTACGCCGTCCTCCTCTACTTCCTAGCTCAGGAGTCGCCACGGTGGCTGCTGGTGCGCGGTCGGACGCAGGAGGCCGTCGAGACGCTGCGGCAGATCGCCTCGCTCAACGGCCGCAGCAACGCCGCCACGGAGAGTTTCTCAACGCTGCACGACGCGTGCGACATGCGTGAGAACGCCGTGGCGAGCGGTGGGGGCGTGTTCTCCACGCTGCGGATGGTGGCGGAGCGGCCATGGGCGATCCGGAGGCTGGCGGCGATCATGGTTGCCGGCTTCGGCGTGGGCATGGTCTACTTCGGCTTGCCACTCGGCGTCTGCAGCTTGGACGCCGACCTTTACCTGAGCACCACGTACAACGCGCTGGCCGAGGTTCCCTCGGCTGCACTCTCGTGGCTCCTCATCGCCATGGCCCGCCGGCGCGTCTCCCTGGTCGCGCTCGCCGCGGCGGCGGGTGCGTTCAGCCTCGCGTGCGTCGCCGTCCCGCGGGACGCGGGGGCGGCGCGGATGGCCGCGGAGCTGGTGTCCTTCTTCGCGACGTGCACGGCGTACGACCTCATCCTGATCTACTCCATCGAGCTGTTCCCGACGTCCGTGCGCAACTCGGCGGTGGGGTTGGTGCGGCAGGCGATGGTTCTGGGCGGAGTGGCGGCGCCCGTGCTCGTCGCGCTCGGCCGCGAGAGGGGTATGATCTGGTCCTTCGGCGTGTTCGGTATCGTCATCGGCTGCGCTGGCCTCTTCGCTGCCTGCTTGCCGGAGACGAGGGGGAAGACGATGTCGGACACCATGAAGGAGGAGGAAGAGCGCCACCACGATGCCGCCGCGGCGTCTTGCACCAGCAAAAGCTCCATTGCCAAGTATGGTGATAGCAATAGCAACCTCGTGTAATCATGCAAGTTTATGCATGGTTGTTTGAACTACAGTAACTTCTTGTAGTATTTGAACTACCGAGAGTGACACGTCAAAAAAGTGAGGTTCGAGTAGACGAATGAAATAAGATCTCTCAATGCAGATTTTCGTTTCACGGTTTTATATACCATTTACTTGCTAGACCTGTGGATTTTTTTATATATTTTAACTCTTTTTAATTTAATTTTTTAATAATACTCATTCCAAACTAAATTTGCAAGAAGTAGTCTTTTTGATCGCGCCAAACGTCGTGGCGCGACTAATAATTGAGTCGCGCCACATGAGGTGGCGCGACTAATGTACACGTTGACAGTAGAAAAAGTCGCACCTGACGTGGCAAATAGAGTCGCGCCACACAGCTTGTTGTGACTCAGAAGCGAGTCACGCATCGATACCTGGGTGCAGTTGGGAATTCCAGATCTCATTTAGTCGTGTTTCCTTCATTATTTTAATTAGCAAATGAACTCCTAAATTTGCGAAATTCGAAGTGTATGATTTATAGAGTGTATACGTTCCATTTTAACTATTTGCACTCCAAACTATGGTGTATAAAATGAGAAATCTATTTTTGAAATAGGCTAAGTGTTATTGGATCAACCCATCAAATGTGCTAAGTCTGAAAATAGAGCCAACTACTCAACTTTAGACCTACTTTTTGAAAAATTTTACACTAAGATCTTGTATATTTTTGGACTACAAGTGCATTTAGATGTTCATAGAGAATTTTAGATAAGTTGTTGTTGAATAAAAGCAAAGAATTCAAAATTTAAAGAAGTCTTAAAGTTGGAAAGTTGTGCTGTTTTTCTAAACTTGTGAAACAACACAACTTTCCAACTTGAAGCCTCTTTTGAACTATGAATTCTTTACTTTTGTTGACAAACAACTTATCAAAAGTTCTCTATGAACATCAAAATTCACTTGTAGTCCAAAAATATCCAAGGTCTTAGTGTAAAATTTCTCAAAAAGTAGGTCTAAAGTTGACTAGTTGGCTATGTTTTCGGACTTAGCACATTTGATGCGTTAATCCAATAACACTTAGCCTATTTCATAAATAGATTTTTCATTTTATACACCATGGTTTGGAGTGCAAATAGTTAAAATGGAACGTATACACTTTATAGATCATACACTTCGAATTTCACAAATTTAGGAGTTCATTTGCTAATTAAAATGATGAAGGAAACACCTAAATGAGACCTGGGCACGTACCGTGGCGTGACTCGTTCGTGAGTCACACCACGATGTGTGGCGCGATTCCGTTTGCCACGTCAGCTGCGACTTTTTTCTACTGCCAACGTGTACAATAGTCGCGCCACCGCATGTGGCGTGACTCAACTATCAGTCGCACCATGAAACTTAGCGCGACCAAAAGGGGCTACTTCTTGAAAATTTAGTTAGGGATGGGTTATTATTAAAAAATTAGATTAAAAAGGATAAAATATATAAAAATTCAGACCTGTGAGTCTGTGATAGGAGGATGTGATGAGATAAAACAAAACTCGATAGCCTTTAATACTAATTTCAAGGGCAGTCTTAATAGAAGAAAACCTGATTTTATGTCCAATGATGATTTCATGCACGGTTTCTTGGTGCATTAGGTGAAAAGAAAACCTGATTTCATAAGAAAATCATTTCTATAATTTTTCTCTTTCTTTATTAATTACATTGTCATGTCACCATTTTACCTACCTAGCAAATCATTCAATGAAGGATAAAAACCATCGTTAATACACTAGTTCATCAGTATAGTAGATCTTAGGTTTTACCGCGTGCCGACCATGCCAAAGAACTAGTATAGCTGTCTAGCTGAGCTTGCGAATGGGAGGCTTTGTTCCCAATTCGTACATCGTGTGTCACATAGTCACATTCTTCGTTCTCATCCGTTGCAAAGTCGACAGACAATATATAGGACAATATAGGAACACGTCAAAGAGATGAACACTAAACAAACGCATTATTATTACTCTTTGTGACTTTTGTTGCATTGGCCAGTCCAGACCGGGTGCGGCTATATGTTGCTTCCGTGATGGTAAAATAAACCATCACGCTGGGGCTGCGGGTGGGCTTTCCACGATTCACTATCTTCTTACATGTGCATACATGCAAATTAAAGGGAATCAAAATTGGTGTGTCATCCATGTACAAAGGTCATCAAAATTAAAAAAATATAAATCTTAACTGAGCATCAAAATTAAATTCTAATTGCATCATTAGATTTCTGACAATAAATGCTTCACAATAAGATCTTACTTGACTATATTTTGATAAACTTTTTTTATTCATATTTTTAATTAAGGTTATATATTCTGTACAATACATAACTCTAGAACAAAATTTACAAACTATCAGAACAAAAAATTTATACGTACCGAACAAATTATATGAGCTGTCAGAATAAATATGTATACGTATATAACAAATTTTACAAACTATCAGAACAAAAAAATATGTATATACCGAACAAATTATATGAACTGGCGGAATAAATGTGTATACATGCGGAACACATTTTACAAACTCACGAAACATATATTTGTGGGATTTCTGATAATAAAAGTTTCACAACAATATCTCACTTGACTATATTTTGACAAATTTTTTTATTCATATTTTAAAATTAAGATTTTATATTTTGTGCAATACATGTAGAACAAAATTTACAAAAGATAGGAACCAAAAGTTTGTACGTACCAGAACAAATTAAATATTTATATATGCGGACAAATTCTACAAACTGCCGGAACAAAAAATTATACATACCGAACAATATATGAACTGACAGAACAAATACGTAGACATGTGGAACAAATTCTACAAACTAACGAAACAAAATATTTATTCATAAATAATAAATTATATGAAATGACGAAACAAATTATAGAGCAGAAACAAATATTTACAGAGAGAGAAAACAAATATTACAGAAGGAATAATTATTTAAAGAGGAAAAATAAAAATAAAAATGAACCATGAAGCACCAAAATAATATAGGAGATAAAAATAATATAGAACATAATAAATATGAAACGAAATAATGTGGAAGAAAAATAACAAAAGGGGAAAAAAGAAAAAAAATAGAATGAAAGTGGAAAGGAAATAATCAAAGAAGAAAATAATGAAAAATAAAAAGACTATAGAAAGAAAATGAAACAAAGATATAAGAAAAGGAAAAACAAAAACAAATAAAATAAAGAAAAAAGAACCGCACGCGCCATCTCCTCTCGCAGCCCACTGCACTTCTACGCCCCACAGGCCCAGTCTCTCTCATGGGGCCCACCGGCGTCATGGTTTGTGAATTTGTCACCACGACGACATATAGTCAAGGCGGTCCAGGCCTAGTTGAATGCTCAACACCGCCGTGACAAGGGAAAGATCCCATGTTGAAAGAATTGCACAACTGTATAGTACGTATATAGTATAGTAGGAGCTTGAGGGAGGGCAAAATGCCGCTGACGAAGATGAGCGCGGCTTAATTATATGACAAAAACTTTTTATGCGGGTCTTATTTAGACCCTATTTAGTTGGAGAAGTGAAATTTTTGGGTCCTCTTACTAGGTCTATTAGGAGTATTGAATATAGACTAGTTACAAAAATAATTACACGAATCAACCAAAAATTGTGAGACCAATCCATTAAACCTAATTAATCCATCATTAGAGATTGGTTACTGTAGCATGACATTGTCTAATCATAACATAATTATGCTCGTTAGATTCATCTCAAAAATTAAGGTAGGGATTGTAGAATAAGTTTTGTCATTAATCCACATTTAATACTCCTAATTAGTGTCTGGAGATTAATGTGATAGGTAGTTGGTGAAATTTTTGGAAACTAGGGAACTTACTTGCTTCAACAATGGGAGCAGTTATAACGTCATGATGAGCAAATGATACGTGATCTAAGCATGCCAGATGTTGAAGATTTCTGACACTTCATTTTTTCATAACTTTTTAATTAAGAATTGATTTTTAAACATGTGTGATAAACATACAAACAATAATAGTCATGTGAGCATGTAGCATAAGAATACTAAGTGACATAACTTCTGGAATTGATTCCTCCTCTACAAGGAGGTTGGAGCCAAATTTTTTATCCATTATATAAATATGATGGCTAAAAAATATCACAATTTTGTAAAATGAGGGTTAATCTATGGCACTCAGTACATGATGTTACAAAAATAAGCACATAAAAATATCAAATCTCGATCCTAATCGTAGTTATTGGTCTATTATATTAACTAAAAGGTTACACATCACCATTGTTGTTAAAATATTCAAAAACAAACTCTAAACTTATATCTAAATTACGAGTTTGGTCATTATAAAAAAATCTAAAGTAATATATGATCTTCATCCAATTTGTTCATACATATATCAATATAAAGCATAATTTAAAATGACATACTAAATTTGTATCTAAGTTACCCAAGTATGTCCTTAATAAAAATAATCTAAAGTAAACACCTAAAACTTAATCTAATTATCTTTATGTGCATCATTTCTGAAATGTCCAAAAGTAAATTAATATATAATTATAAATTATTTTTATGTCACTATTTATATCGAAATACTAAGTTAAAGTATATACACATGATGGGCATCATCATTTAGACCATTTATAAATGTATGTAAGGGATTGATAGAAATATTGAGGTGCAATACAAAATAAAAAAGTGTGAATATGGATGAAAAAATGTATAGATTAATTACTAATTAAAAATAAATCACTACTATACAAATATAAGTACATATCTATCTGAGTACTATGTTGAAGTACTGAAAACTGATGGAGTAGTAGGTAAATGGTTTTGATTATTAGTTAGGAGTTTAATTTCTAAATAATTTTAAATATAATAGCTTTTAAAAATATTAGTCCATGCGGGAGCAAGTGTTGATGGACTAGTGTAGCAGAATTTGTTTGTTGAGGTTGGGTTATTTTATTTGAATTCACTGCATCCTAATACGTTACAAGAGTCAGGGGTTTGGTTATTTTTCTTATGTTGTCTCATTGTTATATAGACTATTTCTGGAAATAAAAAAAGGTGGAGACCGGACCTCGACGGCGCGACGCGGTGGAGAGGATCCCGGCGGCGCGGCTGGAGGTGGCCGGAGGTGGCCGCGCGTGGGAGGACGCCGGCGCGGTGGAGGTGGCCGGAGGTGGCCGCGCGAGGGACGCCGGCGAGTCCGCGCGGGAGAGGCCGGTGCAGCTGCGTCGGGCTGGACGACAGCGAGCCGGCGAGGGGAGGCTGGCGGGCGCAGAGTCGACCACCGCGCGGGAGAGGCACCGGCGAGGCGATGTGGGAGCCCGGCGGCCGGCGCATCCGCGCGTCCCAAGGCACCGGCGAGGGATCTGGGAGTTGGGAGTCCGCGCAGGAGAGGCTGGTGCACATGCATCGGTCTGGACGACGGCGAGAGGAGGTGCGGCGGGGGTGGCTTCGGTGGAGACAAGGACGGGCTGTGCAAATGGATAAGGAAGGAGCCGGCTTGTGGTGGAGAGGTAAGGGAAGGGAGAGGAGAAATAAAAAAAGAGAATATGAGAAGGAAAAAAATAAAAGGAAAAGGAAAAAGAAAAGGAAAATAAGAGGGGAAAATATGAAAATAAAAAATAAAGGGAAGGGTAGTATGGACATTTCATCATCGCATTTATGTTACACAGCTAGGAGAAGTTGTTTTGCCAAACGTTTCTTTAGAACGGTTTCAGCTTCATCAAAGAATCCACTCCACCAACACAGCCACAGCCGGAGCTGCCACAGCCACAGCTGTACCAAACGCACCCTTACACCCCTTGCAGAAGATGAAAGTATGAAACAAGACAACTGAGTGCAAGTGGTTGGAACAGAAGTAAGAAAGCTATGTAGCTCTCTTCACGGTCATCCGATCGATCGAGGTCAGTTGAATAGTGATTCGGAGCTGCTAGCGCCCGGACGTCCGATCCGGGCGCTAGCATCGGACGGGTCCTGGGCCGCACGATTCAGATGAAGGGAGCCTATCAGCCGTCGATCGCGTTGCGAGGCGTAGCAAATGTTGCGAACAACTTTTGCGATGTTGCGAAGAGCTTTTCCGATGTTGCGAACCGTCGTCCTTGCAACATTCAACGAACGATGTTGCGAGCGTGTTGCGAACATGTTCCGAGCATGTTGCGAACGAGGTTACGTGCAACATCCAACATCGGGCGTCTTTCTTCCCCCTCCCCCACATGTTGCGACCATGTTGCGACTATGTTGCGACCATGTTGCGACCTGTGTTGCGTGCAACATCCAACATCAGGAGCCCTCCCTCCCCTCCTCCTTGACACAACACCCAACATTACATGTCTGCAACATCGAAACTCAACATCCGCAACATTTGCTAAATCACAGTGAAACATTAAGATGCATATGTCGCAACATGTTAGAGTAGCAGATGAAACACGAGAAACAAAATGTTGCAACATCATCAAAACAACGACTCATGTTGCGTGCAACATCCAACATCAGGAGCTCCCCTTCCTCCTCGACACCCAAACATCACATGTCTGCAACAACGAAACTCAACATCCGCAACATTAAAATTTAATGTTTGTAACACCCAACAACATGCGTCTGCAACATCGAAACTCGGCGTCTGCAACAGTGAAACATCTAAATCTACTTTTGCAACATCCAGATTAATACACATGCAACATGTGTCTGAAATAGTTACAACATCGCAACATCTAGATCTACTTTTGCAACATTCGCATGAAACACTTGCAAAACATTCTTCAGAAACATCCCAAACACATGCAACATACACTTGCAACAGCCCCCAAACTTTGCCTGTTGGCCACCATGACCACCGCCCGAAGCTCCTCCTCCTGGCCGCGGGGAGCGGCGCCCCGCGCCGCCGGTGAGCTCTCGCGCTTGGCCGCGAGAAGCGAAGCCTTGGCCATCGGCGAGCTCCGTGCGGAGGCTGCCGCGCGCAGCCCTGTGCGCTCTGGCCACGGGGAGCAGCGGCCCGCGCCGCCGGGGGGCTCCCGCTCCCAGCCGCAAGGGGCTCCGCCGACGGAGGAGAGGCCGCCCGCGCCCGGCCGCCTCCGCCCTGGCCACCGCGAGCTCCGCGCGGAGACGGCCCGCACCACACCCGTCGCAGCCGGAGGAGAGGAGAGGCCGCCCGGATCCGGCACCGCCGCCGGAGGAGAGGCCGCCCGCGCCCGTCGCTGCCGGAGGAGGAGCTCGCGTCCATGCCGTCCATGGTTTGGGGAAGAAGAAGAAAAAGGGAGAGAGAACTGAGAGAAAGAAATGGTGGGCGGTTGGTGGGTGGTGGAGATATTTACGATGGGTAGCTCTTCCTTCCTGTGGTGGAGAATAGGCCACGTGGGCGTCCGATTTTTTTCCCTCCGTCCGGACGTCTGCTCCTGAGCATTACCGATAGTGATTCATAGCCGTCTCTCATATGACACATATAATACCAAGTTTGACTTACGACAAAGCAAATTGTTGGCGCACAACTGATTCTGCGCCCGTCTCGCGCACGACACGGTCTCGGCACCCTCGACTCGGCGCTCACCACGGCTCGCACAAGACTCGACGCTGGCGCCCACGTCTCCGCTTCTCCTGGAACACCATCACCTCCTGTAATCTAGGACAGTTTTGATCTCATAGCTGAGGATTGTAACCGTGTATATGGTAATGCCGGTGATCAATACAAACTACGTTGATCCAATTCCTCTCTACATGGTATCAGTTATTGCTCGATCAGTCGATCCTAAATTCCCGCTTCTACCTCTTCTCCACCGTCGCCATGGTGCACTCTTCTTTGTCCTTTGATTCCGGTGTGTCTGACCTCTTCCTCGATGCCCCCCAGCCTGCATCCCTCGCCGTGATTTAGACGGTGAACATCCGCAACTATGTTCTTGTTCTTCTTGATCTCCTTGACTCCAACTATAGTCTGTAGCGTTGCCTCATCGATTCCGTCCTTGGCAAGTTCGGTCTCGTCGGTCATGTCCGTTCTCCGCCGGCCATCATCGACCGCGACACCGAGTGGCACCAGGTCGACTGCTACGTCGTCAATTGGCTCTACACAACCATCAACAAGAGTGTCTTCGACCTCGTCTACAAGCCCGACGCCTCCACCTTCACTATCTGGTCGGCCATTGAAGGTCTCTTCCGCGACAATGAGCTCCAGCACGATGTCCTCCTTGAGGCCGAATTTCGCAGCGCCGTCCAAGACGGCCTCAACATCTCCGACTACTGCACCAAGCTGAAGAAGCTCTCCGACAACCTGCGTGATGTCGATCACCCCATTTCCGAGCCCAGCCAGGTGCTGAATCTCCTCTGTGGCCTGAACCCGAAGTTCCTCCATGTCAAGCCGGTGCTCACCTCCAAGTCTCACACCTTCATGAGCGTGCGCTCCTACCTTCTCCTTGAGGAGCCCTAGCTTCAGCAAGACAACAAAAATCTGATGTTCCTCATGTCATTCGCACCTTATTCTCGTATGTCCACACTCAACTCAGACTTCCATCGTCGTTTTTCAATCCGACAACGGCACTGAGTTTGATAATGCCGCAATGCGCTCCTTCGTCACGGCTCAGGGCACGACCTTCCGCCTATCTTTCCCTTACACTTTGCAGTAAAATGGCAAGGCCGAGAGGATATTACGAACTATTAACGACTGCATACGTACTTTGCTCATTCACAGTGCAGCTCCCCTCTCCTTCTGGGTAGAGGCTCTGAACACGGCGACATACCTCATCAACCGGCGTCCATGTCGCGCAACCGGGCATGTCATGTCGCACCATCTGCTCCTCAGCACTCCTCCCCGCTACGACGACCTTCACGTCTTCGGCTGTCTCTGCTACCCCCAATACATTAGCCATGACGTCTCACAAGCTCATCCCGTGCTCCGTGGCGTGCGTCTTCCTTAGCTACCCCACCGACCATCGAGGCTAGCGTTGCTATGACATCAACAACGGCCGCGTCTATACGTCCTAGCATGTCACTTTCGTGGAACACGTCTTCTCGTTCCGTGTCGCGGCAGCGACGCCGCAGTCATTAGTTCCCACTACGAGTCACGAGAACGACAACACTCCACTGCCAACTACCGTCGTGACGACGCTAACCTCACGTTGTCACCAGGCGCACGCTCTCCCCACCGCCAATGCGACGCTACCACCCTCTCCGTCGTTGTCCTAGTCGCCAGCTCATGCCACTTCGCTAGCGCTGGATCAGTCGCCCACGCTCGCCACCGTGCGTTTGCCGTTGCCACAAGTATCAGCGTCCACGCCACCCCTGTCGCCACCAAACACTACTGCTGCACCTAGTGCATCCCCTGCGCCCACACCGCCTCTACCCACCGCTCCGCAACCATGAGCACCACATGCGTCGCTCCAACATTCCATGGTCACATGCGCGCGCTTGCATTTTCAAGCCCAACCCCAAGTACGCGCTCACCAGCACGTTGCCAGTCTCTGTCATCCTGCAGTCAGTGCGTGCGGTGCTCCGCGACACGCACTGGCGTGACGCCATGGAGCAAGAGTTTGATGCCCATTAACACAACAAGGCATGGACCCTTGTTCCACGACCTCCTAATGCACGCGTGCTCTCTGGTAAATGGGTTTGGAAGATCAAGACGGGCTCCGATGGCTCGTTTGAGCGCTACAAAGCTCATTGGGTCATTCGGGGTGATCGTCAGCAACCGGGGATCGACTTCGATGAAACATTCTCCCCGGTCATTCACACAATCTTGACGATCATCACCCCAAGCACTAGCCTGCGCATCAACTTGACGTGTCGAACGCGTTCCTCCATGGAAACCTCACCGAACGCGTCTATTGTCAGCAGCCTACCGGGTTCGAGGACCCATAATGCCCGAATGACGTCTTCCTGCTCTCGCGCTCGCTCTACGGTCTTCACCAAGCACCTCGGGTGTGGTTCAACTGGTTCGTAGAACACGTGGTCTCCATCAGCTTCAAGCAATCAGGCACCGACAACTCCTTGTTCATCTACACATTGACAACACCAAGGCGTACCTCCTGCTCTACGTCGAGGACATGATTCTGTCCGTGTCCTCACTAGAGCTTCTCCAACATCTTGTCTGTAGCCTGAAGACTGCCTTCACCATCAAGGACATGGGACCCGTGAGCTACTTCCTCGGCATCCATGTCAAGCGAATGTGTGAGGGTTTCATGCTCTCTCAGTCATCCTACACCCTTGACATCCTAGAGCGCGCCAGCATGTCAAACTGCAAGCTCGTCGCGACGCCAGCTGAAACCTCGTCCAAAGCCTCAAGCACCAATGGCGTGCCGCTCAACAAGACCAATGCTTCCTGGTATCGTAGCATGGCTAGGGCGCTCCAGTACCTGACCTTGACACGACCGGACATCAATTATGTTGTTCAACAAGTCTGCCTGCTCATGCACGCTCCCACGATGTCGCATCGCACCCTCCTGAAGCACATTCTACAGTATCTCAAGGGGACCACAATGCTCGGCCTTCATCTACTCAGCTCGGCTTCACTGACAATCACCGCGTACACCGATGCTGACTGGGCCGGCTGCCCGGACACGTGCCACTCCACGTCCGGCTTCGCGATCTTCCTCGGTGACTCCTTGGTCTCATGGTCCTCGAAGAGGCAAACGACTGTGTCTCGGTCTAGTGCAAAGGCAGAGTACCGCGGTGTGACGAACGCTGTGTCTGAGTGCACCTGGCTCTGGCAACTGCTCCGCGAACTTCACTGCGACGCGACGAAGGCCACTATTGTGTACTGCGACAACATCTCCAGTGTGCACATGGTGTGGAATCCAGTTCATCATCGACGCACCAAACACATCAAGATCAACATCCACTTCGTTCGGGAGAAAGTGGCCGTCGGCGAGCTTCGTGTTTTGCACATTCCTAGTGCTCGTCAGTTCGCGGACATCTTCACGAAAGGACTACCGACGGCGCTCTTCGAGGACTTCCACTCCAGTCTCTACATCAGAATGATGAGCTTAGAGCGGGGGAGGGGGGAGGTGTTGGCGCACAACTGATTATGCGCCCATCTCGCGCACAATGCAGTCTCGGCACCCGCGCACGATGCAGTCTCGACGTCCTCGACACGATGCTTGCCATGGCTCGCACAAGACTCGGACGCTGGCATCCACGTCTCCTGTAATCTAGGACAGTTTTGATCTCATAGCTGAGGATTGTAACATTATATATGGAAATGCTGGTGATCAATACAAACCATGGTTGATCCAATTCCTCTCTACACAAATGTGACATGTAGAAAAACAAAGGGAGTATATATCAGATATACATTCACATAGTTTTGTCAGATGCGAATATATATAGGAAGGGTAGTGTCTACCCTATATTGAATAAAGGATTGGCTAGTCCGGATATTAAATTTTCTTATAAAAGGGTTAACTTTATAAATAAAGTAAAAGTTCTTTTACATCCAACATTTAGATTTCAAACGTATGTAGTTAAATTGGATATCCATTAAGCCTGACATGTAAGTCCAACAACCCAAGAGGGCGAATGAAAAAGAGTTTTATGTTTTCTTTTACTAAAACATTATAGTTGGTTCACACATTGCTATCTTATTAAGACTATTTTTCTATACAATGTGCTATAATGATGCGCATAGTTGAGGCTTCATAACACATTAACTATTAGCTACTGATAATCTATTCAACTTCAACTCAATTAAATTTTTCTTTTGCTTATTTAAATGCAATCTAGTTTGGAGTGGCCAAATGATTAAAGCACGTGTGTTATATAGGAGTATATACTTGTTTTTTTATTTAATATTTGTGTTCAAACCAACTCTTCCTGTATTTGATAAACATTTTTTCATATTTATATATGTATATGAATAAGGAATTAACTATGTTTTTCTTTATCTCTAAAGAAAAATGTGAACAAATATGAATTCTACCTACTATGACAAAACTTGCACTATAGACTCGAGTGCATTATTGGGCCACGTTACACTTATTTTTCCTTGTGGGATCTCATGCTTGGTTACGTCCGACCATCATTATTAGATCTCAGTGATAGTGTTGGCAACTCTTTGCGAGATCTCGTTGTTTCTTATTGGCCTACATGCTCTTCGAGGGTGCCAATGATGACAAAATGCCCTACGAGGGTGTCATCTATATAAAAAACATGACATGTAACCAAATGGTGCAAGAACCAACAAGACAAGCAAGCTTAAATGAGTAGCATATCAAGGCACAATGACATTTTTATAAGCTTTCATGTTCATATTATGTTCTGATCTAATGTAAATGTAACAGAAGTCACTTTTTATACTATTTTTATGCGATGAATGTTGATCGCTCGAGCAAATTTAAAGTTTTAATTTAATCCAAACATATCAAACTAACTTTTAAGTTCAACATTTATGCAATTATCCAATGTACTACTATCTTGATTGAGATGTACAATAAATCATATACCATATGAAACCAATATAGACACATAACTCCGTGATGTTGTTTGTTGCTTGTGTTGGCTGGGTTGAGATTGATCTACCGACACTAGAAAAACCTTGCAATTTATATGTTGATAACTGTCGATCGATGATCACAATAAAAAGGTTGTTAAAATTTTGTTACAACGAAGAGCAGAATAAGTTGTTTAGATTGTAGTCGATCTCCAAGGTTGTTGAGGTTATTATCCACATGTCGCTGCTGTCGTTGCCAACTAGAGACTCAGACTGTTCTTTGGTGATGTAGTTTGATGTACTGAAATTTAACAATTTTAAATATGCTAATTTGTTCAAAATTTGTAATGTCAAACCATTGGATTGTAAAAAATAGAAAACCATATGATCTAGTCTGAACTCAAGATGTTTATGTGAAGCTATATGGTCAATGTGATGAAAATTCATGTTCACAACCTCTTTAGTGTCGATTGCGTTCGTTTACAATGTTCAACCTGTTGATGGGGCAAGATTCTCCATCATAAAATCCGATAAAATTCTTTAATGACACGCACGGTGCGTATCTTAATTATCATTTTGGTTCTTTGACTAGAGACTGAAGTCAATAAATGTTTCAAGTAGACAAATAAATCATAAAGTATTTTGATACAAATTTTTACCCAACATCTAAATTTTTTATTTCTATTAGGTAAATCCAAATCTTTTGAACATCTGTGGAAGTGAAATTTAAAAATTAAGGTGTTTAGTAGTATCACAAATTTCAATTTTTTTATAAGAGTTCAACATTCGAACTTTTGGTTACATCATTCCATGTAGAAATTACAAAAATATTTCATTGTAACTCTAATATTACAAAATGGTAAATCCATTTTCAATTAATTACATCTAGAGATTTATGTGAGAGAGACCTTAAACACATCAGAATTTTATTTGCTATTACAGAAGTTCCAAGGAGGCAGGTTCATCCAATAATTGCTTCTCCTTTCTTTCTTATCACTTCTTTTTTATAATTCCATAACATTCAAGATATTTTGTTCTCTTATAATTTTGGTCATCTAGATTGTTAAGAAGAGGCTGTTATAGATGAGACATTTTTGAACTAGTTATTTTAGCCAACATAACTCAGTAACAAGGGTCACATTCTTCCTCCCTCTCTTTTCCCTCAACCTTTCGTACATATTCATTTTCGACTTGCATGCTTGTATTTCAGGTTTCACTTTTTATGACAAAAATACAGGCAGCTTCATTTTTTTCTGAAAAAAAGGATGCATGTTTAAGCTCCAATATTCATATTTAGTCCATCACAATTCGCTTAAAAAAACAATTTTCTGCTCTTAGGAAGCACATGCTAAACTAAATTAATGAAAGCCTTCTTCAACTAATGAAATTAATAACTCAAGAAAGCAAATTGAACTTTGAAAGTGATATGATAATTTTAACATGGGATTTTCACAACTTCTCACGCTTTGAAATTTCTAGGTGCAATATCGACTGGTTAGTGCATATAGTTAGCTCAATATGACAACAAAGCAAGAATTAAGTTTGAGCACCTGCTAATGCAATACAAATGAAAATTTGATACACTTCTTCTAAATCAGATGAACCCTCAACCACTCCAGTATATGTGTATAACTTTTAACTTTTCATTCTGAAGTGCAACATAATAAATATACACTAGAATTCATAAATGATTGCATTTATTTCCTTTCATTTGGAGAATCAAATATGTGCCCTTTTCCAATCACACCAGTGTTCTTTTTGCCCCTAAATGGAAAACATAAGGAAAAACCACACGTATCATGAATCCCATTGCTTTTCAAGTATGCAACCTTTACTGTACTTAAAGAATGCTGCAGTGTCTTAGTCCTAGCTGCTTGAAGTTGAAGCCTCCTTTTGACCTTTGCATATCATGTAGAATCCCCTAACTGGCTGGAGACTGGGTTATGCTGCTGATCATGCTCAGCGCGATACAAGGCTGGTCGGCAGGCACCTACAATCAAAGAACAGATCGCACGAGAAAACAAATCAGCTTTGGGGCATCCCAATTTAAAGAGCCTCACATGGGAAGCAGATCCTAGGCAAGATGCCACAATTGGGTCTCGGACTTACAAAGTGCCCGGCTCCAAGTATCCAGTAAAAGTGCAGGTTCTTGTAGGACCTGACAAAAGCCTTGGTGCCTTTGCTCTGGCCACAGTACAGAGATTGCCTCGGCAGGCTCAGGAAGCTCTTCAGGCCATCCCATCTGAAATCAGTCCAACCCCAAATGGAGAAACATTCAGGCGACAGGCATTCAGATAAGTTTCTTAACCCTGTTAGAATGGGAGGAGGGAAACGACCAGGAGCACTTACTTGAGCTTCTGAACCCAAGCTTCTGCGCCATTGGTCGAGCAGATTACATCGAGCTTCAGATAGGGGAAAAGATGTGTATCAAGTTGAGTACTGAAATTTTCAGCATTATTTAATCCTAAGTGTGTCAATTGGGAATATTATATGAGTGGGTGATCCAAATGTTTGATTAAGGGAGGATCTTTCACCAATTAGTTGACCACGTGAGCCATGACCCATGTGAGCTGGCGGTTGTTGGGAAAATGCCCTGTGTCGTCTGAAGATTTCGTGTCACTAACAGCATCCTGGGAAAAGGGGGTTCTGATGGGTGATCCATCGACAAATCCGTGCATGGAACACAATCCTCTTGGAATTTTCTTGGCATGGGCCAGGGAGTGGTTGTCCCTATGTACAATCTCCGATTAAACATGGCATCCAGGCCTCACATTTTCTTGGCATGGTCCAGAAAGGATGCCGTCTTTCCTGAACAAGAACATGCATGTCGGCGTCACGCTATCGGCTATCCCAGACTCCCAGTGACTAACAATCTATTTATTCTTATACTCTACTCGGTTGCTTACCCTGGGTTGTTACAGAGTTCCAGGTTGTATCGGCAGACCTGGATGCTCCATCTATCTAATCTCGAAACAGCACTAGCCACTATGCTACAATTAGCTCAGCAGAGTGTGCTACAAGATGAGGTCCAAGATTCGCTTTCAGTCTCGGTCATCACTTCAGCACTAAGCCACTAACGTTTTCTGAGACGAAAAGCCACTAACGTTTTATCCTAGCTACTATATCTATTGATCTGAAATTGGTACATTCTTTTACTTTCATGATGTGATGCTCTTGCAGAGAGTGAAGAACTTGGAGATGAATGACAGGGTAATAGCACTTCCTCAAGGCCGTAAATTTCAGTGCTGAGCTTGCTGCAAGTTTAGTAACTTTTCATTATTCACCCGTCGCATCGAATCTACGAACACTAATTAGGAGTATTAAATGTGGATTAATAATAAAATCCATTCCATAACTCTAGGTGAAATTGCGAGACGAATCTATTGAGTCTAATTAGGTCATGATTAGATAATGTTGTGTTACAGTAAATAATCTCTAATGATGAATTAATTAACCTTAATAGATTCGGCTCACGATTTCGTATCCATCAGTGTAATTAATTTTATAATTATATCATGTTTAGTCCTTCTAATCTTTGATTTACAATTAGTACAATAAATTTTCGCAAGTTTCGCAACGAACTAAACAAGGCCTGACATGTATTTTCGATTTGCTCACGATTGTAAAAATGGCAGGATTTTGAGATTGAATGACAGTGTACTAAGTGCACAAAGAGATGAAAGTAAATATAGGTTAGAGCTATGTGTAGTTTTAATTTACTGCCTTGTTGTTGCTGGTTACAGTAAAAAAAATGCAGCGGATCGATTACTAACCTGGCCGTTGTACACCGTCACATTGATTCCATAAGACAGTAGCTCATCAATCTACCAAAAGAAAAAAAAACAGAGAACTATCAAATTCCATTATCCCTTCAAATTATTTATATATATGCATATCCATGGATAGCTCACCTCGTCGATTCTTGGCTTCATGAAATCGTTGACCAGCGTGTTGTAAACGGCCTGGGAGACCTCCACCCACCTGCAGTTGGGATTGTGGCATCAACACATTGACACGTGGAAAGATAATGCAGGAAAACGAATAAGTGATTGCTGTGGTGCGAAAGCTACACTCACTTGAGGTCCTTGGGAACGATCTTGAGTTTCTCCTTGACCACCCCGTTCATGATGCTGTCGATGGTGTTGGAGTCAGAGTCCTGGCTGCCGAGGTATGTCGCGTACCTCAACGCCTGCATGTTGCTCGCCGACGAGAGCGTCAGCGTGTCCGCCGACACCGGGTCCATGCCGCTGTCCAGAAGGAAGTTGTACAGATCCTGCAGGAACACAAGGAGAAAGCACTAGTCTCACATTCTAACTGGGTGTGTGCAAGTGCAACGATCAGTTCACCTCAGACTGGTTAACTGAGTAACTGACAATTCTTTTTTGAACGAACGGTTACGAGATTGTGCCTACTGACAATTAATTACAGTTACACTTCAGTAGCGGTAACGACTGTTTAGTTTAAGTGTGAGCATGATCTGCGGGATCTTCAGGCTTAAGCGTAGCATGGACCAATAAATGTGAAGAGCGTGAGGGTCAACGGTCAGAGCACTTACGACGTTGCCGCTCCTGGTGCCGATGAAATCCAGCAGATCGGCCCAAGAGCTCTGCGCGTCCGCGAACTGACCCCCCGTGATCTGCCGCTTCACGTTCTCCGCCTTCCTGCGATCACGGTTTGCGTGCGTGTGTGATTGTGAATGTCGCCGGAGAAGAGTAACGGTGCGTTACCGCGCTTGCCGGGCTGCCGGCACGCTAGGGTTTTGGGGAACGTGAAGCCGGCGTGCTCTTACTTGCTGGCCTCACCGCCGGCGTTGTCGTCCAGCCTCGACACGCTCAGGAGCAGCGGCGTGTACGCGAGCTGCATAAACGAAGGCTCATTTTCAATAAAACTGCCTATTATTCTTTTGCGCGCCGCTGAAAGAGAACTGCCTATTACACCAGCTTGTGGGACTATCCAGCCAGACTCCAAAGAAACACAAGAGGGGGTGGAGGTGCTTAATATACAGTCTCAACAGAGTGCCACAGTTGTGAACATTGGAGGAGGTGGAGAGCTTAGTGATGAGGAGTTGATTGACTATGATGAAGATCCAATAGTATCTGAGAAGCTGGAAATGGCAGCCCTTGAAAAAAAGATAGAGGTCAGGGCCAAAAAACTGCTGAATGAAGCTGCTATCAATATAGGAGAGAAGGAAGGAGAGAAACTAGAGGGGAGTTTAAATACTATTGTGTCTGGTGGGAGTGGGACTGAGGAAGAGGAGGAGATAGACTGGGAACAGATTAATGATAACTTAGTCAGTAAGAAGAGTGTGGAGCTGTTAACAAGCAAAGACAAACAGAAGGAGACTGCTGAAGTCAGAAGGAGCTTAAGAAACAAGGATGACAAGACAAAAATTCAAGACAAGGCTGAGGCTGCCAAGAAGAGGAGCAATGAAATCTCAGGTAAATTATCTTCCTTTGCTATTTTTAATTCAGTTGATCCATCTATTCTGGAAAGTGTAGCTGCTGCTAGTAATATCAAGTTAGGCTCCACAGTGGAGTCTGTTTCCCATACCATTGCAACTATTCAGGCTCATGAACTGGCTAAGGCAACTCTTATGGCAGCAAAAGAGAGAGTTTTGGCACAGACTCAGAGGCAAGTTTTAGAGTGTGAGGGGGAGAATGGGGAAAGACAAGCAGCTGGGCAGGAAGAGGAGATTGATAACCACACCAAAGAGAATGCTGAGCTTCATCAGAATGCAAATGTTCTAAGAGAAGTAGATGATATAAGTAAACAAGCTGTTCAGAGGTCCACATCAGAAGAGGGGGGCAATCTGGTGCAGTACGTGAGAATATTATGATGGGAGAAAAAGAGGATGGCCAGGAGCAGGGTGTGGAAGAATGTAGCACTTCAATGGTTCAAACAAGGACACAGAAAAAGAGAGATAAGAGAGGATTAGAAGAAACTGAGAGAGATCACCTAGAGGAACCTCCTGACAAGGACCAGGGGGATGTAAAAACAGATTCAGAACAGATAGAGGGGAAGACAGGTCGTAAACATCGACCACCAAAAAAACCGCCTAAGAAGAAAGCCATGTCAAAGAATTCAGATGGGGACGCGGGAGCTCGTACTCAAAAGAAAAAGAAATGAGGATTCTCTTCTAGAATATAAGAGGGTTGGGAGCTGCTGGGAGAAGGAAACAGCTTAGAGACCTTAGGATAGATAATAGAGTGGATATTGTGTGTTTACAAGAAACTATCAAAGCTGATTTTACTCTGGGTGATTTAGCTGGCTTAAGTGATGGTGAGAGTTTTGATTGGATTTGGACTGCAGCTCAGGGTCACTCTGGGGGATTCTGATGGGAGTCAAAACTAATGATATTACAGTGTTGGCCAAAGATAGAGGGGAATTTTTTACAAGCATGAAACTAATGTCAAGACAGGATCAGTTCAAGTGGGAACTAGTGAATGTGTATGGTCCAGTTCAGATAGAGAGGAAAGCTCAATTTCTAGAAGAGCTTACTCAGAAAGTGACTGATATGGAGGATCCTTTTATCATAGGGGGGGACTTTAACCTGATCAGATTTTCTTGGGAGAAATCAACTGACAATGTGAACCCATATTGGATGGGGAAGTTTAATGACTTTATAAGAGATGTAGGGGTTAAGGAACTTTACAGGAGAGGGAGTAAATTTACATGGACAAATAAGCAGGACAATCCAGTAATGAGTGTTCTAGATAGAGTGTTGGTGTGTCCTGGTTGGGAAGGGTTCTTTAAAAAATCTTCTTGTGAATCTCTGACAAGAGTTGGCTCTGATCACTGCCCTATTTTGGTAAATACAGATGATCACAGGTTCAGACAACAACATTGCTTTAGATTTGAGATGGCCTGGTTCCTAAAAGAAGGTTTCAGAGAAAGAGTCTTAGAATGCTGGCCAAACAGAGGGGATAGCAATGTGCAGGATTACTGGAAGGAACTCAAAGCTGCTACAAGGAAATTCTGCAAAGGGTGGGGGGCAAATATCAACAGTCAGATGAAGAGAGACAGGGTTGATTTGATAAGCAAGCTGAAGGAAATGGACAGGGTGGAGAATGTTTCTGGTTTCAGCTCAAACCAATGGCAAGAGAGGTATAATGTAGAGAAACAGCTAGAAGAGGTTTACCAGTTTGAGGAAATACAATGGCAAAGAAGAGGGGGTGTGAAATGGATCCTTAAAGGAGATGCTAATAATGGCTTTTTTTCATGGTGTGGCCAATGGTAGGAAGAAAAAATGCACAATTTTTTCACTTGAGGATGAGGGTAGAGAAATCGGAAATCAACAGGAGATTAGGAGTCATATAGAAGATTATTATAAGAATCTGTTTGGTGCAGAACAGGAAGGATCAGTCTCTTTAGGAGACTCTTTTTGGTTGGACAAAGGTAGACTTTCAGATGAAGAAGCTCAGGATTTAATCAAGCCTTTTTCTATCCAAGAATTGGAAGAAGCTTTGAAAGATATGGATGTCAATGCTTCACCTGGGCCAGATGGGATTCCTGTGGGTTTCTATAGAGAGTTTTGGCAGGAATTGAAGTTCATAGTCTTAGAGATGTTCCAAATGCTGGAGAGAGGGGAACTTAACTTAAGTAGACTGAATTATGGAATGATCTCTCTTATACCAAAAACAAAGGAGGCTAATAATATCAAGCAGTACAGACCTATATATTTGTTAAATGTGGATTACAAATGGTTTACCAAAGTGTTGACTATGAGATTAACTACATTTGCAGATAAACTGATCAGTAGCACACAAACAGCTTTTGCTCCTGGGAGGTACATTTTAGAGGGAGTTGTAATTTTGCATGAGATCCTACATGAGCTGAGAGTGAAATAGTTACAAGGGATTATTCTTAAGTTGGATTTTGAGAAGGCATATGACAAGGTGCAATGGAAGTTTATGCTGGAAGTTCTTATGAAGAAAAATTTTCCAGATAAATGGCTAGAGTGGATGAAACAAATACTAGAGGGTGGCAAAGTAGGCATCAACATTAATGGGGATCCTGGTACCTTTTTTAATACACACAAAGGTTTGAGGCAGGGGGATCCTTTATCTCCTCTACTCTTCAATTTGGTTAGTGATGCTTTAGCAACCATGCTGGATAAAGCTAGAACAGCTGGTGAGATAAGAGGTTTGGTGCCACACTTGGTAGAGGGAGGGATCACTCACTTACAATATGCTGATGATACTATTATTTTTCTTAACCTGGATGATCAGACAATTCTACATACAAAATTTCTGCTTTTTTGTTTTGAAAACATGTCTGGACTAAAGATCAATTACCAGAAGAGTGAGGTTTTTGTACTGGGAAGTACAGTAGAAGAGGCAAAGAGAGTGGCAGATAATCTTAATTGCAATGTGGGTAAGTTGCCTATGAAATATCTTGGAGTGTTGGTTCATAACAGACACTTGGCAGCTGAGGATCTTGGCTTTGTCTCACAGAAAGTAGAGAAAAGAATACCAACCTGGAAGAGTGTGGGCCTGTCATCTGGGGGGAAGATGGTGTTGATAGAATCCTGTCTTAGTTCTGTCCCAAACTATACAATGGGAATTTATCATCTTCAAGAGGAGATTCACCATAAGATGGATACTGCAAGGGCTAATTTCTTTTGGCATGGACCACATATGAAGAGGAAATATCACATGGCAAAGTGGGAGTTAATGGCTTCACCAAAAAATGCTGGAGGGGCCGGGTTTACTAATACCAGGGTAATGAATAGATGTTTACTTGCCAAATGGCTGTTCAAGATAGAGAGAGGGGATGATAGTTTATGTTGTAACTTGCTGAGGAAAAAATATTTGGGGGAAGCTGGTGTACATAGTTATAAGAAGAAAAGTGGGTCTCAGTTTTGGAAAGGTTTAATGATGGTAAGAGAGGATGTCAAAAGAGGAATGACTTACAGTATTGGAGATGGCAAGAAGATCAGGTTCTGGTATGATGTTTGATTCCAGGATTGTCCTTTTAGCTTAGTCTTCCCAGGTTTGTTTGAAGTGTGTAACCAGAAAGAGTGGTCAGTTCATAAGGTGCTTAGGAATGGTGGTATAAATCTTACTTTTAGGAGAACTTTTGGGGTTAGAGAATCTACAGAGTGGGAGGTTCTTGTCAGCTGGATGGAGGAGGTAAATTTGTCTCAAACAACAGACTCAGTTATATGGACCCTTGAGAAATCAAAAGAATTTTCAACTTCATCGCTATACAAAGCACTTACTTTCCCTGGGGTTGTAAATAAATGGATGGTGAACATCTGGAAAGCAAGTCTACCTCTGAAGATTAAGATATTTCTTTGGCAAGTTTGTAATGACAAAGTTCAGACTGCAGAACAACTAAAAAAAAGAAATTGGTCGGGACCAATTGAATGTAAACTATGTGGTCAGGTGGAGAGTGTGGACCATCTGTTTGTTAGGTGTGCAGTGGCTAGATTCTGCTGGAGTGTGCTGCGAGATGTTCTGGAGTGGTCAGAAATACCTATTTGTATGGAGGATTTGCATATGAAATTAATAGAGGGATCGACTAGGAGAAATAGGCTTTTCGCTTTCTTGCTTGGGTGTCTTGCCTGGAGCTTGTGGTTGATAAGAAACGATCTTGTTTTCAACAATTCGGTTATTTCATCACCTGATGTAGGCATTTTTCGCACTATGTCTTTTATGCAGAAGTGGAAGATTCTAATCAAGGAAAAAGACAGGCTCTGGATCGACACAGTGTTAAACAAGCTCAAGGGGCGGCTCCGATCTTTGCGATCTGAAGATGAAGACTAGTTCCAGCTTCTTAGTAGTTTTGTGTGGGTCTTTCAGTTTGTTCTCTTTGGTGTTTGTTTGGTGTTGTCAGGTTAGAGAGTGCTTTAGTGAGGAGGTGGGCTTAGCATGTTGTTCTAAGCTCTTTTGTATGGCTGCTTACTTTTCTGCTGCGCTTAACTCTGTAAACTGGTAACCCCATTCGAATGTTTTGCTTTTTAATTAAAGCTGGGCTGAATGGCCTTCTGTCTAAAAAAGAGAAATGCTGAAGAAATGGGTTCCTTCTTACCGTGAAATCCTCCGGCGAGATCCAGCTATCTCCGAGCGCGACACCTGTCCGGAAAAGAAAAAACAGAAGATTTGTAAATGCTACAATCAACCGATGCTGATTGGTTTAATCAAGTGGGTTGGAATCTTGACCTGCGAGATTGACCTTGAGCTCGCCGGCGCGAACGGCCCTGGCGACGGAGGCGCCGAGCGTGGCGGCGTACTTGCCGCCGTAGGACTCGGCGACCAGGAACAGCGGGCTGCTCTGCAGCGTCGGCACCTCCTTGACGAGCGCCTTGAGCAGCGTGGTGGCGTCCGCCGCCTGCTGCCAGTCCGTCGTCACCAGTAGGCTGTCGTCCTCCACGTAGCTGTACCCGACGCCGACCGGGTTGTCCTGCGCCGTCCAAATACCGGGGCAATTATGTGAGCATCACGACGACAGCAAGCTCGTGGAAGAAGAGGGAGCAGAGCAGAGCTATCGCTGTCGCTCTCTGAGACTGACCACAAAGATGAGGTCGGCCTTCTGCAGCCATGTCGAATTGCGCGGCTTCAGGTTCACGTCCAGCGGCCCGACCTCGAGGAAGTTGCCGAGGCCAACGCCCGACGCGCCCTGCGAGGAGGAACAAGACGATGGTCGGTGACAGAGCTCACTCGCTCTGGGCAGGCTAAATTCTCGTGAAGCAGAGTAGGAGCAGAGGAGTTCAGAGTCGAGCTGAATTCCCGGCGAGGCTGGCGCGTACCGGGCCACCTTGCAGCCAGAGGACGGTCGGCCATGGCTTCGCCGGCGAGGACGTCCTCTGCGGGCTCTTGTAGTACCACCAGAACAGGTGAGCCTCTGCAATGGCGCATCAACGGCGACGTCTCAGAACGTAGAGAAAAAATAATGCACAGAAATTGGCAGGCGACGAGCCGACGAGAGGGGCGTTACTTGGCCGGACTTCGACGTAGCCCCACCGCTCTGAGCCGTCGGGGGTGCCGGTGGTGATTGACGCGGCGGAGCCGGCACGGAGCGAGGCGAGGAAGAGGCAGAGGAGCAGTGGAAGCAGAGCAAGCGGGCAGCAGGGCCTGTCCATGTCGAAGAGGGCGGGCGTGGTCTGCGGCAAGCGAGTGCGCGTCGCCGCTGTGGCCGGGGTGTGGGGTTTAAATAGATGTCGCCAGGTTACTTGCGCTCGCTGTTAACGTGTTGTTTATCCCACGGAGGCTCTGCAGTTTTCCCTGCGAAATGCCTCTCCGTGGCTTGGCTTCCTCGCATGAACGAAATGCCTCTCCGTGACATGAAATCCAAAACAACCTCGAATGGATCAATTCCCTATCTCGGGCACTCACTAGTCACTATGATGCTGCAATCAGCTAAGAGTTTTTGAAAAAAAGCGTGCCTCGGGATCATATTCATGTAATGTAGAGTTTGTTTGTCACCGCGTTTGCGTTGTGTTTCAGCAGAATACGCGAAATAAACCCGCCAAACGGCCTGCGTCCGTCACACGACGAGGGATCGCGAGCAACATGATAAGCAAACGATTGAACTGCAGCGGGCCAAAATACAAGAAGCGGCCTCCCACTCGCTTACCGTGTATAAGTGCTGCGCGGTGAGGAATCACGGTCCGGACCCGTAGGCTCAACATTCAACAAATTGTATGGCTGCCAACGAGCTGATCTCAAGCAGGTTTGAATAGGCTTAGCTCGAGTCCTACGCGAGCAACAATGATACATACCTCTTCTTTTTTTTTTCTTCCAATCACAAGATGTTGACATACACGCAAACACACTCTTATGAGCATTTTCGAAAGATTCAGCCAGCATGTATCATTTTACATTAATTCTCACATCACTTGTTAAAAAAGGGTAAATTAATTTTTTTTTAAAAGAACACAACTGATAACTCTAACATTACTTGTCATTAACTAGGCTCAGTCATAATTCATAACTGTAACAATAGTCATTGGATCCAATACTTTGATTAAAATTCAACTTGTGCATGTAGAAATAAAAAAGATAAATTGTGTTAAGGGTATTGAACTTAATGGTATAGTTTAAGGGGTAATTGAACCAAGAAATACTTTAGAGGGTTATCTGGACTTTCGCTATACTTGAGAGGTAGTAATCTAGATTTTTTTTCCTTTCTTAAGTTTACCCTTATTTATCATTATTTATTGAAAATTAACCAAAGTACAATAAATTATCTGATTTGTAGCATTATGAAAAAGTTAACCCAAAAATCATCATAATACACACTTGACTGCATCTAATTATTTTTTGTTTTTTCAACATGGTACAACTGCAAATGTTTACACACACGTGCATACACTTCTTATAAACGGATGTATGCACACTCTATTCCTATGAGCAGCTTCAAAAGATGAGGCCAATGTATCTTCAAATTGAGGATGTCATCCTCAGGCCCTCACATGGACAATAACATCATTTGTTCAGGAAAAAAAGGATTAGAGTACTCATGCTTACTTTAGACGTAGGACCCAAGTAAATAGGTTCCATCATAATATGATGTAACAATACAACTATGCTTAATTAGTTGTACAGCAAACTAGAGTATGCTTGGATTGACCCCGTTAGAACTATCCAGCATATTTTAGCTCTAGCTGATTCCATCTAATAACTCTCCAGCCATCTGCCTCAACCTTATTATATATAAAAAAGCTAGATATATAGTTCTACTTGCGATGGATCCAAACATGACCTTATCTGTCGATCCTTTTACCAAAAGACCAAAAGGAGTATCACCTAGTAGAGCTTAATTACTGCATGCCGGACAAATTTGTTGCAGGGTTAGTGGGAAAAATATTAAGATGGCACACGGGGATAAGTACTATGACTATTCTGACAAAAAGTTCAAAGGTGATAAGTGTCATACTCCCTCCTTCCTTAAATATATGACGTTTAGGACAAGAAATTTAGTTCAAAATAAACTAATTTTGTTGTACTAAACGTCATATATTTAAAGACGGAGAGATTAGTACTCTGTACTCCCATTTGTGCGTCCACAGTTCACACTATAATCAAATGAATGAAGGGGAATAATTATGTTTTTACCGAGTCAAAACACGTAGGGAAAAGTTAATATAGAATCAATGATTTCATCAAGAAGACAAAGTACACCGCCGGCGACGGCCTTATTCCGTTCGCCGGTCATTTTCCAAGTCATTTTCCGTGTGCCTCTCGTTTGCTTGTGCCGTTGTGTGTAATGGATATGATCTCATCTTGTAACTAGGTAAATTCCCTGCGTGTTCCTGCAGATATATTGTTTATGTTTAATTTTATATAATTATATGATGTCCTTGAAAACGAAGAGGAGGAGAACCGAAGGGCAACTCACAATTTTGACGGCGACGATCCCGTAGGTGTCGATGTGCGTGGCTGAAACAGCAGCAACAACATGAGCGCGGTCAGTCAGGCACAACAAACAGTAAACCAAAAAAATTCGGGATTGGGAATTGGAGCGGCCAGCTCAGAGCTCACCGAGGTAGATCTCGCCGAAGGATCCGCAGCCGATCTTCCGGCCAAGCTTGAACTTGCCGTCGACGATGGGGTCCATGCGCGCGCTAGCTTCCTGTGGTGGCCGTGATTCGGGAATCACTTCCGCTGCGGGGCTATTGGTTGGACTCCTGCGTACGCGTCGTAGGGGCCTCGGGGCGGCCGGCCTCCACCTCGCGCCGTGCGGGCGCCCAGGCTCGGCGGTGGCGGGAGGTGAGGAGCGGGTCACAGGGGAGCTGCTCTCTTCACCGGCCGCCGGCCCCTCCACGATGGAGAGAGGAGCAGCTCCTCCCCACGCTGTCGACGGCGGCCTTGAGGGTGTCTGGACGCAGCCCTGGAGCTCTAGGTAGCGCGTGTCGGCTGCAACTGCAGGATCTCTACCCAGGCTCGGCGATAGCGGGAGGCGAGGAGTGGGTAACAGGGGAGGCGAGGAGCGGCGGCGGCGGTCCGATCCGCCCTCCCACTCCCTCTCCCGCGACGGCAACAACGGAGGCCAAGCTCCAGTCGGACGGCGGGCATCGAGATCCGCCCCGCGGTGGAGAACCTCGCCGGCGCCTCCCTCCGGGCCTCGCGACGGGTGACGACGTGCAGGTGCCGGTCAGTGCCCCTTCTCTCCCTCTCTCTCCCACTTCCGGTGTGCAGGTCGAGGCCATCCTCGCCGCTACAACGTTTTCGTCCGGTAAACGCTACTAGAGCGTTTTATGGATGCGACGACGCCCTGGTAGGGAGGGGAAGGGGTGGTGGCGGGAGGCGAGGGGGCTTTGGTGGGGAGGCGGCGGGACGGCGGCGGCGTGGGATCCGTGGGGGCGCTGGCGGGGAGGTGACGAGAGCCTGGATTAGGCCCCCCTAAGCGACAAGATAATTACCCTTGGGATGGAGTCTTCTGACACCATTGACAGCGTCAAGGCTAAGATCCAGGACAAGGAGGGATGCAGATTTTTGTCAAGACCTTCATCGACAACTCTCCGCCTCGTCTCCGACTACTCTCCGCCCCGCACGACAACTCTCCGCCCCACACGACTACGCTCCGCCTCGCACGAGTACTTTCTGCCTCGCCTCCGACTACTTGTTCGCACGAGTAGTCTCCGTCTCCGACTAAGGCAGGGCCCGCCCATAGAGGTCGCAGCGCGGGATCAGGGGCTCCACACGAACGTGGCGCGGCCCTGACGCTCGAACTTCCCCACGACGACACGCAAGGCTCCAGTTCTCCACGTCATGCAAACACCCCAGCTGGCAGGGCGCGAGGGCGGCTTATTCTGACAGGAGCCGTAATGCCGCACTGTGCGCCCGCGCGGCCTCCAACACGCCGTCCCGTCCAACATCTGCGGCACGCCACCCCGTCAGAGTAGGTACTCAATGACCATCTACGGGCGGCGCCTACCTACACTTAGGCAATAACGTGGCGGGCCTAATCAACTCTCAAGGGAGCTCAGTCATCTAAGGAGGAACTCGGAGAAGGTGCCAAGTGTTCGGAATATACAGTACCGCCCGCACACGCGGCAGCCGCCAACGCCACTACACCTCAGCGCCCTTCAATGCATCCTGACGGACATCGACATGGGAAAAGACCTCCCAACACCATAGCACTGTAGCACATATTTGTATTCCCTCTTTGCCCCTTACCCTTGCGTCTATAAAAGGGGAGGAGTGCAACCGTTTGAGAGGCTGATCGATCGACTACTTTGTAACCCCTACTACAGACTTCCCTGGTATAAGAACACGATCGCTCGAAACTGGACGTAGGGTATTACTCTTAGGAGGCCCGAACCAGTATAAACCCCCGTGTCTCTTGTGCCAACCATCCGGGTCCGACACACGATCTAATACAAATTTACTGCCGGCGGTAGAGAACCCCGACAGGAGGGGACGGAGACGTCACGGGGTGGCGGGTCGCCGGGGATTGATTGCTGATGATGTCAGCACGTGACGTGGCGAGCTCAGGATTAAGAGAAATAGGGGTGGAACTTTTAGTGAGTACCAATTATATAGTTGTTATAGATACTGTGCACTTGAAACTGCAAGGAGATGCATATGTCAAATAATGTGTTTATTGTTCGTACATACTTGTCCAGTTAGATAAAGGGCCTGTTTGGGGTAGCTGGAGCTTTTCCAAAAGCTGCTAGTCTGAAAAGCTCACTTGCTGGTCCGAGAATCTGCTGGTCCGAGAGTCTGCTGGTCTGATAAGCTGGTCTGTTTGGCAACCGAGCTTTTGGATGGCTAGCTGATGAGCTGAGGAATGAAAAGTCTGAAATACCCTCTGTTATAATAAATGTCTGATTACTTGTGAACTGTAATGATTGGTTTAATACTGTTTTATATTATTTATTGATAACTTAATAATTAATACTTAATATTAAAATAATGAAAAAATGGTAAAATTAATTTATATAATCATACTATTTCATTGAGCATACACCAATGCACATCCCAATCTCGGCTAGTATTTTCAAGCCATACAAAATACCAACGTGCTACTATTTACATACAAAATGAGTTAGTGCACCATCATAATTGTGCCTACCCTCTGTCTGCCATCAAGGAGTTCGCAATGAAATCACGAAATGCACACATATCAACATCACTTTCACTAGATAAATCAATAGGTGGGATGTGTTCTTCATCGTCATCAACTTCTGGGATGTAATCTTCATCGTCATCGCACCTTTGAAACAGATCGTCACTTAAAGCGCTATCACGAATAAAGTTATGAAGTGCCATGCATGCAATGATGATCTTCTTTTGCTTCTCAACCGGGAAACTTGGCATATGTAATAGAACTCGCCATTTCATTTTCAACACTCCAAAAGAACGTTCAATCACATTGCGAAGAGAGGAGTGAGCATGGTTAAAAACCTCTTTGAGACCACTTGGCCTTCGGCCACCTTGAAATTCAGGCAAATGATACTTTTGGCCTCTGTAGGGAGCTAGGAAACCTTTCTTGTTTGGATATCCAGAATCAACAAGATAATATTTTCCTATATGTGAAAATAATGTGAGATCACACACACATGTAACATATATGACAAGGGCAAAAGTAACATGTTGTTTTTACCTTCAGGAGGATGTGGAAATTCATCTGAGTAGCGACACAAAGTATCAGATAGCATATAATATTTTCCTATATGTGAAAATAATGGTTCAGCACATTAAATTGGTTGAACATATAAAACTGGTTTAGATAGCACACACATGGCAGAGAACAGCATAAAAGGGTAGCATTACATAATTGCAACTGAAATAAAAAGGGTAGCATTACATATAAAGGATACAACACATGAGTGACACTACTCTATTTCTTTTTCCTCTCCTCGTACATCCTCTTCAGCCAAGCCATCTTTCCATCATTGGTTTTCATGGAACGAAACACTGCACGGTTTTCACGCTTAACAAAGAGTTGAGTGGCCATAAAATGCTCATCACTTCCTTCACTAGCCCCTGCATTGACAGCTTGATCCATAAGCTCTATGATGTCATCTTCAACCTTTTGTTCATTTTTGCTCTTACTAGTAGACAACACATCGATAAGTCGAGACACTTGCTTAACTTCAGAACCCTATGCATAAATCCATAAACAAACCCTAGTGTGGGAAGGGAGATCTGCATACCGTGGAGATGCGCCGACGGGGAGCGGTGCGCCGGCCGGAGGCGCAACAGCAGGGAGAAGAGCGGCCGTCCGGAGGAGCAACAGCAGGGGGCAGGCGGCCTGGCGCGGCGCCGGCGGGGAGCAGGCCTCCCGGGTTGGAGCGGCGACGGTGGAGAGCGGGAGACTGGGGCGCCGGCCGGAGAGGCGCTGCAAGGGAGCGGGGGCGCCGGCCGGAGGTGCGCCGACGCCGGGGCGGGAGGGCACGCGCCGCCCTGGATGCGAAGAGGAGGGAGCGGCGCGTCCGTCTCTTCGGGAGGGAGCAGCGCGAGAGGCAGAGGGCCAAGGGCCGGTGCGCGAGGGAGAGAAAGGAGAGCTCTGTATATATACCAGTGGCAATTGCGGGTAAATAACCTGAAGTTTGTGGGGAGGTTTAAAACGGTTCACCGCAAAAGCTCGGGAAGCTCCTCCGGCCGAGCTTTTCGACCCTAGGCAAAAATGCGTTTTTCGGTTTGGTCGCTGGTGGGAGAATCTGAGCTGTTTGGAGGAGCTTCTAGCTTTTCCAGCTGGTTGGACTAGCAGAAGCTGTCTCCAAACAGGGCCAAAGTCTCAGAGGTCTCAGAGATAAACTTCCATCATACATCTCATGGTTGAGTCAGAGGCTCCGAGCATGCGGTCACGTTCGTTCGGTTTCCTCCTTCTCAGCCCCTGCTGCTGGCTCTTCAAAAGTAAACCAAAATTTCTAACAAAAAATATGGATGGATAAATATGGATATTATTTGTGTGCTGTAAAGTTTTCTCTAATCACAAATAGAGAAAACACTTACGCAAGAAGAAGCAAAGAAAAGAGAAATCTACATGTGAACAGTTGTGGGTGCAACGAACTGTTATGTCTGGTATGTAACTCAATAACATTGTCCAAAATAAATTTACATGTAATTAGTTGATTTCTCTATAGATCCTTATTTTTGTTGGATTTTTTTTTCATATACAATGTTAGACGTGCTGCTGTGATTGGTAATCTGGTAATTCTAAGTTCTAACCCGTGTTTTCAATCAGGGTCATATAGAGATCAACTACTTGAGTTAGAGTATTGCATAAGACAAGAGAAGGATTCTTAAAGGATGAGGAGATTTAATCAGGTGAATAAATGGTGAAAGATTTGTATACCAAAGAAAAGGATAGTTTCGGTAATCAAGATATGGAAATGGTTATAAAATAGTTGTATAAGTCATGGTAGAAATTAAACTCTCTGGAATTAAAGAAGAAAGATACAGTTGTGCATTTCTCAGTTAAAATTGCATGTGAACCATGATATTCATATATTCCTACTATAAGGTTTTAACCATAATAATAGGAGATAGGGAAAATATGGAATTTATTTATTATTTATGTGGACAAATTTATTTTAACAATAATTTTGAAAATGTGTTAACCAAATGCACAACGAGTAAAATGTTTTTGTTATTGTTAGTATGGCAAATAACTATTGACGTCTCATATTAAGGAAATGATTTGACGAAAGCATGCAAGATCAACTAAGAAGGACTAGAAATATGTTAAAATCTATATATTGAGCAATGAAAATAATTGTCATAATAACTAGGTTTGGGAGAAATAAGGAATGGTATTTCTCATATTTTCGTTTTCTATACATGAATTTACTCTAAAATTTTATTTGGCTAATTTTGCCAAACTCAGTATTCTTGTTACTAAAAATAATTTATCAATGCAAATGATTTTTTTGCAATGAACAAGAGACTATACAGCAATTGTTATTTTGTGTGAGATGCAAAGTTTTCTTTGAAGAAAAAATTGTGTGACCTGTTATGGAGATCATCTCCAAAATGCATTTCCCATGGACTTCCACCCACAAGATGAAGACTTATTGTAATTATTTTGTTTAATTACATGAGTTGGGATTTGAATTAAGACCTCTAACTCGCATGCACCAACCGGTTAAAAAAAGGTTAACCGATAGAAAAATCTGGTCAATTCACATATAGTTATACGTTAACTCATAACACTATGCAATTTGTGTTGGTTGCGTTGTTAGTTTCATTTTTTTGGGTGGTGGGAGTTGGGGGTGGGGGGTGTCAAGGTAACCGATGCACTTTGCTTTTTTTTTCCTCCCAAATAGAAACATAAGCTGGCACATAACAAACGATAGGGACGTATTTTTTCCTTTCTTTTGGAAAATCAAATCTTTAGATATAGAAACAAATTCAAGCTTTGCAAAACATTTTGGTGGTCAATTGATTGTTATTCTGCAATATGCAGATGACGCCACCACTTCCCTATCACACTGGCACTCTGTTTTTAACCGAAAAAAAGATAGGCACTATCAATTCACTGCCTTTTAAGTATGCAGCCTATAATGTATTTCAAGAATGCTGCATTGTCCTTGTGCTTCTTGCTTGGAGTCGAAGCCTTCCCTTATTCTTAGCGTATCCCTTAAAATCGACTAACTTGCTGGGTTATGCAGTTATGCTGCTGATCATACTCAGAGCGATGCAGGGCTGGTCAACAGGCACCTGCAATCAAAGAAACAGATCCCACGAGAAAACATATAAGCTTAAATTCAGGAATTTCACATGAGACACCACAATTGCTGGGGACTTCGGACTTACGTAATGCCCAGCTCCTAGAATCCAGTAAAAATGCAAGTTCTTGTAGGACCTGACGAAGGCCTTGACGCCTTTGCTGTCACCGCAATACAGAGGCTGCCGTGGCAGGCTCAGAAAGGTCTTCAGACCATCCCATCTGAAATCAGTGCACCCCCGAATGGAGAAAGCATACAGTCACTCAGATATTGTCCAGAGCCTGCTAGAATGGGTGGAATGAGGCAAACACTTACTTGAGCTTCTGAACCCATGCTTCTGCGCCGTCCGTCGAGCAGATTACATCGACCTTCAGATAGGAAAAAGACATGTTAATATATCATATATGATATATTGATCATCTAAATGTCTCAATTAGTTGATCATGTGAGCCACAGCCACTAGGCATGTGAGCTAGCGGTTGTTGGGAAAATTCCTTGTGCTGCCTTAGATCTCATGTCCTTAATTCCTTCCTGGCAAAAGGGATCCTCATGGGCTGTCCATCCAAAAAAGCCTTGCCTGGAACAATCTTTTATTGGAATTTCCTTGGCATGGACCAGGGTGTGATTGTCCTATGTGCAATCTCTGATTAAACTTTACAATCAAGTTTCACATTTCTTTGTTATGGTCCGGAAGGATGGCATCTTTTCTGAACATGAACATGCATGTCTTTTTTGAAAGACATGAATGTCGGCGTCATGTTATCCTGCTCTCCCACAGTTTAACAAAGCTAGTTATTCTTGTACTATACTCTTTTTCTTATCCAGGATGCTTCCATTTTCTGATGCCGTTGCTGAACCTGAATACTACTACATTTGATCAAAAGAACTGTGAGTTGATGTGGAAGATGCAAACATCTGTTTGCTTTCAGTTTTCTCCATCGCCACCCATGCACTAAACCACAACATACAATCTATGTCCTTTAGTTTCATGGAGTGATGTTTTTGCAAAGAATGGGAATCTTTAGATAGAATGCCAATGCAGTAAATATTGATAATTAGCTCGAGTAGTTCCAATTTGCTAATACTAGAAATAGCAGAGTAGTAATGCTACCTGGCCATTGTACACTGTCACATTTATGCCATAAGACAGCAGCTCATCAATCTGAAGCAGGAAAACAATGAGCTTTCAAAAAAAAAAAACAAATACCACTATATATATAATTCTGTAGGAATTTTGAAGGCGCGTTTTGTATCACGAAAAGTTCCTTGCTAGCTTGCCTCATCGATTCTTGGCTTCATAAAATCGTTGACCAGCGAGTTGTAGACCGAGTCAGATTGCTGCCCCCACCTACAATTATAAGAATTCTAGCATCATCACAAACGTCGACACGAAAGCGACTCTGATGTGAAAGTGATGCTCACTTGAAGTCTTTGGGGATGATCTTGAGCTTCTCCCTGATCACCCCGTTCATGATGCCATCGATGGTGTTGGAGTCTGCAGAGTCCTGACTGCTGAGGTATGTAGAGTACTTCTTGGCCTGCTGCAAGTTTCCCAGAGATGAACCTGTCGATGCCGCTGACGTCGACACCGGGTCCATGCCGCTGTCAAGAAGGAAATTGTACACGTCCTGCCGAAGCAAAACATGAAAGAGAATTATTCTGTGATAAAAAAGACCCATAAAGTGTGACAGATATTTGGGACTTACGACATTGCCGCTCTTGTCAGCGATGAAATCCAGCAGATCGCTCCAGGACCTCTGCGACGCGGCCCACTGCCCCGCCGCGATCTGCTCCTTTACTGTCTCCGCCTTCCTGAGATCGTGGCATAGGTAGTAAGATAAAGGTCAAGAATGGCAAATGGTGGCTACCTTTTCGACTGTTCCACCCCAGCACCGGCCACCGGGCTTACTTGTTTGCGTCGTCGCCGGCGTTGTCATCGAGCCTCGACACGCTTAGCAGCAGCGGCGTGTAGGCTAGCTGCACCATCCGAAAACCTCTCATTTTAGCTCCCAAATCCCAATTCATGCGCGGAAAGATCGAAGAAATGGTACCTCACCGTGAAATCCTCCGTCGAGATCCAGCTGTCCCCGAGCGCGACACCTGTTGCAAGAGACGCGAGAATTTAAATGCACACAGACGCATCGAACTGTTTGACAACGACGTTGATCGGATCGTCGAGCGGGATGGAATCGATCCTTACCTGCGAGCGTGATGTTGAGCTCGCCGGCGCGGGCGGCCCTGGCGACGGAGGCGCCGAGCGTGGCGGCGTACTTGCCGCCGTAGGACTCGGCGACCAGGAACAGCGGGCTGCTCCGCAGCGTCGGCACCTCCTCGACGAGCGCCTTGAGCACCGTCGTGGCGTCCGCCGCCTGCTGCCAGTCGGTCGTCACGAACAGGGTGCTGTTCTCCACGTAGCTGTACCCGGTGCCGACCGGGTTGTCCTGCGCCGCGCCGCCGTACAATTAAAGACCGAGGCAGCTTCGTAACCATCACGACGGCAACGGCGTGGAAGAAGAGGGAGCAGTGCAGAGCTATCAGCGTCGCTATCTGAGAGACTAACCAGAAAGATGAGGTCGGCCTTCTGCAGCCAAGTCGAATTGCGCGGCTTGAGATCGACGTCCAGCGGCCCGATCTCCTGAAAGTTGCCGAGCCCGACGCCAGATGCGCCCTGGGAGGGATCGGAGAAGACGATGGTTGATCACAACACTTTCGACAAGTCCTCATGAAACAGAGTAGGACGAACTCATGGTGTGAGGAGGAGAGACAGGTTCGTACGGGGCCACCCTGCAGCCAGAGGACAGTCGGCCATGGCTTGGACGGCGTCAACGTCCGCTGGGGGCTCTTGTAATACCACCAGAACAGGTGAGCCCCTGCGGCAGCAACGCATCAACGGCGGCATCTCATTAGACGCGTAGCATCAGAGGAGAAAATGGAGAAAGATCTGATTCGCGACGAGGGGTTGTTTTAACTTTTACCTGGCCGGACTTCGACGTAGCCCCAAAGCTCGGAGCCGTCGGGGGTCGAGGCGGTGGAACCGGCAACGAGGATGCCGAAGCAGAGGAGCGGGAGGAGCAGAGCAACCGCGTAGCCGGGCATGTCCATGTCGAAGCTAGGGGAGAGTGATGAGGAGGCCTCCGTGGTCTGTGGCCTTGTGGTTGTGACCAAAGAGCGCACGGTTGAAATAGTAGCGCGTCGCTAAGCTTCGCTGAGACCGTCATAACATCGAATCCAAAACAACATTAGTCCATCAAATTGTGCTCCCGAACAAACAGATTATTTTAAAATTAACTTATTAAAAAGTTGTTTAAATATCAGATCTCCTAGCTAATAATCAAAATTATTTATGTACAACTCTCCCATCTATTTAATATTCTATCATCCTACTAATATAGATATAGCGATTGACTTCTCATTAGTATTTATTCTATATATAAACTTTTTCATCTATGTCCACACATGCTTACGTTATGAAAACCATTGTTTATCGCTTCCTCGCATACTAGTACATAATAAATGATCTACATAGTGACACCCATTATGCATACATACTTTGACTTAATATTTTTATAATGACACTGACAGAATTTTTCTGAATCATATATTGTCTTACTATAATAAGTACTATGCAAATGATTTAGATTCAATTTAGGGTTACTCGTGTTATTTTTAATAATGGTATATATGGGTAAGTTAGATGCGAAGTTATAGGATTATTTTAAATTATTTTAAATGATATAAGTGGGTAATTTAGATGAAAGGGGTTATTTTTAGTTTATTTTATTTAATAGCACAAGTCTAGCCAGCCTCATCTCACGTGTGTTGCGGTGCCGCTGTGTATGGGTGGGGTAGGAATTCGGAAATTTTCTCGATCTGTGTGAGAAAGTCTTCTTCTTAATACAATGATGTGGGGTGGTCTTACTCCCCACAGGTCGAGTTTTTTTAATAGCATAGATGGTTAATTTAGGTATAGACTTAGGGAGTTATATTAGGTTATTTTCATGCTTGATTCATTTTTTATAAAATATAATAGATATAATGATTATGATGGTTTGAGTCTAACGAATTGATCGACAGATGATTTATTTTTTAAAATTTTTTTAAAAATCTCACTAGCGTGTGCACCTAGTATTCCAGGTGGTTTCACGTAGAGACCTCAAAAGAAGTTTTCAATTAGTAATAACTTGTAAGATAAGATAAGATGGATAATGATCAAAATTACTTATCAGATTTGTTCGACAGTATATATGACAGAATTTTCACCCTCATATACTGAGCAAATTTTAATTTAAAAATACACGGCGTACATGGCGTGTATTCCCTGTAACAACTAACAAGAAATGGAAATTAAAGATCATGTGTCCTAATCCAAATGAATGGAAGGATGGAGATGGTCGTCAAATCGTGAACTGTTGATGTTTACTCAAAACAGATCGGCGATGGATGACAGGGATTACAACACAGTGGCACGGTTTCGCCGGCCATTTTATGCGTTCCAGCCCCTGCCTTGTTGCTTTATTTTTTATTTTTTGCGCGGAAAGGGATTTCCATTAACTCAAAGACGCAACAATATTGCCCGCCACACCTGTGCTACGGCGCAACCTCTCGGCTGGTCACCGGCTCGCCGCCACCGGACGCCGCCTAGGATTGGGATTGGATTGTGAAGGATCGTATACACGACCGGAGAGGGAGTGAAGGGAAGTCGATAAAAATTCTTTGAAAAGAACTCGGTCAAAGTCCTACTTAAATCCGAGTCACACATGGAAGATGGATCGAATCAAACGCCAATCGCCAAGACAACAAGGTTATGGATCACCCACAAGTCTTAGGAACGATTCCTCGAAGCACACGCGGAAGCACAAGAAGAGAATCAAAGGAACCGAACAAACTTGGCTAGTTCCTGCGTCCAGGTCGGACAGTTCGCCAGGCTACCGCGGACAGTCCGCCAGAGAGGCGCGGACAGTCCGAAATAGACACAGGAGCTAACAGAAACTTCGGGGGGAAAACCACCCCACGCGGATAGTCCGACCGGGCTCCGCGGACGGTCCGCCAAACTCGCTGGACACCTCAGACAAAAGGAAGCCACACACCACACAAAACACAGCACCACGCGGACAGTCCGCATGCAACACGCGGACAGTCCGCAAACCGCCTGCAACACCAAAACTCCAAGCCAACGGATCGAAACGCGAACGCGTATGAACACGGATGAACACGCGACGAACTGCAGTCGCGCGGACAGTCCGCACGCGTCCCGCGGACAGTCCGCCAGGCGCAGACAGAGCAGAAAAAGCCCGACCTCGCGAGGTCAACTCTCCAAATCCATCACCGGATCTCCCAAACGGCTAGAGCTCTTGAGACAAGATTTAGGGGAGGTAAGAAGCGTCATAAGAGGAAGCTATGCCCCAAAAATCTCAACCTCTAACTCACTAAAACACCGGGAATCGCGGATCACACGAACCACCACCAAGAAATCGGTCTCCGACCAAAAACTCACGAATCGAAGGCTTTTTCCGGCGTTTGAGGGGTCAAGATCACACACAAAGATGCACAAGGCATCTACCCATGATCCCCTCAAAGAAATCCGAGAAGAAACGCCCTCAAATCCCCGAATCGAGCGAAGAACGAAACTCCCCAAAAATAGCTGCGAAAATGACACAAAAATCACAGAGAACTAGGAGATCACCGCAACGCCGAATGCTTCCATACATCCAGAGGTCAGAGTCTATACAAGAATCTAACCTAAGGAAAGCAGAGGAAAAGAAGCAGTCCAGAGCGATCTACCGGTGGAGGAAACCCTAGAGTCCAAGAGAGAGATGCCATCCACCTCTCCGCTATTTATACGAAGTCCACCGGAGGAAGGTAAATGACCACGCTACCCCTACAACTCAAATAGAAGATACACACCCCTCAGGGGCAATATGGTCTAGTCTTCATCGAGCGGACACGCTTCCACCGCGGTTTCGCTTCGCATCAACGCAAGCCCCGCGATCACGCCACGTGCCCCCCTTCTCGAAGCTTCCCGACGCTCCCAGATCACCGTCTCCGTCGCATCGGGCCTCCGACTTGGTTTTGCGACCCAAACGAAGAAACCGTCCACCGATGATTTTGTGGGCAAACCAACAAACCCCGCGTGCAAGTTTCGGGCTCGATCCGCTACCTTGCACCGGCCCATGTTCACGACTTCAGCCCGCCAATCTTGCACCGCACGGCTCGCACTTGACCCCATCGGCCACCGGGTTCATCGAACCAAACCTACTTGCCTCTCCATCACCCGGAGGCCTTCACGGCTAAGGCCTTTCGCACTTGTTCTTCACCTGCACCGACACGAGTCAAACCGCAACCTGTACCTGGACACTTAGCCAAGCATCAGTCCACACAACATTGTCAATCACTCATCACTAAGGAGCGACCCTCCACTGGTCTTTGGACACACCTGGTCCTCAGATTGTGATGCCAGTTTAGGGAAGCGGCGCAAGCCCTACGCGCACAGAGGGAGAGGCTTAATTTTTTTTGAGAATGAAGGGAGAGAGGCTTGCTTGATGGGAGGGGGTCCTTTGATGGACCAACTGATGGGCCTTTTGGGTGAGTGGCGGGGTGGGCCGGCCTATTGGAGGATGGATGGAGGAGGCAAGCGATGCAAGAGGTGAATCCTATCTAAATAATAGAATTTTTTTCCTTCAATTTGCAAAAATAAATGTCGGATCAAATTTTTTTCAAAACTAGAATTTTTTTAAAAAAACTAGACATCCACTGCTGTTGTAAATGACGGTAGGCACCTCCCGCCACTTGAAATTTTGGTTGGAGCGATTCCAGCCGCCGTTCCTAGTGGCGGCAGGGACAACTTCTTTTCAAAAAAATCATAACTTTTTGGTATGAACTAGGATGGAGATGAAATTTATATGAAAATTGTAACTTTCGACGAGATCTACAACTTTGTAGTTCAAATATTTTTCATTTGAAGTCATCTTCCGACTCAAAAAATTGATATTCAATCCAGATCTCAGTTTACGGTATCCTGATCTTCATAGTATATCGATTTTTTGAGTTCAAAGATGACTTCAAATGAAAAATATTTGAACTACAAAATTGTAGATCTCGTCGAAAGCTACAATTTTCATATAAATTTCATCTCCATCCGAGTTAATACCAAAAAGTTATGATTTTTTAAAAAGAAGTTGTCCTTACCGCCAATTGAGATCTGCATCGTATATCGATTTTTTGAGTTCGAAGATGACTTCAAATGAAAAATATTTGAATTACAAAGTTGTAGATCTCGTCCAAAGTTACAATTGTCATATAAATTTCATCTCCATCCAAGTTCATACCAAAAAATTATGATTTTTTGAAAAGAAGGTGTCCGTGCCGCCAACTGAGATCTGGATCGTATATCGATTTTTTGAGTTTGAAGATGACTTCAAATGAAAAATGTTTGAACTACAAAGTTGTAGATCTCGTCGAAAACTACAATTTTCATATAAATTTCATCTCCATCCGAGTTCATACCAAAAAGTTATGATTTTTTGTAAAGAAGTTGTCCCTACTGCCACGGGGAACGGCGGCTGGAATCGTTACAGTAACCCGCGTGAGCAACCGCCGGTAGGCTACCAACCGCTGTTTCAGGTGGCGGTAGGTCCCTACCGCTGTTGTAAATGGCGGTGGATGTCTAGTTTTGAAATTTTTTAAATCTGACATTTATTTTTGCAAATTGAAGGAACAAAATCTGTTGGATCCTCACCTCTCAACCCTAACTACTCATTTCGTTCCCTATCCGGCGCCGCCCTCTGGGAGAGGTTGAGGTTGGTTGACACAGGCGAATCTAGAGGGTGAACCGGGTGGGCCAAGAATCCGCCCAAGTATTCCATTGATTTTCTTCACCCTGCTGAGCTTTTTTTAACCCAGCCAGGCAGCAGCAGCAATGCAGGTAGCACCGAGTCACTTGGCCCGCTAACAAACCCAGCCATTTAGCCCACTCTAAGAGCCTGATTGGTTGGATTCCAATCTTTGCCCAACCAAATTCAAGGCATGCCTAAAAATTTTGGACATCAATTGGTTCATCACCAAGAAATTGGCATGCCAATTTTTTTAGCCAAATACATTGCAAGTTACTAGGAACTTCATAAGGGAAAAAGTATATGTTGTCACATTTTGGCAACAAACCAAGTGATGTCTAAATTTTGTACCCTAGTTTTGGCATGTCTTGATTTTGGCAAACTCTCATTTCGGCATGCCCTCATTTTGGTTAGGCAAAAATTGGTACCAAACCAAGCAGGCCCTAACTTCGCCAGTGCTCGTCGGCCCCCGCGGGGGAGCCGGCCGCAAGCTCGGCACCAACTCTCATGGCCTTCATACCCGACGACGCCACCGCCGGCGGCCACCGCCGCCAGCCTCCGCCAGCCTCGCGCTCGGTTGCTCCGCAATCCGCGACACGGCGTGCCTCCTTCAGCGCCACGATGCTGATGCGCGCTCTTCATCGTGCTGCTACTTGCCTGTTGACGCTGCTAGCTCGCTAGTCTTACTGCCTGCGGCTTGCTTGCTCTTACTCGTGCTCTACTGCTGCTTAACGCTGCTGCTCATCGTAAGTCCACCGCTGCTGCTGCTCGCTGATTGCTCATTGGGTTGTGCTGATACTGAAGAAATGAGTATTTAAGTCCGCAAGTGTATGTATACATCATACATGTGTATAAACTTGAAGTATACTTCTTTGTTTGTAAAAAAATAGTTGGGTATTTTCGGGAATACACATGCGTCAATGTAGCTCCGCCTTTGTGTAGCATCTTACCACCGGTTCAAATGACATTTTGTAGGTACCGTCGTTTGAACCGGCGGTAGAAGTATAGTTTTGCAAAATTTTCAAACTGTCATTTATTTTGCGAAATCGTAAAAAAAATAATATAGAAATAAAAAAAACTCCATCGTGCCTGCAAACCTTAACGGAGCAAGCCCATGGCCTGCATCAGTTGTCTCCTTGTGCAGTGGCCCAGCCCAGATATATATGACATCCCCCACCCACAAGGTCAACTACTTACTGGTCAAGCAAGGTACGTACATGCGGTTTGCATGCTCCAACTTTCTCCTGTTGCATTGAAAGAATTTTTTTTAGTTTTTTTCATTTTTTGAAAATAAATACCGGATTTGAAAATTTTCAAAACTAAACATCCTCAGCTGTTGTAAACGGCGGTTGCAACTAACCGTCGTTTACAACGGCGGTACGTGGTCCAAGCCGCCGCTTGAAACGACGGTTGGTGACACGTCCAACGGTCGGCGGGCGGACCTCCTCCCGCCGTTTGAAGTGGCGGGGGGCCCTCCTACCGCCACGTGGAACGGCGGTTGAGCCAACCGCCGTTTTGAACGGCGGTAGGGGGTCCGCCCGCCTATAAGGTGCCGGGTGCCCCTCCCACCCCTCCACACACACACCCCCTCTCGCCGCGCGAGCCCTCCAGCTGCCCCGCGACCGCCGATATGTTTTTTTATTTTCAGTATTAGAAATAGTTTATAAAATAGTAAACATTGTTAGAAGTAGTTTAGAAAATAGTAGAAATAGTTAGAAAATAGTTTAGAAAGTCTAAAAATAGTTTAGAAAATTTAGAAATAGTTTATAAAATCTAGAAGTAGTTTATAAAATCTAGAAATAGTTTAGAAATTTTCAAATATAGTTTAGGAATTGTAGAAATAATTTAGAAAATAGTAAAAATGTTAGAAATAGTTTAGAAATTTTAGAAAATAGTTTAGAAATTTTATAAATAGTTTAGAAACTTTAGAAATAGTTTAGAAATTGTAGAAATAATTTAAAATTTGTAGAAATAATTTAGAAATTTTAGAAAATAGTTTAGATATTGTAGAGATAGTTTACAAATTCTAGAAATGTTAAAAATGCTTTAGAAATTGTAGAAAATAGTTTAAAATTCTAGAAATTGGCTTAGAAATTCTTGAAATTAGTTTAAAATTGTAAGAATAGTTTAAAAATTCTAGGAATGCCTTAAAGTTGTTTAGAAACTGTTTATGATTCATCATTGTTTTGCAGGTATGGCTAAAGAACAGGCTGCTCCGCAGGCTACTCCGCAGCAGCCTCCTGCACCACCGGAGCTTGTTATGCAGTACGTGCTTCCGGTCCTTTTTGACGCGAGGATTGACAAGGAGCACCGGTCGTACTACTCCGCGACTTGCGGTGCGACCCTAGGCACTGTACGTGCGCGCACTCCGGCGCACTACATGTCGCTAGACGAGCGTTGGGTTCCCAAGTGCGTAACACAATACCTTATTAATGATAATATATCATTGCATTTTTCATTACACTAACTGCTATTACATTCTTTTGAGCAGGATACGCGCAGCACGACTTCTCCTGCTGGCACGGTTGGTGGAGGGGAACCACATGCGGGCCCAGCTTCGTCCACAGGACCGCCACACGCGGTTCGGGTTCGACTACAGCCTGATCTCCGCACTACTCAATCGGTGGCGCTCAGAGACACACTCCTTCCACTTCCCGTGGGGGAGATGACGCTGACTCTGCAGGACGTGGCTCTGTTGCTCGGGCTACCGATTGGAGGCGAGGCGATGGGACCGCGGGACATCCCCGACACGTGGCGTCAGGATCTGCTGCAGAGGTTCGCGCCAGTGGTCCGCAATGCTCACACCGTCGAGCCAGTCGTGCCCTTCCAGCACCCTCACGGACCGACCCCTGCTTGGTTGCGGTAGTACAGCGTACGTATTCTGATGTTTCTTAACAATTTTTAATGTTTCTTAACAATTTCTTAAAAAATTTAGCACCTGCTCGCCCTTCAGTGCAGCTGCTGCAGACCTGCTCGCCTACAGTGCAGCACCAGCAGTGGTCAGCACCTGCTTGCAATTCAGTGCGGCAGCAGCTGCAGACCTCCCAAGGTGACAACCTTCATTATCTATCTCCAACCCTATACGCTCTTCACAAGAAAGTTGCTAACAAATTATAATTCAATGCAGTTTACAGTTTTCTGGACACACCAGAGTCCTCGAACCCGACCATGGACGACATCTACCTAGACGTCGAGGACATCACGCAGCTGACGCCAGAGGACCAGCAGCCGCAGCTGACGCAGTAGCACCAGCAGCTCCAGCAGGCGCCGCAACAGGAGCAGCCGCTGACGCAGCAGTTGGGATCTCAGCTGACGCAAGAGCACCAGTAGGCCGGGTTCGAGGAGGCGGCGGCGGCTGGATCAGGGGTGATGCTGTCCCCCCGGACGTTGGTGCCGTCGGGATTTGGAGCAGCACCCGAGGCGTTGGCGACACCGCCCCCCGATCCGAACGCCGCACGACGACGCCAGGCACCACCGGACCCCCTCACGTACCCCAGCAACCGTAGGGCAGCACAGGCAGCCAGGAGTGCGGCATGGGGACCGCCGCAGCCGCGCACGAAGCGCGACCGTATGTAGTTCTTTCGTAGCGAACTCTTAGTTTTGTAAACTATTATTGTTTTATCGATCTTTGTGTTACCTTGTTAGTATTATATTGGTATTTTTCACTTCGTCCTCGTAGAATCGGAGCTCTTCCATGAAGAAAACGTTCGGGACCAACGTCGCAGGAAAGGGTGAGAGACGCAAAGATAAAAGAAAAGAAAAAAAGGAAAAAAAGAAAAAATAAAGAAAAAATAAAGCTCCAACCGTCGCTTGGAATGGCGGTTTGCCCTACCGACGCAAAGAGACCCAACCGCCAGTTGAGCTTCCCAACTGCCCATCCCACAACACAACCGCCGTTCACCGTTGTAAACGGTGGTTAGTTGCAACCACTGTTTACAACGGTTGTGGATGTCTAGTTTTGAAAATTTTCAAATCCGGCATTTATTTTCGAAAAATGAAAAAAAATCGCATTGAAATCGCTAAATATGTTAGCTCTTCTTTTTCTGCTGATCTTCCTTTTTTATGAAGCAAAATTTTAGACTTTTTTACGGTGGATCATACCAATAGATAGTGGTATAAAGTATGGATCTATTTTTAATAAGATAACTAGATAATTGTTGCAAATTTACTAATTTTGGCAGCCTCCTAATTCCAGCCTATCGCCGCCGCCGCCGACACCGTTACTGCTGCCGACGCCGCTGTCGTTGCTGACGCTGCCGCCGCCGCCACGCAGACGCCGGTGCCGCTATCGCTGCCGCTGTCGAATCGTATATTTCGTTTATGCCACCGAGATAAAACTTCCAATAATACCCCTATACCACCTATACTACTTATGTATATCACCATATACCATAAGTGCAAGTTGTGGTGGTATACAATTAATATCAGCTGTCGGAACTTTTCATACTGATCTTTTTTCAATAGTGGTATGTTCTACCTAAAAGTGCCTACAATTTTATACTACCTCTTATTTTGGCACTTCTAGAGAAGAAGAACATACCAACACATGCCTAATTCACTAATTCATAATTTTTAAGATACCTACACTGATCTAAATTTTTATAGATGATAACTGATTGATCTGATGTGAAAATTTTTGAGCTTGTGCGTGATTAATTTGTTGCTCAAAACTGATGAAGTTTGACTTTCCCTTTGCCAAACTTCCACCAGTTTCCATGTCTGCTTCGGCGCAAAACGTGTTCTATGCTTCTACCTCTGCCCCCCCCCCCCCGCCCCCCAAAGAATGTATCTGGTGCTCCCACCTTCTCATGTACTCCCATGCTCCCCTAATTAATAACTCATAACAAATATCATGAAAAATACAATGAAAAATACGAATGGATGAAGAACACAATGATTCATGTTCGTACAAAGTTTCAAGTTGAACAAAAATTTGTGCAAAGAGAAATAAAAAATACTAATTCAGCATGTTATCGGGTCGGATGCATTATTCATCTGGACCCGCAAGTATTCATATGTAGATTTGTCTTTTTTGTTTATCTATATGCACAAATTCTTGTTGAATCTGGAACTTTTCATGAACATACTTCATTGTATCATGTACCCATTTATATTTTTGGTTGATTTTTTCAATAATTTTTTAGTGAACTATTAACCACGGGAGCATAGGAATATACGAGAGTCTGGGAGCACATGATACGTCCCCCCCCCCCCCCCCACCCCTTTTTTTTGTTCCGAATAATGTGTCAGTTGCATGGTACTGTACGCACTCGCCGCTGTCTGTCACTCCAAATATAGAAAAGACTCCCCACACCTATAAACCATCGTTTGAATTAAACCGCGCTGAAAGCACTGCTCGATCTTCTTGGATCTTGACCACTTCAGTTCATGGCCTCCAAAAGTAGCTAGCTAATCCATCGATCGTTCGATCGATCGAGCGCGCGCGTGGAACGCAATGGCGACCTACTCGTCCCGGCGGCCCTGCAACGCATGCAGAACGAAGGCGATGGCCGGGAGCGTGGTCGGCGAGCCGGTGGTGCCGGGGCAGAGGGTGACGGTGCTCACCATCGACGGCGGCGGCATCCGGGGGCTCATCCCTGGCACCATCCTGGCGTTCCTAGAGTCCAGGCTCCAGGAGCTGGACGGGCCGGAGGCGAGGCTAGCGGACTACTTCGACTGCATCGCCGGCACGAGCACCGGCGGGCTCATCACCGCCATGATCACCACGCCCGGCGAGGACACGCGCCCGCTCTTCGCCGCCAGGGACATCAACCGCTTCTACTTCGATAACGGCCCGCGCATCTTCCCTCAGAGGTGATGAACCAGCCATTCTTGATCGATCGTCCTACGCCCAGGTCATGGCGTCATGCCGTCGAGTGAATTAGAAACATGCATGTGATCGGCGATCGGTGTGAAAGTGAAACTGTGAATGCCTTGTGGCAGTAGGAGCAGTCTGGCGGCGTCGATGTCGGCGCTGAGGAAGCCAAGGTACAACGGCAAGTACCTGCGCAGCACCATCAGGAGCATGCTCGGCGAGACGAGGGTGAGCGACGCGCTCACCAACGTCGTCATCCCCACCTTCGACATCAAGCTGATCCAGCCCATCATATTCTCCACCTACGACGTAATGAAACGTCTATGGCTCCATGCAGGCATTCAGCTATATTTTGCACATGGCTCATGGTCATGGTTTGACGTTCAATCTGCAGGCCAAGAACATGCCGCTGAAGAACGCGCTGCTCTCCGACGTGTGCATCAGCACCTCCGCCGCGCCGACCTACCTCCCGGCGCACTACTTCCAGATCCAAAACGCCGGCGGCAAGGTTCGCGAGTACAACCTCATCGACGGCGGTGTCGCCGCCAACAACCCGGTAATTATATATATTAACTGCAGCTCAAGTCGCTATCAAGAACGCATGTTTACCTTTCCTGGATGCATACATTGCACAGACGATGGTGGCGATGACGCAGATCACCAAGAAGATGCTGGCCAAGGACAAGCAGGAGCTGTACCCGGTGAAGCCGGAGGACTGCCGCAAGTTCCTGGTCCTGTCGATCGGTACGGGGTCGACGTCCGACGAGGGCCTCTTCACGGCGCGGCAGTGCTCCCGGTGGGGCGTCGTCCGGTGGCTCCGCAACAACGGCATGGCGCCCATCATCGACATCTTCATGGCGGCCAGCTCGGACCTCGTCGACATCCACGCCGCCGTGCTGTTCCAGTCGCTCCACAGCGACGGCGACTACCTCCGCATCCAGGACAACTCGCTCCGCGGCGCCGCGGCTACCGTCGACGCCGCCACGCCGGAGAACATGAGAACGCTCGTCGGGATCGGGGAGCGGATGCTGGCGCAGCGGGTGTCGAGGGTCAACGTCGAGACCGGGAGGTACGAACCCGTGCCGGGGGAAGGGAGCAACGCCGACGCGCTCGCCGGGATCGCCAGGCAGCTCTCCGAGGAGAGGAAGACGCGGATGGCGTGCCGCGCCGCCGCTGCATGCGCCGGCGGCTCCAGATGCTGCTCCCCTGTCAAAACTTAGCATTGTACAGTACAGATTCCGGGTGTTTCTGCAGCTTGTTGTTAGTATCAAATCAAATAATTGCTCGATTTTCTTCTTTTGGGGATTCCGGTTTGGAAGTTGTGGTTTTGCTCTCCAACTCTCGTGCATTTCGTGCTCTGTTTATATGCTTTCCTACCGCTCTATTGATTTTTTTCGAAGGGTGCACCACACTACTTAAACATTAGTAAGGTTGATACATACTTCATTAGGAGGAAACAAAAACCAAACATGCCTTCCTTGAGACTCGTACATCGATCGAACTCGTCCTAGCTAGTCCGTGAGCATCAAGATTCGACGCCCTGCCTTCATGCACCACTTCTGCCCTGTCGAAGCTCGCCATGCCCGCCTTCATCTCCCTTGTCACCTGGCCGTAGCGACCCATTCCAGGCCCTTCCAAGCTCTTCACAGCGGCACCATAGTCGATTGCAATGCGAATTCTCCTCGCTAAGAGGTCAGTTGCAAGAGCCAGACCTTCTCTGCACGCCATCACCTCCGCCATCTCCGGATCAGAGATGCCATTCACCACCAAAGACGACGCCCCCATGAAAGCTCCGGCTTTGTCCCTCACTACCGCTGCCAAGGCCACCACATCTGAATTTTTTGAGAGTGCAGCATCTACATTTACCTTCAAAAATCCTCGCTCAGGCGGTACCCATCGAGGGTTCGCACCAGGCGCACCCAAGGTTACAAAAAGCGTTATTACGCGCTCGCTTCGGCGCGCTGACGCGCTGAGCGGAGGGGTAGCGCGTCGCTTTGGGGGTATAAGCGGTACTAGGCGGTTGTTTGCTCCTGAAGAATTAAAGATTATGCAGTTTCATTGCTTGACTCCTATGGTCCCCCTACCCTCGGCTCAGCATTTTCTTCTGCTTCTTTTGTTCCTACCTATGCTCCGCTGCTTTCTCTGCGCTCAACCCATTGACCATACGTTCAACAAGCTCAGGCATAGGATGCAAAATCAATTCATCTGCAATGAAATTGAGAGTATAGGAGAGCAGCAGACTACATGGGTAATCAATTTTTACGTCCAATTTGAGGTGGCGGTGCTTGAGGAGGGGTCGGATTTGTGGCTCCTGGTGGAAGGAGCCGCCAAGGAGGCATGGACGAAGGTCGAGAAACGTAAGAGATCCGGCCAGATGAGAGGCGTAGGGGGAGATAGATATTTTATTAGATTAATTGGGCCTCATCTTCATAAATTATATACTACACAAAAGGCCCATGTGACGTTGATGATGAGCAAAATGAATGAATGACCACATGAGCATGCTGGGCTGTAGATTGCTGGTACGTGACATGGGTTGTCACCAGGATTTTTAATATTGTTTTGTTTAATTAACCTTTGTAACACAAACGCTTAAGCACGCTTAGAAACGCTTAAGCTCGCTTAAGCTCTAGGCGAAGGATCACCGCTCGCTTAGCGCCTAACGCTTTTTATAACCTTGGGCGCACCGGATGTCTGTACACCACCTTTCTTCTCCGGCTTCATGGTAGCCGTCTCCAAGTCCGATACAAAGCACTCAATGAAGCTATGAGTGGACAATGGGCTCTGGAAAATGTCTTCATGAATTACCTTCCTCCATGCATGCCAAATTGCTCACAACATGACAACAAGTCTCACCAGATTGTCATGGGAGAGACTCGCCATCGCTTCATGGAGCCATCCGCGCGCGTACTCATGATGTGCCTGACTGATAAAATTGACGATTTCGTAGCAATGCAGAGCCCAGACACATCTTGCCATGTTGCATTCCAACATCGAATGCTTCCATGAATCCTGAAGGCCGCAGATCGAGCAGCTGCTTGTGTGCGCCATATTTCTGTGGTGTCGGACATCGCCTGTTGGGATCGAGTGCCTTGCAAGCCTCCACAGAAAGACACATACCTTCAATGGTACTTTGATTGACCACAACTCCATCCATTCTCTTTGGGTTGCAACGACGTTTGAGTTCCCCGAGTTGTGTTCGATCCAGTTCAACCTCTGCTCTCGATTGGTAATCAACATCCTATAGGCCGATATGACTAAAAACACCCCAGTCTTTCCATAATGTCAGGCCCAGAAGTTCTCCTGTCGTCGGCTCGACTAGGGATGGCAATCCTGCCCGCGGGCGCGGACATCCGCGGATACCCGACCTGATGAGCACGGATACGGGCAGCTAATTCCACCCGCGGGAACGGATTCGGGCAACTCATTTCACCCGCGGGTAGGATGCGGGCAAGAAATCTCACCCGCCGGCACCGCTCATTACCCGTATAGCAATCAAGGCCCAACATTGTCACTTGGCCCAGCAAAAAAAAACAGCCGCACCCCCACTTTCCTCACGGCCCACCCTACCAGCCTTGCCTTATCCACCCGACGCAGCATCTGTCAGCCGCCGCACCGCTCGTCCGCTCGCTCGTTGTTGACGGTAAATAACGCACCAAATTACGATCCGCAAGCGCACGGGTCGGTTGTAGCTTTTCCCTTAGAGTATCCCCCAAGGTTATCAATCCGTGGAACAAGTGGATTGCTACGCTCAACTAAGCACTAATCTCGTTGATTCAAGGCTCTTTATCAAATGATGAAGTAATATATAAGAACTAATCTAATCTAGGTTAAAGAGATTAACAAAGAGAGTAAGGGTAGGGAGAGTACAAGAATCTAGAAAGCTTGCCCAAGGGGTCTAGGATCACTTAGAGATGTAACCACCTAGCAAGAACGAACCGATCTAATCTATCAAGGTAAAGGTGCACCAAGTCCAACCTTTTCCCTCTCGCGTACTTGCTACTACACGAGGGTAATCTGTGATTGGACAACAAGAGCGCAAGACGTTGATGTTATCTAGGCATGCAAAACTAAGGGATGTGAACCAAGTTCGATATGCTTTCCCTCTCGTGTACTATCACTATACGACGGTAATCAAATAAGGAACAAAAGGAACACGATATGTGAAGCTACGAGCGATGCATACCCAGAGCAAACCAGACGGCAATTAAGATTGAAGCACCATCAACATGAATATGATAGCAAAAAGATCCAAAACATAGGTTCGGTGATTACAACTCAAGCTCTCCCTTCAACCCCAAGGACAAACAAGGATTTTACCCCATAATGTTACACATTGTAGCGCGAGACATGGTGTAGAATCCTCCGAAGTAGATGAAGATCGACGAGGAAGATGCTCTCCACCTTGCTTTCTCCCTTGAAGATCCAATCTCCTCCTTGCTCTTGATCTTGTGGCAGCGCCGGAGGGACCTTGCTAGGGTTTCCGGGCGTTGTCTTCTCTCCTCTATGTGGCTCTTTCCCTTCTTTGAATCTCTGTGTTTAGGCGGCTCTCTGGTGAATCGATGCCCCTCCTTGGGTGCCTAGGGGGTTGTATTTATGCTCTTGGAGAGCCTTGAGGCGTGCTCCGCCTTGCCTTCCACGAGATCTTCCTTGGGAGAGAAGCGAACTTGGTTTCCATAAAATCAGCCTCGTCCAGATTTTCCTGATTCGCAGCCCTTCCTTCCCGGCACCATATCTCCCACGTCCGGACTCCAAATAATGCAAATTCAGTGTCTAGATTGTGTGTCACGAAATTATCTCCAACTTTGGTATTCATTGCTTTCCTTGAAAACGAAGATAAGATCCCCAAATCGGCCTCGGAAGATAATCTATCTGATTTCGGACTTGTCTGCGCAGCTGGCATTTCGGGGGCCATATCTCCTAGCTTCTTGATCCGAATTGGGCTTTCCATATGTTCAAATCGAATCTCTCGACAAGGCCCACAACTTTGGTATTCAACGTTTTGTCATTAGAGTCCGTTTGGATTGCCGAATCTGCATTGGATGATCATGCTGTTCTGGGCTGCGTGAATATCTCCCAAGTTGAGTTGATCTCGTGGGTTATCCAAATGTCATGATGACCTTTAGAGCATTTGGAGTCATGTTCACTCTGAGACTTGACTTGTGCCGGACTTCATTATCTTCTCATAAGGTGCTTCATGAACTTTGCCCGGAAGTGTCCTTTAAGCGCTAAAATCCTGTGTAAACAACATACTCTAAAAACACATGCTCGTGTCGAACTTGTTACATCATTAGTATGCCTAGTGGCGAGTTAGTTCCAAATCAAAACCAAAACCAAAGTGTAACAAGTTCCTTAGAGGTGTCATATTTGACCGCCAACAACTCCCCCACACTTAGATCTTGCTCGTCCTCGAGCAAGTTGCTTGCAAAAGTCATTCATCCATGGAGTTGAAATGTGCTTGGTCTCACCTTTCCTTACAAGTTAGTTAAACCTTCATCTTTAGTACAAGAAATATGAAAGCAATGATCATGACATAAACATGGGCATTTAGAAATACTGCCAATTCAAGACTTATCCCACAACTCATTCCTTTTACTAGAGATCCTCAAATCCAACCATACTTACTTTCTTACTTCCATTGGAGGGTTTTCCACGAGTTTAAAATAAAATTTCTGCAATAAGTATTAGACAAAGTCTTTCTCCAAGTTCTCACATGTCGCTCATTTGAAGTGGCTATCCTAAATAATTCATGAACTCTCACCTCCCACAGTCTCTCATTTATAATGTAAGGTGGAGCTATGTGTATGGCTAGTGAAGTTAACACAAGTATTATCAAGCTAAGAAAATCCTTCGAGCCAATGATCATGAGAATTAAACCATAATGTAAGGGTATCAAGGATGAGAAGATTTAGAATGGTGGACATGTGCAAAGGGAAAAAGAATAATGACTTCAAGGCACTAATGATGTCCTCGATGTCGGATTGCACATGGTTGGAATATTGAAGATTCGTTCTCAACATTGACGCATCCTTCCTTGCACTTCTCTTGATCTTCATTTGATTCATCATCCCTCAATATATCTTCCTTGCTTTGCCTTGAATTCCTCCTTTTTTCTCCTTTCTTCCCCCTTTTTTTATTTTCTTTCTTCTCTTTTCTTTTATGCGCGCACACGCATGTTATTTTTTTTTCTATTCTCTTTTCTTGACATCTTGATCTCTTTCCGAAGCCTTTCGCTCGTCTCTTTGACATGAATCACAATCTGAATTTTAAATAAATTCTTGCCTAAAAATGAAACGAATCTTCGGACATGGGTTGTGTTCAAGGAATAAGATGATAAAAAGATGTCTATGGTTTGGGTATGGAATTCGGCGATATTCGGGGCATTCAATGTGAAGTTCCCGTTACCGAATGTATGACGAGGCTAGCAATAAAAGATATAATATCAAGGACATGATCATTGCTCGAAATTAGATCTCCCAAGAGAGAAAAGTCCTAATCCAATTCATCATGCTAACAACACTTATGGTGGAGTATATATAATATAAGCCTTGTATAGGATATGCTTGTCTCTCGACTTGGAAAAAGAAGTTGCTAGCCTTTATTGCAAGGGGTTTTTCATAAATTTTCAGAAATAAAAGCCTCCAATTTTAGTCTTACTCATAGCAAAGTCAAAGTGAGGTTCTAGATTAAAGTAGAGTATGGGTACTTTATAGACAAACTTCCATTAAGCACCACGGTAAACATTAATGCTCATTACTCATGCTCGAATAATAAAGGTAAAAAACAAACCAATAAGTAGAGGGAAGGAAAAACTTGCACAAGAATATTGTTTTTATTGACTCCCCACTAATTTAAATCACACCATCGAACTAATTTTTTTTAAGGAAACGACTCAACGAAAAAACAAGAGATGACACCTTCCCCCCACACTTAAAACATGCGACGTCCTCGTCATAAAATAAATTTAAGGGCAAAGGTGGGATGCTCATAAAAAAATAAAAAAATATTTACAAACTTACCTTGTTTTCATCGCTAGTCTTGACGATTCGGGTCACCATCCAAGGTATAGACGTCAATGTATTTAATGGGCACAATGTCGGGCTCTAGGAATACCTTGAGTCGCTGTCCATTCACAATATATTGATCTCCCTTGACGTCCATGATTGTTACCACTCCCGATGGTGACACCGAGTGTACGACGTATGGTCCATCCCATTTGCTTTGCAATTTTCCCTTGCCGAAGACCTTGTATCGAGAATTGTATAGTAGGACCTTGTCTCCTTCCTTGAATTCCTTCTTATGCAATCTTTTGTCGTGCCATCTCTTCATCCTTTCTTTATAGATGCTAGCGCTGTGATATGCCTTCAATCTTAGCTCTTCAATTTCACTTATTTGAATCCTCCTCTTTATTCGTGCCGCATCGATATCAAGATTCATCTCCTTTATTGCCCAATAAGCTTTGTGCTCTAGTTCTACCGGCAAATGACATGTTTTTCCATAGACAAATTGATAAGGGGTCATACCTATCGGTGATTTATGCGCAGTCCGGTATGCCCACAATGCTCCGTCTAGCTTCTTTGACCAATCTTTTCCACCTTTAGTCACCGTCTTCTTGATGATGTCTTTGAGTTGCTTGTTCGATGTTTCCGCTTGGCCATTTGTTTGTGGATGATAGGCCATGGAGACCCTATGCTCGATTCCCAACTTTGCCAAGCATCTTTTGAAATCCTTGCCAATAAAGTGTGACCCACCATCACTTATTAAGATTCTAGGAACACCATATCGAGGGAATATCACCGTCTTGATCATTTGAATAGCTTCTTCTGTAGATGCTTTCCGACACGGAATCGCTTCAACCCATTTTGATACATAATCAACTATGACCAAGATGTGTTCATATCCATGCGAGTTCAGGAAAGGTCCCATAAAGTCGATACCCCAAACATCAAATAGATCAATTTGCAAATTATAATTCAGGGGAATTGCATTCCTTTGTGATATATTTCCACTCCTTTGGCATTCCGGGCAAGTTGTAACAAACCTTTTTGCATCCTCGTGCATCTCAGGCCAATAGAATCCGCTTACCCATACCTTTGCTTGCGTTCTAAAGTGTCCATAATGTCCTCCATATTCCGATGAGTTGCATTTTCTTAGAATTTCTTCTCTTTCTTCCCGCGGTACGCATCTTCTTAGCACTCCATCATCTCCCAATCTATATAGGTACGGTGCATCCCAATAAAATTTTCTGCTCTCGGCAATTACCCTTCTTTTAACATTTTTATCCAAGTGATCTAATGGCATCTTCCGTAAGCACCTTATAATATCATTCATCCATCCTCTCCTATCAAGTACCCGATATAGATGGTCATCTCTTATTCTGTCTTCAATTAGCTCCATCCCATCATCTCCATGATGCATCCTTGATAGGTGGTCGGCTATAACATTATCCGACCTTTTCTGGTCTCTAATTTCCATATCAAACTCTTGTAATAGTAGAATCCATCTAATCAAATGTGGCTTGGCATCTTTCTTGGATAAAAGGTACTTGATTGCAGCATGGTCGGTATACACGATCACCTTTGAGTTCACAATATAGGATCTGAATTTTTTCAAACGCGAACACCACGGCGAGCAATTCCTTCTCTGTAGTCGCATAATTCACTTGAGCTTCATTAAGAGTTTCGCTTGCATAATAAATTGCGTGTACCTTCCCTTCCTTCCTTTGTCCAAGAACGGCTCCAACGGCATAATCACTTGCGTCGCACATTATCTCAAATGGTAGATTCCAATCGGGTGGTTGCATAATTGGTGCGCTTATGAGAGATTGCTTCAACGTCTGAAAGGCATGCAAGCATTCTTCATCAAAGTCGTATTCCACATCTTTTTAGAGAAGTCATGTCAATGGCTTGGTGATCTTCGAGAAATCCTTTATAAATCTCCTATAAAATCCGGCATGCCCGAGAAAGCTTCTTAACGATTTGATATTTGTCGGGGGTGGTAACTTTTCAACCGTTTCAATCTTAGCCTTGTCCACCTCTATTCCTCTCTCGGAGATGACATGTCCCAAGACTATCCCTTGTTTCACCATAAAGTGACACTTCTCCCAATTAAGCACCAAGTCAATTTCTCCACACATTTTAAGGACTTTTTTTCCAAATTTTCCAAGCAACTTTCAAAACACGTACCATGCACCGAGAAGTCATCCATGAATACCTCCATAATTTCTTCAATAAAATCCGAGAATATAGCCGTCATACATCTTTGGAAGGTAGCCGGCGCATTACATAAACCAAATGGCATCCTTCTATATGCAAAAGTTCCATACGGACATGTGAAGGTTGTCTTGTGTTGATCATCCGGATGGATAGGAATTTGCATGAACCCCGAGTATCCATCAAGGAAACAAAAGTGGGAATGTTTGGCTAACCTTTCAAGCATCTCATCAATAAATGGTGGCGGAAAGTGATCCTTCCTTGTTGCCTTGTTCAACTTCCTATAGTCAATGCACATTCTCCATCTGGTCACGATCCGTTGTTCCTCCCTTCTTTGGTACACAATACACCGGGCTCACCCATTCACTATGTGGCACGGGGTATATTATTCCGGCATCCAACAATTTGATCACCTCCTTCTTCACCACCTCGCTCATGAAATGGCTCAACCTTCTTTGATGCTCAACAACGGGCTTGCATTGTTCTTCGAGTGGTATGCGGTGGGTGCAAAAGGCTGGCCTAATACCCTTCAAGTCACTTATTGCATACCAATCACCTTCTTATGTCTTCTCAATAAATTCAGCAACTTGTCCATCTCTTCTGGACTCAATTCATCGCTCACAATGACCGGGTACGTCTTATCACCTCCCAAAAATTCATACTTTAATCCCTTGGGAAGTGGCTTTAACTCAATATCGGGTGCTTCGGGTTCTTGTTGTTGCAAATTTCCAATATCTTCAAAACTTCCTTCCTCCAAGCTTCCTTCTTGTGCCTTCAATTCCTTGGTTGCTTCCGCTAGTTCCTTGTCTTGATCATCATAAATAGCATCATTCTCCATTGCTCGTTGGAGAGAATCTCTGAAAGTATCAACAAAACGAAGGTCCTCTACCTCTTCGTTATCAAGAGGTAGAGGTAAAGCAATACGAGAAGCGGGTAGAAAATCATAAGTGAGTTTAGTTCCATCTAGATCAATAGTAACTCTACCCTTCCGGCATCAAGAATGGCATTGACCAACTTAAGAAAATGCCTACCAAGAATTATATCATCATGTTCATCATGGCAAGCATCAATTACAAAAAAGTCGGTTGGAATAATTTTACCCGAGATAGCAACATCTAAATCTCTAAGCACACCCAAAGGTCTTGTTGTTCTACCATCTCCCATGATCAATTTTATTTGTGTTGGAGCTAGATTTAAAATCTTACTAAAAAGCTCATAATAAATCTTGGAAGACATGATACTTACATGGGCTCCGATGTCACATAAGGCTTTGCAAATTTTCTCCCCATTAATGGTGCAACTTATGTGAGGTGTTGGTAGAGAGGTACCTTCGACATGATCGGCTCCTATCCTGTACACCTCGGCTAGGTGTGCATATGGCGAGGCCTCCGGCTTCACTCCCATAATCTTCTTTACTTCGGCAATGTGATCCGGATCTACCTCTTCTTTCTCATTGAAAAGTCTTTAAATAATATCTCCGGTCGATTCTTTGTCTAGCTCGTACCCCGAGTGTCTTTCCTTTGGAAAGTTCAACTCTATGGCTCTCGCGGATTCTTTTTGGTTTGGGTATGGTCTCCTCTTGTTGTAGATTTCTTCGAAGTCAATCGGGATCCAATCCATTTGTTCGAACTCCTTTAGCGGCTTTGCATTTGCTAAACTTCTTCCTTTTTCCTCTTCTAGCTTGCAAATTTTGTTGCCTTGGATTGGTTTTCCTCCATTGTGGGTTGCTCCTTCAATCGTTTCTTGTTTTCCTTCTTCTTCCTTCACTTCCGGGGCTTCTTTTCTAGAAATTCTAGCAAGTACCTCCACACATGTTTCTTGCTCAACGCTTCCCGGAATATGTTCTCCCCAATCTCTTTGCTCGGCCACCCCTTTGCTTATTTTTTCTAGTAGTTTGGTGGCTTCCGTGAGTGTTTTCTCCATGATATTTCCGCCTGCACACATTTGAACATACCGCATGCATTCGAGGGTTAGAGAAAAATAGAAAGTATGCAAGAGTACATCACTGGAGAACCCAAGCTTTGGCCCTTGTTTGATTAATTCATTGATTCTTTCCCAAGCTTGATCTATTTGTTCCTCTTTTCCTTGCGTAAAATTTATCACTTGCCTCCTCACGTTTTGAACTTTGCTTTTTGGAAAGAATCTTTGAAAAAATTTCTTCACCAATCGAGTCCAATTTCCTTCCACCTCGAAGGATGCAAATGAGTGTCATCTTTTTGCTTCATCCGCAAGTGAGTATGGAAAAATATTCCATTTGTACCAATCGGCCGGAACTCCTTGGTGTACCATGTTGCATAGTCTCGTGAAACGCTCAAGGTGCCCATATGGATTGTCCGTCTCCGCCCCTCTAAATGTGTTTGATGCTACCATCTTGATCATTCGAGGCTTGATCTTGTACTCGGTAGCCTTGGGTATCAAATATGATTTTTGCACTTTAATATCCTCCAATCGCGGGATAGCATACTCCATTAGTGTTTTTTCTTCTTCCTCCATGGCATGATCAACAAGATCCATCTAGACAACAAAAAACAAAAACAAAGGTTTTTGTAGACGAAAATATAGTGTTAGTGATCAACAAAATTAATAACAAGTTAAACGTAGCAAACTAGCTTGTTCTCCGGCAACGGTGCCATAAAAGCTTGTTGACATTAAATAACGCGCCAAATTACGATCCGCAAGCGCACGGGTCGGTTGTAGCTTTTCCCTTAGAGTATCCCCAAAGGTTATCAATCCGTGGAACAAGTGGATTGCTACGCTCAACTAAGCACTAATCTTGTTGATTCAAGGCTCTTTATCAAATGATAAAGTATATATAAGAACTAATCTAATCTACGTTAAAGAGATTAACAAAGAGAGTAAAGGTAGGGAGAGTACAAGAATCTAGAAAGCTTGCCCAAGGGGTCTAGGATCACTTAGAGATGTAACCACCTAGCAAGAACGAACCGATCTAATCTATCAAGGTAAAGGTGCACCAAGTCCAACCTTTTCCCTCTCGCGTACTAGCCACTACACGAGGGTAATCTGTGATTGGACAACAAGAGCGCAAGACGTTGATGTGATCTAGGCATGCAAAACTAAGGGATGTGAACCAAGTTTGATATGCTTTCCCTCTCGTGTACTGTCACTACACGACGGTAATCAAATAATGAACAAAAGGAACACGATATGTGAAGCTACGAGCGATGTATACCCAAAGCAAACCAGACGACAATTAAGATTGAAGCACCATCAACATGAATATGATAGCAAAAAGCTCCAAAACATAGGTTCGGTGATTACAACTCAAGCTCTCCCTTCTACCCCAAGGACAAACTAGGATTTTACCCCATAATGTTACACATTGTAGCGCGAGACATGGTGTAGAATCCTCCAAAGTAGATGAAGATCGATGAGGAAGATGCTCTTCGCCTTCCTTTCTCCCTTGAAGATCCAATCTCCTCCTTGCTCTTGATCTTGTGGCGGCTGTTGACGTTTGATTATCGTTGCAAAGTTTGTTTGGACTTGCAAGCAGACAAATCCCTCGTCGTAGTTAAGAAACCCTTCTTCCCTTGAGTGGTGAACCCAAGGTATCGAATCCGTGGAACAATATGTAATGTAAAATCAATCTAATAACCAAAAAACACTTGCTTCTTTGAGAGGTTTCGAATTGCATCTAATATACTAAGATCAAAAGAGGTAGCAAGAGAAAGCATTGAGGTACCGATCTAGAGAGGGGTCTAGATCGAGCTTATGTCGTCGTTCCGAGCAAGATAAAGAGAGAGTAAAACGAATCTCATTGAAAGCTTCTTTAAATCATGACCTTCGGTCAAACCCCCTAAGTCGCCCCGCCGTACTCGGTGTCAACATCCTGTCACGATGTTCCCCTTTCTATGCGGTCGAATCTTAGAGCACACCCGCAAGGAGTGTGTTGAACTACTTGGTAGATCGGGTATGTACCTCTAGCCACCGCGGCTACAAGAACATCCCATGCAATCTATCTCAAGAATGGATCGAGGAGGAAAACACCCAAGCAAGAACAAGAATTGCAAACGAAAGTACTTGATCGCTAAGAATTGGATCCATTAAAACTCCATCAAAACTATGAATACATGAATAAGATCCAACCGGGATCCTACCTTGACCTTGATTCACGCCTCCGGAACACCGACGTGGTCTTCCTTGCAAGGTTCCCACGCCGGCTAGGCAAACCCTAGACGACTAACTCGACCCTCCTCTCCGGGGTGGTGTCCCTCAAGCTCCTCTGCTCCTCGGCGGCGAATGACGAATTGCTTGATACGTGGCTCAGGGTACCAGGGTTATAAATAGCCCGAGGATCAGCTAGGTCAAAGGGGGCAGCGAACAGGGCCAAGAATGGGCTGGGTCGGCCGGCCTGGGCCCATCCTGGCTCAGTTCGACGCCGCCTTTCTTCCGGATGCTTCTCACGACTTCTTGAGTTTTTGCCAAGTTGCATGTGGGCCCTTGACGTTATTTTCCTCGCGGTTTAGATAAGGGGGCTTTGCGAATGAACTCCCGCATCTTCCGTCTAGGTCCTCCGCACTTCTCGGCTTCACACTTTAGTCCTTGGCTTGTTTGGAGTCATGTTCATCTTGTATCTTGACTCGTCCCGAGGTCCATGATCACCTTGTAAATCCCTTGATGAACTTTACCCGGAAGTCCTCATTTAAGCTCTTGATTCCTGTGTAAACAACAAACTCCAAAAACCGTGCACGATTGCGAACATAGCATATAATGGGGGTTAGGATCGTTAGTGTGAATATCAAATCAATACCAACATAGAAGGTAAACAAGTGGCTAGGTTGACGGAAATCGACCGCCAACATCCCCCCATGCTTAAACCTTGCTCGTCCTCGAGTAAGCCTTCTATGGATATCAGTGTTATCCTTCGATGTTCAAACCCTACACTTGATCATACATGAGAAAATATAATGCTCTCTAGTTTTATATTCATTAAAGTTCCATAATTTACTAACTTTTATCTTTATGGAGGGTAGATATCATTCAAGCTCTTTCCACAAGTACTTGATCAAGCTCTCAAACTTTTAAACAAATCTAAGAAATTTTGAAAAATAAAGAATGGGATAAAGAGAAAAAAATGCTTTACCAAGATAAAAAATAATCATCTTGCACTTTGCTCATGTACTCTCATCTCACTTGTCTCTCAAGCCTACTTGTTCTACTCCTTTCCTCTCTCAAAGTATATGGTGGAAATCTTTATGTGGAGCTATAGGAAAGTTTAGTTCTACCAAGATATTATAGTTGAGATATTATTAAAACAGGACTAGCTTCTCATGGTCTTACCGAGACTCGTCAAAAAGGTCATTGGAAAAAAATAATGTTATCAAGAAGGGGGGAGAGATGAACACACACTTTTAGATAGGTGGACACGTGCAAATGGCACAGAGTGATCCCAAGGTACAAATGAAGTCCTCGTTATCGGATTGCACATGGTTGGAAAAATGAGTATGGGCCTTGATCTTGAATCCACTTGAAAACTCAAAAGCACTAAAATAGCTAGAGAACCGGGGAGCTTTATTATATATATTTTTCTTTCTTTCTTTCCTTTTTCTTCTTTATCATATTTTTTTCTTTCATCATACTTTTTCAGTCTTTTTTTTATTTGCTCCCCTTGAACTTCTAGACTATACTAGCACTTCCTTGGCAACCCCCCCATGCTTAGACGTTTGCTCGTCCTCGGGCAGAAAGGTGATAATATGCCAAGGTGGATGAAGCTCTCATTTTTTTTCTAAGAGAGAGACACTCGAAAAATCTTCTAGGGATCCTTTTGGAAGTGTCCCTTTCTCACTTGAAGTACCTTCCTTGTAATCTTCTCCATAATATTCATCCATACTCATATATTGGGTTGTGGTCAAGGAGGTGAACACAAAAAAGATATATTTGGGTTTTGGTTGGATATCCGACGAGGTTTGCGAAATTCCCAATGTGGAAACTCACAATGCACGGATAAAAAGGCTAGCATAAAAAACGATACACAAAAATGGAATGACCAGCTTCTTAGTCTCGGGCCAGAGAAATCAGGCCTTGAATCAATGCACCCAAAAATAAATCTTGTATATACTAAGGTTTTGCACTCAAGTAAACTTAGGCTTTGGATGGGAAGAGCAAAATGCAAGCGGTACTTGTGACAAGGTTAGCATAACTTTTTTGAGAATAAAAAGGTTCTTTGATTCATCCAAAGTTGAGAGCAACGAAAAGAACTATGAGACTTGAGTTATCATAACCTCCACACAAGATTAGGCTAGCATTTAATTAAATTTCAGATTCATGTTAAAAGATAGCACTAGCTTAAACATGCATAAATTAAGCATAAGATTGAGCAAAGCGGCAATCATCATCACATATCAACATGGTACAAATTTTCCATCCATATTTAAGATCATAAAGCAATGGTGAAACTTATTCATGATGATGGATAACAAACTACTACATCCACACATGCTGAAATTAAATAAAAACAAGAAAATACTACGCAAACATAAACACACACAAGATGAAAATAAAGAAAAGGAAAAGGAAAAATCAAACCACACTTAAAAACTCTGTCCCTTTCTTCTTTCTTCATTCTTCATCCGATTGTCCTTGCTCCGTTGGTTGGCTTTCATTGAATCCTTGCTCATAGTATTGTTGCATGGCCCCTCCATGAAATTGATGAGGCGGCACGAGTTGAAGACGTCCCAATTGATGGGCGATTCCTGCCGTTCCTTCCTGCCAATGGTTGACATGGCTTCGGATCCTCTCGACGTCTTGTTCATTTCTTTGCATATATGCCCCAATAATGGCTGCACTTTGTTGGGGTTGGGGCATGCTTGCATAAGGTGCCACAAATGCTTCATTGGGCACAACAAAAGTTGGTGGAAAATATGTTGGAGGAGGTGGTGGCATGGCTGCACCACTCCCCCATGCTTGCATTGGCACACTTCCGTAGTAGGGTGGTGGCATAGGAATTCCGCCATAGGGTTGATGGTAGGCCACTCCTCCTTGCTCTTGGGCTGCGGAGGATGAACCTTCTTCTATGATTCTTCCCCTCTTGTTCTTCTTGGCCGGTACGAGAATTCCTTCTTCTAACCAATTCTCTCTCCCTTCAATAAATAATTTCAGCTTCATGTTGGGGAGAGGAACATTGACCTTCGCCACTTTGTACCCTCTCTTCTCATCTCCACTAATATATTTCCCTTGCTTCATATAATCAATTCCAAGTGAATTTCCCGTAAGGATGAATTTTAGATTTCTTGTAATACCCGGCTTCACAGAAATTGCTATCATAGAGAGATAGCATCCCGAACCAATTTGTCCACTCCCTGATATTGCCTCACAACACCATTGATTGATCATGATATATGACGGATCAATGGCTTGTCTTGCAATCAACGCCGAATAAAGCCAATTAACTTCCATATCGGTGACCTTGGACTCTCTCATTCTTCCCAAAATCCTTTTGCTCATCCAAGAATGAAATATCCGGATGATGGGATTCCGAATGCTATTTCTTTGCCGGTTGTCTTCCCCTAAAATAATGCTCCAAAATCCTTCCAACACACTTTCACTAGCATTTACTTGCTCCGGGGCTTCCCTCTGAAAACCGAGCAACTCTCTAATTTGCTCATTAGAAACTATGTGCTCATCATTCTTCAATCGAAATGAGAGGGATGGCACCCCTTCATTAATAACCGGTGCCATGGTCATGAGAATCTCCATGGCAAGCTCCAAATGAATACTCACTCCTACTCCATCGGAAAATTGCCCCCATCCAAGGTTGTTCATCATTTGATAGATATCCGGGGCAAATCCCAATACTTGGAGGGCATCATCATCAAAGTCAACATTGGGCACAACCCTCTTCTCTAGGCACCCAAGCCCCTCCTCCTCCTCCTCCGACATCATAAGAAATCCATACTTGCAACACCACGGAGTGTATGGTGGTGGAGCGGATGAACGAGTCGAACGACGAGGTGGAACGGGCGGCTCCTCCGTTCGCCCTTGCGGTTCGGTGTACCGCATAGACGAGCTTCGGGTGTTCCTTCCACTAAGGAGCATGGTGTCGCTCCTTGATGGCGTCACGTCCTCTTCCATGCTTCGCAGTTACTCGGAGACCGAGTGCCTCCGTGAAGAACTTGTTGATGCCGGCCTTGATGACGATGATTGTGTCTTCCTCCCAAGAACCTTGCCAAAGACCTTCTTCATCTTCTAGTTGCTGCACAAATCACAAACAAACTCTGCTGGGGGTTTCTTGCCAGTAGAAATACACAAAGGAAGTATATGGAAGAGCAAAGTTTGTGATGCAATTCTCTGAATTTTTGGACTCAAGAGAGGAGAACGAATTTTTCTAGAGAGTTTCTGGAGGTTCTGGACAGAGAGCTCAAGAACACGAACTAGTAAGCAAGCAAGAGACTCACCTGTGAAAGATAGAGGCAGGGGGGTGCAAATATAGGGCAGGCCGGCCGGCCTGGGCCAACCGGCCTAGGGTCCCTGCCCCCTGCCTCGGCTCCGGTTTTCTCCCACTTGATTCTTGTTGCATTATGACCTTGTGCCCTCATGCTCCACACAGATCCACCGCCCAAACTCTCTCAGCCATTCCTTTTTCTTTCATGGTCAAGTCCTCATCTTTGATCATTTCCTTTGTGTCACTTCCGTGCCTCCTTGCCTCCCATGTTATCATTTATAACCTGCAAAGATCAAAGCAGTGCTGCCCCCCATGCTTGTCCCATGCATGCCAAAAGATTCTTGAATGATGGTGTGTTCCCGTGATGCATCATGGGTCATTAGAGGCTCAATTAAGTTCAAAACCTTCCCTTGATCATGCTTAGATGCTAATTACTCCTCTAATTTCAAAAATTGAAAATTAATTCAGAGATATCAATGAGTTCAAATGTATTTTTAGAGGAGTTTTTTAGGCATCAAAAACATTTGTAAGTCAAAACTTTCCGACTACATTAATTTTGGTTACACCGGGATCACTTGCTTTCATTAATTGATAGCGAGCTCCTCCGGCTTGACCGTGCGGGTATGGGTTTAGGTTCTAATTTTGGCTAAATATGAGAGAGGTGTTTTGAATGAACAAAAATAAATGAGGCTTGGAAAATTCTAATTCTAGAGAAACCTAGGTTCACGTGAGTCCTAGCATGCGTCAAAGATTAAAAATCATTAAGAAACAACGCGGGGCTCTACTCGTGTGTTTTTATGATGTAAAACAAACCAACCTTATCATCATGAGGAGGATGCAAGGTGTGGGTAGGTTCTGAATTTTTGGAATTGGTTTCTCGAAAAGAGGCAAATAAATCGTAGGATGGCTCATGTCAAAGGTTTATGTCAAATAAAATCCAAATAAAACATCCGAGCAACTTAAATGTCTCAAAAATAAGTTCAACCACTTAATAGTTTATACCAAGTCTTGCGTAGCAAATTCTAAGACCAACTTACTTGAAAATCAGAAATAATTCGGGTTGCCCTCCCGGCAGCTTTATTCTTTAACGGGTTGTCCTCCCGGCAGCTTATTCTTGACTCGATGAACGGGTTGCCTCCCGCCAAGCGCTTCGTTTATAGTCCATGGCTAGACTTCTTGTCTTCTTCACTTTGGATCAACGCTCTTTGCGGGCGTTGCAATCTTGGGTACCCACTTCCGTACCATCTTGGGCACGGGCTTATTCTCCGGCCTAGTCATCTTTTTGGTCTTCACAGGCAGCTTTTGTTCTTTGGTCTTGACGGATGCAACGACTTCCTTGATCACTTTTGCTTCCTTCATCTTAAGCTCCTTCTTCTTTGGCTCTTCCTTTCTAAAACGACAATGAGATGGAACATATTTAACATTGATCATGTTGCATACCTCGAAAGGTGGACGAAACTTGAATATGCTTCGTGTGCCATTGACGTCGAACTTAATCTCCCCCTTGCCAACGTCGATCGTCACCCCGATGGTCTTGAGGAAGGGCCTCCCTAGGATGAGGGGCGGCTTATCCCTTTGTCCCATCTCAACTACCACGAAGTCGACGGGAATGAAGTGATCTCCAACTTTCACGGGCACATCTTCGGCAATTCCCACGGGATAGCGGATAGAGTTGTCGCCCAACTCTAAACACATACCCGTAGGCTCAAGTGGTAAGCGTAGCTTCTCAAACACATCTCTTGGCATGACACTCACGCTTGCTCCAAGGTCGCATAATACCTTCTCGAACATGAATGAGCCAATAGAACATAGGATAGTTGGACATCTAGGGTCTCTTTGCTTCTCGGGCCCTTGATCTGTGATGGCGGCACTACATTGTTCGGACATCTTGACATGGTCTGCTCCAAGTGTTGCCATCTCATACTTGTTTGGAAGTAAGTCTTTGAAGTAGCGAGAATATTTAGGAACTTGGAGAGCGTCCAATAACAGCATGTTGATGCTTAACCTGCGCACCACTTCCACAAACTTTTCAAAATGATTATCAATTTTACCTCGAAAGTAGCGTGTCTTTAGTGTTGTCATCTTTGTGTCATCACTTGGCACTTCGAATTCCGGCTCTTCGGTAGCAATCTTCGGAATCGTAGTCACTTTCTCCTTAGTGTGATCATCCGCTTCAACGGTTGGCTTAGGCTTTCTTGCACCGGCTGGAAGTTCGGGGTCTTCAGTCTCCTTTCCCGACCGAGTTTGAATAGCCTTTGCCATCTCAGGACCTTGGGGCTGCCCCGGCAATCTTCCTTCACTAGCGGTTAAGCGCTCGGCAAGTTGTCCCACTTGCGTCTCCAATATCTTCATTATGTTGAGCACTTGTTGGTTGGAGCTCCTGACCTCCGTCACCTTGCCATCAATATTCTCCAAGATTTTATCCATGGCTTTGAACTTAGTGATGGTGTCCTTGTTGATCTTTGCTTGCTCGTCCATGAAATCTTTCAATTGTATACGAAGAGGCACCGAATTTTGAATAGACGAACTTGCATTAAATTGAGGTCTACCTTGCCCGTAGCGGAAGTTCGGCAAATCTCCTTTTCTCATGTAGTCAAGCACCTTTGCTTCCTCCGGACAATCTTTTTGAACATGGCCGTACTCCCCACACTCTTCACATGTGGATCTTGCTTCGGCGGCCTTCTAGTCTTGAGCGGCCTTCTTTTCTAGGTCCATCCTTTCCAATCTTCTCATGAGTGAGTCAATCTTCCCTTCTAGAAGATCTTCCTTTTCAACCTGCAAAACACCTTTAACATTGCCTGTTGGTTGAACCGGAAGTAGACGTCCCGATGACGCCCATGTATCATTATCCGCAACCTTCTTGAAAAGAGTGAATGCCTCCGTCGGAGTTAGCTCAATAATAGATCCTCCCGTCGATGCGTCAATTTCGGTCCTTGATGCTAGATTGAGACCTTGGTAGAACTTTTGAACAAGGTCTTCCTTTGGGAACTTGTGATGTGGCACGGCTCGGGTGTACTCATTGAAACGCTCAAAAGCTTCCGCGATAGTCTTTGTAGGATATTGAGCAAAAGTAGCAATCTTATTACGTAAGCTTTGAGTCTTACCCGGCGAATAGTACTCCTTCATGAAAGCTCTCATTAATGCTTCCCAATTTTGCACCGTCTCCACCGGTAGAGTATAGAACCATTGCAAAGCTTTTCCGAGAAGTGAGAACGGAAAACGCCTTGCCCTCAATTGATTTTGATCCAGCCCTTCCATCGCGAATGTCTGACAAAGTTGAATGAATGCTTGGATGTGAAGGTTAGGATCCTCTTTACCGGTGAAAGGTGTCTGTTGCACCATGCGGATGGTTGAAGTCTTGATCTCAAACGACCTCCCGATGTCGGCTAGGTTGAGGATGGGTAGATCACCAAGCTCCGGGATGCAAAGCTCCCCGATCTTCCTCTCCTCTCCCATTGGTGGCGGTTGAGGTTGATGTCTCGGACTTGTAGGTGGTGATTCTTTCTTCGGACTTGTGGGTGGTGATTCCTTTGGAGATTCCGATGTTCCTTCGTCTCCGGTGTTTGGATCTACAATCCCCAGCTTCCTAGATCGTGCTTCGCGTCTCCCTTGCCTGTAAAGTTTTTCTGGATCATCCACAAAATTTTTTGGTTTGTTGGAGAGGTGGCCGTCCATCTCCTGTTAGGGTTAGCGATAAACAAAATATACAAAAGATCTAAAAAGAAAAGAAAACTATAAAAAGGGTTAGTCAAAATCTAGATTAGATTGGTTTTTGAGGATAATCAAAGTTTAGTAGATGCAAAAGAAAAATAAAAAAGAAACTGAAAATACTTACAAACGAGATATTAGATTGGATCTTAATTACTTGTTCCTCGTTGCAAAGTTCGTTCGGACTTGCAAGCGGACAAATCCCTCGTCGTAGTTAAGGAACCCTTCTTCCCTTGAGTGGTGAACCCAAGGTATCGAATCCATGGAACAATATGTAATATAAAATCAATCTAATAACCGAAAAACACTTGCTTCTTTGAGAGGTTTCGAATTGCATCTAATCTACTAAGATCAAAAGAGGTAGCAAGAGAAAGCATTGAGGTACCGATCTAGAGAGGGGTCTAGATCGAGCTTATATCGTCATTCCGAGCAAGATAAAGAGAGAGTAAAACGAATCTCATTGAAAGCTTCTTTAAATCGTGACCTCTAGTCAAACCCCCTAAGTCGCCCCGCCGTACTCGGTGTCAACATCCTGTCATGATGTTCCCCTTTCTATGCGGTCGAATCTTAGAGCACACCCGCAAGGAGTGTGTTGAACTACTTAGTAGATCGGGTATGTACCTCTAGCCACCGCGGCTACAAGAACATCCCATGCAATCTATCTCGAGAATAGATTGAGGAGGAAAACACCCAAGCAAGAACAAGAATTGCAAATGAAAGTACTTGATCGCTAAGAATCGGATCCGTTAAAACTCCATCAAAAGTATGAATACATGATTAAGATCCAACTGGGATCCTACCTTGACCTTGATTCACGCCTCCGGAACTCCGACGTGGTCTTCCTTACAAGGTTCCCACGCCGGCTAGGCAAACCCTAGACGACTAACTCGACCCTCCTCTCCGGGGTGGTGTCCCTCAAGCTCCTCTGCTCCTCGGCGGCAAATGACGAATTGCCTGATACGTGGCTCGGGGTACCGGGGCTATAAATAGCCTGAGGATCAGCTAGGTCAAAGGGGGCAGCGAACAGGGCCCAGAATGGGCTGGGCCGGCCGGCCGGCCTGGGCCCATCCTAGCCCAGTTCGGCGCCGCCTTTCTTCCGGATGCTTCTCGCGACTTCTTGAGTTTTTGCCGAGTTGCATGTGGGCCCTTGACGTCATTTTCCTCGCGGTTTAGATAAGGGGGCTTTGCGAATGAACTCCCGCATCTTTCGTCTGGGTCCTCCGCACTTCTTGGCTTCACACTTTAGTCCTTGGCTATTTGGAGTCATGTTCATCTTGTATCTTGACTCGTCCCGAGGTCCATGATCACTGTCACACCCTGAAATTTCCAATTTCAGGATGTGAATAGAAATAATAATTAAGCAACGATTTTCCTTCAATTCTAAAATTTTTTCCAACATTTATTTTCTTCACAGGAAATATAGTATAAGAAAAATCCATTGTTTGTTTTTCTGAAATTAAATAAAAGGTTTATGTGATTGTACCATTCATGCCGATGCATCCTGGTATTTTTGAGTGCAAAATGATTTAAAAACACGCTTAGGTGTTGACCAAACCCTTATGAGGATTTTCCGGATTTTTTCGGGATTTATTCTCATTTTCTCTGAGCATTTTCTATTTATTAGAAGGCTCTAAAATATTTTTCATGAACTCCAAATATTTTATTTGGATTGTTCGTGTCTCAATCTATCTCTGGGAATTTTCCTGGAATTTTTATGATTTTCAGAGTATTTTTTGTGCTTTAAATGAATTATCTAGGTACTCTAGATATTTCTTTACACGGGAAAAGGATTTCTGAAAATTAAAAAAAAACTATTCCTTTTGGTACTGGGCCGAGCCCGAGGGCCCGACCCAGTCCGGCCCGCTCCGCCAGCCCGCTCGCCCGGCCCAGCCTCCGGCCCGCCAAGGCCCATGGGCCAAGGCCAGAGGCCGAGGCCTCCCCGGCAGGGCGCCGCCGCCGCCGGTGGTCCTTGGAGTGCGCGCTTGTAACATCCCTGATGTTACTTAAGTTAAGTACTTCAATTAGTCATGATAATCAAGAATAATTAGTTCCTAAGCATGTTTAACATGATGGTGATCAATTTTGCAAATAAGACCTTGGTCAAGATCTCAAAATTTGGTCAAACCCTTAAGTACTCCTTAAGGCTGATTTGGTTTTCTTGTGCGTTCTCCAAATTTCACTATAGAAGTTCAAAATCTGCCAATATAAAAGTTTTTCCTTGTTTCCGGGAACACATTTTTCATAATTGTCGGACATTCCAATTTTGAGTGTAAATTGGCCAAAATTCGAGTTGAATGTGCTATGAACAGTAACCCGGGGCCGAGAATTTCTGCAACTTCGTCACGATTTTTCCCATCAATCCTTTCACCAAAACATATGTCGCCCTTTGGGAAAGTTGTAGTCCTATGACTCCTCTACAACTTTTATTTTTGGAGATTTTCAAGTTAGTTGTCAATTTTTGGAGTTTCGCATTTTCGAAGATGCATAAAAGGAATACAACTTGAGGCGTTGACGCCGGCGACGCCGCGCCCTCGCGCACGCGTGCAGTCTGCCACGTTGACCACGCGTCGGCCCCTGTGCATCCGGCGTACGGACTCTTAGGGTCCGTCGCTATGGACTCGGGGCCACACGGTGTAGTCTCCGTCCGCCCTCAAACCGTACACCGCGTCCAGGCGAAGCCGCGCTCGCAGGAGCCACGCGCCGGCCGCACCGGGCGACAGCCACGCCGCAGGCGCGTGAGCCTCGATGCCTTCGCGCATAAAAGTGAAGTTCGCGGTGCTGCAGCGCTTTTTCTCGTCCACCTCGCCTTCCTCGTCATCCTTGCTCGCCTGCTCGTCACCGTATGGCCGCCTACTCGCCGGAGCAGCCGATCCAGCGTCGGCACAACCACGACGCCGCCAAGGACGGCCGCCGGCACCTTCCCTCCCCCGTCCAAGCCTCGAAACGGAACCCTAGGTGAGCCTACACCACTTCCCCACCCTTTCCCGGTCAAGCCCGGCCTTCTCCTTGCCGGATTTTGGCTCTCACCACCGGCCATGGTGCCTAGGGGCCACATTGCTTCTTCCCCAATATTTCCAGGGAGTTTTTCGTAATCTAGGGACCTGTTCGTAATTTCGAAAAATTTCTTCGAGGGTCTGTCAGTAAAATCCTTTTTAGGTTTCGGCTGCAACTTCGAAAAATCATTAAAAATCGTAGAAAAATCATAAAAATGTAAATCAAATTGTGTTGGTTTCCTTGTGACGAGATCGACATTTTCTAGAAAGGGTGTATAGGGTTTTTCTGTATAGTTTTGAAATGAAAATTCAAACTCTGTTTGATGTACTTTTGTTGTAGTTCAAAATGTACTCATGTTATGGAGTTGAAATTTGGATATGTTCAGCTTTATGCCATGTTTAGATCTGTGACCAAATTTGACACATGTTTGATGTGTATATTTGTAGTTATGATTTTTGTAAGCTTTATGTTAGGTTATGACTGATGCTTTTTATAGTCCCCTCAAGAAATAATTTCTGTAAGCACCGATGCACCCTAAGACTTTGTCATGATGAATAGCATCTCTAGAAAAATAATTATGATTTTAGGAGCTGATTTGAATGCTGTTTTGTATTTAACTTTGTGTAGGATGTTAAATTGATAACTTAAAAACTATGATAGATCTATTTTTAGAAATTGGTCAGTAGCTTAAATTTGACATGAATGACCTGTAGGAAAAGTTGAGGTCAAAAAGATTAGTAAATCTTTTTATAGGATTTAATGAAGTTAAGCTAGGCTGAAAGTTGTCTTTTTCATATAAATTAATTTATATAGGATCTGGAGCTAATTTTTGGTATTCAAGCTTGTTTTAGTCATATGTTGCTGTGTGCAAAGTTTGAGATCAGTTAGAATTATAATTAAATTAATATGAATTTTGGATGAATGGCTAGCTAGGAATTGAATAAATAGGTTTGTGTTTATTGCTTAAGTTTAAATAAGTTTTTCATGTTTAAGATCCTGTTTGAAATAATTTTAAAACACATCCCCTGCTGTTTGGTGCATTTTATGAATTTAAATTTGCTTGAATATGCAATCACCATCAAAGTTGACTTTTAATTAACCACTCACACCCTCAACTAATGCATATGCATGTGTACGTGTAGATTTACCAGACGGGAAGTTAGTTGGTGAAGAGATCGAGTTGGGTGTTCACCAAGACCTGGACCAAAGTCCAGAAGAGCCCAAGGCTGTTACTAACTTAGAGGAAGGCAAGCCCCGGAGTGCATATAACTTTTTTTTGGATAAAATCTCACATTCTTTTACCTTTTCAGTATTTATGTTTTACTTTGTGCATTTAAGTTTCAGGAGTTGTTTTGAAACCTAGATGCATGATCCTTAGGTTCCTATGCTCTTATAACTAGTATGTTAGAACGCTAGTGCCATGCTTTAAGGACACGGTACAAGTCGAGTAATGACTCATTGCTCGCGAGATATAGGATGCTTATGTTGGAATCATAAGTTGGATAAATTGACTCGCTCATGTGGTAAGAGCAATGGGTTCGGTCTCGACCGAGTAGCATGGTGCTGATCTAAGCTATTGAACGTACCAAGTGCTTGTCGGGAATGGGACCGGTAAGCCTAGTACCTAATGAACCAGTGCGGGAATTTTATCGCTACTACTCTTGAGATGCGTCTCCCGGTTCGCTACCGGTAGTGCAAGTGTGAGTCTGGACGTGCCATGAGTGGGCGTACCAGTAAACCTTGTACTTAGGACTGTGGCATCTTTTCCTAATCTGGGGAATGACGGGAACCGCCTGGTCGGGGTAGACCCCACGTTTGCTTTTATTTGATTTCTTGGGGTCTACCTTCTTTCGTGTATCTTGGGTTTACCTTGCAAGGATATAAATCGATCGATCGTCGGTCACTCGCCGTTATCTGAGTCGGCTTGACCACTGGCTACCTCATGTTTATTTATGAAACATTTTGGATTAATATTGTTGGTTGATTAATCTTGTTTTGTACAACCATGCTTGTTTAGCTAGGTGCTTACCTAGAATGGTTAACATACTAGAACTTGAGCTAAAACTTGAAAGTAAGGATCAACTCTTAATTACTTTTGGCAAAACAAACCCACCAGCCAAAAAGTCTTGCATGTCTATCTGTGTCTTTTATTTTTGACGGGTCAGTCTTGCTGAGTATTAGAATACTCAGCCTTGCTTTTTGTTGTTTTCAGGTAATCCTATCTGGCCTGGTGTTATTCCAGATGGTGGGAGATTGAATGGGAGAACGATGATGATGAGTGATATTCCATGGATGGCCTCCCATGTGTATCTTCCGCTTAGTTTTATTTCCGCTGTTTAATCTCTGAAACACTTTACTTTCTTGTATCAAAACCTGGTTTGTAATAAATGTGAACCTGTGGTCTTTTATGTAATGTTGAACTTGTACTCTGGTCCCGCCTTCGTGTGGGCTTAGCGCATATCAGCGATCCTGTTGTAAGTGATTTACCAGGCTTGACCCGGCAGAGGCGACAAAATAACTCCTTGTTATCGCTTATTAGCCAAGTGGACCGGTTTAGGTGATAATACGGATTTATTTTGGGCGGTTCTGTCACAGCGCCAAGGTAGGCGCGGCCGCCCACGCCTATTTAACGCAAGCGCTCGGCCCGCGCGTCCTGCCCAGCCTGCTCCTTCGCCTCGCGCAGCCACCGCAGTAGCCAGCGCCGCCGCCGGATTGTAGCGCCGCCGGCCGTCGCCGTTCATCGCGCTTAAGGGCCGCCGGACGAAGCTGTCACCACCAAGAGCTCCAGGGCGCCGAACCGCATCTTCTCCGCCCCTCCTCGTCCCCGGAGATCCCCTGGAGCACCGCCGTCGCCGTGAGGTCTGGCCGCCGGCCGAGCTCGCCACCGCCGGCCGTCTCCCGCCACCTCTTCGTCCGCGGTGAGCCACCCATCGAGTTCCCCATCCCCTCATCTCTCTTTTTCCCCACTCATCCGAGCCCCTTGCGCCCTAGGTCGCTGGTGCCCCGGCGAAGCCGCCGGCCGGAGCTCCCTGTTCCGCCGCCCTGTTCTGAACCAAGGAGGAAGAAGAAGGCATGTTTGTGAAGAACCCCCTGAAATTTTTGGTAATCCATAGATCCAATCTATGTGTCTTGGCAATCTTGCAGAAACCCCCTAGGTCTTTTAGATTCCCTAGATCCAATCCACCCTGAGAATCTTGCAAGTAAGCCCTCGGGTTTTCATAAAAAATTATGTATATGCCCTCGGTTTTTCGCGGATAAGCCCCTGGAAGCTTTGAAACTTTGTCAGCAGGTCCCTACACCTTTAATGAGCCATATCTTTCATGTTTTAGCTCCCTTTTCATCCGTTCAAGTTGCGTTAGGTTCATAATAATGTAAAGTACACGTTAGTGGTGAGTTTTCCTTATAAATGTTTTCTGAAAATTAATTTGTTATTAATTTTGATTAATGTCTAGTTATACATGCCTTTTATAAATAAAAGCAATATAGAGCTATACACCGATTTTCATGACTAATATTAATTTGATTAATGATTATTTCATGTGCTTTTATAAATAAAATCTAATTAGATCTTTTACCCAGTTTTCATAAATAAAATATTTATTTGCTTAATATTTAATTAACTTTTCTAATTAAAAGTGCTTAGGCTTTTACACCGGCTTTTTATAAACAAATGTTAATTTGTTTAATATCAACATGAATGAGTTTTTAATTATAACTTTATTAGTTTACTCAAATCATAAAGTTTTGATTAGAGGATTCATATAGTTTAGCTTTTCTGAATTAAATGTTTAATTGATATAATTTTATATATGAATCTTTATAAATAAAATTTGACTAGCTCTCTACCCCGGTCTTTTGCAAATAAAATTTAATGTTGCATTAATTCCAACTTAGGGTATTTTCTTTATGAAATATCCTTTACATATCTTTTATTAATTAAAATAAACTTAGCTCATAGTTGTTCTCTCATATGTGCAAATCTATCGTTAGCCGTTCTTTTGCAACCTCTGTCTCAGTGTGTCTCTGTTGTAGAGCTAATCCTCTTTCAAGCTCCAGATCTTTTGATCCTAGTTCTTGCTCAAGCCTAGTGCTCTTCATAAAGCTAACCAAGCCTTTCCTTTCTCAGCACAGTCGGTCTGCTTCAGTGATCCTTAGCATAGAGCCTATCCTTTAGTGCGTTCTTTTAAAGCTTTGATTTGATTGGTGCATTGTTCTTAGTAGTACTTGTTTGTTTCCATTGCATGCTTGGGCCCAATGATTGATGCGAGTAGAATGAACGTTGATCGAGAGCAGTGAAGAGCTTGAAGGCGAAGACATTCTGAGCAACATCACTACTCTGGTTAAAGGCAAGTGTGTCCTTGTTCTTTTGTCCCAATAACTGTGTTTAATCACATTGCATATGCTTGCATTTAATTTGATGGGTCCTATTAAGGATTATCCTAGCCTTTATGATCATTCCTTGTCAAACCTGGGTTTACCTTTCTGTTGGGTAGCTTTGCTTAGTTGCTTTACCTTGGGATATGGTGGTTCTAATGAACAACAATGATAAACTTGTTTTACTTTTATATTGTACCTCTGGTTAAAACAAGATCATATGATTAATTGGAACATGGAGCGACCACCTAGGACAACAGTGCAACCACAAGGACTAAATAGCTCTGGTCTTGGGTGAGTAATTAGGGAAGTCTTGTGTGATCATTACTCGCATAGTAGCTTGGATACGGAGGAATGCTTTTAAGGCTCTTCTATTCCGGATAGGTATTGGAACGGAAGTACTCTATGGCTGACCGTCCGTGAATAGAAGTGAGGTACGAAAGATAGCCTCTATGGCATATGCTACTATGGACTAATACACATGGGAGGACTCTTTGTAAAGGCCTCGTAGCATCCCTATGCGATCACACCTCGGTAGTGTGGTATGATGCCTGATCAGCATCGCGTGGTTGGGTTTAAAGTTCTTTGAACTTTTATGCGACTTGTGGTGAAAGTGTACAACCTCTGCAGAGTGTAAAACTAATCGATTAGCCGTGCTCATGGTTAAGAGCGGCCTGGACCCTCACATGATAATTGAACTTGAAGATGGACTTAAATCAAGGTTTCTGGTTATGTTAGTCATATGCTTATGGCGTATCTCTTTATGTTAATTGTGGGTTGGTGTATACTTATACTTTTTTAGTAATCAGCTGCTAATAAAATTTGACCAACTAAAATTGCTTAATGCAGTCAACCTGTCAGCCTTTCCTTGATAAACCTTTGCATTCATACTTTCCCCACACTTGCTGAGTACGACATGTGCTCACCCTTGCTATAAACAATGTTGCTCAGAAAGAGGAAGCTACTTTGAAGTCATTATGAAGATGTTGCTAGTGCTAGGCGTACGTAACCCCCAGTCGACTGCCTGTGATGGTTGGAGCTTTCGTTTCCAGGATGTAGCGTAATACTCTGATAATCCTTCTATTTTTTTACGTGATATTGTACTGTTATTCACTTATGTCAACTATATGCATGAAACTTGATTCTGGCATGCATATAGATTTGCACTTGGTTTTCTTTGGAAAAACAGGTGTGACAATCACTTTGTAAATCCCTTGATGATCTTTACCCGGAAGTCCTCATTTAAGCTCTTGATTCCTGTGTAAACAACAAACTCCAAAAATCGTGCACGAGTGCGAACATAGCATATAATGGGGGTTAGGATCGTTAGTGTGAATATCAAATCAATACCAACATAGAAGGTAAACAAGTGGCTAGGTTGACGGAAATCGACCGCCAACAGCGGCGCCGGAGGGACCTTGCTATGGTTTCCGGGCGTTGTCCTCTCTCCTCTATGTGGCTCTCTCCCTTCGTTGAATCTCTGTGTTTAGGCGGCTCTCTGGTGAATCGATGCCCCTCCTTGGGCGCCTAGGGGGTTGTATTTATGCTCTTGGAGAGCCTTGGGGCGTGCTCCGCCTTGCCTTGCACGAGATCTTCCTTAGGAGAGAAGCGAACTTGGTTGCCATAAAATCAGTCTCGTTCAGATTTTCCTGATTCGCAGCCCTTCCTTCCCGGCACCATATCTCTCACGTCCGAACTCCAAATAATGCAAATTCGGTGTCTAGATTGTGTGCCACGAAATTATCTCCAACTTTGGTATTCATTGCTTTCCTTGAAAACGAAGATAAGATCCCCAAATCGGCCTCGGAAGATAATCTGTCTGATTTCAGATTTGTTTGCGCAGCTGGCATTTCGGGGGCCATATCTCCTAGCTTCTTGATCCGAATTGGGTTTTCCATATGTTCAAATCTAAGCTCTCGATAAGGCCCACAACTTTGGTATTTAACGTTTTGCCATTAGAGTCTGTTTGGGTCGCCGAATCTGCATTGGAAGATCATGCTATTCTGGGCTGCGTGAATATCTCCCAAGTTGAGTTGATCTCATGGGTAAATCTCCAAATATCATGATGACCTTTAGAGCATTTGGAGTCATGTTCACTTTGAGTCTTGACTTGTGCCGGACTTCATTATCTTCTCATAAGGTGCTTCATGAACTTTGCCCGGAAGTGTCCTTTAAGCGCTAAAATTCTGCGTAAACAACATACTCCAAAAACACATGCTCATGTCGAACTTGTTACATCATTAGTATGCTTAGTTGCGAGTTAGTTCCAAATCAAAGCCGAAACCAAAGTGTAACAAGTTCCTTAGGGGTGTCATATTTGACCTCCAACACTCGTCGCTCCCGTCTCGGTCTCTCTCTCTCTCTCTCTCTCTCTCGACTCTCTCCGTCTCTATCTCCTGTACGTCGAGGCAGGCACGGCCGCAGGCGGTGGCGGTGGTGGCAGCACGCCTGCGCGCGCGACAGGGCAGCAGGGTCGCAGGCGGCGGTGGTAGGCTGGCAGCGCACCTATGCGCGCGGCTGGGTTGCAGGCCCGCACACGACGGTGGTAGTGCGTGGCGGCGACAGGCAGGGCCGCAGGCGGCAGCACGCCTGCACAAGAGGGCGTCTACAGGTGCGAATCGACCTCCGCCGACCCTTTCTGCTGCCTGGTGCCTTATCCGCTCAATGTTCGCATCTCTGAGATTGAGACCTCGGCATCAGCATCCCGCCCCGGCGCCTTCCCTCTGCCTGTGCGCGCAGATCCCGTAGGCCGCAAGCGGGGCGGCGCGACGCAACTGCACGAGGTTCCAGCAAGCAGGAAGCTCCGGTGACCAATGCTCACCCGCGGATGTCCGATACCTGGTGGATATCCGTCGGGCATGAGCACGGGCAGAGTTTTTGACCTGCGGGCAAGCTCGCGGGCGGGCAAATGTCGGTCACGCGGGTAAGCTCGCGGGCGGGTAAATGCCTTACCCGCACTTGCCCGACCCACTGCCATCCCTAGGCTCGACAAGGGAATGCTCCTAATAAATTCCCTATCCATCGGTAGAAAGTGTGCTTCCACCGCCTGTACGTTCCAGTGAGCGTCACAGGATCAATCAGCTCACTTACCTTGTGCATCGGATCACCACTGGTGCAGCAGATCAGCCGCAACAGACCATCTCGCAGCAACCAGTTCATCCGTCACACATCTGTGTCGTCCCTTGTCCCAATCCTACGAATCAATCCTTGCTTGAGCACCTCCTTGCCATACATCACGGCATGCCAGATTCTGGACGGGGTTGGGCTCAGTTCCGCTTCTAGAAAATCAACGTTCGGGAAATAGGTGGCCTTGAGAACTCTTGCACTCAGCGAGCCTGGCTCCTATAGTATATGCTAGGCCTGTCATGCCAGTAGCGCAAGGTTGGAAATTTCTGTCTTTGAAACACAATCCGCCCATGTATTTAGGCTTTGTCATTTCCTCCCATGCTACCTAGCATGTACTGTCAGTGTTTTAGACACCGAGCCTACCACGGGGTACCCGAAGTAGTAGATTGTGTGGTGGGGCTCGCCGAGATCAGGAACACGATAGTGAGACACGGGGCACACAATTAGACAGGTTCAGACCGCAATGTGCGTAATACCCTACGTCCTGTATGCTGCGTGGCTCTTGATTGATTGCGTATGTTCTTGAGGGGGGTCCCTGCCTCGCCTTATATGCCACGGGAGGCAGGGTTACAAGTTGGATTGGTACAAGAGTACTAGTCGAGTAGGACTAGGAGTAGCCTATAATGGGTAATGAGAAGCTATCCTAATCTTAGTACAAGTCATTGTTCGTCTTGTCTTGCCTTGTGACCCACAGCAATCTTGCACCGTGGCCCACGTACTAGTCGAGTAGTCCAGGTGCACATGCCTATCTTCCAGGCATGGCCCACATGCGTGGTAGGCCTAGGGATGTCCGGTCGATAAGCCCCCGAGTACTTTGTAGTCGAGTGCGATGTGTCCAAGTAGTCTTGAAGGTCTCTACGAGTAGTTCCCAAGCGTCCCCGAGTTCTGCAAGCTTCGATCTTCAATAATACTTGAATCATCACGAGGCTGGAAGGTACTCCAGCTAACTCCACGAGTAGTTTTGAAGTCTTCTCGAGTTGTTCCCAAGCGTCCTCGAGTTCTTCCCTTGAAGGTCTTCAATAATACCCTCTTCGTTCTTGAAATCTTTGCATTAAAGATCCATATGGAAATGCGATTACTAAAATCGCATTCCATATGGAATGTAGCCCCCGAGGCTTAGGTCGAATCCAGGATTCAAGTTGAGGGTCAATCTTTTAGCACTTGTGATCCTACTTCGAAAAATTCGTAGAAATCCCGAAGAAAACATATTGGAATGCGATTGCTAAAATCGCATCCCATATGGATGTAGCCCCCGAGCCTTAGTTCGAATTGTAAATTCAAGCTGAGGATCAATCTGAAGTTTCCATTGATTAATCCCACAAATTCTAGAGAAAAACCTGAAGGCCACATGGCACGGAGCCCCCGAGCCTTGAGTCGAGTACTTCTCGAATTGAAGGATCCAATATGACTGTAGAAAGTGGCCTGAGTTCAGTGTACTGTAGCTGAGTGAAATCCAATCCCATTGAGTAGTCGAGCCCCCGAGATGGAGCTGAGCATGTCTTGGAATTTGTAAAAAGCCCACTGAGTTAGCCGATAAAATTTGCCTGATGCAAATCCAATCTGTTGAATGCGAAGGGTCACCAGGTTGAACCGGTAGGGTTTTAGGTTATAAATACCAGAGGGGGTATCCCTAGGGTTTCTACTGCTTCCATTCACCCCTTAGATCCAGAACAAAGCTTTTGCCGCCGTAGCGTTGAGTGCCTACGCCGTCAAGCGCCGCCACCTTCACCACCTTGCAGCCCCCGAGCAAATGCGATTGAAAACACTCGTGACTGGAAGGATGAAGAGTGCGCCATCCAAGGGACAGATGAAGAAGAAGAGATCCAGCTGCGGCAAAACTCAGTTGCCGGAGCCGAAATACAAGACGGTGGTGATTGAGAAGCCACCGAGCCAAGCCGCCTCTTGGAAGAAATCCAAGATGAGGGAGGAGGACATCAAGGCCCTCGAGGATGTCGGCTTGTTGCACGAGAAAGCATTTGCTGGCTGGAACTCTACCACTGGGGATGCGTGGCCCATGGAGAAAAATCCAGATGAAATTCCGATGTTCGCCCACTTCATCGACCGTGGGTTGACGTTGCCGGCTTCGGATTTCTTCAGTGGCTTCCTCGACTTCTTCAAGCTGGAGCACGTGCATCTGAACCCGAACAACATCTTCCAGATTGTAGTGTACGTGCACTTTTGCGAAGCTTTTCTTGGAATCCGCCCGCATTGGGCCTTGTTTAGGAAGATTTTCCGGTTGAAGCCGCAGCCCAATGCCAACTTCCCAGTAGTAGTCGGAGGAGCTAGTATCCAGATGCGCCAGAAAGTGCAAGATCTGTACTTCAAGTATGAATTGATAGACTCCAACCAAGACTGGAAAGCCAAGTGGTTCTATATTGACAATGCCCCGCCTCAACTGCCCAAGCCCAGCATGTTCGCGCCAGTGTACGAAGCGATCTGGAAGGACGAGCCGTCAATGCAAGAATGCATCCAGATCCCAGAACTGCTGGTGAAGATCGCCGAGAATAAAGTGCAAGGCTTGACAGCTGAGAGAGTAGCTTTCAGCTTCATGAAGCACCGTGTACAACCCTTGATGCAGAGGGAGCATCTTGGGTATGAGTACACGGGTCTAGATGATGGCTCGAGGATGTCTGCAGAAGAGATCAACGACGATCTCGTGATGGAAAGGCTGCAGAAAATCTTCAAGAACCTTGACGGGAAATCGGCAGCTGTTCAAGAGTTCAGTGTCGACAATCCTCCGCGCTTGGTGAGTAGTCGCAAACTAGCCCCCGAGTACTTATCTGAAAGTAGTCGTAGACTAATAGGTTTTCCTTGTCTTTGTAGGAGGACGTTCTGAAGTTTGTCTCCATACCACCTCCTCGTCCCCGTGAAGCAGAGCAGGTGCAAGAGAAGGAGCCGTCACAAGTTAAGGCTCAAGCACCCGAGAGTAGTCGTCCTGCTCAAGGGGAAGATGAAGTGCTGGTGGAAGATGCCTCCTCAAGCGATGATGACGAGCAAACGCTGTCACAACTGTTTGAAGTGAAGGCACGGTATGGGTACTCTGGAGTACCCATCCCAAGTGGTGTCTCCGCGGGAGCGTTGAAGAGGCCGGCCTCATCGCTTGTTGATGATGTGACGCAGCCGCTGCGGAAGAAAAGAACCACCGTCGGGAAGCGCGCTGTGAAGAAAGTCACAAGCATAGCTTTGCCAACCATTGAGGTTAGTTGTATATACCAAGTAGTCAATATCTTATTTGAATACTTAGAATCTTGTATCATGACTTGTAATTTTGACTATGCAGGGTATCAAAAGTACCACTCAAGATGTTGGGTCTTCCAGTCCTGCGAAAGTACCCGTGAGCAGCCCCGCAAGGCCAATTGAACCTGAGACGGTTCAAACATCACCCATTGAGTCGGTGATGCCAGAGCAACAAGAAGTCGCAACGCTAGGAGCTGTACCACCAGTGGAGAGTGTCCCAGTGGTTCTGGCAGCGCCCTCATTCTTTGATCTGCTGGGACCAAGAACTATGTTCCGCGTGCTACTCTGTAAGTACCCGAGTACTCGAGTACTTCTTGTTCTTGATAATAAATGTTGATCGACTTGTTGATGCAGAAAATCCACAGATGTGGAGTGGGGAGCCTCAGGGAGTAGTTCTGCTGAGGGTAATTAGAACCCGCCAACGGAACAAGAAGATAATCTCCAAGAACCCCAAGCCAAATCCGCTGAGGATGTGGTAGCAGCTGAAGCTGATGCCGCGCAGTCTTTGCGCCTACTTTGGAGCGATATTGTCAAGGCGGCGGTGGATGCATCCTCCAGACCAAGGGTGCAACAACCGGAAGACATAGAGGCAGTGGTGAATGAAGGCTTGGAGGTAGATCCCAGTGCCAACCTGCCCAGAGAAGATGCCCCCACTGCGCGAGCCCCCGTGCATTGTGAAGACGCACGAGTAATCCTTGAAGATGAGCCTGAAAGGCACGTAGTGCCGCACGAAGCTGAAATATTAGATCCAACCCCACTGCGTAGCGCGGCGATGTACTTAGAAGCAGGAACAAGTACCCAGTCCAGAGCGGAGGAGTTGATGCCGTACGACGACTCCTGTTTGGACGAAGGTAACTTGAAGATGCACTCGGAGATGTTCCGTAGTGTGGAGAAGCTTTTTGCGGTAAGTTTGAAATCCAATACCCTGTATAATAGTTGTAGTCGAAGATAGCTTGTATCTGACCCTTGAGTTGTTTTGGATTTTCAGGAAGTTGTCAAGCAGTCAAAGCGGAAGACTCGTTTGCTTGAGCAACATGCCGCGGACATTGAAGAAGTCACGTAGCTCAGAGAAGAGCTTAAGGAGCAAAAGCATTGGCTCTGAAGCTGCAGGAGAAGCTTGATGGCAATGCCGCCGAGTACCACAATGAAATCCAGAATCTGACGGCGTAGAAGGATGACTTTGTCGGGAAGAACAAGTCGCTACGCCAGAAGAATAAAGGTAATCCTCCTTTCTGAACTTGTTATCGGGTACTTATTTCTTGTAAATTTCGCCCTTATAAGTTGTCGTGGTCTTATGCAGAGCTGACTGAAGAAGTTGAAAGGCACAAGCAGAGGTCCATTGACTGGCAGTTGGCTTTCAATTGTGAAGAATCAATTCGCCTTGACCTTGAGGCTGATTATAAGGTGCGCTGTATGGAACTTGAACGTGAGATGTAGATACGGCTTGACGGATCATATGACCTGCTGACTTGTATGCAGTCACTGAAAATCAAGATTGAAGAAACCGAATGCCTGTGTCAGGAGTTGAAGGTCTTGATGGAAGCAGCCGAGCCAGTGGCAAGTCTCTTCGAACCCAGAGAAGTAGGAGTACAGCCCCGACCACTTGTGGAGAGGTTGAAGGACATGCCTAAGAAGATTCTGGAGTATCCTCAACGGCTGGCTTGCACAATTCCCAATCAGGTGCTCAGCTTCATCAAGTCGTTGTACGCGGACACAGATCTGACAGTCATCATGGGCGGAAGATCTAGAGACTGCACCGACGATAGGCTCAACGAGTTGATGCAGAAGACATCACCTATCGTGGAAGCCGTCTCTCAATTTATTGATATGCGCTAGATGTACCTGTAGGACAAAAACACTATGGAAAAAAGTGTAATTCCGAACAAGTGTTTTATGTAATGATATAATTGAAAACTTGTGTAAGTCAATTATCTGGATCCCTCGTTTGCTTGTCTTGGATGCCATGTACTCGAGTTCATGATTAGTGAGTGTATGGCTGCAAAAAAGAGATACGATACTCGAGTAGAAGTACTCAAGTCTAGATGTGTTCCGAAGAACGTTAGCTTAATCACAACAAATGAGAAACCTTAGCTGTAGCAGCGTAAAAAGAAGGCTTTGTTGTGTTATAAGAAAAAACACAGTAACAAGTCGATATGTAGGATAATCACTTTATTACTGTCTTGCTAAATGTGTACATTGTGTCGAGTACAATGTCTGGATACACTATTGAGTAATAGTGTCTTAAGTACTTCTAAGGCTTTGAGCCTAATGAGATAGTACTCGCAAGAATGTTCCGAAGAACGAGTAAGACCGTAGGAGACAATGTGATGAACTCATCTTGCTGTAGCAGCAACTTGTGTTAGAGTTCCACTGAGACCCTACTATGAAAGGTGTTACTCTAGGCCGCAGCATCTTAATAAAATAGAACAAGGACAGCATGTGCCACTTATTGCTCTATACGATATGGAGTCGTCTGGAGAGGGTTGTCGTGACCCCCTACGAGCTGTCGCAACCGTAGCCGCCTGGAGAGGATTGTCGTGATCCCCTATGAGTAGTCGTAGCCGAAGCCGCCTGGAGAGGATTGTCGTGGGCCCCTACGGGTAGAACCGACAAAGCTGGTCGATATTCCAGGAGTTGTCGATTTCTTCGCCTTCGAGTGTTTGGAGACGATATGAGCCAGGGCCGGTGACCTTTGAGATGGACAAAAGGGCCTTCCCATGGCGAGTTGAGTTTGTGAACTCCTACCGTGTTCTGGATACGACGGAGGACCAAGTCATCAACGTTGAAGGAGCGTTCCTTAACATTGCGGTCATGGTATCGGCGAATCTTCTCGAGGTATCTGGCTGATTGAACGAGTGCGTTGCAGCGAGCTTCTTCGAGACTATCGACATTTGTCTGTCTTGTTTCTTCAGCTACGCCTTCTTCGTACTGATCAACCGCTGGAGATCGCCACATGACATCGGCAGGCAAGATGGCTTCAGAGCCGTAGACCAGGAAATAGGGTGACTACCCTGTGGGAGCAGTAGGTTGAGTACGTAGCCCCAGAGTGCATTGGATAGTTCCTTGATCCACTTGCCGCCCTTGGTGTTTGCAGCATCGTACAGTCACTTTTTGAGAGTGTCGAGTACCATCCCATTAGCACGTTCCACTTGGCCGTTGGCACATGGATGAGCGATGGAGATGTACCGGACATCAATCCCACTATTCTCACAATACTCCCAGAACTGGTGATTGTTGAAATTCGAACCCAGGTCTGTGATGATGCGATTAGGAAACCCATAGCGATGCACAATTTCATCACTACAAGAAATTCTGTGATCTATGACGAAATCAGAAATCGTCACGGATCAGCGAATAGCCCATTCAGGCTCAAACTGGGCCCGATTTCTGTGACAAAAATTTTGCGTCCGTCATAGATTGAAAAATGAACCCGATTTCTATGACGAAAATTTGGTGTCCATCATAGATTGAAAAATGAAAACATCATGGAGTTGAAGCTGATAAAATAAATGTGCCACTTACTTGAATTACTAAGATGTGTTACTTTTTTAATTTTCTCATAAAACATGAGTGGGTAGGGGAAAAAGTAATTAAATATGTATGCGTAGGCAAGAAAAATAAAAAAAATAAAAATTGTGTGGGTTACGATTTGAACTATGCACCTCCTATTTCAACTAAAGCACTCTTACCACTACACTACACATCATTTTGTGTTTTTTCATTGTATTCAACATTTTTGTACTTGGTTTTGCCACCGGCCGAGCCCCGGCCGGCCGTGCCATGCCGCGGCCGGCCGCAGCCTCCCACGCCACGCATCGGCCGGCCGCAGCCAGCCGCACCAAGCCGTGGCCGGCTGCACCCTGGCCGCGGCCGGCCGCCCGCAGCCTCCCACGCTACGCACCGGCCGGCCGCAGCCAGGCGCACCAAGCCGCGGCCGGCTGCACCCTGGCCGCGGCCGGCCGCGCCAAGCCGTGGCTGGCCGCACCTTGGCTGCGGCCGGCTGCACCAAGGCTGTGGCTGGCCGCGCCCTGGCTGCACCGAGCCAAACAGTTCCCGCCTATGTACAAATTTTAAAAAAATCCCTTGCAGATGGGGAGCTTGGGTTTTGAACCCAGGTCTTGGAGGTAGGAGTCATGTGTCTTACCACCGCACTACAAGTTTGTTTGTGAAGAAGTATTGTATTTATCCTATAATTAGTATTTCTTTCTCATATGAACTTTGAATTTCACGATTCTTTTTTCTTTTTAAAATCATGCCATTTCACTTTATGGACCTTGTTTGTACTTAAATTACTATTTATTGGATATTTTTGAATCTCAAAGTTTGTCTTCAATTGTATGAAACTATGTAAGAGTTGTGTCCATTCATGAACAATGGATAGTGTCACTTTATCAAAAATATTTAAAATTTTTATCATATACTTTTGAGCCTAAAATATGTCTCCACACCAATTTTTAAAATTTTTTTTACCAAATTTGGATATTATTCTATTTACTATGAGGTAATTTCGACATAAAAGTTGGAATTGCCCTAGAATAAATTTGATTTTCCATCACTCTTCAAGACATGGGCTAGAATGGAGCATAAAAGCCTAAATATAGTTTTTTTGTAATTTTTAGAATCTTATTAGAGGTACATATAGGTCAATTTGGAATTACTTTTGATAAACACGCAGAAATTCATTTAAATGATAGAAATTACCAAATCTATTTAAAAAATTTTGAAACTCCTACACAAAAACTTATATGGTGTCTATTACGTGTGAAAAATATATTGGGAGCAAATAAGATAACTATTTTTCAACTTACTTCACAAGGGTGTATTGATTAGTGATTTAAAAAAATAGAAAATAACTTTTTTGCACAACAAATGGCAATGTGAATCCCCATATATTAATAGAAGAGTAAATATAATGTTATGTCCATAATTGAGGTGTACATGAGGAAGAAAATAGTTTAGGGTATACAAACTTCAAAGTTTAAGTTGAGTTGTATGAAATAATGTAAGAGACTAGCTACTTTATGAACAATGTATACTTCAATTTTTGTAAAATCTTATGAAACTTTTTTGTAAAGCTTATAAATCCATAAAATGATTCTATGCCAATTTACATAATTTTCGGATAAGTTTTACATATTATTATCGTTATTTTATAATAAGATGGCTAGTAGAAGTTTGAATTTTCCCTATATGTCAATTGAATTTTCGTCAATCTCCTAGATATGGGCTAGAATAGACCATAGAAGCCTAAATATATTTTTTTTGAATTTTTTGAATCTTATTAGAGGTACATATACGTCAATTTTGAATTACTTTCTGTAAACATGCAGAAATTCATTTAAATGATAGAAAATAGCAAATCTACCTGAAATTTCTTAAACCTCCTAGGTGACAACTTATATGTTGTCTGTTACATGTAAAAAATAAATTGAGGGCATATAAGATAACAATTTTGCAACTTCCTTCACAAGGGTGTACTCATTAGTGGTTTAAAAAATAGAAAAATCAACTTTTTGCACAACAAGTGGCAATGAAAACCCACAAATGTTTATACGAGGGTAAATATGAGATTGTGTACGAATTTTAGGTGTATATGAGCTATACAAGACTTTAGTTGTTTGAAACTTCAAATTTTAAGTTGAGTTGTATGAAACAATGTGAGAGACCTATATAGTTTGTGAACATGTATACTCTGATTTTTGTAAAATCTTATGAAACTTTTTTGTCAAGCTTGTACATCCATAAAATGATTCTATGCCAATTTGCATAATTTTTTGAGTTATTTTGGGTATTATTATCATTATTTTATGAAAAGGTGGCTAGTAGAAGTTTGAATTTTCCCTATATGTCAATTGAATTTTTCGTCAATCTCCTAGATGTGGGATATAATAGACCATATAAGCCTAAATATAAGTTTTTTGAATCTTATTAGAGGTACATATAGGTCAATTTGAAATTACTTTCGGTAAACATGCAGAAATTCATTTAAAAGATAGAAAAGAGCAAATCTACCTGAAAATTCTTGAAACTCCTAGGTGACAACTTATATATTGTTTGTTACATGTGAAAAATAAATTGAGGTCATATAAGATAACAATTTTGCAACTTCCTTCACAAGGGTGTACTCATTAGTGATTTAACAAATAGAAAAATGAAATTTTTGCACAACAAGTGGCAATGAAAACCCACAAATGTTTATACGAGGATAAATGTGAGATTGTGTACAAATTTCAGGTGTATATGAGCTATACAAAACTTTAGTTGTTTGAAACTTCAAAGTTTAAGTTAAGTTGTATGAAACAATGTGAGAGACCTATATAGTTTGTGAACATGTATACTCTGATTTTTGTAAAATCTTATGAAACTTTTTTGTCAAGCTTGTACATCCATAAAATGATCCTATGCCAATTTTCATAATTTTTCGAGTTATTTTGGGTATTATTATCATTATTTTATGAAAAGGTGGCTAGTAGAAGTTTGAATTTTCCCAATATGTCAATTGAATTTTTCGTCAATCTCCTAGATGTGGGATAGAATAGACCATATAAGCCTAAATATAATTTTTTAGGATTTTTTCGAGTCTTATTAGAGGTACATATAGGTCAATTTGGAATTACTTTCGGTAAACATGCAGAAATTCATTTAAATGATAGAAAATAGAAAATCTATTAGTAATTTATCAAAACTTCAAAATAAAACTTATGTGTACTATATTGTGTATAAAAAATATAATTATGTATAAAAGATTATTATTTGTGTGTGTTACTTCACAATGGTGAAAAAATGAAAAAGGAAAAAGAAAAATGTTAAACAGTGGAGGAATGTAGCAGGCCCATTTAGGCCCAAATTGCCCATTCATCGTGGACCGTTCATCGCCGAATGGATGGCTCTAAATGTGTTGGCTTTGTATAAAAGGAAGTTGCAACCCTTTAACCCTAGCACCTCCCTTCCGCTCCCTCCCCTCAGAATCCTCCCGCTGCCCGCTCCCTCTCCTCGCCTCCCCCGTCTCCCTGGCGCAGCCCCGAGCTCTAGGCTCCACGGGCCGCAGCTTTCCGCTCTCCCACACAGCGACGCAGTCCCTAGAGCCAGGTGTCGCCGGCCGGCCCTCCTACCTTACCGGAGCGGCGCAGCCCCTCAGTCCTCTCGCAATCGCACACCCTCCCCCCGGCCGCAGCTCCCTCCACTCCACCTCTGGCCGCGCAAGACAGATCCGCAGCCATGTGAGTTGGACCTCTAGGAAGAGGCCGACAGGCTTGAAGATGGCAGTGGCGGCGGCGGTGGCGGCACCAACGACCTCACCAGCCGCTGGAATGGAGCAAGCTTCTCGACCTGATTTATCCCTTGCGGGACCAGATCTGGTGACTGGAGGTTGGAGGCAAGCATCAGAAGGTGGCAGCGCTTCAAGCTGGTGGTGTCGCGGGTTGTTGACCTGCGGCCATGGCAGTTCGGTTGTGCGACGGTGGCGCAGTGGTGGCTAGCGTGGGGGTGAGTAGCGGCTGGCCATGGACGAGGAGGCCACACGACCTCGCCGGCGCGGCCAAGCCAATAGTCGAGGACACCGTGCTTCTCGTGCAGGTGAGCAGGTCTGTCTCATCCCCCGTTGCCTATTGCTCGAGTCCTCTCTTGTCAGAAGTAAATTCCGGTGGCAGCTCGTCAGATTTTGTGTCTTACTGACGACAATTGACGGGTAGTTTCCCGATAGGGCATGTAGATACATACATATTCCATACATACTACTACTATTACCAGTATCTGTACAAACATTGGGTTGATTAGCATATGAGGGATGTGCTTAGACAGACATTATTCAGAGTAATTGTGCCAATATCTGTACAAGAAATGTGGAGATGATTCTATGACGCTTGTTCAAGTGATTACGTAATTGTGCCTGAAATCAAGAGTATAATAGTTCCGTTTACAAACTTACTCCTCGGCTGCTCTGTAGATGTCATTGGCTCATTTCATTTGTTCAAATCATTTACCAAAAATAACTTACGGTCTCTGAATTCTCTGACAGCTCAAACATCAGGAGGAGCAGGAGGTGATCACAAGGGTCTTGAACGGTACCGGCGAGTACACGCTGGTCTAAGAGGACGAGGAGGGTGACTAGATGCTAGTCGGAGATATGCCGTGGGAGTGAGTTCAATCTTCTCCTCTCATCTTCACGAAATTTTCTTTTCAAGTTGCAGCCGTGCAAGTTTATGTTCTAACCGAGTGCTGAACTGGTGGCTCTGGAGTCTGAACACGCTTTTTGGCTAGCCGTCTGTGTAAATCTTCAAGCTGTTTTGTCGATCTTAGTATTTTGGTGACCGTGCTATTATGGATTAGGGAAGCAAGAACCGAGAGTTGATCGATGTTGTTTAGAATCATGTACTGGTAGGAGCTGTGTCAGAACTTATTTTGAATGGGAAGTTTGGGCATTTGTTCGGTAGGAGCTTAATTTCAGTTTCGAATCTTGTTAATGCAGTGATCCCCTTTTTTAGGGATGATCGGTAGGACTTTAATTTCAGTGTCCAATCTTGTTAATGTAGTCATGGAAATTTTATCACCTATTTGATTTGACTCCTTTACCTGTTAACTTGGGGGGAAAGGGGGGCAATCCTATTTTACAGACTAGCTATAGGGAATATTTCTGAATAAAGATAGGGACGGTATTTGGTTCTGAAGGTCTTCATAAACACTATCTGAATGTTGGCCGCAGTCAAGAAGAGTTCACATGGTCTTGTGCATCATTAATGCTTCAGTTCTATGTGTATCTGTGGTACAATTAACATACTTCCAACTTTTGTGAAATATCCTTGTTGCTTGGATCAATAGCTGAATAATATATTGCAATGGATGGTTGCTTCTTGTAGAAGTCATTTAACTGATCATAATATTGCTTATTTTCTATGCATCCTTGCAGGTTGGAGGCTGCAACCAATCTGATTGACAGGACTGTGAGGTCCTTGTACATCGTGGCAGTCACATGTTTAGTAAGTTCACGTTATTTAATCGCAAACTGAACCCATTTTTATGCTTTTGCATGAATTGAAAGTCATCTGAATAAATCTATTTAAATTCACAGAATGCACTTTCCTTTTGATAGAAAAAAGCTGAGAACAAGTAATCTACATGCTAAGCAACAAGGATGACAACAATCTGCTTATGTAATTTCATTGAGTCATATGTATACCTGCGTTGGTCACCTGAAAATCTCATATGGATCTCTTATTTTGTCATTGCTGACCGTAGTAGGCTTGCTGATACTTTTCTTTTTGTGTTTCATTGGATTTTGCAAAAAAATAATAAGTGTACATTGTTCACAAAATGCATTATAACTATGGTGAAGTAGAACATGAGCCCTTTGTCTGCTACTTCCATGCAGGCTTCATACACCGCAGATACATTCTAGACCTCTGAATTTTTTTTTACATTCTGAAATTTACCATGTACATGTGCAGGTACAACGTTGTTGTGCTCGGTCGTCAAGCATACAAGTATGCGATGAAACTAAACTTCTGCAGGGAACCAAGCTTTTGGATGCAATTCTACTCAAACCTGTGATTGTGATGTCTTGTCTGTAGTGTTGGAATGGACTGCTACTGATGCTAGATGAAAAAATGTATGTTATCTATTGATTTGATGTCATGTTGACTGGGAAGTTGATTCATGTAATGCTATTATTTTTGTGTTGGAATTTTTGTTTTGATAAATGGGCTGGAAAATATGTATTTTTGCTGGAATTGATTTGTGCTTCTTTTTTTCTATTTTGGATCTGTTGTGAAATTTATATGGGCTGAAATATGTACCCAAATTTAGGCCCATTTAAAATTTGGCCTGCTAGCAGTTTGGATAGGCTGATGTCATCATTGCTAGTGGTTGCCACATCATCTGCCACGTGGCTTCCACATCATCTGCCACGCGGATGCCACATCAACGCCACACGGATGCCACATGAGCGCCATGTGGATGCCACATCAGTGCCACGTGGTTGCCACATCATCTGCCATGTGGTTGCCATGTCATCAATTGTCACGTCCACGTCAGCAGCCAACTCATCTGTACAAGTGACATGACAAGTTAATCCATGACGGTCATTTTCGTCACAGATTTTGGGTTTCGGGCTGGGTTCAATGGGTTTACACCAATCTATGACGGTTTGAGAACGTCATGGATCACGCTAATCTATGACGAAAACGTTAGTTCGTTACGACGTTTAATCTGTGATGCTCAATCCATGACGTTATGAAATTTCTTCATGGATGCCGTTTTGTGACGAAATTTTGATGATCCGTGATGAAAATCGACCGTCATGGACCGCATGATTTTTTGTAGTGCATCCAAGAAGTCGAGGACTCTGTCAGCCTTTGGACATGTAACAGGCTTGACCTCAATCCACTTGGTAAACTTGTCGATAGCCACCAGAACTCTGTTGAATCCCCCTGACGCATTTGGGAGAGGACCAATCATGTCAAGCCCTCAGCAAGCGAAAGGCAAGGTTGGTGGTATCGTGATAAGCTTGTAGGCTAGAACGTGTTGTTGCTTGGCGAAGAATTGACATCCATGTCACTTTCTGACTAGTTCTTCTGCATCAGCAAGAGCTGTAGGCCAGTAGAAAGCACGTCTGAAAAATTTTCCCACCAAAGTGCGGGAAGAAGCATGGTTGCCATAGATTCCTTTGTGTATCTCCTCCAAGATTTCCTTGCCTTCTTAACGAGAAACGCACTTCATGAGTACATCAGAACTTGCACCTCGCTTGTAGAGTTGATCCCCAACTAGTGCATAGGCCTTAACGCGGCATGAGATGCGCTCGGCTTCTGACTTGTTTTCAGGAATCAGCTGATTTTTGATGTAGTCGATGAAAAGAGTTCTCCAGTCCACATCAATCATAAGCACTTCACGATCAGGCTGGACTGAACCAGGATTAGTAGTCGTGGGTGCAGATGATGGCTCCGGAATTGATGGTTTGTGGAGCTCATGGACGAAGATTCCTGCTGGTACTTGAGCGCATGTAGATCCCAGCTTCGACAAAACGTCTGCAACAACATTGTTGTCGCGGATAACATGATGGAACTCGAGACCATGGAATTTGTTCTCAAGTTTGCATACCTCTTGACAGTACACATCCATATTCTCAGCATTACGATCCTAGGAATCGTTGACTTGATTGATGACCACCAAAGAGTCACCGTAAACAAGTAGTCGCGTGATACCAAGAGAGACTGCAAGACGAAGACCATGCAGTAGAGCTTCATATTCAGCTTCGTTGTTTGAGACCTTCCAAAAGATCTGCAAAACATATTTGAGTTGCTCGCCCTTGTGGGAGATTAGAAGTACTCCAGCACCGACGCCTTCCAGCTTGAGGGAACCATCAAAGTACATGAACCAATGCTCTGGACGCTTGATTGGAGTTGGAACTTGATTCTCCCGCCACTCAGCTATGAAATCGACCAAGGCTAGAGACTTGATAGCAGTGCGAGACTTGAACTCGAGTGATAGAGCACCGAGCTCTACCGCCCATTTAGAAATCCTTCCTGTGGAATCCCGGTTGTGCAATATTTCGCCAAGCGGATAGTTAGTAACCACAGAAATCTTGTACTCGTCGAAGTAGTGGCGGAGCTTCCGTGAAGTAATCAGAACCACATAGAGTAGCTTCTGTATCGGAGGGTAACAAGCCTTGGATTCTGAAAGGACTTCACTGACGAAGTAGACCGGCCGCTGAACAGGGTAGGCGTGGCCTTCCTCCTGCCGCTCAATGACAATGGTAGTGCTGACAACATTAGTAGTCGCAACAATGTAGAGCAGTAGCTCTTCCTTTGGCAGAGGACCTGTGAGGATTGGAGGCTTGGATACAAACTCCTTGAGCTGTGTGAGTGCTTGATCAGCTTTAGCTGTCCACATAAACTTCTCCTGCCACTTGAGCAGCTTGAAGAAAGGTAGACCCCGTTCTCCAAGTCGTGAGATGAAGCGATTGAGTGCCGCCATACATCCAGTAAGCTTCTGAACATTCTTGATAGTACTCGGAGCTTGCATGTTGGTGATGGCAGTGATCTTCTCGGGGTTAGCTTCGATGCCGCGATGGCTGATAATGAACCCGAGTAGTTTTCTAGATGATACGCCAAAGACGCACTTGTTGGGATTGAGCTTCTATTGGTACTCCCGTAGCGAAGCAAAAGTTTCCTCAAGATCCGCGATGAGCGTGTCTGGATCCCTAGTCTTTACACCGACGTCATCCACGTACGCTTCCACATTCTTGTGGAGTTGCCTCTTGAAGCACGTTTGGATAGCTCTCTGGTAGGTAGCACCAGTGTTTTTCAACCCGAACAACATTGTTGTGTAACAATAATCGCCAAACGGGGTGATGAACGCGGTCTTCTCTTGATCAGATTCCTTGATTGTAATTTGATGATAGCCCGAGTAGCAATCAAGGAAGCATAGCAGAGCACAGTCCGCCGTGGAGTCGATGACTTGATCAATCCGCAGCAACCCGAAAGGATCCTTGGGGCAATGCTTATTGAGATCCGTGTAGTCGACACACATTCTCCAATCATTCGAGTTCTTCTTTCTGACAAGCACAGGGTTAGCGAGCCATTGCGGGTGAAAAACTTCCCGGATGAAACCAGCCGTGAGTAGTTTGGCGAGCTCTTTCTTGATAGCATCCCTGCGGTCATCAGCGAAGCGACGAAGATGTTGTCTCTTGGGGGTAGCATTAGGATCGATGTTGAGTGAGTGCTCGATCAACCTCCTGGGCACACCTGGCATGTCAGATGGTTTCCATGAAAAGATATCGCAGTTAGCCTGAAGAAAGTTAACGAGTGTGTCATCCTATTTAGAATCAAGATGTGCACTGATCATGGTCGTCTTGCTACTGTCGCCGGTACCAAGATCCACGACTTTGAGCATGACGTCACTAGTCGGTGCAGGCTTGTTGTTGATGTCAGTCTTCTCGGGAACCTCCAGCTCGCTCGGAGCAAGCTTTTTAGCTGTAGTGAAGACTTCCATCATGGCATTGGGGACTTGATTTGTGGAGGCAAGTTCCACGGCTTCAGGGTCGCAGTCGTAAGAACGCTTCAAGTCCCCGCGCAATGAGAATACTCCTTTGGGGCTAGGCATCTTGAGTATAAGGTACACATAGTGTAGAATAGCCATGAATTGTGCCAGACCAGGTCTGCCGAGGATGGCGTGATAAGAAGTCTCAAAGTCAGCAACTGTTGACGGTTGATAGTTGTATCCAAGTTCGTTTGGACTTGCAAGCGGACAAATCTCCCGTCGTAGTCAAGGCACCCTTCTTCCCTTGAGTGTTGAACCCAAGGTATCGAATCCATGGAACAATGTGTAACGCAAGAACCAATCTAATAAGCGGAAAACACTTTGATCTTGACAAGGGGTTTTGCATCTAATCTATGGAAGAACCATGAAAACACATCTAATCTACTTAACACCGGAGGTAGCAAGAGAAAGAGAGGGGAGGTAAAACCAATCTAGAGATTGGATCGGGTCTTTTATTGAAGTTCCAAAACCAAGAAGAATAAAGCAAACGAATCTCATTAAAAACCTCTTTAAATCGTGGCTTCCGTTCTGTTGGCGTTTCTTAACGTCACCACTAGTTGCGCACCTAGAGGGAACGTATAAGAGCAACCGGGTATACCGCAAGCGCACGGAAATACCGCTGTAGCACTTCCCCAAGGAAGGAGAGTATTCCAAGGGTATCGAATCCAAGGAACGATGTGAACTATCTTCTACTCTAGTATAGATGGTCCAAGGACACAACACTGATTGATATGATAGGTAGAAAGGATCTGCCTTGACCGAGCGCAGAGTGTAGCACGGTCTCTCAAGTATAACACTCGCCTTGGGCGCCAATCCACCCTAGCTGTTTAAGGCTAGGCAATATGTTCTGGCAACCGGGCCCTACTCGGTACACAGGCGCGGAGGGTTGCAAAGGGTCCAACAGGCTGTCACCACTGCGGCCTACCTCTATCGTTACGCGAATGTACTTGGTATTCGCAGGATAACCTATGGTCCAGACACCACGTCTACACCACTGACTACTACTATAGCCGGACACCGTCTGACGTCCCGATAGCCCGACTATAGCACTCCGTACAAATACAGAACTACGAATCCGCGAGGGAGATACTGGCACTAGCTCAAGGTATGCTCTATCACTCATGCAAGATCACGAATGCACTTTGATCTAATTAGATAAATGCAGGAGCATCAACTTTACTCTAATAGACGAGCTGGTAAACTAGATGCAAACTTATGATCTAAGTCTACTAGATCGAAAGGGTTGTGTTCGAAGAATACAATCCTCTAAATCAAGAACAAACGAAGAACACAAGAACAAAGCAACTACGCATGCATACGACTTTAGTCTAAATAGAAAATGACGAAATACTCACTTTAGTCTAAATGAAGAACAAAGGCACTGCTGAGGATCGTTCTTGAGGAAGATGTCATGAACATGACATGGCCCCAAGCCTTCCACCTCACTTCCTAGCACTAATCCTATACAAAGAGCTCTCCTATCCTAAAGAGAGAGGCTCCAAGGCCAAAATGAAGAGGAGGAGAAGTGTGTGTCCCAAATGAGAGCCCCTCCCCTCCTATTTATAGAGGAGGGGGTGGCTTGACAAGAGGCCAATTCCTCTCCAAAGTGTGCAGCCATCCTTGGGCACGACCAATAGGAGAGCGACATGTGGCGAGGAATCTTGCAATGCACTCTTCTCTAGCTTCCAGGGGAAGGAACCAAACCGACCATGTACCAGCCAATCAACAAGCGCCATGTCACCGATCCACCCCGGAACGTTGCAAGGGATCAACCAGGAAGCAACACGTGGAAGCAGATGGCGAACGGAGGCAAGATGGGAGCGGCCGAACCTGGGTTCGGCCGAACCTGTGTTCGGCCGACCCTGGCCCACCTCCTTTTGCCCCGTGCTTTCTCTGAGTGACTGATATGTGGGCCCTTATGACGGTTCTAGGTGCAAGCCGAGTTTTGAGGTGGTTTGGGTCCCTGGTGGGCCCTTGGATCCTTGTGCTGCACACGTGGCGGTGTCTGATTTGTCAGGAGTTGCTTCACATGGATTGATGAGGTGTCATGGACACATGGCATCCAATGTGGCACACGTCGCCACGTGGCCTGGTGTGCGTCCCACCAAGCTCACAAGATATCAGGAATATGATCTTGTCTTGTGCATATCTTTCTCATCCGGACTCCGAAGTAGACAAATGATATATCCATTTCGATTGTCTCGACGAGCCCGTAGCAGTGGTGCAGTCCAAATTGGCATTTGAGGATGTTTATGATGACGTCCTTTAATAGCCATTGGATCACTTGCTCTCAATTGTACCATTTGGCACGTATTCTGGTGTATCCTGCAACAAAAGCTAGAAACACCAACACTTATGGAAATCATTAGTATCAAGCCCTATTCTAGTGTTGATGATCCTTTTACCATTATATTATGCAGGTATTGACGGTGTAAAAGTAGCACTTAACAGTCGTCAACAAAACCCCCACACTTGACCTTTGCTCGTCCCGAGTAAAGGGAGTCAGATCAAGGTGAGACATGATATCCAAAGGTATGAAGTGAGCATAAGAGATATTCCAAACCATACCTTGTACTTGTGAACTTTGAAGTGTCTATCATGCTATCTTGGGTAGTCGAGGAATGGAACGGTCATGAATCAAATCACTCCTGCTCATCATGTTAAGCAACTTGGGGTTTTGCAATAAATTTTCAAAAACAAACCTTGCTTAGCTCCTCATTTGATTCTCTCAGATTGCTCAATGTGTATATGTCCTCACCAAGGTATTAGATTGCCTTTCTTCACCCTACTTCTAATGATGGCTATATGTGGAGCTCAGGGTAGGATAAAGGATAAAGCATACTTGTATCACATATATTGCGAAGTCAAAAACTGGATCCACAGAGAAAATCAAATCATACCATCAGATCAAGATGTGCACGTGTACGGATGTGGTGAGTATGGTAAGGTGGATACTACGCCCGGAATGGGTGCTAGATATTACCATACATATATGGGGAATGTTAGTTTATGGTAAGGTGGACACTAGCCCCGGAATGGACACTAGTTATTACCATCTAAGTTATGGAACTCCTTTTTGCATGACCATCTCTCTCATTTTTCTCCTTTATTTTTGGACATGGGCTATTCTTTGTTTCTTTTTTTTCTTTTTTTTTCTCATCATGCCTTGAGCATGTGTCTCTCTTTTCTTTCTTTTATAGCCCATGTCTCTTTTTGAAGGACACTTTTTGGAGAGAGATGTCACACCACAAATGGAGCTTTATTTTTATGGAATGGATGAATGATACAATGCTAACTTCCCGTGTAGAAGCATAGCAAGGGGAATATGGTGGTGTGCACATGAATCTTGATCATGAAAGTAATGAAAAGACTTCTCACAAGGGTCACAGAATTTGACAAAGCTCAATGCAATAACAAGCAGCATATGAGTAGAAGGTTTTCAACTAAAACATCATATGGCTTTGGTAGGACGGTGGCATATCAAAGAGGAGCTTTGCAAAGGGTTTTCAGGTTTTCAAATAAAATTCCCAAGCACTCAAACATTTAGAACGAAGATCATATCATCAAACCATATCTCAAACGCCAACTACTTAGATGAGCATGAGTTCCCTATAATGATATTTGTTCACAAGCATCAAGATGATAGGTAAGGAATAAAACATATGCAAGCCAACCACATGAATCATGTAGGGAAAGCATAGCACAAAACTTTGAGTTTGATATGAAAGATAGGAATTGAAATTCAATCAAACCCATGGATAACGGAGAGTGAGATAGAGGGTGCACATACCATCGCTCCTGAAGGATAAGAGATCAAGGAAGACCAGTGGTGATTCGGCTGACCATAAGGCGGCCGACTCACTCTAGTTTACCTTGCTCTTGTCATGAAGGCGTAGTCGATGTTGTGCAGCGCCCGTGTGGGAGTTCTCAAGTGGATATGTCGATGATGAGCTTGAGAGAACTCCCCCACACTAGTGGTTGATCCTGGTGCTGTATTTCAAATGACAAATGAAAACAAAAGATGGACTCTACTGGTTCGAGAACCATAGAGCCTTTATTCAAATTGAAATATTTTTGTTGTTTTTATTTTGTTTTATTGTCACCATGTCATTTGCTCGAACAAGGTTAGATCAAGATTATACTTCATACACAAAAGGGGAATATACTTACCTTAGACCTTTGAGAGGTCATACGCACCACCTTTGCATGTTGTGCAACATGAATCTGACACCTCAACTTACCTTCCCATTTGAATTTAGCTCAATAACTTACCCGTTTAGGAATGATAATTTTCCTGCAGGGGTTAGTTCACATACATGCAGCCAAAATCTATGAAAAATATAACTCTGAGGTTCATCAATCAAAACTCGACACCATGCCTTGTTTTGACTGAAGAAGACAATTTTAACCTAAGCACCATGCTTAATTTACAACAGCCTATGAAGGTATGTCATGCATATACATTCAAACCAGAGCATATGAACAAAGATAAAGGAAACATGAAAGCATGATCAAGCCATTCTCAAAAAGGAACATAAGCATGAGCATTTGACGGTGAACCTCGGGCAACCTCCCGGAAGGGCTTTGTTTAATGTCAAAAGCTGGACTTACCTAGCTAGTGGGTAAGATGAAAGAGCTGACATCATTGCCACACCAGGATAAGATTTGGTAGAGGAGGAACTTTACTCAGGATGCTCACATTCCTCCCCCACACTTGAAGTTTGCATTGCTAGGCAACAAAACTCAAGTGTGTGGAGATCAAACTTCCTTTTGTAAATGTTCCCTCACCAAGGCTTATCTAGGTGTTGCACATGATGTAGCTCACATGTTCGTAGGCATCACCTGTCCATCTTTCTTCTCAATCTCCACCTGAAAGGTTAGTGACCAAAAATACCTGAAGGACAACTTATCCTAAAAACATGTTCTTGCTTTTATTCGAAAAGGGAAATAAAACCTAACCTAATCCAAGCTATCTCCTGGTAGTGCTTTGTTTATTTAAGGTCATAAGCTCGACCGTGGGAACTTCATCTTGCAGCTATCGTTGGTGGTGTCATTCCCGTCTCACCACCAATCCTTGATGAATCAGTGAAGCTTTAGCTGCAAGGTTAGTGCCGTAGTGCACACACGAAATCTGCAATGCTTATGGTAAACATATGCATCTACAATCAACCTTCCAAACATTTTGCAAAAGAGGACCAAAAGGTGGTTGTAGCCCTCATATGTGCTCGGCGCACTAAGCATGTCTGACTCTAGAGGGACATGATGCGAGCATGGTCTGTATGGTGAATCAAGAATGAAGCTACCATGCTCGTGCGTGGAATCCTGTCCTCCGGACTCCAGAGTCAGTGCCTCGAAAGGTTCCATGGCCCATGAATTCCCCATCTCAAGAGAGTCACCGTGGAAGCTCGATGTTGACTCTCGATCATGATCGAAAGCAACATGACACAGGCCAGTGGGAAGAGGCTGAAACTCGGTCGAGAGTGGCGACGATCGTTCGCCTTCACAGAGTTGAAGAGAGTCTCTCGAGTCATCCTCATGAGGGGTAGAACATTCTACAACCTTAATGAGAACAGACTCAGACAATGCGGACGGAGATATATGCATCTTCTTCTCGAGCGGGTTTTGCTAGGGAAGAGGCTTCGCCATAGGGTGTCCCAAACAAGGGGCAGCAGTGGCAGAAGCGACTCCCCTAAGCTTACCATCTAGGCTCCCTAAAGATGTATCAAAGAGCTGCTCTAAAGGGGAGTCTAGGAGAAGATCGAGATCAAGGACACCGAAGATGTGAAAGTCTAAGCTAGCCTCGATCCTGTCTATGATAAGCGGCATGGCACTTGCAATCCCCCGACATTCAAGAACGTGTCCAAAGGGACAAGTCTTGAGGAGCATGTCAGATGGTGCTAGCGGGACTTTGCCCAGATGAGTTTCCGCTAAGTGCCATGGCAAAATGTTAACCTCCATGATGGGGTTACAATAGGCCTCTACGATAGTGCCTCTAATAGAGCAAGGGACAACCAGAGAAGGTGAACTATTCCAAATTGCTTCAGAAAATTGTGTCACTCCCGCTGACCATTCCTCTCTCATGGCCTCCTCAGGATATGCGTCGTCAGGAGGATCAGGAGGTAGAGGTGGCACCGCAGGCCTAAGGGAAGGTTCTGTCAAAAGATCTCTAGAATGGTCGGTATGGACAGAATAAGGATCCTCCCCTAATTGGGCATCAAAAGAATTCGAGGTGTCTAAAAGATTTCTAGATGGGTCATCCTCGAATTTGCAAGTGGACACCGAAGGTTGAATTTCTTCTTCCTTTGGCGTTCGGGGTTCGGAAGAGGTTTCAACAGACAAGTCTGGGGATATGGAAGATGCAAACTTTGACTTGGATGTTGAGGGACTCTCATGGCTCGACTCAGATTCTTGGTTGGGTTCGTTGTGATGAGCAGGGACAGAAGAGTTTTCTAAGAGGGAATCTTAGATCTCTCTTCCTTCCATTGGAGTTTTTTCCACAAACAAACCTCCAGCAATAACGTCTAGATAGAGGGCAGAATCCATGTCTAGACCCACACAAAAGAAGTATAATAACACATTGATGGGTAAAGACGGACCAGGTGTCGACACCAAAAGGTGTAGGAACCTAGCCCATGCCACTCCTAGGGACTCCTCCTCTAATTTCTCGAAATCGAGGATACTTATTGGTAGAGAAGCTACACGAGTGTACCATTGCTTCGTCCTTTCCATGAGAGAGAACGAGTGGCAAAAGTTATCTCGGAGTTCTCCCCAATCTCCGTTCACACTTTCTACAGTGCGGGCGTACCATTGTTCCGCCTCTCCTATGAGGGAGAAAAGAAACAACTTCCACCTCACGGTGTCCTGTGTCATGCCTGGCATAGCCAGACTAGAACACAGTTCCTCTAATTCCTCCAAATGGAGGTAGGGGTCTTCATTGATTGCTCCAAAGAATGGTCGATCCTGAACCATGGCTAAAAAGCCAGGGGGGAGTTCATAGCTAGATGATGAAGATGATGATGGCTCTTTGAACTCACCCCTTGAGGTAGAGAAGCTTTGAAAGGAAGGCATCTCAAAGGGTAACGGGGGTAAAGGTAGAACAAAAGAAAAGAAAAAGATACGAGGACCACTAGGATTGAAGATACAAACAGCAACCGTTCCCCGGCAACGGCGCCAGAAATGCTTGTTGGCGTTTCTTAACGTCACCACTAGTTGCGCACCTAGAGGGAACGTATAAGAGCAACCAGGTATACCGCAAGCGCACGGAAATACCGCTGTAGCACTTCCCCAAGGAAGGAGAGTATTCCAAGGGTATAGAATCCAAGAAACGATGTGAACTATCTTCTACTCTAGTATAGAAGGTCCAAGGACACAACACTGATTGATAGGATAGGTAGAAAGGATCTGCCTTGACCGAGCGCAGAGTCTAGCACGGTCTCTCAGGTATAACTCTCGCCTTGGGCGCCAACCCATTCTAGCTGTTTAAGGCTAGGCAATATGTTCTGGCAACAGGGCCCTACTCGGTACACAGGCGCGGAGGGTTGCAAACGGTCCAACAGGCTTTCACCACTACGGCCTACCTCTATCGTTATGCGATTGTACTTGGTATTCGCAGGATAACCTATGGTCCAGACACCACGTCTACACCACTGACTACTACTATAGCCGGACACCGTCTGACATCCCGATAGCCCGACTATAGCACTCCGTATAAATACAGAACTACGAATCCGCGAGGGAGATACTGGCACTAGCTCAAGGTATGCTCTATCACTCATGCAAGATCACGAATGCACTTTGATCTAATTAGATAAATGCAGGAGCATCAACTTTACTCTAATAGACGAGCTGGTAAACTAGATGCAAACTTATGATCTAAGTCTACTAGATCAGAAGGGTTGTGTTCAAAGAACACAAACCTCTAAATCAAGAACAAACAAAGAACACAAGAACAAAGCAACTAAGCATGCATACGACTTTAGTCTAAATAGAAAATGTCGAAATACTCACTTTAGTCTAAATGAAGAACAGAGGCACCGCTGAGGATCATTCTTGAGGAAGATGTCATGAACATGACATGACCCCAAGCCTTCCACCTCACTTCCTAGAACTAATCCTATACAAAGAGCTCTCCTCTCCTAAAGAGAGAGGCTCCAAGGTCAAAATGAAGAGGAGGAGAAGTGTGTGCCCCAAATGAGGGCCCCTCCCCTCCTATTTATAGAGGAGGGGATGGCTTGACAAGAGGGCAATTCCTCTCCAAAGTGTGCAGCCATCCTTGGGCGCCACCAATAGGAGAGCGAGACGTGGCGAGAAATCTTGCAATGCACTCTTCTCTAGCTTCCAGGGGAAGGAACCAAACCGACCTTGTACCGGCCAATCAACAAGCGCCATGTCATCGATCCACCCCGGAACGTTGCAAGGGATCAACCAGGAAGCAACACGTGGAAGCAGATGGCGAACGGAGGCAAGATGGGAGCGGCCGAACCTGGGTTCGGCCGAACCTGGGTTCGGCCGACCCTGGCCCACCTCCTTTTGCCCCGTGCTTTCTCTGAGTGACTGATATGTGGGCCCTTATGACGGTTCTACCTCCTTGGATCCTTGTGCTGCACACGTGGCGGTGTCTGATTCGTCGGGAGTTGCTTCACATGGATTGATGAGGTGTCATGGACACATGGCATCCAATGTGGCACACGTCGCCACGTGGCCTGGTGTGGGTCCCACCAAGCTCACAAGATATCAGGAATATGATCTTGTCTTGTGCATATCTTTCTCATCCGGACTTCGAAGTAGACAAATGATATATCCATTTCGATCGTCTCGACGAGCCCATCGCAGTAGTGCAGTCCAAATTGGCATTTGAGGATGTTTATGATGACATCCTTTAATAGCCATTGGATCACTTGCTCTCAATCGTACCATTTGGCACGTATTCTGGTGCATCCTGCAAGAAAAGCTAAGAACACCAACACTTGTGGAAATCATTAGTATCAAGCCCTATTCTAGTGTTGATGATCCTTTTACCATTATATTATGCAAGTATTGACGGTGTAAAAGTACCACTTAACAGCCGTCAACACGTTCCAACCCTCGAAGACACCTACCGTACACGTGATCAACATCCTGTCATGATGTCCTGCTTATTGTGTAGGTGAACCTAAGAGCACGTTCACGAGGAACGTGTTGAAAATGCTCGGTAGGTCAGGTATGCACCTCTAGCCACCATGGCTACAAGAACATCCTATGCAATCTATCCGCAGAATAGATTGGAGAATAAGAAAACCCAAATGAAGACAAAGTCGAAGTGAAAGCACTTGATCACTAGAAATCAGATTCAATCTTGCAAGTTCAACATGAAGTATAATACATTGACAAGATCACCACCGAGATCCTACCTTGATCTTGATCCTAGCTTCTAGAACTCCGACGTGGTCTTCCATGCAAGGTTCGCACGTCGGCTAGGGAAACCCTAGTCAACCATCTCGACCCTCTCCTCTCCGGAATGATGTCCCTCTCTTCTCTGCTCCTCGGCGACGGATGACGAATGGCTTCATGTGTGGCTCGAGGCACGGGGACTATAAATAGACCGAAGGTCGTCTAGGTCAAAGGGGGCGCCGAACCAGGCCCGGAATGGGCTGGGCCGGCCGGCCTGGGCCGACTGGCCTGGGCCCATTTTGGCCCAGTTTGGCCCCGGCTTCCTTCCCGTCGCTTCTCGTGTCTTCTAGAACTTTTGCCGAGTTGTATGTGGGTCCTTGATGTCATTTTCCTCGCAGTTTAGATAAGGGTGCTTGGCGTATGAACTCCCGCATCTTCCGTCTAGGTCCTCAATACTTCTCGACTTCACGCTTTAGTCCTTGGTTCATTTGGAGTCATGTTCATCTTGTATCTTGACTTGTACCGGGCTCCATGATCTTCTTGTAAAACGCTTGATGAACTTTACCTGGAAGTCCTCATTTAGGCTCTTAATCCCTGTGTAAACAATAAACTCCAAATACCATGCACGAGTGCGAACTTGACATATAATGAGGGTTAGGATTGTTAGTGTGAATATCAAATTAATACCAACATAGAAGGTAAACATGTGGCTAGGTTGACGGAAATCGACCGCCAACATCCCCCCATGCTTAAACCTTGCTCGTCCTCGAGTAAGATTTCAATGGATATCAGTGTTGCCCTTCGATGTTCGTACCCTACACTTGATCATACATGAGAAAACATAATGCTCTCTAGATTTATATTCATTAAAGTTCGATAATGTACTAACTTTTATCTTTATGGAGGGTAGATATCATTCAAGCTCTTTCCACAAGTACTTGATCATGCTCTCAAACTTTTAAATAAATCTTAGAAATTTTGAAAAATAAAGAATGAGATAAAGAGAAAAATTGCTTTACCAAGATAAAAAATAACCATCTTGCACTTTGCTCATGTACTCTCATCTCATCTTGTCTCTCAAGCCTACTTGTTCTACTTCTTTCCTCTCTCAAAGTATATGGTGGAAAACTTTATATGGAGCTATAGGCAAGTTTAGTCCTACCAAGATATTATAGTTGAGATATTATTGAAACAAGACTAGCTTCTCATGGTCTTACCGAGACTCGTCAAAAAGGTCATTGGAAAAGTAATGTTATCAAGGAGGGGGAGAGATGAACACACACTTTTAGATAGGTGGACATGTGCAAATGGCAAAGAGTGATCCCGAGGCACAAACGAAGTCCTCGTTATCGGATTACACATGGTTGGAAAGATGAGTATGGGTCTTGATCTTGAATCCTCTTGAAAACTCAAAAAGCACTAAACATAGCTAGAGAACCGGGGAGCTTTATTATTTATTTTTTCTTTCTTCTTTCTTTCTTTTTCTCATCATACTTTTTTTTCTTTATCATTTTTTCATCATTTTTTTCTTTCATCATACTTTTTCTCTCTTTTTTTCTTTCTCTTTTTTATTTGCTCCCCTTGAACTCTAGACTATACTAGCACTTCCTTGGCACCCCCCCCCCTGCTTAGACATTTGATTGTCCTCGGGCAAAAGAGGTGAAATATGCGAAGGTGGAAATTAAGATCTCATATTTTCTTAGGGAGAGATACTCGAAAAATCTTCTAGGGATCCTTTTGGAAGTCTCCCTTACTCACTTGAAGCACCTTCCTTGTAATCTTCCTTGAAATATTCATCCATACTCATATATTGGGTTGTGGTCAAGGAGGTGAACACAAAAAGATATGTTTGGGTTTTGTGGTTGGATATCCGGCGAGGTTTGCGAAATTCCCAATGTGGAAACTCACAATGCACGGATAGAAGAGGCTATCATAAAGAACGGTACGCAAAAATGGAATGACCAGCTTCTTAGTCTCGGGCCAGAGAAATCAGGCCTTGAATTAATGCACCCAAAAATAAATCTTGTATATACTAATGTTTTGCACTCAAGTAAATTTAGGCTTTGGATGGGTAGAGCAAAATGCAAGCGGTACTTGTGACAAGGTTAGCATAACCTTTTTTTAGAATAAAAAGGTTCTTTGATTCATTCAAAATTGAGAGCAACAAAAAAGAACTATGAGACTTAAGTTATCATAACCTCCACACAAGATTAGGCTAGCATTTAATTAAATTTCAGATTCATATTAAAAGAGAGCACTAGCTTAAATATGCATAAATCAAGCATAGGATCGAGCAAAGCGGCAACGATCATCACATATCAACATGGCATCAACTTCTTATCTTCACTAAAGGTGATAAACTTGGTGGCAAACTTTATTCATGTTGATTTAAAGCAAACACTACTACTAACACACATGCTGAATATAAATAAAAATAGAAAATGCTACGCATATATAAACTTCCATAAAAGCTGAAAACAAAGAAAAGGAAAGAGGGAAAATCGAACCGAAGTTGAAGGCATCATTATTATTTTTCTTCTTCCTTCTTCATTCTTCATCTTACGGTGGTTGGTATTGATGATCTTTCTTGTAGCATGGTTGCGCCGGTCCTCTTGAAATTATTCCGGCGGTGATATGTGAAGGCGACCAATTTGATAAGCAATGTTTGCGGTTCCTTCTTCCATTTGACTTGCATTGGTTTGGATGGGGTGCCATGAAAACTTCGTTAGGAACCATGTATGGTGGAGGATGTGGTGGTGTGGATGCCCCACTCCCCCATGCTTGCATTGGCATAGTTCCTCCATATGGTGGTGGCATCAGAATCCCTCCATGTGGTTGTTCATTATCTTGATGTGTAGCCTCTTCTTCGTCTTGGGCCGCGGAGGATGATCCCACTCCCACAATTTTCCTTTTTAATCTTCTTTTCCGGTACAAGAAATCCTTCCTCTAACCAATTTTGTCTTCATAATCTCAACCTCATGTTGGGAAGAGGAACATTAATTTTTGTCAACCTGTACCTTCTCCTCTCATCTCCACTAATAAATTTTCCATGCTTCATGTACTCGATCCGAAAGAAATCCCGACAAGGAGAAATTTTGGGTTCCTTGTTATCTTCTCCCGAAATCATTCCCCAAAAATCCTTCTAACATATTTTCTTGGACATCAACTTGCTCCGGGGCTTCCTTCTTGTAACCGAGTAGTTCTCCAATATCTCCATAAGGAACTAGTTGCTTTTTATCTTCAAGGTGGAATGAGAGGCATGACACCCCTTCATTAATAACACAAGATAGGAGGGATGTTTGCCCATAGGGTTTATGAATACTTGATCATGCAAACGCCTATCATGGTGAAGCTAAACCGATCTAATGAGGTGTGACATGATATGTTGACGTGATCTACGGGAGCAGCCCCGAAAGCAAGGTAGCTAACCTTAATCATCAAAGCATCATCAACATGAACAATAGATCGAAAACAAAAGGATCGGCACTTAAGTGGAGGCTAGGTCGGCCGGCCTAGGCCGATCGGCTTAGGGGGCCTCCTAGTCCTTTCGTCTCTACTTTTCTTCGAGATTCTTCTTGCTCCCTTCTTGCCTTGTGTCCGCGTGACACATGAGATTCCATCGCCCAAACGTTCACAACCACTCCTTTGCTTGCATGGTTTAGGGTTCCACCTCCATTATTTTGATTTGTGTCACTTCCTTGTTTCCTTGCTTTATGTGCTTCCACTAATTTCCTGCAAAACAAAGCCCTTGCTTCCCCCATGCTTGTCCTTTGCATGTGCCCAAGATGCCAAATGACTGATGCTTTCCCAAGATGCATCATTGGGCACTATATGTTAATCAAGCTCAAAAACCTCCCCTTAATCATGTTTAGATGCTAATTACTCCTCTAATTTTGAAAATTTAAAAATTAACTCAGCACTAGCGATGAGTCCAAATATATCATTAGAGGAGATTTTAGTCATCCAAAATAATTGTAAAATTTATTTTGGTTGCACCGGGATCGATTGCTTTCATTAATTGATAGCAAGCTCCTCCGACTTGATCGTGGGGGCATAGGTTTAGGTTCTAATTTTGGCCAAACATGAGAGAGAGAGAGAGAGATTTTGAATAAAAATAAATTCAATGGGGCTTAGAAAAATTCTAATTCTAGAGAAACCGGTAGATGTCAAGTTGAAAGAAACCAAAAATCAAGTTTCTTAGGTTCACGCGAGTCCGACCATGCGTCAAAGATTAAAAACCATTAAGGAACATGGCGAGGCTCTACTCGTGTGTCCTTATCATGTAAAACTACCCACCCTTAACATCATGGAGAGGATGAAAGGCTTGGATAGGATCTGAATTTTTGGTTCTAGTTTCTCGAAAAGAGGCAAATAAAACATAGGATGGCTCATGTCATTGGTTTATGATCGAAAAATCCAAATAAAACGATTGAGCAAATAAAAGGTTCTCCGAAACTTGTTCAACCTCTTAAGAGTTAATAAAATGTTTTGCGTAGCAAATTCTAAGACTCACTTACTTGAAATTCGGAAATCTTCCGGGTTGCCCTCCCGGTAGCTTTATCCTTGATCGGGTTGTCCTCCCGGTAGCTTATTCTTGACTCGACGAACGGGTTGCCTCCCGCAAAGCGCTTCGTTTATAGTCTATAGCTAGACTTCTTCTCTTCTTCACTTCGAATCAACGCTCTTTGCGGGCGTTGCAATCTTGGGGACCCCACTTCTACACCATCCTTGGCTTTGGTGTAGGTTTATTCTTCGGCTTAGTCGTCTTTTTGGTCTTCACAGGCGGGCGTTGATTCTTGGTCTTGACGGATGCAACAACTTTTGTGTCTTCTTCGCTTCATTCTCCTTGGGCTCCTCCCTTTCGATGCAATGATGAGGTAGAATGTATTTTATATTGACCATGTTACATACCTCGAATCGTGGTTAACTTGAATGCACTCCTCTCGCCATCACTTGATCTCCCCCTTGCCGATGTCGATTGTTGCTCCGACGGTTTTAAGGACGATCTCCCTAGGATGAGTGGCGGATGAGGTTGACCTCCTTTTGATCTTGGAGGTGGAGTTTCTCTTGGAGATTCCGACGATGTTCGGCCTCCGCTTTTAGATCTTTGTGTTGCACGTCACCTTTGCCTGCAAAATTTTTCTAGACCATCCACAAAATATATGTTTTTTTTGTTGGAGATGTAGCCGTCCACCTCCCATTAGGGTTAGCCAAGTATATACAAAAACTAAAAGAAAACTAGGGTTTAGCAAAACCCTAGATTAGATTGATTTTTTTAGGATGATCAAAATTATGAGATGCAAAATAAAATCAAGAGAAAAACTGAAAATATTCACAAACGCAATACTAGATTGAATCTTGATTACTTGTTCCACGGTAATAGCGCCAGAAAATGGGTCTTGTTGACGGTTGATAGTCGTATCAAAGTTCGTTTGGACTTGTAAGCGGACAAATCTCCCGTCGTAGTCAAGGCACCCTTCTTCCCTTGAGTGGTGAACCCAAGGTATCGAATCTGTGGAACAATGTGTAACGCAAGATCCAATCTAATAAGCGGAAAACACTTTGATTTTGACAAGGGGTTTTGCATCTAATCTATGGAAGAACCATGAAAACACATCTAATCTACTTAACACCAGAGGTAGCAAGAGAAAGAGAGGGGAGGCAAAACCAATCTAGAGATTGGATCGGGTCTTTTGTTGAAGTTCCAAAACCAAGAAGAATAAAGCAAACAAATCTCATTAAAAGCCTCTTTAAATCATGGCTTCCGTTCCAACCCTCGAAGGCACCTACCGTACACGTGATCAACATCCTGTCACGATGTCCCGCTTATTGTGTAGGTGAACTTAAGAGCACGTTCATGAGGAACATGTTGAAAACGCTCAGTAGGTCAGGTATGCACCTATAGCCACCATGGCTACAAGAACATCCTATGCAATCTATCCGCCGAATAGATTGGAGAATAAGAAAACCCAATCGAAGACAAAGTCGAAGTGAAAGCACTTGATCGCTAGAAATTGGATTCAATCTTGCAAATTCAACATGAAGTATAATACATGGACAAGATCACCACCGGGATCCTACCTTGATCTTGATCCTAGCTTCTAGAACTCTGACGTGGTCTTCCATGCAAGGTTCGCACGTCGGCTAGGGAAACCCTAGTCAACCATCTCGACCCTCTCCTCTCCGAAATAATGTCGCTCTCTTCTCTGCTCCTCGGTGATGGATGACAAATGTCTTCATGCGTGGCGCGAGGCACGGGGACTATAAATAGCCCGAAGGTCATCTAGGTCAAAGGGGCCGACCGGCCTGGGCCCATTTCGGCCTCGGATTCCTTCCTGTCACTTCTCGTGTCTTCTAGAACTTTTGCCAAGTTGCATGTGGGTCTTTGACGTCATTTTCCTCGCGGTTTAGATAAGGGTGTTTGGCATATGAACTCCCGCATCTTCCGTCTAGGTCCTTGATACTTCTCGGCTTCACGCTTTAGTCCTTGGTTCATTTGGAGTCATGTTCATCTTGTATCTTGACTTGTACTGAGCTCCATGATCTTCTTGTAAAACGCTTGATGAACTTTACCCGGAAGTCCTCATTTAGGCTCTTAATCCCTGTGTAAACAATAAACTCCAAATACCACACACGAGTGCGAATTTGACATATAATGAGGGTTAGGATCGTTAGTGTGAATATTAAATTAATACCAACATAGAAGGTAAACATGTGGCTAGGTTGACGGAAATCGACCGCCAACAACAACCTCGAACTTTATGTACTCGGTGCGGTAATGTGCCTTAGTCCCAATGGTAACGGGTAGTACGACTAAACCCAAAGGAACAACTGCATTGCCCGAGATGATACCATAGAACGGTGAGTTGGTCTTGGTAAACATGTTGGTGATATCAAGGCCCATCTTCTTCAAGGTCTTGGCGAACAAGACATTGAGACCGCTGCCACCATCAATGAGAACCTTGGTAAGCCTGGAGCGCTACCACTGGATCCAAAATGAGAGGATATCGTCCTGGTTCAGAGAAACTAGTCCATTGATCTGCCCTTGAGAAGGTGATGGGGGTTTCAGACCACTTCAGAAAAGTTGGAGTTGCTGGTTCAATGGACATAATCTCCCTGAGAGCAAGTTTCTGCATGCGCTTGGTTGGAATCCCACTAAAGATGACATTGACAGTATTGGAGGGGTCTTGAAACCCAGTGTCTTTGTCTGTGTTAGCCTTCTTCCCCTTGTTCTTGCGAAACCTTGGGTTTGGGTGCACTGGTTCTGGTGTGTTCTTCAATGCACGACGAAGTTGGTAACACTGCTATGTAGTGTGATCGCCCTCTAGATGTCATGGACACTTCTGCTTGGTCAACTTGGCCCAGTGAGGATCCTCTTCAGGCTTGGCGGTGGGTTCCATGGCTGCAATAGTATTTTCAAGCTTGCGCTTGTGATTAGGATTGCTCGAGTAGTTATTACCCGTGCGATTGCCCTGCAGTTGCTTGTCACTATTGTTTCCACCAGCATTATTGATGTTGTTGTTGTTGTTGTTGTTGTTCTGGTTGTTGCGAAGATGCTTGAACCGGTTCCGAGCTTTGTCTTCCTCGTCCGCCCAGTGAGTGATCATCTCCTTGAGCTTGGTGATGTTGGCTGGGCGAGCGCGACCGAAGTCTTGGAATAGCCTGTCATCATAGAAACTATCCTGGAAGGTGTTTATGACTTCTTTCTCGGTAACATCAACAACAGTAGCTCTTTTTTCAAAGAAGCAGCGCATGTACTTGTGAAGATTCTCGCCTTGTTTTTGCTTGATCAATGCAAGGTTCATATGAGTACCATGACGACCCAAAGAACCCGCAAAGTTGCTGGTGAAACGTTGCTTGAGTTGTCCCCAGTTGTCGATGGAGCCTCGCTTAAGAGATTCGAACCATGTGAGTGGTTCTTGCTCCAGACTAAAAGGGAAGTAGATACATTTAGTATCATCATTGCCCCCGGCATTAGTGGTAGACAAAGCATAATAGCACAACCACTGCCTTGGATCTTGCTTGCCATCATACTTGGAAATACCATAAGGCTTGAATTTCTCCCGAAGAAATAGAGCTTGAAGTCGAGCAAAGAAAGCAGGGAAGGAATCAGAGTCAGCATCCTTTTGCTTCTCACGTTCAGCACGCCTGGCGTTGATTGTTGTACGAGCATCGTAGCGAGAATCGCCTGACTTGCTATTGACACTGCCATCACCACCACGGCCCTTGTTGCTAGCTTCCGGACGTGTGCGATTAGGAGTGTGAGTGTTACGATGAGCACCCCCACTGCTGCCATGGTGACTAGGTGTACTGGTTCCTTGACGTAGCATAGTGTAGGCTAGTTCAGCCAGCTTCACGACTTCTGCAGCCGCCCTGTCATGAGGCATAGAACGACCAAGCAAGTTGATCGCATTGATAGCTTCCTCTGGAGTGCGATATTGACGAGTAGCAACCTCATCCAGAGCCTCTTGCAAGTTACGAGTAGGTAGAGCTTCCGCGAGTTCACGGTGAAGAGTTGCATGATCAGTATTCCGCTGACGACGTGCAGTTTTGGCCTCCATAGTTTCATCAGCAGGTGCATTAACAGAGAGTTCATCATCAGAGACATCATCTGGAAAGTGATAATTAGCGTGATGCCCTTGCGGAGTAGATGCGTCGATGACGAAAACTTTTCGATAAGACGAGTGAGTACCCGTACTTGCAATGAGCTCAATATCGGTGTCATAGTCAACAAGCTTGGTGCCTCCTGGAAGGGTAAGTTGTCGAGACAAGTGATAAAGTGCTCCTGACCATCCAAGGCGAGGTCGGTAGTCACATGCTTAGGCCAGTAGACGAATCTACCCTCAGGTGTCGATGTGATCACCAGTCCTTGAGCAGGGCCAAACAGTTGTTGTGCTTCAGTAGAATCCGAACCGTAGTCGAACTCGAACTCAGAGGAATCTTAATTGAAGTAGTCGAGGTTGACTTCTGAATCCGAAGAGTACTCGAGCACGGTCTTCGAACCAGGGCGCATGAGGATGTCCAACGCAGCTTGGTAAGCAGCGCAGACATGGCAGTGGCCGAAGAGGGGTGGTGGTGGTAGACAATCCAGGCTGAGCGCAACCTGTGTAGCCGGGGAAAGCGACTCAGTCTGAATTGAAGGTGAAGTCGAGTTGTACTCGGACTCCGACTCGAGTTCTCTGACCGGGTCAGAGAATGAAATTTTGCCAAAATTTTCGACGAGATCTTCCATCGAAGCTTGCGTAAGCGTCGAGGACTTGAGCTTCGACTCCGTAGTTGACGCCAGGAAACGCATGAACGATCCAGCGTCGTCAGCAACACAAACCCAGGAGCCAAAAACGAAGGTATCGCCTTGTTGGAAAGTGACGATCGGCTTGATGATGACAGGAGCCATCGAGTTCGCCAGTAGATCAGCAACGAGAGCCCCTACCTGGCGGACCAGCTGTCAATGTTTTAGACATCGAGCCTACCACGGGGTACCCGAAGTAGTAGATTGTGCGGTGGGGCTCGCCGAGATCAGGAACACGATGGTGAGACACGGGGCACACAATTAGACAAGTTCGGGCCGCAATGTGCGTAATACCCTACGTCCTGTATGTTGCGTGGCTCTTGATTGATTGCGTATGTTCTTGAGGGGGTCCCTGCCTTGCCTTATATGCCATGGGAGGCAGGGTTACAAGTCGGATTGGTACAAGAGTACTAGTCGAGTAGGACTAGGAGTAGCCTATAACGGATAATGGGAAGCTATCCTAATCTTAGTACAAGTCCTTGTCCGTCTTGTCTTGCCTTGTGGCCCACGACAATCTTGCACCGCGGCCCACTAGTCGAGTAGTCTAGGTGTACAGACCTATCTTTCGGGCATGGCCCACATGCGTGGTGGGCCCAGGGATCTCCGGTCGACATGTACGTCTCTTCCCCTCCTTGCTTCCCCGCCAGAAACTTCGGAGTAAACCATTAATATGCTGGCAAAGGCCCTGTGGCAATCTGAAGCATGGCATTGAGAATGTTGGCACAACTTGCACCACTGTCTTAATTAAAACTTCCTTACTGCCAGCAAATAGAGTTTATTCCATCCAGCATTTAACTCGCTTCCACACCCTTTCCTTTAAATATTTGAACCCACCATTCGTCGATGCACCAACATCGGAAGGCATGCTCAAGTACTTTTCACTAAGAGCTTCACTGTGGACATGAAGGGAGTCCATGATCGCCACACGCATGCTACCACTCACTCCTTTAGCAAAGTGTATAGAAGATTTATCCATATTAATCTACTGACCCGAGGATTGGCAATATACATTTAGCACATCCTTCACCTCATCCGCACTCTCCCTGTTTGCTTGAAAGAACAGCAGGCTGCCATTTGCGAACAAAAGGTGGCTGACCATCGGAGCCGAGGCAGCCACTATAATTCCATTAAGGTTTGATGACTGAATTCTTGATTTCAAGAGGCACGGAAGGCCCTCTGCTGCTAACAAGAACAAGTAGGGTGAGATTGGATTCTTTCGGCCGATCCCCCTGGAAGGTATAAAACACTCCTGCCACTCTCCATTAAAAAGCACTAAGAAAGAAACTGAAGTTACCAATCTCATGATTGTGTCAACCCACAAACGATGGAAGCCAAGCCGGATCATATCAGCTTTCAAATATTCCCATTCGACCCTGTCACAGGCCTTCCTCATATCCATCTTTAAGTGCACAGAACCGGCTCTCTCGAGCTCATTTCCTTTTCATAAATGCATGCACTTGTAAGTTGTAATAATATTGTCTGTGATCATTCTCCCTGGCACAAAGGCCGATTGTTCCTCTGAAATAATTTCAGGAAGTACTACTTTTAACATGTTGGCCATCACCTTGGATGCAATCTTATAAATGACATTGCACAGGCTTATCGGCCTAACCTGGCCAAGCTCCTCCACGTTCTCCACCTTTGGTATAAGCACAATACATGTGCTATTCATAACTGATGGATCATCCTCCCCTCGTAATACTTTAAGCACAACTGTGGTTACCTCGTTCCCACATATATCCCAATGTGTAAGGAATCAAATGCTTGTAGCCTAAGAGGGGGAGAGGGTGAATTAAGCAAACTTAAAACCTTAAACTTAGGGTTATCACTATTTGCTCAAAACATAAACTAGATCATACTATCTAGACGTGCAACTACAGTTGTTCTAGTGTGAAACTCCCATCCCAAAGAGTTTTGCAACCTATAGCCAATCTTAACAAGATACTACTCTAGAAAAGTAAAGGTAAGCAAGGATTGCAAGTATGAAATGCAGAAACGTAAAGAGGGATGAGAGGAAGCAAACTCTTGACATGTGATTTATCACGTGGTATCGGTAGGTACTAAGCCACCACTAGTTCATGTTATTGAAGCACTCCACACAAGAGTATTGCTAGGTCACCAAGTCTTTCCCAAGAGCACCACTTGACTTGCCAGAAAGGCTCGCCACGAAGGCACTCGCCAAGTGTTGACGGCTGTTAAAGTGCTACTTTTACACCGTCATTACCTGCATAAAATAAATGTAAAAGGATCATCAACACTAGAATAGGGCTTGATACTGATGATTTCCACAAGCGTTGGTGTTTCTAGCTTTTGTTGCAGGATGCACCGAAATGTGTGCAAAAAGGGTACAATTGAGAGCAAGTGATCCAATGGCTATTAAAGGACATCATCATAAACAACCTCAAATGCCAATTTGGACTGCACCATTGCGACGGGCTCGTCGAGATGATCAAAATGGACATATTATTTGCCTGCATCGGAGTTCGTATGAAGAAGATACGAAAAGGACAAAATTGCTGACGCAGTGCTGACGTCATCCCGGGCCCGCGCTACACTGCCATGCATTCATACGTGGGAGTCAACCAGGGCAGGACACGTGGTGGGCGGCCATTGGGCAGCAGCTGCACCGCAGCGCGTCACCGCGCCCGTGCAGGCGCGCCTCACTCGGCCACGTGTCAGCGCCCGGTTCGCTGGCCGCCGGCCCCGCGGATCACCAGCGTGGGCACGCGGATGGCCTGGCCCAGCCACGCGGCGGCCATCCGTTGCGCCTGGCCCCCCTCACGCGGATCACGCGCGTGCGCGTGCTGCCGAGCGTGGGAATCGGCCCGGTCGGGCCACACGTCGCAAGCAGAGGAGCGCGCGGGGAGGCGGTGCCGGGAAGACCGCGATCCGCCCGGGTCTGTGGCCGGTTCAGCCCCGGTTCCTCCTTTTTCCTGCCAGTTCATGCCCCAAAACACATCGGATGCTCTGGTTCTTCACGGTCCTTCATGGTTCTGCTCCGGTTTCGCCTTGCCACGTGTGAAGCACTGATTGGAGGCACCCAAGACTGCTGCACAAGCCTCCTACCTCCCTTGGCCTATAAATATGAGGAGAGGGGGCTAGAATAGAGACATCCCATTCTCCTCCTCCTCTTTAGAAACACTTGTTTCCTCCCCCATGTGATCTCTCATGGATCAAATGAGTTGATCCATGTGGGTGAGAGTAGGTGCTAGGTAGAGTGTGGTGTTGGTGAGGGTGTCATGTTCTTCAATTAGAGCAAAGTAAGTATTCTTGTATTTTCCAATTAGACTAAAGTGTTAGTCATGCATGAGTGATATGTTCTTGAGTTCTTCGTTCGTTCATCATTTAGAGGCCCGTGTTCTTCATGAACGCGCTTCCTCAATCTAGTAGACGAACAAGTTACTCACGCTTTTGTGTTTGTTCATAAGTTAGAGGCTCGTGTTCTTCACGAACACGACCCTTTGATCTTTTGTTACAAGTGCATAAGTTTGCATTCTGTTGTGTGAATTATCTTGTTAGATCTTGTTGGAGTACATTAATACACTGGCAGTCGTTCTTCCTATCATCTGTGTGATCCTGTGGTAAGTGAGATTAGCTCGAAGCTCGCGGGTTCGTCGCTCCGTATTTATACGGGGTGCTATAGTGTTACTACGGGAGCTCAGATGTAGTCGTGCTATAGTAGTAATCGGTGGTGTAGACGTGGTGTCTAGACTATGGGTTATCCTTCGTTTGCCCTGTATCCCACGGTTTGTCTTGGGGTAGGCCGCGGTAGTGACAGCCGTAGGGCCCTTTGAAATCCCCCACGTTCGGATACAACGTGTAGGCAACCATTTGCCGTGAACCAACTGTTATAGCCAGGAGGGGCCGGTGTCTGAAGCGAGCATAATTGCCTGCTCTTCTCCTCTGGGATCAGTATTCATAGGAAGCGCCTCATCATGTCTCAACCTTAGCAGGGGTCTGGTGTCCTTGGACCGTTCGTCTAGGATAGAAGGTAGTGCACATCGTTCCTTGGATTCGATACCCTTTGGAATACTCCTTTGGGGAAGTGCTACAGCGGTATTTCCGTGTGCTTGCGGTATACCCGGTTGCTCTTATACGTTCCCTCTAGGTGTACAACTAGTGGTGACGTTAAGAAACGCCAACACCAAGCTCCCTTGGCCACCTTGATGTTGTCTCCACTAAGGAGTAAGGAGCTTCTCCACCAAGAGAGGGGGTCTCCATGTCCCCCGCACACAAGCGTCCTCGCCTCTCCACACCAAGCTGGAGGGTCGAAGACTTTGCCAGAGAGGCACCTAGGCTCTAAGGCTCCGACGCACCTTGAACACCTTGATCCACTCGAGAATCACCTCACAAGATTGGCACACGTTGTATACAACTCAGCTCTACACACTCTCTAAGCATGTACTGAGCCTTTGGATGTTCACTTAAGCACTAGGATGGCATGGATGTGATCTCCAATGTCTCTTGCACTCCTCTTGAGTTCAGCTCACTCCAGCAACCTCAAATGACCGAGTGGAAGGGGTATAAATAGCCAAGGCAACAATAGAGCCATTGCTCCGACGGCTAGCATTTTTAGGTACCATCGGATCAACCGATGGTCATAGCAGCGGTTGATCCGGTGCTACTAGGTATTGCCTTCCACGCCCAGCCTGCTGACAAAATTGATCTGATGCTTCGACCGACGCCTCCTTTCTCTTGAGAAGCGGTTCATCTAGTGCCACCTCGTCTGTGTACTAGCTGTTGGATCTACTAACGAAATTGGCCTGATGCTTCGACTGCTGCCGTGTCGGTTCATCTGGTGCTAATGCCTCCACGGTCAAAACCTCTGTCTTGAAATATTAGAATTATGCTTATACTGACGCCCTGCCTGAATTTAATCTGATGCCCAGCGGTTGATCTGGTGCCTTTGTCTTTTCTTCATCTCGCTTCTGAAATTGACCTGGTGCTTGTAGAATCGTGGCCACCGGTTCATCTGATAGTCCAACTTGACTTGTTTCACAGTAGACCAGTTGCTCTGGCACTTGCACCTCTGCCGCTCTAGGTACCGTCGGTTGATCCGGTGGTGTCTTTTTGACTGTTTTGCTTCTCTTTCAACTTGCCATCACTTAGTCTTAACTTACCAACATTTTGCTATGTCTAACCCGTGGTGTGTTAAGAGAGCCTTTTTAACTTCATCCTTCTCAAATGACGCTAAAAGGCCTTCATTCATCTCCGCTGTTACCTTAGATGGAACTGTGCTCAGGACACGCTCCATATTAGTTGTGCCTTCTGACTGGTACAGTACCTTGTAGAAATCTGTCACCATGACCCCCATCTCCTCCTCATTCTCAGTGATCTGGTCATCCAACTCTATTGATGATCATGGAATTTCCTCTGCATTCGACTTGAGTGCACGCCGCTCTCTATACAATTGGGCTCCTCTCCTTGGGCCGGAGCCCGCCCGGCCTTCTTACCTACAAACAACAAGTGCTGCTATTTTTGGGGACCGTAGCCCAAATAATAAAGAAGGCCGACGCCTACTATCATGGCCCAGATCGGAGTCGCCCAAAAGAGGGAAACCGAGCTAAAATAAAATGGAAGCACTAGCACCCGGACATCTGGAAATGCGCTAGCGTCCGGATGCATCGGGAGCCGTTGGATTCGCGCAGTCAAATCACCTTTTCCAACTCCGGATTCGCATAGTCAAATCACCTTTCCCAACTCTCAGCAGCATGTGCCTCTCACCCCATGTGCTAGTGTGGGGTCCACGGCAGTCAAATCACTTTTCCCAACTCCCCACCAGGATGCGCCTCAGGCCATGTGTCGTCTCGTTCAGGTTCAGAGGTGACCCATCATCTTTCCTGGGTGGTTCCCACTGCAACATGCACCAACACATAGACGAAACACTTGCAACACAAAGATGAAACACTTGCAACCACTACGTGAAAAACAGACATTGGTAACGGGCGCGGATGGCCATTGGTAACGGGCAAAACGCCCGTTACCGATCAAGCGTTACAAATAAGCCAACAAAGGTAATGGGCCACTGCCCGTTACTGATGACCCGTAATTGTAACGGGCGTCGAACAAAGACCGTTACCACAACTACTTACCGGTCACCTGAAATGCCTGTTTCTCCGGGCCCACCGTAGCCATTGGTAACGGGCGCAGACACTGAGCCCGTTACTCTTAACACATATTAGTAACGGGTGTCTAACAAAGACCGTTACCGAAACTAGTTACCGGTCACCTGAAATGTTTATTTCTCTGGGCCCACATGGACCTTTGGTAACGGTTACAGAAACCGAGCACGTTACATGAGCTCAATATCGAAGACGTTTGCTGTGGACACGCGTCTCCACGAAAGGAGATGCATTTTTGTACGCGCGTCTCCTCTGTCTGGACGAAAGGAGACGCGTGCTCTGGATGTGCGTCTCCTCTGTATCGACGAAAGCATCAACTTCTAGGGCCCACCAGTCAGTATTAGTAACGGGCCTTTATGCGGCCCGTTACAGTTTTGTCATACTTGTAACGGGCGTTCCAAGTGAAACCCGTTACTCACGGATCATTTTTTTGTAACGTGCCTTACTTAACGCCCGTGACCGATACATAGGGCACCTACAGTAACCTGCCTGTTTTCTGGCTGCATCCCGGAACCAGCCAGGATTTGGCAGCCACCAGATCAGGGGCTGCATCCTGGAAACAACCAGGATTTGGCAGCCACCACAACAATGCAAGGAGACATCACAAACACATTCTCATCACATATATACACAAGCAAGATCACATATATACACACAATGCAAGATCACATCAAGTTCCTCATCAGATCGACATGCATGCTAAAGTTTCAAGTTCGTCATTGGTGCTTTTTGTTTGGGTGGAGTCCTGAGAAAATTGTCTAAACCAGGCAACATCTGACCCCAGCCAAGCAGGTTTCTCAGGCAGTACTAAACTAGCCTAAATGCAGCAAGTTTCAAGTTTGTCAGGCCGTACAATGAACTCACGGTGCACCATTATAGAGGTTACCGTTTCGGTCGAGGATCTCCTTAACAATGTACTCGCACAGCATCTCCCGGACCGGCTTTAGATCTTCTGTAGAAACATTTAGGGCAGGTTTGAAATCCTGCAAAATAAAATAATTATGAGAATACAAGTACAAATCAGTTTCTAAAATCAAATGAAGAATATGAGTAGAGACAAGGGCGAGAGCATTATCTACTTACAGCAGCCTTCTTGATGTGAGGTATGTCTTCGAGTAGTTTGAACATATTGAATGCCACATGGAATCCATGCAAAAAGGACCCCGATGGCTGCTGAGCACACTGCGCATCGAGGTACCAAAATGACAAGTTAATGCAGTACCAAATTGGTATGAAGGGACCATAAAAAAACCTGGGTCTTACAGTGATATTTGGCTTGTGCTTGAATGTCAGATTGGATTTTAGCTTTTTCTTCTTTCCTTTCATCACTTCGTCCTTTGGGCAGGTATTTTTAGAGGCCCTGCATGATCAGCAATACCGATTAGAAACACTAAGAGATTGAATTTTGTGAACAAAACCTACAAGGTACGGACCATTGCACAAGCGCTCGGAGGTCTTCGAACTTTCATGCGGGATGATGTTTTGCAGAATCTAGATACCAAACCTCTTTGAACTTCATACAGATGATCAGTGTTACATAGTGGCCACCGGTGCAGAAGGCACCTACCACGTAGTAGTCAGTCGTCATTGCATTTCTCAATGCTTTTGTTACAAGGGTAGACTGCTTATCAATCTTTGTGGTCGTGAGAACCTGTGGATCCAAAAACCCAACACTGATCTTCATCTCTGCTGCCTTGTCCATCATTTTCCTACAAAAAATCCAAATGTTAGCATGCATGAACTTTGTGGTCAAAATTAAAGAAATATCTATTTTGGTTTTAAGGCACTTACAATGTCCACAACCTCAAGAAGGTCTCATCCAGAGCAACCAGAGTTATAAGGTCATACACGTGACTGAATGCAATGTTTAACATTAAATCACCAGCAACATCAAAGGAGTCTTCAGGCAACTTTGCTGGAAAACTAAGTTTATCCTTACTGTGTTCCATGGCGTAAGCATGCAACCTGGCACAATTCGGTCCAGCAGCCTGTAAGTCCTCTTCTGACAACATATGCACAGTAGGCTTGTATTTTGGATCCCATTTTGTCCAAAAACAGTTAAGAAGCTCATCTCTAGGCAGAGGTTTCCTGGCCCCCTTCTTCTGCGGTGGCTGCTGCTCAGGCGGAGATTGCCTGTCCTCCGCCTGTCGCTGCTGCTGCTTAGGCGGAGATTGCTTGTCCTCCTCCTGCTGTTGTCGATGCTCCTGCTGTGTAGTTTTGCTGATCTACTGCTGCTTCTTAGGCGGAGATTACCTGTCCTCCTCCTGCTGTTGTCGATGCTCCTCCTGCTGCTTAGTTTTGATGATCTGCTGCTGCTTCTTAGGCGGAGATTGCCTGTCCTCCTCCTGCTGTCGTCGATGCTCCTCCTGCTGCGTAGTTTTGCTGATATGCTGCTGCTTCTTAGGCAGAGATTGCCTGTCCTCCTCCTGCTGTTGTCGATGCTCCTACTGCGTAGTTTTGCTGATCTGCTGCTGCTGCTGCTGAGCTTTCTCTTGCTGACGCTGAGCTGCAGTACCTCCATCTGATGCTGTACCCCTGCTACCTGATGTGGGAGCAGGGTTGGTATTTCTCGTAATGGGTGGTACATGAATCCTGTTCTTTGACCATTGGATCCTTAGACAGAGAGCCTCAGCTAGGGTTGTTACTTCATCCCCCCCAATTGGTACAGGCAGAGGGTAGTGACCCGTATTGCCCCAGACATAACTAGGTTGCACCACAGCATACCCATCCTACACCGGTACTGTATGGAGAGTCTTTTGCAATGGAAAGACAGTGGCTAGTGCGAGCTCCACTTTATTCCCGGAGCCATCCAAAAGGCTGCACTTGGTTGGCTCTGTCAGCTTATCTATTGTGTCAGCATAGGTGATCGACTATCAACAATGTGTTGTTGACTACCTTCGTCCTCGCTGACATGCCAATGGTCTTCCTCTCTGCCACGTGCTTCTTCTTCCTCACTGCCATGCACATCTTCCTCGAGGCCATGCACATCTTCTTCCTCGCCGCTACTGACAGGTGGTGATTAGGGAGGATGAAGTACATTTTTCGATATATGAAAGCCTGATTCTGCTAGAATGGAGACAATTCTGGTGACTGCTTCACCAACTAGGTCTTCCATCTGCGGTCCAGCCTTCTTGTTCCTCTTCTTCCTGTACATTGCAGCAAATTCTTCACCAAACCCTTTACCCCAGCCAAGTGAACTAGACACGCCTCGGACCCGACCTCGATGCTCTGGAGTCTCAAGTGCTGCGGTGAGGATATCATTCTCCCTAACCCCGAAAGAACCATCGCTAGCCTGAGCTGCAAGTGTTTTCACCCTAGTTGCTACCCCTACCACCGCAGGGTTACTGAATGTTATGTCCCTGCTTCCTTCACTAGTGGTCTTCCTCTTCCCTACCCTTGCCCTCAGATAAGGCCTCAAACGTCCAGGAAATTGGTCCCAAGGGTTCTGTTTTCCTTCTTCAGCTAGCTTTGCATCCTCCTCCTCCCACTCTTTCCTTTTACGAACATAACCTTTTCTACCCGTCCTGTGTGGCTTATCATGCAATGCTCTCTTTTCTTTCATCCCCTGGCTCAATCGCTGAAATCTAGGAGAATTGGTTTCCTACACAAACACGGTCCAGTCTTCTGGCTGCAAAAAGGCATGCTTCACAAAGGGAGTCTCCTCTTGGCTCACATATTTTATTCTTAAATGGGTCTTGAACCACCGTTGCAAGGTTGCAATCTCTGACATAGCTGCCTTAACTGCCTTCTTGCGAACAGATTCAGCCAGATTGGCTGGGTAATCTAGCTTTTCCTCTAAAACTGTGAACAGCTTTTCCTTCTCAATTGGTGAGAGATCTTCAACTGCCCTGTTGATTGACACCCTCTCTCGAGCAATGAGGCCACAAACCAATACAAATCTATCCCTCGCAGCATCTGGGGTAGGCCAATAATTGTTATCAAGTCCAGTTGCGGTCAACTTGTCTTCTGGCCATTTGGTTTGTGTCCTTGACCTGCGGGATCGAGTAGTACTCGTAGCAGTATGTGCTGAGTAACCCTGTGAAGAAGGATCACCGTCGATAGGCTGTGAACAAGGTTCACCGTCGATGGGCTGTGATGGTGCACTGGAGGTAGACGAGTTTGGTGTTGTGGGAGACTGCATAGATGATATGTCAGGTCGTCAGTAGAGCAACATAAGCTAGACTGAAAACCTAAACAAAATAAGATAAATTCTTATTCTCTGACAGGCAAAATAGTTGATATTAGCATACAGGTTGGGGATAGGTGCTAACCATTTTGACAGGGTGAAGCAATATGCTTATATATCAAAGCAGAGACTAAATTCCTTTAACTGCTTCCTTGTCCAACTTCAGCAGCAATGAATTGTGTGTTCCATGTGTACATGCAACAAGAGGACAAAGCAATTAGAATTAAAGTATGCTAACAGGTCCAAAGCATAACTGTCAATCTGGTACATTCGAAGCATAACAGAATTTCAACAGTTCATATAAGTTCATCTGTTAGCAACAATTTATTCAAACAGACTTGGAGCAACAAAATTCATCTGTCAAATCCACAACCAATCAATTAAAAATGAACTATTAAGGCATGCTGTACTAATGCAGGCAATTCCAGGAGAATAATCCTATGTGAACAACCGTAAAGTAGCATGTCTCCCTAATCCACCTTGACAGGAATAGCAGATTGGGTGGCTGAGCAGAGAGAGGGCGTTGGGGGTTCAAGCAGCACTAACCTCTGTCGCGAATGAAGTAGTTGTTCTCGTGGTGGTCGGAGAGGCCCGATCCGCGTCGCCTCGTTGCCTGAGGTGGCCAGCTCGTCGTCGTGGCCGGGGATGCCGGATCCGCGTCACCGTCTCTAGGTTGGCCGGGACGCCGTCCGCACGCCAGTAACCGCGTCCTCGTCACTGTCGTCACGGCTGGAGCCGCTTCGCCGGCGTCACGCCGGGAACGGTGGGGCTGGAGAAGAGCAGGGCTGCGGTGGGGAGAGCGGCGGCGGCGGGCTAGGGCTGGAGAAGGAGCAGGGCGGTGGCGGGGAGAGTGCGGGTGTGGTGGATCTGTCTGAATTTGACTCTCGAGTATATGTCCCCTGTGCGCGCGTTACTATGTTCACGAAAATTACTGGCGTGCCCTTGAACGGCTCTCTTGTGGAATTGGAATTCCATGGGTATTATAGTCAATATAGGTGAGAAATTTTGAACAGCGCGCGCAAGGTTTGCCTGCTGACGCTGACAATGGATAGTCATCGCCGACGCGGGTTAGTAAACCCGCGTCGCTTCGTCGGCAGGTATCTTCTTTATACAGGCTGCTGACACTGATGCGTGGGCCCGACACTATTTTTTAGAAATGAACCTCGCATCCATCAAATATTAGAGCCAGTAAAACAACACCTAAAAATTTATTAAAAATAACATCAATTCATATTTGAACATTTATTATTTTAATAAAATATCAACAGTCACACTTGTGTACCCAACGTTCTTATAATTCGAATATACATCTCATGCTTGTGATATAATAATTCTAATAACATCTTAGTTTGCTCCAAAAATTCTACAAATTGACGTGGCAACATAAATTGGGTACCTAAACTTGTCATAAAAAATTCAAATGGTTTCGATAAAGGAAGAATATACTTGTGTACAAATCACTACATCTCTCACATAGTTTCTTAGAATGTTGCTTGAACATTGAAGTTTTCCACACTTTGCAACATGTTCGATCTCGTACACATTTGAAATTTTTACACAAGCTTGTGTTCACCTTAAGATTACGAAATGCAATGTTTCATTACTAATGGTTGTGGAAAACAAATATTATTTCTATGTTGTACTTACAAAGAACAAGATAAAGGCATATAAACATTATTCACAAAACGGAATATACACTAAACAATGAAATTAATGAAAAGATGGGGATTTTAGAAAAAAAATAGGAAAAAAATCATCAAATTTGGACTAAGTACGACGGAGAAATACATATTACAAAATTTGACTGCAGATTAAAAGGAGAAATGAGAACTGTTCTTCATTCCAATAAAACAGAGGGGGTGGTTAACCCGCATCTCATTTGCCCCTCCAATCCTCGTCTCCTACGCCCACCCAATAGAACAGAGGAGGAAGCAGACTAGCAGAGGCCACCACCGCCGCCGCCGCCGTGCCCGCTTTGACATCCAAGAGGGCACCCTAGGCCTCTAATGTGGCAAATGAGACCACCGCAACCTTCGATTTGACACAAAAACGTGACAAATCAAATCTTGTGGATGCAACACAAAATATGTAATAATTTACATTCAAGATACATAATTTTTATTGATGCTTCCGCCTACATCCCGATGTTCATCCTGCTGACGGCGTACTCCACCGTGACGCTGAATCCACGCGTCCAGAGGTCGAACTCATGACAGATGTGACACTCGGCGCTGCAGTAGTGGATGATCCCTGGGGTCTCCGGCCCGTAGCGCCTACATCCCGCTGCCCAAATGGAGACGTGGGGATTCTGGATGGGCAGCACGGAATGTCATCGTCACCGTCATGAAGCCAGTACCACTACGCAATGTTCTGGAGATCCCGGCGGACGAGGTAGCGCAGCCGGTGTAGGTTGTGGTTCTTCCAGCGCCCGTCAGGGGGCGACGGCCCGCCGTTGATTTCGTGGAGCAGTGCCATTGCTTCGGGGTCCGCAGGGTTGCGACGGTACTTCAGCATCGCTAAGAAGTACTTCGCACCGGTGTCTTTGGTTGCGGCCTTTCCGACGAGCTCTAGACCCTCATCGGGATTCCGCCGCCTCATCAACCTCTCCATCCCCTCGAAGCATAATGCCTCCGGATGTTTGGCGAGGTGGAAGCGCTCCTCCAATAAGGACCTGACGTAGCGATTCTTGCACTCTTGACGAAGCTCACACAGCGACACCTGCAGGAGTACCTCATCCGAGTCGCAGATGCGCCGGAAGGTGTCGCAGACCCGATTACGAAGGATCAGGAAACGAATGACGGGCTCACCCTTGATGCAGCAGAGGATGATCTGGGTGACCAGTTCATTTGGCAGCAGCTCCATGAAGCACACTGCGGCCATGAAGGAAAAGGGGAAGGAAATGGAAAGGCGACGGGATCTGGAAATTGAAATGCGACGGGGTTTGGAAATTGAAATGCGACGCGACCATTTATAAAAACCCGTTACTAATAATATGGAACTTGAAATGCGACGCGGTTTGGCTGCTGACGCGTGGGCCCGACAACTGCCCCTGCCCCTCCACCTTCCCACGAAATTGAAATGCAACGCGTGTTTTTGGACGGTTTTGCTCCCAAAAAACGGTTCCCGAGGCATAGGGGGACGTGGGGCGTGGGGAGGAAGGCGCCCTGACGGTTCACGTCTTGTCATCATAAATCCCCGACTGCTGGTTGCTCTGTAATCATATCGTTTCTTTTGCTTCATCTTCTTCCCCCTCGCCGTCAAAAAACCACAACCTCCGGTCAACGAGAGATCACACCAACAAGGAGCGAGAAGAGCATGGCGTCGAGTGACCCGTCGGCGAAGCGGGGACGAAGAGAGGATGACGACGACGAAAGCCACCGTCGGAGGAAGTTGACCATCAAGGAGAAGGGGAAGGAGCCGGTGGCACCCAAGGAGAAGGAGAAGAATGAGGCCACCGACATCAGCTTCGTCGTCGAACTGCTCCAGGGTGCGTTCATGAAGCTCCGAGATGTTGGCAAAGTGTTCAAGATCGAGGCGCCTGACCATAACAAGGATGGCAGCGTCAAGGTACTCGCCTTCAGGATCCACGTGTTGGCTGAAAAGCTTGAGAAGTTCCCCGTGGTCCAGCGGTCTCTTCTCGGCGACGACAGCTCCGACGACGGCGACGATGGCTCCAACGGCGAGACTCCGACAGCGGCGACCGAATAATTGATCCACTCCTATACCATTAATAATGTGTTTGTGATTATTTTGTGTTTGTCAGTTTGTTCATCAGGTTGTTGGACTGCTTAGTTTGTTTGTCGATCATGAACTGGTTAGTTTGGTTGTTGGATTTTGTATATATGTCATGAACTCGATCTAAGAGACGGGGGCAGATCCATCCGCATTGCCTACAGTATCTGTTCCTCCTGTGATGAACTCGATATTGGAGACAATGGATAGTCATCGCCGACGCTGGTTAGAAAAATCACGTCGCCTCGTTGGCAGGTAGGTCCAGGTGGTTATCTTCTTTATATAGGCTGCTGACACTGACGCGTGGGCCCGACACTATTTTTTAGAACTGAAACTCGCATCCATCAAATATTAGAGCCGGTAAAACAACACCAAAAATTCATTAAAAATAACATCAATTCATATTTGGACATTTAGTATTTTAATAAAATATCAACAGTCACACTTGTATACCTAACATTCTTATAATTCGAATATACATCTCATGCTTGTGATATAATAATTATAATAACATCTTAGTTTGCTCAACATCCTTGGCGAAGACAAATGGTTCAGTTTTGTAACCAAAGACCCAGAGATCAACACTAACATAACCAAATTTGTCCTTGATCATAGCTCTCTTCGCATTGGTGACCCATCTACACCGAAACAAGGCTACCTTGAATCCTACAGAATCAAGCTCCCAAATTTCCTCTATTTGACCCTAATATGTGGCTGTGTTCTTATTGTCGACGGCCCGTACACGCACACCACTATTTTGATAGACACTCTTGGCATCCTAGGCCATGGTGTAGAACGTGTATCCATTGATATCCATTGCTTAATATGTTGTAACAGTGAATAATGGCCCTGCTGCTAGTTTTCTTAGATCGTCGGTTATAGCAGCGCTGCCACTCTGCTGGACATAATCTCGGAGCCACCTGTTGAAGCATTGCATGTGCCTCTTTGCAACCTAATCCTCAGTACAGCCAGGGTTTTGTTCACGTAGTTGTTGCTTGTGCTCATTGTCAAATGGTGTAACCTCTACGCTCCGTTCTATCACGGTGAAATGAGCCTTCCTGAAGTCCTCTGGGTGCGGAGTGATTGACTTTTTCCCGAGGGTCCCAACACCTGAAAGCCTACCTTCATGTCGTGAACGAGGCACACCAATGGGGTTTTGGGGGTCCATATAACCCATGGCCCACTCCACTGCTTCGATGGTCTCATAGCCACGAATAATGGCTCCCTCCGGAAATGACCTGTTATGTACTAATGATTTGAGAAATCCAAAGTACCTCTCATATGGAAACATCCGATGAAGGTAAGATGGGCCAAGGTACCAGATCTCCCTCACGAGGTGTGTTGTTAGATGCAGCATGAGATCAAAGAATGATGGTGGGAAGGTAGCTTCAAGCAGGCATAGGGTCTCGAAATGCCTCCTCTCTAAGTCCAATAGTTTTTCCTCATCAATCACCTTCTGTTCTATTTCATTGAAGAATAAACACAAGCTCGTGACCACGTCGCGAACTAGTTCTGTCTTGATACCTCTTAGTGCAACAGGAAGAATAGATGTCATCAACACATGGCAATCATGAGATTTCATCAAGTTGAAATTCATTTTCATGTCCTTCACCGACACTAGCCTCTTGAAGTTTGATGAGTAGCCTGAACGTACTTTCAAACCATGCAAAAACTCACAGAATTCTTTTCTCTCTGCCTTTGACAAGGTGGTTGCAGCAACGGGAAGGTCCATCCCCGTGTCTGTTTCCTCTGCATAGAGCTCCGGCCTAATGCCCATTTCTTTAAGATCCTCCCTTGCATTTTTATGATCTTTTCCTTTCGACTTCTGTTGTAGCAATGTTCCCAAAGCAGCTTCACACACATTCTTCTTAACGTGCATGTTGTCAATCAAATGACGCACATCCAAAAGCGGCTAATACTCTAGCTCCCATAGAATTGATTTCTTGATCCACATTCCTCGCCCATCTTCTTCTTCTTCACCATCTCGCTTCTTTCTTTTGCGAAGTTTCTTTTCATACAATTTGGGTAACTCCTCGATAGTTTTGACGTCATTGACTTGCAAGTGGAGCAGATCTCCAGTCACATGCATTGGCACCTGTCGATTCTCCTTTTCCCCATTAAACTGACAATCCATGTCCCGGTAGGCATGTTTCTTGCTGAGGAAACGACGGTGCCCCATAAATGAGAATTTCTTTGAATTTCTTAGCCACACTACACAAGTTTCTTCCAAGCAGTGTGGGCAAGCTGCACCTTTCCTTTTACTCTGGCCAGAAAGGTTGTGATGAGCCGGGTTGTCGTTGATGGTGGTGAACAACATGGCGTGCAATGTGAACTTCTCACGGCCGAACTCATCCCAAACCTCCTTCACACCAGGCTTCCAAAGTATCTTCAAGTCATCAACTAGTGGCCTCAAGTAGACATCAATATGGTCGCCAGGTTGCTTTGGCCCAGAGACCAATATTATCAGCATCATGTATTTCCGTTTCTTGCATAGCCAGGGTGGAAGGTTGTACATTGACAGCACGACAGGCCAGGTGCTATGTGTTGAGCCCTGGTTACCGAATGAGTTCACGCCATCTGTGCTCATAGTGAACCGAATGTTCCTGCTTTCACCGGCAAATTCCTCAAAGTGGGAATCAATGTTTTGCCATTGTTGGCCATCTGCGGGGTGCTTAATCTTGCCAACTTCCTTCGTTCGTGTCTTATGCCAACGCAAGAGTTGGGCCTCCTTTCATGTGGCGAACCATCATCTCAACCGAGGAATGATGCAAAAATACCATACTACCCTCATAGGAGCCCCTTTAACCTTCTTCTTCTTCTTCTTGCCTATGATCTCCACGGGCTCGTTCTCATCATCAGCAGCATTGTTATCATCGCCACCATCTTTTTTCTACTTGTACCGATCGAACCCACACTTGGGGCACTTGTCAAGGTCTGCATAATCTCTACGGAACAATACACAACTGTTCTTGCAAGCATGAATTTTTCAACCTCTATTCCCAGAGGACAAATTATCTTCTTTGCCTCATAGACAGACTCGGCTATTTGGTTTCCCTCGGGTAGCATGTCCTTAAGGAGATCCAATAGATGTTTGAAACTTTTGTTGCTCCAACCATGATCTGCCTTAAGCTGCAGAAGTTTTAGATCACCAGAAAGGCGAGAGTACTTCTTGCAACCAGGATAGAGGGGTTTCTTTGAATCTTCAACGAACTGCTTCAGCCTCGCTAATTCAGAAGCTGTATACACTCGTTGAAACTCAACATCCCGCAACATTTGATCAACATTGTGCACACGTTGCAACAACTCACCATCGTTGAAGCCCGTAACTTCTTGATCAGTGATATCCTCAGGCCTCATCACAATTGGTGGGAATGGTTCATTTTCCTCATCAAAAACTCCACCTTCATCAAGCTCTTCATCATTGCATAGCGCTGCCCCTTCATTATTAAGGCCCGTAGTATGGTGTCGCGCTTCACCTTCATTTAGGCATCCTGCTTCGACTTCATTAAGCCCTTCCTCACCATGTTTATTCCAACACGTGTAATTTTCTTTGAAACCACGTGTGATCCAATGATGAAAAATGTTATCCCGTTGTCCGAACTTCTTCTGGTTGAGACAATCTATACAGGGGCAAATCATTGCCTGAACACCACGGTTTCTCACATCCGCCTCTGCTTGATCTAGAAAACCATTGACCCCCCTTAAGAAATTACTGTCCCAATCTCGGGTCTTACTGTACATCCAAGCCCGAGCAGCAGCAGCCATCTGCAATTTTCATACATCAAATGAGCATAATTAATGCATCACCAAATTAAAGGACAGCGAAGTTCAATAAAAGGGGGCAATTTCCACCTTGACGAGGACTGTCTACGAGGCGAGCGCTTCCGAGGAGGAGGACGAGGCGTCACGGCCGCAGCGACGGCGCGGAGGACGGCACCGAGCCCGAGGATGAGGATAAGCTGCTGCTTTGGAGGATGTACAGCGACGTACGGCGCGGAGGGACGCCGCGCCGCGGTCGACATCCACCGGCACCTTACGCCGTGCGCACGTGGCCGGCCGGCCTGCTGCAGCGTCGGCTTTCTGAGGAGAGAGAGCGCGCGCAGCAAGTGGGGCCTTCAGAGAGCGCGCGTGCAGCGAGTGGGGCCTTCAGAGAGCGCGCGAAAATGCTGCTGCAGCAACGGCGAGGAGAGAGCGAGTGGGGCCCTCAGAGGAGAGAGAGTGAGTGTAGTTGTCGGAGATAGCAGAGTGGTCGGAATGCAAAGACAACGACGCGACGCGTAATAATAACACGCGTCTCTTTTGTGAGAAAACAAAGGAGATGCTTGGTCCAAACAAGCGTCGCCAATTGGGTCGTCATAAAATGAGACGCGTCCTAAAAACCACGTGTCTCCAATAGGAAAGTCATCGGTAACGGACGCATGCTAACATCCGTTACAAAGAAAACATGTAACGGGCATTTAAGAAGTCCGTTACCAGAAGTCCTCATTGGTAACGGGTGTTGTGGTGGCGAGGTCAGGGCGAGGTCGGGGTCGAGCCTACCGCGCTTATGCGTAACGGGCGCCAAACAACAACCGTTACAGATGGGGTCCATGTAACGGGTGTTAAGGGCCCGTTACAAATGCTGCGTGACCTATTTGAGGTTTTCACGTAGTGAACATTCAGTTGAAGAATTTGGAACAAAGGTCCGAAACAACCCAATTTGCGAGCTCCCGTGGGGTCCACGCCAACCCACAACCGATAGCCCCTTTTCCCAGGGACAGGCCCATCATCTGTACTGGGTGGGTCCCACTTCAACATGCCCAAACACCGAGATGATGAAACAATTGCAACATCCCGATCAAAAATTTGCAACATCAAGATTGAATGTTGCAACATCACATATCACCGGTGAAACATCTCCAAGTCATTGTTGAAACATAAAAAAGATCATGTTGCAACATCCAAAAAATCGAATGAAAAAACCTAAATCATGGCTGCAACACCACGCACGGGAATCATGACGGCAACATCTTCTGAAAATACTGAATGCAACATCAAAAACTCATTGAAACATAGCAAAACGTAATTTGCAACACGTCAGGATGTCCCATGAAATTTTTCCATCGAACGTTCATTTGCAACATCAAGATTACACATTTGCAACACAAACAATCAATGTCTGCAACATCAAAACACCTAGATGCAAGAAAGAGTAAAATTCTCACCGCAACATAGCTCTATTTCTTGAAAAATTCCTTCAAATTCATGCAACATCAACACAATGCTACTGCAACATCAAAATCATGCAGGTGCGACGTGAAAAAAACAAGAAAGGACACCACCATGGCAACTTGAATCTCGACCGCAACATCTTGAACCAACCATTGCAACATTCAAAAAAACATACTGCAACACCATGGGAGCCTCACCACCGCCGGCTCGGAGCTCGCCACCGTTGGCTTGAAGCTCGCCACCAACCTCGTGCGCCACCACCTGGAGCTCCTGTACGGTGTCCGCACGGCAAGCGGTGGCTGCGTGGCTCGGAAGCCCCGAGCACCAGGAGAACGCAGCGGAGCAGCAGCCCGACCCCCACCGCGTGCGCCCCGCCTGCTGCCCTCCATGGCTGCCGCTCGGGAGGCCGCAACCCAGCGTCAAGCCTGCACATGGCCACCAGCGGGCTCGCCCCCTTACGAGTGGATCTACAGCCGGAGCACAGCTCCTACCCAGATCTCGAGTCTGCACGGGAGAGAAACGTGTGTCAGAAAAGGAAATGAGAGAAGTGCAGAGAAGAAAAGGCAAAGAATATGTGAACGGAGGTGTGCTGACTCGCGGCAGCGGCGGCGGGCCCTCCCACCGGAGCAGCAACTGACGCTGCGGCGCGCGGCGTGGGGAAGCAGCGCACCTGTCCGCGGCGCGGGGTGCGTGAGGAGCGGGCGCCACAAAGGCGCCTGGCGGTGGGGGTGCCCGGCGTCCTCGGGGTGGGCAGCGTGCGCGCGCCGCCACCACCGCAGACGTCCCGCAGCTGTCGCAGCTAGCCCCCTCGTGACCTCCGTCCATGGCTTCAGGAGAGAGGAAGAGAGATAATGGTGAAGGGATAAGGGAGCAGCAGACGTGCGCTTGGGAGCAGGGAAAAGGAGACAGTGGGCAGCGTCTTTTTTCCGTGGTGGAGAATAGGCCACGTAGGCATCCGATTTTTACCGTCCCCTCCGGACGTAAGAGCCGGAGCATTACCGAAAATAAAACTATCTGCGACCAAACCGTTGCAGCTCCAAGCTGAAAACAAAAATGAGAAACACCCCTTCATTTTATTTACCGAAAGAAACATCCAGATCTGATAATCTCTAAACCACTAAATGTGTATTACGTGTTAAAAAAACAACCCACATGCACCCGTGGCGGATCCAGATAAGGCATTGAGGGTGGGTGTTCATTTCCTTCTCTCTTTCTTTTTCAGTAATGCTCACGGATGGGCGTCCGTTACCAGCCAAAAGATCGGACGCCTTGCGCACCGTTTGATCCGCGCTCATCCGACGGCGTCCGACTCGCGCGCGCGCCCCGCATAAACTTCTATGGTGACGTCATCACGGAACCGTCTGACGCATTCGGGGTCGGCCTCATTTCCCTACCCACCCCCATTTCTCTCCCGCAGCAACCGCCGGCGGAGGTGACGATGCGGACGACGCAGAGGGCGGCGGCAGCGGCGGCGGTGGCCGCGGAGGGCGACGGATCCGACTGGGAGCCGAGTGATGGGGAGGAAAGCGACTCCTCCCCTCCGCTGCGCGCTCCCGCTTCTCCGCCGTCAGAGGACGAGGAGGACGAGGACGAGGGGGACGAGGACGAGGGGGATGAGAAGGACGAGGAGGATGCTGTCGGGCAGGGCGGCGGCGTCTCCTCTCGGACGCGCAGTCGCCGGTCGCCCTCGGCCAGCCTCGACGCGCAATCTTCGGTCGACGACGAGCCGGCGGTTGAGGCCCGCGCCGCCGGTCATTCCGAAGCGAACACATGTACCAGGCATCCTGGTACGTTCATCACCCCCCGCGTAGCCCCATTTCTCCCCACTGCTGTGTGTGATTCCATTTTAGGGTTAGGGTTCCGAAATGGAAATTAACTCATCGTCTCAGTGCCTCCAATTTCTCCCACTGCTACTTTTGCTTGTCCCCGCTGTGATGTTGTCCCTGCTGTGATGTTGTGATGTTGTCCCTGCTGTGATGCCCCTGTTGTGATGTTGTGATGTTGTGATGGGAGCATTTTGGAATGTCGAGCTTCGCATCGCAGCCACTGCTTTTGCTTGTGCAGATATGATGCAGATATGAGTGCAGATATGAGAGCAGATGGCTGGCTTGTGATTTTTCTCCCATTGCTCTTGCTTGTGCATCGCAGCCGCTGCTCAATAGGGTTGGTAGTGCAAGGTTAATGATTTCTGTCGCACATTCTGATATTCGGGTTGCAGGTACTAGTGTTTGATTAGTAGTTGGAGCGAGGTTTAGCAATGGCCAATAATTGATGAGCAACATGTTTAGCATGGTCATTTGCAATGACGACCGTTTTATTTTGTGTGCCGAGACACCTTTTTTTGTCAGTGGGGGGATCTGTGAGATGTAGCAGCGCAAGATAATTAGATGTGACACACCCAAAACCTGCCACCTTAGATGTTTTTTTAATCTTCAGACGTGAAATTGTGAATGTGAATGTTCATATACTTATTTGCACTTTAATTAGTAGTCGATCAAATGTTTTTGCTGTACTTGTTGTGTGTTATGAGTCGTGTTCATTTGATCGGAAATTGTTTTTGCATCCTGATTGTAGTGTTTTTGCTCCATAACCATCATCCATGCACTTGCCTTGCTAGCTTTCTTCTAGAGAGAGCACAGTCTGCTGATCACATCCACATCTGATGATGTATATGTTTTTTTAATGATGTTTCTGGTTCAAAAATCTTATGTTGCATCCCTTCATTCCCCATGTCTCAAGCTAACACATGTATGCTTTCTTTTTTTCAGACAAGACAAATGTCACAACAAATGAAGAGCATTTCAAGACTCGGTTTTCCGTCCGCGGGATCCGATCGATTGTACCCTTGCTTGATGATGAGCGCAAGGGATGGATTACTGAGGCGGGGTTTGGCTCTTTACTGTCCTTGTCTGATTTCTCCATGCCCGTCAAGCTTGTCAAATGGATGATGCCCCATGTAGACCCACTTCTCAGTGAATTCAGATACAAGAATAGAGTCATTGTTTTCACCCGCGACATGATTTGCAAGATTACTGGGTTGGAAAACAATGCTAGAATGGTGAGGGTTTCTGGTGATTCAGATGAGGTGATGAAGCTGAAAGCGGTTTTTAGGGATAGAGACAGAGCAAAAATTTCAAAGTGCATGTCTCTTCTTAAAGCCAGCAAGGATAAAGCGTCTTTCCTGAGGGCTTTCACCTTACTTGCTTTGGGAAGCGTTTTCACTCCTGGAACCAGAAATGATATCAGCCTAAAGTATCTAAACAGCTTGGAAAATGTTGATTTGATCAGCACTTATGATTGGGCTGGGCACATTCTAGAGGAATTGATGGAGGAAGTGAAGAAGTACTAGAAGTTCAGTGCTGAACGGCTTCAGAGGGATCATCAGATTGGATCGTGCCTCATTATCCTAGCGGTATGTGCTCAGCGCTTTTTTCAACTGCACTAGTCATTTTTGTTTTGTTGCTGTTGTGTTGGATGTTTGTTGCAGTAGTAGTATGTAAATGTTGAAGGCTTTTGTCTTGACAATTTCTTGGTCTGCATCTTACACAGATTGCCTACATGGACCACCTCGACCTTCCATCAGACAGAGGAGGGCACCTAATCAGTTACAACACCCCCCCGTATCTGCAACGTTACAAATGAAGACTTCAATTTTGTCATGGCGGTTGACAAGAATAAGATATCGTTGGGGGATTCATTCAGGAGGCTACCGGTATGTGCAATGATACATTGCTCTTTCTCTCCCTCACCATAATTTCTTCCTTTTGTGTTTTACCACTTCCTCTTCAAAGGCTCTTTTTTATACAAAGTTTTTGACATCAATCTTGCTACTATTTTTTTTGTGTGCAGTTCTGTGACTTCGCTCTAACTCCATACGCCCCTACACCTGCCCCTACCCCAGCCCCTACCCCGGACTTTGTTGCTGCTGCTCCTGGACCATCTTTTGCTGCTGGGCTCGATGAAGAAGATCCTGTCATCAGCTTTTTAGATGCATGGCTGAAGGAGCCTGCTCATATTGGCATCCAGGAGGTTAGTAAGCTCCCCAATCTTTTCTCTCTTTTTTCTTAGTTTTGTTGGTCATCTGTCTTACAGATTTTAAATGTTGAAAATAGGCTCATTTGTTGTTGCAAACATCGTTTTCCAATGTTGCAGTTCATTTACTTAGTTTTGTTGGTTATCTGTCTTTACAGATTTTTAAATGTTGCAAATATGCTTATCTGTTGTTGCAAACATTGTTTTCTAATGTTGCAGTTCATTTCTTAGTTTTTGTTGGTTATCTGTACTTACAGATTTTAAATGTTGCAAATAAGCTCATTTGTTGTTGCAAACATTATTTTCCAATGTTGCAGTTCATTTCTATGATTTTTTAGACATAGTAAAAGTAATACCCTAATATATGTTACACTTATCATGCTTCCAGATACCTATTGAGTACAGCAGGTGGCCGCACACTTTTCCAAGGTCATGAATGAAGACGCTCGTGAAATCGCTGCTGCCGTGGCGAAATCACTGGATGACCAGATCGCTGCAAAGTTTAGGCAGCGCCAAGGCGAGATGCTAGCTAAGATGGTTGAGTTAGCCAACAGGGCCTGGAACAATGATTCAGGAGCAGGACCATCAACCACCGATGGTGATGGCAGCACAAAAAAGTGGCCCACTAGTGCTGATGATGTTGGTGAAGGACGCACTAGTGTTGCTGGAACATCCAATAGTGCTGCTGGATCATCCACCAGTGTTGCCGGGTCACTTAGTGACAAGAAAAGCAACGATTCGAGACTCTATGATGACATGCCTTCATTTGAGTTGCTGAATTCTGATGAGGCTGATGATGATTGCTCGATCCCACCGGAAATCGGACACACAGGTGCGCCCCGCCCCGCGCATATCCATGTTTTCTGCACTTTCATATTCAGCACTTTATATTTTCATCTTTTTTTAGGTGGAAAAACCATGGATGATAATCAGGTAAAGAAGCCAGGCTCAAGTACTGTTGACAAGCAAAATAGGAGGAAGCGGGCCGCCATCAATCTGAACCAAGGAAAGAAGGCGAAGAAACTAAGATTGGATGAAGAAACAAAGTCTATCTACGACAAGCGGATCAGCAAAAGGATTTTGAAGAAGCCAGCCACCAAAGAAGAGTTGTTAGCATCGTAAGCCATTTTTCTAACTTTGCCCCACTCAATGTTGCGCACTCATAATATGTGTTGACATTTTGTAGCATCGTCAACTTAAGAACGGATTTGGGACCCGTCCTTAGTGACAACACCAGGAAATGCCTTTAGGCACCTCTCAATGTCACAACTAATGGCGCGGTTAGCGTGAACATCGAGACTTGCCATAGGTTAATCTAAACGATCATGAACGAATCCGTAAGCACACAAATAAACCATTGTAGCATTTCCCCAAGGAAGGAGAGTATTCCAAGGGTATCGAATCCATGGAAGGCAATGGCAGATATCTTAGACTTATGCTTTTGCTCTGAATGTAAACCAAGAGATAGATATAGGGAACAACACACTCAAAACAGGGGTAAGATAAAAGATATACAGGGTAGTGTGACACACACACTCAGATCTACCTCTACTCTAGCATACTATGGCTTAGGGGGAACATACGAGTTAGCTCTAGGTTCTAATGTACTAAACATACAAAGCTAGAAGATACAAGAGATGGGCATGAGTATTGCATGAGAGAGATAAGGTTCAGCACCCAGGTACAAATAGGGAGTTAGCCCGCGACGACCAGCACTCTGCGAAACTAGACTTTAGACTCCTACAGCAGGTACCCCAGCGCGGAGGTTGCCCAAGGATCCAACAGGGCTGTCACCACCTGAGGACCGACCTCTATCGTTACGGGGGGTATGCTCATAACTATTGTAGCCAGACAACCCAGGCACCATGCCTACATTGCTGCTAGACTCCACCCGGCCCGGGCTATTGTGACCCAGGGTGAGAGCCACCAGAAGACTGGTCAACTAGACCGAGTACCGTAGCTTGAACACAGACCTCATGCAACACTCTCGTGCCATCTAACAAGATCAACTAAGGCTAGACATACAAACATATATGAACTCTCTTATGTCTAATTAATAAGATCAAAGGGTCGTGTTCGTGAAGAACACAAGCCTCTAACTTATGAACAAACACATAAGGAAGGAGTTTATCACCCTTCAAGTGGATCAAAAGGTAGTGTTCACGAAGAACACAAGCCTCTAAATGATGAACAGAGGATGAACTCAAGAACATATCAAACATATGATCTACCATGACTTTATATGAAATAGCTGAATAACTGAAGTAGATCAAAGTCATACAAAGAAATAAAGATAAAAGAGAACTCATACCTAGACTTCCAAGAGGACTTGGAACCTGAATAAGAGCTACTCTAGCCTACCCCCTATCCTTGGAAACTAAAAGTGAGAGGAGAATGAGAGAGTGGTGTGTGAGAAATGGGAGCCCCTTCCCTTCTATTTATAGGTAAGGACAAGGCTTGCTCGGAGCACCAAATGACCCCTAAACACCCGGGAGTGAGGCAATGGACCAATGAGCAACCAACACATAGAGGGCTAGGATCAAAGGCCCCTAGGTCGGTTCGGCCGATCCTAGGATCGGCCGGCCCCCTAGGGTCGCCTCCCCGGCCTGTGTTTTCTCTGGGTTGCTGCCCTGTGGGCCCTCTGATCCATCCCCGGTGCATGGCTTGATTTGGTATCCGAGGTGGGCCCTTTGATCCATGTGAAGTCCATGTGGCATCCTCTGATTCGTCGGTGAGTGCCTCCCCTGGATCGATGACGTGGATTGTCATGTTTCCCTTGGTGGCAGCCACCTCCTCAGCTGAGTTGGCATGGTTTCTTCATAGAAAGTGAGTTTCCATCTCTTTTAAGGGGTAAATCACCTACATACAAATAATCTCCAAGGACAAGTGGAACTACATTATTCAAACCAAAATGCTAGTAAATAATGCATATGCCTCCATTTATGTGAGAATATTGAGGGTTGGAAATGGTGAATTTCCACCGTCAACAATATGTATGTTGCACACTGAAAATTCACATGTTGTGGTAACTAGTATTATGCTTTTTAGACTCAAATTATACATGTTTCAGACTTAACATACAAATGTTCCATGCTTACTATATATATAAGTTTGAGACTCAACATACTAAAGTTTCAGACTTAACATACCAATGTTTCAGACTTAACATACAAATGTTCATAAATACTATATATATGTTTCAGACTCAACATACCAATGTTTCAGACTTAACATACCAATGTTTTAGACTTAACATACAAATGTTCCTTACTTACTATATATATGTTTCAGACTCAACATACTAATGTTGCAGACTCACTTTGTATATGTTTCAGAATCAACAATATATGTGTTTTTTTTGCCCATCTCTAACCTTTTTGCTTCTCACTTATATGTGTTCTTTTTCCCCTTCCAGGCCCGCCTTTGTCGGGATCGATGGCTTCCATGTCTCATATGAGGAGTTCTACAAGTCCTTCAAGCCAAAGGGTGAAATTGATAACAACATCATGACTTTATGGACTAACCAATTCAACATTGAAGAACGTGAATCTTACACAAAGGACAAGAACATTGTGAAGAAATATGCTTTCTCCCCTCTACTCAGTGTTAGTCCCCAAACTCGTGTGCAACTACTCATGTTTTTTGTACTTTATAATTTTGTGTTTTCTAACCAAAACCCTCCCTCTGTCCCCCAAGACAAGCTGATTGTTCATCCTGATAGATTCATCGATGACAGCCTAAATAGGAATCTATTATACTTGGACAAGATTTTTGACCTCCCTAAGATGGACCTAGTATTGTGTTGCACCCCCCTCCTCCCCCTTGTTTTCTGTTATTTGCTTATTTTCTGCAAAAAAATGCGCACATGCTGAATACTTGAATCAATTATTGTTTCTGTAGCTTTTTCCCCCATTGTCCATGAAGGCCACTGGGTAGTTGTGTGTGTCAACATGTTTCTCAGCCAAATCTCATGGTTCAATGCTCTACATGGCTCCAAAGATACAGGATGTTATGAATGTGCACAAAACTTGGTCAGTCATACACTCATACCAACCATTCTTTTCCCTTTTAACCATTCAATCATTTCTTTTTTTATATCTACCTATCTATCCATTTGCAGCCAACAAAATAATTAACAAACCATTTTTGTGTATAATTAGATCATAAACTTCTCTAAGGCTTGCTCGAAATCTGGTGTGCTGAGGAAAGATGTGTCTGCTTTTGAGTGGGATTACCCCAAGGACTATCCGAAACAAGATAACGTGTAAGCACACTTTTTTTTCTGTACCATGTTTCATCCAAGCAATGTTTCAAATTCAGAATATAAATGTTTCATATTGACTGTTTAGATGTTGGTGTAATATATGTAAATGTTTCAGACTAACTACACACATGTTGGTGGAATAACTGTTAAATGTTTCATACTCACTGTTTAGATGTTGGTGTAATATCTGTAAATGTTTCAGACTATCCACACACATGTTGGTGCAATAACTGTTAAATGTTTCAGATATGATTGTGGCTGTACACAATGTTGTACATGGAGTCATGGAATGGAAAGAAGATGGAAACCGCGCTTCAGCCGGTAATCCATGCTACACGTCTAGATGTAGCTTTGTACCTTAATCATCTCCTTTTTTTAGCCCCCTGAATCACGAGTAGCTAATGCTTGCATCTCTCTTTTTTCTCAGCACATGATGGGCGATTACAAGAAAGTTAGTGCAGCGATACTCCTACTTTCCAAGAGCAATGAAATCAAGACAAGCGAGTTTCTGGAGAAGTACTGCAACCAGAAGTGATCGAATGCTCTTTTACATGTAGTAGTGTAGTTTTATGTACTAGGGGAGTAGATTTTTATGAACCTGCCACTTTGTAAGATGTTTATGACGTGTGGGAGTGGAGTTTCATACGTCAATGACTTGCTATGTAAACAATCGTGCCCCAGCGCTATGTATCAAATGTTGCAAAATATTTCATGTGCTAGTGGGTTTCATATATCTATATACACTAATTATCTGAAACAAGTTGTGCAGTATAGTATTTTTTCTGTGTGTTTTGTTGCAGCAGTGTATTCTGGGTGTTGCACACTGAGTCCAACGATGTTGCACATTTTTTGATACCCTGCAACATTCAAAAATACCTTATGAAACATCACAGATGTGTACACGCAACATGAACAATATCAAGTTACAGGACACCAAGACAGGATGATGCCATCATGTATCACAACTGTTTTCAATAGCAGACATGTTTTCAACCACATGTTTTCAATAGCAGACATGTACTCAAGAACAAGAATAAATATATTTTTTCATTAAATATTTCTGACATGTTGCAATTGATGAAATGAAATGTTGCATCCACTACATTTACATGTTTCCGAAGCTCAACTACATTGAACAGATTGCGGAATAATTTAGATCAGAGCTTTAGTTCAGTTTCCTTCAGCTCCTTCATAATCGCCTCCGCCTTGGCCATGTACTCGCAGGTCTGCACGTCATGTCCTTCTTCATGACAATAAGAACAAGGCAACATTTTTTTGTGCAGTCTTGGCTTTGCCTTTGCCCTTCTTCTTCATCGCTTTCTCTCTAGCTTGCATAACTATAGATTTAAACCTGTCCACCTTCTCTTTTGGACGCCCCTTGCTGTTTGGTTTTGGGGGATTCTTCAACTTCACAGCAGGTTTTTCACTTGGCCCAACATTGGCCGCAACACCAACTTGAACTCCATCACGGTTAATTTCAGACAAGCCCCTTTCTGCCCTTACCGCTTCAACCAACTGATCTATACCAGCAGAAGCAATGGTGTACTTCTCCTTAGCTAAACAAGTCTCCGCTGCTAGCGAATTCATCTTTCTACACAACGCATTGTACCTTAGTTTGTTGGTGGTGGGGACACCAAATGTTGGCTTGGGACCCGAGAGGCGTTCTGGTATCATTATTGTTGCTTCCTTTGACCATCTTCTTAGCAAATATTTCTCTGGAATTGTATCAACATCCCTATTTGTGAACACTTTCAGTATGTGTGGACACAACAGGCCGTCACGGTCAAACATGTTGCACGAGCATGTATACGTTGTTGCATCCTTATCAATAGTGACCATCCGGACTCTTGTGGAATTCAGGTGCACAACCTGGACCGTCCAGCCTTGTTCATAAGCAGTCACCCCTCCTATCTTGAACCTTGTCGAATCACGCAACAACTCCTGGAATTTACCAAAGACTTCACCAGTGTAGAAGTCCGCTACTTGCTTCTCAAAGGTATACCTTCCCCATAGCGGCGGGTCTGAAGTGTTCTCTTGCAACGCTCCTTGTTCTCTCTCTCAGCCCTGGTGTCCATGATGTAGTCGTATTGCGTCACGAACTGCAACACCGAGTCCTGAGGGTGGACCACCTTCTTGAATAGCGAATTCATGCTTTCCGACCTCCCTGTTGTGCCTGTGAAGGGGAAGAAGTACTTTCTGAAGTATGCAGGAGCCCACATCCTTCTTGTCCCAGAGATGCTTTGAAAGAACTCATTGCCCTGCAGCTTGTATTTTTGCTTCACCCTTGCCCACAACTCCTCATACTCTTCTGGTGTTTCAGTGCGGTTGACACAGTAGTCAAACTCTTTTGCGAAGTCAGTTTCATTACTAATCAACCACGCAAACTTGTTCGTAGCTTTGCTGAGGACATGCCATTTGCAACATCTGTGGGTTGCGTCCGGGAAGACTATAGCTATCGCTGCCTTCATTGCCTTGTCTTGATCCGTCATTATGTTGGTGGGTTCTCGCCCGCCCATTGCTTCCTTCAACCTCTCCAGCACCCATACAAATGTTTCAGTTGTTTCATCTGGTAACAATGCATACCCAAGTAGTATGCTCTGCAGGTGGTTATTTATCCTGACAATAGGTGCAAATGGCATGCCGTATCTGTTGGTGCAGAATGTTGTGTCCAAGAATATGCAGTCACTAAAACTCTTGTACAACTCTCTTGTCCTGCCCTCAACCCAAAAAAGTGCTCGCACAGCATTATTTGTGTCAATCATTGGAGCATAGTAGAAAGATGGGCTCTCAGCCTGCTGCTTCCGAAAATATTCCATCATTGCATCCATGTCCCTGTAGCTCAGGCCTCCCCTCAAGCGTGTCCTCATGTTCGAAACGTCCTTGCTGCTGAAAGTAAGGTTGCCAACACCACCGTGGAAATCACCAAGAATTCCCATGATCTGCATAGTGCTGATGTTTCTGTGATGCAGAGTTTTCAGCAACTCATAATCTGCCCATGATATGCTTCGGTGGGATCTCAGATGTTTCCTCACCCCAATCCCCTTCACAAGTGGATGACTATGCTCAGGCTGCATTACTATGACCTTCCACTTCCCATCCCTTTTCCCAACCGCCATATGGGCCTTGCAATCAAACTTTTTGATGGTGCTGCGCTTTCTTGCTGATGTGGTTAGCACAGCTGTTGCTGTCCTCTTCTTCGTACCCTCTGCTGTAGCTGCGCCACTCGTCGAAGCTCCTGAGTTAGCTTCTTCCTCCCCATCAGCCGCTGCATCCAGAGCCAGCTTCCTAGCATGTGAGCATTCCCATTCTTTCCTGATAAGTTCCTTGCTATTTCTCTTGCTGCTGTTTCAGGTCGAGGCCACCCTGATGCTAAAACCCATCTTGTATGCATAATCATTGTACACCCTTTGTGCTTCTTCAATGCTGTCAAACTCCATACCAACACACGGATGAACTGGTTGTGAGCACACAACATCCTCATCCTCATAATAAACCTCATCTTCAGCGACCTCTACTTGCACACGATCAGTCGAGTTTGCCAAAACATTTGGGTGGCCGACACTGTTGTTGCTGGAGTTGGCAGTGTAACATCCCGGAATATCTCTGGAATGTTAGCAATGCAAAAATGTGGATTTCAAAATATTTGGATGAATTTGGGTGCATGCTTAAAACATTAAGAGTGTCTTCTTTGAACCTTCCCTAAATTCCTAGATTTATTTTGAGCTAAATAATAATTATTAGAAATTATAAAATGCTAGAGTGAGAACTCTGGAGTTTATTGGGATTTATTTGGATTTTACTTGAGTGTGATTCAAATTTGAATCCTAAATTCAAATCTGAATTGTGTTCATATAAGGTTTATAGGAAATAGGCAAATAGGAAAGCACCGTTTGCAGGTTGGGCTCTAACCCAGTTGCTAAAGTCCTCTGGATCACCTTCTTCTTTCACCACCGGCCTGCCCAACCGCGCGGCCCACCTAGCTCTCCAGCACACCAGCCTGTTTAACACCAACCACACTTCCTTGTCTCACCGCCACGCGGGCCCCACCGGTCAGGCTCTCCTTTTCCCCTTTTTTCCTCACCGTGATGCACGCCGTGGGGGACCGGGAGGGCCGTCGCGCCGACGCTAGCCATGACCACCGCCCCGGCCGTGCTAGCGGCCGCTGATGAGCTCCACGCGTCCCCGTGACACATCTCCACCGCCCGCCTGTGCCCGGAAACCCTAGGCCGCCGCCCTATAAGAACCCCGTCCGCCCTGGGTCTCCTCTGTTCTGCCGCCTGGGGCTGATTCCCCCAAATCTGCCGCCACCCCTTGGGGTTTCACTCCCCAATCCGTCTCAACCTCTGTGAAGAGTAGGGAGGAGGGAGGAGAAGGAGGCGGGGAGACGAAGGTGGAAGCCGTCCCGGAGGTCGCCGCGCCGGGGAGCAGTTCCACGACACCAGGCCTGTCCGCGCTGCCGACCTATGCTGCTGAAGACCATCGACGCCCTGAAGCCGGAGCCGTCCGTGGCCAAGTCGCCGCCGTGGAGCAGGAGCCAGACCTGCTGAAGGCGACGCCGTGCTGCTCTGCTTCCCCTGCATCAAGCCGAGCCACCCCTGTTCTGCTCCCTCTGCTCTGCAGCTTCTTCGTCACCGCGTCGCCACCGCATCCTTGGACCCGAGGTGAGAGCCACGTTTCCCTCCTCGCTGTGGAGCTTGGCCTTCGTGCCGAGCAGAGAGAAGAGGGCCAATCCCATGGTTCCGCCTGTACTGTTCTTGACTGCCGTCTCGCACCGCGCCGACGCGCAAACGCCGACGCCTGTGTCGCCGGCCATCGAGCCGTGCCTTTCGTTTGCAGGAGCCGCCGCCTTCGTCGACGCGCGTGCTCGCCCGCTTGGTCGACCACCCGCCCCTGACCGTGGCCGTGCTCGACGTTCTGCCGTGCCGCCGTCGCGAGCACAACGCACCGGTGCACGTGTGTCCGTCGAGCCATCTACCCCAAGTCCGAGCCTTTTGGCCGCCTTGACCCTGAGCACTACCCAGCCTAAGCCCCGATCACCGTCGTGGCGACTCACCTGCGTGTCGTCACCGCCAGCATCCACGCGGCTGCGCACGCCACCGTCGGACCAAGGCCCAGCCCTCCTGGCCGAACGAGCACGTCCACGCGCTCGCTCACACACGCATGCACTCGCAACCGCACGCACACACGTGCACACGCGATGGATGCAGGCGCTGCACGAGGAACCGCGCCGCCGAGCTGTCTTCGTCGCCCGAGGCTTCGCCCATGTCACGACCGCGCCGCCGTCCTTCTTGCCCTCGCCGTTGTGGGCACCCCTACCGCCTAGATGCGCGACCGCCGGACCAACCTCGTGTGCGCAGTCGCTCTCGCTCCCACGCGCGCGTGCGACTCTCCCGGCGCTGGTCGCCCCAGCCTCGCCGCCGTGGACCTCTGGTCTGTCCGCCGCACCGAGCGCCGCCTCGGCGTTGCCGTGCCGGAATCCAAGCCAAGGGCCGCATTTTTCTGTGCGCAACCGAGGCCCTAGGGTCCCCTCGTCTTTGTGGTGGAACGTGTTGACCCGCCGCCGAACCGCCACGCCGCCGGCAAGCTTTTTCCGTCCGCCGTCCCTTTGGGGCAGGGCGTCGAACGCCTGGCGGGCATGCCAAAACCCAGTGGGGTATAGTTCCACGCACCGGCCCACACCCGACCTTGCCGCATGCGATCCTCCTGATCCTGTGTGGCCGGCCAATCACCTTTGCGCCTCACGGTTGAGCGCGCCGCGCCAGCCGCACCGGATCCCAGCAGGATCCCGTGCGCCGGCCACATGGGCTGCCAGTCAGCTGCCACTTGTGCTGCAGCTGGCTTTAAGCCGCCTTGGTGGCAGCCACGTGAGCCGCTGGAGCTGGCTTCCAGCTAGCCTATAGATAGTTTAGAGACCTCTAGAGTCAGCCAGTAGTTGGCTTATAGTTAGTATTTTTGTATATGCGTATTTTAATTTCAGAAATGTATTTTAACTTTGGAAAATCCTATAAAATCCATTTCAACTCCGAACAATATGAAACCTTTTCCGAAACTCTTCTAAAATCTCAAAATCCGTGTAGGACTAGTGTTTGCTCTCTTTTGGCTCTTAATCGTTGTTCATTTGGAGTTAATTGCAATAGGACCCATCTTTATTTTATTTGCGCGTTAATAGGAGCAGCTGGAGCTGGGGAGCTGAGCACGGAGAACGACTACACCGACGACTACTCGCACGCAGGTGTTCACGCCCTACCTTCTTTGAATGCCCATTAGGCATGGTTATTAGAACTACTGGTGCTTTAATTACTGCATAGTGATGGATACGATGGAACCCGTGCATAGCCTCTTTTACATACTTGTCCTTGATTGACCTACTGCTACTACTTTACTTATGCGAGGTGTTATGCTGAGCTTGCTATGCATGTGATGGGATTACTGTGGTAGTTTCTTGGCGTGTGTGGGGAAAACCGGCAGGAGAAGGTGTTTTGGGATATTTTGGCGGGGGTGAGCTCAAGACACCCCGATCTGGGATCGGGGGCTAGGGATCGTCTTCTCAGACGTTGCACAGTTTGGTGCCTATGGCGGGTACATTGTTTTAGGAGCACAGGTGTTGGGATTTTTGTGATGACATGGAGGATAGGAGCTCGCCCCGGTCTGAAACCGAGTGGGTCGCCTGTTACACGGGACTTTCGTACACACCACCTCGCCGAGAGTGGGGATAGGGCTGGGTCGACCCTGGCAAGTGCAATTCCATACCTGCTAGTAGGATAGAGGGTATCAGTGATGAGGGTGTAGGGTGGTGTCCCTTCCCACTTGGGCGCTCCCCGTGTGGCCACACGGGGGCATGTTCACAGTTCTGGGGTGGTCCTTTGCGAAGGACCGCATCGAGACCCAGATGCAGGGTGGAATCGTAACTCCTAGGTGTTCGTCCGGTAGGGTGGGTTTAGTCGGATCGCTACCGGCTGAGCTCCATCCCGAGTTGGGTACTGGTGTACACGCTCTGCAGAGTTTAGATCTATACGTATAGCCGCGTCCTCGGTTATGGACATGCCCGTTGTTTCTCTGACTCTTACGTTTTGGGATTTCTACCTCCCCCCTTATAGGATGAGAGTGTATGGTGAGCCGTGGTTGTACTCAGGGAGAGGAGAGTTGCTCCCTCTGCCTCGCGGATCCGAGTGCAACCATTGAGGTGCGAGGAGTGGGAGTTCTCGCACCAACCCTAGATGGAGATAGGTGATGGTGACGGTGATCTGGGTGACCAGGTGTATCCGTTTGCGGATGAGAGATATGGGATTTGGTGGGATTATGGAGATATTATTCCTTTTATGATGCTGCTGCTGCATAGGAAACCCAGCTGCTACCTTGATCCATTCTTTACCCTTAGAAGTAGGACACTTAAAGCTTGCATACAGTTGGTGACGTGGACCTATCCCGATCCTTGGGGATAGCCCCTGAGCTTGCAGGGTACGAGTCCGACTACGACAACAATGCCGACTGATGGTACGACTGAGGGGGAACGACGCTTCGCTCAAGGATGCCTGTGGGAGAGACGAATGAAGATGGAGACACCTTTTGGAAGCTAGCTACCGCTGCGTAGGCTCTTATTTCTGTTATTCTGCAAAGAGGCTTGTATTGATGTACTCCGATTATTCAGGACATGTAATAATCAAATTATTATTCATACTCTGATGCTTTATTTCATTGTATGACTGTGATATTTATCTGTGATGAGTGCCTGTGCGTGATAGCGTCTGATCCAGGGACTATCACGAGACAGAAAGCTGGGTTTTCTATTTTTGAAAACCCAGGGCGTTACAGATGGTATCAGAGCCGTACTTGGCCATAGCTCGTGCCCTTAGACATGGTCGTTAGAGAATAAGGATTCTCTACGTTTCCTTACTTTATATAAACTCCTTGAAATATTTCATAAAGACTTCCCTCTTTTCAAAAACTTCTCTCTTACCTACGGGACTCAACCATTCTCACGAGGACATGACCATTTGGTCGAGAATATGTCTGGCACTCACTGAAGTAGAGAAGTTTTGATACACCTTGATAGGCACCCCCTATACAAGTTGGTTTTCCGATAAATTATACCGTTGAAGTGTTGTGACCTCCTAGGCCTGAGTCAGCCTCGGGGGAGCATATATAACTATAAATGCTTGCTGAATGATCGGCTCTTAATGGAATTAGTTGTGTTTTAATGGATCTTCCCATTGAGTGTAGGAATATATAATTAGTAAATATTTCCATGCTTGCTTATGAGACTCAACTAGTTGGAGAGTGGCGTTGTCTGAAGTTTTCTCTCCTTAATCGAGTTTTCAGAACGATGTCGATCAGAAGGTCTGGACGCTTGTTGGCACGCTTTGAAGCTGCCGAGGAGGAAGAAACTCCACCGGTTCGTGGTCGTGGACGTGACCGAGCTCCCGCACGTGGGCGTGGACGCGCTCCCGCTCGTGGCCGCGGACACGCGCTTGTTCGTGGAGGAGGCCGAGGCCGAGGCGTTGTGGTGCCACCGCCACCGCCTCCGCCCATTGGTCAAGGCGATGCTGAAGAAGATGAAGAAGACGCTGAGGGTGAGCCTGAACCTGAGCCCGCACCAGCTCCCCAGGGGCGTGGTCGTGGTCGTGGCCATGGAGGAGCACCGCCACCGCCGCCACCTAACCTGGTTGAGGTGATGGCCCTTCAGACTCAACTGATGCAGAGGATGGCTGATGCTGTCGAGAACCGAGTCAACGGTGGGAACCGCAATTATCCGCCGAAGGAGGACTTCGCCAAGAAGATCGAGAGGTTCCTCCGCCTGAAGGCCCCTACCTTCAGTTACTCAGATGATCCTCTCGAGGCCGACGACTGGCTCCGCGTGATCGAGATGAAGCTCGACCTCATCGCCTACACTGATGAAGAGTGTGTGGCTCTCGCCGTCCACCAGCTCGAGGGTCCTGCCAAGTCTTGGTGGGACAACTACTCGGACAGCCACCCGAACCCAGCTTTCATCACTTGGCTGGAGTTCTGCGAGGTGTTCCACGAGTAGTACCTGCCGAAGGAGCTCATGACCCAGAAGGCCCAGGAGTTCCGCACCATGACACAGGGTGCGATGAGGGTGGAGGAGTATGAGAGGCACTTCATGAAGATGATGCACTATGCCCCAAATGACACCAAGACTAATGACAAGAAACAGTTCTGGTTTCTGCGAGGCCTCCACCATGGTCTCCGCCAGAGCTTGAAGGCCAGTGATCACAAGTCCCTATGCCACCTGGTGAACCGCGCCATCGCACTTGAGGAAGAGAGAAGAGGCCATGAGGATCGCATGAAGGACAAGAAGAGACTGGGATGTCCCCAAGACCGATCGAACCAGAGGCCCAGGGATGGACACCGCGAGCATGGAGGCAACTACTCCGGAGGAGGAAGCTACAGCTACTGTCCGCAGAATGGAGGGTACAACCGCCCGCCCCAGGCCGCGCCAGGATCGAACACTGGAGGGTTCGGACACACGTGTTTCACCTGTGGAAAGCCAGGCCACAAGTCGTACTTCTGCCCCGTCAAGAAGACCATCGCTACGCCCGCCAAGGCACCGGCCCCAGCAGGACCTCCTCAGTCGAATCCTCAGCAGTCTGCTGGCCATGGAAAGCTCTACCACCTGAAGGAAGGGAAGGTCGCCGATGCTCCTAACGCTGTGGTTGGTGAGTTTTAGTCTTCGGTACCTCGGTGTTATCTCTTTTTTTCTATGCGGTACAGTTAGTTCTCTTTTATCTTTCCTCTCCTTGGAAATCGGGGGTAAACTCTTAATCTCGAGGATGAGATTCTTTTGAGGGGGGGAGTTCTGTAACATCCCGGAATTTCTCCGGAATGTTAGCAATGCAAAAATGTGGATTTCAAAATTTTTGGATGAATTTGGGTGCATGCTTAAAACATTAAGAGTGTCTTCTTTGAACCTTCCCTAAATTCCTAGATTTATTTTGAGCTAAATAATAATTATTAGGAATTATAAAATGCTAGTGTGAGAACTCCGGAGTTTATTGGGATTTATTTGGATTTTACTTGAGTGTGATTCAAATTTGAATCCTAAATTCAAATTTGAATTGTGTTCATATAAGGTTTATAGGAAATAGGCAAATAGGAAAGCACCCTTTGCAGCTTGGGCTCTAACCCAGTTGCTAAAGTCCTCTGGATCACCTTCTTCTTTCACCACCGGCCTGCTGAACCGCGTGGCCCACCTGGCTCTCCAGCCCACCAGCCCATTTAACACCAACCACACTTCCTTGTCTCACCGCCACGCGGGCCCCACCGGTCAGGCTCTCCATTTATCCCTTTCTTCCTCACCGTGACGCACGCCGCGGGGGACCGGGAGGGCCGTCGCGCCGACGCTAGCCATGACCACCGCCCCGGCCGTGCTAGCGGCCGCTGATGAGCTCCACGCGTCCCCGTGCCACATCTCCACCGCCCGCCTGTGCCCGGAAACCCTAGGCCGCCGCCCTATAAGAACCCCGTCCACCCTGGGTCTCCTCTATTCTGCCGCCCCTTGGGGTTTCACTCCCCAATCCGTCTCAGCCTCTGTGAAGAGTAGGGAGGAGGGAGGAGAAGGAGGCGGGGAGAAGAAGGTGGAAGCCGTCGCGGAGGTCGCCGCGCCGGGGAGCAGTACCACGACACCAGGCCTGTCAGCGCTGCCGACCTGTGCTGCTGAAGACCGTCGACGCCCTGAAGCCGGAGCCGTCCATGGCCAAGTCGCCGCCGTGGAGCAGGAGCCGGACCTGCTGAAGGTGACGCCGTGCTACTCTGCTTCCCCTGCATCAAGCCGAGCCACCCCTGTTCTGCTCCCTCTGCTCTGCCGCTTCTTCGTCACCGCGTCGCCACTGCATCCTTGGACCCGAGGTGAGCGCCACATTTCCCTCCTCGCTGTGGAGCTTGGCCTCCGTGCCGAGCAGAGAGAAGAGGGCCAAGCCCATGGTTCCGCCCGTACCGTTCTTGACTGCCGTCTCGCACTGCGCCGCCGCACAAATGCCGACGCCTGTGTCGCCGGCCATCGAGCCGTGCCTTTCATTTGCAGGAGCCGCCGCCTTCGTCGACGCGCGTGCTCGCCCGCTTGGTTGACCACCCGCCCCTGACCGTGGCCGTGCTCGACGTTCTGCCGTGCCGCCGCCGCGAGCCCCAACACACCAGCGCACGTGTGTCCGTCGAGCCATCTACCCCAAGTCCGAGCCTTTTGGCCGCCTTGACCCTAAGCACCACCCAGCCTAAGCCCCGATCGCCGTCGTGGCGATTCGCCCGCGGGTCATCGCCGCCGACACCCACGCGGCTGCGCACGCCACCATCGGACCAAGGCCCAGCCCTCCTGGCCGAACAAGCACGACCACGCGCTCGCTCACACACGCATGCACTCGCAACCGCACACACACACGTGCACGCGCGAGGGATGCCCACACCGCGCGAGGAACCATGCCGCCGAGCCGTCTTCATCGCCCGAGGCTTCGCCCATGTCGCGACCGCGCCGCCGTCCTTCTTGCACTCGCCGCTGTGGGCACCCCTACCGCCTAGATGCGCGAGCGCCGGACCAACCTCGTGTGCGCAGTCGCTCTCGCTCCCACGCGCGCGTGCGACTCTCCCGGCGCTGGAACGTGTTGACCCGCCGCCGAACCGCCACACCGCCGGCGAGCTTTTTCCGTCCGCCGTCCCTTTGGGGCAGGGCGTCGAACGCATGCGATCCGCCGGATCCTGTGTGGCTGGCCAATCACCTTTGCGCCTCACGGTTGAGCGCGCCGCGCCAGCCGCACCGGATCCCAGCAGGATCCCGTGCGCCGGCCACATGGGCTGCCAGTCAGCTGCCACTTGTGCTGCAGCTGGCTTTAAGCCGCCTTGGTGGCAGCCACGTGAGCCGCTGGAGCTGGCTTCCAGCTAGCCTATAGATAGTTTAGAGACCTCTAGAGTCAGCCAGTAGTTGGCTTATAGTTAGTATTTTTGTATATGCGTATTTTAATTTCAGAAATGTATTTTACCTTTGGAAAATCCTAGAAAATCCATTTCAACTCCGAAAAATATGAAACCTTTTCCGAAACTCTTCTAAAATCTCAAAATCCATGTAGGACTAGTGTTTGCTCTCTTTTGGCTCTTAATCGTTGTTCATTTGGAGTTAATTGCAATAGGACCCGTCATTATTTTATTTGCGCGTTAATAGGAGCAGCTGGAGCTGGGGAGCTGACCACGGAGATCGACTACACCGATGACTACTCGCATGCAGGTGTTCACGCCCGACCTTCTTTGAATGCCCATTAGGCATGGCTATTAGAACTGCTAGTGCTTTAATTACTGCATAGTGATGGATATGATGGAACCCGTGCATAGCCTCTTTTACATACTTGTCCTTGATTGACCTACTGCTACTACTTTACTTATGCAAGGTGTTATGCTGAGCTTGCTATGCATGTGGTGGGATTACTGTGGTAGTTTCTTGGCGTGTGTGGGGAAAACCGGCAGGAGAAGGTGTTTTGGGATATTTTGGCGGGGGTGAGCTCAACACAACCCGATCTGGGATCGGGGGCCAGGGATCGTCTTCTCGGACGTTGCCCAGTTTGGTTCCTATGGCGGGTACATTGTTTTAGGAGCACAGGTGTTGGGGTTTTTGTGATGACTTGGAGGATAGGAGCTCGCCCCGGTCTGAAACCGAGTGGGTCGCCTGTTACACGGGACTTTCGTACACACCACCTCACCGAGAGTGGGGATAGGGCCGGGTCGACCCTGGCAAGTGCAATTCCATACCTGCTAGTAGGATAGAGGGTATCAGTGATGAGGGTGTAGGGTGGTGTCCCTTCCCTCTTGGGCGCTCCCCGTGCGGCCACACAGGGGCATGTTCACAGTTCTGGGGTGGTCCTTTGCGAAGGACCGCATCGAGACCCAGATACAGGGTGGAATCGTAACTCCTAGGTGTTCGTCCGGTAGGGTGGGTTTAGTCGGATCGCTACCAGCTGAGCTCCATCCCGAGTTGGGTACTGGTGTACATGCTCTGCAGAGTTTAGATCTATACGTATAGCCGCGTCCTCGGTTATGGACATGCCCGTTGTTTCTCTGACTCTTATGTTTTGGGATTTCTACCTCCCCCCTTATAGGATGAGAGTGTATGGTGAGCCGTGGTTGTACTCGGGGAGAGGAGAGTTGCTCCCTCTGCCTCGCGGATCCGAGTGCAACCATTGAGGTGCGAGGAGTGTGAGTTCTCGCACCGACCCTAGATGGAGATAGGTGATGGTGACGGTGATCTGGGTGACCAGGTGTATCCGTTTGCGGATGAGAGATATGGGATTTGGTGGGATTATGGAGATATTATTCCTTTTATGATGCTGCTGCTGCATAGGAAACCCAGCTGCTACCTTGATCCATTCTTTACCCTTAGAAGTAGGCCACTTAAAGCTTGCATACAGTTGGTGACGTGGACCTATCCCGATCCTTGGGGATAGCCCCTGAGCTTGCAGGGTACGAGTCCGACTACGACAACAACACCGACGGATGGTATGACTGAGGGGGCACGACGCTTCGCTCAAGGATGCCTGTGGGAGAGACGAATGAAGATGGAGAGACCTTTTGGAAGCTAGCTACCGCTGCGTAGGCTCTTATTTCTGTTATTCCGCCAAGAGGCGTGTATTGATGTACTCCAATTATTCAGGACATGTAATAATCAGATTATTATTCGTACTCTGATGCTTTATTTCGTTGTATGACTGTGATATTTATCTGTGATGAGTGCCTGTGCGTGATGGCATCTGATCCAGGGACTATCACGAGACAGAAAGCTGGGTTTTCTATTTTTGAAAACCCAGGGCGTTACAAGCAGCACTCTGGGGCAGCAGATTTGGAAGACGCACCTGCATTTTTCATGTTACAGAAGTTTCAATCAGATGTTGCAAACGATATAATCAAATGTTTTGATCCTGAAAACACTATGCAACAACAACTTTTAAAGCAAAACGATCGAAAATACGTAGCAAAATCTACCAGAAACAACCCAACATCATGCATATCATGCAAATAGCCCAGCAACATGCATAGAAGCAGCAACATCTCCAACATTGGGGAGCAACATCGAGGTGAGGAGGGAGGACAGGGGGGAGAGGGGGGACCTAACCTGCTCTGCGGATGCAACTCGCCTGAGAACCCTTGGTTCGGAGCCCAAGGCTACAGGGATGCTGCTCGACATAGCTGGGCGGGTCGTGAGGGACACCATGACCGCATCTGAAGAATTTCTTCCAACAATGCCTCCGGGACGGGCGGGATAGGGCTGATCCGGTGGGGGGCACTCAATTTTGTGGAGTATATGCGCCATTAGCACTCCTCACATTGCGGATCCAAGGTTTCGGGGGGAGAACAGCTCGCCTGGAGTCGGCCCCCCTCGTTTCAGAGGCCGGCCTTGACGGGGAAGAAAGCCCGCGGATGAAGAAGCGCCCCCGCGATGTTGCAAGCAACATAGGTCGCAACACGATCGCAACACCTCTGGCGCATGGATGTTGGAAGCAACATAGGTTGCAACATGCCCCAACACGGTGATCCTTGGATGTTGGTCGCAACATGCTCGCCACGAGCTCGCAACATTTTTACCACATGCTCGCAACATCGCTTGATCGCTCGGGTAGGAGGGAGGGGGGCTCCGAGGTTGAATGTTGGTCGCAACATGGTTCGCAACATTTCAAAACCGTTCGCAACATCAAAACGGTTCGCAACACGATCCGGCCGTTGATATGCGATCGTATGGCTGGGGACCCGTCCGACGCTAGCGCCCGGAACGGACGTCCGGGCGCTAGCAACGCTGAACGAACCGACACATCTTTCCTTCTATCTTTCTCTTCATCCTCTTCCTCTTCATCTATAGCTTAAATTTTTATGAAGGTTTTTGGGACCCTATGGACTGCGCGGGGTAGGGGGAGCTCCAGCTCCCCAGCCATCCACCCCTGCTGTGCACCATACAACAGTATGAAAATAGTTTAATAACCTCTTAAATTTATACATGAATTTCCTATCTCTGTAGATAATTAGCCGCAGCCCTTGTTGTAAAATAAATTTCTAATATTTATATGTCTCAAAACTATTAGCTCGTATGGAATTACGTGTTGATGGCTAGAATATGATTAATGTGTTGCGAAAATGATGGCAACATGGTATGAACAACTATGGGATTATTTTTCTCACCTCATGATAAGCATATAGTACACCGTATGACCTTTAGAACACACACTGGCAGGCAGATACCTACCTGGAGCTAGCAGTTACTCTCTCCGTCCTTAAATGTATGCCGTGACTAAATTTCTTATTCTAAATGTCATATATTTAATAACGGAGGGAGTAGTTAACAATCTTAGAATTGTTAGTTAGAAGACAAATCACAAATCGGTTGAGAACTCGCACTTGCAATTATAGTAGCATTCTTTGGTGAAAAGGCCATCACGGTGTGCCATGATAAGCTCGAAAGGGGCATGCATGGTGTTGCCGTGTTGTACCCTCGACCACATACGTCTGTGCCACATGATATACAGCTCGAGTCACTAACAAGTGAATGACTTGCAAGATCTACAAGTATTGTGTCGTCATGTTGTCCTCATGGTTGGTACGCAAGTACTCCCTCCGTTTCATATTACTTGTCATTTTGACTTTTTTAGATACATTCCTTTTTCTATGCACCTAAATATATAATTATGTCTAGAGAGATGTATTTAGAAAAGTCGAAACGACAAGTAATATGAAACGGAGTAGTACACAGCTCTTCTCTTGCTGACCTTTTCCTGACTTCCCTACAATGTTCACACTAATATATAGTAGGTGGATCCCACCTCATTTATTTTTCCTTCAATTTTCATGCATGCTTTATGTGTAAACCTAGTGGAGAGGCTTCTGCTTCCACAAACACCTTAGATATACAAATTGATGCATCAATATTCATTAAGCTAATCAGGAACAACTGTAGCGATAGATGATGTTAGTGCCCTAGTGACATACAAGCTTAGTAAAATACACCAGAAGTCCATCAACCTATAAGGAGGTGTTACTCTAAAGTGCATTTCTTGTCATAAACTTGTTAAGTCACTCATCCTAGGTTCATACCTCTCTACATGGCCATTTAGGACTGACATGGCATGCTAACTGGGTATCTTCACTCTCATTCCTTTTATCTTCCTTTTCTCTCCCTCTCTTTCCCCCTGTGACATTTCATCAAACATGTCGAGCAGCGGTGGCACGGAGTTCTTCATCTGCTTCACCTCCCACCCCTCTGCTGCATCCATCGTCGCCGCTGGCACTCCGTCCTCCCTCCAACATTTTTATCTCCTCAGCCGGTAGTGCTAATGATAGAGATAAAACAGATAAATCTAGATTTAAAATTGAAATGTGTTTTTGTATGTGCTGGGAGCCTTAGATTTAGAAGATACCTACTCAATATGTTCGATGAAATATTAGAGGGGGAGAAGGGGGAATAGGAAGATGAGAGGGATGAGAGAGAAGATACCTAGTCAGCATGTCATGTCAGTGCTAGATGCACATGTAGAGGTATACGGACATGCGGTGAACGACTTAACAAGTTTACGAACTAATAAAAATGCACCTTTTAAGATCTTGCATAATATTCTTACCATGTGAAAAGTGAATAGCCTAAAGATAAAAAAGCAAAGTCTATCACTTATTACTTATTTAACAACAGTTCGTATTATATTGCTCCTTTGGTGAACCTAAGTAACACCTCTTTATAAGTTGATGGACTTCTGGTGCATTTTACTCTATATAAAAGGTTTTGTGGTGAACCAGCAAACATATAAAGAATTTCAACATACAACAATTTACTTATCGTATGACTAAAGAAAACCTCCCATCCTTAGTTGTAATTGTTCCATCTGTATACAGATAGAGGCCATTCATTTGAGATAGCTACTACTAGTTTTTTTTCGAATTAAGTACTACTAGGTTGTAATTAAGCTTAAAGTAAAGTACTACGGCTAACGTAGTTGTGATAACGCTTAAAGGTAATTCGGGCTACGTCCAAGAGCTAGTACCTGCTAAATAGGCATGCACATGCACTTTGAGATAGCTAAGTACTACGGCTACTAATTAAAGGACATTTTCACTGTTTGCACCGAAAAATTAGTGCTAGCCAGTGCCGAATTACCTTTAAGCTTAATTGCATCTATGCTTCATTCTTCCATATATATATTGTATAAAACGAATGATGACAGTGTAGCTTTGTCATAAATAAAATAGCAACACTAAAAATTTGTGGAAATTAACAAAAATTTGTGGAAATTAACATATATTAGAACAATGAATTTCAAAATAGGTATACATACATCAGGGCTTAAGTGGACACCTGCACGCATGAATTAACACGAGAAATGATTAAACCCCAAATAGGATAAATAATTTGATACAAAGAAATGACAGGGGAGATCCAGAGCTAAAACAAAACACAAGCTGCAACACAATACATAGCAGGTGGCGTATGGCAGCTAATATAAAATATAATGCTCGTATCCACACGCACAACTCAGAGCTTCCTTCCGAGTCCATTGTTGTTGATGAAGGCATGCCCGATAGCTGGGCTGTGTCCCGGAGTCGAGGGACGGACATCATTGGCATTGACCATACTGCCACCGCGGATCTCTGATGATGAAGGAGACACTGTTCCCTCCACCATCCCCTTGGGCACTGAATCACTGTCGTGCGATAACAAGGTCCTCCCGTGCGATAGCAAAGGCCTCCCTTGAGAGGCCAGCACTTGAGAGAACATAACTAGACCAAGCATCAGTACTAGGGCACTGGTGCAAGCGTTATTAGTGTTCTTGTTAAGAGCCATTTCACGCTTGTTGTGATTCTATAGGCTAGCTAGTTGTATATATATAGCTACCAGCTATGTGTAGAGAGGCTACGTACTACTGGGAGAAGAAAGGAGTCAGAGAGAGATCAGCTAGGTTTTGGTTGATGAACTTCATCCTCCTCATGGGGGTTCTATTTATAGAGCCGGATCACACCGGCGCCATAGCAGCTCATATTATTGTACATTGAGTGCATATAGTTGTTGGGAAATGCTTCTCTATGACAAATAATTATATACTGGTACGATATATATAGTGTCATATGTATTGTTGAGCAAATCTGATATATATTGTGTCATACAGTGGCGGAGCTAGGATTTTAGCATGTGGTATGCCGAACAAAATTGTTCATATGTAAACCGGTAAAATCCATTTAGCAATTTGGTAATATTTCACAAAAATTATAGAACAATTCGGAACACAACTATTAAATGGTATAATAATTCTTAAATTACAATTTAGATAGTTTGAACAACACATTAATAGTTTGGAATATAAACGACATAAGCTTAAATAATAAATAGGATTACAACAGTAAAGAAAATGCACAGAGAGCCAAGGTACGTGATCGAGTTATGGGGGCTGAGGCACGCATGGCCGTGCACCAGGTTGGCGGCGTCGGGATAGCTGGTCGGGAGTCAGGAAGGCGAGGTGGGTACCCGGAGAGCTGGGGAGGGGGCTGCCACCGGTGGACAAGGTCGGGGCGGATCTAGGGCACGCCGATCACTCGCTGATCTCTGCCGAGGAAAAGGGAGGGAGTTGCGCACCACTGCCAAGCTGGTCAGTCATCGTCGCCGGCCGAGGAAAAGGGACGAGCATGTCCTTCCCTCGGGCATCGGCGCTCATGAAGTCACGAGTCGTACGTGAGGACTAAGCGACTAGCTGCAAAACGGGGATTGATTATATTGCTATTAACACAATGTTTATTGTGATGACGAACATTATGCTAATGACAACATAATCAAGAGGGTAATGTTTCGAGGGTTATTTTTGCATTGTGAAGTCCGCGTTTGTAATAACAAAACTGCGAACCACCACATTTCGAGTTCCAATATGCATTTTTCTCTGGTGTGTGAGGGCCGCGCAGCGGGTTGCAAAACAAAAATTAGAACCAGATTTAGTTTCCTTGAAATTTTACAGGATCAAAGCCTTTATTACAATATCCGGATAGAGGAAAAGAAAAAATTAAACAAACTGCTACTCTTACAAGTTATGAGAAGTTGTGTGTATGCCTGTGAGGATCTGTAAAAGCATTACAGGTAGCAATATATAAAATACATTCATAGCATGTCTTTTATAGATAGCTAGAGATCAACTAATTTGTATGTCGGGCCATGTGCATGGCCCTCCTTTGATCTTTTAACCAACAGAATTTCTGTCGGGAAGATCTTGGGGGATATTCTAAATTGATGCTTGAACTTAAGCCATTCTTTAAATTAAATCAAAACCAGTTCCAGACTAATGAGGAAAACACGAAGGGCAATTACTAGTCCATATACCACTGTAACTATTAATTGATACAAATAAAGTGTACATTCCATTTCCACAGCTAGCTATCCTAGAAATCAAGTGACTATAGCCCGATATATGTAAACTATAAACCTTTATATCCTTCGATCAGTAACAGCTTGGCCTTCTTATTAGTGAGCATTTTGCATATATACATGGCTGATGAGTGAGTTGGCCTAGTACTATGCATGGACAATATGTTTCTTTAAGACATTGTATGCATGGATGGCATCGACGCAAATTGCCATCACCTGTTCACCTGGAATGACTACGAATTTTGACCATCCTTTACGCGGATGTACACGGAGAACTACCAAGCCCAGTATACGCGCTGCAAAGAGTTTTGTTGTGCGTTTTTCGTCGTCACGCACGGCAAAACCCACACGACAGTAATTTGCACGGCAAAGGGGCTTTGTCGTGCGCTTTTTATCGCGCGCACGGGAAAGTCTTTTTGCGGTGCAGTTTTTAGCACACAATAAAATAAACATAGGAACTTTAAAAAAAGAAAATCAAACTCTTTGTCGTGTGTTGTTTCGGCGCACGGGAAAGAAAACACATAAACTTTAAAAAAAGGCATCGGGCTCCGTTGCCACTGCCCTGCAGCCACGGCACGCCACCACCAGCACCATGTCGGGCCCCGCCGCCTTCCCCACCACACCACTGCCACCGCCACCAAGCACGACGTTGGTGCACGCGCAGAGAAAGAGGGCGGAGAGAAGGCCGCAGACAACACCATGCCGCCGCTGCCACCATGACCACCGCTACTAGCACACCGCTGCCACCACATGTGGAAAAAAGAGAGACGGAGGGACATGCCAGAGAGAGAGAGAGAGAGAGAGAACCTAGGGGCGGCGCACCACCGGATCCGCCATAGAGGAGACTGCCACCGACCGCTGCCCTGGGACGTCGCCTGGTGGAGGACGCCGCCGGTCGCCGTGGGAGGTCGCCTGGTGGAGGAGGACGCCGCCTTGGGAAGGACGCCGCCCGGATCCACCGCCCGCTGTCAGACTCCTCCTCGATGCGGCGCAAATCTCCTCGATTTGCCACCGGGAGCTCGATCGGACCGCCACCGCCGCCGTCGAGAGGTCGGCCTTAGAGGAGGCCGCGGTAAGGTGGCCGCCACCGTCAGATTTGAGCCGGAAGCAGGAGCCTCATCCTGGAGGCCCGACCACCCCGCCGGTGCTGGAGACCACCGCACTGATACGCTGTTGCCCCACGCCCGTGTCGCCTAGATGTGCTTGAGGAGGAGGCTTGGGTGACACTGTTGAAGCTCCGCCCGCAGCACGAGATTCCTCTACAGTGAGGCTCGGGCTCCCGCGGTGGAGAGGAAGTGGTAGGAGCAAAGGAAATGGGGGAGCAAGGGGGCAGTGTGACCTCCCGACGGCGGCGTCTGGTGGCTGGAGAGGAGGGAAGCTAGGGAGCCGGCGGAAGAAGCGATAGAGAGAGAGAGAGAGAGAGAGAGAGAGAGAGGAAGGGCCGGGGGTGCCGCTTGCGGCGGCAGGAGGGTAGGGTTTGTGGGGTGGAGGCCGGTTTTTATATGAAACGCGATAAATCTCAGCCGTCAGATCACGAGATCGATGGTCCGTAGTAAGGACGTGCCTCTTTACCGTGCGCCACTTAGGAAAACGCATAGCAAACTTTTTCCTATCAATTGAAATTTTGTAATTGTTCTTAGTTCCTTAAAATTATCAAATGAAAAAATAACTTTGCCATGCGCTGACGCATGACAAAGTTTTTGTTTGCCGTGCGCTTTAAAAAGGGTGCACGACAAAGTTTTTCCTATAATTATACTTAATTCATAAAAATTTTCAAACAAGTTTGAATTTTTTTCGAAAAGTAACATAAAATAAGTTATATTATTTATTGCTTATAGAAAAAGATTTGAAGTCAAAACTCAATTTGAGTGTCACGTCATCTACAAATCTAACCATATACTTCTTAACTCTATGAAACTTCATCGGAGATGTTTCGGTTTCTAAGCATCATACATGACAAAATATTCAAAACTCATTCAAATTTTTACTACGGCCTTCACATATGATATCATAAGATATTGACAAATCTCATAATTTTCAAACTGCATTTGCATTTTCTAAAATTTTTAAATCATTTGGACACACGATCATGGTCATGTCTCCTGGTCAAGATATTCAAAATTTCTTTTGATTTCATGGAAAAGATCTCAAATTAGGCTAAATAACATGAATATCATTTTTCCACTCATTTTATTCTATTATTTGAATCACTTGTAGTTCAAATTTGACTTCTTCCCAAAATTGCTTGAAATGCAATTAATTAGTTGAATATAGCAAATGAATACAAAAATCTACCAAATTTTAGCATGAAGTATCACATATTGTATGTATAGAGTAGAAAAAATGTCAAGGTGAGAAGAAACTTTTTTGAGGGGAAATTGAATTTGGGACTTAGGAGGATATATGCATGAAAAAATAATTTTGTCGTGCGTCGACGCACGACAATGTTTTTGTTTGTTGCGCGCTTTAAAAAGGGTGCACAACAAAGTTTTTGTTTGCTGTGCACCGACGCACGGTAAAGTTTTTTTTGATAATGATAGTCACTTTATTCGGGGTGTGGAAGGGGCGGAAATACTTTGTCGTGCGCATAGAAAAAATGCACAGCAAATTCACGAGTTTGTCGTGCGTTTTTTTTTGTGCACGACAAACAACAAATTTACTGTGTGTTTTTCTTTGTCGTGTGCCCTATAAAAACACATGGCAAAGAAGCTCTTTGTCGTACGTCCGAAATAAAGCGCACGACAAAGGTCATGACGTACGACAAAGATGAGCTTCCCGGTTAGTGAAGAATAGTTAATTATATCGCAAATCCTAAATGGAGAGGGATCTTAATATAGCTTAAATCAAGAGCCCTCCCGATTTGGAAAGGAGGGAAGGGATAGAAGGGAGGCAAAATGTCATAAAAGGAAAAAAGTAACAAATACATTCAAGGAAATAACCAACTCTGGTGACCTCCTCCTCTCCGGTGAGCTTCGATTCAGGTTAGGGTTTCAAGATTTGGGGGTTCGGGGTGGCCAGGTGGGGAGCTTCCATGGCCGGCGGCCTTATAGAGAGGCTTTGGGCGGCGATCGGCCCGGCGGAGGAGTGTGGGCGACAAGGCCAGACAGTGACATTACCACCGGTCGGGCGGTACTGAAACAACCAGTGGGTGGGGTCGGTGGTGGGGACAAGCCATCGTAGTGGATAGGAAGGGCGGAATTGAGGGGGAGGTGTGGTTGGTGGGCGGTAGGGTGGAATAGAGGAGGAGGAGGTGGAACGTGGTGGGTGGACGACGAGGCGGTGTACGTGGTAGCCGCCGGCTAGGGCCGTGGTCGGAGGGGCAAGGTAGCTAGGGACGGCGGGAGATGGGCGGAATCTGCACCGCGTGGAAGATAAAGACCAGGAAAGAGAGATGTTGTGAGGAAAGGATAGGGTGCGTCGTTGTGAGGCGGTCGGGGCGGGTGGACATCATATCGTGCTTGTGGGCCAGTCCTCTCCGCTTAAGCCTAAAGTGATAGCGCTCGCTATGTAGTTGCCCCCAAATTATATCAAACCATGCATGCATCAGCTGTGAAAGAATCTTATGCATTGCTATGTGATGCACTTTTGGATTCTCCACTCAAGGCGGAGGCCAAAGGTGAATCTTGAAGATCATCTCCCATGGGAATTAATTACAGGAAGTTGTACACTTCCATATGCTCCTTGAGCTCTGTATGTGGCTCTTGGCCTCTTGCTATATATTGCCCTTCATGTTCACCATGTGCCAATGTTGGGCTCTCATTGCAAGTCGATCTCGCATATGGTATATTAGGGCTAAAAAAATGTAGAGGCGGCTATAGTGTCTCTTCGAATGTACTTGGGGCCATCATTTAATTTGGAGCAAACAAGGCTGCAGGCGAAATGGCACAGGGGCCAGTGGCTCGTTCCTGTCGTTGGAGCTCATGATGTCCAACTGCACAGGGAATATACGTACGGACAGAGATCAAATGGCTGCACCCAGTCACTCAGTCAGGTTGTTACTCCCTCCGTCCCAAAATATAAGGTCTTGTTAACTTTTGCTGATCATGTTTGACCACTCGTCTTATTCAAAAAAAATTGTGTAAATATTATTTATTTTGTGATGACATGTTTTATTATCATGTATATTTGAAGTATATCATAATTGTTTTTATATTTTCATAAATTTTTTGAATAAGACGAGTGGTCAAACGTGATCAGGAAAAGTCAATAAGACCTTATATTTTGGGACGAAGAGAGTAGTACACAAGCTAGTGGATTCAACCGGCCGACAATTCATCGGGATTCCTCACGCAGGCAACTGCTGTGTACAGTATGTCCCCCTCTCCCTCCTGAGTCTCTCAACTTGCCACTAAACTATGTCAAATGCATCCATATTTGTATTATGTTTGTGTCCAGCTAGCTTAAAATTACATTTTCCTTAATTATAAACCTCTGTTGTGGTATATGTAATCATTGAAAGAAGATAGTCAAGTTTATGGGGTAATTAAACATACTCCCTCATTGTAATTCTAGTTTTTTCTAAGACAAATTATTAATGGTGGCGCGAAAAGATTCTAATACCGTCATTTGTTCGCCATATGCAGTAAGTTTTGGTATGTAAATCCGATCTGACTACTTAATTAGATAGGTAATTAGATTCATTTTTAGGATTGCACTTTTTTATGAGATTTTTTTTTTCAAATATTAGGTTGCACCTTTTAAACATCACGAAAGTATTCTTTTGAAAGGTGCAAATACGCACTTACAACAAACTCTCCCAAATGCAGTTCCATAAAATATACTCCCACAACTGACAGTATTGCAAATAATCAAATGAGATAATGGAGGTGGGACATGGAACACACTAAGTCACTTGCTTTCACTAAGGTAATAATTTAGGTGAGACATGTCGTTGCCCTTAAGTATGATGTCCTTTCGTGAGCAGTTGCATCTATTTAAAAGGACCTAAAGTAGGGAATCAAAGTTTGTAATGACTAAACTAAATTCATTCCAGGAAAGTACGGTACGTATGGTCAAACTGGTCAAGTATTTGTACGTAGTGCTTGACTGTTGTACTTGTACAACATTATATTTAATCTATAACATCTAGCTTCACTACGGGAGAAGCAAAATTCCCCGAGTGCCAAATGCTTCCCCGAGTGCCAAAAATCGGGTACTCGGGGAAGCCACTCTTCCCCGAGTGTTGCACTCGGGGAAGAATAGCACTCGGGGAAGAGAGGCTTCCCCGAGTGCCAAAAAGTGCCCGGCAGTCGGGGAAGAGAGGCACTCAGGGAAGGCCCTCTTCCCCGAGTGCAACACTCGGGGAAGACCGGCACTCGCAAAAGTAAATTTGCATTTGACGGCGGCGGTAGACGGAACCGTGTAAAAAAAACCTTCCCCGAGAGTCTTGCTCTAGCACTCGGGGAAGGAGGCCTCTTCCCCGAGTGCTATGGTTTAGCACTCAGGGAAGGGTCTCTTCCCCGAGTGCCACGGTTTGGCACTCGGGGAACTAATTTTTTTTTTTAGTTTTTTTACCCTATTTTTTTTGTGAGCCCTTCCCACATTATTTAAAACTCATTGCTCAAATTTGGGATAATTTTGAATTTTTTAGGTATATTTCATTAGTTTTTTTTGTTTTGTTGAATTTTTTTGCATACTTCAAATTTGAACTACAGGTGCATTAAATAATATAATTTGGTGATTCAAAAAATGATATTCATGATATTTGGTGTATATTGAGGCCGTATCCAGTAACCCACATGAAATGTCGAGCATCTTGATGCCGTGACATGACGAACAACTTGTGGAAAAATATTTGTAAATTATATAAAATCCGAACGAAGTCCGAAAATCACGAAACTTGTCTTGGAGTCATGTTATCACATATAGAGGTTGTGTGCAACAATTGAGAAGATTTTGAGCAAGGTGCGACGTCGGATGCCTAAAACCTAGACATCTCCACATGTGATCAATGTGATTACACACCCGGAGATGTCTGGGTTTTAAGCAACCGGCGTCCCAACTTGCTCGAAATCTTCTCAATTCTTGCACACAACCTATACATGTGATAACACGACACCCCGACAAGTTTCGTGATTTTCGGACTTCGTTCAGATTTTCTGTAATTTAGAAACCCTTTTTCCGCAAGTTGTTCGTCATGTTACGGCAACGAGATGCTCGACATTTCATGAGTTCTTGGACAAGGCCTCAATATACACCAAATATCATGAATATCATTTTTTGAATCACAAACTTATATTATTTCATGCACTTGTAGTTCAAATTTGAAGTATGCAAAAAAATTCAACAAAACGAAAAAACTAACGAAATATAACAAAAAAATCAAAATTAACCTAAATTTAAGCAAGGAGTTTCAAACAATGTGGGAAGACCACACAAAAAAATGGAGCAAGAAAAACTAAAAAACAAAAAATAATTCCCCGAGTGCCTTTGTTGGCACTCGGGGAAGAGACCCTTCCCCGAGTGCCAGTCCGACGGCACTCGGGGAAGAGGGAAGCCAGCAGCCCATTTACCCGCCGGCCCATTTACAAAACCTAAACATACTAACCCTCACCCCCCGCACCCAACCTCGGCTCAGACGCCGCCGCCCACAGCCCCGCACCCGACCTCGCTCCCTCAGATCTAGGCCCGCGCGCCCCTGCTCGGTCAACGCCACCGCCGCCGCCTCCGCCGGCGCGCCCCGCCCACGCCCTCGCTGCCCCGCCCCTGCTGGCGTGCCCCGCCATTGCAGGCGACCGGCGAGCCCCGCCGCGGCCGCGAGGTCCCCCGCGGACGGCTAGATCTCCGGCGGCCGGCGGGCGAGCCCCGCAGCGGCGCGCCCCGGCCTTGCTCCCGTCCTGCCCCCGCCCCGCCGGCGCGCCCCTAGCCCCTCCCCCTCGGTGGCCGGCGCACAGAGAGGCGGCCTCGAGCTCCTCCCCCTCGGTGCATGGACGACTGCGGCCTCGAGCTCCTCCCCCTCGGCGCATGGACGGCTGCGGCCTTCCCTGCGAGGTGCGGCCTCGACCTCCCTCTCGGTGCGTACCCTCCTCCTGATCTGGACAGCAGCCACCTCCCTTCCTTAGGTAAGTACAAGGCTCGTGTGGATTAATCAGACATGTACATAGGATCGTGTGTTGAAGTGCATCACCTAATATTTATATCAGTATGAGCACCACAGACCATGATGGATTGATGGTAGACCTAGAAAGAATGCAGCAAAACAGCATACTGTTGCCTGTGAGCCTTGTAGTATTTGTAGTGCAGGGAGCTTTGTGGGTCACTAATTCCTTTTATTAATTTTTTGAAAAGCTAACTAAAGTAAAGCCAGTGATCTGATTGTATCATGACCACATCATTCAGCAGCATGACTCAATTTGTTTAGAAATTAGGGTCTACTGGAATTCAGCAGGAATGCTGAATCCTTTAATCACAAAAGGCTTAGTCATATTGGGAGCATGATTTAACAGGATGGATCTATAATTTTTTCCGAACCAAGGACATGCTTATTTGCTTGCAGTCTGATAAATAAATTGGGAGCATGAACTTTATTTTATTCTTCTCTCAACCTCTTATCAGCTTGTGAATCGATGTGCCCTGAAAAAGACATGTTACTGAAAGATTTGCAAACATGGGACTGTTTTCAATTAAACTCTTGCCATGAAATTAAATTGCTCCATGTTTTAACAGAACAGTTAGATTCTCTTAGACTTAAAGTATTCTGATTCTAGCATGACTTTGTCATATCAAAGCTTATCTGATGTGAACTGTAAAGCTTCATTGTTGTGATATTTTTTTATTATCTTATATGATGTGAAATGTAAAGCTTCATTGTGAGTACCTTTGGTTTTAAGTTTACTTTCAGACAGCCATTATAACAGATATCTTTCTCCAGGACATGTACATGTGGCAGAGTCTTTCCACATTAAAGCATTTCCTTTTGTTCTGTTAGTTCAACTGCTAACTTAAACTAGTGCTCCTCCATGACATGTAGTGGCAAGTAGTGGCTATACATACTCTAGTAGTGGTAAGTTCATTCCCATTTGTAAATTTAATGTTGTTGGATATGTTCAGATCCATAAAGAAAAGAAAACAAGTCATATTTGCAAATTTCCTTTCATACTAATCGGTGGGCATGGGTCAGAAGCAATGTTGGTTTCTTTAGTATTCAGATAATTAGATCTTGCTTGTAAGTTAGCGGTCTCCTCTGCCATGACATCTGTAGACAAGATTCTTGATGACACCAAGGAAATTATGTTACATGCTTTGATGTGAAAAAAAGGAGGGTGGATAATATGGAAAAAGTGATATATAATGGCCTTTTTGAACCTGGCTCACATGACCTGATTAACTTGCATACCCTTCTGTAGTGAACTCCTATTCCCTACATGATAGTTTAATAGTTCTGCAGTGTTGCAAATGACCCAACCTAAGCGCTTCATAGATGAAAAGCACTTTAATTTTCTAGATGATGGGGAAGAAAGGGACTTGACTTTTCAACTGTTTGAGATATCTTCTTCCGTTATAACAGTACAAATCTAGACTGCTAACACCAGATGTTACAGAATATAGTTGTTTTTGGCTAGAAAAGATGTTCTACAGGTGTAGTGGATTCAATACTAGCCTTAGTCTCTGTGTGGTATTATTGTGTACCTATTGTGTTTGTTCTCTTCTTTGCCATGCAGTGGTTGTTTGTTAGTCATGCAGGCTTGGAGGTATCTAGCTGGATGTAGAGCTACAGGCTTCCATAGTATTCTTTGTATATGAAATAAGTGTGTAACTACAATTTTAATGATACATGTAATCCATATTTTTTAATAATTGTTTTCATATTGTTACTATCCTGTTGAATTCAATATATGTTGCACTTTAAATATTTTGTTGTTCACACGGAAAAGGAATTTTTTTAAAAGAAAGAGGTGGCTTCCCCGAGTGCCTGGGCAGCGGCACTCGGGGAAGAGGGTTTTAAAAAAATAACGTCACCATTCTTCCCCGAGTGCCTAGGACAAGCACTCGGGGAAGAGGGTTTTTAAAAAAAATGAAATGCCTTCCTCGAGTGTTGCACTCGGGGAAGAGGGTTTAAAAAAAAATCAAATTTCTTCCCCGAGTGTTGCACTCGGGGAAGAGGTTTTTCAAAAAAAAAACGGCGGATGGCACCGACGGCGTCAAATCTTCCCCGAGTGCTGGGACGACACTCGGGGAAGGCTTCCCCGAGTGCACGAGATTTGGCACTCGGGGAAGGCCTCTTCCCCGTGAACGGCTTCCCCGGTAGGCCTTCCCCGAGTGTTGCACTCGGGGAAGCCTTCCCCGAGTGTTTTGGGGTCTTCCCCGAGTGCATTTGACACTCGGGGAAGGGGGCGGCTCCCGTAGTGCTTGTCACAAACTTAATTTGTCTTGTTATTACTGTACCATTTTTTTGTTCTTTAATTTATGTCATCAGCACTTTGTCATTATATTATTTCTCACATTAACATAAATTATTTATTTCTTTAATTTCCTCATCAGTTAGCCTCCTAGCAAAAATCAAGGAGGACGCTGCCACATGGATGGTTAGATTGGTAGTGCCTAGAGTACATTGCTGTCTAGCCAGCTTTTTCCTATCTGCTTAATTTATCAAAAAAAAAAGATACACTCTCGTATCCGTTCTTTAAAAAAACAAATATATAGAAAATGGTTAACAAGACCGTACGTAGTATTGAATAGGTACACTTTGATGTTAGGTATATGCTTTAAAATGTTGGAATATACGACAATCTATAGCCACATCGATCCATTATCTGGATCTAGTCTTACGCTACATACTCTGCCTTTAGCCAGATATCGAACAATAAATTGCCCGGTCAGAGAGAAAAAAGAAGAATACTCTAAGAAAATGACGGGGTCATGCATGCATGTCTGTTTAATTTAAAAACAAAGTTAAGGGGAAACCCTTTCTCTCCTTGCTTTCTTAATTTCTGCGAGCAGGACATCCATTGTCTCTGCGTCTACTCTTCTGTATAGTATCAGATCAGACAATGCTCTGCCAATGTGAAAATTTTAATTCTTCCAAGACATACTGTAATGCCAACTTAATATACAATTGTAAGAGCAGTCTCAATGGAAGAAATCAACACGGTTTCCATAGCATAAGAAATCATCTATAGGAACTATTCTTCACCGTGGTAATGTCTTCGAGTAATGATTACTTTCTGTTTCTCTCTATCAATTCCACCAATGGGGAGCGTTGCATTAATCCTATAGAAACTAGTGGTTTCTCTCCAATGACAAATTCGTGGATTCTTGTGCATTGGGTCAAGAGTAGACATGATTTCTCCATAAGGAAACCATTTCTATGAATTGTGCTCTCTTTTTCATTAATTAGGCTGCCACATCATCATTTTACTTAGTTGGTGAGCTATTTAATAGGGATAGAACTACCATTAATACTCTATTGGGAGTGCCCTAATGCTCTTTGGATTATTACTGTGCATATTTCTTAGGGTATACTCAATTAATGATGGCTACACTCTTCAGTTTCCTGTAAATAGGCATGCTAGCTTAGGAGGTTGCAGCCATCCATCAGCAAACAGTACTAGGTAGTTTTTAAGTGACTGCACCTTATTAGCTCTTCGATTAGCTAGTAGGATCAACCCTTTAAATTCTCCACGAGAAATGGCCCTTAACAAGCCATGCAACAGTATGAGCAAAGTGGCTGATCTAATTGTAGTTATCCTACTTCTAGCCTCTCAAATCATTCCATCTCATGAAGCTCCTCTGATAGTAAAGAGAAAAAACCTATTGCAGTCAGCTACCACTGCTTCCACCACAAAATGGATGATCGGCGGCACGATCACTCCAACAGAGGGCCGTGTTCCGGCAGCGACAGAGGTATGCTATACACTTAGATACAGTGTATGTCTAGATGCATAGTAGTAATATGTATGAACTTAAAAAAGCAAAAAAAAAAAGGACCTACAATTTGGAATGGAGGGAGTAGATCTGAGTTGCATGCGTGTGCTACATTGTATGCAAGGTATGCTCGAGTTGTTGAACTGAGAATTGTATGGAAACTCGCATAAAATGTGTGTTATATATGTAGGTCGATGTATATATATAGCCATCCCCGCCAGCCATATGCATGGAGACTTATTAGGGTTGTTTACCAATAATGTAATATATGCATCTCACAGATCAGAATCACTCTCCAACGCGTATAAGCATTCCTCAATGTCCCGCCTTGACTATAGAATTAGTTATATAGGGTAGCCCGCCTCTGGCACGGGACGGGACAATATGTACTTATACAATGGGAGCCTATAAAAGTTTTCCGTTTTAATGATGCAGCACTTCAGTTTCACGGTTGAAGCAGCCTCATAATAGGGCATGCGTTCACCACCAACTTCCACACTTCACTAGTGGTACAATGATTCTGCGATGCTTTTGATAAGCAAATTAATTGAGCGAGTTGGCTAGCTGCTATACAAGTAAAATACTTAAGAAAAGGGGCTAACTGAAACCATCATGTTAATAAAATTTATTATAAACAAAGTCTAATTAAAATGGCCCATTATTCTATCTAGCTAGGTTTGTTCCGCATTACTTTTTCTGCCCCTCTTTTTAGTTAGGAAACTAAAACATCAAATACTAGTGAAACGAATGAAGGGCCAAAAGGTGGTGGACTTAGTTATTTGTATCTTGACACATGATAATAAATCAGACCCTTGCCTTTTGACAACATATATATAGTTTCTTAAGTGCTCCATATATATAGTTATTTAATTTAAAGATTTTTCATTTCTTTCTCCTTATGTGTGACAATATATTTCCTTAAAGAAAGTTGAGTGGCCTATATATGTATATTCAATTTTCACAAGATAAATTAAGATAGTAGAAAATGGTACCCGTACTGGCATATACGTACTACGAATTGAACTTGAAAAGCAGCGTTTTTTATATAAAAAAAATATGCAAACCAGTTTATGACCGACCTTGTACGTTGTTCTTATTCAATCTGCTGTAAAGCAGCAACCGTACGTCCAACTACTGGAACTGAATTTGATATATATGCAAAGCTGCGGTTAACAACGTACTCCACCAGCTGATTCAAGCCACACCAGTGCAAATCGCGCCTAGTGGTGGGGAGAGATGGATCGACGCATATGCATGCGCAGCTTTCTTTCCCTCGTCTTTGGAACTCATTATAAAACTGGGGCCGAATCAGACGTCGAATATCCCTTCGATCGGTTGGTCATCATGTGGGCTGCTATCTGGCTCCCTTTTTTAATTAGCCAAGGTAAAAGCTAGTTTGCTTGGGATTATTGTTTGAAGTACCTAGGTGTACTTGCATAAATATATGAGTTGCTGTGCTCACAAAAAGTCGATCACAATTCACAAGGGAGGACACTACGCATGTTCATGGCTCTTGCACGTTATTACGTTGTCGTTGTCCTTAGCTTGATCTGTGACTGTCATGCACTGACGATGCACCTGCTGCCGACTGACAGTGATGAGACAACGCAACTAATTAACCCTTTGCTCTCTCGAAGAGCCATCATTGCATCATAGCCATCGGAAAAGGAATGCCAGCAGTGGCCACATGCAAATGCTGCATATGCATGCATGTAGCTCGATCGATCTGGCTCTCGTGCACGTACACACGCGCACGATCGAGCGGCAGGAACAGGACACCCTTACATACGCCTCCAACTCTCGGGGGGACGCGACGTCGTGGGCATCGCATGCGCGCACGTGACACCTCGGTCGTCGACCAGTTCGTCGTTTTGCCGCCGTCAGGAGATGGTCACAAACAGTAGATTTTTGAGGTGTGTACATGTAAATAGAATATGCAATGTCGGCGGCCCGCCGTGGGAATATTCAGCCGCACCGACAAATATACTCTCGCAAAGTACAATAACAACTAGTATTACCCTAACTAGCTAGCTTAGCTCCTTTTTCAGTTGAGTCATTATGTTTAAAGTCTCGTACACTATGATGGCATATCAGCTAGCTAGCTTGCTAATCCTTTTGCAGCGCGTAGAGTTTTAAGAATGTACTGTACATGTAGCTGGAAAGATATATAATGACATTCAAACATCAGCTAGTGGTGAAAAGATTCTTGCGCGCGTAAAGTTTGGAATGATGGAATCTCCTTATTCCTATCCTAATTAAGGTGGAGGCTCGAGGTGAATGTGAATCTTTTGTAGATTCTCCATACACTTGCCAGAGCAATGGCCAATGGGAGTTAATTAGCAACCCTACGTACGTGCAGTGGGTGGCTGTTTATTTGGAGTAGTAGTACGTACTTTCTTTCCCGGCCTGTTGTATGCTTTCATGTAGATGTTGCTTTTGCTCTTCGGTACGTGCTCCTTTAGTGCCACTTTTGAGCTTGCAAGTTGCACTATTTAACACTAAAACAAAACAAGGTCGACAAGGGCGGCTCATTTGGCTTTTAGAGCGTACTTAGGGCCGCCATTTCGAGCAGACAGCAAGGTGTCAAGGCTAAATGGCAAAAGCCGGTACGGTGCGCCTTGATCTTGTCGTTGGTGGACAACAACTACGTCCAAGTCCAACAGCTAGCGGAGAGAATATACTAGCTACGGAGTATGTAGGCTATAGAGATCGATGGCGGCTGCGCCAGCCGCCGGTCAGATTGTTAATTACAGGTTTGTACACAACACACAAGCTAGTGTGTCGGCTATTTCCTCCCGTGCATGTGCATGTGAAGGGACTTTTGCTTGGAACAGAGCATGCTCTGGCCTGTACTGTAATTCTTTTCTCTTGCAAGTGTACTTTGATGGGTTTAAAAACAAGTTTGTGGCAGAGATCTGAATAGTACGTAGTACAAGTGAACTTGACCACTTTGACTGTTTAGATTGACTAAAAAATGTCGTCCGATCCTGGCTGTCTATAGCAAGTCGTGGATGCATGTTACTCAGCTCCTTTTTAGATTCTTTTTTCTCAATTCATGTCGTCATCTTTTTCAGTGTTTACAACATAATGTATCATCATCCTACCTAGGTTGATTCAGCATGAATCTAGCCAAGTACTTAGACGCCTCTGCGTTCATGATTAAGGGACGAGCTCGTGAAAATGCACGTAGCCATGCATGCGATGCGAGTAGCTCGCACTCGGCCGCCACAACTTTGGAACTGAATGGCACGCATGTGTGAGGCCTCATGGCACGTACGGTACGGCGCTCGAGGTGGAATATTCTCCTTGCTCGGTACTGTGTGACTAGCTTGTGCACGGTGGATTCTTCAATGCAAGCTATACTGCTATAACCGCCGCGGTGGACATTTCGTCTGGATTCCTCATATGCAGGGCACCGATGTTATGTCCTGGACCGAGTGATTCCCTCCACTTGCCACTAACAAAATGGAGGCAATGCTTCTTCCTTAATTGTAAGATCGATGTAACCGTCCCTTTGTATGTTCAGGCCTGTACCCTGATGTCGATCTCAAGGTGGCCTCATCATGTGTAATAATCGATCTCATTCTTTTTTGGAATCTCTTTCATTGGCTGGCTTCACCTGAAACATATTTCTTATCAAAATTGGGTGGTGAAGTTAACCATTACACTAGTATTTTATTCCTCCAAAAATATAGTAATGCACAATTACAGGGCATTAGTTTCACCATATGGTGGTGAACTTAACCAATACTGGTATTGTATTCCTCCCAAAAATACACTATTATTATAGGGCACATTCGTCCACCATATCACAACAAGTTCACCATCAAAGAAAGACATCATGAACATAGAGAGACTACTCAGGACATACTTTATTAATAAAATCAGTCGTCCCCTATAATATAAGTATTTGGCTTTCTAGGTACCCAGTTTGTGTTTGAATCTTTCCTCGATAACACTCCAATTCCGCATTGAGGAGTTTATTGTGATGCATCGGGATACCTAAGTACCTGAAGGGGTGCGATCCTATTTTACAACCAAACAATTCGATATATTCTCTCTCAAACTACTTAGCTTCTCCATAACAGAAGATCACTCTTTTGTAGAAGTTAATTTTAAAACCTGAAAATTATTCAATGACACATAACCACAATAGCTTCATGTTCTTAGCTTTCCCTATGAAAGATCTATTGTTATAGTTTCCTCGAAATTTTGATGTAATTCTACTGGGAAACCATCAGGTCCAAAAGATTTATTATGCTCCATTTGGAACACCACCTCATTTATCTCCTCTCAATGAACATAGCTATGAGGAGATTATTTTCCTCGTCCATTAGTTGATCGAGGTACGTCATGCATGCTAAATTATTATCCTCAGGTGGTCCGAACAACCCTTTGTAATAGTTTGTGATATAATCTTTCATATTAGCATCACTTACTATTACACCATCTTCTTGTTCTAGTTTAAAGATGTGTTGTTTCCCATGCTTAGCAAAAGGAAATATTGGGTGTTATCATCACCTTCCAATAGGTCTTTAGTTTTAGCACTCATACCATTTGATTTCCTCCTCCCTTAGCAGGTGAACTAATCCTTCATTAAGGTAGTGTTTCAAATTTAATTTCTAGGTAAAGAGCATCACTACTGATTCAACAACAATAAATTCAAAACAATGGTAGCTTCTTCAAGCTTAATGTATCTGATCTTGAGGTGGCTTCATGTAAGGAAGTCTCACATTCTGTTTAAATCTCTTACTTCTTGTTGGCTGCATGGTTTCACTTGAAACATATTTCTTTACCAAAATTGGGTGGCAAAGTTTATTTCTTTACCATTGATTGCCGCCTGTCGGGGTTTGTTACCGCCGGCAAGTAAATTTATACGAACGCGTGTTTGGATCTGGATGGTTGCACAAGAGACACTTGGGGTTATACTGGTTCGGGCCTCCAGAGAGTAATACCCTACGTCCAGTCGAGGGGAATGTGTTCTTTATGCTCAAAGGTCTGTAGTAGGGGTTACAAACAGGTCGGGAGAGGGTTTCTGAGCCCAAGTCCCTAGTGCGCGTGTGTTGGGTTCTTGTAGGAGTTCTGCGTACGTGAGTGAGTGAGTGAGTGACTACGGGATGATATGAGATGAGATATCGATACTGAGTGTGTGTGGGTGGGAACGAACGTGTGTTACAAGTGTTCCTCTCCTCCCCTTTTATAGTCGCAAGGGAGAGGTCTAGGGGGGTAAAATCGAGGGTGTAGACTAGATTACAGCGTAGGGTGTCCTTCTCCGCATTGGATCGTCAGAATGGTGCGGCGAAGAACTGTTACGAGTTGCAGGTGACGGCGTAGGTCTCCTGGAATCGCGTGTCCCGAGTAGTCGTCCCCGGGGCTTCTCGTGCTCTCCTCCGAGTAGTTCGCCAGGTGCGGGGTGTAGGCTCCTTACCCTAACCCTGTCGGCAGGAGCACGTCTTTCCTGGGTACTGTGGGAATGGAGTGGCCTATGCTACGACGTTCGATGTTTTGGGGGGAGGCGTTCACTGTGCCGTTCGTGGCGCAATGCTCCCCGTGTCGTTCGTGGTACGACATATACTGTGTCATTCGTGGCACAGCAGGCGAATCCGTCCCCTGACACCAGATTAGCCTGGTCAGGGAGGCCCCGTGCGGAGGGGTTGACACGTGGCGGCCCGTGGGTTAGCGTGCCCAGATATCACGGGATATCGGCGGAGGGTCCACGTCGATGCAACCCTCGTTGTGAAGCCTTGAGCTTGTCGGGGGCGGAAAACTACTTGTGCGAGCAGGTAGTCTACGCCATGCCTTTCGATGCTCAGGGAGCAGCACGCACTGTGTCATTCGTGGTGCAGTGCGCATTGTGCCGTTCGTGGTACGGCATGCACTGTACCGTTCGTGGCAGGGCAGACGGATCCGCCATCTGACACCAGATCGGCCTGGTCAGGGCGGCCTGTCGTGGAGGAGCGGGCACGTGGCGGCGTGTGGGCAACCGCGTGCGGATATCCTGGGATCTCAGCAGGGGACCCACGGCGCCGTTGCCTTCGGTGGGAAACTTGAACTGGTCGGTGACGGAAACTACTCGTGCGAGCGAGTAGTCGGGGAAGGAGACGGAAACTTTTCGTACGAATCACCACGCGGTCGAGGACTTTGTCGCGTGGGCCGTCATGTACTCGGAGGGGGAGGTAGTGGGGCACGTGGGCCGCCCACCTCCTGGCCCATGACGGAAACTGGTCGTACGGGTTGCCAGGTACTCGGAGGTGTAGCACTCACTGTACTAGCCGCTAAGTATGCTGTGTGTTAGTCCGTACTGTGTTTTTTGGAGGTCGTGATGGGCCCTGGTCTGGGGCCTTGTCAGTAGCCCTCGAGCCTAGTGAGGGAGTCAAGGACTCGCTCCCAGGTTCAACGTCTGTGAAGACGAAGAGGTTGGATATGTTTCTTCCGACGGGGGCGCGCGAGCGCACCCGCGGGTGATAGCCCCCGAGCCCACGGACAAGTCAGAGACTTGTGCGTGGGGTAAAATGTTGAAGTGCTGAACTCGTGGGAGTTATCGTACTGTTGCATGTTTGCGCGAAAATGCGCGCCGTGAGTGGAGATTTTGCGCCGATCGCGAGATCCGCGAGGCCCGCCATAGGTGACGTGGCAGCGCCCGCGTGAATGGTTGGCTCTGGCGGGCACGTCTTTTGAGGAGCGACGCTTCGGCGCGTGTAGTAGGTGGCCCGAGGCGGGCCCGGGCAATAACTGCTGAGGGAACAGTCATTTCCTCTTACATACCACAACCGCTGGTTGGGATTTTCCCCTCTTCTTCTTCCTCGCTCGCACCGCCACCGCTGCTTCTTCCCTAGCTTCCGCATTCGCCGTGCTTTCGCTCTTGCGCCTTCCTCGGCCCCAATCGCGAGCTCGCTCCTCGCTGCCGCCGCCATGTCGAACTGGGCGTCTTCAAGCGTGACCTGGTCCACGCTTGACCGCCTCGTCGCCGACGGCATGCTGCCGCGACTCACTGAGGCGGAGGAGCGGAAGCTTCCCAGAGGCGAGCGTGCCCCCGAACCCCCGACGGGATACGTGGTCTCATTCGTGGCCTTCCACGAGTGCGGCTTCTCCGTCCCGGCGGGACGATTCATTCATGCCATACTCGAGGAGTATGGCCTTCAGCTCCACAACCTCAACCCGAACGGTGTCCAGCAGATGGTGGTGTTCGAGGCGTTGTGCGAGGGGTACTTGCGCCAGGGAGCCCACTGGGAGTTGTTCCGATACTTTTACAAATTCGTGTGCCTGAAGGACGACCGCACCGCGGCGGCGATCGGGTGCGCCGGACTTTGGGGGAGGCAAGGAAGGATGGACGAGTACATCTCCACCTCCCTGACGAGCTCCAACAGCGGGTAGCACCGGGATTGGTTCTACCTCAAGAATGACCGCGAGCACCCGCTTCCCGAGTACACCGGCCTGTGGTTCGACCATGCGCCGGAGAAGTGGAAGTACGGGCCGGAGAAGAAGGACCAACCCCGGTTCCTTCCGGACGCCCTCAAGGCCCTCCAGACGCTCCGTGACCATGGCGTGGATTTTGTCGCCATGATTGGCGGCTACCACGCGAGGGGGGTCGTTCTGCTCCGACGACGCCCCCTACGCATCTTCGAGATGACGGCCGACTGGGCTCCCTTCGTGGGGACGGTGACGGCCGACCCTCTGCCTTCGGGGGAAGAGATCCAACACCGGGTGTCGCAGGCCACCGGGATCACCTACTTGTTCTGGCCGCCGCCGAACTCACTGCCGGTGCTCCCTGACCCGACCACCTCGGCCCTGGTACGCTTCTCTTGGCACCTTCTGGCTCGTTCCTAGGCCCCGGCGCACGTGTGTCCGTCGAGCCATCTACCCCAAGTCCGAGCCTTTTGGCCGCCTTGACCCTGAGCACCACCCAGCCTAAGCCCCGATCGCCGTCGTGGCGATTCGCCCGCGGGTCATCGCCGCCGGCACCCACGCGGCTGCGCACGCCACCGTCGGACCAAGGCCCAGCCCTCCTGGCCGAACGAGCACGACCACGCGCTCGCTCACACATGCACGCACTCGCAACCGCACGCACACATGTGCACGCGCGAGGGATGCCCACACCGCGCGAGGAACCGCGCCGCCGAGCCGTCTTCATCGCCCGAGGCTTCGCCCATGTCGCGACCGCGCCGCCGTCCTTCTTGCTCTCGCCGCTGTGGGTACCCCTACCACCTAGATGCGCGAGCGCCGGACCAACCTCGTGTGCGCAGTTACTCTCGCTCCCACGCGCGCGTGCGACTCTCCCGGCGCTGGTTGCCCCAGCCTCACAGCTGTGGACCTCTGGTCTGTCCGCCGCACCGAGCGCCGTCTCGGCGTTGCCGTGCCGGAATCCCGGCCAAGGGCCACGTTTTTCTGTGTGCAACCGAGGCCCTAGAGTCCCCTCGTCTTCGCGGTGGAACGTGTTGACCCGCCGCCGAACCGCCACACCGCCGGCGAGCTTTTTCCGTCCGCCGTCCCTTTGGGGCAGGGCGTCGAACGCCTGGCGGGCATGCCAAAACCCAGTGGGGTATAGTTCCACGCACCGGCCCACACCCAACCTTGCCGCATGCGATCCGCCGGATCCTGTGTGGCTGGCCAATCACCTTTGCGCCTCACGGTTGAGCGCGCCGCGCCAGCCGCACCGGATCCCAGCAGGATCCCGTGCGCCGGCCACATGGGCTGCCAGTCAGCTGCCACTTGTGCTGCAGCTGGCTTTAAGCCGCCTTGGTGGCAGCCACGTGAGCCGCTGGAGCTGGCTTCCAGCTAGCCTATAGATAGTTTAGAGACCTCTAGAGTCAGCCAGTAGTTGGCTTATAGTTAGTATTTTTGTATATGCGTATTTTAATTTCAGAAATGTATTTTACCTTTGGAAAATCCTAGAAAATCCATTTCAACTCTGAAAAATATGAAACCTTTTCCGAAACTCTTCTAAAATCTCAAAATCCATGTAGGACTAGTGTTTGCTCTCTTTTGGCTCTTAATCGTTGTTCATTTGGAGTTAATTGCAATAGGACCCGTCATTATTTTATTTGCGCGTTAATAGGAGCAGCTGGAGCTGGGGAGCTGACCACAGAGATCGACTACACCGACGACTACTCGCATGCAGGTGTTCATGCCCGACCTTCTTTGAATGCCCATTAGGCATGGCTATTAGAACTGCTAGTGCTTTAATTACTGCATAGTGATGGATATGATGGAACCCGTGCATAGCCTCTTTTACATACTTGTCCTTGATTGACCTACTGCTACTACTTTACTTATGCAAGGCGTTATGCTGAGCTTGCTATGCATGTGGTGGGATTACTGTGGTAGTTTTTGGCATGTGTGGGGAAAACCGGCAGGAGAAGGTGTTTTGGGATATTTTGGCGGGGGTGAGCTCAAGACAACCCGATCTGGGATCGGGAGCCAGGGATCGTCTTCTCGGACGTTGCCCAGTTTGGTGCCTATGGCGGGTACATTGTTTTAGGAGCACAGGTGTTGGGGGTTTTTGTGATGACTTGGAGGATAGGAGCTCGCCCCGGTCTGAAACCGAGTGGGTCGCCTGTTACACGGGACTTTCGTACACACCACCTCGCCGAGAGTGGGGATAGGGCCGGGTCGACCCTGGCAAGTGCAATTCCATACCTGCTAGTAGGATAGAGGGTATCAGTGATGAGGGTGTAGGGTGGTGTCCCTTCCCTCTTGGGCGCTCCCCGTGCGGCCACACAGGGGCATGTTCACAGTTCTGGGGTGGTCCTTTGCGAAGGACCGCATCGAGACCCAGATACAGGGTGGAATCGTAACTCCTAGGTGTTCATCCGGTAGGGTGGGTTTAGTCGGATCGCTACCAGCTGAGCTCCATCCCGAGTTGGGTACTGGTGTACATGCTCTGCAGAGTTTAGATCTATACGTATAGCCGCGTCCTCAGTTATGGACATGCCCGTTGTTTCTCCGACTCTTACGTTTTGGGATTTCTACCTCCCCCCTTATAGGATGAGAGTGTATGGTGAGCCGTGGTTGTACTCGGGGAGAGGAGAGTTGCTCCCTCTGCCTCGCGGATCTGAGTGCAACCATTGAGGTGCGAGGAGTGTGAGTTCTCGCACCGACCCTAGATGGAGATAGGTGATGGTGACGGTGATCTGGGTGACCAGGTGTATCCGTTTGCGGATGAGAGATATGGGATTTGGTGGGATTATGGAGATATTATTCCTTTTATGATGCTGCTGCTGCATAGGAAACCCAGCTGCTACCTTGATCCATTCTTTACCCTTAGAAGTAGGCCACTTAAAGCTTGCATACAGTTGGTGACGTGGACCTATCCCGATCCTTGGGGATAGCCCCTGAGCTTGCAGGGTACGAGTCCGACTACGACAACAACACCGACGGATGGTATGACTGAGGGGGCACGACGCTTCGCTCAAGGATGCCTGTGGGAGAGACGAATGAAGATGGAGACACCTTTTGGAAGCTAGCTACCGCTGCGTAGGCTCTTATTTCTGTTATTCCGCCAAGAGGCGTGTATTGATGTACTCCGATTATTCAGGACATGTAATAATCAGATTATTATTCGTACTCTGATGCTTTATTTCGTTGTATGACTGTGATATTTATCTGTGATGAGTGCCTGTGCGTGATGGCATCTGATCCAGGGACTATCACGAGACAGAAAGTTGGGTTTTCTATTTTTGAAAACCCAGGGCGTTACAGGCAGCACTCTGGGGCAGCAGATTTGGAAGACGCACCTGCATTTTTCATGTTGCAGAAGTTTCAATCAGATGTTGCAAACGATATAATCAAATGTTTTGATCCTGAAAACACTATGCAACAACAACTTTTAAAGCAAAACGATCGAAAATACGTAGCAAAATCTACCAGAAACAACCCAACATCATGCATATCATGCAAATAGCCCAGCAACATGTATAGAAGCAGCAACATCTCCAACATTGGGGAGCAACATCGAGGTGAGGAGGGGGGACAGGGGGGAGAGGGGGGACCTAACCTGCTCTGCGGATGCAACTCGCCTGAGAACCCTTGGTTCGGAGCCCAAGGCTACAGGGATGCTGCTCGACATAGCTGGGCGGGTCGTGAGGGACACCATGACCGCATCTGAAGAATTTCTTCCAACAATGCCTCCGGGACGGGCAGGATAGGGCTGATCCGGTGGGGGGCACTCAATTTTGTGGAGTATATGCGCCATTAGCACTCCTCACATTGCGGATGCAAGGTTTCGGGGGGAGAACAGCTCGCCTGGAGTCGGCCCCCCTCGTTTCAGAGGCCGGCCTTGACGGGGAAGAAAGCCCGCGGATGAAGAAGCGCCCCCGCGATGTTGCAAGCAACATAGGTCGCAACACGATCGCAACACCTCTGGCGCATGGATGTTGGAAGCAACATAGGTTGCAACATGCCCCAACACGGTGATCCTTGGATGTTGGTCGCAACATGCTCGCCACGAGCTTGCAACATTTTTACCACATGCTCGCAACATCGCTTGATCGCTCGGGCAGGAGGGAGGGGGGGCTCCGAGGTTGAATGTTGGTCGCAACATGGTTCGCAACATTTCAAAACCGTTCGCAACATCAAAACGGTTCGCAACACGATCCGGCCGTTGATATGCGATCGTGTGGCTGGGGACCCGTCCGACGCTAGCGCCCGGAACGGAACGAACCGACACATCTTTCCTTCTATCTTTCTCTTCATCCTCTTCCTCTTCATCTATAGCTTAAATTTTTATGAAGGTTTTTGGGACCCTATGGACTGCGCGGGGTAGGGGGAGCTCCAGCTCCCCAGCCATCCACCCCTGCTGTGCACCATACAACAGTATGAAAATAGTTTAATAACCTCTTAAATTTATACATGAATTTCCTATCTCTGTAGATAATTAGCCGCAGCCCTTGTTGTAAAATAAATTTCTAATATTTATATGTCTCAAAACTATTAGCTCGTATGGAATTACGTGTTGATGGCTAGAATATGATTAATGTGTTGCGAAAATGATGGCAACATGGTATGAACAACTATGGGATTATTTTTCTCACCTCATGATAAGCATATAGTACACCGTATGACCTTTAGAACACACACTGGCAGGCAGATACCTACCTGGAGCTAGCAGTTACTCTCTCCGTCCTTAAATGTATGCCGTGACTAAATTTCTTATTCTAAATGTCATATATTTAATAACGGAGGGAGTAGTTAACAATCTTAGAATTGTTAGTTAGAAGACAAATCACAAATCGGTTGAGAACTCGCACTTGCAATTATAGTAGCATTCTTTGGTGAAAAGGCCATCACGGTGTGCCATGATAAGCTCGAAAGGGGCATGCATGGTGTTGCCGTGTTGTACCCTCGACCACATACGTCTGTGCCACATGATATACAGCTCGAGTCACTAACAAGTGAATGACTTGCAAGATCTACAAGTATTGTGTCGTCATGTTGTCCTCATGGTTGGTACGCAAGTACTCCCTCCGTTTCATATTACTTGTCATTTTGACTTTTTTAGATACATTCCTTTTTCTATGCACCTAAATATATAATTATGTCTAGAGAGATGTATTTAGAAAAGTCGAAACGACAAGTAATATGAAACGGAGTAGTACACAGCTCTTCTCTTGCTGACCTTTTCCTGACTTCCCTACAATGTTCACACTAATATATAGTAGGTGGATCCCACCTCATTTATTTTTCCTTCAATTTTCATGCATGCTTTATGTGTAAACCTAGTGGAGAGGCTTCTGCTTCCACAAACACCTTAGATATACAAATTGATGCATCAATATTCATTAAGCTAATCAGGAACAACTGTAGCGATAGATGATGTTAGTGCCCTAGTGACATACAAGCTTAGTAAAATACACCAGAAGTCCATCAACCTATAAGGAGGTGTTACTCTAAAGTGCATTTCTTGTCATAAACTTGTTAAGTCACTCATCCTAGGTTCATACCTCTCTACATGGCCATTTAGGACTGACATGGCATGCTAACTGGGTATCTTCACTCTCATTCCTTTTATCTTCCTTTTCTCTCCCTCTCTTTCTCCCTGTGACATTTCATCAAACATGTCGAGCAGCGGTGGCACGGAGTTCTTCATCTGCTTCACCTCCCACCCCTCCGCTGCATCCATCGTCGCCGCTGGCACTCCGTCCTCCCTCCAACATTTTTATCTCCTCAGCCGGTAGTGCTAATGATAGAGATAAAACAGATAAATCTAGATTTAAAATTGAAATGTGTTTTTGTATGTGCTGGGAGCCTTAGATTTAGAAGATACCTACTCAATATGTTCGATGAAATATTAGAGGGGGAGAAGGGGGAATAGGAAGATGAGAGGGATGAGAGAGAAGATACCTAGTCAGCATGTCATGTCAGTGCTAGATGCACATGTAGAGGTATACGGACATGCGGTGAACGACTTAACAAGTTTACGAACTAATAAAAATGCACCTTTTAAGATCTTGCATAATATTCTTACCATGTGAAAAGTGAATAGCCTAAAGATAAAAAAGCAAAGTCTATCACTTATTACTTATTTAACAACAGTTCGTATTATATTGCTCCTTTGGTGAACCTAAGTAACACCTCTTTATAAGTTGATGGACTTCTGGTGCATTTTACTCTATATAAAAGGTTTTGTGGTGAACCAGCAAACATATAAAGAATTTCAACATACAACAATTTACTTATCGTATGACTAAAGAAAACCTCCCATCCTTAGTTGTAATTGTTCCATCTGTATACAGATAGAGGCCATTCATTTGAGATAGCTAAGTACTACTAGTTTTTTTTCGAATTAAGTACTACTAGGTTGTAATTAAGCTTAAAGTAAAGTACTACGGCTAACGTAGTTGTGATAACGCTTAAAGGTAATTCGGGCTACGTCCAAGAGCTAGTACCTGCTAAATAGGCATGCACACGCACTTTGAGATAGCTAAGTACTACGGCTACTAATTAAAGGACATTTTCACTGTTTGCACCGAAAAATTAGTGCTAGCCAGTGCCGAATTACCTTTAAGCTTAATTGCATCTATGCTTCATTCTTCCATATATATATTGTATAAAACGAATGATGACAGTGTAGCTTTGTCATAAATAAAATAGCAACACTAAAAATTTGTGGAAATTAACAAAAATTTGTGGAAATTAACATATATTAGAACAATGAATTTCAAAATAGGTATACATACATCAGGGCTTAAGTGGACACCTGCACGCATGAATTAACACGAGAAATGATTAAACCCCAAATAGGATAAATAAATTGGTACAAAGAAATGACAGGGGAGATCCAGAGCTAAAACAAAACACAAGCTACAACACAATACATAGCAGGTGGCGTATGGCAGCTAATATAAAATATAATGCTCGTATCCACACGCACAACTCAGAGCTTCCTTCCGAGTCCATTGTTGTTGATGAAGGCATGCCCGATAGCTGGGCTGTGTCCCGGAGTCGAGGGACGGACATCATTGGCATTGACCATACTGCCACCGCGGATCTCTGATGATGAAGGAGACACTGTTCCCTCCACCATCCCCTTGGGCACTGAATCACTGTCGTGCGATAACAAGGTCCTCCCGTGCGATAGCAAAGGCCTCCCTTGAGAGGCCAGCACTTGAGAGAACATAACTAGACCAAGCATCAGTACTAGGGCACTGGTGCAAGCGTTATTAGTGTTCTTGTTAAGAGCCATTTCACGCTTGTTGTGATTCTATAGGCTAGCTAGTTGTATATATATAGCTACCAGCTATGTGTAGAGAGGCTACGTACTACTGGGAGAAGAAAGGAGTCAGAGAGAGATCAGCTAGGTTTTGGTTGATGAACTTCATCCTCCTCATGGGGGTTCTATTTATAGAGCCGGATCACACCGGCGCCATAGCAGCTCATATTATTGTACATTGAGTGCATATAGTTGTTGGGAAATGCTTATCTATGACAAATAATTATATACTGGTACGATATATATAGTGTCATATGTATTGTTGAGCAAATCTGATATATATTGTGTCATACAGTGGCGGAGCTAGGATTTTAGCATGTGGTATGCCGAACAAAATTGTTCATATGTAAACCGGTAAAATCCATTTAGCAATTTGGTAATATTTCACAAAAATTATAGAACAATTCGGAACACAACTATTAAATGGTATAATAATTCTTAAATTACAATTTAGATAGTTTGAACAACACATTAATAGTTTGGAATATAAACGACATAAGCTTAAATAATAAATAGGATTACAACAGTAAAGAAAATGCACAGAGAGCCAAGGTACGTGATCGAGTTATGGGGGCTGAGGCACGCATGGCCGTGCACCAGGTTGGCGGCGTCGGGATAGCTGGTCAGGAGTCAGGAAGGCGAGGTGGGTACCCGGAGAGTTGGGGAGGGGGCTGCCACCGGTGGACAAGGTCGGGGCGGATCTAGGGCACGCCGATCACTCGCTGATCTCTGCCGAGGTAAAGGGAGGGAGTAGCGCACCACTGCCAAGCTGGTCAGTCATCGTCGCCGGCCGAGGAAAAGGGACGAGCATGTCCTTCCCTCGGGCATCGGCGCTCACGAAGTCACGAGTCGTACGTGAGGACTAAGCGACTAGCTGCAAAACGGGGATTGATTATATTGCTATTAACACAATGTTTATTGTGATGACGAACATTATGCTAATGACAACATAATCAAGAGGGTAATGTTTCGAGGGTTATTTTTGCATTGTGAAGTCCGCGTTTGTAATAACAAAACTGCGAACCACCACATTTCGAGTTCCAATATGCATTTTTCTCTGGTGTGTGAGGGCCGCGCAGCGGGTTGCAAAACAAAAATTAGAACCAGATTTAGTTTCCTTGAAATTTTACAGGATCAAAGCCTTTATTACAATATCCGGATAGAGGAAAAGAAAAAATTAAACAAACTGCTACTCTTACAAGTTATGAGAAGTTGTGTGTATGCCTGTGAGGATCTGTAAAAGCATTACAGGTAGCAATATATAAAATACATTCATAGCATGTCTTTTATAGATAGCTAGAGATCAACTAATTTGTATGTCAGGCCATGTGCATGGCCCTCCTTTGATCTTTTAACCAACAGAATTTCTGTCGGGAAGATCTTGGGGGATATTCTAAATTGATGCTTGAACTTAAGCCATTCTTTAAATTAAATCAAAACCAGTTCCAGACTAATGAGGAAAACACGAAGGGCAATTACTAGTCCATATACCACTGTAACTATTAATTGATACAAATAAAGTGTACATTCCATTTCCACAGCTAGCTATCCTAGAAATCAAGTGACTATAGCCCGATATATGTAAACTATAAACCTTTATATCCTTCGATCAGTAACAGCTTGGCCTTCTTATTAGTGAGCATTTTGCATATATACATGGCTGATGAGTGAGTTGGCCTAGTACTATGCATGGACAATATGTTTCTTTAAGACATTGTATGCACGGATGGCATCGACGCAAATTGCCATCACCTGTTCACCTGGAATGACTACGAATTTTGACCATCCTTTACGCGGATGTACACGGAGAACTACCAAGCCTAGTATACGCGCTGCAAAGAGTTTTGTTGTGCGTTTTTCGTCGTCACGCACGGCAAAACCCACACGACAGTAATTTGCACGGCAAAGGGGCTTTGTCGTGCGCTTTTTATCGCGCGCACGGGAAAGTCTTTTTGCGGTGCAGTTTTTAGCACACAATAAAATAAACACAGGAACTTTAAAAAAAGAAAATCAAACTCTTTGTCGTGTGTTGTTTCGGCGCACGGGAAAGAAAACACATAAACTTTAAAAAAAGGCATCGGGCTCCGTTGCCACTGCCCTGCAGCCACGGCACGCCACCACCAGCACCATGTCACGCCACCACCAGCACCAAGTCGGGCCCCGCCGCCTTCCCCACCGCACCACTGCCACCGCCACCAAGCACGACGTTGGTGCACGCGCAGAGAAAGAGGGCGGAGAGAAGGCCGCAGACAACACCATGCCGCCGCTGCCACCATGACCACCGCTACTAGCACACCGCTGCCACCACATGTGGAAAAAAGAGAGACAGAGGGACATGCCAGAGAGAGAGAGAGAGAGAGAGAGAGAGAGAACCTAGGGGCGGCGCACCACCGGATCCGCCATAGAGGAGACCGCCACCGACCGCCGCCCTGGGACGTCGCCTGGTGGAGGACGCCGCCGGTCGCCGTGGGAGGTCGCCTGATGGAGGAGGACGCCGCCTTGGGAAGGACGCCGCCCGGATCCACCACCCGCTATCAGACTCCTCCTCGACGCGGCGCAAATCTCCTCGATCTGCCACCGGGAGCTCGATCGGACCGCCACCGCCGCCGTCGAGAGGTCGGCCGGAGAGGAGGTCGCGGTAAGGTGGCCGCCACCGTCAGATTTGAGCCGGAAGCAGGAGCCTCATCCTGGAGGCCCGACCACCCCGCCGGTGCTGGAGACCACCGCACTGATACGCTGTTGCCCCATGCCCGTGTCGCCTAGATGTGCTTGAGGAGGAGGCTTGGGCGACACTGTTGAAGCTCCGCCCGCAGCACGGGATTCCTCTACAGTGAGGCTCGGGCTCCCGCGGTGGAGAGGAAGGGGTAGGAGCAAAGGAAATGGGGGAGCAAGGGGGCAGTGTGACCTCCCGACGGCGGCGTCTGGTGGCTGGAGAGGAGGGAAGCTAGGGAGCCGGCGGAAGAAGCGATAGAGAGAGAGAGAAAGAGAGAGAGGAAGGGCCGGGGGTGCCGCTTGCGGCGGCAGGAGGGTAGGGTTTGTGGGGTGGAGGCCGGTTTTTATATGAAACGCGATAAATCTCAGCCGTCAGATCACGAGATCGATGGTCCGTAGTAAGGACGTGCCTCTTTACCGTGCGCCACTTAGGAAAACGCATAGCAAACTTTTTCCTATCAATTGAAAATTTGTAATTGTTCTTAGTTCCTTAAAATTATCAAATGAAAAAATAACTTTGCCATGCGCTGACGCATGACAAAGTTTTTGTTTGCCGTGCGCTTTAAAAAGGGCGCACGACAAAGTTTTTCCTATAATTATACTTAATTCATAAAAATTTTCAAACAAGTTTGAATTTTTTTCGAAAAGTAACATAAAATAAGTTATATTATTTATTGCTTATAGAAAAAGATTTGAAGTCAAAACTCAATTTGAGTGTCACGTCATCTACAAATCTAACCATATACTTCTTAACTCTATGAAACTTCATCGGAGATGTTTCGGTTTCTAAGCATCATACATGACAAAATATTCAAAACTCATTCAAATTTTTACTACGGCCTTCACATATGATATCATAAGATATTGACAAATCTCATAATTTTCAAACTGCATTTGCATTTTCTAAAATTTTTAAATCATTTGGACACACGATCATGGTCATGTTTCCTGGTCAAGGTATTCAAAATTTCTTTTGATTTCATGGAAAAGATCTCAAATTAGGCTAAATAACATGAATATCATTTTTCCACTCATTTTATTCTATTATTTAAATCACTTGTAGTTCAAATTTGACTTCTTCCCAAAATTGCTTGAAATGCAATTAATTAGTTGAATATAGCAAATGAATACAAAAATCTACCAAATTTTAGCATGAAGTATCACATATTGTATGTATAGAGTAGAAAAAATGTCAAGGTGAGAAGAAACTTTTTTGAGGGGAAATTGAATTTGGGACTTAGGAGGATATATGCATGAAAAAATAACTTTGTCGTGCGTCGACGCACGACAAAGTTTTTGTTTGTTGCGCACTTTAAAAAGGGTGCACAACAAAGTTTTTGTTTGCTGTGCACCGACGCACGGCAAAGTTTTTTTTGATAATGATAGTCACTTTATTCGGGGTGTGGAAGGGGCGGAAATACTTTGTCGTGCGCATAGAAAAAATGCACAGCAAATTCACGAGTTTGTCGTGCGTTTTTTTTGTGCACGACAAACAACAAATTTACTGTGTGTTTTTCTTTGTCGTGTGCCCTATAAAAACACATGGCAAAGAAGCTCTTTGTCGTACGTCCGAAATAAAGCGCACGACAAAGGTCATGACGCACGACAAAGATGAGCTTCCCGGTTAGTGAAGGATAGTTAATTATATCGCAAATCCTAAATGGAGAGGGATCTTAATATAGCTTAAATCAAGAGCCCTCCCGATTTGGAAAGGAGGGAAGGGATAGAAGGGAGGCAAAATGTCATAAAAGGAAAAAAGTAACAAATACATTCAAGGAAATAACCAACTCTGGTGACCTCCTCCTCTCTGGTGAGCTTCGATTCAGGTTAGGGTTTCAAGATTTGGGGGTTCGGGGTGGCCGGGTGGGGAGCTTCCATGGCCGGCGGCCTTATAGAGAGGCTTTGGGCGGCGATCGGCCCGGCGGAGGAGTGTGGGCGACAAGGCCAGACAGTGACATTACCACCGGTCGGGCGGTACTGAAACAACCAGTGGGTGGGGTCGGTGGTGGGGACAAGCCATCGTAGTGGATAGGAAGGGCGGAATTGAGGGGGAGGTGTGGTTGGTGGGCGGTAGGGTGGAATAGAGGAGGAGGAGGTGGAACGTGGTGGGTGGACGACGAGGCGGTGTACGTGGTAGCCGCCGGCTAGGGCCGTGGTCGGAGGGGCAAGGTAGCTAGGGACGGCGGGAGATGGGCGGAATCTGCACCGCGTGGAAGATAAAGACCAGGAAAGAGAGACGTTGTGAGGAAAGGATAGGGTGCGTCGTTGTGAGGCGGTCGGGGCGGGTGGACATCATATCGTGCTTGTGGGCCAGTCCTCTCCGCTTAAGCCTAAAGTGAGAGCGCTCGCTATGTAGTTGCCCCCAAATTATATCAAACCATGCATGCATCAGCTGTGAAAGAATCTTATGCATTGCTATGTGATGCACTTTTGGATTCTCCACTCAAGGCGGAGGCCAAAGGTGAATCTTGAAGATCATCTCCCATGGGAATTAATTACAGGAAGTTGTACACTTCCATATGCTCCTTGAGCTCTGTATGTGGCTCTTGGCCTCTTGCTATATATTGCCCTTCATGTTCACCATGTGCCAATGTAGGGCTCTCATTGCAAGTCGATCTCGCATATGGTATATTAGGGCTAAAAAAATGTAGAGGCGGCTATAGTGTCTCTTCGAATGTACTTGGGGCCATCATTTAATTTGGAGCAAACAAGGCTGCAGGCGAAATGGCACAGGGGCCAGTGCCTCGTTCCTGTCGTTGGAGCTCATGATGTCCAACTGCACAGGGAATATACGTACGGACAGAGATCAAATGGCTGCACCCAGTCACTCAGTCAGGTTGTTACTCCCTCCGTCCCAAAATATAAGGTCTTGTTAACTTTTGCTGATCATGTTTGACCACTCGTCTTATTCAAAAAAAATTGTGTAAATATTATTTATTTTGTTATGACATGTTTTATCATCATGTATATTTGAAGTATATCATAATTGTTTTTATATTTTCATAAATTTTTTGAATAAGACGAGTGGTCAAACGTGATCAGGAAAAGTCAATAAGACCTTATATTTTGGGACGGAGAGAGTAGTACACAAGCTAGTGGATTCAACCGGCCGACAATTCATCGGGATTCCTCACGCAGGCAACTGCTGTGTACAGTATGTCCCCCTCTCCCTCCTGAGTCTCTCAACTTGCCACTAAACTATGTCAAATGCATCCATATTTGTATTATGTTTGTGTCCAGCTAGCTTAAAATTACATTTTCCTTAATTATAAACCTCTGTTGTGGTATATGTAATCATTGAAAGAAGATAGTCAAGTTTATGGGGTAATTAAACATACTCCCTCATTGTAATTCTAGTTTTTTCTAAGACAAATTATTAATGGTGGCGCGAAAAGATTCTAATACCGTCATTTGTTCGCCATATGCAGTAAGTTTTGGTATGTAAATCCGATCTGACTACTTAATTAGATAGGTAATTAGATTCATTTTTAGGATTGCACTTTTTTATGAGATTTTTTTTTCAAATATTAGGTTGCACCTTTTAAACATCACGAAAGTATTCTTTTGAAAGGTGCAAATACGCACTTACAACAAACTCTCCCAAATGCAGTTCCATAAAATATACTCCCACAACTGACAGTATTGCAAATAATCAAATGAGATAATGGAGGTGGGACATGGAACACACTAAGTCACTTGCTTTCACTAAGGTAATAATTTAGGTGAGACATGTCGTTGCCCTTAAGTATGATGTCCTTTCGTGAGCAGTTGCATCTATTTAAAAGGACCTAAAGTAGGGAATCAAAGTTTGTAATGACTAAACTAAATTCATTCCAGGAAAGTACGGTACGTATGGTCAAACTGGTCAAGCATTTGTACGTAGTGCTTGACTGTTGTACTTGTACAACATTATATTTAATCTATAACATCTAGCTTCACTACGGGAGAAGCAAAATTCCCCGAGTGCCAAATGCTTCCCCGAGTGCCAAAAATCGGACACTCGGGGAAGCCACTCTTCCCCGAGTGTTGCACTCGGGGAAGAATAGCACTCGGGGAAGAGAGGCTTCCCCGAGTGCCAAAAAGTGCCCGGCACTCGGGGAAGAGAGGCACTCGGGGAAGGCCCTCTTCCCCGAGTGCAACACTCGGGGAAGACCGGCACTCGCAAAAGTAAATTTGCATTTGACGGCGGCGGTAGACGGAACCGTGTAAAAAAAACCTTCCCCGAGAGTCTTGCTCTAGCACTCGGGGAAGGAGGCCTCTTCCCCGAGTGCCTTGCTTTAGCACTCGGGGAAGGAGGCCTCTTCCCCGAGTGCCATGGTTTGGCACTCGGGGAAGGGTCTCTTCCCCGAGTGCCACGGTTTGGCACTCGGGGAACTAATTTTTTTTTTAGTTTTTTTGCCCTATTTTGTTTGTGAGCCCTTCCCACATTATTTAAAACTCACTGCTCAAATTTGGGATAATTTCGAATTTTTTAGGTATATTTCGTTAGTTTTTTTTGTTTTGTTGAATTTTTTTGCATACTTCAAATTTGAACTACAGGTGCATTAAATAATATAATTTGGTGATTCAAAAAATGATATTCATGATATTTGGTGTATATTGAGGCCGTATCCAGTAACCCACATTAAATGTCGAGCATCTTGATGCCGTGACATGACGAACAACTTGTGGAAAAATATTTGTAAATTATATAAAATCCGAACGAAGTCCGAAAATCACGAAACTTGTCTTGGAGTCATGTTATCACATATAGAGGTTGTGTGCAACAATTGAGAAGATTTTGAGTAAGTTGCGACGTCGGATGCCTAAAACCTAGACATCTCCACATGTGATCAATGTGATTACACACCCGGAGATGTCTGGGTTTTAAGCAACCGGCGTCCCAACTTGCTCGAAATCTTCTCAATTCTTGCACACAACCTATATATGTGATAACACGACACTCCGACAAGTTTCGTGATTTTCGGACTTCGTTCAGATTTTCTGTAATTTAGAAACCCTTTTTCCGCAAGTTGTTCGTCATGTTACGGCAACGAGATGCTCGACATTTCATATGAGTTCTTGGACAAGGCCTCAATATACACCAAATATCATGAATATCATTTTTTGAATCACAAACTTATATTATTTCATGCACCTGTAGTTCAAATTTGAAGTATGCAAAAAAATTCAACAAAACGAAAAAACTAACGAAATATAACAAAAAAAAATCAAAATTAACCTAAATTTAAGCAAGGAGTTTCAAATAATGTGGGAAGACCACACAAAAAAATGGAGCAAGAAAAACTAAAAAACAAAAAATAATTCCCCGAGTGCCTTTGTTGGCACTCGGGGAAGAGACCCTTCCCCGAATGCCAGTCCGACGGCACTCGGGGAAGAGGGAAGCCAGCAGCCCATTTACCCGCCGGCCCATTTACAAAACCTAAACATACTAACCCTCACCCCCCGCACCCGACCTCGGCTCAGACGCCGCCGCCCACAGCCCCGCACCCGACCTCGCTCCCTCAGATCTAGGCCCGCGCGCCCCTGCTCGGTGAACGCCACCGCCGCCGCCTCCGCCGGCGCGCCCCGCCCACGCCCTCGCTGCCCCGCCCCTGCTGGTGTGCCCCGCCACTGCAGGCGACCGGCGAGCCCCGCCGCGGCCGCGAGGTCCCCCGCGGACGGCTAGATCTCCGGCGGCCGGCGGGCGAGCCCCGCAGCGGCGCGCCCCGGCCTCGCTCCCGTCCTGCCCCCGCCCCGCCGGCGCGCCCCTAGCCCCTCCCCCTCGGTGGCCGGCGCACAGAGAGGCGGCCTCGAGCTCCTCCCCCTCGGCGCATGGACGGCTGCGGCCTTCCCTGCGAGGTGCGGCCTCGACCTCCCTCTCGGTGCGTACCCTCCTCCCGATCTGGACAGCAGCCACCTCCCTTCCTTAGGTAACTACAAGGCTCGTGTGGATTAATCAGACTTGTACATAGGATCATGTGTTGAAGTGCATCACCTAATATTTATATCAGTATGAGCACCACAGACCATGATGGATTGATGGTAGACCTAGAAAGAATGCAGCAAAACAGCATACTGTTGCCTGTGAGCCTTGTAGTATTTGTAGTGCAGGGAGCTTTGTGGGTCACTAATTCCTTTTATTAATTTTTTGAAAAGCTAACTAAAGTAAAGCCAGTGATCTGATTGTATCATGACCACATCATTCAGCAGCATGACTCAATTTGTTTAGAAATTAGGGTCTACTGGAATTCAGCAGGAATGCTGAATCCTTTAATCACAAAAGGCTTAGTCATATTGGGAGCATGATTTAACAGGATGGATCTATAATTTTTTCCGAACCAAGGACATGCTTATTTGCTTGCAGTCTGATAAATAAATTGGGAGCATGAACTTTATTTTATTCTTCTCTCAACCTCTTATCAGCTTGTGAATCGATGTGCCCTGAAAAAGACATGTTACTGAAAGATTTGCAAACATGGGACTGTTTTCAATTAAACTCTTGCCATGAAATTAAATTGCTCCATGTTTTAACAGAACAGTTAGATTCTCTTAGACTTAAAGTATTCTGATTCTAGCATGACTTTGTCATATCAAAGCTTATCTGATGTGAACTGTAAAGCTTCATTGTTGTGATATTTTTTTATTATCTTATATGATGTGAAATGTAAAGCTTCATTGTGAGTACCTTTGGTTTTAAGTTTACTTTCAGACAGCCATTATAACAGATATCTTTCTCCAGGACATGTACATGTGGCAGAGTCTTTCCACATTAAAGCATTTCCTTTTGTTCTGTTAGTTCAACTGCTAACTTAAACTAGTGCTCCTCCAGGACATGTAGTGGCAAGTAGTGGCTATACATACTCTAGTAGTGGTAAGTTCATTCCCATTTGTAAATTTAATGTTGTTGGATATGTTCAGATCCATAAAGAAAATAAAACAAGTCATATTTGCAAATTTCCTTTCATACTAATCGGTGGGCATGGGTCAGAAGCAATGTTGGTTTCTTTAGTATTCAGATAATTAGATCTTGCTTGTAAGTTAGCGGTCTCCTCTGCCATGACATCTGTAGACAAGATTCTTGATGACACCAAGGAAATTATGTTACATGCTTTGATGTGAAAAAAGGAGGGTGGATAATATGGAAAAAGTGATATATAATGGCCTTTTTGAACCTGGCTCACATGACCTGATTAACTTGCATACCCTTCTGTAGTGAACTCCTATTCCCTACATGATAGTGTAATAGTTCTGCAGTGTTGCAAATGACCCAACCTAAGCGCTTCATAGATGAAAAGCACTTTAATTTTCTAGATGATGGGGAAGAAAGGGACTTGACTTTTCAACTGTTTGAGATATCTTCTTCCGTTATAACAGTACAAATCTAGACTGCTAACACCAGATGTTACAGAATATAGTTGTTTTTGGCTAGAAAAGATGTTCTACAGGTGTAGTGGATTCAATACTAGCCTTAGTCTCTGTGTGGTATTATTGTGTACCTATTGTGTTTGTTCTCTTCTTTGCCATGCAGTGGTTGTTTGTTAGTCATGCAGGCTTGGAGGTATCTAGCTGGATGTAGAGCTACAGGCTTCCATAGTATTCTTTGTATATGAAATAAGTGTGTAACTACAATTTTAATGATACATGTAATCCATATTTTTTAATAATTGTTTTCATATTGTTACTATCCTGTTGAATTCAATATATGTTGCACTTTAAATATTTTGTTGTTCACACGGAAAAGGAATTTTTTTTAAAGAAAGAGGTGGCTTCCCCGAGTGCCTGGGCAGCGGCACTCGGGGAAGAGGGTTTTAAAAAAATAATGTCACCATTCTTCCCCGAGTGCCTAGGACAAGCACTCGGGGAAGAGGGTTTTTAAAAAAAAATGAAATGCCTTCCTCGAGTGTTGCACTCGGGGAAGAGGTTTTTCAAAAAAAAAAAAAACAGCGGATGGCACCGACGGCGTCAAATCTTCCCCGAGTGCTGGGACGACACTCGGGGAAGGCTTCCCCGAGTGCACGAGATTTGGCACTCGGGGAAGGCCTCTTCCCCGTGAACGGCTTCCCCGGTAGGCCTTCCCCGAGTGTTGCACTCGGGGAAGCCTTCCCCGAGTGTTTTGGGGTCTTCCCCGAGTGCATTTGACACTCGGGGAAGGGGGCGGCTCCCGTAGTGCTTGTCACAAACTTAATTTGTCTTGTTATTACTGTACCATTTTTTTGTTCTTTAATTTATGTCATCAGCACTTTGTCATTATATTATTTCTCACATTAACATAAATTATTTATTTCTTTAATTTCCTCATCAGTTAGCCTCCTAGCAAAAATCAAGGAGGACGCTGCCACATGGATGGTTAGATTGGTAGTGCCTAGAGTACATTGCTGTCTAGCCAGCTTTTTCCTATCTGCTTAATTTATCAAAAAAAAAAGATACACTCTCGTATCCGTTCTTTAAAAAAACAAATATATAGAAAATGGTTAACAAGACCGTACGTAGTATTGAATAGGTACACTTTGATGTTAGGTATATGCTTTAAAATGTTGGAATATACGACAATCTATAGCCACATCGATCCATTATCTGGATCTAGTCTTACGCTACATACTCTGCCTTTAGCCAGATATCGAACAATAAATTGCCCGGTCAGAGAGAAAAAAGAAGAATACTCTAAGAAAATGACGGGGTCATGCATGCATGTCTGTTTAATTTAAAAACAAAGTTAAGGGGAAACCCTTTCTCTCCTTGCTTTCTTAATTTCTGCGAGCAGGACATCCATTGTCTCTGCGTCTACTCTTCTGTATAGTATCAGATCAGACAATGCTCTGCCAATGTGAAAATTTTAATTCTTCCAAGACATACTGTAATGCCAACTTAATATACAATTGTAAGAGCAGTCTCAATGGAAGAAATCAACACGGTTTCCATAGCATAAGAAATCATCTATAGGAACTATTCTTCACCGTGGTAATGTCTTCGAGTAATGATTACTTTCTGTTTCTCTCTATCAATTCCACCAATGGGGAGCGTTGCATTAATCCTATAGAAACTAGTGGTTTCTCTCCAATGACAAATTCGTGGATTCTTGTGCATTGGGTCAAGAGTAGACATGATTTCTCCATAAGGAAACCATTTCTATGAATTGTGCTCTCTTTTTCATTAATTAGGCTGCCACATCATCATTTTACTTAGTTGGTGAGCTATTTAATAGGGATAGAACTACCATTAATACTCTATTGGGAGTGCCCTAATGCTCTTTGGATTATTACTGTGCATATTTCTTAGGGTATACTCAATTAATGATGGCTACACTCTTCAGTTTCCTGTAAATAGGCATGCTAGCTTAGGAGGTTGCAGCCATCCATCAGCAAACAGTACTAGGTAGTTTTTAAGTGACTGCACCTTATTAGCTCTTCGATTAGCTAGTAGGATCAACCCTTTAAATTCTCCACGAGAAATGGCCCTTAACAAGCCATGCAACAGTATGAGCAAAGTGGCTGATCTAATTGTAGTTATCCTACTTCTAGCCTCTCAAATCATTCCATCTCATGAAGCTCCTCTGATAGTAAAGAGAAAAAACCTATTGCAGTCAGCTACCACTGCTTCCACCACAAAATGGATGATCGGCGGCACGATCACTCCAACAGAGGGCCGTGTTCCGGCAGCGACAGAGGTATGCTATACACTTAGATACAGTGTATGTCTAGATGCATAGTAGTAATATGTATGAACTTAAAAAAGCAAAAAAAAAAAAGGACCTACAATTTGGAATGGAGGGAGTAGATCTGAGTTGCATGCGTGTGCTACATTGTATGCAAGGTATGCTCGAGTTGTTGAACTGAGAATTGTATGGAAACTCGCATAAAATGTGTGTTATATATGTAGGTCGATGTATATATATAGCCATCCCCGCCAGCCATATGCATGGAGACTTATTAGGGTTGTTTACCAATAATGTAATATATGCATCTCACAGATCAGAATCACTCTCCAACGCGTATAAGCATTCCTCAATGTCCCGCCTTGACTATAGAATTAGTTATATAGGGTAGCCCGCCTCTGGCACGGGACGGGACAATATGTACTTATACAATGGGAGCCTATAAAAGTTTTCCGTTTTAATGATGCAGCACTTCAGTTTCACGGTTGAAGCAGCCTCATAATAGGGCATGCGTTCACCACCAACTTCCACACTTCACTAGTGGTACAATGATTCTGCGATGCTTTTGATAAGCAAATTAATTGAGCGAGTTGGCTAGCTGCTATACAAGTAAAATACTTAAGAAAAGGGGCTAACTGAAACCATCATGTTAATAAAATTTATTATAAACAAAGTCTAATTAAAATGGCCCATTATTCTATCTAGCTAGGTTTGTTCCGCATTACTTTTTCTGCCCCTCTTTTTAGTTAGGAAACTAAAACATCAAATACTAGTGAAACGAATGAAGGGCCAAAAGGTGGTGGACTTAGTTATTTGTATCTTGACACATGATAATAAATCAGACCCTTGCCTTTTGACAACATATATATAGTTTCTTAAGTGCTCCATATATATAGTTATTTAATTTAAAGATTTTTCATTTCTTTCTCCTTATGTGTGACAATATATTTCCTTAAAGAAAGTTGAGTGGCCTATATATGTATATTCAATTTTCACAAGATAAATTAAGATAGTAGAAAATGGTACCCGTACTGGCATATACGTACTACGAATTGAACTTGAAAAGCAGCGTTTTTTATATAAAAAAAAATATGCAAACCAGTTTATGACCGACCTTGTACGTTGTTCTTATTCAATCTGCTGTAAAGCAGCAACCGTACGTCCAACTACTGGAACTGAATTTGATATATATGCAAAGCTGCGGTTAACAACGTACTCCACCAGCTGATTCAAGCCACACCAGTGCAAATCGCGCCTAGTGGTGGGGAGAGATGGATCGACGCATATGCATGCGCAGCTTTCTTTCCCTCGTCTTTGGAACTCATTATAAAACTGGGGCCGAATCAGACGTCGAATATCCCTTCGATCGGTTGGTCATCATGTGGGCTGCTATCTGGCTCCCTTTTTTAATTAGCCAAGGTAAAAGCTAGTTTGCTTGGGATTATTGTTTGAAGTACCTAGGTGTACTTGCATAAATATATGAGTTGCTGTGCTCACAAAAAGTCGATCACAATTCACAAGGGAGGACACTACGCATGTTCATGGCTCTTGCACGTTATTACGTTGTCGTTGTCCTTAGCTTGATCTGTGACTGTCATGCACTGACGATGCACCTGCTGCCGACTGACAGTGATGAGACAACGCAACTAATTAACCCTTTGCTCTCTCGAAGAGCCATCATTGCATCATAGCCATCGGAAAAGGAATGCCAGCAGTGGCCACATGCAAATGCTGCATATGCATGCATGTAGCTCGATCGATCTGGCTCTCGTGCACGTACACACGCGCACGATCGAGCGGCAGGAACAGGACACCCTTACATACGCCTCCAACTCTCGGGGGGACGCGACGTCGTGGGCATCGCATGCGCGCACGTGACACCTCGGTCGTCGACCAGTTCGTCGTTTTGCCGCCGTCAGGAGATGGTCACAAACAGTAGATTTTTGAGGTGTGTACATGTAAATAGAATATGCAATGTCGGCGGCCCGCCGTGGGAATATTCAGCCGCACCGACAAATATACTCTCGCAAAGTACAATAACAACTAGTATTACCCTAACTAGCTAGCTTAGCTCCTTTTTCAGTTGAGTCATTATGTTTAAAGTCTCGTACACTATGATGGCATATCAGCTAGCTAGCTTGCTAATCCTTTTGCAGCGCGTAGAGTTTTAAGAATGTACTGTACATGTAGCTGGAAAGATATATAATGACATTCAAACATCAGCTAGTGGTGAAAAGATTCTTGCGCGCGTAAAGTTTGGAATGATGGAATCTCCTTATTCCTATCCTAATTAAGGTGGAGGCTCGAGGTGAATGTGAATCTTTTGTAGATTCTCCATACACTTGCCAGAGCAATGGCCAATGGGAGTTAATTAGCAACCCTACGTACGTGCAGTGGGTGGCTGTTTATTTGGAGTAGTAGTACGTACTTTCTTTCCCGGCCTGTTGTATGCTTTCATGTAGATGTTGCTTTTGCTCTTCGGTACGTGCTCCTTTAGTGCCACTTTTGAGCTTGCAAGTTGCACTATTTAACACTAAAACAAAACAAGGTCGACAAGGGCGGCTCATTTGGCTTTTAGAGCGTACTTAGGGCCGCCATTTCGAGCAGACAGCAAGGTGTCAAGGCTAAATGGCAAAAGCCGGTACGGTGCGCCTTGATCTTGTCGTTGGTGGACAACAACTACGTCCAAGTCCAACAGCTAGCGGAGAGAATATACTAGCTACGGAGTATGTAGGCTATAGAGATCGATGGCGGCTGCGCCAGCCGCCGGTCAGATTGTTAATTACAGGTTTGTACACAACACACAAGCTAGTGTGTCGGCTATTTCCTCCCGTGCATGTGCATGTGAAGGGACTTTTGCTTGGAACAGAGCATGCTCTGGCCTGTACTGTAATTCTTTTCTCTTGCAAGTGTACTTTGATGGGTTTAAAAACAAGTTTGTGGCAGAGATCTGAATAGTACGTAGTACAAGTGAACTTGACCACTTTGACTGTTTAGATTGACTAAAAAATGTCGTCCGATCCTGGCTGTCTATAGCAAGTCGTGGATGCATGTTACTCAGCTCCTTTTTAGATTCTTTTTTCTCAATTCATGTCGTCATCTTTTTCAGTGTTTACAACATAATGTATCATCATCCTACCTAGGTTGATTCAGCATGAATCTAGCCAAGTACTTAGACGCCTCTGCGTTCATGATTAAGGGACGAGCTCGTGAAAATGCACGTAGCCATGCATGCGATGCGAGTAGCTCGCACTCGGCCGCCACAACTTTGGAACTGAATGGCACGCATGTGTGAGGCCTCATGGCACGTACGGTACGGCGCTCGAGGTGGAATATTCTCCTTGCTCGGTACTGTGTGACTAGCTTGTGCACGGTGGATTCTTCAATGCAAGCTATACTGCTATAACCGCCGCGGTGGACATTTCGTCTGGATTCCTCATATGCAGGGCACCGATGTTATGTCCTGGACCGAGTGATTCCCTCCACTTGCCACTAACAAAATGGAGGCAATGCTTCTTCCTTAATTGTAAGATCGATGTAACCGTCCCTTTGTATGTTCAGGCCTGTACCCTGATGTCGATCTCAAGGTGGCCTCATCATGTGTAATAATCGATCTCATTCTTTTTTGGAATCTCTTTCATTGGCTGGCTTCACCTGAAACATATTTCTTATCAAAATTGGGTGGTGAAGTTAACCATTACACTAGTATTTTATTCCTCCAAAAATATAGTAATGCACAATTACAGGGCATTAGTTTCACCATATGGTGGTGAACTTAACCAATACTGGTATTGTATTCCTCCCAAAAATACACTATTATTATAGGGCACATTCGTCCACCATATCACAACAAGTTCACCATCAAAGAAAGACATCATGAACATAGAGAGACTACTCAGGACATACTTTATTAATAAAATCAGTCGTCCCCTATAATATAAGTATTTGGCTTTCTAGGTACCCAGTTTGTGTTTGAATCTTTCCTCGATAACACTCCAATTCCGCATTGAGGAGTTTATTGTGATGCATCGGGATACCTAAGTACCTGAAGGGGTGCGATCCTATTTTACAACCAAACAATTCGATATATTCTCTCTCAAACTACTTAGCTTCTCCATAACAGAAGATCACTCTTTTGTAGAAGTTAATTTTAAAACCTGAAAATTATTCAATGACACATAACCACAATAGCTTCATGTTCTTAGCTTTCCCTATGAAAGATCTATTGTTATAGTTTCCTCGAAATTTTGATGTAATTCTACTGGGAAACCATCAGGTCCAAAAGATTTATTATACTCCATTTGGAACACCACCTCATTTATCTCCTCTCAATGAACATAGCTATGAGGAGATTATTTTCCTCGTCCATTAGTTGATCGAGGTACGTCATGCATGCTAAATTATTATCCTCAGGTGGTCCGAACAACCCTTTGTAATAGTTTGTGATATAATCTTTCATATTAGCATCACTTACTATTACACCATCTTCTTGTTCTAGTTTAAAGATGTGTTGTTTCCCATGCTTAGCAAAAGGAAATATTGGGTGTTATCATCACCTTCCAATAGGTCTTTAGTTTTAGCACTCATACCATTTGATTTCCTCCTCCCTTAGCAGGTGAACTAATCCTTCATTAAGGTAGTGTTTCAAATTTAATTTCTAGGTAAAGAGCATCACTACTGATTCAACAACAATAAATTCAAAACAATGGTAGCTTCTTCAAGCTTAATGTATCTGATCTTGAGGTGGCTTCATGTAAGGAAGTCTCACATTCTGTTTAAATCTCTTACTTCTTGTTGGCTGCATGGTTTCACTTGAAACATATTTCTTTACCAAAATTGGGTGGCAAAGTTTATTTCTTTACCATTGATTGCCGCCTGTCGGGGTTTGTTACCGCCGGCAAGTAAATTTATACGAACGCGTGTTTGGATCTGGATGGTTGCACAAGAGACACTTGGGGTTATACTGGTTCGGGCCTCCAGAGAGTAATACCCTACGTCCAGTCGAGGGGAATGTGTTCTTTATGCTCAAAGGTCTGTAGTAGGGGTTACAAACAGGTCGGGAGAGGGTTTCTGAGCCCAAGTCCCTAGTGCGCGTGTGTTGGGTTCTTGTAGGAGTTCTGCGTACGTGAGTGAGTGAGTGAGTGACTACGGGATGATATGAGATGAGATATCGATACTGAGTGTGTGTGGGTGGGAACGAACGTGTGTTACAAGTGTTCCTCTCCTCCCCTTTTATAGTCGCAAGGGAGAGGTCTAGGGGGGTAAAATCGAGGGTGTAGACTAGATTACAGCGTAGGGTGTCCTTCTCCGCATTGGATCGTCAGAATGGTGCGGCGAAGAACTGTTACGAGTTGCAGGTGACGGCGTAGGTCTCCTGGAATCGCGTGTCCCGAGTAGTCGTCCCCGGGGCTTCTCGTGCTCTCCTCCGAGTAGTTCGCCAGGTGCGGGGTGTAGGCTCCTTACCCTAACCCTGTCGGCAGGAGCACGTCTTTCCTGGGTACTGTGGGAATGGAGTGGCCTATGCTACGACGTTCGATGTTTTGGGGGGAGGCGTTCACTGTGCCGTTCGTGGCGCAATGCTCCCCGTGTCGTTCGTGGTACGACATATACTGTGTCATTCGTGGCACAGCAGGCGAATCCGTCCCCTGACACCAGATTAGCCTGGTCAGGGAGGCCCCGTGCGGAGGGGTTGACACGTGGCGGCCCGTGGGTTAGCGTGCCCAGATATCACGGGATATCGGCGGAGGGTCCACGTCGATGCAACCCTCGTTGTGAAGCCTTGAGCTTGTCGGGGGCGGAAAACTACTTGTGCGAGCAGGTAGTCTACGCCATGCCTTTCGATGCTCAGGGAGCAGCACGCACTGTGTCATTCGTGGTGCAGTGCGCATTGTGCCGTTCGTGGTACGGCATGCACTGTACCGTTCGTGGCAGGGCAGACGGATCCGCCATCTGACACCAGATCGGCCTGGTCAGGGCGGCCTGTCGTGGAGGAGCGGGCACGTGGCGGCGTGTGGGCAACCGCGTGCGGATATCCTGGGATCTCAGCAGGGGACCCACGGCGCCGTTGCCTTCGGTGGGAAACTTGAACTGGTCGGTGACGGAAACTACTCGTGCGAGCGAGTAGTCGGGGAAGGAGACGGAAACTTTTCGTACGAATCACCACGCGGTCGAGGACTTTGTCGCGTGGGCCGTCATGTACTCGGAGGGGGAGGTAGTGGGGCACGTGGGCCGCCCACCTCCTGGCCCATGACGGAAACTGGTCGTACGGGTTGCCAGGTACTCGGAGGTGTAGCACTCACTGTACTAGCCGCTAAGTATGCTGTGTGTTAGTCCGTACTGCGTTTTTTGGAGGTCGTGATGGGCCCTGGTCTGGGGCCTTGTCAGTAGCCCTCGAGACTAGTGAGGGAGTCAAGGACTCGCTCCCAGGTTCAACGTCTGTGAAGACGAAGAGGTTGGATATGTTTCTTCCGACGGGGGCGCGCGAGCGCACCCGCGGGTGATAGCCCCCGAGCCCACGGACAAGTCAGAGACTTGTGCGTGGGGTAAAATGTTGAAGTGCTGAACTCGTGGGAGTTATCGTACTGTTGCATGTTTGCGCGAAAATGCGCGCCGTGAGTGGAGATTTTGCGCCGATCGCGAGATCCGCGAGGCCCGCCATAGGTGACGTGGCAGTGCCCGCGTGAATGGTTGGCTCTGGCGGGCACGTCTTTTGAGGAGCGACGCTTCGGCGCGTGTAGTAGGTGGCCCGAGGCGGGCCCGGGCAATAACTGCTGAGGGAACAGTCATTTCCTCTTACATACCACAACCGCTGGTTGGGATTTTCCCCTCTTCTTCTTCCTCGCTCGCACCGCCACCGCTGCTTCTTCCCTAGCTTCCGCATTCGCCGTGCTTTCGCTCTTGCGCCTTCCTCGGCCCCAATCGCGAGCTCGCTCCTCGCTGCCGCCGCCATGTCGAACTGGGCGTCTTCAAGCGTGACCTGGTCCACGCTTGACCGCCTCGTCGCCGACGGCATGCTGCCGCGACTCACTGAGGCGGAGGAGCGGAAGCTTCCCAGAGGCGAGCGTGCCCCCGAACCCCCGACGGGATACGTGGTCTCATTCGTGGCCTTCCACGAGTGCGGCTTCTCCGTCCCGGCGGGACGATTCATTCATGCCATACTCGAGGAGTATGGCCTTCAGCTCCACAACCTCAACCCGAACGGTGTCCAGCAGATGGTGGTGTTCGAGGCGTTGTGCGAGGGGTACTTGCGCCAGGGAGCCCACTGGGAGTTGTTCCGATACTTTTACAAATTCGTGTGCCTGAAGGACGACCGCACCGCGGCGGCGATCGGGTGCGCCGGACTTTGGGGGAGGCAAGGAAGGATGGACGAGTACATCTCCACCTCCCTGACGAGCTCCAACAGCGGGTAGCACCGGGATTGGTTCTACCTCAAGAATGACCGCGAGCACCCGCTTCCCGAGTACACCGGCCTGTGGTTCGACCATGCGCCGGAGAAGTGGAAGTACGGGCCGGAGAAGAAGGACCAACCCCGGTTCCTTCCGGACGCCCTCAAGGCCCTCCAGACGCTCCGTGACCATGGCGTGGATTTTGTCGCCATGATTGGCGGCTACCACGTGAGGGGGGTCGTTCTGCTCCGACGACGCCCCCTACGCATCTTCGAGATGACGGCCGACTGGGCTCCCTTCGTGGGGACGGTGACGGCCGACCCTCTGCCTTCGGGGGAAGAGATCCAACACCGGGTGTCGCAGGCCACCGGGATCACCTACTTGTTCTGGCCGCCGCCGAACTCACTGCCGGTGCTCCCTGACCCGACCACCTCGGCCCTGGTACGCTTCTCTTGGCACCTTCTGGCTCGTTCCTAGGCCCCGGCGCACGTGTGTCCGTCGAGCCATCTACCCCAAGTCCGAGCCTTTTGGCCGCCTTGACCCTGAGCACCACCCAGCCTAAGCCCCGATCGCCGTCGTGGCGATTCGCCCGCGGGTCATCGCCGCCGGCACCCACGCGGCTGCGCACGCCACCGTCGGACCAAGGCCCAGCCCTCCTGGCCGAACGAGCACGACCACGCGCTCGCTCACACATGCACGCACTCGCAACCGCACGCACACATGTGCACGCGCGAGGGATGCCCACACCGCGCGAGGAACCGCGCCGCCGAGCCGTCTTCATCGCCCGAGGCTTCGCCCATGTCGCGACCGCGCCGCCGTCCTTCTTGCTCTCGCCGCTGTGGGTACCCCTACCACCTAGATGCGCGAGCGCCGGACCAACCTCGTGTGCGCAGTTACTCTCGCTCCCACGCGCGCGTGCGACTCTCCCGGCGCTGGTTGCCCCAGCCTCACAGCTGTGGACCTCTGGTCTGTCCGCCGCACCGAGCGCCGTCTCGGCGTTGCCGTGCCGGAATCCCGGCCAAGGGCCACGTTTTTCTGTGTGCAACCGAGGCCCTAGAGTCCCCTCGTCTTCGCGGTGGAACGTGTTGACCCGCCGCCGAACCGCCACACCGCCGGCGAGCTTTTTCTGTCCGCCGTCCCTTTGGGGCAGGGCGTCGAACGCCTGGCGGGCATGCCAAAACCCAGTGGGGTATAGTTCCACGCACCGGCCCACACCCAACCTTGCCGCATGCGATCCGCCGGATCCTGTGTGGCTGGCCAATCACCTTTGCGCCTCACGGTTGAGCGCGCTGCGCCAGCCGCACCGGATCCCAGCAGGATCCCGTGCGCCGGCCACATGGGCTGCCAGTCAGCTGCCACTTGTGCTGCAGCTGGCTTTAAGCCGCCTTGGTGGCAGCCACGTGAGCCACTGGAGCTGGCCTCCAGCTAGCCTATAGATAGTTTAGAGACCTCTAGAGTCAGCCAGTAGTTGGCTTATAGTTAGTATTTTTGTATATGCGTATTTTAATTTCAGAAATGTATTTTACCTTTGGAAAATCCTAGAAATCCATTTCAACTCTGAAAAATATGAAACCTTTTCCGAAACTCTTCTAAAATCTCAAAATCCATGTAGGACTAGTGTTTGCTCTCTTTTGGCTCTTAATCGTTGTTCATTTGGAGTTAATTGCAATAGGACCCGTCATTATTTTATTTGCGCGTTAATAGGAGCAGCTGGAGCTGGGGAGCTGACCACAGAGATCGACTACACCGACGACTACTCGCATGCAGGTGTTCATGCCCGACCTTCTTTGAATGCCCATTAGGCATGGCTATTAGAACTGCTAGTGCTTTAATTACTGCATAGTGATGGATATGATGGAACCCGTGCATAGCCTCTTTTACATACTTGTCCTTGATTGACCTACTGCTACTACTTTACTTATGCAAGGTGTTATGCTGAGCTTGCTATGCATGTGGTGGGATTACTGTGGTAGTTTTTGGCATGTGTGGGGAAAACCGGCAGGAGAAGGTGTTTTGGGATATTTTGGCGGGGGTGAGCTCAAGACAACCCGATCTGGGATCGGGAGCCAGGGATCGTCTTCTCGGACGTTGCCCAGTTTGGTGCCTATGGCGGGTACATTGTTTTAGGAGCACAGGTGTTGGGGGTTTTTGTGATGACTTGGAGGATAGGAGCTCGCCCCGGTCTGAAACCGAGTGGGTCGCCTGTTACACGGGACTTTCGTACACACCACCTCGCCGAGAGTGGGGATAGGGCCGGGTCGACCCTGGCAAGTGCAATTCCATACCTGCTAGTAGGATAGAGGGTATCAGTGATGAGGGTGTAGGGTGGTGTCCCTTCCCTCTTGGGCGCTCCCCGTGCGGCCACACAGGGGCATGTTCACAGTTCTGGGGTGGTCCTTTGCGAAGGACCGCATCGAGACCCAGATACAGGGTGGAATCGAAACTCCTAGGTGTTCATCCGGTAGGGTGGGTTTAGTCGGATCGCTACCAGCTGAGCTCCATCCCGAGTTGGGTACTGGTGTACATGCTCTGCAGAGTTTAGATCTATACGTATAGCCGCGTCCTCAGTTATGGACATGCCCATTGTTTCTCCGACTCTTACGTTTTGGGATTTCTACCTCCCCCCTTATAGGATGAGAGTGTATGGTGAGCCGTGGTTGTACTCGGGGAGAGGAGAGTTGCTCCCTCTGCCTCGCGGATCTGAGTGCAACCATTGAGGTGCGAGGAGTGTGAGTTCTCGCACCGACCCTAGATGGAGATAGGTGATGGTGACGGTGATCTGGGTGACCAGGTGTATCCGTTTGCGGATGAGAGATATGGGATTTGGTGGGATTATGGAGATATTATTCCTTTTATGATGCTGCTGCTGCATAGGAAACCCAGCTGCTACCTTGATCCATTCTTTACCCTTAGAAGTAGGCCACTTAAAGCTTGCATACAGTTGGTGACGTGGACCTATCCCGATCCTTGGGGATAGCCCCTGAGCTTGCAGGGTACGAGTCCGACTACGACAACAACACCGACGGATGGTATGACTGAGGGGGCACGACGCTTCGCTCAAGGATGCCTGTGGGAGAGATGAATGAAGATGGAGACACCTTTTGGAAGCTAGCTACCGCTGCGTAGGCTCTTATTTCTGTTATTCCGCCAAGAGGCGTGTATTGATGTACTCCGACTATTCAGGACATGTAATAATCAGATTATTATTCGTACTCTGATGCTTTATTTCGTTGTATGACTGTGATATTTATCTGTGATGAGTGCCTGTGCGTGATGGCATCTGATCCAGGGACTATCACGAGACAGAAAGTTGGGTTTTCTATTTTTGAAAACCCAGGGCGTTACAGGCAGCACTCTGGGGCAGCAGATTTGGAAGACGCACCTGCATTTTTCATGTTGCAGAAGTTTCAATCAGATGTTGCAAACGATATAATCAAATGTTTTGATCCTGAAAACACTATGCAACAACAACTTTTAAAGCAAAACGATCGAAAATACGTAGCAAAATCTACCAGAAACAACCCAACATCATGCATATCATGCAAATAGCCCAGCAACATGTACAGAAGCAGCAACATCTCCAACATTGGGGAGCAACATCGAAGTGAGGAGGGGGGACAGGGGGGAGAGGGGGGACCTAACCTGCTCTGCGGATGCAACTCGCCTGAGAACCCTTGGTTCGGAGCCCAAGGCTACAGGGATGCTGCTCGACATAGCTGGGCGGGTCGTGAGGGACACCATGACCGCATCTGAAGAATTTCTTCCAACAATGCCTCCGGGACGGGCAGGATAGGGCTGATCCGGTGGGGGGCACTCAATTTTGTGGAGTATATGCGCCATTAGCACTCCTCACATTGCGGATGCAAGGTTTCGGGGGGAGAACAGCTCGCCTGGAGTCGGCCCCCCTCGTTTCAGAGGCCGGCCTTGACGGGGAAGAAAGCCCGCGGATGAAGAAGCGCCCCCGCGATGTTGCAAGCAACATAGGTCGCAACACGATCGCAACACCTCTGGCGCATGGATGTTGGAAGCAACATAGGTTGCAACATGCCCCAACACGGTGATCCTTGGATGTTGGTCGCAACATGCTCGCCACGAGCTCGCAACATTTTTACCACATGCTCGCAACATCGCTTGATCGCTCGGGCAGGAGGGAGGGGGGGCTCCGAGGTTGAATGTTGGTCGCAACATGGTTCGCAACATTTCAAAACCGTTCGCAACATCAAAACGGTTCGCAACACGATCCGGCCGTTGATATGCGATCGTGTGGCTGGGGACCCGTCCGACGCTAGCGCCCGGAACGGAACGAACCGACACATCTTTCCTTCTATCTTTCTCTTCATCCTCTTCCTCTTCATCTATAGCTTAAATTTTTATGAAGGTTTTTGGGACCCTATGGACTGCGCGGGGTAGGGGGAGCTCCAGCTCCCCAGCCATCCACCCCTGCTGTGCACCATACAACAGTATGAAAATAGTTTAATAACCTCTTAAATTTATACATGAATTTCCTATCTCTGTAGATAATTAGCCGCAGCCCTTGTTGTAAAATAAATTTCTAATATTTATATGTCTCAAAACTATTAGCTCGTATGGAATTACGTGTTGATGGCTAGAATATGATTAATGTGTTGCGAAAATGATGGCAACATGGTATGAACAACTATGGGATTATTTTTCTCACCTCATGATAAGCATATAGTACACCGTATGACCTTTAGAACACACACTGGCAGGCAGATACCTACCTGGAGCTAGCAGTTACTCTCTCCGTCCTTAAATGTATGCCGTGACTAAATTTCTTATTCTAAATGTCATATATTTAATAACGGAGGGAGTAGTTAACAATCTTAGAATTGTTAGTTAGAAGACAAATCACAAATCGGTTGAGAACTCGCACTTGCAATTATAGTAGCATTCTTTGGTGAAAAGGCCATCACGGTGTGCCATGATAAGCTCGAAAGGGGCATGCATGGTGTTGCCGTGTTGTACCCTCGACCACATACGTCTGTGCCACATGATATACAGCTCGAGTCACTAACAAGTGAATGACTTGCAAGATCTACAAGTATTGTGTCGTCATGTTGTCCTCATGGTTGGTACGCAAGTACTCCCTCCGTTTCATATTACTTGTCATTTTGACTTTTTTAGATACATTCCTTTTTCTATGCACCTAAATATATAATTATGTCTAGAGAGATGTATTTAGAAAAGTCGAAACGACAAGTAATATGAAACGGAGTAGTACACAGCTCTTCTCTTGCTGACCTTTTCCTGACTTCCCTACAATGTTCACACTAATATATAGTAGGTGGATCCCACCTCATTTATTTTTCCTTCAATTTTCATGCATGCTTTATGTGTAAACCTAGTGGAGAGGCTTCTGCTTCCACAAACACCTTAGATATACAAATTGATGCATCAATATTCATTAAGCTAATCAGGAACAACTGTAGCGATAGATGATGTTAGTGCCCTAGTGACATACAAGCTTAGTAAAATACACCAGAAGTCCATCAACCTATAAGGAGGTGTTACTCTAAAGTGCATTTCTTGTCATAAACTTGTTAAGTCACTCATCCTAGGTTCATACCTCTCTACATGGCCATTTAGGACTGACATGGCATGCTAACTGGGTATCTTCACTCTCATTCCTTTTATCTTCCTTTTCTCTCCCTCTCTTTCTCCCTGTGACATTTCATCAAACATGTCGAGCAGCGGTGGCACGGAGTTCTTCATCTGCTTCACCTCCCACCCCTCCGCTGCATCCATCGTCGCCGCTGGCACTCCGTCCTCCCTCCAACATTTTTATCTCCTCAGCCGGTAGTGCTAATGATAGAGATAAAACAGATAAATCTAGATTTAAAATTGAAATGTGTTTTTGTATGTGCTGGGAGCCTTAGATTTAGAAGATACCTACTCAATATGTTCGATGAAATATTAGAGGGGGAGAAGGGGGAATAGGAAGATGAGAGGGATGAGAGAGAAGATACCTAGTCAGCATGTCATGTCAGTGCTAGATGCACATGTAGAGGTATACGGACATGCGGTGAACGACTTAACAAGTTTACGAACTAATAAAAATGCACCTTTTAAGATCTTGCATAATATTCTTACCATGTGAAAAGTGAATAGCCTAAAGATAAAAAAGCAAAGTCTATCACTTATTACTTATTTAACAACAGTTCGTATTATATTGCTCATTTGGTGAACCTAAGTAACACCTCTTTATAAGTTGATGGACTTCTGGTGCATTTTACTCTATATAAAAGGTTTTGTGGTGAACCAGCAAACATATAAAGAATTTCAACATACAACAATTTACTTATCGTATGACTAAAGAAAACCTCCCATCCTTAGTTGTAATTGTTCCATCTGTATACAGATAGAGGCCATTCATTTGAGATAGCTAAGTACTACTAGTTTTTTTTCGAATTAAGTACTACTAGGTTGTAATTAAGCTTAAAGTAAAGTACTACGGCTAACGTAGTTGTGATAACGCTTAAAGGTAATTCGGGCTACGTCCAAGAGCTAGTACCTGCTAAATAGGCATGCACACGCACTTTGAGATAGCTAAGTACTACGGCTACTAATTAAAGGACATTTTCACTGTTTGCACCGAAAAATTAGTGCTAGCCAGTGCCGAATTACCTTTAAGCTTAATTGCATCTATGCTTCATTCTTCCATATATATATTGTATAAAACGAATGATGACAGTGTAGCTTTGTCATAAATAAAATAGCAACACTAAAAATTTGTGGAAATTAACAAAAATTTGTGGAAATTAACATATATTAGAACAATGAATTTCAAAATAGGTATACATACATCAGGGCTTAAGTGGACACCTGCACGCATGAATTAACACGAGAAATGATTAAACCCCAAATAGGATAAATAAATTGGTACAAAGAAATGACAGGGGAGATCCAGAGCTAAAACAAAACACAAGCTACAACACAATACATAGCAGGTGGCGTATGGCAGCTAATATAAAATATAATGCTCGTATCCACACGCACAACTCAGAGCTTCCTTCCGAGTCCATTGTTGTTGATGAAGGCATGCCCGATAGCTGGGCTGTGTCCCGGAGTCGAGGGACGGACATCATTGGCATTGACCATACTGCCACCGCGGATCTCTGATGATGAAGGAGACACTGTTCCCTCCACCATCCCCTTGGGCACTGAATCACTGTCGTGCGATAACAAGGTCCTCCCGTGCGATAGCAAAGGCCTCCCTTGAGAGGCCAGCACTTGAGAGAACATAACTAGACCAAGCATCAGTACTAGGGCACTGGTGCAAGCGTTATTAGTGTTCTTGTTAAGAGCCATTTCACGCTTGTTGTGATTCTATAGGCTAGCTAGTTGTATATATATAGCTACCAGCTATGTGTAGAGAGGCTACGTACTACTGGGAGAAGAAAGGAGTCAGAGAGAGATCAGCTAGGTTTTGGTTGATGAACTTCATCCTCCTCATGGGGGTTCTATTTATAGAGCCGGATCACACCGGCGCCATAGCAGCTCATATTATTGTACATTGAGTGCATATAGTTGTTGGGAAATGCTTCTCTATGACAAATAATTATATACTGGTACGATATATATAGTGTCATATGTATTGTTGAGCAAATCTGATATATATTGTGTCATACAGTGGCGGAGCTAGGATTTTAGCATGTGGTATGCCGAACAAAATTGTTCATATGTAAACCGGTAAAATCCATTTAGCAATTTGGTAATATTTCACAAAAATTATAGAACAATTCGGAACACAACTATTAAATGGTATAATAATTCTTAAATTACAATTTAGATAGTTTGAACAACACATTAATAGTTTGGAATATAAACGACATAAGCTTAAATAATAAATAGGATTACAACAGTAAAGAAAATGCACAGAGAGCCAAGGTACGTGATCGAGTTATGGGGGCTGAGGCACGCATGGCCGTGCACCAGGTTGGCGGCGTCGGGATAGCTGGTCAGGAGTCAGGAAGGCGAGGTGGGTACCCGGAGAGTTGGGGAGGGGGCTGCCACCGGTGGACAAGGTCGGGGCGGATCTAGGGCACGCCGATCACTCGCTGATCTCTGCCGAGGTAAAGGGAGGGAGTAGCGCACCACTGCCAAGCTGGTCAGTCATCGTCGCCGGCCGAGGAAAAGGGACGAGCATGTCCTTCCCTCGGGCATCGGCGCTCACGAAGTCACGAGTCGTACGTGAGGACTAAGCGACTAGCTGCAAAACGGGGATTGATTATATTGCTATTAACACAATGTTTATTGTGATGACGAACATTATGCTAATGACAACATAATCAAGAGGGTAATGTTTCGAGGGTTATTTTTGCATTGTGAAGTCCGCGTTTGTAATAACAAAACTGCGAACCACCACATTTCGAGTTCCAATATGCATTTTTCTCTGGTGTGTGAGGGCCGCGCAGCGGGTTGCAAAACAAAAATTAGAACCAGATTTAGTTTCCTTGAAATTTTACAGGATCAAAGCCTTTATTACAATATCCGGATAGAGGAAAAGAAAAAATTAAACAAACTGCTACTCTTACAAGTTATGAGAAGTTGTGTGTATGCCTGTGAGGATCTGTAAAAGCATTACAGGTAGCAATATATAAAATACATTCATAGCATGTCTTTTATAGATAGCTAGAGATCAACTAATTTGTATGTCAGGCCATGTGCATGGCCCTCCTTTGATCTTTTAACCAACAGAATTTCTGTCGGGAAGATCTTGGGGGATATTCTAAATTGATGCTTGAACTTAAGCCATTCTTTAAATTAAATCAAAACCAGTTCCAGACTAATGAGGAAAACACGAAGGGCAATTACTAGTCCATATACCACTGTAACTATTAATTGATACAAATAAAGTGTACATTCCATTTCCACAGCTAGCTATCCTAGAAATCAAGTGACTATAGCCCGATATATGTAAACTATAAACCTTTATATCCTTCGATCAGTAACAGCTTGGCCTTCTTATTAGTGAGCATTTTGCATATATACATGGCTGATGAGTGAGTTGGCCTAGTACTATGCATGGACAATATGTTTCTTTAAGACATTGTATGCACGGATGGCATCGACGCAAATTGCCATCACCTGTTCACCTGGAATGACTACGAATTTTGACCATCCTTTACGCGGATGTACACGGAGAACTACCAAGCCTAGTATACGCGCTGCAAAGAGTTTTGTTGTGCGTTTTTCGTCGTCACGCACGGCAAAACCCACACGACAGTAATTTGCACGGCAAAGGGGCTTTGTCGTGCGCTTTTTATCGCGCGCACGGGAAAGTCTTTTTGCGGTGCAGTTTTTAGCACACAATAAAATAAACACAGGAACTTTAAAAAAAGAAAATCAAACTCTTTGTCGTGTGTTGTTTCGGCGCACGGGAAAGAAAACACATAAACTTTAAAAAAAGGCATCGGGCTCCGTTGCCACTGCCCTGCAGCCACGGCACGCCACCACCAGCACCATGTCGGGCCCCGCCGCCTTCCCCACCACACCACTGCCACCGCCACCAAGCACGACGTTGGTGCACGCGCAGAGAAAGAGGGCGGAGAGAAGGCCGCAGACAACACCATGCCGCCGCTGCCACCATGACCACCGCTACTAGCACACCGCTGCCACCACATGTGGAAAAAAGAGAGACAGAGGGACATGCCAGAGAGAGAGAGAGAGAGAGAGAGAGAGAGAGAGAGAGAGAACCTAGGGGCGGCGCACCACCGGATCCGCCATAGAGGAGACCGCCACCGACCGCCGCCCTGGGACGTCGCCTGGTGGAGGACGCCGCCGGTCGCCGTGGGAGGTCGCCTGGTGGAGGAGGACGCCGCCTTGGGAAGGACGCCGCCCGGATCCACCACCCGCTATCAGACTCCTCCTCGACGCGGCGCAAATCTCCTCGATCTGCCACCGGGAGCTCGATCGGACCGCCACCGCCGCCGTCGAGAGGTCGGCCGGAGAGGAGGTCGCGGTAAGGTGGCCGCCACCGTCAGATTTGAGCCGGAAGCAGGAGCCTCATCCTGGAGGCCCGACCACCCCGCCGGTGCTGGAGACCACCGCACTGATACGCTGTTGCCCCATGCCCGTGTCGCCTAGATGTGCTTGAGGAGGAGGCTTGGGCGACACTGTTGAAGCTCCGCCCGCAGCACGGGATTCCTCTACAGTGAGGCTCGGGCTCCCGCGGTGGAGAGGAAGGGGTAGGAGCAAAGGAAATGGGGGAGCAAGGGGGCAGTGTGACCTCCCGACGGCGGCGTCTGGTGGCTGGAGAGGAGGGAAGCTAGGGAGCCGGCGGAAGAAGCGATAGAGAGAGAGAGAGAGAGGAAGGGCCGGGGGTGCCGCTTGCGGCGGCAGGAGGGTAGGGTTTGTGGGGTGGAGGCCGGTTTTTATATGAAACGCGATAAATCTCAGCCGTCAGATCACGAGATCGATGGTCCGTAGTAAGGACGTGCCTCTTTACCGTGCGCCACTTAGGAAAACGCATAGCAAACTTTTTCCTATCAATTGAAAATTTGTAATTGTTCTTAGTTCCTTAAAATTATCAAATGAAAAAATAACTTTGCCATGCGCTGACGCATGACAAAGTTTTTGTTTGCCGTGCGCTTTAAAAAGGGCGCACGACAAAGTTTTTCCTATAATTATACTTAATTCATAAAAATTTTCAAACAAGTTTGAATTTTTTTCGAAAAGTAACATAAAATAAGTTATATTATTTATTGCTTATAGAAAAAGATTTGAAGTCAAAACTCAATTTGAGTGTCACGTCATCTACAAATCTAACCATATACTTCTTAACTCTATGAAACTTCATCGGAGATGTTTCGGTTTCTAAGCATCATACATGACAAAATATTCAAAACTCATTCAAATTTTTACTACGGCCTTCACATATGATATCATAAGATATTGACAAATCTCATAATTTTCAAACTGCATTTGCATTTTCTAAAATTTTTAAATCATTTGGACACACGATCATGGTCATGTTTCCTGGTCAAGGTATTCAAAATTTCTTTTGATTTCATGGAAAAGATCTCAAATTAGGCTAAATAACATGAATATCATTTTTCCACTCATTTTATTCTATTATTTGAATCACTTGTAGTTCAAATTTGACTTCTTCCCAAAATTGCTTGAAATGCAATTAATTAGTTGAATATAGCAAATGAATACAAAAATCTACCAAATTTTAGCATGAAGTATCACATATTGTATGTATAGAGTAGAAAAAATGTCAAGGTGAGAAGAAACTTTTTTGAGGGGAAATTGAATTTGGGACTTAGGAGGATATATGCATGAAAAAATAACTTTGTCGTGCGTCGACGCACGACAAAGTTTTTGTTTGTTGCGCACTTTAAAAAGGGTGCACAACAAAGTTTTTGTTTGCTGTGCACCGACGCACGGCAAAGTTTTTTTTGATAATGATAGTCACTTTATTCGGGGTGTGGAAGGGGCGGAAATACTTTGTCGTGCGCATAGAAAAAATGCACAGCAAATTCACGAGTTTGTCGTGCGTTTTTTTTGTGCACGACAAACAACAAATTTACTGTGTGTTTTTCTTTGTCGTGTGCCCTATAAAAACACATGGCAAAGAAGCTCTTTGTCGTACGTCCGAAATAAAGCGCACGACAAAGGTCATGACGCACGACAAAGATGAGCTTCCCGGTTAGTGAAGGATAGTTAATTATATCGCAAATCCTAAATGGAGAGGGATCTTAATATAGCTTAAATCAAGAGCCCTCCCGATTTGGAAAGGAGGGAAGGGATAGAAGGGAGGCAAAATGTCATAAAAGGAAAAAAGTAACAAATACATTCAAGGAAATAACCAACTCTGGTGACCTCCTCCTCTCTGGTGAGCTTCGATTCAGGTTAGGGTTTCAAGATTTGGGGGTTCGGGGTGGCCGGGTGGGGAGCTTCCATGGCCGGCGGCCTTATAGAGAGGCTTTGGGCGGCGATCGGCCCGGCGGAGGAGTGTGGGCGACAAGGCCAGACAGTGACATTACCACCGGTCGGGCGGTACTGAAACAACCAGTGGGTGGGGTCGGTGGTGGGGACAAGCCATCGTAGTGGATAGGAAGGGCGGAATTGAGGGGGAGGTGTGGTTGGTGGGCGGTAGGGTGGAATAGAGGAGGAGGAGGTGGAACGTGGTGGGTGGACGACGAGGCGGTGTACGTGGTAGCCGCCGGCTAGGGCCGTGGTCGGAGGGGCAAGGTAGCTAGGGACGGCGGGAGATGGGCGGAATCTGCACCGCGTGGAAGATAAAGACCAGGAAAGAGAGACGTTGTGAGGAAAGGATAGGGTGCGTCGTTGTGAGGCGGTCGGGGCGGGTGGACATCATATCGTGCTTGTGGGCCAGTCCTCTCCGCTTAAGCCTAAAGTGAGAGCGCTCGCTATGTAGTTGCCCCCAAATTATATCAAACCATGCATGCATCAGCTGTGAAAGAATCTTATGCATTGCTATGTGATGCACTTTTGGATTCTCCACTCAAGGCGGAGGCCAAAGGTGAATCTTGAAGATCATCTCCCATGGGAATTAATTACAGGAAGTTGTACACTTCCATATGCTCCTTGAGCTCTGTATGTGGCTCTTGGCCTCTTGCTATATATTGCCCTTCATGTTCACCATGTGCCAATGTAGGGCTCTCATTGCAAGTCGATCTCGCATATGGTATATTAGGGCTAAAAAAATGTAGAGGCGGCTATAGTGTCTCTTCGAATGTACTTGGGGCCATCATTTAATTTGGAGCAAACAAGGCTGCAGGCGAAATGGCACAGGGGCCAGTGCCTCGTTCCTGTCGTTGGAGCTCATGATGTCCAACTGCACAGGGAATATACGTACGGACAGAGATCAAATGGCTGCACCCAGTCACTCAGTCAGGTTGTTACTCCCTCCGTCCCAAAATATAAGGTCTTGTTAACTTTTGCTGATCATGTTTGACCACTCGTCTTATTCAAAAAAAATTGTGTAAATATTATTTATTTTGTTATGACATGTTTTATCATCATGTATATTTGAAGTATATCATAATTGTTTTTATATTTTCATAAATTTTTTGAATAAGACGAGTGGTCAAACGTGATCAGGAAAAGTCAATAAGACCTTATATTTTGGGACGGAGAGAGTAGTACACAAGCTAGTGGATTCAACCGGCCGACAATTCATCGGGATTCCTCACGCAGGCAACTGCTGTGTACAGTATGTCCCCCTCTCCCTCCTGAGTCTCTCAACTTGCCACTAAACTATGTCAAATGCATCCATATTTGTATTATGTTTGTGTCCAGCTAGCTTAAAATTACATTTTCCTTAATTATAAACCTCTGTTGTGGTATATGTAATCATTGAAAGAAGATAGTCAAGTTTATGGGGTAATTAAACATACTCCCTCATTGTAATTCTAGTTTTTTCTAAGACAAATTATTAATGGTGGCGCGAAAAGATTCTAATACCGTCATTTGTTCGCCATATGCAGTAAGTTTTGGTATGTAAATCCGATCTGACTACTTAATTAGATAGGTAATTAGATTCATTTTTAGGATTGCACTTTTTTATGAGATTTTTTTTTCAAATATTAGGTTGCACCTTTTAAACATCACGAAAGTATTCTTTTGAAAGGTGCAAATACGCACTTACAACAAACTCTCCCAAATGCAGTTCCATAAAATATACTCCCACAACTGACAGTATTGCAAATAATCAAATGAGATAATGGAGGTGGGACATGGAACACACTAAGTCACTTGCTTTCACTAAGGTAATAATTTAGGTGAGACATGTCGTTGCCCTTAAGTATGATGTCCTTTCGTGAGCAGTTGCATCTATTTAAAAGGACCTAAAGTAGGGAATCAAAGTTTGTAATGACTAAACTAAATTCATTCCAGGAAAGTACGGTACGTATGGTCAAACTGGTCAAGCATTTGTACGTAGTGCTTGACTGTTGTACTTGTACAACATTATATTTAATCTATAACATCTAGCTTCACTACGGGAGAAGCAAAATTCCCCGAGTGCCAAATGCTTCCCCGAGTGCCAAAAATCGGACACTCGGGGAAGCCACTCTTCCCCGAGTGTTGCACTCGGGGAAGAATAGCACTCGGGGAAGAGAGGCTTCCCCGAGTGCCAAAAAGTGCCCGGCACTCGGGGAAGAGAGGCACTCGGGGAAGGCCCTCTTCCCCGAGTGCAACACTCGGGGAAGACCGGCACTCGCAAAAGTAAATTTGCATTTGACGGCGGCGGTAGACGGAACCGTGTAAAAAAAACCTTCCCCGAGAGTCTTGCTCTAGCACTCGGGGAAGGAGGCCTCTTCCCCGAGTGCCTTGCTTTAGCACTCGGGGAAGGAGGCCTCTTCCCCGAGTGCCATGGTTTGGCACTCGGGGAAGGGTCTCTTCCCCGAGTGCCACGGTTTGGCACTCGGGGAACTAATTTTTTTTTTAGTTTTTTTGCCCTATTTTGTTTGTGAGCCCTTCCCACATTATTTAAAACTCACTGCTCAAATTTGGGATAATTTCGAATTTTTTAGGTATATTTCGTTAGTTTTTTTTGTTTTGTTGAATTTTTTTGCATACTTCAAATTTGAACTACAGGTGCATTAAATAATATAATTTGGTGATTCAAAAAATGATATTCATGATATTTGGTGTATATTGAGGCCGTATCCAGTAACCCACATTAAATGTCGAGCATCTTGATGCCGTGACATGACGAACAACTTGTGGAAAAATATTTGTAAATTATATAAAATCCGAACGAAGTCCGAAAATCACGAAACTTGTCTTGGAGTCATGTTATCACATATAGAGGTTGTGTGCAACAATTGAGAAGATTTTGAGTAAGTTGCGACGTCGGATGCCTAAAACCTAGACATCTCCACATGTGATCAATGTGATTACACACCCGGAGATGTCTGGGTTTTAAGCAACCGGCGTCCCAACTTGCTCGAAATCTTCTCAATTCTTGCACACAACCTATATATGTGATAACACGACACTCCGACAAGTTTCGTGATTTTCGGACTTCGTTCAGATTTTCTGTAATTTAGAAACCCTTTTTCCGCAAGTTGTTCGTCATGTTACGGCAACGAGATGCTCGACATTTCATATGAGTTCTTGGACAAGGCCTCAATATACACCAAATATCATGAATATCATTTTTTGAATCACAAACTTATATTATTTCATGCACCTGTAGTTCAAATTTGAAGTATGCAAAAAAATTCAACAAAACGAAAAAACTAACGAAATATAACAAAAAAAAATCAAAATTAACCTAAATTTAAGCAAGGAGTTTCAAATAATGTGGGAAGACCACACAAAAAAATGGAGCAAGAAAAACTAAAAAACAAAAAATAATTCCCCGAGTGCCTTTGTTGGCACTCGGGGAAGAGACCCTTCCCCGAATGCCAGTCCGACGGCACTCGGGGAAGAGGGAAGCCAGCAGCCCATTTACCCGCCGGCCCATTTACAAAACCTAAACATACTAACCCTCACCCCCCGCACCCGACCTCGGCTCAGACGCCGCCGCCCACAGCCCCGCACCCGACCTCGCTCCCTCAGATCTAGGCCCGCGCGCCCCTGCTCGGTGAACGCCACCGCCGCCGCCTCCGCCGGCGCGCCCCGCCCACGCCCTCGCTGCCCCGCCCCTGCTGGTGTGCCCCGCCACTGCAGGCGACCGGCGAGCCCCGCCGCGGCCGCGAGGTCCCCCGCGGACGGCTAGATCTCCGGCGGCCGGCGGGCGAGCCCCGCAGCGACGCGCCCCGGCCTCGCTCCCGTCCTGCCCCCGCCCCGCCGGCGCGCCCCTAGCCCCTCCCCCTCGGTGGCCGGCGCACAGAGAGGCGGCCTCGAGCTCCTCCCCCTCGGCGCATGGACGGCTGCGGCCTCGAGCTCCTCCCCCTCGGCGCATGGACGGCTGCGGCCTTCCCTGCGAGGTGCGGCCTCGACCTCCCTCTCGGTGCGTACCCTCCTCCCGATCTGGACAGCAGCCACCTCCCTTCCTTAGGTAACTACAAGGCTCGTGTGGATTAATCAGACTTGTACATAGGATCATGTGTTGAAGTGCATCACCTAATATTTATATCAGTATGAGCACCACAGACCATGATGGATTGATGGTAGACCTAGAAAGAATGCAGCAAAACAGCATACTGTTGCCTGTGAGCCTTGTAGTATTTGTAGTGCAGGGAGCTTTGTGGGTCACTAATTCCTTTTATTAATTTTTTGAAAAGCTAACTAAAGTAAAGCCAGTGATCTGATTGTATCATGACCACATCATTCAGCAGCATGACTCAATTTGTTTAGAAATTAGGGTCTACTGGAATTCAGCAGGAATGCTGAATCCTTTAATCACAAAAGGCTTAGTCATATTGGGAGCATGATTTAACAGGATGGATCTATAATTTTTTCCGAACCAAGGACATGCTTATTTGCTTGCAGTCTGATAAATAAATTGGGAGCATGAACTTTATTTTATTCTTCTCTCAACCTCTTATCAGCTTGTGAATCGATGTGCCCTGAAAAAGACATGTTACTGAAAGATTTGCAAACATGGGACTGTTTTCAATTAAACTCTTGCCATGAAATTAAATTGCTCCATGTTTTAACAGAACAGTTAGATTCTCTTAGACTTAAAGTATTCTGATTCTAGCATGACTTTGTCATATCAAAGCTTATCTGATGTGAACTGTAAAGCTTCATTGTTGTGATATTTTTTTATTATCTTATATGATGTGAAATGTAAAGCTTCATTGTGAGTACCTTTGGTTTTAAGTTTACTTTCAGACAGCCATTATAACAGATATCTTTCTCCAGGACATGTACATGTGGCAGAGTCTTTCCACATTAAAGCATTTCCTTTTGTTCTGTTAGTTCAACTGCTAACTTAAACTAGTGCTCCTCCAGGACATGTAGTGGCAAGTAGTGGCTATACATACTCTAGTAGTGGTAAGTTCATTCCCATTTGTAAATTTAATGTTGTTGGATATGTTCAGATCCATAAAGAAAATAAAACAAGTCATATTTGCAAATTTCCTTTCATACTAATCGGTGGGCATGGGTCAGAAGCAATGTTGGTTTCTTTAGTATTCAGATAATTAGATCTTGCTTGTAAGTTAGCGGTCTCCTCTGCCATGACATCTGTAGACAAGATTCTTGATGACACCAAGGAAATTATGTTACATGCTTTGATGTGAAAAAAGGAGGGTGGATAATATGGAAAAAGTGATATATAATGGCCTTTTTGAACCTGGCTCACATGACCTGATTAACTTGCATACCCTTCTGTAGTGAACTCCTATTCCCTACATGATAGTGTAATAGTTCTGCAGTGTTGCAAATGACCCAACCTAAGCGCTTCATAGATGAAAAGCACTTTAATTTTCTAGATGATGGGGAAGAAAGGGACTTGACTTTTCAACTGTTTGAGATATCTTCTTCCGTTATAACAGTACAAATCTAGACTGCTAACACCAGATGTTACAGAATATAGTTGTTTTTGGCTAGAAAAGATGTTCTACAGGTGTAGTGGATTCAATACTAGCCTTAGTCTCTGTGTGGTATTATTGTGTACCTATTGTGTTTGTTCTCTTCTTTGCCATGCAGTGGTTGTTTGTTAGTCATGCAGGCTTGGAGGTATCTAGCTGGATGTAGAGCTACAGGCTTCCATAGTATTCTTTGTATATGAAATAAGTGTGTAACTACAATTTTAATGATACATGTAATCCATATTTTTTAATAATTGTTTTCATATTGTTACTATCCTGTTGAATTCAATATATGTTGCACTTTAAATATTTTGTTGTTCACACGGAAAAGGAATTTTTTTTAAAGAAAGAGGTGGCTTCCCCGAGTGCCTGGGCAGCGGCACTCGGGGAAGAGGGTTTTAAAAAAATAATGTCACCATTCTTCCCCGAGTGCCTAGGACAAGCACTCGGGGAAGAGGGTTTTTAAAAAAAAATGAAATGCCTTCCTCGAGTGTTGCACTCGGGGAAGAGGGTTTAAAAAAAAATCAAATTTCTTCCCCGAGTGTTGCACTCGGGGAAGAGGTTTTTCAAAAAAAAAAAACAGCGGATGGCACCGACGGCGTCAAATCTTCCCCGAGTGCTGGGACGACACTCGGGGAAGGCTTCCCCGAGTGCACGAGATTTGGCACTCGGGGAAGGCCTCTTCCCCGTGAACGGCTTCCCCGGTAGGCCTTCCCCGAGTGTTGCACTCGGGGAAGCCTTCCCCGAGTGTTTTGGGGTCTTCCCCGAGTGCATTTGACACTCGGGGAAGGGGGCGGCTCCCGTAGTGCTTGTCACAAACTTAATTTGTCTTGTGATTACTGTACCATTTTTTTGTTCTTTAATTTATGTCATCAGCACTTTGTCATTATATTATTTCTCACATTAACATAAATTATTTATTTCTTTAATTTCCTCATCAGTTAGCCTCCTAGCAAAAATCAAGGAGGACGCTGCCACATGGATGGTTAGATTGGTAGTGCCTAGAGTACATTGCTGTCTAGCCAGCTTTTTCCTATCTGCTTAATTTATCAAAAAAAAAAAAGATACACTCTCGTATCCGTTCTTTAAAAAAACAAATATATAGAAAATGGTTAACAAGACCGTACGTAGTATTGAATAGGTACACTTTGATGTTAGGTATATGCTTTAAAATGTTGGAATATACGACAATCTATAGCCACATCGATCCATTATCTGGATCTAGTCTTACGCTACATACTCTGCCTTTAGCCAGATATCGAACAATAAATTGCCCGGTCAGAGAGAAAAAAGAAGAATACTCTAAGAAAATGACGGGGTCATGCATGCATGTCTGTTTAATTTAAAAACAAAGTTAAGGGGAAACCCTTTCTCTCCTTGCTTTCTTAATTTCTGCGAGCAGGACATCCATTGTCTCTGCGTCTACTCTTCTGTATAGTATCAGATCAGACAATGCTCTTTCAATGTGAAAATTTTAATTCTTCCAAGACATACTGTAATGCCAACTTAATATACAATTGTAAGAGCAGTCTCAATGGAAGAAATCAACACGGTTTCCATAGCATAAGAAATCATCTATAGGAACTATTCTTCACCGTGGTAATGTCTTCGAGTAATGATTACTTTCTGTTTCTCTCTATCAATTCCACCAATGGGGAGCGTTGCATTAATCCTATAGAAACTAGTGGTTTCTCTCCAATGACAAATTCGTGGATTCTTGTGCATTGGGTCAAGAGTAGACATGATTTCTCCATGAGGAAACCATTTCTATGAATTGTGCTCTCTTTTTCATTAATTAGGCTGCCACATCATCATTTTACTTAGTTGGTGAGCTATTTAATAGGGATAGAACTACCATTAATACTCTATTGGGAGTGCCCTAATGCTCTTTGGATTATTACTGTGCATATTTCTTAGGGTATACTCAATTAATGATGGCTACACTCTTCAGTTTCCTGTAAATAGGCATGCTAGCTTAGGAGGTTGCAGCCATCCATCAGCAAACAGTACTAGGTAGTTTTTAAGTGACTGCACCTTATTAGCTCTTCGATTAGCTAGTAGGATCAACCCTTTAAATTCTCCACGAGAAATGGCCCTTAACAAGCCATGCAACAGTATGAGCAAAGTGGCTGATCTAATTGTAGTTATCCTACTTCTAGCCTCTCAAATCATTCCATCTCATGAAGCTCCTCTGATAGTAAAGAGAAAAAACCTATTGCAGTCAGCTACCACTGCTTCCACCACAAAATGGATGATCGGCGGCACGATCACTCCAACAGAGGGCCGTGTTCCGGCAGCGACAGAGGTATGCTATACACTTAGATACAGTGTATGTCTAGATGCATAGTAGTAATATGTATGAACTTAAAAAAGCAAAAAAAAAAAGGACCTACAATTTGGAATGGAGGGAGTAGATCTGAGTTGCATGCGTGTGCTACATTGTATGCAAGGTATGCTCGAGTTGTTGAACTGAGAATTGTATGGAAACTCGCATAAAATGTGTGTTATATATGTAGGTCGATGTATATATATAGCCATCCCCGCCAGCCATATGCATGGAGACTTATTAGGGTTGTTTACCAATAATGTAATATATGCATCTCACAGATCAGAATCACTCTCCAACGCGTATAAGCATTCCTCAATGTCCCGCCTTGACTATAGAATTAGTTATATAGGGTAGCCCGCCTCTGGCACGGGACGGGACAATATGTACTTATACAATGGGAGCCTATAAAAGTTTTCCGTTTTAATGATGCAGCACTTCAGTTTCACGGTTGAAGCAGCCTCATAATAGGGCATGCGTTCACCACCAACTTCCACACTTCACTAGTGGTACAATGATTCTGCGATGCTTTTGATAAGCAAATTAATTGAGCGAGTTGGCTAGCTGCTATACAAGTAAAATACTTAAGAAAAGGGGCTAACTGAAACCATCATGTTAATAAAATTTATTATAAACAAAGTCTAATTAAAATGGCCCATTATTCTATCTAGCTAGGTTTGTTCCGCATTACTTTTTCTGCCCCTCTTTTTAGTTAGGAAACTAAAACATCAAATACTAGTGAAACGAATGAAGGGCCAAAAGGTGGTGGACTTAGTTATTTGTATCTTGACACATGATAATAAATCAGACCCTTGCCTTTTGACAACATATATATAGTTTCTTAAGTGCTCCATATATATAGTTATTTAATTTAAAGATTTTTCATTTCTTTCTCCTTATGTGTGACAATATATTTCCTTAAAGAAAGTTGAGTGGCCTATATATGTATATTCAATTTTCACAAGATAAATTAAGATAGTAGAAAATGGTACCCGTACTGGCATATACGTACTACGAATTGAACTTGAAAAGCAGCGTTTTTTATATAAAAAAAATATGCAAACCAGTTTATGACCGACCTTGTACGTTGTTCTTATTCAATCTGCTGTAAAGCAGCAACCGTACGTCCAACTACTGGAACTGAATTTGATATATATGCAAAGCTGCGGTTAACAACGTACTCCACCAGCTGATTCAAGCCACACCAGTGCAAATCGCGCCTAGTGGTGGGGAGAGATGGATCGACGCATATGCATGCGCAGCTTTCTTTCCCTCGTCTTTGGAACTCATTATAAAACTGGGGCCGAATCAGACGTCGAATATCCCTTCGATCGGTTGGTCATCATGTGGGCTGCTATCTGGCTCCCTTTTTTAATTAGCCAAGGTAAAAGCTAGTTTGCTTGGGATTATTGTTTGAAGTACCTAGGTGTACTTGCATAAATATATGAGTTGCTGTGCTCACAAAAAGTCGATCACAATTCACAAGGGAGGACACTACGCATGTTCATGGCTCTTGCACGTTATTACGTTGTCGTTGTCCTTAGCTTGATCTGTGACTGTCATGCACTGACGATGCACCTGCTGCCGACTGACAGTGATGAGACAACGCAACTAATTAACCCTTTGCTCTCTCGAAGAGCCATCATTGCATCATAGCCATCGGAAAAGGAATGCCAGCAGTGGCCACATGCAAATGCTGCATATGCATGCATGTAGCTCGATCGATCTGGCTCTCGTGCACGTACACACGCGCACGATCGAGCGGCAGGAACAGGACACCCTTACATACGCCTCCAACTCTCGGGGGGACGCGACGTCGTGGGCATCGCATGCGCGCACGTGACACCTCGGTCGTCGACCAGTTCGTCGTTTTGCCGCCGTCAGGAGATGGTCACAAACAGTAGATTTTTGAGGTGTGTACATGTAAATAGAATATGCAATGTCGGCGGCCCGCCGTGGGAATATTCAGCCGCACCGACAAATATACTCTCGCAAAGTACAATAACAACTAGTATTACCCTAACTAGCTAGCTTAGCTCCTTTTTCAGTTGAGTCATTATGTTTAAAGTCTCGTACACTATGATGGCATATCAGCTAGCTAGCTTGCTAATCCTTTTGCAGCGCGTAGAGTTTTAAGAATGTACTGTACATGTAGCTGGAAAGATATATAATGACATTCAAACATCAGCTAGTGGTGAAAAGATTCTTGCGCGCGTAAAGTTTGGAATGATGGAATCTCCTTATTCCTATCCTAATTAAGGTGGAGGCTCGAGGTGAATGTGAATCTTTTGTAGATTCTCCATACACTTGCCAGAGCAATGGCCAATGGGAGTTAATTAGCAACCCTACGTACGTGCAGTGGGTGGCTGTTTATTTGGAGTAGTAGTACGTACTTTCTTTCCCGGCCTGTTGTATGCTTTCATGTAGATGTTGCTTTTGCTCTTCGGTACGTGCTCCTTTAGTGCCACTTTTGAGCTTGCAAGTTGCACTATTTAACACTAAAACAAAACAAGGTCGACAAGGGCGGCTCATTTGGCTTTTAGAGCGTACTTAGGGCCGCCATTTCGAGCAGACAGCAAGGTGTCAAGGCTAAATGGCAAAAGCCGGTACGGTGCGCCTTGATCTTGTCGTTGGTGGACAACAACTACGTCCAAGTCCAACAGCTAGCGGAGAGAATATACTAGCTACGGAGTATGTAGGCTATAGAGATCGATGGCGGCTGCGCCAGCCGCCGGTCAGATTGTTAATTACAGGTTTGTACACAACACACAAGCTAGTGTGTCGGCTATTTCCTCCCGTGCATGTGCATGTGAAGGGACTTTTGCTTGGAACAGAGCATGCTCTGGCCTGTACTGTAATTCTTTTCTCTTGCAAGTGTACTTTGATGGGTTTAAAAACAAGTTTGTGGCAGAGATCTGAATAGTACGTAGTACAAGTGAACTTGACCACTTTGACTGTTTAGATTGACTAAAAAATGTCGTCCGATCCTGGCTGTCTATAGCAAGTCGTGGATGCATGTTACTCAGCTCCTTTTTAGATTCTTTTTTCTCAATTCATGTCGTCATCTTTTTCAGTGTTTACAACATAATGTATCATCATCCTACCTAGGTTGATTCAGCATGAATCTAGCCAAGTACTTAGACGCCTCTGCGTTCATGATTAAGGGACGAGCTCGTGAAAATGCACGTAGCCATGCATGCGATGCGAGTAGCTCGCACTCGGCCGCCACAACTTTGGAACTGAATGGCACGCATGTGTGAGGCCTCATGGCACGTACGGTACGGCGCTCGAGGTGGAATATTCTCCTTGCTCGGTACTGTGTGACTAGCTTGTGCACGGTGGATTCTTCAATGCAAGCTATACTGCTATAACCGCCGCGGTGGACATTTCGTCTGGATTCCTCATATGCAGGGCACCGATGTTATGTCCTGGACCGAGTGATTCCCTCCACTTGCCACTAACAAAATGGAGGCAATGCTTCTTCCTTAATTGTAAGATCGATGTAACCGTCCCTTTGTATGTTCAGGCCTGTACCCTGATGTCGATCTCAAGGTGGCCTCATCATGTGTAATAATCGATCTCATTCTTTTTTGGAATCTCTTTCATTGGCTGGCTTCACCTGAAACATATTTCTTATCAAAATTGGGTGGTGAAGTTAACCATTACACTAGTATTTTATTCCTCCAAAAATATAGTAATGCACAATTACAGGGCATTAGTTTCACCATATGGTGGTGAACTTAACCAATACTGGTATTGTATTCCTCCCAAAAATACACTATTATTATAGGGCACATTCGTCCACCATATCACAACAAGTTCACCATCAAAGAAAGACATCATGAACATAGAGAGACTACTCAGGACATACTTTATTAATAAAATCAGTCGTCCCCTATAATATAAGTATTTGGCTTTCTAGGTACCCAGTTTGTGTTTGAATCTTTCCTCGATAACACTCCAATTCCGCATTGAGGAGTTTATTGTGATGCATCGGGATACCTAAGTACCTGAAGGGGTGCGATCCTATTTTACAACCAAACAATTCGATATATTCTCTCTCAAACTACTTAGCTTCTCCATAACAGAAGATCACTCTTTTGTAGAAGTTAATTTTAAAACCTGAAAATTATTCAATGACACATAACCACAATAGCTTCATGTTCTTAGCTTTCCCTATGAAAGATCTATTGTTATAGTTTCCTCGAAATTTTGATGTAATTCTACTGGGAAACCATCAGGTCCAAAAGATTTATTATGCTCCATTTGGAACACCACCTCATTTATCTCCTCTCAATGAACATAGCTATGAGGAGATTATTTTCCTCGTCCATTAGTTGATCGAGGTACGTCATGCATGCTAAATTATTATCCTCAGGTGGTCCGAACAACCCTTTGTAATAGTTTGTGATATAATCTTTCATATTAGCATCACTTACTATTACACCATCTTCTTGTTCTAGTTTAAAGATGTGTTGTTTCCCATGCTTAGCAAATGGAAATATTGGGTGTTATCATCACCTTCCAATAGGTCTTTAGTTTTAGCACTCATACCATTTGATTTCCTCCTCCCTTAGCAGGTGAACTAATCCTTCATTAAGGTAGTGTTTCAAATTTAATTTCTAGGTAAAGAGCATCACTACCGATTCAACAACAATAAATTCAAAACAATGGTAGCTTCTTCAAGCTTAATGTATCTGATCTTGAGGTGGCTTCATGTAAGGAAGTCTCACATTCTGTTTAAATCTCTTACTTCTTGTTGGCTGCATGGTTTCACTTGAAACATATTTCTTTACCAAAATTGGGTGGCAAAGTTTATTTCTTTACCATTGATTGCCGCCTGTCGGGGTTTGTTACCGCCGGCAAGTAAATTTATACGAACGCGTGTTTGGATCTGGATGGTTGCACAAGAGACACTTGGGGTTATACTGGTTCGGGCCTCCAGAGAGTAATACCCTACGTCCAGTCGAGGGGAATGTGTTCTTTATGCTCAAAGGTCTGTAGTAGGGGTTACAAACAGGTCGGGAGAGGGTTTCTGAGCCCAAGTCCCTAGTGCGCGTGTGCTAGGTTCTTGTAGGAGTTCTGCGTACGTGAGTGAGTGAGTGACTACGGGATGATATGAGATGAGATATCGATACTGAGTGTGTGTGGGTGGGAACGAACGTGTGTTACAAGTGTTCCTCTCCTCCCCTTTTATAGTCGCAAGGGAGAGGTCTAGGGGGGTAAAATCGAGGGTGTAGACTAGATTACAGCGTAGGGTGTCCTTCTCCGCATTGGATCGTCAGAATGGTGCGGCGAAGAACTGTTACGAGTTGCAGGTGACGGCGTAGGTCTCCTGGAATCGCGTGTCCCGAGTAGTCGTCCCCGGGGCTTCTCGTGCTCTCCTCCGAGTAGTTCGCCAGGTGCGGGGTGTAGGCTCCTTACCCTAACCCTGTCGGCAGGAGCACGTCTTTCCTGGGTACTGTGGGAATGGAGTGGCCTATGCTACGACGTTCGATGTTTTGGGGGGAGGCATTCACTGTGCCGTTCGTGGCGCAATGCTCCCCGTGTCGTTCGTGGTACGACGTATACTGTGTCGTTCGTGGCACAGCAGGCGAATCCGTCCCCTGACACCAGATTAGCCTGGTCAGGGAGGCCCTGTGCGGAGGGGTTGACACGTGGCGGCCCGTGGGTTAGCGTGCCCAGATATCACGGGATATCGGCGGAGGGTCCACGTCGATGCAACCCTCGTTGTGAAGCCTTGAGCTTGTCGGGGGCGGAAAACTACTTGTGCGAGCAGGTAGTCTACGCTATGCCTTTCGATGCTCAGGGAGCAGCACGCACTGTGTCGTTCGTGGTGCAGTGCGCATTGTGCCGTTCGTGGTACGGCATGCACTGTGCCATTCGTGGCAGGGCAGACGGATCCGCCATCTGACACCAGATCGGCCTGGTCAGGGCGGCCTGTCGTGGAGGAGCGGGCACGTGGCGGCGTGTGGGCGACCGTGTGCGGATATCCTGGGAACTCAGCAGGGTACCCACGGCGCCGTTGCCTTCGGTGGGAAACTTGAACTGGTCGGTGACGGAAACTACTCGTGCGAGCGAGTAGTCGGGGAAGGAGACGGAAACTTTTCGTACGAATCACCATGCGGTCGAGGACTTTGTCGCGTGGGCCGTCATGTACTCGGAGGGGGAGGTAGTGGGGCACGTGGGCCGCCCACCTCCTGGCCCATGACGAAAACTGGTCGTACGGATTGCCAGGTACTCGGAGGTGTAGCACTCGCTGTACTAGCTGCTAAGTATGCTGTGTGTTAGTCCGTACTGCGTTTTTTGGAGGTCGTGATGGGCCCTGGTCTGGGGCCTTGTCAGTAGCCCTCGAGCCTAGTGAGGGAGTCAAGGACTCGCTCCCAGGTTCAACGTCTGTGAAGACGAAGAGGTTGGATATGTTTCTTCCGACGGGGGCGCGTGAGCGCACCCGCGGGTGATAGCCCCCGAGCCCACGGACAAGTCAGAGACTTGTGCGTGGGGTAAAATGTTGAAGTCCTGAACTCGTGGGAGTTATCGTACTGTTGCATGTTTGCGCGAAAATGCGCGCCGTGAGTGGAGATTTTGCGCCGATCGCGAGATCCGCGAGGCCCGCCATAGGTGACGTGGCAGTGCCCGCGTGAATGGTTGGCTCTGGCGGGCACATCTTTTGAGGAGCGACGCTTCGGCGCGTGTAGTAGGTGGCCCGAGGCGGGCCCGGGCAATAACTGCTGAGGGAACAGTCATTTCCTCTTATATACCACAGCTGCTGGTTGGGATTTTTCCCCCTTCTTCTTCCTCGCTCGCACCGCCACCGCTGCTTCTTCCCTAGCTTCCGCATTCGCCGTGCTTTCGCTCTTGCGCCTTCCTCGGCCCCAATCGCGAGCTCGCTCCTCGCTACCGCCGCCATGTCGAACTGGGCGTCTTCAAGCGTGACCTGGTCCACGCTCGACCGCCTCGTCGCCGACGGCATGCTGCCGCGACTCACTGAGGCGGAGGAGTGGAAGCTTCCCAGAGGCGAGCGTGCCCCCGAACCCCCGACGGGATACGTGGTCTCATTCGTGGCCTTCCACGAGTGCGGCTTCTCCGTCCCAGCGGGACGATTCATTCATGCCGTACTCGAGGAGTATGGCCTTCAGCTCCACAACCTCAACCCGAACAGTGTCCAGCAGATGGTGGTGTTCGAGGCGTTGTGTGAGGGGTACTTGCGCCAGGGAGCCCACTGGGAGTTGTTCCGATACTTTTACAAATTCGTGTGCCTGAAGGACGACCGCACCGCGGCGGCGATCGGGTGCGCCGGACTTTGGGGGAGGCAAGGAAGGATGGACGAGTACATCTCCACCTCCCTGACGAGCTCCAACAGCGGGTAGCACCGGGATTGGTTCTACCTCAAGAACGACCGCGAGCACCCGCTTCCCGAGTACACCGGCCTGTGGTTCGACCATGCGCCGGAGAAGTGGAAGTACAGGCCGGAGAAGAAGAACCAACCCCGGTTCCTTCCGGACGCCCTCAAGGCCCTCCAGACGCTCCGTGACCATGGCGTGGATTTTGTCGCCATGATTGGCGGCTACCACGTGAGGGGGGTCGTTCTGCTCTGACGACGCCCCCTACGCATCTTCGAGATGACGGCCGACTGGGCTCCCTTCGTGGGGACGGTGACGGCCGACCCTCTGCCTCGGGGGAAGAGATCCAACACCGGGTGTCGCAGGCCACCGGGATCACCTACTTGTTCTGGCCGCCGCCAAACTCACTGTCGATGCTCCCTGACCCGACCACCTCGGCCCTGGTACGCTTCTCTTGGCACCTTCTGGCTCGTTCCTAGGATTTTCTCGGCGGGTAATAACTTTCCCGTATTTGTCCAAATGGGGAAGGTGAGCATCCTTGCCTCACGCCCCCCTCTGGAGGAGGACCGGGTGCTCACTCGGATGCTCGCCGCGAGGGACAAGCGGCAAGCCGACCGCAATAAGGCCCACCAGCAGAAGGAGATTGAGAAGCGGTCGAGGAATGACGACCGTGCTTCACACTGGCGTGCTCAAGAGGCCGACGACTCTGAGAACGAGGATCCCTCGTCGCCGCCGCCGGATACGGGGGATTCCGAATCCGAGTTCACGTGGACCGACGACGAGCCGCCGGTGACGTCACAGACGCGCGGTGGGTCAGAGCCTGCCTCGGCTACTGCGGGCGCCAGTTCGAGCCGACAGGCACCGCCCCGGTCTCCCCGAGTAGACCGGTCCGGGACGCGCAGCCGCACCTCTCAGCACGGCCACCGCGAGAGGAGTAGGAGTTCCCCCTGGTGCGGTGACCCCGCTCGTCGTACGGCGGGCACGAGGCATAGCGCCACCCCTCTTCGCACCGGAGGTCGGACTCCCTGTTGGGACACTTGCCGCAGGAGCGGAGAGGCACGCCGGGAGTTTCTCCTCCGCCCACGATTCAGGGCGGGGGATCGGACACCGCTCAGTGACGTCTCCCATCCGTCATCGTTGCCGGGAACCGGCTTGCACCTGCCCTGAGTTCTGCTCCGTCCTCAGGGAGCAAACGAGCTGCGTACTCCCCGAGCTTGACCTCGAGGGGCCCGAAACGGGCTCGCAACATCGCGGAAAGGTAAGCTTCGAGTTAATTTTTTTTGGTCATCATTCCAAATTCCTGAGGAATGTGTCTGCCGCCTGCTGTCGTCATGACACCCTTCCTGTTTCAGGGCGCTCGACCCCAGCATGATGGCACTGGCGCCTGTGAAGATGTTGCGTCGTCTGGCTCAGGTAGCCAGGGATGTGCTGTCGCCGGGCGGTCTGCCGCCAACCTCCCCATCGGGTGCGGCCGTCGAGGAGACGAGAGGGTCCATGACCCAGGAGATGGTAGTCCCGCCGATGGGAGCCGAGAGCCCTGCTCGAAGCGACCTGTCGATGTGGCATATGGGATTGGGGGGCGAAGCCCCCACAGAAGAAGCACTTGCGGCCCGCACGGCCGAGTTGGAGAATTGCCTGTCCGGGCCTCAGGAACACCCCGTGGAGGATCCTGCCCCTGAAGCGCCGACAGGAGATGTTGAACCACCAGCCCCCGAGTCGTTGGCGGGAGCGGGCGACACCGCGGCGGATGTCGAGCTGCCAGCCCCCGAGTCATTGGCGGGGGCGGGCAGCGCTGCTGCGGATGCTGGGACCCCAGCCCTCGAGTCGCTGGCTGGCACGGAGGACGCCATGGTGGTCATGTAGTAGGCCATCCCTGCCTCCGAGGAGACCCCGGCCACGACGATCGTTGAAGTGACTGAGGAGGTCGCCCCGGTCTCGTCGGCCGTCACCTCCGCGAACAGCGTCGTCCCCCCGCCGAACGCTCCGGAGGTCGTCGTCATCCCGGAGTCGCCTTCCCCCACCGCCTCTCCTCTCGCGATGGTGGAGGAGCGGGTGCCGCCTCTGACCTTGGAGGTCGGAGAGGGTTCGAGGGGCCCGGGAGCGTCCCTGCCAGCAATCGAGGAGCAGGAGGAGGCGTCGCTGCTCTGGCTGGTGCCTGTCTCACGGGTCCAGACCTCCACCGACTTCGACGTCGACAGCGGCGCGGAAGCCGTGGCCCGCCGTAACCTGGAGAGGGTCCTGCGCCAGAGCGAGCGGGCCCTGCGTCAATCGGGGCGGGCGCTCATGGAGCTGGTCGTGCCTGTCGCGAGGGTGAGTCGCAGATTTCGTCTTTCCTTCTTCCATTCATTCTCTTGACTTGTCGTTTTTCTGACCGCAAAACTCATTCGTAACATAGGAGCTCATTGGGTGCAATGACGACAGGCTCCGCGTCATCGCGGCGCTCCGGGCGGAGAAAGCCCAGCTGGAGGCGCAGTTGGCCGTGACTCACCTTGTCATGGCAGCAGGCGAGGTCGGTAGAACGACCAAGCGCGCCACTTTTGAGGTGAGGGTGAAGTCCGCTGAGGACAGCGCGGCCGCCACGCAAGCAGAGAAGACCTCCCTGGAGGAGAGGCTGGCCGCACCGGAGCAGACAACGTCGGAGCTACGCTCCAATGCCGAGGCCGCCGCCCGGTCCGCCCGCCAGGAGAAGATAGAGCTCGAAGCAAGAGCAGGCCGAGCCGAGTCTGATCCCCAGATGGCTCGTGAGAGGGTGACCGCTCTGGAGGCCCAAGTCCGTGACGTCACCGCCGCGAAGGACCAGCTTTAAGAAGTCACCAGGAAACGCGAGGAGGAGATCCTCGGTGAGTATCCCGCGACCTGTTGCCTTTTTCGTTTCTCTTCTCATGTAGTCGTTCGATCTGGTGACGTTATCTTGTTTTTGATGACGAGCAGTTCTCCGCACGTCCCGCGACGACTTGACCAAGCAGCTCGTGGATAAGGAACGTGTCGAGGCCACCCAGCTTGTCAAGAACGAGAAGCTGGCAGAGCTCGCCCGCGAGTCTACCGAGAGGCTGAACAATAAGAGACACACCTCTTTCGTGTTTCACCCTTCTTGAACATGTCGCTTTCCGTTGACATGTGTCCCTTGTTTGCTTCAGAGACCGTGGCGGATCTGGAGCAGGCGCGGAAATCGCACGAGGCAACCAAGGAGACCCTCGCGCTGGTGCAGTCGATCCGTGACAAGATGGCCGAAGCCATCATTAAAGTGATGGACGATCTTGGGGTCCTTGCTAGCTCCAATCTGAAGGACCGCCTGGCCCGGGCCGCCGCGACGGCTCGCCGGCAATCACTGGATGTGGCACGCGACATCGTCCGCAAGGTGGTGGCGATCTTCTTGTCACACTACCTGAGGCTGGACCGGAGGTTGCTGAGCAAAGGGTGGTGCCCGGGTTATGACGACGCCGGCTATGATCGCATCGAAAGTGGCGCCGTCGACTTCGCCGAAGTCATGATGAAGCACGCCCTTCATGATCTGGGCCTGTAAGAAAGACAAAGTAGCCTCGCAGGGGCTTTTGATTATGCCTGTGGTAACTTGTAACAAACTCGTGGGTCAGGCGACCGTTTTTGTTTTAAGTTAAGGGTTCATTTGTTTATGTTCATTACACTTCCCCCGAGTAGTTAGGAAACTTGTGAGTTCGAGTAGTACGGCCTAAGACTTCGTTGGTGGTGTCTTGTTCCGTAGCGGCGAGGGCGTAGGAACCTGGCGACCCGGGCGGACTTAGCCTTAAAGCAGTACCGCTCGGGCAGGCAGCCCCCAAGTACTTTGAGAACGATAGACGAAAGCGTGTTTTTGCAAACAAGAAAACTCTTTGGAGTTTATAGTTTAGACGGTTGCCCGACTGCCTTTGAGGGAGCGAGTAGAGTGACAACTCGAAGTCGCGAACTTTGCTCGTGGGTTTTGCACCGTAGCCGCAGGGGCATAAGTACTCGAGGCCCGGACGAGCGCAGGCTCACGACCGCACGAATTATCATCCATCTCCATTTAGGAAGTGTGGGCGTACCATGGCGATCATATGAGAAACCATAGACGGTTTTTGATGGAAAAAAGTTTTCGAAACGTGTCGGGAAGGGGCGCCGTGGCCCCAAGTAGCCCCCGAGCCCATGGACAAGTCAGAGATTTGCCCATGGGATGAGACAAGCTTAAAAATGTTTTACTCGAGTAAAAGACATAAGCTTGAACGAAGATATCATCTCACAAAAAAAAAGTAGCTCGGAGCTCTTGCATTATCATAAGATGAAACGAAAGGAAAAACTAAGGGTAAAAGCGGTGTAACTGCTCTATGTTCCATGTGTTGGAGATGACCCTGCCGTCCTCGTATTTGAGCTTGAAAGTTCCCGAATGGAGCACTTGGTCGACGATGAATGGACCCTCCCATGGCGGCGAGAGCTTGTGCCGGCCCTCGTTGCTTTGAACTCGTCGGAGGACGAGGTCACCGACTTGGAACTCGTGTTCCCGTATGTTGCGCTCGTGGTAGCGACGTAGAGCCTGCTGGTACTGTGCCGAGTGGAGGAGAGCGACGCTGCGCGCTTCATCTAGCTGGTAGATGGCGTTTTTGAGGGCGACCTGGTTGCCTTCTTCGGTGTAGGCTTGAACTCGTAGGCTGCCGTAGTCGATGTCTGTCGGGAGGATCGCCTCCAACCCGTGGACCAGGAAAAAGGGCGTGCAGTTGGTGGCCCGACTAGGCGTGGTGCGCATGCTCCACAGAACCGACGGGAGCTCCGCGGCCCATGTTGCTCAAAACTTCTCGAGACGTTTGAAGATCCGTGGGTTGAGGCCTTGCAGGATCATGTCGTTCGCCCTTTCCACCTGCCCGTTGCTCCTTGGATGGCTGACGGCGGCCCAGTCCACACGAATGTTGTTGTCGTCACAGAACTTGAGAAACTTTTTGCCGGTGAACTAAGTGCCGTTGTCGGTGATGATGGAGTTCGGGATCCCAAAGCGGTAGATGATGTCGGTGAAGAACGCGACGGCTTCCTCGGAACGAATGTTTGTTATGGGCTTGGCCTCGATCCACTTCGAGAACTTGTCGATGGCCACGAGCACGTGTGTGTAGCCCCCGGGCGCCTTCCTCAAGGGTCCAATCATGTCCAATCCCCAGACCACGAAAGGTCAGGTGATAGGAATGGTTTGAAGCGCCTGCGCCGGGAGGTGGGTTTGTCGTGCATAGAATTGGCAGCCTTCGCAACTGTGCACGATTCGAGTCGCGTCAGCGACTGCGGTTGGCCAGTAAAAACCTTGTCGGAAGGCTTTTCCGACAATGGTCTTTGGACCGGCATGGTGCCCACATGTGCCGGCATGATTTTCCTGGAGCAGCTCTTTGCCCTGGTCGGCCAGGATGCAACGCATGAGTATGCCCTCGGCGCCCTTTCGTCAGAGCTCACCATCGACCAGTTTGTATGACTTGGCCATGCATGCAATTCGTCGGGCTTCTTCCTTCTCGGGCGGCAGCTTTCCCTCGACCATCCACTCGAGGATTGGGATTCTCCAGTCTAGGTCTTCAAGATTGTGCTCTCGCGCCTCGTCGATCTCCATCACTTCTTGCGTCGAGGGTTCTGGTGGCTTGTCCTCCTCGGAGCGGACAGACGGCTCGTACTAGTCACTGGTGAAGACCCCGTGCGGAACGGGTTTTCAATTTGATACCACTTTTGTGAGAGTGTCTGCTACTTCATTGTACTTGCGCAGTACATGATTGAGCTCGAGACCGTGAAACTTGTCTTCCAACTAACGCACCGCTTGGCAGTACGCGGCCATTTTTAGATTCAAGCAGCTCTTCTCCTTCATCACCTGTCCCACGACCAGGTCGGAGTCCCCCCGGATCTCGAGACGTCGAATCCCAAGTTCGAGAGCGATCTGGAGACCGTTGACGAGGGCGTCATACACATTGTTGGAGGCCGCGAATGTAGTCGGACCATGTACTCCATACGCACGCCCAGAGGCGAGATGAAGACAAGTCTGACCCCGGCTCCTTCTTTCATGAGAGACCCGTCAAAGTACATAAGCCACGTCTCGTGCTCGATGGGAGCAGGGGGAGTCTGGATCTCTGTCCACTCAGCGATGAAGTCGGCCAAAGCCTGCGACTTGATGGCGGTGTGGGGCGCGTATGTGATGTTCTGCCCTATCAGCTCGGGGTCCCACTTAGCGATTCTTCCTTCTGCTTCTGGGCTCTGTATGACCTCGCCAAGCTGGTATTTGAACACCATTGTGATGCGGTGCGAGTCGAAATAGTGTCGGAGCTTCCTCTTGGTGATGAGGATAGCATAGATCAACTTTTGGATTTGCGGGTACCGCGTCTTCGAGTCGGAGAGGACCTCGCTTACAAAATAGATGGGGCGCTGCACCTTCTGTGTCTTCCCGGGCTCGTCTCGCTCGACCACTAGCGCCGCGCTCACGACCTGAGTCGTTGTGGTGATGTATAGGAGCATAGGCTCTTCCTCTGCCAGTGCGGTGAGCACCGGTGGGCTTTCGAGTAGGTTTTTGAGCGAGTCGAGCGCTTCTTGCACTTCGGGCGTGCACGTGAAGTGCTTCGACTTCTTCATGAGTTTGTACAGTGGCAAGCTGTGTTCACCTAACCGGGCGATGAATCTGCTGAGAGCAGCGAGGCATCCTGTGACGCGTTGCACTCCCTTCAGGTTTGTAATTGACCCATGCTTGTGATCATGGAGATCTTCTTGGGCTTCACCTTGATACCGCGTTCCGACACAACGAACTTGAGTAGCATGCCTCTGGGGACCCTGAAAACGCACTTCTCGGGATTAAGCTTCACGTCGTGCTCCCTTAACCTTTCGAAGACCGTGGTGAGGTCGGGGATCAGGTCGCCCACCTTTTTTGATTTCACCACGATATCATCTACATAGGCCTCGATCAGCCGTCCGATGAGGTCACCAAAGACACATCGCATTCATCTCTGGAACGTGGCTCCTGCATTCTTCAACCCGAACAGCATTGATGCGTAGCAGAACACACCGAAAGGGGTGACGAATGAGGTCGCGAGCTGGTCGGCCAAGCTCATCGCGATTTGGTGGTACCCAGAATAAGCGTCGAGAAAACAGAGAGTTTCGCACCCGGCAGTCGAATCGACTACTTGATCTATACGTGGCAAATGAAACAGATCTTTTGGACACGCCTTGTTCAGGCTCGTGTAGTCGACACACATCCTCCACTTTCCATTCTTCTTCTTAACGAGTACAGGATTTGCTAACCACTTGGGGTGGTACACTTCACGGATGAAACCTGTACTAAGGAGCTTCTTGATCTCCTCGCCGATGGCCTTGCACTTGTCCGAGTTGAAGAAGCGAAGACGCTGCTTGATCGGCTTCGAGCCGGGCTTAATGTTAAGCTTGTGCTCGGCGACCTCCCTTGGAATTCTTGGCATGTCGGAGGGTTTCCACGCGAAAATGTCGAGGTTCGCGTGGAGGAAGTCGACGAGCGCGCTTTCCTATTTGGAATTGAGCGCCGTCCCGATACGGATCATGCGGCCATCGTCGGTGACGGCCACCTCGGCGGGCTCGAAAGAGCATGCCGCTCACTTGGATGACTCGGGGATGTCTTGGTCCTCAGAGGGGGCTCTGCAGCGAGCTTCTCGGACCGGATCAGTGCCTCAGCGAACTGGAAGCACTCAGCATCGCACTCGTATGCGTACTGGAACGTCGTACCCACTGTGATGATGCCCTTCGGACTGGGCATCTTCAGCTTGAGGTACGTGTAGTTGGGGACAGCCATGAACTTTGCGTACGCTGGCCTTCCGAGTATCGTGTGATACGTCCCTGGGAACCCGACCACCTCGAAGGTGAGGGTCTCCTTCCGGAAGTTGCTCGGTGTTCCGAAAGTGACGAGCAGGTCGATCTGCCCGAGGGGAACTGCCTCCATCCCGGGTACAACCCCGTGGAATGGCGCCGTCGATGGCCGCAGTCAGGACCGCGGGATCCCCATGTCGTGGAGGGTCGAGACGTAGATGACGTTGAGGCCGCTGCCTCCATCCATCATCACCTTGTCCATGCGTTTAGAGCCAAACAAGGGTGCCATGACCAGTGGGTTGTTGCATGGCCGTGGCACATGATCAGGATGGTCACGACAGTCGAACGTGACTAGTGTCTCTGACCACTTCAGATACGTCGGCATTGCGCACTCGACATGGTAGACTTCTCGCCGGATCAGCTTTTCCTGGCGTCTGGGTGGCCACGCCTCCAAGCCGCTGAAGATCGTCATGACAGCTCCATCTTCGTGGGGGTAGCCAGCCTCGTCATTGCCCTTGTCCTTCCCTCCGTCGTTGGTCGAAGCGGTGTCACGCTTCTTCAGCGTGCCGGCGAGGTAGGCCTTCATCAAGTTGCAGTCCTTGAGCGCGTGCTTGACCGGGCCCTCATGGTTGGAGCATGGTGCCTCCAGCAGCTTCTCGAAGTGATCCTTGGGTGGATTCCCCCTGGGCCTCGCCGCCTTCCGATCGATGACAGCTACAAGGGTGTCATCACGGTACCGCTTGTCTTTGTTCTTCTTCTTCTTATTGGACGGAGCGGACGGACCCCCATCAGCCTCTGCTGGTTGCTTCCCTTTGCTGGTGCCGGGAGTGAGCGTCGCGGCTACAGCTTCTTCTCCGTTGGCGTGGTCTGCGGCTTTGTCGAGGAGCTCCCGAGTAGATCGTGGCTTCCGTCGCCTGAAACGGTGGACCAGCGTGGCACACGTGGTGCCGTTCTGGAATGTCGAGACGATATCTGTGTCGGTGGTGCTGGGCAACTCGGTGCACCACTTGGAGAAGCGCCGGATGTAGTCGCATAGGCTTTCGCCTTTCATCTGCTTGCAGTTGCGCAGGTCCCACGGATTCCCTGGTCGGGCGTACGTGCCCTGAAAGTTGCCGATGAAGGCGTCACGTAGCTACGACTAGCTGTCGATCCAGCCTCGAGGCAGGTGCTCGAGCCACGTGCGGGTCGAGTCTGCGAGGTGCAGCGGGAGGTTCTTGATGATGAATAGGTCGTCCCGTGCACCACCGGCGTTGCACGCCAGTCGGTAGTCTTCTAACCAAACGCTAGGGTTGGTTTCTCGATCGTACTTAGGTACGGAGGTCGGAGCTCAGAAACGCGAAGGGAAACGTGCGTTGTGCACATTCTTTCCAAAGGCTCGGGGCCCTTGGGCGTCGGGCGAGTTGCTTCGGCTGCGATCCTCGTCGCTATCGTAGCGGCGACCGCACTGCCGGTTGTACTCCTTGTGAGGTTGTTGCTCGCGATCATCGTCACGACCCGCATCCGCCCTCTGTCGCGCCTTGATAGTGTTGCGCGTGTCGTGATCGGGACCTAGGCGGCTCTTGACGGGAATGTTGACCTCCTCGGACCGGCGCGGTTGTTGCGACGGTGCCGCAGGTAGTCGTGGCTCGGAGTGCCCGCGACCCTACGAGCCCCGCTGACGAGAAGCAGAGCTCTTCGCTTGCTGCACGGCGGTAGTCTCGAGGAGTGTCTTGATTTGTTGATGCATCTCCTTTTCCTGGGGTGTGGCAGGCTCTGGGATCTTCCAGAGAAGAACTGCCGCCACCGCCAGATTTTGTGATGCCCTCTTGAAGACGGGCGTGCTGTTGACGACGTCTCGGTCGTCGTTGATGATGCGCTGCTGGACGTCCCTCATGCGTACGCGAGCGGGAGTCGGGTTTGGGTCCTGCCTGAGTTGTTGGTGGAGCTGGGCCCGCTCGTCGTCGAGCTGGCGTTGTGCATCCTCCAACTCGTCAAGTCGTGCCCGTTGTGCGGCGCCGTTGGGTGGGTCCTGCGCCACAGCCACACTGTCTGTTGTAGAGCTGTGGGCGGAGTGGACGACCCCTTCTGGAGTCTGGGCCGGCACTGGCACGATCGGGGCGTTGCCAATGACAAAGCACTCACGTGTAGGGTCGTACCCCTCGTCGTCGGAGTCGTCGGAGTAGCCGAAGCAGTAGTCTGCCGCTGTCTGGAAGCGGCGGAAAGCGCCGACTTCCTGGAGCTCGGTATAGTCCCACTCCGGGCCAAAGATATCGTCCGTGCCATCGGTGTCGAGGTACTGTTCATCAGGCGAGGTCGCCGGGAGCCTCATGTTGCATACGAGGCGATGGCTCGGGAGGTTCTCGTACGCGGCCAGGTCCGCGCCTGACGATGAGGAGTATGATGTCATCGTGTCGTGCGTCGCGTGGGGGTATAGTGGTCTCGGCACACTTCCCCTGGCGTGGCGCGCCGTTGAGCCTGATGATGGCAGGGACTCTTCTGCGGCGTGGATGGGTTGTGGCTCGCCGGCTTCGACCCGCGGAGGGGAGCTAGCGCTTGCCACCCTGCGTCGCTCCGCTTTGGCCTGCCGCGAGCGCTTGCCTAAGCGCCTCTTACGCCGGGGCGATTGTGGAGCGGCAAACGCCGGAGCAGGCGCTGGCGCAGGTGCGTTGGCACTCCTATCGAGGAGGCGCATGACATAGCCGTCTCCGGTCGCTTGGAAGTTCAGGCTCCCGAAACGGATCTCGAGTCCGGCCGGGAGTGGGTCGGATGATCCCATGGGGTAGCTCATCAGTGGCGGCTTGGCGATGATTACCGTCGAAGATGATGAAGAAGGGGCTGTGCAGACCCTGAAATGAACGTCAAGACACGCGAAGGCCCCTACCTGGCGCGCCAACTGTCGGGGTTTGTTACCGCCGGCAAATAAATTTATACGAACGTGTGTCTGGATCCGCACGGTTGCACAAGGGACACCTCGGGGTTATACTGGTTCGGGCCTCCGGAGAGTAATACCCTACGTCCAGTCGAGGGGAATGTGTTCTTTATGCTCAAAGGTCTGTAGTAGGGGTTACAAACAGGTCAGGAGAGGGTTTCTGAGCCCAAGTCCCTAGTGCGCGTGTGCTGGGTTCTTGTAGGAGTTCTACGTACGTGAGTGAGTGACTACGGGATGATATGAGATGAGATATCGATACTGAGTGTGTGTGGGGGTGGGAACGTGTAACGCCCTGGGTTTTCAGAATCGGAAAACCCAGCTTTTTGTCTCATGTTAGTCCTTGGATCAGACGCTAACACGCACAGGCATTCATCACAGATAAATATCACAGTCATACAACAAAATAAAGCATCAGAGTACGAATATTATTACATATCCTGAATAATGGAGTACATCAATACACGCCTCTTGGCGGAATAACATGAATAAAAGCCTACGCAGCGGTAGCTAGCTTCCAAAAGGTGTCTCCATCTTCATTCGTCTCCCACAGGCATCCTTGAGCGCAGCGACGTGCCCCTCAGTTGTACCATCCGTCGGCATTGTTGTCGAAGTCTGACTCGTACCCTGCAAGCTCAGGGGCTATCCCCAAGGATTGGGATAGGTCCACGTCACCAACCGTATGCAAGCATTAAGTGGCCTACTTCTAAGGGTAAAGAGAGTATCAAGGTAGTAGCTGGGTTTCCTATGCAGCAGCAGCATCATAATAAGAGTAAAAACTCCATAATTCCCACCATTTCCCATATCTCTCATCCGCAAACGGTTACACTTGGTCTCCCAGATCACCGTCACTATCACCTATCTCCATCTAGGGCCGGTGCGAGAACTCCCACTCCTCGCACCTCAATGGTTGCACCCGGATCCGCGAGGCAGAGGGAGCAACTCTCCTCTCCCCGAATACAACCACGGCTCACCATACACTCTCATCCTATAAGGGGGGAGGTAGAAAACCCAAAACGTAAGAGTCGGAGAAACAACGGGCATGTCCATAACCGAGGACACGGCTATACGTATAGATCTAAACTCTGCAGAGCGTGTACACTAGTACCCAACTCGGAATAGTACCCGGACGGTGTACGGCCGACCGAGCCTACCCTACCGAACGAACACCTAGGAGTTACAATTCCATCCTGCATCCGGGTCTCGCTGCGGTCCTTCGCAAAGGACCACCCCAGAACTGTGAAAATGCCCCCGTGTGGCCACACGGGGAGCACCCAAAGGGAAGGGACTTCACCCTAACCCTCTCACTGATACCCTCTATCCTACTGGCAGGTATGGTATCACACTTGCTAGGGTCGAACGGTCCTATCCCCACTCTCGGCGAGGTGGTGTGTACGAAAGTCCCATGTAACAGGCGACCCACTCGGTTTCAGACCGGGGCAAGCTCCTATCCTCCAAGTCATCACAAAATCCCCAACACCTGTGCTCCTAAAATAGTGTACTCGCCATAGGTACCAAACTGGGCAACGTCCGAGAAGACGATCCCTGGCCCCCGATCCCGGATCGGGTTGTCTTGAGCTCACCCCCGCCAAAGTATCCCAAAACACCTTCTCCTGTCGGTTTTTCCCACACACGCCAAGAAACTACCACAATAATCCCAACACATGCATAGCAAGCTCAGCGTATCGTCATGCATAAGTAAAGTAGTAGTAGCAGGTCAATCAAGGACAAGTATGTAAAAGAGGCTATGCACGGGTTCATCATATTCATCACTACGCAATAAATAAAGCACTAGCAGTTCTAATAGCCATGCCAAATGGGCATTCAAAGTAGGTCAGGCGTGAACCTGGGTGCGAGTAGTCATCGTAGCCGAGGTCGTCGTCGTAGTCCTGGTTCAGCTCTCCGGCTCCGGCGGCTCCTAGAATCGTAATAAAATATAAGCACGGGTGCTAATTGCAATAAAATCCAAGAGGAGGAACCATTAAGACCCAAAAAGAGGCAAACTCTAGCCTAGTGCAGAGTTTGGATTTTTAGAAGATTTTCAGAAGAAGTTTTGTATTTTTCGGAGTTAAAACGGATTTAATATGAATTTCCAAAGATAAAATAGATTTCTGAAAATCAAATACGCATTTACAATATTGCAGACTTTAGGCTATCTCTACCGTAACCCTAGCTGACTCATAACCGGCTTATAGCCGGCTACAGGCCAGCTCCAGCGCCTATGTGGCGGCCACCTGCGCGGCTCTAAGCCGGCGCAAGCTGGCGTGGCCGCCCACGTGGCTGGTACACGCGGCGGGGCGCGGCGGATCCTGGGTGATCCACTGCGGCTCGGTGTGACGCGGGTGAGCGTGTGGCCGGGCCCTGGGTGGCCGGCCGCACGAGATCCTAGCAGATCGTCTATGGCGTCGCATGTGTGTGTGTACGTGTGGGGTAAACCCCCAGGGTTCAAGGGCGGCGCCAGCACGTCTCGGCGAAATGCCGCAGAGGAGCAGCGGTGCGGTCTGAGGCTCGCCGGCGGTGAGGTGTACCGGGGTTGGTAAACAAGAGACAGGGTAGGACAGAAGGGGTGCTTGCGCACATGCCCAGGCGAAGAAAGGCCGGGCCTTTGGCCGGAGATGAGCTCGACAGTGGCGGCGCATGGACGGGTGCGGTGGTGCGGTGCGGCGACAGCCGGCGAGGGCGCGCGGGTGCGTCCAGTAGCCATGCGCGCATGCGCGTGCATCAGGTGAAGGCAAACATGCCAAAAACTGGAGCATTTGGCCCCGGTTCAGGAGTGCACGACCAGCTCGGCCATGGCGGGGCTCCGGCCGGCGCGTGCGGCGGCGGAACACAGGGCTCCCGTGGCCAGGCAAGGACGCGCATGGGCGCGCGGCTGTGCCGGCGGTGAGGCGTGCACGGAGAGACCCTAAAGGCGTCGCCTTTTCCCCCTGCTCGCGCGTGCGCGAGGCATCCCGGCGCGGCGATGGCCACGGCGGCGCGGCGAACAGGGCCACGGGCGTCTCCGACGTGCACACAAGGAAAAAGACCAGGCAAAGCGGTGAGCTTGCGCGCGTCGGTGAAGGCGGCGGCACCTGCAGGCGTAAGGCATGAAGCGATGGCCGGCAACACAGTCGGCGGCGGTCAGCGGCGGCGGCGCGGCGCGTGCGAGGTCCAACACAGGGGCAAGGCGAAGCCTTTCTTCTCCCTCGGCGCGAAGGCCGGTTCCACACACGTGCGAGAGAGGCAAGGGCTCACCTGGGTGACCTCTGGTCGAAGGGACGAGCGGCGGTGAAGCGAGGCGGAGCGGAACGGCGGCGGCGCAGGTCGGAGCAGAGGAAGCAGAGCGGACGGCGCGGCTTGGGGCTTCGCGGTGAACGGGCTCTCCACGGGCGGCCTCTGGCTTCACGGCGTCGATGGCGTGCCACGGACGGCCTTCCCCGCCTCCTTCTCCTCCCCTCCTTCTCCTTCTCCAAGCGCGGCGGCGGAACAGGGGAAAACCCCAAGGCGGACTAGGTCAAGGGCGCAGCCGCGGCGGCGGGTCTTATAGGCGGCGCGGAGGGACGCGGACGGTTGGATGGAGAGCGGCCGAGGTGGCGCGCATCAGAGCCCTCGCCACGGGCGTGTACGGTGAGCGGCGCCGAGGTGGCAAACGCCGGATTGGTGCGCGGGCGAAAAGGGGGAAAAGGGAGGAAGACGACGACGGGCGACGTGGCGGCCTGACGTGCGGGGTCCGCTCGTCAGCGAGAGAAAAGGGACGGCGCGCGCGCGGGCCGGCGGCGTTGCTGGGCCGCGCGGTTAGCTGGGCTGGGGAGTGCGAGGTGGTTTGCTTGCTCAAGAAAAAGAGATGCGGGGCCTAGAGCAGACTTTGGCTGTGGACCAGCGGCCCAACTAGGATTCTACCCTTTTTCTATTTCCTTAACCCTTTTTCCAAAAACTATTTAGATTCAAATTTGAATTTAGAATTCAAATTTGATCCTCACACAAATAAGATCCAAATAAAAGCCAAATAAACTCCAAAGTTCTCACACTAGCATTTTATATTTCCTAGGAATTTTTAATTAGCTCAAAAATAAATCTAGGAATTTAGGAGAGAAAATAGAAGACATCCTTAATTACATTGCCAAGCACTCAAATAATTCATCGAAAATTTTAAATCCTCATTTTTATATTTAACATTCCGTAATAAAATTGCGGGATGTTACAGAACGAACGTGTGTTACAAGTGTTCCTCTCCTCCCCTTTTATAGTCCTAAGGGAGAGGTCTAGGGGGGGGTAAAATCGAGGGTATAGACTAGATTACAGCGTAGGGCGTCCTTCTTCGCGTTGGACCGTCAGAATGGTGCGACGAAGAACTGTTATGGGTTGCAGGCGACGGCGTAGGTCTCCTGGAATCGTGTGTCCCGAGTAGTCGTCCCCGGGGCTTCTCGTGCTCTCCTCCGAGTAGTTTGCCAGGTGCGGGGTGTAGGCTCCGTACCCTAACCCTGCCGGTTAGAACAGGAGCACGTCTTTCCTGGGTACTGTGGGAATGAAGTGGCCTATGCCACGGCGTTCGATGTTTTGGGGGGAGGCGTTCACTGTGCCATTCGTGGCGCAACGCTCCCTGTGTCGTTCGTGGTATGATGTATACTGTGTCGTTCGTGGCACAGCAGGCGAATCCGTCCCCTGACACCAGATCGACCTGGTCAGGGAGGCCCCGTGCGGAGGGGTTCACACGTGGCGGCCCGTGGGTTAGCGTGCCTAGGTATCACGGGATATCGGCGGGGGGTCCACGTCGATGCAGCCTTCGTTGTGAAGCCTTGAGCTTGTCGGGGGCGGAAAACTACTCGTGCGAGCAGGTAGTCTACGCCACGCCTTTCGATGCTCAGGGAGCAGCGCGCACTGTGCCGTTCGTGGTACGGCATGCATTGTGCCGTTCGTGGCAGGGCGGACGGATCCACCCTCTGACACTAGATCGGCCTGGTCAGGGCGGCCCGTCGTGGAGGAGCGGGCATGTGGCAGCGCGTGGGCGACCGCGTGCAGATATCCCGGGATCTCAGCGGGGGGACCCACGTCGTCGTTGCCTTCGGTGGGAAGCTTGAACTGGTCGGTGACGGAAACTACTCGTGCGAGCGAGTTGTCGGGGAAGGAGACAGAAACTTGTCGTACGAATCACCACGCGGTCGAGGACTTTGTCGCGTGGGCCATCATGTAATCGGAGGGGAGGTAGTGGGGCACGTGGGCCGCCCACCTCCTGGCCCATGACGGAAACTGGTCGTACGGGTCGCAGGTACTCGGAGGCGTAGCACTCGTTGTACTAGCCGCTAAGTATGTTGTGTGTTAGTCCGTACTACGTTTTTCGGAGGTTGTGGTGGGTCCTGATCTGGGGTCTCGTCACCGCCTATTTATTTCTGATATTTTTATAATACCAAACACACTGAAACTACTACAATGAACAGATGAGGAGCTACGTAATTCCAACAACCTAAAGCAATTATATATACTGAACAGTGGCCCTCGGTGGGGTTGATCGATAATCATGCAACTGCAGATAACTTAAAGCGTAGAAGTACCTATCATGAAAACCGTGTGTATGGAATCAGCCGCAATCTGCAAAACTGATGTAACAGCATATACTACAGCTAGACATATGAATTCGAAAGTGTATCAAATAACTAAATAAGCATAGCAGAGCTAGTGTAAGGAATCGGATGCTCGTAGCCTAAGAGGGGGAGGGGGTGAATTAGGCAACTTAAAAACTTAACCTATGGCTTATCACTATTTGCATCAAACATAAACTAGAACATACTATCTAGATGTGCAACTAGGGTGTTCTAGTGTGAAACTCTCATCCCAAAACAAGTTTTGCAACCTATAGCCAATCCTAGCAAGATACTACTCTAGGAAAGTAAAGGCACACAAGGATTGCAAGAATGTAATGCGGAAACGTAAAGGGGGATGAGAGGAAGCAAACTCTTGACACGCGATTTATCCCGTGGTATCGGTAGGCACTAAGCCACCCCTAGTCCACGTTGTTGAAGCACTCTACACAAGAGTATTGTTTCCCGGTCACCAAGTCTCTCCCAAGAGTACCACTTGACTTGCCACTAAGGCTTGCCACGAAGGCACTCGCCAAGCTCCCTTGGTCACCTTGATGCCGCCTCCACTAAGGAGCTTCTCCACCAAGGGAAGGGGGGTCTCCACGTCCCCCGCACAAAGTGTCCTCGCCGCTCCACACCAAGCCGGAGGGTCGAAGACGTTTGCCGGAGAGCCACCTAGGCTCCAAGACTTCCGGCACACCTCGTACAACTTGATCCACTCGAGAATCACCTCACAAGGTAGGCACACCTTGCACTCACTTAGCTCTAAGCTAAACCTAACACTAAGCACACACACAAAGCATGTGCAAGTCTATAGATGAGCAATCTAGCACTTGGATGGATTGGATATGATCTTCAATGTGTCTTGAACTCCTCTGCACTTCCACACAATCCAGCAAGCTCAAATGATTGGGTGGAAGGGGTATAAATAGGCCAAGGCATCAAACTAGCCGTTGGGCTAAAGCTCCTGAAAATAGTACCATCGGATGATCTGACGCTGTGCTTTTTCCTGGCGTCGGTTCATCCGGTGCTACTGACCGTTGCCTTCCACCGCACTTAGCCGTTGAATCCTGCTGACGTCATTCATCCAACGCTTCAACCGACGAAGCGTCAGTTCATCCGGTGCTGAAGGAAATCTTCTCCGGGCATCTCTGTTAGCTAAAACGAAGCCGTCGGATGAACCGCTGCTTGACTCCTTTTGACCGTCGGTTCATCCGGTGCTGAAGAGCTTCGCGCCTGGACCTCTCTGTTAGCAAACATACGGTCGCCGGATGAACCGTTGCTTCACCATCGGTTCATCCGGTGCTGTTGATTCCTGCTTGCTTGGTTTCTTGATTCATCCGGTGCAACTAGAAATGGGGGCGTCGGTTGATCCGGTGATCATCATGTTGTCTTGAGTCTTCACGCAGTGTACTACTTCATCCGGCCGTTACACCGACGCTGTCTTCAAGGGTACCGTCGGTTCATCCGACGGTGGTATTTCTTTTCTTTTTCTTCCGCGGTTTTGACCCTTGAAAAATAACTATCTTCTCATTTTGGCATATGGTATTTTTGCATCCTTGGGACCTAGAAGTGTCTACAAAGACATGCTAGACAATATGGTTAGTCCTATTGATCATGTTGTCATTAATCACCAAAATTAAGCTTGAACAAATGGCACATGAGGCCATGTTCGCTACAGCTAGGACCTATGCATGTAAAAGTGAAGTGGTTGAGTTAATTTGCTTTACCTCAGGTAGCTTGAGCTGCGATATATAGTCTCTAAGCTTAAGCATATTATTCCTTTTGTTCAAGGGACCAACTTAAAAGGGCCCAAAAAACTAGAGAATCAATAAATATAATTGATCTTCAATATCCAAGAACACAAGTAACTTTTTTGAAGTATATATGGTACCAACTTAACCGTAGTACAACCTCGTCAAACTATGGTAGGTCATGCATGTGTACATTCTGCTAACTATGCAACATTTAAAATTATATATACTAGCTAGTACTGTTACCATCGTGGTCCTAAGACGGGCCGGGGCCATGCTTGTTCTGCTGCCAATGTGAAAATATCAATTCTACCACCATGTGTTAGACATACAGCAGCAATGCCAACTTATATATTAGTAACTTACATGCTCTGTGGAGTACTGTTCACATTTCTTAATAGGTATAATCAGTTGATGCCTGGTCTTCAGTTTCCTATAAATAGGCATGACCTAGCTCAGGAGTTTGCAGCCATCCATCAGCAAGCGATCGATAGGTAACTGCATCCCAGCTCTTAGGCTAGCTAAGATCAGCCAACAACGACCCTTTTTCCTCCACGAGAAATGGCCCTTTACAAGTCATCAAATAACATGAGCAAAGTTGCTCTAATGGTTGTAGTAGTCCTACTTGTAGCCTCCTCTCAAATCACGTCATCTCACGGCACTCCTCTGATAGCGAATACTAGTAGGAGATACCTGTTGCAGTCAGCTGCTGCTACCTCTGCTGTTTCCACTATGAAAGCTGGGATGATCGAGGGCTCGACCACTCCCACAGATGGCAACGGCGCTCAGGGGGGCACAGAAGATGTTCGTCCCACTACCCCGACCCACAGCCCAGGGATCGGCCATGCATTCGTCAACAACAAAATCGGGAGGAAGCTTCTTGCAGTTATTAGTCTATGATTATATAACTGCTGCCTCGAAGAAGAGCTACCATCAAGCAATGCAATGCAAGGCCGCCCCTTCTCTAGTTAATCAGTCGTCCTAGCTTTAATTTGTTCTTCTTCTCCTATTATGTTATTTTCTCTTTCTTTTTTAGTAGGTAACTTGCATTGGGTGCTTCATTGTTATTGTGGAATTTGTCGATTTCCTCCCCGCTGTATCTAAAAAAAGGGGAAAATATGCAATTTGATTTCTTATTTACATGTTTCTGTTTGTTACTGCTGCTTGAGATCAAAGCAACTTGCCTACGCCGTTATATGCAAAATGTGTGCATACATGGCGGTTTTAGTCGGTTACAGTTATGCGGAAGGTTTTTTTTAATGAGGCCGTTGACCCATTATTCTTCCTTTGTTCTTAAAAAAAAACATTTACCAGCACACACTTATTTGAAACTTTTACAGGGTTCTTCAGTGTCGCTGACATATACATGCCTGCATGATACAAGATACAACTGCGCCAAGAACATTGTACTACAAGCATTTAACACTTATATGGCGTCTAACATGAAACTGTCGATATGTTGTACATACATAGCGCTCACTCTACGTACGTACAATCTTCATAACGACTATATATAGCTAGCTGACAAATATAGCTTGCAATACATCACAAAAACGTCAACGAGAAATATGCATATGGACCCAACCCCCACCACATTTGTTCATATTCTTTAGACCTGATGTTGTGTATATATAAAGAAATGACAAACTGAAGTAGACCCAATATGGTGATGATCTTGATATATAATCAAATGGAGGGAGTTACTAGTGCTTAGCATGGGGCCTTGTACCAACCACCTCAACAACCCAGGTAGTTGGATACTTGAATTGTGATCCATGCCATAGACGATGTTAAAAATTAAATTGGTTTCAGTTGAAGAATAGCAAAGATTGTTATATTCCTTATAATATATATCGTGGAAGAGTGTAAACTTCAAAATGCTCATCAAAAGGCTAAAGTACTTCAGATATAGCGATAAATAATTGTATGATAATATGAACACTTATGTACTGATATATATGTGCAGATATGGACACATAGATAGATGGTGGGAATTGCATTCATGCCACCATCAAGGTCATTGTTTATTCCAACTATAAACCCCCCCCCCAATATTTTTTTTTGAGATTACACAGTACAACGCAGACGCTCACTATGAACACACGTACGCGAATCCTACCCCTATGAGCACCTCCGAAGGACTGAGCACCGGCAGATCTGAAGATTCTCGAAGTCACCACTGGCACCTCGTTGTCGACGGGAACGTCGCTTACCACTTAATGCATAACGCTGAAAATTTCCGGAATAAATCCAGGAAAAGGTGCGAGCATTAGGATTTGAACCCTGGTGGGTAGCGTCCCACTGGACCGTCCTACCATTGGACTACAAGCCCATTCGCCCCCCCCCCCCCCAATATGATTCTTGTAAATATACACCAAATAAAGGTATCACCTTACATATCTCCATCACTATGCCATCTCCAGCATGAAACACACCATCAACTGCCCGTCTACCGCAAACCTCAATCCCCTCACCACAGGATATATACCATCCTGTGTATGTAGTGACACGCCCACACACCCAAGTGTATCTATCTGCCATTACCTGTTGGAATCGTTTGCCACTAGAAGAGAACTGAAGAAATAAAGGCAGCACGGAATTGAAGGGAGATGGAAGGTAACCAAAGTGGTACGGTGCATGGTATACAACATTTAGAAGAATTGTAGATGTTTTGGTGGTTTAGATGGATACAAAGACTTTTTTATGCCATGGATGAAACCCAACCTAGAATTGGTGGTATGGATGGAATGATCTGTATGATCAATGTTATCAAATTGAAGCCTAATCATGATAGATTGATAACATATTTAATGTGGTGCTCCATTAGGAAATTAAATAGGCCCTCTATCCCAACATACGGAGTAAGTGTTCGTTTAGAAAATTTTAAATACTTTAGTATAGTTGTGAGAAGTGATTGTGTTGCCTCTAATTCATATTGGTTGTGCGTTAAAAGATGCGCAGTCTGTTTAGTTATCTGGATTATTCTAATAAATGCACGAGCGTGCACAGGAGCCAGAGAAAAGGTATAAATAGACCTCAGCATTTCACGGGCCGGGCCGGGTTCGGACCGAGCCGAAAAAAATTCGGTTTTTTCGGGCCGAGAAAATCCTGCCCATGACCGTCCCATGGGACGTGTCAGGCCTCAGTTTTCGGGCCGGGCCCGGGCTTGGGCGGGCCGCTCGCGTATTTTACACTGTAAAATAGCTAAAAACAGCATGTCGGGCCGGGCTCGGGCCAAGATTTTTTTTCACGGGCTTCAAGATCTCTGCCCACGCCCGTCCAGTAAGGTCCGTGGGCGGGCCTGGCGCGGGCCGGGCCCAGGCCGGGCCAGCGGGCCGGGTCGGGCCAAAAATGCTCAGGTATAGGTATAAATTGATCATTTCCTTGGTTCGTTCTATGCACTTCTCAACACACTTCTTTTTTTTGTGTGTGTGAGTGTGTTGTTTTAATTATATGAGTCTTTGAAGCTAACACTCTTTGTGGGATAAAAATTGAAAGCTAAGCGAACACTTATTTTGTAACGGGGGAGTATAGTTGTTACACACATTTTCTTTCTTCTTTGGTAAGATTGCTGTGTAAATTTAGGTTGCTGTATGCTCCATCAATCAGGTGCAAGCACCAAATAATGTCCAACTGGAACTGATTATCTGTAGCTGCGGTTAGCGTTCTCTAGATTCGAGAGCCAGCTAATCGCACGTAGTGGAGAGGAGCATGCGCGCTTACGAGTGCACCAGCTTTTGCTACTAATACCTGACAGAAAAATTTGTGGACTGGAGCTTCTCCATTGGCCTCGGAACTCATTAGAAAAGGATTTATTGCTGCTGATAGGTCGTGGGTCAGACCTAAAATATCCTTCTGCTTTTGCGTTGCTCCTTCATGTGCTGGAGCTCCTTTTAGGTAAAAATGTAGTGCCACGACATATGCTGCAGCCAGCCATGCATGTCTAGACAGACATCTAGCTAGGATCCAGTCTCGAGATACATACAGTAATACAATTAACAGTTTGAGATTGCCTTTTTTAAGTACTTATGGTGTACTTCTAAATGAGTTTGTACCAAGATGGAGCAGCCAAAAGGACTGGCATGCACATGTTACATTGTCCTGCTTGTTGCATGCCTGGCACCCACACTGCGAGACGACCCTAGCTCTATCGGAGAGACATTGTTGCCATGCTTGTCATTGAGAGCCATTGTTACATGCAGCAGGAAACTAGTGTCACTCACATGCAGATCCATGACCTAGCTAGCTCAGATGGCTGCATACGCGCGAAACAAACCAAAGTTAAAGCGTACGTGTGCGCCCGCAAACTCTCGGGGGACGTGCATGCATGTGACACCTCGATCGGTCGATCGGTTTGTCGTCGTCGCTGCCACGACATTCCGCCAAGATGGCGGCAACCATATATAGATTGAAGTATAAAAAATCACATATAGATTGAAGTAATAAAAGACCATATAGAGATTGAAGTAGCTAAACATGTTAATGGTTCAAGAGCTAAACCAAACCCACACCAATCCATTTAATTACATACACTACACTTCAAAAACCAAACCAAATCAAACTATTGACTTATTCATCCAAACCAATTCAAACCACTTCAAACCATTTAGTCTTTTTCTTATCTCAAAACTAATAAAATTAGTTCAATTATCCAATGTTAAGGTCCAACTTTGGGTGTGGGTTCCACATATAGATTTGGCTTCGCCGATTTGCACGGAGTAGCGGACTGTCATATTGAGCATCTCCGGCAAATTTCGGTCATATCTGCTAAAGTTTTATAGTGTCAACACGAGCTTTTAATTGTCCGGCTCTGGACGTGGGTCCCACATATAGATTTGGCTTCACCAATTTGCGCAGAGTAGCGGATTGTCATATTAAGCATCTCCAGCAAATTTCCGTCATATCTGCTCAAATTTTATAGTGTGAACACGAGCTTTTAATTCTAGGGTCCGGCTCTGGATGTGGGTCCCACATATAGATTTGACTTCACCAATTTGCACGGAGTAACGAACTATCATATTAAGCTCTAGCAAATTTCAATCATATCTGCTAAAATTTTATAGTGTGAACGCGAGCTTTTAATTCTAGGGTTCGGCTCTGCACGTGGGTCCCACATATAGATTTGGTTCTATCGAGTTGCATGGAGTAACGAACTGTTATTATGAGATATCTCCAACAAATTTCAGTCAAATTCGGTAAAAATTATGTATGTTAACGTGGACTTTAAATTTTTTAAGTTTGATTTTTAACCTAACTTATACTTTACACAAAGCTACAATATTGTTAAACCATTCTCATCCATTACAACCATGAAACCAAACCAAACCAAACCAAACCATTATAGATGGCAAACCATTTTGAACCAAACCAAATTGAACCACGTCTAAAACCAAATCGAAAAAAGCGGTTCAAACCAAACCATTAACAGGTTTAGAAGTAGCAATGCAAAATATGTAGAATTGTCAAACATTGTGATCATAAATCAGTGGTGACAACGGTACACCCACGCTTGCTAAGGAAGTTAGGCGACAGCTCAGGCGGCCGCGAGCCTGTGCTCGTCTGGGCTCCGAGTACTTACGCCCCTGCGGCTACGGTGCGAAGACCCACGAGCAAAGTTCGCGACCCCGGGCTGTTTTCCTTCGCTCCCTCGAAAGTAGTCGGGCAACCGTCTAAACAACAACTCTGAGTAATTTTCTTGTTTGCAAAAAATATATGTGCGCTCAACCGTTCTCCCGAAGTACTCGGGGGCTACGCGTCGGGGCAATGCTACTCTAAGGCTGAAGTCCGGCTAGGCCGCCAAATTCCTACGCCCCCGCGGCTACGGAGCAAGGCACCACCGATAAGGTCGTAGGCTGTATTGCCTGGACTCGCAAGTCCTCGACTACCCAGAAAGAAGACGACGCGCAACAAAATAACAAACAAGTTCTTAACTCAGATAAAAAAACAGTCACACATGACCCACAAAGTTTTTTACAAACAACCAGACATGATCAATAGCCCCTGCGAGGCTACTTTGTTTCTTTTACAGGCCCAAATCATGAAGAGCGTTGGCAGCCATGGCGTCAGCGAATTCGACGGAGTCCCCCTCGATAGCGTCGTACGCGTCGTCGTAGCCGGGGCACCACCCTTCGCTCAGCAGCTTCTGATCCAGCTTCGGGTAGTGCGACAGGAACATGGCGACCACTTTGCGCGCCACGTCACGCGCCACGGCCAGAGCTTGCCGCCGGGTTGTTCCGACGGCGAGCGCCAGGCGGTCCGCCAGGGTGGGAGCAGTAGTGACCCCAAGGTCGTTCAACACCTTCAAGACAGCTTGAGCCATCTTGTCGCGGGTCGTCTGCACCTCCGCGAGTGATTTCCTGGTGTCCTCGCATGACTTTCGCGCTTGCTCAAGCTCCGCCACGGTTTCTAAGAAAAAGAAAGGAAAAAGACGAGCACTTAGCAAAAACATCTCGACAAGGAAAGGCAAGATGCGGCAAGGGTACACCTCGTACTGCCCAGCTTCTCGGAAAGCTCGTGGGCGAGGTCCACCATCTCCTAGTTCTTGACCAGCTGGGTGGTCATGATTCTCTCCTTGTCCGCGACCTGCTTCGCCAAGCCATCACGGGCCACGTGGAGATCTGCCCATCCCAAAAACAAGATGATGCCACGATATCAAGCAGCTGCATGTGGGAGAAAATGTGAAGACAATAAGTCACAAGACACTCACCGAGTATCTCCTTCTCGCGCTTCTGGGCAACCTCTGGGAGCCTGTCCTTCTCGGCGGCGGTCACTGACTTGGACCTCGAGAATCGTCACTCTCTCACGAGCCGCTTGCAGGTGGGACTCGGCCTGGCCCACCCTCGTCTCGAGCCCCACCTTCTCTTGGCTGGTAGCTCGGGCGGCGGCCTCGGCGTTAGATCGCAGCTCCGACGCTGCCCTCTCCGCCTCGGCCAGTTTCGCCTCCAAGGCGGTCCTCTCCGTCTGCGTAGCGGCCGTGTTGTCCTCCGCAGTTTTCACCTTCGCTTCGAGGGCGGCGCGCTCAGCCGCTCTGCCAGCCTCACCGGCCGCCACGACAAAGCGAGTCGCAGCCAGCTGTGCCTCCAACTACAACTTCTCTGCCCGGAGCATCTCGATGGCGCAGGACCAATCGGCGCTGCGCCCGGTAAGTTCTTGCACCACAGAATGCTTCACAGTCAGCAAAACGGCAGGGTCGGAGGACTCGCAGAGAAAAGAAAATGAAGAAATCAACAACTCACCCTCGCGGCAGGCAGGATCAATTCCCTGAGCGCTCGTTCTGATTGGTGCAGCACCCGCTCGCTCTGGCGCAAACCCCTCTCGAGATTCCGGCGGGCAGAGGATTTCACACCACCGTCGACATCAAAGTCGACGGAGGTCTCGACCCGTGTGATAGGCACCAGCCAGAGCAGCAGCGCTTCCTCCTGCTCCTCGGGCACCGACGGGGTCGATCCCGGGCCCCTCGAGCTGTCTCCGACCTCCCGAGTCGGAGGCGGCAGCGGCTCCTCCGCCACCACAAGGGGAGGAGCGGTGGGGGAGGGCGATTCCGGGATAACGACGACCTCTGGGGCGTCCGGCGGGAGAACATTACTGATCGTGGAAGGGGCCGCCGACGTGACCGGAACGACATCTCCACAAAACAATAGTCTCTAAATTTTAATTGACACGTTGACTTACCTCGTTTATCATCACTTTTGTGTAGGGTGTGGGCACGATAGCGGATGATGGGCCACTAACAAAAGTTAGCACCTACCACTAAAGAGCGAATCTTGGTGTCACAGTCATCTTGTTGGGGTGTGTATGTAGAGAACTCATCGAACGTCTTGTGTCAAGCTTTTCACCTGCTTTCAAGGACACAAACAAGAAAACAAGCGTATATGCAATAATAAAAATTAGGGTTACTCAAATAGAAAGGTAGGTCACCCTAGGGTTCGAGTTGCCGATCCCCGACAACACCACCAGAAAAAGGGCTTGTTGACGGTTCAAAACCGTGTTGAAGTTCACCGCAAGCGTACGGGTGACTTGGTGCCTTTTTCACCAAGGAGGGTCCCCAAGGTTTGTCAATCCAAGGATCAGAAGCAAACCGCTAAGGTTCTCTACCTTATCTAGCCAAACTAACCTAACATTAAGCGTTGATTGCATACAAAGATAAACCTAAGAGATATGTATATGATAGCACAATGTTGATCACATACACGAACATGGGCAAGGTAAAGCGCCGGCAAGGGGGCAACTAAGTCTAGCGCCTTCTAGTTGTAGCTCCGGCAAACGAGCAACAAACCAAGCATCTCATCTAAATGCATCCTTAAACTCCTACCTCCGGCCTACCTCTCGAAGACATCCGCACTTTCGGGGGTATCATCCTATCACGGTGCACCTGTAATGATGCAGGGAGTCTAAGGGCACGCCCATATGTGGACATGTCTACCAACCATGAAGGGTCAACATACTAGATCTAATCACCATGATTACATAAAGCATGATATGTAGTCTAAACTAGCATTAGACTAAGGATCAAATCATATTCACGATAGGTAGAAAGTAAAGACGGAGACATGGAATTGCTTAAAGATCGGAAAACATGATTGTAATTGCTCACATAATAATAGATGTGTTTGGGTCACCACCACCGAGTACATACCATTGATGACCTCAACTAGCTCCGGAACTCCACCATGGTACAACCACGTTGGGCAGCCATGGCGGCTAGGGTCGGCCTAGGCCATCTCCTAGACAACTTCGAGGACTCCGCCGCCATCGTCTCCCTCCGGTGCACACTTCTAGGTTTCACCGAGTTCTGGTGAATGGATGTGGCGGCCGTCGGAGGTAGGGGATATAAATAAGCCGAGGAGAGTGTAGGTCAAAGGGCGTCGCGAACCGGGCCCAGAACACCCTAGGCGGATCGGCATGGGCCGACCGGCCCAGGCCCTTTTCGGCCTGGTTCGGGCCCATCTTCCTCCATGATGCTTCTTGCACTTTCTTGTATATTTGCCGAAGTCCATGTGGGTCCTTGACGTTGTATTCCCCGCGGTTTAGATAAGGGTGCTTGGCGCGCAAACTCCCGCATCTTCTGTTCAATTCCTCGGAGTTTCACAGCTTCATGCTTCGGTCCTTGGGTCATTTGGAGTCATGTTCACTTAGTGTCTTGACTCGTGCCGGGCTTCGTGATCTTCTCATAAAGTGCTCTACGAACTTTACCCGGAAGTCCTCATTTAGGTACTTAATTCCTGCATAAACAACATACTTCAAAAACCACATGCAAGTGTGAACTTGTTACGTCATTAGTATGCCTAGTGGCGGGTTAGTTATAATTCAAAGCTCAAGCCAAAGTGTAACAAGTGCTCTTGGTTGACGGAAATCGACCGTCAACATACCCCCATACTTAAACCTTGCTCGTCCTCGAGTAAGCCTTCAATGGATATCAGTATTGCCCTTTAATGTTCATACACTGCACTTGTTCATACATGAGAAAACATAATGCTCTCCAAGTTTATAGTTATTAAAGTTCCATAATGTAGCTAGCTTTCATCTCTATGGAGGGTAGATATCATTTAAGCTCTTCCCGCAAGTAATTAATCATGCTCTCAAATTTTAAACAAATCTCAGAAATTTTGAAAATAAAGAGCAGGATGAAGAAAAATTGCTTTACCAAGATCAATAATAAACCTCCATGCATCTTGCTCATGAACTCTCATCTCATCTTGTCTCTCAAGCCTACTTGTTCTACTCCTTTCCTCTCTCAAATATTTGGTGGAAGGCTTTATATGGAGCTATGAGAAAGTTTAGTCCTACCAAAATATTATAGTCGAGATATTATCAAAACAAGACAAGCTTCTCATGGACTTACCGAGACTCGTCAAAAAGGTCATTGGAAAAATAATGTTACAAGGAGGGGGAGAAATGAACACACACTTATAGATAGGTGGACATGTGTAAATGGCAAAGAGTGATCCCGAGGCACAAATGAAGTCCTCATTATCGGATTGCACATGGTTGGAAAGATGAGTATGGGTCTTGATCTTGAAGCCTCTTGAAATCTCCAAATGTAGCTAGAGAACCGAGGAGCTTTATTATTATTTTTTCTTTTTTCTTCTTCCTTTTTTCATCATACTTTTTCTCTTTATTTCTCTTTCTTTTCTTTTTTTGTCATCACTTTCTTTTTCTTTTTTTACTCCCCTTGAACTCTAGACTACACTAGTACCTCCTTGGCAACCCCCCATGCTTAGACGTAGCTCGTCCCCGAGCAAAGAGGTGATGATTGTGCCAAGGTAAGTGCTGAAATTCTTGTATGTTCTTGAAGAGAGATACTTGAAACCTTCTAGGGATCCTTTCATGGAGGTCTCCCAAAATCTTGCTCCACTTACCGGCACCTTCCTTGTAATCTTCTTCGAAATATTCATCCATACTCAAAGTTTTGGGTTGTGGTCAAGGAGGTATACACAAAAAGATATTTTGGGTTTGTGGGTGGATATCCGACGAGGTTTGCAAAATTCCTGATGTGGAAACTCACAATGCACGGATAGAAAAGGTTAGCATAAAGATAGATACGCAAAAACGGAATGACCAGCTTCTTAGTCTCGAACCAGAAAAATCAAGCCTTGAATCAATGCACCCAAAAATAAATCTTGTAAACTAAGGTTTTTGCACTCAATTGAATATAAGGCTTTGGATAGGTAGAGCAAAATGCAAGTGGTATCAAAGACAAGGTTAGCATATCTTTTAAGAACAAAAATAAATGATCTTTGATTCATTCAAAAATGAGAGCAACAAAAAATACTATGGGTCTCAAGTTATCATAACCTACACAAAAGATTAGGCTAGCATTAATTTAAATTTCAGATCATATTAAAGAGAACACTAGCTTAATCATATACAAACCAAGCATAAGAATGAGCAAGGTGGCAACGATCATCATATATCCATAAGTAAGAGCATACAAGATATCATCATAGTGAGCACAAGGTAACGGTGATTATCATTGAAAACAAAAACAAATCTAGGTTGTACTCCTAATAGCCATGTTATTCTATAGAGAGATATACAAAGGTTGCATCTAAGGTTGTGGAAAGCATAAACATATGTGCAGACATATAGAAAGACAAGGACAAAAAGAGGGTTGAGGAACCGTTACCGTCCTTCGATGCTTGAAGTGTAGCACGGCCTCCCCCATGCTTAAGCATTGTGCTTAACATGGAAGAAGAAAATTGTCATCTCGTGGCAACCGTGATCCTTGTACTCCGTGCGGTCTTCTCATGTCCACCAAATCCTCCCCCATGCTTAGCACGTTGCTAGGCATGGAAGATGATGAACCATCTTGAAGTCCTACCGCCATGTGTGGATCGTCATACTCTTCACTTTGTCTTGATTGTCCTCCAACGTCCACCCTTTGTCACAAGCCTCCGTCGCAATCGTTTCTTATACCATCTTCACCTCCTTCCATGTTGTCCCTCATTGCTGGTTCATCTTCCACGAATTTTTCTTATACTTTCAGAACAGAACATGTACTGAACTGTTGCTCCATTGCAAACTGCTTGAAATTATCTTTCCAACGAGTGGTCATTCATCCCAATCGGACTTCGGACAAAGGAGTTGTGCCCTTTTTACTCTGTGAGTGCAAGCTGTCCCGGGCTGATTTCAGAACGTGTGACACCCAAAGATTTGGTTGTAACTCCTTGCACGGGTCTCCTAAAATGTTGAATCTTGATGCGTTGGAAAGAAGACTTAATGGAGCTCCTGAATATCCAATTATCCTCTTTTGTATGCTTCTGAATGTGTGCTTAATCTTGATGAAAACAGCAGCGCTTCTTTCGTGATTTTGGAGGTGTTGATGATCTTGATTTCAGCTTTTTATCGCGAACTTATGGGAGTGATTCATAATGCCTACAAAACAATTCTAAAGCACAAAGTACTCCCGAGGTGACGGTTGGGAATACTCACTCTATGCCGACAAACCAAAGGCATCCCTATGATCTTAACTTGTGGCATAGTTAATCTAGTAAAAGAAAAGTTAAAACCTAATGGGTGTACATGTGTGCAAGTGTGTATGCAAATGAAAGGATGGTATAAAACAAAACAATGTTTACACCAAATTCTAAGCTCCATGCTTACAAAGTGGTTGCCAAACTTCTCCATTACCATAAAGATTTATTAACCAAGGTCAAAACACCATGCTTATCCCAAGATTAACAATTCCTTATCGTGTAAGATTAGTAGGGCACATTGCAAAGTTTATAAACCAACCAATGCAACATGATAGCAAGGTATATAAAACTGAATGATGGTGGTCTCCAATCATGTCTAAATACCATGTTTACACAAGATTGCAAAAAAAAAAGAAAAATGCCCTTAAGAAGCATTATCATAAACATAAAAGCATTCATCATAAAGTTTCACGAAAGACCAAGCCAACATAAAGTGAATGATGACAATGAGATGGATGCATAATGCAAATGCAAAGAGTTAGCACAAACAAATGTTAGCAATAGTTGAAAAGATCAAACAACCAAACTAATAAGGTTTTAAGGGTAGGTTATGGGTATCCCATATTTTTGGCTCAAATAAGAATTTTGAAGAGAGGGAGTCAAGTATAAAAATTCTATCTACGGTGGCGCTAAGGGTCTTTTATGAAAAACAAACCTAAGGTTTTAGGAAGGCTAAAGGTGTGAAAGATTTTCTCATAGGAGGGCTAGTCAAAGTTTTTAGTTAGAATAAGGGATAGAGGTGATCTTGGCCAACCGGAATGGTGCAAGTCAATCAACGCAAGTCAACCCTACCCTTGTTGGCTACGGGTTTTTGGTGGGGGTTAAAGGAAGGCTTAGGTTGGATGGACAAAAAGTTAGATCAAAACAAAACATGCAATGCAATATGACATGGATGAACAAAATGACATGATATGGTGGTTGTCTAAAATAAATGCAAGAGTTAGCCTAAATTAACTAGCCACAAGTTTAGAGTTAAAGGATGGTGCCAACGTCATATCTCTCTCTAGAAAGAGACACAAAAGAAAAAAAAAACTCTCTAAACACTAATAGGCACACAAAAAGGTCTACAAATTTTCCAAGATCAAGAACAAAGTGCTCCCTCAATAGCAATTAAATCAAACAACATGGTGTTGTAGTATTTATTAGAGCAATGGTACAATGTTACTTGATGGTTAAACTTAAGATCACAATGTAGACGGTCATAATATTTATATATAAATATAGACAAAAGAAAACGGGTTGCCTCCCGCAAAGCGCTTCATTTAAAGTCATAGAGCTTGACTTTCTTACGTACCTTTTCGTGGTCGCGAAGCCATGGTCCTTCATGTAAGATTTGAAGATGTCCATGCTGCTTTGATCCACTCTCCATGCTTGACACGATCATTTTACTTGATGAGACGCTTGCCCGATCTTTGGGGCATAGCTTTTCTCCTCTTGATTCAAACTTCATGCCCTACATGGTTAGTGAAACTCGGGTTTTCTCCCGACATTTGCTCTTTTAAAGTCATTAGCTTGACCAAGCACAAAGCAAGTCTAAGATTTGCAAAGTGTGAAACAAACATATGCAACCATAACCACAATTTAAATTTGGTAAACAAAGAAAGTTGTGATTAAAAGTAGCATAAGTTTCTTGCTCAACGCAAAACTCTCATTAGGCAAAGGTTCATTAGGCATGTAATCATCAAAGTTAAAGCACAACATAGCCACTTTATCAATCTCAAGAAATTCTAGCCTATCAACATGATCATCAAGGGTGCAAGGCATAGAATCAAAACATACTATTGGATATGAACATGAATATATCAAAATAAAGATATTATCTCCAAAAGTACTTTGAGATTTTAATGTGTACCTTAGCCTTCGAGCTTTTCATTGTGAGTGATCCTCCGGAGTTGAAAGCGAACAACCCTTGATGATCGAAGGTGGCTCGCGTAGACTTTTTCTCAAATCCTCCCTTCGTGCCACATGTCTCAAGGTTGCTCTGTGTAGGATCACTCCTCTTCTTCATTTGCGGGGCTTCACACATGTCTTAAATGTCTTCATGCAGTTCCATGATCCTTCGTGTGAGAGCCCAAAATATCCGCGCCATTGGATGTTGTCTTATTTGTGTAGTCCATTGTGGTCTTCTTCAAACATCTCCTTGCGTCGGATGTCGCCAACTTGTGTCTTAATTTGCCAATGCTCCAGGGGTCTTTGTTTTGTTCCAAGCCTCTAAATTTCTTCATGAGTGGTCTAGTCGAAGCAATGCCCAAACCTCTCCTCGTTGTTGTTGTTCTTATCTTCACCATCTTGCTCTCATCGTATTGCTGCTACCTCTTCTTTATGGATTTTCCCCCTGTATACATAACAGAACATATACCAAAATATTGCTCTATTGAAAAATTTATAAAATTACGTTTCCAACGGGTACTTATTCATCTTAATCGGAGTCCACATGAGGGAGTTATGGTTGTTTCACTTCAGCGTTGCTTGCTGTCCAGAAATTTTCAGGACGTGCAACCATCGGTGATTCGGTCATATCCGCTTGTAGAAACCTCCGATTGACTTGATTCTTGACTCGTTGGAAGCGTAACTTCGTCGGGCTTCTAAATATCCAAAGATATTCTGTTGTTCTTCCCATGAGGCTGTGCAAAACTTGATGCGAACATAAACTTCAAAGATGTTGAAGAGCTTGATCTTGTGATCTCGGGGGCATCGTGATGGCTTCCAATACCTATCACTTGATCAAACAAGTCTCCACAAAATAGTAGTCTTAAAATTTTAATTGACATGTTGACTTACCTCGTTTATCATCACTTTTGTGTAGGATGTGGGCTCGATAGCGGATGATGGGCCACTAACAAAAGTTAGCATCCACCACTAAAGAGCGAATCTTGGTGTCACAGTCATCTTGTTGGGGTGTGTATGTAGAGAACTCATCGAACGTCTTGTGTCTAGCTTTTCACCTGCTTTCAAGGACACAAACAAGAAAACAAACGTATATGCAATAATAAAAATTAGGGTTAGTCAAATAGAAAGGTAGATCACCCTAGTGTTCGAGTTGCCGATCCCCGGCAACGACGCCAGAAAAAGGGCTTGTTGACGGTTCAAAACCGTGTTGAAGTTCACCACAAGTGTACGGGTGACTTGGTGCCTTTTTCACCAAGGAGGGTCCCCAAGGTTTGTCAATCCAAGGATCGGAAGCAAACCGCTAAGGTTCTCTACCTTGTCTAGCCAAACTAACCTAACATTAAGCGTTGATTGCATACAAAGATAAACCTAAGAGATATGTATATGATACCACAATGTTGATCACATACACGAACATGGGCAAGGTAAAGCACCAGCAAGGGGGCAACTAAGCCTAGCGCCTTCTAGTTGTAGCTCCGGCAAATGAGCAACAAACCAAGCATCTCATCTAAAAGCATCCTTAAACTCCTACCTCCGGCCTACCTCTCGAAGACATCCGCACTTTCGGGGGTATCATCCTGTCACGGTGCACCCATAATGATGCGGGGAGTCTAAGGGCACGCCCATATGTGGACATGTCTACCAACCATGAAGGGTCAACATACTAGATCTAATCACCATGATTACATAAAGTATGCTATGTAGTCTAAACTAGCATTAGACTAAGGATCAAATCATATTCACGATAGGTAGAAAGTAAAGACGGAGACATGGAATCGCTTAAAGATCGGAAAACATGATTGTAATTGCTCACATAATAATAGATGTGTTTGGGTCACCACCACCGAGTACATACCATTGATGACCTCAACTAGCTCCGGAACTCCACCATGGCAAGACCACGCAGGGCAGCCATGGCGGCTAGGGTCGGCCTAGGCCATCTCCTAGACAACTTCGAGGACTCCGCTGCTGTCGTCTCCCTCTGGTGCTCACTTCTAGGTTTCGCCGAGTTCTGGTGAATGGATGTGGAGGCCGTCGGAGGCAAGGGATATAAATGAGCCGAGGAGCGTGTAGGTCAAAGGGCGTCGCGAACCGGGCCCGAAACACCCTAGGCCGATCGGCATGGGCCGACCGGCCCAGGCCCTTTTCGGCCCGGTTCGGGCCCATCTTCCTCCACGATGCTTCTTGCACCTTCTTGAATATTTGCCGAAGTCCATGTGGGTCCTTGACGTCATTTCTCCCGCGGTTTAGATAAGGGTGCTTGGCGTGCAAACTCCCGCATCTTCTGTTCAGGTCCTCAGAGTTTCACAGCTTCATGCTTTGGTCCTTGGGTCATTTGGAGTCATGTTCACCTCGTGTCTTGACTCGTGCCGGGCTTCGTGATCTTCTCATAAAGTGCTCTACGAACTTTACCCGGAAGTGCTCATTTAGGTACTTAATTCCTGTGTAAACAACATACACCAAAAACCACAAGCAAGTGTGAACTTATTACGTCATTAGTATGCCTAGTGGTGGGTTAGTTATAATTCAAAGCTCAAGCCAAAGTGTAACAAGTGCTCTTGGTTGACGGAAATCGACCGTCAACACCCGCCAACAACTCGGGGGTTGGCGTCCCAACGACCGCCACGACGCCGCCCGTCCCCGCCAACGACTCGAGGGCTAGCGCCTCAACATCTCCTGTCAACGCGGCCGCCCCGGGAGCTGGCACCTCCAAGACCGGCGCCTTTGGAGCGGGACCCTCTGGGGCTTTCTCCTGAGGGCCGGATAGGCACCTCTCCAGCTCGACCGCGTGGGCTGAGAGCTCCTCTTCTGTGGGAGGGTCGCCCCCAGCCCCATCTGCACCAACGACAAGTCGCTACGGACGGGGCTGTCAGCACCTCTTGGCGGGACCACGGCCTCCTGGGCCACTGACCTTTCCCCTATCTCCTCGCCGGTCTGACCCGACGGGAGGGTCGGCGGCAGGCCGGCCGGCTGGGGCGCGTCCCCGACTACCTGTACTTGCCGGCGCAGCACCTTCACGGGTGCCGGCTTCATCGTGCCGGGGTCAGGACGGCTGAAATGCAAGAATCGTCACAACAAAGAGCAACACGAGAAGCACATCTATGAGCAATTCAGAAAGCTAATCAGGAAACGACAGGTCAGAGCTTACCTCGACGTGATGAAGCGCAGCCGCTTTGAGCTCCCCGAGGTCGAACCCGGGGTGGGCACCGCTCGCTTACTCCCCGAAGTCGGAGCAGAAGTCGGGGCAGGAGCCGGCCTGGGCCCAGCAACGATCACGGACTGAAGGCACCGCTGAGGGATATTCGATTCTCCGCCCTGAGCCCTGGGCAGGGGAGAAGTCCTTGACAAACACCTCTGCGGGGAAGACGACCTCTGGCGCGGTTGATCGCCTGAGGAGGAGCGGTGTGAAGCGTCACCCTCCGATGAATGGCAAGCAGAGTCGCCGTGCTGGGGGGAACTCCTCCTCTCCGTTGGAACGCGGCCACCACGCTAGGGAGAGCGAGTACGCAAATCGAACTAGTCTCCCCGAGGAGACCGGGGCAGCGCCCGCTGGCTCGAGCTGGCTTCAGCGGCGCTCAGTGCAGGCTCGGACCTAGCGCGCGCAGGCGACTCGTCTCTCCACATGAACTTGGAGCTGTCATCGCCGGATCGCGGGGGGGGGGGGACTGCGAGGGATCCTCGTCCTCGGAGACGTTCGCCTCCTGGACGTTTCGGCACGCGGCGCGACAGTCGTTCCTTTTTCGCTTCGCGATCTCTTTTTTTTGGTGGGCCTTCTTGCGAGCGGCCCGCCGCTTCTTCGTCGCAGCAACCAGCCGGGTGCACGCCTGGTCTTCCAGAAGCGGAGGGCACCAAGGAACAACATCCAGTTTTGCCATCTGAAACGAACACGGAGAAATCAGAGCCTGGTGCGAAGATCCCAAAACAAGTCAAAAAACTATCGAGGGAAAACTTACAAAGGCCAGGGTCGTCGCGTGAGGAAGCATCGGCAGCAGGTCCGGCGATGGTCAGAACACTTGGTTGATCCCAGTCGCCTGCGACACCCGGCGCTGGACCTCGTCCTCCGAAGGTAGAGGATTGGCCATCATCGTCCCCACGAAGGGGGCCCGGTCGTCCATCATCTCGAAAATGCGAAGGGGCCGCCGCCTGAGCGGAACGATCCCCCTCGCATGGTAGCCGTCGATTACGGCTATGAAGTCCATGCTACGGTCGCGGAGTGCCACGAGAGCCGCGAGGGTGCCTGGGAAAAATCGGGGTCGGTCTTTCTTCTCCGGTCCCCACTTCCACTTGTCCGGCGCACGGTCGATCCAAAGGCCATTGTACGTCGAGAGCAGGTGCTGGAGGTCATTCTTGAGGTAGAACCAGTCCCAGTGCCACCCGCTGTTGGAGCTCGTCAGGGAGGTGCGGATGTACTCGTTCGACCTCCGCTGCTTCGCCCGGAGCCCAGCGCACCCAATCATCGCAGCGCTGCCGTTGTCCTTCAGGCACACAAACTTGTAGAAGTACTTGAACAGGTCCTAATGGGCCCCCTGGTGCAGATACCCCTCGCACAGCGCCTCGAACGCTGCCATCTGCTGGATGTCGTTCGAGTTGAGATGCTGGAGTTGCAAGCCGTACTCCTCGAGCACGGCGCGGAAGAACCGCCCCGGCGGGACGGAGAAGCCGCGCTCATGGAAGGCCACGAACGAGACTACGTACCCCACCGGAGGGTCGGGGGGCACTCAGACCCGGGGAGCCTCCATTCCTCCGCCTCGGTGTGCGGCGGGAGCATTCCATCGGCGACGAGGCGGTCGAGCTTGGACCAGGTCACGCCGGAGGGAGCCCCGTTCGACATAGCGGCAGCAACGAGGAGCGAGCTCAGGGCTAGAATCGAAGGATGCGAGAGGGCCTATGCGCGGTGGATGCAAGGGCAAAGAAAGAACGGCGGCAGTGGAATGAGCGAGGAAGAAGAAACGGGAAAACCCCAACCGGCAGCCACCGTATATAAAGGGGAAATGACTGTGCGCCCAGCAGTTAATGCCCGGGCCCGCCTCGGGCCACGTCCCCCATGCACTGAAGCGACGCCCCTCAAAAGGTGTGCCCACCCGCGCCAATCGCGCACGAGCGCGTTGCCACGCCACCTGTGACGGGCCCACGAATCCTGCAGCTAGCGCGAAATCTTCGCCATTTACCCCACGACGCGCGTTTTGTGCAACATGCAACAGCACGAAACTCCCCTGAATTCAAAATCACAATTATTAACCCCACGCACAAGTCTCTGACTTGTCCGTGGGCTCGAGGGCAACCACCCGCGGGTGCGCTCGCGCACCCCCACCGGGAAAAACACAACTTACCTCTTCATCGCCATGATGCCTGAGCCTGGGAACGAGTCCTTGACTCTCTCACTAGGCTCGGGGGCTACTGATGAGGCTCTAGACCAGGGCCCACCACGATCACCAAAAAACACAGTACGGAATGACACGCAGTGTACTTAGCGGCCTGTACAACGAGTACTATGCCCCCGAGTACCTGACAGCCTGTACGACCAGTTTCCGTCATGGGCCGCGAGCTTGGTGGCCCATGTACGCAGCTGTCCTCCCCCTCCGAGTACATGGCGGCCCGTCCGACAAGATCCAAGCGCTTGGGGGCCCACGTGACTAGTCCTCAGCTACATGACGGTTCGCACGACAAGTTTTCGCCTCTTCCACGACTACTCGTTCGCACGAGTAGTTTCCGTCCCGCCTCCGACTACTCGCTCGCACGAGTAGTTTCCGTCCCCGACAAGCCCAGGTTTCGCAGCGAAGGCAACCGCAACCGGGCCCCACACCTGATGTAGCAGGATATCCGTGCGCGATCACTCCCGCGCCGCCACGTGCCACTCGCTCCATGCCGGGCCGTACTAGCAGGGCCTGCCCGGTGTCAGAAGGCATGGCCACCCACTGCACCACGAACAGCATAGTGCGCGCCACCTACTACGCCACAAACGGCATAGTGCGGGCCACTCCGCCCACACAGAGGCCCCCACAGTACCCGGGAAAGACGCTTACCTACCCTGCTAACAGCACTAGGGTACGTAGCCCATAACCTACGACGACCGGGCTACTCGGAGACGTTCCCAAGAAGTCCCATCAACGACTACTCGGAGCCCGCAATTCCGGGCGGCCTACACCATCGCCAATTGATTTGCTACAGTCCGTAGCCGCACCACCGCATCACCATACCAACCCGACGTGGAAAAGGACGCCCTACATTGTAATCTAGTTTCCACTCCCATTTTTACCCCCCATAGGCCTCTCCCTTACAACTATAAAAGGGGGAGAAGGGGACGCATGCAGGGATATACACTTACGCTCGCACACACTATCGATCGATATCTCATCTCATATCACCCCGTAGTCGTTCACACCCACTCAAGTACGCAGGACTCTGCTACAAGAACCACGTGCACACGCACAGGGACTTGGGCGCAGAGACCCTCTCCCGACCAGTTTGTAACCTCTACTACGAACACTTGAGCATAAAGAACACCCCACTCGGACTGGACGTAGGGTATTACTCTCCGGAGGCCCGAACCAGTATAATCCCTTGTGTCTCTTGTGCCACTGTGCGGCTCCCGACACGCGATCGTATAAATTTACTTACCGGCGGTAACAAACCCCGACAACTGGTGACCAGAAGACAGTGAGGGAAGTCACGAAAAGTATGAATCTGACCAAAGGGATCACTTCAACATGAAAGGGACCTTTTTAGAATCTGGTATCGAAGTCACTCAACGTCTCAACTACATCCAAACAGTTCCAGATCACTAAAATTTCTTCACACGTCGACTCTCCTATGATTTTCAGAACCTGTTGATGGCATCTGTAATATGTGCAATAAGCCTTCTATGTTAATATGGCATCTGTAAAAAAATTTTGCTTGCTCAGCTGCCTCTCCCGCCGTTCGCGTGACGAAGTTTATATGATTAGTACTAGCTCATTTAGATTGATGACAAAACATATTTCAACTTTCAAGTTAATTCACGAGACGAATCTATCAAATCCAATTAGATTATAATCAGACAATAATGTGGTGGTATATATAGTAAACATGCATGCAGTGGCGGAACTGGGGGTGGCCGGTGGGGGCCATGGCCACCCCCAACAAATGAATTTTTTAAGAGATTCACTCATTTTATATTAACCACCACTTTGTCAGCCCATGATTAATTAGCAAGTCTCTTCATATTCCTCCTTCAACTTAAAGCAATGCAATCAAGTTTATTTCCCTAATCTATACCCCTAGGTATATCAGATTCAATTTCTTGTCTCATATTGAAATAGAGTTATTGCAAATTAGGTTATGACAAATTCGATTATTGATGATCAATACATTGAGTGAAGAATCGTGCTGTGAAATTTAAATGAACAAGATATATTGGTCAACTTTGCAAACTTTTTGCTTTTGTGTACGTATTGTTGTTGCAAAATTAATTACTATACGTTTAGCATGGCTAGCTACTATATACTTGAGTGGACAATGAAAAATTAGAGTAAATTGTAAAATTCTTTAATCTTTAAATGTGCTAATGATGGATTAATTAGACTTAATAAATTATTCTCGCGAATTAGTCTTCTTTTGTAAAATTAGTTTTATAATTAACTCATATTTAGTTCTTCTGATTAGAACACTCGATGTGACACGTACTAAATTTTACCACCTGACATCCAAACACCCCTTACATTTTGTAACAATGCAATTAAGGAAAATTTTAGAGTGCTTGTAATTAATGTGAACCATCTATCCAGTGAAATCTAACGGTGGTAGTACCAGGTAGTACTACGTAGTACCCGGTAGTACCATTTTGATGGACCCGGTACTAGGTAGTACTTTTTTTTTGAGACAGGTACTAGGTACTACCTGGTACTACCCGGTACTACCTAATTAAATTAGCTGGTGAAAAAAATATTAGCACAAGGTACTACCTGGTACTAACCGGTACTACCCAAGTATCGGAACAAAACTCTGCAATTAACATTAAAAAATATGTTGTGGAAAAGATTCTTTTGCGCAAGGCAGTTTGCAGCTGAATCTCCTTCCGATCCATAGGTGGAGGCTCGAGGTGAATCATTTGTAGATTCTCCATACACTTGCCAGAGCCGTGGGAGTCACAAATAATCTTTTACATGTATTGTATGCTTTCATGTAGATGCTGCTTTTGCTCTTCGTGCTCCTCTCTAGTGACACTTTTGAGCATGCAAGATGCAGTATTTAATACTAAAATAAAATAAAATCGACAATGGCGGCCAATTTGGCTTTTAGAGCGTACTTAGGGCCGTCATTTGGAGCAGACAAGGTGTCAAGGGTGCCTGTAGAGATCAATGGCTGCTCCACCCACCGGTCAGATTATTAATTAGTTTGTACACAAGCTAGTGTCGGCTATTGCCTCCCATGCATGTGAAGGAGCTTTTGCTTTGGACAGAGCATGTTTGTTTCTCTTACAAGTGTACTTTGATGGGTTTAAAAATTAGTTTGTGGCAGAGATCTGGTAGTAGTACACTTTGACCCTTTTAACTTGACCACTTTGACTGTTTAGATTGACTAAAAAATGTCGTCCGATCCTGGCTGTCTATAGCAAGTGTACTTTGATGGAATATTCCTTGCTCGGTACTGTGATTAGCATTAGGCCACAAACGATTTGTGCTGACGGCTAAAACGCCTCTATGCTGGCGGGCGCAGCACCCGCCAGCAACTTAGAGTCAGCACAAATGGCCCTTAGTGCTGGCGGGCGACTTACATCAACCGTCAGCACAGAGGACCTCAGTGATGACGGACGCCTTAAACCAACCGCCAGCACAGAGGACCTCTGTGCTGGCAGCCTACTTAACACACCCGCCAGCACTGAGGTTTTCTCTGCTAGCGGTGATGTTATGCCACCCGCCAGCACAGAGCATTTCTGTGCTGGCGGGTGGTTAAGCCGCCCGCCAGGAACTACTTTTTTCCATTTCTCATTAGTTTTTGCTGCATTTGTTTATTATTTGTATTTATCCGCAAATTTCACCCGTATTCAATAGTATTCGTATTTGTAGGGCAAATTCACCTGTAATTATTTGTATTTGTCCCACAAATTCAAATGTGTCTATCAACCACATAATCCAAACTAGCATATAATACTACATAAGTCTCACATATTATTAATCCACATTAAAAATAGATAATCCTCTAATACACCAATCGACGTAACTTTTCGTGCTCTTCTAGAATCAATACTCCTTCGTTATCGAAGAATTCTCCCAGCTCGTGGCAAATCTCACGTTGGAGGAACCTCGCCAGATCCGCACAAATGTTCTCGATGTCCTTGTCTCTCAGGTTCCCCCCACGAAGTATCTATAGTAGGGAGCTGCACATACGCACAATAATTGAAGATTATTATGCATAATCATTAGAAAGTAAATTAGCATATGGTTGTGTACCAGAGGCTTACGTCTTCAGGATTCGTCCGATACCTTCCATTATTTCTCAACATCTCACACGCGTAATATCCACATAAGATACTGCCAGGAGGTTGCTTGTAGCACTGAAAAAAATAAAAAGTGATGAGAAAAAAATTAGAATGGTTAGCAAAAGGAACTTTCTCTTGTGACATAGCCAGGGGGAAGGTTGTATATGGTCATCAGCACTGGCCATGTGTTGTGCGTGCTGCTTCTTTCACCAAATGGATTCATGCCATCTGTACTTAACGCGAACCGTATATTTCTTTTTTCATCTCTAAAGTCTTTATGCTCGGAATCAAAGGTCCTCCACTGGCGAGCATCAGAAGGATGTCTAAGCTTCCCATCGGACTTCTCTGGGCGATCGGCATGCCAAGTCATTAGTTTGGCGGTTTTTGGGTTCGAGAACAATCGCTTTAGACGGTCCTCCACCGGCAAATACCACATCACCAAGGCAGGAACTTTACGTTGACTAGTCGTGTCAGTGGTACCAATACTAGACTCATCCCCCACTTGAGCACCTGCACTTTTCTTTCCACCCTTCTTCCTCTTTCCGCCTTTTGTGCTAGCGACACATTCTGCGTCGAAATCAGCATTACTTTTGTAACGACTAGCCTCACAATTAGGACACTTCTTCATTTCTGCATAGTCACCGCGGTACAATATGCAATGGTTCCTGCATGCGTGTATTCTTTGCACCCGCATCTTCAATGGGTTGATGATCTTCTTTGCTTCATATGTGTTTTTTGGCACAAGGTTAGGCTTCGGGAGCAGGTTGGCCAACAAAGTAAGGAGTTCATTAAAACTATTGTCAGACCATCCGAATTTAGCCTTAACAATAAGAAGATTGAGGATGAAACGCAACACTGTCCACTCCTTCCCACAACCCTCATACATACGTTCCTTTGCTGCCTTCTTAAGTGTCTCAAAATTTTCTAACCCTTTAGCAGTCCCTACCAACACCTCCGGTTCAATGTGGCACAACATTTCCTCCATATCAACATCACATTCATCGTCCACTTGTGGTGCATCTGTTTCATTACCATTTTCATCTCCACAGTCAAAAGCTTCATCCATCATTACATGATCATTTTCATCTTCGTCACCCACTTCATCATACCCGGTGCCAATGTCTGCATTGTTGAAAGTAGACACTGTCTCACCATGGTGGGACCAAGTTGTGTATCCTTTCATAAAACCTCGCTGTATCAAATGCATCTTGATGTCATTAGGATCCTCCCATACAAGTTTGTTGCAACAATCAGTACACGGACAACGTATTTGCTTTGACTTGCAAATGTGAGCGTACTTCTTCGCAACCTCGAGAAACTTTGATAACTCTGTCATGAATGTAGAAGAATGTCTCTGTACGCCATACATCCATGCTCTGTGATCCATGTTAAACAACCTATGAAAAAATTCTACATTTTAGAAACTAATTTAATCATATAGTAATAATAAATGAGTCACAATAATTAAAAACTCAATTCTACCTTTTATTTAATGAAACTAATTATATTAATGACAAACGTAGCGAATCTACAATTAATCTGCATAACACTATACTTAAAAAAATCTACAATAAATTTTCTCTCTTTTCACTTCTCTCTTTTTTATTTAATGAACCTAATTATATTAATGACAAGCATAGCGAATCTATAATTAATCTGCATAACAATCTACTTAAAAAAATAATCTACAACTAATTTTCTCACTCTTCACTCCTCTCTCTCCCCTAGCTAGCAAACCCTAGATCTAGAGAGCTGAATCTATAATGAAGCTAGAAATGATGGATAAAAGGTAAAAAAGAAGGTTGGAATAGCACAAACTCACCTTATATAGCCACCTCCTCCAAGGAAATCAAGTGCAAAACCTTCCCCCCATAGATTGGGTGTTTTTGGAGCTTTTCCCGAGCTCCTCTCGGGCAAAGCTCCAATGGAAGGTAGCTGGGGAAGAAGAAGCTGTCGGGTTTTATTGAGGGCCACAGTGCTGGTGGGCAACCTATGGCAACCGCCAGCAGAAATCGTCCCCATTTCTGCTGGCGGTTCCTTATGTTGCCCGCCAGCACTGTTATGCTACCGCTGACGGGTGATGAACCGACGCCCCTGCAAACCACAGTGCTGGCGGTTGCCAATTGCACCCGCCAGCACACTAATTTGCAAGTGTCAACACAAATCGTTTGTGGCCTAGTGTAGCTTGTGCAACGTTAGTAGCATTTATGCACGTATGGTAGATTATCTTGCTATATAACCGGTCGATAGACATTATTTCGTCTGGATTCATCATGCATGGCACCGATGTTATGTCCTGGGCCGCGTGATTATTCCCTCCACTGACTGACTTGGACTAAACAAAATGGAAGCGATGCTTCATTGTAATTTGTAATAATCATCTATATGGAACCGTCGCTTTGTATGTTCAGGCCGGCCGCTGCCTGAACTGATCTCGAGGTGGCCTCATGTGTGTAATCGATCTCATTTTGTTTGAATCTCTTATTTTTTGGCTGGCTTCAACCGAAACATATTTCTTATCTCCGTTCTTGGCTAGCTGTTTTTTTTACCTGAACAGACATTATTTTTTGGCTAGCTAGTATTGTATTACCTCTGTTCTTAAATATATAACATCATTGACTTTTTTTTGTTTGTTTGACCATTCATCTTTTCTACAATTTTTTTTGCAAATCGATAAACCAACAAGTTAAATCTTAAATACATTGGATAATAGATATAATGATATACATTTTATTTTAGTTAACTAATTTGTTCAGTATATATTAGTAATCAAAATTGGAGTAAAAAGTCAACAGTGTCATATATTTAAGAACGGAGAGAGTTCTACTGGCCTATAGCTCTTGCTGATGCAGAGGAACTAGTCAAGAAATGCCAAGGATGCCAATTCTTCGCCAAGCAACAACATGTTCCTGCCTACAAACTCATCACGATACCACCAACTTGGCCTTTCGCTTGCTGGGGGCTGGATATGATTGGTCCTCTCCCAAATGCGCCAGGAGGATTCAACAGAGTTCTGGTGGCTATCGACAAGTTTACCAAGTGGATTGAGGTCAAGCCTGTTACCTGCCCCAAGGCTGATCGTGTCCTCGACTTCTTGGATGAAATCGTACATCGCTATGGTTTCCCTAACCGCATCATCACAGACCTGGGTTCGAATTTCAACAATCACCAGTTCTGGGAGTACTGCGAGAATAGTGGAATCGACGTCCGGTACGTCTCCGTTGCTCACCCACGTGCTAATGGCCAAGTGGAACGCGCCAATGGGATGATACTCGATGCTCTCAAAAAGCGACTGTACGATGCTGCAAATACCAAGGGCGGCAAGTGGATCAAGGAACTACCCAATGCACTCTGGGGGCTACGTACTCAACCTACTACCCCCACAGGGCAATCACCTTACTTCCTGGTCTACGGCTCTGAAGCCGTCTTGCCTGCTGATGTCATGTGGCGCTCTCCGACGGTTGACCAGTACGAAGAAGGCGTAGCTGAAGAAACAAGACAGACAGATGTCGACAGTCTCGAGGAAGCTCGCTGCAACGCAATTGTTCAATCCGCTCGATATCTTGAGAGGATTCGCCGCTACCATGACCTCAACGTTAAGGAACGCTCCTTCAACGTTGGTGACTTAGTCCTTCGTCGCATCTAGAATACGGCAGGACTACACAAGCTCAACTCGCCATGGGAAGGTCCTTTCTCTGTTGCAAAGGTTACCGGACCAGGCTCATATCGTCTCCAAACTCTTGAAGGCGAGGAAGTCGACAACTCTTGGAACATCGACCAGCTTTGTCGCTTCTACCCGTAGGGGGTCTCAACAACCCTCTCCAGACGGCTTCGGCTGTATGATGACTCGTATTGGGTTTCAACAACCCTTTCCAGGCAACTTCAGTTGCATTCACTCAACAGACAGCTACGGTTGTCACCACTCGTAGGGGATCTAATCCTCTCCAGACAGTTTCGGCTGTATCTCTTCGCGGCTTCCAGCTGCGAGCACCGCAGGGGGCTTCGTCAACCCTCTCCAGGCAGTCTCATTCTGCGACCTCGTAGGGAGTCATGACAACTCATAACTCTCTCCAGCGATCCTGTATCGTATAGGGCAGTAAGTGGCACATGCTGTCCATGTTCCTATTTTTCCATAAGAGGCTGCGGCCTAGAGTAACACCCTGCTTGTAGGGTCTCAGTGGAACTCTCATACAAGTTGCTACTACAGCAAGAGTAGTTCATCACACTGTCTCCTACGGTCTTACTCGTTCTTCGGAACATTCTTGCGAGTACTCAACTCTGAAGTACTTAAGACATTGTCAACTCTGTACAATGTATTCAGTAATAAAGTTGCTACTCTATATCAACTTGTTACTGTTTCTTTACTTGTTCATAACAAAGCCTTCATTATGCTGCTACAGCTAAGGTGTTCAACTCGTTATGAATAAAGCTCTTTTCGAGTACTCTCTCAAGGCCTGATCAACCTTAGAGGTACTCAAGACATTGTCAACACTGTACAATGTGCTTAGTACAAGTCGCTACTCTATATCGACTTGTTACTGCTCTCTACTTGTTCATAACAAAGCCTTCATTACGCTGCTACAGCTAAGGTGTTCAACTCGTTATGAATAAGTTCTCTTCGAGTACTCTCTCACCAGGCTTGTTAGCCTCAGAGGTACTCAAGACATTGTCAACTCTATACAATGTGTTTAGTACAAGCCGCTACTCTATATCGACTTATTACTACTCTTAGCTTAACTCATGACAAAGCCTTCTTTACGCTGCTACAGCTTAGGTGTTCAACTCATCATGTTTTAAGCTAACGTTCTTCGGAACATGTGTACACTTGAGTACTCCTACTCGTGTATCGTATCTCTTTTTTGCAGCCATACATTCAGTACAAACTCGAGTACTCGGCCAACAAAGATGCAAACAAGAGATCCAGATAATTGATTTCTTCAAAGTTTTCAATTATATTACATAAACACTTGTTTGAGATTACACTTATTTTCTCCCTAGTGTTTCTACTCTACAGGTACATCTAACGGAGATCAATGAACTTGGAAACTGCTTCAGCGATTGGAGAAGTCTGTTGCATCAGCTCGTTGAGTCGATCGTCGGTGCAGTCTCCAGATCTGCCGATCATGATGACTATGAGATCCGAGCCATGACACTGCTCATGCAAAACTATATTTACAAGCTTCTTAAGCTACAAGGAGTTTGGCTCTTGGCCAAATTACAAGATACAAAGATCTTAGAGGTCCTGAATCACCTTAAAAGGTGCTTACGACTAAGTCTATACTGATAAGGCTTGTCGCAAGTTTTCTTCTGGCTTCAGGGCCTACTCGACCACCTCTACTCGTGCACCAACTAGTCTCCTGCAGCGCCCAGCATCAAGTCTGAGCTTTGTAGCCAGATTGCAGAAGGTCCGAGCTTTAACACCAACCTCGCCGGGTGGAGCGCGGTGCTCACCAGCAGCACTTCAGAACCCAAGGTGTGAGGGCCAACGATGCAACTGCTGCTTCATACTCCTTCTGAGCTCCTCGATAAGGCCGGGAGAAGAAGCTGATAGAGTTCTTCGAGCCTCGCAAGTATTCTTCTAGCTCCAAGCATGAACTACATCATCTCTACATTCTGGTGGGCGAACACAAGCCCACGGCGAGGCAATATTACTACACTGGGTCATCCTGGATCCCCTTTGAAGAATGGTATGGCTTGCTTCAAGCCGTGGCCACCTATTTATACCGGCAGGCATCCGCATCAAGCCTCACTTGCAAAGCCACCATGCGCGGCGCCCTTATCCTCAACGGCACTGTACCCTCGTGAAGCCCGAGGTTACTGTTCGCCTGTGAAAGGCATCAGCACATCTGATCCTTACCTGACTGCACACTAAAGCAACTTTTGCGGGTGACAGTGACTCGTACTTCACGAGTATGCTGACCTGTGACCATACAGTGCACCCGTGCCTTTGGGTATACCTCAGGCAAATATTTGGCTAAGTCAGAGGACTCAAATCCAAGACCTGCTCGGCTCTATCTCGGGGGCTCGACTACTCGACGGAATTGGATTTCATTCAGCTACAGTTCACTAAATTCAGGCCACTTTTCTACAGTCAGATTGGATCCTTCAATTCGAGAAAGTTTTTCTTAGGATTTTGCGGATTATTTGACGAAGACTACTGATTGACCCTCAGCTTGAATTGTCAATTCGAACTAAGGCTCGGGGACTATATCCATATAGGATGCGATTTTCGCAAATCGCATTCCTATATTATTTCTTCGGATTGTCTACGGATTTTTCGGAGCAAGATCAAAGAGTTCAAGATTGACCCTCAGCTTGAATCCTGGATTCGACCTAAGGCTCGGGGGCTACATTCCATATGGAATGCGATTTTAGTAATCGCATTTCCATATGGATCTTTGATGCAAAGATTTCAAGAACAAAGCGGGTATTATTGAAGACCTTCAAGGGAAGTACTCGGTGACGCTTGGGGACAACTCGAGAAGACTTCAAGACTACTCGTGGAGTTAGCTGGAGTACCTTCCAGCCTCGTGATGATTCAAGTACTATTGAAGATTGAAGCTTGTAGAACTCGGGGACGCTTGGGAACTACTCGTGGAGACCTTCAAGACTACTTGGACCATTGCACTCGACTACAAAGTACTCGGGGGCTTGTCGACCGGGCATCCCTGGGCCCACCAACACATTCTGGGCCATACCCGGGAGATGAGTTCCTGTACACCTGGACTACTCGACTAGTGGGCCATGGTGCTGGTACCGTGGACTACAAGGCAAGACAAGGCGGACAAGGACTTGTACTAAGATTAGGATAGCTTTCCATACCTTGTATAGGCTACTCCGGGTCCTACTCGAATAGTACCCTTGTACCAATCCGACTTGTAACCCTGCCTCCCGTGGCATATAAGGCGAGGCAGGGACCCCTCTCAAAACATACGCAATCAATACAGAGCCACGTAGCATACAGGACGTAGGGTATTACGCACATTGCGGCCCGAACCTGTCTAATTGTGTGCCCCGTGTCTCACCATCGTGTTCCTGATCTCGGCGAGCCCCACCGCACAATCTACTACTTCGGGTACCCCATCGTAGGCTCGGTGTCTAAAACACTGACAGCGGATTCATAATAGACCAGGTGATTGATCCAAAAGGCAGAAATCACTATGACGGTCATCCAATTCATAAAGTTTAATTAGCACCTCTGGTGGAACTTTAGACTAGAATTAGAATGGAACGGTATTTTGATGTATATATACTACTTTCAGAAAATACTATCTATGCTTTCGATGTAATATAATGTGTGTATATATTTATTTATAAGTTTATTCTCTTCATATAGTACGTATAGTAGACCCGTATAATTAGTGCAAACATTTATACGTACACGTAAATTACACCCATATACGTGAGAATATACGCGTATAACATTATTAGAACAATTGGAATTGAAACAAAAAAAATTCACAGCGGGGTCTTTAGTCCCGGGTGGTAATACCACCCGGGACTAAAGGGGTGGCGCACAGGCGCTGGTGCGCCCTCCCCTTTTGTCCCGAGCGGGGCTACCACCCGGGACTAAAGGGGTGGCGCACAGGCACTACTGTGCCCTCTCCTTTTGTCCCGGGCGGGGCTACCACCCGGGAATAAAGACCACCCTTTATTCCCGGTTGCCCACCCGGTGACAAAGGGGGGGCCTTTTGTCTCTCCCTTTTCGTCCCGGGTGGGCTTTAGAGACTTAAAGCATTTCCCACCCGGGACGGAAGGCTGTTTTTCCACTAGTGAGTGTTAATCAGTCATAGTGTTAATTGTTCCTCTTCCTATTATGCTTTTTTAAGTAGGTAACTTGCATTGGGTGCTTTATTACTATCGTGGAATTTGACGATTTCCTCCCCGCTGCATGTACCTAAAAAGGGGATATGCAATTTGATTTCTTATTTCCTAAACCCGCTGCATGTATCTAAAAAGGCAACTTGTATATGCCATTGTGTGCAAAATGCACACATACATGGTGGTTACTCGGTTACGGTACGTCTTGCTATATAAAGCCGTACATATGCGGAAGGTTTTTTTAATGAGACCGCTGATCCATTATTCTTCCTTTGTTCTTACAAAAAAAAACTTATACAGATCTCGGTGCCCTTGCCATACCAGGGCCGTCCCTAGGGGCGTGCGGCCCGTGCGACCGTACAGGACCTCCAATTTTTAGAGGCCTCCAATTTCAAGCACTTAAGCCTATTAAATACATGTTTAATGGTCCAAATACTCTGACAAAGTGACAACAAGCAGCAAATAGAAGAAGAAATGGTTGTTATCAACATTTTATTTCCTCATCCTCGCATTTTGTTTCCTTATCCTCGCTCGCGTGTTGTTTGCTTGTCTCTTGATAAGCACGTTCATCTTCTAATGCCAAGACTGGAACCCTATTGCACTGCACTATATTCTATAGTTCTTATTTTTTTTAATTTGATAGGCCTAACTTTTAAGATTTGTACAGGGCCTCAGATTTTTCCGGGACGGTGCCAAGAACATTGTATTAACATTTGACACTTATATGCCGTCTGACATGAAACTGTTAATATGTTGTACATACATAGCTCACTACATAACGGCTATATCATAACATATATATAGCTGACAAATATAGCTTGCAATGCATCACAAAAACATCAACGAGAAATATGCCCAACCCCACCACACATGTGTTCCTATTCTTTAGACCTGATGTTGTGTATATAAAGAAATGAAAAATTGAAGTAGCTATAGTGTAGACCAAATCTGGTGATGATTTTGATAATCAAATGGAGAGAGTTACAAGTGCTTGAAATCAACATATTTACAAGTATATATCGCCCTAGCATGGGCCCTTGTACCAACCACCTCAACAACTTAACCCAGGTAATTGGATACTTGAATTTTGATCCATGGCCATAGACGACATTAAAAACTAAATTGGTTTTAATTGAAGAATTGCAATATTGTTTTTATAATATATATTATGACTTCAGTTTCAAGAAGAGTGTAGACTTCAAAAGGCTAAAGTACTAGTACTTGAGATAGTGATAACTAACTGTACAATATGAATTACATATTTGTTAAAAGTAATATTTTGTATAAATATAACTAACTGTACAATATGAATTACATATTTATTAAAAGTAATATTTTGTACAAATTTGGTCAAATATAAAATGGTTTGATTCAGGACAAAATAAAAGTGGCACTCTTTAATTTGCAGGGACAGAGGGAGTGCTAAATAATCAATAAAGGAGACTCAGTTGGTTCTATATGTTATTTTGGTGCACCCGTACTTAGAAAGCAGCTGATCAAAATTGAAATTGATATTGCTGTATGCTCAAATCAATCAGCTGCAAGCTAGCACCAAATAATGTCCAACTGGAACTGAATTGATTATCTGTAGCTGCGGTTAGCGTTCTCTAGAATCGAGCCAGCTAATCGCACGTAGTGGAGAGGACCATGCGCGCGTACGCGAGTGCACCAGCTTTTGCTACACCTGACAGAAAAATTTGTCGATTAGAGCTTCTCCATTGGCCTCGGAACTCATTAGAAAAAGGATTTGTTGCTGCTGATAGGTCGCGGGTCAGACGTAAAATATATCCTTTCCTTCGTGATGCTTCTTCATATGCTGGAGCTCTCCTTTTAGGTAAAAAAAAAAGTAGTAGTGCACGACCGTCCTATGCTGCAGCCACCAGGCACCAGCCATGCATGTCTAGACAGACATCTAGCGATATAATTAACAGTTTGAGATTACCTTTTTAAGTACTCCGGGTGTACTTCTACATGAGTTTCTACTATACCTAGATGGAGCTTGGAGCAGCCAAAAGGACTGGCATGCACATGCTACATACGTTGTCCTTGTTGCATATATGCCTGGCACCCACACTGTGAGACGACCCTAGCTCTCTCTCGGAGAGCCATTGCCATGCTTGCATAGGCATCAACATGCAGTAGGAAGAAGTCACATGCAGAGGCACTTAGCAAACTTCGTGTTTGATATCCACAATTTTAAAGTTCAGTCCAGTCATATCAGATGTTTGGATGCTAATTATGAGTATTAAATATAGAGAAATTACAAAACCCATTGCACACAGATGGAAGCTAATTGGCAAGACGAATCTATTATAAACCTAATTAGGTCATGATTTGACAATATGATGCTACAATAAACATTTGCTAATGATGAATTAATTAGGTTTAATATATTATCTCATGAATTAGCATCATAGTCCTCTTATAGTTCTCTTATATTATCTCATGAATATTTATCTTATCCTACTAAATACAAGAAATGAGAAATGGTCCATTGGACTCTAGCTAGTGCTCCATCTGCAGCTTTGTCGTAGCGTAATCTAGATAGCTATATATTAACACAGCACTAATGAGGTGGGTCTGGCTTGGATATGCTTTTGAGTTTGGGTTTTTATTCAGAGGTATAAATTAATATTTAATATATATCTTAAGGGGCATGCATAATGTTAAGGCTAACGACAAACACAAATGGTGTATCAAGCTTAGGATTCCATATGTCGTACTTTGCAAAGTATGAGCATTATTTACAATTCAAAAGATTAAATTAAGGATATAATTGATATAGATGGCACTTTGGGTCAAGCTAGCATCACTACCAGAACAACGTCATAGCTGCGCTTTATTTGATCACTAATAATTCGCTACACAACGTCATTCTTCTTAGGATCTCATGTTCCCATATGATCTCTCGGTTCATACAGGTCTTTCAGGTATTTAATTTGTGCTAGTCCACTCTTTACTATGACTGTAAAAGTCACTGCACATAGATATATGAGATCGAATCAAGTGTTTCATCATTCTTTCTTCGTTTGGTATCTTTATATATATATAGTCGGCATACCATATGACAGTTACGAGAGCTTTTGCACAAGGCACTTTATAACAGCTAGCCATGTTACAGTTAATGCACGACCACTGCTGATATTTTACTTGTGGTCCTTCATCACCTCCCTTTCCATGCTCAAGTGCACGCAAAAGACAGGATTAGCTGTTCCTTGTTGTTTGAGTAAGACCGTCTCCAGGGGAGTCTGCACCCTCACCTGCATCCTCAAAATGAGGCAAAAATCACTACTGTTCCTCCTCCAGCGGATGCCGCATCAGTCGCCGCAAAATGAGAGAAGGCCGGAGGCATGCCGCAATCCTGGGGTATTTTGGCGCGTCTGCATCCGCTGGAGACCAACTGCCACTCGCCGCCGCGCCCCCTTCTCCCTCCCTCCGCGCCCCTGCCTGACTGCCTCGCTCCACACGCCGCCGCGCCCCTTCTCCCTCCCTCCTCGTCGTACCCCTGCCTCGCTCCGTCTGTCGCCGCCCCGCCTTCTCCCTCGGGTTCCGCGCTCGCCCAGCTCCGGCGGTGCGGAGGGAAGGATAGGGGACCAGCGCAGCGGCGGTGCGAGCTCTTCCCCGGCCACCGACAACGCAGATCCGGGGCGGTGCGGCCTCCGAGGAGCCGCAGCGGCGGCAGCAGAGCATGCACCGGCTGGCTCCGCCGGCCGCCGCCTCCTCCTTCCTCCCCTCTCCCGCGTGACGGCTCCCTCAATTTGCGGTGGCGGAGGATCCAACGGCGACGACACGAGGTGGAGTAGGGGCGCGGCGGGACCCGAACCTCTACGACCTAGATCCGGCGGTGTTGACCTGCGGGGCTCCCTCGACTCGCGGCTGCGCTTGATTTGAGCAGGAGCGGCAACTTGACAGCGACGACGAGCTTCGTCGAGCACGGCGCCGGCCGCTGACCCGACGACGTTGGCGCCGGGCTGGCACTGCTGCTTGGCGGCGGCGAGAAGGCGGAGCTGCTGCAGCTCGTCGCGCTCCTTGACGACCTGGCGGACGAGGTCGGCGAGCTTGGCGATGCTATGCTCCTTCCTCTTGAGCTCCTCCTTGGCTGCCTCCAGCTCCAGCGTGGTGGCCACCAGGCTCTGCTTTAGCGCGACGGAAGCGGGAGCCAACTGCCCAACAGCGATGCGCGAGGGATGCGCTTCCTCTGCTGGAAGCAGCTCTCTTTTGCAGTAGCTTTCTCTCTCTCTCTTGTGCTCATATGGCGTTGTTTGGGGATGCAGACCGGGGTTGTTGCTGGAGATAGTCTAATGATCCCTTTCTGAAGTTCCGGCCGGGACCCATTTTGCCCACCACGCATATGCAAAGCCTCCGAAAGATTCCTCTGGTATTTAGGACTCGAATGCTATAAATAGCAAAGGATTGATGAACATCAACCACACCATCAGCTAGCAGTGAGCACATCATTAGTTCACATCACCATTCACCAGTTACTTGTTTGTCGAGCTGCTTCTCTAGCCACCAGCAGCTAGCTTCACCATGTTCTTCTCTAAGCTTAGCAAAGTAGTAGCATTTCTCCTTGTGCTCGTGATCAACAACCATATATCATCGACGAGGCCAGCAGCAGGGGGACGATGACCCCAGGCACCATCTCGCCCGATGGCACCGGGAATGGCGGAGCCCGCGGTGGCATCCTCGGTGAGGACACCCGCGCAACGGACCCCGGCGGACACAGCCCTGGGGTTGGGAGGAGGTTGCTTAATTGCTTACTGTAAATTAGCTAGTAACTTAGCTCAGTTCTTCTTATTCTTTAATTGTTCTTTGTCCTGGAGGGAGGAAAATGTTGTGTGTGTGTTCTCTGCAATGAATTTATTTCCTCATTCAATAAGCTAACTTTATTTTATCATTTCATTACCTTGTATCCCTTTAATATCTTCATATTTTAATACTTCTTCACTACTAGGGAAAGAGACTTTCGTCCCAGGGCAAAAATAGCATTAGTACCGGTTCTGTTTGCCCTCCGGTACTAATGTTACAAGAACCGGTACTAATGTCCCGTGCCAAAAAGGAGGCGGGCGGAGCCATCCCGTGGCAAACATTAGTACCGGCTCTTTTTTTTTGAGAAGGAACATGTATTGATCTTAGCGCATTACACCGGTCCGTTTACAAACAAGACCCGAAAGAAAAGGAAAATTACAAAGAAGTTCAAAACTTCTGTTCATCTTCCTCGAACCTTCAGCGATCCGTTCGTCACCACCGTCGAAGCCGCTTCCCAATCGTCGCCGGGCACCAGAGCCAAACTCCACAAAGTGAAGGCCGCAGAGGAGGGCTTACTGCTAGGCGAATCAGCCGAGTACGCTGCCTCCCAGGCGCATCGGCCAACTCCAGTACCCACGACGCATCCTTCGTTTCCATCGCCGGCAACCCGAGCAATGCTCAGATTTCTTCCAAAGGTCATCTTCCTTGAGATTAACAGGATCAACAACATCATCACCTGAAAAAGACGACGATGTGCCGACACTCGACTCCTAGACAGGTCTCCCCAGCCTCTCCGTTGACGTCGGAGTAGATCGCCATCGGAGAACGGAAGAAGCTGGGAGAAATTATTCCTTTGTAACGCCGTCGCTTCCGCATCGTCGACGCCACCAGGAAAACCAAGCCGCAGAGAAGCCACGCTCCTCCGGCAAAACCTAACCCCACCGCCAAACATCGACGGCGAGCAAACCCTAAACCTAGATGGACTCGATTAGGACTCGATCTACTAAAAGGATGGACCCCCGCTCCCCTTGCCACCGGCTAGAAGGCCGGAGACGATGAGGAACGGGGGCCAGGCTGGCGGCGGCGGCGCAGGGGCTGGAGCACGGGGCGATCCGCCCGTGTCGCCTGGGAGGCGACGCGGGGGACGCGTTCCGTGAGTCGGCTTTTTCCTATTCCGTTGTCTCCGTACCGGCTCTTATTGAGCACCGGTACTAATGTCCCACATTAGTACCGGTGTTGTATATGGGCCGGTACTAATGTGTGGGCGGGACATTAGTACCGGCCCGTATTAAGAGCCGGTACTAATGTGGCTACATTAGTACCGGCTCTTAATAAGGCCCGGTACTAATGTCCAACGGCTATATCTCAGCTTCTTCCTCCTCCAGCCCGAGCCCCCCACCTTCTTTCTCCACTTCGAGCTCCTTCTTCTCCATGGCGCCCTAGAGGAGCTTTTGCCGGATTTGCGACTATTTCTCGACGATTTCACTCGTTGAAGTGGTCTAGAGGTTAGTTACTTCATCCTCCCTTGATTCATGCTTATTTTCTTGAGTTTCATTGGTTGAAATAGGAGTATTTTAGCACTTTAAAATGAACTAAGAGTAAGGGATTTTAGCACTTTAAAATAGGATTATGTTCTAATAGAATTGGTTGAAATGGATGTGCCGTGTTTGTTGGATGAGATGTTCTATATGATGATACAAATTAATTTTTTTGCATTATTTTTTATAGAAATAAATATATTAAATGCTTTAGATGTACTTACTAAGAGAAACGACTAGAATATTAATATTAGAATTAGAGAAATAATTTATTAGTCAAAAAAATAGTTTGCTTATAATAATAATAATTTAAATTGAAATAAGTTTTCTCATTATAAAAAATGTTTTCTTATAAGAAAAACATTTTCTTAAGAAAAAAAGTTTCTTTATTAGGAAAAAGTTTTCTTCAATACCATCAAAATTAGTAAAATTTAGATTGGATTTATGTAACATAATCACTTGCCTTCATTTAAACACTAGTACGTACTCATTAGAAAAATAGTTTCCTCATTACAATAATACTTTCTTAGTTAGAAAAAGAGTCACCTCACTATAATCTTGTTTATATTTTATGTGGAATATGGATTTGAACACTATGAATTAGTGTAACACATATAATCTTGAACTTGTTACATGATAATAATATATTTTGTTCGGTTATATATTCTTTATTTGTAGATGGACCGGCAATGGATGTACACCGACAAGAGAATATCCAATGAATTCTTTAATGGGCTTCGTGGATTTCTAGAAGTAGCAGAATCGAACAAGCCCCCGTCCGGTTTCATTATTTGTCCATGCAGAAAGTGCAGGAATTTGAAGGATTTCTCAACAACAAAGACTCTTCACGATCACCTATACAAATGGGGATTCATGCCAAACTATTTTGTTTGGACAAAGCATAGGGAGAGAGGGGTTATAATGGAAGATGACGAAGAAGAAGATGACAATATTCCTGATTGGACTCAAGAAGGTGCCTTTGCAATGGGAGATGATCCAATGGGTGAGGATGATGTTACAATAATTGAGGGAGAGCCTGAACAAGGAGAAGATGAGCCGCTTGATGATCTAGGTCAGGTGTTGCGAGAGCAGAAGGAAGATTGCGAAAAGGTGAAGGAGGCAAAGAAGTTTGACCGTATGTTAGAAGATCACAAGAAACCATTGTACTCAAATTGCAAAGAGGGGCACAAGAAGTTGGGTAGCATATTGGAAATGCTGCAATGGAAGGCTAAACATGGAGTTTCTGACAAGGGCTTTGATGAGTTAATGATGATCGTAAAGGACATGCTTCCAGAGGAGAACGAATTGCCGGAGTCAACGTACGAAGCTAAAAAGGTCGTTTGTCCTCTGGGTTTGGAGGTTCAAAAGATACATGCGTGCCCTAATGACTGTATCCTTTACTGAGGAAAAGAATATGAGAAATTGGAGGCTTGTCCTGTGTGCGGAGCGCAGCGTTATAAGATCCCACGAGATGACCCTTACGATGTTGATGAGGAGAAGCAGAAGAAGAAGAAGAAGAAGAAAATTCCTGCTAAGGTAATGTGGTTCTTTCCAGTGATACCACGGCTGAAGCATTTATTCAGGTGCAAGGCTAATGCAAAGTTGATGCGTTGGCACAAAGAAGATCGTAAAGCAGATGACAAGATCAGACATCCCGCTGATGGGTCGCAGTGGAGACTAATTGATAGAGAATTCCCCGAGTTTGCAGAACACGCAAGGAACATTCGGTTTGGTTTAAGTACGGATGGATTCAATCCATTCGGTGAGTTCAGTAGCGGTCATAGCACTTGGCCTGTGACCTTATGCATATTCAACCTTCCGCCATGGCTGTGCATGAAAAAAAAAGTTCATCATGATGCCAATAATCATCCAAGGCCCAAAGCAGCCAGGCAATGACATTGATGTTTATCTGAGACCGTTGGTTGAGGATCTTAAAACGTTATGGAAGAAAGAAGGTATACCTGTGTGGGATGAGGACAAACAGGAGACCTTCAATCTACGAGCGTTGCTGTTTGTCACCGTCAATGATTGGCCGGCACTTGGTAATCTATCAGGACAAACAAACAAGGGATACCGAGCATGCACGCACTGTTTAGATGATACTTGCAGTGTGTATCTAAAACACAGTAAAAAATTGTGTATTTGGGCCATCGTCGATTTCTTCCTCCTAAGCACACGTTAAGAGAAGAAGGAAAAAAGCATGTTGAAGGTGTTGGAGAAAAACGTAAGAAGCCAGTGCACTGTGATGGTAAACTTGTATTTTCTATGGTGAAAGATTTGAAGGTAGTGTTCGGGAAGGCTTCTGGTGCCAAATTTGTTCCAAACGACAAGGATGGACGTGCACCCATGTGGAAGAAGATGTCGATATTTTGGGAGCTTCCTTATTGGAAAATCCTTGAGGTTTGCAATGCAATTGATGTGATGCATGTGATGAAGAATTTTTGCATGAACTTTCTTGGCCACCTAGGTGTATACGGAAAGCCAAAAGATACAGTTGAAGCTCGTCGGGATCTTAAATTTATGAAACAACGAAAAAGCCTGCATCCCGAAAAGAGAGATAAGGGAAATTGGTTGGCCCCTGCTAGTTACACCCTCAGCAAGGAAGAGAAGAAGATGATGTTTGATTGTTTGAACAGTATCAAGGTCCCGACTGGCTACTCCTCAAATATACAACGAATAATAAATTACAAAGAGAAAAAATTCATAAATCTGAAGGCTCATGACTGCCACGTGTTGATGACACAATTACTGCCTGTTGCACTAAGGGGTATTCTACCAGAGAATGTGAGATTGGCAGTCGTCAAGGTTTGTTCATTCCTCAACCAGATCTCTCAGAAGGCAATCCATCCAAAGAATCTAGTGCAGTTGCAGAAAGATGTCGTGCAATGCCTCGTCAGCTTTGAGATGATCTTTCCACCCTCTTTCTTTACTATCATGACCCACCTTCTAGTGCACCTAGTTGAAGAGATTTTTATCCTCGGGCCTGTGTATTTACACAACATGTTCCCTTTTGAGCGGTTGATGTCTAGTTACAAGAAGTATGTCTGTAATCGTGCTCGTCCCGAAGGAAGCATCGCAAAGGGATATGCTACAGAGGAGGTGATTGAGTTTTGTGTGGACTTTATTGATGATCTTGCTCCTATTGGACTCCCTGTATCACGCCATGAGGGGAGACTCAGGGGAAAGGGCACACTAGGGAAGAAAACTCGGATGTATATGGATGAAACGTTATTTCGTACAGCACATTCCTTTGTCCTGCAACAATCATCCCTAGTGGCTCCATACAGGGAGAAGCACAAGTCCATTGTACGGGCCTCAAACAAAGGGAAGTCAGAGGCCTGGGTTACACGTCATCACAATGATAATTTTGCATCATGGTTGCGGAGAAAACTTATGGGTGATAACACTATTGGAGAGCAACTGTAATGGTTGGCTAGAAGTCCATCTATCTCAGTACTTACGTTCCAAGGATACGAGATAAACGGATACACATTCTACACGAGAGCCCAAGACCAAAAGAGCACAAACCAAAACAACGGTGTCCGTATAGATGCAATAGACAACGAAGGAAATGTACAAACATACTATGGTGTCATTGAAGAGATATGGGAATTGGACTACGGACCTTTAAAAATCCCTCTTTTTAAGTGCCAGTGGGTTAAAAACCCTACAGGAGGTATAACGACAGACAAATTTGGGATGACAACAATGGATCTCAACAAGATTGGATACAAAGATGAACCGTTCGTCCTAGCGAATGATGTGACTCAAGTTTTCTATGTGAAAGACATGTCGAGCAAACCACCAATAATAAAGAAAGGTGATGATAAGGGTGTTGTTAATAATGAGCCAAAGCGTCACATAGTTCTACCGAGAAAAAGAAAAATTGTTGGAGTTGAGGACAAGACTGACATTTCAGAAGATTATGATCAATTCGATGGTCTTTCTCCATTTCCAGTAAAGATTGACCCAAGCATCCTGTTAGCTGAAGAGGACACTCCATACCTACATCGTGATCACAACCAAGGGACATTCGTGAAGAGGAAGATTGTTAATGTTGCATTAGATGATGATGTATAATATGTACCAAAGTATTGTAATATTTGAATGAACTAGTATTTTGCTACTTTATTAACAAAACTTTCAATTATTTCACTTTTTTTAGCATTATCAGATATTAAATAATAAATTTACGTAAAAACATACATGAGCAAGACTAAATCATGATTTTTATATTAATTACACTAGATGTACTATTTAAAAAAGATTTTGCATGAAAACAATAAAATTATTTCCGTTTGTTAAAGTCAAGAACAAAAAAAGACAACTTAGAAGATATTAGTAGCTTATTGATAAGAAAATTTTAATTTTGATTGTTAAATTTAGAATGTCATAGTATCTATGTAAAGAAAATTAACTAAACTTGTTCTACCATTTTATGCGTTGTATATGATTTTCCATAAATAAACTACAATATAGAAAATAAAAACGAAAAATAAAAGGTAAACAGTGGGCAACAAAATGAAAACAACATTAGTACCGGTGCTAAACTAGCACCGGTACTAATGTGCTTCTCCATTTGGCGGCAAATGAAAAGTCACATTAGTACCGGAGCTCAAATAGCACTGGTACTAATGTTAACATTAGTACCGGTGCTCAACTAGGCCCGGTACTAATGTTAACGTTAGTACCGGGGCCAGTTGAGCCCCGGTACTAATGTGGGTAGGTATAAGAGGCGGCGCCCTCCTCCCCCAACACTTAGCCTCCGTCGTCGCCCCCGATCCCGCGCCCTCTCCCTCCTCTGCTCTGCCGCCGCCCCCGTCGCTCCGCCGGCGCCGTCGTCAACTCCGCCGGTGCCGCCCCCCTCGCTCGCCGGTGCCATCGTCCGTCGTCCCCGAGCCGCCGTCGCCATCCCCACGCCGCCGCCGCCATCCCCGCACTGCAGTGCCGTCGTCGTCCGCGCGCCTGGCCATCGGCATCCCCTGCGCGCGCGCCGCCATCGCCATCCCCTGCGCCGCCATACGTCCGCGCGCCTCGTCCGCCCGCCGCCGGCCGTCCCCACGCCCGCCGCAGGCCGTCCCCTCGTCCGCCCCGTCGCTCGCCGCCGGCCATCCCCACGCCGAGCGCCGCCGTCGTCTACGTTGTCGATCCCACGGGGTATGTGCCCCCCCTGCCGCCGCCGGCGCCGCGCGCTAGCTTTGCAATTGGGGGCTGACGTCAGCCCGACGGTGGCTGACGTCAGCCCCCTTTTTTCATTTTTTTACAAATTTAAAATTAGATATTATTTAAATAGAAATTAGTTTTAGATTTAATTTATAATTAGATGTTATTTAGAACTTAAATTTAGAATTAGATTAAGATTTAAATGTTATTTAGTATTAGATGTAAATGTTACTTAGAATTAGATGTAAATGTTACTTAGAATTAGATGTAAATGTTATTTAGAATTTAAATTTAGAATTAGATTTCGAATTAGATTATGATTTAAATGTTATGCATATGTGGTTGTAAATGTTATGCATAGTCGATGTAAATGTTATTTATATTTCAATTGCGCACGTTCGATTCGAGACGCTCAACTCGATCGAGCGAGTCGAGAGCGAGTCGAGCGACTCGACTCGCTCTCGACTCACTCTCGACTTTCACTCCACGCTCCCGCCACGCTCCCGATCCCCCCTCCCCCCGCCACGCTCCCGACTCCCCCGCCACGCTCCCGGCCCCTACCCCCGCCACGCTACCGACTCCCCCCGCCACGCTACTGACTCCCCCGCCACGCTCCCGACTCCCCCGCCACGCTCCCGACCCCTCCCCCGCAACGCAACCGACTCCCCCGCCACGCTCCCGACCCCCCTGCCACATTATTATTTTTTGTCCTCATATTAATTGTCTCATCATTGGAATAGTTTGTCCTCATATTATTTTTTGTTACATTATTTTAGTTACAATGGTGCGAACCGAAGAGGACCGAGAAGCGGAGCAAATGATCATGGATTTAATTGCTCGCAATACTATGAATGATGCACCGAATGAACAAGAACAGGTTCACAGAGAGGCCGACAGCTACCTGAACATGTTTGCTGATGGCAACGAGAGGGAGCAACCAATTGCTCAAGGAAGCAATGATGGAGAACCATCTGAGGTATAATTAATAAAAACCAGTACCTCGAACCTACTTATTATAGAAAATGAGTTAATAGTTCTTAAATTTCCAGGAGCCTGCATCGAGCAGCAAGAAGAAGCCGGGTGGGAAACGCGGCCAAACGAAGAAGCTATACGGGTGTTTCATCATCACGGAAGTATCTCCCGATGGGAGACCGTTAGCTCCACATGAAAATGTTGTCAAGTTGGTAAATCACATTGGGGCTCTTGTTCGGGACAACATCCCAATAAGCTTTCAGTTTTGGAAAGCGGCTGACGCACCTGACTTGCTACCCGAAGAAGGTGATCAAGCAGAAGCTGAGCACGAAGATCAAGATTAGGACGAAGAGCAACATGAAGAGAATGAACCCCCGGTACCGGTTCGGCCAGATGTTGTCCCGGTCACAGAGAAGAACATGATTTGGGCCGAGGTGAAAGCACACTTCGGATTTCTCGAAAACACATGTTTGAAAGATGTGCGCACTTGGGCCCTACAGAAGGGTGCAATTGCCTTTCAGACGTACAAGAAGCGACTGACCAAGGAGTTCATCAAGGAGGGGCTTACACCCGATTTTAAGAAGCCGGGATATGCCAAGTTAAGAGATCATTGGGATGCATTTGTGCAGGGTAAGCAATCGGAAGATACCGCCAAGTTGATTGCAACCAACACAGCCAATGCACGTAAAAAGAAAGAATTACATCATCTTGGCCCTAGAGGTTACGCGATGGCCCTGCCCAAATGGGATCGGATGGAGCAAGAGATAATGGCACGTGGAATCGTACCGGCAACTCTGGAGTGGCCTGACCGAGCGCGGAATTACTATTATGCACATGGTGGCACGCTCAATCCCGAAGATGGATCATTAATACCGGGTGAGCAACTAAGACAGACAGCTGCAAGGCTTGTTGATTTGATCAGGGCTGCTGTCGAAGGAACATTCATAGCTGATCGAGAGAAGGACGAGCTTTCTGCTGCAATAGGCACTAGAGAATATGGTGGACGTTGCCGAGGCAAAGGTGTGATTCCATGGAAAGTCGCATGGCATGAGCACATTGACTCGTATAAGAAGCGCAAAAGGAACAAGGACGAACAAGATAGGAAAATCAGACAATTGCAAGAGCATGTAGAAATGACTGAGGCAAGAATGGAGGCCATCATTGACGAGCGTGTGGCCCTTGCTCTTAACAAACAATCATCTCAGCAAGGGCCCATAGATGATATGAGTCCGCCATCTACTAAGGGGAAAAGTAGTGTCGCTTCAACGGATGCAGCACCAGCAAACACGGAAGCACCGGTCAAGGAAGCAGAAGCACCCATAGCCTCACATGAAGCACCGGTTGCCTCACCAGAAGCACCCCAAGCCTTAGCAAAAGCAGCCGAGGTCTGCCACGAACGGTTCCCCGTGGATGACATCATAGTGAGGTCAGCGTGTGAGCTTCACGCTCAACTCAGAAACAAGATGTTACCGGTGGCTTATGGTGTTGCTGAGGTCCCGGAATCGGGGGAAACATTCATGGGCGTGGAATTCAGTAAATCATTTTACCATAAAGTTGCCGTCGACCGAGTGGTCCCCAGTTGGGAAGACCTCGAACTGGAGTTACCGGGACCTGATGGGGAAGAGGTGCTTGGAGATATCGTGCACGGTTGGGTATTGTGGGCCAAGGCTCACATAAAGATTACGGAACCGGTCAAGGAAGCACCCCTAGCCTCACCAGAAGCACCTCTTCCTGATGCCTCATCTACACCCCCCGTGCCTGAAGGCGAACATCATCAGCTACCGTCATCTCCAACAGGAAGCATGAGTCCTCTAGTTGATCGGGACCCAAGCGAGAGTCCGCCCCCTCAGCATGATGAGTCTGTTAAGGGCAAGGGTACCAAACGACAAGCTACGCATCATCCTCCGCCCCCTCCTCCAAAGAAGCAGACGAAGCCCAGGCCGAAGAAGCCTCAACCGAAATTATCTTACGAGAAGACTCAGGAGGAGCTAGATGCTTCAGTGTGGGCTGAGCTTGATAGACAAATATTCAAAGCGAAGAAGCCACCTGTTGAGAAACCAATTGACCGGGTCAAATTTCATCGCTTCATGAAAAAATGGAGGAGGAGAAACAAATAAATGCCCAGCCACCTCCTTTGACTGACTGTGACAGACAGGCACTCAAGATGGACAAACAGAAGAAGCTGGCGAATAAAGCTAAATCTACAATTCCACAACTAGGCACCCAGTCAAAGCAATCTGTCTCCCCCATCAAGGTGCTTTCTTCGCTTGAGCAGCATATGCTCGTATTCAATAAGGATTCAGGTCTGACTCCTAGTCAAATCCGAGGAGACGAACCAATCCCAAAGCATGAAGGGGCAAATAGACCCAAGTATGAGTGGGGTAAACCTCTTGTGTGGCCGCCGTTGGTGCCGTATCTTCCAACGAGAATGCATGAACTGCATGATTGGTACATGGCTGCGTCAGCTAGCGGTGTAACCTATGTGGAAATTACCATAGAAGATCGACATTATTTCCGTGGCCGAGAAACTTTTAGTGTGGAATTTGACCAATTTTGGTACTTATTCAATCAAGATGCAATTGACTCAGGACTCATCGCTTGTTGGACTTTGTAAGTCTCTAAAACAATGATCTAGACATTCTACCTTATCTTAACTTGTGTTTAATCTGAATTTAATTTCAATCATGCAGCTTTGAGATGCAGCGGTGCTGGAGGAGAGGAATAAGGGATGTCGGCTTCATGGATCCACTAACGATAAATCAGACTTGTGTCAGAAAATGGGAGCTGGCCACATTGGACTATATATATTTGTATCTAGAAAAACACCATGAGAAGGGTATCATACTTCTACCATACAACTTCGGGTGAGCAACGTGTATCTCATCTATTTTATCTTTTTCAAATGACATTGCATATATATTTCAAGAAACTAATACTTCTACACATATGCACAGCTTCCACTGGATTCTATTTGCATTCTGTCCGACTCTAAGCAAGGTCTTCATATTCGACTCTTTGAGGGCAAGTACAGACAAAAGCGCATACCAAGATGTCGTAGAGATGATCAAACTTGCATGGACTCGCCTCTGTGTAGAGCACCAGGGAAGATACAAAGAGAACCTTTATTTCCACTATGATTTCCTTATATGTGTATTCTGCTAGTCCGCATATCTCATGTCTTCCAATATAATTAAACATATTTCATAACCTTGTTTTCGCACATGTGCAGTGCTTGACACAACCTTCAGGTACCAATCTGTGCGGATACTATGTAAGCGAGTTCATGCATACCTTTTCAAGCATCGCACAAAGTACCAACCTTGAAGACAGGGTGCGTCCACTAAACTAAACGACACATGCATGTAGTTCTTATTTGTCCATGTTCTTTTTTGTACTAGTTCTTATTCTTTGTTCATATTCTTTTGTTGATTTATGACATCAAGCAGGGGTTCCTCGAGTCGGAAAGAATCCGGTTAATTCAAGAACAACTATGCGGATTTCTTCTAGATGAGGTGATTACGCCAGGTGGAGAATTCTACTCAGGCTTATCATCTGTGATTGTAACGGGGAAGTCCACGGAAGAAACATCAGGGAAGTCCACTGCAAAAGCAACTGGGAAGTCGACGGAACAAGCAGAGTCGACTAAGCAGGGGAGCAAGAGAGGAAAAAGCTCTACAAAGGACCAATCGTCAGGAAGCAAAAAAACTAATATTAAACCTTACTAACATTTGATGCAATGTATTATATACACTAATATATATTTTTCGTATTTCTGTATGCACAATATTATATAAGTTCTTGCATTGGATCAACTACCGGATTTGAGATAATACATGCATACGAATATATGTACTAGTATAATATTAGATATTATACTAATACATATATACGTATGCATGTATAGTATTATCTCAAATATTTTTTATGGAACACGAATATATATTATAGCGTATCAGGCATTAGGATTAGTATACGTAAATACGATAGAATTAATAAACCAGAAAACAATAAAGAAAAAAAAAACAAAAAAATTAGTACCGGTTGGAAACAAGAACCGGTACTAATGTGGACCGTGCCACGTCGCCGGGGCCGGGCACATTAGTACCGGCCCTCAATACCAGCCGGTACTAATGCCCACATTAGTACCGGTTTCCAAAACCGGTACTAATGTGACTTCACATTAGTACCGACTGAACAATACCGGTTTGGAAACCGGTACTAATGAGGGTTATAAACCGGTACAAATGTACGTTTCCAAAACCGGTACTAATGTGACTTTACATTAGCTCCTTGACGACCTGGCGGACGAGGTCAGCGAGCTTGGCGATGCTCTGCTCCTTCCTCTTGAGCTCCTCCTTGGCTGCCTCCAGCTCCAGCGTGGTGGCCACCAGGCTCTGCTTCAGCACGACGGAAGCGGGAGCCAACTGCCCAACAGCGATGCGCGAGGGATGCGCTTCCTCTGCTGGAAGCAGCTCTCTTTTGCAGTAGCTTTCTCTCTCTCTTGTGCTCATATGACGTTGTTTGGGGATGCAGACCGGGGTTGTTGCTGGAGATAGTCTAATGATCCCTTTCTGAAGTTCCGGCCGGGACCCATTTTGCCCACCACGCATATGCAAAGCCTCTGAAAGATTCCTCTGGTATTTAGTACTCGAATGCTATAAATAGCAAAGGATTGATGAACATCAACCACACCATCAGCTAGCAGTGAGCACATCATTAGTTCACATCACCATTCACCAGTTACTTGTTTGTCGAGCAGCTTCTCTAGCCACCAGCAGCTAGCTTCACCATGTTCTTCTCTAAGCTTAGCAAAGTAGTAGCATTTCTCCTTGTGCTCGTGATCAACAACCATATATCATCGACGAGGCCAGCAGCAGGGGGGCGATGACCCCAGGCACCATCTCGCCCGATGCACCGGGAATGGCGGAGCCCGCGGTGGCGTCCTCGGTGAGGACACCCGCGCAACGGACCCCGTCGGACACAGCCCTGGGGTTGGGAGGAGGTTGCTTAATTGCTTACTGTAAATTAGCTAGTAACTTAGCTCAGTTCTTCTTATTCTTTAATTGTTCTTTGTCCTGGAGGGAGGAAAATGTTGTGTGTGTGTGTTCTCTGCAATGAATTTATTTCCTCATTCAATAAGCTAACTTTATTTTATCATTTCATTACCTTGTATCCCTTTAATTTCTTCTACCGGTTCTTCATATTTTCAGTACTTCTTGCATGCAGGTGTAGGTTATATGTTAACTGGCAGAGAAGTTTAGTACTGCCAAATCAAAGTATACAGCACTCCAGTCATACTCCATGTCTCCATATACTGAGATATATGAATGAGAAAAATATAAACATGATTTAACATTTTTTTAGTTTTTGCACTACAATATCTATAGTACTATCCGTAGTACCAGGGTAAAGGTAACCAGGATTAAATTAACTCTAAATCTATCACAGTTTATAGGGAAATTTTAGGGTGCTTGTAGTTAATGCGAGCCATCCGGTGAAATCTAACGGTGGTAGTACCAGGTAGTACTAGGTAGTACCAATGGGGTAGTACCCGGTAGTACCATTTTGGTGGACCCGGTACTAGGTACTACTTGGTACTACCCGGTACTACCTAATTAAATTAGCTGGTGAAAAAAATATTAGTACAAGGTACTACCTGGTACTACCCGGTACTACCCAAGTACCGGAAAAAAACTCCAGTTTATATAGTAAAAAAAGATTTATGAGAATTCTTCAGATATATAGCAGGCCGGAACCATTATTTTCTCCAACAAGAATTATATATCCATGGTTGCTCGGAGTATTACATATTCATGAGGGTAAATGTATTATATCTTCTCTAAAGATGGGAATTTTAATTTATTACAAAGGAAATTTTGTTTTTTTAGAACCAAAGAGAATTTTGTTAGAAACTTCAAATAAAACAGACCTTGGGCTTGAATTCTTTTTTACATCCGACATGTCAAATTAACATTGTCCATGCAAATTGCAAAATTTGAATGTTCTGGTTAACGCTCTCCATTTCAGGATAATGTAAACAAATATTTTTCCAGCTATGGTACTGTTTGCCGCTTGTTCTGGCCCTCGTATGAATATTGGATGCGTTAAAAAAAATCGAAACAGCTAGCTCACACTATATAATGTTGGGCCAACGTTAAAGGACGAGCTTGGCCCATTTAGTTAAGGAGGAACGGATTTGGGTTCTTAATAAGCAACACGTCTGATTATCGCCCATGGGCACACGGCTGGGCCTCTGCACGGCTTAAAGTTGGAAAGTTCGTTGAATTTTTTTAATTATATTTATTTATTTATGATTTTTCAAAAAATATATGACCCACTTCAAAATTTGCAAAAACTATACCACAATCGTCATATCATACGGCGGTCGCGTCCAACAGCCATATGATACGACGGTTGGAGGTGTTACATTATTCCAACCGTAAAACAGCACAACTTTTCAACTTTAAGCATGCCTTAAACTATGAATTGTTTGCTTTTCTTGACCGGCAACTTATCCAAAATTATTTATGAACATCCAAACTCACTTTTGTCTAAAATTATCTAAGGTATTAGTGTAAAATTTCTCAAAAAGTAGTTAAGTGGACTAGTTGGTTTTGTTTTTGGACTTAGCACATTTGATGCATTGATCCAATACTACTTCGAAAATAGATTTCTCATTTTATCCAATTTGGAGTGCAAATAGTTAAAAATGAAACATATACACTTTATATATCATACATCTCGAATTTTACAAATTTAGTCGTTCATCTGCTAATTAAAATGATGAATGAACACGGCTAAATGAGAGCCGGAACTTTAAGCTCGGTCTGGTGAGTGAGCGAGTCACGCTAGGCTGTCTGCCTGTCTGGTGTCTGGTGTGACTTTGTCCGCCACGTCAGCTGCGAGTTTTTTAAATACCATGTGGCGTGACTCAACTATTAGTCGCGTCACGAAGCTTGGCGCAACCAAAAAGTTAGTTCTTGGAAATATAGTTTGGAAGGGATGATGTAACACCCTAAAATTCCATCACTAAAATTTGCTTAAGCAACATGGTGTATTAGGATTAGTCTTAAGGACTTAAATAAATTGCTAATTAATTTGGGCTCTAAAGTAATTAAATTTAATTTAAATAATTTAGAGTCAACAAGTGCTTATGCATCATTATTTGGCTTTGCATGGTGTTTATGAGTGTTAGTGTGAAGTTTTAAAAGTTTATAAAATAATTTGAAAGTTTGGAAAGTTTTGAAATTGATTTGAGTTTCAAAAGGATTTGAATAAAAGGGTTTGAAAAAGAAAAGAAAAAAAACAAACCAACCTTTCTTTACCCCTTCCTCCCTTTCAGCCCGAGCAGCCCATCCCGGCCCAACTCCCGCCGCGGCCCGTCTTCCCCTCTCTCTCCCTCTCGCACTCGCTGACGCGCCGGTCCCACCGGTCAGCATCGTCGTCTCCCTCAGCGCCCCTCCCCCTGCTTTCCTCCGTTCCGCCCCGCGCGCTCTTGCCTTTTAGCCGCCGGCCGTTACGGCTATAATCCCGCCCCCCTTCCTTCTTCTCCCGGCCATTAAGGCACAGCGGATCACCAGGGCCACCTTTCCCCCTATCAATTCTCCCCTTCTGTTTCCCCTAATCAAATTCCTTGATTGCGCCGGCTATCAATGGCAAGCTTGCCGGCCGCCGCTTCTCATTCCGCTTCCCCTTCCCCTCTCTGGGCATATATAAACCCGTGTGTGAGCTCCTGTTTGGCTCCTTTGCTCACACGCGCATTCCCCTCACACACACACACACCTCCACTCCCACACAGCGCCGCCGCCTCTGCTCTTCGCCGCCGCCGGAGAAATCGTCGACGGTGAAGTACCCGGGCCCCTTCCCTCCTCTCCTCTGTGCACGAGGTTCACCGCTCTCTTTCCCTCTCTTTGCTCCAGGGGCACGTCTTCGTCACGGGATCGAGCCGCACCCTGTCTTCGTCCGCCGGAGCGCCGCCCGAGCTCGCTGCCGCCGACGAACTTCGCCACCACTTCTTCCTCGCCGTCCCGCTCCTCAGCCGTAGCTTCACTGCAAGGTGAGGAAGCCACCACCCCCTCGTTTTCCCCTGGTCTGAGCGCCTAGTTGTGCCGCCGTGGCACGCAGTGGCCGCCGGCCGCCTCGCCGGCCATGGCCGTCTCGCCACCGGCCGGGACGCCCCCTTTTGGTCGCGGTTGTGTTCACCGTCACCTGGGCAACACGTCAAGCCGCTCAGCATGTCGAATCGAGGCCCGTAGCGCGATCTTGCTAGCCGCCGCCGCACGCCGGCGAGCCCCCGTCTGCTGCCGGCCATGGCATCTCGCCGTCGTCACCGGAGACACCCCCCTGTTTCCCCGATCTGATGCGCATGCTCCCCCGCTTCGCGTAGCACCTGTCCGCGCATGAAATGGTGGTCGGGAGCCGTCTCCCGAGCTCACGCCGGTGAGTCGCCGCCGCGCATATCCTCCCTCCGGCGAGACCCGCCGCCGCTCCCCGCTCACGCGCCACCGTGACTGCTCGATCTCAGATCGACGACTCTGATCAGCCGCAGCCCCGGGTCAAACAAGACCGTAACGGTCAGCGCCCGGTGTTCTTCGTTAAGAGCCCCTGCGTTTTTATCTTTTCACATCCATACCCTTCCACCATTGAAAACCCTTACAGATAGGTCCTTCCTTTTATATTCCAGCCCCTGTCTTCTCTGGAATATAGCACCCGAGGTCCTTTTTACTCTTTTTCACATATGAGCCCCTCTGTTTATATGTGTAATTACGTTTTAAGTCCCTGGTTTCTTTCAAATAAGCCCTGTGAGCCTAGTTTTCTTACAGAAAAGTCTCTGTACTTTGTTTTAATCATAACTTTCATGTTTTAACTCCGTTTTTCGCGTATAATATATCGAATTGATCGTATCTGTGAGTAGAACCTTTTTATCAGTGTGTTCTTAGCATATAGCTTTATTTGGTGTACTGTTTTATTTATTTATTGTATGTTCATGCTTGTGCGTAGATATCGTGCCTGTTTCAACTGAGCACCCTGTCGGAGAAGATCAAGAAGAACCTTTCTTCGAAGAAGAGGATCCCCAGTTTGTAGAGGAAGGCAAGTGGACTTCCCCCTCTGCATTTTCCTCTTGTCCTATATAATTGCATATTTAAATAATATTTACTCTTATATGTTGTTATGCATAAACTTGATGGGAAATCACCTTTTTAAGGACATGACTAGAGTTTTACCCCTATCATCTTGATCAACCCTTTTTAATAAATGTTTTGGGTAGATGAATGCTTAGTTGCTATACATGGGTTGTTTAGAAGAGGTTTTATGATAAAGACTTTCATGCTTATGAAATGTTGGTTATGTTTAAAGACAAGAACATTAAGATTTAATTGGAACATGGAGAACCACCCAAGAAAACAGTACAACCACAGTCTATATGGCTCTGGCTTAGCCAATTAATTAGGTATGTGAATGAACTGATGCCTTATCCGAAAGGGGCAGAGGGGGACCGGGGTTGCAGGGGTATAGCCCGGTTCTTTTGGGGTAGCAGCCTTTGCTGAGGTGCTGACCATTAGGGAGGGTTATGGTCCGCCCTGGTCTGTAACTATGCGGGTCATTGATCTTTTGCATGCCTTTGTAAAGACTTCGTAGTGGACCTCTATCCACTCACCTCGGAAGTGTTTAAGGGTCTAGCTAACCCGGGCAACATGGGGAACACGAGCTGTGGTGAAAGTGTACAACCTCTGCAGAGTTAAAACTGATCGATCAGCCGTGCTCACGGTCAAGAGCGGCTTGGACCCTCACGTGATAATTAAACTTAAAGATGAATTCAAATTGTGGTTCCTTATGGTTTTGAGATATGGTTACAAATGCTTAATCTTTGGGGTTGGTATAAACTTATACTTAGTAATAGGCTTGCTAATAAAAGTTGACCAACATTAAAATGCTAACAGCTGCAAACCCTTAGCCTATCCTTAATAGCCTTGCATGTTTTCCCCCACTTGCTGAGCTCCAACCATAAGAGTGCTCACCCTTGCTTACCGCTGTTCTGATGAGAACAACGGTGAGGAGTACTTCAGCGACTTTGAGGAGTTCTGAGGCTTGCGATCCCCCAGTCATGTGCCTGTGGAAGCTGAAGATGAAGTCGTTCGTTTAGTTATCGTTTGTTTTATTGGACCTTCGTGTCCACTGCCTGAGTATAATAATGGATAATGTAACAGTTTAACTCTTGTACGTTTGATTACAGTTATGGTATTACACTCTTTTGTCTATCGTATGTGTGTAACTTGATCCTGGCGCACATATGAGATGCATTTGGTTTCTCTACAGAAATCAGGTGTGGCAGATGATTTTTAAAATTTTAGTTTAAAAAGATTTAAAAAATAACCTCAATAAAAATACAAAAATATTAGTTGTCAGAGCTCCCTACAGAAATTTGTCTTAATTTTGTAGCGTGGATGGTTTTCTTAAAAAAAGTTTATAATGGTAGTAAGATACTAGTTTATAATGGAATAAGCAGTAGTAAGAATGTAAGATACGCTCGCTATGCTTTAAAGTTATGGAAAAAGTCTTTTTAACTTCCCTCAACTATCATTGAAGTCTGTTTTTCATCCCTCATTTGCAAAACTAGTAAAGTGCACGTGCGACACGCATGTGTTTTAAAAAATAAAATATTAAAATATGGAAGAGTAGAGTGCAGATTACCACAGATATGGTAGATGTTACATGGTGAGTTGAATTTGTTACCTTGCGAATGGTGGCTTCGAGTTCTCCTGGAGCTGGAGGATGATGTGAAACCCGGCAAATCGATTCTGCCTTGAGAAGTACGGCACTGGGGACGAACAGGTTTGTATGTTGTGTTCATAGGTTATTTTTCTATACTATAAGATCGAATAATTTGAAAAATAAAAAACAGAATCAGGTGAAATCCAAAATCGATTAAGAAACGAATGAAATTCACCTTCCTCGATACAGAAGCAGCTCATAGTGAGCAGGTGTAGCACATGGTCATCCTCCTCTTCCCCTGTCGTCCACCTTGGCCGCTGACCAGGAGGGGTGCCGCCAGCCGGTCGGCTGACCATCCGGCTTCCGGCCCCTTGTACCTACCGCCGTCGCCGAGAGCAAGGGAGCAGCCGCCACAACCTGACCCATGGCGGACCTCGCTGGGCCGACTGCCGCCGCTTGCCCCCAGTGGCACGCCGTTCGCCACACCGCCGTTCGCGATGGGCGCCGAGGCCTCGCCTTCCGCGTCCAACGGCGGGTGATGCGTCCCCGAGCCGCCACGCCAACTCGCCCCACTCCTCTGCCCCAACGTCAAGCTCCTACCTCCGGCCGCTCCCGACGTCGAGCTCCAGCCTCGGACGGCGGCGACGGCCTGGCCACGATGATTCCGACCGCGGACGACATCGATGGCCTGGCCACGGCAATATCCAGTCGCGGACGGTGGCGACGACCCGACCACAGCGAGCGTTGGCCGGGGGGTCGCGGCTGCCCTCCCACAGTGAGCGCCGGCAATGGCCCGGCCACGGGCGCCCCCTGACCTGTGCGCCCCTAGTAGGTCCTTGGCGCGTGTGATGTCGGGCTTGCGCTTGTGCGGATCGTCGGCGGTGTTGGGGCGGAACTCGATGCGCGTGTTGGGGTCGATGGTGTCCTGCACCACCTTGGCCAACTCCAGCATGGTGAACTCGCCGGGGTTCCCTAGGTTGAAGGGCCCCACGTGCTCGCCCTCCATCAGCTTCATCAGGCCCTCGACCTGCATCACAAGTCATCAGCATGTATAATTGTGTTGCATCAGTAGTTGGTCTGGGTTACGAGCGGGATCGATGGAACCGTCCGTCGGGAACGACGAGACGAGGGCTCGAGACAAAATAGGATGCTTCGTCTTCCTCGTCGTCGTTTTGCTTTTCTTCTGCGGAGTAAAATTGGTGCAATCTATGGGTGCTCAATCGGCGGTGTTATCAGACGTGCTAGGAGGACTCCCGGCTTCTCCGCCATGGTGACCGACACCGGCAGCCTCGACCCGCTGCGCAGCCCGGTGATCCACCCGGTCTTCGGCCTCGCCCTCCGCGTCGACAACTACATGTACTCGAGGATGTGTAGGGAGAATGCCACCGTCACGGTATCGCATGACGGCGTGATCCTTGGCTGGGCGGCTTGGAGGAATTATGCGTAGATAAGAGGGCGTCCACGGCGCTTTGTTTTTTTTTCTCCGTCCGTCCAGATCATGTAGGGTGTCGTGCCTGGTTTTTTTCCCTCTCCACATCATGTATTGTGGGCCCAGCGGGTATGGGGTGGGTAGAAAAGGTTGCGGTGACAAAAACATTACGTTTTTGGCAGAAACACTCCCCAAATTATGATTTTATGGTTGTTCCACCTTTTTGGTCATCATGCAACCTGACGGGTGGGTCCTGTGTGAGGGGTAAGGTGGGCCCAAATTGGGTGAGAAAAGTTTTCAATTATTTTTGCTCCTTATAGTATAGACTAGATGTTGGTCCTCCCTCAACTTCTAAAATTGTCTGTTTTTAGTCCCTCGTCTGTTTTGAGGGTGGTTTCGTACAACCTGGTGTTGGGTCCCACGTGACAAGTGGTGGTAGGTCTACTTGTCAGGTGCTTCATCCCCTCTTCCTCCTCCAGTCGTCGTTAGGGCTCACCGGCTCGTGGCCGACGGTGGGGCTCGCCCTCAGTTGCGACGAGGCTCGCACCCGGCGGCGGCGGCGCTCGTGCCCGGTGGGGACTCGCTTGCGGTCGCGTGGCATCCACACCCGGCAGCTCGCCTGCGGCCACGAGGGGCTCGCGCCCGGCGACGGCGGTGCTCCCGCGGCTGGTAGCACCCGTGCGCGCAACACGCTCACCGTCGCGGTCCCAACTCGCCCATGGCCGGCAGCGCTCGCTCGCGGCTAGAGCATGCCCTAGATGCGCTCACCGCCGTCGGCCGCCGCTCCTCCCGACGCCCATCCTCCCCGGTGCAATCCGCCCATCCTCCTCGGCGCAGTCTGCCCCTCCTCCGGTGGCCACGCGGAGAGCAGCTACAGCCGACACTGCGTGGAGGAGAGGGGCCTGCAGCCAATCCCGGGCAGCCGGAGATCCAGCTTCTTCCGAGCCCCCCAGCCCCGGATCGAGCGGTGGCGTGTCGAGCTGGGGGCGGCGGCCGACTCCTCATCCCTGCGAGGAGCTGCTGCGGTGGCTGGCTCAGACCGCCGGCGGTGCGAGCACAGCCAGCCAGCGCCGGAGGAGCTCGTGGCCGCCGCCGGAGGACCTGATGGTGGAGCGCTCGGCCTTGGATGCTGGGCGGGGCCATCGCGGGTCGACTAGAGAGAGAGGCAGATGAGTTGAAGCCTGAGGGAGATAGAGAGAGGGCGATGGAGAGGAAGGGAGAGGACTGAAGGAGGAAGAACATGTGGGCCCACCGCAACCTATTGTGTGGGACCAAGCGTCACGTCATGCGAAAGTGAAACTACCACAAAATAGTTGAGGGATTGAAAACAAACTGTCAGGGTTCTCAACCGCCGGCAGTAGATTTGTAACGAATCGTGTGTCGGATCCGGATGGTCGACACGGGAGACACAAGAAGTTTATACTGGTTCGGGCCTCCGGAGAGTAATACTCTACGTCCAGTTCCGAGTACTCGTGTTCCTATGTCAGGAATGTCTGTAGTACGGGTTACAAACTGGGTGGTCGGTCTCTTTTTTCCTCGTCGTTGTCCCTCGCGTACGTTGTGCCCCTCCCCCTTTTATAGTCACAAGGGTGAGGGGCAAAGAAGGAAAAAGAAAATAAGCTATAGTGGTGTGGCGTTAAGGAGTCTTTTTTGTCATTGATGTCCGTCAGGCGTAGTGGGAGGGCGCTGAGCTGTGGTGTCGTTGGAAGTCACCGCGTGGGCTGTTGCTACTGTTCGCCTAGGGCACTTGGCTTCTCCTCCGAGTAGTTTACATGGTGACTCAGCCCCTTCGGGTGTGTTTTAGGCCTGCCACGTTAAGGCCTAAGAGCAGGTAGACGGCAATCGAGTGCTTGTTCTGATGGGGTGGCGTGCAGCTGGCGTTGGATGTGACGGCATTTCGGAGGTCGTAGGGGGTGCACTGTGCGCCATTACAGCCCCTGTCAGACCCTGGCATCCTCCCGTCGCGCCAGCTGTGGATCTTGCATGGCGTGGAAAACGGCGTCACGCGTGTCGTTGCGAAGGAGCTTGGAGGGTTGGGCAGCGCCACGTTCGTGTGGGGCCCTCTCCCTTCGCCCTGGCTCCTCCGCGTAACTTCTGCCCTTAGTCAGAGGCGGAAGTTACTCGTGCGAATGAGTAGTCGGAGTCGAGGTCGATGTGTACTCAGAGACGAGGCGGACTCGTGCGAGGCGGAGAGTACTCGTGCGGGGCGACGGGTACTCGGAGACGAGGCGGACTCGTGCGAAGCGGAGAGTACTCGTGATGTGGGGAAGTCTTGTTAGTGAGGGTCTTAACGAAGATCTGCATGCCTCCCCTGTCTTGAATCTTGGCCTTCACATTGTCAATGGTGTCAGTGGACCCCATCTTCAAGGTGATTATCATGTTGCTAAGGGGGCCTTAATCCAGGCCCTCGTCAGTAGCCCCCGAGCCTGTGATGGGAGTCAAGGACTCGCTCGCAAGCTCTGTGCTGGGGAAATGTTGTAGTTTGTTGTTCTTCAAGTTACTCGGTGGGTGCGTGCGAGCGCATCCGCCGGATGTAGCCCCCGAGCCCATGAAGGAGTTGTAGACTCGTTTATGGGGTTTTGAATTTTGAAATGTCGTAGCTGCTTCGGAAATCCCGATTGCGGCATCCGCGGCCGCATCGGTTGCTGCGCCCGCCGGTCGTGGCTGTCGTGGCGATGGTGACGGTTGGAGATGATGACGCGTGGCTGATTCAGACCAGTGGGCCTACCCGGTATCGAACCGTCGCGGGCGTGCCTCTGTCGCCTCGAGGAATGCACCTGCCAAACAGGTGATTTTACGGTGCGGTGGGGCCGGCATTAAATGCCGGCGGCCCCGTTTGCCCCTTATAAACCGCGTGCCGGTTGAACTCTGTACCTTTTCCCGATTCCTTGCCTTTCGCCAAAGCCGCTCGCTCCTTTGCTCCCAATCCTTGCGCCGCTGCCACTGCTTCTTCTACCTTCCTTTCGTCTTCGAGCTCGACAAGCGCCATGTCAAACTGGACGTGTTCCAGCGTTTCCCGCTCGATCCTTCAGCGGCTCGTTGTCGCCGGGCAGTTGCCGGTGCTCACCGCTGCCGAGGAGTGGAAGATTCCGGGTGGCGAGTCGGTGCCGCACCCGCCGGAGGGCTATGTTGTCTCGTTCGTGACCTTCCACGAGCGGGGCTTCACCATTCCAGCCGGCCGGTTCCTCCGCGCCGTCCTTTCCGAGTACCGGTACAGCTCCACCACCTCAACCCCAACAGCATTCAACAGATGGCGGCATTCAAGGCGCTGTGTGAGGGGTATCTGGGAGTGGATGCCCATTGGCATCTCTTCCGATACTTCTTCAAGTTCGTGTGCTTGAAGGACAAATCGTTCCCGGCCACTCTTGGATGCGCCAATCTTCGAATGAAGACGAAGAGAGGCGAGGGGTACATCACCGACACGCTGACAAGCTCCAACAGCGGCTGGCACAAGGAGTGGTTCTACCTCAAGGACTACCCCGAGTACCCGCTGCCAAAGTACACCGGCTCCTCCATCGCCGAGGCACCGGCGAATTGGAGCTACGGTCCCCCAGAGGCGGATGTAGATCGGCTACTCAGGGGTTGCCCATGCTCCCCCACGAGGGGACCAAAAATTATGTAAGTCCTTCTTTTTCCCGACTAGTATTCCGACTATCTGTTATTCCTGGTGCTGAGTCCTGTCTTCTTCCTTGTTTTAGTTGGGTCCTGCGACCCCCTTCCCTCGAAACCGCCCCTTCCTGAGGACGCGATATCGAATCGCGCCCAGGCCGCCGCGGACAGGAGAAGGGCCGTCCGGAGGGCCCAGCATAAGGACAAGGAGATCGCGAAGCGCGACGGGAACGCCGGCCGTGCCAAGCGCGGGAAAGTGGAGCCCATTGTCTCCTCGGATGAAGATCCCTCGTCGTCGCCGCCGTGGTCCGGCGATGGAGGTGATGCGAGCATTGACTGGAGCGCGTTGTCGTCGCCGTCGCCCCCACCCCATCGGCAGGCCGGGGAGGCGAGCTCTAAGCAGCAGCCGGAGCCTGCTGCTCAAGTGCAGGGACTGAGCTCCAGCTCACGCCCACCGTCTCGCCCGGACCAGGAGGATCGGGGAGTGCCTCGCCCCAGGTCAAGCCCCTGCGGCCAGGAGCAGCAGAGGGAAAGGGGGAGGTCGCCGCGACATGACGACTCATCCAGACGCGAGGCGGACCGCGGCTCGTCTGCTCGCCAGCGCCCTGGCGACTCGTCACGGCGGGGGTCGCGCTCCCCGAGGAGGCGGTCGCCCCCCGTGGCGAGATCAACGTCGCCGGCTCCTACTCCGATCGGGCCGCAAGGGGAGAGCGCGGGTGCGCCCCCACGGTGCCTTCAATCAATGATCATCTGTGGCGGTGGTGCCCCTGCGGTGCATGTCTCCCTCGCCGAGGGTGGCAGTCAGAATCGGCCCTCCGTCCAGTCGGGGGGCAAAAGGCCAGCCCCCGAGTCATCGGGCGCCTCCGCCAGGCCCGTCAAGCGGGCCTGTATCACTTCTTCCGTGTAAGTAGTACCTTACGCTACTTCATCGTTTTGTTCTTCAATTTTCGTTCGTCTCGTTGATCTGGCCTTCGTTTTGTTAGCCATTCCAACATGGGAGCGCTCAGTCTCGCGCCACGGAAGCGCGCGGCTCTAGGCGTGCGTACTCCCCTGCCTGCTCCTAGCTCCTCTACTTCTCCATCCGCGCTGGCGACAGCCCCCGAGCAAGCAACGGCGCCGCCAGAATCCCATGGTGTGGCGGCACCCCCACCTTTGTTAGGGGTCGAAGCCGTGCTCGGGGAGCAGGCAGCCCCCGAGCAGTCCGAGTCTTTGGCGGCGCCTGTGGCCGATCTGGGCGCCGCCGTGTCGGCGGCTCTTGATGAGAGCCAAGCCACGACGCCGTGCGCCGTCGACGGCGATACTGCAGAAGTGGCGGCCCCCCTACCGCCCCCGCAGTTCCCAGAGGCCACGGGTTTGGGGGTGCAGATCGTCCCAGGTGGCGACACGGCCACCTGTACGGCCGAGGCAGAGGAGCGCTCGCTGGTGCCGGAGGATTCGCCAACTGAGTCGTCTGCGTCGCCCGCCCCGGAGGTCGTTGTGGCGGTCGAGGAGGACGCGGCGATCAAGGGAGTTGCGGCGAACCCTGAGGCGTCCCGGTCCCCGATGAAAGAAGTAGCGCCGGACTCCGTCGCGCCGCTGGAGCCATCGTGTCAGCCTACCGCCGTCGTCGCGGAAGTTGTTGAGATCGTGGACTCCCCTCTCCCCGACTTGCAGGCGCCCGATTCCTTTGAGGGTGCGACAGGCCGTGCTCCCCCAACCGTCATCCGAGAGGCTGGCGAGAGCTCGGGATGCCGTCCTGCCTCAACCCCCGAGGGAAGTGAACAGGATCTGGGTCTCGGGCGTGCCACGTGGGTCGGGGCTGTAACATCCCAGAAAATTAAGTTATGAAAATGTGAGAAAATTTGAACTTTTATTTATATGATGATGTGACACCCTAATTTAATCCCAATTCTATCCCTTCCCTAAATTCTAAATAAATAAAACCAAAAATATAAAAATATATTTTCAAATTATGGTAAAATATGTGATTTGGATTTTATGGATTTTATTTGGATTTCATTTGAGTGTGTTTTGAATTTGAATAGATTCAAATTCAAACCTAAAGTTTAAACTAATTTCAAAACTAATTCCAAAACTCTAACTAACTCATGGGCCCTCTAACTAATCCCGGAGTCTGTTGGTGCACCTCCTGCTCTTGGCCCGCGGCGCCATAACACCCCAGTCTTCTGTGCAGCCCATCTACCGGCCCAACTCGGCCTTTCTCCTTTTCCACACCGGAGCCCTGTACTTCTTCTCCGTCGTGCCGCACCACCCCACCACTCCTCACCGCGCGTGCGCGCCTGGCCGCACCACCCCGCCCTACTGGCACGCACGCTGAAGGGTGGCCCGCACGTCGAGGCTGGCCCACGCGCTTTTCCCCTCACAAATCACAGCTTTGCCCCTGAGGAATCGTGCGTGCCAAGCAAGCCAGCACCCCGCGCATTGCTCCTTCGCCGCCAAGGCAGCGGAGAGGGGACAAGCCCTGCCTCACGCTGCGCCCTGGTCTCCTTGACCCCGAGCGCGCTCAAAACCCCATCGGCCTTCACCAATTTGGCTTCCTCGCCATTTGGGGAATTCCTCCCCCAACCTTTGTTCCGCCGCTGGGAAAAAGGGAAGGGGGAAGGGGAGGTGAGAAGGGGGAAGAGGAAGAAGGGAGGCGCGCCACCGTCGTGCCGTCACCCTGAAGCCGAAGCAACACACGCCGGAGCCGTTCGTGAGAAGGGGAAAGCCGTCCGCGTCGAGGCCACCACCGGAGCAGAGCAAGGACGCGCCGCCATGAACACCTTCACCTCTTCACCGACGCGTTCTTCACGGCCACGCCTACACCTTCGCACCGCCGTAAGCACCCCGCCGGCCCGCTTCTTCCCTCCCCTCTTGGCCTTTCCTGTGATGCTTGGGAGCGCGCCCCTGCGCCGCGCCGCCGGCCGTCGTGCCGTGCTTTTTCGCGAGCTGCCGCCATGGCACACCCCAGTGCTGCACCGGATCTCGCCACCTTATTTCCGTCTTTGCACTGCACGTTGTGCCCGGCCCTCGCGCCGTGATCTTCTTTGCAGGTTTGTCGCCGCCATCTCTGCTTTGCTGCGTCGCGCGCCGCGGCACTGGGACACCAGATGTCCGCGCGCCGACTGGGCGTGTGGCAAGCAGGGAGTAGCCCTGCGCGCTCACGTACATGCCAAGCTGAGCGCACCTATGTGCTAAGCTGCAGTAGGCACACGCTTTTGCTTCCTGGTTTGGCCGCGCGCACGTCGCCACGCTTCGCCACCGTGCCGCACGCTACGCGCCGCATCTCTTCGCACCGCCGCTAGTGTTTAAGCCTGTAAACCCGGCCTTCGTGCCATTTGTTCTCGTGAAGGAGTGCCGCCACGTTGCGTTCACTGTGGCTTCGCGGCCCCAGGTTTGCCAGGCACCCGCGCGCCGCTCGGCCACCACACGTCCAGGGGAAACCCTGCGCGCGCTCACGCGTCCAGGCCAAGCGCACCCACGCGCTTGTTTGCGGGGGAAATGCCGCTCGCTTGAGCTGCTGGTTCGCGCCACCGACCCACTCCGCCGCGCCGCGCCAACATTTGTGCCGCTGCACCGCGCCGGAGTTCTCGCCATGGCGCGCCGCGCACCGGCTCTGCGCGCCCAAACCCAGGGCCCAAAGCCGACCTAACCTCACCACGAGAACCTAGGGCACCTACCCATGTGCTTGCGCGAGCACCAGAAACACCACCGCCGTCGATCGTCTTCTGCCGTCGCTGCCGGATGCGCGCCGGGGCGCGCCGACGCGCACGCGCGGGTGGCAAGGTGCACCGCTGCTCCCCAGCTGAACTCAGGGTGCAGCGGTGGACTTCCTTTCTGTGTTTGCAAGGGAGGCCGCTTGGGCTGTAACCCATTACAGCCCACGTAACGGCCCTTTTCCTTTTATCTGTTGCGCTCAGTTTTTAGTCCAGGGAGGGCTACTGGACTTGGTCCTTTAGGCCCAACGGGCTAAGTCCAATGGGCCGAATCCGGCCCACTAACCCTTTCGGCCTACCAAGGCCCACTAACCAGTGTTGCTGACGTCATGCTGACGTCATCACCTATTTTCAAAATAAAAATCCCTTTTCTGTTTTATAAATGAATTTGGAAATTAATTTATAAAACCTTTAATCTTTGAAAATTCATATCTAATTATTTACAACTCCGAAAAATATGAAACCAGTTTCTATATTTTTCTAAAAATGAGACGGTGCTGTTTGTAGGTAGTTTGGATATGTTTGGATCTTTTAAAATTGGGTTTCTTTGGATTTATGCTTAGATGTTTGCCGGTATCTTAGTGTCTCGTATCTCGTGCTGCACAGACCCGAGCTACGACCAGGAGGAGGGTTACGACCCCGACTACAACCCAGACCAGGACTTTGGACGCCAGCCAGGTGTCATGTCACTCCCAACCATATAGTTCCCACGCATGCTTTAGTTGCTAGTGCTTAATTACTTTGATGCATGATTTTAAAATTGCATAGACAATTGATTAGCCATGCCTTGGAATTGTTTACCTTGTCCTTGGAATACCTACTTTTGGAACTAGCTACAGACCCCTAGCTAGTTCCCGGCACTACTTCATCCATAAATTTTACCCTTAGTTATGGGTGGATCTCAGGTTTGGATCGAGGTCGGGATACCTCGGAACTCTTGCGTGTGTTTTGGGTGAGTGTGTATCCTTGACGTGTTACCGCGGGAGCGAGCCGCTTTGGTTACTTGTGAACACCTGTCTAGGGGAGATGCGACCTGGCCTCTCGCCCTAGCGGTGTGTCGAACGGGTGGAGTTGGTGATTGCTCGATCTTGCAATTAAGGACCGATCGTCTGTGTGACCTTGATCTTTGGGCTATTTTTGTACAAACCGTTCACCTTGTTATGGCGGGCTTCGGTCCGAGAACTAGTAGGTGGATGGCATCCAGCCTGTAGGTGGACCGGTGTGGTCATGTGAGGGGGACGGGTTATACCCCCCGAGTAGACGTCGCCCCGGCTCCTCCGGGGATGGTTTCACAGCTTCGAGGCCCTGCTGGCAAGTTTCGCACCCCAGTCAGGACGAGTCAGGCTTGAAGAGACAGGAGAGTGTCGTCCACTGCTAGGTCTCCGGCCGTTAGGTAGAGAGGTGGATCGGGGGCACCCGATTCTGCTCTACTCGGCGGGTCCAGTTGTACAACCTCTGCAGAGTGTTAAACCTATAGCTATAGTCCGTGTCCACAGGCATGGACAGCCCTTTCGATCTCTCACCTGGCTAGTATTCTTCTTGTGCTGCTTTCTCTCCCCTGTGTGTTTGTGAGCCCGGCTTCGTGCCGTTGAGACGTGGGGATAGGAGTTGGTGACCCCACGTCGTAGATGAGTGTGGGATGTTGTATCTTGGTTGAGATCCAGTGTTTTGTAGTTCTTTCCTAGTTGGGATGTTGACCCCGGAGGCGTTGTCCTCAGAGGTGCGGATCTCCTCAGAGATGGAGACCTCTCGACTATTCTGCTTACCTGATGTTGCTACCGCTACTTGCATAACCTTCTACAGCCATATATAGGAATATACATGCATATTAAAATTATTCTCTTTTGCTTATGCTCTTTGTTGGGAAGCTGACATGACCTACTCGCTTATCGAGTAGATGACGGGATTTCAGACCAGGAGCCGGACTACGACTTCGAGCACGACGGATGGGAGGACTGAGGCTTGCCCTACACTCGAGTTGCTCGCGGATATGGAGTCTACTTCGCTACATGAGAGCCGCTGCGTAGATGTTTACTCTGTTTGATTCAGTCCTGTTGGACTTGTACCCGACATGTGCCGAAATGCTGTACTCAGATGATTAATTATAATAATATTATGTTGACCTTCATGTATTTACTTTTGTTGCACGGATTTGCTTTACTTTCTGAGACAGGGATATGCACGTGATAGCCTCCTGGGACTATCACAGAGGTGCAGGGATCGGGTTCCCTTCTTTGGAAACCTGGTTCGTTTCAGTTGGTATCAGAGTCGTACTTGACTGTAGGACGAGCCTAGGAATGGACGATAGTATAGGAAGCCAAACACCTTGTGCTTTATATGTAATCCATGAAATTTTATATAAGTACCTTGAACTTTAGTATATACTACCTTGATTAACATTACTAACTCTTACTAACTTCCCTAACAACGTGCAGCTGGACCAGCTGACGTGGATCCCCCTCAAGTCCGACGGCCAGTGGGGCGGAGGGTTCTGCAAGATCCTGAAGGGTTGTCTGGAGACAGCAGGAGTAGAGGCCAGCGAGGTGCTCTACGAGGGACGCACCACCGCCGCCGTGGACCAGTCACCGAAGGAGCTAACCTTGAAGATACCGGCAGATCCCCGTGTACCAGAGTTCGAGGAGGTCAGGGTCACGTGTTTCGACAACTCTACCTTGGAGGCTCACCAGTGTTGTGCTAGACTCGCGCTGAAGAATGTGTGTCGACAGTTGGAGCAGAGGTTGAAGGATACGCCCTTCGGAGTCCTCCCGACAGCAGTGTACGACCACAGCAGGTGGCACAGAGAGGAGACAGCTTACTCTGAGGAGAGCACAGAGTGCAAGGACGAGAAGGACCAGTTGGCCAGCAAGTTTATTCAAGCTCTGGACCAGGCACTCTACTGGGCTGACTCAGAGATCATGTTTCTGTGACAGAAGTGGGACGACACCTTGAGACGGAACGCCCAGCTGGAGAGAGAACAGCCACTTGGAGTTCTTTCTCAACGAGGCACACAGGAGGAACATCCAGATCACAGAGTGGGGACTTGCAGCTGCCAGAGCCAGCACAGAGAGAGATGCACTTGAGATCGCCACCTTGAGAGCTAGACTATAGGAGACACAGACCGCCTTGCGGGAGTCAGAGGCAGCGACCAGAGAGGAGAGGTTGAAGCTGCGGGAGAAGGAGTACTTGGTAGAGTCTCTTGGAACAGCTTGCACCGACTACCAGCTACGGTTGTGGGGACACGAGGAGAGGCTGACTCAGAACTACAACCACCTCTGGCACTTGGGAGGAAGAGTGTACGAGGCTCAGGACACAGCCAGCCGGACCAGCTCAGCTTGGAGGGACTCCGACCTGAGACGAGTGACAGAGTACAGGGAGTTGGCAGAGTCGCTACCACCACAGAAGAGACTCAAGATGAGGACAGAGACGTTCGAGCTACCCCCTACTCAGCTTTCGGCACAGCCACCTTACCCGAGAGGCAGTTCAGAAACCCCAGAGATGAGCAGAGTGTTGAGGAGCTTGGCAGCTTACTTCGACCTACCAGAGCTTGAGATTCCAGACTACCCAGGAGTGAACGACCCGCCGTTCTACGCGGTTCCACCCAGTCCGAAGATCGTGTCACCACCATACTCACCCGCAGCAGCTCAGGAGCAGGCACCTTGAGGGGATGATCCTGTAGTCAGATAGGATAGAGTTCTTCATGATGTTCATGTTTAGTTGACCACCCCTTATGTATCGTGTAGTAGTTCTCATGCTTCTGTGTAATCTCGAAGGTTGAGGAGTAGGCCTCGAGATACACACCTTTTGTATGGTGATCTTGCATGAGTGATTGGAGTTATCGATCTTTTGCCGGTTTTCATGCTTCTTACATGCTTGTGTGAAATTGTTTGTTGTTAGCTAGATACTCCTTATATGCTTAAGTATCTTAAAGTTAATGTCCGACAACTCGTGTCTCATGATCTCAAACTCTTGAACAGATGTCGGGGGTCAGGAGGTCGGGACGGCTTCTACGCCATTTCGAGGAGGCAGCCAGAGGGGACGCCGAGCAGGAGGACGTCCCTCTCCCCGCTGGAGGTCGAGGTCGTGGCCGCCGTGGAGGCCGTGCCCCACGTGGCGGATGCCGTGGTGGACACCGCGGCGGGCGAGGAGGTCGAGGAGGCCGAGTGCTAGTTAACCCTGACCCAGAGGAGGAGCCCGAGGAGGAGGCTGAGCCAGAGCCAGAGCAGGAGCCCGAGCAGCCAGCACCACCGCCCAACCTAGCAGTAGTGATGGCAATTCAGACCCAGCTGATGCAGATGATCGCCGACACCGTGGTTCAGAACAATAACAACCGGAGGAACGTCAGGAACCAGCCAGAGAGCTTGCAGAAGAGAGTGGAGGGTTTCTCCAAGCAACGCCCACCTACCTTTGACAACTCTCCAGACCCGCTTCTGGCCGACAACTGGTTGAGGGAGATCAAGAAGAAGTTGGAGCTCACAGACCTTTATGAGGAGGAGTGTGTGTCAGTTGCCGCGCACCAGCTGGTCGGCACGGTAGGAGCTTGGTGGGACAGCTACTGTGACTCGCACGCAGACCCGACCCACATCATGTGGGAGGAGTTTGTGGAGGCTTTCAGGGAGTTCCACATTCCAGAGGCTGTGATGGACAGGAAGGCAGACGAGTTCAGGCACTTGAAGATGGGGCCGATGTCCATGCAGGAGTACACGAGCCGGTTCCAGGAGCTGATGCGGTACGCCCCAGATGACTCCAACACCGAGAAAAAGAAGATGTACTGGTACCGCAAGGGGCTTCACAGAGGGATGGCGCACCACTTGGCGGCTCACGACTGTGTCACTCTTCACGCCCTGGTGGGCAAGGCCCTGATCGTGGAGAAGTCGAGACTGGACTACGTGGAGGTCCGAGGAGAGAAGAGGCAGCGTGTAGACCGTGCAGGGTACTCAGGGTCACACCAGCGACAGAGGTCCGCTCCGCCACAGTACTCACAGCAGAGACAACGTCCTTACCCTCAGCAGCCGCAGACTCAATTCACTCAGTAGGGCAGAGATCACCCCGGAGGTAGTGGAGGTTCGAGTCAGTGGAAGCCCAGGCCGCAGCAGCCGCCAGCTTACGACAGCTCACAGGTCACCTGCTACCACTGCCGCCAGCTAGGCCACAAGTCCAACGTGTGCCCTCAGAAGCTTCAACAGGGAGGTCAGAGCAGGAACACTCAGTACCAGACACTGGCGAAGGCACCATTTCCAGGAGGACAGCCCCAGCAGAACCAGCAGAAGAGCGCTCCACCACCCACTCGAGGCAGACTAAACCACCTGTCTGTGGAGGAGGCAGCTGCAGCGCCAGACGTGGCCCTCGGTGAGTTTTTAGTCAATTCAGTTATGGCTACCGTTCTGTTTGACACCGGTGCTCAGTTTTCGTACATTTCTACCAAGTTTGTAAAGGAAAGGTCATTACCAACTAAGCCCAGACCACGGCCTATAGTTACTAGCTCTCCGCTAGGTGAGAAGCGGTGTACGCTGGAGTGTAGAGGAGTGAACATGGTGTTCGAAAAATAGTTGTTCGTGGCAGACCTGACAGTTCTGGAGTCGACCGGGATCGACGTGATACTTGGGATGGAGTGGTTAGCCCAGCACAAAGGACTGGTGAACTGCAACCCAGTGTACGTACAGTTGGAGCACCCCAGCGGAGCTAGAGTGTTGATCATGCCACAGGGCCAGAGGTCGACGCCGATGTTGTGCAACATGAAAGGAATGAGTATGGAGGAAATTCCGGTGGTGAGGGAGTACCCCGACGTGTTTCCAGAGGAGTTGACCGAGTTACCACCAGACAGAGATATTGAGTTCGTGATTGAGCTGATGCCAGGAGCTGGACCAGTGGCCAAGAGCCCGTACAGGATGTCCGCGGATGAACTCGATGAGCTGAAGAAGCAACTCAAGAAACTGCAAGAGCAGGGGTTTATTCGACCGAGTGCCTCACCTTGGAGTTCGCCAGTTCTGTTTGTGGACAAGAAGGATGGCACCAAGAGGATGTGTGTGGATTACCGGACTCTCAACTTGATGACCATCAAGAACCGGTATCCTTTGCCCAGGATAGACGACTTGCTAGATAGGCTGCGGAAGGTAAAGTTCTTTTCCAAGATTGACTTGAGGTCAGGCTATTACCAGATGAAGATTCGGGACCAGGATATCTCGAAGACAGCTTTCACGACTCGGTACGACCTGTACGAGTTAGTAGTGGTTTCTTTTGGGCTGACCAACGCACCTGCCTACTTCATGAACATGATGAACAAGGTCTTCATGGAAGAGCTGGACAAGTTTGTGGTAGTGTTCATAGATGACATTCTGATCTTCTCAGAGACAACAGAGGAGCACGAGGAGAACCTTCGGATCGTGATGGAGAGGCTGAGACAGCAGAAGTTGTACGCAAAGTTCAGCAAGTGCGAGTTCTGAATGGAGGAAGTTGCTTTCTTGGGACACGTGTTGTCAGCAGAGGGAGTTGCGGTCGATCCCTCAAAAGTGGAAGCAGTTACCAAGTGGGAGCAGCCACTCACAGTGACAGATATTCGGAGCTTTCTCGGGTTGGTAGGTTACTACAGGAGGTTCATAGAAAACTTCTCCAAGATAGCAAAGCCAATGACAGAGCTGTTGAAGAACGACAAGAAGTTCGTGTGGTCAGAGGCCTGTGAGAGGAGTTTCCAGGAGTTGAAGAAGAGGCTCACGACAGCTCTGATTCTTACCCTGCCAGATATCAAGAAGGATTTCGTGGTGTACTGTGACGCCTCGAAGCAAGGATTGGGATGTGTGTTGATGCAAGAGGGTAAAGTTGTCGCTTATGCATCGAGGCAGCTCAAGAAGCACGAAGAGAACTACCCCACTCACGACTTGGAGCTAGCAGCAGTCGTTCACGCTCTGAAGATATGGAGGCACTACTTGATCAGTAACAAGTGTGAGCTGTACACCGATCACAAGACTCTGAAGTACTTCTTTACCAAGTCGGAGTTGAACATGAGGCAGAGGAGATGGTTAGAGCTGATCAAGGACTACGACCTGGAGATTCACTACCACCCAGGCAAGGCAAACGTTGTGGCAGATGCACTGAGCAGAAAGTCCTATTACAACAACTTGATGGTGAGGCAGGAGCAGCCAGCACTTCACGACGAGCTAGAGCAGCTTCAGGTTGAGATTGTAGAGCAGGGCCAACTCAACACACTGCAAGTGACCTACGGCTTAGAAGGCAGAATTCGAGAAGCTCAGAAAGACTGCAAAGAGGTGGGAGCCCTTCGAGAGTTGATGTTCGAAGGCAAAGCTGAGGACTACCGGATCGATGAGCAGGGAACCGTGTGGTTGAAAGATCGGATCTGTGTCCCGCAGAACAAGGAGCTCCGAGAGCAAATTCTAAAGGACACCCACGATTCAAGGTACTCCATTCACCTAGGAAGCACGAAGATGTACCAAGACTTGAAACAGAGGTTCTGGTGGAAGGATATGAAGAAGGACATAGCCTGCTACGTGGCTTGTTGTGACACCTGCAGCCGAGTGAAGATCGAGCACCAGAAAGCGGCAGGACTGCTGAAACCATTGGATATTCCTCAGTGGAAGTGGGATGACATTTCCATGGACTTCGTGGTGGGACTACCCAGGACACAGAAGGGCAACGATTCGGTTTGGGTCATAGTGGACCGGCTGACAAAGGTTGCTCACTTCGTATCAGTGAAGACCCGCCACACAACAAACCAGTTGGCAGACTTGTACGTAGGCCACATACTCAGGCTACACGGAGCACCGAGGAGCATAGTGTCTGACAGAGGGTCCCAGTTCATAGCAAGGTTTTGGCAGAGTTTCCACGACAGAATGGGAACCACACTCAGCTACAGCACAGCTTTCCACCCTCAGACAGACGGGCAGAGCGAGTAAACCAAGTGTTGGAAGATATGCTGAGAGCTTGCGCTTTGACCTACGGCACAGATTGGGAGAGCAGTTTGGCATATGCAGAGTTCTCTTACAACAACAGCTTCCAAGCAAGTCTCAAGATGGCACCTTTCGAGGCACTCTACGGGAGAAAGTGCAGGACACCTTTGATGTGGTCAGAGGTGGGTGAGAGGATGGTCTTTGGAGCAGATGCTATCCAGGAGGCTGAGGAGAAAGTAGAGAAGGTTCGAGACAACCTAAAGATTGCCCAGAGCAGATAGAAGAGCTACGCCGACCGACACAGGAGAGACTTGTCGTTCGAGGTGGGTGACTTCGTATACCTGAAAGTGTCACCGATGAGAGGAACAAAGAGGTTTGCTGTGAAGGGAAAGCTTGCCCCGAGGTACGTGGGATCGTACCGGATCACTCAGAGAGTTGGGAAGCTCTCTTACAGGCTCGCACTACCAGAGGAGATGTCAGTAGTGCAACCCGTGTTCCACGTGTCACAGTTGAAGAAGAGTGAGAAGGAAGTGGAAGCAAAGCAAGTCCTAATAGAGATACTCGACCTGCAGAACACCCTGGAGTATGCAGAGTACCCCGAGAAGATCTTGGACAGAGCAACAAAGGAAACCAGGAGGACCACAATTCCTTACTGCAAAGTGCTATGGAGTCACCACACGGAGCGAGAAGCAACCTGGGAGAAAGAGGCCGACCTTAGGAGAGAGTTCACTCACTTGTTCGAGGGAGAGGATGGAGCTTAAATCTCGAGGACGAGATTCCCGGTGGTGTGGGAGAATGTAACATCCCAGAAAATTAAGTTATGAAAATGTGAGAAAATTTGAACTTTTATTTATATGATGATGTGACACCCTAATTTAATCCCAATTCTATCCCTTCCCTAAATTCTAAATAAATAAAACCAAAAATATAAAAATATATTTTCAAATTATGGTAAAATATGTGATGTGGATTTTATGGATTTTATTTGGATTTCATTTGAGTGTGTTTTGAATTTGAATAGATTCAAATTCAAACCTAAAGTTTAAACTAATTTCAAAATTAATTCCAAAACTCTAACTAACTCATGGGCCCTCTAACTAATCCCGGAGTCTGTTGGTGCACCTCCTGCTCTTGGCCCGCGGTGCCATAACACCCCAGTCTTCTGTGCAGCCCATCTACCGGCCCAACTCGGCCTTTCTCCATTTCCACACCGGAGCCCTGTACTTCTTCTCCGCCGTGCCGCACCACCCCGCCGCTCCTCACCGCGCGCGCGCCTGGCCGCACCGCCCCGCCCTGCTGGCACGCACGCCGAAGGGTGGCCCGCACGTCGAGGCTGGCCCACGTGCTTTTCCCCTCACAAATCACAGCTTTGCCCCTGAGGAATCGCGCACGCCAAGCAAGCCAGCGCCCCGCGCATTGCCCCTTCGCCGCCAAGGCAGCGGAGAGGGGACAAGCCCTACCCCACGCTGCACCCCGGTCTCCTTGACCCCGAGCGCGCTCAAAACCCCAGCGGCCTTCACCAATTTGGCTTCCTCACCATTTGGGGAATTCCTCCCCCAACCTCTATTCCGCCACAGGGGAAAAAGAGAAGGGGGAAGGGGAGGTGAGAAGGGGGAAGAGGAAGAAGGGAGGCGCGCCTCCGTCGCGCCGTCACCCTGAAGCCGAAGCCACACACGCCGGAGCCGTTCGTGAGAAGGGGAAAGCCGTCCGCGTCGAGGCCACCGCCGGAGCAGAGCAAGGACGCGCCGCCGTGAACACCTTCACCTCTTCACCGACGCGTTCTTCACGGCCACGCCTACACCTTCGCACCGCCGTAAGCACCCCATCGGCCCGCTTCTTCCCTCCTCTCTTGGCCTTTCCTGTGATGCTTGGGAGCGCGCCCCTGTGCCGCGCCGCCGGCCGTCGTGCCGTGCTTTTTCGCGAGCTGCCGCCGTGGCACACCCCAGTGCTGCACCGGATCTCACCGGCTTGTTTCCGTCTTTGCACTGCACGTTGTGCCCGGCCCTCGCGCCGTGATCTTCTTTGCAGGTTCGTCGCCGCCATCTCTGCTTCGCCGCGTCGCGCGCCGCGGCACTAGGACACCAAATGTCCGCGCGCCGACCGAGCGTGTGGCAAGCAGGGAGTAGCCCTGCGCGCTCACGTACATGCCAAGCTGAGCGCACCCATGCGCTAAGCTGCAGTAGGCACACACTTTTGCTTCCCGGTTTGGCCGCGCGCACGTCACCGCGCTTCGCCACCACGCCGCACGCTGCGCGCCGCATCTCTTCGCACCGCCGCTTGTGTTTAAGCCTGTAAACCCGGCCTTTGTGCCGTTTGTTCCTGTGAAGGAGCGCCGCCACGTTGCGTTCACTGTGGCTTCGCGGCCCCAGGTTTGCCAGGCACCCGCGTGCCGCTCGGCCGCGACGCGTCCAGGGGAAACACTGCACGCGCTCACGCGTCCAGGCCAAGCGCACCCACGCGCTTGTTTGCAGGGGAAACGCCGCTTGCTTGAGCTGCTGGTTCGCGCCACCGACCCACTCCGCCGCGCCGCGCCAACGTTTGTGCCGCCGCACCGCGTCGGGGTTCTCGCCATGGCGCGCCGCGCACCGGCTCTGCGCGCCCAAACCCAGGGCCCAAGGCCGACCTAACCTCACCACGAGAACCTAGGGCACCTACCCATGTGCTTGCGCGAGCACCAGAAACACCACCGCCGTCGATCATCTTCCGTCGTCGCCGCCGGATGCTACTGGACTTGGTCCTTTAGGCCCAACGGGATAAGTCCAATGGGCCGAATCCGGCCCACTAACCCTTTCGGCCCACCAAGGCCCACTAACCAGTGACACTGACGTCATGCTGATGTCATCACCTATTTTCAAAATAAAAATCCCTTTTCTGTTTTATAAATGAATTTGGAAATTAATTTATAAAACCATTAATCTTTGAAAATTCATATCTAATTATTTACAACTCCGAAAAATATGAAACCAGTTTCTATATTTTTCTAAAAATGAGTCGGTGCTGTTTGTAGGTAGGTTGGATCTGTTTGGATCTTTTAAAATTGGGTTTCTTTGGATTTATGCTTAGATGTTTACCAGTATCTTAGTGTCTCGTATCTCGTGCTGCACAGACCCAAGCTACGACCAGGAGGAGGTTTACGACCCCGACTACAACCCAGACCAGGACTTCAGATGCCAGCCAGGTGTCATGTCACTCCCAACCATATAGTTCCCATGCATGCTTTAGTTGCTAGTGCTTAATTACTTTGATGCATGATTTTAAAATTGCATAGACAATTGATTAGCCGTGCCTTTGAATTGTTTACCTTGTCCTTGGAATACCTACTTTTGGAACTAGCTACAGACCCCTAGCTAGTTCCCGGCACTACTTCATCCATATATTTTACCCTTAGTTATGGATGGATCTCAGGTTTGGATCGAGGTCGAGATACCTCGGAACTCTTGCGTGTGTTTTGGGTGAGTGTGTATCCTTGACGTGTTACCGCGGGAGTGAGCCACTTTGGTTACTTGTGAACACCTGTCTAGGGGAGATGCGACCTTGTCTCTCACCCTAGCGGTGTGTCGAACAGGTGGAGTTGGTGAGTGCTCGCTCTTGCAATTAAGGACCGATCGTCTGTGTGACCTTGATCTTTGGGCTATTTTCGTACAAACCGTTCGCCTTGTTATGGGCGGGGTTCGGTCCGAGAACTAGTAGGTGGATGGCATCCAGCCTGTAGGCGGACCGGTGTGGTCGTGTGAGGGGGACGGGTTATACCCCTCGAGTAGACGTCGCCCCGGCTCCTCCGGGGATGGTTTCACAGCTTCGAGGCCCTGCGGGCAAGTTTCGCACCCCAGCCAGGACGAGTCAGGCTCAGAGAGGCAGGAGAGTGCCGTCCACTGCTAGGTCTCCTGCCGTTAGGTAGAGAGGTGGATCGGGGGCGCCCGATTCTACTCTACTTAGCAGGTTCAGTTGTACAACCTCTGCAGAGTGTTAAACCTATAGCTATAGTCTGTGTCCACTGGTATGGATAGCCCTTTCGATCTCTCACCTGGCTAGTATACTTCTTGTGCTGCTTTCTCTCCCCTGTGTGTTTGTGAGCCCGGCTTCGTGTCGTTGAGACGTGGGGATAGGAGTTGGTGACCCCACGTCGCAGATGAGTGTGGGATGTTGTATCTTGGTTGAGATCCAGTGTTTGGTTTTTCTTTCCTGGTTGGGATGTTGACCCCGGAGGCGTTGTCCTCGGAGGTGCGGATCTCCTCGGAGATGGAGACCTCTCGGCTATTCTGCTTACCTTGATGTTGCTACCGCTGCTTGCATAACCTTCTACAGCCATATATAGGAATATACATGCATATTAGAATTATTCTCTTTTGCTTATGCTCTTTGTTGGGAAGCTGACATGACCTACTCGCTTATCGAGTAGATGACGGGATTTCAGACCAGGAGCCAGACTACGACTTCGAGCACGACAGATGGGAGGACTGAGGCTTGCCCTACACTCGAGTTGCCTGCGGATATGGAGTCTACTTCGCTACATGAGAGCTGCTGCGTAGATGTTTACTCTGTTTGATTCAGTCCTGTTCGACTTGTACCCGGCATGTGCCGAAATGCTGTACTCAGATGATTAATTATAATAATATTATGTGGACCTTCATGTATTTACTTTTGTTGTACGGATTTGCTTTACTTTCTGAGACAGGGATATGCACGTGATAGCCTCCTAGGACTATCACAGAGGTGCAGGGATCGGGTTCCCTTCTTTGGAAACCCGGTTCGTTTCAGGGGCCCATGACGCCGAGGCGCACGATGGTGAGGATGAAGAGGCCACAGCTCGTCGCCGGTTCGTGTGGGGCCTACGGTGGGCGGAGCAGGCGATGAACGAGCTGGTCGTCCCGGCCTCGGAGGTGAGTTGACTGAGCCTTAATCCTTGATTCTTCGTTCCGATTCCCTAGTTTCCGCTGTGGTTGATCCTCTTCTCGCCCCAGGTGCTCGCCAACTGCAGCGCCAGGAAGACGCGTTCCATCGAGGAGCTCCAGGCCGAGAAGAGCCTACTGGAGATGCAGCTCGCCACCGCCCGACTGGCGGCTGTTGGTGCGTCTGCTGGCGTGGCGTCGGTGAGGAGTGCTCTCGAGGCGGCGGCAAAGTCGGCGGAGGAACGTGCAGTTGCCGCGCAGTCCACCGCGGATGCCGCCGTGTCGGAGAAGGCTTCTCTCGCGGCCAAGCTTTCCCAGGTGGAGGCCACCGTCGCGGAGCTGCAAGCTGCGGCCGCCTCCATGGACGAGACGGTCCAGAAAGCTGCCGCTGCCGCCGCTGCTGCTGAGGCCACGTCCCAGACCGCCGCTGAAGAGAAGGCGACGCTGGAGAAGAAGGTGTCGGACCTGCAGCAAGATCTGGCGGACCACGAGGCGGACCTGAAGACGGCGAACAATCAGGCCTGCAACCTCGCCGTCAAGCTGCAGGAGGCCACCGACGAGGGTACACGGCTCCGCGAGGAAAACAGCCAGATGGCGCGGGAGATCCAGGGTGAGCATTTTTGCGTCTTCGACTTTCGGGGTGTCTCTTTTCTGCATTAATCATTGCTGATGCCACTTCGACCCTTTGATCTTAATAGCGATTCGTCTAGCCCGTGCCGCACAAGCGACACGGCTTGCAGAGAAGGCCTAAGAGGTCATCGCCGCCGAACTCAAGATCCATGAGATGTCCGATACAGCCAAGAACTTGGCAGATCAACTGTCGAGTATGTCCCTTCCGCTCCGGCCCACATATTCTTCTTGATTGTGCTTCTCATGACTCAACTCTGGCTCGTTCTCCATTTCCAGAAGTCAAAGCGGAGCTGGAGGACTCTCGGAAGGCCCAGCATGAGGTGGAGGAGGCGCTGAAAAAGAACATAGTGGAGCGCGCCAAACTCGGATGTCATGTTGATACGATCTTGACGGAGAGCGGCGTCCCGCCAGTGCAGATACCTCCCCACGTGCTTGGCGACCGGCTCAATCTCCTTCCGAGCTTCGTCAAGGAGAAAGAGCTGTCAACCTCCCGGCTGGTGGTGCATCGGGTCCTCTCCATGTTCAGCTCGCACTACCAGGGGCTGGACTTCAAGGATCTGAGTGGTGGTTGGGCCCCAGCTACTCGAGCGAGGAGCTCGACAAGATTGAAGAAGATTGCGCCGTCCCTGCCCGCGCCATGGCCGACACCGTGATGAAGGACCTGGAGATGATTCCAAAGGACACACCAGAAGACGGCTCTGGGCCTCCACATTAGATGTATCATGTGACAGTTTAAACAAAACTTGTATTCGGGCCATGTTTGAACAGCTTTTTATCTTTGTTTTGAAACCATCGCCTCCCCAAACGTTCCCCAAGTACCCGCGGACGTCAGAAAAAACAACGTAGCAGTACTTAGACTTAGGCCGATCGAACTTTTCTCCGGAGCCGCGGGGGCGTAGGAGTCGGAAAGCTCGACCCGAGTCGTGAAGTACTACTGCGCGCTTCGCAGCCCCCGGGTATTTTAGAAGCATTTTCAGATGATAATTCACGTGTTCTTCGTAAAAACATTTTGAGCCGGAGCCCGAGCGGTTACCCGAGTTCCTCCTGAAAGTAGTCAGATATTGACCCGTGGGTCCGAGCCCTGCCCGCAAGTTTTTGTACTGCAGCCGTGGGGGCGTGAGTGCCAAAAGCACTTGGACAAGTGACGATGTCGAGACGCTCACAGATCAACATCCTTTCCCCTCACGAAGTAAAAGGTGTACCGCCAAAAAGAACCTTTCGCTCGTGCGATCGGTCGCGACAAAGTTGTCAGAGAGATTTTTTGTTTTAAAAACAGAAAACGAAAAAGGGGGGCATCGTGCCCCGGATAGCCCCCGAGTGGGAAGTGTTCTTGCCTGGGCGCAAGGACACTTGCCACTCAGCCTTTTAAGCGATGCTGGAAGAAAAAGAAAGATGCCAGCACAAGTTTAAAGAGAAACTTATGAAACGAGAACAAGAACACATGGCATTAATCATTGATCATAAGCTAAAACAATGAGCATTACTCAAGGGTAAAAATGTCGTAGATGTTCTATGTTCCATGCGTTGGAGATGATCGTGCCGTCGTCGTGTCGGAGCTTGTATGTTCCTGGTCGGAGCACCTGGTCGACGATGTACGGCCCCTCCCACGGGGGTGCAAGCTTGTGCCGGCCCTTGTTGCTCATGACCCGTCTGAGCACCAGATCTCCGACTTGAAACTGCCGCTCGTGAACATTGCGCTCGTGGTAGTGTCGTAAAGCTTGCTGGTACCGGGCTGAATGTAGGAGCGCCACGTCGCGAGCTTCTTCGAGTTGATCGATTGCGTCCTCGAATGCAACTTGGTTTCCTTCTTCAGTGTATGCCCGGACTCTTGGGCTGCCGTAATCGATGTCTGTTGGGAGAATTGCTTCTGACCCGTGCACCATGAAGAATGGTGTCGCACCGGTGGACCGCCTCGGTGTGGTTTGCAGGCTCCACAGAACTGACGGCAACTCGGCGACCCATCTTGCTCAGAAGTTCTCGAGCCGTCTGAAGATCCGAGGCTTTAACCCTTGTAAGATCATCCCATTGGCCCTCTCAGCCTATCCGTTGGCCCTTGGGTGTGCCACAGCTGTCCAATCCATGCGAATGTTGTTGTTGTCGCAGAACTTGAGGAACTTCTTTCCCGTGAATTGAGTGCCATTGTCGGTGATGATCGAATTCGGGATCCCGAAACGGTAGATGATGTCGGTGAAGAATGCTACGACTTCCTCGGAACGAATCTTGGTGACGGGTCGAGCTTCGATCCACTTTGAAAACTTGTCGACAGCCACGAGCAGATGCGTGAAGCCCCCAGGCGCTTGCTTGAACGGTCCGACTATGTCCAGCCCCCAAACTGCAAACGGCCATGTGATAGGGATGTTCTGAAGCGCTTGCGCCGGGAGATGAGTCTGCCGGGCGTAGAACTGACAGCCTGCGCAACGTCGCACAATGTCCTTGGCGTCTGCCAGCGCCGTGGGCTAGTAGAAACCTTGTCGGAATGCTTTTCCGACTAAGGTTCTGGCGGCAGCGTGATGTCCGCACGTGCCGGCATGAATTTCTTGAAGCAGGTCTCGTCCTTGATCTCTCTGAATACAGCGCATGAATATATCTGCCGCGCGCCGCTTGTGGAGCTCGCCGTCGATGAGGACATAAGACTTGGCTCGCCGTGAAATGCGACGTGCTTCTGTTTGGTTGGGGGGCAGCTTCCCCTCGACTAACCACTCGAGAATTGGGAAACGCCAGTCAGGATCTTCTAAGTTCGGCTCTTGGTCGATCTCCATGACTTCTGGCTCCTCTGACTCTGGTGATTTCTCCCCGTCTACTCGGGCGGATGGTGTGTGCTGATCGCTAGCGAACACACCGTGCGGCACGGGCTTGCGGCTTGATGCTGCTTTGGCGAGGATGTCCGCAGCTTTGTTATTGTCGCGTAGCACGTGATGAAGCTCGAGCCCATGGAACTTGTCTTCCAACTGGCGCACAGCTCTGCAATAAGCCGCCATCTTGGGGTCAATGCAATTCTTCTCCTTCATTACTTGGTCTATGACAAGCTCTGAGTCCCCTCGGATCTCGAGATGGCGAATTCCGAGTTCAACCGCGATCCGAAGGCCATTGACGAGTGCTTCGTACTCGGCCACATTGTTGGAGGCGGGAACATGCAGCCGTACCATGTACTCCATACGCACGCCCAGAGGCGAGATGAAGACAAGACCTGCCCCCGCTCCCTCCTTCATGACTGAGCCGTCAAAGTACATTGTCCATGTCTCGTGCTCGATTGGTGCTGGTGGAGTCTGGATCTCCGTCCATTCAGCGCTGAAATCTGCCATCACCTGTGACTTAATGGCACTGCGTGGCGCATAAGTCACATTCTGCCCCATCAGTTCGAGGGCCCACTTGGCAATCCTCCCTTCAGCTTTAGGATTCTGAATCACTTCCCCGAGCGGGTACTTGGACACCACTGTGATGGGGTGCTGATCGAAGTAGTGCCGGAGCTTGCGCTTGGTGATCAGGACAGCGTATACAAGCTTCTGGATCTGAGAGTAATGGGCCTTCGAGTTGGAGAGGACCTCACTCACAAAGTAGACGGGGCGCTGTACCTTGAGTGACTTCCCGGGTTCTTCTCGTTCGACGACCAAAACACCGCTCACGACCTGCGTTGTTGCTGCTACGCACAAGAGCATTTGTTCTTCTGGCATTGGCGCTGTGAGCACTGGTGGACTCTTCAAGAGATTCTTGAGCTTGTCGAGCGCTTCCTGAGCTTCAGGCGTCCATGTAAAGTGATCTGATTTTTTCAGCAGGCGGTACAGTGGCAGGCTACGTTCTCCTAGTCAGGCGATGAACCGACTAAGAGCCGCAAGGCAGCCCATGACGCGTTGTACGCCCTTCAGGTTTTGTATCGGTCCCATGTTGGTGATGGCTGAGATCTTCTCGGGATTAGCCTCAATGCCGCGTTCAGACACGACAAAGCCTAGGAGCATGCCCCTTGGAGCCCCGAAAACGCATTTTTCGGGGTTTAGCTTCACCATGTGCTCTCTTAGTTTCGCAAATACTTCCGTAAGATTGGGGATCAGATCACCCGTCTTTTGTGACTTGACTACGATGTCATCAACATACGCCTCGATTATCCGTCCTATGAGATCGCCGAAAACGCATCGCATGCATCTTTGAAACGTAGCGCCTGCATTCTTGAGTCCGAACGGCATCGAGTTGTAGCAATAGGTGCCAAAGGGAGTAATGAAAGACATTGCGAGTTGGTCCGCTATACACATCACGATCTGGTGGTACCCGGAGTACGCATCGAGAAAACAGAGGGTTTCGCACCCTGCCATTGAATCGACTACCTGATCTATGCGAGGCAAAGGAAACGGATCCTTGGGACATGCCTTGTTAAGGCTCGTGTAGTCAACACACATCCTCCATTTTTTATTCTTCTTCTTTACAAGTACAGGGTTAGCAAGCCGCTCGGGGTGGAACACTTCTTTGATGAACCCTGCACTAAGGAGCTTCTTGATTTCCTCGCCTATGGCCTTGCACTTGTCGTCGTTGAAGCGGCGCAGGCGCTGCTTTACCGGTTTCGATCCCGGCTTGACGTTGAGTTTGTGCTCGGCAACTTCGCTCGGGATTCCCTTCATGTCGGAAGGTTTCCATGCGAACACGTCGAGGTTCGCCTTGAGGAAGTCGACAAGCGCGCTTCCCTATTTAGGATCGAGCGCCGTCCCAACACGGAGGGTGCGGCCATCATCGGAGACAGCCACATCCTTGACATCCTTGGCGGGCTCGAAAGAGCAGGCCGCTCGCTTGGCCGACTCGGGGATATCTTGGTCCTCGGAGGGAGGCTCGGCGTGAAGCCACTCGGACCGGATGAGTGTTTCAGCGAATTGAAAACACTCAGCATCGCATTCGTATGCATACTGGAACGTAATCCCCTCAGTGATGACCCCCTTCGGACCAGGGATCTTCAGCTTGAGATACGTGTATTTGGGCACGGCCATAAACTTCGCGTAGGCCGGCCTCCCGAGGATGGCGTGGTACGTCCCCAAGAACCCCACCACTTCGAAGGTGAGGGTTTCTATGCGGAAGTTCCGCGACGTCCCGAACGTGACGGGCAGATCGATCTGCCCTAACGGGAGCGCATCTTTCCCGGGGATGACCCCGTGGAAAGGAGTCGGTGATGGGCGCAGTCGGGACCGCGAGATGCCCATGCTGTCGAGCGTCATCATGTACAGGACGTTCAGCCCCCTCTCTCCATCCATCAGCACCTTGTGGACCCGCTTGGTCCCTATCAGTGGAGCCACCACGAGGGGGTAGCTTCCCGGTTGCGGTACGTGGTTGGGGTGGTCCGTTCGGTCGAAGGTGATCGGGGTGTCCGACCACTTGAGGTACGCCGGAGTCGCAGGCTCGATGTTGTAGACCTCGCGTCGGATCAGCTTCTCCTTGCGTCTAGACGGTCGTGCCGGTGCTCCACCGAAGATCATGTGGACTGCGCCATCCCCTCAGGGGAAGACCACCTCTTCTTTGTTGTCGTCGTCCTCGGGGGGAGGTGCTGCTTTCTTCGGGGCGTCAGCTGGTTTGGGCTTGAGGGTACTGTTGACATAGTTCTTCATCAACCGGCAATCCTTGAGCGCGTGCTTGACTGGCGTCTCGTGATGCGTGCATGGTGCCTCTAAGAGCCTCTCAAAATGACCCTGTGGGAGGCTGATCTGATTGTTCTTGGGGCGAGTTGCCTTGCGCTCGATTGCCGCAACAGTATTGTTGTCACGGCTTCGCTTGTCGCCTTTCTTCTTCTTCTTGGACTGCGTGGAGGGCCCCTCGCCGGCGTCTGTGACTTGCTTCCTCTTACCCGGAGGGGGAATCAAGGTTGCTGCTACCGCTTCCTTCCCGTCGGCGTGGTTGGTCGCGATGTCCAGAAGCTCCCGAGTTGTCCTCGGAGTCCTCTGCCCTAGCCGGTGGATGAGGGTGGCGCAGGAGGTGCCGTTTTGGAACGCCGAGATGGCGTCGTTGTCGGTTGCGGTGGGTAGCTCGGTGCAGCGCTTCGAGAAACGCCTGATGTAGTCGCACAGACTCTCCCCCGGCTGCTGCTTGCAGTTGCGCAGCTCCCACTGCTTGCCGGGCCGAGCGTACGTGCCCTGGAAGTTGCCGATGAACGTCTCCCGTAGGTCCTTCCAACTATTGATCCTGCCACGCGGTAGGTGCTCGAGCCAGGTCTGCGCAGAGTCGGCGAGGTGGAGCGGCAGGTTCTTGATGATGAAGAGGTCGTCTGTCGCCCCGCCCGCGCGACATGCAAGCCTGTAGTCTTCCAACCACACGCTTGGGTTGGTCTCCCCGTCGTATCTGGGTATCGCAGTCGGAGCTCGGAAACGCGAGAGGAACTTGGCGTCTTGCACCCTCCGACCGAAGGCGCGCGGGCCCTTCGGGTCGGGCGACCAGCTGCGGTCGCGGTCCTCGTCGCTGTCGTAGCGTCCTCCCCGCCTCCGACTATGTCGCCGGCCTTGGCGCTCGTCGCGCTTGTCACGGCCGTCGTCGTTGCTACCGTAGCCATAGTCGTAGTCGTAGTCATCGCCGCCTGCAGCCCGGCGACGAGCCTCCAGCGTGTCGCGGGCATCACGGTTAGCTCCCAACCGCGACTTGACCGATGGTTCGCCCGCCGCTCGCCGCTTGGACGGAGACTGACCCTGGCGTCGCGCAGATGGCGCGCCACGTGCTTCGCGCACACGCGACGCTGAGCTCTGAGCTTTCTGCGCGGCCGCCGTCTCGATGAGGGTTTTGAGTTGTTGTCGAACCCTTTTCTCTTCAGGCGTAGCAGGTTCAGGACAACCACGCAGAAGCATGGCTGCCGCTGCGAGGTTTTGTGACGCGCGCCTGAAACGTGGTGTGCCATCGTCGTCGACGGGTGCATCCTCATTGATGCGCCGGTTCACGTCCTGCGCCCGTACACGAGCTTGTGGTGCCGGCTGCTCCGCCTCCTGCTCGCGGTTCTGCTCGCGCCGGCAGCTTTGTTGGGGCTCTTCCTCCACGCCGAGCTCTTGATGAAGGTTCGCCAGCTCTTCGTCGAGCTGGCGCTGGGCCTCGGCGATCTCGTCGAGGCGCGCCCGACGCTGGGCATCCCCGTTGCGGTGACGAGGATTCTCCTCGCCATCCGTCGAGCTGGTGGCGGTGCGGGCCTCCAAGACGTTGCATTCCCGCGTGAAGTCTGGCGGGAGTGCCGGTGGCCCCCGCCGCGCGACCGCGGAACCCGGGGCGACGTAGGACGCCCTGAGCTCGTTGACGTAGGCCGTCACCGGGTCGTCCGGGAGACCTGGCTGTCCTTGAGGGTACAAGGCACCGTACCGCTCTATGAATTTCCCCCAGGTCAGCGGCCCGGACCCGCTAGCCTAGAAGGTGAGGTCGGTGAGGTGGAAAGCAGCGAGCCTGAAACGCTCCTGCGTCGGATTTGGCCCCAGCAGGGCCATGATAGATTCGTCCGTGAAGCCACGGGCGAAAGCTGCTCGCGCCGCCGCCGCCGTCGAGGCAGTGGGGCGCGCTAGTCGGGAGAAGATCCTCCCAACGACGGACTCCGCCGGTCCGGTGACGACGAATCCGAGGGAGCCGAAATGCATGCTTGTGCCGGGAGTCAGCGAGACCCCGCGGCCCTCCATCCGGATCGCTGGTGAAGTTCGGCGAGACACACGATGTGCCCCTACCTGGCGCGCCAACTGTCGAGGTTCTCAACCGCCGACAGTAGATTTGTAACGAATCGTGTGTCGGATCCGGACGGTCGACACAGGAGACACAAGAAGTTTATACTGGTTCGGGCCTCCGGAGAGTAATACCCTACGTCCAGTTCTGAGTACTCGTGTTCCAATGCCAGGAATGTCTGCAGTAGGGGTTACAAACTGGGTGGTCGGTCTCTTTTTTCCTCGTCGTCGTCCCTCGCGTACGTTGTGCCCCTCCCCCTTTTATAGTCACAAGGGTGAGGGGCAAAGAAGGAAAAAGAAAATAAGCTACAGTGGTATGGCATTGAGGAGTCTTTTCCGTCATTGACGTCCGTCAGGCGTAGTGGGAGGGCGCTGAGCTGTGGTGTCGTTGGAAGTCGCCGCGTGGGCTGTTGCTACTGTTCGCCTAGGGCACTTGGCTTCTCCTCCGAGTAATTTACATGGTGACTCAGCCCCTTCGGGTGCATTTTAGGCCTGCCACGTTAAGGCCTAAGAGCAGGTAGACGGCAATCGAGTGCTTGTTCTGACGGGGTGGCGTGCAGCTGGCGTTGGATGTGACGGCATGTCGGAGGTCGTGGGGTGAACTGTGCACCATTACAGCCCCTGTCAGACCCTGGCATCCTCCCGTCGCGCCAGCTGTGGATCTTGCATGGCGTGGAAAACGGCGTCACGCGTGTCGTTGCAAAGGAGCTTGGAGGGTTGGGGTAGCGCCACGTTCGTGTGGGGCCCCCTGCCTTCGCCCTGGCTCCTCCGCGTAACTTCCGCCCCTAGTCGGAGGCGGAAGTTACTCGTGCGAACGAGTAGTCGGAGTCGAGGTTGATGTGTACTCGGAGACGAGGCGGACTCGTGCGAGGCGGAGAGTACTCGTGCGGGGCGACGGGTACTCGAAGACGAGGCGGACTCGTGCGAAGCGGAGACTACTCGTGATGTGGGGAAGTCTTGTCAATGAGGGTCTTAACGAAGATCTGCATGCCTCCCCTATCTTGAATCTTGGCCTTCACATTGTCAATGGTGTTAGTGGACCCCATCTTCAAGGTGATTATCTTGTTGCTTAGGGGGCCTTAATCCAGGCCCTCGTCACGGACGATTTTAGAAGTTGTGGGATGACCAACATCTGGTTTTGCGAATGAGGGATGAAAGTAAGACTTCATTGATAATTGAGAGAACTTTTTCCTAAAGTTATCCAACACAGGCTTTGATTTTATTTATTTATTTGGCTCAGCCTAGAAATTATAGTATTGTTGTTGGGCCTGTCGACATGGGCTTAGCGCTTGTCGAACGGGGATCCTATATATCTTCCGGAAGTTTTTTCATTGAAACTTCCACTTTAAGATTTGTGCAACAAGGGGATCCAGTGGTCGTAGCTCATCTTCTCCCTCAGCTCCTTCTCCTCCCCTCGCGACAATATGGCCCGGGGGTGGCTGTTGGCTCAGCGGCGGCGAGGCGGCGCGGTAGCGCCACCGGCGTGGGTGGTGGTCGACGCTGCCGGCTGCGGCGGTTGCGGTGGTGTTAGGGTTAGCTTTCAGGATTTCCGGGTGGTTCCAATGTCCAGCGGACCTAGAGAAGGGAGGGGTTGGGGGTGCCAGACAATCGGCGGTGCTCGCGGTTCGGCCGGCGGCAGAGGCGAGGCGGCGCAGTAGCACCGCCGGCCGGGCAGGGTCGGATGGGTGGTGGGTAGGGTTGAAAGCGGTCGAACTCGGTCGGGATAACCCCAATATCGTTTTCACTTTCACATTTGAATATGAAAACGAATTCGAATTCGGAAAGGTCGGAAACGAAAACGAAAACGAACTTGCGGGATATCAAAAGATTCGAAAACGAACTGATTCGATCGGAAACATGTCGAACACGGTCGGAATACGAAAAGGCAAGATACACCGACGGACCGACCCGTAGAATCTAGTTAAGCCCGACAAGGTGACAACAAAACAATCATACAACCAGTCAACCACACAAGGTCATGCGTAGACACAGTACAATCAACCAATATGTAGTACACAAATACACAACACTAATCACAAAATTAAACTTTGAAATATGCAATATAAATTGCAGAATGGAAATCAAGAGATGGATTATTTAAAAAATATACAAAGTGCAAAAATAAGATATTTGGCCCAACCGGCCCATCCTATCCCCTCACCTCTTCATCTCACCGTCCACTCACCGTCACCGTTGATCTTCAAGCCGTCCAGGCCAACCCTACGAGAGCACAACCGCAGAAATCTTATCCTCTCCTCAACAGTCAACACCCGTCTGTCGGCTGTGGCGGCCAACGGCCGAACGGCGGCACAGGCGCGCAAGGTGCAGGAGGCTCCGGCAGTCCGGCGTCCTCGGCGGCATAGGGTGCGGCGGCCTTGTTCCGTTGTTCGTGTTTGCGAGCTGCAGCTGGAGTAGGGATGCAGCGACTAGCGCAGGCGGCGGCGGCCAGCAGATCCGGCGGGTCAGCGGGTGACTTTTGCTTGCACATCGGAGTTCTGCAGGTTAATGTATATTAGTGCACATGTGTAAATCAGTCGAGTTTTTTGCCGTTCCCTTTCTCTATTTGCTTGAGAAGGACTCCTTTTCATCTCACGAAATTTGTCTGCAGTGGCCGTAGTTCTTAATAAATGATTTTGGGATTTTTGTTGTCCAACCAATTAGCAATGTCACACCCTTACTCCTTTAATTTCGTGTCGTTTTTGTGAGGGAGGGGATCATCGGAAACACTAATTTGCACCGAGGGAGAGATGCGGAGATTAGGAACAGAGGAAAAACGGGATATTCCGAATTGGCAAAAATGGGATATCCCGACCAAAAACGGGAAAAACGAAATCGATCGGGATAGCAGTCAAACCGTGTTCGTCCCGATTTCGCATTTGCCATTCCGTATTCCGTATCGAATTCGGATTTGTCTGATAATATGAAAACGATCGGGTATCGAGTGAAATGTAGAAAATGGTATGGGACGGGATGTATCCCGTCCGTTTTCAACTCTAGTGGTGGGTCGGTGACCGGCGGCGGGGGTGCGAGAAGGAGTTCGGGTTAGGAAGGGTGGGCGACGCGGCAGCGGGGAAGCCGCCGGCCGGGGCGGAGGGCGAGGCGGCGGGGTGGAGACCGGCCGGGGAAGAAGATAAGGTGAGAAGATGGACCGTTATTGAGCCGGAAGTTCATCTCTTATTCACCTTCCACAAGGTATATTGGACCCCTCGAGAGAACTGTTGACGCAAAAACTGTTTTCAAAGTCTGGACATTGACGTAGACATCCTGGTTAATGACTGGTGACCATAAGACAGTGAGAGAAGTCACGAAAAGTATGAATCTGACCAAAGAGATCACTTCAACATGAAAGGGACTTTTTTAAACGAAGTCACTCAACGTCTCAACTACATCCAAACAGTTTCAGATCACTGAAATTCAACTACATCCAAACAGTTCCAGATCACTGCTCACACGTCGACTCTCCCATTTTCAGAACCTGTTGATGGCATCTGTAATATTTGCAATAAGCCTGCTACACGTTAATAAAGGGTAACTGGGAACTGGCACTACTGGATTCTGGGGCTTTGCCGAGAGCTCCAATCCTCTCGGCAAATGCCCCTTTCCTCTCGGTGAAGGCTTTGCTGAGAGGAAGCTCTCGGCAAAGCCCTCTCGGCGCATCTGGGCCGGCAAAGGCCTCTTTGCCGAGAGCCGGTGGACATCCTCTCGGCAGATATGTGCCGAGAGGCCCACCTGGCCCTCGGCAGAGGCGTTCACACCGTCCCCCGGGGCACGTCGTTACGCGTGGGGCCCAAGTTCTTTGCCGAGAGCCGAGGCCCAGAGCTCTCGGCACAGAGCGCGCCTGTGCCGAGAGCCGGGGACCACCGCTCTCGGCAGAGGCCTGTGCATGGCCCCACGGCACGCGGCTTTGCCGAGAGCCACGTGGCTCCCGCTCTCGGCAAAGAGCGCGCCTCTATCGAGAGCCGCGGCACACCGCTCTCGGCAGAGGCGTGCGCATGGCCCCACGGCGCGCGGCTTTGCCGAGAGCCACGTGGCTCCTGCTCTCGGCAAAGGCGCGTCCCAGGCAGCCACGTCACGCACCTTTGCCGAGAGCAGTGTATTTAGTTCTCGGCAGAGAGTGGTCTTTGCCAAGAGTAATGGATTTAGCTCTCGGCAAAACCTATTTCTTTTTTTTTAAAAAATTTAGCAGCAGCGTCAAAAGAACCCACAAATCACAGAAATCATCACAGATATAGAATATTCATCACAGGCAGCTAATATTCATCGCAGGCATATTATAATCATCGCAGGCAGCTAATAATCATCGCAGGCAGGTAATATTCATCACATAGTCCACAAATGCAAATAATGAGTCCAAATGCAAGTACAAGTCACGAAGTGGAAGTCACAAAGGTCCAGCAACTCACAAATGTCCAAATGCAAATAAAATGTGTGTAGTTCACGAACTCACTCGTTCGCCGCGTCATCATGCGGCGACTGGGAACCCGACCCCCCCCCCCCCCGCGTCGGTTGCTGCTGTGGCCACGACTCCCACCCAGACGCCTGTGGCTGTGTCATCATCCCCGGCCAACTGTGAGGCGGCTGCTGAGGGCGAAACGGCTGCTGAGGGCCAGGCGGCACCCACTGCATCCCGCCTCAATGACTCTGCTGAACTGGCGGCGACCACTCGTTTGATGCCGCCGATAGATTCTGCGTAGGATTTAAAGTGAGAAATGATAATACGAGTCATTTGTACAAGTCATTTTTGAATTCTACGTCTTTCTAGGTTTTGCTAACATTTATAAGTTGTATACCACGATGAGAAATGAATGTAAGGTTTTGAGCATTTATATGAAGTCATTGTAGGTCACTACGACAAACAAAAAGAGGAGGGTTCGAAAATAGCTCACTGGAGAAATAGTAGCCGGTCGAGGGACTGGAGGCAAGTACACCTGCGGTAGTGGAGGGAGTTGCGCCTGTGGCGCCACCGCGTGACCAAGAGTCTGCATGTACTGAAGCACAGAGGCATACTGCTGATTGTGGGCCTCTTGTATCGCATCCATCTGCCTCTGGTGGGCCTCGGCCATCCTTTTCATCTGCTCATCGGCGCGCCTTTGCGCCTCTTCTACCTGCCTCTCCCGCTCGGCCCTCTCTGCCGCAAGCTGGGCCTACAATATTTGATCTACATATTAGAATACAAAGCAAACATATGAAAATGTCAATGGATGACGCAGAGAACAGAAATAACCTAAAACTGCTCGTGCAAGCTCTCCGTAACGGTGGGCCGCTGTTGTATGGGCGGGCCTGAGCTCGTGCCCCTATCTCGAGATCGAACCTGCGAGAGCGACGGAACCTCGGACGGGACCAGGAGACTGTCACCAATCCAGTACCGTCCATGCGTCTTGCCGCCTCCACTCCTCATGACGCTTTCTCCATCAATAGGCTGTGTCACTGGATCGAAGTCTGGCCCACGAACCTCCCTTGCCGTCGTGACGTAATTTGTGATGCGGGGCTGGATTGTCAGGTTGCTGTACGCCTCGGGCGGCTCGTCCACGTTGAAGGTGACGTTGGACGTCGCCTTGCCCTTGTGTGCCATGCCATATGCCTGGAGCTCGCTGCAAGGCTGATTGTCATGTGCCCGAGACTGCAAGAAAACAACAGAGTGGATGTTAGAATAATTGAGAGTTAGATAACAAAAAATTGGAATAAATAAATAACTTAACGTACCCATCTACGACCATACTCGCGAAGGTTAACGGGGCCTTGGTGGTGTGCTGGACCTGCCATGGCCAAACGCCGCCGCCGGCGCTCGAGGTGCTTTGCCTCCCAATCCTCCGTAAACCACTGATCCACAATCGCTCTCCAAACCCGAGGCCGGTCGGCAACCCACCACGGAGGCACCTGCACGTCATCAAGAACATCAAATTGACCAAATTTAATCGAAGAAAAATGAATTGAGCATATTTACCTCCATGTATTCTTCTGGAGTGAGCCGCAGGTTTCGAACTTCCCGTTTTGTGGCTTTCACCTTCTGCCTAGCATTCCAGATAATGTTCTGCGAGACACGGGACTCGTAAATCATATCCATCACAAGCTTCCGGCAGATGAACATGGCGTTGTTAGCCGCCGCCTGCTCGTATCCCGGCATGCATCTGTAGAAATCCTGCATATAAAAGTGTTGTCAATACTTGAGCAAAATCTAATTAAGTCGATTTATTCAGAAACATAATTTATTGCTAGGAAAACTCACCCAAAACTCGCCAACCACCCTGGCAGCTGCGTTCTGGAAGTCACGGTCAGTCGGATCAGGGAAATCGGGAGCTAGGGCGTAGTGGTCAAACGACGTCACCAGCATCTCTCGCCGAGCATCTGGCTCGCCAACCCACACGAACCCGGGGTACCAAAGTGTGACAAAACCGCCCAAAATAATTCCGTATTATCGCCTAAGCCTGTCCACGTGGCCATTAAGCGATGATAAAGAACTATTCTGTCACCTCTGCCGGGGCATGCCCGGTAAATCACTTACACAGGATCGAATTATGCGCTTAACCCACACGAAGGCGGGACCAGAGTACAACATTACATTACATAAAAGTTCATAAGTACTTAAAATTACAAACCAAGTTTTGAGTACATAAAAGTAAAGGTGATTCAGAGTTTAAACAGCGGAAATAAATCTAGCGGAAGATACACATGGGAGGCCATCCATAGAGTATCACTCATCAACATCGTTCTCCCACTCAAGTTCTCACCCATCTGGAATAGATCCATGCCAGATGGGATTACCTGAAAACAACAACAAAAGCAAGGCTGAGTATACTAATACTCAGCAAGACTGACCCAACAAAAATAAAAGACACAGCTAGATATGCAAGGCTTTTTGGCTGGTGGGTTTGTTTTGCCAAAAGCAACTAAGAGTTGATCCTTACTTTCAAATTTTAGCTCAAGTTCTAGTATGTTAACCATTCTAGGTAAGCACCTAGCTAAGCAAGCATGGTTGTACAAACAAGATTAATCATCCAACAATATTAATCCGAAATGTTCCATAAATAAACATGGGGTAGCCAGTGGTCAAGCCGACTCAGATAACGGCGAGTGACCGACGATCGATCGATTTATATCCTTGCAAGGTAAACCCAAGATACACGGAAGAAGGTAGACCAAGTGCAGTGTCTACCCCAACCAAGCGGTTCCCGTCATTCCCCAGATTAGGAAAAGATGATGCAGTCCTAAGTACAAGGTTTACTGGTACGCCCAAACATGGCACGTCCAGAATCACACTTGCACTACCGGTAGCGAACCGGGAGACGCATCTCAAGATTAGTAGCAATAAAATTCCCGCACTGGTTCATTAGGTACTAGGCTTACCGGTCCCATTCCCGACAAGTACTTGGTACGTTCAATAGCTTAGACCAGCACCATGCTACTCGGTCGAGACCGAACCCATTGCTCTTACCACATGAGCGAGTCAATTTATCCAACTTATGATTCCAACATAAGCATCCTATATCTCGCGAGCAATGAGTCATTACTCGACTTGTACCGTGTCCTTAAAGCATGGCACTAGCGTTCCTAACATACTAGTAAAAGAGCATAGGAGTCCTAAGGATCATGCATCTAGGTTTCAAAACAACTCCTGAAACGTAAATGCACAAAATAAACAATAAATACTGAAAAGTAAAAGTGGAGATTTTATCCTAAAAAGGTTAGATGAAACCGGTGCTTGCCTTCCTCTAACTCAACACTAGCCTTGGGCTCTTCTGGACTTTGGTCCAGGTCTTGGTGCACACAGGTGTAGTTCACTTCGCCGTCCGCTGCACCTTCTCCCTCCTGGACTAGCGTATAGCTACCGCCCGACAGTTCTACACGATATGCATATGCATAAATTTAATTGATCAAAAGGAAATAAATTGCATTTCTGAAAACTGAAATAAACTCTGGGTGTAATGTTAGTCATATTCACCTTGACAAGAAATTTGCAACACACTTAACCTATAAAAGCACTAGGTGGTTTTGAACAAGATTAAGCACCATTTTGATGGTGATTGTGTACATATTTAAACATAAGTAAATTAAATAACTTCAAAAACAGCAGGGGTGGTGATTGTGAACTTAAAACAGAAACATAGCATGGTTTTGCAATTTAACTCTTTATTTACCATTTATTTTTATTAATTCATTAAAACAAGCCTATCAACCTTAAATTCAAATTAAATTAAAAACTCATCAAATAAAACATAGCTTCTGCACACAGCAAGATACACCTAATCTAAGCTCACACACCAAAATTTGGTTTAAGATCATTTATAAATTAATTTATATGAAAAAGACAAATTTTAGCCTAGTAAATCACCATTAATTCATATAAAAAGATTTACTAAACTTTTTGATCTCAACTTTCTCCTACAAGTCATGTATGCCAAAAAAATAAACTTCTGACCAAAGCATGCTTTCAGATTCAAATTATTTTTCAACTTTTGAATTTAAACTCCTACACAATATTAAATCTAAAACCAGAATCAAAGCACATCCTAAAATCACATCCACTCTACCAGAGGTACTACTTATCAAGGCAAAGCCCTAGGGTGCACTTGTGATTAAAGAAAAGTTTATAAAAGGGCTATAAAAAGCATCAAAATTAAACTAGCCTAGAGCTTGCATAAATCATAACTAAATATCTACACATCAAACTCATGCCAACTTTGGTCACAAATCTAGACGTGCCATAAAGAACAAGATATCCAAAATTAAAGTTCATTTCATGTGTATATTTTAAACTACACTAAAAACACCTCAAACTGAGTTTGAATTTTCATTCAAAATCTACAAAGAAAAACCCTATACATGCTTTCTAGAAAAGGTAGGTTTCTTCATCAGGAACCCAAAAAAATTGGATTTGCATTTTTCTGATTTTTCGACAATTTTCTACGAATTTTTGAAGTTCCAGCTGAAAACCCTAAAAATCCTTTTACAGCCGGGTCCCTGAAATCTTGCATCTAGGACCCCGGAAAGAAATTGCCCTCTGCAATGCAGTCCCCGGGCGCACCGGCCGGCGGGGAAGTCCAAAATCCGGTGAGCTCGTCGCCGGGATGGACCGGGGAAGTGGTGGGGAGTGACGAGGGCTCACCTAGGGTTCGATTCTTGGGCTCCGGCAGTGTTGAGGTGGTCCGGAGGATGGCCGGCGGCGTGGCGGTCACGGACTGGCCGCCGCTGCTGCCTGCGACCGTCGCCGACGCGGTCTGGCAGGCCGGCGACGTCGTGGTGGAGTGTAGGGAGGTGCAGAGGGGTGCAGGACGGGAAGGTGGAGGTGGCACGCTCGCGGAAGGGAAGATCGACTCGACCTTACCCAGGAACGGGTGGCGGCGGAGCTCGGCTTCACTCGGCCGGAGCTCTGTACGTGCGCGAACGAAACGGAGTCGAGAAGGGCGAGGATGGGGCTGGGTTTAGGTGTGTGCGTCGCGGTCTGGAGTGGCCAGCTGGCCTGCTGCATGCGCAGGCCGTGCGCAGGTGCACGCGCACACGGCCGCGTGGCCCGGCCCGGCGCGGACGGGCGCGTGAACGCGGCGCACGAGGAACCGTTCGGGCGGGGACTCCACTGCGGGGCCTTGGGTCCATAGCGCCGTACACTAAGCGTCCGTACGCCGGTAAACGCTCGGTTCGACGCGTGGCAGTGCCAAAACGCAGATGCGCGCGCGCGCTCTGGCTCTGTGTCCGCGACGTCGTCGTCCGTTCTAATTTCGCGAGCCTGTTTTCAAAACTCTGTAACTCCAAAAAGTGTCAACATACTCGAAAATCTCCAAAAATAAAAGTTGTAGAGGAGCTATAGACCTACAACTTTCACAAAGGACGACATATGTTTTGATCAACGGATTTGTGGCAAAAACGCGTTGAACTTTCAGGAAAACTCGGCCCCGGTTTACTGTGCGCAGGAACTTCAACTCACATTTAAGCGGCTTTGCACTCAAAATTGGAATGTCCGCCAATTATGAAAAATGTGTTCCCGGAAATAAGGAACAACTTTTATATAGGCCGATTTTGAACTTCTATAGTGAAATTTGGAGAACGCGCAAGAAAACCGAATTAGCCTTTTTGGATCTATAGGGGTTTGACCAAGAATTTGAACTTTGACCAGGGTCTTTTGTGCAAATGTGTGCAAGATCATGTCAAACATGTTTATGAGCCAATTAAACATGATTAACACAACTAATTAAGGTATTTATCTTTAATAAACACTTGGGGTGTTACAGTCTACCCCCCTAAAAAGAAATCTCGTCCCGAGATTTGACAACAAGATTAGAGGAAAGCCTCTAGGGGAGATAACAGGCTTGATGAGGATATCAATGTCGCTCGTGCGGGAGCGGGCGATGAATGTACACATAAAAAACTAAAACCATCAAGAACTGGAACACAAAGCAGACGTACAGTCCTACTAGAGTCCACTAGATGGAATCAACATCTCCATAAAACGAGTCATGTTTGGCGACATCGGGTTGGATCCTTCTTGTGGCCTTCTTCTAAACTTCTCCTTTGGGTCACCGAGGAGATGATGGAAAGCCTTCTTGACGCTGAATGTCGCAAATGATGAAGATGGTTGGCGTGAGCGCCGAAGGAGCAGCCGTATGAAAAAGATGGTGATGGAGGTTTAAAGCTCGAGTGGAGGTCTGGCTCAGAGGTGGTAGAAAACGACGAGCGATACTCTCCTTTTATTGAGGGTCGCCATGGTGCAACAACGGTGGCATACCAGCCACTTGTGGTAGGATTGGCAGAGGGTTTGGAGCGATGGCTGCTACGGTGAGGGGTGACAGAGTGATAGACAACACGATGCAGGTGGAGCACATATATGTAGGCGGTCAAACGACCGTCAAGACTTGGTCTTGGTGCAAGAAATGAGATGAGAAAAACATCTATGGTTGAGAACTCTCTGTATTTTCTTTGATGAGATCATAGTCCTGAATTTATGATGATTGGATCAGTTTCCCCAGTAGGACCAAAAATCCAGTTATGGCCATTTCTTAGAAACTCCATAACAATATGTCGGAAGAATTTGAAGAACTAGATCATCTCTTTATGATCCCTTTCTATTGATGCCTAATAAGAATGTCAATTTCTTATGGTATCTACGGAGAACATCCTTCAGTTTCCAAAACAATTTCGGATGAGAAAATAGTTTCTTGAGTTTAACATACTCGGAAAAGAAAGCGAATGGAGTGTTCTGTCTTTAACTCCTAAAGTATCCTGAAAGTACAATTGTCAATGGCAAGTGACAAGATTTTGGAAACAAAGTTGGGATGGGAGTGAGGAAAAATACCCTTGCTCAAGGTTTATCTTAATGAAGTATTTTAATTACTTTATGCACCACACCAGGGTGTAATGAGTTTGAGCTGAAACTCATGCACTTGATGCGTCATGGGATGACAATGCTTATGCATATGGGAAATGACTCGTGCAACAATGGGATGGTGCACATGTGTATGCTCATGATGAAGTGCATATAGTATGATGTACATGTATATGAGCATATGATGTTTATGCATATGAACTTATGGTGCATAGTGAGAGATGCACATGATGTGTATATGATGGGGTGCATGCATGATGATGCACATGTTTATGAATGCGTGATGCGTGTGCTCATGAGATATGATGCTCATGATGCAGTGTCAGCATGATTTGCATTATTCACGAAATTAGATAGTGGCTTGGAGGACTGAGAAATTAGGACCCGGAGTGAGTCGCATTCTCACAAACAAAGATACCTAGCGTGCTCCTAGTAGTAATCACATGGCTGCAGCACACATGATACACTAGGTTCCATCGCGGCACCTTCGTTCATGGATCACAACATCACCACCGTAAAGAGAATAGAGTAGAAAGGGTGAAACTTTCAGTGCATATACATGTTAGTCCAAACCCAGGTTTCCAGATGCACATGTCGTGTAATGCATTTCCATGCTCATGAATTATGTTGTTAGAGATGCAGCATATGCATGCTGGAATGATGCTCATTATGCATACCAACAGATTTTTGATGCCTTGTAACCATGTTCTCATTTATTTGTTTGTAAGCAAGCATAAGGATTTTTAGGTCATGGACTGAGAATTTATAGTGATCAATGTAGGGATATCGATGCAAGGAAAGTGGAGTGATCACCTTTACATAACCATAGGAAGTTGGTGGATCGCCTTTAATTTGAAGGAAAAGGTGTATAAGCAATCAGGAGAGTACAATGGAGTTCCACTTGACTCGGCAAGGATATGGGTATGCTTCTATTAGAAACCATCCTAAGAGAAGATGGAGATAGATGGATCTTGCACTGATTGTGTTCATCTGTGGATAGAAACTTCAAAAACATACATGGAGCATTCTTCCACCACCTAAATATCATCATCTTTAGGCAGGGGATGTAAAATCTTGTGCCTTCCAATATTGGTATTCATCTTAGAGATAATGCTGAGGCTATCATGCCCGAAAATTCAGATATCGCTTTGCTGTCAGGGCTGTTGGACAGCAGGCCGAGGTTCACTAAAAATTCCATATCTCTCAGCTCAAAACTGCAATGATACTGAAATTTTACGAGCATGCAGAATATGAAATTCTAAACAACTTTGGTATTCAAGGTTTGCTCTAGATTTCAAAGGAAGATGACCTAAAAATTTGAATTTCAGAGATCACTAGTTCTGAAATTCAGCAGGACAGAGACCTAATGTTTCTGGCATAACTCCCAAACTAAAAAATCTAGTGACCTTGAGATTTCTACAGGAGGTAGATAGATGCCTAAGGAGCATTTTTGGTATTCAAAGGTCGAACCAAATCTAATTGGAAAAAGGTCTAATAGATCTATTTTCAGAGTGCTATTGCCCAGAAATTTTCAGCAGGGCAGTGCTTCACTAAAAAGATCATATCTCAAAAACCGAGTACCCAATTACCATAAAATTTTTACAGCACGATCTAAGCTAGATAATGAACATTTTTGCTATAGGTCCTCTGGTCATAAACATTTAGGAACTATATGTAAAAATTTGAGTTTTCAGATTAACTCAGGAATTGGACAGCATTTCAGCATGACCTTGCCTAGCAAATTTGATCCTAATTTCAGTTTTAAGCATCCTAAAATCATGAGAAATTCAGAGAGCAACCTTAACTAGGTGATGAACAATTTTTCCTAAAGAGCATCTGGCCAGAAATTTTCTAGATAATCCTTAGAAAAATTGGACAGCATCTAGTTACAATCTTTGCTTATCACTTCATCAAAGCATCAAACTAGCATGATTTGTCCTTAAGAAACACAAATTAAATAGAGACCAAGCAACACATAATTTAAGTTCAGTTTTGGTTTGATAGCTTTTACATGATGCAAAAAGCGTCCTAAACTTCCTCACAAAACTTTTAAGCTCAAAAACGAAGTTAGTGCCGGTGGCAAGGCATACATATACGTCTCTCCTTATAATAGCTAGTCGAAAGCTATTCGTTTCTTAAATTACCGTTCCTAACAACCGTGGTTAGTGTACCTGTAGAAAATCACAGATATTCAAGACCTTTTGTGCCAGCACTCACAAAAGCGTCCACATTCATTACCGTTCACCTATAGAAACGGTATCCATGCGTAAAGCCGCTGCATGGACAGCGTCCAACCTCGGACACCTCCGTTTGAATGGAGTTGTCCTTTCCGCCTATTGTGGGTTCGCACATGTATGACAAAACATGGCTAGACACAGACGCGACGTGGGTTCCCATTGGAATAGGTCCCATCCATCCCTCACGGACTTTCCCGTGGCACCATCACGTATGGCAAAACGTGACGAGACGCAGACGCGACGTGGCACCCATTGGAATAGGTCCCACTAGTCCCTCACAGGACTTCCCTGTGGTACCACCACGTATGGCAAAACGTGATGAACTAGTATGGTTGTGCATGAAAGTAAGTTTTGACAGGAATAAAATGTGCTGGAAGTCAGATTAAATACACCATAGAGTACTAGCCACCTGAAAGAACCCAAAAATTCCCTCTAGGGCCTCTCGGACTAGATAAGACCTTAACGTCCTACTCACTTAGCAAGATTATTAATCTTGGCAAATTTTATTCCAAAAACAGGTTTGTTAAGTTATTTTAATTACTCTGGTGCATAACTCACTCTGGTACCAGCTGTGACAGAACCGCCCAAAATAATTCCGTATTATCGCCTAAGCCTGTCCACGTGGCCATTAAGTGATGATAAAGAACTATTCTGTCGCCTCTGCCGGGGCATGCCCGGTAAATCACTTACACAGGATCGAATTATGCGCTAAGCCCACACGAAGGCGGGACCAGAGTACAACATTACATTACATAAAAGTTCATAAGTACTTAAAATTACAAACCAAGTTTTGAGTACATAAAAGTAAAGATGATTCAGAGTTTAAACAGCGGAAATAAATCTAGCGGAAGGTACACATGGGAGGCCATCCATAGAGTATCACTCATCAACATCGTTCTCCCACTCAAGTTCTCACCCATCTGGAATAGATCCATGCCAGATGGGATTACCTGAAAACAACAACAAAAGCAAAGCTGAGTATACTAATACTCAGCAAGACTGACCCGACAAAAATAAAAGACACAGCTAGATATGCAAGGCTTTTTGGCTGGTGGGTTTGTTTTGCCAAAAGCAACTAAGAGTTGATCCTTACTTTCAAATTTTAGCTCAAGTTCTAGTATGTTAACCATTCTAGGTAAGCACCTAGCTAAGCAAGCATGGTTGTACAAACAAGATTAATCATCCAACAATATTAATCCGAAATGTTCCATAAATAAACATGGGGTAGCCAGTGGTCAAGCCGACTCAGATAACGGCGAGTGACCGACGATCGATCGATTTATATCCTTGCAAGGTAAACCCAAGATACACGAAAGAAGGTAGACCAAGTGCAGTGTCTACCCCAACCAAGCGGTTCCCGTCATTCCCCAGATTAGGAAAAGATGATACAGTCCTAAGTACAAGGTTTACTGGTACGCCCAAACATGGCACGTCCAGAATCACACTTGCACTACCGGTAGCGAACCGGGAGACGCATCTCAAGATTAGTAGCAATAAAATTCCCGCACTGGTTCATTAGGTACTAGGCTTACCGGTCCCATTCCCGACAAGTACTTGGTACGTTCAATAGCTTAGACCAGCACCATGCTACTCGGTCGAGACCGAACCCATTGCTCTTACCACATGAGCGAGTCAATTTATCCAACTTATGATTCCAACATAAGCATCCTATATCTCGCGAGCAATGAGTCATTACTCGACTTGTACCGTGTCCTTAAAGCATGGCACTAGCGTTCCTAACATACTAGTAAAAGAGCATAGGAGTCCTAAGGATCATGCATCTAGGTTTCAAAACAACTCCTGAAACGTAAATGCACAAAATAAACAATAAATACTGAAAAGTAAAAGTGGAGATTTTATCCTAAAAAGGTTAGATGAAACCGGTGCTTGCCTTCCTCTAACTCAACACTAGCCTTGGGCTCTTCTGGACTTTGGTCCAGGTCTTGGTGCACACAGGTGTAGTTCACTTCGCCGTCCGCTGCACCTTCTCCCTCCTGGACTAGCGTATAGCTACCGCCCGACAGTTCTACACGATATGCATATGCATAAATTTAATTGATCAAAAGGAAATAAATTGCATTTCTGAAAACTGAAATAAACTCTGGGTGTAATGTTAGTCATATTCACCTTGACAAGAAATTTGCAACACACTTAACCTATAAAAGCACTAGGTGGTTTTGAACAAGATTAAGCACCATTTTGATGGTGATTGTGTACATATTTAAACATAAGTAAATTAAATAACTTCAAAAACAGCAGGGGTGGTGATTGTGAACTTAAAACAGAAACATAGCATGGTTTTGCAATTTAACTCTTTATTTACCATTTATTTTTATTAATTCATTAAAACAAGCCTATCAACCTTAAATTCAAATTAAATTAAAAACTCATCAAATAAAACATAGCTTCTGCACACAGCAAGATACACCTAATCTAAGCTCACACACCAAAATTTGGTTTAAGATCATTTATAAATTAATTTATATGAAAAAGACAAATTTTAGCCTAGTAAATCACCATTAATTCATATAAAAAGATTTACTAAACTTTTTGATCTCAACTTTCTCCTACAAGTCATGTATGCCAAAAAAATAAACTTCTGACCAAAGCATGCTTTCAGATTCAAATTATTTTTCAACTTTTGAATTTAAACTCCTACACAATATTAAATCTAAAACCAGAATCAAAGCACATCCTAAAATCACATCCACTCTACCAGAGGTACTACTTATCAAGGCAAAGCCCTAGGGTGCACTTGTGATTAAAGAAAAGTTTATAAAAGGGCTATAAAAAGCATCAAAATTAAACTAGCCTAGAGCTTGCATAAATCATAACTAAATATCTACACATCAAACTCATGCCAACTTTGGTCACAAATCTAGACATGCCATAAAGAACAACATATCCAAAATTAAAGTTCATTTCATGTGTATATTTTAAACTACACTAAAAACACCTCAAACTGAGTTTGAATTTTCATTCAAAATATACAAAGAAAAACCCTATACATGCTTTCTAGAAAAGGTAGGTTTTTTCACTAGAAACCCAACAAAATTGGATTTGCATTTTTCTGATTTTTCTACAATTTTCTACAAATTTTTGAAGTTCCAGCTGAAAACCCTAAAAATCCATTTACAGCCGGGTCCCTGAAATCTTGCATCTAGGACCCCGGAAAGAACTTGCCCTCTGCAATGCAGTCCCCGGGCGCACCGGCCGGCGGGGAAGTCCAAAATCCGGCGAGCTCGTCGCCGGGATGGACCGGGGAAGTGGTGGGGAGTGACGAGGGCTCACCTAGGGTTCGATTCTTGGGCTCCGGCGGTGTTGAGGTGGTCCGGAGGATGGCCGGCGGCGTGGCGGTCACGGACTGGCCGCCGCTGCTGCGTGCGACCGTCGCCGGCACGGTCTGGCAGGCCGGCGACGCCGTGGTGGAGTGTAGGGAGGTGCAGAGGGGTGCAGGACGGGAAGGTGGAGGTGGCACGCTCGCGGAAGGGAAGATCGACTCGACCTTACCCAGGAACGGGCGGCGGCGGAGCTCGGCTTCGCTCGGCCGGAGCTCTGTACGTGCGCGAACGAAACGGAGTCGAGAAGGGCGAGGATGGGGCTGGGTTTAGGTGTGTGCGTCGCGGTCTGGAGTGGCCAGCTGGCCTGTTGCATGCGCAGGCCGTGCGCAGGCGCACGCGCGCACGGCCGCGTGGCCCGGCCCGGCGCGGACGGGCGCGTGAACGCGGCGCACGACGAACCGTTCGGGCGGGGACTCCACTGCGGGGCCTTGGGTCCATAGCGCCGTACACGAAGCGTCCGTACGCCGGTAAACGCTCGGTTCGACGCGTGGCAGTGCCAGAACGCAGATGCGCGCGCGCGCTCTGGCTCTGTGTCCGTGACGTCGTCGTCCGTTCTAATTTCGCGAGCCTGTTTTCAAAACTCTGTAACTCCAAAAAGTGTCAACATACTCGAAAATCCCCAAAAATAAAAGTTGTAGAGGAGCTAGAGACCTACAACTTTCACAAAGGACGACATATGTTTTGATCAACGGATTTGTGGCAAAAACACGTTGAACTTTCAGGAAAACTCGGCCCCGGTTTACTGTGTGCAGGAACTTCAACTCACATTTAAGCGGCTTTGCACTCAAAATTGGAATGTCCGCCAATTATGAAAAATGTGTTCCCGGAAATAAGGAACAACTTTTATATAGGCCGATTTTGAACTTCTATAGTGAAATTTGGAGAACGCGCAAGAAAACCGAATTAGCCTTTTTGGATCTATAGGGGTTTGACCAAGAATTTGAACTTTGACCAGGGTCTTTTGTGCAAATGTGTGCAAGATCATGTCAAACATGTTTATGAGCCAATTAAACATGATTAACACAACTAATTAAGGTATTTATCTTTAAAAAACACTTGGGGTGTTACACAAAGCCTGGTAAGAACGCCCAAGATGCCATTGGGAAGATGCATGTGACTACCGGGAGTGACGATCTCCCACCCCCTACCAAAATGATTCACACAATGTATTAGTTTGAATCGTTAATTTGTTTCAAAAGAACAAATTAAAAGGTTAAGATAAGTTACCGTGTTCCCTCGGGTCTAATAACCGGTCGGTTCGCGGGCAGTATGGGGCGATCCGGAAGCTGAGCAGGGCCTCGCAAATAGACCTTTGACCCCTCCCCCACCTCCTCCTCGTCCTCTCCCTGCTCTTCGCCCTCCCCCTGCTCCTCCCCCTCTTCCGGCTCCTCCCCCTCCCCCTGCTCCTCACCGTGGACACACCAGCCGCAAAATAACCCATAAGCCGGCATGGCATGCAAGGAGTACATGTACCACACGTGCATTCTGAAGTTTGTCTTCGTAGCTCGGTCGTATGTCCACACCCCTTCATTCCAAGCCTTGAGCAAATCATCAATCAAAGGCTCCATGTACACATTCATATTATCTCCCGGGTATCCAGGAATTATCAACAACACGAATATGTACTGCGGTTGAAAGACGATGCCGGGAGGTAGATTGAGGGGGATAACAAACACGGGCCAACAAGTGTATGGGGCAGCCATCATTCCAAAAGGATTGAACCCATCTAGCGACACGTACATTGCGAGCCTCACCAACTTTGTCACGATGGATCTCATCAAATTTGGTCCATGCTTCAGCATCTGATGGATGTGTAAGGTTATCATTGTATCGGACGCCCGTTTTGTGCCAAGTCATTTGCTTCGCAGATTCCTTGGTCATGTAAATTCGTTGGATCTGCTGTATGGGCGGGAGGTAGCACAGGACACTCACTGGGATCGTGAGCTGCGTCTTTGGATGACCCTCACCAGAGTCTACCTCAACGTACCGAGACGCTTTACATTTCGGACAGTGTGTTGCTTTCTCATGTTCTTTCCTGAATAAGACGCATCCTTTCGGACAGGCATGTATCTGCTCGTATGGCATCTTAAGTGCACTAAGGACTTTTCGTGCATCGTACAAGTTCTTCGGCAAAAGGTGATCTTTGGGAAGCATGTCACCAAAAACAGTCACTAAAGTATCGAAGCAATCTCGACTCAGGTTATGCTGGGACTTTACGGCCATCAGGCGGCCGATTGCATCTAGTTGAGATATTTTGGTGTGCTGGTGAAGGGGTTTTTGTGCTGCAGCCAACATGTCATAATACGCTTTCACGCTTGGCTCTGGCTCCTCCTCTGGACGTTCTCCTTGAAATTGTGCTTCATGAAAGCCATCTATCATGTCTGCTACTCCAGCATCACCATCAAGTTCTCCGATTCGTTGTCTCACGGCCTCGGATCTCATACGACAGGTTTCACTATGGAAGGTCCACTTGGAATAGTCTTTCGTAAAACCATTGTTGTGCAGATGAGCTGCCATTTCCTGCTTGTTCCTTTGACGTGAGTTTCCGCACTTGGCGCAGGGACACCAAATGGTTTTACTGTTTTTAGGCTCTTTAACCTTTCTAAATGCTTCATTCATGAAAGCTTGAGTGTTGTCAATCCATTCCTGTGTCACACGACCATTTGGTGCCCATCCTTTGTACATCCACTCACGGTCATCCATTCTCTATCATATCAGCGAGTTATATAAAATACATTGCATCCTCTACACGATGTCTACACATTCTAATAGGTAAAGATAGGTCCTAATCCCACCCGTGGATGCGTAGATGGGATCAGTTCCTATGGTTTACTCCAATCCGAGACAGAATTTCGGCAGCACCTCCCCGCTGTTCTCCAAATACACATCCCGTTAGGGAGATTGTGTATCCGGAGAACAATGGAGAGGTGCTGCCGAAACTCTGTCTCGGATCGGAGTAGACCATAGAAACTAACCCCATCTACGCATCCACGGGCTGTCCAAAAAATGTGGACAATTCAAAACAGATACAGCCATAAATATGCAAAGTTCTGCATATTTCGAACTGTATCTCTTCCGAACGGGAGACGCCTAACTAGGTTTCGCGATCTATGACGGAAAATGAAATTTTCCTCACCTTGCTGCTTTGAAGACGATGGCGGCTGCAGCTACAGACACCTAGCGGAGGAAGGCAGCGGGAACCCGATGCCGGAGGTCGGTGCTCAACTCCTGAAAAAATAAACATAATAGTGTCAATCAAAAATTTCGGCAGCACCTCCCCTGCACAGTGAGGTTTTCAAAACCTGCAAGAAAAGCCACAACACGAAGGTCGGGTCACACACAAAATTTCTTCTCACAGCTCGATGGCTGGACACATAAAATGTGGTGCCGCACGACACGAGGTCAAATTGACAAGTATGACAAGTCCAATTGAGAGGCATGACAAGTTAAAATTCTATATCTAAAATTATGTATATATAATTCTATATCCATAATTTTATACATACATTTCTATATGTACAATTCATAACTACAATGGACAGGTAGAGCATTGTTCCACTAAATTGCAGAATCATCAAAGACCAAACATGCTTTCTAAAATTGCAAGCTACTAGAGCATTGTTCTACAAATGTTTTAAAATTGCTAGCTAATTCTAAAATTGCTATCTAAATTTCTATCACTATAATTGCTATCTAAATCTAAAATTGCTATCACTAAAATTACTATCTAAATTGCTACATAACTAAAATTACTAAAAATTTAAAAAAATTACCCCGGAAGCCAGCAGTGGGGGTAGCGGCCCGGGCGGGCTCTCCCCCGGCGGTCGAGGGGACCTCACCCCCGGCGGCCGGCCTCTACCCCGCCGGCGGTGGCCGCAGCGGCTGGGGCGGGGCAGCCACCGGCCGGCCGGGGCGGGCTAGGCCGACGCCGGCGCCGGGGGAGGTCGAGGGCAGCGGGGAGGGCGCCGGGGGAGGCCGAGGGCGGCGAGGAGGGCAGCGGGGGAGGGCGCTGGCGCCGGCGGACGGGGCGGCGGTGGCGGCGCAGTGGCGGCGGTGCGCGGTCCTGTGCTGGCTGTTGCGTGCGCGTGCAAGTGTCGAGGCAGGCGCGTGTGTGCGTGTGTAGTCTGTGGTGTGAATGTGTGGCTGCAGGTGGGCCCCAACCCACGCTTTGCCGAGAGCCTAGATCTACTGCTCTCGGCAAAGATGTGCCGAGAGCCCTAGATCTTGGCTCTCGGCAGAGAGTGGTCTGGGGGCCCACCTGCAGGCCCCGGCCATTTGACCAAACGACTGGGAAGAGGTGGCCCCACCTCTTTGCCGAGAGCCCTAGATCTTTACTCTCGGCAGAGAGTGGTCTGGGGCCCACCTGCCGGCCGTTTGACCAAACGACTGGGAAGAGGTGGCCCCACCTCTTTGCCGAGAGCCTGGGATCTGGCTCTCGACACAGATTGTACAGCGGGCCCACCAGTAGCACCCCGGCCGTTTGACCAGCAAGCGGGCCCGCACGACTTCTTTGCCGAGAGCCAAGCTGGCAGCTCTCGGCAAAGGGGACCTCTGTGCCGAGAGCATTACTTTCAGAATTTCTGAACCAAATTTAATTTTGAAAATATCAAACACATGAGAAAAAATACCAACACTTAACATGGTACCATTTATGTTGCATATTACTTATAAAAAAGTTTTTGTATTCAAACTCAAATTTGAATTTGTCTAAGTCTCTAAATCAAGTGACATTAGTTCAAATTCTTTGAAACTTCTCGTGAGATGTTCCGGTTTCTAAACAGCGTATGTGTTAAAATGTTCAAAACATTCTCAAATTTTTACCACAAACCCAACATACGATATCATGAGCGCTCGACAAAATTCGTAATTTTCAAACTATATTTGAATTTTTTACAATTTTAAAACCATTCTACCTCACGAACAGAGAACCCAATGACGGAAAGTTAGCTTCATTTCATGTACAGAGTGTTAGAGATGTCTCATGAACATAAATATCATTTTTCCAACAATTTTGCTCTATGATTTCATGCACTTGCAGTTCATATCGAACGTATACGAAAAAATTACGAAGAATGAAGTAATATTGTTAAATATAGCAAACAGAGTCAAAATGATGCCAATTTTGAACATGTACTCTGTATGAGTGTATGTTGAGCAAGGAAAAAGTTTGAAGCCGAAAATGTGAAGTTTTCTTCAACATTTTGCCGTGAGTGGCTAGTATGCTCTCGGCAAAGAGCTGAGGCTCTAGGCAAAGGTGGGAGGTGCCGTGGGTCCCTTCTTTGCCGAGAGCCTGGACCTCGTGGCTCTCGGCAAAGCTAACGGCCGGGGCACAGCCGTGACGGCGTCGCCCATACGCCGTCTGCTCCGCGCTTTGCCGAGAGCCTGGGCCCTCTGACTCTCGGCAAAGAGATCCTGCGTCGTGGGCTTTTTCTCTGCCGAGAGCCAGGGGCTCACGCTCTCGGCAAAAGCCCTCTGCGTCGTGGGCTTTTTCTGTGCCGAGAGCGGGCCTTATTGCTCTCGGCAAAGAGGACCTCTGCCGAGAGCCTGGGTCCTGGCTCTCGGCAAAGCCAGGAGCTCTCGGCAGAGGCTCTGTTTCCGGTAGTGTGGGATAGTGTGAGTGCAGCCAAAAGGCCCGAAACATGTATCATGCTTGCCTTCTATGAAAAATTGTGAATACGAACTGCAGGGTGGGTGCAGGCAAGGGCATACCAGCTTTAATTCTGAGAGAAAAGTACTGCTGGCTGGTTGTTGGTGGCTAGTTTTTTCTGAGAGAAAAGTACTGCTGGCTGGTGGCTGATAAGCCAGACGAACAGGGCGTTGATTTGTACATTTTCCATCCATTCAACATTACCAACCTGAACTGTCTTGCCGACAAACACTGAATTAAAAGGAGAACTATCAAGTTTTGTTTCTGCACAACAAGACCACCAACACCAGCTCATAAAAAAGAGAACTATCAGGGCGTCTGAAACAGAAATAGTAGAAGCATCATGCTGGCAGGAATTGAAGCCTAGAAAACAAGCATTACAATTGGAGCACAAAAGAATGGAGAAACTTGAGATCAGTTACAGGAACCGCAGGAAGCAAGTATACAATTAGTGAGGCTACCAAGTAACTCAAACGCAGCCATGGCAATGCGCCTTCCTCGCATCAAAATTTCGCCAGGCACGTCAAGGCCAGCTACTTAAAAACAAGAACAAAAGAATCACAAGCGCACAAAAGAGCTATATCTACATCTACGCAAGAAACATGGAGACGTGATGTCAGACTACGTAGTCAGCAGCATTCAGGAAGCTCTCATACTGGGTACCGTTGAGGGCACTGTAGACTTCATCCCAGTTTTCTATTTGCTCAGACAGAGGCTTTGTGTGTATCTTAACATGCCGGCTTGCAAGTTTCCTCCTCGGCACTTTGAGGAAATCCAGGACATCAAATATCTTCTGCAAGTGCAAGCCAATGCAGTGCTTGTAAGCAATAGAAGAAAACTAGATGTGTCAAGGAATAAATTGGCAATGAGAACTCACTGTTCTGGTGAGAATGAGATCCTCGTAATAGATAGTAATGTGGCGGGTGCTCTTTAGGTTTTCAAGAGCGCCACGGGTGTATTCGTCTGCTTGTTTCAGTTGCCAAATTAGTGATGATGTGTTGAGCCTGGGCTTGTATTTTGCAAGTATTATGGCCTGTAAAGGATCAATAAAACATATAGATCAACTCAGAGACCGCAGAGGCGCAGACATTATCGGGGCAGAGTTAAACACAAGTTGTATAGCATTACCTCATGCTTTGAGTGAACATGTGCCTTATGTGTTCCATTTAATTGCTTAAGGTATCTGTCATGATTATTCGCTAGTTGTGATACCAACTGACGGAGCGGATTCCTTCTGAAGAGAAATATTGCAGAGACTCCTCTTTGATTGAAGTAGTCAACTACATCCACATGATTTGCCACGAGGCCCTGAAAACATATACTGTCAGAAGAATGCCTTTTTGTTTCCTTTCTCTATGCTTGGTCAATATTCATGATCTACTAATGAAACTGTCTACTGGGAAAAGGACAGTTTTCAGACAAATTAGATGTCCTGAAAGAAGTATGCTCATCATGGAAATTATAATTGCTCTACATGGTCACTCTACTAGAACTATCAAATATCTGCATGTGCAGTATAGTCTCTTCCATTGTCTAAACATGGAGGATTCAGAGGCAGAATATTTACGTCTTTCAAATGAATGAAACTAATTATTCCCAAGAGAATAGGACTACACAGGATCAAGTCATGTTCAATGCCTAGTTAGAAGCAATCCCTTTTCTAATCATCCATGAGGCTGAAAAAAATATAGCAGATCATTTACGTGTTTAGCAGTCCAGCTGAAGTGAGAGCCCACAACTTTCTATCTCTACACTGAAACAAGCTACCCAACAGTTTCATGCAAGGGATTTCAAAATGAATAAAAAAAAGTAAAGTGGGGGGGAATGTTTGGTGCGGTGTTGTCTAGCTAGTTGAGAACATGATATATCTTAATGAGCCTACATATTGAATAATTGAACCATACTGGAAGTAAATGAAAAGAATCGCCCCAATAAATCATCTATGTTGCATGTTTTTGTCCTCACCTGATTAAGCATCCACTTGAAGCCAACAGCAGCAGTGCACTCATTCTTAGAAGCGCTACTGTTCCAATCCAAATTGTACACTTTATCCAAGGTTTTTATTATAGAGGAAATGTTACTTCTCCTTTCTTTTGTGGAGAAAATTTCACCATTGGAGCTAACATTCGTGTGGCTGTTAAGAAGGGTTTCAAACCAGCCGCTTCCAGATCTCTGTGATGAGATAATTGCAAAGAACCGGACAGGGTTACACTTGCATTCCTCCCTAGAAATTAAATTATATTAGGCATTACAAAAACCAAGGATGGCTCAATCTTGCTGCAGGGCAAATCTCACCTGCTGTAAGTTATCGGTTGAGGATAATGCACAAACTGAACCTCGGAAGGAGGAACTGTGGACTTGTTACATGGTTGTTCCACAACTTCTATCTTCACGATTCTTGACCAGCCATCACTTCGTAGTTGCTTCATACACATTGAGCAAATAGATATCCCACATAACATAGTCATAGCAAAAACAAACATCCTCAATGGCAGTGGTGACTTCTTTGGGGCCTTCAAGTCAAGCGTACTCTGCAAACAGATTCCATGGAGTACAAAAAGAAATCAGCAGATGTACAACACATATGCCATTCGGGGCTGCCGATTGCAGCCCTTTTTTCAGACAAGATTTGTTATTTTCTAACCTTACAGCAGATACTACAAACATGAATATTTCCTAGGTTGCATCGTGCTGAGCTGAAAAGCATCCATTTTGGCTAGATATATATAAGTGGAACTGGAAACAAGAAAATAAACAGAGAAAACTCCTAGATCTATCTGGTGCTTCTTGTGTTCCCCAGACCCAGAGCAGAGGAAATGGCCCGTGTACTGCTCAAATCAACTAGCTTTTATATTTACCAATATGGAAGACAAGACAAGGTATGGAAAGGCCTTTTTTCCATGAGGTACCAGTACTGCTCTCAGATATTCTCTTCCCGAACAGCCTTCATAAATGAATCTACTTCCAAGTTCCAACTCTTCCTGGTTTCCTTCCTATTCTCAACAAGAAGAAAAGACAGAACTGATGACCGAAAATGTTGGTAAGGGCCCCTTTGGCAGAGCTGTGGTTGTGGTTGAAACAGTTGTGGCTGTGGCTGCTATGGTAAAATGACTTCTTTGGTGAAACTGAAGCTATTTTGTAAAGTGTTTGACAAAATAGCTGTGGTTGTGGCTTCTCTGTATTTTTTATGTCACATGTGGGAAAGAAGCCGCGGGGAGCCGCTATTTTTAGCTTCACCTCCCTAGTACAAATTGCAAAATGGCTTCTTCACGACTTCAGGTTGGAAGCCGTTTTTTTGTTAGGTGTTTGACAGAGCTTCTGTAGAAGCCTGCGGAGAAGCCCTTGAAAAAGCCCTGCCAAAGTGCCCCTAAGTACTAAAGAGAGAGACAAATGCAACGAGAGATGCATTCGTCTCACCTACCCAATCGAAAAACGTAACCATAAGTATGATACATATGAGCTGAGAAGAATGAACTTGGCTATACGGTTTGAACCCCAAAAATGGAAGGGGAGAGGACAGATTCATAATTTCTCCGGCAAGAGAAATGGATAGTATCGCTTCAAAAAGAGAAATGGATAGTAAAAAGAAGAAAGTTTCGACTCCAAAAAAGGAAGCAAAAGAAACAAACAGGAGGAGATTGAGGATATCAATCCCGTCTATTACGGCCTCCGAAGTCTGAACTCTGAGCCAGTACAAACTGACAGACAGGCAAGAGAGGGGAAACGTAGAATGATTAAAACAAGGGGTACCATTTCTTCAGTAGCATTTCAGATCAGGGTTTGAAGACACAGGAATGTTGGTCGCAAAGCGACTCCTGAGGGAAGCTCGAGGAAACGAGCGCGCGGATTGGAGAACGAACCGAGGGGAATGATCCCAAATGCCACGCCCCAAGGTCCTCCGCTCAATTTCCGTTGGCGAATACCCCAGCTCGACGCCGAGGGGAGGCAGAAACCCCAGAACGTCGCCCGAAATCCAGCAGGAAAGCTAGGAATCCAGCAGGGAAGTGCGGAAATCGAACCTTGTAGCACCAGTCGTCGGCGCCGCCGAGCTTCTCCCCCTTGGCGCCCCCCATCGCCTCCTCTTCTCCCTTCGTCGGCCCCTCCTCCCGCCGCGCCGCCTCGAGAGACGCCGCCTTAATAAACCCGCCCGCCACCGCCGTCCTAGGGGCCTTAGGAGTCGCACGCCGCCGCCGCTGGCTCACGGGCGCATTAACTGACTCCCGCCGCCGCCGCCGCGCAGCGCGGGAGGCCGGTGCCGCCCGGGTCCGTCGGAGAGGCAGCAGGCAGGCGCGCGCCGGCTCTGTGGGGGCGGGCGCGCAGCGGAGCGCGGCGCAGTTGGCGTAGGGAGCGAGGGCGGCAGGCAGGGCAGCTCTGCCACGCGCGTGAAGGCGTGTCAGTGTGGGCGTCTGGACTTCTGGGAGCCTCTCCAGCCCACCATTCTAAAAATTTGTTTCTCCGTTGGTGCTCGCCGTTTTGACGGCACCGCGCGCAGCGGGAGAATTTCCCGCTTTTCCAGAACGTTTCCTTCCGCGTTTATTGATTGATAATTCTAATTTTCTTTCTATTTATACTAAACTACTAGCAAATATACCCATTGATTTGCAAGGGACGAACAAAAAAAAAAACACGTCCTGAGGGGTGAAGACCCACCCCGCGGCATTATATTAGGAAGAGATCTTCTTACAATCTGGCTCTAACAGCCATGTGCTTTGGCATGAGATAGATGATATAATTTTTTCTTTTGAGACACTCGGTGTCGAGCCTGGGGCTCAAACGATGGCGGGCAGCGAGCCACGACGGACTCTTGCCTTCCGCTAGCCAGTCCGGCTATAGTGCGGTTCTATTAAAAAAAAGTGTATTTCTAACAAATTTCTGATACATTATTAGTAATGAGAAATGATTTTGTTGCTCCTTATTACTTATAATTATTGTGATTAAAGGTGTGTCGTCTAATACGATTAGTAGTCACTCGAATGGTTCCATATTATTTTCTTTTTTGTCATATTAGACATTAAGGGATAAAATTTGAATTTAAGAAAATACTTATTTTAAAACATGTGAAGTATGAATTATAAAAGTATAATACTTCTTCCGTATCGAAATACTTGTCGTCATTGACTTTTTTTTACAACTTTGATCATTCGTCTCATTCAAAAAATTATGCAAATACTATCTATTTTGTTTGCTACATGATTTATTATTGTAAGCATTTTAAGTTTAACTTACCCTTTTACGTATTTGTAATAATTTTTAAATAAGACGAATGATCAAAGTTATAAAAAAATCAACGACGAATATTTTGGTACGGAGGGAGTACATTACTATACATCATCTTTTTATGATGTTTTTAGACAACTAAAAGAATAATAATTGCAGTTTGATTCTATATGGTGGTTAATAGATTGATACCTGGGTTATTTCTATTCATAATAATCATCTAAATTATACGTTCTAACTAAAAATACAACTAAGAGTAATGCATCAGCCAACCTGAAATAATAGAACTTGCCACTACGACCCCATGAATGTGGTACGTCATACGAGCTTCTATGTTGTAATGGCTTAAATATAGATAAAAGGTAAGTTTCGGTGCTAATATTTAAAAACTATTAAAAACATGTTCGTTTGTATTGTCAGCTCTCAGAACAAATCAGTACCTCCCAACGTTACTTTTTTCTCAAAACAAATCAACATTAGCCACCAGTCAACGGAACAGGAGAATTTCAAAGGTTTTTTATGGAAAAATGATTAGACCATCATAAGATGGAGGTTGATTCACATAAGTTATGGGTTTTTTTCTAAGTAGTACATGCGACGTGTGTGTTGACTCTTTCCGTCCTTTCATGCTTAGTCATAGTTTTTTGGATTTCACTGGTTCTGTAGATCGGGTGTTCGTGTGCACAATTTCAATCGGTTTGGTGTTGTCGCACCTGATTTCTGAAGAGAAACCAAATGCATTTCATATGTGCGTCAGGATCAATTTACACACATATGATAGACGTCATGAGTGATATAACCATAAACAGTAATCAAATCGTACAAGAGTTAAATCATTACATTATCTTTTTATTACACTCAGACGGAGGACTCGAAGGTCCTTAAAGCGAACAAACGGTAACTAGACGAACAACTTCGTCTTCAGCTTCCACAGGCATATGACTGGGGGGTCGCATGCCTCAGAACTCCTCGAAGTCGCTGAAGTACTCTTCACCGTTGTTCTCCTCTGAACAGCGGTAAGCAAGGGTGATCACACTTATGGTTGGAGCTCAGCAAGTGGGGGAAACATGTGTGACAGAACCGCCCAAAATAAATCCGAATTATCACCTAAGCCGGTCCACGTGGCTCATAAGCGATAACCAAGAGCTATTTTGTCGCCTCTGCTGGATCATGCCCGGTAAATCACTTACACATGATCGAGATATGCGCTAAGCCCACACGAAGGCGGGACCAGAGTACAACATTATATTACATAAAAGTCCAGAAGTACTTAATATTACAAACCAGGTTTTTATTACATAAAAGTAAACATGGTTCAGAGTTTAAACAGCGGAAATTAAACTAAACGCATGATACATACAGGAGGCCATCCATGCACACCACTCCTCATCATCGTTCTCCCATTCAATCTCCCATCCATCTGGAATAACACCAGGCCAGATAGAATTACCTGAAATCAACAAATTAAGCAAGGCTGAGTATTCTAATACTCAGCAAGACTGACCCGTCAAAATAAAAGACACAGCTAGACATGCAAGAATTTTTGGCTGGTGGGTTGGTTTTGCCAAAAGCAACTAAGAGTTGATCCTTACTTTCAAATTTTAGCTCACGTTCTAGTATATTAACCATTCTAGGTAAGCACCTAGATAAACAAGCATGGTTGTGCAAACAAGATTAATCAATCAACAATATTAATCCAAAATGTTTCATAAATAAACATGGGGTAGCCAGTGGTCAAGCCGACTCAGATAACGGCGAGTGACCGACGATCGATCGATTTATATCCTTGTAAGGTAAACCCAAGATACACGGAAGAAGGTAGACCCCAAAAGAATCTAAAGAAAAACAAATGCGGGGTCTACCCCGACCAGGCGGTTCCCGTCACTCCCCAGATTAGGGACAGGCGCCACAGTCCTAAGTACAAGGTTACTGGAACACCCTCACACGGCACGTCCAGACTCACACTTGCACTACCGGAATCAAACCGGGAGACGCATCTCAAGATTAGTAGCGATAAAGTTCCCGCACTGGTTCATTAGGTACTAGGCTTACCGGTCCCATTCTCGACAAGCACTTGGTACGTTCAATAGTTTAGACCAGCACCATGCTACTCGGTCGAGACCGAACCCATTACTCTTACCACATGAGCGAGTCAATTTAACCAACTTATGATTCCAACATAAGCATCCTATATCTCGCGAGCAATGAGTCATTACTCGACTTCTACCGTATCCTTAGAGCATGGCACTAGCGTTCCTAACATACTAGTAAAAGAGCATAGGAGTCCTAAGGATCATGCATCTAGGTTTCAAAGCAACTCCTGAAACTTAAATGCACAAGTAAACAATAAATCCTGAAAAGTAAAGGTGGAGTGAGATTTTGTTCAAAAAGGTTATATGCATCCGGTGCTTACCTTCCTCTGACTCAACAACAGTCTTGGGCTCTTTTGGACTTTGGTCCAGGTCTTGCTGCCCACTAACTTGGTTTAGCTCTCCACTGGCGGATCCCTCTTCCTCAACAAGAGTGTACATCCCGTCGGGAAGATCTACACGTTGTGCATATGCATTATCTATGGTGTGAAGGTGAGATATTTTACAAACAAATCCAACTATTGTGGGCCATATTCATCAAAACAAACAAAAGAACTCACAAAAGTAAGGTGTGTGATGAGAGTGAACTAACATCTATTTTGATGGTGATTGCGTACACATCTAAACAAATTAAATTGTTAAACTTTATTAAAAACAAGGGGTGGATGATGATGGACTAACTATGCCTTTGATGGTGATTGTGTGCATATCTAAGAAAGTTAAACTCATAAACTTCACCATCAGCATGGGGGTGTGCTTAAAATCATTTTAAACAGCAACTGAACTTAAACACCTTTAAATCCAATTAAAAGATGGAATAAATTTATTTATTCCATTATAACTAGCCATTCATCCTTAATTCACAATAATTAAAAAAAGACTCCAACTGGAATGAAAATTTTACCACAGAAGCATATGACCAAAATAAACTTAAATATAAATTTTCAGATCAATATCATTTATACATTATTTTAAATGAAAAAGACAAGACTCAGCCTAGATAAACTTCATTAATTCACACAAAAAGATTTACTAGTCCTTTTGATCCCAAACTTTTTCTACAGGTCCAATATGCCAAAACTAAATTTTAACCCAACATGTTCAAGTGGATTTATCATATAATTCAAGTTATGAATTTGACATCCATCACAAGCATAAAAACCAAACACTAATTAAACAGACTCCTAAAATCACCATTATTTTTCTAAAGATGCTTAACATCATGATAAAAGCCTAGGGTGCATTGGTGCTGAAAGAAGTTATATTTTGAGGGAACTATAAAAAGCATCAAGCATAAACTAACATAGATCTTACAAAAATCATAACTAGAGTTCTACACAACAAATATGTGTGAAAATTGGTCACAAAACTGAACATGGAGCACACAACAACATATCTAAATTTCATTTCATTTGCATGTGTACATTTTGAACTACAACAAATATGCCTCAAACTGAGTTTGAATTTACATTTAAAAACTACTCAGAAAAACCCTTTATAACTTTTGTAAAAGTTGTAGATCTACTCACAAGGATTCCATAACAGTTGGATTTACATTTTTCCGATTTTTCTACAATTTTTTACGGATTTTCTAAGTTACAGCCGAAACCCTAAACCAATTTTACAGAGGGACCCACGAAAGAATTTCTGGAAATTACAACTAGGCCCTCGGTTTACGGAAAGAACCCTGGAAAGAACAGGGGAGACGCAATGTAGTCCCTGCCGGCGGGAGGAGCTCGCCGGTGGCGGTATGGTCGCCGGAGTTCGCCGGGAGGGGGCTCTAAGGTCAATACGTACCTCCCGGGGACGATTCCAGGTGTTAGCCGGGCCTGAGATGGCCTCGCTGGGCGCCGGCGGCGAGGGGCTCGGCGTGAGCCCGCTGCGGCCGTCCGTGCTTGGTGCAGGCGCGTCCCGGCGGTTGAGCGGCAGCGTGGTGGTGCTGAGGAGGTCTAGGCGGAGCTATAGGAGGAGAATAGGGTGTCGCGGCAGACGGAGGAGACGAAACGGGGCGGCGGCGGATATGGCGGGCTGCAGTCAGAGCAGCGAGGACGACGGAGCGTTCTGCAGCCGCACGCTTTTGCAGAACGGGGCGACGACTCAACGTAACTACGCATTGCGGCGCTGGGTGACGGGAGATGGCCAGTTGGCGGCCTGCATGCGCAGGGCGCGCATGCTGGCGTGTGGCCGAGCGGCCCGCTGCCAGGCCGCGGAATTGTGCCTGGGCGCGGCACATGGGTCGGAGAGCAGGGCGGAGCGAGCCAGGACGTGTGGGTCCATAGCGGAGGCACCTAGGACGTCCATACGCCGGAGGATTTCCCGGACGCCACGTGGACGCGACAGGTGCAGGCGTGCGCGCGCGCCGGCGCTGCGACGGCCACGTCGTCGTCCAATTCTAATTCAAGTGCCTGTCTTCAAAATTGCTAAGCTCCCAAAAATGATAACTAAGTCAAAAATCTCCAAAAATAAAAGTTGTAGAGGAGCTAAAGCACTACAACTTTCCCAAAGGGCGACCTATGTTTTGATGTTTGGTTTGACGGGAAAAATGTGACGAAGTTGCAGAAATTCTCGGCCCTGAAACACTGTTCAAAGCGCTTTCAACTCAAATTTAAGCGAACTTCCGCTCAAAATTTGAATGTCCGCCAATTATGAAAAAATATGTTCCCGGAAGTAACAAAAAACTTTTATATTGGCCGATTTTGAACTTGTGTAGTGAAATTTGGAGAACGCGCAAGAAAACCAAATCAGTCATTTGGGATCTATAGGGGTTTGACCTAGAATTTGACTTTGACCAAGGTCTTTTGGGCAAATATGAGCCAAATCATGTCAAACATGCTTAGGAGCTAATTAACCTTGATTAACACAGCTAAGTAATGTCATTAGCATAATCAAACATCAGGGATGTTACAACATGCAAGGCTATCAAAGGTAGGCTAAGGGTTTACAGCGGTTAACATTTTAATATTGGTCAAGTTTTTATTAAGCAAGCACCTAATTACTAGGTGTAAGTGTATCCCATTCCCATAAAGAAAAGTAACTAACATAACTTTTCAAAACAACCCACCAAAACACGATTTAGATCCATCTTTAAGTTTCATTATCATGTGAGGGTCCAAGCCGCTCTTAACTGTGAGCACGGCTGATCGATCAGTTTTCACTCTGCAGAGGTCGTACACTTTACCCACAGCTCGTGTTTCTCATGTTGCCCGGGTTAGCTAGACCCTTAAACACTTCCGAGGTGAGTGGTTAGGGGTCCACTACGAAGCCTTTACAAAGGCAATGCAAAAAACCGACAACCTACGACAGTTACAGCAGCGGAGCGGACCATAACCCCCCTAGTGGTCAGCACCTTAGCAAAGGCTGCTACCCCAAAAGAACCGGGCTATACCCCTTCAACTTCGGCCCCCTGTGCCCCTTTCGGGAAAGGTTGTCAGATAATTTGCACGCCTAATTAATTAGCTAAGGGCAGAGCCATATGCCACTATGGTTGTACTATTTTCTTGGGTGGTTCTCCATGTTCCAATTAATTTATATGATCTTGCAAAGTTACCAAAGTTCACCAAAGTTCCATGATCAACATTTTATAAATATTCATTTCAACCATCCCAAGTTAAGCAACTAAGCGTTTCTACCCAAAACATTTATTAAAAAGACTTGTTCAAGGTAAAGGGGATAAAATTCTAGTCATGTCCTTAAAAAGGTGATTTTTTCATCAATTTAATGCAATACAATAAATATAAGTAAATATTAATTAATATGCAGTTATTTAGGACAAAGAGGAAAATGCAGAGGGGGAAGTCCACTTGCCTTCCTCTACAAACTGAGAGTCTTCTTCCTCAAAGAAAGGTGAAACGAACCGGGTTTCCAACGAAGGGAACCCGATCCCTGCACCTCTGTGAAATCCCTGTCTCAGAAAGTAAAGAAATACCGTACAACAAAAGGAAATACATGAAGGTCCACATAATAATATAATAATTAAGCATCTGAGTACATCATTTCGGCACATGACGGGTACAAGTCCATCAGGACTGAATCAAACAGAGTAAACATCTACGCGATGGCTCTCATGTAGCGAAGTAGACTCCATATCCGCGGGCAACTCGAGTGTAGGGCGAGCCTCAGTCCTCCCATCCATCGTGCTCAAAGTCGTAGTCCGGCTCCTGGTCTGAAAACCCGTCATCTACTCGATAAGCGAGTAGGTCATGTCAGCTTCCCAACAAAGAGCATAAGCAAAAGAGAATAATTCTAATATGCATGAGTAAACCTATTTATGGCTGTAGAAGGTTATGCAAGCAGCGGTAGCAACATCAAGGAATGCAGAAAAGCCGAGAGGTCTCCATCTCCGAGGAGATCCACACCTCCGAGGACCACGCCTCCGGGATCAACACCCCAATAAGGAAAGAACACCAAACACTGGATCTCAACCGAGTCACAGCATCCCACTCTCATCTGCGACGTGGGGTCACCGACTCCTATCCCCACGTCTCAACGGCACGAAGCCAGGCTCACACACACACAGGGGCGAGAAAGCAGCACAAAAGAATACTAGCCAGGTGAGAGATCGAAAGGGCTGTCCATACCAGTGGACACGGACTATAGCTATAGGTTTAACACTCTGCAGAGGTTGTACAACTGGACCCACCGAGTAGAGCAGAATCGGGTGTCCCCGATCCACCTCTCTACCTAACGGCCGGAGACCTAGCAGTGGATGGCACTCTCCTGCCTCTCCGAGCCTGACTCGTCCTGTCTGGGGCGCGAAACTTGCCAGCAGGGCCTCGAAGCTGTGAAACCATCCCCGGAGGAGCCGGGGCGACGTCTACTCGGGGGGTATAACCCGTCCCCCTCACACGACCACACCGGTCCGCCTACAGGCTGGATGCCATCCACCTACTAGTTCTCGGACCGAACCCCGCCCATAACAAGGCGAACGGTTTGTACGAAAATAGCCCAAAGATCAAGGTCACACAGACGATTGGTCCTTAATTGCAAGAGCGAGCACTCACCAACTCCAACCGTCCGACACGCCGCTAGGGCGAGAGGCCAGGTCGCATCTCCCCTAGACAGGCGTTCACAAGTAACCAAAGCGGCTCGCTCCCACGGTAATACGTCAAGGATACACACTCACCCAAAATACACACAAGAATTCCGAGGTATCCCAACCTCAGTCCAAACCTGAGATCCATCCATAACTAAGGGTAAATTATATGGATGAATAAAGCCAGGAACTAGCTAGGGGTCTGTAGCTAGTTCCAAAAGTAGGTATTCCAAGGACAGGATAAACAATTACAAGGCTTGGCTAATCAATTGTCTATGCAATTTAAATATCATGCATTAAAAGTAATTAAGCACTAGCAACTAAAGCAAGCATATGATCTAAATGGTTGGGAGTGACATGACACCTGGCTGGTGTCCGTAGTCCTGGTCTGGGTTGAAGTCGGGGTCGTAGGCCTCCTCCGGGTCGTAGCTCGGGTCTGTGCAGCACGAGATACGAGACGCTTAATTACCGGCAATCATCTAAGCATAAACCCAAAGAAATCCAATTTTAAAAGATCCAAACAGAACCAAACTACCTACAAACAGCACCGTCTCAATTTTAGAAAAATATAGAAACTGGTTTCATATTTTTCGGAGTTATAAATAATTTGTTTTGAATTTTCAAAGGTTAAAGGTTTTATAAATTAATTTACAAATTCATTTATAAAACAGAAAAGGGTTTTTAGTTTTGAAAATAGTTGATGACGTCAGCGTGACGTCAGCGTCACGGTTGGTGGGCCTTAGTGGGCCGAAAGTGTTAGTGGGCCGGATAGGGCCCATTGGACTTAGCCCAGTGGGCTTACTGGTCAAAGTCCAGTTGACCTCCCTGAACTAACTTCAGAGCCTGACAAAGAAAAAGAAAAGGGCCGGTGCTGGGCTGTAATGGGTTAGGGCCCAAGCTATGCCTCCCTTGAATTAGCAGCGAGAAGTCCACAAACACACCCTGGACAAATCTGGAGTGCATTCGTGCCCTCGCACTTGTCTGGGGTTCATTCCAGGTGTTGCCAGCACGCGACGCCCTTGGCGTGCGCCAGCGCGGAACGTGGCGGTGACGGCGAGCTGCGCCCGGCGGCTGGAGTGCCTTCGGCGCGTGCGCGAGAAAAGGGTAGGGACCGCTAGGGTCCGGCGATCCTCCCGGTGCAGTTAAGGCTCTGGGGCGGCGCCCTCTTGCCTGCGCACGGAACGGTCCGGTGGTGCTCCCGGCGCGGCACCGTGGCGAGGCGGCGACAACGCGGTGTACAAGCGAAACAGCGGTGTTGTGGTTAGAAGCAAAAGATGATCAGCGCAGCAGTCAAGCGCGAGGGTGCACCCGACTTGGGCACGTGCGCGCGCAGGGTCATCCCTGGCCGCGACACGGCCGACCGGCGTGCGTGCACCTGGGAAGCCAGGGCCGCGGCGCACGGTGCGAAAGCGAGGCGGCGGCGAGACCTGCACAATGACACATGGCACGAAGGCCAGCGCACACAGCAACTCCACAGCAAACGGTCGGTGCAAGACGGCGACGCCTGGCGCGGCGCGGGAGGGGGTGTGTCGCGGCGGCGACTCGCGGAACGCGCACGGCTCGACGGCCGGTGGACAGAACAGGCGAAGCAAGGCAGAGACCCTGCGCCGAGACAAACGGGACGAAGTCCGGGATCACAGGCATGAAAAGGACGGCGAGGACCGGCGCGGCGCTGGGGTGCGTTGCGGCGGCGAGCTCGCGGAAAGTGCACGGCACGAAGGCCGGCGGTGCGGCGCAGGGGCGCGCTCCCGATGCAAGGTAAGGGAAGAACAGCGGGGGAGAGAGCGGGGTGTCTCACGTTGAGGCGGAGGTGGAGTCGTACCAGTGGAGCCCGCGTTGGTGAAGAGGTGCCGGCGATGTTCGCGGCGGCGCGGCGGCGACTCTGCTCCAGTGCGGCTTCCTCGCGGACGGCCTCCTCTCCTTCTCGTCCGGCTCCGGCTTGGCTTGCTCTGGTTCCGACGAGTCGGCGTGGTAGTGTTGCGCCTCCTCCTTCTTCCTTTCCCCCTCTTTCTCCTCCTTTTCCTCTCTTCCTTCTCCCGGTGGCGGAACAAGGGATGGGAAGAAATTCCCCCAACTGGCGAGGAAGCCCATTGGGATCCCTCAGCTGGGGTTTTGAGTACACGCGCGGCCAAGGGGACCAAGAAACCGCGTGGGGTAGGGCTGTTCCCTCCCTTGCTTGGCAGCGAAGACGTAGCACGGCACGGCGCTGCAAGGCTTGGCGCGGGGGTCTGCGCGATGGCAAAGCAGTGATTAGATCAGGGGAAAAGGGTGTGGGACCCGCCGTGGCGTGCGTGCGCGAGCCCTCGGCGTGCGAGCCAGCTTGGCGGGGCAGTCGCGCGGCCAGGCGCGGTGCAAGAGCAGAGCGGTGCGGCGCACGAGTGCGGCCGAGCCCGGTCAACAGGCGCGGGGGAGAAGAAAACTGTGGGCGGTCCCACCTGCCAGCGGAAAGAGATCGGCGGGGAGTGAGGCGAAGCCGTGTTGGGCCCCTCGGTGGGCCGCGTGCTGAGAGAGGGTGAGAAGGTGTTCGCGGGCTGAGAGTCGGAGGGGATCCGATGGACTTAGAGGTGAGTTAGCTGGCCCAGGTTAGTTAACTAAGTTTTGAATTAGGTTACACTTTATATTTGAATTTGATTTTATTCAAATTCATAACACACCCAAATAAAACCAAATAAAATCCATAAGATCCAAATCACCATCTTTACCATAATTTGAAATTATATTTTTATATTTTTGGTTTTATTTATATGGTGTTAAGGGAAGAGGCTAGAATTGGGATTAAATTAGGGTAACACTTCATCAATAAATAAAAAGTTCAAATTTCCTCACATTTTCATAATTTAAAATTCTGGGTTGTTACAAAAGGTTTATCTTGATCTTCTCCGAGAGGTTGCTCAGTTGAAACTGGCACGAGATCTACGTACAAACACAAAGCATACAATAAATAAATAAAATAGTACACCAATCATTGCTATAAACTAATAACACACTGATAAAAAGATTCTACGCGCTGAGACGATCATTTTGATATCTTATACGCGAAAAACGGAGTTAAAACATGAAAGATATGATTAAAACAAGATGCAGGGGCTTTTCTGTAAGAAAACTAGGCTCTCAGGGGCTTATTTGTAAGAAACCAGGGACCCAAAACATAATTATATATAAAAACAGAAGGTCTAAACTGAAAAAGAGTTAAGATGGATCTCGGTTGCTATTGTACAGAAAAGACAGGGGCTAGAACGTAAAAGAAAGAACCTGCTTGCAAGGATTTATATAGGTGGAAGGACCGGCTTGCAAAACAAAGAAAGCTAGGGGGCTCTTTAGCAAAACAGTCCCGGTTGACCGGTACGCCGTCCCTTTTGACTCGGGGCCGAGCAGATCCGGGCCGCTCGTTCCAGATCGGACGGTCCACGTGATGTATAAGCGGCGGGAGCGGCGGCGCACACGCCGGAGACGGTGGCGCACGGCGGCGGCCTCGCCAGAGAAGCTCGATCTCGAGCTCCCGGCCATGGTTTCGAGCGCGGATGGGCTCTACGCGGAGCGGGGGAGCACGCACACCTGGCCAGAGGCTTAGGGGGCAGCTCCGGCGACCTTGGCGGCGCACGTCGAAAGGGGGCGGCGCGGCCATCACCGGCGTGCGGGCGCCGGTGCTGCAGCAGATGCGCAGGGGAAAAACGGAGGGGGGAACGACGCTCACCACGCAAAGAAGAGCCGGGCGAGGACACGAGCGGAGAGGAAGCACCGGCGAGGGAGATCGACGGCGGCGAGCTTCAGGCGGCGCTCCGGGAGGAAGCAGGGGCGCGGCTCAGTCCGGCGATGAAAGCGAGATCCTGGGACAGAGAGAGAGCTCGGTGAGCTTTGTATGCGAAAGAGAAGAAGGGAGAGGGGAACAGAGGCACTCCACTGACGGCGTGTTGCTCCGGCGGCCGGCAATGGCGCAGCGGGCAGAGGAGCCACTGGCAGAGGTGCGTTTGAGAGGCTCGGATGATGCGGGAGCTTGAATGAGCGCGTAAGGGCGACGCAGGGCTTCCACAACAGCCTTATAGGGCTAAGGGGGGAGCGGGAGCGACGGCCGGCGAGGTAAAGGCCATTAATGGTCGTGGCGGCCGGCGACCTTGATTGCCAACAAATGGGCACGTGATAGAAGGGGGAAACGGAAGGATTCAAGGCGGAGAGGGGAGAGGAAGCTTCAATGCTCCTTGACGAGCTGCTTGAAGGCGGAGTGGCACTGGAGAAAGGGGGAAACAGCCGGCGGTGAATGCGGCGGGCGCGCGGCAGAGCAAGCAGGGGAGGGAGTCGGGGGAAGAAGAAGGGCTGACCGGCGGGCCCGGTGTGTCAGTGAAGGAAGGAGGGGGAAGGGGAAGTGGGCCGCGCGGGAGAGTGCTGGGCCGGTTGGTGGGCCGCTTGGGCCAGAAAGGGAGGGGAGAAGGGTTTGGGGTTTTTCTTTTCTTTTTTTTCAAAACTCTTCCAAAATTTCAAACCTTTCAAACTTGCAAACAAATTTTAAAACTTCACACAATCAACATAAAACACCATGCATTGCAAATCATGATGCACAAGCACTTGTTGCTTCTAAATTATTTAAATTAAATTTAATTACTTTAGAGCCCAAATTAATTAGTATTTTAATTAAGTCCTTAAGACTAAATCTAAAACACTATGTTGCTTAAGGTAATTTCAGTGATGGAATTTTTAGGGTGTTACAGGCGTGACAAGAAGGCAATGTACCAAAATTTAGAGGCAAAAATGTTAATGAATTTAGAAATACTTATATATGGATACATCTTACAGATGGTTTTGGTATGATTAGACAGCATTTTAACGAATGTTTTTTTAGAAATATTGTTAAACACGATTCAATTTTTTGTAGAGAGTTGTGCTATAACTTGCGTGGGTTGTATCAGTATTCATGCTCACCTTCTTATATCCTTCTTTCTCCACAACACGTCGTTGGTGGTATCAGCAAGTGGAAAAAACAATATATTTGTGATTTTGCATAACCGTTAATGTTCATGAATTATCATTCGAATCTTATCTTTCCCTTTGCAAATGTCATTTATACATTTGAAAAACTATTTTTTATAATAGCACACGGTTTTGGTATGATTAGACAGCATTTTAACGAATGTTTTTTAGAAATATTGTTAAACACGATTCATTTTTTTAGTAGAGTTGTGGTATAACTTCCCCGTTGGGCGCGTAGCAAGTTACGAAAATGAACAGGGAAGTAGCATTGTTCCACGCAAAACCAAATACTTGTAAAGTGTCAAGGGCTTTTTGTGTCTTATACTGTTTGGCACATGCATGTGATGCAGTACCATGCGATTTAGGGCGCGTTTAGTTCACTGAAATTTTGGGGACAAAATTTTGGGAGTGACTTTGAAGCTCTATTAGAGATAGTAAACATAGACTAATTATAAAACTAATTACATGAATGGACGGGAAATTTCGAGATGAATCCATTAAGTCTAATTAATTCGTTATTAGAGATTGATTACTGTAGCACGATGTTGTCTAATCATAACATAATTAGGCTCATTAGATTCGTCTCGAAAATTAAGGTAAGGGTTGTGGAATGAGTTTTGTCATTAATCCACATTTAATACTCTTAATTAGTGTTCGAAGTTTGATGTGACAGGCAGTTGGGTGAAATTTTAGAAACTAAACAGGCCCTTACTCTTCTCGGCCAGCTTGTATCCGGAGTACCTTCACATCTTCGCAAACAAACCAACAGCAGGCAAACCACCGATTTTTCCTTCACCGCAGGACGGACGCATGGGCTAACAATTCCTTGCGCAACATGACGCCCTTTGCTCCGGATATATCTGTACGGCGGCGACGCCGCTCCTTGGAGGACGTTGTACTGAGTCGTCGATCCAGACGTGTGATGGTGTGACTTGTGAGAGAGAACGGGGAGAAGGGTCGCCGTGGTGCCTGCCGTGCACGGCGTCCGCCGTCGGTCGTCGGAACCTTGGATTTGTCGGGGGTCGCGGCCAACCGGACTGACATGCACGGAGGAGGAGCACGTGCTTGTCACGTCGCGCCGCCCGGCTGCCGCCTTTTCTTCTGTTATGTACTCCTGTGTTCTTGGAATACACATAGTTAATTAGTTAAAAAATAAACTAATCAGCGTCATATATTTGTGAAAAGAAGTAGTATAAAAATGAAATCGTCCGCTCCATTAATCTTTGGAACGATTCCATTGGCACGTACAGTACGTACTCCGTACGTGTGTACTCCTGCGTAGTGAAGCACGGAAGGTACAATCAGGGCAAATCACAACCGGGTGCCGTACGCGTTGCCGTTGCCGTACTTCTGTGGTAGCCTCACAGCTCAGGAAATTGACTAACTAGCATCGTTGACTTGAGGATTGCCGGCAGGTGGGAGATCAAGATTAAATTGTGGTTGTGCTTGATTCCACGAACCGTCAGGTCGATTTTGGCACGAAACTTGCCAATTGCATTGTGTCATTTGTGTGTACGGTGGTAATGGGCATTAAACTCTAGCTAAAGTTTCTAACCTTGATTGGCACGACTCCAATTTCGAGATTTATATATATATGTAAACTAAAAAAGAGGTTTTCCTTGATTCTCACGACTCCAAGTTTCTAACCGTGTGTGTACGGTAGTAATAAAAAAAAGAGTACGTGAGAGGTGAGGCCTTCTTTTCGGAGAGTTTAGTGCGTCCAAGCTCCTTTTGACAGTTTGGGTGGAGTTTTTTTTTACAAAAAACAGTTGAGTGGAGAGTTGGCAGCAGGCCCGGTTGAGGAGCGGGCAAGTGGCGTGGCGACCCCGCGCGCGATGCCGTAGGTGTGCATACATGCCCACCCGGTCGGTCGGTCCACGGAACCCACGAGCGCGTCCCGTCCTTGTTGCTTGTCGCGTCAGCAGCAGCTAGCTCTGAGAGCAGCTCCGGCGTTACTTTTTTTTGAGGGTGCTCCTAAGGAAAGAGAAAAGTATTTTGGGTCGCTACACGCTGCACCGCAGGGCGCTAGGGGATGCTACGGAGCGCCTGGTGCCCAAGTTTGCACCCGTCACTTTGATTAAAATATCAATTCTCATCTCACCTTCTCACTCAACACTTCAATCTTTTTACTAGCATTTAATGCTTTTTAGGTTTCAAGGTAGTGCTTCAACGCTGGAGCATATTTTGCAAAAGTGTTTTGGGTGACCTGGTGCTGTCCTGGAGCTACCCCGGATGCTACACGCTGCCCCTTCGACCGACGCCGGAGCGGCGACCAGCGGAGCGTACGAATCGGAGCCAACCGGCGGTGGTGGATCGGACCCGGTCGAGTGCACGGCGCGCTATACGTTCGCCGGCCGCTCGTGCACGGCTGCGCAAACGGCCGCATGTTTCCAGGTACATCTCAGAACCCTTTTCTGTGTTGAGTGGCATCGGTCGATGCACAGGACAGGCAGGGCGACCGACCGGTTGACCTGGGAAGGCAGAGCAACTCTTGGGAACAGGAGCTGAGATCTGTGTCCTGGAGTAAACGGCACGCTAGATCGTCCTACTGGTTTTAAAAATTCTCAGGTGCTGGACACCGCAGGCTAGGCGGCTCAGGTTAGGCACCGTTTAGCTCAGTGAAAATTTGGCGAAAGTGGTGAATTTTTTGCATTGGGAAGTGTGTTATGTAAGAGATGACACGGTCTGCGATGCGAAAATTTTGAGACTTTTTGGGGAACTAAACAGAGCCTTAATTATAAAGGTAATACTACCCCCGGATCGGAGTTTCGGTTATCGTAGCCTTACCTCTTGAGCTTATAAAATTAGCCAAACCTTGACAGCGATCAATCAAATTGTATAAAGCTCAAGCCTCACCTCTTCGCATAATCTAGGAGCCAAAGCGATCGATCGAGCAGCAGGGTGGATGCCCAGCCACCAGAGATGTCAAGATGGCTCAGTCTGCTGCTGCTCAGTGCGGTGGTTGTGGACTCGTGCTTGTGGCCTGCTGCCCGGCCGCCGGCCGGTATGCACGCGCTACGGTCAACGGACGCGCGTGTCGTCGGCGCGAATGGACCGGAGCCCAGGCCAGCCGGCGAGGATCTAGCTAAGGTAGCGTCACGTGATTAGTTGAATTAATTACCTGCGCTCCGAAACGATGACAGCGACAGGTGTGTGTGTAAACACTCGACAACTCTCTCAGCCTTTTCCCAATCGATAGGGACGTTACTATTCCAATGTGCTGTCGCTGTGAACTGTGATCGTGTCGTGCAGACTAAGGGCCCCTTCGGCGGAGCTGTGACTGTGGCTGAAACGGCTGCAGCTGTGGCTGCTATGGTAAAATGACTTTTTTGGTGAAGCTGAAGCCATTTTGTAAAGTGTTTGACAAAATGGCTGTGGCTGTGGCTTCTCTGTATTTTTAATGTCACATGTGGGGAAGAAGCCGCGGGGAGCCACTATTTTTGACTTCACCTCCCTAGTACAAATTGCAAAATAGCTTCTCCATAACTTCAGGTTGGAAGCCATTTTTTGGTTAGATGTTTGGCAGAGCTTCTCCAGAAGCCAGTGGAGAAGCACTTGAAAAAGTCCTGCCAAAGGACCCTTAAACGTACGTACCAGTACTGCGTGTGTACACTACCAATCAGCCGTGTGCCGGCTTGCACCGGCGGATCGAGACGTCACATGTGCGGTGCGGAGGGCCAGTTCCCGAAAGTTTGCGGTTAAACATGTTGCTTTCCCGTTTGGTTCCCAAAAGTTTCACCAACTACCCGTCCTATCAATCTCCGAACATTAATTAGAATTACTAAATGTGGATTAATGACAAAACTCATTCCACAACTCTTACCTTAATTTTCGAGACGAATCTAACGAGCCTAATTATGACATAATTAAGACAATGTTGAGCTACAATAACCAATCTCTAATGACGAATTAATTAGATTTAATGGATTCGTGTCGCGATTTTCAGTTCATTCATGTAATTAGCTTTGTAAGTAATCTACATTTAATACTGTTAATAGACCTTCGAAGTGAACCTCAAAAATTTTCTTCAAAAACTTTCAACCAACTAAACAAGACCTTATTAGAGATTTTGGTTATTCAGCGAGGCTACTTTACGGATCCAACAGGCGCCTCCGGCCAGGCCGGCTGAGTTCAGTCAACCAAATCGCCGGACATTTTGGTTGATTTTTGGCTACGCATATACATAATCTCCCGTGGACCTTTTTAAGGAAAAATAAAATAAAATACACACCACCACGATTGATCGATCGAGTTACGTGCATCCAGCACTTGAAAATCGGTGATGCTGGAGCAATTGCACACGCGTGTGTGCAGACCTGACTGCTAGCTCCGAATGTAAAAGTGCTCATCAATTAATTGTATATACTCCATAGTACAGTATGTGCATGAGGGCCTTGACACACGAGAGCCGAGGACGGGAGCGGCGGCGGGCATTTTATATGTGTCGCTTGAGCGACAGTTTCGCGGACCATCGCGCCGGTGGGTTGGGGTCCATCACGCCGGTGGGTTGCTATCTTTTCTGTTTTCGTGGGCTTCTCTTGTGGATTTGTGGGCTGACTGGACCGCGTGCTTTTTTCTTTTCGGCCCGTTTGTAGGTCTCTTTTTTTTACCTGTCCGTTATTTCCTCGCTGAATAAATGTGTAACCGCACCTCTCACTCTGTCTTTCGCTCGCGTTATTTTTCAGAGGAGTTGCCAGGGAATCTTGATCGAGCGGGTAGTTCACTGGTGGTGGCGGTTCTCTGGCGATTCGTCTGAGGCGGCTCATCGGAGATTTGGTTGCGGCGGCTCGGTAGTGATTTCATCAGATTTTCAATGTGAGTTTGCTCGCCCTATCTCCTGCATTCTCCAGTGGTTGTGGTATTTGGTAGGGTTTTCTTTCTTCTATTGGCGATCGATTCGGTACTTTTGCGATTCGTTAGAGTTTTGTTGTGATAGTGATTCGGTCTTATCTTATGCATTCATCAGTGATAGTGATTCGGCTAGGGACTGACTCCATCGGATTTATAGCTGTGAGTGAGTTCCGCATTCTGCAGTTGGTTGTGGTATTTGGTAGGATTTTCCTTTCTCTGTTGGCGATTGATTCTGTAGTTTCTGATTCGTTAGGGTTTCTTTGTTCATCAGGATTTGTTAATTTTGCTACCGCGAATGTAGTACTGATGAATTTACAGTTAATGGATTTGTTTCCCCGTATGTTTCTTTTGGGAAGCATGCAACGATATTAGTAGATGTGGCGACCTGCAGATACTACCCACTGCAGGTTGACACCACCATTGACTGGTTTTAGGAAATGAAGTATGGACAAAATTTATTTTAGGGCATTCTGATTTATTTATGGATTGTGCTATTATTTGTAATCAGGTAAAATTTAGTATTATGGTACAACATTTTTCAGTTTTGGATTGTTATGTGTGATGCAATTTATGAATATGTTATATGTATAATATGTGAGTTTAGGAATTTCATTTCTTTTAGGAGTATATGTTGATACCAGGTACTTGTTTTTTGAGTTCTGATAATTCAAGTTTTTGTGTTGGTGTAATAAATAGATTTTAGGAAAATGATGTTTAGAATTTGATTTTATAGGAATATGTTCTAGGTGAAATATGTAGTTGTTCTACCTGATACTTGTGCTGGTCACATTATGTGTATAACCTGTTTATACAAACTTGTGCTGATAGTTGTTTAGGTTTGTTTTGTCATTTCAATTTCTGTTCTGTATGCAATGGTGAATTGTTCTAAGCAATTCATATTTTGTAATGACTATTCATTTTTTGGTGTTGTTCTATCCAATTCTTTTATTTGTTCTGTATACCATATAAAATTGTTTTGCTCTTTTGTTACTTTTCTTTTTCTACTGAATAAGAAGGCAGACCATTGAGTATTTGTCTTAATTTTTTCAGATGAGTTTTTCTGATGGCTGTTCATCGCATATTAAATTGCGGTTTGCTCCTAAAAGGTTCAAGAAGTTTGTCTCTTCTTTGGACGCTGATCAGATCCAGTTTGTCCAGGACAGTGGCTTTGGTTCTTTATTAAATGTTGCTGATTTCAAAGTTCTCCTTCCGCTTCTGGAGTTTGTTATGACCAATATTGTTGTTGGTGTTTCTGAGTTTCGGTTCAATGGGAAGCGTATCAAGTTTTCCAGATCAATATTTTCTACAATATTTGGCATTCCATCAGGGAATATTCCTATTGAGTTCAACAATTTCCCTGAAGAGTATGCTGAAGAAGCCAAAGGAGTGATGAATGATTATTTGGATGGCAAGGACAAGGCTGCTATCACTCGAGCCATTAGTCTTTATTTGGCTGAGCAGAATGAACATGCTTTTATGCGGTCTTTCATGTTAGTTGCTCTTGCAACTATTCTTTGCCCTGGGAGTCAGAATTCAGTTGATTTGAAGTATCTTTACTATTTGATGAGATCTGATGAAATTCAGAATTATGACTGGTCGTTTCATTTGATGAAATGTATTTTTTCTGAGGTGAAAATTTTCAACAAGCTGTTCGGACCGACCCTGGCATGTGTTTTCAGCACACATCTTGCCTTCCTCTTCTTGCTGTGAGTATAATATGCATACTCCCTTTATTCATTTTTTATCCAGATTCCATATTTCAGTTTTAATATTTTATTAATTGCAGATTGTATACATAGACTTCTTAGATATGAATCAAAATTTTGATATTGGTTATGAGATGACATATGATGTCCCTAGGATTTGCCATGTCAAAACTGAAGATTTCAGCTTTGTAATTCAAGTTGACCGTGATAACACTAGCCGAAAGAGATATCCTGTTTATGGAAATCTTTCTGTGAGTTTCTTATAGAATTATGAGTTTCTTTTAAAATTTATATGTACTGTTTCTGTGTTTTTATATATCTTACCTATCTCTTAATTTTTTGTTCCTAGTTTCGGGAGCTAGCTGATACACCATACTATGAGCCTCCTCAAGGTGTTGGTGTTCCAGATGCTGCTGGTGCTGATCCTTTGCAAGTGCCTCAGCCTGTAGAAGTTCCTTTGCAAGTGCCTGAGGCTGTTGCTGTTGGTGTTGAAGCTGGACCTGTTGGTCAATCTGGTGGTTATCAACCTGTTGGTGTTGAAGCTGGACCTTCTGCTCGTACCGCTTCATTTGGTTTAAATGTAGTTATTCTCAATGATGCTTCTTCTTTTTCTGTTATGTTTTCTTTTATAACTAATAAACTTTTTCTTATATACTTTTATTTTCCGATTAGGTTGATGAAAATATGAAACTTATTGTCAGTTCTCACTGCCAAAAGTTGCTTGATGAACTTGCTGTACGAAATTTGAGTTCATCTCCTCCTATTCATGTTTCTTCTTTATTCTCCACTAGACTGTCTGAGCTTGCTACAGAAGTAATGGCCTTTGCATCTTCCGTTTATGGTAACCCTTCTCAAACATTTTCAGTTGAGTACTTTTTGCTTACGACTTTTATGTTCCAAACTTAATGTGTGTATTTTCTTATTTTTAATTTTCCAGTATCCAATGCTTTTACTGATGCTGGCACTTCCCAACGATTTGCTTCTTCTGAAGATGTGCTGCAAGGTTTGCCACATAATCATTTTTTTCATTTTGCTCATGCATTCTCATTATGTTGTTCTTTTTGTTTACTTATTCATGGTAATACATTTTGGTGCAGAAAAAACTGGTGCAGAGAATGAAACTATATTTTCTGGTGTTGCTCCTAATGACAAGAGTGGTATATTATTTCTTATGTATTTATTTTCTTATTGTAATATGTAGCTGTTGTGCTTCTCGAAGTAAATGTGTTCCCATTCTCTTGTTTTTATAGTTGATGATGCGCAAACTGATGCTGGAGATGTACATATGTCTCCTGTTGATGATAATGGCAAAGGTGTATATTTAACTTGTTTATTTATTTTTTCTTTGACCCCATATGTTTCCTTTCATAATTCATAGTTTGTTCTTTGTGTTTTATGTTTTTGTTTCTATTATAATTTATACTTATTCCTTTTGTTCTTAGATGACACTCCATTTGGGGTACATAAATCTGCTGAACAATCTCATTCTCCAAGTACTGTTCCTTCTGCTTTTAATGAGCTTAATGCTCAATTATTAGGTATATGTATTGATTTAATTTTTATAGGTAAATTTTTATATCTATTGATTCTTAATGTAAATTTAACTTGGCTTTGATTTGTATAGGTACTGATGATGGAAATGTGAATATACATTCTCAAGATGACAGCAATTAAGGTATCTGTATAAATTGAATACTATAAATTGTTCTGGATAATTCATAGTTTGTTATTTGTGTTGTATGGTTTTGTTCGTATTGTAATGCATACTTGTTCCTTTTGTACATGTTTTATGATGCACATGTTTTGAGCATTAAGCTCATTATGTTTTGAACATGTTTTATGATGCACATGTTTTGATCGTATTGTAATGCATACTTGTTCCTTTTGTACATATTTTACTTGTTCGTATTATTCTTTATAGATGCAAATGATGTGACTGGTCTTGAAGCATTAGGCACATGTTTTATGATCCAATTATTATATTCTTGTGTTATATTTGGTTTATTTTTTATTATAAGACCAAATTCTTCTAATGATGTAAATATGACTGATGTCAATATGGTTGATGCCAATATGACTGAAGCTGGCGCAGTTAAAGGTGTGTATGTCATATTTTGTTCTGAATACTTCATAAAATGTTCTCTGTTCATATTCTAACGTATTGTTGTTCTGGTTCGCCAAATTAATTTTAACATATTTTATAAATATCTTCATAGATGCTACTTTTGCCCCAGACTTTGAACCTGCAAATATTGCTGTTGCTGGACAACCTGAACAACTAGGTGTGTATATCTGTTTTAAAATTCCATATGATTAAACTGTAAATCAGAAATATTTTTAAAATCCATTTCCTTTCTAACTGCCTATAGTATCTGAAGATCCAAATTTGAATGTCTCTTCTTGCAATGATAATACTCAAGGTATGTATTTTTGTTGATATGTATATTTGTTCTACTTCTCCAAATAAGGTTCTACTCAATAAGAATAAATTGTAACATGTTTTACATTTTTCTTTATTGTAGGAACAAATGTTTGTACTGATGCAAACATTACTGATGTCAATATGGTTGATGCCAATATTCAACCTGATAATGCTATCCATTCAGGTAAGAGAGTGTGTATGTCATATTATGTTATCTATGACATAATAAACTAACCCACACTATTGTTCTATTTCTTCAAATTTCATCATATATGCTACTGTTGTTTCATATGCTACTAGTTATTAACATCTAGCTGTTTTAAACTGTAAATCATAAATATTTTTTCTTACTATCTGTTCACCATCTCCTTTCTATCTGCCTATCACTTGTAGTTGAAAATATTTCTTTTGAGAGTTCTAAAAATGTAACTGAAGACCCAAATATCAATGTCTCTTCTTGCAATGAGAAGACTAAAGGTATGTATTTGTGTTGTTCAGTATATTTGCTTTTTTGTTCTGTACATTTCTATATTTGTTCGGTGTATGATATTACTTTGTTCATATTATAATATTTATTTTGTCCGTGTATAGATGATCATGTGCCTCCAACTGATGAGAGCCTTAAAGGTATGTATCTAACTTGTATATTTGCAACTTGTATATCACATCATGGATCATGTTCCTGTATAGATCTTCATATATGATCTGTCCTTCTTATATATTTCTTATGATATATGAAACTCTGGTTATTGAAGATCTATTTGATTTGATATTATTAAATGGTCTGATTTGCAATTGCAGATATTGTTCCTCATTTTATTTTTCATAGTGATTATAATATTATTTTTGTAATTTGTTTGTAGATGATACTGCTGCTGCAAAAGATACAGAGTCTCCTATTTTTTCTGAAACTGGTCATCTTACTGAAGATGTAGTTAAAGGCATTGCACTAGCAATGTCTGGTGACGATCATGAGAAGTCACCTCTGCCAAATGTTGATCAATCGACAGAACTTGAAAGAAGTAAGTGAACTTAACAATTTACTATGTCGTTGTCATGTGTACATGAATACTATGGTTCATTTATTAGTGTTCAAATATGTCTGCTGTCCTGTTTTTTGTTTTTCTGAATTCAATTGTTTATTATGGCTATATAATGTTCAGCATATATATGAATATGTCCTAGTTACTATAGGTAGTTGTTCTGCAAGTTCTTTTTTTCTCTGGCTTCATATTCATGCTGATATTGATATGGTTATGTGGTACTTTTTGTAGGAAACTTGCGGACTGGTTCAAGTACTATTGAGAAACAAAAACACAAGAAGAGAGCTTTCAAGAAGCAAGTTGATGATACTGATATTGATATGGTTGTTTCTTCAGCGGCTGAAGCTTCTTATAAGAAATATATCATGTCTGAGTACATCAAATCTAAAGATAATACAGAAAGGTTAGTGACCAATCAATACATTGTTAACATCTGATTTCTGATCTTGGTTTTGTTTTCCTAATTTCTTCTATTGTTGTTTTTACAGTCCTACATTTGTGGTTATAGGAGAGTTTCACTCAGACTACAAAAAAATTTCGAGATTCCTTGAAGCCAAGAGGTCATATTGTAGATGATGTGATGGCTGTTTATGCAGCCTTGTTGAACCAGAAGGAGAAGGACAAAATTGACTCTAGGAGTTGCGTGAAAAGCGTTGCCTTTTCACCTTTTCTTTCTGTGAGTCTACACTAAACTCTTGGAACTATATTCTGTTAGTTTTAATTTTCCACATCTCACCTAACATGTTTTTTTTCAGAATGAACTATGTAAAAAAGGTGCTAAGATTGCCAGTAATGCAACATCTCAAGTTACCAGAATGGATTCACAATTTAGTCTGCATAAAGCTGATTTGGTATGGTTGTCAGTATTATTTTATTTCCAATCTATATATTTATTGTAAAGCTGCAGAATATAGTTCTTTTTGTATTACTAATATTTTTTTCAGCTATTTTTTCCAATCTGCCGTGATTTCCATTGGTCTCTGATTTGCATTAATCAGTTGGAAAAAGAAATTAATTTCTTCTCTTCATTAAAGATTACAGACAAGCAATCTCAGACGTTAATGTCAAATTTGGTAAGAGACTGTCACATAGCAACTGCATCATATACATTTCTACTTCATTTGCTTCTTCCTACTATATTTATGTTATTCTATACAGGTAAAGAATTTCCAAGAAGTGTGTCACTTGGCTGGTATTTTCAAGAGGGATTTTGTAGAGGGCTACCTCAAAACTTATCCTCATTGTCCTTTGCAGCAAAACACGTACAATTTCTTTTTTTACTTGACAATTCTTTTAAGTTACTAAAATGAAACAAAACATAATGTAGTTCTTGCATTTTTCTCCAGATTTGACTGTGGAATTTATGTCATGCTATATATGGAGTTATTTGAAGGAAAAACAATGCGACCATTCAATTCTGTAAGTTCCTTGTATTTTGCATTTTCTGATATCTTATTCGTTGTATAGTTAGTAATATAATGTTTCTTTCTATGATGTTTCCTTCCAGAGTTTACCTGCAAAATTCAGGAAGATCGTCGCTTCACAATTGATGACATCTGACCTCAACTCTATTGATATCGGCAGCTTGAACACAAAGTAGTATAGATATAGTTTGCTTTTTAGCTTCTATCAGATGTGATATGTATCAAGACAGTTTCTAGGCTATCAGATGTAGAGATAGCTTCTATGATATAAACTTGGTAGGCTATCAGATGCGTTATGTAACAAGACAAAGTTGTAGACAAGTGATGATGAAAGAATTGTTAGGTTATGGTATATGTATTTTGTTTGATGTTCTATCTATGTTTGAGTATGACAAGTATTTACTTAAATTATTTGTTCTGAGCAATGTCTTTTTTGTTCAGCATGCATAACAACATGTTCTACCTATAGTAGGCAATTGTTCTTACATTTTTTAATAATGGAGAGGAGGAATATGTTTTTAGGAATATGTTCTAGATATGAGATGTACTTGTTCTATTAGTTGTGATATTTTGTTCTGCGTGTATATGTGGTTGTTCTATAAGTTGTTCTCTTGTTTCTATTAGTTGTGATAGTTTGTTATGACAAGATATTATTCCTAATTTGCTTGTTCTTTCCACATTTTCCATGAAGTATATCTAGATGATATTTTGTTATTAAATTATGCTACATTATTCTATATTTTAAATATGTTTTAAATTCAAAATACTAAAAATCATAATATTTAATTTTAACAGGAAAATGTCGTCTTCGAAATATTCATGTTAATTTTTACTTAATATAATTATCTACATTTTTAGTCTTTTTTGTGACTCTTAATTTTCATTTTTCTTGTCACAAGATGCATAAATTATTTTATTTTTTTAACAAAACAATTTATGCTAGATTAATATCTCAATTAAATGTCTTTTTAATTCATAATCATAGTAAATTATTTTAAACTTCAAAATATTTGTCATCTGCAAAATATTTATGTGATTATTTTCTTAATAAAATTATTAAGGGACAAATATTTCGTCAAATACTAATTTTTGCATAAGAAATCTTTCCGATATTATTTTCTCATCAATACATTTTTTAATTTTTTAACGGATTTTTTTTCTGTATTTACGTTTAAGGTTTAGGGATAAGTCTTTTTTCTATTCTGCCCCCTGTTCCGTACCTGTTCTTGTACGCTTTTCTTCTCTTCGTTAGGCGGAAGCGACACTGGGAAGATTCTATAGCAAATCATCCCTGATTCAAAGGTAATCAAAATGGATGAGGTTATTTTCAGATTTATCCACAGATTCAACATCCCCTGCATCCGTCTTTCCCAGATCCGTGTATTTTAATTTATTTTACTTTATTATGAGTTCATCTTTCCCAGATTCGCATCCCTCCATCCGCAATTCCTTCGGTCCACAGATTCAATTCTTTCTATGCAGTTTGCTGAGTAATTTTGTTTTGATTTCGAAGGTATGGCTTCATTGAAGAAGCACCGTATTCTTCTGAATGTGGGGCTGGATTCAACCTCTGAAGTAAACTCTACTGTTCCTGCATCTGTTTCTGACAAGCAGCTAAGTCAACGGGCTTTCTCAATCAATGTATGCTATCAATCTTCGTTTTCATTTTTTGGATAAAGTTCCTTGCTGAAGTTTGAAAAATATATTTGGTGCTTCCAAGAACGTCTGTTTTAGGCTCTGAATCGTATGATCAAAGTTTAGTATAAAGTAATTTTTAGACTACATTGAATACCCATTCATATCCTGACAAGATTAGTAATTTATTTTATTGTACTATATGGTCCAAATGATCAATTGATGCTAATAGTAGTATTATGTACGAATCAATTATACAGAAATGTTTTCAGAAAGAAATAACTATAATTTTGAGTATGGTATTATAGTGAATTCATGGTAGGTAATCAAGCTTGCAACTCTATAGATTTTATGGAATGGTAGGTACTGATCTGTTAGTTTTTTTCGCTTGCCATGCTTTTATAAAGCCTGACCAACCCATGAACAGATCATTCCGCCAGTGTTCCTGACCCAACTATTTCTGTCAATTAACATTTGTCCACTGTGTTCCAATTAAGATAGGCAATCTCCTTCACTACCCACTGAGTTTCCCAGGATGTAGAACCCTAGCTCACACCTTGCAGCTCCTTCTAGTGTGTTTTTAATTTTTTATTCTACCAAGATACTGTTCTCGAAGTACATGATTAAGTTGTACTACAGATATTATAGGTAGTAGTTCTGTTAGTTGTCCTGCTTTGTTATTCAAATTCAATTTTGTTGTTCTGCCTACTTAATGTTCTCCATCTGTAAGTATCTGTTATAGTTAATTTTTTTGTTCTGTCTACTTAATTTTTTGTTACAGGATGGTACTGTTAAGCTTTGTATTAGCAAGGAAATGGAATTCTTGTATTTCAACTTTGTATGCTGTGAACGTTTTGAGCACATTGGCACGCTCTCGTAAGTTTAATTTATATTTTCCTTTCTTGAAATTATTTGTTAATCATTTGTTACATATAATTTAACTATTTTTCTATACTTTCAGGCCTACTTTTCTTTCTATTAATGGACACCAATGCTCTTATCATTTGTTTCGTGATTCCTTGAACCAAAGAGGCTTTGTTATGCCACATTTAATGGATATTTATGTTCAACTTTTTAATGACAATCAAAAGGATCCATTTGGAATTTATCCAGAGAGAAAGAAAATTGCTTTCACAGAGGAGTTATCTGTATGTTCTTAAACCTGCCACTTCTTTTTTTTGTTATGTATATTTTTTGAATTGACGGGAGGAGTTAATTTATCATAAGTTGTGAATTTTTGTTCTACCAAGATATTGTTCTGCATGTTCATCATTATTTTCTAGGTGTTACAAATAGTTGTTCTGTTAGTTCTTTGAATACAGTTTATTTGTTCTGACTAGTTAATGTTCTTACAAAGTTATATGATTTGTAGGCTAAGTTTTTGATCAATTGAAGAGATTATGATCCTGAATCTACTATAGATCAGCTATCAAGAATAAATAATGATTTGGACATTGACAATGCTTATATGTTAACTTTTATAATTATTGTACAACTTCAGCTGATTAATTAAAGTTGAATTCTCATTAGTACTGTTTTTTATTATTTATGAAGTTATTTTCCCCCCTTGTTATTAATGGTCATTGGAGTCTCCTATGTATAAATTTGGATGAACATGAAGTTCAATTTCTTGATCCAGCAATTAGGGTATTAAGTTATGAAAATGTTTTGCCGTCAAATACTAGGGATTGGATAGCCCGCACTGTGGTAATTTTTAATCTTGTTTTTATTCTTGTTCTTATTCTTTTCTGAAATCAAGTCATATACTTGTTCATATTCTGTTTAAACTGCTTATTCTCTTTCAACTGCTTCTTATCTTTGTTTGTTTGTTTGTTCTGATTGATTGAACATTATCCTTGTTTGTTTTCATTATTTAATTTTTTTATAACCTGTTTCTTGCTCTGTTTTTTATCCTGGTTTGTTGTAAGATTTCAATTTTTTGTACTTACTACATAATGTTCTGGTTCTATAGCATAATTGCTCTAGGTATAAGAACAGTGTACAGCACATGAACAATTCAACAAAATTTAGTACTACCCGAACAAAATATAGTACTACCCGAACAAAATTTAGTACTACCCGAACAAAATTGAGTATTAACCAAACAAAACTTAATTTCATATGTATAATAAACTGCTTTTTACAGGTATCTAACTTCCAAGCATCTTGCAAAATTGCTAAAATTATTAATAGAGATATTTCAACTTACCCTCTTCAAGTGCCTCGTTGTCCTAAGCATTCGTCTACTATTTTTTAGAGGTACAAGTTTTATTGTTTTTATTAATTCTTTTCAAATGTTTTTTTTCTTGTTTTCAAATACTATATCTGTCTTATATGTATTTTTTTCATGTAGGAATGATTCTGGTGTGTTCATTATGTTGTTCATGTTTCATTAGCATGGTGAATTTTCGAAGACATTTGATCATGTAAGATTTTTCAATCAATAACTCTACTTTCAAATGTACTAATTTGTTATATTAATATAGACAAGTTTATATATAAGTTTCATCATTTCTTGTTTTTTTTTGCAGAAAACTGCATCTCAATTTAGGAAACTTATTGCACATTGGATGGTGACAACGTCTCTAAATGACATTGATGTGAAGTCTTTGCTGAAAGATGAAGATTTAGTTTCAATTTAATGTCTATATTAGAACTATGAGTGCTTCATAGTGTTACATAATTTCGAGATGTGTATGTGAATTGAATTATAATTTATCAATGTTATGTATGAGAGTTAAATAATAATTTATGAAGGTGTTATCAAAGTTATTATATATTTTCTGTTGTTGAACATATGTGACATTGTGAGGAGTTGTCAAAGTCAATCTCACATGTATGATTTTTGTTTATCAAATAGTAACTTTTTTTTTTGCGATGATTTTCCAATACGAAAAAAAATTCTGAATAAAAAGTGCTATCGACGGTTTTCAACCATCCCGTCGCAAAGAGTAACTTCCCATTTTTATCTTTCTCACCCACGCTTCCACGACGCAAATAGTAACTTCCCATTTTTTATATCTTTCTCAGGCATGTTCCCACGACGCAAATCGTAACTTCCCTTCTTTAAGTACGGCTGCGTGCGGCATCATTGCGGCTGTAGTTATTTAAGTACGGGCCCATCACAGCATTTTCTTCTTCCCTGTCCATAGCGCAAGTTTCTCTACCGTTCTCCTCCTTCTTCTACTGCTTCTTCTTCAGTGAGGCAAAACTTTGAGAAGAACGACTGTGAAGTGGAAGGTAGGATAATTGTAATTTAATATTGTTCTTCTTTCTCATTTCATTCTTAGCATTGCATGCTTTTTCATCCAATTTGCTGCTTTTTATTTTTCTTGACACTGATTTTCTTCTTAGGGTTGTGTGTAATTTTATTTCTGTGGCATATGCTTTCACAATGATTTGCTTCTTAGGGTCGTGTGCAATTTGATATCTGTGTCATGTCCTTCGTGTTTTTATCTTTCTGTACACTGATTTTCTTCTTAGGTTTGTGTGTAATTTGATCTCTGTGTCATGTCCTTTTCACACTGATTTGTTTCTTAGGATCATGTGTAATTTCATATCTGTGTCATGTCCTTCGTGTTTTATCTTTCTGTCTGAGAAATTTTGCACAATGGATAGGCTATATTCTGTGGGATAATCATCTTTGTTCATAAATTATTATGGATCATATGATATTAGACTTCTTAACTTTTGTGTTCAGTATGTATTTGTTATTGCTATTATTTTAAAGATGCATGATCTTACGGTGTATGTTCATTCTGTATGTCGAATTGTGTTGCTTTCGTCAAATAAAAGTATATCTTTTCACAATCATTCTGATAAAAAATTTGATGTTATTTTCATTTGGTATGATTCTGTCAATAGTTGCTCATAATGTCTGATTCATAATATATTTTAGCATTGGCTGTATGCAGAATTAGGGTCAAACTATTCCATATTATAACTAATATAAATTATTACATGCTTTTTTCCCCTAACCACATAGTCATTCAATAGTAAGTTTTTTATATTAATTTTATACAAACTTGTTACTTGTTCACATAATATTTTCTTGTTCATGCTTTAATAGTTACTTGTTCACAGAATTAGGGTCAAACTATTCTATATTTTAGCCTTATTTGAGATTTCACAAAACTTCTTCATAACTTGTTTTCAGTTTTATACATTGCATACAATTTTTTTAAGCAACAAATAAATTCTAAGAAATATTAATACGCATGATGACCTTACAGAGTTGTGTTACTGCCTTTCTAAACACCTTCATCATTTTTTTTATTTAAAGAGACAGCGCAAGATGCATCAACCCAATGCAGATGGACTTGGAAACGGAGCTAATCTGCACCTTCACCCCTTTCAGCAGCAGGCAGTGGCATATGCTGGTCCTATTCAGCACATGCCCAACATTAGGGATACAGAGGCACATCTGGCAACTTTAGTTGCTGGATATCTTGGAGTCAATTATGCTGCTGGATATCGTCAGTCAAGGTTGATGAGGGTCATTGTTTCTGGAGATGGATATGACAGGTTCTGGGTTGCTATGTTTTGTGTTTATTCCATGATCTGTACTTCAAATGGCTTTCGTCTCAGCTCAAACTTTGATGGCTCTCTTTCGTCTCGTTCGAAAATCCAAACCACGTTCAGGAGTTGCAGGCTCGTGTCATCCTGTTTGGTGCTCAGATTATTTCATTCTTTTGTGTTGATGTTGTCTACCGTGCTGTGAATGACCCAATGTTCATTGGGACCATTGTGTACCTCAACTAGAAGCATCAAAAGTTTCAGACAACTTGGGAGTTTCTTCAAAGTTATTATTTCAAATCTTCATGAAGAGTTCTCCTAATCGTTGTGAAAAGTCTACGGAATCAGATTACCTTTTATTATGTGATTTTTCATGTGTACTATTGTTGTTCAGTAACAATTGTTTGTATTTCATAATTTCCAGACAATAAGTGTAATATTTGTTTCTGTAGTCCAAGACAATGTTAGTCTTTAAGGTTTGTTGTGTCTTGTGAACAACATGTGTTTGTATTTGTATTCATGTAAGTAGTTGTCAATACTACAGTTCAGTTTATCAGTGTTGAAATATTTCATTTGTCCTATAGTGTAATTCAATTCTATCTTCTACCTACACAATGTTTTGCATATAAATTATTATTGCTCTTGGTATTACAGTTTTTTGTTCTATTTGTTGTTTTTGTTTGTTCTTGTAATTCAATTTCTTGTTCTCACAACATAATGTTTTGCATGCGTATGATTATTGCTCTAGGTATAACAATTACTTGTTCTGTTACTTTCCCTTCTTTGTTCTGAAAATTTATTCATTTGTTCTATTATGCTTCTATGATTATGCTTTACTTTTAACAGGTAGTTATTTTTTTTGTAACATATTGTTTTTATTAATTACATTTGTTGATACAATACCATCAAAGCTAAATGTATTGTGCATAAAGAACAATTATTTATATAATCTGGAAACATCATTTCATAACTCATTAATATTATTTAATAATATTACAGATTCCGCCACTGATATATATTACAATAGATTGCACAAGGCATGGAGTTCACAAGCCATTTCTTCCTCACATATATAAAAATAAATTACAAAATATTTATTTTATTCAAAATATAAAATTATTTTTTTTACGGTAGTTTGTACTTTTATTTGCTTCCTTGATTTTGTAGTTGTGTTCCTTGCTGCAGCTCCTTGATCTTGATCTTTTTCACCCTGTGGTTCTGCACTCTTTCCTTTCTTCTTTGATTTTGAAGTTCCTTTGCTTCCTTTTGCTGCCTCAACTTGATCTTGTTCAGCCTGTGGTCCAGTGGTCTGTGCTTGCTTCTCCTTTTTAGAAGTATTTTTTTCTGATGCTCTTAACAACCTCTGACCCTTTGCAACACTTGTAGCCTGAATTACTGGTGGGTTTTTAAAGTATTGGTGCTTGATATGGAGTCATGATTTTCTTGTTCTCTTTTCTCTATTTCAATTTCTTCCTCAAATTTCTCTAACATTTCCATGAATCTGGTAGACTTTTCTTTACTTTTGCTGATAGATGCACAAACTTTGCTTGTATTCATCATCATCATAGTGTATGTCACCGCGGCTTGATTAGCATCTCCTTTTCCACTTGCTTGTTCTTGTACAATTCTTTGTTTCATGTCCTTTATCACACTCTCTTTCCACATTTTAGTCCATCACATATTTATGTATTCCTCTGGAATATTAGTTATCCCAAGTTGGTGGAATAGCCTCAGCACATGGCAGCACAATATTCTATCTCTTTCATACATGGAGCATGTAACAACCCAGAATTTTGAATGTTTTCTCATATGTAAATTTTGCTAAAATTTAAAACTTTTTGTTTAAACTTGTGTGCTACCAAATTTGATCCCAATTTGCTAGCCTCTCATCTCAAATTCTCTATAAAATAAAACCATATAAAAATTATTTTCAAATTACGGTTTAGATGTGAGTTGGATTTTATTTGGTTTTTATTTGAGTGTGTTTGAATTTGAAAGTATTCAAATTCAAATATATGGTTTAAACTTAATTCAAATCTATTTTCAAAACTCTTCTGACTATCTGGGCCAGCTAACTTCTTCCTAGGTCTACCGGAGCACCTCCAGCTCCTAAGTCACGGCCACCTTAAACCCTGCTGCCTTCTTTCGGCCCAACAACCGGCCCACCTTTGCTCCACATCTCCGCACAGCAGAACACCCTCCCCTGTTCTTCTTCTCCCGTGCGCCGCACCACATCGCGCCTCTGTGCCACGCCCGCGCCCGCGCACCAGGCTGTCCGCGCCGCTCCGCTGGCGCGCACGCCAAGGAGTGACCGTACGCCGAGGGGTCCACACGTTTTCCAACCCAGCGAAACCACGGAATTGCCCATGGCAAATTCCGCCCGCCAACCTCACCTGCTCACCCCGTGCAGCGCCTTCGCCGCCAAGGAAAGGGAGGGACAAGCCCTGTCCCGCGCTGCTCCCGGTGTCCTTGACCCCTTGCCCACTCAAAACCCCAGCGGCCGTCTCCCATTTGGCTTCCTCGCCATTTGGGGTTTCTCTCCCCCAACCTCTGTTCCGCCGCCGGGGGAGGTGAGAAGGGGGAAGGAGGGGAAGAGAAGGGGAAAGGAGGAGAAGATAGGCGCGTCACCATCTCGCCGTCTCCCTGAAGCCGAAGCCGCATCTGCCGGAGTCGTCCGTGTGAAGGGGAAGGCTGTCCGCGTCGAGGACACCGCCGTAGCCAGAGCAAGGGAACGCGACGCGCCGCCGCCACATCTTGCCGTCGCCGTCCACCTCTTCTTCGCTGTGGCCTTCACTGCGACACCTGCACCTCCGCCCCTCGGTGAGCCAGACCGCATTCCCTCTTCTCCTTGCCCGTGGGAGCGTGCCCCTGCGCCACGCCGCACCGGCCCTAGAGCCGTGCGCCTTCGTGAGACCGCCACCACGATGCACCCCAGCAACGCGCCGGTCCTCGCCACCTCTTGTCTTGCCTATGATCATGGCCTTCGAGCCGCTTGTCTGGGCGCGGCAGCCTTGCTTTGCTCGCCGATCTGTTCCCCGGTCGTCGAGGTGAGAGCACCCGCAGAGCCACCGTCGTGGTGCACCTGGACACCGCGACCGCGCCTTGCCTTCTTCAGTTTCATCGCTGCGTTCTGTTCGTCTATCTGATGATCTTGCCTGGGATCTGGCCTTCGAGCCATGCACCGACGCCTGCCTCGCCGTCGCCCCGTGCGCCGCGCTGCGGCACCGGTTCGCCGTGGGCGCGCAACGAGCGGCCGAGATGCCACCAGGCTTGGCCTAAGGCTGCGCGCATGCCGCTGAGCACACCCCAGTGCTGGTCTTGTGTCGCCGCTCAACACGCTCGCTTTCTCTCCGTTGCCCACCCCGCGCGCACCCGCGTCGCCACGTCGCAGCGTCACATCGACGCCGCGCCGAGAGCGCCGCCGTCTCGACCCGCGCCGGCCAGGGAGCGCCACCCCAGGGGCTGTGGCTGCGCAGGGAGGACCACGAGTACCTAAGGAGCACCAGCGACCGCTTGCTTGCTCTCCAGAACCACCAGCGCCGCCGAACGCCACACGCCGTCGCCGCCGCGTCTCTGCACCGGCGCGCGCCGAGTCGGCCGTGGTTGGCAAGGGGATGCCCTGTATCCCAGCGAACTCCGGGGGCTGCCACCAGACTTCTCCGGTGGAGACCTGAACGAGTAGTGGGCCGCGCAACCCAACAAGGCCCACTTTGGCCCCTTTTCCTTTTTCCGATAGACGCTGCATTTATGTTCAGGGAGAACTTCTGGACTTTACTCTTTTGGCCCAAAGAGGCTGAGTCCATTGGGCCGAATCTGGCCCACCGCCACTTTCGGCCCAGTAACGACCCATCACCGGTGACGCTGACGTCTCGATGACATCATGCTAATGTCATCCCTATTTTCAAATTAAAAATCCTTTTCTGTTTTATAAATGATTTTGGAAATTATTTTATAAATCCCTTTTTCTTTAAAAATTCCTAACTAATTATCCGGAGCTCCGAAAATTATGAAACCACTTGCGTTGGATTCATAATTCTGAGACGCTCGCGGCTACCCTATCCTTATCCTCTCTTACCCATGAACCAAACCCCGTTTTGCCTCGCGTACTTGGAGTAGGATTCGTGGCCGCTACCGCACTGCGCTATTGTGGGTCTGGGACGCCGGAGCCCATCAACTAGCCACTAGCGTGCCGCGGTCAGGAATTACTACCCCAGGTCATGTTCACACCGCTTACCTTGCTTGCACCCCTTCCACCACTTTGTGCCGCAACCCGCATACCCGCTCTCGCTTTACCTTGTTTTGTGCAGCGAAGCGTGCGCAGTACCAGGTGCTTGCAACTAGGAGGCCGCACGTGATGGACGGCCGTGCCATGAGCAGTGGCCACTGCTACAAGCACGGCAACCCCGCGTTGCAACCTAGCCACTACGCCGTGGTTATCGTCGCATTGCTAGCACTTGCTCCGCCGTGCTCCTGAGCACGCTATACCGTGTCGCCACCCTTTTTGGCCGACCGTAAGTCAACCCCTTTCCTCCTCTCTGCTCTGCTACCGCACACCTTGTTCTGATAATGCCTTGCCTAGCTCGTTTCTCCTTTCTCATCTCTCTTCATCCTCTGAGCTTCCGCCTTGTTGCACCTATCTGTTGCGCTAATGCTCTGCCAGCGCGATCACCAAACCTTTAGCCTTGATCAGTAATCCCACCTTGGACTAATCCTTCTTCCTAACTTATTTTCTAATATATATATATATATATATATAAGCTAGTAGCTTAAAAATATTTTAATATAAAACTAGTTACTTTAATTTCCCTAAATTAATTAGTGCTGCTTGTAGTTAGTTCGGATTTATTTTGATTCTTCTAAATTGATGTTATTTGGAGTTAATTCTTAGATGTTTGTCATTATTTATTTCCGCGTCGCATCTCGTGTAGGCTTGTGATCATGTTTGAAGACCCGAGCTACGACGACGACCCGAGCAGTGAAGATTGGGAAGACCTTTGACCCGAAGGAAGGGCCCAACCTCTACTACTCTACAACGACTACCGCGCAGGTGTCATGTCACTCCCGACCATGTAGATCCCATGCATGCTATTTAGTTGCTAGTGCTTTATTTATGATGTTTTGGTTGATTGAAATGCATAGACAATCTTTCAGCCATGCCTTGATTTGTTATATCCTGTACCTTGAACCTCCTACCTTTGGTACTAGCTACAGACCCCTAGCTAGTTCCAGATATTTACTATCCTTACTTTTACTTGTTTCGTGATATGGATGGTTCTTTGGTTTGGACCGAGATTGGGATATCTCGGTATTCTAGCGTGTGTTTTGGGTGAGTGTGTATCCTTGACGTGTTACCTCGGGAGCGAGCCGCTTTGGTTACTTGTGAACGCCTGTCTAGGGGAGATGCGACCTGGCCTTCCGCCCTAGCGGCGTGTCGGACGGGTGGAGTTGGTGGAGTGCTCGCTCCTTGCAATTAAGGACCGATCGACTGTGTGACCTTGATCTTTGGGCTATTTTCGTACAAACCGTTCGCCTTGTTATGGGCAGGGTTCGGTCCGAGAACTAGTAGGTGGATGGCATCCAGCCTGTAGGCGGACCGGTGTGGTCGTGTGAGGGGGACGGGTTATACCCCCCGAGTAGACGTCGCCCCGGCTCCTCCGGGGATGGTTTCACAGCTTCGAGGCCCTGCTGGCAAGTTTCGCGCCCCAGTCAGGACGAGTCAGGCTCGGAGAGGCAGGAGAGTGCCATCCACTGCTAGGTCTCCGGCCGTTAGGTAGAGAGGTGAATCGGGGGCACCCGGTTCTGCTCTACTCGGCGGGTCCAGTTGTACAACCTCTGCAGAGTGTTAAACCTATAGCTATAGTCCGTGTCCACTGGTATGGACAGCCCTTTCGATCTCTCACCTGGCTAGTATTTTCTTGTGCTGCTTCTCTCCCCCGAGTGTGTGAGCCCGGCTTGGTGCCGTTGAGATGTGGGGTAGGAATTGGTGACCTCACATCGCAGATGAGAGTGGGATGCTGTGACTCGGTTGAGGTCCAGTGTTTTGGTGTACTTTCCTTGGTTGGGCTGTTGACCCCGGAGGCGTTGGCCTCGGAGGTGTGGATCTCCTCAGAGATGGTGACCTCTCTGCAATACCGCTTACCTTGATGTTGCTACCGCTGCTTGCATAAACTTACTACAGCCAGATATAGGTTTATCCATGCATACTAGAATTCATCAACCGCTTTTGCTCTTTGTTGGGAAGCTGACATGACATACCCGCTTATCGGGTAGATGGCGATGCTTTCAGACCTGGTGATCGACTATGACATCGACGATGAAGGATGGGAAGACTAGAGCTGGTCCTACACTCAAGTTTGCCTGTGGAGCTGGAGACGCTTCGCTTCGATAGATCCGCTGCGTAGACGATTTACCTTTCTTGTTTAGTCCAGTTGGACTTGTACCCGGCTTATGCCGAAATGTTGTACTCTGATGTAATAATAAAATTATGTAATTTTCCTTTTATTCCTGTGTTGTATGGATTTGTACCACTTGAGACAGGGTTTGCACGTGATAGCCACTTCCTGGGACTATCACAGAGGTGCAGAGGATCGGGTTTCCAGTTTTGGAAATCTGGTTCGTTTCAGGTGGTATCAGATCCGTACTTGACTGTAGGACGAGCCCTAGCAATGGTCGATAGTATAGGATAGCCTAAACATCCTTGGTTGAGTATATACTCCTTGAATTCTATATAAACCCCTTGAATTCTGCTATTACATCCTTGACATCTAACTAACTAACTGACTTACTAACAACCCCTCTACGTGTTTGCTGACCTATGAAGAACAACATATGTCACTTGATCAAGTCCAAGCAATACTACGGAAGGATGAAACATACAAGACAAAGACAACTACCACAATGACAGCTATGACGATTGGGTACAGGGAAAGGATGAAGATAACTCTACTGGACCTACCTGGATTATCCCCTGTTGAACCCTCAATACAAGTTTACACGATGATGCCACATGGAGTCTGCGTACGAGAGAAGCAATAAGAACAATATGCACTCTTCCCTCCCTGCTCAGGACGAAGCTTGGATAACACCACTTTGAAGATAAAGAGGAGTTAAGATTCTAATTCCTAGTGTGCCAACATAAGGAACTACAGATCTACTATATGGATTTGGCACACATAAGTTTGGTCGTAGGAGTCAGAACCTCCTGAGATGCCTATAGCTCAGCATATGGATAGAGACACAAAGACTTGAAGGTACACGAGGAGCCAAGTCATAAAGGAGTAAGAGGAAGTAACAAGCTGCAGCTACCACAGGCAAAAGGGTCGATTGAACAGTTAAGTTCAGATTACCCTACAAGAAAGCATCTCATACAAGGACTGAAGAGTTACTAACTCACTTTATGGAATTCACCGAACATGAAGCGTGAAACTCGGATGCTTGGATTTGAATCTCCCTAACCAACCAGAGTTGATGATGGATTAAGTTGAAAAAATGAGAACCAAGGGGCATGGTTAAAAATAAACATAAAGCACCCCTCTGCAAGGACAAAGCCACGAGAACTATGGACGAAGAAGAGTAGTCCAACTAAGATGGAGAGTCTGGATTGAAAGAATTGGACAAGAAGCATCAGACTAAGATGAAGAAGATTTTAGCTCTCTCCCACAGGACCCATGCTCCTCATGGGCTACGTATGGAACCTCCTCAGTCAGAAAGATAATTTCGGTAATTGGACCCTAACCCAGTGGATCATGAAGGAAGCAATAGCTACAGGATACAACATCAATACTGTACGAGTCAAACGGATAACAATAAGACTTGAGACTCGAATGGGAATATGGAGCAAAATTTACCCATTATCAATCAAGCCAGCGCGGAGAATGACTTCACCAACCTACTTCAGAAAGCTCAGCACTAAGACATCAGATGAATGTATCCTTTCAAGTGATGGAACACTAACCTTAGTGAAACCCCTCACGTGCCCACGATATACTAGTAAGCTTTTCCCGTGTGTACTCTCTGAGGTTTTAGGAGTCAGCCTCGGGATACACATTTGTTTGGTGCATTGCTTGAGTGATTGGATCTTAATGGTCTTTTGGTTGTTATGCCTCTTCTTGCTTGTGTGAAATTGTAATGAGTGCTTATGCTTGCTAGATCTTTAGATGACTCCTTTAGAGGCCTTAGCTTATCCATCCTGCAAGATCAAAAGCTTGAAGAATGAAGACCGACGTGTCGAGCATACACACAAGATCATCTTCAGAAGAAGAGAAGAATTTCTCGCAACCTCGACAAATCAGAACAACACTTCAGATGAGCTACCTGATGAACATTGGAATCAGGTTCGCAAATCAGAAAATGAGTAGTCGAGAATTTGAAACATCGAAAGCTCAGAAATGCATGTACCTCTATGGAAGCATATATTGGTTAAGAGCAATTGGGTACCGATGTCAGCGATAAATTTTGGATAAGTTCAGCCGGTACTCGGTCATCGGATAAAGATGAAGTACTCCATATGGAACAACAATCAGTACGAGAATTCTTAATTCGAGTACTTTAGCTTCCATAAGGTACCTTATGAATGTCTACCTTTGGAATTTGTCAAGGGAGAGGTAGTGGATACCAATAAGGGCTATTTTACCACCATGAATTGAACCATGCCGTCGTTATGGATGTGCACCCATGCCTAGCATTCGGAAGTAACAAATCCAGGGACACTGATACCGATCTACGACATCACCATGACATGTAAGTGAAGAGATTACAGCTAAGTGGACAATACCCCGACCTGAAGGTAGCGTTAAAGTTTTGGATTGGAATCAGATGACTAAACTCAAAGGATACAAGGTTTGCTCTACACGAGTAGTCATCCTAGAGTCATTCTAAGGGATTAATCACACTTACACCTCCTAAGTAGTTCTTTTAGAACTATTGTGTAAGCAGTGTAACAGCTACGCACCACAAGGAGTGCTTTTGGAATATAATGCATGAAGGACATCTAAAGGAATTACGAGGTCGACATTTGGAATAAGACAGGAAGTTCAGTCGAGCCCACTTTTGGAATAAGTGATTAATAAAGAAGCTCTACTGGACACCGTATATTGAACTAGTGGGGAGAAGAACTACTTCGGCAACTACTGGACACAGGTTATCTGCTCGACCTCGCAGTTGGAACCAATCACCCTCGAATTTGAGGAACTTTGATTACCCGCATGAGACCCTATTATGGAATAACAAGTACTGAAATAATGTAATTTGGATGTGCCGTTACAAGAAGATGAGATGCTCCCTAAGCCTCGAGATGGTTGAGTAAGTAAGAGGAAGTTATGTTCACCTAAGTGCAGCTAGTTGTTGAAAGTGCACGCCATAAGAGGTGCGACTGTACTAATATTTTGGAAAAACCAGTATATCGACTTAAGGATCAAGAGATAATATGTTATATCTTCAACATATCCCAGATGGGTATGGCTTCAAGAGGATTTCTTGGATAAACTAGGGACACCTAGAGAATACATGAAAACATGGATGAAGAAAAGATATTTATGAGGCTCAACTTCTGCTTAGCATACCCCTTTTGGAATAAGCCGTCAAATTTGGGAAGAAAATAATAATACACTTATGGGTATGCTAAGAATACAAGCTTCGGTATATGGCAACCAATTGGATAAGAGCTTGCCATATGCAAACCAACTACCTACCTACTACAGGTTAGGCTCAGAGATATTGCCGGAATTACAGACCTCTGCTAGGCATAAAGTATACGACTCCCTCATATGGAAAGAAGTGGGAGATTCGTGCCTAATTGGATTAAAAGTACAGAAGGACGCCATGAGAATATGGCCAAGTTCATACGGAATAATAATGGAATAAGCTTAGTTGATAAGAAGAATGTAACCTCGAGTGAGAGGATTGGAGTAATATGAGACTGTCATGCTCCGACTTGCTCTAAGTTTACCAAGCTTGTGCGACTCGGCTAGAAGAGATAGATTAAGGTAAAGGAAGCTCTGGCCTACGACCGGACTTTTCCGCGGCCTTGGACAAAAGTAAAGATCTTGAAGATATGTGGACTAATCATAACAAAGTGCTTAAGGATGCTAACGAAAGAGGACATCAACATCCTGAAGACTTACCGAAGAGGAGACCCTCACCTCTCCCAGTACGAGCTTAATCTCGGGGACGAGATTCTTGTGAGGGGGGAGGAATGTAACATCCCAGAATTTTGAATGTTTTCTCATATGTAAATTTTGCTAAAATTTAAAACTTTTTGTTTAAACTTGTGTGCTACCAAATTTGATCCCAATTTGCTAGCCTCTCATCTCAAATTCTCTATAAAATAAAACCATATAAAAATTATTTTCAAATTATGGTTTAGATGTGAGTTGAATTTTATTTGGTTTTTATTTGAGTGTGTTTGAATTTGAAAGTATTCAAATTCAAATATATGGTTTAAACTTAATTCAAATCTATTTTCAAAACTCTTCTAACTATCTGGGCCAGCTAACTTCTTCCTAGGTCTACCGGAGCACCTCCAGCTCCTAAGTCACGGCCACCATAAACCCTGCTGCCTTCTTTCGGCCCAACAACCGGCCCACCTTTGCTCCACATCTCCGCACAGCAGAACACCCTCCCCTGTTCTTCTTCTCCCGTGCGCCGCACCACGCCGCGCCTCTGTGCCACGCCCGCGCCCGCGCACCAGGCTGTTCGCGCCGCTCCGCTGGCACGCACGCCAAGGAGTGACCGTACGCCGAGGGGTCCACAAGTTTTCCAACCCAGCGAAACCACGGAATTGCCCCTGGCAAATTCCGCCCGCCAACCTCACCTGCTCACCCCGTGCAGCGCCTTCGCCGCCAAGGAAAGGGAGGGACAAGCCCTGTCCCGCGCTGCTCCCGGTCTCCTTGACCCCTTGCCCACTCAAAACCCCAGCGGCCGTCTCCCATTTGGCTTCCTCGCCATTTGGGGTTTCTCTCCCCCAACCTCTATTCCGCCGCCGGGGGAGGTGAGAAGGGGGAAGGAGGGGAAGAGAAGGGGAAAGGAGGAGAAGAGAGGCGCGTCACCGTCTCGCCATCTCCCTGAAGCCGAAGCCGCATCTGCCGGAGTCGTCCGTGTGAAGGGGAAGGCTATCCGCGTCGAGGACACCACCGGAGCCAGAGCAAGGGAACGCGACACGCCGCCGCCACATCTCGCCGTCGCCGTCCACCTCTTCTTCGCCGCGGCCTTCACTGCGACACCTGCACCCCCGCCCCTCGGTGAGCCAGACCGCATTCCCTCTTCTCCTTGCCCGTGGGAGCGTGCCCCTGCTTCACGCCGCGCCGGCACTTGAGCCGTGCGCCTTCGCGAGACCGCCGCCGCGATACACCCCAGCAACGCGCCGGTCCTCGCCACCTCTTGTCTTACCTATGATCATGGCCTTCGAGCCGCTTGTCTGGGCGTGGCAGCCTTGCTTTGCTCGCCGATATGTTCCCCGGTCGTCGAGGCGAGAGCGCCCGTAGAGCCGCCGCCGTGGTGCACCTGGACGCCGCGACCGCGCCCTGCCTTCTTTAGTTTCATCACTGCGTTCTGTTCGTCTATCTGATGATCTTGCTTGGGATCTGGCCTTCGAGCCATGCACCGACGCCTGCCACGCCGTCGCCCCGTGCGCCGCGCTGCGGCACCGGTTCGCCGTGGGCGCGCAACAAGCGCCGAGACGCCACCAGGCTCGGCCTAAGGCTGCGCGCATGCTGCTGAGCACACCCCAGTGCTGGTCATGTGTCGCCGCTCAACACGCTCGCTTTCTCTCCGTTGCCCACCGCGCGCGCACCCGCGTCGCCACGTCGCAGCGTCACATCGACGCCGTGCCGAGAGCACCGCCGTCTCGACCCGCGCCGGCCAGGGAGCGCCACCCCAGGGGCTGTGGCTGCACAGGGAGGACCACGAGTACCTAAGGAGCACCAGCGACCGCTTGCTTGCTCTCCAGAACCACCAGCGCCGCCGAACGCCACACGCCGTCGCCGCCGCGTCTCTGCACCGGCGCGCGCCGAGTCGGGCGTGGTTGGCAAGGGGATGCCCTGTATCCCAGCGAACTCCGGGGGCCGCCACCAGACTTCTCCGGTGGAGACCTGAACGAGTAGTGGGCTGCGCAACCCAACAAGGCCCACTTTGGCCCCTATTCCTTTTTCCGATGGACGCTGCATTTATGTTCAGGGAGAACTTCTGGACTTTACTCTTTTGGCCCAAAGAGGCAGAGTCCATTGTGCCGAATCTGGCCCACCGCCACATTCGGCCTAGTAACGACCCATCATCGGTGATGCTGACGTCTCGATGATGTCATGCTGACGTCATCTCTATTTTCAAATTAAAAATCCTTTTATGTTTTATAAATGATTTTGGAAATTATTTTATAAATCCCTTTTTCTTTAAAAATTCCTAACTAATTATCCGGAGCTCCGAAAATTATGAAACCACTTGCGTTGGATTCATAATTCCGAGACACTCGCGGCTACCCTATCCTTATCCTCTCTTACCCATGAACCAAACCCCGTTTTGCCTTGCGTACTTGGAGTAGGATTCGTGGCCTCTACCGCCACTGCGCTATTGTGGGTCTGGGATGCCGGAGCCCCGCAACTAGCCACTAGCGTGCCGCGGACAGGAATAACTACCCCAGGTCATGTTCACACTGCTTTCCTTGCTTGCACCCCTTCCACCACTTTGCGCCGCAACCCGCATACCCGCTCTCGCTTTACCTTGTTTTGTGCAGCGAAGCGTGCGCAGTACCAGGTGCTTGCAACTTGGAGGCCGCACGTGATGGACGGCCGTGCCATGAGCAGTGGCCACTGCTACAAGCACGGCAACCCCGCGTTGCAACATAGCCACTACGCCGTGGTTATCGTCGCATTGCTAGCACTTGCTCCGCCGTGCTCCTGAGCACGCTATACCGTGTCGCCACCCTTTTTGGCCGACCGTAAGTCAACCCCTTTCCTCCTCTCTGCTCTGCTACCGCACACCTTGTTCTGATAATGCCTTGCCTAGCTCGTTTCTCCTTTCTCATCTCTCTTCATCCTCTGAGCTTCCGCCTTGTTGCACCTATCTGTTGCGCTAATGCTCTGCCGGCGCAATCACCAAACCTTTAGCCTTGATCGGCAATCCCACCTTGGACTAATCCTTCTTCCTAACTTATTTTCTAATATATATATATATATAAGCTAGTAGCTTAAAAATATTTTAATATAAAACTAGTTACTTTAATTTCCCTAAATTAATTAGTGCTGCTTGTAGCTAGTTCGGATTTATTTTGATTCTTCTAAATTGATGTTATTTGGAGTTAATGCTTAGATGTTTGTCGTTGTTTATTTCCGCGTCGCATCTCGTGTAGGCTTGTGATCATGTTTGAAGACCCGAGCTACGACGACGACCCGAGCAGTGAAGATTGGGAAGACCTTTGACCCGAAGGAAGGGCCCAACCTCTACTACTCTACAACGACTACCGCGCAGGTGTCATGTCACTCCCGACCATGTAGATCCCATGCATGCTATTTAGTTGCTAGTGCTTTATTTATGATGTTTTGGTTGATTGAAATGCATAGACAATCTTTCAGCCATGCCTTGATTTGTTATATCCTGTACCTTGAACCTCCTACCTTTGGTACTAGCTACAGACCCCTAGCTAGTTCCAGATATTTACTATCCTTACTTTTACTTGTTTCGTGATATGGATGGATCTCTGGTTTGGACCGAGATTGGGATATCTCGGTATTCTAGCGTGTGTTTTGGGTGAGTGTGTATCCTTGACGTGTTACCACGGGAGCGAGCCGCTTTGGTTACTTGTGAACGCCTGTCTAGGGGAGATGCGACCTGGCCTTCCGCCCTAGCGGCGTGTCGGACGGGTGGAGTTGGTGGAGTGCTCGCTCCTTGCAATTAAGGACCGATCGACTGTGTGACCTTGATCTTTGGGCTATTTTCGTACAAACCATTCGCCTTGTTATGGGCGGGGTTCGGTCCGAGAACTAGTACGTGGATGGCATCCAGCCTGTAGGCGGACCGGTGTGGTCGTGTGAGGGGGACGGGTTATACCCCCCGAGTAGACGTCGCCCCGGCTCCTCCGGGGATGGTTTCACAGCTTCGAGGCCCTGCTGGCAAGTTTCGCGCCCCAGTCAGGACGAGTCAGGCTCGGAGAGGCAGGAGAGTGCCATCCACTGCTAGGTCTCCGGCCGTTAGGTAGAGAGGTGAATCGGGGGCACCCGATTCTGCTCTACTCGGCAGGTCCAGTTGTACAAAGCTATAGTCCGTGTCCACTGGTATGGACAGCCCTTTCGATCTCTCACCTGGCTAGTATTTTCTTGTGCTGCTTCTCTCCCCCAAGTGTGTGAGCCCGGCTTGGTGCCGTTGAGATGTGGGGTAGGAGTTGGTGACCTCACATCGCAGATGAGAGTGGGATGCTGTGACTTGGTTGAGGTCCAGTGTTTTGGTGTACTTTCCTTGGTTGGGGTGTTGACCCCGGAGGCGTTGGCCTCGGAGGTGTGGATCTCCTCGGAGATGGTGACATCTCTGCAATACCGCTTACCTTGATGTTGCTACCGCTGCTTGCATAAACTTACTACAGCCAGATATAGGTTTATCCATGCATACTAGAATTCATCCACCACTTTTGCTCTTTGTTGGGAAGCTGACATGACCTACCCGCTTATCGGGTAGATGGCGATGCTTTCAGACCTGGTGATCGACTACGACATCGACGATGAAGGATGGGAAGACTAGAGCTGGTCCTACACTCAAGTTTGCATGTGGAGCTGGAGACGCTTCGCTTCGATAGATCCGCTGCGTAGACGATTTACCTTTCTTGTTTAGTCCAGTTGGACTTGTACCCGGCTTATGCTGAAATGTTGTACTCTGATGTAATAATAAAATTATGTAATTTTCCTTTTATTCCTATGTTGTATGGATTTGTACCACTTGAGACAGGGTTTGCACGTGATAGCCACTTCCTGGGACTATCACAGAGGTGCAGAGGATCGGGTTTCCAGTTTTGGAAATCTGGTTCGTTTCAGAGCATATGCAATTAAATTTGTTCATCTGCAGATCAACCTCAATTTGAAAACTCTGATGGTAAAATTCTTCTTCTTCATATTGAATAATTTTCCTTACTTCATATATCTTTTCTTTCTCAATTTCTCTCACTATGAAAGCATCTGCATAATGTAACTGAGCAAGGAACTTCTTATAAATGCTTCTTGTGTATACTTTTCCAGCATGTCTTTCTATTGGATGTTTTGTGCTGTATTTCGGTTCCAATACAGTTGATTCGAATCTATCATTATTTTCTTTCTGCAATTGGTCTTCTTGGTATAAGTTGTATTGCTCTAAGAAAGTTTCAATACTGTCTTTGCGCATGACGTAATCCTTAAAAACTGAATTCAGTCCCTCACTTCGTGATGTTGACCAGATAAATGGGCAAAACACTGTCTTTAGAAACACCGGTACCCACATTCTTCTGGATTCATACATCGCTTTCAGAGAAGCATTTTTCTGAAGGTCAGTATCAGCTTCAAGCATAGATCTCCATCCAATTTCAAATTCTTCCTCTGTCAATGAAGTATAAATTAGTTTTTCTAGTGTCCATGCAAGTCCTGGTTTGTCTTTTAGCAGCTGTCCTAAATTCTCTCTTGCATTTCTCATAATATGCCAGAAGCAGAACCTATGGACGACAGTTGACCCCCACAACTCTGAAATTGCTTTCTTGATAGTTGCGTCTTGGTCGGTCATAATAATGACTGGTTTCTTTCCTCCCATGATCTTAACAAATGTATCTAACAACCACTTGAAAGTTTTTGATTGCTGATTCTCTAACAACGCCCAACCAAAGACAACTGTCTTGCAATGTCCATTTATACCTACAATTGGAGCAAATGGCATATTGTATCTATTTGTGCTGAACGTTGTATCAAATGATATAAAGTCTCCATAAAGTGCATAATCAGTCTTTGCTTGCATATCAGTCCAAAACAAACTCATCACTGTGTTATCAGTATCTATTCTCGTTATGTATTGAAATCATGGCTTTTCTATTTCCAAGTTGTCCATGAATTTCACTGCTCTCTCTATGTCTGTATTCTTCAACCTCTTGATCTGGTTAGCCTGCCTCAAGTTGTTCAAGTCAGTTTTTGTGAAATTGAGTAAGCTTAATGTCCCATGCATCTTTCTGAAGATTTGCATTATCTTCTGTGGCTTGATTCGATGTTGCTGTAACATTCGAGAGAAGTTCTTCTCATGTTCAGTCATATGCCGATGTTTCAAGAAGAATCTTGTCAGTTCTGGATCTGATACTAACTCATGATTGTGCATATTATCAACTATAGTAATTTCCCATTTCCCATGAAGTTTACTTACTGTCACTCTCATCTTGCAATTACAGCTCTGGATAGCATACCTTTTCTCTTCCTTTGTGGGTTTGTTTTCTCTGATGGCTTTCTGAATCTGTTGCAAACTAGTGTTATTATCCTGTCTTTGTGATTTCTTCCCTTCACAACAGCAAATCTAGTGAGTTGACCATAAGCATTCACAAATCTATGTGCTTCTTCCAGTGTGGAGAAAGTCATCCCTACTACTGGTGCCTTTGCTTCTTCTACTTCATCTGGGCTAGGGAAGAAATAATCTTCGTCACCATCTTCATTCCCTTCTTCTTGTTGATCATTCTTTTCTTTTATTTGTGGTACATCTATTTGATCTTCTTGACTGCTGTAAAGGATTTTGTCTTTGTCTGCCATATCCATCAATTTCTGAATCAAAAGAATATCTAAGTAAGCAAAAAATTGCAGATGCTGATATAAACTTGCAGAATGATACAAACTGGTTTTTCCTATAATAACTAGTTATACTAACTGCTTTTTAATTCCTGATCTACATACATGATATTTCAAAATATCTATCTTACACTATTTTAATCATATACCTGAACCTTCAAATTCAATTCACTGTCCCCTTCACTACGATCAACAGCATGACTTTCTTGATAAATTTCAAGGGCTCCAAGATTAACAGCTTCCACAGAGTTACCCATCATATCTACTCCTTCAGATTCTTCTGATTCATTGAAGCAATATGTATCTTGCAGCTTTCAATTGTTAAAAAATTATGCAGATTCAAGATGTTAAGTTACCCAAAATTGCAAGCATAAGTTAAAACTACACAAAACCATTAGCATGTCGACAGAATTTGTTGGAAGGTGCTCTGCTTGAAAAAGAAATTCCTCTTCTTGTGCTGCTCTGATTTTGACCCCTGGTAGCGCACGTCCTTCTTCTGGTGTTTCTGCAGCCGTCGAGTCCATCGACGACTCCAGAAACAGCGATGAGATCTCCGCTAATCTTTGCCTCGACGACGTCTTGAGAGCCATGTGTGGTTCGAGGACCGGTGGATGGTCGCTTCCTGGTGTGATGAGTGATTGACAACGTGGTGTGGACTGATTCTTGGCTAAGTATTACAGGTGCAGGTTGCGGCTTGACTGGTGTTGGTGCAGGTGAAGAACAAGCGCGAAAGGTCGTTGCCGGTGAGGCCTCCAGGTGTGGAGAAGACAAGTAGGCTTGGTTCGAGGGACCCGGTGGCCAGCGGGGTCAAGTGCGGGCCGCATGGTGGCAAGAACGGCAAGATGAAGTCATGGACGGTTTCTTGGTTGAGCCTCAAAACCAAGGTCGAGCCGGGACTACGTGGGAGCCGAGTCATGAGTGGTGATTGGCGGAGGCTACACCGAGTTCGCGGGGTTTCCAGTGGTTCACCAGAAAACCACTGGGTTCCTTGGTTGATCCACAAAGCCAAGACCGAAGAACCGAAGACGGAGGTGCAGCAGCTCCAGACCGGTCTGACCGGTGGGTCTGACCGGTCTGACCGGTGGGTATCGGTCTGACCGGTGAGGAGCACCGGTCTGACCGGTGTGCGATGACGTAGTCCGGAATCTTCGAAGCGGAGGACACGCGCCGGGATCGCAAGGCTTGCGTCGAGGCTAAGCAAGTTTGCGGTCGCTGGGCATCCGTCCGATGGTGCGAAGACAAAGATTTCCGATTTCGCCCTTGAGGGGCATGTATCCCTAGTTAGCTAGTAAGGGTATTTTCGTCTTTCGGTTGGCTCCATATAACCCAAGTGGTGAGAGGATGGCAGCCATCTCTGGGAACCCTAGCTCATTTGGTTTTCCTATTTTCTCTTCCTATTTTCCTTAGGATTTTCATAGGACTAGCTTGAGAGCTTCATGGTGAGATCTTGTGAGAGGGAAGGATGATCGGGCGGCAAGCTAGACCTTGTATGAACCTATTTGGTATGTATAGATGATTCGGCGTGGTTCCTCAAGGCTTGGTTGTGTCTTTCCCGTTTCTCCTTTTTGGTGATTTTCGAAGGTTTTTCTTGGCGAATTTCTTGTGGCGGTTTTGAGACCTTTCTCTTTGGTATTTGGTGGGGGATGTATGCATGAACCCCTCGTGGTTCTTTTTCCTTTGATTCCCCTCCCAAATCCGTGAGTAAAGGGGCTCAAATTTTGGGGTTTTCGTGGTTCTAGGGTTCGTGGTGTTCTTGGCGGAAATCCTTCGATTCCTCTTGATTCAACGAGTTTTGGTGGACCAAATCTTGGCTATGGAGTGCCCATGAGGTCTTCCTACTATCCCCAAAGTCTTGTGCGAATCCGTGGAGCGAATCGGGAGATCGGGAGTTGGATTTGGGGGAGTTGACTCGCGGGCGCTGTTCATCCCGAGCTGCCCAGGCGCGACCGGTCTGACCGGTGCTCTTGACCGGTCTGACCGGTGCTAGGCCTTGGTGGGTTTTTGTCTCGGGGAATAGCCTTGTCCGTGTGGTTTTGTCCCGTGGTCCTGCTGTCCAGTTCTTGGCCCGTTTGGAGTTGTCTTGCTAGACTTTGTGAGGGGTTTTCCTTCTTGGCAGGTTGTTCTTTGGTGGTGGTGTTTGTTCCAGGGCCTAGAGGAGTCACTGAGGCTCCCTGGAACGTTTGTTGTGCGACTGCTGTAGCCACCGGCCTGACCGGCGCTGTCCACCGGTCTGACCGGTGCCACCGGTCTGACCAGCGCAGGCCATCGGTCTGACCAGTGTAGCACAGGCAGCAAGCCGTGCAAGTTTCCGCTGTGTGTGTTGGGAGTTTTGGTTCGGAAGGTTGTGTGTTGGTTCCTAGGACCAGTAGCGATCCAGTGGCTACGTGGTCTTGACCAACTTGGGTAGTTGAGTCGGAGAAGTGTTTCGGAAGCCGTGTTCGTCTTGTTGGAGTTCCCATCTCCTTCGAGAAGAATTTTTATCGGCTCCCATTCACTCCCCCCCTCTCTGGTTCGCCTAATCGGTCCTTCAATTGGTATCAGAGCCGGTTCGGGTCTTCATTGACTCTTACCAGTCTAAGATCCAAAGATGGCGTACCAGGAACGTGGTTCGGGTCCTCCGCACTTCGATGGGAAGAACTACCAGATGTGGCAGAGGCGGATGGCAGCGTTCCTCCGCGGAAAGAGTCAGATCCTTTGGGACGTTACAGTGAACACAGCTTATGTTCATCCGATTAACTTCCTTGCTCCAGGATCGAGGGATATGTTCAAAGCCAACAACAAGGCTGTCGACTACTTGTTTCGTGCTCTGTGTCAGCCTGAATTCGATCGGGTTCAAACAGAGGACTTAGCTTGTAGGATTTGGGAGCAGTTGAAGGATGCACATGCTGGGAATGCTCAGGTTCAGGCTCGGATGTACACGACTTACCGGAGAGAGTACGAGAACTTCACTCATCTCCCCGGCGAGTCCGTCGATGCCCTTTTCCAGCGGTTTACGATCGTTGTGAACAACATGAGAGCCAATGTGGTTGTGCTCCCATACGATGATCATGATAGAGCTGTGAAGCTCTTGCACTCGTTGGATCGTACCGTATGGGACGGGAAGTTTGAGGCTATCGTTGAGTCCGAGAAGTATGACACCTTGACCGTGAACGAGCTGTTCTTGAAGCTCAAGTCGGCTGAGTTGGACCGTGGTATGACAGCCAAGATCGAGAGACCGACTGATTCTCATAGTCTTGCTCTCGTTGGTGGCAAAGGAGCTAAGTCTAACGCTAACGCATCCTCTAGGATGTACTCTCTGTCTTCTTTGGTGCCTTTGCCAGACGAGGAGTTCGACGTGCTTGGAGAGGACGAGCTGGCGTTGCTGACCAGGCGGTTCGAGAGGCTTCACGAGAACCGGGTGAACACGAGGAGGACAGCACGGACGTGCTTTCAGTGCGGCAAGTCAGGACACTTCGTCACCGAATGCCCGGAGAAGATGGAGAACAAGGACGGTTACAAGGACAGCTACAGGCACCAGTCGAGCAAGGACGGCAAGTACCGATCAAGGCGCGATCACAAGCATAAGAACAAGCACAAGAACAAGCACAAGGACGAGCGACGGTCGAGGAAGAAGGACGGCCGCGGTAGGAAGGCCCGAGCGATGGTCAGAGCGAGCGACGTCGACTCCAGCTCCGCCTACTCTTCCTCGAGCTCGAGTAGTAGCGAAGATGAAGGTGATCGGCGCAAGAACAAGAAGGCGTCCAGGAACTTGAGCGGGTTGAGCTGCTTCGCGGGAGATGGCTTCTGCGGCATGGCTCGTAGCTCCGGCAGCAAGAAGAGTCACCAGAGCGACTCGGACTCTGACTCCGAGGATGAGGTATGTGATGAGCTCTCTTCTTTGCGCAAGGAGAATGATGAGTTGGTTGACTTGCTTGATAATCGCGATCACATGCTTAGAGAGGCCAAGAAGATGAGGAAGGAGCTTAGGGCCTCACTAGAAGATGCTAGGAACCATGTGGCTGAGCTAGAAACCCAGAACCTAGATGCTAAGCTTGAGATTGATTCGCTTAAGGCTTCTCCTGTGGTTTCTGATGAGATTGATTGCTGTGATTGCTCTGTGTACCTAGCTGATCTTACTGCTCTTAAGGATAAGCGTGCCTCTACTTGTGATGAACTAGATATACTTAGGGTTGAAGTGGTTGAGCTTAAGTCTAGACCTGCTTTGCTAGGTGCTTGTACTTCTTACCCTGTTTTGCATGGAAAGATTGATGAGATGCATGCTTACACTGTTTCGCTTGAGGCTAAGTTGAAAGAGCCTATTCCCACTTCTTGCTCTACTTGTGAATTGCATGCGGTTAAGAATTTGGAGCTTGCGCATTATGTTGATCGCTTGCAGGATGAGAATGATGAGCTGAGGAAATGTATGAGCTGGTTGTCGGGTCAGGAGCCTCAGCTTGGTATCATGATAGCGGCTTTCAAACGCTATGATGGTCAGGCACTTGGGGCTAACAAGCTTGGAGAGAACAGTGGTGTGGGAGTTGAGAGAGTTGGAGAGATCCCTATCACACCACCAAACAGACATAAGAACAAGTTTGAGCCCAAACCTAACCATCTCAGAAACAAACTTGACACTACTCCAGATCCACCCATATTCTCTCACCCAACAAATGATTTCCAAAAACCGGTGAAGTTTGTGAGCCCAAAGGGAGGTGAGGAAGGAGAGAAGAAGGGTGAGAAACCGAGTGAGCAGCCCCAACCCAAGTCTAAGCCTAAGCCACAGCCCAGGAAGTTCCATTGTGGGTATTGTGGGAGAGATGGTCACAAGGATGAGTTTTGCTTCAAGAGGAAGCGTGAGGAGAGAATGGCTAGAGAGTGGGCTAACAATGACAGGTACCACCCCTCTAATGGTGTGCCTGAGCCTCGTATGCAGATGCCCAGGGCCAAGGCGATTGTGAGGACGGTTCTGGCTTGGGGAGACCGGAAGGCAGCAGGTGGTGCTGCTGGCCGAGCTACACCGGTCAGAACGGTGTGCTACACCGGTCAGACCGGTGCAGGTTTGGGCAGACAGCGAGTTGGTTTTCGTGCTCGTGAGGATGCTCGGTTTGGTTCTGGTGGTCGTGGTTCTGGTGGTTGGTCTGGAAAGTTTGCAGGTGGTCAGTTTGCTAGGCGTTCTCCACCTCGTGCTCAATACGAGGGTGGGAGGAGTCGTAGCTTTGAGATGGAGAGGAGGAACGGTCCACGGTTTTCCTTTCGTGGCTTTCGTTCTCCTCCAGCTAGAGAGGGTTGGTTCCCTCATACTGGTTACCGTGGTGGTGTTCGTGGTGGTAGCTTTGATGGGCATGATGATTTGGTTTGTGCTAACCCCACTTTGGAGCAAATGGCTCGGCACTGGTTTTACTCTTTTGGTACTAACCCCAGTGCTGAGTCGTTTGTTCACTCACGTGCTCGCTTTTGAATTTCAAGTGGGAGACTTGAGGAACGTTTGGTTGATTGACTCCGGTTGCTCGAGGCATATGACCAGGGACAAGGGGTGGTTCTCAAGTCTCGTCCCGGTGGTGTCCAAGACATACATCACCTTTGGGGACAATGGGCGAGGGCGTGTGCTATCAGAAGGTGAGATCAAGGTAAGAGACAAGGTCACTCTCAGGCGTGTTGCTCTTGTTCAATCGCTCGGGTTCAATTTGCTTTCGGTGTCCCAGCTTTTGGATGAGGGCTTTGAGGTGTTGTTTCGGCCTGGTGGTTCTCGGATTTTAGATTCTCGAGGGGACCTAGTTTGCATGGTCGTTCCCGAGGGTCAAGTGTTCTGATCTGATTTCTCTCAGTCTTCTGGTGTGGAGCGTTGCTTTTTGGCTGGTTCTTCGAGTGAGTTGTGGAAGTGGCATAGGAAGTTGGGTCACTTGAGCTTTGACCTTTTGTCTCGCTTGAGTAAACTCAATTTGGTCCGAGGATTGCCACGGTTGAGGTTTGAGAAAGAGTTGGTTTGTGCGCGGTGTAGGCATGCCAAGATGGTAGCCTCTTCTCACCCGCCTCTCACCGATGTGATGACTGAACGTCCATGCGAGCTGCTCCATATGGACCTTGTTGGCCCAGCTCGTGTGCGATCTGCGGGTGGGAAGTGGTATGTCCTTGTTGTGGTGGACGACTACTCTCGGTATCTGTGGGTGTTCTTTCTTGAGGAGAAAGGGGAGACATTTGGTTTTGTTCGAGATCTTGTCTTGAGGTTAAGAAACGAGAGGCACGGAGATGCCATACGAGCGATCCGCAGTGACAATGGCTCGGAATTCAAAAACTCTCGCTTCGAAATCTTTTGCCATGACTTGGGTCTTGAACACCAGTTTTCGAGTCCGTATACGCCTCCCCAGAATGGCGTGGTGGAAAGGGAAAACAGGACCTTGTGCGAGATGGCTCGGACGATGCTCGACGAGCATAGGACTCCGAGAAGGTTCTGGGCTGAGGCGGTCAATACCGCGTGCTATGTGTCGAACAGGATCTACCTCAGGGTTCACAAGAAGAAAACCTGTTATGAGTTGATGCACGGTCGCACACCCAAGGTGAGTCACTTCCATGTCTTTGGTTGTAAATGCTTCATTCTGAAGAAAGGGAAGAAGTTGGACAAGTTCGAGGCTAGGTCTGTCGATGGCATTTTCTTTGGTTATGCATCTCATTCTAGAGCATTTCGTGTGCTCAATCTTGAAACTAACCAAATCGTGGAGACTTGCGAGGTAACCTTCGACGAGACACAGCCACGTAGTCAGCTTGTTTTTGAGTGTGCAGGTGACGACGAACTTGGCGAGGAGATATTTCAGGAGGAGGAGCATGAACATGGAGATGACGAAGATGGCGGTGTGGTGCCCGCGGCTGAACATGTACCTACTACTTCGACGACGATCGAGAACGGGCCCTCTCCCACACCTACAACGACAAACCTAGATCAAGGCGAAGCTGCTGTTGAGGGGGAGGTAGCATCAAGGCGAGAACCTCCCCGGCGAGTGCAAGTGGATCACCCAGCTTCGAGAATCATCGGCGACATGAATGAACGTACTACACGGTCGAGGGTTCGGAACAATTCTCATTTCGCTCATGCTGCTTTTGTTGCCACCTTTGAGCCCAAAGACATTGGACACGCGTTATCTGATCATAATTGGGTAAATTCGATGCATGAGGAGTTGGAGAATTTTGAGAGGAACCAAGTTTGGATGTTGGTTGACCCTCCCCCAGGGTGTAAGCCGATTGGGACAAAATGGGTGTGGAAAAATAAAGAGGGAGAGAAAGGAGAAGTGGTGAGGAACAAGTCAAGACTTGTTGCTCAGGGGTACAGTCAGAAAGAGGGGATCGACTACGAGGAGACTTTCGCTCCTGTAGCTCGTTTGGAGGCGATCAGGATCCTTCTAGCCTTTTCCGTGGCTAAAGGGTTCAAGTTGTACCAGAAGGATGTGAAGAGTGCTTTCCTGAACGGTGTGTTGGAGGAAGAGGTGTATGTGAGGCAACCACCGGGGTTTGAGAGTGAGAAGTACCCCCACCGGGTGTACAAGTTGAGGAAGGCGCTGTATGGGTTGAAGCAGGCGCCTAGAGCTTGGTATGGTAGGTTGAGGGGGTTCCTGTTTGAGAGAGGGTTTGAGATGGGGAAGGTCGATCAGACCTTGTTTCTCCTGAGGCAGGGCAGAGATATCCTGATTGTGCAGGTATACGTGGATGATATTGTATTTGGTGGCTCGTCTAACTCTCTTGTTGCAAGGTTTGCAGAAGACATGAGCAGGGAATTTGAGATGAGCATGATGGGTGAGTTGCAGTTCTTCCTCGGGCTACAAATCAAGCAATCAAAGGAAGGAACATTTGTGCACCAAGCTAAGTACACCAAGGACATTGTGAGGAAGTTCAAGATGGAGGACTCCAAGGCCATGGCGACGCCTATGAGTACGACTACAGCTCTTGATGCGGACGAGGAAGGTGAACACGTGGACCAGAAGGAGTACCGGAGCATGATCGGGTCACTCCTCTACTTGACGGCGACGAGGCCGGACATCCAATTCTCGGTATGTCTGTGCGCTTGTTTTCAAGCGTCTCCGAGGACTTCGCATCGGCAAGCGGTCAAGTGCATTTTCAGGTATTTGCGACACACTCCCGACTTCGGCCTGTGGTACTCTGCGTCTTCTTCTTTGGCGCTTCATGGTTTTTCAGACGCAGATTTTGCCGGGTGTCGGTTGGATAGGAAGTCCACTTCTGGGACTTGCCAGTTCTTGGGTTCTTCTTTGGTGTCTTGGTCTTCCCGCAAACAGTAGAGTGTTGCTCAATCCACTACCGAGGCAGAGTATGTGGCCGCAGCTAGTTGTTGCTCTCAGCTCCTTTAGATCACATACACCATGAGTGACTTTGGTGAGGAGTATACCCATGTCCCACTTCAATGTGATAGCACCAGTGCCATAAGCGTTGCAAAGAACCCAGTGCTCCATTCCAAAACTAAGCACATAGAAGTGAGGTACCATTTCCTGAGAGACAATGTAGAGAAAGGGAAGATAGCCATGATCCATGTACCTACACATGACCAACTAGCCGATATTTTCACCAAACCCCTAGATCAAGCAACTTTCACTCGTTTGCGGGTGGAACTTGGTGTGTGTTTGATTTCTTGAGTTGGTGTGTGGGAGCTCCTTTGTAGCAAATGTATAGCTTTCCTTTGTGCATTTCTTGCATTTGGCATGGCATATGTAACATGATGTATAGGCATCTTTGTATCTTAGGTTGCATGCATTTTGTATCATATGCATTGTTTAGGAAAAGCTTCTCCTATATACATTGTTCACCATGGAATGATATATATGTCTTTGTGAGCTAGTTTGGTAAGCTATGGTTAGTTTGGCTTAGCTCTTGATAATCTTGGTTTATATCCATGGTTGATGGCTATGTTTTTGAAAAATCTCATATGTATGCTCTCTTATGAGTAAATGCCTTTATATGATCTTGACATATTTTTGTGGCTTGGCTATGCTTAATTTGTGGTTGGATAGCTTATTTTGATCATATGGGGCCAAAGGCTCATTTGCCATCATGAATGTTTAGCCCCCATGCTTGATCTTATGGAGGGGCGTAAGTTCCTTTTTGTCGCAAAGACATTTCATGTATCAATTTCAAATCTGAAAATGAAATGTAAATTGCTTGGAAAATGTGCTCCCATGTCATATGTGCTAATTTTAATTTGCTTTGGGTGCTAAACCGTTGCATGATGCCTACCAATGAGAAGTCTCATATATAGAAGTAGGCACATGGCTCGGTGGTTTTGACATGACATGAGGTGCTTGTGGGTGTTTATGATGGTCTTATGCTTAGAATGGTTGTCCTAGCATGAAGTTTGTGTGGCTTTGCCATTTTGATATGTTTTGCTCATGTTTAGGACTTTGCTCATGAGAGGGTCAATTTTTGCAAAATTGCTCAATTCTATCTTAGCTTCGTCCAATGGTTGTGAAACTTGGTGATCATGAAGTTGATGTCTTTACGAAGCTATAGAGTATCTAACTTGCTCATTTGGACATGTGTAGCATCATATGTTGAATTTTGTCTATTTGAGAAGCTCTAGGTTGCATTTTTTGCATTTTTGGCTTGATTCATGCATTGTCAACAAGGGGGAGAAGTTTGAGCATGTTTTGGCCTACTGAATGCATTTGGAAGGTTTTCAGGTGGTTTCGAGCCATTTCTGGGCTCTGTTGTGCACCGGTCTGACCGGTTGAGGTCACCGGTCAGACTGGTCAGAGTGCTGGTCCTGTTCACATGTTGAGCACCGGTCTGACCGGTCAGAGCTGAGCTGTTGCAGCTGCTCTGTTTCGTGATGTGGTTCGCATGCATTCGTCCAGGGGGAGGTGCATTGGTTCAGGGTGAGCTTGCATGTGTGCAGGGGGAGCTCTTTGTGGTTTTCGAGCTTTGGTTTGATGGTTTGTGCTCTTTGCTTGAGCATGTTTTGTCTCGGATGTGTCGAGCCGTTGCCCTTGCCTAAGGGGTCCGAGACTTGTCTTCTTCAAGTGATCTTGCTCTTTGCCTTTTCTTTGGCTTTCGATCGCTTGTTGGAATTTCTTTTAGTCGTTTCTTTTCTTTTTCTTTTCTCTTGGTTACCAAAACGTGTGTGTTGTCAATGCACTCATCAAGGGGGAGATTGAGAGCCATGTGTGGTTCGAGGACCGGTGGATGGTCGCTTCCTGGTGTGATGAGTGATTGACAACGTGGTGTGGACTGATTCTTGGCTAAGTATTGCAGGTGCAGGTTGCGGCTTGACTGGTGTTGGTGCAGGTGAAGAACAAGCGCGAAAGGTCATTGCCGGTGAGGCCTCTAGGTGTGGAGAAGACAAGTAGGCTTGGTTCGAGGGACCCGGTGGCCAGCGGGGTCAAGTGCGGGCCGCATGGTGGCAAGAACGGCAAGATGAAGTCATGGACGGTTTCTTGGTTGAGTCTCAAAACCAAGGTCGAGCCGGGACTACATGGGAGCCGAGTCATGAGTGGTGATTGGCGGAGGCTACACCGAGTTCGCGGGGTTTCCAGTGGTTCACCAGAAAACCACTGGGTTCCTTGGTTGATCCACAAAGCCAAGACCGAAGAACCGAAGACGGAGGTGCAGCAGCTCCAGACCGGTCTGACCGGTGAGGAGCACCGGTCTGACCGGTGTGCGACGATGCAGTCCGGAATCTTCGAAGCAGAGGACACGCGTCGGGATCGCAAGGCTTGCGTCGAGGCTAAGCAAGTTTGCGGTCGCTGGGCATCCGTCCGATGGTGCGAAGACAAAGATTTCCGATTTCGCCCTTGAGGGGCATGTATCCCTAGTTAGCTAGTAAGGGTATTTTCGTCTTTCGGTTGGCTCCATATAACCCAAGTGGTGAGAGGATGGCAGCCATCTCTGGGAACCTTAGCTCATTTGGTTTTCCTATTTTCTCTTCCTATTTTCCTTAGGATTTTCATAGGACTAGCTTGAGAGCTTCATGGTGAGATCTTGTGAGAGGGAAGGATGATCGGGCAGCAAGCTAGACCTTGTATGAACCTATTTGGTATGTATAGATGATTCGGCGTGGTTCCTCAAGGCTTGGTCGTGTCTTTCCAGTTTCTCCTTTTTGGTGATTTTCGGAGGTTTTTCTTGGCGAATTTCTTGTGGCGGTTTTGAGACCTTTCTCTTTGGGATTTGGTGGGGGATGTATGCATGAACCCCTCGTGGTTCTTTTCCCTTTGATTCCCCTCCCAAATCCGTGAGTAAAGGGGCTCAAATTTTGGGGTTTTCGTGGTTCTAGGGTTCGTGGTGTTCTTGGCGGAAATCCTTCTATTCCTCTTGATTCAACGAGTTTTGGTGGACCAAATCTTGACTATGGAGTGCCCATGAGGTGTTCCTACTATCCCCAAAGTCTTGTGCGAATCCGTGGAGAAAATCGGGAGATCGGGAGTTGGATTTGGGGGAGTTGACTCGCGGGCGCTGTTCATCCCGAGCTGCCCAGGCGAGACCGGTCTGACCGGTGCTCTTGACCGGTCTGACCGGTGCTAGCCCTTGGTGGGTTTTTGTCTCGGGGAATAGCCTTGTCCGTGTGGTTTTGTCCCGTGCTCCTGCTGTTCAGTTCTTGGCCCGTTTGGAGTTGTCTTGCTAGACTTTGTGAGGGGTTTTCCTTCTTAGCAGGTTGTTCTTTGGTGGTGGTGTTTGTTCCAGGGCCTAGAGGAGTCACTGAGGCTCCCTGGAATGTTTGTTGTGCGGCTGCTGTAGCCACCGGCCTGACCGGCGCTGTCCACCGGTCTGACCGGTGCCACCGGTCTGACCGGCGCAGGCCATCGGTCTGACCGGTGTAACACAGGCAGCAAGTCGTGCAAGTTTCCACTGTGTGTGTTGGGAGTTTTGGTTCGGAAGGTTGTGTGTTGGTTCCTAGGACCAGTAGCACTCCAGTGGCTACGTGGTCTTGACCAACTTGGGTAGTTGAGTCGGAGAAGTGTTTCGGAAGCCGTGTTCATCTTGTTGGAGTTCCCATCTCCTTCGAGAAGAATTTTTATCAGCTCCCATTCACTCCCCCCCTCTCTGGTTCGCCTAATCGGTCCTTCACATCTCCGGCGCCGGCGACAACATCTTCAGCGAAAATATGTACTGCTCCAGAATACTCTTTTCCGATTCGAACACAACAGAGATAAGCTTGTGAAAGAGGAAAGAAAGTGAACCACATGAAGGGTATTATCGTCTTTTTTATGCGTCCACTTGTTATAATGTCCATTTTAAAGGTGTGGAAGCAAGGGTAAATTTGGAATTTCGCCTGACTTAATGTCCGTTCCAACGGGTCCACTATTTCTTCTTCCCTCACTCACGGGCCTCTTCTCGAGTAGCACGCTCAGCTTGACAGAGTTTCACCGTTGCGCTTGCCGCACGGCGGCGATTCGGCCGCGCTGATGGCCGACGGTTCAAGGTTACCTAATTTGCTACCAGTTCCTCTTTTTTTAGAGTACCACCTTTCATTTGATTCAGGAAAACAACCTATGACTGCTTCACGGTTCTAAAATTAAATTTTTGTCGCTTTTTCAGATTCGTGTAACCAAATGTTTCTTCAGATTTGTGTAATCAAATGTTTGCATCCGTTAATTTGTAAATGACAGGAGGTTTGTATCAATATTAGGGTTCTTTTGTCATCTGTGGATATAGGAATGTTAGAGCTTCATTTATTTTTGTGATTAGTTTTTGGCTTACTTAATTAATAACAGAATGAATAATATAGAACCATGCTTTATAGTAAGAAATGCTTCATTATTTAATGTTTCATTTTTTGCTCTAAGTTTACTATCTTATTCTTTAAAACATAGATTTCTTGTGCACAATATGGATAAGAACAGTATGAATAAACGAACTTTAGTGACTGAGTCATTGGCGTGCAAAAAAAGCAAGGTAACGATCATTGCCGTGCACAATTTCCTCATTCTTTTTTATCAAATAATTTGCACCTTCTGGCAACATGATGTATATTAAGTGTTCTATGTTGTGCAATTTCTTTTGTATCAGGTTGTTCATGACAAGTTGTTCATGAATGGTAGCATCAGGCATTAGGCAGTTGTTCTGATAGATGTTCATATTTGTTTCTGATAATTCACTATTTTGTTTTATTAGTAGTTGTTATTTCTTTCTGAATATTGAAACTTGTTCATGATAGAATATGTAAGGTTACTCCAAGTATTTGCAATCCTGCTCATGCAATAAAATATGTTCCATATTTTTAATTATTTATCTAATGATTCTTTTAATCAGGTCTACCCAAATAATGGTTCATTACACATGTTCATTGATGTTATGCAAAACCTCACTAAAGAACAGAAACATGTTGTTCAAGACTTGGGTTTTTCAAATCTATTGGGTTTGTCATCACCTGAGATACAGACACCGCTTCTTCGTTGGCTGGTGAATCATTTTGATGTTGCAAGCAGAACATTGAATCTACCTAATGGTTTCTCCCTCACTTTAAATGCAAAATGTGTGCAGAGAATTCTTGGTATACCTTATGGTGGTACTCCAGTCATCAACAAAGGAACTTTACAATCATATCAAATTTTGAAAAGTGAAGTTCCTTGCAAAGGGAGAACTCCAACTGTTATTGAGCTCTGTGCTATGGTTACATCAGATTTGGTGGGTGCTCAATTCGCAAGGATATTCATGCTTTTGTCTTTGTCAGCATTCCTATGTCCAAACAGTAAGGATTCATGCAGCACAAAGTATTGTTCTGCTCTGGTCAATGTTTGTTTTGTTAGAGATCTAGACTGGTGTTCATATGTCTTGGAGTGGTTAGTGTCATACATTGCTAAGTACAAGAAACTTGATGATCAAGCAAAGTCATGCAAAATTGGTGGTTGCTGTCATATCCTTATAGTAAGCTTCCTTTATATTCTTTAATTGCACTAGTACATTTTTTTTCCTGTGTTGATCATATTATTAACTAAATTTTACTTTTTGTAGATAAGCTATCATTCAATCTAGGAACTTCATGCCCTCGCTTTGAACTTTGGTCTCAAACAATTGTAGATGCAGTATCTCTACTAGATTGTATTCCTGGATCAAATTCAGAATTCGGAAAACTTGAAGTAAGCTTTTGCTTTATGCTATAAAAATCATTGTTCTAAATTTCGAATATTTTTGTTCTACATGTTAATAATTTTTGTTCTTCATTTTTGATAGATGAAACATCTTTGCCGCACTCCTTTCATAGACTGTTTTTCAAAAGATCAATGCTGCCAAGACTTAGTGAATTTTGTGAAACAGTACAGCAAATATAACTTACCTGCTTCAACTGAAGAATATGTAAGTGATGTTTATTTATTTAAATTTATATTGTTATATTTTCATATTAATTACTAATATTCGCCCAGCCGTCTTTTCAGGTTATGGATTCTGTGTCTGTGATTTGTGAGAAGCTGAAACAATCTGTTGTACCAAACTTGTGCGCAGATATCTGCTCCATTTTGACTAACATGTTACATTCAATGTTTATGACAAGAAACCTTAGACAGAATGACATAACATATCTACAAGACTCAGACTCTGAAGATGAATCTCAATCATCATCAGTTTCTCCTATTTGTGAAACAATAAGGCACACTCTATCAGATGAAGAGTTGGAATACTTGTGCAAATACTTTCCATCACTCCCTATTCCAAATCTTGATTGCTCTCCTATTCAACTTTTCGACATACTGGACTTAATGAAACTGGAGCTGTTAGAACATGATGATGAATTTTTCACAGATTTCTCTACTCTATTTCCAACTATAGAAGACAATTTCTCTTTTGCTTTTGGAAATTCAAATTATTATCAGAAAATTACAAATGAGATACAGGATTCTGAAGATATTGATTTGCTTTCATTAGCACAATGTGAGTGTCAAATATACAATCTTTGTATCTCATACTGCCCTCAGTACATAATGTGTATACCTATAATTTCTTTTATGTTCTCTACATATACTATTATAATTTTGTTGCCTCTCATTCTGTTGTAAGTTTCCTGGAACTAATTACATATTTTGTAATTGAAGCAATGTTTAAACTTGGTAATGCAACAAACTATTGATGACTCATGTTACAAATATCTTGTAGATTTAACAGTAAAACTAGTTGTTCTTTTTTGTTTTTTAGAATTGAATTTTTTTTATTCTGCATGTATAGCAATATGCTCCAGTAGTTTTGTCAGTTTGTTCTATGCATATCAATATTGTTCCAATTTTTAGTTCTATTGTATGATATTATCATCTCTGTCTCTTTTTTTATACTAGTGTCAATAGATGTAATACCAAGTCCTGAGAAAACTGAAGATACAAGTTTCTTGGAGGGTACAGTCTTCTCAATCAGCAACTGCAAAATTTCAAAACAGCCTCTAGTTGAAAAAATCGATGCATTCATTAATGATTCATCAGTAAACAAACAACATCAACATTCAGCTCCCTCTTATCAGTACACCAATTCGGAACAAAGTAAATTTTATGGGTTGTCTTTGAATGAAAGACTACAAGGTGTTGCCCTATATCAATCTACTAGTCACTGCAGCCAACAGTCTGATGTCCCACAATTTGATCTTTTTGGATATTATGAACTAGATGAGGAAGAAGACCAGATAGCTCAGGCCGTAGATGATTCTGTACTACACAGCTTGCAAGCAAAATTTCGAAATGCAGCTGAATTGCTTAATGAGGAATCTAAAAATCCTTCACAGTCCACATCAAGGTTTTCTAGGGAAACAAACAAAGTTCAACTGATCTTTGCTACTGAAAGTGAAATGCAGCTATTCAAATCAATGACAAGTAACATCTGCAAAGAAATAAGGTATTTGTAGCTTTCAAACTATTAACTTTTATGTAATCTTTTTATTATTTAAATGTATTTGACTAATTATTTATTCTTCCTAATTAATGTTCAACATGTAGAGCAATCTGTTCTACCTTTAAAAGGTTGTTGTTCTTTCAGTTGTTCTGTTCTGTTCTGATACATTATTTACTTGTTTTGGTTCCATATTGTATACAAGTATAAAACTATCTGTTCAGATTTGTACTAATGGAACTATAATAGTTAGTCGTTGGAACTATAATAATTTCTTGTTCTGGCTTCATAATGTATATAACTTCTTTTATATTCCTTTTTAGGAGCACAAAAATTTTCCAGAATTCCTATTGCTGGGTTGATCAGTATAAATTATCGTTGTCAATGATGAGTGGTGGTTGGTTACATTATCACGTAATGGACTGTTTCTCTGTAATGCTTCAATGCCATCAAGAATTGTTATTGTTTGAGAACATATCCATCTGTTTTTCTGTTCTTATATAATTAATAAAAAATTCTATCTAACATTTCTGTATTGTCTTTCCTGTAGAAAATTCTTATGAATCAAGAAATAAATTTTGATAACTACAAGCTGAACTTCCTTGAGACTGCTAGGGTTACATTATACAATGCAGGACTGGTAATTCATTTTATGAAAATTACACATTTACATTTGATTCCTTCACATTTATATACTATTTTGGCAGTTGTCCTTTTTTGTTCTGGCACTTTAATTATTTTAATATGTTCAACCTATAATAGTCTGGATGTATATGAATATATTCTACCTATAATAGCTTGTTGTTCTGGAAGTTTATTTTCTTGTTCTTCCTATATAATATTCTTACTGTATAGGAATTTGTTCAACCTACTATACATTGTTGTTCTGGCATTTGTTCTCTTTTGTTTTGGCAGTTTGTATCCTTGCTCTGGCTACATTATGCTCTGCATGTTTAGGAACATGTTCTACCTATTATAACCAGTTGCTCTGGCATTTGTTCTGTGTTGTTCTGGCAGTTTGTATCCTCTGAATGTTTAGAAACATGTTCTACCTATTATAACCAGTTGTTCTGGCATTTGTTCTGTTTTGTTCTGACATTTTATTTCCTTGATCTGGCTACGTTATACTCTGCATGTATATGAATATGTTCAAACTATTATACCTAGTTGTTCTAACAGTTGTTATGTTTTGTTCTGACATTTTGTTCTGACATTTTGTTCTGAAATTTTATTTCTATTATAGAACATTTTCATATAGTAATATGTTCTATCTATTATAGCCAGTTGTTCTGGTTGTAGTTCTGTTTTGTTCTGATAATTTACATACTTGTTCTAGCTTACATAATCTATCCAAGTATAAAACTATTTCTTTTGTGTTATAAAGAATGATGTCATAAATTGCTGTTTTTTGCAGGTGTACATTCCTTGTTTTTATGAGAATCAGTGGATACTTGTTGTTGTCAATTTCCTCAACAACAGCTTTGACATCCTTGATCCAAATCCAAATATGAATATGGCTAAAGTAATCGTCCACACTGTCATTTTTAATTTTTCCAAATTCTTCACTCTTGGCTTTCCAAATTCTGTCAGTTATGAAATAATGAAATTTGAAGTCAAATACATATCAGTTCCGAAATACAAGTTCAGGTTAGGCATCAAATTATTTCTTTAAATAATTTCACTTGAATTAATTTTTTAAACTGACATTATGTTTATTAATGTTCTTTGTTAGGTATGATTCAGGAATCTTCGTATTGCAATTTATGCAGACTTATAATGGAACTTCAACCATGCCATTTTCAAATGTAAGTATCTTTTTTCAAATGTCATTTGTCCTGAACCACTTATTCTGGTGAACATTGAACATTCAAGTGCTTTGTTAAATATTTTAAAGAGTATGAATGGTAATGTATGGTTTTTGCAGGCAGACATTGTTCCTCTTCGTGCCAAATTTTTATTTCAGTTATGTTCCAGTCAATTTAACAAGAAAAAGGCAGAGTTCATTGCAAAGTTTCTTACTCACAATGTAAGTTTGTTTCAATATTAAATTCTTAACACTCATTCTGCTTTATTATTAGCGTTTATTCATTCTGTTTTAAATGATATTCAAACTTTTTTTGAATATATTAAGATTGTAATCCCATTTATTATTGTGATAGTTGTTGGTATATGTTATAAAAAATATCTTTGCTCAATAATACTTGTCCCTCAATAATACTGTTATTTTATTTCTTTGCTCAATATACCATGTCAAACTTTTTCTTATTTTTGATTCCTCTTTTCAATAGGAACATCAACAATATGACGCAGAGGGACAAGAGAAGATTTGAATTTCTTCCGTAACAGTATAAGGCTTCAAAATATCGAGAGAAAGTTACCAATAACAGAATTTAAAGTTTCTGCAAGAAACGAATATTGCGTTCAGGATAATATTTTTATTTTTTTGTATTATGAAGAAGTCAAAATAGTATTTATAGACTCATATGTGCTCACAAAAATATGTATAAGAAAAAAGATCCAGCTCAGTCTAGCAAACAGTCAACGGAGCCCAGAAAAAATATTACAGTGTATGTTCGTTCTGTATAAAAATATTATTTATACAAAATCTGTATAATGAGTCAAAATATTATTTGCATAATGAGTTATGTCTATAAACATAATCTGTATAAAAAAAGAAAAGAAACGACCAACGACCATCGAACAAAATCGGGTCAACAGAGCGTGCTTCGCGCGCAAAAAGTCAAACGCGCCAAGATTTCGCGCGGCCTGCAATGCAGCCCAGCCCATTTACGAAGTCCAGCGCGGCCCGGAGCGCGCTACACGCGCAAACATAATTGGCGCGCTTACTTAACAGATTTGACTCGGCACCCGCGTGCTAGCTTGTTGACTCAGCGCGACGGTTGGTGAAATTGTCGTCACGGTGACAACTAGACGCGTCCGCGGTGACGTGTCTGTGTGAGGCCGGTGCCCGTGTTATCTGAGAGTTGTCGCCCCGGCGGGCAGGGCGTCGATTGCGGACCGAACAACAGAGACCAGCATTGAGGTCTCCGCTGCGGACCAAGTATTCGAGGTCAAAATGCTGGACTGGAGTCATCAGATGAGAATCAGATCAGAGTTCAGATAGCCCGAAATGGAAATGCCCCACCCACGTTGCGCCACACCTACCCCCACACATGTGCCCCCATGGCCCTCGGTCTCTGCCTGCTCATTGCGGTCTGCGGTGGCACACTTCCAAAGTTCCAATTTTCGAATTTGAAAAGATGGCAATTTGCACTGTTTAGTTCTCAAAAATTTCACCAACTACCCGTCACATTAATCTCCGGATACTAATTAGGAATATTAAATGTGAATTAATGACAAAACTCATTCTACAACCCCTACTTTAATTTTCGAGACGAATCTAATGAGTCTAATTATGACATGATTAGACAACTTTTGTGCTATAGTAACCAATCTCTAATGACGGATTAATTAGACTTAATGGATTTATCTCGCGATTTCTAGTCCATTTGTGTAGTTAGTTTTGTAAGTAGTCTACATTTAATACTCTTAATAGACCTTGGAAGGGAACTTCAAAAAATTTTTACAAAATCTTACCACGAACTAATGAATAGACCTTGGAAGGTGTCTTCGCTCAGCAAGTTTGGGCCTGGTGCAGGTACCTGACAAGGAGCTTGGCATCGAGGCTGACCGTGTTTAGATTCCTCGCAAAAACTTCAAAAAAATCTTATATGCATAGAGTATTAAATGAAATTTATTTGCAAAACATTTTCACAAACAGTGGCGGATCCACCACCGGGTTAGCCGGGGCTCGAGCCCCACCTACCGCCGGAAATGCTGTGAAGCTCCCCCGAGCCCCTCCTATAGATTTTGAGCAAAAGAATGAAGGAAGGAGAGCCGGAGGTGGAAGAAGCACAGAAGAGCCCCTCCTAGGGCTTGATCCTGACTTCGCCACTGTTCACAAATGAGTGCAACTTTGCGTGATGAATCTAATAAGCAGAATTAATTAATAATTTGCTACAGTAATGCTCATTTACTACCTCAAATTAGTGACCAAAGTCGCATTTAATACCTAAAAAGTTTTTACTAAACACGACCTTGGTGGAAAACCTCACTGACTGGCGCCCCAAAGAATATCAAGCAAAAAAGAGCAATTATGATCTACACCACTTGGAATATATGGAAAGTGCCAAACCGAAGGGTGTTTGAAGGAGTGTCCTAGGCCTGGGCAAAATACCTGGTACTCATTACCTGTACTCGAATTACTCGAACTCGAATTACCCAAACCTGAATTACTCGAACCTGAGGTAGCCGATCCCAAGTTCGGATACTTATTGTGATTACTCGAAATTAGTTTGGGTAATTCAGGTAATACACTTAAGTACCCAAACTACCCGAAATTTGCCTTTGTCTTTGTATTTATCACGTATTGTTAGTTGAACACTTTAAATTGTCACTTTATTATAATATAATTATCTTGGTTTGAACAAGTGACTATAATATATTATTCTTCTCAACTTGTTTTTGATATTCTACACAAATTACTGGTGAATTTTTTTTAAAAAAATTCTACTAAAATTTTGTGTAGTTTGTCATTTTCTGTAAATTTGGGTAGATTGGGTATACCCGAATCCGAATTATCGGGTATCCGAAATTTCGGATAGTATTTTTTCGAGACTAATATCGGATAGCAATTTTCATTACCGAATTTTAAATTATCCGACCCCAATAATCTGGTAATCCGAACGCCCAGACCTACGCCACATCGTGTGCTAGCACTGTCAAGGAACAGATGAATTTAAGAGTGACAACATGTGTTGCGGTAGTGTCCTCGTTGGTTTCTTAATGTTTGACTTTCAGAGCTTCGAGTGTTTTTATTTATTATGTAATAACAACTTATGTAAGAACACCGGTGATCTTTGATCCAACTCTTTATTCCCGGTTGAAATTTGTACCCGAGACAAAAGCTTGTGAGGCGACGTGGCCTGGGAAGGCTGGTTGCACCGCGCCCCCTTTAGTCTCGGGTGGTAAAACCATCCGGGACTAAAGACTCTGGGTTCAAGACTAGTGCAGCAGCAATCATTGGCAAGACTTTAGTCTAGGGTGGTGTTTCCACCCGAGACTAAAGCGTCTCTCTTTATTCTCGGGTGAACATACCACCCGAGACTAAACATTTAGTCCTAGTTGGTGTTCCCACCCGAGAATAAAGGGTGACCCTTTATTCTCGGGTGGGAACACCACCCGGGAGTAAAGTTCCGTTCCCACCGACAGCCCTCTCTCTCCTCATCTCTTTTATTCTTTCTCTGTTCCGTGAGCCACTCGTTATCTCATTTTCTCTTTCCTTCTTATCTTCTTCTCCAGCATCCTCGAGAAGAAGGCCAGCTGGCACCGGCGGGGCGCTCCGGCGCGGGGGTAGACGCGAGGCTCCAGCGCGGGCACGGGCGCTCCAGTGTGAGTGCCAGCGCGGGCGGACGCGGCCGGGCTCTCAGCGACGCGGACGCGGCCGGGCTCCCGGCGGCGCGGGCCATGGCCTCCCGAGGCCGCGCGGCCAGGCCATCGACGGCGGGCATGGTGCCCATGGCGGCCAGCGCGGGGCGCGGCGGCGAGCAGCCTCCCGAGCCCATCCAGTGCGGAGCGTGGGCAGAGCAGAGGCAAGATTTTGTTGATGATTTTTTTTGCAATTTTTGCTGGTGGTGAATCGAGTTGCCAATCCAATGGAACTCATGTGTTTGATGAATGAGATCTTGTTAATTAGTTGTGCTCTTGTGTATTGTATGACGATGAGATGAGCATGTGCAGTAGTGGCATACTTTGATTCGATTTGAGTATGGTGATTGTAATTTAACTCAATTGGTGAATCCAATTCTTGTTCTTGATTGAGCTCAAGAGAGTTGGGATGGAGGGTTTGAGCTCAAGAGAGATGGAGGATTGGGGATGGCGGCCGGGATGGGAGGATGGGGGATAGGGGTGGGGATGCGGGGATGGGACGGGACGCTGGGGGATTTTTTTTGTTTTTATCAAACCTCTTTTGTCCCAGTTGGGAGTGATAAGGACATCACCATGCTGGATACGCGCATGCCACATCCTTCCCCACGCTACAAGTCGTCTCCAACTCAGCTGCCACGTTCGGTTCGGATTCAGCCGACATCCCTACACGGTTTCGGCGATATCTCTCTCATCCGGCATCGAAACGAGGCATATAAGGATGCGTTGGAAAGGGGACGATGACGCCGTCATTTTGGTTCTAGTCCCAGCTCCAGAAGGTTCATGGATCATGCTATGTGACCACGACAAGGTGTTGCGTCACCTTTTTGGGTCATTTGGGTCGTGTATCGTGTCGGGCCTTAAGCCCAGGTTGAGGACGCCCCCCTGGTCGCCCCCTCAACCCTGGGTCACCCCTTAGGGGTTAAAACTCAGTAGCTGCCGTCGTTTAGACTTGGGTTTTGTTTAATAGGTTTGTGATTTCCGTCAAGGATCAAACTTTCGTCATAGCTATTGTACCGCCGAGGTCTTTTGCTGTGATTCAGGGCCCCCGTTCTTGTTCGTCACCACTGTGTCGATTAGTCCTTTTGTGATCAGAACTTGAACCCCATACTCTTTCGCTTCAATCCATATTTGCAATTATCAGATTGTGTGCTTTACTTTCTTGCTTGTGTCCTCGATTCGCTTGCAGGGAAAAGCCTTCGTGGCGAGGTCAATCAAGTTGTTCTTGGTTGATAACCAACGGAGCAGTGGTGTAACGGTTGCGGGGTCCGAATCGTGTGTTGATTCGAAGCCAAGATCATCAACGTCGAGTCTCCACCAATCGACTTATCCTCTACCTCTCGGAAGATCGGGCCATCGCCTATCATTTGGTATCAGATTCCTAGGTTTCCCGTGAGGTACTTTCGTGTTCCCCTTTAGATTCTTTTGTGTTCATCACCTATCGTCCACAAAAACCCCAAAAAGATTTACTTTTTCGCTGTCCTACCGCCCTGTTTAGCCTTGCAATTTCGTTTTTCAGATTGCTTTGTTGAGTTTGTGTCCGTGGTCGAGTCTTGTTGCTGGTTTAGGTTGTGTTCGTCGTCGTAGTTCAACGTGCCCGTCGCTATTATTTTGTTTCCGCCGCTAGCCCATCCACCATTAGCCATACAACAAGTCGAGCCACCACACTACTCGATTTGCCATCGCTAGCCGCCTTGTGTGAACTCTCGCCGTGCAAGCCCTAGATAGGTTGCAAGCCGCTTTAATCACTTTTGCATCGCATACTTGATCCTTGCATCATTATCTGGCGAATACCTATTGCTTTGCATCTACTACCAGGGAGGATTGTGCCCCTGTGTTTGTTTGTGCTGCCGCTAGGAGGACGTTTTGCCCTAGCCGCCGCTGCTTTTCCTGACGAGTTGTGCCTTTTTGAAATCATAGGTTGAGATACCTTCCTTAAAACAGGCATAACTTTTCGCTCTGTGCTCCGTTTCTTCTCAAATTTTTACAGGAGCTTGGCAACAAAAAGTTGGACAGACATCTACCCACTTCGTCGGTCAGGCCGTTCTCAAAAAATTCAAAAAAAATCGGGAAGATAAATAAAAAAATTGTTTGTGCTTTGAGGGGTTTTCAGAGATCGTTTCTGATTTTCCCTAGGCCACATTACACCTCTGTTTCAGGTGAAATTTTGTGTACTTCCATCTTTAGTGCTCTTTGTTCAGAGGTAAAAATTTCAGAAAAAGTTGAGTTTATTTGCTGGTACTCCTTTGGAAACGTGCTTTTGTGATTTCTACTAGTGCTAAAAACTGCTCTATTTACAGAACTGCCATTGTGCTGATTTTTCAGAGCTTTCTGTCCATCGTTCCTTGTTACTTTTACCTTGTTGTGCTACGACTAGGACACGTCTTAGCCAGCAATTGTGACTTATTCTTTGGACATTTATTGAACTTTGCTAATCTGCATTCGTTATTTGCTAATCCTTGCTACCATATTGTGCCTACCCATAGCTCCACAGATACTTCTGTCAGCACAGTTTCGTCTTGCAACTTGTTATCCACGCTCAACAACTAATTGTGCCACCCTGTTGGCTTTGGTAAGAACACTTGTAAGACCGTGATAAGCCGCTTGAGATATTGCATTCCACTTTCACCAACACCCAGTAGTTGTTAGTTGATAGGGATAACCCTTTTTGTGTTGTCTTTTGCTGTCAACTAACCATGTCAGCTAAAGAGAAAGGAAAGGAGTCGCCCACAGACTTCAATGAGTGTGTATCCAAGGACGAGCTTACGCGGCTTGTTACTGAGCAGCGTACCTACATGCAAGGACAATTTGATGCATTGACTCGACAGATCAACGGTCTGGTGACCCGGATTGAACATGTTGAGCAACGACCTCCACCAGTTCAACCTGAGGATGATGATGAGTTTGAGGATGTTGATCCTGATGAGGAGCGTCTCCGACGTAATCGTTTTCAGATGGGAGGAGGTAATCGCAATCGTGGAGGAGGTAATCAAAATCGTGGTAATAATGATCCTTTTGCTAAAGTTAAGTTTACCATGATTCCTTTTGCTGGTAGTGCTGATCCTGAGGCTTATTTAGATTGGGAATTAGTTGTTGAACAAAAATTTAATTCTCATCATGTTCCTGATGAGCATAGAGTTAGGCTTGCTACTAGTGAGTTTACTAGTTTCGCTCTCTTTTGGTGGAATGATCTGTACAATGATTATGCTAATAATAATGCTGCTCCACCTATACCTCAGACTTGGAATGCTTTGAAACAACGTATGAAATCTCGCTTTGTTCCTCCATATTATCAACATGATTTGCGTATGAAACTGCAAACTTTAAAACAAGGTGATAAAAGTGTTGAGGCTTATTATCAAGAATTGCTTATTTCTTTGTCACATTGTGGCATACATGAGGATGATCAGGCTCTTTCTGTTAGATTTTTTGGTGGTGTGAACCGTGATATACAGAATATTCTTGATTACAAAGATTGGACAAGGTTCAGCCAATTGTACCATCTTGCTATTAAGGCTGAACGTGAGGTACAGGGACGTCGCCAGCAATTTTCTTTCAGGTCCAACACTGGGAGAACTTTTCAGCAGCGTCCAGATGTTGACAAGTCCAAGGCCGCCACTACTCCTAAGGCGCCATCACCTACACCGTCTACTACACCAACTTCCGAGGTAAGCAATTTGTCTCTTGTACAGGTCCAGTCGCATAAGAAGCTTTTTACTCCAGGTGTGTCCTCGAGTAGTTCCGCTAGCATCCAGTGCCACCGCTGTAAGGGCATGGGACACGTGTCGAAGGAATGCCCAAGTCGCCGTGCTTTCATCGCTGCCCCTGATGGTAATGGTTATATCAGTGCTAGTGATGAGAAAGAAGATTCTTTGGCTCTTGCTACTAATCTTGTTGCAGATTCTTCGGTTGAGCAAGAGGAGGATACCATTGATTCTGATGCTGCAGCCGCGAGCTTCCCTAGCCTTCTTGTGCAGCGTGTATTGGCCGCTCAATTGGCTGATGAGGAGGACACAAAGGTACAACGTAACAATTTGTTCCATATGTTTCTCATTGTCCAGGAGCGCCGTGTTCTCACCATAATTGATACCGGGAGCTGCAACAACTTGGTGAGTTCAGATCTGGTCCGAAAGCTTGGTTTGACCACTCGTGAACTACATCACTCATATCAACAATAGTGGTAAGGCAAAGGTAACGCACTCAGCGCGCATACATTTTTCGGTGGGTTCTTATACCGACTATGCTGATTTTGATGTTATGCCAATGGAAGTATGTTCACTTTTATTAGGACGACCATGGGAATATGATAGAGATGCTGCACACCATGGTAGAACTAATACTTACACTTTCATGCATAAGAATAAAAACATTACTTTGCTTCCTTTATCACCTGCTGATGTTAGGAAACATTTTAAAGAGCTTGCTGAAAATAAAATGAAACAACCTGCTATGAGTGATTCTAATGTTGATAAACATGAGGGTATTAAATTCAAAGGAGGTGCTTTTATTGCTACTACATCAGCTACTGCTGAACTTTGTGAAAATCATGATGCACCTTGTTATACTATGATGTCCCAAGATGTTCGTATTCTCGATGCTACTATGTCTTGTATGCATTCTGCTGTCACTAACCTTTTGCAGGAGGTTGATGATGGAATGGAGTCGAGGACGACTCCAATTCAAGAAGGGGACGATGATGAGGACATCGCCACGCTGGATACACGCACGCCACGTCCTTCCCCACGCTACAAGTCGTCTCCAACTCAGCTGCCACGTTCGGTTCAGATTCAGCCGACATCCCTGCACGGTTTCGGCGATATCTCTCTCATCCGGCATCGAAACGAGGCGTATAAGGATGCGTTGGAAAGGGGACGACGACGCCGTCGTTTTGGTTCTGGTCCCAGCTCTAGAAGGTTCGTGGATCATGCTGTGTGACCACGACAAGGTACTGTGTCACCTTTTTGGGCCATTTGGGTCGTGTATCGTGTCGGGCCTTAAGCCCAGGTTGAGGACGCCCCCCTGGTCGCCCCCTCAACCCTAGGTCGCCCCTTGGGGTTGTCGTTTAGATTTGAGTTTTGTTTAATAGGTTTGTGATTTCCGTCGAGGATCAAACTTTCGTCATAGCCACTGTACCGCCGAGGTCTTTTGCTGTGATTCAGGGCCCCTGTTCTTGTTCGTCACCACTGTGTCGATTAGTCCTTTTGTGATCAGAACTTGAACCCCATACTCTTTCGCTTCAATCCATATTTGCAATTGTCAGATTGTGTGATTTACTTTTTTGCTTGTGTCCTCGATTCACTTGCAGGGAAAAGCCTTCGTGGCGAGGTCAATCAAGTTGTTCTTGGTTGATAACCAACGGAGCAGTGGTGTAACAGTTGCGGGGCCCGAATCGTGTGTTGATTCGAAGCCAAGATCGTCAACGTCGAGTCTCCACCAATCGACTTATCCTCTACCTCTCGGAAGATCGGGCCATCGCCTATCAGGGAGTACCAACCGGGACAAAATGCCATCTTTTATCCCGGTTGGCCACCCGGTAACAAAGGTCCGGCCTTTAGTCTCTGAGCATTAGTCTCGGGTAGACCTTAGAGAAATAACCTCCTTACCAACCGGGACGAAAGGCCCCTCCTCCACCAGTGGAACTCACATACTTCTCCTTATATGACATAGCGGTGCTCCCGCTGCCTTTTCAAAAAAAAAAAGTGATCTACTAGGACTGTTTAGTCCTTCAATTTATCAAAGGTCATCTAGCCTGCTTGGTTAGAGGGGGCTGAGGTATGGTCGCAATCAGAAGACCCGGGTTCGATTCCTCGTTGAAACGAATTTACACGGTGAAACCGAAGTTTGGGGATTTTGAAAGACGGGCGGGATTAGGTTCCCTTCTCACATTCTTGCTACATCAACTCACAGTTCAGGGGATTTTGAAAGGCGGGCGGGATTAGGTTCCCTTCTCACATTCTTGCTACATCAACTCATAGTTCGGGGATTGTGTACTCACATTCTTGCTACATCAACTCACAGTTCGGGGATTGTGTAAGGCGGGATTAGGTTTCCTTCTCACATTGTGACTACATCAACTCACATTTTCTTTCACAGCACGCACTTATTTATAGGTCCATATACCTGCACGGTGAGCAGTAACACCGGGCGGTGCAAGCTGGCCTACGTAGCTCCGACCCATATTACGCAGGCACACAGTGCGGATCGGAGAGATCCCATGCCGCCGCGGGCGGCAGTGGCGCACAAACCAACCAACGCGCGTATGTAGTGCGTGTTGACGTCGTCGTTCTTTCATCGGATCGTTGCATTTCAAGTGGATCGAGTGCCGCAACTACCTACTACCGTGATGGAGGCATCGAGCGAGTTGATCTCCGCAGGCTATGCCGTCGCCGCTACCCATCATCGTTTGGCATGATTCCTCCCACGGCTCCTTTTTCCTCCTCCACGACTTCGCGTACCTGTCAAGAAGAAGGATGGATGGCATGCACTCGATCGATCGCTTCTTTTGTTTTCTTATCCCCATTATTGTAAAGGTGCGATCATACCTTCCTTTGGTCCGTTGCGAAAGTATCATGAGACCGACCTAATACTAAAAAGGTAATTGAAAGTGATAGAAGCTCTACAATGCAACAACATCTTGTCACAAAAAAAAGGGGGGCGAAACGTGCTAGATACGCAGTACCCCAGCGTTTCCACACACTCTCCGCTTGTTCACTTTCAGTAGCACACGCCCCCGTCGTCTCCCCCACTCGTGTGTGTTAAGCTTAAGCTCCTACAAAGCATGGAACTAATCATGGCATCATGCTCTGGAACTAACAGCCAGCCGTGAAAAGAGCGGGGTTGTCACGCTTCCTGCTGCCGTCCTTGTAGTCTTTTCTTGTAGATGATGATTGCCGATGCACTCACAGACTCACTCCAGTACTCTGCCACGGCCGCCGTTGGTATTGGGAGCAGCAGCCTGCCTGGACCAGCCCATCCATCCGCACATCACACATGGTCAGCAGGCTGCCAGGCTGAAGGCCGCTGAGCATGGCACATGCTTCCAGCTTTATTGCAACGCCTTCGATCCAAAACAAATGGAGGTCACTCTGAACATTGGCATATCATAATGCACATACCTCAGCAACAAATCCTTCAGTCAGGCATTTTTCAGACACATCAATGTAGGCATCAACAATGATGTCAGGAACTGATAGTACAAGAAACCCAACACATCAGACGCTGTTTGCGTCCACACATTCCACACCGATACATCCCAGTTAGCATTTTTTATTTCAAAAAAAAAATCCCTGTTAGCAATTTAGAACTCAGAAGCTACAGTCATCACGCTCAGCTAGCTGCCTAGCTGAGAAGAAATTTCTACGGTCTCCCTTAGAAATTTCTACGGTACCTCGTGACCTCATGTTAACCTTCAGGCTTGCATCACCACTACGTGGATGGGGATGGCACGATCCACCAGCTTGCTTGCCCAGACAACCCTGACAAACGGCAAAGGATCTCTTCAACTTTTGCACAAACCAACAGTGCTGCGGGAAGGAGGAGGCCTCATCACGGTTCAAACGAGCAACTCTACCATGCACGCCGTAAAAGAAACCGGGGTGGCCAGCTGCCATTTGGATTTTGGACGCCCACCACATAGTGCTCACTGACCAGCTTCCATCACTAGCACCAAAGGATCCTTCAAACTTCTGGCATGTTGTTTTGCTGATATCGATGTTGCCTTGCCTGTCTTCTCAAAAAAAAAAGAAGTGCGCTAAGCCAAGCCTCCACCCATACTAAGATCTCTAAGCTTTTCCTGACTTCTGGACTATATCCACTAATGCATGCAGTGGGATTAGACTAAGGTTTATCCACCAGACATGGTGGCTCATGAGATGATTAAGCGGACAATCTTTCCCAGGTACTGGAAGCATTTAGCAGCTTCTTTCAAGCACAAGTTCCTATCCTTCCGGGTCCAGTGCTGCGCAGGAGAAGATACTCAGACAAAATTTCCAAGAAAACAGGAAAACTGTTATGTACTAGCACGTACCTTGCTAAGCTCATTAAGCTTCTCCCTAGCATCTTTCAGCAGAAGTTCAGCATCAGTGTCCCATTTGTAAAACTCCAGCTCCCTTCCATCCAGAATTTTATCGCGGATCTATTACAAATCAATATATGTTTTTGTTCAGAGTTCCTAATTCCAAGACACTATATGCTTAGAGAGCATGAAGAGCTACAACACAAATGGTAATCGGTAAAAGTAATGCATCCAGTGCCATGGTGATGAAGATTCTATTGGGTTGCAATATGCAAATATGAGAGCTTGCATGGAACCATAGGTGGAACTCAACTGGGCTCCTGGACACCAGCAGCCCATACTTTGTTCAATTCATACCAGATACATACAATACGATGCACCAAAATCGTCATTTCTTGGCTATGTACCCTTACCAGCAACCCAGCATGCGGCCCACTCAAACTTGGGCCTGCCTCATGCACACGGCCCAGTTAGGTCTTTTGCACTATCCTTTGATTCCCAGTCTCACCCCTTTAGCCCTCCATTGTTTCTACCTTGAGGGGCCAAGTTCTCATTCTTCAGAAGTGTTTGCACTTATCATGGGACTGAGAACCTAAATTATGCCACTAGGTAAAAACCTCAAACCTATTATTTTAATGTCTCAGTGTATAAATAAGTAAATAATTTCATATAGCTGGAAATTAGAGGAACTTAGTCATTTTATATCTATATAAGAAAAGTGTAAATGCAATATGTATATTTCAGTATATTGGCAATGTCATGGATAAGTAACACTAAAATTGAAAAGCAATGGTAATGGAGATTTTATCAGGTGTGAGGAGTGTGTTACCTTGTTGCCTACTGCCACACCTCCAGTTATATGTGCAAAATAGATATTGTAATAATGGGAGAGGAAAGCAGGGGCGTTGCTATCAGCCAGTTCAGTCAAATAAGTTGCATAAGTTGATCCTAAAGTACTCGGCTCTGGAATTGCAATCCCTTGTTCTCTGAACCACTCCAAATCTTTTGAAATCCTCGCTGAACGCTCCAAACCACTTTTCCTGAAGTAAACATCTGAACAAACATTAAATTAATTATATGTGAGTAATTAGCTGACATTTCTGTTTTTTGTAATTTGAACTTTGCCTCAGGAGCGAAAGCCAGTTTGCAGTGCAGTACTGTAAGCTCTGGGCCTTCAACTTAGATACTATAATGTGTTAGCATGTACACTATTGTGTGTGATAGGATCAGGCTGTGCGCCTGGGGATATGCCCTGCAGTTCCAGCTGTGTGCATATCTCTGATTGGTTAGGAGATTAGAGCATCTCCAGTAGTCTCCCTTTCCCCAATCCAACTACCATACTGGGAGAGCTGATAAAAAAAAGTTCTCTGCAGTCTCCCTTTACCTTTCCCTTTTCTCAATAATTATTGGAACAACCAAATAATTCACTGCAAAGTCCCCTTAAATAAAGGAGGACTTGTGACTCAGTATCATAGTTGAATTGGGATAAGATTATTGGGAGACTGCAAAAGCAACACTCCGGTGAAAGTGATATTGGATATCCCTATTAACTAGTTATTGGGAAAAATTATTGGGGGACTGCTGGAGATGCTCTTAGGAAAGGAACCAAGGATTCCTCCAGTTAGTTATATTTCCAAAAACCTCTCCCGGGTCTCCTTGCTATATATACCTGTACCCCTTGTTCTCCTATAATCTATCTGCTATTGCTTGCAATCCATATCGCTTACATAATGTTTGCATGAGCCATATACAAATCATGCATTCTGAAGCATTTAATTGAGGTGTTTGAATGTTTGACAGATACACAGCGTATTTGTTGGTTCAAGATAGTTTTGAAACAATATTTACTTTCTTGTGACATTCAAACAAGAAAAATGACTACAGCATGTGCAGATATCTTTGTGGAGATGCATAAGATGACCTACATGCTAATGCTCTCAAGATGTTCTTTACCGTTATGGTTTGTTATCTCCGTTTCAGAGCAGCTTAATGAGATTCACATATATCGGATGAAACTACAAAACTCTAATAGAAAGAGCAAACTCCATTGAAGTCACTGCACATGTAGAGGTCAGAACTCCAGAGCATGTCCCATTTAATTGCTCAGACCTCGGAATGGATCTTACACTATTTGCCAGTGCACACACCAGCATAGAAATGTATACATTTCAAGAGCTCTATCAGTATCATGTTTTACCTAACCATTTAAACTTTATTAATAATGCTGCCCAATTATCACAAGTTTGGATCGAAATACCCCACAGGGCTACAAACTGAACCCTGGGATATGTCAGCATGTTACATAGTTTGCAGCACATCTCTAATTTAGTAACTTGGCACTAAAAAGGGCATTCCTATCATCAATATCTTCCATTCCGCCACCCCAAATGTAACTTGTCACATTCCTCTTGTGAAAACAAAATTGTCTTGTAAAATCTAATACAACTAGGAGTGCAAACAGAGCAGATAGTTCCCAACCATCTGCCCAATCGAAGGGATTCAAATAGAATCAGAGCAAAAGAAAAATAAATGAATATTCAACCTTTTTGTCAGATATGGGGGTAGAAGTCAGATAGTTTTTAACCCCAAATATAGGATTGGGCAAATGGACTATCCAGGCCACATAGGATCTGGATATTATCTAGTCCATGTGCCAGGCTGCAAGCAACCTAGTAGCAACTCCACCAGGACCCATGGGCATTGGGCAATGGTGTGGCTCTAACTTGTATAAAGCCACATAAGTGAATAGCAACTACAGATCCACTCCGTGACAGAAATTATAATTGGAAATCACACCTTGATCCAGAACACGAGTTATCATTTGTCAAAATTTGAACTAGCAGCAAAGACTAAGGAACAAGAATTGTGACTCACAGGCGACATCGGTGGACTCAGCGACGACCCGCTCGATGGTGTCGAAGACAAGCTTGCTGTCCACCAGGTACAGCACGAACCCCTCCATGCTGGGCATCCACTCCCCTTCCACGAGCTCGCCGTCCTCCTCCTTCTCGTGCTCCTCCCTCACGCCTCCATCATCGTCGTCGTCGTCCTCCAATGCCGACGCATCCGCATCCGCCCCCGCCCCCGCGTCCTCCGCCCCCGGCTCGTCCTTGATGGTGGTGCGCTTGGGGTTGCGGAGGCGCATGGCGACGAACCGCATCTCCTCGGCGACGCCCACCGCCTGGCGGGGGTACTGCTTCGGGTACCGCTGCGGCTTCCGCTTCGGCTTCGCCTCCTGCGGCATCGCAGGCGCCTCGGCAGCTGCGGGGGGCGAAGGGGAGGGAGAGCAGCGAGCGATAGTCAGGGCAAGGGTTCCGGTCCTGGGGGTGCGCAGAGATAGGAACGGGACCACTCGTCGGGGTGGAGACGGCGCGACCGCCGAGGCGGCGGCGGCGGCGACGAGCGGCATGGGTTTAAGGGGCGGCCGGGCGGGTTATCCGTTACCCAAGCTCCGGTGACTGACACGGCGTGCGACTGGACGCAATAAACTCTGTATCATTTGCGTTTACGCCTTCGCCATGAGCTTACGTATTTTCTGTTCCTTACATAGTTCAAGTTGTGCATCTAAATATATGGTTTGTAAGGGAACGTATTAGGTGGAAACCAACCTACCTGTGCAAACTATGCAAACTCTGATCAGGAATGTTGGATCCCCATCAGATAGACCGCGAGAGAGGTGGGACATATTTGCAATTTAGCGCCTGCCAACCCTCTACTGTTCTCCCGGTTTTTTGCAAATCACCCCTTCCCTAATCCCATGTTTCTAATCCCGTGCTGGTTCCCTCCGTGCCGATTTGTTTTCCGCGACGTGGTCGCCGCCGGCCCCCTCGCGAACAGAGTCCGCCGCCGGCCGCGAGTTGGAAAATCAGACGTCACCATGGTCTCCGGCGGCCATGAATCGCCGCCCGCCCGCGACACCAACCACTCCGGCGCCCGCCAGTGAAAGTGCATCTAGGCTCCTAAGCGGATTTTGGTAAATTGAATGACAAAGCGATTAAAGGTTTAACATATTTATTTGATATTATGAGCGGGTTTTGTTTATATATTCATGAGTTATTGTTGAAATATATATTGGTGAATGAATATTATATGGCTCACATTGGAAAAGACAAATATTTGTATGATCCTAAGGCATAGTGGCAATTATCAAGCAAACAAATGAAGATAAATATCGGAAGTATTTTGAGAAGGTCAATTCATGATCTCCAATAAACATGGTAGCTTGGTTGAATTACAAGGATCATAGAAAGAGAAGAATGGTAATTCTCTTTAAATTAAATGCAAGGCTTCACGAGACAAATGAAAGAGGACACAAGGATGAGTATAGATTTTATGATCCTTAGTTGGAAGCTTGCATATTCATTATCAATCAAGAACAAGCATTTGAAGATGGATTTCAAATGAAGACTAAATGTGGATGAAGCAAAGCCTAACTCAACGTGGATTGGATAAGTGATGAAGAGATCAACCGAGATGACTAGAGTGAGGGACTAAGCAATCTTTGGGGTCCTAGCTAGGCCGCCATTTGTGTTTTGCTAAGGTGAAGTTCTAGTATCCGTGGGGTCTCCAAGTAACATATCTAAGCCTTGACCGAGGGAAGCGATGCAACTCATTGATATATTGTGATTGACAATATGGAGTGACTTAAGGATCTAAGTGTGCATTTCTATGCTATATGGAAAGATCTTAAGCCACTAGCTCAAGTATGGACGTGCTCAAGACATTGGTCAAAGTTGAAAGCCCTCAAGTTGAAACTGATCAAGTATGGCAAGATTGAAGACATTCAAGCTCAAGAGGTTGACAAGGTGTTTTTATTTATCTTGAGTATAGGTATGCCGTACTATCAAGAGGATGCAACTTTCGCTTTATGACCAAGTCAAGTGCTCTTAGAAAACCTTTGTGTGAAACAGCCTTAGAGTATGCTAACAACCCCTCCTAACCTAACTTGGGCCACTTCATCTCTTAGGTGAAGTGTTAGTGTGATAGAACGGGTTTTGGGGGTTTCTCGGGCTTCACCGGTCTGACCGGTGCAACTAGGCCCAACGGCTAGTTTTTCAAACACCGGTCTGACCGGTGAGGAGCACCGGTCTGACCGGTGCTACCCGACAGCTAACGGCTAGTTTTCTTGTTGAGGGGTATAAGTACCTCAAGCCCTTCTCTTGGATGTGGTGCTGTTCTTGGTGAACTTGCTGAGCTTCCAGGTCATTTCTAGCAAGGCTAAAGCCTTAGTGGCTCTCCCCAACCTCTCTCTTTGTGAGATTTGTGGATTCAAGCCATATCTTTGAGTTGGGTTGAGTTAGTGAGATCTTGAGAGCCTTTGTGAGCTAACAAGAGCATTCCCATAGCTTGAGCATTTGAGTTTCGCGTCTACAAGCGTTGAATCATTTGTTACTCTTGGAGGTTTGCCTCCTAGACGGCTAGGCGTCGCCGGCTAGCTCCCAAGTTGTGGTGAGCAGCGGCAAGTTTGTGAGGGCTGTGATCTTGCCTCTTCGTGGAAAAGATCGCCTTAGTGGAATCGAGGAAAGTGGTTGAAAGAGACCCGGCTTGTTGTGGGAAGAGTTAGTTGAGAACTCGAATCCCTTACAAGCTCCTCAACGGAGACGTAGCTTCCTTGGTGGAAGTGAACTTCGGGAAACAAATCATTGCGTCCCATTGTGGTTTGCCTCTCTAAGTTGTTGTTCTAGCATATTTAATTTGCTTCCGCTTCGATCTACTTGGGTGTGCTATTTGTGTGTGCAGGGATCATTACCCTGCTTGAGATTATCTACCAAGGCCACTCACCAAGTTTGGTTCATGCTAGAAGTCAAGAGGAGCTTGAAGCTGGTTTTGCAGGTGTTCTGTGCTACACCGGTCTGACTGGTGTAGGGTACCGGTCTGACCGGTGCTCACCTGTGAAGCAAAGCCAACACCGATCTGACCGGTGAGGCACACCGGTCTGACCGGTGGAGCCTGGCAGTTCAAGGTTGCGGGGAAGAAAAGTTTAATTCGGTCGTCCGCCTATTCACCCCCTCTAGGCGACATCAAGGTCCTTTCAATTGGTATCAGAGCCGAGTGCTCCGATTCGAGCTTAACCACTTGGAGTTTGACGATGTCGACAACTCGTGAGGTACCTTTTGAGCCTCTAGCTCTAGATGGCTCAAACTATGATTTTTGGTCAATTCATGTACTCAATTCTATCAGGACCCTGGGTCTACTTGCCGAGAAGATTGTTATTGCTAGCATTCTACCTCCTCACCTTAGGGAAAACAAAATTAACTTGTCAAAATCATTCCTAGAGGACTTAGAGTGTTGGCAATGCAACTCTCGAGTATTTAACTACATTTGTAGTATGTTGAGTAATGGTGTGCAGGAATTTATCTATGAAAAGATTTAGATTGATGCACACACCATTTGGAAAATACTTCGAGAAGAATATGAAAAGCCCAAATGGATTGATCAAGGGCAAACCATGGAGAAGACACTTGAGGAGTGCTCAAGGTCATCACTCAACAACATTGAGCCTCAAGTGTCACTCCCCAAGCAAGGAGAAGGCCAAAGAAGCAAAGGTGTTGTCCCTCTGCAGGGACCGATCAGACCGGTGCGTCTCACCAGTCAGACCGGTGCCAGCAGGGGCACCAACATATGCTTGATGGCCAAGAAGGAAAAGAAGAAGAAGACAAAAGGAGGAAAGACTGAGACGAATGAAGCTTCAAGCTCCTTGAATAAGGAACTTGAGGCTCTCAAATTCGAGAATGCCTCTTTGGTTTGTAAGTATGATTCACTCGCTAGGCAATATGATAAAGTTATCAAATCCTTTGCTTGCGTAGCTGCAGTGGATCAAGAAAATGAAATGCTTGAAGAAAAATTAGGGAAGCTCACTAGTGAGCATATGGCTCTACAAGCAAAGCACAAGGAACTTGAGTGTTCTCATGAGAAGCTTGTAGATTCTTATGCATCACTCGAGATAGCTCATGAAGTTGTGATTACATCGGTAAAACTTATGCAACCTCTATCTCACACGTGCACATGCTCACAAGTTCAAATTGATTTGTCTTGCACTAATGATTATTTCTCTCAAGCAAGCCAATCTAGCATTGAGCATGTATTTGTAGAATCTTGTGATGACCTCATTGCCAAACAAAATGATGAACTCAAGCAAGAGGTCGAAAAGCTTAAAAGAAACTTGTATGTGTTGAAAGGAAAGAGTCAAGTGCAACCTTCTCAAGATAACCGTGAAGACATGGTGAAGAAGCTTGAGAAGGGAACAACCGCCACTAGCTCTACCTTTCAACAATATACCAAGATCCATAAGAACAAGATTCACGAGAAGAGCAAAGTTGGGCATGTCGAGTCTCTCCTTAGCCCAACCAAGCACAAGGTACAAGAAACACTCTCAGAAGATCAAACAAGTGGAGAGTGTGCTACAAGTGCAGAGAGAAGGGACATTTTGCCGACGTTTGCCCAAATGATGCAGCAAACGGCAGATCTGACCGTGACCGGTCAGACCAGTGCATAGCATCGGTCAGACCGGTGGCGACCAGGTCAGCCAGTCCCCAAGGAAACAAGGCGAGAAAGACCCCTTCTCCAAGATCAAGGCTCAGAAGCAAGCAAGGACAAGAAATTACAAGAAATGGTGTGGCCAACAAGGACAAAAGTCGTATTTGCTATAAATGTCGTCAAAAGAGTCACATGGGGAAAGATTGCCCGAATGGTAACATTCCTAAATCAAATCTTGTCCATTATGATTTCAATAAGCTCAGGGAAGATAAAAATAATACTTATGCTACAAGAGTGGTTAACTCACCTCAAACTAGCATAAGAGCCATTTAGGTCCCTAAGCATCTTGTGACTAACCCTATAGGACCCAACAAGTGTTGGGTACCAAAGAATGCTTCTTGAGCTTGCAGAAACTTAGAGATGCATTGAAGACATGGCTAAGTGAAAAGAAATCTTAATTTTATAAATTGGCCATGTGAAGAGCTTAAGAGACAAAATCATACATTCAATGACATCTTGGTAAATTGTACTTAATTATGAGTCTAAGTCACTCTGGGTTCTGAGTGAACTCTCATGTGTCACAAGTCTTGGACTAGTGAAGCATGAGGAAGTGACTTTGACAATTTCTATAAAATTTACCCTCTCATTCCATTTGATGCTTTTAATGACTCTCTAGTACAGAAATTGTCTTGCTTAATATACAGGTACCAAAAATAAGATGTGTTCACTAAACCACAAAGCAAGGCAAACAAGATCATCAAGGGCGTTGGGACAGTCGTCACCGGTCTGACCGGTGCTGGGCATGTTCCGGCAGGTGCCGGGTGATCCGGACCACAAGGCTGGGTGACCCGATATGTCTCTACATACAGCCAGGTGACCCGGACCCAGTACCCGGATGACCCGAACCTCGATCGAGGCTGAGCAAGCAGCCACCGGTCTAGCCGGTGGATCCCCCCGGTCTGACCGGTGGGGATAAGATGCCTCAAGATTGTTAGGAGACATCCTCTTGGTGATCATGTGTAAATAGTATGAGTATCTTGACACATTTCAATAGAGTTATCATTTATGTGTCATGACCAAGTATGTGAATGAGCTACTCCATATTCTTAATTGAATATTGTGCAATGATCGAGAAATTCAAGATATCTCTATGCACTAATTAAGGGGGAGCTCACTTCATTACTTGTGTCACTTGTGGGACTAACAATTTCTTCTAGTGATCTTGTAGTCTCATATATCCGTGCACCTTAAGCAAGCTCTTAGTAATCACCTTTCTAAAGAATTCAAGTAAGAGCTAGCAACTACTAAAATAGAAAACATGCACGAATAAAATGGCATAAGGCAAAGGTATGTTCTCTGAATCTTCTGTATTTATTCAAAATGCATCTAGGCCATAATACCATGCTAGTGTGCCTTCTTTAGTATGTAATTGCTTCAAGTGAATTTTTGTGTGCTCCTCTAGATATTTGGTTGATACCTTTGTGTTCACTCGACTTTGTGTCTTGTGGTCAAGGTTATGAGTTAAATATACTAGAACGGCTATTTGCTTGAAGTGGATGCATGCACTTTGTGTTATAGGATAGTTTTTCGAAAAATCAACTAGCATGTGTAGGAAGTGTGAAATTTGAAAAATATTTGGTTCTTGATCTTTGTGACCCGATCAACTTATTTGTGACTATTGTTCCCAATGCTTGATTGATGGCTAGTCATAAATGAGAAGATTATCTCAAGTCCATAATAATCTCTTTATCTATCTCTCTCACTTGGAAGAATCAAGTTTATCGAATAAATTGGATTGTTCAATATTCTTCTAAGATCAGTGAAAAGTTGGATCAAAATCTTATCAATATCTCTCATCCAACCTGTGTGAAGGAGAAAGGATCAAAATATTGCAATATCAGGTCAGGATGTGTCTTAAGGGGGCACCGGTCTGACCGGTGCGTACCACCGGTCTGACCGGTGAAACCCTAAAGTCACATCTTCCCTCTTTTGGATCCTAAGTGGAAAGAAATGAGTTAATCATATATCAGGTGAAGTTTTCAGAGGTAAAATCTCAAGTTTTGGAAGGATGGTACGGAACTTCCGAGCCTAGGGCGGTACTTCCGATAAGGACTCTCTGTTTGATTTATCAAAATCGTCTGAACTTCTGGCCCTGGATCGGAACTACCGAGCTGGCCCGCTGGTTGAACCAAAGGGGGTCACCGGTCTGACCGGTGCCTCCCACCGTTCTGACCGGTGGCGCCCGGGAGTCACCCGTGAGTGCACAGTAAAAGAATATCTACTTTTACCCTCCCTCTTCTCTCTCCTCTATCATTTCACCTGTCTTCTACCTCCTTCACCCCGTGGGAACCTCCCTCCACCTCTCTCCACCTCTCTTCCTCCTCCAAGCACCTCCCATGGAGACCTAGGGTTTCATCCAAGGAAAACCACATCTCCTCCGTGGAAAAGAACCCCCTAGGGCTGCTGAGGAAGGATCCAAGGTGGCTCATTAGTTTCAAATCGAGTTCTTCTATCCTAAGGTATCTAAAACTTTCTTTTGCCCGATCTCTCTACTCCTTTGAAAGTTTAAGGATTCCTTTGGTAGAACATCTCCTGACAACATATAGAAGACATACCTATAGATCCATAACGTTTCGTTGGTTACATTGTGAGGATTCGAAATTTCGGGGGTGGACGGTTTTCACCGGTCTAACCGGTGAGCGCACCGGTCTGACTGGTGCGGCTCGTCCAACCCTAAATATCATTTTCTTCATGTATTCGACTATTATCTATCTAGATATGTCTCCTATTCATCTTTGATAATATCAAATCTGTTCAGGCTGCTAAGATTGACAGTTAGGGCTATTGGCTCTGTTCTGGAGGGCACCGGTCTGACCGGTGGCACCCACCGGTCTGACCAGTAGAGGCCAGAACAGACCTAATTGTTCGAAACTGAGTTCTTCAATTTCAAATCAGTTTCAATCTTTGTCCTAGTGTCTTATACATTCCTGTCATCCCTTTTGTGACTCAGGACAGCAGCCATGCCAAGAATTAAGGAAGGAGCTAAAAAGAAAAGAGAGGAGATAATTGCTCGGAGAGCGATGACTCCAGGTGCCTTGCCTGGAGGCAGCGGCAGTGGCAGTGGGAGAACTTTGAGGCCGCGTGTACCTCATGAGAGAGCTGAGAATGTTTCTGGTGATACACAAGGGGCAAGCAGTGATGACGATGTTGAGGATGAGACATACACTGAGGCTCTTGATCGCCCTCATGGCAAGGGGCCAGCCAACATGGATGAAGAAGAGTACATTGGTGAGGGTGAGGATGATGATACAGGGGGCCGAGAGCGAGATGAGGATGAGGCTGATGATGATAATGACGGTGGTAATGGTGGGCTTAGGATCACAAAGCCCATATACATGTTTCCCAATAAAGTAGAGAATTTTCATGATTTAGGGAAGACAAAGAAGTTGAAGAAGTTGAGGGACATAAATCCTTATGCTACTGACATGACAGCTTCAGACAATAGGTTTTGGGCTCAGTTTCAACAGGACTATTACACTTCAGTGATCACAAAGAAGCTCAAAATCACCCATCAGGCACAATATGTGGATTGGAACTTTATGGAGCAGAAAAATGATCTTATCTTCAATGAGGTCATAAGAGTTTATGAGCAATAAAGGGTCAAAGATCTCATGAGATTTAAGTATGATTGGAATAGAGAAATTATTGCTCAGTTTTATGCCACAGTGCACTTTGGATATAAGGATGGTGAAAGAGCTATGCTTTGGATGTCAAATGGAGTGAAGTATGGAATTCACTTCACTAGATTTTTAGCTCTTTTCAACATTTCCCCTCAAGACAAGGACTATCCTAAGCTACATGATGAGGGTTTGCTTGAGCCAGAGGCTATGAGCTTCATGTATCCTAGGGATAAGAGAGCTAGTGTGGGACACGTGAAGGACCTCTACACCTACTATTCAGTTTTGAATAGGCTCCTTCGTGTGACACTCACTCCTAGGGATGGCAACCCCTCCGATGTGTCAAAGTATATGAAGAATTTGATGATAGATTTGCGACCGGGGGCACCTCCATTTAGTGAGGGGGATTTCATTTGGCAAGAAATCAAGTTCTTATCGGAAGATCTAAAGAAGATTTGCAACTATAGCCCCTACATCATGTACATGGTTGAGAAAGTCTCTAAGATTGGGTTTCCTAAGGATGTCAGGCACAAACCTTTTAGGCCCAATCCTACCAAGTTTCCAAGTATTCCATCACCTGAGCATGAACTAGAAATTAGAGAAGAAGAAGGACAAAGATGGGAGCAATATCAGCTGGAACAACAGTAGCAGCCTGCTGCCCAGACTACTACCGGTCTGACCGGTGACACCCACCGGTCTGACCGGTGCAGGCCTGAGCAGCAGTACAGACCCAGGAAGGCCACCTCTCCAATGCAAAAATTCATAAACTTTCTTTTTGGTATGTGCAAGAGCCAGCATGACATTGAAGTGGCACAACAAAGAGAAAGAAGAGAAAGGAAGAAGGAGAGGGATTCTATGAAGATGTTGCATGCACAGTTTGGGCTTTAGCCTCCTCGCTCACCCATATCTCCTATTCCGCCTGAGGTTCCTATACCCACATTTGAGAAGAGGATAAGAAGCATGGCAAATTCGGGATTGGTGGATCAGTATGGCAGCTTCTTATTTGAGTCAGGCGAGGGGAGTTCTTCGGCACCACCACCTCCACCTCCTCCATTTGATTCAGCAGGGACTTCTCAGCATGTTGATGCTCCAGAGGCGCTTGAGGCTCCTAAGGATTGGGCTAGCCGCATATCTACCGACATATTTGGATGGACCTATCCTCAGCCTCCTCCACCTCCACCACAGGGTATGATCGATCCTCCTCTAGATCCTCATCTAACAATAAACCCTTCCCAAGAATTTATTTCTTACATCTCCTATGCATTGCCACGCTTATCTCTAAAATAGGGGATGGATCCGGATGGTCGACTTGGAGTTGATCAGCTGCAGCTACACCTTCTCCAGGCCCTTCTTGGATGCTTGATGACAAAGGGGGAGAAGATTGGATTGAAAGCTCACCATTTCAGCAGCTAGTGCAGCAGGGCAGTGGTCACCGGTCTGACCGGTGCCGGCTGATGAGAGCAGCCGTGTAATAAAGTTGGAATTCTGTTTCTTTGTGGACTTGAGAACTTTGTATGAGTGCTTGTATGTGTGTTGAACTTATTTATGTAATATTAAGTGACCTTATGCTAGATTGTGGTGCATGATTTGTATGGTGATTTGTTTGTGTTGGCGAAATAGGGTATGGTGATCTAAACCGGCTTGCAACCCCGGTCTGATTGCTTTAGCCCAGATAGCACGCACGGTTTTGTGCTTTGTGCGCTGACTGGACCTGACAGGTCTGACCGGTCAGGGTCACCGGTCTGACCGGTGGCCATGTAGTCTGTGTACTGGACGGGGCTGACCGGTCTGACCGGTCAGTGTCATCGGTCTGACCGGTGGCGCCCAGCCAGAACACTTATTGTTTTGCTTTGTGCTTAACTTATCATATGCTTCACATATTTTATTGTCACTCACACATGTTGCACTCCACTGATTCTAAGATATAGGGGGAGCTCTCATGCTTTTCTCCCAAATTTGTGCTTTTGGCATTTGAGGCCAAATCTTTGAAATTCCATTCAAAGCACAAATTAAGGGGGAGCTCTAGCTATATCTAAGGATCGAAATGCACTTAATTGTTATATTTGTAAGTTTTAGTCGAGTTGTCATCAATCACCAAAAAGGGGGAGATTGAAAGTGCATCTAGGCCCCTAAGTGGATTTTGGTGAATTGAATGACAAAACGATTAAAGGTCTAACATATTTGTTTGAGATTGTGAGAAGGTTTTATTTATATATTCATGAGTTATTGTTGAAATATATATTGGTGAATGAATATTATATGACTCGCATTGGAAAAGACAAATATATGTATGATCCTAAGGCATAGTGGCAATTATCAAGCAACAAATGAAGATAAATATCGGGAGTATTTTGAGAAGGTCAATTCATGATCTCCGATAAACATGGTAGCTTGGTTGAATTACAAGGATTATAGAAAGAGAAGAATGGTAATTCTCTTTAAATTAAATGCAAGGCTTCATGAGATAAATGAAAGAGGACACAAGGATGAGTATATATTTTATGGTCCTTAGTTGGAAGCTTGCATATTCATTGTCAATCAAGAACAAGCATTTGAAGCGGGATTTCAAATGAAGACTAAATGTGGATGAAGCAAAACCTAACTCAACGTGGATTGGATAAGTGATGAAGAGATAAACTGAGATGACTAGGGTGAGGGACTAAGCAATCTTTGGGATCCTAGCTAGGCCGCCATTTGTGTTTTGCTAAGGTGAAGTTCTAGTATCCGTGGGGTCTCCAAGTAACATATCTAAACCTTGACTGAGGGAAGCGATGCAACTCATTGATATATTGTGATTGACAATATGGAGTGACTTAAGGATCTAAGTGTGCATTTCTATGCTATATGGAAAGATCTTAAGCCACTAGCTCAAGTATGGACGTGCTCAAGACATTGATCAAAGTTGAAAGCCCTCAAGTTGAAACTGATCAAGTATGGCAAGATTGAAGACATTCAAGCTCAAGAGGTTGACAAGGTGTTTTTATTTATCTTGAGTATAGGTATGCCGTACTATCAAGAGAGATGCAACTTTCGCTTTATGACCAAGTCAAGTGCTCTTAGAAAACCTTTGTGAGAAACAGCCTTAGAGTGTGCTAACAACCCTTCCTAACCTAACCTGAGCCACTTCATCTCTTAGGTGAAGTGTTAGTGTGATAGAAAGGGTTTTGGGGGTTTCTCGGGCTTCACTAGTCTGACCGATGAAGGGCACCGGTCTGACCGGTGCAACTAGGCCCAACGGCTAGTTTTTCAAACACCGGCAGACCGGTGAACCGGTCAGACCGGTGAACCGGTCAGACCGATGCTGCCCGACAGCTAACGACTAGTTTTCTTGTTGAGGGGTATAAGTACTCCAAGCCCTCCTCTTGGATGGGCTGCTGTTCTTGGTGAACTTGCTGAGCTTCCAGGTCATTTCTAGCAAGCCTAAAGCCTTAGTGGCTCTCCTCAACCTCTCTCTTTGTTAGATTTGTGGATTCAAGCCATATCTTTGAGTTGGGTTGAGTTAGTGAGATCTTGAGAGCCTTTGTGAGCTAACAAGAGCATTCCCATAGCTTGAGCACTTGAGTTTCACGTCTACAAGCGTTGAAGCATCTGTTACTCTTGGAGGTTTGCCTCCTAGACGGCTAGGCGTCGCCGGCTAGCTCCCAAGTTGTGGTGAGCAGCAGCAAGTTTGTGAGGGCTGTGATCTTGCCTCTTCGTGGAAAAGATCGACTTAGTGGAATCGATGAAAGTGGTTGAAAGAGACCCGGTTTGTTGTGGGAAGAGTTAGGTGAGAACTCGAATCCCTTACAAGCTCCTCAACGGAGACGTAGCTTCCTTGGTGGAAGTGAACTTCGGGAAACAAATCCTTGCGTCCCTTTGTGGTTTGCCTCTCTAAGTTGTTGTTCTAGCATATTTAATTTTCTTCCGCTTCGATCTACTTGGGTATGCTATTTGTGTGTGCAGGGATCATTACCCTGCTTGAGATTATCTACCAAGGCCACTCACCAAGTTTGGTTCGTGCTAGAAGTCAAGAGGAGCTTGAAGCTGGTTTTGCAGGTGTTTTGTGCTACACCGGTCTGACCGGTGTAGGGTACCGGTCTGACTGGTGCTCACCTGTGAAGCAAAGCCAACACCGGTTTGACCGGTGAGGCGCACCGGTCTAACCGGTGGAGCCTGACAGTTCAAGTTTGCGGGTAAGAAAAGTTTAATTCGGTCGTCCGCCTATTCACCCCCTCTAAGCGACATCAAGGTCCTTTCAGCCAGTCGCCGCCCACCGTTGACGTTCTGGCCTCTGATGGTCGACATACGCGTGGTGTGTGCTCCCGGTGCTGGACGAGTTCAGGCGTGGCGAGGTCGGCCTCTGCCAATGCGCCACGAAACCAGAATGGTCGACATACGCGTGGTGCGTGCTCCTGTTCATATAGAGTACATCCCAGTCGCTGTACAAGGATCATCCCTGTCGTGAAATGAGAGGAAGGAAAATGTCTTGTGTTTCGTCTCGTCGGAAGGAAAGAGAAAGCAGCCCTAGGTTTGCGGAGCCCTGTGCCGAACTGCCGATGGCATTTGCAGGTCCCATCCGTCCGAGGCCAGAGCGTCAACGGTGGGCGGCAACTGGCGGGTGCCGGAGTGTTGGCGTCGCGGGCGGGCGGCGATTCGCGGCCGCCGAAGGCCATGGTGATGTCTGGTTTTCCAACTCGCGGCCGGTGGCGGACTCTATTCGCGAGGGGGGCGGTGGCGATCACGTCGCGGAAAACGAATCGGCACGGAGGGAACCGGCACAAGATTGGAAAACATGGGATTAGGGAAGGGGTAATTTAAAAAAAAACCAGGAGAATAGTTGGGGGCTGGTGGGCACTAAATTGCAAATATGTCCCACCTCTCTCACGGTCCATCGGATAGCGATCCAACGTTCCTGATCAGAGTTTGCAAACATGATGATAGTTTGCACAGGTAGACTGGTTTCTACCTGATATGCTCCCGGTTTGTAAATGGTGTTTACAATATGATCCTTTCTTGAAATAAAACAGATATTACTCAAAATTAGTATATGAGCAACCAAATTTTTTGGTCAATTAGAACTCCTGTTGCGGTTTTTTAGATGAAAGGAATAATTATATTAAATTAAAGTTGAGTACATCATCATGTTACGCAATCAAGTACGGCTCTTATTGTGGTTGCAATGAAGACACTAGACTATGAGAGTACACATCTGCATGATTTAAATTCTGATGTATGCAAGTTACATACATAAAGTTTTTCGAGCGGGTTACCTCTTAAAAATTTCTCAGAAGGTGCATTTGTGGGTTAACGTTGGTGTACATCATTCTTGTAACTAGGAAAAAATGCTCATGGCCTCATGGGTTCCTGGGTCCTGGCTAATGCATTGTTTACATCACATTATAGAAATAAATGCATTTTAAACTAACCATGTGACCTGTATTATAAATTTATCATAAGTTTATACAATTAGATTAAGTTCTAACTATAGAAATGGGATTAATGAAATTAGGATAGAAACTTCTAAGGTCTATTCAATCTTGTCCTATACTTTGGTCATAGAAAAATATGCTCCAGAACGAGCTGCCATAAAAAGATGGAACAGATAAGACATACAAATTCTACACCACTAACTGATAACATATGTTTTTCGACCACGACATAGCACATATTCAACCCCCAACCGGTAACAACAAACCTCAGCTGCAGCTGACTGTTGCCTATCTACTTCAGCTCTTTTGCTTGTGACTTTTCTTGCTGTCTTCTGCTTCTACGTTGTCTTCTTCTACTTCAATCCGCTGCTCACCAGTCACCATTATGGCGGAAAAAAACGATGCTCACTGCTTGCTCTCAAACAAACCTGAAAACTCAAATCAATACTAGTACTTCAACTAAAACTGCGTTGTTTGGCTCAATGAATTCAGCGGGAAAAAAATCACAATTGCTTGATTCTAATCCCACAATGACAAATCATGGTGCCAGAGGTTTAGCTGAACCAAGATTATACAAAATCATTTTTTTTATTTCAGTGGAAAACACTAAAACAATTAGGAAAAAAAAACCTTATATACTCCACTGACATGTTCCCACGCAAAAAATAGAAATAATAAGACAATAATTCGGCGAGATGTGCAATGATCCCGACATCCCTCTATGCACCAATTTTTATAATTTTTCCCTAACAAGATGCACCTATCTGTATTCTAACAGATTTTAAAACAAACAGAGATTAGTGACGGATAATCCTGTCCCGGGGTAAATAATCAAGAAATGGCTTGACAGCTCGATGCCCTCTTCCTTCCTGGCGCGCACGTTGAGGCCCTTCTGCCCTCCCATAACGGCTTTTAACTAATTCCTCCTCTCCCCCGATCCAGCTAGCCTGCCTGACCTCCCTCCCTCCCCTCTCGAATCCGCCCCTCCAAGCTCCCGATCCCCCCACCTCGTCCTCCAGCTTGATCGCGTTCGCGCCCCCCCACTCCGCCCTTCAGGATAAGTAGCCGGCGGTTTCTCGCCCCAGGTTTTGCGGGTGCCGGGGGAGCAGAATCCATTCGGTCCAGTTTGGCCAATGCTCCTGCGGTTTCTTCGAGACGCCGCGGAGATTGGGATCCATGCGGCGTTAGGCGAGCAGCAGTAGGGGCATCGAGATTCGCCATCCTTGTCCGGGGGATTTCTCGGGCGGGGAATTCGGTTGCGGCGGCGGGGGAAAAAAGGAATTCTTTCGTCGGATTGGCCGAAGCTCTCGGTTGATCCGTTACAAAGGTCCCCCGCTGTATGCTCTAGGAGCCTTTTCTCCACGCGTTTTCTTGCCTCGCCCCCAGATCCGTCTCCCCGCCCGATCCTTTGGGGAATTGGAGGATCGAGGGGAAAGGGATTTCGGCGCCGCGGCTTCCGATGGAGGTGCACGCCGACGTAGACGGGTCCGGCGTGCCCCTGGCCGTGCTCCTTAAGCGGGAGCTGTGCAACCAGAAGGTGGAGAAGCCGGACATCCTCTTCGGGGAGGCCAACAAGAGCAAGAAAGGGGAGGACTTCACCCTCCTCATGGCCAAGTGGCACCGCAGCCCGGGCGAGGGCGCCAGCGACACCGGAGTTGAGAATGCTGGCGACGATGACACCATCTCCGTGTTTGCGGTTGCGGTAATGGTTCTCTGATTCTCTTCTTCTTCTTTTCTCTGTGTTAATTGCATCAGTTTCACATCTTGGTGCAATGTACAGTTTGTCCAATAATTGCTGTGCTGATTGGTCACGTGGATTTGGACCAAAAGTCTTGTAGGAATCTTTGGTTGTCATGGAACCTAGCTAGGTCTAGCACTGATGCTTCTGTAGCACAGATGTTGTGGTGGCCTCATCGTTTAATGTAAAACACTATTTCTTGACCATGTCTAATCTTCTCTTCTTTTGACCAAACACTTTACTTCCATTAAGTTGTGGTGGTGTTTTCCACATTAAGCTTAGTGCTTACTGTGGTGTCTTGCTTTGATATTTGTCTCTTGCATAGAGTAGCATGATTGACATGCCTGATTTTGCGGTGATTTGGCACCAAGGCACATGGGGACATATGTCAGCTAATATATTTTACTGCCCTTAATTGTCTTGATTCTATCATTTAGGTGGTCAGAAGACCACTGGTTTGGGAATATTCAAACAAGGTCTTATTGTTTGGATCTTTCAGGCTTCCAGCAGTTGGCCATATGGGTTGGTCCTAGAATTTTTCATTTATCAATTTAACATCTTCTTTTGACAGAAACATAGAACACTGTATGTGGCTAAAGTCAAACCATAATTGCAACTCCTGTTATAATTCAGTTCTAAACTATGAAGCAAGACTACTTTATCTTCCATTTTTATTTTTTTCATTTAGTTTTTTTTAATACCAACTAAAGTGGTTGCTATCTCACTCAATTCATTCTGGTTTCTCGCCTCAGATTTTTGATGGACACAATGGATCTGCAGCTGCCATATACACCCGGGAGAATCTATTAAACAATGTGTTGGCTGCTATTCCTCCAAATCTCACAAGCGAGGAGTGGACAGCAGCATTGCCAAGGGCTCTAGTGGCTGGTTTCGTAAAAACAGATAAAGACTTCCAGACAAAAGGTATTAAAAATGGGATGTCAGCTATACCCGTCTTTTAACCATAGAAAAGCACATAGTTTCTCAGTGGCAGTACAATATTACAGAAGGGTACTACATTGCTGTTTACTGTATATAGCATGGTATTGGCTGCTTATATGTCATGGGATCCTCAGTACTGTTGCACCCCAGTATAAACTGACCGTTAGTTTGTTACTATGTTTTCAGCTGCACGTTCAGGGACCACTGTGACTTTTGTTATAATTGACGGATGGGTTGTCACTGTAGCATCAGTTGGTGATTCACGCTGTGTTCTAGAGTCCGCTGAAGGCACAGTGTATTTTTTATCAGCTGATCACCGCTTGGATGCTAACGAAGAGGAGTATGTCCATACATCCAACCTTGGTTCTATGACTACAATATCCTCAGATTTATGATTGACATAAGCTCCAATATCTGCAGGGTGGAGCGTGTAACAGCAAGTGGTGGTGAAGTTGGGAGGATAAACATTGCTGGGGGTGCTGGGGTATGTTGCTTTTCTTTATGCATGTTTGTCAGCTACCAAGTTGACCATTCAGTTCACCCCCAACCCCGAGTAACAATGATGTATTCATGGGAGTGAATGGATGCTAACTTTAAGGATATTTTGAATTCATTTTCCCCCTCTGCAATCATTATTCAGATCGGTCCACTCAGATGCTGGCCGGGCGGATTGTGCTTATCAAGGTCAATTGGTGATATTGATGTTGGGGAGTTTATAGTTCCTGTCCCACATGTGAAGCAAGTAAAGGTGCATAATCCATGTGATTTTTTTATATGAGTGCAGTGGTGCTAACGATTCTTTGTTTTATTAGATACTCCCTTCGTTCCAAATTGTAGGTCGTTTTAGCTTTTTTAGGTTCATAGATATTATTATGCATCTAGATATAGTGTACGTCTAGGTGTATAATAATATCTATGAACCTAGAAAAGTCCAAACGACCTACAATTTGGAACGGAGACCTAGAAAAGTCCAAACGACCTACAATTTGGAACGGAGGGAGTCAGGGAGTAGCTGACACCAATCATAAAGAGAAATGGATTCTCAGTTTAAGGCAGCTAATCTAAACAAATAGATCTGAGGTTTGATGCCTGACATTATTGCAGTTGTCCAATGCTGGAGGGCGGCTTGTGATTGCTAGTGATGGTGTCTGGGATGCGCTGCGCTTTCAAGAAGCTCTGAACTACACCAGGGGTCTGCCAGCTGAAGCTGCTGCTAATCGAATTGTTAAGGTATTGATATCTATTTTCATCCTAGGTGTATCTTGTGTCAATAGGTATTTTTATGATTTATCTGTATGTCGTATTATTTAGGAAAGTGTGACTTCAAAGGGACTACGAGATGATACTACTTGCATAGTAGTTGACATACTACCTCCAGAAAAGTTAAGCCCTCCATTAAAGAGGCCTGGAAAAGGAGGCATTATAGCTTTGTTCCGTCGGAGGCCTTCTGACGAAATGTCTGAAGATCAGATGGACAGAGGGTGTTTTGAACCTGATGTTGTGGAGGAAATGTACGAGGAGGGCTCTGCAATGCTTGCTCGAAGGTAAGCATTCTTTTTGTCGTGCCTTGGATACATTGTGTGCTTATATAGTAATTAAAAGATACTCCCTTCGGACTAGTTTGTAAGGGGCACACGCATATCAAGGTTCATACTTTATAATCTTGATCAATAATTTAGTCAACAATTTTAAATTTTTATAATGCAACTTGAAATAATTAGATTTGTAATCAAATGAAATCTCCAATGCTAATAAGTTTATAATCATAAATAATATAGTATAAGATACATGGATGGTCAAAGTGTAACTTGGGAGACTGTGCCATGTCAAACCACACCTTGTAAACCGGACCGGAGGGAGTATGTAGTGGGCATGCTTCTGAGTCAGTTTTGAGCAGTAGATGATGCATTAATTTTCATCAAGATTTGAACAGGGACTACCCATATGCATGTGAACTTTGGCTTAAACCCTTTTATATGGTCCACAGGTTGAATATAAATTATCCAGCAGGAAATATGTTCAAGCTGCATGATTGTGCTGTCTGCCAGTTGGAGATGAAACCTGGTGAGGGCATCTCTGTTCATGGTAACGTGCCAAAGCATTCAAGAGTTGACCCCTGGGGCGGTCCCTTTCTCTGTTCCTCTTGTCAAGTGAAAAAGGAAGCCATGGAAGGGAAGCTACATTCGAGAAGTATGGATGTCTTTACTCATAAGCTATAACTTTTTCTTACACTAGAAAACAAACATACTGAATCCTAATTTACTCTCCTTGTTTCCCCCAGATTCTCAATCTGCTGTCCAACTTGTGCCTAAGTAGGCCTTCCTTGATGGTTTCTATACATTGGTTCATACACACTAACTACCCACTAACAACAGCTCTAACAAATAAAGTAGACTCTTCAATTTCATCTTATTCATCAATCAATGGTAGACAAAGTCAGGAATTGCCACTACTATGATCCTACGAAAGTAGCAGTCTGTACAGATGATAACAGGTTTACGCTATCATTTACGTAAAGCACCACAATTATTCTGCAGAAAGTTCAAGAATGATCTTATCACTTACCAGTCTATATTGGAGAGATCACAACTGGCTTCTAGGTTCAAATGAACTGGTGGCCTTAAGATGTTCTGCTTTCTGCCATTCATTATCAAGTCTGTGCGACTTGTCCATTTGTGAATACAAGTCGTCGAACCCCATTAGTCCAAATGTAGTTTTCTTACCACAGGTCACCCTGATTGACAAGTGACCTTAAAGACTAAGCTTTTCCCAGACTCACAGCCACATCTGATGCTTTCTCAATTGTTCATCATCTCACCATGATGATTTTCTTTTCCTTTTCCAATTTCATTTTTTTGCCATGTGTACAGTCATGAGGCCAATCATGCTGACTAGTTTTTTTTTTCTTGAATTTGCACCAAATTCTTCAGTTGTACCAATGTACTCACAATTTTCTAACAAATACTTATTCCTGGAAGTTTTGCTTCCTATTGTACTTGAAATGTTGTCTCTGAATTTGAATATAATCGTAAGGTTTCTGATTGTAATTTGGCACCTGTACCCTGCAGTTTAACTGCAATATATAAGCAAAATTTAATCCGGGAAGAAAAGGTATGCTCCAAAAAAATGAAAAGAAACTCTAAAAATTCAATAGGCAATGAGAGTTACCTATAAGGCTACACCTGCCATCACTTGGTCTTGCATATGTCAAGCTGAAGCTATGATCCTCCCCCTGCAAGGATGAGTTCATTGAACTCCCAGCCTATATCAAGTTGAAGGCTTAGGGGGGGCCGATCCTGAGTTGAACCTGATTATAGTACCTGTGGGCTGCTTTTCACTCAGCCACATGAAGTTCAAGATAACACATAAATATTAGCAGAGCATGATGTTCTGGACATTAGTTTTCAGAAAACATGTGGATTGACCTTATCGACTAAATGTGCCAGTCATTTCAACAGTTCTATCACTTTACTGTGAACAAAAATCACAATATGCTGAATCTTGCTCAGTTTTGCCAAATGCTATGAAAAGTCAGGTCTAAGATGTCATAGAGTAGCCCCAGCTTGTTTAGAAATATCAACCGAAGACAACTGACCTGTCTGATTTCTTGTGTTGCGAAGGATATAAATCTCCAATTCAAGTTCCAATATATTTTACTGTTGACAAACGCAAAAACTCCTTGTGTTCATAAGCTTGACAAATAGACAAACTGAGGTTTTCGATGCAAAGCAGAAAAATAATAGGATTTCGTCTGCCGGAGGGGCACAAACCAAAGCAAGATTTGAGCAACAACATTCTATCCAAAACATCATACAAAGACATACAATCTTCAAGTTTCAAACAATTTACAGGGCGTGGACAAAAAACTTTACACCATGCACATTTTACAAAGGTACATAAACCTTTTTTTCCTTTTTGCACAATCAGTTGTATGTTTGTGTTTGTGCCTTTCTAGACAAAAGTGTGGACATCTGAGGGAAGAATGACTTCTTTTTTTGTACCTTCTTATCTGAGACAAAATGATCCATACTACCTTTTTGTACCTTCTCATCCAAGACAAAATGATCCACACTACCAGTTGACCTATGCAACTTTGGATCAGCTAGGAATACATCATCTTCCTGGTAAGAGCTCTTGTGCTCGTCAAATGTCCTTGGTGGAGTGCTCACAGGACTAACTGCATATTTTGTAGCTTCATGGGCTTTCCGACGCTGCACATGTTCCGCTCTCCATCTTCTCAACTCCTGCTCCGCGCCAAGTTTCCCTTCGTTTGCCTTCTCAGCCCTCTCCAGTGCGATTCGGAGATCACTCTTCTTTTCGTCCATCTCCTTGGATGCTTCATGTAGTTTCTCTAGGCTCCTCGATTCAGACTCCTTTGCCAACTCTATTTGTGCCAAGGCTGCTGCTACCTTCTCATTTGCAACCTCCTCGGCTTCATGAACCCTCTTGCTCAGAGCATGGTATTCATTTATAGGAAGTGTTACTACTCTAGGAGAATCACCAAGACTTCCTGTTTCCTCACTCTCCTGCATTGCTTGAGCTGCCATTACAGCTAGCCTCTCAGATGCTCTAGACGCCTCTATTTCTTTCAAAACTGCACGTAACCTGATATCTGCAGTTGTTGCAGCAGCCTTGGTCTGCTCAGCTTCTTCCTTAGCCTTTCTCAATTCTTCTTGTGTCAAATGAGCTGCCATCTTGGCACCATCTGCCTCCTTGGCTGCTTGCTGCAACATCCTCGGAAGTTCAGCCACTTTCTCCCGGGTTTCTGCTTCTTTCTTGTGTACCATTTCTATCTCTTGCTTTGTTCTCTCGAGCTCGGCTTCTAGAGAAGAGACTGTGATGGATGCCATACCCTCACTCTGCTGCAACGTAGAAAGTGAAGCTTTCTCCCTATCAAGCTCTGATATGAGCGATTCTGCAATAACTCTTATTAAGTTGGCTTCAGTTTTTGCATTTTCTAATTTCCCTCTATATTCATCAACCTCCTTTCTTTTTGAAACTAGAGCTTGCTTGATTGACCTACTAATTTCTTTTGCTTCGTCCGAACCTTGCTCCTGGACTACTCCAGCTTCTTCATTCAATTTGTTATCCATGTAGGCAGCTAGCTCACTTTTGAGGCTAAGCAGCTTGCGCTCATTTTCATCAATTTCGGCTGCAACATTAGCTTTGGACACAATTCGTTCGTTGAGCTGGTGCAGCTCGTCTTGTGCCTGCTGTAGTTCTTTCTCCCAAGCCAGGCAATCCTGTTCTTTCGCCAAAGCTGCCCCAAGTCTGTGCTCTTCAGCTTCATGGTGTGAAGCATGGGCTAACTCGAGAGACTCTTTGGATGCAATAAGTTCTAAAGTGAGTTCCTCTACTTGTTTCTCAGTATCCTTCGCAGCATATACAACTTCCTCAGCCCTTTTTATTGCTACATCCCGTTCAGTTGCTAAGGCAGCATATTGTTCATGCATTGATATTAACTCCTCTTTCAGCAATTTCAGTTCCTCAACAGCCTTTTGATGTCTTCCTTTGGCAACTGTCATCTGTGTTTGGGCTATTACACTAGCTTCATCATCAATCCCCTGCTCCATCTCTTGTGCCCTAAGCAGGGCGAGTTCAGAATCTTGCTTTGCTTGGTCCAGTTCAAGCTGTGCCCTCTCCAGCTTATGCTTCAACTCCTCAACAAGTCTATTAGTTCTCTCTAGCTCCTCCATCACGTATGAGTTGGCCACCTCAGCAGTTTCCCAGTCTTCTTTGAATTGTGGAATTTCCTGCTGAACCTTTTCAAGTTCAAGCTGCATGACCCTGCGTCTCTGCATAAAAAATAATAAACTTAACTTTGTGATGGAAGTCTGTTTTCCTCAAAAATAAAGAACTGTATCTGTACAGGGATGGAAATGAATGGAAAACAAGATAATCACTTGTCTGACCATGATCCACATTCAGTGTGAAACAAAGATACATTACCTCTAACGATTGAGCCCTGTAGGCTTTCCAATCAATAATTCCTCCAAATTTGGTGACAGCCTCTTTAACAGACTCAAACGGTGCAGTAGTGTCAACAAGACCTCTGTATGAGCCTTCAGATCCCTTCTCTGATTTTACTATATTTTCTTGGGCAAGGACAATGTTCTCGTGACAATTCATATTGTTTTCTTTAGATTTCATTTCATCTGCTGGCACAATATTCACGCCGGTAAAACCATTTTCAGATATGTTTCTCGTTTCAGTCTTATTTGGTAAAATAGCATGATCTCCCTCCTCCTTTGATGAATCAACAGATGCCTGAGCTGGTCCTATGTGGGATACCATTTCCGGTGATGAACTCACAGTATGGCCTACAGGAGACACCAATTCTTTCTGGTGCTCTGCCAAATTGTGAGGTAACTTCTCTTGGACTTCCAAGGACATGTCTGGGTTCTTCACAGAAACTGGTGCTGGTTTTTCAGCATTCTGCATTTTTGTTTCTCCGTGACCATTACTATCAAGAACTTCCATCGAAGCAGAAAAAGATGGTAGTAAAAAGGTCTTTCTATTATTGGCGAAGATGAATATAGAGAAGACTATTTGGCTAGTTTATTCGGCAGAGTTGGTCAACTCCATTCCCAAAGCTTAGTGTTCACAGAGCTTTTCTCCTAGACAAATCAGAAAAAATAAGAATCAGCTTACTGAACCTGAGCTGTACATACTACAGGTAAGTTAAGAAGAATATGCTCAAACATGGCACCTACTTGTTATGAGAGATTGCTTTACAATCATTATCATTATTATTCAGTGGAATAAGGAAAATTTAAAAACTACATTTGTTAGCACTAATTATGAATCATCCCATTTTGTGCATTTTTGTATTACGATTCATCCAATTTCATGTGTATATACACTCACATAAAAAGATCATGTGTATATATCATTCAGGCATGCAGCTATCCATAAACAATTAAACATGCAGTAAAGATGATAACAGGCAGCACAGGAGAAGTATGATATATGGTGCTATACTGCTATATGCACTAATCATCTCCACCAATTGACATGAAAGTCACCAGCTGTGCAATTATTCAACCTCTGTTCCACACTTCCACCTACCCATTTTTTTTGTGTGTAGCCAAATAATCTTTCCAACAGATATCAAGCAGCGATTTTCTACAAACTTTTGCTTTCTAAATCCAAACCAAAGTAAAACATCATGATCAAGGGCCGCTGGGCCAGCTAGCTAGCTCAAAGTTTGTGTTCTATCATCATCTCTCTAAACCATGGAGTGACTGGACTCCATCAATTGTTGAGATTGTTTCCCTCAAAAGATGTCTAATAAATCCTGGGCATCAAGCACTTGAAATTGGCATGTTCTAGTGCTTGTCCTCGGACAGCACACGGCAAGACTTAGGGTGCGTTTGGTACGGCTGTGGCTGTGGCTGTGACAGCTTCAGCTGTGGCTGTGCTGGTGAAGCGGATTCGTTGGTAAAGCTGAATCAGTTTTAGAGAAACGTTTGGCAAAACAGCTTCACCGAGCTATGTCGCATAGATAAGAGGGTGAAATACCTATAATACCCCTCCCTCATTTCTTTTTTCTATTTCCTTTTCTATTTTCTTTTTTCTTTCCTATTATTTTTTTACCTTTTTCCCCTCCTTTTTTTTCTCCTTTCCCTTTCCTCTACCTTATCCTTATCTCCTTCCACCCGAGCCCCCCATCTCCATTCGCACGGCACCGCCCGCCGCCTGGGCCGGTTCGCCGCTTCCCCCGCCTCCCCCGCCGGTGCGCCGGCCCGCCGCCTCCGCCGGGCTCCTCCACGGCGCCGCTGCCGGTCTCGCCCGCCGCGGCCTCCTCTGCCCGGCGCCCGTCACCATGGACGCGGCCCGGGAGGAGCTCGCCGCCGGCGGCCTCCAGGGCGCCAGCCTCCGGCCTCGCCCGCCGCGCCGCCTCCGGCCTCGCCTCGCCCGCCGCGTCGCCTCCGGCCTCGCCTCGCCCGCTGCGCCGCCTCCCCGACCTCACCCGTCCGGCGACCTCGAGCTCCACCGCCGGCCTCCAGGTACGCAGCAGCGGACCCCACCGGGGCAGGCTGGGCAAAGGGGATGGCGCAGCGGGCGAAGCTGCGAAAACGCAGCTTCCCCCCGGTGGAACCGCTCTAGAGAGCGCGTTTTCCGGGAGGGGGCGAATCGATTCGAGGGTGAAGCCGTTTTTTTGCCCCGTTTGGCACGGCTTCGCCCGAAGCTGCTCGCGAAGCTGCTCGCGAAGCCGTGCCAAACGCACCCTTATTCAGAGCAACAACGAGCTTGCGATTTCGTCCTCACCTCCGGATTCCAGGACGTATAGCTGCAGTGCGAGCAGAGGAGCTCAAGGTTTCCTTCACCGAATACCATGCATCGAGGATGAAATCACATACCCTGCCAACCAAACCAATTTTTGCACCAGATGACGTTAAACAGTGACAACCACTTCGCTGCTACACCAACTCCAAACCGATAAAGCTCAAACCCCCCAACCACAAGAACTGAAGAACAGCAAAACCCCCCTCCGAACCCTGGCGCCTCGCGGGTCGCCTGCTTTGCTCGAGAAAGAAAACAAAAGGCCGCACGCCAAGAACACCCGTCAAACACGCCAGAACCAGCTACAGAAGCTCCACCAAAAATCAAAATTAAGCTCAAAAACTGCAGCAGAAAGGGACGAGCTCTTACAGTCTTACCCGTTGGCTGGTCGGGTCGTCGCCGGCGGGGGAACGGGATGCCTTGCGGACGAAGCGATCGGAGGAGGCTTCCTTTTCCTCCCGGCGGTTGGGGTCTCCGTCTCCCCGGCCGGCGACTCTTTCGTCCGTCTCCTTCCCTCTCTAGCTGCGTCCGCCCCCTTTTTTTCTTCTCCTCCTCCTCCTCCTCGTGCCGTGCTGTGCTGTGTGCGCGTGTTCTTTGCGGAGAGGGGGGAGTAGGAGTGGGTGCGTGTCAAAGCTTTGTCCTTTTTTGCGCTGCGTCACCGCGCACTCGTCGTCGCCGCCTCGCCGTGGGGCGGGGGCCTCAGCCCAGCTCAGCTCGGGGGTTAGCGATAAGCAGGGGGAAGGGATTAGGTGACGTGGCGTCCTTTTTACTAAAAGACCCTCGTGCTTTGTTGGTTTGAGAGCGGAAGCTGCTCTGCGTTTGAAACTTGCAAGGATTGTCCTTTGAGTCGGAGCTTAGGAGAATTTCTAGAAATGGGTTGTGTTGGCCGTGCAAAAAGGGAGAAGGCTGACGGGGTCGGGATTAGGTGAGTGTGACGTCTCGCCGACGGAGTCGTACGGGCTCGTTTGGAAGCCGCCGCGCTACATGTAGGCCTCTCGACTCCGAAGTTCAAACTTTTTCTTTGCTCTAGATGCACATTACTCCCTCCGTTCCGTAATAATCGTAGCTTGGGAATCGAGAATGTGAGAGGTGCACGAATTTCTAGCGATCATCATTGTGGGACAGGGGAGTAGACAACGACCATCATAACTAGACAGAGGGAGTAGATAGAAAAAACATTGATATCGTTTGGAACTTGTAAGAATATAAATCTGATTACTCTTTCATAAAGAGATACTAGCTGTTTGATTGTCACGGAGGATTATAATTTTCTATTAAATCTTAATAGTTGTTTATCCATGCATTTGATACACAAACATCCTTTTTGTGCCCTATCACTGTCCTATTTCATTGATAGGTTAATTGGACAAGAATGGAAAAATGCCTATCCAAATGCCATTTTTTCCCAAGTGGTGACCTGTAGCAAAAATAGGTGTACCATGGTATTGGTACCAAGAAGTTGACTCCATGAACCTATCTTGCTCTGCACCCCCTCGGTCGACTGCATTGTATTATTTGTAATGTCTACTATCATTTGTACAAATAATTTTTTTTAGAATTATCATTTGTACAAATAATTAGATTGTACAGTAGTAAAGGAAGATGGAGAGCCTCAGATTTTTTTTTCTAAACGAAAGCACGGAAAGGCGATCATAAGCATGGAAACGAAATCTTAATAGTTGTTTATCCGTGCATTTTGTACACAAACATCCTTTTTGTGGCCTACCACTGTCCTATTACATTGATAGGTTAATTGGACAAGAATGGCAAAATGCCTATCCAAATGGAAACGTTTCTTTTAGCTATTTCCCCCCCAAGTAGTGACCTGAACTCCTGAAGAAAAAAATACGTGTACCATGTTACCAAGAAGTTGACTCCATGAACCTATCTTGCTCTGCACCCCCTCGGTGGACTGCATTGTATTATTTCTCATCTATGTATAGTATCATTGATAGCTCAATTTGCAATTTCCACTATCATTTGTACAAAGAATTAGATTGTAGTAAAGGAAGATTGAGAGCCTCAGATTCTAAACGAAAGCACGGAAAGGCGATCATAGTGAGGGATGATGATGGAAAGGCAAAGGCTATTGCTAGTTTGGGACTTTACGGTAACGTCCATCCACAATTTCCACGTAGGCTATTAAAAAATTAACTCGTCTCTAAAAAAAATTCTCATGTATGCCGGCCATCGGATAGCATACAAGGGATCAGATGTGTTAAATTTTCAGTAGCATACATGATATTTACTCAAGATAATTTGGTGTGACATGTCTTATGTCTAGCCTACTAAATATTCCGGTTTGTGACATGGCTCTCTTCTCCCCCTTTTCTAATTTGTCTCCCAACCTTTACCTTTTGACTTATCGATCAATTAAGTTGGTGTCGGATTTGTGGTTCTGCTTTTTTTTTTTTTTTGAGATTTGTGGTTCTGCATTTAGGGCGTGTTTGGCAGAGCTCCAAGCAGCTTCAGATAAAAAAAACAGCTCTGCTCTAATTTTTTCTTGCCAAACACCTCAGCTCCAAAAACTCCAGATCCACCAAAAATATGAATCTAGCTCCCAACTCCACCAAATCCACGGAGTACCTCAAGGGGTACTCTGCAAACACTAGTTTTGTACTGACTCGTGAAGTTGGGTGGAAATTACCCACCTTTGCCACCTATTACACAACTTACCGGTTCAATTCTTTTTTCCCGAGACTCCTCCGTGCGCCTCCCTGCCCGTCGCGTGAACCCTCCCCTTCCTCGCGACGCATCCCATGCCGCACAGCGCCGCCGCCTCCTCTTCCCGTATCCGCCGGAGGACGCTTGAAGTTCGCCGGAGATCGACGGGATGCGTCCGCCGCCCCCTCCCCCTCCTCCCAATCCTTCTTCGCGCCGCATTGGACTCTCCCGTCCACCATCTGGAACCCTAGGTGCACGCGTAGCGCCAAGCGAGGCCGCGGCCACCTCCACGCTCGCTCGCTGCTCCTCTCCCGCACCGTTCGTCCGTCCATTGCCCTCGTCTTCCTCCTCACTCCAACGCCCGACCCGCTTTATAAGCCACCGCCCCGCTCCACATCGCCACCGTCTCGCACCGTCGCGGCCACCCACACATAAGCCTCCCCTAAAGGCCGGACCCCTCGTTCTTCTTTCTGAGAGTGCACTCGATCCGCTTCGCCCCCTCCTTCCTGGTTTCTCGCGTTGAGGTGCTGTGGATTGCTGTGCATTTGGGCAGTGCGCCGGTGCTTGTGATGGGAGAAAGGGGGTGAAGCGTTGGGGTGTTCATTGTTCTCGAATGCGTTTGATTATGTGATGCCGACTCAAAGAACGCTGCGGGCGTGCGGTTCATTTTCGCTGTTCACTGGATTGTGCACTGTGCGTGGTGTTCGCTGTAGAGAAGTCTGGCGCTGGAGACGGGAGGATAGTGGATCAGGTTGGCGGTGGGATTCTGGGCGACACGTGAAGAAGGACCCTCCGAGGGACGAGGACTGATCTGTTAGCTAGGACTTCTTTAGAGGAGGGACTTGGGCGGCGGCTAGGATCGCAGTCCTCACTCCTCAGTTTCTAGTTCTCATTTGATTGTATATATTTGTGATCAAAAGCATGACTTGTTTGTTTGAAAATACAAAGAAAAAAAAACAACGCCATGCAATTCTATGTGTTGTGTACACGAATAGCAAAAAAAAACGCCATGCAATTATCTATGTTGTGTACACGAATGACAAAAAAAAAACCTACGCATACACGTCCATGCCATGCACACCGTGCAGGATACAGGAAAAAAAGGCCTCCACGTCGAGGGTAAAAGAGAGTGATCCATTCAAACTCTCATTTTTCAGAGCTGGAGTTGTTATCTCTGCCAAATACATCTCTTCAGCTCCAAAGTGAGAGTTCAGCTCCACGATGGAGCTGCAAATTGGTGGAGCTGCAACTCCAGAGTTAGTTTGGCGGAGCCGGAGCCCTGCCAAACACGCCCTTATAGAGGGAAGATTGCAAGACCAAGAACTCAGAATGGTAATACGAGGATGCAAAGGGTTATATATGTTTGGACCACTAAGAAGGTGTAAGCCCTAAGTCGTGTTGTCTCATGGATTGTATTGATGTGCTCGTCGAAGCTAAGGCAACAACACCCCGGGGTGCCCTTGCCCAACTTATATGGGTTGATGACATAGGTTACAAGTCGGATTGAATATAATCATAGTCGGTTGTTGCAAAGGAACCAATCTGAGTCGGTTTACAAGATACATCCGCAATATCCAATTAGAGTCTATTCATCTGACCTCCTATCTTGCAATCCACATAAGTTCATATCTTGCTCTGTACACCTAGGACAAGAGGGTCCACATGTTAGGTTAGGTCAACCGGTATTCTGGGACTCTTATGTACCCATGAAAAGAAAACATTGTATACGCACTACTAGGGAAACCTACATCTGTACCGGTGCTCAACCCCCATTAGTACCGGTTTCCAAACCGGTATTGTTCGATCGGTACTAATGTGAAGTCACATTAGTACCGGTTTTGGAAACCGGTACCAATGTGTACATTAGTACCGGGCAGTGAGGAGACCCGGTACTAATGTGTTTGCCCGCCAACGTCCGTCCCTCCCTCTTCCGTCTGCTTCTTTTCTATTTTTTTTCTTTTCTTTCTCATCATCTCATCTCATCTCATATTCTCATCTCATCTCATCTCTCAATCAATCACATACATATCATATATATACACATCTCATATTTTAATTTACAGATCAAAAATCTGTTCACACAAGAACACAAAACTTCACAATAGTATTTACAATCACAAATTCACAAGTATCCACATTCATACATTGCACAGGCATCATGAACATCAAGAAAAAAAGAGGATTCACAGAACATCAGGGCCACAGGCCGGCGCCGCCGCACCGGAAGGCCACCAGCCTCCAGGCTACGCCGGCGGGGAGGCCCCTCCACGCCCGCGCCCTTCGGCTCCTGCCAGGCCGCGAGCGCCCCCGGTGGGCCCGCCGTTGGCCGTCACGCCCCCGGCCGGGATCCCGGTCGGCCTACTGATGCCCCTCACGTGCCGGAGCCCTGCGCACGTACCTGGTCCCAGATCCCGCGCGGGTCCGCTTTTCGCCGCTGGCCGCCGCGCCCCCGGGACCGCCGCTGGCCGCCGGCGCGAGCTCCGCCTCTCGCCGCTGGCCGCCGCCGCGCCCCCGGGATCCCGGCCTCGGGAGGCTGCGCGCGTGCCCAGCGCCGACGCGAGCTCCGCCGCTGGCCCCCGCGCCCCCGGGATCCCGGCCTCGGGAGGCCGTGCGCGCGCGCCCAGCGCCGGAGTTCCCTGCCGCCGACACCTGTGAGGCACACAAGAGAGACGTGAGAGAGATGAGGGAGAAGAAGATAAGAATGAGAGAGTCAGAGAGGTGGACGCGGGGCTAAGAATATTTCTAAGTGTTGGACGCGGGGCTCCGTAGGGGTGACACAACATTAGTACCGGGGCTTTCCTCTGCCCGGTACTAATGTGTCTCCTATTGTACCGGGACTATTCTTCAACCGGTACTAATGTGTAGCGTTCACATTAGTACCGGCCCGACATTAGTACCGGTGCTGAATACGGGCCGGTACTAATGTTTGTCACGGAATGACTCCGCAGGCCTCTTTTTTGGCACGAGACATTAGTACCGGTTCTTGCAACATTAGTACCGGGGGGCAAACTGAACCGGTACTAATGCTATTTTTACCCTGGGACGAAAGCCTCTTTCCCTAGTAGTGACGTGAAGCAACTGATATAAATGCTTCTTTATCTTTTCTTTTTAGGCAAATCTATAATGCTATCAATACAGTATGTCTAAGTATCACCTAGGAAGGCGACACTTGTTACGGAGATCACACTTCCTGAGAGACACGAGTACCCATGGGTCCCCACCGGTCAGTGTTCTAGAGGTCTCTGACAAGTAGACCCGACCTTCCAGAAGCCCCGCCGACCTGCAAGTGGGCCCAGAGACCTTATCCACAAACTCTGACGACCCCGGGCGACCTTATCAAGATCCCGAAAGATCCGCAGTACTTGGCATGCAAGCCAAGGTAGTAGCACGCGGCGCGCCGCCGCCTGTAGGTCCGAGTATCACGGGATACTCCTTGTAATCCGGGAGATAGCTTCCCACAATTGTAACCGACCCAGATATGGGTCCACCGACCTTGAATAGAAGCCCTAGTCCGTCCTCCCCATATAAGGTGGCCTAGGACTCCATTCAAGGGGACATCTTCATTCTCCTCGCATAATCCACCACCACAACTGAACGTAGGGTTTTACTCTCCGGAGGCCTGAACCAGTCTAAACTCTCGTCTCCCCGTGTTCATCGCCATACTCGCCTAGTTCCGAGTTCACCACGTGGACTACCACCTACGTTCTTAGTTTCCGATCCTCTCCATTAACTTGTAAACTGCTTGAGTAGTCCCATTGCAGATCTGTCCAGATCTCTCACCCTGACAATTCCCATATGACACTTCCTCCGGAACGGACGGAGTAAGTTTTAACCTCAAAATGCTAGTATATCCAACTTGCCTCAATAGCGCACACTACGCCACAAAAGCAAAATTATAGGCACATCTTTACAAAACATATGTTTTTGAAAAATATAAAAATATATAGGCACACGGGATTTCCAGAACTGCCCAACAACAACGGTGACCTGTTCCTAGGGCCTGTTCTTTTTTTTAGATTTACACAGTACAACGCAGACGCTCACAACACGTACGCACACTCACCCCTATGAATACACGTACGCAAATCCTACCTCTATGAGCACCTCCGAAGGACTGAGCACCGGCAGATCTGGAGATTCCCGAAGTCACCAATGGCGCCTCGTCGTCGACGGGAACGTCGCTTACCACTTAACGCATAACGCCGGTAAATCTTGGAAAATCCAGGAAAAGGTGCGAGCACCAGGATTTGAACCCTGGTGGATAGCGTCTCACTGGACCGTCCTACCATTGGACTACAAGCCCAATCGCAAGGCATGTTCTTTTGGTTGCATTTGAACAGTGAAAAATACAATTTACTCATCACATCTCTCACAAGAAATACTATTCCAGCATTATTCATTTGCAACTTCACTGTTCCTTCACTAAAAAAACGAGCCCTAAAATTGGACGGCCCATCTTCTCAATACAGCCCACGCCGCGCCACTGTTGTTGCTGCAAACAACTTCCCATAATATAGAATAAGCATTTAAAAAGAATAAGAAAAAATAAGACATTCGCAAAAAAAAAAGAATAAGAAAAGATCAACTGGGCAGCGGGCCCCAGCAACAGCCCACGCCGCACCACCACCACCGGCCACAGCCCACAGCCGCCGGCCGACGCGGCAAAACCAGCGGCGCCTCAAGATTCGTGCCGCCGCGCAGCCTCCCCGGCCCATCGACGCCATCGCCGTCACCTTTCCCTCTCCTCCCCCTCCCCTCGAGCCTTGCTAGGGCTGTGCCTCCCCGTACGCCGACCCGACGCCACCAACCTTCCTTCCAATCCCCTACCCCGCACCCCCGCCGCCGTCTCCTAACCGGCCGGCGGCGAGGGCGCGCCGCCCACCACCCACCCACCCCCTCCGGTCCTCGGGGCCGCTCCGCCCCGCGCGTGAGAGCACCGGGCGGCGCGTGGCGTGGGGGGGTTCGCGGTCCTTAGGGTTTCATGCGCCGCGCCGGCCGCCGATGTCGCAACCTGGCAAGTTCGTCTCCGTCAACCTCAACCGATCCTACGGCCAGCCCGCCCCCTCCTCCAACCATGGCGGCGGCGGTCGCCCCTCCCGCGCCTCCGGCGGCGGCCACGGCGGGGGCATGGTGGTGCTCTCCCGCCCGCGCGGGGGCGGCTCCTCCCTCGCCAAGCCGCAGCCGCCCAAGCTCTCCGTCCCGCCGCCTCTGAACCTCCCGTCCCGCCGCAAGGAGCACGAGGGCTTCGATGGCACGGCTGCCGCGGCGGGGGGCGGGGTCGCCTCCGCCCCGCCCCGATCCGGCGGGCCTGCCACCGGCTGGACCAAGCCCCCACCGGCGTATGAGGAGCCTCCAGGCTCGGCGGCGCTTCCCAGCGGGGCCCCCAGGCCGCCGCCCTATGGGTTCGTGGAGAAAGCTGTCGTCTTACGCGGGGAGGACTTCCCGTCCTTGAAAGCAGCTGTCGCCCCACCAACACCTCCACAGCCTGCGCAGCGGCAGAAGGACGCTGATGGGGCACGCCTCACCACACCCGAGGCGCGGCCTGGGCCCCTTGGGATGCGGCCGCAGGTGACACCCTCGCGGGCCGCTGAGCCACTGGCCTCTGCTGGTGGCCGTGCTTCTGCGGAGAGGCCGCAGAAGCCTGATCTGGGGCCGCTTCCGATGGTCCGGCTCAGGTATGATTCTGACTGGGCTGATGACGAGCGTGACACGGGGCTCAGCCTTCCAGAACGGGACAGCAGGGAGAGGGGATTTGGCAGGACTGAGGCCATGGTTCCAGGACGCGACCTTTACGGGGCAGTGAGGGAGCCCTTCAAAAAGGAGCCGTTTGGGAGAGATGCGGTTGCGAGAAACAAAGAGGCTGTCCAGGATGGGTTGTGGCGATCTCCTATGTCGAGTCAACAGAATAGAGATCGAACAGACGGACGACCATACAGTGGAGGCAGAGGAAGCAGTGGACAATTGTATCGGGAAAGCATAGCTGCTGGTGGCTCCAAGGATTTGTGGAGTCATAGTAGGGAGCCTCCTATGCGCGCCAATGGACAGAATGGGGTCGAACAGTATGGAACCACCCGGGTTGGCGAAATTGCTAGTGACCATTATGGTGACAGTTCAAATAATTGGCCTAGGTTGAATTCCTTCCAGAACAATGTTGGTTCTAAGGCACAGCCTTTTAGTAGTAATAAAGGGCCTTTAATTAATGATTCAGTGGCAAAGTTTGGTAGGGAGAGGCGGCTCACTTCTTCCCCTGCTAAACCTTTGATAGAAGACGGTGGCTTCGATAGTATTTCCGCCGTTAACTTGACTGCAATAAAGAAGAAAAAAGAAGCAGCTAAACCAGCTGATTTTCATGACCCAGTAAGGGAGTCGTTTGAGGCAGAGCTTGATAGGATCTTGAGGCTACAGGAGCAGGAGAGACAACGGGTAATGGAAGAACAGGCAAGGGCCAGAGAAATTGCTCGGAAGCAAGAAGAGGAGCGGGAGAGGCTGATAAGAGAAGAGGAGGAGAGGCAGCGTCTGCTGGAAGAACAGGCAAAGCAGGCTGCTTGGCAAGCTGAGCAAGAGAAGCTTGAAGCTGCCAAAAGAGCTGAGGAGCAGAGGATTGCTAGAGAGGAGGAAAAGAAGAGGATTGCCTCGGAGGAGGAGCGGCGTAGGGAGGCAGCACGTCAAAAGCTCCTAGAGTTAGAGGCGAGAATTGCTAGGAGACAAGCAGAATCAAACATTGGAAGTGCAAGAGGTGGGCAACTTACTTCAGTTGTCAGTGATGAATTGACTCCTGGAGATTTCAAGGACAGGGATTTGCCACACTCTGCTAATTTTGTTGACAGAAAGGATATCGACAGAATAGAGCACATCAATACCTCGGCTCCATTGGAGTCCTCTAGTCGCAACAGGTACAATGAGACAATTCCAAGGGCGCACACACTTAGGGATGAACCCTCTTCATTTATTGATAGAGAAAATGCATACTTTGGTTCAAGGGCTGTGTTTCCAGAACACGAGAATGTGCATCACAGTCCACAGCGTGACCCTTTTGCTGCTAGGAGGGGGAATTTCCCTAAGAAAGATCTTAATGATGGATTTGGGAGTGTGTCAGTTAGGCCATCTTCAAGAGGCCGAACAACTGACTCTCCATGGGCACTGGAAGACTTCCATCAAGAAAAGGTTCCACGGTGGGATGCACCTAGGGAGATTGATCGTTTTGAAAAACAATCTGACTTTGACACACAACTTTTTAACAGCGACAGGTTTGGAGATGCAGCTTGGCTGCCTAGTGGTTCTCATGGAAGCCCCAATGCTCAACAAGGAGATAGAATGTTTCAGAGTTCAGAGTTTAATGAATTCTCTGCTTTTACCAGACCTCGCTATGCTATGCGGCAACCACGTGTTCCCCCACCCCCAACTGTGACTTCGGTGCACAGAAGTTCAATCAGTGCTTCTGCTCCCTTCGTGGATGGTGGGATGGGAGAGAACTCTGGTAGAGATGATGAGCAAATTATGCAGGGTCAGTATGGAAGTGCATACCAAGACGCATCTCGGCAGCGTGGGATACGACCGGACCACATTATTGAACACCAAATTGAGGACAGGAAAAGCCCAATATTGGGTTCACAATCTTCTCTTTCTGTTTCAAGCCCTCCTAGCTCACCTCCACATATTTCACATGATGAGATGGATGTATCTGGTGATTCGCCTGCATTACCGACTTCTGCTGATGGTGAACGAACAGTGCTGTCTGACAATGACCATGCAGCGCTAACTGTAGATGCAGCCAGTACTAGCAGAATTGCTGCCTCAGGAGTGGCCCACTTGGAGGATGATGAATGGTTAAGTGAAAACAATGATAGGCAAAAACAGGATGAATACGATGAAGATGACGAGAGCTACCGAGAAGATGAAATCAATGAAGCTGATGGTGAGAATCTAGACTTGGATGATGAGTTCTTACAGGAGCAGAATGCGCCCTTAGAACTGGAACCTGTTATACTTGGATTTGATGAGGGTGTGCAGGTTGAAATTCCCTCAAATAGTGAAGTTGAACTAGCTTCTATGAGGAGCAGTGAAAGGACAGTTGGAGTACATTTAAGCTCAGGTGTTGCAGAGCAAGAGACTGTCAGTGGTTCAGTTGTTCATTCTGATCCCATTACTGAAGCAGAAAAAGCATTGCAGGCATTAACTCTTGATCGTGTAAATGCCCTGACAGAAGACAGGAATGGAGAACAATCCAGTAGCTTAGTGACGCCTGCTTCAAGTTCCCAGTTACCTCAGGCATCTTCAGCAGTAGTTGGGCAGAATGAAGTACCTGTTAGCCTTCAGTTTGGTTTGTTTACAGGGCCTCCTCTAATACCAACTCCGGTTCCAGCCATCCAGATTGGTTCCATACAGATGCCAATCCATCTGCACAATCAGATTAATCCATCCCTGGCTCATATGCACCCTTCAACAACACCTTTATATCAGTTTGGACAGTTGAGGTATGTCCGCCCTATTGCTTCAAGTTCTCGATCCCTGCCATCTCAGGCCGTCCCCCCTGCACATTCTTCTGCACCATTGAATCAAAATGCTTCCAGTGTTATACCTGAGTTAATGGATCGGGATACACACCAGAACATCCCAAGCCAGGCAGTCTCATCTACCTTTATCAATAGATCAGCAGCACCTACAGCCAAGCTTCCACTTGCAATGGTTAATTCAAATTCTCAGTATCTCAACGCCCCTGCAAACAACCAGGCAGCTGCTGTGGAGGGATTTCATGGTCAGGTGGACAAACAGCCTGTTGGGGGCACGACTCCCAGTGAGAGGGATCAAGATCTCTCTTTGCAGAGGAATTGCAGGCCTACCTCCAACAGCATAGATTCTTCTCAGTCTGGTTTGGAGGGGAGAGCCTTGAATGGTCCAAAGGCTCCAGGTGTTGTCTCTGCAGGAAGGGGGAGGAGATATGGATATGCTGTTAAAGACACAAACATGAGATCAAGTGGTTCAGTTGTTGAACCTTCTCATAAAGATTCAAGAGGAGGATTCCAGAGAAGGGCTCGTAGGAATCTAAGAAAAACCGAGTTTAGAGTTCGGGAGAATGTCGAGAAGAACCAAAATGAAGCTTCCGAGTCATTTGCCCATGACGAGAGGCCATACTCCAATGGAACAGCAAGGGATTTTCCAGTTAGAAATGGCAACAGAAGGGAACTTGATATGAATAAGTCATCCAGGATAAATGAAGCAAGTGATCAGAGTGCCTCATCTAGAACACATAAGGTTCCTTATGAAAGATCACATGGTGGGAACAAGAAGTCCAGAACAGCTGCTATCCCTGAAGGAGATACTACCTTGTTGCAAGCTGGAGCTGTACGTGTTGTTAAGCAGCAAGGCATTGAGGTCCCTGTTGATGCAGATGGGTTCATTGAAGTAAGGTCCAAGAGACAGATCATGAGTGTCAGGAGAGAGCAAAGGGAGAAGGAAAATAGATCCAAAATGAGGATGACAAAGGTGCCTATCTATCATGTTGCACATGCTTAATTTCTGTCTTATTTGTTTTTGCCTTTAGTTAATTAATGCTTTGATGTTGGTTGATTCAGGCTCCCCGCAAACAGCATAATGATTCGGTTGCTCCTAGTGTGAATAAACGGACAGCTACTTTGAGTGGAGAAGTTGCAAAGAAAGTTCCTTTGGATTCTGCCAGCACAGTAGAAGGAAGAATTGCTGACTATGCTGAATCATCGGTTGCATTCAAGGGTGAAACAGCTTCTATGAGCCCCATAGGGCGACCTTCAACCAACACAGAAACTCATGCTAACTGCTATGCTAATCAGTATGTAGCTTAATTATGCATAAGTTTTTATTATAGTTAAGATTACTCATGAGGATTTCACTCACAAAAGTTTTTACAGGCCTATCCAAACCCAGACATCCTCTGATTTGGTCACCTCCAGTCCTTCTGCAAAGCTTGTGAGTGGCTTATCTGAAGATAACAATAAAGGGACATCCATTAATACTCCATTTAACATGGTTTCCTGGGATAATTCACAAATAAACCAGCAGGTATATTGCTTTTCTCTAAGTTTGTTTGTGTTCCAATGGGGCAAGTTGGATATGTTTTAAAGCAAAGTTTGCTTTTTTTTTGTTATTGATCTTTGACTGTAGAATTATTTGTGAATAAAATTTCCATTTATTCACTCCCGTATGTTTTGTTTTCCATGGATGCGAACCAGATTACCTTGCTACTTTTAAGCAAATATAAGGCTATCCGTTATTATGCCCGCACTCGCATGGTTTAGGGAATGTTGTATCCTTATTACGAATTAATAATGAAAAGACCTGAACAGGTGAGACCAGCAGTATCATGAGAAACATCCAGAGACTACAATGGTAAATATCCATTTTTGATATGCAACCCCCCCCCCCCCCTAAATATTGTTCTGCTATCTGAAATCCTAGACTAAAACAAGACAGCACCAACAAAGGCTTCTAAGTTGGGATACACGAGATGAGATTGACCCAGCTACCACTAAAGTAGATAGGTAAAAAAGGTATATTAGTAGCAATATACCAAGGAGATTGATAACCTACCCACCTATGTAATGGTTTGGGCACAGGGATTGTGATTTCATGCTCCTTCACAAGGATGCGGTTTAAGTAGCTATTATTATTTAAGAAGATCAACAATCATAGACTGAACATAACCTTTTAAAGTTCCGTGTTTTTTTTGGTAGTGTGCAGTTTTAAGTAGTTATTGTAAACTGAAGTGGTTCCGATTCTTATTAACTCCTTGTGATCAAATTTATTTTACTTCTCTGTCTCACAGTGAAGGTCAAATACATTTGGCCTAATGAATGAACACAGATTGAGCAAGAGTGTACATTTCTTTTGGATTTTCAGCCAGCAATGTGTTGCTACAGTCTCACATCTAGTCACTGAACTATGGTTATCTTATTTTTCGGTCTTTATAATTTTTTTGCAACTTGGTCTTATGTCAGGTTATGCCATTAACCCAAACTCAACTTGAAGAAGCTATGAGACCAGCTAAATTTGAACAGCAGGCTGGTTCCAGCTTTTCTTTGGAGTCCAACAATGCTTTGTCTCCAACCGTAACCACAGAAAAGGCGTTCCCTTCATCTGCTAGTCCCATTAACTCCCTTCTGGCTGGCGAGAAGATCCAATTTGGTAAGCACTTCTCATCAGTACTTTTATGATGTCTATCTTGACTTGGCTTACAATGAATGACAATAATGCTCAGGGGCAGTAACCTCGCCAACCGTGCTACCCCCAGTCAGTCGAACTGTTTCAAGTGGTCTTGGAGCTCCAGGTTCATCTAGGCCTGATGTGAAGATTGATCGAGGCTTGCCTGGTGATAACAGTGGTCCTGATATGGCTAATTCTAAGGAATTATGTTCCAATACAGAGGATGTGGAAGCAGAGGCTGAAGCAGCTGCTTCTGCTGTGGCCGTGGCAGCTATTAGTACGGATGAGGGGTGTCCAGCTGATGCAACTACAGCTTCTGCTCCAGACAAGAAGAGCTTTAGCAGCAAGGATCTCAGTGGGTTAACATCAGGAGGTATAATCTTGACTTTGTTCATTACTTTAATTAAAATATTACCATATGCTTATGCATCTATGTTTATAATTTCTATGTACAAAATTTGAGCAGGGGCAATAGCAGGCCAGGCTGGTCAATCATGCACGGAAGAGCCGCTCACAGTTGCTCTTCCTGCAGACTTATCAGTTGATACTCCATCTATGTCCCTGTGGCCTCCTCTAGCCAGTCCACAAGCATCAGGGCCAATGCTTTCTCAGTTTCCTGGTGCACAGCCATCCCATTTTTCCTGTTTTGATATGAATACGATGTTAGGAGGACACATTTTTGCATTTGGGCCAAGTGATGAATCTGCTGGATCTCAGGGTCAGCACCCTCAAAGAAGCAACCCATTGCCATCAGCACCATTGGGAGCTTGGCCGCAATGTCAGTCCGGGGTAGACTCCTTCTATCGTCCCCCAACTGGGTTTGCTGGTCCTTTCATTACTCCAGGAGGAATCCCTGGTGTGCAAGGTCCTCCACATATGCTGGTCTATAACCACTTTGCCCCAGTAGGGCAGTTTGGTCAAATGGGCCTTGGTTTCATGGGAGCCACTTATATCCCTGGTGACAAACAGCCTGATTGGAAGCAGAGCCAAGGACCGCCTGTTGTTGGTGTAAGACAGAGTGATCCAAACAACCAAAATATGGTGTCTGGTCAAGTGAACCCTCCCAGTGTTCCTACTCCAGTGCAGCATCTACACCCAACTTCTATCATGCCAATCCCATCTCCACTGACCATGTTCGACATTGCTCCTTTCCAGGTATAGTCCTGACACATGCCAAGGCAATTGATTTTTTATATTACAACATTTTCCATTTCTGATGTACATGCCAAGGCAATTGATTTTTTTATATTACAACATTCTCCATTTCTGGTGTAACTAACTCAGCTCATTCTGTTTTTTAAAGGCTTCTACAGACATACAGATGCAAACGTGTTGGCCACATATGCCTGTACCACCTCTACACTCTGTTCCATTATCAGTGCCACTTCAGCAGCATCCAGTAGACAGCACAGCAGCACAGCAGTTTGTTCATAATGTTCCAGTAGACAACAAGACAAGTACAAATAACCGGTACCAGGAGCCCTCTGCTTCTGCTGTGCCCTCAGATGGCAACAAGACCTTCCCAAATGCAGCTGCCTCTCAGTTCACAGACAGGTTAGGTCTTGTTGAACAACCAACATCCAGTAGTTCAAGCACCCAAATTGTTCAGCCTTCTTCGTATGGCCAGGCGGGTGTGATCAGCAATGAAGTCTCAACCAGTGCCAAAGTCTTGGTTAGAGCGACCCCACCAAAAGTCAACCCTGGGACTGCAGCAGGGGTGGCTAGCAACCCCAATGGGGGCCAGGTGACCAACATGGCCCCCAAGGCTCATCAATCGTCATTGTCATCAGACCAGCAGTACCAGCATCCAGTTAACAATCAGGATCGCAGGGCCCGCGTGACCCAAAAGACTGGTCCTGGCAATGAGTGGCAGCGGCGATCAGGATACCAGGGGAGGAATCAAGGTTCTGGTTCTGACAGGAGCTCAGGCACTGGTAGGATGAAGCAGATCTACGTCACGAAGCCCTCGACTACAAGTGGCCATGCCCAATCAGGCTAGAGCAGTTGCTACCCGTCACCAAGCCTGCTTCGCGCAGGTAGAGCTCAAAGCGCCCTTGGAATGAGATACATGCGAAACTTATTTTCGCTCAGTATCTGTCTTTTCTGCCTTATTTGGTGATTATACCATGTGCTGGTTGTGTATGTTTTTGGTTCGTTCTCACATAGAAGAAAAAAAGAGTGCTGTTGCAATGCCGAAAACGTTTGAGGCGATACCATGTCATGCCTGGATAAATTTTGCAGCCGATGGAATCGGCTGCCCGTACAAGTCACTGGTGCGTGATGTCAGGATAACTATTGTTCATTATTAATTATTTGTTGGCCGGCTAAGTGGCCTGGACAGCCTCAGAGGAGGTAATGTATCGTGGGATGTGTTGATAGTCCAATTCGATGCCATCTTATCGAAACATATGCATCATGTTGATTTCCATGGATTTTGATTGTAAAACGAAGTAAACTACAAAACACTATGATAGAAATCATTTTTAGGGGGGCCGTACAAAAAGTTGTATAATTGGAACCTATCAGTTCGAATTTCCTTGCCCAGGAGCAACTTGGCAAGGTGAATGGAATACTAGCTGCATTTTGTTCTCTTTCATAGTTCACACATGTTCGTAGATGGCAGAAACTCTCAGCAGTGTATAACAGAACAACGCATCATTGTAAACGTAATGTTATGTTCGAGGCTTTCTAGAGTTGATACTAGAGTCAAGAAGCATCTTTTAGTAATTCGAAAAAAAGAAGCATCTTTTAGGGTCTGCAAGAGGCTAAATTCCACAGCACAACACACAACCCAACCAGCACAAAGAAATAGTTTCATCAGGAACTCTGGTGGACATCTTTACACAATGGGGGTACATCAGTTAAGACCAGGCACCAGCTCCCAGCTGCTCCAGTTAAATCTCTGAAATCTTCCTGGCTCCCTCCCAACTGTAGCATTACTGTAGCAAATCATTAAATTAATTATACTATTAGATTCATCATGCAAAGTTGCACTCATATGTGAAAAGGTTTTGCAAATAAATTTCATTTAGTACTTCATGCATACAAGATTCCTTTCTCCGAAAAAATTTTAGAGGGAATCTAAACAAGGCCTGGATAGTCTTGCAGGAAGCAGTTAAAAAAAACTACAGTTTTCTTTGTACCAGATGTACTACCAGAAACTACCTTATCATTTTCACTATCTAGAGATGAGCAGACTTGTATATGCACTAGTTTTTTTTTCTTACAAACTTGCAGCTAGCTTACATGGGCCATCCCATTAATCGCTAAGCTTCCCACGACAGGGTCTCCTGAACCATGAAAGACCTGCTAATGAAAACCTATACCTCCAGATGGGCCGGCCTGATAAAAAAAACATGGATAGATTAGAACATGTTGACGAATGAAGAATATAACCAGGATAGAAATTAAACTCAGGATCATTGCCCAAACCTCGGTTCTACCAGCATGTTTTTGCTGGTTTTTGCTAGACCCTCTGCCTTGTTCCCTGCGACCTTCGGCCTCCCCGTCAAAGAAGTTCTGGTCTGACGACTCTGAACAAAACAGGCAGTTTTCTTTATAGTAAACAACTAAAAAGCAGCAATATTGTTGCATTAATTGACAACAATCCAATAGACAAAGCTAACTTCCCGTCAAATTGAGCATCTGCGTGAACTTTGTAGGCCACATACCTGTTCTCCAAGAAAAGGAATGCCCATGCTGGTGCAAATTGAAAGCAGCAGACCTTCCAGAAGTACTTTGTCTTGCATGGTAACTAGTTCTCTCTTGCCTCGGACCATTACTTGACGCATCATCCATGTAATACGGTGAACCCCTAGAATAAGAAGGTGAACCGATGTACCCAACCTCTGATAATCTCGATTCAGCTTCATCAACCTCGACCATCCCCCAATACCCTTGGCCCTGAAGTTTTGTTACAAAACGGGATGGCAGTTTCACACTTTGTTGTGGACTCCTTTTATTATAAGCATACTTATGGTAGGCGCAGACCTAGGAAGTCCACCACGGAACCATCTACAAGTCATCAGGAACTGCCGTAGTCTGTTAGGATTAGTTTTACTTGCTTGTGGGTCAAGTTGATGGCCTGATCTATAAAGGCCTAATTAGGTTGTACTAGGGATTTTATCGAAGAAGGAAAGCTCTCCCGTGCGGGTGGAGCTGTTCTTCGACGGTGGCTTTCCCTGCCACCGGCGATAACAGTCCACCTCCCCGTTATTGTCTCCGTTCTTCTTCCCAGCCTCTCTACTCTCCCTTGCGCTCTCCTCGTCGCCCACGCCGTAACAATTTGGTATCAGAGACAGACACCGGGGCATCGTCATCAGCTTCCTCGACCATGACCGGCCCCCCAGATCCTGAGTCCACGCTTCGTGATTTGAGCGCAAAGATGGATCGAGTGCTGGGTCAGATAACCACGATTAACACCCGGCTGGAGTCCCATGACCGGCGAATCGCTCGCACTGAGAAATTCCAGTCCGGGGAGGATGAAGTGGAAGACACCACCGAGGACACGCTGCCGGACGCCGAGCACCGCAAGGCCAACGACGGTGGCGGTGGCGGTGGCGGCGGCGGCGGCGGCGGAGGTGGCGGTGGCGGATTCGGCGGCGGATTTGGGCCCCCTCACCGCGGCCGCGGCAATCGCGACGACGGCGCCTGGCGACCGCACCCGCCGAAGCTCTCCTTCCCCAAGTTTGATGGCGAGTCAGACCCGCTTCCCTGGCTGAATCGCTGTGATATCTTCTTCCGCGGGCACCAAACCATGGAGGAGGAGAAGGTATGGATGGCAGCCCTGCATCTTGAGGGAACGGCGGCCCAGTGGTACTTCCAGATGGAGCGCGAATTCGGCATCGTGTCCTGGGCACGGTTCGCCGATTTCGTCACCATGCGCTTCGGCCCGCCCATCCACTCCAACGCCCTGGGCGAGCTCAAGGAATTGCGCCGCACCGGCACGGTGGAGGAGTATGAGCGGCAATTTCTGGCCCTGCTCTGCCGCTGTGACAACTTGACGCCTCAGCATCAACTCGATCTCTTCACGGCCGGCCTGGGACAGCCGATGGCCTCCGATGTTGAGATGCAGCGACCTTCCAACCTCCAGACAGCGTTGAGTTTGGCGCGCGCCTTCGAACTACGCTCCAAGGAAGCAGAGCGCGCCATCTCAGCGACATCACGGTCGTTTCCTCGGACGCGCTCAGCGCCCACTGCGCCCCCTTCTTCGTCAACCCCGCCCAAGCAGGAGGAGCAGCCACGGCCACGATTTTGGCACCTATCAGCTGAGGAGATGGCAGAGAAGCGTGCCAGCAGGTTGTGCTATTTTTGCCCTGAGAAGTTCTCCAAGGATCACAAGTGTGCCGGCCGCGGCGGTGTGTACTGCCTGGCCATGGACGACGAGGTAGGGAGTGTGGACATCTTCGACGAGGACGTGCGCATCTCACTCCACGCCCTCAATGGCATTACCTCTGACGACACCATCCGCCTCCGCGTCCGCATCAATGGCGTCGAGCTTACTGCATTGGTGGACTCCGGCTCCACCCATACTTTCATCCACGCTGACATAGCTAGTCGCCTTGGCCTCGACATCAAGCAACGACAAGGCCTGCAGGTTAAAGTCGCCAACGGGGAACATATTTCCAGCCCAGGTGTTTGTGCTGCTACGACCGTCAACATTTCTGGTGAGCCCTTCTCCATTGACTGTTATGCTCTGGCATTGGATGGCTTTGATCTCGTCCTTGGCGTGAAGTGGCTGAAGACATTGGGGCCAATCACTTGGGACTTCACTGCTCTGACCATGGCGTTCCAGTATCAAGGCCGTGCATTCTTGTGGCACGGCATTGGTGGCCAGGGCATCAGCCTGGCAGCACTGACTGCCACTCGGGACCTGATGACCGCGTTGCTGCTCAAATACGGCGTCATCTTCTTGGAACCTCGCGGCCTACCACTACCTCGCCAGCAGGACCACCGGATTCATCTGTTGCCAGGATCGACCCCTGCTGTTGTTCGGCCGTACAGGTATCCCCAACTGTTGAAAGATGAAATTGAGCGGCAATGTGAGGACATGCTGGCCCAGGGCATCATTCGCCCCTCGACATCACCTTTTTCCTCGCCGGTCCTTTTGGTTCGCAAGCCTGATGGCAGCTGGAGATTTTGTGTTGATTATCGCGAACTCAATAATCTGACCGTGAAGGACAAATTCCCAATTCCTGTGGTGGACGAGCTGCTGGATGAACTGCGTGGTGCCAAGTTCTTCACAAAAATTGATTTGCGCAGCGGCTATCACCAAGTTCGGATGTACGCGGAGGACATTGCTAAGACTGCATTCCGGACTCACAATGGGCATTTTGAGTTCCTAGTCATGCCCTTTGGCTTGACAAACGCTCCAGCTACCTTTCAGGCGCTAATGAACACCATCCTTAAGCCCTTCCTGCGCCGGTTTGTTTTGGTATTTTTTGATGATATTCTGATTTATAGTTCATCCTGGAGTGAGCACTTGCAGCATGTCGAGGAGGTGTTTCAGACATTGCAGGCACACAATTTATTTGCCAAGAAGTCCAAGTGTTTTTTGGGGAATCTTCTGTGGCTTATCTCGGCCACATCATTTCAGAGGCTGGCGTCGCTATGGATCCTGCGAAGGTTGCTGCCATTGACTCCTGGCCGCGTCCGCGCACGGTGCGTGCTGTGCGTGGTTTCCTTGGTCTCACCGGTTATTACCGGAAGTTCATTGCAGGGTATGGCGCGGTGGCTGAGCCACTAACGGCGCTCCTCAAGGGTGATGCATTCCGCTGGTCGAATGACGCGGAACGCGCGTTTCTCGCTTTGAAGCAAGCTCTCATGACCGTGCCAGTTCTTCACCTTCCAGATTTCTCTACGCCATTTGTGGTTGATTGTGATGCCTCGGGCGCTGGATTCGGGGCTGTGCTTCACCAAGGTGATGGTCCTATTGCCTTCTTCAGCCGGGCTGTTGCGCCCCATCATGCCAAGCTTCCGGCCTACGAACGTGAGTTGATTGGCTTGGTGAAAGCTGTTCGTCACTGGAGGCCTTATTTATGGGGACGGCCGTTCACAGTTCGCACAGACCATCAGAGTCTCAAGTTCCTCCTCGATCAGCGCTTATCCACAATTCCACAACATACATGGGTTAGCAAGCTCTTTGGTTATGACCTCTCAGTGGAATATCGCCCAGGCAAACTTAATGCTGCAGCTGATGCATTGTCTCGTCGGGATGAGGCTCCTAGGGCCATCCATGCCCTGTCTATGCCTTCATTTGAGATTTTTGATGTTCTGCGAGGTGAATTGCTGCAGGATAGTCATGCTGTTGAATTGCGGGCACAACTCCAAGAAAATTCTGCTCCGGAAGGATGGTCTGAAGTAGATGGACTTCTCCTGTTCAAAGGGCGTGCTTATGTTCCAGATAAATCTTCCTTGTGGCCGCAACTTTTGGCTAATGCACATGATGCTGGTCATGAAGGCATTCAGAAGACTTTGCATCGTTTTCGCCTATCCTTCTACAATTCCCATGCTGGCAGGTTGGTCCGTGATTATGTGACGAGTTGTGCAGTCTGTCAGCGTAATAAATCAGAACATCTGCACCCTGCTAGTTTGCTACAGCCTTTGCCAGTTCCTTCTCAGGTTTGGAGTGATATTGCAATGGATTTTGTGGAAGGTTTTCCACGTGTGGGCGGCAAATCGGTAATCTTAACAGTGGTTGATCGATTCTCTAAGTTTGCTCATTTTATTGCTTTGGGTCATCCCTATACAGCCAATTCTGTCGCCCGTGCTTTTTTTTGATGAGATTGTTCGGCTTCATGGATTTCCTTGTTCAATTGTTAGTGATCGTGACCCGGTTTTCACTAGCAACTTTTGGAAGGAATTATTTCGCCTGTCAGGTGTCAAGCTCCTCCTCAGTTCTGCCTTTCATCCGCAAACAGATGGTCAGTCTGAGGTTACCAATCACATCATTGTGATGTACTTGCGTTGTCTGGCGGGCGATCGTCCACGCTCGTGGCTTCAGTGGCTCCCATGGGCTGAGTTTTGCTATAATTCTTCTTATCAGACATCTTTGGGTACCACACCCTTTCAGGTGGTTTATGGCCGGGAACCGCCTGCTTTGATCAGCTTGGAACAAGGGTCGGCTCGAGTGGCTGCTGTGGATCATCAACTACAGGATCGTGATGAGTTTTTGGCTGAGATAAAGGAGCGTCTGTTATTGGCTCAGGAGTCTATGCGCAGCCAACATGATAGGCGGCACCGTGATTTGGAGTTTGCAGTTGGTGACTGGGTTTGGTTGCGTCTCCACCAACGCACTGCTACAGGTATCACTGCTGGCCGTTTTTCCAAGCTCGGTCCTAAATTTTATGGGCCATTTCAGATCCTTGAACGGATTGGTTCAGTGGCCTATCGCCTCCAGCTACCAGCTAATGCTCGTGTGCATAATGTGTTCCATGTAGCTCTCCTGAAGAAATTTGTGGGTGATCCTCCTGTTGATGCGTTTCCAGTGGCCTTACCACCTATGGTTCATGGACGAGTTGTGCCAACCCCAGAGTCGATTGTTCGAGCTCGTCTCTATCGTGGTATTTGGGAAGTTTTGGTGCAGTGGCAAGGTCAGTCAGCAGCTGATGCTACTTGGATCTCAGTGGACGCTTTCAAGGCTGATTATCCAGATTTTTCGCTCGCGGACGAGCTGTTTGTCGGGGAGGGGGGAAATGTTGTGGACTCCTTTTATTATAAGCATACTTATGGTAGGCGCAGACCTAGGAAGTCCACCACGGAACCATCTACAAGTCATCAGGAACTGCCGTAGTCTGTTAGGATTAGTTTTACTTGCTTGTGGGTCAAGTTGATGGCCTGATCTATAAAGGCCTAATTAGGTTGTACTAGGGATTTTATCGAAGAAGGAAAGCTCTCCCGTGCGGGTGGAGCTGTTCTTCGACGGTGGCTTTCCCTGCCACCGGCGATAACAGTCCACCTCCCCGTTATTGTCTCCGTTCTTCTTCCCAGCCTCTCTACTCTCCCTTGCGCTCTCCTCGTCGCCCACGCCGTAACACACTTAGACAGAACATCCTTCATAAGGCCGCATATATTATAGAGTTGCGAGGACTTGTTGCCGTACCTGATCATATTTTGGGTTTCTACCATTTCCACCATAAGAAGTTTTTTGCCATGCACCTGGAGTCTGATAGAACGACTCTACCGAATTGATTTTCCCATTACCACTGTATAATTGGTTAACAAATGATTCTTCCAATGAGGTAATGTAGAGCATGTGCTTCTCATCTGTCCATCCAGTCGATGATCCTACATTCGACGTGTCCTGGTAGAAGAGAATAGAAGTAAACCTATTAAACTCAATGGCATCATCCAATGATCTGATGTAACACAGGGAACTCATATATATATATATATATATATATATATATATATTGGCACCCAGTTTGAAGATCTGAATGATAAGAATCCTACCCACTATTCCAGTATGGAAATGAAATACTAACTAAATACATACTCCCTCCGTTTCATATTACTTGTCATTCTGGCTTTTCTAGATACATTCCTTTTGTTGTGCATCTAGATATATATTATGTCTAGATACATAACAAAATTTATGTATCTAGAAAAGCCAGAATGACAAGTAATATGAAACGGAGGGAGTAATATATTTGATTCCTCCATTGAAATCAGGTGAGGGTGAATGAAGGTACATAGAAGAAATGCTTCATTAGGAACCTAAGGAACATGCAGACTTGACCAGAGTAAATAGTTGATAAGGCTAACACAATTTCTCCTTTCTCATGCCCAGTCCAGAGACTTCTATATCATGTTTTGACTTTTGACACAAAGTTTTGGTCTCATGCGGTATAACAAAGACCATGGAATCCAGGATTTCAAACTTGATATTGCTTTAGCAGTCATTCTTCATCTGTGTGTGGTTTGCATAAGGTAATCAAATTGGGAGGTTACATTACGTGCCAAAATTTCCTTCTTATTTCCTAATAAGCCCTTAATAACTTCTGTACACCTTGGACATCAACTTTGTCGCTGTAATCAATTGGACCGTGGAATATGAAGCAATCACCAGGTGTTGTATCGACAAAACAACATCTAACAAAGTGCACAACAAACAGAAAAACAAACCTTAAACTTATCTATAGAAGAAGCAAGCAAATAACTATATCTAGACAAAAAATATTAATCAGCCTTAGGTGGTGGTTATTCCAATCAAGCACAACATGGCATAAGCTGCACAGCAACAAGCTGGGAAAGAACGGTTGGAAATGATTAAGCATATATCTCAAACTTATATCCAAGTAAAAGACCTCTTCATTCAAACAAACAAAAAGGTAAAACACTTCTTCCATTCTTCGACAAAAGCTCTGTGTTTACTTGCCCCAACTGTTGTTAGCTGTCCGAGTATGTTCTGTTTGTAACAGGGAATGTAAAGAACGGTGGTGACTCGGTACAAGGTGAGATACCAGTTTTGATCCTTACGTTAATGTTAGTGAAGTACTAAACAAAGATAACAATTCGAGGAGATATTGTGTAAGAACAAAAGAAGTTAAAATTGCTACCAGAATAGAGCCAAACAATATGGGTAACTTCGCGTTACAACTGGTTACCAATCATACTAGTCTACAGGTATAATAATCTGGCTTTCAGATCCTTGGTTTGTACTAATGCTATCTGTCTGTCCCCCCGCCCCTCTATTATCCAACTGCCAGGCAGCACTCCTATCCCTGAATGGCTTTCATGTCATATTTAAAGTAGCAAACATGGATGATGGGTCCAAACCAATCTCAATAAGGCAATACAGTCCTAGTGTCGGGTTTGTCCCTACATATTTCAGCCCCTTGATTTCATCGGCAAGCCACGTGAAACCAACCGTTACCCTACCTTAGTCGCAAGAGTTCCCGCCAAAAAATCTACCTAAAATTTGCAACGAAACCCAATGTAAAACTAACTTCTAACCTGGATTAGCAACCTTCAACAATAATTTGGCCCTGGTTACAGTAATCAATGAGACAAGTAGTCGAAGTTGCTCTTCCGAGCAGATAAGGGCTAACTTGGTAACAACAAAAAGGCTCAAAAGCACAGGCAGGCCATAAGCGACAATTTTAGAGAAAATGTCTCCACAACGTTAACAGTTTACAGCACAGATCGTATTTGAGGCGCTCCCGCCAAAAGTACTCGACTCAGTAACCGCCCCAACACCACCGTCTCCTTCCCCTCTCACTCACAACAGGAATCAGTTCACACACTGAAACTACATTCACCAAGTCTGGGATATGCAGCTCCTCTGACTCTCCTGCTGAAATCGCATCCTGCTCCCCCCTGTGAAGCAAAATCATTTCGCTTCAGTGGACTGTAACCACAACAAGCGGCATTCAGTCAGCAAACACAATTCCGGTCTCTGATGCGGACGCAGCTATGAACTATTCTTGTAGCCACCCCCAACCAGAACATTTCTAAGTGTGTCATGTATCTTCCATTTCTCTGCCCGCAGTTGATTTTATCTGCACTTCCCACTCCCGAACCAACCAAATCAAGTGCGTGGTCGTGGCCTCGTGGGACAAACAAGACGGGGGTGGAAGCAACGCTCGCCCGTTCTCGGAAGGAAATCAAGTTAGTAGCTACTAGCTCGCAGGGTTCGAGTGCTGCCGGAATGGAGCCAAATCTAGATGGTGTGATTATGTCGCACGCGAAGGGCCATGGCCCGAGCAAACGAAGTGAAGCAAACATCTCGACGGTGGCGGCCTGGAACAGGAAGGATCCGAGCCGGACCCCTGGATGGAAAAATCGAAAGAAACGGGAGAGGAGCAGGGATTGGATTACCCACCCCAAAGCGCCGCGGATCGGTGGGCGGTCTCTCCGCCATCGATCATCCCACACCCTCCCGCACGCCCGCCCGCTGGGATCAGCAGCCCCTGCACAGGAACGCGAGCGTTAGAGAGGGCTCGGGCCGAGGAGGAAGCGGAGGAGGAAGAAAGGGGAGGATTCGGCGAACCCTCGCGGCGGTGTGCGGCGACGGACGCAAGCGGCAAGCCGTTGCTGGCTGGCTCGGTTGGCGACGGGGGAGGAAGGAAGGGAGGGGGAATGGCCGGGCCCCTCCGGGGCTCTTTTTATCCTGCGTGGCAAGGCGCTTTTCCACGTGGGCGCGCGCCGCGACGGGCGACACCTGGCGGATATGTCTGATGGGCGGATGGACGGACGGATGGATGGATACGTGGATGGATGAGCACCCACCGAAGTACAGAGCACTGGTGCTGTCCCTGTGGGCCTGCGGGCCAGTGTGGGCTGTGCGGTGGCCGCTGCTCCCCGTCCGCGCACGTTGTTGCTACTTGCTAGCTGCCTTGCTGCTCTGCCGCCGCTGCCACGTTTTTGAGTTCTCGTAGTAGCATGTGTTTGGTTCGAGGGACAAAGGCTGTGTTCGGCATGTCGTTTGGCTGATTTGGCAGACAGATTTATTCTGAGAAGAAAATCATGTGTGCTGATTGAGCTGACAGATTTGTTATGAGAGAAAAAAACTGTTGAAAGAGCAAGCCGAACAAACCCAAAGTGAGGTAGAATGGAATGATCTCTTTTCATCTTTGTGTTTGGTTGGAATGGATGGGGACAGAGTCATCCCGTTAGGGGAATATACCCCCTTAGATGCGGGACAGCCCAGTCCGCCCAAATCGAGCAGACGAGCTCGTCCTTTTCGCACGCCGTCGCCTCTCCCGTTTGCCATGCGAACGAGCAAGTGGGAAGGGCCGCTGGGCGCGTCTTTCATGGCGAGCGGCCTCCGGCGTCGGCGAGTGGCGGCCTCATGGGCTCCCTTCGACAAGCAGCGGCCCCGGTGGGCGCGTCTTCCATGGCGGGCTCCCTCGGCGGGCGGTGCTCCAGGAGCTCCCTCCGGCACGCGCGAGCTCCCTGACCGCTGCCGCGTGCAAGCTCCCAAGCCGCCGTCGCGAGCTCCCTGGCTGCCGTCGTGCGTGAGCTCCCCACGCCGCCGTCGCGTGCGAGCTTGTAAGTGTAATCAAGCCCTAAGTGGGTTTTGGTGAGTTGAGTGACAACTTGATTAAATCACTAACACTCTTGGAAAGCATGTGAGCAGATTGTTGATTATTGATAAATGATATTTATGTGTAAGATCATGTATTTAGCTCATATTGCAAAGAAGATAAGGGTGGATCATGACATTATACATGGAATGTATGCAAGCATACTAAAGATGAATGTCATGAGTTGGTTAATATGTTCTTCACATTTGAGTTTACATAAGACATACAACAAGTGATCCTAAGCTAAAGAAAAGCGAATGTAGAGGCATGATTTTATATGGTACTTGGTTAGCCTCTCTATGTTAAGCAAAGCATATTGTGAAGAAATGAGAACCTTGTGATGTAAAAATGGGAGAACTAAGTTAAAGATGAGTATGGCATCAAAGGTATTTCACTATCGATATAACATGGAACTTGATGAGCTATACAATGAGTTCACCGAGTATAATATCAAATGGATTTCATTCTTATATCAAGTGAAAGATATTGACTCTTATAAAGAAGCTAGTTGCAAGACTTCAAATATAGCGTTGACAAAGGTCATGTGGTTACCTCTATTGTAATGGACCTAAATGGAAGCTTGCAAGGCAAGGATATTTGTTATCAATCAAAATGACAATTATTTGAGTGGCATCTCAAATGGAATTCTCTCTATGGTGCAAGACTTGACTCAATAGTGGCAAGGATAAGTGATGAAGAGATCAAGATGGCTAAAACGAGGAACTAAGCAAAGGCTATGGATAGCGACCATAAGCAAAGTGGCTAGGGTGAAGTTGAGAGCGTCAAGAATTTCGAAGTATCATATCCAAGCCTACCGAGGAAAGTGATAAATTACATCTAGTGTCATGATTGATAATTTGGAGTGACTCTAGAATTCAAAGTGATTGATTCTCTACTCTATGGAAGAATTCTAAGTCACTAGCTCAAGGTGGACATGCTCAAGCACATGCATATATCTACTCATCTATAACATGTACTCAGTTGGTACACAATATTGGAAGCCCTCGAATCATTGAAGATCAATTACCGGCGTACCTTGGTGGTTCAAGCTCAAGTAGACTAATCAGGGTTTATCTTTTATCTTGAGTTTAGGTATGCCGTACTATCAAGAGGGATGAATCATTGGTTGGACAACAAACATCAAAAAGTGCTCAATTGAACCCATGAGAGACTAACCCGTGAGATCAAACCTTAGTAGAGCTCTCTGGCCCAAACCGGTCTGACCTGTTTGGCAAATCGGTCTGACCGGTTTGGGCACTGACACCGTCCAACGGCTAGTTGGTTTGAAAACCGGTCTGACCAGTTTGGTAAACCGGTCTGGCCGGTTTTGTCTGACAGACTAACGGCTAGTTTCGTGGAAGTTGGGTATTTATACCCATGAGCTCCTCCTTGAGGGGCTGCTGGTTCTCCACACTTCTAACACCTTCCTGAACCCCAGCTGAGCTCTCCCCAACCTCTCTAAGTGAGATTCAAGCCTTTAGTGCCCTATCCTTGTGTTGGGTTGAGAGAGTGACTTGTGTGAGAGCTTTAGAGAGCTTTGAGAAGCCTAGTGAGCATCCCACACTTGAGCACCTGCTGATTTCGTTGAAGATCTTTTGAAGCATCTTTTACTCTTGGAGCCCTTGGCTCCTAGACGGCTAGAAGTCGCTTGGAAGCTCCCGATCGCTGTGTGGTAGCTCCAAGAAGTTTGTAATTGCAAATCAAAGATAGTGGAACACTCCATCTATTACCTTAGCGATAGGTGTGAGGGAGGAGTGGATTGAAAGAGATCCCAAAGCCCTTGTGGCTTACCTCAACAACGTGGATGTAGGCCAGCCTTAGTGGTGAGCTGAACCACGGGATAAATCCGGTGTCTTTGTGTTCTTACTTGCTTTACATTTACATGCATTACCTCAAGTTTTTCTAGCTAAATCTTTGTGCTTCCGCTTCGATCTACTTTGGTGTGCTTGTGCTGTGTGCAGGGACTTCATTGACACTCTTGGAAACACCTTTGGAAGTCATACACCAAGTTTGGTTTGAGCTAGAACTCGTAGAGGGCATATACTTGTTTGTTGGTTTGCTGCCTAGCAAAACCGGTCTGACCGGTTTTGGAAACCGGTCTGACCGGTTTTAGTACTAACTGAGGGTTGAAGTTTTTAATAAGTGCAGATTCGTCTATTCACCCCCCTCTAGACGATATCAAGATCCTTTCAATTGGTATCAGAGCAAGGAACTCCGATTCGAGCTTAACCGCTTGGAGAAAAGATGTCGACAACATATGAGGTATCTTTTGAGTCATTGACTCTAGGTGGCTCAAACTACGATTCTTTGTCAGCTCATGTACTTAATGGAATTAGGACGTTTGGTTTACATGCTGAGCAGGTTGTAGTTGCTAGTATTCTTCCTCCTCACACTAGAATAGACAACATTGACTTGTCGGGCTTATCTATAGAGGAGTTAGAATGTTGGCAACTCAACGCTCAAGTTACTAACTACATTCGTAGTACCTTGAGTTGTGATGTGCAGGAATTAATTTGTGATGACATAATTGATGCACATGACATTTGGGAGATTTTTCAAGATCTCTATGATATGCCCAAATGCGAAGATCAAGATCAAAGAGCAAGCATGCAAAGTGAAGCCACAGCTGCAAACCACTCATTTTCATGTGCTCATGATGACCTCTTGGCCAAGGATGATGAGAGAAGAGAAATCAAAAGCCAAAATTAAGATTTGGGGTTTGAGTATGACAAGCCGTCAACTAGTGAGGATCAAGTGACAAGAGCATCCTTAGAAGAGTGCTCTATCTCAGAAGCATACACTGATCCTCTAGTGACCACACCCATGGATCAACAAGGCAAGAAAAGCAAGTCGGGTGACCCTGTGGGGAAACCGGTCCAACCGGTTTTCACAGGATGAACACAATGAAGAGTAACAAGTGTTCAAGAAGGCGATCAAGACAAGCATCGGCGGTTTCTAGGTCCTCAACTCTCAGTGTTGATGATCACAAGTGCTTGATGGCCAAAAAGAGTAAGGAAACCAAGGAAGATCAAATGGCAAAGAGAGTTGAAGATCAAGTTGACACCATAAAGTCCTTAACTCAAAAGCTTGAAGCCTTCAAACTTTCACACTCTACCTTGGTCAATAAATATGATGTCTTGCTTAATAAAGTTGCTTGTGCTACTAACTTGTCTACATGTGTAGCATCTTTGGAGCAAGAAAAGAAGGTGCTCAATGATAAGCTTGAAAAGCTCACTAGCAAGCATATGGCTTTACAAGCATGTCACAGGGAGCTTGAGTGCTCTCATGATAGACTTGTAGAATCATATACTTGTCTAGAAGTAGCTCATGAGGTTGTGCTTTCATCGGTAACATCCACTCAACCTCTCTCACACACATGCACATGCTCACATGTCAATATTGAATTGTCTTGTACTAAACCTTGTTGTTCTCAAGCAAGCCAATCTAGTATTGAGCATGTATTTGTAGAGACTTGTGATGACCTCATAGCGAAAGAAAATGATCAACTCATGCAAGAGGTTGAAAAGCTTAAAGAAGACTTGAGTAAGTTGAAGGGAAAGAGTCAAGTGCAACCTTCTCAAAATAACCGTGACAACATGGTGAAGAAGCTTGAGAAGGGTTCAAACCGTGCTAGCTCAACCCTCCAACCGAAGAAGCAAGGAAATAATCACAAGGCTCAAGAAATCAAGAAAAAGAAGCTTGATCACATACAATGCTTCAAGTGCTCAAAGATGGGGCACTATGCATCCATGTGCTCTCCTCAGCTCAAAGGCAGCAAGAAAAGGCAAAGGAAACTAAGGAGAAGGATATGCTACAAATGCAAGCAATATGGACACTTCATTGAGACTTGTCCACAAGTGACTGGGGTGCTGTCTGCACCAAACCGGTCTGACCGATTTGGGAAACCGGTTAGACCGGTTTTGGCAACTGCAGTGCCTCAAGAGCATATCAAGCGCAATCAAGCTTCTACAGCAAGCCACAAGACCAAGAAGCAACAAGTGAGCAAAAACAAGAGCAATGCTTCAGCAAGCAAGATCAAAAGCCGTATTTGCTACACTTGTCGGTCAAAGGGACATGAGAGTAATGATTGTCCAAATGGTAACATTTCTAAGTCAAAACTTGTTGATTATGCATTTTCTAGACTTAGGGATGACAAGAATGGTATCTATGCTACTAGAGTGATTTGTTCACCTCAAACTAGCATAAGAGCCATTTGGATTCCCAAATCTCTTGTGACTAACCCCAAAGGACCCAACATGGTTTGGGTACCAAAAAGAGCTTGCTAAGATTGCAGGAGCATGGAGATGCATTGGAGGCTTGGCAAAACTCAAGAAATGGTCCATGAGCTAGAATAATGCCAAGTGTCAAGAATAAACTTTTAATCTCTATTCCAATGACATCTCGGTAACATAAGCTTCATCTTTCATCTTAGTCGATTGATCCTAAGTGGATACTTGTGCTCAAGACCTTGGTTTTGTGCACTTGGCTTGACTAAGTATTTTGGTGTACATATATGCTCCTCTTACCATATGATGCTTGTAACTGCTCTCTAGTAGAGCATATTGGTTTAAATGGTGCAGGTTAAAAGAAGAAGTAAAATTGTAAGTCAATCAAGCGTTCGGCCAAAGGTGACGGTAGACCAAGTTGAAGCTCAAGAAAAGATGAAGAAAATTTCCAAGCTTCAATACCAACTCCAAGGGCCAAACATCCCTGCTTCTCTGGAAGTGCAGACCCCAGAGGTTCCGGGAAATTCTCCGGAGGTTCCGGAATTGCTGCAGGAACTCAACCTCCAAGAAATTCTTCAGAGGTTCCGGGATCTGGGAACTCAGACCTATAGAGCTTCTAGATTCAGGGTAATTGTCAGCAATTGAAGACTCATAAAGATATGCCTGCATCGGGAGCTAATTGAGTCTTGAAGAAAAGGTTCAGTTGGACTGACTGGTAAAACCGGTCTGACCGGTTTTGGCCCAGTGATGCCCAACTGAGGGATACACTTCAAGATTAATTCAAGAAATTCAAATAAATATTCTCAGCTCATGTTTAGCATCATACAAACACTATCTTGGTGATAGTAAGTACTCTTGGCACAATTTCAACATTTGTAAATTATCTTCTCTTGTGCCTTGACCAAATTGTGAAGTGACCTCTCCTAGCTCATTAAATTGATTAAGTGCTCGTTTCATGCAACACAAACCCATGATGCACCTATTTAGGGGGAGATCACTCTACAATTTGTGTCTTTGAGACTAATGCTTTCATCTAAGTGATTTTTGTAGTCTCAAAATGAGAGCTTGTCTCTCTCCATGGAGTATGCTATGATCTTTAAGTCCAAAGTGGTAATATTGACCTAATCTTTCTCATTGGATTATGAAACTAACCTCAAGCATAGCTACTCACCACAATATAGTTTAAATTCCTCGAGTTGGACTTAATTGCCAAAATGGTGCATGTGACCCTAGTCGTTCACATTATTTCATATGCTCCATAAACAAAGGGAATTTGATCTATATTGTGAGGTTTTAATTTTTAGTGGACCTCTTGTCTCTCTAACCCGAAAAGTCACTAAGGATTGAAACTAGTGCTTGTGCTATTTAAGTGTCTCTCTCGTGTTGTGTTTAAAAGTTCTATCAAAATGAGAGCTAGAACTTTGTCTTAACATAGCAATGCACAAGTCAAGGAAAAATCACAATTCACCAATGTGAAAATGTGATAAGCTAGAGGCAAAGGTATGGTTCACACTCACTCTTTGTCTACCTTTATCATCTAGGATTTATTCATGCTAGTGTGTGCATTTTCTTAGCATGTGATCTATTCAAGGTTCTCTCGTGTGTGCCTATTGGATATTTAATTGATGCCTACCTTTATATTGACTTTATGTCAAATGCTTGTTATAATGTGAGAGGCATGAGTTAAACATCCCAATATGGTCCTAAAACTTGTTTAGCCACATGTTTGTGTGACATATGTTAGATTTTTGAAAAACTCAACTAGCATGATAGGATTTGTGTGAATTTTGAAAATTTTGATTATTGGTCTTTATGACCCGATCAAACCACTTGTGACTATGGTTAACCTTGCTTGATTGATGGCTAGTCACAAATGGTGAGATTTTCTTAAGTCCAACATATTCTCCATATCTATCTCTCTCTAAGTTTCTTGGAATTATCAAGGAGCTTTTGGACCTTAATGGAAAAATCCTTCTATGGGAATTATCTAGTGACCAAAGTTCATTGCTTTATCTCTTTATCTCACTAGATTTATCTTAAAGGGAAAAGAAGCAAAATTCTTTCAATATCTTATCTTTCTCTTCTAATCACCTCTCGCGGAGAAAAAGGGGTCTTTGGATAAAGAGTTGAAGCTTCAGGTTTTTCAGAAAAGGAACTAGTATCTGGACATATCTTGATCTTATCTCTCATATTAGTTCTCAAATCGAGCTTCAATATCTCAAATTCTATCTTCAGCAGGTTTCCTGAGGGAAACCGGTCTGACCGGTTTCTGAAACCGGTCTGACCGGTTTGCCTCGGGTCCACTCCTTTAAGGGCATCTCTTGTAGAATATTCCCTATCCATCCCTCATTTCATCCCAAACAGCCATAGGCTGTGGTCCTCCTTCCCATCCCGTGCTCCCTCTCACTCTCTCTCTCTCTCCCCCACCATGGGTCCTTGAGTTTGGACCAAGAAGAAGGTTTTCCCTTTGGAGATTAAGGGCTAGAGGTGCTAAACTTCGGCTTGACCGGATTGGAGACCGTTTTTGAAGCTTTATTCATCTTTTCCCATCCTCTCAAGGTATTCAAAGGTTCTCTTTGCCCGATCTCTTAGCTCCTTGCATATCTCTTGGATTCCTTTGAGCAATCATCAACTAGTATACCCAGGAAGCTATCTTTAAGTTTTGAATCAATTTGGATGGCTACATTTTGATTTCCATGATCTAGGGTTTCAGCCGACGAAACCGGTCTGACCGGTTTCTGAAACCAGTCTGACCGGTTTCTGAAACCGGTCTGACCGGTTTTATTAGGACAGCAACCCTGGTTTTCTTCCAAAACTTCGAATTCATTTCTCGTCGAGTCTTGAATCAATTCCTATGGACCTTATATATACTTTGTCACTTATTTGTGGTCAGGAACAACATGTCGGACTTCTCGAGGACCTACACAAGGTCAAAGAAGAAAAAGAGGGTTGATGAGTCCGAAGGCAATCCCGATCCGATTGAGCCGTCCGGTGTCTCCAGTGGCCCTATCTTGAGGCCTAGGGTGTCTAGGGCATCTCAGTCAACTGTTGTGGACGAGATTGTGGAAGAAGAGCATGAGACTTCCAGTGATGATGATGAGAGTAATGAGAACTATAGAATGGAATGGCATGGGAAAGGACCAGCTGCAGATGATGATGATGATGATGAAGATGAAGAAGAGGATTATGGTGGAAGGGAAAGAGGAGTTGAAGAAGAAGAAGAAGAAGAGCAGGTCATGCTTGAGATTAGGAGGCCAGTCAATCCCGGCACTCACCGCATAGTGAACTATCTTGGCATGGGTAAGACTGAGGCAGCTAGGCGGAAGAGAAGGGAGTGGCCCTATGGTGAGCCTAAGGACATGGCTAGTGGGATAGATTACAGATTTCACACTTTCTTTCAGCAGGACTACTATTCCACTGCCATCATAGCTAAAAAGAAGGGCATTATTGCAGAGGCTCGGTGGATAGATTGGGGCTACATGGAGAAGACAAACAATGCTATTTTCAGAGATGTCATTGATGTTTGTACTACTTTGAGGATCAAGCCTCTGATGGGATTCAGACACAGTTGGAACACAGAGGTCATTGCACAATTCTATGCCACCGTCGCTTTTAAGGAAAATGAGAGTACAAGGAAGATGCATTGGATGACCGAGGGGACTAGATACAGTGTCACTTTCACACACTTTGCTAGGTTCCTTGGAGCTAGCCCGGCGGATTTGACTCTTCCTTGCATTCACCGTGGTATTCGTCCGATGGAGCCTTCTGCGATGAAGTTCATGTATCCAAGAAACAAGCAAGCAAATGCGGGTTATGCAGCGGGGCTTTACTCCTACTATAGCATGCTTAACCGCATGTTCCGGTTGACACTCACACCTAGGGGCGGAAACCCGGCGGACATCTCTAACTATGCTAAGGACTTGCTCGTTCATATGAGGCCTCCTGGACTTCCATTCTCAGTGAGTGATTTCATTTGGGAGGAGATCAAGACCATTAGCGAGAGCCCCCAGAGGTTGTGTGGGTATGCACCTTATATCATGCATATCATTGAAAAGGTGGCAAAAAGAAAGTTTCTAAAGGATACTAAGCATGAGCCCTTCAAAGTCCCGGTACCCAAGAGGATAAGGACTCCCTCACCTGGAAGATATGATGAAATAGAAATGAAGGAAGGAGAAGGACAGCAGCAGGAGCAGCATCAGCCAGCAGCAGCCACTGGTCAGGACCAAACCGGTCTGACCGGTTTGGGGCTGGCAGCAGCAGTCAGCCTAGGGACAAGCCTCCCTCTCCTATTCGCAAGCTTTTGAACTTTTTCACATCTATGTGTAGGAGCCAGAGGGATGTATTGGTCGAGCAGCAGAGGTCTAGGAGAGAGAGGAAACAAATGAAGGACACTCTCAAATTATTGCACAATCACCATGGTTTTGAACCTCCTAGATCTCCACCCTCTCCCGAGACGGAGGAGCCCGAGATCCCTTCAGTGGATAGCATGGTGGCACAGCTGGGTTCCGAAGGCTATTTTCAACAATATGCTCATCACTATGGATATCAAGTGCCTCCTCCTCCACCTCCTCCTATGGGTCCTCCTACTAGTGGTCAAAGCATTGTATCTCAAGCGTATCAGTCGCTCTTTGGCAACACCGTTGGTATGATGAATCTTAAATTCTTATCCTTTAGCATCTACCATTTCTTCTCAAGTTCTTAATTCCATTTCTTATAAACTCTCTCTTAGATTACCCTCCTCCGCATGGTGGTGCTCCTCCGGAGTATGGTGATCAGTGATGCTCAGCAGCACATCTTCTCCGAGTTTTTAGTGATAGATGACAAAGGGGGAGAAGAAAAGTGATTAAAGCCTATCTGCTTGTGTGCTGTGTGGTGAAACCGGTCTGATCGGTTTCTCAAACCGGTCTGACCAGTTTGTGCTGAGCACTCCCAAGCTCCTATGTTTTCAGTTATCTTTTATCTTAGAGACTTGTTGAGAGATTTGGATCTGTAATAATCGTCTGTTGAACCTTATCTAGGTGTTGGACTTGAGAACTCTTGTATTGTGTGCTACAATGTGTGTAATGTACTCTAAATGTTCTAAGTGACTTAATGTTAGTTTGTGATGCATGTTTGTATGGTGAATGAGTTGGTTTTGAGTTTTCCCTGTTTTTGTGTACTGACTGGGTGAAACCGGTCTGACCGGTTTCCAAAACCGGTCTGACCGGTTTTGCCCCAGACAGAACACACCTCTTTGTGTTTTGTCTCTTGTTTGTGATAACTCATGTCATATGCATCACACATTTATTTTATCTTGTCACACACACTTGTTGCACCCCACTTTGCTGAGATTTAGGGGGAGCTCTATGTTTTTCTTGAAAATGTGCAAATTGGCATTTTGAGGTCAAATTGATGAATTCCATTCATTTGCACACATTGAGGGGGAGCTTTACCTAAATCTTAGTCTTTATAAACTTCATTTACATATCTTTTGTAAGCTTTAATCAAGGTTGTCATCAATCACCAAAAAGGGGGAGATTGTAAGTGCAATCAAGCCCTAAGTGGGTTTTGGTGAGTTGAGTGACAACTTGATTAAATCACTAACACTCTTGGAAAGCATGTGAGTAGGTTGTTGATTATTGATAAATGATATTTATGTGTAAGATCATGTATTTGGCTCATATTGCAAAGAAGACAAGGGTGGATCATGACATTATACATGGAATGTATGCAGGCATACTAAAGATGAATGTCATGAGTTGGTTAATATGTTCTTCACATTTGAGTTTACATAAGACATACAACAAGTGATCCTAAGCTAAAGAAAAGCGAATGTAGAGGCATGATTTTATATGGTACTTGGTTAGCCTCTCTATGTTAAGCAAAGCATATTGTGAAGAAAGGAGAAGCTTGAGATGTAAAAATGGGAGAACTAAGTTAAAGATGAGTATGGCATCAAAGGTATTTCACTATCGATATAACATGGAACTTGATGAGCTATACAATGAGTTCACCGAGTATAATATCAAATGGATTTCATTCTTATATCAAGTGAAAGATATTGACTCTTACAAAGAAGCTAGTTGCAAGACTTCAAATATAGTGTTGACAAAGGTCATGTGGTTACCTCTATTGTAATGGACCTAAATGGAAGCTTGCAAGGCAAGGATATTTGTTATCAATCAAAAGGACAATTATTTGAGTGGCATCTCAAATGGAATTCTCTCTATGGTGCAAGGCTTGACTCAATAGTGGCAAGGATAAGTGATGAAGAGATCAAGATGGCTAAAACGAGGAACTAAGCAAAGGCTATGGATAGCGACCATAAGCAAAGTTGCTAGGGTGAAGTTGAGAGCGTCAAGGATTTCGAAGTATCATATCCAAGCCTACCGAGGAAAGTGATAAATTGCATCTAGTGTCATGATTGATAATTTGGAGTGACTCTAGAATTCAAAGTGATTGATTCTCTACTCTATGGAAGAATTCTAAGTCACTAGCTCAAGGTGGACATGCTCAAGCACATGCATATATCTACTCATCTATAACATGTACTCAGTTGGTACACAATATTGGAAGCCCTCGAATCATTGAAGATCAATTACCGGCGTACCTTGGTGGTTCAAGCTCAAGTAGACTAATCAGGGTTTATCTTTTATCTTGAGTTTAGGTATGCTGTACTATCAAGAGGGATGAATCATTGGTTGGACAACAAACATCAAAAAGTGCTCAAGTGAACCCATGAGAGACTAACCCGTGAGATCAAACCTTAGTAGAGCTCTCTGGCCCAAACCGGTCTGACCGGTTTGGCAAACCGGTCTGACCGGTTTGGGCACTGACACCGTCCAACGGCTAGTTGGTTTGAAAACCGGTCTGACCGGTTTGGCAAACCGGTCTGGCCGGTTTTGTCTGACAGACTAACGGCTAGTTTCGTGGAAGTTGGGTATTTATACCCATGAGCTCCTCCTTGAGGGGCTGCTGGTTCTCCACACTTCTAACACCTTCCTGAACCCCAGCTGAGCTCTCCCCAACCTCTCTAAGTGAGATTCAAGCCTTTAGTGCCCTATCCTTGTGTTGGGTTGAGAGAGTGACTTGTGTGAGAGCTTTAGAGAGCTTTGAGAAGCCTAGTGAGCATCCCACACTTGAGCACCTGCTGATTTCGTTGAAGATCTTTTGAAGCATCTTTTACTCTTGGAGCCCTTGGCTCCTAGACGGCTAGAAGTCGCTTGGAAGCTCCCGATCGCTGTGTGGTAGCTCCAAGAAGTTTGTAATTGCAAATCAAAGATAGTGGAACACTCCATCTATTACCTTGGCGATAGGTGTGAGGGAGGAGTGGATTGAAAGAGATCCCAAAGCCCTTGTGGCTTACCTCAACAACGTGGATGTAGGCCAGCCTTAGTGGCGAGCTGAACCACGGGATAAATCCGGTGTCTTTGTGTTCTTACTTGCTTTACATTTACATGCATTACCTCAAGTTTTTCTAGCTAAATCTTTGTGCTTCCGCTTCGATCTACTTTGGTGTGCTTGTGCTGTGTGCAGGGACTTCATTGACACTCTTGGAAACACCTTTGGAAGTCATACACCAAGTTTGGTTTGAGCTAGAACTCGTAGAGGGCATATACTTGTTTGTTGGTTTGCTGCCTAGCAAAACCGGTCTGACCGGTTTTGGAAACCGGTCTGACCGGTTTTAGTACTAACTGAGGGTTGAAGTTTTTAATAAGTGCAGATTCGTCTATTCACCCCCCTCTAGACGACATCAAGATCCTTTCAGAGCTCCCTGGCCGCCGCCGCTGTCGCACGCGAGATCCCCTTCCATCGGCGGGGAGAGCTGGCCTGGGGGCGGCTGGGAGGCCATGGCCGCTGGCTCGAGATCCGCCTGGGGGCTCGATGCGAGGGAGCTCGGGGATGAGTGGATGACGATGGGTGAGGGATGGATGGTGGGGAAGATAAGGTTGATAGGATAGAGGATGACATGTGGGTCAGATGACATGTGGGTCCCACTAAACCTACAACTAACAGTGTCAATTTCTCCATCCATTCCTGATTTTTAATCCTTCATACCAAACACTAAACAGGACCATCTCATCCCACTTCAACCAAATACGAAATGGAACCATCCCATCTCAAAAAATAGGGACGACACCATCCCATCCCATCCTGTCTCCCAACCAAACAGATACGTATATAATTCACCCATATACATACAGTGAAATTTTTGTTTTCCAAGATGACCAACCCCATTTAGAATAAGTTAAGATTTACAAAAAATACTGATAACTAATTAATAAACACATGTTCGGAGCATAACTTTATATTGATTGTTCAATAATAGATCCATTGTCAAGGAAAAATATCCATTTCACCCTTCGCCTATTTAAGTTTGAATACCTAAGCTCATCATCAATGACTCTGCATCTTAACTATCCAAAACTGTAAAAAGAACCCTATAACAATTTTATCAAAATTTTACTTATGTGGTACTACACGGATGGTGACATAATGAGGATATGCATCAATCATGCCACAATCGATGTTTCTTGTCGTCAAACTACGTCGACGGTCTTAGTACACCTTCTCATCCATGCACCTAACAAGCAAATCATTACTGCCATAAGGGACAAAGGTAGGATTAATCTTAGGGGGCTTTTCTCTCCTTCTTCTTCCTCTAACTTCACCTTTGCTTCCTTTCTCTTCCTTAAATTTGTAGGGGGCTTAAGAGGGCTCCATGGCATTGCAATGGGTAGGGGGCTTGAGCCCCCTCCCCCAGGCCCAAACGCTAGATCTGTGGCCGATTGCCATGAGCTCCCTTTCTGACAAGAAGATGAAGTCGTGACTCTTGTTTCTTTCATTTGTATCTAGCCTCACTAAGCAAGTATGTTGCTATCGTTCTCATCTCATCTCATTGCCTACCTTGTTCTAGTATCACCGACATGTGTTATGGCAGCTTGAAATTATTTCAAATGTATACTCGCATGTAACACTTAATGTGTAGTGTCACATAGGCAAAACCAGTTCTACTCGGTTTGGGACAATTCATAATAGAATGCATGGGTTTATAGGTTGGGGTCCAAATAGAGTTATTCTTTGTCAAAATGATGTTAATTTTATAGCAATAAAAATATATGTGTAAAGAACCAATGGTTTTTAATCTATATTGAAGATCTTTCACATTCTAAATACGATTGCACTAGTGGATGAAGAAAGTATCAGATATTGACTTATATATCAATTGATTGTTCTGTAGCCGGGTTTGGTGTTACAGCTAAGAATTATGGAAACTCACTCAATATTGAGGTGTTTTTAATTAGATAGTTTTACTTCAACTTTTTTAATATTGAGGACATATTAGTTTTTGGAAATATTTATATCTTATTTTTGAAGAAAATACAAAATAAAAACATGTTATTTCTTTTCCAACCAACTTTGTCAATGAAACAAAGTTTGTATAGTTTCATGAGCCTATGTACCATTAATATCTAATTTGCCAATAATTTCTAGCAAAGTAAAATTATGGAAGTAGCTATTTTTCAATGCAGGTGTATAATAATTTGAATTCATCACTGTATAAAAATCATTCCTATAAAAGGTATTAACAAAAATCATAACTTAGATATGGGGTTAAATTCCTTATGCGGATGAAGCCGTCTGTCTTGGTTTGAGTCATTGGCTCAAAATAAATTCTTATATATTTAACCAATTATCCTTTTCCTTTAGTGGTAAGCACTAATTACTTTGAATTTCTGACGCAACATAATGCTTGTATTTTTTTTGCTAATTGTTCTTTTTTCAATTGTAGGCACTAATTATTTCTTTCTAGTTGATACTATTCTGTATTATTGATCCTTCCAACATACCCCCTCCATTCTCTTCTCTTTTTGGTCATATCACTTTTGTTTTACAGCACTGAACACACATGTAACTAAGGTAGCTGGGTATCGATCAATTTTTGCAAAGTTTGAGTTTCAATGAGCGTTATTAATATAGTGGGCATCCCAAGTATGTATTACAGTTTGTGATGTTGCAAATTCCCAAGTGTATCGTGTCCTGCAGTGTTAGACCTTTTTTAACGTAGCATTGAACTTACTGTTCCCTTCTTTTAAAACTGTATAAATTGTTTTATACCCTTTCTAGTTACATGACAATCTGCTTGGTACATCAACGCAGGCTGCAGCTGAGGGTAGGGAGTAGGATCCATTTTTGCTATACACTTAAATATGTTTGCAATGATTATTTAGAAAAATTAAAAGGATCACAATTTAAAATGGAGGGAAAATCTGTCTTTCTCTTCACCTCTAAGGAGTAGGGACTTGGGAGATACTCCTGTTAGAAGATAGGCAATATTTTGGCATATTTTAATTTCATAATTAAATAGATATTTCATGGATATGATTATCGTGAGTGATATAAAGCATGTGCATGTGTTCATGTTTAAACAACTATTAAACATGAATTTGAGAAACCGTATTAGTTTGAGGATGTACCCAGAAGCGGAGCGGGTGTCGGAGACACCTGATGCGCTGTTATCCGCTGGACCAGTCATGGTCGTGGGCGGACCTTGCTTGAAGTAGTCGTACGAAGTCGGTGCAGGAAGATGATCGCAGTGAAGTCGCGCGGTCGCCGGGTAGTAGACGAAGTAGTCGTACGGGGAGCGAGCAGTCGCGTCAAGACGCTCCCCAAAAACCTTATCGCCCGCCTACCCCGTGCAGGATCTCAGCAGCAGGACGAGGTTCCGGAGGCTCTACTCTCGCCAACACCGTGCGCGCGGTGCAAGCGATGGAAATGCAAAAGCAAAGGCAGCAAACAGAGAGGGAGAAGGGAGAGGTCTCCTAAGCAGGAGTACCTGGGTTGTGAATTGGGCGAGTTGTGAGGGAGGAGGAGGGCCTCCTTATATAGGCGGGCGGAGGCAGAGGGGGTGCGCCCAGATCTAGATCTGGGACGCTGAGAGGACGCGGTGGGATGAACCTGGACGGTCGCGGTTAAGGAAACCAAATCACCGTTGGGAATATGCCAAAGGATTATTCCCTTCCAACGGCAAAAAGGTGCTCCCGCCCCGCAACTCATCTCGTCCGTCCGGCACGGCACGGCATGACACCGCCCCACCCTGCTCGTCTCGTCTCGACTCGACTCAACACGTCACGTGACGCCCACGCCCACGCCCACAGCCTCGGCCCGGCGCGGCGAGCGAGCGCGCGCGTGTGGCACGTCTTTCTCCTTTATTCAACTTCACAAGAGATGTACCAAAGGTCTACCTCATAAGTCGAATAAAAAACTCCTCAAATACCCGTACGGTATTTCTCACTTTTCCCTAGCATTAAAACAATGGGCTTTAATTCTTTAATTATTGAAATAAATGGCTCTAGGCTCATTTATTCTAACAATCCCCACCAAGAATTATAAGTCACATTGGAAATGCTCTCATTTTCCCTTTTTTGTTTTGATATACCAGTACTGCGGTGGGGACTTTTAAGTTGAACATCCACCAGGAACTCAGATTACACTTATTTGCAACTGAACAATGGACTATGCCTTGAATTGACAGTTTTGTGCATCTAAGCTTGGCCCAAGCCCATTACTGATACTAGGCTGCACATAGCATCCTCGCGGGTTGGAGCTTATGGGTCATACTCCGTACCTCTTCATGAGTTTTCTAGAGATTACCCAGATCTCATAGACTATAACCAGTAGTCTGACTCATATAGGTGTGCTCCTCCAAGACATACTGTAGGACTATGTCTTTGCTTCAAAGAAACAACTGTCTTGTTTCATGAAAGCCACTTGGAACACATTAAGGTATGCATACCAGCCTGCCATACAGTGTTGAAGAGAAATGCATCTTTCTAGGAACAAAGCCACTTCAAAGGTTCTCTTCTCTCAGTCAAACCATAGCTTGTTTCACCATCCTAATTCACGGGATCTCCGATCACATAGGACAGGTTACCACTACGGAAGGACACACGTGGGTCTCAAGCCCAGTTCCCTAGATGCATTATCTATCACAATACGTGACAGACCCTTTGTAAATTGATCTGTCAGGTTCTTAGTCGTATGGATGTAATACAGGGCTATAACACCGGTGTTTCTCAATTTCCTGACAGATTTCAACCGCCTCTTGACATGCCTGGATGACTTCATGTTGTCCTTTGAACTGTTCACCTTGACAATCACAGTTTGATTATCACAGTTCATTAGAATTGCCGGTATCAGTTTCTCAACTACCGGCAAGTCCACAAGGAGTTCACGGAGCCATTCGGCCTCAACAGTAGCAGTATCTAATGCTGCGAGTTCTGCTTCCATTGTTGACCTCGTTAAGATGGTCTGCTTGCAAGACTTCCAGGAAACAGCGCCACCTCCATGTGTGAACACATACCCACTTGTGGCCTTTAACTTATCAGCATCAGAAATCCAGTTTGCATCACTATATCCCTCCAAGACTTTGGGGTCTCCGAAATAGTGAATTCCATAGCTCATTGTTCCTACTAGATAGCGCATCACCCTTTCAACAACACGCCAGTGTTCATTGCCCGGGTTTGAAACAAACCGGCTCAGTTTACTAACTGCATATGCGATGTCGGGTCTCGTGGCGCCAGCCAGATACATCAAGGAACCAATGATCTGGGAGTATCTCAACTGATCTACCATTATCCTTAAGTTCTTCTTTAGAACCAAGCTAGCGTCATAGGGAGTCGAGGCGGGTTTAGCATTGCTGTAGCCAAACCGACTCAGCATCTTCTCAACATAGTGAGTCTGTGATAGAGTCACCCCACCATTTTCTCCCTTGATTAGCTTTATGTTAAGGATAATATCAACCTCTCCCAAGTCCTTCATCTCAAACTTTTGAGATAGAAAGTCTTTGACTTCCTTGATCACATCAAGGCTCGTGCCAAAGATAAGTATGTCATCTACATACAAACGTAAAATCACTCCTTCGCCTCCACCATAGTGATAGTACACACATTTGTCAGCTTCGTTTGCAACAAAGCCAACAGAAGTCAAAGTTCTGCCGAACTTATCATGCCATTGCTTAGGTGCTTGCTTGAGGCCATAGAGAGACTTCACCAGCTTACACACCATTCCTTCTTGACCCTTTACTACATATTCATCTGGCTGATCCATATAGATCTCCTCTTCCAACTCTCCATTTAGGAAAGCTGTCTTGACGTCCATCTGATGGATGAGAAGACCATGTGAGGCTGCCAGAGAAAGTAGTACTCTAATGGTAGTCAAACGAGCGACTGGTGAATAGGTATCGAAGAAGTCTTCTCCTTCTTTCTGGGTGTAACCCTTAGCCACAAGTCTAGTTTTGTACTTATCAATAGTACCATCGGGCCTAAGCTTCTTTTTGAACACCCATTTGCATCCCACAGGCTTGCACCCATAAGGACGCTCAACGACCTCCCAAGTATCGTTCGACATAATAGAGTCCATTTCATTCCTCACTGCTTCCTTCCAATAGTCAGCATCAGGTGAGGAGTAGGCCTCTGTAATGGTCTTAGGAGTGTCATCTATGAGATATACGATGAAGTCATCTCCAAAGGATTTCTCTGTCCTTTGTCTCTTGCTCCTTCTAGGAGCTTCATCGTTAACCTCCTCAGGATGTTCAATAAGTGTAGGCTCATTGAGTTCCATCTGCTTGGTGGAGTTGTCATTCTCGACAGACTCTTGCCTAGATGAACTTGTTTCATCTCTCATTGGAAAGATGTTCTCAAAGAATGTAGCATCTCTGGACTCCATAATTATGCCGACAAGCAAGTCGGGCACTCCAGATCTTACTACCAAGAATCTATATCCGACGCTGTGAAAAGCATAAGCTAGAAAGACACAGTCCACCGCCTTTGGTCCAAGTTTACGTTTCTTGGTAATTGACACACTGACTTTGGCCAAGCAACCCCAAGTACGTAAATATGAAAGAGTTAGCCTCTTCTTCTCCCATTCCTCGAATGGTGTTACTTCTTTATTCTTCATAGGCACACGGTTCAGGACATGACAGGCTGTCAATATCGCCTCACCCCCACCATTCCTTAGATAGTCCCGCGGTTTCTAACATGGCATTCACAAGTCAGTCAGCGTGCGGTTCTTTCTTTCGGCAATCCCATTGGATTGGGGTGAATAGGGCGGTGTCCTCTCATGAACAATATCGTGTTCCTCACAGAATGAGTCAAAAGCATTTGAGAAGCATTCACCACCTCGATCAGACCTTAGGTGTTTAATCTTTCTCTCAAGTTGATTTTCTACTTCAGCTTTATAGATCTTAAAGTAATGTAACGCTTCATCTTTTGATTTTAACAAGTAGATGTAACAAAATCTAGTGCTATAGTCTATCAAGGTCATGAAATATCTTTTACCGCCTTTTGTCAACACACTGTTCATTTCGCTCAGATCGGAATGAACTAATTCTAGAGGTGCCAAGTTTCTCGCCTCAGCAGCCTTATGTGGCTTGCGAGTTTGTTTTGATTCAACACATACGTGACACTTAGAATTTTTGACAGAGGTAAATTTCGGAATTAAACTCAAACTAGCTAAGTGCATCATACAACCAATATTAACATGACAAAGCCTCGAATGCCAAACATTTGATTCATCATTCAAGACATGGTTCACAACATTATTATCATTCGACAGAGAAAAGCGGAACAAGCCTCCGCTATCATAGCCTTTTCCAATAAAAGTACCAAACTTAGAAATGATACATTTATTTGACTCGAAGACTAATTTAAACTCGTCTCTACATAGTAGAGACCCGCTGACTAGGTTCTTCTTGATGGTGGGTACATGCTGTACATTCTTCAATTGTATGGCCTTCCCCGAAGTGAACTTCAGAGTGACCGTACCAACACCAAGAATACGCGCATGGGCACCGTTCCCCACCAACAAGGATCCAGTCCCGCCGACCTGGTAAGAAGAAAACATAGAAATGTCAGCGCATACATGAATATTAGCACCGGTGTCTATCCACCACTCTGGTGAAGAGCATACTGAAAGAACTATAGGTAAGAAATTATCGTACCCCAATGTTCCTCCACCCTCGCTAACAACCATGTTCGCTATTTTGGGGGCCTTGCGATCTTTGCGATCCGGGCACTTTGCAGCAAAGTGATCCAGACTGCCACATGTATAGCAAGCCCCCGTCTTTCTCTTCTTCTTGTCGGGCCCATCAGCTTGCTTAGCCTTGGGCGGGTTTTGTGAAGACTTCTTCCTCTTGTTCTGGTTGTTCTAGAACTTGGGATTACCCCTCTGCACAAAGTTTGCCCTTGAGGGACCGGCTATTGCCTTTCCACGTGTGTCCTTTGCTCTTGCCTTCTCTTCAACATCAAGAGTCGCAACAAGGTCATCAAAAGTGAATTCCTTTCTCTTGTGTTTTAGAGAGGTAGTAAAGTCCCTCCAAGACTGTGGCAGCTTAGCGATAATAGCTCCACCACAAACTTGTCGGGCAACACACATGGGGCCTCTTTGCTGTAGTTCTCGAGCTCCTTAGCCAGTGCCTGTACTTCATGGATCTGTTCCACCATAGGACGGTCTTCAACCATCCTGTAGAATAGGAACTGTTCCATTACGTACAGCTCACCGCCGGCATCAGAGGCTCCATATTGAGTCTCAAGAGCCTCCCAAATGTCCTTCCCCGTCTTGTAACGGAGATAGGTATCCACTAGGTTGTCAACCAGAACGCTGATGACGGCACCCCGGAACAGATTGTCATCTGAATTAAACTTTTCCCCCGAGACACCCTTGTGAGCTTTTCCGGTGATGACGTACATCACGTTCATGGCGGTGAGCCACAAGGTAGCCAACTCACGCCACCTCTTAAAGTTGGAACCATCAAAAGGCTTTGGCTTAATTGCATTCACAAAGCTAGCAATACCAAACATATTCCTATCAACATGATAAGGTTTTTGGATTGTTAGAAGATAGGCAATATTTTGGCATATTCTAATTCCATAATTAAATAGATATTTCATGGATATGATTACTGTGAGTGCTATAAAGCATGTGCATGTGTTCATGTTTAAATAACTATTAAATATGAATATGAGAAACCATATTAGTTTGAGGATGTACCCAGAAGCGGAGCGGGTGTCGGAGACACCTGATGCGCTGTTATCCGCTGGACCAGTCATGGTCGTGGGCGGACCTTGCTTGAAGTAGTCGTACGAAGTCGGTGCAGAAAGATGATCGCAGTGAAGTCGCGCGGTCACCGGGTAGTAGACGAAGTAGTCGTACGGGGAGCGAGCAGTCGTGTCAAGACGCTCCCCCAAAAACCTTATCGCCCGCCTACCCCGTGCAGGATCTCAGCAGCAGGACGAGGTTCCGGAGGCTCTGCTCTCTCCAACACCGTGCGCGCGGTACAAGCGATGGGAATGCAAAAGCAAAGGCAGCAGACAGAGAGGGAGAAGAGAGAGGTCTCCTAAGCAGGAGTACCTGGGTTGTGAATTGGGCGAGTTGAGAGGGAGGAGGAGGGCCTCCTTATATAGGCGGGCGGAGGGGGTGCGCCCAGATCTAGATCTGGGACGCGGAGAGGACGCGGTGGGATAAATCTGGACGGTCGCGGTTAAGGAAACCAAATCACCGCTGGGAATATGCCAAAGGATTATTCCCTTCCAACGGCAAAAAGGGGCGGGTGCGCCCAGATCCAGATCTGGGACGCGGAGAGGACGCGGTGGGATGAACCTGGACTGTCGCGGTTAAGGAAACCAAATCACCGCTGGGAATATGCCAAAGGATTATTCCCTTCCAACGGCAAAAAGGTGCTCCCGCCCCGCAACTCATTTCGTCCGTCCGTCGTCTCGTCTCGTCTCGTCTCGACACGGCCTCGGCGAGGCGAGCGAGAGCGCGCGCGTGTGGCACGCCTTTCTCCTTTATTCAACTTCACAAGAGACGTACCAAAGGTCTACCTCATAAGTCGAATAAAAGACTCCTTAAATACCCATACGGTATTTCTCACTTTTCCATAGCATTAAAACAATGAGATTTAATTCTTTAATTATTGAAATAAATGGCTCTAGGCCTATTTATTCTAACAACTCCCTCCGTCCTCAAAAGAGTGTCGTCCGGGAAGTTTGTTTGTCTCAGACAACACTCTTTCTTAGATGGAGGGAGTATAACATAAAACATCTCTGTACTTTGGTGGACTAAAGATAAGGTACTGTCAGCACTGCACACATTAGTACTGATGTTTCTGTGGCAGCATTACGTAACCTGATACCGGTTTGCATGTTTTGCTTTGCTCAAATTTTGCAAGGCGTCGTTATAGGCAGCTTTCACATGTGTGCTGCCACTTGCGCATCCTCTTTCTGTTTCGTGCTTTGTCAGTTTGTCACTCCTATGCATCCTCCTTTCGTTTTCAAATAGAGATATTGGGTCAGTTTGTCAGTTTGTACGGATTCATGCATGTCTCCCAACTGCATGAAAGGACGCTTGCTTTTGCACTTCTGAGCGAGTTGATGCATCGCACATAGAGAGAACAATGTGCGCAAAAGATAACAAGTGGGAACATTAGCGCGCCATAGCCTTCCTAGCTAGAGTTAAAAAAAAATTAAAGCAGAAGCACTGCTATGTCATATAAGAAGAAACAACATTGGTACATAACGGACCGAAACACACACCACCACACGAACAAACTCATGAACAGAACACAAACGCACCCGGCACACAACTAACCACACCCACATGGGAGAGAAGACCGAAACAAACCGCCAACACCTGCGCCGTCGTCACCAACACTGTGCATAGTTGGAGCTTTTCCAAATACATGAACAAGTCGATCAATAGGCGTTGGCGGCGTTGCATAGTTGAGAGGTGCATACTGCAAAAGGGGAGCGCACATGCTGGGACGAAGGGGGTAAGGGAAAATATCGTAGGGAGAAGCCTGCCTGAGTGGAAGCTGCCAACCATATCTTCTAGTAGTAGTAGCTACTTGCATGATTACTTTTTTGAAATTCAGGTTTCAGCACAGTTACCCTTTAAAGTATTTGTCAGCTGAAGAAAACCCTCCGAGAAAATCATATGGGAAGATGGAGTCCACTCAATGCTCGAGATAAAAAATAAATTTCCCAAAGCTTACATGCACACTAAATTTCTTTGCAAGAGAAACTTAAGAGTGCTTGAAAAAAATTGAAATGCATCCATCCCGTGAATCGAACGGTGCAAAGTGGAAAAAAAAGTACCATAAGAGCACCTCCACCAGAAGACCTAAAATAGGTTGGTAAATCTAAAAACTGGCACGGGACCTAAAAATAAGCAAAAAAAAAAAAAAACTTGCTACAACAGAGAACTTATATGAGTTGCTATTTTAGATCTAGACCGGCCTAGCCCTCGCCGGCGAGCCCCGCTGGGCGTCACCGCCGCGTGCGGGCGGCGGCGGCGGCCTCGCCCCTCGCCTCTCCCCCTCCTCCCCTCCCCCTTCCTCCTTCTCCCCATCGAGCCACACCACCACGGCGGTTGCAGGTCGTCATCTCCTCCTCCCCCGGCGCAGGGGCTCGGCCTCCCCCCTTCCCGGCCGGCGCCGGCGCGCGTAGGTCGGGGGCGGCCTCCTGCCCCCGCCGTCGCCCTCCCCCCTCTCCTTGCGCCGCTCCCCTACCTGGGTCGCCCGGGGCCCAATATGGGCCGACGGACCCATTCTGGGCCGGCGGGCCCTTTGACCCGGCGGCGCTCCGCCGGCCGGCGGCGAGCGCTTGTGGTCCTCGTCCACGGTGTCGCTGGTGCCGGCGTTCCAGGCGCCCGGGCTCCGGCCCCTCTGGGCGGCGCTCTTCACGTGCATGGGCGCGTCCGGGGTGGTACCCTTCGCTCACAAGCTCGTGCTGTGCGGCGGCGCGGCGCTAGGGGCTGTGGTGTCGGCGGGGTACGAGGTGCTTGTGGGCGCGCTCTGCGGGCTCGGCGTCGTCGTGTACGCGGCGCGGGTGCCCGAGCGGTGGGCGCCAGGGAGGTTCGACCTCGTCGGCCACAACCTCCAGTTGTTCCTCTTCGTCGTCGCTGGCGCGTACGCGCACTACCACGCTGGAGTCGAGTACCTCCTCCCGGCCTCGGCGTCGGGCTGGGCCGGCCACTCCTTTACCCGGCAGCTGCTCCCCCTCCTGGCCTCGGCTACGGGCAGGACCGGCTCGGCCCCCTCCGACGGCGTCCGGCTCCTCTCCCCGCCGACGGCCGCGGCACCCCTCGCGGCGCCCTTCCTCCTGGTGCGGGTGCGGGACGGCCGGGACGGCCGGTGCTGCTCGTCACGACCCGGATCCTGGCAGGCGGCCACTCCCTCCCCGACGCCCTGCCGGGCCGCGCCCCCCCCCCGGACCTCCGCCCCGCCTTCGCCTGCAGCCCTCCCTCTTGCCGGCGGCCGCGGGGCCAGGTTCAACCCCTTCGCCTGTCGCCGCGGTGCCCCACCCCCTCTGCGCTGGCGTCGTCGTCGTCGGCCCTGCACCCCACCGGACGCCAGTCCCCCCTCCTCGCCTCCGGTCCGACGTCGGCACCCTCCCTACCAGACGCCGCCGCCACCTCTGCCGCCGCGGCTAGGGCCTCCCGCTCCTCCTTGCGGCCTGCCGGTGGGTGCGCCCCCTCCTCCTGCGCCGTCGCCGCCGCCGATGCCGACGCGGGGAGTTGATGCCGGCACCGCCGCGGGGCTGCTCCCCCCGTGCCCTGGGTTCGACCAGGGCTCTCCGTTCCGGCCTCCTCGACGACGGCCTCGACTCCTCCTCGCCCAAGCCGGCCGTCTGCGCCCCCTCCCCGCCGACCACGTTGACTACACCCGAGGATCTCTCCCCGTCGCCTACCCGCGGCCCCTGCCGGGCGGTCGGCTCCCCCCTGCCGGCACCCTTCTCCGGGCTGGCGCCCGCGGCCCCTCCCCCTGTGTCGGCGGCCGTTCTGCCCCAACCTCTGCTGGTGCCCGCTGCCCTCCTTCTGCCGGCGGGCCCAGCTCCTCCCTCTTCTCGGGGTCCGCGGTCAGAAGGCGTGGATCCTCCGTCGGGTTGTAGTTGCCGTTTAGGAGGCGAGGTGGTTCGGGCGGCTCTATTTGGCCCCGGAGACGTTGTTGCCGTTGTCTCGGTTGCGGAGGTTCCCTGCACCTGTCCTCAACTGCCATCACCAAGGTTTCCTGCTGTGTTCTCCATCGTTTTGCTCTCAACTTGTTGTTGTGGCCGGCTGGGTGGATTGGTTGTCGAGGCCTGGGTGAAAACCTTGTCTGGCTCCGGCCAGATCGACAATGGTTGCGCTCTCCTGTAACTTACCCTGCTGGGGGCATTGTCGCGGCTTCCATACGCCTTGGTTTGCCAGGGGAAGACCTGGCTTGCCCCTTTGCGAGTGGGCGGACGATGGTGGCGTTACCGTCGCTCCCTTCCTGAAGGCATCGTCCTGCGGAACCTCCTCTTCGGCCGCCGCTACAGCAAGTTGTATAGCAAGCGGTGATGTGCGGGTCTTCTCGGTGTTCGTCTGTGCTGACCCTGGTTGTCCTGAGGGCCTCTTCTCTCCTTTGTACCTTTCTCTGCTCCTAGTGGTGGTCCGCCTTGTGGTGGTGGTGTGGGTTCTTTTATCTGTTCGTTTCAGTTGTAACCTTCTAGTTTCCTCGCTCTCTGGGGGTTCTCCCACTGCGGCACTTTGTAACTCTCTCTTCTCTTAATGAAAAACGTGCTTTGCACGTCTTTAAAAAAATATTTTAGGTCCAGACCAAAAATTCGGCCCTAGAGACCAAAATTCCCACATTAGAAATGCATGTAGGATTAATCATTTAACAATGATTCTCTCTAAATGAACTTGCTTTTCAATCATTTAACAATGATTTCTGTCTCAATGAACATGCTTTCATGTGTAATGCTGTTTTAAAATATATATTTTCATGCAATCACCTTGGTATTTCTACTTTCACATTCCACTTTAAAATTTTGATTAAGAGTTTTTCCCAGCAACACGTAGGGTACCACCTAGTTTTCCAAAAACTTACATGCACACTAAATTTCTTTGCAAGAGAAATTTAGGAGTGCTTGAAAAATTAAGTGAAGACATCCACCTGTGAATGGAACGGTGGAAAGTGAAACAAAGAAAGTACCGTGAAGTACCACGATGAATTACCAAAAATAGTAAGAAATTGTTGTGATGTTTTTAATTATGTTTAACTTTTTAAAAATGATAATAATCGAAGGTATCTGAAAGTACCACTGGTATTTCAAAGGTATTGTAACAAGGGAACATATCTAGCGCAAACCAACCGCTATGTGAAAATCTGTGCAAATCATGATAAAAAATACATCTAAAATCACAAAAAAATGCACATATAGATGATATGATGATACACAACCTTGTATAATATCTTGTCCAAACTCGACTTCGTTTATGAGATATAAAAATAACAAATTTCAAGCCAGAAAGATGTCCAAATGAGATAAAAATAACAAATTTCTCACAAACGAAGTCGAGTTAGGACAAGATATTTTACAAGGTTTTCTCATCTACATGTGTGATTTTTTGGTGATTTTAGACGACTTTTTCGCCGTGGTTTGCACAGATTTTCACGAAGAGGTTGGTTTGCACCTGATACATCATTTCAAGTACGGAAAGAGTAACATTGTGAATGTTTTTTTGCAGATGCACGTGATTTTTTAATAATTTCCACCAATAATTTATTTTTAGGCGTAAATACCATACCTTCTATTTCTTTAAATAGACACCTATTAACACCTTTGATGTGAAATGACCTTAGAAAATAAAATTATAAAAAAACTCTCGCCGGACAATGAAAAACTCAAATAGTAGATAACAACTATACATGTGAGATCCTGTAGCGAACATGGTCTCATATGCCATTTGTTCCAAGTTGATTTTAGTGATTCATGATAACACAAACAATGGGACTAATCATATTGTTGAGCATGTCTTTGTAGATATTTTTAAGTCCCACGGATACAAAAATGCCACATGCCAAAATGAGAAGATAGTATATATTTTAATGGTCTAAACCGTGGAAGAAGAAGAAGAGAAATGACACCGTCGGATGAACCGACGGTACCTTGGAAGCAAGCGTCGGTGCAATGGCTGGATGAACCAGTACACTGCATGAAGAAGGCTCAGTCTACACAGACCGTCGGATGAACCGACGGTATGCTTTTTAGTTGCACCGGATGAATTCCTGGAGAAGAAGTAGCTGGGTTAGTAGCACCGGATGAACCGACGGTGTAGCAGCGGTTCATCCGGCGGCTGTGTGTTTTCTAACAGTAAGGTTTTTGCCGCGAAGTCTTCAGCACCGGATGAACCGATGGTTACAAGGGCTTGAGCAGCGGTTCATTCAACGGCACCAAAGAAGCTAACAGAGAGGTTTTTACCGCGGAGTCTTCAGCACCGGATGAACCGACAGTGCGTCGGTCTACGCGTCGGATGAATGGTGTCAGCAGGACTACAACGGCTATGTGACGTAGAGGGGGCACCAGATGAACCAATGACCCTGAAAAGCAAGCATCGGTCCATCCGACGGTATACTTTTCAGTAGCCGTTAGCCAACAGCTAGCTTCATACCTTGGGTTATTTATACCCCCTCTACTCGCCCATTTGAAGAGGCTGGATGCTGAGGAAGATCAGAGGAGTGCAAGACACATTAGAGATCATATCCATGCCATGCTAGTGCTTAAGTGAACATCCAAAGGCTTTGCACATGCTTGGTGTGTGTGCTTAGTGCTAGGTTAGCTTAGAGCTGAGTGAGTGCAAGGTGTGCCTACCTTGTGAGGTGATTCTTGAGTGGATCAAGCTGTACAAGGTGCGCTGGAAGCCTTGGAGCCTAGGTGGCTCTCCGGTAAACGTCTTCGACCCTCCGACTTGGTGTGGAGCGGCGAGGACACTTTGTGCGGGGGACGTGAAGACCCCCTTCCTTTGGTGGAGAAGCTCCTTAGTGGTGGCGGTATCAAGGTGACCAAGAGAGCTTGGAGAGTGCCTTTGTGGCCGAGCCTAAGTGGTGCTCTTGGGAGATACTTGGTGACCGGGAAGCAATACTCTTGTGTGGAGTGCTTCAACAACGTGGACTAGGGGTGGCTTAGTGCCTACCGATACCACGGGATAAATCGCGTGTCAAGAGTTTGCTTCCTCTCATTCCCTTTACGTTTCCGTATTACATTCTTGCAATCCTTGCTTGCCTTTACTTTCCTAAAGTAGTATCTTTCTAGGATTGGCTATAGGTTGCAAAACTTGTTTTGAGATGGGAGTTTCACACTAGAACAACCTTAGTTGCACATCTAGGTAGCATGTTCTAGTTTATGTTTTATGCAAATAGTGATAACCCTAGGCTTAAGGTTTTAAGTTGCCTAATTCACCCCCTCCCCCTCTTAGGCTACGAGCATCCGTTTCCTTACAGATCCACTACAAATCATGGATAGATTTCTCTCAACATGCAAGCATTTACGTCATCATCCACTATACGTCATGTCACCATCCATTATACGCCATGTCACCATCCACCAAACCATCTATTTATGTCTTCAAGTGATGTTCTGTGACTAATTGAAAGGATCAATGCAAGTGACCTAGAGGGGGGGGTGAATAGACCTGCAAAACAAATTCAAACTTTTCTTGCAAGTTCAGTGTCAGACTCCGGAACTTCTGGGAAATTTCCCGGAACTTCCGGAAAACGCAGAACCAGCAAGCAACAACATATCTTCTGCGGATAACAAAAGATAAAAACAGATCTGAAGCTAAAGGAAGGTTCTCTAGGTTATGAATTGAAGATCTACCTACAAGATTACTTCTAGAGCACAAGGAACAAGTAGATCAATTCAAACCCTAGGTAACCGGAGACATACAAGCAATAACTAGCAATAACAAAATGTAAGCAAGGTAAAGCACGAGTGAGACCGATTTATCCCGTGGTTCAGCTCGCCATAAAGACTGACCTACATCCACGTTGTTGAGGTAAGCTACGAACGTTTTGGGATCTCTTTCAATCCACTCCTCTCACACCTATCACCAAGATAATAGATGGAGGAGGTAATGTATCGTGGGATGTGTTGATAGTCCAATTCGATGCTATCTTATCGAAAACATAAACATCATGTTGATTTCCGTGAATTTTGATTGTAAAACGAAGTTAACTACAAAATACTATGATATATTGATAGAAATCACTACTGGAAAACGAAATTTCCCTGTGTGCGCCAAAACCGACAGGAAAAATCAAATTACCGACAGGGATAATGAAAAATAATTTCCCTGTAGGTTAACCGACAGGGAATAACCGCCAGGGATAAAGCGACAGGGAAATAAAAAATTACCTGTCGGTTTTTTATTTTCCTGTCGGTTTGATACTTTCCCTGTCGGTTTCCAACACCCAGGGATATGTTGTCCATCAGGTTAAACCCGTTTTCCCTGTCGGATAAAACCCGACAGAGAATAACCAAAATACCGTCAAAAAAATCAGATTTCCTATTGTTTTTCTTTACCGACAGGGAAATACATGAACCTTGCAAGTCTAATTCCATCAGGGTAATTATTCGTCATTTCACTGGCTGACAAGATAATTTGTTTTCATGCAACAGTGGCTTAAATTAGATAAAAATCTTTCATAGAATAGTCAAACTAATTTGATCATACAACTTGCTTAATTATTAAGCATCAGACCTTGACCATTATGTCTAACATACAACAGAAGAGATGTCTGAATGTTTAACTTCAATAAAAGACCTATGATCGACTATCTTCTGCTTATTCCTGCTTGGATCTGTTCTCAGCCTAAAAAGTGCACAACAGCAAGTATTTACCAACAGGAAGTATTTACAAATCACACTACAAGAGATTAATGAATCTACAAGGATAGGTGATTAATTGTTTTCTGAATTCTCCAAGGAAACCAAGTAAAATCATTAATAATGTATATATGGTGCCACAAAATCTGCCTAAAAGAAGAATAGCAAAAAATGTGCCAAAACTCAATGCTTAATGATAATTTTCAGATATACCTTCGTGCTGCAGGAATGCCAGCCGTGATACGTCCACTTCAATTTCCCTTAGCCATAACTCCACATCTCCACCTGGCTCATGCAGAAAAACACATTAATACATAGATAATGCTCATAGTGCAAATGAGTTTTAATCCAAATAACAATCATCACCAAGTCCACATGATAAGAATGCCCATTCAGCTCAAAGCATAAATAACAGAAGTGTGAACTCACTGAAATGAACCATTATGCAAAGTGAGAGGACGTAATACCAACCTTGTCAAGGGTTTGCAGTTTTAAGGGCAGCAAAATACCAAAGAGACACATACAGTGCATGCAGAGTATGTCCGGCCATTCAAAGTCTCTTTCCAACACCTCCATTGTTAATTTCACATCTCCCAGATCCGAAAGCCACAATAACAAAAACCCATGTCATTCGCAAGGCTCAAGTGACAAAATTCCAAAAGATGAATCCTGATGCCTATTAATTAGCATACCTTCACAGTGGGTATAATATAGCCATCACCAACCAAGTTCACTCCTTTCACAACTGCAGTGAAGTATTTACAAACTATCAAATGCCTCATTTATGTAAACTTCTAAGATACACTATACAATAATTTGATTGGCAAACAGGGATCACTATGAATCTAAAGTGGTGTTGGAACATTGAAGAATTGACATGAGCAATGAAAGTAGCAAAAGCATAAATAAATTTGAGAATGGGATGCACACTGAAAGTATGAAAATAAATTGAAAATGTATAGTAATACTAGAAAAATTGGCTCAATGCCTCAACTACTCAAGCACAACCATTCGTAGGAACTACTCGTAGATCTGGACATGTCCACAACAAGCAAAAACAAATCACAAGATCTAAGAATGAGATGGACTACTAAAAGAACAAGTAGTAATAAAGAACTCAAGTTGCTATTTGCTATCAAGGTAGAAGGGAAGCAGAATACACGGCCGTACCTCAGCTCAAGTCGTGCTGCTGGCTGCTCCGTATGTCCCCCGGCCACCGCTCGCCAAATCCGGTGGTAGAGTAGTGGAGACCAGTCGCGGCATGGGACCGGCGGCGTGGAGGCCTGACGGAGGTGCAGGACCTGCGACGCGGAGGCTCGGCGGGGGCGCGGGACTAGCCGCGAGGAGGCCCGTCGCGGCATGGGGCCGGCGGCGTGGGGTTGGTGGCGCGGAGTCCTGGCGGGGGAGCAGGACCGGCTGCGCGGCGGGGCCGGCAGCGCGGAGTCCTGGAGGGGTGCTGGACCGGCTGCGCGGCGGGTCCGGCAGCCTGGAGCTGCCGTGGCGAGTCCGGCGGCCTGGTGCTGCTGAGGCGAGCAAGGGAGGCGATGGAGGCGGCTGTTGTGCGGTGAAGGGATGTGGATGTGGACTAGGGCTTCAAAGACCAGGCAACCGTCGGATTGGATGGATGGACGGCCAGCAAAAGATGGGCTGATACGCTACATGGGTGGGCCGAAAAAACAGCCTGTTTGTGGCTTGTTTAGTTTTTTTTTCTTCAATTTTCACCTAATTAAAACACCCTTTTGAAGTAATATGCAAAATAAATTATCTTTAAAAATACCAACACAGTTTATACATGTAATATACAACATCTAAGTTGTCATATCGGAGTTCAAGAATTTTCAAATAGATTTGTTATTTTCTATCATTTAAAAGGATTTCTACGTGCTTATCAAAAGTAAATCCAAGTTGACCTATGTGTACCTCCAATAAATATTTAAGAATTTCATAAAATTTATATTTAAGCTCCTTTGTTCCATTATAGCTCATGTTTTGGAGATTGATGAAACAATCAATTGACTTATAGGGAAAATTCATATTTTTATATCCAAATTACCATATAACAATTAGAATAATATCTAGATTTGATAAAAAAAATTCTAAAAATTGATGTGGCAACATAGTTTAGGCACATAAGGTTATAATAAAAATTTTACATAATTTCGATAAAATGATAGTATACATTGTGCAGAAATTGACACACCTCTGATGTAGTTTCTTATAGTTTAAGTTAACTTTGAGATTTGAATATCCTGCAACATGTTCCAACTCATATGTACCTCAATTATTGACACCACCTTATTTTGACCATAACAATGGAAAATATCAAGTATACTAGCAATAGTTATGCAAAAATAGGTTTTTCTATTCTCCATTTATGTGGGAAAAACAAGTCATAAAGAAAAGAACCAAGAAAAAGCAATTAACATGCAAACATATGCTATTAAATAAAATATCATGATTTTAGAAAAAATTAGGAAAAAGAATCATCAAATTTTGAGTTTTTATGAGGGGAGAAAAACCAAGTACAAAATTTAATTCTGAATTGAAAAGTGAAAATGAACGGTTGATGTGTTCTTCCTCCAAATTTAGATGAATTTCCTTGTGTGTTACACGAATTTCCCTGTGTGCTTTACCTAACCCACAAGGAAATGAAGAAATTCCCCGTGTGTCTTGTCAATTTCCTTGTGTGTTTAATCTAACCCACAAGGAAATGAGATATTTCCCTGTGGGTTTTGGCATTTCCCTGTGTGTTTTTTGAAAACTGACAGGGAAATGCTAAATTCCCTGTGTGCACTCGAAAAAACCCTCAGGGAAATTAGCACACACAGGGAAATTTCGTTTTCCAGTAGTGAATCATGTTGAGGGGGACCGTACAAAAGTTGCATAGTTGGAACTTGGAACCTATCGGTTCGAATTTCCTTGCCCAGGAGCAACTTGGCAAGGTGAATGGAATATGAGCTGCGTTTTGTTCTCTCACAGTTCATACATGTTTGTAGATGGCAGAAACTCTCAGCAGTGTATAATGTTATGTTCGAGGCTTAGAGTCAAGAAGCAACTTTTCCAACCAGCATAACACCCAACCAGCACAAAGAAATAGTTTCATCAGGAACTCTGGTGGACATCTTTACACACTGGGGGTACATCAGTTAAGACCAGGCACCAGCACCCAGCTGCTCCAGTTAAATCTCTGAAATCTTCCTGACTCCCTGCCAATGCTGGATGGTCTTGCAGGAAGCAGTTAAAAAACTACAGCATTCTTTGTACCAGATGGAATACCAGAAACTACCTTATCATTTTCACTATCTAGAGACGAACAGACTTGTATATGCACAACAAATGCACAACTAGGTTTTTCTTACAACAGCTAGCTTACACAGACCGTCCCATTAATCGCTAAGGGTCTCCTGAACCATGAAAGGCCTGCTAATGTAAACCTATGCCTCCAGATGGGCCGGCCTGATTAAAGAAACATGGATGGATTAGAACATGTTGACGAATGAAGAATATAACCAGGATAGAAATTAAACTCAGGATCATTGCCCAAACCTCGGTTCTACCAGCATGTTTCTGCTGGTTTTCGCGCGTTTTTCTCTGCGACATTCGGCCTCCTCATCAAAGAAGTTCTGATCCGATGACTCTGAACAAAACGGGGAGTTTTCTTTATAGTAAACAAGTAAAAGACACAAATGTATGTTGCATTAGTTCACAATAATACAATAGACAATGCTAATTTCCCTTCAAATAGAGCGTGTGATAGTAAACTTTGCACGCCACCTACCTGTACTCCAAGAAAAGGAATGCCCATGCTGGTGCAAATTGATAGCAGCAGACCTTCCAGAAGTCCTTTGTCTTGCATGGTAACTAGTTCTCTCTTGCCTCGGACCATTACTTGACGCATCATCCATATAATAGGGTGAACCCCTAGAATAAGAAGGTGAACCAATATACCCAACCTCTGATAGTCTCGATTCAGCTTCATCAACCTTGACCATCCCCCAACACCCTTGGCCCTGAGGTTTTGTTACAAAACGGGATGGCAATTTCACACTTAGAAGAACATCATTGATTAGGCCGCATATACTATAGAGTTGCGAGGACTTGTTGCCGTACCTGATCATATTTTAAGTTTCTACCATTTCCACCATAAGAAGTTTTTTGCCATGCACCTGGAGTCTGATAGAACGACTCTACCGAATTGATTTCCACATTACCACTGTATAATTGATTAACAAATGATTCTTCCAATGAGGTAATGTAGAGCATGTGCTTCTCATCTGTCCATCCAGTCGATGAGCCTACCTACATTCTACGTGTCCTGGTGAAAAGAATAGAAGTAAACCTTTTAAACTCAATGGCACCATCCAATGATCTGATGTAATACAGGGAATTAAGATTTTTCTAAAAAAACATTGGCACCCAATTAGAAGATCTGAATGATAAGAAGTCTGCCCACTATTCCAGTATGGAAATGAAATACTAATTAAATACATGATATATTTGATTCCTTCATCGAAATCAGGTCAGGGTGAATAAAGGTACAGAGAAGAAATGCTTCATTAGGAACCTAAGGAACATGCAGACTTGACCAGAGTAAATAGTTGATAAAGGTAACACAATTTCTCCTTTCTCATGTCCAGTCTGGAGACTTCTATATCATGTTTTCACACAAAGTTTTGGTCTCGTGCGGTATACCAAAGACCATGGAATCTAGGATTTCAATCCTGATATTTCTTTAGCCGTCATTCAGTCATTCTACATCTGAAGCTGTGAAAAATTCTGCTCCAAACCGCTGATGTGTGGTTTGCACAAGATAATCAAATTGGGAGGTTACATTACCCTGCCAAAATTGCATTCTTATATTTCCTAATAAACCCTTAATAACTTTTCGACACCTCGGACGTCAACTTTATCACTGTAATCAGTTGGACTGTGGAATATGAAACAAAGCAATCACCAGGTGTTGGATCGACAAAACATCTAACAAGGTGCACAAGAACAAAGAAACAAACCTTAAACTTATCTATAGAAGAAGCAAGCAAATAACTATATCTAGACAAGAAATATTATCAGCCTTAGGTGGTGGTTCAATCAAGCACAACATGGCATAAGCTGCACAGCAACAATCTGGAAAAGAACAATCGGAAATGATTAAGCATATATATGTCAAACTTACATCCAAGTAGAAGACCTCTCAAACAAACAAAAAAGGTAAAATACTTCTTCCATTCTTCGATAAAAGCTCTGTGTTTACTTGCCCCAACTATTGTTACTTGTTACCAAGTATATTCTGTTTGTAACAGGGAATGGAAAGAACGGTGGTGACTCGGTACAAGGTGAGATACCAGTTTTATCTCAGTTTTAATCCTTAGCGTTAATGTTAGTGAAGTACTAAGCAAAGATAACAATTCGAGGAGATATTGTGTAAGAACAAAAAAAAAGTTAAAATTGCTACCAGAATAGAGCCAAACAATATGGGTAACTTCACGTTACAACTGGTTACCAACCATACTAGTCTACAGGTATAATAATCCGGTTTCTATATTATCCAACTGCAAGCCAGCACTCCTTGTACTTTCCCCCCTGAATGGTTTTCATGTCATATTTAAAGTAGCAAACATGGATGATGGATCAAACCAATCTTAATAAGGCGATACAGTCCTAGTGTCGGATTTGTCCCTACATATTTCAGCCCCTTGGCTCATCGGCAAGCCACGTGAAGCCAACCGTTACCGTACCTTAGCCGCAAGAGTTCCCGCCAAAAAATCCACCTAATATTTGCAACAAAACCCAATGTAAAACTAATTTCTTGTCTGTTCTAGCAACTTTCAAAAATAATTTGGCCCTGGCTGCAGTAATCAATGAGACAAGTAGTCGAAGTTGCTCTTCAGAGTAGAAAACGGCTAACTTGGTAACACCGGAAAGACTGGTCGCACTGGGTACTCCACCCGGTGCGGCACGGTGTGCTCCAGCACGCGATAGAGCATGGAGAGGCCGCATCGGGGTACCGGAGTACCAATGCTACCTCCCGTTCGCACCCGGCGTTCGCCAAATAGAGCCAGTACGGGGCGTGCGCTACGCCCTGCGCTGGCCCCATCTCGCGTCCGGCCGTCAGTGGGAAGGGAGAGGGAGGACAAATGACGCCGGGCGCAGCAGAGGGGAGATGAAGATGGCACCGGCGAGGAGGGGAACAGGCCGCCACGAGCAGGTGCCGGTGTGGTGGATTTTGCTGGGAAGCAGCAGGCTGCCGCCGCCTCCTCCTCTTGATCCACCACCCTGGAGGACGCGGGCCGCGCAGGGGCCGCCGCCGGGGGAAAAGCAGGGGAGGGGACCCGGCTCCGCCGCCGCCTCGGGCTCTTTCCCCTCGGAGAGGACAGGAGGGAGGGCCGCCGCCGCTGGTGGAGGGAGCAGAGGTCCGCCGCGGCTAGGAGGCGGGGAGGGAGGCATGGCGGTCGGCCACCCGACGGTGGGGGAGAAGGGCGGACGGAGCAAGGAGTCACCGCCGCCGCCGGATCCGAGTCAGTGAGGGAGAGAGAGTGCCTGAGCGCGGGGAGTGGATGAGGAAGCTGAGGCCCCTGCTCTTCGGTGAGGGCGGGGAGCGATGGCCGGCGGTCCGGTGCCGTCGCCGGTGGAGGAGGAGAGGGATGGGCAGAGGGAGCAGGGTCTGCTGCGGCCCGCAGTAGAAAGAGGAGGCGACAGGGATAGGTGGAGGGAGAGAGGGGGTAAATTAGGAGGGAGAGTATGACATATGGGCCTCGCAGCTGGTTGTTGGTATGGAGTACGAGATATAGGGGATGGCAGGTGCGGGAAAATTGATGTTGTACTGCAAATTCTCACTGATTAGGCAGAATATTCCCTTTAGAGTACTGCAAATGGAGTGTGACGAGTGCTACTAGCCTAAACGACAATTTTAGAGAAAAGGTCTCTGCATCGTTAACAGTTTACACCTCAGAGCGTATTCAATGCGCTCCCTCCAAGTACTCTGACTCATCAACCGCCCCCAACACCAACGTCTTCTCCCATCTATGGTGATCCCCATCACCGCTCCACTAAAGTAATTTGGGATCATGTGTTACACTTTGTCACTCTACATCGACGTATGCCTATGTTCTGCATGGGTGATCTAAATGAAATGCATGTCAATGAAAAGCTAGGATCTAGTCGTGTCGATGTTAATCGTATCACTGCTTTCTGTGTGTATGTTAAACAATGTGGTTTTATTGATCTTGGTTATAATGGACCTGCTTATACTTGGACTAACAAAAGATTTACTTTTGTTTCCACTTATCAAAGACTTGATGGTTGTTTAGGCAATGCAGAATGGTGTAAGACTTTTCCTTCTACTGCCATTTACCACCTCCCAATGATGTACAATGATCATGCTCCAAATCTTGCAGTTTTAAATTCTAATCGACCTTGCACTAACAAACCTTTTCGTTTTGAGAATTGGTGGATCAAGGAACAGGAATTTCAAGAAATCTCCAAGTTGAGTTGGCAACATTCTTCCACACGTGATTTCACCCAAAAAAACAAAGTTCCTTGCAGCGGGTCTTAAGAAATGGAGGCGTAAAAAACCTAAAAACAACGATCTCCTTGCTCAAATAGAGGCCCAGATGTTAGATCAGCAAAACCTACCCCCTCCCTTCAAGATCACAATTTACAGCAACATCTACACTCCCAGCATCAAGACCTTCTATCCAAAGAGGTCACCTATCATATTCAATGAGTCAAAAAATCATGGGCTGTTGAAGGGGACAGGAACACCAACTTCTTCCATCTAGCCATTATCAAAAGAAACCACAAAAACAGAATTTCACACATTGTCAATCCTGATGGAACCCATTCTACCACCCCTGACCAATTGGCTGCCACCTTCACCAACTATTTCACAACCATTTTCACTTCATCCAATACAACCACTCTTTCAACAGGAAGACAACACTCTAGTATTGAAGAGTATCTTGGCCCCCTAAGTGGGTTTTGGTGATTTAATGACACACTAATATGCTACTAATGATATATTGAGTATATGAGCAGGTATTAAAATCTTATGATGGCATCTAAGCGCATCATTGCTATACAAAAAGAAAGAGATGCTAAAAGAAGGATTCCTTGGAGGTTTATTTATTTTATATTTTGAATTTGAGTCCTAGGAATGCTGAACTATAAAGAGGGACAGGAAATGTATCTTCCAAGAGTTGAAAAGGTGCTCTAGATGACTAACAAAAAACCTATGAGAGACACCTTTGCACCACACGTTCACCGGGTTATCTTTTGAGTGTTGACTCTGGAAGGCCGGAGACTCCGGGTTTACCCCGGATATACTCCGGATACTCTGGGTCTTAGAGATCCAACGGCTCTTTTTCTGGGTGAGGAGTTATTTATACCCCCTCAACCCTATCCACTCCCTCTCTCTTGCCCATTTCGCCCGCAAACACTCAGAACTCATTCACTCCTCCTCTTACTCCCCTTGGCCTTGGTTTGGTGAGATTTGTTGGGGATTAAAGGAGGGATTGAGAGCAAGAGCTTGGAGAGTGCTAGTGAGCTGCTTTCCCATCTCTAGAGCACCTCGTTCTTCGCTTGGTTGGTAACTTTCGTGTTTGTTACTCTTGGAGCTCCTAGTCGGCTAGGTGTTGCCTTGGAGCATCCATCGGTTTGTGGCTTTCCAAGGAAGTTTGTATTACCCTGTGATTGAGTAAGTAACCCTAGCTCGATCTTTGTGGTCACTAGGGGAAGGAAAGTGACCTAGGTGTAAAGGTCCACCCTTTGTGGGTTCCTCAACGGAGACGTAGAGCTCAAGGTGTGAGCTTGAACTCCAGTAACAAATCCTTGTGTCTCTTGTGCTTGTTGCTCTTGTTGTATGCTTAATATTCCTTTGAGCACATTTCTAGGGTCTGAGGTTCCTACTAGTTCTAAGTGGTGGAACATGCTTGTATCACTGTATTGCATATCCTATATTCACAGATCTACTTTTGAGCAAGTTTCAATTCTGTTGATTTAGTCGTCGCTCACAAAGCCCGGAGTATCCGGACATTTTCCCGGATTCTTCGGAAATCCCGGAGTATCCAGAAAAATATCCGGAGAGTCCGGACTTTGGGTCTAACAACTGTTTAAAGTTTGTGATTTTCAGTTTCGACTATTCACCCCCCTCTAGTCGACATCTAGATCCTTTCAATTGGTATCAGAGCTGGTTGCTCCGTTTGAAGCTTAACCGCTTGGAGAAAAGATGTCGAATCCAAGTAACGCACCACTTCCCGTAGGTGGTGGTAATGATGGTACACCTCCTATCATACCGCGAGGTAACGAAGGAGGAAATCCAAGCATTAACAACAACCCAAGAAATGAAGATGGTGTGGAGACTTCTGATGAGGACATCCTAGGGCACGATTTGGCCAGACGCACAACAGTGTAGGCAGCAGCCGTGGAGCACGGTTTGGCCAGGCGCATGACAGTGTAGGCGGCAGTCGTGTCCAACAAGAGTACGAATTAGCTAGGCGCAGAACAGTGAAGGCGCACGACGGTGTAGGCGGCCCATGGGCTAGGTGCAGAACAGTGTAGGCGCACGACGGTGTAGGCGGCGAAGCCGTGCACGTCCGAATTATCCCACCTTGCTTAGCTTGGGAGGACCAAGCCACCTTAAAAGGGAGAGTCACCCTTCCCCTATTGGACTAGTCTTTTGGGGCAATTGGGCCTTTCCCCGAGGGGTGTGCTGGGCCGGACTCATCATTTGGTATCAGAGTTGCGCCCTTGTTAAGAAGGGGAGGATGATGAGGACATCCTAGGGCACGATTTGGCCTGGCACACAACAGTGTAGGCGGCAGCCGTGGAGCACGGTTCGGCCAGGCGCACGACAGTGTAGGCGGCAGTCGTGTCCAATGGGAGTACAGATTAGCTAGGCGTAGAACAGTGCAGGCGCACGACGCCAAACCGTGCTCCACGACTGCCGCCTACACTGTTGTGCGCCTAGCCAAATCGTGCCCTAGGATGTCCTCATCTTCCTCCCCTTCTTAACAAGGGTTCAGCTCTGATACCAAATGATGAGTCCGGCCCAGCACACCCCTCGTGGAAAGGCCTAATCGCCCCAAAAGACTAGTCCAATAGGGGAACGGTGGCTCTCCCTTTTAAGGTGGTTTGGTCCTCCCAAGCTAAGCAAGGTGGGATAAGTCGGACGTGCACGGCTTCACGACCTACACCATCGTGCGCCTACACTGTTCTGCGCCTAGCCCATGGGCCACCTACACCATCGTGCACCTGCACTGTTCTGCGCCTGGCTAATCTGTACTCCCGTTGGACACGACTGCCGCCTACACTATCGTGCGCCTGGCCAAACCGTGCTCCACGACTGTCGCCTACACTATTGTGCACCTGGCCAAATTGTGCCCTAGGATGTCCTCATCAACTTCCGATAGTGAAGAAGATGAAGCTATGTCAAACCACTCCAGTCGACGGCCATCACAAAGGGAGTTCTCAAATGTCCCTTTCGATTACTCTCGTTTATCCTTTAGTCATCCATCAGGTTCTAGCCACATTGGGAAGATACCCCAATTTGATGGAACCGGCTATTCCAAGTGGAAGAACTCGATGGAGGAGTATTTGATGACGGTGAATCCCGCACTTTGGACTATTGTGAACATGGGTATTACATTTCCAAGTAGTGATGTGACGCTAACTCAAGATCAAGCAAATGAGATACAAAGAAACTATCAAGTTATTCGCATCATCAAGAGCTCACTCACTTCCGAAGAGTATGACAAGGTTGATGGATTGAAGTCCGCCAAAGAGGTGTGGGACACATTGTTTGTCAACCATGAAGGAACAAGGCATGTTAGAGAAGGAAGAATTCGTGCCTTGGAAAGTGAGCTCAACCGCTTTGTTATCAAGGAAGACGAATCTCCACAAGACATGTACAACCGCTTGAACAAGATCATCAACAAAATCAAGTCTCTTGGTAGCACAAGATGGGGAAGAAAAGAAGTGGTTGATAAGATCCTCTCCGCGTACATGGCTAGGGATGTACAACTCCCTACACTCATTAGAGAGAAGAGAGGCTTCAAGAAGTTCACTCCGACGGATGTGATTGGAAGAATTGAAGAACATCTTATCACCGTCAAGGAGTCAAAGCTCTCACAAGAAATGTCAAAGATGCATGAACAACTTGAGAAGAACAAGGGAGTAGCTCTCAAAGCTTCAAGCAAGGACAAAGAGAAGAGGGCAAGCTCATAATTCGCCAAGGCCGTGGTCAAGGAAGATAGTGATGATATCATGACTCCCGAGCAAATGGCTCTCTTTGTGAAGAGGTTCACCAAAGTGATGAAGAAGGGTGGTGTCTTCAACAAGAACAAGGACAAGGACAAGATCAAGACCAAGAGAACATCCAAGAGGCCATGTTTTGGGTGTGGCAAGGAGGGTCATTTCATTGCGCAATACCCCAACATCAAAGTGAGAAGAAGAGACACCAATAAGTATGACAAGAACAAGAAGAAGGAAGTTGGTGAAGCTCATTTGGGTGAAGAATGGGATTCAAATAATGATAGCTCCGACTCCGATGATGAGGTGGGACTTGCCACCATATCCATTGCTCAACCCATTGACAAGTCATCACTCTTTGGAGATCTCATCGATGATGAAGATGACTTCACCCACACATGCCTCATGGCTAGAGGCACTAAGGTAGACTCTAAACCTTCTCCCCTAGATGTTGATGATGATGATGATGATAGTGATGGTGAATTTGAAAAAACAATCACTAGTTTTAGCAAAAAGGCAACCAAAAGAATCATGAACTTATTAAATGAAATAAAGAATAGAGATGAGACACTTGAGGTGCAAGAAGAGCTCTTTAGACTTGAGAGAGAGAGAAAACCATTGCCCTTGAGAATGCCTTTGTAATTGAAAAGAAGGGTTTCAAGGTGCAAGAGGACTTGCTTAAGGAAAAGGAGGAAGAAATTCTTAGCCTTAAGAATTCTCAAGCTAAAGAGGCGGTTGTAGTAGATGAATTAACTAGGGAATCTTTCCTAGCTAAGGATGCTTGTACTAGACTTGAGAATGAAAAGGTTGAACTTCAAGAGAGCCTTAAAAGCTTGAAAGCTAGTCACATTGCACTTGAGGTTCAACTTGACAATCTTAAGAATAGTGCTAAAACAACCTCTAATGATGCTACCTCTAACTCAAATGCTTCAACAAGCAATGGTTGTTCTAGATGCTATAAAATTGATATAAATGCTTGTGCTACTAACATTGTCGAGATGAATGCAATGAAGAAGGAGATTGCTAGGTTGTCAAACTCTCTCATTGATAAAAAGAAGAAGGAACCTAAGAGAGGGGAGTTTGAGAACCATACCAAGGGCTTTGGTTCAAACTACATGAAGAAGTTTGGCTTTGAGAATGGGAAAGGGTTAGGTAATAATGAGCAAGGCTCCAAAGACCCTTTTCCATTCATCAAGAACAACCACACTAGGGGTGTGGGGACAAGAAATGTGGTGCATGGGATGAAGCAATTGGGTGCCAAGGTTGAAGGTAAACAACCTATGCTCAACACTCCTATCAAGTTCAAGAGCACCAATATTGCATCCTATGAATCACGAGTCAATACCAAGGTGGTGCAAGCCAAGCAAACAAAGAAGCCCAAGGCACATGTTTCACAAGACAACTTTTATGCCGATTATGTATTGACTTGGAACCACAAGAGTAAGGTGGTGGCCAAGTATGTGGGACCTCGCACAAAAGGTTCTATGATCAAAAGGAATGTGTGGGTGCCCAAGGTTCTTGTGACTAACGTGCTAGGACCCAACTCTAATTAGGTACCTAAAAACCAAGCCTAATTTGTTTTGTAGGCATACTCCTCCAGAGGAACCAAATGGTTAATTGATAGTGGATGCACTAATCATATGACCGGGGAGAAGAAGATGCTTATATCTTGTGAAATGATTGAACATCCTATGGAGAAGATTGCCTTTGGAGGCAATGGAGGTGGAACCGTTGTTGGTCTAGGTAAAATTGCTATCTCAACCAATCATTCAATTTCTGATGTTTATTTGGTTGAATCTTTGGACTACAATTTGTTGTTCGTTTCACAACTTTGTGAGATGGGTTACAATTGTTTGTTCACCAATGAGGGTGTGACCGTCTTTAGAAGAGGTGATGACTCCGTTGCCTTTAAGGGTGAACTCAAGGGAAGGCTCTATTTGGTGGATTTTACATCGGAGAAAGCCCAACTTGATACATGCTTAATGGCAAAGTCTAGCTTGGGTTGGCTTTAGCATCGCCGGCTAGCCATGTTGGGATGAATAATCTCAACAAACTTCTAAAGGGGGAACACATCCTAGGACTAACAAAAGTTCATTTTATGAAAGATAGAATTTGTAGTGCTTGTCAAGTCGGAAAGCAAGTTAGTGCTCCTCACCCCTCCAAGAATGTACTTACCACTACAAGACCATTGAAATTGCTTCACATGGATATCTTTAGTCCGGTGGCTTATGTTAGTATTGGAGGAAGTAAGTATGAATTTGTCATTGTTGATGATTACTCTCGGTATACATGGGTATTCTTTTTGCATGACAAGAGCAAGGTTCATGATATATTCAAGAAATTTGCGACAAGTGCCCAAAATGAGTTTGATATGAAGATCAACAGAGTGAGAAGTGATAATGACACCGAGTTCAAGAACACCAACATTGAAGAGTATCTTGATGGTGAAGGCATTGGTCATGAATTCTCTGTCCCATACATGGTATCAGAGCGATATACCTTTTGATCCACGCTTTTTCCATCTTCATTTAAGTCAAGATGTCCATTGGATGGCATTGGGGTCTGTCGACCTGTTGACGGTTGTTAAGTGCTACTTTTACACCGTCAATACCTGCATAATATAATTGTAAAAGGATCATCAACACTAGAATAGAGCTTGATACTGATAGTTTCCACAAGTGTTGGTGTTTCTAGCTTTTGTTGCAGGATGCACTGAAATGCGTGCCAAATGGTACAATTGAGAGCAAGTAGTCCAATGGCTATTAAAGGACATCATCATAAACAACCTCAAATGCCAATTTGGACTACACCACTGCGATAGGCTCGTCGAGATGATCGAAATGGATATATCATTTGTCTACTTCGGAGTTCGGATGAAAAAGATATGCTCAAGAAGAGATCACCATCTTGATATCATGTGGGCTCGGTGGGACCCACACTAGACCACGTGGCGACGTGTGCCACATTGGATGCCATGTGTCCATGACACCTCATCAATCCATGTGAAGCAACTCCCGATGAATCAGACACCACCACGTGTGCTGCACAAGGATCCAAGGGCCCACCGGGGACCCAAACCGCCTCAAAACTCCGCATGCACCTGGGAAATATCATGGGACCCACATACCAGTCTCTCAGAGAAAGCACACAACGAAGCGTGCCAAAGAAGGTTCGGCCGAACCATGCTTCGGCCGATCCCTTTTTGTCGGCGTTCATCCCTTGCTTCCACGTGGTCGTCCCCCATTGGTCCTAAGGCGCAGCCCAGAGTGTTTTGGTGACAAATGAGCCTCTGAGCAAGCCATCCCCTCCTCTATAAATAGGAGGGGAGGGGCTCACTTTTGAGACACACCCAAGCTCTCCTCTCCTCTCATTCCACATGTAGGGTGTGTGTGTGTGTGTGCTAGGTAGAGAGGGAAGTGAAGGTGAGATGAAGGAGTTCTTCTTTGTTCTTCATTTAGACCAAAGTAAGTATTGCGACATATCTCATTTAGACTAAAGTGTGTTCTTGCATGATTGATATGTTCTTGTGTTCTTCATGTGTTCTTGAACTAGAGGTTTGTGTTCTTCATGAACACAACCCTTCGATCTAGTTGAATACATACACAAGTGCATTTATCTATTTGTCTGTGGATCACTCCTTTGATCTAGTTTAGGCTCATAAATATGTCAGTAGTTGTTCTTCCTAACCTATCCTGATCTAATAAGGTACAATCTAGTCCACACTTGCTTACGTTCGTAGTTCCATATTTATACAGATTGCTATAGTGTTGTAGACAGGCCGGGCAGACGTCACCGTGCTATAGTAGTTACCTGGAGTGTAGACGTGGTGTCTATACTCTGGTTATCCTATGAAGACCAAGTGCATTCGCGTAACGATAGAGGTAGGCCGCAGTGGTGACAGCCTGTTGGACCCTTTGAAACCTCTGCGTCTGTGTACCGAGTTGGGCCCCATTGCTAGAACATATGCGTAGCCTTAAACAGCTAGGGTGGGTTGACGCCCCGTAGTGAGTTCCATACCGTGAGATGATACGACCTTGATCGATACATTTAGGAAGCCCTTCACCTTCTCCCCTACCATAGCTGAGTCTGGTGTCCTTGGACCATCTATACTAGAGTAGAAGATAGTGCACATCGTTCCTTGGATTCGATACCCTTGGAATACTCTCCTTCCAAGGTGAAGTGCTACAACAGTATTTCTGTGCACTTGCGGATTCGTTCGTACCCGTCGGTATACCCGGTCGCTCTTATACACTCCCTCTAGGTGCGCAACTAGTTGTGACGTTAAGAAACGCCAACAAGCATTTCTGGCGCCGTTGTCGGGGAACAGTTGTTGTATCTATCTTCGAACCTAGTGGTCCTCGTATTTATCTTTTTTTTTCATTTTATTCTACCTTTACCCCCGTTACCCTTCGAGATATCCTTTTTCGTTTTCTTTACTTCTACCTTTACCCCCGTTATCCATTGAAGGTTATCCTTGTAAACACCTTCCGCCTTCGAGGAGTGAACCCTCAGAGCCATCCTTGTCAGAACTCGTTCTTTCATCTGGCTATCGGATTCGCCCCTCTCTCTTGAAGCTAATTCATGATCTTTCCTTCTCGGGGTCAATTCATGAGAACTCCTTCGATCATGTGAGAGACTACGAGCGTCTGATTGAAACTCCGAGTGAAATCGGAGAATCACCAGATGCTCGGAAAAGGGAATTTTTCCCGCTATCCCTCTTTGGGAAAGCACAGGATTGACACCGTTGTTTTGGTAGAGACTACCTCACTTGGGAAAATTTGAGAGCAGCTTCCTACTCCAGATTCTTCCCGATACGACGTGTCATCTCGTTGAGGATAAGGATTCTCAGTCTCAAGCAAGGTGAGGAGGAATCACTAGGAATGGCATGGAATCACTTTGCCTTCTCGACAGAAGATTGCTCAGTCCTCCACGTTCCTGATCAGATGCTGCTTCAGTGCTTCTGGTATGGGTTACGGAAGGACGATGCCATGCGGCTTAATGCTCTCTCTGAAGGCTCTTTTGTGCACTTGGACGCTGTTGAGGGAAAAGAGATCATGGAAAACCTCCGGGATTTCAGCTCCCCTTGCATCCTGGTCGATGAGGTGCCCATCAGAAGAAATGTTGAGCCACCTAGACTCATCATCAGCCGAGCTGAGGATTTAAGCTTCGACTGAAGATATCATTCCTGATTAGCAGGAATCTAAGGGAAAGATTGCTTAGCGCAGAGTCTACCCTTGGGTTCCCCTCTCGTACCTCTTCTTAGACCTTCTCCCCGGGACCTTGTCTTGTGGGAGGATGGAGAGAGTAATTAGGAAAGGACGAATCATTCTCGGCCAGGATGACTTGTCTGATCCTAGTTATGATCTCCTAAGGAGAGTACGATAGGCTTATCATGTTCCTACGTATCGATTTGAGCTGAGGTGCCTAGCACCAAGATTACGTATGGACTGAGGCATCGGTCTCTGTTTTATAATCCATGAGGATCCATCTATCTGACCGAAGGAGCATGATCACATATCGTGTGCATTCATTTATGATGCCAAGATCATCGATCGATGCCGATCAGTCAAGAGAAGCTTTACTTCTTATCTTATGCTTGACTTGATTGGTGCCCAATGGGAGCTGATCTTTCCAGGTTATCCATAACCTCCCATTGGTAGCTTAGGCTAGACCTCAGGATGTTTCATCTTTTTGATGAGAACATCGGTCCCTCTACCTAAGGGAATGATGAGCTAAACCTCATCCTCCACCCGAACTCTAGCTCCTGAACGTACGCCGGCCGTTTGAGTGCCTACTCTATCCTCTTTTAGGAGGCTGTGTGTTTTTCTGAGCTGAGTTCAGTCGGAGATCGGTAGCGAGAGCGCTAGCCTTAGTGCTCAACCTTCCATCTCTGAGGCCCACCCTAGTGCTATAGCTTCTCGAGTCCCGTGATCGCCCCAGGAGCTGTCTCAGCCTCCCTGGAATGATCAAGTTTGCTTTTAGCTTTGCTATCTTTTGGACTCGTGTTTGTATATGACACTAACCTTGCAGCTAGAGCTTCGCTGATTCATCCATGATTGGTGGTGAGATGGGAAGGACACCACCAATGTGGCTGCAAGAGAAATCTCCCATGGTCGAGCTTATGACCGTAATAAACAAAGCACTACCAGGAGATAGCCTGGATTAGTATAGGATTTGATTTTCTTTTCGAATAAAAGCAAGAACATGTTTTTAGGATAAGTTGTCCTTCGGGTATTTTTGGTCACTAACCTTTTAGGTGGAGATTGAAAAGAAAGATGGACTGGTGATGCCTAGGAACATGTGAGTTACATCAACTACAACACCTAGAGAAGCTCTGGTGAGGGAACATTTACAAAAGGAAGCTTGATCTCCACACACTTGAGTTTTGTTGCCTAGCAATGCAAACTTCAAGTGTGGGGGAGGTATGTGAGCATCCTGAGTAAAGTTCCTCCTCTGCCAAATCTTATCCTGGTGTGAAGATGATGTAAGCTCTTGCATCTTGCCCACTAGCTAGGTAAGTGCTGCTTTTGACATTAAACAAAACCCTTCCGGGAGGTTGCCCGAGGTTCACCGTCTTGAGCTCATGCTTATGTCCCTTTTGAGAATAGCTTGATCATGTTTACATGCTTCCTTTATCCTTGTTCATATGCTCTGGTTTGAATGTTTAGGAATCCACACATTCATAGGCTATTTTAAATTAAGCATGGTGCTTAGGTTAAAACTGTCTTCTTCAGTCAAAACAAGACATGGTGTCGAGTTTTGATTGATGAACCTTAGAGTTATATTTTCATAGATTTTGGGTTGCATGTATGTGGACTAACCCCTGCAGAAAATTGTCAAATTTGAATGGGTAAGTCATTGAGCTAAATTCAAATGGGAAGGTAAGTTGAGGTGTCAGATTCATGTTGCACAACATGCGAAGGTGGTACATATGACCTCTCAAGGGTCCAAGGTAAGTATATTCCCCTTTGTGTATGAAGTGTAATCTTGATCTAACCTTGTTCGAGCAAATGACATGGTGACAATAAAATAAAATAAAAACACAAAAAATATTTGAATTTGAATAAAGGCTCTATGGTTTTCGAACCAGTAGAGTCCATCTTTTGTTTCCATTTGTTATGTGAAGAACAGCACCAGATTCAACCACCAGTGTGAGGGAGTTCTCTCGAGCTCATCATCGACATTTCCACTAGAGAACTCCCACACAAGAGCTGCACAACATCGACTACGCCTTCATGACAAGAGCAAGGTAAGCTAGAGTGAGTCGGCCGCCTTATGGTCAGCCGAATCACCACTAGTCCTCCTTGATCTCTTATCCTTCAGAAGCGATGGTATGTGCACCCTCTATCTCACTCTTCGTTATCCATGAGTTTGATTGAATTTCGATTCATATCCTTTACATCAAACTCAGCAATTTGTGCCATGCTTGCTCTACATGTTTCCCGTGGTTGGCTTGCATATGTTTTATTCCCTGCTTATCATGATGCTTGTGAACAAATATCATTAGGGAACTCATGCTTATCTAAGTGGTTGGTGTTTGTGATATGGTTTGATGATATGATCTTCGCTCTTTATGTTTGAGTGCTTGGGAATTTTTATTTGAAAATCACAAAAACCTATTGCAAAGCTCCTCTTTGATATGCCACTGTCCTATCAAAGCCATATGATGTTTTTAGTTGAAAATGTTATACTCATATGCTGCTTGTTATTGTATTGAGCTTTGTCAAATTCTGTGACCCTTGTGAGAATTCTTTTCATTACTTTCATGATCAAGATTCATGTGCACACCACCCTTTTTCCCCTTGCTATGCTTCTACACTGGAAGTTAGCATTGTATCATTCATCCATTCCACCAAATAAAGCTCCATTGTTCCATGATTTATCCCTCTCCAAATATCTCCAAAAGAGACTGGGCTATAAAAAAGAAAAAGAAAAAAAGTGACATGCTCAAAAAGCATGATGAAAAAAGGGGAAGAAAGAGAGATAGCCCACGTCTCAGTAATTTCAAAAAGGAGAGAGGAGAAAATCATGCAAAAAGGAGTCCCCTAACTTAGATGGTAATAACTAGTACCTATTCCAGGGCTAGTGTCCACCTTACCATCAACCAACATTCATCATATATGTATGGTAATATCTAGCACTCATTCCGGGCCTAGTATCCACCTTACCATACTCATCATATCCATACACGTGCACATCTTGATCTGATTGTATGATTTGATTTTCTCTATGGATCCAGTCTTTGACTTTGCAATATATGTGATACAAGTATGCTTTATCCTTTATCCTACCCTGAGCTCCACATATAGCCATCATTAGAAGTAGGATGAAGAAAGGCAATCTAATGCCTTGGTGAGGACGTATACACATTGAGCGATCTGAGAGAATCAAATGAGGAGCTAAGCAAGGTTTGTTTAGAAAATTTATTGCAAAACCCCAAGTTACTTAACATGATGAGCATGAGTGATTTGGTTCACGAACCGTTACATTCCTCAACTACTCAAGATAGCATGATAGACACTCCACAGAGTTCACAGGTACAAGGTATGGTTTGGAATATCTCTTATGCTCGCTTCTTACCTTTTGGATATCATGTCTCACCTTGATCTAACTCCCTTTACTCGGGACAAGCAAAGGTCAAGTGTGGGGGTGTTGTTGACGACTGTTAAGTGCTACTTTTACACTGTCAATATCTACATAATATAATTGTAAAAGGATCATCAACACTAGAATAGGGCTTGATACTGATAGCTTCCACAAGTGTTGGTGTTTCTAGCTTTTGTTGCAGGATGCACCGAAATGCGTGCCAAATGGTACAATTGAGAGCAAGTAGTCCAATGGCTATTAAAGGACATCATCATAAACAACCTCAAATGCGAATTTGGACTGCACCACTGCGACGGGCTCGTCGAGACGATCGAAATGGATATATCATTTGTCTACTTCGGAGTTCGGATGAAAAGATATGCTCAAGACAAGATCACCCTCTTGATATCATGTGGGCCCGGTGGGACCCACACCAGACCACGTGGCGACGTGTGCCACATTGGATGCCATGTGTCCATGACACCTCATCAATCCATGTGAAGGAACTCCTGACGAATCAGACACCGCCACGTGTGCAGCACAAGGATCCAAGGGCCCACCAGGGACCCAAACCGCCTCAAAACTCCGCATGCACCTGGGAAAGACCATGGCACCCACATATCAGCCTCTCAGAGAAAGCACACGACGAATCTTGCCAAAGAAGCTTCGGTCGAACCCCGATTTGGCCGGCCCGCTTTTGTCGTCGTTCGTCTCCTGCTTCCACGTGGTCGTCCCCCATTGGTCCTAAGGCGCAGCCTGGAGTGTTTTGGTGACAAATGAGCCTCCGAGCAAGCCACCCCCTCCTCTATAAATAGGAGGGGAGGGGCTCACTTTTGAGACACACCAAATCTCTCCTCTCCTCTCATTCCTCATGTAGTGTGTGTGTGTGTGTGTGAGTGCTAGGTAGAGAGGGAAGTGAAGGTGAGATGAAGGAGTTCTTCTTTGTTCTTCATTTAGACCAAAGTAAGTATTGCGACATATCTCATTTAGACTAAAGTGTGTTCTTGCATGATTGATATGTTCTTGTGTTCTTCATGTGTTCTTGAACTAGAGGTTTGTGTTCTTCATGAACACAACCCTTCGATCTAGTTGAATACATACGCAAGTGCATTTATCTGTTTGTCTGTGGATCACTCCTTTGATCTAGTTGAGGCTCATAAATATGTCAGTAGTTGTTCTTCCTAACCTATCCTTATCTGATAAGGTACGATCTAGTCCACACTTGCTTACGTTCGTAGTTCTGTATTTATACGGATTGCTATAGTGCTGTAGACGGGCCGGGCAGACGTCACCGTGCTATAGTAGTTATCGGGAGTGTAGACGTGGTGTCTATACTCTGGTTATCCTACGAAGACCAAGTGCATTCGCGTAACGATAGAGGTAGGCCGCAGTGGTGACAGCCTGTTGGACCCTTTGAAACCCTTCGCGCCTGTGTACCGAGTTGGGCCCCGTTGCTAGAACATATGCCAAGCCTTAAACAGCTAGGGTGGGTTGGCGCCCCGTAGTGAGTTCCATACTGTGAGACGATACAACCTTGATCGATACATTTAGGAAGCCCTTCACCTTCTCCCTTACCATAGCTGAGCTTGGTGTCCTTGGACCATCTATACTAGAGTAGAAGATAGTGCACATCATTCCTTGGATTCGATACCCTTGGAATACTCTCCTTCTGAGGTGAAGTGCTACAACGGTATTTCTGTGCGCTTGCAGATTCATTAGTACCCGTCGGTATACCCGGTCACTCTTATACACTCCCTCTAGGTGCGCAACTAGTGGTGACGTTAAGAAACGCCAACACGACCATACACCCCGGGTACCCATACATGGAAGACTAAGAACTCATACCATAAATCCTTGTAATCCTACTAGGACTCATACCAAGTAATCCTAGTAGGACTCCTATCTTGTAACCGACTAGGAACCCACCCCCTGGACTATATAAAGGAGGGCACGGTACCTAGGAGGACATCCCCAACCCCTCCGGGGAACACCCAATTGCAGTGCGTCATACATGATACTCCAAACAAGACGTAGGGTTCGCCACTCTGGCGGCCCGAACCTGTATAAATATGTGTCTCGTGTCCTCACGTATACCATCGAGTTCCAGGTCTGGCAATCCTCCACTGCACAATCTACTCCTCGTGTACCCCCTTGGAAGGCTCAGTGGCCAAAACACTAACAGCCGGCACGCTAGATAGGGGTGATTGTCAAGATCATCAGACGAACTCGAAGGACCTTCATCATCAAGATCAATCTCATCGGCGCTTTGTAGCCGCTACGCTGACTAAACTACAACTTGCTGTATCCGGGTTCAAGTGGCCGTGTCCGCATCGTGTCAACTCGTCGTATCCAAGCGCAGAGTACCAAAGATCAAGCAGAACAATTCTTCTCCATTTCGAATTCGCATCCCAAGCCGCCGAGTCCGCATGCGAGATGAGCACGACACCCAGCTGCTGACCTGGCCAACTCTCTGTCCAGGACTTCATTTCGAAATCAAGTTTCTATCTCGTGTAAAAAAATCAATCTCTTGATTCTCGCATGTGCATGCACGTGAAGACATGGTGCAATGGGTTCTTTGCTACTCGTACACGGGAACATACCAAGGAAGCTCCAAGATCTTCACTAGCTGCACACAGAAGACGTACGCGTGTACTACTGCATCGACTTTTGAGCTGCATCAACCCACGTGCAACTACTTCAGCTACTTACATCGGCTCGTAGCTCGACTACTCGTCGTCCGGTTGCACCGGCTCTACTGTGCCTATGTCGTGCATCCGGATGCGTCGTCTCGCCGCTCGACTTCTCGTCGGTCGGTCGCACTGGCTCTCGCCGTGCGCCCGGTCACTCCGTCTCACAGCTCGACTACTCATCGTCCAGTTGCACTGACTCTACTGTGCCTATGCTGTGCATCCGGACGCGTCGTCTCGCCGCTCGACTTCTCGTCGGCCGGTCGCACTGGTTTTCGCCGTGCGCCCGGTCACTCCGTCTCGCGGCTCGACTACTCATCATCCAGTTGCACCGGCTCTACTGCACCTATGCCGTGCATCTGAACGCGTCATCTCGCCGCTCAACTTCTCGTCGGTCGGTCGCATTGGCTCTCGCCGTGCGCCCGGTCACTCCGTCTCGTAGCACGACTACTCGTCGTCCGGTTGCACCGGCTCTACTGCGCCTATGTCGTGCATCCAGACGCATCGTCTTGCCGCTCGACTTCTCGTCGGTCGATCGCACTGGCTCTCGCTGTGTGCCCGGTCACTCCATCTCGCGGCTCGACTACTTGTCGTTCGGTTGCATCGGCTTTGCTGCGCCTATGCCGTGCATCCGGACGCGTCGTCTCGCCGCTCGACTTCTTGTCAGTCGGTCGCACTGGCTCTCGCCGTGCGCCCGGTCACTCCGTCTCGCTGCTCGACTACTCGTTGTCCGGTTGCACCGGCTCTACTACGCATATGCCGTACATCCGAACGCGCCATCTCGCTGCTCGACTTCTCGTCGAGTGGTCGCACTGGCTCTCGCCGTGCGCCTGGTCACTCTGTCTCACGGCTCGACTACTCGTTGTCGGGTCGCACTAGCTCTACTGCGCCTATGTCATGCATCCGGATGCGTCGTCTCGCCGCTCGACTTCTCATCCTGCAGCTGCACTGGCTCTACGTCAACCACGTTGTGCACCACCGCGACATCATTTTGCGGCCGCACCGTCTCTACCTCGTCATCGACTATGCCGTTGCACACTGCCGCACCGGCTCTACCTTGACAACGTCGTGCGCCACCGTGACATCATCCTGTGGTTGCACCGGCTCTACCTCGACAACGCCGTGCGCCGCCCCGCAACATAATCCTGCGGCCACACCGGCTCTACCTCGACAACACCGTGCGCCACCGCGACATCGTCTCGCAGCCGCACCGGTTCTACCTCGACAACACCGTGTGCCGCCGTGACATCATCTCGCGGTCGCACTCACTCACCGTCGACTACTTCGGTTACTCTTCTCGGCTAGTTTCGACTAGAGAACTAGTCTAGAACGGCTTCTACGCTCCCAACAACTAGTCGGATCCACCTCCGACTAGTCGGCTTCACCAACAACCATTGCGGCTCCATCATCGGCCACCACATCTTCGTCAACACTCGTCCACGAGTTCATTCAAACCCGCTCCGGCGGTACAAGCCGACTTTGGTCGCATCTCCAGACCGCTTCTGCGGTATCAGTAAGTCATTTATGTCAATGAATACTTTTTTCTTCTTCTTTGGCTTGTTTTGCGCATGCAGGACAACACGCCAAGGAATACTTATTGGTGTATGCTTCTCAATGGATTTTTCACGAGAGCTACACTATGCCGACTACTCTTGGGGTCCATATCGACAAGTCACCACGAGCTTACTCCATCAACTCGGGGGCTATTCCCAAGGAGGCAACTTCTAAAGTCCATTCTAAATGGCATAAAGTCAACTTCTTCAGTCGCAATCTCAAAGTCCGCTCCGTGCGGCACACAGTCGACTTACTCAAGTCGCATTCTAAAGTCTGCTCCGTGCGGCAATCTCAAAGTCCACTCGGCGTGGCAATCTAAAGTCGACTCTGGTCGCACCTTCGCCCGCTCCGGCGACATATTGCGTGTGTAAGCTTCGATGGAACTTAGCTGTAAGTGGCCCTCATGTCTTGGCAACAATGGTACCTAGCTGCACGCGGTCTTCAGGTTCCGTACCATCGGTCTGAAACGCATGGCCCTAAGTACTCTCACGCTCTGCTCGTGCTACGCTTACCCTGGTTCTCCCTGTTATCGTGCCGATCCATACTCTAGGCCTCCCTGTTACCATCCGATCCTTACTCCGGGTTCCTGCTTCTATGCCGATCCCAGGCTGTAAGTGATTCTCAGGTCTAGGCGACTACCTATCTCTAAACGGTTTTTGGATCTAGGCGACTACTCAGCTGTAAGCAGCTTTCGGGTCTGGTCCTTGCGACTACTCGTAAGGGGTCACGACAACCCTCTCCAGGCGGCTTCAACTGCGACTACTCGTAGGGGGTCACGTTAACCCTCTTCAGGCGGCTTCGGCTGCGACTACTCGTAGGGGGTCACGATAATCCTCTTCAGGCGGCTTCGGCTGCGACTACTCGTAGGGGGTCACGACAACCCTCTCCAGACGACTCCGTGTTGTATAGAGCAATAAGTGGCACATGCTGTCCTTGTTCTATTTAATTAAGAGACTGCGGCCTAGAGTAACACCTTTCATAGTAGGGTCTCAGTGGAATTCTAACACAAGTTGTTGCTACAGCAAGATGAGTTCATCACACTGTCTCCTACGGTCTTACTCGTTCTACAGAACATTCTTGCGAGTACTATCTCTTAGGCTCTGCGCCTCAGTAGTACTTAAGACACTATTACTCAATAGTGTATCCAGACATTGTACTCGACGCAATGTAAAATTTTCTTCCAGACGGCTCCAGAGGCAAAACAATTCGTTTTTCTGATTTTTAAAATTCGCTTTTTTGCCTTTCGGAGTGTGATTTTTGGTTTTTCAGCTTTGTGTTTCGGGTTTCTTTCTTGGCTCGAAGTACTCAAAGTCGACTTACTCAAGTCAAATCCAAAGTCCGCTCTGCGCGGCACAAAGTCGACTTCGGTCGCATTCTAAAGTCCGCTCCACGCGGCAATCTAAAGTCGACTTACTCAAGTCGCATCCAAAGTCTACTCCGCGCAGCACAAAGTCGACTTCAGGCGCATTCTAAAATCCATTCCGCGTGGCAATCTAAAGTCGACTTACTCAAGTCGCATCCAAAGTCCGCTCCGCATGGCACAAAGTCGACTTTGGTCACATTCTAAAGTCCGCTCTGCGCGGCAATCTAAAGTCGACTTACTCAAGTCGCATCTCCAAGTCGACTACTCTAGTCGCATCACAAAGTCGACTACTATAGTCGCATTCTAAAGTCCGCCCCGAGCGGCATAAAGTCGACTACGGTCGCATCTAAAGTCCACTCTGACGGCATAAAGTCGACTTCGGTCGCATTCTAAAGTCCGCTCTATGCGGCAATCTAAAAGTCGACTCCAGTCACATCTAAAGACCGCTCTGACGGCATAAAGTCGACTACGGTCGCGTTTAAAGCCCGCTCTGACGGCAACATTACTACTTAATGACAACTTCAGCATGCTCCGTTAGTTCTTCAGCTCGGGGGCTCAACTCCAATTACTACTCGACGTGGCTCATATAGCTCACTTGGCTTATAATCTCGGGGGCTGGACGCTACAAGAGTACTCGGATAATGGCTTTTGCGAACTTAAGACCCTTGGATTGATCATCTAATCACTTCAAGGCTCGGGGGCTACTATGCTACAACCATCAACCTCTTTTTTCAAGACGGAAGATGCAGATTCTAGATTGACCTTCTGCTTGATTCTTCGATTCAACCTCAGGCTCGGGGGCTACACTCCATATGGAGTGCGATTTTTGCAAATCGCACCTCCATATAGATCAAGACTTCAAGACAAGATGGGTATTTTTTGGAGACTTCCTGGGTTAGAACTCGGAGACGCCTGGGAACTACTCGGGGATGATTCAAAAGTACTCATAGATGAACTAAAGCACATTCCACTCTTTCAAAAATTCAAGTACTATTGAAGACTTCGGCTAGCAGTACTCGAGATGATCAGAAATTACCTGATGAAGCTTCAAGACTACTCGAACTCGTTGCTCAAGACTACAAAGTGCTCGGGGGCTTGTCGACCATACACCCCGGGTACCCATACATGGAAGACTACAAACTCATACCATAAATCCTTGTAATCCTACTAGGATTTGTACCAAGTAATCCTACTAGGACTCCTATCTTGTAACCGACTAGGAATCCGCCCCCTGAACTATATAAAGGAGGGCAGGGTACCTAGGAGGACATCCCCAACCCCTCCGGGGAACACCCAAGCGCAGGGCGCCATACATGATACTCCAAACAGGACGTAGGGTCCGACACTCCGGTAGCCCGAACCTGTATAAATATGTGTCTCATGTCCTCACGCATACCATCGAGTTCCAGGTCTGGCGATCCTCCACCGCACAATCTACTACCTCGGGTACCCCCTTGGTAGGCTCAATGGCCAAAACACTAACAGGGTCTTGATGGGCTTAGTCTTGTCCATGTCAAATTTCTTGAGCATGTCATGAGTGTACTTGATTTGACTTATGAACGTGCCTTCCTTGAGTTGCTTGATTTGAAATCCAAGAAAGAACTTCAACTCTCCCATCATGGACATCTCGAATCTCTTTGTCTTAATCCTACTAAATTCATCCGCCCAAACTTTGTTAGTAGAACCAAATATAATGTCATCGACATATATTTGGCACACAAATAAATCATTTCCTTCTTTGCGACTGAAAAGAGTAGGATCGACTTTGCCTATTTCAAACCCTTTCCTTAGGAGAAATTCATTAAGACATTCATACCATGCTCTAGGTGCTTGCTAAAGCCCATAGAGCGCCTTATGGAGCTTGTAGACGTGGTTGGGGTATTGGGGATCTTCAAGGCCCGGTGGTTGCTCAACATAAACTTCTTCGAAGATACGGATTTGAAAGAGCTTATGAATGCACTCTTGACATCCATTTGAAAGAGCTTGAAATCATGATGAGTAGCAAATGCCAACAAGATACAGATCGCTTCAAGTCTTGCTACCGGTGCATAAGTGTCTCCAAAGTCCAAGCCTTCAACTTGAGTGTAGCCCTTGGCAACCAACCTTGACTTGTTCTTGGTCACTACCCCATCCTCGTCTTGCTTGCTGTGGTACACCCATTTTGTTCAAATCACATTTTGCTTAGGGCGTTCCACAAGGGACTAGAATTTATTCCGAGTGAAGTTGTTCAATTCCTCTTGCATGGCCATCACCCAATCAGCGTCTTGAAGTGCTTCTTCCACATAGAGAGGCTCAATCATGGACACAAAGGAGTAGTGCCCACAAAAAATTGCCAATCTTGATCTTGTGGTAACCCCTCTTCTTATGCTTCCAAGAATGTTGTCAAGTGGATGATCTCTTTGAATATTTTGACGAACTCTTGGATGTGGCTCAGAAGCTTCTTGTTGAATCAAGTCCTCATTTTCTCGACGGTCTTGCATCTTCTTCAAAGGGCCCGGACTCTCTAGGGGTAGGTCCGGAGTCTCCAGGATTTCCAGATTCTCCGGACTTTTCTCCGGAGTGTCCGGGTTTTGCAGCGGTAGTCAGGTTTGGTGATGCTTCAATGACTTCATCTTCTTCTTGAGGTTTGATTTCACCCCATCTTCTTGATGTCATCTGTAGAGGTCTTTTCCTTGCCTACACACACTTTATCAACTTGCTCCACTTGAGAGCTATTAGATTCATTAAATGTCACATCACACGCTATCTCAACACAACCGGTGGCCTTGTTGAGAACGCGATAGCCGTGAGCATTTGAGGCGTAACCAAGAAAAATACCATCATTGACTTTAGGTGCAAACTTAGAGTTCTTGGGCTTCTTGTTGAGAATGAAGCATGTTGGCGGTCGATTTTCGTCAACCTAGCCATGAGTTTACCTTCAATGTTGGTATTAATTTGATATTCACACTAACGATCCTAACCCCCATTATATGTTAAATTCGCACTCACGCATGATTTTTGGAGTTTATTGTTTACACAGGAATCAAGAGCCTAAATGAGGACTTTCGGGTAAAGTTCATCAATGGTTTTACGAGAAGATCATGGAGCCCGGTACAAGTCAAGACACAAGATGAACATGACTTCAAATGAGCCAATGACTAAAGCGTGAAGCCGAGAAGTATCGAGGACCTAGACGGAAGATGCGGGAGTTCATGCACCAAGCACCCTGTGACAGAACCGCCCAAAATAAATCCGGATTATCACCTAAGCCGGTCCACTTGGCTCATAAGCGATAACCAGGAGCTATTTTGTCGCCTCTGCCGGGTCATGCCCAGTGAATCACTAATACAGGATCGAGAATATGCGCAAAGCCCACACGAAGGCGGGACCAGAGTACAAGTTTACATTACATAAAAGTCCACGAGTACTTAATATTACAAACCAGGTTTTTAGTACATGAAAGTAAACATGGTTCAGAATTTAAACAGCGGAAATTAAACTAAGCGCGTGATACACATGAGAGGCCATCCACAATATATCACTCCTCATCATTGTTCTCCCATTCAATCTCCCAACCATCTGGAATAGTACCAGGCCAGATGGGGTTACCTGCAAACAACAAATTAAGCAAGGTTGAGTATACTAATACTCAGCAAGACTGACCCAACAAAAGAAAAGTACAACTAGACATGCAAGGCTTTCTGGCTGGTGGGTTTGTTTTGCCAAAAGCATCTAAGAGTTGATCCTTACTTTCAAATTTTAGCTCAAGTTCTAGTATGTTAACCATTCTAGGTAAGAACCTAGCTAAATAAGCATGGTTGGGCAAACAAGATTAATCAGTCAACAATATTAATCCAAAATGTTTCATAAATAATCATGGGGTAGCCAGTGGTCAAGCCGACTCAGATAACGGCGAGTGATCGACGATCGATCGATTTATATCCTTGCAAGGTAAACCCAAGATACACAGAAGAAGGTAGACCCCAAAGAATCCAAAGAAAAACAAATGCGGGGTCTACCCCGACCAGGCGGTTCTCGTCACTCCCCAGATTAGAGACAGATGCCACAGTCCTAAGTACAAGGTTACTGGGACGCTCTCACACGGCACACCCAGACTCACACTTGCACTATCGGAATCAAACCGGGAGACACATCTCAAGATTAGTAGCGATAAAGTCCCCGCACTGGTTCATTAGGTACTAGGCTTACCGGTCCCATTCCCGACAAGCACTTGGTACGTTCAATAGCTTAGACCAGCACCATGCTACTCGGTCGAGACCGAACCCATTGCTCTTACCACATGAGCGAGTCAATTTAACCAACTTATGATTCCAACATAAGCATCCTATATCTCGCGAGGAATGAGTCATTACTCGACTTGTACCGTATCCTTAGAGCATGGCACTATCGTTCCTAACATACTAGTAAAAGAGCATAGGAGTCCTAAGGATCATGCATCTAGGTTTCAAAGCAACTCCTGAAACTTAAATGCACAAAGTAAACATAAATACTGAAAAGTAAAGGTAGAGTGAGATTTTATCCAAAAAGGTTATATGCATCCGGTGCTTGCCTTCCTCTAGCTCAACACTAGCCTTGGGCTCTTCTGGACTTTGGTCCAGGTCTTGCTGCCCACTAACTTGATTCAGCTCACCACTAGCGGATCCTTCCTCCTCCTGTGTGGGCGTGTATGTCCCGTCGGGTAAGTCTACACGTTTATGCACATGCATTAGTGACAGGGTGAAGGTGGGAGAATTATCACTAAACCCAACTCTTGTGGGCCACATTCATCAAAACAAACAAGAAAGCTCAAAAAAGTATTGTGGGTGTTGTGAGGGTGAACTAACAACTATTTTAATGGTGATTGTGTGCACATCTAAGCAATTTAAATTACTAAACTTCATAAAAAGTAAAGGGTGGGTGATGAAGGACTAATTAGGACTTTGATGGGGATTGTGTGCACATTTAAGTTAATTAACTTAACAAACTACACAATCAGCAGGGGGGTGTTTAAAAATCAATTCAAAACAGAAACTAAACATAAACACCTCCTTTCCAAATTAAAAGATAAATATAAATCTATTTATTCCCTTTTAACTAGCCATTTATCCATAATTCATAATAATTAAAATAAGACTCCAACTAGCATGAAAATTTTACCACATCAGCATATGACTAAAATAAGCTTAAATATTAATTTTCAGCTCCAGATTATTTATCCATTATTTTAAATGAAAAAGACAAGGTTCAGCCTAGATAAACTTCATTAAATCATACAAAAAGATTTGCTAATCTTTTTGACCTAAAATCTTTCCTACAGTTCCAATATGTCAACACTAAGCTCCTGACCAACACATTCAAGTGGATTCATCATATTTTTCAAGTTATGAATTTAACATCCTTCACAAACATAAATACCAAACACTATTCAAACAAGCTCCTAAAACCATTATTTTTCCAGAGGTGCTTAACAACATGACAAAGGCATAGGGTGCATTGGTGCTTAAGTAATTTATATCTTGAGGGGACTAAAAAAAGCATCAAGCTTAAACTAACATAAATCTTCCAAAAATCATAACTAGAATTCTACACAACAAAAATGTGTGAAACTTGGTCACAAATCTGAGCATGGAGCACACAACAACATATCCAAATTTCATTTCATTTGCATGAGTACATTTTGAATTACAATAAAAAGGTCTCAAACTGAGTTTGAATTTACATTTAAAAACTACTCAGAAAAACCCTATACAACTTTTGTAGAAGTTGTAGATCTGCTAACAAGGAATCCAAAACAGTTGGATTTGCATTTTTTCGAATTTCTACGAATTTTAACGAATTTTTGAAGTTACAGCCAAAACCCTAAAACACAATTGCAGTCAGACCCTCAGATACTTTTCCTAAATCACAGATATGCCCTTACTTTACGATTAATACCCTTAACAGAATTCAATCTTTACAGAAGTGCCCTCGCCGGCGCAGGGGAGAGCTCCGGCGGCCGGAATAGCGCCGGAGCCGGCTGTGCGGGCAGCTTGGCGGCCCTAGGGTGACTCACTTGTGTCGCCGGTGGATTTGCCCTGGTCGGAAAGCTCGCCGGCGAGCCCTTGTGGCGCTGCGCAGGCTTCAATGCGGGGCAACGACGACGGGGGTGGGTGCAGGGGGTCCTGGGGAAGGAGTAGGAGCGGCCGGCGGCGCTGGTCTGGTGCGGGAGAGCTCGCTCGGCGGCGGCGCAGCAATACAGTGCGGCGGCACGTGCGACAGGGAAAAGAAGGAGCGGCGACAACCGGCGCTCGGGTTTTAAATGCGGACGTGCGTGTGGCGACGGGTGCGAGGCTTGATGGGCGCGCGCGCGGCCAGGGGGTGGCGAGCGGCATACGCGGCGCGCGCGCGGGCGCGCGGTGGGTGGCCCGGCCTAGCACGTCCTGTGGCGTGGGCGCGGCGCACGGTTAGAAGCGAGGCAGAGGGCCCACGGGACTGGCGCTGGTTCACAGTGACGACTCCGGGGCGACCGTACGCCGGAATAGCACGAGGGCGCCACGTGGCCGAGCGGCCGGGCGCGGGCGCGCTCGCACCAGAGCGCGGCAGTGCGCTGCGACGCGACGGCCGGTGTTGAGTTCTATTTCGTGAGATGGTTTTCAAAAATCCGAAACTCCACAAAATGCCAACTAAGTGAAAAATCTCCAAAACTAAAAGTTGTAGAGGAGCTATAGACCAACAACTTTCACAAAGGGCGTCATATGTTTTGGTGAACAGATTTGTGGGAAAAACTTGTTGAACTTTCGGAATTTCTCGGTTCGGAATTACTGTGCATAGCGTGTTCAACTCAAATTTAAGCGAACTTCCGCTCAAAATTTGAATGTCCGCCAATTATGAAAAATGTGTTCCCGGAAGTAAGTAAAAACTTTTATATTGGCCGATTTTGAACTTCTATAGTGAAATTTGGAGAACCCACCAGAAAACCAAATCAACCTTTTGGGATCTATAGGGGTTTGACCAAGAATTTTGACTTTGACCAAGGGCTTTTGTGCAAATGTGTGCCAAATCATGTCAAACATGCTTAGGAGCTAATTAATCATGATTAACCACACTAATTGAAGTACTTAGGTTTAAAGAAATATCAGGGATATTACACACCCTTATCTAAACCGCGAGGAAAATGACGTCAAGGACCCACATGCAGCTCGGCAAAAACTCAGGAAGACGCGAGAAGCTTCGGGAAGAAAACCGGGGGCGAACCGGGCCGAGGAGGCCCTGGGCCAATCGGCCCAGGCCAGCCGGCCTGGCCTCCTGTGGGTCGGTTCGCCACCCCCTTTGACCTAGCACCCATTCGGGCTATTTATAGTCCCCGTGCGAAGTGTCATTCATCAAGTCATTCGTCATTCGCCGTCGAGGAGCAGAGAAGCTAAAGGGACACCATCTCAGAGAGGAGGGTCGTGCTAGTTCCTAGGGTTTACCTAGCCGGTGTGGGAACCTTGCAAGGAAGACCACGTCGGAGTTCCGGAGGCTTGAATCAAGATCAAGGTAGGATCCCGGTTGTGATCTTATTCATGTATACACTTATGATGGAGTTTTAATGGATCCGATTTCTAGCGATTGAGTACCTTTGTTTATGATTCTTGTTCTTGCTTGGGTGTTTTCTTAGTCAATCTATTCTCGAGATAGATTGCATGGGATGTTCTTGTAGCCGCGGTGGCTAGAGGTGCATACCTGATCTACCAAGTAGTTCAACGCACTCCTTGTGAGTGTGCTCTAAGATTTGACCGTGAAGAAAAGGAAACATCGTGATAGGATGTTGACACCGACTACGGCGGGGCGACTTAGGGGGTTTGACCGAAGGTCAAGGTTTAAAGACGTTTTTAATGTGATTCGTTTTGTTTTCTTCTATCTTGCTCGGAACTACAACATAAGCGTGATCTAGGCCCCTCTAGATCGGTTACCTCTATGCTTTCTCTTGCTACCTCTCATGTTCTTAGTAGATTAGATGCATTCGAAACTTCTTCAAGATGCAAGTGTTTCTTGGTTATTAGATTGAGTCTTGGGTTGCACATGTTCCACGGATTCGATACCTTGGGTGATACTCGAGGGAAAAAGGTACTACATGATCCGTAAGCTTGCAGTGAACCTTGGCGCGTTATTGAACCGTCAACAAGCCCTTTTTCTGGCGCTGTTGCCGGGAACAAGTAATCAAGATCCAATCTAATATCTCATTTGTAAGTATTCTTCGTTTTCTTTTTGATTTTCTTTTGCATCTAATAAACTTTGATCATCCTCAAAAACCAATCTAATCTAGTTTTTGACTAACCCTTTTTATATTTTTCTCTTTTTAGATCTTTTGTATATTTTGTTTATCGCTAACCCTAACAGGAGATGGACGACTACCTCTCCAACAAACCGAAAAATTTTGTGGATGATCCAGAAAAACTTTACAGGCAAAGGAGACGCGAAGCACGAGCTAGGAAGGTGGAGATTGTAGATCCAAAAGCCGGAGCCGAAGGATCGTCGGGATCTCCAAAGGAATCATCACCTACAAGTCCGAAGAAGGAATCACCACCTCCGAGTCCGAGGAGAGATCAACCTCAACCGCCACCAATGGCACAGGAGAGGAAGATTGGGGAGCTCTGCATCCCGGAGCTCGTTGATCTTCCCATCCTCAACCTAGCCGACATCGGAAGACCGTTCGAGATCAAGACTTCAACCATCCGCATGGTGCAACATACACCTTTCACCGGTAAAGAGGATCCTAACCTTCACATTCAAGTGTTGATTCAACTTTGTCAGACATTCACGATGGAAGGGCTGGATCAAAATCAATTGAGGGCAAGACTTTTTCCATTCTCACTACTTGGAAAAGCCTTGCAATGGTTCTACACTCTACCGGTAGAGACGGTGCAAAATTGGGAAGCGTTGATGAGAGCTTTCATGAAGGAGTATTATTCGCTGGGTAAGACTCAAAGCTTGCGTAATAAGACTGCTATATTTGCTCAATATCCAATGGAGACTATCGCGGAAGCTTTCGAGCGTTTCAATGAGTACACCCGAGCCGTGCCACATCTCAAGTTCCCGAAGGAGGACCTCGTTCAAAAGTTCTATCAAGGTCTCAATTTAGCATCGAGGACCGTAATTGACGCATCGGCAGGAGGATCTATTATTGAGCTCACTCCGACGGAGGAATTCACTCTTTTCAAGAAGGTTGCGGATAATGATACATGGGCGTCATCCGGACGCTTAGTTCCTTTTCAACCCACGGGCAATGTTAAAGGTGTTTTGCAGGTTGAAAAGGAGGAACTTCTAGAAGGAAAGATTGACTCACTCATGAGGAGGTTGGAAAGAATGGAGCTAGAAAAGAAAGCAGCCCAAGACCTAAAGGTCGTCGAAGCAAGATCCACGTGTGAAGAGTGTGGGGAGTATGGCCATGTCCAAAAAGATTGTCCGGAGGAAGCAAAGGTGCTCGACTATAAGAGGAAAGGAGATTTGCCAAACTTCCGCTACGGGCAAGGTAGACCTCAATTTAATGCAAGTTTGTCTATTCAAAATACAGTGTCTCTTCGTATACAATTGAAGGATTTCATGGACGAGCAAGCAAAGATCAACAAGGACACTGTCACTAAGTTCATGGCTATGGATAAGATATTGGAGAACATCTATGGCAAGGTGATGGAGGTCGGAAGCTCCAACCAACAAGTGCTCAACATGATGAAGATATTGGAGACGCAAGTGGGACAACTTGCCGGGCGCCTAACCGCTAATGAAGGAAGATTGCCGGGCAGTCCCAAGGTCCCGAGACGGCGAAGGCTATTCAAACTCGCTCGGGAAAGGAGACGGAGAATCCTGAACTTCTAGCCGGTGCAAGGAAGCCTAAGCCAACCGTTGAAGCGGAGGATCACACTAAGGAGAAGGTGACTACTATTCCGGAGATTGCTACCGAAGAGTCGGAATTCGAGAAGCCAAGTGATGACAGGAAGATGCCTACACTAAAGACACGCTACTTTCGAGGTAAAGTTGATAATCATTTTGAAAAATTTGTGAAAGTGGTGCGCAGGTTAAGCATCAACATTCCGCTTGTTGACGGCTGTTAAGTACCTACTTTAGCCGTCAATATACTCATGAATAAAGGAGCATAAGGCATTTCTTATACGTATTTAGTTAAGAATAATGTAGTTCCACTTGTCCTTGGAGATTATTTGATTGTAGGAAAATAAGCAGGAAAAGAGTGACAAACTCACCTTCTAGGGTCCATGCCACATCACCTCATCCTAGGTGGGCTGCCAACAAGGATGCCATGCATGCACACCTGCCAACAAGGGAGCCATGCAAGCAATCCAAGTGAAGCAACCCCCGACGAATCAGAGCGTGACACGTGGACGTCACATGGATCCATGGGCCCACAAGGGCATGCAAATCGTGCCAAAACAGGGTGGACACCGGGAACCGACCTAAGGACCCACCACCTGGAGAAAGCACAAGCCAGGGGGGCCCACCAGGGGGTCGGCCGACCCCACAGGTCGGCCGAACTGACCCTGGCTCGGCCTGTCCTGTGCTTCCACGTGGTGCTTCCCTATTGGTCCTAGGCGCCATTCCCGGGGTGTTTGCATCCATTCCTCGCCGGTGCTCGGGCCTATAAATAGAAGGAGAGGGGGCTCACTTATGATCCATCCACACTTGCAACACCTCTCTCACTTTTAGTCTCAAGGCTAGGAGGTAGGCTAGAGTAGTTCTAATTCAGGTTCCAAGTCTACTTTGTGATCTAGGTATGAGTTCTCTTGTATCTTATTTCATTTGTATGACTTTGATCTACTTCAGTTATTTATCTATTTCATATAAAGTTGTGTTAGTATACATGAGTGATTTGTTCATGTGTTCTTCACCTGATCATCATTTAGAGGCTCCTATTCTTGATGAACAAGGCCTTTCGATCCACTTGACGGGTGACTTCCACATGTTTCTGGTGTTTGTTCATAAGTTAGAGGCTCGTGTTCTTCGCGAACACGACCCTTTGATCTAGTTGAACAGACATAGGAAAACACGAATCCGTTTGTGTACATAACCTGGTTTGATCTAATTAGATGACATGACTGCGTTGTATGAAGTCTGTGCTTAAGCTACGGTACTCGGTGTAATTGGCTGGTTTTTCTGGTGGCTTGACCTGGGTCACAATAGCCCGGGCCGGTCAAGTCCAGCTAACAACGTAAGCATGGTGCTTGGGTTGTGTAGCTACCTTACTTATGAGCTTATCCCACGGTTTGTCTCGGGGTAGGCCGCGGTAGTGACAGCCGTTGGTCCCTCTGAAATCCCCCACATTCGGATAAGTTGTAGAAGTCTAAAATATAACAACCGGAGTTGTGCAGAAGCAACGCGGGAGGTTATCTCCCCGTGGTACCTGGGTGCTTAAGTCAATGTTCTTCAACGCTAGTGTATCTAACTCGTTCCTACCAGCTTTATGTGTATAGTACATAAGAACCTAGAACTAACTCATATGTTGCCTCCTATGCCTAGGACCCCTTAGAGAGAGAGAGTGAGTGTGTATGTGATCACACTACCCCCATTATCATATTTTACCCCTGCACTTGAGTGTCTGATTTATTTCCGTTTATGATCTATACGCATTGCAATAGTGTTGAGCTTGTCAATCCACCAATGCCTTCCTTGGATTCGATACCCTTTGGAATACTCCTTTGGAGAAATGCTACAATGGTACTTCCGTGTGCTTGCGAACTCCTGTAACGTTAAGAATTACCAACCAGCATTTCTGGCGCTGTTACCAGGATGGGTTCCAAACCTGTTCTTAGGTGATTGCGTTAAGAATGTCAACAAGCATTTCCGGCGCCATTGCCGGGGAAGGCTTAAGGATGACATATCAACACTTTGCATATGTTTATAATCATGACAGGAATAAAACAGTTCTCAATGCAGGCTAACTTGGATTGTCTTCTTTGTCTATTGATGATGAAGACATGTAGTGCATGACTGGTTTCGACTTACCGCCGAATTTTACTGAAGATCCTGAGTCACTCGTAAGGAAGGCACGAACTCATTTCGGCTCTCCTTTGCGTGAATGTTCGGAAGTCGACCCAGCTTCCTTTGTGCCATCTGCATCAACTTCCATGGCCAACCCTGTCGAGAAGACTCTCCGCGAGTACTCCGCTCCCTCTGCTGACCAGGTGCCGACAGGCCCTGCGATCAACACTGGGAATGGAAACTTCAAGATCAAGACTGGCTCAATTACGATGGTACAGGCTAGCCCATTCTGTGGCAAGCCTAATGAAGACGCGAGCGCCCACCTACAGCAGTTCCTGGAACTGTGTAGTACCTTCACTATACGAGGAGTGGAGGAAGATGCTATTCGTCTGCGACTGTTTCCCTTCTCACTCTTGGGAAAGGCGAAGCAGTGGTTCTATGCTAACCGTGCAGAGATTAACACTTGGGCAAAGTGCTCCACAGCATTCCTCACGAAGTTCTTTCCGTTGGGCAAAACCAATGTCCTTCGGGGGCGAATTTCAAGTTTCTAGGAAGTAGCAAATGAGACTATCCCAGAAGCTTGGGCGAGGCCCCAGGAGTACATCCTGGCTTGTCCTCATCATGGGATGGACAACTAGCTTATTCTTCAGAGTTTCTATAATGGGCTGACTCCGACAGCCCGATGCCATATTGATGCTGCGGCTGGATGGCCCTTCTCGAGAAAACAGGTATGGACTCCGAGTTTGATTCCATTTGGCATGCTCTTGGTTGGGAGAACTTTGTTCCGGTGTGGGAGATCGGTTCTAGGCCTCTCACCATCCAGTTCCTCTGTACTCTTCGGGAGGATGAGATCGGTATTACGTTTCATTTCCATGGAACGTCGTATCGAGTCTCATGGCCCGATCTCAGTCGCGCTCTCAGTTTTCATCGTCGTTGTGCTATTTCTCTCGATCAAGCTTGCAACGATTTTATTCGAGATAGTTTTTGGGAAGAGCTTTCTGGTCGGCCTGTTCGTGGCAAGTTAGCACCTCGGTGCAACGATATCACGCATCCCATTCTCCGACTGTGGCACAAGTGGCTCACCATCACTCTCTTTCCAAGGGATGATGTTCGAACCGTGCGCACAGACGAGATGAGGATATTATATGCCGCGGTCAGACGGATCAAAATCTCCCCAGTGCAAGCTATGATTCGGCAGTGGTTGACAAATTTTAGGATGACGGGTTCTATTGAGTGTACGTCTCTGATCACACGTATCATTTCGAGTCTTGGGATTACTCAAGGGGCTAACGTCCCCTACATTGATTCTCCCCGTGCCGTGATAGATGAGGCGTATCTGATTCAAGGACATACTCTTAAAAAGGGCCCGGATGATTCCTTGGTTTTCTTCTACCCTGGCCATGCAAACCAGATTCGGTTACCTAACCCGGATTTCCATTTGTATGGCCAAGGGCCACTGACCGTTCCTCTTGAGGAACCTCGTCGTTCTAGTGTTCCTGGAGACAGGGTCACTAGGAGTGCATCGAGGAGGGTAGCGGCAGCACAGCAACCGCCACAACATCCTCCGCCACCGCAGCCGTCGCCCCAGCCACAACCTCAGTCTACACCACCGCTGTCTGGCGCATGGGCCTCGGCCGGGTACATGTCTGGAGTTACACCCGGATATGCCCCCGGTTGGGACCAACCCATGAGTCAGCCAGGTGCGAGTGGCTCGACCTGGGCTAGTGCAGGGAGTGGCGAGTGGGTTAGGCCCGCCGGTGCCACCCATGGGGACTCGTCCTCATCGTCCGGTTTGCACTCGTCATCTCGTGGGGTCACCCTCACTCAGCAGATGAGCAAGCTCAACATCCGTGTCGGTACTGTGGAGGAGACGATGCACCAGCAGGCTGAGTCCACTCGAGACTGGCAGCGTATGACTGGCGAGAGACTTCACACCATGGAGCAGAGACAGCTGCGACAGCTGGAGGAGCAGAGGGCTTACTACGCGTGGATGGGATACCACCCTCCGCAATAGTGAGCCTGAAGCTAGCTTGGGGGAGGACCCCCATTCTGAGGTAACTTGTATCTTCTATTGTTTTCAGAACCCCGTATGCTAAAAACACATAAAAATCTGGAAAGTTAAAAAGACCAAAAATATTTATTTGCTTTCTTAAATTAGTTTGTTTTCATATGCGCGGTAAGAGTGTTCTTATTCTCCATGGTTGAAATGATGAATAGTTGCTCTGTTTATTCCTCTTGTATGCCTTGTTTACAACTTAGTACCCTATCCAAGTTTTGAGTTTGTTGGCTAGAATGATCGAACCTAAGCTTGAAATTTGTGGGTAGCAAAAAGCATGATCTTTGCCTAAGTTGTTGCGAGGTACGATATGGTATAATAGAGTTGCTATGAGCTAGTACTGAGTGATGTTTGATATCCGGAGTTTTCTTTTGAAAAATGTTAAAATGATAAGTTCCTCAATGATAAGAAATTCCTATCCAAGGCCATATGTAGATCTTAGCTTCTGTTAACCTCCACATATGCTACCTGATTTCCTCATTGAGTCTTGTCGAATTGTTGAGACCCTCGGCGAGTAAACTTGTCATTACTCCTATGATCAAGATCACGTACACGCCACCATATGCGAAACTTCTACACTGGAAGTTAGCAATCATCATTTCATCCATCCCCCATCCATTCCATAAAATAAAGCTCCGCGCATGTTCCATGATTACTCTCCCTCCAAAAAAAATATTTAGCAAGGACTGTGGGCTATGTTCAAAAAAAGAAGAAAGAGAAAAAGAATAAAGAGACATAGCCCAAGTCTCAAAAATTTCAAAAAGGAGGAGAGTAAAATCATGCAAAAGAGGAGTTCATTATCCATCCACCATACACAGACTTTTGCACATCTTGATCAGGGTGTATGACTTGTTCTCCCAAGGATCCGGTTTTCGACTCGACAATATATGAGAAACAGGTATGCCACATGTTTTCCCTACCTACAGCTCCACATAACAGCTTATTAGAAGTAGGTGGTGAAAGAAGGCAAAACAATGCCTTGGTGAGGAATCATACACATTGAGCGATCCGAGAGTATCATTTGAGGAACTTTGATTTCTTTTTGAAAAACCTGCAAAACCTCCGGATTGATAACTGATCAAAGTACATGTGATTGGTAATCTTTATACAACCATTCTATCTTTCAACCGCCCAAGGCAGGTGAAGCTACACTCCCCATATCAATCGAGTGTAAGGTAAGATCAATGCCAACTTTTTCAATCCTTGATAGAGTACCTAGCCGTATCTTGATATACATTAGGAATATAACATCGTAGCAACTCCTGATCAACCAACCTAAGTTCTTAATCTCTTGCTCGGGACGAGCAAGAGGCTAGCTTGGGGGAGTTGTTGACGGCTGTTAAGTACCTACTTTAGCCGTCAATATACTCATGAATAAAGGAGCATAAGGCATTTCTTACACGTATTTAGTTAAGAATAATGTAGTTCGACTTGTCCTTGGAGATTATTTGATTGTAGGAAAATAAGCAGGAAAAGAGTGACAAACTCACCTTCTAGGGTCCATGCCACATCACCTCATCCTAGGTGGGCTGCCAACAAGGATGCCATGCATGCACACCTGCCAACAAGGGAGCCATGCATGCATGCCATGCAAGCAATCCAAGTGAAGCAACCCCCGACGAATCAGAGCGTGACATGTGGACGTCACATGGATCCATGGGCCCAAAAGGGCAACAAATCGCGCCAAAATAGGGTGGACACTGGGAACTGACCTAAGGACCCACCACCTAGAGAAAGCACAAGCCAGGGGGCCCACCAGGGGGTCGGCCGACCCCACAGGTCGACCGAACCGACCCTAGCTCGGCCTGTCCTGTGCTTCCACGTGGTGCTTCCCTATTGGTCCTAGGCGCCATTCCCGGGGTGTTTGCATCCATTCCTCGCCGGTGCTTGGGCCTATAAATAGAAGGAGAGGGGGCTCACTTATGATCCATCCACACTTGCAACACCTCCCTCACTTTTAGTCTCAAGGCTAGAGTAGTTCTAATTCAGGTTCCAAGTCTACTTTGTGATCTAGGTATGAGTTCTCTTGTATCTTATTTCATTTGTATGACTTTGATCTACTTCAGTTATTTATCTATTTCATATAAAGTTGTGTTAGTATACATGAGTGATTTGTTCATGTGTTCTTCACCTGTTCATCATTTAGAGGCTCTTGTTCTTGATGAACAAGGCCTTTCGATCCACTTGACGGGTGACTTCCACATGTTTCTGGTGTTTGCTCATAAGTTAGAGGCTCGTGTTCTTCGTGAACAGGACCCTTTGATCCAGTTGAACAGACATAGGAAAACACGAATCCGTTTGTGTACATAATCTGGTTTGATCTAATTAGATGACATGACTGCGTTGTATGAAGTCTGTGCTTAAGCTACGGTACTCGGTGTAATTGGCTGGTTTTTCTGGTGGCTTGACCTGGGTCACAATAGCCCGGGCCGGTCAAGTCCGGCTAACAACGTAAGCATGGTGCTTGGGTTGTGTAGCTACCTTACTTATGAGCTTATCCCACGGTTTGTCTTGGGGTAGGCCGCGGTAGTGACAGCCGTTGGTCCCTCTGAAATCCCCCACGTTCGGATAAGTTATAGAAGTCTAAAATATAACAACCGGAGTTGTGCAGAAGTAACGCAGGAGGTTATCTCCCCGTGGTACCTGGGTGCTTAAGTCAATGTTCTTCAACGCTAGTGTATCTAACTCGTTCCTACCAGCTTTATGTGTATAGTACATAAGAACCTAGAACTAACTCATATGTTGCCTCCTAAGCCTAGGACCCCTTAGAGAGAGAGAGAGAGTGAGTGTGTGTGTGATCACACTACCCCCATTATCATATTTTACCCCTGCACTTGAGTGTCTGATTTATTTCTGTCATTGATCTATACTCATTGCAATAGTGTTGAGCTTGTCAATCCACTAATGCCTTCCTTGGATTCGATACCCTTTGGAATACTCCTTTGGGGAAATGCTACAATGGTACTTCCGTGCGCTTGCGGACTCCTGTAATGTTAAGAATTACCAACCAGCATTTCTGCCGCTGTTACCAGGATGGGTTCCAAACCTGTTCTTAGGTGATTGCGTTAAGAAATGTCAACACCGCTATTGGACGCTCTCCAAGTTCCTACATATTCTCGCTACTTCAAAGACATACTTGCGAACAAGTATGAGATGGCAACACTTGGGGCGGATCACGTCAAGATGTCCGAACAATGTAGTGCCACCATTGCAAATCATGGGCCCGAGAAGCAAAGAGACCCCGGATGTCCGACCATCTCATGCTCGATTAGCTCATTCACGTTCGAGAAGGCATTATGCGACCTTGGAGCAAGTTTGAGTGTCATGCCAAGAGATGTGTTCGAGAAGCTACGCCTACCACTAGAGCCTACGGGTATGTGCTTGGAGTTGGGCGACAACTCTATTCGCAATCCCGTGGGAATCGCCGAAGATGTGCTCGTGAAAGTTGGAGATCACTTCATCCCCGTTGATTTCGTGGTGCTCGAGATGGGAGAAAGGGAGAAGCCGCCTCTCATCCTAGGGAGGCCTTTCCTCAAGACCGTCGGGGCAACGATCGACGTTGGCAAGGGAGAGATCAAGTTCGACGTCAATTGCACAAGGAGCATATTCAAGTTCCGTCCACGTTTCGAGGTATGCGACATGATCAATGTTAAATATGTTCCACCTCATCGTCGCTTTAGCAAGGAAGAGCCAAAGAAGAAGGAAGAGCTCAAGAAGAAGGAAGCGAAGGTGATCAAAGAAGTTGTTGCATCCGTCAAGACCAAAGAACAAAAGCCGCCTGTGAAGACCAAAAAGATGACTAAGCCGGAGAATAAGCCCGCGCCCAAGATGGTGCGGAAGTGGGTACCCAAGATTGCAACGCCTGCAAAGAGCATTGATCCGAAGTGAAGAAGTGAAAAAGTCTAGTCATGGACTATAAACGAAGCGCTAGGCGGGAGGCAACCCGTTCGTCGAGTCAAGAATAAGCTACCGGGAGGACAACCCGATGAAGAATAAAGCTGCCGGGAGGGCAACCCGGATTATTTCCGATTTCAAGTAAGTTGGTCTTAGAATTTGCTACGCAAGACTTGGTATAAACTCTCAAGTGGTTGAACTTATTTTTGAGACATTTAATTTGCTTGGATGTTTCATTTGGATTTTATTTGACTATAAACCTATGACATGAACCATCCTACGATTTATTTGCCTCTTATCGAGAAACCAACACCAAAAATTCAGAACCTACCCACACCTTTCATCCTCTTCATGATGACAAGGTTGGTTTGTTTTACATCATAAAAACACACTAGTAGAGCCCCGTGTTGTTCCTTAATGATTTTAATTTTTGACGCATGCTAGGACTCGCTTGAGCCTAGGAAAATTGATTTTTGGTTTCATTCAACTTGATATCTACCGGTTTCTCTAGAGTTAGAATTTTTCTAAGCCCCATTTATTTTTGTTTATTCAAAACATCTCTCTCATGTTTGGCAAAAATTAGAACCTAAACCCATACCCCCACGGTCAAGCCGGAGGAGCTCGCTATCAATAAATGAAAGCAAGTGATCCCGGTGTAACCAAAATCAATGTAGTCGGAAAGTTTCGACTTACAAATGTTTTTGATGCCTAAAAACTCCTCTAAAAATACATTTGAACTCATTGATATCTCTGAGTTAATTTTTAATTTTCAAAATTAGAGGAGTAATTAGCATCTAAACATGATCAAGGGAAGGTTTTGAGCTTAATTGAACTTCTAGTGCTCCATGGTGCATCACGGGAAGGCCTCATCATTAAGGCATCTTGAGCACATGCAAGGACAAGCATGGAGGGGGCAACAATGTTTTGTTTTGCAAGATATGAATGAAAGCATGGGAGGCAAGGAAGCATGGAAGTGACACAAAGTAAATGATCAAGATGGAGGACTTCATCATGCAAGAAAAAGGAATGGCTGGGAGAATTTGGACAGTGGACGGCGTGGAGCACGAGTACACGGAACAATGATGCATCCAAGAATGAGTTGGAGAAAGCAGAGCCTGAACAGAGGGGCAGGGGCCCTAGGCCTGGCCTATATCTTGGCCCCCCGGTGCTCATCTTCCTCAGGTAAGTCATTTGCTCCATTGCTAGTTCATGTTCTTGAGCTCCTAGTTCAGAACCTCCAGAAACACCTTCGAAAAATTCGTTCTCCAATCTTGAGTCCAAAAATCCAGAAAAATTTGTCATAATTCTTGCCCTTCCATATACTTTTTTTGTGTGTATTTCTACCGGCAAGAAACCCCCGGGAGAGTTTGTTTGTGAATTTGTGCAGGAAGGAAAAATGAGGAAGGCTTTTAGCAAGGCCTTTCGGAGGAAAACACAATCGTCATCGTCGAAGCCACCATCAACAAGTTCTTCGCGGAGGCACTCAATCTCCGAGTCGCCGCGAAGCATGGAAGAGGACGTGGCACCATCAAGGAGCGACACCATGCTCCTTAGTGGAAGAAGAGACACGCGAAGCTCGTCCATGCGGTACACCGAACCGCAAGGGCACACGGAAGAGCCACCCGTCCAACCTCGTCGCTCGACTCGTTCATCCGCTCCACCACCATACACTCCGTGGCGCTCCAAGTATGGATTTTTCATGATGACAGAGGAGGAGGAGGAAAGGCTTGGTCGCCTAGAGAAGAGGATTGTGCCCAACGTTGACTTCGACGATGATGCCCTCCAAGTGTTGGGATTTCTTCCGGATATTTATCAAATGATGAATCACCTTGGTTGGGGGCAATTTTCCGATGGAGTAGGGGTGAGCTTTCATTTGGAGCTTGCCTTGGAAATTTTCATGATGATGGCACCGGTTATTAATGAAGGGGTGCCATCCCTCTCGTTTCGACTCAATGATAATGAGCAAGTAATTCCTTATGAGCAAATTAGAGAATTGCTCGGTTTCAAGAAGGAAGCCCCGGAGCAAGTGGATGTCAATGAAAGTGTATTGGAAGGATTTTGGAGTATGATTTTGGGAGAAGATAACCGACAAAGAAGTAGCATCCGGAATCCAATAATCCGAATATTTCACTCTTGGATGAGCAAAAGAATTTTGGGAAGAATGAGAGAGTCCAAGATCACCGACATGGAACTTAATTGGCTTTATTCGACATTGATTGCGAGGCAAGCCATTGATCCGTCATATATCATGATCAATCGGTGGTGTTGTGAGGCAACTTCGGGGACCGGAGATATTAGTTCGGGATGCTATCTCTCTATGATAGCAATTTCTGTGAAGCCGAGAATTTCAAGAAACCCAAAATTCCTACTTGTGGGGAATTCTCTTGGAATTTATTACATGAAGCAAGGAAAATATATAAGTGAGGATGAAAAGAGAGGGTACAAGGTGGCAAAAGTCAATGTTCCTCTCCCAAATATGAGGCTGAAATTATTTATTGAAGGGAGAGAGGATTGGTTAGAAGAAGGAGTTCTTATGCCGGCCAAGAAGAACAAAAGAGGAAGAATTATAGAAGAGGGATCGTCTTCCGCAGCCCAAGATCAAGGAGGGGCTGCATATCATCAACCATATGGAGGGATTCCTATGCCACCACCCTACTACGGAAGTGTGCCAATGCAAGCATGGGGGAGTGGTGCAGCCATGCCGCCACCTCCTCTATCATATTGTCCACCAACTTTTGTAGTGCCAAATGAAGCGTTCGTGGCACCTTATGCAAGCATGCCTCAGCCCCAACAAAGTGCAGCCATCATTGGGGCATATATGCAAAGGAATGTGCAAGACATCGAGAGGATTCGGACTCATGTCGATCATTGGCATGAAGGAACGGCGGGGATCGCCCATCAACTAGGATGCCTTCAAATTGTGCCACCAGATCAATTTCATGGAGGGGCTATACAAACATATTATGAGCACGGATTCAACGAAAGTCAACTAACAGAGCAAGAGCAATCGGATGAGGAGTGAAGAAAGAAGGAAGGGATGAAGCTTTTTAAGTGTGGTTTGATTTTTCCTTTTCCTCTTCTTTTTTTCATCTCGTGTGTGTTTATGTAAGCGTAGTATTTTCTTGTTTTTATTTAATTTCAGCATGTGTGTGGTAGTAGTAGTTTTGTTTTCCATCTCCATAAATAAGTTTCACCGTCTTTTTTATGATCTTTAATATGGATGGAAAGTTGTACCATGTTGATATATGATGATCGTTGCCACTTTGCTCGATCTTATGCTTGATTTATGCATATTTAAGCTAGTGCTCTCTTTTAATATGAATCTGAAATATAATTAAATACTAGCCTAATCTTGTGTGGAGGTTATGATAACTTAAGTCACATAGTTCTTTTTCGTTGCTCTTAATTTTGAATGAATCAAAGAACCCTTTTTATTCTTAAAAAGTTATGCTAACCTTGTCATGATACTGCTTGCATTTTGCTCTACCTATCCAAAGCCTAAATTTACTTGAGTGCAAAACATTAGTATATACAAGATTTATTTTTTGGTGCATTAACTCAAGGCCTGATTTCTCTGGCCCGAGACTAAGAAGTTGGTCATTCCGTTTTTGCGTATCTTTCTTTATGCTAGCCTCTTCTATCCGTGCATTGTGAGTTTTGCATTGGGAATTTCGCAAACCTCGCCAGATATCCAACCACAAAACCCAAAAATATCTTTTTTGTGTTCACCTCGTTGACCACAACCCAATATATGAGTATGGATGAATATTTCGAGAAAGATTACAAGGAAGGTGCATCAAGTGAGCAAGACTTTGGGAGACTTCCAAAAGGATCCCTAGAAGATTTTTCGAGTATCTCTCTCTAAGAAAATATGAGAGCCTCAATTTCTACCTTGGCATATTTATCACCTCTTTTGCCCGAGGACAAGCAAACGTCTAAGCATGGGGGGTTGCCAAGGAAGTGCTAGTATAGTCTAGAGTTCAAGGGGAGCAAATAAAAAAAGAGAAAAAAGTATGATGAAAGAAAAAAATATATGATGAAAAAATGATAAAAAGTATGATGATAAAAAGAGAGAAAGAAGAAAGAAAGAAAATTAATAATAAGCTCCCCGGTTCTCTAGCTATGTTTAGTGCTTTTTGAGTTTTCAAGAGGATTCAAGATCAAGACTCATACTCATCTTTCCAACCATGTGCAATCCGATAACGAGGACTTCGTTTGTGCCTCAGGATCACTCTTTGCCATTTGCACATATCCACATATCTAAAAGTGTGAGTTCATCTCCCCCCCTAATAACATTATTTTCCCAATGACCTTTTTGACGAGTCTCGGTAAGACCATGAGAAGCTAGTCTTGTTTTGATAATATCCCAGCTATAATATCTTGGTAGGACTAAACTTTCCTATAGCTCCATATAAAGCCTTCCACTATATACTTTGAGAGAGGAAAGGAGTAGAACAAGAAGGCTTGAGAGACAAGATGAGATGAGAGTACATGAGCAAGATGCAAGTTGGTTATTTTTTATCTTGGTAAAGTAATTTTTCTCTTTATCTTATTCTTTATTTTCAAAATTTTTGAGATTTATTTAAAAATTTGAGAGCATGATCAAGTACTTGTGGAAAGAGCTTGAATGATATCTACCCTCCATAAAGATAAAAGTTAGTACATTATGGAACTTTAATGAATATAAATCTAGAGAGCATTATGTTTTCTCATGTATGATCAAGTGTAGGGTATGAACATCGAAAGGCAACTCTGATATCCATTGAAGGCTTACTCGAGGACGAGCAAGGTTTAAGCATGGGGGGATGTTGGCGATCGATTTCCATCAACCTAGCCACGAGTTTACCTTCAATGTTGGTATTAATTTGATATTCACACTAACGATCCTAACCCCCATTATATGTTAAGTTCTCACTCACGCATGGTTTTTAGAGTTTATTGTTTACACAAGAATCAAGAGCCTAAATGAGGACTTCCGGGTAAAGTTCATCAAGGGTTTTACGAGAAGATCATGGAGCCTGGTACAAGTCAAGACACAAGATGAACATGACTCCAAATGAGCCAAGGACTAAAGCGTGAAGCCGAGAAGTATCGAGGACCTAGACGGAAGATGCGGGAGTTCATGCGCCAAGCACCCTTATCTAAATCGCGAGGAAAATGACATCAAGGACCCACATGCAGCTCGGCAAAAACTCAGGAAGACGCGAGAAGCTTCGGGAAGAAAACCGGGGGCGAACCGGGCCGAGGAGGCCCAGGACCGATCGGCCCAGGCCGGCCGACCTAGCCCTCCTATGGGTCGGTTCGCCACCCCCTTTGACCTAGCACCCATTCGGGCTATTTATAGTCCCCGTGTGAAGTGCCATTCATCAAGCCATTCGTCATTCGCTGCTGAGGAGCAGAGAAGCTAAAGGGACACCATTTCGGAGAGGCGGGTCATGCTAGTTGTCTAGGGTTTACCTAGCCGGCGTGGGAACCGTGCAAGGAAGACCACGTCGGAGTTCCGGAGGCTTGAATCAAGATCAAGGTAGGATTCCGGTTGTGATCTTATTCATGTATACACTTATGATGGAGTTTTAATGCATCCGATTTCTAGCGATCGAGTACCTTTGTTTATGATTCTTGTTCTTGCTTAGGTGTTTTCTTCCTCAATCTATTCTCGAGATAGATTGCATGGGATGTTCTTGTAGCCGCGGTGGCTAGAGGTGCATACCCGATCTACCAAGTAGTTTAACGCACTTCTTGTGAGTGTGCTCTAAGATTCGACCGCGAAGAAAGGGGAACATCATGACAGGATGTTGACACTGAGTACGGCGGGGCGACTTGGGGGGTTTGACCGAAGGTCAAGGTTTAAAGACACTTTTAATGAGATTCGTTTTCCTTTCTTCTATCTTGCTCAGAACTACAACATAAGCGCGATCTAGGCCCCTCTAGATTGGTTACCTCTACGCTTTCTCTTGCTACCTTTCACGATCTTAGTAGATTAGATGCATTCGAAACTTCTTCAAGATGCAAGTGTTTCTCGGTTATTTGATTGAGTCTTGCGTTGCACATGTTCCACGGATTCGATACCTTGGGTGATACTCAAGGGAAAAAGGTACTACATGATCCGTAAGCTTGCGGTGAACCTTGGCGCGTTATTGAACCGTCAACAAAGCACTTACAACCAAAAAAGTAAGACATATTGGGCTTCTCAACGGTTAGGAGTTCATAGGTAGTCTTGTATCGAAGCTTGTGAAGATACAAACGGTTGATAGCATGACAAGCCGTGTTGACCGCTTCCGCCCAAAAACTATCCGAAGTCTTGTACTCATCAAGCATGGTTCTTGCGGCTTCAATGAGAGTCCTATTCTTCCTCTCCACTATCCCATTTTTTTGAGGAGTGAATTAAATATCTTGGATTCTCGTAACTTGGCTTGAGATCATGCACATAGTTGATTGTGTTAGACTAAATTTTCACAAAAGAAAATGCTTTGAAAAATAGAGTGATTTGTTTTGGAAAATATTTGGATCTTACTAGGTACAACACTTGGATTGTAGTTCTCATTGGTTGATTGTGGCTAGTATCAAGTGTTGGAACCTCTCTTTCACACATATGTTTTACTCATAATCATCCAAATCTATTCCAAATCAAATTCCTTGAAAATCTAGTGCCAAGTCTTAGGGGGAGCCGGAGACTCCGGACATTTCCCCAGATACTCCGGGTTTCCCGGAGAGTCCGGGTCAGGTCCGGATACTTCGGGTCATAACCCCTATATATACTCTTTTACCGCGGTCAAAACCCTAGTTTTTATCCTTTCACCGCGTGGACTGCCTCCCTCTCTCTCCCGTCGCCCTCTCCCTCTCATCCGTCGCCCCCTCTCTCTCTCTCCCAAGGTTCCTCCCAAGAACCTAGGGTTCCAACCCTCAAATCCTTGAGTGAGTGAGAGTTTGAAGGCTCCAAGGGGAGGAGAACAAGGTGTTGCCCATGGATTGAAGCTTTGGAAGTTCTCTCCTCTGTTTCCCTCTCTTCCCTAAGATATTCAAAGGTTCCTTTGCCCGATCTCCTTTCCAAGGCCTTAACTAGAGATATCTCTTGGATAGGAAAGTTCTTTAGGCTCTAAGCTTAGTGGATCTGCAATATCTCAAGTTTCCCGTGGTGGATTTGTGCGGCATTGCAAGTAAGGGTTTCGCCAGAGAAACCCGGACTCTTCGGACTTTGTCCGGACACTCCATACTTCCCGGAGTGTCTGGAGATTTTCCCGGAGACTCCAGGGTTCTCTGCTGAAACCTCAATTTGCTTTGTGACACACATTTTCCATGGATACCTTCTCATGTACTCCTTGTCACTCCTCTCCAGATCATGAGGAAGAAGTACAAGCAGGATGAGCTGGCAGCCCAAAGAAGGACCAAGGCTAGGCACGACCCTCAAACCTTGGGGGTAGTGCAAGAGATGTTGGGTCTTGGCTCATCTCAGAGATCCGCAAGAGCTCGTGCACCTGTTTACACCGAGCAAGAAATTGATGAAGAAGAGGAACAACAGGCTGTTGGTGAGGAAGAAGAGGAAGAAGAAGACGTTGAGCAATATAGAGTTGCTCCTAGGCGCCATGGGAAAGGTCCAGCTCAGCCACCATCAAGGAAACCCCATGAGGCTGCCTATGTCTCTCGTTCTATGCCTGTACCTCACCCCTCACTTCCAAAAAGCCTTCCTACTCCCTACTCCCACATTTGTCCCCGAACTCCACCCCACCTCACAGCTTCCTTTCCATCCAATGTGAGGGTGGTAACCACACCGATCAATCTAAGGGACCCTGGAGCAGTGCAAGGGTTTGCTCAACAAATGGTGAGAGACTATTCTAGGAATGCTCTTGCAGTTAGAGAGCAAGGGGAAGAGGATGTCTACATGTACATATCTAGTGAGGCACTTGAGTCGAGGTTTTGGTGTGATTTCCATAGGGACTTCTATCAGACAGTGATAAGGAGTCCACAGATGAAGGCAAAGAACAAGACCCCCATAGTGGAGATGAAGTACATTGATTGGCCTTATTATGAGAAGCTGGAGAACTCCACCTTTGATGCAGTGATTGACAGATGCAAGGAGCTTGGGCTATATGAGATCATGAGTTTTCGCTATGGTTGGAATAGAGAGATTCTTGCTCAATTCCATTGCTCTTATTACTATGATTCTCATCAAAACACCATCACATGGACCACCTATGGAGAGAAGTACACCATTGACTATATGACATTCTCTCGCTTGCTTGGACTTGGTAAAAAGGATGAAGATCGCACTCCTATCCATAATGAAGAAAAGTACAAGCCCAAGGACATGCCCTACATGTTCCCCTCCACCATCATAGCTCATGAGGGAAAAGCTGATAATCTTATTCCATACTATTATTACTTCAATCAGTTTTTCTGTGCCACCATTGACCCTAAAAGTGGAGATATCACTGTTCTTAGGCACTTTGCCGTCAATCTCCTAAATCGTGTGGCTCCCGAGGAAGAAGGGTTTTGCATCTTTGATTTCATTTGGAATGAACTTCGCCGTGCTATGTGTGACCTAATGAAGCACCTCCCATATGCTCCATACATCATGTATATGATTGAGAGGGTCACTAATACCCAATTCCCGAAGGATGTCACTCATGAGCCTCTTAGGCACCTTCGTGCTAGAGACAAGAAGCAACCCATGAAGAAGAGCACAAGGTTTGTCGGATCTTCTAGTGCTGCCCCTCACCATGATGATGAGCCCCTCCCTCGCTCTAGTCACTCTTCTAGATCTTCTCGCAAGGTCAAGGGATCCATGGTCAAGAGGGCTTTCAAAAGTATCTTCTCCATGTGCAAGCGCATCGTCACCGAGACAAATGAGAATCGTAGTGACATCATTGAGATCAAGTCTCATCTTGGGCTTCCCACCGACACCTACCATGAGCTTTCAGATTTTGATGATCCATTTGCGGAGTGGGATGCACATGACGCTGCTGCTGCTAGACAAGGAGGAGGAGGAGAAGAAGAGGAAGAGGAAGAGGAAGAGGAAGAGGAGGAGGAAGACAATAATGAAGAAGAAGTAGAAGAAGGTGGTAATGACGAGGACACAGAGTGATGCACCTGCTGCTACTGCTACCTTTACACTTCCTTTTTGGCGCTTGATGCCAAAGGGGGAGTGAGTATCTTAATTTCAGTTGGTTTTAAGACTTGGTGGATTTGAGAACTTGGTCTGTAATAACTCTTTATGTGTGAGACTATGTGAGCTTGAGACTATTTGGTTGTGTGCTTGTGATGCTGGAATTCTAGCTGAGTGTCAAAGTCCCAGACACTCCGGGATTTTCTCCGGACTCTCCGGGGTCAGTCCGGATTCTGCGGGCTCTAACACGACAACCTTTATCTAATCTTTATTGAGTGTATAAACTGTCATATGCATTTCACATCCTTTGTTTGCACTTACACAAGCACCCCACTGTTCATCATCTTGTGACACTCTCATATTTTTTATCTCTTGTGCAAAATTTGGTGCTAATAACACTATTGAGATTCAAAACTCCAAAATGCAAATATTAAGGGGGAGTGTTGCAAGATAGATCAAGCTCTTTACTGAATTTGTTTATCTCTCTTATGAAGCTTAAAAGTGTTGTCATCAATCACCAAAAAGGGGGAGATTGAAGAGTATCTTGACCCCCTAAGTGGGTTTTGGTAATTAATGACACACTAATAAACTACTAATGATATGTTGAGTATATGAGCAGGTATTAAAATCTTATGATGGCATCTAAGCTCATCATTGCTATACAAAAAGAAAGAGATGCTAAAAGAAGGATTCCTTGGAGGTTTATTTATTTTATATTTTGAATTTGAGTCTTAGGAATGTCGTACTATAAAGAGGGACAGGAAATGTATCTTCCAAGAGTTGAAAAAGTGCTCTAGATGACTAACCAAAAACCTATGAGAGACACCTTTGCACCACATGTTCACCGGGTTATCTTTTGAGTGCTGACTCTGGAAGGTCGGAGACTCCGGGTTTACCCCGGACTTCCCGGAGTCTCCGAACCTAGTCCGGATACTCTGGGTCTTAGAGCTCCAATGGCACTTTTTCTGGGTGAGGAGGTATTTATACCCCCTCAACCCTATCCACTCCCTCTCTCTTGCCCATTTCGCTTGCAAACACTCAGAACTCATTCACTCCCCCTCTTTACTTATCTTGGCCTTGGTTTGGTCAGATTTGTTGGGGATTAAAGAAGGGATTGAGAGCAAGAGCTTGGAGAGTGTTAGTGAGCTACTTTCCATCTCTAGAGTACCTTGTTCTTCGCTTGGTTGGTAACTTTCGTATTTGTTACTCTTAGAGCTTGGAGCATATTTCTAAGGTTTGTGGCCGATCTACTCCGTGGTGAGGTTCCTACTAGTTTTAAGTGGTGGAACAGACTTGTATCACTGTATTGTATATCCTATATTCACATATCTACTTTTGAGCAAGTTTCAATTCTATTGATTTAGTCGTCTCTCACAAAGCCCGGAGTATCTGGACATTTTCCCAGATTCTACGAAAATCCTGGAGTATCTGGAAAAATATCTGGAGAGTCCGGACTTTGGGTCTAACAGCTGTTTAAAGTTTGTGATTTTCAGTTTTGACTATTCACCCCCTCTAGTCGACATCTAGATCCTTTCTTGTATGCAATTACCCACCCCTAATACCCAGCCATCGACTGATGATTCTCACAATTGCAGCAGGCGAGCCCAGCACTCAGTCTACACTTCAACAACTCCTTCCCCAGCAGATACTCAGCAACCTCCCGCAGCGCACACTCAGGAGGAAGACTCTTCCACACGGCTAGATGTAAGATTCAGGCACTAATTCTAAACCAGACCTAAAGGAGTTCGAGCAGATCGAGCCTGCGGCCATGGAAGCGGCAGAGGAGAGGAGAGGAGAGGAGAGGGAGGTCCAGTCGGCGCCACCGCGTTGACCTGCCGTGTCGCGAGCAGCTTGAGAGGCCGGCCGCGAGCCCCTCCAGAGGTCAGCGCTGACGCCGTCACCGGTTGGGGAGGGAGCAGGGGAGGGAGAGAGAAGAATGGGGAGGCGGAGGAGCAGAGGAGGTGGGGGCGGGCCGCGGGCAGAGAAAATAAGAGTAGGGAGGGGAGATGAATAAAATATATGGTAGTTGGGATAGATTATTGTGATATAAAGGATGACGAGTGCAGGAGAAAGTTGTATAAAGGAGAGAATCTCGCTGATCAGACAAGAATATTCTGTTTTTTAGGAGGATATGAAGTATGACGAGTGTGGATAGTCTAACCGGGAGTCTTTTACGCACATGCCATTATGAAAGTTGTCGGTTACGCACATGCCACAAAAAGGTTTTCAGACACCTGTGTGCCATGAGCTCAACTTTCGTTTACCTGTGTGCCATTCTGTCCATGTTCTGAGCTAACGGTGTCAAACCGACAGGTGAAATGACCATTTTACCCCTGTGGGTCCCACCAATCTCCTTCCTCCTCCCCTTCTCCTTTCTCCCGTTGCCGGCCATCACACGTCACGAGGTGGAGCTCGACGTCGTACAACGTGGCGAGGCCGACCATGTTCTGCAGCCGTAGCAACACCCGCCCCCGCGCGTCAGCGCCACCGCCTTCGCCTGCATCACCTCGAGCTCCCGCTTCTGCCACCATGGGGACGTACTTGCAGGCGTAGCTCTCGCCGGAGAGGAAGAACGGCTGCACGCGGAAGCTAGGGTCGAGGGCGAGGAACGACTGCAGCGCGGCGAGGAGGTTGAGATCTGCGACGGCCATGGCGGCACGCGTGCTCTTCTTGGCTGCAGGCTCGGCGCGTGTGCAGCAAGGGCGACAGCGGCGGCGCGGGCCCGCAGAGGTCAGCATTGCCGGCAAAGGAGGCGACACCGAACCTGGTGCGCATGGCGTCGGGCACCCAGCCGGAGAGCTGGTTGTTGGAGTAGGCCGATGAGGAGGCGCCGCCATGGCCGGGCGGGGCAGCAGCGGTGACGTCGAGGAGGAGGCCGGTGAGGAGGCGCCGCCATGGTCGGTCGCGGAGCTCGACGCGCGCCACCATGGCCGACCACGGAGCTTGCCTGGCAGCGCGGGCGCGCCTGGACGCGCGGGTGGGCTCACCCCTGGCTGCGCGGGAGCGCCGGCGAGAGGCACCGGCCGGATCTGGCCGGCCGGCGGCGGCGTACGGGAGGGAGAGGAGCACGCACGAGACAAGAGGGGCAAAATGGTCATTTCCCTGCGTGGGTCTCACATGTCAGATCGGTGGAACCGTTAAATTCTAACAGAAGTTGGATGGAATGACACACAAGTGTCTGGGAACTTTTTCATGGCATGTGGGTAACCGGTAACTTTCGTAATCACATGTGTGTAAAAGACTCTCTAACCGGTTTGCCACTGGTGAATTTCGCTAAGGGACAGGCTCGTGGGCCCCCACGCTTCGAGAGTCCCGGATGCGAACTGGCGCCCGACGGCCCGAGACCCGCGACCGGTGGTCCCGTCGTCGTCTCCTTTCTCAGGCATCGCTCCCCCCGTGGCTCCTAGCACCTTCGTCTAGGGTTAGGGTGTTGCGTCTCCGCTTCCAGAACCTTCCGGAAGGGCTAGCGCGATGTGGCACGAGGCGCGGAAGTCGGAGCGGAAGGTCCACGACCTCATGGACGCGGCCCGCCGCCGGGCGCAGCGCCGCGCCGCCTACCTCGCCCGCCGTCGCGGCGACCCGCAGCAGGCGCTCCAGGTCTCCGGCACGCGGTGCTGCGTCCACCGTGACGACGCGCTGTACCAGGCCACCGAGGATCAGCAGGGATTGTGCGTCTCTCTCTCTCTCTCTCTCTCGATACCACCTGATGTCCTCTGATCAATCGGAAGTTCAGTGTGACTGATGCAGATTGCATTGCTGGGCCTCATGCTTACTGATTTCATTGTTCCTTGTACTTTGATTGTGTAGATATTTAATTTGAGTCTTGCATAGCAGTTGTGGATTAAGGAACCTTAAAACGATGGCATTGCTAAGTTTCTCTGGTGTAGCATAATCTTAATGTCTTCCGAAAAGAAAAGAATCAATATACTGATGATGCAAAAGGACAGTTTGTTGGCATGGATTGACTGATACTACTCATTGGCTATGCTTTGTTGCAGAATACCATGGAATGGAAAACAAGATGTTTTAATTGATAGGTAAGCAACTTTTCCTTATTATATAATAGAATTCTTCTTATACACAAGAAAATTAATACCACTTATTGTAATGGCAGATTTGATGGCCGTGCACTACTTGACTTCATCCGGGATCCAAGCTCTCGTCCTTATCGAGTCCAAGAGAAGTCTGAAGAAGAGGAAGAATTAGAGGAATTTGTTAATTTTGAACGTTATCGGGATTTGATTAAGCATCGTCGTAGAGGATGTCGGTACCTTTTTGGTTTCTCTCTTCCATTGCTGTTGCCGTACAAATTTCATGTCTTGCTTCCATTTACATCACTTGAGGGATTATCCTGGCTCACATTCCTTTCCTTCCTAAGTTATTACAGAAAGGGTGCTATTTCTCGATTCCTATTGCTGGTTAACTGAAAATTTACCTAGTTTCTTCTTGCAGTTTCTGATGAGGTGGGTTTGCAGCATGTTGTGCAAGAGCTGGAGGCAAAAGCTGTTCTTCCTTTCAGCTTTGAGAAGTATGTTTGCTATTAATTTGATTTTCCCCTATTTCCACTTTTCCTCTTGCAATGCTGTGAAATGATTAAGAGATGAGTGTAGTATTTCTTTGCTCTCTTATTTGACACCATCACCATCAGATCCTTTAGTCCAGAGCAGTTTGGCGGATAGGCCAAAGACTCAGCCTTACTAGAGCCGAATGATATAAAATATGAATATAGCACTAGTTATGACAATAGTAGTAAAAGAGACTTGTTCGCAGGCCATTATTCTGGCATGTGGATCATATTTTTCACACACATATCTAAAAGACTTCTTCAGACACATCCCATTCTTTCAAGTTTCTGCTGCTCTATCAAATGAAATTGCATTAATCCAGTTCTGAATCAGGAAAGTACTTCAATCAAGTTTTGCAAGTTTTTTTTTTGTTTCTCTGGAAGCTAAACTGAGAACTCAAGCTATCATATAATTTTTATTATTGAAACTTTAGCCTTATAAGGTTCTTGTTCGAATATTTTTTCCGCCAACAAGTTAACACATGTGCATCCACCTATTGGCTGGCTATCACCAATATGTGTTTAACTATTTCCATTTTGCACAATCAGGATGCTATAAGTCTGATAAAAAAAATTGTGTCACCAGATTAGTTTTATCAATATTTTGAATGTATGATAAATTATCTGCTTGAATACCTTGTATTTGCTATGTTGTTGGCTGCTAGAGCACCATCTAGTTGTTTGGTGAAAGGAAGCCATCTTTTCAGAAAATTCTACATTGGCCTGTTGGCACTTTTCAGCATTTGACCACAAATGACATTATGACAAATTGCATGATCAACAATATTCATCCTAACAAGCACATATGGAGTAAATTTGCAGATATCGGGTGGCTAAGCCTAAAAGCTATTTATATTTCTAATACTCTAAACCCAGCTGATTTGTCTTCTGTTACCTCTGCACACGAACATTTTTTCTCCTTATTGTTTAATATAGTTTGGTAAGATCCTCCACTACTATTTTTGAAGGAAAATCGAACTATTACTAAGAAGTTATTAGAATGGACTTCAAAAAATATTTCACGTTGTCTACGGGTGAACATGTAATTGCCTAATTGCCATTCTGTTCATGTTTACCTAAAAATAATATGTTTAGTTAAATTACATAAGTTAATAAATTTTATGCAGATATGCATGTCATTGCCAATATCTGTCGGTCATGTTATTTGTTAAGTTCGTAGCGAAATTAGCTTGCAATGCTCTATGCTGCATACATGAACTGACACAAATGGATAACAAATTATTTATTTTTCTCTTATGCTGAATGTTAGAGAGGTAAACCAGCCTTAGATAATGAGGAACATAACCTGATAAGTGATAACTGGACCTAGCTAATGTTTATTTTTACCATTTGGAATGACTTGTATCATAGATGTTATGAAATGCTGCAAGATTTCAGTTAGCTATTATTTTTTATCAGATGCCGTGTTCTTTCATGTTATGATTTTACTCTTATTGTTTATTCTTGTTTCTGGCAGACCCCAATCCTCACAGCCTCCTGCTAGCAAAGGTGCATATTCACAGGTTGGATACTCGTATAAAGGTGATGGGAATGAGGAATCTGAAGACCTAAACAGTGATGATGAGGAGGAAGAGGAAGAAGATGATGAAGATGACAAGGACTTCAGTAGTGATGACAGCAGTGATGAACGAATGGAAATTATAGCCAAGGAATTTGGGGTAAAAAGATATAACTGGCTTGTTTACATGGACAAAAAGGCCAAAGAAGAAGAGAAGCGGCAGAAAGAAATTATTAAAGGCGATCCTTCCATTGTGAGTACTTTAAAATTACACAGTATTGACTGCTTATTTGCTTCTTGCTTCTAGCATGTATTCATATGATAAAATTACACAGAAAAGGTTGAGCCGTAGAGAAAGAAGAAAAGCTTCTCAAATTGAGAGGGAAAAAGAGCGGGAGGCAGCACGTTCTGTTGGAAGGGTATCTTATCGTGATCCTTATAGGTAAAATCATCTATCATTCTTGTAACAAAAGAAGACAGTAACAAAGTGACATCATTTTTATGACAAGGTTATAATTCCCCTTAGGCCTGACACCACATTATAATGATGCAGGGAACAAAGGAAAAGTCCATCATATGAGGCATATTCGAGGGGTAGAAGGTAAATTCCATGTCCATTGTAGTTTGTTTTGACAAAAGTATTCTCTTTCCTTAGTCTGCATAAATACTTTGTGTTCGCAGATCAAGGTCACGATCAAGATCTCGTTCACCATCCTATTCTAGACGTCATGGACGTGGCGTACATGCTGAAAGCAGTTATCGAAGCAAGCCGAAGGCTCCAAGGGTCGAATACATTACTGAATTTGGAGGTTCAGATGACAGCAGTGAACCAAAAGTTTCAGGGATTTCTCCGCCTTCATCTCCAATACGGATTGACATACCTAGCCGGTCGGGAAACTCAACTTTTAATATTTGCAAATATATGTTGGCTGAACTTTTCTCCGCTGGAGCCCATTATCCTGGTATTCTAAAGCTGACTATGTCAGGAATAGGATAGGTGAAAAGATATGGTCATGATGGTACCTATGATGTAAAAAATAAGTCAATTTATAGATAGGCATGCATTTTATGATTTCGTAAATGTGTTGCTGAGCACGGAGAAGATTTAACACATACATCTACAATCAGGACCTGTGTTTCTTTGCTCCTGTGAATTATTGTGCCTATAATGTTCCAATCCTTGCAGGTCGTCAGGTGGTCAAATTCTAGAGGCACTTCACAGTGATCCTGCATCTTCTTTATCTGTGGAACAGGAAAGAAGTGCAAAACTATTGAAACCCCTTCCCAGGTTTGTCATTATGATTACAATGTTATGAAGAGAGAGCAGCTGTCTGCATCCAAGTTGTTGCAATTGATATCCCGTATCTGTCTAGAACCCTTCACTTTATTTAATGAGCACGAACTGCTGTCTTAACTTGAGAATGTCTCTATTAATGGAACATTATCATTGTGTTTTCAATCATTACTGAGATGCCATTTCTGTTAACAGTACTTCAGCAGCACTAGCCAAACTAAGCAAGGGTGCTTCTGGAGTAACTGGTAAAACTCCCCAGACACAAAAGAAAGAAACACCACAAGAAAGGCTCAAGAGGATAATGAGCAAACAGCTTAACAAGCAAAGTATGTGCTTATTGCTACATACTACCTGCATTAGATCTTGGTTGATGCTAATAGTCTCTTATGCATGTAAGCATGCTGAGCTTTATTTCTGTCAACAGTTCGAAAGGACACAGCTGCTGAGATTGCAAAGAAACGAGAACAGGAACGACAAAAGCAGGAAAAGCTTGCAGAAGTGGGTCGATACAGGTGCCGCAGCCGCAGCAGAAGTCTTAGCCGTTCTCCACCAAGGTACTTAAATCAATCTTTGTTATTTCAGCACCCCCCCCCTACAATTGTGGTAAGCATGAAGATTAAATGACTTGAATAGAAGTCATTTCATTTTGTTTGCTATTCAAGTGGTTGATTCATTCATGAATATATATTTCTTCCAAAATCGTATTTTCATTTGAGCAATCACTACACCAAACACATATTTGGTTTACAAGTTATGGTTTATGTTGAATAATCCCATGAACATCTGTTGTGGGCGCGTGCTGTTACCATATTTTCTCTTGGTGCAGGAGGCGGAGGTATAGCAGAAGCCGTAGCAGGAGAAGAAGCCCAAGAAAGTACCGTTCTCGCTCGCGGTCCAGTTCCCGGTCACCCTCTCGCTCACCAAGGTAACGTGTCAGCTAGTTTAACTAGATCCAAGAATGGGAAGCCCACACTACTCTTGAGATAGCAGCTGAAAGAATGATGGCATTGCAGGTACCGAAGCAGGTCAAGACACTGAAAGCATCCCCAGCTCTGCTGATGAAGTGTCTTCCCTTGTAGTTTTACCATGTTTTAGTTTTTAGTGTTTTTTTGCCTTAGCATATCCTGTCAATGTGTAGTCCTGAGAGTATCCTGTATGAATGGATTCCGGTGTTGCGCTGTTATCAGCTAAATAAACTTCAGTGCAGTTTGCTAAACGTGGAGAACGGTTAGTTTGATGTCTTGAGCTCAAGAAGGTTTTGTTCTTTGCTGCCACTTCCTGTGGCTTACCCTCTCGAGTAACGAAGCATGTTGGGCTAGTTTTGTAAGTGGATGCTAGGAATGGGATACGAGTCTAAACAAAGAACTTGCTGTGTAGTGATGTCCTTTTTCTTCTAAGCTGGCAGTTAAAAGATTGGAGAATTTGTGTCATGCATGAACTCGGCAGTTCACTAACATATTGGCATGTACGGGTGAACAATGCCAAACTCGCAACTGTTTATGTTCTCTTCTGCACTTGTCTTGAAACGTCTGAATGACTCGATTGGAGCACAAAATTACCCCTGGGGTGGTCCGTTGTGTGATCTTCCGGACAGTGGCTAGATGCCAAAGACCTGGACTGACAACATGTGCAGCCATACCACTTGTTCTAGAGCACTTGACCTTGAGTGCGTTTAATCTTTCTTGCTGAACGAATCTTGGTTCGAAGTGAGCTCCTCTTCTACTGAAGAATCTCTCTTCAGCGGCGCACGCACGTGAGAACCCAACGGCCTCCTGCCGTGGATGTCGGCCCTCCGTGTGGTGCTGCTGCTGCTGCGGTCTGCGGCCACTTCTCGCGAGGATGCGGCTCATCTTGCACGGTGGCACGTGACAACAACGCGGTCTGCCACCAACGTGCAGCAAACACTCTTTAGTATGTGCTCTCTTAAAAAAAAAAAGCACCACAAAGTCTTTAGCGGTTGTTACTTTTAATCCATAGCTGATCCATAATAGTATTTTTGTTGCAGAAATTGATACTCGAAGACTTTCTAGTTTATCTTTAAAACAAACTTTCTAGTTTGAACAAATACTGAAAATGTTTGTCATCTAGTGCAAATGCACCCAAAATTTGACATTTCATATTGATTGATCTAGAACGACTCTGAATATCAAATTTCGCAACAAATCACACCATAACATGAACTATATGCCACGTTTCTTTTTTCTTTTCAAAACTTTAAATTAAGTGTTTGAATGAATCTATATCATTTTCAACGTGTGTGCCATTTTAACCGAAGATGTCTCGGAAGATATCATCCATGCAATTGGCAGAAACACAAGGCCAGGCTGAATGGGCATCATTAAAATGTTCGTGTAGATGTACTCTAATCAACTTGAAAAAACCGAGAGCAACCACTCTGTCTTGCATTATTCACATTAAATGGATTTGATTTCCTTCATTTCCCTCCCTTTATCTTGGGTTCAACTAGGCGTCTATCTCTATCCATGTTCTTGCTACTCGGGGGTTTTTTTTTTTTTTGTCTGGAGATGCACTACGAGTCGTTATCTTTCCGGATCAGCTTTGCAACTTCTTTTTTTACCGATTAATCACTTTGTTTTCGGTTTAAGAGCGATGGCATAGACGCTTTCATCCATAGAGAGCAAATCAAACCTTTTAAAAGCAAAGCGTAGCACGACAAAAAAAAAATCCAAGAGGTAGTACATCTTATGTCTTTTCCATGTCACCTTTTATTTTCCCTGGCGTGCTTATTAAGGTGCTTTTTGTACTTTGCTGGCTCTTCAAACCAAAAAGTACTCACGCGCCCTACACTTTGGACTCTGAGAAAGGATTAGGAGCTTGTTCAATGGAGTACTTCGTACTTGTTTGAGCAGCCTAGGGGAGAAAAATACATTTCTAAATATTTCTTTGCTCTGCTTCATCCATTTGTTGCTACGAGAAAATCACATGTATATGGAGCCTTGTCCAGGATTATTATTTTTTGCTAACGCACATAAGTCTCTGGCAGAATTCTTTTTCTCTGCTTTATTAATGCTTTTGGAAGACCTCCCACACTTTTCATTGAAAGAAAAGAAAAGAGACAAGTGCGTGGAAATTTTGGTCTCGAATTTGATAAAGGGGCAGGGCAAGTGCACACGCACGCATGCATATGCTGTGGGACATGTAGGCAGACAAGCTGGGAGTTGAGATTTTTGAGAGGCCATTGTCTCTACTCACTCCGTCTCATAAAGAGTGCAATTCTAGTTTTTCTAAGACAGATTAGTGGTAGCACGAAAAGACTTTAATATCCTCATTTGTTAGCCACATGCGGTAAGTTTTGGTATGCAAATCAAATCTAATCACTCAATTAGGAAAGAAATTAGATCTATTTTCTAGAATGGCACTCTTTTGTGGGATTTTTTTCAAATCTCAGAATTACACTATTTATGTGACGGAGAGAGTACGTCACTCGTTTTCCTCTCTTTCTTTTCATTATCCGATCCGTCCTTATTTATTTCTTTTCCAGCCACTCCTTTACATTCGGACCACCAATGCAAGATCCTTGAGTCCCCTCATTGGGAGTTGGGGCCGTTGATCTCAAGACCGGTGGTCCCGGCCGGCACATCTACGAGCTCAAGAAATACTGAATCATTATCTCATGATCCTCCTCCTATTGCTTCACCCACTTGCAGAGGTCCCTGATGAAGTGATGGTCCCCTGATCACTTGGTTCCACACATGGGTGGCAAAATCTCCTCCTGGGTGATATATGCAACTTTCTTCTCCATTTGGTTTACCTTTGCAGCACCAGCAAAACAAAAGGATTTGTAGGTCAGTTAGGAGAAAAAAACACAGAAACATTAGACAAGAATAGTGGTTGAGAGCAATTTCAGAGGAAAAAATTGGGTGCAACTAGCTGTTTGGTGGCTGGTTATATGTCACACCTGATTTTCCGAAGAAAACCAAATGCATCTCATATGTGCGCCAGGATCAAGTTTACACACATATGATAGACATCATGAGTGAAATATCATTAAACAGCAACAAAAACGTATAAGAGTTAAACCATTACATTATCTCTTTATTACACTCAGACGTTAGACTCGAAGGTCTTTAAAATGAACAAACGATAACTAGACGAAGCAACTCCGTCTTCAGCTTCCACAGGCACATGACTGGGGGCACGCAAGCCTCAGAACTCATCGTAGTCGCTGAAGTACTCTTCTCCAGTGTTCTCCTCTGAACAGCGGGTAAGCAAGGGTGAGCACACTTATGGTTGGAGCTCAACAAGTGGGGGAAGATGCAAGGCTATCAAGGATAGGCTAAGGTTTGCAGCGGTTAGCATTTTTAATGTTGGTCAAATTTTATTAGCAAGCACCTATTTACTAGGTGTAAGTTTATACCAACCCACTTAAACTTTTAGGAAAGCATCTCATCTCAAAACCACAAGAACCACGATTTAATTCCATCTTTATGTTTGATTATCATGTGAGGGTCCAGGCCGCTCTTGACCGTGAGCACGGCTGATCGATCAGTTTTAACTCTGCAGAGGTTGTACACTTTCACCACAGCTCGCGTAAAAGTTCCGAAGAACTTTGAACCCAACCACGCATGTGCTGATCAGGCACAATACCACACTTCCGAGGTGTGATTGCATAGGGACGCTACGAAGCCTTTACAAAGGTATGCAGAAGACCAACAACCCGCGACAGTTACAGCTCAGGGCGGACCATAACCCTCCCTAATGGTCAGCACCTTAGCAAAGGCTGCTACCCCAAAAGAACCAGGCTATACCCCTTCAACCCCGAGCCCCCTGTGTTCCTTTCGGATAAGGTCACCAGTACAATCGCACACCTAATTAATTGGCTAAGCCAGAGCCATATGGACTGTGGTTGCACTGTTTTCCTGGGTGGTTCTCCATGTTCCGATTATATCATATGATCTTGTAATTAAGCACACACACATATATATATCACCAAAGATATCATGATCAACATTCATCATATTACAAAAGATTCATTTGAACCATCCCAAGGTATAGCAACTAAGCATTTCTACCCAAAACATTTACTTTAAAAGGGTTATTCAAGGTAATGAGGACAAAATTCTAGTCATGTCCTTAAAAAGGTGATTTCCCATCAAATTATGCAATACAACATTTAAAAGTAAACTTAGTTATCATGCAAGTTGTGTGGGACAAAAAAAATAGAATATGCAGGGGGAGAAGTCCACTTGCCTTCCTTGCTTAAACACTGAGATTCTTCTTCTTCAAAAACTTGCTCTTGATCCACTTCAACTGGCTGCTCACTTGAAACTGGCACGATGTCTACGAGCACACAAGAAAGCATACAATAAACAAAACAATACACCAAGCATGAAAAGCTTTAAAAAAAGATCAAGGTTTGGCTCTAGGAACGCGAACACAAAAGCACTAGGAACTATCGGGAGCTTTGGATGATCACATACAAGAGCTAGCTATGTGCTTGGTATATTTTAATTGAATAAAGATGTGCATAGGTTATTTCAGAGAAATAACCTATTTATAATTAAGCAAGTTATATTTGTATTTAAAAGCCGATGTAAGCCTAATCCAATTTTATTTATAAATATTCAAGTATGATTTATGCAAATTAAACATTTAATTTAAAAGAAGCATGTAAAAGCATCTAGGCGTTCATCTTTATATTTCGAGTTGTACTAAACAAATTATAACTTAAAAACACATTTATATTCATATTAATCAAATTAACAATTAATTAAGAAAACTCGGGATATAACCTATGTTGCTTTTATTTGGAAAGCAAATTGCATAAACAATAATCAATTTAAGTTTGATTATGAAAACCGAGGTGTACATCTAATTAACTTTTAATTATAAGAAATATTTAACTAGTATTAATCATATTAACTTTCTTATGAAAACACGTGTTAAACTCTAATTAGATTTTAATTAGAAAAGCATGTGTATAAGGATTTAATCATATTTAATATTTAAATAAATTATAAAACAAAGAACATGTTCATCATTGGTCCTATCACGTAGTTTGAGTTGATATGAACCTAACGCAACTTGAAACGGTGGAAACGGAGCTAAAACGCAAAAGATACGGCCAAAACAAGGTTCAGGGGCTTTTCTGTGAAGAAACAGGGCTTCCAGGGGCTTAACTGCAAGAAACCAGGGGCTAAAACATGATTATGCGTATAAACCGAAGGTCTATAGCGCAAAAGATCAAGTCTAGGATCTCGGGTGGGATTTCCAGAGAGATCAGGGGCTTAGATATAAAAGAAAGGACATAAGTGCAAGGATTTTAACAGGTGGGAGGACCGGCATCGGATATTAGAAAACCACAGGGGCTTTTTAACAAAATGGCCACTATTGACCGGTATAGTGCTGGATTGACTTGAGTCACGGGTGAATCTGGGCCGTCGATTCGCTGATGGACGGCTGGCGTGGCCGTGGACCGACGGTGGACCTGGTCCATGGGTCCACGGTGGACCGGCCGAAGGGGTAACTCCCTGATTTAATCAGGGCCATTGATCCCCGATCGGATGGCCACTGTGGCCCGCGAGCGGTACCCGGCGGCGCTCAGCCGGAGACGGGCGGCGCACGGTGGCGCGCGGCGGCGGGGTCGCCGGAGTCGGCCGGAAAAGGGCTCCCGGCCACGGTTTTGCACATGGATTGCACCTACACGCTGCTGGGAAGATGGCGAAGCTAACCAAGGACTCGGAACGGTGGTTTGAGTGACGGCTGGAGCGTCTCGTCCAAGGGGGCGGACGGCGGTCAACCGGCGAGCGGCGGTGGGTGTTGCGGCTCGGGAAAGAAAAGAAGAAAGGGTGGGGAGGGTTCGCTCACCACACGTAGGTGAGTTGGAGACGGCTTGGGCGACGGGGATGCAGGGACGGGAGAGATCGACGCCGGCGGCCGGAACTTGAAGACGACGGGCGGTGCTCCGGGAGATGGCTCGGTCGGCGACGGGAGGGGGCGCCCTGGTACAGAAGAAAGCTCGGGTGAGCATTGAACACGAAGAAGAGGGAGGGAGAGGGGGTCAGTGAGAGAAGAGAGAGGAGGGGAAAGTGGAGCGGGCCGCGGGGAAACTGGGCCGCGAGGGAGGGGAAACGGGCCGCGTGTGAAAGCAAAGGCCGGCGGCCTGCTGCTGCCCTTGGGCTGGAAAAAGAAGGGGGTGGGGGCCGGCTGGGCTGGCTAGAAAGAGAGAGAGGGGAGGGTTTGGTTTGGTTTTTTTTAAAACCTTTATGATTTTCAAAACACACTCAATCAAACAAAACCATGCAACCGAAAATATGATGCACAAACACTTATTGCTTCTAAAATTATTCAAAAGTGATATTTAAATATTTTAGAGCCAAATTTATTTGATAATTTATTTATCCTTAGAAAACAAAAACTAAACACCATGTTGCTTACATTATTTTAATGATGGAAAATTAGGGTGTTACATTATAGACCAAAAAATTCCGTTGGATTGCATAACATTTAGATTTTTGACTTAATACTATTATGGTCTTAATTACTAAGCTCATCGAGAACAAAAGCAGAATAGATCTCCAATTAAACCAAAATGTACATGATTCGACGGATTGTTGCTTCCTAAATAGAAGTACTCCCCGTTTGGGAGAGCTTCTCCTAAAACGGTTTCACTAGTGAAGTTAAAGCCGGTGAAATCAATATTAATCGTTTCACCCGGCTTCTAATTCATTTTAACCTCCATTTACGAAACGACTTCACGCTTCAGTACTATTTCGTTTTGCATCCTGTTTTGTTAGGCAAATTCATCTTATTTTTTATATTCACCCATCACATCGAATCACATTTTCTCTCGCAACACGTAATTTAATGTGATAACTTTTTTTAAGTAAATTGCGGTCATCATACAACAACTTGTCATGTGGGTGCAGATTAGTTCAATAACTTGTAATATGATAATCTACTACATTAACTTGTCAGGTGTGTGCAGATTAGTCCAACAACTTATAAAATGCTCAATCTAATACAATAACTTGATAGTTGAGTGCAAACTGGTCCGAATTTTTGTAAATGCTTAACTAAGTGTCCAAATCAATGCATTTGCAGTCCAAATGTTATGATGGTAACATATTTGGTCAGGATTAGAACCTTCTGTGTTTAGAAAATTGTTCTATGTTTTCATTAATTATTTTTATACAAAGGTTAAATTTTAATTAGAATTATTTTTAGTTTTATATTCAACATTGATCTCAAGCTTGATTATATGTATGTTAATCTAAAAAATTCAATATACATCTAATACGTTCTATAAGTTTGACATAAATAATTTTAAAGGCTCGTGTACAATTTTGAAAAAAAAATGAGCTAAAATAACAAAAAAGGGCATGCTTCTCTAATGTTTGGAAAGAAAAAATTAGCTAAAATTTTTATTTTACATGTTTTTGGACCTATTTGCACCCAACTAATAAGTTATTGTATTAGATTGAGCACTTTACAACTTCTTGGACTAACCTGCACATACCTGACAAGTTATTATAGTAAATTGAGCATATTACTAGTTGCTGGACCAATCTGCACACACTTAGCAAGTTGTTGTATGATAAGTATAATTTACTCTTTTTTATTCTAATAATATTCATACGCGTAATTTATCAAATTAAAAACAGACCAAGCTGAAGCCACTCTACACATGTCCCTACGTGCTTTAGCTCCCATAAAGTGTGGACCTTGGCAGCCTTGGACTTTGAACGAGGAGAGCATCCATGCATGACCATGGGGCAGCAGCAAACAGCAGGGCGCTGGTAAAGTTTTTTTTCGCGGAGTTCCAAGCAAGGAATCCGTCGCGGACGTCAATGCAGCCATTATGCATGGACGACGAGGCGACCTGGCTACCGGGTAGCAGACACCAAGCTCGGGTGAATCAAAAGCCGCATTTTGTCTGCTGCCCCTTGTTTTTTCAGCACTGCCGCCCAGCGTGGCAACCGTAACCGCCGGCAAACCCCGCCACCGACCACGCAACAGGGCAGGCCTTGTGGATTTGTAGTAGGACGTCTACTTGATCTAAAGAAAACACAAAACCTTGTACTTCTATATGGACCACGGAGCTCCGTGGCATGGAGATCACGGCAGATCGGAGAGATTTTTTTTTTTGAGAAGCAGATCGGAGAGAAATTACGGTAAGGAAGGGAACGTGTTCCTGGAAGGGAAAACTTTCAGTTTGCACGATGTTTTAATTGTTTTGTAAAGTTCACTCCAGGGTCACATATAGGGAAGTTCAAATTTCCCGATGCCAAATAAGGAACTCTTCATTTTAGTGTTGTCATATAGGGAACTTCCTCTACATGTATAGTGGTTGTAGAGAAAATGACCAAGATACCAATATTAATGCTAAACTCCCCATTTTGTGAAACATGATATTAATTAAATTACCGTGCAAATGAGCTGAAATATATTACGTGAATAATAATTAAGTGCAATGCAAAAGGAGTTGAATTATCATTTCAATGCGGTTGCGTTCGCAGATTTGTTCTGAGAGAAAAATATTACGTGATGATTTGTTCTGAGAAAAAGATACTGCGTAAGAAGTCGAAATAAAACAAAGCCAACAAAGCCTTAAGAAATTGGAGGGCATTTGGTTGGCTTGCTAGCCTAGCCTAGCCTTGACGGAACGATTCGGTTCATCTGAACAAGCGAGCCACCCAAACACAAAAACATTATGCCAAGCGAGGCAAGCCTCATCAAGAGTTCCAAATCGCAATCTATTTGTGGGCTGATTAATTTTTATCCAAACAAAACCATATCATGTCTAGAAATTTTGGCTGGGCATCAATTGGTTCATTACCAAAAATTAGCATGACAATGTTCATAGCTAAAACTAAGACAAGTCACTAGAAAATTCTTATAAAACTAATAAAGGTGGAAAGTATTTATACCATACATTGGCAGTAAATCAAGTGAGTACCTAATTTTCTTACCTTACATGCCATGATTTTGGCCACGTAAAAATTAGAATTAAACATGAGTTATGGGAAATGACGTAGCAGTGGATCTTTAATAAAACTATGAAAATTGCAGAAAATTATTGTAGCACTGACAATTTCCAAATGGTTGATTTCTTCCAAAAATTAGGGTGGTGATTAAACACATCAGCGCCTGAGTGGGCCCAGTCAAAACGGCCAAAGCCCCTCCGATCGCCGATCCCGTCGGGACCCAATGACCAAACCCTGTATAAACACCCAAGCCGCAACAGCCTTCCCTCCGCATCCAAACTCCACTTCCTCTGCTCTGCTCTCGCCACGCCGACTTCGCCGGCGTCCCAGCAATGGTCGACGTCGACCGCCGGCCGTCGCTCCCGCACGGCCTTCCCCGCCCGCCGTCCCACGCAGCAGGCCTCCGCCGCCTCTCCACCCGCGCCTCGGCCCCCAGCACTCCGCGCACGCCCGCTCCTCCTTCTCCCTCCGCCTCGGCGGGCCCCGCCCCCTCCCCCTCCGCGGTTCTCGCCCACCTCGCCGCAGCCGGAGTGTCCGTCCTCCCGGGCCTCTCCGCCACAGAGCTCGCCCTCGCGGAGGCCGCGCTCGGCGGCGTCCAGCTCCCGCCCGACCTCCGCGAGCTCCTCGCCCTGGGCGTCCCCTCGGGGGACGGCTTCCCGGACTACCGGTCCCCGGCGGGGCTCCGCCTCCTCCGCTTCGCCGCGCAGGAGGTCCCCGCCGCCGTCGCCGCCGCGCTGCCTCTCGCCCCGGGCCGACGCCCGGGCCACGCGCCGCCGCCGCCCCCGCCCCTCGTCCCGCTCTGCGGGCGGCATTACGTGCCGGCGACGCCCTGCCTCGCGGGGAACCCGGTGTTCCACGTGTCCGACTCCGGCGTGACGTTCGCGGGCGCCAACGCCTCCGAGTTCCTCCTCCGCGTGTTCGCCGCCGAGCCGCCACCTGGCGCGCCACTCCGGCGCCAGCTCTCCGCTCCGGCCCCGCCGGCGGCTGTGCCGTCCCCCGCGCCGCCGTCCACGGCGCGGCGCAGCCTGGACTCCGTCACCGGGAGGGCCCCGCGCTGGATCGAGTTCTGGACCGACGCCGCGGCGGCCAGGGACCGGTTCCTGGAGGTCCCCACGGGCGCCAGGAGCAGCTCCGCCTCCGCCGGTGCTGCTGCCACGGCGCCGGAGTGGGTGGTGCACAGCCTGGAGAGGGCGGGCGCCGCGCTGGCCCGCGCCGGGTGGGGCGCCGGCGAGGTGGAGGAGATGACGACGTCTACGGGGGCGGGCCCCGACGGTGGCGAGGCGCTGGCGCTTGCGCTGACCGTCGACCGGTGCTGCGGAGAGCTGAGGAGGGGAGGGTGGGCCGCGGAGGAGGTGGTGGAGATGCTGGGTGCGCTGCTGGGCCCTAGGAAGGCCCGGCGGGCGGCGACGGCGCTGCCGCCGGAAGTGGCCGCGCGGGTGGGGAGGCTCGCCGAGGCCGTGTCGCGGGCGGTCGCGTCCCATGGCAAAGCGAAGCCCCCGAGGCCATCTTGAAAATGAAGAATCTTTTTCTTCTTTTGTTAGTTTAGGCCGTAGCTCTGGATTCCCAGTAGCTGAGTACGCGCGCGCACGTTTAATTGTACGTGAACATAGTAGTTGTGTACAACCAGCATGTGCGTCGTATGGTTTCGATAGATCTACCATGTACATGTAGATATATTAGACTGAAATAAAGAATTTCTGGGAAGCAGGAACATCGCTATTTGCACATGTTGCCGCATCTTATTACGAAACCAGACAACAAAGAACCGGGTTATGGATCAACGAAGCTTATTACCCGTAGCGCATCACAGCAGAAGTTGCCTCACGAAATGACTGGAACGTGGTCAAATTTCTGAAGGGAGCACGCTAGCTAGCGCGGCGTGGCTGCGCCTGCGCGGGAGAAGCCGTGCTTTCATCAGGGTTTCCAGTAGAGTCTGCTGCGGGGTGTTCCGCCGGGAGATCTCCCGACCCGACAAGCACAGAAGGCATGGCACTGGACTCGGCAGCAACACAGCCGCCCGGTTCCCAAGCGCCGCCCCTCCACGCACCAGGACGGCAACGGCGACGCCGTCCCGTGCCCCCAACAATTCCAGTGTATCTGGTCGCTGCAAGCAGATCCCAGCATACATACATGCATCTGCCGCCACAGTGCGGCTGCTGCGATCGCAGCCGGCAGCGTACATGGGCTGCCGCGGCGTAGCCAAGCTGGGACTGGGAGTACCATGGATGGGTGGGGGCACCTATAAACCATATGATTTCTCGTAACCTTCAGCTTGACGACAAACACAAGGGCCATACTGTATCGCACATGGATGTCCTGCTGTCTCGTGATAGGGGGCAAACATATCTCGACCGGCGAAGCTGAAAAAGAACGAGGACCAAGCCCTGTTAGCTTAACACAACTAATTAGGCCACACCACCACTGAGATTCATGGTCGCAAAATAGAGTGCTACGCTGTACCTGCACGGCCACACCGTCGCCGCAACCTTTTCACATCGTCCTCCTGGTGTTCCGTTGCAAGAGCTCCCTCGTGGAACATCACATCAGCCGCGGCCGCGGATACTGACAGTGGTGTGCAACCTACAGGGAACAGTCACCCATTAGCACGAGGTGATCACCACCGAAGTGCCTTGCAAGCTCATGATTACCTGATTATCACCGGACAGTTCCATCTGTGGCCTGGGAAGGGGACAGATCCTGCCAGCGATGCTGTCTCATCCTGGATACACATGTTCCGGTCTCGCAATGCTTCTGGCTGGAGTTCACTCGTTGTTAGACTAACGAATGAGCAGCCATTTGTTCATCAGACCTGCAACAGAAGAGCACTGCCTGAAATTTTGTAACCATTATTATTATAGTGTAAAGATAGAATGCATCTCCGGCACAAGGCTAACCACATTTCCCCCCAAGTTCCCCCAGACAATGCTCAGCGGTTATCTTCAACAACTCAAATACTGTAAACATTTATATGGAGCGATCTGCAATCACGCCACGCCAATCACCAACTCCCTTCAGAAAACACAAGATTCGGTCAGTAATACAGTTTGGCAAAGCAAATGAACTCAGGACAATCAGAAAACATAAGGTGATGCATTACTTTTCAGATGCTGTAAACTGTGAGCATGTTCAAATAAGTTTTGTTAGGAAGTCCATAGACTAAGAAGCACACTGAACTAGCTTAATGTAACTAAACCAGGCCAATCGGGGTACCAGAGCCTAAAAAATCAACTAAATAACACAAGCCAGCTATACGAGTAGCCAACATAAAGAAACTACTGTGGAATTAAAATTCTAAACAAATGCACCAATATGTTCAAAAAATAATAAACACATCAGGCATTTAAGATTGCACTTCATGGCTACATGAACTCAGCTAATACGCATGTGCGCATTGTAGAAGTTTAACGTCTTCAGTTGTTGGAATTTATGCACATTTCATCAAGTCCACTTGCAATTTGCAAGCATAAAGATTCTAATCAAATGGTCTGACAAAGATCCTAAACTTATTTTTCTTACTATATTCAATCTAAATAAATAAAAAACAAGCGCATAGTAAAGGTTGTTTATGACCAAAATGAAACAAATCATACACTCTACAGAAACACACATTACTAGATCACATTAGTAGTAAAGCAATACATCTTCAAAGCCTTATAGTTAACTAATAACAAGGATGTGGTACTCCACTATTTTCTTGGAACAGTTACAGCAGTAGGCAACTCCTGGAGAATACTAATTAACTAATGAGACAAACTGTAGCTATTAGGGTGGTCTACTTTTAGACCCTGCAACCATGTTGTAATGCAGAGTAAGGTACTTACAAACTACAAACATCTAACATGGTTCTGACGTATCCCAATTCCAAAACTCATAGCTAAGATCCACACTAAAAGATGAAAGTGGCAGCTAGCTCAAGCAGCAGACCATACTGCCATCAACGCATTAGTGCCACCCAGCAAGAAGCACCTCCATTTGGGCTTGTCCTCTGCCACCGCTAGAGATCTCTATACCAGGTCACATCACAAAACTATGCATAATAAGACAGCCAGGTGGGCCTCAGGCCTCAGCAACAGTTCACCATTTGGATGTCCTGCAACGATTCATAGGAGTCTATGAGTTATGACACTAACGCAAAAGATACCAACCATCCGAACCACTCATTTTCACAGGTTCAACACCAGAAAACCCAGGACAACAAAAAGCCCAACTCCGGTAAGAAAAGCTATGACTTTAACTGAAGTTATTCACTGCCAGATCAAGGGTATATAGCAGCTGTAGTTTTGCAAAACAAATAACTAAACCATTCTATCATTTGTCATTAGCAAAATACTTCAGTACAATGCTAAACCTCATCAACACATCAAGTCACACTTGATGGCCAGGCGAACTTTGAGAGAAAAAATGTTGATTTTTCTCCTTTTCCAGAGCAGTGGCCTTCCAATCTGAGAAGTAAATTCTGTGATGAACTCTGATAATTTATGCAGAAACTGCATAAGATACTTCACCTGAAGCATACCATATGCAAAAGTATATCTCAATTTTTACAAAAGATTGATGCTTTTAATATCTCAAATCACCTGTAGGCTGTGGCATCTTATTAAAATATGACAAAGTGCCAAAAGAATAAGGAAGGCAGCAGGGGAAAAACTGCCTAGTGCCTACTAATATCCAACTCTAAGAAAGCAACTCATTTTTTCAGATTCAACACTAGAAGAAGATCCGGGACAACAAAAAGCCTAGCTATGGTAAGAAAATCTATGACACATTTTCAACTGCAGCTATTCACTTCCAGATCAAAGGATATATGGCATCTGTACTTTTGCAAGATAAAGAACTAAACTATTCTATCTTTTGGCATCAGCTAAATACTTCAGTACAGCGCTTAACCTCATCAACACATCAAGTTACACTTAATGGCCAGGTGAACTCAGGGAGAGAAAATGTTGGACTGAGGAAAAATATATATTATGTTTTACTGTTACCAAAAGTCTCCACAAGAGCAATGCCCATCTTTAAAGTGGTGGAACCGGTTTGAATCCCGAACAATGATTTCCCTCTCGGTTATCTTTGATATATACTTGGTTGCATTGTGACAATCCCCACAGACCCGCAAATTCTTGTATATGTGGAGTGGAGTCCTTGGAGGAGTACTTATAATGCCGAAGGCAATAGCTAATCTCTCACTATGATTATTCAAAATCTGTTCCTTTTCATCCTGCTCTACATCTTGTAGCACAAAACTGTAGTCAGGAACATAACCTAGACTCTTCATCTTCGCCAAAAGGTCCTGCAGCTCTCTCTGGATTTCTTCATGTTGAGGGTGGGGTTCTGTCTGGGTGCCACTGTAAAATACACTTACTGATCCTTTCACCTCCATTGAACTCCATCCAGGGGTCTTTTGCAAATTCTGGCGTCTGACCAAAGACCTTACTGCATCAACTCCATCCCATTTCCCAATCTTTGCATACATATTTGACATCAAAACATAATATCCTACATTCTCAGGATCAAGTTCATATAGGTTTTGTGAAGCCACTTTACCCATTTCAACATTCCCATGAATCCTGCAGGCACCAAGCAACGCACCCCATACAGCAGAGTCAGGCTTAATTGGCATACCTTGTATGAATTCAAAAGCTTCATCCAACTGACCAGCCCTACCAAGCATATCTACCATGCATGCATAGTGTTTTGCAATAGGTGCAATCCCATACACAGTTTGCATTGATTCAAAGAAACTGCGACCTTGATCAACTAAGCCAGCATGGCTACAAGCAGCCAATAATGAAACAAATGTGACATGGTCAGGCTTAATTCCTTCTTGTTGCATTTGTGAGAAGAGATCAAGTGCCTTTGCACCATGCCCATGAACTCCAAGACCAGCTATGATGGCATTCCAAGTACCAGTGCTCCTTCTAGGCATATGCTCAAACAAAACCATTGCTTCCGCCAGCTTCCCACATTTAGCATACAAGTCTATCAGACAAGTACAGACATACATATCAAGATTTAGACCAGTCTTAATAGACAGTGCATGCATTCGCATTCCCTGCTGCAATGCACCAAGGTTCGAGTATGCAGGCAAAACACTGACAAATGTCCCTTGGACCGGCTTCAGGCCATCATGCTTCTGCATGTGATTGTATGCAATGATTGCCTCATTGGAAAGTCCATTCTGCATATACCCTGTGATCAACGTGTTCCAGGACACGACATCTTGAGCAGGCAAGTTATCAAACACCCTCTGGGCAGCTTCAATCTTTGATAGCTTAGCATACATATCAACCATAGCATTTCGGGCAATGATGTCACCGGCATCCCACCCCCGCCTTATCACATAGCAATGCGCTGACTTTGCACCATGTTCATCCCCACACTGAGCAACAGCAGATGCCAGGCTGACAAGTGTGAGCACGTCAGGGTTAACCCCACTTTCCTTCATACCATAGAACAGCTCAACCGCAGAAGCAACCTTCCCACCTTGCTCATATGCTGAAATGATTGAATTCCATGTGACTAGATCCCGCAATGCCATTCCATCAAACACGCACTGCGCCTCGTCCAGCATCCCCAGCTTCCCGTACACGTCGATCAAGGCATTGCACACAAATAGCTCTCCGTCCAGCCCATGCTTCACCGCGTACACGTGCATGACCAGAGCGAGCGCTCTGTCCCCCAGCAGGACGCACATCGGCAGCACGCTCGAGAGCGTCACCGCATCCCCGGCAAGCCCCTCGCCGACCATCCTCCTGAACAGCGCCACCGCGTCCTCCGCCCGCGCGTTGCGGCACAGCCCGGAGAGCATCGCGTTCCACGCGGGCACGTCCCGCTCGGGCATTTCGTCGAACACCCTGTACGCCTCGGCGACGCGGCCGAAGCGGAGGTAGGCGTGGACGAGGGAGCCCGCTGCGAAGACGTTGGGGTGGAGGAGGCCCAGGCGGAGCGCGGAGGCGTGGAGCTGCGCAGCGGTGGACGGGCCGGGGGCCGCGCGGACGAGCGGCGGGAAGGTGAAGCCGTCGGGGCGGAGCGGGTGGGCGCCCGCGAGGAGGCGGCGGAGGAGCGGGAACGCGAGGCGCGAGAGGGCTGCGCGGGAGAAGGCGGCGATGAGGGCGTTGGCGAGGAGGAGAGGGGGCACCTGGAGGTGCGGGTCGAGGTGGCGGAGGTGGCCGGAGGTGATGAGGACGGCGTGGGCGCCGCGCGGGAGCGCGGACGATGGCATTGGTGGGCGCGGCATACGCGCCCGCCGCCGCGCGCGCGGGATGTCTCTTCAGTCAATTTTGGATTTTTGGTATGTCAAATTCTGAAAGACACGTGAAACTCAAATCTTGAAATCTCTCCTCACCAACAAATCTCGAAATCTCTCTTCACCAATCAAAAACTGTGGAAGATTGAAAAGTCCAACCAAAACTACGAATTTATATATATTTTTTTTTCAATTTGCAAAATTATACCACCGTTTTGAAATTTAACAAAAATATACCACCAACGCCATGGGTCACGGCGGTTGCAAACTAAACGTCGTGGCGTACGGCGGCAGAGACTAAACGCTGTACGCCACGGCGGTTAGTCTGCAACCGCCGTGGCCCACGGCGGTTGGAGGGCGTCCACGGCGGTTGGGGAGACTCCACGGCGGTTAGTCCTAACCGCCGTGGGCCACAGCGGTTTGGCCTAGCCACCGTGGCGTACGGCGGTTTGGATCAACCGTCGTGGCCCACGGCGGTTAAGGTCATTTAGTTTTTTTACTTTATGAAAGTAAAAATAGAAAATTGAGGAATATTGGTTCAATTATTAACAGCACAATCACAATAAGATCCAGTTCAAATATTACAGTATCATGATTCAAATTAAATAGTAGTTCAAATATTATAGCACTGCAGGAAAAACTACAACATCATACAAAATGACAAACTTCAGCAATTCTTGCGATGTAACGACGAAGGTTTAGCTTTCTTGGTAGTCTTTATAGTATGTGGATTAGCAACACACGGGTCTGATGGTGGAGCATAACGACCACCCCAAGGAGGTTCCTCTCCTCTTGCAATGGCATCTACAGTTTTTTCTTGCAAATAATGATGCATGTCTGGTGGAGCATAAAGAGCATCCCAAGCAGGTTCCTCTCCTCTTGCAATGACATCTGCAATTTTTCCTTGCAAATAACAAAGCATACCTCTTCCCAACGTGCTCATTTTCTTCGGATAAGGTGGTGTATTTGTGTTTTCCCCTTGTGATGTGAGGAATCACGATCACCACCACCATTACCATCCTCAGCCCCTCCGGCAGCAACAGTAGACATCTCTAGTTACTGTTACAAAATATCTAAACTAATTACACTATTCGAAACTAATTTAACTAATTACATAAAATAAATAAAGAGGAGAAACTTACCTAAGAGAGAGTAGCAGCCCGTGGGGAGAGGGAGGCAGCGGTAGGGTGGGGCGGAATTGCTGGTTGGAACCGTCGCCCTTTATATAAGCGCGGCAGCCGCCGTCCGCCACGGTGGTTGGAACCTACCGCCATGGTCCACGGCAGTCGCAATGATTTTTTTAACTTTATGACAAAGAAAACGCGCTGTTAATAACGAAAAGCAAAGTGACATAATAAAAGTAGTCATCATCACAAATAAGAGTGCTGCTGTCTAAACAATATGCAACCTAATCTAGCAACGCCTCTTCTTCTGGTGCATCCTGTCTGCTCGCGCTGCGGCCCGCGTCTGGTCGCGAGGGTACGTCAACGGGTCAGGTGGGTGGATCTGCCGACGCCAAGCATCAGCAGCGGCATCCGTTGTCGCCATCGCCGCCGGCGACCCTGCAACCTGGTGGGACGACCCTGGCAACCCTCTTAGAGACGGGTGCGTCCCTCCGCTCGCCTATGTGCCTGTGGGTCGCGCGCCTCGTAGCTGCGACCCTCCTGGCTGCGTGCATCCTCCCTCCTGTGTCCACGTGGCTGGCGCGTCTCCTAGCTGCGACCCTCCGAGCTCCTCCTGCGTTGACGCACCCTGCAAGAAGTCGAAGTCGTCTAGGTCGAAGTCGTCGAACCCTCCGTCTGGTCGTCTAGGGTGGAGTCAGAAGGCTCGCCGGTGCCGACGAAATCTGGAACAAATAGCACTATTAAATCATGAATCATAATTAATAGATTTTTGTATTTGTATATAGTTAGAGATATAATTGTGGTCATTACCTGTGTGAAGAGCAGTGCTAGTGGACGAGGAAGGAACAACTGCTGGTGGTACTACTGGTGGTGCTCGTGCTGGTGCTGCTATAGGTCCTCGTGGTACTGGTGCTACTGCTGCTCTGGGAACTGGCCCCCTAGAGGATGCATCCTCCAGGGGGTAGGATGCACCGGAGGGCGCGGCGTGTAGAAAGTGGCCGGGAAGGGTGGCCGTGACGACGACGATGGTGTCTGGTACGAGCGACCAGTCGAGGCGGAGTTGGAGGATGACTGGGGGTACCGTGGAAACAGTGGTAGAGCCGGGTTACCGCGGTAGTTGACCGCGGTAAGGAACCTTGTGGTGATACCCTGCATCCTCTCCCACGTCTGCTCGATATCCTAGTGTGTCATGAGGTGCAGCCTCGCCCTCGACTCCGCTAGAATATGTGACATGTCCGCAATCACGTCGTACTGCAAAAGAAATTATTAGTAAATGTTATAATGTTTAGTACCATAAGAATAATTAGTTGCATTTTCAAACTCACCGCCGAGTCGTAGTGCTGATCCTGTCGCACCGGGTAGGTGACAGCAGGACGATCACCCTCGCCGCATCCGGAACCGGCGTTGGTGGCTGTGGTGGAACGAACATCACACGCGTCCGATTCCTCGGGGTGTACCACTAGATGTACGCCTCCCACGCCGTGTCGTCGTGGGGCCGGTTCTCAGTGATGACGTTCTCTGTCGCGGTAGCCCAAGCGTCCACGTACGGCTGCACCCTCTGAACCCAAGAAACATGTCCGGGGACTCCCCTCCGAGACCACCTATCACAAATTAAACATATTCGTCAGCGGCTCAATCTTTGAACGCGGAATTAAATTTAGAAATTGACGAGAACTCACCTATGGGCATCCGGCGGAACAGTGTGCACCACAGGCAGAGGCGACTCCTGGTACAGGCCGAACTGTCTCATCACCCTGTGGACGGCGTACTCCTCCACGTACATGTCGAACATCAAGGGCGTCTTCGTCTTCCAGTAGTGCTGGTCTCGGGAGCAAAAGGACGAGAGGCTTTGTGGTGCGCGGGCCGCGATAGCCGCCTCTTAGTACGACGTCCACCTGACGTCCGCGTCCGTCAGAGAGTCGAACTGTCCGACGAAGTCCTTGTACGCCCTCTTCGTCTGCTCGTGAGCGTACGAGGTCTGCATATAAACGAAATGTGAATTGACCAAACTAGACAAAATAGAGAGACAAATTAAAGTGAAAATTAAGAAATTACCGTCCGCAGGCACCAGAGCGATCCCATGGTGAAACGGTCGCTGGGGTCATGACCCTTTGGCAGGGGCTCGTACGCCTCCTGGGAGACGCAGGGTCGACCAATCATAAACCGCTCGTGGCACCAGAGCTGAAGAAGAAGAGGACAGCCGAGAAGGATCGCCTGGTCAGAACGACCCTTCAACACCCCCGAGCACAGACCCCTGTACGTGCAGGCAAGAACAGCGTTGCCCCAACTGATCTGGGGCACCGCGTCCAAGGACGCCTCGGCGATCCTCCGAGCGTGGGGGAGCAAGTACCTCGACACCGCGTCTCCCTGCGAACTGCAGAACAACACGAACTCAAATAGCCACAACAGGTACGCCTCGAAGAACCTGTCCACTGTCTCGGCCTCGGCCTCATCTGGCAGGTAATCAGCCTACACAAACAAAATCAAACGTTAGTAACATTGTCTCCATATATTCAAAAACGAAGAAAAATATAAGGTCAAGGTACGTACGCTGAACTGGTGCAACCAGGTCAAGGTGGGTTCGTGAGCGTTCATGAACTCTTGGTACGGGGCGGGGGAACGTTCGTTCCGAGGAACATTCGCGAATCGAGCAAGGAACTCAGTACGTCAGTCGGTCGAGATGTCCACAGGCCCCATTGGCTCGCCCTCACAAGGAAGGCCCATCAACAGGGACGTGTCCTGAAGAGTCACTGTCAGCTCGCCGACGGTGAAGTGGAACGTGTGGGTCTCCGGCCTCCAGTGGTCCAGAAGCGTGCAGAGGAGGGAGAATTCGAACTGGAACCGTGTGATGCGATCCTTCCGAGGAATCACGTCCCGCACTCTGTCCCCCTCGACTAACCGCGCTACAGGCAGTAGTCCTGCAGCGTGTAGCGTGAAACAAATAGGGTAAATTTATTAGTTAAAACAAAAGTATAAATAAAGGTACATATAACAGAGATAAATTCACGTACTTGGGAACCCAACGGTCGTGGATCGGCAACAACGTCCGCGTAGTGCGAGAAAGTACGTGTCCAAGATCCTCTCCGAGGACGGCGGACAGGTACTAGCGGTGTGATGAGGACATCACCATGCTGAACACACATACGCCACGACCTTTCCCATGTTGGGCTTCGTCTCCGACTCAGCTGCCACGTCCATCTCGGATTCAGCCTACACTTACGCACAGTTTCAGCGATAACTCCATCATACGACGTCGAAACGAGGCGTATAAGTACTCGTTGGAAAGAGGACGACGACACCGTCGATTTGGTTCTGGTCCTAGCTCCAGAAGTCACGTGGATCATGCTGTGTGACCACAACAAGGTGCTATGCCACCTATTTTGGGCCAACTTGGCCGTGTATCGAGTCGGGCCCTTGGCCCAAGTCGTGGGCGCCCCCTCCTAGTCTCCCACAACCCTAGGACGACCCTCCCTCTCCATAAACTCAGTAGCCGCCGCCGGTTTAGAGGCGGGTTTTGCTTAGAGTTTTCTGTCGTCGAACAGTCGCCGTTATCGGTTTGTGAAACCCCAACTTTCGTGTGTTAATCATTCATCTGCAGAGTCACTATTTTGAGAGCTGCTTCTTTCGAGTTCTTACTTGTGTTCTTCGTTTCGCAGGCAGGGATTAGCCTTCGCGGCGAGGTCAACCGGATTGTGACACGGTTGATAACCAGAGGAATCGTGGTGCTAAGATTGCAGGGGTCCAGGTCTTTGGATCTGAAGCCGGATCGGTGCGTCACATCCGCCCTAAACGAGTTATCTTTCACCTGACGGAAGATCGGGAGCCCACGTCCCCATCACGGTGCCTGCGGTCGACCTGAGCCTCCAACAACTCGGGCGTCACGTACGTCGCAGCCCGAGCCTGATCCTAAGCCTGATCCATAGCTGCCCCTGCATACAAAAATTAAATAAACAATTAAAAAACTAGATAAAGTAATCTCTACATTTTTTATATTTTCTAGAACAGATAAACTAATTTTCTAAAATTTCTAGAACAGATAAAGTAATTTTTTAAAATTTCTAAACAAGATAAAGTAATTTTCTATAATTTCTACTACATGAAACTTTTTTCTACATTTTCTAAACAAATAAAGTAATTTTTTCGAATTTCTAAACAAGATAAAGTAATTTTCTACTATTTCTACAACATGCAAACTATTTTTCTACATTTTCTAGAACAGATAAAGTAATTTTCTAAAATTTCTAAAGAAGATAAAGTAATTTTCTACAATTTCAACAACATGAAAACTATTTTTCTACATTTTCTAGAACAGATAAAGTAACTTTCTAAAATTTCTAAACTAGATAAAGTAATTTTCTACAATTTCAACATTTTCTAGAACAAATAAAGTAATTTTCTATAATTTATAAACAAGATAAAATAATTTTCTATAATTTCTAAAATATAGAAACTATTTTTCTACATTTTCTACATTTTCTAGAACAGATAAAGTAATTTTCTAAAATTTTTAAACAAGATAAAGTAATTTCATAAATTTCTAAAATATTTTTCTAAACTTCTAAATTTTCTAAACTAATTTCTAATTTTTCTAAACTTCTAAATTTTCTAAACTAATTTCTAAATTTTCTAAACTAAAATCTTAATTTTCTGAACTAATTTCTAAATTTTCTGAACTAAAATCTAATTTCCTACACTAATTACGCTAATTAAACTAATTAAGTAAAGAAAGAAAATTACCTGAGAGAGAAGAGGGAGAGAGACTGCGGCGGTAGGAGGTGGGGGGACGGCGGTCGCCGTCGCCCTTTATATAGGTGCGCCAGCCGTCGTGGGCCACGACGATTAGGTCCTACCACCGTGGCCTACGGCGGTAGCAACCTCTACCGTCGTGGCGCACGGCGGTAAGTTGCCGCGGGCCCACAGCCGGCATCGGACCGTTGGCGGTAGCCCAACCGCCGTGGGCTACGGCGTTTGGACGGCCTGGCGCCGTGGGCCACGGCGGTTGGGCCTATCCGCCGTGGCTCACGGCGTTGGTGGTATATTTTTGTTAAATTTCAAAATGGTGGTATAATTTTGCAAATCGGAAAAAAATATAAAAAAATTCCAAAACTACTACCTCTAGTAGCAATTTGAAATTTGGTCATTTCGATTTTGCAATTTGAAATTTGAAAATATGATGGAACATGGTGTTGACGCTTTCCTAATCAACACACACGAGCGCTAGTTCGCGCAGCAGTCGAAATGCTGAACTCGTCGAGCTCCTGCCCGGACCGGTCTGACCAGTCAGGGGCACCGGTTTGACCGGTGTACGCAGAGGCGCCGGTGAAAACCTACGAGCATCGCCTCGGGAAGGATCCCATCGGAGGTGGCGCGCCTAGGGTTGCTCTGAGGTCGGCAGGCCACTCAAAACGTCATTGATCGTCATCGAGACAAACAAGAAAAGCAATAGGGTTGGAAAAACTAGGATTTGAGAGTAAAAGTTGTAAAAAGAGATGATTGATTGGATGATAGATCCTCAATCGGCTGTGACCCTTTACATTTATATGATGGGGAGGTCTTGCCCCGCAAAGAAGTCCTTTACAACTTGAAAACAATCAGAACTCCTTGATTCGACTCGGACTCGGGGTCCACCGGTCAAGCCCATCGGTCAAACTGGTGTGGTCGTTGCTGGATCGGCTACAGGACCGGACCAGTCAGACCGCCCAGAGACACCAATCTGACCGGTGGCGTCCAACTGATCTGTCTCGTGCCAATTTTAGGAGCGAACACTTAATCATTAGAAACAAAAGAAAATAATGAGTTCTGGGGTAAATAAAGAAGAAAATTTATACTAGAGAATTCTTGAGCACCGGATACATGGAACTGGATGTTATGAATTTGATCAGCCATGTAAATGTGGAACCGGTTCCTCTGCAGTAGTTTGTTTTACCTCATAAGCACACAGGGTGTGTTTAGATCCAGATGAATTGGCTGAATTGGGAAAGAATCGGGGTAAATGCAGATGAATAGTGAGAGGTGATGTGATGTTTCTTGCAAACTTTTTGGATCAACACACACCCTCAGTAGACTGAGTATGCTACAGTGATCGATGTAGTACTGTAGCCACAGTACATGAAGGGTACTGTTTATCAAGATTTTATACACTTATTTTACTTTTTGTTATTTACTGTAGCAGTCAAACTGGGACATCCATGCCAAATCGAGCGGCTCCCAGCGCTTCTACCTTCTTCTAAGGTAATTTTCATCTACCTCAGAGGATCTTATTCCGTAAATGTTGATCATCAACGCCTATACACATGAGTCAAAGGTCATGCAACAAGTATTGTAGTACGTTAGGACTCTCCGACGATGCGTCTGTGGAAGGAAAATTCACTCGAACGAGATGATTCATTTTGGAACGTGAACATGACTCAAACTCTGTAAAAAGGAAGTTGCAATGGTCGGGGAGACCGGCAGCAAATTGACTTTGTTCGGCAGGTTCTTGGCAGATTTGTACGTCAGATTCTTTCTGAGAGAGAAGTACTATGTGTTAATTTGTTCGACATATTTGTTATGAGAGAAAAATACTGTGCAATGAGCCAAAATAAGCAAACGGAGTCACCTCCGACAGAAGCAAGACGAGGTTTTGATCCCCACGTCCCGTATCTTGCCTGCGTTGATGGATTCTACCGCCGCGGCCATGGCGAAGCAACCGGTCCCGTCGCCGTGCGCCGGCGACGACGTCGACTTCATCAGCGGCCTGAGCGACGACCTTCTCCTCCACGTCCTCGGCTTCCTGCCCGCCGCGAGCGACTGCGGCGACATGGTCCGCACGTCCGCGCTCTCCAGACGCTGGCGCCACCTCTGGAAGCGCGTCCCGGCGCTCCTCTTCGCGTCGGGGGTGGACGGCAGGCGGTTCAACGCCATCATCGGCGCGGTCCTCGCCCGGCGCGCCGACGCCAGCGCCCGCGTCGGCGCGCTGGAGATCAGCACCGCGTGCTGGCCGGGGCGGCCCCTCGTCGACGCGTGGCTCCGCCTCGCCGCGGCGCACGTCGCAGGGACCTTCGCGCTCGTCGTGCCGCCGCCGCCTCCGGGGCGCCAGCTCCTCGGCGAGCTCCCGACCACAACGGGCGCCGCGGAGGTGCGCCTGAGCCTGGGCCACGCCACGCTCCCGCTCCCCGCCTCGGCGGCGTTCCGCGACCTGGCCGTCCTGTCGCTCGCCAGCGTCGCGCTCGCGCGCGGTCAGGGCGCCCGGCTCGGCCCGCTGCTTTCGACGCCGTGCTGCCCGCGGCTGCGGAGGCTCTCCATGGAGTTCCTGTACGGTCTACCGGAGCTCTGCTTGGAGGCCGGCGTTCTGGAGGTCCTCGAGCTGGCGTTCCTCCTCGACCTGCGGTGGCTCTACGTGGACGCCGCCACGCTCCGGGTCCTCCGCATCAAGGGCTGCTTCGCGTGGACGGACGAGGTCGCGCGCGCTGGCACCATGGCCACAGTCCGGGCTCCGGCGCTGGTGGAGCTCGCGTGCCCACGCACGCGCGGCACGGAGGTGCTCCAGCTCGATGGCTGCTCTCGCGTCCAGCGTCTCCACAAGATTTCCATCAGGTCGCACCTGCGCCCACGGTGTGACCCCGGCGAGAACAACTTCGCCGTCGAGCTGCTGCGGCGCTGCAACGCCGCTCACCGCCTCCACCTCTGCCTCGAGGTCCCACCGGTATGTTCATGCCCATCCCGCCGTGGATAATCATCGCGACATTAGCTAATATGTAAGGGGTGTGTCTCCTCATCAAATGCTTGAAATTAAGACACCTCTCAATCACTATTTTCTTGACCGTGGATGTTAGATCTAGTGGTGGTTTTTCTGTAAAACAAACAATTGGTTTTTTTTTGGATCAATCACTTTCTTTTTCTGGTTGTTATCCAAATAAGTGATTGAGATCTTATTTAATCTCAATCACTTCCTGTAGCAGCAAATATGAGCTCGTTTGGTGGGTTGGTCCCAGCCCGTTAAGATTAGAGCCCATTAAGGTCAGTTTTTTTAACTCCAGTTTGTATTTTGGCCAAAAAATAATGAAATGGGCTTATGAGCTTTAAAAGAATCATTTCCCCCATTTTAGGGGCCTTTTAGGCTTTTGGTGTTGCCAGACCAACTTTAAATCAGTCTTTTTATGTTTTGATGAAGTGTATATTTTCCAAAAGCTAAAGAGTGTACAAAAACACAGGGTAAGCCCAACTTAGCCTATGTTACATAATACTACCACACAGAAAAATAAAACCGGTGGAAATAACAACATTTTAGCCACCAAAAAGAAAAAAAGTGCATTGGCTTTTTGCGCCAAAAACAAAAGACACCGACAACTCATTTCCAACACCAGGGAAGGCAGGAGATCCATTCTTTCCATCTTCTTTCCCTTAGGAGATCCATTCTCCCACCTCCTGGTGAAAAAATAATGAGAATCAAAACTCCCATATCATGTATATAGATCAAGTGTAAAATGGTATGGATCAAGTAATCAAACCTAATCACTGGTGTCAGCCCCCCTACTCAAATGAAAAACATTTTAGAATTATGTTTTATTTAAGTAACATTTACTGAAACATATGTTTTTTTTTGCAGCTTATGGAGAGAGACCAACAATCAGGATATCAAAACACACCAAATTTGGAGCATGTGGCAGAAGGGATAAGAATAAGACGGCATATACTTTTATGTAGTATTCCAAACTTGTTGGATAAAAAAAGATCATGTCAGAATAAGGTTAACTTATGTAAGTTTAAGTTATAAACACGTGAGCCTTGGAAAAGAAATTTATGTTTATGTCAATTTGTTTACACCAATTTGTATGCTGTGACCTGTGTGTGTAGCTGACAAATGAAGAAAAAACAATGCACTATCAAAGGAAAAAACACATAAAAGTTCAGACATCATATACTTTTAAGGGATGTGACTCAATAATTTTAAATAAAAAAAGATAAAAACACTACAAAAAATATACATAACACCCTATGAAAAGATAACATAAGTAGTGCTGTGAGAACATATCTACATATTAGAAACGTGTAAAGTTACAACTCATTAGGTATAGTAAATTATATTAATCTCATAATGCTCTTTATGGGTAACATTTGTATCAATTAGAAATAGTAGAAAAAATGCAAGTAATGTGAAAAAAACTGGTGACTTATTTGATAGTCAAAAAAATATTGTACATCTTATGAAAAATCTACTAATTTATACAAAATTTATGTAATACTTTATTTAAAAATTATAATAGGGGTAACCATATAGATAGTGCATAAGTTTGAGATCCTAGTGCTGTTTTGCACTTTGAATTGCATAAAAAGAAAATTTGTGTAAATGTTAGGGGATTGTGAGAAAACATTAATCTTAAAAGAAGTTACCTAACCAAGAAAGATATTAATCTTTGAATTGACATTCGAGATTGAGGAGTCATAAAGATGACAAAGCACTGACCAACCTCTCACACTCATCTTTGTACTCCCGTACTTTATCCCTGCAACATCAGTGTTACAAAAACATATTGTTTAGAAAACAACTTAAACAATTCAAACAACAAATAGTCCATCAAACATATTGTGATGAAAAATTGTAACCTGAGCCATGCAACAATGTTATATTTAAATTGCAAAAGTGGTTACTATGTAATATTCATATTACTACTTGAAAGTTTTTTTTTCAAATGGAAACTAACCTTCTAGCAAAGGAAAATGACACAATAATTGTGTAAATGTTAGGGGATTGTGAGAAAACATTAATCTTAGAAGAAGTTACCTAACCAAGAAAGATATTAATCTTTGAATTGACATTCGAGATTGAGGAGTCATAAAGATGACAAAGCACTGACCAACCTCTCACACTCATCTTTGTACTCCCGTACTTTATCCCTGCAACATCAGTGTTACAAAAACATATTGTTTAGAAAACAACTTAAACAATTCAAACAACAAATAGTCCATCAAACATATTGTGATGAAAAATTGTAACCTGAGCCATGCAACAATGTTATATTTAAATTGCAGAAGTGGTACCTATGTAATATTCATATTACTACTTGAAAGTTTTTTTTTTCAAATGGAAACTAACCTTCTAGCAAAGGAAAATGACACAATAATGGACCCTAGATATAAATTGTTAATATATATTTCATTATTGCAAACTGAAAACAAAGGAAGAATCTACACAGTTTATTTTGTGTTATACACAGTTTGTTTGCATGAAGGGGGAAAAGGATAATAATGCCTGCAATACAAAAGGTGAAGAAAAAGTGTTGGGCCTGATGAAGCTAAAATACTACATGTGCAATTGGTGTTGTATTTCCTGCAGGCAACTAGTGAAGGTAACGCAATCATTGAAAAAATGTATGAAAAAAAAGAGCTGATAGCTCTTTAGTGGAGGGTGGCACTTCTATGAGAAAGTCAAGAATGCTATTTAAATCATTAGTGCTGAGTGGAACCTTAGAACTCACAAGATGCACCATGCATAAGATTAGAGGATAAATAGAACTCACTGCTGATGGAACCGAACTGTGCTAATTCTAAAGTGATACAGAGTCTTGTACCTAAAAAAGGAAGATATGCTTAGGCAAAATGATTTTTTAAAAAAATTGAGAAAAATATCAGGGAATTTGAGAAACCAAACCAAAATAGAAGTAACAAAATATTCAGCAAATTATCATCTGTATTCTGAAGGACAAAAGAATCTTAAGTACTGAGATATTGCAGCTTATTTTGCAACAAATCACAACAGTGTTACTCAGTCCCTGATTAGTATGGCTTCCAATTATAAACAAATTATTCTAAAGTTAAATCATCCTAAATTATACGATACTGATGTGACCTTTTGACATACCATAAGTCATGTAGTGATACAGCCAGTGCACAGAAATTTGGAATACCACTTCGCATAACCTGAAGGACAAATAATAACAACAATTATGGCCCAGAAAGTAAGGACTAAAGATACAGCTTAATAAGATAATATCCGCACTCTGCAGATGAAGAGCGACAATGATAGGTACACATGAAAGAAACATGTTTTCAGCTTAAATATATATTTTTTCCAACAATGCAAGAATATAGGAAAGTAACAAAGAAAAACTTTTGAAACTTTGTAGATAATAAATCAGCAACGTAGCGTAATAAAATGTATAACAATAAATCAGAAAACTTAGCGTGCGTCTCAAAAACAAACGTGTGCCAATGGAACCTATTACCACAGGTTTACAGCCAGGAAACACAACCACTATAAATCTGGGTCAATAGTGCATGATGATATCTATGCCGCTAACATACAATAGTTTACATCATCACATAACCACATTGACTGTTATAAACAAGGGAAGCTAGACTAAGCTCTGAAGTCACAACACTTCGCAGAGGTCACCATGACCACCAAACTTGCAGACAAGTAGACGAGGCCACATATGGTGAATAAAACAGGTTTCATGATTCGAGATGATAAAATTAGCTTAGCTTGGTAAAAATACCAATTGTGACTGAAACAAAACAGGGCAAGAATTGCCTTTAAAAAAATTATATGCGACTGAATAGGATGAGAAATTCATATAGAAACACTATCCCGCTACCTGATTGGTGTGAAGCAGGTGGAAAATGTAATTAAATCGATAGATATTTTTCAATCACATGGGGGAGGCATAGGTGATAGGTTTCCACAAACATTGGTGTGAAAATACAGAAATATGGTATGGCAAAGGGAAATTCCTATCTCCTAATTGCACATGCAATTGAATCAGATGGAGAACAAGACAGTATACGCTACAACTCAAAATTTCCAACCAATCTACAAAACATGGTCTAAAATTAGCAAACACAAGTTATAAATCATGCTCCTATTAGTGATATGGTCCAAATACTCCACAATGAAAGAATAACAAAGAACTACAGGATGGGATCAAGATGGCAACAGAAACGAAGGGGCTTCAGATCCAAGGTCCAAGCAACCAAATTAGAAGAAATGGAAAAAGAAGAGAAATTGCTTTCCTCTCTGTTGGACTCACTGAAAAAAAGAGCTCCGCACTCCTTCCTTCATGGCTGCAGTGCGCACCTCCTAGCTCAAAAAGGATTCAAATGACAAGTCAGGATGCAGTGCGAATCCTCATGACTGCCTAGTGTCCCATCCATCTCCCCCAGCCACCCAACAGAGAAGTAAAAAAATTCGTATAGCTAAAAACCACATACTGAAGCGATTACGGGTGGGATCTGGAGAATGGATGAGCCCGCCAGGGGCACCGCCAGTTCGTCGGCAGCTCGTCGTTGCAGCGCCGGGGGACAGGGCAGCGACGACGTGCCCTAATCACCTCCCTCATTCCCAAACCAGCTTCGCTCCCCAAATTCTCACTCCCCCTATCGTCGAAGCCGGCGGCGGCGCGGGGCCGTCCGTGGCCGGCGTCCCCACCGGAATCGCCTCTGCCGCCTGCTCACCGCCCGCCGCGACCGTCTCCCCGCCTCGACCGACGCGAGAGACATCGGTGTGGAGTGGGAATGGGAAAGGATAGGAGAAGTCCTCCTAACGGGTTGCGGGCGCACATGCGGAGTCAAGAAATGTGCAGTTGGCGGGCCCGAAAAGACAAACATGAGGATCGTGATCGTTGAGAGGAGATCAAGCGGTCCAGAAAAAAGTGATTGAGGGAAGATCAAATCTCAAACATTTGATGTGGAGGAAATCTGAATATGTAATGCCTCTCATCATCCTTGGTGCAGAGGGAATTTCTGAACCTCGAGGAAGACGTGATGACGGAGATACCAGACCTCCCCCACGTCACGGATCTGACGGTGGAAGTGAGCTCGCGAGGCTGCCACGCCTTCGGCGCCAGCGTGGCCAACCTCCTCGCGCGGTGCATCAACCTCCGGCGCCTCCGCGTAGACATCATCGACGCGGTAATTAAGCGATCAAGCTCGTGTGCACGTACATCTTCGCGTCTTTGTGTTAAAACAATTCCCCGTTGATTATTTTTCAGATGGAGTTCAGGCGGAAGCCCCCGTGCCTACGCGGGCGCTGCGCCTGCGACGAGCCGGCGGGCTCGAGGAACGAGAGGATCCCGCTGCCGCACCTCCGCGAGGCGGCGTTCGTCGGCTTCGCCGCGTGCTACCACCTCGCGCCGCTGCTGCTCGCGGGCGCCCGAGGCCTGGAGGCCATGACCGTGGTTGCCAGCGGCCGCGAGCTCGCCTTGCTGAGGAAGAGGTGGCGGCCACGGATGAGTTTGGAGAGAGTCCTGGAGTCGCGACTGCCTCGCTCCAGGGGGAGGTGGGCGGCCTCCTGCGCAAGCGCCGCCACCGCCACCGCCGGTGTGCCGGCGTACCGGTGGGCGCCGAGCAAAGCAGCAGCAGGTGGAAGATAGTTTGGTTAGCTAAATCTTTTTGCTCTTCAACAGGAACCTTTAGTAGTTTAATTAGGCATAGCGTGACAGAATTTTTTGTAACGAGCCAATATAGGAGCAAGCCTAACCTCCACTGTGTGCTAGAGTGAGGCTCAGCATAGTTGAAGTTGACACAATGATACATTCAGTTCCTGGAATAAAAAAAATTGCACACCAAGCACAAGCACTGTCCAGATATCCACAATCATTCTTCTCAGGAGTACACAAGAGGAGAGAGATCGAGTGACACAAATGGAAATCTCAAGGGCAATTATTTGGCAAGACGAACGGCAAAAACCACCGTCCCATATTTGCGTGACGACCAGCGATGATGACGACTTTCACGGCCAGCCGTCACCTGCAAAATGCACAATAAATTGTCTCGCAGTCACAGATCCATTGTCGTCACCTTGCATCCTCTCCCTTCCAGCTTTTTCCAAGTGATGTCGTATTCAGAATTCACGTCCAAGCTCCACATCACAAGCTCCTTGAGGGACGGCAACTGCAGAAGCCCCTCCGGGAGCTTCTTCATGTTCCGGAAGCTATGAAGCTCCAGGTGTGATAGCTTTGGCATTGCCTCGACCTCCACCCTCCACTCCTCAATGGAAAATTTATGAAGTTCCAAGTCTTGCAGCCGAGGGAACCCTTTGGCAGAGCAAAGCATGGTTTGGCCTTCGTATCCCTCTAACACGAGTACCACCAGGCAGGGAAGCTTCTCCAGGATCGGCATCGGGTCTTCTTCAATGGTCTTGGCTACTAAATGAAGCCTCCGTAGGCCTTGCGGGAGAAGCCGGCTCTCAGGTAACTTAACAGGCAACTTGAAGCAACCAAGGGTAACCTCAACCAGAGAAGTCATGCTTGCCAATAACTGAATCATCTATGTGGGCAAGTAATAATGGTGCATGAAGAGGGTAGTTAGTTGAGAGTTTTACCTGTATGCCATTAAAAAAGTTGCTCTAGACCTGTGTGTCATTGAAAAGTTTGTTCGCACTCTGGTGCCATCCATTTGAACTTTTGAGTCCTCCATGCTATTCCGTCCATTTGTCCAAGTAACGGTGTCAAATAGACAGGTCAAATGACCATTTTACCCTTAGTGGGCCCAACAATCTTCTCCTTCCTCCTCTGCTCCCTCCTCTGGTTCTCCGTCCTCTGCTCCACCCGATCGCCGTGTTCACCTCCCGCTACAGCCAGCCTCGCCCACCGATGTCGCAGCGGAATACGACCACGACCGCGAGGTCACCGTGGCCACCATCCCCACGCGCCTCGGCCGTGTGACCTCGCGCCGGTTTGTACCACTGAGCTCTGCGCGTGGCGGTCCCGTCAAGGGCGGGCGCAGGCCGCTCCCACCCGTCGCCACACTCCTGCTCATCTTCCGCGTCGAGGGCCTCCACGTCCACCACCGCTTCGGCATCTTCCTTGTCGGCGCCCTGCTCTGTCCCGTGCGCGCGGCCGGCGGGAAGGGGTTTGTGGTGCGCGTGCTGGACTAGTAGGGCGAGATGTGGGAGGAGACGGAGGACAGCAGCAACGCGGCGGTGCTCGTGGACGCGACGGGTGTCGTGGCCGCGTCCACCGCGGAGGCGCTCTGCCCCGATCGCCGCGTGCCGGCCGCTGCGGGAGCGCGCGGGCACGCTCGACCCGGCCGCCGCGGGAGCACGTGAGTGCGCTCGACCCGGTCGCCGCGGGATCGCGCGGGCGAGCTTGACCTGGCCGCTGTGTGCGCGGGTGGGCTCTATCCTCTGTAGATCATCAGCCTCTGCACTTCTCCTCGGGGAGATAGATAGGCAAGGCAAAGCAGGAACGCTGGGGCCATGGACGTCGTGGACTGCGCGTGCGACGGGGAGGGGGAGGGGGGGCGAGATCGAGAAGCACGAGCTCGGGCCCAAGGACATGGAGTCCGACCCGGCGGCGGCACACGAGAAGGAGCACGTGCAACCGTGGCGCGAGCAGGTGACCCTCCACGGCATGGTGGCCGGCTGGCGGCGCTGCTGAGTCGTTGCCTGCTACACCATCACCTTCGGCGGTCGGCTGCTCTGCTTAGCGCACGGCCTAGAACACAGTGACTGCTTCGCTAGGGTTTGAGTTCCAGGGCAAGAAGTAGGGGAGGAGGTGCGCGAGACGTTGGGGAACTCTCCGGGGTAGTCATCAAGGTGGGGGAGGGCGCCATCGTGCCGGTGCCAGCGCGCCATCACCGCCGTCCGCGGTCTGTGCGTGTGCACGGTGAACCAGAGGTAGGAGAAAATGCCAGGGTGCTATTTGTGAGGAGTAATAAAATGCAGGGGATTTTCTGTAAAGTTTGGGGTTTAAGTGCTAAGGTGGAAAAATACCAGGGGCTTAAGTGCTGGATCTGGGGACTATAGTGCAGGGGCATTTTGGACATCTTCGCTGCTCGAGCCCACATGTCAGGTCAGCTAAACGGTGAATTTCTGATGGAACTTGGACGAAATGGCATGGAGGACACAAAAGTTTAAACCAGTGGCACATAGGTGCGAACGAACTTTCGAGTGGCGCACATGTCTAGAGCAACTTTTTTAATGGCATACAGGTAAAACTCTCTAGTTAGTTGGGTCATTTGTCCCAAAAAGACCACCATGTACTTTTTTTTTGAGATTACACAGTACAACGCAGACGCTCACAACACGTACGCACACTCATCCCTATGAATACACGTACGCAAACCCTACCCCTATGAGCACCTCCGAAGGACTGAGCACCGGTAGATCTGGAGATTCTCGAAGTCACCACTGGCGCCTCGTCGTCGACGGGAACGTCGCTTACCACTTAATGCGTAACGCCGGAAAATCCCGGAATAAATCCAGGAAAAGGTGCGACGGGTAGCGTCCCACTGAACCGTCCTACCATTGGACTACAAGCCCATTCGCAGACCACTATGTACTCACTCTGGAAATATTCCCTGTCCTGGGGATCTGGGACATGGAAATGTGAGGACTGGAGCTCTATCTGTGGATGATTTCTAGGAGCTGAAAATCTGTTTTCGAGGTAAACATGCCTTAGATTAGGGATGTCCCATATAGAGTTTGGCACGGCTGATTTGAATCTGGTTTCTCTAAGGTCTACAGTTTGCAAGTAAAGGAATTCTCCAATTGAAGAAGGGAGCGTAGCGTTGTAACATCCCTGATGTTTAAGTAACAGTGATCATCGTCATTAACAAGGCTAAACATGGTACTTGACATAATTGACTTGGTCAAACTTCCAACCCTAGGTCAAACCCCTCAAAGCTAAAGTCAAAACCCTAGATCTCTATACCTATCCCTGATAATCTAGCGCGTTCTCCACTTTTCATATAACAACTTCAAAATCGGCCAATATGAAAGTTGCTCATCTTTGCGTGGGACACATTTCATTCAAATGGTGGTTTTTGAGATTCGAAGTGGAAGACATTCAAAAACTTGGTTAAAGTTCAGAGCAGTGTCTTGACCAAACAGAGAAAATCCCAAAGTTCAAACCATTTTATCTCCAAATCCATGAAGAGTGTCATAGGTCGGCCTTTGCAAAAATTGTAGCTGGTTAGCTGGTCTACAACTTTGCTTTTTGGTGATTTTTGAGTTCCGTTCAAAATTTTGGAGAAACGGGCGGTCAAACAGGGTGTCGCTGAAGTGTGTGTGCACGCCGGCGCTCTGACCGCGCGCCCCGCGTCTCGCGCGCGCGCCGAGCCGCGTCGCCGGCCATCCCGGCGTCCGTGCCGCGCCGTCACCGGGTCCCACGCGCGCGTCAGCACCCCCTCGACTAGGTGAACCTCCCCAAGTCGTCCCCCGCCCGGTTGAAGCCGCCAGGTGGCCGCGCACCGCACGCCCGCGCCGCGCCCCGCCCGCGCCGTGCGCGCACGGCACTGCGCTTGGTCGCCGCTTGCGCGCGCCACCCCTTCCGCTTGCACGCACGCTGGAAGCCGCGTCCGAGCCCGCGCTGATTCCCGCCCGTCGCCGCCTATTTAAAGGGCAGAGCCCCGCCGTGCCGTGCTGCCGCCCCTGCTCCGCCACAGCCGCTCCGCCGCCCACCATTAACGCCGCCGTGGACCTCCACCCTCCGCACCAGCTCGTGCCCGCCTAAGCACTCTAGGGCCACCTCACCACCCCACTGGAGCTTCCCCGGCCGTGTGTTGTCGAGCCCCGCGCCGTACCTCGCCGGAGAACAGGCCGCAGCACCCGCCGTGCCCCTGCGCCGGTGAGCTCACCCTCCCGCACTATCCCGCGCCCGTCCGAGCACCCTAGAGTCACCCTACCACCCCACTGGTGCTTCCCGTGCAGCCCATTGCTCAACACCGGGCCCCTGCTCACCGGTGACTTCGCCGCCGCGGCCGCTCTGCTCCTGCTCCGCCACCGGTGATCGCCGGAGTCCCCTCCAGGTCGGGCAACCCCTGGAATCGACCCTAGGTGAGCATGTGGTTCACCCCCGCTGCTCGCCCGGCCAGGTCCGGCCCCACATCGCCACCGGCGAGCCCACCCGCGCCGCCAAAGGCCTATTTGTGAACTGCGAAATTTTCCTGGGGGCCTCTGTGCAAAAGCCAAGGGTGTTTCTGCAAAAAGATTCTTCCTTGTTCATCTCACTTTGCTGAATCTTGTAAATTCGAGATCAATTCACAGAAAAATCGTAAAAATGCAAACTCAGTTGTGTTGTGCTCCTTGTGTCTTTTCTACAAAGGGAGTTTTCAAATTTCATTGTATATTTTGAATAATTTTGAATTTACCTTTTTAGATAGATCTGAAATAATTCAAATTCTATGCATCATCTGAAGCTAAATTTTGGATATGTTGTTTACCTTGTCATGTTGGTATTCTGGTTCAATTTTGGCACAAAGTTATTAAGTAGATTTTCAATTATGAATTAAAGTTGATTTTCAGCATGGTTCCTATTTATGATTATGTAAATCAATATGTTGATCTTTTGGATCCAATCTTTTTGCTATGATCCTGTTTAATGATTTTGCACCCATGATAAATAGTAGAGATGTTTTTATCATGTTTTATAGGGTCAAGTAATTTTTGCACAAGTTTAACCTTCTTTCATAAATTTAAAGAAATTTAAATTTTCTTTGCTGAGTAAGTGCGTATCTCTTCATGATTGGATGTTTTGTGCTTCCACATGAATTTCTAGCTCAAGATGTGGTACATTTATATTTTATGATTTATTCTTGTCTTTGATGGATAAATCTAGTTGTATTTTTGATGCTAGATATACGGCTTGGATTGATCTAAATTTTTGGCAGTAGCTCATGTGTAGTATGTTGTGCCTCTCTGCAAAGTTTCATGGTCATCTTGTTTGTATTTCTTCCAAAATGAATTTTTGAAATAAATCAAGCTTAATCTATGAATTAAAAGAAAAATAGAAATCACCTTGTTTTCTTTTCAAATCTTTTGGGTTGAGCTTCACCAAATCACACCATGAACTGCACCCATAATTTGGTGAAGAAAAAATATTTAATTAATTTAAATGTGCACACAATCACCATCAAATAAGGAGTTAAACCCCGCACACATACCCCTTTCTTTGATAGGAAGAGTATGCTGGATATATCCTTATCCAGGTGAATGTGGTCACTCATACACCCCCACGTTTACCCCTCAATTCTAAGCTATGTTCTCATTCCTCAGTTATAAATACATGAAGTTAATGCATATGCATGTCGTGTAGAACTTCCGGACGGGAACTACGAGTTGGTGCCGGAATCTGAGGAAGATCTTGAGGAAGGAGAAGTGAACGTGGTGGATGTGCAGCAAGACCCGAACCAAAGTTCGGAGGACTTCATCACTGACTTTGCTAGTGAAGGCAAGCCCCGGAGCATAACCCAGTTTTCTAACTTTTACAATTATGTTATGCAATGCTTGTGCATTTACGTTTTAGGAGTTGAATTGAAACCCTAAATGCATGATCTTAGGTTCCTATGCTCAAATACTAGCATGATAGGTCGCTAGTTGCCATGCTCTAAGGACACGGTAAAAGTCGAGTGATGTTCGTCACTCGCGAGCTATAGGTTTCTTATGTTGGAATCATAAGATTTTATAAATGGATATGCTCATGTGGTAAGAGCATGGGACCGGCTCCGGCCAGTAGGTCTGTGGTTAAGCGTTTGAACGTACTAAACATTTGCCGCGAATGGGACCGGTAAGCCTAGTACCCGATTGGCACGACAAGAGAACTTTAGTGTTACTACTCCTGGGTTCGTCCCCTGCTGCAGCTTAATTGTGGTGCATGTGTGGGGTTGGGGAGGCGAGGCCGAACCAACCACCATGTACCGAGGACTGTAGCCCCTGTTCCCGACCCGAGGATTGACGGGAACCACCTGGTTGGTGCATACCCCACCCCCTTTGGTTTATAGTTGGCTGTTTTTGGGGTGTGCATTCTTTCGTGTGTTTAGGTCCACCTTGCAAGGTTATTAATCGATCGATCGTCGGCCTCTCACCGTTACCCGAGATTGCTTAACCATACACTCTATGTCCCTTAACGATGGAATTGAGAAGTAATATGGATGTATGCTTAATTGTTTGCACAACTTATGCTTGCAATAGTTGCTTACTTAGTAATGGATAACCAACTAGAATTTTGAGCTAAAACTTGAAAGTAAGGACCTACTCTTTGTTGCTTTTCCGCAAAACAACCCACTAGCCAAAGAGCCTTGCATGTCTAGAGAGTTGATGATTTTTCATCACCCGCCGGTTAAGTCTTGCTGAGTATTAGTATACTCAGCCTTGCTTTTGATGTTGTTTTCAGGTGATGTGAATGATGATGGGTTCCCGTAGCCTGGTTCTCTCCCACCCGGTTGGGAAGTTGAGTGGGAGGATGACAGTGCTTAGTGACGTCATGGATGGCCTCCTATGACGTTACTTATGACGTATAGTATTTTATTTCCGCTGTGTTTCGAACTCTGAACTTTTTACCTTATGCAAAGGACTTGGTTTGTAATATTAAAACCTTATGGAGCTTGATATAATAATTTGTGAAGTGTTTATCTCTGGACTCGCCGTTGTGTGAGTTTTAATGTACAAGTCTTCGATCCTAGTTAAAGTGATTTACCGGGCTTGACCCGGCAGAGGCGACAAGTTACTTCTGTATTATTGCTTAATGACCAAATGGAGTGGTTTAGGCAATAATATGGAATTAATTTGGGCGGTTCTGTCACAGCTGGTATCAGAGCTCAATTGTACACCAGAGTTCCTAATACACCCTTAATAACATATTTTTGAAATAAAACTTGCAAGATTAAGGTGTGTTTGCAAAATGCGTTAGGAACGCTAAGGATGAACTAGTCCGAGAGGCCCTAGAGGGATTTTGGGTTCTTTCAGGTGGCTAGTAATATATGGTGTATTTGAACTGACTTCCAGCACTTCTTAAGCCACGTGTTTCATACGTGTGTTGTGCCGCATCACGAGTATGCGAGGGTTGATAGGGCAATCTATTCAACGGATCCTATCTTCTCGGCTGGATGCCCACGTGTTTCATACGTGCGTTTTCCGTATGCAAAGCATGCGAAGGATGATATGTTCTATTCCACATGAACATATCATGGGTTGTGATGTCGCCACGTTTTGCCATACGTGTGCATGATTCCGCATTACGAACATGCGAAGGGGGACACCCTCCATTCAAAAGGGGCGTGTCTTAGGTTGGACGCTGTCCATGCAGCGCTAAACGCATGGGTGCCGTTTCTATGGTGAACGGTAATGTTTGTGGACGCTTTCGTGATGTGCTGGCATGGAAGGTTCTTTCTTTTGCAGGTACACTAACCACGTTCCGGTAGATCGAACGGTTAGTATCCGACTAGCTATTATATGGAGAGACGTATATTTGTGCCTTGCCACCGGCACTAACCACGATTCCTGGGCATGGATTTGCCTTGTGAGGATGTTTAGGACGCTTTTGCATCATGCTAAAAGTTGTTAAGAAGTAAATAAATCACTTCAAAATCTATCCTAAAGCACCTCACCAAAACACCTTTACATCATCCCAATCTTGATAGCTGTCCTTGTTTCTCACTTTTGGATGCTCTGTTGGTCTGAATTTTTCGACCCTTTTAACAGAGTTTTCTGGAGAAAAGTTAGATACAAAAGTTGTGTCAAATCTTGTCTAGTTCCTGCTGTAAAAATTTCCAAATTTTTGAGCAAGGGAATCTGGAGTTATGCTCAGTTTAGTTCCTGTCTACTTGCTGTTTTTCCTGGGAGATAAAGAACTAAACCTTGCTCTATTAGGATATCTTCCTTTTGTTTTTAGCCACACCTTTGAATACCAATTTAGGGTAAAACAACTTCACTGAGTAGCTGGAAAATTTTGTGAATTTTTGGCCTACCAGAATATGAGCTATATGCATTTTTGTACTTTGGACAGAATCTGTTATCTTTTAACTCACACTAATCTGTGGGAGTTTTGTTGATACAGATGGCTGGACCGCTCTTCTGGGAGATACGTCCTGACAGGATGGTCCGCACCGACGGGCTACACCTTGAGGGGTTTGCCCGCATTTTGTGGGACACTCTTTGCTCGTCAGGGTACACCACTCCTCGGACGTACGAGGCATTGGAGACCACGCAGCTTGGAGTGCCTCGCTGCTATGTTCGGGTGACCGTGCCACTTCACCCTACTCACCCGGAGTGGCAGGACCTAAGCATGGACGTGTCTGGCATCCGCATGTTGGAGGCACTTGAGGTTGCTGCTTTGAGAGTGCTGAACGCTTTTGGTGACCAGCACCCTCTCGAGGTTTCTTCGACTCCGGTGGGACTACTTCTGACCGTGGACCCCGCGGATCCCGCGTGGAGGAGCCGCATGGGGAACATGGCAGCGCTTCTGACTAAGAGGACCCCACTAGACATACTGCACGAGATGTCACGGTGCATCAATGCACTGTATCATCTTCAGGCTCTCCGCAGTGTGGCTACCACAGACGTGTCCACCGTTGCTCTTGACACTGCTGGAGTGTTGGGAGTACGGAATCACCACCTGCGCTCCATCTCCCTTGACTACATGGGACTGGAGCGAGACCTTGCTGAGGCACGACTGAGGATCGCTGGACTGCAGGCTAGAGAGGCTCACTGGGTGACCTATATGGCTCAGTGGGCACGCCAGCTCGCTGATCGCCTTCAGACTGTCATAGGACTCCAAGAGCAGCGAGATCAGATGCAGGTTGAGATGGATCAGTTGAGGAATGAGCGCTTGCAGCACATACAAGTAATAGCACAGATGGAAGAACAGTTAGAGTTGATGGATGAGGATCTGGGTGCTGCTCATGGCATGATTGCTATGCTACAGCAGCCGCCGCCGCCACCAGCTCCGGAAGCTATGGAGGATGATCCGGATGACACTCAGTCCATGATAGACAGTGAGAAAGAAGAACCACAGGCAGAGCCGATGGAGATTGCTTCATCTGCTTCTAGCTCCTCCTCAGTAGGCAATCTAGATGACTTCTAGATGCTAATAATTGGTGCAGCATGTGTACTCCTACGATGGTCTAATTTTGGTCCGTGGATGGGATAGACTAACGAAGATGGAGTATTCTTTTGTATGGTTAGAAGCTACATGTTAACCACTAGTATGGTGAAGGAGGACCTAGCATGTGTTGTAATCATGTGTTGTAATTGAGCTGCAAAACTTTCTGCAGCCGTTCTAGTAATCTGTAATTTGAACCTCCTTATGATCAAATATGAGCTGAGCAATGAAAAGGAAAGTTGTTGGAAATTTTATTTTGTGCATGCTCACAAATTTTCACCCTTATTGCTCTTTTGTGCTGAGAGTTATGAATATTTTTGTAACCCTCGGCTGGCTGAAAAACAGCCAGGACAGAGAGTCGGTAAATGAACTTTTCAAGCATGATAACATCAAAATCCGTGTATCAGTTGAATACCAAAGGCGTAGTGCACGAAATGATGCTCCTTCTGACCAAATTTGAGCACCATCCGTTAATCGAGCCGGGAGATATGAATTTTTCATTTCAGTATTGTGGCTGACCCTCCTGAAAAATTCTGCAATGAATGGATTTGTCTCACATGTTCTACTTGTGCATACTTCTATTTGCAAGCTTGTGAATATGTGACTAATCTCTATTCCCTTAATTTTTCAGATGGTGGGTCCCACTCGCAATACTCCCCATGGGTTCGATGATGCTAGTGGCAGCAATCCGCCACCACCACCTCCCATGACACCCAAGGCTCAAGCTGATATGATGCGCCAGATCTTGCACAATCAGCAGCAGCAGCAATGCGGCAATCCTCGTGATGAGCCACAAGTGGCCAAGAATGAACACTTCACGGCTTTGAAGCCCCCAATTTTCACCAAAGCAGAAGAACCTTTGGAGGCTGATGCTTGGATTCGCGCCATTGAGGCCAGGTTCGATGCTCTCACTCTGCCATGCTCAGAGGAGCGCAAAGCCTGCTTTGCAGCCTTACAACTTCGTGGTCCTACCCTAATCTGGTGGGAACACTTTAAGATGACGCAACCTGCTGGACATGCCATTACTTGGGATGAGTTCAAAACAGCATTCAAGACTCATCACATTCCTCAAGGAATGGTTGATCGGAAGATCAGTGAATTACTGGCATTAAAATAAGGTTCTGATTCTGTGTACCAGTATGCACAGAAATTCAACAATCTTTGTCAGTATGGGGGATACCATGTGGATAATGATGCAAAGAAGATGGATCGTTTCCGACGTGGTCTTGATCCTGAGCTTTATGAAAGGCTGAACCCCATCAAGACCGACACCTACCATGAGATAGTGAATCTGGCTATTTCTCAAGAAGATGCTATGAAGAGGGCGCAGAATGCAAAGAAGAGGAAGGCTGTGTTCAACTCTAACAACGCGCCTAATCGGAAGTTTCGCCTTGTGAAGAAGGTTTCCCAGGATTCTTAAAGGAATCAGCGGTCTGGATGCTGGGTAGCTAAGCCTTCCCAGAATCAGCAGCGAGGAGACTATCGCTCTTCTGCTTCCCAGCAGCAGAATTACAAGCCCAATCCTCCACAGCCTAACCGGAATGCTAGGGATGGCAAATGCTACAACTGTGGTGAGACGGGACACTAAGCTAATGAGTGCCCCCGTCCCAAGCAGCAGAGCCAGCGCAACCAGCAGAACCAAGGACGTGGACCTAACCAGAACAACAAGGACAAGGGAAAGAAGCAGACCGTGCAAGTCAAGCAGGGTCGTCTCAACTTCACCACAATGGTGGGAATTCCAGAGGGAGCGGCAATAATGATGGGTACATTCTTTATCCGAGGCCAACCTGTTAAGATTTTGTTTGATTCTGGCGCCACCCATAGTTTTGTGAACGAAAAAATACTAGACAAATTGGGGTTGATCTCCCATCACACTAATGGGGCCTATTTGATCGCAACCCCGGGAGGAAAAATTTCTTCCAACAAAATCACCCAGAGGGTACCTCTTGAAATAGGTAGCAAGACAATTAAAACCAACCTTATCATTCTAGGGTTGGAAGGCATAGATGTTATTTTGGGAATGAACTGGATGACTCAACATAAGGTTGTCCTGGATATCTCTGAGCGAATGATAGAAAACAATTCACCAGATGTCGGAGCTTCAACACTCTATCTTCCCTCTAGAGAGTCTGTGAATCCTTGTGCTTTTGTGACCATAACTTCGCAATTAGAAGATATCCCAGTGGTTTGTGAATACCCGGATGTCTTCCCAGATGATCTGCCGGGTATGCCGCCAGACCGGGACATTGAATTCGTTATCGAACTTCAACCTGGTACGGCGCCTATCTCCAAAAGAGCCTACCGCATGCCACCCAAGGAACTGGCTGAGTTGAAGACTCAGCTGCAGGAATTATTGGATAAGGGTTTCATTCGCCCGAGTTCTTCTCCTTGGGGATGTCCTGCTCTCTTCGTTAAGAAGAAAGACGGTAGTTTGAGACTGTGTGTGGACTACCGGCCTCTCAATGCGGTGACTATCAAAAACAAATACCCCCTTCCCCGCATTGATGTGTTGTTTGATCAACTATCAGGAGCAAAGGTCTTTTCCAAGATTGATCTTAGATTAGAATATCATCAGATAAAGATCCGGTCTTGTGATATTCCTAAAACTGCCTTCTCCACACGATATGGGCTATATGAATTTTTAGTCATGTCCTTCGGGCTGACTAATGCTCCTGCTTACTTCATGTACCTCATGAATTCAGTATTCATGAACGAACTGGATAAGTTTGTGGTGGTATTCATCGACGACATCTTAATTTATTCCAAAGATTAAGAAGAACATGCCGAACATCTCCGCATTGTTCTGCAGCGTTTGAGAGATCACAAGCTTTACGCTAAATTCTCCAAATGTGAATTCTGGCTGGATAGTGTGAAATTCTTGGGCCACACTATCTCTAGTGATGGTATTTCAGTGGATCCAAGTAAAGTGCAAGAAGTGATGGATTGGAAACCACCTAAGTCTGTTCATCAGATTCGAAGCTTTCTTGGATTAGCTGGTTATTATCGTCGATTCGTTCCGGATTTTTTCAGAATTGCCAAACCTATGACTGAACTTCTGAAGAAAGGGGTCAAGTTTGTGTGGGATGAGAGTTGTGAAAAAGCTTTCCACACCCTAAAGCAATATTTGACTTCAGCACCTGTTTTGGCTCAACCAGACAACTCTAAACCCTATGAGGTTTATTGTGATGCCTCAGGTACTGGTCTTGGATGTGTACTCATGCAAGAAAATAGAGTCATTGCTTATGCTTCTCGAGCACTTCGGCCCCATGAATTGAACTACCCCACTCATGATCTTGAATTAGCAGCTGTTGTTCATGCTCTCAAAATTTGGAGGCATTACTTGATGGGAACCTGTTGCAATATATTCACTGACCATAAGAGTCTCAAGTATATCTTCACTCAAGCCGACTTGAATATGCGCCAGAGAAGATGGTTAGAACTTATCAAAGATTATGACTTGGAAGTACATTACCACCGGTAAGGCAAATGTCGTTGCCGATGCTCTTAGCCGAAAAGCCCATTGCAATTGCTTATCCGTGGACACCTATAGTGACACACTATGCCACGAGATGAACAAACTCAATTTGAAAAATGTCAGTCAAGGTGAATCAAATGCTATTGGTATGGAAACAACCTTGTACGACAAAGTTTTAAATGCTCAGTCCAATGACAAGGATGTTAAGAGGATATGACAAAAGTTGTCAGAAGGTGATCCTAAATACAAGTGTTTTCACCAAGACTCAAAGGGTACAGTTTGGTTTGGGCAACATCTTGTTGTCCCAAATGATACTAGTCTCAGGAAGGAAATTTTGGATGAAGCTCATTTGTCCAAATTTGCAATCATCCTGGGAGTAGCAAAATGTACCAAGATGTGAAGGAAAACTTTTGGTGGTCAAATATGAAAGTCGAGATTGCCAAATATGTGTCCGAGTGTGACACATGTCAGAGAATTAAAGCCAGTCATTTGAAAGCTGATGGTGTTCTTCAACCATTGCCGATACCTTCATGGAAATGGGATGATATAAGTATGGATTTCATAGTGTGACTGCCTCTCACCTCTAAGCACCATGATTCTATCTGGGTTGTTGTGGACAGACTCACCAAGACTGCACACTTTATTCCCGTCCATACCACATACTCAGCAAAGCAATACGCAGAGATTTATCTCGAACGTATCGTGTGCTTACACGGAGTCCCTAGAACCATCGTTTCCGATAGGGGTTCTCAGTTCATGTCACATTTCTGGGAGCACCTACATACTCAATGGGGACCAAGCTACATCACAGTGCTGCTTACCACCCTCGAACCGATGGTCAGACTGAGAGAGTCAATCAAGTCCTGGAGGATATGTTTAGGGCTTGTATTATCCATTTTGACAAGAATTGGGACAATTGGTTGTCCTTGGCTGAATTCTCGTACAACAATAGTTACCAAGCTAGTTTGAAAATGGCACCTTTTGAAGCTCTTTATGGGAGGAGATGTCGAACTCCTTTGAACTGGTCACAGGCCGGGGAAAGAAAATTCTTCGGTCCAGCGTTAGTTGAGGAAGCAAAAGAAAAAGGTAAGGTAATACAAGCAAATTTAAAGACAGCTCAAATGCGACAACAACGCTACCATGATCAAGGAAGGAAACCTAAGCCGTACCAAGTTGGTGAATATGTCTATCTCAAAGTCTCACCAACAAAGGGAATTCAAAGATTTGGAGTCAAAGGGAAATTAGCACCACGCTATATTGGCCCTTATGAAATCATTCAAATTTGTGGACCGGTTGCCTATCGCGTTCAACTTCCTGAACAGCTTTCAGCAGTCCACAATGTGTTTCATGTTTCACAACTCAGGAGATGTGCAAATAAGCCGGAGATAAAAGTTATCGTCGAATCCAATGCTTGGATCGAACCCGACCTATCTGTGGTTGAGCATCCTTTGAGGATTTTGGATCAAAAAGAGAGGAAAACTCGACGACATTCGGTAACAATGTATAAAATCCAATGGAGTCACCATACCGAAGAAGAAGCTACTTGGGAGACGGAACATTACCTCAACACAAAGTATCCGGGTTTTCTACAATCTCGCAATCGTAAGTGTTTTCACCTACCTTCATCTTTTATTTTCCGAATCTCGGGACAATATTCTTTGTAAGGAGGGTAGGCTGTAACATCCCTGATGTTTAAGTAACAGTGATCATCGTCATTAACAAGGCTAAACTTGGTACTTGACATTATTGACTTGGTCAAACTTCCAACCCTAGGTCAAACCCCTCAAAGCTAAAGTCAAAACCCTAGATCTCTATACCTATCCCTGATAATCTAGCGCGTTCTCCACTTTTCATATAGCAACTTCAAAATCGGCCCATATGAAAGTTGCTCATCTTTGCGTGGGACACATTTAATTCAAATGGCGGTTTTTGAGATTCGAAGTGGAAGACATTCAAAAACTTGGTCAAAGTTCAGAGCAGTGTCTTGACCAAACAGAGAAAATCCCAAAGTTCAAACCATTTTATCTCCAAATCCATGAAGAATCTCATAGGTCGGCCTTTGAAAAAATGGTAGCTGGTTAGCTGGTCTACAACTTTGCTTTTTGGCGATTTTTGAGTTCAGTTCAAAATTTTGGAGAAACGGGCGGTCAAACAGGGTGTCGCTGAAGTGTGTGTGCACGCCGGCGCTCTGGCCGCGCGTCCCGCGTCGCCGGCCGTCCTGATGTCCGTGCCGCGCTGTCACCGGGTCCCACGCACGCGTCAGCACCCCCTCAACCAGGTGAACCTCCCCAGGTCGTCCCCCGCCCGGTTGAAGCCGCCAGGTGGCCACGCACCACACGCCCGCGCCGCGCCCGCGCCGTGCGCGCACGGCACTGCGCTTGGCCGCCGCTTGCACGCACCACCCCTTCCGCTTGCGCGCACGCTGGAAGCCGTGTCTGAGCCCGCGCTGATTCCCGCCCATCGCCGCCTATTTAAAGGGCAGAGCCCCACCGTGCCGCGCCGCCGCCCCTGCTCCGCCACAGCCGCTCCGCCGCCCACCATTGACGCCGCCGCGGACCTCCACCCTCCGCACCAGCTCGTGCCTGCCTAAGCACTCCAGGGCCACCTCACCGCCCCACTAGAGCTTCCCCGACCACGTGTTGTCGAGCCCCGCGCCGTACCTCACCGGAGCACAGGCCGCAGCACCCGCCGTGCCCCTGCGCCGGTGAGCTCACCCTCCCGCACTATCCCGCACCCGTCCGAGCACCCTAGAGTCACCCTACCACCCCACTGGTGCTTCCCGTGCCGCCCATTGCTCAGCACCAGGCCCCTGCTCGCCGGTGACTTCGCCGCCGCGGCCACTCTGCTCCTGTTCCGCCGCCGGTGATCGCCGGAGTCCCCTCCAGGCCGGGCAACCCCTAGAATCAACCCTAGGTGAGCATGTGGTTCACCCCCGCTGCTCGCCCGGCCAGGTCCGGCCCCATATCACCGCCGGCGAGCCCACCCGCGCCGCCAAGGGCCTATTTGTGAACCACGAAATTTTCCTGGGGGCCTCTGTGCAAAAGCCAAGGGTGTTTCTGCAAAAAGATTATTCCTTGTTCATCTCACTTGGCTGAATCTTGTAAATTCGAGATCAATTCACAGAAAAATCGTAAAAATGCAAACTCACTTGTGTTGTGCTCCTTGTGTCTAGGCCCAACTTTTCTACAAAGGGAGTTTTCAAATTTCATTGTATATTTTGAATAATTTTGAATTTACCTTTTTAGATAGATCTGAAATAATTCAAATTCTATGCATCATCTGAAGCTAAATTTTGGATATGTTGTTTGCCTTGTCATGTTGGTATTCTGGTTCAATTTTTGCACAAAGTTATTAAGTTTATTTTCAATTATGAATTAAAGTTTATTTTCAGCATGGTTCCTGTTTATGATTTATGTAAATTAATATGTTAATCTTTTGGATCCAATCTTTTTGCTATGATCCTGTTTAATGATTTTGCACCCATGATAAATAGTAGAGATGTTTTTATCATGTTTTATAGGGTCAAGTAATTTTTGCACAAGTTTAACCTTCTTTCATAAATTTAAAGAAATTTAAATTTTCTTTGCTGAGTAAGTGCATATCTCTTCATGATTGGATGTTTTGTGCTTCCACATGAATTTCTAGCTCAAGATGTGGTACATTTATTTTTGTATGATTTATTCTTTTCTTTGATGGATAAATCTAGTTGTATTTTTCATGCTAGATATACGGCTTGGATCAATCTAAATTTTTGGCAGTAGCTCATGTGTAGTATGTTGTGCCTCTCTGCAAAGTTTCATGGTCATCTTGTTTGTATTTCTTCCAAAATGAATTTTTGAAATAAATCAAGCTTAATCTATGAATTAAAAGAAAAATAGAAATCACCTTGTTTTCTTTTCAAATCTTTTGGGTTGAGCTTCACCAAATCACACCATGAACAACACGCATAATTTGGTGAAGAAAAAATATTTAATTAATTTAAATGTGCACACAATCACCATCAAATAAGGAGTTAAACCCCGCACACATACCCCTTTCTTTGATAGGAAGAGTATGCTGGATATATCCTTATCCAGGTGAATGTGGTCACTCATACACCCCCACGTTTACCCCTCAATTCTAAGCTATGTTCTCACTCCTCAGTTATAAATACATGAAGTTAATGCATATGCATGTCGTGTAGAACTTCCGGACGGGAACTACGAGTTGGTGCTGGAATCCGAGGGAGATCTTGAGGAAGGAGAAGTGAACGTGGTGGACGTGCAGCAAGACCCGAACCAAAGTTCGGAGGACTTCATCACTGACTTTGCTAGTGAAGGCAAGCCCCGGAGCATAACCCAATTTTCTAACTTTTACAATTATGTTATGCAATGCTTGTGCATTTACGTTTCAGGAGTTGAATTGAAACCCTAGATGCATGATCTTAGGTTCCTATGCTCAAATACTAGCATGATAGGTCGCTAGTTGCCATGCTCTAAGGACACGGTAAAAGTCGAGTGATGTTCGTCACTCGCGAGCTATAGGTTTCTTATGTTGGAATCATAAGATTTTATAAATGGATATGCTCATGTGGTAAGAGCATGGGACCGGCTCCGGCCAGTAGGTCTGTGGTTAAGCGTTTGAACGTACTAAACATTTGCCGGGAATGAGACCGGTAAGCCTAGTACCCGATTGGCACGGCAAGGGAACTTTAGTGTTACTACTCCTGGGTTCGTCCCCTGCTGCAGCTTAATTGTGGTGCATGTGTGGGGTTGGGGAGGCGAGGCCGAACCAGCCACCATGTACCGAGGACTGTAGCCCCTGTTCCCGAACTGAGGATTGACGGGAACCGCCTGGTTGGTGCATACCCCACCCCCTTTGGTTTCTAGTTGGCTGTTTTTGGGGTGTGCATTCTTCCGTGTGTTTAGGTCCACCTTGCAAGGTTATTAATCGATCGATCGTCGGCCTCTCACCGTTACCCGAGATTGCTTAACCATACACTCTATGTCCCTTAACGATGGAATTGAGAAGTAATATGGATGTATGCTTAATTGTTTGCACAACTTATCCTTGCAATAGTTGCTTACTTAGTAATGGATAACCAACTAGAATTTTGAGCTAAAACTTGAAAGTAAGGACCTACTCTTTGTTGCTTTTCCGCAAAACAACCCACTAGCCAAAGAGCCTTGCATGTCTAGAGAGTTGATGATTTTTCATCACCCGCCGGTTAAGTCTTGCTGAGTATTAGTATACTCAGCCTTGCTTTTGATGTTGTTTTCAGGTGATGTGAATGATGATGGGTTCCTGTGGCCTGGTTCTCTCCCACCCAGTTGGGAAGTTGAGTGGGAGGATGACAGTGCTTAGTGACGTCATGGATGGCCTCCTATGACGTTACTTATGACGTATAGTATTTTATTTCCACTGTGTTTCAAACTCTGAACTTTTTACCTTATGCAAAGGACTTGGTAAGTAATATTAAAACCTTATGGAGCTTGATGTAATAATTTGTGAAGTGTTTATCTCTGGACTCGCCGTCGTGTGAGTTTTGATGTACAAGTCTTCGATCCTGGTTAAAGTGATTTACCAGGCTTGACCCGACAGAGGCGACAAGTTACTTTTGTATTATTGCTTAATGACCAAATGGAGTGGTTTAGGCAATAATATGGTATTAATTTGGGCGGTTCTGTCACAAGCGTGCAGGCACCTTCTCAATCTGAGATATCTTAGGTGAATGCACCCACTGATTGCCCTGCCGAAGTTTATTAGGCTGGAGTTCTCTACGTGGAGTACTCTGAGGAATCTCAGCTTGGGTAGGGAGAATGATGGAAGTCTAATGTTTGATGGAAGTTCAAACCTAAACACAGTACGGAGGTTATGTTTTGATGCCAACATGTTACCATCACGAAAGTATTGAAAAGACGAACTGTAGGATGCCATGGTATTGGATGAAGATTCACCGACATGACCTGCAATTTTTGGAGTAAGTAAGGGCCAAAAGTAACAAATAAACTACTTACAAAATGAAAGACTGTTTAACAAAGAGTGGAGTGGAAACCTGACCTACAGTTTTGTCCATGACATCAACAAGACCAGCATATCTCGCTTCTTCCACGCACCAATCATGTAAAATATCATGAATCCTTATTTCTTCAATCCAACCGTGGGCCTTGCTTCGACTATCCACTTGAACCAAACATCTTTGAGCCAGATCACTTATAAACAAAGCAGGTGGGGGTAAGACCGCCCCCACGGTTTTCATTAAGAGAAGAAACCCTCCTCTCGGCTTAGAAAACCCCCGAACCCCGGCTTCACCGGCGAGGGAATTTTTTCGAGGAATAAATTCCCGCGGAGATAAACCTGCGTTCGATGGGATTCGAACCCAGACCGGCGGCGTGCCCATCTGCAATGCCTACCAACCGAGCTACAGCTCGTTCTCGAGCCAGATCACTTATGTACTTGCGTGCTGTTTGTTCCTGTGTGTGCCTTCTTATAGGTGGAATGAAGCCTTCTTGTAACATCCTAAATTTCAAATTGTGGTTTAATAAAATTTTGCTAGCAATTAATGCCTATGCTTAAGGACTATAAGGTTGTATTTAATTTTCTAGGCATTTAAATAATTTTCTTTAATAAAATAAATAAATAATAGGAGTTGAATGTTGCATACATGCTGGAGCATGGTTTTTGAGTGTTTGAATTCAATTCTGAATTTGAATTCAATATTGTTTGCTTGTTCAAAATTTTCAAAATCTCTCTCTCTACTCCTCCCTTCCTTTCTCCTGTTTTTGCTTCAACCCGTTTTAGGAAGTCCGCCGGAGCTCCCTTAGGTTCGCAGCCCAGCTCGTCGTCGCCCCCTCAGCTTCACAGTAGCGCGCAGCCCAGCAACGCTACCGGCCCAGCTCGGCCCGCTCCGCCCGCGCGTCCGCTGCAGTCGCCGACAGGTGGAGGCCACCCGTCATCCCCCACCTCGCGACCGAGGCCGAGCCGGACTCGCGCCCGAGTCCGTACACCGGTGCGCTCCCCCACTTTTTCCGTGGCCTGCATGCCTAGGAGTCGCCTCCCTACCCTATTTATACCTCCACCGCCGTAGCTCCTGGCTCCACGACCCCTAAACCCTAACCCTAGGTCTCCAGCGCCGCGCCGCCGCAACCCTAGCCGCGCCGCCGCCGTTGATCCGCTCTGTCGCCGCCTCTGCGTCGACAAGGAGGAGCTTCGGAGAACCGGGAGGTCAAGGGGAAGCTGCTGGTGCCGTCCGTGTGCGCCGTCATGCCCTGCATCGTCCTTTCGAGATCGCCGGAGCCGCATCACCGCCACCGTCCGCTTCGCCGAGCCTCGCGGCGCCGTCGTCGCTCGAGGTACCACCCTAGTGCCTTAGTTGAGTTCACCGTGTCGCGCGCATCATTCTTGTGCAGTCCGCGTGCCAAGTCGAGCGCCCCAGCTCGATCTGGCTTCTCGCCGGTGCGTTTCGCCGCCGCTTGCCGTCGCTAACGCCGCCGGCGGCCGCTTGCGCACGTCCCCTGCCGCCGGATCGCATATCGACGGCTCAGATTAGATCCAAACCCCAGTCAAACCGAGGCGTACCAGTCAACCCCCGCCTGTGCGCGCCCGTTTTGCATAAGAGCCCCCGATCTTTTTAGATTTGCAGGCCAGTTCTTTCACCGTATAAAGATCCTCGCAGTTAAGTCCTTTTCTTTATAGATTAGACCCTGCGCTTCGGTTTTAGCACCCGAGATCCATAGTTTAAGTTTTATGCTGTAGACCCTGAGTTTATACATTTAATTATGTTTTAGCCCTCGGTTTTTAGCAGTTAGGCCCCTGTAGGTTTAGTTTTCTCGCAGTTAAGCCCCTATGCCTTGTTTTAGCCGTAGAATACGCGTTTTAGCTCCGTTTTTAGCGTTCTTTATATCCACACGATCGTATCGAAGTGTAGAATAGTTTTACACCTTTGTTTTGCTCTATTAATTCTGTTTGATACTTGTTTCTTATTTTATTCTATTGTTTGCCTGTATGTGAATGATGTGGTGCGTAGAGGACGATCGATACTTGGATTTCGCTGCTGTTGAAGAGCTTGAAGATTTTGAGCAGCCACCCGAGTTTGTGGAAGGCAAGTCCTTGCTGCATGACTTTTTTCCCTATACACCTGCATTTTAATTACACCGTTTATTTATTGTTTTGCATTAATACGATGGGACCCTGTGTTTAAGGTGCGACTAGTTCTGATTTACGATATCCTTGATAACCTGGGTATTTTATTTATGTTGGGTAGTACATGCTTAGTTGCTAACTATGGGTTGGTGGTGGTTTATAATGAACACAAAGTTAATTTGATTTATTTATGCTTCCTCATCATTAAACAAGATCACCCTCTTATTAATCGGAACATGGAGCGACCACCCAGGACAACAGTGCAACCACAAGACAAATGACTCTGTCTTGGCCAAATAATTATAAACCTTAGTATGTGTATGCTTTACCTGATAAGGGCGAGGGGGTGCTGGTAGTTGGTGTATAGCCCGGCCCTCAGGCTGATCTGCTCTGTGGTAGCTTCGCAATCTCGAGAGAGGGTTATGCATTGCGCTGTCATGAAACCTAGCGAGCAGCTCATACTAGGGAATCTTTGTAAAGGCTTCATAATGAATCCCTAGCCACTCATCAAAGGAAGTGTTTAAGGGCCTTGCAAACCCGGGCGACATGGGAAACATGACTTGTGGGTAAAGAGGTGCCATCTCCGCAGAGTGTATAAACTGATCGATCAGCCGTGCTCACGGTCACGAGCGGCCTGGACCCTCACATGAGTAACTTATGGAAGACGAACTTAAATTTGTGCATTGCATCTGGTTCGTGTTGCATTAATTAATATTTGGGTTGGTATACACTTTCATTTGCTAGTAATCAGTTGCTTAATAAAATTTGACCAACTAAAAGTGCTTACCGCTTTAACCATGTCAGCCATCCACTCAAAAGGCCTTGCATGTTGTTTTAGTTATATTCTCTTGTTGAGTACAACATGTGCTAATGCTTGTTGATTTTTATCTTGCAACTACACTACTCGAGCTGCTGCTCAGACGTACACTTTGAAGACTTCCCAGAAGACTGAGGAGTTCTAGGCACGTTCCCCAGTCGACTGCCTGTGGTGGACGACCTCGTTTACTTTTTCCGCTGTTAGCTACTCGTATGGTGTGATAGACTATTTGACATTCGGTATGTAATAATAATTATGCTGTGACATTACGTTTTGGTACTTCACTATGTCATTTGCATGTGTGAATATGATCCTGGACACATGTAAATTTATTATCTGGTTTTGCTTCCAAAATTGGGTGTGACAAAGTGGTACCAGAGCCGTGTTGACTGTAGGACGTTAGCCTAGTTAGTAATGGTCGAAATTAAGGATTATTAATAGAAGCCACACTAATGCTTGCTTTATAAAAATCTATTTTAACTGCTTACTCTTAATTTTACCTCATCCTTGTTTATCCATTTGTTATCTTAACTTTATTTTGATATCTATAGCTTATGCTTCTTTCTGCACTTGTCTTCTCTACCTCAGAATGGTTCGTCGACTGAAGACCACTCGTGCAAGCTCCTTCAAGTTCCCACGCTACTTGGAGGACCAGGACTACTACTACTACCCAATGGAGAGAGTAGAGCACGAGGGTGATACAGATGAAGAGATAGAGATGGAGTCACCACCTGCAGCACATGCCCCAGCACCTGCTCCAGAGATCGTCCAAGTGTCTGATGATGAAGAGCTTGCTGAAGAGCCAAAAGAACCAGTTGAAGAACCAGTTGAAGAGCCAGAGGAAGCAGCTGTAGAGCTAGAAGAAGCACAAGCAGAGCCAGCTGAAGTGGATGAACAAGAGTGTGACTCTAGCGATCCTTCTTACTCAGGGGGATCAGACTCAGATGATTCAGACTCAGAAGGCTCAGATCCAGAGGATGAGATGCCAGAGGAGGTATCAGTGGCTGTGCCAGAGAAGTGGCATGTCGTCGCTCGGCACAGTGATGGAGGACAAGCTCGCTTCCCAACACTGCTCAGGAGGTTCTTTCAACATCTCAACTACGATGTGAAGATCGACTACCTAGGGTTGTGGAGGACTCATCCAAGATATCCGGAGTAGTGGGATGTGTCAGTGCACATTATGCACACTCATACTTACTTTGGGGAGTATGAGCTTGGAGTTCATCTTGCTTTGGCTATCAGGGATACCTTCGCTGCTGAGATAGATGATGCTGCTAGACGAGCCCTCTCTGCGTGGTGTTACAAGAAAGCTCACTACATCACCAACACCTCATGGAAGCACTTCCCTCGTCGACCTTTTGGAGCAGTGGGCAGCATTATCCCTGAGGTGTACATGGACATGAACCCCCAGCACTTGGCCCAAGTGGGACTTATTGCAGAGCTCAACACCATGTTGGATAACACCAATATGGAGCTGCGAGGCCTTCGCGCCCAGCAAAAGGAAGACAGGGAGGAGATGAAGAGACTCCGAGCTATCATCGTTGGGCAAGGGCAAGCAGAGGAAGAAGGAGAAGAATGGCATGCGCAGTCACCAAGACCAAAAAGAGCATATGGAGCACCAAGCACCAGCACCCGCGTCATCTTGGATTAGAACTTAGGAGTGTTGCAGTTTTAAGTTTTGAGTCTATGTAATCGTTAGTATCGAACGTCATTTAGGAGTGTGTTTAGTTTAAAGGAGTGTTTGGTTGCTTGTACTTATGACAATTGCTTGATTTGGATTTTTGCTTGAGTGCAATGTGTTGTGGAGTGATGACCACAACGACATTGGTTTAGTAAAAAAGTTGAGTTAGTTGGGGTTAATATTCTGTCTCAATCAATCTTATATTATCATTATCTTTATTCCTTCAATATTAATCCTTGAGCAAGATAAGTTGGTACCAAATCTGTTCACGCAGCCCTCTGATATAACAGTACCATTTTATTTTTATCTCGAGCTACATAAATCCATTTGATGCAAATCCAGTTGGGTTAGTTCAGAAATTTTGTATATGATTTTCTGTCAAAACTTCAGAATCATGGGGTATATATTCTGGGAGTTATGCACGAAGCATTGAAGCTATCTGAATCTGTAAATTTCTGCTGACACAGTCACCTGATTTATTTTATATCTCGGGCTACAGACATCCAATTGAGGTGATTCTAGTTGGGTTGGTTCTGTAATTATGTACACTTTGTCTCAGAATATTTGCACACTTTTTGTCTGTTCACACAGAGAGTTACAACTAGTTCTTTGAGATCAACAGAATCTGCCTTAATCTGGAAATTTGCATTGCATTAACTTTTAAGCTTTTCTCTTGATTCAATCATCTAAATCTGTCCCTAACACTCAGATGGTGGAAACTAGGTCAGGATCAAGAGTCGATCAACCACCTGTGATCCATCCAAGGCGAGGCAGCAGTTCCGGCAGTGTACCTAGGCAACCACAGATCGATCCAGCAATGCAGCAGTTTCTGCAAGCTCAGACTCAACTCCTTTAGAACCTGACTAACACAGTGGCCAATCTGTAGGCTCAAGTCAACAATTCACCCCATGCACAGCAGCAAGCTCTAGTGAATAGGCACAGGGTGTTCATGAGCCACCAGCCTCCAGTCTTCTCTCATGCAGCGGATCCGTTGGAAGCTGAGGATTGGTTGGAGACTATTGAGAAGATGCTCACTATAGCTCAATGTGATGACAGAGAGAAAGTTCTTTATGCTTCCGGGTGACTTCAGGGATCTACTTCCTGGGATGCTTTTGTCGCCACTCATGCCAATCAGAATGCTATCACTTGGCAGGAGTTCACTACTAACTTCAGAAGCCACCACATACCTGCTGGTCTAATGAAGCTAAAGAAGGAGTTCCTTGCTCTCAAACAAGGAGGGATGTCTGTGACAGAGTTCAGGGACAGATTCATTGAATTATCACGCTATGCTCCTGAGGATACTAATGAGGATAGGAAGAAGCAAGAGTTGTTCATGAATGGGCTAGCTGGACCGCTTCAGTACCAGCTTATGTCCCATACTTTCCCTACCTTCCAGGATCTAATTGATAAGGCCATATGCTTGGAGTCCAAGCGTAGGGAGTTGGGAGACCTAAAGAGGAAGGCCACCAACTCTGGACAGTCTGGAAGCATCACTCGTCCCCGCTTCAATCCACAGCAGGGAGCACCGTTTCGCTATGGAGGTCAGAATGGGAACTTTGGGTAGCAGCAGTTCCAGCGCCCCATGAAGCAGCAGTTTCAGTGCCCTACTCAGCAGTTCCAACATCCTACTCAGCAGTATCAGTGTACTGGACAACAGACACCTCACCCTGCATTCCAGCAGAACCAGCAGAGGACTCCTGTTGGCACTCCAGTGAGGCCTGGCGCACCCCACACCCCTGCAGGCAACACTTGCTTCAAGTGTAGTGAAGTTGGTCACTATGCCAACAACTGCCCCAAGAGGACTAATCCAAGTACCCCTGTGCAGAATCAGCAGATGCAGCAGATGAGGAATGGGAACCAGACCCCGCAAGGCAATAAGGGACAACATAGCTATGCACGTGGCAAGGTGAACCACGTGAGCATTGAGACTGCTCAGGAGAACCCACAAGTAGTGCTCGGTATGTTCCTTGTCAACTCCGCCCCCACCTCAGTCTTATTTGATTCTGGAGAATCTCATTCTTTCGTTTCTGCTCCATTTGTGGCTAAACATAATGTACCAATGCAACCTATGAAACAAAACATGATAGTTAGTTCAACAGGGGGGAGATGAAAGCTTTATATATGTGTCCTGATGTTAATCTTAAGATCATTGGAGTAGACTTTTGGGCTCAGTTGATAGTACTGGAGTCAAAAGACATTGATGTCATCCTGGGTATGAATTGGTTAGCTACGCATGATGCAACAATTCAGTGTGCCAAGAGGGCAGTTCTTCTTACCAGTCCTAAGGGAGACAAGGTTATGATTGTAGCTACTCCACCGTCAGCAGTAGAGGGTTCAGTGAATCAGTTGGATGGTAAATCTCTGGAGGATATCAAGGTGGTGTGTGATTATCCAGATGTGTTCCCAGATGAGCTACCAGGTATGCCACCTGATCGAGATGTTGAGTTTGTTATTGATCTTTTACCTGGTACTGCTCCTATTTCTAAGCGTCCTTATAGAATGTCTAGTGATCAACTGTTTGAGCTTAAGAAACAAATTAGTGAATTGTTAGAGAAGAGTTTCATTCATCCTAGTTCATCACCTTGGGGGGCACCTGTTATCTTTGTGGAGAAGAAGGATGGTACTAAGAGGATGTGTGTGGATTATCGGTCACTTAATGATGTTACTATCAAGAACAAGTATCCTTTACCCCGCATTGAAGATTTATTTGATCAGATGAGAGGTGCCAAGGTATTCTCTAAGATTTATTTGTGTTCTGGTTATCATCAGATGAAGATCAGATTGTCAGATATTTGTCACATCCGATTTCCGAAACGAAACCAAATGCATCTCATATGTGCACCAGGATCAAGTCACGCACATACGATAGATAAAAGAGTGTAATACCATAACTGTAATCAAATGTACAAGAGTTTAACCATTACAATATTCATTATTACACTCAGGCAGTGGACACGAAGGTCCAATAAAACAAACGATAACTAAACGAGTGACTTCATCTTCGTCTTCTACAGGCACATGACTGGGGGATCGCATGCCTTAGAACTCTTCAAAGTCGCTCCAGTACTCCTCACCGTTGTTCTCATCTGAACAGTGGTAAGCAAGGGTGAGCACTCTTATGGTTGGAGCTTAGCAAGTGGGGGAAACATGCAAGGCTATCAAGGATAGGCTAAGGTTTTGCAGCGGTTAGCATTTTAATGTTGGTCAAGTTTTATTAGCAAGCCTATTACTAGATGTAAGTTTATACCAACCCCAAAAGATTAAGCAGTTGTAACCATATCTCAAAACCATAAGGAACCACAATTTAAATTCATCTTTAAGTTTAATTATCATGTGAGGGTCCAAGCTGCTCTTGACCGTGAGCACGGCTGATCGATCAGTTTTAACTCTGCAGACGTTGTACACTTTCACCACAGTTCGTGTTCCCCATGTTGCCCGGGTTAGCTAGACCCTTAAACACTTCCGAGGTGAGTGGCTAGGGGTCCACTACGAAGCCTTTACAAAGGCATGCAAAAGACTAACGACCCGCATAGTTACAGACCAGGGCAGACCATAACCCTCCCTAATGGTCAGCACCTTGACAAAGGCTGCTACCCCAAAATAACCGGGCTATACCCCTGCAACCCCGGTCCCCCTCTGCCCCTTTCGGATAAGGTCATCAGTTCATTCACACACCTAATTAATTGGCTAAGCCAGAGCCATGTGGACTGTGGTTGTACTGTTTTCTTGGGTGGTTCTCCATGTTCCAATTAAATCATATGATCTTGTCTTAAAACATAACCAACATTTCATAAACATGAAAGTCTGTGACATAAAACCATTTGTAACCAGCCCATGTATAGCAGCTAAGCATTCATCTACCCAAAACATTTATTAAAAAGGGATGATCAAGATGATATGGGTGAAACTCTAGTCATGTCCTTAAAAAGGTGATTTCCCATCAAGTTAATGCATGGCAACATGTAAAAGTAAATTATTATTTAAATATGCAGTTGTATAGGTCCAAGAAGAATATGCAGAGGGAGAAGTCCACTTGCCTTCCTCTACGAACTGTGGATCTTCCTCTTCGAAGAAAGACTCTTCCTGATCCTCTCCAACGGGGTGCTCAGTCGAAACAGGCACGATATCTACGCACAAGCATGAGCAAATAATAAATAAATAAAACAATACACCAAATAGTTCTATATGCTAAGAACACACTGATAAAAAGGTTCTACTCGCTGTTACGAACATTTCGATATATTATACGCGAAAAACGGAGTTAAAACATAAAAGATATGATTAAAACAAAGTACAGGGACCTTTCTGCAAGAAAACTAGGTTCACAGGGTTTATTTGAAAGAAGCCAGGGACTTGAAACATAATTTCATATATAAACAGAGGGGTTTAAGTGTGAAAAAAGTTGAAAATGACCTCTGGTGATAGAAACCAAAGAAGACAGGGGCTAAAACATAAAAATGAGGACCTATTCGTAAGGGTTTATATAGGTGGGAGGACCGGCTTGCGAATCCAAAGAAACTCAGTGGCTCTTAAACAAAATCGCCCCGGTTGACCGGTACGCCCGGGTTTGACTCGCGCGGCCCGGTAGATCTGAGACGTAGATCTCAGATCCGGCGGCTGACGACGTGTGCAAGCGGGAGGCGGCGGCGGTGTCGCCGGAGAAGAGAGCTGCGCGGCGGCGCGCGGCGGCGATTCACTGGAGTGAGCTCGGGAGAGGGTTCCCGGCGGCCATTTCGTGCACAAGCAGGGGCTACGCGTAGCGGGGAAGCTCGCGCACTCAACTAGGGCTTCTGGAGGAGGGCTCGGGCCTCCACGGCGGCCGGCGCCGGAAGGGGGCGGAACAGCCACTCTGGCGAGCCCGTGCGGTTGCTGCGGTGCACAAGAGAGAGGGAAAAAGATGAGGCGGTTTTGCTCACCACGCAGAGACAAAAAGAGCGGGCACACAGTCGACGGGGAAACGCTGAAGAAGGAGTTCAACGTCGACGGCGAGCTCAGGCGGCGGTCCGGCGGACGAAGACACAGCGCAGTTCGACCCCGAGACGGAGATGTGCCCCTGGAGCAAAGAAAAGGAGAACTCAGTGAGCTTCGTGCACAAAGAAGGGGAGGGGAAGGGGACGGAGTACTCCACCGTCGGCGTTCGCTCCGGCGGCGGCGAAAATAGAGGCGACGACGTTGAGTGGAATTTGAGGTGTGCGTGCGTGAGAGCAGCGTGCGAGAGCAAAGAGAGGGGCTGGAGCTCGCGCATGGTTTAAATAGAGCAAGAGAGGAGGAAGGGGAAGTGGAAAGAGCTCCGGTGGCGGCGGGCTTGCCATTGATGGCCGGCGGCTCTTGCGGGAGTAAAGAGGGCAAGAAAGAGGGGGAAACGGAAAGGAAATTGAAGGGGGGTCGTGGACGCGAGGTTTTATGGCTCTTGATTGAGGCCTGAGGATGGAAGGGGGAGCGGAGAGGGCGCGGGGCAGGGTGGTGGTAACTGCGGCGGCGAAGCAGGGGAGGGGAAGTGCGAGGAAGGAGAAGCTGACCGGTGGGGCTGGCCTGCCAGCGAGAGAAAGGATGGGGGAGGAAGAAGGTGGGCCGCGGCTGAAGACGGGCCGGAGTGGGCCGAAAGGAAGGAACGGGTTAGAAAAGATAGGTTTGTTTTTTTCTTTTTCAAACTCCTTTTATTCAAACTTTTTCAACTCAAATTCAAACCAAACTTTTTCCAACTTTTTAAAGTATTTTATAAACTTTTAAAACTTCACACTAGCAACCAAAAACCATGCATAGCCAAATAATGATGCACAAACACTTGTTGTCTCTAAATTAATTAAATTAAATTTAACTACTTTAGAGCTCAAATTAATTAGCAAATTAATTAAATCCTTAAGGCTAATTCTAAAACACTATGTTGCTTAAGCAAATTTTAGTGATGGAATTTTAGGGTGTCACAATATTCCTAAGAGTACATTCTCCACTAGGTATGGACTTTATGAGTACACAGTCATGTCTTTTGGGTTGACTAATGCACCTGCCTACTTTATGTATCTGATGAACAGTCTTTATGGAGTACCTGGATAAGTTTGTTGTGGTGTTCATCGATGATATCTTGATGTACTCCAAGGATGAAGAAGAGCATGAGGAACATCTAAGCTTTGTGTTGCAGAAGTTGAGAGAGCATCAGTTGTATGCAAAGTTCAGCAAGTGTGAGTTCTGGCTTAAGGAAGTTGCTTTTCTTGGTCACATCATCACTGATAGAGGTATTGCAGTCGATCCCAGCAAGGTCAGAGATGTGTTGCAGTGAGAGCCGCCTCATACAGTCAAGGAGATCAGAAGCTTTCTTGGTCTTGCAGGGTATTATCATCAGTTCATAAAAGGGTTCTCTAAGATAGTGAAGCCTCTTACATCACTACTGGAGAAGGATAAGGAGTTCAAGTGGACCGAAGCATGTCAGACTAGCTTCGAGGAGCTAAAGAAGAGATTGACTACCACCCTAGTGCTAGTGATGCCAGATCTGCAGAAGAGCTTTGATATCTGTGATGTGTCTCGACAGGGTCTTGGTTGTGTTCTTATGCAGGAGGGACATGTTATATCTTATGCATCGAGACAGTTGAGGAAACATGAGCAGAATTATCCTACTCATGATCTGGAGTTGGCAGTTGTGGTTCATGCTTTGAGGATTTGGAGGCAGTACATAATGGGGACCAAGTGCCAGATTTACACGGATCATAAGAGTCTGAAGTACATTTTCACTCAGAAGGACTTGAACTTGAGACAGCGCAGATGGTTGGAGCTGATCAAGGATTATGATCTGGAGATACACTATCATCTTGGGAAGGCTAATCTAGTTGCATATGCTTTGAGCCGGAAGGGACAGGCCAATATGGCACTCGCATTCTAGTTGCCTGAAGAGCTGATGAAGGAGTTTGAGAAGCTCAACTTGGGGATGGATGCACAGACTTAGGGAGTTACCTTGGAGGTAGAGTCTACATTGGAGCAGGAGATTCGTCAGGCACAGCTTGAGGATGCTGAGATTAGGGAGATGGGAATAACCATGGAGAAGGGCAAGGCCCCAGATTTCATAGAGGATGATCAGGGAAATATATGGTTTAGGAACAGGATTTGTGTGCCCGATGTGGGAGATCTGCGTGAGAACATCTTGAAAGAAGCCCATGATTCTGCTTACTCCATTCATCCAGGCAGCACTAAGATGTATCAGGACCTTAAGCAGAGGTATTGGTGGTATGGGTGTAAGTGCAATCAAGCCCTCATGGGTTTTGGTGATGTTGACCACACAATTAAAGGATTGATTAGCTTTTGAGAATGTGTGACAGGTTTACATTGAGAGATAGGTGCAAAAGGTAAAAAGGAGAACCCCCATTTTTTAAGTGATGGCTTTCCTTGGCAAGATGAAGATTAATTTATTTTATACTTTGAAATTGAGTTTAGGATCAGCCGTACTATCAAGAGGGATTCTAAAAGTGGCAAAGGTGAAACCAAGTGCATGAAAAACCATCTTAATCAAAATCATCCCAGCCACAAAGAAACCCCTTTCACTTGCTGTCTTGTTGTTGTTCTCCCTGTTCTCAGAAGTTCCGAGGTTCAACCCCGGAGGTTCTGGACTCTCTTCAGACAGCTAGCTTAAGTTTCAGATCTTGGAACCTCCGGAGATTTTCCCAGAGGTTCTGAACTTACCTTTCCAACCATTGCAGATCTGGATCTGGGTATTTATCCCCTTCCCCAACCTAACAGTCATTTGCTTCTTCTCCCCTGCGCTCAGACTGCTCTCTGCTCACTCTCTCTCCATTGCATTGACTCCCACCAACTCGAAGCCAAGATTTGGTCCTTGCATTCAAGTTGAGTGATTCCCTTGTGAGAAAAGAGCAAATCCATTCCCCCTAGTGTTCTTGTGCACTTGGTGAAACCCTAGCTTGCTTGGTGGATATTTTACTCTTGGAGCTTTGCTCCTAGACGGCTAGAGGTACTTGGGAGCTTCCAAGTTTGGTGTGGCAGCCCCAAGGAGTTTGTATTACCCCCGTGTGCTTAGTGGAACCCTCCACCTATTGCTTTGGTGATAGGTGAGAGAGAGGAGAGGATTGAAAGAGATCCTAAAGCCTTTGTGGCTTACCTCAACAATGTGGATGTAGGCTAGTCTTTGTGGCGAGCTGAACCACGGGTTAAATTTGGTGTTTCTTGTGCTTTACATTTCATATACCTTATTTGAGTGCTCTTGCTTGCATTGCTCTAGAACTATTAGGGTTTGTTGTAGATCTGCTTACTACTTGTGATCTAGGGCTTTTGTAGTGTGTAGATCTTCAATTCATATCCTGTCAATCATCTCTGCAGTTCAAGATTTGTTTATCTACTTGTTATCCGCAGGAGTCCTAGAATTTGCTTGCTGCCTGTGAAGTTTCTGCAGTTCCCGGAGGTTGCAGGAAAAACCCCAGAGGTTCTGAGCTGTATTTCTCGGAGGTTCCGAGAAATACCACAGAGGTTCTGGACTCTGACAGTGACTTGGCAAAAAGAATTTGAATTTGTTTTGCAGGCCTATTCACCCCCCTCTAGGCCACTTGTCTTGATCCTTTCAATGGGATGAAGAGGGATGTGGTCTCTCACGTGGCATTGTGTGATACCTGTCATCGAGTTAAAGCTGAACACCAGAGGCCAGCCGAATTGCTTTAGCCATTGAAGGTGCCAGAATGGAAGTGGGAAGAGACCAGTATGGATTTCATAGTAGGATTGCCACGGACACCTGCCAGATATGATTCTGTATGGGTGATAGTGGACAGATTGACTAAGGTAGCTCATTTCATTCCGGTGAAGACTACTCACTCAGGAGCAAGGTTGGCAGAACTTTATATGTCTAGAATTGTGTGTCTGCATGGTGTACCTAAGAAGATAGTGTCCGACAGAGGTACTCAGTTCACGTCTCGTTTCTGGCAGAAGCTTCATGAGTCTATGGATACAGTGTTGAATTTCAGCTCAGCTTATCATCCGCAGACAGATGGACAGACCGAGAGGACTAATCAGATTCTTAAGGACATGTTGAGAGCCTGTGCTCTTAGGTATGGAGGTAGCTGGCATAAGAGTTTGCCATACGCAGAGTTCTCTTACAACAACAGCTATCAGGCTAGTCTTAAGATGGCACCCTTTGAGGCTTTGTATGGGAGGAAGTGCAGAACCCCGCTGTATTGGAGTGAGACAGGAGAGAGTCGATTGTTTGGGACTTATGTTATTAAGGAGGCAGTAAGGCAGGTTCAGATCATCAGGGACAACTTGAGAGCTGCTCAGTCTAGGCAGAAGAAGTATGCTGACACGAAGAGGAGAGACGTGGTGTTTCACGAAGGCGATTATGTGTATCTCAAAGTGCCACAGATCAGAGGTTTACGCAGGTTCAAGGTTAAAGGGAAGTTGTCACCTCGCTTTATCGGACCCTTTAGGATTTCTGAGAGAGTGGGAGAGGTAGCTTACAGATTGGAGTTGCCAAATTAGCTCTCAGATGTGCATGATGTGTTTCATATCTCTCAGTTGAGAAAGGGATTCCAGTCGCGTGATAAGGATCCATTACCTATGGATGGGCTGGAAGTTAAGGAAGACCTCACCTATACTGAACATCCTATCAAGATTTTGGATACTCTAGCACGGGTTACAAGGAATCGGGTGATTAGGATGTGCAAAGTACAGTGGAGTAATCATACAGAGGACGAGGCAACATGGGAAAGAGAGGAGGAATTGAAGGAAGACTATCCACATCTCTTTGCTGATCCATCTGAATCTCGAGGACGAGATTCATCTTAAGGGGGTAGGATTTGTAACACCCTAAATTTCAAATTGTGGTTTAATAAAATTTTGCTAGCATTTAATGCCTATGCTTAAGGACTATAAGGTTGTATTTAATTTTCTAGGCATTTAAATAATTTTCTTTAATAAAATAAATAAACAATAGGAGTTGAATGTTGCATACATGCTGGAGCATGGTTTTTGAGTGTTTGAATTCAATTCTGAATTTGAATTCAATATTGTTTGCTTGTTCAAAATTTTCAAAATCTCTCTCTACTCCTCCCTTCCTTTCTCCTGTTTTTGCTTCGGCCTGTTTTAGGAAGTCCGCCGGAGCTCCCTTAGGTTCACAGCCCAGCTCGTCGTCGCCCCCTCAGCTTCACAGCAGTGCGCAGCCCAGCAGCGCTACCGGCCCAGCTCCGCCCGCTCCGCCCGCGCGTCCACTGCAGTCGTCGACAGGTGAGGGCCACCCGTCATCCCCACCTCGCGACCGAGGCCGAGCCGGACTCGCGCCCGAGTCCGTACACCGGCATGCTCCCCTACTTTTTTCGTGCCCCGCACGCCTAGGAGCCGCCTCCCTACCCTATATATACCTCCGCCGCTGCAGCTCCTGGCTCCACGACCCCTAAACCCTAACCCTAGGTCTCCAGCGCCGCACCGCCGCAACCCTAGCCGCGCCGCCGCTGTTGATCCACTCCGTCGCCGCCTCTCCATCGACAAGGAGGAGCTTCAGAGAACCGGGAGGTCAAGGGGAAGCTGCTGGTGCCGTCCGTGTGCGCCGCCGTGCCTTGCATCGTCCGTTCGAGCTCGCCGGAGCCGCATCACCGCCACCGTCTGCTTCGCCGAGCCCCGCACCGCTGTCGTCGCCCGAGGTACCGCCCTAGTGCCTTAGTTGAGTTCCCCGTGTCGCACACGTCGTTCCTGTGTAGTCCGCGTGCTAAGTCGAGCGCCCCAGCTCGATCTGGCTTCTCGCCGGCGCGTTTCGCCGCCGCTAACGCCGCCGCCGGCCGCTTGCGCACGTCCCCTGCCGCCGGATCGCATATCGACGGCTCGGATTAGATCCAAACCCCGGTCAAACCGAGGCGTTCCAGTCAACCCCCGCCCGTGCATGCCCGTTTTGCATAAGAGCCCCCGATCTTTTTAGATTTGCAGGCCAGTCCTTCCACCGTATAAAGATCCTCGCAGTTAAGTCCTTTTCTTTATAGATTAGACCCTGCGCTTCCTGGTTTTAGCACCCGAGGTCCATAGTTTAAGTTTTATGCTGTAGACCCTGAGTTTATATGTTTAATTATGTTTTAGCCCTCGGTTTTTAGCAGTTAGGCCCCTGTAGGCTTAGTTTTCTCGCAGTTAAGCCCCTATGCCTTGTTTTAGTCGTAGAATACGCGTTTTAGCTCCGTTTTTAGCGTTCTTTAAATCCACGCAATCGTATCGAAGTGTAGAATAGTTTTACACCTGTGTTTTTCTCTATTAATTCTGTTTGATACTTGTTTCTTATTTTATTCTATTGTTTGCCTGTATGTGAATGATGTGGTGCGTAGAGGACGATCGGTACTTGGATTTCGCTACCGTTGAAGAGCTTGAAGATTTTGAGTAGCCACCCGAGTTTGTGGAAGGCAAGTCCTTGCTGCATGCCTTTTTTCCTATACACCTGCATTTTAATTACACTATTTATTTATTGTTTTGCATTAATATGATGGGACCCTGCGTTTAAGGTGCGACTAGTTCTGATTTACCATGTCCTTGATAACCTGAGTATTTTATTTATGTCGGGTAGTACATGCTTAGTCGCTAACTATGGGTTGGTGGTGGTTTATAATGAATACAAAGTTAATTTGATTTATTTATGCTTCCTCATCATTAAACAAGATCACCCTCTTATTAATCGGAACATGGAGCGACCACCCAGGACAACAGTGCAACCACAAGACAAATGGCTCTGTCTTGGCCAAATAATTAGAAATCTAAGTATGTGTATGCTTTACCTGATAAGGGCGAGGGGGTGCTGGTAGTTGGTGTATAGCCCGGCCCTCAGGCTGATCTGCTCTGTGGTAGCTTCGTAGTCTCGAGAGAGGGTTATGCACTGCGCTGTCATGAAACCTAGTGAGTACCTCATACTAGGGAATCTTTGTAAAGACCTCGTAGTGAATCCCAAGCCACTCACCAAAGGAAGTGTTTAAGGGTCTTGCAAACCCGGGCGACATGGGAAACACGACTTGTGGGTAAAGATGTGCCACCTCTGCAGAGTGTACTCGCGATAACGAGTGGCCTAGACCCTCACATGAGTAACTTATGGAAGATGAACTGAAATTTGTGCATTGCATCTGGTTCGTGTTGCATTTATTAATCTTTAGGCTGGTTTACACTTTGATTTGCTAGTAATCAATTGCTTAATAAAATTTGACCAACTAAAAGTGCTTCCCGCTTTAACCATGTTAGCCATCCACTCAAAAGGCCTTGCATGTTGTTTTAGTTATATTCCCTTGTTTAGTACGACATGTGCTCATGCTTGTTGATTTTTATCTTGCAACTACACTACTCGGACTGCTGCTCAGACGGACGCTTTGAAGACTTCCCAGAAGACTTTGAGGAGTTCTAGGCACGTTCCCCAGTCGACTGCCTGTGGTGGACGACCTCGTTTACTTTTTCCGCTGTTAGCTACTCGCATGGTGTGATAGACTATTTGACATTCGGTCTGTAATAATAATTACGCTGTGACATTGCGTTTTGGTACTTCACTATGTCATTTGCATGTGTGAACATGATCCTGGACACATGTAAATTTATTATCTGGTTTTGCTTCCAAAACTGGGTGTGACACTTCTGCTATCCATAATTCGATAAGATCCGATACAGATATGGAGTAATCCTCAGGAAACACAACAAGATAGAGAAAACAAGATTTTAAATAATGATTTGGCAAGTCACTGTAACTTCGAGCTAGTATGGCTCTCATCATTTGTCCATTTTCAGTTGATACCCAACCTTGTAGTAAATCGGACCATGCTTCTACAGTTAATTTTTTTGATAGATAGCCCCCTAAAACAGCAAGTGCAAGTGGTAGTCCTTTACATTTCCATGCAAGCTTTCTCCCTATCTCTTCAAACTCATCAATGTTATGTATTAAGGACCTTCTATATGGTGATAAAGCTTTGGTACTAAAAAGTTCCCAACTTTTTTCATCATCCAAGAGCTTCAGTTGGTGAACATAGGTTGACATTTCAATATGATTAGCAACATCAATCTTCCGGGTGGTTAACATTACTCTGCTTCCATTATTTACATCTGGAAACACTTTGACCATTCTATTAATTTGATTCCATGTATCTGTTTTCCACGCATCATCAAGCACAACTAAATATCTTTTTACCGTGAGGAAGGCTTGTATCTTCTTTCCCATATCATACTCTTCCATCTGACCAACTTCTCTACCATCATCTCTGCCCCTAGTGATTTGTTTCATTATATCCTTCAATAAATCTAGGAAAAAGTCCATTTTTGACCATCCAATTATAGGCTAAGTTTGGTTTTGGCCATCGAACTTCAAAACCGGACATCTTTGACCATGCAACTGTCAAAACCGTTCAAATTTGGCCATCGGGTGGTTTTGATAGGCGGTTTTCAATTTTTTTATTTACAATTTAGTCCTTAGATTTTAAAATGATTATTACTTTTTGCTCATACTTCCGATTTCGGTGATTCTTGCGGTCACGCGTTCATAATGGTGAGCTTTGTCTTTTCAGATGTTATTTATACTATTTTATCACTATTTGTTATATTATTCTTATGTTGTGGTGTAGGAACAACAATATACGAAAAGTAAAATAAACGGGTACAAAATAATATGAACAACATTTTAAAATATAAAGCTCATCGTTAAGAACGCATGACCACAAGAATTATTTAAATCAGAGATACAAGTACAAAATAGTAATCATTTTAAGTTAGGAGGACTAAACTGTAAATAAAATGATTAAAATAGTTCTTGGATATTAAAATGATTACTATTTTTTCCTCATATCTTCGATTTAAGTGATTCTTGTGGGCATGCGTTCCTAACGATGAGCTTTATATTTTAAAATGTTATTCATATTATTTTGTACCTGTTTATTTTACTTTTCATATATTGTTGTTTCTACATCACAACATAAGAATAATATAACAAATAGTGATAAAATAGTATAAATAACATTTGAAAAGACAAAGCTCACCATTACGAATGCGTGACCGCAAGAATCACCGAAATCGGAAGTATGAGAAAAAAGTAATAATCATTTTAAGATCTAAGGACTAAATTGTAAATAAAAAAATTGAAAACCGCCCATCAAAACCGCCCGATGGCTAAATTTGAACGGTTTTGACAGTTGGATGGTCAAAGATGTCCGATTTTCAAGTTCGATGGCCAAAACCAAACTTAACCTATAGTTGGATGGTCAAAAATGGACTTTTTCCATAAATCTACACCCTTAAACTTCTGAGATATAGTCACCCAAGCAATTGTGTTGAAATGTTGTTTGATTTTATCTGAGTTGCAGAGTTTTCTAGCAAGTGTAGTTTTTCCTGCTCCACCCATACCAACTATGGAGACAACACTAAGCTTGTCATAATTTTCAGTTAATTTGTCAATTATTTCCTTTTGATCATCCTCGAAACCGATAACAGTAACATCTTCAAAATTTTGGAGAACAAGACCATGTTGTTGTGGAAGCTCACCATCAACATCAGCCCTGTCTAACTCAGTATTATTACCCAAATCACGTATTCCCAAACTGCTTGCCCTTTCCAGTATCTCCCTAACTTCTTATACGTTGAATTTCATTACCAACTTTATGGAGGGTAATCAAATCACTTGGTAGGCGAGCATACCTTGAAATGGCACCGACAAAGCCCGTCTTGAGCCTGTTTCTCTTCTTCATGTAGTCTACATCTTGAAGGACATCCTCAGCTTCATATGTTGCATCCCTGACCTGGCTAACCCAGATAGTGGAACTTTCACTCCCTGATCTCCGCTTTGTGTCGGCATCTTTGAGGAAGCCCTGAAGCTGGTGCAGTTCATCTTTCAGGAACCCAGCTTCTAGGGTGACTCCGCACAGCAGCATGGTCTCCTACACAGCAAGGTTGCTTATGCTCCCAACCACAGCAGAAACAGCAGGCTCAACCATTGTGCCTTCTCTCTGCTCTCGGAGTCTGAATGCTTGGTCGAAAATGGGGGGTAACAGAATGTCTGTGGCACTAATGGTTTTGTCTTGGGATGCAAACTAACGTTTGCTTTGGAGTAATGGAGTTTGTTCGGATCTTTACTTGATGGTTTACCAAAGCGAAGCACATATGCTAGCAACAGATAGCGCATATTGCAATACCATGGACATCACGGCAAGAATATGCCAAAGGGAAATCTCAAAGCTCTATTTAATTTACGTGGGAGATATTAGCATCATTACAATGAGCCAACGACCTAGTTTAAGCCATCTCGTGTCCAAGTGAAGAAAAGAGGATTCGGTACCGATCACCCCCATGGCAGAGGCATTGTCCGTGCGGAACGGCTGGTGGTGCAGAACCAGGGGCGTACGTGGCGACTATACATCACGCCTGCGATGGATAGCAATCCATTGCAGGCGCGTGATTGGTCGCGAGGGCTGCGGGGGGCAACCGCACGTGGGGATGGGGGATGGGGATGTGACGGTTGTTTTTGTTTCTTTTTATTTTTATTTTTTCTTTTCTTTTTTGTTTGTTTTTATTTCTTTATTAATTCTTTATATATTTTTCTTTTACTTTCTATTTCTTTTTTCATTTTTATTTTCTTATTTCTTTTTTATTTGTTATTTTTTGATTATTTTTTTTCAATTTTATTCTTTTTTACTTTCTTTTTCCTTTTTTATTTTTATTTTTTTGTTTCTTTTTTATTTTGTTTCTTTTCTTATTTTTTACTATTCATATTTTCTATTTTATTTTTTGGTTTCCATTTTCATTTTTTATTTATTATTTTTATATCTTTATTATTTTTTCAGTTTGTTTTATTTTTCTAATTCTTTCCTTTTATTTTTATTTTATTATCTTTTTATTTTTCTTGTTTCTCTTTTATTTCTTCCTTTCTTATTTCTATTTTTGTTTTTTGTTTTTTATTTTGTTCCTACAAACATATACGTTTGTTCTGATGAACAAGTTAACTTGTTCCTACAAACATACGCTTGTTCTATGAACAAGCTAACTTGTTCCTACAAATATATACGCTTGTTCTGATGAACAAATTAACTTGTTCGTACAAACATATATGCTTGTTCTATTGAACAACTCTACTTGTTCTTCAGCTCATCATTTTGTTTCATGAAAATTCACTTTGTTTTAAATAATGTTAATCTTATTCGTATAAACATATACGCTTGTTCTGATGAACAACCTAATTTGTTCCTACAAACATATACATTTGTTCTGATGAACAAGCTAACTTGTTCCTACAAACATATACGCTTGTTCTGATGAACAAACTAACTTGTTCCTACAAACATATACGCTTGTCTGATAAACAAATTAACTTGTTCGTACAAACATATATGTTTGTTCTATTGAACAACTCTACTTGTTCTTCAGCTTCATCATTTTGTTTCATGAAAATTCACTTTGTCTTAAACAATGTTAATCTTGTTCGTATAAACATATACACTTGTTCTGATGAACAACCTAACTTGTTTCTACGAACACATGATTGTTCTAAGGAATAACCTAATTAATTTTTGGTATTTAAAAAATATTTTTTAAAATTTTCATCAAAACATAGTCAAGTGGGATCTTATTTTGAAGATCTCGACACAAGAAATCCAATTTTGAAATCAGAATTTAATTTAAACGCACGGTTTATGAGTTATAACTTTTTAAAATTCTAGATTTGCGTGGGCCCCCGCCTCCGGCTTCCCGCTCCTGCCCGCGCGCCCCGCGGCATGCTGCTGCCGCTGCCCCCGCGCCCCGGCGCGATGGAAGTTCCATCGCGCCTGCGACGCATAATCGCGCCCAGGGGCGTAGCCAAGAGCCGGGAGGGGGGATAAGGATTACATGGTATTATTGCTTAACAAGTGTGATTAGCAAGGAGATTGATAAGCTTTCCCATGGAAAATCAGTGGAGTCAAGGGGGCTAGGCCCCTGCGCAGAGCGCGGCTACATATTGATGACGTCAACGTCCGGACGTCTCTGCCGCGTGCACTACAACCTCACTCATGGACTTTGAAAAAATTGCACAAATGATCCACGATGAGGACAGAATGGCATATTGCGTGCACCATTTCTCTGAATTTGGGAAACGGTCCATCGATCTACTCCCACATGGACTAAGTTTTTCTTAAAAGTTATTTTATTTGAAAAATTATTTAGAAATTAAACTTGCTAATTCTCAAAATTGTTTACCTAGCACTCCCTCATTTTCCAATACTTTAACATACTACTCTTATATATGTGTACTTATCTTTGTCCAGTTATAATCAGTAATTACTATATGCACTTTTTCATCCACACTCTTACATTTTTTTATTTTTTATCGCATCTCTACATATTGTGTTTAGCATAAAAATCAATATTTATCATCACTTCGTCACATACATGTATAAATGGTCTACATATTGACACTCATCCTGAATATATACCTTAAATTGGTATTTCTATATTAACAATGACATGAAGAGGTAATTGGAATCATATATTAGTTTACTTCTGCACATTTGTATAATACACATGAAGATAATTATATTAAGATTTATGTATATTTTTAATTAAGGAGATTTAGATTCAAATATAGGATTACCTCATGTTCTTTCCAACAGTAGCATAGTATATGGGTAATCTAGATTCAAATTAAGGGGTTACTTTAAGTTATTTTTAAGTATTAGTGTTGGAAAATTTTGTTGCAAAATTAGGGGGGTTATTAAATTTTTTTCCCTAATGGTGCAAGTCGGTAATTTTGACGAAGAATATGGGTTACTTTAATTTATTTTATATAATGACATATGTGGGCAATTTAGATATAGATTTAGGGATTACATTTAGCTATTTTCATAATAGTATAGATGGATAATTCTTTAGAAAATATATTAGTGGCTACGATGATTTGATGGTTATATGTTTTGCTTGTTCCTAAGATGGGGGCTAGAGATTTGTAGCCAGGTACCAAAATGTTAGTGTGATGAAATTCGGAGCGGGGCACACATGGATGGAGCAGCAACTGCGCTGCGAGTCTGCAAGCTGAAGCAATGGCAGAGATAGAGAAAGATGCAACCCTGTTTATAGTTTGCTAAAGTTTCTAACGTTTTCTCCTCTCTCTCTCCATCACATCACATTAAATACACCAAAAGACATATGTTCGGAGTATTAAATATAGGTAAAAAAATAACTAATTACACAGTTTTGATGTACTTCGCGACACGAATCTTTTGAGCCTAGTTAGGCCATGGTAGGATAATATTTACCACAAACAAACGAAAGTGCTACAGTGTGCTACAGGAGTTTTAAACGTTGAAAAGGCAAATTTTTCACCGAACTAAACAAGGCCCTATTGGAACTGTTCTGATTGACAGAGCTGGACAGAAATTCGTTTGGAGGCATATATTATCTTATTATTACTTTTTAAAGACTTTTTGAAAGCTCCACACTAATTCTCACGAGTATTTCATCCTACTCGTGAGAAATGGTAGTAAAGGTCAAGTCGGAAACCAGGTCTTGTGTTTTCCTCCTCTTTTTTCATTAACTATGCTGTCATGTCACCAATTTGCTGATGTGTTACCTCATTTGTTAAGGATGGACTCCATCCTACCTGGACTATTGGAACTGCCCTAAGGCATCGATATTATTCCAATAATCTGCGCCGGTGCGAAGACGAACCACCAGTGTAAGACTGCATTAACGACGAGACACCTGCAAAATTAAATGCAAATGATAATTTGTCTTAAGTTATGGAGTATAATCCCTTAATAGAAGTAATAAAATGATAATAAAGGACCAAGACAATTGAGGACCACAAGTGTGTACCTTGCATCCTCTCTCTTGCAGCTTCTTCCAAGTGACGTCGTCTTCGGGACTCAGGCCAATGTACCGCAGCTCAAGCTCGTCGAGGGACGGCAGGTGCAGAAGGCCCTCCGGGAGCTTCATCATTCTCCGGCATTCGATAAGCCCCAGGCGCGAGAGCCTTGGCATTGCCCCGACATCCATCCTCCACTCCTCAATGGAAAAACGAAAAAGCTTCATCTCTTGCAGCCGAGGGAACCCTTGGCCGGAGCAGAGCATGGTTCGGCCTTGGTATCCCCATAACTCAAGCATAACCAGGCAGGGCAGCTTCTCCAGGATCGGCATCGGGTCTTCTTCGATGGCACGAGCTGATAAGTGAAACCTCCGTAGGCCTTGTGGGAAATGCTGGCTGTCAGGCAACTTATCGAGCAGCGTGAAGTGAATAAGGGAAGCCTCAACAAGAAGAGTCATGTTTGTCAGTAAATGAATCATCTCCGCGGGCATGTGTGTCATGACCAATTCGAGAATGGTTAGTTGGGTCATTTGGCTCAAAAAGGGCACAATGTGCTGGAAATATTTAGGGTCTTCGTTGTACGAGATAGGCAAATATAAGGACTGGAGCTCTCTGCTTTGTGCACGATTCCTCGGAGGTAAGGGACTTTTCTGTGCAGGAAATCTATTTGTGAGGTAAACATGCCTTAGAGTAGGGATGTCCCAGATAGAGTTTGGTACGGCTGAGAGCAACGTCGTGTCTCTCAGGTCCAAAGTCTGCAAGTGAAGGAATTGGCCAATTGAAGAAGGGAGCGCGACGTCCCCACACCCTCTGAACGCGAGATATCTTAGGTGAATGCACCCACTGATTGCCTTATCAGCATTCATATAGTGTGACTTTTCTACGTGGAGAACTCTGAGGAATCTCAGCTTGGGTTCGGACAATGAGGAAGAATAACCAAAGGTAACCAGAGTTCGGAGATTAGGTGTTGGCAAGGACATGTGCTGATCACGGTAGTTTTGAAAAGAAGAACGATAGCATATCATGGTATTGGATGATGATTCATCAACATGGCCTGCACGCGGCATAACATGTCAGTAACGACCCAAATAATTATGACTTACTTTCAAAATGAGAGAACTATATACACAAGGAGCGGAGAGGAAGCCTTTACCTGCATTGTTGACGTTGACATCAACGAAACCAGCATATCTTGCTTCTTCGACGCACCAATCACGTAATATATCATGAATCCTTATTTCTTCGATCCATCCGTGGGCCTTGCTTTCTCTAACAACTTGAACCAAACTTCTTTGAGCCAGCTCAGTTACATACTTATGTGCTACTTGTTCCTGTGTGTGCTTTGTTGTACGTGAAATGAAACCTTCTGCTATCCATAATTTGATAAGACGCGATACATATATGGATTCATCCTCAGGGAAGACAGCAAGATAGAGGAAACAAGATTTTAAATGATGATTCGGCAAGTCACTGTAACTTTGAGCTAGTATGGCTCCCAGCATTTGTCCATTTTCAGTTGAAGCCCAATCTTGTAGTAAATCCGACCATGCTTCTACAGTTAACTTTTTTGATAAAGAGCCCCCCAAAACAGCTAGTGCAAGTGGTAATCCATTACATTTTCTTGCAAGCTTTCTACCTAGTTCTTCAAACTCATCAAAGTTCTGTATCAAGGCCCTTTTATATGCAGGTAAAGCTTTCCCACTAAAAAGTTCCCAACTACTCTCATTATCCAAAAGCTTCAGTTTGTGAACATAAGTTGGCATTTCAATATGATGTGCAACATCAATCTTTCTGGTGGTTAGTATAACTCTACTGCCATTATTTACATCTGGAAAAACTGTGGTGATTCTATTTATTTGGTTCCATGTATTTGTTGTCCACACATCATCAAACACAACTAAATATCTTTTTTCTGTAAGGAAGGCTTGTATTTTCTTTCCCAGATCGGTTTCTTCCACTTGACCAAATTCTCTACCATCATCTGTGCCCCCAGTGATTTGTAACATAATATTCTTCAATAAATCAAGAACCTTAAACTTCTGAGATACAATGACCCAAACAATTGCGTCGAAATGTTTTTTTATTTTATTTGAAGTGCAGATTTTTTTAGCAAGTGTAGTTTTTCCTGCTCCACCCATGCCAACTATGGAGACTACACTAAGCTTTTTATCCTTTCCAGTTAATTTTCCAACTATTTCTTTTTGCTCATCCTCAAAACCGATAACAGTAACAGTTTCAAAATTTTGGAGCACAAGACCGTGATCTTGCAGAGATTCATCCTCGACATAACCCTTCTCTAGCTCAGTATTACCCATATCAAGGATAATCTTCAAACGGTTTGCGCTTTCAAATATCTCCTTAATCCTCCTTCTTATATTTTGAATTTCAGTACCGACTTTATGGAGGGTAATCAGGTCACTTGGTAAGCGAGCATACCTTGAAACAGCACCGATGAAACCCTTCTTGAGCCTGTTCCTCTTCTCCATGTAGTCCACAACTTCGAGGACATTCTCAGCTTCATATGTGGCGTCCCTGATCTGCCTAATGCAGATAGTGGCATTTTCATTCCCCGATCTCCGCTTGGTGTCAGCATCTTTGAGGAAGCCCTGTAACCGCTGCAGCTCATCTTTCAAGAACCCAGCTTCACCAATGACCCCGCACAGCAGCGTGGTCTCCTGGACAGCAAGGTCCTTGATGCTCCCAGCGACGGCGGAGAGAGCTGGCTCAACCATTGTGCGTGCCTTCTCTCCGCACTGATCGGAGTCTGAATGTTTGGCCGGGAATGGGGGTGGCAGAATGTGGTTGTCTGGTTGAGGCCTTGAGGGTGGCTGTGACTGACAGGAATGGTTTTGTTTTGGAATGCAAACGTTTGCTTTGGAGTACAGCAAAGTGAAGCACATAGGAGTATGCTACAAAGACAACGCATTGCAACGGTCATCACGGCAAGAATATGCCAAAGCAAAAGATCAAAGCTTCTATTAGTTTCTTTACGTGGGGTACATCATTGCAACGACTGAAAATTGATTCTCTAGTGACCCCACGACAGAGCTGTGTGTGTCGTCTGTGCCTCCCAGCCTTGGTGCAAATGTGCAATATCCGCTGGAGCTGTTAGAAATTGAGAAATTGATGGCGTCGACGTCCCGAAGATCCCTCACTCTCTGGCTCTCTGCAGAGCGCGCTGCGTTCGTACGCTGCGTTTTGATAAGTACAGTGCTCACAATGTACATGAGCAACTAGTAATTAACACAATATTTCATTTATTTTTCGTGGTAAACAGATGTCGTACAAGCCAAGCACTTTCCATGCATGAGGCTAATACAATGCATATATATGGCCCATGCATGTACATGCTTGAGAGAGGATATACATGGGCATGTGACATCCATTGCATTCAACTAACTTGTTGCTTGTTTTTCTATTTCCTCCTTGATTCTTGACATGCTCTCTGTAACCATATCTGACACGTATGATCACAAAGCCAGGAAAGATTTGCACAAAATCTCCCACAAGACCGTTCTCTGATGGTCAACTTACATTATATTTTAGCAGAAAAATATGCAACTGTACAAGATATAAGGCTGGGAATGGTTTGGTTTGAAACCGGTTAATGGTTTGGTTTTCTAATTGGTGTTGGTTGGTTTGGTGAATAATATGGTGACTTATATAATAGTTTGGTTTGGTTTGGTTTAGCAAATGTAATAGTTTGGATGGATTTGAAATGGTCTGAATTAGTTGTATGTGTCACCTAGGTCAAAAGTTGGACTCTAAAACTAAAATTGAACCTCATGAGTTTGTAGGTCACCTGCGTCAACGCCCCAACGTCTCTGCCGCGTGCACTACAACCTCATGGAGTTTGAAAAATTGAACAATGAGCTACGATCAGCGCAGAATGGCATGTTGCGTGCACCATTTCTCCGAATTTTGGAAACTAATCCATCAACCCATACTTCCGCATGGACTAATTAAAAAAACAATTATATTTGAATTTTTAGAAGCTATTAGTACATTTGAAAATCCACGAGTGTAGTTTGCAAGCTGGCGAGAACATTATGGGTGCCACACTTCCGCGAGGCGAGAACATCAATCAAAACTCAAAAGTGCCCGGCTCAGCATATTCACAATCACTCTTCTCGGAAGTACAAGTGGGGTCAGATTCCATTCAGGCAAACTGGCAGACAGTTTGGTGCACGGAAGTGTAAGTACACAAGCAATGCTGCAGAAAGCGACTCAAATGCAATTCACCAAGGACTTTTTTTTTTTGACAAACTGTATTGCGCGTATATTGAAGAATCAGAAACTTATGCCACTCGTCCTTGTGCAGTCATGCAGAGAGACCTGCTTGATCTCAAGGAAGACGTGATGACGGAGATAGCTGATCTCACCCACGTCAAGTGAGCATACCAGGCTGCCACGCTTTCGGCGCCAGCGTAGCCAACTTCCTCGCGCGGTGCATCAACCTCCAGCGCCTCCGCGTGGACATCATCGACGTCACGGCGTGGTAATTAAGGGATGAAGTTCGTGCGAATGCATACACAATGTTAATAACTCCCCCGTTCATTATTTGTTAGATGGAGTTCAGGCGGAAACGAGCCGGCGAGAGGGTCCCGCTGCCACACCTCTATGAGGCGGCGTTCGGCGGCTTCGCCGCGTGCTACCACCTCGCCCCACTGCGGCTCGCGGGCGGCCTGGAGGCGATAACCGTGGTTGCCAGCGCCCGCGTGCTCGCCTTGCTGAGGAAGAGGTGGTGGCCGCGGATGCGGCTGGAGAGAGTGCTGGAGTCGCGGCTGCCTCGCTCTAGGGGGAGGTGGCACTACTAGGGAAAGAGGCTTTCGTCTCAGAGCAAAAATGATGTTAGTACCGATTTTTTTGCCCATCGGTACTAATGTCAGATACAACCGGTACTAATGTCCCGTGGCAAAAAAGAGGTTGACGGAGTCATCCCGTGACAAACATTGGTACCGGTCCGTATTGAGCACCGGTACTAATGTCCCACATTAGTACCGGTGCTCAATATGGACCGGTACTAATGTAGGCGCGGGACATTAGTACCGGGGCTGAATTCCACCCGGTATAAAAAAGTTGGACATTAGTACCGGGTCAAAAATAGCTCCGGTACTAATGCCACGCTCCAAACGGCGCCGTCACAGCCCACCACAGCTGTGCGCGGGGCCCGCGCCCCACCACCCCACGCGCATGCACACACAGCACGGGGACTTCTTCCTTATCCTTTTCTCTAGCTCTCCCTTAGCTTCTCCACCACACACGCAGTACTTCTTCCTTATCCTTTCTCGATTTCTCATCTCCTCCCCTTTTCTCTCCAGGCAAGGCGGAGGCGGCGGCCCGGGCGCGGCCGGCCGGCGGCGCGGAGGCGGCCTGCCCGGGCGCGGGCGCGCGCGGCCGGCCCCGGCGCGGAGGAGGGCGGCCGGCCCCGGCGCGGGCTCGCGCGGCCGGCCCCGGCGCGGAGGAGGGCGGCCGGCCCCGGCGCGGGCTCGCGCGGCCAGCCCCGGCGTGGAGGAGGGCGGCCGGCCCCGGCGCGGGCGCGGCCGGCCGGCGGGAACGGAGGCAGGCCGGCCGGCGGGAGCGGGTGCGGAGGCAGGCCGCCGCGCAGGCAGGCCGCCGGCGCCCATGGCGGACCGGAGGCGTAGGAAGTCCGGCGCGTCGATCCGGATGTGGCGGCGAGCGGCGACCCAGCGCAGGAGGACGGTTTGGTGATTCCATTGTTGGTTGCTCTTGATGCTCGATTCATGAATGTGTTGTGGTGATGATTTCTTGTGATTTTTTTGTAACAAATGGATGTTGTAACCTGAGAATCTTATGGGAATGTTTCAGTTGTAATTTGATGATTTTTTATTGTTGAATCTATCTGTGTGTGAATCTTGTTGTGTGATTAATTGATGAGGAACTGAAGAAAATAAAGTGAAAGAGAAGAACAGAAAATAAGAAAAAGGAAAGAAAAGAAAAAGGAAAAAAGAGGGGGTGGACGGACGGTGACGGGAGAACGGGGACTGACGGGAGGACGGGGACTGACGGACGCAGACGGTAGAACCACATTAGTACTGGTTCCTTGCCCCGGTACTAATGTGAATTCACATTAGTACCGGATGGACAATACCGGTTCGGAAAACCGGTACTAAAAGGGGTTGAGCACCGGTACAAATGAGCTTTTCCCTAGTAGTGTGGGCAGCCCCCCGCGCAAGCGCCGCCGCCGCCGGTGCGCCGGCGTTCCGGTGGGCACCGGGCAGAGCAGCAGGCGGAAGATAGTGGTGCGAGCATATTACGTGGCGTCGCTGAATCTTTTTTGCTTTTCAGGAGGATAGAGGCTGTTCGGTTGGCTATTCTCTGCTTGTTACGGCTTATTTCAACTTATATCTCTCTCACATAATACTATTCAATCTACCAGCCAAACACTATGCTTCCTACCAGCCGAACAACCTCATAGTTTGATTAAGCATACATAGCATGACAGAATTTTTTTTGTAATAACGAGCCAATAGGAGCAAGCCCAATCTCCACTGTGTGTTAACCACGTCAGGTGATTTAGAGCAATCAGGACGTGTTTGGCTGCTAGGGTGAGGCTCAGTATAGTTAACACAATGATACATTTACTTCCTTGAATAAAATGAATGTACAAGCCAAGCAATGTCCAGATATATAATGCAGAGATATACACAGTCATTCTTCTCAGGAGTACTCAAGGGCAGATAGAGAAGGATTAGGGGAAGCAGAAATGGTGGAGAGAGCGAAAGAGTGAAAGACGAACGGCAGAAACCACCGTCCCATGCGTGCGCGACGACCAGATGACCAGGCGTACGACGACTTTCATCACTAATAACTCCACGTCACCCAGGGGCGGAGGTGGGCCGAATTCATGCCTAGAGCCACTCAATGGAGATGATTTGCTAGCTGGGGTTGGGCTTGTATTAGCTACAATAGAATTACATGAAGAATTCGGCCCAGCGCGGGTACTTCGGCACTGACACCTGCAAAATGCACAATAAATTGTCTCGCAGTCACACACAGATCCATATTGCCGTCCAAAGATTGATCAATGAACAAAAGATGTCGGTGAGGAAAATCAATCACATACCGTGCATCCTCTCCCTTCTAGCTTTCTCCAAGCGACGTCATCTTCACGATTCAGGTCCAAGCTCCGCAGCACAAGCTCCTTGAGGGACGGTAGGTGCAGAAGACCCTCCGGGAGCTTCTTCATGTTCCGGAAGCTAATAGCACCAGGAGTGATAGCCTTGGCATTGCCTCCACCTCCACCCTCCACTCCTCAATGGAAAATTCACGAAGGTCCAACTTTTGCAGCCGAGGGAAGCCTTTGGTAGAGCAGAGCATGGTTCGGCCTCGATACCCCGATAACGCGAGCTCAACCAGGCAGGGAAGCTTCTCCAGGATCGGCATCGGGTCTTCTGTAATGGTATCAACTAATAAATGAAGCTTCCGTAGGCCTTGCGGGAAAAGCTGGCTCTCAGGCCATTCTCAGTGGAGATATCATGAACATGTTTATTTAGAGTGACACATCATCTAAAAACGTTTGAGACTATAATGAAACACATCTCTCTCAATGCATAATTTCATCTATTGTTGTTTTCTAAGTTGCATGCAAGACACAAGTTATCTAGGTAACTGTGTAGAGAGGGTATCATCCTCATGAAACTCATTTCACCTCTCTCCTCATTAATACACTGCCACATCATCAAAAGTGTTGACATGACAACCTATTTAATGTCCATAAAACCCTCATTGAGACTGGCCTCAGGTAATTTATCAAGCAATGTGAACCAACCAAGGGCAACCTCAACCAGAAAAGTCATGTTTGTCAATAAATGAATCATCTTTGTGGGCAATCTAGAGCGTGGGCCCAGCTATTAATAGGAGAGTGGTTAGTTGGGTCATTTGTCCCAAAAAAATCTACAGTGATCTTATTCGTCAAATATCTAGTCTCCCGTGCTAGGTCAACAAACAAATAAAAGGATTCGAGCTCTTTCTGTGGACGATTCCTCGAAGCTGAAAATTCATTTTGGAGGTAAACATGTCTTGGAGTAGGGATGTCCCATATAGAGTTTAGCACGTCTGATTCCAAGATGGTTTCTCTCAGATCTATAGTTTGCAAGTAAAGGAATTGTCCAATTGAAGAAGGGACAGTCACACCCCCACACCTTCTCAGCCCGAGATATCTTAGGTGAATGCACCCACTGATTGCCCTGCTAAAATTTGTTAGTCTCGAGTTCTTTACGCAGAGAACTCTAAGGAATCTCAGCTCGGGTAGCGAAAATGGTGATGGAAGTGCGAAGCCAAACATGGTACGGAGATTAGATGTTGATGCTAACATGTAACCATCACGCAAGTTTTGAAAAGATGAACGGTAGGATGCCATGGTATTGGATGAAGATTCACCAGCATGGCCTGCAATGTTTGGAGTATATGGCAGGTGTTTGTAAGGGCCAAATGCTACAAAGTACTTGTACAAAGTGAAATAACTGTATTTATTCACAAAGAGTGGAGAGAAAACCTGACCTGCAGTGTTGTCGATGGCATCAACGAGACCAGCATATCTCGCTTCTTCCACACACCAATCACGTAAAATATCGTGAATCCTTATTTCTTTGATCCATCCGTGGGCCTTGCTTTCACTAACAACTTGAACCAAACTTCTTTGAGCCAGCTCAGTTACATACTTACGTGCTGTTTGTTCATGTGTGTGATTTGCTATAGGTGGGATGAAGCCTTCTGCTATCCACAATTTGATAAGATCCGATACAGATATGGAGTAATCTTCAGGAAAAACAGCAAGATAGAGGAAACAAGATTTTAAAAAAAGTTTTGGCAAGTCACTGTAACTTCGAGCTAGTATGGCTCCCATCATCTGTCCATTTTCTGTTGATGCCCAACCCTGTAGTAAATCTGACCATGCTTCTACAGTTAATTTTTTTGATAGATAGCCTCCTAAAACAGCTAGCGCAAGTGGCAATCCATTACATTTTCTTGCAAGCTTTCTCCCTAGTTCTTCAAACTCATCAATGTTTTGTATCGAGGCCATTTTATATGAAGGTAGAGCTTTCCTGCTAAAAAGTTCCCATCTTTTTTCACCATCCAAGAGCTTCAATTGGTGAACAAAGGTTGGCATTTCAATATGATTAGCAACATCAATCTTTCTAGTGGTTAGCATAACTCTACTGCCATTATTTATATCTGGAAATACTGTGGCGATTCTATTTATTTGGTTCCATGTATTTGGTGTCCACACATCATCAAGCACAACTAAATATCTTTTTTGTGTAAGGAAGGCTTGTATCTTCTTTCCCAAATCTCTCTCTTCCATTTGACCAACTTCTCTACCATCATCTCTGCCCCCAGTGATTTGTTTCATAATATCATTTAATAAATCAATACCCTTAAACTTCTGAGATACAGTCACCCAAGCAATTGTGTCAAAATGTTGTTTTATTTTATCTGAAGTGCAGATTTTTCTAGCAAGTGTAGTTTTTCCTGCTCCACCCATGCCAACTATGGAGACTACACTAAGCTTGTTATCCTTTTCAAATAGTTTTTCAACAATTTCTTTCTGCTCATCCTCAAAACCGATAACAGTAACAGTTTCAAAATTTTGGAGCAAAAGATCGTGATCTTGTAGGGACTCATCCTCAGTGCGACCCTTCTCTAGTTCACTGCTACCCGAATCAATAATCTTGGAACGGTTTGCACTCTCAAATATCTCCCTAACCCGCCTTCTTATACGTTGAATTTCATTACCAACTTTATGCAGGGTAATCAGGTCACTTGGTAAGCGAGCATACCTTGAAACAGCACCGATGAAACCCTTCTTGAGCCTGTTCCTCTTGTCCATGTAGTCCACAACTTCAAGGACATTCTCAGCTATATATGTGGCATCCCTAATCTGGCTAATGCAGATAGTGGCATTTTCATTCCCCGATCTCCGCTTGGTGTCGGCATCTTTGAGGAAGCCCTGTAGCCGCTGCAGCTCATCTTTCAAGAACCCAGCTTCACCAATGACTCCGCACAGCAGTGTGGTCTCCTGGACAGCAAGGTCCTTGATGCTCCCAGCGACGGCGGAAAGAGCAGGCTCAACCATTGCGCTTGCCTTCTCTCCGCACTGATCGGAGTCTGAATGCTTGGTTAGAAATGGGTTGACAGAATGCGGTTGTGGCTGTGGCAGGACCGCAGGAGTGATTTTGTCTTGGAATGCAAACGATTGCTTTGGAGTTTATTCTTGGATCTCGACCTGACAGTACAGCAAAGCGAAGCACATATGCTGGAAAGATAACGCACTACAACAAGAATATATGCCAACGCAAAAGATCAAAGCTTCTACGGAGTACTATTAATTTACACGGGGTGTTATGTTAGCATCATTGCGACGACTGAAAATACTAGTTTATTAGGTCATCTTGTGTTAAGTGAAGAAAAGAGGATTCGTTAGAGACCCCACGACAGAGCTCTGTGTCTGTGCCTCGGTGCAGCATCCGCTGGAGCCGCCGGTTGTGCAGACTGCAGAGCCCGGCGTCGACGACCGGAGATCCCTCACTCTCTGCAGTGCACTGCCACCTCATGGAGTTTAAAAAAATTGAACAATGGGCCGCGAGCTCACGAACCACGACCAGTGCAGAATGACATAAGTTGGGTGCCATCTGGAAATGGCACTGAAGATTGCAACTGGTCTGTTGGAGCTTGACGAAACTGAATCGCCCAAATTCAGTATATATGTGCTGGTAACTACAGCTGATGAATATCATTTCTCTGCGTTCTCTGGCAAGGACTAGTGATTATATTGATGCAGGCTGGCGATTTATGTGACCACGAGTTGGGTTTCCAAGCTGGCGAGAACATCATATGGGTGCTACATCTCCACGAAGTGAGATCATCAATCAAAATTCAATAGTGCCTGGCTCGACACAGTTATTCTTTTAGGCAAACTGGCAGACAGTTTTTGTTTAGTTCGGTGAGAAAGTTACAAATATTTATTGTAGCAATTGTAAATTGAAGATTACGAGGACAAAATGTGATATAATTATAAAACTAATTTACACAAATGGACAAGAAATCACAAGACGAATTATTAGGCATAATTAATTCGTCATTAGAAATTGTTTAATGTAACATGACATTGTCTAATCATTGCCTAATCAGGCTCAATAGATTCGTCTCGCATTTTTACCCGGATTGTGAAATAAATTTTTGTCATTAATTCACATTTAATACTCCTAATTACTATATGTATGTTCGATGTGATGGATAAACAATGAAAAGTTGCCCAATTAAACAAAGTCTGGTTCACGGGAATAGCTTAAAGCCTTACACACTAGCAATGGTGGAGAGAGGGACACAAATGCAAATCATCAAGGACATTTTTATGATTCGTGCTGCTTTTTAAAATGGAGTAACGGGGTTCTCAAGAAAAAGGAGTAATAACGGGGCACTTATTAAATATTTGGAGTATGACACATCTCTATCTGGGCATTTTTAGGATTCGTGTTGCTTTTTAAGGAGTACCGGGCGGGGCACTTATTAAACATCTACTGCACATCTCTATCTATATCTCTATAGACCGAAAGCTGAAACACAACACGGTCACCATATTGTGCCACATCTTTAGCGTGCAAGGTTATCAAACCTTCTCAAACTGCCTTTCTACCAGGAAGGAATATTCTGGAGGGAGTGGTAATTCTGCACGAAACAATCCATGAGCTCCGAAGAAAAAAGCAAAAGGGTCTCATTCTCAAACTAGATTTTGAAAAAGCACACCACAAGGTCAATTGAGCCTTTTTGCAGCAGGTTCTCAGGATGAAAGGTTTTTCGAGCAAGTGGTGCCAATGGATAGAAAAAAGTATCACGGGTGGAAGCGTTTGTGTAAAGGTGAATGATGGCATGACATTACTTCCAAACAAAAAAAGGTTTGAGACAAGGTGATCCTTTGTCACCCATACTTTTTAACTTGATGGCAGACATGTTGACAATATTGATTGAGCGGTCAAAGAATCGGGACTATTTTAGTGGATTGGTCCCTCACTTAGTAGAGGATGGTCTATCCATTCTACAATATGCGAATGACACAATTCTTTTTTGGGAAGACGATCTTGATAAGGCAAAGAACTTGAAGCTAATACTTTGTGCTTTTGAAAAGTTGTCTGGCCTCAAGATTAATTTCCATAAGAGCGAATTGTTCAGCTTTGGGAAAACAAAGGAAAGAACACCGGAGTATGTGCAATTATTCGGTTGTAAAGAAGGGGCTTTTCCATTCAGATACTTGGTATCCTGATGAGTCACCACAAGCTATCTAATAAGCACTGGCGGATGGTTGAGGAAAGGTTCCAGAAAAAACTTAATAGCTGGAAGGGCAAATTACTTTCGTCAGGGGGGAGACTCGTATTAATAAATTCGGTGCTCTCAAGTTTGCCCATGTTCATGATGTCCTTCTTCCGAATACCTAAAGGTGTTCAGGAGAAGCTAGATTATTATAGATCAAGATTTTTTTGGCAATGCGATGAGCATAAAAAGAAATATAGGTTTGCTAAGTGGAGTATTCTTCACAAGTCGAAGAGTATAAGGGGATTAGGCATTGTGGATCTGGATATGCAAAACAAATGTTTGTTGAGTAAATGAATTTATAAGTTAGTAAATGAGGAAGGTTTATGGCAGCAAATACTCAAGAAAAAATATTTTACAGACAAGACTCTCTCAAGTGGAAAAGAAAAGAGGGGATTCATGATTTTGGTCTAGTTTAATGGAGGTCAAGAGTTTGGTATTGGAGAGAGGAAGGTTCAAAGTTCATGATGGAACCCAGACTAGATTCTGGGAGGATCTATGGATAGGTAATGAACCTTTGATGAAGAAATATCCCTCTCTCTACAATATAGTGAGAAAAAAATGCTTTGGTGACTCAAGTACTAAGTACAACACCATTGAATGTCTCTTTTAGAAGAGCTTTAGTGGAGGATAATTGGGCCAAATGGTTACAATTAGTGGGGAGTATTATGTTAGTGTGTCTTAACGAGCATAAGGACGCCTTCATTTGGACTGCAAGTAAGAGTTTCTCAGTAAAAGCAATGTATAACGAGTTGGTTTTGGGAACAGGAGTTCCTTTTAATCATTGCACGTGGAAGGCAAAGGCCCCCTTAAAGATAAAATTTTTTATGGTATCTTATAAAGGGTGTTATCTTAACCAAGGATAATCTTGCTAGAAGACATTGGAAGGGTTGCACTCAGTGTTGTTTTTGTAGTGAACAAGAGACCATTCAACACCTCTTTTTTAACTGTCCAATGGTCAAAATGATGTGGTTCACAATTAGCGTTACTTTTGATATTAAACCACCTGCGAATATTTCTAATATGTTTGGTCCTTGGCTTAAAAGTTTCTCAAAAAAGCAAAGAAGTCAGGTGCTGATTGGGGTAGTCGCATTGTGTTGAGCTTTATGGCTCAGTAGGAATGAGGTTTTGTTCCAACGATCAAAATCTAAATCAATTTTGCAGGTGATGTTTAGAGAAGCTTTTTGGATTAGGAGTTGGTTCATCCTATCCAAAGAGGAAGAAAGGAGCATTCTAAACGAAAGTTGCCATTGGTTAGAAACAACGACGTTGGAGTTCTTGAACAAAAGTGGATGGAACGTCCTCAAGCGAATCAAGTTTTAGTCGTCGGTATTCTATGGTCCGGCTTGAGTGTCTTAATTTGTTTTGTGGGAGACCTCGTGTTTTTTTAAGTCCGAACCAGAACTTTAGTTTTTTTTTTCTGTTGTGTCGGTCGCTTGCTAGCGATTGGGGGCAGGCCGTGATGAGGCTGCAGTGGGGTGAGGCCATAAGATTGGTTTTGTAAACGTTGGCTGTAGACACTCGCTCGAGTGTTGAGGCTGGAATTATATTCCTTAATCTAAAAAGATATCGTGCCACATCAACGGACGAACGGTCCAGATCGGTAGGAGGTCCGGCTATTTTTCAAACGGAGCTGCTAGCGTTCGGACGTTTGTTCCGAGCATTATCATCGGACACCTCCCCGGCCACACGATTCGAATCAGGAAATGTATCAGCTGTCGGATAATGTTGCGAAGCATGTTGATGTTGTGAACAATTCTGCCATGTTGCGAAGCATGTTGCGACCAACATTCAAACTCAGCGCCCCTCCCTCCTCCCCCGACACAGTGTACATGTTGCAAGCGATGTTGCGAGCTTGTGGCGAGTATGTTGCGAGAATGTTGCGACCAACATCCAAACATCAGCGTGTTGGGGTCATGTTGCGAGCTATGTTGCTTGCAACATCCAACATCCGACACAATACCCCAACGACCCATGTTGCGTGCAACATCCAACATCAGGAGCCCTCCTCCTCCCTCTTCCCCCTCTCGACATAACACCCAACATCACATGTCTGCAACATCGAAACTCAACATCCGCAATATTTAAAATTAATATTTACAACATCTAACATCAGGGGCTCTCCTCCCTCCTCCTTCTCGGCACAACACCCAACATCACATGTCTGCAACATGGAAACTCAAACATCCGCAACATCAAAAAATAATGTTTACAACATAAAAAATATGTTAAAAAATGTTGATAATCATCCAACGACGTGTTGATTGGAATATTCAGATGTCTCGTTAAAAATACAATATTCAAATAAAGCACTTGCAACATGTGCATTAAACATTTGCAACATCACACATCATGATTCTCTTTGCAACATCATTACAAACATCCATACGAAACATTTGCAACATTCACATGAAGCATCCGAAACAATGAAACTTGCAACATGCAACAAACAGATATTACACGGGTGCGCGAGGAGATGCAAAACCACAGACCCGCCCCCATCGTGCGTCGCCGGCGACCTCCTTCGCCCGGCCGCGGGGAGTGGCGGCCCGCGCCGCCGGTGAGCTCTCGCGCTCGACCGCGGGGAGCTCTGCCCTGGCCGTCGGCGAGCTCCGTGCGGAGACGGTCGCGCGCATGCCCGCGGGGAGCGGCGGTCCGCGCCACCAGGGGGCTCCCGTTCCCGGCCGCAGGGAGCCCCACCCTGGCCGCGCGGAGGCGGAGAGGCGGACGCAGAGGGCTCTGCCCTGGCCACGTGGAGGCGGATAGGCAGCTGCGGGGCGCAGCAGCCCGCGCGCCAGCGATCTCCACGGGGAGCGACACGTCCGCGCCCAGCCGAGCTCCGCCGCCCTTGGCCGCGGGGAGCGTGAGCCTGCGCCGAGCCGTGCCGTCGTCGAGCTCGGCTGCCGGATCCCCGCGCCCGCAGCGGTCGAGGTCGATCTCCGCCGCGTCCGCCCACGGCGGCGGCAGGAGCTCCTCCCTGTCCGCTCCGCACACAGCGCCCGGCGCAGCTCGCTTTGTCCGCTCCGTGTGTAGCTCCGGCGTCATGGACTCCTCCCTGGCAAGATGCACGAGGAGCGAGGAGAGAGAGGAGAGTCACATGGAAAATGAGAGGAGAGAGAAAACGAGTGGATGAGGACGGGTGGAACGAGTGGATGGGAAGCTCGTGACAGCGTCCGATATATTTGCTCCCTCCGGACGTCCTAGCTATAGCATTACTGATGCAACATGTCAAGAACACAGATGCAACATGTTCACAATGATTGCAACATGAAGGTGACCAATTGCAACATGTAGCCGTCAGATTAAAACACTATAACCGTCAGATCTAAGCACTTTAGCAAAAAAATCTCGTCGCAACATCAAGTCATATAGCGTGCAACATGGAGAAGAATTTCGCAACATTAAAAAATAACCCGCAACATCAAGTCACCCGTCACAACATCAAGTCATATAGCGTGCAACGTGAAGAAGAATTTTGCAACATTCAAAAACAACCCGTCTGACGCATCGGACGTCAGGACAGTAGCATTACTGTTTTTCAAAAGACCTCAGGTTTAGTGGAAATCCCACTCGACATCCCTCACTCCTCTAAGGCTGACGATCTTGCAGAAAGGCTGACGATCTTGCAGAAAGCCCCTCATATTGTTGAAATCCCCGCCATCCATTCCTCTTCTCAAGTTGGCGATCTTGCAAATGAACCCTCATTTTTTCCGAAATCGAACCGACCGTCCATATTCCTTCTCTCAGACAGTCATTTTAAATACCATATTATACGGGATATTTATTCCACGATATCGGCTCCACCTACAATTCCAACACCAAAATACGTTCAAATCAAAATGTATCAATTACGAAAATTCTTCAAAATTAAAAAATCTACAATACTTTTTGGGCCAAAATTTGAAATACTTCTACATAGTTTATCTGCTAGCGATAAATCAAAAGATAAACTTCCAGATCCAAACTGTTAACAAGGATTTCTTCTACAATTGCTTGACCAATGCTTAAGGAATTTTAGAGACTAGCAAAACTCGTACGAAGTCTTCCTCTTGTCATCTTGTGCTGCCTACAGTTATAACCAAAATTCGATTTATAAAATCCTCAAACCTACAACTAAAGTCTTCATGACTCCATCATCGCTTTCCACGTAATCCATTTGCATCCTTATTAGAACATTCCCCAAATATTGTATAATTATCTCCACCTTTCCGATATGGACTACGCTCATATATTCACACGTCATCTGATGAACGCTCATATACATCTGATGAACCAGGTTAGGCTACCCCCACCCGTTTCCTGTTTGAAGAATCACAAACTTATGCCACTCGTCCTTAAGCAGTCATGCAGAAAGACATGTTTGATCTGAAGGAAGACGTGATGGTGGAGATACCTGATCTCACCCACGTCGCGGGACTTGAGGAAGTGAGCACATACCAGCAGGTGGCCACGCTTTCGGCGCCAGCGTGGCCATCCTCCTCGTGCGGTGCATCAGCCCCCGGTGCCTCCATGTAAACATCATCGAAATTAAGCGATCAAGCTTGCGCACATTACACGATGATAGAGACATATTCGTCGTCTTTTTTGTTAATAATTCCCCGTCAGTTATTTTTTAGATGGTGTTCTGTCGGAAGACCCTGTGCCCACCCGAGCGCATATTGTGTCTGCGATGAGCCGGCGGGCTGGAGGGACGAGAGGGTCCCGCTGCCGCACCTTCGCGAAGTGGTGTTCATCGGCTTCACAAGTGCTACCACATCACGCCACTGCTGTTCGCGGGTGCTCGGGGCCTGGAGGTGATGACCGTGGCCGCGAGCGGCCGCGTGAGCTCGCGTTGGTGAGGAAGAGGTGGTGCCCGCGGGTGAGGTTGGAGATAGTCCTGAACTAGAGTCACAGCTGCCTCGCTCTAGGAGGAGGTGGGCGGTGGGCGGCCTCCTGCGCAACCGTGCCGCCGCCGCCGGTGCGCCGATGGGCGCCAACCAGAGCATATTACGTGGTGTCGCTGAATCTTTTTTTTACTTTTAGTAGAAACCTTAATTAGTTTGATTAAACATAGCATGACGACAGAACTTTTTTGTAATAACGAGCCAAAAGGAGCAAGCCCAAGCTAAACTGTTTGTTAACCCCGTCAGGCCATTTGGAGCAATCAGGACGCGTTTGGCTACTAGCGTGAGGCTCAACATAGTTAACACAATGATACATTTATTTACTTCCTTGAATAAAATGAATGTGCATATGCCAAGCACTTGTTCAGATATATAATGTAGAGATATCCACCCAGAGTCATTCTTCTCAGAGTACTCAAAGGCGGACAGAGTAGGATTAGGGGAAGCAGAAATACTGGAGAGAGCGACACAAATGCAAATCCTTCAAGGGCAGAAACCACCGTCCCGTCCCGTGCGTGCGTGATGACCAAATGACCAGGCGTACAACGATCCACTTCCATCACTAACGCCGCGTCACCTGCAAAGTGCACAATAAATTTTCTTGCAGTCACAGATCCATTTGCCGTCCAAAGATTGATCAAAAAACAAAAGATGTCGGTAAGGAAAATCAATCGCCTACCTTGCATCCTCTCCCTTCCGGCTCTTTCCGAGTGACGTCATCTTCATAATTCAGGTTCACGTACCACAGCTCAAGCTCCTTGTAAAGAATTCTAATGGGTCGGGCACGATTGGCAGCACGAGGCACGACCCTAAAAAGTACGGCTCTAGTCCAGCTCTAGGCACGATCAATAGTGCTTAGTGCTAGCCCGACCCGACAACCTTTGAGTGCCTGGGCCGCTACCCCGGCACGTCGGGCTGGCCCAAGCACGGCCCGATGGCAGCCCGACTTTAGGCACTTAAGCGGCCCGGCCTGCCAACAGCCCAACCCTCCATCCTCCCTGATACATATAAATAAAAAAAATCCTAACTCATTCCCACTCCCTCCCACTGTCCCACAGCTGCCGCCCCTTCTCCCGACCCCATCGGCGCCATCACCCCCTTCTCCTCCCGCGGCACCCGATCCCGTCGCCCCTTCTCTTCTCCTTTCAACAAAGCGGATGCTGATGACCCTCGAGCGGCACGCCGTGGGCGCCTGTGCGAGCAGTTGCGTCGGGAGCTGGCACGCACAGATCGGAGCCCCCGGCTCCTGATTCCGTCGCCGCCGCCGCCGCTCCTCCTTCTCCTCTCGGCTCCAGATCCCGTCGTCGCCCTGGAGCTCAACACCGCCCCTCCCTTCTAGACGAGACCATGGACCAGGACCCACTAAGACCCCTGAAAAACGCAGTACGGACCCACGTACGACATGCTCCGGCAGCTAACACAACGAGTGTTACGCTGCCCGAGCACGTGGTGGCCCGTACGACCAGTTTTCGCCATGGGTAACAAGGAAAGCGGCTCCCGGCCATCCGTACCCTCTTCCCCGAGTACGTGGTGGCCCATACGACAAGTTCCCGCCTCCACTCCCGACTACTCGCTCGCACGAGTAGTTTCCGCCTCATGGCCGCGGCTACTCGCTCGCACGAGTAGTTTCTGCCCCGCAGCTACAACTACTCGTTCGCACGAGTAGTTTCCGTCACCGACCCGCGCAGGCTTCGCAGGGAAGGCACGGGGCGCGTGGACCAACCAGATCGAGATCTCGGGATCTCCGCACACGCTCCTCCGCGCACCGCCACGTGTCCGCCCCGCCGCAGCGGTCCTCCCGGGCCCGGCCGATTCGGTGTCAGGGGACGGGTTCGTCAAACCCTGCCACGAACGGCACAGTGACCGTCGTACCGTGGACGGCGTACGGTACAGTACACACTATGCCCTAAGCATCGGGAGACGCGGCGTAGATCGCCTACTCGCACGAGTAGTTTCCCGCCTCCGACCAGTTCAAGACTTGGCCGTCAAGACCGCAGGTACACAGGCCCTGTTGACGTCCCATGATACACCGGTACGCGGTCCGCCACGTGTTGGCCTCCCTGCGCGGGTCCGCCCTGACCAGGTCGATCTTGTGTCAGAGGACGGATCCTCCTACCGCTCCCCAGCAGGGGCGGTACGCATCGTACCACGGACGGACGGGAAGCGCTGTGCCACCAACGTCACAGTGCAAGCCGTCACCTATCCCTCGATCGCCGTGGTGCAGGCTGCTCCATTTCCACAGTACTAGAAAAGACAAGCCCCTGATTCGCTGACGAGATCAGGGCACGTACTCTGCCTCCTGTACCCGACTAACTACTCGGAGGAGGGCGCAGGGGGCCCCGGGATGGCTACTTGGGACGCACGGGATCTACACCATCACCCAAGGCCCCGTAACAGTGCTTCGCCGCTGTTGCCGCCTGACAACCCGATGCAGAGAAGGACGCCTCGCACTGTAGATTAGCTCAACACACTCGATGTAAACCGCCCTGAGCCCCCCCCCTTGCGACTATAAAAGGGAAGGGCAGTGGCACATACAAGACACGTTCGTTTCCACCCCCACACGCACTTAGCATCGATATCCCATCTCATACAAGCAACGCAAGCACTGACACACACTCACGTACGCAGACTTCTGCTACTTGAACCACTCGCACACCAGGGACTTGGGCTCTACACCCTCTCCCGACCTGTTTGTACCCCCTACTACAAACTCCCGAGCATAAGGAACACTTCCTCTCAGACTGGACATAGGGTATTACTCTCCGGAGGCCCGAACTAGTATAACCCCGAGTTTTTCCTGTGCTACCGTGCGGATCAGAACACGCGCTCTTATATAAATTTACTTGCCGGCGGTAACGAACCCCGACAGTTGGCGCGCCAGGTAGGGGCCTTCGCGTGTTTTCGACGTTCTTTTTAGGGTCCGCACGACCCTCTCACCATCCGCTTCGACGAAAGCCTTCACCAAGCCGACGTTGATGGACTCCCCTGTGGGATCGCCGGGCTCGCTCCAGGCTGGGCTTGAGCTCCGCTTCGGAAGCCTGAACTTCCAGGCAACCGGAGATGGCTACCTCATGCGCTTCGTCAACGAGACCACCGACGCATCCGTGTCAGCACCTGCTCCGACTGCCGCGACACGCCCGCCTCGACGCAAGAAGGGCTCAGGCAAGCGCTCCAAGCAGGCCAAGGCAGACCGACGCCGGGCAAGGCGTGCCAGCTCCCCTTCACGGGTCGAGGCTGGCGCACCATCGGCCACCGACGTAGTGGAGGACTCCCAACCGTCGGACTCGACAGAGCGCATCGCCAGGGAGAGCGCGCCGAAGCCACCTCCCCCTCGAGGGATGTGCTACACGGCGGCGTACTCCTCTTCATCAAGCACAGACCCGGGTGCGTACGACAACTACCTGAGTCATCGCTTGTAGGGCAACTGGGGGCTCTCGGTGACCTCGCCCGACGAGCAGTACTTCGAAACCGACGGCACCGACGACGTCCTCGACTCAAAATGGGATTACGTAGGGCTTCGGGATGCTGGAGCCCTCCGTCGTTTCCAGATGGCGGCGGACTACTGTTTCGGCTACTCTGATGACTCCGACGACGGTGGTTACGACCCCTCACGCGAGTGCTTTGTCATCGGCAACGCCCCGGTAGCGCCAGCACCGCCCCACACTCCGGATTGAGCACTTCACTCCGCCCACAGCTCGACAGCGGACAGTGCGGCTGAGGCCCAAGTCCCTCCCAACGCCGCCGCACAGCGCGCCCGACTAGACGAGTTGGAGGACGCCCAGCGCCAGCTCAACAATGAGCGGGCCCAGCTTCACCAACAGCTCGGGCAGGATCCGAATCCGACTCCTGCTCGCGCACGGGCAAGGGACGTTCAGCAGCGCATCATCAACTACGACCGAGATGTCGTTGACGGTACACCCGTCTTCAAAAGGGCGTCGCAGAACCTGGCGGCAGCTGCGATCCTTCTCCGGAAGGTACCAGAGCCCGCCATGCCTCAAGAGAAAGAGATGCATAAGCAGATCAAGACAGTCCTCGAGACTGCAGCCGTGTAGCAAGCGGAGAGCTCCGCTTCTCGACAGCGGGGCTCGCAAGGTCGCGGGCACTCCGAGCCGCGACAACCCGCGGCACCGTCGCAGCAACCGCGACGGTCCGAGGAAGTCAACGTACCAGTCAAGAGCCGACTGGGTCCCCACCGCGACGCACGCGACACCATGAAGGTGCGGCGGAGGGCTGACGCGGGTCAGCACGATGACTACGAGGAGCAGCCTCGCAAGGAGTACAACTGGCGACGCGGAGGCCGGTACGACAGCGATGAGGATCGGAGCAGGAGCGGCTCGCCTGATGCCCAAGTGCCTCGCGCCTTCGGGAAGAATGTGCGTAGCGCTCGCTTCCCTTCGCGTTTCAGGGCTCCGACCTCCGTGCCCAAATACGACGGCGAGACCAACCCCAGTGTCTGGTTGGAGGACTACCGACTGGCATGCAACGCCGGAGGAGCGCGAGACGATCTGTTCATCATCATGAACCTGCCGCTACATCTCGCGGACTCGGCCCGCACGTGGCTCGAGCACTTGCCGCGGGGCAAGATCGACAGCTGGTCGCAACTACGTGACGCCTTCATCGGCAACTTCCAGGGCATGTACGCCCGACCAGGGAACCCCTGGGACCTGCGCAACTACAAGCAGATGAAGGGCGAAAGCTTGCGCGACTACATCTGACGCTTCTCCAAGCGGTGCACCGAGTTGCCCAGCACCACCGACATGGATCTCATCTCGGCTTTCCAGAACGGCACCACGTGTGCCACGCTGATGCATCGGATCGGGCGGCGGAAGCCGCAGTCTACTCGGGAGCTGCTCGACATCGCGACCGACCATGCCAACGGGGAGGAAGCCATAGCCGCGACGCTCAGCACTGTCGCAAGCAAAGGGAAGCAGCCAGCCGAAGCTGACGACGGTCCGTCTGCATCAATCAAGAAGAAGAAAAGCAAAGATAAGAGGTACCGTGAAGATACCTTGGTGGCTGCTGTCGACCGGAAGACAGCGAAACCTAGAGGTAACCCTCCATCGGGTCACTTCGAGCAGCTGTTGGATGCCCCGTGCCCCAACCACGAGGGCCCAGTAAAACATGCCTTCAAGGATTGCAACCTGATGAAGGCCTACCTCGCCGGCACGCTGAAGAAGTGGAGTGATGCTCCGACCGGCGATGGAGGGAAGGACAAGGGTAATGATGAAGGCGCTTACCCTCGGGAAGACGGAGCCATGATGATGATCTTCGGAGGCTCGGAGGCGCGGCTGCCCAAGCATCAAGAGAAGGTGGTCCGCCGAGAAGTCTACCAGCTCAAGCATGCAACTCCGACCTACCTGAAGTGGTCGGAGATGCCAGTGACATTTGACCGGCACGATCATCCCGACCACATACCACGACCGGGTAGCTACCCACTGGTCGTGTTACCCTTGTTCGGCACCAAGCGTGTGCACAAGGTACTGATGGACGGAGGCAGCGGCCTCAACGTCATCTTACATGTCGACCCTGGACGACATGGGGATTCCGCGGTCCCGACTGCGGCCGTCAACGGCGCCTTTCCACAGGGTCTTACCCGGGATGGAGGCGGTCCCACTCGGGTAGATCGATCTGCTCGTCACGTTCGGAACTCCGAGCAACTTCTGGACGGAAACCCTCACCTTCGAGGTGGTGGGGTTCCCGGGGACGTATCACGCGATACTCGGAAGGCCAGCTTACGCTAAGTTCATGGCCGTCCCCAACTACACGTACCTCAAGCTGAAGATGCCCGGCCCAAAAGGCATCATCACAGCTGGTACAACTTTCCAGTACGCATACGAATGCGAGGCTGAGTGCTTCCAGTTTGCTGAAGCACTGATCCGGTCTGAGAAGCTCGCCGTTGAGCCCCCCTCCGAGGACCAAGAAATTCCCGAGTCGTCCAAGCGTGCGGCCTGCTCTTTCGAGCCCGCCAAGGACGCCAAGGAAGTGCCTGTCTCCGACGACGGCCGCACACTCCGTATCGGGACGGTGCTCGATTCCGACTAGGAAAGTGCGCTCATCGACTTCCTCCGCGTGAATCTTGATGTATTCGCATGGAAACCCTCCGACATGCCGGGGATTCCAAGGGAGGTCGCCGAGCACAAGCTTAACATTAAGCCCGGCTCGAAGCCGATCAAGCAGTGTCTGCGTCGCTTCAACTCCGACAAGTGCAAGGCTATCGGAGAGGAGATCAAGAAGCTCATTAGTGCAGGGTTCATTCGTGAAGTCTACCACCCTGAGTGGCTAGCAAACCCTGTACTCGTTAAGAGAAGAATTGCAAATGGAGGATGTGCGTTTATTACACAAGCCTGAACAAGGCGTGTCCAAAAGATCCATTTCCTTTACCGCACATAGATCAAGTAGTCGACTCAACGGCTGGGTGCGAAACCCTCTGTTTTCTTGACGCTTATTCAGGGTATCATCAGATCGCAATGGATCTGATCAACCAGCTCGCTACCTCGTTCATCACCCCGTTTGGCGCGTACTGTTACGTTTCCATGCCTTTCGGGTTAAAGAACGCAGGAGTCACTTTCCAAAGATGCATGTGTCGCGTCTTTGGAGATCTCATCGGACGGCTAATCGAGGCCTATGTCGATGATATCGTGGTCAAGTCAAAAAAGGTGGGTGACCTGATCCCCTACCTAACCGCGGTCTTCGAAAAGCTGAGGGAGCACGGCGTGAAGTTAAATCCCGAGAAGTGTGTCTTTGGGGGTCCCTAGAGGCATGCTACTCGGCTTTGTTGTGTCGGAGCGCGGCATCGAGGCCGACCCCGAGAAGATCTCTGCGATCACGAGCATGGGACCCATCAAGAATCTGAAGGGAGTGTAGCGCGTCACCGGATGCCTCGCTGCTCTCAGCAGGTTCATCGCTCGACTAGGCGAGCGCAGCCTGCCACTGTACAAGCTCATGAAGAAGTCGGAGCACTTTCAGTGGACGCCTGAAGCACAGGAAGCCCTCGACTCGCTCAAGAAACTACTCGAGAGTCCACCGGTGCTCACCGCTCCGGCCGAGGAAGAGCCGATGCTCCTGTACATCGCTGCAACGACCCAGGTCGTGAGCGCGACGCTGGTGGTTGAGCGAGACGAGCTTGGCAAGACGCAAAAAGTACAGCGCCCCGTCTACTTCTTGAGCGAAGTCCTCTCCGACTCGAAGACACGATACCCGCAGATACAGAAGTTGATCTATACTGTCCTCATCACTAAGTGGAAGCTCCGGCATTATTTCGACTCGCACCGCATCACGGTGGTGTCCAAGTACCCGCTTGGCGAAGTCATACAGAGCCTGGAGGCGGAAGGCAGAATCGCTAAGTGGGCCCTCGAGTTGATGGGGCAAAATATCAAGTATGCACCCCGCACCGCCATCAAGTCGCAAGCATTTGGTTGACTCCGTCGCTGAATGGACGGAGATCCATACACCTCCTGCTCCCATCGAGCACGAGACGTGGCTCATGTACTTCGACGGATCCCTCATGAAGGAAGGAGCCGGGGTCGGACTTGTGTTCATCTCGCCTCTGGGCGTGCGAATGGAATACATGGTCCGACTACATTTCACGACCTCCAACAACGTCGCTGAGTACGAGGCACTCATCAACGGTCTCCGAATCGCCCTCAAGCTGGGAATTCGACGCCTCGACGTCAGGGAGGACTCCGACCTGGTCGTGGGACAGGTTATGAAGGAGAAGAATTGCATAAGTCCGAAGATGGCCGCTTACTGTCAGGCGGTGCGCGAACTGGAGGACAAGTTTCACGAGCTCGAGCTCAATCATGTGCTACACGAGTACAACAAGGCGGCTGACACCCTCGCGAAAGCGGCGTCGAATCGAAAACCCGTCCCGCACGGGGTCTTCGCCAGCAACCAGTACGAGCCATCTGTTCGTTCCGAGGAAGACAAGACGCCAGAGCTGTCAACACAAGAGGTCATGGAGATCGACAGGGCGCAAGAGCCTAACCTCGAAGACCCCAACTGGAGGATTCTGATCCTCGAATGGATGGTGGAAGGAAAATTGCCACCCAACAAGGAGACGGCTCGACGCATCGCTCGCATGGCCAAGTCATATAAACTGGTCGACGGCGAGCTCCGTCGAAAGGGCGCCAAAGGCATATTCATGCGGTGCATCCTGACCGGCCAAGGCAAGGAGCTGTTGCAGGAAATCCATGCGGCACTTGCGGACATCACACCAGTCCAAAAACAATTGTCGGAAAGGCTTTCCGACAAGGTTTCTACTGGTCCACCGCAGTCGCCGATGCAACTCGGATTGTGTGCAGCTGCGAAGGCTGCCAGTTCTACGTGCGACATACCCATCTCCCGGCGCAGGCTTTGCAGACCATTCCCATCACCTGGCCATTCGCGGTCTGGGGACTGGATATGGTTGGGCCACTAAGGAAAGCACCCGGGGGCTACACCCACGTGCTCGTCGCCATCGACAAGTTCTCAAAGTGGATCGAGGCCAAGCCCATAACGAATGTCCGTTCCGAGGAAGCCGTCGCGTTCTTCACCGACATCATTTACCGGTTCGGGATCCCGAACTCCATCATCACTGACAACGGCACGCAGTTCACCGGCAAGAAGCTCCTCAACTTCTGTGATGACAACCACATCCGTGTGGACTGGGCCGCCATCAGCCATCCGAGAACCAATGGGCAAGTGGAGAGGGCCAACGGCATGATCTTGCAAGGTCTGAAGCCGCGGATATTCAAGCGTCTCGAGAAGTTTCGGGCGACGTGGGCCGCGAAGCTCCCGTCAGTACTGTGGAGCCTGCGCACCACTCCAAGTCGGGCTACCAGATGCACGCCTTTCTTCCTCATCCACGGGACGGAAGCGATCCTCCCAACGGACATCAACTACGGCAGCCCACGGGTTCAAGCCTACACTGAAGAGGGCAACCAGGTCGCCCTCGAGGACGCCATCGACCAGCTGGATGAGGCGCGCAATGTCGCCCTCCTCCACTCAACACAGTACCAGCAAGCTCTACGCCGCTACCACGAATGCAACATACGGGAGCGCAAGTTCCAAGTCGGCGACCTCGTCCTTCGACGAGTTCAGAGTAATGAGGGGCGACACAAGCTCTCACCTCCATGGGAGGGGTCGTTCATCGTCGACCAAATACTCCATCCAGGAACCTTCAAGCTCAAGTACGAGGACGGTAGGGTCATCTCCAATGCCTGGAACATAGAGCAGCTACACCGTTTTTACCCTTAAGTATTTACTTCATTTTCATCTTATGATAATGCAAGAGCTCTGAGCTACTTTATCTTTCGTGAGATGATATCTTCCTTAAGCTTACATCTTTACTCGAGTAAAATGTCTTTATGCTTGTCTTATCCCATGGGCAAGTCTCCGATTTGTCCATGGACTCGGGGGCTACCCGGGGGCCACGACACCCTCCCCTAAGCGTTGCGAAACCTTTTTTTTCGATCAAAAACCGTCCATGGTTTCTCGTATGATCATTGTGGTACGCTCACATGCCTTAAAGGGAGATGAACGACGACTCTAGCGGTCATGAACTTGCGCTCGTCCGGGCCCCGAGTACTTACGCCCCCGCGGCTACGGTACAAAGACCCACAAGCAAAGTTTGTGACCTCAAGTTATCGATCACTCGCCCCTTCGAAGGGATTCTGAGTAACCGTCTCAAACTCTCAAGAGTTTTCTTGTTTGTAGAAACATGTACACGCATGCCTATTTTTCTCTGAAGTACTCGGTGGCTGCCCGCTCGAGTAGTAACGCTTCTAAACTAAGCCCGGTCGAGTCGCCTAGTTCCTACGCCTCCGCGGTTACGGAGCAAGACACCGTCAGCAAAGTTTTAAGTTACACTACTCGGCGCACAAGTCCTCTAACGACTCGAGAAAAGGGCAACAAACAATCAAAATGCTTAAACCTGAAATAAAAACGGGTTCTTAACCCACGAGTTTGCCACAAACATCTGGCCCACAAGTTTTCACAGGCATGATTAAAAGCCTCGGCGAGGCAACTTGGTTTTTCTTTACAGGCCCAGGTCATGAAGGGCATGACCCAGCATAGCTTTGGTGAAGTCGACGGTGCCTTCTTCGATGCCGTCATACTGCTCGTCGGTGTAGCCCGGGCACCATCCCTGGCCAAGCAGCGCCCTGTCCAGGTCTGGGTAGTGCGACAAGAAGATGGCTACCACCTTGAGGACGGCGTCACCGGCCGTATCCATCGACTATTGACGAGCTGTCGCAGCAGCCAACTCCAAGCGGTCCTTCAGGTGGCCGGGAGGAACGCCGAGTTCATTGCACATCTTGATGATGGCCACTCTAATCCTATTGCGGATCGTATCCAGCTGCGTGATCTCAGTCTGGGCCCCCGCGAGCGATTTTCGCTCCTGCTCGAGCTCGGTCACGACCTTCAGAGAAAAGTGAGAAGACCAATATCAGCAAATAATGAGCCAATCCAAGAAAGGCAAAAGATGAAGAGGACACGGCTCTTACTGTTGAGCTTCTCGTTAGCCTCCTTGACCAGCTCCACCAGCTTCTGGTTCTCGACGAGGTGGGTAGTCGCGGCACTCTCGTGATCCGCGACCTGCTTCTGCGAGTCGGTGCGGGCCATGCGGAGAGCTGTACACCCCAGAAGAAAGATGACGCCTCGAATCAAGAAACCGCACGGAAGCAGAAAGCAGAGATGACAGGTCGTAAGATACTCACCGATGATCTCATTCTCGCGCTTTTGCGCAATTTCCTCGAGGCGGCCCTTCTCGGCGGTGACGCTGCCGACTTGGGCCTCGAGCGTCGTCACCCTCTCATGAGCCACTTGGAGGTCGGACTCAGCCCGGCTCGCCCTGGTCTCTAGGTTCGCCTTCTCTTGATGAGCGGTGCGGGCTGCGGCCTCAGCGTTGGAGCGCAGCTCCGCCGCCACTTGCTCCGCCGCGATCAGCTTCTCCTCCAGGGTGATTTTCTCCACCCGCGTCGCGGTCGCATGGTCTTCAGCGGCCTTCACCCTCGCCTCAAAGGACGCGTGCTCCGTTGATCGACCGGATTCGCTGTCTGCCACCGCAAGGCGGGCCGCGGCCAGCTGCACCTCCAGCCGGGTCTTCTCCATGCGGAGTGCCTCAAAGTCCCGCGCCTTGTCCTCGGAGCGCCCGACAAGCTCCTAAACCACGCATGAATCACACGACTGAGAAGAAAAGGAAAAATAAGCATGAGAAAGGAAGAGGAAGAAAAAGACTCACCCTCGAGGCGGGGATCAGGTCCCTGATCGCCCGCTCCAACTGGCACAGCGCCATCTCACTCAGGAGCAGGCTACGCTCTAGGCGGTGGCGGGCCGCCAGCTCTGCGTCGCTGTCGAGGCCCGGGCCCACTGAGGCCAGGACCGGCGACATGGACACCAGCCAGAGCGGTGGGACTCCCATCTCCTCCTCTTCCGCCGTCGAGGTGGTCGGCCTCGGCACCCCCGAGCTCTCCCCGACCTCCACGGTCGGAGGAGGCATCTGCTCGTCCACCGTCCCGACGGGAGAGACGGCCGGAGAAGGCGACGCCGGGATGACGATCACCTCAGCTGGAGCGGCAGCCGATGCGGCGACCGACGAGATAGGGACGACCCCCTCGGTCACCACGATCGCCGCCGCGGCAGAAGCATCCTTGGAGGCGCGGTCGCCCGCCTCAACCACCACAATAGTACTCCCCGTCCCCCCCCCCGCCGACTCGAGGGCTGGGGTCTCGAAGTCCGCAGCAGCAGCGGTCGTCCCCTCCAGCGACTCGGGGGCTGGCCGCCCGACGTCAGCATCGTTGCCCGCCCCCGCCGATGACTCGGGGGCTGGCTGCGTGTCGTTACCCGCCCCCGTCGACGACTCGGGGGCTGGCTGTTCATCATCGCCCGCCTGTGCCTCGGGAGCAAGGTTCTCCTGGTCCTACTCCTGGGCCCCGGACAGGCACCTTGCCAACTCAGCCGCGTGGGCCGAGAGCGCTTCTTCAGTGGGGGCCTCGCCCCCCAAACCCATCACCCCCATCGACAGGTCACTGCGAGCCGGGCTCGCAGTTCTCTGAGGGGGGACGGTCACCACCTGGGTCCCTGACCCAACTGCTTCTTCTGCCGCCGCCCCCGACTGAAGGGAGGACGGCGGGTCGCTCGACGACGGCGCGTCTCCGCCCACCTGGGCAGGGTGGCGCAATGCCTTGACAGGCGTCAGCCTCATGGTGCGGCGGTCGGGCGCCCTGAATCGAGAAGGATGTCACGACGACAAGCAAAAACGCACCCGCTAGAAACACAAAGCAAAAACCAGAAGATTGCAACTCGGAACTCACCCCTCTATGACGTGACGGGGCCACTTGGAGCCGATCGTGGGGTTGAGCGGGGAAGCCGTCCTCTTGCTCCCTGCTGTCAGAGCTGATGCTGGAGGAGGGGTCGGTCCGCCCCTGGCGACGACGATCGACGCAAGGCACTGTTGGGTCGGGGGCGGCCCCCCGCTCTGGGCTGCTGGTGGCGGGGAGGCCGCCGACATGCTTCGCGGCTCCCAAGACGGGCGCGCGGAGGGTGAGTGAGACCTCCGGCATGAGGAATGGCGGCGCGGGCCGTCGCGCCTCGACTCGTGGCGGCCGGAGTCGCCGCGCCGCGGAGAGCTCCTACCCCTCTCGCGGTGATCCCGCCGAAGAACACGGTTGCTCGTTCCGGGCTGATCAGCCCGGGAAGAGGAGGGGGGCGCCTGCCGGCTTGAACTGGTGCCGGCTGCGGTCGAGGTGGGCGCCGATCCGCCGCGCGGCCGTGAGGATGGCGCCGTCTCCTCATCGGTCTACTCAAATGGGGATTCGTCCTCGTCCGTGTCCGCCGGCACCGACGAGGGATCCTTGTCATCAGAGACGTCCCTCTCCCCATTGCGTCGGCGCGAGGCGCGTTTGTCGTTCCTCTCCTGCTTCGCGATCTCCTTCTGTTGATGGGCCCTCCTGCGTTCCCCTCGTTGCTGCTGCCGCACGGCGGTCTCCCGGGTGATCATCTGGTCCTCCTCCAGCAGAGGACGAGAGGTGAGGATGCGCACATCCTTCATCTGCGCAAGCACAAGAATGATTACCACCTGCGACCGCGAAAGACAAATCAAAAGGAAGTCGAGGGAAGACGTACCAGCTCCATAGTGGCCGGAGAGGGGAGCATCTGCAGCATGCCCAGCGGCGGCCAGAACATCCAGGTGACCCCGGTGGCCTGGGACACCCAACGCTGGACCTCGTCCAGCAAAGGTAGCGAACGAGCGGTCACAGTCCCCTCAAAGGGAGCCCGGTCGTCCGTCATCTCCCAGAGGTGCAGTGCGCGGCGACGGAGCGGGACGACCCCTCGGGTGTGGTAGCCGCCGATCAGGGTGATGAAGTTCACCCTATTGTCGCGGAGTCTTGTGAGGGTGGCGAGGACACTGTCGAGGAACTGGGGGCGATCTTTCTTCTCCGGCCCATAGCTCCACTTCGCCGGCGCCCGATCGTACCAGCGGTTGGTGTATTCCGGCAGCGGATTCTCGGGGTCGTTCTTGAGGTAGAACCACCCTCGGTGCCACCCGCTATTAGAGGTAGTCAGGTAGGTGGGGATGTACTCGTCCATCCTCCCCTGCTTTCCGCGAAGTTGTGGTCCTTGACACAGACGAACTTGTAAAAGTACCGGAACAGGTCCCAATGGGCTCCCTGCTTCAGGTACCCTTCGCACAAGGCCTCGAACGCTGCCATCTGCTGGACGCCGTTCGAGTTGAGGTTATGAAGCTCCAGGCCGTACTCCTCGAGGACGGCACGGATGAACCTTCCCGCCCGGACGGAGAAGCCTCACTCATGGAAAAGCACGAACGAGACCACGTACAGGACTGCTCTCCGGTCCAGGCACCCTCCACTCTTCTGTCACGGTCAGCGGCGGTAGCATGCCGTCGGACACAAGGCGGTCGAGCTTGGACCAAGTCACCGTCGAAGATGACCAGTTCGACATCGCGTCAGCTGTGGTGGCGGCGGTGGGTGTTGCCAGTTTGCGAGAAGAGGTGAGGCGGGCTCTACAGCTTGCGCGCAGCGAGTGTGGAGCGAAGGCAAGAAACGGCGGCAGCGGAAGACACAAGGAAGCAGAAGGGGAAAAATTGGCCGGCGCCCGCGGTATAAAAACGGGGGAATGATTACATCTACCCCCGCAATTAATGCCCGCGTCGCCTCGGGCCACGTCCTTCATCCGCCGAAGCGTCGCCCCTCAAAAGGCGCGCCCTACTACCGCACGCGGCCCACGACCGAGCCGCCACATCACCCGGAGTGGGACCCAGCGATCTCGCGACCGGCGCGAGATCTCCGCCAGTCACCCCGCGACCGCACCACGTGGCAAGCCACAAGTCTCCGACTTGTCCAAAGGTCCAGCATTTAACCCCACGCACAAGTCTCCGACTTGTCCGTGGGCTCAGGGGCTACTACCCGCGGGTCCGCTCGCACGTCCCCGCCGAAAAACACAAACAACACAGCAAGTCTCCTCGTCTCCGTGACAGTTGATCCTGGGAGCGAGTCTCCGACTCCCTCACCAGGCTCGGGGGCTACTGACGAGACCATGGACCAGGGCCCACTAAGACACCTGAAACACGCGGTACGGACCCACGTACGGCATGCTCCGGCAGCAAACACAATGAGTGTTACGCTGCCCGAGGACGTGGTGGCCCGTACGACCAGTTTTCGCCATGGGTAACAAGGCAAGCGGCTCCCGGCCATCCGTACCCTCTTCCCCGAGTACGTGGTGGCCCATACGACAAGTTCCCGCCTCCACTCCCGACTACTCGCTCGCACGAGTAGTTTCCGCCTCATGGCCGCGGCTACTCGCTCGCACGAGTAGTTTCCGCCCCGTAGCTACAACTACTCGTTCGCACGAGTAGTTTCCGTCACCGACCCGCGCAGGCTTCGCAGGGAAGGCACGGGGCGCGTGGACCCACCAGATCGAGATCCCGGGATCTCCGCACACGCTCGTCCGCGCACCGCCACGTGTCCGCCCCGCCGCGGCGGTCCTCCCGGGCCCGGCCGATTCGGTGTCAGGGGACGGGTTCGTCAAACCCTGCCACGAACGGCACAGTGACCGTCGTACCGTGGACGGCGTAATGGGCACTGGACGGCGTATGGTACAGTACACACTATGCCCTAATCATCGGGAGACGCGACGTAGATCGCCTACTCGCCGAGTAGTTTCCCGCCTCCGACCAGTTCAAGACTTGGCCGTCAAGACCGCAGGTACACATGCTCCGTTGACGTCGCGTGATATCCCGGTACGCGGTCCGCCTCGTGTTGGCCTCCCTGCGCGGGTCCGCCCTGACCAGGTCGATCTTGTGTCAGAGGACGGATCCTCCTGCCGCTCCCCAGCAGGGGCGGTACGCATCGTACCACAGACAGCACGGGAAGCGCTGTGCCACCAACGGCACAGTGCAAACCGTCACCTATCCCTCGATTGCCGTGGTGCAGACTGCTCCGTTTCCATAGTACCAGAAAAGACAAGCCCCTGATTCGCTGACGAGATCAGGGCACGTACTCTGCCTCCTGTACCCGACTAACTACTCGGAGGAGGGCGCAGGGGGCCCCGGGATGGCTACTTGGGACGCACGGGATCTACATCATCACCGAAGGTCCCGTAATAGTGCTTCGCCGCTGCTGCCGCCTGACAGCCCGATGCAGAGAAGGACGCCTCGCACTGTAGATTAGCTCAACACACTCGATGTAAACCGCCCTGAGCCTCCCCCTTGTGACTATAAAAGGGAGGGGCAGTGTTACATACAAGACACGTTCGTTTACACCCCCACACGCACTTAGCATCGATATCCCATCTCATACAAACAACGCAAGCACTCACACACACTCACGTACGCAGACTTCTGCTACTTGAACCACTCGCACACCAGGGACTTGGGCTCTACACCCTCTCCCGACCTGTTTGTACCCCCTACTACAAACTCCTGAGCATAAGGAACACTTCCTCTCAGACTGGACGTAGGGTATTACTCTCCGGAGGCCCGAACCAGTATAACCCCGAGTGTCTCCTGTGCTACCGTGCGGATCAGAACACGTGCTCTTATATAAATTTACTTGCCGGCGGTAACGAACCCCGACACTTCTCCTCCGAGCTCCGGATCTCGCCGCCGTCGTGGAGCACGTTGACGAGCACTAGACCACCGCCCCGTCGGGATCTTCCTCCCTCTCTTCAGGTCACCGCCCCCGCGGATCAGGCGTGTTGTGCGCCGCCCGCAACCCTAGCCGCCGCCGCTTGACGGCGTGCAGGGCAGGAGACGGGCCGACCGAGCCCGATGGGCTGCCACCAGCCCGATGAGCCAGTCGGGCCGTCGTGCTGACCTGACACGAAAAAGAGGCCTTAAGGCCGTGCCTCGGCTGCAAGTTCGGCACGACGTCCCGGCCCGGCACGAAGAAGGCATCGGGCTAGGGCCGGACGGTCTGTTTGGAATACTATAGCTCCTTGAGGGACGGTAGGTGCAAAAGACCCTCCGGGAGCTTCTTCATGTTTGGGAAGCCAAAAAGCTGCAGGCGTGATAGCCTTGGCATTGCCTCCATCTCCATCCTCCACTCCTCAATGGAAAAAAGTATAAAGTTCCATCTCTTGCAGCCGAGGGAACCCTTTGCCTGAGCAGAGGCGTTCGTCGGCTTCGCCGCGTGCTACCACCTCGCGCTGTTGCTGCTCGCGAGCGCCCGGAGCCTGGAGAAGATGACCGTGGTTGCCAGCGACCGCGAGGTCACCTTGCTGAGGAAGAGGTGGCGGCCGCGGAGAGTCCTGGAGTCGCGGCTGCCTCGCTCCAGGAGGAGGTGGGCGGCCTTCTGCACAAGCGCCGCCGCAGGTGGGCGTGCCAGTGGGCGCCGGGCAGAGCAGCAGCAGGTGGAAGATAGTACGAGCCTACTACATACGTGGTCTCAGCTAAATCTTTTTTGCTCTTCAACAGGAACCTTTAGAGTAGTTTGGTTAAGCATAGCATGACAGAATTTCTTGTAACGAGCCTAACCTCCACTGTGTGTGTTAATCCCGTCAGGTCACGTACTAGAGCAGTAGGACGTGCCGTTTGGTTGCTAGAGTGAGGCTCAGCGTACATAGTTGACACAATGATACATTCAGTTCCTGGAATTAAAAAAAAAATTACACGCCAAGCACAAGAACCATCCAGATATCCACAATCATTCTTCTTAGGAGTGAGTACACAAGGACAGACAGAGTAGGATTAGCGGAAGCAGAGAAATGCTGGAGAGATCGAGCGACACAAATGCAAATACTCAAGGGCAATCATTTGGCAAGACGAACGGCAGAAACCACCACCTTATGCGTGCGCGACGACCGGATGACAAGGTGTACGACGAATTTCATCACTGATTCCACATCACCTGCAAAATGCACAATAAATTGTCTTGTAGTCACGGATCCATTGCCGTACAAAGACTGATCAAGGAACAAAGATTCTATTACCTACCTTGCATCCTCTCCCTTCCAGCTCTTTCCGAGTGACATCATCTTCATAATTCAGGTTGACGTTCCGCAGCTCAAGCTCATTGAGGGACGGTAGGTGCACAAGCCCCTCCGGGAGCTTCTTCATGTTCCGGAAGCTATGAAGCTCCAGGCGTGATAGCCTTGGCATTGCCTCCACCTCCACCCTCCACTCCTCAATGGTAAAATAAGTAAGTTCCATCTCTTGCAACCGAGGGAACCCTTTGGCAGAGCAGAGCATGGTTCGACCTTCATACCCCTGTAATTCGAGCACCACCAGACAGGGAAGCTTCTCCAGGATCGGCAACGGGTCTTCTTTAATGATATCGGCTGATAAATGAAGCTTCCGTAGGCCTTGCGGGAGAAGCTGGCTCTCAGGTAACTTAACAAGCAAGTTGAACTTATAAAGGTAAACATCAACTAGAAAAGTCATGTTTGTCAGTAAATGAATCATCTCTGTGGGCAATCTGGGCATGTGCAACCTTCTTAATCCGAGAGTGGTTAGTTGGGTCATTTGTCCCAAAAAGTCCACCATGTTCTCATTCGGCAAATATTTACTGTCCTCTAATAGCGGAACACTCAAATAAAAGGATTTGAGCTCTTTTTGTGGACGATTCCTCGGAGTTGAAAATCCGTTTCCAAGGTAAACATGCCTTAGAGTAGGAATGTCCCATACAGAGTTTGGCACGGCTGATACCAATCTCGTTTCTCTCAGATGTATAGTTTGCAAGTAAAGGAATTGTCCAATTGAATAAGGGAGCGTAGCATGCTGACAATTTCTCAACCCGAGATATCTTAGGTGAATGCACCCACTAATTGCCCTGCCGAAATTTGTTAGGCTCGAGTTCTCTATGTGGAGAACTCTAAGGAATCTCAGATTGGGTAGGGAAAATGATGATGGAAGTGCAAAGCCAAACAAGGTGCGGAGATTAGGTGTTGATGCCAACATGCTACCATAACAGAAGTTTTGAAAAGATGAACGGTAGAATGCCATGGTGTTAGATGAAGATTCACCAGCACGACCTGCAATTTTTGGAGTATAGGGCAGGTGTAAATAAGGGTCAAAAACTGCAAACTAGTTTTACAAAGTGAAATAACTGTATTTAGTCACAAAGAGTACGCGGAGAGGACCTGACCTGTAGTGTTGTCGACGACTTCAACGAGACCAGCATATCCTGCTTCTTTCACGCACCAATCACGTAAAATATCATGAATCCTTATTACTTCAATCCATCCGTGGGCCTTGCTTCGACTAACCACTTGAACCAAACATCTTTGAGCCAGATCACTTATGTACTTTCGTGCCGTTTGTTCCTGTTTGTGCCCTGTTATAGGTGCAATGAATCCTTCTGCTACCCATAATTTCATAAGATCCGATACAGATATGGAGTAATCCTCGGGGAATACAGCAAGATAGAGGAAACAAGATTTTAAATAATGATCTGGCAAGTCACTGTAACTTCGAGCTAGTATGGCTCCCATCATCTGTCCATTTTTGGTTGATGCCCAACCCTGTAGTAAATCTGACCATGCTTCTACAGTTAAATTTTTTGATAGATACCCCCCCCCCCCAAAACAGCTAGTGCAAGTGGTAATCCATTACATTTCCTTGCAAGCTTTCTCCCTAGTTCTTCAAAATCTTCAATGTTCTGTATCAAGGGCCTTCTATGTGAAGGTAAAGCTTTCCTGCTAAAAAGTTCCCAACTATTTTCACTATCCAAGAGCTTCAGTTCGTGAACATAGGTTGCCATTTCAATATGATTAGCAACATCAGTCTTCCGGGTGGTTAACATTACCCTACTACCATTATTTGCATCTGGAAATACTTTGGACATTCTATTAATTTGGTTCCACGTATCTGTTTCCCACACATCATCAAGCACAACTAAATATCTTTTTTCTCTGAGAAAGGTTTGTATCTTCTTTCCTAGATCATACTCTTGCATTTGGCCAATTTCTGTGCCATCATCTCTGGCCCCCATGATTTGTTTCATAATATCCTTCAATAAATCAACACCCTTAAACTTCTGAGACACGGTCACCCAAGCAATTGTGTTGAAATGTTCTTTGATTTCCTCTTTAGTGCAGATTTTTCTAGCCAGTGTAGTTTTTCCTGCACCGCCCATACCAACTATGGAGACAACACTAAGCTTGTGATCTTTTTCAATCAACTTTTCAACTATTTCTTTTTGCTCATCCTCAAAACCGATGACAGTAACATCTTCAAAATTTTGGAGCACAAGACCGTGATCTTGCAGAGACTCATCATCAACATGAAACTTGCCTAACCCAGTATTACCCAGATAAAGGAATTCTGAATTTGTTGCACTTTGAAATATCTCCCTAACCCTCCTTCTTATACGTTGAATTTCATTACCGACTTTATGGAGGGTGATCAAATCACTTGGTAAGCGAGCATACCTTGAAACAGAACCGATGAAACCCTTCTTGAGCCTGTTCCTCTTCTCCATGTAGTCCACAACTTCAAGGACATTCTCAGCTTCATATGTGGCGTCCCTGATCTGCCTAATGCAGATAGTGGCATTTTCACTCCCCGATCTCCGTTTGGTGTCGGCATCTTTGAGGAAGCCCTGCAGCCACTGCAGCTCATCTTTCAAGAACCCAGCTTCACCAATGACTCCGCACAGCAGCGTGGTCTCCTGGACAGCAAGGTCCTTGATGCTCCCAGCGACGGCGGAAAGAGCAGGCTCAACCATTGTGCCTTCTCTCCGCACGTACTGATCGGAGTCTGAATGTTTGGCCGGGAATGGGGTGGTAGAATGTGGTTGAGGGAGGCAGTGACGGACATGAATGGTTTTGTTTTGGAATTCAAACGATTGCTTTGGAGTTAATTTGTTCTTGGATCTCTACCTGACAGTACAGCAAAGCGAAGCACATATGCTGGAAAGACAACGCACTGCAACACCACGGTCATCACGGGAAGAATATGCCAAAAGCAAAAGATCAAAGCTTCTATTAACTTAGGTGGGGGTGTTTTGCTGACTTTTGCATCATTGCAACGACTGAAAATACTAGTTTAGGTCATCTCGTGTTGAGTGAGGAAAAGAGGAAATTCGCTAAGTGATGACCCCACGACAGAATGCTACTGAAGACTGCAACCGGCGTGTTGGAGCTTGATTGACGAAATTGAATTCAGTGTGCGCTGGACTGCTGGTAAATGGTAATAGTAGCTGATAAATATCATTTCTCGATGGTTCTCTTTTCAGGACGAGTAGTGATTGCACGCAGCTGGCTGTGTTTGGAGCTCGCGAGAACATCAATATAATCAAAACTCAGAAGCTAGCGTCTGGCTCGGGCCTTTCATGGTGGTGATTAGCTAGCTCCTTCAGGCAGATACAGCTAGCAATTCGTGCGCTGCGTTTGGATACAAGTATAGTGCTTACATGAGCAACTATTAATTAACACGATATTTCATTTAATTAGTTTTCGTGGTAAATAGAATACATGGTACTAATACAATGCATGTACATGCTGATGTATCCCTCTCTCAAGCAGCGGCGTCCCGGACAAATAGGAGGCCCTGTTCAAAGTACAAGTGGAGGCCTAATATCTAGTACGAAAATAAAAAACTAATAATAAACTTGTTCATAGATGCTTTCAGAGATTGAGCTAATCCCTCTTTTCTTTACTTTTTCACACGCTTTTGATGACCCGATTCAAATTTTCTAATCCGATTTGAAGAAGACATGACTTGCAAATTGGAACAATTACACAAGATTAATTTGTGTACAAAAATGCATAAAAAATTAACTAGTTAAAATACGAATTGGCTAAGTGAACATGGAATTTACCAGGTGATCTCCGTCTCCGATTTGGGACTAGATTGCAACGAGGTCTTGAACGACGAGTAACAGCGTCCGCCGGCTGAGGACCAGAAAGTCGATCCGTCCAGACTCCAGAACAAAGACTGAAGGGTTACAAATAGGAATCGCAACACCGGCGGCCTCTCACAAAGTCACGATCGTGCCTTGTGGGACTGCAAGCAAGTTGGACTTGCTCTAGTAGGCCACGTTTGGAGCTAAAGAATATAGGTTTGAGTATTTTTTTAAATGAAACAAAGCTCACAGTTATTATACATACCTAGTACACTATGTAAATCTTGAGGCCCATAATTTTTAGAGGCCCTGTTCGGTCGCCTAGCCCGCACGGGCCTAATGACGCCCCTGCTCTCAAGCATGTGACATCCATGCAACTTGTTGCTTGTTTTTCTTTTTTTTTCTTCCTTGATATGTGTAAGAAATCAGATGCTCGTAGCTTAGCGGAAGACGGATTAATTAGACAACTTAAAACTTTAATCTATAGTTTTCACTACTTTACATAAGGTAAACTAGATCATTTCTATCTAGATGTGCGATCTAAGATTGATCTAGTGTGAAATCCTCATCCCAAAATAAGTTTTACAACATATAGCCAATCCTAACAAGATACTACTCTAGGAAAGTAAAGGCAAGTAAGGATTGCAAGAATGTAAAACGGAAACGTAAAGAGTGATGAGAGAAAGCAAACTCTTGACAAGCGATATATCCCGTGGTATCGGTAGGCACTAAACCACCCCTAGTCCACGTTGTTCAAGCACTTCACACAAGAGTATTACTTCCCGGTCACCAAGTCTCTCCCGAGAATACCACTTGACTAGCCACAAAAGCTCGCCACGAAGGCACTCGCTAAGCTCCCTTGGTCACCTTGATACCGCCTCTACTAAGGAGCTTCTCCACTAAGGGAGAGGGTCTTCACGTCCCCTGCACAAAGTGTCGTCGCCGCTCCACACCAAGCCAGAGGGGCGAAGACGTTTGCCGGAGAGCCACTTAGGCCCCAAGGCTTCCAACGCACCTTGTACACCTTGATCCACTCAAGAATCACCTCACAAGGTAGACACACCTTGCACTCACTTAGCTCTACGCTAAACCTAGCACTAAGCACACACACCAAGCATGTGCAAAGTCTTTGGATGTGATCTTTAATGTGTCTTGCACTCCTCTGGACTTCAGTTTACTCCAGCACACTCAAATGGCGGGGTGGAAGGGATATAAATAGCCCAAAGCGTTCATAGAGCCGTTGCTCCAACTGCTAGTCTTTTCTGGGTACCATCGAATGATCCGACGCTATGTTTTTACTTAGTGTCGGTTCATCCGGTGCTATTAGCTGTTGCCTTCCACCTCTCTGTCTTGAATTTCGTCGGTTCATCTGGTGCTTAAGGCCTCTGTGACAAAACCTCTGTCTTGCGCCAATAACCCATCGGATAGACCAACAGTCCAACTAGCCAGACCGTCGGTTCATCCTACACCTTCTTACTTCGCTACTTCACCTCTGGTATTCATCCGGCGTATGTAGAAAATGGACCGTCAGTTCATCCGATGGTGCCTATTAACCCGAGACATCGCGCAATGTACCAATTCATCCAGCGCTTACACCGACGCTTGCTTCTAGGTGCCGTCGGTTCATCCGATGGTTTCCTTTTGCTGATTCTTTGCATTTTGAACTTGCTATCACTTGAACTATGGATTTTTGTTATGTTTTACTCATGGTATGTTAACTTGCTCATGGCATGTTAACTTTGATTGTGGTTGCATCCATGGGACTTAGAAATGTCTATAAAGACATGCTCAACAACAAGGTTAGTCTCATTAATTATGTTGTCATAAATCACCAAAATCATACTTGAACATTTGACTTTGACAATAAGGCCATTGTCGTTACAATATGCTCTATAACCATAGCTGGTATGATCACAAAGCCAGAAAAGATTTGCGCAAAATCTCCCACAAGAGACCGTTTTCTGACCAACTTACATTATATTTTACGAGAAAAATATGCAACTGTACAAGATGCATGGAGAAACAGGGCAGACGTAGCAGCCCAGCATACGTGAGCTGATGATAGCATTAACGAAGCTACCCAGCATATATGAACAACAGTTACGTCGTTATTATGTTATTATTTTATTACTCTCTTGACTCTTCTTCGTCAAATCCATGAGCAAGAGTAATTCGATGATCGGCAAAGCAAAATTTTGCTCAGCTTACATGCATAGTGCGTGCCTGCTGCTGTCAGTAGAGCCCTAAAAACTTCCACCAAACGCTCCCAATAACTCCCCAGATCAATGCGTTAATCAAGGTTGATATAAGACCAATCCTGAAAACATCGGGAAGCTCAAGATACCCAGCTGCAAAATTAAAGGAAAGCAGCATCCATGTTAATTAGGATATATAGCAACCTCAATTAGGATAGTAACATGAGCCCAAGAATAACGTAACCCAATCAGGAAATTAAACTAGATTCAGAACAGAAGCTTAATTAATTAGACTAATGAAATTACCTCCAAAGTATACCGCTGCCTGCCCACTACTGTAGTGAGTTATTCCCCCAAACAAATCCGTGTTGAACCCCAAAGCAAGCGCTGCAAGCACACTGGGAACACCTGCTGCTATATGCATAGCCAGGAAAGCAGAGTACAAGGCTCCAATATGCCCAGTTTGGCTTGCAAATAGGTAATGGATCAGGAAGTAGGAGGCCTGAAGAACACCAAATGCTGCAGGCCAACTCAATGACCAAGACTGAAGCAGATTAGCAATACAGCCTGACATCCAAGAAACAATCCCTAGGTTTGTGAGTTGTGCTGCCAGCCCAACCAGAACCGAAAACCAAGCCAACGTATCCCATGCGGATTTCTCATTCAAGATATCACCCCAGTCCAGCACACCAAGCAGGAGAAGAATGGAGAGCCCAAGCATTGCGGCCACAACACTAGACACACCAATAGCATCCCTGAACGAACAGAAATTGCAATAGGTTATATATCCATCATGACCTTTAATTTGTTTAAAAAAACATATCATGCATGACCATGCATGGGAATGGGACACAATGCATAAGATCTCATAACTTAAATAATGTTTTAAAGCATTTTGCCTAGTTTGTAGTAGCTACCAATCACTGAAATTACATTATATAGTAACAAGAAAAGATAAACAAAGAGTGGAAAACAGATCACTAAATGAATGGGACAGTGTGCTACATGTAGAAACTTAAGGATGAGAGAATCAAACAATTAATTACTCACTTTCAGATTAATTTGATCATTCCAAGCTAAATGTAACTATATAATGAGGCTGTATGGAGGCTGTAATGACTATATAATGGCAGGCTGCAGGATGATATATATTGAGATCACGAGTCAACGTGTTATGAGATGATCTTCTTCAGTGACAGATAATCTTACCCCAAAATCCATAGGGAGACTGCAAAAATCATTGTGGCAATCATAACCCATTCATTTTTTGTCACAGGCCCCATCTGCTTCTGCTTCTCTGCAGCCAATGCTGGGGCCTCAGGGGTGTCCTTTGTTTCAGGGGGGAAGATTTTGTACAGCAAGTATGGCGTTGCTAGGAGAGAAACAATAGCTGGCAAGCTAGCAGCTTTAAACCATGATACCCATGGATTTGAGATAACAACACCAAGCTCTTGTGCTAGATTCATGCACAATAGGTTTTGTGCTCCAGCAGTCAGGAATAAAGCACTTGAGCTACTAGCTGCCTGTCAAGCAAAAGAAAATATCAATATGCATAACATGCCAGAAGGAGTATATGAACATTCACTGATCACGCGTAGACAGAAATAGACCTAATAATATAATGTTCACGCCAACAACCATATTTCAAAAATGGAATTGCTAAGTTTGAGGATTTTGAGGATTTTGGCACTACTGTCACACTGACGGGTGATCCTAGAGCCACATGCCATTAGTGATGAATCCAACAGTACAACGGAAATCCATGACTTTTTCCTATTTTTTTGTAACTTCTTAATTTCCCTTTTCACTTTTCCAAGGCGACGTTGCACTAAAAGAAGGCATCGTTGGACATCAGCCCATATTCTTTATATATATGATCCAGAGAACGGAACGTGTAGCCAGTGGCGAAGCTAGGATTGAGAGGCAGGGGGCTCTCCTCTCGTTCCTTCTTCCTCTTAAGCATTGTACTTGCAAGTCAAATCACCTTTCAATAAAGTCAAGGTTGTATGTACTAACAAAGTTTTCAACATTAGGGCAGCTTAATTAGATTAGGTGGATATCCATCTAGCCAAAATAGGCTTCTGTCATTTGTACCAACATAAGTTTCCAATTATAATGACCTCTATCGTCATTTGTGCTTATAAATTTGGTACTGTTTAGTGAAAGATATTTGGTATTACGAGTTCAGTACTGTTTAATGGCAACTATTAGTAAGGTACCGGTAAATTAGGCTTAAGGAAAATTAAATTATTACTATTTCTTAACTGAAATATACTAATTTTCACATAGCCATCAGTTATCCATGTAGAAACTCTCTCAGGCATCATCAAGCAAGAGAAAGAAAATGAACCTGAACTGCATTGGTTACTTGAGTAGCAATGGCTTCGGTTCTGACCCAATGGTAGTAGGTTCAATATCAAAACAAGATAGTGCTTATTCTTAGTTATTTGAGTGTAGAAGCCAATATTTTTTCTTGTCATGAATGTTTTAGTGAAAAAATGCACAGAGAGGAATGGTGCACCATTTTCATGAACCCTTAGCTTCATGCACAAAATTTTGGAAGAGGTTTGATGAAGTTTTGAAGCTGATATGCATAAAATTTCAATCTGCCAAGAGTGATGTCCTTAGTTTTTAGCATGCAGATAAGCTACTACTTTCTGGCACAACAATTACTGAACGACCACTTGCTGAATTGTACTGGCGCCTCTTGAGCCATTTGCAGAAACAAAGTAATTACTTACCCCTTTTTTATATAAACAAGCACTAGTTAATTACCTGGAATTGCGTCATGATAAGATATGATCCGAGCTTCTTTGAAGATGGATGATTGGGCTTGCTGCCAGCCGAGATGGAGAGTGACTGGATGATGGGCAGGAAGATGCCGCCTGCCCTGGCGGCGGTGCTGGGCATGGCCGGCGCTATGCAAGCCTCGCCGAGGGTGAGCCCGTAGGAGAGCCCCAGCGTGCTCTTCCCGAGCCACTTGACGAAGTAGGTGGCGATGCGGTCGCCGAGGCCCGTCTTTACGAAGCCGCGCGCGAAGAAGAAGGAGATGACGATGAGCCAGATGATCTCGTTGGTGAAGGCGGCGAAGGCGGCGGCGAAGGGGAGCGTCTTCGTGGCGACGACGACCGTGAGGCCGAGGAAGGCGCACGCGCCGACGGGGAGCGGGCCCAGCACGAGCCCCGCGATGGTGGAGAGGAAGATGGAGAGCAGCGTCCACGCCCTGGGGGTCACTTCCGCGGGCCGCGGCGCGAGGAACTGCACGGCGAAGCCGACCGCGAGCGAGATGACGAGCGGCACGAGCTTCGCGCCGGAGGAGGCGGAGGCGGCGGGGGCAGGGGCAGGGGCAGGCTTTGCTGGAGGTATGGGGCTAGAATCAGCGGCAGGGGCTGCGGAGGCGTGGAGAGGCTGCGGCAGGAGGCGGTCATGGCGTGGCGTGGGACTGAGGCGTCGTCGATGGTGCAGGGAGGGGGTGGTGCGGGGGAGGGAGGTTTGGCCGAGAAGGTGGTGGCGGCGGAGGTAGGCCGTCGCCGGTACCGGGAGAGGCGGCCGGTGGGCGACGACGACGCCGATCTCCATCGGTGGCCGCGGAAAGTGTGGCGGAGTGGGCAGTGGGCGGGAGGGTGGTTCAGAACGGGAGAGTGACCATTTTGAAGTGCATGAGTGGGGGCAATGCCGATGCGTCCTTGTTACGACACGGATGAGCGGCAGCCCTGAGGCCTGGGCTGCTGGGCCGATGGTGCCTTGGTGGTTACGACGCAGCAGCAGATGGATGGATGAGTGGCAGCCAGAGGCCTGGGCCGCTGCACACAGATGAGCGGCAGCCACCTTTGGTGGTCGTCGACTGGTCGCACAAAGAAGGCCAACCGTTTAAAAGATTGATGATAGGAGGAAGGAGATAACTAAGGTCAGGACGGGAGGAAAATCAGTCACCTACCTCGACGGACGGCTGGTGCAGAAGCCGGGAGCTTCTTCATGTTCCGGCGAGTAAGGAAAATAACCTGGGTCATAATAACTTTACTGATTAATGATAATATATTTACTGAAACTAATATATATTTGTAAGATGCACATTTGTATGTGTTTTATATGTTCCAAGAATATGAATACAAGATGATGGTAATAAAATTGCGACAAAGACACGTGAAGACTTAAAATGATTTTGTCTGTGCACCAACACTTTTCACCAATCTATTTGGTGACCATTAGAAAGGGACCAGGTTATGCCGCAACCGGTCGCGTTATTAGCCTAGCGCGACCTCACCATTTCCAAACTCTCTGCAGAGCAAACACAAATAGTAAAGTGGGGTGAATTTTTTATTGTTACGTGGAGCAATTCATGGAGGTAAAAATAGCCAATCATGATGTCATCTCATTTACTTTGCTCCATTTCTTTTGATCGGAGATAACTTTCTCAATGATAGTCCATTTTTAAATCCGATTATACCGCCTTGTGGTTTTATCTACAAAACAAGACCCACTTTGAACATATTTTGAATTAATTTTATAATTACTATCGACTTACATATAGTGGTACTAGCAACTTGTATGCTAATCAACAGATAGTAGCAATTTGGGTGCTTCAGTAGCAGCAACTAGTAGCATTTCGGGTGCTCAACCACAACATCAATAGCAACGGGTGCTCAGCAACAAACAACATCAACAACTTGGGTGCTCAGTAGCAACTTATTCAGTACAAAGCCCAACTTTTATAGAAGTAGCTACTACACACAAGTTGATAGAATGTGTTGACAAATTTGTATATAAGTTGATAGAGTGTGTTGATCTATTTATACATAAGTAGCTACCATGCACTCAGTATAAATTGCTAGTATATAAAACATATTTCAAAATATATCAATCATGAGTCTTGTTTTGTACTAGCTCTCAACATAAGAAACACAGTGGTGCAAACATAATTGAAAATGGTCATTTCATAAGGAAGTTATTGCATACTAAATAGTAAAAGTTTAAAGATGTCAGGTGGGGCGTAGCGGCCCACCTTCCTGTTACTGGGTGTGCAGGTCGTGCCTCGTGCACTGGTGCGACGTGTCGTTGTTTAGATTTGTCGAATGATCAAGTCGTTGACCATTCAGTGAGAAGTTCAAGTGGCAAGATAGCGTGCAATGTTACCACAGACCCATTTGGTGATAATAGTAAAGCAGGATCGAATAAGTTGGTGTCATAAGCTCAGATTGTGCACGGGTGATTTTCAAGCAAATATAATGCCTCATCGATTCATACAGTGGGATCAGGACAAGGGACATCGAATTAGTGGGTGGAGGAAGGTTTGTAGAAGACAATGACTCAAGGCTCGTGACTAACTCAGCTTGTTCATAGATTTAGCTCGGTTCAGCTCGACTCGAACGAACTGAGCCAAGCTTCAATTTCAACTTGTTTTCTTAATGAGCCAGCTTGTGAACTGCTAGTGAGATGTTTGGTTAGCTCATTAGATTTGATAAAGATGAATATATCAAAATTATTCCTTATGAATAAAGTTATATTACTATTACTTGGTTAAAAAAATTATTTTTCAATTTAAGTCAAATCTAGTACTACTTAAATTTATTTTCTATCTTCAAACATCTATATTATCCTAATTTATTGGATTGTATTATTTATTTCTATAATATAATTATAAATTAAACTTTTAAATATTGTTAGCATATTTAAAGTATCATATTTTTGTTAATATTATCTTGATAATAACATTAATGTCCAATAATGATAGTTTCGTGAGCTAAATGAGTTGGTTCGAACTTATAAACGAATCAAGATTTTTAGCTCGTTAACTTTGACAAGCCGAGCCGAGCTCACTTGTTATCAAACGAACCATAACAAGCCGAGCTAGCGCGTCAGCCACCCCTGATAGTATGACATGACCCGATCACTCAAAATAGATTTTGACCACTCATTTATTTTAAGAAAAAGTCTAAATTACTACCTCAAGTATAGTGAAAGTCCAGATAACCTCCTAAATTATATTTTGGTTCAATTTACCACCTAAAGTTAACTATTTGGTTCAACTTACTCCACAATGCAATTTTTCATTTTTGTTTCTCCATACACAAGTAGAATTTTATTTTGAAATTTTGTAAGATAGGATATCATAATCTTCAGAAAAATATTTTATGTTTTTTCATCATTAGTTTTTATAAAATTTCGTATCTCAATGATAAATTTTAGTATTAAATATTCTACCTATCAAAATAGTGATGAAAAATTCATAATAATTTTTTTTAACATACCTTATGTTGTCTGCTACCATCTTACAAAATTTGAACTTAAAAGTCCACTTTGTGCATGGATAAATAAAAAAGACAAATTGTGTTAAGGGGTAAATTGAACCAAATGGTATAGTTTAGAGATGAACTGAACCAAGAAATATTTTGGAGGGTTATCCAAACTTTAGGTATACTTGAGGTAGTAATTTAGACGTTTTCCTTTATATTATATTATATTATATTATATTCATTGAAGAGTACATTTGATTACAAATCAATCATATTAAATTTACGCGGCGCAACGGGGCAAGGTCACTAGCGTCAAGCAAGTGTGGAGGTAAGGCAAGGTGCAGCTTTGGTGAATCGACGAAATCAGACAAGCTTGGCATTTTCAACGCAAACTGACCTCACTCGTCGGGCTAAGATCACTAGGAATCTGAGATAGGACATAATAGGGGGTGCGTCTAGGCATCACTCCGGTGATGGGCATCGCTTCGGTGATGGTTAACAAACCATCACCGAAGGCCCATACGGTCCACGACCCGTCCTCTTCTTCTCCCACTCGTACTCACGCCACTCTTCTTCTTCCTCCTTGCATCGTCCTCCTCTCCCTCCTCCGCACGCTAAACCATCCACGCCGCGACTCATTGCCAATCACCTCTGTGTCTTTCCTTTCCTCTCCCGCACCGTCCTCCTCCCCATCTCTGATGGCTCCCGCTCCCCCTGCGCTAATCCCTTGGTCTCTCACTAGAGAGAGCTCATGCTCCACCCCTTCCCGTTCCTGCCCCACCAGCTGTCAAGTTGTTGCCCTCAGGCGTCGGGCGCATCGCAACCCACCTTCGCCGTCGGGCTTCCCTGCGGTCCCCTACTCCCCTTTCCAAGGTCACTGATGAATAGAGCTTTCCGGCAACCCCCAACCTGAAACTCTAACCCATTATCCCCAACTTGAAACCCTAACTCTGGCGGTGGTGGTGGCAACGGAAGATGAAGAAGAAGGCATCACAAAAGAGTAGGACTAGAGCGGCGATGCATGGGAGGAGGGTACTAGCGGCAGGGAGTAGCTTGAGGGCGTCGGAGGAAGGAGATGGATCTGACATGTGGGTCCCACCCAGACAGGTAGAGCCCACACCGGCGTGATGATTGATGAATATGTCACTGAAGCGGCGCATAATCACCACGCATAAGAGGCCCTCTTTTCCCATTCCTTAATTAACCATGTATATCTTTCCTGCTATTCAAACGAGGGTTTGGGTGTAGTATCCCATTCCCACCCTTTGTTTCCCAGTGACAAAGCCAGGAAATATAGCTGGGGCGGCTTCTAATGTGAACAGAAACAAATACATATCGATTCACATTGCATTGATGCATCCATATCTTGCAATCACACAATTTTAGTACAATGTTGAGATAATGCTTCAAATTTGAAGAATATATTGATAGTTCTTGCGCCATCACACCAATAAAAATAAGAAATAAATGAATCTGTAAATTTGATAAAGACACCAACTAGCAAATAATAATAAAGTGATCATATGACTCAAGTGTTGATTAACATTATAAAAATATACATACCACTAGCAAAGTTTTGCGAACGTCTAGGACGTCTAGGGCTCTTTGGCAATTTTACTCTTCAATTTTTTATAACTTAACACCTCTTCTTAACTTTATCAATACCAACTTCTTTATCTTTATCAATTGATTTTTTAAGCCCTGGACCAGCTACAACATGATTCGGATCAGCGAATTTTTTTAATTTATTTTTTTTATTTTGCAAAATATACGACCGTTTCAAAATATACCAAAACTAACCTATCACCGCCGTCGCCCACGACGGCTGCCGTAGCCCACGGTGGTTGCAGAGGCAACCGCCGTGGGCTACGACGGTTGGCAGTGGCGGTTGCAGGTGCTGGGGGGCGGCAGGCAGCAGCCATGCAACTGCCGTGCAACAGCAGCCACAGCGGTTGTTTTTTTTAAAATTTAGATGATAAAACACACACCTTTGCAATGGTATGTACGACGCTTCTACTACTCTAATCATATGCCTTACGTAGTCCTAACATGCCTTAGGGAATTTTGAAATTTGATTACAACATTCCTAATTAATCTAGTTGCACGAGAACTGCCCGGAGAGTATAAAGCCGCCGGAGTGTTGTGACAGCATGTAGTAGTACCTAGCTGGGGGTGGAGGTGAAGGTGGAGGGGACCAATGTTTCGGGGGGGGAGCTGATCTTCTTGTGGCATTCACAAGTGCAGGTCGAACATTTGCAGCATCGGTCGTCTTCTATGCTAGACGATGGATCTGGAGAAGCCAGTGTCTCCGACAGCCGCCGCTTCAGGTTGTAGATGACGATGTCCTCGAGGTAGTCGATGTACTCTTGATAGGGGTCAATAGCTAGTGGATCCACCCATTGTGAGAAACTGCAGTTCTCTGGTTGGGTGGACTACTGCAAGAAAACGTTAACAAACCAAAGAAAGATGATGAACCAATTTCAGCAACATTGCTTACCCATGCGTATGGGCAGTGCCAGAAGCGACGACCGGAGTTGTTCCATCCCTCGTAGACTTGCATCACGCAAAACTTACCGTGCGAACACCTAGGCCACAACATCGGTTGCTTGGGTGCGTAGCTTCTAACTTCACGCATAGAGGTGAAGTCACTCTTGACTTTCAGTGGGAAAATTGGCATTGAAATCTAGAGATTGCTGATGCCACAACTCAGGACCGCAACCGTTTTCATCCCCACTCCAGGAACTCATTGTTGAATGTTGTGAGAAGGCAATGGAGTGAATAGTGATACATATAGGCAGAAGAAGAAGGCTGGCTGGGTGGTAGGCCGTTCGATCTATGGGAAGGGAAACGAAGTAGTGACTCAGAGAAAACACACCCTAGTAATAGAGCACGGTCGCGTCGTGGGCCAGTCGATCCGTGGGAGGGGAACGCGGCAGTGACTCGGAGGAAACACATTCGACTGTGTATATGGCAGTCACTCTAACGAAATACACATAACGAAGAAAACACACTCTAATGCAGTTCGATTAATGTTCTTAAGGATACAAACCAACCCTAGTTGACGATGTCATGAAATCCAGAACTATTTGATACAGTCCGACTAATACTCTAGGTCTACTGAGTACAACGGGGGTATTTCCCCTTCCTGATGGCATCCGGCCCAGCTTCCTTGGCCCGGCGAGCCCTCTCCCTCTTCCTGTCTCTATCTGCTTCACGGGCCTGGGCCGCTTCACGTTCTCTCATCTCCTGGCGAATGCGAATTTCCTTCTCCTTCTCCTTCCGTTTTTCCTCTCTTTTTTCTGCCTCAATCATGCAGAACCACCTCTCCCTTGCATCACGGCCCGCCTCCTCAACGTAGCTCTTGTCGAAGTCAGACTGCTCGGTATCTAGCCACTGCATGAAATCACAAAGAGGAGGTGGAGTCTTTTTGCAAAGACATGTCAGCACATAATAAAACAACAATGACAAACAAATAATTGATAAATTTAGTAAGTTCTTACTTTGGCTCTAAGATTGCAGTCGATGGCTTGATCGGGTCGTGCACATAGTTGGCACACATGAAGAACCTCATCCCGTAGGCGTACCCGAGAACCTTGCACTTGACAAGCTTGCAGTTGTCACTGTAGAAGCACATAGGAGTGTGGATCCCCTTTGGCACCGCAACATTGTCCTTCCTCGTGGTGAGGAACTCCAAGTCCAACTCAGGACCTGAGGAAGCCATTGCAAACATGCAAAACAAGATGAGAACATTTAGATTAGCAACATAGGGAAAATAATACAAATGAAACAGAATATTGAGACGACACGAAATAGCGGTTCAATTATTACAATACAATACCATGCATAAGTTCGTACAGGAAATATTAGTTCAAATATTACAAATTCTGAAATTAAATGTCCTAATGTTACAAGCAACTATGATCATATGAATCCTGCATTGTTGCTACGGCCATGTCCGTGTCCGCGTCCACGTCCACGTCCATTGTTGCTACGATCGGTTGGGGTTTGGGAGAGTCCTGAAGGTGATGATGCGCCCACATCGGACGTACTAAGTGTGTTGCAAGCATAATTTGGAGTTGTGCACCTCTTGTACGTCTGACCCATGTTGTGGCACTTGTAGTAGATCACTACTGCAGCTCCAGCTTCTGCTTCGTCCATGTTGTTTCTAATCCTCTTCTTCTTCCGTCTTCCAACACCTTGGCACATATCTGGATCTGGATCTGGTATGTGCACAACATTTTGCTTGGGGTCCTCAGTGAAAGACTGTGACAACCCGCCCAGGAAAATACCGTACTATCGCCTAAACCAATCCACTTTGGTCGTTAAGCGACAGTAAAGTATCATCCTGTCATTAGTTGCCGGGTTAACTCCCGGTGAAATCACTTACATAGCAACAAGGATCGACATATAGGCATTAAAACTCACGCGAAGGCGAGTCCAGAGAACAACACATGATTAACATCCGAATCTACCCCGAAGGGTTTAATTATTACAAACCGAAGTCTTTGATATGATAACGAGTTTCAGAGTTTTGAAAACAGCGGAAATAAACTAAGCAGCGCGAGGAACATCATAGGAGGCCTGCCATGATGCCTTCACTCATCGTCTTCCACCCACTCCAGCTCCCAGCCAGGCGGGATCTCTCCAGACCACACATCACTGAAAGCATTACCTGGAACAACAGATTACAGCAAGGCTAAGTATACTAATACTCAGCAAGACTTACCCGTCGGTGACAGCTACATCACCAACTCTAGACATGAAAGGCTTTTTGGCCACTGGGGTTCCTTTTGCTGAAAAGCAACAAAGAGTATGTCCTTACTTTCAAGATTTTAGCACAAGTTCTAGTTGATTATTCTTTTCTAGGTTAGCAAGCTATTGCAAGCATAAGTTGTGCAATACAATTAATCAAGCATAAATATTCATCAACTTCCATCATTAGGGATCTCATGGCCAGCAGGATAAGTAGTCTCAGATAACGGTGAGAGGCCGACAATCGATTGATTTAAACCTTGCAAGGTAGACCTAAACACACGGTAGGGTGCCCCCGCGAGGACAACCACCAGGCGGTTCCCGTCATTCCTCGGATTGGGATCAGATGTTACAGTCTTAAGTACAAGGCTTACTGGGCTACGCCACCAAGGTCACCCAGCCTCACACATGTACTCGGGTGGCGAGCCCGGGGCCGCAACCCTAAGATTAGTAGCGCAAAGTTCCCGCACCGCCTCATTTAGGTACTAGGCTTACCATACCCATTTCCGACAAGTGTTTAGTACGTTCAAACACTTAACCCAAGGAAGCCATTGGACCGGAGCCCACATCTCATGCTCTTACCACATGAGCAATCCATTTATAAAGATCTTATGATTCCAACATAAGAATCTAATCTCGCGAGTGACAAGCATCACTCGACTTGTAACGGTCCTATAGCATAGCAGCTATCGACCTAACATACTAGTATAGACATAGGTACCTAGGGATCATGCATCTAGGGTTTCATTTCAACTCCTGAACGTAAATGCACAATCATCCAAAGATAGTTGCATAAGATTTCAAAAACACTTAGGTGAATGCACCGGGGCTTGCCTTTGTCAGCACAGTTAGCCTGAGGGTCCTCGGTGTCCTCGCTCACTTCCACGTACTGCAGCTCCGCGTCAGTTCCTCCTTCCTCGGCTTCCGGCACAAGAGCGTAGTTACCGTCAGGGAGATCTACACGGTATGCAATGCAAGGTTCAGGTGGAGTGAAAGGTTATTTATTTTATCCAACTCTTGTTGGCCATATTCACCTTAACAAACATTTATTTACTAATTCTTTTCATTTAAGTTATTATATGTGAAGGCTTATTCTTTTAATCATTTAAATAGTGATTGTGTACACATCTATGCAAATAACATTATTAAATCACACCAAACAGTAAGGGTGTACTTATAGCCCCTAATTAAGCTAGGCAACAATTTAGAAGGTACAAGGAACAAGGATTATTTTTCCTATTCGATTTCTAATAGAAAGCTTAGGTGCACACCACTTTTAATTGCAAAACAAAATATAAAAACAAGGACAAGGGTCCTTGTTGGCCCTAATGATTCTAAACATGCTCCTGGACCAAACTCCAAGTTTAAAAGAGCCACAAATTAAATATACCAAAAATAACATTTCCTAGCTACCAAAAATAGGAGAAATGCATAAATAATTAAATAAAGAGCTCCTGCACCCTAACTCTTTCATACAACATCCCTGGCCTAAAACAAGTCTAGGAAACCAGCATGCACATCACCAACACATTTGAAATTTAAACTATGCATTTAAAAGTAAATCTAAGCATAAATCACGATTAAATATTTCTAGCAGAGATAAAATCATGATAAATACAGGAAAGTTGCAACTAGCCATAACATGAACATAGCCACAAGCTGAGCACAAAAACCTAAATACTTTTAGCTACAAAAATCATTTAGACAGAAATAGAATAAATACAAAGTAATTCATATAAAAAGATCTACATAGTAACTTTGTGCAAATTTTTGTTCAGACCCTACAAATGATACAACTAGCAACATATCCAAAGTTTAGCTCCATAGCCTTTCTAGATTTTGAACTACAACAAAATGATGTCAAACTGAATTTGAATTTCTATTCAAAATCTATAAGTCAAAACTATGGTCATGCTTTGCAAAAGTTGTAGGTCTAGTCTCACTGAACTCAACAAAATTGGTTTTGCATTTTTCTGATTTTTTTACGAATTTCTAGGATTTTTCTAAGGTGCTGGACTAAACTGCTAGAAAACTAAGTTTCAAATCCTTGCATCTAGGTCCCTGGGTTCACAACTATACCCTCGGCTTTCACAAATGTGCCCTCGCCGGCGACAGGGAGTTCGCCGGTGGTGATCCACGGCCGGGGGTGGTCAACATGCTGCACAGGGGCGCGATTGGACTCACCGCGGATCGATTGGCGGTGGTGGCGTGGCCGGAGGTGATGCCGGCGAGCGGCGACGGCGAGGCCGCGGCGGCGTTCCCGCCTCGGCTCGGATTCCGGCGAACGGCGGCGCAATGTAGATGAACAATTGGCCGTGGGAGCTTCTCTAGGTCCTAGGGGAGGTGCTCGGTGGCTTGGCCGGCGGTGGGAGCGGGCGGAAGGGCGTGCTCACCGTGGCGGCGGCAATGGCGGGCGGCGGTGCGGTGTGCGCGCGCGGGGAGGGAAAGGGCTGCCTTTTATAGGCGGGTGAGCGCACGGGGGTGAGCGGGGTGTTGCCTCGGTGCTCGGGAAGGCGAGTTAAGGGGCAGTGCGCGGCGACCAACGCGCACAGGGCGTCGTCGGCGGGGAACACGGTGGGGGGTCCGGCCGGCGGGGTTGGTGGGCGGCCACGCAGGGTTTTGGGCGCGGCCCGAGGGGGATCCGCTCGGGGGACACGCGGACATCATGATGACGTCTCGGGCGCGCGGCCAACCGGCCGGGGGGGTCCGGACGCCGAGGGCAGGGCGGCGGTACGCCGGGCGCCGCGTGGCGCGACGCGCCGGCGCGCGTGCGCTCTGGCCCCGATCCAATTCGAACTGCCCAAGTTTGAATGCTGCAAACTCTTGAATTTCGAACTACACTCAAAAATCTATAGATAGGACTATTGTAGACTGATCAAAGCTTTACACCATAGGCCCTACCCGAGCTCAAATTAATCTCGAATTGATGGAGAAAATTAGATGCCAATCGGCAGGAATTCTCGGCCATGATGAACAGTAGCCGACAGGGTTGACTTGAGTTTTTGAGCCATTTTTCCTTCGAATTTCAAATGCCAACCTGAAGATGAAATGTGTCCCTCACAATTCTACATAACTTTTATATTGGCAGAATTTTGAGTGTTTAGACAAAATTTGGAGAACGTGACCAAAGTTCCAGAATGACATGTTGACATCAAGGTGTTTGTCCCCCTTAGCTAGGGTTTTGACCAATGTGGCTAGTGTTGACTTGTCAAAGGTGCTCAAGGGTGAGTGTTAGGGAGGTTTTCAAGGTGATGGCCCAGGTTGACCATGATTTGACCATAGTCAACTGTGTTGACCAACACTTAGGGTTAATTAAAAACCTGGGACGTCACAAAGACCCTGCACGAGGTAGCCCTTAATTGTTCGGTTCCAAGTGTTCCGAACAGTTTCCTTCTCATAGTACCAAGGCACGTACCTACGGTGGCTGAAATTTTGAATTTCATAACATACAGCGATCACATGTGTGCAGGGGGTGTGTAGTAGTTGCGGCTTCTGGCAAGAGCATCTGCAGATTTGGTTGTCAAGTTCACACACTTGCTGCGTCTTTTCACGCGATGGGCCTAGACGCATTTCCCCTTGCACTCAACCTCATATTTCCACAGAATTTCATTCTCAGTAGACTGGTAGTAAGGCTGCGATCGGACCTTGTGAAGAAGTGCTTTTTCTTGAGCTTTTTCCAAATACTAGGTCATTCTGGTGCAGTACACCAATTGAGTATTCCTCACAACCTCATCCGCTGTCTTGCTCCTTTCGTAAAAATATTGCATTGTGCGATACATAAAGAACTCAATGATTCCAACTAGAGGAAGAGCTCTTGAAGCATGAAACACACAGTTGTAGACCTCATCAAAATTAGTGGTCTTTATCCCATGCCTTGCACCGCCCTCATCAAACATGAGACACCACTTTTCCTTAGGCTCATTCTGAATCCACTAGCTGAAGGTCTTCACAGCACGCCCTCTTCTCTGCCAAACTTGAGGACCATCTAATCCCACGTCCTCGAGAGAAACTAGCTCCTGATTAGGTTCAGGATTCACTGGCCTCTTTGCTAGCTCCTTTGATGCCTTCTTTGTCAGGTCCTCTAATTTCTTCCAAATGGTATCGAACTTCTTCTGTTGAGTCTGCTCACACAACCACTCAAATAATTTAGACATGGCCTTTTTGTTCTTGAACTGGCTGTGGAAGTTTGCTTTCATGTGCCTAGTGCACCACCTGCTCTTAACATCTGGACACAATGGAACTCTGTAACACTCTTAGCTGCCATCTTTTATGTCATTCATTGCTTGCAAAATAACTTTGTGCCTATCGTGTATGACACACATGTTCTGCACATCCTGCACCACCATATTCTTCAACCTCTCAAGGAACCAGTACCAACTGTCACCGTTCTCCCCCTCCACAAATGCAATGGCCAAAGGAAGTAACTAATTGTTACTGTCAACTGCCACAACTGTCAGGATTGTTCCTTTGTATTTCCTTGTGAGAAAAGTGTCATCTATGCAAAGGACCGGTCGACAAAGTTTGAAAGCCTCAATACAGGCATCCAATACCAAGAATGACCGCTGAAGCACACACACTTACCTGGTTTCTGCTGGCAAGGATAATCCTTGATATCATAGTAGCTGCCAGGATTCATCTAAACTATTGTGTGCAATAAACTAGGTAAATTGTGGTAGGATGCTTCATAAGTACCCCACCTATACTCCAATACCTTCTTCTTTGTGTTGTATGCCTTGCCGTAACTGATGGTGTACCCGAATTTTTCCTCAATTGCACCGATAATAGCCTTCGGCTCATAAGAAGTACATTTCACAATGGTAGGGTACATGTGGCTTGCAACAAAATCGGTTGAAATGTTTCGGTGTCTTGCATCAATCCGATCAAGGGTACATGTGTGAGGCACCACTTCTCTGACCTCTATGTAATGATCCCACTTGCCCTTATATGCATACACTCGAAAAGCACAATCAGACTTCTTACAATGCACTTCATATATCTTCGGAGAGCTCTTCACTACCCTGAACTCTCTGTGTAGAGTCAAGGTGAACCACTGCTTGACTGCATCCTTCACATGTGCAGTACTGGGCTACATGGTGCCCACTGTAACCTCATTCTCGGTGTACTCTCATGGCACATTCTCACCATGATTAACAGTACACTGTGAGAAATCGTAGTCCTGCCAATCCCAGGGCACTTGCTCCTCATACTCATCATCATTCGAGGAGTCATCTTCCAATACACGTTCATCGTCTTCTAACTCTCTCTCGTACTGTCTCATCACCTATGGATTTGCTTCTTCCTCATCAACAAAACCAGTGACAACATAATCTCTGAAGTGTCATCACTTCCCGAATCACCTTCTTCCTCCTCTTGTTGTTCCCCTACACCTTCCACGCCTTCCCTATCGTGCACATCCTCAGCTTCCTCATGCACTTGACTGCAAGACCCACCCTTCTGGAAAACTTGGACAAACAAAATCACGGGCAAACCAACTCGGTATGCATTTTTGATATAACTCCTCCATTGTGAAGTCCCTTGAAGTGGCACGAGCTCGCAATGCACATGATCACTTCTGTTGATTAGTGCCATTATCGACAGGTATTGGTGCTCTGAATCTACTGAAAATGCCTTGCACAGCCAGTTGGTTATACCCTCCTAAGTTCTTTCTACTGCTCTTTTAACATTTTTCTCAACTGAACTAAAATTTGACAAGTAAACTCCTTGTGAACCATATATAATTTCTCCAGATCCATAATACAATTGGACTGTAACTGTCTCCAACATGTCTAATTCATAATAAAAAGCAATAACAGCTATCAAATACTACATCCAGGGACTAACAAACAAATAGACTAAAATTACAAACTAATCCGCTAAAATCTACACAGTCAACAGTAACTATGTTATCTAATAGAATCTAAACCCTAAACCCTACAACCACAAACTATTTCATCTATACTATAGATCTAAAGAAATCTAGTGAATCAATACTAATTACGCTTTCATTACATCTAAGTACAGGTACTAAAATAGTTGAAATCAGCGAAATACCTGCAATGAAGCGAAGAACCAGCATAGCTTCGCTGCTCCGCCCCCTCCACCTCACTCTCTTCTCCTTCTCAACCCTTTCTTTCTTTTTTTTTCGAATTATTGTGACAATTTCGGACTAATTTCGGCTCTTATAAAGGACTGAGACCCTGCCGTCGTGGGTCACGGCGGCCGCAAAGCTTACCGCTGTGGCCCACGGCGGTCGGAGCCTGCAGTCGCCGTGGCGCACGGCGGTACATGCAGCCGCCATACCCCACGGCGTTCGGTCAACCGCAGTGGGCCATGACGGCTAGCCTTGCCACCCTTAATCCCTGGGGCGGCTGACCAAACCGCCGTAGCACACGGCGGTTGCCTCTGCAACTGCCGTGGGCTACGGCGGCCGTCGTGGGTGACGACGGTTGTTGGTTAGTTTTGATAAATTTTGAAACGGTCGTATATTATTGCAAAATAAAAGAATTTTTAAAAAATTCTTCTTGCGGCTTGCGGGCTGCGGTGTGCGGTTTGCTTGTTTTTTTTTAGGTAGCGGTGTGTGCGGTTTGGCGGCTGCTGCCTATCTATCATCTATCTGTGATTCTGTGTGTTGGCCTTTTGGGCCTAGTTTTAGACGTATTGGGCTGCTGAGCCAGTGGGCTGGTTGCTAAAGAAATAACAAAGGCCCAGTTGGAGGCGGTTTCTTCTACTTCCGTCCAAGCCAGCAACCAACCTGTCCGCCGCCGCCGTGCCATTCAGGCATCCAGGAGCTCAAAATTTCACTGGAGAAGAAGGGGCTACTAGCGCAATCCCAGTTCTAGCTGGGGCAGCCGCCCCAGCTCGCCCCAACGTAGATCCGCCAGTGGTTTCCCACTCCCACTTCCCAAACGCCGCCACCAAGGTTCCTGATTCCCCCATCCGCCGTCAGCTCCAGCCTCCCCCGCACTTCCTCTAGCGACGGCGCCGCTCCTGCAGGCGATGCCGGCTGCGGAGGCGGACTCCCCGGCGATACGAAAGCTGGGGAGGCTCTTCCGGATCACCGAGGTACACCTCTGGTAAGCCCTCTCCGCTCTCTTCTCAGCATTGGGTTTTCCGGGAGTGGTCCATCTCCTCAAACGACTGGCTCGCTGCAGGGACGATTCGTATGCCGCCGGAGCCAGCGATGGCCAGAAACACTGGCGCTCGGCGGAGTCTGCTCGCGCGGTACGCTCCTCGCTCCGCTCTCTCGGTGGGGGGAGGCCTCTGCTTCCCTTAGTACCATCTGACCAACTTCTTCCAGCTACTAATTTGTTGAAATCTGATTTGCGTTGCAAGAACAATTTCAAACTTGCCTAAGAGTCTAGTTGCACAAGGAATTTGCTCTTTCTGTTGTGGTTTTAGCATTGTGCCCAGATAGTGGCCTACTGGCATGTACAAAATGTTCTAGGCGGCATGCCATTGAGAAGTACTGAGGTAGGTTTGTTATAAAAAAAAAGTAGCCTGAGAATAGTTCACCACAACAAATAGCATGCAGTCATGCACTACATCCACAATAGAGGACCAGTAAGTGCAAACTTTCTCCTATTTATACCAGGAAATAAACCTGAACCTATTCAGTTTGGTCAGGCTAGAACCATAATTACATATTTCAAGTGACTGCTCCTGAAGTCCTATTTTCTTGAAAGCGGATAGTTGACATTGAAACTTGCTTCTTCACACTACCTTGCAGCAGCTTGTGTTACCGAACAACAATAGGGAGGTTAAGTTGTATCTTTCTAAATTCTGGATTTAGTTTGGATTGGTCAGCTAAGCTACACTGCACCCCTCTTTTCGATTCTGATATAGCAGTTTGTGACTGATCAAATAGATAATGGTTTACACTTCTATCTCCTTTGAGAGGATGACGTGTGAAAGTGTGAACTAGATCATGCCTGGACCAACAGCATTGTCTTATTGGAACACTAAATTTAGCTTCTTGGCAGACTATGTCAAGTTTGTTACTTCTATTATGTGCCCTCCAAATTGCTATGAGGCTTATGATATTTTAAAGCAACTGACAATCTTCAACTTTTCAGGACTTCCATGCAGATAAACCACACAATAAAGCATCCAAAGACACTGACAAAGGTTAGATGCTGCTTCATTATATTCTAGTAACTTCATTACTTCTTCAGTCACAATTTTGATACAATTGATATTACAACGTCCATTACTTTTTGTGGAAAAGACCCATTGTGAAAAATAGTCATGTCATCTGAAAAGTCTTGAGAATCTGGGTCTTGGCATGCAATCCATACTGCTAGCTTCCATAATCCATACCACTGTCATTATGTGAGGCTTCTTTTTAGGGGCCTCTGCACCTGTGTGTGTTTATGATTGTCAATATGTTTTGTTAATTGCCTGATTTCTGGACCTGGATGGACTTTAAGATCTATGTTACACTTTGCTGACTTCACTGGCACTGGTGAAAAAAGGAGATGTACTGTTATGAACAAAGAGATCAACAATTAAGGACCAAATCGTTAACCAAAGTCAAATATATCTTTAGTACTATTATTTAAAGGGCTGTCTCCTTGTTGTCTAGCGGTGCTAGTGATGTCCTAGGAGGAGGTGGGGACTGGTGTTAAGGTTGTGGATCATACACCAAGTTCCCAGGTCGATGCAACTACGGAACACAGCATTCTACTTGCAAAGGTTTCAACAAGGCTGCGACGAAATTGTTTGTACGTTCCTGAAATGGTGACGAAGTTCCTAGGATGAGGAATGCAGCATGGTTCCAGGTTCGTGGTGACATTATGCGGATCAGATGGGAGGAAAATTGCCATGGAATCACTCTAGGGAGGGAAAGCTGGTGTTGACAAATCAAGTAGTTGTTTAATCCTTAGTTTTTAAAATCACAATTGCAGCATCTGTTCATGCCTCACATGTCATAACTCGATGTTGCCAACACATAATGTCTGGGACAAAAAATCAGTATATTATTTCTCCTTTTCCCTTATATGTGAACTGATTTCTTACTACGTACTTTATGGTGTTTCTGTTTATCAATAGGCCACTTGTTTGTTGAAGATTTGGAATTGGCCAACCTCATGGGTTCTTTAGGGCTTCCTGTTTCATTCAGCACAAGTAAAGTGGTCAGTACTCACATAATGCAACACTAAGTACAGTTTCCTTGCTGATTAATCTGTTCCTTAATTCCTTTATGCATTACAGAACAAGAACACTGGCAACAAGGGAAAGAAAAAGGGAAGACAAGTGCAATGCGAAGCAGGAAGCACTCAAATTGATGATGCCATGAGGATATGCTCCAATACTGAAGACAGAAAAAGTGATGTTCTATTGATGGCTGTTTCGGAGCACACGAACTCGTGCAATTCATCAAGTAACAACGAATCCTGTCATGATACTGACAAGATGCTGCAGGAAGGCAGACCTTATGTTGAAGAACAAGAAGAGTCTGACGGTAGCACCATCTACTCTGCTGAAAAAGCCCCTGGCTATGAAGCTGAAAATAAATGTGAACTTGGGACTTGTGAGCCTCCTGATAATTTGGGCAACACAGCAAAAGCAGAATATCCTATTCAAGAAAAAGAAGCTGCTGACAGTGTGTTGCTAGAGTCTGAGATGTTGAGGCATGACTCTGTTGATGGTGAATCTGCATGTTCATGTGTCAGCATTTGTCAGGAAGAAAGATTGTCTACAAAGGAAGATCAATTATCTGCGAAAACTCTGTCAGTACCTCATGATAATAATGATGTTGGCCTAGAAGCTTGCCTAAGTTTGGCAGAACCATCTTCTGTTGATGAGCATGCTGATAGTTCTGCCAGCAACTTTTGCTATGAATATGGTGATTGGAGGGTTGTCTGGGATCCATTCTACAGTCGATATTACTTTTACAACATCCAGACACAAGAATCCACATGGTATCCTCCTGAAGGATTGGAGGATTTTGCATCGTACAGTAGCAGAGATGCAACAAATGGGCTGGTCGAACTGGGATCTAAGTATACAAGCATGGAAGTTCAAGAGAACAGTAAGAGCCCTACAATTTGTGGATAATTGTTTTCAGTCTTATTCTTTGCAGTTAATATTACGAATAGTGATGCGTATTATGATAAAACATTCTACAATATGTAACACTTGACTACTTGAGAACATGTGAAAATGGAAAATAAACATTTAATAAGGTACTGAAATCCATTACCGTATGCGGTATTGAGTTTTGCACTACGAAAGATTCAATGGCATCATATTGCATACCTGCAGCATATATTTTGGGTTCAAAATCACAATAACTTGCTCCCTCTGTTCCAAATTGTAGGTTGCTTTGTCTTTTTTAGATTCATAGGTTTTGATATGCACTTAGATACACATCTAGATGCATAATAATATCTTTGAATCTAGGAAACCCAAAACAGCCTATAATTTGGGATGGAAGGAGTAATTATTAATGCTTTAACATTGATTATCGCCATCAATTTCTTGCTTCTAGGTGCATACAAATCTATATACTTGAACACAGAAGTGCTTCCTGGGATCATTTGTAGGATTTTTTCATTACTTCTGTCTCCTATTTACTCATGCGTTGGCCTTGTCATTATTTGAGTTAATAACACTTCTTTGGTCATTGGGTGCGATTTCCGGCCTACCCCAACTTGTTTGGGACTAAAGACTTTGTTGCTGCTGCTTCTGTTTAAGTGATATCATGCATTTTTTGTTATATCTCGTCATCGCAGATCAGGTTGGCGATGGCAAGCATTTGGATGCACCGGAACAAGATCATTGCAGCGAATTGCACTGTTTATCTAAGATTCCTGATGAAGAACCAATAAATCATAGGTAGATGAGATCATATCTAAACAATGTTTGCCAAGTTATTGTAATACTTCTTTGTTAATATCTGTTCATCTATGCAGTATGATAACTACCTTTCATAAAGGACAATACACTGAAAATAAACACAATGATTCAACAACTGATGTGTTAGAGATGGACCAGGAAGTTGCTAGCACCAAAAAGAAAAAGAGAGTAAGGAGATCTCAATCGTGTAAGATGATAATATTCAGTATCTGCTTTCTAGGAGTTAGTTCCTATTACAATTTTAGGTTCTACTTTTACATAATAGTTTCTAGGTTTCTTTGCACAAATGCACTGTGTTGACTGCTACTACCGATTTCCTACTTTTGTCTAGGTAACTAGATCTTCTCAAAAACTAGCTTGGTAGCTATGGCTTAGTGAGACTTGAGTAAATTTTTTTATTTTCTTATGTTCCTTTCTTGTGCTCTTTCTGCATCTTTTTGAATAACACCTTCAATTGTTCTACAGATCATTCATGCCAAGACATGGCAGGGAACATCTCCAATGATATCATCAAGTACTGGACTCAGCGGTACTCACTTTTCTCTCTTTTTGATAGTGGTATAAAGATGGACGAAGAAGGATGGTTTTCAGTCACGCCAGAGCCGATAGCAAAGCATCATGCATCTCGTGTTGGTGTTGGGGTAATAATTGATTGTTTTACAGGAGTTGGTGGAAATGCCATCCAGTTTGCCCCAAAGTGAGTCACTGCTATCTTATCAAGTATTGTGGTGGTAAACTATATTATTAGCTTGAACACTTCACATTGCATAGGAACTTTATTTTTGCCACTAGGTTGTCTCATGGATATCTTCCTAGTTTTGCTGGTAGTGGTACTTAATACATTTTTTAGAATAGACTAATACTTAACATGGAGGTGTTATTATGGATATTTTGAGCATGGTCATCATGCCTAGCCTTATTTGTTTGTACAGTGTAGCTAAAGGTGAATTTTCTTTTATGCTGAGTGTTTCTTCTGCAGTAATAAAATTATGTTCTTCCATATTAATGATATCAAATCCCTTTTCCAGGTGCAAGCATGTTATTGCAGTTGATATTGATCCACAAAAGATAGATTGTGCACATCATAATGCATCCATTTATGGAGTATATGATCACATAGATTTTATTATAGGTGATTTTATCAATATCGCTCCACGTCTGAAGGTAATGTCTTATTTCTTGAAACTGTGTCTTATAATTTCTTCAACATTCACCTTCGTAGCTGCATCTTAAAAGGGGAGGAAGTCTGAAGATCTTCTGTCATTATTTGGACTAATTGGTTATATTAATTAAGCAAAGTGTTTTCTTTAGGGAGAAACTGCTTTTATGTCACCTCCTTGGGGTGGACCTGACTATGCCAAAGTTGATGTGTACGATATGGAAGGCATGCTTAAGCCTTGTGATGGGTTAGTTCCTTGTTTCTAGTTTGAAGAGAGTAGTTTCTTTCCATTTGCTGTTACAAATGTAACCTTTTCTTTTGTCCTTTGATGGACTATATCATGGTGAACTCTTCAGGTACTCCCTTTTTAAACTTGGTACTGGGATAGCTTCAAGGGTAGTGATGTTTCTTCCTCGCAATGTTGACCTAAACCAATTGGCTGAAATGTCATTGTCAGTCGATCCCCCGTGGGCGGTTGAGGCAAGTCCATTTTTACTGATTTTGTGCCAAACAGACTTTTCCAAAACATGTCATAATGGTCTCTGTCCCTGCAGGTCGAGAAGAACTTCCTCAATGGAAAGCTGAAAGCCATAACAGCATACTTCGAAGAGCAGGATGGTTAGGCGTGCAGTGGCACTGGTCCTTTGAGTTGGCTTATGAGCAGTTCAGAAGGACCTTGAGTATGACTTAGGAAATGAGAAACGGTCTGATTCATATCTCCTGTCCCTATACAAATCCTTTGTAATTTTTCACGCCAAATGTAGCTTACCATGTTTCTACCATGAATGTTGTAGTGTTTACACGGTTAGGAAGGAAGTTGCCTGAAATCACGATTAGGTAGGCGGCTGCTTGACACAGATTACTGCCTTACAGGCTTCTGCTTGGACTATCTTTATCATTTAGATTATGTATTTTGAGTAGAATGCATGAACCCGAGGCTTGGTCGAGGGTTCTCCTGGCGGTTGGGACTTGGGACGATAGCTCCATGTCAGTTATGAAGGTGGGGGAGAGATGGCCAGATTGGCACGCAAATAGGCAAAAGATAGGCTAATTATTGGTATTTTGACCTTGACATGCAGTTAATAAGTTTCGGATCTAGATGTACAAATTAGGAAAAAGTCCATTTTACAACCCTCACCTATCCACTTTGTTCCTTAACCCCTAACCAAAATTTAGGTTTGATTTACTCTCCTCGAGTTCAAATTTTCCCAAGTGACTTGTAACATAATGTCCTACATTATAAAAATATATCATGATTTTTTCATCATTACTTTTATGCAGTTTTTTTTATCACTATGATCAATTTCATATAAAATATTCTAGATCTATGAACATAACAAAAAAAAAATGTCATCATATTTTTCTACTATGCATTGTCATGTTCTCTATCTACTGACAAAATTTAGATTTAAAATTCAACTTGTATGTAGAGAAATAAAAAAGACAAATCTCACTAGGGGTAGATTAGACCAATTGGAATAGTTTAGGGTAGTAAATTGAGTCTAAATTTTGTTGAGGGGGTTATATGGACAAAGCACACAATTATGCTTCTAAATGTTAATCTACTTCAGGGATTGGTATACAGCATATTTTAACATAGGTATGTATATAAATACGTATTGTTATAGAAATTTGCACATAACTCGTATCTTTGCATACTATACTATTTTTGACCTATGATACAATTATTACTGCATTTTAAATGAACACCTAGATGAAGCAACTGTGTTCATCATTTTTGTTGCATTGCATTTAAAATCATCTTTTGCCTATCATTTTTTCCTTTTGCTTTGGGGAAATTTTTTCCAAGGAACAAAAAAGTTGCGGCTTTGTCTCAAAGGCTTTCACTCATTGAATTTTTCCTAAAGGGCACTACAATATATTTGAATTTTTTCTACATAATATCTTGAAGGCAAAAATCACATTTACAACTTTTTCATTTAGGACACCATACAAACAAAATTATCATATTTTTAAGTTCTCACAGAAACATCGATAAGTATATGCAATGTCCTAAGAGCAAATAACATTCTTTAATTTCTTTTAGACAAATTTCCATTCTTTTTATTTCGGTTTAGACACAAAATATAATCGTGATTTATTCTATCTTTTAGGCTATAACATACAAATAGTAGAACTTACTTGTATATTGAAAACTATCTATCTTCTTCTATTACCTAGTCATATCACATTTAACATTTTTATAGCTTAGTGCTGATAATTCATGCATTCACTCTAAACTACTAAAACATTCTTGTCCATTGATTTTTGTAGAGAATACACCAAGCATTTGGTAAATTCCTAGAGAATGAGCCTCTGGGAGTGGTTTCCCTAAAAGGACCAAGTGGAAATACATGGCATGCAAAATTAGTTCTAGACTCTGAAGGGTTATGCTTCCCACATGGATGGAATGAATTTTTCATTGATCATAACATCAATCTTGGTGAATTTTTAGTATTCAGTTACAATGGATTCTCCCAATTTTCAATCAAGGTCTTCAATTTAATAACTTGTGAGAAGAAATTAGCATTTATTGCTTATCCTAGCAAGGATGCAAGCAAACAATGTGTATCCTAGCAAGGATGCAGCTAAGATTTCACATTGTCCTCATGAGGATTACAAGGGGCACAACACAATGGATGGTTTACAAGAAGATGTAGATCATGAGAGCAATTATGTACCAAACACTTTAGAGAATATGGATAAATGTGAGAGTATGGATGTAGGGGATACTTTTCAACATGGTGAGAGGCAAAACAGGTGTCAGTGTTTTGGCCACTGAGCCTACCAAGGGGGTATCCGAGGTAGTAGATTGTGCGGTGGAGGATCGTCAGACCTGAAACTCGAAGGTACACGCGAGGACACAGGACACATATTTATACAGGTTCGGGCCGCCAGAGTAGCTGACCCTACGTCCTGTTTGGAGTATCATCTATGACGTCCTGCGCTTGGGTGTTCCCCGGAGGGGTTGGGGGATTCACCCTGTCCTCCTAGGTACCCGACCCTCCTTTATATAGTCTAGGGGGCGGGTTCCTAGTCGGTTACAAGATAGGAGTCCTAGTAGGATTACATGGTACGAGTCCTAGTAGGATTACAAGGATTTATGGTATGAGTTCGTATTCTTTCATGTATAGGTACCCAGGGGTATATGGTCGACAAGCCCCCGAGCACTTTGTAGTCTTGAGCAGCGAATTCGAGTAGTCTTGAAGCTTCGTCGAGTAGTTTCTGATCGTCTCGAGTACTGCTAGCTGAAGTCTTCAATAGTACTTGAATTTCCAAAAGAGTGGAATGTGCTCTAGTTCATCTATGAGTACTTTTGAATCATCCCCGAGTAGTTCCCAGGCGTCCCCGAGTTCTAACCCAGGAAGTTTCCAAAAAATACCCATCTTGTCTTGAAGTTTTGATCTATATGGAGGTGCAATTTGCAAAAATCGCACTCCATATGGAGTGTAGCCCCCGAGTCTGAGTTTGAATCGAAGAATCAAGCTGAGGGTCAATCTTGAATCTGCATCTTCCGTCTTTGAAAAAAGAGGTTGATGGTTGTAGCATAGTAGCCCCCGAGCCTTGAAGTGATTAGATGATCAATCCAAAGGTCTTCAGTTCGCAAAAGCCATCATCCGAGTACTCTTGTAGCGTCCAGCCCCCGAGATTACGAACCAAGTGAGCTATATGAGCCACGTCGAGTAGTAATTTGAGTTGAGCCCCCGAGCTGAAGAACGAACGGAGCATGCTGAAGTTGTCTCTGAGTAGTAATTTGGTGTGAAGCCGTTGTACTTGAGAAGTAGCATAGACTACTCGAGTCGTCTTCGAGTGGTAATGTTGCCGTCAGAGCGGACTTTAGATGCGACCGTAGTCGACTTTATGCCGTCAGAGTGGACTTTAGATGCGACCGAAGTCGACTTTTAGATTGCCGCACGGAGCGGACTTTAGAATGCGACTAGAGTAGTCGACTTTGTGATGCGACTAGAATAGTCGACTTAGAGATGCGACTTGAGTAAGTCGACTTTGTGCTGCGCGGAGCAGACTTTTAGAATGCGACTTGAGTAAGTTGACTTTGTGCTGCGCGGAGCAGACTTTTAGAATGCGACTTGAGTAAGTCGACTTTATGCCGCGCGAAGCGGACTTTGAAATGCGACCGAAATCGACTTTGTGTTGCGCGGAGCAGACTTTAGAATGCGACTTGAGTAAGTCGACTTTGTGCCGTGCGGAGCGGACTTTGAGTACTTCGAGCCAAGAATAAAACCCGAAACACAAAGCTGAAAAGCCAAAAAAGCACGTTCCGGAAGGCAACAAAAGCGAATTAAAAAACAAAAAAACGAATTGTTTTGCCTCCGGAGCTGTCTGGAAAAAACACATTACGTCGAGAACAAAACCCGAATACACTATTGAGTAATAGTGTCTTAAGTACCTCTGAGGCTATGAGCCTAGTGAGAGAGTACTCGCAAGCACATTGTACAGAGTTTACAATGTCTGGATACACTATTGAGTAATAGTGTTTTAAGTACCTCTAAGGCTATGAGCCTAGTGAGAGTACTCGCAAGAATGTTCTGAAGAACGAGTAAGACCGTAGGAGACAGTGTGATGAACTCAATGTGTTGGAGTTCCACTGAGACCCTACTATGAAGGGTGTTACTCTAGGCTGCAGCCTCTTGATTAAATAGAACAAGGACAGCATGTGCCACTTATTGCTCTATACGACACGGAGTCGTATGGAGAGAGTTGTCATGACTCCCTATGAGTTCGCAGAATGAGACTGCCTGGAGAGGATTATCATGATCCCCTACGAGTGATCGCAGCCGAAGCCACGAGTAGTTACAGCCGAAACTGTCTGGAGAGGATTATCTTGATCCCCTACGAGTGGTGACAACCGTAGTTGTCTGTTGAGTGGTTGCAACCGAAGCTGCCTGGAAAGGGTTGATGAAACCCAATACGAGTTGTTTTTACAGCCAGAGCCGTCTGGAGAGGGTTGTTGAGACCCCCTACGGGTAGAAGCGACAAAGCTGGTCAATGTTCCAAGAGTTGTCGACTTCCTCGCCTTCAAGAGTTTGAAGATGATAAGAGCCTGGGCCAGTAACCTTTGCAACAGAGAAAGGACCTTCCCATGACGAGTTGAGTTTGTGTAGCCCTGTCGTATTCTGGATGTGACGAAGGACTAAATCACCAATGTTGAAGGAGCGTTCCTTAACGTTGCGGTCATGGTAGCGGCGAATCTTCTCAAGGTATCGAGCGGATTGAACGAGTGCGTTGCAGCGAGCTTCCTTGAGACTGTCGACATCTGTCTGTCTTTTTTCATCAGCTACGCCTTCTTCGTATTGGTCAACCGTCGGAGAACGCCACATGACATCAGCAGGCAAAACGGCTTCAGAGCCGTAAACCAGGAAGTAAGGTGACTGCCCTGTGGGGGTAGTAGGTTGAGTGCGCAATCCCCAGAGTGCATTGGATAGTTCCTTGATCTATTTGTCGCCCTTGGTATTAGCTGCATCATACAGTCGCTTCTTAGGAGTATCGAGTATCATCCTATTGGCGCGTTCCACTTGGCCGTTGGCACGTGGATGAGCGACGGAGACGTACCAGACGTCAATTCCACTATTCTCGTAGTACTCCCAGCTGTCAGTGTTTTGGCCACTGAGCCTACCAAGGGGGTACCCGAGGTAGTAGATTGTGCGGTGGAGGATCGTCAGACCTGAAACTCGAAGGTACGCACGAGGACACGGGACACAGATTTATACAGATTCGGACCGCCAGAGTAGCGGACCCTACGTCCTGTTTGAAGTATCATGTATGGCGCCCTGCGCTTGGGTGTTCCCCGGAGGGGTTGGGGGATTCACCCTGTCCTCCTAGGTACCCGGCCCTCCTTTATATAGTCTAGGGGGCGGGTTCCTAGTCAGTTACAAGATAGGAGTCCTAGTAGGATTACATGGTACGAGTCCTAGTATGATTAAAAGGATTTATGGTATGAGTTCGTATTGTTCCATGTATAGGTACCCAGGGGTATATGGTCGACAACTCACGGGGCACACCGGTCAGACGGGTGCCCTACACCAGTCAGACCAGTGTTTGAAAAACTAGCCGTTGGCCAGGCAGACCGGTCCCCTTGACCGGTTAGACTGATATAGGCCGCGTCAGTCCCAAAACCTTGCTTTTCACTCCAACATTTCACCAAAGAGATGAAGTGGCTTAGGTTAGGTTAGAAGGGACTGTTAGCACACTCTAAGTCACTCAAGACTATTTCTCACAAAGGTTTTCTAAGAGCACTTTTGACTTGGTCATAAAGCTAATATTGCATCCTTCTTGATAGTACGACATTCCTATACTTAAGATTAAAGATAAAAACTAATTCAACCACTTGAGCTTGTAGATCTTCAATCTTGGCATACTTGAACAATTTCTACTTGAGGGCTTCCAACATTGCTATCTTCATGAGCACAACCATACTTGAGCTAATGACTTAAGATTCGTCCCTTAAGCATTGCTTCCCTCAGTTAAGGCATGTGTATGATTCTTCGAGACCCCGTGGATAGTAGTTACTTCACCTTAGCAAAACACCACAGATGCTTAGTACCTCGCCCTAGTCATCTCGGTTGATCTCTTCATCACTTACCCAAGCCACGTTGAGTTCGGTTTTGCTTCACCAACATTTAATCTTCATTTGAAATACGACTTCAAATAGTTGTTCTTGATTGACAATGAATATCCAAGATTCCAATTGAGGATCATCAAATATATACTCATCATTGTATCCTTTCGCAATCACCACATGAAGCCTTGCAATGATTATCTTGAAACACCATTTCTTATATCCATGACTTGCAAGTTTCCAATAGTAGAACTATTATCTTAGAAATATCCACATGTTCTTTAAAGTATCCATATGAAACATTGCAAAGTCCTTTGGTGCAAATAATCATTTCTTACAAAATGATCTCTTTCATTTATACCCAAGCTATCACATGTATTGGAGACCTTGTAAATCAATCTTGACACAAACCCTAACATTTTCTTCAGTTTAGCTTGTGATTTATCAATATTTGCAACACGGGATCATACACTTGATTGCCTTCATTGATGTGAGCCATATATATTCATCCAATCTAGTGAACCAAAATTACATACATGAATAATACATTTGAAACCAGCTCACAATCTTCAGCAATCAAGTTAGTCTTTTAATCGCTTTGTCATTTAATTCATTAAAATTCACTTAGAGGTCTAAATGCATTTTCAAAAACGACATACATTTACTCGTTGGTGGTATGAAACACTGACAAAAAGACGAGTAATGATTGGGTGAGAATACCACTCTGACCTCCTATTATTTTATATTAATGCTGCCATTGAGGTTTTTAGATAAACAATTTGCCCAAACCTGTAGTAGCTATGAGCATCTATAAAAGTACCCAATATTTTCGTACGGGTAGGAGTCTCGCCTCGGTTTCCGGCGCTGCCTGTCGACTCGGCTCTGACTTTCCACCACGACTCCACGAGCGATCAAGCGGAGATTTGGATCAGTAGACCTCACTCCTCCTGCCGCTTTGCTTGCGTCCAACTCCTCCCTCCGGCGAAACCCAGTCCAACTGCCGCCGGAGCCATCCCACCTGTCCCGCCAGCGGCGCGGTGAGAGTCGGAGATGCAGAGCGCCACGCGGCTTACGTTGCTGCTGTGCGCGGCGTGGGCGGCCACGGTGCTCTACGGCGAGATGGGCGCCTACTGGGCCTCCTACCTCGCGTGCTCGTGGCCTTCGCCGTCGCCGTCCTCCTCGCTGCCGGTGAGTGCGTGACGCCGCTGATTTGGGCGCGGTGCGGGGTTCTAGCTGTGGCCTTTGGGTTTTCTTAGGATTTCGAATTGTTGGTCCGGATCCAAAAATTAGCACCGCTTAGATTAATAGGGTTTCGTATGTGGTTCTCATGCTTTGCTCACACACTTCAATCCCTCCCAGACAGAGAAAAAAAAGGTCTTCTGTTATGCCGTCCTGAATGAATTCTCACGTATTGATCCTGTGCAGCAACGTGATTTTGCCAGTTGGTTAAATTTGATAACGCATTGCTCGTCAGTGTTTTGCTGTCTTTATTTTAAATTATGCTAGAGTTCTGTAGTGAAACCTCATAATGTAACTATCCTTGTCAGTACTTTCCATCTCCACCACAATTTATCGCTAATCCTAAACAATTCATTAGACAGACAGTAGTATGAGGGGCTTGGGATGATGGTTTTCATTTTTGACATCTAGTCAGAAATTTTGCATGAAATCTTGGTTATCTCATGACCATATTTCTCCCATAAACTAAATTTTAGTCAACCAGCAAGTAACAATCTTGCACGATGTCATTGTTATCTTACAATCATATATTCTTCCTTGTACTCTTACACAGAATAACCATGTGAAGATTGCTGTTGTTGCTGATCCACAGGTGAGTTTCTCTGCTACTATTGTTTCTTGCAATTGTGCCGTTAACTTAGTAATAGTACGCAAAATTATTTGAATGTGCGTTGCTCCTTCCTGAAAAAAGATTCTCATTTGCAGCTCATGGACAGCACCTCCCTTGGTCTTCCCTCAAGCTCGATTGCTCTGCAAGCTGCTGAGTTTTACACAGATTTAAACATGAGAAGGTCCTTTCAATCTGCTATACTGCCATTCAAACCTGATGTGGTCTTATTTCTTGGTGATCACTTTGATGGAGGGCCATACATGTCCGATGAAGAGTAAGGCACGGATACTGAATTCTAGTTGTTTAATTGTTACAAGAAGTTCACTTGTCAGCATTAAATATATACTAAGTTGTACTATGAAGTTTGGAACTATTGTGTATGCTAGAAAACATGATGATCAATTTAAAGTGATTTAACGGGAATATGTAATGCTTAAAATCAATTATAATGTATAACATCTACAAGTGGCCTACTTGAGGACTTGACTCTGACCATTAGCAGCAACTAGATGTATTATTAACCTTCTTATTACAAATTGGAAAACCCAAAACACCAACGACCATTATTACTGTTGTGTCATGATTCATGATGGTAGCAATTTAACCCAACAATAGACTTGGACTTTTATATATGAATAACATGTCGTCATCTTCTTGGGAGGAACCATTCTATCCTATGTCAACTTAGAACTGGTCAGGAAAAATGATAATATAAACACTTAATTGTCATGTAGCAATACTGATTGTTAATATTTCTTTTTGGCAGTCTTGCTTCTCATTCATGAATAACCTCAGAAATTTTGCTCGTTCTTGTCTCCATCCTCATTCTGTTATGCTCCCCCACTCATTTGCCAATTGCTCAAAGCTCCCAGAAATTTTTTTCATGCGATATAATGTTTCCTCCATGTGATGACCTTGTTGATACTTTATATTCATTCTGTTTGTCTTGTTATTTTTCTTCATTAGTTTTTGCAGTGATATAAATTTTGTTCTTGTGTCCATCCCAGAATGATCAATTTGTTGTACATTTCACTTGGTAAATGCCCCCCCCCCCCTAATCTGTATTCCAAACCCTTTAGGTGGCAGGAATCGTTGTTCCGATTTAAGCATATATTCAGCCTGAATGAACAGAGGTCAAATTCACATGTCCCAAGCTACTACCTTTCAGGAAATCATGATATTGGTTACTCAGCATTTTTCTCTGTTCATCCTGAGGTAATTAACTACAGTTTGTGTGTGATTTTTCCCTGAGAGATCTATTTACTATTTTCTTAAATCCCAAGTTACAGCCATACACCTCTAAACAAAATTAGGCTACCTTTTTTATTAAGATTCTAAGTAATTTCTCATGAAGGGAGCAACATACTTCTGGACTTGATCCCTGTTGCTCCAACTCTGGTTGACATCCCTTACATGAATTTGTACTTCTCACTGAGGGCAGCTGATTCAGAACTTAAGTTTGCAAGATGTGAGCTTAGGGTATTGCTTTGTTTATTACTGCAAATAGTGCATCTGTTTTCAATCATTGCGAACAGCTGCTCCACTATGTCCCTATTTTTGTCTTAGCTGGTCAGTAATTAATGGCTTTGCATTACTTAGAGACATTTTAGATATTTAACAATGTTCTCATTACAATCTGAAGTTAAACCATTTCTCAAATTTGAGTTGACTGACCATAATTGGAATATTCTAGATCTTAACAAAATTAGTGCACGACAATATCCACCTAAAGTCTAGTTATGATTGTGACATTTTTGTGATTGTGTACAGTTCACGAAAAGACAAATCTTTTCTATACAACTGTTCGTGTTTTATTTTTCATGTAGGTTCTCAGTCGGTATGAAAAAGAATTTGGACTAAGAAACTACCAATTTTCTGCTGGGAAGGTGGACTTTGTTGTCATTGATGCTCAAACACTTGATGGTATGTTTCTTTGCCTCTACTACGAATTACAGCATTAATGAAATCCACACTACTAGTACAAATATTCATACTTTAGAAGCTATATATATGGTTCATTTCTTTACGACCAATGATCTCAATTCTCAAGTTGATCCCTGTTTCCCTCTGATGCTTCTGGTTTCTACAGCTAACAAACTGTTACTAATTTGTTAGCAGGATCTAAAAAGAGCAAAGAAAGGTCCTCCTCTTGGGAGTTTATTAAAACTCTATCTCCAGGTATAATACAGACGATTACACACTATATACAATTTCTGTTTCTTCTTTCTCTTGACTATTGTTTCTTCGCTTTAAGGTAATGCATCAAACCCAAAGGTTCTACTAACACATATTCCACTCTACCGACCTGATAACACTCCTTGTGGCCCACATCGTTCTGCACCTGTCATAAATCAGGTATTCTCTTGTTACCACTAATTGTGCTTATCTGTGCTATTAAAAGGAATTCCTTGAATACACTTTTGGCCATAAGGTTTACATTGTATCATGCACATTTTAATTGTCAACACAAATATTTGGAATTGCTCCAGATTTTTGATAATATTATGCAAGTTGTGACATAACCAATTCAATTAACCACATGATGGCATGAACAGTTTTCTGATTCTTTTATTCTGCTGCAGAGGGTATCATATGCTGCCAGAGACCAAGGAATCACGTATGTTTTTCTTTACATTCCATTGTTTATTGGTTTCAAGTTCAATTAATGTTTGTATAAAAAATGATAATCATTTCACTTGGAAAAGCATGATGGTTGGTTTGACTTGTGATTTAGTTTTGGGCTCCACTTGCCTATCTTCTTCTCTGTACAAGAATTTCTTGGGTGATTAATTGATTACTGTGGACTCTTATTTTCACATTCTGGTTTTTCTCAATGCATTTTCTGTAAAACTACTTCTGGTCATACCAGTTAAAAACTACTATTGACTTTCAGAACTTGTTCCATTGTTGGCAAAGCAATAATGATTGACATAAGACAACCTTTTTTGTTGCAGCTACCAGAATTATCTAACTAAAGAGACTTCTGACCTTTTATTAAGCTTATTGAAACCGGTAAGCTTCATTCGCTGTTTGAAGAGATTTTACATCAATGTATCCATATCCCTTAATCTGTTTAATGCCGCTATAGGTCCTTGTGCTCTCAGGCCATGACCATGACCAATGCACAGTTGTCCACTCCACACCTTTTGGGCCAGTAACAGAGGTAAAATAATTTGCAAATTTCTGGCACCACATGTTCCAAGCTTCGTATCTAACAGAGCTTTTAATGTCACAGCATACACTGGGGACAATAAGTTGGCAGCAAGGAAATCTCTATCCATCTTTTATGCTGCTATCTGCTGGGCCCAAGCTGTCACAGAATTCAACTGATCCGAAACCTGAAGTCATGACAAACCTTTGTTTTCTGCCTAAACAAACCCATATTTATGTCTGGTAATGGTTATAACAAACCTTCTGCTTACTCTCTTTATTTACTGACCGATTTACAGTAAAACTTTATTTATATTTTTGTTATTTGTACAGGTATATCTGCCAGTTTGCAGTGACCATCCTTCTGCTGGTCTTCTGGCCAACCAATGGTCTCAGTTCTCTTCCTTGCATCAACACATTTGCAAGCTTCATGAGGTCGGTGGGTGCCGAACTGTTTTCAAGAACCAAAGAAAAAGATGACGAGGAAGATGGTGAATATGAAATGGTTTTTGATGCGGAAGGGTCCATGCACCTCGTCAAAAAGGTTGTGGCAAAGGCCCCAAGTGCTAGCTCAGACTCCAGAACTGTAGGACGGTATGTGAATCTTGGATGATGCTTACAAATACTTTTCACAACTGAATATTTTTTCATTTGATTGTATGATTTGCCAATGGTTATTGCAGTGGAAGTGTGGTTGCAAGGGCAGCAGCGGGAAAACACCAATTGGAGCCGGATTCTTCTGTTCTTGTCGAGATGGGTTCCGAGATGACATCAGAAGATGGAGCAAAGTTGGTCCGCCCTAGCAAATCGAGAGTCAGGAAGGTGCTCCAACGGCTGTTCCGCGTCATTCAGTCGATAGTTGTCATTGCTGCTCTGAATGTCCCGTTGTACATGATGCTTCTGTTCAAGGATTGGATTGACCATTGAAGTATGTCAGCCTAGTCCTTCCAGTTCCAGTAATTCAGTCGATAGTAGTCATTGCCGCTCTGATTGATATCTATAGAGCAACTGCACATGCAAAAACTAATTTGGTTTTTGCTGAGTGAAATAATATATTTATTTAACCTGGGCAGTCATGTTCTTTACTAGGTAGAAGCTTTCATAGTTGTCTGATGGTAAGGATTTTTGTTAGCTTCACATGCATCATTACTTGACCACCAATCGTTCACTAGGAATTTCTTGGTCAACTACATACTGGGAACGTGGTGTGCCAAGGATGAATATGTATGAAACTATAATCATGAGACGCAAAAAGGATGAGATAATCCCCCTTTACTTTCTTGAAACTTTGATGCATAGATTTCTACCTTCCACGGAACGTACACTACCTAGATTACTAATAAGCTGCAGTAAATGTGAATTTTTTAAAAGAGTAAATTGCACTCATCATACAACTTGCATACCATGCAAATTGGTACATAAACATGTTAGATGTGTGCATATACTATACGGTCACATATATGCTACTGAGCATATATGTAGTGTTGAATCATTTTGATTACTAATAAACGAATTAGTAATGTGATTCAAATTTTTACATAAGTGAGGTAAATTAAGAGCAGAAAACAGAGAAGCTAGCTATACACTACATATATGCTGCTGTTTAAAACTTTAAATCGGTCAGCATTTAATTGCTCTGCTTCTCCATCTCTCGTATTTTGCTGCGTACGTCGTCGTCCCTCCGGGCCATCTCCTCGATCTCGTCGGCGGTGAAGGGCGGCGGCAGCGTGCAGGGCTCGTAGTCGGCGACGTACCTCTCCCTCGACTCCATCATGAACTCGCGAGCGCGGTCGCCGACGGGGCAGGCCACAGACTCCGGGCAGAGCTCGACGGCCTTCTCCGGGACGGTGGGCTTGTACCGGAGCAGGCGAGCGTACTCGGTGAGCACGTGGAGCATGTAGTCGTAGACATTGTCCATGGCGAGCTCCTCGCGCGCGAAGCCGCTGCCCTCGGCGCCCATCCGTGCCGCCCTCGCCGGGTGGGCGTTGCCCCAGTCGACGGCGAGCTTGATCGACGGGCACTTGCGGGCGGCGTCGACGGGCCAGTAGTGCCTGCCGGCGACGAGCCCCCGGGAGAAGAAGTCGCGGTAGGTGGTGTCGATGAGCAGCACTGGTGAGTTGCAGGCGAGGATGTACTTCTCGCTCACCGACCACGCCCGCCCCTCCACGTAGACCTTGTACCTGTACGCGCACTGCCTCGCCGGGTTGGAGCCCCGGAAGCCGTCGCGCGCGGCGGCGGCCCAGTCCTGCCGGAACAGCCGCGCGTTCCAGTCCACGGCGCCGCCGCCGCCGGTGGCGTTGCAGCGGAGGAGGTCGGCGCGCGTCGCCGACACGTCGGGGTTGCCCTTCCAGTACGCGTAGGGCTCCCTCTCCGTCCACGGCACGCGGCCGTTCTCCCGCGCCGCCTCCTCCAGGAACGGCGCCCACGGGCGGATGTTCACCTCGGGCCAGCCCCAGAAGGACCAGTCCGGGAAGAGCACGTCCAGCGTGGCGTTGTCCTTGCAGTAGCGGAAGACCGGCGGCGCCGCCGACGGGTCCGCGGCGAAGTCGGCGGCGCGCACGACGGGCGTGTCGCCGCAGTTGAAGAAGAGGTCCAGGTCCGGGACGCGGCCGGGGTAGCGGGCCAGCAGCTGGAGGATGCCCCACTGCGTGAACACGTCACGGGTCTGGAACGGCCGCCGGAGCGTCTCGACGTACGCGCGGCCGCCCACGACCACCAGCCGGAAGTGGGCGAGGTCCCGGGCGCGCTCCACCACCTCGCGCGTGATCCCGCCGGCCTCCCGCCACGGCGACAGGTCCGAGTGGATGTGCCGGAAGTAGCCCGGGCACGACGACGGCCGCGGCGGCACGGAGGACGACGACAGTCGCGGCTCCACGGCTGACGGTGACGGCGATGCTGCGCCGGCCCGGCGGCATGTGGGGGTCGTGCCATTGCCGCAGCTGAAGGGTATGGGTACCCCAGATGACTGGGCGCGGTGAGGACGCCGTCCATTTCTCACGCCGCCGCCGTTGCTGCTGCTGCTGCCTAGAAGAAATGACTGCACACGCTTGCACGCACAGTATATTGCACACTGAATTAGGATGCATTTGGATTACCCAGCTTATTACTTGGTAGTACTTTGGTAGCCTAATGATCATGGAGTAGCTAATCTCTTATACGTACAGCTGCGTCGTATCGGATCGACGAGCCGGTGGTGGTGCCGACGAGCGCGAGCAATGCGAGGCCGCTGAGAAGGAGGACCAGGCCGGCGACGGCGCCCCACGTTGGCACTCGCATGCGCGGCTTGCTTGCTGCCGAGGCGGCGTCATCCTCGCGGAACGCCGGCACCAATGCCACCCCGTCACGACGCCGCGCCGCCGCAGCCGGTGGGAAGAGCGAGAACCGCCAGCTCCTCATCGATCAGCCGATCAAGCTGCGAAGGAATTAATCCACACCGACGAGCACCACACGATGCATTGACCTGAAACACGATTACATCAAGAGCACATAAGCACTGGCTGCCTACCTACACGTACACGATAATGGAGAGCAACATACTTCTATACTTCCCCAGCTAATCAGGAGTCCAGGAGATAGCGTACCACGGCGTCAAAAAAATGCAAATAAATTATATAAAATCTAATCCAAACTCGTTTGAAGAGGCTGGAAATGAATCAAAGACTCAAGGGTGGTTGCACATGCAGCAAAGAATGAGCCGCGCTAAATTATGGAGTTAATTTACGTCTTCAAATTTGAAATGGACGATCGTGCGGAGCATTCCAGTGCTACTGAGAAGCTAGTCCAGCCAGCTGCTGCTTTTTTATTCTTCAAAAAAAAAAAAAAGAAGCAGCTGCTGCGTGCAGGCACGCTGGTACAGCATATGAATTGACAATTGTGGTATCACCGAAATTATTAGCCACTAATATAATGCATGCGCGTAACCCACGCTTGATTCTGTAATAATCCCTGACTTAAACTACATAATATTGTTCAAATTATCAACATGGTCTACAAGCTAGGTAAAACTTTGTTTGTCCAGCATTTGACCGACAGTGTTTAGGTTTGACAAAAGCATTTGCCAACGCTCAGGCTAATCGTCGGCACGCAGATTACATTACCGCCAGCGGCAGACTCGATCTCCACTTGTTTCACGAGAGCTCGCTCCTACAAGTGGGGAGAGATCGATTACTTTTTTCTCGAATACGCGCGCAGCGTATCATTGTATTAAGCAGAAAAAGAATTGGTACAATATTCGGTTACAACCTAAATAAAACGGACTCCAGATGGACACAAGCTGTCAAGCCAGCTGAATACAACCCGAAAGCATAGATTCCGAAATGAACTACTCACATCCCACACAACCTAAACGACTGGCTCTAAGCGAAGCCCTCAGTCGACGCTCAATCCCTCAAGGGGAGAGATCTTGATCTTGTTCACGTTCTTCAACATCGGGAATAGGGTCTGCAGAGCGTCCACCGAAGCCGGAGGCGCGCCAGTCTCACCAAGTCGTCTCGCCAGTAGCACCGTCCCTCGCTTAGCCGGCTTGACGACCGAGAGGGGGTCCAAGGCTTGGCGACGACTTCGCCTGAGGCCAGAAGCCTCGGACGAAGGCAGCGGAGGAGGCGCGTCGACGAGAACAGGGTCCACCCGACGACGAGGAGGAGGCGGCAAGTCCAGAAGAGGCGGCGGGATATCCTTCGTAACGCTGGTGGTGAAGTCCTCCAAAGCCGCGGAACCAACCGATGGTGGCACCATCACCTCAGCCGATGGTGGCACCTCCACAATCGGCACCACCGCAACCGCGACCGAAGAAGGCTCCTCCACAGGCGGCGGCATTTCGGCAGGCGTCACCGGTGTGGCAACCGGAGTGGACGGCCGAGGCGGAGTGAAGCCCGGGGGGGTGTCATCGTCGGCCGACAGTGGGGCGAGCACCTCCACAACCGGCATCTCGACCGGTGGTGGCGCCTCCACAAGAGGCACCTCCACAGTCGGCACCGCAGTCGCGACCGAAGGTGGCTTCTCCACAGGCGGTACCTCCACAGGCGCCATAGGTGTGGCAACCTCAGAGTGGCCCAGCTGACCACCGGGGACACTCACCTTCGACGCCCGGTCTCGAAGCTCCTTAGACCGAAAGGTGGCCACGAACAGCTGGGGGAAGACGGGATCGAGGGTGAAGTCCACCTCCTCGACGTTCAGCACGGCCCTGATGGCGGACTTGGCCGCCTCCAGGCCGACCATGGCCAAGGCATCGGAGGCGGAAAGTGTGAGGGCAAGGCCATCATCAGCAGCAGTAACAACGGACGATGCACGTACGGTCGAGGATGAAGTGCGAGCATGGCAGTGCCCAATCCCAGAAGGGGCAGCACGGCCATCCAGACGAGGCTGTTCAGAGCGAGGCGGCGTGCGGCGAGGTCGTGTGCAGTCCTTGGCACGGTGCTGAAACCCATGGCAGCGCAAGTACCGCGACGGTTGCCGACACGAAGCAACCTGATGCTTGAAGGAGAGGCAGTTCAAGCATCGTCCGTCGAGCTCCTTGGGGAAGCACCTCCGCGGCGGCACCTCCGGTCGAGGAGCCCGCTCAACCCGCGACGCCCGCGTCGCCTCTGAACGCGCTGCCAACCATCAAGGTCGGCACGAGGAGCAGAGGCAGCCCGACCAACCTGCTGAGGGTGGGCGTACCGTCGCAGACCGACCACCAGCTCCGTCGTTCCGCGCCGACGAGTGCTGCACCGGGAGCGGCGCTGGAGAGCTGGCGAGGGTGGGCGGCGGCCCCGCCGCCGAGGACGCTTGCGGTGCCCACCCTCACCACGGGGAGGCTGCACCATAATGGAGCGGGTGGCGGGCTTCGGGGTCGGAACAGGGGTAGGCCCGCGGAGGACGGCATCGAGGTAGGGAGTCCGGGAGGTAGCGCCAGTCTCCCTGGTGTCGATCACCACGTCGATGTCGTCGTCGTCGGAGTCGTCGGAGAAGTCTATCCACCGCTTGGCCATGGCGCGGTCAGCCGATGCGACACCGGGGAAGAAGGGCTCCGCCACGGGCGAGAGCGTGGAGGCGGGCACAAGCTCACCCCTGCCCACAGCCAAGCCTGGCTCAGCACCCGCGCCAGCAGCCGAGCACCCACCCGCGCCGGCAGCTGTAGATGGGCCGCGGGCGCCGGGCGTGGACGCAGGTGCTGGAGCGCCGGCCCGGGAGGGAGCTGGGGCCACGCTCGCCAGCGCGCGACCCCACCGGACGGGCGAGGCCGGGCGGCGTCTGCCGGCCACGGCGGGCGGCGTCACCCCGCCGGCGGAGGTCGCGGCGCACGGGGTGGTAGGTGTGCGGGACGGCGGCGCGGGGGAGGGGTCGACGCCGTCGAGGGGGTCCTCGTCCTCCTCGAGCTCGAGGGCAGCCATGGCGGCGGCGGCGGCGGCGAGGGCGGGGGGCGACGGGAGCCGATCTCCCTGCACGGACCACGAGAGGGGGCGAGAGCAGGGGGACGGGGAGAGGACGGCGCGTGGAGCGTGGATCCGCAAGCGGCTCGGGCGGGGACGGCCGGAGCAGGGAGATCCTGCTCCGGCACGGTCCGGCGGCGGAGGCGCCCTGCGGGTCGCCCCTGTGCGGATGACAGTTTTACGACACGGATCCGCTCGCCCTATTTTAGAGATCGATTACTGGCTACTGCCACATGCCAAGGTCGCATCCTGTTCTGAATGCAGAACTCTGCTTGCTCCATCTCTGAATGTACATCCGATCCTGCACCTGCAGCCTCAATCGCTCCCATGCATTACGAACAGCGAAACCCGGCCGGCCCCAATCTCCTCGTTTCTCTTTTGCACGCAACTGACAAGAATGTACGTAGTTACGGCGATGGATGACAACCTCGTTATTTCTGACGCGTTCATCTTCATCCCAACTGATTTCTGCCTTTTGTGCGTTTTCCTTGTCCACATCCACAGAAATTGTAGTCTTAGCAATTTATTGCAAAGTGGCTTTAGCCTAGTTGGCTAGATGCATTGAGGAGCCTGTGGTTACACCATTAGACTCGTGTTTGATTTCTCGCCGGAGTAGAGTTGTGAGACTAGTTTTTTTTTTTTTAAATCATCTCACCAACGTAGCCAGAGCTCGGGGATTTTTCTAGATCTGGACAATGTTACTTCTTTCTAATAAAAACTGTAGAGCTCTTCACCTCACGCTCGTTACGTACGTGGTCTGACCTTCTTCTGAGGATAGTAGTTCTCTTCCAAAGGTACGAGATATCTCTGCTCCTAAAAAGTACGAATTGGAGAATTTTTTCCGGTCGAACTTTCTGCCCAGTGAACGTACGTTCACCGCGCGCGGCCTCGCGCTCCCCATCCCGCGTCCGCCTTCCGCTCGCGGCTCCACCGCGCGTCAGATCGCGACCCCTCCCTCCCCGTTCGATTCCGCGCCGCCTCCACGCCCCCAGTCGAAACCCTACCCCTCCGCGTCCGCCTCCGCAGCGCAGCCTCCACCTCCTCCTCCACGCCTCCTCCGAGCGGCACACATGTAGAGCAGCGGGCGGCGGGCGCGGACGCCGGACGGCCCACGCCGCCGGAGCCGTCAACGCCTTCCTTGGCATCCCCCGGCGATGCCGCTGCCGCCGTCTCCCCATGCCGCCGTCAACGTCTCCCATGGACTCCGCAGGCACCCGAGGACGACACCGCTGACATCACAGCGTGTGTACGTTGTTTCCTTGGACGGGTCCGGCCATGGACGCCGCCGTCGACGTCTCCTGTGGTCTCCGCCGGTGCCCGTGGATGCCGCTGCCGCCGCCGTCGAGTAAGCCCCTCAGCCCCCTCTCTGCTGACGCGGCCTCGAGCTGGACCGATGAGGGAGGCAGACCGATGCACTCCGATCCGGGCGCCGGCCTCCCTCCGTGGTGGAGGACCACCCCACCGCCCGACGTCCTCAAGAGAGACGACATCGAGGTCAACCAGCCATCCCGGCCCAGGAGAAAATGCACCCTTGTGAGATCAGCCCTTCTTCTTGCAGGGGCTCCATCGTAGCAACGCTTCTCCTCAAAGTACAAGAACCATTCCTGCCGGACTCGATTTGGTGAGGTACATTTCTGGTCGATTACTTGGTATTTGGAACCTTATTCCACCAATCGTCATGGAACCTTGATTCCAGTGCTTTGATGATGATTCAGATCACGAGATGAGTAGGTGTGTATCGGCAATTACATTTGGTTAACTAGCTCGTGGTGTACACCACTTGTGATGCATGCATGCTAGGTGCTCAATTAAATTACCAATATACATATGTTGTCTGAAATGCTTTTGTTTGTATGTTTTTTAGCTGACCTTTTCATTAACAACTGCTGAATGGGCAAGAATGATGTGTCCATTGGTTTTGATGTTATCTTGTTTATAAAATTGATTTAATCAATTAGCTGGACATCAAGCAGTATAAATTTGTTACTTATACTATTGGAGTGGTTTGCCAAAAAAAAAGGATATTAGGTATCGAGGTGTTGTCTGTTGCGCTACGAGGAGTGTGGCTGCACTTCAATTGGTTGATGCTTCCATATGCATATATGCATGGTGTCGATCGCTTAAGGAACTTTCAGTCTGTATAGCCTAATTTACCATTCCATTTTTTCACTGGCACCTCCATCAATAGGCTGCCGCGAGCTGCCAGGGGTTGTTATCCTTAAAGAAAAGATAATTTGGATTGGACTCGTTAGGAATCAAAAACCCAGTTTGTATTTGGTTTATGCAAACATACCCAAAAATTTTATTAGTTTAAACCTGATAGCAGTTTCTAAATATATTCAGAGAGAGTATCCGTGTTCTTTTGCTGCTTTGTAAATATATTCAGAGACTGTTTGTGCCCTAAACCTTTACTACTTTGAAAAGATTCTGATTTCTTTGGTTTCATATAGCAGTATAAATTTGTTACTTATACTATTTAGTTGTTTTGTATAACATGTACGAAATGCAGTGCAGTAGTAACATATCTGAGTTTTTTAGTAATCCTATCTAATTTTGCCTCTTCAAATTAACAGACATGAACAATAGTAGTTCTAATGTTGATTAGTTCATACAAATGATGATGAGTTTAGAGTCTGGAGTAACCAAAACTTACTGGCTGCATAGCACATAGTCATTAGCTTAGATGTTCAATGTAAAGGAAATGACTTGTCTGCCTTTTCTCAACCATCCAAAGAAATTTGGGTACTCAATGCATTTCTTTGTCCCTCCACCATAATTTTGTCAAGCTGGATGTGTGAAATTGAGGGTATGGCTTCATTTATCTGAGATGTAGTGCTGACATAATTTGAAGTTCTTTCCGCTGATAGATTATATTTGGTTTATTACAAGCTCTTAACTAGAACAAATACTGAATGAGCCATGAACCCTTGCAGAAATAGTTAGTATGTTCGCTTATTGCAATAAGTGTTATCACTCAGAAGCTAGCATGTGTATAAGCTTGTATCTATTTTTTCATTTTTTTCTTGGTCCTGAAACTTCATCAATTTGTTTTTGGTTGCATATCATCTAGGAGCAGTAATAAATTCAGTATTGGAACCGATGGGTATGAAGGATATATCTATAGAACAATGAAGGGCGCAAGCAAGTCGTGTGTTGCCTGGATCCTTGCAGTTTCTTACCAGAATTTATTTTTAATTGGTCACAGAGAGCTATACAGTTATATGGAGTTAATTTTTCTCCAAGGGGGTTTTTCTTTACATACAGTTAAGAAGAGTTTGTTGCTTTGGGATCCCTTGAGGAGGAAGTAACTTTATCAGAAGTCATGCACTGGTGTGATAAGCTGAAGAGCCAAGCCCAATTGGAGATATTGTTGAGTGTTTCCTCAATTCGAGATATGGCGGAGTGTTTCCTCAATCAGGAGATATTGTGGAGTGTTTCCTTGTGAATGCTATTTTGGGACCTTTTAGATGGCAGCCATATGGGTATTCTTTTTTTTTTGAGAATGCAGCCATATGGGTATTCAACTACCTGTAGTTAAACTAAGATGTCTCTTCTATCGAAAATGCAGAAGCAAATCTATTTTTTTAAAACTATTTTATTGCTACATTATTATTGTCATGTTAAATGCTATGTATATTGTAACATAATTTTCTTTTTGTCCGTAGCAACACACGGGCACGATCCTAGTAACTTCTAAGGTTTGTACTGCATGAATTTTATGAGAAGAGGCGGATGCCTGTTGGACTCTTGTGAAAAATTCACGGTTCTGAACGTGCTGATTTTTTTTTACTAGTAGAAAATGAGGGCAATCGGCAGGGGATAGAACAGCCTCTGTATTTTGGCACGTGGGCTAAAGAAGCGTCAGGGATACATCCTTGTCGCCTCGTTTACCAATTGGCTACAAACCTACAATAGATCGGTAGCATTAGCATGTATACGAGCCTATCTGCCAAAAAAAAAAAAACTCGGCAAGAAATATATAGGTGAGAGGATATCTCAGGTCACGATTTAGCCAGACGCACGACAGTGTAGGCGGCCCATGGACCAAGCGCACAATAGTGTAGGCGCAAGACAGTGTAGGCGGCAAAGTCGTGCACGTCCGAATTATCTCACCTTGCTTAGTTTGGGAAGAGGAAGTCACCTTAAAGGGGAGAGCCACCCTTCCCCTAACGGACTAATCTTTTGGGGCGATTGGACCTTTCCTTGAGAGGTGCGTCGAAGGACGGTGATGATTTGCATCGAAATTCGGGTGTCGAGGCCAAACTGCGTAATCGGTGCATCGTGCTTACCATAAATCCAATCTCACCTGGGCCGGACACATCATTTGGTATCAGAGCAGAGCCCTTGTTAAGAAGGGGAGAATGATGAGAACATCCCAGGGCACGATTTTACCAGACGCACGATGGTGTAGGCGGCAGTCGTGACCCAGTGGGAGTAAGGATTAGCCAGGCACACGGCAGTGTAGGCGCACAACAGTGTAGGCGGTAAAGTCGTGCACGTCCGAATTATCCCACCTTGCTTAGCTTGGGAAGAGGAAGTTACCTTAAAGGGGAGAGCCACTCTTCCTCTAACGGACTAATCTTTTGGAGTGATCGGGCATTTTCTTGAGAGGTACGTCGAAGGACAGTGCTGGTTTGCATCGAAATTCGAGTCCCGAGGCTAAACTGCGTAATCGGTGCATCGGGCTTACCATAAATCCAATCCCACCTGGGCCGAACACATCAGACTCACTACAAGTCATGAATAAATTTCTCTCAACATGCAAGCATTCCACGTCAGCATCCACTATATGACATGTCACCATCCACTATACGTCATGTCAGCATCCACTAGATCATATATTTATGTCTTCAACCGATTTTTTTGGTTAATATCATATCTTTGTGAGTAGCATGTTAAAATTCTGTAGTAGAGAAAATGCAGGATAAATAATTCAGAATGGTTCTCTCTTAACAAAATTATCATGCTTCCATATATAATTGTTTACAAAAGAATGTTGTCATGAAATCATTTTAGTGTTCCTACTTTCAGAAAAAAAAATTCGAACATCACGCGGGCTATCACTAGTTTGTACTATGTTCATCTGCAAATGAATGTGTTGGTGTTTTTTCATTCATTCAATTAATGATAGTTTTTTCTTGCAGGTTGATACGCGCCTGGAGACTACTCCGTCGCCGCGGCTCTTTTGAGCTGAAGCAATTCGTTCTGCCGCCGTACACAGACGGTCACGGTGCCGTCTCCGTGCCGTGGAGATGTTCAGATTTCTACCGAGTACACAGTACTACCGTGCTACTGCACTACAAATTGCATCTTGGCAAAAAAAAAAAAACTAAAAGTAGCATATAAATTGTTTGTGCAGACAGACAGAATACAGATGGTCGAAGAGAGGGAGAGGCCCATATGCGTCGTCAGTAGCCCCCGTGCGCCTTGTCTGTCGTAGAATTATATATATATATATATATATATATATATATATATATATATATATATATATATATATATATATATATATATATATATATATATATATACTCTATGTATGATCACATACTCAACTTATATATTACCGTAGATAGTCTAGTATCATCACATACTACGTGTACATACTTTTCGTTCGGTCGGATTCAATGTATATCATGAGATATGGAGGTAGGAGTAGTTACACGCGCGTGTAGAATGAATTTTTCCTATATATATATATATCAATTTGCAAAATTATACTACCATTTTGAAATTTTACAAAATTATACCACCAACACCGTGGGTCACGGCGGTTGGAGGGCGTTGAAGGCGTTTGGGGCGACTCCACGGCGGTGAGAGCTAACCGCCGCGTGCCACGGCGGTTTGCCTTAGCCGCCGTGGCCCACGGCGGTTAAGGTCATTTATTTATTTTTACTTTATGAAAGGAAAAAAAGAAAATTAAGGAATATTGGTTCAATTATTGAGAACACAATCACAATAAGATCCAGTTCAAATATTACAGTACCATGATTCAAATGAAATAGTAGTTCAAATATTACAGCACTGCAGGAAAGACTACAACATCATACAAAATGACAAACTTGAGCCATTCTTGCGATGTGACGACGAAGGTTTAGCTTTCTTGGTAGCTTTTATAGTAGGTGGATTAGCAACACATGGGTCTGCTGGTGGAGCATAACGACCACCCCAAGGAGGTTCCTCTCCTCTTGCAATGACATCTGCAGTTTTTTCTTACAAATAATGATGCATGTCTGGTGGAGCATAAAGAGCATCCCAAGGAGGTTCCTCTCCTCTTGCAATGGCATCTGCAGTTTTTCCTTGCAAATAACGAAGCATACCTCTTTCCAACGTGCTCATTTTCTTCAGATCAGGTGGTGTATTTGTGTTTTTCCCCTTGTGGTGTGACGAATCACGATCACCATTACCATCCTCACCCCCTCCGGCAGCAGCAGTAGACATCTCTAGTTACTGTTATAAAATATCTAAACTAATTACGCTATTCGAAACTCATTGAACTAAATACATAAAATAAATAGAGGAAACTTACCTAAGAGGGAGTAGCAGCCCGTGGGGAGAGGGAGGCAGCGGTAGGGTGGGGCGGGACGGCTGGTGCCATCGCCCTTTATATAAGTGCGGCAGCCGCCGTCGGTCACGGCGGTTGGAACCTACCGCCGTAGCCCACGGCGGTCGCAATGATTTTTTTAACCTTATGACATAGAAAACGAGCACGTAATAACGAAAAGGAAAGTGACATAATAAAAAGTAGTCATTGTAACATCCCAGATGTTTAGTTAAACTAAGTACCTTAATTAGTCATGTTAATCAAGTGTAGTTAGTCCCAAAGCATACTTAGCTTAGTTTTGATCAACTTTGCAAAAGAACCCTTGGTCAAAATTTCAACACTTGATCAATTAGTACTTCTTCCAACATGAATTTAGGTATCTTCTCTTGAATTTTTAGAAATCATCTTGATGCCAAACAGCTTACTAGAAATCTCCAAAGTATCATTCCGGGAAGAATTTTCATCTCAAATCTACAATAACTATGATGCCAGATCCAAACAAAATGGGTTACTTATGATTTATAGAATCTACCTAAAAAGTTTAATGATTTTTAATAATCTCTAGATGGGTTATTTTTATTTTGCAAAAGGAGTGTTTATATATATATATATGTATATATATATATATATATATATATATTCTTGATTTGGGTGCTCCTCGACACGTTCCTGCAGCGAGGACACGCGGCATGGCGTCGACCACCCTGGCGGCCACGTCACCCCTCCCGTGCGCCCTCGGCCTGGCGGGTTCCGCAGGGGCAGGCCACCACGGCTGCTTCTCTTTTTCCCGAGACCGTCTCTCTCCCGTTCTTTCTCCTCTCTCGTTCTTTTCCCCACATCGTGCCGCTCCGCCCTCTTCCTGTGCGCCGTCGCCCCAAGCACGAAGGAGGAGGCCGGCCAGGCCTTGCCCGGGCTAGGGGCAAGCTCCTCCCTCTCCTCCACATCAACCTCCCCCACGCAAAGATCGAGCTGTAGCAAGCTGTTCTTCGCGTTCTTCCTCCTCAACTCCGGTGAATCAAGATGAAGCCTGATCTAATTCCTCGCCGCTCTACTCCAACATGTGGCACTCTGAATCGTCCTTCCCCAACCTAGGTGAGGTTCTCCAATGGTTTTCCCCTCCTCTCTCCTCCATTGGAAGCTTCTCCTTTACTCTCCCATGGCGCTACGGACCTATTTGTAATTTCCGAGGGCCTATCTGCAATATCCAGGGTCTTGGTTGTAATAAGGTTCTTTAGAGTTTCGGCTGCAACTTCAAAAATTCATTAAAAATCGTAGAAAAATCAGAAAAACGTAAATCCAATTGTGTTGGTTTCCTTGTGACGAGATCTACATTTTCTAGAAAGGGTGTATAGGATTTTTCTAAAGAAATTTGAAAGTAAAAATCAAACTCAGTTTGATGTACTTTTGTTGTAGCTCAAAATATACACACGTTATGGAGTTGAAATTTGGATATGTTACTCTTTATGCCATGTTTAGATCTGTGACCAAATTTGACACATGTTTGATATGTAGATTTATAGTTATGATTTTTGTAAGCTTTATGTTAGGTTAAGCTTGATGCTTTTTATAGTCCCCTCAAGAAATCTTTTCTTTAAGCACCAATGAACCCCATGTCTTTGTCATGATGATTAGCATCTCTGCAAAAATAATATGATTTTAGGGTTTGGTTTGCATGATGTTTTGTATTTAATCTTGTATAGGATGTTAAAGTGATAACTTAAAAACTATGATAGATATATTTTTGGAAATTGGTCAGTAGCTTAAATTTGACATGAAAGACCTGTAGTAAAAAGTTGAGGTCAAAAAGATTAGTAAATCTTTTTATAGGATTTAATGAAGTTAAGCTAGGCTGAAAGTTGTCTTTTTCATATAAATTAATTTATATAGGATCTGGAGCTAATTTTTGGTATTCGAGCTGGTTTTAGTAATATGTTGCTGTGTACAAAGTTTGAGATCAGTTAGAATTACAATTCATTTAATATGAATTTTAGATGAATGGCTAGCTAGGAATTGAATAAATAGGTTTATGTTTATTGCTTCAGTTTAAATAAGTTTTTCATGTTTAAGTTCCTGTTGAAATCATTTTTAACACACCCATGCAGTTTGGTGAAGTTTAGTAAATTAAATTGCTTAAATGTGCACACAATCACTATCAAAGTAATAGTTAGTCCACCATCACACCACACCCATACTTTTTTGTGAGAATTAATAATTCTTTAGATGAATGTGGCCAACAAGAGTTGGTTTGGTGGTAATTCTCCCACCTTCACCATAACCTAATGCATATGCATGTATACGTGTAGATTTACCAGACGGGACGTTAGTTGGTGAAGATATCGAGTTGGGTGTTCACCAAGACCTGGACCAAAGTCCAGAAGAGCCCAAGGCTGTTGCTAACATAGAAGGAGGCAAGCCCCAGAGTGCATATAACCTTTTTGGATAAACTCACATTTTTACTTTTCAGTATTTATGTTATGTTTTGTGCATTTAGGTTTCAGGAGTTGTTTTGAAACCTAGATGCATGATCATTAGGTTCTTATGCTTTTTATACTAGTATGTTAGGACGCTAGTGCCATGCTTTAAGGACACGGTACAAGTCGAGTAATGACTCATTGCTCGCGAGATATAGGATGCTTATGTTGGAATCATAAGTTGGATAAATTGACTCGCTCATGTGGTAAGAGCAATGGGTTCGGTCTCGACCGAGTAGCATTGTGCTGGTTTAAGCTATTGAACGTACCAAGCACTTGTCGGGAATGTGACCGGTAAGCCTAGTACCTAATGAACCAGTGCGGGAATTTTATCGCTACTACTCTTGAGATGCGTCTCCCGGTTCGCTACCGGTAGTGCAAGTGTGAGTCTGGACGTGCCATGAGTGGGCGTACCAGTAAACCTTGTACTTCAGACTGTGGCATCTTTTCCCAATCTGGGGAATGACGGGAACCGCCTGGTCCGGGTAGACCCCGCATTCGCTTTTATTTAATTTCTTGGGGTCTACTTTCTTCCGTGTGTCTTGGGTTGACCTTGCAAGGATATAAATCGATTGATCGTCGGTCACTCGCCGTTATCTGAGTCGGCTTGACCACTTGCTACCCCATATTTATTTATGGAACATTTGGATTAATATTGTTGCCTGATTAATGTTGTTTGCACAACATGCTTGTTTAGTATAGAGGCTTTCCTAGAATGGCTAACATACTAGAACTTGAGTTAAAATTGGAAATTAAGGATCAACTCTTAGTCGCTTTTGGCAAAACAAACCCACCAGCCAAAAAACCTTGCATGTCTAGTTGTACTTTTATTTTTGTCGGGTAAGTCTTGCTGAGTATTAGCATACTCAGCCTTACTTAATTTGTGGTTTTCAGGTAATCCCATCTGGCCTGGTAATATTCCAGATGGTTGGGAGCTTGAGTGGGAGCAGGATGACGATGAGTGATACTCTATGGATGGCCTCCCATGTGTATCTTCTGCTAGTTTTATTTTCCGCTGATTAATCTCTGAAACACTTTACTTTCATGTATCAAAACCTGGTTTGTAATAATTGTGAACCTGTGGTCTTTTATGTAATGTTGAACTTGTACTCTGGTCCCGCCTTCGTGTGGGTTTTGCGCATATCAGTGATCCTGTTGTAAGTGATTTACCGGGCAAGACCCGGCAGAGGCGACAAAATAACTCTTTGTTATCGCTTATTAGCCAAGTGGACTGGCTTAGGTGATAATACAGATTTATTTTGGACGGTTCTATCACAGCTGGTACCAGAGTGTTGATATGCACCAGAGTAATAAAAATAACTTAATAACATGTTTTTGGAATAAAATTTGCCAAGATTAAGAAATTGGCTAAGTGCGTAGGACGTTAAGGTCTAAACTAGTCCGAGAGGCCCTAGAGAAAATTTTTGGGTTCTTTCAGGTGGCTAGTACTCTATGGTGTATTTAATCTGACTTTCAGCACATTTTATTCTTGTCAAAACTTACTTTCTTGCACAATCATACTAGTTCAACACGTTTTGCCACACGTGCTCGTACCACGGGAAAGTCCGTGAGGGATGGATGGGACCTATTCCAATGGGAACCCACGTCGCGTCTGTGTCTAGCCATGTTTTGCCATACATGTGCGAACCCGCAATAGGCGGAAAGGACAACTCCATTCAAACGGAGGTGTCCGAGGTTGGACGCTGTCCATGCAGCGGTTTTACACATGAATGCCGTTTCTACAGTGAACGGTAATGAATGTGGACGCTTTTGTGAGTGCTGGCACAAAAGGTTCTGAATATTCTGTGATTTTCTGCAGGTACACTAACCACGGTTGTTAGGTACGGTAATTAAGAAACGAATAGTTTCCGACTAGCTATTATAGGGAGAGACGCATTTATATGCCTTGCCACCGGAACTAACTTCGATTTTAAGCTTGAAAAGCTTGGTGAGGACTTATAGGACGTTTTTGCATCATGTTAAAAGCTACCAATCTGAAAATGATCATAAATCACTTGTTGTATAGTCTCTACCTGATTTATTTTTCTTAAGGACCCTTCATGCTAGTTTGATGCATTGATGTGGTGATAAGCAAAGTTGTAACTAGTTGCTGTCCAAATTTTTCTAAGGATGATCTAGAAAAAATTCTGAGTAGGTGATCTTTAGGGAAATTGCTCATCAGCTAGTTAAGCTTGTTCCATGAATTTTTCATGAATTTAGGATATTTACAACTGAAGTTATGATCAAATTTGCTAGGCAAGGTCATGCTGAAATGCTGTCAAAATCCTGAGTTAGTTTAAAACTCGAATTTTTACATATAGTTCCTAAAGGAATATGACCAGAAAATCTATAACAAAAATGTTCATTATCTAGCCTAGTTTGTGCTGTAAAAATTCCATGGTTATTGGGTTCTCAGTTTTGAGATATGATCTTTTTAGTGAAGCTCTGACTTGCTAAAATTTTCTGGGCAACAACACTCTGAAAATGAATCTTTTAGACCCTTTTCCAATCTGAATTAATTCGACATTTGAATACCAAAAATGTGATTTATAACGTTATCGAGTTGCTGACAAAAATTCAAAATTTTTGGGTAAGCATAATTTCAGTTATGCTAAGAATGGTGAATGCCTGTTTGCTTATTTTTTCTGGGCAACAGCAAACTGAATTTTGGTTTAATCACCTATTTTCCAATCGGTTTTATCCCAAACTCAGAATACCAAACTTGTGCCTCATAACCTCACTGAGCTTCTGGTGAATTTTGAAGACCTCTAGGTTTTTTGGTTTTCAAGATGACCCAACCTCAGTTTTCTGAACATTGATGCTGAGGGATGAACTCACCCTAATTGCCTTCACAAGGCTGGGTTTTCTACGCTTTTGTGGGAAGCATTCTGCCTTTGTAGCTCGCACTGCGGCCAAGGCAGTTCCCTTGCATGAGTAACATTCTGGACATGGGTCGAACGTGAGGCTCTTCTCACTATTCATGACAACTCTCAATATCGCCTAGGTTGAGTATGCTTTCACATGGCATGTGCTGCATTGTTACCATATGGTGATGGGAGCATGGCCCAAAGACTTGGTACTAGACGTAATCAGTTGATAGCTGTGAGCTTTTCGCAGCAAAAATCATAATGAAAATATTAATCTAGTTTCCTTTTATTTCTGGACTATGAAATCAATACCAAAGTTGTCTGGAACTCCATGTTCCATGTTTTGTATGATCGTAAAAATTCAGCATCGTTGCAATTTTGTGCTGAGAGTTATGGAAATTTTAGTAACCCTCTGCCTGCTGTCCAACAGTCAAGACATAGCATCGGTCTCTAAATTTTTCGGGCATGTTAACCTCAGTGTTTGCCTCTGAGTTGAATACCAATGTTGGAGCATACAAATTTATGCACATTCTGACCAAAGATGAGCATTATGTGACCTCTGAGCTGAGAGTTATGAATTTTATGCTTCAGGGTGGTGCAGCTATTCCGCTTCTGAAATTACTGCAGATTGAGTTTTCGTCATACATGTTCTACTTGTTTACCTTTGTATGAACAAGTTTAAGAATATGTGTTTAATAAAAGCTCAAATTTTCAGATCGTGGGGCCGACAGGCGACACTCCCTAAATTTAGGTCTTTGTTGCATCCTAAATTAATTTCAAAAATCTCAGTAAACAAACTTAACAAAATATTTGTTTAGTAGCCTTCCCTTTCTTCATAGAAACCTCTGTGGAACCACTCGACTTGGTTTTCTTCTTTCCAAAAATCTCAGAGTTTGACTAATACCTAATCCAGTCAGCTGGGTTAAATTGAATGAGGTTGAGCAAAGTTTTTCATAAGCATTCAAGGTTCTCCATAAGTCAAGATATGAGGAGTTTTCGGTCAATCAACGATCCATGATCCTTTTACACATTTCTTCCAAATCAAAGGAATCAGGATTTAATCAAACATTAGACAGGCAAAAATCCTTTGCTAAATTCTCCTCGATAAATCTCATTCTTAGATGGTGGATAACCAATCTCTTCTCGTTTTCCTCAAAGTCACGGTCCTTTCTCTCGAGCCGTTTGATCCTTTTTGCGCCATGACTGCATTGCGCAGCACAGCTCTGCCACCTTTTTACCGCAACAGCTGATCGCCGCTTCCGCACAAGTGACATTGATTTCCTCATGAAACCCGTTATCTCCCCTGGAAGTTTTCCTCTAATCTTGTTGTCGAATCTCGGGACGAGATTCTTTTTAATGTGAGTAGTCTGTAACATCCCAGATGTTTAGTTAAGTTAAGTACCATAATTAGCCATGTTAATCAAGTGTAGTTAGTCCTAAAGCATACTTAGCTTAGTTTTGATCAACTTTGCAAAAGAACCCTTGGTCAAAATTTCAACACTTGATCAATTAGTACTTCTTCCAACATGAATTTAGGTATCTTCTCTTGAATTTTTAGAAATCATCTTGATGCCAAACAGCTTACTCGAAATCTCCAAAGTATCATTCCGGGAAGAATTTTCATCTCAAATCTACAATAACTATGATGTCAGATCCAAACAAAATGGGTTACTTATGATTTATAGAATCTACCTAAAAAGTTTCATGATTTTTAATGATCTCTAGATGGGTTATTTTTATTTTGCAAAAGGAATGTTTATATATATATGTTCTTGATTTGGGTGCTCCTCGACACGTTCCTGCAGCGAGGACACGCAGCATGGCGTCGACCCCCCTGGCGGCCACAGCGCCCCTCCCGTGCGCCCTCGGCCTGGAGGGTTCCGCAGGGGCAGGCCACCACGGCTGCTTCTCTTTTTCCCGAGACCGTCTCTCTCCCGTTCTTTCTCCTCTCTCGTTCTTTCCCCCACATCGTGCCGCTCTGCCCTCTTCCTGTGCGCCGTCGCCCCAAGCACGAAGGAGGAGGCCGGCCAGGTCTTGCCCGGGCTTGGGGCAAGCTCCTCCCTCTCCTCCACATCAACCTCCCCCACCCAAAGATCGAGCTGCAGCAAGCTGTTCTTCGCGTTCTTCCTCCTCAACTCTGGTGAATCAAGATGAAGCCTGATCTCCTTCCTCGCCGCTCAACTCCAACATGTGGCACTCTGAATCGTCCTTCCCCAACCTAGGTGAGGTTCTCCAATGGTTTTCCCCTCCTCTCTCCTCCATTGGAAGCTTCTCCTTTACTCTCCCATGGCACCATGGACCTATTTGTAATTTCCGAGAGCCTATCTGCAATATCCAGGGTCCTGGTTGTAATAAGGTTGTTTAGGGTTTCGGCTGCAACTTCGAAAATCTATTAAAAATCATAGAAATTTGACACATGTTTGATATATAGATTTGTAGTTATGATTTTTGTAAGATTTATGTTAGGTTAACCTTGATGCTTTTTAAAGTCCCCTCAAGAAATCTTTTCTTTAAGCACCAATGAATCCCATGTCTTTGTCATGATGATTAGCATCTCTGGAAAAATAATTATGATTTTAGGATTTGGTTTGCATGATGTTTTGTATTTAATCTTGTATAGGATGTTAAAGTGATAACTTAAAAACTATGACAGATATATTTTTGGAAATTGGTCAGTAGCTTAAATTTGACATGAATGACCTGTAGAAAAAAGTTGAGGTCAAAAAGATTAGTAAATCTTTTTATAGGATTTAATGAAGTTAAGCTAGGCTGAAAGTTGTCTTTTTCATATAAATTAATGTATATAGGATCTGGAGCTAATTTTTGGTATTCAAGTTTGTTTTAGTCATATGTTGCTGTGTGCAAAGTTTGAGATCAGTTAGAATTATAATTCAATTAATATGAATTTTGGATGAATGGCTAGTTAGGAATTGAATAAATAGGTTTATGTTTATTACTTAAGTTTAAATAAGTTTTTCATGTTTAAGTTCCTGTTGAAATCATTTTTAACACACCCATGCAGTTTGGTGAAGTTTAGTAAATTAAATTGCTTAAATGTGCACACAATCACCATCAAAGTAATAGTTAGTTCACCATCACACCACACCCATACTTTTTTGTGAGAATTAATAATTCTTTAGATGAATGTGGCCAACAAGAGTTGGTTTGGTGGTAATTTTCCCACCTTCACCATAACCTAATGCATATGCATGTATACGTGTAGATTTACCAGACGGGACGTTAGTTGGTGAAGATATCGAGTTGGGTGTTCACCAAGACCTGGACCAAAGTCCAGAAGAGCCCAAGGCTATTGCTAACAGAGAAGGAGGCAAGCCCCGAAGTGCATATAACCTTTTTGGATAAACTCACATTTTTACTTTTCAGTATTTATGTTATGTTTTGTGCATTTAAGTTTCAGAAGTTGTTTTGAAATCTAGATGCATGATCCTTAGGTTCCTATGCTTTTTATACTAGTATGTTAGGACGCTAGTGCCATGCTTTAAGGACACGGTACAAGTCGAGTAATGACTCATTGCTCGCGAGATATAGGATGCTTATGTTGGAATCATAAGTTGGATAAATTGGCTCGCTCATGTGGTAAGAGCAATGGGTTCGGTCTCGACCGAGTAGCATTGTGCTGGTTTAAGCTATTGAACGTACCAAACACTTATCGGGAATGGGACCGGTAAGCCTAGTACCTAATGAACCAGTGCGGGAATTTTATCGCTACTACTCTTGAGATGCGTCTCCCGGTTCGCTACCGGTAGTGCAAGTGTGAGTCTGGACGTGCCATGAGTGGGCGTACCAGTAAACCTTGTACTTAGGACTGTGGTATATTTTCCTAATCTGGGGAATGACGGGAACCGCCTGGTCGGAGTAGACCCCGCATTCGCTTTTATTTGATTTCTTGGGGTCTACTTTCTTCCGTGTGTCTTGGGTTGACCTTGCAAGGATATAAATCGATCGATCGTCGGTCACTCACCGTTATCTGAGTCGGCTTGACCACTGGCTACCCCATATTTATTTATGGAACATTTAGATTAATATTGTTGCCTGATTAATGTTGTTTGCACAACATGCTTGTTTAGTATAGGTGCTTACCTAGAATGGTTAACATACTAGAACTTGAGCTAAAATTGGAAATTAAGGATCAACTCTTAGTCGCTTTTGGCAAACAAACCCACCAGCCAAAAAGCCTTGCATGTCTAGTTGTACTTTTATTTTTGTCGGGTAAGTCTTGCTGAGTATTAGCATACTCAGCCTTGCTTAATTTGTGGTTTTCAGGTAATCCCATCTGGCCTGGTTATATTCCAGAGGTTGGGAGCTTGAGTGGGAGCAGGATGACGATGAGTGATACTCTATGGATGGCCTCCCATGTGTATCTTCCGCTAGTTTTATTTTCCGCTGTTTAATCTTTGAAACACTTTACTTTCATGTATCAAAACCTGCTTTGTAATAATTGTGAACCTGTGGTCTTTTATGTAATATTGAACTTGTACTCTGGTCCCGCCTTCGTGTGGGTTTTGCGCATATCAGCGATCCTGTTGTAAGTGATTTTCCGGGCAAGACCCGGCAGAGGTGACAAAATAACTCTTTGTTATCGCTTATTAGCCAAGTGGATTGGCTTAGGTGATAATACGGATTTATTTTGGACGGTTCTGTCACAGTCATCATCACAAATAAGAGTGCTGCTGACATAATACAAAGTAGTCATCCTAATCTAGCAACGCCTCTTCTTGTTGTGCAGCCTGTCTGCTCGCACTGCGGCCCGCGTATGGTCGCGAGGGTACGTCAACGGGTCAGGTGGGTTGGTCTGCCGACGCCTAGCATCAGCAGCGGCATCCGGTGTCGCCATCGCCGCCGGTGACCTTGCAACCTGGTGGGACGACCCTGGCAACCCGCTCGCCTGTGTGCCTGTGGGTTGTAGCTGCGACCCTCCTAGCTGCGTGCATCCTCCCTCCTGTGTCCACGTGGCTGGTGTGCCTCCTAGTTGCGACCCTCCGAGCTCCTCCTGCGTCGACGCACCGTGCAAGAAGTCGAAGTCGTCCAGCTCGAAGTCGTCGAACGCTCCCGTCTGGTCGTCTAGGGTGGAGTCAGAAGGCTCGTCGGTGCCGACGAAATCTGGAACAAATAACATTATTAAATCATGAATCATAAGTAATAGATTTTTGTATTGTTATATAGTTAGAGATATAATTGTGGTCATTACCTGTGTGAAGAGCAGTGCGAGTGGACGAGGAAGGAACAACTGCTGGTGGTACTACTGGTGGTGCTCGTACCGGTGTTGCTGTAGGTCCTCGTGGTACTGGTGCTGCTGCTGCTCTGGGAACTGGTGCCCCTAGAGGATGCATCCTCCAGGGGGTAGGATGCACCGGAGAGCGCGACGCGTAGAAAGTGGCCGGGAAGGGTGGCCGTGACGACGACGACGGTGCCTGGTGCGAGCGACCAGGCGAGGCGGAGCTGGAGGACGACTGCGGGTACCGTGGAAACAGTGGTAGCACCGGGTTACCGCGGTAGTTGACCGCGGTAAGGAACCTCGTGGTGATACCCCGCATCCTCTCCCACGTCTGCTCGATATCCTGGTGGGTCATGAGGTGCAGCCTCGCCCTCGACTCCGCTAGAATATGCAAGAGGTCCGCAATCACGTCGTACCGCAAAAGAAATTATTAGTAAATGTTACAATGTTTAGTACCATAAGAATAATTACTTGCATTTTCAAACTCACCGCGGAGTCGTAGTGCTGATCCCGTCGCACCGGGTAGGTGACAGCAGGAACGATCACCCTGGCCGCGTCCGGAACCGGCGCTGGTGGCTGTGGTGGAACGAACATCACACGCGTTCGAGTCCTCGGGGTGTACCACAGGATGTACGCCTCCCACGCCGTGTCGTCGTGGGGCCGGTCCTCGGTGACGACGTTCTCCGCCGCGGTAGCCCAAGCGTCCACGTACGGCTGCACCCTGGCAACCCAAGAAACACGTCCCGGGACTCCCCTCCGAGACCACCTACAACAAATTAAACATATTCGTCAGCGGCTAAATCTTTGAACGCGGAATTAAATTTAGAAATTGACGAGAACTCACCTATGGACGTCCGCCGGAACAGTGTGCACCACAGGCAGAGGTGATTCCTGGTACAGGCCGAACTGCCTCATCACCCTGTGGACGGCGTACTCCTCCACGTACATGTCGAACACCAAGGGCGTCTTCGTCTTCCAGTAGTGCTGGTCTCGAAAGCAAAAGGAAGAGAGGCCCTGTTGTGCGCGGCCCGCGACAGCCGCCTCTAAGTACGGCGTCCACCTGACGTCCGCGTCCATCGGAGAGTCGAACTGTCCGACGAAGTCCTTGTACGCCCTCTTTGTCTGCTCGTGAGCGTACGAGGTCTGCATACAAACGAAATGTCAATTGACCAAACTAGACAACATGGAGAGACAAATTAAAAGTGAAAATTAAGAAATCACCGTCCGGAGGCACCAGAGCGATCCCATGGTGAAACGGTCGCTGGGGTCGTGACCCTCTGGCAGGGGCTCGTACGGGTCGTGGGAGACGCAGGGTAGACCAATCAGAAACCGCTCGTGGCACCAGAGCTGAAGAAGAAGCAGACAGCCGAGAAGGATCACCTGGTCAGAACGACCCCTCAGCACCCCCGAGCATAAGTCTCTGTACGTGCAGGCAAGAACAGCGTTGCCCCAACTGATCTGGGGCACCGCGTCCAAGGGCGCCTCGGCGATCCTCTGAGCGTGGCGGAGCAAGTACCTCGACACTGCTTCTCTCTGCGAACTGCAGAATAAGACGAACCCAAACAGCCACAACAGGTACGCCTCGAAGAACCTATCGACTGTCTCATCCTCGGCGTTATCTGGCAGGTAATCAGCCTACACAAACAAAATCAAACGTTAGTAACATTGTCTCTATATATTCAAAAACGAAGAAAACATAAGGTGAAGGTACGTACGCTGAACTGGTGCAACCAGCTCAAGGTGGGTCCGTGAGCGTTCGTGAACTCCTGGTACGCGGCAGGGGCGCGATCGTTCCGAGGAACGTTCGCGAACCGAGCAAGGAACTCGGTACGTCAGTCCGCCGAGATGTCCACAGGCCCCATCGGCTCGCCCTCACAAGGTAGGTCCATCAGTAGGGACGTGTCCTGAAGAGTCACCGTCAGCTCGCCGACGGTGAAGTGGAACGTGTGGGTCTCCGCCCTCCAGTGGTCCAGAAGCGCGCAAAGGAGGGAGAAGTCGAACTGGAACCGCGTGATGCGATCCTTACGAGGAATCGCGTCCCGCAGCCTGTCCCCCTCGATTAACCGCGCTACAGGTAGCAGTCCTGCAGCGCGTAGCCTGAAACAAATAAGGTAAATTTATTAGTTAATAACAAAAGAATAAATAAATATACATATAACAAAGGTAAATTCACGTACTTGGGAACCCAACTGTCGTGGATCGGCAACAACGTCCGCGTAGTGCGAGAACGTACGTGTCCACATTTTCTAAATTTTCTAAATTAAAATCTAAATTTTCTAAACTAATTTCTAAATTTTCTAAACTAAAATCTAATTTTCTACACTAGTTACAGTAATTAAACTAATTAAAAAAGAAAGAAACGTACCTGAGAGAGGGAGAGAGGGGCTGCGGCAGCGGTAGGGGTGGTCGACGGCGGCCACCGTCGCCCCTTTATATAGGTGAGCCAGTCGCAGTGGGTCACGACGTTTAGGACCTACCGCCGTGGCCTATAGCAGTAGCAAGTCCTACCGCCGTGGCCCACGGCGGTAAGCTGCCGCAGGCCCACAGCCTCATCGGACCGTTGGCGGTACGCCCAACCGCCGTGGGCTACGGTGTTTAGGCTTCCTGCCGCCGTGGCCCACGGCGGTTGAGCTTATCCGCCATGACCCACGGCGTTGGTGGTATAATTTTGTAAAATTTCAAAACGGTAGTATAATTTTACAAATTGAAAAAAAAATATAAAAAAATTCTCTGTCGTACGGTCAAACGCGAGCAGCACAAGGCCTCAACTCCCCCTCTCCTCTCCTCTCCGTGCTCTTTTCCCTCTGTTTCTTTCTTCCTTGGAGACGACTTGCTTGCTGCTAGTTGCATGGATCTATCCTCGTCTGTTACTGGTACTGGTACTTGCTATCATTATCTGTCAGCCACCACCGTACCATCAGGCATCAGAGATAGATTTCAGCTAATAGCCTCCTTAATAAATTATTATCCCTTGTTCCTCCGCTTTTCCCATATAGCCGTCAATCATGTGCAGGAGTGTGACATCCCCCATGTGATGATGAACACTCTTTGTTCATGCATCATCATTGATCAATCCTCCCTTAAACAATATCAATGCAAGCTGAGTCATGGGCCATTTTACTTATCTTTATTGTTAGTCATCTAAAGTTGATGTATGTAAAAAGTAAAACCAATGCGTGCATCTTTCAACATTATTGCCACGGTATCTTGCAATACAAATCTACTTTAACGTCAGCTTTAATTTGCAAGTATGGCACTTCTAAATACTGCTTTCTCCGTTCTAAATTGTAAGTCATTTGACTTTTTTGACGCTAAGTATGACTGTTCATCTTATTCTGAAAATTATGCAAACGTAATCAAATTTAAATCATTCTCGAAGAACTTTTATTGATAAAAGCAAGTCACATAAAAATATGATATTTTACATAATTTTTTTAATAAGATGAGTGGTCAAACTTATGGTCAAAAAATCAAACGATCCAGTTTAGAACGGAGCGAGTACTAGGAAGGTAGTATTCAGTTCAGATGCTTTTTTAGCAGATAATCGGTAGATGTTGGATGGCAGCTTCATAAGTACTCCCTCCGTCCCAAAATGACTGTCGTTTTCGTTTATCGAGAAACAACTTTGACTCAATATATAAAAATATATTAATATTTACGATACAAAATTAATGATATTTGAATCTAGTTTTTTTATAAATTTATTTAATAATTTAAATGTTACACATATTTTCTACAAACCGACGACTATAATCATTCTGAGACGGAGAGAGTACACCATTACTGATGTAGTACTGCAGAAAGATACACTATCAGCACCAGTATGACAGAGTATCGGGCAGTGGCAACTGGCTTTTTTTCCTTTCCATTTTGGCTTTCACTTGGTGGGGACAGTTTTAGTTTAGTGGAACGCCACCAAACTGATCAGGGGCATCATCAGATCTGCTAATCTAATCATCGTCACTCCCCACAACACAGCTGGCACCTTTTCTCACCGGCCGTTCTGTCTAACTCCTCGCGTTACAACGGGGACCTCCGCGCCACGTCATCAGGACTCCTGGGCCCGCGCGGGTACGCTCCCGGGTATGTGGAAAGAAACCGCGAGATGGGCCAGCTTTCCATTCGCCCCCCGATGCGTGGGCCCCGCCGAGATCCGGGCCCGCCCACCTGGCGTACGGCGCGGGCCCACCTCGAAGCACCCAGGCAGCTTCGTGCTCGTGCTCGGCCACGAGCCCATGACCGTCGCATTCCTTCTTCTTCTTCTGTCATCGCTCACTCGCCCAGCGCATTTCTCCGTGAGCGGAAGAAGGAAGATTCGATCACCGAACCCAATCGCGCTCTTCTCCCTCTTCCTTTCTTCTCCCAGCATCTGGTCTCGCGAGCCTGATCGATCCGCCGTGCCCCAGTGTTCGGTGTTCTTTCCTTCGCCACTAAGCAGAGGGAGAGGGGAGCCCGGCCTCGGCTCTGCATTCCGCGGATCCGCCAGCGCGGTGCTTTGGTTCGGGGGTCCGCGCGCGGCTCGCAGATGATGGGGGCGGAGAAGCCGGCGCTGGGGTTCCCGGCCGGCGCGGAGATGGACGAGCTCGAGCTGTCGTCGCCGGCCGGCTCGCCGGCGCCGCCGCCCCGGAAGATGCGCTCGCTGGACTTCGAGCACATCGGCTCGCTCGCCGCCGTGGCCGAGTCGCTCTCGCGCGAGAGCAAGTGGGGGAGGGCGCTCACCAGCGTGCGCGTCGTCATCTTCCAGGCCAAGATCAACGTGCTCCTCCCCTTCGGCCCGCTCGCCATCATGCTACACTACCTCAGCGGCAAACACGTAAAAGCCCGTTTCCGAACCTTGCACTGTTCTATTCCGTAGTGCCCGCGCGTTTGAGTCTTTACTGCCAACTTTCTGTTTTTCCTTTGCATTTAACAACTTGTAGTGGTATAACTGATGAACTGATGCCTTCCTTTTTTCCCCTCCCCTGCTTGCTTCCATCAAATGCTCCACAGCAAGGGTGGGTTTTCCTTTTCAGCTTGATTGGTATAATACCATTGGCCGAGAGATTGGGATATGCAACTGAGTAAGTGTCAGTAACCAACATGGACATGGTGACTTTACTTCTCACTTACTTTTGCTAATTAAGATTCCGTATTTCCTAATCGATGTTACTCTGTCTGGTGCAGGCAACTTGCTTGCTACACTGGCCCAACAGGTATGTTCTTTGGTTCTTTTTTTTTTAAGAAACATAAATGTTCTTTGGTTCGTATTGTTCAAGCTTTCCAACTCAAATCGGTCTTGCTTTAGCATCTGATTTGCTTAGTAATGATGTAACTTTCTTTTCTCTAAGTGCAGTTGGGGGCCTCCTGAATGCTACATTTGGAAATGCAACGGAAATGATTATATCAATCTACGCACTGAAAAATGGCATGATTCGTGTCGTCCAGCAGTCACTGCTAGGCTCAATATTGTCAAATATGCTCCTGGTTCTTGGCTGTGCTTTCTTTGCTGGGGGTCTTGTCCATTCTGAAAGGGACCAGGTCTTCAATAAGGTAATTTTGTGGACAAAATCTGTTTTTCCAAAACATTTTTTTCTGGTACAGAGTATATGTTTGTAATGTCTACTGACTTGTATTTATCGCTTCAGGCATCAGCCGTTGTAAACTCTGGACTACTATTGATGGCTGTCTTAGGCCTTATGTTCCCAGCAGTGCTTCACTTCACACATTCAGAAGCGCAGTATGGAAAATCTGAAGTAGCACTTTCAAGGTTTAGTAGCTGCATCATGCTTGTGGCCTATGCAAGCTATCTATTTTTTCAACTAAAGAGCCACCGCAGTATGTACTGCCCAATTGGTGATGTAAGCATCTTTTAACACTGAATTTCTGCTAACATAGCGAACTGAAAGACAAGAAATACATGATATAAATTCATTGACTGCACTAAATGGCCTGGGATCACTTATTTCTGTAACCAAATGATTATATTTATGTGTACCTTAATTAGAACCGATGCAATTGTGTCTTTTGGTCTCTTTGTTTTGGTTGAAGATCGCAATTTCTTGTCTTGTATCAAAGATAGGATTTTTAACAGAAGTACGACTGGCCAAGTCTGGCTCAGATCATTTAGGTAAGCTGTAAAGCAGGGCACAAGATATATAATGCAGTTAATAACAAAGAAGAACTAGATATTTGGCTGTCCTATTTTTTTTCAGGCACCTCTGTTTCCATAATGCATTGGCAAAACCTTTTAGGGCATGTTTGGTTCCCATAAGTAGGGTGACTTAAAGTGCAAAAAGTAAAAAATAAGTCACCTGTGAAACCAAACAGCCATGACTTAAAGTGCTCCAACTTATAAGTTGCATAAGTAGCTCCACCCCTACTTAAAGTGACTTATTTTCACCTTTTCCTCCTCCTACCCCGGGTGGGTCCCACCACTACCCTGTCCATCCCACCACCCGCGCCTATACCTGAGCATTTTGAGCCTGGCCCGGCCCGCACCAGGCCCGCCCACGAACCTTACTGGACGGGTGTGGACAGGGATCTTGAAGCCCGTGAAATTTTTTTTTGGCCCGAGCCCGGCCCGAAATGTTGTTTTTAGTTGTTTTACACTATAAAATGCGCGGGCGGCCCGCCCAAGCCCGGGCCCGGCCCGAAAATTAAGGCCCGACGCGTCCAGTGGGATGGTCATGGGCAGGATTTTTTCGGCCCGAAATAACAGAAATTTTTTTCGACCCGGCCCGAACCCGACCCGAAAAATGCTCAGGTCTACCCGCGCCCCTCCGAGCCGCAATCCGGTCCTCCCCCGTCGCCCCTTCCCCACCGCCGCTGCCGCCTTCAGATCCCCTCTCCTCCCGGCTCCCCCGTTCTCCTCGCCGCCTCCGCCACCGGCGGCCCGGTCTCCTCCTGCCGCCGAGCCGAGCCCGCCCGTCCTCCGTTCCGGCAGCGGGGTCAAGCTCTCAAGACGCACCGCCCGTCCTCCGCTCCAGGCGGCGGCGTAGAGGCGGGGCTCGATCCGACGGTGGTGACAGAGGAGCGAGGCAGGAGGCCCGGTGCGCGCCGGTGTGCACACCCTTCTCCGGCAGGTAGTGTCCGCGGCCAAGGACCGGGCGACCATCGCGCTCGCCCGGGCGGGCGGCGCGGAGGACGAAGTGGCCGCTGACGTCGAGGTGGCCATCGTCCGCGCCACGGCGCACGGCGAGTCCCTCACCGCCGACGACCGCGATGTCGTGGAGATCCTCGCGCTGACACGCTACTCCCGCGCGACGCCGGAACCTGGATTTGGTTCGCCTCCCTCCGCGGCGCCGAAGCCGAGGCCCGCCGCCGGTTGCGCGGTGCTGTCCGGAGTGGAGCGCCCCATCTTGTAGTCCAGGTGCTGCTGCTGCTGGGGCGTGAGCCACGACGGCGCGAACTGCTGCGGGTTGTGCTGCCCCACCGCCGGCGCCGCCGCGGCCGTGGCACCCGCGCGCTCTCCTTCAGATTTGCCGCCGCCCCTGCTCCACGCTGCGGGTTCATGGGGCGGGCGAGGGGCCAGGAACGACGAGGCGTCGCCGTCGTCGCTGGCGGCGTGGTCGGCGTCGGAGGCTGCGCCGTTGGATTCGAAGGCGGCGTGGTCGGCGTCGGAGGCTGCGCCGTCGGATTCGAAGGCGGCGTCCGAGAGCGAAAGTGGGAGCGGGAGCTGGAGTGCGGCCTTGGGCGGCGCCCGCCTTCCGAAGCACAGGGTGGTGGCCGCGTCGGAGCTGGATCTGGCGGCGGCGGCGGCGGCGGCGGCTTGGACGGCGATGGAGGACGGGTCGTGCAGCGGGGAGCTACGGAGCAGGCGGCCATTGTGGCGGCTCGACGGCGAGAGATGGTGAGATGCAGGAGAGATGGTGAGATGCAGGGGTAGAGAGGACAGGGGCAAAATAGTCTTTCCTCACTGACTTATAAGTCAGTGTAACCAAACAGTCCTGACTTAAATACAAGTGATTTATAAGTCAGGCGACTTATGGGAACCAAACATGCCCTTAGTCTAAGCTGCACCTAGGGCATGTATAACTACCTCCTTGAAAGAGAGAGATTCAAATGTAAAGATAATAATTTCGTATATTTCATTACACTTTTGTCATGTACACACCTCAAATACGAATTCCTACTTGCCACATCAGGAAGAAGAAGCCATTGAGGATGAGGAGGATGAAAAGGAGATAACACAATGGGAGGCCATCTGCTGGCTTTCTATATTGACTATTTGGATTTCAGTACTCTCAGGGTACCTGGTAGATGCCATTCAGGTACTGAAGAGCTTGCTGGCAGTTACATTCATCTGTACTCCGTTTCGTCCTTTGTTTCTCTCCATTGCTTACTCCTCTTGGCTTCTTTAACATATCCTAACAGGGCGCGTCTGATTCATTAAACTTGCCAGTAGCCTTTATTAGTGTCATTCTGCTTCCTATAGTGGGGAACGCTGCTGAACATGCTAGTGCCATTATGTTTGCCATGAAAAACAAATTGGTAAGTGTTGCTGCTTTGTTTTCACCTTTTGCAATTTGACAATGTTTTCTTCTTCTTTAGTCTCATTTCCCCCATGACAAACAGGACATTACGTTAGGAGTTGCAATAGGGTCATCAACACAGATCTCCATGTTTGTGGTAAGAATACATAGTGAACCTGATACAATTACCCTGCTGTGGTTATATAATTCTTGTTTCAGTCAGTAGATATCATATTAGTTTAATAACTGCCCCTGGTATTCTTTTTTCATGATTTGCAGATTCCATTCTGTGTAGTAATTGGCTGGATAATGGGGCAAGAAATGGACTTGAATTTTCAACTATTTGAGACAGCAACTCTATTTATAACAGTACTGGTGGTGGCATTTATGCTACAGGTCTGCTTACAGAACAGACCAACGTCCTTTGTGTTTTCCATTGTATATGAAATTATTACTGAAGGCTGTTTTGCAGTCCGGATTAGTTCTAATCTTTTTCATTTTATTATATATTTTTTCCAGGAGGGCACGTCTAATTATTTTAAAGGACTTATGCTCATCTTAAGCTACCTCATAGTTGGTGCAAGCTTCTTCGTCCATGTTGATCCTAATGCAGGTAAGTATTCTTATTTTATTGAGTTAGATGCGGGGAAGCAAATTGGGTCAAGAATTGATGGGTTGCTAATCACAGAACTTAACCATTTGGAATAAAAAAAATTGTCATATCATTGCTTTATTTCTTTGCTATAAGGGAATGTAACTGTGGAAGTTAACTATCCCATTTGTAGCTGACATGCTCGGTGTATGAGGTGCTGTTGATAGACATAAACTTTTTTAAATTCACATTCTTTTGTATAAGTTTTGCTAACTGTATACGATTCAAGGTGTGCTATCTCAACATTATTTGTTTTGCATTCATCTGCCTCTCCTAACAATCCACTTGATTGGCCTGACGCAGATGAGAATTAAGCGACAAGTCTGCATACAACATACTGAATGGAAAGGCTACGGCTTAACTGCAGAGTTAGCAAAAAGCACTGCTTGCAGTATAGGAGGACCTACCAGAGTCCAAATTTGGGAGAGAACTTGTTGGCAGAATGCCGCGCCAAGGGTTTAACTTGGGGGGTCAAAGATTGCAAGGAGCTGATGCAGCTTTTTTAGGATAGCAACAGCATCGCCCTTTGAGGGACTGTAACTTCATGTGGTAGTTACAAAATTTTACCATTCCATTTGTTCAAGCTACATGTGTCACAGTCTTTTATGTTGTAATATTACCATTGTTACCAGGATAGTTAAACCTGTGGGGGGTATTTTGAAGGTGGTTGATCTGATCGAGAAGCTTGATAATTGTACAGATGCAGGAGTTGTTGTTCCATGATACAGTTGTTGGGGCGGTCGCAGTGCACTGCCTGGCCAAAGCCAGCTATCTTCTCAAGAAAAAACGTCAAGACGAGAAACATATCTATAACTCATATATAGGAGCTTCCCACTAGGGAGTTCTCTCAACATACAAGTATGTCACCTCAACAGCCTCACTAAGACCATGACATCTAGTGGTGAGTCCCATTGTTTGAACTAGCTAAAAATGTTATAATTCAAAAATCAAAAAACCAAATTAAATTCTGATTACACCATTGGATTCCTTTTAATAAATCCTTCAAAACAAAATCTCATATGAATATATTTTGATAAAATGACAAATAGGGCCCATCGATGGTAGTCGGTATAGAGTAAAGTGAAAAATAAAAAAAAGAATGAAAAAAAGGAAAAGGAAAAAGAAAAAGAATAGGAGGGAATTGAGGAATATAAAGGAATAGCAGCGTAGATAGTCCTAGCAGAAACATAATGATAGGATCTTTTTTCATTTGACATCATGAAATATATCTATTTTTATACTAAATAGCTATTCAACATGTGAGTAGACCCGGCACCACCCCTAAACTACGCTTAAAAAAAGTGTAAGTTATGGTTTCTAAAGTTCTTTTTGGACGCTGACAATCCGTGAAAGGGAAATGTTATTGTAAGAGAGATATGTTATTGTAAGAGAAATTGTGCAAACTGCAAATAAAGTTAGGTGAATTTTGGTGAAATACCACCGTGACTTTAGTATGTCATCATGCTAACACACGGTAACACCGATTACTCTAGGGTTTAGGGCCGCAGCAACGCGCGTGGTGTTGAAACCTAGATCAAAGAATTACCAACGGCGGTGATGAGGTTGCCGAGGTCGCCGAAATTCTCTCTTATGATCAGACGCGCGAGGTTGCCGAAATTCTCTCTTACGATCATTGCATTTTTCTTAATTCCCGCAGCAACGCGCGGGTGAGATTCCCCTAGTTTTCTTTGTTAAAAAGAACAGGTATAAAACCTTTCCTTTCAATTACTGGTGAGTAGAAGACGGACACACAATTCTCAAAAAAAAAAAAAAAAAGACGGACACACAAACATGAGAATGAGAGGCATATACGTGTATGAAACAAAAATTACCCAAAATACTTGGCTGTGGCCTATGGATTTGAATCCGATGAATGTGCTAACTGCAGATGCTCCCCCGCCAAGCTGCGCCCACCCGTCCGTGTCGCTCCGCGCGGGCGAACGCGGCGGGTTCCAAACCCTAGCCCGCCGCCACCCCTCCCACGCCGCCGCCTGAGCGGGCCGCCGGCGCCTCGCGCGGCCTGCGGGGAAGGCGGCGGCGGGGTTTTCCCCCTCCTTCTCCGGCGGATCAGGGCGGGCGCGGCCCCCTGGTCCCCTCTTGGAGGACCTCCCGTCGGCGTCGGCTTTCGGCGGAGGAGGTCGGGCCCCCCAGATTCGGGTGTCCCCCCGCCGGATCTGGGGGCCGCGCGGCTGGGGCGCGACCTCTGTGCGTGGGTGGTCGGCGACCGGCGTTGGGGGCGGTGACGGTGGTTGCGGCTGACGCGGACGGCTCTGGCAGCGGCTATGGTCGGCGTGGTGCGGCGGCGACGGCGGCCGGCGGAGGAGCGCAAGGGGCTGCGACCGGCTCGGTGCTGGCGCCGACGGCGACTACGGCTGGGGTCCGCTGGGCCTGCTTAAACCGGGCCTTGGCGGCCGGGGGATGGCCGGGCCAGGGGCGCGGTGGTCGTGGTTGTGCCGACCGGCGGTGGCCGGGGCTGGACGCCACTGCCTCTGGCCGCTTTGGGCCGTGGCGGCCTGGAGTGGTTGGGGGCGGGGGCGGGCTGTGTTCGAGCAACGACTGCGGTGGTGTGCTGGAGGGCGCTCCCCCTCTCTTCCTCGTTGTTGCTGCTGTGCCGGCGCCGTCATGGTGGTGGGGCTGGGGGGTTGTGCATGTGCTTGCCGGTGGCTCCGAGGTGGGGCTTCGGGCTGCGCCGGACCTCTTCCGGCAGGGACGATGCGGAAGCGGCTGGGGGCGTGCTACTGCCACGACCGGGATTGTGCTGACTAGCCTGGTGCTCATCCGGGTGAAAGCCTTCACTGACGTGGTCAGTGGCGATGGTGGCGGTGCCCATTGGGCGTCGTTCTTCCCCGCTGGGGGCACCTTTGCGGGACACCAGACTATTCTAGCACCCGAGCTCGGGGTGAAAACCCTGTCCGTCGGGGACGTGTGACGGCGGCGCCTATAGCGTCGTGCTCTCCTTGGAGGCGTCGCAACTTGAGCTCGTCTCGGCTTGTGGTAGTGGCAGTTGGTTGCTTGGTGGAGTTGCTCGTACGCGGCAGTTGGGGTGCGCATTGTCCGTGTTGGTGGGAAGGTGCTGAGGAGCCATGGAGGTCGGCAGTCTTGGGTTGGTGTGCATGGTGCTGTGGTGATCCTGGCGTTGGCTTGGTGTTGGTGTTGCTCCCAGAGCGATTTCGGTGGCAAGGATCCTTGGAGCAGTGTCCAGTGTGACGGGCGGCAAGGTCCACGTACACTTTCAGGTGGTTGCTTCTGAGGAGCAGGAGAGGAGCTCTAGTTTGAGGAGGTGGATGCGGCGAGACCCCAAGCTTTGTGCGTTCAAGTTGGATGCGCTGGCGCTGCGACGGGTGTTTCTTCTTATGTGAGGCTGGAGTCAGGGGATCGGCGGTTGTGTGTGCGCGGCTCAAGGTTGTTCACCCTGTGGCGGAGGAGTTCGAGTGACTCAGGATTGCAGCGGGCCGCGGTTAAGTGTGGCACAACGGTGACTTCATCGGCGCAGTTCTTCTAGCCCAACATCCCTGCAAGGGGCAACATGGACAGTTAGCTGCTATTCTTAGAACTAATGCTGCACGGTATGGACAGTTTATTGCGTTCTTCTCTCCTGCAGATTTCAATCATCTTAAGTCGTGTGTATATAGGCACAATCTCGTCCCCGTTTGTTAAAAAAAAGTCGTGTGTATAGTGTGGTGGTGGTGCTTTGGATTCCTTATTACTCCCTCCATTCATCTATGCAAAGCCTATTATGAAATCTCAAAAATTCACTTTTGCAAAGCTTATTCTCATTTTTCATCGGGAGTGATGCTTCGGGGATCGACGCGACAGAAATTCATCGCATGCAAGCTTCGAGAGTGAAACACGTGCAGAGAGTAATTGAATCCGCAATAAAAACCGGTTGTTTTTTTCAAAAAGAAACTAATGATATGAATGTTTCCCTTGGTCTTTGAGCCAGGTAAAAATAGGCCTTCCAATGATGAATGAATAGAGTATATTGTTGTGTTTCTGTTGTTCGTCGCATGCGGTTATTTTTGTAACTCTGCGTTTGGAATCTCTCCTGAAGTTGCATCATTGTAAATCTCTTCTTATTAATGAAAAACATGTTATGTACATCTTTTTCTTAAAAAAAAGACAAAGAGAAGACAGGATGGAAAGATGGGGAAAGCGGCCTAGCCCAATGCTGAGGCACGTTTCTTCTGCAAAGCTTGTGTATCCAAAATGTTGAACCATTAGTATGCCTCGAAGAGTTTTCTAGGGCTATGCCTCGAAGAGTTCATGGTTGTTCAATTGCTAATTTATTGTTGAATTGCCACTTGCGTTATTTTTAGACAATTTAGAATTACATTGTCAAATTTAACTGAAAGTTCTTATCTATCTGCAGCCAGAGCCAACCTGATCTACTGCCCAAATGCTTCCGCAGGACTGCAGAGGAACTTGCTCCTACCGACATGTGGCCCATGTTACACTTGGGTGCGGTCCATAGTTGCACATAATCAGGGGGGCCAGGCACCCCCAACATCCTACTAAAATTTCTAATACCCCCTCCTAATTTAGCTTAAGTAGATCAGCTGTGTTAGAGTATATAATTTTAATTTATTTTGTTTATATGCTTTATGCTTAGGTCATGATGAACCTCCATATTCCTTAAATAGGGTTATTTTTTTTTGAAATGTTCAAACTTTTGGCTTTGTATAACGAGATTGTGCTAGAAAGTGCTTAAAAATACAAAATACACTTCACCTTATGTCCATAAGAAAATTCTAAACATATATGCTCTAAAAATGAAGAAATCAATTAGAGATTTTTTTTTAAAAAATAGCAAATTATTTTGTTCATTACCCCCTCCCTTCCTTAAATCCGGGCTCCGCCCCTGCACATAATAAATGTCGACTTCTGACGGAGCGAAGCGGAGGCGTGTCGCGGGAGGTTTGGGCTGGAGAGAAAAGAACACCACATAGTCTTCTTGTAAGCCGTCATTCGTTGTTGTAACTCGACTCTCAACATAGTGAAGTTTTGCTGGTTGACGACTGTGGTTTTTTCCTCTCGTATTGAGAGGGTTTTCCACGTTAAATCTCGTGTCTCCTTTGTGATTTGATCTGTTACTTTCATCATTTATTCACCATTGTTTATAACACACACATTAGTTGAACGAGTATTTCCGCAGTTCCGCATGGCTCCTTTGGTATTAACATCGGAAACCCATGTCTATGGTTCTTGTACATTGCTTCATGCTAAGGTGGTCCATAAACAAGTTGAATATTGAAGAGGCACATCTAGCAGTTGGTGGGTGAGCATATTTGATTGCATTTTTGGGTGAAGTACATAGGTGTAAACGACACAACAGTGTATACTTAATTTTTTTTTCAAAGAACAAACACAAAAAAGTGCCTATTTCATTAATAAAGAAGAGAACTCCAACTGACTAGCCGGACAATACTAGAAGCAATAATTACACTCGTGCACTCAGACTCGCCAAGCTCTTGGTTCCTGCCGTAACACAAAGTAAGTGTTCACACTAAAATTTGGTTACAATCGAAGGTACAGACGACTGTGCTGTTTCACTCTGCCTCGAGGTAACGCAAAGTATGGTAGACTTAATTTTCAGTGTACTTATAAGATTTGAGAATATTTTATAAATTTTACTATAGATGGGATGCGCATGATATATGCATCCATAAAATTTAATTGACAGTTTCGACATTATTAAAAACTTAGACCCAAAAAGACCTTTTTTCCGTAATATATATGGCGTTAGACTGACTCCAACAAATGAGAGGCAAATTGGAGAGGCAAATGGCCATTTGCCTCCTGTGAACAGTATAACAAGATGCAGTTTCCTTTCCCGTCTCCAACAAATGAGAGGCAATTTGAAGAGGCAAATGGTGCCGTCGAGCTTGCACCGCGGGCATCCGCCCGGCGCTGCCTTGCGCGCGCAGGCCACGAAGTACTGCATCAGCAGCCGCAGGCCCTGGCGTGGCATCGTCCTCCTTCCTCGCACACGGCTTGTCGGTGCCACCGACGCCGTACGCGTGCGCCAGCGCCAGTAGCTGCGGCCCGTGCGCCGCCACCACATCCTGCCCCGCCAGCCCTGCAACGACGACGTGGAGATGTGGGGTACCTCCCTCGAGAGTCCCGCTGAGCACTCGTGTTAGTCCCTGGATCGAGTAGGCTAACACGGTTCAGAGTTAAGTACAGAGGACAATAAATGATGTATAACAAAAGAAATACCTCAAACGCAGCGAACGGAAACACATGTGCCCATCCACTAACTAGATGGTTGTTGACGGCTGTTAAGTACCTAATTTAGAGCCGTCAATCCCTGCATTTTTTCATAAGAACTAAGCATCCACACTAGAATAGGGATTTAAACTGACAATTTCCACCAGTGGCTATGCTAAGTTGAATGCAGGTGTTTAGCATAAGAAATGAAGAGAAAAGACACTCTCATGATCCTAGCAAGTTAGGCTCAGCCAATGAAGAGCTGCATGCAAGTATCCCCTGGATCCATGACATCACCAATCCAAGGGAGGAAGCCTCGGCGAATCAGAAGTCGCCATGCAGACTTCACATGAATCCTATGGCCCACCAGAGCGCCTAAACCGCCTCCAAACCACGTGAACACCGATAACCGACCTCAGGACCCACATAGCAGTCACCACGCGAAAGCACACCCCGAGTGGGGCCCACAGGGGGTCGGCCGACCCCACAGGTCGGCTGAACCGACGTTGTGGCGCCCACTCAGGGGCTTCCACGTGGTGCTTGCCCATTGGTCCTAGAAGCCATTCCCAGGGTGTTTGGGTGCTCTCACGCCGGTTGCACAAGCCTATAAATAGGAGGAGAGGGGGATAAGAAGAGGGTGAAGCACACTTGAAGCCATTTCTCACCTTTGTCTCTTTCTCCCTCTCTCATTCTCTCTTGGTGGAGGTGAAACCTCATCCCACCATGAGTGTGTGTGTGTGGAGGATCTAGACTAGGTGGTGCTAGGTAGAGAGGAGTGTGTGGATGAGTAGAGGTGAGGTGGTGATGATCCGTTCATCATCCATCGTCCCCTTGTACCTCGTGAGCGATGTTGTTCTTCATTTAGACTAAAGTGAGTATTTCATTATTTTCTATTTAGACTAAAGTGGCTCTCATGCATGAATGAGTTGTTCTTGAGTTCTTCGTTCGTTCATCATTTAGAGGCTCGCGTTCTTCACGAACGTGCCTCCTCGATCTAGTTGACGAGCAAGTAATTTCATACTTTTGCGTTTTTTCATAAGTTAGAGGCTCGTGTTCTTCGCGAACACGACCCTAGATCTTCTGTTATCATCGCATAAGTTTGCATCTCGTTTGTGTGATTGCCTGTCTATTAGAATATAGTGAGCTCATGCATATCTGATTTAGATCAAGTATCAATCATATCTCCTTGCGCGAATCGATTCAGTGACGAGTAAGGTCTAGCTCAACCTCACGGGTTCGTTGCTTCGTATTTATACGGAGTGCTATAGTGTTTCTACGGGACGTCAGACGTAGCCGTGCTATAGTAGTAGTCGGCGGTGTAGACGTGGTGTCTAGACTGCTGGTTATCCTTCGAATGCCCTGTATCTCACAGTTTGTCTTGGGGTAGGCCGCGGTAGTGACAGCCGTTGGACCCTCTGAAATCCCCCACGTTCGGATACAGCGTGTAGGCAACCCTTTGCAGCGAACCAACTGTTATAGTCAGGAGGGGCCGGTGTCCGAAGCGAGATCTTATCTGAGCTTGTTCCTCTCTAGAGTCGAGAACCTACAGGAGACTTCACATCACTCACCTACCTCAGCAGGGATTGTGTTCCCTTGGATAGTCACTCGTAGAGTCCCCCATACCGTTCCTTGGATTCGATACCCTTGGGAATACTCCTGAGGTGAAGTGCTACAACGGTGTATCCGTGCGCTTGCGGATTCGTTCACACCCGTTAGTATACCCGGGTGATTCTTACACGCTCACGCTATCCCGGTGCCATAGTGGTGACTTTAAGAAATACCAACAAGCATTTCTGGCGCTGTTGCCGGGGACGGATTCCAAATCTGTTCTTAGGTGATAGCGTTAAGAAGTGTCAACAAGCATTTCTGGCGCCGTTGCCGGGGAACGGTTGTCGAGAATCTACGAACCCGACTATCCTCGTATCTTTTATTTTTCTTTTATTTCTACCTTTACCCCCGCTACCCCAGGAAGGTTATCCTTGTACACACCTTCCGCCCATTATGAGTGAAACCATGGAATCAACTCTCTGGAGACAACTCACTCTTCTAACACCTTGTATGGTTCACCCATCTCTCATGAAGCTAGTTGAGGAAAAACCCTTCTCGGAGATGAGTCATGAGAATCCCTATGATCACGTAAGAGATTTTGAGCAATTGTGTTCCACCCAGGGTAAACCGGGGCAACACAAGACGTTCTTAAGAGGAACCTGTTTCCGTTCTCCCTCTCTGAGAAAGCGAAATCTTGGTACCATTGTTTTGGTTGCAATCACCTACGCTGGGAGGAATTAAGAGCATCTTTTTGCACTCGATTCTTTCCGCTACGGCTTATCGTTTCCTTAAGAATGGTGATCCTCAGTTTCAAACAAAGAGAGAAGGAAACGTTAGGCATGGCATGGCATCATTTTGCCTCTTTGGTTGAAACTTGCCCAGTCCTTGGTCTGCCTGACCTAGTGCTCTTGCAACATTTCCGGTCTGGTTTACGAAGAGATTGTGGCATGATGCTTGATGCCATTTCGGGAGGCGCCTTTGTGTTCTTAGAGCCGGAACAGGGACTGGAAATTCTAGGAGAAATCCGAGATTTCAGCTCCCCACCTGACTCGAGTGACGAGGCAGCCAAACGAGAAAATGTCGAAATGCCTAAGCCAATCCTCGAGAGAGCTCGAGCTAACATGCCAAATTTCTCTGTGCTCTGGTCGAAGATATCACTCCTCATTGGCAGGAATCTATGGGAAAGAGCACTTAGTGCAAAGTCTGCCCCTAGATTTCCCTATCGTTTCTTCTCTTAAAACCCGACCTTTGAGACTTAGTCTCGAGGGAAGGAGGGGAGTAGTGGTCGAGGAAGAAGAATCGTTCCTAGCAGGGACGATCACTTCAACCTTGCCCGCAACTCTCCAGGGGAGGTCACGGTAGAAGTTTTTCGTGCTTCATGTCATGGCTCAATCCAAAGTGCCGCCACACTAAGGGTTAAGCTAAGACACGAGCCCTGGCGCAGTAAAACTTCCATATCTTTGGCTTACGGAAGCACGAACTTATATCCGGTCTAGCTGAGCAATCCATCTCATCATCTTAAGTTCAGCTAAGACCGATGCCGATCAAGTCAAGTGGATGTAAATCCTACTCTTCACTTCTTGACCTGATCGATGCCCTGCGGGAGTGTGGTTACACATCTATCCTTTACACTTCCATTGAAAGCTTGGGTTAACTTATGTGTCATCTCACTTGTGTGAGGGTGAGACCTTTCGTCAACCCAAGGAGGGGATGAACTAGCAAGTTCGTCACTCTTGACCTTCAGCTTAAATGGTCGTGCGACCCATAACCTTTCACTCACTCAATCTGGGGTCCGATCATCATTGAGTTCTAGAGGTGAAAGCTTCACTCTTAGAGCACTCTAGGCCTTAGGCCCGGATTTTGTGCTCAACCCCAGCACCTCTATCATCTCTCGTCCGTAGTGCTATAGCCTTGCTAGCTGCGCTTCTTTCCTAAGGTTACCCATCATAGTCCCCTTAGGATGGTTGTGAGGACCATCTTTGTTTCACCATATATACAGCTTGCATCGTACATATACACTAACCATGTAGGAAGGAAAATACATCCTATCATAAAGAAACCTGCAAGGAGGACCACAGGGCAGAGTAGGAGGATATCATCAGAAAAGAAAATGGACGATATGAGAAAGAGGGCAACAATGACTCTTCATCCAGGTATGGGTTCAGGTAAAACCCCCAAGTTGAGCTATTAAGGTATAAAGAGGTTTAAGTAATGTTGTTTGGGGGTAGAAGGCAGTGTTATGCCCGAAATTCCATTCTAGCCCTTGTTGAAGCCTCCAACCTTAGAATTGGTGGACCACCTGACCCAGAGACCTTGAGCCCAGCCAGAACCCACACACTAAAGCAGAGGCCCAGCGGAGCCCAGATGGGCTTAGTCGACCCCCTAGGTCAGCCGACCCACTAGGGCCGCCGCCGCCTCTCATTTTTCGCGTGCGCACTCTTTCGTCCTCCAGAAACCCTTTCTTCGCCGCGAGACGGAGTTTTGCGTCGCGCAGAACCCTTGTCTCCCCTGCTCACCTCCCTCGCTCGCTGTCGCAGCAGTCCTCATGGCCGACAAAAGCCTCGTCCCCTTCGCCGCGGCACCCTCCTCCGGTGAACCCGTTGAGGGGGATGTCCCTGCCATTGCTGCGTCCCCCACCGGGGTGGCACCTATGGAGGTCGCGTGCATCTTCGAGGTGCCGCTGCTCGCCTCCCGTCCTCCGGTTGGGAACCAAGGACCGAGCGCCACCATCGACGGAACTTCGAAGCTCAAGGGGGTGGCTATGCCGCCCTTCACACCCCCAGTTCCACGCACTTCAGGACGATCTGCCTCGCCCGGGAAAGCGAGGAAGCCATGGGGGCATGCCAGCAGCTCCTACCAGAGGAAGGTGGAGGTCCGGCCACGACCCACAGCAACTCCGCCGCCTCTGGTGGTTCCACCACCTCGGCTCAACATTCCGGGAACTTCCGGAGTGAGAGGCCGTTCGGCCTCTGCTGTGCCATCGCCGCCTCCACCAGTCTCTCGGCCTGGGAAGCCTAGGTTCGCTAGTCCAGACAGCACCAGCAGGAAGGGCAGCCGTGCACCTCCAACTCTGAAGGAAACCAATGAAGAATTTGAGCTGGGCAGCAGCTCCACACCACGGGCATCCAGGAAGTCGAGGGAGAGGACTCGGGCGCCCGAGCGATCTCCTAAGACTCCCACTGCAGCCAGGATGACCCCACTAGTGGAGGAACTAGGCAGGGAGTGCGAGAAGCTAAAGACCATCAGTGCGGAGCAGAAGGTGGATCTCGCTGAGCTTAGAGATGACCTCCGCGATCTTCGCCGTGGCCTGTGCACCAAGATGAGGCACCTCTTCGTGGCCACGGGGCACGAGGACCTCTATGATGTTGAGTAGAGGGTCGTGTCCCACCTTTTATTTCCCTTCATAGGCGCTTAGTTAGGTTTAATTTATTTTCCTTCTATTTATTTCCTTTATTCCCATCATTTGTGTAAGCGCCTGTTTCTTCATTAGTGAACTTGAATGAATAATTTTGGCTCCACCGGTCATGTAACCCGGTTGAGTCACTCATGTGTTAGCTATTTTTGTTTTTGCTTTTTGTATCGAAGAACTGCACCCAGGTACAAAACAGTGTGGGGGAGAGCTGCACTCTCCAAACGCAAACATGACAGATCATTGTTGCACCCACACTATGCTCACACAGCATTTACGATTGACCACGCTTAGAGAACCTGAACGGGACATGCATTCATGCGCATCAGAGGAATTCCTGTCTGTTCCACACAAGAAACCAGCGCTGGTTTGCACCTCTTCCTCATTTCACCATGATTTCTAAGTTTGTACGCTCATGCTTGATAAATCAACTTAAGAAATCTATGGAAATGCCTACTCCATGCCTAGGGTTGACATGCGTAAGTTTTATTCCTCGTTTATAACCTTGAGGCTTGTGAACAATATCATCATAAGGACAACATGCTTATCTAAGTAGTTGGCAAGTGAGATATGACTTGATGACATGATCTTAACTCTGTTAGTTCTAGCCCTTGGGATAATTTTTTTTTGAACAATAAAGACTGTGGGGGAGTTCCCCACAGCAATTTCATTAATAAAAAAGGAGTATATGTACAAGCAAAAAAAGAAAAGGGGGGGGGGGGTTACAGGGTAAACATTAGATACTGTCTCTAACAAAGAAATAAAAGAAGCTTGTTTATCCTCCTTCACTCTCACGAGTTGGAGATAGCCCTGAGATTTAAAATTCCTAGCCCAAGAAGCAACTGAAGCCACACCATTATCAGAGATAACTGAATTTCTTAGGTTCCAGATTTCCTAGGTTGCAAAAAAAGAAAAAACGGGGGGGGGGGGCTACAGGGTAAACATTAGGATACTGTCTCTAACAAAGAAATAAAAGAAGCTTGTTTATCCTCCTTCACTCTCACGAGTTGGAGATAGCCCTGAGATTTAAAATTCCTAGCCCAAGAAGCAACTGAAGCCACACCATTATCAAAGATAACTGAATTTCTTAGGTTCCAGATTTCCCAGGTTGCAATTAGAAAGACCTCCACGAAGAATTCTAAAGCATTAGACCTTGCAGCTTCCAGCACTCTATCTCCTGTGTCCACGTCTAAGTTCCAAACAAATCCAAGCTTAGCCCAGCAGCTTAAGGCAAAAGGACAGCTAAAGAAGAGGTGATCAATATCCTCCTCCACATTGCCATGGCAGAGCACACACCAAGCATTGGGCTGGACATTATAATGTCATCGCAGGAGCATGTTTTTTGTGTTTAATCTGTCCACTAGGACCAGCCACATGAAGAATTTGAGCCTATTGGTGCACTTTGACTTCCATAGGAGTTTGAAAACAGGAGAAGAGTGTAGATTCTCAAACACCAAGTGATAATAGCGTTGGGAAGAGTATTTCTGATTACCCCACATGAATATCCAAGAGTCCTCTGCAGTTGGGTCAAACTCCAACATTTGGAGTGCATCTTGCAATTGCAATAGCTCAGCATATGCCTCAGGTGAAAGTGGTAGAGCAAACAATGTATCCAGGTCCTCTGCTTCCAAAAATTGTTGAACTGATATGGCAGTATTTCGAGCAAAAGAGAAGAGCCTAGGGAACCTCTGGGCCAGTAAGACATCAGACCAGAGGTCTTCCCAAAATGTGACTGTGGAACCTTTGCCTAAAGAGCATTTGGCAATACCTTTGTAAAGAACATTCAACCTAAGGACATCTTTCCACCAAAAGGAACCAATTTCTGGGGAGGCATGAGGCACTTTAACTGAATAATATCTAGCCCAGATAAGATTAACCCAAGGGGTGTCATAATGATTATAAAATTTATTAAGCTGCTTGAGAAGCAAAGCATGATTTTGCAACCTCAGATTTCTGACTCCTAGCCCTCCTTTGCCTTTTGGTTTTTGCACCATGGACCAAGCAGCTAGATTACCACTTTTCTTTTCTGGATTGTTACCTCTTCAAAGACACTGCTTCCTGATTCTATCTATATTCTCAATGACACCAATTGGCAGCTTGAGGGAGCACATTGCATAGGTGACAGTGGAGGATAACACAGAGTTTAACATTTCTAACCTTCCACTATAAGATAGGAAACTAGAACAGGCATTCAATCTTCTTTCAACTCTATCCATCAAGGGAGTGAGGTCCTCCATTCGAGGTTTGGTAGTACCCATAAGGAGACCTAAGTAAGTGAAGGGCATGGAAGCAATCTGACAGCCAAAGACTGAGGCAAGGTCTTGCAACTTAGCATCTGGAACATTCAGAGGCACCATGGAGGACTTGTGAAAGTTAACTCTTAAGCCAGTGGAGTCAGCAAAAGCCTGCAGCAAGCCTTTTAGATGCAGGATTTGATCCCTATCTGCTGGCACAATCAGAATAGTATCATCTGCATATTGCACTATGGGAAAATCATTTGTGGCATGTGGGATGGGCATGGACAGATGGTTATTGATAAGGGCATCATTGACTATATACTGTAGTAATTCAGCAGCCAGCACAAACAGGAGGGGAGAGAGGGGATCCCCTTGTCTGACACCTCTTTTACATTTGAATCTCCTTCCTGGGGTACCATTGAGAAGGATAGATGAAATACCCGAAGAGAGGAGAGAATTCATCCAGTTCAGCCATCTTTCTGGAAAACCAAGAGCCGACATCATTTGTAAAATTGCACTGTGCTCTACTGTGTCAAAAGCTTTGGGAAAATCAAGCTTCAGGATTAGGATCTCTCTTTTACTTTGCTGACATTGGTGAATATATTCAAAGCACGAAGCAATACAGTCCTGGATAGATCTTGATTTGAGGAACCCATATTGATTTGCATGTAGAAGCTGAAGAATCACTGCTTGGAGTCTTTCAGCTAAGATCTTTGTCAATAGTTTGATGCTACTATTTAACAGGGAAATCGGCCTAAAGTCATTAACAGTTTCTGGGTTATTAATTTTTGGCACCAAGGTGATGAAAGATTCATTCAAGCATTCCAGATTAATATTCCCCTCAAAGAAATCCTGACAGAGCTGATAAAAGTCTGCTTTGATGATATCCCAGCATTTCTTTAAGAATAGGCCATTAAAACCATCAGGGCCTAGAGCTTTGTCAGTTGGGATCATCCTGACAATGTGGTTGATTTCTTGCTGCAGGATGGGAGCCACCAAGCTATCAAGATTAACTCTTAGTGTGACAAGACTGGGTAAATCAAACGACATGTGTGGCTGAAGAGATATCCCCATCCTATTTCTGTATTCTTGTAAAAGGAGAGCAGCCTTTCCTTCATGATCATAGACCAGATGACCATTAGCATCCTTGAGACAAGTGATAGTGTTTTTCCTATGAGACATTGTAGCCATAGCATGAAAAAATTTGGTGCACTCATCACCAAACTTTACTTTGTTATTGGTGAATCTTTTCCTCCAGTAAATATTCTTGTATCTAAGAAAATTCTGTAGCTGTGACTTGATAATAGATCTCAGGTTCCATTCTGGCAAAAAAAGGGTTCTGCACTCTTCCAAAGAATCAAGAAAGAAGATCACCTTGTTGCAATTTTTGATCAAAGAAGAGAGGTTTGATAGATTTTTACTCCAGAGTTTGAGCTTGTATCTTGTATTCTTCAATTTCCCCACAAGAACATTAGCTGCACTGTTGCTATTGCGAACAGGTTGGTCCCATCCTGATCTAACAGTGTCCATAAAACCTGGATGCTCTGGCCAGAAATTCTCAAATCTAAAGAGACTTGCTTTGGGGATATCTGTGCCAATAGATATTTTGCAAGGTATATGATCCGAAGTTATCTTAGCCAATGGAAGGACCAAAGTGTTTGGGTAGGAGGTGGTCCAATTGGTTGAAGTGAAAAACCAATCTAATTGCTCCAGGAGGGGGTCTTGTTGCATATTGGACCACGTGAAAGCTCTTCCCTTCAGGGGCAGTTCAACTAAACCCAGGTGCCCAATAAGGTCATTGAAAATGAGGGTGTCTGACAGATTGCCTCCTGGTTTATTTCTATCTTCGAGGGATCTATAAAAATTGAAATCACCTAAGAAGATCCTATTCTCATCATCTGCAATTGAGTGTGAACGAAGCCATTGCACAAATACAGACCTCTCAGGGTTCAGACAAGGACCATAAACTGTCGTGAGTTTCCAAGTAGCAGAATTAAAATGGGAGGTGAAAGAGATGGTTAGGCCAAAGGACTATTTATCTAAAGTCACCCCAAGGAAAGTAGAGCTGCACCACAACACCAAGATCCCACTAGAGGCCCCAGCAGAAGGAATGAAATCAAACTTATCAAAACATCGGGGGGCGAATTTCCTCACCAACTGCATGTCAACCAACTGGAATTTTGTTTCTTGCAAGCAAATAACAAAGCAACCACTTTCCTCTATTTTATTTCTGACTGCATCATGTTTATCACTAGCATTGAGCCCCCTAATGTTCCAACAAAGAATATTCTAATTTCTGGTATTCATAATGAAAACTGACAGAAAGGATGATGCAGAGCCTACAACCAGTGTAGAGCCTAAGTGAAACCTTATAAAACCACCTGGAGAGGACCAGGCGTAAGATCACCAAAAAGGTCAGCCAAAAGCCATAGCAAGCAGAGAGATACATCCACCACAAGTATCCACTGAAGAGACCAAAATAAACATAGTGCCACAAGTACCACAGGAATAAAGTAAACCAAAAGATTGTGCAAGGAGCCATGTTTAAGTTGCATAGCCAGAACAGAGCAAAAGTAAAATAAAGTAGGTAGATATTAAGCAGCTGCATCTTCATCATCTGGCTTCTCCTTCATCAAGGCTTCTAATGTGATCTCACTAGGAGACACATTGCACAGAACCCCCCAATCCTGAAGAGTTTCCACTGGTACTGGTGCAGGAGAGACTTCAGAGGGCTGTGGAGGGTTGTCCAGAGAATGCAGAGTAGCTGGGAGCATAGTCTTCCTTTTCTTCCTGGGTGTCCTGTCACCTAGTTGCACATGCTTGAAACCTTCTGGGGTGTTAAGCCTGCTGCTCCTCCTTGTGGCCCCAGTCATTAGTGGTTTCTTACTAGATTTTTTGGATATCACACTTGGAAGGGACATGGTCTGTTTAGTGCCTTGAGAAGCAATGGGATCATCCAGCGAAGCAGCATCCAGAAAAGGTTCCAGGCACTGTTTTGCAGGTACAGAGTCCTCAGTCATAGGGTGCTGCAATGGAGCTTGATACACATCCTGCATATGGGCCCAGACACGCAGTACAACAGTATGGAGGCAAGGAGGTTGAGCTGGGACAATAGCCAAACTATTGTCAACCGGAGACTGCAGTTGAGATGCATCAGGAGCAAAGTGGCGAACACCACTAATCATCACTGGGAAATGTAGCACTGGGGGAATGGGAACAGTCACCAGCTGCTGGAAAGCCCTCATTTCAAGCACTTGGAAAGAGGGTGAAAGAGAGCTTTGAACCTCTGTCTCAGCTGGTGAGGACACTTCAGAGGATGATGAAGAGGATGAGGCAGTCCTGAACTTTCCAGTCAGCACATCTTCAATGTTCAGTACAATATCAGGACCATTAGCCCTCAGATATTCAGCCGAAGAACCAGATTGATCAAAGGAAATTGATTCCTGTTGTTGCATGTCATCAGCCATGTTCTGCTCTTTATTAGGCCAATCATGTGCCTCCTGCTGAGGCGCTATAGGCCAGGCATCCCATCCTGCTAAGCCATGGTTGGGATTGTGCTGAAGCTGCAAATTCTCCTGAATATCAGCCATCTGCTGCACATTGAGACCAAAGTCAGCGTGAACATGCTGACCAGCACCATGCAACTCATGCTGCCAATCCTGATCTGCATCTGCATTATCGTGCTGAACATCACCATTGGCTGGGTGTGGATTGCCATCCACAGGAACTGGGTCTTCATCTTGCGGAAAACCGTCAGGGAAGTTGCCATTCAGGATAAACACCGGAACTGACCAAGAACGGCCCGCCCCACCAAGCAATGTGCCCTGAGAGACAATTAAGCTGCGTGGCACTCGATTAGGGGTAAGCAACAGACAGCAAACAATCACCCTGGATTTATTTGGGCCCTCATACCAACGAATCAATCTACCAAAAGGGGCGACAGCAGCCTGATAGTAATCTTGCGTCTGGTAATCTAGCGGGAAGGCTAAAAACATGATCCAAGCCTCTCTGATGTAATTGCAGGTTCTAAAATTGCGAGGTGCTTCATCATGCTTGTGAACCATCAAAACACCCTGAGCAAAGTTCAAAGGATAAGCATCCAGAAGTTCCTCACGCTGAACGGGGTTTTCAAACTGAAAAAGCCCCAGGCCCAAAGGAGATGGGAACGCCGAAACCACATGCACATGAAAATTTTGCTCAAGAAACTCGTGAACTTGCTGAAGCAACTCATGAACCTGATCTTGCTAAGGTTCCGGGTCCAGGGTGATGACGGCGAACTGCTCATGGCGTCAAAGCGGCTCGCCACCCAAAGCAACCCGAGCACGCGCAGGTCGATTCCAGCCATGCTCGACATGCATTCCAGCCGGGAGGAACAACATTGGGTTGCACGGGAAGTTAGCCATGGCTTCCGGTGCAGGCGTGTGGGGTGGAGGCGGTGGCGGTGGAGGGGGAGGCGGCGGCGGTGTGCGATCGCAACTGTAGCTTGGGGATGGAAAGGGATCTCCAGAATTACACTTTCCTCGGGAGTCGCGGCAAGTCTGGGATACTGTTGGGGAAGGCGACTCTTCAGTTTCTTCTTGATTGGTTGTATGCGCTGTTTGTGAGATTTTGGGGGCCCAGAAGAGCTTTGGTTTGGACTTAGTTGAAACACAGGCGACAGCGCCATTGAGCCCGACAAGCAAAGGCCTGATGGCCCAACCCCAGGCATTTGCCACACCGAGAGTTAGCAGCCCAAGGATTTGAAAAACTGACTTCCCGGTCATCACCCGAAGAACACGCCTGTGAAACTGGATCTGAATTGCCAAGATCGTTCAAAATTCACCCAAAAATAGTAGTGAACTTGACTGAGGTGGGGACAACAATATTGCCAACAACAAAAGAATTTACAGCAGCCGGTTGATGTTTGGAGACTAGTGGATCTTGAACAAGATCGGGTGCAAAGTGAACACGACGGCCACAAGAACGAGAAGAACCAATTGATTTCCTCTGCCTTTTTGATTGCACATAATGCCATTCTTTCAATTGTTCTTGCTCCCAGAGGAATTTTTCCCGTTCCCAATGCGGTGCCCCATTGCTCCAGAGAAAGAAATAAACATCAAAGCAATCTCCAATGAAACGTTTGAGGTTATAGATCATAAAACCCACTGATTTGCAGGAGGCCGAGAAACAAAAATGCCGATCACTTTGGTATTGCACATGAAAGCCAGCCGCAGAGCCCCCAAGGCAAGATTGCAACATCCAAGCAACTGAATCCTCTGTCAAACGAACCGTGTAGCGATGAAAAACAGCCAAAAGGAAGAAAGATCACTTGGGATAATTTTGTTTTCGAAAAAAATGCTCTTGCAAAGCTCCTCTTTGATGTACCTCTGTCCTACCAAAACCATATGATGTTCGTAGTTGAAAACCTCATACTCATATGCTGCTTGTTATTGCGTTGAGCTTTGTCAAATTCTGTGACCCTTGTGAGAATTCTTTTCATTACTCTCATGGTCAAGATTCATGTGCACGCCACCTTTTTCCCTTGCTATGCTTCTACCCTGGAAGTTAGCATTGTATTATTCATCCATTTCGTGAGAATAGAGCTCCATATGTGTTGATCTCTCCCTCTTAGTTTTGCTACATAAGAGACATGGCTATCGAAAAAAATGAAATATATGGACACATGAAGGTCCACACAAAAAAAAATAGAGAGAGAAAAGTATAGAAATAGCCATGATCTCAAAAGATTTCTTATACAAAAGGGAGAATCATGCAAAAAGGGGTTCCATAATCTAGATGGTGATAACTAGTATCCATTCCAGGGCTAGTGTCCACCTCACCATCGATCAACATTCATTATATATGTGTGGTAATATCTAGCACCCATCCCGGGCCTAGTATCCACCTTACCATACTAATCATATCCGTACACGTGCACATCTTGATCTGATTGTATGATTTGATTTTCTCTGTGGATCCAGTTTTTGACTTTGTAATATATGTAATACAAGTATGCTTTACCTTTATCCTACCCTGAGCTCCAAATACAGCCATTATTAGAAGTAGGGTGAAGAAAGGCAATCTAATGCCTTGGTGAGGACATATACACATTGAGCGATCCGAGAGAGTCAAAGAAGGAGGGCAGAGCAGTTCTTTTTCTTTAAAAATTATCAGGAAAACCCCGAGTGCTGACCAATAGGTGCTTAAGAGACTCGATTCATGGTCATTCCTCTTATCAACTACCCAAGATGGCATTGTAACCCATCCACAGAGTTCACAAGAGCAAGGTATGACCTGGAACAACTCCTATGCTTGTTTTATACCTTTGGTTTAAACCCATGTGATCTTCCCTTTCGCTCGGGACGAGCAAAGGGCAAGTGTGGGGGAGTTGTTGATGGCTGTTAAGTACCTAATTTAGGGCCGTCAATCCCTGCATTTTATCATAAGAACTAAGCATCCACACTAGAATAGGGATTTAAACTGACAATTTCCACCAGTGGCTATGCTAAGTTGAATGCAGGTGTTTAGCATAAGAAATGAAGAGAAAGACACCCTCATGATCCTAGCAAGTTAGGCTCAGCCAATGAGGAGCAGCATGCAAGCATCCCCTGGATCCATGACATCACTAATCCAAGGGAGGAAGCCTCGGCGAATCAGAAGCCGCCATGCAGACTTCACATGGATCCTATGGCCCACCAGAGTGCCTAAACCGCCTCCAAACCACATTGACACCGGGAACCGACCTCAGGACCCACAGAGCAGTCACCACGCGAAAGCACACCCCGAGTGGGGCCCACAGGGGGTCGGCCGACCCCACAGGTCGACCGAACCGACCTTGTGGCGCCCACTCAGGGGCTTCCACGTGGTGCTTGCCCATTGGTCCTAGAAGCCATTCCCGGGGTGTTTGGGTGCTCTCACGCCGGTTGCACAAGCCTATAAATAGGAGGAGAGGGGGGTAAGAAGAGGGTAAAGCACACTTGAAGCCATTTCTCACCTTTGCCTCTTTCTCCCTCTGTCATTCTCTCTTGGTGGAGGTGAAACCTCATCCCACCATGAGTGTGTGTGTGTGTAGGATCTAGACTAGGTGGTGCTAGGTAGAGAGGAGTGTGTAGATGAGTAGAGGTGAGGTGGTGATGATCCGTTTATCATCCATCATCCCCTTGTACCTCGTGAGCAATGCTGTTCTTCATTTAGACTAAAGTGAATATTTCATTATTTCCTATTTAGACTAAAGTGGCTGTCATGCATGAATGAGTTGTTCTTGAGTTCTTTGTTCATTCATCATTTAGAGGCTCGCATTCTTCACAAATGTGCCTCCTCGATCTAGTTGATGAGCAAGTAATTCATGCTTTTGCGTTTGTTCATAAGTTAGAGGCTCGTGTTCTTCGCGAACACGACCCTAAATCTTCTGTTATCATCGCATAAGTTTGCATCTCGTTTGTGTGATTGCCTGTCTATTAGAATATAGTGAGCTCATGCATATCTGATTTAGATCAGGTATCAATCATATCTCCTCGCACGAATCGATTCAGTGACGAGATCAGGTATCAATCATATCTCCTTGTGTTCTTAGCTCGTTCATATGTTAGAGGCTTGTGTTCTTCGTAACACAAGGCTTCGATCCTTTAGAGCTAGTTCCTTAGTTCAAGTACATGTTTGCATGCTCTGATCCTGTTTAGCTGAGTAAGTCTGCTGTATCTCATTTGTTTGCATCCATACCTTTCTTTCTGCTCCGTAGCTCGATGACTAGTATGATTTGATCCATTCTCTCTCTAGTTTGTGGTTCTGTATTTATACGGGTTGCTATAGTGTTGTTAGCAGGTCAACAGACGTAACCGCGCTATAGTAGTTATCTGGAGTGCAGACGTGGTGTCTGGGCTCTGGTTATCCTGCGAAGACCATGTGTGTTCGCGTAACGATAGAGGTAGGCCGCAGTGGTGACAGCCTGTTGGACCCTTTGGAACCCTCCGCGCCTGCGTACCTGTTGACGGCTGTTAAGTTCTACTTTTACACCGTCAATACCTGCATAAAATAAATGTAGAAGGATCATGAACACTAGAATAGGGCTTGATACTGATGATTTCCACAAGTGTTGGTGTTTCTAGCTTTTGTTGCAGGACGCACCGAAATACATATTAAATGACACAGTTGAGAGCAAGTGCACCAATGGCATAGATATGGCATCATCATAAACAATCACAAATGCCAAATTGGTCTACACCATTTCGACGGGCTCGTCAAGTTGATCGAAATGGATATATCATTTGTATACTTCAGAGTCCGGATGAAAGAAATATGCACAAGATAAGATCACACTATATCATGGACCCGGTGGGACCCACACCAGGCCACGTGGCGACGTGCTGGCACACAGGATGCCATGTGTCCATGACACTTCATCAATCCAAGAGAAGCACTTCCCGACAAATCAGACACTGCCACGTGTCCAGCACAAGGATCCAAGGGCCCACAACCCGAGCAAACTGCCTCCAAACAACCCATACACCGAGAACCGGCATAAGGGCCCACATACCAGTCACCCAGAGAAAGCACAAGGCAGGACGTGGTGGGCCCAGGTCAGCCGACCCCATGGATCGGCCGACCCAGGATTTCCTCCGTTCGCCATCAGCTTCCACGTGGTGCTCCCTGATTGGATCCTTAAGCCAGTTCGGGGGTGTATGGGTGTTCTCTCACCGGTACCCGGGCCTATAAATAGAAGGAGAGGGGTAGAGAATAGGACACACACTTCTTCTCCTCCTTCTCACTTTTGGCCTTAGAGCCTCTCTCTTTAGGAGAGGAGAGCTCTTTGTATAGGATCAATGTTAGGAAGTGAGGTGAGAGGCTTGGGGACATGTCATGTTCATGACATCTTCCTCAAGAACGATCCTCAGCGGTGCCTTTGTTCTTCAACTAGACTAAAGTGAGTATTTCGACATTTTCTATTTAGACTAAAGTCGTATGCATGCTTAGTTGCTTTGTTCTTGTGTTCTTCATTTGTTCTTGGTTTAGAGGCTTGTGTTCTTCGAACACAACCCTTTCGATCTAGTAGACTTAGATCATAAGTTTGCATCTAGTTTGCCAGCTTGTCTATTAGAGTAAAGTTGATGCTCCTGCATGTCTCTAGTTAGATCAAAGTGCATTCGTGATCTTGCATGAGTGATAGAGCATACCTTGAGCTAGTGCCAGTATCTCCCTCACGGATTCGTAGTTCCGTATTTATACAGAGTGCGAAGACCATGTGCGCTCGCGTAACGATAGAGGTAGGCCGCAGTGGTGACAGCCTGTTGGACCCTTTGCAACCCTCCGCGCCTGCGTACCGAGTTGGGCTCGTTGTCAGTACATTGGTCTCTCCCTAAAAAGTTAGGATGTGCTGGCGCCCAAAGTGAGTGTTTTACCTGAGAGACCGTGACTAGACTCTACGCTCGGTCGAGACAGATCCTTTCTACCTATCCTATCAATCAGTGTTGTGTCCTTGGATCATCCATACTAGAGTAGGAGATAGTACACACCGTTCCTTGGATTCGATACCCTTGGAATACTCTCCTTCCTTGGGGAAGTGCTACAACGGTATTTTCGTGTGCTTGCGGTATACCCAGTTGCTCTTATACTCTCCCTCTAGGTGTACAACTAGTGGTGACATTAAGAAACGCCAACAGTACCGAGTTGGCCGCGTTGCCAGTACATTGGCCTCTCCCTTAAAAGTTAGGATGGGCTGGTGCCTCACGGGGAGGACTAATAGCAGACTGATCCATCTTGAGAGTTAAGTCCCTTAAGAAAGTGCTTCTCATATCCCTACCTATCCCAGCAGTAGCTGGTGTCCTTGGATAGACCCTCTCTAGCTACTCCTCCGTCCTAGGAACGAAACCCGACGGGAATACTCATTCTCCGAGGGAGAAGTGCTACAACGGTGTATCCGTGCGCTTGCGGATTCGTTCGCACTCGTCAGTGTACCCGGGAGTCTCTTACACGCTCACGCTACCACGACGCCTAGCGTTGAGGTTAAGAAACGATAATAAGCATTTCTGGCGGCGTTGCCGGGGACGACTGTTGTTAACCTTACGAGCCCGTCTATCCTCGTATTTATCTTTTTCCTTTTTTTCTTCTACCTTCACCCCCGTTACCCTTCGAGATATCTTTTTTTGTTTTCTTTACTTCTATCTCTACCCCCGTTATCCATGAAAGGTTATCCTTGTAAACACCTTCCACCTTCGAGGAGTGAACCCTCAGAGCCATCTTTGTCAAGACCCATTCTTACATCTGGCTGTCGGCTTCACCCTTCTCTCATGAAGCTAATTTAGGACCTATCCTTCTCGGGGTTAAGTCATGAGAACCCCTTTGATCATGTGAGAGACTACAAGCGTCTGATTGAAACTCGAGGTAAAACCGGAGAATCACCAGATGGTCGGAAAAGAGAGTTTTTTCCGCTATCCCTCTCTGGGAAAGCACGGGATTGACACCGTTGTTTTGGTAGAGACTACCTTACTTGGGAAAGTTTGAGAGCATCTTTCTGCTCCCGATTCTTCCTGATACGACGTGTCATCTCTCTAAGGACCAAGATTCTCAGTTTCAAGCAATGTGAGGAGGAATCACTAGGAATGGCATGGAATCGTTTTGCCTCTGCGGTGGAAGATTGCTGTTGACGGCTGTTAAGTGCCTACTTTAGCCGTCAATATACTTATGAATAAAGGAGCATAAGGCATTTCTTACACGTATTGAGTTAAGAATAATGTAGTTCCACTTGTCCTTGGAGATTATTTGATTGCAGGAAAATAAGCAGGAAAAGAGTGACAAACTCACCTTCTATGGTTCATGCCACATCACCTCATCCTAGGTGGGCTGCCAACAAGGATGCCATGCATGCAAACTTGCCAACTAGGGAGCCATGCATGCATGCCACGCAAGCAATCCAAGTGAAGCAACCCCCGACGAATCAGAGAGTGACACGTGGACGTCACATGGATCCATGGGCCCACAAAGGCATGCAAACCACGCCAAAATAGGGTGGACAACGGGAACCGACCTAAGGACCCACAGGATAGCCACCAGGAGAAAGCACGAGCCAGGGGGGCCCACCAGGGGGTCAGCCGACCCCACAGGTCGGCCGAACCGATCTTGGCACGGCTCCTCCCGTGCTTCCACGTGGTGCTTCCCTATTGGTCCTAGGCGCCATCCCCAGGGTATTTGCAACCATTCCTCGCCAGTGCACAGGCCTATAAATAGAAGGAGAGGGGGCTCACTTATGAACCATCCACACTTGAAACACCTCTCTCACTTTTAGTCTCAAGGCTAGGAGCTAACTAGAGTAGTTCTAATTCAGGTTCCAAGTCTACTTTGGGATCTAGGTATGAGTTCTCTTGTACCTTATTCCATTTGTATGACTTTGATCTACTTCAGTTATTTATCTATTTCATATAAAGTTGTGTTAGTATACATGAGTGATTTGTTCATGTGTTCTTCATCTGTTCATCATTTAGAGGCTCTTGTTCTTGATGAACAAGGCCTTTCAATCCACTTGACGGGTGACTTTCACATGTTTCTAGTGTTTGTTCATAAGTTAGAGGCTCGTGTTCTTCACGAACACGACCCTTTGATCCAGTTGAACAGACATAGGAAAACATGAATCCGTTTGTGTACATAACCTGGTTTGATCTAATTAGATGACATGATTGCATTGTATGAAGTCTGTGCTTAAGCTACGGTACTCGGTGTAATTGGCTGGTTTATCTGGTGGCTTGACCTGGGTCACAATAGCCCGGGCTGGTCAAGTCCGGCTAACAACGTAAGCATGGTGCTTGAGTTGCGTAGCTACCTTACTTACGAGTTTATCCCACGGTTAGTCTTGGGGTAGGCCGCGGTAGTGACAGCCGTTGGTCCCTCTGAAATCCCCCACGTTCGGATAAGCTGTAGGAGTCTAAAATCTAACAACCGGAGTTATGCGTAAGCAACGCGGGAGGTTAGATCCCCGTGGTACCTGGGTTCTTAAGTCAATTTTCTTCAACGCTAGTGTATCTAACTTGTTCCTACCAGCTTTATGTGTATAGTACATAAGAACCTAGAACTAACTCGTATGTCGCCTCCTATGCCTAGGACCCTTTAGAGAGAGAGTGAGTGTGTGTGTGATCACACTACCCCCATTATCATATTTTACCCCTGCACTTGAGTGTCTGATTTATTTCCGTCTATGATCTATACTCATTGCAATAGAGTTGATCTTGTCAATCCACCAATGCCTTCCTTGGATTCGATACCCTTTGGAATACTCCTTTAGGGAAATGCTACAATGGTACTTCCGTGCGCTTGCGGACTCCTGTAACGTTAAGAATTATCAATCAGCATTTCTGGCGCTATTACCAGGATGGGTTCCAAACCTGTTCTTAGGTGATTACGTTAAGAAATGTCAACAAGCATTTCTGGCGCCGTTGCCGTGGAAGGCTTAAGGATGACATATCAACACTTTGCATATGTTTATAATCATGACAGGAATAAAACAGTTCTCAATGCAGGCTAACTTGGATTGTCTTCTTTGTCTATTGATGATGAAGACAGGTAGTGCATGACTGGTTTCAACTTGCCATCAAATTTTACTGAAGATCCTGAGTCACTCGTGAGGAAGGCACGAAATCATTTCGACTCTCCTTCGCGTGAACGCTCGGAAGTCGATCCAGCTTCCTTTGTGCCATCCGCATCAACTTCCATGGCCAACCCTGTCGAGAAGACTCCCCGCGAATACTCTGCTCCCTCTGCTGACCAGGTGCCGACAGGCCCTCTGATCAACACTGGGAATGGAAACTTCGATATCAAGACTAGCTTAATTACGATGGTACAGGCTAGCCCATTCTGTGGCAAGCCTAATGAAGACGCGAGCGCCCACCTGCAGCAGTTCCTGGAACTATGCAGTACCTTCACTATACGAGGAGTGGAGGAAGATGCTATTCGTCTGCGACTGTTTCCCTTCTCCCTCTTGGGAAAGGCGAAGCAGTGGTTCTATGCTAACCGTGCAGAGATTAACACTTGGGCAAAGTGCTCCGCAGCATTCCTCGCGAAATTCTTTCCGTTGGGCAAAACCAATGTCCTTCGGGGGCGAATTTCAAGTTTCCAGCAAGCGGCAAATGAGACTATCCCAGAAGCTTGGGAGAGACTCCAAGAATACATCCTGGCTTGTCCTCATCATGGGATGGACAACTGGCTAATTCTTCAGAGTTTCTATAATGGGCTGACTCCGACAGCCCGAGGCCATATTGATGTTGCAGCTGGAGGGGCTTTCTTCTCTCTTAGTATCACTGAAGCTACTACACTAATTGAGAAGATGGTTACCAATCAAGGGTGGAGTGATGATCGACTCCAGCCACGTCAAAGGGGTACACATACCGTCAAGGAAGCAGATATGTTGCACGCCAAGATGGACCTAATGATGAAGAGAATAGATGATCTAGCCAATGAGAAGGCCGCCATGGCCACCACTACTCAAGCTATGGATGCTCGCATGACTTGCGAAGTCTGTGGTAATACTGGGCATTCAGGGAATTACTGCCCTGCCACTCAGGAGGATGTGATGTACATGAACGACAACAACAATGGTTATTGTCCACAAGGAGGTCAAACGTGGAATCAATCGCGCCCTTATTATCAAGGAGGTAATCAAGGTAATTCTTTCAACCTAAACCAACCTTCCTTGAAAGATCTAGTCTTTGGGCAAGCTAAGATTAATGAAGGCTTTAATAAGAAAACAGCTGCCTATGATAAGGCTTTCGAGAGCCTTAATGTTAAAATTGATAGCCTTTCTTCTGCTCTTAAAAACCAGTTGAGCTTTAATAAGATGATAGAAACCCAGTTGGCTCAACTAGTCGCTTCAGTTCCACCAGTTGAAAATGCAAATACGGTAGTCACGAGAGGGGGGTAAGACCACTCGCGATCCGCCTTATCCTAACCATGCAGGAACAAAGAAAAGAACAAGAGGGGATGAAGAGCTCAGTGGAGAACCATTTGGCATGGGGGAGCCCTCACAAGCAAGAGCACCTGAAGACAAGGCAGATAAACCTGAGTTTATTGAAACAAATTTATTGTCATTCCCTCAGTGGAACAGGAAGACAACAGTGGATGAGCAATTCACTCGTTTTGTGGACATGATTCAAAAGGTATATATCAATGTTCCACTCCTCGAGGCAATGCGTGTACCCACGTACACACGTTACCTCAAGGATATCCTCACCAAGAAGCGTGCTCTACCCATCTCGGAGGTGGTAAAGCTCACAGAAGAGTGTAGCAAAGCTATACTCAATCGTCTTCCCGAAAAGAAGAAGGACCCAGGGTGCCCCACGATCACATGCACAATTGGAACATAGAGATTCGACCATGCTCTCTGTGATATTGGCGACAGTGTTAGCATCATGCCAAAGGTAGTTTTCGACCAACTTAATTATACGGAATTATCCCCAACTACCTTGCAGCTGCAGCTAGCCGATTCCTCAGTCCGGTATCCAGCGGGGATAGCCAAAGACATCCCGGTGAAGGTCCGAGACTGCTTCATTCCAGTGGACTTTGTAGTACTTGACATGGACATTAGTAATGAACTACCACTCATTCTGGGACGTCCATTTCTGAGCACGGCTGATGCACAAATTGATGTTGGCGCTGGAGTAATTCGTCTCCACATCAATGGCAAGGAAGAAAGGTTTGAATTGCGCCCACGTAAGGAACAATGCTCAATGGTTGAAGGCACACCAGGAACAGGCACTCCTGCCTAACGGAGTGAAACTACGCAACCACAAGTGGACAGCCTCATTGCCTTTATAAAGAATTTCTGGAAGCAAGAGAAAGAGCAAATGAGTGCAGGACAGAAATCATATTGGAAATCCAAGTCCCAGTCCAAGGCACCACTCCCCGCACCTCGTATACCACAGACGACCAAGAAGGTGTGGAAAAGAGTGGACAGGGAGCCAACTCCCTCATCTCTAAGAGCGGCTGACCCTACACTATGGTAAGTAATGTGGGAGATAGTCTGGCTCTGGAAGACTTAAAACAAAGAGAGCCCTTCGCCGACAGGTAAGATCGGTAAGTAATCTTATTCAATAAAAGTTCTGACCTTTAAAAAGAATCAAGATATCCTTGCTCCATTCTGTTCGCGCGTTGTCAAAGTACGAGCTCATAGGTGGACTCCATCCGGACAACTCCCTTGAGTCTAAACTGTACTAGAGATAGCTGCGACAGCTGGAGGAGCAGCGGGCTTACTACGCGTGGTTGGGATACTACCCTCCACAGTAGTGAGCCTGAAGCTAGCTTGGGGGAGGACCCTCATTCTGAGGTAACTTGTATCTTCTATTGTTTTCAGAACCCCATATGCTAAAAACACATAAAAATCTGAAAAAGTTAAAAAGACCGAAAATATTTATTTGCTTTCTTAAATTAGTTTGTTTTCATATGCGCGGTAAGAGTGTTCTTATTCTCCATGGTTGAAATTGCTCTGTTTATTCCTCTTGTATGCCTTGTTTACAACTTAGTATCCTATCCAAGTTTTGAGTTTGTTGGCTAGTATGATCGAACCTGAGCTTGAAAGTTGTGGGTAGCAAAAAGCATGATCTTTGCCTAAGTCGTTGCGAGGTATGATATGGTACAATAGAGTTGCTATGAGCTAGTACTAAGTGATGTTTGATATCTGGAGTTTTCTTTTGAAAAATGATAAAATGATAAGTTCCTCAATGATAAGAACTTCATATCCAAGGCCGTATGTAGATCTTAGCTTATGTTAACCTCCACATGTGCTACTTGATTTCTTCGTTGAGTCTTGTCGAATTGTTGTGACCCTCGGCGAGTAAACTTGTCATACTCCTATGATCAAGATCACGTACACACCACCATATGCGAAACTTCTACACTGGAAGTTTGCAACCATCATTTCATCCATTTCCCATCCATTCCACAAAATAAAGCTCCGTGCATGTTCCATGATTACTCTCCCTCCAAAAATATTCAGCAAGGACTATGGGCTATGTAAAAAAAGAAAAAAAAGAAAAAGAGAGAAACATGCTCAAGGGCATGCATAAAAAAAGGGGAGGGAATAAAGAGACATAGCTCGAGTCTCAAAAAATTCCGAAAAGGAGGAGAGTAAAATTATGCAAATAGGAGTTCATTATCCATCCACCATACACACACTTTTGCACATCTTGATCAGGGTGTATGACTTGTTCTCCCAAGGATCCGGTTTTCAACTCGACAATATATGAGAAACAGGTATGCCACATGTTTTCCCTACCTATAGCTCCACATATCAGCTTATTAGGAGTAGGTAGTGAAAGAAGGAAAATCAAAGCCTTGGTGAGGAACCATACACATTGAGTGATCCGAGAGTATCATTTGAGGAACTTTGATTTCTTTTTGAAAAACCTGCAAAACCTCCGGATTGATAACTGATCAAGGTACATATGATTAGTAATCTTTATACAACCATTCTATCTTTCAACTGCCCAAGGCAGGTGAAGCTACACGCCCCATATCAATCGAGTGTAAGGTAAGATCAATGCCAACTTCTTCAACTCTTGATAGAGTACCTAGCTGTATCTTGTTATACATTAGAAATACAACATCGTAGCAACTCCTGATCAACCAACCTAAGTCCTTAATCTCTTGCTCGGGACGAGCAAGAGGCTAGCTTGGGGGAGTTGTTGATGGCTGTTAAGTGCCTACTTTGGCCATCAATATACTCATGAATAAAGGAGCATAAGGCATTTCTTACACGTATTTAGTTAAGAATAATGTAGTTCCACTTGTCCTTGGAGATTATTTGATTGTAGGAAAATAAGTAGGAAAAGAGTGACAAACTCACCTTCTATGGTTCATGTCACATCACCTCATCCTAGGTGGGCTACCAACAAGGATGCCATGCATGCAAACCTGCCAACTAGGGAGCCATGCATGTATGCCATGCAAGCAATCCAAGTGAAGCAACCCCCGACGAATCAGAGCGTGACATGTGGACGTCACATGGATCCATGGGCCCACAAAGGCATGCAAACCACGCCAAAACAGGGTGGACACCGGGAACCGACCTAAGGACCCACAGCATAGCCACCAGGAAAAAGAACAAGCCAGGGGGGCCCACCAGGGGGTCGGCCGACCCCACAGGTCGGCCGAACCGATCTTGGCTCGGCTCCTCCCGTGCTTCCACGTGGTGCTTCCCTATTGGTCCTAGGCGCCATCCCCGGGGTGTTTGCAACCATTCCTCGCCAGTGCACAGGCCTATAAATAGAAGGAGAGGGGGCTCACTTATGAACCATCCACACTTGCAACACCTCTCTCACTTTTAGTCTCAAGGCTAGGAGGTAGGCTAGAGTAGTTCTAATTCAGGTTCCAAGTCTACTTTGGGATCTAGGTATGAGTTCTCTTGTACCTTATTTCATTTGTATGACTTTGATCTACTTCAGTTATTTATCTATTTCATATAAAGTTGTGTTAGTATACATGAGTGATTTGTTCATGTGTTCTTCATCGGTTCATCATTTAGAGGCTCCTATTCTTGATGAACAAGGCCTTTCAATCCACTTGACGGGTGACTTTCACATGTTTCTAGTGTTTGTTCATAAGTTAGAGGCTCGTGTTCTTCATGAACACGACCCTTTGATCTAGTTGAACAGACATAGGAAAACACGAATCCGTTTGTGTACATAACCTGGTTTGATCTAATTAGATGACATGATTGCGTTGTATCAAGAATGTGCTTAAGCTACGATACTCGGTGTAATTGGCTGGTTTATCTAGTGGCTTGACCTGGGTCACAATAGCCCGGGCCGGTCAAGTTCGGCTAACAACGTAAGCATGGTGCTTGGGTTGCGTAGCTACCTTACTTATGAGTTTATCCCACGGTTTGTCTTGGGGTAGGCCGCGGTAGTGACAGCCGTTGGTCCCTCTGAAATCCCCCACGTTCGGATAAGCTGTAGGAGTCTAAAATCTAACAACCGGAGTTGTGCGAAAGCAACGCGGGAGGTTAGATCCCTGTGGTACCTGGGTTCTTAAGTCAATGTTCTTCAACGCTAGTGTATCTAACTTGTTCCTACCAGCTTTATGTGTATAGTACATAAGAACCTAGAACTAACTCGTATGTCGCCTCCTATGCCTAGGACCCTTTAGAGAGAGAGAGAGTGTGTGTGTGTGATCACACTACCCCCATTATCATATTTTACCCCTACACTTGAGTGTCTGATTTATTTCCGTCTATGATCTATACTCATTGCAATAGAGTTGATCTTGTCATTCCGCCAATGCCTTCCTTGTATTCGATACCCTTTGGAATACTCCTTTGGGGAAATGCTACAATGGTACTTCCGTGCGCTTGCGGACTCTTGTAACGTTAAGAATTACCAACCAGCATTTCTGGCGCTATTACCAGGATGGGTTCCAAACCTGTTCTTAGGTGATTGCGTTAAGAAATGTCAACAATTGCCCAGTCCTCTACATTCCTGATTGGATGCTGCTCCAGCACTTCTAGTTTGGATTGCAGAAGGATGATGCCATGAGGCTTAATGCTCTCTCCGGAGGATCCTTTGTGCACTTGGATGCTGTCGAGGGAAAAGAGATCGTGGAGAATCTCTGGGATTTCAGCTCCCCTTGCATCCCCGTCAATGAGGTACCCACCAGAGGAAATGTTGAGCCACCTAGATCTATCATCAGCCGAGCCCGAGACTTCATATCCACTCTTTCTGAGCTCTGGCTGAAGGTGTCATTCCTGAATAGCAGGAGTCTAAGGGAAATATTTCGTAGCACGAGATCTACCCTTGGGTTCCCCTCTTGTGCATCTTCTTAGACCTTCTCCCCGAGACTTTGTCTCGTGGGAGGATGGAGAGGGTGGTTTGGAAAGAACGATCATTCCCGGCCAGGATGACTTGCTCGATCCTAACTACTAGCTCCTAAGGAGGGTATGAGAGGTTTATTGTGTTCATACATTGAGATTTGAGCTGAAGTGCCTGGCACTGAAGTTTCGTATAAACCAAGACATCGGTCTCTGCTTTATAATCCATTGGATTCATTCATTAGACCGAAGGAGCACGATCATTTACCGATCGAATGGGGTGCATTCACTTCTTATCTTAAGCCCATCGATCGATGCCGATCAGTCAAGAGAAGCTTAAACTTCATACCTTATGCCTGACTTGATCGATGCCCAATGGGACTTGCACTTTCCAACTTATCCATAGCCTCCCATTGGAAGCTTAGGCCAGACCTCGGGATGTTTCCATCGTTCTGATGAGAATATCAGACCCTCTGCCTAAGGCGAGAGCGAGTTAAATCTCATTCTTCATCTGAACTCTGGTTCTTGATCGTACACCGGCATTTGGGAGTCCATGCTCTATCCTCTTTGGAGGCTGAGTGTCTTTCTGAGCTTGAGTTCACTCAGAGATCGGTTCCTGTTGTGGGAGCACTAGCCTCAGTGCTCGATCTTTTCATCTTCGAGTTCCGCAACCCTAGTGCTATAGTTCTCGAGTCTCGTGACCACCCCAGGGCTGCCTCGGCTCTCTGGGATGATCATGCTTACATTTAACCTTGTTATATCCTTTGGGGACCGTGTTCATATATGCACTAACCTTGCAGATCAGAGCTTATCATCACATCACATTATCTGCAAGGGAGATGGCCATGAGTTGAGATAGGAGATCACAAGACACCCACACTCTGAGTATTCTTGGGACTTATTTTGTTTCCCTAAGAAGAATTATCCTTCGGGTACCTTGTCAGCACTGACTATGCAGGAGAAAGAAATTTCCAAGATAAAAAGGAGTAAGGCAAAGGACCACAGGAAGGCAACACCATCGTGGTGACACGGTGAATGCTTCATGATCCCCATCAGAGGTTTCTACACTTTTGTTGGACCAGGTATGTTGTCAAGGTAAGTTCCCCTAGATTATCTATGATATACTAGTGGCTTGGCCAAAGTTATTATATAGTAGAGGTTGATTATTCAACCCCAGCCTTATCCTAGCTTTAGCCTAAGCCAATCTTTCCATCTTGGAGAATCCACCTGGGCCTTTGGTCCTGAGGCCTGCTTGAGCCCACACGAGAAGGGGAAGGCCAGAGGGGCCCACCTAGGGGAAGTACTCAATGAAGAAATCAGGTAGCATATGTGGAGGTTAACAAAAGCTAAGATCTACATATGGCCTTGGATAGGAATTTCTTATCATTGAGGAACTTATCATTTTAACATTTTTCAAAAGAAAACTCTGGATATCAAACATCAATTAGTACTAGCTCATAGCAACTCTATTATACCATATCATACCTCGCAACAACTTAGGAAAAGATCATGCTTTTGCTACCCACAAATTTCAAGCTCAGGTTCGATCATACTAGCCAACAAACTCAAAGCTTGGATAGGGTACTAAGTTGTAAACAAGCCATACAAGAGGAATAAACAGAGCAACTATTCATCATTTCAACCATGAAGAAAAAGAACACTCTTACCGCGCATATGAAAACAAACTAATTTAAGAAAGCAAATAAATATTTTTGGTGTTTTTAACTTTTCAGATTTTTATGTGTTTTTAGCATATGGGGTTCTGAAAACAATAGAAGATACAAGTTACCTCAGAATAGGGGTCCTCCCCCAAGCTAGCTTTAGGCTCACTGTTGCGGAGGGTGGTATCCCATCCACGCGTAGTAAGCCCTCTGCTCCTCCAGCTGTCACAGCTATCTCTGCTCCATGGTGTGAAGTCTCTCGCCAGTCATACCGAATCTGGTTTGCATGGCCAGGGTAGAAGAAAATCAAAGAATCATCCGGGCCCTTTTTAAGAGTATGTCCTTGAATCAGATACGCCTCATCTATCATGACCCGGGGAGAATCAATGTAGGGAACGTTAGCCCCTTGTGTAATCCCGAGACTCGAAATGATACGTGTGTTTAAAGACGTACACTCAATAGAACCCGTCATCCTAAAATTTGTCAACCATTGCCAAATCATAGCTTGCACTGGGGAGATTTTGATCCGTCTGACTGCGTCATATAATATCCTCATCTCATCTGTGCGCACGGTTCGAACATCATCCCTTGGAAAGAGAGTGATGGCGAGCCACTTGTGCCACAATCGGAGAGTGGGATGCGTGATATCGTTGCACCGAGGTGCTAACTTGCCACAGACAGGCCGACCAGAAAGCTCTTCCCAAAAACTATCTCGAATAAAATCGCTGCAAGCTTGATCGAGAGAAATAGCACAACGACGATGAAAACCAAGAGCACGACTAAGATCTGGCCATGAGACTCGATACGACGTTCCATGGAAATGAAACGTAATACCGGTCTCATCCTCCCAAAGAGTACAGAGGAACTGGATGGTGAGAGGCTTAGAACCGATCTCCCACACCGGAACAAAGTTCTCCCACCCAAGAGCATGCCAAATGGAATCGAACTCGGAGTCCATACCTATTTTCTCGAGAAGGGCCGAGTCGAACTCCTTGGTGTTGGTGAAGACTCGATCCTTGATGAGAGCGTAGGCTTGTCTCTCCCGGTCGTCCCTCAAGTCGATGAAGGCGGCATCGGCGTCGAACACTCCTTCGGCTTGTGGCGTGGGTAGCTCCTCTTCTTCTTCTTCACGGTAGGTTGACATTGGACTTGGTGTAGCTCCGGAGTGGTGAGACGAGCCCTCCCCGTCTCTCGAACGGCGTGAGCGGGTCACCTTCCGATACGCACCGGTGATCCAACTCATCTTGCACAACAATGGGACAACACGAGCAACTCGGTGATGGGTTAGTGAAGTTGAAATGAAATCCTTACCGAGCTCGCTCCACCAATATTCAATACTCAGCGACAAATTGGAGAGAGTGCTTAACACTTCCACTTGAGTAAGAAATCCAATAAAACCAAAGAGCAAGAGCAAAGAGGGAGAGAAGGTGATGGAAATGAGTGAATGGGTGAAGAAACCCCTCAATCCCCCTTCTATTTTTAGGCAACCGAGCTAGGCACCGGGGGAGAGGAGAAGGCCAACAGCTAGGAGCCGTTGGAGGAGGCGGGGCCCACATGACCGTTGGCCAGGGTTGGCCGACCCCTGGGGTCGGTTGAACCCCTGCTGAGCCCGCCTGCCTCCAACTTTTGCAACGGCTCTCTAACGGTTACCTGATGCCCTGCCCAGATGTCTAGGTCCAGATTCGCCCAAAATTTTGCTCGAAAAAATTTTCTTAGGATTTTCCAACTCAAGAATTTATTTTTAGAGTTTTTATTTGGAAAGGGAAATTTGGCTAGAAAAATCTAGCATGCAGATGCAAGGTTGGAAAATTCAAATATGCATTTGGAAAAATCAAATAAAATTTTGAAAGGGAAATATGAGATAACTACCAATTTTACCTTTTGGCAAAAAGGACTCATCTTTTTTTATGTTTGAGAGCGAGACTTTTCTCGGGGATCAATTCCACTCGTCACCCCATTCCCGAGAAATAGATGGAGATGACCTCTGTATTTCTCGCCACACCTTTCTTGTTTTCTTAGGCTTTGTTGGAGTGGTGGGAAGTTGTTGGGGCTGTGGCTCCGTCCATGCCCCTGATTGCTCATTTTTGCCCTGTAGTGTATAGCATTTCTCTTTTGTTGCCTGAAATCGGAACATCAAGTTCCTCTTCCCAATGCGGAATCGGATCGTTCCGGCTCCGACATTGATCCTTGCGTTGGCGTCACTTAGGAACGGTCTCCCAAGAATGAGGGTAATTCCCTCATCATCTTGCATATCAAGGACCACGAAGTCCGCGAAGATGCATGAACCTTGGATGAATACCAATAAGTTCTGTACTATCCCCTCTGGATATTGGATCGATGCGTCAGTAAGTTGGACGGTCGTCGCAGTTGGAGTTAGAGCTGGATATCCCAATTGTTCAAACATGGCCTTGAACATAAGGTTAACGCTTGCACCAAGATCACAGAGAGCATGCTTAATCTTCTGGTAATATATCTTGCAGGTGATAGCCGGATAACCAGGATCTTTCTTTTGTGTGATTGTTGAAGATTCCCATGGGTCAAGTACCTGCTGTATGGGCTTCCCTGCATAGTCAGTGGCTTGTGCCCGCCCAGATGGCTTACCCCATCTGGTGGATACTACACAAACATTTTCGCAGGAAGATACGGGTTGCCCCGGAATCTTCCCGTCCTCAGCAGAGGGAACCAAAGCAGCTAATTGAGCCAACTGGGTTTCTATCATCTTATTGAAACTCAACTGGTTTTTAAGAAGAAAGGCTATCAATTTTAACATTAAGGCTCTCAAAAGCCTTATCATAGGCAGTTGTTTTCTTATTAAAGCCTTCATTAATCTTAGCTTGCCCAAAGACTAGATCTTTCAAGGAAGGTTGGTTTGGGTTGAAAGAATTACCTTGATTACCTCCTTGATAATAAGGGTGTGATTGATTCCACGTTTGACCTCATTGTGGACGATAACCGTTGTTGTTGCCGTTCATGTACATCACATCCTCCTGAGTAGCAGGGCAGTAATTCCCTGAATGCCCAGTATTACCACAGACTTCGCAAGTCATGCGAGCATCCATAGCTTGAGTAGTGGTGGCCATGGTGGCCTTCTCATTAGCTAGATCATCCATTCTCTTCATCATTAGGTCCATCTTGGCGTGCAACATATTCGCTTCCTTGACGGTATGTGTACCCCTTTGACATGGCTGGAGTCGATCATCACTGCACCCTTGATTGGTAACTGTCTTCTCAATCAGTGTAGTAGCTTCAGTAATAGTAAGAGAGAAGAAGGCCCCTCTAGCTGCAGCATCAATATGGCCTCGGGCTGTCGGAGTCAGCCCATTATAGAAACTCTGAAGGATAAGCCAATTGTCCATCCCATGATGAGGACAAGCCAGGATGTAATCCTGGAGCCTCTCTCAAGCTTCTGGGATAGTCTCATTTGCCGCTTGCTGGAAACTTGAAATTTGCCCCCGAAGGACATTGGTTTTGCCCAACGGAAAGAACTTCACGAGGAATGCTGCGGAGCACTTTGCCCAAGTGTTAATCTCTACACGGTTAGCATAGAACCACTGCTTCGCCTTCCCCAGGAGTGAGAAGGGAAACAGTCGCAGACGAATAACATCTTCCTCCACTCCTTGTATAGTGAAGGTACTGCACAGTTCCAGGAATTGCTGCAGGTGGGCACTCGCGCCTTCATTAGGCTTGCCACAGAATAGGCTAGCCTGTACCATCGTGATTAAGCTAGTCTTGATCTCGAAGTTTCCATTCCCAGTGTTGATCACAGGGCCTGTCGGAACCTTGTCAGCAGAGGGAGCGGAGTACTCACGGAGAGTCTTCTTGATAGGGTTGGCCATGGAAGTTGATGCGGATGGCACAAAGGAAGTTGGATCGACTTCCGAACGTTCACGCGAAGGAGAGCCGAAATGAGTTCGTGCCTTCCTTACGAGTGACTCAGGATCTTCAGTAAAATTCAGCGGTAAGTCGAAACCAGTCATACACTACCTGTCTTCATCATCAATAGACGCATTGAGAACTGTTTTATTCCTGTCATGATTATAAACATATGCAAAGTGTTGATATGTCATCCTTAAGCCTTCCCCGGCAACAGCGCCAGAAATGCTTGTTGACATTTCTCAACGCAATTACCTAAGAACGGGTTTGGAACCCATCCTGGTAACAGCGCCAGAAATGCTGGTTCATAATTCTTAACGTTACAAGAATCCGCAAGTGCACGGAAGTACCATTGTAGCATTTCCCCAAAGGAGTATTCCAAAGGGTATCGAATCCAAGAAAGGCATTGGTGGATTGACAAGCTCAACACTATTGCAATGAGTATAGATCATAGACGGAAATAAATCAGACACTCAAGTGCAGGGGTAAGATCATGATAATAGGGGTAGTGCGATCACACACACACTCACTCTCTCTCTCTAAGGGGTCCTAGGCATAGGAGGCAACATACGAGTTAGTTCTAGGTTCTTATGTACTATACACATAAAGCTGGTAGGAACGTGTTAGATACACTAGCGTTGAAGAACATTGACTTAAGCACCCAGGTACCACGGGGAGCTAACCTCCCGCGTTGCTTTCGCACAACTCCGGTAGCTAGATTTTAGACTCCTACAGCTTATCCGAACGTGGGGGATTTCAGAGGGACCAACGGCTGTCACTACCGTGGCCTACCCCAAGACAAACCGTGGGATAAACTCATAAGTAAGGTAGCTACGCAACCCAAGCACCATGCTTACGTTGTTAGCCAGACTTGACCGGCCCGGGCTATTGTGACCCAGGTCAAACCACCAGATAAACCAGCCAATTACACCAAGTACCGTAGCTTAAGCACAGATTTCATACAACGTAGTCATGTCATCTAATTAGATCAAACCATGTTAGGTACACAAACGTATTCATGTTTTCCTATGTCTGTTCAACTGGATCAAAGGGTCGTGTTCGCGAAGAACACGAGCCTCTAACTTATGAACAAACACCAGAAACATGTGAAAGTCACCTGTCAAGTGGATCAAAAGGCCTTGTTCATCAAGAACAGGAGCCTCTAAATGATGAACAGGTGAAGAACACATGAACAAATCACTCATGTATACTAACACAACTTTATATGAAATAGCTGAATAACTGAAGTAGATCAAAGTCATACAAATAAAATAAGATACAAGAGAACTCATACCTAGATCCCAAAGTAGACTTGGAACCTGAATTAGAACTACTCTAGCCTACCTCCTAGCCTTGAGACTAAAAGTGAGAGAGGTGTTGCAAGTGTGGATGTCTCCTAAGTGAGCCCCCTCTCCTTCTATTTACAGTCCCGGGCACCGACGAGGAATGGATGCAAACACCCCGGGAATGGCGCCTAGGACCAATAGGGAAGCACCACGTGGAAGGCCCTGAGTGGCGGCCTCAAGGTCGGTTCGGCCGACCTGTGGGGTCGGCCGACCCCTTATGGGCCCTACTCGGGGTGTACTTCCTCCTGGTGGCTGTCCTATGGGTCCTTAGGTCGGTTCCCGGTGTCCACCCTATGTTGGCACGATTTGCATGCCTTTGTGGGCCCATGGATCCATGTGAAGTCCACGTGTCACGCTCTGATTCGTCGAGGGTTGCTTCACTTGGATTGCTTGCATGGCATGCATGCATGGCTCCCTTGTTGGTAGGTGTGCATGCATGGCGTCCTTGTTGGCAGCCCACCTAGGATGAGGTGATGTGGCATGGACTATAGAAGGTGAGTTTGTCACTCTTTTCCTGCTTATTTTTCTGCAATCAAATAATCTCCAAAGACAAGTGGAACAACATTATTCTTAACTAAATACGTGTAAGAAATGCCTTATGCTCCTTTATTGATGAGTATATTGACGTCTACAGCAGGTACTTAACAGCCGTCAACATTTGTCTTACTCTTTGGTATTCATGACCCACTTGGCTATGTTTCCCCTTCACTCGGGACGAGCAAAGGTCAAGTGTGGGGGTGTTGTTGACGGCCGTTAAGTACCATTTTCATGGCTGTCAACTCCTGCAAATGGAAGCATGAATTGCACATCCACACTAGAATAGGAGCTTAAACTAATACTTTCCACCAGTGTTGATGTCTATTCGAATGCAGGTATTTAGCATAGGAAATGAGAAGAAACCATGCACATTCACTCCACTCCAATCCAAGGCACTCAAGTGCTGGCCAATGAGGGGCTGCCACATGGATTCTCTTGGATCCATGATGTCACCAATCCATGTGAAGAGCTCTCGACGAATCATACGCTGCCACGTCAGCATCACATGGATCCATGGGCCCACTTTGCTAAGCAAACTGCCAGGAAACATGCCATGCACGGAGGAGGGGCATTAGGGCCCACATGGAAGAGAGCCAAAGGAAGCACGGGCCAAAAGGCCGGCCGGGGGTTTCGGCCAACCCTAGGATCGGCCGAACCGACCTAGGGTCGGTTGATCCCCTCCTTCCACGTGTTGCACGCCCATTGGCTCCTGGCTGCATCCCGGGGTGTTTTAGAGCATTTGGAGCCTCAGAGCAAGCCACTCCCTTGCCTATAAATATAGGGGGAGGGACCTCATTTCACACACACCTCCAAGCTCTCAAGTTCCACTTCTCTCTTGTGTAGCTGTCTCTCCCTCTCTCTAATTCTGCCCATGGGAGGTGATTCTCACCTTTATGTGGTAGAATGGGGTTGAGAAGAGATCTAGACTAGGATTAGTTGAGAGATAGAGTAGGAGTGAGGAGTGAGGAGTGAGTTGATGTCCTCGTGGATGCTCGTTCTTCATTTAGACCAAAGTGAGTATTTCAGCATTTCTTATTTAGACTATGGTGGACATCATGCATGATTGATTTCTTCTTGTGTTCTTAGCTCGTTCATAAGTTAGAGGCTTGCGTTCTTCGTAACACAAGGCTTCGATCCTTTAGAGCTAGTTCCTTGGTTCAAGTACATGTTTGCATGTTCTGATCCTGTTTAGCTGAGTAAGTCTGCTGTATCTCGTTTGTTTGCATCCATACCTTTCTTTCTGCTCCGTAGCTCGATGACTAGTATGATTTGATCCGTTTTCTCTCTAGTTCGTGGTTCCATATTTATACGGGTTGCTATAGTGTTGTTAGCAGGTCGACAGATGTAACCGCGCTATAGTAGTTATATGGAGTGTAGACGTGGTGTCTGGGCTCTGGTTATCCTGCGAAGACCAAGTGCGTTCACGCATCAATAGAGGTAGGCCGCAGTGGTGACAGCCTGTTGGACCCTTTGGAACCCTCCACACCTGCGTACCGAGTTAGGCCCCGTTGCTAGTACATTGGCCTCTCCCTAAAAAGTTAGGATGGGCTGGTGCCCCACGAGGAGGACTAATAGCGGACAGATCCATCTTGAGAGTTAAGTCCCTTAAGAAAGTGCTTCTCATATCCCTACCTATCCCAGCAATAGCTGGTGTCCTTGGATAGACCCTCTCTGGCTACTCCTCCGTCCTAGGAACGAAACCCGACGGGAATACTCATTCTCCGAGAGAGAAGTGCTGCAACAGTGTATCCGTGCGCTTGCGGATTCGTTCGCACTCGTCAATGTACCCGGGAGTCTCTTACACGCTCACGCTACCACAGCGCCTAGCGTTGAGGTTAAGAAACGCCAACACGTACTTAGCAAATCCAAGCTTATAAAATATAAGCTACACCTATATGTAAAGTTTCAAAAAAAGGAGGCAGGTTTGATATAATAATAAAAAACTAAATACAAGTAAGGTAGTACTGGGAAATGCATAAAAGTAAAGCAGATATATATGTAAGGTTGGCTCTGGAGGGGGAACATGAAGCCTTCCCTACCAGTTCCCAAGTTTTAATAAACTCAGAGACCAACAGTGTCCTCTGATCCGACATTCATCCTCACCACTCTCTTTAAGGGCCACAACCCTATCTCACCAATCCTCACTAGATAATATGCTAATCGATGAGAGCTTTAACCATGAAGGTTCTTAATCGAGAACCACATCTATTCGAATAGATCATACTCTGCGCAAAGGCGTACACTGTACCCATACGTCTGACCAGCCCATACTTCAATTTCAAGCGGTACTAGCCGCGAGAACCATACTCACCGACATCTATTCATGGACTATATTATCATCCGATCCCAACATTCCCTAGCTTCATCCACGTCTACACTAGGGCCTAAGTAGGGGTCATTCCCACGCATGGATTCTCTCCCGGGAAATACATGCAAAAATGTGGTATACAATACCACCGCGCCACTCTCGATGCCATAACCAACCATGACCCATACCGGCCGGACCTGGAACTCTGCGAAGGTCCTGCTCCAGTGCATCCATTGCCCCCCGTGGCCTCTTGGGGTGGTTTACTAGGTTCAGTGGTGGGGTGACATTCAAGGCCTCACATAGCTAGGTACTACCGACAGGCTGTACCTTTTTGGCTATATATGGTCGTACTAAAACACTGGAAAGACTTTCCCGCGAACTGAACCTTATATAACCGGAGTAAGCATGGACATGATCCTCCACTGAGGCTGCCCACATACTCCCGAGTATGTCCTTACGAGGTGTATCGCTTTAGTTGGTTCATTTTATTACTCTCCCTATCTCTATCTCTTCCTATCACCAGTTCCTCCCATGAGAAATTGTGTATAGTATTTCTAGAGATGATGCTCGATCATCGACAAAGTCGAGATCGGGATCATCGAGTCCTTGAAGCAAATGCAAGTCAAGTTATTATCTTATTATATTTTACCCTAATTATGAAAATAATGGAAAAAGTATGAACAAGGGGGTGTGCTAGGACTTGCCTTCACTGTAGATCCTTAGCGTATCGTAGACGACCAGGGTCTTGAGCGTCTTGCCCTTCGGGATCCTTGGCTTCGCGCAGAATCCCGATCGTCTACCGTCTTTATAATCGTAAAGCAATAAAAATAACAATCAATGAAACAATTCACCAATCAATAAGAGAAAAACCTACAAACAGTCGAATGACTCTTCGGCGGGACGAGGTCGAAGGTCAGGCATCGTAACGGCTAAGAAAACTAGGGCTGCGGTCGGGCGGCATAATGGCGGGGTTTCAAAAGAAAGTCGGTGACCTAGATAATCCTTTAGGGCTCATATGGTCGACACGAGGCTTGGGATAGGCTAAGGTAGTCAAAAGATATTTCTAGAAATTTCCTTAGGCTTCGTTTGGATGTATGCATTGAGGCCTTCATATTGGAATTGGAATCAGTAGACTCAAATTCCACCTGTTTGGATGGTCATGGCATTGGAGCGTGGAATCTAGGATCGTTTCCACGCGGCATTCGCTTTGCCCAACGCGAGCCCGAACCGATACCGAGCCAAGACCCTCGGTATTGCGAGGCATTCGTCTCGTCCCCTGCATCCCTGCATCGCCTGCCCTCTCGCCTGAGCTCCGCCTCCCAGAGATCCCCTCCCGTCCGGCACTCCAGCGCCCCTCCTCCTCTATCGTCTACCCAGCCCTCCTGCTCCTCCTCCTCACGGGTCGTGATTGGTGCCCCTCCTCGTAGCTCGTGGCCGGTGCCCCTACACCCTCCTTGCTGGCCCGCCGCCAACCTCCTGCATCTCCGCCGTTGTGGCCCTCCTCATCGGCGAGCGTCGCCGCCCCCATCCTCCCTTTTTCGGCGAGTCGCGCCGCCCCTGTCCTCCCTCTGCCGACGAGCTGCGCCACTCCCATCCTACCTTGCCTTCTTCTCCATCCCCGCCGGTGAGGTGTGGGCGAGCGCCGCCACAGCGTGGCCTTCTCTAGCGAGTCAAGGGCGGCCTTCGTCGGAGGGAAGGTGCTCGCACTGGGCTCTTTCCATCGCAGGCCTCACCAGAGGGCAGGTGCTAGCGCTGGGCTCCATCTGTCGCAGGCCTCGGGCTGCTCCCCTCTCCGCCGGACCACAACTAGCCTCTTGTGGAGTTCAGCTCCCTCCGCCGCTAGCCTCCGCTGGACCAGAGCGCATGATCTGATAGTTGATTTGCAATTTGAGACTATGGACATCCAAACAAGAATTGGTATTTGCCACTTAGTTGAATTCCATCTATCAATTTCATCTACGTCCAAACAACAGCTTTGGTATTGTATCCATTTCCAAAACCAAGTCTGATTTGGTATTCAACTCAATTCAATTCTAACTCTCTCAATATCTACATCCAAACGAAGCCTTAGGGTTTTCAGAGCTAAGATACGCGATATGCGTATTCCCAGGTACACTATTATGGCTTTTCTATTTACCCAGGGATGGGCAAAAATGGAGAAGGGTTCTAATGGGGTCAACTATGGAAACTAAGGGCTTGGCTAGGTTTAGAAAAATTCCTAATATTTTTAGGAATTTTCCTAGAATTTTTGGAGAAGGGGAAGGTCTCTAACTAAACTTGTGTGTGCACTAACGGGGTGTACCTAGCATTTTCCTAGCGGCTAATGCAGTGGCTCTCATGGACCCGTGGATCGGGCGACGCTGGTGAAGGCGGTCCACTAGACCGAGTGCACGAGGCAAGAGAGGGCTGACACAACGCTGGTGTGGCATGTGCATGTGGCTGGCAGGCGGGCCTCGTGTTGGCGTGGCCGCCACGCGGGCGCCACATCATAGTGCCGCCCAAGATGTGCTTGCGCGCGGTGGTGGAGTAGGGCAGCTCGATGGTGTGCTCGTCGCCGGCGTCTAGGGGGCATCTAAGGTGACTAGGAGTACACCTAGGGGCTGGGGACGACAAGGCGGAGTGGATAGGCCGGGGTTGGGCGATGGGGAAGAGACCGACGGTGGCGCGCGAAATCGTTGGAGGCACGGCCAGAAGGGAAAATGGGGCTGGGTCTCCTAGGACTAGAAGAAATGTGTGTGCGTGTGACTGGTTGTGTGTGGAAGGCGACGGAGCTGCAAGGTGGTGCAGAAGCCAGCCGGACCAGCGCCGACGGCTTGCCGGAATTCCGACGGCACGATGGCTCTTAGGAGGCAAGGCTGTGGTGCACGGGAGCGGCTGCTGGCCTTGCGAGCAATATAACAGGGCTACGGGGATGGGCAGCACGGTGGCTGAAGCTGGCCGGAGCAAGGCTACGCGGTGGTGCTATCTCGCCGGAGCACGGCGGCACGCGGAAGGGGAAAGACAAGGGCGGCGAGGTCACAACAGAAATTGAGCAGCGTAACGGGGCTCATCAGGGTTTTCTAGGTGGCGGAGTGACGACCGGAGCTTGGCTTGTGGTGGCGGAGCGCAAGATGGTCGGAATTGGCCGCGACGGCGCAAAGGAGTGAGCGGCGGTGGTTTTCTATTGCCCTACGGCGAAGCTCAGGCGCTCGGAGGCAGAGCTTCGCTAGGAGCTTGCTATCGCCGTGCTGCGCTCCTTGACTTCGACCAAGGCTGCTCCGGTGAAGGAGGATGGCGCTCTGGTGGAGGAGGCACGACAGGTTCCTAAAGCCGGTGAGGGGGAAACAGTGGTGGTGCGGGGTGCTCCGGTGGAAGGCAGGGTGCTATTTATAGCGCGGGCGGGCGCGGCAGATGACGACACGTCGCTCGGTGAGGTGGCAAGCTTGCTTGGCAGCAAAGCAAGGCGGGCAGGGTAGATGAGTACGGCGGTCGGCGGATAGGCTTGCGGTCGGGCGCATTAAATGCTGGCGGTAGTGGTTGCGGTTGGGGAAGCTAGGGCGGGGGTTCCCTAGGGCTCGTAGGTGGCCGGGGGAGATGCATCCGGGGCAGTTGGGAGCTCCAGCTGTAGCGGTGTGTAACGGCGGCTGTGACACGGGCGGGGAAGAGTTGACGCGAGGTAGGAGACGACAGTGGGGTCGTGGGCTCCGTGGGCCGGATTGGGCCGGCTGGGCTGTGTGCGCATGTGTGTTGCCGGGCTGGGCTGTTCGCAAGGAGGAAAAGGAAGGCGCAGGCCAATGCTAAGGGGAAGTCGGGGGGAGGTTAACCAGACTTTGGTTTTGAAAGGGTTCATAGGATTTGTAAGATGAATTTGAAATGTGATTTCAGATTCAAACCAAATCCTTAGGGGTTTTTACTAGGGCTTTAGAGGTGAATTTGAAATAGCATTTCAAATTTAATCTCAACCCAAAATTCTAAGGGGATCACTCAACAATCAAATGCGACATAAATGGTCATTTAATGCATGGAGGTTTAGAAAAATGAAAAAAGGTATTAAAATTAAAGAAAATTTTTAATAAGCTTGTATTTTTAAAATGCACTAAAAAATCGGGATGTTACAGGAGAGGCAGCCATCCATCCGCGCCGCCTGCTCCACCTCGCCGTCGCGGAGCTCGATCTCTCCGCCTGCCGTGCTGGACGACGCGCCCGGCTCCGCCTCCCCTACTCCGCCGTGCCAGGCTCCGGCTGCTGCTGCTCCGGCCCACGGCCGCACCTCACCTCCTCTGCCCGCGACCGCGCTCCGCCTCCCCTGCTCCACCTTGCCGCCATGGAGCTTGATCTCTCCGCTCGCCGCACTGGATGACGCGCCCGCCTCCGCCTCCCTTGCTCCGCCATGCCAGGCTCCGGGTGCTGCTGCTCCAGCCCACGACTGCACCTCGCCTCCTCAGCCCGCTGCCGCACTCTGTCTCCCCTGCCCCACCTTGCCGCCATGGAGGCAAATGCGTCAGAGGAGAGAGGGGGCACATTTTTCCATCGCCTCTCTCCTCCGAGGCATTTTGCCTCTCCGTATGCCTCTGCTGTTGGAGACGTTTGCCTCCGCTACACTAGCCGGTGGTGAGGCAAAAATGGTTTTGCCTCCCGTGATGCCTCACCTGTTGGACCCAGTCTTAGAAAATATTTTTGCAACTGCAAATACCTTCAACAGTACAAACATACTTTCAAAAAGAAAACCGTGCAACGCGAAAGACTCAGTGATTGGTTTGCAAGTACTAAGTTTGATATACATCAATATACATGTGCATTCATGATAGCTATAAGCTATTGTCAGTGAAGATGGTTCGCTTGCAACTGACCAGTACACTGTTAACTTGGTGATTTTGAAACGGCGGTCTTGTGATGGCAACATGAAGGTGCGTTGTTTCAGCTAGCATCGTACGGCTATCCAAAAACTCCAAAAGTGATCGTTGAGCAGTCATGCATGGGATCCTGAAATTCCTGATGCTCTTGTTCAGAGCCTGTTCTTTTCCTTCAAAAGGAATAGTGAATAGCACTATGTAGCGAACATGATCTCATATGCCTAGTTGTTTACATGTGGTAGGTTGCTTGTGTCATGTGCTAACCCATGAACAACCTACATGGTTTGATTAGTGTGTAGAAAAGCTACACTTGTTTCTTTCATGATGCATGTTTTCATATATATCTCTTTGCATCATGAGCAAACTATAGGGTTAGCTTCCCTTTTGTTGTCATAAACAATGTGCATACATTTGGTTGGTGATTCAAACACTAAATGCACACATTTAGGGGGGAGCTCATCATATGGATTGTTTGTGGGACTAACATCATTTCAAGCTTATCTTGTGTAGTCCCTTGGTGGCGCGTTCCGGTGTGGTACTTCATTCTAAGAGAATGCTATTTCACTCTAAATGTGATCTAACATCTCTAAAAGAGTGAATATAGCAAATTGAGCTTCATGCTATTGAGTCATGTCCTTGCGAGCTTATGTCTCTATATAAGTTCAAAGGCAATGAACTCATACATTCTTAATCCTTGTGGTACCCCAAGTGTCTTTTTTGCAAGCTTCTTCAAAATGGTGTCATCTCCAAGTGATATCATTTCAGAGTGGCTTATCTCAATGTGGTGCCAACAAGGTAGAGAGGAACACTCCCCGGAGGTATGCAATGCTCAAAATCTACAAGTGGTAATGTTACACGAACTCTCTTGTCTTATCTCTTGTCTTTTAAGCTACCTCCTTGCATGATATGCTCTAAGCTTCTGTTTCTTACAAGTGTTTGTAGTTGTGCACTTGTTTTTCATACTATCACTTTGTGCACACACTTAGGGGGAGCTTAGTTTGTATCATGCTAGTCTCATGAGCTTATGATCCACCTTAGTTATCCACACATGTGGTATATTCATTGATATCATACATATGGATCATGGTTCATGCGGCTTTCTCCTTTGTATTTGACATTTCTCTTTGAGCTATGATTGCTAGGACTTGCTAAATTTCCTTTGGAGACCCTTTTGTTTTGGACACTTTTTGGAGATTTTATTCCAAAGGGGGAGAATTTGGAGCCAAAGCAAGCTAATGTTTCCAAAGGGGGAAGTAGCAAGCTATATGTGAAGAGAAGATCATGAAAGAGAGAGAACACATCTAGGGGGAGTTGGATGATGGTAAGCATCCAAGCAAGTGTAAGTGGTTCAAATTTGTCAATTCTTGCAAATTTATGCTTGCTTTGATTGTGTTGTCATAAATCACTGTCAGAGGTTTAGATCTGAGCAGTCCACAGGGGGGTTAACCCCGGTGGTTTATTTGTTCGGCGGGGAGATCGGGAGCTAAGAATGCGATGGTTATGCTAATGTAGCACACAGAAATCACGGCGAGACACAAGGGACAATGCGATTTTATACTGGTTCGGGCCTCCGGAGAGTAAAACCCTACATCCAGTTCTTGATTGTATTGATTTGGTCGTGGCGAAGGTGGAGGTGGTCGAGATTACAGGTGCTGATGTCCCTGGGGGACGCCCTTGCCCGCCTTATATTGGGTGATGGACAAGGTCGGTGGACCGGATTCCTGGTCGGTTACGACCAGGAGACCTAAGTCTAATTGATTACATCACTTGCCATATCCGTCGATCTGCTTTGGTCGGAATCCACCAATATCTTGTCTTGTACGCCAAGTCTTGAAGTCGTTCTGGATAAGGTCGTCTGGAATCTTCTGGAAGGTCTTCAGGAGGTCGTGTGGGCCACCAACTAGGTCGGTTGGGCCCACTGACAGGTCGGCGGGTCTTCTGGTAGGCCGGACCCACTTGTCAGGGACGGTCGTGAGCCTGGTCGGTGGGGACCCAGGGGTACCCATGTCTCACAAGCCCCCGAGCGATGTGTAGGCGCAGTGATTTTAGAAAGGTCACGACGGAGTCGTGGAGCTATCGACAGGTCGAGTAGCATGCACGTCGGTCAAAAAGAACAAATTAGCTTAGCAGCTGACCTGTCTGAAGTCTTTGCCGAATGAAGGGAGGTCGAGTGACGACCTATAGGAAGCAGGCTTCCGATAGATCAAAACGACGATGAAAAAATTTCAGAGGGCATCAAGGATGCACTCATAGAGTAGTATCCGAGCATCGTGGCGGGCAGGATGGCCGGTATGATGATCCAAAAAAGAAAGAGAAGAGAAAAAAGGTAGGCCGAGTAACGATGCGATGAGAAACAGGTTTCCCAATAGGTCGGTACGATGAGGGAAAACTAAGAGGGCGTCGAAGACGCACTCGTGGAGTAGTCCCCGAGCATTAAAGCAGACAGCATGGCTGGTTTGATGCTCATAAAAGAGAAGAAAACTGAGTCATGGTTTTGATTGAACGAAGTGTAGAGACACCCAGATCTTCTAGCATAGCTGCCAGGAGTCTGGCAGAGCCGACCTCAGGGAGGCCTTGTAGGCGTGCCGACCTCGAAGAGGCCTCAAATCAACAATGTTCAGTATCCGAGGATACCTAGCAGGATTTTGAAACACACACCGCATGTAGAGGTTGTCTGTAGTGGTCGAAACGGTCAACGATGAAGCTATAGAAAAATGTTGATTTTAAACGAATAGAGTGTAGAGACACCCAGATGTCTTGCATAGCTGCAAAGAGTCTGGCAGAGCCACCCAAGGCATGCCGACCTCGAGAAGGTCTCAAATCGAAAGCGCCCAAGCACCTGGAGATACTTGGCAGGGCCATTTAGGCGCGCACCCCACAGGGAGGCCTTCATTCTCGACATAAAATACTGGGTGTCCAGAGCAGGCTGGCAGAGCTACAAAAGCACACCGACCTCAGGAAGGTCATGCATCCGGGGCGCCCAACTAGGTTGGCAGAGCCGTAGACATACCGAGGTATTGCAAGACCTAAGTATTAAGGCGCGCCGACCTCATGAAGGTCATTTTGGTGCCCAGACAACCAACATAGCTGCCAATCATCCAGCGGAGCCATGGTACAAAGGTATTGACGACCTAAGTAGCGGGCACACCGACCTCGGGGGCCCAACGAAATCGTAGACGTGAAGAATCTGGACTCCAGGCGCCCAGATGGATCTGATAGAGTAGCAAGGCACGCCTACCCCGGAAGGTCTTCAATCGAACCTATGACCATTTTGCTCAGGAAACAGAAATATAGACTGATTGGAATAGGTCTGTTTACGTGCAGAGCCATAGCGGGTGCACCAGGACGCAGAGCCTAGCGGGTGCAATGAAGACGCAAAGCTGTAAAGGGTGCATGTAATTGTCATCGTCGTTCGTAGATGTAACGAGGCACAGGGCCCTCTGACGCAGAGTCAGGCTTATCTTCTTCCGTAGACTGCAGGGTCACGGGTCAACAGTGGTCGGAGATTCTCTTGCCACCCAGAAAACGACAACTTTGTCCAGTGTTGGAGCTCATCCGGCCATAACTGAGTCTTGGCTCTCACTATAAATAGCACCATAAGACTGAAGGCGGCAAGCACCGAGCATTGTTGAGCTATGAAGCCGCAGAGTAGAATTCCAGTCATGCCATGGGCATGCAACTGTCCACCAGAACGTAGGATGCAAAATTGTAGAAGCTCTTGGAGCTAGAAGAATGAAGTCGCTGAGTAAGTCTTCCGAACTGGCGAAGGTGACGATGGAGCCGCAGGGAGGTCTAGCGACCGGACGAAGGCGACAACAGAGACGCAGGGAGGAAGGTCTAGCGACCTGATGAAGGACGACGACGTAGCCAGAGGAAGATCTTGGTCTTTACGAAGGCGACGGCGGAGCCGGAGGAAGGTCTAGCGACCTGACGGAGGTGACGACAGAGACACCAAGAGGTTGCGCCGACCTGAAGCAGGCGGCAACGAAAACACCGGGAGGTCTAGAGACCTGACGAAAGTGATGACGAAGCTGCAGGGAGGTCTAGCGACCTGAAGTTGGCGACAACAGAGCCGCAGGAAGGTCTACCGACCTCAATCCAATGACGACGGAGCCACCAGGAAGGTTCGGCAAAGGCGACGCCGCTGGAGAGCGATCTAGCGACCTGACGAAGACGACACCGGAGTAAAAGGCTAGTCCTGTAAAATAAAATAAGCACCAGGTCGGTGTATCAATCTGTCGAATATAAATGTGATGAAGATCTAGTCTGAGCTATGATATGTTCATGCTGATGTGTAATGCTAGCCGGAGCTGAACATTCTTGTGCTATGTTTTGTTTGAAAAGGTATGCCCCCTTATCGTGCCAGGCACGCATTATTCGAATTCAAATGCTTTGAAGCTGCAAAGTGTTTCACCCCTCTACAATGCTCAGCAGGGAGCCTTAGATGTAGCCGACACATGGGGAGGGGCCTAGGACCCAGGTTTTGCAACCACACAACATCGAATCTTCATAACGAGAGTCAAGCAGGTAAAGGAAGAACACACATAAAAGGGATATACCTCTCAGGTCTGGCGACCCTTAGATTGGCATGGCCAAGCCCCCGAGCATGTCGAGGGGGAGGGGAACATAGCACAAGATAAAAAATTTGAACCCTCAGGTCTGGCGACCTACGTGTTGGCATTGCTAAGCCCCCGAGCATGTCGAGGGGGAGGGATCCGAAGAGCAGAAAAACATGTAGAACAAGTCGGCGAAGGTCACGGAGACACGGAGAATTAGAGACGATCGACGAAAATATACAGAAGCTGTAAAAAATTAATTGAAAATAACACTTAGCTTGCGCGTAGCCGAGGTCGAGGAAACTCGTCGTGGTTAGAGACACGAGCTGGAGTCGTCGAAGAGGTCGGCAGTTCGTGCGCGTAGACGCAACAAGTCACCGGGGCGAGCTGAGGTCGTCGAAGCTAGGCGCACATGAAGACATATTGACCCTCACATGTTGGGCGCTCCGCGTGACGGACACGGAGTCACGTCAACTAGATGGCAGATGAATCCTGGACGACCGCCGACTCGACGTATTCAAGTTGTAAACCAATCGGGCTGCATATAGCGACGTGGTCTCATGCTGCCGCCGGCTCTCCACCAGTGCACGCGACGATGCAGGACGCCGGATGCCGAACTTGATAACCGCCATGAAACTCGCCGGGTGGGTGGGTGGACACCAAAAATTTCTTGGCGCGCCATTCGCAGAACTAAGATGTCGACCTCGCGATTAGATCGGAGGGTGGCAGCGAGTAGGTCGCTGAGGAGATATCCTTCGTGTCGTCGCCGAAGAGGTCGCCAGGGCGAGCTGCCATTGCGCTGCACGAAGAGCTCGCGATCACCCCTACCTGGCGCACCAACTGTCAGAGGTTTAGATCTGAGCAGTCCACAGGGGGGTTAACCCCAGTGGTTTATTTGTTCGGCGGGGAGATCGGGAGCTAAGAACGTGATGGTTATGCTAACGTAGCACACGGAAATCACGGCGAGACACAAGGGACAATGCGATTTTATACTAGTTCGGGCCTCCGGAGAGTAAAACCCTACGTTCAGTTCTTGATTGTATTGATTTGGTCGTGGCGAAGGTGGAGGTGGTCGAGATTACAAGTGTCGATGTCCCTGGGGGACGCCCTTACCCGCCTTATATTGGGCGACGGACAAGGTCGGTGGACCGGATTCCTGGTCGGTTATGACCAGGAGACCTAAGTCTAATTGATTACATCGCTTGCCATATCCGTCGATCTGTTTTGGTCGGAATCCACCAATATCTTGTCTTGTACGCCAAGTCTTGAAGTCGTTCTGGATAAGGTCGTCTGGAATCTTCTGGAAGGTCTTCAGGAGGTCGTGTGGGCCACCAACTAGGTCAGTTGGGCCCACTGACAGGTCGGCGGGTCTTCTGGTAGGCCGGACCCACTTTCGGGGACGGCCGTGAGCCTGGTCGGTGGGGACGCAGGGGTACCTATGTCTCACAATCACCAAAAAGGGGGAGATTGTAGCGAACATGACCTCATATGCCATTTGTTCAAGTTTGATTTTGGTGATTAATGACAACATGATCAATGGGACTAACTATATTGTTTAGCATGTCTTTGTAGACACTTCTAAGTCCCAAGGATGCAAAAATACTACATGCCAAAATGAGAAGATAGTATATTTTTCAAAGGTTAAAACCGTGGAAGAAGAAGAAAAGAAATGACACCGTCGGATGAACCGACGGTACCCTGGTAGCAAGCATCGGTGCAAGTAACGGATGAAATGGTACACTGCGTGAAGACAGGAGTTATCTTGATGACCACCGATGAACCGACACCCCCATTTCTAGTTGCGTCGGATGAATTGCTAGAGAAGAAGCAGCATGGTCAGCAGCGCCGGATGAAATGACGGTCCACCAGTAGGCACCGTCGGTCTATCCGATGAATCATGAAGTCAAGATAGAGAGGAACCAGCGCAGGAGGCAGTAGCACCGGATGAACCGGCGGAGCGTGCAACGGTTCATCTGGCGGCCGCATGTTCACTAACAGAGAGGTATTTGGCGCGGAGTCTTCAGCACCGGATGAAATGACGCGCCGTCGGTTGAAGCATCGGATGAATTTCATCAGCAGAATTGCAACGGCTATGTGACGTGGAGGGGCACCGGATGAACCGCTGCACTGGAATTCTATAGCATTGGTTCATCCGATGGTATATTTTCCTGCAGCTTTTAGCCAACGGCTAGTTTGATGCCTTGGGCTATTTATACCCCCTCCACTCGCCCATTTGGAGTTGCTGGAGTGTGTGGAAGTGCAGAGGAGTTCAAGACTCATAGAAGATCATATCCAAGTCATCCAAGTGCTAAATTGCTCATCCATAAACTTGCACATGCTTTGTGTGTGTGCTTAGTGCTAGGCTTAGCTTAGGGCTGAGTTAGTGCAAGGTGTGCCTACCTTGTGAGGTGATTCTCGAGTGGATCAAGTTGTACAAGGTGCGCCGGAAGCCTTGGAGCCTAGGTGGCTCTCCGGCAAACTTCTTCGACCCTCCGGCTCGGTGTGGAGCGGCGAGGACATTTTGTGCGGGGGATGTGGAGACCCCCTTCCCTTGGTGGAGAAGCTCCTTAGTGGAGGCGGCATCAAGGTGACCATGGGAGCTTGGCGAGTGCCTTCGTGGCGAGCCTTTGTGGCAAGTCAAGTGGTGCTCTTGGGAGAGACTTGGTGATCGGGAAGTAATACTCTTGTGTAGAGTGCTTCAACAACGTGGACTAGGGGTGGCTTACTGCCTACCGATACCACGGGATAAATCGCGTGTCAAGAGTTTACTTCCTCTCATCCCCTTTACGTTTCTGCATTACTCTCTTACAATCCTTATTTGCCTTTACTTTTATAAAGTAGTATCTTGCTAGGATTGGCTATAGGTTGCAAAACTAGTTTTGGGATGGGAGTTTCACACTAGAACAACCGTAGTTGCACATCTAAATAGTATGTTCTAATTTATGTTTTGAGCAAATAGTGATAAACCATAGGTTAAGTTTTTAAGTTGCCTAATTTACCCCCTCCCCTCTTAGGCTACGGACATCCGATTCCTTACACACTATTCACCTATCACATCTATCACTAGGGATGAAAACGGACGGGAAAAATCCCGTTTCCGTCCATCCGTTTTTCTACATTTGTCCCATATTTGTGTCAATACGAAAACGGAACGGGAAAAAACGGGAACGGGACGGGAAACGGTTGAGGGTGTATCCCGTCCGTATTTACGGTATCCCGTTTTTCACCGGGATGATCTCGTATTCATCCCGTTTTTTAGTTAAACGGGATAGGCCTAATATCACAGATTCACAGTTCTGCACATCCTCCGGTCTGAGATCCTGGCCCATCCTGCTCAAAGGCTGACGTCCGGCACTGCACCCTGCGCATGCACGGGCAGCGGGCAGGAGGCTCATGAGCTGCTGCTGCGATGAAGTTTGATACTGCTACTGCCTTAGCGTGCCATATGCTTAGCTTGGCAGGTTCATCTGTGTTGCAGCGCATAGTGCTAGCATGCTGTTCTGCTGCTTGTGCTTGCAACATTGCTATATTGATACAGTAAAGTAGCACATACAAGTGTTATGTGCAGCAGCGGTACTGCTTTAATGTACTAGTGTGTTTATATACTTGTGTAATATGTATGTATACATGCATCCTGATGTATGGTCCCGGTTCCCGCCCGTTTCCGTTATATTTTCGTCCATATTTGTTCGTTTTCGTATACCTGTTTATCTCGCTTCCCGTCCTGCTCCCGGCTATCCGGCTCCCGCTCCTGTTTCCGGTGAAAAAATATGGGACGGGATACGGTTAAGGGATTTTCCGTCCGTTTCCGTCTGTTTTCATCGCTATCTATCACATCTTCTCTTAAAAATCACTATTCTAACACTATTTATTTAATTTACAACTTCACTCTGTAGCTCAATTCTTCCAGGACTAGTGATTTGGAGCCACATGGAACACTTCTTCAGCCATCACGGTCACGGTCAAGGATAAGACTTCCACACGCCTTTCCTCTCTCTGTAGCTCAATTCTGACCAAGGCAACGTTTAACCTCTCCTCTCTCTATAGCTCGTGGTCACCTAGCTCAAACTAAGTAACTGCAGTTTGTAAGGATGAAAACGGATCGGATACAGACGGATACTGCGGATACAGATACAGATAATTTTTCTTTCTCGGACTGAATTCTCGGATTGAATACGGATAGAGACAGTATATTTTTTGTCGAATAGTTATATTCATCATATTTGGATCATAGAAATTCAACTTTGAATTTTCGGATACTAATACGGTACGGATAGTTACGGATATTAAATGTCTGAATTCGAATACGGTCTTACCATTTGAGTGTCTGACCCTTTCAGTCGGTCGGACGGATAATATCCGTACCACTTTCATCCCAGTTTGCATATGTAATGCGACCATTCAAGCTACTGCAGCTGGTAAGTGCTTCAAAAATCTCTATATATACAATTAGTTTTCATTGATATATAAGTACAGATTCAGAAGCAGCCTTTCATTCATTTTTTTTAAATACCTCTGACAAATGCACTCATTGACTCATTCCTCCTTTCAAAGTCAACTGGGCACCATCTGCTATCGTTTTGATTTCTGAGGCTTCTCACCGGTGGCTGACCGGGTGTACCGTATACGTACGTTGCATCCACATGCTTGCGTATACTTTCCCAATCTGCCATGCAACTATAAGTACCCTGTGTGTGTATGGCTCCACCGGTCCACCCAAAGCACAGCAACCCTTGAACAAGAACTAGCCATCAAGAGACTGATTGATCGATCGATCGGGGCACTAATGGCATTGCTCGCCGAGTACAGCAGCCAGGAGCTGCTGCAGGCCGAGCTCCAGCTGTGGCACCAGTCCCTCGGCTTCTTCAAGTCCGCCGCGCTCGCCATCGCCCTGGACCTCCGCATCGCCGACGCCGTCCACCGCCTCGGCGGCGCCGCCACCCTTCCCCAGATCGTCGCGGAGGCCGGGATCAGTCCGTGCAGGCTCCGCGACCTGCGCCGCGTCATGCGCGTGCTCACCGTGTCGGGCATCTTCGTCGTCCAGCACCCGGACGACGCGGCGGCGGCGGCAGGAAGCTGCTGCAGGCACGATGCCGCGGTCTACAAGCTGACGGCGGCCTCCCGCCTCCTCGTCAGGGGCAAGGAGAGCTCGACGGCGACGGGCCACCAGCTGCCTCATTTCCTGACCGTCCAGCTCTTGCTCGGGCCCGTCCGAGATTCCCCGGTCAGCAGGGGCATGCGAAAGTGGTTCCGGCAGAAGGGCGACCAGCAGCAGCAGCCGGCCGGCCTGTCCCCATTCACCATGGCGTACGGCGGCCAGACGGTCTGGGAGAGAGCGGAGCGCGACGCCGCCGCGTTCCGGTTCAACGACGCCATGGCCGCGGACACCGCCTTCCTGATGCCGATCGTCCTCAGGGAGTGCGGCGAGGTCTTCCGTGGGTTAACCTCCATCGTCGATGTCGCCGGGGGGCTGGGCGGGGCAGCTGCCACCATAGCGGCGGCGTTCCCGGATTTTAAGTGCACTGTGCTGGATCTCCCACAGGTCGTCGCCAAAGCTACCTCTGGTACTGACGTGCACTACGTTGCTGGTGACATGTTTGAGAGCGACCCACCGGCGAACGCTGTGTTCCTCAAGGTACATCCAATGTTTCGAATGCACATTACTGACAGCGGCATGCAACCAGATAAATACCCTATTGTATGTTTGTTTAGTTTATGTACGGATTGAAATTTGATGAACGTTTGCTTGTTTTTTTCAGTGGATTATGCATGATTGGCGCGATGATGAGTGTGTCAAAATATTGAAGAACTGCAAACAAGCTATACCTTCACGAGATGCAGGAGGAAAGGTAATAATAGTAGATATGGTGGTCGGATCTGGGCCGTCAGATGATACCAAGCACGCAGAGACACAAGTTTTATACGACCTCTTAATCATGAATATCAATGGGGTTGAACGAGATGAGCAAGAGTGGAACAAGATTTTTCTTCGAGGCTGGATTTAAGGACTACAAAATTATTCCCATTCTTGGTGTTCGATCTATCATCGAGCTCTATCCTTGAAAGAATACAAACGTAATGGTTCTGAATTATTGTTTAGATATGTACTCTCTGCTTCCAAAAACTAGTCATTTTGTGATTTAAAATTTGTCAAAAAATAAAAGTTGTTATACTCAATTTTGTATGGATATTCATCGGCCAATTATTGTCAAATATGGCTAGTATACATTGCATTGTGCTTGCTAATCTCTATTCCTTTGTTTATTCTGAATCTTTCTATTCTGAATTCAGTTAACAACAAGATTTAGTATCCTTTCTTGTACTTTCATAACTCGTGAAATGCCAAGTAGGCAGGGCGGATCCAGGATTAGGGAATAGGGGTGCTCATTTTCTTCTCCCTCCTCCTTCCTCCTCCTCTTCTTCCTTCTTTCCTTTTTCCTCCTCTTCACTCATGGCTGAAAATGTTGCGGGGCTTGTGGGGGCCCCCATGGAGTGCATGGGAGTAGGGGGCTCCACCCCCTCCCTGCCCCCACGCTGGATTAGCCCCTGCGAGTAGCCACGCTACCATGTTGTTATTGTCGTTGTTCAAATCCATGTCATTGGATTCCTCCCCTCCCGTCGTTATTGGGATCTACTTTGTCCACAACTGTAACATCCCGGTTTTTTAGAGCATTTTAAAAATACAAGCTTATTAAAATTTTTCTTTAATTATAAGACCCTTTTCATTTTTCTAAATATGCCATGCATTAAAATGACCATTTGTGTTGCATTTGGCTGCTGAGTGACCCCTTAAGGATTTTGGGATGAGATTAAATTTGAAATGCTATTTAAAATTTACCTCTCAAGCCCTAGTAAAAACCTTTAAGGATTTGGTTTAAATCTGAATTTGAAATCACATTTCAAATTCATTTTCTAAACCCTATAGAAGCCCAAAGATCTTAAGTTTATTCCTGCCCCCTCTTCTTTTCTCTAAGAGCCGGCCTGCTCCTCCCTTTCCTACCCGGCGAACAGCCCAGCCCGACAATACACAACACGCACACGCACCGGCCTTAAGGCCCACACGGCCCACGTAGCCCATGCGGCCCGCACACCCCGTCGTCGTCCTCATCGCGTCATCGTCATCCTTCCGCACGCCAGCGCCCGCGCCGCGCTGTTGCCGCTGCCGCTCGGCCTCGCCCCCGCAGCCTCTCCACCGACGTCTTCGTAGCGCGCGCCCCAGCATCTCCATCAGCTCCTCCACGAGACCCTCCTGCTCCTGCACGCCCTCCGCCCGCAGCCGCGCCGCCGCAGCCTCGCCACGCTCGAGCTGTGCGACGCCGCCACAATGGCATCCCCGCACTGATCTCCTCCCACACGGCTCTGTTCACCCCCTACCGAGCGCCATGCAACCACCTGCCCCTAGGGCATTTAATGCCCTTTGCGCCCCTAACCGCCAAGCTCTCCCGGCCCCGTTCACATGTCAATGCCAACGCCGCGCTGGCTCTGCTGCCATGGCCGAGCTTATCCCCCCTCAGCCACCTTGCTTCGCCGCCAAGTCTCCCCGGTGACGTGTCCTCACCAGCTGCACCCGCCCGCACTATAAATAGCACCCCACCCCCACCGTAGCACCCCGCACCACCACCTCGCCAACATAGGAACTCCGCCGTGCCTCCCTCACCAGAGCGATGTCCTCATTCATAGGAGCAGCCTTGGTCGAAGTCAGGGAGCTCTGCACGGCGGATAGCCACGCTCCTAGCGAAGCTCTGGCCCCCAGCGCTCGAGCTCCGTCGTAGGCAATAGCTAACTTGTCACCGCTCACCCTTTGCGCCGCCGCTCCAATTCCGGCCATCTCGCGCCTCACCGCCACACTGGCCAGCTCCGGCCATCGCTCCGCTGCCTAGGAAACTCTGGTGAGCCCTGTTACACTACTCAATTTCCGTCGCGACCTCGCCGCCCTGTTGTCTCCCTTCTGCACGCCGTCGTACTCCGGCGAGCATGCGTCGCCGCGATAGTACGTTCCGCTGCTGCGTCGCCGCAAGGAAACCTCTCCGTAGCCTCGTTATGCTACTTGCATGCCTAGCTGGTGCTCCTGTGCACCCTAGGGACGCCTCCGCGGAGCAGCCGTGCCGCCGGGATTCCGGCAAGCCACCGACACTGCTTCGGCGGGCTTCTGCACCACCCAGCCGCACCGCTGCCTTCCACACACCCCCCTAGCATGCACATGTGCACTCGTTTGGCCCCTAAGACTGACTCCAGCAAATGCTCCAAACGCCACCGCATCTGCAAAATGGGGAACAAATGCACACTGTAGCACCTCCAGCAGATGATGCATCCGGTTCTCCGTTTTGCAGACAGCGTCCTCTCGACGCTCATCCTCGGGATTTCTCTCACCTCACCTCATTCCAACCGCCGTTGTCCAGATCGTGGCCGCCTCTCCTCCTGCGCGGCTCTTCCACCCGCGCTCGGCTCCTCCGCCTCTCCTACCCTCCGCTCCGGCGACCGGCGGCGGGGTCGAGGCCTGCGATCGCCAGCAGCCTCCTACCTCGGCGGCGGTGCAAATCCAGACGAGGTCGCGGCTACGACTGGCGTTGACCCCTTCCTCGGGCCGCGGAGGAAGCAGTGGAGAGAGCACCGGGAACGGCCTCCCCGTCAGCGGGTAGCTCCTCCATCCCCGGCCATCGGCTCCGTCACGGGAATGAGGAAGCCGTGGAGCTCCTCCGCCGCGCTCGCTTCACTCCGACGGCGCCCTCTCTTCCCATCTCCCCTGTTCGCCTCCGCCGCCTCATCGATCCCCGAGGTCCCGGGCTGGGCGTGCGAGGAGATCGACGGGGACGGGGACGGCGGCGCTTCTCCCCCGTCGGAATCAGGAAGCCGTGGAGGCTGACGCAGATCCGGAAGCCGTGGAGGCCGGCGTGGAGAAGCAGCGGAGGGGTGGGATCTGTCGCCGCTGCTGGTCCTGTTGCGCACGACGAGCATCGAGAAGGAGCAGGGGCACTCGCGCGAGGCTAGCGGCGTCTCCCTCCACCCTGTGCTCTCCTTTCGCCTCTCCCCTCCCCAGAGAAAGCGGCGAGCGACTGCTCCTGCTTGTCCTCGGCCGCGTCGGTGGCGGTGGCGACGGCGTGCTGTTCTAGGCCGTAGTGGAGCAGGAGAGGGGCGGCGCAGGGATGCCTCTTCCTGAGCTTGGCGTGAGACGAGGTGGACGGGGCCGGCGGCGGCTCCGGGTGGCGGGAGGCAACTGCCGGTGCGCAGATGCGTGAAGGGAAGAGCAGCGCTGCTGGAAGGCCGGTTGTTTTGCGAAACATATTTATTCTCTCTCATATGCTCAAAGGCCACGTTTGAAGATGCAGATGCGCCTCATTGCTGTGGATAGTCTAAGGACCCCTAGCGCCCGCTCCCCATCTGGCCGAGCTGCTGCGCCACTTCGACGAACCTGTACGCTACCGTCGGCCAACTGCCGTCGCTCGGACCTAGCCCGTAGATTCCGCCGTAGTGCCCTGAGTCCGTTGGTCCACCTCTCGTCACCCTACCGGCTCCCTAGATGCCGGCGGCGAGCACGCCGGCGAGCCTACCCTGTCTCGCCGCGACTCCCACACCCATCTTGGGCGGTGTTGAGACGTAGTGTCCATGCGGCGGCCACGTCAGTGCCGGCCCCGCCTGTCAACCACACGCACATGCCATCCCAGCACCGCGCCATCCCTCATTTACTCCATACGCCCGGTTCACGTGAACCCTCTCGCAGCCATGCCCTGGTCCACGGGTTCACGCGGGCGGTGCACAACACAGTGCACTGGTGCGCCCTCAAGCCTGCGTCAGCCCCTATGTTTTTTTCTAGGTACAACCCGTTAGTGCACACACAAGGTTAGTTAGAGACCTTCTGTTGCTCCAAAAATTCTAGGAAAATTCCTAAAAATATTAGGAATTATTCTAAGCCTAGCCATACCCTTAGTTTCTATTGTTTACCTTTCTAGATTTCTTTTCCATTTTTGCCCATCCCCGGGTAAATAGAAAACCCAGTCGAAGTGCACCCGGGAATACGCGTATCACGTATCTTAGCTCCGGAAACCCTAAGAAAATTTATAGAAATATCTTTAGATTATCTTAGCCTATCCCAAACCTCGTGTCGACCGTATGAGCCCTTAAGGATTATCTAGGTCACCGGCTTTCTTGTGAAACCCCACCGCCATACCGCCCGACCACAACCCTAGTTTTCTTAGCCATTACAATGCCCGACCTTCGACCACATTCCGCCGTAGAGCCATTCAATTGTTTGTATGTCTCTCTCTTATTGATTGGTGAATTGTTCTATTGATTGTTATTTTTATTGCTTTACGATTATAAAGACGGTAGACGACCAAGATTCTGTCTGAAGCCAAGGATCCCGAAGGGCAAGACGCCCAGGACCCTGGTCGTCTATGATACGCTAAGGATCTACAGTGAAGGCAAGTCCTAGCACCACCCCCTTGCTCATACCTTTTCCACTGTTTTCATAAACTAGGATAAAATATGCCAAGATGATAACCTAACCTGCATTTGCTTTAAGGACTAGATGATCCCAATCTCGACTTTGTCGATGATTGAGTACCATCCTTAGATTTATTACTCACAAATTACTCATGAGAGGAACTGGTGATAGGAAGAGGTAGAGATAGAGAGAGAGTAATAAAATGAACCTACTAAAGTGATAGACCCCGTAAGGACAGACTTGGGAGTATGGGGGCAGCCTCAGTGGAGGATCCTGTCCATGCTTACTCCGGTCATATAAAGTTCGGTTCGCGGGAAAGTCTTTCCAGTGTTTAGTACGATCATACGTAGCCAAAAAGGTACATCCTGTCGGGAGTACCTAGCTATGTGAGGTCTTGAATCTCACCCCACCACTGAACCTAGTAAACCACCCCAAGGGACCACGGGGGGGGGCAACAGATGCACTGGAGCAGGACCTTCGCAGAGTCCTAGGTCCAGCCGGTATGGGTCATGGTTGGTTATGGCGTCGAGAGTGGTGCAGTGGTATTGTATACCACATTTTTGCATGCATTTCCCGGGAGACATCCCATGTGTGGGAATGACCCCTACTTAGGCCCTAGTGTAGACATGGGTGGAGCTAGTGAATGTTGTCTAGGATTGGATGATAATGTAATCCATGAATAGATGCCGGTGGGTATGGTTCTCGCGGCCAGTACCGCTTGAAATTGAAGTATGAGCTCGTCGGACGTATGAGTACAGTGTACGCCTCTGCGCAGAGTATGATCTATTCGAATAGCCGTGGTTCTTGATTAAGAATCTTCATGGTTAAACCTCCTGTCGATTAGCATACATATCTGTGAGATTAGTGAGACAGGGTTGTGGTCCTTAGAGAGAGTGATGAGGCGGAATGCCGGCTCAGAGGACACTGGTGGTCTCTGAGTTATTAAAACCTAGGAACTGGTAAGGGAGGCTTCGTACCCCCCTCCAGGGCCAACTTACTTATATATCTGCTTTACTTTCAGTATTTCCAGCACTACCTTACTTGCATTTAGTTTTTATCATTATTACTATCGAACCTGCCTTTCCTTGAAACCTTGCATATAGTGTAGCTTATAATTATAAGCTAGGATTTGCTGAGTACGTTGATGTGTACTCAGCATTGCCTTCACTATACTTTTACAGATAGACTTCGCGGGTTCCAGGTGTTGTAGACCATCTAGTTAGTGGATGGGCACCTGCGCTTCCCTTCGCTGCGTTTGAGGTATTTCTTTGGTTATACGTCATTTATTGCCTTCTATACTTAACTCTGATGAGAACCGTGTTAGCCTACTCGATCCAGGGACTAACACGGGTGCTCAGCAGGACTCCCGAGGGAGGTGCCCCACACCAACAGTAGTATGTTGGGCAGACGTCAGCACCTTCCTGCTACTCTTTCTTCCTTTTGTCACGTCCTTAAAATTGTATGCCATCTACCAGGAAATCTATTCCTCACCCAGAACCCTAAACCGTAACAACAGTCGCTGCCGCCACAAAATCTATTCCTTTGGTTGGCTTTTTGACTTTTGCAAAAGCAAAAGCAAGTTGAAAAGTCCAACCAAAGGCACCCCAATTGGAATTATGGATCATGGGTATTATGGTAAAGAACACTTTAGGACCACCACAGGACCACAAATAATCTTAAAAAAACAACTGTTGGGTAGCTTATTATTTCAGATTATTTGTGGTCCCAAAGTTTTCCAAGGATGGTCTTTTACTCTATTACTCATGGATTATAATCAAGCTTATATAATTTAGAAGGGAAAGAAACAGCTTTAGTTAGCTGTGACATGCACAAGTTAAAGATCCCCTGAGTATGGAGTACTTAGCAAGTTTGACCTATCTAACTAGAAATGTATAAGACACAGAGGGTATGCAAGACTCTTTTTTGTGTTTCTGCTAACTGGTTTGATGCTGAAAACTTACTAGGAGTGGACTCTTAAGTTTTCATTAATTAATTTAGCATTGAGGAAGTTGTACCTACTAAATCTATGTTTGCAAAAAGAGTATTTGTCAAGAGTGTTCTACACAGCATCAAATAGCACTTTTCCTTAAGAAAAACATATATCACTTGACTAGAAGAAGAACAAAACTTAGTCTTCTATTTTTTTTCTTTGTCATAGAATTTTCTTTCTTGTATTTTTGAGCTTCTCGGTATTGAAAATTAGAGTCTAATAACTCTTTGTAAAAATTCGTGAACTTAGTTGATTTCCGTGTACAAAACTATAAGGAACGTACCAGACCGACTATTTTAGCAGCAGACCAGCAGTACGTACATACACACGAACGCGATTAGAGAAAACAGTCGTGGATTACACAATCGCAACCGGTACACAATTGACTTCCGGTGCAAAGAGCTAATTTTGCAGGAGCATTTATCTAAAGTCAATTGTGTACCGGCTGCGATTGTGTAATCCATGATTGTTTTCTCTAATCACGCTGGTACGTACTGCTGCTAAAATAGTCGGTCTTGTACGTTCCTTATATAGTTGTACACTTGTACGCATATTACAATTGATCGAAGCTTAAATAGCACTCATGACTCATGATGACCAAGCAACTACAAATGCACGATGCATCCGTTTCTTGCTTGTTGTGTGTGTTTCAAGTTATAGCTGAAAACCATCACAGATAAATCCAAGATCGATCGATCGATATACACCATATACAATGGCGTTGCTCACGGAGTACAGCATCCAGGAGTTGCTCCAGGCTCAGCTTCAGCTGTGGCACCAGTCCCTCAGCTTCTGCAAGTCCGCCGCGCTCGCCATCGCCATGGACCTCCGCATCGCCGACGCCGTCCACCGCCTCGGTGGTGCTGCCACCCTGCCCCAGATACTCGCGGAGGCCGGGATCAGCCCGTGCAGGCTCCGCGACCTGCGCCGCGTCATGCGCGCGCTCACCGTCTCCGGCATCTTCAGCTTCCAGCAGCCAGCAGGCCGCAGGAGCCACAACGCTGCGGTCTACAAGCTGACGGCGGCCTCCCGCCTCCTCGTAGTCGGAGAAGAGAGCTCGACGGTGGCGGGCCAGCTGCCACCTTTTCTGAGCGTGCGGATCCTGCTCTGGCCTTACCTAGACTCCCCGGTCAGCAAGGGCATGCACGCGTGGTTCCGGCAGGACAAGCAGCAGTCGGGTCCGGCTCTGTCCCCGTTCGCCATGGCGTACGGCGGCCAGACGGTCTGGGAGAGAGCGGAGCACGACGCCGCCGTGTTTCCGTTCGACGACGCCATGGCCTCGGACACCGCCTTCCTCATGCCCATCGTCCTCAGGGAGTGCGGCGAGGTCGTCTTCCGTGGGTTAACCTCCTTCGTCGATGTCGGCGGCGGGCTTGGCGGGGCCGCTGCCACCATAGCGGCGGCGTTCCCGGATCTGAAGTGCACCGTGCTGGATCTGCCCCAGGTTGTCGCCAAAGCTCCCTCTGGTGCCGACGTGCAATACGTTGCTGGTGACATGTTTGAGAGCATTCCACCGGCGAACGCTGCGTTCCTCAAGGTAAATAACGTCCCAGCGGCGTTCCACCGGCGTTGCTGATCTTTAGGCTGACCCCAACAGCACAATGCAAATCCATTTTTAGCTCTTCGGCGACACTGTGTATCTCCGAATTCATCTCCAACAGATGAGGCAAAGCGACATGCATTTTGCATTGTGAGGAGAGAGGTGAGCTAAAAATGGATTCCCTCTCTCCTCCATTGCATTTGGCGAGCGCGGGCAGCTTGCGCAGAGGACGCGCAGGGGCGGGCGAGCGCGGACGCAGCGGTGGGCGAGCAGCGCGGGACCACCGGCGGGCGCGCAGGGCGAGCTGGGACGCCGGCGACGATTCGGCGGCCCCGCAGGTCGATCCGGTGGCGTCAGAGGTTGATTCAGCGGCGGCGGAGCTCGATCCGGCGGCGGAGGAGCTCGATTCGGCGCCTACAGAGGTCGATTTGGCGGCCGAGGAGCTCGAATCGCGAGGCTGGAGGGATCTCATCGGATGTTCCCAGCACATGCGTCGGCGCCTGTTCAAGCGGTTGCTGCTGCGCAGGAGGTTGGAGATGAGCAAAGCAAGGGCTGTCGTCGAGCTCCTCACCGTCGCGGCGCGCGGCGCTGCTCCCTCCTTCCCCGCGACAACCCTCCTTCCCTGCACGGTAGCTCGTCGGAGCGGATGTCGCGGCAACTCGACGGCGTGGCGCGGGGTGCTGCAGAGGTGGGCAGCAGGCGCAGACGCGCGGTGGAGGGGAAATGCGTTTGGCTGTTGAGGACGACGCGAGAAGGAAACAGAAAATACTGTGTACGTCAGGCAAACCTGATTTTGCCTCTGAAAGTCGTTGTCTAGGATTTCTGATCGACCTCGAGATATTCGTTCTGTATGCAGCAACAAGCTGCAGATATACATCACTGCACCCTGACTAAACTTTTAGTATCTGTCACATTGAGACTAATTAGAAAAACTAAATATGAGCTAATTATAAACCTAATGACACATATGGAGACTAATTTGTGAGACGAATCTATTATGTCTAATTAATCTATCATTAGCACATGTGGTGCTACGAATTAGCCTCCATATGTCATTAGTATTATAATTAGCTCATATTTAGTTCTTCTAATTAGCCTCTGAAGATTCGACGTAAGGACTAAACTTTAGCACCTACGTAGATCAAAATATCTCTTATATGTAATTTATGTATGCATTGAAAACTGATGAATAGTTATTTGTTTCAGTGGATTTTGCATGATTGGAGCGATGAAGAGTGTGTCAAGATATTGAAGAACTGCAAACAGGCTATATTTCCAGGAGATGCAGGAGGAAAGGTGATAATTATAGATATGGTGGTCGGATCTGAGCCATCAGATGACATCAAGCATGCAGAAACACAAATTTTGTTTGACCTCCTAATGATGAACTTCAATGGAGTTGAACGAGATGAGCAGGAGTGGAAGAAGATTTTCTTTGAGGCTGGATTCAAGGACTACAAAATCATACGTGTTCTTGGTGTTCAGTCTATTATCGAGCTCTATCCCTGAAAGCTTTGTAAAAAATAACCCATCCCAAATAGTAAAGAACATCGGAGCATATAATATATATGTAGAAGTTTTTTGTTTGAAAGAATATGTAAAAACTGTGAACTATATATTGTTACATAGTGTCGACTGTCGAATAAAGTGCAGCTGTGGATGTAGGGCGGCCAGTAGGGGCTTGGGTCCGGGGTATCTTTCTCCAAACAAAAAGGGTACGGTAATGCGTTTATGTGTTGCAGCGAATATGGTCTCATATGCTATTTGTTCGAGTTGATTTTGGTGATTCATGTTACCACAAGCAATGAGACTAACTATATTGTCTAGCATGTCCTTGTAAACATTTCTAAGTCCCATAAATACAAAAATGTCACATACCAAAATGAGAAGATAGTATATATTTTGAGGAATCAAAGAAAAACTATAAGAGGGTTGAATTGGACGAGTTAAAGATCAAAGGGTAGCGTTGGATGAACCGACGCCATCAATTCTACATTCCTCGAATCAATTGAAGAGAAGAAGAAATGGCCAGCATACATGAATCTATAGCACCGGATGAACTGACGAAGAGGCAGCGGTTCATCTGACGGCCTATGGAGTCAAGATAGAGAGCAGCAGGTTGCAGAAGCTTAAGCACCGGATGAACCGATGATAGGGTAGCGGTTCATCCGACGGCCTCGTGTTTAGTAACAGAGAGGTTTTGGCCGCGGACCCATCAGCACCGAATGAACCGACGGCTAAGTGAGGAGCCCGTCGGGGTCTATGCGTCAGATCCATTGTGTTAGTGGATTGCAACGGCTAGATGACGTGGAGGGGCACCAGTTGAACCGACGGTGGTGAAAAAGGGAGCATCGGTTCATCCGACGGTACGGTTTTCAGTAGCTGTTAGCCAACGGCTAGTTTGTGACCTTGGCTATTTATACCCCCTCCACTCACCCATTTATGTTTGCTGGATTGTGTGGAAGTGCAGAGGAGTTCAAGACACATTGAAGATCATATCCAAGCCATCCAAGTGCTAAATTACTCATCCAAAGACTTGCACATGCTTTGTGTGTGCTTAGTGCTAGGTTTAGCTTAGAGCTGAGTGAGTGCAAGGTATGCCTACCTTGTGAGGTGATTCTTGAGTGGATCAAGCTGTACAAGGTGTGTCGGAAGCCTTGGGGCCTAAGTGGCTCACCAGCAAACGTCTTCGACCCTCCGGCTTGGTGTGGAGCGGCAAGAACACTTTGTGCGGGGGACGTGGAGACCCCCTTCCTTGGTGGAGAATCTCCTTAGTGGAGACGGCATCAAGGTGACCGAGGGACTTGGCGTGTGCCTTAGTGGCCTAGCCTATGTGGCAAGTCAAGGGCGCCTTGGGAGAGACTTGGTGACCGGGAAGCAATACTCTTATGTGGAGTGTGCTTCAACAACGTGGACTAGGGGTGGTTTAGTGCCTACCGATACCACGAGATAAATCGCGTGTCAAGAGTTTGCTTCCTCTCATCCCTCTTACGTTTCCGTATTACATTCTTGCAATCATTACTTGTCTTTACTTTCTTAGAGTAGTATCTTGCTAGGATTGGCTATAGGTTGCAAAACTTGTTTTGGGATGGGAGTTTCACACTAGAACAACCGTAGTTGCACATCTAGGTAGTATGTTCTAGTTTATGTTTTGAGCAAATAGTGATAACCCTAGGCTTAAGGTTTTAAATTGCCTAATTCACCCCTCCCTCTCTTAGGCTTCGAGCATCCAATTCCTTACATGTGTGTCTTGTTATAGTGTCTTCTTAATTTTTATCTGGACAAAAATCTGCACGGAAGTAGGCATATAGCAGTGCTTCCTCAAATTATGAGATATAATGGTATTGACAAGCTAGGTATATGTACATGTATTTTAACTATAAGCAACGTGGAGTGTCCATCAGGTTATTGTACCTACCTCAGGGTCCCTCTCTCCATCCATATAATCCCTAAGGCAGCTTTGCAGCCGTTGGTCGATAAGGTCGCAAGGCGTCTCCCCCCTTGGCAAGGGAGGCTCATGAATCGAGGTGGTCGCTTGGTTCTTGCCAAATCCACCCTTTCAGCTATCCTGGTGCATATTTCTATGGCGATTTCCATCGCACCTTGGGCTCTCAAAGTAGTCGAGACGCTCATCCGCGGCTTCCTCTGGTGTGGTACAAAGGTGGCTAATGGTGGATACTGTCTGGTTGCCTGGGTAAACGTCTCCCGCCCTACCCGCTTCGGCGGCTTAGGCCTACCTGACCTCCGCACCTTTGGGATGGCCCTACGTCTGCGGTGGCTTTGGCTTGCGCGTACGGACCCGGACAGGACATGGGTGACGTTATGGTTCCCTGCTGACCGTACCACGCAGGCTTTCTTCGATGCTTCAGTCTCGTTCGAGGTTGGGGATGGTGCTAGGGCCTTGTTTTGGGAGGATAGCTGGCTCGCTGGTTGCTCCATCAAGCTCCTAGCCCCAAACTTGTGGGCGGCAGTCTCGCGTAGGATCAGGTGCTCTCGCACTGTCCAAGAGTGTCGGTATTCGGATTAGTCCTGACACTAACTAGTGAATTGCGTTGTGTTCTGTCTCTGGATGGTTGGTGCAAATGCTAACACAGAGACACGGGGTGGTTCCGGCCATGGGGCCATACGTCTATCAGAGTGTGCATGAGCACTGTATTATATTGCACCAAGGTGCTCGTAGAGGGGGGCTACAAGCAAGGTAGGAGAGGAGGTGAAACCTCCAAGTCCCTGGTCGCTAGGATGATTGAGGCGAAATGCCAATATCGAGAAAGGGAGTGCGAGTAGTGGAGCGGGAGTGGTTGTCGTGCGTATTGAGCTTGTCCGCAGCTGGGCGCTTGCCTCCTCCTTTTATAGGCCAAGGAGGGGCAGTTAGAGGCATGCCGCATAGAAAAATGTACAGTGGTTGCGTACTGGCGAGCATGGCGCCGGGCGGGATCATCATCCTTGCGAATCCATGCGCCTGGCGTGGGCTGATGGCGAGCTCCGGCTTCCGCGGGCGACGCGACGACTCCTGTGCTTGTCCGGGAGTGGTTTCGAGGGGTAGCTTTGACCGGGGTCTGTGCCCAGTCGTCGTCCGTACATCTTTCGAGGGTGTGCCCATGCCCGTTCGAGGGCTCCGTCATGGGAGGAGGACAGGAGTAGGCAGCACATGTGCTGGAGTGGCGTTGTCACGTTCGCACAGTGCGTTGCAGGCTTGCACAGCGACAGGGATGGCCGCACAGTGCTGGAGTTGGTGGACAAGACCCGGCCCACGTCATCCGCGTCGCAGCGTCGACCGACGTCTGCGCCTGGTTGCCGTCTGTACACCCTTCGAGGGTGTGAAGGACCGATTAGGCGACCAGAGAGGGGGGAGTGAATGGGAGCCAATAAAAATTCTTCTCCAAGAACTCGGCCTCTGTCCCAAAATCCAACCCACGAATCCTACACTCCCTCAAGCTAATCGTCAAGGTTACGTAGTCATAAAGGGACTACTAGCCTTAGGAACGATCCTTGGTTCACCTAGTGGAAGCGCGAAACAATGAGCCAAAGCAAACCGGGCAAAACTGAACCAAGACGGGTCACCCTGACATAGGGGGCGGGTCACCCGCCCCCCAACAGAGGAAAAACGGGTCACCCTAACATAGGAGGCGGGTCACCCGCCGACCGGGTCACCCTGGGTGCCTAGAAAATCAGCAAGCTGACGATCAAATAAAAATTCAAAACCCAATCAAACAACCTCCTAAAATCATGAAATTTTAACCAAGACTTTGTAACAACACTAAGAAGCTTCTCCCAAAAGATCTCCTCAAAAAGATCAAGGAAACTCTACAGATCTAAATCAGAAGAAGAGGAACTCGAAAGTCAATACCACCTAGGGTCACCCGGGGTAGCCCAGAAAATCGCCCGCGGGTCAACTCCAAACTTTCGATCAATGGATCTCCCTAATCGCTGGATGGATTGAACCCAAATTTTGGGTAGATGAGAAGCATCTTTAAGAGAAGCTATGCCCAAAATCTTGGAGCCCCAAACCTATCCAATCAACCAGAATCGCAAATCTCAGCCAAGAACACTATGAACTAGGGTTCATCTGAAAACTCACGAATGAAGGGCAAATCTCGACATTTGAGGGGTCAAGATCATCCACCAAGATGCACAAGACACCCACCCATGATCCCCCAAAGAAATCCGGAGAAAAACACCCTCAAATCGATGAATCAAGCAACGAACGAAAACACCCAAAAATAGCTCCGAAAATGACACGAAAATCACAAAGAGCTAAGAGAGGGAAATCATCACAACACCGAATGCTTCCATACATCCAGAGGTCAGAGTCTATACAAGAATCTAGCCTAAGGAAATACAAGGAAAAGAAGCAGTCCAGAGCGGATAATCCGGGGAAGGAAAAACTAGAGCCAGAGAGAGAGATACCATCCACCTCTCTGCTATATATATGAAGTTCACCAGAGGAGGAAAATGACCACGCTACCCGTATAACTTAGACTTAAGATACACACGCCTCAGGGGCATTTTGGTCAAGTCTTCAGATATTCCCATCGAGCGGACACGCTTCCACCGCGGACTTGCTTAGCCTCGACGCAAGCCCCGCGATCACACCACGTGCCCCCCGCCTCGAAGCTTCTCGACGCTCCCGGATCACCGTCTCCGTCGCATTGGGCCTTCGGCCTTGGTTTTGAGGCCCAAACCAAGAAACCATCCTTCGATGGTTTTGTGGGCAAACCACCAAACCCCGCGTGCTAGTTTCGGCCTCGAACCGCTATACCTTGCACAGGCTCATGTCCATGACTTCAACTTGCTCCTCTTGCACCGCACGACTCGCACTTGACCCCATCAGCCTCCAGGTCCATCGAACCAAGCCTACTTGCCTCTCCATCACCCGGAGGCCACCACAGCTAAGGCCTTTCGCGCTTGTTCTTCACCTGCACCAACACGAGTCAAGCTGCAACCTGTACCTACACACTGAGCCAAGCATCAGTCCACACCACGTTATCATTCACTCATCACTGAGGAGCGACCCACCACTGGTCTTCGGACACTCCTGGTCCTCAGGGTGCTCTCATACCAGTTTGAGAGGCTCGTCATGGGAGGAGGACGGGAGTTGGCAGCACAGTGCCACGGAGCAACGCCGGCCTGTCCGCACAGGGCCGCGCATCACTTGCATAGTGACCAGGGTCAGCCACACAGTGATGGGGTTCTGCCACACAGTGATGGGGTCACACGCGCAGAGCTCCAGGCAGTGTCAGCCACGCGGCGTGGGAAGCGATTCGCCTTTGACTTTGGCATCCCGCAGCAGATCAAGGCATTTAATGCTCTTGTCAGGCGAAGCGGATGGGCGGGGTGCCGTTGGTCGAGGGGCGGCCTCGGGCGAGGCGGAATTTGATATTCGCTCGAGGGGGGCCGAGGCCCTCGAGCGAGGTGGAACTTCGCTCGAGGGGGCCGGGACCCTCGAGCGAAGCGGAGATGGGGTGCACGAGCGAGCCCCCTTAATGGAAGGGCTCGAGCGACGGTTGGGCCGTAGCAGACCATGGGCCTTGCGCATGCTATGTCCCCTTTTGGTACACCGTGGCTTGGTCGTGGGTGATTTGTGTTTTCCAAGAGTGATTATCCCCTTGGTTAGGGGACCCTTTATGACTGTCCGCGACAGTAGCCCCCAAGCCTTTACTGGAATGGGGACCAGTCCCGCAAAGGCTGGTGGTCCTGAGGTGGTGTTCTTAGGTGCTCTGTATGGGATTTTCCCCTTTGAACACGCGTGAATTTCCGTGGGGGCGCACTAGCACACCCGTGGGTGTAGCCCCCGAGGCCTTGGAGGAGTGTGTACACTCGTGCAAGGGTTATAAGCGTTTGAGTGACGGGCTCGCCTGGTGTTTGTTTCGGCCGGCCTCAGCGATATTTCAGCCGGCATCGACGATCTACGCAGGTGGAGCAGCGCCGAACTCGTCTGGAGTGTTCTCCGGAGGGTTTGCTTAATTATTCGGGGGGTTGACCCTCCACAGGTCCTCACAACCGTGTGATACATTCAGAGGGTGTGGCCGTGATGCGAGGAGCCCCCGAGCCCTGGCCCAGGTAGGGACGATCAGGAGAAGTCCTCGGCTTTGTGCTATGACCCTCGTCGGCCTTCCGCAGGGAGGAGGGGTGAGGCGATCCATGCTTCCCTCAAACGGGCTGCGAGTCATGGATGCCTCGGTGAGCTGTTAACAGATAGTTCAAGTGGGCGTCCGTGCCCCGTTCGATAAGGCTCGGCTCATGGTCTGGAGACACGTCCATAAGAGCGCTCACAAAGGTTTGCTAGGCAGGGCTTCGCCCCATTCGATAGGGGCCGAGGGCGCGGAAGCACTCACTCGATGGGATCCCTCGACTAGCTGCCTTTGTCTTGCCTTGAACACGACATGTGGGGCGCCCTCGAACTTCGTGTTTGGGGATAGGCTTGATGGCGCACGCCCTGGTCATCCCTGACTCTGTTGATCTGAAGTGCCTGTTCGAACCCTCCGCAGGTCAGGATTCGAACCCCTGATCAGTAGGGCCTTGCGGGGAGCGCCACGCGTCCCCGTCTTTTGCGTATCTGTGGTGCCTGTTGAATCCTCGTCGGGCCAGGCTTCGAACCACTGATCGGTAAGGGCCTCGCTATGAGGTGCATCTGTGGCGCCTGCCGTACCCTCGGTGGGCCAGGCCTCGAGCCACTAATCAGTAAGGGATTGGAGGGGAAACGCAGGATGCCCCCCGAACTCCATGTTCGAGGGTAGGCTCGAGCGAGCACGTCCTGGCCGTTCCTGGCTCCATCGATCTGGGGGGGCCATCGAACCCTTTCGAGGGGCCAGGCCTCGAGCCCCTGATCAGTATGATTCGAGGGGTTTGTCTTACCTTGGAAGGAGCTCCCGACGTTTGGTCTTCGGTCGTGGACCGAATCGTGGCCACGCGCGTGTGGTTGTGGCTGACGTGGCACGGAGTGGGCGAAATGGGTGCACCTTTTTAGGCGAGGTGGTGTGGGTAGCAGGCGGTTTTGAAGTGACGTGCTACAGTGCTCCTAGTCTTACCACACCGCAATAATCACTGTCGTGCACGCGCGCGTCGGTTTTCGTGCGATGGGGCCCTGCTGTCAGTGACAGGCGGCACCCACCACATTTACTACAGTTGCCCCCCGTGCCCGTTCCGTTCCCCTCCTACTCTATAAAATAGGAAGTGCGGGGAGGGGATTTTTTTACCTTAGCCATTTGCCATCGCCGCTCCCAGTTTCGCCTTCTTCCGCATTCTTGAGCTCTGTCGCAAGAGATCCGCGCGTGTCCGCTCCACTTCAGTCCAGTTCCCCACTCCCTTCCTCCCCAGCTATGGTTCAGATGGGTGATGCCGTGGCGTGGAGCCCGTCGACCGTGGACGAGCACTCCCTGCTGGGGCTCGTCGCCGGTGGGTAGCTATCAAGGATCACGGACCCGGCGAGGCCGGAGTGGATCGTGCCGCCGGCGTCGCATCGGGAGCCGAACCCCCCGGAGGGTTACGTTGTGAGCATCGCGCGCCTGCACGAGTGGGGATTCAACGCCCCCGCGAGTAGGTTCATGCGGGCTCTGTGCTACCACTACGGGGTGGAGCTCCACAACTTCGCTCCCAACACCATCTCGCAAGCGGCGACTTTTCTCGCCGTCTACGAGGGATTCCTAGGAATCGAGGCGCACTAGGACCTGTGGGTTCACCTCTTCCGGGGTGAGCTTCACACGGTCATCGGTGGGGCGAAGGGGTTGCACAGGCCCATTCGCGCCGGTGGCCTCACGTTCATGGTGCGTGAGAGTAGGAAACACCTGTACCTGCCCTGCACCATGACATCGAACTACACCGACTGGGAGAAGGGTTGGTTTTACCTGCGGGACGATGGTGCCAGGCTCCCGACATACACCGGGAAGGTGTAGACGGAGCGGCCGGAGGAGTGGGCACATAGAGTGTCCGGCCCGGAGTGGTGGAAGAAGCTTGAGCCTTTCACCGCCACCCTGCGCACGTTGGCGGAGGCCGAGCTGACCGCGGTGGTTGTCATCGCGAACTTCCACCAGCGGTTAGTGATCCCGCTCATGGAGAGGACGCTCCCCATCTTCAAGATGACGGAGGGCACGGACCCTGCGGCCCTGGTGAGCTCGCGGAAGTTGGAGGAGCCACTCCTTTAGACGTACGCGACCACGAGGGCGAAGCGTGCGGTGGAGACTAGGAAGATGAAGTGTGGCGACGACGACCTGTAGTTGTTCAAGATGCGCCCCGAGGAGGGCTATTTTCAACTGGTAAGAGATTGCCCCTTGCTCCGCCCATTTTGGTTTGATTCACTCTTGGCCAACTGTTCTGATCGTTGTTTCGATGACATGGATTAACCTGCAGCGCCTACCCATCAGAGCCCCCCACACCCAATTCTCGCACGGCTAACCGTGCCCAGCAGCAGCAGCAGAAGGCGAGGAAAGACGCAGAGGAGGAGACGAAGAGGAGGAGGCAGGCGTGGAAGGATGCGTATGACAAGGAGTTCCTGAGGCGGGAGAGGGAGGGTCGCTCCCCTCCGACAACCCCGGAAAACACGCCGGAGCTGGACGACAACAGCGACCACGGGGAGCTGCCCACCATGGAGAAAGAGGAGGAGGTTCCCTCGACCTTGACGACGAAGGGCAAGGGGGCCCTCGTCAAGTCCGTGCCTTCCACAGCACGGGTTCGCGTTGCGCCTACCTCCGCGGTGGGCACAGCATCCCTTGGTGGGGGTGCGTCATCGAGGGGTCCGCCCGGCTCGGGGGTGCGCAGTGTTGACGGTCGAAAAGTGCTGCTTTTACACCGTCAATACCTGCATAAAATAAATGTAAAAGGATCATCAACACTAGAATAGAGCTTGATACTGATGATTTCCACAAGTGTTGGTGTTTCTAGCTTTTGTTGCAGGATGCACCGAATTGCGTGCCAAACGGTACAATTGAGAGCAAGTAATCCAAAGGCTATTAAAGGACGTCATCATAAACATCCTCAAATGCCAATTTGGACTACACCATTGCGACGGGCTCATCGAGACGATCGAAATGGACATATTATATGCCTACATCAAGGTTCGTATGAAGGAGATACACAAAAGACGAAATAGCTGACATCAGCGGGGCCCACACAGCACTTCTTCGTACCGCAGACGCGCAGAGATACTCAGAGGGGGCCACGTGGCGGGTGACCATTCGCCGAGAGCCGGCGCAGCGGATCGCCTACGGGGCCAGCGCAGCTGCGCGCGATCCCGCGGCTGCCACGTGGCATTCATCTGTTAGTTCTCCGTCCCACACACGGATCGCGCTCGGGGAAAGGACGCGGGCTCCCACGCGGTTCTGTCGGCCAGGACGCGTGGCACGTTGCCATAGCGCGGGCGGCAACGTACGGCAGAAGAAGCGCACGCGCACGGTTCAGCCGCGGGGCCCGGGGGCACGTGTCGCGCGCAGGAGGCACGCGGGAGGCGGTGCCGCGGTTGGCGGCCGGTTGGCCTGCGGTTCAGCCCCGGTTCACCCTTTTTAGTTCCGGTTTTCACTACAGATCACCTTGGATGCTCCGGTTCTTGCTGGTTCTGGCCCGGTTTCTCTCGGTTCTTGCTGCCACGTGTCACCATATGATAGGTTGCGCCCAGGGAAGCTGAAAAAGTGGAGGTACTTGGAGCACCAAAGCAAGCCACCCCTCCTCTATAAATAGGAGGGGAGGGGCTCCCATTTGAGACACATCCCTCTCTCCCTCTCCTCTCATTCTCTCTTGGAGTTGTGTGTGTGATTAGAGTGCTAGGTAGGATAAGGTGAGGAGTGAGTTGATGTCCTCGTGGATGCCTGTTCTTCATTTAGATCAAAGTGAGTATTTCAGCATTTCTTATTTAGACTATAGTGGACATCATGCATGATTGATTTGTTCTTGTGTTCGTGGCTCGTTCATAAGTTAGAGGCTTGTGTTCTTCATGACACAAGGCTTCGATCCTTTAGAGCCAGAGCAGTAGTTCATATACTTGTTTGCATACTCTGATCCTGTTTAGTTAAGTAAGTCCGCTGTATCTCGTTCAGTTGCATCCATAGTTTCCTTTCTGCTCTGTAGCTCAATGACTAGATCTGATTCTGATATTTCCCTTGTTTGTGGGATCGTATCTATACGGTTGCTATAGTATAGTTAGCGGGCTAGCATACGTAACCGCACTATAGTATTTATCTGGGGTACAGACGTGGTGTCTGGGCCCTGGTTTTCCTGCGAAGACCACGTGTGGGGGATATACCCCCCGGGTCCCACACGAAGGGGCTTCATGTCGTGTATTCATATACGTATGGGCCCACCCGAGTGGGGATACGATACGACGTACGGATCAGGATGAGGCGGCGCCCGAGGAGATATCATCCCATGAACAAAGATCGGTTAGTTAGGAAAGATATTGCTTGAGCCGGAAGGCCAATCTTGTAATCGGTTAGCTATAGATTCTCTAAGATCTGTAAACCCTGCTCCCCAGGCTATATAAGGGCGGCAGGGACCCCCCTCAGAAACAACTCCATCTGATTCCCAATCGTGGAACCATCAATACAACACACCGAGCACAGGACGTAGGGTATTACGCCTCCCGGCGGCCTGAACCTGGATAAACCCTGTGTCCTTTGTTCACCATCTAGCTCTAGTCTCGGCGATCCCCACCAAACAATCTACCACCATAGCCTACCCCGTGGTGGACTGCCAGTCCATTGCACTGACAGTTGGCGCGCCAGGTAGGGGTTCGCCGCGATAGTTTGTGAGCTTGATGGCCGCAGTCAAGATCCCTGCTAGTTGCCTTGCCCTCGCCGCGTTGGGAGCGGGTATCCCTTTCGGGAGCTTCGATCCCGTCTCCACCGTCGACGAGCAGGCGGCTGGCTACGTGACTCCTCCTCAGGGTCACATCATCATCAGGGAGATTCCATGCGTTCTCTCCGACACCGCGATCACCACGGAACAGCCTTCCGGAGCGGTTTCCACACTGCCCGCGAGGGGAAGACCGACTACCAGATCTAATCTGGACAGGCCCAAAGCCTGCCGAGTGCTTTTCGGCACGCCGCAGCAAGCCCGGAGGCCAACCCTCTCGGTTCAAGATCTGACGGTTGAAGGGTCATCGAACCCTCCCGCGGACGATCTGGTTGAATCTTTCGGCCGGGTCATTAGTCACATGGCTGACACCATCACCATCTGCGAGGAAACCCTGGGTACCCCGCAATTCGAGTGCTTTCCCTTCAGGTTAAAGAGCACCGCCGCCTCCATAATCACGGAGAAGGTAAAGCGAAACCTAGCGGTGAACCATGCGCCCAAGCCAGTTGAGTAATACTTGGATGACGATTTGCCGCGCTTCGTGAACGTGGTTCTCTCCCCCATGCGAGAGGCGAACCGCGACGCGTCCCTCCTCCCCATACTGGAAGAGGAAGAGGATGGTCAACTCTACGACTGGACCACGAATGAGTCAGAGGGTGAGCACCGCTCAGGCCGATCTGCTGGGTGATCTGGCCCCGAGTACGTTTCGGATGGGTCCTTTGCGTCCCTCGAGGCGGCTCTCGGCCTGGACGGAAGCTCTCCCTCCTGTGGGTCCAACGACACGGTCCTGATCAGCTCTTCAAGCTCACCTTCCGATCTGTCCGATGGGAGCTGGACGCCTGCCTTTGTCTACGCGGCAGCACCAGGGGCTCCGCCGGCAATCTCCAAGGACGAGCGCACTCAGGATAACGAGACGGCCGCACAAAAGGCCGAACGATTATGGAAGAATGCGGACCGAGCGTGACGGCGCCGAGAGGCCCAGGGCGACGAAGAGGAGGACGAGGGCTTTCAAAGCTCCGACCGCCCGCGCCGCAACAGACGACAGCGTCGCACTCGCTGCTCGAGCAGAATTCCGCCCCGAAGGCTCGAGGAAGACTTCACCCTCGACTACGATGGGCACAAGGTCTACGCGACCCCCAAAGCAAATCTCATTGTACTAAATGAGGCGGTTGAGAGGCTGCCTCCAACTATGCCAGACATTGGGCGCATACGGGCCTTGGTGCAGGCCGCTGCAACCCAGCACAACCGCGTCGATCCCTCCCTGCCAGTTGGGCAGGGGGAGACGGAGGGTACTCGCCGCTCGCGCTACAAGAGAGTGCGACGTGATGAAGGTGAAAACTTGCGCGACCGGCTCCGCCGCCGCGACGCAAGGACCACGATCAACCGCAACCGCGAGGAGCGCCGCCGTCAGGAGTCGAGGCGACGCAACGACTACGACAAGGAGCATGGAGCCCCTCATCGCCGAGAAAGATGCGGCGACTCGCAGAGCGGGTACGAAGACTACTACTCGGATTCCTACGAGAAGTCCGGGGATAGCTACAGCTCCTACGAGCGGCCGGCCGACGGACGCTGCGGAGGTCGAGAAGGTGTCCCGTCCTATGACGGCTTCCTCTCCCTCTCAAAAAGGCTACGTCGGGTGACATGGCCCCGAGGTTTCAAATTGTCCGATGTCGACAAGTACGATGGCACGTCAGACCCCGCGCAATGGCTCCAGATCTACTCCACCACGGTCAAAGCTGCAGGAGGAAACGCCGACGTGATGGCGAATTACTTGCCCATAATGCTCACGAAGGGGTGCAGAAACTAGCTTGCGAGGCTCCTGAGGAACTCCATTACATCCTGGGACGACCTCTGCAAGTTCTTCATGAGCCAATACTCCGGTACATGGGAGAGGCCGGGGTACAGGAGGATGCTGGATCAGATCCGGCAGCGCAAGAACGAGGTGCTACGCTCGTACATTCGGTGCTTCTCCGAAAAGAAGAACTCTCTTCCTTTCGTCGAGGAGCACGACGTCATCAGCGCCTTCCAGCATGGACTGGCTTACGGCAAGCTGGTGAATAGGTGGGCCTAGAAGCCCCTGAGGACCGTAAACGAGCTCTTCGCCACAGCCAACAAAGAGGCTGACGGTGAAGAGGCAGAACGCGAGCAGCTGAAGCACATCAAGTCTCGCTGGGAAGACGATGATTCCCCACGTCCGCGTCGGCCACGCCATGATCCGAACCGAGAGGGAGAGACCTCCCAGCAGGGCACACGGCGTAACAGGAGGTGCAAGCCGACTGAGGTCGTGGCGGCTGTAGAGCCCACCCCGAAGCGCATGGACCCGTCTGAGTTCCAGAAGATGCTGGACATGCAATGCCCGTACCACAAGAACCATAAGCACTCGGCTCGCGACTGCTTCGGCTTGAAGAACCACTTCTCCGGGAAGGGACGCTCCAAGGGTTCCTTCAAGGATGACAAGAGCAAGGGAAAGCGCGCTCCCCCAGCGGATGATGACGAGGAAGACTTCCAGGTTGCCGACCGTACGGTCAACATGATCTACGGCAGCCCGGACCAGATCGAGGGGAAGCGCAAGGCAAAGCTCACAAACAGGTTACTGGTGTACGCGGCCCAGCACAGCACGCCCCAGTTCCTGCGGTGGTCGGAAGTCCCAATCACCTTCAATAGGGAGGACCACCCAGAGGCAGTCGTCAAACCTAGGCGGTACCCCCTCGTGTTGAAGCCTACGATTCGCAACGTGGGACTTTGCAAGATGCTGGTGGACGGAGGCAGTGGCCTCGATATATTGTTTGCCAGCACACTCAAGGAGTTGGGCCTCACTCCCCTGGACTTGAGCCCGACCGATAAGCCTTTCTTCTGGAACGTACCCGGAGATCCTTCAGTACCACTCGGTCAGATCTCTCTGCCAGTCACCTTTGGCACGATCGAGAACTACCGGACAGAGTACATCCGCTTCATAGTGGCGGACTTCAAGACAGCCTATCATGGCATACTCGGCAGGCCGGTGCTAGCCAAATTCATGGTGGTGCCCCCACTATACCTACATGGTGCTGAAGATGCCTGCGCCAAACGGGGTCATTACCCTCAAAGGTGACTCCAACACAGCCAGTGCCTGCGAGAAGGAGAACCTCCACATCGCTGCCACCCAGGACCTCTCCAGGTGCACTGCTGAAGTCCTGGCGGCTACCAGCAAGCTCGACCCAGTAGATCTGGAGATCCCGACCAAGAAGCCGGTGACGGAGGCAATCCAGCGGGAGAAGGAGGCCGTGAAGAAGGTGTCACTCAACCTTGAGGATCCCTCGAAGACGGCGGCCATAGGGGCCAACCTGGACCCTAAATAGGAAAGCGTGCTTGTCGAGTTCCTGCGTGCTAACTCTGACATATTTGCCTGGAAACCAGAGGATATGCCAGGAGTGCCCAGAGAGCTCGCCGAGCACTCCTTGAAGGTTGACCCGAATGCTAAGCCGATCAAGCAAAAGGTTCGTCGGTTCGTGGCTGACCGCAAGGAGGCAATAGGGGTAGAAGTTACGAAACTGTTAGCTGCCAAGTTTATCAAAGAGGTGTATCACCCAGACTGGCTGGCTAATCCAGTTCTTGTATCCAAAAAGAATAAGCAATGGAGAATGTGCGTTGATTATACTGATCTCAACAAACACTACCCCAAAGACCCCTTCACCCTCCCGCGAATAGACCAAGTCATTGATTCATCGGCGGGCTGTGCCCTGCTCTGTTTCCTCGATTGCTATTCAGGCTACCACCAGATTAGCCTGAAGGTCGAAGACTAGATCAAGACGTCGTTCATTACGCCCCATGGCGCGTACTGTTACTTGACAATGTCCTTTGGTCAGAAGAACGCCGGAGTGACGTATCAGCGTGCCATCCAGGCATGCCTGAAGACACAAATTGGCGTAAACTACGAAGCATACGTAGATGATGTCGTGGTCCAGATTCGAGACCCCGATAATCTTATCAAGGACTTAGCTGAGACCTTCGCTAACCTGAGAATTTACCGATGGAAGCTTAACCCGGAAAAGTGTGTTTTTGGCATTCCCTCAGGAAAACTACTCGGACTCCTTGTAAGCAACCGCGGCATAGAGGCAAACCCAGAGAAGATCCACGCGATCACTCGGATGAAGCCCCCCAAATGCCAGAAGGACGTGCAAAAGCTGGCCGTGTGCATGGCAGCACTCAGTCGGTTCATCTCTCGACTCGGAGTACGGGGATTGCCCTTCTTCAAACTCCTCAAACATCAAAACGATGATTTCAAGTGTGATAAAGAGGCCCAGAAGTCTTTCCTGGAACTCAGGAGCTATCTGCAAAAGGCCCCCATCCTCACAGCACCAGAGCAGGGGGAAACACTCTACCTCTACATCTCAGCTACCACACATGTGGTCAGCACGGTCCTAGTTGTGGAGCGCAAAGAGGAAGGACATGCGTACGCCGTCCAGAGGCCGGTCTACTTCATAAGCGAGGTGCTGACCGACTCTAAGGTGCAGTACAATCAGGCGCAGAAACTGCTCTACGCACTACTAATCACCGCACGCAAGTTGAAGCACTACTTCGAAGCTCATAAAATCGTCGTAGTTTCCAACTACCCCATAGGCAACATCCTGCACAACAAAGATGCCATGGGAAGGATCGTGAAGTGGTCCATCGAGTTGGCCGCACATGACATAACTTTCGTACCACGCAACACGATCAAGTCGCAGGTACTCGCAGATTTCGTCGCAGAATACACGGAGATCCAGACGCCATCCACTGCCGCTGAACCTAAGTACTGGACCATGTACTTTGATGGATCACTCAGGATTAAAGGAGGCGGGGCTGGCATAATTTTCATCTCCCCAATAGGAGAGAAACTGCGATTCGTGCTGCAGGTCATGTTCAAGGTTTCGAACAATGCGGCCGAGTACGAGGCGGCCCTCCACAGGCTCCGTATCGCTCGGGATAAAATACTTGATGGTCAAGGGCGACTCTGCCTTGGTGGTAAACCAGGTTAACAAGAAGTGGAACCGGACCATCGAGAAGATGGACGCATATTGCGTGAAGATCCACAAACTCGAAGGCAAGTTCTACGGCTTAGAGTTTCAGCATGTACTCCGTGATGATAACAAGGCGGCCGATGAGCTGGCAAATATGGGATCCACGAGAGCCCAGGTACCACCGGGTGTCTTTGTTCAAGACCTGATCAAGCCTTCCATCAAGAACCCCGATGCGCAAGTCGATCCATCAGAAGAACTCGGCGAGGTCCTGATGATTGAACCACAACCCGAGTGGATCTCCGAGATGGTCGAGTACATCAAAGATGGCACGCTCCCGAACCCTCCACCAGGTCAGGAAAGGGAGACGCGAGCGTTGCACGAACGGATCAGTCACATGAGCAAGAACTATGTCCTGATCGGCGACAACCTGTACCGCTGAGGCGGACAGTCCCGAGTACTCCAGAAGTGCATACCGGAGGAAGAGGGACGACAACTCCTAGCGGAGATTCATGGTGGCATGTGTGGCAACCATGCCGGAGCAAGAACCATTGTTGGAAAAGCTTTCCGGTCTGGCTTCTACTAGCCTACGGCCGTTGCAGACGCTGAGACGTTGGTGAAACATTGCGAGGGATGCCAATTCTTTGCAAAACAAATACACGTTCTAGCCCAAGCTCTGCAGATGATACCCGTTTCATGGCCCTTCGCGTGCTGGGGACTCGACATGATCGGGCCTTTCAAGAAAGCATCCGGAGGGTACGACCTTATCCTGGTAGCAGTTGAAAAGTTCACCAAATGGATAGAGGTCAAGCCAATCAAGGCGCTCACGGCTGCCAAGGCAGCCGAGTTCATAGGAGAAATCGTGCATAGATTTGGTGTCCCTAACAGGACAATAACAGACCTGGGTACTAACTTCATAGGAAGGGAGTTCCAGGAATATTGCGACGAACTCCTCATCAAGGTGGCACGCGCCTCAGTCGTGCACCCACGTGCCAATGGCCAAGTCGAGCGAGCTAACGGAGCGGTGCTCGAGGCACTCAAGAAGTGCATCTTCGATCGCCTGAAAAAGTACGCGACCCGCTGGCTACGCGAACTCCCTGCAGTACTCTGGGGACTGCGGACACAGCCGAGTCGTGCTACTGGTCAGACTCCTTTCTTCCTGGTATATGGATCTGAGGCAGTGCTCCCCACCGGCCTCATGTTCAATGCCTCGAGAGTTGAAGTATACGACGAAAACGAGGCTGAGAAGGCGCGGATTGAGGATATCGACAGCATCGAGGAAGGACGGCTCGCGGCAACGATTCAGGCAGCTCGGTACGCCCAAGCTTTGCGGCGTTACCATGATAAAAATGTGTAGGAAAGAGCTTTTTGCATTGGAGATCTAGTCCTACACAGGATCCAAAGCAAGAAGGATATGAACAAGTTGGCAGCCCCATGGGAGGGGCCATTCATAGTGAAGGAAATCAGTAGGCCGGGTGCTTATCGGCTGATGCGGGAGGACGGCTCGGATGTGCCCAACTCATGTAACATCGAGCACCTACGCCGCTTCTACCCATAATAAAGCTATGTATCACTTTCTGTTCAAAGTCTTTTGTACATTATCCATGTTAGCAGTCTGTGGCAATGAATTCAGTTTCATGTCTCATGAAGTTTCTCTACTTCGCTCTTACATCTGCTTGCATGCCCTTTTCTCACCCAAGTTTCAATTCTGAAACCTGGGGACTGTTTTACATACAGCAAAGTTTTCCATGTTAAAACTAAATAACGCTCATCTAACTGTATCTAATGACTCATAAAGTACTCGGTAGCATACGTCTTAAATCGTGGGTTGAGGTTTTCGCCAAGCTAAGGTACTACGCGTGTATGAGAGTACGCCCTCTGCGCTAGGAAACTAAGGCCAACGAGCCTACGATTTCCCGTAATAGACTAACTACCAGAGAAATTAACAGTACAAAGACACCGTCAAAGTAAAGCGCCTACTTAAAACTACTGATGTCAACGAACCAAAGTACTGGTGCACCCACAGCACCGCAAAATATTACAACTTTTAACTTTTAAAGTTTTTATGGCTGGGACAGGAGGGCATCACCATCAGCTTCTTCATCAGCCGCCACCACGACGTCGTCAGCAAGCTGCTCCGCCGTGTCCTTCAGCTCCTCCAGTAGTCGCTCAGCCTGTTGTGGCGACGTTCCGCGAGCAAAGCCACCGCAGAAGCGATCCACGCTGATCGAGGGGTAGAAGGAGCGGAAGATGGCGAGGCAGTGGCTGGCACTCGCCACGCCGACCTCGCGAAGATAGCCGGGGAAGTGCGCCGCCGCCGCCTGAGCACGCTCCAGAAGGGTTGGCGGACGCACCACCAGATCACCGAACTGTCGCACGGAGGAGGACTCGGCAAGAGGTGCAAGCTCGTACAGGATGGGGCACATTGCCTCGCCGAGAGCTTTGAACTAAGCCCTCTCCGACGTGATGCGGGCCTCGAGATCTGCATATTAGGCAAATTGTTTTTTGCCGGAAATCTGCTCAACGTCAGGAGCACTTATCAACAAACATTCAGGGATAACACGGGAGTGCAAGGTAACCAACCTGACAGCTCTTTTCACAACACAGCGGCCTGCCTGTACGCCTCCTGGCCATCCTGCTGGAGCTTCTTCATGCGGCCCCACAGAGATTTGAGCTCCTCCTCCGCCTTGGCCCGAGCTATTGCCAAGAGATGATCAACACGAAGTACTCGGGCAACGGCGAAACAAAAGCAAAACATAATCAACATACCTTCCTGGTTTTCCTCCGCCGCCGCCTGGAGCGTTGCCTCGCTCGCCTCAGTAGCCGCCTTCTCCTGACACAGCCTCTCCACCTCCCGGTTGCTGCTGTCTCACTGAGCGACTGCTTGCTGCTCGAGACGCTCCAACTGGGCGCGCAGAGTGGCGTTCAGATCAGCAGCGGTGCCGATGCGCTCGAGCACAGCGCTCTTGCACGCAGACTCCGAGGCCACGGTCTGTCACGACTCAGCAAGAGATCAATCAACTACAGCTAGCAAGCGTTCACAACAACAAGAGGAAGAAAGAATTACCTCGGCAAGCTGGAGGGTCCTCCGCGCAATGGTGACGAGCTCCGCGCGGTTCTCGGCGTCGATCACCGGATCCCCAAGCACTTCATCCACACGAGTGCCACGCACCTGGGCGAGGTGTCCAGGGCGTGGCGGGCTGAGACGCGGCTGAGGGAGCTCACGCTGGATCTCCTCGATGCCAGAAGCTTCAGCCACAGCAGCGCCGGGAGCTGCAACGTGTCCAGCCCCATGCTGGGGACTAGAGTCACGAACAGCAGCATCAGTAGCGACTGCCGCAGCATCAGGAACCCCCGACGCAACAGCTGGGCACCCATCAGAAGCACTCGGGTGTGGCGACACCGGGGTGGCAGGCGGCAGGGACGACTGGCGACTTCGGCAGGGAGGTTACAGGGACCTCTGTTCGTACAAACAAGACATAAAGATCGCTTTCCAACCCTATGAACAAAAAACAAGGATGGACGATTTCAAGAAAACTTACTCGGAGGACACACGGACACAGGTACGACGCAGAAAACTGTTGCCAGAGGAGGCGGATCGCTTCACCCCACTGACCGCTGCCGTAGGTACTGGTAACGGTGTTGCAGCGGCAGCCTGTGCAGTTCGAGGGGTGGGGCGCGCAGCGTCCGCCACTGGTGGCACTGGGCCCGATGGCTCAGAAGGAAGAGAAGACGTGAAGTGACCGGTTGGCGCAGGCACCGACTGAGCCGTCGTCACCGAGGGAGCTTCGCCAATGTCAAAGGAGGGGGACCTCCTCCTCCTCGTCCTCCGACAGCACAAGCTTGCGCCGGCACACCTCTGGCTCGTCGATCTTGAGTGACCCAGGGGGCGCACGCCGCGCCTCAGGATTCCGGCTGCCCTTGCGTTCCTTGCCCTTGGCGGCCGGTGTGGCACGCTTCTCCTCCGGAGCAGGGGCTGCTGGCCGACGGAGCACAGGCCGGATCGTCTCACCGCCACCCACCGCAACGTGAGCCCTGGTGCGCTCCATCCGCTGCAGCTCGCCAAGGCGACCGGCCAAAGGACCCTGTCCGGCTAACGAGCCAGGCACAGGCGCCACAGAGACAAAAGCCCTGCGATCCTACAATTTCGCAGACAAACAAGTAGAACCATTTCATCAAACATCTGATGGGCACATGTTCATGCCCTAATGGGCGCCCCAAAACCGTTACCTCAGGCGGATAGTTCGCCAGGTTGAACGGCTTCGGCGCGTCGCGGTTGGAGATGACGGTGCTGGGAACGAAGCACTGACGGACGTGCTCCTTCAGCTCCATCACTCTCCCCAGTTCTGTCGCTCACCGCGCCGTGTCGTGGTCGTCGCCGGCATACTCGTACGCGGGGCGTACCCTGTCCCGGAGCGGCTGCGTGCACCGGATGGCGAAGCTCCCATCACCGTGACGCCAGTGAGCCCGGCCTCCTTCAGCTTCCGGATATGCTCCAGCAGCACGGACACCTGCCCCATCTCCGCCTGGTCAAGCTCTTCATCTCAGCATGGGAGAGGAGTCGGCCGCGCATCGATGTTGCAGGGCACTGCCGGAGCATGGTTGGTGGTGTAGAACCACTCCGAGTGCCAACCCTTGTTGGAGCTGACGAGCAGCACCGGAATGTACTCGGCAGAGTGCCTCTGCTTGAGCTGGAACCCGGCGCCGCCCACCACTCGGGGCTTCTTGGCAGTCGGGTGGGGCTTCACCCAGAAGAAATACCGAAAGAGATCGAAATACGGGGCGATTCCAAGAAACGCCTCGCACAAATGCACAAAGATGAATATGTGCAAAATAGAGTTGGGGTTGAGATGGCACAGCTCCAAACCGTAGTAGTAGAGCAGACCGAGGAAGAAGGGATGCGCGGGCAGGCCGAACCCGCGGAGGTAGGCCGACTCGAAGATGACGGCGTCGTCGGTCGACGGTGTGGGGAACTCCTCCCCCGCAGCGGGCCGCCATCCCTCGACGGCGGACTCGAGCAGCACGCCTCCCAACACCAGGGCGGTGAGGCGCTCCGTCGTGGAGATAGAGCGCACCCACTCCTCGCTCCGCATCGGCAGTGGAAGCGGGGACGACAACGACGGAGATGGCGAGCACCTTGCCTCGGAGGCGCCGCGCCTTGACTTCTTGGAGTGCCGGCGAGATCCACCAGATGTCATCCTCGCTGCGCTCGGGGACTTGGGCAGGGAGCGGTCTACACCCTCGCTACGCTCGGGGACTCCCCGGGAGCTGCGGCTTAGATACGGCGCGGCGCCGGATCTAGATCTGCAGCCTCGCTGGAGCTAAATCCGGTGAGGATCGAGCTAATGCGGCGATGGATCCGGCGGATCGGAGGCAGAGCGGCCGGAGAGGGAAGAGAAAAGGGCGGCTGCGTGGTTTCCTATGGGAAGCGAAGCGACGTGACTGTAGGGGAGCGCGTGGCGAGCCACGCCTCTGGGCTGCCTTAAATGTGGCAGACGGAACGGTGGTCGTGGCGGGCCCCACCACCCGTGCGGTCGCGTCGCCACGGCGCGGGAGATTCATCTCGTGAGAAACTCGCGAGTACGACTCGCGTACGGTGCGCCAGCTCAAGCCTTATCCGTGACGCTTCCGATTCCGGTTACTGGGCCTTAACAGGCTGTGGCTCTAATTGGGCCGAGGGGTTAAAACCTTCCCTTCTACGGGAAGACACCCTTAAAAGTAAAAATGGCCTTCCAAAAATCATTGGTTGGCTTAAACCACTCAGAGGCCGTGACCCAGAGTCACGTACTGCCAGGTTATCAGATAACCCGCCCTTGAAGATTTGGTTTTAACTCCTAAGAGAGTTTCAAAAATCTGCTAGCTCATGAGTGTTCTCCCAGAGGCATGCCATACACAAGGCAAAGTTGTTCAGAAGTCACGATTATGATGACTAGGGCAGGTGACCTCGCGCGAGTGCTCCGTGAGAACACGGTGGGCCATACAACAAATTTGGCATAGGGCCGGAGCTCTAACCAAACATCGTACCGGGTCAGATGACCCGAGTGGTACTCTCCCAAATGGGATGATGGTAATACCAAACTAAACCCTTTTTAGAGCTTCGAAATAGTTACTTTAACTATTCCGAACCTCGGGGACTGCCCTAATGGGCGCATCTGGAGATGCGCCCATTCAGCGGCTAAAACCCGCCACCGCAATCACCCGGGATCATGCCAAGACAAAGTCTAATTGACTAAGGTCAGGGTCGGGGATACGGTAGGCGATCAGAGGTACCCTTTTTTCCAAAGGGGGCACCCGTTATAGAAGACATCAGGGAGCGGTCGCTTTGATTCTCTTTTTGACCCTAGATAAACCTCTTCAATCTTTATATAGGCTCAGGGATTAAGTGTGTACACTTCGTCTTTGACGAAAAGTGTACAATCTCCAATCCCGGATGATCTGAATAAATCACAAACATGGTGAAGAGCTCTCCTCAACCACCCGGCAACCACGAGTTTCAGCTTCAAGACCACTCGGCTGCACCGAAGGTCAGAACAGATGACGTGCAAAGCACTCGGACGAAAGGCATTAAGCACTCGGCTGAATGGCGAAAGTACACGAGAAGATGCACAAAGCTGAAGATCAAAGTTGCAGTCTGGTTAAGAAGCGCTCGGGGACTGCTGTGGGGGATATAGCCCCCGGGTCCCACACAGAGGGGCTTCATGATGTGTATTCGTATACGTATGGGCCCACCCGAGTGGGGATACGGTACGGCGTACGGATCAGGATGAGGCGGCGCCCGAGGAGATATCATCCCATGAACAAAGATCGGTTAGTTAGGAAAGATATTGCTTGAGCCGGAAGGCCAATCTTGTAATCGGTTAGCTATAGATTCTCTGAGATCTGTAAACCCTGCCCCCAGGCTATATAAGGGCGGCAGGGACCCCCCCTCAGAAACAACTCCGTCTGATTCCCAATCGTGGAACCATCAATACAACACACCGAGCACAGGACGTAGGGTATTACGCCTCCCGGCGGCCTGAACCTGGATAAACCCTATGTCCTTTGTTCACCATCTAGCTCTAGTCTCGACGATCCCCACCAAACAATCTACCACCATAGCCTACCCTGTGGTGGACTGCCGGTCCATTGCACCGACACCACGTACGATCGTAGCGTAGAGGTAGGCCACAGTGGTGACAGCCTGTTGGACCCTTTGTCAACCCTCTACGTCGCGTACCGAGTTCGGCTCGCTTGCCAGCACCTTGATGTGCTGTCACCCCGCAGGGACGACTGAGATCTGACAGAATACATCTTGAGAGCTAAGTCCCTTGAGGAAGTGCTTCTCAACCCATATCTATCCCAGCTGGAGTTTTGTGTCCTTGGACCATCTATACTAGAGTAGGAGATAGTACACACCGTTCCTTGGATTCGATACCCTTGGAATACTCTCCTTCCTTGGGGAAGTGCTACAGCAGTATTTTCGTGTGCTTGCGGTATACCCGGTGTCTCTTACACGCTCCCGCTAACCGGTGCCATAGTGGTGACGTTAAGAAACGCCAACAAGCATTTCTGGTGCCGTTGCTGGGGAACGGTTGCTGTATCTATCTTCGAACCTAGTGGTCCTCGTATTTATCTTTTTCGTTTTCTTCTACCTTTACCCCCGTTACCCATCATATATCCTTTTTGTTTCTTTTGTTCTACCTTTACCCCCGTTACCCTTTGAGATGCCTTCCTTTCAAAGCTTCTCTACCTCAAGGGGTGAGTTCGAAGAGTCATCATCATCTTCATCATCTGGCTATGAACTCCCCCCTGGCTTTTTAGCCATGGTTCAAGATCGACCATTCTTTGGAGCAATCAATGAAGACCCCTACCTCCATTTGGAGGAATTTGAGGAATTGTGTTCTAGTCTGGCTATGCCAGGTATGACACAAGACACCGTGAGGTGGAAGTTGTTTCCTTTCTCCCTCATAGGAGAGGCGGAACAATGGTACGCCCGCACTATAGAAAGTGTGAACGGTAATTGGGGAGAACTCCGAGATAACTTTTGCCACTCGTTCTCTCTCATGGAAAGGACGGAGCAATGGTACACTCGTGTAGCTTCTCTTCCAATAAGTATCCTCGATTTCGAGAAATTAGAGGAGGAGTCCCTAGGAGTGGCATGGGCTAGGTTCCTACACCTTTTGGTGTCGACACCTGGTCCGTCTTTACCCATCGATGTGTCATTATACATCTTTTGTGTGGGTCTAAACATGGATTCTGCCCTCTATCTAGACGTTATTGCCGGAGGTTTGTTCATGGAAAAAACTCCAATGGAAGGAAGAGAGATCCTAGATTCCCTCTTAGAAACCTCTTCTGTCCCTATTGATCACAACGAACCCAACCAAGAATCTGAGTTGAGCCATGAGGGTCCCTCAACATCCGAGTCCGAGTTTGCATCTTCCGTATCCCCAAACTTATCCGTTGAGCCCTCTCATGAACCCTGAACACCAAAGGAAGATGAAATTGAACCTTCGGTGTTCACTTGCAAATTCGAGGATGACCCATCTAGAAATCCTTCATACACCTCGAATTCTTTTGATGCCCAATTAGGGGAGGAACCTTATTCTGTCCATACCGATCATTCTAGAAATCTTTTGACAGAACCTTCCCTTAGGCCAGTGGTGCCTTCTCTACCTCCTGATCCTCCTGACGAAGCCTATCCTGAGGAGGCTACGAGAGAGGAATGGTCAGAGGGAGTGACACGCTTGTCCGAAGCAATTTGGAATAGCTCACCTTCTTTGGTTGTCCCTTGCTCTATTAGAGGCACTGTCGTAGAGGCCCATTGTAACCCCATCATGGAGGTTAACATCTTGCTATGGCACTTAGCGAAAACTCTTTTGGGCAGAGTTTCGCTAGCATCATCTGACATGCTCCTCAAGACTTGTCCCTTTGGACATGTTCTTGAATGTAGGGGGGTCGCAAGTGCCGTGCCGCTTATCATAGACGGGATCGAGGCAAGCCTAGACTTTCACATCTTCGATGTCCTTGATCTCGATCTTCTCCTAGGCTCCCCTCTAGAGCAGCTCTTCGATACATCTTTAGGGAGCCTAGATGATAAGCTTAGGGGAGTCGCTTCTGCCACTGCTACCCCTTGTCTGGGACATCCTATGGCAAAGCCTCTTCCCCAGCAAAACCCGCTCGAGAAGATGACACATACATCTCCATTCACATCATCCGAGCCCGTTCTCATTGAGGGTGTAGAACCTTCTACTCCTCATGAGTACGACTCGGAAGAGTCTCTTCACCTTTGTGAAGACAAATGATCGCCACCACTCTCGACCGAGTTTCAGCCTCTTCCCGCTGGCCCGTATCATGTTGCTCTCGATCATGGTCAAGAGTCAACATTGAGCTTCCACGATGACTCTCTTGAGATGGAGAATTCATGGGCCATGGAACCTTTCGAGGCACTTACTCTGGAGTCCGGAGGAAAGGATTCCTCACACGAGCATGGTAGTTTCATTGTTGATTCACCATACAGACCATGCTCGCATCATCTCCCTCTAGAGTCAGACTTGCTTAGTGCGCTGAGCATGCATGAGGGCTGCAACCACCTGATTGTCCTCTTTTCTAGAAAGTTCAGAAGGCTGGTTGTAGATGTATATGTCTATCATAAGCATTGCAGATTTTGTGTGTGCACTGTGGCACTAACCTTGCAGCTAAAGCTTCACTTTTACATCAAGGATTGGTGGTGAGACGGGAACGACACCACCAACGATAGCTGCAAGATGAAGTTCCCATGGTCGAGCTTATGACCTTAAATAAACAAAGCACTCCCAGGAGATAGCCTGGATTAGGGTAGGTTTTATTTCCTTTTTCAAATAAAAGCACGAGCATGTTTTTAGGATAAGTTGTCCTTCGGGTATTTTTTGTCACTAACCTTTCAGGTGGAGATTGAAAAGAAAGATGGACAAGTGATGTCTACGAACATGTGAGCTGCATCAGCTGCAACACCTAGTTAAGCTTTAGTGAGGGGACATTTACAAAAGGAAGCTTGATCACCACACACTTGAGTTTTGTTGCCTAGCAATGCAAACTTCAAGTGTGGGGGAGGTATGTGAGCATCCTGAGTAAAGTTCCTCCTCTACCAAATCTTACCATGGTGTGGCGATGATGTCAGCTCTTGCATCTTGCCCACTAGCTAGGTAAGTCCTACTTTTGACATTAAACAAAGCCCTTCCGGGAGGTTCCCGAGGTTCACCGTCTTATGCTCATGCTTATGTCCCTTGTTGATGATAGGTTGATCATGCTTTCATGTCTCCTTCATCTTTGTTCATATGCTTTGGTTTGAATGTTTGAGTATACACGCATTCGTAGACTATTTTAGATTAAGCATGGTGCTTAGGCTAAAAACTGTCTTCTTTAGTCAAAACAAGACATGGTGTCGAGTTTTGACAGATGAACCTTAGAGTCATATCTTCATAGATCTTGGTTGCATGTCTGCTGACTAACCCCTGCAGAAAATTGTCAAATTTGAATGGGTAAGTCGTTGAGCTAAATTCAAATGGGAAGGTAAGTTGAGGTGTCAGATTCATGTTGCACAACATGCAAAGGTGACATATGACCTCTCAAAGGTCCAAGGTAAGTATATTCTCCTTTGTGTATGAAGTATAATCTTGGTCTAACCCTTTCAAGCAAATGACATGGTAACAATAAAAAATTAAAAAAACCAAAAATATTTGAATTTGAATAAAGACTTTATGGTTCTTGAACCAGTAGAGTCCCTCTTTTGTTTCCACTTTTTGTTTTAAGAACAGCACCAGGATCAACCACCAGTGTGGGGGAGTTCTCTCGAGCTCATCATCGACATATCCACTTGAGAACCCCAACACAGGCGCTGCACAACATCGACTACGCCTTCATGACAAGAGCAAGGTAAACTAGAGTGACCCGGCTGCCCTCTGGTCAGCCAAATCACCACTGGTCTTCCTTGATCTCTTATCCTTCAGAAGCGATAGTATGTGCACCCTCTATCTCACTCTATCCTATCCATGAGTTTGATTGAATTTCAATGCATATCCTTTACATCAAACTCAGTGGTTGGTGCTATGCTTGCTCTACATGATTCCTGTGGTTGGCTTGCATATGTTTTATTCCTTACCTATCATCTTGATGCTTGTGAACAAATATCATTAGGGAACTCATGCGTATCTAAGTAGTTGGTGTTTGTGATATGGTTTGATAATATGATCTTCGCTCTGAATGTCTGAGTGCTTGGGAATTTTTATTTGAAAATCATGTAAACCCTTTGCAAAGCTCCTCTTTGATATGCCATAGTCCTACTAGAGCCATATAATATAGTTGAAAACCTTCTACTCATATGCTGCTTGTTATTGCATTGAGCTTTGTCAAATTCTGTGACCCTTGTGAGAATTCTCTTCATTACTTTCATGATCAAGATTCATGTGCACACCCACTTTCCCCGTTGCTATGCTTCTACATTGGAAGTCAGCATTGTATCATTCATCCATTTCATAAAAATAAAGCTCCATATGTGGTGTGACATCTCTCTCCAAAAGTATCCTTCAAAAGAGACATGGGCTATGGAAAAAAAAGAAAGAAAAAAGAGACACATGCTCAAAGCATGATGAAAAAAAAGAAGAGAGAAAGAAAAGAAAAATAGCCCATGTCCAGAATAAAGGAGAAATAGGGGAGAGATGAGATCATGCAAAAAGGAGTTCCATAATTTTGATGGTAATAACTAGTGTCTATTCCGGAGCTAGTGTCCACCTTACCATCACCTCAGCTTCCATCATATATGTATGGTAATATCTAGCACCCATTCCGGGCCTAGTATCCACCTTACCATACCCACCATATCCATACACGTGCACATCTTGATCTGATTATATGATTTGATTTTCTCTGTGGATCTGGTTTTTGACTTTGCAATATATGTGATGCAAGTATGTCTTATCCTTTATCCTACCCTGAGCTCCACATATAGCCATCATTAGAAATAGGATGAAGAAAAGACAATCTAATACCTTGGTGAGGACATATACACATTGAGCGATCTGAGAGAATCAATTGAGGAGCTAAGCAAGATTTGTTTTGAAAATTTATTGCAAAACCCCAAGTTACTTAACATGATGAGCAGGAGTGATTCGATTCATAACCGTTCCATTCCTCAACTACCCAAGATAGCATGATTGACACATCAGAGTTCACAAGTACAAGGTATGATTTGGAATATCTCTTATGCTTGCTTCATACCTTTGGATAACATGTCTCACCTTGACCTGACTCCCTTTACTCGGGATGAGCAAATGTCAAGTGTGGGGGTGTTGTTGACGGTCGAAAAGTGCTGCTTCTACACCGTCAATACCTACATAAAATAAATGTAAAAAGATCATCAACACTAGAATAGTGCTTGATACCGATGATTTCCACAAGTGTTGGTGTTTCTAGCTTTTGTTGCAAGATGCACCGAAATGCGTGCCAAACGGTACAATTGAGAGTAAGTAATCCAAAGACTATTAAAGGACGTCATCATAAACATCCTCAAATGCCAATTTGGACTGCACTATTGCGACGGGCTCGTCGAGACGATCGAAATGGACATATTATATGCCTACATCAAGGTTCGTATGAAGGAGATACACAAAAGACGAAATAGCTGACATCAGCGGGCCCACACAACACTTCCTCGTACCGCAGACGCGCAGAGATACTCAGAGGGGGCGACGTGGCGGGCGATCATTCGCCGAGAGCCGGCGCAGCGGATCGCCTACGGGGCCAGCGCAGGTGCGCGCGATCCCGCGGCTGCCACGTGGCATTCATCTGTTGGTTCTCCGTCCCACACACAGATCGCGCTCGGGGAAAGGGCGCGCGCGCCCGCGCGGTTCAGTCGGCCAGGACGCGTGGCACGTTGCCATAGGCGCGGGCGGCAGCGTACGGCAGAAGAAGCACGCGCGCGGTTCAGCCGCGGGGCCCGGGGGCACGTGTCGCGCGCAGGAGGCATGCGGGAGGCGGTGCCGCGGTTGGCGGCCGGTTGGCCCGCGGTTCAGCCCCGGTTCACCCTTTTTAGTACCGGTTTTCACTGCAGATCACCTTGCATGCTCCAGTTCTTGCTGGTTCTGGCCCGGTTTCGCCCGGTTCTTACTGCCACATGTCACCATATGATAGGCTGCGCCCAGGGAAGCTGAAAAAGTGGAGGTACTTGGAGCACCAAAGAAAGCCACCCCCTCCTCTATAAATAGGAGGGGAGGGGCTCCCATTTGAGACACATCCCTCTCTCCCTCTCCTCTTATTCTCTCTTGGAGAGGTGAGTTCTCACCTCTCCCATGAGTTGTGTGTGTGATTAGAGTGCTAGGTAGGATAGGGTGAGGAGTGAGTTGATGTCCTCGTGGATGCTTGTTTCTTCATTTAGATCAAAGTGAGTATTTCAGCATTTCTTATTTAGACTATAGTGGACATCATGCATGATTGATTTGTTCTTGTATTCATGGCTCGTTCATAAGTTAGAGGCTTGTGTTCTTTATGACACAAGGCTTCGATCCTTTAGAGCCAGAGCAGTAGTTCATATACTTGTTTGCATGCTCTGATCCTGTTTAGTTAAGTAAGTCCGCTGTATCTCGTTCAGTTGCATCCATAGTTTCCTTTCTGCTCCGTAGCTCAATGACTAGATCTGATTCCGATCTTTCCCTTATTCGTGGGATCATATCTATACGGTTGCTATAGTGTAGTTAGCGGGCTAGCATACGTAACCGCACTATAGTATTTATCTGGGGTACAGACGTGGTGTCTGGGCCCTGGTTTTCCTGCGAAGACCACGTACGATTGTAGCGTAGAGGTAGGCCACAGTGGTGACAGCCTGTTAGACCCTTTGTCAACCCTCTACGTCGCGTACCGAGTTGGGCTCGCTTGCCAGCACCTTGATGTGCTGTCGCCCCGCGGGGACAACTGAGATCTGACAGAATACATCTTGAGAGCTAAGTCCCTTGAGGAAGTGTTTCTCAACCCATATCTATCCCAGCTGGAGTTTGGTGTCCTTGGACCATCTATACTAGAGTAGGAGATAGTACACACCGTTCCTTGGATTCCATACCCTTGGAATACTCTCCTTCCTTGGGGAAGTGCTACAGCGGTATTTCCGTGCGCTTGTGGTATACCCGATGTCTCTTACACGCTCCCACTAACCGGTGCCATAGTGGTGACGTTAAGAAATGCCAACACGCAACCCCCGAGTTCCTCGAAGAAATGCAAGCGGCAGGCGTCCGTCCAGCGGTAAGGCGTGCCTTGATCTCCGTGTTGCTCGATGTGTTGATTGGTTTGTTGATAGTCGTTTTCTCTTTCTGCCATCCGGACGGGTTCGCCCGCTGTCCCCACGCTTGCGCCCACCAAGGCGCTCAAGGCAGGGGCGCACGACACACTGCGCGCAACGGGGCTCTGCTCGGCGGCGGTCGCGGCAACCCTTCGGGCAGTGGTGGAGCGAGGAGCCGAGCAGGGGAGGTAGGAGCTCCACGTCGCTGGCATGGAGGTTGAGGGCCATTTGAGGGATGCGGCCCCTGTTGGTGGTAAGGAGGTGGAGGCGGCTGCGCCAGCATGGGACGCTTGTTGGCATTTCTTAATGTCACAACTAACGGCACCGGGTTAGCGTGAATATCAAGACTTGCCAAAGGTTAATCTAAACGATCATGAACGAATCCGCAAGCGCACAGATAAACCATTATAGCATTTCCCCAAGGAAGGAGAGTATTCCAAGAGTATCGTATCCGTGGAAGGCAATGGCGGATATCTTAGACTTATGCTTTTGCTCTGAATGTAAACCAAGAGATAGATATAGGGAACAAGACACTCAAAGATAGGGGTAAGATAAAAGATATACGGGGTAGTGTGACACACACACACTCAAATCTACCTCTACTCTAGCACACTACGGTTTAGGGGGAACATACGAGTTAGCTCTAGGTTCTAATGTACTAAACATACAATGCTAGAAGATACAAGAGATGGGCATGAGTATTGCATGAGAGGGATAAGGTTCAGCACCCAGGTACGGGGAGCTAGCCCGCGACGACCAGCACTCTGCGAAACTAGACTTTAGACTCCTACAGTAGGTACCCCAGCGCGGAGGTTGCCCTAGGATCCAACAGAGCTGTCACCACCTGAGGACCGACCTCTCGTTACGGGGGGTATGCTCATAACTATCGTAGCCAGACAACCCAGGTACCATGCCTATGTTGCTGCTAGACTCCACCCGGCCCGGGCTATTATGACCCAGGGTGAGAGCCACCAGAAGACTGGTCAACAAGACCGAGTACCGTAGCTTGAACACAGACCTCATGCAACACTCTCATGCCATCTAACAAGATCAACTAAGGCTAGACATACAAACAGATATGAACTCTCTTATGTCTAATCAATAAGATCAAAGGGTTGTGTTCGTGAAGAACACGAGCCTCTAACTTATGAACAAACACATAAGGAAGGAGTTTATCACCCTTCAAGTGGATCAAAAGGTAGTGTTCACGAAGAACACGAGCCTCTAAATGATGAACAGAGGATGAACTCAAGAACATATCAAGAATATGATCTACCATGACTTTATATGAAATAGCTGAATAACTGAAGTAGATCAAAGTCATACAAAGAAATAAAGATAAAAGAGAACTCATACCTAGACTTCCAAGAGGACTTGGAACCTGAATAAGAGCTACTATAGCCTACCCCCTAGCCTTGGAAACTAAAAGTGAGAGGAGAATGAGAGAGTGGTGTGTGAGAAATGGGAGCCCCTCCCCTTCTATTTATAGGCAAAGGCAAGGCTTGCTCAAACACCCAAATGGCCCCTAAACACCCGGGAGTGAGGCAATGGACCAATAGGGAGCTGCCACGTGGAGGGCCAGGATGGGGCCCCCTAGGTCGGTTCGGCCGATCCCAGGGTCGGTCGGCCCCCTAGGGTGGCCCCACCTGGTGGTTTTCCACTGGGTGGCTGCCCTGTGGGCCCTCTGATCCATCCCGGTGCATGGCTTGATTTGGTATCTGAGGTGGGCCCTTTGATCCATGTGAAGTCCATGTGGCGTCCTCTGATTCGTCGGTGAGTGCCTCCCCTGTATCGATGACATGGATTGCCATGTTTCCCTTGGTGGCAGTCATCTCCTCAGCTGAGTTGGCATGGTTCCTTCATAGAAGTTGAGTTTCCATCTCTTTTAAGAGGTAAATCACCTATATACAAATAATCTCCAAGGACAAGTGGAACTACATTATTCAAACCTAAATGCTAGTAAACAGTGCATATGCCTCTATTTATGTGAGAGTATTGAGGGTTGGAAATGGTGAATTTCCACCATCAACAACGCTGTTGGCCGGATAGACCCGGGTCGTGTGAGGGTCAGGGTTCCGACGGCTGGCAGCGGCGGTGCCGGACGGGGTGTGGAGGTGACGCCGGGATCCGGACCCATGTCAGGGGCATTACTGGTGTGGCAGATGGCCAGGTGGTGCTGCTGGCGCCGGTGGTCGGCGCTGGAGTGGAGCAGTGGGGCAGTGCGTCCACGTCGTGTTAGCCCGGTACCCCTGAGGGTCTCAACACGTGGGACCTGGGGCTCGATCAGCCCGGGGTCCCAGACCAGTTGATGTGGGACGCGGAGGCGGAGAAGGGCTTGTGGCAAGAGTACATCCAAATCGGTGTCTCCATGCAGAACGCTCTCTACAACACCTACAAGCTCCACAAAAACAGGGTGCTCGAGGTTTACCAGGTAAGTGTGTTTGCGTTCACGTCGTCCGATTTTCTTTCTTTGTTCTTGCATGTGTTTCATCTGGGCTCTTTTCCCTTTTGGCAGCAACTACGGTTGCAGGCAGGGGAGAAGGTTTCCTGCATCGCCAACATGTATGCTGACCTTCACCAGCTCAAGCTGGCGAATGCCGAGCTGGGCCCGAAGGTGATTCAACTCCAATCCACAGTGGAGGAGCTGCAGGAAGACACTCGCACGCGCGAGTACTCCGTGCTCCGCGCGGAGCAGGAGCGCGACACTCAAAGGGTCGCGGCAGAGTAGAAGGCCAAGGAGGCCAAGCAGCTAGGCGCTGCGCTTCAGGGGAAGGAGGAGGCGCTGACCGCGGTGGAGGGAGAGCTCCAGCAGAAGCGCGTGGCGCTCGGTGAGGTCCGATCCCAACTCGCACTGAGGGATTCGGCCCTCGCCGAGGCGCAGGCTCAACTCCAGCAGGACTGCGCAGCCCTCGAGGAGGCACAATCCCGGCAGGCCCAGGCCGAACGGCTGGGCGCCGCTCTCCAGGAGAAGAGCGAGGTGTTGACGGCAGCCGAGGGTCGGCTTCAGCAGGAGCGCGTGGCACGCGAAGAGGCGCAGACCCAACTCTAGCTGGAGCACACGACGCTCGAGGAGGCGAGGTCCGTGCTCCAACAGAGGGATGTAGCGGTCACGGTGGCGGACGCTCAGTTCCAGATCCGGTAGCTGGCAGTCGATCTGCTCACCGGGGCTCTAGTGCGGGAGAGTTGCGCCGTCGAGGGCTTGCGGACCACCACCAAGGAGAGGGGCGCTTTGGTTCTGGAGGTACAGCAGGAGGCCAGTGCCGCACAGGCGGAGCTCGAAGGAGAAAAGGGGCGGACCGAGGGTAAGTCGTAGCCTCCGGTGCCTTCGATCATTTCAGATTCGCCAAGGTTCTTCTTGACGTTTCTTTTTGAGTTTCAGGGTTGCGGAATGCTTTGGCGGACTTGTCGGCGCAGATGGAGGCCCTTCAGATCGCCTATACAAAGGCTCAGGAGGAGTTCCAGGACCTGGAGAGCGCTGCCCTCACCGTGTGCAAGGAGGTCGAGGGGCCGAGGGTTCGTCAGGCAGCTCGCTGGTGAGTCGCCTGACGTCTTTAGGCGGCCACGTCGTCGAGCGCCTGAAGGGTGCCCTTCGACCTGGTGTCCAGAAAACGCTGGGTGTGGTGTCCACCCACTACCTCGTTGACCTCGATGCGCTGACGGTGGGCTACATCATTGCTGAGGGGCTTGATGATGACACTACGATCACTACCATCGATCAAGCTGATGCCACCGCCGAAGGTCCTGTCACGACGCTCGCCGCCCTGTTCAAAGACGAGCTCCTTCCTGACGCAGACGAAGGCTAAGACGTCACCGCCTCGAAGCTTCGTGTGCCATGAAAGAGCTGGGCGTGGAAGCCCATAGTTTGTATTAGGATTTTGGCCAAGTGCCTTTTGTGACAAACAGCTTGGTATCGAATGTATAAGTTTACTCACAATTTTGTTTTGTATGCTGTCGCGTTTTCCTCGTGTCTTAGGAAGATTTCAGCCGGGAAGGTCGTATACATGAATAACTTAAGCGTAGGGTGGTGAGGGGGATGATGTATCCTCTCGGAGGCATAGGCGGTCCTGTGACTCGACCAGCCCCGACCTTAGTTAGTTCATGCCCCGCGTCTATCTTTCTAAGCGTTCGAGGTGTAATGTGTTAACATTTTCGAAAGAAAAGGTTTGCGAAAAATGGGACAATGGGGGGGGGGTTGCCCCCTGTTGTAGCCCCCGAGGGAGACTTAGTTTTTTCAAGACCCTAGTCGAGGGTAAAGCCGAGTCTCCCTGTTTTTACTCATGGCCTTTCTTTGTTTACAATTGCGAGGATGAGATGTCAGATATGTACAAAACTGCTTGGAAATTCATGGATAAAAGTGACGTAGCTGCTGAATGTTCCAAGCATTGGTGAAGATTTCGCCATTCTCGTTCGCGAGCTTGTACATGCCAGGCTTGAGTACTTCGGCGATCATGTATGGCCCTTCCCACGGCGGCATGAGCTTGTGTCGACCCCGATTATCTTGTCAAAGCCTTAGCACCAGATCTCCCTTGTATCTTCAGCATAGTACCGACACCCTTTGCAGGTGCGCACGACCTCGCTGGCATCAGCAACTGCCGTGAGCCAGTAAAAGCCTTGGCGGAAGGCGTTGCCCACGAGGGTGCGTGGTGCCGCGTGGTTACCGCATACGCTGGCATGGATGTCTTGAATCAACTCTCGGCCCTCAGGAATAGGGATGCATTGCTACAAAATCCCCAAGGGATTGCGCTTGTACAACTCCCTGTCGATCACGACGAAGGACTTAGCCTTTCTGGTGATGCGCCTCGCCTTGGTCCGATCCGAGGGTAGCTCCCCCCGGTCGATCCAGGCAAGGTACTGGTCCTGCCAGTCCTGAGAGGGTGGCATTTCGTCGATCTCCATCACTTTAGCCTCGTCTGCTAGAGACCCCTCGTGGTCCGAGGCCTCGAGTTCTTCTTTCGAGGGGTCCCCGTCCATGGGCTCGATGCCCACGGACTTCGAGGGGGTAGCCCCCGAGGGCATACCAGGGACCTTGGCCGATTTGTTGCAATTGACGGAGGGCTCAGCGAGGTCTCGGGCGAAGATGTTTAGAGGAACGGTGATTCACCCCGACGCGATCTTAGCCAGCTTGTCCGCCTCTTCGTTATATCTGCGCGCGATATGGTTGAGCTCGTGGCCATGGAACTTGTCTTCGAGCATGCGCATCACGTTGCAGTACGCCTCCATCTTCTCGTCGTGGCGGCTTTCTTCCTTCATCACTTGGTATACGACCAACTGAGAATCTCCCCGGATGTCGAGGCACTTGATGCCAAGCCTGTTGGCGATGCGGAGGCCACAGAGAAGGGCCTCGTATTCCTCCATGTTGTCAAATGCAGGGAAATGCAAGCGTACCACGTAGCGCACTGTTGGGTATTTTAGCACCACACGAAATAAATCTGCAAGCGCACGGATACCGTTGTAGCTTTCACCTTAGAGTATTCCAAGGGTATCGAATCCAAGGGAACAGTGTGCACTAACTTCGTACTAGTCAGTCCAAGGACACACCTAGATAAAACACAAGGATAGAGAGGATTCCTAAAGATAGCACTACAGATGAGATTAAAGGTCGATCTCTAGATAGAACTTGGCTTAGGGTACCGTTAGCCCTGACTTAACAGGCGACTTCGGCACACGGATCTATGTGGAACGGAGCTCTGACTATATCCAGCTGTGGAGGATCAACGAGGGCCAGACGGGCTGTCACCACCACCTGGACTGCCTCTACCTAACCTTGGGATAAGCCGAACGAATGATAACCAGTAGCGTGACATGACGTCTACGCTGTGGTTACTGCCGTAGGCAACGGACTACGACACTCTGTACTTATAGAACTACGACCACGGAAGAGAACTGATCTCACCCAACTATGACACTACTTGCTTATACTAAAGGCATGCAAGAGAGCACTTGGGCTCGTACTGTGCTTCCAACGTATACGAACGACTTGCAATAGACGAACGCATAAACCCAAGATCTATACACTAGTAGAGGAAAAAGACTACTCATGCAACCTAGCATAAACTATTAGAAAGGAATCACGGATGCACTTTATTCTAATCAGAGTATGCAAGCACATCCATTTTATTCTAAAAGACTAGCCATACAAACAGGATACAAACTTGTGCACCTAATCAACTAGATCGAGGGGGTGTGTTCGTGAAGAACATGTGCCTCTAAATGATGAACAGGTGAAGAACACAAGAACATATCACTTGCACTTTGGTCTAAATAGAAAATGCAGAAATACTCACTTTACTCTAATTGAAGAACAAGCATCCATAGAGGTACATACCTTCACTCTCTCCCTAGCTTTGATCTAATCAACTACTCCACACTTACACTCTAGAAGGAGGAGAGGAGAGCCTCTCCTCTCAAGAGAGAATGAGAGAGGAGGAGAGGAGTTGTGTGTCCTATTCTCTACCCCCTCCACTTCTATTTATAGGGGGAGTGAGCACCCTTGAAGAGCACTTGGGAGGCATGGTTTGCTTTGGGAGAGTGGCTTTCCTCCTTGCTTCTTGTGGGCCCAAGCATGATCCGGGGGTTTAAGGCGGTAACTGAGTGGATAACGCCCCAAACCGCCTCTAGGAAATCACCAGGAGTTCACACGTGGAAGCTGGGCTCGAACGGCGACAGAATAGGGTCGGCCGACCCCCTTTCACCACCAAATGGCCCCAGCTTTCTCTGGGTTGCTCCTTAGTGGGTCCTTGGTCCTGTCCTAGGTGTACACGCAAAACTAAGGCGGTTTGCCTCCTCTGGTGGGCCCTTTGATCCGTGTGCTCTCTTCTGATTGGTTGGAGTTGTGCTTCTTTGCTTGGTGGGTCCATGGATCCATGTGAAACCTATGTGGCAGCCTCTCAATGGTTGGTGCTGGGTTGCTTGGATCCATAGGGTGTGCTTTCTCTCATTTAATAAGCTGAAACACCTGCATTCAAATATTCATCTACACTCGTGGAATTTGTCAAATAGAATCCCTATCCTAGTGTAGATGTTTATACTTCACATGTTTATGCAGGAGTTGACAGCATAAAAGTGGTACTTAACAGCCATCAACACGCACATGTTCTCCGAGGGGTGAGACGAAGAGTAGGCCCGCGCCTGCGTCCCTTTTCATCACCGACCTGTCAAAGTACATGGTCCAGCATTCGACCTGCTACACGGCGGCTTGCTCGATGAGGGCCTACGCCTCACGGCGCAGGTTGCGTCCCTCGGGCGTCGATGGTTCGGGCATGGCCCGGATCAAAGTCGTCGTGGCGATGAGCTTCTGGCTGGCTCTTGTTAGTGCTAGCGGGTCGTCCACGTCGGCGTCGTCTTCGATGTGGGCATGAGCGATACGTCCCGCTTCTCTAGCGCGATCGCCACGTGTTGAGGGCCCGGCCTCGAGCATGGCTTGCAGCATTCGCACTTGTCGGCGCTCTTCTGTGAGCTTCGCTTCAAGCTCTCGGACTTGGGCCGGTTGTGCTGCGAGCGCAGCATTGTCCGGCGGCGTTCCTGCTCGCCGGTTCGCCATAGGGTTGTCGCGGCCCACCACATTACCAACTCTGTTTTCCCCGTCTTCTTGCTCTTCTAGAGCAACAATGAAGCATTCGCACGAGGGGTCGTAATCCCCCGTGCTGAAGTCATCGGAGGAAGCGAAGCAGTAGTCCGCCGCGGCCTGAAACCACCTGAACACTTCGGGGTCCTGGAGCCCGGAGTAGTCCCACTCCGGGTCCCCGTGCCCACATGTGTACTCCTCACTGTCGGAGTCGGGGCACAGCTCGTCGGGCGAGGTCGCGATGAGGTTCCGGATCGACATGAGGTGATGATCCGGGAGGTCCTCGTATGCACCCAGGTCTGTGCAGGCTGACGAGGAGTAGATCGTGGCTGTGTTGCGCATCCGGTGGGGAAATCACGGTGGCGTGGTCGCGCCTTCCCTGATGAGACGTGTTGTCAGGTTCGCTGGTGGAGGTGCGACCCCTTCCGTCGCAACGGCAGGATGCAGCTCGCCAGCTTCAACCCGCTGGGGGGAGCTGGCGCGTGCCGCCCTACGTCGCTCCGCGCACTCTTGTTGTGAGCGCTGGCCCAAACGCCTCCGACGTCGGGGTGACAGTGGAGATGGCACCGAAGCCTCCACGCTTACGTCCCTTGAGAGGAGACGCATGAGGTAGCTGTTGCCCGTCGCCTGGAACTCCAGGCTCCTGAACCGAATCTGGAATCCGGTCGGGAGTGGGTCAAAGGATCCCGCGGGGTACCTCAACGGCAACGACAGCATGCGGATCACCATCGAAAGATCTGGTGGATGAGGAAACGATCACAGCGTGTGCCCCTACCTGGCGCGCCAACTGTCGGTGTTCGGATTAGTCCCGACACTAACTAGTGAATTGCGCTGTGTTCTGTCTCTCGATAGTTGGTGCAAATGCTAACACAGAGACACAGGGTTTATCCTGGTTCCGGCCACAGGGTCGTACGTCCAGCAGAGAGTGTGCGTGAGCACTATATTATATTGCACCGGGGTGCTTGTAGAGGGGGCTACAAGCAAGGCAGGAGAGGAGGCGAAACCTCCAAGTCCCTGGTCGCTAGGATGATTGAGGCGAAATGCCAATATCGAGAAAGGGAGTGCGAGTAGTGGAGCGAGAGTGGTTGTCGTGCGTATTGAGCATGTCCGCGGCTAGGTGCCTGCCTCCTTCTTTTATAGGCCAAGGAGGGGCAGTTACAGGCGTGCCGCATAGTAAAATGTACAGTGGTCGCATACTGGTGAGCATGGCGCCGGGTGGGATCATCGTCCTTGTGAATCCTTGCGCCTGGCGTGGGCAGATGGCGAGCTCCGGCTTCCACGGGTGACGTGGCGGCTCATGTGCTTGTCCAGGAGTGGTTTTGAGGGGTAGCTTTGACCGGGGTCTGCGCCTAGTCGTCATCCGTACATCTTTCGAGGGTGTGCCCATGCCCGTTCGAGGGCTCCGTCATGGGATTAGGGTGGGAGTAAGCAGCACATGTGCAGGAGTGGTGCTGCCGCGTCCGCACAGCGACGGGGATGGCTGCACAATGCTAGAGTAGGTAGACAAGACCCGACCCACGTCATCCGCGCCGCAGCGTCGACCGACATCTGCGCCTGGTTGCCGTCCGTACACCTTCGAGGGTGTGAAGGACCGATTAGGCGACCAGAGAGGGGGGAGTTAATGAGAGCCGATAAAAATTCTTCTCCAAGAATTCGGCCTATGTCCAAAATCAAACCCACGAATCCTACAATCACTCAAGCTAATCGTCAAGGTTACGTAGTCATAAAGGGACTACTAGCCTTAGGAACGATCCTTGGTTCACCTAGTGGAGGCGCGAAACAATGAGCCAAAGCAAACCGAGCAAAATTGAACCAAGACGGGTCACCCTGACATAGGGGACGGGTCACCCGCCTCCCAACAGAGGCAAAACGGGTCACCCTAACATAGGGGGTGGGTCACCCGCCGGCCGGGTCACCCTGGGCGCCCAGAAAATCAGCAAGCCGACGATCGAATAAAAATTCAAAACCCAATCAAACGACCTCCTAAAATCACGAAATTTTAACCAAGGCTTTGCAACAACACTAAGAAGTTTGTCCCAGAAGATATCCTCAAAAAGATCAAGGAAACTCTACAGATCTAAATCGGAAGAGGAGGAACTTGAAAATCAACGCCACCTAGGGTCACCAGGGGTAGCCCAGAAAATCGCCCGCGGGTCAACTCCAAACTTTCGATCAATGGATCTCCCTAACCGCTAGATGGATTGAGCCCAAATTTTGGGTAGATGAGAAGCGTCTCTAAGAGAAGCTATGCCCAAAAGCTTGGAGCCCCAAACCTATCCAATCAACCGAAATCGCAAATCTCGGCCAAGAACACTATGAACTAGGGTTCATCCGAAAACTCATGAATCAAGGGCAAATCTTGGCATTTGAGGGGCCAAGATCATCCACAAAGATGCACAAGACATCCACCCATGATCCCCCAAAGAAATCCAGAGAAAAATACCCTCAAATCGACGAATCAAACGACGAACGAAAACACCCAAAAATAGCTCTGAAAATGACACGAAAATCACAAAGAGCCAAGAGAGTGAAATCATCACAACGCCGAATGCTTCCATACATCCAGAGGTCAGAGTCTATACAAGAGTCTAGCCTTAGGAAATAGAGGGAAAAGAAGCAGTCTAGAGTGGATAATCCAGGGAAGGAAAAACTAGAGCCAGAGAGAGAGAGATGCCATCCACCTCTCCGCTATATATATGAAGTTCACCGGAGGAGGCAAATGACCACGCTAGCCCTACAACTTAAACTTAAGATACACACCCCTCAGCGGTATTTTGGTCAAGTCTTCGGATATTCCCATCGAGCGGACACGCTTCCACCGCGGACTTGCTTAGCCTCGACGCAAGCCCCGCGATCACGCCACATGCCCCCCGCCTCGAAGCTTCCCGACGCTCACGAATCACCATCTCCGTCACGTTGGGCCTTCGCCCTTGGTTTTGAGGCCCAAACTGAGAAACTGTCCTTTGATAGTTTTGTGGGCAAACCACCAAACCCCGCGTGCAAGCTTCAGTCTCGAACTACTACCTTGCGCCGGCCCATGTCCATGACTTCAACTTGCTCCTCTTGCACCGCACGGCTCGCACTAGACCCCATCGGCCACCGGGTCCATCGAACCAAGCTTACTTGCCTCTCCATCACCCGGAGGCCACCACGGCTTAGGCCTTTCGCGCTTGTTCTTCACCTGCACAACACAAGTCACGACGTTAGGGTGACAGTGGAGATGGCGCCTAAGCCTCCACGCTTGCATCCCTTGAGACGAGACGCATGAGGTAGCCATTGCCCGTCATCTGGAACTCCAGGCTCCCGAACCGAATCTGGAATCCGGTCGGGAGTGGGACAGAGGATCCCGCGGGGTACCTCAACAGCAACGACTGCGTGCGGATCACCATCGAAAGATCTGGTGGATGAGGAAATGATCACAGCGCGTGCCCCTACCTGGCGCGCCAACTGTCTGTGTTCGGATTAGTCCCGACACTAACTAGTGAATTGCGCTGTATTCTGTCTCTCGATGGTTGGTGCAAATGCTAACACAGAGACACAGGGTTTATCCTGGTTCCGGCCACAGGGCCGTACGTCCAGTAGAATGTGCGTGAGCACTGTATTATATTGCACCGGGGTGCTCGTAGAGGGGGCTACAAGCAAGGCAGGAGAGGAGGCGAAACCTCCAAGTACCTGGTTGCTAGGATGATTGAGGCGAAATGCCAATATCGAGAAAGGGAGTGCGAGTAGTGGAGCGGGAGTGGTTGTCGTGCGTATTGAGCATGTCCGCGGCTAGGCACCTGCCTCCTCCTTTTATAGGCCAAGGAGGGGCAGTTACAGGCGTGCCGCACAGTAAACTATACAGTGGTCGCGTACTGGCGAGCATGGTGTTGGGCGGGATCGTCGTCCTTGCGAATCCTTGCACCTGGCGTGGGCTGATGGCGAGCTCCGGCTTCCGCGGGCAACGTGGCGGCTCCTGTGCTTGTCTGGGAGTGGTTTCGAGGGGTAGCTTTGACCGGGGTCTGCGCCCAGTCGTCATCCGTACATCTTTCGAGGGTGTGCCCATGCCCGTTCGTGGGCTTTGTCATGGGAGGAGGACGGGAGTAGGCAGCACAAGTGCTGGAGTGGCGCTGTCGCGTCCGCACAGTGCGTTGCAGGCTTGCACAACGACGGGGATGGCCGCACAGTGCTGGAGTTGGTGGACAAGACCCGACCCATGTCATCCACGCCGCAGCGTTGACCGACGTCCGTTCCTGGTCGTCGTCCCTACACCCTTTGAGGGTGCTCCCATACCCGTTCGAGGGGCTCACTGTGGAAGGAGGACGGGAGTTGGCAGCACAGTGCCACGGAGCGATGCCGGCCTGTCCGCACAGGGCCGCGCAGCACTTGCATAGTGACCGGGGTCAGCCACACAGTGATGGGGTCCGGCCGCACAGTGATGGGGTCAGACGCGCAGAGCCCCAGGCCGTGTCAGCCACGCGGCGTGGGAAGCGATTCACCTTTGACTTTGGCGTCCCGCAGTAGATCAGGGCATTTAATGCTCTTGTCAGGCGAAGCGGATGGGCGGGGCGCCGTTGGTCGAGGGGCAGCCTCGAGCGAGGCAGAATTTGATATTCGCTCGAGGGGGGCCGAGGCCCTCGAGCGAAGCGGAGATGGGGTGCGCGAGCGAGCGCCCTCAATGGAAGGGCTCGAGCGACGGTTGGGCCGTAGCGGGCCATAGGCCTTGCACGCGCTTTGTCCCCTTTTGGTCCGCGGTGGCTTGGTCGTGGGTGATTTGCGTTTTCTGAGGGTGATTATCCCTTGGTTAGGGGACCCCTTATGACCATCCCCGACAAGGAGGGTCTCAGCGCGGGACCCCGTGGTACACGTTGGGTCGTTGATATTACTCATGCGCGAACTGTGCAGGTTATCGTCCAGTACCTTTCTATTTGCATTGTGACCTGGTGCAGGCCGTCAGGCTGTCACCGGAGCCCTACAAGTTTATCTGGAAGTGGTCACCAAATGGCCGGTACTCCTCCTCCTCCGCCTATGCCGCACTCTTCCTTGGTCGCGTTGACATCCTTGGCGCCCGTCAAATCTGGAAGATCCAGATGCCCCGGAAATGCAAGTTATTTGCCTGGCTTGTTCTGCACGGTCGATGTTGGACCTTTGACAGACTTCATCAGTATGGTTTGAAGGACTCAGACCTTTATGCACTCTGTGCGCAGGAGGTCGAAATGCTGGATCACCTTCTCGTCGACTGTGTCTTCAGTCGAGAAACGTGGTTCCGAACCCTCGGGCATACCCTTCTCCCTGATCTTGCCCCGGATTGACCCTTATCTCTTGCCACTTGGTGGTGCTCTGCCAGGAAGTTGGTCGCTAAAGCCAGGAGAAAAGGCTTCGATGTCTTTGTCTGACTGGTCGCATGGTCGCTTTGGAAGGAGCGCAATTGGCGCGTTTACGACAAGGAGGCCCTGATGCCGGTGGCCCTCGCGCCGGTCATCCTTGAGGAGGCTAAGACTTAGGCGCGCGCGGGCTTCCTCCCGATCGCTCGCCTCCTTGGCGTCCGGCCTTTGAGGCCGTTGTAGCTCTTCTCCTTTTTTCGGTTTTGTTGTTATCTTTTTAGCTCTAGCTCTTACCTTTCTTTGTTTCTCCTGCTGGGGAGCCATGTAAGACTTTGTTCTCTCTTCTGTTAATGAAAAACGTGCTTTACACGTTTAAAAAAAGTAACCAAATTTCAGTGTATAACAATTGAGGACATGTTTTTGTTTAAAGTCATAATTTCTCACGCCCGTGGCTAGTAAAATCGGACCAGCTCAGGCACCAATTGGTTCTAAGCCGCAATTGTGGGAAGATTCTCATTTGTCAGTGCCTCATAAAAGGTGGCAAGACTTGCTAAGGTATGCCAAACAATTTGATGAACTACCAAGGCAAGCTAAAAAAAATATGGTGACATAATGATAACCTTAGTATATGAAGAAATGAACCTTAGTAAACAATGGAAAATATTTTACCATTGTAGTTACATGTGCAAATGAAAAATAAAAGAAGACAATAGCACTAATATGTAATAAAAATGTCGACATTTATGTACATATTGAGCTTGTTTGGTTCAAGCCTAATTTTCGACGACAAAATCGATAGACATAGTCTATGTGGCAAACCACGTTAGTGGTACTGAATGAGAGACCCACGTCTAAGATATGGTACAGCCGTACACAACTCCTATGATGAAAACAGTCCAAACCGGTTGAGTGCAAGGGAAGGCAAATATTATATGTTAGCATTTTTCAGTGGTCTTCCAATGAATATTCCAATAACTACATAATAGAGATATCCCAATACTATTTTTATTTTTATTGGGAGAGATACTTTTGCAGTCTCCCAATATTTTCATCCCAATCTAATTATCTAAAAAATAATAATTATCGTATTGAGAGAGTCATAACTTCTCCTTATTATTTAGTGAGAGTTGGGGTTAATTCAGTGGCGAATCTATATAGTCCTTGGGGGTGCAAATGCACCCCCCGCCCTCCAATTCACTCTAGCTTCGCCCCTGGGTGAATTATTGGGTTGTCCCAATTATATGAACTATATCTTCCAATTTCATAAAAAAGTGATCCTAATTGATAAAAAAATGTTCTAAAAATTTCACCCAAACTGCCAAACGCACTCAACTGTGCCCATGTGTTTGATGATTTTGTTATAAAAATAAAATGATGCAATCCAAATTTAATTTGGATACTCTGAGAATTATGATTTTTTAGCAGATCAGCAGGGAGCCTCCTACCTATTTTTTCAATTAATATATAAAGGCGGGTTATGTACAGGGGAGATATACAAAGCTTTCGAAGGTACTACTCGTAAAACTCTATCTAGCAAGAGCTTCACATGCGATTTGACTCTAAGCGTAACCAGAGCCATCTCCTCGGAGTTCCACCTGTCCAGCGATAAACTTCCATGATTGAAAATGATATTGTTACGATGGCACCAAAATTATGGGGTTTTTAGTTTCAAACTTCTCATTTGCATATCGGATAACATTGATAATTTCATCTTTCTTACACGAATCCATTCATGCATTACTTGCTTATTGTACCTTTAGTGAATATTTTCTACATTTATGTTCATAAGATACAATATGACTTGGCATGGTCTTCCAAGATATACTTTGATCATTCATCTATCTTATATTATATTGTTCAGGGTTATAAACTTATGATCATTGTAGAGTATATTTGATTACGAATTCAATCATATAAAAATTGCATTATAAAAATAAAAATAGTAGTTAAATTATTGATCAAATATTGTAAATTTTAAATCTTAACGTACATATGCGCTTTACAAAAATAAAATGGGGGGTGGGGCTGGGGGTGGGGTTGGGGGGAGGGGAGCTCCTTTCTGCGAAGCTTTTTCACACACACATACTCGGCATCATTCAAAATTGTTCCCATCTCAACTCCCTCCCCAGCAACCGCAAGGCGACGCGGAGGCGAACTAGTTTCCGACGTCGATCCGACCGTTCCCCTCCCTCCGACTGCCACTCCGGCGCCAGAGTGGATAGAGGACGGGGTGGATCGATGTCCGGCATAGTTTTTAGCTCCTAGAGTTCATAGTCGAGTCAATTAAGTCTAGGGTTTGTTCGCCGTCGATGCTTGGCGGTGGAGCTAGGGTTCGCCGGAGGAGCGCGGCTCCTCTGCGGCTTGCTTTTCCTGGTGGCGTCGGCGATGCGGAAGCGACGACGTTGTAGGGGAATAACTTCTCTCGGCTTCTTCCGTTCTCCGGCGATGATCTACTCCGACGCCAACGGAGAGGCTGGGGAGAGTTCGGGGCCGGCGCATCGTCGTCTTCTTCAGGTGATGATGTTGCTGACCTTTTTAATCTCGAGGAAGATGGTCTCTGGAGGAAATCCGAGCTTTGCTCGGGTTGCTGGCGTTGGAAACGAAGGTTGCGTCGTGGGTGCCGGAGTTGGTCGATGCACCTGGGAGGTAGTGTACTCGGCATCTTTGCCTAACAGTAAGTCCTCCTTTGCGGCCTCCACCTTGTGTAGATTGTCTCTGGCGTCCGGGAAGCGGCTTGGGCGGCGGTGACGAACGGATCCCTGGAGTCTTCGAGGAAGATGAACGTGAGCTTTGGACTTCTTTCTAATTTTCTTTTTCTCTGGGATCTTGTTTGTAAAAGGACTGGTGTTTTGTGCTAAGTTCAATACATCTTCCTTCCAAAAAAAATCCCGAGTATAAAAATTCTAGTTGATTACAGACGTATAACAACCCTCATGTGAGAATTACAGCAGGCCTAAGAAAATAAGTGGCCTTTACAAAAAATACCTTCAGAAAGAATTTTGAAAATCAAAGGACTCCTTTGATACAAAAATATAAGAAATTTAGAACATTAGAATAGTCCATAAACTGCAACTTGGACCACAGAGAAGGCATATTATTTTGAATAAAAATGATACTGCAAAAAATAAATTATGACCTAGTAGCATGAGCTTTATGTTGACAAACTATTTCTGAATTAGATAATGATAGTCAAAGATTATCAGGTTTGCGTAACGAAAAAATATGTATATGTGATCGGAGGGAGTAATAACATTTTAATTGCCAGCCTGGCCGCCGCCGGCCGCGGCCTGGCCGCCGCGGCCTGGCCGCCGCGGGCCCTGATCTGGCCGCCGCTGGCCACGCTGGCCATGACCTGGCTACTGCTGGCCACGGCCGGGCTGCTGCTGACCCCGGCCTAGCCGCCGCTGGACACAGCCTGGCCACGGCCCGGCTGCGGCTGGCCACGGCCTGGTCGTGGCTGGCACTAGCCTTGCCACTGCTCCCACCTCGCCGGCCTACGCCGACCGCGGCCTTGACGGGGGTGCCGCGGTGGCTGCCTCCGCGTGCGGGGTGGGGGGCTCCCCCTTGGTCGCTCGTTCTCCTGCCTCCGCACGTGTGGTGCCGACGGCGGATGTCTTCCGCAGGTTTACTCTCACCCCTGTCGGACCGCCGACTGCTATTGCCGGGTGGGCTCGACGAGGACCCTCAGTCCGGTACCTCCCCCGTGGTCGCCTCTGCTTCGCTCCGGTCGCCTTCTCCGGCCCCCTCCGGGTCGTGCCCCACTCCTCCTCGGCACCCGCCTGACGTCTCCCCGGTGGCCGCGGAGTTGCCTCCTTCCTCCCCGGCACCCGGGTCGCGCTCCCCACCCACCGTTGCGGCTGAGGGACCCTCCCAGGACGACCTCGAGTCGCTGGTAGCGGACTTTCTGCGCCTCCCTGCAGCGGCCACCTCCGCCTCCGGTTCTGGGGGCCCCGCGTCGTCGCCGGTCGAAGGTCTGCCCTCCGCTCGCCACGCTTCGCCGCAGCAGTCGTCTCGCCGCGGTTTCGAGGGCCCGGGGCCCGAACCCGGTCATCGCGGGGGCAAAAACTACTGATGCGGAAGCTGGGGGTCGTTGGGCCGCACAAGGCGCCCGATGCTGACACGTTCCAGCGTTACACTAGGCTCTTCGCGGTGGGCCTGTCGGAGGAGCACTACAAAGTTATCCGAGAGCTCTTCGATGCCTAGGTCGAGGGGTCGTTCCAGTGCTCCGTGCTGGAGGACACCGAGTTCCAGGCGGCAGTTCGAGAGCTCTTCCCTGAGGAGCAGTTGGTCGTCGACGCGCAGGCCTGAGTCTTCGTTAGTCACGTGGTCGTTTCTTTTCATGTTTTAATAGATGTAAACCTAGCTGTTTGGAATGTCCGTAGACTTAACCAGCGTGCTAGACGCTCAGCGGTCCGCGAGTTGGTAGCTTCTGAGCGTGTCTCTCTTCTCTGCCTGCAAGAGACTAAGCTTGCCGATGTACCCCCTCCTTAATGCTTGATATGTTAGGCGTGGATTTTGGCTATGTTGCGTTGCCGGCGGTGGGCACCTGTGGTGGTATTCTGGTCGCTTGGTGCAAAGACACTTGGATCATCTCCTCCCCCTCCCTTGACCTTTACCACATTACAGTGAAGGTCGCACTGCTATCAGCACCCTCTCAGTCTTGGTGGCTCTCGTCTGTTTACGGGTCACAATCAGATGCGGATAAAGTCTCCTTTCTTGCCGAGTTTCGTGCCTTTCGTCCCACGCTTTCTGGACCGTGGGTTCTCTGCGGAGACTTTAACCTCATCTATCAGGCGGCAGACAAAAATAATGGCCGCCTTTTGTCTCGAATGATGGGTCGTTTCCGCCGTTTCCTCAACGACCTCGAACTTCTTGAGCTCCACCTCCAAGGTCGTCTCTTCACCTGGAGCAACGAGAGGTCGCATCCTACGCTTGAGCGTATTGACAGAGTCTTTGTCTCCCAGCACTAGGAACTTCTCTTCCCCTCCTCCGCTCTGCATGCTATCTCCTCCAGGTGTTCTGATCATGCCCCCTTCTCCTCCTTTTCGACTGCGGGGTGCACTCCAAGAAACACTTCACTTTCCAAGCATTCTGGCCGAAGGTGAAGGGTTTCCTGGACACTGTTAAGGCAGTGTGGTCGGGGCCACACCCGGATGCGGACCCGCTACGTACGATCGATCACCTGCTTCGTGAGACAGCGAAGGCGCTGGTCAAATGGAGCTCCAAGGCGATCGGTAGCATTCGCTTGCAGGTCCAGATTGCCAAGGAGGTCATCTTCCGTCTCGAGGTCGCACAGGATTCCAGGTCGCTCTCTCCCGAGGAGCTTTCTTTACGGCGTTTCCTAAAGCTCCGTTACCTAGGTATGACTTCACTGCAGCGAACGATCGCTGTTGACATTGCTAATGTCATCGACTAGAAACGGATATAAGATCCATCTCTATCGATGACACCAGGAATGCAGAGGTATATCTTAACATGATGCTAAGTGTATATCGGATGTTGCTTTCAGATAAACTAAAAGATGAATTCCAACACGATTCATAGCACAACTCGATATAGGTTGTCAGCCTGACAAGTGTGCCTGAAAACGCATGGATATGGTACTCTTACATATGCCTTGGATCTCTAGAAAAGAAGATATATATATATATAAACAGGGTATCCGCAAGCGCACAGATATGAATATACCATTGTAGCATTTTAACCAGGAGTAGAACCAGGTATCGTATTTATATTCTACCACAGGGAAAGAAGTATTTCTAATCCATAATAGCTAATACATGCTCATCTCTCAGTTTTATAATGTAGAGTGGCCAAAATATATCAATTGCTATAAACAGGGGTAAGTCACATAAAATATAGAGAATGATAGCACTGTTCAAGTCATAACTTCATGAGCAGCTAGAAAGTGTCATTATAGCAAGAGAAACGTAGCAAAGCCTAGCTAGAGAGGATACTCCTAGGTAATTCTAAACTATATGTCAATGCAAACTATGATTAGTGCAAACATTTAGCAATCACGGAAGAAGAACTATTATATCAATGCATGGGGAGACTATCCAGGAGGATCAAGGCCGAAACTTGAAATAACCCAAACAGTATAAGGCTCCACTAGTCCTATACACGGGGGGTGGACTACGAAGGACTCAATAGTGCTGTCACTACCACGATCTACCACACGACCCGGCATATAGGATGCAATCGCAGATAAATACAATATAAGCACCACGCTTACACTGTCTTTACTGTTCACCCATGTTAACAAATGATCTAGGTGAGGGCTATACGACTCCAAACATGAATATAAAGGCAAATCAACTATGCTAAACATGTAATCATAATAAACACCAAAGCATATAATGTCGAATATAATCATTAATAAGAACATATGTCTATATAACAAATGTAAAGAACTAGATAAGAACTTACAAGAGCGAAGCTAGATCAACCTCTAGACGATCAGGAGCCAAGTAGACGCCTTGCCTCCTCCTAGATCTAAACTAGCTAGCTACTCTGCTATATGGTGTTTCTAGGGCGTAGAGTCTCTGACTTGATGACTTGATCTGATGTATGACAGATTCAGATACCTCTGCCAGGGGGCAGGGGGGCTGCTTATATAGTCCAGAGGGGTGGACGTGCGCCGTAGGATCAAACCGACCTAAACATGTGGTTTAGATTGATCTTCATAGGCGGTGGAGGAACATTCCAGAAGCCGGGCCCATTTGGCGCCAGGGGGTGGCCGACCGGCCCCACCACTGGGCCGGTCGGTCTGGTGTGGGCCCCACTCAGGGTCCACTTCGACCAGGTGGGTCCTTGATCCTTCTAGATGCTTCTTTTTTAGGTGCTAAGCCACGTTGAGTTCCGGAGCCTTCTGGAGTCTTCTAGAGTGGTTTCTTTGCATAATTTCTGAATAGTCCCTGTAAATTCATAGATTCACCAAAACTCGTGGAAATTGTTAATATAAACCCTAATAAGGTGATCTAATTATATTTTAGTCCTTTTTCCAATGAATGTGAGGGATAAAATGCATAGATAAAATGTGTCAACAAACTCCCCCAAGCTTACCCTTTGCTAGTCCCTAGCAAAGATATGCTTTAGCAGGATCAGGAGTTGCTACAACGCTTTCACACCTCAAAAGTACTATGGTCTTCAAAAACCTATTCTCCTCAACAAGATTACTCTCTTTTACCTTCAACCTTTAAGCACAGCCTTTTCATAAATCTTTAGCAGATAAAAGACAAAACAATCAAGTCAAGCAGTATATCTCAAATTCTTTGATCAGCTATCATCCTGGGGTTTTGCACATTTTTCAGATAAAACTCAGAGATCCTGTGTATGACCTTCTCAAGCATGGAGTCACACTTAACAAGATATGGATGATAGTGTTGAATGGATGAGGGTGAAAGGTGGTAAGCCTTTTAGCCTAGCTCTTGGATTATATCTCTCTTTCTAAGATTTTTTTAAGATCTGGGCTTTCCATTCTTGGAGAGGTGGGCTCTACTCACCCCGGACTTTTGTCCATTTTTCTCTCTCCATAGAGATGTGGGCTCCACTCACCCCCGGACACGTGTCCATTATTCATCTCTAAAATTTATTTCTTTTAGAGAGGTAGGCCCTTCTCGCCTAGTATGACAGTTGTCCTTTTCTCTCCCTCTCTCTTCTCACTTTTTCCTCTCTTTCTCTTCTTTTTTTTCGAATGTAGCCCCAGAATCTCTCTTTTTTTTAACATTGAGAGAGATATATCCTAGAGTTGCATGAGCTGTATGGCTTGATGGAAAATGCGTACTTCCATATCAGAAGCAGCATAAATGGTGGAATGGAATGATCTTGATGTGTATGACAAGCTCTTAAGGATCATTGACACAGGAACTCATCATATAAGATTTTTCATTTAAGATAAATCCAGGAATCCAGCTTCTCTAAGAAAATGATCAATAGCAACTCAACTTTTCATGAATCATCTTCCAAAGCCTAGACTCAGATTAAGCATATACTTGCACAGGTTTTGGGTTTAGAGCAAATTAAGCATTTAAACTTCAGGAGAATCTAGGTTTGAAAACTAAGTACTTTAAAAGGAATTACGACGGAGCAACTATTCATCATCTCCAAGCATATATCATCAAGATCATTATTAAAGAGAAAAACCAACTAGCAGACTCTAGCATTTTATTCAAACTAAGACTTTTAGCTAAAACTCAACTAGCTAAAAACATAGGATAGTCATACTTATCGTGATAACTGGGGGTGCTCTCCCCCAAGCTGGATCTTGAAGTAATTCTTGATTCATCCTTGGAACTTGTTTACCTTCAGGTTCTTATTAAATTCTCCCTGTAAATATTAGTCTCGCACATACCCGAAGGAACAAATTCTAGGATTATGCTGTGAGCCTTCTGTGCCCACTTCTTTTTTTGGGTTTTTCTGAAATGTGTGGACCTTCATGTGCCCACGTATTTTTGTGAATTTTTATATGCAAAAGGGATGCTAAATGCAAAAACATGTGAATGCAAAAATATATTTATTATTTTTTTATGCCGCCACGGTACGGAGTACATGGGGCCTTAAAGAATGCAAAAACAGAAAATATTTTTATGATTTTTTCAATGCAGGTATAGGGAAATAAACATGCTAATCTAAATATGCAATGCAGAATATAAAGATAAATACCGAGTTACCTCTCGGCGAGAGCTTAGAGTACTTACTCCCATGGCGTAGATGTAGTGGCCATTGATTGATCAGTTGATGACGCGGGTAGTGATTGGTCTTCCGAAGGTGTACTTTGATCTTTCTTCCACCAAACTTGTTTCTTCGGTGGAGACCTTTCTGGAGTAACAGGTTCAGAATACTGGGCTGGCAGAAGCTGAGCGGACTTCTCCTTCTCTTCTTCAATGTTCTTGACATCTGTCAACTTTGTGTTCAGCTTGCGTTGTAATCTCTGAAGGCGTCTCCGCGTCTTGTTCTTCTTGGGCTACTCAGGATTAGTGTAAGTATTGAAGTAGTAGCGTACCCTTTCAGTTCTGAACTGGAAGTGGATCTCGCCAGTCCTGATGTAGATGATTGCTCTTGTTGTGTTCAGGAATGGTCTTCCAAGCACGATGGGAGGATCTTGCTCATCTCCCATGTCTATGACTAAAAAGTCAGTCAAGACATACTTGTCCTTTATCTTGACAGGTACATCTCGTGCAATTCCTTCCGGGAACTGTTGTGATTGATCCGCCATCTGCAACATTATATATGTGGAATACAAAGGCAGGTCACCATATATTAATTCATAGGTTACCTTAGACATTAGGTTAACGCCCGATCCCGTGTCGCAGACAACTCGTTGGAAGTTCCATTGATTGATGGAGCAGTGGATTGATGGAACTCCAGGGTCTTCAAGCTTTCGCAGTAATGGTGAAGGGAACAGGTTCTTATTCTCTGATTGAATCGTGTTGATCATCCAAACTTCCTTCACATGCGATTGAGGTTGATTATTCTTCTTGTTCCTCCTTCTATCTCTTCTCTTCTTCTCGACAACTGGCTCGTGTTCTTGAGGGTAAGGATATCGGGGGTGCGCAAGAGCTTCTAGGATTTTGTTCTTGCAATTGAATCTCTCCTTCCTCCCATTGATGGAGAAGATGATCTTAGTGGCGTCGGCGTAGATGATGGCTTTGGCTGTGGCAAGGAAAGGACGTCCCAAAATGATTGGAGCGTTCTCACTTCCCCCAGTCTCGACAACAACGAAGTCGGCAGCCACGTAGGAGCGTCCTATCCCCAGACATACGTCGTCTAGGATACCATCGGGGTGGCATAATGACAGGTCTGCAAGCTGCAAGCACATGGTTGTATACAATAAATGTGAACCATTAATTTTCTTATATATTACCTTAGGCATTATGTTGACGCTAGACCCAAAGTCACAAAGTGCATTCTTGAAGGTGTAGGCTCCAATAGTGATGGTGATGACGGGCCTTCCTGGATCTCCTCTTTTGGCGGGCATGCCCCAGTCAGTCCATCTTGGGCCTTCTTCTATCTTATTCGAACACAGATCTGCAGAATAGATATCAACAAGATTTGCTGATTCTAATTCTTCCGGCTGGCCCGGAATCTTACCTGGGTTAGCCGTGGGAACAGATGATGCCAGCTGAGAAATCTGATATTCTAGCATCTTATTAAAGCTATGTTGGTTCTTGATGGCAGAAGAAAAACTTTCCATTTTATTATTAATAGTTTAGAGCATTTTATCATTGGAAGCTAACTTCTTAGACAGATTATCCATAATTCTACCCTGGTTTTGGACTAAGTCTCTTAATGGTGAGAAATTATTGGAAGAATTATTACCTTGATAATTACCTGAATAGTTACCTGGGTAGTTGGTTCTCTGCTGAGTCCATCCTTGATTCTGCTGGGGACGATATTGGTTGTTGTTGTTGATGTAGTTCACGTCCTCCTCCAGCTGAGGGCATTGACTCCCTGAGTGTCCAGTGTTTCCACATTCTTCACAGGTCATGCGGGATTCGAAGAGTTGCATGACTTCCTTCTTCTCAGGGGCTCTGTCTTCAAGACTCTTCATCAGTAAATCCATTTTGGCAGACAGCATGTCTACCTCCTTGAGCTGGTGCATTCCTCTTTCTTTCTTGCGGGGTTGACGTTCCTCGTTCCAAGCTTGATTGGACGCCATCTTTTCCACAAGGTTAGTAGCTTGAGTAAGTGTAAGGGACAGGAAAGCACCTCCAGCTGCAGCATCCATCGTTTCACAGGTGTTGGTAGAGAGCCCGTGGTAGAAGGTCTGCAAGAGCAACCAGTTTTCCATTCCATGATGTGGGCAATCTGCAATGTAGTCTTGAAAGCGCTCCCATGCTTCAGGAACAGATTCCTCGTGTTGCTGCTGGAAACTCGAATTTTCCCCCGTAAGGCATTGGTTTTGCCTATAGGAAAGAACCTTGCTAGAAAGGCAGTAGAACACAATGTCCAAGTTGTAAATTTGTCTTTGTTGGAGTAGAACCATTGCTTCGCTCGCCCCAATAGTGAGAATGGGAATAAACAAAGTAGGACTGCATCACTTGGAACATCTTTGATTGTGAAGGTGCCACATATCTCCAAGAAATTTTGAAGGTGTTTGTTGGCATCTTCATGAGTTTTTCCACAAAATTGGCTAGCTTGTACCATGTTGATCAGCGCAGGCTTGAGCTCAAAAGCAGCATCTCCTACAGTGATTGTCGGACCAGTACGAATGTTGTCCGGGGTCGGTGCGGAGTATTCACGTAGGGACTTGTTTGCCATTACTTCAAACGTGGGTGTTAAGCTTCGCGCTGTTGAATCTCCTAAGGCAAAAGTCGTGGGCTGAGAATGAGGAGGCCTAAGCTTTGACCTTGCCTTCTTTAAGATTTTCTCTGGATCTGAAACGAAGTTCTCTGGAAGATTCTTATTCATACATTACCCTGAAATAAGATAGACAAAAGTGGAAAGAACAAGGGTAAGCCTGTTTAAGCAATGATTATTTGGATTCTCGATACATTATATGTGAGAGATGCATGCATGCTATTACTGAAATTTTTTTCATCTAGGCTATAGACTTTCTTTCCCCGGCAACGGCGCCAAAAATGCTTGTTGACATTGCTAACATCATCGACTAGAAACGGATATAAGATCCATCTCTATCGATGACACCAGGAATGCAGAGTTATATCTTAACATGGTGCTAAGTGTATATCGGATGTTGCTTTCAGATAAACTAAAAGATGAATTCCGACACGATTCATAGCACAACTCGATATAGGTTGTCAGCCTGACAGGTGTGCCTGAAAACGCATGGATATGGTACTCTTACATATGCCTTGGATCTCTAGAAAAGAAGATATATATATAAACAGGGTATCCGCAAGCGCACAGATATGAATATACCATTGTAGCATTTTAACCAGGAGTAAAACCAGGTATCGTATTTATATTCTACCACAGGGAAAGAAGTCTTTCTAATCCATAATAGCTAATACATGCTCATCTCTCAGTTTTATAATGTAGAGTGGCCAAAATATATCAATTGCTATAAACAGGGGTAAGTCACATAAAATATAGAGAATGATAGCACTGTTCAAGTCATAACTTCATGAGCAGCTAGAAAGTGTCATTATAGCAAGAGAAACATAGCAAAACCTAGCTAGAGAGGATACTCCTAGGTAATTCTAAACTATATGTCAATGCAAACTATGATTAGTGCAAACATTTAGCAATCACGGAAGAAGAACTATTATATCAATGCATGGGGAGACTATCCAGGAGGATCAAGGCCGAAACTTGAAACAACCCAAACAGTATAAGGCTCCACTAGTCCTATACACGGGGGGTGGACTACGAAGGACTCAATAGTGCTGTCACCATCACGATCTACCACACGACCCGGCATATAGGATGCAATCGCAGATAAATACAATATAAGCACCACGCTTACACTGTCTTTACCGTTCACCCATGTTAACAAATGATCTAGGTGAGGGCTATACGACTCCATACATGAATATAAAGGCAAATCAACTATGCTAAACATGTAATCATAATAAACACCAAAGCATATAATGTCGAATATAATCATTAATAAGAACATATGTCTATATAACAAATGTAAAGAACTAGATAAGAACTTACAAGAGCGAAGCTAGATCAACCTCTAGACGATCAGGAGCCAAGTAGACGCCTTGCCTCCTCCTAGATCTAAACTAGCTAGCTACTCTGCTATATGGTGTTTCTAGGGCGTAGAGTCTCTGACTTGATGACTTGATCTGATGTATGACAGATTCAGATGCCTCTGCCAGGGGGCAGGGGGGCTGCTTATATAGTCCAGAGGGGTGGACGTGCGCCGTAGGATCAAACCGACCTAAACATGTGGTTTAGATTGATCTTCATAGGCGGTGGAGGAACATTCCAGAAGCCGGGCCCATTTGGCGCCAGGGGGTGGCCGACCGGCCCCACCACTGGGCCGGTCGGTCTGGTGTGGGCCCCACTCGGGGTCCACTTCGGCCAGGTGGGTCCTTGATCCTTCTAGATGCTTCTTTTTTAGGTGCTAAGCCACGTTGAGTTCCGGAGCCTTCTGGAGTCTTCTAGAGTGGTTTCTTTGCATAATTTCTGAATAGTCCCTGTAAATTCATAGATTCACCAAAACTCGTGGAAATTGTTAATATAAACCCTAATAAGGTGATCTAATTATATTTTAGTCCTTTTTCCAATGAATGTGAGGGATAAAATGCATAGATAAAATGTGTCAACAATCACCCGGCAAAAGTCTAGCCTTAGATGGCTCCGTGAGGGGGACGCTAACACTAAACTTTTCCACCTCCATGCCAACCACCGCAGAAGGAAAAATTTCATTCCCTCCCTTCTGGTCGATGGTCGCCCTGTCTTTCATGAAGATGATAAAGTCGCGGCAGCTTTTGCTTACTTCGACAGGATTCTTGGCACCAGCCACAAGCGTTCTTGCGCCCTCGACTTCGTAGAGTTGGGCCTCCCGCGGCTGGACCTGGAGGACCTCGCCCTCCCCTTCTCTGAGGCCGAGGTCTGGGAGGTTGTCAAAGATCTTCCGTTGGACAAGGCCCCCGACCTGAACGGTTTCACGGGTCGCTTCTATAGATCTTGCTGGTCGATTATCAGAGTTGATATGCTGCGGGCATTCAACGCTCTCTCTGACCTGGATTTCCGCAGCTTCCACCACCTGAATGGTGCTCTCCTCACGCTCATACCCAAAAAACCGGACCCAATCGCTCTCTCAGATTATCGCCCCATCAGCCTAATTCATAGCTTTGGGAAACTTTTTTCCAAAGCAGCTGCTAACCGTTTCACCCCGCACCTTTCTTCTCTAATCTCTCCCAACCAAAGTGCTTTCATCAAAGGTCGCCTCATCCATGATAACTTCCGCTACGTTCTCGGCACGACCAGAATGCTCTCTACTCGAAAGCTTCCTCGGATCATGTTCAAGATTGATCTAGCCAAAGCCTTCGACTCGGTCGGTTGGATCTTTCTTCTCGAGCTCCTTTCGGCAGTCGGCTGCCCACACACGTGGACTAACTGGATCTCGATTATCCTATCCACTGCTAGCACCAGGGTTTTGCTCAACGGTGTCCCTGGGCAGCGGATCTGCCACGGTCGAGGCCTGCACCAAGGAGACCCCTCTCTCCCATGCTTTTTGTGCTGGTCATGAAATGCTTCCATGCCCTTTTTCGCAAGGCGGAATCCCGTGGTCTCCTTCTGAATCTTGGGAGGAACATCCGCTTTCGCGCCTCTCTCTAAGCAGATGATGTGGTCGCCTTCTTCTCTCCGGTCGAACTTGATCTGTGGGTCGTCAAGGCGGTGTTATCGCTCTTCAAAAGCGATGCTGGCTTGGCGGCAAACTACTCCAAGAGCTAGGTCTACCCCATCAACTGCTCCGAGGACCACCTCTCCTTGGTTCGCTCTATTCTCTCATGCACCATCGCCGACTTTCCTTGCACCTACCTTGGGGTACCTCTATCTATTAAAAGGCTACCCAAGACTGCCTTGCAGCCACTGGTCGATAAGGTCACCAGGCGCCTGCCTCCCTAGCAGGGCAGACTGTTGAGCCGTAGTGGTCGCCTCGTCCTTGCAAAATCCACCCTCTCTGCCATCCCGGTGCATATTTCCATGGCGATCTCCATCTCCCCTTGGGCTCTACACGTGATCGAAACTCTCATCCGCGACTTCCTCTGGTCCGGCACAGAGGTGGCCTCGGGCGGTCGCTGTCTGGTCGCTTGGGTGAATGTCACATGCCCCACGCACTGCGGTGGTCTCGGTCTACCCAATCTCCGTGCCTTTGGTACGGCGTTGCGCCTACGTTGGCTCTGGCTGGCGAGGACTGACCCGGACCGGACGTGGGCGGCGTTCCGTTTCCTAGTTGACCGGGCCACACAGGCTTTCTTGGACGCCTCCATCTCTGTGGAGGTGGGGGACGGTACCAGCGCACTCTTCTGGGAGGACAGCTGGATCTCCGGGTGCTTCGTTAAGTCCTTGGCACCAAACCTCTGGGTAGCGGTATCGCCGAGGGTGCGTAGGTCCCGCACTGTCGCTGAGGCCCTGCAGGTGGGGGCGGTCGGGATACATTGGGTCGCCGACGTCACCCACGCGCGGACTGTGCAGGTGGTTTTGCAGTACCTTGCCATCTGGGACCTACTGCAGGCGATTAGGCTCACGTCGGAGCCTAGCAGATTCATCTGGAATTGGTCGCCTAACGGAGTTTACTCTTCGGCTTCGGCCTACTCCGCTCTCTTTCTTGGTCGCGTTGAGATCCTCGGAGCGCGCCAGATCTGGAAAGTTCATATGCCGGGGAAGTGCAAGTTCTTCGCCTGACTGGTCTTGCATGGCCGTTGCTGGACCTCAGACAGACTCCACCGTCACGGGCTAAGGGACTCGGACACCTGCGCGCTCTGCACTCAGGAATCTGAAACGCTGGATCACCTGATTGTGGATTGTGTCTTCAGTAGAAATGCCTGGTTCTTGGCACTCAGGCATATTCTCCTTCAAAACCTGGCTCCGGACCGCTCGGTGAGGTTCGCAGAGTGGTGGTGCTCTGCTAGGAAACAGGTCGCTAAGGCGCGAAGGAAAGGCTTCGACTCCTTCGTCTGACTGGTCGCTGTGGAGGGAGCGGAACAGGCGCGTTCATGACAAGGAAGCTCTCATGCTGGTGGCGCTCGTGCCGGCGATCCTAGATGAGGCTAGGTCTTGGGCGCGCGCGGGCTTTCTACCGCTTGCTCGGCTGTTAGGTGTTCGCCTGGTGTGGACGGTGTAAACTTTTTTCTTTTCATTTGGCTTCGTGCCTCTTTGTAACCTAAACCGGTAAAATTTTTTCTCATCTCTTAATGAAAAACGTGTTTTGTACGTCTTAAAAAACATTTTAATTGCATTAAAAATTTTCCCAGGAAATAATTCAAGAAATTCGAAATCCGTTTTGGATTGCCATTCGAATTTCTCTGGTCGGTGATGTCCAACTCTCTATATCCGGCCCAGTTCGGAGTGGCCCAACTCCCTCTCCTCTCGTGTTCGCGAGCGAGGAGTGACGGCGGCCTCGCCATCAACAATCCAAATACAAAACTCCCAGCTCCCGCAGAAACCCTAACCCTAGATCCCCTCACCATGGATCTCCTCCAGTCCTCGTACGCGCCGGACGACGTCTCCTCGCCGGAGGAGTCGGCGGCCGCTTCCTCGCCGGACTCCTCCCCGCTCCGCCTCCCCTCCAAGTCCGCCGCCCCCGCCGTCGACGACACCGCGCTCGCGCTCTCCGCCGCGGCCTCGGCCTCCCGCCCGCTCGACCCCTCGCTCCACCTCGTCGCCTTCAACCCCACCGCCGACCAGCTCTGGGCGCCAATCGTTGGGCCCCAGCACCCCCACGCCCCCATCTCCTCCGCCTCCGGCAACCGCAACCACAAGCTGGGCCACGTCGAGGACGCAGCGGTGCTGCCTTTCCTCTTCGACGAGCAGTACAACACCTTCCACAGGTTCGGCTACGCATCCGACCCCTCCGGCCTCCACATCGTCGGCGACGCGCAGTCGCAGGCACCCGAGCCCGACACCGTCTACAACCTCGCCCCCTCCGAGCACAAGCGCCGCCGTCTCCTGTCCAAGGCGGACAACCAGGAGGAGCCACTGCCTCCGGAGGCCAGGAATCCGGCCTCCGAGGATTGGATCCTCCACAACAAGCAGAGCCCCTGGGCGGGCAAGAAGGAAGGCCCCCCCGCGGAGCTCACTGAAGAGCAGAAGCAGTATGCCGAGGCGCATGCGGCCAAAAAGGCAGAGAAGGAGGCTCGCGGTGAAGGGAAGGAGAAGGCAGAGGTGGTGGTCAAGAGCACCTTCCACGGGAAGGAGGAGAGAGACTACCAGGGGAGGTCGTGGATCACACCACCCAAGGATGCCAAGGCCACCAACGACCATTGCTACATCCCCAAGAGGTGTGTGCATGAGTGGGTCGGCCACACCAAAGGGGTTTCCGCCATCAGATTTTTCCCCAAGTATGGGCATCTCTTACTGTCTGCGAGTATGGATTGTAAGATTAAGATCTGGGATGTGCTCGGATCGCGCACATGTATGCGCACATATATGGGTCACTCAAAGGCAGTGAGGGATATTTCGTTCTCCAATGATGGGACCAAATTCTTGAGTGCTGGGTATGACAGGAACATACAGTACTGGGATACTGAGACAGGGCAGGTGATCTCGACCTTCTCAACTGGGAAGGTCCCATATGTTGTGAAGCTGAATCCTGATGAGGATAAGCAGCATATTCTCCTTGCTGGAATGAGCGACAAGAAGATTGTCCAATGGGATATGAAATCAGGGCAGATCACACAAGAGTACGATCAGCATCTAGGGGCTGTGAACACCATAACATTTGTCGATAATAACAGGAGGTTCGTGACATCGAGTGATGACAAGTCTCTTCGTGTTTGGGAGTTTGGCATTCCTGTGGTGATTAAGTATATCAGTGAGCCGCACATGCACTCAATGCCATCGATTGCGCTGCACCCAAACTCTAACTGGCTGGCAGCACAGAGCTTGGACAATCAAATACTGATATACAGCACCAAGGAGAGGTTCCAGCTCAATAAGAAGAAGCGGTTTGCTGGCCACATTGTAGCAGGTTATGCATGTCAGGTGAACTTCTCACCTGATGGGAGATTTGTGATGTCAGGTGACGGTGAAGGTAGCTGCTGGTTCTGGGATTGGAAAAGCTGCAGGAGGTTTAAGACATTGAAGTGCCACAATGGGGTCTGCATCGGATGTGAGTGGCATCCGTTGGAAACTAGCAAAGTTGCAACATGCGGATGGGATGGTGTAATTAAATACTGGTAAGTTGACAGCACAGACATCCATTCACTTTTATTTAGGATAACATCTTTTAATTGCTTTGTGTTTGTCAGTGGTAGACTGGTAGGATTGTTCTATTTATCACTTTTTGAAAGCCAGTGTTGCAGTGCACTTAAGAAGATAGGATTACTAACCTAAAGATTAAAGACTGCAGGCTTGCAGAAGTCTTACCTGGATTATTTGTATGCTTTTATTAGCACATCCATATTTTGTTATAGATAACCTATGGTAACTTTTTTTAGCAGCACTTTCAATTTCTGTATTGGATTTTCACTTTTAAATCTTCTAGTATGGTTTTAGGGCACTGCATATAGAGAAGTAAGATACATAGACTATGGTTTGGTTGCAAATTTTGCTTTGAGTCTGGTTGTGATTTTTTTGTATGTGGATGGTGGTGGTTACCACTCAATGGCATTCCAGTAAATGTAGAAATTTCTTTGGTTTCTGTTCTTGCTGATAGTTTTGTTATCTTCCACCTGTTTGCTAATTAAGTGCTAAGACACGAGGCTCTCTGGAAATTCATGTTGTTGATGATGCATGGTGATGATGGTTAAAAAGTAACTGTGGCATAAACTCCCATCTCGCGCCCAGTGATGGGATAAATGAAGTTTAGCTAATTCTGTTTAATTGGTTGCTTCTAGAAACTTGGATTGTTGTACCTATTGTATTCTAGGAACTTCCCTCGGCCCGCGCAACCTGTATTTCTAATATGTTTTATTCCCTTAAAAGTGAATCAGTGCATTTTTACCTTTCGACAATTCACCATTAACAATTTCACATCTGAATTGTCACATGTGGTGCAAGAGGGTGTTAAAATGACTTATGCTCACTCATTATTGTGGTGTCATGAAAAGCTTTAAGCATTTTTGAACAAAGCATATGTTTTTTATTTCTTGGTGTTGTCTTGTCTTTATACATCGAAGGTACTGACAAATCTTCTTGTACTACTTGAAGGGATTGAGCCTCTGGACACAAAGACTGCTTGAGATGCTGGGAAAGATTTCATAACAAAGCAATCCTCAAGTGCTGAACTTCATGATATACTGTAAGTTGACATTTGGGAGGAAAAAAGAGAAGGAAATGTCATGTTTTTCAGCTGCTGTCTAGTTAATTGTGCCCTTGCAAGGATGTAATGTACCATACGATGTGGCAGCGACTCAATTTTGAACTGTACCTGTCCGCTAGTAACTTGTTGTTTCCATTTTTCCTTCATCTTGTTGAATCGGCCTTTTTGTAGTTCCTGAGAGGCTTGTATACTTTAAATGAGTACTAATACATCTGGGGTGGTGTTTCCCCTTGGGCTGTGCAGTTGGTGTGCTGTGTTCATATTAGGTTTTGGACCTCAATAACCACGCTAGATTGGAAATCAAATGTTCTGTTTTAGTTTTGACTTTGAATTCAGCAGACATTCATTTGCAACATGGTGAGATTCATTCATCAATTGTACTGCTTGTAAGGTTTGAAGTGGGCTGGGCCGGGTTGGGTTGGTTAGCCTTTTCTTCTGACGCCTACAAAATGGGCTATCTGGTGACGAGAATCCAGATAAGACTACAGGCTTCTGAAATCGATTTACTCGCAATTCCGAAATGCAGCCGTGGGCAGATGCCGTAAAGGAAGGAGGAGAGAGGAGGGGAAAGTTACTTCAAAAAAAAGAGGAGAGGAAACCACAACTCCTGAATCCTGATGGAGATAGATAGCCTTGGTGTCCAGAAACAAAGTGAAGAGATGGGCCATGCTACACATCACACAGAATTTTTTTATATATTTTTTTCCCTATTTTGTAAAAATAAATGATCTGTCAGAAATTTTGCAAAACTATACATCTGCCGCTGTGGCCCACGGCCCTACCGCCGTGCGGCATGGCGGCAGGGGCCGTGGCCCACTGGCAAGGGCACATACCGCCGTGGCCCACTGGCAAGGGCACATACCGTCGTGGTAGGTGTGACAGAACCGCCCAAAATAAATCCGTATTATCACTTAAGCCGGTCCACTTGGCTCATAAGCGACAACCAAGAGCTATTTTGTCGCCTCTGCCGGGTCATGCCCGGTAAATCACTTATACAGGATCGAGATATGCGCTAAGCCCACACGAAGGCGGGACCAGAGTACAACATTACATTACATAAAAGTCCATAAGCACTTAAAATTACAAACCAGGTTTTTCAGAACATAAAAGTAAACATGGTTCAGAGTTTAGACAGCGGAAATTAAACTAAACGCAGGATACACATGGGAGGCCATCCACAATATATCACTCCTCATCATCGTTCTCCCACTCAACTTCCCATCCATCTGGAATAGCACCAGGCCAGATGGTGTTACCTGAAAGCAACAAAACAAGCAAGACTGAGTATAGTAATACTCAGCAAGACTGACCCGTCAAAATAAAAGACACAGCTAGACATGCAAGGCTTTTTGGCTGGTGAGTTTGTTTTGCCAAAAGCAACTAAGAGTTGATCCTTACTTTCAAATTTTAGCTCAAGTTCTAGTATGTTAACCATTCTAGGTAAGCACCTAGCTAGACAAGCATGGTTGTGCAAATAAGATTAATCAATCAACAATATTAATCCAAAAGTTCCATAAATAAGTATGGGGTAGCCAGTGGTCAAGCCGACTCAGATAACGACGAGTGACCGACGATCGATCGATTTATATCCTTGCAAGGTAAACCCAAGATACACGGAAGAAGATAGACCAAACGCAGAGTCTACCCCAACCAGGCGGTTCCCGTCACTCTCCAGATTAGGGACAGGCGCCACAGTCCTAAGTAAAGGTTACTGGAACGCCCTCACACGGCACGTCTAGGATCACACTTGCACTACCGGGATCAAACCGGGAGAAGCATCTCAAGAGTAGTAGCGATAAAGTCCCCGCACTGGTTCATTAGGTACTAGGCTTACCGGTCCCATTCCCGACAAGCACTTGGTACGTTCAATAGCTTAAACCAGCACAATGCTACTCGGTCGAGACCGAACCCATTGCTCTTACCACATGAGCGAGTCAATTTAACCAACTTATGATTCCAACATAAGTAACCTATATCTCGCGAGCAATGAGTCATTACTCGACTTGTACCGTGCCCTTAAAGCATGGCACTAGCGACCTAACATACTAGTATAAGAGCATCGGGATCCTAAGGATCATGCATCTTGGTTTCAAAACAACTTCTGAAACTTAAATGCACAAAACATAACATAAATACTGAAAAGGTAAAAGATATGAGTTTATTCAAAAAGGTTATATGCACTCCGGTGCTTGCCTTCTTCTAGCAACAGCCTTGGGCTCTTCTGGACTTTGGTCCAGGTCTTGCTGCACACTAATCTGCTTCACTTCTCCACTAGCTGCTCCCTCCTCCTGGGTGAGCGTGTATGCCCCGTCCGGTAACTCTACACGTATACATGCATATGCATTAGGTTATGGTGAGGGTGGTTAATTAAATGTCAATTTTGATGGTGACTTTGTACATATTTAAGCAAATTAAATTACTTAACTTCAACAAACAGCAAGGGGTGTGTCCTAAAGATTTTGAACAGATCCACAACATCACATTTCAAAAAATAAAACAAAAAGATGTCAATTTGTTATTTACTTAAAAGCTATTAGCCTTTCATCAAAAATTCATATAAAATTAAACACACATCCATTGGTCCTAAATTTTGGTACACAACAACATATACCTAAACTAAGCTCACACGCCAAAATTGAGCTCCAGGTAATATATAAATTAATTTATAAGAAAAAGACAAATTTCAGCCTAGTTTAACTTAATTAAATCTTATAAAAAGATTTACTAATATTTTTGAGCTCAACTTTCTCCTACAAGTAATACATGTCAGATATAAGCCTCTGGCCAAGGCATAGGTGCAGATTCAAATTATTTTTGAAATTTTGAATTTAAACTCCTACACAAGATTAAATCCAAAACATACACCAAAGCACATCCTAAAATCATATCCATTCTACCATAGGTACTATTCATCAATGCAAAGCCCTACGGTGCACTTGTACTCAAATAAAAGTTTATTAAAGGGGCTATAAAAAGCATCAAGCTTAATCTAGCATAAAGTTTACATAAATCATAATTAAAGATCTGCACATCAAACTCATGCCAACTTTGGTCACAAATCTAAACATGTCATAAAGAGCAACATATCCAAAATTCAACTCCATATCACGTGTATATTTTAAATTACACTAAAAATACTTCAAACAGAGTTAGAATTTTCATTCAAAAACTACATAGAAAAACACTATACAACTTTTGTAAAAGTTGTAGATCTACTCTCAAAGATTCCAGAATAATTGGATTTGCATTTTTCTGAATTTTGTACAATTTTCTACATATTTTTAAAGTTGCAGCTGAAACCCTAAGACACTTTTACGGAGGGACCCTTGAACCAAATTTCGGTAATTGCAAACGGGTCCTGAGTTTTGCGGTTTTGCCCCCGGAAGACTTCAATCAACGCAACTGCACCCCTGCCGGCGCAGGGGAGCAGGCTGCCGACGAGGTAGGGGCCGGCCCCGGCCGGGTGAGTGGCCTGAGCCCTTGAGGAGGCTCACCTGCTTCCTTGGGTGGCGCAGGCCGGCCGGAAGGAACGCCGGCGAGCTCCCCTCGGCGGCGCGCAGAGTTGGCGCCCGTCGGGGATCGATGCTCCGGCGCCGGTGACCTCAATGCACGGTGGTGGCGCGGACGTGAGACGCCGGAAGGCTCGGGGAAGGAGTAGGAGGGACCGGGCGGCGGTGGGCTGGCGCGGGAAGGCGAGTTCGGCGGCGACTCGGCAATGGAGCGCAGCGACGCGTGCGGCAGGGGAAAAGAAGGCGCGACGACGTCCGGCGCTCGGGTTTTAAACGTGGACGCGCGTGTGGCGACGGGCGCAAGGCTTGAAGGGCGCGCGCGCGGCCAGAGGGTGGCCAGGTGGCGCGTGGCATGCGCGGCGCGTGGCTCGGCCTGGCGCGTCCTATGGCGTGGGCACGACGCATGGTAGAAGCGAGACAGATGGAAGGCGGAGTTGTCGAGGTTAAGCACGGGTCCATAGCGGAGACGCCCGTGCGTCCGTACACCGGAGTCAGGTGAACACGGCACGTGGCCGGCGCGACAGGCGCGGCGCTCTGGAGCGCGAGGGCGCTAGCGCGCCGGCGCGGTGCGCCGTTTTATTTCGTTTGCGACGTTTCGACTCAAGAGAACTCGAGATTTTCGAATGTAACTCGACTTTCCCTAAAAACCAAAGTTGTAGAGCAAGTATAGGAGTACAACTTTTGTAAAGGGTGACCTATGTTTTGATCCACGGATTTGTGTGAAAATCGTGTTGAAAATGCAAAAAATCTCGACCCCGTGACACTGTTCACAGAAACTTCGTCTCAAATTTAAGCGGATTTGCACTCAAAATTTGAATGTCCGCCAATTATGAAAAATGTGTTCCCGGAAATAAGGAACAACTTTTATATTGGCCGATTTTGAACTTCTATATTGAAATTTGGAGAACGCACAAGAAAACCGAATCAACCTTTTGGAGCTCTAGGGATTTGACCATGAATTTGGACTTTGACCAAGGGTTTAAGTACAGAAGTGGTCAAGATCATGTCAAACATGCTTAGGAGCTAATTAACCTTGATTAACACAAATAATTGAGGTATTTATCTTTAATAAACACCTGGGGTGTTACAGTCTACCCCCCTTAAAAAGAATCTCGTCCCGAGATTCGTCACAAGATTAGAGGAAAACCTCTTGGGGAGATAACGGGTTTCATGAGGAAACCACAGAGCAAAGATAAACTCTTCCATATATAAATCTCAAAGATGATAAAAGGTACATGGGCTGCCTCACACATCATCAATGTCGCTCGTGAGGAAGCGGGCGATGAATGTACACATGAAAAGCTAAAACCATCAAGAACTGGATCGCAAAGCAGACGTACAGTCCTACTAGAGTCCAGCAGATGGAATCAAACATCTCCAGAAAACGAGCCATGGTTGGCAACATCGGGTTGGATCCTTCTTGTGGCCTTCTTCTAAACTTCTTTGGGTCACCGAGGAGATGAGGGAACACTTGCTCGGCGAGGAATGGCGTACGCGGCCTGCGGTCTAAGAGCAGCCGGAGGGAGGGGAGAGCGACGGGGATGTCAAGCTCAAATGGAGACAAGGCTCAGTGGTGGTGGACGGTCGGCGAGGGGGAAAAACTTCCTTTTTATGCGCGGTCGCTGTGGCGCAGTGGTGATGGTGCTCAAGGCCACTTGGAGGAGGGGCCGGTTGATCGATGCGGTGGTAGTGGCACGTGGCACAATAGTGGCTGGCATCGAGATGCCTCGGCGACGTGACTGCGGACATGGCGGCGTGTGCAGAAGCGGTGATTAGCTGCTACGGTAAAAAGGTGGCAGAGCTGTGCAATGCAGATATGGCGCTAAAGATTATGGGGTCAAACGACTCGAGAGAAAGGATCGTGACTTTGAGGAAAATGAGAAGAGATTGGGTATCCACCATCTAGGACTGAGATTTATCGAGAAGAAATTAGCAAAGGATTTTTGTTTGTCGATTGTTTACTTAAACCCTAATTCCTTGAATTTGGAAGAAATGTGTAAAAGGATCATGGATCGCTGATCGATAGAAAACTCCTCATATCTTGACTTATGGAGAACCTTGAATGCATATGAAAAACTTTGCTCATCCTCTTTCAATTTAACTCGGCTGACTGGATTAGATATTAGGCAAACTCTGAGATTTTGGAAAGAAAGAGACCAATCGAAAGGTTCCATAGAGATGTTTCTGAAGACAAAGTCTGGTAAACAATCATGTTGTGAAGCTCGTTTACTAAGATTTCTGAACTTTACTTTTAAAAGAGCAACAAGGATTTCAACTCTGGGATTGTCTTGGGTTGTATAAATTGTCAAATGGCAAGAACAAGACTTTGGAGAAAGATGTGCTGGGAGCTAGGAATTTTACTCTTGCTCAGGGTTATTCCTAATGAAGTATTTTAATTACTTTATGCACCACTCCAGGGAGTAATGATTTTGAGCTGGATCTCATGCACTTGATGAGTCATGGGATGACAATGCTTATGCATATGGGAAATGACTCGTGCAACAATGAGATGGTGCACATGTGGATGCTCATGATGAAGTGCATATAGTATGATGTACATGTATATGAGCATATGATGTTTATGCATATGAACTTACAGTGTATATGTCATGGTGCATAGTGAGAGATGCACATGATATGTGCTTGATGTTGTGCACGCACGATGATGCATATGTTGATGAATGCACGATGCATATGCTTATGAGGTATGGTGCTCATGATGCAATGTCAGCATGACTTGCTTCACCCATGAAATTAGTCAAGACAAGGAGGACAAACATAGAGTTTGAGAAACAAAACTGTGGTGAGTCACTTTCCCATAGCCCAAGATACCTAACGCGCTCCTGGTGGTAATCACATGGCTGCAGCACACATGATACCCTAGGTTCCGTCGCGGCACCCTTGGTTATGAAATAACATTTTCCCAACCACAAGAAAGGTGAAGTAGAAAGAGTCGAAATCTTCAGTGTAAATGCAAGTTAGTTCACCCCAGATTCCCAAATGCACATGTCATTTAGTCCATTTCAATGCTCATGCATCCTTTTGTTAAAGATGCAGCATATGCATGTTGTGATGATACTCAAAATGCATGCCAAAAGATTTTGACACTTGTATACATGTTTTTATTTATTTGTTTGTGAGCAAGCATAAGAATTTTTTTAGGTCAAGGACTGAGAATTTATAGTGATCAATGTAGGGATATCGATGCAAAGAAAGTGGAGTGATCACCTTTACATAGCCATAGGAAGTTGGTGGATCACCTTTAAATTGAAGAAAAGGTGTATAAGCAATCAGGAGAGTACAACGGGGTTCCACTTGACTCGGCAAGGATATGGGTATGCTTCTATTAGAAACCATCCTAAGAGAAGATGGAGATAGATGTATCTTGCACTGATTGTGTTCATCTGTGGATAGAAACTTCAAAAACATACGTGGACCATTCTTCCACCACCTAAATATCATCATCTTTAGGCAGGGGATGTAAAATCTCGTACCTTCCAATATTGGTATTCAACTTAGAGATAATGCTGAGGCTATCATGCCCGAAAATTTAGATATCGCTTTGCTGTCAGGGCTGTTGGACAGCAGGCCGAGGGTCACTAAAAATTCCATATCTCTCAGCTCAAAACTGCAATGATGCTGAAATTTTACGAGCATGCAGAATATGAAATTCTAAACAACTTTGGTATTCAAGGTTTGCTCTAGATTTCAAAGGAAGATGACCTAAAAATTTGAATTTCAGAGATCACTAGTTCTGAAATTCAGCAGGACAGAGACCTAATGTTTTGGGCATATCTCCCAAACTAAAAATCTAGTGACCTTGACATTTCTACCGGAGGTAGATAGATACCTAAGGAGCATTTTTGGTATTCAAAGGTAGAATCAAAATAGATTGGAAAAGGGTGTAAAAGGTCTATTTTCAGAGTGCTGTTGCCCAGAAATTTCAGCAGGACAGAGCTTCACTAAAAAGACCATATCTCAAAAATTGAGTATCCAATTACCATGAAATTTTTACAGCATGATCTAAGCTAGATAATGAACATTTTTTTATAGATCCTCTGGTCAAATTCATTTAGGAACTATATGTAAAAAGTCGAGTTTCGGACTAACTCAGGAATTTGACAGCATTTCGGCATGACCTTGCCTAGCAAATTTGATCCTAACTTCAGTTTTAAGCATCCTAAAATCATGAGAAATTCAGAGAGCAATCTTAACTAGGTGATGAATAATTTCCCTAAAGAGCACCTAGCCAGAAATCTTCTAGATAATCCTTAAAAAAATTTGGACAGCATCTAGTTACAATCTTTGCTTAACACCACTTCAAAGCATCAAACTAGCATGATTGGTCCTTAAGAAACACAAATTAAATAGAGACCAAGCAACACATGATTTAAGTTCAGTTTTGATTTGATAGCTTTTACATGATGCAAAAAGCGTTCTAAAATTCCTCACAAAGCTTTTAAGCTCAAAAACGAAGTTAGTGCCGGTGGCAAGGCATACATATACGTCTCTCCCTATAATAACTAATCGGAAGCTATTCGTTTCTTAAATTACTGTTTCTAACAACCGTGGTTAGTGTACCTACAGAAAATCACAGAACATTCTGAACCTTTCGTGCCAGCACTCACGAAAGCGTCCACATTCATTACCGTTCACTATAGAAATGGTATCCATGCGTAAAACCGCTGCATGGACAGCGTCCTAATTAAGACTCTGACGCGACGTGGGTTCCCATTGGAATAGGTCCCATCCATCCCTCACAGACTTTCCCGTGGCACCATCACGTATGGCAAAACGTGACGAGACGCAGACGCGACGTGGCACCTATTGGAATAGGTCCCACTAGTCCCTCACAGGACTTCCCTGTGGCACCACCACGTATGGCAAAACGTGATGAACTAGTATGGTTGTGCAAGAAAGTAAGTTTTGACAGGAATAAAATGTACTGGAAGTCAGATTAGATACACCATAGAGTACTAGCCACCTGAAAGAACCCAAAAATTCCCTTTAGGGCCTCTCAGACTAGATTAGACCTTAACGTCCTACTCACTCAGCAAGATTATTAATCTTGGCAAATTTTATTTCAAAAACAGGTTTGTTAAGGTATTTTTAATTACTCTGGTGCATAATCTCGCTCTGGTACCAGCTGTGACAGAACCGCCCAAAATAAATCCGTATTATCACTTAAGCCGGTCCACTTGGCTCATAAGCGATAACCAAGAGCTATTTTGTCGCCTCTGCCGGGTCATGCCCGGTAAATCACTTATACAAGATCGAGATATGCGCTAAGCCCACATGAAGGCGGGACCAGAGTACAACATTACATTACATAAAAGTCCATAAGCACTTAAAATTACAAACCAGGTTTTTCAGAACATAAAAGTAAAAATGGTTCAGAGTTTAGAGAGCGGAAATTAAACTAAACGCAGGATACACATGGGAGGCCATCCACAATGTATCACTCCTCATCATTGTTCTCCCACTCAACTTCCCATCCATCTGGAATAGCACCAGGCCAGATGGGGTTACCTGAAAGCAACAAAACAAGCAAGACTGAGTATACTAATACTCAGCAAGACTGACCCGTCAAAATAAAAGATACAGCTAGACATGCAAGACTTTTTGGCTGGTGGGTTTGTTTTGCCAAAAGCAACTAAGAGTTGATCCTTACTTTCAAATTTTAGCTCAAGTTCTAGTATGTTAACCATTCTAGGTAAGCACCTAGCTAGACAAGCATGGTTGTGCAAATAAGATTAATCAATCAACAATATTAATCCAAAAGTTCCATAAATAAGTATGGGGTAGCCAGTGGTCAAGCCGACTCAGATAACGGCGAGTAACCGACGATCGATCGATTTATATCCTTGCAAGGTAAACCCAAGATACACGGAAGGAGATAGACCAAACGCAGGGTCTACCCCAACCAAGCGGTTCCCGTCACTCCCCAGATTAGGGACAGGCGCCACAGTCCTAAGTACAAGGTTACTGGAATGCCCTCACACGGCACGTCCAGGATCACACTTGCACTACCGGGATCAAACTGGGAGAAGCATCTCAAGAGTAGTAGCGATAAAGTCCCCGCACTGGTTCATTAGGTACTAGGCTTACCGGTCCCATTCCCGACAAGTACTTGGTACGTTCAATAGCTTAAACCAGCACAATGCTACTCAGTCGAGACCGAACCCATTGCTCTTACCACATGAGCGAGTCAATTTAACCAACTTATGATTCCAACATAAGTAACCTATATCTCGCGAGCAATGAGTCATTACTCGACTTGTACCGTGTCCTTAAAGCATGGCACTAGCGACATAACATACTAGTATAAGAGCATCGGAATCCTAAGGATCATGCATCTAGGTTTCAAAACAACTCCTAAAACTTAAATGCACAAAACATAACATAAATACTGAAAAGGTAAAAGATATGAGTTTATTCAAAAAGGTTATATGCACTCCGGTGCTTGCCTTCTTCTAGCAACAGCCTTGGGCTCTTCTGGACTTTGGTCCAGGTCTTGCTGCACACTAATCTGCTTCACTTCTCCACTAGCTACTCCCTCCTCCTGGGTGAGCGTGTATGCCCCATTCGGTAACTCTACACGTATACATGCATATGCATTAGGTTATAGTGAGGGTGGTTAATTAAATGTCAATTTTGATGGTGACTTTGTACATATTTAAGCAAATTAAATTACTTAACTTCAACAAATAGCAAGGGGTGTGTCCTAAAGATTTTGAACAGATCCACAACATCACATTTCAAAAAATAAAACAAAAAGATGTCAATTTGTTATTTACTTGAAAGCTATTAGCCTTTCATCAAAAATTCATATAAAATTAAATACACATCCATTGGTCCTAAATTTTGGTACACAACAACATATACCAAAACTAAGCTCACACGCCAAAATTGAGCTCCAGGTAATATATAAATTAATTTATAAGAAAAAGACAAATTTCAGCCTAGTTTAAATTAATTAAATCTTATAAAAAGATTTACTAATATTTTTGAGCTCAACTTTCTCCTACAAGTAATACATGTCAGATATAAGCCTCTGGCCAAGGTATAGGTGCAGATTCAAATTATTTTTGAAAATTTGAATTTAAACTCCTACACAAGATTAAAATCCAAAACATACACCAAAGCACATCCTAAAATCATATCCATTCTACCATAGGTGCTATTCATCAAGACAAAGCCCTAGGGTGCACTTGTGCTCAAAGAAAAGTTTATTAATGGCGCTATAAAAAGCATCAAGCTTAATCTAGACTAAAGTTTACATAAATCATAATTAAAGATCTACACATCAAACTCATTCCAACTTTGGTCACAAATCTAAATATGTCATAAAGAGCAACATATCCAAAATTCAACTCCATAGCATGTGTATATTTTAAATTGCACTAAAAACACTTCAAACTGAGTTTGAATTTTCATTCAAAAACTACATAGAAAAGCACTATACAACTTTTGTAAAAGTTGTAGATCTACTCTCAAGGATTCCAGAACAATTGGATTTGCATTTTTATGAATTTTCTACAATTTTCTACGTATTTTTAAAGTTGCAGCCGAAACCCTAAGACACTTTTACGGAGGGACCCTTGAACCAAATTTTGGTAATTACAAACGGGTCCTGAGTTTTGCGGTTTTGCCCCCGGAAGACTTCAATCAACGCAACTGCACCCCTGCCGGTGCAGGGGAGCAGGCTGCCGGTGAGGTAGGGGCCGGCCCCGGCCGGGTGAGTGGCCTGAGCCCTTGAGGAGGCTCACCTGCTTCCTTGGGTGGCGCAGGCCGGCCGGAAGGAACGCCGACGAGCTCCCCTCGGCGGCGCGCAGAGGTAGCGCCCGCTGGGGATCGATGCTCCGGCGCCGGTGACCTCAATGCACGGTGGTGGCGCGGACGTGAGACGCCGGAAGGCTCGGGGAAGGAGTAGGAGGGACCGGGCGGCGGTGGGCTGGCGCGGGAAGGCGAGTTCGGCGGCGGCTCGGCAATGGAGCGCGGCGGCGCGTGCGGCAGGGGAAAAGAAGGCGCGGCGACATCCGGCGCTCGGGTTTTAAACGTGGACGCGCGTGTGGCGACGGGCGTGAGGCTTGAAGGGCGCGCGCGCGGCCAGGGGGTGGCCAGGTGGCGCGCGGGTGCGCGGCGCGTGGCTCGTCCTAGCGCGTCCTATGGCGTGGGCGCGACGCATGGTAGAAGCGAGACGGAGGGAAGGCGGAGTCGTCGAGGTTAAGCACGGGTCCACAGCGGAGACGCCCGTGCGTCCGTACACCGGAGTCAGGTGGGCACGGCACGTGGCTGGTGCGACAGGCGCGGCGCTCTGGAGCGCGAGGGCGCGAGCGCGCCGGCGCGGTGCGCCGTTTTATTTCGTTTGCGACGTTTCGACTCAAGAGAACTCAAGATTTTCGAATGTAACTCGACTTTCCCTAAAAACCAAATTGTAGAGCAAGTATAGGAGTACAACTTTTGTAAAGGGTGACCTATGTTTTGATCCACAGATTTGTGTGAAAATCGTGTTGAAAATGTAGAAAATCTCGACCCCGTGACACTGTTCACAGAAACTTCGTCTCAAATTTAAGTGGCTTTGCACTCAAAATTTGAATGTCCGCCAATTATGAAAAATGTGTTCCCGGAAATAAGGAACAACTTTTATATTGGCCGATTTCGAACTTCTATATTGAAACTTGGAGAACGCACAAGAAAACCGAATCAGCCTTTTGGAGCTCTAGGGATTTGACCATGAATTTGGACTTTGACCAAGGGTTTAAGTATAGAAGTGGTCAAGATCATGTCAAACATGCTTAGGAGCTAATTAACCTTGATTAACACAAATAATTGAGGTATTTATCTTTAATAAACACCTGGGGTGTTACAGTAGGAGCCCACCGCCAGGCGGCAGCGTGGCCTCCAGGTAGCGCCGTAGGCCACGGCGGTATGTATGGACCTACTGCCGTACCCTACGGCGGTAGGATTTTTGTTTTTGTAAATTTCAATTTTTTGAAGCATTGATACTTAACGACGCGACGAATTACAGAAACAAGCAATGGCACGTATGACACAAGTACCCTAACTTTGTGCCGCTGCTAGTCCTAACGTGCCTTAGGGAATTTAGATAAACGATTACAACATTTGTAGTCTAGTTGTACGAATAGTACCCGGAGAACCCGGACATCATAGACCCGCCGGAGTGCTGGGAGGGCATGTAGTACCCGTACCCCGACGGGGGTGGAGTTGGATCAGACGGTGGCGGGGGTGGAGTTGCTGGTGGAGTGTTGTCCTTCTTCTCGTGGCACGGACAGCAGCAGAACTCGTCCTCACACCCGGTGTTCGTCTTCACCACCATTGGTTCGGTCACTGGTCCGTCGTCGTCGTTGGTAGATGTCGGATCTGGAGAAGCCAATGCCGACGCGAGTTCTTGCCTCAGGTTGAAGATGACAACATCCTCGAGGTAGTTGATGTACCGTTGATATGGGTCAATAGCTGGGGGATCCACCCATTGCACGAAACCGTAGTTATCTGATTGGTCGGAGTACTGCAGAAACTGTGATTACATTAGTAAATCATAAAATGATGAAGGACAGAGGTCAAGGAGTTTTGCTTACCCATGCTCGTGAGCAATGCCAGAAGCGTCGACCAGAGTTGTTCCATCCCTGGTAAACCTGCATCACACAGAACTCACCGTGTGCACACCTTGGCCAGTTCACTATTTGATTTGGTGCGTACTTTCTAACATCACGCATAGATTTAAAATCTCTCTTATCTAAGACTGGAAAATTGCTGTTGAACTCTGGATCTTGCTGGCTCCACAGTGCTGGACCGAGGGAGCCATCATCATCCCCAGTCCAGGAACTCATTGGTGCTTGTTGTGTTGTGAAGTGACACTGGAGAAGAGTGCTCAAATATATGTAGGCAATAAAGCAGACTGGACGGTGAGCCATTCGATCCGGGGCAAGAAAAACGGGCAGTGACTCAGAGGAAACACACCCTAGTACTAGGTACACTGTTTGGTGCAGTGACTCACAGAAAACACACCCTATGTGTTCACTGTTTGGTGCAGTGACTCACAGAAAACACACCCTAGTACGAGTTTTACTGTTTGCATCTGAAATGCATCTGAAATCAAGTTCTTAAAGATACAACCCGACTCTAGAGAATGATGAAATGAAATCATAATTTTTTATGGATACAGTAGAACTCGACGTCTAGTACTCTACGTCTACTGGGTACAACAGGGTCCTTCCTCATAGCATCCGGCCCAGCTTCCTTAGCCCGGCGAGCTCTCTCCCTCTTCCTCTCTCTATCTGCTTCACGGGCCGCGACCGCTTCATGTTCTTTGATCTCCCGGCGAATGCGAATTTCCTCCTGCTGCTCCTTACGTGTTTCTTCTTATTTTTCTGCCTCAACCATCCTTTGCCACCTCTCACGTGCTGAACGACCCATCGCCTCGACGTAACGCTTGTCTTGTTCGGACTGCTCATAATCTAACCACTGCATAAAATCACAGAGAGGAGGTGGAGTCTTTTTTCAAAGACAAGTTAGCACATAATAAAATAGCAATGACATATTATTTATTTAGTAATGCAGTTTGTTCTTACTTTTGGTCTAACATTGCGACATGGTGGGAGGGGGTCATGCTCGTAGTTCACGCACATGAAGAACCTCATCCCGTAGCAGTACCCGAGAACGTTGCACTTGACAAGCTTACAGTTGTCACTGCAGTAGCACATAGGAGTGTGGATCCCCTTTGGCACCGCAACCTTGTCCTTCCTACTGGTGAGCAACTCCAAGTCCAACTCAGGACCCGAGGAAGCCATTGAAAGCCTACAAAAAAGATGAGAAATATGATAATTCATTACATGTTTCATTTGAAATTAGAGAACAATACATAACAGGATATGATAATAAATTTGACGGCAAGAAGAAAACAACAAGCAAATGAAAAGGTAGTTCAATTATTACAACACGATAACATGCATAAGTTCAAATATTACAAGACCTTGCCAAATGAAATGGTTCAAATATTACAAGACGATAACATGCATAAGTATTTCAAATATTACAACACGGTAGCACAAACAAGTACGATCACTGCATTCCTTCGTTGTAGCGACGGGAACGACGTCCACGTGCACTAGCTGAAGGTGCTGGAGAAGTGACAGTGGAAAAGTAAGATGCTTCGGTGCATTTCTTGTAGGAGTGTCCTGAATTGTTCCACTTAGAGCATATCTGCACCGGAGGTCCAGCTTCAGCCTCATCCATGTTGTTCCTAATCCTCTTCTTCTTGCGTCGACCGACACCTTGGCACATGGTTGGATCTGGATTTGGTATGTACAACGCACTGTCTTTGGGGTCTTGATTGAAAGTTCCAAGATGCATGTAACCCTTAATAGTGTGGTTCCAAGTGTCTAGAATGGTTTGCTTCAAAAAGTATTTAGGCACGTAACGACCCCAATGGTTATTCTTTGTTGCAAGGCATGCAGCGATCACATGTGAGCAGGGGTAGTGTAGCAGCAGTGACTTCTGGCAAGAGCATGAGCATGTCTGATTCCCAATAACTGTTTTTTGTCTTATTATTTCACCATTCGCTTTTTGTGATTTGGACTAGCAATTTATCTGATATTTCCATTGAACTTCCTCGCCAGGATCACGACGTAGAGGTTGTGGGTAAGCTCTGTGAGCAAGAGCAGCCTTCTGTTTTGTGGTCAAGTACTCAGTCATCCATGTTGAATACACCTTTTGACAGTCCTGCATAGCTGCATGTGCTGCAGTAGCACGCTCAAGAAAGTACTTCATTGTGCGGTACAAGAAGAACTCAATGATACCAACAAGAGGGAGAGCTCTGGCACCACGCAAAACAGCGTTGTAGACCTCAGCAAAATTTGTTGTCATTATCCCATGCCTCACACCTCCCTTATCAAACAGGAGACACCATTTCTCCTTAGGCTCATTCTGAATCCACTGGCTGAAGGTCTTCACAGCACGTCCCCTTCTCCTTCTGACATTTGGAGCATCTAGCCCCACGTCCTCCAGAGAAACTGGCTCTTCCCCGGGTTCAGTACTTATTAGCTTCTTAGCTATCTCTTCTGATGCTTTCTTCGTCAGATCATCTAATTTTTGCCATAGCTCGTAGAACTTTTTCTCCTGATTGGTCGAACATAAGCACTTGAACAATTGTGTAAGTTCTTTGTTCTTGAACTGGCTATGAAAGTTTGCTCCCATATGCCTCATGCACCACCTGCTATGCACATCTGGCCATTGTGCTGCTCTGTTACGTTCTTCACTACCTTCTTTGATGTCATTAATGGCCTGCAAAATACCTTTGTGTCTATCGTGTATCACGCACACGTCTGACACATCTCCCACCACCATCTGCTTCAATCTCTCCAGAAACCAATACCAACTGTCACCATTCTCTCCCTTTGCAAAAGCAATTGCCAATGGCAACAACTGATTGTTGCCATCTGCAGCCATAGCTGTAAGGATTGTGCCCTTGTATTTTCCTGTTAAGAATGTGCCATCTATGCAAATGACTGGTCGACACTGTTTGAAGGCAGCAATAGTTGGACCCAATGCTAAGAATGCCCGCTGCAAGACTTGCTTCTCTGGCCTTGATACAAGATTATAAGTCTTCATATCATAATAACTACCAGGATTGAGCGTGGCAATTGTGTTCAGCAATCGAGGCAGATTGTCGTAGGATGCTTCGTAAGTACCCCACCTCATCTCCAATACCTTCTTCTTCGCCATGTATGCCTTACCATAACTTATCAGGTACCTAAATTTCTCCTCAATTGCCAAGATAATGGACTTGGGCTCATAAGCAGGATTTTCCACAATCTTAGCAAACATCTGGCTGGCCACAAAACCGGACGACAAATTACGATGGCTTGCATCTAGCTGCTCAAGTACACAAGTGTGATCCACAACAGATCTGATCTCCCAGTAATTTTTCCACTTGCCCTTGGAAGTATACACTCGAAAAGGACAGTTGGGCTTAACACATTGTACATCATATATGTGTGGAGAACTCTTCACTACCCTGAACTCTCTCTGCAGAGTAAGGTGGCCCACCTCTTCACTGCATCCTTCACCTCTAATGCACTTTTATACATGGCGCCAACAGAAACCTGATTGTCTCTATACTCCCAGGACACATTCTCACCAGGATTGACAGATAGCTGTGAGAAATTGTAACTGTCCTAGTCCCTTGGAACTAGCGGGTCATCCTCATCATCTGAGGAGTCCTCTTCCAACCCACGTTCATCCTCATCAGCCTCCATTTCGTACTGCCTGAGTACTTCTTCATTAATTTCCCCCTCGTCAATTTTACCACGGGCCTCAAAGGGTGTGTCACCATCTCCTTCTTCTGCCTCAGTGGCAGCACCATCTCTTTCTTGTGGCTCAGTTGCAGGACCATCTCCTGCTTGTAGTTCAGCCTCACCCTGGTGAGCAGCACTACCCTTCTCATACACTTGACTACTAGACCCAGCCTTATGAACAACTTGGATAAACAACATCACAGGCAAACCAATTTTACATGCTGTTTTGATATAACTCCTCCAATGTTCAGTGCCTTGAAGTGACATAAGCTCCCAATATACTGACTCACTCCTGTTGATTAGAGTCATAATAGACAAGTCATGTTGCTCTGCATCTACATGGAATGCCCTATAAAAAAAGTTGGTAATGGACCCCCAAGTTCTTTCGGCTGCTCTTCTAATCACACGGTCAACCGAATTAAATTCTTACAAGTCAACTTCATGTTCACCATATCTAATCTGCCCATTACCGAAATACAACTTGACACTGACTGCATCCGACATGTCTGACAGCATGAAAAAAAAACGCTATTAACAAGTGGATCTGCAACTACAAAATATATCTACTCAGAGCTACACTAAAACTATAATTTTACTAATCCATCTACACTAAAACTATATTTTTACTATTATCACAGTTCAAACTATTAAGTACCAGAGTATTACCTCTAACGAGACGAAAAACCGGCAGAGCTTCGCACCTTCACCACCTCCTCCTCACTCCCTTCTCCTCTTCCCCCTCTTTCTTTTTTTTCGAATTATTATGACATTTTCGGCTGAATTTCGGCCTTATATAGGCTGCAGTTCCTAGCGTCGTGGGGCACGACGGCACCAGGCCTGCTGCCGCCGTGGCCCACGGCGCTAGGACCTGCCGCCGTAGCCCACGGCGGTATGTCCCTACCGCCGTGGGCTACGGCGGTATGTCCGTCATACGCTACGGGCCCACGTCTGGTCGTGGGTCACGGCCCCTGCCGCATGGCGGTAGGACCCCTACCGCCGTGGGTCACGGCGGCAGATGTATAGTTTTGCAAAATTTCTGACGGACCATTTATTTTTGCAAAATAGAGAAAAAAATAATATAAAAAAAATTCCATCACACATGAGCCGGCCAGAAACGAGACAAAACAGAAGCTGCTACCGCGTTGTTGTACGGCGCATTCGTGTCCGAGCCGCAATGGCACCACGCGATCTCACCGGCCTCTCCGTCTCTGGGATGGCCGGATGGGTCATCTCCTGTCCGCATCTCCTGTCCTATCCGAAAACAAGCAAAAAAAGGGATGCCCTCCCACGCTTTCCTAGCTTCCAAGGTCAAAAACCACCCACACGGACGGAACGGATGGATCACACACACGTAGCTTACACACGGCACACCCTGATCCCTACTAGTATACGCTTGTCCATTCAGGTATCCGATCCCTTCTTTTCCTTGCCCTCCAGACCCATCGACTTCATTCAGTCCCCCAACACAACGCCATTTGTATATGCTTTCCCTTCCCCGCGCAAACACCATGTTGCTTCTTGCCGCCCTTTCCCACCCTTCCATCTCATCTCCTGCCGTCCCTGTCCAGGGGGAACCACCCTATATCTTCACCGCCATCCTCAGTTCACACCTGCAGCAGCACACAAAAAAACATTACTACCGGTGCAACACCCCCAGCTTCAAGCGGCGGCAATAGGATCGGAGGTAGATAATGGCGTCGTGCGCGGCGCTGCGGGCGCTGGCGGTGGTGCTCTGGGTGGCGGCGGCGTACCCGGTGCTGTTCCGGGCGCGGCCAGTGCAGGCGCTGGCGGCCAACTGGGGGACCCGCGCGCTGCACCCGCTGCCGGGGGACATCACGGTGCGCCTCCTCCGCGACAACGGCTTCGACAAGGTGAAGCTCTTCGAGGCCGACCAGCCCGCGCTCCGGGCGCTGGGCCACTCGGGCATCCAGGTCATGCTCGGCCTCCCCAACGACCTCCTCGCCGGCGTCGCCGCCAGCGTCAACGCTGCCGAGCAGTGGGTGCTCCAGAACGTCTCCACCTACGTGTCCCGGTACGGCGTCGACATCCGATACGTCGCCGTCGGCAACGAGCCCTTCCTCAAGTCCTACAAGGGTAAGTTCGAGGCCGCCACGCTGCCCGCCGTCCAGAACGTCCAGGCGGCGCTCATCAAGGCCGGCCTCGCCAAGCAGGTCCGCGTCACCGTCCCGCTCAACGCCGACGTCTACGAGTCCCTCGACGGCAAGCCCTCCTCCGGTGACTTCCGCCCCGACATCTCCGGCCTCATGGTCAGCCTCGTCCGCTTCCTCCTCGACAGCGGCGGCGTCCTCGCCATCAACATCTACCCCTTCCTCTCCCTCGACGCCGACCCCAACTTCCCCGCCGACTACGCCTTCTTCCCGTCCCCCGGCGCGCCGCCGTCACAGGCCAGCGTGCAGGACGGCAACGTGCTCTACACCAACGTCTTCGACGCTAACTACGACACCCTCATTGCCGCGCTCGAGAAGCACGGCCTCGGTTCCATCCCCGTCGTCGTGGGGGAGATCGGCTGGCCCACCGACGGCGACAAGAACGCCAACCTCGCCGCCGCGCAGCGCTTCAACCAGGGCCTCTTCGACCGCATCATCGCCGGCAAGGGCACCCCACGCCGCCCCCAGATGCCCGACGTCTACGTCTTCGCACTGCTTGACGAGGACAACAAGAGCGTCGACCCTGGCAACTTCGAGCGCCACTGGGGCGTCTTCAACTACGACGGCACGCCCAAGTACCGGCTCAACCTCGCCAGCGGCCGCCCGCTCGTGCCGGCCAAGGGCGTCCGCTACCTCTCCAAGCAATGGTGCGTGCTACGCCCGGACGCCAGCCCGACCGACCCGTCCATCGCTGGCGCCATCTCCTACGCCTGCCAGTACTCCGACTGCACCAGCCTCGGCGCCGGCTCGTCTTGCAGCAACCTCGACGCGCGCGGCAACGTCTCCTACGCCTTCAACCAGTTCTTCCAGGCGGCCAACCAGCAGAAGGCCGCCTGCAACTTCAATAACCTCTCCACCATCGTCACCACCGACCCGTCGCAGGGGACTTGCAGGTTCGAGATCATGATCGACACTGGCCGGCACGAGCTCACCGGCAAGCCGTCGTCAGCAGCCGGCAGGGTGCGCGTGGGTTCCTCCTCGTGGAGTGCCGTGCCGCTAGTGCTCGGCTTTGTCAGCCTTATTGTGGCCGCATGGTGATGATGAGAGACAGCGATGCAAGGGATGGTACTAATCAACAGCTAGAAGCTAGTTAGAAATGGTCAATATTCTTTATTTTTTCTTATACTGACTAAAGGATCAATTCGTTAAGGATATTCTTGTGGTAATTCTACCACTAAGGATTATCGGCTAAGAGTAACTTCTGTTACTTGAAAAGGGATTGTTGTATTGTATCATACTCATTGGAGGATTCTTTCTGATGTACATATATATGATTTGTGTTTAGATTGATTGATGGGACTCGCATAATCGTTAGTAGCCCGGTCGTCGCTGCTGTGCGGCGCTTGTTGCGGATGAAAGTTAAACCCATACGGAACTAGCTAAGTTTCCACGTGTTCGTTCAGCAGGTTGCACGGGCTGACACCAACCCGGTGAACACGACTAGTCTTTTCTCCTTTTTGTTTGAAGGAACATGAGTTCTGGACTCTTTACATCAGAAATGAAAGCCACAATGACCGCATTTGCTACGACTGCATTTGCTACGACTGCCTTTTCTCGCTCAATATATATATATATGTGCCAACATTGTCCCGACATTAAACTGTAAAATTCACGTCTTCAAGATATCGCACGAACGGCGTCACCGATGTGGTGATGAGAGACTGCGATGCAACGGGTGGTGCTCTTGAGTTGATACAAACTAGCTAAAAATGGCTATTATTCTTTATGTTTTTCTTATACTAACAAAGGATCAATTCGTTAAGCATATTTTTGGTGGTATCCATCTACCACTGGGGATTATCAGCTAAGGCTGGCTTCTGTTACTTGGAAAATGATTGTTGTACTGTATCATACTCATTGGAGGACTCTTTCTTATGTACATACATACATGACAAAGATATTGAGATATATAATTTGGTTGGAATGTGTGGCTGTCTCTCTCTATTGATTCTTTTTGAATTTGGATATGATTTAGAGTTTCAGACTTCATAACTACGTATGATGACAATTCATTTAGACTTCAAAGTTACATTGATAATTGACATTTTATAATAACTAGCAAATATGTTAGTACGTTGTAAAGGTTCATTCAATATTATGTTTGTGTTAGGATTATAAAAATGATATACAAAACATGTGTTAGAATTGTCAAATATATAATAACTATGCTATTGAAATATTAATAAATTTAGGGTCTTTCAGAACATTTTTTGTAGTAACATAATTCGTAGCTTGATAGTGCATTTTACATCAAGTAGAGAGGCTTGGGCTTTCAAAACACTTTTTGTAGTAACATAACTCATGTGGAATGTGTGGCTATGTCCCTCTCTGGCTCCGATGATGTTCTTGATTTATGGATATTGTTTAAATATGTAATGCATACTTGGAACATTTTAAAAGATTGTTGAGATCACGAGACTAACATTATCATGCATAAGGATAAGATCATGGCAAGGTAAGAAGATAATTCTAGAAATTTATTAGACAGTATGCATGAACCATGGTAACCATGCTCCGTGGTGAGTTAGAGAGAAAACTTTAGAACTAGATATTTACATCATTGGGAGGAATGTGTGGTGAGTGCGGGACACTCATAGTGGTCTATGCAATTTCTGGTAGGCGTAGGGCGCTTACATTGCTTGGTGTGGCGCTTGTGTACATATCTGCATAGACTAGCAGGGCTGCAGAGGAACACTACAGTGAACCCATATCCCATGACATGGTTTTATTAAATATAGATGACATACAATATTGTTCAGGAACTATATTATATCATGAATAGCACGGTGTCTTGTGTAAGTAGCAAAAACATAGAACCAAAAACAAGCAAAATTTCCATTTGTTGAATATGAATTTGTTTCGGTAACATGGGTCATGAGCATTTTTGTTGACATTCATTCACCAAGTACATATAGTTGCTAAATTTGAGTTGATTTTATCCATAAATGTCACCTATGATCGTTTTTAAGAAACAATAAGGTTTGAAATTCCTGAGTATATCGATTAGAAGGGACTAATTCTTATAGCCAGTTTGTGAAAGTGAGTTCTGATTAGCAATTAGTTAATAAAAATGGCAGAGAGATACAGGTTATTGACCAAATCATACCATCCTCATAGAATGAATTAAAAATCATCATCTTCCTCAATCAATGGATTGATAAACAAATCAATGTTGTCAGCAACCAATGTTGTCATATGATACAAGAACCACGTACAAGCAACGGCTTGTGTACAGATTAAAAATTGAACAATAATTATGCATCTCAAGAATTCGAATAGCAGCAGCAACTGCCCATCCCACGATCTTCACTTTGTCAATTAGTAAAGTTAAAATAAAATTCCGAGCCCACAGAACCGAAGGAAAAAAAAAATGGAAAACCGTGAAACGGTAGCCGACCGACGGAGGGCCGGGAATATCATGTGGACGCGGCTAATTTACTGCCGACTATAAATTAGACTTATCCTACAGTCAGATTATTTTTGGACTATGATGATTAGAAAAAAGAAACTATTTTCCTTTTTAACGATGAAGCCATGTGAACGTGTCAGAAATAAATAGAAAAAAAACACAAGTCTGTCCCTCCTGTCAACTTTTAAACAGTACAAAAATTGCCACGAGCTTTTGAACAGTACAAAAGTAGGTAACTTTTGAACAGAAACATAAATAAATCATACAACAAGCACACCACACAAGAAAAAATTGTCCAGAACCAAAAAAATGCACAATACAAAAATCACATATCTCAACATGTGGAAATACAAGAACCTTGTCTACCAAAATTAAGGTCCATAATAGGCTATATTAGGCAATCAAATTTGTCACACCCTCCTGTACTGAACCCAAATATACAACATCAAGAGCAGAAATTGAATGTCATGATTCATGGGATTGCACGAGCATCTGCATAACAAATGAGCTTCTTTCATAGCCTACAATACAACGTAGAAAAAGGTACCAAATTAGTTAGGATGTAGCACATAATAAATGGACAAACTAAGAAAAAATAGTTGGATTAGGTGAAGAACTAGCTTCAATCCTGATAATCAACAGAGGCAATATAAGGAAAATGAGGAACAAAAATTGCATTGGTAAATTATTATTTTGCTTGTTCTAAACAAACAAATGCCTAACTAAAACTATTACTTTGCACCAACTGATAACAATGATTTTCTTAAGTATACTTTGACTAACTGAAAACAGTGTTCTCCCTAGCTCACACAAATATCACACTATCATTATCATCATCATTCATGAACTCCCACTACGTGAAAACCTCAAATAGGTCACGCAGCATTTGTAACGGGCCCTTAACACCCGTTACATGGACCCCATCTGTAACGGTTGTTGTTTGGCGCCCGTTACGCATAAGCGCGGCAGGCTCGACCCCGACCTCGCCCTGACCGCGCCACCACAACGTCCGTTACCAATGAGGACTTCTGGTAATGGACTTCTTAAACGCCCGTTACATGTTTTCTTTGTAACGGACGTTAAAATGCGTCCGATACGAAAGTGAAACCTATCGGTAACGGGCTCTTTAAGTCCGTTACCGATGACTTTCCTATTGGAGACGCGTGGCTTTTAGGACGCGTCTCATTTTATGATGACCCAATTGGTGACGCTTGTTTGGAGCTATCATCTCCTTTGTTTTCTCACATTAGAGACGCGTGTTGTTAATACACATATTTGTCTTTGCGTTCCGACCACTCTGCTATCTCCGACAACTACACTCGCTCTCTCTCCTCTGAGGGCCCCACTCGCTCTCTCCCCGCCGTTGCTGTATCAGCATTTCGCGCGCTCTCTGAAGGCCCCACTCGCTGCACACGTGCTCTCTGAAGGCTCCACTTGCTGTGTGCACTCTCTCTCCTCAGAAAGCCCGCGCTGCAGCAGGCCGGCTGGCCGGCCGCTTGCGCGATGGCGAAAGGGGCCGGCGGACGTCGACCACGGCGCGGCGTCCCTCCGCGCCGTACGTCGCCATCCTCCAAAGCAGCAGCTGATCCTCCTCCACGTACTCGGCGCCGTCCTCTGCGCCGTCGCCGTCGCCGCGGCCGCGATGCCTCGTCCTCCTCCTCGGAAGCGCTCGCCTCGTAGACAGTCCTCTCGTCAAGGTGGAAATTGCCCCCTTTTATTGAACTTCGTTGTCCTAATCCTCTTACTCATCGGTTTTGGTGATGCATTATGCTCATTTGATGTATGAAAATTGCAGATGGCTGCTGCTGCTCGGGCTTGGATGTACAGTAAGTCCCAAGATTGGGACAGTTTCTTAGGGGGGGCGGTCAATGGTTTTCTAGATCAAGCAGAGACGGATATGAGAAACCGTGGTGTTCAGGCAATGCTTTGCCCCTGTTTAGATTGTCTCAACCAGAAGAAGTTCAGACAACGGGACAACATTTTTCATCATTTGATCACACGTGGCTTCAAAGAAAATTACACATGTTGGAATAAACATGGTGAGGAAAGGCTTAATGAAGTCGAAGCAGGATGCCTAAATGAAGGTGAAGCGCGACACCATGCTACGGGCCTTAATAATGAAGGGGCAGCGCTATGCCATGATGAAGAGCTTGATTAAGGTGGAGTTTTTGAGGAAAATGAACCATTCCCACCAATTGTGATGAGGCCTGACGATATCACTGATCAAGAAGTTACGGGCTTCAATGATGGTGAGTTGTTGCAACGTGTGCACAATGTTGATCAAATGTTGCGGGATGTTGAGTTTCAACGAGTGTATACAGCTTCTGAATTAGCGATGCTGAAGCAGTTCGTTGAAGATTCAAAGAAACCCCTCTATCCTGGTTGCAAGAAGTACTCTCGCCTTTCTGGTGATCTAAAACTTCTGCAGCTTAAGGCAGATCATGGTTGGAGCAACAAAAGTTTCAAACAACTATTGGATCTCCTTAAGGACATGCTACCCGAGGGAAACCAAATAGCCGAGTCTGTCTATGAGGCAAAGAAGATAATTTGTCCTCTGGGAATAGAGGTTGAAAAAATTCATGCTTGCAAGAACAGTTGTGTATTGTTCCGTGGAGATTACGCAGACCTTGACAAGTGCCCCAAGTGTGGGTTCAATCGGTACAAGAGGAAAAAAGATGGTGGAGATGATAACAATGCTGATGATGACGAGAACAAGCCCGTGGAGATCAGAGGCAAGAAGAAGAAGAAGAAGGTTAAAGGGGCTCCTGTGAGGGTAGCATGGTATTTTTGCATCATTCTTCGGTTGAGAAGATGGTTCGCCACACGAAAGGAGGCCCAACTCTTGCGTTGGCATAAGGCACGAACAAAGGAAGTTGGCAAGATTAAGCACCCCACAGATGGCCAACAATGGCAAAACATTGATTCCCACTTTGAGGAATTTACCGGTGAAAGCAGTAACATTCGGTTCGCTATGAGCACAAATGGTGTGAACCCATTCGGTAACCAGAGCTCAACACATAGCACCTGGCCTGTCATGTTGTCAATGTACAACCTTCCACCCTGGCTATGCAAGAAACGAAAATACATGATGCTGACAAATATTGGTCTCCGGGCCAAAGCAACCTGGCGACCGTATTGATGTCTACTTGAGGCCACTAGTTGATGACTTGAAGATACTTTGGAAGCCTGGTATGAAGGATGTTTGGGATGAGTTCGGCCATGAGGAGTTCACATTGCACGCCATGTTGTTCACCACCATCAACGACAACCCGGCTCATCGCAACCTTTCTGGCCAGAGTAAAAGGAAAGGTGCAGCTTGCCCACACTGCTTGGAAGAAACTTGTGCAGTGTGGCTAAGAAATTCAAAGAAATTCACATTTATGGGGCACCGTCGTTTCCTCAGCAAGAAACATGCCTATCGGGACATGGATTGTCAGTTTAATGGGGAAAAAGAGAATCGACAGGCGCCAGTGCATGTGACTGGAGATCTGCTCCACTTGCAAGTCAAGGATGTCAAAACTATCGAGGAGTTACCCAAATTGTCTGAAAAGAAACTTCACAAAAGAAAGAAGCGAGATGGTGAAGAAGAAGAAGAAGATGGGCGAGGAATGTGGAACAAGAAATCAATTCTATGGGAGCTAGAGTATTGGCTGCTTTTGGATGTGCGTCATTCGATTGACAACATGCACGTCAAGAAGAATGTGTGTGAAGCTACTTTGGGAACATTGCTACAACAGAAGTCGAAAGGAAAAGATCATAAAAATACAAGGGAGGATCTTAAAGATATGGGCATTAGGCCGGAGCTCTATGCAGAGGAAACAGACACGGGGATGGACCTTCCCGTTGCTGCAACCACCTTGTCAAAGGCGGAGAGAAAAGAATTCTGTGAGTTTTTGCATGGTTTGAAAGTACCTTCAGGCTACTCATCGAACTTCAAGAGTCTAGTGTCGGTGAAGGACATGAAAATGAATTTCAACTTGATGAAACCTCATGATTGCCATGTGTTGATGATATCTATTCTTCCTGTTGCACTAAGAGGTATCAAGACAGAACTGGTTCGCGACGTGGTCACAAGCTTGTGTTTATTCTTCAATGAAATAGAATAGAAGGTGATTGATGAGGAAAAACTATTGGACTTAGAGAGGAGGCATTTCGAGACCCTATGCCTGCTTGAAGCTACCTTCCTACCATCATTCTTTGATCTCATGCTGCATCTAACAACACACCTCGCGAGGGAGATCTGGTACCTTGGCCAATCTTACCTTCATCAGATGTTTCCATATGAGAGGTACTATGGATTCCTCAAATCATTGGTACATAATAGGTCATTCTGGAAGGAGCCATTATTCGTGGCTATGAGACCATCGAAGCAGTGGAGTGAGCCATGGGTTATATGGACCCCCAAAACCCCATTGGTGTGCCTCGTTCACGGCATGAAGGTAGGCTTTCAGGTGTTGGGACCCTGGAGAAAAAGTCAATCACTCCGCACCCAGAGGCCTTCAGGAAGGCTCATTTCACCGTGATAGAACAGAACGTAGAGGTTACACCATTTGGCAATGAGCACAAGCAACAACTACGTGAACAAAACCCTGGCTGTACTGAGGATTGGGTTGCAAAGAGGCACATACAGTGCTTCAACAGGTGGCTCCGAGATTATGTCCAGAGTGGCAGCGCTGCTATAACTGACGATCTAGTAAGAAAACTAGCATCAGGGCCATTATTCACTGTTACAACATATCAAGCAATGGATATCAATGGATACACGTTCTACACCATGGCCCAGGATGCCAAGAGCGTCTATCAAAATAGTGGTGTGCGTGTACGTGCTGTCGACAATAAGAAGAACACAACCACATATTATGGTCAAATAGAGGAAATTTGGGAGCTTGATTATGTAGGATTGAAGGTAGCCTTGTTTCGGTGTAGATAGGTCACCAATGCGAAGAGAGCTATGATCAAGGACAAATTTGGTTATGTTAGTGTTGATCTCCGGGTCTTTGGTTACAAAAATGAACCGTTTGTCTTCGCCAAGGATGTTGAGCAAGTGTTCTATGTACCTGACCTTGCAAAGAATAACTGGAGTGTGGTTTTGCCTAGAAAAAAAAGGATTGTTGGGTTTGAAAATGTTGTTGAGGAGGAGGAATGCAACCAGTTTGACGAAAGTCCATCCTTTCACACTTCATACATGCCCCGAGTCTTGGGAGCTGACTAAACACCATACTTGCGAAGCGACCATCGTGAAAAGATCCATATACAAAAATCAAAGAAGAAAAAGAAGCAAGATTGATTTCTGCTGAATCTGATCCTTTTTGTAAAGTGCAGGGATGTCTATTGCTGGAAATGGAATCCTTTTTGTAATATATATAGGATGTGTATTGGTAGAATTTGAATCTCCTTTCTGTAATATATGATGCCTATATATTCTGCCTAAGATACTGTATATATTCGGTATATATTCTACCTGAAAAACTATGTGAGAAATGCAGCCTATATAAAAAAAGACAACCTGCCCGTCCGACAAATAAGACGCGTGTTCACAAAACTCACGTCGCCGATAACTCTCCAAAGAGTTTGGTCAAACTTCAAAGAGTTTGACTCCTCGATAAGAGAGATGTGCAATTAGTAGTACCACTCATCGGAGAGTATTGATATTATTTTGTCTACATTTCGTCAAACTTCAAAGAGTTTGACTCCTCTACATTGATAGTAGTATCCACTCATCAGAGATGCGTCTCCTGTATCTTCTCTCCAAAATAAATTAATAACTGTTGCCCCAGCCCCTTCTTCTACCCGCGAAACCACCACACATCCCCTTCATCTACCCGCGAGAAAACCACAACTACCTATACTCCTCGTTGTGCCCCTCCACCGCGCCCCTACGCTGTGCCTCCTCTGCTCCACGTCGCGCAACTTCCCTTCCACGCCGGCACTCATGGCATCGAGGGAGCACCCGCGGTCGCTCACGGAACTCCCTCAGGAGGTGCTGGCGATCATCGTTGGCCAAGTCGGTGCGACATCGAATCGGCCTATGGAGGACCTCTGCAGCCTACGGGCAACCTGCAAGAACATGCTCGGCCCCTACCACGACAGAGACGTCGGTAGGCACCTGGCACTGGATCGGGTTCCAGTCGAGCAGATGCAGAACAACGACCCCGTCAGCTACGACGTCTTCCTTCGTAGCCTGGCTGTAGCCGGCAACCCGGTGGCCTGCTTCCTCACCGGGATGGACGACATCTTCGGCAGGAACCGCAGCCCTCAGCCTCCCCTCGACGAGCTCCACCGTGCTGCCAAGGACGGGCACAGAGGGGCGGCCTATGTGGCCGCCGTCTTCCTCTACAGAGCCAATAGCAGGGCCGACGCTGACGCCACTGCAATTGCGTACATGAAACAGGTTGAGGGCGAGGAGCAAGGGCAGTGGCGTCCGCGTTTGATTAGCAATGTGCAAGCCCTGGATTTCCGGCATCGTGGAGTCAATCTGGCTTGGCAAATTAGGAGTGTCGCCCTCCGCTGTGGCCTCCGCCGGCCGACACTGCCAACGGCGGTGGCGCGAGGCAACATTCAACATTGCGCAGGCAAAGCATTCTGCGGTACAAAGCCGAGCCAGAGGGGGTTTTGCATGTATTTATATAGTGATGAATATAGGCTTCATTTTGAATGTAATGTCTTCTTCTATCGTGTAAAGTATCGTCCAATCGGTTATTGATAGACAAGATTTGATTTCTCACATTTCTGAGTCAAATCGAAGGTAGCGGCGCCCTCTGCTTCCTCCTCTGTTCTATTGGAATGAAGAACAGTTTGTGTGGGAAAATGAGACGAGGATTAACCATCCTACGTCTCTAGTTAGGGTGGGGCCCAGTTCTATTAGAACGAAGAACAGTTCTCATTTCTCCTTTTAATCTGCAGTCAAATTTTGTAACATGTATTTCTCCGTCGTGCTTAGTCCAAATTTGATGATTTTTTCCTAGTTTTTTCTAAAATCCCCATCTTTTCATTAATTTCATTGTTTAGTGTATATTCCATTTCGTGAATAATGTTTATATGCCTTATCTTGTTCTTTGTAAGTACAACATAGAAATAATATTTGTTTTCCACAACCATTAGTAATGAAACTTTGCATTTCGTAATCTTAAGGTGAACACATGCTTGTGTTAAAATTTCAAATGCGTACGAGATCAAACATGTTGAAAAGTGTAGAAAACTTCAATGTTCAAGCAACATTCTAGGAAACTATGTGAGAGATGTAGCCATTTGTACACAAGTATATTCTTCCTTTATCGAAACCATTTGAATTTTTTATGACAAGTTTAGGTACCCAAATTATGTTTCCACGTAAATTTATAGAATTTTTTGAGCAAACTAAGATGTTATTAGAATTATTATATCACAAGCATGAGATGTATATTCAAATTATAAGAATGTTAGGTATATAAGTGTGACTATTGATATTTTATTAAAATACTAAATGTCCAAATATGAATTGATGTTATTTTTAATGAATTTTTAGGTACTGTTTTACTGGCTCTAATATTTGATGGATGCGAGTTTCAGTTCTAAAAAATAGTGTCGGGCCCACGCGTCAGTGTCAGCAGCCTATATAAAGAAGATAACCGCCCGGTCCTACCTGCCAACGAAGGCGACGCGGGTTTACTAACCAGCGTCGGTGATGACTATCCATTGTCTCCAAGATCGAGTTCATCACAGGAGGAACAGATAATGTAGGCAACGCGGATGGATCTGCCCGCGTCTCTTAGATCGAGTTCATGTGACATATATACAAAATCCAACAACCAAACTAACCAGTTCATGATCGACAAACAAACTAAGCAGTTCATGATCGACAAACTAAGCAGTCCAACAACCTGACGAACAAACTGACGAACACATAATAATCACAAACACATTATTAATGGTACATGAGTGTATCAATTAGTCGGTCGCCGCTGTCGGAGTCCCGCCGTCGGAGCCGTCGTCGCCGCCGTAGGAGCCATCGTCACCGCCGTCGGAGCCGTCGTCGCCGAGAAGAGACCGCCGGACCACGAGGATGAGTACCAAGTGTGTCCGAAGACCAATGGAGGGTCGCTCCTTAGTGATGAGTGATTGACAACGTTGTGTGGACTGATGCTTGGCTAAGTGTGTAGGTACAGGTTGCGGTTTGACTCGTGTCGGTGCAGGTGAAGAACAAGCGCGAAAGGCCTTAGCCGTGGCGGCTTCCGGGTGATGGAGTGGCAAGTAGGCTTGGTTCGATGTACCCGGTGGCCGATGGGGTCAAGTGCGAGCCGTGCAGTGCAAGACTGGCGGGCTGAAGTCCTGAACATGGGCCGGTGCAAGGTAGCGGTTGAAGCCCGAAGCTTGCACGCGGGGTTTGGTGGTTTGCCCACAAAACCATCGGTGAACGGTTTCTTGGTTTGGGCCTCAAAACCAAGCCCGGAGGCCCGAGGCGACGGAGACGGTGATCCGGGAGCTTCGGGAAGCTTCGAGGCAGAGGGCACGTGGCATGATCGCGGGGTTTGCGTCGAGGTGAAGCGAAGCCGCGGTGGAAGCGTGTCCGTCCGATGAAGACTTGACCAAAATGCCCCTGAGGGGTTGTTTCTTCATTTAAGCAGTAGGGGTAGCGTGGTTATTTACCTCCCTCCGATGGACTTCGTATAAATAGCGGAGAGGTGGATGGCATCTCTCTCTCTGGGACTCTAGGGTTTTCTCCCCCGGTAGATTTCTCTGAACAGCTTCTTGTTCCTCTGGATTCCTTAGGCTAGACTCTTGTACAGACTCTGACCTCTGGATGTATGGAAGCTTTCGGCGTTGCGGTAATCTCCTAGTCCTTTGTGATTTTCGTGTCATTTTCGGGGCTATTTTTGGGGAGTTTCGTTCTTCGCTTGATTCGGGGATTTGAGGGTGTTTCCTCACGGATTTCTTTGAGGGGATCATGGGTGGATGCCTTGCGCATGTTTGTGTGTGATCTTGACCCCTCAAACGCCGTGGAGAGCCTTCGATTCGTGAGTTTTTGGCCGGAGTTTGTGTTCTTGGTGGACTTCGTGTGATCCGCGATTCCCGGTGATTTAGTGGCTTAGGAGTCGAGATTTTTGGGGCATAGCTTCCTCTTGTGTTGCTTATCATCTCCCCCAAATCTTGTGTCAAGAGCTTTAGCCGTTTGGGAGATCCAGTAATGGAAAGGTGGAGTTGACTCCCGAGCTCGAGCATTTTTCTGTTCTGTTCGTGCTTGGCGGACAGTCCGCAAGGCTCGTGCGGACGGTCTGCGAGGCCCAGGCAGCGTTGATGTTCTTTGTGTTCTTCACGTGTTCTTGAGCGTCTTCGTTTCGATCCGTCTTGGCCCGAGGTTTTTGTTGAGTGGGGTTTGGCGGACAGTCCGCGAGGGTGTCACGGACAGTCCGCGCAGCCAAGATTTTGTCTGGGGTGCTTTGAGGTTTGTCTGGGTTTTCAGCGAGGTTGGCGGACAGTCCGCCTAGGCCTCACGAACGGTCCGCGACACTGGCGGACAGTCCACGTGACCTCCACGGACGGTCCGAATTTCGGCTTGCATCTCTGGTGGTTCGGGTGGCATTTACGGACAGTCCGCCGTGACCTTCCAGACGGTCCGCGACCTCCACGCGGACGGTCCGCCCGGTCACCCCGGACAGTCCGCTAGGGACTTCGCAGCAGTGCCTTAGTCCTTTGGTTCTTGCTTTGGTGCTTCCGCTCTTTACTCCTAGGCTTGTTGGTTGATCTTCTTAGCTTGTGTGTGCCGTGTTTGGAGCTTCCTTTGTGTGCACGAGTACTTGGAGTGGCAATCAGGGCATAAGCCGAATTCGACCTTTGGGAAGAATTTTTATTGGCTCCCATTCACTCCCCCCCTATCTGGTCGCCCGATTCGGTCCTTCAATTGGTATCAGAGTAGGTTACGGATCTTCGTGATTCTAACCAGTCTAAGATCCAAAGATGGGCGATTACGGCAAGGGGTCGGGTCCTCCACACTTTGATGGCAAGAATTACCCGATGTGGAGAGGCGCATGGGCGCGTTTTTGCGAGCGAAGGGAACTCTTATTTGGGAGGTCACTCAAAATGATCAATATGTCATCCCAGATAGTTTTCTGCTTCCAGGATCGCGGGACATGTTTGAGGCCAACAGCAAGGCTGTTGATTACTTGTTCCGTGCTCTCTGTGCCTCAGAGTTCGAGCGAGTGTACGGAGAGAATGTGGCTGGAAAGATATGGCTCAAGTTGAGAAATGCTCATGTTGGCAAAGACCAAGTGCAAGCTCGTTTGTTTTCCACTTACCGGAGAGAGCATGAGAACTTCACCCATCTCCCCGGTGAGTCGACCGATGCTATGTTTCAGCGTTTCACTAGCATTGTCAACAACATGGGGGCCAATGTGACAGTGCTCCCATACACGGATCATGATCAAGCTATCAAGCTTTTGCACGCCCTGGATAGGTCTGTGTCAAGTGCCAACGTCGAGGCCATTGAGGAGTCGAGCGTGTATGATACGCTGACGTTGGATGAGCTGTTTTCTAAGCTCAGGTCTTCAGAGGTTGATCGTGGCTTGAGAGCCAAGAGCGAGAGCCCCACTGATCCTCATAGTTTGGCTCTTGTCTCAGGATCACGGTCTAACGCTAACCCGGGTGGTTTCTCTTTGTATTGTCTTGTGTCTTTGCCAGATGAGGACTTTGAGGTGCTGAGCGAGGACGATCTCACCTTTCAATTTCGCGGGAAGGTGGAGGGGTAGGGGTAGTTGTCAGGCCCACACGTCAGCAGCCAAACCGCGTCGACTTTCAAATTCCTTATTATTAGTAACGGGTGTTTATAAATGGTCGCGTCGCCTTTCAATTTCCAAACCCCGTCGCCTTTCAATTTCCAGATCCCGTCGCCTTTCCATTTCCTTCCCCTTCTCCTTGATGGCCGCGGTTTGCTTCATGGAGCTGCTGCCAAATGAACTAGTCACCCAGATCATCCTTCGCTGCATCAAGGGTGAGCCCATCATTCGTTTCTTGATCCTTTGTAATCGGGTCTGCGGCACCTTCCGGCGCATTTGCGACTCAGATGAGGTACTCCTGCAGGTGTCGCTGCGTGAGCTTCGTCAAGAGTGCAAGAATCGCTACGTCAGGTCCTTATTGGAGGAGCGCTTCCGCCTCACCAAACATCTGGAGGCCTTATGCTTCGAGGGGAAGGAGAGGTTGATGAGACGGCAGAATCACAATGAGGGTCTGGAGCTCATCGGAAAGGCCGCTGCCAAAGACGCCGGTGCGAAGTACTTCTTAGCGATGTTGAAGTATCGTCGCAACCCTGCGGACCCCGAAGCGATGGCACTACTCCACGAAATCAGCGGCGGGCCATCGCACCCTGACGGGCGGTGGAAGAACCGCAACCTGCACTAGCTGTGCTTCCTCGTCCGTCAGGATCTCCAGAACATTACGTGGTGGTACTGGCTTCGTGACGGTGACGATGATCAAAGAAAAATGTAGGTTCAATGGTCCGTGTGAAGTGAAGCATGAGCTTTATCGGCCTTTCTACAACTTCAAACAATTTCTTAATAGGCCATTAACACCATATGGGGTACCTGAGGAAGCACAAGATGATGAGGAAGAAGAAAATGAAAATGTTGAAGAAAATGTGAATGATGAGGAAAATGTGAATCAAGGTGATGATGCTCAGGCCATGCCTCCTCCTCCTCCAGTGCCTACTATGCAGTCACAACAGTATTGGACACCTCTAGAGGGTTATTTCAACCCCTATTTTCAGAGTATGGGTGAAACACTTGGTGCCCAAATGGCCACAAGCCTTCAGTCTATGCAGCAGGGTTTTCAGACTCAGTTTGATGATCGTTTCAATACCATGAATCAGCAGATGAACACCCAGTTTTATCAGCCTATGGTGACTCAGATCCAGGGGTTACAGCAGACTTTTCATGATGACATGAACACCTTGAGTGCACGCTTTGATGGTCTCTCTACTTCAGAGCAGTATCAGCAGCTGAGTGACCGTCAGATTGATCTTCAGAACAACTTCAACACATTCAATGAGTCATTCAACAGTTTCAGTCAGCATATGTATAGCTACTTCCCAGCTCCAGTGCCACCCCAGGCGTTCTTCCCTCACCCGCCATATTATCCTCCTCCGCCGCCTGCAGCAGATGATGATCAGCAGGATTCCTAGACATTTTGGTACTTGATGCCAAAGGGGGAGAGTGATGAGGGAGTGATGTTCTTGAGGGGGAGCTCATTGCATCCATATGGAACTTTGAACTTTTGCATTTGCATGTTTAATTTCGGTCATGCATGAACTTTGGTTTGCTTGTAATAATTTGTGAATCTTTGTGCTTGTGGTATGGTTGAGAACTAGAACTTATGGTTGTTTATGTGATCAACTATGTTTGTGAGCTTAAATTTCTATCTTATGATTGGTTCTAGTTCTTGTTGAGATTTGAGGCTAACTCCTTGCTTGAAGCTTTTTGGATATATATATATGTCTCTGTTGCCTTGATCTCTATTTTGTAGGGGAAACTCCGTCAAAATTGATATATCTATGCATATGTGTGGAAATCAAATAAAAATCTTATGCACATATGTAGGGGGAGTTTTTCTCTACTTATTTGTTTTGAAGGCATTCGTTCTATCTTATTATTGAAAATTATTGAGATGAGTAAGTGTTTTCAAGTCTCAAAACCTTTCTTATATCACTCCTTGAAATGGTTGTCATCAATTACCAAAAAGGGGGAGATTGAAGGCATCTAGGCCCCTAAATTGTGTTTTGGTAATTAATGACAATCATCGTGGACTAACATTTCTATTGAGATATAAGAATAGGTTAGTCCGGAGAAGCGTTGAGCTCATGGAATATGCAAAGAGGAAGGCATGTGTGCTTTGGATGAAAAGGAGCTCAAGGCAAAGGTATAAAGATAGGGTTTTTAATTTTACCGGTCATGAGGTGATTAGAGGATGATAAATGACCGGATTGATAGGCTAGATAGCCGTACTATCAAGAGGGATCAATTTCATTGGCTTGACTTTCCATAGTGCCACTTTGATCAAGAGCTTGCATGGTTTGCATTTAGATGAGTGGCGTTTTCAAAAACTTGAAAGAGGCTTTGTTGAAAATCTTGAGAAAATCAGTTTTCTGCTGTTGGGGCGGACTGTCCGGGTCCTTTGGGCGGACAGTTCGTGGGATATAAATTTTATTGAAAATATATAAGTTTTTGGGCAAAGTTTTTCGAGAAAAATCAGTTTGGGGGGGACAGTCCGCGAGGCTCTTGCGGACAGTCCGATATTCATCTCGAACCTAACAGAAAGGTTGCTGGCTTGGGGGTGCTGGGCGGACAGTCCGCAGGCTCCTGGCGGACGGTCCGCCCGGTCCAACGGTCACCTCTGACATCGTTTGACTTCGCATTTTTACCGTTGAAATTCAAACACAGACAGTCCGTGACGAGGTCGCGGACAGTCCGCGAGGCACGCGTTTTGAACTATTTTGAACATAACGGCTAGTTTCGTGGGAAGGGAGTATATATACTCCATGCCCGGGATGGGAGAGGCTCTCTTGGCACTTTGAAAGGCTTGTACTCCATTGTTGAGCTCTCTCCCTCCTCTCTCTCACTCACTTTGCTTAGAGGTTGCATCTTTGGTGAGATTGAGAGCATCTAGCGCATTGCATCAAGGTTTTGATCTTTGTGGCACTAGGGAATCATCAAGCAAGTGGTTGATTTGTTACTCTTGGAGGTTGCCGCCTCCTAGACGTCTTGGTGATGGTGAATCCGTGGAAGCTTGCAAGAAGATTGTGCGTGGCTCCGGATCTATTGGTGTGAGAGGTCTTGTGCTCACCTCACCGGAGTGGTGAAGAGCAACTCTAGTGGAAAAGAGATTTGGAGCGGTTCTTTGGTTCTAACCGGCTCAAAGATCAAGTGGAGACTTGATAGAGGAGCAGTTGAACATTGAATCCATCTCAACGTGTATTAGGGGTGACCGGCAAGTCATCGATACCACAGGATAAAAATTCGTCTCTTGTGTTTGTTGATTCACTTGCTCAATTTACTTTCAAGCATTTACTTTGAGCAATTATCTTCATAGAGATTGAATTGTATTCTTGTCATCCTAGGTTGAAAACCTTCAACATAGGCTTAGTATAGCTAGAGATTTAATCCTCCTTGTGGTTTTAATTAAATTTCTCTAGTGTTGTGGTTTTAGATTTTAAACCGCCTATTCACCCCCCTCTAGTCGGTATCCTAGATCCTACAAGTGGTATCAGAGCCAAGGACTCCATTTTTGAAGGATTTAACCATCTTGGAGTAGGATAATGGGGGATGAGAAGACAAAGTTTCATGTGGGTAAACCTCCGATCTTTGATGGAACAAATTATGACTATTGGAAGACTAGAATGGAGGTTCATTTTCACGCCTTAGAAGGAGGTGTGTGGAGGATTGTGCAAGAGGGCTATGTTGTATTGGATCCGGATCACTTAACTCCACTTGACACGGACAACATAAAGTACAACAATCAAGCATTGAGTGTGCTCTACAATGCTCTTACTCTTAGTGAGTTCAACCGAGTCAAGGGTCTCAAGCAAGCTAACAAGATATGGGAGAAGCTTATGGAAATTTATGAAGGAACATCCACTGTAAAGGAAGCTAAACTTTATTTGTATAAGGGAAAATTCAATGAGTTCACCATGAAGAAAGATGAAGACATTTCAACCATGTTCAACTGGTTGAATGACATTGTGAATGAACTCAAGTGTCTTGACTTTGATGTCCCGGATCAAGACTTCTCTCATAAGTTTCTTAGATGTCTTCCGGAGAAATATGAGACAGTTGTGACTTTGCTTGTGAGATCAAATTTGAAGACAATTTCTCCCACGGAGGTACTTGGTGAGGTGCTCACCCATGATATGTTCAAGCAATCACAAAAAGAAGTACATGGTGAAGCCGAGGTTGAGGAGAAGAAAAGTATCGCTCTCAAAGCCAAAGCCACTCAAGAAGAAGATGGTGATGAAAAACAAGGGAGTGACACGGATGAAGAATTGGCTCTTGTTGTTAGAGAGCTTAGAAGAATCATAAATAGGACAAAATTTGGCAAGAAAGGGCAATCATCAAAGAAGAATCCTTTTGAAGGAAAAGATTATTTTTCTTGTGGTGAAGCTGGACACATATCAATCAATTGTCCAAACAAGAAAGAAGATAAGAATGGCAAGAAGAAGGGCAAGAAAAATGAGTACAAGAAGAATGAGAACAAGAAGAAGAAGTACTACAAGAAGGAGAAAAATGGGCAAGCTTATTTTGTTGAATGGGATTCCGATGCAAACTCCGATGAAGATGATGATGATGACAAGCCTTCAAGTGGTCTTGCCGAAATTGCTATCAAGGAAGCTCCTTCACTCTTCTCCAAGCCATTTTGTCTCATGGCAAAAGGTGAAACCAAGGTAATAGTTGAGGATGCTAATGATAATGATAGTGACGATGATGATATTGATGATGATGCTATTTCTTATGATGCTCTTGTGGAAATGCTTATTAAGTCCGATGACAAATTGCGCAAGGAGAGGTCAAAGTTGAAGGATTTGGAGTTGAAGAATGCTTCACTACAAAATTCTTATGAGGAGCTAAAGACTTCTCATGCCAACCTTAAGGATTCCCATGACAAACTAAACACTTCGTGGGAGATTCTTAAGGAAAAGCATGAGGAGCTTAAGGAAGCTCACAACTCTCTCCTTGCACAAGAAGTCAAAGGAAGAGTAAGCATGGGTGTTGAATGTGAAATATTAAATGATTCTTCATATGCAACTTACCCATCTTGTAGCACAAGCACTAGCTCTTGCATTAGTGAGGATAATTCTTGTGATTCATCTCTCTTATTGGAAAATGAATCTTTGAAGAAGGAAGTTGAGTGCTTGTCCAAGGACCTTGCTAGGTACTTTGGAAGTCATGTCCGGTTTAATCATTGTTGGACAAATAAAAAATTTACCTTGAACAAGAATGGTATTGATTATGTTCCGAAGAAAGGGAAAATGGCATTCATTCCCAAGAAGACTACTTTTATTGCTTCCAAGATATTTCTTGAAGATGAAGGGAAATTCAAGATGTGTCATGTATGCAAGACAAAAGTTGATGTAAATCACAAATGCAACAGCAAGAAGACCGTATCCTTTGATCCATCCTATGTACTTGAAAAAGATTCAAAGGGTGTTGTTTGTGCTAGATTTGTTGGCCGTTCTATCGGATGTGATAGAAAGAAATCTATTTGGGTGCCTAAGGTTTTGGTCACTAACATTGAAGGACCCAAGAAAAGTTGGGTACCTAAGAGGAAGTGATTTCTTTTGTAGGTGGATTATAAAGCCGGAGGAAGACATTGGGCAATTGATAGTGGTTGCACTAATCATATGACCGGCGCAAGAAAAATCTTTTCTCATCTTGATGAAGATATCTCCGACTTTGACAAGATCACTTTTGGGGATGATAGCAAGGGAGGTGTAAAAGGCATTGGTGAAATACCTATCTCTAAAGATTATAAACTCTCCAATGTCTTACTAGTTGATTCTCTCAATTTTAACTTGCTATCTATTGCTCAACTTTGTGATAATGGTTATAAGTGCACTTTCACTAGTAATGAATTTGAGGTCACTTCTCTTGATGGAAAAGATACTATCTTTAAGGGCTTTCGTCATGAAAGTTTATATCTTGTGGATTTCTCTTCTAAGAAAGCTAGTTTGACTACTTGCTTATTCTCAAAGGCCTCAATGGGTTGGTTGTGGCATAGAAGACTAGGTCATGTTGGTATGAAACAACTCAACCGTTTAGTGAAGCATGATTTAGTCCTTGGCTTGAAAGATGTTAAATTTGAGAAGGACAGATTGTGTAGTGCTTATCAAGCCGGAAAGCAAGTTGCCAACTCTCATCCTAACAGGAGTACTATGTCAACCACAAGACCATTGGAATTATTGCATATAGATTTATTTGGTCCTACTACTTATAGAAGCATTGGTGGAAATAGCTATTGTCTTGTGATAGTGGATGACTATTCAAGATACACATGGGTATTCTTTCTACATGACAAATCTCATACTTGTGAAATATTCAATAGCTTTGTAAAGAGGGCCGAAAATGAATTTGAGCGAAAATTGAAGAAAGTAAGAAGTGACAATGGTAGTGAGTTCAAGAATACAAGTGTTGAAGAATTTTGTGATGAGAAGGGAATTAAGCATGAATTCTCAAATACATACACTCCAGAGCAAAATGGTGTAGTTGAGAGAAAGAATAGAACCTTGATTGAGATGGCAAGATCTATGCTAGATGAATATAAGGTTTCGAATTCATTTTGGGCCGAAGCAATCAATGCCGCTTGCCATGCATCAAATAGGCTATATTGCCATAGATTCTTCAACAAGACACCATATGAACTTCTCATTGGAAGGAAGCCCAACATTTCTTATTTTTGGGTTTTTGGTTGCAAATGCTATATCCTAAGGAAAGACTCTCGTCTATCCAAATTCCAAAGCAAGTGTGATGAGGGATTTCTTCTTGGTTATTCATCTAATTGCAAAGCTTATAGAGTGTACAACAAGTCCAAGGGGTTTGTTGAAGATGTTTATGATGTGCAATTTGATGAAACTATGGGCTCTCATAGTGAAAAAGAAAATTTGGATGATGTGAGAGGTGATGAGTTGAGCAAGGCAATGAAGACTATGGCTATTGGTGATATAAGACCTAGAGAAGAAGAAGAAGATGATGAAGGACCTTCTATATCAATTCAAGTGAATACTTCTTCTTCATCAAATGATCAAGATCAATAAGTTGATAATACAAGCAACAATGACACACCTCAAGTTGAAGATCAATTGGCCTCAACTACTCCACCTTCTACATCTTCGCAAGAATCGGTTGATCAACCAAGAGTTCCAACTCAAGTTGCCAAAGATCACCCCATAGACCAAATTATGGGCGATATTAGTAAAGGTGTTCAAACTCGATCTCATGTTGCTTCATTTTGTCAACATTATTCCTTTGTATCTTTTCTTGAGCCTAAACGTATAGATGAAGCACTTGATGATCCGGATTGAGTGATTTCCATGCAAGAAGAATTGAATAACTTCACCCGGAATCAAGTTTGGGAGTTGGTTGAAAGACCTAAGGGTCATAATGTCATTGGTACTAAATGGGTCTACTGGAACAAGGAAAATGAAGATGGTGTAGTTGTGAAGAACAATTCAAGATTGGTTGCTCAAGGTTACACTCAAGTTGAAGGTTTGGATTTTGATGAAACCTTTGCTCCCGTAGCTAGACTTGAGGCTATTAGAATCTTGCTTGCTTATGTTTGTGCTCACAATATCAAGTTATATCAAATGGATGTCAAAAGTGCCTTCTTGAATGGGAGAATCAATGAATTGGTATATGTTGAACAACCTCCCGGTTTTGAAGATCCCAAGAAGCCAAATCATGTATACAAGCTCTCTAAGGCTCTTTATGGTTTGAAGCAAGCACCTCGTGCTTGGTATGAAAGACTTAGGGACTTTCTAATTTCCAAGGGTTTCAAATTGGAATGGTTGATACAACCTTGTTTACCACAAGAATTGGAAAGGATATTTTCATTTGCCAAATCTATGTTGATGATATTATCTTTGGCTCAACAAATGAAGATTTTTGTGGGGAATTTGGTAAAATGATGTCCAAGGAATTTGAAATGTCTATGATTGGTGAATTAAGTTTCTTCCTTGGCCTTCAAATCAAACAATTAAAGGAAGGCACATTTATATGCCAATCTAAATATGTGAGGGATATCTTGAAGAAATTTGGTATGGAAGATGCAAAACCCATCAAGACTCTGATGGCCACCAATGGGCATCTTGATCTTGATGAGGGAGGTAAACCGGTTGATCTTAAGCTTTATAGATCTATGATTGGTAGTTTGCTTTACCTTACCGCATCTAGGCCCGATATCATGTTTAGTGTGTGCATGTGTGCTAGATTGCAAGCTGCTCCTAAAGAATGTCATTTGACCGCCGTAAAGAGGATCATGAGATACTTGAAATATACTCCTAACATTGGTCTTTGGTTTCCAAAGGGTGCTCAATTTGAATTAGTTGGATATTCGGACTCTGATTATGCCGGATGCAAAGTTGATAGAAAAAGCACTTCTGGTGGTTGTCAATTGCTTGGTTGTTCTCTTGTATCTTGGTCTTCTAAGAAGCAAAATTCAGTGGCTCTTTCCACCGCCGAAGCGGAACATATCTCGGCGGGAAGTTGTTGTGCTCAATTGCTATGGATGAAGCAAACACTTCTTGACTATGGTGTGAAATTTAAGGAAATTCCTCTATTATGTGACAACGAAAGTGCCATCAAGATTGCCAACAATCCAGTTCAACATTCAAGAACCAAACATATTGATATTAGGCATCATTTTCTTAGAGATCATGTAAGCAAAGGTGATATCAAGATTGATGGTGTGAGCACAGATGATCAATTAGCGGATATCTTTACCAAGCCTTTGGATGAATCTCGGTTTTGTAAATTAAGAAATGAGCTAAATGTCATTGACTTCTCAAATGTGGCTTGAGAGCTAGCACATATGTTTCTTTGCATGTTTTCATCTTAAAGTTATTTATTTTGTACATCCATGTTTATGCTCTCTAACCCATGATAAATTTGTTTCTTGCATAGTTTATTTTACATTTTATCATATAAACATTTCTCTCCATGCATCATGAGCAATGACCCCAAAAGGATGCATCAAGTCTATATCTTTTTGGAAGTATCTCGGGCTGAAAAAGATAAAGGAGAAGGACCGTCCATGGAAGGAACACGGACTGTCCGCGAAGGGGGTGGACCGTCCGCGTGCTCTTGGCGGACCGTCCACCTGGACATCAAGGATCGCGAATGTTTCTGTATGTCTGGACTTCAATTTCGGACCGTCCGCATTACGGGCACGGACTGTCCGCGGGAGGTGCGGACCGTCCGCATGGTAGCCGCGGACCGTCCGCGAGCTCCGCACGCAGGTGGGACTAGGCCGCGAAGGGATAAGTCAACAGAACCTTTTCTTTCTTCTCCAAACCGACCACACATCCTCCCATCTCTCTTTCTCTTGCTCTTGGTGAAGAAAAGGACCTCTCCTTGGGGATTTCGGTTGGGGCACTCCCCAGACCGTCCGAGCACGTCCACGGACTCTCTGCGAGGTCCTGCACCATGTCATCCGGTCTTTGCAAGTTGGCTACCACTGTGGCTTCTCGAGTGAAGAAAGGTACATCAAAGAAGAAAGATAAGGAAGTAGGCACTTCCAAGAGGCGTCGTAGAGCTACTACTCGTGAGGAAGAGGAAGAGCCGGACAATCCAAATGATAGCGGTTACACGCCAACTGAAGGTGAATCAAATATGGCACAACAAGATTTTATGATGGATGAGGATGAAGCCATGGATCAAGGGGGAGGTAATCTTGATGATATCATTGATGTACTCTCTTATACAATTCCTAAGAGAAATTGGACCCAGAGAGAGTTTGCTATTGCTAGGAATGCCAATGCATATGATGAGCCTCGTGATACTCACAACCTCTATTTTCGTACTATGGTGCAAGAACAAGCCTTCTTTAGTAGTTTGTTGGATTGCACTGTGTTTGCTCATCAAAGGGTTGATTTTCAATATCTTGAGTCTAAAGAAGTACTAGTTGGAGTTGCTTCTAAACTTGAAAATTTGGGACTTAGACCATTTCTTGAACATAAGTGTGATTGGAATGACACTATCATTAGACAATTCTATGCCACCTATGAAATGGATTTTTATGAAAAGAAGATTAAGTGGATGACTGGAAAGAGAGAGTTTGAAGCTACTTTTGCTGAGTTTGCAGCTGCAAATCAACTTAATTATGATTATTTCAGTACTGGAGTAAAAGTCTATGAAGAAGATATTCTTGAGAACACTGCTATCTTTTATGAGCCTGGTACTTCACATGCAGCTATTTCAAACTAGTTGTCCACAGGGCTTAGGCATCATCCAGCTGTCACTAACAACATCATAAGGCACACCTTCATGACTAAGAGTGGCAACAAGGACAAGGTTCGTGAGCACTATTGGAATGTCATAAATCATATCATGAATGGGACTCGATTTGATGTGGTGTTGTTAATTCTTGAACAAATGATTGTGAAAAAGAGACTTGTCAGGGATAGCATATACTTTGCTCCTTATATCATGGCTATGATCAAAGAAAAATCTGGGTCCAATGGTCCGTGTGAAGTGAAGCATGAGCTTTATCGGCCTTTCTACAACTTCAAACAATTTCTTAATAGACCATTAACACCATATGGGGTACTTGAGGAAGCACAAGATGATGAGGAAGAAGAAAATGAAAATGTTGAAGAAAATGTGAATGATGAGGAAAATGTGAATGAAGGTGATGATGCTCAGGCCATGCCTCCTCCTCCTCCAGTGCCTCCTATGCAGCCACAACAGTATTGGACACCTCCAGAGGGTTATTTCAACCCCTATTTTCAGAGTATGGGTGAAACACTTGGTGCCCAAATGGCCACAAGCCTTCAGTCTATGCAGCAGGGTTTTCAGACTCAGTTTGATGATCGTTTCAATACCATGAATCAGCAGATGAACACTCAGTTTTATCAGCCTATGATGACTTAGATCCAGGGGTTACAGCAGACTTTTCATGATGACATGAACACCTTGAGTGCACGCTTTGATGGTCTCTCTACTTCAGAGCAGTATCAGTAGCTGAGTGACCGTCAGACTGATCTTCAGAACAACTTCAACACATTCAATGAGTCATTCAACAGTTTCAGTCAGCATATGTATAGCTACTTCCCTACTCCAGTGCCACCCCAGGCGTTCTTCCCTCACCCGCCATATTATCCTCCTCCGCCGCCTCCAGCAGATGATGATCAGCAGGTTTCCTAGACCTTTTGGTACTTGATGCCAAAGGGGGAGAGTGATGAGGGAGTGATGTTCTTGAGGGGGAGCTCATTGCATGCATATGGAACTTTGAACTTTTGCATTTGCACATTTAATTTCGGTCATCCATGAACTTTGGTTTGCTTGTAATAATTTGTGAATCTTCGTGCTTGTGGTATGGTTGAGAACTAGAACTTATGGTTGTTTATGTGATGAACTATGTTTGTGAGCTTAAATTTCTATCTTATGATTGGTTCTAGTTCTTGTTGAGATTTGAGGCTAACTCCTTGCTTGAAGCTTTTTGGATATATATATGTCTCTGTTGCCTTGATCTCTATTTTGTAGGGGAAACTCCGTCAAAATTGATATATCTATGCATATGTGTGGAAATCAAATAAAAATCTTATGCCCATATGTAGGTGGAGTTTTTCTCTACTTATTTGTTTTGAAGGCATTCGCTCTATCTTATTATGAAAATCATTGAGATGAGTAAGTGTTTTCAAGACTCAAAACCTTTCTTATATCACTCCTTGAAATGGTTGTCATCAATTACCAAAAAGGTGGAGATTGAAGGCATCTAGGCCCCTAAATTGTGTTTTGGTAATTAATGACAATCATCGTGGACTAACATTTCTATTGAGATATAAGAATAGGTTAGTCCGGAGAAGCGTTGAGCTCATGGAATATGCAAAGAGGAAGGCATGTGTGCTTTGGATGAAAAGGAGCTCAAGGCAAAGGTATAAAGATAGGGTTTTTAATTTTACCGATCATGAGGTGATTAGTGGATGATAAATGACCGGATTGATAGGCTAGATAGCCGTACTATCAAGAGGGATCAATTTCATTGGCTTGACTTTCCATAGTGCCACTTTGATCAAGAACTTGCATGGTTTGCATTTAGATGAGTGGCGTTTTCAAAAAGTTGAAAGAGGCTTTGTTGAAAATCTTGAGAAAATCAGTTTTCTGCTGTTGGGGCGGACTGTCCGGGTGCTTTGGGCGGACAATCCGTGGGATATAAATTTTATTGAAAATATATAAGTTTTTGGGTGAAGTTTTTCGAGAAAAATCAGTTTGGGGCGGACAGTCCGCAAGGCTCTTGCGGACAGTTTGATATTCGTCTCGAACCTAACAGAAAGGTTGCTGGCTCGGGGGTGCCGGGCGGACAGTCCACCGGCTCCTGGCGGACAGTCCGCAGGCACCTGGCGGACGGTCCGCCCAGTCCAATGGTCACCTCTGACACCGTTTGACTTCGCATTTTTACCGTTGAAATTAAAACGTGGACAGTCCATGATGAGGTCGCGGACAGTCTGCGAGGCACGCATTTTGAACTATTTTGAACATAACGGCTAGTTTCGTGGGAAGGGAGTATATATACTCCATGCCCGGGATGGGAGAGGCTCTCTTGGCACTTTGAAAGGCTTGTACTCCATTGTTGAGCTCTCTCCCTCCTCTCTCTCACTCACTTTGCTTAGAGGTTGCATCTTTTGTGAGATTGAGAGCATCTAGCGCATTGCATCAAGGTTTTGATCTTTGCGGCACTAGGGAATCATCAAGCAAGTGGTTGATTTGTTACTCTTGGAGGTTGCCACCTCCTAGACGGCTTGGTGATGGTGAATCCGTGGAAGCTCGCAAGAAGATTGTGCGTGGCTCCGGATCTATTGGTGTGAGAGGTCTTGTGCTCACCTCGCCGGAGTGGTGAAGAGCAACTCTAGTGGAAAAGAGATTTGGAGCGGTTCTTTGGTTCTAACCGGCTCAAAGATCAAGTGGAGACTTGATAGAGGAGCAGTTGAACATTGAATCCATCTCAACATGGATTAGGGGTGACCGGCAAGTCATCGATACCACGGGATAAAAATTCGTCTCTTGTGTTTGTTGATTCACTTGCTCAATTTACTTTCAAGCATTTACTTTGAGCAATTATCTTCATAGAGATTGAATTGTATTCTAGTCATCCTAGGTTGCAAACCTTCAACATAGGCTTAGTATAGCTAGAGATTTAATTCTCCTTGTGGTTCTAATTAAATTTCTCTAGTGTTGTGGTTTTAGATTTTAAACCGCCTATTCACCCCCTAGTCGGTATCCTACATCCTACACCCGCCACTGCCCTTCTCCTTCTCCAGCCCTAGCCCGCCGCCGCCGCTCTCCCCGCCGCAGCCCTGCTCTTCTCCAGCCCCACCGTTCCCGGCGTGACGTCGGCGAAGCGGCTCCAGCCGTGATGACGGTGATGAGAACGCGATTACTGGCGTGCGGACGGCGTCCCGACCAACCTAGAGATGGTGACGCGGATTCGGCATCCCCGGCCACGACATCGAGCTGGCCTCCTCAGGCAACGAGGCGACATGGATCGGGCCTCTCCGACCACCACGAGAACAATTACTTCATTCGCGACAGAGGTTAGTGCTGCTTGAACCCCCAACGCCCTCTCTCTGCTCGGCCACCCAATCTGCTATTCCTGTCAAGGTGGATTAGGGAGACATGCTACTTTACAGTTTTTCACATAGGATTATTCTCCTGGAATTGCCTGCATTAGTACAACATGACTTAATAGTTCATTTTTAATTGATTAGCTGTGGATTTGACGGATGAATTTTGGTGCTCCAAGTCTGTTTGAATAAATTGTTGCTAACAGATGAACTTATATGAACTGTTGAAATTCTGTTATGCTTCGAATGTACCAGATCGACAGTTATGCTTTGAACCTGTTAGCATACTTTAATTCTGATTGCTTTGTCCTCTTGTTGCATGTACACATGGAACACACAATTCATTGCTGCTGAAGTTGGACAAGGAAGCAGTTGAAGGAATTTAGTCTCTGCTTTGATATATAAGCATATTGCTTCACCCTGTCAAAATGGATAGCACCTATCCCCAACCTGTATGCTAATATCAACTATTTTGCCTGTCAGAGAATAACAATTTATCTTATTTTGTTTAGGTTTCAGTCTAGCTTATGTTGCTCTACTGACGACCTGACATATCATCTATGCAGTCTCCCACAACACCAAACTCCTCTACCTCCAGTGGACCATCACAGCCCATCGACGGTGAACCTTGTTCACAGCCTATCGACGGCGATCCTTCTTCACAGGGTCACTCAGCACATACTGCTGTGAGTAGTACTCTATCCCGCGGGTCAAGGACACAAACCAAATGGCCAGAAGACAAGTTGACCGCAACTGGACTTGATAACAATTATTGGCCTACCCCAGATGCTGCGAGGGATAGATTTGTATTGGTCTGTGGCCTCATTGCTCGAGAGAGGGTGTCAATCAACAAGACAGTTGAAGATCTCTCACCAATTGAGAAGGAAGAGTTGTTCACAGTTTTAGAGGAAAAGCTAGATTACCCAGCCAATCTGGCTGAATCTGTTCGCAAGAAGGCAGTTAAGGCAGCTATGTTAGAGATTGCAACCTTTCAATGGCGGTTCAAGACCCATTGAAGAAAAAAAAATATGAGCCAAGAGGAGACTCCCTTTGTGAAGCATGCCTTTTTGTAGCCAGAAGACTGGACCGTGTTTGTGCAGGAAACCAATTCTCCTAGATTTCAGTGATTGAGCCAAGGGATGAAAGAAAAGAGAGCATTGCATAATAAACCACACAGGACGGGCAGAAAAGGTTATGCTCGTAAAAAGAAAGAGTGGGAGGAGGAGGATGCAAAGCTAGCTGAAGAAGGAAAATAGAACCCTTGGGACCAATTTCCTAGACGTTCAAGGCCTTATCTGCGGGCAAGGGTAGGGAAGAGGAAGACCACTAGTGAAGGACGTGGGGACATAACATTCAGTAACCCTGCGGTGGTGGGGGTAGCAACTAGGGTGAAAACACTTGCAGCTCAGGCTAGCGATGGTTCTTTCCATGGGGTTAGGGAGAATGATATCCTCACCGCAGCACTTGAGACTCCAGAGCATCGAGGTCGGGTCCGAGGCGTGTCTAGTTCACTTGGCTGGGGTAAAGGGTTTGGTGAAGAGTTTGCTGGAATGTACAGGAAGAAGAGGAACAAAAAGGCTGTACCGCAGATGGAAGAGCTAATTGGTGAAGCAGTCACCAGAATTGTCTCCATGCTAGCAGAATCAGGCATTGTCCATATACCGGAAAATGTACTTCATCCTCCCCAATCACTACCTATCAGTAGCAGCGAGGAAGAAGATGTGCATGGCCTCGAGGAAGAAGATGCGCATGGCAGTGAGGAAGAAGAAGCACGTGGCAGAGAGGAAGACCATTGGCATGTCAGCGAGGACGAAGGTAGTCAACAGCACATTGATAGTCGATCACCTATGCTGGACACAATAGATAAGCTGACAGAGCCAACCAAGTGCAGCCTTCTGGATGGCTCCAGGAATAAAGTGGAGCTCGCACTAGCCACTGTCTTTCCATTGCAAAATACTCTCCATACAGTACCGGTGCAGGATGGGTATGCTGTGGTGCAACCTAGTTATGTGTGGGGCAATACGGGTCACTACCCTCTGCCTGTACCAATTGGGGGGGATGAAGTAACAACCCTAGCTGAGGCTCTCTGTCAAAGGATCCAATGGTCAAAGAACAGGATCCATGTACCACCCATTACGAGAAATACCAACCCTGCACCCACATCAGGTAGCAGGGGTACAGCATCAGATGGAGGTACTGCAGCTCAGCGTCAGCAAGAGAAAGCTCAGTAGCAGCAGCAGCAGATCAGCAAAACTACGCAGCAGGAGCATCGACAACAGTAGGAGGAGGACATGCAATCTCCGCCTAAGAAGCAGTAGCAGATCAGCAAAACTACGCAACAGGAGCATGGAAAACAGCAGGAGGAGGACAGGCAATCTCCGCCTAAGCAGCCACAGCGACAGGCGGAGGAAGGCAATCTCCGCCTGAGCAGCAGCCACCGCAGAAGAAGGGGGCTAGGAAACCTCTACCTAGAGATGAGCTTCTTAACTATTTTTGGACAAAACGGATGTTGACGACTATTAAGTACCTAATTTAAGGCCGTCAATCCCTGCATTTTATCATAAGAACTAAGCATCCACACTAGAATAGGGGTTTAAACTAACAATTTCCACAAGTGGCTATGCTAAGTTGAATGCAGGTGTTTAGCATAAGAAACAGAGAGAAAAGACACCCTCATGATCCTAGCAAGTTAGGCTCAGCCAATGAGGGGCTGCATGCAAGCATCCCCTGGATCCATGACGTCACCAATCAAAGGGAGGAAGCCTCGGCGAATCAGAAGCCGCCATGCAGGCATCACATGGATCCCATGGCCCACCAGAGCGCCTAAACCACCTCCAAATCACGTGGACACCGGGAACCGACCTTAGGACCCACATATCAGCCACCAGGAGGAAGCACACCCCAAGTGGGGCCCATAGGGGGTCGGCCGACCCCACAGGTCGGCCGAACCGACCTTGTGGCACCCACTCAGGTGCTTCCACGTGGTCCTCGGTCATTGGTCCTAGAAGCTATCCCCGGGGTGTTTGGGTGCTCCCACGCCGGTTGTTCAAGCCTATAAATAGGAGGAGAGGGGGGTAAGAAGAGGATGAACACACTTGAAGCCATTTCTCACCTTTGCCTCTTTCTCCCTCTCTCATTCTCTCTTGGTGGAGGTGAAACCTCATCCCACCATGAGTGTGTGTGTGTGGAGGATCTAGACTAGGTGGTGCTAGGTAGGGAGGAGTGTGTGGATGAGTAGAGGTGAGGTGGTGATGATCCGTTCATCATCCATCGTGCCCTTGTACCTCGTGAGCGATGTTGTTCTTTATTTAGACTAAAGTGAGTATTTCAGTATTTTCTATTTAGACTAAAGTGGCTCTCATGCATGAATGAATTGTTCTTGAGTTCTTCGTTCGTTCATCATTTAGAGGCTCACATTCTTCATGAACGTGCTTTCTCGATCTAGTTGACGAGCGAGTTATTCATTCTTTTGCGTTTGTTCATAAGTTAGAGGCTCGTGTTCTTCACGAACATGACCCTTGATCTTCTGTTATCAGCGCATAAGTTTGCATTCCATTTGTGTGATTGCCTATCTATTAGAATATATTGAAGCTCATGCATATCTGGTTTAGATCAGGTATCAATCATATCTCCTTGCGCGAATCGATTCAATGACGAATAAGGTCTAGCTCAACCTCGCGGGTTCGTCGCTTCGTATTTATACGGAGTGTTATAGTGTTTCTACGGGATGTCGTCAGACGTAGCCGTGCTATAGTAGTAGTCAGTGGTGTAGACGTGGTGTCTAGACTGCTGGTTATCCTTCGAATGCCTTGTATCCCACAGTTTGTCTTGGGGTAGGCCGCGGTAGTGACAGCCGTTGGACCCTCTGAAATCCCCCACGTTCGGATACAGCGTGTAGTGTAGGCAACCATTTGCCGTGAACCAACTGTTATAGCCAGGAGGGGCCGGTGTCCGAAGCGAGATCTTATCCGAGCTTGTTCCTCTCTAGAGTCGAGAACCTAATGTAGACTTCACATCACTCACCTACCTCAGCAGGGACTGCGTGCCCTTGGATAGTCACTCATAGAGTCCCCCATACCGTTCCTTGGATTCGATACCCTTGGGAATACTCCTGAGGTGAAGTGCTACAACGGTGTATCCATGCGCTTGCGGATTGGTTCGCACCTGTCAGTATACCCGGGTGATTCTTACACGCTCATGCTAACCCGGCGCCATAGTGGTGACGTTAAGAAATACCAACAAGCATTTCTGGCGCTGTTGCCGGGGAACGGTTGTCAAGAATCTACGAACCTGACTATCCTCATATCTTTTGTTTTCCTTTTATTTCTACCTTTACCCCCGCTACCCCAGGAAGGTTATCCTTGTACACACCTTCCGCCCATTATGATTGAAACCATGGAATCAACTCTCTTGAGACAACCCACTCTTCTAACACCTTGTATGGTTCACCCATCTCTCATGAAGCTAGTTGAGGAAAAACCCTTCTCGGGGATGAGTCATGAGAATTCCTATGATCATGTAAGAGACTTTGAGCAATTGTGTTCTACCCAGGGTAAAACTGGGGCATCACAAGATGTTCTTAAGAGGAACATGTTTCCGTTCTCCCTCTCTGGGGAAGCAAGAACTTGGTACCGTTGTTTTGGTTGCAACCACATACGCTGGGAGGAGTTGAGAGCATCTTTTTGCACTCGATTCTTTCCGGTGTGGTGTGTCATTTCCTTAAGAATGGCGGCCCTCAGTTTCAAACAAAGAGAGAAGGAGACCTTAGGCATGGCATGGCATCGTTTTTCCTCTTTGGTTGAAGCTTACCCAATCCTTGGTCTGCCCGACCCAGTGCTCTTGCAGCATTTCCGGTTTGGTTTACGAAGAGATTGTGGCATGATGCTTGATGCCATTTTGGGAGGCGCCTTTGTGCTCTTAGAGCCAGAACAGGGACTGGAAATTCTTGGAGAAATCTGAGATTTCAGCTCCCCACCTGACTCGAGTGACGAGGTAGCCAAACGAGAAAATGTCGAGTTGCCTAAGCCCATCCTCGAGAGAGCCCGAGCTTACATGCCAAATTTCTCTGTGCTCTGGTCGAAGATATCACTCCTCACTGGCAGGAATCTATGGGAAAGAGCACTTAGTGCAAATTCTGCCCCTAGATTCCCCTATCGTTTCTTCTCTTAAAACCTGGCCTTTGAGACTTAGTCTCGAGGGAAGGAGGAGAGTAGTAGTCGAGGAAGAAGAATCGTTCCTGGCGGGGACGATCACTTCAACCTTGCCCGCAACTCTCCAAGGGAGGTCACGATGGTGTTTTTCATGCTTCATGTCAAGGCTCAATCCGAAGTGCCGCCACACTGAGGGTTATGCCAAGACACGAGCCCTGGCGTGGTGAAACTTCCATATCTTTGGCTTACGGAAGCACGATCTTATATCTGGTCTAGTTGAGCAATCCATCTCATTATCTTAAGTTCAGCTAAGACCGATGCCGATCAAGTCAAGTGGATGTAAATCCTACTCTTCACTTCTTGACCTGATCGATGCCCTGCGGGAGTGTGGTTACATACCTATCTTTTACACTTTCGTTGGAAGCTTGGGTTAACTTATGTGTCATCCCACTTAGGTGAGGGTGAGGTCCTTTGTCAGCCCAAGGAGAGGATGAACTAGCAAGTTCGTCACTTTCGATCCACCGCTCGAATGATCATTCGACCCTTAAAATTTTCACTCACTCAATCTGGGGTCCGATCATACTTGAGTTCTAGAGGTGAAAGCTTCATTCTTAGAGCACTCTAGGCTTTAGGCCCGGATCTTGTGCTCACTCCATCACCTCTATCATCTCTCGTCCGTAGTGCTATAGCCTTGCTAGCTGCGCTTCCCTCCTAAGGTTACCCATCAAAGTTCCCTTAGGATGGTTGTGAGGATCACCTCTGTTTCACCATGTATACAGCTTGCATCGTACATATGCACTAACCATGCAGGAGGAAAAATACATCCTACCATAAAGAAACCTGCAAGGAGGACCACAGGGCAGAGTAGGAGGATATCACCAGGAGAAAATGGACGATATGAGCAATAGGGCAACAATAACTCTTCATCCAGGTATGAGTCCAGGTAAAGTCCCCAAGTTGAGCTATTAAGGTATAAAGAGGTTTAAGTAAAGTTGTCTGGGGTAGAAGGCAATTATACGCCCAAAATCCCATTCTAGCCCTTGCTGAAGCCTCCGACCTTAGAATTGGTGGGCCACCTGACCCAGAGACCCTGAGCCCCGCCGGAGCCCACACGCCGAAGCAGAGGCCCAGCGGAGCCCAGATGGGTTCGAACGACCCCCTAGGTCGGCCGACCCACTAGGGTCGCCGCCGCTTCTCGTGTTTCGCGTGCGCACTCCTTCGTCCTCCAGAAACCCTTTCCTCGCCACGTGACGGAGTTTTGCGTCGCGCAGAACCCTTGCCTTCCCTGCTCACCACCCTTGCACGCCGTCACTGCAGTCCTCATGGCCGACAAAAGCCATGTCCCCTTCATAGCGGTGCCCTCCTCTGGTGAACCTGTCAAGGGAGATGTCCCTGCCATTGCTGCATCTCCCACAGGGTTAGCACCTATGGAGGTCGCGTGCATCTTCGAGGTGCCACCGCTTGCCTCTCGTCCTCCGGTTGGGAACCAAGGATCGAAGGCTGCCATCGACGGGACTTCAGAGGCCAAGGAGATGGCTGTTCCGCCCTTCACACCCCCGGTTCCACGCACCTCCGACCGTTCTGCCTCACCCGGAAAAGCGAGGAAGCCACGGGGGCATGCCAGCAGCCCCTACCAGAGGAAGGTGGATGTCCAGCCACGACCCACAGCAACTCCGCCGCCTCTGGTGGTTCCACCGCCTCGGCTCAACATTCCAGGAGCCTCAGGAGTGAGAGGCCGTTCGGCCCCTGCTGTACCATCACCGCCTCCACCAGTCTCTCAGCCTGGGAAGCCTAGGTTTGCTAGCCCAGATAGCACCAGCAGGAAGAGCAGCCGTGCACCTTCGACTTTGAAGGAAACCAATGAAGAATTTGAGTTGGGCAGCAGCTCCACACAACGTGCATCCAGGAAGTCGAGGGAGAGGACTCGGGCACCCGAGCAATCTCCTAAGACTCCCACTGCAGCCAGGATGATCCCACTAGTGGAGTAACTAGGCAGGGAGTGCGAGAAGCTGAAGACCATCAGTGCGGAGCAGAAGGTGGATCTCGCTGAGCTTAGGGATGACCTCCGCGATCTTCATCGTGGCCTATAAATAGGAGGAGAGGGGGCTAAGAAGAGGATGAACACACTTGAAGTCATTTCTCACCTTTGCCTCTTTCTCCCTCTCTCATTCTGTCTTGGTGGAGGTGAAACCTCATCCCACCATGAGTGTGTGTGTGTGGAGGATCTAGACTAGGTGGTGCTAGGTAGGGAGGAGTGTGTGGATGAGTAGAGGTGAGGTGGTGATGATCCGTTCATCATCCATCGTCCCCTTGTACCTCGTGAGTGATGTTGTTCTTCATTTAGACTAAAGTGAGTATTTCAGTATTTTCTATTTAGACTAAAGTGGCTCTCATGCATGAATGAATTGTTCTTGAGTTCTTCGTTCGTTCATCATTTAGAGGCTCGCGTTCTTCATGAACGTGCTTTCTCGATCTAGTTGACGAGTGAGTTATTCATTCTTTTGCATTTGTTCATAAGTTAGAGGCTCGTGTTCTTCATGAACATGACCCTTGATCTTCTGTTATCAGTGCATAAGTTTGCATTCCGTTTGTGTGATTGCCTGTCTATTAGAATATATTGAAGCTCATGCATATCTGGTTTAGATCAAGTATCAATCATATCTCCTTGCGTGAATCGATTCAATGACGAATAAGGTCTAGCTCAACCTCGCGGGTTCGTCGCTTCGTATTTATACGGAGTGTTATAGTGTTTCTATGGGATGTCAGACGTAGCCATGCTATAGTAGTAGTCAGTGGTGTAGACGTGGTGTCTAGACTGCTGGTTATCCTTCGAATGCCTTGTATCCCACAGTTTGTCTTGGGGTAGGCCGCGGTAGTGACAGCCGTTGGACCCTCTGAAATCCCCCACGTTCGGATACAGCGTGCAGTGTAGGCAACCATTTGCCGTGAACCAACTGTTATAGCCAGGAGGGGCCGGTGTCCGAAGCGAGATCTTATCCGAGCTTGTTCCTCTCTAGAGTCGAGAACCTAATGTAGACTTCACATCACTCACCTACCTCAGCAGGGACTGTGTGCCCTTGGATAGTCACTCATAGAGTCCCCCATACCGTTCCTTGGATTCGATACCCTTGGGAATACTCCTGAGGTGAAGTGCTACAACGGTGTATCCGTGCGCTTGCGGATTCGTTCGCACCCATCAGTATACCCTGGTGATTCTGACACGCTCACGCTAACCCGACGCCATAGTGGTGACGTTAAGAAATACCAACAACAGGATCCAAAATACAAGCCTGCTGTGCCTATGTTGTCAGAAGCGGACTTACATGCTGCTGGACCGAATTGTGGCAGGTTGCATGCTTACGCCATGGAACACAGTAAGGATAAACTTAGTTTTCCAGCAAAGTTGCCTGAAGACTCCTTTCATGGTGCTGGTGATTTAATGTTAAACATTGCATTCAGTCACGTGTATGACCTTATAACCCTGGTTGCTCTGGATGAGACCTTCTTGAGGTTGTGGACATTGTAAGTGCCTTAAAACCAAAATAGATATTTCTTTAATTTTGACCACAAAGTTCATGCATGCTAACATGCTAACATTTGGATTTTTTGTAGGAAAATGATGGACAAGGCAGCGGAGATGAAGATCAGTGTTGGGTTTTTGGATCCACAGGTTCTCACGACCACAAAGATTGATAAGGAGTCTACCCTTGTAATACAAGCATTGAGAAATGCAATGATGAATGACTATGTGGTGGGTGCCTTCTGCACCGGTGGCCACTGTGTAACACTGATCATCTGTATGAAGTTCAAAGAGGTTTGGTATCTAGATTCTGCTAAACATCATCCCGCGTGAAAGTTTGAAGACCTCCGAGCGCTTGTGAATTGGTCCGTACCTTGTAGGTTTTGTTCACAAAATTCAATCTCTTAGTGTTTCTAATCGGTATTGCTGATCATGCAGGGCCTCTGAAAATATATGCCCAAAGGACGAAGTGATGAATGGAAAGAAGAAAAGCTAAAATCCAATCAGACATTCAAGCATAAGCCAAATACCACTGTAAGAGCGAGGTTTTTTTATGGTCCCTTCATACCAATTTGGTACTGCATTAACTTGTCATTTTGGTACCTTGATGCGCAGTGTGCTCAGCAGCCATCGGGGTCCTTTTTGCAAGGATTCCATGTGGCATTCAATATGTTCAAACTACTCGAAGACATACCTCACATCAAGAAGGCTGTTGTAAGTAGATAATGCTCACCCTTGTCTCTGCTCATATTCTCCATTTGATTTTAGAAACTGATTTGTACTTGTATTCTCATAATTATTTTATTTTGCAGGATTTCAAACCTGCCCTAAATGTTTCTACAGAAAATCTAAAGCCGGTCCGGGAGATGCTGTGCGAGTACATTGTTAAGGAGATCCTCGACTGAAACGGCAACCTCTATAATGGTGCACCGTGAGTTCATTGTACTGCCTGACAAACTTGAAACTTACTGCATTCAGGCTAGTTTAGTACTGCCTGAGAAACCTGCTTGGCTGGGGTCAGATGTTGCCTGGTTTAGGCAGTTTTCTCAGGACTCCATCCAAACAAAGCACCGATGAGGAACTTGAAACTTTAGCATGCATGTCGATCTGATGAGGAACTTGATGTGATCTCGCATTGTGTATATATATATGTGATCTTGCTTGTGTATATATGTGATGAGAATGTGTTTGTGATGTCTCCTTGCATTACTGTGGTGGCTGCCAAATCCTGGCTGTTTCCAGGATGTAGCCCCTGATTTGGTGGCTGCCAAATCCTGGCTGGTTCCGAGATGCAGCTAGAAAACGGGCAGGTTACTGTAGGTGCCGTACGTATCGATCACGAGCGTTAAGTAAGGCACGTTACAAAAACTGATCCGTGAGTAACGGGCTTCACTTGGAACGCCCGTTACAAGTATGACAAAACTGTAACGGGCCGCATAAAGGCTCGTTACTAATACTAACCTGTGGGCCCTAGAAGTTGATGCTTTCGTCGATACAGAGGAGACGCGCATCCAGAGCACGCATCTCCTTTCGTCCAGACAGAGGAGACGCGCGTACAAAAAATGTGTCTCCTTTCGTGGAGACGCGTGTCCACAGCAAACGTCTCCGATATTGAATTCATGTAACAGGCTCGGTTTCTGTGCCCGTTACCAAAGGTCCATGTGGGCCAAGAGAAACAGAAATTTCAGGTGACTGGTAACTAGTTTCGGTAACGGTCTTTGTTAGACACCCGTTACTAATATGTGTTATGAGTAATGGGCTCAGTGTCTGCGCCCGTTACCAAAGGCTTCGGTGGGCCCGGAGAAACAGCCATTTCAGGTGACCGGTAAGTAGTTGTGGTAACAGTCTTTATTCGACGCCCGTTACAATTACGTGTCATCAGTAATGGGCATCGGCCCGTTACCTTTGTTGGCTTATTTGTAATGCTTGATCGGTAACGGGTGTTTTGCCCATTACTAATAGCCATCCGCGCCCGTTACCAATGTCTGTTTTTCACGTAGTGTCCAATTCTGCAAAAAAGTCTACATATCTAACTTGGTACAATAAACCAAATGACAAGTCTAAATAATACACAAAACAAGTTGTAACTCCTCATCCTCTAGCACCAAAAAAGCATGGATGCGTTGCCTATTGGCTTTGTGTGATCCTGCTCTAGCATAAGCACTGATTAGAAGTTGATCTTCATAGCATACAAATTGCTAAATCGGAAGCATAAAATTAGTAAAACCAGAATAAACAATTTGCTTGTTGATTTAACTTGAGTTGCCTACAAGTATAATCCATAAGCTCACCTCAATGCCGGTGGTGATGACATGCAGCCATCATAGCATAAGTTGCCTCACCATGCTTGACAATGCATATATGTATTCAGATCTGTCCTTCCTAGTATACCTGCATAAAATTCATCTATGATTAAATCAGAGTTGCATTGTCACCCAATTTAATGCTTATATATCTTGAACCTAATATTTTTATCGTTATATATGATTCAAAAGAAATTTGACTCAATTTGAAAAGTATGTCCCATGACATAAAGGGAAAGCATGTTCCAACTTAGAAAGCATGTTTGTTTAAACACGAGAGAAAATTCAAAACAAATTGTGGTTGTATGGTACCACTACTAAAATGTATACGAGCGGTGAAAATATTTGTGGTTATGCAGATGGACAAATAGAAGGCTGGTTGATAAGTAGTCTTTACCCATGTATCATTGCTAATTCAATATCGTATTTCGTAGGCAATGCCTACTATAGTGTATTGTTTCACCCAATTCAATAGCATATTATTGCCTAGTGAATTAATGTTTTGCCTAACTTGCAACTATGATATGAACATCAACAATCTATACAGCTGCACATCTTTAACTGTAGCAGTTTTAGAGCATTCCTTGTAAACATCGAGAGGTTAGAGTATAGAGAGCTCTAGATAAAGATCAACAACAATCAATTGGTGCTACATACTAAAAGACCTAACGTCCAACCTAAGGATCATAAGTATGGGTCGGACAAGAATGGTGCATAATTTAAAAATGAACAAGGCCATCTAAATTCGAATTGACCATCTGAGCATGTCACTATTAAAGATTTTTCATCTAGATTTTCTAACCAACCCAACTAATGAGCTTACTATTTGAGAAAGTAAGCAATTTTCATCAGAAGAATACAAAAATAATTCCTTCACAAAAGGGACATAATGCTTTGTGTATATAAGAACTTTTATTGCCCAATGAAGAATATTGTTTTGCCTATTTTGAAACTATATTATTGCCTAATTGGAACCATATTATTGTCTAATCAGTAATAGTAGTTTAAAGTACACTCACATGTATTTCAGAACTATATTATTGCCTATTTGAGAACAAAATATTGCTTAATTCCGCTCATATTATTGCCTGCTGGGTTGATTGTACATAGCATCCATTCCCATGTGGTGCAAGAAAGAAGAATAGTTTGGTGAGTCTGAAGAAATAGCTTCTCTATCTAAATACCAACACTGGTAGTTACATGTGACCTACTAGTGACAACAGCCAATGAAAATCATATAAAAAATTAAAAAATGCATTATATGTCTTTAGTTTCTAGCTATTAATATTAGCAATTTAACTCGATGGTTAGAATAAGCAACCTTTTGGTAAATAAACTAGAGCATAGACAACATTTTCAACCCACGAAGAAACCATCATCTACATTTTCACGAAAAAAGAATCTTAAGTACTGGTAACTACTAGCACAAATCGATTGCACAGTCATTTGTCGATCTGGTTTACCTAAATCTTGCAAAATATAAATAGAGCTATCTTAATTCCGCACCGGCACTACTTAGCAATACTGATTATTATTCAATATATTTGATCCTATCATAATTATGGGTCCCATAATTACATTGGTAATTGACCTTGCCTAGCCATATGAGGTGGTTTGGATCATAATTGACCGTCCAATGCATCCACGCATGCCTGGCCGGTCTGGTTAAGTTGGCCTCTTGGATATCTTCTTAAAAGTATAATAACCTTACCTCGTGTCTCTTTGGTTAGAGTACTACAACCTACTTTAACTCTTACTAGCAATTATACCCGTGCGTTGCAACAGGAGAAAACATTACTCTCTTGCGATTCATCTTACTCACGACACCATCATCCGTTGTGTCGTCATCCCCGCTGCCCCCTGACCTCCCCGACCATTCGTCGTTCTTGTCGTGGCAGCGCCACCTTGACCACGCCGTCGTCGTCCGCGCCCCCAGCCTCGATGTTGTCTTCTCGGCTTTGTCTTCTATGGTCACATTGTTGTTCTTAATTATCATGCCCGCACCATCCTGACCTCGCCTACCGTTGTCCGCACCCCTCCAACCTCGTCATCATCTGCCAAGCTATGTCGTCATTCCCGTCGTGCCCGCACCACCCCGACCATGCATGCCATCATCCATGCCTCTCCAGCCTTGCCGTCATCTATCCCTGTCGTGTTGTCATCCTCGCCACCCCGGTACCTTTCTCGTCCTTATTACCATCACGCCCGCCGTCGTCCGCCCCGACCTCAGCTTCCCCCGCCACACAGTCATCTCCACCACTCATGTGCCTCCTCACAATAATTGGGTCATGATAGCTCTACCTATCGATAACATATGATGGATAAAAGAGAAAATTACAAAAATAATTTAAATTTACATGGAGAGTAGTTTATATTTTAAAGTCACATATCGATTTTAGAAATTAATTATTTTTATAGTAGAATTGATCATTTTTTCTACTCCAATTAAAATATACATGGAGACAAAAAGACTTGTGAATCAATTTTTTATACGCTAGAGAACCAATTGAAAATCAGTAATCAACTAGGCAAACAATACACTATTTCCGATATTTAGAATTTATTGTGTTCCCAAACATAATTGAAATTGAAATGCTAGCCTGTCTGGACTCTGGAGAGAACTTTTCACGGGAAGGTGGGTGTTGACGGTTGTTAAGTACCTAATTTAGGGCCGTCAATCCCTGTATTTTATCATAAGAACTAAGGATCCACACTAGAATAGTGATTTAAACTGACAATTTCCACCAGTGGCTATGCTAAGTTGAATGCAGGTGTTTAGCATAAGAAATGAAGAGAAAAGACACCCTCATGATCCTAGCAAGTTAGGCTCAGCCAATGAGGAGCTGCATGCAAGCATCCCCTGGATCCATGACATCACCAATCCAAGGGAGGAAGCCTCGGTGAATCAGAAGCCACCATGCAGACTTCACATGGATCCTATGGCCCACCAGAGCGCCTAAACCGCCTCCAAACCACGTGGACACCGGGAACCGACCTCAGGAACCACAGAGAAGTCACCACGTGAAAGCACACCCTGAGTGGGGCCCACAGGGGGTCGGCCGACCCCACAGGTCGGCCGAACCGACCTTGTGGCGCCCACTCAGGGGCTTCCACGTGGTGCTTGCCCATTGGTCCTAGAAGCCATTCCCGGGGTGTTTGGGTGCTCTCACGTCGGTTGCACAAGCCTATAAATAGGAGGAGAGGGGGGTAAGAATAGGGTGAAGCACACTTGAAGCCATTTCTCACCTTTGCCTCTTTCTCCCTCTCTCATTCTCTCTTGGTGGAGGTGAAACCTCATCCCACCATGAGTGTGTGTGTGGAGGATCTAGACTAGGTGGTGCTAGGTAGAGAGCAGTGTGTGGATGAGTAGAGGTGAGGTGGGGATGATCCGTTCATCATCCATCGTCCCCTTGTACCTCGTGAGCGATGTTGTTCTTCATTTAGACTAAAGTGAGTATTTCATTATTTCCTATTTAGACTAAAGTGGCTCTCATGCATGAATGAGTTGTTCTTGAGTTCTTCGTTCATTCATCATTTAGAGGCTCGTGTTCTTCACGAACGTGCCTCCTCGATCTAGTTGACGAGCAAGTAATTCATACTTTTGCGTTTGTTCATAAGTTAGAGGCTCGTGTTCTTCGCGAACACGACCCTAGATCTTCTGTTATCATCGCATAAGTTTGCATCTCGTTTGTGTGATTGCCTGTCTATTAGAATATAGTGAGCTCATGCATATCTGATTTAGATCAAGTATCAATCATATCTCCTCGCGCGAATCGATTCAGTGACGAGTAAGGTCTAGCTCAACCTCGCGGGTTCGTTGCTTCGTATTTATACGGAGTGCTATAGTGTTTCTACGGGACGTCAGACGTAGCTGTGCTATAGTAGTAGTCGGCGGTGTAGACGTGGTGTCTAGACTACTGGTTATCCTTCGAATGCCCTGTATCCCACGGTTTGTCTTGGGGTAGGACGCGGTAGTGACAGTTGTTGGACCCTCTGAAATCCCCCACATTCGGATACAGCGTGTAGGCAACCCTTTGCTGTGAACCAACTGTTATAGTTAGGAGGGGCCGGTATCCGAAGCGAGATCTTATCCGAGCTTGTTCCTCTCTAGAGTCGAGAACCTACAGGAGACTTCACATCACTCACCTACCTCAGCAGGGATTGTGTTCCCTTGGATAGTCACTCGTAGAGTCCCCCATACCGTTCCTTGGATTCGATACCCTTGGGAATACTCCTGAGGTGAAGTGCTACAACGGTGTATCTGTGCGCTTGCGGATTCTTTTGCTCCCGTCAGTATACCCGGGTGATTCTTACACGCTCACGCTATCCCGGCGCCATAGTGGTGACGTTAAGAAATACCAACAAGCATTTCTGGCGTCGTTGCCGGGGAACAGTTGTCGAGAATCTACGAACCCGACTATCCTCGTATCTTTTGTTTTTCTTTTATTTCTACCTTTACCCCCGCTACCCCAGGAAGGTTATCCTTGTACACACCTTCCGCCCATTATGAGTGAAACCATGGAATCAACTCTCTGGAGACAACCCGCTCTTCTAACACCTTGTATGGTTCACCCATCTCTCATGAAGCTAGTTGAGGAAAAACCCTTCTCGGGGATGAGTCATGAGAATCCATATCATCACGTAAGAGACTTTGAGCAATTGTGTTCCACCCAGGGTAAAACCGGGGCAACACAAGACGTTCTTAAGAGGAACCTGTTTCCGTTCTCCCTCTCCGGGAAAGTGAAATCTTGGTACCATTGTTTTGGTTGCAATCACCTACGCTGGGAGGAATTAAGAGCATCTTTTTGCACTCGATTCTTTCCGCTATGGTGTATCGTTTCCTTAAGAATGGCGATCCTCAGTTTCAAACAAAGAGAGAAGGTGTAACGCCCTGGGTTTTCAAAAATGGAAAACCCAGCATTCTGTCTCGTGATAGTCCCTGGATCAGACGCTATCACGCACAGGCATTCATCACAGATAAATATCACAGTCATACAACGAAATCAGAGTACAAAACAGAGTATTTACATCCGAACACAGATCGGTATACGATTTAAGTACAAGCCCCTTGGGCTAAACGACAAGAAGAAACTCTACGCAGCGGTAGCTAAGGCTTCAGGGCTTCATCTTCGATCTTCACCACAGGCATCCTTGAGCGAAGCGACGCAACCCTTCCTCCATGGTTTCTTCATAAATGGACTTTCGTTCCAAGTCCCATCCTGCACACTCACAAACTATCCCCAAGGATCAGGATAGGTTCACGTCACCAACCGTATGCAAGCTTTGAGTGGCCTAAAGCTAAAGGTATAAAAAGGTAACAAGGTAAGAGCCGGTGTTTCCTAAGCAGCAGCAGCATCTCATAAAAAATAGAATCTCCAACTCCCACCAAATCCCATATCACTCATCCACAAACGGTTACACCTGGTCACCCAGATCACTGTCACCATCACCTAACTCCATCTTGGGTCGGTGCGAGAACTCCCACTCCTCACACCTCAATGATTGCACTCGGATCCGCGAGGCAGAGGGAGCAACTCTCCTCTCCCCGAGTACAACCACGGCTCACCATACACTCTCATCCTATAAGGGGGAAGGTAGAAATCCCAAAACGTAAGAGTCGGAGAAACAATGGGCATGTCCATAACTGAGGACGCGGCTATACGTATAGATCTAAACTCTGCAGAGCGTGTACACCAGTACCCAACTCGGGATGGAGCTCAGCCGGTAGCGATCCGACTAAACCCACCCTACCGAACGAACACTTAGGAGTTACGATCCATCCTGCATCCGGGTCTCGCTATGGTCCTTCTCAAAGGTCCGCCCCAGAACTGTGAAAATGCCCCCGTGTGGCCACACGGGGAACGCCTAAAGGGAAGGGACTTCACCATAACCCTCTCACTGATACCCTCTATCCTACTGGCTGGTATGGTATCGCACTTGCTAGGGTCGAACGACCCTATCCCCACTCTCGGCGAGCTGGTGTATACGAAAGTCCCGTGTAACAGGCGACCCACTCGGTTTCAGACCGGGGCGAGCTCATATCCTCCAAGTCATCACAAAAACCCCAACACATGTGCTCCTAAAACAGTGTACCCGCCATAGGCACCAAACTGGGCAACATCTGAGAAGACGATCCCTGGCCGCCGATCCCAGATCGGGTTGTCTTGAGCTCACCCCCGCCAAAATATCCCAAAACACCTTCTCCTGCCGGTTTTCCCCACACATGCCAAGAAACTACCACAATAATCCCAACACATGTATAGCAAGCTCAGCGTATCATCACGCATAAGTAAAATAGTAGTAGTAGGTCAATCAAGGACAAATATGTAAAAGAGGCTATGCACGGGTTCATCAAATCCATCACTATGCAGTAAATAAAGCACTAGCAGTTCTAAAAGCCATGCCTAATGGGCATTCAAAGAAGGTCGGGCGTGAACACCTGCGTGTAAGTAGTTGTCGTAGCTTCCGTAGCCATACTTGATCTTCTGGCTTGTCTCCTCGACTCTGGGAAATCCTAGATTCGAAAATTATAAATAAATAACGAGGATCTATTTGCAAATAAACTCCAAAGAGAAGCATTAAAGAACCAAATAAATCCAGACTATCTACAAGCAGCACTAGTTTAATTTATGGAAATCAAAGTAATTAGTTTTATATTAAAATAGTTTTAAGCTACTAGCTTTGTATACTAGAAAACAAATCAGCGAGAAGGGTTAGTTCAAGGCTGGGTGGCCGATCAAAGGCTAAGGACCCTTGTGATTGCGCCTACAAGGCATTAGCGCAACAGATAGGTGCAACGAAGCAGAAGCTCAGAGGTTCAAGAGAGAGGAGTAAGGCAAAACGAGTTAGGCGAGGCATTATCAGAATTAGGTGTACGGTGGCGGCACCGAGAGAAGGAAAGGATCGACTCGTGGTTGATAGAAGGATGGTGATGGAGTAAGGCGTGCTCGGGAGTACGGTGGAGCAAGTGCTAGCAATTCGACGATATCCATGGTGTAGTAACTAGGTGTCGCGTGCTACTCAGCTCGATGCAAGGCAAAGAAAGAGCGGGTATGCGGGTTGCGGCACAAAGCTAAAGAAGTGGTGCAAGCAAGGAAAGTGGTGCGAACGCAACTCAGGGCAGTTATCCCTGTCCGCAGCACGCCAATAGCTAGTCGCGGGTCTCCAGCGTCCCGGACCCGCCATAGCGCAGTGGCGGGCAGCGGCCACGAATCCTATACCACGAACGCGGGCAAAAGAGGCTTGGTTCAAGAGCAAGAGCGGAAAAGGATAGGGTAGCAGCGAGCGTCTCGAAATTATGAAACCAACGCAACTGGTTTCATAATTTTCGGAGCTCCGGATAAATAGTTATGAATTTTTAAAGAAAAAGGGATTTACAAAACATTTATTAATTCATTTATAAAATCAGAAAATAATTTTATTAAAACCTTGCTGACGTCAGCATGACGTCAGCGGTCAGCTGGTTAGTGGGCCTTAAGTGGGCCCAAAGTCCTGGAGGCCCAATGGGCCGGCCCAGATTGGCCCAAAAGTTCAGAAGTCTAGAAGGGCACCCTGAACTATACATCGGTCCGGCCTGGTTAGATATTTGGCTCAGCTGGGCTTTAGCAGGCCGAGGCCCAAGCTAGAATTCCCCTAGGCTTTCTTCGCAGAAGTCCGGTCCAGCACCCTGGACCTGGCTGGGGCTCACTGGTCCCCCTCAACGTGGTGGTGCGCCGTCGGCGCGGACTGACACAGCGCCTCGACGAGTAGCGACGCACGGCGAGCGGAGGTGAGTTCATGGGTGAAAAGGCGAGGTTAAGGAGAGGTCGGTTAGGTCATGCGCGGCCATCCCGGTGCTGCCAAGGTCCAAGACCCAAGAGTTCTTCCACCGGCGGACAACTCCGTGGCCGGCGGTGTGCACGGCTCGAGATCTTTGGTTCCGCGTCAAGGCCTGCGGTGGCAAAGCGGGAGCACTCGGTGCGGAGCAGCAAGGCGGCGCGCACAAGGCGAAGCAGCGTGGCGCGAGGCAAAAGGCGTGCACGGCGGTGTGGCGCGACGAAGGCAGAGCGGTGCGAGGTGGTGACGAGGCCGGGTGATTACGTGCGCGGCGCGGCAGCCACGAGGGGGCGCAGGGCGGTGCGACACCCCAGAGTAGCGAGAGCGGCGGGTACGGCATCTGCACGATATGGCAGCACGAAGGCCGCATCCCAGAGCGGCAAGGTAGGGAAAGACCGCAGATTTTTGAGGTTCGCGGCTTGAGATCAAAACGTCGAACAGGTCGCGCGCGTGCCGGTGCAGAGCACAACGGCGGCGAGCTGGAACTCTGCTTGACATTTCCGCGAGCGCGGTCGGCTGGTGCTGAACGGCAGCGGCACCTGCATATTTGGCATGGCTCGATGGCCAGCACACATCCGACACGCAGCATGGCGAACGGCGACGGTGCAAGGCCGGCTACAGAGTGGCGCAGCACGGGGGAAAAACCGGAGGGGGTGTGGCACGAAGGCCGATTCATTCACGGCAGGTGAACATGGAAAGGAAAGAGAGAGGATTGATTTGGTGCCTCACCAGGGGCTTGTGGGAGGTACGGTGGTGCAGGGAGAGCTCAGCGCCATGGCGGATTGGCGCGAGCAGGTCGGGTGTGTCGATGCTTCGGGCGTTGGCGTCGTTCCCGGCTCGGCTTCCTCGTGCCCGCGGCCGTCGAGGTCGTCCTTGCTCCTGGCGGCCGCTTCATCTTGCCATTGATGCCGACGGCGGTGACTCCTCCTTGGGGCGTCGCGGGCATCGTCATCCTCGGCGTCGGGGACGCGGCCAAGGTGAGTGGCGCAGCATGACGCGATGTCGGGGCCTTCAGCACCGCGGAGCTCCTGGACGGCGACGTCTTCTTCCGGGCACAGGCCTCCTCGTGCTTGGCGTGGCGCGGCTCCCTCGGCGTGGCATCAAGTCATGGTGGTGGTGGTGTTGACGCAGCGAGGGTGGTGCAGGGGCAGGGTTTGGCACCACGGTGTCCCCACGGCTTCAGCAGCGCGGAGAAGAAGAGCAGGGCCGGGGTGCAGAGCAAGAGCAGAGGAGCGGCGGCTTGGAAATTGGGGATAAATTCCCACTGCAGTGGCGCAAGGGGAAAGCAGGAGAGGGGCTGTGGCTCTTGATCTTTATAGCATCGGGTTAGGGTTCAGCAGGGGCGCAGGGCCGACGTTCGGATGTGCACCCGTACACGAACATCGAGAAGCGTCGACGCGCGGGTGGCTGCGATGCGACGCCCTGTCACTGTCGCGAGCGGGGCCCTGCGCTGTGCGAGGCTGAGGTGACTCCAGGCGAGCCAGGGCTGTCGCGGGGTGCCGTGCGGGCTGCGCAGCTGCGGAGAGCGTCCCGTGCAACGGAACGGAGGGGCGCGGTTCGAGGCATGCCGGAGAGCAGGGAAGGAAGAGAAACAGGGGGAGTGCTCTGACGAGCGGGTCCCGCCTGCCAGTGAAAGAAGGATCGGCGGTTCTTGGTGGGCTTGGCTGGGCCAACTGGTGGAGCAGGCCGGTGTGGATTAAAGTGTTGAGGAGCCTTCGACGAACTTCAGCATCAGAGATAGGGTCCAAAGCCCAGGAGGGGTTAGGTGGGCTAGACCGGTTGAAGATCAGGGCTTCTTGGTCTAAGCTGAAAGGTTGAGGGTTCTATGGTGGACTTTGTCTTCTGGGCTGCGGCCCAAGTTAGTTGTTAGTTATTTAAAATAGGTTTTGAAATATAGTTTGAGTATAAGTTTGAATTTGAATTTCTTTCAAATTCAAACACCACACAAGTGAACTCCAAATAAAATCCAAGAAAAACCAAATCACATTTATACCATAATTTGAAAATAATTTTTATATGGTTTTATTTTATTTGGAATTTGAGAAGAGAGCTAGCAATTTGGGATAAAATTTGGTAGCACACATGTTCAAACAAAAAGTTTTAAAAATTTTGCGAAAATTCACATATGGGAAAACATTCAAATTTCGGGGATGTTACAGAAGGAAACCTTAGGCATGGCATGGCATCGTTTTGCCTCTTTGGTTGAAACTTGCCCAGTCCTTGGTCTGCCTGACCTAGTGCTCTTGCAGCATTTCCGGTCTGGTTTACGAAGAGATTGTGGCATGATGCTTGATGCCATTTCGGGAGGCGCGTTTGTGTTCTTAGAGCCGGAACAAGGACTGGAAATTCTAGGAGAAATCCGAGATTTCAGCTCCCCACCTGACTCGAGTGACGAGGCAGCCAAACGAGAAAATGTCGAAATGCCTAAGCCCATCCTCGAGAGAGCCCGAGCTTACATGCCAAATTTCTCTGTGCTCTGGTCGAAGATATCACTCCTCACTGGCAGGAATCTATGGGAAAGAGCACTTAGTGCAAAGTTTGCCCCTAGATTCCCCTATCGTTTCTTCTCTTAAAACCCGACCTTCGAGTCTTAGTCTCGAGGGAAGGAGGGGAGTAGTAGTCGAGGAAGAAGAATCGTTCCTGGCTGGGACGATCACTTCAACCTTGCCCGCAACTCTCCAGGGGAGGTCACGGTAAAATTTTTTCGTGCTTCATGACAAGGCTCAATCCAAAGTGTCGCCATACTAAGGGTTAAGCTAAGACACGAGCCCTGGCGCAGTAAAACTTCCATATCTTTGGCTTGCGGAAGCACGAACTTGTATCCGGTCTAGCTGAGCAATCCATCTCATCATCTTAAGTTCAGCTAAGACCGATGTCGATCAAGTCAAGTGGATGTAAATCCTACTCTTCACTTCTTGACTTGATCGATGCCCTGCGGGAGTGTGGTTACGCACCTATCCTTTACACTTCCGTTGGAAGTTTGGGTTAACTTATGTGTCATCTCACTTGTGTGAGGGTGAAACCTTTCGTCAACCCAAGGAGGGGATGAACTAGCAAGTTCGTCACTCTTGACCTTCAGCTCAAATGGTCGTGCGACCCATAACCTTTCACTCAGCCAATCTGGGGTCCGATCATCATTGAGTTCTAGAGGTGAAAGCTTCACTCTTAGAGCACTCTAGGCCTTAGGCCCGGATTTTGTGCTCAACCCCAGCACCTCTATCATCTCTCGTCCGTAGTGCTATAGCCTTACTAGCTGCGCTTCTTTCCTAAGGTTACCCATCATAGTCCCCTTAGGATGGTTGTGAGAACCATCTTTGTTTCACCATATATATAGCTTGCATCATACATATGCATTAACCATGCAGGAAGGAAAATACATCCTATCATAAAGAAACCTGCAAGGAGGACCACAGGGCAGAGTAGGAGGATATCATCAGAAAAGAAAATGGAGGATATGAGCAAGAGGGCAACAATGACTCTTCATCCAGGTATGGGTTCAGGTAAAACCCCCAAGTTGAGCTATTAAGGTATAAAGAGGTTTAAGTAAAGTTGTTTGGGGGTAGAAGGCAGTATTATGCTCGAAATTCTATTCTAGCCCTTGCTGAAACCTCCAACCTTAGAATTGGCGGGTCACCTGACCTAGAGACCTTGAGCCCCGCCAGAACCCACACGCCAAAGCAGAGGCCCTGCGGAGCCCAGATGGGCTCGGCCGACCCCCTAGGTCGGCCGACCCACTAGGGCCGCCGCCGCCTCTCATTTTTCGCGTGCGCACTCTTTCGTCCTCCAGAAACCCTTCCCTCACCGTGTGACAGAGTTTTGCGTCGCGCAGAACCCCATCTCCTCTGCTCGATCCTCCTCTCACCACTCCACCGCTTTGCTCACCTCTGCCCGATGGCTTCCGCTGGCTTCGAGGGGGAGAAGTCCTTCTGCTTCAGCGACCTCGGGGGCAGCGAGTTTCATCCATGGGACGGAACTCAGGACGATTTGATGACTCCGGAGTGAGGGAGGAAGGGGAGAAGCCCTACTGGAGACTCGGTAGAGCCCCCAGCTAGGCGCAGCTCATCCTCACCTCCTACCTTCGCCAGTCATTGTTCCCTGTTCAACGTCCTAGGGAAGAAGCCGGCCCCTGGATCGAGCAAGAAGGTGTTGTTTGATGATTGGCCAGGGCCGCCACTAAAGGCTGGAGAATGCTACTCAGGATCTCTGTTTGACGAAGATGGCGACTCCTTTTTGCCATAAGTATGAGCAGGATATGTGGGATGAAGTCCCGCAACCGTAGACCAGGTTTCGCGTCTTCGGAGTGAGGACCCCTAAGGACATCTGCGGGGTGCCTAAGCGATACCCGCTAGATTGGGAGACAGAGCTTGGTGACATCCAAGCTTCATTGCCTAACAGGAAAAACCTCCGTATGGGCAAGATGGCAGATGATCTGGCAGAGGCGTACTTTGAGTTTGACCTCTTAATGAAGACTGTGAGAAGGCAGCGAGCGGAATATCGACAGCTCAGGAACCTTCTCCTCAAGACCCGTGAGGAGATGAATGCCAAGCTACAGCTGTTGATTGAAGTCGAGGGTTTGGAAGCCCTCTTTGCTGAGTAGAGGGTCGTGTCCCGCCTTTTATTTCCCTTTATAGGCGCTTAGTTAGGTTTAATTTATTTCCCTTCCATTTATTTCCTTTATTCCCATCATTTGTGTAAGCGCCTGTTTCTTCATTAGTGAACTTGAATGAATAATTTTGGCTCCACCGGTCATGTAACTCGGTTGAGTCACTCATGTGTTAGCTATTTTTGTTTTTGCTTTTTGTATCGAAGAACTGCACCCAGGTACAAAATAGTGTGGGGGAGAGCTGCACTCTCCAAACGCAAACACGATGGATCATTGTTGCACCCACACTATGCTCACACAGCATTTACGATCGACCACGCTTAGAGAACCTGAACGGGACATGCATTCGTGCGCATCATAGGAATTCCTGTCTGTTCCACACAAGAAACCAGCGCTGGTTTGCATCTCTTCCTCATTTCACCATGATTTCTAAGTTTGTACGCTCATGCTTGATAAATCAACTTAAGAAATCTATGGAAATGCCTACTCCATGCCTAGGGTTGACATGCGTAAGTTTTATTCCTCGTTTATAACCTTGAGGCTTGTGAACAATATCATCATAAGGACAACATGCTTATCTAAGTAGTTGGCAAGTGAGATATGACTTGATGACATGATCTTAACTCTGTTGGTTCTAGCCCTTGGGATAATTTTGTTTTCGAAAAAAATGCTCTTGCAAAGCTCCTCTTTGATGTACCTCTGTCCTACCAAAGCCATATGATGTTCGTAGTTGAAAACCTCATACTCATATGCTGCTTGTTATTGCGTTGAGCTTTGTCAAATTTTGTGACCCTTGTGAGAATTCTTTTCATTACTCTCATGGTCAAGATTCATGTGCACACCACCTTTTTCCCTTGCTATGCTTCTACCCTGGAAGTTAGCATTGTATTATTCATCCATTTCATGAGAATAGAGCTCCATATGTGTTGATCTCTCCCTCTTAGTTTTGCTACATAAGAGACATGGCTATCAAAAAAAATGAAATATATGGACACATGAAGGTCCACACCAAAAAAAAACAAAGAGAGAAAAGTATAGAAATAGCCATGATCTCAAAAGATTTCTTATGCAAAAGGGAGAATCATGCAAAAAGGAGTTCCATAATCTAGATGGTGATAACTAGTATCCATTCCGGGGCTAGTGTCCACCTCACCATCAATCAACATTCATTATATATGTGTGGTAATATCTAGCACCCATCCCGGGCCTAGTATCCACCTTACCATACTAATCATATCCGTACACGTGCACATCTTGATCTGATTGTATGATTTGATTTTCTCTGTGGATCCAGTTTTTGACTTTGCAATATATGTAATACAAGTATGCTTTACATTTATCCTACCCTGAGCTCCAAATACAACCATTATTAGAAGTAGGGTGAAAAAAGGCAATCTAATGCCTTGGTGAGGACATATACACATTGAGCGATCCGAGAGAGTCAAAGAAGGAGGGCAGAGCAGTTCTTTTTCTTTAAAAATTATCAGGAAAACCCCAAGTGCTGACCAATAGGTGCTTAAGAGACTCGATTCATGGTCATTCGTCTTATCAACTACCCAAGATGGCATTGTAACCCATCCACAGAGTTCACAAGAGCAAGGTATGACCTGGAATAACTCCTATGCTTGTTTTATACCTTTGGTTTAAACCCATGTGATCTTCCCTTTTGCTCGGGACGAGCAAAGGGCAACTGTGGGGGAGTTGTTGACGGCTGTTAAGTACCTAATTTAGGGCCGTCAATCCCTACATTTTATCATAAGAACTAAGCATCCACACTAGAATAGGGGTTTAAATTAACAATTTCCACAAGTGGCTAAGCTAAGTTGAATACAGGTGTTTAGCATAAGAAATGGAGAGAAAAGACACCCTCATGATCCTAGCAAGTTAGGCTCAGCCAATGAGGGGCTGCATGCAAGCATCCCCTGGATCCATGACGTCACCAATCCAAGGGAGGAAGCCTCGGCGAATCAGAAGCCGCCATGCAGGCATCACATGGATCCCATGGCCCACCAGAGCGCCTAAACCGCCTCCAAATCACGTGGACACCGGGAACCGACCTTAGGGCCCACATATCAGCCACCAGGAGGAAGCACACCCCAAGTGGGGCCCACAGGGGGTCGGCCGACCCCACAGGTCGGCCGAACCGACCTTGTGGCACCCACTCAGGTGCTTCCACGTTGTCCTCGGTCATTGGTCCTAGAAGCTATCCCCGGGGTGTTTGGGTGCTCCCACTCTGGTTGCTCAAGCCTATAAATAGGAGGAGAGGGGGCTAAGAAGAGGATGAACACACTTGAAGCCATTTCTCACCTTTGCCTCTTTCTCCCTCTCTCATTCTCTCTTGGTGGAGGTGAAACCTCATCCCACCATGAGTGTGTGTGTGTGGAGGATCTAGACTAGGTGGTGCTAGGTAGGGAGGAGTGTGTGGATGAGTAGAGGTGAGGTGGTGATGATCCGTTCATCATCCATCGTCCCCTTGTACCTCGTGAGTGATGCTGTTCTTCATTTAGACTAAAGTGAGTATTTCAGTATTTTCTATTTAGACTAAAGTGGCTCTCATGCATGAATGAATTGTTCTTGAGTTCTTCGTTCGTTCATCATTTAGAGGCTCGCGTTCTTCATGAACGTGCTTTCTCGATCTAGTTGACGAGTGAGTTATTCATTCTTTTGCATTTGTTCATAAGTTAGAGGCTCGTGTTCTTCATGAACATGACCCTTGATCTTCTGTTATCAGTGCATAAGTTTGCATTCCGTTTGTGTGATTGCCTGTCTATTAGAATATATTGAAGCTCATGCATATCTGGTTTAGATCAAGTATCAATCATATCTCCTTGCGTGAATCGATTCAATGACGAATAAGGTCTAGCTCAACCTCGCGGGTTCGTCGCTTCGTATTTATACGGAGTGTTATAGTGTTTCTACGGGATGTCAGACGTAGCCATGCTATAGTAGTAGTCAGTGGTGTAGACGTGGTGTCTAGACTGCTGGTTATCCTTCGAATGCCTTGTATCCCACAGTTTGTCTTGGGGTAGGCCGCGGTAGTGACAGCCGTTGGACCCTCTGAAATCCCCCACGTTCGGATACAGCGTGCAGTGTAGGCAACCATTTGCCGTGAACCAACTGTTATAGCCAGGAGGGGCCGGTGTCCGAAGCGAGATCTTATCCGAGCTTGTTCCTCTCTAGAGTCGAGAACCTACAGGAAACTTCACATCACTCACCTACCTCAGCAGGGATTGTGTTCCCTTGGATAGTCACTCGTAGAGTCCCTCATACCGTTCCTTGGATTCGATACCCTTGGCAATACTCCTGAGGTGAAGTGCTACAACGGTGTATCCGTGCGCTTGCGGATTCGTTCGCACCCGTCAGTATACCCGGGTGATTCTTACACGCTCACACTATCCCGGCGCCATAGTGCTGACGTTAAGAAATACCAACAGTGGGGATTTTATTTTTTTCACAAACAAACTTTAGATCAGTTGGTTTGTCAGTCGTCATTGGAAGCTGGGGTTCGATTTACACATTTGAATTTTAATGTTAAGAGATTTTTTTATTTTTCCCTCCCCACGTACTCGAAACGATGCGCCACGTTTTTCGTGCGTCCGCTCGGTTTTTCCCCCCGACGCGCGTCCGCTGTCCGGTCCCCGGGTCGAAGCAAAGTGCGTCGGTGCAGCTGTGCGGAGCAGGGTCGACGGCGGAGTAGGAAGCAGAGCGGGCGCGCGTAGCAGAGGAAACTCGGCGCCGCGGTCCTTGGCTCGGGCGGCTCCGGCTTCAGGACGTCCTCGGCACGGGCGGCTTCGTCTTCGCGGCGAACGGCGGCAGCTCCCTCGGGTGCTCCTCTCCCCTTCTTCCTTCTGCTTCCCCCTTCTTTTTCGCCTGGCGGCAGAGGTGGATTTGGGGGAGAAAACCCCAAGGGCGGCGGCTAGGGTTGGAGGTAGGAGGGGCAGTGTGGCTTTTAAAGGAGCGGCTGCGGTGCGGGTAGGTGGCGCGAACGGCTGGGATGCACGGGCGGAGCGCGGACGACATCCGGGAGGCGGCCATGGGAGGTCCCTCCCCCCCCCCGAGCTCGCAGCGCTTTAGCGCCTGGTCATCAGAGAAAAGGGGAAAAGGTGGGAGAAGGAGGCGACTGGCACAAGGGCCCCACATGGCGGCGGCTCAAGAGAAAACGGAGGTAGGTGGCGGTTGGGCCTGCGGCTTTGGTGGGCCGACAATGGAGATCAGGGTGCGGAGGCGGGCCTTGGCCGTGAGATAAAGGAGGACAGGTGGACTTTGCTTGCTGGGTCAAGGGACAGTTTCAGCCCAGCAGGGGTTTAAGGTTTTTCCTATAAAACCTAAAAGCCTTCTCCTATTTCAAATTGATTCAAATTTGAATTAAGATTCAAATTTGAACCACACTCAATTTAAATCCAAGTAAAAGCCAAACAACTCCAAGGTTCTCACACTAGCATTTTATATTTCCTAGAATTTATTATTTAACTCAAAATAAATCTAGGAATTTATGAAAGGATCAAAGAAGACATCCTTAAAATTTTAAGCATGCACTCAAATCTAGGCAAAAATTTTGAAATACATATTTGTGCATAACAAAAACATTCCGGAAAACTCCGGGATGTTACAGACTCCCCCCCTCACAAGAATCTCGTCTCGAGATTAAGAGCTTACCCCTGTTTCCAAGAAGAAGAAAGTAAAAGAGATCTAGCTGCACCATCATCGAAAAAGAAGTAAAACTGATGCACTGAAAACTAAAACTCACCAACCACAGTGTTAGGAGCATCAGCAGCCTTTCCTTCCTTCAGGTGGTAGAGCCTTCCACGGCCAGCAGACTGCTGAGGAGCAGACTGAGGAGGTCCTTCTCCTGGGGCCGGTGCTTTGGCGGGCGTAGAGACGGTCTTCTTGTCGGGGCAGAAGTACGACTTGTGGCCTGGCTTGCCACAGGTGAAACACGTGGGCCCGAACCCTCCAGTGTTCGGTCCTGGTGCGACCTGGGGCGGGCGGTTGTATCCTCCATTCTGCGGACGGTAGTTGTAGTTTCCTCCTCCCGAGAAGTTGCCTCCAGGCTGGATGTGCCCATCTCTCGGCCTCCGGATTGACCGGTCTTGGGGATATCCCATTCTCTTCTTGTCCTTCATGCGATCTTCATGCCCTCTTGTCTCTTCCTCAAGAGCGATGGCGCGGTTCACCAGGTGGCGTAGGGACTTGTGCTCACTCGCCTTCAAGCCCTGGCAGAGGCCTCGCAGAAACCAGAACCGTTTCTTGTCATCAGAGTTGGTGTCATCTGGGGCATAACGCATCATCTTCATGAAGTGCCTCTCATACTCCTCCACCCTCATCGCACCCAGTGTCATGGTGTGGAACTCCTGGGCCTTCTAAGTCATGAGCTCCTTCGGCAGGTACTGCTCGCGAAAGACCTCACAGAACTCCAGCCAGGTGATGAATGCTGGGTTCGGGTGGCTGTCCGAGTAGTTGTCCCACCAAGACTTGGCAGGGCCCTCGAGCTGGTGGACGGCGAGAGCCACACACTCTTCATCAGTGTAGGCGGTGAGGTCGAGCTATGTCTCGATCACCCGGAGCCAGTCATTGGCTTCGAGGGGGTCATCCGAGTAACTGAAGGTACGGGCCTTCAGGCGGAGGAACCTCTCGATCTTCTTGGCGAAGTCTTCTTCCGGCGGGATGTTGCGGTTCCCACAATTGACTCAGTTCTCGACGGCTTGAGCCATCCCTTGCAGCAACTGAGTCTGAGCGGCCATCACCTCAGCCAGGTTAGGTGGCGGTGGTGGCAGTGCTCCTCCACGGCCACGACCACAACCTCGCCCCTGGGGAGCCGCCCTTCGAGGTGTGTGTGATGATTGCAGGTGCCGCAGCCTTCTTCGACGCGAGCGCAAACCTTGCCAGACCACCCCTTTTCCCTCGTGCTCCGCGGCTTGTGGCACCGCCGTGAACACCGCGCCTGTCAGTGTTTTAGACATCAAGCCTACGACGGGGTACCCGAAGTAGTAGATTGTGTGGTGGGGCTCGCTGAGATCAGGAACACGATGGTGAGACACGGGGCACACAATTAGACAGGTTCGGGCCACAATGTGCGTAATACCCTACGTCCTATATGTTGCGTGGCTTTGTATTGATTGCGTATGTTTTGAGAGGGGTCCCTGCCTCGCCTTATATGCCACGGGAGGCAGGGTTACAAGTCGGATTGGTACAAGGGTACTATTCGAGTAGGACCCGGAGTAGCCTATACAGGGTATTGAAAGCAATCCTAGTCTTAGTACAAGTCCTTGTCCGTCTTGTCTTGCCTTGTGGTCCACGGTACCAGCACCGTGGCCCACTAGTCGAGTAGTCCAGGTGTACAGGAACTCATCTCCCGGGTATGGCCCACAATATGTTGGTGGGCCCAGGGATGCCTGGTCGACAAGCCCCCGAGTACTTTGTAGTCGAGTGTGATACTCCAAGTAGTCTTGAAGGTCTTCACGAGTAGTTCCCAAGAGTCCCCGAGTTCTACAAGCTTCGATCTTCAATAGTACTTGAATCATCACGAGGCTGGAAGGTACTCCAGCTAACTCCACAAGTAGTCTTGAAGTCTTCTCGAGTTGTTCCCAAGCGTCCCCGAGTACTTCCCTTGAAGGTCTTCAATAATACCCGCTTCGTTCTTGAAATCTTTGCATCAAAGATCCATATGGAAATGCGATTACTGAAATCGCATTCCATATGGAATGTAGCCCTCGAGCCTTAGTTCGAATCCAAGATTCAAGCTGAGGGTCAATCATCTATTCTTTGATCTTGCTCCGAAAAATCCTCAGAAAATCCGAAGAAATAATATAGGAATGCGATTTGCAAAAATCGCATCCTATATGGATGTGGCCCCCGAGCCTAAGTTCGAATTGACAATTCAAGCTGAGGGTCAATCAGTAGTCTTCGTCAAATAATCCTGTGAAAATCCTGAGAAAAACTGAAGGACACGTGGCACGGAGCCCCCGAGCCTTGAGTCGAGTACTTTCTCGAATTGAAGGATCCAATCTGACTGTAGAATAGTGGCCTGAATTCAGTGAACTGTAGCTGAGTGAAATCCAATTCCATCGAGTAGTCGAGCCCCTGAGATGGAGCTGAGCAGGTCTTGGATTTTAGTCCTCTGACTTAGCTAAAATTCGCCTGAGTGAAACCAATCTGTTGAATACGAAGGGTCACCAGGTCGAACCGTTTTAGGGTTTTTGTTTTATAAATACCCGAAGGGATATCCCTTAGGGTTTCATTGCTTCCATTCGTCCTTAGATCCAGAAAACCTTAGCATCCGTAGCTGCCGCAGAGTTTGAGCACCCACTTAGCCAAGAGTTTGCGCCTCCACCCCCTCGCGGCCCTCGAGTCGATGCAAAAGAAGACTCTCGTGACTGACAGGATGAAGCCAGCACCATCCAAGGGTCAAAAGAGGAAGTCCGGCCGCGGCAAAAATCAGTTGCCGGAGCCGAAGTACAAGACAGTGGTCATCACGAAGCCCCCAAGCCAGGCCGTCTCTTGGAAGAAGTCCAAGATGAGGGAAGAAGATATCAAGGCCCTCGAAGCCGGCGGGTTGATGCGTGAGAAGGTGATTGCCGGCTGGAGCTCTGCCGCCGGAGATGCATGGCCGATGGAGAAGAGCCCAGATGAGATCCCAATATTCGGCCACTTCGTCGAGCGTGGGTTGACGCTGCCGTCATCAGATTTCTTACGCGGCTTCCTCGACTTCTTCAAGCTGGAGCACGTACACCTCAACCCCAACAGCATCTTCCAGATTGCAGTGTACGTACATTTTTGCGAAGCCTTGCTCAGAATCCGCCCTCACTGGGCCTTGTTTAGGAAGATCTTTCGTTTGAAGCCGCAGCCCGACGCCAACTTCCCAGTTGTAGTTGGTGGAGCCGGAGTGCAGATTCGCCAGAAAGCGTAGGAGTTGTACTTCAAGTATGACTTGATTGATTCCAATCAAGACTGGAAGAACAAGTTGTTCTACATCGAGAACGTCCCGCCTCAGCTGCCGAAGCCAAGCTTGTTCGCGCCAGTATACGACAGGCTCTGGAAAGATGAACCAATGATGCAGGAGTGCTTCCAAATCCCTGAGCTACTGGCGAAGATTGCGCAGAAGAAGGCGCAGGGCTTGAAAGCTGAACGGGTAGCCTTCAGCTTCATGAAGCGACGGGTACAACCCTTGATGCAGCGGGAGCATCTCGGATTTGAGTACACTGGAGCGGATGATGGCTCCAGGCTATCTGCTGAAGAGATCAGTTATGATCTCGTGATGGAAAGGCTGCAGAAGATCTTCAAGAATGTTCACGGAATTCCTGCAGCCATCCGTGAATATAGTGCTGATAATCCTCTGCGTATGGTAAGTTTCTGAGAACTAGTCCCCGAGTACTTATTGTAAGTAGTCGTGTAGCTAACAATTGCCTTGTTTCGCAGGAGAATGTCTTGAAGTTTGTGTCCATTCCCCCTCCTCGTCCCCAAGACCCACTACAAGCGCTGGAGGGAGAGCCAACAGGAATGGAGGCTCAAGCCCCCGAGAGTAGTCAATCTGCTCAAGGGGAAGAAGAAGAAATCTTGGTGGAGGACGCCTCCTCAAGCGATGATGACGGCCAAACACTTCAACAGCATTTTGAAGTAAAGAGCCGCTACGGGTACTTAGGGGCGTCCATCCTCAGTGGCCTTGCTACGGGATCATCAAAAAGACCAGCATCACCTCTCTCAGATGATGTGACTCTACCGCCGCGGAAGAAAAGGACCACGGTGGGGAAGCGGGCCGTAAAGAAGATCTCAGGCCTCCCCTGCATTACAGTAAGTGTTGGAGAACTCATAAGTAGTCGATGTCGAATTGAGTACTTGTTCTCTGCTGTAATGCCTTGATTTTTGACTTGTGTAGGTTATCGAGAGTGCATCCAATGTACCCCTCGAATAGCCCCCAAGAATAGCAGAACCCCGAGGTGGTTCCAGCGTCGACCGTGGAGACGGTGGCGCATGAGCAACAAGAAGCCGCGGTACCAAGAAGTGTGCCACAGGTGGAAAGTGTGCCAGAGGTGCCGGCGGCGCCTTCTTTCTTCGACATGCTGGGGCTGAAAGTATCGGTGCCTCGAGCTGCTTTGTAAGTACCCAAGTACTAGAGTACTTATTTATATTGCTTGCTTTGAATTTGCTGACCAACTTGTTGATGCAGAAAATCCACTGATGTAAAGTGGGGCACCTCTGGAAGTGGTGCTGCTGGAGGAGACCAAACTCCTCAAGAACAACAAGAAGATGTACTTCCAGAGGGCCAAGAAGTACCCGCTGAAGCCGATGCCGCAGAGGCACTGCGCTTCCTTTGGAGTGACGTAGTCAAGGCAGCGGTGGAGGCAGCTTCCAAGCCCAGGGCTGAAGATCCTGATGATATTGAAGCCGTGGTGAATGAAGGCTTGGAGGCTGACCCAGAAGCCGGACTACACCGTGAAGAAGTCCCGGTTGCCGAAGCCCCCATGCGTCAAGTAGATGCACAACTGGCGCTTGAGGACAACCCAGAAAACCGCATAGTACCGCACGAGCCACTCATTGAAGATCCGGCTCCTCTGCGCAGTGCTGCAAAGTACTCTGCGGCGAGCACAAGTACTCAGTCCATGGCAGAAGGTTTGATGCCTTATGACGACTCATGCCTGGACGAGGATAACTTGCAGGCTCACAGTGAGATGTTCCGCAGCATCGAGAAGCTATTCGCGGTAAGTGTGTAGTCTCTTGTAGAGTACTTTTCAGTTAAAGATATCTTGCCTCTGACTTTTGACTTGTTGTTGTCTTTGCAGGAAGTAGTCAAGCAGTCGAAGCGCAAGACTTGTCTGCTTGAGCAACACGCGGCTGACATTGAAGAAGTCACGCGGCTCAGAGAAGAACTTAAGCAGTAGAAAGCTTTGTCTCTGAAGCTGCAAGAGAAGCTTGATGCCAACGCCGCCGAGTACCACAACGAGATCCAGAAGCTGGCGGCGAAGAAGGATGATGTTGTTGGTAAAAACAAATCTCTGTGCCTGAAGAATAAAGGTAATCTCCCTTTCTGAAATCATCATTGAGTACTTTTGTTCTTGCACACCGTATTTGATAAGTACCCTTGACCCTTTGCAGAGCTGACGGAAGAGGTCGACAAATTCAAGAACAAGGCGCTGGACTGGCAGCTGGCCTTTAACCGTGAAGAATCAGCTCATATGGATCTGAAAGAGGACTATAAGGTGCAGTGCTTCGAACTTGAGCGTGAAATGGAGATCCGCCCAGCAGGCTGGAATGACTTGTTGACTTGCATGCAGTCGTTGAAGTTCAAGATTGAAGAAGCTGAAGGCCTACGCTCAGAGTTGAAGGCTTTGATAGAAGCAGCCGAGCCAGTGGCGAATCTTTTCGAGCCTAGAGTCGCTGGAGTTCGGCCTCGACCACTTGTGGAGAGGTTGAAGGACACGCCGAAGAAGACCCTAGAGTATGCCCAGAGGCTGGCTTGCACAATTCCGAACCAAGTCTTGAGCTTCATCAAGTCATTCTATGCCGAGGCAGATCTCACAGTCATCATGAACGGCAGATCTGGAGATTGCACCGATGATCGGCTCAATGAGTTGATGCAAAAGACTTCTCCAATCACGGAAGCAGTCTCCAAATTCATCGATCTCCATTAGATATACCTGTAGAGTAGAAACACTAGGGAAAAACAAGTGTAATCCCGAACAAGTGTTAATGTAATATAATTGAAAACTTTGAGTAAATCAATTATCTGGATCCCTTGTATGCTTATGTGTTGGCCAAATACTCGAGTTGGTATTGAGTGTGAGGCTGCAAAAAGAGATATGATACACGAGTAGGAGTACTCAAGTGTATAAATGTTCCGAAGAACGTTAGCTTAAAACATGACGAGTTGAACACCTTAGCTATAACAGCGTAAATAAAAGGCTTTGTCATGAAATAAGCAAAATAGTAGTAACAAGTCGGTGTAGTGTAGCGACTTGAACTAAACACATTGTACAGAGTTTACAATGTCTTAAGTACCTCTGAGGCTTATTAGCTTGGTATGAGAGTACTAAAAAAGAACTTATTCATAACGAGTTGAACACCTTAGCTGTAGCAGCGTAAAGAAGGCTTTGTTATGAACAAGTAAAGAACAGTAACAAGTCGGTATAGAGTAGCAACTTTATTACTGAATACATTGTACAGTGTTTACAATGTCTTAAGTACCTCTGAGGCTATGAGCCTAGTGAGAGAGTACTCACAAGGATGTTCTGAAGAACGAGTAAGACCGTAGGGGACAGTGTGCTGAACTCATCCTTGCTGTAGCAGCAACTTGTATGAGAGTTCCACTGAGACCCTACCAGAAGGGTGTTACTCTAGGCCGAAGCCTCTTATTGGAAAGTAGAGACATGGACAGCATGTGCCACTTATTGTTCTACACGATACAGGATCGTCTGGAGAGAGTTATCATGACTCCCTACGAGGTCGCAGAATGAGACAGCCTGGAGAGGGTTGATGAAGCCCCTGCGGGTGCTCGCAGCTGAAAGCCACGAGAAGATACAGCCGAAACTGTCTGGAGAGGATTATCTTGATCCCCTACGAGTGGTGACAACCATAGCTATCTGTTGAGTGGTTGTAACCGAAGCTGCCTGGAAAAGGTTGATGAAACCCAATACGAGTTGTCTATAGCCGAAGCCGTCTGGAGAGGGTTGTTGAGACCCCCTACGGGTAGAAGCAACAAAGCTGGTCGATGTTCCAAGAGTTGTTGACTTCCTCACCTTCTAGAGTTTGAAGACGATATGAGCCTGGGCCAGTAACCTTTGCAACAGAGAAAGGACCTTCCCATGGCGAGTTAAGCTTGTGTAGCCCTGTCGTATTCTGGATGCGACGAAGGACTAAGTCACCAACGTTGAAGGAGCGTTCCTTAACGTTGCGGTCATGGTAGCGGCGAATCTTCTCAAGATATCGAGCGGATTGAACGAGTGCATTGCAGCGAGCTTCTTCGAGACTATCGACATCCGTCTGTCTTGTTTCTTCAGCTACGCCTTCTTCATACTGATCAACCATCAGAGAACGCCACATGACATCAGCAGGCAAAACGGCTTCAGAGCCGTAGACCAAGAAGTAAGGTGACTGCCCTGTGGGAATAGTAGGCTGAGTGCATAGCCCCCAGAGTGCATTGGGTAGTTCCTTGATCCACTTGCCGCGTTTGGTATTTGCTACATCATACAGTCGCTTTTTAAGAGCATCGAGTATCATCCCATTGGCGCGTTCTACTTGGCCGTTGGCATGTGGATAAGCAACGGAGACGTACCGGGCATCAATTCCACTATTCTCGTAGTACTCTCAGAACTGGTGATTGTTGAAATTTGAACCCAGGTCTATGATGATGCGATTGGGGAACCCATAGCGATGTACGATTTCATCCAAGAAGTCGAGGACTCTATCAGCCTTAGGGCCGGTAACAGGCTTGACCTCAATCCACTTGGTAAACTTGTCGATAGCCACCAGAACTCTGTTGAATCCCCCTGGCGCATTTGGGAGAGGACCAATCATATCCAGCCCCCAGCAAGTGAAAGGCCAAGTTGGTGGTATCGTGATGAGCTTATAGGCAGGAACGTGTTGTTGCTTAGCGAAGAATTGGCATCCTTGGCACTTCTTGACTAGTTCCTCTGCATCAGCAAGAGCTGTAGGCCAGTAGAAAGCACATCTGAACAATTTTCCCACCAAGGTGCGGGAAGAAGCGTGATTGCCACAGATTCCTTTGTGTGTCTCCTCCAAGATTTCCTTGCCTTCTTCGCGAGAAATGCATTTCATGAGTATATCAGAGCTTGCGCCTCGCTTGTAGAGTTGATCTCCGACTAGAGCATAAGCCTTGACGCGGAGTGAGATGCGCTCGGCTTCTGACTTGTCTTCAGGAATCAACTAGTGTTTAATGTAGTTGATAAAGGGAGTTCTCCAGTCCACGTCAATCATAAGCACTTCTCGATCAGATTGTACTGAATTAGTCGCGGATGCAGATGATTGCTCTGAAATTGATGGTTTGTGTTCATGGATAAAGATTCCAGCTAGCACTTGAGCTCGGGTAGATCCCAGCTTCGACAAGACATCCGCAGCAACATTATTGTCGCGGACCACATGATGGAACTTGAGACCATGGAATTTGTTCTCGAGTTTGCGTACTTCCTGACAGTACGCATCCATATTCTCAACATTACGATCCCAAGAATCGTTGACTTGATTGATGACCACCAAAGAATCACCATAGATAAGTAGTTGTGTAATGCCAAGAGAGACTGCAAGGCGAAGTCCATGCAGTAGAGCTTCATATTCAGCTTCATTGTTTGAGACCTTCCAGAAGATCTGCAAAATATACTTGAGTTGCTCGCCCTTGGGGGAAATCAAAAGTACCCCGGCACTAGCGCCTTCCAACTTGAGGGAACGGTCAAAGTACATGACCCAATGTTCTGGACGCTCAATTGGAGTTGGGACTTGATTTTCCCGCCACTCAGCCATGAAATCAACCAAGGCTTGAGACTTGATAGCAGTGTGAGACTTGAAGTCGAGCGATAGAGCACCAAGCTCTACAGCCCATTTAGAAATCCTTCCTGTGGAATCTCGGTTGTGCAATATTTCGCCAAGTGGGTAGCTAGTGACCACAGAAATCTTATACTCGTCGAAGTAGTGACGGAGCTTCCGTGAAGTAATCAGAACCGCATAGAGTAGCTTCTGTACCGGAGGGTAGCGAGCCTTGGATTCTGAGACTACTTCACTGACGAAATAGACAGGCCTCTGGACAGGGTAGCCATGGCCTTCTTCCTGCCGCTCAACAACAATAGTAGTATTGACGACATTAGCAGTCGCAGCAATATAGAGCAAGAGCTCTTCATTGGGCAGAGGAGCTGTGAGGACTGGAGGCTTGGATAAGAACTCCTTGAGCTGAGAAAGAGCTTGATCAGCTTCAGTTGTCCATGTAAACTTCTCCTGCCGCTTGAGTAACTTGAAGAAAGGTAGACCCCGTTCTCCAAGTCGTGAGATGAAGCGATTAAGTGACGCCATGCAACCAGTAATCTTATGGACATCTTTGATAGCAGTCGGAGCTTGCATGTTGGAGATGGCAGTAATCTTCTCGGGGTTTGCTTCGATGCCACGATGGCTGATGATGAACCCGAGTAGTTTTCCAGATGATATGCCAAAGACGCATTTGTTGGGATTGAGCTTCCATTGGTACTCGCGTAGCGAAGCGAAAGTTTCCTCAAGATCCGTGATAAGCATGTCTGGATCCCTAGTCTTGATAACGACGTCATCCACGTATGCTTCCACGTTCTTGTGAAGCTGCTTCTTGAAGCACGCTTGGATAGCCCTTTGATATGTAGCACCAGCATTTTTCAACCTGAAGGACATTGTTGTGTAACAATAAGCACCAAACGGGGTGATGAATGCGGTTTTCTCTTGATCAGATTCCTTTATTGCAATTTGATGATATCCAGAGTAGCAATCCAGGAAACAAAGTAGAGCACAGCCCGCCGTAGAGTCAATGACTTGATCAATCCGCGGCAACCCAAAAGGGTCCTTGGGGCAATGCTTATTGAGATCTGTGTAGTCGACGCACATCCTCCAATCGTTAGAGTTCTTCTTCCTGACGAGTACAGGGTTAGCAAGCCATTGCGGGTGAAAGACTTCCCAGATGAAACCGGTCGTGAGTAGTTTGGCAAGCTCTTTCTTGATAGCAGCCCTGCGATCATCAACAAAGTGACGAAGGTGTTGTCTTTTGGGGGTAATGTTAGGATCGACGTTGAGTGAGTGCTCGATCAACCTCCTGGGCACACCTGGCATGTCAGATGGCTTCCACGCAAAGATATCACGGTTAGCCCGAAAGAAGTTGACGAGCGCGTCTTCCTATTTAGGATCAAGCTGTGCACTGATCATGGTCGTCTTGCTGCTATCACCAGTACCGAGGTCAATGGCTTTGAGCAGGACGTCACCAGACGGTGCAGGCTTGGTGTTGTTGTCAGTCTTCTCAGGAACCTCCAGCTCGCTCGGAGCAAGCTTTTTAGCAGCAGTGAAGACCTCCATCATTGTATTGGGTACTTGAGTAGTTGAGGCAAGTTCTATGGCTTCTATGTCGCAGTCGTAAGATCGCTTCAGATCCCCTTGCAATGAAAGAACTCCTTTAGGGCTTGGCATCTTGAGAACCAAATACACATAGTGCGGGATAGCCATGAACTTAGCGAGACCGGGCCTGCTGAGGATAGCATGGTAAGAAGTCTCGAAGTCAGCAACCTCAAACTTGATGTACTCGGTGCGGTAGTGATCCTTAGTCCCAAAGGTTACGGGTAGTACAACTAAACCCAAAGGAACAGTTGCGTTGCCCGGGATGATACCATAGAACGGTGAGTTGGTCTTGGTAAGCATATTGGTGATATCCAGGCCCATCTTCTTCAAAGTCTTGGCGAACAGGACATTGAGACCGCTGCCACCATCAATGAGAACCTTGGTAAGCCTGGAGCCTGCCACCACTAGATCCAGAACGAGAGGATATCGTCCTGGCTCAGAGAAACTAGTCCATTGATCCGCCCTCGAGAAGGTAATGGGGGTTTCGAACCACTTGAGAAAAGTGGGAGCTGCTGGTTGGATGGACATGATCTCCCTGAGTGCTAGCTTTTGCATGCGCTTGGTTGGAATCCCGCCAAATATGACATTGACAATGTTGGAGGGTTGCTGAAACCCAGTGTCTTTGTCAGTGTTAGCCTTCTTCCCCTTGTGTTTGCGAAATCGTGGGTTTGGATGCGTTGGTTCGGGTGTGTTCTTCAACGCGCGTCGAAGTTGGTAACACTGCTCTGTAGTATGATTGCCCTCTGGGTGCCATGGGTATTTCTGCTTGGTCAAAGTTACCCAGTGAGGATCATCTTCAGGCTTGGCGGTAGTTTCCATGGTAGCAACAGTGTTGTCGGGCTTGCGCTTGCGATTGGGATTGCTCGAGTAGTTATTACCCTGGCGGTTGCCCTGCTGTTGCTTGCCACTGCTGCTTCCTCCAGCATTGTTGTTGTTGTTCTGGTTGTTGCGAAGATGCTTGAACCGATTCCGAGCCTTGTCTTCCTCGTCTGCCCAATGAGTGATCATCTTCTTGAGCTTGGTGATGTTGGCTGGGCGAGCGCGACCAAAGTCTTGGAAAAGCCTATCATCATAGAAATCATCCTGGAAGGTATCAATGACTTCTTTCTCGGGGACATCAACAACAGTAGCCCTCTTCTCAAAGAAGTGGCGCATGTACTCGCGAAGAGTCTCGCCTTGTTTTTGCTTGATCAGGGCAAGGTCCATCCTGGTACCATGGCAGCCCAGAGAACCCGCAAAGTTGCTGGTGAAGCGATGCTTGAGTTGTCCCCAGTTGTCAATGGAACCATGTTTGAGAGACTCAAACCATGTGAGGGGTTCTTGCTCCAAGACAAAAGGGAAATAGATACACTTGGTATGATCATTGCCTCCGGCATTGGAGATGGACAGAGCATAACAGCGCAACCACTGCCTTGGATCTTGCTTGCCATCATACTTGGAGATGCCGTAAGGTTTGAATTTCTTCGGAAGAAATAGAGCTTGAAGTCGAGGTGAGAAAGCAGGGAAGGAATCAGAATCAGCATCCTTTTGCTTCTCACGCTCAGCGCGTCTGGCGTTGATTGTTGTGCGAGTCTCGTAGCGAGAATCTCCCGACTTGCTATTGACACTACCATCATCACCTCTGCCCTTGTTGCTAGCCTCTGGACGTGTGCGTTGAGTAGTGGGGGTGGTACGATGAGCACCACCACTGCTGCCATGGTGACTAGGAGCACTGGTATTCTGGCGTAGCATAGTGTAAGCTAGATCAGCCAGCTTTGCGACTTCAGCAGCCGCCCTATCACGAGGCATAGAGCGACCAAGTAGATTGATCGCGTTGATAGCTTCCTCTGGAGTGCGATATTCACGAGTAGCAACCGCCTCCAAAGCCTCTTGAAGATTACGGGTAGGTAGAGCTTCCGTGAGTTCCTGACGAAGAGTTGCACGATCAGCATTGCGTTGGCGACGTGCAGTCTTGGCCTCCGCGGTTTCATCAGCGGGAGCATTGCCAGAGAGCTCATCATCAGATACATCATCCGGGTAATGATAATTGGCACGATGCCCTTGCGGACTAGTTGCATCAACGACGAACACTTCTCGATGTGATGAATAAGTACCCGTACTCTGAATGAGCTCAGTATCGGTGTCATAGTCAACAAGCTTGACGCCTTCCTGGAAAGGTAAGTTGTCGAGACAGGCGATAAAGCACTCCTGATCATCCAAGGTGAGATCAGCAGGCACATGCTCAGGCCAGTAGACGAATCTACCCTCAGGTGTCGATGTGATCACCAGTCCTTGAGCAGGGCCAGACAGTTGTTGTAATTCATCAGAATTCGAACCGTAGTCGAATTCGAACTCAGATGAGTCCGAAGAGTAGTCGAAGTTGCCGTCCGAATCCGAAGAGTACTCGAGCATGATCTTCGGGCCAGGGCACATGAGGCGCTTCAATGCGGCTTGGTAAGCGGCACAGACATGGCGATGACCGAAGAGAGGTGGTGCTGGAATGTTATCCAAGCTGAGCGCAAGCTGTGAAGCTGAAGAAAGCAACTCAGGCTGGATAGGAGGCGAAGTCGAGTTGTACTCGGACCCCGACTCGAATTCGCTGAAATTTTCGACGAGTTTCTCCATTGAAGCTTGCGTAAGCGTCGAGGACTTGAGCTTTGACTCCAGAGTTGGCGCTAAGAAACGCAGGAACGATCCGGCGCCATCAGCAACGCAAACCCAAGAGCTGAAAATGAAGGTGTCTCCTTGCTGGAAAGTGACGGTTGGCTTGATGATGACGAGAGCCATCGAGTTCGCTAGTGGATCAAAGATGAGATCCCCTACCTGGCGCGCCAGCTGTCAGTGTTTTAGACACCGAGCCTACGATGGGGTACCCGAAGTAGTAGATTGTGCGATGGGGCTCGCCGAGATCAGGAACACGATGGTGAGACACGGGGCACACAATTAGACAGGTTCGGGCCGCAATGTGCGTAATACCCTACGTCCTGTATGATGTGTGGCTCTGTATTGATTGCGTATGTTTTGAGAGGGGTCCCTGCCTCGCCTTATATGCCACGGGAGGCAGGGTTACAAGTCGGATTAGTACAAGGGTACTATTCGAGTAGGACCCGGAGTAGCCTATACAGGGTATGGAAAGCTATCCTAGTCTTAGTACAAGTCCTTGTCCGTCTTGTCTTGCCTTGTGGTCCACGGTACCAGCACCATGGCCCACTAGTCGAGTAGTCCAGGTGTGCAGGAACTCATCTCCCGGGTATGGCCCACAATGTGTTGGTGGGCCCAGGGATGCCCGGTCGACAGCGCCGCCATGGCCGAACCGTCGGCGCTCGCACGCGCGCGCAGACACACAGGGAGGCAAGGCCCTGCTTTTGGGTCCTTTTTCCACACCTAGCGCACCTGTGCACGCCCCTGTGCGCCCGCACACCCTTGTGCGCACGCCGGCGATCGAAGACATTACCCTCGCCGCCGGTTTTGCTCGTTACCACCTATCCGTGTCACCGTCGTGTGCGTCGCGCCACCAAGGGCCTTTCCTTGGTGCCTTGCTCGCACGTGCACGCCCGGATCCTTCCCCCAACCATTGCCTTGCACAACTGGAACCAATCCGAGGTTCACGGGATGCGCACCAGCGTCCGCGCCCGCGCTACCTCACCGCCGTCCTCTGTTTCTCGCACACCCCGGCCTACCCTGCTGGCCCGAGTTTTAACCTTGGATCCTTGCTGGCCGTCCTCTGATGTCGTTGCTGGCCCTACCTCGCTGCCACCCTCGAGTCCTCGACATGAGCACGCGCACCACGGCCACACGTCCTCCTTTCGCCTTCGAGCACGCTACACTGCCCGTCACGCCGTCGCGGCCAAGCCGTCAGCTGGCTCGCAAGTGTGCTCGCGCCCAGGGATGCCCAAACTTATACCTAGGACACAAGTGTGCTCACGCGCACTCATCGCCGGCGCCTGCTCATGAGCATATCATCTCCGCTCGCACGCATTGGCAGCACCGCCGCCCTGCCTTGCCTCGCCACACGCGCGCATCTGTTGCCGCCGCCGTTGATAGGCGATGGCCCGATCTTCCGAGAGGTAGATGGTAAACTCGATTGGGTGGAGAACTCGACGTTGACGATTCGGCTTCGAATCAGCACGATTCGGACCCCGCAACCACTACACCACTGCTCCGCTGGTTATTAACCAAGCACAACTTGATTGGCTTCGCCACGAAGGCTTTTCCCTGCATGCAAATCGAGAACACAAGCAAGAAAGTAAAGCACGCAATCTGATAATTGTAGATATGAATTGAAGCAAAGAAAAAGGGGTTCAAGTTCTGATCACAAAAGGACTAATCGACACAGTGGTGACGAACAAGAACGGGGGCCCTGATTCACAGCAAAAGAACTCGGCGTTACAGTGGCTATGAAGATAGTCTGTTCCTCGAATCGAAGGGAAACAAAAACTCAAACAAAACCCAAGTTTCTAAGGCGGCGGCTACTGAGTATATGAGAGGAGGGGCGTTCTAGGGTTGGGGGCGACCAAGGGTGGGGCGCCCACAACTTGGGCTAAAGGCCCGACAAACCGGTGACGCAGCAGCTTGGCAGATTCTGGACGTCAACTTCTTTCGACGATTCCTGTTGACTCCGAACGAATTTGGGCCTGAAACCAGTGTCATTGGAAGCTTTATGAAATTCTCGTTCCACCCATATAAAGAACGTCCAAAACGGACTCCATATGCGACCGGGGCGTTGTTTTTAGTGCGTGCTGCTCCTGGACTCCGAACTGGATTCGAACTTGAGTTGCTTTGGACCTCCACCTTGGGGACTCGAACCGGATTAGCCTCAGACCTCCCTCTTGACTTGGAAAACATTGTTGGACTCCTTCTTCTTCACTCCATGCACCACTCATGGACATATGCATGGGCTCCATGTCCTCATCATCCTCCCCTTCTTGACGAAAAGCCGTCATCGGCGTCGATTGTACTCGAAACCGATCCTACAAAGCACAAAGGAGAACGGGGTTGCGAAAACAAATGGAACTAAAATAATTGTGAAGAGGGACATAACCTTGTTTCCAATTTTCTAGTTTGTCATCTTGTATGAAAGATTCAGCAAGTATGCAAGCTTCTTGATCGGAAGGCACACATTGTACGTCAACACCATCCTGCAAAAGATTAGCACCGGCAAATGACAATGCAGGAATAGATGGTAGTAAATAACAACGCTTCCCTTCTCGAGAGTGAACATTTTTCTTTAAAACAAAGCCACTAGAGGAACATGTGAATATGTTTGTATGATGATTGCCCTCTAATCGATCACATTCTTGCACAGCAAAAGGAGAATTCAGATTTGTACAAATGTAAACCCGATGTATCAGATATTGTCCTTTGTTGTTATATTTGCCAATAACATGATATGAATGTCTAGACAACCATGGCAAATCAGTATATGCAAAAAGTCTCTCTTGTAAGCAATCTAGATTACACAAATCATCAAATTCAATGTAACCCAAAGTATGCAAAGAAGACAACAATTTTTGCTCGTCACGTGCACTCACACTAGGAATAACATGTTTATTTTCAGTAGAAGTGTTAGGTTCCAAAACATGTAAAACTGAAGCATTATCAAACAATTCATCTTTATCACAAGGAACATCAAGCAAATCATCATGTGACAAAGATAAATCTAGAGAGGGTTCCACTAACAATTGCTCTTTGATAGCATGATGTGTGGAAAAATTCAGCATATTATGACAATTCTCACCTTTCGTGAGTATAGCACCATGGTCATTACTTGTGTCCTCAGTAGAAGTATCAGGTGCATTGTGAAGTGGTGGTTCTGAATTTTCACATGAGGATGTGAGCTCCTCATTTTCTTCCATGTCATCCTTGTCCTCTTGCTTTTGTTCAGAATCCTGCAAAAGGTTAGGTGGAGCAAGAGATACAACAATGGACTGATCTTCTAAATTAGGCACCTCATCATTTGAATTCAATGTAGAAGGTAGATGAACAAAAGTTTCCCTCATAAGAATTTTCATATCATTCCAAGTTTGAGGTTTATCAGAATTATTTAAAGACTCCCACCAAGTTAAAACACTAGCTGCATTTTTTACCTTCCTCCTTGGACACATAAAACGAGTAGCAAAAATTTCTTGTATGGCAATTTCCCACTCCATGTATGCATCAGCACCCACACCATTGTATGTTGGTGGGTATGAAGAACCTGTCATTGCTAGAAGACAGAAAAATGCAACACAAAAGTATTATCCCTATCAACTAGCAACTACTGGGTGGTGGTGGAAGTGGAATGCAATATCTCAAGCGGCTTACCACCGTCTTGCAAGTGTTCTTACCAAAGCCAACAAGGCGGTACAATCTGTTGTCGAGCTCGGGTGTAACAGTTGCAAGGTGAACCTGTGCTGACAGAAGTATATTTGTGGAGTTTTGGGTAGGTTCAATATGGTAGCAAGGAATATCAATAATTCAAATTCAGAATTGCAAAACTGAAAAGTAGTCCCAAGTTAGTCTATGTTGCCGGCCTAAACTCGTCCTGGACCTAGTTCAAGCAAGCAACAATACAACTCTCCACAGGGATACAAAAGATGCAAGCACTTCTGGTTTTTTTCCTTTTCTTTTTTTTATCTTTCTCTTTTTTTTCAGCTCTTTCTTTTCTTTTCTTTTTCTGGTGCGGCTTTTTTTTAGCACCTCTTTGCCTTTTACTATAGATTTTTTTTCAGAAGTTGCAGCAATGCAAAGATATTACAAAGTGTTCGAGGAATGCAAACTCTAAGCTTCAGATGCAACGTGGCTGCAAAGCCTGCTCAAATATGATTGCCCAGGTCACAAATATATTGATGTGGTAGCAAGGATTGTTGGACAGACAAGACAAACTGATCAAAGTAATAGCAGCCGTGTAGCACTTGGAGTAAAAAAAATTGCTGGGCTGCCACAAAAGAACAGATACTATATCCTATCGGTTGTAGCATAGGCAGCAAAAAAGCTGTGGGAGTTGCCAAGAGGTGAGATAGGGCAACTAACAGTTGTTGCACTAGATATTAGGAGCGCAGATATATGTATGTAGAAACCCTAACAACGCTCAGCAGATGAGATCGAAAAAACAAAGTGCAACAATTAGAGGAAAGACCACCTACTAGCAGCAAAAATAGCAGACTCGACACTAGGGATCCAAACAAAATCTAGACCCAACGAACACGATGACACTACGAGGGACCAAAATTCAGAAAAGCAATATGAAAAGAAAAATTGTGGGGCACAAAAGGGTTTATAGGACAGCGGAAACTTTTTTGTAGGGATTTTTGTGGACTATAGGTGATGAACACAAATAAATCTAAAGGGCACACGATAATACCTCACGAGCAACCTGGAATCCTGATACCAAATGATAGGCGATGGCCTGATCTTCCGAGAGGTAGATGGTAAACTCGATTGGGTGGAGAACTCGACGTTGGCGACCCGGCTTCGAATCAGCACGATTTGGACCCCGCAACCGCTACACCACTACTCCGCTGGTTATCAACCAAGCACAACTTGATTGATCTCGCCACGAAGGCTTTTCCCTGCAAGCGAATCGAGAACACAAGCAAGAAAGTAAAGCACGCAATCTGATAATTGCATATATGAATTGAAGCAAAGACAAAGGGGTTCAAGTTCTAATCACAAAAGGACTAATCGACACAGTGGTGACGAACAAGAATGGGGGCCCTGATTCACAGCAAAAGAACTCGGCGTTACAGTGGCTATGAAGATAGTCTGTTCCTCGAATCGAAGGGAAACAAAAACTCAAACAAAACCCGAGTTTCTAAGGCGGGCTACTGAGTATATGAGAGGAGGGGCGTTCTAGGGTTGGGGGCGACCAAGGGTGTGGCACCCACAACTTGGGCTAAAGGCCCGACAAACCGGTGACGCAGCAGCTTGGCAGATTCTGGATGTCAACTTCTTTCGACGATTCCCTTTGACTCTGAACGAATTTGGGCCTGAAACCAATGCCATTGGAAGCTTTATGAAATTCTCGTTCCACCCATATAAAGAACGTCCAAAACAGACTCTGTATGCGACCGGGGTGTCGTTTTTAGTGCGTGCTGCTCCTGGACTCCGAACTGGGTTCGAACTTGAGTTGCTTTGTGCCTCCACCTTAGAGACTCAAACCGGATTAGCCTCGGACCTCCCTCTTGACTTGGAAAACATTGTTGGACTCCTTCTTCTTCACTCCATGCACCACTCATGGACATATGCATGGGCTCCATGTCCTCATCAGCCGTGCCCGGCCGTTTTGCTTACTCGCGCACGAACGCGCACGCGTGCACCCGGCCTGCGCGCACCCACATGTGCACGCCGGCATGCTTGTCCACGGGCCCGCGCTCAGTTTTGCCTGTGCTCCTCGCTGTGGCCGCTCCCTCTCGCCGCGTGCGCTCGTCGCGTCGGTCGAGGCCAAGCTTCGTGACCGCACTCGCACGCTCGCCGCCGCGTCGCCGCCCTGCTTCTCGCGCCGCGCACACGCCTCTACCCCATCCGGCCAAAGGCCAAGCCTTTTGAGCCCTAGATGAGAGCCCTAGGAATCGCTGAGCCTCGCCGTGAACCCATCTTGCCGGCCGCCGGAGAGCTCGCCGCCAGCCTAGCTTTGCCACCGCGGAACGCCTCTCGGGCTTTTGATCGAACACCTAGCTCCCGCCCCAACTCTGTAGGGGGTTTTTCTTGCACTTGTGCACACACACAGCCGCTGCCACACCGGATCACCCGGATCTTTTGCGTCCGCCCAATCGTGTTTGAGCCACACCGTCTCTCACTCTGCTCCTTGCTGCAGCAGATCCGCCGGGATCCCGAGTGCCGGCCGCGTCAGCCGCCACATGGCTGCCACCTCCCCTTGCAGCTAGCTTTTAGCTGCTGCATGGCTGCCACGTGGAGGACAGTAGCCAGCCTATAGATAGCTTGCAGCCTAGATAGAGTCAGCTAGAGCCACGTGGATGCGTAATTAAATTTCAGAAAAAGTTTTAAACTTCGAAAATTCATAACTAATTATTCTGAGCTCTGAAAAACATGAAACCACTTTCATAATCTTTCTAAAATCATGATGCACCCGTTAGTTAGGTGTTTGCTCTCTTTTGGCCCTTCTTGCTTCTTCGTTCGGTGTTAATTGCAATTAGCTCCGGTAATTTATTTATATTCGCGAATCTAGGAGCTACCGGAGCTGGAGAGCCGACCCAGGACTACGACGACGACTTCGCCTTCGATGACTACCCGCTCGCAGGTTCACGCCTGACCTACTTTGAATGCCCATTAGGCATTGCTTTAGAAATGCTAGCGCTTTACTTATGCATGATGATGGTTATGATGAAACCTTGCACTGCCCCTTTTAAATTCCTTGTCCTTGATTGACCTACTACTACTATAATTAAGTGTGTCTATACACTGAGCTTCGTTGTGCATGTGTTGGGACTATGTGGTAGTTTCTTGGCGTGTGTGGGGAAAAACTGGCAGGAGAAGGTGTTTTTGGGTGACTTGGCGGGGGTGAGCTCAAGACAACCCGATCCGGGATCGGGGGCCAGGGTTCGTCTTCTCAGGCGATTCCCATTTAGTACCTACGGCGGGTACACGGTTTTAGGAGCACAGGTGTTGGGGTTTTTGTGATGACTTGGAGGATAGGAGCTCGCCCCGGTCTGAAACCGAGAGGGTCGCTTTGTTGCACGGGACTTTTCGTACACACCACCTCGCCGAGAGTGGAGATAGGGTCGGGTCGACCCTGGCAGGTGCGGTTCCATACCTGCTAGTAGGATAGAGGGTATCAGTGGGAGGGAAGTGGGTGAGGACCCTTTCCCTTTGCAGTTGCTCCCCGTGTGGCCACACCGGGGCATGTTCACAGTTCTGGGGCGGTCCTCTGTGGGGGACTGCATCGAGACCCGGATGCAGGGTGGAATCGTAACTCCTAGGTGTTCGTCCGGTAGGATGGGCTCAGTTGGCTGATCACCACTGGGTGCCATTCCGAGTTGGGTACAGGTGTACACGCTCTGCGGAGTTTAGATCTATACGTATAGCCGCATCCTCGGTTATGGACACGCCCGATGTTTACTCCGACTCTTACGTTTTGGGATTTCTACCTCCCCCTTATAGGATTTGAGTGTATGGTGGGTCGTGGTTGCATTCGGGGAGAGGGGAGTTGCTCCCTCTGCCTCGCAGATCCGGGTGCAATCATTGAGGTGCGAGGAGTGGGAGTTCTCGCACCGACCCTAGTTGGAGATAGGACTCGGTGATGGTGATCTGGGTGTCCAGGTGTAACCGTTTGTGGATGAGAGACTTGGGTTTTGGTGGGATATGGAGATACTACTCTTTATATGTTGCTGCCGTTGTTTAGGAAAACAATAGCCTTTACCTTGAACCCTTTTTATACCTTTAGAAGTAGGCCACTTAAAACTTGCATACGGTTGGTGACGTGGACCTATCCCGAACCTTGGGGATAGCCCCTGAGCTTGCAGGGTACGAGTTAGACTTCGACAACAACGCCGACGGGTGGTATGATTGAAGGGCGCGACGCTACGCTCAAGGATGCCTGTGGGAGAGAAGAATGAAGCTGGAGACATCTTCTGGAATCTAGCTACCGCTGCGTAGGCTCTTATTCATGTTATTCCGCCAAGAGGCGTGTAATGATGTACTACTTTAATGGATTTGTAATAAAAGTAATACTTTTGGATGCTTTATTTCGTTGTATGGTTGTGATATTTATCTGTGATGGATGTCTGTGCGTGATAGCGTCTGATCCAGGGACTATCACGAGTACAGGTTGACCGGTTTTCCTCTTTTGAAAACCCGGGTCGTTACAGAGCGCCACCTTGACCACGCTGTCGTCGTCCGCGCCCCCAGCCTCGATGTTGTCTGCTCGGCTTTGTCTTCTCCGGTCACATTGTTGTTCTTAATTATCATGCCCGCACTATCCTGACCTCGCCTACTATTGTCCGCACCCCTCCAACCTCGTCATCATCTGCCAAGCTATGTCGTCATTCCCGTCGCGCCCGCACCACCCCGACCATGCATGCCATCATCCATGCCTCTCCAGCCTTGATGTCATCTATCCCTGTCGTGTTGTCATCCTCGCCACCCCGGTACCTTTCTCGACCTTATTACCATCACGCCCGCCGTCGTCCGCCCCGACCTCAGCTTCCCCCGCCACACTGTCATCTCCACCACTCATGTGCCTCCTCACAATAATCGGGTCATGATAGCTCTACCTATCGATAACATATGATGGATAAAAGAGAAAATTACAAAACTAATTTAAATTTACATGGAGAGTAGTTTATATTTTAAATTCACATATCGATTATACAAATTAATTATTTTTATACTAGAATTGATCATTTTTTCTACTCCAATTAAAATATACATGGAGACAAAAAGACTTGTGAATCAATTTTTTATACGATAGAGAACCAATTGAAAATCAGTAATCACCTAGTCAAACAATACACTATTTCCGATATTTAGAATTTATTGTGTTAGCAAACATAATTGAAATTGAAATGCTAGCCTGTCTGGACTCTGGAGAGAACTTTTCACGGGAAGGTGGGGATTTTATTTTTTTCACAAACAAACTTTAGATCAGTTGGTTTGTCAGTCGTCATTGGAGGCTGGGGTTCGATTTCCACATTTGATTTTTAATGTTAAGAGATTTTTTTTTATTTTTCCCTCCCCACGTACTCGAAACGATGCGCCACGTTTTTCGTGCGTCCGCTCGGTTTTTTTCCCCGACGCGCGTCCGCCGTCCGCTTTGGTTTTGTCCGGTTTTCTTCTGTTCCCTTGACGCGGGTCCGCCCAGTTTAGTTTTGTCCGGTTCAGCCGGCAAACAACTAGTTTTTCTCCAATTAGGCTGGCAAACAACCGTTTTTCTCTGTATTCTTCACGGTTTATGACGACGTACCAAGAAAACAGATAGAAGCAATCCTTACTTTAATATTAGGTAGAGATTAGCAAACATGCCCATACATTAGTACGGATAATATCAATTTTCTTTGAGCAATTAGAAATTAGTTAGGATATACTTAAGTAAAACAAAACAATAAAAATGTCATATTCTCAATACCATATCTTTGATTTAGAATCATTTAGAATGTTAAAAAAATGAATGTATGCTCAACCTATCTTTCATTCTGAATCAGATGCATCTATCTATACTATAAATGTCGAAAACAATTGAAAACATTTCTCACTTGAATAGAGCCCGCCTTACCCACCTGTCATATGTTTGTTGGACAAAAAGACGGTAGAATCATAAAAATCATAATTTAGAGAACATTTCTGCTAAAGAAATTTTTTTCCACCTAACGCTCACATACCTGCCTAGCGTACCCGTATCGGGCTCATTGCGCCGCGCTACGATGACGCCCGAGCTGCTGCTCCGCCGGAGGGCGCACCGGCGCGCGGCCGTCCAGGATGCCATGGCCGGCGGGCGAGCTCCGCTCGGGCCGCAGCCATGGACGGCGAGTGCGAGCTCCGGCTACGGGCGCACAATAGGAAGGCTGCCATGCGAGTCTGACCGCGGGAGGACGTGCTTGCTCAACGACGGTAGTCGCGCGAGCTCTGGCCACGAGAGGACGCGCCTTCTGCCCAGAGGCCGCCGCGCGAGCTCCTATTCCTGGTAGCGCTGCCCTGGGGCACCCCTCACTGCAGGTCACCGGACGGCGTGACTCCTCGACGCGGTCGGTGCGAGGCTGGAGCACGCGGCGCAAGGCCGGAAGAGTAGTAGGGATGCGGCCGGCTGCCGGCGGCACAGGGCCAGGGGCGGGACCATACCAGGGCGGAGCCCAGGACGCGTCCGCGGCCGGCGCCGTTAGAAGGAAAAGATGAGGAGCAGAGCGGCGGCTTGATTTTTACCCTGACCATGTGCCGTTTGTTGATGGTCCCGCCGTCCCGGAGCTGTATCTCCGTTGTGTAGGCACGAAAGAGTGCATTACTGAGAAGCTTTGGAGGTCAGATCGAGCTCAATTTCGAGGAGAAGATTTGATCCAGCCCACCAGATCGAGTTAATAACCTCCTAATACTGTTTGTTGAGCCTGTATGCAGGTCCTCGCTGGTTGGGATGGGATAAAAATATCTTTCTATGTCAAATTTGACAGCAATGTAACAGAATGCCAAAAAAGGATCAGAAGAAATATTTCGGAGTCAGTTAAGAAAGATAAAAAATTTCAGTGTCATATAGGTAACTATATATTTTTTTCAGTGCTATGTAAGAAATTCTCTCATGTTTTTTTTTTGACAACACGGAATTCTCTCATGTTAATAAGTTGATCATTCATATCCATGACAACATCCACCTCAAAAAAATCTTCATGATAACAAAAGTTAGTTAGCTTGTGCACAAAAACTTATTATAAAAATTAATTATTAATGCTTCAAATAAAGGAAGGTTATTACCGAATGAGGTTTATTATTGAATAATTTTAATCAGCCTGATTGAATAAAATGATCGTTTATTATATTCTAGGAAATACAACTTATTATTATTTTTATAAAAAATATAATACATTTTCTTTGATATGTGATTTTAAAACGCGTGCGTGTCGCACGAGCATATATGTGTAAGGAATCGGATGCACGTAGCCTAAGAGGGGGAGGGGTGAATTAGACAACTTAAAACCTTAACTTATGGCTTATCACTATTTGCATCAAACATAAACTAGAACATACTATCTAGATGTGCAACTAGGTTGTTCTAGTGTGAAACTCCCATCCCAAAACAAGTTTTGCAACCTATAGCCAATCCTAGCAAGATACTACTCTAGGTAAGTAAAGGCAAACAAGGATTGCAAGAATGTAATGCGGAAACGTAAAGGGGATGAGAGGAAGCAAACTCTTGACACGCGATTTATCCTGTGGTATCGGTAGGCACTAAGCCACCCCTAGTCCACGTTGTTGAAGCACTCTACACAAGAGTATTGCTTCCCGGTCACCAAGTCTCTCCCAAGAGCACCGCTTGACTTGCCACAAAGGCTTGCCACGAAGGCACTCGCCAAGCTCCCTTGGTCACCTTGATGCCGCCTCCACTAAGGAGCTTCTCCACCAAGGGAAGGGGGTCTCCACGTCCCCCACACAAAGTGTCCTCGCCGCTCCACACCAAGCCGGAGGGTCGAAGACGTTTGCCGGAGAGCCACCTTGGCTCCAAGGCTTCCAGCACACCTCGTACAACTTGATCCACTCGAGAATCACCTCACAAGGTAGGCACACCTTGCACTCACTCAACCCTAAGCTAAGCCTAGCACTAAGCACACACACAAAGCATGTGCAAGTCTATGGATGAGCAATTTAGCACTTGGATGGCTTGGATATGATCTTCTATGAGTCTTGAACTCCTCTGCACTTCCACATACTCCATCAACTCCAAATGGGTGAGTAGAGGGGGTATAAATAGCCCAAGACGTCCAAAGAGCTGTTGGCTAAAAGCTGCAGAAATTCATACCACCGAATGAACCGATGCTATTGAATTCCAGGGCAGTGGTTCATCCGGTGCCCCTCCACGTCACATATCCGTTGAGATCCTCTGACACAATTGCTCTGACGCTTGCACCGACGGCTTCCTTCTCCTACCGTCGGTTCATCTGGTGCTAAAGGATTCCATACCAGAAACCTTACTGTTAGCTTCCTCGCAGCCATCAGATGAACCGTCGCTCAAAACCTTATACCCATCGGTTCATCCGGTGCTGAAGGACTTTGCGCCCGAACGTCTCTGTTAGCAAATACACGGTCGCCAGATGAACTATCGCTATACCATCGGTTCATCCAGTGCTGAAGATTCCTGCTTGCTTGGTCTCTTAATTCATCCGGCGCAACTAGAAATGGGGGCGTCAAATGATCCAGTGATCTTCATGTTGTCTTGAGTCTTTACGCAGTGTACCACTTCATCCGGTGATTGCACCAACGCCGCTTTCAAGGGTACCGTCGGTTCATCCGACGGTGGCATTTCTTTTCTTTTTTTCTTCCACAGTTTTTACCCTTGAAAAATATACTATCTTCTCATTTTTGCATATGGTATTTTTCATCCTTGGGACCTAGAAGTGTCTACAAAGACATGATAGACAATATGGTTAGTCCCATTGATCATGTTGTCATTAATCACCAAAATCAAACTTAGAACAAATGGCATGTGAGGCCATGTTCGCTACAATCTCCCCCTTTTTGGTGATTTATGACAACACAATCAAAGGAAGCATAAATTTGCAAAAAGTGACAAAATTGAACTACTTACACTTGCTTGGATGCTTACCATCATCCAACTCCCCCTAGATGTGTTCTCCCTCTTTCATGATCTTCTCTTCACATATAGCTTGCTACTTCCTTCTTTGGAAACATGGCTTGCTTTGGCTCCAAATTGCTTGCTTTGGCTCCAAATTCTCTCCCTTTGGAATAAAATCTCCAAAAGGTGTCCAAAACAAAAAAGTCTCCAAAGGAAACTTAGCAAGTCCTAGCAATCATAGCTCAAGGAGAAATGTTAAATACAAGGGAGAAAGTCGCATGAACCATGATCCATATGTATGATATCAATGAAGATACCACATGTGTGAATAACTAAGGTGGATCATAAGCTCATGAGACTAGCATGATATAAACTAAGCTCCCCCTAAGTGTGTGCACAAAATGATAGAGTGAAAATCAAGTGCACAACTACAAGTACTTGTAAGATAAGAAAGCTTAGAGCATATCATGCAAGGAGGTAGCTTAAAAGACAAGAGATAATACAAGAGAGTTCTTGCAACATTACCACTTGTAGATTTTGAGCATTGCACACCTCCGGGGATTGTTCCTCTCTACCTTGTTGGCACCACATTGAGATGAGCTACTTGAAAATGATATCACTTGGAGATGACACCACTTTGAAAGAAACTTGCAAAGAAGACACTTGGGGTACCACAAGGATTAGGAATGTATGAGTTCATTGCCTTTGAACTTATATAAAAACATAAGCTCGCAAGGACATGACTCAATAGCATGAAGCTCATATTGCTATATTCACTCTCTTAGAGATGTTAAATCACATTTAGAGTAAAATAGTATTCTCTTAGAATGAAGTACCGCACCGAAACGCGTCAACAAGGGACTACACAAGATAAGCTTGAAATGATGTTAGTCCCACAAACAAACCATAGGATTAGCTCCCCCTAAATGTGTGCATTTAGTGTTTGAATCACTAACCAAATGTATGCACATTGTTTATGACAACAAAAGGGAAGCTAACCCTATAGCTTGCTCATGATGCAAAGAGATATAAATGAAAACATGCACCATGAAAGAAACAAGTGTAGCTTTCCAACACACTAATCAAACCATGTAGGTTGCTCATGGGTTAGCACATGACACAAGCAACCTACCATATGTAAACAACTAGGCATAGCAACAAATGCAACCTAAACAAGGCAATGGAGCTACAATGATACTTGAGATGAGTTCTAGTTTCCATTACCTTAACCGGGGAGCTTAGGCAACATATGCCCAATCTTGCAAGCTTGGCTTCTAGACTTAAATCTTCACTTCTTCTTTGTGCCAAGCCTCCCAAGTCCCCGTACTCATGGCCTTCATGTGGCCTTAGGAACCCAAACCATTTGAGGCCCCTTCATGTTGGTGATGACTTCCTTGGGCACCCAAATGGGTTGGTTCCAACCCCACTCCTTCATCTTCCTAACCTTGTGTGCAACCACCTTGCCATTAGCCTTCTTCTTGATGACATAGGAGTTGCTCTTGGTCTTGTTCTTGCGGTTGGGCTTGGTGTAGATGAGAGAGCTCTTGATGGTGGTGTTCATCTTCTTCTTCTCACCCTTGTCCATCTTCTTAACAAATTGAGGGCATTTGTAGAACTTGTGCCCTTCTTCATAACACTTGTAGCAAGTCACGGTTGATCCCTTCTCAAGCTTCTTCACCATGTCATCACAGTTATCTTGAGAAGGTTGGACTTTGCTCTTCATGTCTTAAGAGGCTTCTACTTTCTCCTCATTGTTCTTGCCCTTGCCCATCAAGCTAACCAACTTCTCTCGGAGCCATTTTACTTCTTGCTTGACCTCATCATTCTTCATGCTAATAATCTTAACATTCTCATTGCAAGATGGTGAGCAAGATTCATCAATTAAATTAATGCAAGAAGTTGAAGCATCTACCTTGGATATAGGAATTGCACAAGGGATAGATGATTCATTAAGCTCAAAGGAATCACTAGTTTTAATCTCAATGCTCTCTAGCTTAGATTTTAGCTCTTCATTCTCCTCGCTAAGCAATTTGAATTTGCACAACAAATGTTCATAATTTGTAGCAAGGGTAGCACTAAGATCATTGAGAGCATTAAGTTCTTTAATTTCATTAGCTTGTTTTTCTAGCATCCCTTTTTGCTCATTTACTAGCTCAACGAGATCATCAATTGAGGTGGTGTCGGATTCATCATCACTCACATTGCTTTCCATACCTTGGGCCATAAGGCACATATGTGATGACGATAGGGGACCTTGCATGAAGCGGGTGGTGAAGTTCTTGCTTGATTCATCACTTGAGCTACAAGAACTTGATTCTCCACCACTTATCCATTCACCGATGGCGGTGAGTGCTTCTTGCTTCGGTTTTCTCTCCTTGGCCACCTTCTTCTTGCGCTTGATCTTGGTGAACTTGATGTGTTGATGATGACGCCCTTCTCTCAAGTGGATGTTGTAGCCATACATGTTGACTTTCTTCACATACTTGAAGATCTTCTTTACGTACATGCCAACCATCGACTCGACCTCTTCATCACTTGAGGATCCTTCATCATCACCATCATCTTCTTCACTTGAGCTTCCATGAATTGCCATCCTTCTCAACTTCTTCACTTGTTGGGCTGAAAGAGCATGGCTTCTGGTTGGAGAAGATGGTTCTTGGGGTGTTGCCTTGAGCTCAACTTTTGGTTCTTCCTTTGTCTTGAGCTCATCCTTGGAAGCTTTCTTGGACTTGGGCATGACTTGAAATTCATGTGCCATGATCTTGCTCAAGATTTGAGAAGGCTTCAACTCTTCAAGCTTCTTCTCATAGATGATAGCTTTCACCAAGTCATAATCGGGCTTCCGGAGACTTTGAAGGATCTTGCGGTTCATGTTCATGTCTGTGATGTTCTTCACACCTAAAGCATTAATCTCATTGACAAGAACATTTAGGTGTGAATACATAGATTCGGCATTTTCATTCTCAAGTTGCTTAAAGCTATTGAATTCCTCAAGGAGACAACCATAGTGTTCATTAGCTACTTCTTTTGAACCCTCATTTTGTTCCTTGATGGTATTCCATAGCACATGAGCATTTTCACTAGTGAAAACTCTATTGAAAACGCCTACATCTAGAGATAATAAAATGATACTCTTTGCAATAACATCAAATTGCTTCTCCTTCCTAATACCATTTCTAACACCCTCATCGATACCCTCCAAACATCAAGATCCTTAGCTTGTAAATAAGCTTCCATAAGGACCTTCCAACGAGAGTAGCCCGTGCCATCGAAATGTGGAGCCAAACCTATGGTATCCACCCCTTTCATCCTCTAAAGAGCAACTCACTAGGCGGTGAAGCCTAACCGATCCAATGAGCCGGTTTTCACAAATTGCCAATCGAATTGGCGTATCCTTGTGAAGGGAGTGAGTCCCGACTCTGATACCACTTGTAAGGAATCGGATGCCCGTAGCCTAAGAGGGGGAGGGGGTGAATTAGGCAACTTAAAACCTTAACCTATGGCTTATCACTATTTGCATCAAACATAAACTAGAAAATACTATCTAGATGTGCAACTAGGTTGTTCTAGTGTGAAACTCCCATCCCAAAACAAGTTTTGCAACCTATAGCCAATCCTAGCAAGATACTACTCTAGGTAAGTAAAGGCAAACAAGGATTGCAAGAATGTAATGCGGAAACGTAAAGGGGGATGAGAGGAAGCAAACTCTTGACACGCGATTTATCCCGTGGTATCGGTAGGCACTAAGCCACCCCTAGTCCACGTTGTTGAAGCACTCTACACAAGAGTATTGCTTCCCGGTCACCAAGTCTCTCCCAAGAGCACCGCTTGACTTGCCACAAAGGCTCGCCACGAAGGCACTCGCCAAGCTCCCTTGGCCACCTTGATGCTGCCTCCACTAAGGAGCTTCTCCACCAAGGGAAGGGAGTCTCCACGTCCCCCGCACAAAGTGTCCTCGCCGCTCCACACCAAGCCGGAGGGTCGAAGACGTTTGCCGGAGAGCCACCTAGGCTCCAAGGCTTCTGGCACACCTCGTACAACTTGATCCACTCGAGAATCACCTCACAAGGTAGGCACACCTTGCACTCACTCAGCCCTAAGCTAAGCCTAGCACTAAGCACACACACAAAGCATGTGCAAGTCTATGGATGAGCAATTTAGCACTTGGATGGCTTGGATATGATCTTCTATGAGTCTTGAACTCCTCTGCACTTCCACATACTCCAGCAACTCCAAATGGGTGAGTAGAGGGGGTATAAATAGCCCAAGGCGTCAAAAGAGCCGTTGGCTAAAAGCTGCAGAAATTCATACCACCGGATGAACCGATGCTATTGAATTCCAGGGCAGCGGTTCATCCGGTGCCCCTCCACGTCACATATCCGTTGAGATCCTCTGACACAATTGCTCTGACGCTTGCACCGACGGCTTCCTTCTCCTACCGTCAGTTCATCCGGTGCTAAAGGATTCCATGCCAGAAACCTTACTGTTAGCTTCCTCGCAGCCATCGGATGAACCGTCGCTCAAAACCTTATACCCATTGGTTCATCCGGTGCTGAAGGACTTTGCGCCCGAACGTCTCTGTTAGCAAATACATGGTCGCCGGATGAACTATCGCTATACCATCGGTTCATCCAGTGCTGAAGATTCCTGCTTGCTTGGTCTCTTGATTCATCCGGCGCAACTAGAAATGGGGGCGTCGGATGATCCAATGATCTTCATGTTGTCTTGAGTCTTTACGCAGTGTACCACTTCATCCGGTGATTGCACCAACGCCGCTTTCAAGGGTACCGTCGGTTCATCCGACGGTGGCATTTCTTTTCTTTTTTTCTTCCACAGTTTTTACCCTTGAAAAATATACTATCTTCTCATTTTGGCATATGGTATTTTTGCATCCTTGGGACCTAAAAGTGTCTACAAAGACATGCTAGACAATATGGTTAGTCCCATTGATCATGTTGTCATTAATCACCAAAATCAAACTTAGAACAAATGGCATATGAGGCCATGTTCGCTACAATATGCTAGTTATACAAAAAAGTGACTCATAGCGACGGAATTTCTACTCGGCGAGGAGATGATGGCGTGGATCGACGATTCTATCTACTTCAGTTGACAACAACGATGCAATGATGTTAGGGCTTGGCAGTGTATTCGGCTTTATAGCGAGCGGCACGAGGAAAATTTATTGGTGTGCATGTGGTTCGTCTTGGTTGCGCAAAGATATTGAGAGTCCAGCTCGATTACGGCACCAAAATCTAATCTATCTCGGTCAGCTCTAAGGGCACTCCCAACCCAGACTCTACACATAGAGTTTATGTGTTGAAGACTCTATCACAAGAAACTATAGTCTCCAATGCAGATTTTCTATCATGGAGTCTATCTAATATTCCTCTTGGATCTTCTACTCCCGTTTTATTAAATAAGTGGACACGTCAAGCATGCGGGCAGCCACACGAGATCCGCACGGGCTTCGTTTTGCGCATAGACTTGGTGTCTAACTTAGACTTGGTTTCTTAGTTTTCACCTCTCTCTCATCATTAAATTGCTTGCCACATCACCAAATTGCCTATGTGGCAGTGTAATTAATGACTCTGGACTCTACCATAGAGTCTGGGTTGGGAGTGCCCTAAATCCATCTCAGTCAGGTCTAACTCCACCAGCTCGGTCAGGTTGTTTTGGAAAAGTCCATTTTACCTCTCTAGATACTACACCGAGTTCTTGAAAACCGTTTGTTTTGTTACCCTGGATTCATAATACGAGACATGTGACCTCCTCGTCTCCAACCCACCCTGGTTTTAAACTAGTTGGGCCCACATGTCAGTCTCGTTAGGGACGGACCCACATGTCAGTGCCAATTCCACCCCTCTTCCTACCCACGAACGGCCGGTGGCGGGTGAGTGTCGCGGCGCCATCCATGGCCGGCGGAGCAAAGCCTAGCAGCGCCCACGCCGGCGTGCATCAAGCCGGCCAGAGAGCCTTGTCGCCCAGCCATGGCTCCCAACATCAGCAAAGCCACGCTGGTCCTCCTCGTCGACGCCGACGCGGGCGCCCCCGTCGATGTTGGTCCCTGGGACCGCATCCGCCGTCGCCGCCAGCAGCTTCCTCGGTGGCCGACGCTGGTCCCCGCGACCGCATCCGCCGCCGCCCCCGTCCAGATGATGCTGCTCGACCACTCTAGATCGCGTCGGTGCCCGGCCGTACGTGCTGCTGCTCCCCATCGTTGATGGCCCCATCCGCACCTGCCTCGAGTTCAGCAAGTCGGACGACTACGTGGACATGGTGGTGGAGAGCAGGTCCTCGTCGGTGTGCACCGCGGCGTTCCGGAGCTCCCTGTACCTCCACGCCTGTGACCACCCATTCGAGCTCGTCTGCGACGCTGTGCGGGTGGTTCGCGCCCACCTCGGCACGTTCTGGAGGTCGCCGACGCCAGGTAGGGCGAGTCATGGAGGGCGCTGCGGAGCTCACCTGCCTCCGGCCCATTGCGCTCGCCCCGGCCAGCCATGGGCACCGGTCGTGGTGCGTGTGCGGAACTCGCCCACCTTCGGTGCTTGCGCTCACCCAGACCGGCAATGGATGGCGCCACTGCACTTACCCGTTGCCGGCCGTTCGTGGGTAGAAAGAGAGGTGGAATGGGCACTGACATGTACATCCCCACATGATACTGACATGTGGGCCCAGTTAGGGTTAAAACCATTAGGGTCGAGGAGGTCCCATGTCTGGTATTGTGAGTCCAGGGTAGCAAAACGGGGCCGTGACTATCTGTCGCTTCAGCGATAGATAGGCATCCCGTCACGCCGGGGCGGGGACGCGGGGGCGTGGGGTGGCCGCGTGGGGGAACCGCGGGGTGGGCGGGGTGGTGTGTTTTTTTTCATTTTTTTCTTTCTCTTTTAATTATTTTTTCCTTTCTTTTTTCTTTTTTATTCCTTTTTTATTTTTTGTTTCTTTCTTTTTTATTATTCTTTTCTTTTCTTTTTCTATTCTTTCTTTTTATTATTCTTTTCTTTTTTTTCTATTTCTTTTTCATTTTTTATTTTCTTGTTTCTTTTTTATTTATTTATTTTTACTTTCTATTTTTATTTTTTTCTATTTCCATATTTTTAATTTTTATATTTCCTTTCTAATATTATTTTTTCTATTTTATTTTTATTTCATTCTTTTTATTCTTCATTCTTTTTATTCTATTCATTTTTTTCTTATTTCTCTTTTATTTATTTTCTATTTTATTTTTTCTATTTCCATCTTTTTTATATATTATTTCCTTTTTAATATTTTTTTAATATTTGTTTGTTCGAGATGAGATGTAAATGTGTTTTGGTTATAATAATAAGTTATTCTGGTTATAATAATATCTTATTCGTGTTATAATAATAACTTGTTCTGTCTATAATAATAACTTGTTCTGTCTATAATAATAACTTGTTCTGATCATTGTTCTGATTTGTTCTGACAATACATTTTGTTTTTGTTCGAGATGACATGCAAACTTGTTCTGGCTATAATAACAAGTTGTTCTGAGTATAATAATATCTTGTTCTGACTATAATAATAACTTGTTCCGTCTATAATAATAATTTGTTCTGACACTTTATTTATTTTGTTTGGAGTGACATACAAACTTGTTCTACCTATAATAGTATCTTGTTCTGACAGTTGTTCTGACACTTCATTTGTTTTGTTCTGACTATAACAGAATATATAACATTAATTAAAAATACGAATAAAATTTTTTTTGTCAAAACATAGTCAAGTGGGATCTTATTTTGAAGATCTCAGTACAAGAAATCTATTTTTGAAATCGAAATTTAATTTAGACGTACGGTTTAGGATTTATAACTTTTTTAGTTTTTGGAATGAATTAGTTGACTTCCGTTGCCTGCCCTCCCACGTTCCACGCCCGTAGGCCCCGCGCACGCCGCAGCCTCCCGCTCCCGCGCGCTGCCCGTGGGCCTTGCCGAACCATCACCGAAGTGATGCCCAGCCACACCCGCAAAACAGACAGTTTATGAGTCTCAGGAGGAATTGTGAACTCGGTGTAGTATCCAGGGAGGTAAAATATACTTTTTCCGGTTGTTCGGGCAACTCAAAGCCTTATGGAACGGATGGACCAAAATCCTCCTGAAGGTCGTCGTCATCCTGATTTTGGCTGGACTCATGTTGTGATGCAGGCCGGCCCAAGCAACCAGGCCCAGCACGGCACGCCGGGAGAGCGCCATAGCTTTTTTTTGGTGTTGGATTAGAATTCAAGTTTAGCGGCACGAGTAATGTTGGTTTGTACTCCGTACTTCTTTTTCCAACCGTGCACATGAATCGGACGGACGAAAACTTAAGAAGCTGAACGCATAAATGATAAAGGTACATATTAATGCTATCGCAGCACAAAACGCAGTCCTTTCTCCTTTTCTTAAAGAACATCAGCGGGACTCTTGCATGGTAAAAAACGAAAACTGACCGCATTTTGTATAATTGCTCGTCCCCCATAATATATATGTATGTCCCAGCATTGGCTGAGATATCAAACTGCATTCAGAAAACTCATCGAGATGTCGGGCATCCACGCCATGTCGTCGTCCTCTCGTGTTCGTTCTCCTCCTGTCATCATGGTGCGCCATCAAGCAGATCGAGATGGTGGCGGCCGACGACCTCGGCTAGAGTATCCAGGTCCCGAAGCCAGGCGGTGCCACCCGGAGCCTTGCTCTCGAGCAAATCCTGCTGCTGGATGGCGTCACCGACACCGAGAGCCTCGCCTTCGATCGGAGGGGTAAGGGGCCCTACGCCGGCGTCTCCGACGGCCGCATCCTCCAGTGGGAGGGGAGCGCCAAGGGTTGGACGACGCTCGCGTACAACACGAACTACAAGAAGAACCCCCCTCTGTGCGTATCTCGTGCGGCGATCGGAGGACACCGAGCACACCTGCGGCCGCCCGCTCGGGCTGCAGTTCTACTCCAAGACCGGCGACCTGTACTTCACCAACACATACATGGGGCTGATGAGGGTCGGCCAGTACGGCGGTGAGGCCGAGGTGGTCGCGATGGTGGCTAGCGGCGTGCCCTTCAACTTCACCAACGGCGTCGACGTCAACCAGGCCACCGGCCACGTCTACTTCACTGACTCGAGCACCATATACCCCTGCACACGCAACACGGAGATCTTGAACAATTTTGACATGACGGGGCGGCTGCTCTGGTACGGCGCCCAGCTCGGGACCGTCGACGTGCTCAGGGCCAACCTGCCGTACCCCAACGGCGTCGTCGTCAGCACCGACCGGACGCACGTCGTGGTGGCGTACACGGGGCCGCGCGAGACGCACAGGTACTGGATGAGGGACCGCATGGCTGGTCGCTACGAGCTCCTCGCCGAGCTATCGGGCTACCCAGACAATGTCAGGCGAGACACCAGGGGAGGCTACTGGTTCGCGCTCAACAGGTAGAACGCCAACACGACGGATCACAAGCACCTCGTCGGCGTTAGGGTAAACGTCAAGGGCGAGGAGCAGGTGGTGATGACGGTGCCCAAGGGCATCACACTGAGCGATGTTGCGGAGAAGGACGGCAAGCTGTGGCTTGGATCGGTGGAAGTCGACTACGTCGGCCTTGCTACGTACAATAATTAATTAGTTAGTTATTTAGGTTATTAAGTTTGGATAGTTAGTGGTTAAAGATTACTACTATATGCATTAGACAATGTATATTTAGGTTCGCAAACTTTAGTACAGTAGTTATCAAATTTTGGGTCGTGGATGCGGCAACAACTCGTCTTATTTGTGTCTCGGGTGTCTGAATGGATTTTCTTAGGACTTCAACCACATATCTAAATGGATTTTCTTAGAACTTCAACCAACATGTCTTATTTTAATAACAAAATTTGTATCTTGTGGTGTTGCACATGTGTTCGTCGTGTGACGTAGCGTGTTTGTGAATTGAGAGCGATTCATATGCATGCCTGAATCATTAAAGAAAAGAGCGAACTTTCTTTTCACCCATGATTCAGATGCAGGCATGCAGCAGCAGTGCAGAAAAGATGTGCCATTGATTTTACAATTTATATACAGAACAAGTAATGACTTATAAAATATCATAGTAGGTAAAAGTCGTATTTCACCTGAAACTGGTTTCTTAGTCAGCACAGATCACACCGTCACAACAATTGCCAACCTGCAATGTATTTGACTTCTGAGTCTTCTATGATTCCTCATCAGACTATGTAGCCAATATACATCATTATTTTCCCCTAGAATGTGTGGTCACCAGATTCATCGAACCGGTAAGAATTCCTCTCACTACTAAACCCCGTCCTCATACTTGATCGCTGCACAAGATGGACCAGCGACTGGACGACCTCCGACATTGGTGGCCTGAATTCTGGCTCAAGCTGTGGCAACAAAAAATTTATCAATCGACAACACTGTACAACAGTTTGGAAAGGGAAATAGCAGTTGAACTGAGACAATTTACCCGGACACAGAGAGATTGCGTCTGCGATGCAACGGCTAGAAGCTAGAAAGGGCCATTCTTTTTTTTTAAATATTCACCTCGATTCAGATGCAGCAACACTGCAGAAAGGTCCACCATTGCTTTTATATACAAAACACGTAACGACTCATGGTGAAATGATACAGGTAGAAGTCACATTTGTGATTTGACCTGACACAAGTTTAGCAATCAGCACAGGTCATGGTAAGCTGCAAGATCTGTAACCTCTTGCGCTATCGTGTATGATTCTTCATCAGACTCGGTAGGAAATATACATCATTTTCCACCTAGAACTGGGCAAGAGTTCGTTTCGCTGCACAAGACCGACCAGCCACTGAAGGACCTCTGACATCGGTGGCTTGAACTCCCACTCAGGTTACTGCAATTGGAAATGAATGCATCAGAGTTCAGCAACACTGCACGAGCGAACTTCCAATCTGGGCCTTATTTAGTTGGATAGGAATCCTCCTTTCCACTCTCTCTCCACCACATTAAATACATCAAAAGACATATGTTCGGAATACTAAATGTAGATGAAATCAAAAACTAATTACACAGTTTTGATGGTCTTTGCGACACGAATTTTTTGAGCCTAGTTAGACCATGGTAGGACAATATTTACCACAAAAAGCCGAAACTTACCTTTTGCTACAGTGTGTTAGAAAGGCAAATTTTTCTGATATCCAAACAAGACCCTGATTTGACTTGATCGAATCGAAAGAGTACGCTGACGTGAGTGCGTGATCGATCCTGCAGCGGATCACCTCGGCTCTGTTTCCGGAGTACTCCCCAAAACAGAGCTATACATGATAGGTGTAAGTGATAAAAATTCCAAATTCACGAAAATTCAGTAGCGATCGGAATTACTATTTAACCGGAATTTCAACTGAAGTTTCACGAATTTCAGTCATTTCGATAAGGAACGAAAGAGAAAACAGAGAGAGCATCGCCGGCCAATTAAACAAAGCGGGCCGTTGACATTCCGGTCTGTTGTGGGCGGCTTCAATATGGATGGACTGACACACAACAATATCATCGGATACGACGTGTCCAATCACCATCACAGTCACACACAGCGGGATTCCATTGCTACGCATTGCCCCTTGCGATCGCCGCCGCGAGCCGCATCATTCTCCCGATCTCTTCGTCTCCCTCGCCGACAGCGCTGCTGTCACCATGGGAGGGAGGAAGCTGCTCTTTGTCTTTCTCTCCCTCGTCTACTGTGGATTCTCATCGGTTCTTTCGGTGCAACCCTGCGCCGCCGCCGTCGCCGTCCCCCCTACCTCGGACTCGGATGCCAAGGCGGGCAAGCAGGTAGTCAAGGAGGATGACTTGGTTGTGGCATCGATATCCACCTCAAAGGGCAAACAGGTGATTCCTCTTGACTCTCGAGATTTCTTCAATTCCATTATCGCCTCTTGATTTGATTGCCCCCCTTAATTTGGTATTTATACGTAGATCTACGTTACCACCCTTGCGGCGCCGGAAGCGCTGCCGTGGGACGACAAGGGGAAGGATGTCGTTACGGCACAAAGGCCCAAGCGTCGCCGTAAGAGAGGGAAAAAACAGAGTGAAGTCCGTGTCCGTGACGGAAATCCCTTCTACAGCTCGTGAAGAGGTGAGTGATGTACTTTTTAACTGAAAAAGGCTATACTAGCATTGGCCTTTATCTTGAAACTGCAACTATTTTTTTTATGCTACTATTAGGCAGAATCAATTAAAGGGTAACATATTTGGATGATATATATTTTGTATATATATACTAAAATTTGCAATTACCACTGCAACATTTCCTATACTATAAACCACTGCTGAAAGATATTGGGTGAAATGATATGTTTTTCTTGCTGACGAATTCTTATCTTTCCTTTTTAAATTGTGTGGATGTTTTTTGTTTGATTTATGCTTTTATACATGTAGATGTAGTGCTCATTTATGAAGAAAACTTGTTTGGGCTAAGATTAGACGGTTACCCATTTGTACACAATGCAAAGCTTGTTTCTAACATCTTCTGTAGTTTACTTGCCATAAATTACTGTAGCAACTTTGAACTGTAGTTTTTTCCCCAAAAAAAGTTTACAGATACTTAAAAGTATATAATACTAGTCTGTTTCATGAAAAATCTATTCGCAAAGAAGTTTCGAACATTTACAATTTTTTTGAGAAAAAGGCGTACAATCAAAATTGCTACAGACCTTTCCAATGTCAAGTAAAGAGAAAAAGAGGTTAGTGTCACTATAAGGAATTGAGAATTTAGAATTTCACTCCGCCTTGGGGTCTCTTTTTTTTCTCAAGAAGGACCCAGGAAGGCACCTTTGGAGTCTCCATCTTCCACTTATCCAAGTTTCCATGCATATAGGGGTGTTGTAGTGGCTTGCTTTCTTAATTGCTGCATTGGATATAGTAATAGGGGTGGAGGCTTAGGAAACATTAGCTATTTCTCTTGAGATTATGTTAAAAAGATATTTAATTAAAAATTAAGAAGTGACCATAAACACTTTCATGAAAGTGGTACATTAAGCTACCAGGTTCCCATATATTGTACAAAAGTATTAGCTATATGTGAGGAAATAGTATGTGAACATGCAAAATATCAGCTGCAGGCTCGGTTCCATTTGTGAGATAAAAATTACAAATAAGATGTGCTTTTTTGCTTTTTCCTATATTATAAACTGGCTTAATGTTTTCTTGCAATTTCAGCTTGATATAAGATGTCCTCTATATCTAGCTGATCTTCCTGTTGAAAGTTTTGAAATGTTTGTTTTATTTCTTTAAACTTGTCCCATTTTCACCAAAGGTCCCCAAATTGCTGACAACAAATGCCAATGGTTGTTTCTGTAGCCTTTTCTTCTTACACTACATCCACAAGCTGACAAGGATTTGTAATAAACATGTTAAAGCCGGAGACATTAGATTTTCACTAGTATGTGAAAGGGCAGGGTATAAGGCTGATGGGGAAACCCTGGGTACAATTCTCATATTTTTTAGCTCATGAAAATACCACTATCAAGTGTTTGGACTTTGGAGAACTGTTTTTAGTTTACTGTGCCTTCTCTTATGTGGAGAATTAACTTTATTACTGTGCAGGCTGGATCATCCTCTATGAGATGGTATGATTGTGTTACGAAGAATACTGATGAAACAATTGCTGGTCAATTCTACAAATTTCTTGAAGAGTTCATGGAGACTGGAAAGCCCAAGCGATTTTATGAAGAGCAAATGAAAAGCATGAAGGAAAGAAATGCAATTGTGATGGATATATTCTACAGACATTTGGAAAAAACGAATCTCAGACTAGCTATGGCATTGTGTAACAATTACCGCAGGTGCATCTCTTTTGAATTGATTATGTTACAACACAATAGTAGGTTGCAAGACATCATAGTAGATTCCCTTTTCTCCTTCAAACTCTTATATTCTAGTAGCGCACGCTATTTGTTCTTAATAAATAGTAAACATTTGTCCATTTTGATGCACTATGCAGTTTTTTGTTTTCTTTTGAAAAGTTGCATCCCCATTTCATCATCTTATATTTAAAAAGGAACAAAAACATAATAATGTTAATTCATGAGCACCAATAACTGGTAGTGAAAACAGAATGTCAACGAACAGTGGAGTGTTCTGGTAGCTCCTCATTCGACTGCAGTTTGTACGTTTCAGTAAACTGGGCACTTGTAACAATTACTTGCTGAAGCAAGCCACCATCTACCGCAATTTCCTAAGGTCATATGTAATGCATACTTTCATGTTCTTGATCTGACATTATTAACTTGACTTTTAAGCTTTTAAGTTCAAAAAATGATCATGCACTGTTAGGTTGGTAATTTTTTCATTTTGTACAGTTAAATTGTTATTTGTGCACTGTAATGTGAAGTGTGTTTGACCAAATTATTCCTATTAACAGCGATCTGTTTGCTGTGGATATCTGTGCCAATTTTGTTCCCGGTAACACTTTGGGCCTGGTTGTTCCCGGTAACACTGCCCATTCAGATTCTTTCTTTTCTGTAGTTCTAATCATTAAAATTGTGTAACAAGTGAATATGTATCTGCCATCTTTATATATTAGTAGTTCTTAATGACTGTTGATTAGCCGTTATTTGTGACCTTTTTGGTAGTTGTTAACTAATTTCTGTAACTGATTTGTGTTTCCAGAAGCTGTTGTTCTTGTTCCATTTTAGTGTAGGATGCTGCTGTTGTTCGGTATTCGGTATTCCTGTGAACTGCGGTTGTCTGCATGTCTGTCAAGTGAATGCGCGAATTTAGCTAATCATCTTCTGTTTACTAGTAAAGTGTCAAAGCTGAAGCTTCACAGCAATAGCAAAAAGTTAGATAGTGTTATGATCGCTGCTACCCCCGCGTAGGAAGTAGCTATGAGAGGTGGGCGGACGAGGTTTGGGTTCTCGTCGGCGGAGAGGTTGCGACGCCGTCCTGCGGCGGCGTCGGGAACGGGAGGGCTGGGCGAGAGCGCAAGGACACGGAAGAACGAGCGAGACCCGACCCCCGCGTCGTCTCCGGGCGACTCGGGGGGCGATTCACCGCCGCCAAGCCCCCCGTCCGCGGCGACCGCCGGCCGCTGCCGTCACCTCCTCCGGCGGCGGCGGCCCACCGGCCTCCCCCCTTCCCTTCCTCTCCTCCCCCCTCCTCCCACACCACTGACCTGGTCGCCTTCCCCCGCGGCCGGCCTCGTCCTCCCGGCGGGCGCTCCGCCGCCAGCGACCCGACCCCCGCCCCGCCCTCCTTCACTGCCGCTGTCGGGGCTAACCCTAACCCTAGGTCTGGGCGGGTGGGCCCGGCGGCGGTGGCCCCTGCTCCGGCGTGCGTCCGGGGCACCGCGGCGGGGACGGCCGTCTCGCGCCCGGTGTCGGCCGCCTGGACGCGCTCCACGACCGGACGGCACCCTGCTAGGCCTCTTCACGCGGGCGCGCCATGCGCCGTGACGGCCGCCGCCTCTGCGCTCGGCCGTCGGGGCTTCCCCGCAGCCCCGGTGCTCCTGCCCTGCCCGCGGCAGCTGCAGGAGGTGCCACCGCGCGAGAGGTGCACAACGACACGCGAGGCCCGGGCGACTGCGGGGGCGCGCCGGACCTGCAGTGGGGGCCACGCGGCGCGGTGCAGGCACCTCCTTCTGGCCCGCGATGACACTTGTGGCCGCGCCGAGGTCAGGTGTTTGACCTGGGCCTCCGCGCTGCGCCCCGCCGGCGGCCTCCCAGGGCGGCTCCGGCTCGTCGTCGACTTGCCCCTCCTCCGCCCGGATCTGCTGCGCCACCGGCCGCCGATCCCGGCGCCGTCGCGGCGCGGAGATGGGCGCTCCTGCCGTCCGGCGCGGCGTCCCCTCCCTTGGCGTCCGCGGCGACGGCTTCCCTGGAGGTGCCATCCCCCGGCGACGAACCTCCCCAGGCTGCCCGGCGCTGCGGCCTCGTTGGACCTCCCGGCGACGACACCTACCCTCGACGACGACACTCCCCCGGCGCTGGTGGTCTCCCCGGCTTTTCCTCCCCGGCGGCCGCCGGGGTCGGCTGCCTGCGCCTGCCACCTGCTGCCTCCGTCCCCTTGGTGCTCCACCTCCATCCCTAGTGCTGACGCCTCGCGGCCCCGTTACCGGCAGGGCCGGCCCGTCCTCCTCCCGGCCGGTGCTCCCTGTACACCTCGCCGCTGCGGCCGTCCCCGACGGATTCGCCCCCTCCCCCTGCACCCCCGTCCCGGCGCGCCGCCCCTTGCGCTGCTGGCTCCGAGCCCTCCCCTCCCCCTCCCCCTCCCCCTCCCTCTGCCCTTGTTGTCTTCACCGTGGGTCGTCCGGATGGTCCTTGCTAGCCTGCTGCTGCTGCTCATTTCTTCTAGTGCCTCGGACCGCACGCTGGTTCTCCATTGGCTCTCCTTCCATCCATGCTTTGCGGGCGGCTCCGGGGAGTTGGGTTTGAGACTTGGCGAAAGCCTCGCCCGACGTCTGTCGGGCCAACAATGGCTGCGCCTCTGGGCGTAGCTGACCTCGCTGGAGGCGTTGTTGCGGTGCTCCCATCCCAATTTGGTCTGCAAGGTGAAAACTTGTCTGCTCTTCGTGGCGTGACGGATGATGGTGGCGTGCTCATCGTTCCCTCCTTGGTGGCATCATCCTGCATGGCATCCCTGTCCGGCCGTTGAAGCCTCTAGATGTTAGGAGTCTGATGATGTGCGTGTGTTCTTGGCGTCCTTGTTGTCGGCAGGCTATGCTTCCCTTTGTTGTCTTTGTTGTACTGTTGGTGGTGGTGTTGGGTCCCCTTTCTTCCTCTACCTTGTCTTTGTTCTTGCGCTTTGGTCTCTCCCAAAGTCGCAGTATTGTAATTCAATTCTCTCCTCTTAATGAAAAACGTGCTTTTCACGTCTTAAAAAAAATAAAAAGAGAGAGCGCAAGGACACCGGAGAGATTAGATCAATCTCCAGCTGATTCTTTATTAAGCAATTGTCTAGGCTTTTATAGCCAAACTCCTAACAACGTTCTCAAGCAAATCTAATCTCAAAGAATCTAAACAAGCTCAAACTGAATGCTAAATCCTGCTGGATTGATGCGCACGACGTCGCCTGCGCCGTGCGCCTGAACTGACCGGCGCACCCCTTAGCCACTTTGCTTGTTGCGCCTGGCATACGTGATGCCGATCATAACAGATCGTTAGCAAGAGAGCTAATTCTTTTTTTAAAAAAATCAACATGATGATTCAGTAAGCTGTAATAGAACAACAAATGTGCAGAATAGATGAGCTAATTCCTTCGAAGCTCCCCATGTTAGTGTAGGACCTCTATGGAAGATGAGGTCAGATGGGTGTTTAGTGTTCGTTCTCTTGCAGTAACATCCGCACTTGCATAACAATGACCATTTAAACTAAACCACCTCTGCCTCATTGATGTGGCAGGTGTGATGTGTTGGTTTGAAAGTGTGTGTGTGTGTGTGTGTATAATGATGGCATTAAAATAATTTGTTGGTTTGGAAGTCGGAACTTGTGCTCTAGTTGTACAACATTGGGATTTATGTGTTGGTGAATTAAAAAAAATGCATCTATAGCAGAGATAGGATGGCCTCAATTTGAAGCTCACATTTAGTAGAGCTGTTTCACAAAAGTTGATGGATTTGTGTTTTGAACTACTGTCTAGCGAATGTAAGTCTGTGATGCAATTGTTTGGAATTTGATTCTACAGGCAGGTTTTCTGTCCAATAGACCTCTCAACGTTAGAGGTGCAATGCCTTTATACGTGCCTACGATTTGGAAGCTAAATGTTCCTGGCAACTGGCATGTTTTTCTTTGGTTATTGGCTAAGAATAAAACTCTGAACATAGAGAATTTGAACAAACAGAAGAAAAGTTGAGGATCAAAATTGTTTGTTCTGGTAGGGAGACTTTGGTTAAAAGTGTGCTTTCATCGCAACCAATCTACCACCTGAGAGTCTTTCCGGCCCAAAAGTGGCTTATCAAGCAAATTGACCGTTCTAGGAGAGGTTTTCTATGGAAGGGAGATGAACCAGAACGTGTCAGCGGGGGACACTGCTTAGTTAACTGGCCAACGACTTGCACACCCAAAGACCTAGGCGGCCTCGGCGTACTCGATCTGGAACGTCTTGCACGGGCACTCCGCCTCCGATGGTGCTGGTTCCAATGGCGACATGAGGAAAGGCCATGGAGTAAGATGGACATTCCATGTGACAAAATTGACAAAGATCTCTTCCATGCCTCCACTACTGTGACAGTGGGAAACGGGAAGAAGGCACTGTTTTGGCATTCCAGTTGGCTGCAGGGCTCCTCACCAAAAACTGTTGCACTGATCCTCTTCAACAAATCAAGATGAAAAAATTTCACAGTTGACCGAGCACTTCGCGATCACTACTGGATCGCCCAGGTCTGTCCCTTAACGACGGGGGAAGAAATTCGTGAGTACGCATCTCTTTGGGAGAAAATACACAGGCAGGAGGACGACACTCAACAAGACGACCAAATCAGATGGAAGTGGACAACAGATGGGGAATATTCCACAAAAAGTGCTTACCGCATTCAGTTCCAAGGCCGAACAAAAAATTCAACTTCGGACCAATCTGGAAAGCGAAGACCGAGCCCAAGTGTCGTTTCTTTGCCTGGCTCCTTTTGCACAAAAAGATTTTGACAGCAAATAATCTTGAGAAACGAGGGTGGCCCAACGACCCGATTTGCAAGTTGTGCGCCGGCGAGTCGGAAACGCCAACACATCTCTGCAAGGATTGCACCTTCACCAGGCAGGTCTGGGAACAACTAACCAGATGGTACAATCTGGATGGCCTGCCGCCCAGCTCTAGCGCGAGTTCAATTTTGGGATGGTGGAAGAAAAGCAGGAAAATTTGTCAGAAGCACCATAAAGCACACTTTGATGGCCTTATCATTTCCTTCTGGTGGAACATCTGGAAAGAACGGAATCGACGGACTTTCAATCAAGAGGAAAAAACTTCTGAGGAGGTGGCCTTCCTCACCCGAGAAGAGGTTCAACAGTTCCTTTTGGCGACAAGATCACCACAAGAGGACTCAGGCATCCCCCCCCTGTTTAGTTGACTCGTAGTGGTTTTAGCGGTCTCAGTTGTGATCTCGCTCGTTTCCTTCGTTGCTTGAGTTCTCGTCTTAGTGGTGGAGTCTGGGTCCGGCGACCCTAGTGGTAGGGTGGACTGGTCCGCCTCAGTTGTCCGAGTCGAGTTGTGTTTTTACCTTTTTTTCTTGTACTTGTTTGTGCTCTTCTTCTAATAAAAATTCGGCAAAACTCTTGCCGTCCTTCAAAAAAAAATGTTTGTTCTGTTCTGAACCTGAATCTGTGTTGCATGTGCTTTTTAAGTATTGTTTTGCAGTTCAAATTTGGACAGTTATATCTGAAGTGTTTTAGTTGAATTTGTTACCCGTTGGTGGGTGGGTGGGTGAGATCAAGAATTCTTAAACATGTGTAATGCAGCAGTTACGTGGTGTTTTTGGAAATTCTGAAATGGCTTGTGTTTGCAGGGACAAAATGGGCGGAAGACTGTGGAGGACATTAAAGGGCAGGTGTCGTGTAAGGATGTTGTGCACTTTTCCAAAGATGGAGGTTCTTGAAGCTCCGACTTCGAAGCATAGCAAATGCCTCATACTGGGATGGTCAGGACAGTGGTCGTCGATAGTTTCAGGCTCGGTGGAGACTCACAGGTTCAACCGCCACACTAAGTTGGCCGGCGCCAAAATGCCATCAGATCTGCTAGCTTTGAGTGGGGAGTCAGGTCTTAGGTTCTGGGAAGAACCTAAGACCTGAGATGGGCGAGGAAGGGTTTGCAATTTGCATGCCTGTTGGATGAGGAGGTGGTTAGGACTTAGGAGTGTGTGCTTTCGAGAGGATTTGAATTGTTTGGGTGGGGATACCCCGAATTTGCTTTGCTGAATTTTGGAATACTTTGAATTGTCCTTTGTGAGTGATGTTATGGTGCTTGAAATTTCCTCCCATTTCCTCCACCCAAAGTATTTTCCTCCCGCAAAGGGTAATTTGGTCATTTCGCGTTTGTAGGTCGTCCCCCAACCCGTGCCCCCCGCGGCCCGACCCACGTCCGCCCCCTCAGACGACGCGCACGCATCACGCGAACCGAGAGGCGAACCAGAGGCGAACGCCATAGACTGCGGCGACGGCTCCTCCGGCGAGGATCTCGAACGGCGGCCCTCCCTCACGCCTCCCTGCTCCGTAGCCAACACAGCCCTCATCTCTCGCTCCCTCCAGCTCCCGCCGGCGCCCTCGCAAGGCGTCGCACCGGTGGCCTGCCGTGCCACCGCCTCAGGACGCCATTGACTTCTCCCTGCCTCACCGGACGTCGAGCCCCGGCGGCAAGGCCGGCCGACACAGTCTTCTTGCCTCAAGCGCCCATCCCCATCGGACCCTGTTCTTCTCGCCGGTGAGTCAAGCAACCACGCCTTTCTCCTCATCTCTCCCATGCTTTTTAGGGTTTCTTGATTCATGAATAAGAACCTTGCAGATGTAGTATTTCTTGAGTCATTTACAAGTTATTGATCTAGTGTAGGCACCCCCTTAAGATAGATGCAGTAGTTCTTGATTCGTTTTCTAGATCTTGTAGATGTAGGTGACAAATTAGTTGTTCAAGTCATACTCCAAATTACTAGATCTTGCAGGCAGCAACACTTGCTCTGAATTCTTTTCTTTTCAAGCGGAAATGTCCGATGTTGATTCTTTGCTGGAGTACAATGAAATAGTTATGAAGATGTTTAACAGTGAGGATGAAGGATTTCAGTTTTATAACAACTACGCTCATGAGAAGGGATTTAGTGTGAGGAAGGATTACTGCGAGTGGGACAGGGACCTGAATGAGAGGAACCTTCGCAAGTTTGTTTGCAGCAGTGAAGGTTTCCGCGCACAGAAGCACCTTAGGAGGGAGATCAAGTTGCGGAGGTCGCGGAATGTCACTCGCTTTGGTTGCCGTGCTAAATTTGTGATTGCACTGGATTATGACACAGAGCAGTGGTTTGTGAAGGATTTCATCAACGAACACAACCATCTGATGATTCCACCAGACCTATCTTGTTTCTTGCGTTCTCACAGAAAAATTACTGATGAGCAGAAAGCAGAGATTGTGCATATGCAGGTTTCTGGAATCCGCAAACACCAGATAATGGACAGTATGCTGAAGCGGCACGGTGGTTATGATAAGGTTGGATTTACAGTAAGGGACCTTTACAATTTCTGCCATCGCAATAAGTTGCAGATGCTCTCCGCCGGTGATGCCCAAACAATCATGAATTACTTGATAGCTCAGAAACATGGAGATCCAGATTTCTATTTTGACCACAAGAGAGATGGGGGAGGGCATATGACGGGAGTGCTTTGGTGTGACTTCCAATCTCAGATGGATTATAGAGCATTTGGTGATGTCGTCGTATTTGATGGCACTTACAAAACCAATAAATACAACCTGCCTCTTGTTCCTTTTGTTGGGGTGAATCATCATAAAAGCACAGTTCTTTTTGCTTGTGGAATTGTTGCTCATGAGGATACTCAGTCCTATGTGTGACTGCTTAGGGCATTCACTAAAGCCATGTCTCAGAAACATCCAGTATCTGTGATCACCGACGGAGACCTTGCTATGCAAAATGCAATCAGTATTGTGTGGCCGAATGCATCGCATAGGCTATGCGGATGGCATATTGAGAATAACATTGTGAGTAATATTAAGGATGATGATGTGAAGGAAGGGATTAGGTGCTTTCTTTATGATCGTTGCTCTATAGAAGAGATTGAGTTGAAATTGATGGTTTTCTTGAAGAAGCATGAGGTCACAGATGAGAACTCATGGCTATATCAGATGTATGAGAGGAGGGAATCCTGGTGCGCTGCGTATCATGCTGGTAAGCGCTATTTAGGATTGAGGAGCAACCAGCGTAGCGAGAGCCTACACTCTAGGATCTAGTTTAATCTAGATCGGAAAATGACACTGGTAGAGCTGTTTCAACACTTTGACAACTGTCTTGTAAAGCTGCGAACTAGAGAAGCGACTCTGGATTTTGTATCCAATTACAAGCCATGCTTGGAACCAGATGCTTCGTTTTTTGTGCATGAGGCTGCAAAAAGGTTCACAACAAGTGTTTTTTATGATGATGTGTTGTACAGTCTGAAAGCAGCTGAGAAGTGTTATTTGATTGAGGAATTGGATAGCTATGACACTGTTGTGTATAAAGTTGGAAGGGTTGATAAAGGAGAAAAACGATACTATGTGAGCTGTGACATACGTGTTGATGAGGATAAGGTCAAGGAAATTTCATGTTCTTGTCTAAAGTTACAGTCCCTTGGAACCCCATGCTCACACATCTTCTTTGTGTTGGGCTATCGTGAAGAAAATAAGCTTCCAGACTGCTGTGTATTGGAAAGGTGGACGATTGGTGCCAAGCGTGGATTTCCTCCTACAAGGAAGAGCACAATGTATGACTATTCTGATAGCGTACAGAGGTACAATGACCTACACAATATCGGTCGAACAGCAGCCTTCGCAGCAGCTCAATCACAAGAAGCATTTCAACGGCTCAAACGCGTTCTTGAAGAGGAAGCTGCTATGATTCCTGTAAATATAGGAGAGGGTGGATGCAAGACGTTTGGTCCTGTGCTCCCACAAGCCCTGGATGTTGATTCTGCGGAGTGCTGCAATGTATTAGATCCCATACGCGTGCCTGGCAGAGGGGCCCCGAAGAAAAAGTTGAAGTCAAGTTCAGATAGATCTGACAAACATTGTACCCTATGTAAAGATCGGGGTCACAATCGGCGAACATGCTACTTGAGAGATGAGGTAAGCTAAGAGTAATTGTGATCAAAGTTTAAAATTGATTGTCTATGAGCCATGTGTAGTTTTTGCTAATGTCCCTCTTCATTTGTAGGATAAAATGCTCCCTGAGGATGTGTTGGATAAATGATTCGGCAAAGGTATACATTCCAACAAAATTCAACATTCTTGTATATGACTTCTCTTTCTCCAGTACCTGTGGGTTCTTGTTTGGCTTCATGAAATCAAGCTGAGTTTGTGGGGGTGAGTTATGTTCTTGGCAAATTTCATTCTCTTAATAATTGTCATTGTTCCTGCCTTCATTGTGCCTATTTTGTTTCTGCCTTTTTTATGAGTGCTTGCTGTATCGATTGTTCAACTCTTACTGAAGCATTTGGATGCATCATTGTACTCAATAAAAGCACTCGGATGAAGCTAAAAGCACCCGGACGAAGCTAAATGAATGAAGCTAAAAGCACTCGGATGAAGCTAAAAGCACTCGGATGAAGCTATAAGCACTCGGACGACGCTAAAATTGTAACTAGGCGGTTCTCTCCAAGAGTCTTTGTAACCTTTGCAATGCGGAATTTATCATTTGACATGTGGATCATGTTTTCGTTTCGGTCGCTGCATTTTTTGTTGATTGAGAGTGCAAAAGGAACGTTAACATACCGTCGTTACGTTAACATGTAATGTATGGATCGGCAAGTAAAACAACATATTGTCAGCAAGTTAACATGCCATAACACATCATTGTATAAGCTAACGTAACATAACATGGCGTAACATAACATGGCGTAACATAACATGACGTAACATAACATGTCACAGATAGGCGCCACGTTGTAGCTAGCGCACCGCAAGTTAACATAGCATGTCAAGTTAACATGCCATAACATTGGTTAACATAACATGTCGAGTTAACATATCATTGTTTAAATTGCCATGTCACAGAGAGGCGGCGTGCCGTCGAGTTAACATACCACGTCAAGTTAACATACCGCGTCAAGTAAACATACCACGTCAAGTCAACATACCATGTTAGCATGTCCCAAGTAGCCTATCCATGGTTTTTTTTAAAAAACATTTCATGACACTGTTAGTGGTCACAAGCTGACTCTTCATTCATAACTAACAGCATGAAGCTGTTAAAACCATTACACTGTTAAAGGTTACGAGCTGGAGAGCACACAAAAGAGGGCACCCATGAGAATGTCTCAGATTACTGCATAATGAAGAAAGACACTTGTAGAAACTGAGTCTGCCATCTGGTTTTGAGCTCTGGGTATGTTGTGGAACCTGTCAAAAAGGCAACAATAGACTGGGAAAAGGGTTTGGTGCTCCAATCCGGTGCATCAGAGGGATTAGCTGCATTGATACAGTTGGCAAACTGATTATCAGTGAAGAATTGGGTGTATTATTGGAGACTAGATAACGTTGAAGTCCATTCCAATGTTGGACCATAAAACCTCACTATTTACTATTTTTTTAGTTGAAACTAGAGCTTATACTTGTATCTGGTTGAACTTTTTGTTTTAGTTACTTGTACAGTGTAGAATCCCTGACAGATCAGCAGGAGATGCAAGAAATGGGAGAGAAATTCAATGAATACCCCTGCGAATGGATGGGGCTTACAAAGAGAAACATATAGCCTGGCCCCGGAAGAGCAGTACAAAAACTTCTCATACCTAATTCTGGGGAAATAGCAATGAAAGTACACCCTATAATCCAACTTACTTTACATAGGAAAAAATACCCATCACATTGTGTGTTATTCTGGTGTTCAAGCAGGCATGCGAATATAATGAGATGGGGGGAACATATTACGAATTCAGACAAAATACTAGATGAGCAGAAGCACCCAGAAAGCTTATTTTAAGGTTTGTCTCATACTCAGATCAGTACCATGGCTAATATGCAAAGAACGATCAAGCTTTTCATTGACATGCATGATTGAATTGTGATCACCCATACAAAACATATGCATAAAGCGATTAAGTGTGACAAAGTTCAACACATGGTCCCAATATTACATTAGTGGAATGGTGATGAGGATCACCATATATACAGACTAGTCCATACTGCTCATTACTTGCTTAATTTGTACACAACTAGCAAAGACCTCCTGATTGGCCTTGAGATGGAACATAGCATACCTGAGATTTCCTAAATAGTAACAGGCGTGGAAGATGCTTCAGTGTCGAACTTGTGCCGCCAAAGCCTCGACAGTTCCAGGCGAGGTGTGTCTAGGCGCCTCGGCAATTCCAGCCTGAGCCTGACCCTGACCCGAACCTGGTCCATCAATCATGTCCCACAACAGGGACCCCAGCACCATGCAGGTCTTGATGAAGAACACCACCTGCACTCTGATCACCAAGATCGGCTTGGGGGAAAGGGTGAAGAGGGAGTACAGCAAGATCCAAAAAAAACCAGTCGAGGTTCCGCTGAGCAGCAACACCATCATGAACTGGCGCAACCACCGGTTGAGCAGCGACTGTGCCAGCCGGGAAGTAGAGATGGGCAGCAGGGGGGCCATGTTGTGCCGGACCCATCGCCGACGAATGGGCGCCAAATGCCTCTCCCATTTAATCGCCAGGATAGAGGCGAGTGCAATGGCAAAGGCTGTCTGGAGAGGACTCCTGACAAAATCTTGTACCTCAATGGTGCGGCCCAGCGTAACCCAATGTCCCAGAAAGGGAGCGGATATCTCGACCGCCTGAGCTGTGCTCCATCCCCCAGAGAGGATACCGAAAGTGACCTCTGTGATGCGGGGCAGGGGATCTACCTCTGGCTGCGGCGGAGACTGCTGAGTCGACGGCGGTGGCGGAGGAGACTGGTCAAGCAGCAGGGGGGTCCAGGTGAGCCTCCTCGCGCTCGCGCCGGCATCGGCGCCCCTAGATGCGGGGCTGACATCGATGCGACCGCCATCGTCTCCTCCTCGTTGACCTGGCGGCCGGTCAACGTCGATGGTGCGGATTTGAGGAGGGAGGATCTCGGGGAGAGCTGAGGGCGCAGATCTGCCGTGAGATGGTGGTCAACCCGTGGAGGAGTGCGCAGGACATAGGGGATCGGAAGGCCGAGGTGGGGGAGCTCAGGGTGTAGGGGCACGGGGGCGACCTGATGCGGGAGCACTGCCTCCAGGTGGGATTCCACCATGGATAGGAGGATGCAGTGGAGGAGGATTGAGACGAGGAGATGAAGGAGGACGGGGAGGAGGTGGAGTTGCAGGCCGTGGAGGAAGGGGATTGAGACGGGTGAGCTGCGATGGTGCGGAAGGAGGAAGTGGAGAGGAGAAGGGATGAGTGAGATTGCCGTAGGAAGAAATCCCGGCGGCGAGGAGAGGTGATGGATATTTGGGAGCCTTCTGAGAGTTTCGCCATTGGAATGGTGCTTGCGCTGCATCCTCGCTCAACTGCAACATATTGGGAGCCTTCTGAGAGTTTCGCCACTAGAATGGTGCTTGCGCTGCATCCTCGCTCAACTGCAACATAGGAGTATTTGTCGGCCCATTATACGAGAGAGGATTATAAATATCTGGGTCTAGGGCATGCACGGGCGCATCTAAGGGTCCCTCTTCAATTACCTTTTTGCCCTTATCATCCGGACAGGGCGCGCGCGGCGGAGATGGGCCCTGCTGTGAATGGGGGAGTAAGGCCGAGGTGGCCTGGCACTGGCACGGTCGGGTCCAGCCCTTCTCTGACAACTTTGTAACACCAAATGGTTCAGGAGGGCTTTTTTTGGCTGGGCTGTATTCTATCGAGTGGGGCCGCCGAGGAAGCAGTGTTCGGGAGACATTTTTTGGGCTTGGCTGCCGGCTGGTGATTCAGCTGATGAGCCGGCTGGTGTTTTTTTTGTGTGTTACAGCGGCTGATGTAGGGCGCATAATCACATTTACGATATAAATTAAAAAAGAAAGGACTCCCTATCAAATTCGCCGCACCTCCACAATTACTGTCACTTGCACACATTGCTTGATTACCCAAACATATAAGGATGAATGATTGGTAAAGAACACGAAATCTTTGTTCTAACACATGCATCTTAAATAAATATAAGATAATCAAACTTCAACCGAACTTAATGGAAAGGCATAACACACTTTGTCCAATTTCGAACAAAAAGATAATGCAACCTAACAAGTTTGTAACCCACGCCTAGTTGAACAAGGAAAGCCTGCTTAGATGCCGTCACCACTATCCCCACTTCTCCGTCATCTTAATACTCCATGTACATCATGTCCTGCATTAAGTTATTGACATGTTATTGGTTGTATTAAGGGGAATATTTGTGAATAGAAACCAATACTCACTTCTTCAGGTCCCACTATGTAGAGATGACAAATCTTGGTACCACCATGAGCGAGCACCATTTCATTCACCTCTTCTTGTCGTCCTAAAATCTTTATTAACCCATACTCAATTGATAGCTCATTCCCTCCTGCAGCGAGATTCATGTAGTACAACTCTTCAGCTCTGTTGTATCCAAAAGGCCTCAAAGCATCTGACATCACGTCCCACTCAATAGTAGTGGCTGGATGTACAATGTTAAACATGCCAATGTTACCTTCTTCCCTATTGTCATGTTACCTAAACCCTCCACACAAGCGCGCAGACGAGCTCCACGCGATGGCCGTGCTGCTCTCCGCCCTAGCTGTGCTCCTCGTGGCCGCAGCGCTGCGAGGGATTTGCCGATGAGGCCGTCAACTCGTCGCCGACGCCGTTCGCCGGCCGGATCCTACCAACTAAAACCACTAACACCAATCCAACGTACCTCTCCCATTATTGTTGATCAGCGTTGCGGGCGTCTGCTCTCCAGCTCCTGATGTGTCCATGGTTCCTGTGCCGTGTACCAGATCGCAGAGCAACGGAGAGAGAAACGACGAACAGCAAGCGACTTCTGTAGTAAGGAAAAGAGAAATTTAGATCCTATAATTACAGGTCATGCGACGTAAGATACGCCGCCAAATCCCGCGCACGGTTTCTCCCTCGACACACACACACCTCCCACGTCGCGCCCAAATGGGCTTTTGCTTCAAAGGAAGTCCTATTTACCTCCCTGAATGGTGCGCCTAGGACTTGTTTCGTCTCTCGACTCCAAAATCATCTGTTATCTCTCCTCGAACATCCTACAGTAAGATAAGTAAAAAAATGTAAAAACTTGCATGGACACACCATTTTGGTTTGTAGTCACGATAAAATATTCAATTGATTCTAACAAAGTGGTGATGCACAACCCTCACAACTGCATACATATCGCACTACGACCAACGTTACTATGTCAGATTTGTCGCCACATGTGATATGTGTACGACAACTATCTCCAAATCTTTTGTAAATTTACTAGGATGTACATGGACACAAACTAAGATGTCATGTGCACATTACACAAGTAAATAAGTCGAATTTTTATCAAACACAAGCAAACTTATTGATGAACACAGATGATACTTTGATAAACAGAACATCAAAGTTACTTGTCATGGGGCCACTTAGGGCACTAGTACCTAAAGTATTACCGAGTTTCAACAAGCCACATTGCACTGATCATATATAATTACAAGCAAAAACAACCAAGCATAACAAAAGGCATCCTTCTCAGTCCTTGCTCTCATTCTTCTTCAGTTTCTTCACTGCCTTCTTCAGTTTAAGAATGGCCTTGTCATACCCCTTACCCATCTCCTCCAGCATCCGGATCTTGATACTATTCTTGGTGTTCCTTTCCTCCAGTTGCTCCACCTTGTCCATAAACTCTTTATTCAGTATTTTTAGCTCATTGTCGGCGTAGTTACAACAGCCGCAATCCTGACATGTGAACATGAATTAGTACACATCGTTGTTCCTTTTTAGGCACATGAAATGCTGAATTTTATTGTTAGAGTAATTGAACAATATGAACTGAAAAAGCCAAAGATTGAACCTTGTGGACGGCCGACGAGGATGAGGAACCGGCGGTGCCCTTGGGAGTGACCGTCTCGAAGCCCGGTGGGACATCATGTCCGATGTCGATGGCGCCGGCGGCGCCCTTGGGATTGACCATCTCGAAGCCCGGTGGGACATCAGGTACCATGTTCTCAACACCGGCGGCGGCCTCCCCCGGCGGAACCCCTTCAACGCTGGCAGCGGTGCCGGAGGCGGCGGAGGCCCTGGTGAACCTACCGGACGACGGGTCGCGCCTCTGGTTCCTCGCACGGCCGGACCGAGCCTTGTTCTTCTTCCCCTCCTTTGTCATCTTCCCGGCGCCCGAGGTGGTGGCCGACGCGCCGGCGCAAGCGGATGACTCGAGGTGATGGAGGACGCGGCGGCGGAAGCGGAGTAGACGAGGAGGCGGTTATTAGATGAAATGATGCGGCGGGATGGTAAAATTAGGGCCTGTAACCATCGCACGGTTGTCCCATCCCACGTCGCGCACAACTGGCCTGTGGCCCAACTCGACGGCCCATCACATTCTCCTGGCCTTTTGCTTTGAAACAAGTCCTACCTACCTCCCTCGACTCCAAAACCAGCTGTTCTAGCTCCTCGAACCTCCTACCATAAATTTTAAAACACCCAAACCTAAGTACAAAAATTTAAAAGTTTCTTTGATAACTTATTTTGGTGTATGATCATGACGTAAAAATGTCAGATGATTTTGATAATGTTGGTCACACACATCGTTCATGTGGTTTGCACATGGAGACAAACTAAGATGATGTGTGCATATGTGCAATTTTGCATAACAATTTTTCCTTTTTATTTTGTAAATTTTAGTTGATTTACTAAAGCATAAATTTTAAAATTCCCTAAGCTAAGTTGAAAAATCTAAAACTTTCATGGACAAACCATTTTGTTGTATATACACGAAACAAAAGTTTCAAATAATTATGACAAAGTGGTGATACACATCCTCATGACTGCATACATGTCTCACTACGACCAATGTGACTATGTGAGAGATGCCGTACAACTATCTCAAAATCCTTCACAACCAAGAACATGTCTCACATAGATTCATGTGACTTAAGTGAGAGTCGTTCATGGGTGTGATGGATGCGTAGTGTAACTTTGACATAATCACAAAAGTTTCAATTGATTCTGACAAAGTGGTGCTACACATCCTCACGACTGCATACATGTCCCACTGCGACCAATGTGACTATGTGAGAGATGCCGTACAACTATCTCGAAATCCTTCACAACCAAGAACATGTCTCACATAGATTCATGTGACTTCAGTGAGAGTCGTTCATTGGTGTGATGGATGCGTAGTGCAACTTTGACATAATCACAAAAGTTTCAATTGATTCTGACAAAGTGGTGCTACACATCCTCACGACTGCATACATGTCTCACTGCGACCAATGTGACTATGTGAGAGATGTCATATATATATGTGTACCACAACTATCTCCAAATCATCTGAAACTTGGCTAGGATGTTCATGGATCCAAAATGAGGTGTCTATGCAAAAAAACATTATAGTACATAGAGAAAAAATAAAAAACAAATAATTTAAAACAAACAATGTTCAAAAAATATCCTCCCCTAGGTTTCGAACCTGGGAGTCGGGGGTTTAGAGTCAATGGGTCCTACCATTGGACTATGTAAGTATGTTGGGTAATGACATAGATATATTATATTTAAACATAAACTCTTTTTAAAATTGAATAAGAGCTATGGAGGCCACATGTCAGCACCGTATTATTATATTCTCCTCCTCCACCGAGCGCTCGCGGGAGCCAAAAGTGCAGTACCGTTCCAGTAGGGCCCTATCTTGGGAGTGAAACCGTTCCGTGATTATCGTTATCCTTCACTGCCACGAATTGAAGTTTTCAGCCGCGATTACAGGGCGCCTGACCACGCTCCTAGCCCCACCGCCCCCGCTTCTCCCGCAAATATTATAGGATCAGAAGCAACTTACATGGAATCGGCGGTGGCCATATCGTAATTTTAGGATCCTTCCTATTTTGTTGAGCTCGGCTTCGCCCTACCACGATATAAGGTGGGAAGCCACGTCGGTTGCGCCCCTTCCCCTACGCACTCCCATCTCTCTCCTGCATCCCCAAACCCCACGCACCTCCCATCTCTCATGCCCACAGATCGATATGGCAGATGCCCGCAAACAACAGAGCACAATCTTTCAGGGGCTACGCCCTCCCCCATGCAATCAGTGCATAAGCCGATGCCAGCATTACTTATGCCCTAACTGTGCAATATATCTCTCTCCATGCAAATCTCCAATCGGTGGCCTCGGAAATCCGAACGCGATGTGCTGCAACTGCTGGTGCGCAGAGGTACGCAGATGCGTCATGGGTTGTAATCTCTCGGATTCGAGTTCCGACGACGACGTCTCAGATTATGAGGTAATCTTCTGGCAAAGCAACATTGACTTTTTTACTACACAATCCACATGCCACATTACTGCTTCTAATTTGTTGCATAGGCATTAGGTTTTTCACGTTAAGTTTCCTCTTCTCAGTCACAGAAATTGTAGATGCTTAAAAGGAAGGCTCGGGCTACAAAAAAGAAGCTTGCTGCTATGAAAAATGAACAAATCTACCACGCAAGGCAGATTTACAAAATGTCCCAGACTATTGCTGATCTCAAAAAGACTATCACTGATCTCAGAAGGATGGTTGAAGCCAGGCCTGCCCACATTTAGAAGCAATGGCAAGTTAGTGTCTCACATTGAATTACTTCTGTACCACTTTGTGGCTTGTTTGTTTCCTTTGCTCAAACGATGTTGATCTTCAGTATCATGATACTTGGTTTGCAGGTTGTCGACTGATGCATGGAGCTCTCGCCCACCAACCCGTTGCAGTCAGTAGGGAAGTCTTCTTCAATGTCGTCAGCCTATCTCGGTGTTGCTGCTAACGCTGCGCGTTGGCCTCTGGACGCTGTCTCTTCCTCTACATGTAGCAGTAGTAGTTCCTCTAGATGCCTTGGCTGTTGAGTGATTTGTCATAAATTTCCTTGGTCTTGTGAGACAGAAGCATGACAATTTATAAAATATTTTTTTGAACTATTCAGTTTCAGTTCTGGAAACTTGTGCTACCTTAAAGCTGCTGCAACTTGAGAATGTTTACATGTATACTTGCCTTGGAAGATAACATCTGTCACATGGAACATTATCTGGCGAAACAAAGGGTTTGTAGCTAGATCACACTGTATGACAAAACAACATTCAGGTACTCAATAAAAGCACTCGGACGAAACTAAAAGCACTCAGGTGTAAAAGCACTCGGGTGTAAAAGCACTTGGACAAAGCGTTGCACAAGTTAGACAAACGATGTGGGACAAAACTCGCGCCCACAAGAAATTTTTGGTGTAACCATATGTTTTCTGATATGGTACCTTTCAGATGGTGCAACTTGAGAATTTTTACATGTATACATGCCTTGCTGTTGAGTTTCTTGCATCGATGATAATATTTGTCACATGAAACATTTTCTGGTGAACAAAAAACGAAATGACAACAAATAACAAAAAAGGATAACAAACAAAAAAAGGGGGGCAATAGGGTCAGGTGCCACATGTTTGGGATCAACCTAACGAGGAAAACCGAATCACTTGACTACTAAAGGAAATGTGTTAGTAATTTCAATCCACAGCGCAAGCCTTTCTATATAAGTTAGGTAGCATCCACATGGGAAGGCGAGGTGGTACTGTCTGTGGTACTATCTCCCGCGCCAGGAAGATTTGTTGTCATTCGGGCAGCATTGGGCTGATTTCATGAACAAATTCGACCCAGACTAACAGTGGGCCCAATCGGGAGGCGGGAGCGCGCCACATCAGTCTCCGACATGTGGGGCCCACGTGTCGGCGCCCATCCTAACGTTATGTTCTTCGCTGAGTTCATGTAATTCCACTCTTTTTGTTTTTGATTCGTATTTAAAATTTCAAACTTGTTTTTCTTCGTCTTCCGAATTCCAAATGAGTTGATTTTTTTTCCTACAAACTTTTAAAAGCACTCTCTACCAACTAAACGCATTCCATTTAGCTTTCAAAGTTACATTATACATTACTAATGAAAACCATTTAGTGGTGACTTTTTTATTTTCTCAAATTTTTTCTAAAGTCGCAATCGAAACGAAATTTGTCCTGATTTATTTTGTAATGACTTACCTTGTTCAAAGACACAAGAACAATTTTTTGTAACTAATTTGCAAATGTTTACATTTGATTTGATTCATCTCATTGCATGCTTGTGTTCAAGTTTCATATCACATGTAGCTCGGTGTCCCTTCAGAATACATTTTTTTTCTCGAAATAAAAAAATATCTAAAAATATAAGCATGATAGGGATGGTTTGAAACCTCTACACAACAATTTTGAGTTCAAAATTCATTATATTTTTTGAAATAAAAATAGTCAAATTAATTCAAAAAAGCATTTTAAATTTATTATTTTTGTATCTGCCAAAATAGTTTAGATTTGAATGCGAATTTAGGTATACAGATCTGTTACATTCATGAGGAACTGCACCAATTTTGGTACATTTTGTTCCAAATGTTAATCTATGTACAAGGTTTAAAAATTCATGGAATGATTTTGAATTGAGTCACTGGCATGTGGGGCCGTCAATTGATTTACGTCTTCTTGACACGGAAATGTACTTTGGTACTCTCAAAGACAGGTGGGACCTCCTCGGCTCCTCTCGTCCCATCCGTGCCCACAAGTTCCAGCCGAGTTCCCCCCTTCTCCTCCCCGTTCCAGTTAGGGTTTCGCCGCCACCGCTTCCGCCTCCATCTCGAAGATGGGCAAGATTGGGAAGAACCATGGCCAGTCAGCACGCGCCTCTCGACAAAAGCGGGACGCATCCGGTAAGTTCACCCGGGGATCCGGCGTCGAGGTGGCGCCTGAGGCCAGCGGGGGCCGGGAGATCCCCTCCGCCGCCGAGCGCGCGCCTGAGGCCAGCGCGGGACGGGAGATCCCCTCCGCCTTCGAGCGTGCACTGAGAGCCATCGCGCGGCGGGAGATGCGCTCCGGCTCCGGCGTTGTGGCCAAGAAGACCATGGCAGGCGCCACCGCGTCCTCGTCCTTGTCGCCGGAGCACAATGTGAGTACGATTTTTCTCCACCACTTTCCCTCTCTAATCTGCGTCCCACTATCATCTCCGGCTATGTTTGGGTTCCGGATTAGTGTTCCGGATTATTGTTACTGAGGGGTTGTGTCCTCATTCTCCATCTGATGTATAAAATGCTTTTTTGCATGCAGCTAAGAGCAGAAGAGCAAAGCAAGTTGGACGCCGGGGTGGCGCGAGTCACAGAATGGCTGATGCAATTTCAGGATAGTCCGAAGGAAAAACCACCGGTCGAGGACATCTTCTGATAGGAGTGCAAGGGATTCAGCTTGTGCTGTTTGTATGATCCGTTTTAGGCTTCCCTGTTTTTGTAACCTTTGGCTGCTATCAGCCCTGGTTTTCTCTCAGTGGTCTTTATGTGTTAGAATCTGTAAGCTGGCAACCCGTACTCTCTTATATGCTAAGCAGCGCTTTTGTAACAGATGGTCGATGCTTGTGGTTGTTGCTGCAGTCGAGAAGGCAACAAACAACAAGTAGTGCTTTTGTGTTGACTGTGTCTGTAAAGAGGGATGAAATTCCAGTAGTTATGTGAACTACTTCTTCTGAATCCTGTACTGATGTTCAGTATGTTAAATACTTGTGGTTTCAGCTGGTGAATGGAATTGTCTGTGCTTGACATTTTACAGTTTTTGATCTTTCGATGTCAAAGGCCTTCGATATTTGGTTCAGCTTTTACATATGAAAATTTTTACATGTATACATGCCTTGGCTGTTGAGTTTCTTGTATGGATGATAATATCTGTCACATGGAACATTTTATGGCGAAATAAGTGGTCAGGACATTTTTCTTTGTTCCTGCCTTCATTGTGGATTTTTTCATGGAGTGCTTGCTGTATCGAGTGCTCAACTCTGACTGAACCAAGATAAAATTGAACAAGGACTGGGTCATTAACCTGGTCAGACCAGTTCTGAAGCATACAGATCGATCATGGTACTCAATAAAAGCACTCGGACGAAGCTAAAAGCACTCGGCCCAGTGCTAAAAGCACTCGGACGAAGCTAAAAACATGTATGTACAAATGCCCGAAATTAGATGATATTTGTCGTTGAGATTGTACAAATGGTTGTGTCAGGCAATTGGTGCCTGATGAATCTCAAAAGGATATCATTCTGTCTGTTTGTTACTAGATAGATCAGCAGTCATCGATCTGATGCCTTTCCCTGTACCAGTCCACAAAGCCACAAATTTAGGTTTCTTTACTAATGTATAAACACTACCATTTCAGCACCAGCTACAAACAATTATGTTTCCACAATGTCACAGGTGAGAACGATCATCAGAGATAAACGCAAGAACACAGATATACCAACATCACCTAGCAAAAGCTCATCACATGGTACCTCACTTCATACTGCAATCTATCACATAATTTGCAGTGTTCATTCAGCTGCAAAAACTGAATTCATGACCCAGGGATCACTTCACATTCAATCAGCATCATTCATGGCATCAATATACTTCAATGCCAGTCACACTGAATGCAATTACTATTCAAATGATATGTATTGTTTTGCATAGTAATTCAGTTAACCAGAACAAGAACAGACACAAAATTCATTAACCATGTCATTCCTTTACATGATCTATGCAGCATAATAGACAGTATTTGCCATCCAGTTATGGTTTTCTACAGTCACAATGACTGAATCACCGGGTCTGTACACCTCCTTATGTCTCTGCAACTTCAATGTTGGGGATAATTGCTACTTGGCAGCTGAAGGGACCTTCTAATCTACTAACCATCCAGCACTTTTCATGAAACAAAGCCCTTGCGGGAGTTGAAGTTTCAGTAGCTCTAATATGACAGATTTTTCCACCACTCCATGAGAACAGGATAATACAGGTCAAGCATCAGTGAAGCCATCCTGTGCCCCTGAAATTCCAATGTGCCATGCAAGTTGAGCTTACAAGTTATGTGAAAATGGGAGCAAAGATTGAACAACTTTTCATCATGCAATGCCAATTGTAAACCTGTACTACACGACCATCTGCTCTTGAAAACATCTAAGCAACTGTCTGCATCTTCTATCAAAGCATTCATGAGACATTATCAAGTTGCAATTCAGGGAGTTGGTTGAGAGGAGGGGCAGTAGTGGTAACCTCTGGATCCGTTAGCATAGAGCCGCTCGAGAAGGGGCGCCGGATGGGAGCAAGGCAGTCGCCGGGGGGGGGACTTTGCTGCTTGGAGGAAGGAAACGGCCTGGATCTGCAGGGCTGGTGGGGAATGGAGCCGCACCGGCCCTCGGCCTTGCCCCGCCGCGACGGAGAGGCACCCGCCGCCGCCATCTCCGCTCGACCGTGTGCAAGAGGAAGAAGGGGAGGGAGAGGTCGCTTGTGCTCCACTTAGGTGGAGGCTGGCCGGAGCTGCGGACTGCGGCCATCCCCACTCGCGGCGCCCTCTGTCTGCCGGCGGCGGCGAAGACCTGTCGCCCTCTGTCTGCCGGCGGCGGCGAACTGAAGCGCTACAAACCCTAACCATCTAAAAAAGAAAAAACTTTAGTAAACGAGTTATACATCTCAACTATATTACTAAAAACATTATTTTCACATTTATGAAGTGACCATTATACCCTTGTTCAAAAATAAGAACCACAAAACTGCAATTAATGTCATCTCCAAATCCCCACATTTGTGGAGGAAATGGGAGGAAAATTTTTCCTCCTAGGCCCACTCGTCATAGAGATAGGAGGAGGAAAATTTTTCCTCCATCCCATTTCCTCCTAGCCTCATAGCCGTCCGATCGACCGCTCTCGGACGACGTGAGCCAATCATTTTTTCCCCAAGGATAATAAATTTTTTCGTCTTTTGTTTGGAAAAGAAATAAAACTGGGAAACTCTGCGCTTCCTCTCTTTTCACAAGAGTACAAGTTTGGTTTTAGTTTCATGTAGCCTTGCTGTTGATGCTATCCTTTCAGTTGAGTATATAAAAAGAAGCGAGCATGGTGGATAGCTGCGATTGTGAAGCTCAAATAGAGTATTTGCCATGGCTTTCTCACTCTGGGCTGGGCATTTTTAACTTAAACAGTGGATGTATAGGAATATAGGGTTGTGCAACAAAAAAAGAAATGCTAGATCTGGAGTATGATCACACCTCGTGCCTCATGCTTCATCATCCATCATCTCAGCGTCCGCCGCATGGTGCAGACGGATAGGCCCCTCCGCCTCTGCCGGAAATATTGAGCGACTGCGGCTAACCGACGTTGTCCCGATGGACGATCACCTGGGCCGCCCGAGAAGGTCACCGGCTCGCCGCGACAGAGCTGGGTTGTAACGCCCTGGGTTTTCAAACACGGAAAACCTAGCATTCTGTCTCGTGATAGTCCCTGTATCAGACGCTATCACTCACAGGCATTCATCACAGATAAATATCACAGTCATACAACGAAGTACAAGCATTAGAGTACGAATTATAATCTGATTATTACAAGTCCTGAATAATCGGAGTACATCAATACACGTCTCTTGGCGGAATAACAAGAATAAAAGCCTACGCAGCGGTAGCTAGCTCCCAGAAGGTATCTCCGTCTTCATTCGTCTCCCACAGGCATCCTTGAGCGAAGCAACGTGCCCCCTCAATCGTACCATCCGTCGGCGTTGTTGTCGAAGTCTGACTCGTACCCTGCAAGCTCAGGGGCTATCCCCAAGAATTGGGATAGGTCCACGTCACCAACCATATGCAAGCTTTAAGTGGCCTACTTCTAAGGGTAAAGAAAGTATCAAGGAAGCAGCTGGGTTTCCTATGCAGCAGCAGCAGCAACATAAATAGAATAATATCTCCATAATCCCACCAATTCCCACATCTCTCATCCGCAAACGGTTACACCTGGTCACCCAGATCACCGTCACCATCACCTAACTCCATGTAGGGTCGGTGCAAGAACTCCCACTCCTCGCACCTCAATGGTTGCACCCGGATCCGCGAGGCAGAGGGAGCAACTCTCCTCTCCCCGAATACAACCACGGCTCACCATACACTCTCATCCTATAAGGGGGAGGTAGAATTCCCAAAATGTAAGAGTCAGAGAAACAACGGGCATGTCCATAACCGAGGACGTGGCTATACGTATAGATCTAAACTCTGCAGAGCATGTACACCAGTACCCAACTCAAAATAGTACCCGGACGGTGTACGGCCGACCGAGCCTACCCTACCGAACGAACACCTACGAGTTACGATTCCATCCTACATCCGGGTCTCGCTGCGGTCCTTCGCAAAGGTCCGCCCCAGAACTGTGAAAATGCCCCCGTGTGGCCACACGGGGAACGCCCAAAGGGAAGGGACTTCACCCTAACCCTCTCACTGATACCCTCTATCCTACTGGCAGGTATGGTATCGCACTTGCTAGGGTCGAACGACCCTATCCCCACTCTCGGCGAGGTGGTGTGTACGAAAGTCCCATGTAACAGGCGACCCACTCGGTTTCAGACCGGGGCGAGCTCCTATCCTCCAAGTCATCACAAAAACCCCAACACCTGTGCTCCTAAAAAAGTGTACCCACCATAGGCACAAAACTAGGCAACGTCCGAGAAGACGATCCCTGGCCCCCGATCCCAGATCGGGTGGTCATGAGCTCACCCCCACCAAAATATCCCAAAAACACCTTCTCCTGCCGGTTTCCCCACACACGCCAAGAATACTACCATAATATCCCAACACATGCATAGCAAGCTCAGCGTATCATCACGCATAAGTAAAGTAGTAGTAGTAGGTCAATCAAGGACAAGTATGTAAAGAGGCTATGCACGGGTTCCATCATAATCATCATCATGCATAAGTAAAGCGCTAGCAGTTCTAAAGCAATGCCTAATGGGCATTCAAAGTAGGTCGGTCGTGAACCTGGGTGCAGGTAGTCGTCATAGCTGAGGTCGTCGTCGTAGTCCCGGCTCAGCTCTCCGGCTCCGGCAGCTCCTAGAATCGTAATAAAATATAACCACGGGTGCTAGTTGCAATAAAATCCAAGAGGGGGAACAAATAGGACCCAAAAAGAGGCAAACTCTAGCCTAGCGCGGAGTTTGGATTTTTAGAAGATTTTCAGAAGAAGTTTTGTATTTTTCGGAGTTAAAACGGATTTAATATGAATTTCCAAAGATTAAATAGATTTCTGAAATTAAAATACGCATACACAATATAGCAATCTTTTAGCTAGCTCTAAACCATCTCTAGCCAGCTCTAAAAAGACTCCTGGCCGGCTGCAGGCCAGCTCTAGAGCTGATGTAGCAGCCACGTGCCTGGCTTAAAGCCGGCGGCTGCTGGCGTAGCAGCCCGCGTGGTGGCCCCGCGTGGCGCGGCGCACGGCGCGGCGCACGGCGGATCCCAGCGATCCGCTGCGGCGGCGTGCGGTGCCGGCGCGGGTGTGGCACAGCCCTGGGTGGCCAGCTGCACGGGATCCAGCCGGATCTTCTGCGATCCCTCGCGCGTGTGGGCAGCCGTGTGAGCTAAGACCCTGGGGTTTTGACCAGCGCCGGCACGTGTTCGAGGAATTGCCCCAGAGATGCGGCGGCGCGGAAAGAGGGTCGCCAGCGGTGGGGTGTGTCCGGCCACGGCAACGAGTGACAGAGGGAGGTCAGGGAGCTTCTACGGCTCATCTATGCAGCATCAAGGTGGCAGCTTGGCCGGCGAAAACGTAGCGGCGGTGAGGCAGGGGCCACGGCGGTGAGGTGGTCGCGCGGGCGCACGGCGGCGAGCACCGGCGATGACGTGCGGGCGACCCAGATGCCCAGAAGTGTGCGTGCGTGCAACAAGGGAACCCAACAAAACAAAAACCGGGGCTTTTAGCCCCTTTGCCTGTGTGCTCACACCGGGCGGCCATGGCGGAGCGGCGGCGGGAGCATCACGGCGACGGCACGGTGCTGGACGCGCCGGCGTGCAAGCATCCGCCGCGTGCATGCGTGGGTGCACGCACGGGCGTGTGCTTCGTCAGGCGACCCCAAAGACCAGGCCTTCCTCTCCTGTGCACGTGCGCGCGAACGCGCGAGCTTCGGCTCGACCACGGCGCACAGGGGGAGACGGCGGGCCGGCGGGACGGCGACATGTGCGACTAGGGAGCAAGGAAAACGGCGGAGGCGAGTGCGCGCACGTGGTGAAGGCGGCGGCACCTGCAAAATCCCGGCACGGCTCGATGGCCGGCTTCACACAGCGGCGTGCGCGGCGGCGGCGGCGACATGGATAGGGGTGTTCCCCCTCGGCTCGAAGGCCTGGACCTCAACAGATGAGAGGGAGGGCGTGGCCTCACCTCGGTGACCACTGGTCGAAGCGCAGGCGTCGGTGAAAAGGGTTGGAGCGGGGTCGTCGGCGGTGAGGAAGACGGGCGGCGCCGGGCAGAGGAAGCAAAGGAGGCAGTCGGCGTCGCGGTTCGTGGCTTCACGGCGACCAGGAGCTCCACGGGCGGCCTCCGGTCCTCGCGGCGGCGTCGGTGATCCCCCTCGGATGGGCTCCGGTCTTCTTCTCCTCTCCCCCCTTCTCCTCCTCCTCCGGTGAGCAGGGTGGTGTGGACAGGGGAAAATCCCCAAGGCGGCTAGGGTTGGGAGCTCCGCGGGCTGCGGCGGCGGCCTTTATATAGGACAAGGTGCGGCGCGGGACGCATGGACGGCGCGGATGCAAAGGAGGGCGCAGGGGCGCGTCGCGACGGCGGCCATGGGCGGCGCGGTGTTGCTTTGGCGCGCCGGTCGTCAGCGAAAGGGGAAAAGGGAGGAAGACGGGGTGACGTCGGGCGTGACGCGAGCGTGACGTCGCGTCGGGCCCGCCTGGCAGCGACACGGCGCGGGAGCGGTTGGTGGTACGCGGGCCGGGGTTAGATGGGCCACGTCAAGCTGGACCGTGAGGAGTGTGAGGGTGTGCGGTGATCCCAGAAAAAGAGAAGGAGGGCCTTGAACAGACTTAGTCGTGGGGTTCGAGGCCCAGCAGAGTTAAACCCTTTTCTCTTTTCTTTTCCTTCTAAACCCTTTTCTAATTTTGGTTCAAATTTGAATAAGAATTCAAATTTGAAACCCACACAATTAAATCCAAATAAATCCAAATGAACTCCAAGTTTCTCACACTAACATTTTATACTTCCTAGAAATTTTATTTAGTTCAAAAATAAATCTAGGAATTATAGGAGAGAAATTGGAAGACATCCTTAATTAAATTGACAAGCACTCAAATAATTCACTGAAAATTTTAAATCCTCATTTTTATAAATAACATTCTGTAATAAAATTGCAGGATGTTACAGACTCCCCCCTCAAAAGAATCTCGTTCTCGAGATTAAGAACTTACCTCCGTCTCGAAGAGGTGCGGGTACTTCTCTCTCATGACCGACTCTTTCTCCCACGTCGCTTCTCGCTTGGTGTGATTGTTCCAAAGCACCTTGCAGAAGCGAGTGGTGGTACTCCTGGTAGCCTTCTTGGCCCAATCCAGAATCTTCTTCGGGTACTCCAAGTACTCCAGGTTGTCTTGCAAGTCAATAGCATCGGTGGAGACATGGTTGTCAAGCTTCGGATCGAGGCATCTCCGGAGTTGCGAGATGTGAAACACGGGGTGCACTCCGGCAAGATCAGACGGTAACTCCAGCTTATACGCAAGTTTCCCCACCTTTGCCACAATCTGGTAGGGTCGAACGAACCTCGGGGCTAGCTTCCCCTTCACATGGAACCTCTTTGTGCCTCTAAGCGGTGACACTCTCAGAAAGACGTAGTCACTAACTTTGAAGGAGACATCCCTTCGCTTAGGATCAGCATAGCTCTTCTGCCTGCTCTGGGCTATCTTCAGGTTCTCTCTAACCTTGGCCACATTCGCCTCAGCCTCAACAATGGAAGTAGGACCGAAGAAAATCCTCTCCCCCGCCTCAGACCACATCAACGGGGTCCTACACTTTCTGCCATACAGAGCTTCAAAGGGTGCCATCTGCAAACTCGCCTGATAGCTGTTGTTGTACGAGAACTCAGCGTAGGGCAGACTCTTCTCCCAATCGTTGCTATAAGTCAACACACAAGCTCTCAGCAGATCTTCGAGTACCTGATTCACTCGTTCAGTCTGTCCATCTGTCTGAGGGTGGAAGGCTGTACTGTAGTCCAAGTGGGTGCCCATCGAATCGTGCAGACTCTTCCAGAACTGAGCTGTGAACTAAGCACCACGATCGGACACGATGCTGCAGGGTGCCCCATGTAACCTTAGGATATGCTCTACGTAGAGATCGGCCAACTGACTCACAGTGAACTTGTTCTTTACCGGAAGGAAGTGTGCTACCTTGGTCAAACGGTCCACAATCACCCAAATCGAGTCATTCCCCTTCTGAGTGCGGGGTAGACCCACCACAAAGTCCATACAGATATCATCCCATTTCCACTGAGGTATCGCAAGTGGTTGTAGCAATCCGGCGGGTCTCTGATGTTCTGCCTTCACTCTCTGACAGGTGTCACATCAGGCAACATACTCAGCTATGTCCTTCTTCATATTCTCCCACCAGAATCGACACTTCAGGTCCTGGTACATCTTGGTGCAACCGGGGTGAATGGAATACCGAGAATCGTGTGCTTCCTTCAGAATCGTCTTCCGGATATCCTCACCACTAGGCACACATATGCGATCTTTCAACCACAACGTGCCTTGCTCATCAATGCGGTAGTCAGGGGCCTTGCCTCTCGTCATAAGGTCTTTCACTTCTTCAATCTCAGGACACTTCTTCTGGGCTTGCCTGATCTGGTCTTCTAGACCATACTTCACCCTCAACTCGTTGAGCTGAGCCTTCTCGACGATGTCAAGCTGCAATCGCTCCATCTCCTTGTACAACTCTGGCTGTTCCTTTTGCACCATCAGGCTGTTGTAGTAACTTCTTCGGCTCAATGCATCGGCCATGACATTCGCCTTGCCAGGATGGTAGTGAATGTCGAGGTCATAGTCCTTTATCAACTCTAGCCATCTCTGCTACCTCAGGTTCAGCTCTGACTGGGTGAAGATATACTTCAGACTCTTGTGATCCGTGTAGATGTCACACTTGTTGCCCATCAAGTAGTGCCTCCATATCTTCAAAGCATGAACAACAGCAGCTAACTCAAGGTCATGTGTTGGGTAGTTCTCTTCATGCTTCCGAAGCTGCCTTGAAGCATAAGCGGTCACCTTGCCTTCCTGCATCAGCACACAACCAAGACCCTGTCTCGAAGCATCACAGTACACCACAAAGTCCTTGTTGTCATCGGGAAGCGTCAACACAGGAGTTGTGGTGAGTCGGGTCTTGAGCTCTTGGAAGCTTGCTTCACACTTCTCTGACCACACGAATGGCGTGTTGTTCTTCAGCAACTCGGTCATCGGCTTCGCAATCTTGGAGAAGTTCTCGATGAAACGGCGGTAGTACCCTGCCATCCCGAGAAAACTCCTGATCTCTGTCACTGTCTTGGGCGACTGCCACTTTGACACAGCTTCAATCTTCGAGGGATCAACTGCAACTCCCTCACCTGACAACACATGCCCAAGGAAAGCCACTTCTTCTAGCCAGAACTCACACTTGCTGAACTTGGCATACAACTGATTCTGCCTCAGCTTCTCCAGCACAATCCTCAGATGCTCTTCATGCTCTTCTGCAGTTTCCGAGAAGACCAAGATGACATCAATGAAAACCATGACAAACTTGTCTAACTCGTCCATGAACACCTTGTTCATCATGTTCATGAAGTAAGCAGGGGCGTTCGTAAGACTGAACGATACGACAGTGAACTCATACTGCCCGTACCAGGTCACAAACGTGGTCTTGTAGATGTCTTCGGGGCGAATCTTCATCTGATGGTAGCCGGATCGAAGGTCAATCTTGCTGAAGTACTTGGCCTTCTTCAACTGATCAAGCAGGTCATCAATGCGTGGCAACGGGTACTTGTTCTTGATGGTTACCGCATTAAGAGTGCGGTAATCGACACACAGCCGTTGCGTCCCATCCTTCTTCGGTACAAACATCACCGGTGAAGCCCAAGGTGATGCACTCGGTCGGATGTACCCCTTCTCACGCAGAGCTTCTAACTCCTCCTTCAGCGTTGCCAGCTCTAACTTGCCCATTATGTAAGGACTCTGTGCCATGGGTGCTGTACCTGGCACAAGGTTGATCACGAACTCCACGTCGCAGTCTGGTGGTAACCCCGGTAGATCATCAGGGAAGACATCGGGGTACTCACAAACCACTGGAACATCAGCCACTATCTTCGTAGTGAGGTTGTACACAGCTGGTACTTCCCGAGACTTCAGCGGCTCGAACGTGATCTTCGTCCCCTTCGGGTGTATCAGGGTCACTTGTCGGGGTGATGAGGAGATAACCCCTTTGTGAGCGGTGATCCAATCCATGCCCAGAATAACATCAATCCCATTGGACTTCAGCACGGTTAGATCTCCGAGGAACTTGTGACCCTTGATGAACATCTCCACCCCTTTGCATAGCATGGTGCAACAGATATCTCTGAGCGGTGAGCTCGTTATAATGGGTTTCGGTCGGGGAGTTATGGGGAGGGACAGTTTGTTTACAAAGTTAGAGGACATATAAGAACTAGTTACACCAGTATCAAACAGAATCAAAGCTTTAGCACCACAAACTAAAAACTCACCGATCACGACGTCAGGAGCGTCGGCAGCCTCCTCCTCAGTCATGAGGTTGAGCCTTCCGCGATCAGCGGCCGGCTGGGGAGTAGCCTGAGGTGGCCTCCCTCCTGGAGCTGGTGCCCTGGCAGGTGTAGCAGCGGTCTTCTTGCTGGGGCACTCGTACGACTTGTGGCCTTGCTTGCCACAGGCGTAGCACGTCGGGGTGAAACCTCCAGTGCTAGGTCTCGACGCGCTCTGCTGCGGGCGGTTGTAGCCACCACCCTGCTGCTGGTAGTTGCTCCTTCCTCCTGGGTACGGTGCACGGTTCCATCCGAAGCCACGTCCGGGCTGGTTGTTCCCCGGGTGGTAGCTCCCTCGGAGCAGGTTGCTCTGCCCACTCCTCGGCCTCTGGAAGGATCGGTCGCCATGGTCCCGATCTCCAAACCTCTTCTTGCCCTTCATGTGCTCCTCATGCCCCCTCCTTTCTTCCTCCAGTGCGATAGCCCTGTTCACCAGGTGGCGAAGGGACTTGTGCTCACTGGCCTTCAAGCCCTGGCGGAGACCATGGTGGAGGCCTCGCAGAAACCAAAATTGCTTCTTGTCGTCAGAGTTGGTGTTGTCGGGGGCGTAGCGCATCATCTTCATGAAGTGCCTCTCGTACTCCTCCACCCTCATCGCACCCTGAGTCATGGTGCGGAACTCCTGTGCCTTCTGACTCATGAGCTCCCGCGGCAGGTACTGCTCGCGGAACACCTCACAGAACTCCAGCCATGTGATGAAGGCCGGGTTCGGGTGGCTGTCGGAGTAGTTGTCCCACCACGACTTGGCAGGACCCTCGAGCTGGTGGACGGCGAGTGCCACACACTCTTCGTCGGTGTAGGCGGTGAGGTCGAGCTTCGTCTGGATCACGCGTAGCCAGTCGTCGGCCTCGAGAGGGTCATCCGAGTAGCTGAAGGTCGGGGCCTTCAGAGGGAGGAACCTCTCGATCTTCTTGGCGAAGTCCTCTTCCAGCGGAATGTTGCGGTTCCAACCGTTGACTCGGTTCTCGATGGATTCCGCCATCCTCTGCATCAGCGCAGTCTGAGCGGCCATCACCTCAGCCAGGTTAGGCGGTGGCGGTGGCGGTGCCCCTCCGCGGCCACGACCACGCCCACGACCCTGGGGAGCTGGTGGCGGCTCGGGTACTTCTTCAGCTTCTTCCTCTCCATCTCCATCACCTTCGCCGATGGGCGGAGGCGGTGGCGGTGGCAGCACAACACCTCGGCCTTGTCCTCGGACAGGTGCGTGTCCACGACCATGAGCGTGTCCACGCCCACGAGCGGGAGCACGGCCACGTCCACGGCCACGGACAGGCGTGGCTTGCTCTTCCTCAGCTTCGACCTCCTCGAGGCGAGCCAACAGACGACCGGACCTCCTGATGGACATCTTACTGAAAACAAGACCAAGGATATAGGAAAGCTTTAGATACGTCACTCACCAACAAATTGAGTCTGATATACAAGCATGAAAAATATTTCTACTAATATAATTCCTACACTCAATAAGAAGAAGCAACAAGAACGAACAACTCCATTAAGACCAAACAATCAGCATCCATTACGAGTACATAAGTTTCCTCGAGGCTGACTCAAGCCTTGGAGGTCACACACAACATCGATCTAATATAGCGTTACATGATCTCAAAAGGGTGTGCACATCTAGGTGTGAAAAGACTTATAACTCATCATGCACCGGAACAGGCTCTCGGTTGCATCGATCAACTCATGGAAACTACCTATCTTGCAACTCTACTCTTATTAGCATGGTCATGCTCTAGCATGCTACTCGAAGCGGGCCTTCTTGTACCTCACGGGGTAGCGGTCCTCCTCGGGGAAGTCTCTGGGGAACATCCGTGACAGCCTGGCGTGAGCAGCCCTCACCTCCTGGGTCTCAACCGGAGTGGGCATGTCAGCTAGCGGACACAGGTGAAGCTTGAGGGCGGACGGGTGCAGCTTGAAAGTCTCTTTGTGGATCGCCCACTGGTGCTCGGGAGGTAGCAGTCGGTTGAGCTCCTGAAGCTCGTCCACTCGAAGAGAGTCAGCGTCCTCCCAAGTCCTCAACATCCTCTTGCACTTGTCCAGCAAGAACACGGAAGTCCTGGTGAGTGCAGCGAGGTTGGCGGTGTTGGAGTACTGGTCCTCCATCAGCTCGACCACCCTAGCCTTCTCACGAACGAGGTTGCGTCCCTATGCGGCGAACTGTGCATCCTTCTGGTCTAGCTTGACGAAGAGACAGGTGAACCTGGCCTCCTGCTTGCGTAGATCCTCCTGAGCGTAGATCTTCTCCTCTCGAGCGGTCACCCTCTCAGCCTTTGTCTGCACTGCCAAAGAGTTGGCATGGCGTAGTCCTCGCTCGAGTTGCTCGACTCGCTGGCGCAGGGTGAGGTTCTCCATGAGCAAACTCTGGGTGCGGGGCTGAAGCTCCTTCAACTCCAGAGTGGTGTACTCCAGCCTGCTGAAGAGTGCACTCGTCTGCTTGCTCAGTCGGCGGGTGTGAGTGTCGAGGTCCACGAGGTAGCTCCCAGTGGTGACGAGCGTGTCGTCGGACTCACGTAGAGGTTCCTGAACCACCTCCTCCTCGTCGAGTGCCGAAGGGTCTGGCAGTCCGTTCACGATCGGAGCCACTCTGTAGTAGTCTTGGGGAATCAGCCGCAGGTCTCCAGTCCTGTAGACGTCGCGGTACCTAGCCAGCAGGTGGTGAAGTACGTGGCTGCAGGCGGTGTCCACAGCGTTCCTGACGTTGAGTCCTGTACTGTGCTCGAGCATCCCGGGGAAGCCTGGAAGCGCCGGGTGGGGTAGGATGGCCACCATGCAAAGCACTAGTGGTCCGGACAGGGTGCGGATGTCCTCGGCGCGGTACGTGACATGCGCAGGGGGAATCCCCAGCCTGAGGACGGCCCGGTCCACCCAACTGGCGAGTCCCTCCATGTGCTCCGGGAGCAACTCCACCTCCTGACGAGCCATCTCCTGTGACACACGGAAGAAATTTTCTAGTTAGCGCAGGTGAGATAGAATTTTTCAAAGAAGGATAAGTTTTGTAATATAAGTCAAGAATGGTATATAACCAAAAGAGATCATTTAGAGTCCTAATTTCTAACGACCATTTCTAAGGGCACGTACTACGGTCAAGTATGGCTCTGATACCATCTGTAACGCCCTGGGTTTTCAAACATGGAAAACTTAGCATTCTGTCTCGTGATAGTCCCTGGATCAGACGCTATCACTCACAGGCATTCATCACAGATAAATATCATAGTCATACAACGAAGTACAAGCATCAAAGTACGAATTATAATCTGATTATTACAAGTCCTAAATAATCAGAGTACATCAATACACGCCTCTTGGCGGAATAACAAGAATAAAAGCCTGCGAAGCGGTAGCTAGCTCCCAGAAGGTGTCTCCGTCTTCATTCGTCTCCCACATGCATCCTTGAGTGAAGCAACATGCCCCCTCAGTCGTACCATCCGTCGGCGTTGTTGTCGAAGTCTGACTCGTACCCTGCAAGCTCAGGGGCTATCCCCAAGAATTGGGATACGTCCACGTCACCAACCGTATGCAAGCTTTAAGTGGCCTACTTCTAAGGGTAAAGAAAGTATCAAGGAAGCAGCTGGGTTTCCTATGCAGCAGCAGCAACATAAATAGAATAATATCTCCATAATCCCACCAATTCCCACATCTCTCATCCGCAAACGGTTACACCTGGTCACCCAGATCACCGTCACCATCACCTAACTCCATCTAGGGTCGGTGCGAGAACTCCCACTCCTCGCACCTCAATGGTTGCACCCGGATCCGCGAGGCAGAGGGAGCAACTCTCCTCTCCCCGAATACAACCACGGCTCACCATACACTCTCATCCTATAAGGGGGGAGGTAGAAATCCCAAAACGTAAGAGTCGGAGAAACAACGGGCATGTCCATAACCGAGGACGCGGCTATACGTATAGATCTAAACTCTGCAGAGCGTGTACACCAGTACCCAACTCGGAATAGTACCCGGACGGTGTACGACCGACCAAGCCTACCCTACCGAACGAACACCTAGGAGTTACGATTCCATCCTGCATCCGGGTCTCGCTGCGGTCCTTCGCAAAGGTCCGCCCCAGAACTGTGAAAATGCTCCCGTGTGGCCACACAGGGAACGCCCAAAGGGAAGGGACTTCACCCTAACCCTCTCACTGATACCCTCTATCCTACTGGTAGGTATGGTATCACACTTGCTAGGGTCGAACGGCCCTATCCCCACTCTCGGCGAGGTGGTGTGTACGAAAGTCCCGTGTAACAGGCGACCCACTCGGTTTCAGACCGGGGCGAGCTCCTATCCTCCAAGTCATCACAAAAACCCTAACACCTGTGCTCCTAAAACAGTGTACCCGCCATAGGCACCAAACTGGGCAACGTCTGAGAAGACGATCCCTGGCCCCCGATCCCAGATCGGGTGGTCTTGAGCTCACCCACGCCAAAATATCCCAAAAACACCTTCTCCTGCCGGTTTTCCCCACACACGCCAAGAATACTACCACAATATCCCAACACATGCATAGCAAGTTTCGTATTTTTTGGAGTTAAAACGGATTTAATATGAATTTCCAAAGATTAAATAGATTTCTGAAATTAAAATACGCATACACAATATAGCAATCTTTTAGCTAGCTCTAAACCATCTCTAGCCAGCTCTAAAAAGACTCCTGGCCGGCTGCAGGCCAGCTCTAGAGCTGACGCAACAGCCACGTGCCTGGCTTAAAGCCGGCGGCTGCTGGCGTGGCAGCCCGCATGGCGGCCCCGCGTGGCGCGGCGCACGGCGGATCCCAGCGATCCGCTACGGTGGCGTGCGGTGCGGGCGCGGGTGTGGCACGGTCCTGGGTGGCCAGCCGCACGGGATCCAGCCGGATCTTCTGCGATCCCTCGCGCGTGTGGGCAGCCGTGTGAGCTAAGACCCTGGGTTTTGACCAGCACCGGCACGTGTTCGAGGAATTGCCCCAGAGATGCGGCGGCGCGGAAAGAGGGTCGCCGGCGGCGAGGTGTGTCCGGCCACGGCAACGAGTGACAGAGGGTGGTCAGGGAGCTCCTAGGGCTCATCTATGCAGCATCAAGGTGGCAGCTTGGCCGGCGAAAACGCGGTGGCGGCGAGGCAGGGGCCACGGCGGCGAGGTGGTCGCACGGGCGCACAGCGGCGAGCACCGGTGACGACGTGCGGGCGACCCAGATGCCCAGAAGTGTGCGTTCGTGCAACAAGGGAACCCAACGAAACAAAAACCGGGGCTTTTAGCCCCTTTGCCTGTGTGCTCACACCGAGCGGCCATGGCGGAGCGGCGGCGGGAGCATCATGGCGACGGCGTGGTGCTGGACGCGCCGGCGTGCAAGCATCCGCCGCGTGCGTGCGTGGGTACGCGCACGGGCGGGTGCTTTGTCGGGCGGCCCTAAAGATCGTGCCTTCCTCTCATGTGCGCGTGCGCGCGAACGCGCGAGCTTCGGCTCGACCACGGCGCACAGGGTGAGACGGCGAACCGGCGGGACGGCGACGTGTGCGACTAGGGAGCAAGGAAAACGGCGGAGGTGAGCGTGCGCACGTGGTGAAGGCGGCGGCACCTGCAAAATCCTGGCACGGCTCGATGGCCGGCTTCACACAGCGGCGTGCGCGGCGGCGCGGCGGCGGCAGCGACATGGACAGAGTGTTCCCCCTCGGCTCGAAGGCTGGGACCTCAACAGATGAGAGGGAGGGCGTGGCCTCACCTCGGTGACCACTGGTCGAAGCGCAGGCGTCGGTGAAAAGGGTTGGAGCGGGGTCGTCGGCGGTGAGGAAGACGGGCGGCAACGGGCAGAGGAAGCAGAGGAGGCAGTCGGCGTCGCGGTTCGTGGCTTCACGGCGACCAGGAGCTCCACGGGCAGCCTCCGGTCCTCGCAGCGGCGTCGGCGATCCCCCTCGGACGGCCTCCGGTCTTCTTCTCCTCTCCCCCCTTCACCTCCTCCTCCGGCGAGCAGGGTGGTGTGGACAGGGGAAAATCCCCAAGGCGGCTAGGGTTGGGAGCTCCGGGGGCTGCTGCGGCGGCCTTTATATAGGACAAGGTGCGGCGCGGGACGCGTGGACGGCGGGGATGCAAAGGAGGGAGCGGGGGCGCGTCGCGACGGCGGCCATGGGCGGCGCGGCGTTGCTTTGGCGCGTCGGTCGTCAGCGAAAGGGGAAAAGGGAGGAAGACGGGGTGACGTCGGGCGTGACGCGAGCATGACGTCGCGTCGGGCCCGCCTGGCAGCGACACGGCGCGGGAGCGGTTGGTGGTACGCGGGCCGGGGTTAGATGGGCCGCGTCGGGCTGGACCGTGAGGAGTGTGGGGGTGTGCGGTGATCCCAGAAAAAGAGAAGGAGGGCCTTGAACAGACTTAGTCGTGGGGTTCAAGGCCCAGCAGAGTTAAACCCTTTTCTCTTTTCTTTTCCTTCTAAACCCTTTTCTAATTTTGGTTCAAATTTGAATAAGAATTCAAATTTGAAACCCACACAATTAAATCCAAATGAACTCTAAGTTTCCCACACTAACATTTTATATTTCCTAGAAATTTTATTTAGTTCAAAAATAAATCTTGGAATTATAGGAGAGAAATTGGAAGACATCCTTAATTAAATTGACAAGCACTCAAATAATTCACTGAAAATTTTAAATTCTCATTTTTATAAATAACATTCCGTAATAAAATTGCGGGATGTTACATGGGTGAAGCCGCCGATACCGGCAAGAAGCCAGGGCCCAAGTCCCCAACGCAAGCGCAATGTCGTTCCGTCGTGCTTCAGATTTAACAAGAATTACATACATACTAGTAAAATGTACGTGCGACACACATGTATTTAATATATATATTTTTGAAATAATATTGACAATCAAATTAAGATCTGCTAGTTAAAAAATCTCAAAAATCATCCAGTGTGATTAAGATTGTAGATAAGACAAAGTTATGACACTATTTGCCGAGACTTATCCTCTCCTTCATCTTCCTCTGCCCGTCAACTCTTGGCCACTGGCTCGCCGGCGCTGTGGAGCACGCGCTGCTCTCATTGGGCCGCATCAAGGCCGTTGCCGCTGTTCTTCTCCCATCACTCGGCTTCCTCACTGCACGGCCGCTGCCCGGTCTTGCATGGTAGCTGCTTGGTGCTCTACTGTCGGAGGAACAATAACACGAGGTAAAAATAGCTGCACGTGGGTATGAGAAGACTGGCATATAGGGTAAAGGTCGGTGAGCTACAGCAACCACAACCTGCAAGCTCATGCGATTTAATGAACAAGCAACAAGCAAAGTCATGTGATGCGACGATGTGAGGACCAATTGAAAATTAGATGATATGCGAAAATTGATATTGCCATATAGGATATGCGAAAATTGAAAATTGATATTGCCATATGGTTTCGCAATAGAAAATTGATATTGACATATAGGCTATGCGAAATTAGATGATGAACATGTAGATTATTGGTGCTAAATGAATGCACTCAGCAAGTATACTCGAATCCTCAAAACTAAAAAAATCAAAATATACGGAGCCTGCCTCCATGAGGTTGCACCCCTGTTGTGCACAGTGCGCTGCGGACTGTGAGCTTGACCTACGCTAGCCCGTCGTCGAGCATAAAATTTGTGCGGCGTGCATGTACGAGCGGTGGCCGATGGTTGAGCAAAACACCAGCAAGGGGACAAGGTGGCAGCGGACGCCTTGGACCCCAAAGCCACCGCCCACGGCAGGCCGCCGCAGCCGCCGTCGCAGTCGCAGTAGCAGTAGCGCAGCAAGTGATCATGCTTCGCCCACTGGGCGGTGTCCTCTTCCGCCTCGAACGCGGCCATCCACATGTAGTCCATAGCCGCTTGGTCATCGGCGGCGGCGTCGTTGTCTTGATCGTCTTCGTTGCTGCCATTGTCGAGGTCTCGAGGAGCTTCTAGCGTCTTTAGAGGACATCACATGGCATCCTCCGGCCACGCAGATGCCGAGGGACCACCGCTGCCGGCGTCGCAGCGAAGGTGTCGCTCCAGGTGCTTCTCGATCGGAACAGAAGCACCTCACCAGCGGTCCACCGTCGTGCAGCCTCTGCACGCCATCTCGGCACCCACGTTCCGCACCACTTGCACAGCTTGGTAATCATAATCTGCATCTCCAAACAAGTATCATATCCTATCTAACCGTCACGCTTGATCGTCAGCTCTTGGACGAAGAGCTTCATCTCCATCATGAACATGCCGGAGTCGGTGAGCTCCGGGAACATGTGGGACAGTGTCCGGATACTCGACCACCCGCACCGCCTTCAACTTCTGGCACTGCGCGCCCACATACCTCGCCTGGCAGCCCTTGAGCAGGTCGAACCCGCCGACCACCGCCATTGCCGCTGGGAACGCCTCGGTGAGCTCGACGTAGTCGACGCACACGTATGTGGCCGGGTGGTTCCCGCGTCGCGCCCTGCTGCAGGAACTCCCAACAGTGCGGACACCCTGTCGAGCTCCACCTCAGTGTCCGTCCGCTCCCCCCCCCCCCCCGCCCCCAAGAATGGCTGGATCATTACGGCGCCGGCCGACGACGCGGTGGCGCGCCGACAAGGAAGCAGCTGGAGAGATCGACAGAGACGGTGACCACTTTGGCCAGCAGCGTGTTGGCGTCGAGGTACTGAAGTGTGGGCACGTGGCGATACCTTCGTTGTAGGCGGTGGGGAACCGGTGCTCGGGGGCGAGGCGATAGTTGACGGACACAACGACGACGCAGAGCTCGGCACAAAGGCGGCGGCAGAGCGCGTCGTAGGGGCGGGATGACGTGGAGAAGAGAACGAACCCACCGTCGTGGAACCACGGGGACCGGCTGCTCGTCCATATCGGACGCAGACGACGGGGAGAAGACGCATGCCCAGAAGCGGGGCCGAGAGGTGTCTATGGTGACGTTTCTCACGTGGGTCCAAAAGTGGGTACATAGGGTGGGTAGGGGCGACCGTGGTCACAAAAGGAATTATTTTTTGGCAGAAACGCTCTCCAAATTGCGATTTCTATGGTTGTTCCACCTTTTTGTCCATCAATTAGATGACGGGTGGGTCCGGCGTGAGAGGTAAGGTGGGTCCAAATTAAATTTGGTGAGAAACGTTTTTAATTGTTTTCGCTAGTATAGATTACAAATCTGTAGAGTCGCGCCGTGTTTTCTTTCTATTCAATTTAGGAGAATGTTCAGAGCCAAAATGGAAGTTGATTGTCTGAAAAAGAAATTTCAGACACACGTCCTTGCCTGAACAATAAAAATAAAAAAACTGTTTCTTTCACCACTGAATCAGGATGTAGCAGCACGGAGAAAAGGTTTGACATTGCTTTTGCTGTTTTACATATAGTAATGACTCATATTGAAAAGCCAGAGGTAAAAAGCAATTCATTTTTCACCTGGCGGCACTGGTTGTTCATCAGCTATCACAGCAATGCCAAGCTAGCTGCAAACATCTGCAGTTTTCTGTGCTTCTCATCAGATTCTGTAGGAAATGTACAGAAATCCCCCCCTAGAATGTGTGATCACCAGATTCATCAAACCGGAAAGAATTCCTCTCGCTAGTAAGCCCCATCCCAATGCTTGATCGCTGCACAAGACGGACCAGTGACCGGACGACCTCTGACATTAGTGGCCTGAATTCTGGCTCAGGCTATTGCAAATTGGAAATTGATCAATCAGCAACACTGTACAGCCGTTTGGAGAGGGAAATAGCAACTAAACTGAGAAAATTTACCTGGACACAGAGAGCGATTGCGTCTGCAAACCGAGAGAGCGATTTCGCAGGGTACAACCCCTCCAGTGTTGGATCAACCATTTGATCTAGCAAAGTAGCAAGTCGATGTCGTGCAGGTGCGGAGTAGCCCACCGGCCACTGCACTAATGATTGCTGGGACCTTGGTTGAGAGCTGGAATATTTTTTAGGCAACAGTTATAATTCTGCTCAAAGTTCAAACTCGCAGCTTCATCTTTTAACAGGATAAGTGGCGGCACAATAATCTCCTTGCTCACCTGTCAAATGCTTTACGATCAGTCAGGAGCTCAAGCATGACGACTCCAAAGCTGTAAACACCACTCTTTTGAGAGTACTCACCGGACGCGAAAGGGTCTGTAGCCTAGTGGTTATAGGAGCCCCGGTAGCACCTCAGGTCCTAGGTTCGACTCCTCGTGGGAGCGAATTTCTCAGGATTTAACAGCGTTTGTGCTTTCAGTGGTAGGCGACGTTCCCGTCGACAGCGAGGCACCTGTGGTGACTTCGTCAATCTTGAGGATTTGCCGGCCCGGTCTTCGAAGATGCTCCTAGGGGTAGGGCTTGAGCACTTGTGTTCATAGGATGAGTGTGCGTGCGTTGTGAGTGTCTCTGATGTACTGTGTAATTCGAAAAAAAGGAGTACTCACCTGACATGGTGACCTCAGGAGCTCTGTATCCATCCCAAGTTGTCATCTGATTCCTGAAGTTGTCAATTTGTAAGGGAATCTTTGGATTAAGTTTGTCCATTCATAATCACACTACTAACTCCAAAAAAATGCACTACAATGATTTTTTTTAAAAAGACTTCACGAACCCAAAATCGTCTGTTTTATAAGATGGCTCTGTGCAAGACGTAATGTATCGGAGTAAGCCAATAAGGTCTGACGGACTCCTTTTACCGAGCGTGTTTGGTTTGGCTGGCAAAACTTTAACCGGTCTAAATCAACAGATTTGACCACTAATTAGAAGTATTAAATGAAATCCGTTTACAAAACTACATCTACAACCTCTGGGTTAAATGGCGAGACGAGTCTAATGATATCTTTGACCGCACGATTCGATGATGTTTACTGTAGCATTACTGTATCAAATCATAATTTAATTAGGCTTATTAAATTCATTACGCAAAGTTGCATTCATCTGTGAAAAGATTTTACAAATAAATTTTATTTAGTGATTTCTTTTCTTTGGGGCTAAAATTTAGCCCCTACGAAAGGGCGGGCAAACCCGAGTCCCACCCGGCCCCGCCCTCCCCCCGGCTCCCTCCCCCCGCGCGGCCCGCCCTCCCTCCCGCCCGACTCCCGTGGACCAAAAAAGAAAAACGCTGCCCTCCACCACAAGTTTGTATGTGTGTGTAATATTAACATGCAATAAGCACAGAAAGGCATCTTGAATGGGTGTTTGGGGATGACACGCTCTCACAAGTTGATCCATGTGTCGATCATTGAGAATTGCAGTTAAGGACTGGCACCGAGCATTAACCGACGACCTTGTGTGCACACCCTCTCTGAATAGACGTGTCAATCATTGTGAATCGCACTTAAGGACTAGAACTGTGAAGTTCATGACCCGAACGTGGCGACACCCGCACTGAAGGGACGCGTCCATTCTGGGTGGTAACTGATGTCCACGAACGGACATTTCGGAACGACACATTCACTCCCACTACTATAATAAGAGACAGTTTATGCACGAGATGATCATTGTAGGCCGTTTGCGTTCATGGCTTTAGACGCTAAAATGTTTCCTTCCATGCAAGTCGATTTCTCAGTCCCAAGCTAGGAAGTGAAAGCAGAAGGAACCGTGGGCTAGTACAAGGAATCCGGTACATTCAAGGTGGGAGGCCGTCAATGGAGGCTACGTTGCTATCCTACAGGTATGAATGATCATCAATGGATGGATGTTCGAGACGACATTGCCGTCGTCCTCGTTCCTGTGCACAAATCTCAAATGGTATATGTCTCGTTGCTGCTATGAATACACACACTCACACTTGTGCATCCATGTACCACTTGTGCAGTTCATACATCCTCATTGGAAGATGCACCAGCAACTGCGGCCACACAAGCGGTTTACCGAGCTCAAACGGCGGTCTATTTGCCCCTTTATGCTTTGGGATTGGTTCCTCCCCTCGAAGTTGACCGGGAGTCAGACATGTTTCCTTATTGAATATGAGCATCTCCTGGTCAAACTTTGAAAGCACCTTGATGGGGGAGACAGATTGTTTTGACTGGGTGCCTAGTTGTGGAATTGTAGATTTAGCTTTATTCGCCTACTTCTGTCTGTGAATCTTGATTGCCTGTCGGTCATAGTCAGTCAAAGGAGGTTCCTCGGGTTTTTGTCGTTTCTCCTCCTCGATTTGCCTGATGAAGCAATGAAATTTCACCCGGTCAATTGGTTTCTCAACCGGTGGCTTCTTTGCTTTGAATATTTGTCTATCAAGCTCATCCCGCACTGAAGCATCTAGTTCCTCCTGAGTCTTCTCGTAAGATAATTTCGGTTGAGGCTTCTTCTGCCTCAGCTTCGTCTTCTTCTTTGGAGGAGGGGCGGAGGATGATGAGTAGCTCGTCGTTTGGTACCCTTACCCATAACAGACGGTGGACTCTCGCTTGGGTCCATGTCAACTACAAGACTCATGTTGTGTTCCGTACTTCCAGTTGAAGAAGGCGATACCTGGTGATCTTCGCCTTCAGGCATGGCGGGTGTAGATGAGGCATCAGGACGAGGTGTTAGTTTCGTTATCTTTATGTGAGCCTTGGGCCAAAATATCCAACCGTGCACGGTATCTCCAAGCAACTCTTCCCCATCAGGTCCCGGTAACTCCAGTTCGAGGTCATCTCAACCGTTGACCACTCAGTCGACCAAAACTTTGGAGTAAAATCCAACTAAAAGATCCACGCTCATGAAAGTTTCCCCCGATGCTGGTTTCCAAGAAATACCATAAGCCACCACAATCGTCTTGTTTATGATTTGACCGAGAATGTGACATGCTGACCTCACGGTGATGTCATCCACGGGGTATCGTTCTTGGCTGACTGGGGCGGCCGCTTCCGGTGAGGCTTGGGGTGCTTCCTTGGCTAGGGCGGCTGCTTCCGTGTTTGCTGGTGCTGCATGCGTTGAAGCGACACTATTTTTCCCCTTAGTAGATGGCAGGCTCATTTCATCTGCAGGCCCTTGCTGAGATGATTGTTTGTTAAGAGCAAGGGCCACACACTGGTCAATGATTTCCTCTGTTCTTGCCTCAGCCATATCTACGCGTTCTTGCAATTGTCTTATTTGCCTAGCTTGTTCGTCCTTGGTCCTTTTGCGCTTCTTATAGGAGTCAATGTGCTCATGCCATGTGACTTTTCATGGAATCACACCTTTGCCTTGGCAACGTCTACCATGTTCTGCAGTGCCTATTGCAGCAGAAAGCTCGTCCTTCTCTTGATCAGGTACGAAAGTTCCTTCAGCAGCAGCCCTGATCAACTCAACAAACCTTGTAGTTGTCTGTCTTAGTTGCTCCCCCGGTATTAATGATCCATCTTCGGGATGGAGCATGCCACCATGTGCATAACAGTAATTCCTCACTCGGTCAGGCCAATCTAGAGTTGCCGGTACGACTCCACGTCCCATTATCTCTCGTTCCATCTGATCCCATCTGGGCATGGCCATCTTGTAACCTCTAGGGCCAAGCTTATGAAATTCTTTCTTTTTATCTGTGTTGATTGTGTTGGTTGCAATCAACTTGGCGGCATCCTCTGATTGCTTGCCCTACACAAATGCTTCCCAGTGATCTCTTAACTTTGCATATCCTGGCTGTGAAAAATCGGGTGTAAACCCCTTCTTGATGTAGTCTTTGGTCAGCCGCTTCTTGTACGTCTGAAATGCAATTGCACCCTTCTGCAGGGCCCAAGTGCGCACATCTTTCAAGTTTATATCTTTTGGAAATGAGAAGTGTGCTTGCACCTCGGCCCAAATCATGTTCTTCATTGTGACCGGGACCACATCTGCCCGAACTGGTACTAGCAGTTCATTCTCATCTTCATGTTGATGTTCATGTTGCTCTTCGTCCTGATCTTGATCTTCATGCTCATCTACATTTTCACCTTCTTCGGGTGGTGCAGCTGGTTGGCTAGAGATTTCTTGGAAAAATACCAGCCCCTTCGGTCCATAATGAGATGGAACTAATTCTATTTTTATTCTATAGATTTTTCGCTTAGTACTATGTACAGAAGGGAGAAGTACAGAAGGGAGAAGCTGTATGAGATGAAAACCTCATGTACGGTTTTGGAATGGAGATTTTTTGAATTGAATAGAATGAACGACCGTAACGGATGTTGGCTCAATCTGAAGGAAATTATGCGGAAGCTTTGCAGAATTATTATGCGTCAGTCGCTTTCCAATACCGAAAGTTTATTGGGATGTTGTCCCTAACAAGAGCCGCAATGTGATTTGTCAATTTGACAACATTTTCATGTGGAGCTAATGGCCTCCCATCGTCAGATACTTCTGTGATGATGAAACGCCCCTCTAGCTTCTTCTTTGGCCCGCGTTTCACACCCAACTTCTTCTTGCTGTTCGATGTAGGTTCCTCGAAATTGAAGAACTATTAACTCATTTTCTCTAATTAGTAGGCAAACCTGAAAATCATGACAAGGTACTGGTTTCTATTAATTATACCTCTAATGGTTCTCCATCATTGCTTCCCTGAGCAATTGGTAGCTCCCCCCTCGTTGCCATCACCAGACAAGTTTAGGTAGCTGTCAGCCTCTCTGTGATCTTGTTCTTGTTCATTTTGTGGATCATTTGTCGTATTGTGAGAAATTATATCCAATAGCATTTGCTCCGCTTGTCGTTCCTCTTCTGTTTGCGCCATTGTAACTAAAATAATACGACAAGAATAATATTATGAGGACAAACTATTCTTATGTTGAAACTGTTTTTCTAAATGGTGAAACTAATTTTGTAAATGAGGAAACTAATTTTCTAAATCAGGAAACTAATTTTCTAATAAGGCGGGAGTCGGTCGGGCGAGTCTAAATGAGTCGAGCGAGTTGAGCATGAGGTCGGAAATCTAAACCTAAATCGAGCTAGTGGAGCGAGTCAGGGGAGTCGGGAGTGAGTCGAGTGAGCCAAGCATGAGGTGGGGAATCTAAATCTAAATCGAGCGAGTCAGGGGAGTCGGAAGTGAGTCGAGCGAGTCGGGGTAGTCGGGAGTGACTCGAGTCGAACGTGTGCGTGTAATTGAAATATAAATTCGAATCTAAATTTGAATCTAAATCTAAATTCACATCTAAATCAAAATTGTAATTGAAATATAAAAAGAAATTAAAATTAAAAACTAAATCTAAATTTGAATTTTATACTAAATTCGAATCTAAATCTAAATTTGAATCTAAATGTGAATCTAAATACGAATCAAAATCTACATATAAATTTAAATCTAAATTTAAATCAAAATCAAAATTTATATCTAAACCTAAATTTAAATCTAAATGTAAATGTAAATCTAAATCTAAATCTAAATCTAAATCTAAATCTAAATCTATATTTAAATGTATATTTAAATCTAAATTAAACAACATTTAAAAAAAGGCTGACGTCAGCCAGCATCGGGCTGAAGTCAGCCTCCAAATGCACACCGACAGCGCGCGCGGCGGACGCGGTACCGGTGGTGGCCGGTTGGCGCCTGGAGGAGGGCCGACAGTGTGCGAGGAGCCGGCGGAGGCGTCGACGACGGCACAACATCGACGGCGGGGGTCGACGGTGGAGGACGATGCGGACCGGTGGGGATGGCGGGAGTCGGCGGCAGGTACGACGGTGAGGACGATGTCGACGGCGGAAAGGTGGCGCGATGAGCACCGGGGAATGACGCGGAGCGGCCGGCGGCGGCGGGGACGACCGGCGCCGCTCCGGATTGCGTCGACGGCGGGAGTCGGCTGCGGACGGTAGGGCGCCGCACCTTATACCTTCCCACATTAGTACCGGGGCTCAACTAGCCCCGGTACTAATGTTCACATCTGTACCGGTGCACAATGAGCACCGGTCTAGTTGAGCACCGGTACTAATGTGGCTTTTCATTTTACGCCATATGTGAAAAGCACATTAGTACCGGTTCTTATTAAGGCTCGGTACTAATGTGTTTTTCATTTTGTTCCCTACTGTTTTCGTTTTAGTTTTATATATTGATTATTTGATTATAGTAAATCATATACAACGCATAAAATAGCAGAATAAATTTAGTAAACTTTCTTTACATAGATACTATAGAATCATAAATGAACAATCAAAATTAAAATTTTCTTATCATTAAGCTAGTAATATCTTCTAATTGTTCTTTTTTGTCCGTGACTTTAACAACCGAAAATGAATTTATTTGTTCAGGCAAAAACTTTCTTAACTAGCACATCTAGTGTAATTAATATGGTAATCATGATTTAGTCTTGCTCATGTATGTTTTTACATAAATTTATTATTTAATATCTGATAATGCTAAAAAAGTGAAATAATTAATAGTTTTGTTAAGAAAATAGCAAAATACTTACAATACTTTGTTACATGAGCACAATTAATAGAACTTATTATACATCACCATCTAAGGGAATGTTAACAATCTTCCTCTTCACGAATGTCCCTTGGTTGTGATCACGACGTAAGTATATATGGAGTGTCCTCTTCGGCTAACAGGATGCTTGGGTCAATCTTGACTGAAAATGGAGGAAGACCATCAAATTGATCATAATCTTCTGTAATGTCAGTCTTGTCCTCAACTCCAACGATTTTTCTTTTTCCCAGTAGAACTATGTGAAGCTTTGGCTCATTATCAACAACACCCTTATCATCACCCTTATTTATTGGTGGTTTGCTCGACATGTCTTTCGCGTAGAAAACTTGAGTCACATCATTGGCTAGGACAAATGGTTCGTCTTTGTATCCAATCTTGTTAAGATCCACTATTGTCATCCAAAATTTGGCTGTCATTACACCTCCTCTAGTATTTTTTACCCACTGACACTTAAAAACTGAGATTTTTAAAGGTCTGTAGTCCAACTTCCATATCTCTTCAATGACACCATAGTATGTTTCTAGGTTTCCATCATCGTCTGTTGCATCTATACGGACACCGCTGTTTTGGTTTGTGCTCTTTTGGTCTTGGGCTCTCGTGTAGAATGTGTATCTGTTTATCTCGTATCCTTGGAATGTAAGTACTGAGATAGATGGACTTCTAGCCAACCATTGCAGTTGCTCTGCAATAGTGTTATCACCGATAAGCTTTTTCCGCAACCATGATGTGAAGTTATCATTGTGATGACATGTAATCCAGACTTTCGTTTGTTTGAGGCCCGTACAATGGACTTGTGCTCCTCCCTGTATGGAGCCACTAGGGATGATTGTTGCAGGACAGTGGAATGTGTTGTACGAAATAACATTTCATCCATATCCATCCGAGATTTCTTCCCTAGTGTGCCCTTTCCCCTGAGTCTCCCCTCAGGGCGTGATACAGGGAGTCCAATCAGAGCAAGCTCATCAATAAAGTCGACACAAAACTCAGTGACCTCCTCTGTAGCATATCCCTTTGCAATGCTTCCTTCGGGATGAGCGTGATTACGGACATACTTCTTGTAACCAGACATCAACCGTTCAAAAGGGAACATGTTGTGTAAATACACAGGTCCGAGGCTGACAATTTCTTCAACTAGATGCACTAGAAGGTGGGTCATGATAGTAAAGAAAGAGGGTGGAAAGATCATCTCAAAGCTGACGAGGCATTGCACGACATCTTTCTGCAACTGCACTAGATTGTCTGGATAGATTGCCTTCTGAGAGATCTGGTTGAGGAATGAACAAACCTTGACAACTGCCAATCTCACATTCTCTAGTAGAATACCCCTTAGTGCAACAGGCAACAATTGTGTCATCAACACGTGGCAGTCATGAGCCTTCAGATTTGTGAATTTTTCTCTTTGTAATTTATTATTTGTTGTATATTTGAGGAGTAGCCCGTTGGGACCTTAATACTGTTCAAGTAATCAAACATCATCTTCTTCTCTTCCTTGCTCAAGGTGTAACTAGCAGGGGCCAACCAATTTCCCTTATCTCTCTTTTCGGGATGCAGGCTTTCTCGTTGTTTCATAAAGTTAAGATCCCGACGAGCTTCAAATGTATCTTTTGTCTTTCCGTATACACCTAGGTGACCAAGAAACTTCACGCAAAAATTCTTCATCACATGCATCACATCAATTGCATTGCAAACCTCAAGGATTTCCTAATAAGGAAGCTCCCAAAATATCGACTTCTTCTTCCACATGGGTGCACGTCCATCCTTGTCGTTTGGAACAGATTGGACACCAGAACCTTTCCCAAACACTACCTTCAAATCTTTCACCATAGAAAATACAAGTTTACCATCATGGTGCAATGGCTTCTTACGTTTTTATCCAACACCTTCAAAATGATTTATTCCTTCTTCCCTTAACGGGTGCTTAGGAGGAAGAAATCGACGATGGCCCAAATACACAATCTTTTTACTGTGTTTTAGATACACACTGCAAGTATCATCTAAACAGTGTGTGCATGCTCGGTATCCCTTGTTTGTTTGTCCTGATAGATTACCAAGTGCCGGCCAATCATTGATGGTGACGAACAACAATGCTCATAGATTGAAGGTCTCCTTTTGGTCCTCATCCCACACAGGTACACCTTCTTTCTTCCATAATGTTTTAAGATCCTCAACCAATGGTCTCAGATAAACATTGATGTCATTGCCTAGCTGCTTTAGGCCTTGGATGATTATTGGCATCATGATGAACTTTTTTCATGCACAACCATGGAGGAAGGTTGAATATGCATAAGGTCACGGGCCAAGTGCTATGACTGCTACTGAACTCACTGAATGGACTGAATCCATCCGTACTTAAACCAAACTGAATGTTCCTTGCGTATTGTGCAAAATCGGGGAATTCCCGATCAACTAGTCTCCACTGCGACCCATCAGCGGGATGTCTGATCTTGTCATCTTGTTTACGCTCCTCTTTGTGCCAACGCATCAACTTTGCACTAGCCTTGTAACATCCCGTAAATTTGATTGGTGTGAATTTCTAAAAAATTTAAAACTTTTTATTAATTGTTGGATGCTACCAAATTTTGAAACCAATTGCTGGCCTCCCTCTCAAATTCTATATAAATAAAACCCAATTATAAAAATATAAATTCAAATTATGGTATAAATATGTGATTTGGATTTTATGGAATTTATTTGGATTTATTTTAGTGTATTTTGAATTTGAAATAATTCAAATTCAAATCTAAAGTTTATATATAAGTTCAAACTATTTTCAAACCTCTAAACTAACCTAAGGGCCTGCTAAGTCCCGAGAAGTCCACCGGAGCCCCTCGTTCTCTTAGCCGCGTTCGCCCGAGCACCCCGTTCTTCTGCGCGGCCCAGCTAAACCAGCCCAACACAGCCCACGTTCGCTTCTGCCGCTGATGAGGCACTGACGAGCGGGACCCACCCCGGTCTTCGTCCTCGTCCCGCCGGTCGCCCCTTTCACACTACTTTTCCCCTTCCGTGCCGCCGGCCGCGCGCACACGTGCGCCGCACGATGGGACGCGCCACCCGGCTGGCATGGACGCCGAGCCAGGAGGTGCACCCGGTTGAGCGACCCAAGAGAATCCTAGGGGGAAGGACCCCTTTGCCCCTCTCCGCCATGCCACCAGGGGAGCTCCCCGCCATTAGGGAGCGGCCACGTCGACCAACGCACTGCGGCCACCAATTGGAGCACAGCTTGGATGACTATGCCCCTGCGCCGTCTCGACCGAGCCTTATACCCAGGGTCAAGCCCCACCTGCAAGCCACAACACCCCTGGGGTTTTGCCCCTGCTCCTGTTCCGTCGCCGGGGGAGAGAAGAAAGAGAGGAAGTGGAAGAAGAGAGGAGAAGGAGGCGGGACAAGCTGCACACGCATCGCCGACGACGCGCTGAAGCCGAAGCTGCCAAGACTCGGGGCCATTCGTGCGGAAGATCAAGCCGTCCGTGACAAGCAGGAGCCGGAGCAGAGGAGGACGCCGTGCCGCCGCATCACCTCACCGCGTCGCCGTCTTCACCAGGCCGCCCACGACTCCACCATCGCCCCAATGTGAGCCAGCCGCCGTCCTTGCTTCTTCCCTCTCCCTTGAACTGCCTGCAATGTTTGGGAGCGCACCCCTGCGCTGCGCCGGCCGGCCATCGTGCCGTGCTTTTCCGCGAGCTCGCCACCGTGGTACACCCCCGCGCCGCGTCGGACCTTGCCGTCTCACGTCACCTAGTGCTGGCGCGATGCTGTGTACCCCGGCCTTCGCACTGCTTATCGTTATTGCAGGTGCACACGCTTTCACCGCCTTCGCCGCCGTGGCGCACCGCGGACCCCCGTGCCGCGCGCATCCACGTGCGCACGCTACTGCACCGCTTAAACCTCGTGCGCGCGCTCGTTTGCTTTTGGCCAGATGCGCGTGCACCCCAGCAACCGCTCTGGGACCGCGCGCACACCGGTTCGGTCGCGTCGACGCCGGTGAGTTCTGCGTCGACACTGGTGAGTTCCGCCTCGCCGCGCCGCCCCGCCGAGCTGCTCTGGAGAAGGGCCGTTTCGTGCCCCGCTCCGGCCCCTAACCTCACCGGGATGCTAACCTATCTAACCTCGTCGCGCCGCGCTGTTGTTTCGCCATGTTCCGCCATCGCCGTCGCTGGAACGCCGCATGCCGCGCCACGCTGTCGCTGCGCCACGGCCAGTCGCACAGGCGAACCCCAGCGAAGTTCTGGGAGTGCCCGTGCACTGGGCCGTGAGGTTCAGGGGCCAACACTAGACTTCTGGCGCCCTAAGCTCTAAGCAGGCCGACGCGTGGGCCTTAGCCCATTAAGGCCCAGTAGCCGGCCCTGTTTAATATCGCGCGATTTATGTTTTTCGAGGGTGTCCGATGGACTTAGCTTACTGGGCCCTTTGGGCTGAGTCCACTGGGCCGAATTTGGCCCACTACCACTTTCGGCCCAATAACGGTCCACTAACCAGAGTCGCTGAGGTCATAATGACCTCATGCTGACGTCATCGTGTATTTTAAAAATAAAAATCATTTTCTGTTTTATAAATGAATTTGATAATTATTCTATAAACCCTTTAACCTTTGAAAATTCATAACTAATTATTTATAGCTCTGAAAAATATGAAACCAGTTTCATTATTTTTCTAAAATCGAGGCGTTGTTGTTTGTAGATTGTTTGGGTCTTTCTGTATCTTCTAAAATTGAGTTTCTTTGGATTTATGCCTAGATGCTTGTCAGTAATTTAGTGTCTCGTATCTCGTGCTGAGCAGACCCGAGCTACGAGCTCGAGGAGGAGAACGACCCCGACTACAACCAAGACCAGGACTACGGATGCCAACCAGGTGTCATGTCACTCCCGACCATATAGATCACATGCATGCTTTTAGCTGCTAGTGCTTAATTATTATTTATGGATGTTTATGAAATGCATAGGTAATCTTTTAGCCATGCCTTGATTGATTTATCCTGTACCTTGAACTTCCTACCTTTGGAACTAGCTACAGACCCCTAGCTAGTTCCCGATACTTTCTATCCATATATTTTACCCTTAGTTATGGATGGATCTCTGGTTTGGACTAAGATTGGGACATCTCGGTATTCTAGCGTGTGTTTTGGGTGACTGTGTTGGCGTTTCTTAACATCACCACTAGGCACTGTGGGTAGCGTGAGCGTGTAAGAAACTCCCGGGTACACTGACGAGTGTGAACGAATCCGCAAGTGCATGGATACAATGTTGTAGCACTTCCCCTAGGGGCATGAGTATTCCCAAAGGGTATCGTTCCAAGGAATGGTGTGCACTATCTTCTACTCTAATATGGACGGTCCAAGGACACCAAGCTCAGCTATGGTAGGGGAGAAGGTGAAGGCTTCCTAAATGTATCGATCAAGGTCGTATCGTCTCACGGTATGGAACTCACTACGGGGCGCCAACCCACCTTAGCTGTTTAAGGCTAGGCAATATGTTCTGGCAATGGGGCCCAACTCGGTACACAGGCGCGGAGGGTTTCAAAGGGTCCAACAGGCTGTCACCACTGCAGCCTACCTCTATCGTTACACAAATGCACTTGGTCTACGTAGGATAACCAGAGTCCAGACACCACGTCTGCACTCCCGAGAACTACTATAGCACGGTGACGTCTGCCCGGCCCATCTACAACACTATAGCAATCCGTATAAATACAGAACTACGAACGTAAGCAAGTATGGACTAGATCGTACCTTATCAGATCAGGATAGGTTAGGAAGAACAACTGCTGACATATTTAAGAGCCTCAACTAGATCAAAGGAGTGATTCACAGACAAACAGATAAATGCACTTGCATATGTATTCAACTAGATCGAAGGGTTGTGTTCATGAAGAACACAAGCTTCTAGTTCAAGAACACAAGAACATATCAATCATGCAAGAACACACTTTAGTCTAAATGAGATATGTCGCAATACTTACTTTGGTCTAAATGAAGAACAAAGAAGAACTCCTTCATCTCACCTTCACTTCCCTCTCTACCTAGCACTCACACACACACACCCTACATGAGGAATGAGATGAGAGGAGAGCTTGGATGTGTCTCAAAAGTGAGCCCCTCTCCTCCTATTTATAGAGGAGGGATGGCTTGCTTTGGTGCTATAAGTGCTCCATCTTGTGCAGCCTCCCTGGGCGCGGCCAATGGCATGTGGACACGTGGCAGTGAAGAACCGGGCCAAAACCGACCTCGGGGCGAGAACCGGAGCATCCAAGGTGATCTGCGCGTTGAACCACTATTAAAAAGGAGGAAATCAGGCCGAACCGGTGGCTGATCGGGGGCGAATCGGGGCCAGCCGCGGAACCCGCGCCACCGCCTCCCGCGCTTTCTTCCGCGGTAGACGCGTGTCCCGGGCGGGGGGCCTTCCCGCGCACGGAGCTGCGCCCACGCACGCGAGCGTCAGCGCACCGCGGCCACCCGGTCGGATGCCGACGCGTGGCCAGGGCGGGGAGATCCCGCGCGCCTGTTCGGCCAACTTGGTGATCCGCGTGAGCGCCGGGGCTCCAACCAGGGGCTGCCATGTCACCAGGCCGAGCCACCTCTGCTGCTTGCGTCATCGATCCGCGCCGGATGGAGGGTGCCAATGGATGGCCGCCACGTGGTTGGCCCTCACGCGCGCGCTGCGCGCCCGCATGGCATCGCTGCACTGGGTGGTGGCCAACCGCATCCCGCCACGTGGCCTGCATGCAGACATTGACCGGTGGTAGCATGGGCCCCACAGTGACGTCAGTTGTTTTGTCATTTTCCTATCTTCTTCATACGAACTCCGATGTAGGCATATAATATGTCCATTTTGATCGTCTCGACGAGCCCGTCGCAATGGTGCAGTCCAAATTGGCATTTAAGGTTGTTTATGATGACATCATTTAATAGCCATTGGATCACTTGCTCTTAACTGTACCATTTGGCACGCATTTTGGTGCATCCTGCAACAAACACTAGAAACACCAACACTTGTGGAAATCTTTAGTATCAAGCCCTATTCTAGTGTTGATGATCCTTTTACATTTATTTTATGCAGATACTGACGGTGTAAAAGTAGCACTTAACAGCCGTCAACAACACCCCTACACTTGACCTTTGCTTGTCCCGAGTAAAGGGAGTCAGATCAAGGTGAGACACGATATCCAAAGGTGTGAAGCGAGCATAAGAGATATTCCAAACCATACCTTGTACTTGTGAACTCTGTGAAGTGTCTATCATGCTATCTTGGGTAGTTGATGATTGGAACGGTCATGAATCAAATCACTTCTGCTCATCATGTCAAGTAACTTGGGGTTTTGCAATAAATTTTCAAAACAAACCTTGCTTAGCTCTTCATTTCATTCTCTCATATTGCTCAATGTGTATATGTCCTCACCAAGGTATTAGATTGCCTTTCTTCACCCTACTTCTAATGATGGCTATATGTGGAGCTCAGGGTAGGATAAAGGATAAGGCATACTTGTATCACATGTATTGCAAAGTCAAAGACTAGATCCACAGAGAAAATCAAATCACTCAATCAGATCAAGATGTGCACGTGTATGAATATGTTGAGTATGGTAAGGTGGATACTAGGCCTGGAATGGGTGCTAGATATTACCATAAATATATGATGAATGTTGGTTGATGGTAAGGTGGACACTAGCCCCGGAATGGATACTAGTTATTACCATCTAAGTTATGGAACTCCTTTTTGCATGACCATCTCTCTCGTTTTTCTCCTTTATTTTTGGACATGAGCTATTCTTTCTTTCCTCTTTTTTTCATCATGCTTTGAGCATGTGTCTCTCTTTTCTTTTCTTTTCTTCTTTTTTTATAGCCCATGTCTCTTTTTGAAGGACACTTTTGGAGGGAGAGGTCACACCACATATGGAGCTTTATTTTTATGAAATGGATGAATGATACAATGCTAACTTCCAGGGTAGAAGTATAGCAAGGGGAAAATGGTGGTGTGCACATGAATCTTGATCATGAAAGTAATGAAAAGAATTCTCACAAGGGTCACAGAATTTGAGAAAGCTCAATGCAATAACAAGCAGCATATGAGTATAAGGTTTTCAACTAAAACATCATATGGCTTTGGTAGGACGGTGGCATATCAAAGAGGAGCTTTGCAAAGGATTTTCAAGTTTTCAAATAAAATTCCCAAGCACTCAAACATAAAGAGCGAAGATCTTATCATCAAACCATATCACAAACGTCAACTACTTAGATAAGCATGAGTTCCCTAATGATATTTGTTCACAAGCATCAAGATGATAAGTAAGGAATAAAACATATGCAAGCCAACCACAGGAACCATGTAGAGCAAGCATAGCATGAATTGCTGAGTTTGGTTTCAAAAGATAGGAATTAAAATTCAAACAAACTCATGGATAAGGTAGAGTGAGATAGAGGATGCACATACCATCACTTCTGAAGGATAAGAGATCAAGGAAGACCAGTGGTGATCCGGCTCACCATAAGGCAGCCGGCTCACTCTAGTTTACCTTGCTCTTGTCATGAAGGTGTAGTCGATGTTGTGCAGCTCTTGTGTGGGAGTTCTCTAGTGGATATGTCGATGATGAGCTAGAGAGAACTCCCCCACACTGGTGGTTGAATTTGGTGATGTTCTCCATATGACAAATGAAAACAAAAGATGGATGCCACTAGTTCGAGAACCATAGAGCCCTTTATTCAAATTCAAATATTTTTGTTGTTTTTATTTTATTTTATTTTATTGCCACCATGTCATTTGCTCGAAAGGGTTAGACCAAGATTACACTTCATACACAGAGGGGAATATACTTACCTTGGACCTTTGAGACGTCATATGTACCACCTTTGCATGTTGTGCAACATGAATCTGACACCTCAACTTACCTTCCCATTTGAATTTAGCTCGATGACTTACCCATTCAAATTTGACAATTTTTTGCAGGGGTTAGTCAGCATATAGGCAACCAAGATCTATGAAAATATAACTCCAAGGTTCATCAATCAAAACTCGACACCATGTCTTGTTTTGACTGAAGAAGACAGTTTTAACCTAAGCACCACGCTTAATTTAAAACAGTCTATGGACGTATGTCAAGATCATGCATTCAAACTAGAGCATACGAACAGAGATAAAGGAAACATGCATGCATGATCAAGCTATTTTCAAAAGGGACATAAGCATGAGCATATGACGGTGAACCTCGGGCAACCTCCCGGAAGGGCTTTGTTTAATGTCAAAAGCAGGAGTTACCTAGCTAGTGGGCAAGATGCAAGAGCTTACATCATCTTCATACCAGGATAAGATTTGGTCGAGTAGGAACTTTACTCAGGATGCTCACATACCTCCCCCACACTTGAAGTTTGCATTGCTAGGCAACAAAACTCAAGTGTGTGGTGATCAAACTTCCTTTTGTAAATGTCCCCTCACCAAAGCTTACCTTAGGTGTTGCATATGATGTAGCTCACATGTTCGGAGGCGTCACCTGTCCATCTTTCTTTTCAATCTCCACCTGAAAGGTTAGTGACCAAAAATACCCAAAGGATAACTTATCCTAAAAACATGTTCTTGCTTTTATTCGAAAGGGAAATCAAACCTATGCTGATCCAGGCTATCTCCTGGTACTGCTTTGTTTATTACGGTCATAAGCTCAACCATGGGAGATTTCTCTTGCAGCCACATTGGTGCTGTCCTTCCCATCTCACCACAAATCATTGATGAATCGGTGAAGCTCCAGCTGCAAGGTTAGTGCCATATATACGAACCCGAGTCCAAAGGATGACAAAGCTAAAAGCGGACATGATCATTCCAGGGAGGCTGAGACAGCTCCTAGGGTGATCATGGGACTCGAGAAGCTATAGCACTAGGGTGGTGAACCTCGGAGATGGAAGGTTGAGCACTGAGGCTAGTGCTCTCGCAACTGATCTCCGACTGAACTCAGCTCAGAAAAACACACAGCCTCCAAAAGAGGATAGAGTAGAAACTCAAACGACCGGCGTACGTTAAGGAGCTAGAGTTCGGGTGAAGGGTGAGGTTAAGCTCATCCTTCCCTTAGGTAGAGGGACCGATGTTCTCATCAAATTGATGAAACATCCTGAGGTCTAGCCTAAGCTTCCAATGGGAGATTATGGATAAGCTGGAAAGATCAGCTCCCATTGGGCATCAATCAAGTCAAGCATAAGATAAGAAGTAAAGCTTCTCTTGACTGATCGACATCGATCGATGAGCTTAGCACACTCGATTCGATCGGTAAGTGATCATGCTCCTTCGGTCAAATAGATGAATCCTCATGGATTATAAAGTAGAGACTGATGCCTCAGTCCATACGTAACCATGGTGCTAGGCACCTCAGCTCAAACCGAGACATAAGAACATGATAAGTCTATCGTACTCTCCTTAGGAGATCATAACTAGGATCAGACAAATCATCCTGGCTGAGAATGATTCGTCCTTTCCTAATTACTCTCTCCATCCTCCCATGAGACAAGGTCTCGGGGAGAAGGTCTAAGAAGAGGTGCGAGAGAGGAACCCAAGGGTAGACTCTGCGCTTAGAAATCTTTCCCTTAGATTCCTGCTAATTAGAAATGATGTCTTCAGCCAGAGCTTAAAGCCTCAGCTCGGCTGATGATGGATCTAGGTGGCTCAACATTTCCTCTGACAGGCACCTCATCGACCGGGATGCAAGGGGAGCTGAAATCCCGGAGGGTTTCCACGATCTCTTTTCCCTCAACAGCGTCCAAGTGCACAAAGAGCCTTCAGAGAGAGCATTAAGCCGCATGGCATCGTCCTTCTATAACCCATACTAGAAGCACTGAAGTAGCATCCAATCGGGAATGTGGAGTACTGAGCAATCTTCCGCCGAGGAGGCGAAACGATTCCATGCCATTCCTAGAGATTCCTCCTCACCTTGCTTGAGACTGAGAATCCTTATCCTCAACGAGATGACACATCATATCGGGAAGAATCGGGAGCAGGAAGCTGCTCTCAAAATTTCTCAAGTGAGGTAGTCTCTACCAAAATAACAGTGCTAATCCCGCGCTTTCCTAGAGAGGGATAGCGAGAAAAATTCCCTTTTCCGAGCATCCGGTGATTCTCCGATTTTACCCGGAGTTTCAACCAGACACTCGTAGTCTCTCACATGATCAAAGGGGTTCTCATGAATGACCCCGAGAAGGAAAGATCCTAAATTAGCTTCATGAGAGAGGGGCGAATCCGACAGCCAGATGAAAGAACGGGTTCTGACAAGGACGGCTCTGAGGGTTCACACCTCGAAGGTGGAAGGTGTTTACAAGGATAACCTTCCATGGATAATGGGGGTAGAGGTAGAAGTAAAGAAAACGAAAAGGTATCTCAAAGGGTAGCAGGGATAAAGGTAGAAGAAATATGAAAAAAGATAAATACGAGGACCACTAGGTTCGAAGATAGATACAACAACTGTTCCCCGGCAATGGTGCCAGAAATGCTTGTTGGCGTTTCTTAACGTCACCACTAGGCGCCGTGGGTAGCATGAGCATGTAAGAAACTCCCGGGTACACTGACGAGTGCGAACGAATCCGCAAGCGTACGGATACACCGTTGTAGCACTTCCCCTAGGGGCATGAGTATTCCCGAAGGGTATCGTTCCAAGGAACGGTGTGCACTATCTTCTACTCTAATATGGATGGTCCAAGGACACTAAGCTCAGCTATCGTAGGGGAGAAGGTGAAGGGCTTCCTAAATGTATCGATCAAGGTCGTATCGTCTCACGGTATGGAACTCACTACAGGGCGCCAACCCACCCTAGCTATTTAAGGCTAAGCAATATGTTCTGGCAATGGGGCCCAACTCGGTACACAGGCACGGAGGGTTTCAAAAGGTCCAACAGGCTGTCACCCCTGTGGCCTACCTCTATCGTTACGCGAATGCACTTGGTCTCCGTAGGATAACCAGAGTCCAGACACCACGTCTGCACTCTGTTGAAGGTCAATTTCCGTCAACCAAGAGCACTTGTTACACTTTGGCTTGAGCTTTGAATTATAACTAACCCGCCACTAGGCACACTAATGATGTAACAAGTTCACACTTGCATGTGGTTTTTGGAGTATGTTGTTTACGTAGGAATTAAGTACCCAAATGAGGACTTCCGGGAAGAGTTCACCAAGCACTTTATGAGAAGCTCACGAAGCCCGGCACAAGTCAAGACACGAAGTGAACACGACTCCAAATGACCCGAGGACCAAAGCATGAAGCCGTGAAACTCCGAGGACCCGAACGGAAGATGCGGGAGTTTGCGCGCTAAGCACCCTTATCTAAACCGCGGGTAAAATGACGTCAAGGACCCACATGGACTTCGACAAATATTCAAGAAAGTGCGAGAAGCATCATGGAGGAAGATGGGCCTGAACCGAGCCGAAAAGGGCCCATGCCGACCGGCCTGGGGTGTTTCGGGCCCAGTTCGGCCTCCCCTTTGACCTACACGCTCCTCGGCTCATTTATACCCCCTGCCTCCGATGGCCGCCACATCCATTCATCAGAACTCGGCGAAACCTAGAAGTGAGCACCGGAGGGAGACGACGGCGGCAGAGACCTCGAAGTTGTCTAGGGTATGGCCTAGGCCAACCCTAGCCGCCATGGCCGCCCTGCGTGGTTGTGCCATGGCGGAGTTCTGGAGCTGCGTGTTCATCATCTTAGGTATGATCTCAGTGGTGATGATGTAATACATACTTTCATGTGACTAATGACAATCATGTTTTCCGATCTTTAAGCGATTCCATGTCTCCGTCTTTACTTTCTACCTATCGTGAATATGATTTGATCCTTAGTCTAATGCTAGTTTAGACTACATAGCATGCTTTATGTAATCGTGGTGATTAGATCTAGTATGTTGACCCTTCATGATTGGTAGACTTGTCCATGTATGGGCACGCTTGTGGATCCCCCGCTTCATTAAGGGAGGATCGTGACAGGATGATTTCCCCCGAACGAGCGGATGTCTTCGGGAGGTAGGCCGGAGGTAGGAGTTTAAGGATGCTTTTAGATGAGATGCATGATTTGTTGCTCGTTTGCCGGAACTACAACCAGAAGGCGCTAGGCTTAGTTGTCTCCTTGGTGCCGCTTTACTTTGCCTATGTTTGTGTACGTGATCAACCTTGTGCCACCACACATACACCCTTAAAGGTTACCTTATATGCAATCTACACTTAATGTTAGGTTAGTTTGGTTAGACGAGGTAGAGATCCTTAGCAGTTTGCTTCCGATCCTTGGATTGACAAACCTTGGGGGACCCCCCTTGGTGAAAAAGGCACCAAGTCACCCGTATGCTTGCGGTGAACTTCCACATGGTTTTGAACCGTCAACAAGCCCTTTTTCTGGCGCTGTTGCCGGGGATCGGTAACTCGAACCCTAGGGTGATCTACCTTTCTATTTGACTAACCCTAATTTTTATTGTTGCATATACCCTTGTTTTCCTATTTGTGTCCTTGAAAGTAGGTCAAAAGCTAGACACAAGATGTTCGATAAGTTTTCTACATACACACCCCAACAAGATGATTGCGACATCAAGATTCGCTCTTTAGTGGTAGGTGCTAACTTTGGTTAGTGGCCCATCATCCGCTATCGAGCCCACACCCTACACAAGAGCATGTGAACAAGGTAAGTCAACATGTCAATTAAAATTTTAAGACTAATATTTTGTGGAGATTTGTTTGTTCAAGCAATAGGTATTGGAAGCAATCACGATGCCCCCGAAATCACAAGATCAAGCTCTTCAACATCTTCAAAGTTTCTGTTCGCATTGATTTTTGCACAGTCTCATGGGAAGAACAATAGGGTATCTTTCAATATTTAGAAACCCCACGAAGTTACGCTTCCAACGAGTCAAGAATCAAATCGATCGGAGGTTCCTACAAGCGGATATAGCCGAATCACCGATGATTGCACATCCTGAAAATTTCTGGACAGCAAGCAAAGCTGAAGTAAAACACCCATAACTCCCTCATTTGGACTTCGATCAAGATGGATGAGTACCCGTTGGAAAGGTAATTTTATAAATTTTTCAATAGAATTATATTTTGGTATATGTTCTGTTATGTATACAGGGGGAAATCCAAAGAAGAGGCAGCTGCAATATGATGAGAACAAGATGGCGAAGGTGAGGACGACAACAACGAAGAGGAGCTTAGGGAATGCTTCCGCTAGACCACTCATGAAGAAATTCAGAGGTTTGGAACAAAACAAAGACCCCTAGAGCATTGGCACATGAAGACACAAGTTGGCGACATCCGGTGCAAGAAGATGTTTGGAGCAAATCACGAAGGATTACACACATAAGACAACATCCAATGGCGCGGATATTTTGGGCTCTCACACGAAGGATCATGGAACTACATGAAGACATTTAAGACATGTGTGAAGCCACGCAAACGAAGAAGAGGAGTGATCCTACACAAAGCAACCTTGACGACATGTGGCACGAAGGGAGGATTTGAGAAAAAGTCTACGCGAGCCACCTTCGATCATCAAGGATTGTTCGCTTTCAACTCTGGAGGATCACTTATGATGAAAAGCTCGAAGGCTAAGGTACACATTAATCTCTCAAGGTAGTTTTGGATATGATATATTTCTTTTGATATATTCATGTTCTTATCCAATAGTATGATTCGATTCTATGCCTTGCACCTTTAATGATCATGTTGATAGGCTAGAATTTCTTGAGTATGATAAAGAGGCTATGTTGTGCTTGAACACCTTTGATTCACTTGCCTAATGAACCCATGCCTAATGAGAGCTTTAGCGCTGAGCAAGAAACTTATGCTACCTTTAATCACAACATGTTTTGTTCACCAAATTTAAATTGTGGTTATGATTGCATATGTTTGTTTCACACTTTGCGAATCTTGGACTTGCTTCGTGCTTGGTCACGCTCGTGACCTTAAAAGAGCGTGTGTCAGGAGAAAACCCGAGTTTCACTAACCATGCAGGTCATTAAACCTTAATAAAGAGAAGAGAAGTCATGCCCTAAAGGAATTGCAAGCTCGTGCATCGCCTCCCCCGAAGCAAAGGAGGAGAAGGTGACGATGATGCAAGTAAATGATCGGGCAAGCCTCTCATCAAGTAAAATGATCGTGTCAAACATGGAGAGTGGATCAAAGCTGCATGGACATCTTAAAATCTTACATGAAGAACCATGGCTTCACGACCACGAAAAGGTACGTAAGAAAGTCAAGCTCTATGACTTTAAATGAAGCGCTTTGCGGGAGGCAACCCGTTTTCTTTTGTTTATATATATATATGATCGTCTACATTGTGATCTTAAACTGAAACATCAAGTAACATTGTACCATTGCTCTAATAAATACTACAACACCATGTTGTTTGATTTAAATGCTATTGAGGGAGCACTTTGTTCTTGATCTTGGAAAACTTGTAGACCTTTTTGTGTGCCTATTAGTGTTAGGTTCTTTTTCTTTTGTGTCTTTTTAGCGAGAAATATGAAGTTGGCACCATCCTTTAACTCTAAGCTTGTGGCTAGTTAATTTAGGCTAACTCTTGCATTTGTTTTAGACAACCACCATATCATTTTGTTCATCCATGTCATATTGCATTACATGTTTTTGTGTTGATCTAACTTTTTGTCCAACCAACCTAAGCCTTCCCATAGCCCCCACCAAACCGTAGCCAACAAGGGTAGGGTTGACTTGTGTTGATTGGCTTGCACTATTCCGGTTGGCCAAGCCCACCTCTATCCCTTGCTCTAACTAAAAACTTTAACTAGCCCTCCTATGAGAAAACCTTTCACACCTTTAGCCATCCTAAAATCATAGGTTTGTTTTTCATAAAAAAGACTCTTAGCACCACCTTAGATAGAATTTCTATGCTTGACTCCCTCTCTTCAAAATTCTTATTTGAGCCAAAAATATAGGACCCATAACCTACCCTTAAAACCTTGTTAGTTTGGTTGTTTGATCTTTTCAACCCTTGCTAACATTTGCTCGTGCTAACTCTTTGCATTTGCATTTTGTATCCCCCTCATTGTCATCTTCCGTTTTATGACAGCTTGGTCTTTTTGTGAAACTTTATGATGAATGCTTTCATATCTATGTTAATGCTTGTCAACATGCGTTACTCCTTTTTGCAATCTTGTGTAAACATGGTGTTTAGACATGATTGGAGACCACCATCATTCAGTTTTACATACCTTGCTATCTTGTTGCATTGGTTGGTTTATAAACTTTGCAATGCGCCCTACTTATCTTACACTATAAGGAATTGTTAATCTTGGAATAAGCATGGTGTTTTGACCTTGGTTAATAAATCTTTATGGCAAGGGAAAAGTTTGGCAACCACTTTGTAAGCATGGAGCTTAGAATTCGGTGTAAACATTATTTTGTCTTTATACCATCCTATCATTTGCATGCACCCTTGCACACACGTACACCCACTAGGTTTTTAATTTTTCACTAGATTAACTATGCCACAAGTTAAGATCTTAGAGGATGTCTTTGGTTTGTCGGCATAGAGTGAGTATTCCCGACCGTCACCTCGGGGGTACTTTGTGCTTTAAAATTGTTTTGCAGGCATTGTGAATCACTCCCATGAATTCATGAAATCAAGATCGTCAACACCTCCAAAGGGACAACATGGAAGGAGGTGAAGATGGAAACGATTGGGACAGAGGCTTGTGACAAAAGGTGGACGTTGGAGGACAATCAAGACAAAGTGAAGAGTATGACGATCCACACATGGCGGTAAGACTTAAAGATGGTTCATCATCTTCCATGCTTAGCAACATGCTAAGCATGGGGGAGGATTTGGTGGACATGAGAAGACCGCATGGAGCAAGGATCATGATTCTTCTTCCATGTTAAGCACAATGCTTAAGCATGGGGGAGACCGCGCTACACTTCAAGCATCAAAGGATGGTAACAAATCCTCAACCCTCTTTTTGTCCTCGTCTTTCTATATGCTTGTACATATGTTTGTGCCTTCAACAACCTTAGATGCAACCTTTGTATATCTCTCTATAGAATAACATGGCTACTAGGAGTACAACCTAGGTTTGTTTTTGTTTTCAATAATAATCACTGTTACCTTGTGCTCACCATGATGATATCTTGTATGGTCTTACTTATGGAAATATGATGATTGTTGCCACTTTGATCATTCTTGTGCTTGGTTTTTATATGATTAAGCTAGTCCTCTCTTTAATATGAATCTGAAATTTAATTAATGCTAGCCTAATCTTTTGTGGAGGTTATGATAACTTAAGTCCCATAGTTGTTTTTTGTTGCTCTCAATTTTGAATGAGTCAAAGATCATTTATTTTCTTAAAAGATATGCTAACCTTGTCTTTGATACCACTTGCATTTTGCTCTACCTATCCAAAGCCTTACATTCAATTGAGTGCAAAAACCTTAGTTTATAAGATTTATTTTTGGGTGCATTGATTCAAGGCTTGATTTCTCTAGCTCGAGACTAAGAAGCTGGTCATTCCATTTTTGCATATCTATATTTATGCTAGCCTTTTCTATCCGTGCATTGTGAGTTTCCACATCGAGAATTTTGCAAACCTTGTCGGATATCCACCCACAAACCCAAAATATCTTTTTTGTGTTCACCTCCTTGACCACAACCCAATATATGAGTATGGATGAATATTTCGAGGAAGATTACAAGGAAGGTGCTTCAAGTGAGTAAGGGAGACTTCCAAAAGGATCCCTAGAAGATTTTTCGAGTATCTCTCTCTAAGAAAATATGAGAGCTTCAATTTCTACCTTGGCGTTCTTATCACCTCTTTTGCCTGAGGACGAGCAAACATCTAAGCATGGGGGGTTGCCAAGGAAGTGCTAGTATAGTCTAGAGTTCAAGGGGAGCAAATAAAAAAAGAAAGAGAAAAAGTATGATGAATGAAAAAAATGATAAAGAAGAAAACATATGAAGAGAAAAAGAAAGAAAGAAGAAAGAAAATAAATAAAATAAAGCTCCCCGGTTCTCTAGCTATGTTTAGTGCTTTTTGAGTTTTCAAAACGGATTCAAGATCAAGACCCATACTCATCTTTCCAACCATGTGCAATCCGATAACGAGGACTTCGTTTGTGCCTCGGGATCATTCTTTGCCATTTGCACATGTCCACCTATCTCAAAGTGTGTGTATTTTTCTCTCCCCCCCCTCCTTGTAACATTTTTTCCAATGACCTTTTTGACGAGTCTCGGTAAGACCGTGAGAAGCTTGTCTTGTTTTGATAATATCTCGACTATAATATCTTGGTACGACTAAACTTTCCCATAGCTCCATATAAAGCCTTCCACCAAATATTTGATAGAGGAAAGGAGTAGGACAAGTAGGCTTGAGAGACAAGATGAGATGAGAGTTCATGAGCAAGATGCAAGGAGGTTTATTATTGATCTTGGTAAAGCAATTTTTCTTCATCCCACTCTTTATTTTCAAAATTTCTGAGATTTGTTTAAAATTTGAGAGCATGATCAATCACTTGTAGAAAGAGCTTAAATGATATCTACCCTCCATAGAGATGAAAGTTAGTTACATTATGAAACTATAACAAATATAAACTTGGAGAGTATTATGTTTTCTCATGTATGAACAAGTGCAGGGTATGAACATTGAAGGGCAATACTGACATCCATTAAAGGCTTACTCAAGGACGAGCAAGGTTTAAGCCTGAGGGTATGTTGACGGTCAATTTCCGTCAACCAAGAGCACTTGTTACACTTTGGCTTGAGCTTTGAATTATAACTAACCCGCCACTAGGCACACTAATGATGTAACAAGTTCACACTTGCATGTGGTTTTTGGAGTATGTTGTTTACACAGGAATTAAGTACCTAAATGAGGACTTCCGGGAAGAGTTCACCAAGCACTTTATGAGAAGCTCACGAAGCCCAGCACAAGTCAAAACACGAAGTGAACATGACTCCAAATGACCCGAGGACCAAAACATGAAGCCGTGAAACTCCGAGGACCCGAACGGAAGATGCAGGAGTTTGCGCGCCAAGCACCCTTGTCTAAACCGTGGGGAAAACGACGTCAAGGACCCACATGGACTTCGGCAAATATTCAAGAAAGTACGAGAAACATCGTGGAGGAAGATGGGCCCGAACCGGGCCGAAAAGGGCCTGGGCCGGCCGGCCCATGCCGACCGGCTTGGGGTGTTTCGGGCCCGGTATGGCCTCCCCTTTGACCTACACGCTCCTCGGCTCATTTATACCCCCTGCCTCCGACGGCCGCCACATCCATTCATCAGAACTCGGCGAAACCTAGAAGTGAGCACCGGAGGGAGACGACGGCGGCAGAGACCTCGAAGTTGTCTAGGGGATGGCCTAGGCCAACCCTAGCCGCCATGGCCGCCCTGCGTGGTTGTGCCATGGCGGAGTTCCGGAGCTGCGTGTTCATCATCTTAGGTATCATCTCGGTGGTGATGATGTAATACATACTTTCATGTGAGTAATAACAATCATGTTTTCCGATCTTTAAGCGATTCCATGTCTCCGTCTTTACTTTCTACCTATCGTGAATATGATTTGATCCTTAGTCTAATGCTAGTTTAGACTACATAGCATGCTTTATGTAATCATGGTGATTAGATCTAGTATGTTGACCCTTCATGATTGGTAGACTTTGAAAGGATCTAGAGGTCGACTAGAGGGGGGTGAATAGTCGCTCCTGAAAAATCACAACTTAAAGCAACTTTATCAGACCAAGGTCCGGAGTCTCCAGATATTTTTCCGGATACTCCGGGAAATCCGGAGTATCCGGGAAAATGTCCGGATTGTCCGGCCTTTGAGGGGGCGACTAAAACAACCTGCAATCAAACTTGTCCAAAACCAAATCTGTGAAAATAGGTTATGCAATACAGAGATATAAGCCTGTTCCACCACTTAGAAACAGTAGGAAACTCACCATGGAGTAGATCGGCCACAAACACTAGAAATGTACTCAAGAGGATTTCAAGCATACAACAAGAGCAACAAGCACAAGAGACACAAGGGATTTGTTACCGGAGTTCAAGCTCACACCTTGAGCTCTACGTCTCCGTTGAGGAACCCACAAAGGGTGGACCTTTACACCTAGGTCACTTTCCTCCCCCTAGCAACCACAAAGATCGAGCTAGGGTTACTTACTCAATCACGGGGTAATACAAACTTCCTTGGGCAGCCACAATCCTTTGGATGCTCCAAGGCAACGCCTAGCCGGCTAGGAGCTCAAAGCTCCAAGAGTAACAAACATGAGATTGCCAACCAAGCGAAGAACGAGGTGCTCTAGAGATGGGAAATCAGCTCACTAGCACTCTCACTTGCTCAAGCCTTGAATTCCTCCTTTAATCCCCACCAAAACTCAACAACCAAGTGCCAAGGGGAGTAAAGAGGAGGGAGAAGGAGTTCTGAATGCTGCAGGGCGAAATGAGGCAAGAGAGAGAGAAAGGATAGGGTTGAGGGGGTATAAATACCTCCTCACCCAGAAAAGAGTCATTACAGCTCTAAGACCCGGAGTATCCGGACAAGGCCCGGACACTCCGGGAAGTCCGGATTGTCCGGGATAAAACCCGGATTGTCCGGCCTTCCAGAGTTAGCACACAAGAGATATCTCGGTGAACGTGCAGTGCAAGGTGTCTCTCATAGGATTTTGGTTAGTCATCTAGAGCACCTTTTCAACTCTTGGAAGATACAATCCATGTCCCTCTTAATAGTACGGCATTCCTAGGACTCAATTTCAAAGTATAAAATAAATAAACCTCCAAGGAATCCTTCTTTTAGCATTACTTCCTTTTTATAGAGCAATGAAGCGCTTAGATGCCATCTTAGAATTTTAGTACCTGCTTGTATACTCAACACATCATTAGCAGCTTAATGGTCCGTCAATTAATCACCAAAACCCACTTAGGGGGACCAAGATACTCTTCAATCTCCCCCTTTTTGGTGATTCATGACAACACCTTTAAGCATATAAAAAGAGAGGTAAATAAAATTCAGTAAAGAGCCTTTGATCTTTCTTGCAACACTCCCCCTTAATTTGTGCATATGAAGTTTGAATCTCAAAGGTTCTTTAAGCACCAAGTTTTGCACAAGAGAGAAAAACATGAGAGTGTGACAAGATGATCAACAGTGGGGTGCTTGTGTTTGTGCCAACAAGATATATGTGATGCGTATGACAGTTCATGCACTCAATAAAGAATAAAGGAGGTTGTAGTGTCAAAACCCGGAGTGTCTGGATCCTTTCCAGAGAATCCGGGAAACCCGGAGTATCCGGAGAAAAACCCGGAGTATCCGGACTTTGAAGACACAGCAGAAATCAAATCATCACAGAAAATTTTCAAACTATCAAATGCATCCTTAGATAAATAAAATGCAACCTATCTAGCATCACAGGCACACAACCAAATAGTCTCAAGCTCACATCACATAGTCTCACACATAAAAGTTATTACAGACCATAGTTCTCAAATTCTCAAAGTCTCAAACATGGAACGAAACTAAGATACTCACTCCCCCTTTGGCATCAAGCGCCAAAAAGGAAGTGTAGGAGCAGCAACAGCAGCGATCACTCGTCGTCGTCGTCTTCTTCTTCTTCTTCTTCTTCTTCTTCTTCTTCTTCTTCTTCTTCTTCTTCTTCTTCTTCATTGTTGTCCTCCTCCTCTTCTTCTTCTTCTTGTCCTTCTTCCTCTTGCTCTTCTTCTTCTTCTTGTGCAGCAGCAGCGGCATCATGGGCATCCCACTCCGCAAACGGATCATCAAACTCGGGGAGCTCATGATAAGTGTCCGTAGGAAGCCCGAGATGAGACTTGATCTCAATGATGTCACAGCGGTTCTCATTAGTCTCGGTGGCGATGCGCTTGCACATGGAGAAGATACTTTTGAAAGCCCTCTTGACCATGGAACCCTTGACCTTGCGGGATGACTTAGATGAGTGTGAAGGACGAGGAAGGGGTTCATCATCATGGCGAGGGGCAGCACTAGAGGATCCGTCAAATCTTGTGCTCTTCTTTGGGGGAGCTCTCTTCTCTCTAGCACGAAGATGCCTAAGGGGCTCATGAGTGACTACCTTTGGAAATTGGGTATTGGTGACCCTCTCAATCATATACATGATGTATGGAGCATATGGGAGGTGCTTCATGGGGTCACACATAGCACGGCGAAGCTCATTCCAAATGAAGTCAAAGACGCAAAAGCCTTCTTCTTCGGGGGCCACACGATTGAGAAGATTGACGGCATAGTGCCTAAGAGCGGTGTTGTCTCCCATCTTCAGATCAATGGTGGCACGGAAAAACTGATTGAAGTAATAATAGTAGGGGATGAGATTATCAGCTTTTCCCTCATGAGCTAGGAAGGCTGAGGGGAACATATATGCCATGTCCTTGGGCTTGTACTTGTCTTCATTATGGATTGGAGTGCGAGCTTCATCCTTTGAGCCAAGACCAAGTAAGCGAGAGAAGGTCATGTAGTCAATGGTGTACTTCTCTCCTTGAGTGGTCCAAGTGATAGTGTTTTGATGAGAGTTATAGAAGTAGGAACAATGGAATTGAGCAAGAATCTCTCTATTCCATCCATATCTAAAACCCATGATCTCATATAGTCCAAGTTCCTTGCGCCTATCAATGACGGCATCAAAGGTGGGATTCTCCAACTTCTCATAGTATGCCCACTCAATGTACTTCATCTCCACGATGGGTGACTTGTTCTTTGCCTTCATCTGTGGCCTTCTTATCACTGTCTGATAGAAGTCCCTATGGAAGTCACACCAAAACCTCGACTCAAGAGCCTCACTAGAGATATACATGTAGACGTCCTCATCCCTCTGCTGTCTGACTGCAAGAGCATTTCTAGCATAGTCTCTCACCATCTGCTGAGCAAACCCTTGCACAGCCCCGGGGTCCCTTAAGTTGACAGGAGTAGTCACCACCCTCACATTTGATGGGAAAGATGCGGTGAGGTGGGGTGGAGTTCTAGGATAGATTTGGGAGTAGGGAGTAGGACGGTTCTTTGGCATCACTACAAGAAACTATTTATTCTGTGACGCAATCATTCTGTCACGGATTAAATAAAATTCGTCGCAAATCAGCATCCGCGACGATTTAAATTTTCGTGGTGGAATGAGCGTCATTGATTAAATCTGTCGACGTTCCTTAATAAATGTCACGGTCTGTGACGTTTCTGAATCGTCACGGAGCAGCCCGAGGCCCATGCAACCCAACCCAAAGCCCAGTTTTAGCGACGAAAATAATCGTCACGGATTGCTGCTGACATGGATCATTATGTGGCTGCCAACATGGATGCTGATGTGGCTGCTGATGTGGACGCCTACATGGAAAATAACGTGGCATCCTACGTGGACAATGATGACGTGGCATCCTACGTGGATGATGACATGGCATCCTACGTGGACGATGACGTGGCATCCTACGTGGATGATGACGTGGCATCCTACGTGGACGATGATGTGGCATCCTACGTGGACGATGACATGGCATCCTACGTGGACGATGATGTGGCAATTAACACACCGAATTTCAATCATTTTTCCATCCCAATTCATTCAACAGTAAGCAATTAGAGCCCACTTTATTGCAACAGTAACATCCCAATTTTAACATTTAATAGTAAGCAATTCCAGCCCACAGGTAACGACATCACATGTTTCGATTCAGAATAAAAAAAGATCACATGCATTTGTAAGATCACAAGCATTTGTTAATCACTAGTAGTGCAGCATAGAAAATCAAGTCTCCTCTTTCCTTCTAACTGCTTGTTACTGGATGCAATTGATGCTCATCCAATCACTTCTAGTGGCTTGCTCCTTGCTGATCTGATCCTCGCCTGAAAGAGCACATTGGTACTAGTCAGAGGGCAATGTTAAAGTTCTCAAATATTAAGTGTCACAGCTTTTAGTACTCAACTAGATTCTTGCTTTAGATGAATCAAATCAACATGGACCAAACTGATCTACTATGATCTACTATGACAGGTAACAAACACCAATAGTCTAATCATTAAATAATTTGAGTATCACCATGAGACAGTTGTGTAATTTACCAAAGAAGCTACAGGTGGCAAGCATAACTGAAAGTTGAAAATAAAAGAGTAGTGAACAATATAATGTGTTGACATCTGAGCAACAGAGGAATAGAGCTAGACAGTCTACCAACATGAGCACATAATCACTATTGTTGGTACTGAGTGGCATAGTTAAAAGTCAAATCACTATTGCATCTCTCAATCACTATTGCATTTCTTACTATCGAGGTACATAATCACTCTTTTAGCGATTGGACATGTGTAGCTACATGTTAACCAATCAGGTCATAACAGGTTCAGTTCCATATAACTACATCTACTTAACAAGGTAAAAACCCACAGGTTACATTCAGTTGGCATTTGGTCACATTCAGTTGACATCCTTTGCCTTTGGCTGAGGAGCCATCATTACCATCAAAAAGAAATAATTAGATCTCAAAAGTGTGGAATATATACCATAGCGTGCAATAGCATTGCTCTCGAAAATACCACCATCCGGAGTCTCCAGAACAGGAACCTGAAAGAAATTGTTAGTTCGTGAATCTCAATACATAACTGTTTTGAAGATATAGTTGGTGAATCTCAATACATAACTGTTTTGAAGATATAGTTGGTGTGGAACCTGCATACTGTGAATACCTGGAGGAACACCGAAAGGTGAGATGTTATCAGCAGTACAAATTAAAGAAAACATTGGGGAAACTTATTCACTCACAAATTTCAGTAACCTATCACTAACCTATCACACCAAAAGAGTTGCAGTAGTAGGGAGGATTGGGGGATTGAGGTTGGAGCTCTTATCTGTGAATCTTGATCTTGAGACTGGCAGTGGGGGTGAGGCCGCAGCCCAGCAGCAGCTCAGCATCCCCCATGTAGTCCATACCTAGGATATTTCGAAGTGGTTCTGAAGTGGAGCGACAAGTGCAGCATAAGCTTCTTCATAGAACAAGGCAGCCTGCAAATAGCCACACATAATGTTAATCTTTTCCCTAAGTGCATGGTTAAATGGAATGTGAATTACTGCATGTTATGTGAAAAGTCAACCAACAAACTTATAAAGGACCTGAAGACACTTTCAACCCCTAGGTACTTTGGGTGACGAATTTACTTCATTTAGTTTTAAGCTAGCTCAGTTAGATTTTGCATGACTGTTAAGGGGAAAGCTGAACCGCAAACTAAGATAACAGGTAGCATTCATATGCTGAACCTCATATACATTTATTTTTAAACTAGTGCAGCACTAACTAGCAAATTCCAGAAAGACATTCAGAGAACATTCACAGTTTGAGATGGCAGATCTTTGTCACTGCAGGAAACAGAGAGCTATTGGCATTGACAGTTATAACCAAAAATTGTAAGACAATATTCAGATCACTGTTGCCTATACAAAAATGATGCTATTCAAAGTGATAATTAGTTGCAAATAATGGCAATACAAATCACATATACTATCACAGTTAACCTAATAACTTACAGCTTAGTTTGCAACTATATGTTACAAATTCATACTAAGGGGATGGCCCAACTCATTTGTACACTTCTGATACAGCAATAATAAGTACAGTTTGATTCTGCAGACTAAATCGAAGTGTCAAGATAGAGTTAATGTTTCCCACTTTCACTGAATTACATACAAGACATAAACAGCAGCCTCCAGTTTAAACCCAAAAAATTGAGCGGATCTAACTCCAGAATCATACTAAGTTCAGTTAATCTCTGCAGAACCCCTACAAGTACACTTTCTACACAAAGTTAGTGAAACAATGAAATATTTCAGCATCCAAAGTCCTAAGAAAATCACTAAAGATGCTACTACTAAATGCAGCAGGGGATGATTCGGACCTAAATCATACTACGATCCAGAAAGGCAAAGAGTAGGTCAAAGCCCCCACCGCGTCACATACTAGCATTATTACGACAGATCAGATCTTTCACACGAGAACGAAGAGATGAGACGAGGATGGAGGGAGAAGGGGGGTCGCAGTCTTACAGGGGCGGATGGGGCCGAAGGCGGCGGGTGAGGATGCCACCGGCGAGCGGAGCACCGGCCAGAAGTAGCAGCAGTTGATGGCCCAGAGGAAGGGGAGGCACGCGAAACCCCACAGGAAGAAGCACCGGGCGTGGCCCTCCACTTCCTCCAGCGGCAGGCCGAGGGGGCCGTCCACCGTCACCCAGGCCGCAGCTGGAGGCGGGAAGCGGGGGGCACGGGAGGATGGACGGCGGCCGCCGGCGGTGGACGGGCGGGGGAGGAGGCCGGACTCCTCGTCTTCGGGCACTCCTGCAACCCTCGCCTCCATTGCTGTTGCCGACGTGGCGCATCTTCCGTTGGCGCGTGAGCTTGGGCGGCGCGATGACGTGCGGATCTGGGTGGGGAGGAGGGAGGGGAGGACGAGGGTGGAGCACCGGTGGGTGCGGGAGAAGAGAGGTGGCACCAGCCGCTTGATCTGAGGAGGGAGGAAGGTTGCAGCCGCTCCATGCGCAGGGGATCTGAGGAGGGAGAAGCGAGGAGAGGGAGATGGAGAGGGACTGAGGGAGCGGGCGGCGGGGGCGACGGGATGAGGCTGAGGGGAGGGGGAGGCAGCGGAATAGGGTTTGAGGATCCTTTTTATACGAAGCGAACGCGATTTGAGCCATCCATTCGCTGATGAACGGTCTAAAATGAATAGGCTTTTTGGGCCTAAATGGGCCTGTTACATGCCTCCCTACTTAACATTTTTCTTTTTCTTTTTTTATTTCTTTGCAATACGGACATAATTACAATTTGAAGTATATTTATCTCAAATAAAATTTAAAAAAATTCTCAAAACTATAATCTTTAAGTACTTATTATTTACTATAACTCATATTCTGAAAATAGATGAAAGATTCCGATGTTTCTTGTCATAATTCAAACTTCTACTCCCAATTATGATCTACTTTGAAGTTTATGCACTCTAAAGTACTTTCTTACTCCATAAATATCTCAAATTTGGACGCAACCTTACTCTTACGCTCCTATTATTATTTAGAGATTTAGATTTCATAAGATTTTCTGAAAATTAGAGTATACATTGTTCATAAACTAGATAGTTCATCACATTGTTTCATACAACTCAACTTGAACTTCAAAGTTTGTACACACTCAAGTACTTTCTCACCCCATAAACACCTCAAATTTGGATGCAACCTTACCCTTACTCTCCTATTAGTATTTGGAGATTTAGATTTCCAATTGTCATGCGAAAAAGTAGTTTTTCTATCATTTAAATGGATTTCTAGATGTTTACCGAAAGTAATTCCAAATTGACCTATATGTACCTCTAATAAGATTCAAAAAAATTCAGAAAAACTATATTTAGGCACTTATGGCCTATTCTAGGTCACAATCTTATTTTGGTCTTAGTATAATAAAATATGAATTTACACTACCACTTGTTGTGAAAAAAGTCGAAATTACCTCATAGTATATAGAATAATATCCAAATTTGGTCAAAAAAATTTAAAAATTGGCGTGGAAACATATTTTAGTCTCACAAGTATATGATAAAAAATCTAAATGATTTTTACAAAGTGGCACAATACATTGTTCACAAATGGACACAAGTCTCACATAGTTTCCTACAATTGAAAACAAACTTTGAGATTTGAACAACTAATAACGTGACCGAACTTGTATGCACCTCAATTTTTGACACCATCTCATGTTGACTATAACATTAGAGAATATTAAGTTATATTAGCAATTATTATGAAAAAACATGTTTTTTATATTCTCTTTTTAGTTGGAAAAGATGTGTTGTATGAAAAGCAATCAAGAAATAGTAATTAAGATACAAACAAATGGCACTGAGTAAAACATCTCGATTTTAGAAAAAATTAGGAAAAAGAATCAACCGATTTGGAGTTCGTATGAGGAAGAAAAACAGTTTACAAGTTTTATCCGAAGATTAAAAACAGAAATTGCACTTGCTATGAACTGAGATGAACAAGTGTGTTTTCTCTTTTTAATCTTTGACTAAAACTTGTAACTAGTTTTTCTGCCTCATACTAACTCCAAATTGGATGATTCTTTTTTCTAAAATTTTCTAAAATCATGCTCTACCAAGATCTACAACTTTAACAAATGAAAAAATGATTTCGGTAGCAGTTTATTAGGGATAATTCAAACTTACATCTCGAATTTACACTATCATAATTCAAATAATATCATAAAATGCTCTAATGGTTCTACGAATTGACGTGGTAACATAATTTGGGTCCATTATAACCCACATCTAGGAGATTGACGAAAGCTTCAATTCACTTTAGGGAAAACTCGAATTTCTACTAGTCACCTTGTTATAAAATAATGATAATAATATTTAAATTTGCTCAAAACGTTCTACAAATTGACATGGAACCATATTTTAAGTATATAATGCTGCTATAAAAAATTCAGATGGTTTTAATAAAGTGAGATTATAGATGTTCACAAATAGTAACATCTCTCACATAGTTTCTTATACCTATACTCAAACCTTTGAAGTTTGAACACCTCATAACATTGTCAAAGTCGTATGCAGCTCAAATTTGGTCACAATCTTATTTTAGTCTTAGTATGATAAAATATGAAGTTACACTACTACTTGTTGTGCAGAAAAGTTTTTTTTTGTATTTTTTAAACACCTAAATAACACACCCTTTCAAAAAACTCAAAATTTAGTTGTCTTAAATACCACCAATCCATTTTTCACATGTACAAGCCAACAAATAAGTTGTAATCTAGGAGTTTCAAAAATTTTAGAATATATTTGCTATTTTCTATCATTTAATTGAATTTCTGCATGCTTATCGAAAGTAATTCCAAGTTGACCTATGTGTACCACCAATAAGACTGGAAAAATTTCACAAAAATCATATTTAGGCTTCTATGTTCCATTCTAGGTCATATTTTAGAGATTGATGACAAAATCAATTTGAGTAATGAAGAACATTCAAACTTTTATCTCAAAAGTACAACATAATAATTACAATAATATCTAAATTTGATCAAAAAATGCTACAAATTGGCATAACATCATGTTTTTGTTCCAAAATCTTGCCATAAAACATTTAAGTGGTTTCAAGAAAGTAGGACCATTCATTGTTCACAAAAGGATACATCCCTTCTATAGTTTCCTAAAACTCAAAGTCAAACTTTGAGATTTCTGTACCTCATTATAAGTTTGAACTTGTATGCACTTCAAACTTGGAGACAACCTTATGTTGAGCATAATATGATCAAATATGAAGTTACATTATCAATTCTCTTGCAAAAACATGATTTTTCTATATATATACTCGGTAGATGAAAACAAGTCATACTAAAAAGTTCAACAAATTTCAATTAACATAGAAACAAACATCATTAAATGAAAGTTCGTGATTTTAGAAAAATTTGGGAAAAAGAAACATAAGATTTGGAGTTCATATGAAAGAGAAAAACCAAATACAACTTTTAATTCAGGATTAAAAAGAAAAAGATGAACCCTATAGGTGTTCTTCATTTTGTACATTTCGGATATAAAATGCAACCCTAACCAACATGTTTTTAATGTATATATATACAAACTTCTGCAAGTAAACACAACTTGACTTGTAACTCAGTGGTAACTCATCTTCCTCCCTACCCCTAGGTCGTGGGTTCGAGTCCCCCATCCGACGCCTTTTTTTGTATGCGGGATATATTTCGGAGGGGTTGGGCCAACGTGGCGCTGCGGCCCGTGCGTCGGCTGGGCCTTTGTGGCGCTGGCGGCCCATGCGGTGTTGGCGGGCTGGCGGCCTAGTGGCCAACCTGGCGCTAGCAGCCCGTGCGGCCGTTGGGCCATTTAGCGTAGGCGGCCCATGCGGCGCTGGGCCAGCGCTGAGGTGGCGCTCGCGGGGTGAGGTGGCGTGGGCCTAGGGGCTGCCACCTAATCACCAGTGCTCAAAAACTGTATAAAAAATTGAATTACTTAGATTAGGCAAAGAGAAGAGTTAGCTTGGTGGTAAAGTTCCTTCCTTCCCTACCATGTGTCTAAGATTCAATTCTTCGTTGTCCTCCTTTTTCTAGTTATTTTTTAGATTTTTATTAATTTGTGGACTATTTTTTATTTGTTTATCATTTTTAATTTATTAATTTTTGGATTATTTTTTATTTATTGATCGCGACGAATCTGCTAAAATGTCGTAGCGTTGTGGGCTAGATTTCGACGAATTTAATAAATCGTCGCAGTGTTATGGGCTTGAATATCCATCAGTGCACATCCGTGACAAAAAACAGGAATACGTCGTAGTGTTCTGGGCTTGAATATCCATCAGGGCACATCCGTGACGAAAAACAGGAATACGTCGCAGTGTTCTGGGCTTGAATATCCATCAGGGCACATCCGTGACGAAAAACAGGAATACGTCGTAGACGCAGTGCTCTTTGTGATGTTTTCTGAAAACGTCACAGAGAATGCGTCACAGATTAAATAGTTTCTTGTAGTGCATGGGTGGACGAGATACGGGTCTAGAGCAGGAGATGTAGGGGGCCTCATGGGATTTCCTTGAAGGCTGAGCTGGACCTTTCCCATGACGCCTAGGTGCAACTCTGTACTGATCGGTGTCTTCTTCCTCCTCTTCCTCTTCTTCCTCACCAACAACTTGCTGTTCTTCCTCTTCCTCGATCTCTTGCTCGGTGTAAACGGGAGCACGAGCACGAGTGGATCTCTGAGAGGAGCCAAGCCCCAAAGTCTCGTGCACAACCCCCAAGGTTTGAGGATCGTGCCTAGCCTTTGTCCTCCTTTGGGTAGCCAGCTCGTCTTGCTTGTACTTCTTCCTCATGATCTGGAGATAAGCAGCAAGTACATAAGAATTCATCCACGGAGAAGGTGTGTGACACTGTGATTTGGAGTTTCACCACGAAAATCCGGAGTTTCTGGAAAAATTCCCGGACTGTCCGGAAAAAGTCCGGAGTAACCGGGTTTTCCTGGCGAAACCCTAAATCACAATGCCACACAAATCCACCACGAGAATCTCAAGATATTGCAGATCCACTACTTCTAGAGTCTAAGGAACAATCCTATCCAAGAGATTTCGCAAGATATGGCTTAGAAAAGGAGATCGGGCAAAGGGGCTTTTGAATACCTTAGGGAAGAGAGGAAACCGAGGGGAAACTTCTTCAAATCTTCAAATCAGTAGCAGCACCTTGCTTCCCACACCTTGGGGGCTTGAATCCCTCACTCTCTCAAGATTTGGAGGGTGGAAACCCTAGGTTCTAGGGAGGAACCGAGGGAGAGGGAGAGGGGCGCGGGGGAGGCAACGGGAGGAAGGTAAAAGCAGTCCACGCAGTAGAAAGGTGAAAAGCTAGGGTTTGACTGCTGTGAAAGAGCTTTTATATGAGTAAAGGTCCGGACTATCCAGGTTGATCCCGGACTATCCGGAAAATCCGGAGTTTCCGGGGAAAAACCCGGACTATCCGGCTCCCCCTGAGACTGAGCAGCAGATTTTCAAGGAATTGATTTTGAGATGGATAGAGATGATTATGAGTGAAACTAATGTGAGCTAGAGAGGTTCCAACACTTGATACTAGCCACAAACATCCAATGAGAACAATAGTTCAAGTGTTGTACCTAGAGAAAAATCCAAATATTTTCAAAGTAAATCCATACCAATTTTCAAAATCCTTTTCTTTTGTAAAGATCTAGCCTAAGTCAATCAAACATGTGCATGATCTCAAGCCAAGTTACAAGAATCCAAGATATTTAATTCACTCCTCAAAGCACAAAACCTTAGTTCATCAAGAGGCTTTGTGAAGATATCGGCTAGTTGCTTTTCGGTGCTCACATGACTCAAAGCGATATCTCCTTTGGCTTCGTGGTCTCTCAAGAAATGGTGTCTTATGTCTATGTGCTTTGTTCTTGAGTGGTTTACGGGGTTGTTCGCTAGCTTGATGGCACTCTCGTTGTCACACAAGAGTGGCACCTTGCTAAACGTACAACCAAAGTCCCTCAAAGTGAACCTCATCCAAAGTAGTTGAGCACAACAAGCGCTGGCTGCAACATACTCGGCCTCGGCGGTGGATAAGGCAACGGAATTTTGTTTCTTGGAACTCCAAGACACCAAGGACCTTCCAAGGAATTGGCAAGTCCCGGATGTACTCTTTCTATCTACCTTGCAACCGGCATAGTCCGAATCGGAGTAGCCAAGTAGATTGAAAGTGGAGCCCTTTGGGTACCATAAACCAAGGTTAGGAGTGTGCACTAAATACCTAAAGATTCTCTTAACAGCCATGAGATGACATTCCTTAGGATAGGCTTGAAACCTTGCACACATGCACACACTAAGCATAATATCTGGCCTAGATGCACAAAGGTAAAGCAAAGATCCAATCATGGAGCGATATACCTTTTGGTCCACGCTTTTTCCATCTTCATTTAGGTCAAGATGTCCGTTTGATGGCATTGGAGTCTTGATGGGCTTGGCCTTGTCCATGTCAAACTTCTTAAGCATGTCATGAGTGTACTTTGTTTGACTTATGAACGTGCCTTCCTTGAGTTGCTTGATTTGAAATCCAAGAAAGAACTTCAACTCACCCATCATGGACATCTCAAATCTCTTAGTCATAATCCTACTAAATCATCCGCCCAAGCTTTGTTAGTAGAACCAAATATGATGTCATCGACATATATTTGGCATACAAATAAATCATTTCCTTCCTTGCGAGTGAAAAGAGTAGGATCGGCTTTGCCTATTTCAAAGCCTTTCCTTAAGAGAAATTCCTTAAGGCATTCATACCATGCTCTAGGTGCTTGCTTGAGACCATAGAGCGCCTTATGGAGCTTGTAGACGTGGTTGGGGAATTGAGGGTCTTCAAAGCCCGGTGGTTGCTCAACATAAACTTCTTCGGAGATTGGGCCATTCAAAAATGCACTCTCGACGTCCATTTGAAAGAGCTTGAAATCATGGTGAGTAGCAAATGCCAATAGGATGCTGATTGCTTCAAGTCTTGCTACCGGTGCATAGGTTTCTCCGAAGTCCAAGCCTTCAACTTGAGTATATCCCTTGGTAACCAATCTTGACTTGTTCTTGGTCACTACCCCATCCTCGTCTTGTTTGTTGCGATACACCCATTTTGTTCCAATCACGTTTTGCTTAGGGCATTCCACTAAGGTCCAGACTTCATTCCGAGTGAAGTTGTTCAACTCTTCTTGCATGGCTATCACCCAATCGGCGTCTTGTAATGCTTCTTCCATGGAGAGAGGCTCAATCATGGATACGAAGGAGTAGTGTCCACAAAAGTTTGCCAATCTTGATCTTGTGGTAACTCCTCTTCTTATACTTCCAAGAATGTTGTCAATAGGATGATCTCTTTGAACACTTTGACGAACTCTTGGATGTGGCTCAGAAGCTTCTTCTTGAATCAAATCCTCATTTTCTTGAATGTCTTGAGCATCATCTTCAGAGGGCCCGGATTCTCTGGGGTTGGGTTCGGAGTCTCCGGGATTTCTGGATTCTCCGAACTTTTCTCCGGAGAGTCCGGGTTTTGCAGCGGCAGTGAGGTTTGGTAATGCTTCTATGACTTCAACTTCATCATCTTCTTCTTGAGGCTTGATTTCACCAATGGCCATCTTCTTGATATCATTTGTAGAGATCTTTTCCTTGCCTACACACACTTCATCAACTTGCTCCACTTGAGAGCCATTAGATTCATCAAATGTCACGTCACACGTTATATCAACACTACCGATGGTCTTGTTGAGAACGCGATAGCCGTGAGCATTTGAGGCGTAACCAAGAAAAATACCATCATCAACTTTAGGTGCAAACTTAGAGTTCTTGGGCTTCTTGATGAGAATGAAGCACTTACAACCAAAAACTCTAAAGTAAGACACATTAGGCTTCTTACCGGTTAGGAGCTCATAAGCGGTCTTGTGTCGAAGCTTGTGAAGATATAATCGATTGATAGCATGACAAGCCGTGTTGACCGCTTCCGCCCAAAAACTATCCGAAGTCTTGTACTCATCAAGCATAGTTCTTGCGGCTTCTATAAGAGTCCTATTCTTCCTCTCCACTATCCCATTTTGTTGAGGAGTGTATGGGACGGAGAATTCATGACCAATGCCTTCACCATCAAGATACTCTTCAATGTTGGTGTTCTTGAACTCGGAGCCATTGTCACTTCTTACTCTCTTGATCTTCACATCAAACTCATTTTGGGCTCTAGTTGCAAACTTCTTGAATATATCATGAACCTTGCTCTTGTCACGCAAAAAGAAAACCCATGTATACCTAGAGTAATCATCAACAATGACAAATCCATACTTGCTCCCTCCAATACTAACATAGGCCACGGGACCAAAGATATCCATGTGAAGCAATTCCAATGGTCTTGTAGTGGTGAGTACATTCTTGGAGGGGTGAGGAGCACCAACTTGCTTTCCGGCTTGACAAGCACTACAAATTCTCTCTTTCTCAAAATGAACTTTTGTTAGTCCTAGGATGTGTTCCCCCTTTAGAAGTTTGTTGAGATTATTCATCCCAACATGGGCTAGTCGGCGATGCCAAAGCCAACCCAAGCTAGACTTTGCCATTAAGCATGTATCAAGTTGGGCTTTCTCCGATGTAAAATCCACCAAATAAAGCCTTCCCTTGAATTCACCCTTAAAAGCAACGGAGTCATCGCCTCTTCTTAAGACGGTCACACCCTCATTGGTGAACAAACAATTGTAGCCCATCTCACAAAGTTGTGACACAGACAACAAATTGTAGTCCAAAGATTCAACCAAATAAACATCAGAAATTAAATGATTGGTTGAGATAGCAATTTTACCTAGACCAACAACCGTTCCACCACCATTGCCTCCAAAGGCAATATTTTCCGTAGGATGTTCAATCATTTCACAAGACATAAACATCTTCTTCTCCCCGGTCATATGATTAGTGCATCCACTATCAATCACCCATTTGGATCCACCGGAGGAGTATGCCTACAAAACAAATTAGGCTTGGTTTTTAGGTACCCAATGAAAGTTGAGTCCTTTTACGTTAGTCACAAGAACCTTGGGCACCCACACATTCCTTTTGATCATAGAACCTTGTGTGTGGGGTCCACATACTTGGCCACCACCTTACCCTTGTGGTTCCAAGTCAACACATAATCTGCATAAAAGTTGTCTTATGAAGCATGTGCCTTGGGCTTCTTGGTTTGCTTGGCTTGCACCACTTTGGTCTTGACTTGTGGTTCATGGGATGTGCCAATGGAGCTCTTGAACTTGATGGGAGTGTTGAGCCTAGGTTGTTTACCTTCAACCTTGGCACCCAATTGCTTCATCCCATGGACCACATTTCTTGTTCCCACACCCCTTGTGTGGTTGTTCTTGATGAATGGGATAGGGTCTTTGGAGCCTTGCTCATTCTTACCTAGCCCCTTCCCATTCTCAAAGCCAAACTTCTTCATGTAGTTTGAACCAAAGCCCTTGGTATGGTTCTCAAACTCTCCTCTCTTAGGTTCCTTCTTCTTTTCCTCAACAAGAGAGTTTGACAACCGAGAAATTTCTTTCTTCATTGCATTCATCTCGGCAATGTTAGTAGCATAAGCATTTATATCAAGTTTATAGCATCTAGAACAACCATTGCTTGTAGAAGCATTAGAGTTAGAGGTAGCATCATTAGAGGTTGTTTTAGCACTATTCTTGAGATTGTCAAGTTGAACTTCAATTGCAATGTGACTAGCTTTCAAGCATTTTAAACTCTCTTGAAGTTCAAACTTTTCCTTCTCAAGTCTAGTGCAAGCATCCTTAGCTAGGAAAGACTTCCTAGTTAATTCATCTATTATAACGGCCTCTTTAGCTTGAGAGTTCTTGAGGCTAAGAATTTCTTCCTCTTTTTCTTTGAGCAAGCCCTCTTGCACCTTGAAACCCTTCTTTTCAATTACAAGGGCATTCTCAAGGGCAATGGTTTTCTCTCGCTCAAGTCTAAAGAGCTCTTCTTGCACCTCAAGAGTCTCATCTCTATTCTTAATTTCATTTAAAAGGTTCATGATTCTTTTGGTTGCTTTCTTACCAAAACTAGTGATCATTCTTTCAAATTCATCATCACTATCAACATCATCATCAACATCTAGGGGAGAAGGTTTAGTGTCTACCTTAGTGCCCCTAGCCATGAGGCATGTGTGGATGAAGTCATCTTCATCATCGGTGAGATCTCTAAAGAGTGATGGCTTGTCAATGGGTTGAGCAATGGATATTGTAGCAAGCCCCGCTTCATCTTCGGAGTTGGAGCTATCATCATTTGAATCCCATTCTTCACCCAAATGAGCTTCACCAACCTCCTTTTTCTTGTTCTTGTCATACTTGTCGGTGTCTCTTCTTCTCACTTTGATGTTAGGGCATTCCGCAATGAAATGACCCTCCTTGCCACACCCAAAGCATGGCCTCTTGGATGTTCTCTTGGTCTTGATCTTGTCTTTGTCTTTGTTCTTGTTGAAGAAGCCACCCTTCTTCATCACCTTAGTGAACCTCTTCACAAATAGAGCCATTTGCTTGGGAGTCAAGGTGTCATCACTATCTTCATCACTTTCTTCTTTGACCATGGTCTTGGAGGATGATGAGCTTGCCCTCTTCTCTTTGTATTTGCTTGAAGCTTTTGAGAGCTACTCCCTTGTTCTTCTCAATTTGTTCATGCATCTTTGACATTTCTTGTGAGAGCTTTGACTCCTTGACGGCGATAAGATGTTCTTCAATTCTACCAATCACATCCGCCGGAGTGAACTTCTTGAAGCCTCTCTTCTCTCTAATAAGTGTAGGGAGTTGAACATCCCTAGCCATATATGCGGAGAGGATCTTATCAACAACTTCCTTTCTTCCCCATCTTGTGCTTCCAAGAGACTTGATCTTGTTGATGATCTTGTTCAAGCGGTTGTACATGTCTTATGGAGATTCATCTTCCTTCATGACAAAGCGGTTGAGCTCACTCTCAAGAGCTCGAATTCTTCCTTCTCTAACTTGCCTTGTTCCTTCATGGTTGATAAAGAGGATGTCCCACACATCTTTGGCGGACTTCAAGCCATCAACCTTGTCATATTCTTCGGTGGTGAGAGAGCTCTTGATGATGCGAATAGCTTGATAGTTGCATTGAATTTCATTCGCTTGAGCTTGTGTCAAAGTAGCATCTCCACTAGGAAAAATGATTCCCCTGTTCACAACACTCCAAAGTGCGGGGTTTACCGCCATCAAATACTCCTCCATCGAGTTCTTCCACTTGGAATAGCCGGTTCCATCAAATTGGGGTATCTTTCCAATATGGTGGGAACTCGATGGTTTATCAAAGATCAAATTGGAGTAATCGTAAGGGATTCTAGAAAACTCCCTTCCCGAAGGCCGATGAGTGGAGCGGTTTGATCTTGCATCATCAAAGTCGTCATCACTTGATGAAGATGATCCACCATCTTCATTTCTTGGATGACGACTTGTGCTTGCTCCACCGGCACCTCCCGCTGCACTCGTAGGACCCTCGGGTGTGTTCACGGGGGGTTGATTCCCACCGGGGTTGGTCAAGTCACCATCGGGCGGCGTTGCTTGATTAGTTGGGGTCGACATCTCTTGTTCTCCAAGCGGTTAAGCTTCAAACGGAGCAACTGGCTCTGATACCAATTGAAAGGATCTAGAGGTCGACTGGAGGAGGGGTGAATAGTCGCTCCTGAAAAATCACAACTTAAAGCAACTTTATCAGACCAAGGTCCTGAGTCTCCGGATATTTTTCCGGATACTCCGGGAAATCCGGAGTATCCGGGAAAATGTCCGGATTGTCCGGCCTTTGAGGGGGCGACTAAAACAACCTTCAATCAAACTTGTCCAAAACCAAATCTGTGAAAATAGGTTATGCAATACAGAGATATAAGCCTATTCCACCACTTAGAAACAGTAGGAACCTCACCACGGAGTAGATCGACCACAAACCCTAGAAATGTACTCAAGAGGATTTCAAGCATACAACAAGAGCAACAAGCACAAGAGACACAAGGGATTTGTTACCGGAGTTCAAGCTCACACCTTGAGCTCTACGTCTCCGTTGAGGAACCCACAAAGGGTGGACGTTTACACCTAGGTCACTTTCCTCCCCCTAGCGACCACAAAGATCGAGCTAGGGTTACTTACTCAATCACGGGGTAATACAAACTTCCTTGGGCAGCCACAATCCTTTGGATGCTCCAAGGCAACGCCTAGCCGGCTAGGAGCTCAAAGCTCCAAGAGTAACAAACACGAGATTGCCAACCAAGCGAAGAACGAGGTGCTCTAGAGATGGGAAATCAGCTCACTAGCACTCTCACTTGCTCAAGCCTTGAATTCCTCCTTTAATCCCCACCAAAACTCAACAACCAAGTGCCAAGGGGAGTAAAGAGGAGGGAGAAGGAGTTCTGAATGCTGCAGGGCGAAATGAGGCAAGAGAGAGAGAAAGGATAGGTTTGAGGGGGTATAAATACCTCCTCACCCAGAAAAGAGCCGTTACAGCTCTAAGACCCGGAGTATCCGGACAAGGCCCGGACACTCCGGGAAGTCTGGATTGTCCGAGATAAAACCCGGATTGTCCGGCCTTCCAGAGTTAGCACACAAGAGATATCTCGGTGAACGTGCAGTGCAAGGTGTCTCTCATAGGATTTTGGTTAGTCATCTAGAGCACCTTTTCAACTCTTGAAAGATACAATCAATGTCCCTCTTAATAGTACGACATTCCTAGGACTCAATTTCAAAGTATAAAATAAATAAACCTCCAAGGAATCCATCTTTTAGCATTACTTCCTTTTTATAGAGCAATGAAGCGCTTAGATGCCATCTTAGAATTTTAGTACCTGCTTGTATACTCAACACATCATTAGCAGCTTAATGGTCCGTCATTAAATCACCAAAACCCACTTACGGGGACCAAGATACTCTTCAGACTTGTCCATGTATGGGCACGCCTGTGGATCCCCCGCTTCATTAAGGGAGCATCGTGACAGGATGATTCCCCCGAACGAGCGGATGTCTTCGGGAGGTAGGCCGGAGGTAGGAGTTTAAGGATGCTTTTAGATGAGATGCATGATTTGTTGCTCATTTGCCGGAACTACAACTAGAAGGCGCTAGGCTTAGTTGTCCCCTTGGTGCCGCTTTATTTTTCCTATGTTTGTGTACGTGATCAACCTTGTGCCACCACACATACACCCTTAAAGGTTACCTTATATGCAATCTACACTTAATGTTAGGTTAGTTTGGTTAGACGAGGTAGAGATCCTTAGCGGTTTGCTTCCGATCCTTGGATTGACAAACCTTGGGGGACCCTCCTTGGTTAAAAAGGCACCAAGTCACTCGTACGCTTGCAGTGAACTTCCACACGGTTTTGAACCGTCAACACACTCCCGATAACTACTATAGCACGGCAACGTCTGCCCGGCCCGTCTACAATACTATAGCAATCCGTATAAATACGGAACTACGAACGTAAGCAAGTGTGGACTAGATCGTACCTTATCAGATCAGGATAGGTTAGGAAGAACAACTACTGACATATTTATGAGCCTCAACTAGATCAAAGGAGTGATTCACAGACAAACAGATAAATGCACTTGCGTATGTATTCAACTAGATCGAAGGGTTGTGTTCATGAAGAACACAAGCTTCTAGTTTAAGAATACATGAAGAACACAAGAACATATCAATCATGCAAGAACACACTTTAGTCTAAATGAGATATGTCGCAATACTTACTTTGGTCTAAATGAAGAACAAAGAAGAACTCCTTCATCTCACCTTCACTTCCCTCTCTACCTAGCACTCTCACACACACCCTACATGAGGAATGAGATGAGAGGAGAGCTTGGATGTGTCTCAAAAGTGAGCCCCTCTCCTCCTATTTATAGAGGAGGGGGTGGCTTGCTTTGGTGCTCCAAGTGCTCCATCTTGTGCAGCCTCCATGGGCACGGCCAATGGCATGTGGACAGATGGCAGTGAAGAACCGGGCCAAAACCGACCTCTAGGGGCAAGAACCGGAGCATCCAAGGTGATCTGCGCACTGAACTGCTGTTAAAAAGCTGGAAATCGGGCCAAACCGGCGGCGGACCGGGGGCGAACCGGGGCCAGCCGCGGAACCCGTGCCACCGCCTCCCGCGGTTGACGCGTGTCCCGGGCGGGGGGCCTTCCCGCGCACGGAGCCGCGCCCACGCACGCGCGCGTCAGCGCACCGCGGCCGCCTGGTCGGATGCCGACGCGTGGCCAGGGCAGGGAGATCCCGCGCGCCCGTTCGGCCAGCGTGGTGATCCGTGTGAGCGCCGGGGCTCCAACCAGGGGCTGCCACGTCACCAGGTCGAGCCACCTCTGCTGCTTGCGTCATCGATCCGCGCCGGATGGAGGATGCCAATGGATGGCCGCCACGTGGGTGGCCCTCGCACGTGCGCTGCGCGCCCGCATGGCGTCGCTGCACTGGGTGGTGGCCAACCGCGTCCCGCCACGTGGCCTGCATGCAGACGTTGACCGGCGGTAGCGTGGGCCCCACAGTGACGTCAGCTGTTTTGTCCTTTTCCTATCTTCTTCATACGAACGCCGATGTAGGCATATAATATGTCCATTTTGATCGTCTCGACAAGCCCATCGCAATGGTGCAGTCCAAATTGGCATTTTGAGGTTGTTTATGATGACGTCCTTTAATAGACATTGGATCACTTGCTCTTAACTGTACCATTTGGCACGCATTTCGGTGCATCCTGCAACAAATACTAGAAACACCAACACTTGTGGAAATCATTAGTATCAAGCTCTATTCTAGTGTTGATGATCCTTTTACATTTATTTTATGCAGGTATTGACGGTGTAAAAGTAGCACTTAACAGCCGTCAACAGAGTGTGTATCCTTGACGTGTTACCGCGGGAGCGAGCCGCTTTGGTTACTTGTGAACACCTATCTAGGGGAGATGCGACCTGACCTCCCGCCCTAGCGGTGTGTCGTACGGATGGAGTTGGTGAGTGCTCGCTCCTTGCAATTAAGGACCGATCAACTGTGTGACCTTGATCTTTGGGCTATTTTCGTACAAACCGTTCGCCTTGTTATGGGTGGGGTTCGGTCCGAGAACTAGTTGGTGGATGGCATCTAGCCTGTAGGCGGATCGGTGTGATCGTGTGAGGGGGACGGGTTATACCCCCCGAGTAGACGTCACCCCGGCTCCTCCGGGGATGGTCTCACAGCTTCGAGGCCCTGGTGGCAAGTTTCGCGCCCTAGTTCAGGATGAGTCAGGCTCAGAGAGGCAGGAGAGTGCTATCCACTGCTAGGTCTCCGACCGTTAGGTAGGGATGTGGATCGGAGGCATCCGTTTCTGCCCTATCTGGCGGGTCCAGTTGTACAACCTTTGCAGAGTGTTAAACCTATAGCTATAGTCTGTGTCCACTGGTATGGACAACCCTTTCGATCTCTCACCTGGCTAGTATTTTCTGTGCTGCTTTCTCTCCCCTGTGTGTGTGAGCCCGGCTTCGTGCCGTTGAGATGTGGGGATAGGAGTTGGTGACCCCACATTGCAGATGAGAGTGGGATGTTGTGTCTCGGTTGAGATCCAGTGCTTTAGTGTTCTTTCCTTGGTTGGGGTGTTGACCCCGGAAGCGTTGGCCTCGGAGGTGTGGATCTCCTCGAAGATGGTGACCTCTTTGCTTTTCTGCTTACCTTGATGTTGCTACCGCTGCTTGCATAACCTTCTACAGCCATATATAGGAATATCCATGCATATTAGAATTATTCCTTTGCTTATGCTCTTTGTTGGAAAGCTGACATGACCTACTCGCTTATCGAGTAGATGACGGACTTTCAGACCAGGAGCCCGACTACGACTTCGAGAATGATGGATGGGAGGACTGAGCCTTGTTCTGCACTCGAGCTGCCTATGGAGATGGTGTCTACTTCGCTACATGAGTTCTGCTGCGTGGATGTTTACTCTGTTTGATTCAGGCCTGTTGGACTTGTACCCGGCATGTGCCGAAATGATGTACTCAAATGATTAATTATATTAATTATGTGGATCTCCTATATTTCCTTCTGTTTTTTTATGGTTTTGTTACTGAAGGACCGGATTGGCGACCAGAGAGGGGGGGAGTGAATGGGAGCCGATAAAAATTCTTCTCTCAAAGAACTCGGCCTATATCCCAATTGCCACCCCAAAACGCACCTCGTGTCTAATTGCCAAGATGACACGAGTCAACTAGTGACAAGCTCACCCTAGGAACAATTCGACATGTTCAAAGCGTAGCGGAAGCCAACACAAAACGAGGCACGAAAAGCTTGCACAAACGAATTAGCACAACCATTATTGAACAAGAATTGCAATCAAGCTAATTGAACAAGTTAGAACTTAAAGCATGCTACAAGGTGACTGTGCATGTAAATGAACAAAACTACTCAAGTGATGAGCTTTGCAAACTGGCACAATTAAATAAGCATTACTTTGACTAAGCATGCAAAGATTAGCAAATCAAGGATTAGAGCTTGCTGCCTACATGCAAGGCTGAAATGAAAAACTAGGAAGGCTACAGATCATATGCACGAGCTCAGACAATATCCACCGAAGTGACAAAAAGCTACCAGACAAGCATGCAAGACTAATGATTACTCAAATCATTGATCCCTGTAGCTGGAAAGCAACAGCTCCTAAACTGAATTTCAAAGGCAGCTAACTGTGTGAGAAAAGAATAAACCTTGAGCTGTTGTCGATGCTGAAATCTGCTACAGCTTCCTGTAGCTCTGCTGATGATGCCTGCTGCGTCGGTCTGCAAGCCTTGGTGCTGGCGTGCTGCTGCCTGAGCTCCTCCTTGCTGTGCGCACCTTGAGCTACGTGCGGCCTGCCTGAAAGTGCAGTGCTCTCCTGGATTTGCTCTGCAGAATGTTGACCTGCGCCCTGCACCGCTGCACGCCACTGCGTTCTTGTGCTTGCAGTCACACCCACACGCCTCGCAGGAGCTGCTGCGCCGCCTCCTCCCGTTGGCCTGCACGCGCGCTCGTCCACGCACTGCAGCTGCTGCACGTCGCTGCGCCACGCACGAGCAAAGCACGTGACCACTCTGTCTGCTCGGCCACGCGCCCACGCTCGACAACCTCCTGCATGCGAACAAGAGCAGAGAGCAAAGGGGAAGAACACCAAGAGCAACACCCAAACATCGATCTGAAAATCCGCCCAAAATACTCCACCAATCGAGATGAAATTTGAGCAGTAGATGCACAACCCTAAAGGCTAATAGATCTGAGAAAATCTCTACTAAAGCTCAAGTATTCATCACGAAATTTGAAGTCAACCGAAATCCTACCAAAAATACACTTTTGGAGAAAACTTCAAATCCAAGCCGAATCCGTGCGGGATTTGAGGAGAGATGATATCAAAGTTGCTCCCAAAGATCATAGCAATAATTCCCTCAAAGAAAATCCCTTCAAAACGGCCTCAAATCCGACGAACGAAAATTCCTCCAAAAATACCTTCGAAAATGCGAAAAAAGAAAAACGTACGGGAATAAAGGATTTGGCACAAGATTAAGAGAATGTAATCACTAAGAGTAACTCCAAGAGCCTCTCTAAAAATTACTAGCTAAAATCCTGATTTAGCTAGTATATAAAATGAAATTGCTAGCAAAAAGTTGATAAAATCCAACAGACAAGCTAAAATCAACTCTCCATATGCTCCACCACTAATGGATCCTGCCTGTCATACTCATGTCGGCGAGGATAGCTAGCGGGAGGGACTAGCCAAAGATGGCTAACGAAGGCGCTGGTTTAGCTAGCGAGGATAGCTAGTGGGCTGTTTGGCTAGTATGTTGGAATGCTACTTTTGTTGATTTTTTTCATTTTTAGCTAGTCAAACCAAGATAGCTAGTCTTTTGGAGTTGCTCTAAGAATCACTTAGTCATATCCGGTTACAAGCCACTCACAAGAATCACAAATCTTGAATGGCAAAAAGCTCAAACAAAGAGCCAACTCTCTCCTCTCTCCTTCTCTCCCAAGAGCACCCCAAAATGAAAGAGCACTCCCACCACTAGCCAAAGAGTTGGCTGAAAATTCAGCCCCCTCCTCCTATATATTGGCCCTCCGGAAAAGACCGAAGTGCCCCTACACTAGGAGATACAATACAAGCCCTCACATGGGCATTTTGGTCAACACATGAAGTTCACCATCGGACGGCCGCTAATCCATCGGGCCTTCGCGTCCTCCCGACGCAAGCACCTCGATCATGCTGCGTGTCGCCTGCCTCGAAGCTTCCCGACGCTCCCGGATCCCCGTCTCCGTCGCGTTGGGCCTTCGAACTTGGTTTTGAGGCCCAAACCAAGAAACCATCCTCCGATGATTTTGTGGACAAACTACCAAACCCCGCGTACCCGGCCCGGCCTCACCACGCCAAGCGTCGAGCTCGTCAAGCCTTTCACCTCCGGCGCCCGGACGGTCTACTCAGTCTTGCCTCGTTCCTTGACTTGGCCGCCACCGATGCACCGGCTCCATGTCCACGACTTCGTCTTGCTCTTCTTGCACCATGCGGCCCGCACTTGATCCCGTCGGCCACCGGGTCCCTCGAACCAAGCCTACTTGTCTCTCCACTCCTCGGAGGCCACACAGGCATAGACCTTTCACGCTTGTTCTTCACCTGCACCAACGCAAACCAAGCCGCAACCAACACCTGCAATACTAGGCCAAGAGTCAGTCTACACAACGTTGTCAACCACTCCTCACGAGTGCATTGACAACACACCACATAAACATAAGAAGTTACACAACCGACAACACAACCCGACGAAACACACTCAACACAAAGATTCAAAACATTCAGTCAATCGCTCATCATATACAAACCAAGGCACATATCAACTTGGTTTCTCAGTTACTTTCTGAGAAAGGGATTTGCACGTGATAGCCTCCTGGGACTATCACTGAGGTACAGGGATCGGGTTTCCATTCTCGGAAATCCAGTTCATTTCAAGCCTTACACCTGAATAAATCCTTCAGCCGTGGTATCACTGGAAAGTACCACATTACCTTAGCAGGAATTTTCTTTTTCTTCTTCTCCCCCTCAACATCATAAGGGTCATCTCGTGGGATCTTATAACACCGCGCTCTGCACACAGGACAAGCCTCCAATTTCTTATATTCTACACCTCGGTAAAGGATATAGTCATTAGGGCACACATGTATCTTTTGAACCTCCAAACCCAGAGGACAAACAACCTTTTTAGCTTCCTACGTTGACTTCGGCAATTCGTTCTCCTCTGGAAGCATGTCCTTTACGATCATCATTAACTCATTGAAACCCTTGTCAGAAATTCCATGTTTAGCCTTCCATTGTAGCATTTCCAATGTGCTACCCAACTTCTTGTGCCCCTCTTTGCAATCTGGGTACAATGGTCTCTTGTGATCTTCTAACATATGCTCAAACTTCTTTGCCTTCTTCACCTTTTCGCAATCTTCCTTATGCTCTCGCAACAACTGACCTATATCATCGAGCGGCTCAACTTCTCCTTAAGGCTCTCCTATTGCAACGTAATCCTCACCCATTGGATCATCTCCCATTGCAAAGGCACTTTCTTGAGTCCAATCAGGAATATTGTCATCTTCTTCTTCATCATCTTCCATTATAACCCCTCTTTCCTCATGCTTTGTCCAAACAAAATAGTTTGGCATGAATCTCTATTTGTATAGATGATCGTGAAGAGTCTTTATCGATGAGTAATCCTTCAAATTCCTGCACTTTCTGCATGGACAAAATAATGAAGCCGGATAGGGGCTTGTTGGATTCTGCTATTTCTAGAAATCCACGCAACCCATTAATGTATTCATGGGAGATTCTTTTGTCAGTGTACATCCATTGACGGTCCATCTACAAAATATCACCGAACAAAATATATTATTATCATGTAACAAATTCATGATTATGTTACACAAATTCAAACTATTTAAATCAATATTCCACATGAAATATAAAAATTTGTCTAATTTTCTTATGAGCAAACAATTTTTCTAATGAAGAAAACTATTTTTCTAATGAGGAAACTATTTTTCTAATAAGGAAACTATTTTTCTTGCTAAGAAATTGTTTTTCTAATGAGGAAAACATTTTTCTAATGAGAAATCAATTTTTATAATGAGAAAACTATATTTCTAATAAAACTATTTTTATAATGAGGAAGCTATTTTTCTAACAAAGAAACTATTTCTCTAATTCTAGTATTAATATTCTTAGTATTCCTAGTCATTTCTCTTAGTAAGTACATCCAAAAACATTTAATATATTTATTTATATAAAAAATTATGAAAAAACAAAATTCTATCATCATATACAACATCTCATCCAACTAACACGGCACATCCATTTCAATCAATTTTATTAGAACGTAGACAAAATACATATAAATAGAGAAAATCCCCATTCTTAGTTCATTTTAAAGTGCAAAAGTACTCTTATTTCAACCAAAAAAACTCAAAATAATACTCATATATCAAGAGAGGATGAAGTAACTAACCTCTACACCACTTCAATGAGTGAAATAGTCGAGAAATGGTCGCAAATCCGGCAAAAACTTCTCTAGGGTGCCATGGAGAAGGGGGAGCTCGAAGTGGAGAAGTGGAGGGGGGACTCGGGCTGGAGGAGGAAGAAGCTCAGATATAACCGTTGCACATTAGTACCGGTCCGTATTATGAACCAGTACTAATGTGCCCACATTAATACCGGGCTGTAATACGGGCCGGTACTAATGTGCGGCGTTCACATTAGTACCAGCATGTATTAGGCATCGGTACTAATGTGGAACATTACTACCGGTGCGTAATAAGGGCCGGTACTAATTTTGGTCACGTGAGGGCTCCGCGGGGCTTTTTCTTCGCACGAGATATTAGTATCGGTTCTTGTTCACATTAGTACCTGGCGCCGAAAAAACCGGTACTAATATTAAATTTTCCCTAAGACGAAAGCCTCATTCTCTAGTAGTGGACAAGCGGCGAGATGTCGTTGGGAGACGGAGGCGGCTTGTAGATCGTTAAGAAGCCGAGACGACAGAAGCTCCTGCACGCGTGAGCTGGTAATCGGGTCGAGCTGGGGCAAGGTGCTGGCTCGTGCGTGTAACACTTCCACCGGAGCGAGGCCCGCGCATCGGATCTCAAAGTCGGCCACGCGTCAATCATCGAGCAACGTCCTGCCCGGTAGGGACTCTGCAGAAGTCTTGGTTAGGAAAAAAATCCGGTATCTAACTCTTACTCACCGTTAGCGACGCGTGACTAACTCTTATTTACGCAGGTTTCTTTTTCTTTATAAAAGAACATCAGCACAAATTCTAAAAAAAAAAGAACATCAGCACGCACCGTTGGCCAGGCGTGACTAACTCTTATTTACACAGGTTTCTTTTTTCTTTATAAAGAAACATCAGCACACACCGTTGGCCACGCGTGACGGTATTCGCTACGACTACCCCTCCCGCCAATATATACGTGGGCACCCCCAATACCAAACCAAATCAACTCGATCGCGACGAGGTTGTCAAAAAGAAAACATGTCTTCTCGTCGTCGGCCTTGTCTTCCTGTTGTCGTGGGCGATTGGAGCCGACGACACTTGGAGCATCCAGGTCCCAAAGCCTGGCGGCGCCACCCGGAGGCTTTCCCTCGAGCAAATCCCGCTACCGGATGGCGTCATCGGCGCCGAGAGCCTCGCCTTCGACCGCAAGGGTCGGGGCCCTTACACCGGCGTTTCAGATGGCCGCATCCTCCGGTGGGACGGGAGCGCCAAGGGCTGGACGATGTTCGCGTACAACGTGAACTACAAGAACCCTCTCTGTGCGGATCCTGCGCGACGGTCGGAGGACGCCGAGCGCACCTGCGGCCGCCCGCTCGGCCTGCAGTTCCACTCCAGGACCGGCGACCTGTACTTCGCCGATGCGTACATGGGGCTGATGAGGGTCGGCCAGCATGGCGGCGAGGCCGAGGTGGTCGCGGCGGAGGCCGGCGGCGTGCCCTTCAACTTCACCAACGACGTCGACGTCGACCAGGCCACCGGCGACGTCTACTTCACCGACTCGAGCACCAGATACCCCCGTGCACGCAAGACGGATATCTTGAGCAATTTTGACATGACAGTGCGGCTGCTACGTGCTCAGGGCCAACCTGCCGTACCCAACGGCGTCGCCGTTAGCGCCGACCGGACGCACGTCGTGGTGGCGTACACGGGGCCGCGCGAGGCGCACAGGTACTGGATCAGTGGCCGTATGGCCGGTCGCTATGAGCTCCTCGCCGAGCTGCCGGGCTACCCGGACAACGTCAGGCGAGACACCAGGGGAGGCTACTGGTTCGCGCTCAGCAGGGAGGACGTCAATGCGACGAACCCCAAGCACCTCGTCGGCGTTAGAGTCAACGTCAAGGGCGACGAGCAGGTGGTGATGACGACGCCCAAGGGCGTCACGCTGAGCGACGTCGCGGAGAGGACGGCAAGCTGTGGTTTGGATCGGTGGAACTCGACTACGTCGGCCTTGCTACGTAATTAATTAGTTAGTTATTTAGGTTATTAAGATTGGATAATTAGTGGTTAAGGATTACTGCTATATGCATTAGGATATAATTAGGTTCGCAAACTTTAGTAACTAGCGAATTTTGGGTCTTGGATGCAGCTACAACTCGTCTTATTTGTATCTTGCATACGAATGGGTTTTCTTAGGACTTCAACGTGTCTTGTTTTAATAGAAGAATTTGTATCATGTGGTGTCGCAAATGTGTTCTTGGTGTGATGTAGCACGGTTGTGAATTGAGAGCGATTCAGTTTGAGAGTGATTCACACATGCATGCCTGGATCATTAAAGAAAAGAGCGAACTTCCCTTTCACTCTGATTCAGATGCAGGCATGCAGCAGCACTGCAGAAAAGATCTGCCATTGCTTTTGCAATTTATATACAAAACAAGTAATGACTCCTGAAAATATCATAATTAAAAGTCATACAGTATCACCTTACACTGGTTTCTCAGTCAGCACAAGTCACACCGTCACAACAATTGCCAAGCTGCAATGTATTCGACTTCTGAGTCTTCTATGATCCCTCGTCGAACTCTGTAGGAAATATACATCATTTCCTCCTAGAATGTGTGGTCACCAGATTCATCGAACCGGCAAGAATTCCTCTCGCTACTGAGCCCCATGCTTGATCGTTGCACAAGACGGACCAGAGACTGGACGACCTCTGACATTGGTGGCCTGAATTCTGGCTCAGGCTGCCGGGATAGCCGGATAGGAAATTGATAAATCAGCAACACTGTGCAAAAGGTTGGAGGGACGAAATAGCAACCAAACTGAGACAATTTACCTGAACACAGAGAGCGATCGCATCTGCAAACCGAGAGAGCGATTTCGCAGGGTACAGCCCCTCCAGTGCTGGATCAACCATCTGATCTAGCGAGTCGATGTCGTGCAGCTGCGGAGTAGCCCACCGGACTAATGATTGCTGGGACCTTGGTTGAGAGCTGGGATAGTTTCAGGCAACAGTTATCGTTCAGTTCAAAGTTCAAACTCACAGTTTCATCTTTTAACAGGATTAGTCGGAGCACAACAGTCTCCTTGCTCACCTGTCAAATGCTTTACGACCAGTCAGGAGCTCAAGCATGACGACTCCAAAGCTGTAAACATCGCTCTTTAGGGAGTACTGACCGGACATGGTCACCTCAGGAGCTCTGTATCCCGAGTTGTCATCTGATTCCTGAATTTGTCAATTTGTAAGGGAAGCTTTAGATTAAGTTTGTCCATTCATAACCACACTACTAACTCCAAAATGCATTAGAATGATAAAAAAAATAAGACTTCACAAATGGAACCCAAAATTGTCTGTTTTGTAAGATGGCTCAATCTATCATAATAAGGTCTGACAGACTGCTTTTAATGCTTTAATACTTAAATCCAACTAACTACTAACAAACAATAACATCAAATTGCAACTGTGAAGTACTTGATACGGATCAGGGTACATTTATCTTAAAACTACATTATTGTGTCCATACATTCTGAGATACCCCATCTGTAAAACTACACATGAACAAAGAGTAACAGACTGATACCTGGAGTTCCTGGTTGGGAATTAGGTCTGCAAACCCACAATCTGAAATGTGGGGGTTAAGTTCACCGTCCAGCAGTATGTTAGATGATTTGAAATTCTTGTGGATGATAGATGGCGAACAAGTTTCATGTAGATACCTGAAAAGCAGCACATATTGAGTTTTAAAAAAATTATAAATCATTTGATGAGTCTGGCTGACTTACTCTAGTGCCCTTGCTGATCCTAGCGCAATCTTGACACGGCTATTCCAAGACAACGATCTGCCGGTGCCTTCTGGCAGGTGAAGGAGGTCATGAAGAGATCCAATCTTGGAAAATTCATATGCCAGCAAGCACTGTCCATGCTCTGAGCAGTAGCCATCTAGCTCTGAGAGGTTTGGATGATTTAGCTTTGCAATGTTGGCAACCAGCTTAATGAAGAAATCAGATGGGTGGTCTGGGATGGCAGAGAAATTGATTTTCTTCACAGCCAGAACCTGGAATAAGTAGAAACCAGAAACTGAGCTACAGTGGTTTAACAAAAATGTGAGGCAAACTTAACTACACAAAGATATAATTTGAAACAAAAAAAGGAAAAGAAACTGTTAGCGTTAAACTAAAACTACCATGAGATATGCAGTTGAAAACCCTAAATCCTACTATAATAATCAATCCTGTGAAGTTTCTGTACTATGTTAGACTGTTTTTTCTTGCTCACAGCTTTGCATAGTGTACAGAGAGTGAACTTAATATAATCAGTTTACTTAAGAGCATAAATTACTGACACTATAAAATTATAAGGTAGTAAGCATTAAGAGTGAACAGAATACAAATTCTGTGTAATGAAGGTTGAATGTGTTATTTCACCTCTGGAAAGAAATTTGCCATACGAAGTTTACTGAACATACCTTCTGATCAGACAACTGTGCTCTGTAAACACGGCCAAAAGAGCCTTCACCGACCAGATTGTCAGCACTGAAGCTCCCTGTTGCTACCTGCAGGTCGGCCACCGTGTATGCAATTGCCCTGATGGAAGAGAGGTTTACTTTCTTTGCAACAGGCTTAGGATTATTTTCGTCGTTGGACTTATGCAGCTCAATTTTTGACGGTGGTTTCAAGTTCATAGATACATTCTTCTTCAGTTCTTTTCCAGTTGGTGAGAGCAAGATAGAGCGGATGGGCCTCAGTTCTGAACAGCAACCATTGTTCAGGTAAGACAAACAGGCAAAACCTGGATGATGTGTTGAATAAATTTTCTTACCAGTAGATGTCATGATAGACTTACGTTTGATTTTCCAGGATGCAAGAGGGCTGAGATGCTCATTCTTTTCAGGATCACCTCCCTGTTTACACCTCACAGATTTCCTCTTGATCAGAAAGAAGCCAACCAATGCACCTACAACCACCAGTGATATCACAATCCCTGCAACTGCAGCACCAGTTACTTTGGAGCTTTTGCCACCACTGCCACCATAATCGGTATCCCTTCCTCGTGATGGACTACCGTTATGGTTACTATGACTTGGACTTCCAGAAGGAGATGGTCGTGAAGGTCGAGTGTCTGATGGAGGTACTGTTGCAGCTGGTGGAAGACTGTTGCTAAAGGAGTTGCCACTTGTCCTACAACAACAACAAAGCCTTTCAGTCCCAAGCAAGTTGGGGTAGGCTAGAGTTGAAACCCAACAGTAACCTAATAGTTGCCACGTGTCCTACAACAGAAAGCCTGATTTACAATGCCCATCCTGTGATTTGGAACTATGATGGGTATATAAGGGTAGTGAAAATACTTACTGGAGATTGCTTATGCTCTTCATGTTATCAGGAATTGACCCACTGAATTGGTTATTTGCAACATTTCTGCAAGTGAAATTGGTAACTGGATCACTAGTAAATGATAAATGGTGTAATACACGTCTTCTAGTAAGGGAGGCAACTTACAGGTCCGTCAGAGGGAGATCAGAGAGGACGTCTATCGTGCCTGTAAATTGATTGTTCTGCAAATAACTGAGAATAGAACATTTTGTCATTGCAATTCTCGAATTTCAGTACTTATTTGGAATTTTACAGTATATCTTATAATAATTAATGAAGGATAAGGAGAATGTCCTTACAGTGTGCTTAAACTTGTCATGTTGCTGAAGCTTTCAGGAAGAGTGCCAGAAAACGAGTTATATGAGAAGTCCCTAAAATAAGTGTTATCTGTCAAAAAAAATCTCCACATGGTAGCTCACCACTTAAATTCTATATATAGAGATATAATTTAAAAAAGTGCTCACAATGTTGTTAAGTTGGTGAGTTGGTTGAAGACAACATTGATGTCTGACAGCTGATTATGACCAAGATTTCTGAACCAAATAGAGTGATACAACATGTTGAGATTTAATCAATGTCCTAGAAAGATAGACAAACTATAAAAATGACATAAATTTAACCTACTTACAAATAATTAAGTGCAGCCATTTTGGAAATGAAGTAAGGTAAAGTCCCAATGAAGTTGTTTTTCTCTAGATTTCTGCAGTCAAGTGCTTGTCAGACAAACAAAATAATCGACAAAGACAAAAGCAGGTCCTTGAGCCGTGAAAGTCAAACCATAACTTACAGTCTCTCGAGATTTGGTGGGAGATTATAAGGGATTTCAGTTCCTCCAAGATTATTGTTGCTCGCATCACTGTAACAAAATAACTTATCAGAACGACGCTAAAAGGTCGACATGTAGCATCGACACACTGAAAGTATGTGGGAGATGATTCCACTAACAGCTCAGATAGTTCAGTGAGGAGATTCATATTGTATCCCAGTGTCCCATTTAACTCCATGCCAGGTACTTTTCTGAAGAAAATTAGCATGTCAGAAGAACTGAGTTTATGTCAGAATCATGTCAACTTCAAGGTCACCTCACATTGTTATCACTCTTGAATCAGAACAAGTAACCCCGAGCCAAGACTGGCCACAAGGGTCACCGTTCTGGGACACCCAGTTTGTCAGCTGCGACGGCGAGTTCAAGGCCGTGTAGAATGTGTTGAGGGCAGTCACTGAGTAGGCAAAAACATTAACTCAGATAGCGTGATAACAATTATTGAGTGAAACTATCATGATGAGTGTGTATTCGTCAACAAATAGTCAGGTATCAACAGTGCATTCTTCTTGGCATTAAGTATGACAGGAAATACATTTTGTTCTTCCAAAAATAGAGAAGGAAAGGAATACTAATTTATTCTAGTTGTATAATTTCCATCATCTCAGACTTTTAAATCCCCAGCAAGCACATACTACTCTGAAGTCAAAAGTAGCAGTCCTACTTGCAGTACCAAGGGCCTAACTTTTCAGCAATCCAATAAAAACTAAAAAGAAGTCGATTAAATAACCACAAACGTCCCCATCCCAGTGTAAATTATAAAATATAAGAATAAAAGGAGGAAAAGCAAACCCCAAAAAAGGACCATTTGCACTTCTTTTTCATCCCGATTATCCGGATAGTACAAACAGCACTACCAGAACAGTGATGACTCAAATGGAGAAATACTCTGCCAAACCTTTGGCACTCTATCAGTCCAAGCCCAAATTCTCACTCACTCACAACACAATTAAACTTAAATATTTGGAATTTGACATTCTAAAGTGGAGAAGTCAAAGGAAAGGAATGGCCAAGAACATCAAGAACTGAACAGGTCAGCAATCTGGCATTTCCATGGGTCGCCGGGAGAAAAATAGTTGGCTAAAGAACACACCGTGATTTCAGATACTATGATAACTAAAAATTACCGTGCTTTCCCCAGTTCAGACACAAAAGAGGAGTTTCTCAGAAAAATAAAAACAGTAGCAGAATGATATAGAAACAGTAATGTCTGCATGCTCCATTGATTCGTATGCGCAAAACTGCTAAGTGCTAACTGTCTCACTGTCTCGAAATCACTTGCAATCAAACGAAATGGTAGGATACAAGGATGCAGACTTTCGCATTGGTGTTCTAGCAATCTGACGGCACGCTGAAGATGAGGAAGCATCAGAAACAGTCCCCCCCCCCCAAAATCCATTGAGGGCCCAAACGCATAGGGAGAAGTCCGAACAAAGGGGGCAAACGCAGCGTTCTTTGTAAATGCTAAAGCGAAGATACGCTTCAGTAAAAGGAAGATGACTAGATTGAGAGCATAAAGGGGGCATAAACCCTAACCATCGTCGGAGTTGGTGTCGCCGGTGACGCCCGTGAAGACGGTGGCGAAGAGCAGCGCTGCCACTCCGGCAGCGCCCAAAGCCATGCCTGAAGCTGCTCTGCAGTCACTCGTTCTTGCCTTCACCGTGGAGACATTCTTCTTGGGTATCCAAGGACCAAGGAAGGCGAAGTAAAAAAAAGATATCTACCTTTTGTTCACTTCCTTCTACTATGCGGCGCCTCTCCCTCTCTCCTGTCTCTCTCTCGCTCTGACTTCTTCTGGCTCTATGTGTTCTCTCCTCTGTCCTCTCCACTCTGCTCTTTGCTCGCGCGCGCGCGCGCGCTCTCTCTCTCTCTCTGGGCATTTATATACTCCCTCCGTTCTATTTATTTTTTCTAAATTTATATAATTTAACACATATATAAACCTAATCTATACTATAAGGAGCGAAGAGAATTGAAAACTTTTCTCACCCAAATCAGACCCGCCTTACCCCTCACGCTGGACCCACCCGTCATATGTTTCTGGAAGTGGATAGGGTGAAAGGACTATGAAGTATAAAAAAATCGTAATTTTGAGAGCGTTTCTGCCAAAAACTAATTGTTTTTGTTACTCTAAGTTTATCTTACCCACCCACCGTACCCGCATCGGGCCCACACCTGAGTACCCAGCGTCGCGCTCCCCTGCGTGCCGCCGCCTCCGGTTCGCGCCAGATTCTACCTCCGCGGCCGGGCACCTCCACCCGCTCGCTGCGCTCGACGCCACCTCCTCCCCAGCGCTCAAGGGCAGGAACCGCAACCTTAGGACCCTGCTCTTCGTCTGCAGCACCGCTGTCTGCAGCGGGGTCGCGGATGGTTCGCAGAACCGACCCGACGTTCGCCGCCGTGGCCGCCGACTCGGCGTCCCGCGTGGCGCCGCGGCGGTCGCGCCCGCCCACGGCAGCGGCTTCGACGGGCTTCTCCAGCGACGTCTTCGCCGCACCGCTCGACGTGGACTACCCATCCGAGGACTTGGCGCGGTGCCTCGACTGGGTCAACGTCGCCGCCTTCGTGCTCCGATCGCCGGCCGGAGCCAACACCACGACGGACTTCGACGCGGCGCTCTACGACCGGGTGTCCCACTTCTCCACGAGCTACGGCGTCGTGTCGTGGATTGACGCCAGCGTGCCTACGGGCAAGGTGGTGATGGGCATCCTGCTCTACGGCCGCTCGTGGCTCCTGCGCAACAAGGCTAATGCCGGCTTCGGCGCGCCCGTCGTCGCCGCGGGGCCCAAGCAGTGCGGGAGCAACGCCACCGGTGTCATGTCCTACGGCGCTGAGGTCCAAAGGATCACCGCTGCCGCGCGGCAGCGTCAGGCGCGCGGCCACCACGGCGTACGACAATGCGTCCGTGGGGTCGTACCTGTCCGTGGGCGACGTCTGGGTCGCCTTCGACGGCGCGGTCATCATGGCCGAGAAGCTCGCCTTCGCCGTGCGTCGAGGGCTCCTCGGCTACTTCCTTTGGCCGATGAACTACGACAACGCCAACGTCACGGACGGTGTCAAGAACAGGTCGGTGTCAGCGAGGGTCACTCCAATATCGTAATTCATTCTTCAGTTGCCGGGTCACATTCCTTGCAATTGCAGCAACAGAGGTCTAGATGCAGAACGAGATGTCGTCGAATTGGAGAAACAACACCGGCGTCAGGGAAACGCAGGGGGCGGTGCCACTTCCTCTGGCGGGAACGCCTGGACCGGTGCCGGCGCCGACGTCTTGGTCGTGGTCATGGTTGACGAGAACGAAGGTGGATGTATTCCTGCATTTGGCGTTGGTAATTCTTGCGTGGTGTTAGTCGTAGTCTTGTGGAAGATTACAAGAGCCTGGTACATTCCTGCATTTGGGATTGCTAATTATGAGAGAACTCGTGCATTGTATTCTTCTAACTTCGACCGGGTGTAGCATAGAAGCACTTATTTTTTTCTGTATCTTTTCCTTTTGATGAAATAGGCTAAAAGTATGCATCAGAGTGGTGTAAATCGGTGTAATTTACCGAATAATGGATGTGTTCTACACTTTACTGACTAGCCATCCATGATTATTTTTAGGAACATAGCCATCAATGATTTACTCCAATACATTTCCACTGAAAAATTTGAACTTGCTAAGGTAATGTTCTTAATTCTTTTATGCATTCGCCCTTGCATGAAACGAATTGCTCATCAATGCACTTGTCAAACAATGTCCACTGCACTTCTGAAGTCTGAATATTTTGCAAAAGAGAAAAGGCTACCACAAAGAGTAAATATGTTTCTCGACTGAAGAAAACAAAATTAGTGTTCTGGAAATGAATTTGAAATATATACTATTTGAGAACTGCTATGCTCCTCAATCCAGAGAATCATGCTCGTGGATTGAAAAAAAAGAAATCATTCTTTCATGCAAAAAAAGGGAAAAGCTAAAGGACACACAGAGTGACAAATAAACAGTCCCCAAAAGAAAACCGGATAAGCTACATCAAGGATAACCACCAAATATTGGGTTGGGCTTCTATCCCAAACCAACACTTGCACGATACTTTTTCGGGATTGTGTTAGGTCAACATGGCCCATGAGTGGGTAGCAAGACATGCAGAATTTTTTTATTTTAACCCTTTTATTTTTTTAAAAATCCATACCAAACTAATTTAATTTTTTTTAATCATGTCAAAGCCGAGGGGCAAGTTTGTTGATTGTTGTGTGTCTATATATGGTTCGTTATCTGGACTCAATGCTCAAGCTAATTAAAAATGCATGGCTGTACTCAAAAGGTTAGACTTACTTTTTGGCTCATTTGATCTATAATGTATCGGTAAGTCGTAATCATTGACTATTTATTAAAGCTATAAGTGGATAGAAAATGAGACATTGCTACCTTGTTTAAAATTTTTTTTACTTATAATTTTACGTTCATCATTGCTATAAATTAAAACATATATTTTTCATAATTTTTTAAAGCATGTAAATTTATTTTTTTATTTTTAGAAAACACGTGCGTGCCGCACGTGCATTTTACTAGTAAAGTAAAAGGACCAATAATTTGAAATGGGGGAGCACGAGTCTTGTCAACGAGCTAGGAAGGAAGGCAGAAGAGGCTTTAAAAATCAGTTGTTCACAAGCCTAACCACGATTCCTTAAGTTTACTTCATTTGGTACTTTTCTCTACTTTCGTTTTTTAAGTAATAATTTTCTCTACTAGTACTGATAGCACTGCACGCTTTAACTTTGTCGGATAAAAGACTATATATATAGTGCCTCAATTCTTGCTCTTATTCAGAAAAGGTGCATCCACTCTCTCGATGCTAACCGTTGTTCAGCTTCAGTAATGTGCCAACGAAATGACTGACGCTGGGCCGGATACGAGAAGTTGTTTGTGATATAAGAAAAAGGAAAGCAGACGATTGAAGATGTCATTTTGCGATGTGTTGCGTTGTGTTTGTGTCTCTTGGTTTGTGTTGCGCGTGACTGCTAGTCGACCAGCACCAGCACCAGCAGCAAGCAGGGGAATCCGGACAGCAGCTAGGGGGCAGCATGTCACGGCATGGACGTAAGGGCACACTACACAACAAACGTAGTGGTGCAGGGGCGGCGTCCTTTCTGTTGCTTTGGTGAACGTTGGATGATAGCCTACGCCCTACGGTAGCGATACGTGGGTCCGCGCGCCTGGCTGATACTGTCTCGGTCGTCCAAGCAAAGCATCTCAGGCACCCAAAATAATTGTTCAGCTCCAGTTCGGTCCGTGTTAGCAAAATTTACTGCAGCTAGCGCATTTGGTAAAAATAAGTTCTATTGTTTGGCATCAGGGGCGAATCCAGCCTGGGGCTGGGGGGCTCCAATCCCCCACCCCCACCCCACCCCCATGCACTCTATTGAAGCCTCCACAAGCCCCCCTCAATATTTTTGAGCCATGAGTGAAGAAGAGGAGCAAGAAAAGAAGGGAGAAGAAGAAGAAAAGAAAAGAAAAAAGAGGAGAAGAAAGAAATGAGCACCCCCTATCTACAAATGCTAGATCCGCTCCTGTTTGGCATGCCACCAAGGTCACAGTGAAAACTGAAAAACGTCTGCATTTTTGGCAGCCTGTGGCATTTGCATGCTAAATGGTTCAGCTGCCACGGGTGCTAAACTTGAAAATGTCCGTAAATTTTTCACAGCACCGCAGCCTAATTTCTTCATCAACTATTCATCGAGTTTTCATGCCTCCACGCGTGCCTGCTCAGGTAAGGAAGAAAATCAACTGCTAGCTTAATTAGGCAAAACAAATTAAAAGAGAAGAATTTTTTAGGTGGAAACATCCGTTATTAGACATTAGGGCACTCCCAATGGAGTATTAGTGATAGTTTCTATCCCTATTAAATAGCTTGCCAACTAAATAAAATGGTGATGTAGCAGCCTAATTAATGAGAAAAGAGAGCACAAATCATAGAAATGGTTTCCTCATGGAGAAATCATGTCTACTCTTGACACAATGCACAAGAAATTATGAATTTGTCATTGGGAAGAAACCACTAGTTTCTATAGAGTTAATACAATGCTCCCCATTGGTGAAATTGAAAGAGGAAAAGAGGAAAAAATTATTACTCGAAGACACTACCACTATGAAGAATAGTTTCTATATATGATTTCTTGTGCAATGAAACCTGTGTTAGTTTCATATATTGGTACTGCCCTTACAATAGCTAGTGACAACTAAAGCCAAATGGATCGACATCAGCATGCAGCACACTGTCCTCCTTTCCTATCCTGTTGACTTTTTTTTTTGCCTCTTCCGTGATCCACCGACAGCGTTATTAATTAACCGACTGGATCTTGCCTTCATCATCAGCTCCGAAACCAACTGACGCATCCAGGTTACAAACATGCGAATTACAAGAGAAAAAACATACACATACACAGATCTCTCTCTCTCTCTCGCCACATTGCAGTACTGTTCTACATACAATAATCCACTTATCCGAAGACTTGAATCGTCGTTTGTGTGGTTATTATTTGTTTGGTTTGCTATCAAACAAATTAAGGGAGCAAAACATATGAATTGTACAAAGAAGTGTACTTTGCACATATTTTAGAGACACTACTAGGGAAAGAGGTTTTCATCTCAGGTCATTTTTCACATTAATATCGGTTTTGTTAGCGTCCGATGTTAATGTATACACAAACCGGTACTAATATGTGGGTGGGAAGCGAGAGTCCCGCCCTCGTGAGGGCACATTATTAGTACCAGGTGGGAACTAGCCCCGGTACAAATGCGGGCACATTAGTACCGGAGGGAGATGATAACAGTACAAATGTAGACTTCCGTTACTCTACCGTCAACCCCCTTTTTTTCCGGCGCAGTCACCCACGCACGCCCACGCGTGCCGGCCGGCGCGGCCTTATCTCTAAGACTCACGTTTTCCCCATCGTTTATTTTCTCCCGGCCATATCTCGCTCGATTCCCCATCGTTTTCTATCTCTCTCCCTCCTCACTTCATCTCTAACCTCGCCTCTTCTTCGATCCGCAGCAGCGAGCGAGTCCGGGCCGGCCGGCGCGGCGCGCGCGGGAGGGCGGCCCGCGGCGCGACGGCTCCCGGCGCGGCAGCCTGCAGCCCGCGGCGCGGCGGCGCGTGCAGGAGGGCGACGCAGGCCGGGAGGCGACCTGGCGGCGCGGCGGCCCCTGGCGCGGTAGCCCGCAGCCCGCGGCTCGCGCAGGAGGATGGCGCGGGCCGGGAGGCGACTTGGCGGCGCGGCGGCTCCGGCCGGGAGGGGCCCTGGCGGCGCGACGGCTCCGGCTCGCCGGCCGGAAGGGGCCCTGGCGGAGCGGCGGCTCCGGCTCGCCGGCCGGGAGGCGCCCTGGCGGCGCGGCGGCAACATGAGGCAGTTCTTGTGATTTTGTTGTTCTTGTGGTTTTGTGAATCAGATTTGTACTGTGAATTGTGATGAGATGTGAATCTTGTGTTTGTGTGAATTGTGATGAGATGGTGAATCTTGTGATGAGATGAGATGAGAATCTTGTGTTTGTGTGTTGGAATTTCTGTGAAGATGAGATGAGATGAGATTGAGATTGAGAAAAGAAAAAAAAGAAAAAGAAGTGACGGAGGGGAGAGACAGACGGACGGGGTGACGGAGACGACCGGGACAACGGAGGGGGTTATGAAGACGACGGGGAAGGGACATTAGTACCGGTTATGTGACCCGGTACTAATGTTTTCCCCACATTAGTACCGATTGGACAATACCAGTTTGAAAACCGGTACTAAAGATGGGTTGTGCACCGGTACAAAAGTGCTTTCCCTAGTAGTGAGATGCTCCAAAATGATTGGTTATAATTTGCATTAAGAACTTCATTCTTTAAGCACATCTAACTGTGTAAACGTGGTGGAGCCGTGGAGCCCATTTTTACCAACGCCGCCTAACTGATCGAGGAGGGCGATCGAGTTTCTTCGCTTCCGGACCCAACCGCCGTACGTGCTCTTGCCTGCATGTATGCATGTTCCGCCGTCGGTCGTTGGTGACCACGACAATGATTAGCAATACCTCGATGGATCTCTTGCGCCTATAAGCCACCACAGTGCTAAATCAAGTGTTACCGAAATACTCCCTCCGTTTCATATTATTTATCGTTTTAACTTTTCTAGATACATTCATTTTAGTATGCACCTAGATATATACTTATTTCTATATACATAACAAAAAAATACATCTAGAAAAATCAAAACAACAAGTAATATGAAACAGATGAAGTATATAATACGGCTGCCTAGTTTGTTTAACCATGGTTCAAGGTGAGACTTTCTTCGGTTAAGAATTTTTAACATGATTTCACGTGTTTTGTTGACTCAAATGTGTAACGTAATCTGATTATGGAAGGTAAAGAATTTCATTACATATGTTTGGTTATGGTGGTTTGTACGTAATCAATGTGGTTTGTAATCAATTGACATCGTAATCGGATCCCTTACGTAATCAATATATAGAAGCTTACCCCTCCTCCCTAACTGTAATCGAATATAACTCATACATCGTAGTCTAATACACATTGGGCAACCAAAGTGCAACCAAACAAAGAGTCTAATCATCCATTCCAGTGTCAAATACACATTGTAATCTGATTTCATTTGCGCTTACGTTACCATATAGCATGAACCAAACACTTCCCTAAAGATTGACAAAGTCCAGGTAACGTAACGAGAAGCTAACGAAGCAAACACCTCTCGCACAGACTATATTTTTATAAATTTATATTTTTAATATAGGTCATTTGGATTCAAAGTTAAGGTTACCTCTCATAATATTTTCGTGCAAATTTAAATGATTATTTTAAGTTATTTATAAGTATTAGTGGTGGACAATTTATTTGCAAATTTAGGGGGTTATATATTAAAGGGAAATTATTACAATGGCAGAAGTCGGCAATTTTGATAAATTAGAGAATACAATAGTTTATTTTATGTAATGGCAGAGTTGGGTAATTTAGATATAGGTTTAGAGGGTTAGTTTAGACTATTTTTATAAGGAAAAAGTCCAAATTACTCCCCTCAAGTCTAACCAAAGTTTAAATAACTCCTTAAAGTATTTTTTGGTTCACTTTGCCCCCTAAACTATGCACATTGGTTCAATTTACCCCTTAAGACAATTTATCTTTTTTGTTTATCCATGCACAACTGGAGTTTTAAGTTCAGATTTTACAAGTTTATAGCATATAACATAAGGTATGTTACAAAAATATATCATGAATTTTTCATCATTATTTTGATAGGGTAATATATTTAATTATAAAATTTATCTTTAAGATACAAAATTATATAAAAACTAATGATGAAAAATAGTAAAATATTTTTAAATATAGATTAAGATGTCCACTACCACTCTACAAAGTCTCAATTTAAAATTCAACTTGTGTATGAAGAAACAAAAATGATAAGTTACATTATGGGGTAAGTTGAACCAAATAGCATAGTTTGGGGGGTAAATTGAACCAAAACATACTTTAGGGGGTTATCTAGACTTTCTTTATACTTGAAGGGAGTAATTTGGACTTTTTCCATTTTTATAATAGCATAGGTGGTAGTTTTTTAGAAAACATAATAGATTCAATGATTGTGATGATTTGAGTCTAACTATTGACGGTCTGATGTTTTGCTTTTTAAAAAAAATTTCTAGGATTTCTCTCTTTTTCTAGAGAGTCTACCTAGGATCCTATACGTGGCTTCACCTGGAGGCTTCAAAAAGAGTCTTCAATTAGAGTGAGATTGGGGGGATAAATTCTAGCCCTGCACGCATTATTTTATCAAAACCATTGCCTATCAAAACTTGAAATCGAGCATCCGATTATTATTGTATACCAGACGTATTTGTACGATGCATGGCGCTGATGACCAATATATATGGTTCAAAGACGGGAATTCTCTTTGATGTCCTTTATTAGTTAGTTCAGTCATTTGGTGTGGCATCTTAATCTGTACAAACTGTACCCTCTGACAAAAGGGGTACATGGTAGCTACATCCCAACAAGTGCCATTGAACCATGAGGATCAGGGTACTGCTGCCGGTGGTTCTGAGATTTTCAGGTTTGTTAGGGTTTTGAATTTATGTGCATGGCACCATATGGTACAACCTTCTGAACATGCTTGATTAATTGCTTGCATGATGAATTCTTCTGTTTCTGCATGCCCTTGTGTCTTTTTGCTGATGGGGCAAATTAATTATGTATGTGCACATCGCCCTGATCGAGGTCAATTCATTTGCAATGAGAAATCAGCACCGTACCATCCAGATTAAGATCGGCTGTGTCGCTGTGTGGCAGTGCTTGGACGAAATAACATGACTTATTTGCCTTTTACCGTGATATGGCACAGTATTCATGTTTGTTTCTTTTAGGTGAAGTAGTGGTACTGTTCATATAGTTGCTCTTCAAAGAAAATAGGGCGCACGCACAGGGCTTTTGGAGTACCATACTTACCATGCAAGTTTGGATGCTAGCTAGCTAGGGTTGCCCTAAGCTACTGATCGAGCTGGCAGGATGTGTCTTGGACTTTGGTATCCACAAGACAGATGGCATGGCACCAGCTGAAGCCGACCTTTGTCGAATCGCATGAGGATATATCATATATATATGCCTGTGTTTAGGACTAACAAAACTTTGTTGCACACGTACTGCCACTCATAACATGGTGACAACGGAGGATACATTGCTCGTAGTCTTGGATCAAGGCTACCTCCCGGCTAGCTCGCCTGGCCTCGATGCAGATGCGGAGGACCCGACCCCGATGGGTGAACAACGAGCAGAAGCTATTGCACCAACTGACACCGACACTCTCGACCCTGTTGGTGTTGGGTGCCACTGTCACCTAGGACACGCAGGCTCGTCGGTTGTTCAGCCACCAAAAGTGACTTGAGCGATAGCAGACAAGGCATGCCAATGGCAGCCCCATTGCGTGAGTAGTAGGACTCCACTTTCCCATCAAATCAGTCGATCGGGCAGTCAGGCTCAAACATGCAATGGTGTCCGTTGTTTGAGGGTGCCACGCAGATCTATGCAAGTGTGTAGGTGTAGGGTTACTCGCGCGGTGCCGTGGTGGTGGCATCTCTAATACTCAGGCATGTTTGGTTTCCCGCCTCCATTTGCTACACCAAAGGTTCGGCGGTGCCACAAAAAAGTTTGTTGTTGCTTGGTTCAAGACAAAGAAGTGGCAGACACACACAAAACAAAGCAAACCGCATGCAAATCTCGCCACAGAGTATGGCGGCCATTTTCACCGTCACAAAGTGCGGCGAAGCCCACTACTAGAAAAACAACTATTAGTACCGGTTGGCAACTGCCATTAGTACCGGTTCCGGAATCGGTACTGGCCAACCGGTACTAATGTGGCCCTCACATTAGTACCAGTTTGATATACCCGGTACTAATATGATATTAATACCGGGCCGTAACAGGACCCGGTACTAATGTTGGAAGCCCCGTCAGCTACCGTCCGTCCCCTTCCCGTCGCCTCCATCCCCTTCTTTTATTTCTTCTTTTCTTTTCCTTTCCTTTATTCTTTTCTTTTTCTCATTCACTCAATCACACATTCATAATTGAATGAACCAAGATTCAACCACAAATTTCTCATTCAACCACAAGAATTACACTAGGCCATAATCGATTTGTACTGACACATGATAATTAGCGTGCTGGCGGGCACAATTGGCACCCGCCAGCACAGTGGTGCGCGGGGGCACTAGGTCTGTATCCGCCAGGGGTAAAGACATAGTGCTGGCGGTCGACATAAGCCAGCCGCCAGCACAGATCGATCATCAGTGCTGGCGGTTGGCTTATGCCGCCCGCCAGCGGTATTTTGATAGTGCTGGCAGACGACGGAAGCCAGCCGCCAGCACAGATCGAAGCACCAGTGCTGGCGGTTGCCTAATGTCGCCCGCCAGCACTGTGCATAGTATAACTGTTCCGACACCTTCTTCTTCCCAGCCAACCTTCCATTGGAGTTTTGTCCGAGTGGAGCTCGGGAAAAGCTCCAAAAACACCAAATCAAGGGGGGAAGGTTTTGCTCTTGTTTTCCTTGGAGGAGGTGGCTATATAAGGTGAGTTTTTGCTATTCCAACCTTCTTTTTCACCTTTAATCCATCATTTCTAGCTTATCTCTAGAGATCTAGATCTAGACCTAGGGTTAGCAAGGGAGAGAGAGGAGTGAAGAGAGAGAAAATGAACTAATGATTTATTTTTTAAGAATAATTATATATGTGACTAATATAATCATTGTAGTGATATGTTTGTCATTTTATCATTAGTTTTCATTATTAAATAAAAATCTAGATTGAGTTTTCTTTTATTTATTATAATTCAAGGATTTAAGTTAGTTTATATATTTGAGTTTAATTGAGGTTTTAATTGTTGTGACTCATATATTTACATGTATATCATTAAATTAGTTTATAAAATGTAGATTTATTTTTTAAGTTCTTTAAGATGGATATGTTTGACATTTTTTATCAGTTTCATAAATTAAAATTATAGAATTTAATATCGTTTATTTTTTTACATATTAATTAGTTTCTAAGATGTAGAATTATTTTATAGGTTGTTCAAAATGGATAATAGAGCATGGATGTATGGCACACAAAGACATTCGTCTACATTCATGTCCGAGTTATCAAAGTTTCTTGAGGTTGCGAAGAAGCATGCCCAAATTTGCAAGACAAAGCAAATACGTTGTCCGTGTTCTGACTGTTGCAACAAAGTAGTTTGGGAAGATATTAATGTCATGAAGATGCATTTGGTAAAGCGAGATTTTGTGAAAGGATACACAACTTGGTCCCACCATGGTGAAGCAATAACTACTGTCAACAATGCAAGCACCGACACTAGGTATGATGAAGTGGGTGGCGAAGATGAAGATGAAAATGATCATGTCATGATGGATGATGTCCCCGACAGGTATGAGCATGGCAAACCATTCTTGCATTCGTGGCAACTGAGTGAGGGGCCACAGGAACTGAAAAACCTGCACCAATGGATCATGAACGCCATGAAGGAAGGCATAAACTCTATCACCGCGTCTGTCCCAACATGGGTGTTCGGTGCCTCTCAAGTGAACAAGCTTGTAATTGATTTCGCGGATTTGCACGTGATGTACCATCGTGAACGCCTCGACGTGAATCTCATCACCGCTTGGTGCATGTAAGTCAACATGCATGTACCATACTGTATCTTTTTCAAATTCATATGTATTTTTGGTAACCATCCTAAGCGATCTATTCGGCAGGATGCAAGCGTTAGATGAAAAGAAGACAATTAGGAGGTGGAGTGTAGCATACTGTGACCCGCAACAAATATGCGAGGCGGAACACACGTTCGTAATGTCTGAAAAGCTAAGAAAGGAAATCGAAGAACAAGCACAGACACAAGAGGAGAAAGATCTTTTGATAAAGAAATACCATACAAGCTTTAGTCATGCGGTGTCTGTATACATTGGAAAGAGAATGAAGAAAATGCAGCATAAGGATAGTATCATGTGTGCTTACAATTTTAAGTAAGTTCATTCTCATTACTAGATAGATATATATAAATAGATATATTATGTGGTTTATTTATATTAATTATTTAAATATAATACAGAGACCATTTCATTGCCCTCCACACCTGTCCGAAGCATGGAGCTGCAATGGTCTACGACTCATTACACTATCAAGAGGATTCTTACAGATAATTCATCGACATTGTAAAAAAGTGAGACAACTCATTTCAATAATTAATAATGTGTGTATCAGCTAAATTTGTATTACTAACTTTTGTCTTTGCATCCTTAAAGTGCGTATCGGTTGTACATAAGGAATGGTGGGGAGCACCCTCCAAATAAGGATACAATGACGATACGACATGCTAAATGAGTAAGAACATAACAACTTGGTTTTTATCAGAGTTGTACAATTTTGTTAATAATTTTGATCATTTTTTATTTGTTTGCAGTGCTACAAGCAACCTCCCGGCACTGTGCTATGTGGATATTACGTGTGCGAGGTCTTGAGAAATAATGGGAGGTACCGGACGAATCCTCAAGACGTAAGCCTCTTGTTGTTTGTGCAAATTATCTTCCTATAATGGTAATGCATTTAGAATCTTTATTTATTGTGTGTACGTGCACAGATGCCTACCATCGAGGGATCGTGGGGAAAGCTGGGTGACAAGCAAATTGACAACATTTGTGCGGACATGGCGAGGTTCATCCTACATGAGATTTGCCATGAGAAAGGCGTATTCTTCGACAAAGAAGGAGTGTTGATTGTGGACGAGTGCGAACATTTACGTAGATGGGCCGGGTTTAATTGAAAACTAGTATTATCTATTCGACATGTTGGATGTCGATTATCTTTCACGTACGATGTTTTCTGATAACGTGACTTATGTATTATAATATACTAGTTTGAATTATGTGGTTATGTGGTATTTGAATTTGGCGGTCAAATACAAATAATAATAATTTCACGTGAATTTAGCATACAAATACAATTAATAATAAATACCAGTGAATTTAGCAGGCAAAATCAGATAATAAACAAAAATATAATAATAAATATGAATTATATACAAATAATAAATGATTAATGCGAATTATATAATAATAAATGGTAAAATGGAAAAAACATTTCGCTGGCGGGCGGCTTAAGCAACCGCCAGCACAGAAGGACTCTGTGCTGGCGGGCGGCGTAAGCACCCGCCAGCATAGATGTCCTCTGTGCCCGCCAGCACAGATGTCCTCTGGGCTGGCGGGCGGCCTAAGTGCCCGCCAGCACAAATGTTATCTGTGCTGGCGGATAGGGCAACCGCCAGCACAAACGGCCATTTCTACTGGCTCAAGGTCGCTGGCGGACGCTCTACCCGCCAGCAAAGACCGGTTTTAACCGCCAGCACAAATCGTTTCTGGCCTAGTGTTACAATCTCATCAAGATTCAACCACAAGAATTACAATCTCATCACATCGGGACAAGATTCACATTTATTTCCAAGAATAGCAACACAAGAACAAGAAACGCCACCTGCGGTCTCCTCCCGCCGCCCACCACCTGCTCCGCCGCGCGCCCGCCTGAGCCGTGCACGCCCGTCTGCACGCCGGGGCTTAGCCTCCCGCCGCCTGCCACCTGCTCCGCCGCGCGCCCGCCGGAGCTGCCGCGCCCGGGCTAGCCTCCCGCCGGCGGCCTGCAGGGAGAGAGGAGAGAATTGTGAGATCCAGATGGAGAGAGAGAGAGAATGAGAGGAGGAGGGAGAGAACGAGAGGATGGGATAATGAAGAGGTGGACAGGCTGGTGGGATTTTTCTAAGTGCTGTGAAGGGTGTGGAGACGCTGTGTGGGTGGGAGCACATTAGTACCATGACTAGACTCCACCCGGTACTAATGTGGTCACATTAGTACCGGGTGGAGTCCAGCCCCGGTACTAATGTGTTGGTCTCACAATAGTACCGGTGCTGGTCTCCACCCAGCACTAATACGGCCACATTAGTACCGGTTCTTGAGCCAGCCCGGTACTAATGTGTGCCAGAGGGGGCGCGTTGGGACCCTCCTTTACCACCTGGTACTAATATACACATTAGTACCGGGTGCAAAAAAACCGGTGCTAATGTGAAAAATGACCCGAGACCAAAGGTTGATTCCCTAGTAGTGGCCACAAGTTGGTGTGGCATTCAATGACCACCAACCAAACATCTCCTTAGTATTTTTCGTACTTGTATAATAACTTTGGTGAAGAAAACATGGAGAGTGTACCTTTTTTAGATAATGGAAAATAGTTCCGGTTTCATAATCCTTATGAGAGGAGCATCAGACCGTGATTATTACAGACATACTAGAGTTTATAGAACATTGTGTTTAACATTATTGACCAATACCAAGAATGAAAGGCCCACCATGAGAGGAATAAAATACATAGCTTTGCTACCATGTACCTTTAAGTTCGGGAAAGAATCGGGGCATTGCTAGCAGCCATTCCACTCCGTCTGAGCATACTGAGCTTTCCTTTTTAGAGAAGTTAAAATTACCATAACTTTCTATTTTTAGATATCACAACTTATACACATAACTTTGATGCATAATTTCACAATAACAATTTCTTATGAGACATTTTTTTAGCACAACTTTGATGACATGAAAAATATATGCGTACAATTTCTACGTACTATTTATAGAGAAAATTTTGATTTATATTTTAAAAAACTGTAATTTATACAATAATTTATATGCATAACTTTTTCTACAATTTTAATAGCACGACTTGTATAATATAAATAACTTGTAAGCATAACATTTACCACTATTTTTACTGGGGTGTTGTTAAACAATCACTAGTGGAAATGTAAATATCTATGATGATTTCATAGTGACGTTTTGAGTTTTCGTCATGGAAGTGGTCTCTACCATGACGAAATTTGTGACTTCATAACACATAACGAGTGACGGTACCAAGCCACTAAAAATAATGACAAAACTTAGAGGATGGTCACCGAAGACCGAACAACAAACCTGTTCGTCACAAATGAATCATTCCAGTTGTGCCCGTGAGGAACCAATGACGAAAGCAAATTAGCGTCACAGAACAACAACGTTATCGTCACATAACAACAACATTGGGCTGACCTTGCTTTTTTTTAATAAGCAGCCCGGGTGCATTGGGCCGACCTTTTTTTAATAACCGGCCCAGGTAAACATTGGGCCGGCCTTTTTTATGGAAAAGTCCTTTCACCATCCCTCAACTATCACCAAATCTTGATTTTAGTCCCTCATTTAGAAAACCGGGCACCCTAGGTCCCTGAACTATCTAAATAGTTTATTTTTGGTCCCTTACTGGTTTTGACGGTGGTTGAGGATGACGTGGCAGTGGGCCCCAGCCCCGAGCTCGGTGTAGAAAGGAAAAAGAGAGGGGGCTAAGGACAAAACGTCCTTCTTCCTCACGGACATAACAGAGGAAGCGGATCAGGGGCGGCCTGGCCAACGGCGGCAGTGCTCGCCGGCACCTCCGGGCACGACAGCGGCCTGGGAGAGGGGCAAAACGGAGAGGGGACTGAGAGGATTCAATTCCCCTCCTCACCTCGAGCTGGAATAGTGGAGGCAAATCCTTGTTTGGGCGAGAGCAGCGGTGGCGGCACGGTGGAGCAAGGGAGAGGGAGGGTGCTGACTGGGGGGTACGAGGTGGAAAGCGAAGGGGAGGCCCTTTTATAGGCCGGAGGGGAGGGGCAGGTGGCCGACACAGGCGGAGCACAGGGAGTTCGCAGTAATAGCGGCCGGGATGCTCGAAGCTCGGTAGAGGCAGGTGGCGACCGACGGGGGAGTTATGGCGGCGCTGTGCTCGACAGGACGGGGACGGCAGCGGCCACAGGCTCACCACGCCGGTGGCCACCGGGTGCCCTTCTTGGCGTCGCAGCCCTCGGTGTACAGCGCCGCGAGCTTGTCTTCTATCTGCGGTCCATGAACAAAACAAAACAAGCACAGATTTAGAAATGTGCAAAAAACATTCAAAATAGGTGCAGGTCATAAGAATCGAACCGAGACCTTCGAGTTCAGAGGAACAACCTCATACCATTGCACTTGTACGTAGTTTTTGACTTGATTTGTCGTACAAAGTTTTTAGTTTTGAAATTATGCCACGTGGCTACATTCAAGAACACACAAACAGCTCCATTTCTTTTTTTATCCAGAATTTAAATTTGTATCTGGTATTTCTCTTTCATGGAGATTTCAAATTTGATGATTCTTTTTTTTTGAATTTTCATAAAATCACACCCTTTCATTTAATGATCATTTTTTAGATGTTAATTGTGAAGTATTGATATTTTATGTATAATATGTTTCCTCTCCAACTTAATAGTGAATAGAAAAACTTGTTTTTTCATGATAATCGCTAATACAACTTAATATGGTTCAATGTTATGGTCAAGATGAGATGGTGTCCAAAATTTAGGTGCATATGAGTTCGTTCATGTTACGAGGTGTTCAAATCTCAAAGTTTGTCTTTAAATGTATGAAACTATGTGAGAGTTGTGTCCATTTGTGAACAATGTAGACTTCTTTTTCGCGAAATCTTACGAAACTTTTTTTGTCAAGCTTGCACATCCATAAAATGATTCTATGCCAATTTACATAATTTTTGGAGAAGTTTTAGGTATTATTATCATTATTTTATAACAAGGTGACTAGTAGAAGTTTGAGTTTTCTCTATAAGTCAATTGATTTTTTCGTCAGTCTCCTAGATGTGGGCTATAATGGACCATATGTGCCTAAATATAGTTTTTTTTGAATTTTTTTGAATCTTATTAGAGGTACATATAGGTCAATTTGGAATTACTTTTGGTAAACATGCAAAAATTCATTTAAATGTTAGAAAATAGCAAATCTACTTGAAAATTATTCAAACTCCTAGGTGACAACTTATATGTTGTCTGTTACGTGTGAAAAATAAATTGGAGGCATATAAGATAACAATTTCGCAACTTACTTCACAAGGGTGTATGCATTAGTGATTTAAAAAATAGAAAATATCTTTTTTGCACAACAAATGGCAATGTGAATCCCCATATGTTAATAGAAGAGTAAATGTAAGATTGAATCCAAATTTGAGGTGTCATGAGGTAAGAAAGTACTTGAGTGTGTACAAACTTTGAAGTTTAAGTTGACTTGTATGAAACAATGTGAGGGAACTATCTAGTTGATGAATAATGTATACTCCAATTTTAACAAAATCTTATGATTTTTTTGTCAAGTTTGTACATTCATAAAATGATTCTATGTCAATTTACAAATTTTTGGATAATTTTTAGGTATTATAATCATTATTTTATAATAAGGTGACTAGTAAAAGTTTGAGTTTTCCCTACAAGTTGATTGAATTTTTCGTGAATCTATGTGGGCTAGAATGGACCATATGCGCCTAAATATAATTTTTTTGAATTTTTTGAATCTTATTAGAGGTACATATAGATCCATTTGGAATTACTTTTGGTAAACACGTAGAAATTCATTTAAACGATAGAAAATAGCAAATCAGTCCAATAAATGTTGAAATTTATACACAACAACTTAGAAGTAGTATTATACTTTGAAGAAATATATTAGACTATAAAAGATATATTGTTTTGTAATTTACTTTCATGACAAAATCAGTGACGATTTTCTTTAGTCATTGAAGACGAGGATTTACATGACGAAAAACGTGTTCGTCACGGAAAAGGAGCAGTTCTGTGACGAAATTGCCTGATTCGTCACGGTGCGTCAAATGTGACGCTCGTTCTATGATGATTTCAGAATCATCATAAACGCGTCACAAAAGGTTTTCAATAACGAATTTGGTATGTTCTGTGACGAAAGCGTTCTGTCATTAATGTGAACTTCTGTGCTAGTGAATTTGTGTGTGCAAGTTATAGTATTTAGTTGAGTACAAAATTGTGTCGTAAAGAGATGAAAATGCAAAAGAGAAAAAAGACACACACGGGCAGCCAGTACGGGGGCTCCTATACGGCTACCGGAAGGTGGATAAAGGTTGAAACTTCCAGCTCACTAAAGACCACCTAAGATTGCTAGCTAGTAGTTTCCAGCCATCCTACCTCATGACTATTAAATAAAAAATTTTGTAGCATTTTTAAAAAATGTTGCAACATTTTATGTTATTTTTTTGTCAATATTTTGCAAAATGTTGCAACATTTTTGGGACCAACATTTTGGAGAGCTCCTTCTACGGCGCCGGCGCTGGCCAAGGCGGCCGCACGAGCTCGCACGCGGGCGCTGCGGTGCTTCGGGGGCTGGCCGAGGGAGGGGCCGCGGAGGCACTGGCCGGCCTCACAGCCGCGGCGCACGACGGCGGCGCGCACTCGGACTGGCCGTGGCGGCGCGGAGAGGCGTGCCTGCTGGCCGGCCGCGGCGGCACAACCCCCCCACGGGGAGGCGACAGTAGGCAGGTGGTGGAGGAGTGTGGAGTTGAGCTAGGGTTTCGAGTTGTTGGGCCGCGTGGGCTAGTTGTTGGGCCACTAGTGGGTCATAGTTTGAGTAATGTGCAATTCCGGTCCACAAACTTTTTATGTTGTGTCATCCCGGTCTATATACTTTTTAAGTGTGTTATTACTGTACCTAAACTCAATTTGGGTCTCTAATCATCCCATTAACAGATCTGGCTTGAGGCGTCTGTGAATATAACCAGAAGCCCCCTATCACTCTTTTGCATTTAAAAAACAGTCTTCCTGAAATCTGGCTGGCCGGCCCCCTTTGTGAACCCATGGGCAACGGCAGTGAAGCATTCCGTTTCGTCAGTTCAAACTGATAAGCAGTCTTAACTTAGCAACTTTGAGTTTCACAATAAATTTGAATCCCTTCCTTCATTTGTCTAACAACTAGTACAATATACTCTCTAAACATCAAAATCCATTTGTAATCCATAAACTCCCAAAGTTTAGATAAAGATTACTCCGTGAATTAGACTCAAAGTTAGACAATCATTACTAATTTCAGAACTCCAGTTCAGGCCGACAGTGGTTGTTTGCAAACTTTGCATCCCAATGAAAATATCTAAACCTTCTCTTCTATGTCCACAAGTAGCTTTCATGTGTTGCCTGATGTTTATAAATTCCATTTTCGCCATGTTGAGCCAAAGTCTATATATAAAATCTCTTTGAAATTAATTCCAAAAACAACTCATTGCCACTGTTGAACTGTCAGTTTTCCAGATACAAAACAGTAACAGTTTTGGTCCTTCCTTTCTGATTTTTGATTTGCACCCATTGCAAACTCACTTCAGCCCCACTTCTGATTCCTCTACGTTTTAAATACTTCAAATTCTAGGATCCATATCATGCTGCCATCACGAACCAACACCCTACGCAGCTTGTTCCCCTGCGTCGCCTGCCCTTCGTGTTCCGCAGTGGCTCCGATTGCGGACGATCACCAACAACCGCGATCCGCCGCGAGATCACTGAGGGAGCCGTCGCGACGAGATGCGCGAAGAAGACAGCAAGAGAAAGGAGAAGAAACAAATCGACAAAAGGAGATAGGGTCCAGTTGCAAATCTGCAACACCCGTTTGGCTGCCAGACCTGTTAACAAGCTTATTAGAGACCCAAACTGAGTTTAGGCACAGTAATGACACTTTAAAAGTATATGGACTGGAATGACACATCATAGAAAGTTTATGGACCGGAGTTGCACTTTACTCTTATAGTTTCATAGGAAACTATCTTTCGGATGATATATAGGATTCCCGAGCCAATGCTCCCATCGAGCGCCAACATGCAGCGTGGGCCAAATCATTATCCACTAAAGAATCGCCAGCAGAGGGCTCTGCAATTGCAATGGTCCAGATAACCCATCAGGCAGTCTTTCAAACAGGGCCTATGCACGGGGGCTCCTATACATCTTCTGGAAGATGGGTAAGCCTTTGACCTTTAAAGCCCACCAGGCCTATTAACTTCTCATCTTCATCTCCTTCCTCACCTTCTTCTCCAGCACGCCACCGCCTCCACCACCCCGACCGGCGGCCACCGCGCCGCCGCGCTGTTTGCCTGCCGTCCACCACCACCATCCAGCCCCGCCCTTCCTAATCCGAAAGCTTCTCACGCCCCCGCCGCCAGTCACCGGCTCACCGCCCATCCTACCCTGCCCGGCCGGTGGTGCTGCCGCGTCGCCGCCGCCGAGCCTCTGGCACACCCACCCCCTCCATTTTCAAGGTCTGTCGGAGAATGGAGGACCTCCTCCCTAAACCCAGACCCCGAACCCCAGAAACCCTAACCCTAAGCGTGTCGCTCGCCTCCACCACCACCCCGGCCGCTCCCTCCACCTCCCACCCCTCACATGTCTTCTTGCCGGCGCGCGCGAGCGGCAGCGCCGCCGCCAAGCTCGGTGGCTAGAGGAAGAAGATGACTGCGGTGGAGTGCAGTGGGCTGTTGTGGACAGTTATTTGGGCTACTAATAGGCTATATATGATTAGCTAACTATCTTCTGGAAGATGATGTATAGGGGGGGGGATTTCCCCCTCCTATGCACGCCCCTGAGGGCCCAACTACATGAAAAGCCCAGGTCATGAAATAGCTGACCGGCCCCAAACTCTCGTCAATAGATAGGGCCTCTCCTCCTCTTCTCTCCGAGGAAGAAAGAACTTTAGGGCGTTGAAAACTTTAGGGCGTTGAAAACGAAAATCAAACCTTAAAACAAAGCCAAATAATAATTAAATTTTTTAATCAAAAAATAATTTTATTTATTTTCTATAGAAAATGACAGATGCCCGAGCTCAGTCCGAAAACTCTGACTTAACAACGACGACGTCCATAGGAATATAGGATCATGTCATGGGCACGAATTTTCGACCTGAAAAATCAGGCTTTTTTTTCTGAGTAGCCTGCAAAATGATCACGTCAACTCTCAGTAGGCCTTGCCATGCATAGAAAGATACACTACGAGAAAACCGCTCTTTGCCGTGCGTCAAGGTCTTGGCCGTGCGCTTTATTTCGGGCACACGGCAAAGAGCTCATTTTGCCGTGCGCTTTGAAAAACGCACGGCAAAGATTCTTTGCCGTGCGCCGAAAAATAAAACGCACGGCAAAGATTCTTTGTCATGCGTTTTATTTCTTGGCGCAGGCAAACATTTTTCTCCCACCGGCCATTAACGACCGCTAGCCAGCAAGTGGAGGAGAAGTGCCTTTGCCGTGCATTTTTGAAAAAACGCACGGCAAAGAGGTATGTTTGCGGTGCGTTTTTGGTATGGCGCACAGCAAAGTTTTTTTTTCATATATATGTTCTCCTAAGCCCCAAATCCAATAGCCACTCAAAACAAATTCTCCTAACTTTGAAATTTTTCTACTCTATACATACAACATGTGATACTTCATGGTAAAATTTGGTAGATTTTTGTATTAATTTGCTATATTTAACTAATTAATTGCATTTCAAGTATTTTTTTTTCAAAGATGCCAAATTTGAACTACAAGTGATTCAAATAATAGAATAAAATGAGTGAAAAAATAATATTCATGTTATTTAGGCAAATTGAAGACCTCTTTCATGAAATCAAAAGAAATTTTGAACATCTTGACTACGAAACACGACCATGATCGTGTGTCCAAATGATTTAAAAATTCTAAAAAAAATGCAAAATTACGTCTGAAAATTATAAGATTCATCAAGGGCTCATGATATCATACGTGAAGGCTGTAGTAAAAATTTGAACAAGTTTTGAACATTTTGTCATGTACGATGCTTACAAATCGAAACATCTCCGAAGAAGTCTCAGAGAGTTGAGAAGTAGATGGTTAGGTTTGAATGAAAAGCGAAGATCAAATTTGAATTTGAATTCAATTTTTTTTCTATAAGCAATAGACAATATAAGTTGTTCTATGTAAAATTTTGGTGTTTTTCGAAATCATTTGATAATTTTAGTGTTTTTCTATGTAAAATTTAAATTTTATTAAAAAAAGTCTTTGCCGTGCGTTTTTGCTTTGACGCACGGCAAAGAGGTATCTTTGCCGTGCGTTTTTGGTATGGTGCACGACAAAGTTTTTTTCATATATATGTCCTTCTAAGTCTCAAATTCAATAGCCTCTCAAAACAAATTCTCCTCCATTTGAAATTTTTTCTACTCTATACATACAATATGTGATACTTCATGGTAACATTTGGTAGATTTTTATATTAATTTGCTATATTTAACTATTAATTGCATTTCAAGCATTTTTTCAAAGATGCCAAATTTGAACTACAAGTGCTTCAAATAGTAGAATAAAATGAGTGAAAAAATAATATTCATGTTATTTAGCCCAATTTAAGACCTCTTTGATGAAATTAAAAGAAATTTTGAACATCTTGACTAGGAAACACGACCATGATCGTGTGTCCAAATTATTTAGAAATTCTAAGAAATGCAAATGAAGTCTAAAAATTATAAGATTCATCAAGGGCTCATGATATCATACGTGAAGGCTGTAGTAAAAATTGGAACAAGTTTTGAACATTTTGTCATGTACGATGCTTACAAATAAAAATATCTCCGAAGAAGTTTCAGAGAGTTGAGAAGTAGATGGTTAGGTTTAAATGAAAAGCGACGATCAAATTTGAATATGAATTCAATTTTTTTCTATAAGCAATAAACAATATAAGTTGTTCTATGTAAAATTTTGGTGTTTTTTCGAAGTCATTTGATAATTTTTGTGTTTTTCTATGTAAAATTTGGATTTTATTAAAAAAAGTCTTTGCCGTGGGTTTTTCTTTGACGCACGGCAAAGAGGTATCTTTACCGTGCGTTTTTGGTATAGTGCACGTCAAAGTTTTTTTCATATATATATGTCCTCCTAAGCCCTTGAAGGACCGAATAGGCGACCAGAGAGGGGGGGGGAGAGTTAATGGGAGCCAATAAAAATTCTTCCCAAAGGTCGAACTCGGCATATACCCCGATTGCCACTCCGAGTACTCGCACACAACAGAGAAGCTCTAGACCAGGCACACACAAGCCTACAAGTCCTAGAGACAAACCTTGAAGCAAAGCGCGGAAGCACAAGATAAGAATCGAAGCACCTAGTCAATTCTGGAAAACCAGGTGCGGAATGTCCGGCTAGTATGGGCGGACTGTCCACAATGCTGTGGCGGACTGTCCGGACTGTCGACGCGGACTGTCTGAAAACTTCAGCAGAACAACCAGAGACGCACCGAGAAATTCGGACTGTCCGAAGGAACCATGCGGACTGTCCACCAGTGTCACGAACCGTCCGTGAAGGTCTTGCGGACCGTCCGGCAAAACCACCAGAAAAACCTGCTCGGACTTGCCCACGTGGACCGTCCGTCACTGACCGGTGGACTGTCCGCAAACCACTTGCAACAAAACCCTAGCGGCGCCACAGATCAAAACACGAGTTCACTAGAACGAGCGACGAACACACGAAGAACCCTAACGCGCGGACTGTCCGGGGCCACCACGCGTACTGTCCGCAAGCCTCGAACAGAACCAAAAAACTGCACGAGCTCGGGAGTCAATTCCCCTTTTCCATCACCGGATCTCCCAAACGGCTAGAGCTCTTGAGACAAGATTTGGGGGAGATGAGAAGCGTCACTAGGTGAAGCTATACCCCAAAAATCTCAGCCTCTAACTCCCTAAATCACCGGGAATCGCAGATCACACGAACCACCACCAAGAACTCGGGCTCCGACCAAAAACTCACGAAACGAAGGTGTTTCCCGGCGTTTGAGAGGTCAAGATCACACACAAAGATGCTCAAGGCATCTACCCATGATCCTCTCAAAGAAATCCGAGAGAAAACCCCTTCAAATCCTCAAATCGAGCGAAGAACGACAACTCCCCAAAAATAGCCCCGAAAATGACACGAAAATCACAAAGAGCTAGGAGATCACCGCAACGCCGAATGCTTCCATACATCTAGAGGTCAGAGTCTATACAAGAATCTAGCCTAAGGAAAGCAGAGGAAAAGAAGCAGTTCAGAGCGATCTACCCGGGGAGGAAACCCTAGATTCCAAGAGAGAGAGAGATACCATCCTCCTCTCCGCTATTTATACGAGGTCCACCGGAGGAGGCATATGACCACACTACCCCTACAACTCAAATAGAAGATACACACCCCTCAGGGGCAATATGGTCAAGTCTTCATCGAGCGGACACGCTTCCACCGCGGACTTGTTTAGCCTCGACGCAAGTGTTGGCGTTTCTTAGCGCCGTCACTTTAAGAACAGATTTGAAATCCATCCTTAGTGACAACACCAAGAAATGCCTGTTGGAATCTCTTAACGTCACAACCAACGACGCCGAGTTAGTGTGAACATCAAGACTTACCAAAGGTTAATCTAAACGATCATGAACGAATCCGCAAGCGCACAGATAAACCATTGTAGCATTTCCCCAAGGAAGGAGAATCTTCCAAGGGTATCGTATCCGTGGAAGGCAATGGCGGATATCATAGACTTATGCTTTTGCACTGAATGTAAACTAAGAGATAGATATAGGAAACAACAAACTCAAAGGCAGGGGTAAGATAAAGATATGAAAGGGTAGTGTGACACACACACTCAGATCTACCTCTACTCTAGCACACTACGGCTTAGGGGGAACATACGAGTTAGCTCTAGGTTCTAATGTACTAAACATACGAAGCTAGAAGATACAGGAGATAGGCATGAGCATTGCATGAGAGGGTAAGGTTCAGCACCCAGGTACAAACGGGGAGCTATCCCGCGACGACCAGCACTCTGCGAAACTAGACTTTAGACTCCTACAGCAAGTACCCCAGCGCGGAGGGTTCCAAAGGGTCCAACAGCTGTCACTACTGCGGCCTACCTCTATCGTTACGGGGGGTATGCTCATAACTAACGTAGCCACACAACCCAGGCACCATGCCTGCGTTGCTGCTAGACTTCACCCGGCCCGGGCTATTGTGACCCAGGGTGAAAGCCACCAGAAGACTGGTCAACTTAGACCGAGTGCCGTAGCTTGAACACAAACCTCATGCAACACTCTCATGCCATCTAACAAGATCAACTAAGGCTAGACATACGAACGGATACAAACTCTCTTATGTCTAGTCAACAAGATCAAAGGATCGTGTTCGTGAAGAACACGAGCCTCTAACTTATGAACAAACACATAAGGAATGAGTTTATTATCCTTCAAGTGGATCAAAAGGTAGTGTTCATGAAGAACACAAGCCTCTAAATGATGAACAAAGGATGAACTCAAGAACATATCAAGCATATGATCTACCATGACTTTATATGAAATAGCTGAATAACTGAAGTAGATCAAAGTCATACAATGAAATAAAGATAAAAGAGAACTCATACCTAGACTCCAAAGAAGACTTGGAACCTGAAGAAGAGCTACTCTAGCCTATCCCCTAGCCTTGGAAACTAAAAGTGAGAGGAGAATGAGAGAGTGGTGTGTGTGAAATGGGAGCCCCTCCCCTTCTATTTATAGGCAAGGAGGAGGCTTGCTTCGGGGCTCAAACTCTACCAAAACACCCGGGAGTGAGGCAATGGACCAATGAGGAGCAGACACATGCAAGGCCGGGATGAACCGACCCTAGGTCGGTTCGGCTGATCCTAGGGTCGGCCGAACCCCTAGGGCGGCCATCTCGGCTGTGCTTCCTCTGGGTGGCTGCCCTGTGGGCCCTCTGATCCTCCCCCGATGCATGGCTTGATTTGGTATCCGAGGTGGGCCCCTTGATCCTTGTGAAGTCTATGTGGCGCTCTCTGATTCGTCGGTGAGTGCCTCCCTTGGATCAATGACGTGGAATGCCATGTGTTTCCTTGGTGGCAACCACCTCCTCAGCTAAGTTGGCATGGTTTCTCGATAGAAGGTGGGTTTCCATCTCTTTTAAGGGGTATTTCACCTACATACAAATAATCTCCAAGGACAAGTGGAACTACATTATTCAAACAAAAATGCAAGTAAATAATGCATATGCCTCCATTTATGTGAGAATATTGAGGGCTGAAAGTGGTACTTAACAGCCGTCAACAAACTCCCCCAAGCTAACCTCTTGCTCGTCTCGAAGCAAGACATTAGAGACTTAGGTTGGTTGATCAGGAGTTGCTACAATGTTATATTCTCAACTTATGGCAAACATACAGCAAAGTATTCTACCAAGAGTTGAACAACTTGGCAATGTTCTTACCTTTCACCTGACGACGTGGGGCATATAGCATCACCTGCCTTAGGCGGTTGAGAGATAGAATGGTTATATAGCATGTGCATAATCACTGATACCTTGATCAGTTATTAATCCGAAGGTTTTGCAAATTTTTCAAAAGAAAACCAGAGTTCCCCAAATGATACTCTCGGATCGCTCAAAAGTGTATGTTTCCTCACCAAGGCATCAATGCTACCTTTCTTCACATCCTACTCCTAATAGGCTTATGTGGAGTTGTAGGTAGGGAAGAAATGTGGCATACTTGTCTCTCATATTTTGCTAAGTCAAAAACCGGATCCTTGGAAGAAACAAACATATATCCTGATCAAGATGTGCATATGTGTGTGATGGTGATGAGCATGGCAAGGTGGATTCTAGGCCCGGAAATGGGTGCTAGATATTACCATGCTTTATATCAGGAAATGAGGGATTGATGGTAAGGTGGACACTAGCCCCGGAGTAGGTACTAGTTATTACCATCTATATGGTGGAACTCTTTCTCTTGCACATATCAATCCCTTTTTCTCCTTTGAAATTTTTCGATACTTGGGCTAGTTCTCTTTATTTTATTTTTGCCATGCTTTTTGAGCATGCTTTTCTTTTTCTTTCTTTTCTCTCTCTCTCTTTTTTTAAGCTAGCCCTTTGTTTCTATTGGAGATATTTGGAGAGGGATGAATGATACAAAGATACATAGAGTTTTATTTTGTGGAAGATTGCATAAGCATTATGGAGCAAATGATGAATGCTAACTTCCAGTGTAGAAGTTTAGCATGAACGTGCACGTGATCTTGATCAGGGGAGGATGAGTTCTAACAAGGGTCACAACATTTTGACAAAGCTCAATGAGAGAACAAGCTGCATATGTGGAGGCTAAGAACTAGAATCTACATATGGCCTTGGATGCGAAATTCTCATCATTGAGGAACTCATCATGTTTTGATTTTTTCAAAAAGAAAAACTCCGGATGTCAAGCATCACTAAGCACAAGATCATAGCACTCTATTATACCATATCATGTCTCACAACAACTTAGGCAAGGATCATGCTTTCTGTTACCCACAGTTTTCAAGCTAAGGTTTGAACATGCTAGCCAACAAACTCAAAACTTAGGTAGGATACAAAGTTGTAAGCAAGACATACGAGAAGAATAAACAGAGGAAGCTGTACGAGAAGAACCCACAGTTTAGCATGAACGTGTACGTGATCTTGATCAGGGGAGGATGAGTTCTAACAAGGGTCACAACATTTTGATAAAGCTCAATGAGAGAACAAGCTGCATATGTAGAGGCTAAGAACTAGAATCTACATATGGCCTTGGATGGGAGATTCTCATCATTGAGGAACTCATCGTGTTTTGATTTTTTCAAAAAGAAAAACTCCGGATGTCAAGCATCACTAAGCACAAGATCATAGCACTCTATTATACCATATCATGTCTCACAACAACTTAGGCAAGGATCATGCTTTCTGCTACCCACAGTTTTCAAGCTAAGGTTTGAACATGCAAGCCAACAAACTCAAAACTTAGGTAGGATACAAAGTTGTAAGTAAGACATACGAGAAGAATAAACAGAGCAACTATTCATCATTTCAACCATAGAGGCAAAGCATTCTTACTATGCATATCAAAGCAAACTAAGCAAACGATGATGAAAGCAAATAAATATTTTTGGTCTTTTTATTTTTGCAGATTTTTTTGGGTTTTCATTATAAGGTATTCTGAAAACAAAGGAAGATACAAGTTACCTCAGGATGGGGGTCCTCCCTCAAGCTAGCTTTAGGCTCACTGCGGAGGAGGGTAGAAGAAACCCTGACTCGCGTAGTGAGCCCTCTGCTCCTCCATGTGTCGCTGCTGAACCTACTGCATGGCTGCAATCCTCTCACCGGCCTGACGCTGCCACGCTGAGGTAGACTCGACGTGGGTGTTCAGCGTCTCCTCCAATCCCGTGACCTAGACGGTGAGCTCTCCCATCTGCTGCGCGAGCTGAGCATCGCGTGCAGAGGCTGAGGAGTGTCACCGGAAGGACGAAGACAGAGGTGGGCCACCGGAGCTGGAACTAGCGGGTGTAGCGCACTGAGCGCCGCTCGCACTCGCCCAAGCCGTGCCACTCGCACTCAGACGGTAGGCGGGCTGATCCCAACCAGGTGCATATCCATGGGTAACCCCGAACATGTACCCCGCAGGGGCCCCTCCTGCCACCGCTGGTGTAGCAGGCTGTGGCTGTGGCTGTGGTGGTGACTGTGACTGCTGCTACTGCATGTGTGCTCTCTTCGCCGCGCTTCTGGTGGACCTGCCTGAAACACTAGCACGACGGCTTTCCTCTTGTGTAACAAGAGGAATGGTTAGTGACTCTGAGCTATACAATCAAAACCCTAGCTTAGGTAACGGGATTTGATTTGCATAACCCGGAAAGAAGAAAGTCAAAGAATCATCTGGGCCTTTCTTAAGTATATGCCCTTGGATCAAGTATGCCTCATCAATGAGAACTCGGGGCGTCCCAATGAAGGGTACGGGATTCCCGCTAAGAACCCCGAGTCTGAGAGCAATACGAGTCACCAAAGACGTGCACTCAATAGGACCTATCATCTTGAAATTCATCAACCACTGCCGAATCATAGCTTTAACGGGAGAGACCTTGATCTGGTTAACAGCGGCGTATAATAGCATCATCTCATCGCTGCGCACAGGCCGAACATCCTCTCGTGGAAAGAGAGTAATGGCGAGCCACTTGTGCCACAAACGGAGAGTGGGATGCACAATATCATTACACCGAGGTACAAACTTGCCACTGTAAACAAGACCAGAGATGTCTGCCCAGAAAGAGTCTCGAACAAAACCCTCACAAGCCCTCTTCAAAGAAACAGCACAACGAGGATTAAAACCAAGAAGACGACTAAGTTCCTTCCAAGAAACACGATAATCGGTCCCAAAAAGACGAAACTGAATGCCATCCGGAATCTCGGAAAGAGAGCAAAGAAACTGGATGGTGAGGGGCCGAGAGCCAAGCTCTGTAACTAGCGCAAACTCCTCCCAACCAAGAGCATGCCAAATGGAAGCGAACTCGAGATTCGTACCTGTTTTCTCCATGAGAGCCGGGTCGAAGTCCCGGGTGTGGGCGAAGACTCGGTCCTTCAGGAGTGCGTAGGCCTGCTCCTCTCGAGCGCCCCGCAAGCTGAGGTAGGGGGTGTCATTGACGACGTCCTCCGCGGCTTGTGGCTCGGCTTGCTCTTCCTGCTCTTCTTCATAATCCATCGTCGATGGGCTCGGCGTTGGCTCGGCGGGGACGGATGAACTTGCGCTTGCCCGCGAACGGGAGCGTGTCACCCTCCGGAGAGTGTTCGCCGCCCAATTCATGCTAGCACAACAACAAGGAACAACAAGAGCAACTCGGTGATGGATTAGTAAAATCGAATGAAATTCTTACCGAGCTTGCTCCACCAATAGCAATACTTTCACCAACACAATAGAGAGAACACTTGATGATCCAATCTTGAGCAAGTAATCCAAGAAAACCAAGAGAGCAAGGAGTAGAGAGGGGAGTGTGAATGAAATGAGTTGAATGGGTGAAGAACACCCCCTCCCGGGTCCAATTTATAGAGTAATGGGGGCACAACGGCCAGATTCCGACCAGAGGCAACGGCTACTAGTCGTTGGTGCCGGTGGGACCCGAGAGCCGATGCTCCCAGGTCGGCCGAACCAGGGGTCGCCCGAACCCTGGTGGGCCCACCTGGCAGCCCCCTTTGGCTGGCAGCCTCCCAACGGCTGAAGGACCCAATAGGGCGACCAGAGAGGGGGGGGGGAGTGAATGGGAGCCGATAAAAATTCTTCCCAACAGTCGAACTCGGCCTATACTCCGATTGCCACTCCAAGTACTCGCGCACACAAAGGAAGCTCCAAACAAGGCACACACAAGCCTAGAAGATCAAGAGACAAGCCTAGGAACAAAGAGCGGAAGCACCAAAGCAAGAACCGAAAGACTTAGCCAAGTCTGTGAAGTCCAGGACGGACCGTTCGCAAGCACCAGGCGAACCGTCCGCGGGACCCAGGCGGACTGTCCGCAAGCTCAAGGCGGACCGTCCGAAACAACAGACCGAACCACCAGTGGCACACCCCGAAATTCGGACCGTCCGGCTAGGCCTTACAGACAGTCCACCAGTGTCGCGGACTGTCCGTGAGGGCAGCGCGGACTGTCCGTCCAGCTCGCTGGTAACCCCAGACAAAACGACCCCAACCCCAGACGAAAACTTGGCCACGCGAACCGTCCGTGAAGCACTCGCGGACTCTCCGCCAAACCTCTCACAACCAAAACCTAGGGCCGAAACGGATCGAAACGAAGGCACGCAAGAACACGAAGAACACGTGAAGAACACAGGTCGCGCGGACTGTCCGCGGGGTCCTCGCGGACTGTCTGCTAGCCCCGAACAGAGCTGCTCGAGCTCGAGCTCGCGAGGTCAACTCTCCAAATCCATCACCGGATCTCCCAAATGCCAAAAGCTCTTGAGACAAGATTTGGGGGAGATGATAAGCAACACAAGAGGAATCTATGCCCCAAAAATTTCTACCTCTAAGCCACTAAAACGCCGGGAATCGCAGATCACATGAACTCCACCAAGAACTCGAACTCCGGCCAAAAACTCACGAATCGAAGGCTCTCCACGGCGTTTGAGGAGTCAAGATCACACACAAAGATGCGCAAGGCATCCACCCATGATCTCCTCAAAGAAATCCAAAGGAAAACGCCCTCAAATCCCCGAATCGAGCGAAGAACGAAACTCCCCAAAAATAGCCCCGAAAATGAAACAAAATCACAGAGAACTAGGAGATCACCGCAACGCCGAATGCTTCCAAACATCCAGAGGTCAGAGTCTGTCCAAGAGTCTAGCCTAAGGAATCCAGTGGGAAAAGAAGCAGTTCAGAGAAATCTACTGGGGGAGAAAGCCCTAGAGTCCAAGAGAAGGAGATGCCATCCACCTCTCCGCTATTTATACGAAGTCCATCGGAGGGAGGTAAATGACCACGCTACCCCTACAACTTGAAATAAAGATACAACCCCTCAGGGGTATTTTGGTCAAGTCTTCATCGGACGGACACGCTTCCACCGCGGCTTCGCTTCGCATCGACGCAAACCCCACGATCACACCACGTGCCCTCCGCCTCGAAGCTTCCCGAAGCTCCCGGATCACCGTCTCCGTCGCCTCGGGCCTCCGGGCTTGGTTTTGAGGCCCAAACCAAGAAACCGTCCACTAATGGTTTTGTGGGCAAACCACCAAACCCCGCGTGCAAGCTTCGGCCTCGATCTGCTACCTTGCACCGGCCCATGTTCACGACTTCAGCCTGCTAGTCTTGCACCGCACGGCTCGCACTTGACCCCATCGGCCACCGGGTCCATCGAACCAAGCCTACTTGCCTCTCCATCACCCGGAGGCCGCCACGGCTAAGGCCTTTCACGCTTATTCTTCACCTGCATCGATACGAGTCAAACCGCAACCTGTACCTGCACACTTAGCCAAGCATCAGTCCACACAACGTTGTCAATCACTCATCACTAAGGAGCGACCCACCACTGGTCCTCGGACACACCTGGTCCTCAATCTCTCCCTTGATGAATGCATTGACAACACCCATAGTAACCATCAGAGAAAAAGAAAAGAAAACAACAAACATCCGAGCAATTGATCCAAAGCCAAAGAACAAGCGAAAACCGCGATCACTCGCCCGACCAAGTCTCGGCCCCCTAAGACAAGGGCAACGGCTCGACACAACCGAGACAAAACAAAGCTCACACAGAGCACATCACAAAGCACAATACTCAGGCAAACCAAAGGAGCTCCCCCTGCACATATGCAAACTCCCCCTGAGCAAATGCAACCTCCTCTTCTCAATTTTTCTCCTCACATGCAGCATCTCACAAAAGCATACCAATTCTTCACAAAATCTCCCAATGCATGAAAAATTCTCCCCCTTGCATGAATATGTCCCAAAACTCTCCCCAAAGCATGTATAGTCTCCCCCTTGTTGACAATGCATGAATCAAGGTATATATACAGTCTACCAAGCTTCTCAATATACAAAGAGCACAACAAAATGCTACACATGAGACATAGAGCAAGCAAAGTAGATATGGTGTAGTTAGCACATTGCCATCAAGAAGGTAGAGACATATAAGCATGTGACATGGCCAAAAACAATTTCAAGCAAAATTTTCACAAAGAAACATGCATCTCATGAGCAAGACCCTATCCATGGCAATTTGAGCACAAATACACTAGATCATCCAAAGTTTATACAAGATCACAAATCCTCATCACAAGATCATTATAAACGCCCACAAGCTACTCAAGTCATGTTAAAGCCACCGAGCCATGTGTCTACTTCTTAAAATGAGACTTCTCATGGTAGACAACATGCTACGGTTTAGCACCCAAGATATGAATATCAAAATAGAAAAACATGATTAGGAGCTCATTTTTCAAGCATAAGGCAATTCACACACCAATTTCATTTTCAAGATTAAACATGGTACATGAAGTGCCTTTGCGGCAAAAAGAAGCTTATGCTCCTCCCCAAGCAAGCAAAAAGGCTAAACATTTACAATGACAAAGGGTCTTTGACCCCAAGCAAAGAGAATATGATCCTCAAGCACAACCTGAGCATGATATAAGCATTTAAGCACAAATTGAGCATAGACAAGCATCTACTCATGAGAAAGACAATTTTATCATTTTCACAAACAAAATGCTATCTCATCATACATATATGGCACAACCAACAAGAGCATAGCATTTACATCCACAATTTACCAAACATGCACAAGTCTCACAAATAGCACATCAGTGATCCATGTATATAGGAGAAGCTCATTTCTAGCACAAGTGATCCAAAGATGGCTATCCTACCAGGTTTTGTACAGAAATTAAAATGCATGGATGAAATGCAACAAAGTGAGACATATGACACATATATACATGAGAAGCTCCAAGACTCAGCTAGAAAGGAAAGCACACCCCAAGCTCACCCCGCAAGCGAGTGAAAGTGACTTGGTCAAGCGGTTTAGTGAAAATGTCAGCTAGCTGGTCTTGGGTAGGGATATAGGACAAAGATATGTTTCCCTTCTCAACATTGTCCCTCAGAAAGTGGTACCTCCCTTCTCAACATTGTCCCTCAGAAAGTGGTACCTCACTTCTATGTGTTTCGTTTTGGAGTGGAGGACAGGATTTTTGGCTACGCTTATGGCACTGGTGCTGTCACAGAAAAGTGGAACCTGAGAGCACTCCTCACCAAAGTCACTCATGGTGTAGGTCATCCAAAGCAGCTGGGAACAACAACTAGCAGCAGCTACATACTCAGCCTCTGTAGTGGACTGGGCTACACTGGATTGCTTGCGAGATGACCAAGAGACCAAAGAAGAACCAAGGAACTGACAACACCCAGAGGTAGACTTGCGGTCCAATCGACACCCAGCAAAATCAGCATCGGAGTACCCGTGAAGTCTGAGTGTCGAGGAGGCAGACTACCAAAGACCAAACTCAGGAGTGTAGTTCAAGTACCTAAAAATCCGCTTGACGGCTTGCCGATGTGAAGTCCTCGGTGAAGCCTGAAAACGAGCGCACAGACACACACTGAACTGTATGTCCGGCCTCATCGCCGTCAAGCAGAGGAGGGAGCCGATCATGCTCCGGTACTTATTCTGGTCCACGGGTTCGCCATCCTCGTCCGCATCCAAAGCCGTAGTGGTACTCATCGGTGTAGTCAGCGGCTTGGAGTCATTCATGCCAAACTTCTTCACCATGTCCCTGGTGTACTTCGCCTGATGTACAAACGTCCCGTCCTTGCACTGCTTGATCTGGAGGCCCAAGAAAAACTGCAGCTCGCCCATCATGGACATCTCAAATTCCCTGCTCATGTCATCTGCAAATCTGGCAACAAGATCATGAGAAGAGCCACCAAAGATTATGTCATCCATGTATATCTGAACACTCAAAAGGTCATTTCCATGCTTAAGGAGAAACAGGGTCTTATCAACTGTGCCCATCACAAACCCCTTACTCAGCAAAAAGCCTCTCAACCTGCCATACCAAGCTCTAGGTGCCTGTTTCAACCCATAGAGCGCTCTCTGGAGTTTGTATACACGGTGTGGGTATTTTTCACTCTCAAACCCCGGGGGTTGCCTCACATACACTTCTTCCTCTATCACCCCATTCAAGAAAGCACTCTTGACATCCATTTGGTACAACTTGAACCCTTTGGCCACGGCAAAGGCTAGAAGGATCCTAATTGCCTCCAAACGGGCCACAGGAGCAAATGTCTCCTCATAGTCTATCCCCTCCTTCTGGTTGAACCCTTGCGCCACTAACCTCGACTTGTTTCTCACAACCATTCCATTCTCACCCTCTTTGTTCTTCCACACCCACTTGGTACCTATGGGACGGCAATTTGGCGGTGGATCGACTAACACCCAGACTTGGTTTCTCTCAAAGTTTTTCCAACTCCTCATGCATGGAATTCACCCAATTCTCGTCAGACAAAGCGTGTCGAATATCTTTGGGCTCAAAAGACGCAACAAATGCAGAGTGAGCGAAATGAGAAGTATTCCTTGACCTCGACCGTGTAGTGCGATCATGAAGGTCACCAATGATGGTCGTCGGTGGGTGATCAACTTGTACTCGCCGGGGAGCCTCTCGCCTGGACACAACCTCCCCCTCAGCAGCAGCCTCCACTCGAACAGCCTCAGTCGTAGTGGGTGTAGGGGATGGTCCGTCCTCGATCGTCGTCGTAGTAGTGGAAGTAGCACGTACACGATCAGCCGCTGGAGCATCACCACCATCATCGTCGTCGTCTCCATCTCCGTCCTTCTCATCCTCAAAGATCCTCGCTCCAATCTCCTCGTCACCTGCACACTCAAAAGCAGAAGAGCTACATGGCTGTGTCTCGTCGAAGGTAACCTCGCAAGTCTCCATGATTCGGTTAGTGTCATGGTTGAGCACACGATATGCTCTAGAATGATTCACATAACCAAGGAAAATCCCATTCGAACATCTAGTCTCAAATTTATCCAACTTGCCCTTCTTCAGAATGAAACACTTGCAACCAAAAGCTCTAAAGTGACTCACCTTGGGTTGTCGCCCATGCATCAGCTCATAAGAGGTCTTCTTCTTAAAAGCACGAAGGAAGATGCGATTTGAGACATAGCAAGCGGTATTGACTGCCTCAGCCCAGAAACACCTAGGAGTCCTATGCTCATCGAGCATCATCCTGGCCATCTCACAAAGGGTCCGGTTCTTCCTCTCCACTACGCCATTCTGGCAAGCGACGTATGGAGAAGAGTACTGATGATCGAGACCAAGATCACTACAAAAGGAATCAAAATGAGAGTTCTTGAATTCCGTGCCATTGTCACTGCCTATAGCTCGAATGGCATCACCATGTCTCTCATTCTTCAACCTCATGATCAAGTCCTGAATAAAGCCAAATGTCTCGTTCTTATCCTCCAAAAAGAAAACCCAAGAGTACCTCGAAAAATCATCAAAAACCACAAGAACATACCACTTCCCACCAGCAGAGCGAACATGAGCTGGCCCAACCAAATCCATGTGCAACAGCTCACAAGGTCACTCGGTCATGACAGAAGTCAGAGGGGCGTGAGAAGCAGCAACCATTTTTCCATGCCGACAAGAAGCACAAACCAAATCCTTCTCGAATGTCAACTTAGGCAACCCTCGGACAAGATCAAGACCACTCAAGCGAGAAAGCAACTCAAAGCTCAAGTGTCCCAACCTCATATGCCATTTCCAAAGCTCGGCCGAAACACTAGCAACAAAGCATCGAGGAGGACCAACAGACTAGGAAAAGTCAGCACGAAAGATTTGACCCTCAGGGACGATCGTACAGACAAGATCGCCTCGGGAATCAAGCACACGAGAAGCACCCGACTTAAAACGAACCTCAAAACCTTCGTCAAGTAATTGAGATACTGACAACAGGTTAAAACCAAGTGACTTGACCAGGGCCGCACTTCTTAAGGTCACATTGCTACTTACCTTCACCATACCTTCAGCAAGCACTCGTCCTCTCCCATTGTCCCCGAAAGTGATGTACTCCCTCGTACTCACCGGGGTGAGGCTGGAAAACCACCCACGATCTCCGGTCATGTGTCGTGAGCAACCGGAGTTGATCATCCAAAAGTTCTCCAAACCTCCCACCTGCAATAAAAAATGAGGACGAGAATGAGCAAGCGACACAACACTGGGATTAGTACCAAAAGACTCAAACCAGTGCTGAGCCATTTGCTCAAAAGAAGGGTTAGCAAAATCCATCCTCCCAAAACCTCTAGGCGGAGCCCTCTCACGCCTACCACCAAAGGACCTGTCACGTCTCACTGGAGGAGTACGCGCACCACGAGGAGGAAAACATGGCCCATAGTCCATCTGAGACCTTAAGCTCCGATCGTGCCTCCCAAACTCGTAACGGTCACGAGAAGGAGCACGTCGAGCCAACTCACCACGCCCAAAGCCAACACGCCTATCTCTCTGAGGGAAACCACCTCCACCTCCACCTCCTCGAGTGGGAACTGTACGCACATACACCTCACCCCTAGGTAGAGGCCCTCTACGAGGCTCAGGCACACCACGAGCAAGGTGGTACCTGTCCTTGTTTGCCATCTCCCTAGCAAACCTCTCATCCCTCTTTCTCCGGAAACAGAACTCATCCTTATGCCCATCCCTCCCACAATACTCACAATGGAAGCGAATCGACACTGGCTTAGGCTGTGGCTTCTCTACAAGCTTCTCTCCAGCTTTCTCTCCTGACTTCCCACCAAAGACACTCCTCTGGGTGCTCACAAACTTGATGGGTTTCTGGCAGTTTTCAGATTTGTGGGGGAACACTGGAGGATCTGGGGTTGTGTCTAGCTTGTTTCTGAGATGGTTTGGCTTGGGTGCAAATTTGTTCATGGGTGTGGTATGTGGTGGAATGGGAATCTCTCCAGCTTTCTCTTCTCCCTCACCACTCTTCTCACCACACTTGTCAGCCCCCAACGCCTGACCATCAAACCTCTTGAACTGAGCCAACATCAAACTCAATTGTGGCTCATGCCCAGACAACCACCCCATCATTTTTCTCAATTCATTATTTTCATCCTGTAGACGATCAATATAGTGTGCAAGTTCCATGTTTTTCAAAGCATGCATTTCACAGGTTGAACATGATGTAGGAAGAGGAGCATTCAATGCCGCCTCAAGAGAAACCATTCTAGTGTGAGACTCATCAAGCCTAGCATGCAAAACAGGACATGAGGTTCAAGCACCTAGTAAAGCTGGCCTAGACTTCAATTCATCACACTCAATCCTAATCACATCTACTTCCTCCAAAGTAGAGGCATGCTTCTCCTTGAGAGCAGTCAAATCAGCAAGAAAAACTGAGCAGTCACCACAATCAATCTCATCCAACACCACAGGAGAAGATTTCAAAGAGCCTATCTCATTTCTAGCATCCACAAGCAAGGATTCAAGCTCAGCAATCTTATCCTTAGCATCACCCAACAAAGACCTAAATTCCTTCTTCTCCTTGTTGGTCTTTCTAAGCACATCATCACGGTTATCAAGCAATTCATTGAGCCTAGCATTCTCCTCTAGCAAGAAGTTGGGATCTTGTCGTACCTCTTCATCGGAGTCGGAGTTTGAATCCGAGCTGTGCTTCCCACCCTTCTTGGAGTGCGCCATGCCGCAAAAGCCTCCTTGTGCGACGAAGCTGAGGCCGGTGAAGTTCTTGCCCGTGTGCCGCTTGTCCTTGAACTTCTCTTGCTCTTCCTCGCTGCTCGAGTCGGAAGAAGCATCGCTTGATGTCGAGTCGATGTCGCTCGCTCCGGCCACCATTGCTCGAGCAGTCTTCTTCTTGTGGCCGCCACTCTTCTTGTGCCTTCTCTCACCCTTGTCCTTGTGCTTGTCCTTGTAGTCGTTCCGGGAGCGGTGTTTGTTGTAGTCGTGCTTGGGCTTGCCCTTGTAGTCTTTCTTCATCTCCATGGCTTCAGGGCATTCGGTGATGAAGTGCCCGTGCTTCCCGCACCGATAGCACATCCCCGAGCTCTGCCTTACATTCTTGCGGTTCTCGTACATCCGCCCAAACCTCTTGCTCAACAAGGCGAGATCATCCTCGCTCAGCACCTCAAAGTCCTCATCTGGCAAGGACACAAGACAAGACAAAGAAAAGCCAACAGAGTTAGCGTTAGTCCTCGATCCTGAGACAAGAGCCAAACTATGAGGATCAGTGGGGCTCTCGCTCTTAACTCTCAAGCCACGATCAACCTCTGAAGACCTGAGCTTGGAGAATAGCTCGTCAAGCGACAGCGTGTCATACGCACTCGACTCCTCAATGGCCTCGACCTTGGCACTCAACACGGACCTATCCAGGGCATGCAAAAGCTTGATAGCTTGATCATGATCCGTGTATGGGAGCACTGTTACATTGGCCCTCATGTTGTTGACTATGCAAGTGAAGCGCTGAAACATAGCATCGGCCGACTCACCGGGGAGATGAGTGAAGTTCTCGTACTCTCTCCACTAAGTGGAAAACATACGGGCTTGCACTTGGGTATTGCCAACATGAGCATTTCTCAACTTGAGCCAAATCTTTTCGGCCACATCCTCTCCGTACACTCGATCAAACTCCGAGGCACAGAGAGCACGGAACAAGTAATCAACGGCCTTGCTGTTGGCCTCAAACATGTCCCGCGATCCTGGAAGTAGAAAACTGTCTGGGATGACATAATGAGGATTCTGAGTGACCTCCCAGATCAGAGTTCCCTTCCCTCGCAAAAACGCGCCCATGCACCTCTCCCACATCGGGTAATTCTTGCCATCAAAGTGCGGAGGACCTGACCCCTTGCCGTAATCGCCCATCTTTGGATCTTAGACTGGTTAGAATCAAGAAGATCCGTAACCGGCTCTGATACCAATTGAAGGACCGAATAGGGCGACCAGAGAGGGGGGGGAGTGAATGGGAGCCGATAAAAATTCTTCCCAACGGTCGAACTCGGCCTATACTCCGATTGCCACTCCAAGCACTCACGCACACAAAGGAAGCTCCAAACAAGGCACACACAAGCCTAGAAGATCAAGAGACAAGCCTAGGAACAAAGAGCGGAAGCACCAAAGCAAGAACCGAAAGACTTAGCCAAGTCTGCGAAGTCCAGGATGGACCGTCCGCAAGCACCAGGCGGACCGTCCGCGGGACACAGGCGGACTGTCCGCAAGCTCAGGGCGGACCGTCCGAAACAACAGACCGAACCACCAGTGGCACACCCCGAAATTCAGACCGTCCGAAACAACAGACCGAACCACCAATGTCGCAGACTGTCCGTGAGGGCAGCGCGGACCATCCGTCCAGCTCGCTGGTAACACCAGACAAAACGACCCCAACCCCAGACGAAAACTTGGCCATGCGGACCGTCCGTGAAGCACTCGCGGACTGTCCGCCAAACCTCTCACAACCAAAACCTAGGGCCGAAACGGATCGAAACGAAGGCGCGCAAGAACATGTAGAACACGCGAAGAACACAGGTCGCGCGGACTGTCCGCGGGGTCCTCGCGGACTGTCCGCTAGCCCCGGACAGAGCTGCTCGAGCTCGAGCTCGCGAGGTCAACTCTCCAAATCCATCACCGGATCTACCAAACGCCAAAAGCTCTTGAGACAAGATTTGGGGGAGATGATAAGCAACACACGAGGAAGCTATGCCCAAAAAATCTCTACCTCTAAGCCACTAAAACGCCGGGAATCGCAGATCACACAAACTCCACCAAGAACTCGAACTCCGGCCAAAAACTCACGAATCGAAGGCTCTCCACGATGTTTGAGGAGTCAAGATCACACACAAAGATGCGCAAGGCATCCACCCATGATCTTCTCAAAGAAATCCAAAGGAAAACACCCTCAAATCCATGAATTGAGCGAAGAACGAAACTCCCCAAAAATAGCCCCGAAAATGACACGAAAATCACAGAGGACTAGGAGATCACCGCAACGCAGAATGCTTCCATACATCCAGAGGTCAGAGTCTGTACAAGAGTCTAGCCTAAGGAATCCAGAGGGAAAAGAAGCAGTTCAGAGAAATCTACCGGGGGAGAAAGCCCTAGTGTCCAAGAGAGGGAGATGCCATCCACCTCTCCGCTATTTATACGAAGTCCATCGGAGGGAGGTAAATGACCACGCTACCCCTACAACTTGAAATGAAGATACAACCCCTCAGGGGAATTTTGGTCAAGTCTTCATCGGACGGACACGCTTCCACCGCGGCTTCGCTTCGCATCGACGCAAACCCCGCGATCACGCCACGTGCCCTCCGCCTCGAAGCTTCCCGAAGCTCCCGGATCACCGTCTCCGTCGCCTCGGGCCTCCGGGCTTGGTTTTGAGGCCCAAACCAAGAAAACGTCCACTGATGGTATTGTGGGCAAACCACCAAACCCCGTGTGCAAGCTTCGGCCTCGATCCGCTACCTTGCACCGGTCCATGTTCACGACTTCAGCCTGCCAGTCTTGCACCGCACGGCTCGCACTTGACCCTATCGGCCACCGGGTCCATCGAACCAAGCCTACTTGCCTCTCCATCACCCGGAGGCTGCCACGGCTAAGGCCTTTCGCGCTTGTTCTTCACCTGCATCGATACGAGTCAAACCGCAACCTGTAGCTGCACACTTAGCCAAGCATCAGTCCACACAATGTTGTCAATCACTCATCACTAAGGAGCGACCCACCATTGGTCCTCGGACAGACTTGGTCCTCAACAACTATATGAGGTTATGCCTGGGTGCCTCGGCCAAAGTTTGCTCCAGAAATTGCCCAAATGATTTTTCTAAGGTTTTCAAACTCAGAAATCATTTTCAGAAATTTTATTTGGAAAAGGGGAAAGGGCTAGATAAATCTAGCATGCAGATGCAAGGTTTTGGAAAAAAAATAAATCAAATATGCAATTTTGGAAATAAAATTTTGGAAAGAGAAATATGAGATAAGTACCAGCTTTAACCTTTTTGGTAGAAAGGACCCATCATTTTTAGTCCGACGAGTTGGACTCTTCTCAGCAGTTAATTCCACTCAACACCCCACTCCTGAGAAGTAGAGGGTGGTGCCTTCTCAATCTTCCGCCATGCTTTATGATTTTTCTTTTGCTTCTTTGACGGAGATTTCTTCTTTGGGGGTGAAGGCTCCGTCCTTCCCCCAAGCTGCTCAACACTATCTTGCACCAAATAGCATTGCTCTTCTTTGTCCTGAAACTTGAACTTCAAGTTCCTCTTCCCAATGCGGAAACGAATTATTCCGGACCCCACATTGATTCTAGCCCGGACATCACTGAGAAATGGTCGCCCAAGGATGAGCGACATTCCTCCCTCGTCATCCATATCAAGGACCACGAAATCCGCGAAGACATAAGAGTTCTTGACCTTGACCAATAAGCTCTCAACAATTCCTTCCTGGGTATGTATCGTTGAATCAGCGAGTTGGATAGTCCGTGCTGTTGGAGAGAGAGCTAGATATCCCAGTTGCTCGAATATAGCCTTGGACATGAGATTAACACTTGCACCAAGGTCACAAAGGGCATGCTTAATCATCTTGTAATAGATTGTGCAAGTGATAGTTGTATAGCCTGGATCTTTCTTGTGCACAACTGCTGATTCCTCCCATGGATCTAGAATTTGTTGTATGGGTTTCCCTGCATAGTTAGAAGCATGTGTCTTCCTAGGTGGCTTACCCCACCTAGTTGACACTACACTAACATTTTCACAAGAGGACACGGGTTGCCCCGGGATCCTCCCGTTATCAGCAGATGGAACCAAAGCAGTTAACTGAGCTAACTTGATTTCTAACATCTTGTTAAAACTCAGCTGGCTCTTCTGAGCAGAAGAAAACCATCAAGCTTAACATTGAGATTTTCCAAAGTTTTATCAAGGGCAGCTAGCTTTTTGTTAACACCTTCATTAATCTTAGCTTGCCCAAAAACGAGATCTCTCAAGGAAGGTTGGTTGGGATTGTAAGAATTACCTTGGTTACCTCCTTGATAATAAGGGTGTTGTTGATTCCACGATTGGTCTCCTTGTTGAGGTGGACGATAACCATTGTTATTGCCATTCATGTACATCACTTCCTCTTAAGTCTCCGAACAATAGTTTCCTGAGTGCACAGTGTTGCCATAGACTTCACAAGTCATATGAGAATCCATAGGAAGAGTAGTGGTAGCCATGGCAGCCTTCTCGTTGGTGTAGTCATCCAATCTCTTCATAAGAAGATCCAACTTGGCAGTAATCATGTCTGCTTCCTTGACAGTATGAGTACCCCTCAGTCGTGGTTGGAGTCTTTCATCACTCCACCCTTGGTTGGAAACCATCTTCTCAATGAGTGATTTACCATTATCAACAGTGAGTGAGAAGAATGCTCCCTGAGCAGCAGCATCAATATGGCCTCGGGCTATCGGAGTCAACCCATTATAAAAGCTTTGAAGAATAAGCCAATCCTCCATCGCATGGTGAGGACAGGCCAGGACATACTCCTGAAGCCTTTCCCAAGCCTCTGGAATAGATTTACTTGCTGCTTGCTGAAAACCAGAAATTCTTCCACGAAGAGCATTGGTTTTACCCAATGGGAAAACTTCTTGAGGAATGCCTCTGAACACTTATCCCAAGTGTTAATAGCATCACGATTTGCATAGAACAATTTCTTGGCTTTCCCCAGGAGAGAGAATGGAAACAGTCGGAGACAAACAACATCCATATTTGCACCCCTGATGATGAAAGTGCTGCATAGCTCTAGGAATTGCCGCAAATGGGCATTGACATCCTCATTTGGCTTGCCATGGAATGGGCTAGCCTGTACCATCGTAATTAGTCCCGTCTTGATCTCAAAATTTTCAGTCCCCATTGCCACATCAGGGCCTTGCAGCACCTGGTCGGCAGAAGGAGCTGAGTACTCACGAAGTGTCTTCTGGGCCATAGCGGTTGACGTGGATGGTACAAAGGAAGCTGGTTCACCTTCCGGACGAGTACGACGAGGTGAGTCGAAATGAATTCGAGCTTTCCTCACTAGTGACTCAGGATCTTCAGTGAAATTCTCTAGTAAGTCGAAACCAGTCATACACTACCTGTCTTCATCATCCTAAGATAAAAGAAGACAATCAAGGTTAGCCTGCATTGAGTATTGTCCTAACCTACTCAGAGTTTATAAACATATGCAAAGCATAGTCATGATAATCCTGTGCCTTCCCCGGCAACAGCGCCAGAAATGCTTGTTGGTGTTTCTTAGCGCCGTCACTTTAAGAACAGATTCGGAATCCATCCTTAGTGACAACACCAAGAAATGCATGTTGGCATCTCTTAACGTCACAACTAACGACGCCGAGTTAGCGTGAACATCAAGACTTGCCAAAGGTTAATCTAAACGATCATGAACGAATCCGCAAGCGCACAGAGAAACCATTGTAGCATTTCCCCAAGGAAGGAGAATCTTCCAAGGGTATCGTATCCGTGGAAGGCAATGGCGGATATCATAGACTTATGCTTTTGCACTGAATGTAAACTAAGAGATAGATATAGGAAACAACAAACTCAAAGGCAGGGGTAAGATAAAGATATGAAAGGGTAGTGTGACACACACACTTAGATCTACCTCTACTCTAGCACACTACGGCTTAGGGGGAACATACGAGTTAGCTCTAGGTTCTAATGTACTAAACATACGAAGCTAGAAGATCCAGGTGATAGGCATGAGCATTGCATGAGAGGGTAAGGTTCAGCACCCAGGTACAAACGGGGAGCTATCCCGCGACGACCAGCACTCTACGAAACTAGACTTTAGACTCCTACAGCAAGTACCCCAGCGCGGAGGGTTCCAAAGGGTCCAACAGCTGTCACTACTGCGGCCTACCTCTATCGTTACGGGGGGTATGCTCATAACTAACGTAGCCACACAACCCAGGCACCATGTCTGCATTGCTGCTAGACTTCACCCGGCCCGGGCTATTGTGACCCAGGGTGAAAGCCACCAGAAGACTGGTCAACTTAGACCGAGTACCGTAGCTTGAACACAAACCTCATGCAACACTCTCATGCCATCTAACAAGATCAACTAAGGCTAGACATACGAACGGATACGAACTCTCTTATGTCTAGTCAACAAGATCAAAGGATCGTGTTCGTGAAGAACACGAGCCTCTAACTTATGAACAAACACATAAGGAATGAGTTTATCATCCTTCAAGTGGATCAAAAGGTAGTGTTCATGAAGAACACAAGCCTCTAAATGATGAACAAAGGATGAACTCAAGAACATATCAAGCATATGATCTACCATGACTTTATATGAAATAGCTGAATAACTGAAGTAGATCAAAGTCATACAATGAAATAAAGATAAAAGAGAACTCATACCTAGACTCCAACTAAGACTTGGAACCTGAAGAAGAGCTACTCTAGCCTACCCCCTAGCCTTGGAAACTAAAACTGAGAGGAGAATGAGAGAGTGGTGTGTGTGAAATGGGACCCCCTAGCCTTGGCAAGGAGGAGGCTTGCTTCGGGGCTCAAACTCTACCAAAACACCCGGGAGTGAGGCAATGGACCAATGAGGAGCAGACACATGCAAGGCCGGGATGAACCGACCCTAGGTCGGTTCGGCTGATCCTAGGGTCGGCCGAACCCCTAGGGCGGCCATCTCGGCTGTGCTTCCTCTGGGTGGCTACCCTGTGGGCCCTCTGATCCTCCCCCGATGCATGGCTTGATTTGGTATCCGAGGTGGGCCCCTTGATCCATGTGAAGTCCATGTGGCACTCTCTGATTCATCGGTGAGTGCCTCCCTTGGATCAATGACGTGAAATGTCATGTGTTTCCTTGGTGGCAGGCACCTCCTCAGCTGAGTTGGCATGGTTTCTCCATAGAAGGTGGGTTTCCATCTCTTTTAAGGGGTATTTCACCTACATACAAATAATCTCCAAGGACAAGTGGAACTACATTATTCAAACCAAAATGCAAGTAAATAATGCATATGCCTCCATTTATGTGAGAATATTGAGGGCTGAAAGTGGTACTTAACAACCGTCAACAGCAAGCCCCGCGATCACGCCACGTGCCCCCCGCCTCGAAGCTTTCCGACGCTCTCGGTTCACCGTCTCCGTCGCATCGGGCCTCCGACTTGGTTTTGCGACACAAACCAAGAAACCGTCCACCGATGGTTTTGTGGGCAAACCAACACACCTCGCATGCAAGCTTCGGGCTCGATCCGCTACCTTGCACCGGTGTATGTTCACGACTTCAGCTCGCTAGTCTTGCAACGCACGGCTCGCACTTGACCCCATCGGCCACCGGGTCCATCGAACCTGGCCTACTTGCTTCTCCATCATCCGGAGGCCGCCACGACTAAGGCCTTTCGCGCTTGTTCTTCACCTGCACCGACACGAGTCAAGCCGCAACCTGTACCTGCACACTTAGCCAAGCATCAGTCCACACAATGTTGTCAATCACTCATCACTAAGGAGCGACACTCCACTGGTCTTCGGACACACCTGGTCCTCAATCTCCCCCTTGATGAGTGCATTGGCAACACCCATAGTAACCATCATAGAGAAAAAGAAAAGAAAATAACCACGAACACAAACCTCCAAGCAAGTGATCCAAAGCCAAAGAACAAGCGAAAAACACGATCACTCTCAAAATCAAGTCTCGGCCCCCTAAGGCAAGGGCAACGGCTCAACACAGTCGAGGCAAAACAAAGCTCACAAAGAGCACACCACAAAGCACAAAACTCAGGCAAACCAATGGAGCTCCCCCTACACATATGCAAACTCCCCCTGAGCAAATGCAACCTCTTCTTCTCAATTTTTCTCCTCACATGCAACATCTCACAAATGCATACCAATTTTCCACAAAATCTCCCCCTATCATACATATCTCCTATAATTCTCCCCCTTGTTGACAATGCATGAATCAAGGTATATGAAACTCTTCCCCTTGTTTTCATGAAAAAATCATGTCAAAGCATATATACAGTCTACCAAGCTTCTCAAATATACAAAGAGCACAACAAAATGCTACAAATGAGACATAGATCAAGCAAAGTAGACATGGTGTAGTTAGCACATTGCCATCAAGAAGGTAGAGACATATAAGCATGTGACATGGCCAAAAGCATTTTTAAGCAAATTATTACAAAAAAACATTCATCTCATGAGCAAAGCCCTATCCATGCCAATTTGAACACAAGAACACTAGATCATCCAAAGTTTATACAAGATCACAAATTCTCATCACAAGATCATAGTAAACGCCCACAAGCTACTCAAGTCATGTTAAAGCTACCGAGCCATGTGTCTACTTCTTAAAATGAGACTTCTCATGGTAGACAACATGCAGCGGTTTAGCACCCAAGATATGAATATCAAAACATAAGAACATGAATAAGAGCTCATTTTTCAAGCATAAGGCAATTCATACACCAATTTCATTTTCAATTTTAAACACGGTACATGAAATGCTTTTGCGGCAAAAAGAAGCTTATGCTCCTCCACAAGTAAACAAATGAGCTAAACATTTACAATGACAAAAAGGTCTTTGACCCCAAGCAAAGAGAACATGATACTCAAGCACAAACTAAACATGATAGAGGGATTTGAGCACAAAATGAGCATAGATAAGTATCTACTCATGAGAGAAGCAATTTTATCATTTTCACAAACATAAAGCTATCTCATCATACATATATGGCAAAACCATCAAGAGCATAGCATTCACATCACCATTTACCAAACATGCACATATCACACATATAACACATCAGTGATCAATGTATATAAGAGAAGCTTGTTTCTAGCACAAGTGATCCAAAGATGGCTATCCTACCAGGTTTTGTACAGAAAGTAAAATGCATGCATAGAATGCAACAAAATGGAACATATATCACATATATACATGAGAAGCTCCAAGGCCCAGCTAGAAAGGAAAGCACACTCCAAGTTCACCCCGCAAGCGAGTGAAAGTGACTTGGTCAAGTGGTTTGGTGAATATGTCGGCTAGCTGATCTTGGGTAGGTACATAGGACAAAGATATGTATCCTTTCTCAACATTGTCCCTCAGAAAGTGGTATCTCACTTCTATGTGTTTCGTTTTGGAGTGAAGGACTGGGTTTTTGGCTACACTTATGGCACTGGTGCTGTCACAAAAGAGTGGAACCTAGGAGCACTCCTCACCAAAATCACTCATAGTGTAGGTCATCCATAAAAGCTGGGAACAACAACTAGCAGCAGCTACATACTCAGCCTCTATAGTGGACTGGGCTACGCTAGATTGCTTGCGAGATGACCAAGAGACCAAAGAAGAACCAAGAAACTGACAACACCCAGAGGTAGACTTGCGGTCCAATCGACACCCAGCAAAATCAGTTTCAGAGTACCCGTGAAGTCTGAGTGTCGAGGAGGTAGAATACTAAAGACCAAACTCAGGAGTGTAGTTCAAGTACCTGAAAATCCGCTTGACGGCCTGCCGATGTGAAGTCCTCGGTGAAGCCTGAAAACGAGCGCACAGACACACTGAACTGTATGTCCGGCCTCGTCGCCCTCAAGTAGAGGAGGGAGCCGATCATGCTCCGGTACTCCTTTTGGTCCACGGGTTCTCCATCCTCGTCTGCGTCCAAAGCCGTAGTGGTACTCGTTGGTGTAGTCAGCGGCTTGGAGTCATTCATGCCAAACTTCTTCACCTTGTCCCTGGTGTACCTCGCCTGATGTACAAACGTCCCGTCCTTGCACTGCTTAATCTGGAGTCCTAAGAAAAACTGCAGCTCGCCCATCATGGACATCTCAAATTCCCTGCTCATGTCATCTGCAAATCTGGCAACAAGATCATGAGAAGAGCCACCAAAGATTATGTCATCCACGTAAATCTGAACAATCAAAAGGTCATTCCCATGCTTATGGAGAAACAGTGTCTTATCAACTGTGCACATCACAAACCCCTTACTCAGCAAAAAGCCTCTCAACCTACCATACCAAGCTCTAGGTGCCTGTTTCAACCCATAGAGCGCTCTCTGGAGTATGTATACGCGGTGTGGGTATTTTTCACTTTCAAACCCCGGGGGTTGCCTCACATACACTTCTTCCTCTATCACCCCATTCAAGAAAGCACTCTTCACGTCCATTTGGTACAACTTGAACCCTTTAGCCACGACAAAGGCTAGAAGGATCCTAATTGCCTCCAAACGGGCCACAGGAGCAAATGTCTCCTCATAATCTATACCCTCTTTCTGGTTGAACCCCTGAGCCACCAACCTCGACTTGTTTCTCACAACCATCCCATTTTCACCCTCTTTGTTCTTCCACACCTACTTGGTACCTATGGGACGGCAATTTGGCGGTGGATCGACTAACACCCAGACTTGGTTTGTCTCAAAATTCTCCAACTCCTCATGCATGGAATTCACCCAATTCTCGTCAGACAAAGCGCGTCGAATATCTTTGGGCTCAAACAACACAACAAAAGCAGAGTGAACGAAATGAGAAGTGTTTCTTGACCTCGATCGTGTAGTGCGTTCATGAAGGTCACCTATGGTCGTCGTCGGTGGGTGATCCACTTGTACACACCGGGGAGCCTCTCGCCTGGACACAATCTCCCCCTCAGCAGCAGCCTCCACTCGAACAACCTCAGTAGTAGTGGGTGTAGGGGATGGACCATCTACGATCGTCGTCGTTGTAGTGGAAGTAGCATGTGCACGATCAGCCACGGGAGCATCACCACCATCCTCGTCGTCGTCTCCATCTCCATCCTTCTCATCCTCAAAGATCCTTGCTCCAATCTCCTCGTCACCTGCACACTCAAAAACAGAAGAGCTACGTGGCTGTGTCTCGTCGAAGGTTACCTCGCAAGTCTCCATGATTTAGTTAGTGTCAAGGTTGAGCACACGATATGCTCTAGAGTGAATCGCATAACCGAGAAAAATACCATCTGAACATCTAGATTCAAACTTATCCAACTTGCCCTTCTTCAGAATGAAACACTTGCAACCAAAAGCTCTAAAGTGACTCACCTTGGGTTGTCGCCCATGCATCAGCTCATAAGAGGTCTTCTTCTTAAAAGCACGAAGGAAGATGCAATTTGAGACATAGCAAGCGGTATTGACTGCCTCGGCCCAGAAACACCTAGGAGTCCTATGCTCATCGAGCATCATCCTGATCGAGACCAAGATCACTGCAAAAGGCATCAAAATGAGAGTTCTTGAATTCCGTGCCATTGTCACTGCGTATAGCTCGAATGGCATCACCATGTCTCTCATTCTTCAACCTCATGATCTAGTCCTAAACAAAGTGAAATGTCTCGCTCTTATCCTCTAAAAAGAAAACCCAAGAGTACCTCGAAAAATCATCAACCACAACAAGAACATACCACTCCTACCCGCAGAGCGAACACGAGCTGGCCCAACCAAATTCATGTGCAACAGCTCACATGGTCGCTCGGTCATGACCGCAGTCAGAGGGGCGTGAGAAGCAACAACCATCTTTCCATGCCGACAAGAAGCACAAACCAAATCCTTCTCGAATTTCAACTTAGGCAATCCTCAGACAAGATCAAGACCACTCAAGCGGGAGAGCAACTCAAAGCTCAAGTGTCCCAACCTCCTATGCCATTTCCAAAGCTTGGCCGAAACGCCAGCAACAAAGCATCGAGGAGGACCAACAGACTGGGAAAAATCGGCACGGAAGATTTGACCCTCAGGGACGATCGTACAGACAAGATCGCCTCGAGAATCAAGCACACGAGAAGTGCCTGACTGAAAACGAACCTCAAAACCTTCGTCAAGCAACTGGGATACTGACAACAGGTTAAAACCAAGTGACTTGACCAAAGCCACACTCTTCAGGGTCACCTTGCTACTCACTTTCACCATACCTTCAACAAGCACTCGTCCTCTCCCATTGTCCCAGAAAGTGATGTACTCCCTCGTACTCACCAAGGTGAGGCTGGAGAACCACCCACGATCTCCGGTCATGTGACGTGAACAACCGGAGTCGATTAACCAAAAGTCCTCCAAGCCTCCCACGTGCAATTTGCTAAAAAAAGGGTTAGCAACCCACGAGAATGAGCAAGCGACTCAACACTAGGGTTAGTACCAAAAGAGTCAAACCAGTGTCGAGCTATTTGCTCAAAAGAAGGGTTAGCAAAACTCATCCTATCAAAACCCCTAGGCGGAGCCCTCTCACGCCTACCACCGAAGAACCTGTCACGTCTCACTGGAGGAGTACGCGCACCACGAGGGGGAAAACGTGGCCCGTAGTCCATCTGAGACCCAAAGCTCCGATCGTGCCTCCCAAACTCGTAACGGTCACGAGAAGGAGCACGTCAAGCCAACTCACCATGCCCAAACCCAACACACATATCTCTCTGAGGAAAACCACATCCACCTCCACGAGTGGGAACTGTACGCACAAACACCTCACCCCTAGGTAGAGGCCCTCTACGAGGCTCAGGCACACCATGAGAAAGGTGGTACATGTCCTTGTTTGCCATCTCCCCAGCAAACCTCTCATCTCTCTTCCGCCTGAAACAGAACTCATCCTTATGCCCATCCCTCCCACAATACTCACAATGGAAGCGGATCGGCCGTGGCTTAGGCTGTGGCTTTTCTGTGGGCTTCTCAACAACTTTCTCTCCTGACTTCCCTTCAAAGACATTCCCCTGGGTGCTCACAAACTTGATGGGTTTCTGGTAGTTTTCTGTTTTGTGGGGGAACACTGGTGGGTCTGGAGTTGTATCAAGCTTGTTTCTGAGGTGGTTTGACTTGGGTGCATATTTGTTCATGGGTATGGTGTGTGGTGGAGTACGAATCTCTCCAACTTTCTCTTCTCCCTCACCACTCTTCTCGCCACTCTTCTCACCACTGTTGCCAGCCCCCAACGCCTGACCATCAAACCTCTTGAACTCAGCCAACATCAAACTCAACTGTGGCTCATGCCCACACAACCAACTCATCAATTTCCTAAGCTCATCATTTTCATCCTGCAAACGGTCAACATAGTGTGCAAGTTCCATGTTTTTCAAAGTATGCATTTCACAGGTAGAACATGATGTAGGAATGGGAACTTTCAAAGCAGCCTCAAGAGAACTTCAGCAGAACCACCAGAGACGCACCGAGAAATTCGGACTGTCCGAAGGAACCACGCGGACTGTCCGCCAATGTCGCGGACCGTCCGTGAAGGCCTTGCGGACCGTCCGGCAAAACCACCAAAAAAACCTGCTCAAACTCGCCCACACGGACCGTCCGTCACTAACCGGCGGACTGTCCGTAAACCACTCGCAACAAAACCCTAGCGGCGCCACAGATCAAAACACGAGTTCGCAAGAACGAGCGACGAACACGTGAAGAACCCAGTGTACGTACAGTTGGAGCACCCCAGTGGAGCCAGAGTGTTGATCAAGCCGCAGAGCCAGAGGTCGACACCAATGTTGTGCAACATGAAAGGAATGAGCATGGAGGAAATTCCGGTGGTGAGGGAGTACCCCGACGTGTTTCCTGAGGAGTTAACCGAGTTACCACCAGATAGGGATATTGAGTTTGTGATTGAGCTGATGCCAGGAGCTAGACCAGTGGCCAAGAGCCCGTACAGGATGTCCGTGGATGAACTCGATGAGCTGAAGAAGCAACTCTAGAAATTGCAAGAGCAAGGGTTTATTCGGCCGAGTGCCTCACCTTGGGGTTCGCCAGTTCTGTTTGTGGACAAGAAGGATGGCACTAAGAGGATGTGTGTGGACTACCGGAGACTCAACTCGATGACAATCAAGAACAGGTATCCTTTGCCCAGGATTGACGACTTGCTAGACAGGCTGCGGAAGGCAAAGTTCTTTTCCAAGATTGACTTGAGGTCAGGGTACTACCAGATAAAGATTCGGGACTAGGATATCCCGAAGACAGCTTTCACGACTCGGTACGGCCTGTATGAGTTCGTAGTGGTTTCTTTCGGGCTGACCAATGCCCCGGCCTACTTCATGAACATGATGAACAAGGTCTTCATGGAAGAGCTGGACAAGTTCGTGGTGGTGTTCATCGATGACATACTGATCTTCTCTGAGACAACAGAAGAACATGAAGAGCACCTTCGGATTGTGATGGAGAGGCTGAGACAGCAAAAGTTGTACGCTAAGTTCAGCAAGTGTGAGTTCTGGACGGAGGAAGTTGCTTTCTTGGGTCACGTGTTGTCAGCTGAGGGAGTTGCGGTCGACCCTTCGAAGGTGGAAGCAGTTACCAAGTGGGAGCAGCCGCTCATAGTGATAGATATCAGGAGCTTTCTCAGATTGGCAGGTTACTACAGGAGGTTCATAGAACACTTTTCCAAGATAGCAAAGCCAATGACAGAGCTGTTAAAACACGACAAGAAGTTTGTGTGGTCAGAGGCTTGTGAGAGGAGTTTCCAAAAGTTAAAGAAGAGGCTCACGACAGCTCCGATCCTTACTCTGCCAGATATCAAGAAGGATTTCATGGTGTACTGTGATGCCTCGAAGCAAGGTTTAGGATGTGTGCTGATGCAGGAGGGCAAAGTTGTTGCGTATCCGTTGAGGCAGCTCAAGAAGCGCGAAGAGAAGTACCCTACTCACGACTTGGAACTAGCAGCAGTTGTTCACGCTCTGAAGATTTGGAGGCACTACTTGATCAGCAACAAGTGTGAGCTGTACACCGATCACAAGAGTCTGAAGTACTTCTTTACTCAATCAGAGCTGAACATGAGGCAGAGGAGGTGGTTAGAGCTGATCTAGGACTACAAGCTGGAGATTCACTACCACCCAGGCAAAGCAAACGTTGTGGCAGATGCACTGAGCAGAAAGTCTTATTGCATCAACTTGATGGTGAGGCAGGAGCAGCCAGCACTTCACGATGAGCTAGAGCAGTTTCAGCTTGAGATTGTTGAGCAAGGGCAACTCAACGAACTTCAAGTGACCTACGACCTGGAAGGAAGGATTTGGGAGGCACAGAAAGCTTGCAAAGAGGTTGGAGCTGTTCGAGAGCTGATGTTGGAAGGCAAAGCTGAGGACTACCGGATCGATGAACAAGGAACCGTGTGGTTGAAAGATCGGATCTGTGTCCCGCAGGACAAGGAACTTCGAGAGCAAATTATGAGAGAAGCCCATGATTCAAGGTACTCCATTCACCCAGGAAGCACAAAGATGTACCAAGACTTGAAGCAGAGGTTCTGGTGGAAGGATATGAAGAAGGACATAGCCTACTACGTGGCTTGTTGTGACACTTGCAGCCGAGTGAAGATTGAGCACCAGAGGCATACATGACTGTTGAAACCGCTGGATATTCCTCAGTGGAAGTGGGATGACATCTCCATGGACTTTGTGGTGGGACTACCCCGGACACAGAAAGGCAACGATTCTGTTTGGGTCATAGTGGACCGGCTAACTATGGTTGCTCACTTTGTACCAGTGAAGATCTGAGACACGACAGACCAGTTGGCAGACTTGTACATGGACCACATACTCAGGCTACATGGAGCACCGAGGAGCATAGTGTATGACACAGGACCCCGGTTCATAGCAAGGTTTTGGCAGAGCTTCCACGATAGGATGGGGACCACACTCAGCTACAGCACAGCTTTTCACCCTCAGACGGATGGGCAGACAGAGAGAGTAAACCAAGTGTTGGAGGATATGCTGAGAGCTTGCGCTTTGACCTACGACACAGATTGGGAGGGCAGTTTGGCCTATGCAGAGTTCTCTTACAACAACAACTTTCAGGCAAGTCTCAAGATGGCACCTTTCAAGGCACTCTACGAGAGAAAGTGCAGGACACCCTTGATGTGGTCAGAGGTAGGAGAGAGGATGGTCTTTGGGGCAGATGCTATACAGGAAGCTGAGGAGAAAGTCGAGAAGGTTTGAGACAACTTAAAGATTGCCCAGAGCAGACAGAAGAGCTACGCAGACCGACACAGGAGAGACTTGTCGTTCGAGGTGGGTGACTTCGTCTACCTGAAAGTGTCCCCGATGAGAGGAACCAAGAGGTTTGCTGTGAAGGGGAAGCTTGCCCCGAGGTACGTGGGACCTTACCGGATCACTCAAAGAGTTGGGAAGCTCGCTTACAGGCTCGCACTACCAGAGGAGATGTCCGCTGTACACCCCGTGTTCCACGTGTCACAGTTAAAGAAGAGTGAGAAGGAAGTGGAAGCAAAGCAAGTCCCGATTGAGATACTCGACCTGCAGAACACCCTGGAGTATGTAGAGTACCCAGAGAAGATCTTGGACAGGGCAACAAAGGAAACCAGAAGGACCACCATTCCTTACTGCAAGGTGCTGTGGAGCCACCATATGGAGCGAGAAGCAACCTGGGAGAAGGAAGCCGACCTCAGGAGAGATTTCCCTCACTTGTTCGAGGGAGAGGATGGAGCTTAAATCTCCAGGACGAGATTCTCGGTGGTGTGGGAGAATGTAACATCCCAGAAAATTAGAAGTATAAAAATGTGAGAAAATTTGAACTTTTGTTTAATTGATGAAGTGTTCACATAATTTAAACCCTTTGCTAGCCTCTCACCTGAATTCTATATAAATAAAACCTAATTATAAAAATATAAATTCAAATTATGGTAAAGTATGTGATTTGGAGTTCATGGTTTTTAATTGGGTTTATTTGAGTGAGTTTAGAATTTGATTTAAATCAAATTCAAACATATAGTTTAAACCCCTATATTCAAACCTAAATTCAAAAACCTTTCATACTAACTAGGGCCTACTAACTTCAGTTCAAGTATGCTGGACCACCTTCATCTCTTAGCCCACGAGCGCCGGTACACCCTGATCTTCCGCCGGCCCACCAAGGCAGCCCATCCAGCCCAGCCCCGCGCCGCGCCGTGCCTGTCTTGACTCACTAACGTGTGGGACCCCTGCCGGTCTTCGTCTCTACCCGGCCGGTCCACGCGCACACACCCCTGCCCCGCACCGCTGCCGTGCTCGCGCGCACGCGCACACCCAGTTGAGGGGATAGGCCCACGACCGCACCTGTGGCACGGACGCCGAGCCAGGCGACTGCGCCCGCGCACCGCCCGGGGATTTCCCCCTTTTACCCACACCTGTTGACGCGCACAGGAGCCCGCCATCCACTGTCGCACCGCCACATCACCTTCGCGCCACCACAAGCCAATAGGAACCGAGGCGTGACCCTTTTGCCCTTCGCCTCGACGTGCTCGAGCTTCTAAACCCCTGGGCGAGGCCCCTGTCGCAAGGCAACTCGCAATTGGAGTCTCTCCCCTTTGGTTCCCCTGTTCCGTCGCCGAGAGGAGAAGAGAGGGGAAGAGAAGGAGAAGGGGGAAGAAGAGAAGGAGGGGCGTGCTTCGCCACCGTGCCACCTCGCCGTCACAGGAGCCGTAGAAGTCGGAGCTGATCGGGCCGAGGAACGAGCTGTCCGCGCTGAGCAGGAGCCGGAGCAGAGGAAGACGCCGCCGCATCGACTCTCCGCGTCGTCGTGACTTCACCGCCGCTTCCCCGACGCTCGTCACGGCCACGTCTACACCTTTGCCCCACTGTGAGCACCGTTCTGCCCTGCTTCTTCCCTTCCTCCCTTGACCTACCTATGATGCCCGGGAGCGTGCCCCTGTGCCACGCCGCGCCGGTCACCGCGCCGTGCGCCGAGCCTCGAGCTCGTTAACTAGCCTCTGCCCGGCCTTCGTGCCACCGATCTTCTGCAGGAACCCTTTACCTTGTCGCCGCTGTGCACCCCAGCACGAGCAGGCAGGCCGTTGGCTACTAACCTGCCGCCATCGACTCCGTTGCGACGCGCCGGAGCACTGCTGTGCTATGCGTGTGTTCGTGCGCGTGAGCCAAGTCTCGCCGCCGCGCTTGTGTGTGTGTGCGTGTGTGCCCGAGTCACTCACACCCAAGTGCGTGGCCGCCGCGCCGGGTAGTTTCATTGCCGCCGCTACTGTATGCGTCGCACCGCGGCCTTGGCTCGCCAAGGATTCGCGCACGCCGGCTGGCCATGTCGCGGCCAGGCTTTGCCTGCGCACGCGCTTGTGCCCTGGTGAGCACACCCATGTGCTAGTCGAGCTGCGTTGCCGCGTCCGCTAACACTTGTGCTCGATCTGTTTCTATGTGTTGCCGTTGCTGCTTGCGCTGTCGCCACCGACACCGCTGCCCAGCGCCGCCGCGTCGCGCCTCGCGCGTGCCTGGGAGCTCCACCCTAGAGCTATGGCTGCAACGTGGTAACCGCAGGTACCTAAGGGTCACTAACGACCGCTTACACGAGCGCCAGAGCCGTCGCCGTCGCCAAACGCCGCTCGCCGTCGCCGCCGTACTCGCGCCGGGGCGCACCGCGCGCGCGTGTTGAAGGGGCGCCCATGCGCCCCAGAAATCCCAGGGACCCCACCGGACTTCTCCGATGTGAGTTTGAGGGTGGTACTGGGCCAGTTAGCCCATTAAGGCCCGGCTCGGCCTCTTTTCCTTATTTTTGTGGACTCCGGATATAATCCAGGGGTCTCAGCTGGACTTGGCTCGGTTGGCCCACTAGGCTGAGTCCATTGGGCCTATTCTGGCCCACTAACACTTTCGGTCCAATAAGGCCCACTAACTTGTGACGCTGACATCACGATGACGTCATGCTGACATCATCACCTATTTTCAAAATTAAAATCATTTTCTAATTTATAAATGAATTTGGAAATTAATTTATAAATCTATAAACCTTTGAAAATTCATAACTAATTATTTATAACCCCGAAAAATATGAAACTAGTTTCATTATTTTTCTAAAAATGAAACGGTGCTGTTTGAAGATAGTTTGGATCTTTTAAAATTGGGTTTCTTTCGATTTATGCATAGTTGTTTGCCGGTAAATTTAGCGTCTCGTATCTCGTGCTGCACAGACCCGAGCTACGATCCGGAGGAGGCCTACGACCCTGACTTCAACCCAGACCAGGACTACGAATGCCAGCCAGGTGTCATGTCACTCCCAACTATATAGATCCTATGCATGCTTTAGTTGCTAGTGCTTAATTATTGCTTATGCATGTTTTTGAATTGCATAGACAATTGTTAGCCATGCCTTGGAATTGTTTAATCCTGTCCTTGAACTACCTACTTTTGGAACTGGCTACAGACCTCTAGCTAGTTCCCGGCTTTATTCATCCATATATTTTACCCTTAGTTATGGATGGATCTCTGGTTTGGACTGAGATTGGGATATCTCGATATTCTAGCGTGTGTTTTGGGTGAGTGTGTATCATTGATGTGTTACCGCGGGAGCGAGCCGCTTTGGTTACTCGTGAACGCCTGTCTAGGGGAGATGCGACCTGGCCTCCCGCCCTAGCGGCGTGTCATTCGATGGGAGTTGGTGAGTGCTCGCTCTTGCAATTAAGGACCGATCGACTGTGTGACCTTAATCTTTGGGCTATTTTCGTACAAACCGTTCGCCTTGTTATGGGCGGGGTTCGGTCCGAGAACTAGTAGGTGGATGGCATCTAGCCTGTAGGCAGATCGGTGTGATCGTGTGAGGGGGACGGGTTATACCCCCCGAGTAGACGTCGCTCCGGCTCCTCCGGGGATGGTTTCACAGCTTCGAGGCCCTGCTGGCAAGTTTCGCACCCCAGTCAGGATGAGTCAGGCTCGGAGAGGCAGGAGAGTGCCATCTACTGCTAGGTCTCCGGCCGTTAGGTAGAGAGGTGGATCGGAGGCATCTGATTCTGCTCTACTCGGCGGGTCCAGTTGTACAAACTCTGCAGAGTTTAAAACCTATAGCTATAGTCCGTGTCCACTGGTATGGACAGCCCTTTCGATCTCTCACCTGGCTAGTATTCTTTTGTGCTGCTTTCTCTCCCCTGAGTTTGTGAGCCCGGCTTCGTGCCGTTGAGACATGGGGATAGGAGTTGGTGACCCCACGTCGCAGATGAGAGTGGGATGCTGTGTCTCGGTTGAGATCCAGTGTTTGGTGTTCTTTCCTTGTTAGGGGTGTTGACCCCGGAGGCGTTGTCCTCGGAGGTGTGGATCTCCTCGGAGATGGTGACCTCTCAGCATTTCTGCATTCCTTGATGTTGCTATCGCTGCTTGCATAACCTTCTACAGCCATAAATAGGATTACTCATGCATATTAGAATTATTCTCTGTTGCTTATGCCCTTTGTTGGGAAGCTGACATGACCTACTCGCTTATCGAGTAGATGACGGGTTTTCAGACCAGGAGCCGGACTACGACTCTGAGCACGATGGATGGGAGGACTGAGGCTCGCTCTACACTCGAGCTTGCCTGCGGAGATGGAGTCTACTTCGCTACATGAGAGCCGCTGCGTAGATATTTACTCTGTTTGATTCAGTCCTGTTGGACTTGTACCCGGCATGTGCCGTAATGCTGTACTCAGATGCTTAATTATTATAATATTATTATGTGGATCTTCATATATTTCCTTCTGTTGTACGGTTTTCTTTACTTTCTGAGACATGAATTTGCACGTGATAGCCTCCTGGGACTATCACAGAGGTGCAGGGATCGGGTTACCTTCTTTGGAAACCCGGTTCGTTTCACATAAGAAGCAGAAGAAGCTCACTAAAAAACATTTTCCTTCATCACAATTCAAAGATACCATTTCTCAACATTTCACTTGAAATTATGTGGTTAAACAAACTAGTGGACAAATACTTGTGAGTCAGTGAGTTGTAACATCATGTTTTGGGGCGAAATTAATATTTGTATAAATTACATTTTAAGATCCAAATCCCCTATTGATGGGTTCATAAGATTTCAGTGAGTATGCACAATTTTAACCCCTCAACGTACATATATATTTGTGGTCTCTGCCAGAAAGTTGATGGCGGTTGTGAAACCCGCCATCACAGACCTCTTTTGGCCACCAGCACATAATTTTTTCTACAGTATATGTATTTAGTTTAAAGACATGGAACACTTCATTCTTTGATAATATGCCAAAAACACACACATTTGCTACTCCCTTCATTCTCGAATATATGACGTTTAGGAAAGCAAATTAGTTTATTTTTGAACTAACTAACTTGTGCTAAACATCATATATTTAAGGACGGAGGTAGTACTTTGAATCAAAAATTAAACCCTCTCGGGCTTTGGCCATGCCACGATGTGTTAGCAAGTAAATTTAAGAGGATGCAGCTATATATGAAGCTGGGCCCTTGCCATCTGTATTTTGGAAGATCGATCGTCGATGCACCATGAAGGTACGCGCTGGGCCAACTAGCTAGGGATTCACGTATGCGAAATATGCTCAACGATGGAATGCAAGCTGCAATTCTGTAAAACATCGACGACAAATCTTTGCTGGCTAGGACGACTTGATCTAATTTCTGTCATCCTTTCCCCCCCTAATAACGGCGGAGGACGGCATGCATGGTTCCTCTTGTTAGCATCGTCGGGCTGTTAGCTGCTTTTGCTATGCTTTTCCTGGCGGTTTAGTTACTCAGTTTTGGGCATCTCGATCAAAGGCAAAACTACTGTTGCAGCCGTTGAAATTCTGCATGCGCCAATACAATCTGAATGATTGGGCAGGTGCAGGAACACATGACACAAGCAGCACATATACATATAAGCTGCCCAATCATGCAACCAAATTAAGGACATCCTTCATGTATGCAATGTAATATAACAAAACGGCTTCAACAACCGGATCAGGTTCAGGTTCACAAAGCTAGCTTAATCCCGTATACATCCCTTTCTTTAAGCATCCGGAAAAGATTGGGGAAAAAGAAGGATTCAAAGGATAGGAAGTCGCTTTCATGTCGGGGTCTTTCGGTTGCGCGATGTGCTCCCCCTCACCTGTCACCTCACCTCCACCCTTGGCGAGCGAGCTGGCGTTGATGCGCCCACGTCGCCCTCCTCTCTAGCTCGCGGCTATATACAACACGCGCGCGCACGCATCGCGTTCGTGCACCGACGCCGCCGCACGTACGCAAAGCACCTGCAGCGAGCAGCAAAGAATCCGTTCGCCGACGCCAGCCGAAATGGTTGTCGTCGTCACCGCGGGCGCCGTGACCGTGGCCGCCTGCGCGACCGCTGCCGGCGCCGCAATGGCCGTTCTGGCCCTCACGTCGTCGTCGTCGCACGACGAGGCGCGGAGCTGCGGCGCCACGGTGGCGGAGACGACGGACGCGGTCTTGCCGCAGCCGGGCCTGTTGCGCGAGTGCGCGGTGTGCCTGTCCGAGCTCCCGGCCGGAGCCGCGGAGGAGCGCTCCGGCCCCGGCGAGCCACCAGCGGTGCGGGCGCTGCCGGCGTGCGGGCACGTGTTCCACGCCGACTGCATCGGTAGGTGGCTGCCGCTGCGCCCCGAGTGCCCGCTCTGCCGCCGCCCCGTGTTGCTCGCCGACGGGCAACAAGCTGCTGCGAGGCCCGTCGCGGCAATGCCGATGGCGGCCGCGCCTGCTTTGGCGCGGCCGGCGAGGATTGCGTGCCGCTTCGGCGACGGGATGGTGGTGTGGACGCGCAGCCCGTCCACCAGTCAGTAACAAACTCGTCTGATTAGTGATTAGGCTTTTGTATTGATTTCGGCAAATTTGTTTGTGGTTTGCACGTTCGGATTTAATTAAAGTTGTTCTGCCAGGCTAATTGTCATGACTGATGAAGAAATGAAACATCTACAGATTGTGTATGTCTATTTGTTTTTCGGTATGTGTATTGTTAGTTGGTGGTTGTGAATGTTAACTTTGGTAGAATCCGAACGGTGGGATGTTAACTTTTGTGGATGCTAAGAGGTCGTTTAGTGCGTCCTGGCACAATGTAAGAAACGCCTCGTTAGGACGTGATCGTGATTTTGGCGACTGAGTGATTGTTATTGGAACTAATAATTTGTTAATAATGTACCTAGCAGCACTACGTGAAAAACAGACATTGGTAACGGGCGCGGTTGGCCATTGGTAACGGGCAAAACACCCGTTACCGATCAAGCGTTACAAATAAACCAAGAAAGGTAACGGGCGGGCTGATAACATGTAATTGTAACGGGCGTCTAACAAAGGCCGTTGCCGAAACAAGTTACCGGTCACCTGAAATGTCTGTTTCTCTGAGCCCCCATGGACCTTTGGTAACGGGCACAGAAACCTAGCCCGTTACATGAACTCACTATCGGAGACGTAGCTGTGGACACGCGTCTGCACATAAGGAGACGCATTTTTTGTACGCGCGTCTTCTCTGTCTGGACGACAGGAGACGCGTGCTCTGGACGCGCGTCTCGTCTGTCTCCACGAAAGGAGACGTGTGCTCTGGACGCGCGTCACGCCTGTCTCGACGACAGGAGACACGTGCTCTGGAAGCGCGTCTCCTCTGTCTCGACGAAACCATCAACTTGTAGGGCCCACCAGTCAGTATTAGTAACGGGCCTTTATGCGGCCCGTTACAGTGTTATCATACTTGTAACGGGCGTTCCAAGTGAAGCCCGTTACTCATGGATCTGTTTTTGTAACGTGCCTTACTTAACGTCCGTGACCGATACGTAGGGCACCTACAGTAACCTGCCCATTTTCTGGCTGCATCCTGGAACCAGCCAGGATTTGGCAGCCACCAGACCAGGGGCTGCATCCTGGAAACAGCTAGGATTTGGCAGCCACCACAGCAATGCAAGGAGACATCACAAACACATTCTCATCAGATATATACACAAGCAAGACCACATATATGTACACAATGCGAGAGATCACATCAAGTTCCTCATCAGATCGACATGCATGCTAAAGTTTCAAGTTTGTCATCGGTACTTTTTGTTTGGATGGAGTCCTGAGAAAACTGTCTAAACCAGGCAACATCTGACCCCAGACAAGCAGGTTTCTCAGGCAGTACTAAATTAGCCTGAATGCAGCAACTTTCAAGTTTGTCAGGCCGTACAATGAACTCACGGTGCACCATTATAGAGGTTGCCGTTTCGGTCGAGGATCTCCTTAACAATGTACTCGCACAACATCTCCCGGACCGACTTTAGATCTTCTGTAGAAATATTTAGGGCAGGTTTGAAATCCTGCAAAATAATAAAATAATTATGAGAATACAAGTACAAATCAGTTTCTAAAATCAAATGGAGAATATGAGCAGAGACAAGGGTGAGAGCATTATCTACTTACACCATCCTTCTTAATGTGAGGTATGTCTTCGAGTAGTTTGAACATATTGAATGCCGCATGGAATCCATGCAAAAAGGACCCCGATGGCTGCTGAGCACACTGCGCATCGAGGTACCAAAATGACAAGTTAATGCAGTACGAAATTGGTATGAAGGGACCATAAAAAAATCTGGGTCTTACAGTGATATTTGGCTTGTGCTTGAATGTCAGATTGGATTTTAGCTTTTTCTTGTTTCCTTTCATCACTTCGTCCTTTGGGCAGGGAGAGGCCCTGCATGATCAGCAATACCGATTAGAAACACTAAGAGATTGAATTTTGTGAACAAAACCTACAAGGTACGGACCAATTCACAAGCGTTCGGAGGTCTTCGAACTTTCGCGCGGGATGATGTTTTGCAGAATCTAGATACCAAACCTCTTTGAACTTCATACAGATGATCAGTGTTACATAGTGGCCACCGGTGCAGAAGGCACCCACCACGTAGTCATTCGTCATTGCATTTGTCAATGCTTTTGTTACAAGGGTAGACTGCTTTTCAATCTTTGTGGTCGTGAGAAGCTGTGGATCCAAAAACCCAACACTGATCTTCATCTCCGCTGCCTTGTCCATCATTTTCCTACAAAAAATCCAAATGTTAGCATGAATGAACTTTGTGGTCAAAATTAAAGAAATATCTATTTTGGTTTTAAGGCACTTACAATGTCCACAACCTCAAGAAGGTCTCATCCAGAGCAACCAGGGTTATAAGGTCATACACGTGACTAAATGTAATGTTTAACATTAAATCACCAGGAACATGAAAGGAGTCTTCAGGCAACTTTGCTGGAAAACTAAGTTTATCCTTACTGTGTTCCATGGCGTAAGCATGCAACCTGGCACAATTCGGTCCAGCAGCCTGTAAGTCCGCTTCTGACAACATAGGCACAGCAGGCTTGTATTTTGGATCCGGTTTTGACTAAAAACAGTTAAGAAGCTCATCTCTAGGTAGAGGTTTCCTGACCCCCTTCTTCTGCGGTGGCTGCTGCTCAGGCGGAGATTGCCTGTCCTCCGCCTGTCGCTGCTGCTGCTTAGGCGGAGATTGCCTGTCCTCCTCCTGCTGTTGTCGATGCTCCTGCTGCGTAGTTTTGCTGATCTGCTGCTGCTTCTTAGGCGGAGATTGCCTATCCTCCTCCTGCTGTTGTCAATGCTCCTGCTGCTGCGTAGTTTTGCTGATCTGCTGCTGCTTCTTAGGCGGAGATTGTCTGTCATCCAGCTGTTGTCGATGCTCCTGCTGTGTAGTTATGCTGATCTGCTGCTGCTGCTGAGCTTTCTCTTGCTGACGCTGAGCTGTAGTACCTCCATCTGATGCTGTACCCCTGCTACCTGATGTGGGAGCAGGGTTGGTATTTCTCGTAATGGGTGGTACATGAATCCTGTTCTTTGACCATTGGATCCTTTGACAGAGAGCCTCAGCTAGGGTTGTTACTTCAGCCCCCCCAATTGGTACAGGCAGAGGGTAGTGACCCGTATTGCTCCCACACATAACTAGGTTGCACCACAGCATACCCATCCTGCACTGGTACTGTATGGAGAGTCTTTTGCAATGGAAAGACAGTGGCTAGTGCGAGCTCCACTTTATTCCCAGAGCCATCCAAAAGGCTGCACTTGGTTGGCTCTGTCAGCTTATCTATTGTGTCCAGCATAGGTGATCGACTATCAATGTGCTGTTGATTACCTTCGTCCTCGCTGACATGCCAATGGTCTTCCTCTCTGCCACATGCTTCTTCTTCCTCACTGCCATGCACATCTTCTTTCTCGAGGCTATGCACATCTTCTTCCTCGCTGCTACTGACAGGTGGTGATAAGGGAGGATGATGAAGTAGATTTTTCCGTATATCAAAGCCTGATTCTTCTAGAATGGAGACAATTCTAGTGACTGCTTCACCAACTAGGTCTTCCATCTGCGGTCCAGCCTTCTTATTCCTCTTCTTCCTGTACATTCTAGCAAACTCTTCACCAAACCCTTTACCCCAGCCAAGTGAACTAGACACGCCTCGGACCCGACCTCGATGCTCTGGAGTCTCAAGTGCTGCGGTGAGGATATCATTCTCCCTAACCCCATTGAAAGAACCATCGCTAGCCTGAGCTGCAAGTGTTTTCACCCTAGTTGCTACCCCCACCACCGCAGGGTTACTGAATGTTATGTCCCCGCTTCCTTCACTAGTGGTCTTCCTCTTCCCTACCCTTGCCCGCAGATAAGGCCTCGAACGTCTAGGAAATTGGTCCCAAGGGTTCTGTTTTCCTTCTTCAGCTAGCTTTGCATCCTCCTCCTCCCACTCTTTCCTTTTACGAACATAACCTTTTCTGCCCGTCCTGTGTGGCTTATCATGCAATGCTCTCTTTTCTTTCATCCCCTGGCTCAATCGCTGAAATCTAGGAGAATTGGTTTCCTGCACAAACACGGTCCAGTCTTCTGGCTGCAAAAAGGCATGCTTCACAAAGGGAGTCTCCTCTTGGCTCACAAATTTTTTTCTTAAATGGGTCTTGAACCGCCGTTGCAAGGTTCCAATCTCTGACATAGCTGCCTTAACTGCCTTCTTGCGAATAGATTCAGCCAGATTGGCTGGGTAATCTAGCTTTTCATCTAAAACTGTAAACAGCTCTTCCTTCTCAATTGCTGAGAGATCTCCAACTGCCTTGTTGATTGACACCCTCTCTCAAGCAATGAGGCCACAGACCAATACAAATCTATCCCTCGCAGCATCTGGGGTAGGCCAATAATTGTTATCAAGTCCAGTTACGGTCAACTTGTCTTCTGGCCATTTGGTTTGTGTCCTTGACCCGCGGGATCAAGTACTACTCGCAGCAGTATGTGCTGAGTGACCCTGTGAAGAAGGATCACCGTTGATAGGCTGTGAACAAGGTTCACCATCGATGGGCTGTGTGGTGCACTGGAGGTAGAGGAGTTTGATGTTGTGAGAGACTGCATAGATGATATGTCAGGTCGTCAGTAGAGCAACATAAGCTAGACTGAAAACCTAAACAAAATAAGATAAATTCTTATTCTCTGACAGGCAAAATAGTTGATATTAGCATACAGGTTGGGGATAGGTGCTAACCATTTTGACAAGGTGAAGCAATATGCTTATATATCAAAGCAAAGACTAAATTCCTTCAACTGCTTCCTTGTCCAACTTCAGCAGCAATGAATTGTGTGTTCCATGTGTACATGCAACAAGAGGACAAAGCAATTAGAATTAAAGTATGCTAACAGGTCCAAAGCATAACTGTCGATCTGGTACATTCGAAGCATAACAGAATTTCAACAGTTCATATAAGTTCATCTGTTAGCAACAATTTATTCAAACAGACTTGGAGCAACAAAATTCATCCGTCAAATCCACAGCCAATCAATTAAAAATGAACTATTAAGGCATGATGTACTAATGCAGGCAATTCCAGGAGAATAATCCTATGTGAACAACCGTAAAGTAGCATGTCTCCCTAATCCACCTTGACAGGAATAGCAGATTGGGTGGCCGAGCAGAGAGAGGGCGTTGGGGGTTCAAGCAGCACTAACCTCTGTCGCGAATGAAGTAGTTGTTCTCGTGGTGGTCGGAGAGGCCCGATCAGCGTCGCCTCGTTGCCTGAGGTGGCCAGCTCGTCGTCGTGGCCGGGGATGCCGGATCCGCGTCACAGTCTCTAGGTTGGCCGGGACGCCGTCCGCACGCCAGTAACCACATCCTCGTCACCGTCGTCACGGCTGGAGCCGCTTCGCCGACGTCACGCCGGGAACGGTGGGGCTGGAGAAGAGCAGGGCTGCGGCGGGCTAGGGCTGGAGAAGGAGCAGGGCGGCGGCGGGGAGAGTGCGGGCGTGGTGGATCTGTCTGAATTAGACTCCCGAAATTACTGGCGTACCCTTGAACGGCTCTGTTGTGGAATTAGAATTACATGGGCATTATAGTCAATATAGGTGGAAAATTTTGAACAGCGCGCGCAAGGTTTGTATATATGTCATGAACTCGATCTAAGAGACGGGGGCAGATCCATCTGCGTCGCCAACAGTATCTGTTCCTCCTGTGATGAACTCGATCGTGGAGACAATGGATACTCATCGTCGACGCTGGTTAGAAAAATCGCGTCACCTCGTTGGTAGGTAGGTCCAGGTGGTTATCTTCTTTATATAGGCTGTTGACACTAACGCGTGAGCCCGACACTATTTTTAAGAACTGAAACTCGCATCCATCAAATATTAGAGCCGGTAAAACAGTGCCTACAAATTCATTAAAAATAACATCAATTCATATTTGGACATTTAGTATTTTAATAAAATATCAACAGTCACACTTGTGTACCTAACATTCTTATAATTCGAATATACATCTCATGATTGTGATATAATAATTCTAATAACATCTTAGTTTACTCCAAAAATTCTACAAATTTACGTGGAAACATAATTTTGGTACCTAAACTTGTCATAAAAAATTCAAATGGTTTTGATAAAGGAAGAATATACTTGTGTACAAATGGCTACATCTCTCACATAGTTTCCTAGAATGTTGCTTGAACATTGAAGTTTTCCACACTTTGCAACATGTTCGATCTCGTACGCATTTGAAATTTTAACACAAGCATGTGTTCACCTTAAGATCACGAAATGCAAAGTTTCATTACTAATGGTTGTGGAAAACAAATATTATTTCTATGTTGTACTTACAAAGAACAAGATAAAGGCATATAAACATTATTCACGAAATGGAATATACACTAAACAATGAAATTAATGAAAATATGGGGATTTTAGAAAAAACTAGGAAAAAAAATCATCAAATTTGGACTAAGTACGACGGAGAAATACATGTTACAAAATTTGACTGCAGATTAAAAGGAGAAATGAGAACTGTTCTTCATTCCAATAGAACTGAGAGGGTGGTTAACCCGCGTCTCATTTGCCCCACCAATCCTCGTCTCCTACGCCCACCCAATATAACAGAGGAGGAAGCAGACTAGCAGAGGCCACCGCCGCCGCCGCCGTGCCTGCTTTGACATCCAAGAGGGCACCCTAGGCCTCTAATTCAGCAAATGAGACCACCACAACCTTCGATTTGACTCAGAAACGTGACAAATCAAATCTTGCGGATGCGACACAGAATATGTAATATTTACATTCAAGATACATAATTTTTATTGATGCTTCCACCTACATCCCGATGTTCATCCTGCTGACGGCGTACTCCACCGCGACGCTGAATCCACGCGTCCAGAGGTCGAACTCATGACGGATGCGACACTCGGCGCTGCAGTAGTGGATGATCCCTGGGGTCTCCGGCCCGTAGCGCCTACATCCCGCTGCCCAAATGCAGACGTGGGGATTCTGGACGGGCAACAACGGAATATCATCGTCGCCGTCACGAAGCCAGTACCACCACGCAATGTTATGGAGATCCCGGCGGACGACGTAGCGCAGCCCGTGCGTGGTTGTGGTTCATCCATCGCCCGTCAGGGGGCGATGGCCCGCCGCTGATTTCGTGGAGCAGTGCCATCGCTTCGGGGTCCGTAGGGTTGCGACGGTACTTCAGCATCGCTAAGAAGTACTTCGCACCGGCGTCTTTGGCAGCGGCCTTTCCGACGAGCTCCAGACCCTCATCGGGATTCCGCCGCCTCATCAACCTCTCCATCCCCTCGAAGCATAATGCCTCCGGATGTTTGGCGAGGCAGAAGCGCTCCTCCAACAAGGACCTGACGTAGCGATTCTTGCACTCTTGACGAAGCTCACGCAGCGACACCTGCAGGAGTACCTCATCCGAGTCGCAGATGCGCCGGAAGGTGCCGCAGACCCGATTACGAAGGATCAGGAAACGAATGACGGGCTCACCCTTGATGCAGCGGAGGATGATCTGGGTGACCAGTTCATTTGGCAGCAGCTCCATGAAGCACACCGCGGCCATGAAGGAGAAGGGAAGGAAATGGAAAGCCGACGGGATATGGAAACTGAAATGCGACGGGGTTTGGAAATTGAAATGCGACGCGACCATTTATAAGAACCCATTACTAATAATATGGAACTTGAAATGCGACGCGGTTTGGCTGCTGACGAGTGGGCCCGACAACTGCCCCTGCCCCTCCACCTTCCCACGAAATTGAAATGCGACGCGTGTTTTTGGACGGTTTTGCTCCCAAAAAACAGTTCCCGAGGCGTAGGGGGACGTGGGGCGTGGGGAGGAAGGCGCCCTGATGGTTCATGTCTTGTCATCATAAATCCCCGACTGCCGGTTGCTCTGTAATCATATCATTTCTTTCGCTTCATCTTCTTCCCCCTCGCCATCAAAAAACCACAACCTCCGGTCAATGAGAGATCACACCAACAAGCTAGGAGCGAGAAGAGCATGGCGTCGAGTGACCCGTCGACGAAGCGAGGACGAAGAGAGGATGACGATGAAGAAGGCCGCCGTCGGAGGAAGATGACCATCAAGGAGAAGGGGAAGGAGCCGGTGGCGCCCAAGGAGAAGGAGAAGAATGAGGCCGCCGACATCAGCTTCACCGTCGAACTGCTCCAGGGCGCGTTCATGAAGCTCCGAGATGTTGGCCAAGCATTCAAGATCGAGGCGCCTGACCATAACAAGGATGGCAGCATCAAGGGTCTCGCCTTCAGGATCCACGTGTTGGGTGAAAAGCTTGAGAAGCTCCCCGTGGTCCAGCAGTCTCTTCTCGGCGACGACGGCTCCGACGGCGGTGACGACGGCTCCGACGGTGGCGACGACGGCTCTGACGGCGGGACTCCGACAGCGGCGACCGACTAATTGATCCACTCCTGTACCATTAATAATGTGTTTGTGATTATTGTGTGTTCGTCAGTTTGTTCGTCAGGTTGTTGGACTGCTTAGTTTGTCGATCATGAACTGCTTAGTTTGATTGTCGATCATGAACTGGTTAGTTTGGTTGTTGGATTTTGTATATATGTCATGAACTCGATCTAAGAGACGGGGACAGATCCATCTGCGTCGCCAACAGTATCTGTTCCTCCTGTGATGAACTCGATCGTGGAGACAATGGATACTCATCGCCGACGCTGGTTAGAAAAATCGCGTCACCTCGTTGGTAGGTAGGTCCAGGTGGTTATCTTCTTTATATAGGCTGCTGACACTAACGCGTGGGCCCAACACTATTTTTAAGAACTGAAACTCGCATCCATCAAATATTAGAGCTGGTAAAACAGTGCCTACAAATTCATTAAAAATAACATCAATTCATATTTGGACATTTAGTATTTTAATAAAATATCAACAGTCACACTTGTGTACCTAACATTCTTATAATTCGAATATACATCTCATGATTGTGATATAATAATTCTAATAACATCTTAGTTTGCTCCAAAAATTCTACAAATTTACGTGGAAACATAATTTTGGTACCTAAACTTGTCATAAAAAATTCAAATGGTTTTGATAAAGGAAGAATATACTTGTGTACAAATGGCTACATCTCTCACATAGTTTCCTAGAATGTTGCTTAAACATTGAAGTTTTCCACACTTTGCAACATGTTCGATCTCGTACGCATTTGAAATTTTAACACAAGCATGTGTTCACCTTAAGATCACGAAATGCAAAGTTTCATTACTAATGGTTGTGGAAAACAAATATTATTTCTATGTTGTACTTACAAAGAACAAGATAAAGACATATAAACATTATTCACGAAATGGAATATACACTAAACAATGAAATTAATGAAAAGATGGGGATTTTAGAAAAAACTAGGAAAAAAATCATCAAATTTGGACTAAGCACGATGGAGAAATACATGTTACAAAATTTGACTGCAGATTAAAAGGAGAAATGAGAACTGTTCTTCATTCCAATAGAACTGGGCCCCACTCCTATTAGAGACGCGGGATGGTTAATGCTCGTCTCATTTTCCCACACAAACTATTCTTCATTCCAATAGAACAGAGGAGGAAGCAGAGGGCGCCGCAACCTTGGATTGGACTCAGAAATGTGAGAAATCAAATCTTGTCTATCAATAACCGATTGGACGATCTTTACACGATAGAAGAAGACATTACATTCGTAACGAAGCCTACATTCATCACTACAGAAATACATGCAAAACCCCCTCTGGCTCAGCGCCGTACCGCAGAATGCTTTGCCTGCGCAATGTTGAATGTTGCCTCGCGCCGCCGCCGTTGGCAGTGTCGGCCGGCGGAGGCTACGGCGGAGGGCGACACTCCTAATTTGCCAACCAGATTGACCCCACGTGCCGAAAATCTAGGAATTGCACATTACTGATCAAACGCAGACGCCACTGCCCTTGCTCCTCGCCCTCAACCCATTTCATGTACGCAATTGCAGTGGCGTCGGTGTCGGCCCCACTGTTGGCTCTGTAGAGGAAGACGGCGGCCACATAGGCCGCCCCTCTGTGCCCGTCTTTGGCAGCGCGGTGGAGCTCGTCGAGGGGAGGCTGAGGGTTGTGGTTCCTGCCGAAGATGTCGTCCATCCCGGTGAGGAAGCAGGCCACCGGGTTGCCGGCTGCAGCCAGGCTACGAAGGAAGACGTCGTAGCCGACGGGGTCATTGTTTTGCATCTGCTCGACTGGAACCCGATCCAGTGCCAAGCGCCTACCGACGTCTCTGTCGCGGCAGGGGCGGAGCATGTCCTTGCAAGTTGCCCGTAGGCTGCAGAGGTCCTCCATAGGCTGAATCGATGTCGCACCGACTCGGCCAACGATGATCGCCAGCACCTCCGCCGGGAGTTCCGCGAGCGACCGCGGGTGCTCCCTCGATGCCATGAGTGCGGCGGAGGGGCACGACGAGGAGTGTAGGCAGTTGTGGTTTTCTCGCGGGTAGATGAAGGGGTTGGGGCAACGGTTATTTAGTTTGGAGAGAATATACAGGAGACGCGTCTTAGGCATCTTAGGCAGTATCTTAGGCATCTTAGGCAGTATCTTAGGCATCTTAGGCAGTATCTTAGGCAGAATATATAGGCATCATATATTACAGAAAGGAGATTGAAATTCCACCAATACACATCCTATATATATTACAAAAAGGATTCCATTTCCAGCAATAGACATCCCTGCATTTTACAAAAAGGATCAGATTCAGCAGAAATCAATCTTGCTTCTTTTTCTTCTTTGATTTTTGTATATAGATCTTTTCACGATGGTCGCTTCGCAAGTATGGTGTTTTGTCAACTCCCAAGACTCAGGGAATGTATGAAGTGTGAAAGGATGGACTTTCGTCAAACTGGTTGTATTCCTCCTCCTCAACAACATTTTCATCCCCAACAATCCTTTTTTTCCAGGCAAAACCACACTCCAGTTATTCTTTGCAAGGTCAGGTACATACAACACTTGCTCAACATCCTTGGCGAAGACAAACGGTTCGGTTTTGTAACCAAAGACCCGAAGATCAACACTAACATAACCAAATTTGTCCTTGATCATAGCTCTCTTCGCATTGGTGACCCATCTACACTGAAACAAGGTTACCTTGAATCCTACATAATCAAGCTCCCAAATTTCCTCTATTTGACCATAATATGTGGCTGTGTTCTTCTTATTGTCGACGGCCCGTACACGCACACCACTATTTTGATAGATGCTCTTGGCATCCTGTGCCATGGTGTAGAACATGTATCCATTGATATCCATTGCTTGATATGTTGTAACAGTGAATAATGACCCTGCTGCTAGTTTTCTTAGATCGTCGGTTATAGCAGCGCTGTCACTCTGCTGGACATAATCTCGGAGCCACCTGTTGAAGCATTGCATGTGCCTCTCTGCAACCCAATCCTCAGTACAGCCATGGTTTTATTCATGTAGTTGTTGCTTGTGCTCATTGCCAAATGGTGTAACCTCTGCGCTCTGTTCTATCACAGTGAAATGAGCCTTCCTGAAGTCCTCTGGGTGCGGAGTGATTGACTTTTTCCCCAGGGTCCCAACACCTGAAAGCCTACCTTCATGCCGTGAATGAGGCACACCAATGGGGTTTTGGGGGTCCATATAACCCATGGCCCACTCCACTGCTTCGATCGTCTCATAGCCACGAACAATGGCTCCCTCCGGAAATGACCTGTTATGTACCAATGATTTGAGGAATCCAAAGTACCTCTCATATGGAAACATCTGATGAAGGTAAGATGGGCCAAGGTACCAAATCTTCCTCACGAGGTGTGTTGTTAGATGCAGCATGAGATCAAAGAATGATGGTGGGAAGGTAGCTTCAAGCAGGCATAGGGTCTCGAAATGCCTCCTCTCTAAGTCCAATAGTTTTTCCTCATCAATCACCTTCTGTTCTATTTCATTGAAGAATAAACACAAGCTCGTGACCGCGTCGCGAACCAGTTCTGTCTTGATACCTCTTAGTGCAACAGGAAGAATAGATGTCATCAACACATGGCAATCATGAGATTTCATCAAGTTGAAATTCATTTTCATGTCCTTCACCGACACTAGTCTCTTGAAGTTCGATGAGTAGCCTGAAGGTACTTTCAAACCATGCAAAAACTCACAGGATTCTTTTCTCTCTGCCTTTGACAAGGTGGTTGCAGCAACAGGAAGGTCCATCTCCGTGTCTATTTCTTCCTCTGCATAGAGCTCCGGCCTAATGCCCATTTCTTTAAGATCCTCCCTTGCATTTTTATGATCGTTTCCTTTCGACTTCTGTTGTAGCAATGTTCCCAAAGTAGCTTCACACACATTCTTCTTGACGTGCATGTTGTCAATCGAATGACTCACATCCAAAAGCGGCCAATACTCTAGCTCCTATAGAATTGATTTCTTGTTCCACATTCCTCGCCCATCTTCTTCTTCTTCACCATCTCGCTTCTTTCTTTTGCGAAGTTTCTTTTCAGACAATTTGGGTAACTCCTCGATAGTTTTGACGTCCTTGACTTGCAAGTGGAGCAGATCTCCAGTCACATGCATTGGCGCCTGTCGATTCTCCTTTTCCCCATTAAACTGACAATCCATGTCCCGGTAGGCATGTTTCTTGCTGAGGAAACGACGGTGCCCCATAAATGAGAATTTTTTTGAATTTCTTAGCCACACTGCACAAGTTTCTTCCAAGCAGTGTGGGCAAGCTGCACCTTTCTTTTTACTCTGGCCAGAAAGGTTGCGATGAGCCGGGTTGTCGTTGATGGTGGTGAACAACATGGCGTGCAATGTGAACTCCTCATAGCCGAACTCATCCCAAACCTCCTTCACACCAGGCTTCCAAAGTATCTTCAAGTCATCAACTAGTGGCCTCAAGTAGACATCAATACGGTCGCCAGGTTGCTTTGGCCCGGAGACCAATATTGTCAGCATCATGTATTTCCGTTTCTTGCATAGCCAGGGTGGAAGGTTGTACATTGATAGCACGATAGGCCAGGTGCTATGTGTTGAGCTCTGGTTACCGAATGGGTTTACGCCATCTGTGCTTATAGCGAACCGAATGTTCCTGTTTCACCGGCAAAATCCTTAAAGTGGGAATCAATGTTTTCCCATTGTTGGCCATTTGTGGGGTGCTTAATCTTGCCAACTTCCTTCGTTCGTGTCTTATGCCAACGCAAGAGTTGGGCCTCCTTTCGTGTGGCGAACCATCTTCTCAACCGAGGAATGATGCAAAAATACCACGCTACCCTCATAGGAGCCCCTTTAACCTTCTTCTTCTTCTTGCCTGTGATCTCCACGGGCTCGTTCTCGTCATCATCAGCATTGTTATCATCACCACCATCTTTTTTCCTCTTGTACCGATCGAACCCACACTTGGGGCACTTGTCAAGGTCTGCATAATCTCCACGGAACAATACACAATTGTTCTTGCAAGCATGAATTTTTTCAACCTCTATTCCCAGAGGATAAATTATCTTCTTTGCCTCATAGACAGACTCGGCTATTTGGTTTCCCTCGGGTAGCATGTCCTTAAGGAGATCCAATAGTTGTTTGAAACTTTTGTTGCTCCAACCATGATCTGCCTTAAGCTGCAGAAGTTTTAGATCACCAGAAAGGCGAGAGTACTTCTTGCAACCAGGATAGAGGGATTTCTTTGAATCTTCAACGAACTGCTTCAACCTCGCTAATTCAGAAGCTGTATACACTCCTTGAAACTCAACATCCCGCAACATTTGATCAACATTGTGCACACGTTGCAACAAATCACCATCATTGAAGCCCGCAACTTCTTGATCAGTGATATCCTCAGGCCTCATCACAATTGGTGGGAATGGTTCATTTTCCTCATCAAAAACTCCACCTTCATCAGGCTCTTCATCATGGCATCCTGTAGCATGGTGTCGCGCTTCACCTTCATTTAGGCATCCTATTTCGACTTCATTAAGCCCTTCCTCACCATGTTTATTCCAACACGTGTAATTTTCTTTGAAACCACGTGTGATCAAATGATGAAAAATGTTATCCCGTTGTCCGAACTTCTTCTCGTTGAGACAATCTTTACAGGGGCAAAGCATTGCCTGAACACCACGGTTTCTCATATCCGCCTCTGCTTGATCTAGAAAACCATTGACCCCCATTAAGAAATTGGCCCAATCTCGGGACTTACTACTGTACATCCAAGCCCGAGCAGCAGCAACCATCTGCAATTTTCATACATCAAATGAGCATAATGCATCACCAAAACCGATGAGTAAGAGGATTAGGACAGCGAAGTTCAATAAAAGGGGGCAATTTCCACCTTGACGAGGACAGTCTACGAGGTGAGCGCTTCCGAGGAGGAGGACGAGGCGTCGCGGACGCGGCGACGGCGATGGCGACGGCGCGGAGGACGGCGATGGTGACGGCGCGGAGGACAGTGCCGAGCCCGAGGAGGAGGATAAGCTGCTGCTTTGGATGACGTACGGCGCGGAGGGACGCCGCGCCGCAGTCGACGTCCGCCGGCACCTTTCGCCATCGCGCACGCGGCCGGCCGGCCTGCTGCAGCGCCAGCTTTCTGAGGAGAGAGAGAGAGCGTGCGCGCAGCGAGTGGGGCCTTCAGAGAGCGCGCGAAGCGAGTGAGGCCTTCAGAAAGCGCGTGAAAATGCAGCTACAGCAACGGCGGGGAGAGAGCGAGTGGGGCCCTCAGAGGAGAGAGAGCGAGTGTAGTTGTCCGAGATAGCAGAGTGGTCGAAACGCAAAAACAACGACGCGTAATGACAACACGCGTCTCTATTGTGAGAAAACAAAGGAGATGCTAGCTCCAAACAAGCGTCGCCAATTGGGTCGTCATAAAATGAGACGCGTCCTAAAAACAACGCGTCTCCAATAGGAAAGTCATCGGTAACGGACTTAAAGAGCCCGTTACCGATAGGTTTTACTTTCGTAACGGACGCATGTTAACGTCCGTTACAAAGAAAACATGTATCGGGCGTTTAAGAAGTCCGTTACCAGAAGTCCTCATTGGTAACGGGCGTTATGGTGGCGAGGTCAGGGCGAGGTCGTGGTCGACCCTGCCGCGTTTATGCGTAATGTGCGCCAAACAACAACCATTACAGATGGGGTCCATGTAACGGGTGTTAAGGGCCCGTTACAAATGTTGCGTGACCTATTTGAGGTTTTCACGTAGTGCAGGTTTTATAAGTTCTAGAATCCCAGATCATTGTAAGATCCAAATCATGATATTAGAGTGTCTAAGAACATCTCCAAGAGCTTTTGTTTATATGAGTAGCTAAACTCATAATTTAGGTAAAATGAAATAGCTAGAAAAAAGATAATGAAATCCAACAGCTCGTCTAAATAGAAAACATAATAGCTAGTGGGAGAGATCTTCTTTTTTTGGCTAGCGAGGGGGAGAAAATAGAGAACATGATAGCTAGCTGAATAGAATACAGAGTCTGTTGGACCCAAGTTTTGATAAAGTTTTTTCTTTTTTTACCTAACTCATCACATATACAAAGAGCATCTCCAAGAGAATGTGAAAAAGACTCAATTTTTTTTTTGAGAAAACTGAAAAAATAGAACTCCAACAGACAACCAAAACTCTCCCCAATCTATTCGCATCGCGAAAAAAAGCCTCAACGACCCCCAAATATTAGCGTTCAACCTCCTCTCCCAATCCATCCCCGCGCCACGATTCCCGCGAGAAACATCTACGTGCACGCCAAATCAAAGAAGGTAGGAAGCGCACAAGGGAGGGAGCGGCAGCGGCAGCAGGGGGACGGGGCGGCGGCGGTGGCGGCTTCTCCAAGGAAGAAGCGGCGGCAGCTGCTGCAGGGAAGAAGAAGTAGCGGCGGTCAACCGGTCCTGTCCGGCAGGTCCAATGAAGGTGCGGCGGCGGGCTGCCCCAGCAGCCTACGTCCTCAAGCTCCCGGCGGCCTGCGTCCTCAAGCTCCCGACGGTGCGTCCTCGAGCTCCCGGCGTCCAGCACCATCTGCATGGAAAAGCTTTGCCGATTCATAGCGAATCCATTTCAATTATCTCCAATTCGATTTGTAGAAGGCAATAGCTGGTTATACGGGGAGAAGGTGCAGCACAGGGAGGGCGACGGTGCAGGATCGGCGGCGGTTCAGGGAGGGTGACCGCGCAGGAGGAAGCTTGCGCGAGGCAGGGCAATTTGCGTGAGGGGATTGGAGGCTGGTCCAGGTGTGGCTCATTAGGATGACGTGGCGGGATTTAAAATTTAGGGAAAGTAATTATTGGGAAACTGTTGTGGGAAGCAAAGATTTTAGGGCAATTTAACTTTGGCATACCCGCAATACATAGGTTTTGGGGATAGTTTTTTCACATTCTCTTGGAGATGCTCTAAGCATGATACTCTCTCCGTTTCAAATTATAGGTTATTTGACTTTTTCAACCTCAAGTTTGGGGGACATCTAATTATTTGTCATCCTTAGAAGAGCCACTCCTTCAAAAAACACTTTTAGAATTGCACCTACATATTTGCCACTGGAGAGAACTTTTACTAACACATCTGCCATTTTTGCTGATGTGGCGAGCCACGTCCACGCGCCAGTGTGTGAAAGGCACGAGAAATGACTATGTTGCCCCTAGCTTTCTTCTCTCATGCCACTGACGTGCAGGACCCACACAACAGGGTCTTCTTCAACCTTGGACGGACAGTCATGGCCGGCAACGGGGCAATACAAGCTCCATCTCCCTGACGGCACAGAGGAGCTGGAGGCCAGCGGGGTCAAGCTCCTCCAGCTTATTAAGGCGGAGATTGAGTCTAGTCGGGGCGAGCTCCACCGGCGGCGCGACAGAGCTTGAGGCCGGGCCGAGGTCAAGCTCCCCTGGTGGTGCAGTCGGTGGGGTCGAGCTCCCCCTGAGGCACGGGCGTGCGGCCGTGCCTCAGAGCAGCTTGGCGGAAGTCGTAGGTCGTGAGCCGAGGCAGAGCTCCCCCCAGCCCGGCGACGCCCCGCATCCAGGTGAACCTGATCTGGGCGGTCGTTCGTCTTATTCAAGACAAAAGTGTAAACATAGTTAAATTTAAGTTATTTTTGAAAAACTTTAATTGGTATAGTAAGCCACAACAAAAAGTATGATATTTTGTATAATTTTTTGAATAAGGTGAGTGATCAAACTTGAAAAAAAGTCAAACGAACTATAATTTGAGACAGAGAGGTACATAATTATTCTGTGGTATTCAAATGTTCAAAAGATGAAAATTTATAGAAATAATTCAAGTGACGGTATTCTTGGTGTCCAAATGGTGGTATCCAACTCAGAAAAATATATACACATGATGATCCGATGATGCACGTGAGCAAACATAGGAACAATTGGTACAACACACACAAGCAAAACATAGGGCACCATATGATCGGATAGGTACAACAGAAACAATAACGGTTGTATGTAACTTAGTCAAGCTTCACAACTTTAAAAATCATTAGCCTCTATTGGTATTTTAAATTAACATTTGAGAAAATTAAAGTCTAACATTTTTCTAAAAGTTAGACCAACACTAGAAAACAGTAGATTCTACATTTTCTAAAATAGTGAAAATTAGTGGTTAGATCACCAGCTAATTAAACATGTATGAAATAACCATATGAAAACTTAATTAGGTCTTGTTTAGATCGGCAAGTTTCTACTATTCACCCATCACATTGTATGATCCCATACTAATTAGGAGTATTAAACAAAGATTAATGACAAAACATATTTCGTAACCCCGGGTAAATTCGCGAGACGAATCTATTGAGTCTAATTAGACAATGATTGAGTCTAATTAGACAATGATTAGACAATGTGGTGCTACTGTAAACATTTTTATGAATAACTTAATTATGCTTAATAGATTCGTCTCGTGATTTCAGATCATCTATGTAATTAGTTTTATAATTAGATCTTGTTTAATTCTTCTAATTAGCATTGGTAAACTCGATGTGACATTTGTCGGCAAGTTTTTTTTTTGACACCCAACTTAACAAGGATAGGGGCGGCGGCAACAAGGAGCAGGCACAAACATTTGGATCCCGTCGTGCCCCCTATGTCCAAATGGTGCTGGAGACAGGGTAGGTGAGGAAGCACATCCAACAAATAAACCAGTTTTGCCACATGGATCTCAAACATTAGAAGCTCACGAACCAATTAAGCTTTCGGGCTTAGGGTTTAGGGTTGTCGTGTTTAGTTCGGTGAAAATTTTTAGAGAAATTTTGTGAATTCCCTTTCAAGGTCTATTAGGAGTATTAAATGCAGACTAATTGCAAAACTAATTACACGAATGGACTAGAAAGCACGAGACGAATCCATTAAACCTAATTAATCCATCATTAGAGATTGATTACTGTAGCACGATATTGTCTAATCATAACATAATTAGGTTCGTTAGATTCATCTCGAAAATTAAGGTATGGTTTGTGGAATAGATTTCGTCAATAATTCATATTTAATACTCCTAATTAGTGTCTGAAGATTGATGTGACGGGTAGTTAGTGAAATTTTTGGGGAACTAAACAGGGCAGGCCGTTGGATTTGGGGTTATCTTTACTTGACTTCGAATGTTTGAGATCTACATGCAAACCTTAGAGCATCTCCAAGAGTTTGCCAAATTTTACTTGACAAATCTGGTGTTTTGCCAACTTCTAAAAAGATATGCCAAGTAAAAAAAGAGTTCATCTCTAACAATTTGGCATAATTCACTTGCCAAATCTAGATTTAACTTACATCAGGAACCCTGAGAGAGAAAAATATATATATTTCTACCATTCCACCTCTTAAAACTTAAATCAGGAACCCTGAGAAAAAAACAAAATTATTTTTATACCCTTCCACCTCTTCTGTTACGGAAGGATGTGCCGCGGATGCGCGTGGTAAGGGGAGGGATATCAAGTTTCCATTGATGCCAAGTTGTTTTGCCAAACTGTTGAAGGCTAATTTTTCATGTTTGCCAAAATTAGATGGATGCCAAACTAAGATAGGAAACTGTTAGAGTTGCTCTAATCGCACATCAACTGGGTTGGGAGGAGGCTCACATGCGTGCATAGCGCAGATTTGTTACAAATCATGATCCATCCATTCATAGATGGCAACTGCCATCACCGGCATCACCGTCGGCGTATGGACGCGGCAGTTGCCACTACGTCCGTACGCCGCACCACACTCCCTGTATATATATGTACACAACACAGATGAATGAATGAATCGAACACATTTGCCTCTCCATTTGTCTCTCTCGTTTTACATTCAATCAAACACGTTATCAGCACGTGCTCCGGGAGAAGACGAGGAGAAGTTGCAGATCGAGAAGTTGGAGCACGGGAAGGAACAGGAGGCATTGGCCTCCGGCGAGTAGAGGTAACATGCCTACCATCGATGAACTTGTCGCCTTTGTGATGCACCTTCCTCCCCGCCTCCGTGCTCGCCGTCTCCGGGAACGTCTACAATGCCATGTTCGCCGCTCGCTGGTGCAGTTCCAGTCGGCGACGCCCGCCGTTGCGCGCTAGGGTCTTCACCTCTGGAACGCCGTGGCAGCGCCTCCGGTGACTCCAGTCGCCGCTCCTCGTCGTCGCCGTGGTGCCCGTATCACAACCGGAGGTTGCCGTGCCTTCAACTATCGCCTCGACGGAGCCCAACCGCTCGCCGTCGCAGGCCCCAGTGGACCGCCAGTGGGCGTTACTCCCGACGCTGGCCCCAGTGGGCCACCGGCGGGCGCCACCACTTTCATTGAGCCACCTCAGCCACCGGCGCCGCACATCCCGCCCATCCGCATCCACGTCACCTACGTTGCCCGTTACGTCGACCATGGGTGGACGGCGGTTGTGTAGACGCCCGGTGACGGAGTGCTCCCTACCGCTTGACGTCACCTCGCCGCCGGCCACTGGTATCGCCTATGAGTCGCCGGAGGAACAGCCCGTGGAGATCCAGATGAATTCCACTCGGGCTCCATCCCCCGTCGCTGACCGCCGCCATCGCCGTTCTTCTTCTCCGACGTCGGCCGGACCCATCTCTGCTGGCACCATAGCGGTGCGGTGCTGGCAGCCGGCCGCCTCCATCACCGAATCAGGCGTGGGAACAGGCCCGAGCGCGCCTCCTGTTCAAGCCGGCACCTCCGCCGCCACTCGCCACCGGCGCATCATCCCCACCGGCCACTGCCACCTCCCCAACGGCTTTGGTGGCTCCGCCTACTCTAACTCCGACACGAAGGCCTAGGGCCTCGCCGGATCTGCAGCCGGGAAGCTCGCCGTGGATTGGTGAGGGGGAGAAGTGGCCGGTTAGGGTCCCCCCCTTTATACTGCGGTGGGTGCGGGACCGCTGGGTCGGCTGGGCCTGCAGACCTGATGGGCCTCTACGGGCTGTGGCGCGCTGGGCCAGTTGGCCCATGATCTTTACATTATCCATATTATTATGTTTCAATGTCTGTTATTCATTCAAGTCCCCGTGTTAGTCAATAATTCTGTTACAACAGTTCATCAGTGTTTATGTGTCTATGTATTTTTCTGTTTAGACTCCTGATGTTGTCTGTAATTGTGCATCTATGTATGTATTGTTCTTTATGCAATTCAGACCATGTTGTTGGATTATTGCACATGTTTTAGAACTTATGCCTTGCATTTTTCTAAAACTTTGTCTACTTATTTTCTATGTATTAATTTGCAATTTATATAATATTGCATTTTTCACTTAGCACATTCTCATGCAAATTTATATCACATGTATTTTCTATTGGGATTTGAGCATAGGGTGATGGAGACCTTGGCACCGGCTGCGCTAAGTTCTTTCATAGAATTTAGTAGCCTTGAGACCGTGCTTTAAGGCCGCAAGTTTCTTGCCCATCACTATGAGGCCTACATGTTCCGATGATTGCCTATACATGCTTCCCCAAGTGAACTTTGAGGATAATTAAAATTTAATTTTGAAGTTTCATTTTGATTATTAATGAAGCACAAGGTAGTGGAGCCCTAAGCGTTGGCTACGGTATGTTCTTTTGAATATATCAGCCCTGAGATCCATGCTTTAGGCAGCAATTCATTTGCCCATTACTAAGGGATCTACTCTATTAATTTGGAGAATATCTATACCGTGCTTATTAATTCTCAAAATATTAACTCTCATGAAAGTTTTCTTCTCATTCCATGTGATTATTTTTACAACATTACCATTGGGATTCTTCATTTATCATTGTTTCATAATGATAACCCATGGTCATAATTGTAGGAACATGACAACTAATAAAGAGTTCGACGAACTCGCCATTGATGAGCACAATTACCCAACATGGGCTTCGAACATTGAAATAAACTTTGCTTCTAGAGGGATTGTTGAGGCAATACAAGATCCTGTTGCTGGGGCTCCCCCCATTCAGGATAAGAAGAAGTTTTCTACCCTTTTTCTCCTGAGGCTCTATATCCATAAGAATCTCAAGCAGGAGTATCTGATGGAAAGATGCCTACTTGCTTTATGGAAAGCCCTCAAAGAAAGGTATTGTTGGCGGTCGATTTCCGTCAACCTAGAGCACTTGTTACACTATAGTTTGAGCTTTGTTATGGAACTAACCCGGCACTAGGCACACTAATGATATAACAAGTTCATCTTTGCATGTGCATTTTGAAGTATAATGTGTTTGTAGGAAAACATGGACTAAGATGAAGGAGACACATCAAGTTCAAATGGACAAACAAGGAGTTCCGTTCGTGTTGAAGTGCAAGGTAAATTCACTCCCAAAGGTGGCAAGGACTTAGGTGCTACGACGAAACACTCCCGAGGACCAAGACGAAAAGACCAGAGTTCATACGACAAGACCCCCTATCTATTCACGAGGATAAAGACACCAAAAGGCCACACATCCTGAAAGGGCAAAAAGTCAGAATTGCAAGAGAAGCTCGCCCGCGAAAGATGGGCCCGAACCGGGCCAAAAAGGCCCTAGGCCGACCGGCCTAGCCCTTTTTTCCGTCGGTTCGGGCTCCCCTTTGGACTAGGGTTTCCTCGGTGCATAAATAGTCTCTGCCTCCGACGGCCGCCGCATCCAATCATTCTACCAACGCCCATTCACCAAAAAGCCGCCGCCGCAAGATGAGGGATAGAGTTAGATGAGTTCGTCGCAAGGATCAACGCTGGTGGAGGGAAGGAAGCAAGAGGAGGACTCCAAGCCGTCAGCCTATGGGTGTTCCCAAGCCTCCTCGCCGCTATCTTCATCGACGACGTTCTCTGGAGCCTCCATCACCCCTATGTGCTTCAATCTATGTAAGATGATGGGGTAATGCCTCCGTTCATCCCTAGGGTTTTATGGGTCCTTGCTATGTAATCGCTACTTGAACCTTATGCCTATCAATGCTTCCTGGTCTATGTCTTTGCAAATGTTTTATTTACATATGTATGTACAACATGTGATCTTAGTAGGGCTTGTGGTAATCGTGGTGGTTAGCCAAACCCTATGGATGCTTAGATATAGATGCGTTAGCGAAGTGATCGATTACCTTCGCGTAGTGACAATGCGAGAGAAGGGAAAAGACCTAGCGACCGCATAACCGCCGTGAAGCTAGAGAAGGCAACACCTCTTTTCATGTAGTAGATGCATATCTATGTGATCCTAGATCCTAGGGAGAGAAGGCTTATCTACTTTAATCTCTCTCTTGTTTCAACCCTTGCCATCTAGTTTAGTCTTCGATTAACATAGGTTAGATTGCTTGTACTTTAGATTAATATCTTTTTCATAAGGCTTTGATCAACTAGATTAGTGCTAGATTAAACGCTAGTATATCTCTTGCTCCGTGGATTGATAAGAACCTTGGGGATCCCCCCTTAGTGAAAAAGGTACCAAGTCACCTGTGTGCTTGCGGTGAACTTCAACACGGTTTTGAAACGTCAACAGGTATGGACAGCAGAAGGAACTCATTTGGCCTTCCGCCAATCATGAGTGGAATCACCTTCGTCTGCAAGACTTTAAAACTGTTGCAGAATACAATCATGATGTTCACACCATTTGCTCAAAGTTGAAATTCTGTGAAAAAGAGCCAACAGATGCAGAGAAGATAGAGAAAACTCTATCCACTATGCTTCTAGAGGATAGGATATTGCATCAGCAATACCGCAGAAGCAATTTCCAGCATTATTCCCAGCTTATACATACATTGTCTCAGGCAGAAAAACATCATGAGCTTCTTTTAAAGAACGCCCATCAGCGCCCTCCGGGTTCTGCTCCTTTGCCTGAGGTACACTACAATGCTCATTCACCTACTGGGAATAAGAAGAACTTTAAGGAGAATAATTCCTCCAAAAGTTCGGCTGGAAAATGCAAGTTCAACTACAGACGCAAATTCTTTAGGAGAGGAAAAGGGGGAAAAGGCAATGGCAAAGCATCATCACCTCGTGACAACAATCGCAATGCTTGCTCCAGGTGTGGTTGCTATAACCATACCACTAAGGAATGTTGTTGCCCAAAACATCTTGTTCTTCTATATCAAAATTCCCTCAAGAAGCCGAAGTTCAACAAGCCAAGATATGAAGCTCACTTCAATTCTACTGAGGCTACAAATGTGGTTCAAAGTTCTTCGTTGGCTCCTACAGAACCGCAGAACACTCTTGGTCAACAGAACACCACTACAACTGGAAGCATGCTTACTCTTCCACATGAAGAAACTGCAGATGACATGCTTATCGAGTACTTCTCGAAGGATCCACTTGGTGATTTAGCATAATCTCGGTGAATTGGTCCACTAGAAGAATTAATCTCGAAACAGTTATTTATGTCGTATATTTGTCATGTCTTAATGTTGTAATAAGTAGAGATGTACAAACTCATTGCATGGGTTGTACGAACTCCAGTAGTATTGCTTGGTAGTTCATAGAGATGTATGCACTCTTAGATCTGGGGCATATAAACTCTTCATTATTGTAATATTTTCATATGTATGTGATATGTTTCTATATGTTGAATAAAGAATTCTTGACTTGAATTTCTTGTTTAACTATAGATGTCTCATGATGTCAACTCAACAGAGGAGGAATTATGCCTAGTGGATAGTTGCACCACAAACTCTATACTTAGGGACATCAAATACTTTCAGACTCTCAAGAAGAAAGATGGCAAAGTTTTGACCATCGCAGGACACGATGCTGTGATAGTTGGATCCGGACGGGCCACTATTACACTCCCCATGGGTACACAAATTGTAATTGATGACGCACTCCTGTATCTCGATTCTACACGTACCCTCATAAGTTTTAGAGATATCCGTCATAATGGGATTCATGTTGAAACCCATGATGATAAGCAAGGGGAATTTCTTCTCTTGACTAAACCAGATGGATATGGCAAATGCACATGCGAAAAACTTCCCTCACTCTCGTCTGGGTTGTATTACACATACATTAAGCCTATTGCACATGTTGCATATAAGATAATCTTTCAAAATGTTGATCCGTTCCGAATTTGGCATGATCGACTTGGACATCCTAGTATAGGGATGATGAGAAAGATTATTGGCAATTCCATTGGTCACAATTTAAGTGCAAAGTTTCCTAAATCCTCCGATTTTGTGTGCACCGCATGTGCCACCGGAAAACTGATTGTGAGGCCATCTCCTCTCAAAATCAAAGCAGAACAACTTAAATTCCTTGAAAGAATTCAAGGTGATATTTGTGGTCCAATTGCTCCAAACTCTGGACCGTTCAGGTACTTCATGGTATTGATTGACGCATCTACTCGATGGTCACATGTGTGTCTTCTTTCGACACGTAACCATGCATTTGCCAAAATTATGTCTCAAATCATAAAGTTGAAGGCAAATTTTCCTGAATATAGGATCCAATCGATCCATATGGACAATGCTGCTGAATTTTCATCTCATGCCTTCAATGACTATTATATGGCTTTAGGAATTGAAGTTCAGCACTCCGCTCCATATGTCCATACCTAGAATGGTTTGACTGAATCATTGATCAAGAGGATCAAGCTCATTGCATGACCTTTGTTAATGAATTGCAAATTGCCTACGTCGCGTCGGGGTCATGCAGTTCTGCACGCTGCCGACCTTGTCCAACTACGACCAACTGCATATCATGATACTTCCCCAATGCTGTTAGTACATGGAAATCCTCCAAGTATTTCCCATTTGCGTAAGTTCGGATGTGCAGTCTACATCCCGATCTCACCACCACAGCGTACATCTATGGGCCCACACAAGAAAGTGGGGATCTATGTGTGATTTCAATCTCTGTCGATCATTAAATATTTAGAACCCTTAACGGGAGATCTATTTACTGCCCAGTATGCTGACTCAATTTTTGATGAGGAACATTTCCCTGCATTAGGGGGAGACTTTAAGTACCCAAAAGAATGCCAGGAAATTGATTGGGATGCTAAAGGTATTCCAGCCTCTGATCCACGTACTACAAAGAGTGAACTACAAGTTCAAAAGATCATACATTTGCAGAAACTTGCAAATGAACTGCCAGATGCTTTCACCAACTATAAAGGTGTCACTAAATCTTTCATTCCCGAATGGAATGCGCCAGAAAGAGTGGAAGTACCAAATAAAACCACTCAACTCCCACTCATTGGTAAGAGGGGGAGAAGTACGGCCAGTCAGAAAGATTCTAATGCTAGCAAGAAAAGACAAGTGGTGAATGCAACTCAACCATCAGTTGATAGACACCAAGTGGATTGTAATGATCCACAACCTAGCTCAGTGGTGCATGTTACTGAGACTGGGACATCGGAAGACCCTAGACACATCATTTCGGGAAATCATGATGAGCCTATAAGGGTAGATGAAATTGCCATCAACTACGTTGAAACTATTAACGCAAAAAACAGAATAAAGTTCTTCAACGGCAACACGTAACGGATCCCTAGGATGTAACAAGGCGTGCCAGCCGACCTGACCTGTTGATCAGCACGGAAAGAATATGAAACGTTAGATGCAGGTTAGATCGGCTAGAGAACCGATGTGGGCCTTCGACAAGTAACAGCCCGATCGGCTGATACGACTGTAGAGCGAATCGGCTAACTGAAGCAGCCGAAGTGCAAGTATAACCAAACCGGCTAGATCAGCCGATTCGATGACGTAGGCAAAGCGCAAGCAAAAACAGAGCAAACTAAGCGCTACGAGACAACACTCGGAACCTGATCTGAATTGGCTGTATCGTAGTGGAACAACACAGGAGCGAGATTTAGCCGATACGACGGGATCACGAGCTGGATCAGTTGGTGATAAATGCTAAATAAACAAGAAACGACTTTCAAACCTAGCTGATATTGATAAATTGCGAATAAAACTTAGACGAAACCACAGCGATGCGCCCGAAGGTTAAAGCCCAGTTGTTATTCAATAAAATGGTACTTACAAGCTTGCCGAAAGTCGATCGATGCAGCCTGACGAGATAGAAGAACGGCGTTTGAAGAAACAAGAAAATAAGAAGAAGTAAAAAAGGGGTGGCGAAGTCGCCGACTTGAATAAGTAAAGGTTTTGTTGATTTGGTGTGTACAATTTTCTATGACCACGCAGGGTCGCTATTTATGTCCTGAGGACAACTTGACTCCTAATCGATGACGACAACGATTACTTGAATCTAAAGAAATGAAACTACCAAAAACTTAACGATTCCTAAAGGAACCGGACTCTCTAAACTGATTTTGACCCATTGTCAACTTGGTTGTTGACCCGCCTCCGTCTTCCTTTCTTTTGGCGTATTTTTCTTCTTCTGCCACGTTTCTCCTCTTATCAATCGGCCGATTCCAAATCAGCTGGTCAATTTTTTCCCCTTTTCTTCGTCGACTTTGAGGTCTTCTCAACACGTGTCAAAAAACAGTGTCAACATATGGCCCCCAGTTTCAGAGTAAATTTCTTTTGCTCTGAAATTCTCTCTTTTCCTTCTTGCACATGGGAATTATCAGAAGTTCTTTACTATTTTTCTGCTGCTGTTTTGAATGTTTTGGATCTTGCCTTTATTGATGCCCGATTTGACCGTGATTCTATCTTGCTTCTTCCTTTATAAACTCGCCTCTTCATTTCATCAACTCTCATGATCCTTTCTTATTGCTGTCCTCAACATATCAATCTTCTTTAGCCATGGGAGGCATCTCTCTTTGCAAATATTTTCAGGAAGCAGTATAAATTACTATCCTTTGATGAACTCATGTTAATCAGAGCTCTTCATCCTGATGATGCTATGAAGGTTGCAGTTGCTTTCAGTGTTGTTGAAGGGCAATCATCCTTAGCGCATGCACTGCAGTTTGTCGACGTGTAGAATTCCCAACCTAACTTCGTTGGTGTTAGTCATGACTGCAAGTCAATATCGACCTTCCAACAATCAAATCATCAGTACTGCATTTGTTTCCCCTTTCATGAATCAGCCTTTAATTCTTGTATCTGGCTGATAATTACTTTCTCTTTTCTTCAGCCTTCCGATCATGGAGATATAGAGAGGATTTCTGATGATCATCATCACTCAAGGTATGAATCGACGAGCTCCAATGTTGAGGTAGAAGTGATACCTTTGATTCATAATTCCCATAGATAGGAACAAATTAGAGGCTATGAAGGCCAGGAGAATTTATCTTCTTGAGGATTTGAATCAAGTAGATGGTGAAAGACATCACCAAGATCCAAATTAGAAAAAACCAAAGGTCCAAAGAAGATTTGATGTAATGTGATCGGCTTTCAATAAATCCAGCCGATTGTGGTTATCTTTATTGCTTTTGGCTGCCTGAATAGTCTTTCTTTCTTCTGACAATATTTACTGCTTATCTTGTGACCCTTCTGTGGCAGATTAACGCTTCCCACCTACTCTTGCATGTTTAATAACCTTTCGATGTCAACATGTGACTCTGAACCGTCTTTCCCATGCTCCCTTCTTATAAAACTCAGTCTATAACCCAATGGTTCTTCACTGGTTTCTTCTTCAGACCCCTTTCTTTTTAGCCGAAAGTCTTTGGATCGGCCTGTTGACTTTATGGATGGGAGGGATCTTCCTCTTAGAGTGTTTACATGAAGACTTAAGGCTTTGTTTACTGTAACAGATGTCGTCTTGAAATAGTTTTGCTTCATGACGCTGCCGGTAAGCTTGTTGATGTTTCCAGCAACATTGAGAGATACTCCTTTTTGTTTTTTCATCTTCTAGAGTCCAGAGTGTTTTCCTTCAACAGCTTTTGAGTGTCCCTCCCCTTTTTGGGGAAACGTATCACTGAGAAACTGAGCCATTCACGAAAAAAATTGTTCCTATTTTGACTGGATCCGGCATCTCTTTGATTCCTTCTCATCTTCTCCGGCCTCCATTTCCTCTGATTCGGGCTATAAATAGCATCCGTATGCACATCGGCTCTCCACAACTTTTCATCATGATGCATAGACAAGATCAGATGGGGCGTAGGCTTCTGCTTTTTGGTTTTTCCTTTCTCCTCTTCCTTTCTCGCCATGGCTAGGAGAATTCTTGTGAAGTAGTGCAGTGTTACCTCACCTTCTCTGACTCTTCTTGCGAAGCCAGGAGGTACAACAGCTAGAAGAATCCTTGTGAAAAGCTTGGGTTCAATGGCTGAAGGGAAGGAGCAAGGTAGAATGTCTCGTTGCATCTGTGTCAGAGGAAGAGCGCGCCGAGGGGATGACCATCTTGGTCATCAACTTGTGGAGCTTCTGATGGAAGATTCACAGGATCGAGTGAAGATCTTAGTCTTCTATTTTCTCTTCGCAGTACCCCATCTCTCTCTGGTGTTCATCGATTCAATATCCTCATCATACAAGAGATAGGATAATTATCTTCTAACCTTTGTACTTCATTGCTCTTCCACGAAGATGTAAACTTGATGTACTGAAATATGAGAAATATATATATATATATATGCTCATATTTTGTTCTAAGGGCGATTGTTACATCGGCCATTATCCGAATCATGAATCGGCTATTCATGCTTGAATACTCTTTTATTTCACAATTTTTTCCACTAAAGGGGATAACTCAGTATCAGCTATTATCCGAAATCAAGATCGGCTAAAGAGCCAGAAGTAGTAATCGGCTAAACAATTGATCTAATCTTCAAACCTTATCTTAACCTTGACTGTCATCGGCCTAGTTTTGTTGAGGTCTAATCATCTCAATCGGCCGATGTAGCCTTTTACTCCTTTTATTTTAGGAACCGATCATCTGGATCGGCTGAAGCTCGAAGTCAGACATCTTGAGGAAATCCATCTCCCATTCTCTCCCTGATATGCAGATGACTTTGCCAAAATTCCAATGTGTATCGGCCGCTGCAATATGAAAAGAAGAATCGGCGTTGACCACTTCCACTGAGTCTCCAATCCATTGGATTACGCATTGATGCATGGTAGACGGAATGCAACAATTGGCATGAATCCAATCTCTCCCTAGTAGTAAATTGTATGATCCCTTCCCTTTGATAACGAAAAAGGTAGTTGGAAGGGTCTTGCTGCCGATTGTCATATCCACACAAATAGCACCCATTGCCAACGATGAGTTTCCCTCGAAGTCGAGCAGCATGATGTCGGTCTTGGTTAAATCTTGTTCACTTTTTCCAAATCTTCTGAGCATTGAGTAGGGCATAAGATTGAATGATGCACCACCATCTACCAGGAGCCTTGTGACTGGTTTTCCATTGACAAGTCTTTTGAGAAATAGAGCTTTCATATGTTGACGCTTTTCCTCATCTGGTTTCTCAAAAGTAGCCAGCATCAGATCCAAGGTTAACTGAGCCGATCCTAACTCCTCATCCGAATCTTCATTTGAGTTGTATTCAGAAGTCATAAACTCCTTAGGTAGCATGAATACCATATTGATATCAGCTGCTGGTTGACCTTCTTCTTTATCAAGTTTGGGTTTAGGTCGCCAGATTTGGGATCGGACCTTCTTTTTGTCAAGCGCTTGCTTCTCAAACTCTTCTTGTTGTTCCAATTGTCGCAAGCGCTGGATCCTCCTTTTCTGAGACTTGGTTAAACCCTCTGGCACCATTTAGGTTGATGAATTATGCGTTGGCTTCTGTCTTCATTTGTATCATTACGCCTTTCTGGATTTCTTGCCAATACGTCTTCATCAGGGACCCTACTGTCGGCCATCTCTTCTATCCAATTGTAATTTGTCCGATTCTCTTCGACTTTGCCTCCTAGCTGATCATACACGTTGATCCTGCCCCCCAGCCGATCATGTATTGAGACTCGTTGTTCATGAAATTCTTGGGCTGTTGTGTATTGCTGACCTATTTCCTCTGTTGGCAAAGCAAGCCCTTTTGGAAGATTGTCCTTTAGAATAGAAACCATTACACTTTGGACAATTATCTATTGTTGGGAGCTTAATCCCTTCTTCCCAACAATATCTGAAAAACAGGCACTCCCAGTGATTTGAATTTCGCCTTGCCCATTCTTCTCCTTCTCTGATCCTCTGTTGATGGCGTTGGTATTTATTTAGAAGAAACTGAGATTGAGTAACTTTGCTTGATGCTCTTGGATTACCCTCTTCGAGCAGTCCTTTACCTTTTGCTTCTTATGTTGTTATCTGAACATTTGGATCGATGACCTTTTTATTCTGAGCCGATTCAGATATTAACACATTTTCTTGTGAAGTTGATTCCACTACATTGGTAGGGAAAGGATGTTGATCAATCTTCATCGGCTTTCCTGACTTGGAAGGTGTCTCAAATTTAAGCTTCCCTTGATCTATTGCGTTTTGAATTTGTTGACGAAACACCTTGCACTCGTCAGTATTGTGGGATGTGGCATTATGCCACTTGCAGTACTTGATCTTCTTGAGCTCTTCAGCACTTGGGATAGAGTGATTCTGAGAGAGTTTAATCCGCTCTTGCTGAAGTAGGAGATCAAATATCTTATCGACTTTAGTTATATCAAAATCGAATTTCTCAGGTTCTTTCTTGTCGAAGGGACACGCAATCGGCCTCATGTTTGGTACCCATTCAGCTAGATTGACCTCGACCTCTTCTTCTGAATCAGAATTCTCCACATAAGAGATCTTCTTTTGATAATTCTTTCGAGGTTCGTAGGGCTGAGAAGAACTTTCATGGCTTAACCGGTGAACCAACTGGCTTATAGTTTTGAACCCCTGCGAAGCATACTTCTCCTTGATTGAAGGCAAGAGTCCTTGGAAAGCCAATTCTACTAGCTGCTTATCGGTTAGAGATAAGCTAAAGCATTTGTTCCTTGTCTCTCTGAATCTCTGAACGAAATTCACCACTGATTCATCGTTCCTCTGCTTCAAGCTGGTCAGATCAGTAATCTTCATTTCATGTATTCCAGAGAAGAAATAACCATGGAACTTCTTCTCAAGATCTTCCCAACTTTGAACAGAATCGGCCGGTAGCGATGTAAACCAAGCGAAAGCCAGCCCCGACAGAGAGGATGGAAACAACTGGACCCTTAATGCCTCATTTGATGCTGCATCTCCACACTGAATAACGAATCGGCTGATATGCTCGATGGTGGAGGTGTCATCTTGGCCAGTGAACTTGGTGAAGTCAGGCACTTTATACCTCTGAGGAAAAGGGATCTGATCAAAGTAAGCAGGGTATGGCGTCCGATACATGTTGGTTTGCTGCTTTGGCTTCAACCCAAACTGTTTCTGTATCAGATCTGAAATCTCAGTCATAAATTTTTTATCAACCGGCTGACTACCTGCCGAAGGACTTGGCCGATTTTACATGATTCCACCTGTCCCTGACTGTTCAAGCATAATTGGCTGTGAAGCCAAAGGTGACTGAAAAGCCGTATATTGAGAGATCCCACCTAAATAAGACGTTCCAGGCTGAGTTCCTTGCTGTGTAAGTTGCCTGTTTGGAGTACCTTGTACATGCTGATCTGGCAACTGATATGTCGAATTCCCTGTTTCAGCCATCTGATCCCATAATGCTGCCTGATACATGGCATTATTGTATTGCCCTTGCAAATTTGCAGCATAGGATTTAATTGCATGAGCTTGATTTGCTAGGCTCATTTGTTCTGGTGTTACTGGATGACTTATGACAGGTTGACTAGCTACTGCCCCACCAATAGTTACTTGTGTCGGAGTTTTCTGCATGCTAGAATCCCCTTGAGCCGATTGAATAGGCTTGACCATGTGCATATGTATCGGCTGAACGTCATAATGCTTCGCCTTGAGAGTCTTTGGTTCAATGAAAGCGAATGTGATTCCTTTATCATGCTGGACTGCAGTTCCAACTAAATCTCCAAATTTTGCAGCATATGAACCAGTAGGAGTTTCTTCTATCTTCTGATTTGCTTCTATTGCCACACCCTTCCCATTTGTGTCCTTTTTTTGATATCGGTATCTCATGGACAATAGGTACATTACTCAGAGAACTTGAAGGGTCAACAACTTCTCGTGGTTGCTGATAGAATTGGTGTTGTATGAGCAACACTATCTGAAGTAGATTGTCCCGGCTGAAAAGTCGAAAACCTCATGGCAGCAACAGTTGGAATTGTTGTACCAGGTTGATAATATACTGGTCCTTTGTATCCACTTGCGAGTTCATCTCTGAGTACTTCTCTCACAGAAGTCTGGACTGTGCCGTTGAAGACAGATGATTGATCAATCAGAGATCCGTGCATAGCCTTTGTCATCATGTCTTGCAGCTTTGTAGGATCGGCTCGTATTATCAACTCATTAGGCCTTGGAAGAGGAAGTTTCTTGATAGCCCCTTGCTTGGTTAAGCTGAAACTGCCAATCAATAGCTGACCATATTCTGCCATGTGCTCATCAAACTCAGCTTTGTCTTCTTGACGAAGTTGATCTAACGTGATAGCTTGTGTCTTGTCTGCACCAGCTTCTTTAGGAACTTTTGGTCCTGACATTGCTGACTGATTCTTCGTGTCCCACTAGGCGTGCCAAGATGTGTTGACGCAAAAAATGGAATAAAGTTCTTCAACAGCAACATGTAACGGATCCCCGGGATGTAACATGGCGTGCCAGCCGACCTGACCTGTTGATCGGCACGGAAAGAATATGAAACGTTAGATGTGGGTTAGATCGGCTAGAGAACTGATGTGGGCCTTCAACAAGTAACGGCCCGATCGGCCGATACGACTGTAGAGCGAATCGGCTAACTGAAGCAGCCGAAGTGCAAGTATAACCAAACCGGCTAGATCAACCGATTCGATGACATAGGCAAAGCGCAAGCAAAAGCAGAGAAAACTAAGCGCTACGAGACAACACGCGGAACCTGATCTGAATCGGCTGTATCGTAGTGGAACAACACAGGAGCGAGATTTAGCCGATACGACGGGATCACGAGCTGGATCAGTTGGTGATAAAAGCTAAATAAACAAAAAAAGACTTGCAAACCTAGATGATATCGATAAATTATGAATAAAACTTAGACGAAACCACAGCGATGCGCCCGGAGGTTAAAGCCCAGTTGTTATACGATAAAACAGTACTTACAAGCTTGCCGGAGGTCGATCGATGCGGCTCGACGAGCTAGAATAACGGCGTTTGAAGAAACAAGAAAATAAGAAGTAAAAAAGGGGTGGCGAAGTCGCTGACTTGAATAAGTAAAGGTTTTGTTGATTTGGTGTGTACAATTTTCTATGACCACGCAGGGTCGCTATTTATGTGCTCAGGACAACCTGACTCCTAATCGATGACGACAACGATTACTTGAATCTAAAGAAACGAAACTACCAAAAACTTAATAATTCCTAAAGGAACCGGACTCTCTAAACTGATTTTGACCCATTGTCAACTTGGTTGTTGACCCGCCTCTGTTTTCCTTTCTTTTGGCATATTTTTCTTCTCCTGCCACGTTTCTCCTCTTATCAATCGACCGATTCCAAATCGGCTGGTCAATTTTTTCCCCATTTCTTCATCGGCTTTGAGGTCTTCTCGACACGTGTCAAAAAGCGGTGTCAACATAGAAACATTCGATAGAAATGCTACAATTGTTGACTCATATTTCACTGACAAAATTGCGGAATGCCTTAAACATGATTCAGATCCCAAAACCATGGTAGAGTGCATGCAGCGCTCGGACTGGAATAAATGGAAGGAAGCAATTGAAGCGGAATTAGCCTCGCTTTACAAAAGAGAAGTATTCTCGACTGTAATGCCTACCCCTCCTAGTATCTTTCCTATGGGATACAAGTGGGTTTTCGTTCGTAAAAGGAATGAAAATAATGAGGTGGTGAGATACAAAGCAAGGCTTGTAGCACAGGGTTTTACGCAAAAACCCGGTGTTGATTTCAACGAGACATATTCTCCTGTCATGAGTGCAATAACTTTCTGATACCTTATATCATTGGCAATACAAAATCATTTATCTATGCAGTTGATGGACGTAGTGACCGCATATCTATATGGGTCATTGGATTCTGATATATACATGAAGGTTCCAGATGGAATTGATATACCGAATCCTAAGGCAAATCGCAACATGTATTGCGTCAAGTCACTTTACCCGCAAAATCCTAAGTCACTTTATGGCTTAAAACAATCGGGCAGAATGTGGTACAACCGATTAAGTGAATTTCTTCTAATGTAGGGATACACTAAAAATGATGATTGCCCGTGCGTCTTCATTAAGAGATCTTCCAATGGATTTTGCATTATTTCAATCTATGTTGATGATCTCAATATCATTGGCAATGAGGAAGACATTAATGAAGCACGTCATCATTTAAAGACGGAGTTTGAGATAAAGGATTTGGGTCAAACCAAATTTTGCTTAGGTCTACAACTTGAGCATTTACCTTCAGGAATCCTTGTGCACCAAAGTGCTTATACCAAAAGATATTCGAGAAATTCAATATGGACAAGTCATATCCATCTAAGACCCCCATGGTGGTTCGATCTCTAGACGTAGAGAAAGATCCATTTAGACCAAGGGAAGATGGAGAAGAGATATTGGGCAGTGAGTTCCCATATCTAAGTGCCATTGGTGCGCTTATGTAACTTGCTAATAGTACCCGGCCAGATATTGCTTTTGCAGTAAATCTGTTGGCAAGATACAGCGCTGCTCCTACCAAACGTCATTGGGTTGGAGTTAAGAATGTCTTCCGATATCTCAATGGCACAAAAGATCTTGGCCTCTTCTTTAAGAGGAATGATGATCAGACTTTGATAGGGTATGCTGATGCTGGCTACTTATCTGATCCCCACGAGGCCAAATCACAAACAGGATTCATTTTCATGCATGGTGGAACTGCTATTTCTTGGAAATCTTCTAAACAAACTATGGTAGCTACATCCACCAACCATTCTGAAATAATTGCATTATTTGAAGCATCACGTGAATGTGTATGGCTTCGTAGAATGGTACACCACATACTTACATCTTGTGGTATTGGTTCAATGGAATCACCAACCATTATCTATGAAGATAATGCTGCTTGTGTTATTCAGATGGAAACAGGTTATGTTAAGACTAATCTTAACAAACATATGGCCCTAAATTATTCTTTCCTCATGATCTTCAGAAAAATGGGGATATAAACATCTTGCAGATAAAGTCTTGTGATAATCTTGCTGATTTATTCACAAAGTCTTTACCATACTCTTCATTTCATAAATACATCATGGGTATTGGTATGAGACGGCTCAAAGACTTGCAAGAGTCAGGGGGAGTGTCACTCCATGACACTTAGCTTGTTATACTATTATATTACACTCTTTTCTTTGTATGAGTTTTATCATTTGAGTTTCTCATTCAAAGTTTTTAATGAGGTAATATCAACACAAAGCTACATATCATGATTATTCTCCTTATTTTTCCCACTGGGTTTTTGAGGAGTTTTACTTGATATATATATATATATATATATATCTGAGATTTTTGAACAGATATCTTGAAGAATGATCAAGGCTGGATTCGATCAAGGGGGAGTGTTACAAATCATGATATCAGAATGATCTCATCCATCCATTCATAGATGGCAACTGCCATCACCGGCATCACCGTCGGCGTACGGACGCGACGATTGCCACCACGTCCGTACGCCGCACCACACTTCCTGTATATATATGTACACAACACATATGAATGAATGAATCGAACACATTTGCCTCTCCATTTGTCTCTCTCGTTTTACATTCAATCAAACACTGTGGTTCAGTGTACAGACGTGGTGGCAACCGCCACGTCCGTACGCCGACGCGCACACACATTTGCTAATTGGTGGGTGTTTCCTTTGGATTTCAAACTACTTTTTCTCTGTTGTAAAAAAAACTACTTTTTCTCCCAAACCGTGTGCTTATTTTTTAATCAGTTTGAACCAAAGTATTATTGCTGAAAATTAATGTTATAACATAATGAGATCCAATATAAATATGTTTCAGCTTTTTAAAAAAATCAACATTTTGGATGATCTATCTCAACATTTTAAGTATACTACTTCAACATTTTTCAAATTAAATAATGGTGAACTAGTTTGAAAGAATGTTGAATCTGATATTTTAAGTTTTGAGTGTATTAGTTTGATATTTTGAATACATGAAGTCACTAAATCTTTTGTAGAAGTAACCATATAATAACAATATAATTCTTTTTGCATGCTACTGACTGGCCTCCTACATGTCGTGCACAATTTTTTTTTTTTGAGAGTGACACGTCGTGCACAAATTGGATCATGGTGTGGTTGTTAGGTCGTGGTGGGCTGTACAATGGGTTTTGATGGGCTTCTAAGCCATAGTCCTATCTTGTGGAAGTCCAGACACCCCCCGTTGGCATTCCCTCCCTACCTCTTTTCCCCCTCCCCTATATTCTATATCTCCAAGTGTCATTCCCTTGTGTTACTGGACTCGTACCCGATAACTATATTTTGAAATTGAAATTTGAGGTGAAATACTTGGCCCGATTGTTGGTTCTGAAAAATCGTGCCCAAGTTATATTTGACCTTATTATTTGTTTTTTCTCTATAATTAATCTTCAAAAAACTGACTGGTACACGTCTCTTCCTATTGGCCGACCTTGCTATGCTGAATCTCCTAAATGGCTAAATCCACCGGAACCCAAAAGACCTAGAACCCTATACCATTTTTTGCTTGAACTAACTGCTCGACTTCAAAACTGTGGACTTAAAAAAAACTAAATGACATAATGCATCAACCAGGTCGAAGTACATATCATATATGGGAAGCATACAGCGGAGCAAAAGACTGTAAAAAGATGGCGATTGTTGTTGTTTGGAAAATCACGTTAATTACATTCCTGCCCTCATACACGAAGAGTTTGAATCTTTTCAATTTCTTTGGTTGATAGAAAACCAGCAAATTTTTGATGCAACAGGCCTCTCCCATATACGGCACCTCCGTTAGTTGTCAATGCATATTTGGCATCGATCTTCTGGTTGATTTCAATAATAAATGTTTGCTTGCAATAGTAGTCACAAGTATATTTGGTATATCCAGGTCGATTTTAATAATAAATACCTTTACGGCTGATCACAATCATAGAACAACTTGTTACCCTCCAGCGTCTGGCCCTCGCGTCGTCTAGCTGAGGCGGCTCGGGGGCGACTCCACTCCACCGCCCAAGGCCCGCCACCACGCAGCCTGTCGGCCGCCGCTGCTGCCGGCGTCGGCAGCCTTCCCTCCCTCCCTCCCTCCTATATCCCCTCCCTTTCCTTCCCTCCCCTCCTCCTCTCTCCCCACGTCAACACCACTACAGGTCAGTATCCGGTCTTCCGCCACCGCCTCCTCTTTTCCCATCCTCGGCTCGCGTCGGCGGCGCTCCTGGCTCCGAAGGCCTCCTCCGCCCGTCTTGCTCCCTCGTCACGCCCCTCTCCTACCTCCTCTTGGCCCCCGGGCAACCCTAGATCTGGGTGGGCCCGGAGCCATCTCCGCCGCCGGGCTGGGTGCTGCGGGGGGCGGCCTCCTCTTCTGCTGGCACCACCGCCTCCCTCCTCCGCCCCTGCTTTACCCCTGCTTCGGTCACCCGTCGTCGACATGCGCGCTCTGAAGGCCGCCGTAGCGCTGCAACCTCCACCTCCGACTTGTGGGCTGTCGGAGGTGGTGTCCGCTGGCGTCCCTCCCCTGCGCTTGGCGCGCTTCGCCTCCGCCGGTGGCTAAGCGCGCGGTGGATGGCGGCTCTGCTACGGCTCGTCGGCGGTAAGGTCGGTGGTGGAGGGGGAGGCGGATGTCATCCCTGTGGTGCTCCCCCCCTCCTCTTCTTCTTGTCTCCCGCGGGCCTTGGTGGCGTGGCGTGCTGGTGGCGCCGCTAGGGTTTGCTGGGAGCTGGCTGCAGGTGGCGGCATGCGGCGCCGCTGCTGGCTGCTGGTGGTGGTGGCAGCGGCGCGGCGGGTTGCCGGTGGCGGTGGCACGGCAGAGGGTGCCTGCTGGTTTTGGCTCTGCCATGGTGGCGGGCCAGTTGGCCTGTGTTGCGTCTATGGCACCGTGGTGGTGCTGCTGCGCCTTACTGGGTCACCCCTCCGGCAATGCATTTCGGTCGTCTCGTCCATCGGCTGGTTACCGCGAGGCAGGTCACTCTCTTTGTGCAACAGGTTAGGGCTGCTCTGGGCGAAAGCTTTTGGTGACGGTGCCCTCCGGTGTCATCCTTACCATTAGGGGCACCATTAGGATCCACTCCTCCTGTTGCACGTGAGGTCCCTGGGTGAAAATTAAACCCTGTCCACCTTTGGACGAGCATCGGCGGCACCTTTTGGCGTCACGTACTCCTTGGAGGAGATGTCTCTTGGGACCAAGGAGGAGATGTCTCTTGGGACCGAGCTTGGCTTGCAGTGGTCCCTGTGTCGTCATTGGTGGGGGGAGACGACCTTGGGTGTGTGGCCCGTTGGGTGGTGGTGGTCGTCCGTGTGTAAGCAATCGTAGCTCATAGCCTAAGACGGAAGGGAGTGAATTAGTCAACTTAAAACCTTAACCTACGGCTTCCACTACTTTGCATAAAGTAAACTAGATCATTTCTATCTAGATGTGCAATCTATAGTTGATCTAGTGTGGAACCCTCATCCCAAAATAAGTTTTGCAACCTATAGCCAACCCTAGCAAGATACTACTCTAGGAAAGTAAAGGCAAGCAAAGGTTGCAAGAAAGTAATGCGGAAACGTAAAGAGGGATGAGAGGAAGCAAACTCTTGACAAGCGATTTATCCCGTGGTATCGGTAAGTACTAAGCCACCCCTAGTCCACGTTGTTGAAGCACTCCACACAAGAGTATTGCTTCCCAGTAACCAAGTCTCTTCCAACAGCACTACTTGACTACCCACAAAGGCTTGCCACTAAGGCACTCGCCAAGCTTCCTTGGTCACCTTGATGCCACCTCCACTAAGGAGCTTCTCCACCAAGGGAGGGGGTCTCCACTTCGCCCGCACAAAGTGTCATCGTCGCTCCACACCAAGCCGGAGGGTCGAAGATGTTGCCGGAGAGCCACTTAGGCCCCAAGGCTTCCGACGCACCTTGTACAGCTTGATCCACTCAAGAATCACCTCACAAGGTAGTCAAACCTTGCACTCACTCATCTCTAAGTTAAACCTTGCACTGGCACACACACCAAGCATCTGTAAAGCCTTTGGATGCTCACTTAAGCACTAGTATGGAATGGATGTGATCTTCAATGTGTCTCGCACTCCTCTGGACTTCAACTCACTCCAGAAACTCCAAATGGGCAAGTGGAAGGGGTATAAATATCCCAAGGCATCCATAGAGTCATTTCTCCAACGGCTAGTACTTTTCTGAGTACCGTCAGATGACCCGATGCTATGCATTTTGGGGGCGTCAGCTCATCTAGTGCTACTAGTTGTTGCCTTCCATCGCACTTGACCGTTGATACAATTCATCCGATGCTTCATCCGTCGCACAGTCGGTTCATCCGGTGCTGAAGAATTGAGCTCCAAACGTCTCTGAATGGAATGATCGCAACCGCCAGATGAACCGATGCCTAACCGCCGGTTCATCTGGTGCTGAAGACCTCGAACTCAAATCCTCTCTGTCTTGAAACCCTAAGGCATCGGATGAACCGATGCTGGACCATCGGTTCATCCAACGGAGTCTTCTCAATTCACTAGCCTCTGAATTCATCTGACGCATGTAGAAATTGGACCGTCAGTTCATCCGACGATGCCTGTTCACCTGAGACTTCACGCAGTGTACCAATTCATCCGGCCATTGCATCGATGCCTTCTTCCAAGGTACCGTCAGTTCATCCGATGGTGTCCTTTTCTTCTTTTCAACTTTACATACCGTAGAGTCAACTTGAACTTAACACACCATCACTTAGAGCCTCAAACTATATACTAACTCTGGATTTTTGCTATGCTTAACTCATGGTATGTTAACTTTGATTGTGATTGTATCCATGGGACCTAGAAATGCCTATAAAGATATGCTCAACAATATGGTTAGTCCCGTTGATCATGTTGTCATGAATCACCGAAATCATACTCGAACATTCAGCAATATGGCCATGTTCGCTACACCATGTCCATGGTGGGAAGTGTTGAGGGCTCACAACTGTTGTTGGCTTTGGGACGACGTTTGTGGTACGGTGGTGTCCCTGTTTGTCGTCATCACCTTCAGTCGTGTGGTCGTTCAATGGTCGGTTCTTCTGGTCGCGATGGTGGTTCCTTTCAATGTGCCTGTGGATGTTCCTGATTGTCGTCATCTTGGATTACATGATGCTTCTCCTTCGACTTGTCTTACGTTCAAGCCTCAGCTGTGCGGAGTTGTTTGTATGTATGAGAGTCGGTGATGTGCGTGTGTTCAAGATGTCTCTGTTGTCGTGGTATAATAAATGTTCGTTTTCACATTTGGAATGTTACATCTAATATAATTTCAATATAAAAAGCTTTGCCTGCATATCCATGCAGATTTGGCATATCTTTCGGCTGATTTCTAAGCCTGGAGTCCAACTGGTAGTCTTGGAGGGAATAATGAATCGTTCATCATTGGCTGTCCAAATCATTAATTTCAAATGTTTGGCACTGCTTCAATTCAAGCTGTCTCCCAAACATTGCATCAGGTTACATCCTAGCTATTGAATGAGTAGACGAGCAATGTAGAAACGTATTTGACCAGAAAAATACACGGCTCCCAAGCTGGCGCTCCGCAATACGTACTGCATGCAACGGTTACCAATGCAACCCGATCCAGGCTGGGAGTACCGTAGTCTGCGGTTGCTTGGATTGGTAGGTAAAATTTTCATCAACGGCCACGATTGTCCACTCCGTAAAAAGAATACAGTCTTTTGCCACCTAATGCACAGGCCGATCTGTAAGGAGATTGCAAATGTTTGCATTAGTCTATTAGACGTGAAAGCTATGTTTTTTTTACTCGTAACACTTTACATTACTAGAAATGACACGACTAATGTGGAAGTATTTTCTAGTTTTACATGCATATATACCCATGCAATATCTTCTTGTAGATGTAGCGAGTCATCGTTTTGGGTCCAGCTGTCATACACGGTACAAACAGAGGGGGGAATAAAACGGCAGTGTGAAAACTATTCTGTGCTCTTTTTACACAACGGTTAGTTTCATTTCCCCTTCTACTTTATCCTATTTATATAACACTTTTGAGACCCTCCGCAGCGCTCTTGTGCTATTTACCCGAGCAATAAGAGGATTTGGGCTTGAAAACAGCGAGAGTACTCTCCCCACCACTAGGAATAACCATGCCTCGCTCCGGCTCCTCGTCCACCCCAAGCAAGAAGGTAAGCAAAGATCTGCCCGATACATGTATGAATTTTTATTTTAGTACTGCTTTGTTCTTGTGCTAGATATTAAAATTGGATTCTTGGTAGTTGTTTTTATGTTCTTGTTGTTCAACTTTCATGCTTGTGTGCTCCCTATGAATTCAAGCAGTTGTTTCCTGTGATATGTATATGTATGGATCTTGATTCAGATCTGCATATTCATCATGGCTTATGTGTTCGCTGTAAATTCAAGTAGTAGCTTCTTGTGATGTATAAGGGTCTCGATTTAGATCTAGACTGCAGATTCATCATGACTCGTATATCTTAAACTTTTTATTTGTTCTTGTTAGATAATAAAATTGGATTCTTGGTACATGTTTATGATATTCGTATTCAACTTTGATGCTTGTGTGCTCGATGTAAATTCAAGCAGTAGCTTACTGCGATATATAAGGGTCTCAATTCAGATCTAGAATGGAGATTCGTCATGGCTTATATGTGCCCCCAAATTTGTGCGTGTTTGAGTTCCTGGCAGGTAATAAGGATTGTGAATCTGAAGTCGTCAGCTAGAACCTTTACCATTGTATATATGTGTGTTTCTAGGTTTCTATGCAATTTCTTTTAGCCATTCTTGAATAAGTCCCCACGCAAACATCCTACAAGTACGTTTATTGTGGGCTTATCGTTCGGTAAGGGTAGGGAATCAAATGAGGCGTGCCATGCAGTGTTGTGAGTTGTGACACGGCATCCGCAATGGTATAGTTTACACAAGCGTGTGAGCGGGAAAGTTCGGTTTTCAAAAAAAACTTTTACACTCATTTGCTCCGACACATGTTTCCCATATATATATACTCCTACATGTGATCAGTACTTGGACCCTGATGATACATGTCAAGTATACTTACATGATTTTTTGTTTTTGTATTTGGATGGTCCACAGTTTTTTTTTCGAAACTGGATGGTCTATAGTTTTGAAATCAATCTAAATATATTCCGCATATATACTAGCGGAGATTATAGTAAGTAGTTAGTTCAAACAAAGCCACGCCGTGGTCCGTGGTATATATATATATGGAAATCAGGTTAGGGGATGGGTTTACCGCTTTGAGCCTCTGAGGTTTTCCGGGTTCTGGTGGATTAGTGGATTTATATTAGGAGATTCAGGGTGTCTGGTGGGCACGGGACCTCATCCAAGGGTGCCTGCTGCGCGACATGGCTTCCAGACGGAAAGAAGAAGAAGCACCGCAGTCACCTCGTCGGCTCCATCCTTCGCCAGCAGCGCCGCTGGCATCGTCTACCCACGATCAACCGCTGTAAGAACCGGAGTTCGTGATCCACGGCGTCGATGACCATCCATCACCGGCTCCTGGCCGGCTGTAGCCATAGCCACCGCACGATCTTGCCGCTTATGACAGCACGACGGAACGGAGCGGACAGGATCTCGCGTACCTTCAGTCCTTCATGCCTTGCAAAGGTCTCAATGGAAACTGGAGTGCGTTCCGGCGGTTGCGCGGTGCCGTGACCGGGGTGTCGGCTCCTCTACACCCGCCGCTGACCCGACGCGACGGAGGTGACCCGGATAGCGCGTGGTGGCCGGGCTGCAGCGGCCAGTGAGGGGTCTGGAGGCGCGCGCGGCAGCCACCGGCGTGGCGCGCGTGCGTGCGAGGCGATGAGGAGGTGCGACCGACGTCGAGGAGGACAGCGCACGCTGAGCATGGAGGCAGAGCCGACGGCTCGTCCCTACGGCGGGTGGGCCGGGGGTGGCCGCGCGTGGGCGTGGCTGGGTGAAGGGCAAGACGGCGGTTGGGCATGCGGTGGCGCCATGGTGGCGCGTGTCGTCGAGTGCAGTGGTGCAGTCGGAGACGACCTGCTCGCGGCGTCGCCCCTGTGCGGGCTTTCATGGGCTCTGAAACACGGATACTTCAATTTAGTAGCGTATCACGTTTCGGATACATATCCGTATCCGATACTTCGCGGATACGCTCAGGATACGTATCCACACCGTGTCCACGTATCCTGTTTTAAATGGGCCAAAAACTCTGAATTAGATACGTCTCGGCCCACGTATCGGTACAGCCCAGCCCATCTAATAGTCTGCGCCCCTACCTCCGCGGCTCCGCATCCCATTCAGTACGACGCAGCTGCCGCCCCTTCCGCCTTCCGTCTGGTGCCTCCACCACGCGCCGCCCGTGGCCACCGCCCGCGCCGGTGACGAGGAGCCGTGCCCGCCGCGAGCCCCCGTGAAACGAACAGGTGCGCCCGGCCTCCCCGCGACGAGGAGCTCCTGCGAGATCAGCCTCCGCCATCGCCGCCACCGACCACCCGCGACCGCCGCAGGGAACCCACGCGCAGCGGCGACGAGGACTCGAGGAGCTGCCCTAGGCCGCCTGCAACGGAGGTGCGCCCTCCCCACCGCCTGCAACGCAACTGCGCCCATCCGGCCTCCTGCAAGTCTGCAAAGTGCAAAGAACGTAACCCTTGCTACCTGCTAGGCTGCTAGCTTGGTACTGCTTGGGTGAGTTTCGATATCCCCTTCCCTGTTCTTGTTTAGTACTTTAGTAGCACCACATTAGAGATCTAGAGCGGCTGCTAGCCTGGTACTGCTTGGGTCAGATTCATTGATTCAATCTTCCCCTTCCCTGTTTTTGTTTGTTAGTAGCACCACATTAGAGATTAGAGCTGCAACTGCAACCGCAACTGCAACTACTGGTTACTGATCAGAGCATATTGTTAGTTTGCTACTACCTTTTATTTTTTCCCTAAATTAGAACCTGCTATCATGTTATTTTGAGTATAATAGACCTTAAATGTCTCTATGTTGAGCAGGAAAACCTATTTTATAATTTAATATGCACTGTTTTTTATTTATTAAAAAATGTTGAAATGTATCCGTGTATTGGGTTGTTTGGGAAATTGCCGTATCCACGTATCAGTATCCTTCCGATACTGATACACGTATCCGTATCCGTGCTGCTTAGTTCATGGGTGTCGGCCAAGGGCGGGCGGGCTGGGAACATGCTGTGCCTCGAGGTGGATGCTCCGGGCGAAAATTTTTACCTGCGATCTTGTTGCTGGTGCTGTTGGTGGCGGCATCTTTGACGTCTCTATTCCTGTAGGGGGCGTCATCTTTGAAGCTCCATCTCGATTTTCTCTAGGTGAAAACCCTATTCATTCTCGACAAGTGACGACGACACCTGTGGCGTCGTTCCCTCAAGGCGTCGTCTTTTGAGACCCAATTCAGCTTTTGGCCTTTCCAGCCGCGATAGCTCATAGGAGGCTACTTTTGGTGGCGGTGCTATGGTGCAGCCTGGTGTGCTTCATGGGAGTTGTTAAGCTTTCGTGGAGGCATATGCAGTTTTGGTGGTGATCAGGAGTTGTCGATTTTTTTAGGGTGGCTGCTTGCAGCGGACTGCGGCGGCTGACGTTGCTGGCAACTATCAGTGCGGTGTGGGACTGTGTCGGAAGACGGTGCTTGCGGTAACGACATCTTGAGGCGACTCGTCTTGCAACGGACTACGGCGGATAGCACAACTTTGCTAGGTTATACCGGTGCGGTATATCATCGGAATATGGCGCAAGCGACTGAGAGACATGGGTACTTCTGGGTCCCCACGGATCAAGGTCTCAGCCGTTCCTCACATGTAGGTCCGGCCTGCCAGACGACCCACCGACCTGCATGTGGGCCCAGTAGACCTTATCCGCACCTTGAAGATAACGCCGAAGATGCCGCAAGACTTGGCTTGCACTCCAAGACGTCGGCTGCGCCGCCTACCACTCCGAAGATCACGAAATACTATTTGTAATCCGTAGAGATAGTTATCCAGATTGTAACCGACCTAGATACGGTCCCACCGACCTCGGAAACCCTAGTCCGCTGGTTATATAAATCGGCCTAGGTCGCCCTTCTGAGGACATCTTTTCCTTGTTCCGCGGCTTTCATCTTACCACCGAGCAATACAACCATCACCACCAACTAGACGTAGGGTATTACTCTCCGGAGGCTTGAACCAGTCTAAATCCCCCGTGTCTCACCTGATTCCGTGTGTATCCCTGCACATCCATCCGTGCTATTAGTTCCTAAATCGCTCAATACTTGCAAACCACTTGGGAACCCCCCTCGTGGATCTGTCTAGGTCTCATCCCCTGACAGTTGGCGCACCAGGTAGGGGTTGATCTGGAGCTCTTCATGCAGCGTGATGGCTAGACCCGGTGTCATCTTCTCGGCGAGCATGGCGGACTTCATCGTCAACCCCGTCGACATCTGCTTCAGCTCCTTCGCGACGGCCCCTGCTACTCCTGCGGTCGATCTTGACTCCATGCCTCGGGAGGTCGTCCTGAAGGCGGCGGTGACAACTGCTCCCCTAGCAGGTCGGCAAGACCCATCTTGTTGCACTCATTCCTATCTGCTAGAGAAGACCCACCCACTCGCACCTTTCAATCTAGTCGAGGGGATGAATCGTGTCAACAACATGATGGCAGAGACCTTGGAGATCTGCGAAAAAGCTCAGGTCAAGCCCAAGCTGGCACTGGGTTCGTCCCGCGTGCCTTACGACCTGAGGAACTCGGCCAACATCTACTCCGGCAAGATGGCCAAGACGACCTAGATCCAATCTGGACAGCACACCTTCGTGCCCCAGCGCCTGGTCAGTGGCCCATACGAGGATCCCCTAGACCTCCTATGCCCCTTCCACAAGTGCGCGATGCACACTCTCCGCGAGTGCTACGTGTTGAAGGGCACCATCAAGCTGATTGAGCAAGATCAGACCTGCCGGATGGTAAACACCTCACGGTTTCCGGACTGTGGGGCATTCCAGGAGGTGCACGTCGTTCTCTCCCCTAACTCCCATGGGAAGGCGAGTAGCGACCACCTACCAGATCGCGAAACTTTCGTGGTCTCCAATGACGAGCCGCCAATTGACGGCGAGACGGATTCGGTAGAGGCTCGTCGTGTCAACAACAATGCCGACCGAGACCGATGTCGTTAGGAGGAGCTCCCGGTAGCTGGCGGTGCGGACGGCAACAATGGGCCTCCGCCAGGGGGAGATGCACCACATCCGCCACCAGAGGCACCACGACGCAGGCCGCTCCGTGCCAGAGACCTTCAGAGGGACTTCGAGGAGGCCGATCATCAGATCTTCAACAGCCCTCAAGCCAACTTGGGCGCTGCCATGGCTGACCTAGCCCGTGAAGGTGATACACCCTCGATCCGACAAACTCTTGCTCACCTTCGTGTCGCTACTACCCAGGTGGAAGAGCGCAGCAGGGCACCCTCCTCCTCCAGACCTGCCTCTACTCACCATTCGCAGAGCCAATCTAGCTGGTCCCGCAGAGGTTGCCAACCTCCCCTTCAACCCGTTGCGGAGGAGGTCGATCAAAATGTCATCAGTGTCCAGCCCAACCCTGGTGGCAACATCGGCGTCAACGCCAATCGCGACAGGCGTGACCTATGCGTCGACCTTGATCGGGTCAGATGTGGTCGTGATGTTCGTGTCTACCTCGACAGATGTCACTGTGAGCGAGAGGAAGCTGAGCTTCGCAGATGAGCGGAGTACGATCGTGACTTCGCCCCCCCCCCCCGAGTGTCGTCGATCACATAGCGCAACATGGAAGCTGAGGACTGACATCGCCACGAGGAGGAGCTCCGACGCCGTGCGGAGTACGAGCAGCGTCACGGCACCCCACCCAACACCTATGTTCCCCCTAGGGGTCTGCCGGCTATCAACGATGATGACCACGACGCCCTGGCGATCAACAACTTCCCCGCGTTCTCAGAGCATCTCAGGACAATCCACTATCTGGAGAACTTTAAGCCAGCGATCAGCAAGTACGACGGTCGCTCCGACCCCAACATCTGGCTACGGACCTACACCATTGCCGCTCAAGCATCTGGTGGCACCTAAGACCACATGGCGGCCTACTTCCCCTTGGTGATGGGCACAGGTCCCCTGTTGTGGCTAAATACCTCCCCGAGGGAAGCATCAACTCCTGGGCCGCCCTGTCCCGGGAGTTCACCTCAAACTTCCAGGCCGCTTCCAGCCGGCCTGGCAACACCCACCACCTTGGGCGGGTCACCATGCGACCCAAGGAGACCCTCCAGGACTACACAGATCGGTTCTTCGTGAACCGCAACAAGCTGGCTGGTGTAAAAGATGATCAGGTCATCGACTACTGCAAGAAAGGCATCAAGGACATAAAGCTCTTCGAGAAGATCCATGAGGCTAGTGCCACAACCATCGTCGACCTCATGACGGTGGTAAATAAGCTGGTCGACACCCAGGAGGTGGTGGTCAATCAGTTCAGTGATGATGCCGCTGGACAGGCTGCTCTGGCGCCTGCTGCTGACTCTGGTTCCAAGCTGATCGACGTCTACTACTCGTTGGTAGCGCACCCACGATGTAATGGTCAGGTCGAATGTGCTAACGGCATGGTCCTTCAAGCACTCAAAGACCGCATCTTCGACGACGCGTCGCCATATGCCACATGTTGGCTAGTCGAGCTCCCTCATGTGATATGGGGTCTCTGGACTCAGGTCAGTTCTACGACGAGATTCTCTCCCTTCTTCTTGGTCTACGGTACGGAGGCCGTCCTCCCAACGGATGTCACCTTTGGAGCTACGCGAATTCAATTCTTTGATGAAGGTGAGGCAGAGAAGACTAGACAAGTCGACCTCGACAGCTTGGAAGAGCACAGGGTGGCGGCCCTCATGCGACACACCCGCCACAATCAGCAGTTGCGTCGCTATCACGATCGCAACGTCAAGGAGCGTTCCTTCAATGTCGGCGACCTAGTTCTCCGACGGATCCAGAATACCAAGGACATGCACAAGCTAACAGCGCAATGGGAGGGCCCATTCATCATGACCGAGGTCATCAGACCTGCTACATACCGTCTGTAGTGGGGGGATGGCTCTGGCATCCTGAACCCATGGAATATAGAACGCCTTCGCCTCTTCTATCCCTAGGAGATGATAATTTTGTCATTTGTGATTGAATAAAGATGCCCCACAGCAGGACTCCTGCCGCTCTACATGTTTTCCCTCTGTTGTTTCCCCCTCTCCCTTGACACGCTCGGGGGCTTGGCGTTGCCGACCTCGACATGCTCGGGGGCTTGGCCTCGCCAAACTCAGGGTCGTCAGACCTGGGGGGTCTTTTCTCTTCTGTGCATTTACCCTTGAAATGCCTATATCTCATTATGAGTATTCGTTGTTGTGTGGTTGCAAAACTTGGGTCTCTGACTCCACCCGTGCGTCGGCTACATGTAAGCCTCCATGCTGAGCAGTGTAGTCAGCAAGCCGTCCTCTTTGCGAGCAGTGGTCAGCGGGGTGAAACACTTTGCGCCTTCATAGCTTTGAGTTCGCATAATGCGTGTGTGGCACAAAAAAGGGCAATGCCTTTAAAACAAAAAAGAGAGAGCCAAAAGTCTACTTAGTTCAGACTAGATATTTATATTACAGATTGATACACCAGATGTGCAATTGTTTTATAGATCAAGGCGCTCTACGACCTTGTCGGCGGCGACCTGCACCTCTGCCTCTAAAGTTTCGAGGTCAGTGTCTTCGTTGGGGCCGGCCTCTACCTTGGCGACCTCAACTTCAGGAAAGTGGGACTTTACCCACGATAGCACTGCAACAGCTGCCAACTTCCCAGTGGACTTCAGCAGTTCTGTCATGCGGTTCGGCGCAGCTATCAGGCGATCCAACAAAGGGGTCCTCCTCCGGGCTCGCCTGAGGGACCACCATGTCCATCACGTAGCCGGCGGCCTCCTTGAGGTCGGCCATCTCCACTTCGAGCCCTGCAATGGCCACTTGGTCATTCTGTAAGGTCTGCATGGAAACTACAAAGTCAGCCTCCAGGTCTCTCCTAGTCTTCTTTTCGTATGCTAGCTTCCAGCCAGGTCATAGCATACTCACTGTCGTTGGTGGCTTTCATACTCTCTTTGAGCGTCCTGATGGCCTCCTTGGCCTCTTTCAGCTCGGTCTCGAGCTTCTTCTCCTTCTTATTGGCCCATGTAGGTATGCTCATGTCAGCACGAGCAACGAACAGTCAATTGGGTGGTAAGTACCGACCTACCTTCAATGACGGTGTTGAGGTCATCCCTGATGTCCTCGACATTCTTCTTCTTGGCCTAAAGCAAGGCCTCGAATTCCTTTTTCGCATCAGCCGCCTCCTTGGCTGCTTCCTGCGCCATGGCATCCTTTACCCAGCACTTCCTCCACCGCCGCGACCTTGGCCTGGTAGAGCTCCTGCTCAAGGACCCCAGCCTTCATATGGGCTCTGGCATTCAGACAGGTCGGCCCTAGCACAGGCCCGCTCCGCCATGGCCTGACGAGATGAAGTCGTCAAGACACTAAGAGACGCTTAGCAGTTAAAAGTTACTTCGTCATGGGGAAAACACTTACTTTGAGGGCTTCCTCAGCTTTGGGCACAGCGGCCGTGGGGGTGGCCTGGTCGGCACCTTGCACTCGGCCCCGGGTTTTGCTTTCAGCGCCTCCTTGAAGCGTCGGGTGTCCTCGTCTGTGACCTTATGTACCTCTTCCCTCTTTCGCTTGGTCCCCGGATTCGGTGACCTCTGTGTGTCCTCTTCAGTGTTTGACGCGGACTTAGTATCCGCGCTAGTTGAGTCTTTCTCCGACTGCGGGGTGACCTCGCCCCTCTTCCCCTTGTTATCTGCCTCTAGCTTGGTGGTCTTCGAGGCGTCAGCCATGGAAGCCGGCTGCTTATGAACAACACTTCTTGTTGGGTGCAGCGCTGGTGATGCCGCTGTCACTTGTTCATCTATTGCGACCTCTTTGTCATCATCGTCTCTCGATGGATGATTCGGACACGTAGCCGTCTACGAGGCCGACCAGCAGCGCCCTGAAGTCCTCTTTTGCCCGCAGCTTGAAACAGGGCTCCACGCCGCCGGGCATCCGTTTGTCCCCAGTACTCGTACGCTGGGTGGACGTGGTCCTTGATCGGTTGTACCAGGCGATGACTGAAGCTTATTGCCACAGCGCCGCCTGTAAGACCTGCCGCCTTCAGCTTGGCGAGGTCGGCGAGAAGAAGGTCGACTACCTCCTTCTTGTGCGAGGTCGGTTGCATATACCACTCAAGGATCCTCACAGGCATGTGGCCGGTCCTCTTGGGGAGCTCCGGCTTCTGGTTCGCAATGTCGAACCAGTCCATCTGCCATCTCTTGGTGTTGTCCGGCGGCTCCATGTCGATGTAGCGGGCCTTCAGGCCAGTCCACAGATTGGATCCAAGGCTCCCGATGACCTTGGACTTTCCCGTCTTCTTCACTTGGTAGAAGTACCGTCACAGATCGAAGTGTAGCAGAATCCCCACATACGCTTCACTGAGATGGATGAAAGAAGAAACCGCGAGGATCGAGTTGGGAATGAGATGTACCCGTTCGATGCGGTAGTAGTGGAGAAATCTGCGGAAGAAATCCCCAGTAGGGATTCAAAATCCCTACTCGAAGTACGACGCAAAGACCACCGTCTACTTGTCGTCCTCTGAGGGGAACGCCTCGCCAGCGGCCGCCTTCCACTCCAACTAGATCTTGGGCCCTAGTAGCACGCGGTTCACCAGGGCTTCAGTCTGCTCTCCGTCATCTCCGACGGCAACCACACCGTCTCTGGATTGTGGATCGCCTCCTCCCCCATTTCCTCATTGTCAAATCCTTGGAATCTAGATCTAATCAAGGCTAGGGTTTTGACGTGCATGCGGCGGCATGCGCGGGTGCGATGGGTGGCGGTGGCGGCGAACCCTAGCGCAACGGTGTATTGATTTGTGGCGGCGTTGTGGCTGCGGAGCGTCTCTTGTGGCGGCGGCGTGGTTAACCCTAAGTCCCGTGGGGAAATGGTGAGATTAGTGAGCCCCACACTCATCACTTCGTTTTATATACAGCCCTCAGTGGACCTAGTGGCCACGCGCCCAATGGCTCTCCGCCAGCGGATCTACATTAGCAGATCGCCCTCATTTCCAACAGCTCTGAGCTTAATGGTCTTCTGCTTGTTGGCAGCCTCTTGGCCTAGTCGCTACCTTCTGGAGGTTAGCAAGACCCCACTGCCTTTCAGGTCTTCCTGACTCAGCTTTGACCTTTATGAGGTCGGTGATGCATTGCGCCACAGCACAAACATCGTGTTACGGCTCTAGGTCGGCACATTCTCCCTTTTGTCTACTGAGGCCTCCATGAGGTCGGCACGCTATGATAACCCTGCTAGGTTCTTGGCAGCTATGCTTTGACACCTAGGCGTCTTTACATTATTGTTTAAGTGCGAGATGACAAAGTAACCAGGAGTATTGCTTTTCAACATCAATAGATTTAGCTCTTGGCCAATTACAAGATACAAACACATTCATCCCGACGATGGAGATGTTGGTGATCCTGATCTACCTTGGGCGACTTTTGTTATGCTTCCTGCTATAACAGGACGCATCACAAGTCTTTTTCTAGCTTCAGGATCTTTGTGAAGACCTATTGGGGAGTGGCTGAGGGATGTTGTGGCCGGCAGGCCCTCTTCAGTGCCTGATTCTAACTTGTGGCCCCCAGCATCACCTCGGGCCTCTTCTGGATCTCTTGCCGGGCGCGGGAGAAGAAGCTGATCGAGTTCTTCACAATTCACAAGTGTTCTTCTAGCTCCAAGCTCCTACAACATTGCTCCCTATGCTCTGGTGGACGGACATACGCCCGAAGAGTGGAAATATTACTACGCCAAAACTTCATGATCTACAATGGTGTGTTGCTTCACCTTCGAGGTCCAAGCCTCTATTTATAGCAGAAGCCGGCCCTGGTCGTGCTTGGATTCATCTAGTACTGTGTACATGTGACGCATGGGTTACTACACACATTTGAATGTACATAGCACGCCTTCCCCTACCTGATGACAACCCGGCACCTTTGTCCTATTCGCATGGATAGAGCTCTTGTGACCACACAATACACCCGTGACTCAGCTCATGCCGACTTTTGGCGTTTGGTATTTCCTGAAGACTCTGTCTATTTTGGCCTATTATCTCAGGTGGATAGAGCATCGTGCTGATAAAGCAGCAAGCCATAGGTTCTTTTTTGACCATCAAACCGGTCGTACTGCCCGCTTCAATGCTCGGGCTACTCCATAGAGTGCGTCTTGCGACGCCCTCTGGTTTTTTCTACGTCGTTTCGACCTATTGGAAGTCCCTTCTGCTAGTTCGGCACTCGACCCCACTGCGTTCGTTGTTGTGGCCTCCCTGAGATCGACATACCTCTACCAGGTCTTTACATTGTTTCCCCTTATCTAAATTAGGTCGGCTGGTCTACAGTTTGGGCAGCTCTTCTTCTGCTCTGACCTCCCAAAAGCCTGCTTCTGACAGTCCGGCGTTCGACTTCACTTTGATAGGGATATTTTTCTTCTTTTTTGGACTGTCGTGCACCCTTGCTGACCTTTCGATGGTGCCAGGACTTCAGCCCGTTTCTTCAAGCTTCGTCGTGACTCCATAAGAGCTTTCGTTTTAGTATTAAAATTTTCCACAAATTTTAGAATTACTTTTCAGTTGTTGTGAAATAAAAAGAGAATGTTTTATAGAAACTTTTGCTAGAAGCTTCCTAAAATGTCATGCGAACTCATTAAGAGCGGTCCTTCTTTGCATGTGGATAATGTACTAAATCAACTAGTGGTTGTATGCTGAACTTCTGCAGCTGCTGTACTAATATGCTAAGGAATCTTGCAACCTCACAAGGGAACAGCAACAGATACACTTCTTGGAGTTAAAGCAAGTACAATAGGGGCATGTCACTTGGCTAATAGCCAAGCCATGTCACCAAAATCTTATATGGATGAGAGAGAAAGGAGGAGAGGACGAGCTTGTCGCGAGGTTCGACGTCGAGCTCGAGCACGGGAATCCATACGCTGGAGCCAATTTTGCGACCAGCTTGACAATTTTTGGGAAGTAGATCCTCTGAAGTACTACACTTTGCAGTTGAGTCCTTGACGTGTGGGTCTGGGACCACAAATCAGTGAGCCAAGCTACAGAATCAGAACTGTAGAGGAGTCCCGTCGCAATTTTTGTGGACCATCGCAGTTAATAGGCGTCCTTTCCCCCTCCCAGAAATTCTCTCGACCCCATGCACATCTAGGACTTTAATGCCTATGTACTTTTGTAGAGCCAAGCTAACAGCTAAAGCTGTTGTATGATTTATCTCGTGTGTATGTTTGCAGATGACATGATTTGGCTATAAGCCAAGCTTATTAGCCATGCTAGCTCTTGTCTGTCATCGCATCGTATGGGTATCTAAATGGCAAGTTTGTTGCCAATCTCATGGCAGGTTTGTTGCCAATCCCATGGCACCCTCAAAACACTTGGCATGACACTCAACTGCCAATGTATGTCCATCAGGTGATAGAGAAACAACCAAAAATCATCAGCATACGAAAACACCCCTTGTCTAATATCATGGTGCCCAAGTTAGGTGCAACACTCGAGATCTCCTCTACCACAAATGCTTACTGGATACACGAGTTGATAGTTTATTAGGATACAAGGTGGACGAGGAATTCACCGGGATTCTCAAGCCGAAGCCCGACGCCGCCAGACTCCATCGAGTTCCCAATCGATCTCCTCTCTCTCGTTACTTGTACAAGCCGCACACGGCACATGGCAGCTGACTGTTTACATGGGCTGATTCTTAGCAGCCATGTTCTCGAACAATGAGAACTAGAATGTGGAACAAGAAACATGATACGTCACTTATGGAAGGTTTTTACACTAAATTGTTCCTCGAACGTTCCCGTTCCAGTAACAACATTCCCAAAATGAGGAACGCGGACACATTCCCGTTCCCTGGCTGCTAAGCGTCGATTCACCCTCCTGCCCACTCCTCCAGCCCGCTAACATGCACATTGGGCTTCTTGACCCTCTTTAGTCCAGCTCGAATTCCTCCATTCAAATGATTGTTGCCTTCAGAGTCTTCAGAACCATCAGACCTCTCCATTGCAACCTGGGAAGCCTGAATCTTGACACAAGGCGAACAAAGGACCTGTTGGTCTGCTAGTTGATTCAGTTTATTGAGATACTCCAAGTCTCCAAGAGCACGGGACAAAGGATCATGGGCCTGTCCAAGGCCTCGACCATGACACTTGATGCGACTCGGATTTCCATTTATTAGGACCTTTGCGCTCATGGTGGAGAGAAGGGATAATCGAAAGTCCACCTTCTAAGAAAGCGATGATCATTGTGTTGTATTACGGTTAATGTGTCCACATACACATTGGGTCATATGCAAGTCTAGTTATTAGCTTTTATTTGTAGCGCTTGATATAGAATTACATATATACAAGCTCTCGATTCGATATCTTTTACTCGATATGAACATTTTATTAAGAAAAGTATATACTCAGGCCAATCTACCTACCTAATAGCATATATATGATTATTTTTTATGGAACCAGATATATGAGTAGTATTGTTTAATGTCCATTTTTGTTGTTTTGTTGTTACAGGAGAAGCAAACTATGTTGGAGGTGCCACTACCGCCACTGGAGGATGTGCCGGTAGTGGTGTCAGTGGGGAATGAGGAAAAACCAAAGTGGTTTAATGTGTTGTTACAAACCAATTTCTGGGAGTCATGCATAGAACATGCAACTGAGAACAGAGCAGAAAAGTGTATGTTCTGCCTCCACTGCTACAGTGTGAGTTGCCCACATTGTACCCACAACGAGCCCGGGCACCACCTCCTCAAGATCCGGCGCTACGTCTACCGCTCCGTCGTCCTTGCGAAGGATATGCAGGATCTAGATATTGATGTGTCAAGGATACAGGTACAGTTATTTGAATTATTGCTTTGTATTTTTTATCAAATGATTATGCCAAGTTTATGGTTGTTTGGATTATAGTTTAGTATACGGTAACTGTCATTTGGATTATAGCATTAGCATTTTTGTCAAATGAATATGCATATTTTAGTAATGCCATGTTTAAGGTTTTTAACTAAATTTATTTACTTTCCAAATTTATTTCATTGTGCAGACATACATTATCAATGGACAAAAGGTGGTGCATTTGAGGCCGATGAATAGATCCAAGTTGTTCAGGCCTCAAGCAGGGACACCTCGCTGCAAGACTTGTGATTGTTGGCTCCGTACTTTGCCCAACTTGTTCTGCTCACTTACCTGCGAGGTTTGTTTTTCTCATGGCCACTATACTTCATATTATCATCATTTTATTAGTTACCTTAAACAAAGGTTAAAGCTAATACTTTGGAGAGTTATTATGTTTTTATTTATATTACTACACTACTTCTCGCATTAAATAAATAAAAAGTTATAGAGTTATATATTATGTTCGTATTATACCTCCTACACTACCTCTCATATATTAAAGATAGGCTAATATTCTAGAGTGCTATGTTTTTATACTATTTAATTTCATCATTTCATATAGAAAAAAAGCCATGCCACTAGTGTTGATTTTTCATTTCTTATCAGGGGAAAGTGGATGTGTCCCAAGATGACTTCTCGGGACCCGAAGCTGAGCGTCGCTACAGAAGCCTTCAGACAAATATGCCGGATGAAACCCTAAATGAAGAACCACCAGCAGCTGATCCGGCCGAGGACCATGTGCTAGAGGCTCAGGAGGACCATATGCTAGAGGATGTGGAGGACCATGTACCACAAGCTGAGGATGACCATATACCTGAAGCAGCTGATGAGCAAAGAAATGAGCCACCGCCCCAGGCAACTCAGAGCCACTCACTCCGTAGGCGGGGGCGCAAGCAGGCGGATCCGGCAAGGGCGCCATTCTTCTGATGTGCTTGCATTGCTCTGATCTTCCAGGGAGCTGAACTAGAGAGTTGTTAAACATAACTGAGTAGCCATGGTGGCTAGATGTGTGTTTGTTTCCTTTGTTGTTACTTGTTATTGTCGTGATTAATTAATTAAACTTGTTGTAGGTTTGCCAGCTTAGGGTAAATTTGTTTTTTCCAGTAATACAACTTGGTTTTTTTCCATGTCTACTCTCACTCTAAGCTTATATCCAGCCCTAAAGCTTACTAATTATTTATCTATTGGTTTTGTCGCACTTCCTGAAAATTCGGTTCGATTTTCATGTTGATCCCAATCTTTTTACATAGGATCCAAAAAAACCATTCCTATCAGATGATCAACTAATAATACTTATTGTGCAATTTAGACAAGATATATGTTTTCAAGGGTTTGAACTCTATTATAAAATAACACTGGATGCATGCTTAGACTTGCTTTGACAGTATTCCTCCAAAATGTTGTGCCGTCGTCCTACTATCCAATTTGCATATTAAAAGAAAAGGATGCTAACCATTTAAAAATTCTTAGAGATTGACGGTCAAAACTCGTCTCTAGAACATGCATGGTAAATCAAAGAAGGTACCTTGTCACGGGTGTGACCAAGCATGTGTGCAGCTATCCCCTGAGTTGTCTGCAGTTTTAGACATGCCTGCGGGGCTGATTGGTTGAAGGCCAAAGTTGCCAAACTAAAGTTTTGGTCATTTTAAATTTTGACCATCAATTCAAAATCTTGACCAATTTTGACAATTCAAATGAACTAAGGTGCACAAGATGAACCTTTTTAACCACCTATTCATTTAGATTGTTGAAATTGGTCAAGATTTTGAACTGGTGGTCAAAATTTAAAATGGTCAAAACTTTGATTTAGCAACTTTGACCTTCAACCAATCAGGCCCGCAGTACACCACTCAGTTCTAGCATGCACATATGGAGCAGCGCTATTCCATACCCGACCCACCCCCGTGCGGCGTCCGCGTTCGCACCCGGCGCCCTGCCCCCTCCGGTTTTTTCGACCCCTGTCTTTTGAGTGTTTTTTTAAAATTTTGGGCAGCCCCGCATCTCTCTCGCCTGCAGTTCTTTTTTTTATACCACGTAGCTGCGTGCGTGGTTTGACGGAGACGTGCCGATGGCGCACACTTTTCTTTTTGCAACACCGTATTTGTGTAACACATATTTTTGTTGACGTAATAAAATAATCCATGCGTGTGCACAGAAATACTATACATGTGTACGGAATTGATGTGTCTGGTCTATACATGTGCCCTGGTCATTTATAGTACCTTGCGTGTGCACAGAAATACTAGAGTGGCCTAATATAACCACAAATAATAAATTGTATAACCCCAAAAACTTAAAAGTGCACCGTGATTTATTATTATATTAATTGTAAGTGCTATTTCTCCAAGAGGGTTTCGATATTTGTGATAGATATATCTAAAGTTACAAGTGCTGTTTCTGCTTGAGGATGCCAATTCTTGTGATTGAAAGATATATTGTGAATTGCAGGTTACATTAGTTATGCTCGAGGGTACCAGGTCATATGATTCTAAGACTAATTACGAACCCTTCAACTAATTAGAAGAGCTTAACTATATGAAAAAGTATTAAAACAGAATTAGCATCAGAAAATCTGAATTTACATATATCTTCACTCTTAGAATCTAGCCTTTTATATCGGTGTACAAGTGAAAGAAAAAAACATGCGTACAAGGCCTTTGAATGCATCAGCACGAGCATATGATTTCTTTGAATTCATCATCAGGCCATAAGAAGGGTTAGAAAGGACTACATTATAGGCATACAAATGGATGTCTCAAAAAGGCATAAATGATGAACCGCTAACGAGAAGAGTCTGCACTTTCATCTAGATATTTCAGCCTTCACCACAATCTGACAGCTTGTTTGGAAGTCTTCCACAATTCAAACAAAATTCAAGCTTTTTGTTATGACCAATCTGCTCTAATGTGATCTTGGAGTTGCAGACAGATGTCAATAGTACAGAACAACACATGATTCAGCAGAATGGTCATGCACCCATTATGTGAATAATGTGACAGGTTCAATTGATGTATATGCAAAATCTAATAAGCCTGGTTATGGAAAGTACATAGGAAAGACAATCTACATGATTGTTCTGTTATTATAAGTAAATAGTCGGCTAACAAGATAGTTAAGAAGGGAAAACATCGACTACACGCAGCAACACACCATATGTATGCTCCAAGCCTGAGGAAGACTGAGGAAAACAAGTGGCATGCATCATCACATACTAAAATTTCAGAATGCATACAGACAACAATATTCATCAAAATCTGAGATTTACGATCACATGAGCACCAATTTGGCATGCACACAAGAAGATACACTAAGCATACCAAAAACTGTAACAACCGGAAACCTTAAATCTAAAATATCAGTACCTACATACTATATTGCTAAAGAAAGAGACATTGACAAAATTCCCAAAAAACTAACAAAATGTAGTTCGGTAAGAAAACCATCGAATCAACACTCTGATCTAGCCTTTACTGCACAAGTTGAACTGGTAACTAAAATAATAACACAAAGAAGACTGCAGTCTGCAGTACCCATAATGCAAGAGCAAAACAATATGATTGGGAGCTGAAGTACAAACTGATTACAATTGGAAACAAAACTGAACTAGCAGGAGCAGGCTCTACCTGACGCTTCGCAAGAACATGGTCATGGCGTTCAGCAATCAGCACCTAGATAGAAGGTACCCTGCATGTGCTCTGCAGGCTGTGTTTGGGTTGGAGCCAGCAGGGGTTGAGGGCCACATTGTCATGGGTCTGCTCGTCACCCCAGCTCGTCAAATAGGAATAATGGGGATCGGCACCGGGCTCCAACCAGGTAGCTTTGCAGTGACACCATGTTACTACAACAGGAACACCATGTCACTACAACAGGGAGTAAAACAGCAGCAATTGGTAAGAACTCCCAACCAATCGGTGAGAAATTTGTTAGCAGAGTGAATGAATGATAATGATTTGAAAGAAAAATCCCAATTATTCCATCCAAGCATATAACTGTAATATCCCTGATATTTCATAAACCCTAAGTACTTCAATTAGTGTGGTTAATCATGTTTAATTAGCTCCTAAGCATGTTTGACATGTTTTTGCACACATTTGCACAAAAGCCCTTGGTCAAAATCAAAACTCTTGGTCAAACCCCTATAGATCCAAAAGGCTCATTTGGTTTTCTTGCGCGTTCTCCAAATTTCACTATAGAAGTTCAAAATCAGCCAATATAAAAGTTTTTCTTTATTTCCGGGAACATATTTTTCATAATTGGCGGACATTCCAATTTTGAGCGCAAAGCCGCTTAATTTTGAGACGAAGTTCCTGCGCACAGTAACTGGGGGCCGAGATTTTCTGGAACTTCAACGCGTTTTTCACACAAATCTGTTCACTAAAACATATGACTCCCTTTGTGAAAGTTGTAGGTCTATAGCTCCTCTACAACTTCTATTTTTAGAGATTTTCAAGTGTGTTGACATTTTCGAGAGTTATGCAATTTTGAAGAGGCGTAAACGGAATAGAAACTCGAGCCGGGCGACGATGTCGCCGCGCCAGAGCGCGCGCGCCGGTGTCCGTGCTGCCACGCGTCGAGTCGTGCGATCTCCGGCGTACAGATACCCTGAAAACGTCGCTGTGGACCCGCTCGATGCCGTGGACCCTCCGCCTCGCCGTTTTCCCCGTGCGCCGCGCCCATCCGGCCAGGAACGCCGGACTGGGCCACGTGCCGCGCGCGAGAGCGCCCGTGCGCACGTCCAGGGCATGCACAGCACCACCTGGCCGCCTCCCTGGCGACATAGCCCGCCTGCCGCGCCTCCTTGCCGGCCCACATCAAAATCCTAGCGCTCGCCGTCATCTTTCCTTTTCCACGCCGCCGCACTGGTTCGCACAAGGCAGGGCACCGCCGCCGCTGCCTGGACCGCCACTGCCGCGAACGGCCTCCGCGAGCGTGCTGTCTCCACCTCCCCATCCTGCCCTTCCCTGCTCCTCCCTTAGCGCCGCCACACCACCGCCGGGCCGCCAAACCGCGCCGGCGCCGGCCACAAGCAGCCGCGGTGGGCGCACCAGGGACGCCACGCTGTCGGCGCCTGTCTACTCCGCCTCCAGTCCGGCAACCACCTCAAGCCCTCCCCTGTAGGTACCAATCGGCCGTAGGGCCCGCTCCCGGCGAGTTCCGGCGACCGGACCGCCGCCGGCGAGCTCCTTCCGCCGGTGGGGACCTATTTGCATTGATTGCAAAAGTTCCAGGGTTCGATCTGTAAACCGAGGGTATATTTGTAATTTCTGAAAGTTCTTTCGAGGGTCCCCCTGTAAATGTATTTTAGGGTTCTAGCTGCAGCTTAGAAAATCCGTGAAAAATCGTAGAAAAATCGAAAAAATATAAATTCAACTGTTTTGGATTCCTTGTTGGTAGATGTACAACTTTTACAAAAATTGTATAGGGTTTTTCTGAGTAGTTTTTAAATGTAAATTCAAACTCAGTTTGAGACCTTTTTATTGTAATTCAAAATGTACTCATGCAAATGAAATAAAATTTGGATATGTTGTTGTGTGCTCCATGTTCAGATCTGTGACCAAGTTTCACACATTTTTGTTGTGTGGAATTCTAGTTATGATTTTTGGAAGATTTATGTTAGTTTAAGCTTGATGCTTTTTATAGTCCCCTCAAAATATAAATTCCTTAAGCACCAATGCTCCCTAGTCCTTTTTCATGTTGTTAAGTACCTCTGGAAAAATAATGGTAATTTTAGAAACATATTTGATTAGTGTTTGATATTTATGTTTGTGAAGGATGTCAAATTCATAACTTGAAACATTTGATGAATCCACTCGAATGTGTTGGTCTGGAGCTTAGTTTTGGCATATTGGAACTGTAGGAAAATTTTGGGGTCAAAAGGATTAGTGAATCTTTTTGTATAAATTAATGAAGTTTATCTAGGTTGAATCTTGTCTTTTTCATTTAAAATAATGTATAAATGATCTGAGGCTGAAAATTTATATTTAAGTTTATTTTAGTCATATGCTGTTGTGGTAAAATTGTCATGCCAGTTGGAGTCATATTTTAATTATTATGAATTATGGATGCATGGCTAGTTATAATGGAATAAATAAATTTATTTTATCTTTTAATTTGAATAGGAGGTGTTTAAGTTTAGTTGCTGTTTAAAATGATTTTAAGCACACCCCCATGCTGATGGTGAGGTTTATTAGTTTAGCTTTCTTAGATATGCACACAATCACCATCAAAGGCATAGTTAGTCCATCATCATCCACCCCTTAATTTTAATGAAGTTTAATAATTTAATTTGCTTAGATGTGCACACAATCACCATCAAACTAGTTGTTAGTTCACCCTCACTACACCCCCAAATACTTTTGTGAGTTTTCTTACTTGTTTAGATGAATGTGGCCCACAAGAGTTGGGTTTAGTGGAAAAATCTCTCAACTTCACCGTAAAACTAATGCATATGCATAACGTGTAGATCTACCCGACGGGACGTACACGCTCACACAGGAGGAGGAGGGATCCGCTAGTGGGGAGCTGAACCAAGTTAGTGGGTAGCAAGACCTGGACCAAAGTTCAGAAGAGCCCAAGGCTAGTGTTGAGATAGATAACCTTTTTGAACAAAATCTCACTCTACCTTTACTTTTCAGTATTTATGCTTTACTTGTGCATTTAAGTTTCAGAAGTTGCTTTGAAACCTAGATGCATGATCCTTAGGATTCCTATGCTCTTTTACTAGTACGTTAGGAACGCTAGTGCCATGTTCTAAGGATACGGTACAAGTCGAGTAATGAGTCATTGCTCGCGAGATATAGGATGCTAAGTTGGTTAAATTGACTCGCTCATGTGGTAAGGGCAATGGGTTCGGTCTCGACCGAGTAGCATGGTGCTGGTCTAAGCTATTGAATGTACCAAGTGCTTGTCGGGAATAGGACCAGTAAGCCTAGTACCTAATGAACCAGTGCGTGAACTTTATCGCTACTAATCTTGAGATGCGTCTCCCGGTTTGATTCCGGTAGTGCAAGTGTGAGTCTGGACGTGTCGTGTGAGGGCGTTCCAGTAACCTTGTACTTAGGACTGTGGCGCCTGTCCCTAATTTGGGGAGTGACGGGAACCGCCTGGTCAGGGTAGACCCCACATTTGTTTTTCTTTGGATTCTTTGGGGTCTACCTTCTTCCGTGTATCTTGGGTTTACCTTGCAAGGATATAAATCGATCGATCGTCGGTCACTCGCCGTTATCTGAGTCGGCTTGACCACTGGCTACCCCATGTTTATTTATGAAACATTTTGGATTAATATTGTTGATTGATTAATCTTGTTTGTACAACCATGCTTGTTTAGCTACACTACGTGAAAAACAGACATTGGTAACGGGCGCGGATGGCCATTGGTAATGGGCAAAACGCCCGTTACCGATCAAGCGTTACAAATAAGCCAACAAAGGTAACGGGCCGCTGCCCGTTACTGATGACCCGTAATTGTAACGGGCGTCGAACAAAGACCATTACCACAACTACTTACCGGTCACCTGAAATGGCTGTTTCTCCGGGCCCACCGTAGCCTTTGGTAACGGGCGCAGACACTGAGCCCGTTACTCTAAACACGTATTAGTAACGGGTGTCTAACGAAGACCGTTACCGAAACTAGTTATCGGTCACCTGAAATGTCTGTTTCTCTGGGCCCACATGGACCTTTGGTAACAGTTACAGCAACCGAGCCCGTTACATGAGCTCAATATCAGAGACGTTTGCTGTGGACACGCGTCTCCACAAAAGGAGACGCATTTTTTGTATGCGCGTCTCCTCTGTCTGGACGAAAGGAGACGCGTGCTCTGGATGCGCATCTCCTCTGTATCGACGAAAGCATCAACTTCTAGGGTCCACCGGTCAGTATTAGTAACGGGCCTTTATGCAGCCCGTTACAGTTTTGTCATACTTGTAACGGGCGTTCATGAAGCCCGTTACTCACAGATCATTTTTTGTAACGTGCCTTACTTAACACCCATGACCGATACATAGGGCACCTACAGTAACCTGCCCATTTTCTGGTTGCATCCCGGAACCAGCCAGGATTTGGCAGCCACCAGATCAGGGGCTGCATCCTGGAAACAGCCAGGATTTGGCAGCCACCACAGCAATACAAGGAGACATCACAAACACATTCTCATCAGATATATACACAAGCAAGATCACATATATGTACACAATGCGAGAGATCACATCAAGTTCCTCATCAGATCGACATGCATGCTATAGTTTCAAGTTTGTCATCGGTGCTTTTTGTTTGGATGGAGTCCTGAGAAAACTGTCTAAACCAGGCAACATCTGACCCCAGCCAAGCAGGTTTCTCAGGCAGTACTAAACTAGCCTGAATGCAGCAAGTTTAAAGTTTGTCAGACCGTACAATGAACTCACGGTGCACCATTATAGAGGTTGCCATTTCGATTGAGGATCTCCTTAACAATGTACTCGCACAGCATCTCCCGGACCGGCTTTAGATCTTCTGTAGAAACATTTAGGGCAGGTTTGAAATCCTGCAAAATAAAATAATTATGAGAATACAAGTACAAATCAGTTTCTAATATCAAATGGAGAATATGAGCAGAGACAAGGGTGAGAGCATTATCTACTTACAGCATCCTTCTTGATGTGAGGTATATCTTCGAGTAGTTTGAACATATTGAATGCCACATGGAATCCATGCAAAAAGAACCCCGATGGCTGCTGAGCACACTACGCATCGAGGTACCAAAATAACAAGTTAATGCAGTACCAAATTGGTATGAAGGGGCCATAAAAAAACCTGGGTCTTACAGTGATATTTGGCTTGTGCTTGAATGTCAGATTGGATTTTAGCTTTTTCTTCTTTCCTTTCATCACTTCGTCCTTTGGGCAGGGAGAGGCCCTGCATGATCAGCAATACCGATTAGAAACACTAAGAGATTAAATTTTGTGAACAAAACCTACAAGGTACGGACCATTGCACAAGCGCTCGGAGGTCTTCGAACTTTCGCGCGGGATGATGTTTTGCAGAATCTAGATACCAAACCTCTTTGAACTTCATACAGATGATCAGTGTTACATAGTGGCCACCGGTGCAGAAGGCACCCACCACGTAGTCATTCGTCATTGCATTTGTCAATGATTTTGTTACAAGGGTAGACTGCTTTTCAATCTTTGTGGTCGTGAGAACCTGTGGATCCAAAAACCCAACACTGATCTTCATCTCCACTGCCTTGTCCATCATTTTCCTACAAAAAATCCAAATGTTAGCATGCATGAACTTTGTGGTCAAAATTAAAGAAATATCTATTTTGGTTTTAAGGCACTTACAATGTCCACATCCTCAAGAAGGTCTCATCCAGAGCAACCAGGGTTATAAGGTCATACACGTGACTGAATGCAATGTTTATCATTAAATCACCAGCAACATGAAAGGAGTCTTCAGGCAACTTTGCTGGAAAACTAAGTTTATCTTTACTGTGTTCCATGGTGTAAGCATGAAACCTGGCACAATTCGGTCTAGCAGCCTGTAAGTCCTCTTCTGACAACATAGGCAGAGCAGGCTTGTATTTTGGATCCCATTTTGTCCAAAAACAGTTAAGAAGCTCATCTCTAGGCAGAGGTTTCCTGGCCCCCTTCTTCTGCGGTGGCTGCTGCTTAGGCAGAGATTGCCTGTCCTCCGCCTGTCGCTGTTGCTGCTTAGGCGGAGATTGCCTATCCTCCTCCTACTGTTGTCGATGCTCCTGCTGCGTAGTTTTGCTGATCTGCTGCTGCTTCTAAGGTGGAGATTGCCTGTCCTCCTCCTGCTATTGTCGATGCTCCTCCTGCTGCGTAGTTTTGCTGATCTGCTGCTGCTTCTTAGGCGGAGATTGCCTGTCCTCCTGCTGTTGTCGATGCTCCTGCTGCGTAGTTTTGCTGATCTGCTGCTGAGCTTTCTCTTGCTGACACTGAGCTGCAGTACCTCCATCTGATGTTGTACCCCTGCTACCTGATGTGGGAGCAGGGTTGGTATTTCTCGTAATGGGTGGTACATGGATCCTATTCTTTGACCATTGGATCCTTTGACAGAGAGCCTCAGCTAGGGTTGTTAATTCATCCCCCCCAATTGGTACAGGCAGAGGGTAGTGACCCGTATTGCCCCACACATAACTAGGTTGCACCACAGCATACCCATCCTGCACTGGTACTGTAGGAGAGTCTTTTGCAATGGAAAGACAATGGCTAGTGCGAGCTCCACTTTATTCCCGGAGCCATTCAAAAGGCTGCACTTGGTTGGCTCTGTCAGCTTATCTATTGTGTCCAGCATAGGTGATCGACTATCAATGTGTTGTTGATTACTTTCGTCCTCGCTGACATGCCAATGGTCTTCCTCTCTACCACATGCTTCTTCTTCCTCACTGCCATGCACATCTTCTTCCTCGAGGCCATGCACATCTTCTTCCTCGCTGCTACTGACAGGTGGTGATTGTGGAGGATGATGAAGTACATTTTTCCGTATTTCAAAGCCTGATTCTGCTAGAATGGAGACAAGTCTGGTGACTGCTTCACCAACTAGGTCTTCCATCTGCGGTACAGCCTTCTTGTTCCTCTTCTTCCTGTACATTCCAGCAAACTCTTCACCAAACCCTTTACCCCAACCAAGTGAACTAGACACGCCTCGGACCCGACCTCGATGCTCTGGAGTCTCAAGTGCTGCGGTGAGGATATCATTCTCCCTAACCCCGAAAGAACCATCGCTAGCCTGAGCTGCAAGTGTTTTCACCCTAGTTGCTACCCCCACCACCGCAGGGTTACTGAATGTTATGTCTCCGCTTCCTTCACTAGTGGTCTTGCTCTTTCCTACCCTTGCCCGCAGATAAGGCCTCGAACGTCCAGGAAATTGGCCCCAAGGGTTCTGTTTTCCTTCTTCAGCTAGCTTTGCATCCTCCTCCTCCCACTCTTTCCTTTTACGAACATAACCTTTTCTGCCCATCTTGTGTGGCTTATCATGCAATGCTCTCTTTTCTTTCATCCCCTGGCTCAATCGCTGAAATCTAGGAGAAATGGTTTCCTGCACAAACACGGTCCAGTCTTCTGGCTGCAAAAAGGTATGCTTCACAAAGGGAGTCTCCTCTTGGCTCACAAATTTTTTTCTTAAATGGGTCTTGAACCGCCGTTGCAAGGTTCCAATCTCTGACATAGCTGCCTTAACTGACTTCTTGTGAATAGATTCAGCCAGATTGGCTGGGTAATCTAGCTTTTCCTCTAAAACTGTGAACAGCTCTTCCTTCTCAATTGCTGAGAGATCTTCAACTGCCTTGTTGATTGACACCCTCTCTTGAGCAATGAGGCCACAGACCAATACAAATCTATCCCTCGCAGCATCTGGGGTAGGCCAATAATTGTTATCAAGTCCAGTTGCGGTCAACTTGTCTTCTGGCCATTTGGTTTGTGTCCTTGACCCGCGGGATCGAGTACTACTCGCAGCAGTATGTGCTGAGTGACCCTGTGAAGAAGGATCACCGTTGATAGGCTGTGAACAAGGTTCACCGTCGATGGGCTGTGATGGTGCACTGGAGGTAGAGGAGTTTGGTGTTGTGGGAGACTGCATAGATGATATGTCAGGTCGTCAGTAGAGCAACATAAGCTAGACTGAAAACCTAAACAAAATAAGATAAATTCTTATTCTCTGACAGGCAAAATAGTTGATATTAACATACAGGTTGGGGATAGGTGCTAACCATTTTGACAGGGTGAAGCAATATGCTTATATATCAAAGCAAAGACTAAATTCCTTCAACTGCTTCCATGTCCAACTTCAGCAGTAATGAATTGTGTGTTCCATGTGTACATGCAACAAGAGGACAAAGCAATTAGAATTAAAGTATGCTAACAGGTCCAAAGCATAACTGTCGATCTGGTACATTCGAAGCATAACAAAATTTCAACAGTTCATATAAGTTCATCTGTTAGGAATAATTTATTCAAGCAGACTTGGAGCAACAAAATTCATCCGTCAAATCCACAGCCAATCAATTAAAAATGAACTATTAAGGCATGCTGTACTAATGCAGGCAATTCCAGGAGAATAATCCTATGTGAACAACCGTAAAGTAGCATGTCTCCCTAATCCACCTTGACAGGAATAGCAGATTGGGTGGCCGAGCACAAAGAGGGCGTTGGGGGTTCAAGCAGCACTAACCTCTGTCGCGAATGAAGTAGTTGTTCTCGTGGTGGTCGGAGAGGCCCGATCCGCGTCGCCTCGTTGCCTGAGGTGGCCGGCTCGTCGTTGTGGCTGGGGATGCCGTCCGCACGTCAGTAACCACGTCCTCGTCACCGTCTCTAGGTTGGTCGGGACGCCGTCTGCACTCCAGTAACCACGTCCTCGTCACCATCGTCACGGCTGGAGCCGCTTCGCTGACGTCACGCCGGGAACGGTGGGGCTGGAGAAGAGCAGGGCTGCGGCGGGGAGAGCGGCGGCGGCGGGCTAGGGCTGGAGAAGGAGCAGGGCGGCGGCGGGGAGAGTGCGGGCGTGGTGGATCTGTCTGAATTAGACTCCCGAGTATATGTCCCCTGCGCGCACGTTACTATGTTAACGGAAATTACTAGCGTGCCCTTGAATGGCTCTCTAGTGGAATTGGAATTCCACGGGCATTATAGTCAATATAGGTGGGAATTTTTGAACAGCGCGCGCAAGGTTTGCCTGCTGACGCTGACAATGGATAGTCATCGCCGACGCTGGTTAGTAAACCCGCGTCGGCTTCGTCGGCAGGCATCTTCTTTATATAGGCTGCTGACACTGACGCGTGGACCTGACATTATTTTTTAGAACTGAAACTCGCATCCATCAAATATTAGAGCCGGTAAAACAGCGCCTAAAAATTCATTAAAAATAACATCAATTCATATTTGGACATTTAGTATTTTAATAAAATATCAACAGTCACACTTGTGTACCTAACATTCTTATAATTCGAATATACATCTCATGCTTGTGATATAATAATTCTAATAACATCTTAGTTTGCTCAAAAAATTCTACAAATTTACGTGGAAACATAATTTGGGTACCTAAACTTGTCATAAAAATTCAAATGGTTTCGATAAAGGAATAATATACTTGTGTACAAATGGCTACATCTCTCACATAGTTTCCTAGAATGTTACTTGAACATTGAAGTTTTCCACACTTTGCAACATGTTCGATCTCGTACGCATTTGAAATTTTTACACAAGCTTGTGTTCACCTTAAGATTACGAAATGCAATGTTTCATTACTAATGGTTGTGGAAAACAAATATTATTTCTATGTTGTACTTACAAAGAACAAGATAAAGGCATATAAACATTATTCACGAAACGGAATATACACTAAACAATGAAATTAATGAAAAGATGGGGATTTTAGAAAAAAATAGAAAAAATCATCAAATTTGGACTAAGTACGACGGAGAAATACATGTTACAAAATTTGACTGCAGATTAAAAGGAGAAATGAGAACTGTTCTTCATTCCAATAGAACAGAGGGGGTGGTTAACCCGCATCTCATTTGCCCCTCCAATCCTCATCTCCTATGCCCACCCAATAGAACAGAGGAGGAAGCAGACAAGCAGAGGCCACCGCCGCCGCCGTGCCCGCTTTGACATCCAAGAGGGCACCCTAGGCCTCTAATGCGGCAAATGAGACCACCGCAACCTTCGATTTGACTCGGAAACGTGACAAATCAAATCTTGTGGATGTGACACAGAATATGTAATAATTTACATTCAAGATACATAATTTTTATTGATGCTTCCTCCTACATCCCGATGTTCATCCTGCTGACGGCGTACTCCACCGCGACGCTGAATCCACGCGTCCAGAGGTCGAACTCATGACGGATGCGACACTCGACGCTGCAGTAGTGGATGATCCCTGGGGTCTCCGACCCGTAGCGCCTACATCCCGCTGCCCAAATGCAAACGTGGGGATTCTGGACGGGCAACAATGGAATGTCATCGTCGCCGTCACGAAGCCAGTACCACCACGCAATGTTATGGTGATCCCGGCAGATGAGGTAGCGCAGCCGGTGCAGGTTGTGGTTCTTCCAGCGCCCGTCAGGGGGCGACGGCCCGCCGCTGATTTCATGGAGCAGTGCCATCGCTTTGGGGTCTGCAGGGTTGCGATGGTACTTCAGCATCGCTAAGAAGTACTTCGCACTGGCGTCTCTGGCAGCGGCCTTTCCGACGAGCTCCAGACCCTCATCGGGATTCCCCCGCCTCATCAACCTCTCCATCCCCTCGAAGCATAATGCCTCCGGATGTTTGGCGAGGCGGAAGCGCTCCTTCAACAAGGACCTGACGTAGCGATTCTTGCACACTTGACGAAGCTCACGCAGCGACACTGGCAGGAGTACCTCATCCGAGTCACAGATGCGCCGGAAGGTGCCAAAGACCCGATTACGAAGGATCAGGAAACGAATGACGGGCTCACCCTTGATGCAGCGGAGGATGATCTGGGTGACCAGTTCATTTGGCTGCAGCTCCATAAAGCACACCGCGGCCATGAAGGAGAAGGGAAGGAAATGGAAAGGCGACGGGATCTGGAAACTGAAATGCGACGGGGTTTGGAAATTGAAATGCGACACGACCATTTATAAAAACCCATTACTAATAATATGGAACTTGAAATGCGACGCGGTTTGGCTGCTGACGCGTGGGCCCGACAACTGCCCCTGCCCCTCCACCTTCCCGCGAAATTGAAATGCGACGCGTGTTTTTGGACGGTTTTGCTCCCAAAAAACGGTTCCCGAGGCGTAGGGGGACGTGGGGCGTAGGGAGGAAGGCACCCTGACAGTTCACGTCTTGTCATCATAAATCCCCGACTGCTGGTTGCTCCGTAATCATATCGTTTCTTTCGCTTCATCTTCTTCCCCCTCGCCATCAAAAAACCACAACCTCCGGTCAACGAGAGATCACACCAACAAGGAGCGAGAAGAGCATGGCGTCGAGTGACCCGTCGGCGAAGCGGGGACGAAGAGAGGATGACGACGACGAAAGCCGCCATCGGAGGAAGTTGACCATCAAGGAGAAGGGGAAGGAGCCGATGGCACCCAAGGAGAAGGAGAAGAATGAGGCCGCCGACATCGGCTTCGCTGTCGAACTGCTCCAGGGCGCGTTCATGAAGCTCCGAGATGTTGGCCAAGCATTCAAGATCGAGGCGCCTGACCATAACAAGGATGGCAGCGTCAAGGGTCTCGCCTTCAGGATTCACGTGTTGGCTGAAAAGCTTGAGAAGCTCCCCGTGGTCCAGCGGTCTTTTCTCGGCGACGACGGCTCCGACGGCGGCGACGACGGCTCCGACGGCGGGACTCCGACAGCGGCGACCGACTAATTGATCCACTCCTGTACCATTAATAATGTGTTTGTGATTATTGTGTGTTCGTCAGTTTGTTCGTCAGGTTGTTGGACTGCTTAGTTTGTCGATCATGAACTGCTTAGTTTGTTTGTCGATCATGAACTGGTTAGTTTGGTTGTTGGATTTTGTATATATGTCATGAACTCGATCTAAGAGGGGGGCAGATCCATCCGTGTCGCCTACAGTATCTGTTCCTCCTGTGATGAACTCGATCGTGGAGACAATGGATACTCATTGCCGACGCTGGTTAGAAAAATCGCGTCGCCTCGTTGCAGGTAGGTCCAGGTGGTTATATTCTTTATATAGGCTGCTGACACTGACGCGTGGGCCCGACACTATTTTTTAGAACTGAAACTCGCATCCATCAAATATTAGAGCCGGTAAAACAGCGCCTAAAAATTCATTAAAAATAAAATCAATTCATATTTGGACATTTAGTATTTTAATAAAACATCAACAGTCACACTTGTGTACCTAACATTCTTATAATTCGAATATACATCTCATGCTTGTGATATAATAATTCTAATAACATCTTAGTTTGCTCCAAAAATTCTACAAATTTACGTGAAAACATAATTTGGGTACCTAAACTTGTCATAAAAAATTCAAATGGTTTCGATAAAGGAAGAATATACTTGTGTACAAATGGCTACATCTCTCACATAGTTTCCTAGAATATTGCTTGAACATTGAAGTTTTCCACACTTTGCAACATGTTCGATCTCGTACGCATTTGAAATTTTAACACAAGCATGTGTTCACTTTAAGATCACGAAATGCAAAGTTTCATTACTAATGGTTGTGGAAAATAAATATTATTTCTATGTTGTACTTACAAAGAACAAGATAAGGCATATAAACATTATTCACGAAACGGAATATACACTAAACAATGAAATAAATGAAAAGATGGGGATTTTAGAAAAAAACTAGGAAAAAAATCATCAAATTTGGACTGAGCACGATGCAGAAATACATGTTACAAAATTTGACTGCTGATTAAAAGGAGAAATGAGAACTGTTCTTCATTCCAATAGAACTGGGCCCCACTCCTATTAGAGACGCGGGATGGTTAATCCTCGTCTCATTTTCCCACACAAACTGTTCTTCATTCCAATAGAACAGAGGAGGAAGCAGAGGGCGCCGCAACCTTGGATTTGACTCAGAAATGTGAAAAATCAAATCTTGTCTATCAATAACCAATTGGACGATACTTTACACGATAGAAGAAGACATTACATTCGTAACGAAGCCTACATTCATCACTACAGAAATACATGTAAAATCCCCTCCGGCTCGGCGCTGTACCGCAGAATGCTTTGCCTGCGCAATGTTGAATGTTGCCTCGCGCCGCCGCCGTTGGCAGCGTCGGCCGACGGAGGCCACGGCGGAGGGCGACACTCCTAATTTGCCAAGCCAGATTGACCCCATGATGCCGGAAATCTTGGGATTGCACATTGCTGATCAAACGCGGACGCCACTGCCCTTGCTCCTCGCCCTCAACCTATTTCATGTACGCAATTGCAGTGGCGTCGGCGTCGGCCCCACTGTTGGCTCTGTAGAGGAAGACGGCGGCCAGATAGGCCGCCCCTCTGTGCCCGTCTTTGGCAGCGCGGTGGAGCTCGTCGAGGGGAGGTTGAGGGCTGCGGTTCCTGCCGAAGATGTCATCCATCCCGGTGAGGAAGCAGGCCACCAGGTTGCCGGCTACAGCCAGGCTACGAAGGAAGACGTCGTAGCCGACGGGGTCGTTGTTCTGCATCTGCTCGACTGGAACCCGATCTAGTGCCAGGCGCCTACCGACGTCTCTGTCGCGGCAGGGGCAGAGCATGTCCTTGCAGGTTGCCCGTAGGCTGCAGAGGTCCTCCATAGGCCGATTCTATGTCGCACCGACTCGGCCAACGATGATCGCCAGCACCTCCGCCGGGAGTTCCGCGAGCGACCGCGGGTGCTCCCTCGATGCAATGAGTGCAGCGGAGGGGCACGACGAGGAGTGTAGGCAGTTGTGGTTTTCTCGTGGGTAGATGAAGGGGCTGTGGTGGTTTCACGGGTAGAAGAAGGGGTTGGGGCAACGGTTATTTATTTTGGAGAGAAGATACAGGAGACGCGTCTCCGATGAGCGAGTGGATACTACTAATTGCACATCTCGTTTATACTCCCTCCGTCCCAAAATAAGTGCACATCTCGCACTTCAAGGAGTCAAATACTTTCAAGTTTGACCAAATATATGTTAAAAAATATTAATAATTATGATACGAAATAAATATCATTAGATTAATTATGTTATATATTTTCATGACAAACTTGTTTAGAGACACAAATATTAATATTATTTTTTATATATCCGGTCAAACTTACAACTTGTTGACTCTTCGAAATGTGAGATGAGCACTTATTTTGGGACGGAGGGAGTAGGCATCTTAGGCAGTATCTTCTGCATCTTAGGCAGTATCTTAGGCAGAATATATAGGCATCATATATTACAGAAAGGAGATTCAAATTCCACCAATACACATCCTATATATATTACAAAAAGGATTTCATTTCCAGCAATAGACATCCCTGCATTTTACAAAAAGGATCGGATTCAGCAGAAATCAATCTTGCTTCTTTTTCTTCTTTGATTTTTGTATATGGATCTTTTCACGATGGTCGCTTCGCAAGTATGGTGTTTTGTCAGCTCCCAAGACTCGGGGCATGTATGAAGTGTGAAAGGATGGACTTTCGTCAAACTGGTTGTATTCCTCCTCCTCAACAACATTTTCAACCCCAACAATCTTTTTTTCCAGGCAAAACCACACACCAGTTATTCTTTGCAAGGTCAGGTACATAGAACACTTGCTCAACATCCTTGGCGAAGACAAACGGTTCGGTTTTGTAACCAAAGAGCCAGAGATCAACACTAACATAACCAAATTTGTCCTTGATCATAGTTCTCTTCGCATTGGTGACCCATCTACACCGAAACAAGGCTACCTTGAATCCTACATAATCAAGCTCCCAAATTTCCTCTATTTGACCATAATATGTGGCTGTGTTCTTCTTATTGTCGACGGCCTGTACACGCACACCACTATTTTGATAGACGCTCTTGGCATCCTGGGCCCTGGTGTAGAATGTGTATCTATTGATATCTATTGCTTGATATGTTGTAACAGTGAATAATGGCCCTGCTGCTAGTTTTCTTAGATCGTCGGTTATAGCAGCGCTGCCACTCTGCTAGACATAATCTCAGAGCCACCTGTTGAAGCATTGCATGTGCCTCTTTGCAACCCAATCCTCAGTACAGCCAGGGTTTTGTTCACGTAGTTGTTGGTTGTGCTCATTGCCAAATGGTGTAACCTCTACGCTCTGTTCTATCACGGTGAAATGAGCCTTCCTGAAGTCCTCTGGGTGCGGAGTGATTGACTTTTTCCCCAAGGTCCCAACACCTGAAAGCCTACTTTCATGCTGTGAACGAGGCACACCAATGGGGTTTTGGGGGTCCATATAACCCATGGCCCACTCCACTGCTTCAATGGTCTCATAGCCACGAACAATGGCTCCCTCCGGAAATGACCTGTTATGTACCAATGATTTGAGGAATTCAAAGTACCTCTCATATGGAAACATCTGATGAAGGTAAGATGGGCCAAGGTACCAGATCTCCCTCGCGAGGTGTGTTGTTAGATGCAGCATGAGATCAAAGAATGATGGTGGGAAGGTAGCTTCAAGCAGGCATAGGGTCTCGAAATGCCTCCTCTCTAAGGCCAATAGTTTTTCCTCATCAATCACCTTCTGTTCTATTTCATTGAAGAATAAACATAAGCTCGTGACCGCGTCGCGAACCAATTCTGTCTTGATACCTCTTAGTGCAACAGGAAGAATAGATGTCATCAACACACGGCAATCATGAGATTTCATCAAGTTGAAATTCATTTTCATGTCCTTCACCGACACTAGCCTCTTAAAGTTCGATGAGTAGCCTGAAGGTACTTTCAATCCATGCAAAAACTCACAGAATTCTTTTCTCTCTGCCTTTGATAAGGTGGTTGCAACAACGGGAAGGTCCATCCCCGTGTCTGTTTCCTCTGCATAGAGCTCCGGCCTAATGCCCATTTCTTTAAGATCATCCCTTGCATTTTTATGATCTTTTCCTTTCGATTTCTGTTGTAGCAATGTTCCCAAAGTAGCTTCACACACATTCTTCTTGACGTGCATGTTGTCAATCGAATGACGCACATCCAAAAGCGGCCAATACTCTAGCTCCCATAGAATTGATTTCTTGTTCCACATTCCTCACCCATCTTCTTCTTCTGCTTCACCATCTCGCTTCTTTCTTTTGCGAAGGTTCTTTTCAGACAATTTGGGTAACTCCTCAATAGTTTCGACGTCCTTGACTTGCAAGTGGAGCAGATCTCCAGTCACATGCATTGGCGCCTGTCGATTCTCCTTTTCCCCATTAAACTGACAATCCATGTCCCGGTAGGCATGTTTCTTGCTGAGGAAACGACGGTGCCCCATAAATGAGAATTTCTTTGAATTTCCTAGCCACACTGCACAAGTTTCTTCCAAGCAGTGTGGGAAGCTGCACCTTTCCTTTTACTCTGGCCAGAAAGGTTGCGATGAGCCGGGTTGTCGTTGATGGTGGTGAACAACATGGCGTGCAATGTGAACTCCTCACGGCCGAACTCATCCCAAACCTCCTTCACACAAGGCTTCCAAAGTATCTTCAAGTCATCAACTAGTGGCCTCAAGTAGACATCAATACGGTCGCCAGGTTGCTTTGGCCCGGAGACCAATATTGTCAGCATCATGTATTTCTGTTTCTTGCATAGCCAGGGTGGAAGGTTGTACATTGACAACACGACAGGCCAGGTGCTATGTGTTGAGCTCTGGTTACCGAATCGGTTCACGCCATCTGTGCTCATAGCGAACCGAATGTTCCTGCTTTCACCGGCAAATTCCTCAAAGTGGGAATCAATGTTTTGCCATTATTGGTCATTTGCGGGGTGCTTAATCTTGCCAACTTCCTTCGTTCGTGTCTTATGCCAACGCAAGAGTTGGGCCTCCTTTCATGTGGCGAACAATCTTCTCAACCGAGGAATGATGCAAAAATACCATGCTACCCTCACAGGAGCCCCTTTAACCTTCTTCTTCTTCTTCTTGCCTGTGATCTCCACGGGCTCGTTCTCGTCATCATCAGCATTGTTATCATCACCACCATCTTTTTTCCTCTTGTACCGATCGAACCCACACTTGTGGCACTTGTCAAGGTCTGCATAATCTCCACGGAACAATACACAACTGTTCTTGCAAGCATGAATTTTTTCAACCTCTATTCCCAGAGGACAAATTATCTTCTTTGCCTCATAGACAGACTCGGCTATTTGGTTTCCCTCGGGTAGCATGTCCTTAAGGAGATCTAATAGTTGTTTGAAACTTTTGTTGCTCCAACCATGATCTGCCTTAAGCTGCAGAAGTTTTAGTTCACCAGAAAGGCGAGAGTACTTCTTGGAACCAGGATAGAGGGGTTTCTTTGAATCTTCAACGAACTGCTTCAGCCTCGCTAATTCAGAAGCTGTATACACTCGTTGAAACTCAACATCCCGCAACATTTGATCAATATTGTGCACACATTGCAACAACTCGCCATCATTGAAGCTCGTAACTTCTTGATCAGTGATATCCTCAGGCCTCATCACAATTGGTGGGAATGGTTCATTTTCCTCATCAAAAACTCCACCTTCATCAACCTCTTCATCATGGCATAGCGCTGCCCCTTCATTATTAAGGCCCGTAGCGTGGTGTCACGCTTCACCTTCATTTAGGCATCCTGCTTCGACTTCATTAAGCCCTTCCTCACCATGTTTATTCCAACACGTGTAATTTTCTTTGAAACCACGTGTGATCAAATGATGAAAAATGTTATCCCGTTGTCCGAACTTCTTCTGGTTGAGACAATTTATACAGGGGCAAAGCATTGCCTGAACACCACGGTTTCTCATATCTGCCTCTGCTTGATCTAGAAAACCATTGACCCCCCTTAAGAAATTACTGTCCCAATCTCGGGTCTTACTGTACATCCAAGCCCGAGCAGCAGCAGCCATCTGCAATTTTCATGCATCAAATGAGCATAATTAATGCATCACCAAAACCGATGAGTAAGAGGATTAGGACATCGAAGTTCAATAAAAGGGGGCAATTTCCACCTTGACGAGGACTGTCTACGAGGCGAGCGCTTCCGAGGAGGAGGATGAGGCGTCGCGGCCGCGGCGACGGCGACGGCGCGGAGGACGGCGCCGAGCCCGAGGATGAGGATAAGCTGCTGCTTTGGAGGACGTACGGCGCGGAGGAACGCCGCGCCGCGGTCGACGTCCGTCGGCACCTTACGCCGTCGCGCACGCGGCCGGCCGGCCTGCTGCAGCGCTGACTTTCTGAGGAGAGAGAGCGTACGCAGCGAGTGGGGCCTTCAGAGATCGCGCGCGTAGCGAGTGGGGCCTTCAGAGAGCGCGCGAAAATGCTGCTGCAGCAACAGCGGGGAGAGAGCGAGTAGGGCCCTCAGAGGAGAGAGAGCGAGTGTAGTTGTCGGAGATAGCAGAGTGGTCGGAACGCAAAGACAATGACGCGTAATAACAACACGCGTCTCTATTGTGAGAAAACAAAGGAAATGCTAGGTCCAAACAAGCGTCGCCAATTGGGTCATCATAAAATGAGACGCGTCCTAAAAACCACGCGTCTCCAATAGGAAAGTCATCAGTAACGAACGTTAGCTAATGTCCGTTACAAAGAAAACATGTAATGGGCGTTTAAGAAGTCTGTTACCAGAAGTCCTCATTGGTAACGGGCGTTGTGGTGGCGAGGTCAGGGCGAGGTCGGGGTCGAGCCTGCCGCGCTTATGCGTAACGGGCGCCAAACAACAACCGTTACAGATGGGGTCCATGTAACGGGTGTTAAGGGCCTGTTACAAATGCTGCGTGACCTATTTGAGGTTTTCACGTAGTGCTAGGTGCTTACCTAGAATGGTTAACATACTAGAACTTGAGCTAAAATGTGAAAGTAAGGATCAACTCTTTGTTGCTTTTGGCAAAACAAACCCACCAGCCAAAAAGTCTTGCATGTCTAGCTGTGTCTTTTACTTTTGACGGGTCAGTCTTGCTGAGTATTAGAATATTCAGCCTTGCTTAATTTGTGGTTTTCAGGTAACCCCATCTGGCCTGGTGCTACTCCAGATGGATGGGAGATTGAATGGGAGAACGATGATGAGGAGTGATATGCATGAATGGCCTTCTATGTGTATCATGTGTTTAGTTTAATTTTTCCGCTGTTTAAACTCTGAACCATGTTTACTTTTATGTACTCAAAACCTGGTTTGTAATACTAAGTACTTATGGACTTTTATGTAATGTAATCTTGTACTCTGGTCTCGCCTTCGTGTGGGCATTGCGCATATGCTCGATCCTGTATTAGTGATTCACCGGGCATGACCCGGCAGAGGCGACAAAATAGCTCCTGGTTATTGCTTATGAGCCAAGTGGACCGGCTTAGATGATAATCCGGATTTATTTTGGGCGGTTCTGTCACAATAACTAAGCAGCAACATTTACCAACAGGAGAATCATTATAAATAAATCACTGATTGAATGTGAGGTATATATAGATGGCACACAACATTTATCATGAATAGCATGCTGCCCTATGTAAGTGGCAAAAACATGGAGACGAACAACAAAATGTCTACTTGCTCAATAATGAATTTGTTTCAGAAAAAGATGCCTTGGATTGTGGGCATTTTTGTTCACAGCAAACAAAAACATTAGGCCATAAAAAAACATATATTTGCTAAATCTGAGTTCTCCTTACAGACTACATGCGAACCATGCTCATTTTGTAAGATACTGTAAGGTTAAATGTTCACAAGTATACGATTGAAAGGGTAAAGATTTGAAAGTGGAGTACACTCTCTGTTTTTTGCTCTTGAGATAAACTATATATATATAGTGTTGCCGTAAACGGCCGTGTAGTCCGTGTACACGTCGTGTAAACGCTACTCGGCAAACTATCGTGCAGTTTAGGGTCTAAACGGTTCATTACACGGTTAGCCTGTGTACACAGTCAAACTCGGTCAAACACGACTTAAACGGCTTACAAAAAACGGAAAAACACAGTTCTACTCGGCGTGTAGGCCGCGTAATGGGCTGTTTTGGTGATGGGTGAGAGGATGATTATTGATTGTTGGTTGGCTGCTGGTTGCATATCAATGTTTTTATCTATCTTATGAACTTTTTCAGTATTTTTTATTGTCATGTGACTTGTGAACTATGTATTTATTGTATTTCACTGATTCGTCTTGTATTTTGTGTCTATGCGACTTGTAGTCAGTAGAGCACTAGACACTAGTGAATTAGTGAGTGGTCTGAACTCATGAATTCAATATCTAGTGATGTGTTGAGGCTATTTGAGAACGGGGAACTATCAAATATAAGTTGTAGAATGTCATTTTCCCTTCATCCATACAAAACTGTGTAACCCGTGTACACGATGTGTACACGGCGTTTACACGGTCTACACACTAAACGAGGGTCGAACGAACAACTACCGTTTAGGACAACATTATATATATATATATATATATATATATATATATATATATATATATATATATATATGACTCCGCTATTTAGTACCCAGTTATTTGGTACCCGAGCCAACCCCAACGCCACAGGATTCCCCGTGCCGGCCCGCCCGCGCCTCCTTCTCGCAGCTCCGGTTTTTTCGTTTTTTTTTTCTTTTCACACGGATGGCGATCTCCCCTTTTAAGGCTTATTCTGTTTTCCGTTTTTTTTCTCTCACCCAAACTGCGGAGATGTTTTTTTTCCTTTTCTATCAAATTGGTTCATTTAGTCATAAAATTATAATAGTTTGCAATTTGGATAAGTTGCTCGCACAACGTGATCATAAATTTTGTCCTTTCCAGTTTGAATTTAATAATTTTTACCAAAGCTAGTTCATCTTAGCGAAAACAAGAGCTTTATAATTTGAATATTACGACAAACGAACCACCTGAATCATGTATTAATGCAAACTTGTTACAATTTGAACACAATGCTTTTGTGACTGCAAGCTTATTTTAAAAGCATCGTGACATGACATTGCCAACACAAACACACATGAACCCCACTGAGCTGGACAGTCGAAGATCAAAAAATCAAAGTGCCCACACAAAACAAGATTGCTACAGGGGAGGACTCTGGAAGGTTACTCCAGCTCTACACACGACACACCGCACATGATTATGGTATTGGACCTGGAAGAAGACCGGACAGCTCGACATATTAGCTAAGATGGATGTAGATGAAATTAGGACAAGGCGACGAGCTGTTCTTAGATTGATGGCATGCTTGCTCGTATCCTCCATCAGGCCTACTTCCATCTAAGACAATGCCACGAGCGACGCCGCCGAAGCCTGCGGTCAGGCGTAGAGGACCGGCACGCGGACGCCAAGCAGCGGCACGCTGTTGTTGGGCGACGAAGTCGTGGCTGCCGACTTGCCGCAGTCGCGCCCGCGCCGGCGTCTTCCACCGCCCACCGGCACAGGGGAGGCGAGGCGCTTGTCTTGCCGGCGTGGTGGATTTGCCGATGAAGCAACAGGCCAGACTGGAGGGGCCGCCCGCCGCGCTCCGCGAAGCCATGGAGGCCGGCGGCTTGGGGAAGAGGACGCACGGAGGTACCCGTCGTCAGCCGTCACGCGGACCGGCCGTCCTTCGCCGCTGCGCTCGCCGCCGCCGTCGGAGGGAGCAGAGGAGCTCGCCTTGGCCTGCGCAGGGGCGGAGCTCGAGGGCGGCAGGGACCCTGCTCGCCGAGCCGTCTTTCGCCGCCGGGAGGGCGGGTGGCCGCTGGTCGGGGTGGAGAGCAGGGACGGGAAGCGGGAGGTGGCAGAGGGAGCAAGGAAGCGGGAGGTGCCCGGTTGGTGGGGAAGGAAAGAGAGAGGAGGGAGAGAGAAAGAAAAGGTGTATGACACGTGGGTCTCACAGTTGGTTGTTGGTATGAAGTACGAGATATAGAGGATAACGAGTGCGGAGAAATTGATAATGTACTGTAAATTTGTCGATGACCAGGCAGAATATTCCTTTTAGGGTACGCAAATAGGGTACGACGAGTGCTACGAGCCTAAAGAGCTCAAAACTGCACACCTCTGTACACCCCCAGAGCTTGCTGCTCTCGGTCTCTTCCACTTCAACCTTGGGGCGTCCGATCTGCAGAGGAGACCATGAGTCTGAATAGTATTTATTAGATCATTTGCAAGATCAAAGTATGCAACAGTCAATGAACCCAAGCTTCAGTTGCAAGATAAAAAAAAAGGAAGGCAAAGAGGTGTCTGTTTCTCCAACACTAATAAACAAATATAAATTCTACATTAGTGGCAGAATCCATTGGAGCATTGCAATTGAACTAGTGAGGATGTTTTACAGGTCTAAGAAAACATAAACATGTAGGTTGTTTTGTGTAACACCCTAATTTTACAAAAACTTGTTTTCAATAAAATTTGTTAGAAACAATGTTTGAATTTAAGGAATATAAGGTGTATTTGAATTTTTAGGCATTTAAATATATTTTTTTGAAAATTAAGTAAATAAATATAGGAGTTTATTGAAGCATTCATGCTCGTGCATTATTTTGATTGTTTGAATTTAAACTCATGTTTGAATTCAAGTGTTTGACTCAAGTTTGAAAACTTTGGTTTGAAATCTCCTTTTCAAAATGTTTAAAACTTTCTTCCTTCCCTCCCCTCCCTTCTTTTCCTTTTGGCCCGTAACAGCTTCCAGCCCAGCTTGCCGCAGCAGCTCAACCAGAGCCGGCCCAGCCGCGGCCCACCTCTTTTGCATGGTCGCCTCAAGAAGTCCGGCGGACCTCCTCCGTTTCTTCCTCTCCGATCGCTCGGTCTCCCTCGTCTCGCGGCCCAGCTTCGGTTTCAGCCCAGCGCTGGCCCGCGTCCCGTGTCCCTCCTTCCCTATTCTGCGGTCGCCGACAGGTGGGGTCGGGATGTCATCCCCGACCTCCCGTTTGAGCAGGACTCCAGCCGGAGTCCGACGCCGCCGCGTCCCGCAGCCGCACGCGTCCCTGCCCCGGACTCGTGGCCGCACGCCAAGGCACGCGCCACCCTATTTAAAGGTGCCACCTCCCCTGTCCCGAATCCTCGAAACCCTAGCCGCCGGTTGCGCCGCCACCAAACCCTAATTCGGCCGCCGCCGTTGAATCACCGCGTCGTCGTTCCCCTGTTGACGAGAAGTACCCTGGGAGCTTCGCACGGAGGTAGGGAAGTCACCCGTGCCGCTTATGCGCGTCCTAGTGCCCTGTGTCGGCCACGCACGCTCGCCGGAGTTTGAGCTCCGCTCCGCCGAGCCTAGCACCGCCGTCGTCGCCCGTCTTCCGTCCCTGGTGACCTAGTTCGCTTCGCCGCGTCACCAGCCACGCCTCAGAGCCAACCATGACCTAAATCGAGCACCCTAGCTCGTAGTCAGGAGAGCTCGCCGGAGCTCTGTTGCAGCGCCGCCGCTCGCCGTCTTCGTCGCCGCCGGTTCGCGTCGGCAAAAGACCGCAGCCGTCGGATCTTGATTCGACGGACAAGATCCAGTTTGGCCGGAATCCATACCGGTCAACCAGGCCTGTTTCCCCGCGCCCACGCACTTTTGCAGAAAAGCCCCTGTCCTTTCTATATTCACAGGCCGGTCCTTCCACCGTTCAAAGACCCTTGCACATAAGTCCTTTTCTTCACATTTTAGACCCTGAGGTTTTTGGTTTTAGCGCCCGAGATCCAGAGTTAAGTTTTTACACCGAAGCCCTTGTGTTTTTAAGCTTAATTATGTTTTAGCCCCTGTTTTCTTACAGTTAGGCCCCTGGAACCTTAGTTTCATCACAGTTATGCCCCTGCACCTTCGTTTAGCCATAACTTCTCAGTTTTAACTCCGTTTTTCGCGTTCTTTATGTCCAAACAATCGTATCGAAGAGTAGAATAGCTTTTTGCCCCTGTTTTGCTTTGATTATACTGTTTGGTGATTGTTTCTTATTTTATTCTATTGTGTGCTTGTATGTACCTTAATGTGATGCGTAGAGAATGTTTGGCTGAAGGATTTGAAGACCAAGAAGCTCAAGTGTCTGAACAGCAACAGGGATCTGTTGAAGGCAAGTTTTCCTTGATGCATACTCATGTACCTATACAACATGCATTTAGTTCACTGTTCTTACTTTTTGCTTGCATTAAATTGATGGGACCCTATTAAGGACATGACTAGATTATTTCTATCCCTTTACCTTGAACAACTTGGGTATTTACTTTTATGTTGGGTAGTTCTCACTATGCTTTCCCTGGTTACATGGTGGTATTAATGAAACTTTATGAATTTGATTTATTTATGTTATACCTTCATTAATACAAGACCATATGTTTAATTGGAACATGGAGAACCACCCAGGACAACAGTGCAACCACAAGAGCTAAATGGCTCTGGCCTTGGCTAATTAATTAGTGACCCTGGTTAGGAGTGGCTTTACCTGATAAGGACAAGGGGCGGCGGTAATGTGGGGTATGGACTCGCTCTAGCGGGGAGTTGGGCTTTGCTAAGACACGGTACCCGCTAGGGGACTTTATACCTTGCTAACTGATCCGGTAACCTTGTGGGTTGCAACTTCCTGGGGAAACTTTGTAAAGGCCTCGTAGCGTCCCTATGCAATCACACCTAGGTAGTGTGGTATGATGCTTGGCCGGCATCGCATGGTTGGGTTTAAAGTTCCTAGAACTTTTACGCGACTTGTGGGTAAAGATGTACAACCTCTGCAGAGTGTTTAAAACTAATCGATTAGCTGTGCTCACGGTCAAGAGCGGCCTGGACCCTCACATGATTAATCTATGGAAGACAATGATTAACTTGATGCATCTACCTTTATTTATGTTGTTTATTCTCTTATGTTAATTGTGGGTTTGGTATAAACTTACACTTGCTAGTATTTATGTTGCTAATAAAACTTGGCCAACTAAAATGCTGAATGCTTAAACCCATCAGCCTCCACTATAAAGCCTTGCATGTTATATTATGTTTCCACTTGCTGAGTATGGCATGTGCTCACGCTTGTTTTCATTATTGCAATGACACTACCCGGATGTTGTTCAGACTTGGAGAGATTTGACGATTTCCCTAGAGACTTCGACGAATCCTAGGCGGGCGTGTCACCAGTCAACTGCCTGTGGTGTTGATCCTATCCGCTGCGTTGCTACTCGTTAATAATTAGTTCGTTTATGAGACATTTTGGTCTGTAATAAAGTTTAATACTCTCTTTACGTTTTGGCACTGTGTTTTGGTTATCACTGAATCGTTATATGTGTGAACTTTGATCCTGGCGCACATATAACATGAGCATTCGAATTTGCCTTTAAATTCGGGTGTGACATTTTGTATCAACCCAGCATAGAACATGTGGCTTTCATCATCAATTAATTCGGATAGAGAAAAATAAAAACTCAAACCAAATATTTTGTGCAGCTCAATGACATTTACAGGTTATAAAAACAAGAATCAAATTATTGACACCAACCCATGGAGCAAAATCTCAAGGGACCAACATGATTCTGACCAATCGAATTCTCCAGTGAACCACAAAAAAAAAGATACCACCATGGCATGTATCAGTATCAGGTGAAAGTCCTTACCACACGTGAGATATCTTTATTTGAATGAAAAAGCAAATGATCCCTAGGAATAAATTGTTGGGTATATCAATATGAACAACCGAACCAACATATGATAAGTTGGTGCAAATTTTAGACATGTAGGTGCGCAAGCAATAGTTACCAGTATACTGTGAGTTGATCAAATTTTACCATCTCAGACCATCATCTTCTTTACTAGTGTGAAGCCAACCAAACAAGCGCTCTTAGTTACAAGTTGTTGGCGTTTCGTAGCGTCGTTGTTGACACTCAAAATTGGCAAAAGCCGACTCAGGTCAGGCAGGCCGGTCAGACCGGGTACCAAGGGCGGTCTGACCGGGTCGCGCTGTAGCTGGTCCGGCAAAAGTGGCCAGGGCAGTCAGACCGCGTGGCCGGGACGGTTAGACCGCCTCCCCCTGAGTCCGAACCAAATTGAGGAATCCTTGTAGATTTCGAGTTGTAAAAGGTTTCCTTGCGGGGCAAGACCTCCCCACCCTATTTATAAAGGGCCATGGCCGATTGAGGGCCTATCACCCAATCGATCATTTATCTTTTTACACTTTTATCTCCAAACCCTAGCTTTTCCAACCCTTTTGCTTTCTTTGCTCGTCTCTACGGCGTTCAAGGACATTCTGAGTGGCCTCCCGATCTCAGAGCAACCCTAGGCTCGTTGTCCCTGACGGGGTCCCTCCCGGGGCAGCGGATTTAGGTTTTTCGACGATCCTCTGACAGAGGCGGTTAGACCGCCCCCCATAGGCGGTTAGACCGCCCCCAGCTGGTGGTTTCGACGAGGAGCGTTTCGACGACTGCGCGACCTAGCGCACCAGTGTGTTTGACCGGAAAAAGCGTCAACACACTTTTGGCAACTCCGCTGGGGAAAAGAAGATCTGGTTTTCAAAACTGTTCAATCTTGCCCTAGTAAGATGGGATCTCGGTGCAAACTTGATATGGAGAATATCATCACGGCTTCGATGGAGGATCTCTCTCTGGAGGAGCAGCAGAAGTTCCAGGTGCTGCAAGAGTACATGAAGGTACAATTTCTAGCAGGCGTCAAGAAGGATCGTCATGGCAAGGTAGCAAGATTGAAGGAATTCGAGCTGCCGGCGATCAAGTTAAACGACAATAATGTTGAGGTAATTACCGCTGTAATTCAATCTCCACAAAATCCTTCTATTTCTCAAAAAATGACTGTGGAAAGTGATGAGTTGATTGCCTCGTATATTGCTCGTTTAGAAAGATTAGAAGATCTTGAAAAGGATAGGAGTGCTGGTTTTTACAATAATAATGAAACTAGTAATAGTGTTCCTAAAATTAATACTAGTGGGGTAGTTAATCCTAGCTTAGCGCCTTTGCCTAGTACTAACACTGCAAATTACATGTATGGCATGCCACCTGACTTCAACGTTGGTCAACAAACGCTGATCCAGCCGCAATGGCCGAACACGGCCGGGGCGGTTAGACCGCCCCTGACAGGCGGTCAGACCGGCCTGACCAGCTCCATGGAATTGGTGCTCGAACAGCCTTTACCACTTTCTGTTGTGCCGAGTTCAGTGGTTCCTAATTTTTCTAATACAGTTGGTAATGCTGGACCTCATTATAATACAACAATTAACACATCTGCTCAACCAAATTTAATTCCTGATGATGTGTTTGAAAGTTATAGGCTAGCTCAAGCTAAGATAGCTGCCTACTTAAATAAGATGAATTTGGTGAATGCAGCCCCGCAACAGCCAAATAATCCTAATTGAGCGGAATTTAATAAATTTAAGGAAGATTTGGGTAGCGTGGTTAAAAATAAACTTGGAGTTGATATTGGTAATACTAATCTATATCAAAAGCCATACGATCCCGAGTTTGATAGGTTTCCTCTCCCACGTGGTTGGCGTATGCCTGATTTGATCAAATTTAGTGGTGATGATGACCGAACCACATGGGAGCATATTAGTCAGTATATGGCTCAACTTGGTGAAGCGGGTGCTTATAATGCTCTTAAAGTGCGTTTATTTTCTTTATCATTGACTGGCACCGCTTTTGCGTGGTTTTCTTCACTTGCTCCCGGTTCTATTATATCTTGGGATATGTTAGAGCGTAAATTTCATGATCACTTTTATAGCGGGAGTGTGCAATTAAAATTGACAGATTTAACATCGGTTAGGCAAGGTAGAGATGAAACAGTCTCTTCTTACATTAAAAGGTTTAAAGAAACTAAAAACCGGTGCTTTAATTTGTCAATTACTGATATAGACCTTGCTGATATTTGCTTAAAGGGCTTAAGGTCTTCAATTAGAGATAAAATAGAGGGTTCTGATTTTCTTTCGGTTGCTCAAGTTCAAGTGAGAGCTTTAATTATTGAAAACCGAATGAATAAGGAAAAAGATAGCTCTAAGTCACGTCGTTCTAATATGCATATTATTGACTATGATTCTGATAGTTCGAGCGATAGTGACAAAGAGGTATATGCTGCTGAATTTGTTTGGCCCTCTAAAGAAAAAGCTTATTCTTGTTCATCACTTAAACCGACTCATAAGGGTCGGCAAGAAGTAAAATTTACTTTTGATATTTCTAAATGTGATCGTATCTTTGATGAATTACATAAATCTGGAAACATTAAATTGACTCATACTTTGCCTCCACTTGAATAAATAAAAAGACGTGCATATTGTAAGTATCATAATTCTTATTCTCATGCTACTAACGATTGCAATGTGTTTCGTCGTCAGGTTCAATCGGCCATAAATGAAGGTTGTTTGATGTTTCATGAGATGCAAGTGGACAAGCAACCTTTTCCTGTCAATACCATGGATTTGCAGCAGCCCAAGGTACTAGTTCGGCCTCATCAAGTAGATTCAACCAAGGGAAAGAATGTGGTAGTCGGGGAGGCAAAGCCCGATTTGAGAGGAAAAGAGTTGACAAGGGAAGTAGCATATGAGAAGACCCCTGATGGCAGAGAAACGTTTAAAATTACTGTCAAAGCTTCTGGACATGGGGGGCAAGGGTCGTCCACATCTGCAACACCTACTGATCAACAGCCGTCTGCACCTGTTCAGGTAGGGGCGGTTAGACCGGGTGTGGCAGGCGGTCAGACCGCCCCTGTACATGGCCGTCCAAAGATGCTTATTCCGAAGCGGCCGGAAGTTGGAAACTGGAAGCTCAACATGGCAAAGAATCAGGGGAGTGTTTCAAAACCAAAGGTCACGTTTGATATGCTATTTGACAAATACTCTAAACAAAAGGCCGTTACAAGTGATCGGCCATTAAAAAAAGGATGAGATCACCTCCATGTCAAGAGAGGCCGTCGTCGCCTCCAAGAGCAGCTAGAAGATTAAAAGGTGATTCATCACAGCAAGGACAACGCTTTACTCCACAATGGGAACCTCTTCCGGTTTATGATGACAATGGGATAATGTGGGTGCCTTATCAGCAGTCCTTCCATCCTGGATGGGGAGGGCCAAGAAGACCAGCATTGGATCGGATTTCACGACCTACATAGGATCGTTGGGCTCCACGTTGGTCAGGGCAGCATCAGTTGGCCAACGCGGTCAGACCGCCTCCTACACGCGGTCAGACCACCCTGAGGGCAAACGCGGTCAGACCGCCCCCTATACACGGTCAAACCGCCCTGCCCAGAGAAAATGTTCAATCTCCTCCGCGACAGGTGTACAAGCCCAAGATCAAAGAAGAGGAGGTTAAGAAGATGGATATTGATCCAGAGAGGACTACTAGCCAAGACATCAAACAGATTGGAACAATGGATGTTCCTATTGAGAAAGGTGGCAAAGGACCGGTTGTGTTAAACAATCAGGTTATGACACCTGTTCAGAAAGGATGTGCTGCTAATGATCATGAGGCCAGTGGGAGTGGTTCCAACTCCAAGTACTTCTTACCAAGGTGGTGTCCTCCCGGTTTGACGCGTACACAAAGGAGGAAGCTTCAACGCTTGAGGTTTCGAGAGAAGAAGGAAAATGAGTTGGAGAAACAGAGAGATGATATGTTCAACCTCTACAGACCAATGGCACCACAAGGGAAAGAGTGGAGAGTCAAGGCAACACCACAGGCAGCACCTCAGGTAGAGGCGGTCAAAACGCCAGCTGAGGCGGTTAAACCGCCAGGGGCGATCAGACCGCGTCTAGAGGCGGTTAGACTGCCTGGTCCAGAAAATTTGCCCGTTTCAGATTCTTCGACTCCGATATCTTCAGTGCCTGCGCCAGAGGATGATGAGCAGCTTGTTGACTACAGTTCCTCTCCTGAGCAGATGAACCTTGAAATTAATGTTATACATATGTCTAGTGATGGTTTTATGCTTTCAGAGGAGGACATTGCTCACCTTGATTTGGGGCCGAAAGATGCTGTATTCCAGAAGCCAAAAGAGACTGAAAATCATCTGAAGGCTTTATACGTCAAGGGGCACATCAATGGGAAGCCGGTCACTCGGATGCTTGTTGATGGGGGAGCGATCGTCAACTTAATGCCCTACTCCTTATTCAAGAAGCTTGGAGGTTCAGATGAGGAGTTGATCAAGACCAACATGACCGTCAGCGGTGTGGGAGGAGGCGAACCGATGAGTGCCAAAGGCGTTGCTTCTATGGAGCTCACCGTTGGGAACAAGACGTTAGCTACAGCTTTCTTCGTCGCTGAGACGCAAGGTAACTATAGCTTAATCCTTGGTCATGATTGGATTCATGCAAATCAGTGTGTGCCTTCTTCCTTGCATCAGTTTTTAATACAATGGGTAGATGATGAGGTAAAAGTTGTGCATGGTGATAATTCTGCTTGTGTAGCTATAGCTGATAGCAATTCTATAGGAGTGCATGATGATGTAAAATGTCTATCTAGCTTAGATTTATCTAATTATGAGTTCATTAGTTGTTCTAAAGATGGCTTTGTCCCTGCTGTCATAAAGCTGGTGAATAATCGGCTAAACCATTTCATGTGATTCGATGGAGTCAAATCAAGAGTGGTTGCAGCGGAGACTTGAACACTATCGGGCGCAAAAGAACGATATGTGTGAAGCTATCGAAGATCTTGATGATTTGGGCAAGCTAGGACAAGGGTTTACGTCGGCCGATCCTCTTGAGGAGGTAGACATTGGTGACGGCACTATATCCAGGCCGACATTTGTAAACAAGAATCTTGATCCTGTTTTTAAGTCCGAATTAATAAAGTTATTAAAGGAGTATGTTGATTGCTTTGCATGGAGTTATAATGAGATGCCTGGTTTAAGTCGTAATTTAGTTGAACATAAATTGCCAATTAAACCTGGTTTTAGACCTTATAAACAACCTCGTAGGAATTTTAATCCTGATATTTATGACCGAGTGAAAGAAGAAATCAATCGGTTGCTTGATGCTAAGTTTATTAGGCCTTGTCGATATGCTGATTGGATTTCTAATATTGTGCCTGTGGAGAAAAAAGGAACTAAGAAACTTCGTGTTTGCATAGACTTTAGAGATCTTAACAAAGCTACTCCTAAAGATGAATATCCTATGCCTATAGCCGATTTTCTTGTTAATGATGCATCCGGACATAGAATTCTTAGCTTTCTTGATGGTAATGCTGGTTATAATCAAATCTTTATGGCCGAAGAGGATGTTTCTAAAACGGCCTTTATATGTCCGGGATTTGTAGGCTTGTTTGAGTGGATAGTCATGACTTTTGGTTTAAAAAATGCTGGAGCTACCTATCAAAGAGCTATGAATTTGATTTTTCATGACTTGCTTGGTATAATAGTAGAAGTTTATATTGATGATATTGTAGTCAAATCGGCTGGTTTAAATTTTCATTTAGCTGATTTAAGACTTGCATTCGAAAAAATGCGCCGATATAATTTAAAAATGAATCCACTCAAATGTGCTTTTGGTGTATCGGCTGGTAAGTTCTTAGGCTTTATTGTACATGAGAATGGTGTTGAGATAGATCCTAAAAAGATTGAGTCCATTCGAAAAGTACAAGCTCCTACTTGCAAGAAAGATTTGCAAAGATTCTTGGGCAAGGGTGGTATTCCTTTCAAAATATATATAGCGGCTGAAGATAGTGTTATTGGGGCTGTTTTGACTCAAGAGACCGATGGCAAGGAGTATATTGTGGCTTATGAGAGTAGAAGGTTATTGGACGCCGAGACAAGGTACACTTTTATTGAGAAATTATGCTTATCCTTATATCATGCTTGTACCAAGTTAAGGCATTATTTGTTATCAAGTATTTGTGTGGTAGCATGTCAAACCGACATAATTAAATATATGTTGCAAAAACCTATTCTAAGTGGTAGAGTCGGCAAATGGGCTTATGCACTTGTTGAATATGATTTATGTTATGAGCCATTACAAACTATGAAAGGACAAATTGTAGCTGACTTTATTGTAGAACATAGAATTGATAAACAACTTGATTTAGATGTCGGTTACATTACTTTTACTCCATGGAAATTGCATTTTGATGGATCGGTTTGCAAAAGTGGTTGTGGTGTTGGAGTAATTATTATTTCCCCCACTGGAACGATTTTTGAAGCTCTTAACCGATTGGATCATGAGTGTACTAATAATCAAACCGAATATGAGGCTCTCTTGTTTGGTTTGCAAATCTTGCATGACATGGGAGTAAAACATGTAGAAGCTTATGGTGATTCTCTACTGGTGGTGCAGCAAGTTTCCAAGGTATGCCAGTGTCTACATGGTTATTTAAATGCTTATCTTGATAAATGCTTGGACATTATATCTTGTATGGATGAGTTTGTGATTTATCATGTGCCACGAGAAGAGAATCCAAGGGCAAATGCTCTGGCTCAGCAAGCATCTGGTTATGATGTTCAGAAAAGAAATTTTCAAGAACGAAAACCGATGTTTAGCAAAGCTGAGGGTTATGCCCCGGAGGAGGCGGTTAGACCGTGTACTCCACCCGGTCAGACCGCCCCACCCGGTCTGACCGCCCTGCCAGGCCGGTCTGACCGCCCTGCAGAGGAAGAAGTTGCTTCAGCCATTGTTTCTTCCAAAACTGATAAGGACGAAGTTGACGATTGGAGGAAGCCTCTGATTAACTATTTGCAGGATCCTAAAGGTACAGTTGACAAAAAAATCCGACGATGGGCTGTCAAGTTTGTTTTGGAAGATGGTGAATTGTATCGTCGGACTGCAGATGATTTGCTTTTCAAATGTTTAGGACCTGATCAAGCAAGGTTAGCTATGGCAAAGGTTCATGAAGGAATTTGTGGTACTCATCAATCGGCTCCTAAGATGAAGTGGCTCCTTAAGAGAGCTTGCTTTTATTGGCCTACTATGATAGCTGATTGTTTTCGGTACTACAAAGGGTGTGAAGATCGTCAAAAGCATGGGGATATTCAGTTGGTACCTGCTGCGTTGATGCATCTGATTATTAAGCCATGGCCTTTCAGAGGTTGGGGTTTGGACTTTGTTGGCAAAATTCATCCTCCTTCATCAAAGGGACATTGCTTTGTGATTGTGGCAACTGACTATTTTACTAAGTGGACTGAAGCAATTCCTCTTAAGAATATGACTCATCGGGAGGTAATTGAGTTTATTACGGAGCATATTATTCATAGGTTTGGCATTCCACAAACTTTGACTACAGATCAAGGAACTTCATTTGTATCTAAAGAGGTGCGTGATTTTGTCAATTCTTATGGTATTAAGTTGCTCAGTTCATCTCCATATTATGCTCAAGCTAATGGTCAAGCCGAGTCTAGCAATTAAAACTTGATTAAGCTCATTAAGAAGAAGATAGAGGATAATCCTAGAAGATGGCATGAGGTATTATCTGAAGCTTTATGGGCTCATCGTATTTCTAGACATGGTGCTACTAAAGTTACTCCTTATGAGCTTGTGTATGGTCAAGAGGCCGTTTTGCCCGTTGAGGTGAATCTAGGTGCATATAGACTTGCAAAGCAAAATGATCTTGATTTTGACACATATTATGCTTTGATGATGGACAATATTGATGAGGTGACCGACAAGCGATTGGAGGCCTTGGAGGCAATTGAAAGGGACAAGAGGCGAGTTGCTAGAGCATATAACAAGAGAGTTAAAGCCAAATCTTTTCAGGTAGGTGATCTGGTTTGGAAAACTATTTTGCCTATAGGATCTAAGAGCAACAAGTTCGGTAAGTGGTCTCCAAGTTGGGAGGGACCATACAAGATTGTGAGAGTTTGCTCTGGAAATTCTTATATGGTGGAGACTTTGCAAGGACAGCAGCTGCCCAGGGCTATCAATGGGAGATATTTGAAGAAGTTCCATCCAAGTGTTTGGCAAGATGCTTGAGAAGACATGGCTGATTTGATAAATCGACCTTAGAATAAAAATGGCTGATGAAAGATATCACATCGACCCTAGATTTATTTTTTAGCACTCAAGCTTTACTAAAAAACAGGGGGGCATATGTTGACACTCAAAATTAGCAAAAGCCGACTCAGGTCAGGCAGGCCGGTCAGACCGGGTACCAAGGGCGGTCTGACCGGGTCGTGCTGTAGCTGGTCCGGCAAAAGTGGCCAGGGCGGTCAGACCGCGTGGCCGGGGCGGTTAGACCGCCTCCCCCTGAGTCCGAACCAAATTGAGGAATCCTTGTAGATTTCGAGTTGTAAAAGGTTTCCTTGCGGGGCAAGACCTCCCCACCCTATTTATAAAGGGCCATGGCCGATTGAGGGCCTATCACCCAATCGATCATTTATCTTTTTACACTTTTATCTCCAAACCCTAGCTTTTCCAACCCTTTTGCTTTCTTTGCTCGTCTCTACGGCGTTCAAGGACGTTCTGAGTGGCCTACCGATCTCAGAGCAACCCTAGGCTCGTTGTCCCTGACGGGGTCCGTCCCGGGGCAGCGGATTTAGGTTTTTCGACGATCCTCTGACAGAGGCGGTTAGACCGCCCCCCATAGGCGGTTAGACCGCCCCCTGCTGGTGGTTTCGACGAGGAGCGTTTCGACGACCGCGCGACCTAGCGCACCAGTGTGTTTGACAGGAAAAAGCGTCAACAGTCGTAATCCTAAGAACAGATCTGGGACCCGTCCTTAGCGACAACACCAGGAAAGCCTTTAGGCACCTCTCAATGTCACAACTAATGACACCGGGTTAGCGTGAACATTGAGACTTGCCATAGGTTAATCTAAACGATCATGAACGAATCCGCAAGCGCACAGATAAACCATTGTAGCATTTCCCTAAGGAAAGAGAGTATTCCAAGGTTATCGTATCCGTGGAAGGCAATGGCGGATATCTTAGACTTATGCTTTTGCTCTGAATGTAAACCAAGAGATAGATATAGGGAACAACACACTCAAAGACAGGGGTAAGATAAAAGATATATGGGGTAGTGTGACACACACACTCAAATCTACCTCTACTCTAGCACACTACGGCTTAGGGGGAACATACGAGTTAGCTCTAGGTTCTAATGTACTAAACATACAAAGCTAGAAGATACAAGAGATGGGCATGAGTATTGCATGAGAGAGATAAGGTTCAGCACCCAAGTACAAATGGGGAGCTAGCCCGCGACGACCAGCACTCTGCGAAACTAGACTTTAGAATCCTACAGCAGGTACCCCAGCGCGGAGGTTGCCCTAGGATCCAACAGGGCTGTCACCACCTGAGGACCGACCTCTCACTACGGGGGGTATGCTCATAACTATCGTAGCCAGACAACCCAGGCACCATGCCTACGTTGCTGCTAGACTCCACCCGGCCCGGGCTATTGTGACCCAGGGTGAGAGCCACCAGAAGACTGGTCAACTAGACCGAGTACCGTAGCTTGAACACAGACCTTATGCAACACTCTCATGCCATCTAACAAGATCGACTAAGGCTAGACATACGAACAGATATGAACTCTCTTATGTCTAATCAATAAGATCAAAGGGTCGTGTTCGTGAAGAACACGAGCCTCTAACTTATGAACAAACACATAAGGAAGGAGTTTATCACCCTTCAAGTGGATCAAAAGGTAGTGTTCACGAAGAACACGAGCCTCTAAATGATGAACAGAGGATGAACTCAAGAACATATCAAGAATATGATCTACCATGACTTTATATGAAATAGCTGAATAACTGAAGTAGATCAAAGTCATACAAAGAAATAAAGTTAAAAGAGAACTCATACCTAGACTTCCAAGAGGACTTGGAACCTGAATAAGAGCTACTCTAGCCTACCCCCTAGCCTTGGAAACTAAAAGTGAGAGGAGAATGAGAGAGTGGTGTGTGAGAAATGGGAGCCCCTCCCCTTCTATTTATAGGCGAGGACAAGGTTTGCTCGGACGCCCAAATGACCCCTAAACACCCGGGAGTGAGGCAATGGACCAATGAACAACCAAGACGTGGAGGGCCAGGATCAGGGGACCCTAAGGCGGTTCGGCCGATCCTAGGATCGGCCGGCCCCCTAGGGTGGCCCCTGGCCTGTGCTTCCTCTGAGTGGCTGCCCTGTGGGCCCTTTGATCCATGTGAAGTTTATGTGGCGTCCTCTGATTCATCGGTGAGTGCCTCCCCTGGATCGATGACATGGATTGCCATGTTTCCCTTGGTGGCAGCCACCTCCTCAGCTGAGTTGGCATGGTTTCTTCATAGAAGTTGAGTTTCCATCTCTTTTAAAGGGTAAATCACCTACATATAAATAATCTCCAAGGACAAGTGGAACTACATTATTCAAACCTAAATGCTAGTAAAATATGCATATGCCTCTATTTCTGTGAGAATATTGAGGGTTGGAAATGGTGGATTTCCACCGTCAACAAACTCCCCCAAGCTAACCTCTTGCTTGTCTCGAAGCAAGACATTAGAGACTTAGGTTGGTTGATCAGGAGTTGCTACAATGTTGTATTCTCAACTTATGACAAACCTACAGCAAAGTACTCTACCAAGAGTTGGACAAGTTGGCAATGTTCTTACCAACAAGATCATAGCACTCTATTATACCATATCATGTCTCACAACAACTTAGGCAAGGATCATGCTTTTTGCTACCCACAGTTTTCAAGCTAAGGTTTGAACATACAAGCCAACAAACTCAAAACTTAGGTAGGATACAAAGTTGTAGGCAAGACATACGAGGAAAATAAATAGAGCAACTATTCATCATTTCAACCATAGAGGCAAAGCATCTTACTAAGCATATCAAAGCAAACTAAGCAAACGATGATGATGAAAGCAAATAAATATTTTTGGTTTTTTTATTTTCCAGATTTTTTTGGATTTTCATTTATAAGATATTCTGAAAACGAAGGAAGATACAAGTTACCTCAGAATGGGGGTCCTCCCCCAAGCTAGCTTCAGGCTCACTGCGGATGAGGGTAGAAGAAACCGTGACTCGCGTAGTAAGCCCTCTGCGCCTCCATGTATTGCCGCTGATCTTGCTGCATGGCTGCTATCCTCTCACCAGCCTGACGCTGCCACGCTGAGGTAGACTCGACGTGGGAGTTCAGCGTCTTCTCTAATCCCGTGACCTGGACGGTGAGCTCTCCTATCTGCCGCGCGAGCTGAGCATCGCGTGCAGAGGCTGAGGAGTGTCGCCGGAAGGACGAAGACGGAGGTGGACCATCGGAGCTAGAACTAGCGGGTGTGGCCCACTGAGCACTACTCGCACTTGCCCAAGCTGTGCCACTCGCACTCGGCTGGTAGGTGGGCTGATCCCAGCCAGGTGTATACCTAGGGGTAACCCCGAACATATACCCCGCAGGGGCCCCTCCTGCCACCGGTGGCGTAGCAGGCTGTGGGTGAGGCTGAGGTGGTGGTAGTGGCTGTGACAAGTTAGTACCACGGTACAAGCTCAAGACATGTCCAGATGGACATCACTCCTGAGCTCGCCCCAGCGAGAATGCAGAAAACACAAAGCAGAAGTAGATTGTTTTTCCTTAACCAGAATTTTATTATATAGAAAATAAGGATAACTTACCGAACTTACCTGTCGGTGCAGAGCTCATTATTTTAAGTCTTTAGAGCTAGACTTGGTTCCAAAGTCCTCACCTGGGTAGTGGGGCAGCCGTTCCCTTCGGAGGAGAAGTCGGCTTCCTACTCACCCTTCGCCACATCTTTTGAGTGTTGTGTGGGTTGTGATGTGTAGGAGGTGGTCTCTTGGACTGGGACAGAGACTTCCAATACTGTTTCTGTCTCGTGCCCATGAGTTGGCGTTCTTCCTTCCAAAAATTCTTCATGAATGCAATGTGGTTGTCCACTTGCCGTGGTGACACTTCGACCTCTCGTGTCGCGGTGTCGGAAGTTGGTAAATCCTTGATCATTGAGCATTGTTCTTTTCTTGGACGAAACTCGAACCTCTCCTCTTTGCCATTGATGTAGAGACGGATCACACCAGCTCCCACATCAATTTGTGCATCAACTGTACTCAGAAATGGTCGCCCAAGTATGAGCGGCACCTCCTTGGCGATCTCCATGTCCAGTACCACAAAGTCAACAGGAATAAAGCAATCTCGAACTTTCAATGGAATGTCCTCAACTATCCCCGCGGGGTATCAGACCGAAGAATCGGCCAGCTGCAGCTGCAAAGTGGTTGGAGATAGACTCGTGTAGTTAAGTTGATCAAAGACTACCTTAGGCATGACGCTGACGCTGGCCCCTAGGTCACAAAGAACATGGTCGAAACGTTGGGTCCCAATCATACAAGTGATTGTGGGACACCCTGGATCCTTCTTCTTCTCAAGAAGGCGGTTGAGTATAGCAGCACTGCACTCCTCCGTGAGTCATACTACTTCAGTTGTGGGAAGAGCTCGCTTCTTGGTTAGAATGTCCTTGTGATAACGCGCATAAGTAGGAACGCGTATTGCCTCAAGCAATGGGACGTTGATATAAACTTTCTGAATCATGTTCACGAAGCGATTGAATTGTTCATCTATTGTTGCCTTCCAGCTCTTTTGAGGGAACGGCATCACATTGGCTTCTACGAAACCCGGATGTGCCGTCACTCCTACAGGTGCTTTATCTGTTGGTGGCACCTTCCTTACCTGGGGGAATTCTTCTGAGTCGGATGAATCCTCATGGATATTCTCAACTTCTGTTATACCTTTCTTATCTGTCCCTGCATGGTTAGGATACGGTGGTTCCCGAGTGGATTTACCTCCTCTCGTGGTTACCGCATTTGCATTTTCAACAGAGGGAACAGAAGCGGCCAGCTGGGCCAACTGAGTTTCTAACATTTTGTTGAAACTCAGCTGACTCTACTGGGCAGAAGAAAAGCTATCAAGCTTAACGTTGAGGCTTTCCACAGTTTTATCAAGGGCAGCTAGCTTCTTATTAATACCTTCATTAATCTTAGCTTGCCCAAAAACGAGATCTCTCAAGGAAGGTTGGTTGGGATTGTACGAGTTACCTTGGTTACCTCCTTGATAGTAAGGGCATTATTGATTCCACGATTGGCCTCCTTGTTGAGGTGGACGATAACCGTTGTTGTTGCCATTCATGTACATCACTTCCTCCTGAGTCTCCGGACAATACTTGCCTGAGTGCCCAGTGTTGCCACAGACTTCACAAGTCATGTGAGAATCCATAGGCAGAGTAGTGGTGGCCATGGTAGCTTTCTCGCTGGTGTAGTCATCCAATCTCTTCATAAGAAGATCCATCTTGGCAGTAATCATGTCTGCTTCCTTGACAGTATGAGGACCCCTCGGTCGTGGTTGGAGTCTTTCATCACTCCACCCTTGGTTGGAGACCATTTTCTCAATGAGTAATTTAGCATCATCAACAGTGAGTGAGAAGAATGCTCCTTGAGCAGCAGCATCAATATGGTCTCAGGCTGTCGGAGTCAACCCATTATAGAAGTTTTGAAGAATAAGCCAATCCTCCATCCCATGGTGAGGACAGGCCAGGACATACTCCTGAAGCCTTTCCCAAGCCTCTGGAATAGATTCACTTGCTGCTTGCTGAAAACCAGAAATCCTTCCACGAAGAGCATTGGTTTTACCCAATGGGAAGAACTTCTTGAGAAATGCCTCTGAACACTTACTCCAAGTGTTAATAGCTTCACGATTCGCGTAGAACCATTGCTTAGCTTTCCCCAAGAGGGAGAATGGAAATAGCCGTAAACGAACAGCATCCATATTTGCACCCCTGATGACGAAAGTGCTGCATAGCTCTAGGAATTGCTGCAGATGAGCATTGGCATCCTCATTTGGCTTGCCACAGAATGGGCTAACCTGTACCATCGTAATTAGACCTGTCTTGATCTCAAAATTTTCAGTCCCCATTGCCACCTCAGGGCCTTGCAGCACTTGGTCAGCGGAAGGAGCTGAGTACTCACGAAGTGTCTTCTGGGCCATAACGTTGGACGTGGATGGTACAAAGGAAGCTGGTTCGCCTTCCGGACGAGTACGACGAGGTGAGCCGAAATGAATTCGAGCTTTCCTCACAAGTGACTCGGGATCTTCAGTAAAATTCCCCGGTAGGTCGAAACCAGTCATACACTACCTGTCTTCATCATCCAAAGATAAAAGAAGACAATCAAGGTTAGCCTGCATTGAGAGTTGTCCTAACCTACTCAGAGTTTATAAACAGATGCAAAGCACAGTCATGCTAATCCTGTGCCTTCCCCGGCAACAGCGCCAGAAATGCTTGTTGGCGTTTCGTAGCGTCGTCATCCTAAGAACAGATCCGGGACCCGTCCTTAGCGACAACACCAGGAAAGCCTTTAGGCACCTCTCAATGTCACAACTAATGGCACCGGGTTAGCGTGAACATCGAGACTTGCCATAGGTTAATCTAAACGATCATGAACGAATCCGCAAGCGCACAGATAAACCATTGTAGCATTTCCCCAAGGAAAGAGAGTATTCCAAGGGTATCGTATCCGTGGAAGGCAATGGCGGATATCTTAGACTTATGCTTTTGCTCTGAATGTAAACCAAGAGATAGATATAGGGAACAACACACTCAAATACAGGGGTAAGATAAAAGATATATGGGGTAGTGTGACACACACACTCAAATCTACCTCTACTCTAGCACACTACGGCTTAGGGGGAACATACGAGTTAGCTCTAGGTTCTAATGTACTAAACATACAAAGCTAGAAGATACAAGAGATGGGCATGAGTATTGCATGAGAGAGATAAGGTTCAGCACCCAAGTACAAACGGGGAGCTAGCCCGCGACGACCAGCACTCTGCAAAACTAGACTTTAGACTCCTACAGCAGGTACCCCAGCGCGGAGGTTGCCCTAGGATCCAACAGGGCTGTCACCACCTAAGGACCGACCTCTCGCTACGGGGGGTATGCTCATAACTATCGTAGCTAGACAACCCAGGCACCATGCCTACGTTGCTGCTAGACTCCACCCGACCCGAGCTATTGTGACCCAGGGTGAGAGCCACCAGAAGACTGGTCAACTAGACCGAGTACCGTAGCTTGAACACAGACCTCATGCAACACTCTCATGCCATCTAACAAGATCGACTAAGGCTAGACATACGAATATATATGAACTCTCTTATGTCTAATCAATAAGATCAAAGGGTCGTGTTCGTGAAGAACACGAGCCTCTAACTTATGAACAAACACATAAGGAAGGAGTTTATCACCCTTCAAGTGGATCAAAAGGTAGTGTTCACGAAGAACACGAGCCTCTAAATGATGAATAGAGGATGAACTCAAGAACATATCAAGAATATGATCTACCATGACTTTATATGAAATAGCTGAATAACTGAAGTAGATCAAAGTCATACAGAGAAATAAAGATAAAAGAGAACTTATACCTAGACTTCCAAGAGGACTTGGAACCTGAATAAGAGCTACTCTAGCCTACCCCTAGCCTTGAAAACTAAAAGTGAGAGGAGAATGAGAGAGTGGTGTGTGAGAAATGGGAGCCCCTCCCCTTCTATTTATAGGCGAGGACAAGGCTTGCTCGGACGCCCAAATGACCCCTAAACACCCGGGAATGAGGCAATGGACCAATGAGCAACCAACACGTGGAGGGCCAGGATCAGGGGACCCTAAGGCGGTTCGGCCGATCCTAGGATCGGCCAGCCCCCTAGGGTGACCCCTAGCCTGTGCTTCCTCCGAGTGGCTGCCCTGTGGGCCCTTTGATCCATCCCCGGTGCTTGTCTTGATTTGGTATCTGAGGTGGGCCCTTTGATCCATGTGAAGTTCATGTGGCGTCCTCTGATTCGTCGGTGAGTGCCTCCCCTGGATCGATGACATGGATTGTCATGTTTCCCTTGGTGGCAGCCACCTCCTCAGCTGAGTTGGCATGGTTTCTTCATAGAAGTTGAGTTTCCATCTCTTTTAAGGGGTAAATCACCTACATACAAATAATCTCCAAGGACAAGTGGAACTACATTATTCAAACCTAAATGCTAGTAAAATATGCATATGCCTCTATTTCTGTGAGAATATTGAGGGTTGGAAATGGTGGATTTCCACCGTCAACACAAGTATACTGTGAGTTGAGGAACATTTAACATTGTGCGTAATTTAATATTCATCAGGGTAGCAAGGGAGATGACAGATAGTATCAAAGCTCTTGTGGCATCAGTGAGGCATTCATTCTGGTAAAGTGGTAAATGAAAATGATCATTGGCGCGCCAGCCGGTGATACATTAGAATATCATTGACCTGAAAAGAAAATGGCGTTACTACTGTCATAGATTCTAAGAGCCTCTACAGCTGAAAATCCTAAGAGTCTGTACAACAGCAATTGCAATTACTAAGAAAACATTCTTTAATTCAGATCATATATTATGTTGTCATATCCACAGGCACGTATCGTGTATATGGTTAGTATTGTTAGATGATAGGCAACATTTTGGCATATTTTAATTCCATAATTTAATAGACATTTCAATATTACGGTGAGTGAAACAATCCATGTGCATGTGTGTATGTTTAAACAACAATTAAACATAACAATATTCATGATTATACAACTAATAAACATGAACATTGGTTTGAGAGAGTACCCTGTGGAAGATTGGGTGACGGCGTCACCCGATTTTCCGTTATCACCCATTATGAGTGACCTCAATCGGTGTAGCCGTACACAGTCGATGCAGGCAGATGATCGCAGTGCAGACCAGCTGTAGATGAAGTAGTCGTTCGCTCGTAGTCGACGTAGAGGAAGTAGTCGTACGGGAGCGAGCAGTCGCGTGAAGACGCTCCCCAAAAACCTTATCGCCCGCCTATCCCGAGCAGGATCTCAGCAGCAGGACGAGGTTCCGGAGGCTCTGCTCTCGCCGGTACCGTGCACGCGGTGCAAGCGATGGGGATGCAAAAGAGAGCAGCAAACAGAGGGAGAAGAGAGAGGTCTCCTAAGCAGGAGTACCTGGACTTGTGAATTGGTGATCTGAGGAGGAGGAGGAAGGCCTTCTTATATAGGCGAACATGTGCGGAAGGGGGGATGAACCTGGACGTGCTGAGTAGTAACGGTCACGGTTGATTGTATTGTAACTGTCGTGGTTAAGGGCTCCTAGTAACTGTCACGATTAAGGAGCCATCAACAGCCAACAGTAACGGTCACAATTAAGGAGTCATCAACAGCCATCAACAGCAAAAAGATGCTCCCGCCCCGCAACACATCACGTCCGTCCGTCCGTCCGACCGCACCGCACCGCAACGCCCGCTTGACTCGACTCGACACATCACGCCCACGCCCACGCCCACGCCCACGGCCTCGGCCCAGCCCGGCTCGGCGAGGCGAGCGAGCGCGCGCGCGTGTGGCATGCCTATCTCCTTTATTCAACTTCACAAGAGGTGTACCGAAAGGTTACCTAATAAGTTGGATGGGAGACTCCTCCAATACCCATACGGTATTTCTCTCTTTTCCTTAGCATTAAATACATGGGCTTTTAATTCTTTCATTATTACAATAAATGGCCCTAGGCCCATTTATTCTAACAATCCCCACCAAGAATTTCAAGCCACATTGGAAATGCTCTCATCTTCCCTTTTGTTTTTGATATACCAGTACCACGATGGAGACTGTTAAGTTGAACATCCACCAGGAACTCTAGTTACACTTATTTGCAACTGAACAATGGACTATGCCTTGAATTGTCAGTTTTGTGCATCTAAGCTTGGCTAGAGCCCTTTACTGATACTTGGCTGCACATAGCATCCCCACGGGTTGGAGCTTATGGGTCACACTCCGTGCCTCTTCATGAGTTTTCTAGAGATCACCCAACTCTCATAGACTATGACCAGTAGTCAATACTCATATAGGTGTGTTCCTTCTAGACATACTGTAGGACTATGTCTTTGCTTCAGAGAAACAACTTCCTTGTTTCATGAAAGCCACTTGGAGCACATTAAGGTATAAATACCATCCTGCCATACAGTTTTGAAGAGAAATGCATCTTTTCCATGAACTGAGCCTTCTCAAAGGTTCTCTTCTCTCAGTCAAACCATAGCTTGTTTCACCATCTTAATTCACGGGATCTCCGATCACATAAGACAGGTTACCACTATGGAGAAACTCACGTGGGTCTCAAGCCCAGTTCCATAGATGCATGATCTATCACAATACGTGACAAACCCTTTGTAAATTGATCTGCCAGGTTCTTAGACGTATGGATGTAATCCAAAGCTATGACACTGGTGTTTCTCAATTTCCTGACAGATTTCAACCGCCTCTTAACATGCCTGGATGACTTCATGTTGTCCTTTGAACTGTTCACCTTGACAATCACCGTTTGATTATCACAGTTCATTAGAATTGCCGGTATCAGTTTTTCAACTATCGGCAAGTCCATTAGGAGTTCACGAAGCCACTCAGCCTCTACAGTGGCAGTATCCAATGCTGCGAGTTCTGCTTCCATTGTTGACCTGGTTAGAATGGTCTGCTTGCAAGACTTCCAGGAAACAGCGCCACCTCCAAGTGTGAACACATATCCACTTGTGGCTTTTAACTCATCTGCATCAGAAATCCAGTTTGCATCACTATATCCCTCCAAGACTTTGGGGTCTCCGGAATAGTGAATGCCATAGTTCATAGTGCCCACTAGATAGCGCATTACCCGCTCGAGAGCATGCCAGTGTTCACTGCCCGGGTTTGAAACAAACCGGCTCAGTTTACTAACCGCATATGCAATGTCAGGCCTCGTGGTGCTAGCCAGATACATTAATGAACCAATGATCTGGGAGTACCTCAGCTGATCCACCATTATCCTCAGGTTCTTCCTTAGAACCAAGCTGGCATCATAAGGAGTTGGTGCGGGTTTAGAATTGCTGTAGCCAAATCAACTTAGCATCTTCTCAACATATTGAGTCTGTGACAGAGTCACCCCACCATTTTCTCCCTTTATCAGCTTTATGTTAAGGATAACATCAGCCTCTCCCAAATCTTTCATCTCAAACTTTTGAGATAGAAAGTCTTTGACCTCCTTGATCAATTCAAGACTCATGCCAAAGATAAGTATGTCATCTACATACAGACAAAGAATCACTCCTTCGCCCCCACCATAGCAATAGTACACACATTTGTCAGCTTCGTTTGTGACAAAGCCAACAGATGTCAAAGTTCTGTCGAACTTATCATGCCATTGCTTAGGTGCTTGCTTGAGGCCATAGAGAGACTTCACTAACTTACACACCATTCCTTCTTGACCCTTTACTACAAATCCTTCCGGCTGATCCATATAGATCTCCTCTTCCAACTCTCCATTTAGGAAAGCTGTCTTAACGTCCATCTGATGAACGAGAAGACCATGAGAGGCTGCCAAGGAAAGTAGTACTCTTATAGTGGTCAATCGAGCGACTGGTGAGTAAGTATCGAAGAAGTCTTCTCCTTCCTTTTGGGTGTAACCCTTGGCCACAAGTCTAGCCTTGTACTTATCAATAGTACCATCAGGCCTAAGCTTCTTTTTGAGCACCCATTTACATCCCACGGGTTTGCACTCGTAAGGACGTTCAACAACCTCCCAAGTACCATTTGACATAATAGAGTCCATCTCACTCCTCACTGCTTCCTTCCAATAGTCAGCATCAGGTGAAGAGTATGCCTCTACAATGGTCTTAGGAGTGTCATCCACGAGGTATATGATGAAATCATCTCCAAAGGATTTCTCTGTCCTTTGTCTCTTGCTCCTCCTAGGAGCCTCATCATTGTCCTCCTCAGGATGCTCAATAAATGTAGGCTCATTGAGTTCCATCGACTTGGTGGAGTCGTCCTTCTCGACAGACTCTTGCCTAGATGAACTTGTTTCATCTCTCATTGGAAAAATATTCTCAAAGAATGTAGCGTCTCTGGACTCCATAATTGTGCCGACAAGCAAGTCAGGCACTCCAGATCTTACTACCAAGAATCTATATCCGACACTGTGAAAAGCATACCCCAGAAAGACACAGTCCACCGTATTTGGTCCAAGTTTACGTTTCTTGGTGATTGGCACACTGACTTTGGCTAAGCAACCCCAAGTGCGTAAATATGAAAGAGTTAGCCTCTTCTTCTCCCATTCCTCGAATGGTGTTACTTCCTTATTCTTCATAGGCACACGGTTCAGGACATGACAGGCTGTCAGTATCGCCTCACCCAACCATTCCTTAGATAGTCCCGCGGTTTCTAACATGGCATTCACCAAGTCAGTCAGCGTGCGGTTCTTTCTTTCAGCAATCCCATTGGATTGGGGTGAATAAGGCGGTGTCCTCTCATGAACAATACCGTGTTCCTCACAGAATGTATCAAAAGTATTAGAGAAGTATTCGCCACCTCGATCCGACCTTAGGTGTTTAATCTTTCTCTCAAGTTGATTTTCTACTTCAGCTTTATAGATCTTAAAGTAATGTAACGCTTCATCTTTTGATTTTAACAAGTAGATGTAACAAAATCTAGTGCTATCGTCTATCAAAGTCATGAAATATCTTTTACCACCCTTTGTCAACACACTGTTCATTTCGCTCAAATCGGAATGAACTAATTCTAGAGGTGCCAAGTTTCTCGCCTCAGCAGTCTTATGTGGCTTGCGAGTTTGTTTCGATTCAACGCATACGTGACACTTAGAATTTTTGACAGAGGTAAACTTTGGAATTAAACTCAAACTAGCTAAGCGCATCATACAACCAAAATTAACATGACAAAGCCTCGAATGCCAAACATTTGATTCATCATTCATCACATGGTTCACAACATTATTATCGAACAATAAAGAAAAGCGGAACAAGCCTCCGCTATCATAGCCTTTTTCCAACAAAAGTACCAAACTTAGAAATGATACATTTATTCGACTCAAAGACTAATTTAAAACCATCTCTACACAGTAGAGACCCGCTGACTAGATTCTTCTTGATGGTAGGTACATGCTGCACATTCTTTAATTGTATGGTCTTCCCCGAAGTGAACTTCAGAGTGACCGTACCAGCACCAAGAACACGCGCATGGGCACCGTTCCCCATCAACAAGGAGGTAGTCCCCCCGACCTGGTAAGAAGAAAACATAGAAATATCAGCACATACATGAATATTAGCACCGGTGTCTATCCACCACTCTGGTGAAGAACACACTGAAAGAACTGTAGGTAAGAAATTACCATACCCCGCTGTTCCTCCACCCTCGCTAACAACCATGTTCGCTGTCTTTGGAGCCTTGCGATCTTTACGATCCGGGCACTTTGCAGCAAAGTGATCCGGACTGCCACAAGTATAGCAAGCACCCCCCGACTTTCTCTTCTTCTTATTAGGCCCGTCGGCTTCCTTAGCCTTGGGCGGGTTTTGTGAAGGCTTCTTCCTCTTGTTCTGATTATTCTGAAACTTGGGATTGCCCCTCTGCACAAAGTTTGCGCTTGAGGGGCCGGCTATTGTCTTTCCACGTGTGTCCTTTGCTCTCGCCTTCTCTTCAACATCAAGAGTCGCAATAAGGTCATCAAAAGTGAATTCCTTTCTCTTATGTTTTAGAGAGGTAGCAAAATCCCTCCAAGAATGTGGCAGCTTTGTGATAATTGCTCCTGCCACAAACTTGTTGGGTAACACACATGGGACCTCTTTGCTATAGTTCTCAAGCTCTTTAGCCAGCGTCTGTACTTCATGGGCTTGTTCCACCACAGAACGGTCTTCAACCATCCTGTAGTCTAGGAACTGTTCCATTACATACAGCTCACCGCCGGCGTCAGAAGCCCCGTACTGAGCCTCAAGAGCCTCCCAAATATCCATCCCCGTCTTCCTCTGAAGATAGGTATCCACCAAGTTATCAACCAGGACGCTAATGATGGCACCCCGGAACAGATTATCATCCGCATTGAATTTCTCCTCCGAGACACCCTCGGGGGCTTTTCCGGTGGTGACATACATCACGTTCATGGCGGTGAGCCACAAGGTGGCCAACTCACGCCACCTCTTAAAGTTGGAACTATCGAAAGGCTTCGGTTTAATTGCATTTGCAAAGCTAGTTGCACCAAACATAGTCCTATCAACATTATAAGGTTTTTGGATTGTCAGATGATAGGCAACATTTTGGCATATTTTAATTCCATAATTTAATAGACATTTCAATATTACAGTGAGTGAAACAATCCATGTGCATGTGTGTATGTTTAAACAATAATTAAACATAACAATATTCATGATTATACAACTAATAAACATGAACATTAGTTTGAGAGAGTACCCTGTGGAAGATTGGGTGACGGCATCACCCGATTTTCCGTTATCACCCATTATGAGTGACCTCAATCGGTGTAGCCGTACACAGTCGATGCAGGCAGATGATCGCAGTGCAGACCAGCTGTAGATGAAGTAGTCGTTCGCTCGTAGTCGACGTAGAGGAAGTAGTCGTACGGGAGCGAGCAGTCGCGTGAAGACGCTCCCCAAAAACCTTATCGCCCGCCTATCCCGAGCAGGATCTCAGCAGCAGGACGAGGTTCCGGAGGCTCTGCTCTCGCCGGTACCGTGCGCGCGGTGCAAGCGATGGGGATGCAAAAGAGAGCAGCAAACAGAGGGAGAAGAGAGAGGTCTCCTAAGCAGGAGTACCTGGACTTGTGAATTGGTGATCTGAGGAGGAGGAGGAATGCCTTCTTATATAGGCGAACATGTGCGGAAGGGGGGATGAACCTGGACGTGCTGAGTAGTAACGGTCACGGTTGATTGTATTGTAACTGTCGCGGTTAAGGGCTCCTAGTAACTGTCACGATTAAGGAGCCATCAACAGTCAACAGTAACGGTCACAATTAAGGAGTCATCAACAGCCATCAACAGCAAAAAGATGCTCCCGCCCCGCAACACATCACGTCCGTCCGTCCGTCCGCACCGCTCGACTCGACTCGACTCGACACGCCCTCGGCCCGGCGAGGCGAGGCGAGCGAGCGCGCGCGCGTGTGGCACGCATATCTCCTTTATTCAACTTCTCAAGAGGTGTACCGAAAGGTTACCTAATAAGTTGGATGGGAGACTCCTCCAATACCCATACGGTATTTCTCTCTTTTCCTTAGCATTAAACACATGGGCTTTTAATTCTTTCATTATTACAATAAATGGCCCTAGGCCCATTTATTCTAACAAGTATAACTATTGATCATTTTCATCTATCCTTTTGAACCCAAGACCCAAGTTTTTCCATTCGTAATAGATATTCTTTATTGCTCCTGTGTTTCGAAACAGGAATGTATTGCTATTGGACAAAGTACTTATGGTCGGACAGCGAATATTTGGTTCCAAATTGGCTGAACAGCGAATAAACAGAAATGTACTGCACCTATTTTGGACTGTTCAACGAATATAGTGGAACAAAACGTCAGTGTACTATACAAGGGGAACCATGACTATACTGATGTTGGACATAAAATAATTTGGGAAGAAAAGATTAATAAATGTAGAACCACTGAAACTTCCAAATTGGCTGAACAGTACAAACTACCTTGTCAAAGGAATGGTCAATGATTTAAACAAACAAAAACTTTTAAAATAGTGTTTATGGAAAGAAAGATAATTAGCCTTTCAAGAACAATAGCGCTAACTCCTTCCAAGTTCCAACATCATTATCAGATGAACATTCTGAATCTCATAGCTACTTTCGGTTGCACATCACATTAATTAGCTAGAACTTCAACATGTTCCAATGCTTCAAGTCACTTACAGGCCTAATGCTTGTGGATTGCACTAGGCCACAAACGATTTGTGCTGACCCTTGCAAATTAGTGTGCTGGCGGGTGCAATTGGCAATCGCCAGCACTGTGGTTTGCAGGGGCGCCGGTTCATCACCCGCCAGCGGTAGCATAACAGTGCTGGCGGGCAACATAAGGAACCGCCAGCAGAAATGAGGACGATTTCTGCTGGCGGTTGCCATATGTTGCCCGCCAGCACTGTGGCCCTCAATAAAACCCGACAGCTTCTTCTTCCCCAGCTACCTTCCATTGGAGTTTTGCCCGAGAGGAGCTCGGGAAAAGCTCCAAAAACACCTAATCTATAGGAGGAGGTTTTGCACTTGATTTCCTTAGAGGAGGTGGCTATATAAGGTGAGTTTGTGCTATTCCAACCTTCTTTTTTACCTTTTATCCATCATTTCTAGCTTCATTATAGATTCAGCTCTCTAGATCTAAGGTTTGCTAGCTAGGGGAGAGAGAGGAGTGAAGAGTGAGAAAATTAGTTGTAGATTATTTTTTTAAGTAGATTGTTATGCAAATTAATTGTAGATTCGCTATGCTTGTCATTAATATAATTTGGTTCATTAAATAAAAAAGAGAGAAGTGAAAAGAGAGAAAATTTATTGTAGATTTTTTTTAAGTATAGTGTTATGCAGATTAATTGTAGATTCGCTATGTTTCTCATTAATATAATTAGTTTCATTAAATAAAAAGTAGAATTGAGTTTTTAATTATTATGACTCATTTATTATTACTATATGATTAAATTAGTTTCTAAAATGTAGAATTTTTTCATAGGTTGTTTAACATGGATCACAGAGCATGGATGTATGGCGTACAGAGACGTTCTTCTACATTCATGACAGAGTTATCAAAGTTTCTCAAGGTTGCGAAGAAGCACGCTCACATTTGCAAGTCAAAGCAAATACGTTGTCCGTGTACTGATTGTTGCAACAAACTTGTATGGGAGGATACTAATGACATCAAGATGCATTTGATACAGCGAGGTTTTATGAAAGGATACACAACTTGGTCCCACCATGGTGAGACAGTGTCTACTTTCAACAATGCAGACATTGGCACCGGGTATGATGAAGTGGGTGACGAAGATGAAAATGATCATGTCATGATGGATGATGCTTTTGATTGTGGAGATGAAAATGGTAATGAAACAAATCCACCACAAGTGGACGATGAATGTGATGTTGATATGGAGGAAATATTGCGCCACATTGAACCGGAGGTGTTGGTAGGGACTGCTAAAGGGTTAGAAAATTTTGAGACACTTAAGAAGGCAGCAAAGGAACGTATGTATGAGGGTTGTGGGAAGGAGTGGACAGTGTTGCATTTCATCCTCAATCTTCTGATTGTTAAGGCTAAATTCAGATCGTCTGACAATAGTTTTAACGAACTCCTTACTTTGTTGGCCAACCTGCTCCCGAAGCCTAACCTTGTGCCAAAAAACACATATGAAGCAAAGAAGATCATCAACCCATTGAAGATGCGGGTGCAAAGAATACACGCATGCAGGAACCATTGCATATTGTACCGCGGTGACTATGCAGAAATGAAGAAGTGTCCTAATTGTGAGGCTAGTCGTTACAAAAGTAATGCTGATTTCGACGCAGAACGTGTCGCTAGCACAAAAGGCGGAAAGAGGAAGAAGGGTGGAAAGAAAAGTGCATGTGCTCAAGTGGGGGATGAGTCTAGTATTGGTACCACTGACACGACTAGTCAACGTAAAGTCCCTGCCTTGGTGATGTGGTATTTGCCGGTGGAGGACCGTCTAAAGCGATTGTTCTCGAACCCAAAGACCGCCAAACTAATGACTTGGCATGCCGATCGCCCAGAGAAGTCCGATGGGAAGCTTAGACATCCTTCTGATGCTCGCCAGTGGAGGACCTTTGATTCCGAGCATAAAGACTTAAGAGATGAAAAAATAAATATACGGTTCGCGTTAAGTATAGATGGCATGAATCCATTTGGTGAAAGAAGCAGCACGCACAGCACATGGCCAGTGCTGATGACCATATACAACCTTCCCCCTGGCTATGTCACAAGAGAAAGTTCCTTTTGCTAACCATTCTAATCCAAGGGCCGAAGCAACCTGGTATTGACATAGATGTTTTCCTAGAGCCATTGATGGAAGATATCGAAAAGTTTTGGAAATATGGGGTTGGGATGTGGGATGAGTACAGACAGGAGAAATTCACACTTTATGCAATTATCTTTGTTACCATTAATGATTACCCTGCCCTATTTTCTGTGTTGGGTCAGATAAAAGGAAAGACAGCTTGTGTAGTTTGCGTTAATGGTACAATATTTGTCTACCTAAAAGGATCTACTAAGATAGTGTATATGGGGGCCAGACGCTGGCTACTGAGGAGTCACAAGTATCGGAAGATGGCGGACTATTTTGATGGAATGATTGAGGGAAATTCTGCCCCACAACCGGCCACGGGTAAAACCATATTTGAAATGTGTCAGAAGGTCAAGTTCAAACTCGGTAAGAAGTTAAAAGATAAAGATGGTGTTGGAAGGAAGGAGGCTGAAGCTACAGAGAATGTCAATGATGTGCCTTTCAAGAAGATGTCGATATTCTTTAAGTATTTGCCATACTGGAAAGACCTGGCGGTGCGCCATGCCATTGATGGGATGCATCTTCAGAAGAATGTGTTTAATAGCACAATCAGATTCTTAGGCTTAACAAGCAAGGTAAGGGACGGACTGAAGTCACGTAAGGATCTTGTTGACCTAAAAATCAGGCCAGAGCTCAACCCGCAAGAACGTCCTAATGGTAAGCAATACCTCCCCCCTGCTAGCTACAACTTAACACAAGATGAGAGGTTGGCTATCTGCAAGTGCTTGCGCGGGCTGAAAGTGCCTACCGGATTCTCATCGAACATCCGTTCACTAGTCTCATTGAAGGACATGACGCTTACTGATTATAACTCCCATGATTGCCATGTGATGATCACTGTTTTTCTTGCGATTGCGATCCGAGCTGTCAAACCAATATTCCTTAAGATGGTTATCACAAGGATGTGCTACTTTTTCAACTTCATTTCGCAGAAAGTCATCGATTCAGTAGAATTGGCAAGGCTTCAGCTTTTTATGTCAGAAACTCAAGCGCAGCTCGAGATGTGCTTCCCTCCATCCTTTTTTGATATCATGGAACATCTAATGGTCCACATGGTCGAGCAAATTACTGAACTAGGACCTATGTACTTCCATGAGATGTGGACGTACAAACGGTTCATGTCACTTCTCAATGGATGGATGAAAAACAAGGCATTTCCGGAGGGCAGCATGATTGAGAGCTACCATACTGAAGAGAGTGTTGATTGTTGCATAGATTACATAAAAGATAAGAAAGCGGTCGGTTTACCAGAATCTCGACACGAAGGGAGATTGTCGGGGCAAGGTACCATTGGAAGGAAAAGATTCATTGACGAGGACAACCAACAATTGGAGAAAGCACATGCAAGTGCTCTACAACAACTTGCAATAGTGGAGCCATTCATTGAGCAACTGGAAAATGACATTCGTGTGGAAAACAAGGCATTTCCGGAGGACTGAAACAAGGCATTCGTGTGGAAAATGACATTCATTGAGCAACTGGAAAATGACGTACAAACGGTTCATGTCACTTCTCAATGGATGGATGAAAAACAAGGCATTTCCGGAGGGCAGCATGATTGAGAGCTACCATACTGAAGAGAGTGTTGATTGTTGCATAGATTACATAAAAGATAAGAAACCGGTCGGTTTACCGGAATCTCGACACGAAGGGAGATTGTCGGGGCAAGGTATCATTCGAAGGAAAAGATTCATTGACGAGGACAACCAACAATTGGAGAAAGCACATGCAAGTGCTCTACAACAACTTGCAATAGTGGAGCCATTCATTGAGCAGCTAGAAAATGACATTCGTGTGGAAAATAATGATCGGGACGAGGATTGGGTCATCAAACAGCAAAAGCGTTATTTCCCCTCATGGTTAAAAGAACATGGACATCTATTTGAAGGAAACTCCATACACGACGCAACATTGAGCAGGTTGGCGGCTGGTCCATCAAGCAATGTCACCTCATGGCAAGCATATGAAATTAATGGGTACACCTTCTATACCAAGGCAAAAGACAACAAGAGTGTCGCTTACCAAAATAGTGGTGTTCGCTATGATGCAATTGATGCTCACGGAAACAACAACACTTTCTACGGTTTCATTGAGGAAATATGGGAACTTGACTATGGAGCAAATATTCGGATCCCCTTGTTTCGGTGCCAATGGGTCAAACACCCGAAGGGCGTTACAAATGACAACTATGGGCTGACACTTGTAGACCTTGCCAATGTAGCTTACAAAGATGACCCTGGGTACTCGCTGAGCGTGTTGCACAAGTTTTCTACATAGCTGATCCTATGAATTTAAAGAAGCACATTGTTATCTCCGGAAAACAAAGAATTCTTGGAGTTGAAGGTGTAGATGACGTTGAGGATTACAATCAGTATGACGAATTAGTCTTGTTCAAAGATCATGAAAAAAGAATCAATAAAATTGAAAGCAGCATTCCTAAATCAGAGAAGCCATGATTACGTACAGACTGCGAAGGAAGAATTGTCAAAGGATAAACTAGCATTTCTTACTAGTCTGGCTTGATGATGTATCTCTTGTAAGACTTTATTAATCAATGTCGTTGTAAGACTTTAAATTAAGTCTCATTTTCCACTCATTATTATATTACATTCGGTTCTATTTCACGTCATTAAAAACTCACAAGTAAAACCATACTAATACAACAACGTATGATTAATACATCGGTACTTTAGTCTTAGCAAAGACTACAAGTTCAAATGCATAGAATTAAAAGGGTACATATTTCATACTTAATTAAAATCTAGGATCGTTCACATCATGACCGTGAATCATCGCGACGTACAAAGTATGATTAATATCGATGATGTTGATTCCTAAAAACCTATCAACATAATCCAGCGCATATATGTATGCACTATCTCTGGCCATGTAGGGTGTCATGAATATCTCTCCAAATATTTGCACCGAATTCGTAAATGATGATAGGGTAATGCCAGCTTGCCAACCGCCGCGTACTGGACTTGGGTGCGGTGTCGTGAATGTCCATCTAATGTTATGTAATACTTGACGTAAGACCTCATGCATACCTTGATCAGCGTGCATAAAACTGTTATACAATGCGTCCTGATTCAATTAGCAAGCAAAACATAACGTGTAAGTAGACAGTTCTTAAGAAAACAAATTCCGAAAATAACGAGTAAGTTTTAGTTACATACAATGGGCGATTCATACGATGGTGATATCCGTTTAGGCATTTCAGTGACAGCCATGTTGTTGTGTTCTAAGGCTTTAATCTTGAAGTAACTATAGTCTGGGATTACATGTCTTGTTTGAGCTTCTATTTCGATAAGTGCCTTCCTCACGGCATCAGAAGCGGCAACATGTGGTTGTAGTGCAGCAAAAGAATTGACATGGATAATAACTGTATCACCAAGTGTTTGCTCTCGCATGCCCGCAGCGTTAATTGATAGAGAAACAATAAATCTTCCTCGTGATGAAGTCGTTTGTTCATGTCTCACCATTGGAGCTTGTCCAATCACACAATATATAACTCGTTCTAACCATTGCATTGGTGAAACCAGCTTCATTATAATGCAAATAATACACATTATTATCATTGTAAAAATAATGACAAAATCAAAAAATAGAATATCTAAGTACATACCACATTTTGGCGTAACTCTTGTTGGGTAATGGGCATGGGTTCTTGACCGACGGGGAAGGAAGCACCAACAGGCTGCCCTGGGGGTGGTGGCGGAGGCCCTGGAACAGGGGGACCACTACGGACAGGACGACGACCACCTCCACGGCCGCCATCACGATTAAAAAATTCAAAGCGACTTGTCATCGTTATCCCTAAAATATGCACGATATTTTATTAAAATTTTCTAAACATTCACAAGTCTAACAAAATTTTGCTTATAAAATTTTTGCACATTCTCTAATCTACACATAATCTAAACACGTTCAATTTTTACAAAATCTCTAATCTACACAAAAATCGAACATTATTGAATTGCAATATGAGATTAAATTAATTTATACCAAACCGAGAGGAGGCACGACGCCGGCGAAGTTCGGGCCCGTGAGGCGCTGCGCGGCGATGTAGGGCAGGGGAGGAGGCAGCGGCCAGAGGAGGAGGAGGCGGGCAGGGGAGGTTCGTTCGGCACGCCGTCGGTAGGGGCGCGGCCCGGGAGGCAGGGGTGCGCGCGGCCCGTGGAGGAGGCACCTAGCACGGCCGGCGCGCTGGCGGGGCTCGATCAGGCAGGGTGGTGCGGTGGCGCTCGGCCTGGGGCGCGGCGGCGCTCGGCCAGGGGGTGGTGCGGCGGCGCTCGGCCAGCCTGCCGGCATCGATCGATCCAAACCGTCTGCATTGACTTTTGTTGCCACAACCACAGCACTGACGGGTGCTTATGAGGCCCGCCAGCAGTAACTGTCTGCGCTGGCGGGCCCTTATGACGCCCGCCAGCAGTGATCGTCACCGCTGGCGGGCGCTTATGACGCCCGCCAGCATACAGTATTCAGATGGTTTTTAAAATTCCACTACTACAATTAGTTTTTTAAATTCCTCTACTGCAATAAAATAGTATCAAATTGAAGACATCACAACCGAATATATTATTGTATCAAATTGAAGACATCACAACCGAATATATCACAAGTAATAACCACGCAAGACATAAAAGGGTACATCGATAGTTCAAACAGGGTACATTACATAAGTTCATAAATATCACAAGTTCACAACCTTCAAAAGTGAAGTTCACAACAACAGTTCCCAAGCAAGCTCACAGCGTCACAAAATGTAGTTTTCCACAGATACAAATACATTCATAATGGATTCGAAGTGAACAACTGAAGCTCAAATCTCGGTGCTAGCATCGTCCTCAAGTGCACTAATGCAGCCAGATACAATGTCGACAGATGTTGACATGTCCTCTCTAGTTGGAGTAGAACCCTCATGATCAATGGACGGACTATTGGTAGATGTTGACATGTCCTCTCTAGTTTGATCAATTGAACCATCGTTTGATGAATCGACGGGTGCAGCTTCCAGAAATAGAACTACAACACATGAAAGTTTCATCACTTCAATTTGCAAATGCCAACTTACTTAATACATCACAACCGAATATATCACAGCTTCAAACATGGTCAGAAGTAATAATCTACCTAGATCATGTGACGTTGGTACTTCAAACATGTATTAGGTAATTTAGAAAACAATTACAACATTCCTAATCTAATCGCTTGAGAACTGGCCGGAGAGCAGAGAGCCAAAAGAGCTTCCGGAGTCCTGCGACGACATGTAGTAGTACCCTCGCTGGGTTGAAGGTGCAGACGATGTATGGGCTGCTTGTATCATACCTGCATGCTGACGACCTCCACTAGCTTGACCTCCTTGTGCGGCGGAAGGCCCCGAACCGTCACCACCTCTGGCTGGAGGATATAACATGAACCGACGCCGTTGGTTGCGGTTATCTACAGTCATAGTGATAATTGTTAGAGGGAACAATGTACAATTATCAGAGTAAGGTTTTGCTGCAGAATGAAATCAAATAGGTCACATGTTCAGAATGATATTACCGTTGCCCAAAGCACTTCTCTGTCCATCATCGGGTGGTGCAGCTGATTCTGCTTCAATCCAAATACCCCACACGTTCAGAATGGTATCACCGTTTGTTGCTCTTCTGCGGATGCCTACACTTGCATCTTCAGGTATAGATGATGGGCTTGCATATGTGGTAAACAGCATAGCGAGATCAGACCTCCTCCTCTGCACAGCGTTAACCTGACATATGTTCTGGAAGACTCTTCCACAGAAATTAGGAATGTTCCAAAATATTGGTGGCACTCCAAGCAAGGTGATCCTCAGTGGTTGCGCAGATTGTGGTGGGTGTGGGACTGGAGCCGGTGGCGTCGCGGTGACGGGTATTGTGGAATCAAGAGAAAATTCAGCTGAACCATAAAATGGTGTCATTGGCCAGATCTGGAGCTTATATCCATCAACTCGAAGCAATCTATGGTCCAAGATTCGTTCCAAGTCAGCCGCTGAAGTGGTCACAGCCACATAATCATTAAGGAAGTGCCAGATATTTTCTAGCGGAACCGCCACACCCATCTGATCATGAATGGTTGTTTGTATCTTCATGCGACCGATGTTATCAAAGTTACATCCGGTCCTAAAAAGTACCATGATGCCAAGGTAGCGTGCATCATACACATTGACCTCTTCCTCCTCAAAGAGAACGAGGTTTGGACGGTGGAAACTCCCCGCCATCAGCTCTGAGGGCCTCTACTCCTGTAAAATAATAGTCGAGTGTATTAGGGTACAGTAACAATAAAACTTGACATTTGTATTAGGGCAGAGTAACGATCATAGAACGATTGCATTGAATTGCATGTGTTCGAACTCACCTTCTGTGAGGAGCCAGTGGCGGAAGCAAGACGGGGGCCTCCAAGGCAACGGCAACGCCTACTTCTCCTTCTCTGCCAAAATAAACCAATGCTTATTGTATATTCAAAATTTTCGAAACACCTCCCCTGTACGGTGAGGTTTCCAGAAATCTGCAAGTAAAGGCCACAACACGAAGGGCGGGCCACACAAAAATTTTCTAGTTCAACCAAAAAACTAAACAAAATTTTGATCCAACATCACTAATTCATCAAAAACTAAACAAAATTTTGATCCAACATCACTAATTGATCACTACGTGTAACTAAAAAACTGAAATCTTGAGGAGGCTCTCAAACCACTCACCACAGGTGCAGTCGAATGGAGGACGGCGCCGGCCAGACCACACCCCTCCTATTCACCCTCGGCCGTCTCCTACCCCTCCCCCTCGGCCTCCTCCATCTCCTTCTCCACGGGCCTCCTCCCTCTCCTCCTCCTTCACTTCCTCTCCCCTGGCCGGTGGCGGTGGCGTTGGTGGGAGCTGCGGCGGCGCGGCAGAGGGAGGGAAAGCCGGCGGTGGAGGTGGCGGTGGCGACGGCGGGAGGGAGCGTTGGGGCGGTGGAGGGAGGGAGCTGCGGCGGCGCGGCGGAGGGAGGGAGCTGCGGCGCGGCGGCAGGGGGGTCTGTGCTTGAAGATGGATGGATCTGCGCGGCGGAGGGATGGAGCTGCAGCGGCGCGGGAAGGAGCTACGGGCGGCGGCGGGAGGGAGCTGCGGTGGCGGCGGAGGGAGCTGTTGCGGCGGCGGAGGGAGCTGCGGAGCGCGGCGGAGGAGCTACAGTGGGGAGAAATTTTGGCAGCCTAACGGCGTAGCTTCGAGGTCTCGCCAACACTTAGAAATTTTTCAGGTGCTCGGCGAGCTATATAGAAGAATTAAACTACTGGCGGGCACTAAGACCGCCCGCCAGCGCTCTAAGTGTCTGCTGGCGGGCTCTAAGGCCGCCCGCCAGCGCTCCCCTTCACTGCTAGCGGGCACTAAGGCCGCACGCCAGCGCTAAGGCCCCCGGAGGCACATACATGCCCCGTGCTACCTTATCCTCGGCCGCTCCCTAGATCGAGCTGCTGCTCCCGCCGCCCGCGCTTAGAGCCTCGCCAAGCTGCTGCTCCCGCCGACCGCGCCTAAACCTCGCCGAGCTTCTGCTCCCGCCGCGCGCGCCTAGAGCCTCGCCGAGCTTCCCCGCCCTAGAGTTGTGTTGCTCCCACCGCTCTGGCCCGGCGGCCAGATGGCTCGAGGAAGGAGGCACGGGAGCACGCCAAGGCACGGGATGGAGGGAAGAACTAGCCACGATGATGAATCGGATCACCGGCTTCCAGAGATGGGGGTGAGGCATCCATTCAACCACAAATTTGGTGTTTGAATCAATATTGTTCTTGTTTGCGTCTTATGATGATAAATTCTTTGGTTAATGCTAGCTCGAGTGGTTGCTGGAACAACACTCAGAAGAAGGCATGGTGGTGAGGACGGGGCTTACATGCCGCCATGGACAGTACCCACGGTTGGCTTGCTGCTGGTCTGGAGTGGATGCAGGGAGAAGGTTCTTGCAATGCTCAAATGTAGATAATCCTTGTGATTTCAAGTACTGGCTTGACCCTGAATTTTCTGGGAGAGCAAATCAAGTGATTCAGGACCTGGTGTCTATGAATGGAAGTTTGTCAGAGCTTGTGCAACATTTTCATGGGTAATGGGACATTTTGCTTGGTTCCAGACATGAGGCAAGACAAGAATGTCACAAATTGAAAGCCATTTGTAATGAACAACTTAGTTGCATATGTATCCTGTTGTGTATTTCTGTTGTAATGGCATGCTTCCTTTCAATGGTTTTGTAAGCATGTATGCAATGTTGGTAATGAAATTGAGTATGCTAAATTTGAATTAATGTCAAATTTCCTTCACTACAGTGTTTGAAACATCTACAAGTTTACTGAAACGTACTTTGAATCATTTTACAATAGTTCTGGAAATTTGGGACTAAATTGAACACATTTTGGGTTGTTTTCAATTTTTCTGAATTTTTTGGAAATGCACAGTGGTGGCGGTCTCTTAAGACGACCGCCAGCACTGTGCTTTTCCCCAAAAATAAAAAAAAATGAAAGTGTGCCTAAACTAATTCAAAATTGTTCGAAACTTCTACAAGTTTACTGAAATGTTAAATAGTAACTATGAAAATTATTATTTGACACATAACACTAAATATTTTTCAAAGTTAGTTCAAATGTGACTCCTGGGTGAAACAACCCAAGAGTTAGAGGGTGTTTCACCCAAGAGACTCATTTGAACTAAAATTTTGAAACTAAAACTTTTCTATGAGCAAAAAACCTTTCCTAATTTACTTTGAATCATTTTACAATAGTTCTGGAAATTTGGGACTAAATTGAACACATTTTGGGCTGTTTACATTTTTTTTGAATTTTTTGGAAATGCACAGTGCTGGCGGTCGCGTAAGACGACTGCCAGCACAGAAGCTCAGTGCTGGCGGGCGCTTTATACCGCCCGCCAGCGATGCTACGGACCATATAGCGGCCCGCGGGGCTGAAAATTTTCTAAGTCCCGGCGCGAAAACGAAAAGACGCCGTAAGGCTGCTGAAATTTCGCGCCGACCTCACCGCCGTCCTCCCCGAGCGCCACCGCATCGCTGTCCTCCTCCCCCAGCGCCGCCGCGCCGACGCGCCGCCGCTCCTCGCCGTACGCCCTTGGAGCACCTCCGTCTCTCGCCGTCTTCCTCCCCGAGCCGCGCCGCCGCCGAAGATGCCGGCCGCCGCATCCATCCCAAGCGACGCCGTCTCCTCCGCCCCCCAAGACCCGCCGTTGTCTGCGGATGGAGAACCCGGCGCCGCTGACAACACCACCCCACGCGCGCCGCCGTCCCCGCGCGCCGCCGTCGACAATACCTCTCCGCCGCCCGCCGGCCCCGCGCCGTCGTCCACGCTGCGCGACGCCACCGCCGGCGAGGGCCCGCCGCCGTCCTCCTCCCCGCGCGCCGCCGCCGCCGGCGAGGGCCCACTGCCGACGTCATCCCTTCACCGGCCGGATCCGGATGGGTGGGGTTTTTTTTAATTTTTTTTTGCAGATGTATTATTAGAAATGCTTAATTTGTGGTTAAATGTGTTATTATAAATGTTTATAAATGCTTAATTTGTATTTACATGTCTCAATTAAGTGTGAAAAAATTGTGTATGGTGTAGATTTCGATATGCTTATCTATTAAGTGTGAAAAAATTTGTGTGTATTTAAATATTAGTTATCTTTATTAATTGACAAAATTAGAAATGTTTATCTATTATGTGTGATTTTGATATGGTTTATGGTCTATTTTTTTGTAAAAAATGTATAAATAATGTGTACACTGGAATTTGGAATAGATTTGAGGATTATTAGATAAAATAGTTATTGCTGGATATTATTTGGATTTTTTTAAATTATAACTTGTATACCGGTCAGTCATGAATCCTCCGAGGATGAAGACGAAGAAGGATTTCAAGAAGACTATTTAACTCCAGATGAGTACGAACCCAGCGTACCACGGCCTCGTAGGTGTACAGATGACGATGACGTTGATTACAATCCTAGCCTAGATGAACAGGTCTGCATACACATTCATATGTTGTTGATGTGTTTGTTGTTCACATTCAGATATATTAAATATAATTTGTATGTGTGTAGAACGATGATCAATCCCCGCCACGTCGCCGTAGAGCATTGACTAATTCTGCACAGGAGATAGAAGGTTCAGGACCACTACCTTCGACTACTACTACTACTAGTAACCCCAAGAAGGGACGTGGAAAACGCAAACGAAACCAGATCACTGAAAGAGGACAATATGTGATAGAACAACTTGGTGCCAAAGACGAGCCCGTCCTTCCTGAAGGGATAAATGCTCGATTTCGGAACATCGCAGGTGCAATCGTCAGGGATCAATTGGGGAACTGGATCACAACAACTAACTGGAAGAAAGTGCCGGTGGCAACAAAGGATGTATTGTGGGCCAAACTGAAGGAAAGGTTTGTTTTTCCGGAAGGGACCGAGCGACAGGCTAGACGTTTTGCTGAGGGCCTCCTTGGAAGATGTTTACGGACTTGGAGGTCTACGCTTAATACAGAATTTGTTCAGAAAGGGAAGGATGCTAGGGCAGTGTATGGTAACATCCCGCTAGCGGTGTGGCAAGAATTCAAAGAACAGAAGACAACAGATAAAGCAACAGCTGAGAGTAAAGAATATATAGAGAAGGCTAAGAATGCTGCTGAGAACCCCCATCACCTGGGTTCGGGAGGATATGCTGCCAAGCTACAAAAATGGAGGCAAATGGAAGAACAGAGGAGGGTAGCTGGTTTACCAGAATTGTTTGAAGGCATGGATGAGCGTAGCAAGAATTGGTGCCTTGCTCGAATTCCGACAATAACACCTGACGGCAAAGTTGGATTCAAGAAATCCACAACAGAACAGATTTATGAGAAGTTGGAAGAACTCGCCGATTTGCAAAAGCACAGCCTTTTCAAGCCCGATAGGGAGAAAGATATGCTAACCACCGCGATCGGAACCCTTGAGCACACTGGCCGTGTTCGAGGGATGTCATCTACCTTACCTTGGGGTAAAGCATTTCCTGAAGATAGAGGAAGGTATAAGAAGCGCGACCGTTATAAGAAAAATCTTGAAAACAAGATGAGAGAAATTGCCAAACAAGAGTTGGTACAGTTCTTCATAACCCAACAACAGGCCACCGGATCGGCTGCAACCGATGCTCATGGACATGGAGTATTACCAAACCTGCTACTTGCCCAGAGTGGATCTGTCGTCGTTCCTCCAAGTAGTGCTGGGTCTATTGTCAATGCCAAGTATCCTGTTGATGACATAACAGAGGATACCCCATGCAAGTTGGTTATACCTTACGGAAGGAAACAAGATAAGTTTCGCGAGGTTGCAACGGACATGGCACCCGTGGGTCATACGTTTCCGAATCCACCCCCGCCAGAGTATGCATGGGTGCAAGTTGTCTCGGTGTCTGATGAGGCGTGCGAGATTGATATCCCTACCGATGAGGGGATCGAGCTCCTTGGTGATGTGAGGAACCAATACGTACTATGGCATCGCTGAGATATCATTCTTAATGTATCGCCAAATCCCTCACAGCAGCCTGTAGTCGAGAACACAGAAGCACGAACAACTATGGATGTTGGGCAGGGAGGTAACGATGAGACCGAGCAGACGACTATGGATGTTGTGCAGGGAGGTAACAATGAGACCGAGGAGCAGGCGACTATGGATGTTGGGCAGGGAGGTAACAATGAGACCGAGCAGTCAGTGCTATCACCTATCCATGAAATTGTCCATGACGATGAAGAAAGGGATGCAGATGTGGATAATTTTGAAGTTAATTTACCAAATTCACCTTCCCCCCCCCCGCCAGCTTCACCTACCAAGAGGGTACCCCGTATGATAACCTCATACGCACCAAAAAAGAAAACACCACAAGTTGACACCTTCTTACATGCACTGAAGGCGAAAAAAAGTGCAGCCATGAGTGATAAAATTGCAATTCGCTCCTCTGTTCGAAAGAAAAAGCAAGAACTCAATTTATTTGATTCGGAAGAGGTGCCCCAGGTTTTTGTGCATGGCAAACCATTCTGTTATACGTGGCAACTGTTGGAGGGGCTGCCGGAACTGAATAAGCTGCATGGATGGATCATGTTGGCCATGAAGCAAGGCATTCATACTATTACTGCTAATGTCCCAACGTGGGTGTTCGGTAGCCTGATACCGCGAAAGTTGGTAATTGATCTCCAGGATTTGCACGCGATGTTCCGTCATGAACGCCTTGACGTGAATCTCGTCACCGTTTGGTGCATGTAAGTCAACATGCATGTACCCCATACCAATTTTCAAATCCATATGTGTAGTTTTACTTTGGTATAACCATCCTAAGCGATCTATATATTTTGTAGGATGCAAGCCTTGGATGAAAGGAAGACCGGCGGGAGGTGGAAGGTAGCATACCTTGACCCGCAACAAGTGAGCGAGCCGGCGCACACGTACATAATCAGGGAAGCATTTGAAAAACAAATCGAACAAGAAACAAAGACAGAAGAGGAGAAATAAGCTGTAATACAGAAATTACATACTGCTAGACAACATGAAGTGACTGTATACATTGCAAAGATAATAAAGAAAAGGATGAAGCAGAAGAGCCACATCATGTGTGCTTACAATTTTAAGTAAGCTATTTCTAATTACTATAGATAAATATATTTAATATGTGGTTTATTTATATTAATTATTGGAACATAATTATTTTCAGAGATCATTTCATTGTCTTATGTATCTGTCCAAAGCTTGGAGAAGCAGGGATCTTCGACTCATTACACTACGAAGAGAACGTTTACGGGGATTTCATTAAAATTCTAAAAAAGTAAGAAAACCCATTGTAGTACTTTAATAATGCATGTAAACACTAGAAATTGTATAACTAACTTCTGTCTTTGTATCCTCAAAGCGTGTATCGTCTATACATAATAAATGGTGGGGAGCACCCTGCAAATAGGGAAAAGATGTTAATACGACATGCCAAATACGTAAGAACATAACAAATTGATATTATTCATAGTTGTTTAGTTCGTTAATAATTTCACATCACTTTTTATTTTTTTGCAGTGCTACAAGCAACCTCCTGACAGTATCTTATGTGGATATTACGCGTGTGAGATGTTGACAAATAATGGAAGGTATCGGACGAATCCTGAAGACGTAAGCCTCTGATACACAACCATGTGCTAATTTACTTTCTAATGATTATGCATAATAATCTTCAATTATTGTGCGTATGTGCATCTCCCTACTATAGATACTTCGTGGGGGAACCTGAGAGACAAGGACATCGAGAACATTTGTGCGGATCTGACGAGGTTCCTCCAACGTGAGATTTGCCACGAGCTGGGAGAATTCTTCGATAACGAAGGAGTGTTGATTCTAGAAGAGCACGAAAAGTTACGTCGATGGGTGTAGTAGAGGATTATCTATTTTAAATGTGGATTAATATGTGAGACTTATGTACTATTAAATGCTAGTTTGGATTATGTGGTTGATAGACACATTTGAATTTGTGGGACAAATACAAATAAATACAGGTGAATTTGGCCTACAAATACGAATACTATTGAATACGGGTGAAATTAGCGGATAAATACAAATAATAAACAAATGCAGCAAAAACTAATGAGAAATGGAAAAAAGTAGTTCCTGACGGGCGGCTTAACCACCCGCCAGCACAGAAATGCTCTGTGCTTGCGGGTGGCATAACATCACCGCTAGCAGAGAAAACCTCAGTGCTGGCGGGTGTGTTAAGTAGGCCGCCAGCATAGCGGTCCTCTGTGCTGGCGGTTGGTTTAAGGCGCCCGTCAGCACTGAGGTCCTCTGTGCTGGCGGTTGGTGTAAGTCGCCCGCCAGCACTGAGGGCCATTTGTGCTGACTGTAAGTTGCTGGCGGGTGCTGCGTCCGTCAGCATAGAGGCGTTTTAGCCGTCAGCACAAATCGTTTGTGGCCTAGTGTTGGTCATCAGTTTGATGAATGCCGAAATGCTGGCCACTGATATCTACCACCTCATGGTATCTGTATCTCAATTGATGTCAAGCACCCAGCCGCCTGCCTGTCCTCCATGATCCTTTAGCATTCATCTGCAAGAAAAATGAATGTATTGATTTTTTAGCCAATGTAAAGTTAAAATTGCAGATAATATTTGGCAAAACACTGAGCCAAACTACAAGCTCTGCAGCTAGTTATCGTGATTAAAAATTTTCCTGGCATCGGCAGCCAGATGTGAGAATGCACGATGTCATAGGTACAGTAGTACACACTACACACATATTAGCACAATAACTAGCAAGCATCATCTGTACACTAATATAGAACAAATATAATTTCTACATTACTAAGAGATTTCATCAGAGCAGAGTGCAATTGGACTAGCGAGGATGTGTACACTATACATGTCAAGAAAACATAAGTAAACATCTAGGTTGTATTGTATCACTAGCAGCATAATAGAACATCTAGTTTTAATCAACAAATTCTGGCCGAGAAAAATAGAAGCTGACATTTGCAGGTTATAGAAACAAGAACCAATCATCTAGATCACAAATTCTCAATATTGGCACCAACCCATAATGCAGATTCTAAGAGACCAACACAAAATCGACCAATCAAATCTCTATATATCGAATCCTGAGTCCAAGCTCGGACTTCTCATTGGGCCACCTCACCTAGATATATTGACTGTCGGATTCCTAGCATGGCTTTCCACAGCTGTCGGTCTGAGCTGAGCTCGCAGGCCTTTACATCCAGCACCTTCGAGACCCTTCTTTCCATGATCCACACGGACACGGCGGCTTCTACTCCGCTGTCCAAGCGACCGCGACGACAGGGGCAAAGGCAGCGGCTCTCCGCGTAGACTACCTCTGTCGTCACCAGCAGCGTTGAAGCAGCCATAGCTGGTACTCCCTCCGTCCCAAAATAAATGCAATTCTAAGATTCAAATTTTGTTCCACAAAGAATGCAACTTTGACTAATGAACCACAAAAGACAAGAGGATCTAGAAACTTCTCACACAAAAGACAAGATAATATGTAGATCTTTCTCATAAAAGACAAGGGGTATTTTTGTCATTTTACATGCCATCTTGGTTTGCGTGCTCAGTCCTAGAATTGCATTTATTTTGGGACGGAGGGAGTAGACGACTGCATGCGCGGGGCGGCAGCCACATCAGTGTCCGTCGTGCATGAAGGGTACGGTGGCAGCCGGCTGCCGGCTGCCGGTGGTGTTCACTGGTGCGCAGAAGCCTAACGTAAGGCTAGAGTTAGAGCAGGCGGAGGGATATTCACCACGTCTGTGCCCTGGAATAGCAGTTGGAAAGCTGGCTATCAATTGCGACTAACAAAGCTATTTAGTTTCGTGTAATCCTGTTGTCTGCTTCCTAGATCAATTCTGTATAACAAAGCATGCTGTATTTCTTCCTCTCGACAGGACCACCCTCTCTCTTGTTTCTCTACAGTATGCTCCCTCTGCTTTCTCTCACCATGGTTTCGATTGTTCAGTTGTTTCCATGATCCTCCTCATAGTATATGTTTTAATTTAATTTTGCTATTAAGTGAAACCCTGATATATATGGACCTTGCTTTCGTTCGAAAAAATATGTTTTAACCAATAGTGGTGACTAAAATATATTTAAGGACATGCAATTAGCGTGTAGTACTGACAACTATGATTGACATATTTATCCACCAATTTTCAGTGTGAATCAACATAATTTAATAACAATATAAAAAGTATATTTGCAGATTTAGCTATGTTGCTATGGTTTTTATTTGCATTAATAATTTATTTCAGGATCACAGTAGTTCCATTTTACTATAGCTGTCGTATAAACAATCCATGATCTTTGCAGATTTAACTAATACCTTTTCTTTGCAGTTAGATCTGAAATTAACAAGAAATAAACATTATCCATTCATATGAGGCATGCTAATTGCAGTCCAATGAAACATCGAGCTGTGAGCCAGTATTGGAGAGGAAAAGGAGAAGGGGACTGCACAGTCTATCGATCTTACCAGTGTTTGAGACGACAAGCAGCGTCGAAGGGCTATTGCGGCGTCCGGCGCGGCGTCGGTTGCGCCGGCGGAATCCTAGATCCGGGCCGACGAGAGGCTGACGCGAGGGGTGGCGAGGAGAAAGGCACGGGGCGCCACGGCGTCGATGCAGAGGAGATGGGCGGCAAGGAGAAAGGCACGAGGCGGCACGGTGTCGATGCGGAGGAGATGGGCGGCGGGAAGGCTTCCGGCACGGCGACGGTTGCGCCGGCGGAAGCCTAGCTCTGGGGCGGCGAGGGGCCGATGCGATGGGCGGTGAGGGGGAACGCACGGGGCAGCACAGCGTCGATGCGGAGGAGATGGGCGGCGGCGAGGGGAAGGCACGGGGCGGCGCTGCGTCGATGCGGAGGGGGTGGGCGGTGGCAATGAAACGGCCGATGGGTGGAGGTCACCCACGATCTATTCTGGACGTGGGATAAAAAGTCGGTGGAAAAAAAATCGGTGGATTTTTTTTTGACGATAGAGCGGTGACCGCCAGGTGAGTCCACCGGATGGGGTTCGGGTACCGAATACTATTAAGTACCCAGGGTACTATATAATATACTCATATATATATATATACACACACATCATGCGCATACATAAAAACTAAATTCAAGCAATTAACAAATGGACTAAGAGCACATTTCTCCTAAACTTAAATATTTCATCATAAATTGAAAGTGATTGGCCCAGTGAAACAATCTACAAGCTGGGAGGTGAAGTTGCCACAACAAACTGTAAAATTGGATACTGTTAATTGACCTGAGCTTTGGCTACCTGATAATTGAGCTGAGCTTGGACACAGTTAGGTTTGCACTGTGATGAAAATCAAGACATGTTTTGCAACCCACTTCAGGTGTTATGGAATGTTCATGTGGGTGGCGCTACAGCCATCCACCCCGACAATATATTGGGCTGCAGCCATCACCCATTTACTGCTAAATTATATGCTGAAATGTTACTATACGGTAGCAAAGGACGAACATACAAACTAAACAGCTATGATCAGCACAAGTTACTAAACTTGGGACACAACAACAAAACTAACTGAATTTAAGACTGCTAATAGACAGAAAACACAAGAAGATGCCCACTACTTGATTTAACTCTTCAACCTACACAAATTGTCACAAATCATTGCCACCAATGTGGGAAATCAAGCAACAGAAGGGGGAATCAAATGCTAATTGACTGAAACACTTGTAGGTGTGCCTCCTAATCGATTTAATTCCTCGATCTAACAGCCATCACAAACTATGCAATCACGCAACAATAGGAGAGATCAAATGAAACTGAGAAAAAGAGGCTCGCCGGAGGACAACAGTGAAGACTCACCTGAAGAAATCGGTTGTCCAGGATATTTAATCATGGTGGGAAGCAAGCTGCCAAGGACGAGATTGAAATCGGCCGTCTAGGATATTCATCCCTCCAACCCGAGCTGGAGGAGGCGGAGGCCGATGGCGAGCAACTACGCATTTGTCCCTCGATCCAAGATGGCGGAGGTGGAGGCGGGTGTGGGGCCGGGGGCGACGGCGATAGAACGGGGTGCGGAGGACCGAGCCACCGGCACAGCGGTGACGGATGAGGGTCGCGACGGGGTGGGCGGCCAGGGGCAGCGGCGACGGGATGGGGTCCCAGGGGGCGGGCGTGGGCGGCGGCGGTGGCGCAACGGGGATGCAGGAGAGCCGGGGGCGTCGGCGGAAGAGGTAACTGAGTCGGCTCGGAGAACTGGTGCCGGTTTTCTAGGACCACGAATATGTAACGCGACGGGACCGTGGGACGACCAGAATGAAAAAAACAGATGTGTGCGGACCAGCGGGGTGCGAGCGAGCCGGTGGCGCGTGGAAGGTGGCTCGGGTATGGAATAACTATTCCATACGCAGGGTACAGAATATAAATACCGGACATATATATTTAGTACCCTGGGTACTGAATATAAATCCGAGCCCTTCCAACGCAATCGGATCCAGCACGTGGTCGGATCAGCGCCCGGCCTTCCTCCTGTTTTCCTGGTTTTCTTCGGTCTTCCGTTTTATTTTGGTTGTTGACCCCGGGTAGATCGTGGGCATACCTCCCACCCCACCTCTGGTACCGTCCCCGTCCGCCGTTCCCCCCGTTCCGATTCATGCTCGCCGGCACTCGTCACTCGCAGAGCCCACCGGAGACTCGTCGCCGCCGGCGCCATCTGCTCCCGTCTCCGTCCGCGCCTGATTTCCCTGTGCCGCCGTCGCCACTCCTCGCCCCCTCGTGCTATCGTCGCCGTCCCCGGTGTCCTCCTCCCCAATCTCCGGTCGGGGGTCGATCCGGCAGCGGATCACGTCTGGCTTCGCCTCCTCCAGCTCGACATCAATCTCTGGATCCTCCAGCTCGAATCAATCGGTCCCCGCTCAACCGGTTCGTTGTCGTCTACCTCCGGCCCCTCCAGATCGTCGCCCTCTGTCCCCAGCCCCTGCTCGGATTGGGGGACTAACACGGCTCCTCGCCGCCAGCCTCCGCCTCCAGCTCTGGTATTTGGACAGCTTCTCCCCGTCGGCCACAGCTTCCAGGTTCGTAGTCGTACTCCATCTCCACTCCATCGGTCATCTCGTGGTTGTTTAGAGGTAGGCTGTTGCATTACTGGCCGAATTCTAGCTTCAACCAGTGCCCCCACTCCCCACATGTTGCTAGGTAGTGCTTACTCTTGTTGCAAGGTCTATGCCATTAACAGCTTCTACAGGACTAGCAGTGCTTCTTTTCTGGTAGTTCAGAGAGGTTGAGAAGGGGACGATGAATGGGATATAGAATATCGACTTAGTCTTAGTGAAGCTAGTTTATGAATTAGATCACCAGTGCGTGCCTTATTGGAAGTGGAATGTTCACTCTTCTTGGCTGTTAGCGGGAGTGAAGTCCGCCTATTAAGTTCTATCGGTGGAGCAAAGGAATGCTTTCTACTCGAGGTTTTTCAAACGTGTCTGCAATTTCTCTGGTACATCATGAGACCTCACGCAGTCATGCGTTCAAAAGGATTTAGTACCCTGGGTACTGAATATGTATGTATGTATGTATGTATGTATGTATGTATGTATGTATGTATGTATGTATGTATGTATGTATGTATGTAAGTATCTAAGTATATATATATGTATGTATGTATGTATGTATGTATGTAGGTATGTATGTATGTATGTATGTATGTATGTATGTATGTATGTATGTATGTATGTATGTATGTATGTATGTATGTATGTATGTATGTATGTATGTATGTATGTATGTATGTATGTATGTATGTATGTATAGCCATATACATTAATACATATATATAGAGAGAGAGAGAGTAAGAGCTGACTGGATATGGTCACATGATAAGTAAATAAGTAATTAATCTAATCTCTAAGCGTGAGCATTATCAACAAGTGATCAGTTGGTAAATCTTCAAAAGCAGTTTATAAACAAATAAACTTTAACAGAAAGTTTCAGAAATTACTATCTTTTTAGCATGTCACTGGTGGGCACAAAGGGGTGCAGGACCCATTTCCTAGAGGCCTCTATTTGTTTTTTCTACAGGCCTACAGCTCATCAAACACAGCAATCTCTTGCCCAAACCAGGCGGTTTGACTGAAGTTGTTCTACCAGAACATTATTATATGTAAGCTAAATATACTACTAGTCTACTACAATCGCGGCTACCAACACCATTTGAAAGGTTGGTGGGACAGTAAGACGTTGAAACGGGCAGTGAAAGAGACCATCAACACAGGTTTCAGTTATGAACCGACAGATCCTATCCTAATTACAACCGGTGATGATGGATAGAGTGGACCTAAAATTGTTACTCGATTTGCTTCTCAAGCCAGCTCGTGTCCACCACAGCCTCCCGACCCCCACACGGCCTTACCCACCCGTCTACCTCCTTCAATCCATCTCTCTCCATGTCTCCACCCCCCCCACCTTGCAACCTCCCAATCTCCTCTTGCCGGCTTGGCCCTCTCCCCGTCTCCTCCATCATCTCCCTCGCTCTCCACTCTCAGCCTGTAGGTCTCAACCCTCTCCTCTCCCCTCCCTCTTGGATCTTGCCACTATTACTCCTCTCTACGCTTGCCCCTAACTTGCACAACCGCTTATGGCAGCAGCGGGGTGAGATACGACGGTGGTCAGGGATATGTGAACTTCCTACCATTCGATTTTATTTTCAGGAATTTGGAAAAACATATACTACTTCAGAATATCTAAAAAGAGAAGGCTCTCATTTTAAGAGTAAGATAAGAGCCCACTCATTTTGAAAACACAAGGTCTAGGAGAAGGATGGCCAACAGAAAAAAAGGAAGCACAAAAAAGTAACATTCGGATGAGCAAAGTAAAAACTCATATCCTTGAGATGGGCAGCTCTCTGGCAACCCTAGGGTTAGTTAGCGGTTATCTCTGGTATTCAGGATTGTTGGGGGAGCTCCTGGGGAGGTTGTCAGCCTGGTAGTGGAGGTTGTAGTGTTGTGGGTAGGACGTTGAGGCAGCGAGAGCATCACCCATTGCGGTTGTGGGAGACATCTAATGGGCGGTGCCCACGATAGAGGCATTGGTCAAGCTTCACACAGGCAACATAGTGGTCCCATCAAGAGTATGCCATATTGGCATACAACGGCTCTGCCGGAGGTTAGAGGAGGGCGCGGGTGGTGAGGGTGCTAGCTTCATTGATTCACGTCATATGCGGTGTTGTGGCTAGAGGGAATGACGAGGGCATTGGCTCAATTGATTCATGTTTTCTACAATCGGGGAGGAAGGGGTGACACTGGCTCCAGTGTTGGTCTGGATCGGAGACGGGAACAATGGGAGATCACATAGGAGATTTGAAGCCTGAGGGACTTGGGGTGGGGGGACTGCATGATAGCTTGAGATATACTTGGAAAGAATCTCCCACTAGGGTCGTGTTCTCCATGCAGTTGCCTCCATTCTAGTTTCGTAGAAATATATGCCATGAGTTACTACATTTGCATTTTCTTTACTTTTAATTAATATATTAATCAATAGGGCCCTTGGCCCCTCCTGTTCCTTCAAAAAATATCTTGCATCCACGGTTATCAATAAAGGTTGAACAAGATCCACTTTGTAGTTTAATTTGTCATGCCCCCAATCCCCATAGATGAAGAATTTGAATCTTTTCAAATCTTATGGTTGATAGAAAACAGCACATTTTAAAGCTTGGAAGAAAAAATAGCCCACAGTTTTGCATAGTAATCACGTGAAGCAGGCGTCCCCTATGCACAACACGTTTGTTGTTTCATCTGCGGTGACAAGGCCCAACAATAGTGTTAAGAGAATCGGATCCTAGACCCATTTTACCAATTCCAATCCAAAAACGTGCTGTGAGAATATGTAGATTAGATCCCATTTCCCTAACTCTCTCATGTACAAAGAACATACACACGGGATATAAGTAAAGCTTCAGATCTTTTTCTCATTAGCTAATACACATATTGTTTCTTTATTTGTTCTTGTTAGATACTACAATTATTGGATTCTTGGTAGTTGTTTGAATTCTTTTGGAAAGATTTGGTAGTTGTTTGTGACGTTTGCGTTCAACTTTCATGCTTGTGTGCTCATTGTAAATTCAAACGGTAGCTTCTTGTGATATATTAGGGTCACGATTCGGATCTAGATCTAGAATCCAGATTCATCATGTCTTATATATGTTCATTTCTTTGTTCTTGTTAGCTATTAAAAATCAGATTCATGCTTTTGTTTTGAAAGATTTGGTTGTGAGGAACACGTTCAACTTTCATTCTTGTGTGCTTGCTGTAAAATTCAAACGGTAGTTTCTTGTGATAGAACGGTCTTGATTCAAATCTAGAATGTAATTTATCATGGCCTAAATGTTAAACCATTTCTTTTGTTGTACCTCATATGTGCCCCCTAAGTTCATCATGCGTGTTTGAGTTCCTGGCAATGAATAAGGGGTACGAACCAGAAGCAAACCACTAGAACCTTTACCATTGCATACGTGTTTCTTGGTTTCCATGCAAATTCTTTGTTCTTGTTAGATTATTAAATTAGATTGTTTGGTTGTCGTTTATATATGAGCTTCATGTTCAACTTTCATACTTTTATGCTTGCTGTAAATTCAAGCAGTAGCATCATGTGATATGCAAGGGTCTCGATTCAGATCTACACTGCAGATTCATCATGTCTTACATATATGTTCACTACTAAGGAAACAGGCTTCTGTCCCAGGCAGATTTTCACATTACTACCGGTTATTTTGGCGCCCGGTACTAATGTGAACAACAACCGGTACTAATGTGTCGTGCGAAGGGAGAGCCCCGCGGAGCTCTCTCTTGACCCACATTTGTTCCGATTCGTAATACGCACCGGTATTAATGTACCACATTAGTACCGGTGCGTATTATGAACCGGTACTAATGTGAGGCCAGCACATGAGTACCGGAGCTACAGACCATCCGATACCCAAACAAACACATTAGTACCAGAGAAAGAAAAACCCCGGTACTAATGCACATGCCCTCCCACGCGGCCTCCGATCCCACCAACACTTAGAAAAATCCCCTCCACCGCCGCCCCTCTCTCACCCGCCCTCAGCCGCACATTGATTCTTTTAATTTCTCCTCCCTCTCACCTCTCAGCCTCGGTGCCTCACCCGGCCTTATCTGTCCTCTCCTCTGTCTTCTTTTCCCCCATCTAACTCTCCCTCTCCTCTCGTAGGGGCGCAGCGCCGGCGCGCGGTTGGAGGAGGCGCCGGCACGACGCGGGGAGCCAGGAGGAGGAGCCAGGCTGCGGCGGCGGCAGGACGAGCCAGGTGCGGCTGTGGCGCGGGCCTGCTGGCCTGGCACTCCGCCGGCGCTGGGAGCAGGCCTCGGCTGTAGGGGCCGGGCACGGAGGCCGCTCCGACCCGGCGCGCAGGGGTGCGGCACAAGAGGCGGCCGCCGGGGCGAGCAGGCCGTGGCGGGAGGCCAGCCCGGCCGCAGCGAGCCAGCGTGCAGATCCAGGAGGCGCCTTGGCTGCAGTGGTTTCTTGTGTTCTTGTTTGTCGAATCTTGTGTTCTTGTTCCAGCGAGATTGCGTTCTTGTGTTCTTCTTCCAGCGAGATTTTTGCCGAATCTGTGAGTGGTTTTTTGTGAAATCTTGTGAAATAATGCATGTGATGAAAATGTATGTTTATTGAATTTGTGTGAGATTGTATATGATGTATGAGAAGACTTGTAAAATCTTGTAGTTGTATGTGCTTGGTCAGTTGTTCTTATGACTGAGAATGAGAAGTAAAGAAAGTGAGAAAGAAAAGAGAAGAAAAGAAAGGAAAGGAAAAGGAAAAGGAAAGAAAAAAAGACCGGTGGTGCCTGGCACATTAGTACCGGGCCTCGTCCCCACCCGGTACTAATGTGCACATTTGTACTGGTTTCTCATTAGTACCGAATAAACAATATCGGTTTGGGAACCAGTACTAAAGGGGAGTCCCCACCCGGCACTAAAGCCTGTTTCCCTAGTAGTGGTTATATAGTTTCTTTGTTCTTGTTATTAGATACTAAAATTGGATTCATAGTTGTTTGAATTTTTTATTACAACGATTTGGTAGTTGTTTTGTGGGGTTCACGTTCAACTTTCATGCTTGCATTTGTGTGCTCGCTGTAAATTGAAGCAGTAGCTTCTTGTAATATATAGGGGTCTCCATTCAGAAGTAGACTGCAAATTCATCATGGCTTATATATGATTATTATTTTTTGTTATTTTTATTAGATGTTAAAATTATCAGATTCTTGGTAATTGTTTGTTTTTTCCAAAAGATTTGGTAGTTGTTTGTGAGGTCCATGATCAATGTTGTGTGCTTCCTGTGATATCAAGGTCTTGATTCAGATCTAGATTGCAGATATATCATGACTTTTTTAGACTGATTTATCATGACTTATGTGTGTTAAACCATTTCGTATGCTGCATCATTCCCTAGCATGTACGTACTCTCTGGTAAAAAGTTTTTTATCCCCTGTGTTTTCTAGATGCTGAAACTGTAAAGATGTAAAAGATTTTGGCTTGCTTCAAATAAAAGCCCCGTTTCAAAAAAAAAACAGAGAGAGAGAAATCAAAATCAGGTGGGGACGAGCGGCGAAAGAGTGCCAGTCATTGCTGCTGGTATAAAGAAAGAAAAGAAAGTAGGGGCAGTCATTGTGGGCCGTTTTGTACGCTATCTTCTGTTTTGGTTGTCTGCGGAAGCCCACTACATCTCTTTTAATAGGAGGCCCAGGAAGCTTAGCTCAGGGCAGGCAAACACGGGGGTAGTGAGTGCCTGAGTGGTAGCGGTGGCGGCACGAGAAGCTCCAGACGACAACGACGGCACCAGTTTGGAGCTCAGGGCGTTGGCAGTTCGCGAGACAGAGGCAAGCCACTAGCCGGCGCTCCAGCTCCCGCACTGCTGCCTGCGTCAGGGTGCTCCGATCCATGTCCTCCTGGCTTGCCGCCAGGCTAAGGTTCACCCCCAAACATCACGCTCTGCACGCACGCGCACACCCAAAGCCAAAATAGAATCACCACCAAGAAAGAAGAGAACATGGGATATTTCTTGGTGTGTTGCTGAGCACTGATCAAGAGACAACGACACCTTTTTACCTTGAGGGACTACATGGCGTCGGAAGCCTCCTCCTTCCAACCGCCGCGGCAGCACGTGTGGCTAAAGGAGTGGAAGTGTTACACTCAAAAATGATAACTAAGCCAGATCAGACTGCGCCATTCGGTCTGATCGGGTTAACCAAGCGGTCTGGCCAGGTGCTCTGTAGTCGGTCTGGCAAAAAGTGCCACGCGGTCTAACCACGTGACCCAGGCGGTTAGACCGCTCTGCTCGGAGTCTGAACTGAATTAAGGAATCCTAGTAGATCTCGAGTTGTAAAAGATTTTCTTGCAGGGCAAGACCTCTAACTCTATAAATATAAAGGAATGTGACCGATTGAGACTACCATCCAATCGAACAATCAATTTTTTTTTCAAACTCTAGCTTTTTCAACTCCTTTTGCTCTCCTCTTTCGTCTCCACGGCGGTTGAGAAAGTTCTGAGTGACCTGCCGATCTCAGAGCAACCTAGGTGTGTTTCTCCCGACGGGGTCCCTCCCGGAGTAATAATCTTAGGTTTTCGGCGATTTTCAGACCGGTCCGTGCTAGGGATTTCGACGAATTGATTTCCAATCTTCGCACGATCTATTGATCTAACACATTGTGTGTTGGAACGAAAAAACGTCTAACAGGAAGACTCCTCACCAAGGGGTCAGCGAGCAAGGGAAGGAGCAACAGGCCAACAGGCCAACAGCACCAGGCGGCGGCGGGCGGTGGAATTCCCTCGGAATTTTTTTTATATATTTTTTTCTAATTTGCAAATTTATACTACCGTTTTGAAATTTTACAAAAATATACCACCAACGTCGTGGGCCACGGCGGTTGCAGTCTAACCGCCGTGGCGTACGGCGTTTAGTCTCTAACGCCGTACGCCACGGCGGTTAGACTGCAACCGTCTTGGCCCACGGCGGTTGGAGGGCAACGACGGCGGTTTGTCCTAGGCGTCGTGGCCCACGGCGGTTAAGGTCAATTGGTTATTTTTTACTTTATGAAAGTAAAAAAGGAAATTGAGGAATATTGCCTCAATTATTAAGAACACAATCACAATAAGATCCAGTTCAAATATTACAGTACCATGATTCAAATGAAATAGTAGTTTAAATATTACAGCACTGCAGGAAAGTCTACAACATCATACAAAATGACAAACTTCAGCCATTCTTGCGATGTGACGACGAAGGTTTAGCTTTCTTGCTAACTTTTATAGTAGGTGGATTAGCAACACACGGGTCTACTGGTGGAGCATAATGTCCACCCCAAGGAGGTTTCTCTCCTCTTGCAATGGCATCTGCAGTTTTTTCTTGCAAATAATGATGCATGTCTGGTGGAGCATAAAGAGCATCCCAAGGAGGTTCCTCTCCTCTTGCAATGGCATCTGCAGTTTTTCCTTGCAAATAACGAAGGATACATCTTTCGAACGTGCTCATTTTCTTCGGATGAGGTGGTGTATTTGTGTTTTTCCCCTTGTGGTGTGAGGAATCATGATCACCATTACCATCCTCACCCCCTCCGGCAGCAGCAGTAGACATCTCTAGTTACTGTTACAAAATATCTAATTTAATTACACTATTCAAAACTAATTTAACTCATTACATAAAATAAATAGAAGAAACATACCTAAGAGAGAGTAGCAACCAGAGGGGAGAGGGAGGTGGCGGTAGGGGAGTAGCAGCGAGAGGGGAGAGGGAGGTGGCGGTAGGGTGGGGCGGGACTGCTGGTTTGAACCGTCGCCCTCTATATAAGCGCGGCAGCCGCCGTCCGCCACGGCGGTTGGAACCTACCGCCGTGGCCCACGACGGTCGCAATGATTTTTTTAACTTTATGACAAAGAAAACGAGCGGGTAATAACGACAAGCGAAGTGACATAATAAAAAGTAGTCATCATCACAAATAAGAGTGCTGCTGTCTGAACAATATGCAAGCTAATCTAGCAACGTCTCTTCTTGTGGTGCAGCCTGTCTGCTCGCGCTGCGGCCGGCGTCTGGTCGCGAGGGTACGTCAACGGGTCAGGTGGGTGGATGTGCCAACGCCTAGCATCAGCAGCAGCATCCGGTGTCGCCATCGCCGCCGGTGACCCTGCAACCTGGTGGGACGACCCTGGCAACCCGCTCGCCTGTGTGCCTGTGGGTCCCGCGCCTAGTAGCTACATGCATCCTCCCTCCTGTGTCCACGTGGCTGACGCGCCTCGTAGCTGCGACCCTCCGAGCTCCTCCTGCGTCGTCCCACCGTGCAAGAAGTCGAAGTCGTCCAGGTTGAAGTCGTCGAACGCTCCCGTCTGGTCGTCTAGGCTGGAGTCAGAAGGCTCGCCGGTGCCGACAAAATCTGGAACAAATAACATTATTAAATCATGAATCATAATTAATAGATTTTTGTATTTGTATATAGTTAGAGATATAATTGTGGTCGTTACCTGTGTGAAGAGCAGTGCCAGTGGACGAGGAAGGAACAACTGCTGGTGGTACTACTGGTGGTGCTCGTGCAGGTGCTGCTGTAGGTCCTCGTGGTACTGGTGCTGCTGCTGCTCTGGGAACTGGTCCCCCTAGAGGATGCATCCTCCAGGGGGTAGGATGCACCGGAGGGCGCGACGCGTAGAAAGTGGCAGGGAAGGGTGGTCGTGACGACGACGACAGTGCCTGGTGCGAGCGACCAGTCGAGGCGGAGCTGGAGGACAACTGGGGGTACTGTGGAAACAGTGGTAGAGCCGGGTTACCGCGGTAGTTGACCGCGGTAAGAAACCTCGTGGTGATACCCTGCATCCTCTCCCACGTGTGCTCGATATCCTGGTGGGTCATGAGGTGCAGCCTCGCCCTCGACTCTGCAAGAATATGCGAGATGTCCGCAATCACGTCGTACTGCAAAAGAAATTATTAGTAAATGTTACAATGTTTAGTACGATAAGAATAATTAGTTGCATTTTCAAACTCACCGCGGAGTCGTAGTGCTGATCCCGTCGCACCGGGTAGGTGACAGCAGGAACGATCACCCTCGTCGCGTCCGGAACCGGCGCTAGTGGCTGTGGTGGAACGAACATCACACGCGTCCGAGTCCTCGGGGTGTACCACAGGATGTACGCCTCCCACGCCGTGTCGTCGTGGGGCCGCTCCTCGGTGATGACGTTCTCCGCCGTGGTAGCCCAAGCGTCCACGTACGGCTGCACCCTCTGAACCCAAGAAACACGTCCCGGGACTCCCCTCCGAGACCACCTACCACAAATTAAACATATTCGTCAGCGGCTCAATCTTTGAACGCGGAATTAAATTTAGAAATTGACGAGAACTCACCTATGAGCGTCCGGCGGAACAGTGTGCACCACAAGTAGAGGCGACTCCTGGTACAGGCCGAACTGTCTCATCACCCTGTGGACGGCGTACTCCTCCACGTACATCACCCTGTGGTCTCGGAAGCAAAAGGACGAGAGGCCCTGTGGTGCGCGGGCCGTGACAGCCGCCTCTGAGTACGGCGTCCACCTGACATCCGCGTCCGTCAGAGAGTCGAACAGTCCGACGAAGTCCTTGTACGCCCTCTTCGTCTGCTCGTGAGCGTACGAGGTCTGCATACAAACGAAATGTGAATTGACCAAACTAGACAACATGGAGAGACAAATTAAAAGTGAAAGTTAAGAAATTACCGTCCGCAGGCACCAGAGCAATCCCATGGTAAAACGGTCGCTGGGGTCATGACCCTCTGGCAGGGGCTCGTACGCCTCGTGGGAGACGCAGGGTCGACTAATCAGAAACCGCTCGTGGCACCAGAGCTGAAGAAGAAGAGGACAGCCGAGAAGGATCGCCTGGTCAGAACGACCCTTCAACACCCCCGAGCACAGGCCCCTGTACGTGCAGGCAAGAACAGCGTTGCCCCAACTGATCTGGGGCACCACGTCCAAGGGCGCCTCGGCGATCCTCCGAGCGTGGGGGAGCAAGTACCTCGACACCGCGTCTCCCTGCGAACTGCAGAACAACACGAATCCAAACAGCCATAATAGGTACGCCTCGAAGAACCTGTCGACTGTCTCGTCCTCGGTCTCATCTGGCAGGTAATCAGCCTACACAAACAAAATCAAACGTTAGTACCATTGTCTCCATATATTCAAAAACGAAGAAAAATATAAGGTGAAGGTACGTACGTTGAACTAGTGCAACCAGCTCAAGGTGGGTCCGTGAGCGTTCGTGAACTCCTGGTACGGGACGGGGGCGCGATCGTTCCGAGGAACGTTCGCGAACCGAGCAAGGAACTCAGTACGCCAGTCTGCCGAGATGTCCACAGGCCCCATCGGCTCGCCCTCACAAGGTAGGCCCATCAACAGGGACGTGTCCTCAAGAGTCACCGTCAGCTCGCCGACGGTGAAGTGGAACGTGTGGGTCTTCGGCCTCCAGTGGTCCAGAAGCGCGCAAAGGAGGGAGAAGTCGAACTGGAACCGCGTGATGCGATCCTTACGATGAATCGCGTCCCGCAGCCTGTCCCCCTCGACTAACCGCGCTACATGCAGTAGTCCTGCAGCGCGTAGCCTGAAACAAATAAGGTAAATTTATTAGTTAATAACAAAAGTATAAATAAAGGTACATATAACAAAGGTAAATTCACGTACTTGGAAACCCAACGGTCATGGATCGGCAACAACGTCCGCATAGTGCGAGAACGTACGTGTCCAAGATCCTCTCCGAGGACGGCGGACAGGTACGAGCGGTGCCTGCGGTCGACCTAAGCCTCCAACAACTCGGGCGTCACGTACGCCGCAGCCCGAGCCTGATCCTGAGCCTGATCCATAGCTGAAGCTGCATACAAAAAATAAATTAACAATTAAAAAAACTAGATAAAGTAATCTCTGCATTTTCTACATTTTCTAGAACAGATAAAGTAATTTTCTAAAATTTGTAAACAACATAAAGTAATTTTCTAAAATTTCTACAACATGAAAACTAATTTTCTACAGTTTCTAAAACAGATAAAGTAATTTTCTAGAATTTCTAAACAAGATAAAGTGATTTTCTACAATTTCTACAACATGAAAACTATTTTTTTACATTTTTTACATTTTCTAGAACAGAAAAAGTAATTTTCTAGAATTTCTAAACAAGTCCAAATAATTTTCTACAATTTATACAACATGGAAACTATTTTTCTACATTTTCTAGAACATATAAAGTAATTTTCGATAATTTCTAAACAATATAAAGTAATTTCCTAAATTTCTGAACTAATTTCTACATTTTCTACAACAGATAAAGTAATTTCTAAATGTTTTAAACTAATTTCTAAATTTTCTAAATTAATTTCTAAATATTCTAAACTAAAATCTAATTATCTACACTAATTACACTAATTAAAAAAGAAAGAAAATGTACCTGAGAGACGAGGGAGGGAGAGGCTGCGGCGGTAGGGGTGGGGGACGGCGGCCGCCGTCGCCCCTTTATATAGGTGCGCCAGCCGTCGTGAGCCACGGTGATTAGGTCCTACCGCCGTGGCCTACGGCGGTAGCAACTTCTACCGCCGTGGCCCATGGCGTAAGTTGCCGCGGGCCCATAGACGGGATCGGACCGTTGGCGGTAGCCCCACCGCCGTGGCCGACGGCGTTTGGACTGCCTGCCACCGTGGGCCACGGCGGTTGGGCCTATCCGCCGTGGCCCACGGTGTTGGTGGTATATTTTTGTAAAATTTCAAAATGGTAGTATAATTTTACAAATTAGGAAAAAAATATTAAAAAAAATTATTCCCTCGCGTAGGCAGGAACGGACTCGCGCACGGCACTCAGCGAGTTGTGACAGCGCGCCTGTGCGTGCTCGGTGCTCTGTTGTGCTGTGTTGCCCTTGTGGGCCTGGAACACTTGTATTTGGGCTAATATTATTGAGGGGTAGTGGGCTTAACTGGATTGGCCCTAGTATGTATGCACCCACAGAATTTTCATCTCTTTTCTCTTTTTTTAGAAAATTTTCATCCCTTTTCTTGTTTTCGGTATATTCCAACGTGGGTGAAATTCAACTAAAAATGTTTATAATGAATCCTCTTATAGACTCATTCAACCAAACATTTTATTTTTCCATGGAATTTCCCACATATTGGAATATACCGAAACAAGAAAATAATGCTTCAGAGAAACTTTTGCTGAAACCTTTCTAAAGTATTTTTAATTTGAGTTTTGCTGACTACGGAGAGATACCATAGAAAATTTCAATGCAGGGAGCATAGATTATAGTAGCAAATAGAAAAACAAATGATGTTAAATATGACTTGTGCAAGTAATTTTTTGAAACCAACACGACAAGTATCCCACTTGAAAGCTTCCATTTAATTAAAAGCCACTACAGGAGCAGGAATTTTCCAGCACAGCCTAGTGGGGAGGAGGAGGAAGAGGGGATGTAAAGAGACCTAAATTACATCCAACAAGGAACACCGGAGCTTGAGGGGCTTGATGTCGACACGGTGTAGGGCACGATGCACCCAGAGAGCGACGTCTTCCTATAGCTGCTAAGTAAGGTTGCACGATGACAGAGGTGCATCACATAAAAGACAATCATGGTCATGGCCTTCCGAAACACCCATAGAAGAGTGTCGTGGTGTGGCCGACGGTTAAGTGTAGGCCATCGAAGAGCTCGACAATAAATTACATGATATGTCATGGTGAAAACAACAATGCACACCTCAGAAGGAATCTTGCCCAAAATAGGACCAATCATGGGAAGCTACAAAGAGGTGATCGACTTTCTTTGCCGCGCTCGCACAAAAGGGGCAATTCGGCAAGTCAGGAGCGTCATGCCGATGAAGAGACACAGGAGTGTGTCCACCCATACAAGGATCTAGAAGAAAATTTTAACCTTTTTGTAGGATAAGCCTTCCCATTTGAGGCCCTCCCTCCGAGTGCGAAGAATGTTGCATGACCAATTATCATCTGGGTATTGTTGAAGCATCACTGCGGCCATGGCTCCCTAGAAGTGCCATCTTGACCCCCGCAGTGGAGGTTAGGGGGTGGAGTCTAACCACTTGTGCGAGCAGTTCAAGGGTTTTGTTGCATATTTACTCTAATATGACAATTTATATCAGTATGTGGTCCCTATGTGTTTGCACCACACATTAGTTCTTGATAATAAGGTGTATCATCCCTACGATCCATCGCCTTTCTCCTAATGCATTACAAATCAACTATGGTCCATTTGAGTGTTCTATATGTACTGTGATATGTATGCACCTTTGGTTTGTGTACTAAAAGAACTATGTTTAGTATTTTGCGTGTTTTGTTATGCGTTTTTGAGAACTTTCCTGAGCAAATATTTCATCAAGAAGGAGCAAGAGAAATTTAGAACCCATGTGAACTGAAGAGAAACACAAAAGGAAAACAACATTGAAAGGAAATAGAGAAATGACCTACTACTAATAATAACAAAGAAAACTAACCATTTGAGATAATAAAGTGCCACAAATCGACCATTTTGGTCGAGATCCAACTGTTTGCTTCCTCAATAACATCCTTGATCACATTGAGTGTGTATGATACCTTCTGATTGGACACCCCTATTATTGCTCTCCAGCCAGATCTTCCAAATAGTGAGCATGACTAACATGTTAGTTGGTGTATGACAGTCCCAAAATGTAGTGGACTCCATCACAAATCGCAAGAAACCCCCCCCCCGACCAACCTGAAGGGTGAGAAACGAAAGCCCGCGGATCACCCTTGACCTTTCTTACAATTTCGACCACTATGTCTCCTCCTACTTCTACTTCACAAATTAGGGCAAGGAACACGAGCGGGAAAACAAATGAACAACCCCAATGGATGTGTGTAATAACTTTGGGTCAGCTATCCCATCAATTACAGTTTTGAGTGCAGGTGTGGCAGGTTGTGGATAGCTGCAACATGATTACTTTAGCCGCAAACTTCTTTTAATTCAATCATGAGTGCTGTTAATCCTCAAACAATTAGCTGCAATAATGGTTGGCTAGTCTTGTGGCCAAGTCCACAAAGACCTTCAACGCAAGAAGCATTTGTTTAGTCGGGCATGATCAAGAACCAGATGGTCGCATCGAGTGGCAACCTCAAAATCGAAGGCATCACAATATCAATGCTCAAGTAGTAAAATCAAATCTCCAAGGAAAAGAATTGACAATCAAATATCCATTGGATTAATGAAGGAACTCAGCAAGATATGAACTAAAACAGAAACCAATATCGAGGGGAGCAGGCAGGGCTTTCTGAGCAAAGTTGATTGGAGCGATTCACGAGAGAGGAAGCACTTGGTCTCCAAGAGAAAATATCATGGATGGAGGGTGCAACACTTGGTGAGTGGAGGAGGTGGAGGAGGACATCGTGATGGCACGACCTTGCTAGATCGAGAAGAAAGTGGGTGTTTGCGGGTTTTTGTGGACCACCGGCATTATTCATGGACGTAGCAATGTTGAACTTCTTTGGCTGCATCTGATTAGCATACGAGCCGCTTTGTCCATGAAGGCAAAAATTGTGGTGTGAGCTGGTGGGTCATGTTAATAACTCATCCCGCTTGCATTCCTAATTTCAGTCATCCCTATAATTATAGGGAGGCGAACATCCTTAAAGTAAAATTACACTTACCAATTATACACTGGCTAGATTCTAGGAATATTCTTAGAGACAAAGGAGACTACACCCTCGATACTAGTGAGATGCCTTGCCGCCGCACCATTACAGCCTCCTTCTCTTCTCCATTTAGGATCATCCTTGCCCCTTGGAAATAAGTCCTTTGGATATTCCCCGGAGTCTTGCTCCCTAACTGACTACCTATCACCTCTTGGCGCATCATTTGGGGGACATAACTTTCCCAACTTGGAGTTTGTTCCGCCCGCACACCTTTCTCAAGGTTCTTTGGGTAAAACCTTATGAGGAGACTTTGTTCCATGCGACTTAGAGTTCGGTCTTCAAGAAAAGCCCCAGCATCATATTCGTAAACCATCCTTAAAAAAGGCTAATATGACATCTAAAGCTCATTCCGAAGGTGGTTTGCCAACAATGTTGAAACATTTAATGAATGACTTAGCGACCTTTTTGTAGCCTTTCAGGCGTCAATCTAGGAAGCCCTCTTTAAGAGGTTCGCATGATAGCTTGATGGATAGAGGGGGGGAGTATAGCTTGAACCAACATTCCCTGTTAAAGACATAACCCAAAAGTTTTGTGACCAATCCCTTGGCACCCGCAAAACAATCTAGGATGGCACAAAAATCATCTGGGTATGGTTTTTTTAGAAAATAGAAAAATACATGTGAACTCTATGACCGCACACAACCAAAATTTTACAATAAATTCAGCCCAATATCTAATCACAAATACATATGGAAGGAGCATACAAAAAGGGAAGTAACCAAAAACAGGGTCCATTATTCTTCTCCATCCATTATTAGTGAAATTTTCCAAAAAAAAGCAGCCATCAAAGCTTTGCTACCAAACATACAATCTTCCATGTATCCTTATGCATACTGCAGAAAATTACAATCAATATGTTCCCCTAAGGAATCTGACCTAAAAATGTCTCTAAATGTCGTAGTTGAGGTCTAATAGAATCAAGATCGAGTTTTCACTCGAATGTAACCAATGGTTGTTAGAGGAAATTCTCTCTCCAACATATAGACCTTTGTACAAATTGGCCTAGCTAAGCTAGTAGGTGTTCATAGGCACATGTTCCATTACATCAATTATACTATAGTATGGTTAAGATAGTTCTCTATGAAATGATGAAAACGAGTGATTTGAAAGTTCAAAAGAAATTAAAATACCTTTGGTGGAAGATTTTTATAAGAAAACTATAGTTCTTCAGAAGATCTATAACTTTTGTGGTTCTTAATTTTTTTTAATTGAAGTTATTTAGAGCCAAAAACAAACACATAAAGATTCAACTACATAGTGAAAAAATTGAGTAGAACACTCCACATTGACATCAATGACTAATGAGTGTCCAAGGAAGCTCTCGGCAAACATGGCAGCATGTACCTGGAAAACCTCACCGGTGGCCATGCTCTGGGCTTTCTGCGAGCGAAGAGAGAAGAAAATCACTGTTGTGAATGGAAGGTAATTAAGGAAGGGTGGAGACACGAATTAGGGCTCGAGGAAGGCATTACCTAAGCATACCAGCAGGCACCAGAGACGGATCGGAAGTTTCAGCCAGGGAAACAGCCTCTCCTCACTGAACAGGACAAGAACACGTGGACAGGTTGGGGGATGCATTAGTTTCTCAAGAAAAGTATGGGATGGCATGTCGTGAATGAATTAGAGAGGAGTTGGAGTGCTCAATTCCACCAGTGTCCAGCGGACATCAGATAATTTTGTGGACGGTCATTGTCGGGGTTTGTTACCGCCGGCAAGTAAATTTATACGATCGTGTGTCGGGAACCGCACGGTGGCACAAGAGACACTAGGGATTATACTGGTTCGGGCCTCCGGAGAGTAATACCCTACGTCCAGTTTGAGGGGGGGAGTGTTCTTTATGCTCAAAGGTAGTAGTAGGGGTTACAAACTGGTCGGGAAAGGGTCTCTGAGCCCAAGTCCTTGGTGCGCATGCACGTGGTTCTCGTAGCAGAGTCCTGCATACGTGTGGGTGAGTGAACGACTATGAGATGATATGAGATGAGATCTCGATACTGTGACCCCATCCTCCCCCTTTTATAGTTGAAAGGGAGAGGGCACAGGGGGTAAAACAGGAATAGAAACTAGATTACAGTGTAGGGTGTCCTTCTCCACGTCGCGCAGCCACCCGGACGTGAAGGACCCGTCACATCAGGAGTGGGCCCCGGCTGTGGTTGCCTCCTCCGCGAAGGCTAGGCCGGCCGGGGACGGAAACTACTCGTGTGAACGAGTAGTTGGAGGCGGGACGGAAACTACTCGTGCGAACGAGTAGCCGGAGACGAGACGGAAACTACTCGTGCGGACGAGTAGTCGTGGCGGGGGCGAAAACTTGTCGTTCGAGCCGCCACGTGGACAGAAACTTGTCAGACGGACCTCCAAGTACTCGGAAGCTTGCTGGACGAGCCGCCAAGTACTCGGAGGTGAGTGGTGCCCGCGCGTGCAGGACGCCAAGCACTCGGTCTTGACGGAAACTGGTCGTACGGGTTGCCAAGTGCTCGGGGACGGAGTACTCGTCGTACAGGCCACCAAGTATTCGGACTGTAGCCCGTACTTCCCTTTTTGGCAGTTGCGGTGGGCCCTGGTCTAGGCCCTCATCAGTCATCGATGGTGAAGTTGATGGGTGCAGCGGACACAAAGGTAGGATTGAACAAGATTGAATAGAAATATCTACACATAGAGGAGGATCAATTAGGTGAGGGATTCAGGAGCTTACTCGGCCAAGTGCTTGAACGAACGGTGATGTGTGGCACGTAGGAAACCTCACCGCTAGCGGTGCCCTCTTCATGGCGATGTGTGTCACCGGACATAACTCCAACTCTAGGCTTTGCTGATGAAGTGTCAGTGACACAGAGTGTGTGACAAGGAGTTTGACGACTCGGACGGCCAATTGGGTTGGTCACCGTAGATTGGAGCCGTATCTTTCTGGTCAATATACGTTCATACATTGCTCTACTCATTCAATGTGGTAGGATGTCAGTTAAAGGCAGTGTTGGATGACAGCTTGAACGCAGTGCTAATCATTTGAAATATATTTGAATGGATGTGAGGAAGTTATTATTGCAATTAGATGTTAATGTGCCAAATATGGAAGCAAACATTTATTGTTGAAATCATCAATATGTCAAATATGCATGACTACAATTATTGTTTGGAAGTGAGAGAGAGCTCCATACTTACAGTGGGCATAAGGTGTGTGGGCTAAGGCTGGAACTGGGCTCCTGATGGTGTTGGTCCTACCATTTTCTTGCTTAATCCTACAACCAAAACACCAACATTAGCTGGAAAATGTTTGACCTTTATTGGCATTATCTGAAGAAGCACTAATTGCATAAAAATGTTTGTTTGTTTGTGTGTGTGTGTGTGTGGAAAAGCAAAAGTTCAAGCCAATCTTTATTGCTATCATTTGTATGGTTATTCTCATATTTGTGATGTTATTATTACAGGGCAAGCAGCCTGTGGTGGAGGTGCAACTACCGCCATTATTGGAGGATGTGCCGGCAGTGATGTCAGTGGGAGAGAAGGAAAAGCTAGAATGGTTTAATGTGCTACTACGTACGAAGTTTTGGAAGCCATGCGTGGAGCATGCAGTTGAGAATAGGGCAGATAAGTGCATGTTTTGCCTCCAATGCTACAATTTGAGTTGCCCACATTATACCCATGACGAGCCCGAGCACCGCGTCCTCAAGATCCGACACTACGTCTACCGCTATGTCGTCCTTGCCAAGGACATGCAGGACCTCGGCATTGATGTGTCAAGGATACAGGTATGGTTATTTGGATTATTGCTTAATTTTTTTATCAGATGAATATGCTTATGTATTTTATCCATGACACGTAAGTTTGTAACTAACAAAAAATGAATGTCTATCACACACTAACTCCACATGCATGAGATGTATGTTGATATACATAGATAATAAATTAATAATGAGATTTATATGTTCAAGGTTTGTTTGGATTATCTGGATTACTTTTCAAGGATACATGTACTGTCATTATTGGATTATTGCATTAGCGTATTTGTCAATGAGGATACATATTCCTAGCAGTGACGCAGTTACCACAAATGCATATGTATGACACACTAGCTCCACATAGTTGATGTGTGCTGAAGACATTTGTATAATGCCATGTTTAATGTTGTTTAACTCAATAAATGTACTTTCCACTATGTTTGTATTTGTAGTCATATATTATCAATGGACAAAGGGTGGTCCATTTGAGGCCCATGAACAGGTCCAAGTTGTTCAGGCCTCCAGCAGGGGCACCTCGTTGCTCAACTTGTGGTTGTTGGCTCTGCGTTTATCCCAACTCATTCTGCTCACTTACCTGCCAGGTTCATTTTTCACACAGCTACTAGTTCGTTAAAGAATAAAATGCTAGTTAATTTCACCATTTCGTATCGAATAAGTATACCCAAGACCTCTGTTCCGATTTTTCATTTCTTCTCAGGAGGAAGTGGACGTGTCCAAAGATGACTTCTCAGGGCCTGAAGCTGAGCGGCGCTACAGGAACCATCAAACAAATATGCTTAAAGAAACAGACCCATCTGAGGAACCACCTGAGGCTCTAGAGGACCATGTACCCGAGGCTCAGGATGACCATGTTGTGGCTGAAGTAGCTGAGCAAGAGGATGAGCCACCGGCGACAAGCCAGAGCCGCTCATTCCGTAGAAGGGGGCGCAAGGGTGTGCTAGCTAGGGCACCATTCTTCTGATATGTTACTTGAGGGAGTTGAACAAATGAACTTGAACTATAGAGCTGTTGAACTCAACAAAAGTATCCATAGTTGATGGACCATTTTCATTGTTGTTAATGTTATTGGTGTGGTTAAACTTGTCGTAGCATGTAACATTTGTCAGCCTAGTAGGGTACTTTTTTCTATTTGTTGTCTCTAAATTTGTCGACCTAGTGTGATTCGACTTGATTCGTTATCAAATTGTGGAGAAATACTCGACTCCGACCAGTGTGAGGTAATGAAGTAGAAGGATCATAAGTTGGTAGCCTGGCCAAGCAAATGGAGGGCAGCAACTATCTAAGTCAGCTCGATGGTTTATTGTAAGGCATTCACAAAGTTGTGGGCTATATACTTCGGCATGCAAATCAATGTGGCCTGCCTTCTCGTTGCAGCAGTTGTGTGTGTGTGTGTGTGTGTGTGTGTGTGTGTGTGTGTGTGTGTGTGTGTGATGGGGGTAATTAAATTCTTAAGACTTAGGGAAAATACACATCCCATTCTATGTATAAATAGGGGTCTCATGCCAGTCTTAGTTATATGTGACACCATTTCCGGTCTGACAGGTTTTGGCCCGCCCAAAATGCTTAATGGGATGGGCTTGAGCAGAGCAAATGAAGTCCCAAAAAAAATTCTCAACCGCAGCCCGACCAAAACTATTTAAATAAATTATTTTTTCACTGAAAAAGATCAGACAGTACGAGCACGACTTGGGTCCGGCCCAAAAAAGATGCCCGCAACCGCCCATGCATGACAGCCGTGGGTGGGATTTTTTTTTACTCGAAAAAGTCAGCCTTTTTTTTTTGCTCGACTCGTAAAATGCTAAGATCTAGTCTGTGTGGAAGTCTTTATAGGGACATTAATTTATATGTCATATCTACATTTTTGCTGACTTGGGAAGGTCTTTATAGGGAGCAGGGGCGTAGCCACAAGGGGGGCGCGCAGGGGCCTGGCCCCCCCTGATGCCACAGCTTTTCCACAGCAGAACTTATTAATCTCGTTACTAATGACACTTGTGAAGCAAGAATGACCGGCCACATTCATGAATCATGACTAGTTTATTATTCTGCATTCCGTGGCTCCAAATGAGAATTAGAGTACTAGACTACCCAAAGGCCAAAGCCAAGCAGATGCACGTGTTAGGATATCTGTATCCAAGACAGCCTGCAATTGACGTTTGGCACTTGTGTTCCTTCATGCCACTAGCTGTCACTCTGGTGCTTCTTTATGAAGAAAAAATTGTTGCTGGCCGGCTGATCCGCCTTCAAACTCCAGGGCACTTTGCGGTGAGAGTTGACAAATAAAAATGCTAAAACACCAACAATTTGAGACGGTGGGAGTAGACAACTAGTTCAAATTTGTCTTTATACATATGTCATATATAATCGTTATTAGTATTGTTCAGTTGGCCCCCCCTATCCTTGGATCCTGGCTACGCCCCTGATAGGGAGAGAGTGTGTGTGAGAGAGAGAGGATGGAGTTTCATGAAAGAGAAATTTCATCCCCATGAAACCGGTCAGACACAATTATCTAGTTTGCAATTAGGTAATTGTGCAATTAAGCTATACATTGATTCTGTCCATTAGACCATTATCCCAGCATATAATGTATCTTAGAGTTGAAGTTGTTGGTCCAATTGTGGTTGAGTTGATGGATTTAGTACTACTTTGTGACTGACTATGTGACTGCATATACCATCAGTGATCAGTGGGACTGAACTTTGCTTTCTGGTTGGAAAAAGTTCAGTCCCAATGTAGGAGAGGAAAAAAAATCGTAACGACCCGAATTTCAAGGTAAGCAACCTCTTGTCCTGAACTTTCGCATCCTGCCTACAACAATATGTCAGTGTACAAAAACAAGGACCATAGTCTCCTCAGCAGCCTGCTATCGTTTTAGCGCCCGCACGTCCGCTAAAAATTTCTTATTAGAGGTTCTGTTGCAACACATCAAAAATATGCAGTTAAAAAAAATGGATTTGTTTTTCGATTTCAACGCGCGCACGACGACGTATACTGACTGGCGTAGCCAAGAGGGGCCTGGCAAGGGTTATGGCCCTTCTATAGTTTGTAATTCTCTACTAAAAAATTCAATTTTGAGCAAAATTTTAGATAAATTAGCATTGTTGTTCCCTCAACAATAAAAAATATCAATTTCTGACTATGTCACTGAATATACCATCAGTGATCAGTGGGACTGAACTTTGCTTTCTGGTTGGAAAAAGTGTCTGTCTTGGAGAGGGAAAAAAACGTAACGCCCCGAATTTCAAGGTAAGCAACTCTTGTCCAGAACTTTCGCATCCTGCGTAACAATTTGTCAGTGTACGAAAACAAGGACCATAGTCTCCTCAGCAGCCTGCTATCGTTTTAGCGCGGGCCGATAAAAATTTATTATTAGAGGTTCTGTGGCAACACATCGAAAATATGCAGTTCAAAAAAATGGATTTGTCTTTCGAATTGAACGCCCGCACGACGGCCCGGCCAGGGCGCCAGCGCCCTCCTCCGATGACGGCGACGCGTGGGGGCCTAGGCCCACCATGCCCGAAATATTAGGATCACGCATTCACGCTGTCTGTCTTGCTTTGGAGCGGGCCTGGGCCCTGTGCCGAGCGGTTGTTACCGTGCTGTTTTCTGATCCAGAACCCTTCAAATTTCCAGATGGGGGCAGAGAGATGTGCTGAGCCCAGCAGTCGATCTCTACGTTTAATAAATTTCGGACGACGAGCAGTAGTCTCTTGTAGATTTAGTATCAGCAATAATAGCATCATAGAGGGAACCAATTTCACACCGCAACGCGTATGAGAAATGATCGAGAAAGATATGGATACTCTACGAGAAATGACAGTATTTCCTAGCAGCTACAAATTAATTTATATCGATGGCGTGTATCTATACTATATATGAGAGAGATTCTATTGGTGATATCGTACTATGATCCTCAATCAATCATGGGGGACTGCGTGCATCCAACGTTTGGATAAGAGTTCCATCAGAAAACAGTTGATTGGTTAGGAGTGGATATTGATTATGCAAAGCCAAGTCTTCATCGGAGAGGAGAGGAGTCAGACAACCGAGACGAATAAACATATATATACGATGTCAGTTTTCTTTAACGCAAGCCAATAATTCGCAAGGGTTTGATACGTGGTCTTTCTCTGTGCTTAGGGCAGTCCCAATAGTACATTGATAGTAGTTTCTATACCTCTTAATTATGCTGACAGCTCATCAATTTGCTGATGTAGCAACCAAATTATTGAAGAGAAAGAGTATGAAAAGAAGAAACCGTTTCTTGGTCAGGGAACGACGTCCTCACAAGATTCAAAGCACGAAGAAATGATAGAAATTGCGTTGGGGAGAAACCGACCGGTTTCCATGGCTCCCGTCCGGATCCGCTGCGCAGGCTGCTCGATGCCCTGGAGGTCTGGCCACGGCCGCTCGACGCTCGTCTCCCTACGCGACCGCTGCGGGCTCGTGCAGATGCCAGTCGAATCAGAGCTCGCATGGCCGCCTCGCTCGCACAGCCGCTTGCAGGGAGCTCGCATGGCCGCCGGTCGATGCTCGCTTGGGCCGCGAAGGGACGCCTTCGCTCGCATGGCCGCTGCCAGGAGAGCACGCGGTCGGAGCTCACTCATCTCCTTATTTGTGTATGGTTTTCGTCTCCGTCTCCAGACTCTAGCTCACGGGATGCAGAGGCACCGGGCCATGTTTACGTGATGCACAGAGGATCTGGTACAAGAAGGAATGATTATTGGTTGGATTTTTGTTTAGACTCTAGATAAAAAAGTTGCATTGTGAAGGATAATTTCTTGACACAATATCCTAGATTATAGAAACTACCATCATTTTTTCCATTGGGAGTGCCCTTATCCAAATGCGTTTATATGTATCATTATGTAATAATATAAACAGGAATGGTCAAATCCCATCCTATGTGGCCTATCTTATCCAGGTAGTACCTCCGATTCTGTTTATTTGACGTTCTCGACAAATAAAAAGAACTACTTGCAGGTCAAAATTTCTGTCTGAAACGTCAAATAAATCAGACAGGAGGTAGTACATTGGTGCATCTCAACCTATCCCACTTCATTCTTTAACCAAACATGATCTTAATTTTTCTCGTAGACGGTGTTCAAGGTAGGAGACGCGCTGCCTTGTTGTCACTTTAGAATGTATATCATCCTCGGTACACAAGAAGTATTGCCAATGGATTATCGATCTTTCACCGAGAGCGTGAACATAATAACCATAGAGAGATCGTGGTGGATGGTTGTGGACCTAATGAAAGTGAGAGTAAATCTTCACAGTCAAAGAAAACCAAGTCGTGTCAAAAGGAGTTAAAGGCATGGTATGGGCAATATAAATTCTAATCTTGATAGTTTGTTAGGTAAAAAAAAAATTACTCCCTCTGTTTCATATTACTTGTTGTTTACTTTTCTAATACATTTTTTTTGTTATGTATCTCAACATAAGACATAAATATGTATCTAGATGTATAGAAAAAGAAATTTATCTATAAGTAAGTATGAAAAAGGAGAGGTATTTTGTGAGCTCGTGTCTCCTGCGACGAGGATAGAGCTAATTGTGCCAATCCGAAGATATTCAAGCAGGCGGTTCAGCTTCAAAGAACAACTTGCCTGACCAAGATGGTCCAGCTTCTTCGCACTGGCATGTCACACTCAGCATCGCAGATTTTTTTTCACTTCCCCTATCCTGCAGTCAACACTGGTCGTCGTCTACTTGCCGTCACCGCTAGTCGGCCACGGTCACTGTTGCGCGCCTCCAAACCCAGCTGCAATCCAAATCACACACGCTCCTCCTCCTCCTTTCCCCAATCACTCCGTATATATACGCGACACACCCACTCCAATTCCACCCAATTCCCCACTCCACAAGCACACAAATTTCCCCCACTCCCCCAATCTCGGTCTCTCGCCGCGCGCGCGCACAGCTGAGCAGTGGAATTCAGCGAGCGGCGGGTACATCCGGCCGGCCAAGAAAGCTGGGGAAAAGGATCCTTCTTGGGCGGCGAAAGAGGAGGAGAAAGGGGGATTTGGAGCCGGCGGGCCGATGGCGGTGACGGGGACCTCGGTGGCGGCGGCGGCCACGATGCTTGCGGCGGCGGCGGCCATCTTCATCACCTTCGTCCTCTGCTTCTACCTCTTCCTCTGCGCCAAGCGCTACCGCGGCGCGGCCCCGACTATCGGTGGAGGAAGGGACGGCGCCGGCGGCGGCGTGAGGGGCCGCGCGCGGTTCGTCTTCGCGGGCGCGGGCTGCCACGGCGGCGGCGGCGGGATGGACGAGGCCGCCATCGCCGCGCTGCCGCGGAAAGAGGCGGCGCCGGGCGACCCGCCCGCGGACTGCGCCGTCTGCATCGCCGAGGTCGCCGCGGGGGAGGCCGCGCGGGTGCTCCCCCGCTGCGGCCACGCCTTCCACGTCGAGTGCGTCGACATGTGGCTCCGCTCCCACTCCACCTGCCCGCTCTGCCGCTGCGCTGTCGCCGACGAGGAGGCGCCGGTGCCGGCCCCACGGGCGCCCGAGGCCGACCCGGACTCGCCCAACTTCCCCACCAACGTCCTCTTCTTCGGCTCCCAGGACGCCGTCAGCACGCGCGGCGCCGCCGCGGCGCCCACGGAGCACCCTCCCCGGACGGGGGCGCGTCAGCCGCCGCCGCCGCCGCAGACGGTGCCGGCGCAGGCGGCGACGCAGCTGATCCAAGGGCCCATCGCCGGAGTCGCGGCCGTCATGGAGGCGGCGAGGGTAGCCGCCCTACGGCGTCTGCTGGGCTGCGGCGGCGCGACGCCCTCCCCAGCGGCGACGCCATCCCAGCAGCAGCAGCAGCAAGACCGCGACTTGGAGGCCGGGCTCAGCGGCGGCGAGAGCAGCGGGTCCCCGCGGCCGGCGAAGCCGCCGCAGTGAGCTTTTTTCTTCTTGATTTGCTTGTTGCGTTCCTCATGTTCCTCATCTTTTCGAGCCATTTGAGTTGAGGCATCGGAAGAGGAAGGAAGCAAGTGTACAGAGGATCTGTTGATCTGTAAAATCAACAGCTACATATATAGTGCTAGAAATCTACAAACTGGATTCATGGATGGATGCGTTTCGGTTGCACATCTCTGTTTTGCCATGGCCGGAGTGTTTAGAAAGTTCTTGCAGCCCAGCCTCCATCATACACCATTTGGGTCGTCGGCTGTGAAAAATGGAAAATGCCGGTGCTCGAGCGCGGGGATTTCGCTGTCGGGCGCCGCACTGTGTCTCCACATGGGATGGCCTTGCGCCACGGAAAGATGATTTTGACGAGAGCAGCCGCTGCTAAATGGCGAGGCAAATATCTGATCTGATGAGTGCAACGGACAGAACACCCCATGTTGTGCAGTTACCTGATTGCAGAGGATGCCCCCCTCCCTCCCTGTGATGAGTCACCCGGTTGAGAAGGTTCTGTTCCTCCCTCTGCCGGCACCGGCACAGCCAATCAAATGACAGTAGAGGTCACCAGTTTGCTGGAGAATTTGTCGACGTACATTTTGTTTGTATGTATTTGCCCTTGCCCAGGGAAATTGGCAATGCATCGAGAGAATTTTTTTCCTTCGATTCTGTCTGGTGTCAAATTGATTGTAAAATCGGTGTGGCTAAATAGGGAAAATAATCCTCGCATTAAAAAACAGAAAACTGTTGTTGTTGTTTTTTTAAAAAAAGAGAGAGAAAAGGTTGATTTTTGACTCTTTTCCAACGAAGGACGGACTATAACGGAAGACAGTTTAGAACCACCACGAAGTACAAAAGTGACAGACAAATCCTACAGTACCAAGTACTGTGTCACATGCTAAACTAAAACCGGAATGGCAGAAACGGTTTGAAGTTTGAACAGGCTGACGATAGCCCACTCCCTCTGGAGGTGGCGGTAGTTGGCCAAACAGCGGAACGTGTGAAGGAACACGTGTACTTGCTGTGCTGACGCCGTTGTGGATAGGCTCGCGTTCCATCGGCCGTGTCACCGTCCCCATCTCGCCATGATCGCAACGCTACAAACCACGTCGGCGTCGCCGAGTTTATAGTGCCCCCACTGCCTGCCCATGTCCAGGGCCTCCTCTACATGGCGCGCCGGCAAGACCGCAGCTCGCGCCATACTATCGTCCAGCAGGTCCCGTCTCCACGGCCGGCCGGCCGGCCCCGTCGGCGCGCGCCGCGCCCCTCACGCCCGTGCCGGTGAGCTCCGCCCTATTTTTCTCTTCTCTCTTGGAGCTAGCGGTCACGAGATCACAGGAACAGATCAGGAACCGTGTAGCACGTCTCTGTTATACACCCACCCGGGGGTGAACGTCTCTGTTATACACCCCACCCGGGGTGAAAATTGTGTGAAGTGGTTTTCATCGGCTTCAGAAAACGTGATTTTGCTAGTGACAGGCGGTAATAACGCACGGGTTTTGTGGTCAAAATATCTCGTAAAAAAATCCCCGCTTTTGACCGAATCTGGCTTTTGAAAATCTGGGTTGCCTGCATCTTATCCTATCGACCTCTTTGATTGCTTCATTGGTAACCCGGATCTCATTTGCTAATTTGAAGATAGCGACTGAGTTAAGTTTTTCGTCACCGCAGTCAATGTTTGGCACGATAAGATTTTTGACAGGGCCCAACATATCACCCCCTTTGTTCTCAAATATATGTCGTTTAGGACATTTTGAACTAGTTAGCTTGTCCTAAACGATATATATTTTAGAACGGAGGTAGTACTATTATCAGTATCCTTTTTATGGAAATATATGGTCTGCATTTCTAGGCATATGTTTGCAAGCAAAACCATGGAGCTATTTCCAATTCCAAGTTCTCACCTAGGCTCACAAAGCACACTCTGCATACTATATATATTATGCCCTATAGGTGTAAACATGTCGACTCAACTTCGGGTGCATACGTGACATGCCACCATGACGCCCGTGTGGACGTTCAACTCTTGTGTAAATGATTGGTTGGAGAAGATGCCCCTAAATACTTTATTAGTTGGAGCATTTTCATTGTAATCCTTAAATATGGCATTCTTCTCAACATAAATTGGGAAGCATCCAACAACTGTCCTCTAGCCTAGTTGGTTGGAGGGACCTGAGGTGGTCGCAACCACGAGACTCGAGTTCGATTTCTCGTTTGAGCGAATTTACGAGACTGATTTAAAAAAATCCTCTCGTCGGTGAAGTGGTGGTTCGAGGATTTTCTAAGTCAGGATTTAGATTTCCTTCTTTTAATTAAAAATGTGGAGCGGTCTTAACCTCACCGGCTTAGGCTTAGTTATACAGTAGTATGCTGGATGCAGTGTGCCTCAATCTCAAATGACCACTAAACTACAAGGCGCCATGGTGGCACGCAATGTAGGCAGCCAGAGCTCATTTGGATCTGATCTTTAAAAAAAAAGAACTCATTTATTTGGATTTAGAGTTTGGAGAATTGGATGAGAAAGTAGCTAGGAGTTTACTGACGGCATATGAATTCCACAAGAAATTATGAAATCCACTCATTTAACAATATACTTTTTCGCGATCGATTTATCCACTGGTGTAATGATTTATTTTCTTCTTCGGTTGTGAATGCAAATTGTAATCAAGACCTGGTTGCGTGCATTGCAAAACGAAAAAGGCTGCGGCATTTATTTATTTCCATTATTATCGAAAAACATATCCGAAACGTCACTTTCTTGAGCTAATTTGAATTTTGAATTCCCTAGAAGAATCTTGTTAGAGATAGGGATAACACATTCGGTAGGCTTAGCTTGTCTCCGCCCATACGATTTAGAAAGAAGAAGAAAAACTACTACTATTACATGACAAAGGAATTAATATATAATAACAGGGTTATTTAGGCGCGGATAGAGAAAAACGACGTTGACTATGATGATATGATCATCTCCTATACATGGCTATGATGATGTCCTCCTTTTCTTCGCTTTCAAGAGAGCGAGAGAGAATTGTGTCTCCATGATTGTGCTGACGACCCGACGAGCCGGATAAGATGTACGTCGGGGATATTTTAAACTGACAGGAATTCGCGCTTTTCCCCTGAAACTTTGTGACATTCTCCCCCGAAATCCCCAAAAGTCCCTTTTCATTCGTGCTGCACGGCATTTTTTCCAATGCTGGAATAATTTTTTTCCCCAAAACAAACGAGAATAGGAAAATTTTAGTGCACCAAAATCGAGTACTAGTAGCAGTATGATGCATCCGAGGGCGGCACGGCAATGAACATTGCGGCTTGTCCCCAAGAAAGCAGGCAAGACGGCTGCACGCGCGCCTCAGCTCTCAAAGCGAGAGCGTGAGAGGGCAAAGGTGGCCGGATTCCAGGATTCCAAAGTGGAGAGCGCCCCCTTTCCATGTCCTAAATGGACTCGAGGTCTCCCTTTTGAGAGAGTGGCTATGAATCTATGATGATTTGTCAAAACGATGTGATTATTAGGCCTAGTCATCCTCGTCTAATGTAGTGCCAATGGACACATGCCCGGCACTAGGTGTTGTGCAATGGGGGGCTCATGATACGCTCTTGATATTTTGTTGAAGAAAATGAGAACGATGATGGATCGGATCGGATGATCTTTACATTGCGCCATTGCCTAATGTTGCAGCGGTAGTGCCATTTTGGGAGCCAAAATTAGATGGAGTGTCATATAGGGAATTTTGAACTTTAGGGGTCAAGGAAGGAAATAGGAGTTTTAGTACTAGGGAGTTTTCTCTAACCCATAAGAATTTATAAGGACCCCTAACATGAGCTCAAAGAAAAGCATCCTTTGTGTTTTTAACCTTTTATCACTTCGGACCGGTGCTGTGTCCCATACTCCCACGGATGGTTTTGCATGAAAGAAAGAAGCGAACGTGTTCAATGCGGCGGAGGTTGACCATTCCATCTCAACCAGAATGACAGTACAGCATTATTCAGTGCACAAAAATATTGGAGAGCACAAACAGAGAATGGACAAGTGACTTTTGTTGTGTGCTTCAGTTTTTCTTCATAGTACACAGACAGCCATACGGTTCAAGTTACAGGAGATAAAAAAATCCATGATGCGAAGACATCTACCAACGTGTTAGAATTTAATATCTCCCAAAAATAATGCCCTGCATTTGTGCAAGCAAAGTTTGCAACATATGCTAGTGTATCTTGATCAGTCTACAGCCATGGCATCTGAAGCACCGCCGCTGCCTTCTTCTATGCTCATCTTCTGCTCTTCAGCGATAGCTCTCAACTCATCTGCTATAGTCTTTTGCTCATCTTCAATTGAGATCTGCAACTCCTCAACCTGTAAAAGGTCCAACAATGAATATATATTCTCAGATCGACCTACTATACAGATAGCTGAATTCAACTATGCCATCTGAATATGTAACGAGGCTTCCAACAAGAGAGAACTGAAACGAGAATTAGGATTTAAAAGGAAGTAAACACGTGATTGGATGCCGGTTCAATGAGAAAGCCAAGTAAATAATTAAATGTTCACACAGAATTAGGTGATCACTCATGTAAAACTCAGAATTTAGTCATATAATCCTAATCCTAATCTGACGGTTACTTCATAAAAAATATCATCAGCACCTTAAACTCATGAAGTACTCGAGATATTGATTATTAATTGGATGCTCTATTTCTATGTGCCACTGCTACATGCACAGAAAACACGACCTGAATGAAAAAGGCATTATGCATAAACTCACCACATGCAGAAGAAGGGCGAATTGCTTCTTCCTTAGTTCCAAAGTCCTTCCGCATGCTACATTCTCAGCCTCCAAATCAGCTATCTCCTTCTCAAGATCTGCAATGAGTTTCTCAGTTTCTGACCGTGGAGGCTGCAAAGAAATCACCTTTCGGATTGCTTCACACTCCTCTTTGTGCTGCCTCTCGATCTTGCTCTGCTCAAGTTGCTTCTTAAGATCCTCAATATCAGTCTGAGCTTGCATGATCTGTCGCTCAATCTCAACCTGCAGCTCATTAAAGCTCTCCTTCTCCCTAATATTTGCATCAACAACAGCCTTGCTTTTCAGAAGAGGAAGCTCAAAGGTGTTAATTTCCTGTAGGAAGGCCTTGTACAGTCTCTCACAGTCACTTATGTTATCCGTATCCTTCTCAATCTCAGTGGCAAAGGACATGAACTTCTTCTGAAGCTTCTTTAGTGGTGGTTCTCCCCTGGTGGTTGTCGTCCTAGTCAGAAGCCTGTGCTTGATAATCGCATCATCCTCCTGTGGTCCAAACGCATAATGTGCAGACATTTCTTCACCCCTTCCAGCTAACTTCCTTCCTTTGGCAAGCATTTCACAATGATGGGTCCACTGAAATCAGCAGAGTGGTATGAATAAGAATATAACCTCAAAGTCAGGTAATTAGGTTGTACCATTTTGTGATACTGCCATAACAAACTACGTATAACTAAAATCCGAAAGACTACATAGATATACAGATGAGATACCCATAAAAATGAGAATGCAGCCCATACATGAATGTGTTCTTTATGGGAATACAAATATACATGAATGTTTGTTCTGCCAAGCTGCAGTAAAAATACAACAGAGGGAGAAGGGAGAATTGTGAATGCAAGCAGAGCCAGGAAACAAAAGGACAAGGTCAGCACTACTAACTACTAAGGGAATGGATCAAAGAGTTACATAACTGTAAAAGAAAAAGTTTGTCCAAGTAATTGCAATACATAATATAACCGAAAAAGACATTACGAAATACCTAACTTCTGCTAGTCACTGTATGTTTCTATTTGTCTATGCCAAATTTTCAGTAACAATCAAAGAAGGATTTGCTTACAAATAAAAGCTAGCACATCAGGTTCAGAAATGCGTTAATTATGCTGAGACACGAGTGATCCGTTTAGCTAAACAAGTTCTTTGGTAGCCCATCAGGTTCAGCATATAACTTGATACTCGAGCATTTATAACTGTAAAGCAAATATTCTTTGGTAGAAGCTACTCGCCATCGCAAAGATCGAGATTAATCAGACCTAACTAGCACATCTGAACAATCTGGACATCTACTACCATCTGCTCCCTACAAATCCGACCAGAAACCTGGTGCTGCTACCCTAAATCCTAACCATAATGGACAGTAAAAAAAAAAACTCGGCCTGCGGGGAGCAAGACTACCCCCACGGTATTGTATTAAGAAGAAGACCTTCTCACACACAAGTGGAGAAAATCTCCGAACCCCTGCCCCACCCATACACAGCGGCACCGCAGCACACGTGAAATAAGGCTTGCCTTAGACCTGTGCTTTGGCGTGGGACAGACGAGAGGATTTTTTTACAACAGCAGACTACTGGGAGGGTCATCCGGCCGCTCAACCACCGCACACATGTGCGTCTGCTGGGGAAATAAATTCCCTCGGTAGGACACGCAGGTGCAATTACTGGGGAATTGAACATGAGTGGGCAGCCCCACCACCGTGGAGGCTTGCCATCCGAGCTACGCTCGGCTCCTAAATAATGGACAGTAAAGAACTGAAGAAGGGAGAAGGCACAGCACACTGACACGGTGATGACGGTTTGGCGGCGTGTGGATCTCCGGCGATGGCGAGGACGGCGGAAGGGGAGGGCCGCCGGATCGTCGCGCTCGAGGTGGGGCAGCTCCAGCGAGGTCCTGGTGGCGCGGTGAGGCCCGCCGCAGGGGTAGGGTCGCCGGCTTGTCGCGTTCGAGCTGGGGCAGATCCTGCGAGGTGAGGCAGCTCCGGCCACCGCCCGGTGTGGGGAGGAGGGATCGAGACTCGAGAGGAATCGTCGGGGTCTCGGTGAGGAGCCGAGGGTCGGCCGGCGTCGGCTGTTGCTGGTGCCTGTGTTGGGAATTTTTTTTACATTTTTTTCTCAATTTTGCAAAAATAAATTGTACGCTAAAAATTTTGCAAAACTATACATCTACAGACGTTAGGCATAACAGTAGGGGTAGCGGTTGCTACAGTACCGCACGTGGGTGTACTGTAGCGCATGCGGTAGGGTACAGTCCGTATTAAAAAATTGTAACTTTTTTTTAACTCGGATGGAGGTAAGCTTTATATGAAAATTGTACCTTTTGACAACTTTGTAGTTCAAAGTTTTTTTATTTAAAGTCATCTTTATACTCAAATAATCGATATACTATTCAGATCTCAGTTTTCAAATCGAGATCTCAGTTTTCAGTTTATTTTCAAAAAGTTATAACTTTTTTGCATGAACTCGGATGGAAGTAAACTTTATATGAAAATTGTAGCTTTCGACGAGATCTACATTTTGTAGTTCAAAGTTTTTTTATTTGAAGTCATCTTCATACTCAAATAATCGATATACTATCCAGATCTCAGTTTTCATATCGAGATCTCAGTTTTCAGTTTATTTTCAAAAATTTGTAACTTTTTTGCATGAACTCGGATGGAGGTAAACTTTATATGAAAATTATAGCTTTCGACGAGATCTACAATTTTGTAATTCAAAGTTTTTTATTTGAAGTCATCTTCATACTCAAATAATCGATATACTATTCAGAGTTGAAGACTGAAAACTGAGAGAGTTTCCAGTCTTCAGCTCTGAATAGTATATCGATTATTTGAGTCCGAAGATGGTTTCAAATGAAAAAATTTTGAACTACAAAGTTGTAGATCTCGTCGAAAGCTATAATTTTCATATAAAGTTTACCTCCATCCGAGTTCAAACAAAAAGGTTACAATTTTTTGAAAACAGACTGTACCCCTACCGCCGTGTCTCACGGCGGTAGCAGGCACTACAGTACACCCGCACGTGGTACTGTAGAAACCGCTGTGGGGTACGGTGGTAGGACCCCTACCGCCATACCTCACAGCGGTAAATGTATAGTTTTGCAAAATTTTTGACGGACCATTTATTTTTCCAAAATTGAGGGGAAAAAATGTAAAAAAAATTCCGGTGTTGATGCTAAGGCGGTGGGCTGTGGGCACTGGTCTCTCTAGTGGGCGGTGTAAGCCCGCATAATTAACGCAGGCTTAGAAAAGCAGCCCACATCGGTTGCTATCGTAGTTTCAAGCGGGCTGGCCTCCTAAAAAAACGGGTTGGCCTAGTTATCTATTAAGAGCAACTCTAGCAGATGGAGTAAATTTGATTTCCTATATAAAGCTATTGGGGGTGGAGTAAAAATATTTTCATCCCTAAAACACAATTTGCTCCAGCAGTCTCCCTATACTCCTTCCCAATAGAGTAGGGGGTGGAGGAGAGGTCCCCTCTATAAAGGGGATGGAGAGGGATTTTTAGTCAATAGAGAAAAAAAGGGGAGGCTACAGGGAATCTGCTGGAGGAGGTTTTTTAGGATTTCATCCCCTATATCACTACTTTTTTGCTATTGGGGAGGGGATAGGGAAGCTGCTGAAGTTGCTGTAAGGCCCTCTATAATGGGCTGCAACATATCTCATGTTTTTTAAAAAAAAACAATTTGCTAGTAGATCACGACAATGATACCAGTGCTCGTCGTTTTTTCTCGCAATCGTATCATCCTTCGGAGTTAGTATAAGACTCCCATTGTTTGAGTTTGTGCAACTACTTAGGCTCTGTTTGGAAGTCGATATTGTAAGTCTCGGTATTGAATTGGGTTCAACACCAAATCAGTTTGGTTTTAGAAATTAACACAATACCAATAAGATTGTTTGGTTGCAGATGAATTTGACAGAACGAATTGAACAAGGTAGTGAATACCAAATCGTGTTTGGAAGCAGATGAATTTGGCATTGGGCCACCGCTGTCTCCTCCTCAGTATCTTCGGAGCTCGCGCCTTCCTCTCACCCGCGGCTAGGCACGGCGACGTACGGGTGACACGCAACGGCGGACGGGTGGCTGAGGAGATGCTGGCAGACAGGCGGCCGCGGAGGACGCGAGAGGACGGGGTGCTGCTCCCTCACCGGATCCACGGCATCGGAGAGGGGCGGGCGCGGAGCACGCCGGAGGACGAGGTGCTGCTCCCTCGCCGGATCCACAGGATCGGAGAGGGCAGGCGAGGGGCGGCGCGTCTCGCTCGCTGAGGGAGGCAGGGAGGAGCCGCGCGGCTCACTGGCAGAGAGGCGCGGGGCTCGTCGCGGAGAGAGGTAGGGGAGGGGCGGCGCGACCCCTCGCTCACGACGTGGCCTTCGCCTCCTCCCGCTCCGGTGTGTCGGAGGGCCGTCGGGGAGGAAGCCCGTGGGGGCTCACGTCCGTGAAGAGGAGAAGGGGAAGAACGTGGCGGCAAGCTGCCGGAGACGGAGAAGGAAGCATTGAGCCGCTGGGCACGTGGAAGGGAGCGTCGAGCTGCCGAAGTCAGGGAAGGGAGCTTGCCTTGCATCGTTGCCTGCCTCATCTCCAATTCCACGCAATACAGAGGGTCACGACTCTGTTTTGAGGGCAGGGGGGCGCAGGCAAGCCAATACCGCTTTGGCATTGAGTTTCAGATTACAATTTTTTTAAGACGTGCAAAGCATTTTTTTCTTTAAGAGAGGAGAATTGAAGTACAAAGAAGCGACTCTGGTAGAGATCTAGAGCGCTAAACACAAGAGCAACACAGCACGCTACAGGAAGAAGAAGAACCCACGACACCACCACACCAAACAAGAAACTAGGGGTAAGGGGAGGTGAGGTCTGCTGACAACATGCACGCCAAGAACACACGCACGTCACCGGACGCCTAACATCTAGAGGCCTTCCAGGGTTGAGCGAGGATGTCAAGCAGGATGATGCTACCAAGGAGGGAACGACGAGTACCCCGCCATCATTCATCTCTCCAGGAAGGAGCAGACAAGTTTTCACCTTGCAGACAAAATAGCATTAGGGTCGCAGCAACAACACCTCCAACGAGGTAAACTACGCCAACAAGCGTAGCCGTTGTTGGCCCGACACCGGTCGGGCGAGGCTTTCGCCAAGCCCCAAAACCAACTCTGTGCGGCTGACCTTGAAGGCATGGATGGTAGACGAGCCGATGGAGAAGCAGCGTGCAGTCCAAGACGCAGTAGGAACTGAGGATCAGCAGCAGGCCGGCAAGGCTCGTCCGACGACCCAAAAGTGAGGAAGCGGGGAGGCGACGCGCCATGAGGGAGGGGGTTGCAGCTCGGAGCAGCCCCGACCAGCGACCAAGCCCAAGAGCAGAAGCCAGCGAAGGGGAGGTTGAGGGGTGAAGGTAGGAGCCGCAGCCAACCGGAACTACAGCAGCGTCGTCGAAGGTCCTCACGGCAACAACGCCAGGTCCAACGTGGAGACCTGACGGGAGGCCACCGACAGCGGTACCGCAGACGTCAGCAGGAGAAGGGAGCCGCGGCCGCCAACACGAGGGAGGAACATCAGCCGCTGACTCGAGGGAGGTAGTTGCGGCCGCCGATGAGGAGGGACCACGGCCACCGGTGCGGAGGGGGAACCGTGGCCGTCGGCAGGGGGAGAGAGCCGCGGCCGCAGGTGAGGAGGAGGGCCCGCCGGCAGGGGACGCCACGGAACCACGGGGGCGCTGTCAAGGAGGTCAACGGGGGCCGACGAGGGTGTCGTGGAGGGAGCCGCTGGCGATGCTGTCGAGGAGGTTGGCGGGGGCGACGATAAGAAGGGAGCCGTATTCATTGGCGAGGAGGAGCTCCGGGAGGTCGAGGAGGGGGCTGCCGATCGCCGACGAGGAGGAGGCGTCGCGGTGGGCGTCGGCGGCGGCGGCCTGGCACCCAAGAGAGGGCTCGGGCCCCGATCTAGGGTTGGCGGGGGACGCCGGCGACAACAACGCGGAGAGAGCGGTTGGCGCCGCCGGGCCCACCCAACCTAGATCGGTGGAGAGCCGCGTCACCACCCGCGTGAGAGAGGGGTCGAGGCAAGGTGGGCGACCACTCCCCCAAGACGGCGGTGGGGTTAGGCTACCAGAGCCGCCGGAGCGCCGAGCCGGCCGCATCAAGACGCAAGGCCTCGGCAGCCCGCCAGCGGAGGCGGCCAGGGAACGCAGGCGGCGGCGGAGAGGGGCGAAGGTCCGCTGGTGGGGACGGGGTAGGGCTGCCGGAGGTCAAGCTTGCTCATGACCGCGAGGAGGTTATCGGCGAGGAGACCCATCCACACGAACCCACGCAAGCCCCCGCCGGGGTGCCACCAGATCTCGCACTCCATCCGCGTCACCCATAGGCACGCCGACGCCGCGAAGCTGCTGCAGCGTCGTCGCCGGCGGAACAACGGGCGGAGGAGGGGGATACGACGGCGGAGGCGCGGGGCAGGAGCAGGACAAGGCCATTGAGATGGCGCCCGCTACTGTCCGTCGAGCCGTGTCGACGGTGCCGAGGAGGACGGCGGAGCAGGGTCGTCGTTGCCGCGGAGAGGCCAACCCGACACCACCGGCGCAAGATCTGGGGTACCCAGCGGAGGCGGCGGGGGGACCGCGACGGCAGCCGGCGTCGGAAGGTCCCGACCCGGCCAGCGACGCAGGTCAGCACCCTCGGGGCAGTGGCGGCCATGCACCTCCAGATCTAGGGTTTGACCCTGAGAGCCTCGGCGGCGGAGGTAAGAGAGGGGGGAAGGAGACCGAGGCGAGGTTGCGAGGACTGCCGGCCGGACGGGAGAGGGAGGGAGCAGCCAGGAGGACGACCTGCGTGTGGTGGTGTGGGAGGAGGAGGAGGAGGGAAGATAGGAAAGGGAAAACAGGAGGCGCGCACAGACTCCTATTGCGGAGCCGCCGCTGGTCGCCGCTGCCGCTGGAGCCGGCGACGGCGGCCATCGACGAGCAGGCCGGGCGGGTCCTGGCTGCAGCAGGTGGGGAGCCCCCGAGTCGCCCTCACTTCAGATTACAATTCCAAAGCCTAAACCGTCCAAACAATAACATTTGGTGCTATCCAATGTCAATCCCATTTCCGGAGCCTCAATGCTAACTTCCAAACACAGTCTTATATTTATTGATTTTCCACACCCAAACTTTAGATCAAACCGTCTTTTCCCTTCTTCCTCCCAAGTGACTCGCGCTGCCCACCCCATGCGGGGCTACCTCCACCATCAGACCTGCCCCGCACCACTCTATCATCTTATATGTAACATATCATGATATGTTACATATAAGATGAAAAGAATTTTTTTAATAAAAAACTTCTATAATATCTCCAAAACAAAATTGTTGATCTCGCACATGAAGACCTACAATTTGGGATAAGAGGAGTACCAAATTACAAACATAAGAACCTACATGAAAGCATCTGGAAAAAGGTCAAGGGTAAAATGACGCTACTAGCGCTTGGATGTCTGATGAGAAATTTTCTATCGATAATGTGACGAAATATTAAAAAATACATATTGCAACATTAGTGGTCACTGTTTGCAATGTGAAAAGATTCCCAACATGTGTTCTGCATTACCAATTTTCGTAAGGTTTTTTTCTTATAAAAACAAAAGAAGCGAAATGCCACGACCGGTAGATTCTTTTCTGCACAAATTCATCAACCCTCCTCTTCCTGAGAACAAGGGCGGACCGCAACTCTGTACCATGCAAACAGTCATCATCTTTCCAAGGTAGTACTAGCTAAAACAAACTTGCTCAAAGCTGTTCCTAATCATAGTCGCCTGAGATCCCGTCCTTGGGCACCTCCTCGTCCGCTCGTCCCCATGCATATATCAAGCTGATCGGCGCCCCTTGCCGCGCGTCCCGCGTCGACGTCGTGTCCCCGATCCGTAATTGGCTCGCGCGGCGTCGAGCCAGCAAGCTCCGGTTGCTGGGCGCCAACAATGTCGTCGTCCGATGGCGGGCAGTCGCGGAAGCGGCTCGTCGTCGGCGCCATCTCGGCGTGCATTCTCATCGCCATGGTCGTCGGGACGGTGGCCTTCGTCCTCACGGAGAAGTCCGGGGACGGCGACGGGCTCAGCAAGCGTAACCTGGTGAAGACGACGCGCAGCGTGGAGCTCTTCTGCGCGCCGGCCGACTACCAGGGCACGTGCCGCGATACCCTGGAGCGCGCGCTGTCGCGGTCGGCAGACCCCTCCGAGTACCCGCACGCCGCCGCCGCAGCGGCGGTCACCGCCGTCGAGCGCGCGCTGGAGGAGGGGTTCAACCGGTCGTCGGTGCTGGACGCGGTGCGGCAGAGCAACGACACCCTGGTGTGGGAGGCCATCCACGACTGCCGGATGCTCCTGGGCACCTGCCGCGACAACGTGGACCGCGCGCTCGCCAGCATCGCGTGGCGCGGCGTCGAGGGCCCCGTGCAGGACCTCCAGTCCTGGCTCAGCGCGGTCATCACGTTCCAGGGCTCCTGCGTCGACATGTTCCCCAAGGGGGAGATCCGCGAGGAGGTGAAGACCGCCATGGAGAAGGCGAGGGAGATATCCAGCAACGCCCTCGCCATCATCAAGCAGGGCGCCGCGCTCGCCTCCATGCTCGACCTCCACACCGACCTCGAAAAGGGCAAGGGCGGCGGCGATGGCGGCGCCGGCCGCCGGCTCGAGGAGGCCGCGTCGTCCGTCGCCGTTCCCGCGTGGGTGCGCAGGGAGGAGCTACGGGAGCTGCTCGGCGGCGGCAAGGCCGGCCGGCAGAAGCGGAACGGCGGGCTCAGGCCCAACATGACGGTGGCCAAGGACGGCAGCGGCGACTTCACCAGCATCTCCGCCGCGCTGGACGCCATGCCGAACAAGTACACGGGCAGGTACTTCATCTACGTCAAGGAAGGCGTCTACGAGGAGATGGTGAACATCACCAACAACATGGACAACATCACCATGTACGGCGACGGCGCCAAGAAGTCCATCGTCACGGGCAGCAAGAGCGTCCTCGACGGCATCAGGATGTGGAGAACCGCCACTTTTGGTATGGATGATGGGGAGATACATATATACATATAATGAACGATAGATACATATACGCAACGACGAATTTGTGAATTAATTGCAGCGGTGGATGGCGACAGCTTCACGGCGATGAGGCTGGGCATCCGGAACACGGCGGGGGCGGAGAAGCAGCAGGCGCTGGCGCTGCGCGTCAAGGGCGACAAGTCCATCTTCTTCAACTGCCGGATCGAGGGCAACCAGGACACGCTCTTCGCGCAGGCCTACCGCCAGTTCTACCGCAGCTGCGTCATCTCCGGCACCGTCGACTTCATCATGGGCGACGCCGCCGCCGTCTTCCAGCGCTGCGTCATCCTCGTGCGGCAGCCGCGGCCGGGCCAGCCCGCCGTCGTCACCGCGCACGCGCGCCGGGACCACCAGCAGACCACCGGCTTCGTCATCCACCGGAGCCAGATCGTAGCCGACGAGCAGCTCGCCGCCGCCAACAACAGGTCCGGGCCGGCGGCGGCGGTCAAGACGTACCTGGGCCGGCCGTGGAAGGACTTCGCGCGGACGGTGGTGATGGAGTCCGTCATCGAGGGATTCGTGCACGACCAGGGGTACATGCCGTGGGAGGGCAAGGAGAACCTCGGCACGGCCTTCTTTGGCGAGTTCGCCAACGCCGGCGACGGCGCGAACGTCGCAGGGAGGAAGGACATGCAGGGGTTCCACGTTATGAGCAAGGAGAAGGCGCTGCAGTTCACGGTGGGGCACTTCTTGCACGGCGCCGAGTGGATACCGGAGAGCGGCGCGCCGGTGAGTTTAGGGTTGGCCGGCGGTGGACAAGAGTAATTGTGCGTGCGTAGACGTCGTCGGCGGTTTGAATCTGTACGTGTAAACGCCTGATCAATATGTGTACGAGCGCTCGTGTATGTAAATGTGTTTGCATGCTTGGTCGGGTTAATCTCTGATGTATGTAGAAATCATAGTGTTCATATATATACAACCATACACAACACGTAGACGGTCGAACTTTGGAAGGCAACCTCCTAGATTTTCAAGTTTTTGAGTGACCTAAGTTACTAACAGGACTTCAAGATGTTTGGTTTAAGAAATGGATTGGTTGACGAAACTGAATGGCCATCGCCATTCAGTCTAAGGACAGTTCAACAGGGCAAACTTTGGTTTGAAGTTTTTCAAGAAACATGTAGGAGTTGTGCTTTCACATGCAAATTAAAATGGAACCCCTGTTGTATGATTAACTAGATCCAGTAGCAGTAAACCAAGTTTCAGTAGTTGATTTTGAGCTCAGAGTGAACTATCGGGCTGTCTGTGTGTGTTCAGGGACGTACGCGGGGGGGGGGGGGGGGGGGGCAGAAAACGATATCGAAAAAAGTAAGTACTTAATATTTAATATGTATGGATGAAAGGTTATTTTACAAATGAGACCGCCAAATCATATATTCGATTGTACATGTACAATTTCGAAAAAGAAAAGAAAGATTGTATACTTAGAAGATGGGGAATCCTAATGTTACCAGCAAACCATGTGACAACGGTTAATTATGTTATATGATCTAAATATATATAGATTGATTACACATTGATGCTACTAATTGTGACCACTCATCGAGCACTTGTAGAAGAATCTTGGATAATAGAGAATAAAGATGGGTTCGGTGACCAAAAAAAATGCATGATACTAGAAGAAAGGTACTTGTCCATTATATTGTTTTTCTCGAACTATCTAATGCTGGAAGGATATGTAGAACGAATCATTATGGCATCATAGCTAGGCTCGCGGGCTGACGATGCTTCGGACTAATTGTAAGTCTTGTTGCTTAATAGGGGCTTAACAGAATGGTTTATTACCTTTGTGGGGTACCGGTGTACACGGCAGCAGGGGGGTCAGGCCCCTGCGCGCCCCCCTTGGGCTCCACACGGTAGGTTTCAGACGAAACTGAATGGCTTATCCATTCGGTTCTGAGGTGCATGACGTGTTCAGTTCCCAAACCTGTAAATTTTTTGGGTGTCACTTTCAAGACTTATTAGGAGTAATAAATCTAAATTAATTATAAAACTAATTACATGGATGTACGGGAAATCACGAGACGAATTTATTAAGCATAATTAAATTATCATTAGAGATTGTTTACTGTAGCATGACATTGTCTAATTATGTCATAATTAGGCTCACTAGATTTGTCTCGCGATTTGACCCGGAGGTTATGAAATATATTTTGTAATTAATTCAATTTAATACTTCTAACTAGTGTCGCTAGTTCGATGTGATGGGTGGATCGAAAAAGTTTTGGGAAACAGGACTAGAGAGGAAGGGTTTGGATTTCGGGAGTTCAAATCGTGAGATGCGGTTTCTTTTCGAAAAACTCCAAATCAATTGAATGTACGTCTACAAGTTTGTTTAAAGATTTGGGAGGAGTTTGGATTGAAAGTTTTTTAAAAAATGGATGGACGAAGGCCGGGAAAAGAAGAAGGGGAGGAGAAAAGGAGTACGGCAGCAACTTTCCAGCCATGGAGGAGCCCATCTCCATGACCGCTCGCGCCGGATGGGGAGGAGCTCGGCCATGGAGGAGCTCGGGGCCATGAGGAGCTCAGCCCCAGTCAGGGCATGACGAGCTCGACCCCGCCGACCATGGAGCAGCTCGGCCCTGGCCCGGCCATGAGGGAGCTCGACCCTGGCCCGACTAAACGCCACCCAAAGCTTTTTTTGTGGCAGAGAAGTGCATCATGAGGGTGCTTTGTTTGCGTCTTTTGTTGGAGTATGTTTTTGATATGCAAAACATTGTGTTGGTTGCATTTTGCGTTTGGGTCATGCTTTGGCTGGGTTGTTGGATACGGTTTTACACGGTTATTATTGGTACTATGGTGTAAGAAAAAGGGCCTCCTAAATTATTGTTTGTGGTTTTCATGATTAAATGAGAAATAACTCTAAAATTTATAAATACTCAAATGCACGTTGCACAGCCACCGGCGACCTTGCCACCGTGCTACACCACCCACCCTCTCCATGCACTTCCGCCCTTCCTAACCATTCCATGCCGCATCCCCACCCGCCTGGCGTTTCCCAAATGGACATCCTGCACCGCCTGACAGCCGATGCCCTCACTGGCTCGCCTCAGCTGCCCCCAACTCGCCTCCTTCGCTGGGTCAGTCACTGGCCATGGCCATCCCTCTAAGGCTGCCCGCCACCCTAAACCCTGCCGACCTCCACTGCCGCCCGTGCCTGACGTGACCCGCCACCGGCCACTCCACCCACAACCTACCGGTGATGGAACAGATCACTGAAGAAGACGAGGTTCTTGACAAATAAAGGGTGTGTTACTTGATTAGTTGATTACTCCCTACATTATTGAATTTTTGAAATTTCCCTTTTTCTTCTCATTTTTTGCTTCCTTCATTCTCTCTTTACCTCTTTTTTTTCCAAATAGGGGTCTGTTAAACTAATGTGATTATGATTTTTTTTCTCTCTCTTAAGATAAGTTTTTTTTGTGTGTGCAGTTCAAAGTGCATTTGCATATTTAGAAATTTTAGAGTGCTTGTAATTAACACGACCCATCCATCTCATGAAATATAACGGTAATACTAGTGTATATCTGGATAAATAGCAAAATCTATGAATCTAAAAATGCTAAAATAATATAATTCTTTAAGGTGTATTAACCTATAATTTGGAATGGGGGAGTAATAACTACTCCTAAGTTGTATACGGACTTTAGGTAATGCACTTGCAACCCCATTTCTAGTTGTGCGCGACCTATGTGGTTGCACATGGTCCTTATTATTTTTGTCAGTTTAATTTCTTACTATAATGTTTTGAAGTTTAGCTGTGAAGAAAGTCCAACTATGAAAGTTAGAGGGGTCAAGGGTTATTTTACTGCATCAATTTGTTGTAGTATCTATTGTATCTATATATCCTATATAGATGCACCTCATTAAGCATCATTAACTCTACTTCTCTCCACATACAAGCTATACACGTCATACAGAAACCCAATATATCATACGTCACACCACCATCCACTACGATTATCTGTTTATGTCTTCCATCAATTTTATGTGGCTAATAGCATCCATGCATGCAATTTATTAGTCTTTGTAAGTACTAAGCTACTAAATTCCCATATTGGAAATATATGGAGAATCAATCATTTAAGAGATGTTATCTCTTAACAAAATGAACATGTTTCATATATAAATGTCGTATACAAAGAATGTTGTCTTGTAATCACCTTAGTATTTTTACTTTCAAATTTTACTTTAAAATTTTGTTCAATAAATTCTTGCAACAACACGCGAGGTATCACCTAGTTACGTGCATATATCCAGGCTCAAATCCTAATGCATTACTTAATTTTACACTTCATTTTGATTAGTACTATACCAATCACAATATATTTCGTGAGAGAGTGTTGATCCCTTGATGATGAGCCTATGAGGTAGCTACATTTTAACTTTCAATGGGTTGCTAGTATGCGTGAGCATGGCATGCATATGCAATGCGTATGTGGTAGAAGAAAATGATTAACCCTTGACCCCTCTAATTAACATTTATCAGTAGCCCCTGAAATCAACTGATACAACATTATATGCTATTATAAATTTTAAGCATATGGTTTGTCCATCATTATGTTTACGGAGACCTCAACCAAAAGCCATACAAACAATAAATCCAATGATGAGTGACAGAAGCTAATCAACTTTAATTGTTCAACACCAATCAATGTATAAGGTCGTTGTTCAACACCAAAGCTTGCTGACATCACAAAAAATAGAAATCAAAGCCCGTTGATGACATGTACATGTGCTGACAATTAAGTATCTTTATCAAACGTGTCTAATAAACTTGTACTCTCTCCATTTCAAATTGTAGGCCATTATGTCTTTTCTAAGTTCATATACTGGTTTGTCATATTTTGACACATGACACCAAGAGAGTTAGCAAGCATAGCTAAATGGACAGTACATGGAAGAAATGAGATCTGAATCATATGTGAAATGTCAATGAGAAGATAGGTATGTAGGATCCTCCTTCGAAAAAAATGCCCATCAACCTAAGCTCTAGCACGGGCTAGCAATATTACTATTAGTTAGCACTATTCCATCAACCTGTGCTCCCACACACACTAATATTTATAAAAGATGTTGTATAGAAAATTGTTTAAAAATTAAAATCATTGCTTATAATCAAAATTGTTACCTACTACTCTCCCATTTTTCCAATACTTCGACAAATACTCGCATAGATATGCACTTATCTCTTCATCTAGTTATATAATTGATTTTAATTATTAATTGCGTTATACTTTTCAATCCATATTCACAATTTTTTCATTTTGTATTGCACCTCCATACATTATGTTTAGCATAAAAATCAATATTTTTCATCACTTCCTCACATATGTGTATTAATCTACATGGTGACACCCATCATGCATATATGCCTTAACTTAGTATCTGTATACTAACAATGGCATTCAAATAGGTAATTTAGAATCATATATTAGTTTACCTTTGAACATTTACGTATGATGCACATCAAAATAATTGGATTTAGATAGGTGTTCACTTTAGGTTATTTTTAATAATGACGTGTGTGGGTAACTTAGATACAAATTTAGAATGGCATTTTAAGTTTCTTTATAATGATATGTATGAGTAATAAATTGGATAAATATTATTGAGTTATTTTATATTATTTTTAATGACTAATCTCGGTAATTTTTTATAATTTAGATACATGCTTAGGGTTTATTTTAGAATATGCTTATAATGACTATGGTGGGTAATTTTTTAGAAAATATAATAGAACAATGATTATGATTATTAGAGTATACATGTTTGATATTCCTGATTTTGTGAAAATTTTTAGGATTAGTAGTGGGAAATTTAGTTGCAAATTTATGTGGGTATTTAAATATATTTTATAATGGCATAAATGGGTGTTTTGATGAAGATTAGGGGTAACTTTAGTTTATTTTATATAAGGAACATGTGGGTAATTTAGATATGGATTTAGGATGTTATCTTAGATTATTTTGATAACAGCATAGGTGGGTAATCTTTTGGAAAACACAATAGATTCAATGGGTATGATAATTTGAGTCTACATATCAATGTCTTGATGTTTTGATTTTTTGCAAGAATTTATACGATCTTTGTCCTTTTCTAGAGTGTCCACCTAGGGTCCTACGTGGCTTCAAAAGGAGTCTCGAATTAGTAATAGTAAGGTAAGTATTTTAAAGATATAAAAGTATTAGAAGTTGTTTGTAAATTTGGGGTCTATGGACTGATGGGCAATAATCAAAATTCATTCTCTCTCTCTCTCTCTCTCTCATCTATTTTCCAACATGATATGTACCTATACAGATACTTTGCAATTTTTAAACAAAGGGGAAAACTATGAATGGGGATGTGATACTAATTTTAATGAGCCTCCAATTATAATACTAACTCCGTTATCTAAAAAATACAGTAAAAATTAGTCTAATGCGTCGTGCTAGTTAAAGGTTGTTGTACCAAGAAAATATATACTCATCAGTCATCGGTTGATACTCAATCTGGTGAGTACAAATGTATATATGCTTGTGATCCACATGCTCTGTAATGCCTGAATAAAATTTTATCTTCATAACAGAAGCAGCTCTTGGCTCTAAGGAGGAGGCATCTAATATTATATGGGTCAGATTGGATAATGAATCCGGTGCACATTATCACGCGGGTCAAGGAAAAATTTTCCAATATGTCGTGGTACCCTTGGGCAGAGTGGATATCACAGAAACCCTATGGGCAGCTCCAGCACTAGATACAGCACGTAGCTCAAGTCAGGAGAGAAAGAGAAATGAGAAACAGTCGGAGAAGGGTACCATGGAGTTTGTGCTGTGAGAAGGAGAAGGTTGGGGGATGGATGACATGCGAGACTAGCGCCGGTCGGAGCCAGAGCTGGTTGCCTTTTCCATTGTTCACTGAATAAAATTGCATTTCAACTACTTTAACACTATGCCGTTGAAGATGCCCTGATTTGGAGGTGGAGTATCAACGGGGCCTCAAAACCCCTAGGCCATATCGGTCCAAGTTATTTAGGCCAATCTGCTCAATACGGGTGTCCATCTTCTACATGAATCCTCCTGTGAATCTCTAGAGCACACACTCCCAAAAGCACCTTGTCGAGAACACCATTTTTGGTGTCGTATTTTCTGTTAAATATTAGCATGCATAAAAACACATAATCGAAAATGGGGTTAATGTTAGATGCCAAGTGGCATATAAGGTATAAATATGACTGACTTTTATGCCACTAAATCAGGTATTAATAAAAAATAATATATATAAGGAGTGCAACAGAGATTGCTATATAAAAGCATGAATGATTGAGCCATGTCAAATTTTACCTTTGTTGTTATCGTGATGATAACATTATCCAAAAGAGACTACACAGTAGGGTTGGTTATTAGTGCGGCTCATGATAGGGTATTATTTTATTATTATGTCACACGTCAGTGAAAGCCTTGTGGAAGAGTGAGCATGATGCAGGTGATTCCTGAGATGCTGCATATCATGACTGTATAGGTGCTGCACTCTCCATATATGTCGGTTTGCGTATTCACGTAGGTTCCGGCTACTCCTATGCTCTACCAAATACTTTGGTCAAAAAAGATTCCACCTTTGAAGCACCGGAGAAGCTAGAAACCGAAGAAAAAAAATGGTTCCTCCGGCTCCTTCCTTTTTTTTAAGGAGCCGGAGTCCTACTAAAAAGGCCTAGACGACTGATGCTCCAATTATTACCACTCTTTATTTGATGGGATTCAGTAGCCTGCTCTCCCTATAAAAAGGGAACTGCAGCGCACTGCGTTTAGATTCAGATCGAGCATACACATCTAAGCAAACAAAATAACACTCGATCGAGCCCCGGCCCGGCGCCTGAAAAATCTAGGTGCTATTGCCATGAAGGTGGAGAAGGACCTTCGCATGGCCACAGGCGACGGAGCGAACAGCTACGCTGCCAACTCCAGGCTCCAGGTTATTTGTACTCCGATCCATCAACTGCAATACGCATCTCGCGGTCATCGATACTGCATGCAGAGCAGTACTTCCTCCATCACATAAAGAGTGTCCACTTTGATTTCTTCCCCAAACTATTTAAAATTTGACCAAATTTACAAAAAAAAGAGTATCAATATTTATAATACTAAATAGAGATGCTATGAAACTTGTAAGACATCAAAAATATCAATATATTTTTATATAAGCTTGGTCAAATATATGATATTTTGACTTAGCACAAATCTAAAGGGACATTCTTTGCGGGACGGAGGGAGTACGGTATTGCATTGACTGTCGTTTAATTTCATGTGTTTGCCGTGGTGCAGAAGAAGGGACTACTGATGACAAGGCCAGTGCTTCAGAAGGCCATACAAGACCTGTATACGTCGTCGCGGCCTCGCCGGAGCACGATGGTTGTCGCCGACCTCGGCTGCTCATCGGGGAAGAACACGCTGCTCGTCGTCGATGAGGTGATGAGCACGCTCCAGGATTGCACCCGCGACGAGGAGATGAAGATGACAGACGACGACGGCCGTGGCACGCATGTGCAGTTCTTCCTGAACGACCTCCCCGGCAACGACTTCAACCTTGTCTTCCGGTCACTGCAGCAGTTGCAGGCCTTCCATGCCGGCGGGGAGGAAGACGAGACGACGGTGGCGCTTCGTTGCTACGTTGCCGGGCTGCCGGGGTCTTATTACACGAGGCTTTTCCCGTGCCAAAGCGTCCACCTCTTCCACTCGTCCTACAGCCTCATGTGGCGCTCCAAGGTATGCATGTCACACTGCTCCACAAAAAAAAAAGTAATACTGGACGAGAAATATACTACTCCCTCCGTATCGAAATACTTGTCGTCATTAACTTTTTTTACAACTTTGACCATTCGTATTATTCAAAAAAATTATACAAATACCACCTATTTTGTTTGCTACATGCTTTACTATTGTAAGTATTTTAAGCTTGTCTTAACCTTTTACATATTTGTAATAATTTTTTGAATAAGACGTACGAATGATCAAAGTTGTAAGAAAAAGTCAAAAGCGACAAATATTTCGATACGGAGGAAGTATATATATACGACATTAATACATATATCTCTATAGTGTCGTAGTGTGAAAAACAAGCCAGAAGTATAAAACTGATGGGCAGGTGTTGTGTACATGGTCGTATCATGTCCATAACGTTTTAAAAGCACCCCAAATATGCGACTGTACAGTAAAAAACCTGGAGCTATCAATTTTCTCCTCCCAGACCAAGCCAATTTGAACTTTCTCGTAAAATATTGTTAATTCTATCATTGTGTATGGTTTTGATCATGAATACCTAAAAATAGGAAAACTACATCCTTGTTTTACTTTAAAAAAAGGCCCATCAACCCACGCTCCTTTTTTTAATCAACCCATGCTAGCTCCTACATAGGCTAGATCTTGTATATGAGCATTAGAATTGCATTGCTAGCTAATTTGAGATTCATGGCTAATTAAATTCGGTTACCTTTGCTATTTTATAATACAATACTCATGTAAGGAACATATCTAGTTTGTTATTTATTTTGATTGTAATAAACTTTGGATGTCAATTACTATTCTATTATTTTTTTAGGAAACCTAAAGTATATATTTATTTCTCATACATGCATGTATACCAGGTTTGGTCTCATGGTGCCACATAGCACATAGATTTACTTGGTGTTACTTTTTTATATACTGTTAGTTTTTTATATACTATTTGGTAGTTTTTAGAAGCATGTGTGAGAGGTACTTTATTTTATTTTATTCATAACAAAAGATGTGGCTGACTTATAGATATAGGTGTAAGGGGTTATTTTGGTTTATAATAACAATGGTAGAGGTGAGTTTTTTTTTCATAATTAGGGTGGTTTCTCTTTCGTAAGGGTAGATGTGGGTAATTTAGATGTAAATCCAATGCTTATGTGCATTACCTTCAATAGTGGCATAGTTGGTAATTTAGATGCGGGTTACTTTATTTTATCTTTTACAATGGCAAAGGCAGATAATTTAGAAGCAAATTAGATTGCATGATTTTTTTTCATGATAATTAGAGCTACTGATTTTACGGGCAGATGTTTCTACTTTTTTTTTAGAATTTCTATGATTTATGTCTTTTTTTTCAAGTACATCTCGTGAAGAATAATATGGAGACTCTAAAATGAGCCTTCAATTAGTAACACTAAGGATCCTTCGCTTGCAATAGTAAGGTAGTTTGACTGTCCAAATTCCCACTTTGACCTACAGTTAATCCAATGATATGTGAGTTATATATGTGCCACAAAATTAATAATAATCGATCACATTTAAAAGAAATTGCTAATCGTTACGATTTTCAAGTCCAGTAAATGATTTTGCACCATCAAACACAAGTACCATGGATAATATTTAGAACTATGCATGGATAATTTGGGTTCTTTGAAATTCCTAATGATATGAAGTTGTGAGTGGTAGCATGCTAAAGTATTTATTTTCAATTTTGTACATATGTACGGTATTTAATTGTCTAAAGGTACCTGAGGATCTATCAAACCGAACTTATCTGAATGAAGAAAACATTTACATTGGCAAGACTACTCCACCGAGTGTGGTAAAACTGTTCCAGGAACAATTTCAGAAGGACTTCAAGTTGTTCCTCTCATTGCGGTGCAAAGAACTTGTTGGTGGTGGTCGTATGGTTCTGACATTTCTAGGCCGAAGGACTGAAGAGATGTTGGCGCACGGTGAAGTGGGCAGCATGTGGGAATTGCTTGCTGAAGCTCTCCAGTCCTTGGTCCAAAAGGTAGATAGATTACAATCTGCAAATGTAAAAGACTGTCCAAAGATCAACCTGGTAGTGTATATCCCAAGCCGCAACTACACTTAATTACACACAATCAAAATTCAGGGTCCTTTACAAATTATAAAATTCAGAATCTTCAAATGTCACATATCCCAGCAAAGTGCATTATTGTGGATCTAGATCTAAAGAGTGCACGCTTTGGAACAGGGTCTGGTGGAAAAGGAGAAAATGAACTCCTTTTTCCTCCCATACTACGCATCGTCAGTGGATGAAGTAAAGGCATTGATTGAGGAGGAGCTCTTTGATATCGAACACATCGGAGTCTTCGAGTCCAACTGGGATCCCCTTGACGACTCAGACAGCGATGTGGTGCTTGATTGTGCCAGAAGTGGTAGAAATGTCGTCAATAAGAGCATAAGGGCAGTGATGGAGCCGCTGATCATCAGTCACTTCGGTGAGGCCATCCTTGACGAACTGTTCATGGTGTTTGCCGCCATGGTTGCAAAGCACCTCGAGATAAGGAAGGCCAAGTATCCTGTCATTGTTGTATCCTTGAAGAAGGTCATGCATTGAATTGACCTCAGGAACATATACAAGGTGGTGTGCATATATACAATGTTAATCTTTGATCACCAGAGGGCTTGAATAAACTAATTAAAATATGTACTTCTTGTTGAAAAGTGAATGTAAATGAACAGTGATTGATTGATTGGATTGAGAGAGGGGGGTGGACCCCACCATATATACAGGGTTGAAGGGGTGTGAGCACAGGCCGCACGCACCCCTTCGGAAAGGATATGTCCTTTCACTAATTACATCATTATCTTAATTAAAGTAATTGATCACTAATTACTGTGTTTCACAACACTCCCCCTTGATCAATTGCTCCATTTGATCTTGATGTAATACTCCTTCAATCATCTTTGAATATTATCTTGTAAAACTCCTCCAAAAACCCTTTGAGAAAAATCTTGAGGAGATACCAATCTATGAGTATATGTCACTAAAAACTCCTTTTAAACCCAGTGGGAAAAATAAGGAGAAAAGTGATATGACATATTTGATTATTGTCTCATTTGATACTTATATGAGAAAAACCTTTGAGAAGGAAAACTCATAAGTTTAGAGAGCAATGTAGTTATGATCTGAGGATCATATTTGAATACCCTTCTCCAAAAACCTGATGGAAAAATATGAGAAGGTATTATTATATTACCTTTAAAACCTTTAGAAGGAAAATAAGGTAATCTTGTATTTGATATTGCCTCATTAAAACCTTTATGAGAAACCTTTATAAGGAAAAACTCATATAGGAAAAAGAGTACAATATTCATAATCAGAAGATTATGTATAGGTTATATTAAAGGGAATCTCCCCCTGATTCTTGCAAATCTTTAAGTTGTCGCATACCAATTCCGGAAACATATTTCTGGAATAATTATGTTGGTAGTGACTTTGTGAATAAATCTGCAAGATTATCACATGATTTAGTTTGCAAGATTTCTATCTCTCCTTTCTTTTGTAATTCATGAGGATGGAATAGTTTAGGACCGATATGTTTTGATAGGTTGCTTTTTATATAACCTGCTCTCATTTGTGCAATACAAGCAGCATTATCTTCATACATCATGGTAGGATTCATGATTGAACTTATACCACATGATTGTTGTATGTATTTAATCATTCTGCGAAGCCAAACACATTCACGTGATGCTTCAAATAATGCAATTATTTCAGAATGATTTGTGGATGTGGCTACGAGAGTCTGTTTTGATGACTTCCATGATATAGCCGTTCCACCATGTAAAAATACAAAGCCTGTTTGAGATCTGGCTTCATGGGGATCAGATAAATAGCCAGCATCAGAATATCTAATCAATGTTTTATCTGTTAAATTTGTAAAATAATCCAAGATCTATAGTGCCAATAAGATATTAGAAGATATTCTTAACTCCTGCCCAATGGCGTTGGGTTGGAGCAGCGCTGTATCGAGCTAGCAAGTTTACCGCAAATGCAATGTCAGGCCTTGTGTAATTTGCGATATACATTAGCACTCCAATGGCACTGTGATATGGAACCTCTGGTCCCAATACCTCTTCATTTTCACCTTTAGGTCTGAATTGATCTTTATCAACTTCAAGAGAGCGAACGACCATAGGTGTTTTAGATGGATATGATTTATCCATATTGAATTTCTGTAGAACTTTTTGGATATAAGTAGACTGATGTACTAAAATCCCTGTTGGGAGGTGCTCAAGTTGTAAATAAGCAAAATTTGGTTTGACCCAAATCTTTCATTTCAAATTCCGTCTTAAGATGTTTGTGTGCTTCATCTATATCTTGTCGAGTCCCAATGATATTGAGATCATCAACATACACAGATATAATGCAAAATCCAGTTGAGGATTTCTTGATGAATATACATGGGCAATCATCATTGTTGGAAAAACCATTCCGAAGAAGGAATTCTTTTAGTCGGTTGTACCACATTCTTCCCGACTACTTTAAGCCATATAATGACTTTTGAAGCTTTACACAATACATGTTGCGTGAATGATTCTTGTTCGGGATATCAATTCCTTCCGGAACTTTCATGTAGATATCCGAATCTAGTGACCCATAAAGATATGCTGTCACTACATCCATGAGATGCATGGATAGACCTTTTTGAGCTGCCAATGATATTAGATATCGGAATGTTATACCACTCATAACTGGAGAATATGTTTCATCGAAATCGATGCCGGGTTTCTGCGTGAACCCTTGTGCTACAAGTCTCGCTTTGTATCTCACCACCTCATTATTTTCATTCCTTTTACGGACGAAAATCCATTTTGATCCCACAGGAAAAATGTGACGAGGAGTAGGCATCACTGCGGAGAATACCTCTCGTTTCTTGAGCGAGTCTAATTCTGCCTTGATTGCTTCCTTCCATTTGACCTAGTCGGAGCGCTTGATGCACTCTGCCATGGACTTAGGTTCTGGATCAATACGAAGGTCATTTGCAATCTTTGTGACAAAGTAAATGTCGACATTTGTAGTCTTTCTGTTGTATGATTCTCCAGAATCAATATAATTAATGGAAATTTCTTGTATCCCTAGTGACTCATCTTGATTTCCCTCAACGATTGAGTCTAGGTCTTCCGATGTCCTAGCACTTATATTATTTTGTGCACTTGTGCTAGGTATGTGATGTATCTGTTGAACATCCATATTGTTTGGATTTACATTATCCATTTGGTGTCTATCAACTTGATGTTGATCTGCATTTACTGATTTGGAAGTGACCTTCCTTGTTTTTCGCGGAGGCTTTGGTGTAGCCTTATCCTTTGTAATAGTACTTCTCCCCCTCTTATTTTGATTTGGGAGTTATCGAGTAGGAATTGCTACTCTCTCTGGTACATTTACAGCAGGATTATGTGATTTAGTGACACCTTTGTAGTCAGTAAATGCTTCTGACAGATTATTTGCAATGTTTTGCAAATTGATGATCTTGTGAACCTCACATTCAGATTCTATAGTACGTGGATCATAGGACTGAATACCAGTGGTATTCCAATTTATTTCTTGGCATTCTGTTTGGTACTTGTCTCCCCCTAATGCCGGGAAATTGTCCTCATCGAAGATGCAATCAGCATACCAGGCAGTGAATAAATCCCCTGTAACAGGTTCAAGGTACTTGATGATTGACGGTGATTTGTACCCAATATATATCCCCAATTTTCTATGGGGGCCCATTGATGTACGCTGCGGTGGTGAAATCGGTACGTATACAGCGCAACTGAATTTTCGCAGATGGGAAATACTTGGTTGATTTCCATGTACTAACTGCAACGGGGAAACCGTATTGTATGCAGTAGGTCTTATTTGAATCAAATCAGCGGCGTGTAAGACCCGATGACCCCAACATGATGTTGGTAGATTGCAATTCTGTAATAATGGTCGAGCAATTAACTTTATTCTCTTGATAAGAGATTCGGCTAATCCATTTTGTGTATGTACATAAGGAACAGAATGTTCTACATTTATGCCTAGAGCCATACAATAGTCATTGAAGGCGTGTGAAGAAAATTCAGCGGCATTGTCCATCCTGACAGTCTTGATAGCATATTCAGGATGGTGTGCTCTTAATTTGATAATTTGAGCAATGAACCTTGCAAAAGCATGGTTTCTTGTGGACAATAAACATATGTGGGACCATCTAGTAGATGCATCAATAAGTACCATGAAGTACCTAAATGGTCCGGTTGATGGATGAATGGGACCACAAATATCTCCTTGAATGCGTTCAAGGAATTGTAGTGGTTCAGCCTTTATTTTAAGATAAGAGGGTCTTAAAATTAATTTCCCCGTGGCACATGCAGTGCACACAAAATCTGATGGCTTGGGAAATTTTGAAGTAGTTAATTTGTGACCAATTGAATTGCCGATAATTTTTCTCATCATCCCTATGCCGGGATGACCAAGGCGATCATGCCAAATCTTGAAGATATCAAGATTTTGAAAAATTACCTTGTATGAACCATGTTGTACAGGTTTGATGTATGTATAATACAATCCAGATGATAGTGAAGGAATTTTCTCAAGCAGTCGCTTGTTATATCCGTCATTTTTAGTGATGAATAAGTATTCATCTTTGTTGTCACTATTTGTCTCCACATGGAGACCATTGCGACGGATGTCTTTGTAACTCAATAGGGTACGAGTTGAATCGGGATACAGGAGTGCATCCTCAATTACTATTTGAGTACCCATAGGGAGAACAATTGTGGCCCGACCGGAACCAACAATTATAGCATCGCGGCCCGCGATAGTTGTGACATTTCCTTTACTCTTTTTGAGAATTTGGAAATATTTAAGTTCTCTGAGTATGATGTTAGTTGTGCAACTATCCACCAAACAAAGTTCTTCCTCCATTTGGATTGTCCCCGTAGGATAATCTAGAATGAGTAATTTAAATTATAAGATTTTGACTCATAGATTATATAATACATACTTTATTCAATAGGTATCATAAGTAGCATATGTCTTACAATACTTTGTGACAACAAATATTTACAACACAATTATTACATAAATATGGCTATAGAACGAAGTTCTTTTAGACTATAGAACGAAGTTCTTTTCCGGGAGCAAAGAGACTAAGACATGTCTCCAAACATGTCATTGGATGGTCCATCCACAAGCATGTTGTCGGTGTTGTCGATGCTATCGATCATCATGTCGTCAGTGCTGAAGAATTCATCCACTTGCATTGGATCCTTCTTCGTGTTGTGTTCCGCAGGAACATCCTTGGAGCAACTGGCACCTGGAGTAAGCGTGGTGAAGTGCGCTTCAAACTTGTTTCCATGAACTTGCTTTGCAACATACTTTTGGTAGAGATCAACCAAATGCTTAGCGGTGTGGCACTTTCTAGTTGTATGGTTGTGACAACCACACCTTTGACAAACTTGAGAGTTGTCATTGTTACTAGGTTTCTTGAAAGTGTCCTTTCCTTTGTGAGAACCCTTGCCTTTCTTGAAATTCTGCTTCTTCCCTTTTCCCTTGAAATTCTTTTTGAATTTCTTACCACCAAACCTTTTATTGTTACTCTGAGCATTGAAATGAACTTCAGGCAGAGGTGCTGCACCCACAGGGCGCATTTGATGGTTCTTTGTAAGAGCTCATCATGCTTTTCCGCTTGAAGTAAATCATATATTAAGTCAGAGTATTTGTTGTAGTTGTGGCGGCGGTATTGCTGTTGCAATATCCTATTAGCAGGGAGGAATGTAGATAGAGTCTTCTCTATCATTTCTGCATCATCCAAAGGTTGATTACAGAAACGAATCTTGGTGGAAATCTTGTGAACTGCAGAATTGTATTCTGCAATAGATTTGAAATCCATCAGACGGAGTAGAGACCACTCCCATCTTGCTTCAGGCAGAATAACACTTTGTTGTTGATCATAGCGTTCTTTGAGAGAATCCCAAAGTTTCTTAGGATCATCTTCCATGATGTACTCAGCTTTGAGATCGTGATGAAGGTGATGCCTTAGAAAGTGCAAGGTTGCATACTTGTGATTGACTGGGATAGGATTTTGTGGATCAGGTTCATTAATGGTGTTAATGAAACCTTTGGCTGTAAGCACAATTTTCACATCCATAGCCCAAGTCAGATAGTTGCTACCATCTGCTGCAAGTTCGGTGAAGTCTTTGTTATGTATTTTAGCCATTTTCCTACATGAAGAACCATATAGGATTAATTTACGGAGGTAAATTTGTGTTGTAAAGAAGCAAAATTATGCATGTAAGATGAGTCTTACAAAAATTAAGGTATAGGACATTGTAATTCCTGTAGGAATAATTTGACTTGATAGTCATTTAATATTTTGTCCATATATATGAAATTGAGATATACACATTGAAGGTAATCATCATAAAGATATGGACCTCTCAGTGATGAGCAAAAGCTGCCTAAAAGCGCGGATCTCAGGGCAAATAAGCTCTTGTAAAGAATTTATCGCAGCCATCGCCTAGGTCGCATCACCTTGTGTTATTCTCAAATCATATGTATAGGCCTTAATTTTTTATTTTTGCTTAATTTTCTATTTGATGTAGAAAATGTCTGAAGTGATTATGCAAAATTAAAATAAATTGCATAAATAAGAATTGTTCTAACACCTAAAAATGATCTAGGGATCATGAACATGCACAATTACTGCGGTAATTATAACATCCAAGTTACATATGTGTGAATACCGGAGGGTACATAACACAATGTGCTTGACAACACATATTTACAGAATAATTCAGGGTCTAAAACGTAAAAATACAGAACTGATAATTCTGAAAACGTAAATAGATATAATAGCCTGAGGGCTTATTGGTAAATCCAGGGGGGTCAGTTAAACTTTTCAGAAGTTGGGGGGTTCTGGTGAACTCTCTGAAAGTTGGAGGTGTTCTGATGAACTTTAGGAAAGTTGGAGGGGTTCTGTTGGACTTCTGCGACTTGGAGGAGCAATACAGCCCAGTTTGGCATGCGAGCTCTTTTTGATTTTTTTTATTTCTTTTGGCCTGATGGCCGGCCTAGTTAGCGGACGGCCCGTGGCGGGGACCTGGGCGCAGCCCAGTTAGGCCCACCACGGGTGGCCCGGTATATAAACGGAGGGGAGAGTGGTTGCCATTTAGGGTTTCCCCTAGAAACCGCCGCCGCTCCCTAGTAACCGCCGCTGCTGCTGCTTGCAGATGCCGACGTCGCCGTCGCCGGCGGTGGCCGGCCGGCCGGCGGTGCGGGTCCGTTTCTCCATGGCTGCTCTGCTTCTTCCCCCTCTTTCGTCTCTAGTCTGCCCCCTTTCTTCCTTGTGCCGTCCGCCCCCCTGTAGTGCCGGCCATGGCCGACCGCCGGCCGTTGGCCGGTGTTCAAGCGTCAGTGGAGGAGAGCCCTAGCGCGGCTGGGCTCCATGTGCCGCGCCGGATCCCCGGGCGGCGGTCGACGGCCGCGACATGGCCGAAGATTTGCGCCGGAGTGGGTCCCGCCTCCAGAGTTGTCGACGACGCGGACGGAGGCCCGCTGGCATGGTTGAAGAAGGGCGGCGCTCCCCGGCGAGCTGCCATGGTGCCGAGGACGAAGCTCGGGTGGATGGGCGCGGACGGTCCGGCGAGGCCGGGCGACGTCGCGGCGGCCGTGAAGGAGCGAACGGCCGGCGGACCGGCCTGAGGGCCGAAACCGGCGTTGTCGGTCGCCGTCGCCATCCCTGGTACAGGTACAGTGACGTCGGGGATGACCCCAACTCCCTCTGTTCGTGTTGCAGGACAGCGGATGCGGATCACCAGAGGGCGGCGCGGCTGCTCCTGGGGCGGTGTCGGCGTCGGGAGTCGTGCCGTCGCCGGGGCGAAGCGGGGAACCAGACCGGCCGTGTAGGGCGGTGTGGCTGTCTGCGTGCGCTCGGAAGAGCGGTTCGTGCTCGCTGCTGGTGAGGGTTGACGTGGTGGTGGAGAGCGGCGTCTCCAGCGTCCGTGGCAGCCACGAACACGACGGCCACGGCCACCACGTCGACGACGGCGACCGAACAGGCGACGGCCATGGTGCGCCCCACGAGTACAGAAACAACAGCGGCCTTGGCGAGGGTTGATTGGAATGGCGAGGTAGGTGGCCATGGGTGTCTCAATGAAATGCAGGGAGGGCTCCATGCTTACCCTCGGAGGAAGGCCGGCGGCGTTCGCCGGCGAGGCCTTTGGCCTCTGTTCTTGTTTTTGTGTGTTCTACTTCTCGGCGAGTTCTTCTCGGCGAGATGCTCAGGATTAGAGCGTGAGTGCGGATAACGTGTTGAAAAGTGAATGTAAATTAACAGTGATTGATTGATTGGATTGAGAGAGGGGGGTGGACCCCACCATATATACAGGGTTGAAGGGGTGTGAGCACAGGCCGCACGCACCCCTTCGGAAAGGATATGTCCTTTCACTAATTACATCATTATCTTAATTAAAGTAATTGATCACTAATTACTGTGTTTCACAACACTTCTATTCTCCAAATGAGATTAAATTTGTGTACTTGTAAGATGGTTCTGCTGTAGTACATGGGACAACATCACAACATGCGCCGGGGTAGTTGATAAGCCCAGTGTTGTGCAAGCCGGCATGCTGATTGCCCCAGTTAACCTGCAAAATGTTGTGTAACTTAGTGAGCTGGAGCCTGCAAGTCGATAAAACCATATAATGAAAATGCTTTGAATAGAATAAAATCCTCTTCTCCACCAATCAATCTTTATTAACAACTCCATTCCAAAGATATAGTGAAAGGGAAATGTAATGCTCAGAAGGGGGAAAAGTTTGGAAAATAAGACCGAACTCTTGCTTTTCCAGATCTTCTGATTAGTGTTTGTTTTCTTCACTTATTTTTTTGTATTATTTTGTTTTCATGGGGTATCCAGATGAACAACTGTGGCATCTGCAAACCACATCTCTACTCCTAAAAAGTATGAAGTGGAGAAAAAAACCCGTTAGTACTTTTTTCCGCTCTCGTGCGTCCGCCCCCGTCTCTCCGTGCATCCGCCCTCGCTTCACCGTGCGTCCGCCCCCGTTTCCCATTTTTGCCCCTGCGTCGCCCTCGCCTCTCTCTCTCTCCAATTTCCTCCCGCGCCGCCGCCTTCCCCACCGAGCCGCCCTCGCCTCCTTCTCCGCACGCCGGCGGAGATCCACTGTCCCCTACCGCCGGAGATCCACCCGAGTACCAACGTCCGCTCCTCCTTCCCCTCCTCTCTTTTCCTTTGCCCCCTACCCCGCCGTGCCCCCGTCGGGTGGCTCCTTCCGCCGTTGGCACCATGCTGACGCAACGGCAGCCGTATCCCGGGGAAAAGGAGACCAGGTGACGGTGGCAGCCTCCACGACGACAACGACACAACACCACACGGTCTCCCTCTGCCATGGACGACGGCGACCTCGACTCCGCCGCCGCCAAGGCCTCCCCTTCGGTGCCAACGACGACGACCACCGCGCCATGGCCGTCTCGACCCAGGGAAGGGTACCTCCTCACGCATGACTACCTCCCAACCCTAAATCCCCTCTAGGGTTCCCCGTTCTCCACCCCCATCGCCTCCCCATTCTCCATCCCCATTGCCAAGCTGCTGCCGCCATCAACTTCGCACCACCGCCGCCGCCGTCATCTATGGCCGCCTCCGCCAGTGAACATCCAGGTACGGGCCAAATTAAATAACAGATCCAATTTGTTTGTCTACAGATGTCTCTGCACTTGCTATTTGTTTGCATTATTATAGGTTTCTCCCTCCCCGATCTAATCTAATCGATTTCAATCTTGCATTTCTTTCCCCTGATCCCTTCTGTCAGGTTCGTGTTCAAGGCAACGAGAAGAACATCAAATGGTACTATGGGAGCTCCATGGGCTTCCCCAACATGCTACGCTGGAGCGCAGGTGAAATCCTGGTTTTGCTTATTTTTTATTAAACTAACTGATTGATTGAAATGTCTTTAAAGGCTTCCAAAGTCTCTACTTAACTCTGAATGATGCAAACGATTGCACATTGTACTATTTGTTGGAATGCTTCTACGCATATTGCAATATGTGATGTCCTGGTATGCAGGATACTTTTGAGCTACAGTTATAATGCCCGTTTCAATCATGTACCAATGGTACCAACAAAATGAAAGTATCCTAAGGTTTCTTGTGCATTTCCCAATTATATGTGCTCTCAAACTTTGCTACTAGAAAAACTGCAAAAGTGTTAGAATTGGAAAAATGAAACCTGATGTTGCTTAGGAATGAAATCCTGTGTATCGCATGCATTTAACAGACATGAGGTTTTTTTTCCTGATTCTACTCTCGTTGCAGGCTGTTAACTCTTTGTTGATTCCCTTACGACAACTATGCAAGTGAGAAACAAATTGGTGGTCAGCTTTTCCTTCAAACATGCAAGGTAAACCCGATTGCACTCCCTGGTATTATTTGTTTGCACCAGCTTGTATCTAACCCCATCTTTCACCCATACAGACAATTGAGGAGGAACTGCTTGGACTTGATGCGGTATGTCTGTACTTTTTTTATTCCAATTTGGAAAGTGACCCATAACCTTAATATAGACTACCATCACATTGTGTTAGATGACTGATGTTGGGGAGGCTGATTAATAGTGCTTTCTTGGTGGAATATGATCTAAATGATCAAAGTGCATGTTTCAGTTGTGCATTGTTGCTGCTTTAGAAACTGGTTGAGTAGGACCTACTTAATTACTGTCCCTGAAATATTTTTTTATAAGATGTGTGATTCAGAGTCCTAATTGCCAATAGAAATGAAATATGATTTTTTTTCGATCTACTGCAGACAGCTCTTTTGTAACTATATAGTGAAAGGGGTCATTGTGAATATTTTTTAATCACCTTATGCATCAAAGGATATGCTATGTTAAATTAAGATACTAAACTTAATAGTGGTTCTTGTGGTACTGCACAAAAAAAATGCACGATGAAGGTCGTGACAATACAATGTATTTTTTTAACCTTCTATATCACTTTTGATTTTTTTTATCCCAGTGCTTTACTTTAAATGTATGGTGACTTTTCTCATGCAACTACTCTCAGTTGTAATAGGACCTGGAATTCTTGGAAACAATTTTTTAATGGAATTCAGCTACTCCCACTTTTGTGATCACTGACCTGCTATTTCATTTCAGGTTGAGACTCACTACTGCAAAGAGGACTACCTACTTCGACGATGGCACGTGGGTAAGTTCTTCCTGCCTTTTGTTTTCCGTGCATGTATTTCTTTAGTTAGAACTCATATACCATATTTCCTCTACTACTATGTATTCCAGTGTATATAGCCAAAAATTGTTTCACAAGAATTCTGTGCGATGTTGAGGTTACTGTGCCACCCTTTCTGAATGGTATCTACATAAGTTGTGTGTGAGATGCGGTTACGGTGCTCATGTAGCTTTATTGGATCTTTTTTTGGGCCTTGTGTTGCAGTTGGTGTTGTTCATATCCAATTGGACATGCCGGCTTTCAGAACATTATTTTTGGTTTCAATGTTTCATGCTTTCCTATCTAGCATTTTTCATGAAAACTGTCATTCCACTTCCAGGTCTATGAAATATGTTGTTATTAACAAACAATCGAAGATGTCTTTTGAGGAATCAGCAAGCCGACTTCCAAAAAACTGGGTTGCATCATCACTTGGCACAATACTGACATTTCAGTTGTAAGCAGTCAATCTTGTATTTCACCTGCAGTTATATCTTATATTTAAGCATTCACTGCAATATGGAATTCTGGGCACCAGGAACTTGTTCACTAGCTTGAAGGGTCAAGTGTCATTATTATGGATCCTGCCATGAAAGGATTGCACCATTTGTTATCAGTACTTTTAGAGAAAGTTTCTTTATCAAAGCACAAAGCATACACGGCTAAAAGGTGTAGCTTGCAGCATTATATTATTTATGTGGATTCATGGTTTTACTTCGAGTAATATGATAATTATGCATGCTAATTTTTTGCAATTTTGAATACCTTCCCCTTGTGGTAACTTTATTAATAAGATGATGTTATTATGAACACAGTTCACTTGCAAAGGTTAAGGGTGAGAAAAGATCATGGATCTTACAGTCAAAGGGAAGCAGTTGTTCATGTTGATAATATAACAATAGAAGACGGCAGTAATACATTAGTTTTGGGTGGGAAAGTTTTAAATGATCTAAAAACCTGATTTAGTTATGTAACTTCTAAGCAATCCTCAATCATCACCCTTTGAACTCATTTATGAGACAGTTCTGATATTTGAATCATTTCCTCTGCGGGACTGCAAAAGCTTGATATCCAGCAAGGCATGGCTATTGGAGAATGCCCATGCTGGAACAGACAGGTAACTATTTCTACTACTTGACTAGAAAGCACTAAACTATATTTTACTACAACGAATCTTTATGCATCCCTTACAACTTTGAAGCTGTTATGATCAATCCTAATTGCTACTGGAGTTCGGAAAGTTTGAAAATGAACAATCTACCACTACCATTGCCATCATCGTTGGTGTAGCAGCAGGAGTAATAGGGGCTCTGGTAGTAACCTTAATCACAGTTATACTTGCATGATGATAAAAGCAGAAATCCTTATGCATATTCATTTACTCTTGCCCCATGCCATATTGCAGCTCTTGCTCCAGAACAAGGTGCAGACGGAAGGAGTTATCAGACCTCTGAAACCTGAAATCTACATTCCGGGTGAGTGCAACGAGGACCATGGTTTTCATGCTTGCCTTTTGTGGAATCACCATGATGTGCAACAGTGCTGACTCTGTGTTTGCTTGTTTGAAGCACTGGAGATCTTGACTCGTCAGGCATCAAGCTAATTCAGAGTGGATATTTGAAAATTTGTGTCAGCTCACAGGTGATTGGAAAGGTGTGTTTAGAAATTGCTACACAAAATGATTGGGAGTATAAGGCGACCCTGCTTGCTTATTCAAATCGATGTTCTTGATGTGAATATGTAATGAAGGCGTGTTTAGAAATTGCTACACAAAATGACCGGGTGTATAAGGCAACCCTGCTTGTTTATTCAAATCCATGCTCCTGATGTGAATATGTAAGGAAGTCTAGATTGTGGAAAAATAATTACAGATCAAAATAGCATCTTATTTACATCAGGATCCATAATTGCAGCTCTATTGTGATTTGTTGTTTACATCAGGAACAACACCAACTGCAACACAAGGTCCATAATTGCAGCTCTATTGTGATTTGTTGTTAAGAGGCATCGGTGTAATTTGCTCTATTGTGATTTGTTGTTTATTTGATAATGATCCATGCTCCTGATGTGAATATGTAAGGAAGTCTAGATTGTGGAAAAAAATTTACAGATCAAAATAGCATCTTATTTATGAGTTATGTTAAGAGGCATCGGTGTAATTTGCTCTATTGTGATTTGTTGTTTATTTGATAATGATATGAGCCCGTAGCAAAGCACGGGCACGATCCTAGTCTTAATATTAAGGTGCAGCTATGAAAAGAGAAAGGGTATGTCCACTGCGTGTTTTCCCATTTATATGTACATGCCACATCTTAAGTGATTGACACGCCCCCAGAACGCAACTCGCCCGGGTTGCTCCCCGCGCGGGCGACCGGGGCGAAACCCTAGCCCGGCGCCGCCCCAGCCTCTCCCCTCTCACCACTGCCTCGCCGCCACCGGAGAGGGGCCGTTGGGAACCCATGCGCGCCCTCCGGGATGGCGGCGGCGAGACTTTCGCCTGGCGGCGGGCGTACCGCGCGGGAAGGGCGCCCGACGACCATGAAGGCGATGTCGCGGCGCGACACGGCTGGCGGCGACGGCGTCGCAGACGAGAAGGGTGGTGGTGCTGAGCGCGCACCGGTGAGCTCTCCCCCTGCAGTGGCAACTTCCGGGCGGCGCGGCGGCGTAGGCTGGCAGGGCCGTCGGGTCTCGTCGGAGCTGGGTCGGGGACCCTAGATCTGCCGCCTAGGGGGCTGATCCGGTGTCCCCGTGGCCGTGCGACCTCCAGTTGGGCTACGGCCGGGCGTGCTGCGACGGCGGCGGCTTGGCTGTCTGCGGGACGGACGGGGGTGGGGAGAAGCGACGGGGGGCTCCTCTAGGTCTTCTCCTCCCCCTGCCCCTCGTTGGGGGTCGCACCGTGCTGCTGCACGACGACGGCGTCAGCCGTCAGACTACTTCGATGGTCGACTCCCACCATGGTGGTGGGGCCGAGTGGCCTGCTCCCTCCCCTAATGCGGCGCGGATCTGGCGCGACGTTGTGGTGCCAGGTGGTGGTGACAACCGTAGAGAGGTGAGACTTCGACGGCGACGGGATGTGCGGAGCTACAGCAGATACGTCCCTCGGCTGGGGCGACCGTGGCAGTGGTGCTGGCTTGCCGTGTCGAACGCGTGCAGCGGAGGCTCGATGCTCTGGGCGAAAGTGCTCGCTAGATTCTTTCTGGCGGAATGGCGGCGGCGCCTTCAGGCGTCGCTCTCCCTATTGAGAGCACCATTTTGGAGCTACAACCTTGTTGCACGACGTCACTGGGTGAAAACCCGGTCCAGCTCCTGGACGAGCGACGACGGCGCCTGTGGGTGTCATGACCTCCTTGGGGGCGTCGTCTCTAGAGACACCGTTCGCCCGGCGGCATGGCGGTCCCCTGCTTGTGGGTGCTTCGGCCGGTGGTGACAAATCTGTCGTGGGGCAAGTGAAAAGGGGGTTGCCTACCTCATGCCAAGACATTTGCCCTCCTGTTGGTGACTGGGCTGGGGGTCTTCACTCGGTTGTCGTTCATCTGCTCGCAGCGTTCCGCGGCGCTTGGTGTTGCTCGTCAATCCCCAGTGTGGTGCAGGACAGCGTCGAAGGACGACACTTGCGGTAACGACAACCAGTGAGGACTTGGCCTGCAGCGGATCGCGGCGGGGTTTTCAGCACGACTGAACACTCCCGGTGCGGTACAACGCCGGAAGATGGCGCGGGCGACATCTTCGGTCTGCTAGTTCGATGGCGACGTCTGGTGCGAGGGGGAAAGCAACGCGAGGATCTCGAACCACGACGGTGGTCTGGCGGCTTGATACAGGTCCCGGGGGTGGGGCACTTCTTCTTCTACCTTGACGGCAATCCCTGGAACGAGTCCGGAGCATAGAGCCGTGCGACAGGTTGGAGGTCCCCGCGCACGAGAGAGAGAGGCGTGCTGAGTGGCGGGTTGGAGGTCCCCGCGCACTCGAGAGTGACGTCCAACGGCGGAAACGGCGAGGCCCCCACACGTTGGGTGCCTCCGGACTCTGTGTTCTTCATGTCATCGGGCGGTCGGCTGGGGTGCAGCAGCACTGCGGCAGTGGGTCCTGCACGGCGGTGACCCTCTCGGTGCTATGGTGTCTGCCTCTCTGGTTCCCTATCAAGTGGTGGATCATTTCAGCGGTTTCGATACAAGCAAGAGTGTGGTGGTTAGGTGGAAGTCGCGGTCTGTCTTGTCTCTTTTGTCGTCGTCTGTGAGTAGTGCTTGGCCGTGTTGATGTCCCACTTCAACCGGCTTGTGTTTATAGCCGAGCAGTAACTCGTGTTGATGTCTCAATCCAATCGGACGAGATTGTTTTTTATTTCTTTTCATTTCCTGCCTATGATCTCTCATGATCATAGTCTTGTATTTTTTTTCTTCTATATCGATGAAACACGCACTATCTTATGCAGTTCGTTAAAAAAAACATCTTAAGTGATTAAGTGAAGGTATATGTGTGTTGGAATTTAATTACTTGTGGCTTGAGATAACCAAATACTATCACTTCATTAAAAACAAATCGGAACTATTTGCTTGGTTTGTTGAGGAGTATCATCTTAAGCTTCAAAGGGTACGTAGCTTTGCTACCGCATGAAAGGTCAAAGATATTGAACGGGTATACCACATAAAAAGGTAAAAAGTAACAGGATAGAAGATAGTTACATGAACACACTAAGATAATGACATTTTATTAGCAAATTCCACAAACACAGTACCATCTAGCACAAGTACTATGACAAAGTCCAGGATGCCGCCGAATCGATCGCCGGGGTCTGTTCGTCAACTTGCCAACAGCTCTGGGTCACACAGCTGCTCTGGGAGTTCTCTGGGTCATATGGAAGACCCGGAACCGCAGGGTGTTGACGGAATCACTGTCGCCCCCCGCGCCATCGCCGTTCTGCTGGAAGAACACCTCAAGCTGTGGGTGTCCCGCGTCAGTAGGAAGATCGATGCTGAACCCCTTTTGTCTTGGTGCCATTCCGTGGCTATGTAATCTTCCTCTCCTTCGCTTAGCTTTTTTTTTTTTTGAGACTGCACCAAACTTTATTAATTATTGTAGCTGGTACAAATTCCACTAGGGGGTCTAAAAACCAAACATATCTTCCTACTGCATTATTAACCGAGCTTCTAGCTAGAGTGTGTGCGTCCACATTCGAACTCCTACTTTCATGGACGACGCGGACAGCTTCAAAACTCGTCATCTCCTGCTTAATCTCCTTCACGATGTGGCCATACTCGCCCATGCCCGGCCCCTGAATACTCCGTACAACATTCAGGCAGTCGGAGGCAACTACGAGTTTCAGCATATCCAAATCCCGGGCAAGGGCCAAGCCCTCCTTGCACGCCATCGCTTCTGCCACCTCCGGAGAGGAAACTCCGTCGATCACCAGAGCCGATGCTCCCTGAAAGGCCCCAGCTTCATCCCTTGCCACTGCAGCCACAGCAACTAGGTTTGAGTTTTTTGACAAGGCTGCATCGACGTTGATCTTCATCAGCCCCGACGGAGGGGGATCCATGGTACTGCCAGGGACCGTGTCCTTCGCGAATTCGACTTCTCCGGCTTCACCGTGTCCATGTCTGACAGGAAGCGATCAATGAAAGCATGAGTCGACAATGGGCTCTGGAACAAGTCCTCATGGATCGCCTTCCTCCTAGCGTACCAAACCGCCCAAAGGGTCACCACCAGCCTCAAGAAATCCTCATAGTTCAGAGCTGTGTTGGCGTCCTGAATCCAGCCTCGCCCATCTTCGTGCTGATTTTGCGCCACAAAATTCAGAATTTCCTCCCCTTGCAAAACCCACACACACCGTGCCATGTTACAGTCGAGCAAGGAGTGTCTCCAGGAGTGCTCTCCTTCGCTTAGCTTGTTTTGCCTCGTTGATCCCTTTGATGTAATCGCCCCTTGGGCTCTCTTTTTAATGCAATTTGAGTTCAGGTGGGCCGCTGGCCCCGTTGTTGCCTAAAAAAAAGAAACAAAGTTCTGTTGGAGGATAACCACCGTCTACAGCGGAGCATAAATACACAAATAGGATAAATAATCACAGTTTTGCTCCGGTACACCCATTCCATGATTTGTGCACAAAAATTAAAGCAACCTCAATTATCCACTCATTTAATTAATTATTTTTCATATGGGTTTCTTCTGGGCCCGTCCCTATCCACACCCGCTTCATAACGGGCCCAGCCCGGCACCACCCCCACGATGACTTCAATTCTCCGAGCCGAGGCGAGCCGCTCCGTCCGTCATTCCCCTTCACCGACCTGAATTGTGCACCGCCGCTGCTGCCCCTGTCCGCTCCCTTCCCCCGGCCTCGACGCCCTCGTCGTGGCTCCTTAGGAAGAGTTGTATCGACTGTAGGACGTAAGCCTAGATAGCAATAGTCGTTCCCTAAGGTCTCTTTTGATCTAAAATTCATCCTTATCTTATCCTTGACCTCTCTGATGAATATTTTCACTCATTGACCATTTTATCCTCCTCTCATCGTGATAATTCAGCTTTCCTTGTTGACTCTTAGCATTTGCACTTCCTTGCTTCACAAATGCTAAACCCCAAATCATTGTATATTTATCTTCACTCTTCTTGAATTTATTTTCAGTATATCTATTTCCATCAAATATATCCATCAATATCTATCTTTTTAATCATACAAGTTAAGTTGTTGCCAAATCTGTTCGCGCAGCTCTCTGACACACCAGTATTGTTTTGTTAATATCTCAAGCTACAGAATTCCGTTTGATGCAAATCCAGTTGGGTTTGTTCATAAATTTCATGATTGTGTTCCTGTTAGAAATTCAGCATCATCCAATATATATTCTGGGAGTTATGCACGAAACATTGGAGCTATCAGAATCTGTCAACTCTGCTGACGCAGTCATCTTGTTTAATTTATATCTCAAGTTCTAAACTTCCAATTGAGGTGATTCAAGTTGGGTTGGTTTCCTAATTTCATAATCTATCGTCTGGTGAAGTTTCAGAATTTATGGATATCCTTACTGAGAGCTACATCTGATCTATTTGGACCGGCAGAATCTGTCTTAAAACTAGAAGTTCATACCACTTTATCTACCCACTAGTACAAATATCTAAATCTTATGACTCTAAAACTTATGTTTATCAATCCTTGTTTATTTAATTTTATCTCCCTTTGATCTTGAAATTGCATCCCTTTTCCGTCGAATGATCTTACCTTTTTCATGCAACACACCTTCTTGATTTATTGGTGTTATTGTTACTCTCTCATCCCTGATTCTTTTTATCCCTTTGATATTTCTTCTTTATTATCTCCTTATTCTTTTAATCTACCTTGTAACCATTTTGCTCATCGTACCTTTTCTTGCTTTTCAAAAAAAATGTTGCTTTGGATTCTCTCCATTGACTTTCGATTCCAAAGCCTCTTTTTATTCAAAATCCTTAGACGATCCATGCCATGTATCCTGAAGCATGTTTGTCCAAGTCCTTCGAAGAATGGAGCTACCAATTCATCGCCTGAAGACATGTCTCAATAATCGAAGAAGCTCTACCCATGCTTAGGAGGATCCCCTCTAACTTTATTAACAACGTTTAGCATCGTTCCTTGTCTCTGTGATGAGTGGTGGAGTTTCGTGTGTTGTGTGATGATGCTTGTCCTTATGACAATGTTTGAGTTGGTTCTTTGTAGTGAGTGTTGGTGTATTGTGGGTCTTATATCTGCAATAACATCAGTTGCCTAGTTGGGTTTTTCTTTGTACCTCTCACATCCTTGTCATCTTCCTTCCTCTTCACCTGATCAAATGAAGGACATCAAAAGAAGAAATTGAAGTCAACACCAATGTGGATCAACAAGAAAATGCTACTGCCACCATCACCGTCTAGAAGTGAGCAAATTGAAGAAAAGAAGACCTCACTCTACTTTCTTTGCCACCTTGTGCTTGCTGTTATCCCATCTAGCTCACTCTGATGAAGACCTCAACGACCAAGAAAGATGAATACTGAAGATCCTACACACGGATGACAAAAGAATATGACCGTCTGCCTACCCCAACAACAATATTCTTGTTTATCTCCCTTATCCTTGTGTCTTGCTTCTTCGAATCTCGGGACGAAATTCTATTTAAGGGAGGTAGATTTGTCACACCTGAAATTTTCAATTTCAGGATGTGAATAGAAATAATAATTAAAACAATTTTCACTCAATTTTTAAAAAAATTCCAGCATTTATTTTCTTTACAGGAAATATAGTATAGGAAAAAAACCTTAGTTTGATTTTCAGAATTAAATAAATGGTTCAATGTTTGTGTTGCATTCATGCTGATGCATCTGAGTATTCATGAGTGCAAAAGGTTTTAAAATGCGTAAGGTGCTGACCAAATCCTTCTAAGAATTTTCCAGCTTTTTCTGGAATTTATTCTCACTTTCTGTGAGCTATTTCTATTTATTAGAAGGCTCTAAAATCTTTTTCATGAGCTCCAAATATTATTTGAATTGTTCGTGTCTCAATCTATCTCTGGGAATTTTCCTGGAATTTTTGAAATTTTTGGAGTATTTTTCGTGATTTAATTACGATTTCAGGATTTTCTGAAATTGTTTTCTAATCCGAAATTAATTCCTGAAATTAGAAAAAGAAGGGAAAATAAAACTGGACTCTATCTTGGCCAATAAATAGTTGCTGGTTATCTCCTTGACGTCCTCTTTCCAATGCCGCCAATCTCATCTCGTTTCGATAAACCTAGCTCCCACAAATCGCCGCCGAACTTTCGCATCTACTAAATTCCAGCGAACTTTCCGGTGAGCTTTTCCGGCGAAACCGTGGACTTTCGGTGTGAACGGACACCACCATGGAGTTTGTCTCGTCGAGCTCAACGCTGTGGTGTGGTAGATTGCTCGATTCCGATGTCGGCTCCGTCGTCTTCCCCAACTCCGGCGAGTTCTTCCCCACGACTCCTCTCCAACTCCGGCGAGCTCTTCCGTCGCCATCGTTCATCTATGGCCGGAGGTGAGAACACCATCACGTTCGTCTCATCTATATCGTTCCGTTTTGCCGTTCCCGTGCGCATTTGGAGGTCGTTCTCATCGAATCCCCATCTCTCTCCTTTTCTCTTATGTTCCTGTACAAGCACGCCATGGTTGGAGGTCGAGATGACAGCGCCGTCCCTGCCGCCTGTTGTCGGCTGTTAAGTGCCTACTTTAGCCATCAATATACTCATGAATAGAGGAGCATAAGGCATTTCTTACACGTATTTAGTTAAGAATAATGGAGTTCCACTTGTCCTTGGAGATTATTTGATTGCAGGAAAATAAGCAAGAAAAAAATGGCAAACTCACCTTCTATGATCCATGCCACATCACCTCATCCTAGGAGGGCTGCCAACAAGGATGCCATGCATGCAAAGCTGCCAACAAGGGCGCCATGCATGCATGCCATGCAAGCAATCCAAGTGAAGCACACTCCGACGAATCCAGGCGTGACACGTGGACGTCACATGGATCCATGGGCCCACAAAGCATGCAAACCGCGCCAAAACAGGGTGGACACCGGGAACCGACCTAAGGACCCACAGGACAGTCACCTGGAGAAAACACACCCTGAGTGGAGCCCACAGGGGGTCGGCCGAATCCTAGGGCGGCCGAACCGACCCTGAGGCCTCCACTCAGGGGCTTCCACGTGGTCCTTCCCTATTGGTCCTAGAAGCCATTCCCGAGGTGTTTGCATCCACTCCTCGCCGGTACCTTGGCCTATAAATAGAAGGGGAGGGGGTTCATTCTTAGACATCCACACTTGCAACACCTCTCTCACTTTTAGTCTCAAGGCTAGGAGGTAGGCTAGAGTAGTTCTACTTCAGGTTCTAAGTCTACTTTGGGATCTAGGTATGAGTTCTCTTGTATCTTATTTCATTTGTATGACTTTGATCTACTTCAGTTACTCAGCTATGTCATATAAAGTCGTGTTAGTATACATGGGTGATTTGTTCATGTGTTCTTCACCTGTTCATCATTTAGAGGCTTCTGTTCTTGATGAACAAGGCCTTTCGATTCACTTGACGGGTGACTTCCACATGTTTCCAGTGTTTGTTCATAAGTTAGAGGCTCTTGTTCTTCGCGAACATGACCCTTTGATCCAATTGCACAGACATAGGAAAACATGAATACGTTTGTGTACCTAACCTGGTTTGATCTAATTAGATGACATGACTGCGTTGTATGAAGTCTGTGCTTAAGCTACGATACTCGGTGTAATTGGTTGGTTTATCTGGTGGCTTGACCTGGGTCACAATAGCCTGGGCCGGTCAAGTCCGGCTAACAACGTAAGCATGGTGCTTGGGTTGCGTAGCTACCTTACTTATGAGTTTATCCCACAGTTTGTCTTGGGGTAGGCCGCGGTAGTGACAGCTGTTGGACCCTCTGAAATCCCCCACGTTCGGATAAGCTGTAGGAGTCTAAAATCTAACAACCGGAGTTGTGCAGAAGCAACGCGGGAGGTTAGCTCCCTGTGGTACCTGGGTGCTTAAGTCAATGTTCTTCAACGCTAGTGTATCTAACTCATTTTTACCAGCTTTATGTGTATAGTACATAAGAACCTAGAACTAACTCGTATGTTGCCTCCTATGCCTAGGACCCTAGAGAGAGAGAGAGAGTGAGTGTGTGTGTGATCACACTACCCCATTATCATTTCTTACCCCTGCACTTGAGTGTCTGATTTATTTCCGTCTATGATTTATACTCATTGCAATAGTGTTGAGCTTGTTAATCCACCAAATCCTTCCTTGGATTCGATACCCTTTGGAATACTCTTTTGGGGAAATGCTACAATGGTACTTCTGTGTGCTTGCAGACTCCTGTAACATTAAGAATTACCAACCAACATTTCTGGCGCTGTTACCAGGATGGGCTCCAAACCCGTTCGTTGGTAGTTGCGTTAAGAAATGTCAATACCGCCGTTGGATTCCGGCCGCTCCCCTTTGTCCCCGCCGCTGGTGAGCACCTCCCTGCGATCCCCTGCACCTCCTCTTTCCGTTCCTTGTCTCGCCTGAAACCCTAGGCCGTCGGAACATCCCCACCCCGTCGGCCAGAACCACCAAGGAGGCCCTCCCTGTTCGTCCGTCCGCTTCAGACCAGAGGTAGAAGAAGGTCTCTTTCAGTTTTACACCTAGGCCCCTGATGAAAGATGTAAACTTTGTCTTATATCTTGTGTCTTGCAAGTTTTCCAGGAAACCCCCTAGAAAAATCCCACCTTTTACACATAAAGCCCACCCCGAGACTTTTGTAGATCTAACCCTGTCTTTTATTATTTTCACGAGCACTATTCAATGTGTCTTGCCAATCTTCTTCGCTAGTCCCTGTCAGTTTTGGTTAATCACAAATAGGTCCTTCCAATCTTGTTTTGTCCATAGAATCCATGTTTTAGATCTGTTTTAATCCGTTCAAGTTGCGTTAGGTTCATAATGATGTAAAGTACACGTCAGTGGTGAGTTTTCTTCATGCAAGTTTTCTGAAAATTAATTTAATATTAATTTTGATTAATGCTTAGTTAAACATGTCTTCTTTAATTAAAAGCTACATAGTGTTATACCTCGTTTTTCATATCAAGGTTAATTTGATTAATGCTCACTTCACATGCTTTTTATTAATAAAAGATGATTAGTGTGCCACGTCTCGGTTTTTCATAAATCAAATGTTAATTTGTTTAATAGTTAATTAACTTTTCTAATTAAAAGTTGATTAGGCTTATAGCACCGACTTTCATAAATATATGTTAATTTGATTAAATACCAATATAATGTTGTTTTTAGTAATAAAAATATGATCCACTTGAATCATAAAGTTGCGTTTAGATGTCTCACATAGTTTAGCCTTTTTAAAAGCTAAATGCTTAAAAAGGTATAATTTATACTTTAATCTTTCTAATTAAAATATGGTTAAGCTATAACTCGATTTTCATAATTATTGTTAAAATGACTAATGTCAACATGCATGTGTTTTCTAAATAAAGTTTGTCTAGTTCAACACGACATATGTTTTAATTCGAGTAGTTGTTTTAACCTTTCTAAAGTAAATGTTTAATTGGTATAATTTATATTTGCACATTTTATAAATAAAACTTGACTAGGTTCTATACCTTGATTCTTGCAAATAAAGTTTAATTTGCATTAATTACAACTTAGGGTATTTTCTTTATGAAATATCCTTTACATATGTTTTGCTAATTAAAATAAACCTAAGCTTATAGTCTTTCATGTTCATAAATGTCAATCGATCGATAGTCGTTCTTTGTCAGCTCTATATCAGTGTGTCTTTGTTGTAGAGCTAGTATCCTTTCAAGCTCTAGATCTTTCCGATCCTAGTTCAAGCTCAAACCATGTGTCTTTCATACATCTAACCAAGCCTATCTTTTCAATCTCTAGTTGAATCCGAATAGGTTATCTTAGGGCGTCTGCTCTGCTTAATAGCATTATCTGTGTGAGTAGTTTGTGCTACTCATCTCTTTATCAAGTAATATTATCATGCTTGTTCCTTGTTTCTCTTATAATCCTTTTATAGCAAGTCATAAAATCCTATGGCTCCGTAGTTTTTCGTTTCATAGCTCTCATGTTCCAGTTGTTCCTTTTGAGTTAGCTATGTTCCTGTGAATCTATCTTGTGCAGTTATCTTTCTTAGAACCAATCTTAATAGTATCTCTACCATCTAGTTGATCTCCCTACAGCCTAGTTCTCCTCATAGACCCTTGCTTAAGGTTTCTTATGTGCTTGATAGTTCGTTGCTACCGTTCTCGTTCGTTTCGCCTTAACTTGTACGTTAGCATGTGTATCACCTGTTACATGTTTTTAACACTAGAGTTGCATGTTAATCTTGACTAATTTTATTCCATTGCTTTTCTAAATAAAAGTGATTAGGTTCTATTCGGGTTTTCTTTAATCATGATGTAAATGGGTTAATTCTTATTTGTAACTAGTTTTTCTAAATAAAAGATGCCTAGAGTTACAACGGTTTTCATAATAAAGTTAATATACTTAATGATATTATACATGTCTTTTCAATATTAATATGTTTAGTTGAACACGAAATCCAAAGTTATTCGTTAGATGCCTCATACATGCTTTGTGTTTCTAAAGCTAATATGCCAATCTGGTATAACTTGTACTCAAATATTTACAAATAAAATATGATTAGGTTTATCGTGTTTTCTTAAATTAAATATAACTTACTTAATTGTAACATAGAGTATTTATTTTGAAATATTCTTGCCACATGATTTTCTGATTAAAAATATATTCAACACCTAGTCTCTTGTTGTTTGATAATAATCTCTCGATAGCTTTTGTCTTTTCGACCTTAGTTACGTTCTCAACGTTTCGTGACCATAGACTCGAACCTATCCTTTAGCACACTCTTTCAATGCTTTTCTTTTGATTGGTGCATTGTTCTTAGTTGTACTTGTTTGTTTCCTTTGTATGTTTGTGCTCAATGTTTGCTTCGAGTAGAAGATCGTTGTTCATTTGCTTTGAGGATAAAGAAGTTCAAGAGAGCAAGAGCTGAAGAGCAGTAAGAGTAGCTTTTCGTTGGAGAAAGGCAAATGTCCCTAACCACCCTTCTACCAATGCTTTGTTTACAAGAATACTATGCATTAATAGGAACATGGAGAACCACCCAGGACAACAGTGCAACCATGAGAACTAAATAGCTCTGGTCTTGGCTAAGTAATTAGTGACTCTGGTTAGAAGTGGCCTTACCTGATAAGGACAAGGGGCGGCGGTACTGTGGGGTATGGACTCGCTCTAGCGGGGAGTTGGGCTTTGCTAAGACACGGTACTCGCTAGGGGACTTTATACCTTGCTAACTGATCTGGTAACCTTGTGGGTTGCAACTTTCTGGGGAAACTTTGTAAAGGCCTCGTAGCGTCTCTATGCAATCACACCTCGGTAGTGTGGTATGATGCCTTGCAAGCATCGCATGGTTAGGTCCAAAGTTCTTCTGAACTTTTACGCGACTTGTGGTGAAAGTGTACAACCTCTGCATAGTGTAAAACTAATCGATTAGCCGTGCTCACGGTCAAGAGTGACCTGGACCCTCACATGATTAATATATTTAAAGATGGAATTAAATCACTTTCTGGTTATTTCTTGTGGCCTTGCTGAGTAACAACCATAAGTGTACTCATCATTGCTTACTGTTGCTCAGTCAAAGATGTGTGAAGCTGTTGAAGATGATGATGCTAGGCGTACGCAGCCCCCAGTCGACTGCCTGTGAAGTTTGGTGCTTCGTTTCCAGGATTGAGCTGCTTAACTCTGATAGATTTGTAAGTTTGTTTATGTTCTTTTACGTGATATTGTTTCTGATATTCACTTATGTCAACTATATGCATGAAACTTGATCCTGACATGCATATAGATTTGCACTTGGTTTTCTTTGAAAAAACCCGACATGGCGTCGTCATTGCGGATTCCAAGTCAACGTGTTGCAGGCTGCTGTCGGCCAGGCCGCAGACTGGCAGTGCAATTACAAGTGGAGATGCCAGAGGGCAGTGAGATGCAATGGTTACTGCTACCATCAAGTGCATATGTTAATTCTTCGTTTCTGCAATTCGTCAACATGTATGCGATTCAATTGGCTAAGTAGGATAGGGATTGCTTCTGTCAGGTGAAGTTTGAAATGTATAGTGTCAAACGTTCATGACTTATGTGTGGAGTGATCATCAATTCTCAAGGATGTGTCTGAGGTTATGATGCAAAAGCCATGAATTGAACACTTTCAAATTTTCCATTCCACCAACGATGGAAGCAGACGGTGGCAGACATCCATTGCACAGGGAGTCAAGGGGGTGTAGGAGGCCGAGTGCTCGTGCAAATGGGGAAGCGGAATGGGGAAGGGAGCGTCGGGGTCCCGGCGGCGGTGACCTCCCGATGATGGGCAGCGGGATGGGGGACGCGGCAAAGTCGGATCAGGGGCGGCGACGGCGGTGAGCGCGGGACCGGCGATGCGGGTACGCGAGCGCGCGCAGAGGAGGAGGGCATGGATCTCAGCAAGCGGGGGCGGAGGCTCCTACCGGCGGCGGCTACTCCCGACGAAGAATGGGGAGAAAGGCCGATCGGGGAGAAACGACGGACTATACCGCAACCTATCGGCTCGGCTGAAGACCTATCGGCTGAGGGTACTGGGTTGGGTTGGGATTGGACCTGGATGGGGCCGGGCCCAGAAGAAACCCATCCGGAAATTAATTAATTAAATGAGTGGATAACTGGGGCTGCTTTAAAATTCGTGCACAAAACTTGAAGAGGGTGTACCGGAGCAGATCTCAAATAATCAAGTGTTAGACACAATTGTATGAATAAAAGACAGGCGTATAACTAAGACGCTTGTACTAAGAAATGCCGGCCTTTAGCAGTTCGGAACCTGACTGTTTTTTGTTTTGAAGCAAACTAGGCAGTTACTCTGCTATTTCTTTATAGAAGAAAGAAAGGTATGTAGATGGAAAGCCCTTAGGGTCCAGAGAGAAAAGAGAAAAGGAAAAAAAACGACTAGTTAACAATTTTTAATTAGCATACTGTTCCCAGTCCGACAACCATGGTTTTGGAGGGGCGACAGTGAAATACTCTGAAATCTCCATCGTTAGTTTGTACTAGGCAGTAACGTCTTGGTAAATGTGGGTCACAGAGCTGGTCAGTGGTCACTGATTTATTGTCAAAAACCCTCCTGCAATATGTATGTTTTGTTCTGCTTTCTTCTCTTTGTTCTTCAATCAGGTTTTTTTGTGTTCTATGTAGCTCTTTTAGATAATCGTGCATTCATATGGCTTGAGTAGCTCTTTTATGTAACCTTTTTGTTTTACTTGTTATAGCATGAACACATATGCTTGGCAAGTGGCAACTAAGGCTAACTAATGTGAAGCAGGTATCTGTTCCAAACTATTTGTCTCTGACAGCAGAACAAGTAGCTCTAGTGCAATATATAGTTGAGAGGCATTTTAAGATTTCCAAGCTGTTGCCTCCAGTTTCCCGTGTACTCAAAAAGATAAACTGAAGCTATTAAGTGCATTTAGGTCGTTTCTACAAATAGATTGGCTGGGAATAACTATGGGCGTACTAAATTGCAGAAGGAAAGGCAGAGATTGGAGCTGAAGATAATTGGAATCTTCAGAGTATATGGATGCATACCTGGGGAAGAATAATGACATCAGAAATCGACAGCCGGCAGTGGTACATGGATATTTGTTCTGAAGTATGCAACTCAAAGGAGAACGAGCAACTTCAATGCACTAGTACACACATATTTTCAGATTTTCTCAGTAAAAGGAAAATCAAGCAGCCACCATCAGTCCATCACCATTTTGACATTTCAGATTTTCTCAGTAAAAGAAAAATCAAGCAGCCACCATCATCAGTCCATCACCATTTTGACATTTGAGCTGCATTTAGATTCTTTTTAAGTACCACATCCTATATCAATGAAACCTGGTGGAGGAATTGCACAAGGAAAAATCAGAGCTACGTTTGGAAATTTCGTAGTATGGAACTATGGATGGATGAATACCTGAAGCCTGATTGAAGGTGAAGATTGACAATGGAAATCGACAGCCGGCAGCGGGGGAACCATCAAATCGATGCTTGCCGACCACTACCAGGCAACAATCGATCCGGAGCAGCAGAAATCGCACTCCGCCGACTTGAATTCCTCCTCGCCTCGGAGTGGAGGACCCGAGCTGCCGCCGTGCGCAGTTGCCCTGTCTGTGACACCCACCGGCGAGGCGATGCCTGCTTCTCCTCCCGACCCCTCTCTGTCGCTCGATCTCTAGATCCTACCTTTGTCAAACCCTGCAAGTGTGGATTCGGCACTTGTGGGCGCGGGATGCTTGGCCGTGGGATAGCGGATGAAGCCGCCGGCGGTGAGACTGTCGCCGCCCGCAGGCTACTGAACGAGGCAAATAGCCCTCGGGTTTGGGTCGCGACTAGTAATCGCTATCCGAATATATGAAAAAAAAAACCAGTTTCGATCGCGATCAATAATTGCGATCCAAATATTTTCGCATAACCCTCTAGTTTGATAAAAACTATATGCAAAACGAACCCTGGTTTGGTTATCTACTTGTCTTGTACCCCTCGTGACCTCGTGCATCCGCTCATCTTGCAGCTCTACGGCTCACGCCGCCGGCCGCCGGCAACCTCGGCCTTCCCGATTTGCTCTCGAATCCCAGTATTCGTGGCCGGATCCCAGACGAGGCGGGGAAATTCTCTGTCCAGCTTAGGGCGGACGAGGTCTGCAAAGGCACCTCGGATCGGACTTTTCGTACGAACAGCACCCGCCGCCGGCCGTCACCGGCGACGAAGAAGCCAACTGCTCCTATCAACAACCAGCCATGAGATCAGCTGAAAGACTCTGCAATGCGCGTCGTGGGAGGAAATGGCAGGACGACAGAGAAAATAGGCAGAGGAAAACTCAACATGTCCTGATCTTCTTTGTCATCGGAGGAAAACTCACTTAATTTTTTTGTAATCTATCATTTTCTCCCAGCATCCTTAGATATCCTTATGGGCCTAATGTTGTGCAAGGAAGGTTGCTGCCCGGCCCAGTTCACATATGAAATGTTGTTGGGTGCAAACTCGATTATCAATCTACTACTGTCACATAATCGCCAGTCGCCCAGCCACCAATCCACCATCGGCCGACAGACATCTCCTGCTGCTGCCTTCTGCGGTTCTAGCTAGGCTGCAGCTTGTGATTAACCTTGTACAATAATCACACAGGTAAAGAAAATGTTCCACCAGAAATTCAGTACGATGTTCTTCATCAGATTCAATTCAAGTGGATGCATCAGAGTCTTTCGGTCACTTTCCTCAGAAAAAAGGGTGAAAAGGAATCGCCATCACAAGTCTCTCTCTCACACGCACAAGACTTCGCGAGACAGCAAGAAGCACTCAAGTCAGAATGTCGAGAGGCAGCAGAGAGAGGGCCTAGCGACGAACTCTGCAGCCTGCTGCAGCCACCGTCGCCCCCAAAAGGATGAGGAAACGCTAGCTTTTCCCGTTTCGTGGAGATGCAGTGCAGAGGGGCCTGAAACCGACAGCTAATGATCGCGAGGAATTCGGTTATCAGAACTCTAGCGTGGATTGTCAACCGCTCCCATCATCATTGGTTCTCCGTCCCCCTCGCATCATCCACGGATGCCATCATTTGATGCCCCCTGCCGCCTTTAATCTTTTCGCCCCCAACAGGCACCACGCCCCCGTTGCCATCGAGCGTGCATGCCACCCGTCATCCTTACTGCCGGCGCCCGCCACCACCGTGGCCCATGCATGCTTGTAACCTTCACAAAGTTGCCTTTGCTGTTCCTCGTGAAAAAAATTTCAATTTCAAGCGAAAACCTGAATGCTGAAATTAGACTGCTGGGAGTTTAATCAGTCGCCAGCAGTACTGGCATGCAATGCAATTCAAGAGAAGGGTGCGTATACATATAAATATATATAAATGTAATCTCAGCGAGGTGGCAGGTCTGAGCAGCTCATAAAGCGGGGTAATTAACCATTGAGAGCCTTGTTTGCACTCGCCAAAGCGGAATCATCCCCTTCTTTCCCAGGCCAAAGCAGAGCAAAAGCGACGCCAAAGGGCGCACACACAGCAACAGTCAGGGAGGGCTCAATCGGAAAGCACGCACCTGCAAGTGACCTGCAAAAAAAAACACGGTGCATTTTCAGCATGATATCCCTATAGCCGCTACGACGATGCTCTTGCTCGATCTACCCCTTGAGCCAGGCCCCCAAGAACTCCATGCGGCTATGATAGCTCTCTTTTCTCTTGGGGTAGTGGAAGCCACCCCGACGGCCGGCCGGCCTCTTCAGCTAGCCTTCTTCCTTCCAAAGCAAAGGTGACCGACGGCTTTTGCCGTCCGAAGGCATGGGGGCGAGCTGCGAGCATGCGCCGGGGGGGAAAGGAAGGAAGAGAACGGCCCAGAAAGCTATTTTACTTGCCGCATTGGTGTTTGTTTTCTCCCTTTATTCCTTCTTTCTTTTTCCTTCTGATTTCGCTCCTCGTCTGCGGTATCAGGAGGAGCAACTTTGGCATGTGCAAACCACATCTTAATAGGGAGAGGTGTAGCCATGAAAAAGAGAAAGGGGAAGGGCATGTGTACGGTGTTCTCTTCCTCTTTTTTTACCCCTTTTTCAGTGGAATGCCATCTTCAGGTCTGAATTGTTTAGATTTCAGAAATCCTGTGAAATGGCTTGTTCTGTAGGTATGTATCTTCGAGGAACTTCGTCAGTGTTAGTTCATACTCTATTTTGTTCTTTGATATTCTATACTATACATTATTTGTTCATGTGTAACAGAGCAGAGATGGAACCTGCAAAATGGATAAAACCATGTAATGGTGTGCTTTACTGCTTTGCGACGAATAAGATGATACTCTGCTCCACCAATCAATCCATATTAAAATCATCCACTCCAAATCTAAGTGCGAGGGAAATGTCATGTTCAGGAGGGCGGAAAAAAGCTTGCAGAAAAGTGTGGAATGTGTGTCTGTGTTTTAATATATGTGTGTCGATCAGGGTTTTTTCAACCGACCGGTGCGACCGAACCACCGCCCTCCGGTTCCGGTCCGGTTTGACCGGTTAACAGAAAAAAACCGGTCACATTCAAATTCCAAACCTAAAACGCTTATACAACCGGTTTCTAGCGGCTAACTGACCGGTTACCGGTAGTTGAAAAAAAAACCGAATCAATGAAAAATTTGACGTGTTTTAAAATTTGAATTAAAAAATAGAAATAAAAGAAAATTTTCTAAAAATATTTCAAGGTGTGTAGAATCTAATGGTGCCAAAAATTTTCAAATATTAGTGCATTTAGTTTTTTTTTGCGAGCATTAGAAGTTGAACCGGCCAATTTTTTTTCTTTTTCATTTTTGGTTCAACTTCTAATACCCGCAAAGTATACTAAATGAACGAATATTTGAACAATTTTGACACCATTAGATTCGTAGCAACTTGAAGTATTTCTAGGATTTTTTTTGAGAATTTTTCATTTTTTGAATTTGGGCGGTTGGGAACCGGTCCGGACCGGTTCCGGTCGGTTAGGTGAACTCTAGTGTCGATACAACGTATATGTCATCCTTCTTATTCTTCTTACTCACTGAATCCATTTGAGCCAGTTAGGAAGAAGAGGATTGCATTCAGAATTTTTAAGATTTAGTTCGAGTTTGTACCAAATGCTACTATGCTTGAGATTTGGATCCTTAAACCCCTTTCAAACAGTGTCTGTCTGAACGAGCGAGCATCCAAAAGTATCATAGATAGCATGGCTTGTTCTTTAGAGGTAGTGTCTTGGAGGAATTGTGTGGAAAAATATTTTATGCTTAACCATCCTTGCATTTTCTTTAAATGTTCGAGCCTTTAATGTTTTTCCTTGCTATTTTATATTGTCATGAATCATGATTCGTGTGTAACAGAAGAGAGATGAACCAAGTGGCCAAAACCACTTTGCATAGAATCAGATACTCTGCTCCACCAATCAATCTTTACCAAAATCCTCCGATCTCCAAAGATTTAGACATGTAGTGCAATGGAAATGCCACGTTCAAGAGCAAAAAGTAATAGTTTGCAAAAAAAGACCTGACACTCTTCCTTTTCTTCAGTTCTTTCTTCAAGCTCTTTTCATTCCCTTCTTTGTGCAATTTTTCATTCCTCCTTTTGGTTACAGGAAAACTTATATTTCTCTCTCTCTCTCTCTCTCTCTCTCTCAAGTTTGACTAGTCGCAACTGCACTATATTTGCTTTGTCACTAGTCACTACCATAGAACTTTAGTAGGCTTGCATGATAATGATATTGTCAAATGTACTTTGCACTAAACACAAAAATCAACAACTTCCAAAGCAAATGCCATGGACCAATGTGAAACGTCTGTTACCTGAGATAAACAGGACAGTGCTCGAGTTTGCACCAAAACTGCAAGCATCTAAAGATATACTATGCAATGGCTTGTTCTTAGCAAGCATCTAAATATTCCCCTTCCAGAAAGGAGAAAAAGGAGCATCATGGATGAATTATGTGCAAACTTTTCATGTTGTATTCGAATTTTTTTAAATGTTTTCAGCAACTGTCTATGTAGTTCTTTTTTTTTTTTTGCTAGTATTCCATATTATCATGATTCATGCAGAGATGAATGAAGTGACCACTAAAACCATGTAGCCAAGTACTTTGCATAGAATCAGATACCACGCCTCCACCAATCAATCTTTATTAACTCCTTCGATCCAATCCAAACTATAGCGCGAGGGAAATGTCACGTTCAAGAAAAGATAAGATAGCAAACTAATCCTTGACACTCTTCCCTTTTTTATTCATTTTTTTTTCGTGCTGTTTTCATTGCCTACTTGGTGCAATTTTTTCCTCCTACTTTGGTTACAGGAAACTTATTTGCAGTCTTGCTCTCAAATCTGAGTGTCTGACGAGAAAGGTTCCGAACTGCAATGTAATTGCTTTCCCCTTTTTTCAACGCATAATTTTAGTAGCTTTGCATGATATTGTCAATGCAATTTGCACTGCAGGCAAAAGCCGGTTTCTTCCTATAACGATCTGAATATTTCTTTTTGAGGGAAGAACAATCTGGAATTTGATCTGAAAATGCCAATGAACAGTGACACTACAATTCGATCGATAGGTACATGCACACATCAAGAAATCTTTTTTGAAAATACACATGAAGAAATCAATCACACACGAAGAAGGAGCAAAACAAAAACTAAGGCTCCTTAATCAACCAAATTATCGCAGACTGATGATTTTCAAACACTTAGACAGTGATCTCCACTCTGGGCTCGAAGGAGAAGGCGGCCAAGAACTCGTTGGCCTCCCCGTCGTCGTCGACGTACTTGGGCAGCTCCTCCCAGCGGTTGCTGGCCACGTCGCACGTGAAGCAGCCGTTGGCCTCGCCGGAGCTGACGCAGACCATGAGGCGGTCCCCGTGGCCGACGCAGTTGATGTCGGCCCGCTTCCCGTGGAACCCGTGCGACATGGCGGGCGGCATGGCGGCCACCTGCCGCCACGCACCGGCGGCGAACTCCCACACCCGCAGGCTCGCCGTGTCCAGGTACTCGGAGAGCACGACGGCGTAGGCGGCGCCGCCGCACGCCACGACGTCGATGGAGTACTCAAAGTAGACGGGGAGGATGCGGGGCAGCTCGCGGAACGTGCGGCGCGCCGTGTCGCAGGCGACGACGGTGCCCGAGTGGCTGAGGAAGTAGGCCACGGCGCCCTCCTCGCCGCGCGACGACGTCGAGGGCACGACCACCGAGGAGTACTGCTTCGACGCGCTGCGCTGCATGTTGGTGGCCACCACGTCGCCGGACTTGCTGAGGAAGTAGACGGTGTCGTCGTCGCCGCCGGCCTGCCCCGGCGCGTCCGGGCACGATGAGTCTTCGGACCTGCGGACGAGCGGCAAGGGGCCCTCCCACGAGTCGCTCGACGAGTCGAACACCGCCATGGACAGGTGCGGGAGCTCTCCCGTGAAGAGTGTAACGCGGTAGGTGGCGGCGCCGTACATGGCGACCGCCTGCAGCGGCTGCCCGCCCTGCTGAGGCGGCGCCGGGAGCGCGCGCGACGCGCCCGTGACTGGGTTGGCGACGGTGAGCGCACCCGTAGCCGGTGCGCGGTAGAGGACGAGGCCGCCCGACGCGGCCACGGGCACGGACCCCGGCGCGGCGCGGCAGTGGTTCCAGCCGCGCTCGGCGGCGTCGAAGGCGACAGCCGTGCTGGCGCCGTCGGAGCCGGTGAGCATGAGGAACCAGGGGTCCCGGGAGGGCACGCGGGCGCAGGCGTCGAGGAACGTCGGGGACGCCGCGGCGGCGCGCCACCGGCGGCAGACGGCGCGGAGGCGGAAGTAGCTGGCAGGCGGGAGGCGCGCGAGGACGCGCTCGAGCATGTCGTCGTGGAGGTCCCCCAGGCCGGATGAGCGGGGGGACTTGCGCTTCCTACCGTTGGCCGGCGACGGCGCTGCCTCTACCATAGCAGCGAGCTCCATGTGGCGTCGCGAGGTACTAGATCTCTGCAAAAGGAAACGAGCAAGACGAGTCAGTTACTCTCGGTTCGAGATGTAAAAATTGGAAAGAATTCCAATTGGTTTGGTTCTTGATGGAGGCAGCATAGCAACCGGAAGCAAGTGCAGTACCTTGGGAGGAGGAAGAGGTGGCGGCGACTGTTGTTGCTGCTCTTGGGTTTATGTCCGAGCGCCGGCGAAGACGAAGGCGACGGGCAGGCGGAGACGCGGTGAGGAGCTCTTTTTGTCTGCGTTGACATGCGGAGGGAGAAAGCGAGGTCTCCAAGTGCCACTCGATCCACCTCTCTCCACTCCCAGGCTGGGTGGTGCCGGAGGACCGGAGAGTCTGTGACGAGCAAGTGTGGGCTAGCTAAACCCACCACCGCCTGCCTCCCTATTTATACCCGTAATAACAGCACACGGCGACGAGGACGCCGACAGGCGGCAGTGCCGAGCGGGCGTACGTAGAATATACGCTGCCCCCGGCCCATGTTTATACCGCACAAAGGAGAGAGAGATAGTCAAACTGGCCCGTTTAGTTGGCAAAAGTCTTTTAAAAAAAACTTTTGAAAGCCCATCTCAAACTCATAATTAGTGTCAGAAGATTGGTGTGACAGGTAGTTGGAAAAAATTTTAGAAACTAAACAGGTAGTCAGCCTACTAGAGGTGTTGATACCACACAAACTGTTTATTATAATAGTAATTATAACTATAATTACTAGTATTAGTATTATTATTATTATGTGTGCTTTTACCAACAGTTTTAGGAATTCTGCAACAATATATAAACGCTCACGAACTGTTGGCCACTTCTTTTTAAAAATATAAAAAGGTTTGAAATTTAGCATGCTAGCATCTCCAAAAATCTTTTTAAATTTTACTGTCTAAATCATGATTTCTAGAGCCATTTAAATAAAAAATTGTTTTTCTATTTTTTTATGCGCACTCCAAAGCAGCCTCGCGTCCTCTATGGACTACGGCGCGTGTGTACGTTGACCCGTCCTCAATCAATATTATACGAAATTTCTTGCTACCATAAAAAGACACGAAAACGCCCTTGACGGGCTGACCTCGTGTGTGTGAGAGGCAGAGAGAGTATGTCTGTATGTGCATGCAAGAGAGACATTGGGACGTGCGTGGTCGCGTGAAAATGCGCTGCGCCGCACGCACAACCCGCGGGGAGAGTCTGCTAGCGTTTGGCTCGTAGCAGATCTAGGCATGCAGCTCTGCCCTCTCGCTCGCTCTGCACCGTTCCATGTGTGCACACTGCGCAGCCTACGCGACTGATCGAGGCGCCGGCCACTGATTTTGAGCTGGAATTGACGCTGCATTATATATTTATATACAGACCGCTTTAGCTCTTGGCGCAGTGTGCTCTGAATAAACTACTAACACTGGTATTACACGATCGATAGAGCTTTTGGATTAACAATGCTTAGTACTATATAGTTAAATCTGGCTTAGGTTTTGTAGGATAATGTACCGCGGCGACAGTGCATGCGTCAGAGTAGTGATTACTAAACTAATAACACTACTTTTCTTGTGTCACGAGCGTGCACTGGCTGGACCTCTGCGCTTTAGGGTCTGTTTTTTTCACAAATGAATAGTGAAAAGTACTATTTATCTATTATATCTATTACATCTTCTCTCAAAAAAACATTATTCCAACACTATTCATTTGCAACTTCACTATTCCTTTTCACCCAAAAGAACGAGCCCTTATATATTAATTTACCCACTGTATAGCTTAGCTTGCACAACATAGTTAGGCCTCGCCGTCAGGTTAGTATATAGGATGTGATTATTGTGTTTTACTAAATGCTTGTCACGAATATTATATTACTGTATAGTTTAACAAACAACCATGCATTTACCACTAAGAATAGTGAATAAGGCTACATGAGCGCCATTTAATTTTGCATACGGGAATTATATATATATATATATATATATATATATATATATATATATATATATATATATATATATATATATATATATATATATATATATTCTCAATTTTGCAAAAATAATGCCTCTCCAAAAAATTTGCAAATCTATACTACTGCCGCCGTACCCCACGGCGGTAGGGTTCCTACCGCCGTGTGGCACGGCGGCAGCTGCCGTGGTCCACTGGCAAGGGCACCACCCGGCCTACCGCTCGGCGGCAGCAGAGCTTGCAGCAACCGCCGTAGGGCACGGCGGTAGGTCCCTACCTACCGCCGTGCCCTACGGCGGTAGTTTTTTTTGCCTGGTACGTCACATTTTTGAACCCATGATACTTAACGACCAATCACATAAATAAACAATGGCATGTACGACGCAAATACCCTAACTTTGTATCGCTGCTAGTCCTAACGTGCCTAAGGGAATTTAGATAAACGGTTACAACATTTCTAGTCTAGTTGTACGAGTAGTATCCGGAGAACCCGGACATCATAGACCCGCCGGAGTGCTGGGAGGGCATGTAGTACCTGTACCCCGGCATGGGTGGAGTTGGATCAGACGGTGGCGGGGGTGGAGTTGCTGGTGGAGTGTTGTCCTTCTTCTCGTGGCATGGACAGCAGCAGAACTCGTCCTCATAGCCGGTGTTCGTCTTCACCACCATTGGTCCGGTCACCGGTCCGTCGTCGTCGTTGGTAGATGTCGGATCTGGAGAAGCCAATGCCGACGCGAGCTCTTGCCTCAGGTTGAAGATGACAACATCCTCGAGGTAGTCGATGTACTGTTGATACGGGTGAATAGCTGGGGGATCCACCCATTGCACGAAACCGCAGTTATCTGGTTGGTCAGAGTACTGCAGAAACCGAGATTACATTAGTAAACCATAAAATGATGAAGGACAAATGTCACGTAGTTTTACTTACCCAAGCTCGTGAGCAATGCCAGAAGCGTCGACCGGAGTTGTTCCATCCCTGATAAACTTGCATCACACAAAACTCATCGTGTGCACACCTTGGCCAGTTCACCGTTTGATTTGGTGTGTACTTTCTAACATCACGCATGGATTTGAAATCTCTCTTATCTAAGACTGGAAAATTGCTGTTGAACTCTGGATCTTGCTGGCTGTTGACGGTCGATATTTGCCATTTTTACGAACGTCAACTCCTGCAAATTGGAGCATGAATTGCACATTCACACTAGAATAGGTGCTTAAACTCATACTTTCCACCAGTGTCGATGTCTATTCGAATGCAGGTATTTAGCATAAGAAATGGGAGGAATCCATGCACTTTCACTCCACTCCAATCCAAGGCACTCAAATACTGGCCAATCAGGGGCTGCCACATGGATTCTCCTGGATCCATGATGTCACCAATCCATGTGAGGGACTCTCGACGAATCATACGCTGCCACGTCAGCATCACATGGATCCATGGGCCCACTTTGCCAACTAAACCGCCAGGAAATGTGCCATGCACGGAGGAGAGGCATTAGGGCCCACATGGAAGCGAGCCAGACGAAGCACAAGCCAGAAGGCCGGCCAGGGGTTTCGGCCGACCCTAGGATCGGCCGAACCGACCTAGGGTCGGTTGATCCTCCCCCTCCACGTGTTTGCTCCCCATTGGTCCTTGGCTGCATTCCCGGGTGTTTAGGGGCACTTTGAGCCCCAGAGCAAGCCTCCTCCTTGTCTATAAATAGGAGGGGAGGGGCTCCATTTCTCACACACCACCAAGCTCTCAAGTTTCACTTCTCTCTTGTGTAGCTCTCTCTCCCTCTCTCCAATTCTCACCTCTATGTGGTAGAATGGTGATGAGGAGAGATCTAGATTAGGATTAGTTGAGAGGTAGAGTAGGAGTAAGGAGTGAGTTGATGTCCTCGTGGGTGCTTGTTCTTCATTTAGACCAAAGTGAGTATTTCAGCATTTCTTATTTAGGCTATAGTGGACATCATGCATGATTGTTTTGTTCTTGTGTTCGTGGCTCGTTCATAAGTTAGAGGCTTGTGTTCTTCATGACACAAGGCTTCGATCCTTTATAGTCAGAGCCGTAGTTCATTTACTTGTTTGCATGCTCTGATCCTATTTAGCTAAGTAAGTTCGTTGTATCTCGTTTATCTGCATCCATAGCTTCCTTTCTGCTCCGTAGCTCAATGACTAGATCTGATTCCGATCTTTCTCTTGTTCGTGGGACCGTATCTACGGTTGCTATAGTGTAGTTTGCGGGTCGAAAGACGTAACCGCACTATAGTGTTTATCTGGGGTACAGACGTGGTGTCTGGGCCCTGGTTTTCCTGCGAAGACCATTTACGATCGTAGCGTAGAGGTAGGCCGCAGTGGTGACAGCCTGTTGGACCCTTTGTCAACCCTCTACGTCGCGTACCGAGTTGGGCTCGCTTGCCAGCACCTTGGAGTGTTGTCGCCCCGCGGGGATGACTAAGACCTGACAGAATACATCTTGAGAGCTAAGTCCCTTAAGGAAGCTGGTGTCCTTGGATAGACCCTCTCTGGTTACACACCGTCCTTAGGGAACGAAACCCGACGGGAATACTCATTCTCCTAGGGAGAAGTGCTACAGCGGTGTATCCGTGCGCTTGCGGATTCGTTCACACTCGTCAGTGTACCCGGGAGTTTCTTACACGCTCACGCTGCCACGGCACCCAGTGTTGAGATTAAGAAACGCCAACAAGCATTTCTGGCGCCGTTGCCGGGGACGGCTGTTGTTAACCTTCGAGTCCGTCTATCCTCGTATTTATCTTTTTCCTTTTTTCTTCTACCTTCACCCCCGTTACCCGTTTTGAGATATCCCTTTTGTTTTCTTTACTTCTACCTCTACCCCCCGCTACCCATGGAAGGTTATCCTTGTAAAAACCTTCCGCCTTCGAGGAGTGAACCCTCAGAGCCATCTTCGTCAAGATCCACTCTTACATCTGGTTTTTGGATTCACCCCTCTCTCATGAAGCTAATTCAGGACCTATCCTTCTCGGGGTTAAGTCATGAGAACCCCTTTGATCATGTGAGAGACTACGAGCGTCTGATTGAAACTCAGGGTAAAACCGGAGAATCGTCGGATGCTCGGAAAAGAGAGTTTTTCCCGCTATCCCTCTCCGGGGAAGCACGGGATTGGCACCGTTGTTTTGGTAGAGACTACCTTACTTGGGAAAGGTTGAGAGCAGCTTTTTGGTCCTACTTCTTCCCAACACGACGTGTCATCTCGTTAAGGGCAAAGATTCTCTGTTTCAAGCAATGTGAGGAGGAATCACTAGGAATGGCATGGAATCGTTTCGCCTCCGCGGTGGAAGATTGCCCAGTCCTCTACATTCCCGATTGGATGTCGCTTCAGCACTTCTGGTTTGGATTGCGGAAGGATGATGCCATGAGGCTTAATGCTCTCTCTGGAGGATCCTTTGTGCACCTAGATGCTGTCGAGGGAAAAGAGATCGTGGATAATCTCCTAGATTTCAGCTCCCCTTGCATCCCGGTCAATGAGGCACCCACCAGAGGAAATGTTAAGCCACCTAGATCCATCGTCAGCCGAGTCTGAGATTTCATATCCATTCTTTCTGAGCTCTGGCTGAAGATGTCATTCCTAAATAGCAGGAGTCTAAGGGAAAGATTTCGTGGCGCGAGGCCTACCCTTGGGTTCCCCTCTCATGCATCTTCTTAGACCTTCTCCCCGAGACTTTGTCTCGTGGGAGGATAGAGAGAGTAGTTCGGAAGGAACGACCATTCCCGGCCAGGATGACTTGTTCGATCCTCACTACTATCTCCTAAGGAGGGTATGAGAGGCCTATCGTGTTTCTACGTCGAGGTTTGAGCTGAAGTGCTTTGCACTGAAGTTTCATATAAACCAAGACATTGGTCTCTGCTTTATAATCCATTGGATTCATCCATCAGACCGAAGGAGCACGATCATTTACCGATCGAATGGACTGCATTCACTTTTATCTCGAGCACATCGATCGACGCCGATCAATCAGGAGAAGCTTGCACTTTGTATCTTATGCCTGATTTGACCGATGCCCAATGGGAGGTGCACTTTCCAGCTTATCCATAACCCCCCATTGGAAGCTTAGGCCAGACTTCGGAATGTTTTCATCACCCTGATGAGGACATCGAACCCTCTGCCTAAGGTAAGAGCGAGTAAATCTTGCTCTTCGTCCGAACTCTGGTTCCTGATCGTACACCGGCCTCTGGAAGTCCATGCTCTATCCTCTTTGAAGGCCGAGTGTCTTTCTGAGCTTGAGTTCACTCGGAGATCGGTACCCATTGGTGACGCACTAGCCTCAGTGCTCGATCTTTTCGTCTCCGAGTTCCGCGACCCCAGTGCTATAGTCCTAGAGTCCCATGACCACCTCAGGGAATGCCTCGGCCTCTCTAGGATGATCATGCTTGCCCTCAGCCTCGATATACCTTTTTGGGCTCGAGTTCGTATATGCACTACCCTTGCAGATCAGAGCTTATCATCACATCAACATTATCTGCAAAGAGATGGTCATAAGTTGAGACAGGAGATCACAAGACACCCGCATCCTGAGTACTCTTGGGACTCATCTCATTTCCCCAGGAAGAATTATCCCTCGGGTATCTTGTGGACCGCGGTCATGTAGGAGAAAGAAATTACCAAGATGAAGAGAAGTAGGCAAAAGGTCCACAGGAAGGCAGCACCATTGCGGCGACCCGAACGCTTCGTGATTACCGTCAGAGGTGCCTACACTTTTGACGAACCAAGTATGTCGCCACGGTGACTTCCCCCAGATTCTCTGTGGTTATACCATGGTTTGGCCAAGGTTGGTATATAGGGGAGGATGAATTTTCAACCTCAACCTTATCCTAGCCTTAAGCCTAAGCCAATCTTTCCATCTCGGGGAATCCACCTGGGTCGTCGATCCTGAGGCTTGCTGGAGCCCACACGGGAAAGAGGAGGACCAGAGGGGCCCACAGGGGGCCGGCCGAACCCAGGTTCGGCCGAAACCCTGGTGCCGCCTCTCTCCTTCTTCTTTCGCGTGTACGTCTCATTCTCCTCCAGAAACATTCTCTCTGTCGCCCGACGAGTTTTCGCATCTCCTCCACCTCACCATCCTCAGCTCATCACCGCATCCATGGCCGGCTACGGTTTCACCCGGCTCCGTAGGGAGGTTTCGCCCCTCACTTCAGGGGAAGGGAGCCCCCTCTTGTTTCATCGACCTCAGCAACCTGGATGAGGTGATGGGGTCTCCGGAGGCCATGACTCCCGAGAGAGGCAGGAGTGTAGAGAGCACTCGCAGGATGCGCACCGACTCCCCGGTGCAGTCGTCCCGGCGAGGCTCCTCCTCCCCGCCTTCCTTCCCGGCCAGGATGGCCACCATGGGGAACAAGACCGCTGCCAAGAGCGTCTTGTTTGACGATCCTCCTGGACCACCTCTGAAGCCAGGAGAGCGCTACATTGGGTCTGATTTCAACAGCTACGGAGAAGCTTTCTGCCATACTTATGAGCAGGATGTGTGGGACGAGTTCCCTCTTCCACAGACCCAGTGCAAGATCTTCGGAGTGAGGACAGCCACCGGAGGCTATGGTACACCCTACCATAAGCCGCCTCAGTGGGAGCGAGTCCTCACCAAGATCCTTGCAGACATCCGAGTGAATGGCGCCAAGAAGACCCCGGCCCTAGCGAAGCTAGCAAACAGACTAGTTGAACTGTTCTTAGAACATGAGAAGCTAGTTGAAGAGCTGGCTAACCAGAGGGATGAGTACCGTGAACTCAGGCTTGAGTATCGCCAGCTGGAGGAGGACATGACCCAGAAGCTGCAGAGGTTGGCAGTTGCTGAGGGAAAGGAGCAGATCCTTTCCGAGTAGTGGGGATTAGCCCCAGCTTTAGTTCATTAGGCGCTAGTCTAGGTCTAGGTTTGATTTCCCTTGATTTCCCTTTATTTCATTTATTTCCTTTGCATGTGTGTAAAGTGCCTAATCAGTTCGTTTGAAACATTTGGATTTGAATAAAGTGGCTCACCGGTCATGTAACCCGGTTTAGCCACCATTTGTGTCATTACTTTGGTCTCTTTGATTTAGAGGACATCTAGGTTCGAGACAGTGTGGGGGAAGAGCCACGACTCTCCCAATGCAGGCACGATGTTTCCAGACATACCCACTGTGAGCACTCCGCGCTAGCCGATCGATCACCTACCAAGAACCTGAACGGGACCCGCACGAGTTCACTCCAGTGGAGAGCCTCTAACGGTTCATCTCCCATGCATAGCGCCGGTTTGCATCTCGACAACTCACTCTCTGTCATTCCTGAGTTTTATAAGCTATATCTGTCTATCTCTAAACTAAAACTCGAATGATGATGCTAAAGATCACCCAGCTCGCCTGTACCTGAGTAGACCTACATATGTTTTATTCCTTGTTATCTACCCGATGCTTGTGAACCATAACCTCCTTAAGGACAAGCATGTTCACCTAAGTTATTGACAAGTATGATATGGCTGGATGATATGATCTATTGCTCTGATGACTAACTCTCTTGGGGAATTTATTTTTGAAAACTCAAAACCTTCTGGAAAGGCTCCTCTTTGATATGCCTCCGTCCCATTAGAGCCATATGATCTTTGTAGGTAAAACCCTTCAGTTCATATGCTGCTTGTTATTACATTGAGCTTTGTCAAATTCTGTGACCCTTGTGAGAATTCTTCTCATTACTTTCATGATCAAGATTTATGTGCACCCCACCTATTTCCCATTGCTATGCTTCTACACTGGAAGTTAGCATTGTATCATTCATACCACAAAAGTAAAAGCTTCATATGTGGTATGACCGCTCTCTCTAAAAGTATCCTTCAAGGAAGAGACATGGCTATAAAAAAAGAGAGAAAAGAAAGACACATGCTCAAAGCATGTTTTGAAAAAGAGAGAGAGAGAGAAAGGATAGCCCATATCCAAAATAAAGAAGGAGAAAAGGAGAGGGATGGTCCTGCAGAAAAGGAGTTCCATATCATAGATGGTAATAACTAGTGTCCATTCCGGGGCTAGTGTCCACCTTACCATCAACCCACAGTTCTCACCACATATATGCATGGTAATATCTAGCAACCATTCCGGGCCTAGTATCCACCTTACCATACACACCCTAGCCATACCGGTGCACATCTTGATCTGATGGTATGATTTGATTTTCTCTGTGGATCCAGTCTTTGACATTGCAAAATATGTGATGCAAGTATGCTTTCTCTTTATCCTACCCTGAGCTCCATATATAGCCATCATTAGAAGTAGGATGAAGAAAGGCAAATGCCTTAGTGATGACATATACACATTGAGCGATCTGAGAGAATCAAATGAGGAAGCCACCAAGAGTTTTGTTTGTGATAAACTTGCAAAAACCCCCAAGGTGTTTATCGTCAGGTGCACAAGTGACTTGATTCACAGTTGTTCTACTTTTCAATCGCCCAAGGGAACATGATAGCCACTACACAGAGGTTCACAGGAGCAAGGTATGACTTGGAATATCTCTTATGTCTGTCTTACTCTTTGGTATTCATGACCCACTTGGCTTTGTTTCCCCTTCACTTGGGACGAGCAAAGGTCAAGTGTGGGGGTGTTGTTGACGGTCGATATTTGCTATTTTTATGACCGTCAACTCCTGCAAATTGGAGCATGAATTGCACATTCACACTAGAATAGGTGCTTAAACTCATACTTTCCACCAGTGTCGATGTCTATTCGAATGCAGGTATTTAGCATAAGAAATGGGAGGAATCCATGCACTTTCACTCCACTCCAATCCAAGGCACTCAAATGCTGGCCAATCAGGGGCTGCCACATGGATTCTCCTGGATCCATGATGTCACCAATCCATGTGAGGGACTCTCGACGAATCATACGCTGCCACATCAGCATCACATGGATCCATGGGCCCACTTTGCCAACTAAACCGCCAGGAAACGTGCCATGCACGGAGGAGAGGCATTAGGGCCCACATGGAAGCGAGCCAGACGAAGCACAAGCCAGAAGGCCGGCCAGGGGTTTCGGCCGACCCTAGGATCGGCCGAACCGACCTAGGGTCGGTTGATCCCCCCTCCACGTGTTTGCTCCCTATTGGTCCTTGGCTGCATTCCCGGGTGTTTAGGGGCACTTTGAGCCCCGGAGCAAGCCTCCTCCTTATCTATAAATAGGAGGGGAGGGGCTCCATTTCTCACACACCACCAAGCTCTCAAGTTTCACTTCTCTCTTGTGTAGCTCTCTCTCCCTCTCTCCAATTCTGCCCATGAGAGGTGATTCTCACCTCTATGTGGTAGAATGGTGATGAGGAGAGATCTAGATTAGGATTAGTTGAGAGGTAGAGTAGGGGTAAGGAGTGAGTTGATGTCCTCGTGGGTGCTTGTTCTTCATTTAGACCAAAGTGAGTATTTCAGCATTTCTTATTTAGGCTATAGTGGACATCATGCATGATTGTTTTGTTCTTGTGTTCGTGGCTCGTTCATAAGTTAGAGGCTTGTGTTCTTCATGACACAAGGCTTCGATCCTTTAGAGCCAGAGCCGTAGTTCATTTACTTGTTTGCATGCTCTGATCCTGTTTAGCTAAGTAAGTTCGTTGTATCTCGTTTATCTGCATCCATAGCTTCCTTTCTGCTCCATAGCTCAATGACTAGATCTGATTCCGATCTTTCCCTTGTTCGTGGGACCATATCTATACGGTTGCTATACTGTAGTTTGCGGGTCGACAGACGTAACCGCACTATAGTGTTTATCTGGGGTACAGACGTGGTGTTTGGGCCCTGGTTTTCCTGCGAAGACCATGTACGATCGTAGCGTAGAGGTAGGCCGCAGTGGTGACAGCCTGTTGGACCCTTTGTCAACCCTCTACGTCGCGTATCGAGTTGGGCTCGCTTGCCAGCACCTTGGAGTGTTGTCGCCCCGCGGGGATGACTGAGACCTGACAGAATACATCTTGAGAGCTAAGTCCCTTAAGGAAGTGCTTCTTGTATCCCGACCTATCCCAGCGAAAGCTGGTCTCCTTGGATAGACCCTCTCTGGTTACACACCGTCCTTAGGGAACGAAACCCGACGGGAATACTCATTCTCCTAGGGAGAAGTGCTACAGCGGTATATCGGTGCGCTTGCGGATTCGTTCGCACTCGTCAGTGTACCCGGGAGTTTCTTACACGCTCACGCTGCCACGGCGCCCAGTGTTGAGATTAAGAAACGCCAATACTAGCTCCACAATGCTGGACCGAGGGAGCCATCATCATCCCCAGTCCAGGAACTCATTGGTGCTTGTTGTGTTGAGAAGTGGCACTGGAGAAGAGTGCTCACATATATGTAGGCAATGAAGCAGACTAGACAGTGGGCCATTCGATCCGGGGCAAGAGTAACGCGCAGTGACTCAGAGGAAACACACTCTAGTACTTGGTTCACTGTTTGATGCAGTGACTCACAGAAAACACACCCTATGTGTTCACTGTTTGATGCAGTGACTCACAGGAAACACACCCTAGTACTAGGTTTACTGTTTGAGGAAACAAGCTCTAACGCATCTGAAATCAAGTTCTTAATGATACAAGCTGACTCTAGTGGATGATGAAATGAAATCATAGTTTTTTAGAGATACAGTAGCACTCGGCATCTAGTACTCTACGTCTACTGGGTACAACGGGGGTATTTTCCCTTCCTCATGGCATCCGGCCCACCTTCCTTAGCCTGCCGAACTCTCTCCCTCTTCCTCTCTCTATCTGCTTCACGGGCCACGGACGCTTCACATTCTTTCATCTCCCGGCGAATGCGAATTTCCTCCTGCTGCTCCTTACGTTTTTCTTCTTGTTTTTCTGCCTCAACCATCCTTTGCCACCTCTCACGTGCTGAACGACCCATCGCCTCGACGTAACGCTTGTCTTGTTCGGACTGCTCACAATCTAGCCACTGCATAAAATCACAGAGAGAAGGTGGAGACTTTTTTCAAAGACAAGTTAGCACATAATAAAATAGCAATGACATATTATTTATTTAGTAATGTAGTTTGTTCTTACTTTGGGTCTAACATTGCGACATGGCGGGATCGGGTCATGCTCGTAGTTCACGCACATGAAGAACCTCATCTCGTAGCAGTACCCGAGAACGTTGCACTTGACAAGCTTACAGTTGTCACCGCAGTAGCACATAGGAGTGTGGATCCCCTTTGGCACCGCAACCTTGTCCTTCCTACTGGTGAGCAACTCCAAGTCCAACTCAGGACCCGAGGAAGCCATTGCAAACCTACAAAAAAGATGACAAATATCATAACTCATTACATGTTTCATTTGAAATTAGAGAACAATACATAACAGGATATGGTAATAATTTTGTAGGCAACAAGAAAACAACAAGCAAATGAAAAGATAGTTCAATTATTACAACCCGATAACATGCATAAGTTCTGACGGTGTTGCAAACTAAACGGTTCAAATATTACAAGACCTTGGCAAATTAAATGGTTCAAATATTACAAGACAATAACATGCATAAGTATTTCAAATATTACAACACGGTAGCACAAACAAGTACGATCACTGCATTCCTTCGGTGTAGCGACGGGAACGACGTCCACGTCCACTAGCTGAAGGTGCTGGAGCAATGGTAGTGGAAAAGTAAGATACTTCGGTGCATTTCTTGTAGGAGTGTCATGGATTGTTGCACTTTGAGCATATCTTCACCGAAGGACCAGCTTCAGCCTCGTACATGTTGTTCCTAATCCTCTTCTTCTTGCGTCGACCAACACCTGGGCACATGGTTGGATCTGGATTTGGTATGTACAACGCATTGTCTTTGGGGTCTTGAGTGAAAGTTCCAAGATGCAGGTAACCCTCAATAGTGTGGTTCCAAATGTCTAGAATGGTTTGCTTCAACCAACATTTAGGCACATATCGACCCAAATGGATATTCTTTGTTGCAAGGCATGCAGCGATCACATGTGAGCAGGGGAGATGTAGCAGGCGCGGCTTCTGGCAAGAGCATGAGCATGTCTCATTCCCAATAATTGTTTGCTGTATTATTATTTCACCATCCGCTTTTTGTGATTTGGACTGGCAACTTATCTGATACTTCCACTTAACTTCCTCGCCAGGATCACGACGTAGAGGTTGTGGGTAAGCTCTGTGAGCAAGAGCACCCTTCTGTTTTTTGTCCAAGTACTCAGTCATCCATGTTGAATACACCTTTTGACAATCCTGCATAGCTGCATGTGTTGCAGTAGCACGCTCAAGAAAGTACTTCATTGTGCGGTACAAGAAGAACTCAATGATACCAACAAGAGGGAGAGCTCTGGCACCACGCAAAACCGCGTTGTAGACCTCAGCAAAATTTGTTGTCATTATCCCATGCCTCACGCCTCCCATATCAAACAGGAGTAGGCCTGAGCGTTCGAGTCGGGTAATTAGAAATTTGGGTAATGAAAACTGCTACCCGATATTAGCTTCGAAAAAGCACTACCCGAAGCTTCGGGTACCCGATAATTCGGGTTCGGGTTCGGGTATACCCGATCTACCCGAATTTATAGAAAATGACAAACTACAGAAAATTTCAGTAGAATTTCAACAAAAAATTCACCAATAATGTGTTGAATTCCAACAATAATTTGAGAAGAATAATACATTATAGTCATTTGTTCAAACCGAGAGAATAATATTCTAATAAAGTGACAATTTCAAGTGTTCAACTAACAACACGTGAATAAATACAAAGACAAAGACAAATTTTGGGTAGTTCGGGTAGTTTGGGTACCAGAGTGTATTACTCGAATTACCCAAACTAATTTCGGGTAATCACAATCACTATCCGAACTTGGATCGGGTAGCTCGGGTTTGGGTAATTTGGGTCCAGGTTCGGGTAATTCGGGTATGGGTAATGGGTAACAGGTAGTTTGCCCAGGCCTAAACAGGAGACACCATTTCTCCTTAGGCTCATTCTGAATCCACTGGCTAAAGGTCTTCACAGCATGTCCCCTTCTCCTTCTGACATTTGGAGCATCTAGCCCCATGTCCTCCAGAGAAACAGGCTCTTCCCCAGGTTCAGTAATTATTAGCTTCTTAGCTATCTCTTCTGATGCTTTCTTCGTCAGATCATCTAATTTTTTCCAGATCTCGTTGAACTTTTTCTCCTGATTCGTCGAACATAACCGCTTGAACAATGTTGTAAGTTCTTTGTTCTTGAACTGGCTATGAAAGTTTGCTCCCATATGCCTCATGCACCACCTGCTATGCACATCTGGCCATTGTGCTGCTTTGTGACGTTCTTGACTACCTTCTTTGATGTCATTTATCGCCTGCAAAATACCTTTGTGTCTATCGTGTATCACACGTTTGACACATCTCCCACCACCATCTGCTTCAATCTCTCCAGAAACCAATACCAACTGTCACCATTCTCTCCCTCTGCAAAAGCAATTGCCAATGGCAACAACTGATTATTGCCATCTGCAGCCACAGCTGTAAGGATTGTGCCCTTGTATTTTCCTGTTAGGAATGTGCCATCTATGCAAATGACTGGTCGACACTGTTTGAATGCAGCAATAGTGGGACCCAATGCTAAGAATGCCCGCTGCAAGACTTGCTTCCCTGGCCTTGATACAAGATTATAAGTCTTGATATCATAATAACTACCAGGATTTAGCATGGCAATTGTGTTCAGCAATTGAGGCAGATTGTCGTAGGATGCTTCGTAAGTACCTCACCTCAACTCCAGTACCTTCTTCTTCGCCATGTATGCCTTACCATAACTTATCAAGTACCTAAATTTCTCCTCAATTGCCAAGATAATGGACTTGGGCTCATAAGCAAAATTTTCCACAATCTTAGCAAACATCTGGCTGGCCACAAAACCGACCGACAAATTACGATGGCTTGCATCTAGCTAGTCAAGTACACAAGTGTCATCCACAACAGACCTGACCTCCAATAATTTTTCCACTTGCCCTTAGAAGCATACACTCGAAAAGGACAATTGGGCTTCACACATTGTACATCATATATGTGTGGAGAACTCTTCACTACCCTGAACTCTCTCTGCTGAGTAAGGGTGGCCCACCTCTTCACTGCATCCTTGACCTCGACTGCACTCTTATACATGACCCAGGACACATTCTCACCAGGATTCACAGTGAGCTGTGAGAAATTGTAACTGTCCCAGTCCCTTGGCACAAGCGGGTCATCCTCATCATCTGAGGAGTCCTCTTGCAACCCACGTTCATCGTCACCGGCCTCCATTTCGTACTGCCTCAGTACTTCTTCATTAACTTCCCCCTCGTCAATTCCCCCTCGTCAATTTCACCACGGGCCTCAAAGGGTGTGTGACTGTGTTCCTCCTCAACTCCTACTTCTGCCTCAGTCGCAGCACCATCTCCTTCTTCTGCCTCAGTTGCAGGACCATCTTCTGCTTCTAGTTCAGCCTCACCCTGGTGAGCACCACTACCCTCCTCATGCACTTGACTACTAGACCCAGCCTTGTGAATAGTTTGGATAAACAAAATCACAAGCAAACCAATTTGACATGCAGTTCTGATATAACTCCTCAAATGTTCAGTGCCTTGAAGTGGCATAAGCTCTCAATATACTGCCTCACTCCTGTTGATTAGAGCCATAATGGACAAGTCATGTTGCTCTACATCTACATCAATCTTCCGACACTGATTAGGAGTATTAAATGTGAATTAATGACAAAACTCATTCCATAACCCCTACCTAATTTTTCGATACAAATCTAACGAGTCTAATTATGTCATGATTAGACAACGTCATGCTACAGTAAACAATCTCTAATGATGGATTAATTAGGCTTAATGGATTCATCTCGCGATTTCCCGTCCATTTATGTAATTAGTTTTGTAATTAGTCTATATTTAATCCTCCTAATAGGCTCTAAAGGAACTCCAAATTTTTTTGTTTGCAAACTAAACAGGCTCTAGAGCTAGTATGCACGGGTATACAGGCAGGCAGGCCTGCTACGCCAAGGGTTTGACCTCCGCTCCGCTGGGGCAGGAATCTCGTCACGAATTCCAAGGTCGCGTCAAAAGGGCTGTGTTTGGTTGGAAGTGTCAAAAAATATTCACCTACTTTGACCATTAATTACGAGTATTTAAAAAGTCAATTTACAAAATTACCTTCACAACCTCTAATCAAATCACGAGACGAATCTAATGAGATCTTTGACCGCGCGATTAGATGATGATTGCTGTAGCATTACTGTAGCAAATCATCGATTAATTATGCTCATTAGATTCATCACGAAAAGTTGTACTCATCTGTAAAAGGTTTTGCAAATAAACTTCATTTAGTATTCCATACATTAAAGATTCCTTTGGACATTTTTTGTCTGGTGCCAACCAAACACGGCCAAGGGCACTACTAAAAAACAAGCAGAGCCAGCCGGGCAGGGGCCGCGCCGCGCTGTGAGAAAAAAGCTTGGATGCGTGCAAGGAGATGGATGGATCGAGCAAGGTCGCAGCACATGCATGCATGGGGACATGTTGTACACCTCTAGGACGAGCTGCTGCCCAGGCTGCCCGTGCACATTATTTACGTTTGTAGATCTGCCAACAGTAGCAACGAGGTGAAATTAACCGTGAAAGGGAGGGATGATGAGGCTCTGTCTGTCTGTCACAGTAGTGGAGTGCCAACAACGACACGCGCGCTTGCTACAGCAGCCCGTGTGTTGGCCGATCGAGCAACAGTGTCAACGGGGGAAAAGGATAAGCGTTAAGCATGCAGGAGTGTGAGTGTGTGTGAGAGACACAGAGAATCAGCGAAGGGATTAGCTAGGTGGAATGAAAAACTACTGAGCAACTCCAGTAATAACTAATAAGCAGCAGCAACCTCAACCTGGAACCTGGAGGTTGAAAAAACTGCAGAGAGATCTAGGCTCGACCGCTGGACAGGGTTAAAAAAACCGTAAACCGAGCGGTTTTAAAAGCTGAAAAAACCGGACCGGTAACCGACCAAACCGCGTGGTTAGCCAAGAGGCTCGGTTTGCTAGGGACGGTTAGATCCGGTTTATCACGGTTTTTATGAACCGTGCCGCAGCGGTTCGCACAGTAACCGCAGTAAACCGCGCGGTTACCAACGGTTGTGCCGCTGGAGCGCATGCCTTTGTGCGTGTGTATCTGACGCGTACCGACCACCGCACCGAACATAGAGGCATACGTACAGCCAGGAGGCAGCAGTCAAATATGAAATATTCCATGCATGCACATCCATACAGGCCATGTCAAAGGAAAGAGAGAGGAGGTAGATGAGATGGATGGAGCAGGGTTTTTTTCCCGACCAGTCAGGTGAAACCGCCGCCCTCCGGTTCCGGTTTACCGGAGTGGTTTCACCGGGATTCGGAAAAAAATGGTGGAATTCAAATTTTCAAACCAAGACGACAATTCAATCGGTTTGTGCCGGTAAGCCACCCGGTTTGACCGGTAAGCCAGACCGGTTTGACCGGTAACCGATCGTTGAAAAACAAACTGAAGCAGTGAATAATTTGGCGTGTTTTCAAATTTTAATTAAAAATGGAAAATTAAAGAAAAAATCCTAAAAAATATTACACTGTTGGTAGAATCTAATGGTGTCAAATTTTTTCAAATAGTAGTGCATTTAGTACTTTTTTGCGGGCATTAGAAGTTGAACCGGGGGAATTTTTTCTTTTTCTTTTTTGGTTGAACTTCTAATGCCTGCAAAGTATACTAAATGAACGAATATTCGAATTTTTTTTACATCATTAGATTCTACGCACCTTGAAATATTTTGGAAAGTTTTTATTTTTTTGAATTGAAATTTTGAATTTGAGCGGTTGGGAACAGGCCGGAATCGGAACCGATCCGGTCCGGTTTGACCGGAACCGCGGTAAGCAGAGGCAGAGCTGGGCCTAGGGCCGCCCCGGCCGCGGCCTTAGTCGTGGCCCAGCGAGGTCCAATAGCCTTCTTAATATTAGGCCCAAAAACAACCTTTCAAAGCCCAGAACTTGAGTTACAGGCCCACAAGAGCATGAGCTCCGAGCTCTCCATCTCGTTCGTGTGCGGCAGAGTCGCGCGGCTCCCATGTTCCTGCCGCCCTATGCGATGTGCGAGGGGATCCGCCGCCGCCGCTTGGTGCCTGCGCCCGCCAGCCGCCGCCTGGTGCCCTACCCTCCTAGCAGGGAGGCCTCTTGCTGCCGCCTGGTGCTCCTCGAGTCCTCGTGCTCTCGCGCCGGATAGTCCTGCGAAGGACCGAAGAAGAAAGCCAATCGAGCCTCTCGCTTTCTCAGGTGTTTATACATACTGATATTTTCCCTAATCTCGCATCTCAGTTTCCATTCCATCCACTAATTGGTTGATGGTTCATTAGCAATTTTTCTAATCTTCTTGCATCTCAGTTCCCTTATCCCGCATTGTTTCCTCCTCACTGTGAATGAATTCTTTCATTAGAGAAACGCATGACCTGTTGCAACCAAATTCGGTGCCGAATTTGATGGACGATGTCGATGTTCAGTTTTGATTTTTGAAATTGCTGCATGACTTGCAAAAAGTACACATCCAACTATCATGCGCACAAGGTGTTTGTGTTATTGCCAAGATGAAGCTTTGCTATTGTTCACAGTGCATGTGTAGGCATTGCATGTTGGATTGCAGGAGCACAATTCGTCAATTAGCACTATGGTTGTTCACTGTTGTTGAATTTTGGCCCTAGTCGTGGCCCAAAGCTGGCTCCGCCATTGGCGGTAAGCCGGTCGGTTCCCAATGGTTTTTTTAACCCTGAGATGGAGATCGAGAGAGAACAAGGGTGAAGGGTGGGTGTCCATGACCATGGCCATGGCTGACCTTTGTAAAGCAAAAGCGAGAACGAAACGAAGAGATAGGCCGGGGCGTGCACGGCAAAAGCAACGCAGCAGGCACCACCGGCGCCACGTCCCTTTCTTTCCGGCGCTGGACCTCTGCTCAGTGTTTGGTAGGGGGTGAAATTTTTTTCACCCCCTATTAAATGTTACTTTGACCACTAATTAAGAGTATTAGATAAAGTTAGTTTCAAAACTACCTTCACAACCCCGAGCAAAATCGCGAGACGAACCTAATGAGGTCTTTGACCGCATGATTAGAGCATAATTACTGTAGCAAATCGCTAATTAATTATATTCATTAGAATCGTCATGCAAAATTGTACTCATCTGTGAAAAGATTTTGCAAATAAACTTCATTTGGTACTTCATGCGTGTAAGATTCCCTTTCCCTGAAATTTTTTTTCACTTCAACCAAACGCTCCTTCTCTCTCGTAGGTGGAATCTCTCTCTCTCTGCTGCCGCCGCGCGCGGTTGGTTTGGGCGCTGTCGCGTCCACGCTTTTGCTTTCCGCAAGTCAAAGGGGACCACGAGCATACGACGCACAGCAACGGAATACGAGGTGGGGGCCCTGTCCAATTTTAACCTGCAGGTCAATACACAGACGGTTAGTTGTCCGGAGTAGTAGGGCCTTGCCTCCGTTTCAGATTTTACTCCGTACTCCTGGTGCAAAATAATATTTATTAACTTAGAAAATAACAAATTGATCAAAGTAAAATACATAGTTACAGAAGATAACTTGATGGGTGTCCCCATTTCTTGGCCTGAAATATTTCTCTCGCAGAGTGTCAAACGAGACCACAAAGGATCTTTTAGGACCAACAAGGAGATGCTGTAAGTAATTTTCCAATATTTTTTTACTTGAAAACGTGTCAAGTATAAAAATTTTCCAATGTCAAATATAATAGCTTTTCTTTACTGCAGGGTCGTGCGCGCTACGCCGCGGTGGCAATGGTGACAAGATCTGCGCAACAATAATCTGCCACAGCCTAGAAAAATACAAACACAAACTTTAATTACCTGTGCGCCCGGTTAAAACGCCCTGGGGTAAAATAACGATTCTGGTGCCATCAGTAAAACTTTAAATACCCGTGCGCCCGTGTTCATTCATGTGAGATTATTATTGCTGGTAAAAGGAACTTTTATTAAAAAACAAAAGGGAGAGCCGCCAATGCAAACACGCATGATGGTTAGGTTTGACATGCATGAAAAGCGAAAGGGGAGAGCAAATTTATCGCATGGATGATGAGTTTGGGATCGATCAACCAGCAGGCGTGCGTAGTATCGCCAAAAGCAAACGCAAAGATGAATACAAGCAAAATATACCTCATATCGGAGTGAAAATTTGACATTGCACATGGAGATGGAGTGTGCGGTATACTACAGTGAGACAGCAGACCGTCCGTGCAAACTACGTACGTACTAGTAGTACTCCGTGATTAAAACAAATGTACTGTTACTACAATATTCCAGCTCAAAAGAGAGAGAGAAAACAAGCCATTGCATGGCACTATGGCTATGGGCAGAGATCTCGAGGTAGTAGGTAGTCACCGGTCGGAGGAGGGACACACGTTCACTTCCATCCAGCAAAATGTCAGAGCTACCTGTCCCGGTGTGTGTGGGGCCCGCCCTGCCGCGCTGCTACCCTGCAGGCCGCGACCTGCGAGGACGTACACGTGCTCCGCCCCCAACATGATGCAGAGGTGCCAGGGGCGACCACTAGCGCTTGTCGTCGTGTGCCGCCCTGCCCTCAAACGAACAAAACTTTACCGGACGGAGTGGTCAGGTAAGTTTTCAACGCTTGCATCATGCGGTGGAGTACGTACTCCCTCCGTCCATGAAAAAACGCAATTTTGACTTGTTGCACATATACTAATACCACGGTAAAATGACACTTTTGCCCCTACTGCACACGTGTTCTGGATGAAACCAAAGCAAAAGACTGCACAAGTCAGTTGTGAGAGCAACCAATTAAATATTATATCACACAGTGACCAAATGCTGTTCCGAACGCCACATCACAAACATTACAGGAATTCACTGGAACCTTCAGTGGAAATATCAGCAACCACTCAACCACCTTAGCTACAATTCAAAATTTGAATCCACCATTTTCCCTCCATTCTTTGGCCTATAAAATGCTGGTAGTCAGAGCTTCAACGTCCTTTCTTTCTTTCTTTCTTTCTTTCTTTCTTTCTTCTTCTTCTTCTTCTTCTTCCTCCTCTTCTTCTCATCATCACATGGCTTTAGATCTCAACAAAGCAGCACCAGTCGATGAAGAGGTCTTACCAGACCTGAACAAAACACCACCAGATGATGATGAGGTCTTACCAGACCTCAACAAACCAATAGAAGGTGAAGAGCTTTTGCAATGCCATAATGATCTTGATGGATCTGTGCTTCCTGGAGGGCAACAACTTACCAGTTCAGGTAATTATCTCAGGACTCAATCTCTCTTATATAAAGAGAATAACATATGAACAAGATTATTTTATGAACAATTGTGGTAACCTTAGTATCTTGCCTGCTTGCCTTATGTTGTCGAACCACATAAACTAGCTGAGAGAGGAGAGGTCTTACCAGACCTGAACGAGCAGCCTACACATGAGCAAGAACTTTACCAACTCAATGACTCACAAGAAGGAATCAACCTAGGTAATGGACTCTCATGACTTGCATAATCCATAGTTCAACATTTCTTTATTAGCATGGCTGACAATAAAAATCAGTAAGATACATGAAGTTGTGAACACAACTAACCTGCGAACTTGATTGCAGTCATTGATGGTGACTTCGAGGGATCAGATGAGGAGATGCAAGAGTATGGCATCTATGTCGGAGATCAGAACATCATATTTGATGAAGAGGAGTTGGAAGACTCAATCGATGAAGAAGATGAACATGCAAACAAAAGTGCTAAAGTAGGTCAAAAGATCTTACTGCCACTCAAAGACAACTGATATATGAAGCATTGCTTGAGAGAAGTAACTGTGGAAAACTAAGGAGAAATGCTACCAAAATAGTTGCTGAATTATTCAATGTCAATCGTCATGCAGTATGGCGTATTTGGCGACGAGTGAAGCAATGTCGTGCAAATGGATTACCTGTTGATATTAGCTCCAGAAAGCCCATGAATTGTGGCCGCAAAAAAGTTGAGGTGGATCTATCACGCATAGCATCAATTCCCCTGCGCAAAAGGAGTACCATAAGGTCTTTAGCTGAAGCTGCAGGTATGAAAAAAATCCAAAATGCATAATTTGTTCAAAGATGGGTTACTAAGACGGCACTCGAACACACTGAAGCCTTATTTGAAGGAAGCAAATAAAGAGGAAAGGTTGTGGTGGTGTCTTTCAATGTTAGATCCGCGTACATTACAAACTAAACCAAAGTTTATAGATATGGAAAACATCATCCACCTCGATGAGAAGTGGTTCTATGCCACAAAGACAGATAAGACTTACTACCTACTTCCACAAGAGGAGGATCCATATAGGACTGTCCACAACAAAAATTCTATTGTCAAGGTGATGTTCTTAGCAGCAGTAGCCAAGCCTAGATATGACAATCAAGGTAATTGCACATTTGATGGTAAGATAGGCATATGGCCTTTTGTCAGAAAGGTACCATATCCTGCATGCTTCATTTCATTCTTGTTGTCATAGAATTACTTCATATTTCAAGCTAACATGTCTACCATTACGTGCAGGAACCAGCACAAAGGAGAAGTGATAACAGAGCAAGAGGCACACTAGTTACGAAGACAATGAAGGTTGACAGAGATACAATACGATCCTATATGATCTCTAAAGTGTTGCCTGCTATTGTAGCGCGTTGGCCTAAAGAAGATGCAGGGAAAACAATTTGGATTCAGCAAGATAATGCACCGACTCATGTCCTAGTTAATGATGAACAATTTGCACAAGCAGTAGCCCAAACCGGGCTTGACATCCGCCTCATGAATCAACCTGCTAATTCCCCTGATATGAATGTTCTAGACCTCGGGTTCTTTAATTCTCTTCAATCATTGGCATATACGACAAACTCTTCAGATATGGATGAGTTAATTGCAAATGTTGAGAAGGCATACTGGGACTACGATGCAACAAATCTAAGAAATACTTCCCTAACACTTCAGGGCTGCTTGATTGAGGTTATGAAGGCTGGTGGAGGGAACAAGTACAAAATCCCTCACATGAACAAAGATTTGAGTTGAGGACGCGGCTCTCGATAGTCCGCGTGGTGTGCGGCGGTGACGGAAAAAATAAAGGCCGGAGACCCAGCGTCCGTGAGATTTTTTTGTTCAAAGCTGTTGTCTCAAATATTCTAATGTTGTTTTTAATGAGGTGGGTTCCACGCTAGCTGTTGCACTTCTACACTTGCATTCTTTCGTGGACAAGTTTCAAATCCTACAATTGCACACATTCGTGGACGGAGGGAGTAGTGAGGACCTCTTGGACTGCTCGGAGGTCACAACTAGGACCGGCTGTTGTTGTCAAAAAAAAAAAAAAACTAGGACCGGCTGATTGATTATGCACATTCCTCGTTGCAAATTGCAGCTACATTTTTTTTTGACGAGCAGAACAATTTTATGTTTGGTCGAAATTATAGAAAGAATTAAATAAATTTATGACACCAATGTAAAAATAAATCTTAGTTCCACCTCTCCTATCATCTTTCTTATCGGACCTAGCCTCCACCGAACCATGGACAGCCACATGCTAGCTGCATTGAAACTAGCAGTTTCTTCTCTGCGCCAAAATCTTAGTTTCCTGTTGCCTCATTGTGGATAAGACATGATTTCTTGTGATTTTCATATATTTCTTCATTAATTAAGTTGTCACACATCACCATTTTTATTTACTAAGCAAGTTATTTAATTAGTATGGATAAAGCTAAGCTTACATAGGTGTGGAAGCAAGCGGACAGGTGCGTGGAGCCAAGGCTTCCAGGAAACCGAGAAAGATGCAGGGTGCGTGGAGCCACACGCATCGCACATCTCACGTCTCTGGTCAGCTCAGGATTTACCGATTCAGGGTCCGGTTGCGGTTGGAGTAGATGAAAAGTTAAAAAAAGGAAAAACAAAAGAGAAAAGAGCCCTGCACCTGCACGTACCGTGTACTGGCATTGTGCAGCGCACATGCACACGTACAATCGCCGGCCAAAGGCCAAAGCAAGCTGCCGGCATGCTGTAGAGCGAGGCTAGCTAGCACAGCCAAGGCCAAAGCAAGCAAAAGTGTCGATCCGGAGAGGGTGTGTTTAGATCTTAAAAAATTTGCAAAAAACATCTTATCATCTATCACATCACCTCTTACTATTCATCTGCATTTACACCAATTCTTCTCCAATTCAGCTAATTCATCCGGATTAAAGAGAGTTTCAAATGCATGTGGCACACCGAAGTTTTGACCGACTGCAGGTACGTGCGCGACGGAGCTCGATCATGCACGCGTATTGTGACTGTACGGAAGTACGAAGCCCTGGAGCTAGCTAGGGCTGTGCTGCGTAGGAGTACTGCAAGAGTTTTGACGCGAGATGGCACACGCGTAGCAGTCGGTCAAGGTCGCCGGTAAAAGCCGCTGGCGGAGGTGACGGGCGTGGCAGTATGGCACGGCGCGGCTGGAGTACTACTCCCGTCCGTCCTAAAATAATTACAATTCTAGGATCGGACACGCAAACCAATGCTATATGTAAAATTACCAAATTGCCTCTTATCTTTTGTAAGAAAGATCTAGACACTAGCTTGTCTTTTGTAGGAGAAGTTTCTAGAGAGTCTTGTCTTTTGTGATTAGTAAGTCAAAGTTGCATTCTTTGTGGGACAAATTTTGAACTTTAGAATTGCACTTATTTTGGGACGGAGGGAGTATACTGCAGCAGCTACATGCACGCGTACGGTGTACTATATACTCCCTCCGATTTGGTAAAAAAAATTATTTTGGATAAGATTTCGATCAAATATTAAAATATAAATGATGAATAACTTTTAAGTCGTTGAGTTTAGAAATGTAAAAATCATACTAATAGATTTGTTTTGAAATATTATTTTCATAAAAATATACATATATAATTTTTTAATAAATATTCTTATAAAAAAGAGAAGTTAAAGTTATGTTTTGAAGACCGTGTCACTGTTCTAAACGACTTCTTTTATTAAATCGGAGGAAATATGTGCCTTATTCATGTCGCTGTCTGCGGCTGCATGCATTGCATATGATCGAGCATGGCCGCCCGATGGCGATGGGCATGCGTATAGAGACGTCAATCGCGCAGGGGCATCTCTTGCTCTGTTGCAGTGTTGCGTGCCATGGCATGATGATGGGGTCAGTGGCGTAGCCAGGAAAAAAATATAGTTCTGGGGCGGACAATACCAGAGCCTCGGTCGCCGCCGCCATGCCCAGCGTCCCAACCCCGGCAGTGGCCGGCGCAATCCCGTCCTCCTCCTCCATGAGCCGCCACAACACCCTGCTCGGAAGCCGGAGCTGCCTCCGCGCACCACACCCTGCTCGGCAGCGGTAGCTAGCTGGATGCTTCTATCTGTTTTGGACTAAGATTTAGACGTCTTGGGCTGCTGAGATAGTGGGTCCGTTACTAAGGAAATAACAAAAGGCCCAGTTTGAGGAGGTTTCTTCTACCTCCGTCTAAACCAGCAACCTGACCAACACCGCCGCGCCATTCAGGAGCTTGAAAATTTGCCAGAGAAGAATGGAGGGTGCTCGTGCAATCCTAACTCTAGCTGGGGCGGGCGCCCCACCTCGCCCCAATGTAGATCCGCCACTGGATGGGGTATTCTTCAGGTAGGGCCCGGGTGTGCATGCCACCCTGCGGGAGTGAGCGGGAAGCAGATCTGCACCGGTATCGCGCGCAGCACCACCGCAGCATATGCGAGATCGAGATGGGCCGATGGAAGTAGGGATGGAAACGGATCGGATACGGACGGATACTGCGGATACAGATACAGATAAATTTTCTTTCTCGGACTGAATTCTCGGATCGAATACGGATACGGACAATATATTTTTTGTCGAATAGTGATATTCATCATATTTGGGTTATAGAAATTCAACTTTGAATTTCCGGATACTAATGCGGTACGGATAGTTACGGATATTAAATGTCCGGATTCGAATACGATCTTACCATTTGAGTGTCTGAACCTTTCGGTCGGTCGGTCGGACGGATAATATCCATACCACTTTCATCCATAGATGGAAGAAACTTATCCATAGATGGAAGAAACTTGGGCAAGGGAACAGCAAATCGTCTCCCGCTCGAATCAGGCCGGCGATTATTGGCCCAAGCGCATGCACGCGCTAATGAAGCTGCTGGATCACGCGCATGCGCCTGCCTGCCGGCTGCTGCTGCCTACCAGACCATCACGCAATCATGCAAATTAAAGCGCCCCCGCGGAGTCTGCATGCCTTCGCTCCGTCCACCTCCGTCCATCTCTTCCCTTCCTCCCCTCTCCAAAAGATGTGGGGTCCTGCTGCATGCGCTGTACACTACTGGCCTTTCCTTCCTTCCTCGGCGGTCCTCACCGGCAACTGTACGGCCGGCGACCGGGACAGCAAGCCGCCGCCCATCACGCCGTACGCGCCGCCACAGCGGCCGTGTCGCGGCCCTGCCGGCCTCCGTTCATCATTCATGCTGCGTTTGCAAGCAAAGCGCACCGCTGGCCTTGCTGCAATGCCAGGTACGCATGCATGTACACGTGAGAGTGAGACAAAGATGGCAGCCAGCCAGCCACCTTCCCAGCAGCCGGCCCGTTCCTCATCCTATCCTTGGTAACGGCGAATCAAAGGTGCCTGCGTGCAGGGTTAGTTGCCAGCAACAACAGTAAGCTAGCCTAGCAGAGAGCAAGGCGAGGAGTAGAGAGTTTTGGGCTTCAATTCATTATATTTCCACCGTGTCATCCTCGCTCGCCTTGCAATTGTATACTACCTCCGTTCTTAAATATATGTCGTTTAGAACAAACTAGTTAGTTCAAAAATATGAACTAACTAGCTTGTCCTAAACGACATATATTTAAGAACGGAGGGAGTAGATAGTTATTGCATTGGAGGCTGTTAAAGCTACCGCTCGCGGTCGCGGGAGCTTTTTAGCTAAAAAGGATGCCTGCACTGCCCTAATCAGAGCCCATTTTTCGTGCTCCACGGCCGTTTACAACATCTAAGTTCACGCAGCGTGGTCAGGTTCACTCATAACGGTTATCACAAAGCCACGCAACTAGAGCAGTAATAACCACCTTTTAAGAGTACCAACTAATTAATCTACCTCACTCGATCAACACTCATCGCTCAAAGTATATACAGTGTGGCAAAGCTTTCCAAATTAAACGACCGCATGCATACGCAGAACTACGTACGTATACGTGCGTAGTCCTATATGCATACATACATGTACCGAAAGAGTTGTATACGTGCGTAGTCCTATATGCGTACACGGAGAACTACGTATTTAACTAATATAATAAGGGCATGCATACGCATGCATGCAGAATTGATCAGCGGACTAGTTACTGTGCATAATTACCATGCCGTAGTTTTAATTTCATTGCGCTGCTGCTTTGTGTTCGCTTCCTTAGCTACAGAGTTCAGCTTTGTGTGCAGGCCGGCATGCTATGATATATATGCACATGCGTGTACAAAACCATGCATGTTTGGAGTAATGGAGTCTTGTGCTGGCCGCCTGCTAATTTTCCTAATTACTAGCTTAGCCTAGGTTAGCCACCTAGGTGCACATGCATATTGACGAGGCTATGGACCAGGCCCACCAAGACCCCTAAAAGATACAGTATGGACCCACGTACGGCGTGCTCCGGCAGCTAATACAACGAGTATTACGCTGTCAGAGCACGTGAGGGCCCGTACGACCTGTTTCTGCCACGAGCCAGGAGGCAGGCAGCCCGAACGACAAGTTTCCACCTCTACTCCCGACTACTCGCTCGCACGAGTGGTTTCCGCCTCGCGGCCGCGGCTACTCGCTCGCACGAGTAGTTTCCGCCTCGCGGCCGCGGCTACTCGTTCGCACGAGTAGTTTCCGTCGTCGACCCGTGCAGGCTTCGCGGGGAAGGAACGGGGCGCGCAGGCCCACCAGATCGTGGTCCCGGGATCTCCGCGCACACTCCCCCGCGCACCGCCACGTGTCCGCTCCGCCGCAGCGGTCCGCCCGGGCCAGGCCGATTCGGTGTCAGGGGACGGATTCGTCAAACCCTGCTGCGAACGGCACACTGGCCATCGTACCGCGAACAACGTAATGAACGCTGGGCAACGTACGGTACAATACACACTATACCCTAAGCATCGGAAGACGCGGCATAGATCACCTACTCGCACGAGTAGTTTTCCGTCTCCGACCAGTTCAAGACTTGGCCGTCAAGGCCGCAGGTACACAGGCCCCGTTGGTGTCCTGTGATACCCAGGTACGCGACTCGCCGCGTGCCAGCCTCCCTGCGCTGGTCCACCCTGACCAGGTCGATCCTGTGTCAGCGGACGGATCCTCCTGCCGCTCCTCAGCAGAGGCGGTACGCATCGTACCACGGAAGGGCACGGGAAGCGCTGTGCCACGAACGGCACAGTACAACCCGTCACCTATCCCTCGATCGGCGCGGTGCAGGCTACTCTGTTTCCACAGCACCCAGAAAAGACAAGCCCCTGATCCACTGACGGGATCAGGATACGTACCCTGTCTCCTGTACCCGACTAACTACTCGAAGAAGGGCGCAGGGGGCCTCGGGGCGGCTGCTTGGGACGCACGGCTCAGGAGAGATCTACACCGTCACCCAAGGCCCCACAACAGTGCTTCGCCGCTGCTGCCGTCTGACAACCTGACGCAGAGAAGGACGTCTCGCACTGTAAAATCAGCTCACATACTCGATGTAACCACCCTGGGTCTCTCCCTTGCGACTATTAAAGGGAGAGACAGAAGCTCTCACAAGACACGTTCGTTCCCACCCCCACACACACTTAGTATCGATATCTCATCTCATACAAACACCGCAAGCACTCACACACTCACGTACGCAGTCTTCTGCTACTCGAACCACTCGCACACAAGGGACTTGGGCTCTGCACCCTCTCCCGACTTGTTTGTACCCCCTACTACAAACTCCCGAGCATAAGGAACACTTCCTCTCAGACTGGACGTAGGGTATTACTCTCCGGAGGCCCGAACCAGTATAACCTCGAGTGTCTCCTGTGCTACCGTGCGGATCGGCACATCCATTCTTATATAAATTTACATGCCGGCGGTAACAAACCCCGACAGTTGGCGCGCCAGGTAGGGGCCTTCGCGTGTTTTCGACATTGCATTTAGGGTCCGCACGACTCTCTCATCGCCTGCTTCAGAAGCCATCGCCGATGGACTCCCCCGTGGGATCACCAGAGTCGCTCATGGCCGGGCTCGAGATCCGGTTCGGAAGCTTGAACTTCCGAGCGACTGGAGACGGCTATCTCATGCGCCTCGTCGACGAGGCCGTCGATGCACCTGCCCCAACTCCTACTCCAACCGCCTCGCCATGCTCGCCCCGACGCAAGAGGCGCTCAGGCAAGCGCTCGAAGCGGGCCAAGGCGGAACGACGCAGAGCAACACGTGCTAGCTCCCCTCCGCGGGACGAAGCTGGTACACCACAGCCCGCCGGCGCAGCAGAGGACTCTCTACCGTCGGACTCAACGGAGCGCATCGCCAGGGAGAGCATCCCGATGCCACCTTTCTATGGAGGAAGGCCCCGCGCAGCGGCAGCATATTCCTCTTCATCAAGCACAGACTGAGCTATGTACGAGAACTACCCCAGCCACCGCCTTTGCTGCAACATGGGGCTTGCGGCAACCTCACCCGACGAGCAATACCTCGTCACCGATGGCACGGACGACGTCCTCGACTCGGAGTGGGACTACTCCGGACTTCGGGACGCAAGTGCCTTCTGTCGTTTCCAGACAACGGCGGACTACTACTGCGGCTACTCCGACGACTCCGACGGCGGGGGTTACGACCCCTCACGCGAGTGTTTCGCCATCGGCAACGCTCCTGTTGCTCCAGCACCGGCCCACACTCCGGAAGGAGCGGTTCACTCTGCCCACAGCTCGACGGCAGACAGTGCGGCCGAGGAGCAAGTTCCTCCCAACGCCGCCGCACAGCGCGCCCGACTGGATGAGCTGGAGGACGCACAGCGCCAGCTCAACGACGAGCGAGCCTAGCTTCACCAACAACTCGGGCAAGAACCGAACCCGACTCCCGCTCGTGCACGAGCGAGGGACGTCCAGCAACGCATCATCAACGACGACCGAGATGTCGTTGACGGCACGCCCATCTTCAAGAGGGCGTCGCAAAATCTAGCGGCAGCTGCGATTCTTCTCCGAAAGATCCCGGAGCCCGCCACGCCTCAAGAAAAAGAGATGCATAAACAAATCAAGACGCTCCTCGAGACTGCTGCTGTGTAGCAGGCGGAGAGCTCTGCTTCTCGACAGCGAGGCTCACAAGGTCGCGGACACTCGGAGCCGCGACAGCCCGCAGCACCGTCGCAGCAGCCACGACGGTCTGAGGAGGTCAACGTGCCGGTCAAGAGTCGCTTGGGCCCCAATCGCGACGTGCGTGAAACCATCAAGGCGCGTCGGAGGGTGGACGTGGGCCACGACAACGGTTATGAGCAGCAGCCTCGTAAGGAGTACAGTCGGCGGCGCGGCGGCCGATACGATAGCGACGAAGATCGGAGTCGGAGCAACTCGCCCGACGCCTTGGGGTGCCACGCCTTCGGGAAGAATGTGCGCAGCGTCCGGTTCCCTTCGCGTTTCAGAGCTCCGACCTCCGTACCCAAGTATGATGGCGAAACCAACCCCAGTGTTTGGTTAGAAGACTACCGGCTGGCGTGCAACGCTGGCGGAGCGCGGGACGACCTGTTCATCATCAAGAACCTGCCACTACATCTCGCGGACTCAGCCCGCACGTGGCTCGAGCACTTGCCATGAGGCAAGATCGATAGCTGGTCGCAACTACGCGATGCCTTGCTCGGCAACTTCCAGGGCACGTACACCCGACCAGGGAACCCCTGGGACCTGCGCAACTGCAAGCAGATGAAGGGCGAGAGCCTACGCGACTACATTCGCCGCTTCTCCAAGCGGTGTACCGAGCTGCCGAGCACCACCGACACGGACATCGTTTCGGCCTTCCAGAACGACACCACGTGTGCCACGCTGATCCACCGGATCGGGCGACGAAAGCCATGAACTACTCGAGAGTTGCTCGACATTGCTACCGACCATGCCAATGGGGAAGAGGCTGTGGCCGCAACGCTGAGCCCCGGTACCGGCAAGGGGAAACAGCCGATTGAAGTCGATGACGGCCCGTCTACGCCAACCAACAAGAAGAAGAAGAGTAAAGACAAGAGGTACCGCGATGACACCTTGGTGGCTACCGTCGACCGAAAAGCGGCGAAACCAAGGAGTAACTCACCAACGGGTCACTTCAAGAAGCTGTTGGAGGCTCTGTGCCCCAATCACGAGGGCCCAGTCAGGCACGCCTTCAAGGACTGCAACCTGATGAAGTCCTACCTCGTCGGCACGTTGAAGAAACAGGACACTACTCCAACTGGTGATGGAGGAAAGGACAAGGGCCTCGAAGAAGCTGCTTACCCCCACGAAGATGAAGCTGTCATGATGATCTTCGGGGATTCAGAGGCACGGCCGCCAAGATGCCAGGAGAAGCTGATCCGGCGAGAAGTTTACCAAGTTGAGCGTGCAACTCCTACATTCCTGAAGTGGTCGGAGACGCCAGTCACATTCGACCGGCGCGATCACCCCAACCACGTCCCGCGACCAGGCAACTATCTGTTAGTTGTGTCGCCCTTGTTCGGCACCAAGCGTGTGCACAAGGTTCTGATGGACGGGGGCAGCGGCCTCAACGTCATCTACATGTCGACCCTGGACGACATTGGGATCCTGCGGTCCCGACTGCGGCCGTCTATGGCGCCTTTCCACGGGGTCATACCCGGGATGGAGGTGGTCCGCCTTGGGCAGATCGATCTGCCCATCACGTTCGGAACTCCGAACAACTTCCGAAAGGAAACCCTCACCTTCGAAGTGGTAGGGTTCCCGGGGACGTATCACGCGATACTCGGAAGGCTAGCTTATGCTAAGTTCATGGCCGTCCCCAACTACATGTACCTCAAGCTGAAGATGCCTGGCCCAAAGGGCGTCATCACAGTGAGTACGGCTTTCCAGTACGCGTATGAATGCGATACTGAGTGCTTCCAGTTCGCTGAAGCACTGATTCGGTCTGAGAAGCTCTCCGCTGAGCCACCCTCCGAGGACCAAGAAATCCCCGAGTCGTCCAAGCGTGAGGACTGCTCTTTCGAGCCCGCCAAGGACGCCAAGGAAGTGCCTGTCTCTGACGACGGCCGCACACTCCGTATCGGGACGGCGCTCGGTTCCGACTAGGAAAGCACGCTCGCCGACTTCCTCCGCGCGAATCTCGATGTGTTCGCATGGAAACCCTCCGACATGCTAGGGATTCCAAGGGAGGTCGCCGAGCACAAGCTTAACATTAAGCCCGGCTCGAAGTCGATCAAGCAGCGTCTACACCGCTTCAATTCCGACAAGTGCAAGGCTATCGGCGAGAAGATCAAGAAGCTCATTAGTGCAGGGTTCATTCATGAAGTATACCACCCCGAGTGGTTAGCAAACCCTGTACTTGTTAAGAAGAAGAATGGAAAATGGAGGATGTGCATTGATTACACGAGCCTGAACAATGCGTGTCCAAAAGATCCATTTCCTTTACCGCGCATAGATCAAGTAGTCGATTCAACGGCTGGGTGCGAAACCCTCTGTTTTCTTGACGCTTACTCAGGATATCATCAGATCGCGATGGATCTGATCGACTAGCTCGCCACCTCGTTCATCACTCCGTTTGGCGCGTACTGCTACGTTTCCATGCCTTTCGGGTTGAAGAATGCAGGAGCCACATTTCAGAGATGCATGCGTTGCGTCTTCCGAGATCTCATCGAACAGCTAATCGAGGCCTATGTCGACGATATCATGGTCAAATCGAAGAAGGTGGGTGACGAGGCCATGGACCAGGGCCCACCAAGACCCCTGAAAAATGCAGTATGGACCCACGTACGACATGCTCCGGCAGCTAACACAACGAGTGTTACGCAGCCCGAGCACGTGAAGGCTCGTACGACCAGTTTCCGCCATGGGCCAGAAGACAGGCGGCCCGCGGCCATCCGTACCCTCTTCCCCGAGTACGTGGTGGCCCCTGCGACAAGTTCCCGCCTCCACTCCCGACTACTCGCTCGCACGAGAAGTTTCCGCCTCACGGTCGCGGTTACTCGCTCGCACGAGTAGTTTCCGCCCCGCAGCTACAACTACTCGTTCGCACGATTAGTTTCCGTCACCGACCCGCACAGGCTTCGCGGGGAAGGCACGGGGCGCCTGGACCCACCAGATCGAGATCCCAGGATCTCCGCGCATGGTCCTCCGCGCACCGCCACGTGTCCGCCCCGCCGCGGCGGTCCTCCCGGGCCTGCCCGATTCGGTGTTAGGGGACGGATTCGTCAAACCCTGCCACGGACGACACAGTGACCGTCGTACCGCGGACGGCGTAATGGGCGCTGGACGGCGTACGGTACAGTACACACTACACCCTAAGCATCGGAAGACGCGGCATAGATCACCTACTCGCACGAGTAGTTCTCCGACTCCGACTAGTTCAAGACTTGGCCGTCAAGGCCGCAGGTACGCAGGCCCCGTTGGTGTCCCGTGATACCCCGGTACACGGCTCGCCACGTGTCAGCCTCCCTGCACGGGTCCGCCCTGGCCCGGTCGATCCTGTGTCAGAGGACGGATCCTCCTGCCGCTCCTCTGCATGGGCGGTGCGCACCGTACCACGGAGGGCACGGGAAGCACTGTGCCACCAACGGCACAGCGCAAGCCGTCACCTATCCCTCGATCTCCACGGTGCAGACTACTCCATTCCCACAGTATCAAGAAAAGAGAAGCCCCTGGTCCACTGACGAGATCAGGGCATGTACTCTGCCTCCTGTACCCGACTAACTACTCGGAGGAGGGCGCAGGGGGCCCCGGGACGGCTACTTGGGACGCACGGGATCGGCACCGTCACCCAAGGCCCCGTAACAGTGCTTCGCCGCTGCTGCCGTCTGACAGCCCGACACAGAGAAGGACGCTTCGCACTGTAGATTAGCTCAACACACTTGATGTAAACCGCCCTGAGCCTCCCCCTTGCGACTATAAAAGGGAAGGGCAGGGGCACATACAACACACGTTCATTTCCACCCCCCACGCACTTGCATCAATATCCCATCTTGTTCAAACAACACAAGCACTCACACACACTCACGTACGCAGACTTCTGCTACTTGAACCACTTGCACACCAGGGACTTGGGCTCTACACCCTCTCCCGACCTGTTTGTACCCCCTACTACAAACTCCCGAGCATAAGGAACACTTCCTCTCAAACTAGACGTAGGGTATTACTCTCCGGAGGCCCGAACCAGTATAACCCCGAGTGTCTCCTGTGCTACCGTGCGGATCAGAACACGCGCTCTTATATAAATTTACTTGCCGGCGGTAACGAACCCCGACAGTTGGCGCACCAGGTAGGGGCCTTCGCGTGTTTTCGATGTTCTTTTAAGAGTTCGCACGGCCCTCTCATCATCCGGTTCGACGAAAGCCTTCACCAAGCCGACATTGATGGACTCCCCCGTGGGATCGCCGGGCTCGCTCATGGCTAGGCTTGAGCTCCGGTTCGGGAGCCTGAACTTCCGAGCGATTGGAGACGGCTACGACATGCGCCTCATCAACGAGGTCGCCGACGCACCTGCACCGACTCCCGCTCCGACCGTCCCGCCACGCTCACCCCGACGCAAGAGGCGCTCAGGAAAGCGCTCGAAGCGGACCAAGGCGGAGCGATGCAGGGCCACACGTGCTAGCTCCCCTCCGCGGGTTAAAGCTGGTACGCCGCAGCCCGCCGGCATAGCAGAGGACTCCCTGCCGTCAGACTCGACGGAGCGTATCACCAGGGAGGGCGCCCCGTTGCCACTTTTTCACGAAGGAAGGTCCTACGCAGCGGTAGCGTGTTCCTCTTCATCGAGCACGGACTAGGCTATGTACGAGAACTACCCCAGCCACCGTCTCTCCTGCAACATGGGGCTTGCTGCGACCTCGCCAGACGAGCAGTACCTCGTCACCGACGGTACTGACGACGTCTCGAGTCTGGAGTGGGATTACTCTGGGCTTCGCGACGCCGACGCCTTCCGTCATTCCCAGACAGCGGCGGACTACTGTTTCGGCTACTCCGATGACTCCGACGATGGGGGTTATGACCCCTCACGCAAGTGCTTCGTCATTGTCAACGCCCCGGTGGTGCCAGCACCGGCCCACACTCTGGATGGAGCACTTCACTCCGCCCACAGCTCGACGACGGACAGTGCGGCTGAGGCCCAAGTTCCTCCCAACGCCGCCGCACAGCGCGCTCGACTGGACGAATTGGAGGACGCCCAGCGCCAGCTCGACAATGAGCGGGCCCAGCTTCACCAACAACTTGGGCAGGACCCGAACCCGACTCCCGCTCGCGCACGGGCAAGGGACGTTCAGCAGCGCATCATCAACGACGACCGAGATGTCGTTGATGGCACGCCCATCTTCAAAAGGGCGTCGCAGAACCTGGTGGCAGCTGCGATCCTTCTCCGGAAGGTACCAGAGCCCGCCACGCCTCAGGAGAAATAGATGCATAAACAGATCAAGACACTCCTCGAGACTGCCGCCGTGCAGCAGGCAGAGAGCTCCGCTTCTCGACAGCAGGGCTTGCAAGGTCGCGGGCATTCCGAGCCGCGACAACCTGCGGCACCGTCGCAACAACCGTGACAGTCCGAAGAAGTCAACGTACCAGTCAAGAGCCGACTGGGTCCCCACCGCGACGCACGCGACACCATCAAGGCACGGCGGAGGGCTGACGTGGGTCAGCACGACGGCTACGAGGAGCAGCCTCGTAAGGAGTACAATCGGCGACGCGGAGGCCGGTATGACAGCGACGAGGACCGGAGCAGGAGCGGCTCGCCTGACGCCCAAGGGCCTCGTGCCTTCGGGAAGAACGTGCGTAGCGCCCGCTTCCCTTCGCACTTCAGGGCTCCGACCTCCGTGCCCAAGTACGACGACGAGACCAACCCCAGCATCTGGTTGGAGGACTACCGACTGGCATGCAACGCCGTCGGAGCGCGGGATGATCTGTTCATCATTAAGAACCTGCCGCTACATCTCGCGGACTCGGCCCGCACGTGGCTCGAGCATTTGCAGCGGGGCAAGATCGACAGCTGGTCGCAACTACGCGACGCCTTCATCGGCAACTTCCAGGGCACGTACGCCCGACCAGGGAACCCTTGGGACCTGCGCAACTGCAAGCAGATGAAGGGCGAGCGTTTGCGCGACTACATCCGACGCTTCTCCAAGCGGTGCACCGAGTTGCCCAGCACCACCGACACGGATGTCATCTCGGCTTTCCAGAATGGCACCACGTGTGCCATGCTGATCCATCGGATCGGGCGACGGAAGCCGCAGTCTACTCGGGAGCTGCTCGACATCGCGACCGACCACGCCAACGGGGAGGAAGCCGTAGCCACGACGCTCCGCTCCATCGCAAGCAAAGGGAAGCAGCCAGCCGAAGCTGGCGACAGTCCGTCCGCATCAATCAAGAAGAAGAAAAGCAAAGATAAGAGGTACCGTGAGGATACCTTGGTGGCCGCTGTCGACCAAAAGACAGCAAAACCTAGAGGCAACCCTCCGTCGGGTCACTTCGGGAAGCTGTTGGATGCCCCGTGCCCCAACCACGAGGGCCCAGTCAAACACGCCTTCAAGTATTGCAACCTGATGAAGGCCTACCTCGCCGGCACGCTGAAGAAGCGGAGTGATGCTCCGACTGGCGACAGAGGGAAGGACAAGGGTAATGACGAGGGTGCTTACGCTCAGGAAGACGGAGCCATGATGATGATCTTCGGAGGCTCGGAGGTGCGGCTGCCCAAGCGTCAAGAGAAGGTGGTCCGCCGAGAAGTCTACCAGCTCGAGCATGCAACTCCGACCTACCTGAAGTGGTCGGAGATGCCGGTTACATTCGACTAGCACGATCATCCCGACCACATACCACGACCGGGTAGTTACCCATTGGTCGTATCACCCTTGTTCGGCACCAAGCGTGTGCACAAGGTACTGATGGACGGAGGCAGCGGCCTCAACGTCTTCTACATGTCGACTCTAGACGACATGGGGATTCCGCGGTCCCGACTGCGGCCGTCAACAGCACCTTTCCACGGGGTCGTACCCGGGATGGAGGCGGTCCCACTCGGGCAGATCGATCTACCCGTCACGTTCGGAACTCCGCGCAACTTCCGGATGGAAACTGTGACAACCCACCCAGGAAAATACCGTACTATCACCTAAACCAATCCACTTTGGTCATTAAGCAATAATAAAGTATCACCCTGTCGTTAGTTGCCGGGTTATTAGGGGTGTGGTTGATGATTTTCCAATTTACTTTACTACTTAAGCTAAAATGGCTTCTTTAGCTTTTATTCCTAAAATAAATTAATACATCCAGTGGAAGTGTTTCTGCAGCACAACAAACTGAAATAAAGCTACTGCACACAAGTTCCCACAATTACAAGGGCTATAAATTTAATATGCCAAAAATAACAAATTTTAGCTACCCAAGCAAGATAAATGCATATCAAAATAAATACACATCAAAATGATTCCAACTTTCTCACACATGGCCTCTGGTCCAAAACTAAGCTAGGCATGCAACATATACACCTGGAACTACTATGGATCTTAGGTTATGCATTTACAAAGAAAAACAAGCATATTTCAAGAATAAATAATTCTGACAATTATAAAATTGTGATTAATTCTCCAGAGGTGCATTTTGGCAACACAATATCACATGCAGAAGTTGAGCACAAAGATCTATTTAGTTTTGGCTACAAAAAATCATTTAGACAGATTCTGTATAAATACAAAATAAATCATATAAAAAGATTTGTAGCATAACTTTGTGCAATTTTTGGTACAGGAGCTAGGCATGGCATAACACACAACATATCCAAAAATTAGCTACAGAACGCAAGTAGATTTTAAGATACAACAGATCTAGGTTTTTCAGTTTTGTATTTTTCATGCAAAATCTACCAGGAAAAACTATAGTCATGCTTTACAAAAGTTGTAGTGTTTCTCACAAGGAATCTAACAAAATTTAGTTTGCATTTTTCTGAACTTTCTACAATTTTCTACGGATTTTACAAGAATCAGCAAAACACCAAGTACTATTGAAGATTCCTTTTGCAACGGGGTCCCTGGAACTTTTCTATTCTTCACAGATATGCCCTCAGCATTTACCATCCGGCCCCTGCAAGATTGCAATCAAAGCACCGGGGTCCCCGGCGGCGCAGGGAGCTCGCCGCCGGCGAGGAGGCGGCCGGACTTGGCCGGGGAAAGGCGGGGGAGTCGTCCATGCTCACCTAGGGTTCCGTTCGAGGGGTTGGACGGGGTCGGGGAGCTGCCGGCGAGGGAGCTCGGCGGCGCCGTCGAACTGTGGCCGCGGGAGCTTCCCGTTCCGGCGAACTGGGCGTCGGTGCTCGGCAGTGGGCGGCCGGGGAGGTCCAGCAGGCGCTAGGGATGTCGTGTGTGTGCTTTACCGCGGGGTGTTTGGGCGGAGAGGCGGAGCTCCGCGGGGAGACCGTCAATGGCGTGCAGGCGGTGGACAGGGGCGCCGTGGTCGTGGCGTTCGCGCGGGCGGTCGTGTCCGTGCTTTATAGGCGAAGGGGTGTGGCCCTTGCACGCCAAGGCAATGGTCGGGCGGACCATGCGGCCGGTGCGGCAGCGACCCGGCGACGGCGGGCATGGCAGAGGGGGTCCGGGCGCGGACAGCGGATGGGCGGTGTGCGCGTCGGGCCTGGCCGCGGCAGGGCCAGCGCGTGGCGCACGTGCATGGTCCCCCCCTGGGTCTGTCGGGCGGCGGGGTGCAAGGCGCTAGCCACGTGGTGGTCGCGGCCCTCGGCGTCCGGGCCCCTGGGGGACATGCCGCGGGAATCGCGGCGCCGGTCGGCACGCTCTGGCGGCACGGCGCGACGTCACGGCGCGACACGGTCGGCACTTGTTTGCAATAGCCACTGTTTGACTTGAAAATGTGCCAAATATTTGAACTGCTCGAAACAAACTTTGAATACCAAAGTTGTAGAGCATCTATAGGAGAGTATTTTTCTCAAAGGCCGACCTAGGTTTTGATCAACCATTTGAGCATGAACTGCAGGCAAAGTTGCTGGTTTTCATGGCTCGGGTGAAAAGTGTTTCCTGTAGTTGACCTAGTTTTTCACCCTTTTACACTCAAAATTTGAAATGCCATCCAAAAGCAATGTTGTGTCCCTCGAAAAACTAGACAACTTTTATATTGGGAGATTTTGGAGTGTTTAGGTGAAATTTGGAGAACGCGGCAAAAGTTCTGGAGGGGTTTCATGGCCATAGAGGTTTAACCGGGGTTTTGACCAAGGGTTGACTAGGGTTTGACCACAAGGGCGTGTTGACTTCATTAAGGGGGTCATTAGTGATTCTTGACGAGGTTTTCGAGGTGATGACCCAGGTTGACCATGATTTGACCAACGTCAGCAGGGCATCATCACAGCTGGTACAACTTTCCAGTACGCATATGAATGTGATGCTGAGTGCTTCCAGTTCGCTGAGGCACTAATCCAGTCTGAGAAGCTCACCGCTGAGCCCCCCTCCGAGGACCAAGAAATCCCCGAGTCGTCCAAGCGTGCGGCCTGCTCTTTCGAGCCCGCCAAGGACGCCAAGGAAGTGCCCGTCTCCGACGACGGCCGCACACTCCGTATCGGGACGGCGCTCGGTTCCGACTAGGAAAGCGCGCTCGTCGACTTCCTCTACACGAATCTCGATGTATTCGCATGGAAACCCTCTGACATGCTGGGGATTCCAAGGGAGGTCGCCGAGCACAAGCTTAACATTAAGCCCGACTCGAAGCCGATCAAGCAGCGTCTGCGCCACTTCAACTCCGACAAGTGCAAGGCTATCGGAGAGGAGATCAAGAAGCTCAATAGTGCAGGGTTCATTCGTGAAGTCTACCACCCCGAGTGACTAGCAAACCCTGTACTCGTTAAGAAGAAGAATGGCAAATGGAGGATGTGCGTTGATTACACGAGCCTGAACAAGGCGTGTCCAAAAGATCCATTTCCTTTACCGCGCATAGATCAAGTAGTCGACTCAACGGCTGGGTGCGAAACCCTCTGTTTTCTTGACGCTTATTCAAGGTATCATCAGATCGCAATGGATCTAATCGATCAGCTCGCCACCTCATTCATCACCCCGTTTGGCACGTACTATTACGTTTCCATGCCTTTTGGGTTAAAGAACGCAGGAGCCACTTTCCAAAGATGCATGCGTCGCGTCTTTGGAGATCTCATTGGACGGCTAATCGAGGCCTATGTCGATGATATCGTGGTCAAGTCGAAAAAGGTGGGCGACCTGATCCCCGACCTAACCGCGGTCTTCGAAAAGCTGAGGGAGCACGGCGTGAAGTTAAATCCCGAGAAGTGTGTCTTCGGGGTCTCCAGAGGCATGCTACTCGGCTTTGTTGTGTCGGAGCGTGGCATCGAGGCCAACCCCGAGAAGATCTCTGCGATCACGAGCATGGGACCCATCAAGAATCTGAAGGGAGTGCAGCGCGTCACCGGGTGCCTCGCTGCTCTCAGCAGGTTCATCGCTCGTCTAGGCGAGCACAGCCTGCCACTATACAAGCTCGTGAAGAAGTCGGAGCACTTTTAGTAGATGCTTGAAGCACAGGAAGCCCTCGACTCGCTCAAGAAACTACTCGAGAGTCCACCGGTGCTCACCGCTCCGACCGAGGAAGAGCCGATGCTCCTGTACATCACTGCAACGACCCAGGTCGTGAGCGCGGCGCTGGTGGTTGAGCGAGATGAGCCTGGCAAGACGCAGAAAGTACAGCACCCCGTCTACTTCGTGAGCGAAGTCCTCTCCGACTCGAAGACATGATACCCGCAGATATAGAAGCTGATCTATGCTGTCCTCATCACTAAGCGGAAGCTCCGGCATTATTTCGACTCGCACCACATCACGGTGGTGTCCAAGTACCCGCTTGGCGAAGTCATACAGAGCCCGGAGGCGGAAGGCAGAATCGCTAAGTGGGCCCTCGAGTTGATGGGGCAGAATATCGAGTATGCGCCCTGCACCGCCATGAAGTCGCAACCGTTGGTTGACTTCGTCGCTGAATGGACAGAGATCCAAACACCTCCTGCTCCCATCGAGCACGAGACGTGGCTCATGTACTTCGACGGATCCCTCATGAAGGAAGGAGCCGGGGTTGGACTTGTGTTCATCTCGCCCCTGGGCGTGCGAATGGAATACATGATCCGACTACATTTCACGGCCTCCAACAATGTCGCTGAGTACGAGGCGCTCATCAACGGTCTCCGGATCGCCCTCGAGCAGGGAATTCGACGCCTCGACGTCAGGGGGGACTCCGACCTGGTCGTGGGACAGGTTATGAAGGAAAAGAATTGCATAAGTCCCAAGATGGCCGCTTACTGTCGAGCGGTGCGCGAACTGGAGGACAAGTTTCACGAGCTCGAGCTCAATCATGTGCTACACGAGTACAACAAGGCGGCTGATACCGTCGTGAAAGCGGCGTTGAATCGAAAACCCGTCCCGCACAGGGTCTTCGCCAGCGACCAGCACGAGCTGTCTGTTCGTTCTGAGGAAGACAAGACGCCGGAGCCGTCAACACAAGAGGTCATGGAGATCGACAGGGCGCAAGAGCCCAACAACGAAGACCCCGACTGGAGGATTCCGATCCTCGAATGGATTGTGGAAGGAAAATTGCCACCCGACAAGGAGACGGCTCGACGCATCGCTCGCATGGCCAAGTCGTATAAACTGGTCGACGGCGAGCTCCGTCGAAAGGGCGCCAAAGGCATGTTCATGCGGTCCACTCAAACGGGGACTCGTCCTCCTCCGTGTCCGCCGGCGCCGACGAGGGATCCTCATCATCAGAGACGTCCCTCTCCCCGTTGTGCTGGCGCGAGGCGCGTTTGTCGTTCCTCTCTCGCTTCGCGATCTCCTTCTGTTGATAGGCCCTCCTACGCTCCCCTCGCTGCTACTGCCGTGTGGCGGTCTCCCGGGTGATCGTCCGGTCCTCCTCCAGCGGAGGACAAGAGGTGAGGATGCGCACATCCTTCATCTGCGCACAAGAACGATTACCACCCGCGACCGCGAAAGACAAATCAAAAGGAAGTCGAGGGAAGACGTACCAGCTCCACAGTGGCCGGAGAGGGGAGCATCCGCAGCATGCCCAGCGGCGGCTGGAATATCCAGGTGACCCCGGTGGCCTGGGACACCCGGCGCTGGACCTCGTCTAGCGAAGGCAGCGAACGAGCGGTCACGGTCCCCTCAAAGGAAGCCCGGTCATCCGTCATCTCCCAGAGGCGCAGCACGCGGCGACGGAGCGGGACGAACCCCCGGGTGTGGTAGCCGCCGATCAGGGTGATGAAGTTCACCCCGTTGTCATGGAGTCTTATGAGGGCGGCGAGGGTGCTGTCGAGGAACCGGGGGCGATCCTTCTTCTCCGGCCCATAGCTCCACTTCGTCGGTGCCCGATCGTACCAGTGGTTGGTGTATTCCGGCAGCGGATTCTCGGGGTCATTCTTGAGGTAGAACCACCCTCGGTGCCACCCGCTGTTGGAGGTAGTCAGGTAGGTGGGGATGTACTCGTCCATCCTCCCCTGCTTCCCGCGGAGACCGGCGCACCCGATGGCCGCCGCAGAGTTGTGGTCCTTCACGACGACGAACTTGTAGAAGTACCGGAACAAGTCCCAATGGGCTCCCTGCTCCAGGTATCCTTCGCACAAGGCCTCAAACACCACCATCTGCTGGACGCCATTCGGGTTGAGATTTTGAAACTCCAAGCCATACTCCTCGAGCACGGCGCGGATGAACTGTCCCGCCGGGATGGAGAAGCCTCACTCGTGGAACAGCACGAACGAGACCACGTACCCCGCGGGGGGCTGGGGGCTGCTCTCTGGCCCGGGCACCCTCCACTCTTCCGCCGTGGTCAGCGGCGGCAGCATGCCGTCGGAGGCGAGGCGGTCGAGCTCGGACCAGGTCACCGTCGAAGACAACCAGTTCCACATCGCGTCGACTGTGGTGGCGGCGGTGGGCGGTTCCAGCTTGCGAGAAGAGGTGAGGCGGGCTCTACAGCTTGCGCGCGGCGAGTGTGAAGCAAAGGCAAGAGACGGCGGTGGCGGAAAACACAAGGAAGCAGAAGGGGAAAACTGGCCGGCGCCCGCGGTATATAAACGGGGGAATGATTACATCTACCCCCGCAGTTAATGCCCGTGTCGCCTCGGGCCACGTCCTCCGTCCGTCGAAGCGTCGCCCCCTCAAAAGGCGCGCCCCACTACCGTGCGCCACCCACGACCGAGCCGCCACGTCACCCGGAGTGGGACCCGGCGATCTCGCGACCGGCGTGAGATCTCCGCCAGTCAGCCCACGACTCGCGCCACGTGACAAGACACCAGTCTCCGACTTGTCCAAGATTCCAACATTTAACGCCATGCACAAGTCTCCGACTTGTCCGTGGGCTCGGGGGCTACAACCCGCAGGTCCGCTCGCGCGTCCCCGCTAGAGAAAACACAAACAACACAACAAGTCTCCTCGTATCCGTGACAGTTGATCCTGGGAGCGAGTCTCCGACTCCCTCACCAGGCTCGGGGGCTACTGACGAGGCCATGGACCAGGGCCCACCAAGACGCCTGAAAAACGCAGTACGGACCCACGTACGGCATGCTCCGGCAGCTAACACAACGAGTGTTACGCAGCCCGAGCACATGAAGGCTCGTACGACCAGTTTCCGCCATGAGCCAGAAGACAGACGGCATACGGTACAGTACACACTACACCCTAAGCATCGGAAGACGCGGCATAGATCACCTACTCGCACGAGTAGTTCTCCGACTCCGACTAGTTCAAGACTTGGCCGTCAAGGCCGCAGGTACGCAGGCCCCGTTGGTGTCCCGTGATACCCCGGTACACGTCTCGCCACGTGTCAGCCTCCCTGCACGGGTCCGCCCTGGCCAGGTCGATCCTGTGTCAGAGGACGGATCCTCCTGCCGCTCCTCTGCAGGGGTGGTGCGCACCGTACCATGGAGGGCACGGGAAGCGCTGTGCCACCAACGGCACAGCGCAAGCCATCACCTATCCCTCGATCTCCACGGTGCAGACTACTCCGTTCCCACAGTATCAAGAAAAGACAAGCCCCTGATCCACTGACGAGATCAGGGCACGTACTCTGCCTCATGTACCCGACTAACTACTCAGAGGAGGGCGCAGGGGGCTCCGGGACGGCTACTTGGGACGCACGGGATCTGCACCGTCACCCAAGGCCCTGTAACAGTGCTTCGCCGCTGCTGCCAAATGACAGCCCAACGCAGAGAAGGACGCTTCGCACTGTAGATTAGCTCAACACACTTGATGTAAACCGCCCTGAGCCTCCCCCTTGCGACTATAAAAGGGAAGGGCAGGGGCACATACAACACACATTCGTTTCTACCCCCCACGCACTAGCATCAATATCCCATCTTATTCAAACAACGCAAGCGCTCACACACACTCACGTACGCAGACTTCTGCTACTTGAACCACTCGCACACCAGGGACTTGGGCTCTACACCCTCTCCCGACCTGTTTGTACCCCCTACTACAAACTCCCGAGCATAAGGAACACTTCCTCTCAGACTGGACGTAGGGTATTACTCTGCGGAGGCCCGAACCAGTATAACCCCGAGTGTCTCCTGTGCTACCGTGCGGATCAGAACACGTACTCTTATATAAATTTACTTGCCGACGTTAACGAACCCCGATAGTGGGCAACCTGATCCCCGACCTCGCCGCGGTCTTCGAGAAAATGAGGGAGCACGGTGTGAAGTTGAATCCCGAGAAGTGTGTCTTTGGGGTCCCCAGGGGCATGCTACTCGGCTTTGTCGTGTCGGAGCGTGGCATCGAAGCTAATCCCGAGAAGGTCTCTGCGATCACGGGCATGGGACCCATCAAGAATTTGAAGGGAGTACAGCACGTCACCGGATGCCTCGCTGCTCTCAACAGGTTCATCGCTCGACTAGGCGAACACAGCCTGCCGCTATACAAGCTCATGAAGAAGTCGGAGCACTTTCAGTGGATGCCTGAAGCACAGGAAGCCCTCGACTCACTCAAGAAACTACTCGAGAGCCCGCCGGTACTCACTGCACCAGCAGAGGGGGAGCCGATTCTCCTGTACATCACTGCAATGACCCAGGTCGTGAGCGCGGCGTTAGTGGTTGAGCGGGACGAGCCGGGCAAAACACAGAAAGTACAGCGCCCCGTCTACTTCATGAGCAAAGTCCTCTCTGACTCGAAGACATGATACCCGCAGATCCAGAAGCTGATCTATGCTGTCCTCATCACTAAGCGGAAGCTCCGGCATTATTTCGACTCGCACCGCATCACGGTGGTGTCCAAGTACCCGCTTGGCGAAATCATACAGAGTCCGGAGGCGGAAGGAAGAATCGCTAAGTGGGCCCTCGAGTTGATGGGGCAGAATATCGAGTATGCGCCCCGCACCACCATCAAGTCGCAGGCATTAGTTGACTTCGTCGCCGAGTAGACGGAGATCCAAACGCCTCCTGCTCCCATCGAGCACGAGACGTGGCTCATGTACTTCGACGGATCCCTCATGAAGGAAGGAGCCGGGGTCGGACTCGTGTTCATCTCGCCTCTGGGCGTGCGAATGGAATACATGGTCCGACTGCACTTCGCGGCCTCCAACAACTTCGCAGAATACGAGGCACTCGTCAACGGTCTCCGGATCGCCCTCGAGCTGGGAATTCGACGCCTCGACGTCAGGGTGGACTCCGACCTGGTCGTGGGACAAGTTATGAAGGAGAAGAATTGCATAAGTCCGAAGATGGCCGCGTACTGCGGGGCGGTGCACGAGTTGGAGGACAAATTTCACGAGCTCGAGCTCAATCATGTACTACGTGAGTACAACAAGGCGGCTGACACCCTCGCAAAGGCGGTGTCGAATCGGAAGCCCGTTCCACACGGGGTCTTCGTGAGTGACCAGTACGAGACGTCTATTCGTTCCGAGGAAGACAAGGCGCCAGAACCGCCAACACAGGTGGTCATGGAGATCGACGGGGCGCAAGAGCCCAACCTCGAAGACCCTGACTGGAGGATTCTGATCCTCGAATGGATGGTGGATGGAAAACTACCGCCCGACAAGGAGACGGCTCGACGCATCGCTCGCATGGCCAAGTCGTACAAACTGGTCGACGGCGAGCTCCGTCGAAAGGGCGCCAAAGGCATATTCATGCGGTGCATCCTGGCCGACCAGGGCAAGGAACTGTTGCAAGAGATCCATGCAGGCACGTGTGGACACCACGCTGGTCCAAAGACCATTGTCGAAAAAGCTTTCCGACAAGGTTTTTACTGGCCCACCGCGGTTGCCGACGCAACTCGGGTTGTACGCAGTTGCGAAGGCTGCCAGTTCTACGCGTGACAAACCCATCTCCCGGCGCAGGGTTTGCAATCCATTCCTATCACCTGGCCCTTCGCGGTCTGGGGGCTGGATATGGTTGGACCACTAAGAAAAGCACCCGGGGGCTACACCCATGTGCTCGTCGCCATCGACAAGTTCTCGAAGTGGATCGAGGCCAAACCCATAACAAATGTCCGTTCCGAGGAGGCCGTTACGTTCTTCACTGACATCATCTACCGGGTCGGGATCCTGAACTCCATCATCACCGACAACGGTACGCAGTTCACCGGCAAGAAATTCCTCAAGTTCTACGACAACAACCACATACGTATGGACTGGGCCGCCGTCAGCCACCCAAGGACCAATGGGCAAGTGGAGAGGGCCAATGGCATAATATTGCAAGGTCTGAAGCCACGAATATTTAAACGCCTCGAGAAGTTTCGGGCTACTTGGGCTGTAGAGCTCCCGTCCGTCCTGTGGAGCCTACGCATCACACCAAGTCGGGCTACTGGCTGCATGCCTTTCTTCCTTGTCCACGGGTCGGAGGCAATCCTCCCAACGGACATCGACTACGGCAGCCCACGGGTTCAAGCCTACACCGAAGAAGGCAACCAAGTCACCCTCGAGAACGCCATCGACCAGTTGGATGAGGCGCGCAACGTCACCCTCCTCCACTCGGTACAGTACCAGCAGGCCCTACGTCGCTACCACGAGCGCAACATACGGGAGCGCGAGTTCCAAGTCGGTGACCTCGTCCTCCGACGAGTTCAAAGCAACGAGGGGCGACACAAGCTTTCACCTCCATGGGAGGGGCCGTTCATCGTTGACCAAGTACTCTGTCCGGGAACCTTCAAGCTCAAGTACGAGGACGGCAGGGTCATCTCCAACGCCTGGAACATAGAGCAGCTACGCCGTTTTTACCCTTAAGTATTTACTTTGTTCTCATCTTATGATAATGCAAGAGATCTAAGCTACTTTCTTTTTCGTAAGATGATATCTTCTTCAAGCTTACGTTTTTACTCGAGAAAAATGTCCTTATGCTTGTCTCATCCCATAGGCAAGTCTCTGACTTGCCCATGGGCTCGGGGGCTACCCGGGGGCTACGACCCCCTCCCCTGAGCGTTGCGAAACCTTTTTTTGATAAAAACCCGTCTATGGTTTCTCATATGATCATTGCGGTACGCTCACATTCCTTAAAGGGAGATGAACGACGACTCTAGCGGTTATGAACCTGCGCTCGTCTGGGCCCCGAGTACTTACGCCCTCGCGGCTACGGTACAAAGACCCACAAGCAAAGTTTGTGACCTCAAGTTGTCGATCACTCGCCCCTTCGAAGGGATGCCGAGTAACCGTCTCAACAAACTCCAAAGAGTTTTCTTGTTTGCAAAAACATGTACGCGCACCTATCCTTCTCTAAAGTACTCGGGGGCTGCCCGATTGAGTAGTAACGCTTCTAAACTAAGCTTGGTCGAGTCGCCAAGTTCCTACGCCAGCACGGCTACGGAACAAGACACCGCCAGCAAAAGTTTTAAGCTACACTGCTCGGGCCGAAAGGTCCCCTAACTACTCGAGAAAAGGTCAACAAATAATCAAAATGCTCAAACTTGAAATAAAAATGGGTTCTTAACCCACGAGTTTGCCACAAACGCTTCGCCCACAAGTTTGTTACAAGCATGATTAAAAGCCTCGACGAGGCAACTCTGCTCTTTCTTTACAGGCCCAGGTCGTGGAGGGCATGACACATCATAGCTTTGGCGAAGTCGACGGCGCCTTCTTCAATGCTGTCGTACTGCTCGTTGGTATAGCCCGGACACCATCCCTAGCCTAGCAGCCTCCTGTCCAAGTCTGGGTAGTGCGACAGGAAGATGGCCACCACCTTGCGGACGACGTCGCCGGCCGTATCCATCGACTGCTGACGAGCTGTCGCAGCGGCTAGCTCCAGGCGATCCTTCATGGGGCCAGAAGGGACACCAAGTGCATCCATCGCCTTGATGATGGCCGCTCCCATCCTGTTGCGGATCGACTCCAACTGCTTGATCTCGGTCTTGGCCCCCGCGAGCGATTTCCGCTCCTGCTCAAGCTCAGCCACGACCTCTGAGGAAAAGAAAAAGACCAACATCAGCGAAAGACATCTTGATCCAAAGAGGGCAGAAGGTGAAGGGGACATGACTCTTACTATTGAGCTTCTCATTAGCCTCCTTAACCAGCTCCACCAACTTCTGGTTCTCAACGAGGCGAGTGGTCGCAGCGCTCTCGTGATCCGCGACCTGTTTCTCCAAGTCGGTGCGGGCCACGCGGAGAGCTGCTCATCCCAAAAGGAAGATTGCATCACGAATCGAGAAACCACACGGAAACAAAGAGCAAAGGTAGCAGGTCGTAAGGTACTTACCGATGATCTCGTCCTCACGCTTTTTGGTGATTTCCTCGAGACGGCCCTTCTCGGTGATGACGCTGCCGACTTGGGCATCGTCACCCTCTCACGAGCCGCCTGGAGGTCGGACTCGGCACGGCCTGCCCTAGTCTCGAGCTCTGTCTCTCTTGATGTGTGGTGCGGGCAGCAGCCTCTGCGTTGGAGCGTAGCTCCGCCGCCACTTGCCCCGCCGCGGCCAGTTTCTCCTCCAGGGCGGCTTTCTCTGCCTGCGCCGTGGCCGCGCGGTCTTCGGCTGCCTTCGACCTCGCCTCAAAGGACGTGCGCTCAGCCAACCGACCGGCCTCGCTGTCCACCGCCGCAAGGCGGGCTGCAGCCAACTGCGCCTCCAATTGGATCTTCTCCGCGCGAAGCGCCTCAAAGGCTCGTGCCTTGTCATCGGAGCGCCCGACGAGCTCCTGAATCACATATGAGTCGCACGGCTAAGAAGAAAGGAAAAACAAGCATGAGAAATGAAGAGGAAGAAAAAGGACTCACCCTCGAGGCAGGGATCAGGTCCCTAATCGCCCGCTCCGACTGGCGCAGCGCCATCTCGCTCAGGCGTAGGCCGCGCTCTAGGTGGCGGCGGGCCGCCAGCTCCGCGTCGCTGTCGAGGTCCGGGCCCACTGAGGCCTGGACCGGTGAAACGGACACCAGCCAGAGCGGCGGGACTTCCATCTCCTCCTCCTGCCCCGCCGTTGAGGTGGTCGACCTCTGCTCCCTCGAGCTCTCCCTGACCTCCACAATCGGGGAAGGCATCTGCTCGTCCGCCGTCCCGACGGGAGAGACGATCGGAGAAGGTGACGCCGGGATGACGATCACCTCCGCAGGGGCGGCGTCCGATGCGGTGACCGACAAAATGGGGACGATCCCCTCGATCACCACGATCGCCGCCGCGGCAGAAGCATCACGGTCGCCCGCCTCCACCACCTCAACAGTACTTCCTGTTCCCCCCGCCGACTCGGGGGCTCGGGTCTCCATTTCCATCTCCGCCGCGGAGCTCCCCGTTCCCCCTAGCAGCTCGGGGGCTGGGGTCTCAAAGCCCGCAGCGACAGCGGCCGTCCCCTCCAGCGACTCGGGGGCTGGCCGCCCGACGTCGGCGTCATTGCCCGCCCTCGTTGACGACTCGGAGGCCGGCTATTCATCATTGCCCGCCCGTGCCACGAGAGCAGGATTCTCCTGGTCTTGCTCCTGGGCCCCAGACAGGCACCTTGCCAGCTCGGCCGCGTGGGCTGAGAGTGCTTATTCAGTGGAGGCCTCACCCCCCAAACCCATCGTCCCCATCGACAGGTCGCTGCGAGCTGGGCTCGTAGTTCTCTGTGGGGGGACGACCATCACCTGGGTCCCGGACCCATCCGTTCCTTCAGCCGCCGCCCCCGACTGAAGGGAGGACGGCTGGTCGCTCGACGACGGCGTGTCTCCGACCACCTGGGCAGGGCGGCACAATGCCTTGACAGGCGCCGGCCTCATGGTGTGGCGGTCAGGCACCCTGAATCAAGAGGAATGTCACAACGACAAGCAAAGGGTGTACTCGCTGTGAACACAAAGCAAAAACCAAAAGGCTGCAACTCGGAGCTCACCCCTCTGCGATGTGACGGGGCCGCTTGGAGCCAATCGTTGATTTGAGCGGGGACGCCCCCCTCTTGCTCCCTGCCGGTGGAGCAGATGTCAGAGGAGGCGTCGACCCGCCTCTGGCAACGACGACCGACGCCAGCCGCCGTTAGGTCGGGACCACCCCCTGCTCTGGGCTGCAGGTGGTGGGGAGGCCGCCGGAACCCTCTGTGGCTCCCGTGACGGACGCGCGGAGGGCGAATGAGACCTCCGACGCGAGGAGTGGCGGCACGAGATGTCATGCCTCGACTCGTGGCGGCTGAAGTCGCCGCGCATCGGAGAGCTCCTGCCCCTCTTGCGGTGGTCCCGCCGAGGAGCACGACTGCTCGTTCCGGGCTGATCAGCCCGGGAAGAAGAGGGCGACGCCTGCCGGCTCGAACTGGCACCAGCTACGGCCGAGGCGGGCACCGATCCACTGCGCGGCCGCGAGGACGGCGTCGTCTCGTCGTCGGACCACTCGAATGGGACTCGGCCTCGTCATTGGAGATGTCCTTCTCCCCGTTGCACCGACGCGAGGCGCGGCCGTCGTTCCTCGACCGCTTCTCGATCTCCTTCTGCTGGTGGGCCCTCTTGCGCTGCCCTCGCCGCTGCTGGCGCGCGGCGGTCTCCCGGGTGAGCGTCCGGTCCTCCTCCAGTGAAGGACGAGAAGCGAGGACGCGCACGTTCCTCATCTGCACGAACACAAGACGATAACCACCCACAATCGCAAAAGACAAATCGAAAGGAAGTCGTGAGAAGGCGTACCAGGGCCGTAGTGGTCAGGGAAGGGAGCATCTGCAGCATGCCCGGCGGTGGCCAGAACATGTAAGTGACCCCAGTGGCCTGGGTCACCCGGCGCTGAACCTCGTCCAGCAAAGGCAGGGGACGAGCGGTCACAGTCCCCTCAAAGGGAGCCCGGTCGTCCGTCATCTCCCAGAGGCGCAATGCGCGGCGGCAGAGCGGGACGACCCCCCGAGTGTGGTAGCCACCGATCACGGTGATGAAGTTCACCCCGTTGTCGCGGAGTATCTTGAGGGCGGTGAGGGCGCTGTTGAGGAACCAGGGATGATCTTTCTTCTCTGGTCCGTAGCTCCACTTCGCCGGCGCCCGATCGTACCAGCGGTTGGTGAACTCCGACAGCGGGTTCTCGAGGTTATTCTTGAGGTAGAACCACCCTCGGTGCCACCCGCTGTTGGGGGAGGTCAGATGGGTGGGGATGTACTCATCCATCTTCCCCTGCTTCCCGCGGAGAGCGGCGCACCCGATGACTGCCGTGGAGTGGTTGTCCTTGACGCAGACGAACTTGTAAAAGTACCAGAACAGGTCCCAATGGGCTCCCTGCTCCAGGTACCCTTCACACAAGGCCTCGAACACCGCCATCTGTTGGACGCCGTTCGGGTTGAGGTTGTGGAGCTCCAAGCCGTACTCCTTGAGGACGGCGCGGATGAACCATCCCGCCGAGACGGAGAAGCCTCGCTCATGGAACAGCACGAACGAGACTACATACCCCACCGGGGGCTGGGGGCTGCACTCCGGCCCAGGAACCTTCCACTCTTCTGCTTCGGTCAGCGGCGGCAGCATGCCGTCGGAGGCGAGGCGGTCGAGCTCGGACCAAGTCACCGTCGAAGACGACCAGTTCGACATTGCGTCAATTGTGGCGGCTGCGGTGGGCATTTGCAGCTTGCAAAAGGAAGCGAGGTGAGCTCTGTAGCCCGTGCGCGGCGAGTATGGGAGCAAAGGCAAGAAGCGGTGGCGGCGGAGAGTGCAAGGAAGCAGAAGCGGAAAAATTGGCCGGCGGCCGCGGTATATAAAAGAGGGAATGATTACTTCTCCCCCCGCAGTTAATGCCTGGGTCACCTCGGGCCACGTCCTCCATCCGCCGAAGTGTCGCCCCTCAAAAGGCGCGCCCCACTACTGCCAGCCGCCCACGACCGCGTCGCCACGTCAACCGACGTGGGGCCCGAAGATCTCGCGACCAGCGCGAGATCTCCGCCAGTCAGCCCACGACGCACACCACGCGGCAAGCTACAAATCTCCGACTTGTCTAAGAGTCCAGCATTTAACCCCACGCACAAGTCTCCGACTTGTCCGTGGGCTCGGGGGCTACTACCCGCGGGTCCGCTCGCGCGTCCCCACCGGAGAAAACACAACAAGTCCCCTCGTCTCCGTGACAGTTGATCCTGGGAGCGAGTCTCCGACTCCCTCACCAGGCTCGGGGGCTACTGACGAGGCCATGGACCAGGGCCCACCAAGACCCCTAAAAAACACAGTATGGACCCACGTACGGCGTGCTCCGGCAGCTAATACAATGAGTATTACGCTGTCCGAGCACGTGAGGGCCCGTACGACCTGTTTCCGCCACGAGCCAGGAGGCACGCAGCCCGAACGACAAGTTTCCACCTCTACTCCCGACTACTCGCTTGCACGAGTGGTTTCCGCCTCGCGACTACGACTACTCGCTCGCACGAGTAGTTTCCGCCTCACGGCCGCGGCTACTTGTTCGCACGAGTAGTTTCCGTAGCCGACCCGCGCAGGCTTCGCGGGGAAGGAACGTGGTGCGCAGGCCCACCAGATCGTGGTTCCGGGATCTCCGCGCACACTCCCCCGCGCACCGCCACGTGTCCGCTCCGCCGCAGCGGTCCGCCCGGGCCAGGCCAATTCGATGTCAGGGGACGGATTCGTCAAACCCTGCCGTGAACGGCACAGTGGCCATCGTACTGCGAACAGCGTAATGAATGCTGGGCAACGTACGGTACAGTACACACTATACCCTAAGCATCGGAAGACGCGACATAGATCACCTACTCGCACGAGTAGTTTTCCGTCTCCGACCAGTTTAAGACTTGGCCGTCAAGGCCGCAGGTACACAGGCCCCGTTGGTGTCCTGTGATACCCAGGTACGCGACTCGCCGCGTGCCAGCTTCCCTGCGCTGGTCCACCCTGACCAGGTCGATCCTGTGTCAGCGGACGGATCCACCTGCCGCTCCTCAGCAGAGGCGGTACGCATCGTACCACGGAAGGGCACGGGAAGCGCTGTACCACGAACGACACAGTACAACCCGTCACCTATCCCTCGATCGGCGCAGTGCAGGCTACTCTGTTTCCACAGCACCCAGAAAAGACAAGCCCCTGATCCACTGACGGGATCAGGATACGTACCCTGTCTCCTGTACCCGACTAACTACTCGAAGAAGGGCGCAGGGGGCCCCGGGGCGGCTGCTTGGGAGGCACGGCTCAGGAGAGATCTACACCGTCACGTAAGGCCCCATAACAGTGCTTCGCCGCTGCTGCCGTCTGACAACCTAACGCAGAGAAGGACGTCTCGCACTGTAAAATCAGCTCACATACTCGATGTAACCACCCTGGGTCTCTCCCTTACGACTACAAAAGGGAGAGACAGAAGCTCTCACAAGACACGTTCGTTCCCACCCCCACACGCACTTAGTATCGATATCTCATCTCATCTCATACAAACACCGCAAGCACTCACACACTCACGTACGTAGTCTTCTGCTACTCGAACCACTCGCACACCAGGAACTTGGGCTCTGCACCCTCTCCCGACTTGTTTGTACCCCCTACTACAAACTCCCGAGCATAAGGAACACTTCCTCTCAGACTGGACGTAGGGTATTACTCTCCGGAGGCTCGAACCAGTATAACCTCGAGTGTCTCCTGTGCTACCGTGCGGATCGGCACACGCGTTCTTATATAAATTTACTTGCCGGCGGTAACAAACCCCGACACATATATACTCCTTCTGTTCTTAAATATATGCCATTTAGGACAAGGAAATTAATTCAAAATTAACTAACTTTCTTGTCCTAAACATCATATATTTAAGGACGGAGGTAGTAGTTTCATTGCATCGCTATCCAGCGGTGGGTCGAGGGTCTGGAGCCCCTCCTACCACCGACTACCTTCACTAGAGGCCCCACCAAGCCCCCCTAAAAATGGAGGAGAACGAAGAAGGAGAAGAGAGCTAGAGGAAGAAGAAGCAGCAGCAGCTCCTCCTTTCTTCTGTTCCTGGCTTTGCCACTGCCGCTATCAAGATTGATAACTTTGTAACTGTGCATGTTGGATGTCATGAGATTGCATCGCTATCAAGATTGATAACTATGTAGTTACTGTGCATGTGGATGTCATGAGAATGAAAATGTGCATCTTGTCAAGTCAACAAAATTATCGATATAGTAACAAATTTAATACTCATGAAAATTCTATAAAACTCTTCGTTGAGACACCTTCTTCATCCTTCACCACCCCCTCGTGCTCATCAAACGACGTCCGGATCGTCGGGTTTTTCGTGCATGTCGGGGAGGTCGCCAATGCTGTCGGCTGCCAATCGAGTTGACCTTGACCGGGGTCGGAGACATGGGGGCAGAGGGAGGGGGCACGACCACCTTAACGAACCATACAGCAACGGTCCCTGCATACAAAATCATCAATTATTTAGACAAAACACTAATTATTTAGGGTAATAACTTTCACTTAACCTTCAAATAATTTTTTTCGAGTAATTAGTCTTCTAATTCTCTAGTTTTTACTACTTTCACAAACGTTGTTCTATAAAAATAGATTATCTTTTAACTTAATTTGGCTTAGCTCGGGCCCCTCTAATTCCTGCTCCACCCGTGAGCTTTGGTTGACCAGATCGCCCGACCGGTTCCTGTACTCGTGCTGTTTCTTTCGTACGTTCGTTTTTGCTTTCCAGTGAGTAGTATCATGCTATGCATCCGCCAAGCAGGAGAAAACTACGTTACACCTCAACATCACATGCACACCTGCAGGTAAAGCCGGATCTATCTAGACAAGCTAAGCCAAGACGGCGTTTCATTTCGCGCCCGGCGAATCCTGGAACGCGGAGGGCAGAAGAGAGACGCGCGCGTGATCTGTGGATGTACCGTCGGTTCTGCGCTTGCTGAAGACGTAGTGCTCCATCTGGAAGTCGCAGTTCTTGGTGCCAGGTGCACGTCGGCCGTCAGCATCATCTGGATGTCCTGCTTCTTCTGGGAGAGTGTCCACGCGGCGCCACTGCTCCCGCCGTCGCCATCGTCGCAGTCGCCGCCCGGGAGTGGGATGGGGGAAGCCAGGGTTTCGGGTGCGCACGGGGAGGAGGTGGCGGCAGCGCGATTAATTGGGGAGGGCGTGGGGCTGGGAGGTTTATGTTGTGAATCAATTAAATTAGTGATCAACACCCAGCAACTGCCACCGGCGGTTGCCACCGAAAGGGTCTCACACTTTTTCATCATGACCAGGGGCGGATCCAGCACCGGGTCGGGGGGTCTGGAGCCCCCCTACCGCCGGTGCCACCATGAGAGCCCCGCCGAAGCCCCCCTAGGCTAGAGGAGGAAGAAGATGTTGGAGAAGAGGGAAAGAGAGGTCTGGAGGTGGAAAAAAGCAACATCAGCCCCCCCTAAGTTCCGGTTCTAACTTCGCCACTGATCATGACCATCCATCATGTATATATATGTACAAACATATCAATGGAATACACAAAGATTTCACTCTTGTCATTTATTTCCCATTTGCATTTCTACTTCTAACACGTTATCAGCACCTTGTCTCTCCACTGAGCATTCCTTCCCCACCGAGTGGTTCGAGTTCGGCCAGAACACATCCATGGTGTCGATGTAGTTCCAGGCGTTCTGATCGCTGGAGCAAAAATCGAGACGAAAAGGATTGCTGGCGACAACATATACTGCTCATCTTCGGAGCGACGATGACTGACGTTCTGCGACAATTCGAGCAAAATGGTGGCGATGTTCGTTGCCATTTTACCAAGCACTGCATTTTTTTAGATAAAGGATGAAGATCATCCAGCCTCTACGTCCTAAGACGTACACAGCCTGTTTATTACATAGTTTAACAAAAAATAGAGGAAAAAACCAAGGTTCAAAAGGAACAAGCACTAAAGCAAACGAAAATTATGCTTCCATCCTCCATTAACTTGCTCTAAAGCTACTATCTCTAACTTTTTGCTCATCATGGAGAGTAAGTCCTTTGCTTGGTTGTTACGCTGCAGCTGCGCCCAGAAGCGTAACCAGTACGCCCCCCTCAAGATAACCTGCAAAATCGAATTAATCTTGATTTTTCAAAAATAACATCATTACGGCACCTCCAAATGGCCCAGCAAAGAGCAGCTACCCCAACCCAAATCAATTGTCTAATCTTTTTAGAATGATTAGCAAGCCAATTCCCGAACATATGACTATAGACCTAGGCGGAGTTAGACCGGTAGCAATACTGATTATCCTCCACACCATTCTAGCATATTGACAATCTAGGAAGAGATGTTTTATGGTTTCATCTAAATTACAACCACAACACTTCTTACTTCCTTTCTAATTTTTCCTTGCGAGGTTATCTTTAGTTAAAATGACACCTCTTTGAAAGAACCAAAGAAAAATCTTAACTTTCATAGGAATTTTCAGTTTCCAAATCAATTTATGTCGAAAGGGCGGTTGAGAACTTAACATATATAAATAAAAAGACCGGACCGTATAAGAGCCCGTCTTAGTTAAGTTCCAGGTAAAAAAGTCTGACCCTTCAACCAAAGTGACATTAGTAATTTGAGCTACCAGATCATGCCATTCGACCAGTTTATTATCTACCAAGGCCCTCCTAAAAGAAATATTAAGGAGTTGGGTAGACATTACTTTTGCCACCGTCGCGTGCGGATCCCGCACAATGTTAAAAAGAGACGGATATCTGTCTTTGAACGGCATTGCACCTACCCACGTATCATCCTAGAAACGAGTTTTACTCCCATCCTTAATGGAAAAGGAACCGTTGGAGAAAACCTCGTCTTTGATTTTCATCAGACCTCTCCAGAAATGAGAGTCATAAGGTTTAGCCTTAACCTACGTCAGGGACTTAGATCTTAGATACTTATTAGCTAGTAAAGTTTGCCATAACCCCTCATTGTTCAGCAAATTAACTAACCATTTAGCCAAAAGGCTTTTATTTTGTAACCGCAAATCCAAGATTCCAAGGCCACCCTGATCCTTAGGATGACACAGGATATTCCACTTAGCCAGCCGATATTTATGTTTATCTGATGCTCCTTGCCAAAAGAAACGTGATCTGAAGTGATCTAACTTCTTTATGACTCCTTTTGGAACTTCAAAAAAGGACATCATAAACATTGGTAAGCTACTAAGTACCGAATTAATGAGAACTAGTCGTCCTCCATATGAGAGGTACTTAGCTTTCCAACAAGAGAGTTTTTTTTTCAAAACGCTCCTCAACTTTATGCCACTCAGAATTGAGAAGCTGTCTATGATGCATTGGAATTCCCAAATACCTAAAAGGGTAATCCCCCGCATTGCAACCAAAGAGGTCTGTATAAGAAACTTGAGCCTCCTTTGCTGCCCCATAACAAAAAATCTCGCTCTTATTGAAATTAACCTTAAGCCCGGACAACTGCTCAAACGCAACAAGCAAAAGTTTTAAATTTTTTACCTGTTCCAGGTCATGATCCAAAAAGATAATGGTATCGTCAGCATATTGAAGAATAGACAAACCATCGTCTAACAGGTGGGGAATTATGCCTCTTATTTGTCCATCGGCTTTTGCTCTCTTAATTAGAAGAGCTAGCATGTCAGCCACAATATTAAATAAAATAGGTGGCATAGGGTCTCCTTGACGAAGGCCTCGTTTGGTTTGGAAGTATGGACCAATTTCGCCATTAATCTTGATTCCCACACTTCCCCCGGTAACCATTCCCTCGACCCAACGACACCATTTAGGCGAAAAACCTTTCATGCGTAGCGTTTGTTGAAGGAACGACCACTTAACTTTATCGTAAGCCTTTTCATAGTCAATTTTGAAAATGACCCCGTCTTTCTTTTTGGTGTGTAACTCATGGATAGTTTCATGAAGAATTACGACACATTTCATGATATTCCTGCCTGACATAAAGGCAGTCTGAGTAGGGATCACCACAGTTTGAGCTACTTTATTTAGTCGATTCGTGCCAACTTTAGTAAAAATTTTAAAGCTGACATTTAGAACACAAATAGATCTATCCTGTTGAATCTTTGTAGCATCAAGTGTTTTGGGAATAAGAGTAATAATCCCAAAATTTAAACTAAAGAGGTTCAAATCCTCTTTGTGGAGGTAGGCGACGAGATTCTTCTACTCCACCTTCCCCAACACGTGGTGCATCTACATCCATCGACATCGGGAGAAATCAACATCATAATTCACAGATAAGTAACGGCAACATCTCCAATTAGAGAAACCGTTTCTTAATTTGCAAATGGTCGGCGACGATGACCACTCCTGCGTGTCTGAAGCCTGCCCACCCGCCATCAGTCCTATGGTGAGCAGCGAGAGGCAGCGGCATCCGCCCGCTCGTGCTCCTGCAGCGACCGGCGGCAAACCCAACCTGCACGGCTAAGACCACCCACACTGGGGTCTTGGATCGCCAACGCTATCCGTGCTGCGTTGTACTATGGAAGAAAAAAGGCCCGCAGCAGGGGACGGGATCGCCTACGGTATTTTCCCGTGAGCTCTCGATTCCTTCAGATCCAGCGGAATCGAGAGGCTCCGCGCGGCCTCACCACGGTCCTGCTGCCCCCGTCCCCAACCGCCTCGCGCTCTTGCTCAGAACCGACGCAGACTGGAGCAGGGGAGCCACCGCCGGATCTGGTCGTCGTCGATTCGCAGCCGAGCGAGCTGCTGCAGATCTTTGCTGTGCCGGAGGCTGTGGACGCCGCCGTCGTCGTCGCGGAGCCTTGCTCGCTGCGCCTCGCGCCGCCGCGGGGAGGGGCGGACGACCGTCAATGCTTGGAGGAGGAGGGAGGAGCCGGCCGCGGGCCGCTGGAGGCCGCACCGTTCGCCCAGGCCAGCGCGGGAGGAGGGAGCGAGAGCTCAAGTCGTCGCGGATCCGTCTGTCGTTGCGCAAGAAGAAGCCAGAGAGGGCCTCCTCCTCCGCCGCCGCGCCGCCGCAGAGGAGAAGGTACGACACACCGCATCCGCCACGACGATGAGCCACATCCGCCACGACGCGCTCGTGTCGAGGGAGCACTGACCGGGAGCGAAGAGCGGCGCGGATCCGCCGCAGGGACCACCGCCGACGCTGCTCTGCCGCGGGGTCCGCCACCATGGAGCACGACATCCGGCCGACGCAGCTTGGCCGCCGGGGACCCTGCTCCTCCCGCGTTGACCGGTAGACAGGCGGGCTGCTCCTCCATCCACCGACGACGCGTCCTTCTCCGCCCACCTCATGCTGTGCCGCTCGCCGGCGGAGGAAGAAGGGCAGCGAGGCACACAGGGGTCCGGTGGCCAGGGAGCTCGATGCCGCCTCCGTCCCTGCTCCGGCTGCCTCCGCCTCCGAGGACCATAGGGAGGAGGTCAGGAGGCCTGCCTTCGCGCACTTCGAGGAGGAGGGCCGGGTGCAGTAGCAGGTGGATCCGGCCGCCGCCGTCGCTGAGCAGGAGAGCTGCTGCCCCGGCTAGCCTCTGCCGTCGTCGCCGAGCTGCTGCAGATCCCCGTCGTCACCGCCGGCTCCTCCTCCTGCTCCTCCGCCCCCTTCGCGTGGAGCTCCTCTGCCATGCTCCTGCCCTGCCCTGCTCCTCGTTGGCGTGCGCTTCATGGCGGGCGGAGAGAGAGAGGGGGGAGGATGGGCGGTGGGGTGGATGAGGTGGGTGGGCGCCGGGAGAGAAAAGAAAGGGAGAGGGAGGAGGGAGAGTGACAGGTGGGCCCCACAGGTGGGAGTTGGGATGGAGGAGAGATTATAAAGGAAGATGAATGCGGGAGAGGTGTATATGAAGGAGAGAATCTTGACCAGGATGGCATATTCTGTTTTGAAGGAGAAAATGGAGGAGGATGAGTGTGGATGGTCTAACGACTCTATCGGTCGAGCGAAGCGCGGCAGTGGCAGTGGCGGCGGCACATGCCCACCCACAGTGGCTACCGACGCTCAGCCCACGGTTTGTGGCGGCAACCTCGCCCACGACAAGCGGCGTTGGCTGCACCCGGCAGAACCGGTCTTGCACTGACTGCGGCCCTGGTCCCAAGCGAGTGGCAGCACACACACCACCCCAACCTTATCTCGATCTCCACCACACACCATGGCATGCACACAGGCGCACAGCTCACAACCACCAGACGGTCCCTCTTCTTTCTCCAACTCTTTCTCTTCTCTCTCTCTCTCGAGCTCGCAACTCCTTTTCTTCTCTCCTTCGATCCAGGGATCCGGCGCGGGCGGCGAGGCGGTCGGGCACAGCGGCGGTCGGGCGCGGAGGCGGAGGCGGCCGGGCTAGGCGCGGCCGGGCGGCGCCGCGGCGGGGCCATGATGGCACGGAGGCGGCCGGCCGGGCCGCGGCCGGGAGCAGGCGCAGCGCAGGCCGGCCGGCCGCGGCGGCGGCCGGGAGCAGGTGTGCAGGCGGCCGGCGCGCGGGGGCAGGCCGCCGGCGCGCGGGGGCAAGCCGCTGGTGCGGGCAGGCCGCGGCATGCGGCACACGGCCGGGCAGGCCGTTCAAATTTTTTTTATTTTTCTTGTGCTTTTTTATCAAATGAATGTTTTGTAACCTGTGAATCTTATGTGAATTGATTTAGTTGAATCAATTGGTGTTGTAGTTTGATGATTTCATTGTTGAATCTATCTGTGTGTGGGAATCTTGTGTGATTGATTGGTGAAGAATGGAAGAAAATAAAGGAAAAGAGAAGAACAGTAAAAAAGAAAAAAAATAGGGGACGGACGGGGAGGGACGGACAGACGGGGACGGACGGACGTTGACGAAAGTATAACATTAGTAACGGTTCCTTACCCCGGTACTAATGTATTCTAACATTAGTACGGCGTGATAGTACCGGTTTCAAAACCGGTACTAAAGAGGGGTTTAGAACCGGTACAAAAGGCTCTTTCCCTAGTAGTGAGCGCTAGCCCCCTCCATCCCTTCGGATACCGGCGGCGGCGACAACATCAGTTTGCCCGGTCATAGCCATGGGTCGATACAGTTGTGACCTCCGACTCTGCACTTACATAATTTCAATGCTGAAATTTAATTGAGTTTTTCCTCTTCTTCTAGTCTTTTGTTAATTTACATAGTAGAGTACTTTTACTCCTATGCATTGATCTCTAGACCAGAAACTTGTTCTATTGTTAATTTGACAATTTCAGTAAATTGCATTTTAGCATATGAAATCCTCTTAATTAAGTATTGCTTAATTAATGATGGATTCAATGCAAATTAATCAATAAATATCTGACAATTTATTTAGGATTTGCAACACAAGGTAATGGAGACTTAGACATAGGCTGCAATATATTCACTTTGAATATATTAGCCCAGAGACCATGTCTACTGCAGCGATATATTCGCCCATTACTGAGAGGTCTACATCATGATTTGATGATTACCTACAAAGTGTTCTCCTAAGTAAATGTTTGGAAATTGTAAAATGGTTTCTATTACCATTATTTATTGTCAAATGTTTATACACAGGGTAGTAGAGTCTTAGGCAATGGTTGCAACTTATTCTTTGTGAATTTGTTAGCCCAGAGACCTTGCCTATAGCAGCAATTTGTTTTGCCTACTACTGAGAGATCTACTCTAATGTTTAAATACATGGAGATTATCTACACGTGTATACCAACGGTGACGATAACATGTTGTCGAGGTTCACACTATGTGTGCTTACCTCCAAATTTTCCAAACCACAAGATATGAATTTCAGATTATTTTTGCATCGTGATTACAACATTTCCTTGATATTTCTTAATTTACCAGCATGTAAATTAAAGAAACTCTAATGTTTAGGTAGACTATTGGTAGCATCGAGTGAGCCCTAGAAGGAGATCCTCTGCTCCTAGTCAGATGAAAGGTGTTCTCTTTTATTACACATTTCTATTTCCATAAGGAGTTCAAAAAGTGAATACCTATTGGAAGTGAATCGATGTGCTTTATGGAATGCTCTTAAAAGAGCGCCATGAACAACAAAAGAAATTCATAAGGCTTAATGCTATTATGAGTTGAACCAGGTATGTCTCCAAGTTTTTTCAACTCGTTGTAGACTACAAATCTTGTTGTTCATAATATTTGCTCCAAGTTGAAGTTTGCATAATTACCATTGTTATTCTTGACTCATTCATACATTGACTTCGGTTGAAAAGCATGATGACTTTCATTTTTGAAGATCGTCACTAGTACCACATTTGGTACAGAGCTTATTCCCGAGAATCATAGTATTTGAGTAATGTTTAGAATAACAAAAGCTCTAATGGATATACATTTAGTAATCCACTGAACTCATCTGGTAAGTGTGTGTGAACTCATCAAGGGCAAATATCCATTGCACAAAGAATATAGAGAATTGCACTATAATTCCCATAAAGATGCAAACTCAAATAAATAGTAGAAAATAGAGCATCATTTTGGTAATTGCCCCCTATCATAGAGACTACATTTTGGCAATGATCTTGCATCATTTATTCCCAAAATAGTAGCAGCGATCTCGTCGCCTATGAATGGTAATCCAAAATCGAGTGTGATCTTGATACCAAAATTGGCACATTTTCATACTAAATAATTTACTCTCTAAGTAAATTCATTCTATACATGATTAATCCAAGTAGGACATAGCTCATATTTCCAAGATGGAAATTTTCTCCAAACTTGCATTGAATGGGATTTATTATCCCACTGGTGAGGGCTAATGGTTGTAAAACCACTGTAGCCAATAACCAACCCAGATATTCGGCCATTTGTATAGTTGCACACTGTGCAACTTTACATTTTGTTGCATCTCTTATACTAAGACTTCTATGAAATCCGAGTACTTAAAAGTACAACATCCATTTATTCTTTGTGCTCCTTTATGGAATGATTTGCAAAGAAAGTATTGTTGTCTAAAATATAAATGGATGCTTCCACATCCATTTTTCAGGACTTCTAAGTTCTGGACAGTAGTTTTACAAGTTTCACTTGTCATATGACATGTAGAAACATAATGGATCTAAAGAGGTAGCAACCATTTGAGATAATGATTGTGATGATGTGACAAATAAATCGCTCACTCCATGTCAATTTCTCAAATAATTTGGTAGAATTACATCTTCAAATCATTGGAAGATAGCAAGTTTAGGGGGAGAAATTTTTGAAGCTTACTTCAACATGTGAGGCCCACTATGGCCTCCACTTATTGGAAATATTATGCCTTTGTCTACTAAATATCATGTATGAGTTTTGTGCTAACTCATAATAAGATTTTTTGGGTTTTAATTTAGATGGTGAAGAATTTTTGTTTGGTGGGCATCGCACCGCTAACACAAGTGTAGGAGATTGCGTTCTTCCTACAGGTATTTCAACATTAATCATTGATACCCTCATGTATCCGATTCTTCAAATACCCTTATGTGTTTTCATGATATCCTGTGTGGTTTCCATACTGAAACCCGTTACTGAGAGTAATGATGTAAATCAACACTCAGTACAATGGATATGAAAACTAAATACTTGTGGCCATTTTCTTATGTACCATATCTAAGGTGTATTATACATACATCAATCCCATATCATATGTTGCGTACAAAATAATTTTCTCTCTTGATGAAATTCAAGACTTGGCATAATTGCTTGGTCATTCTACCTTAGGGTCATGAGAAAATTATTATCAATTCTACTGGTCACAACATCAATCCCTGAAATCATCAGATTTTATGTGCATCACATACATAATAAGGGAATTGATTTTAAGGTCCTCTGACCTTAAATTTTGAATATGAGCATCCAATTTCTTGTTCAAGAATATGCACCTGGCTCTATTCAACCATTTGTGGATGAACTAGGTACTTTAATATGCACATTGATGCATAATATAGTCACATGTGTACCACTTGAGGTGATGCAAATTTTGCTAAACTCTTTGCTCAAATTATTCAATTTTGGAGCAATGATCCTGGACGCGGGATCACATCCATTAACTTGGAATGGTTTGGCCTCTGGGAACTATATCATTATAAGTACCTTATGTCCATAATGATCTAGTTGAATCTCCATCGAGAGACTCAAACTTTTACATGACCTAGATAGAATTGCAAATTACCAACATCAGTTGGTGGAATGCGAACATACACATCGCATTCATTTCAAATTCAACAAACTGCAATCATACTGCTCCCTCAGTTGCAGTTAGTACATGGATATATATTTGACTTTCAGTCAAATTTTTATCCCACATGTGAGTTGGTTATGTCTCTGCACATACCAATATCACCACCTCAGCATACATTTATGGGCATTGGAGATCCTAGAGGTATCATTACCCGTCATTCATAGCATACCTCGGATTGTCCATAGGGGATTTATATTCAAAGCCCGTATGCTGCTCACTTTGAGGATGATTCCAGGCATTAGGGGGAGATTTATACCACATATATAATGCCAGGAATTAGGAGTGAATGTCACATATTGACATTCCCCTCACACATATCCATCCATGTAAAGAATATAGCTAGACTATTAGTTCGGAATCTTATATTTGCAAACCAATGCAAATAATCTGCTAAATGCACTTACTCACTATAGGTGTCATGATTTCCAACCTTATTTGTGCCAGAAAGAGTGGAGGTACCTTTTCAAAACCACTCAACTCCCTATGAGAGGGGGAGAAGTATGGTCACAAGGGATATAGCTTCTCGCAAGCTTTTATGGAAACAAAATGAGTAAATGCTAAATCAACATCAAGTTGATTGACACCTTATGGATATTCACTATCCAAAGCCTATGGATGTTTTACGTCCAAAAACCCAGCATATGTGTACACTCATTTAGGCGCTGGGTTGTTGGAACGCCCTAGCTCTGTCATTGTGGGAATTGACATTGAGTTCAGTGGTAAATATTTTCACAAGTGATATTGGTTCTATTGAATCAATCATTCAAAGTCTACAAATGTCGACATTTCTCCATGTTATATTGTCGTACACCTACTGGATCCAGACCAAAAGTCCTAGGCAAGAGTGTTTTATTTACACTCATTTTGGGTCAAATCAAAGGTGGCAATTGAGGAGAATTGCTCTCGCTAAACAATGATTGAGTAATGCATTACTCTCATAATGCTTTCCTTACGGAAGCAAGGTGGTGAGATAGCAAGAGCTTGTAGCATATGGTTTCACACAGATACCTAGCTAACATACTCTCATAATGTTTTTTCTTTTTCGACCATTAGCTATTCTGTGGAAGTACTCAGTGTTTAAATCACCCTCCACCAACCATTTCTCATGTGATCTTTGGTACCAATATAGCTCCTCTTTAGCAAGGTTGTCAAGAGTTTGGGCCAGAATCTCAGTTTTTCTACAATACTGTTCCCTGGAGAGAAAGGCAGCTTCCTCAGCTTGCTCAATACCCCAGAGTTCAGCTTGTATATCTTGTTTCATTTTCTTCTGTTCCCCTTGGAGGTTAAACCCCCATCCTTTGAAGAACTGTTTAAATCTTTTCAATTTCAATTGTACCCTGCCAAAGGCTGATACAGCATGGCACTGTTTCCCCCAGATTTCAGCAACTAAGTTGTGGAAGTCTGGGTGTTTCAACCAGCTTCTCTCAAATCTGAAGCCCAGGTGTTTCAAGGATGCATTGTTTTCTGTGTTTAGGATCAAAGGGTTGTGGTCAGATATTTCTCTTGGCATCTTCTTCACCACAACTCTAGGATAGATATCCTCCCAGTCCTTACTCATCAGAAATCTGTCCAGTTTTACCAGAGTAGGAGGGTTTTGGTTATTAGACCAAGTATACATGCCCCCATTCATAGTTATTTCAATTAGTTCATAGGCATTAATGATTGCATTGAAAGTACCAGATTGTCTATGGATAGGACTTGCATTGTTTTTTTCAGATGGGTATCTGATGATGTTAAAGTCCCCACATAGGATATAAGGTTCCTTATTCTTACTGCAGAAGAGGGCCATTTCTGCCAAAAAGCTATCTTTCTTATCTTCTTGAGCAGGGCCATAAGCATTTATCAAATTCCATTTACAGCTTTTCTCTTTGTCCCATAAGTTCATTTGTAACATATATTCTCCCTCAGAGAAGGCTCCCACATCTAAGTATCTTATGTTTATACCTATGGCAATCCCCCCAGATTTTCCTCTGGATGGGATCCATTTCCACAAATAGGATTGATTTATATCAAATCTTCTAAGTAATTTGTCATCCAGATCTTCCTGCATAGTCTCTTGTATGCATATGAAATGAAAATTTTGTTCAAGAATTAGATTTTTTAGAAAAGAGGCCATCCCTTTTTTCTTGATGCCTCTACAATTCCAAGATAGTCCTCTCATTTTCCAACTTTTTTGTTTTTACATTTCTTAGCAGGAGGCTGGGTGTCAAGCTTTCCTTGATCATCCCCTTTTGCCTCTCTATTTGTTGCAGGAGCTCTCTTCCCTTTTCTGGTCTGTTTCTTTCCAGAGAGGGAGAGCCTAGCAGGTTTTTTAATCTCTCTTTTACTGCGGACCAAAATAAAGTCCTGGTTTGTATTTTCCTCCTCTAGTTCAGACTCATTGTTTAACAGGGCAATTATATCAGGAGGTTCCTCCATAATTGGATTATCATCCTCCTTATTAGCAAAATTTTTTTGGTATCTAAGGCATGCCTAGCAATCTCCAAGTCCTTCATGACATCAATAACCTCAAAATTCATATCCCCCACATCAATACCCATCCCCTCGGCAATTGAGACAATTTCATGATTGCTTAAAACAGAGAATGAATTAGATGTGTTTAAATTAGTATCTTCTAAGTTTCTTTTCTTTGCCATGATCTTGGTCTTGCCTTCAGTTGTCATAGTCAGCTCCTGTTGGAGTCTTGCACACTGCCTCCTCTCTTCCCTGCCAGGTAACAGCTCCTGCATCTTCCCACCTTGATCATTGTTATTGTTCTTGTCAGAACTGGCCAACCCCTCTCCACCATTGTCATCTTCTGTGACAATAACTTCCTTGTGCCCCTCCAGCTTCTCATTGTCCAAGTGGACCTCATCTCCCTCTTGTGAATTGACCATTTCAGATATATCTATCATGGGTCCTAACTCCTCTGCCTTCTTTCTCATCAGGAGGCTGTGATGGTTGGAAAAGGTGCCCTCATCACACCTTGTCAGCCAAGTCTGGTTTTTGCTGGAAGAGCCAGGCCCTTGGTATAGGCTCTATATTTTTGCCACCTTGATCTGAAAGTCCTCACTGTCATCAGATTTAGCTCCAGAATCAAGCCCAGAGATCTTATCATTTTCATTGTCATTCAGCTCAGTTATGTCAGACACTTCCTTGCTCTTGCTATAGGTCTTGTCCATGTTTACTTTGCTTGGAGCAGATTTGTAGCCATATGCACTTCTATCTAACCCCTTTCCTGTTTCCTCACCCTGCCCCTCCAGATCTTTTGGACCTTCCTTTCTAGGTCTCTTGGGACTAGGAGGCCCCCCAGAGTCATGAACAGCTGTTGCTGTCTTATCTTTTTTGTTATCTTCCTCACCCACTATTTCCCTTTCAAAGAAGAAATCAAATATCATTAAGCCCAAAGTCCCCTCTGCCACTGCTGGGACTTTCTTGACATCTCTACAAGCAATCTTCACCCTCACAAATTCACTTTTGGTCCTGGTGGATTCATCAATTGTTAGGGCCTTGCCTACCAGTCCTGCCACTTTAGCAATTGTCTTCACAGACCTCTGGTCTGTTGGTATTCCTTTGATCATAAACCACCCCTGCTGCAGCATGCCCTTGGCATTGGCTGCTGAACTCCAAGGAGACACAGCAATCTGAGCATCAGTTGCTTTCATCCCCAGAGATGTGAAATTGCTGTACATCTGAACAAGGCTGGCATCAGGAAATCTCATGGAGAATTTGTTCTCAGCTATAGGTCTTGCTGCCCATCTCCAATTACTGCCCTCTGATACATGCTTAAACTCTTCCTCAATCTGTCTAGCTGTAGCTTTTCCACTCAGCACATTGATGATTGCAATGCTGGACTTCTCCTACAGAACCTTCTAGTCAAGTTTTTCTTCTATGAAGAAGAAGCTTTGATTTTCCACTTGAGCAGCACAGAGTTCTGGTCCCTCATTCCAACTGGGGTATCTTCTGCACTCATACACACTGTGGTTGTTAAGTCCACAAGTTTCACAAGCAGTTCTGTGATTGCACTCCTCAGAAGAGTGATTTTTCAAACCACAGTGCATGCATCGAGCTCTCTCCGGCTTCCTCTTTTCAGGCCTCGGTTCCTTCTGCTCCTCATGCTGAGCCCCCCACCTACTTGGTTCACAGCACCTCCATGCCCAGTCTCAGATGCTTCTCTACTGGCCCGCATCTCTGGACGGTGACCCCATCTGGATCTTTCCTCCTCGGAGCCCAGTGCAGCTTGCTTCCCTGCCTCACGCTCCCACCTAGATCTGGAGGAATCCCACCCCGCGGATTGATGAGATTGGGCATCACTGCACGTACCTTCTGCACCAGTTTCTCGGCGCTGATGCTCTTGGCGATCCTCTTCTTGATGGATGTTCCTCTCCTCAGGCCCCCGTTCGTCGTCGTCCCTACGTGTGTCCCGCCGGTACCACACATGTCTTCCTCCCGTGCGGCCCGCGCCGCGACCCTGTCTTCCGGCGCCAAATCCGTCACGGCCACCTCCGCGAGTCCTTGCCGGGAACACCATCACCACAGGGGCGGCCGGAGTTGCCCCGGCTTTCACCGCCTGTGCGTATGTCCGCGGCTCACTCTCTTTCCTGAAGAATCCCACGAATCTAGATAGGTTCCCGAATCTAGGGTTCTGAGGTCTGGAGGCGATGAGACGGGGGGAATTTGCGGGGAAGAAGGGGTCCGATCCCCTTTCAGCTGAGTCAGCTGTGGGTAATCCACCCTCGAGTCCTCCTCACCCCCCGGTGAGTCTCACCGCCGCCCCCACCCGTGGCTGCTCGCCGCGTGTCTCTGGTGTGGGGGCACGCCCTGCAACGCCTGTTGGCGAGATCTGTCTCGGCGGTGCACGTACCTGCGGTCCCACTGAAGGAACGGGGCCGAAGCCCGCCCTGTGAGGGTCCCAGAACAGCCTCCCCGCCACCATGTTCGCCGCCGGCGAGCTCTTCTTGCCCGACTCCGGCGAGGCATCCCCTGCCTTGTCTTTCTGCGCCGACTTCCAATGAAACCGAATCGGAGCGTCCTTCAACGTCACCGACCCCCTCTCGATGCCCCCGATGGGGAACCTTGACTCCGTGAACGCGCGGCGGAAGGACCGCGAAGAAGCACCCACCGGAAAAGCAAGGGGCCGCCCATAGAGGCACGCCTCCGCCGTCGCCGCCGCTCGCTTCGCCTCGCCTCGACCCGCCATCCTCCCACGGATGCCTTCTCCTACTAGCAGCGATGATGCCCGAGTTTGAAGTTGAATTAAGAGCGAGGTCGCTGACACACACCCCTTGTGAGCGGTTAGATGAGTATACAAAGCATTCTGTCAGATTTTATTGGGTAAATATGTGTTAAGAATTTCGAGAACTAAAATGTGGTTTGTGACTTTTTACCTGGATGGATCATCATCCAAACAAGGAGGGAGGGAGAAATTAATTGGGCCAGCAGGCTGAATGTATCGGGCCACAACCGCAGACCCAACAACAACAGCGTATTCCCCCAATTCCCCAGTCCATCTAAACCGGTCCAAAAAGGTGAAAGAAAGAAGAAAACTGAAACCCAACCGGCGATGGATCTCCTCTCCGCCGCGTACGGCGCTACCTCCGACGACGACGACGGCGAACCGCCCTCCTCCCTGCCACTCGCCACCGGGCCTGCCTCCTTCGCACCACCTCCCCTGATGCGGCCGCGGTGGGAATACCAACCGTACCTACCTCCACCTCAATCCTCCCCTCAGCCGCCCCTGCCCGACGCAGCGCCGCCGCTGGCATCTCCGGCCTGCGGCAGATACGTCTCCAAGAGGGAGCGTGCCCTGCTTGCTGCATCTCGAGCACCGGTGTACTCCGCGTCGCTCCTTCCTCCGCAGGCAACAGCAGCGGTCGATTCCTCAGGTGAGCCTTCTGGGGCCATTTGCAGCTGACTGTAAGCGAAAATTGGTTTCCATTCCATGCGTCTGTACTGATTTATATCTCTGTTTGGCACGATGGTGTGCAGCTTCACCAGACTGCTGGCAGAGTTTAGAATGGTTTTATGCGATTGGTTCTGAGATAAATTGATTTGACAATAGTGTATTGGGCTCCAGAATGAATTTAGTCCTGCGTGATTAGATGTCTCAAAATGGTTTCAACTGTTTGGAGAGCATTGTATAAATATATTGGATAAAGGATAACAAAAAGCTTGTGTTACCCATTGCTGTCCGAGAAAGCGCAAGTGTATTTGTCTCAAGAGTCCAGTTTTCTGTTAACATGGTGATTTCTTGTGAAGTTTTTTCCCCTTGAATAGCCCTTTTTGTATCTTCACTGTAACATCTTTTGTTGCAGTTGGCTCCATCACTGACTCAAATCTACGAGCTGACATTTTGCATTCCTTGCGAAGCCAACCAAAGCCTGGATCAAGCAAAACTTTGCCTTCGAAGCTCTCAATTTCTCTGAAGGGTCACACTAAGGCAATCAATTGTGTAGATTGGTCGCCAACTCATGGTCAGTAATTGTTCTTACATGATACTTCTTTGATATTTTGTTTGACTTATAATTTCAACATGAATATGGTATTGGACCTAGAGTTGTGCATTAGAATATCAGGAAAATGCAGGATTCTCTCTCCAAAGACAGTTCAATTAAAACATTAGCCATTGGGAATTGGGGCATGCAAAAAGGGATACAATAAGGTGGTTACAGTCAAGCAAATGTGGGTAACCAACATGGGGAAATGGGGAGATCTTATGCCCAGGTGTTGATTTTGTTACCAACATTCATGATATGAAACTGGCAAAATATTGTTTATAAATTTCAGTTATGACACTATATTTTTCAGAATGCTACAAGAGAACGGCAAAACACAGGGCGAGTTATTGTTAACAGGAACTATGAACAAGCTTGTCTTTTCGAAATAAATATCTTGATACCTTCTTGCTTTACTCAGTTCAGTTCGTTTTTTTGTCTTTATGCTCCAATGTCAACTGATGCTACTAAAATGTGGCGCATGCGACGATCTGATAGTATGTATCAATGAATGAGATGAGTTAGGAAGTGAGCCTAGCTCAAGCTCAACTGGTTAGGGTGGGAGGTGTGGTTGACTGGTTGTGCACCCTGACCACCCAGGTTCGAGTCCCCTCTAGCTTGAATATGGGTGCCCATTTCATTATTTCTTCGTAATGAAAAACCGCCTAGTTCCTCTTATGTTGGTTCTAATTTAGTAGTTCGCGAAAAAATGATTGAGATGAGTTGATGGTAAAATAACCAGCTTCAAATTTTGTTGGTTGGTTAATTGAGATACACTTTTGGACATACAACATTCCAAGGATGGTTTTGCATAGTTTTATTGATAATAAATTTGACCAAGTAAGGAGATGCTCATGAAGAAAATATATTATTGCAGCACATCTACTGACTTCTGCTGGAATGGATCATACAGTCCATGTATGGAACGTATGGGACAAAGGGAATACTACTGCTCGTGTTTTGAAACATCACACTGCTGCTGTAAAGGATGTGAGGTGGTCCCCTCGCGGTCTCTCCTTACTTTCTGGGGGACTTGACTGTTCCTTACAGCTAGTTGATGTTGTGGAGGGAAAAGTAATAAAAGTATTCAAGGAGGATCAAGCTATGGAGGTTATCAAGTTTAACCCAAGTAACCCTAATCTCTTCCTATCTGGAGGCTCAAAGGGTTCTCTTAGGCTATGGGATATTCGAAGTGGCGTGGTCACAAAAGAATTTCATAGAAACCTTGGAACCATCCTTGACATTGAATTCAGTGCTGATGGGAGACAGTTTCTCTCTTCAACGGACACAACCAAAAGCAATATTAGTGAGAACACTATAATTGTCTGGGATATCCTACGACAAGTTCCATTATCTAATCAGGTAATATGTTTATAATTAGGGTTATTTGGATCGGTACCATTGCAATTCTTCAAGTTTTGAAAAATGCCATTACAATTCACCTATTAGTAGAAGTACCATTACAACTTTGAAATTCTTTGAACCATACCATTATGTACGTATGCAGCACCATCAGGCCCACTGACAGATGATGGCTGATACATTCTTTCGTATGGACCAAAAGACCCTTGGTACTCCTCTCCATCAACTCACTGACTGATGGGGCCCACACATCAGTTTCGCCTTCAACCTCTGGCTCGTCTTCCTCGCGGCGCGCTGTCTCTCTCCACCTGTCCCGTTCTCCTCACAGGCGGCCGGAGAGACACCCTGTCCATCACCGGCGAGTGGTGGCGACCCCGACGGTGAGGGTAAGGCCACGAGCGGTGGTCGCCCGGCACGACGTCCTGCATCTCGATTCCCGCGGCTGGCCGGATCCCGGCCGGAGGCACGACTGGAGCTCCGAGCGGCGCATCCAGATGGATGCGCTCCAGCTCCTGGTGGTGCGGCGGCGGACCCACACACCCGCGTCTGCTCTCGGTCAACACGGAGCAGGAAGCCGTCAGGACGGGGCAGATCTCGATCGACGTGCATGCCTGTAGCTCGGCGGAGCTCGATTTGGCATGCGGGCGTCATCGTCGACGTCAAGGAAGCCGCGCCGCAGCAGCGGAGGAAGCCATGAGCCCGCCGCCAAGCCTCGCTTCTGCAGCCAGTCAGAGCTCCGCGTGCGGGGAGGGAGAAGGCGAGAGCAGCGCTGAAGGGGAGGAGGGAAGAAGGAGGCTGCTGCCGCCGGCGGCCTCAACGCCGCCCTGCGGCCGCTGCTCTCCGTGCGGGGACGGCGAACTGCGAGCAGGGGAGAGACCGAGGAAGGGAGGGAGGGGAAGGAGGAGCCGCGCGGGGAGAGAGAAGGAGCCGCACAACGGCTTGTCCCTCCCATGCGCCCTGCATCAATGGGGAAGAGAGTGAGGAAAGGAATGACGCATGGGGCCCGCACGTCAGTGAGATAGAGAAGGAGAGACAGTGGGGGTATTTTGGTCCATACGAAAGAACATATCAACTATATACACCTGCCAGTGGACCTGATGGCGCTGCATACGTACATAATGGTATGGTTCAAAGAATCTCAGAATTGTAATGTTACTTCTCCTAATACGTGAATTGTAATGGTGTTTTTCAAAACTCGAAGAATTGTAATGGTACCAAACCAAATAACCCTTATAATTATATCACTCTTCGCATGTCATCTTGTTTCATACCTTATGATTGTGTCACATCTATCTGCCTGCATTGTTTACAGCTTGTTGAGAAAGGTATAAAGTAATGCATTAGTTTGGAAAAGGTAGTTGTTTTGGTTATAGATTAGAGAATAGTGATTATCAAGGCAATTTTCAACTGGATATCTCTGTTGACACGTAGAGCTTGAATGTAGAGATTCAGTATATTCATGAGAATGTGTTTTGACATGGTGCAACACTAATGGGACTGAAGACTGGACAACACATATTCTGGTAACATGGACGGGTACTTGGTCTGTGTTAGACACTCTAATACAATGATGTGAGACATAACAAAGGTACATTGTTGTTTGTGAACCAAAAAAGTACAGGCCCATAGTGACTACTCTCAAATTAGTTAGTGAAACGATTGTCAGTCCAGGGAATATATTGTCTAATAATAGGAATTGGTATCCTACCAGCAGAATGGAAGTTGACTGAAATCACCATTGTATATCGCAGGTTTATACTGAAGCATTCACATGTCCGTGTGTAAGATACCACCCGCATGAAGCTTCTTTTGTTGCACAATCCAACGGGAACTACATTGCAATTTTTTCAGCAAGGCCACCCTTCAAGCTGAACAAGTATATGCGGTTCGAAGGACATGGGGTGTGGGGTTTCCCAGTGAAGTGCAATTTCTCTCTAAGCGGAAGAGAACTTGCATCAGGTTCGTCGGATGGTTCGATTTACTTTTACGATTACAAATCCGCAAGACTTTTAAGGAAAATAGAAGCCTTCAAAGAAGCATGCACTGATGTTGTGTACCACCCTGTAATGCCGAATGTGATTGCCGCATGTAGTTGGACTGGTGAAATATCCGTTTTTGAGTGACATAATACAATGCTCGGTACCGAAGTAATGCTATGGCAAACTCTTTATGCTCCTGTGATATCCCTTGGGAACGATAGGTGTGGATACTACTGAAACTCTCAGCTTTCGGAAAGGTCACGGAATGGATACTCCGACTAAAACGACTGGCATTCGAGTTATTTTGGCGATACGTACGGTATGCCCATATACACGCTGGTCACTGTCATTATTAGTATGCTCCTGGAGGGTTGATTGTTCAGTAGCTACTTGTGGCGGAGCAGTCGGTTGCGGAGCTCGACGGCGTCCACCTCCTGGAACCGGTTCTCCGGGATCCAGCACCCCGTCTTGGGGTCCCTCATCCAGAACACGTCCTTGTTGCTCGTCGCCCTCCCGGTCCCGGCGCCATCAGCCGTGCCGCCCGCCGTCCTCGCCACGGCCACCGTCCTCGCCACGGCCTCGGTGGTGGCCGTGGCGACGGCGGAGACCTGGACGTTCACCGGTCTTGCGTCGACGCCGTAGCTTCGCCGGCTGCCATACACGCACACGCACGCCAAATAATGCGTAAGGTGTTATTGGAGAATATATATAGGTACGTAATACAAGAACGAAAACTTCATATCCTAGTTTAAATACTACAGTATATAGGATAACGATGAACGAAGAACTCATTCAACATATAGAATTACTTGATGAGGCCGGACAGGACCCTGCTTATCTTCGACATCGTGGCAGCTACACAGGAGAGGTATCTAGTCTACTACCAAGAAGAAATTAAGATATGCAGCTAGATTTTTTTGGTTTGTTTTGGTTGTGATGTGAGCCAAGGTGGGCGTTCGAGATGTGCATTTTATGATGGCACACGGAATATAGGAGGAAGTCGAATCTTGCAAAGGCTTTGGAGACAGGGGGAACTTAGTTATTCTTGGCCTAATTTCTGGATCAGTACCTCTCTCTATTGCCTACATATGCAGATATGCTGATCGCTAGCTTTTTCTCTCCCTTTTTTTTAGAACAGAAACGTGAACATCGAGTGAGCACTCGTGACTCTCGTTTTAGCTGGCACATCTAATGCAATATACTACATTTATGCTGTTGCGCATGTGTATTGATTCCTGCAGAAATTAAAGCGTTTCATGTGATAGAAAGTCCACAAAATTCATATGGAAAATCCTATATTCCAAGGGGCACCACATCACACATACATGTCCAAAAAGTAGCTCACCATATTTATCCTGACGAAGGATTTTGTGAAACGGGAATGTGATGCCGCCGCCCCAACTTTGTCTTGAAATTATTCGTATTGGTGCAGGCACAGCCTTCACCAAGATTTGGCCAACCTATCATGTGTATATGAAATATAGGTTCATGGCTCCTTGGGAAGTTGGGATAGATATAAACAGCAGGTTGATAGAAATCTAAACTAAAATGAATTGATGATATAACAATATCCTAGCCTCACTGTCGTTACAAAAACAATTTATAGGAGCACCTAGTTCTTCTTTCATCGCCTCTTCGGTGAACGAAGACTTCATCCGCAGTAGACAAACATCTAGGGGCAACCCATGCTACAAACTGTCCTTAGAAGTTGCCTCTATTTTCAGGAAGAAACCGAAACATGGACCGCCATATAGAAATCAACATTTTTAGAGGTGGGGCTCGTCTGTCTTTGGAAAGTACCTCCTACAAGCTGCTCTTGTAAAATAATTTATTTTCAGGGGTGGTTTGCGAGGAGGAGCGCCCCTAGAAATCCTATGACTTTCTAGCGGATTTCTAGCACCAGGTTTGCATCGGAGGATATCTCTATATCTCTATCTCTACTCCTAAAAAGAATGAAGTGGAGACAAAAATCTGTTCCTACTTTTTCCGCTCCTCCCACGCGTTCGCCCCTCGGGTCGCGCGTTCAGCCCGCCGCACGCTCGCCTTCCGCTCACCTCCCGCGTCCGACCCCACCTACCGCGCCTTCCCCAATCCTGCGCGCCCTCTCGTCCCTCGCCGCCACCCTCCCAAACCCTAAGCACCGCCTTCGCCCTCCGTCCTCACGCCGCCGTCGTCGCCCGCCCGTCCTCCACTCCCTGGCCACCCATCAAGCTGCCACTTCTATCCAACCACGGCGTCGCTGCCTCCGCCTCCCGAAACCCGCTGGCTGGCCGACCTCGCGTCGCTCCGCCTCCCAGAATCCGCCGGCCGCCCGACCGCCCCACTCCTCGCCGTCGGGCCAGCAACGACGCCATTCTGGATCCCGCTGCCGTCTCCCCACTCTGCGCGTCCTCGACGCCGCAGTTGCCCGCCGATCGCGAAGTGGTCCTCCTGTCTCCTCGACCGTTCCCGCTCCCACCTGTCCCACATCCTGATCCGCCGCTGCCTCTTCCTCCGGCCTTGGCCTCGCCAGATCCACCAGGTGTCGACTGTGGGGATGGACTGCACGACGTCAACCATGCCCGCCCGCCACCACCAGCCCGTCCTGGTCCTTCGCCAGACGGCCGTTGCCCCTTCCAGTGACACCACTTCAGAATCACATACTCCTAGGTTGATGCCGCCACTCCTCTTCCCTCCCTGCGCCAAGCTAGCCCGTAGCCACCTCTACGGATTGAGATTGTTTAAATTATGGCTCCATTTTTGATTTGACTTACTGCTTGTCTATTTATTTCCTTTACATATTTACAGATGGAGGCTGATCTCAAGAATAGGGCAGCAAACTCAAGTAGATAGGTGAGATGAGCACAATCTTGCAATTGTCTATTGACCAGATCGGGCTCTTTATGAAGACTATCGAGTGAACGAGACTGCCAAAAGAGGTATTGGAATTTTTTTTGTTATTTTACACACTGGAGGCCGGTTCCCTTTCTTTGATTTGAAGGCAAAAGAAAAAAGGGGGTGGTTAGCTGTGATCTATTGAGATTAAGATTTTGTAGATTTTTTATGAAGAAAACATCCATCGTTATGAGATATTTATAATTTTGAAATTTCTTAAACTTAAAAAAGTATGGCTAGGTCTTTTAATCAATCGAATTAGACTCATATGCTTATTGTTGCCTCTAGCATCACACCAAGGACAATTATCAAATGATTTGATTTAGTGTCATCATTTGTTTTCATCACTGTCGAAGAGGCTGTCTGCAATTTAGAGCTTTCTGGAATTTAGATGAGTATATTAAATGAGGTATTAGTGAACTTAGTCATGCGATTATTTTTTTAGATTTAGAATGAACTGGCAAATGCACATTGCTCATGTCATTGCTGATTGTTTATCTGGTAATTGTTCAACAGAATAAACATCAGGTTTTGGTTTGTAGGGCCTTAAAAACGTCTACCAAAAAATTATGCCTAGTAATTAAAGCACCTTGCTAAACACTCCAAAGTGAAGGAGCTGGTGTATATTTCTCAGCAACAAAAAGTTTCTGTTGCTTAATATAACTGCATTCCATTTTAAATCTATATGTTCATTTTTTAGATTTGCTGTGAATGTTCAGTTTCACCGATACAATTTCTGAATTATTAAATTTACCATTTTAGCTATCAGCAAACAAATATTCTGTTTGCCAACTGACTATATGCATTCACCATATATACATCACTCTATTAAGCAGGCACAAAATTCAGTCATAGGTTAGTGCATTTGTCACAAGTCAAACAATTTTCCTCCATTACCTTTTACTTAATTGATTTTTTAGATTCGACATTTCCTTGCAACAGTATGAATGTGTTTTGTCCATGTGTGAGTTTTGGTGCACATGATCTCCATCGAAATATAGTTATCGTTTTCTCTTCAAGTAATGGACCTTATAGAACTGAATTTTCAATGCAATTTTATTGAGGAACTATTATTGACTTTTTAATGCAATTTTTTAGGAACTATTTTGAAGTATCTGGTTTAGTCATGCTCGATGGTTTGCCTTACTCAATCTCTAAGCATGTTGCTTCCACAACTGACTTGTGTCAAGTGTTGGCTTTGAATTACTTGCCTGATGGAGTCAGGACCAATTGGCTGTCATTTTTTATTGCTTGACCTGTGATGTAGTGTTCCTTGACCTCCTTACTAGATCCTATGGTTATGGTTACTGTGATTGTATAGTAGTTGGCTCCAAACCGAGAATTACAATTACCAAAAATCTAGAGCATCTCAAATTTCCTAACTGGATTTATATCTAACTTGTCATATTTATCTCTGTGTTGTAACCTTATAGTCAGGCCAAATGGTCATTTTCCATCTTTTATTGTGGTAAATTTCATTCATGGGAACTGCTTACAGGAAAGAAGTATAATAGTAAGCGAGTAATATGCTACTTCATTTTAGGAAGGTGTGTGCTCCGACAAAGGTTGGATTGCGTATTTTTTTGTTCTTTATTGCACATCTGAAGTTAGGATTTTGTTTGTTAGGAATCACTTTATAACACTGGCTGTTGAGCAGGTAGAAGCAGAAGCTATATCACTAATATCAAATAATTTGGCTACTGTCCTATGCAATACATAGGAAAATTAAATAGTTGCATTCAGGTTTGGATTCTTCATCAAAAAATATATTTGAAGGTAAGTTTGTACCATAAATTTGTAATGTTTATTTGAATGATTGTCTATCTTGCTGAATTTGAATATAAATTTGTACATTTGTCACTTGTGCCATACTCTACTTGAGGCTTGAGCTCGTGCCTATCTGACAGAATGGTGATGGGATACTTCCATAACCTGCCCAACATAGGCAGCAGCAGCATTGATGTGCTATTATAGCAACACTACATTACCAAATTTAGTTTAAATCTAAGCCTGATAGTTCAACATAACCATATACTATCACATTATTTTTTCTTTCTGCTAAATTTGCAAACTGACTTGTCACATTGTTCGTTACAGGCCACCTATTGCCAAGCATTGTTATGGAATGGATATAAGGGGAGTCAAGCACGATCCTTCATACTTCAGGCTTTTTTTTGGAAACTACTTTTGGTAACTAGCAACTTATTGTCAACCTTTTGATTCCACAACATTGTTCACCACTCAAGTGGATGCACATGACAAATGTGCTAGGTCTCGTACACATAACATATGTCTTTTGAAATATAATGATGAGAAATTGGGACATGTTCATGGATGTCTATTGGAATGAGATTGGATTTTATATGGGCATGAAAAGTTAATATTAATTGTTGTTTTTTTGCGGGTAATATTAATTGTTGTTGAATGTATGAAGGATTTGTTTTTTCAGATTTGCTGCAGCAACTTAACATTATGCTTTTTTCGCTAGATGCTCAAAGGATCACGTCAGTTTCCACGTAAGTTTTCTGTTCCGCGCGGGCGCTGCCAGGCCGAGGCTATGACGGCCTGCACCTCCCGGAATCTGGAATTGTTATTCCTTGGCGATTCCACACAATTCCCCTGTCCGTGATTCTGCCCCTACCCTCTGCACATCTCCTCTGTTCCTTAGATGGATTGCTGATTAGAAAAGGTCTGTGATATGTCCATGACTTTATTTTGTCTTTTCATATCGCCCCTTCCACTTGCATCATAGGTGTTCGATGAATTTCCTATTTAGTAAATTGTTATCTTTGATTTAGAGTATATGTGCATTGTGATTTAGAGTTCATTTTCTTCCTTGTGTTTGCAATTTGGTGGTTCAGATTCACTTGAGTAGCTGAATGAATTCTTTTTTGGTAAGTTGAGCCCTGCACATTCAACAGTTCTAAGTTCTTCCACATCTACTACACTCATAAATTACTGTTATGTTCTTATGTCCCTTCTTAAATCCTCGGCATGTGAGAATCAAAAGCAAACTGTGTCATATTCGATTGCATCTCTACTGGACAAAATGGTTTTTTCATCATTTTCAAAGAGGTTAAAGGGAGTGAGACCGTAACCCTGCCTTTTTTTAATCTGTACAGCTTAAATGGCTAAAGTGTTGAACCTGTGCAATATTCTTGAACGGATAGTCTGGTTTTTAATCTTTATAGCTTAAAAGGCTGACTTCTTTTGTGTACTTTGTCCAATATTGTTGATACTGATACTCTGCTTCTTAATCGGTACATATTAAATGGCTGAAGTTCAGGTGCTTGTTTGTCTGTGCCTATGTGGTTCCTGATTAGGTGTTGATCTTGTGCACATGTTGAAACTGTCAACCGATTTAGCATATTTAACTTTTGCAGTGCATAAACAAATAATCAGAACTAATATAAATCGATCTAAATGAGATTCTGTAAATACTCTTCCAGCCTTGTGCTTCATTGGATGTGTGCATCCATGGGTCATCCAATTACACTTTCCTGAAAACAAATTAGTTGTAATCTTTACAAGTAGTATTTGGACTTGTTGTTCAGTTGAACAAGGCACTTTGCTTCCATGTGACAGATTAATCACAGTTTGTTTTCTTATCTTGTATTACCTAAACTTTTGTTTACCTGAAACTAGGTTAGCTTTAGTGATAAGCATCGGTCTATTTTTTTCTTATTGTTCATTTTTCTAACTACTGGAGGGGGTCAAGATTTAGGGATAGAATTTACTTTGGGATGGCTCCTAATATGAGAATATATGGGGATAAATCTTGCATTATTTGTGTTTTTACTGTTTCATCAGAGCATTTGAATTAGCCTGGAGCAAACTGGATTAAAATAAAATACATGAGGTTGATCAAGCAAGGAATTCCTTTCCTTTTGTGCGTTATTAGCATTGTATAGTAGGTTACAAATTTAATCAAATGCTCTAGGTCATTCTTGAAATTGGTGATAACGTTTCATTAATCCTTCACAAAATTATAGACTTGTCCATCCTATTTCAGTTGATGGATATGATGATCCCTGATAGACTCTTTGCAAAAAGTATTTAGTGGAGCACCTGCAAGGTATCGACGAATCCACGATACTACATGATCTCTTGGTATTATTCTATACATATCAAGCATATAAATATTTTATTCGTCGACAAATTTCTAACAATTCTTAATACTCTGAATTTTCTGCATTTAGGACATGCTGAATAGACAAGTTTTGTGCCACCCCTTGTCTTAAAATTGTTCTTACAAGTTTGTTATCAAGGAGAATGTCATTGCTACTTTGGGTTCAGCAAGGACTGTGGTCTTAAATGTGAGTGTCTTGCTGATATACCTCAGTTTTCTTCCTGCAGCTGCCAGACTAGAAGTGTTGTCATCGAATTGTGCAATCATTTTCTCTTCCCGATGCAACCCTGAGGTAGCTTGAAGGTTGTTGCTGCTTTGTGCCTTGACATGGCTGCATCTGGCATCTGGTTGAGGTATGGCTTCCACATTCTTGATGTTGGTGTTGATATGTGCAGCAATGGTAGTCGTGAGAGGTTAAGTAAGAAAGGAGTAGAAGAATGAAACATCCCTCAAGCATTAGAGCTCCACCAAAATCTCTTTGGTGTCATATTGCGACTGCACACGTCATGTTGGTTGAAATGTCGAGAAGAAGCACATGAAGGAGCCTCACCGACGATGACTACTGTATTTTCCTCTCGAAAGATTCAAGCGTGTAATCTTGAATTATATTGAATGTAAGCTGTTGCGTGTTGATGTGACATTGAATACGAGTTTGCATTGTATGAACTTTAAGATGTATACGGAAGTTGCATTGTGTGAACTTGATGTATACCGTAGCGTTGGCACGACACTCTACTATTATTTGTAGTTGTAGGATGTGAGACATGCCTTGTTAAGCATGAGTTCTTTTTGCTTGAGACTTATGAATCTCTGGATGAAACTTGTGTTGTTATAGCATAAACATTAATATTATACATGGTAAACATGCTATGTGAAGGGCCTCCATGGCTGCAGCGATTCAATGCTACACTGACGAAGTTTCTAAATATGTGAGTGCTACCTATAATTTTAAGTTCTGTCAGTGTGTGTTAATATTATGTCAACATTTGAAATGAATCTTAACCTATCTTATTATGTGCATAGTCTTTTAGCTGTCTGTCTGTCCGTAGCGTTAGCACGGGCACGAACCTACTTTATGTTCTCGATATGCAGCGAGAGGAACTTACTATCATTGACACTAAACCTACTTTATGTTCTCGATATGCAGCGGGAGGAACTTACTATCACTGACACTAAACCCCTTCTGAGGTATGCTAAAGATGTGCCTCTTCAGCACTATTGCATATTGATGGTATGGTTTCACCTAGAACTTCGAACAACTATTAAACAGGTGAGACCTAATTCATAGGTGGATGTTCACAAATGGAAATTTGAACGGAAGGCTGGAATATCATTATTGTTATAAATATATGTTTGTATTCTTTAAAATCTGACAATTTTTCTTATCACAGATTTTCAAGTGCATGGCTCATTCTGCAATACATGATCAGCTGGGAAAGTGATAAAAAGTTGACATCTATACGGTGAGTAAATATACTTTGTTAAATATTACTTTTCTATGATCTTAAAATATACAAAAAGACCTATCACATGTCATGTTTTGACTTTAAGCAAAAAAATATTCAAACATTACAGGATACTCTTGCTATGCGACATAACTTCTTCATCGATCTTGTGGCCCATGAAGCAAATGCCTGGAGAAAGCGCCTACCAAGCATTGTAAAACACTATTTTCAGCGCATAAAATCACTCAGGCAAATTACCAGATTAATAGATCAAAATATGTGCTCAGCTTCAAGTCGTTCTTCGGATATGATCTTAAATTGAGAAATACAATATCGTACTATATAATTTTTATTGTATGCTCTGTGTATTGCGTTATAGATAATTAGATGCCCGTAGCAACGCACGGGCACGAACCTAGTACTCCTAAAAAGAATGAAAGTAAAAAAAACTTGATCCTACTTTCTACGTGCGTCTGCCATCCGCTCCTACCATCACCCCCCGCGTAAAAAAAACGCATCCCACCCCGGCCACCGTCTGCCTCCGCCCCTCCTCTCCACCACCGCCGCAGCCGTCGCCATCCCCGTCCTCAACGCCGTCGGCGACGTCCTCCCTCCGCGCCGCCATCGACATCCCCCTCCTCAACGCCGTCGTCGACGTCCCCCTCCACACCACCGCCGTCGATCACACCCGCACCTGCCACGCCGTCGTCCCCGTCCACCGGTGCCCGAGTCCCGCGCCCGCCGCCGGCATCCCTGACCCCGATCCACCCCATTTGACGGTGCTACCCGTCCTCTTTGCCACCATGTCCCGAGATCCGCCGCTGCCACCCATCCTCTCCGCCACCGCCATCCCCAGTCCACCCGCTCTAGGGATCCATCGTCCTTCGCCAAGCCGTCTCTGGACCACCCGCGCCTATGATATGTTGTCCACCAAAGCCACCATCCCCGGTCCTCTTCGCGTCATTGTCCCTGGTCCTCTCTACTGCCGCCGTCGTCCCCGATCCACACCCGTGCCTAGAGGATCCAGTACTGGACGTCACCCCCAAGCCTGTTGCGTCGCCATTGCCAGCAATCGCCGTCCGCCGGAGCCGCCACCATCGCCCACACGGCCACACCCGAGCGCGGAGGATCCGTCGTCCGCGCATGTCCTCGAATCTGAAGCCGCTGTTGTCGTGCATCTTCGGGTGGACGACGTCGCCTGGTCGACGTTGCCACGTGGTTGCCGCCTCCAGCCACGCCCCTCTGTTCCTCCGGGTCGACCCTCCGTCGTTGCCGGCATACGTGGTGGAGGAGAGCCGAGACACGGCTGCTGGAAGACGGAGACACCCTCCGATCCATCCTCCTACCATTCACCACCCAGACAACCATCGCTGCATATCCTGTGGATTCGACAACGACGACCCCAGGAGCATGACACAGCCTTGCCACCAACGACATTCTTTTGGTCTCGAATGTTACTGTATGCACACTAAGTGTTTTATACAATACTTATGAGAGGTATGAAACTATTTTACACTAATACTTCTTTTACTGTCAATAATTTTAAAAAGTGTATATCACATATGGTCATTGTGGTTGCGGAAGCAAGAATGTATTATATACATTGGCCTCATTTTCAATTGCCATTTTGGACTTGCAGGTATGAGTATAAGAGGTCATAAAGAAGGCAGGGAAAACGGTTGATATACAAATTTCAATCCAGAGCTCATGTGTTTGATCATGAATTCTTTTGGTTTTCCAATGCATGGGTGCGGTTGAAGGGAAAAGGGTATAGAAATCAAACTTTTTTTGTGAAAAAGGGTACTCGCTGATCACAATGTTTATGTATCAATTTTCTTATGTAATCCACCTTGAGTTTAATTTGCTTTTGTGCTGCTGATATTTTATGGAACAAAGGATGATAAATGTTGATGTCTAACGAATTAGGAAGGGGAAAAGGAATAGAAATATAAAAAAATTCTTAATCAATGGTTGTTGATCATAATGTCTTTTTATCAATGCTAGGATGCCATATTTAGTTCTGGTTTGCTTCCTGCCCTAGCAAACCTGTCTGGCACAGCCACTGTAGGTGTTCCATAAACAGAGTTGGAACTGTGGCCTTGCTTGAGGGGAGCAGAATGTAAGGTTGGAGATGTTGATTGTTGTTTATGCAGGGTGTGCTTCAAGTGAGCAGAAGGTAACTACTTGATTTGCACATTTGCTATTCGATCAAATCAAATTTTCCAATAATTGTGTACCGCCACTGTCTTGTTTCATTCTTGTTGTGTCTACTTCTTATTATTCTATTTTTTTCTCATTTAAAAAGATTATTAAAGAGCTGTAAATCAGCATAGATAAGAAAAAATATTTAAGAAGAGAAATAGTTGCCGGCATATATTCCACAACTGAGCCCTCCAGAACTCCATCATATCCCAGTCCAGATCCAAATCCATGTTGCTGACATATTTAGAGCCGAGAAGCATGCAGCACACAAGTCTTCTCATGGATGCAGGTGTGTTAGTTTGGTCATTCTACCTTTGAAGTCTTCACCGCTTTGTCATGTCCAGAATTCAGTGTTGCGAACAACCCATCACAGTTACAGAACACCATAATTTAGAATTTGTCCATACCTCACTGTTCCATATCCACTAACAGATGTCTAAGAAAGCGTTGTTAATAATTATAAGGAATTTCTGGAGTTTAGTTTGCAATCACAAATTTCTTCCGCACCATCTAGGTTTCGTCATAGATGTTCCAGCATTTTTTAATGTTCCTGCAGAAGTGTTGTTAATTTCTTGCTGAGAACGCCTAATGAAATATGCACTCCTAGACAAAAACATGGAAACATCTCTATACTACCTAATAAATCTATCTATATCTATACTAATGTTCTCTACAGGCTAGGCCACACAGTACCAGTTTGAGTGCTTATACTATTCTGGTCCAACAACCACCAAGACAATTCTAGGAAGAGCTCCTTGGAGGTGTACATATACTTTGCATGAGCATGAATAGTTATTGTTGTAGCTTTAGGATTGTGGAGTCAAGAGTGCAAAATTAGATAGCCACGCCAATAGGACTATGAGGTTGCAGTTCTCAAGCAAATGGTACTATACAAGTAGTTGTCAATGAATTTTAGTAGCATGCTTGTACTATTTTTTTCTATTATCAAATCAAGTTGAAGGATCAGTAGTTGTAATTTCTAAATGCTTCTTGCCTTCTTACTCAAGTCCTGTACACTTCTAGATAATTCAAGCCTCTGGTATGAGTCACTTTATGTGTTTTCATATTTTCTTTGACGTGATTGTTGTTTATCTCAAAATGGATCATATTTGCTTTGACATTTATGTAACATTGATCTTTGTCCATCTCAAAATGGTGACAACAAATTGCTAAGATGTTGTGATCTCAACTCTTATGTTTTTATATGCTCCTCTTATTATGTTTGGAATTTTTCGGTTCTTTGTTGTACGCTATAGTCTTATATTAAATATCTTGATGTATGACAAGTATATGATAAATATTTTGATGCCCGTAGTAACGTACGGGCACGATCCTAGTGGCAATGAAAAGGCAAACATGTTGTGTGGTCTATCTCTCTTCCCTACCTGTCTCTTATCTCTTTCTCATCTCTCTTCTCGCTCCATCCTCATATCTCTCTTTCCGCTCTGGCAGTAGCACGGAAGCTTGCCTTTAGGCGTAGGCAAGCTCTATGGTGAAGCACCATGAAAACAAGTTTATGTGTGAGTTTGCAGTGGGATATCAAAAGTTAATAAAAATAGGACCAACTGGGAGAAGGGAAAACTTTTATATGGAAATTCTAGTCCTCTACAACCTAATGATCTATAACTTTGTATCTTAATTTTAAGTCGCTTATTACATTCTCAAATAGTCACATAAAGGTCCACCTATGTGGCTGTTGACGGTTCGAAACCGCGTTCAACTTCACCGCAAGTACATGGAGTGACTTGGTGCTTTTTTCACCAAGAGAGGGGACCCCCAAGGTTCTTGTCAATCCACGAAGCAAGAGGATTACTTGCGTTTAACCTAACACTAACTTAGTTGATTAAGGACTTTATGATGTAAAGATTAATCTATAAAGTAAAGACAAACTAACCCTAAATTATGTTAAAGAGAGAGATAGGTGGTTCACGAGTATGAAGAACATATGCCCATGGAGTCTAGGTACTTGAGATGCAATCACCCGAAACATGATAAAACCCCGATCCAATCTATATAAGCATGTGAACAAAGAATTAGGCGTTTCCCTTCCCTCGTACATGTCACTACGCGAAGGTAATCGATACTAACCCTAATGAACACGGTAAGTTGACGTGATCTACGGGAGCAACCCCGAATGCATGGTAGCTTACCTTAAACATTAAGCATCATCAACAAAAGGTACGATAGATATAAGATCCAAACGAGAGTGGGTGACTACACATCAAGATCCATTACAACTCCATGGACAAACGATTACTTTACCCCATCAAGACGTTAGACATGGCACCGTTGAACATGGTGGATGCCCCCGATGGAGTTCGTTTCTCGATGTCCTTCAACACCAGCGGCGCCGTGGCAGGGCCTCGGCGTCCTCCTTCCTCGTGGTGGCCTCCCTTGACCTCGGCGATGATCCTCTTGAATGCTCACTCCCTCGATCAACCCTCTTCCTTGTGGTTGATCTCCCGAGGCTTCTCTGGTCATCTTTCGCGAATGGCTCATCTCCCCCAAACAATTAGGGTTCCACGATCTTATCACCGAAAAAAGGCGGCGGCGAACCGACCTCGAATGGGGGTGGGCCGGCCGGCCTGGCCCATCCGTGGCCCGGTTCGCCTCTGTCTTTTGCCACGTGTCATCTTTTGCACTTTGGGGTTTTTCCTCCTTCGGATGTGGGTTTTGGACGTCGTTATCCCCGCGATCAAGTTAAGGGGTCTTTACGCATGATCTTCCAGTCTTTTCATCTTGGTCCTCAGAGATTCTTCATTGAAGCACATTGGTCCTTACCACCTTTGGAGTCAAGTTCACGCATGGTCGGAGCCTCTTGATCATCATGTAAATCGTCCTTCGAACCGAGTGCATCTCTTCTCATTTAGTGCATGACTTCCTGCGTAAACATAATACTCCAAAACACACATCTAACGATGAACTTGTTATATCATTAGTATGCCTAGTGACGGGTTAGTTCCAAAATGAAATTCAAACCATAACATAACAAGTGTTCTTGGTTGACAGAAATCGACCGCCAACATCCCCCCACGCTTAGATCTTGCGCGTCCTCGAGCAAGTTGCTCAAAAATTGTTTATCCACGGAGTTGAAACATGCTTCTTCAATTCTTTCCTTTCAAGTTAGTCGATCATTCATCTTTAATATAAGAGACATGAAACAAGATCATAATGTAACTATGGGCGTTTAGAAATTACCAATTCAAGACTTACCCCACAACTCATACCTTTTCACTAGAGATATTCGACTTCATCCATACTCGCTTTCTTACTTTCGTCGGAGGGTTTTTACAAACTTTTAGAAATAAAATTCCTGCACAAAGCATTAGACAAAGTCATTCTCCAAGTTCTCACATGTCACTCATTTAAAGTGACTATCCAAAATAATTTCATAAACTCTCACCTCCCACAAGTCTCTCATTTATAATGTAAGGTGGAGCTATAGGTGTGGCTAGTGAAGCTAGCACAAGTATTATCAAGTTAGGAAAATCCTCTAGTGGTTGTTCACCTTCCAAGCCAATGATCATGAGAATTAAACCATAATGTAAGGGTATCAAGGATGAGAAGATTTAGAATGGTGGACATGTGCAAAGTGAAAAAGAATAATGACTTCAAGGCACTAATGATGTCCTCGATGTCGGATTGCACATGGTATGGAATATCAAAGATTCGTCCTCAACATCGTCGCATCTTTCCTTGCACTTCTTTTGATCTTCATTTGACTTATCATCCCTCACTATACCTCTCTTGCTTTGCCTTGGATTTTTCTCTTTTTCCTTCTTTTTTTTTTCTCTTTTTCTTTCTTCTCTCTTTTTTTTTCTTCTTCCTTGTGTGCACGCCCACACATACATACATACATATATACATACATACATATATATATATGTATATATATATATATGTATAGAGGTATATTATATAATACCCTGAGCCCTCCGTGGAACCTGTGTCCGCGTCCGACCGCACCCGGTCACCTCCCCCGGTTTTTCTTTCTTCCAGTTTTTTTTCTCCGGTTGTTGACCGTGATATAGATCGTGGGCGTCCTGATCTGTCTGTTTCAGTTCTTTCTCCCACCTTCCCTGCTCCGTTGTTGTCGCTGCTGCTCGCCGGCCTCCGTCTCCCGAAGTCACAGATCCCCGCCGGAGCTTCATCGCCCAATACTACAGAACGAGGTATTAACGACCTGAGGTCTGCCGTGGCTCTTAGCTTTCAGCGCGACGACCAAAAAAAATCACCGTCATCATATGATGGGATATTGTGGTCGCTAATTAAGCTGGCATCAAATCTGATAGATAAACTAGAATCGCATGATCTCCTATCCATCGTATTCATAGACTCTGTTTTCTCTTCCTCACAGATCCGTTTCCAAGGGCAGTTAGTAGTCGCGTGAGCCGCCGTCCCCGTCGCCTTCCTCGAGCGCCTCCCGTTCTGACGGCTCGCAGTGCTCCTCTACCATGCCGAGGACCATTCTCACCAGTGCCCCAGCGGCGGCATGATCCAGTAGAATGCGCCGTGGCAGAGTGCCAAAAACAGGACAGCCGACATCAGATTTGGTTGGTATTCCTCTCTCCGTCCAGATCCATTAATCGCTATGCATAGAGGGCGTCCTATCTATTTCGCATCTACATTTCCCCCCTGTAACTGAGAATCTGAGTTCTAATCCATGGCTAATTTTCTAGTTAAACAAGTCACATTTGAGATTAGCGGGTGGCACTACTATGTTCTTTGTAAATTCACCTAGCAGAGCTCTGGTGTCTCCAATTGCAGCATCAGATTAAATGAATCGGTGCCATCAGAACATGATTTTACTTGTTTGATTTTGTTTTTCAGTAATGGTTACAAGAAAAAAGGTTTAACCAATATCGGAACTTAATTCTGTAACCCCATGGAATCAAACTTAATTCAGTTACATAACCAGCACATCGATCAATTATTTTCTGAACCAGAGGAAATCCTTTTTTTTGGCAATGGTGATTGGTGATTATATGATCAGAGACAACATTGGAAGTAGGTTTCATATCAGTAAATTATTGCACATATGGTTGTAAGCTTGCAAAGCTTTGCAAGTGGAAACCGGAACAATTCCTTTATCTAAAAAATGGGTTATGGATGAACATTTGTTTTAGATGGATAAATGTATATTGAGACCAAGAATTTATTTTCAGTCTAGATTTTTTTTCAAGTCATCTGAAATTCTGTCTCTCTGACATTAACCTGAATAAGGAAACTCCTACATTTTTCATGTATAAGTTGGGACTTAGATGGATCGGTGTTATCCTTTCTTTTAGTCTTAGGATAAAGATCGATTTTCACAGGCACTCTAATAATTTTCTGATTAACCGTTGCATGTGTTTCCTTCAGATAGCTGGACTCTCTTCTTCTAATTAGGCAAGTTCATATGATCTAGAATCTCACTTTATTCAACAATAATTGTTGTTGTTGGCTTTTAACATTTCCATGTTCTTACAGGTGGATTTATTAGACATTTCAATGTTTGATATCTTCATGATTTTAACTGTAAGTGTTTCAGTGATCTCATTTTGATGTATTGTTTTTTTCTTGTTGGCATATCCTGCCATAGTGCCATTTAATCAACTGATCTGCCATGGATATCCACCAACTGTTGCAATATGGAAAACATATAATCCCGATTGTGAATCTCCCTTAAATAATCATGTATTCTGTTCATGCCCAGTGTTTTCCTCCTTCTGCTTTGAACTGCTGACAGGGTGGTACCTTGCAAGCAGATCGCTAGGCATTGATTTAAATTTTAGCCCCGATTTGTTTAATGTCTCAGTTATTTCAATTGAATTCACATGCTCATGGTAGCGCTGCTTGCATGCAGGCTCCAACAAAGTTCAGTCTTTGACCTCATACCGCAGGCAATCATAGTCAACTGATAAAGGTATGTACTGAATAGAATGCCTTTAAACTTGCTAATCGAGTAGAAGCAGAAAAAATATCAGTATGTTGGACATCTTGTTAGTGGGAAATAATACGAATTGATTCCACATGAACGGTGATGAGTTCTGAACTGCTAGGTGTTTGCCGTATTGTGGAGGATGTCACATATTGTTGTGTGGTTCAACTCTGTAGCAAGTCTTAACATTTTACTTAGCAATTATCGTTTTTTATGATCGGTGGATTATCTCATCAAATGTAGTGACTTCCTGTATACTTAGCTAGTAACCACAGCCCGCAGTAAGCAGCAACACTGGTACTAACGTAGTCTTTGCATATTCGTGAGAAAGCATGATTATTCATGGTCAATTCAAAACGGTAATTAAACAAGGACGCCACTCCCATTCTGTTGCAGTTAGCACAAATTGCAGCCGAAAGTAGGAAGAGTAACAGGGGATTGAATCATGGATAACTGCTGATTAAAGCTCTCATTATGTGTTAACACAGCTTGCCTCTATTGAACTATTTGCTGCTTGCTGAAATTGGTTTATCTGAACTTGCCTTGCATGTGGGCTCCGGCAGGCGCCCGCAGGCTGCTTGCTTTTTCCCTGCAAAGCCCAGTAGGATATTGCGGTGCTGAAAATATGCATCGGCGGGCTCCTGCAGGAATACATAATTTACCTAGCCGGCTGATGTCGATAGCCTGCGGGCGCCACACGCCTGCATGCATCCTTACTCATTTTTTAGGCAAAACCAGATGCAGAGGTGATTGTATCGCATCATTTTCTTAATGGTGTACTAAAACCAACATTTGTTTATAGCTTTGTATCCACAAGAATGCTACATATTTCCAAGTTTATTTTGATCTGGAGTTTTTGATGCTATGTTTTGCTTTTCGAACCAGATTGTTGAATTGCATAATGGAGAATGGATAGTATAAAATTGATCTAATCCTTTTACTCCAATTTCAGCTGTGGAAATCCATGATTGGTTTTTTGTAAGTTTAATGTAACTAGGTTCCACTAGATGTCCTATGGCTTCATAAACCTTTCTGATATCTGAAACCTTTTTTTAGTTTGGTTATGACAAATGGACCAGCTGATATGTAGTTGTATATAAATCTTTCAGCTGATATGCTCCAAAATGATATAATTATGCAGTACCCAGGGAACAGAATAATATTCTGTGCAAATTATTTTTATCAACTCATATCAACTCCAGTTACATCTACATGTCTACACTTCTCTACAAATTTCAGTGTCATTTGTCGATATGGGGTTCTGTCATAGGACTATTATAGTTGCTGCTCGGTTGGTTCAAGAACAGATGAGTTTTTTGGGCAGTGGCAGATTGATTCTAAACTTAAATTGCGTGCATGGTTATAAATCCACAAATTGTGCTTAATCCAGTTAACTGTAGTGGTAAACTAGGCAGCATTTTCAGGTTGCTATGAGATGGTAAAATTTTTGAAATATAGCTATGTATGGGTTGATGTGAGATGGATTTTTTTTTTCAAAATGCCCCACTGTACATCTAAAAGCAAAGAATTCAAACCTATAGCTGCTATAGGTTCGAATAAATTGCTTTCAGGGATACAGCGAGGCAAGCAGCTATAGGTTTGAAATTGTTCTCCCTGAAAGCAATTTATTGAAATGTATAGCTGCTTGCTTCTTCAGTCTTGTTACAGAATGATGGGTAGTGGGGTGTCTATACCTTAATTGATATATAGAAACAAACAACTAGTTCAATCAAAAGACTGCAGCTTGTTACCTTGCTAAGGTCATTCTAGTTCATTTTGCTAATTTGCATCGGTTGCTTTTCAGATTCTCTTTTCTTTTTTTTTTTTGCTAATTTCAGATTCTCTTTTTAGTTCGCAGGATGCAAAGAAGATGAAAATTGGTTGACTTCACACAAAAGAAATGGTGTTCTGGAACTGAATACTGATCTCGCTATGATCAAGTGCATTTGTGAACTAGTAGGTCAATAGTAAGGTTTTATGAACAGGGTTGCAAGCCACCATTGGAAATTACTTCTATCATATCTACAACAGCTGTATATTTTTTTGTATTCCAACGTGTAAATGTGGTTTTTGTGGTATGTTGGCTGCGTACTGGTGTAATCAATGTGAAGAGGTTGCACGATTAAACCGAAGCAGTACTTTGCTAATCCTTGGTCGTGTCAACATCAAGAATAAAAAATCACAGAGCCCTAGTTGCATGCCCGTGAAAAACCCATCTATCTCGTTCGGGGGGAAAAAAAAAATCAAAATCACTACCCGTGAAAAGAGCCCCAGTTGCATGCCTGTGAAAGACGCATCTATCTCATTCGGGGAAAAAAAAATCAAAACCACTACCCGTGAAAACGCATCTACCACACTCGAAAAAAAAATCAAAACCACGTACGCGAAGGAAAAACCGTAGCTACAAAATGGCGCACGTGTGTGGGGCACCGAGAAAGAGGCTCGGGTACTGAATAACTATTCAGTACCCTGGGTACCGAATAGCGGAGTCTATATATATGACATGGATATTCACCACGCTGCATGGTGAATATTATTCAGCGCGCGCCGTTTGCTATGGATGGAGTTCTGGTGATTGCTGTTAACCACAAAATTACTTCTTTTTTGCTTCTGAGTAGTAAAAAGAGATTCAGGTTGTTTTTCGCATCCGTTTTTTATTTTGGTTGATAAATCTCGACGGATTTGTAGGAATCATGCTGGGAGGATTCAACGAAGGCACGGGAAAACTGATTTTTATAGCGCCGGCCGTCGTCGAGTGTCGTTGTTGTCCATTGAAGGGAGCCACCGCCATTGCAGCCGTACTTGGAGGAGGATGACATTGGGCAGCCATTGTGGGAGAGACGACAGCCAGGCATCTCTAGCATGGTCCAGTTGATCACCACAGTTGAGGGGATGCAGTATCCAGACGTATACGTATGTATTATTCATGCATGTTGTATCACTACATGATAGCTGAATGTTAATATGCCGCGTAATTCTTGTTGACTTTTTTGCATTTGCATTGCATACATGCAGTATTGACTGATATTTAATATGAGAGATTTTAGGGCTAATTAACATATGCATGTGCGTGTAGGAGAGATACAGCAAGACATATTTTAAGGAGCAACATGAATGATATTTAACGTAGCTTGGGCAAGGTATTGATTGACATATACTTACTACTTTTCACTCCGAGTAGTAAATTAATATCACGTGGTCGTGGCTGCGGGGAGGCTCCCTAGGCTTTGTGTTTTACTCCGTTTTCATATGAAGAAATAAAAACCTTCTCTTGTTTGATTAAGCAACTCATTTATTTACTTCCACGGGAAGCTGAACCCTGATACAAGTCGGCAATACTTTTGGGCGTGCTGATTCTCCAAGGCTCAATCACATACGTGTCCTCAGCTGCTTTGTCAAAGGCGGATGGCGCCACGGCTTGCATATACACCCAGATTTACTCCTTTGGCGCTCGAGTAGTAAAATATATGATCCACGGTAGTAAAATCTTGTATGTGGCCGGCGAATCCTATACACATGTAAAATCCTTGCACGTACGGTTGCCGGCTACTAGCGTTGCGGAATTGCATGGAGATTGTCACTAGCAACATATACGCACACATTCATCAGTGGAGAGAGATAGCCTTTGCATGAATGAATCACACAAATTTGATTTTAGGGTGTAGTAATCTTTATATAGAACAAGGAGTGTCTTTTTTAAGACTAGCTTTACATGGACAAGAGGAGAAAGTTGCTACATAAACAAGGAGTAGCCATTTAAGATCAAAGGAGTAATTTTAAAAAGAGCATATAATTAGGTTCTATATTGGAGTAATTATTTCTATATCGAAGAGCAGTAGCAGTTTAAATTATTTTTTCATATAACCAGGAGTAATTACTTCTACATTGTATTAATGTAACTTCTCAAGAGTCACTTGTAGTAAATATCACTCACAAAATTTTTCTTCTCAGTATTATTCCTTTGATCGAAATATTTTTCTATTGTCTTAATATTACTCTTTCATACATGTTGTAGTAAACATTTGATTGCCGTCTTAGTATTAGTGGTCAATACCGGAGAAGTATTCTACGAATAATAGAGAAGTAATTTCCTAGCCACCAAAGGAGTAATATTCTTATATGTAGAACAAAGGGTGATCCAAGGATGTCTACCTCTGCCACCACATTTTCAGCATGCTGATTGCCGCTTGCACCGGAGCTGCCACCACGGCCTTGTTAGCACCATACGCATGCACGATCCTGTCGTCTAGGTCCGCGACGAGTGCATACCGCGACGATGAGTGACAACAAGGGGTCAATGCGATGGTGCCCTGGTGGTGCGACTAGCTTGAAGAAAACCAAAGACTAGGCTGCAGAGAAATTGGGAATGACGATGATCTACTACAAATGCTGCAGTGCTCATGCACAGTACCATCAGATGATGTTGGTCCCACTAGACACAAGCAGCGTATGTAATACAGCTTGATTGCCATGTAAACAATTAATAAGGGAGACACAAAGGGTGATATTCTTATATGTAGAACAAAAGGTGACCCAAGAGTGTCTACCTCTGCGACCACTTTTTCACCATGTTGATTGCCGCCTACACCGGAGCAGCCACCACCGCCATATTGCCACCACACGCACGCATGACCCTGTCGTCCAAGTCCGCAACGAGCGCTCCAAGTCCGCAACGAGCGCATACCATGACAGTGAGTGCCACCATGAGTCAATGCATCGGTGCCCTGGCGGTGCGACTAGCTTGAAGAAAACCGAAGGCTAGGCTGCAGAGAAATCAGGAATAACAACGATCTACTACAGAGGCTCTAGTGCTCATGCGCATTACCAGCAGATGGATGGTGGTCTTGCTGGAGACAAGCAACATATGTAATCAAGGTTGATTGACGAGGAAACTGTCAAACAAAGGAGACCTGGACTACATTTTTATAGCAGCAGATTTCCCAACATGCATGCATGCGTAATTATTATGCAATTAGTTTGTAGGGAGTAAATAGTGAAAGAATTTTACTAGCTAGGATCTGTAGCTGTGCTAACGGAACGGAAAACACCGTGAGGGTGTTAAATATTAATCAACACCCTGACCTATGAATAGCAGCTACCGATATATATATATATATATATATATATAGTAGTTATATTCTATACTCTGGGTATGAAATAACTATTCCATACCCGAGCCAACCTGCCACGAGCCACCCGCGCGCGGCTCCACACCACGACTGGTTTTTTACCGGTTTTTTTCCACCGGTCCTTCCATGCCCCCACGTCGCTACTGTGGATCCAGAAATCCGCGGCAGTTTTCCTGAATCGACGCCGTCCCCCACCGTCGCCGCCCACGGCCCCCGTCCTCATGCGCCTCCGTTCCGCCACCGCCGCCGACTCCATCCCTCCACCGCCGCCGCCAACGCTCCCAGTTCTCGTTCGCCCGAGTTCCTCATCCGCCGAGCCCACTCCCCGCCCGCCTGCTACCCCGTCCCCTCGCCGCCGGCTCCGAACCGCCGCCCGCTCGCGAGCTCGTTGTGTCACCGCTGCCTCGGTCCTCTGCACGCCTGGGCCCCGTTCTGTGGCCGCCGGTCCCGCCGCCATGTTAGTGCTGTGGCGGCCGCTTCGTTATCCCTCCCTGCCACTCAGATCCGAGGGTGGGCCTAATGGATTGTGCCACAAGCTGCGGGAGCTAGCCGCTCGGTGACGGTCGTCGGCGCCATCCTCCTGCTCGCGACGAGTCATTCCCCTTACGGCGGCCAATAGCGGCACCTCCTGGATGGGTCCTCATCGTGGGCGTGAGCACGAACCGGATTTGCCGACCTGACAACCAAATCGTGGCGGGGGCTTCGTCCTCCAGGCGAGCGGCGGTGTGGCTGTACCCTCCCCTTCTAGAACCGTGAGGGATTGCGTGGATGCGGATGGCCTCCAGGTTCTTGTGCCTCGTCCGTGCAGACGCAATCACATGAGGCAACAGCAACACTCTCGGTAATCAGGTGAGCAGCTGTGTTTGATGTTGGTTAAATTGATTTGGATGCATATAAATGTTTCTTACGGTCAATTTTGGATGGGGCTTGTGTAGGCAAAACATCCATGATGGCATGCTGCTGAGGCTAATGAGATCAGGAATTCTTCTGATGAAATTGATCTTGGGTGTGATTCATGTTCAATTAATCCTATTTCTAATTTTAATTTATGCTGCTTCGTGTAGATTTAACACCACTGGAGAGGTGGATCTTATTTCCTCTGATAATCCTTCAACATGGTACTTGCTGTTTTTGTAACCATATTGCCTCTCTGTTGTTTTTCTCTAGATTCTTGCATGTATGCTAATCCCCCTTTCCTTGTGATGCAGTCGTGCTGACAGATTCATCTGCTCGACGATGATGAGGATAGTCCCCCAACCCGAGAAAGCGTGGCGGCGGCACAACAACCCCCGCATAAGCTCACCTGGGTTGATCTGCTCGACGACGATGAGGATAGACTGGGCACAGCCAATCCAAGCACGAGAGGGAATTCTGGATCCGCATCAGACCCACGGGACGGCGGCTGGAGGCAGAGTTGCAGCCAGGTGTGGGTAGGCGTTAGCAGCTGTTGGCCTGTTGCAGCATCAGAGAGCAACGTGGTGAGTTATGTGCTCCCTCTTTTCTCTATTTCCATTGTCATGTTGTCTATTTGTCTTCCAAATTACTGAGAATGGGGAGGAGATGTTTGTTTTGGGAGTTTTTTTTTGGAGGAATGGTTAGTAATACCATGATTCTACAAAATAATTTTCCATAACCTACACAAGACTCTTCTTGCAGGAGAATGTGCATTCAGTGATCAACTCCCCAATAGGACATTGTATATTCAGATATCAAAATCCCTAGATAGGTAGCCAGTTAACAAACTTTAATCATGCACGTGGTTTTATGTGATTGAACCCATAATCAGTTCGTGCTTATTTCGCATCAAACAATTTGCAGTTCTTCATACTTGCAACTCCTATACTTGTGTGGTCAGTCCTGGCACCTGACAGAATCAACTGAAAATCAATAGTTACTATGACCTAAGATATTTGCATATCATGAAACATCATACACAAAATGGCACGATCTTATTTTAGTTAAAACATTTGTATACTTCCACAGTTATAAATGATCAAGATTACTCAGGCTGCCCCATCAAACCGAGCAGGGTGTTCTTCCAGCAGCTCCCCCTTCCCTAGATAGGCGGCGACTGGCAGCTTGCTGCGCATCATGATTCATTATCCTCCGTGGCAGCTTGCTGATCTTCTCCTGGACCCCCGATTTCTGCAGGAGGGGCATTTGATTCCCCCTCCTGAAGCTTATTTCCCATATTGGTGGCAATGATTTGTCACAATTTATAGAGGTTGATGAATTAAATCGAGCACTGGACGCCTTGTTGAGTTTTCAGTCTATCAGCAGTCTTAACAGTAATGGCTGGGTGCAGAAGTAGCTAGTTCAGCTTTTTATTTATTTATTTTCCGTCCCAAATTTAGTGACAACTTTGTCAGCTAGGACTCTCACTATATCCTAGTAAATCTCCATCAGAATTCATTGTTTGTATGTGTGATATGTAGATAGAATCTGCAGAAATGAAGCACTTCGTTTATGCTGATCATAGCTGTTTAGTTAGTCTGTTTAGTCATTTCCTGCAGTATAGTAACATTTCAACATTTAATCGAGCTAATGGGTGATGGCTACTGCCCAATATATTGCTGCGGTGGATGGCTGTAGCTCCACCCATGGACATTCCAAAACACCTGAAATGGGTTGCAACTCATGTCTCATTTTTCATCACTGAAAAATCCTCATGAAACTTTTCTAGCCTGTTGACCAAGTTCAGTTCAATGCACTGCAGCTGGTATTACAGTTTGTTGTGGCAATTTAACCTCACCTCCGGGCTTGTAGTTGTAGATTGTATCGATAGGCCAATCACTTTCAATTTCTAATGAAATATTTAAGTTTAGGAGAAATGTGCTCTAAAAAAACGAGCGCGTAATGATTAGTTATATGTTTGGATGGATTAAACCAATGCACACTTGATCTAATGGCTGCAGCTTCTAGTTATATAGAGATTCTAAACTATGCTCTTGAGTCCATAGGCTGCCTAAGAAGATTAAGTAAGACCTATTGTGGTCGGCTTCACACTAGTAAAGATGATAATGTTCTGAGATTTTATAGTTTCATTGACTCACAATATATAGACTACTACTGCTTTGGCACTTACATTTCTAAATTTTTGCAATAATTTGAGTATCATTTATTGATTTGGGTATTCATGTTAACATATATTGCCAACAATTTTATTCGCTGGGATTTATTGCTTTTCCATTAGGTAAAGATATGACAGGTGTGGGACTTTCAAACCTCTGTACTTTGATTTAAAATAATTTACATCTTCAGTTCACTTAATGGATGCTGTTTCATTTGTTCCAGAGATCCGGCAAGGCAGAGTGTGTTATTTTCATTTGTTCCTCCTATTTTTCCTGTTTTATTACTATAATTATTGTTTCTTGCAGGTGCGATCAGCAGATATGAGGGTTGTGATGCTGCATTACCTACCTTTTCACAGAGAAAACAGGGTCGACATGTTGCCTGACGAGTTTCTTCAGTTTCATCTTAAGGAGTCCACTTTTCATATTTGATCACAAATGTATTGTGTTCTAGCCAGATTCATCACAAATGTATTTCATGCCTCTGCATCTGGCGTTTCATTGTATATTCATGTTCCCCTTGTTAATCCTATTATCTTGTTGAGCAAATTAGCTACAATTAAGTAAATGCACTCTGTTGTGATGGACACGATTCTAATCAGTAAATGCACTCTATTGCATCATGCGTCTTCTCAAATACTCATTTGCAATCAATATTAAACTCCAGCTGAACATTGTGTTTCATGGAAAGGTCATCAAGTGGAATAACAATTCTAAGATTATTTTATTATAAAACTTTATTGGTGGCGTACCCAGTTTTTTTGTGCCAAAAAAAAAAATTGGTGCCTTAGCCGCGGATGTAGATGGACACTAGCATTTATGTGCCTCTACATCTATCATGTTGTGCACTTGCAATATTTCTGTTTCACATACTATAGTTTTCCTAAAAAACGTTCTGGTTTTATAATTGTATGACATTTGCAAGTGTTTTATTCAGCATATAGGTAAGTACAAGTTAGAAAAAAAATACACGTTAAACTTGCTCAGTATACTATCACAATTTGTGATGCGTGCAGATCTGACACATACATTCAACACGAAGTAGACTATATTTTTATAGAATAAAAATCACAGAAAATCTAGACAAGATTAAATGAACGGTACAAAAACTAAGAAAGTACACCTCTAAAAAAATCAAGAGAGCTATATGAATGAAATAAAAAAGGATTAGGATCCAGAAAAGTATAGAACTAATTTACAGATCTTGAACCTACAATCTAACATGTGATTGTCATACAAGAAGTAAACCAAATAAACTACATGTGTACTCCTGCCTCCACCTACATGACAAATGAGCATATGGTTTCTTTGGGATACATAATTGTGCCATATTATATATATGAAGCAGGGTCATATTACAGGCATACAAATGGATGTCTCAGAAGGACACGAACCATCATACTAACATGAATTTTCTACACTCTTGAGTTATTTCGCCATTCACCTTATCTAACAGCTTGTTTGGATGAAGCAATCTGCTCGAATGTTACCTTGGAGCTGCAGGATGATGGAAATAGTTCAGAAGAACCCATATATAATAGATACTAGATAGCTAACGAAAATATAAATCAACATAGATGAGTGGAAGAGGGGATTAGACATCCTCGGATTTGCATGGAATCATTGCACGATTTGCTGACACGGTGACACCAAACCTAAAACACCAGACTGATTTGAGGGGCCGAATACCGTCAATGTGAAGCAATTTCCACTATGATGGAGCTCAGAATCAGAGCTGTTGCACATTAAGAAACTCATGAGAAACAGTGAAATTGTAACACTTTTTGGAAGTACAAAGCTTATTCCCTGCAAAATTTTCTACAATGTGGAAGACCAAAGCTTCATAACATTTGGAATGATTAGTGAACTATATTGATCCAAAATTATTAATATCAGACAGTCAAACCAACCAGGTCTGCACCTAGCAGGCTAGCAGATTTGGATTGGCAAATCTTCTGATCAGTATATGTCTTAGGAGCAGTGGCATTAGACCTGATATTTCTTCCAGTATACCATGCTAATGTTAAGATGAAGATAACATTCATTCAAGTATACAGGGAAACAAAAGATAAGCGACCCCTGGCCTGGTTCTGGCAAATTATTGTTATTATTCTGATTGATCTTAAAATATAGTATCATTATGCATCTGAATAATCTGAATAGCATGCTGAATACCTGAATGACTTTTATTTAATCAAATCACTAATGAATATTTTTCTACATTCAAGAAACAACGGTGATGGCATTGATTTGGAACATTAGCTAAAGATGAGCTGATAATACAATGGCATGCTGTGTAGCTCATGTAAACCAGTAGCATTCATATGGAAATAAAGTTACAAAACACGCTAGCTTTACTCTAGGCAATTAGGCTCCCGTCCGCCTCAATTATTGGCAAAAATAAAGAGCAGTGCAAAGTTCAGGAATAATCTACAATGTTATAAAAGGAGATCAAAACTGCATATAATGTCAAAAGGAAAATTTTCCACCATCTCTAAAGCTAGTTCAGTAAACGAAAGGTATGATTCTTCTTATGAGATAATCCTAAAATAATTAATGGCATGGCTACAGGATAAGCAACACAAACTAGGGAAATTATGAATACATAGAAAAATCACTTGAAGCGTAAAAGAAGGATATCAGGATATGGAGAAACAAAACCTGCAGTGCTTCCATCCCAGCGTGCTGTTGTGATTTCTCTAGCACACAAGCTTATTTTAATTAGCCTTTCTAATTCAGAATTAGAAAATCACTTGAAGAGTAAAAGAAGGATATCAGATCGATAAGCTCACTTGAATCCATCAGAGAGCCCATCATGGTCCGAACCATCACACGATCTGAAAGGCTGAGAATGGAGCTGAGTAGCTCAAGACGAAGGTAGGGTCCTGCAGTGGATACGGAGAGTCTTGAGGTAGGTGAAGGACACGAAGCCATTGCCGAAACCGCATCAGGAACCTCGTCCACGACCCTAGCTTGGTGCAGGAGACAATCAACCACAAAAAAGGAAGCAGCTACATCGTGAAGCAGTATAGACCAATCGGAACTCAAATGACCTGCTTATATTTTTTTTCTAAAAGGAATTATGATAATGCTAATAACCAGAGTGTTGAAAGAATGTGCCCCTATGTAATCTCTTCTGGTCTGATGCATTCTTGTAAAAGAATGTCTGAAGCCAAAATATTATCTTCCATTATCTACATAAAAGTGCTAAAAACAAAGCTTAATCTTGCTAGGTGAACAGGGTATTATTCCATACTTTTCAACATCGCTAACCTGCATTTCATTGCTGGTAAGACCCACAATTGTTGTAATCTAAACCCTGCAGGCCAATCTCAATTTTCATTTTTGGTAGCTACTAGCTAGTGATCACTGGAAACATGGATATAAAAATTAAACTAAAAGCATGATTAAATTAAATTGAACAGAATTGTGCTAGATGATTGAAAGCAGAGCTACGAATCAGTATTTATTGTTTCAAGAAAATATATGTTGGCACACATAAAACGACTAAGAGCAGCAGCATCCAGACAATTGCCTTGTTTCGATGGGTCCATCGAGCCTTGATAAGAACAACATGCAAGGCACATCTGGTTATTACCATGACTACTACTAACCATGACTTGAAAGTCATCTTGCAGTGCAACAATCAATTTGTGGATGCACTGCTTCAAACACCGATAGCATTCTGTTCTCCTGAGACAAGAAAAACTTACATGTGTGAACCGTAGTTCCTCTTCAGGAGTATCAACTCCCTCTGCTGTCGCAGCTTCTAGCGGCGTCAGCATACCCCTGCTTGACGTCCCAGCAGCGCTGGTGGCAGCTGGTTGCGGCGTCAGCAAAATCCTCCCAGACACCCCGTCGGCGCTTGTCCCAGACTCATTTTCCACTCCCAAATCCCTTGGGCCTCGTTTGGCAACTCAAGTGTTCATTCCACCGGAGAAAAAAAGCCAGGGGGGTTTGGGGTGACCCCCCGCGGCCCACCAAATCCACTCGTGGCTGAGTTTCCACAGGAGACAGATTCCACCACTAGCACTTGCAGGGACGTGGGTTGGGTTTGGCGGGAAATGTGCTGTGGTTTTTTTTTTACAACAGGAAATGCTATGTTGATTTCGTCACTTGGTCAATAAACAAGCTGAAGCAAATAATTGAATACCACAACTAAGTTCTGAATCATTGTCACTGCAGGAGACAATTGTAAGCCATGTAATAAGAATCCAAGTTCTAACAACATAGTTATGGTAAGAGATCCACCAGTTTACATAGGTCTAAAACATCAATTTTCATACAAAATTCATCCATGAACAAGGATCACAGTGTCTACAGATTATGGTGGCAACATAGCATAGATGACATGCAGGATCAATGACCACCATGAACAAGCTATAGCTATGCACCAGACATGCAAAATGGACTGATGATCAGCAAAATGAACTGGAAGTAGCTCCCACATCTGCATATGTGATCAAGACAAACACAGAAAGCACTTGTCAGACAAAGAAAAAAGCACAGAAAGAACTGATGTGATTTTTAACTGGACCTTTTGATATTATCTTTGCAACAGACACAACAAGAATCTTGAAACCTTGCTGGCCAAGTGAGGGATGCAAATTATAAATTTATCATGTTTAGTCATGGTTAGTCAATTGAGGCTATTTTTCTAAACTGTAATCATGACATAACCTTGACTATTGGAGGATTGTTGTAAGCCACAAGTTTACAAATCTGTATAAACATATAACCAAATAACACATGCATTGAACAGAAAAATGGGAGTGATATTAGGTGATTGCATGACAGTGCTTCAGCTAAGCACCTGTGTTTTCAGCACAGCTCATTGACAGCACTAGGCAGAATTCTTATACTTGCTTTAGGCACTCGCCAAAATAATGGATGGCACTAGAGAAGAGTAGCTCAGATTCATTAAAAAATCGTATCCAAAAAATAGTAAGCACACTAGCACATCATGGCAACAAGAAAAACAAGGTTCTACACCCCCAACCAGCAGGTGATTTCAGGATTAGAATAAAGAAATCAGTTTGGTATAATCAGTTTGGTCTTCCATATATATAAGATTCCAAAAGCATAACAGAACATGCTATAAGGTTCCTAAATCAGGTTATCATTAATCCATTTTTCTAGCAACGACATTCAGTCCATGATTATGAGAAAGAGTAGAAGGTTGCAAGCATCTATGCATACCTAAATCAGGTTACCGTGAATCTTCTTACGTAGCCATTTAAGGCGTGTAGCTTCCTTTGCAGTCATGAAAATGGCTCGATTCTGCGCATCCTTGAACACATCATAGGCATCCATCATCATCTGAAAGATCTTCAATTCCGTCCACAACAGCGATGCACGCAGGAATGGTGAATGTATTTTCAACCTCAGCTTGCTGTTCTTTTCTTTCTAGAAACCTTCCCATCATTTCAACCACCTTGCCATCCTATTTCCTTTTCTGTCCAACCCTTTCCACTTTTTTGCCTGAGGCTGTTGCATCTCTGATTCTTGAACTAGCAACTCCTTTGTCCCTCAAGGAAGTAACAGATGAAGTACCAGATGGTTGCTCAAGTATTCTGACATCATCATCCTCATCATCAAAATGTAACAGATGGGTCTGAAGAAAGAAACATCACCAATGCTTTGCTAAAGGGAAAGGCAAGGATGGGCATGGAATATGGAAAGCAATGGCAAAGTCTGTGCAAGCCAAGCATAAAGATGACAGTCATTCTAAAAAAAAGATAAAGATGACAGTCAACATAACAGGAAAAAACATGTCAAAATTAGCTTCGTCAAGGTGCAACACTATGACAAGGTTTGGTTCCAGATGCCATAACAAACAGGGAAAAAAGAGAGCAAGTGACAAGTGTTGATCTTCACAATTTATTACTAGACCACATCATCACAAGTTAACAACCATCAACATAGCTGTACACTTGAAGACCCATGTTGTTTACAGGATTATGGACAATATTAGATAATATAATGCAGCAGTAGCCATAATTGCTCAATAATGTTCCTCTGTTACTTGACAACAAATGTGTATTTATGACTTAACATTTACAAATGCCCGAGACAAATAAATCACGTGATGAGGAAATTCTTTTGAGACTGACACAATGAGATCGAAACTGTACGTTACCTGAAAGCACGAGTCACTGTTCCAAACCCCAGGAGCAGAGGAGATGCGAGGTGTTGGTCCTTGGTAGCCTGGTAATAACACACAGTACACCATACAGAAAAAAGTAGATCAACATCGATATATGACGCAGCAGAATATACATTGGTAGTTACACAAGCAAGAAAGGCAAGCAAAAGAATGATCAGCACTGGATCGATTACATTGCCTAATGGAATGTTTATATACATGATGAATCAGCACTAGATGTCACTTATCCTCCTGTTATGATGAATGATTCATGCTTCTGTTAGCTAGACTGTTACGCGATTGGCTTATTATACATACCTTGTAGCTTCTGTTTTCTTTTTTAGTTTTGAAGTTTTTTTAATGAACATGAACTGTGTAATAAAAGCTAAATTAGTAGCTAGGAATCAAACATGTAAACTGGAGTATATATACGAAGTTAAAATCGTGCCGTCACAGCTAGCAAGAAGCCCTCTCCTGGCGGATCTTGGGTAGCACATGAGCAATTATTTAACCTAGCATGGAGGAGAAGGAGAGGGGAGGGGAGAAGGACGATATGCACCTGGAGGAACCGAATCAAGGTCGAAGTTGGAGGAGAAGTCGCCGGAGGCGCCGCTGCTGCCGCCGCCGCTGCCTGACAAACCCTAGCAAGAAAAAAGGAATGGGGAGGGGGTGAGGCGGAAGAGGAGATGGAGGAAGGGGATGAGACAGAGGAGGAGATGGAGGGAGGGGAAGAGGAGACATACCTGTCCCGAGCTCGCCGCCGGCACCGCGAGGGAGAAAGCAGCGGCGGCGTCGCCTTCCGCGGGAGGAAAGCGCGACGCGCAGCCGTCCCTCGCACGAGTGCCGTCCCGTTGTGCGGTGGTGTGGACCAAAACTCGGGTGGATCGGAGTGGATTGGGGTGGGCCAAAAACCAAAACCGAAGTTGTCAAATGCAGTTTTTGGGCCAGCAGGAGAGTTCGTCCACGCGTGGGCTGGAATCCGCTCGTCGCGGGGATTCGACCAGATTCCACGTCGTTCCCCCTGTACCCAAACGAGGCCTTGGTGGCGTCCTCAACCCTTGCCTCAGCAGCACCTCCGTCGCCGTCGACCCACCCATTGAGGACGGCGCAGCCGTCAGATTAGGTGCTTGACCCTCCGCCGAGGACGGCCCCTGCGCCGAGCTAGCTCCCGCCGCAATCGCCGCTGCCGGAATTGCATCACCGTCGGAGCCATCGAATTGCAACCTCCGGCGATTCATACCAGCCACAAAAGATTGACTGGGGCAGCGGCCGGTCTGTCCCGTCTTCGGACGCCGCCTGCTTCGGTCGATCCCGAATTGGATGCATGCGGTTGCGAGTTGGCGGATCCCGTGGCCTGCGCCGCCGCTCGCCGGGCCGGCCAGGACCGCACGGAACGGACTCGGATGGAAGAAACCGGCGGACTCGCAACTCTCCTTTTTTCGTCGCCCACGACGGGGGGGAGACCCGGTTGACCGCCGGCTCGCTCGCGCTCGCTCGGGCTCGTCCCAAAAAAAAAACCGGCGGTGAACTCGGGCGCTCGCGCGCTCGTGGACGCTGGGGTGCGATGGGCTGGCTCGGGTACGGAATAATATTCCATACCCGCTGGCCTATATATATATATGTGTGCGTGTGTGTGTGAGGATTTTCTATCACGGGTGGTAGATGTCCACCCAGCTATGGTAGCTACCCATGGTATCTAGTGTGGACACATGTGTTGATGGCTCACGAGCGACGTTAGAATCTGTTGGCCACACGGAGTTCCTGTGACTAGGGATGGATTCGGATCGAATACGCACGGATACGAATTCAGATGTCACTATTTACCACATTTTAATTCGAATTCGGATACGAATACGAATATTATCGAATACGAATACAAAACGGATATTTCGAATTCGGATTCGCATTCGAATACTTACTTGATTTATAACATGGAGTCATAATGAGTATCAATTTCATTTGTCGATGGTTTTATAATTGATAAAATCATATTATAAGTAGAGAGTAAATTATGATCATTGACATAATAGATATCTTATTGCAAATAATATACCTATTATTAAATAAATAAATTATCACAATAAATATAAAATAAGTATTTTTTGTAAATATATAAACATCTTTGAATAGTAAAAATAAGTACATAAATACATTGAAATATAATTTATTTATTTGCTAAATAATATGATGTATTTAAAATTACTATGATTAGCCACATTAAAATTAATTAATAAAAGACCATTATATAATCTGGAAATATTAGGTTAACATAATTAGTTAGTTGTCATATATATATTTTTTAATTGTTAAAATTGTGTAAATTATTATTTTATTAGTAATATTAAAATTAACATCATTTGTAACTAGTATTTAGTAATATAAATTAATTTTAGATGGCTTCTATGGGTACTTTATTCTTTGCGGATACGAATATTGTCGAATATGTCGGATTTTTGTCGAATAATAGCGGATATCGTCGAATACGGATAATGATGAAAATCGAATTCGAATACATCCATCTGACATCCATATTAAAAACGAATACAGATACGAATTCCATATTAGCGTTTTTGGTGGATACGAATACAGATAATTCGGATTTTCAGACATCCGAATCCATCCCTATCTGTGACCCTTGCGTCTAGGGGCGGACCTCGGGTACGCTGCCGTCGTGCAGGTGGCCCAGTATACGACCGGCAGTGGCTGTGCTTGTGCAGTCACACACGCATCAAGCAGCGGTGAGCTAGAGTGCAAGCAGACGCAAAAAAGAATGCTCCCATTTTTTTTAAAGTTTCGCTTCCGTATTCTGGCGTGTATTCTGCTTTTCATTTTTCCTTCACATCAATGCATGCTAACCTGGAGTACGTCCAGCAGGGAATTTTTTATTTGAACGTAGGTTGTCTCAGAACTGACTGATACGAATGTTTAGGCATTAAAGTTTAATTTTTATCACATCGAAGCTTTGGATGTTAATGAGAAGAATTAAATACTCCCTCCGTTTTATAATACTTGTCGTTTTAACTTTTCTAGATACATTATTTTTCTATGCACTTAGATATAACATTATGTCTAGATACATAGCAAAAAGAATATATCTAGAAACCTAATTATAAAACTAATTACACAAATGAAGAATTAATAGAATCGTCTCTACAATTAGCATTCAATTTTTTGAACAAGCTGAATGATCAAATGTTATGATAAAAATCAGTAATGACAAATATTTTGTAAAACAAGAAGCATATTGTAATGATTTTTTAATTATATGAATGATGAAGTTCACGCTTCACATAAAAAAATGGTCTCCTTCAACTGTGTGAGTGGACCATGGCACTCGAGCGTTGTTTTTTATTCACTGATGCCAATCGAGATAACTGTTGTTTTTACCCTGCATTCATAGGCATGCAGAGGCCAAATGCAGATGCGCATGACCTCAACCTGACACCAGCCAGGGAAGGCTTTCTTGGCAGCACACCCGTGGTAGTAAACGGTGTTAGTGATGCCGTGGATGTTGCCGGCAAGCAAAGATCCTTTCTCGTGATAGCACTGATGCCGTCGCATGTTGATCGAGCGGTTGCAAGCAGATGGGGTAGCAGCCACCCAGGGATGGATAGCTACCACCCATGATAGGAGGTTATTTTCTACAGCCACAAAATACCTTATTCTGTGGCCAGGCCCTCGGACGATCCAGGTTGGTCTGATCACTGGTTCCCGCTTTTTCCTCACGGCTTCAATCGTCGTTGTTACGAGCCGAGCGAGGTTCCCGGCTGGCTTACCAGCGACAGGGAGCCGGGCGGTCATTACGAGCCAGTGTGGTAATTATTATACGACATAACTGGCGGACCGTCCAGGAGCGTTGCCGCCGTATTCAACGCGTCATGACTACGTGTTGATTCATAATCACAGGGCAAATCGACGCGGATGACGCCTGGGTCTGGTTACTTGCATTGTGTTCCAACATCTTGCCATATATAGTCGTAATTTTCCACAAACAAAATCCCGGCACCCAGTTTGTTGCGATTCTTGTTCCCTGGGGATCAGCAGATTGGCCGGGCGCAGTTTAACCTGCATCTACAAGCCCTGCGACACCATCATCAGGTAGCGTAATTGCCTCAGGCTCGCAGGTTCAACTCCGGCAGCTTATACATGGATGTTGGAACTCCGACAGCGTTCTCCAATCATCAACACTATCGGCGACGCCGATGAATTCGACATCCCTGTTCTTGCGCTAGCGGTAATTCATTGGAAGTGACTCCACACCAAGCATTGCTTCTGGTATATCTTGGTGTTTGGCTTGTCCAACTTTTATTTCCTAGTTTTTTTGTCCGACTTTTGTCTAGCTTGCGAGGAGTCATTTGCACAATCATTTACGAGAAACTGAAGTAGCACTTGTACTATAACTCAGATGTACGAGAAGGTAACAGCTTCTTTTTTAGTTTGCGCATACAGTGGTGGAAGTTGGATAATTTTTCTTCAATAGTATCTCCTTGTTACTACAACTCAGGATGGTATTTGGAATGGCCAGTTACCACAATTTCACTCCATTATTTCGTGGAACACATTTACTATAATGGTGAGACTGATTTACCACATACTATTTACGATGGTTCAAATTATTTGAGTCCAGAAGCAGGACGTGGAGTTACCATATTTAAGCATCAATATGCTTTGAGGAAACGTTTACTAAAAAAAAGAGGACGGCGGGGCATAAGCAGGCGGACTCCTAAATGTTGCAAAAATGCATACTATTGTGATCTGTTTAAAAATGATGATGATAATCAGGCACAGTAATTCAAGTCTGTATTTAATTAACATTCTTTGTATGCCTACTGACAATATTGAGTAACCGTCATTGGACCCTTGGAGTTGGAGGGGCCACCAGTTGACACTGATTTGTATAGACACAAATAAATATTTACCATAAGGATGAAATTAACGAAAATGATCTCCCAATTTATTAGATTCCGATATAACAGAATGTATGGACTTGGTTACCACAATGGAAAAAAGGATATAAAAGGGTACAAAATGAGCTTCAGAATAGGATTCGATCAAGTTTTTTACACAACATTTGACTGCCGAATCCAAACAAATCAAAGGTACTACAAATAAGACCATGGGTCTTTGCATTTCTTTTGACACCGAACATCGGGATTAAGACCATAAAAGTCAGAGTTCTTAATTTGTTGTGTTAAGAACAGCTCGGATGACATAAACTGAGGGTCCGAGCCACATTTTACTGCATGCATTCAGTCACCATTCTCACTTTGATTTGTTTGGGCTTCTCAGATAGTTCTGCAGACAGCATATCTAGTGCAAGCCTCATCATGTCCGGAGCATTTCTTCTACAAGCCTTCTGAAGAGCCTCTTGACCTATATCGACATAATTAAAAAACTAGTAAATTATATGGTTAATTTACCACTATGCAGTGTCAGGGAAGGTCTAGTAAATTACAAGTACTATGAAGCATGGTAATTTACTATAAGAGTGATCAATCAACTATATTTGGACATAAAACCTTTGCGGCCTGGTACCTAATGTAGTAAACCTGCCTGTATGTGAAATAGATGGAATCAAACAAAGGTATCTGAAAACGTAGGTGCTATGCAAAGTGCAGCTATCTAAATTCAAACGAATCAAACCATATGCTTAAATAAACGATAACAAATATTGCTGACCAATGATTGGTAAACATTGTTTCTGCCTACTGAACACAACGACAAGAGCTGGGTTATTAATTTACCCCAAATGCAGTAACAAAAAATGTATTAAGAAGTTACGAATTTAAGGCTCTTCAACAGAAGCAGAGAAATACAGATCTTGACACCGCGCCGGCAGCATCTATAACACGTTCACACGCAAGATCAAGGACCTGCAAAAAAAAAAAGTTTTTTCTCCGCTGTGAGGTCCAATAACTCAATAAGCATGTCACTAATCGCTTTTCTTGCTCCTGTTGCTAACCGGGAGATGCCCTGCCTGCGCTAACTGGGAGATGCTCTGCCTGCGTGTCTATAGATTTGCTGGAGCATTTACGAAAACACAGAGCGTTCATCAGCATCGCCCTTAGTTAATCTGAAAAACCTACATTCACAACACGCAGCAATCGAAAACAAGCCAGCGATGGATGGGTAAACAATCGAGTACAAGCTAGCAGCTCACCGTGGCAATCGGGAAGCTCTGGCTCTCGCGTGGAGAGAGGGAGTAAGTCACCGAGGTGCCGCAGGACATGCCATAGCGTCGCCTTCACGGTCAGCATCCGCCGGGGTGCTGCTACTCTCACCGACGGGGGCCTTCCTCCAGTGTCTCTCTACTCGCCCCCAAGATCTACATCTTGAGCGGCCACTCGAGATTGACGAGATCCAGGAGGCTGTAGGGTATGTGCGGCAGCGGCAAATGCCATCCATGGGGGATTGGACACGGGTTTCTGTGGGAAAAAGGAAAACGGGCGTAATTAGCGGCGGCACTCCGCTCGCGACGGCGTACTGGCGTAGGATAGCATCGAAGCCGAGCCGAAAGGTTGGGCGAGCCGAGCGCCGAGCGAGGCGGACAGAGTCCGAGTGGGCGCGTCGTAATGAACTGGTTGGACGCACGGATAAGACCCGGCCACAGAATTAGTTATTACGTGGCCGGCTACAGTATACATGTTCTATATATATATATTTTTTTTTCTTTCCACATCTTTATCTTCTTCTCCGAAGCTTTTCGCTCATCCTTTTGACATGAATACCAATCTGAATTTAAAATAAAATCTTGCCTAAAAATTGAATGAATCTTCGAGCATGGGTTGTGTTCAAGGAATAAGATGATAAAAAATATTTATGGGTTTGGGTATGAAATCCGGCGATGTACGGGGCATTCAATGTGAAATTCCCATTACCGAATGTATGACGAGGCTAGCAATAAAAGATATACATCAAGGACATGATCATTACTTGAAATTAGACCTCCCAAGAGAGTAAAATCCTAACCTAATTCATCATGTTAAACAACACTTATGGTGGAGTATATATATATAGGCTTTGTATAGGATAGATTTTACCTCTCAACTTGGAGAAAGAGATCGCTAACCTTCATAGCAAGGTGTTTTTCTTAATTTTCAGAAATTAAAGCCTCAAACGTTAGCATTACTAAAAGCATAGATGAAGCAAAGTCCTAGATCAAGGTTCGAATATGGGTGCTTTACAAAAGTAAATTTCCACTAAGCACAACGGTAAACGATTAATCACCAAGTTCATGCTCGAATAACAAAGATAAAGTAAAGACATAAAAAGAAAAGAAACAAGAGACTTGCATAAGACACTTTTTATTTCTTTTTCTTGACACAACACTAAATTAAGACACTTTCGAGCTAAAAAGATAAAGCAAAACTGACACTAGACTCGATTTAAAGACTCGACCTAACACCACTTTAAGCAATTTTTTTTAAAAGAGTAGCTAGCTAGCTCCCCCCACGCTTAGATTTTTACAACGTCCTCGTCGTAACTTTACAAAAAGTACAAAGGGGGGAACATACTAACTACAACACCTAGTGAAACTTCCCGCACGAGGTGCACCACTCCTTCTTCTTGAAGTTCTTGTTCATCTCGAAGAGCTTCTTATATTCCAGTTAAGGAACTTAAAGTCGTCTTCCACCATACGCTCCCAATCTTCAATCCTTTGTTGCATAGCGTTGAGTGTGGAAGCACTCGTCAAGGGAAGAGAAGAGCTCCGTAATAGCATTGTGGCAAGCCGCACAACATATATTGTGCTCTTCCTCTGGATCATTGTTGCTTCCGTCGTCTCCGTCGTTCGGATCGTTGACGCCGTCTGGGTTGCCTCCTTTGCCTTGCTCATGGTGCTCCTCCGGCTCCTCCTTGTGCACCTCCTCTCAAACATAGAGGTCGTTATCATCTCTACCACCGGCTGCCCACGAGCTAGGGCTCCGGTCGTCGGAGTAGTCGCTATCCCCGTATATATCTGCCGGCTCAGGGGTCTTCTCTTTATAATTCTTCCTCTTCATCCCTAGGAGCCTCTTTGAGCGGCGAACGGGAGAAGCGGGCTCCTCCTTCTTCTCTTCAACCCACGGATTTCGGCTAGCCATGTGCCTTGTTGGGATACGCCCTCCGCAACGAATCCGTACGGTCCACTTCACCTCCTCCTTGAGCTTGGGCACCATAGCGCACTGACAAAGCTCCTCGGTCGCCGGTGTTGGAGAGGGGAGGTGTGCTTCTTCTTCCATGGTTGCCTTCACCACTTCCTTCCCTTTGGTGCTGCTCGGGGACGCCATGGATGCTTGGGTGTTTTCGTGGAGGATGGAGATTGCAAATGAGATGCAATTCTCGAGCTCCTCATGCGTCCTTAAATATCCCTGGAAGGATTCGGCCGAAACCCCTCCTTGCCTATTTTTGTAGCTCCTAAAAAGGTAGGCAAGAAAAGGAAATACAACGAACCACGTCCCAGAGAAAAATGGGCGGAAACCAACGCGGGGGGCTGCTGGGCCGGTCGGCATGGGCCGGCCGGCTGCCCCCTGTTTCGGGCCCCCGCGGCCCATTTTTGCGGCCCTCTGTGTTTCGTGTATACTAGCCTAGGTGGTGGAAAGGTCCAGCTAAAAATTATAAAAAGGACTCGAAATAAACACGAAAAGAAAAACAAAAACTTATTTACAGAAAACTTACCTTGTTTTACGTCCTAGGCTTGATGCTCGGGCTCGTCCTCCATGTGATATATATCAATGTAGTCAATGGGCACGATGTCTTGTTCAAGAAAAACCTTTAATTGTTGACCATTAACCACATATTGATCTCCTTTCACGTCCATGATTGTTACCGCTCCATTTGACGAGACCGAGTGGACGACATATGGTCCATCCCATTTGCTCTTCAACTTCCCTTTTCCGAATATTTTGAACCTTGAGTTATAGAGGAGAACCTTGTCACCTTCTTTGAATTCCTTTGCTCGAAGCTTTTTATCATACCACCTTTTCATTCTTTCCTTGTAGATGGTTGCACTCTCATAAGCCTTGAGCCTCATTTCTTCCAATTCACTTATTTGAATCTTTCGTTTGATCCCCGCGGCATCGAAATCAAGATTCATCTCCTTGATCGCCCAATATGCTTTATGTTCTAACTCCAAAGGCAAATGACATGATTTACCATAAACACATTGATATGGTGTCATACCTATTGGTGTCTCGTGCGCCGTCCGATATGCCCACAATGCTCCGTCCAACTTTTTCGACCAATCTTTACCTCCCTTTTCAACGATCTTGTTAAGAATACCCTTGAGCTTCCTATTTGAAGTTTCCGCTTGACCATTGGTTTGTGGGTGGTAAGCCGTGGCCACTCTATGCTCGATCCCCAACTTGGACAAGCATTTTCTGAAACTATTTCCCGTAAAGTGTGTTCCTCCATCACTTATCAATACTCGCGGGACTCCATAGCGTGGGAATATAACATTTTTGATCATTGATATGGATTCCTCCGTTGAAGCTCTTCGACAAGGGATAGCCTCTACCCATTTGGATACATAATTAACCATAACTAAAATATGCTCATATCCATTTGAATTAGTAAAGGGTCCCATGAAGTCAATTCCCCATACGTCGAATAGATCAATTTGCAAGTTATAATTTAAGGGCATAACATTTCTTTGATTTATATTCCCCGTCCTTTGACATTCCGGACAAGAAGCAACATACCTTTTTGAGTCTTCATGCATTTCCGGCCAATAGAATCCACTAGCCCATACTTTTGCTTGAGTCCCGAAATATCCATAGTGTCCTCCATATTCGCCTGAGTGACACTTCCTCAATATTTCACCTCTTTCATCCCTTGGTATACACCTTCGTAAGACTCTATCCACTCCAAGTCTAAAGAGGTAAGGTGCATCCCAATAATATTTTCGGCTCTCGGCGATCACTCTCCTTTGAGCATTCCTATCCAAATGATCAAGTGGCATCCTTCATATGGCTCGAATAATGTTGATCATCCAAGTATCTTTGTCAAGGATATGATAAAGGTGATCATATATCATCTTATCTTCAATGGGCTCTTTATCATCCTCACGATTCATCCTTGATAAATGGTCGGCCACAACATTTTCCGACCCCTTTTTGTCCTGAATCTCCACATCAAATTCTTGCAAGAGAAGGATCCATCGAATCAACCTTGGCTTGGCATCTTTTTTAGACAAGAGATACTTGATTGCCGCATGATCGGTGTAGACAATCACTTTAGAATTCACAATATATGATCTGAATTTTTCAAAGGCAAACACTACCGCAAGCAATTCCTTCTCCGTTGTTGCATAATTTAATTGAGCTCCATTAAGGGTTTTGCTAGCATAGTAAATAGCGTGTACCTTGCCTTCTTTTCGTTGTCCCAACACCGCTCCAATGGCATAGTCACTAGCGTCGCACATTATCTCAAAAGGTTGACTCCAATCGAGCAGTTGAATGACGGGTGCGGTTACGAGAGCCCTCTTTAGTGTCCGGAATGCCGCCAAGCACTTGTCATTGAAATTGAATGGGACATCTTTTTGGAGGAGATTAGTCAATGGCTTGATGATCTTTGAGAAATCCTTGATAAATCTTCTATAGAATCCCGTATGGCCCAAGAAACTCCTCAAAGACTTGACATCCGTCGGTGGTGGAAGCTTTTCAACCGTTTCAACCTTAGCCTTGTCCACCTCAATCCCTCTCTCGGATATCACGTGTCCCAACACTATTCCTTGTTTCACCATGAAGTGACACTTCTCCCAATTTAGCACCAAATCAACCTCCGCACACTTAGTGAGAACTTTATCCAAATTTGCCAAATAGTTCGCAAAAGTTTTACCATAGGCGGAGAAGTCATCCATAAATACCTCAACAATTTCCTCGATGAACTCCGAAAATACCGCCATCATACATCATTGAAAAAAGGCTGGAGCATTGCATAAACCGAAAGGCATTCTTCTATACGCAAATGTTCCATAAGGGCAAGTGAATGTTGTTTTGTGTTGATCATCCAGGTGAATAGGTATTTGCATGAACCCCGAGTATCCATCAAGAAAGCAAAAATATGCATGATTTGCTAACCTCTCAAGCATCTCGTCGATGAACGGTAGGGGGGAAGTGATCCTTCTTCGTTGCTTTGTTCAATTTCTGATAGTCAATACACATCCTCCATCCGGTCACGGTTCTTTGTGGTATCAATTCATTCTTCTCATTCTTCACCACGGTCAAACCTCCTTTCTTAGGCACACAATGTACGAGGCTCACCCATTCGCTATGTGGCACCGGGTAGATGATTCCGACATCCAACAACTTGATAACCTCCTTCTTCACCACCTCTCGCATGGCGTGGGTTAACCTCCTTTGATGGTCCACTATGGGCTTGCATTGATCCTCCATAGGTATGCGGTGAGTGCAAAACGCTAGGCTAAGTCCTTTAAGGTCATTTATCGAATATCCCATCACCTTCTTGTGCTTCTTCAATAAATTCAGCAACATATCATTCTCCTCGGGACTCAATTCGTCACTCACAATCACGGGATAAGTCTTGTCCGGCCCCAAAAATTCATATTTTAGTCCCTTGGGCAATGGCTTAAGATCCACCTCCGGTACTTGTGGTTCCTCATGTACAATTTCTCCAAGGTCTTCAAATTTATCTTTCTCTAAGCTTCCGTCTTGCGGTTCTAGTCCTTTGGTTGCTTCCGCTAACTCTCATCTAGCTCATCATTAGATTCATTCTCCATTGCTCTTTGTAGCGGATCCCTGAAAGTCTCAACAAAATGAAGGCTCCCTACCTCTTCGTCATCAAGAGGTAGGGGTGAGGCAATTGTAGAAGCGGGAAGAAAATTGTATGTGTGATTATCCCCATCAAGATTAATAGTCACTTTTCCTTTTTCGGCATCTAAAACAACATTAACCAACTTAAGAAAAGGTCTACCAAGAATTACATGATCATTTTTTTATCATAGTAGACATCAACGATGAAGAAATCGGTTGGAATGCATTTTCCGGAAATTAAAACTTCTAGGTCATGGGCAATTCCTAGAGGTTTAACAATTCTACCATCTCCCATAATTAATTTAGTAGAGGTTGGAACTAGGTCAATGGCGTGATCATGAATTTCATCAAAGATTTTAGAAGACAAGACACTTACTTGTGCTCCAATGTCGCATAACGCCTTGCAATTAATGTTGTTAACCTTGCAATCTATATGCGGCGATGTCTTCTCTTCTTCATCGGATCCTATGGCAAAAATTTCAGCGAGGCGGGCAAATGGTGACGCCTCGGGCTTGATTCCCATAATTCTTTTAGCTTCGGCCACATGGTCCAGATCAACTTCTTCTTCGCTAAAGAATTTTTGAAGGACCTCCCCGGTTGTCTCTAGGTTGTATGGATGTTCCACTTGTTTCTCCGGCGGGAAGTCTATCTCCAAAGCTTTTGCCATCCCTTTTTGATTAGGAAACGGTCTTCTCTTGTCAAATATTTCTCCAAAATCAAGTGGGATCCAATCCATTTGCTCGAACTCCCTTAGTGGCTTCGCGCTCGACATAGTTCTTTCACTTGCTTTGCTTGTCTCGGCGTGATCACTCTCCGGGATAGTTCTAGTTTCCTCATGTTTGGCTTCTTCAACCTTTCTCGGGATTGGTTCCTCTTTCTTCTCTTCCGGGACCGTATTTCTGAAAATTGCAGCAAGTAGTGCCACACTTGTGTCGCATTCCGACTTTCCCGAAAGTTGTGTTTCCCCGTCTCTTCGCATGGCCGCCACTTTGCTTATTTTTTGTAGAAGTTGCGCAACTTCCGTGAGTGTTTTCTCCATGAGATCCCCTCATGCACACATTTGAACGTGTTCCATGCAACTAGAGGTTAGGGAAAAGAAAAATATATGCAAGAGTACGTCATCGGGAAATCCAAGTCTTGGTCCTTGTTCAACTAGCTCGTTGAATCGATTCCACGCTTGATCAATCCCCTCTTCATCTCCTTGCTTGAAAGTTATCACTTGCCTCCTTATATGTTGAATCTTACTTATAGCGAAAAACTTGGCACAAACTTTCTTTATCAATTGATTCCAATTTCCCTCGGCTTCGAAGGACGCAAATGAATACCACTTTGTTACTTCATCAGCAAGTGAGTAGAGAAAAAGATTCCATTTAAACCAAGCATCGGGAACTCCCTCTTGTCGTACCGTATTGCACAATGTCGTAAAGCGTTGGATATGTCTATATGGATTGTCCGTTTCCATCACTCGGAACGGATTAGTTGCTGCCATCTTGATGATCCGAGCCTTGATTTCGTACCTTGTCACTTCGAGAATCGAATCCGAGTCTTGTACCTTGATATCCTCACATCGAGGGCTAGCATAGTCTCTTAGCGATTTTTCCGGTTCCTCCAAAGGATTTCCAGTGAACGCCATCTAGACAATCAAAAACAAAAAACAAAAAGAGTGTTTTTCTAGAACACAAAGGTTAGGTGTTAGTAATCAACAAAATCAATGAGAGATTAAACGAAGTAAACTGGCTTGCTCCCCGGCAACGGCGCCAGAAAAAGGGGCTTGTTGACAGTTCGAAACCGCGTTCAACTTCACCGTAAGTACACGGAGTGACTTGGTGCCTTTTTCACCAAGGGAGGGGACCCCCAAGGTTCTTGTCAATCCACAGAGCAAGGGGATTACTTGCGTTTAACCTAACACTAACTTAGTTGATTAAGGACTTTATGATGTAAAGATTAATCTATAAAGTAAAGACAAACTAACCCTAGATTATGTTAAAGAGAGAGATAGGTGGTTCACGAGTATGAAGAACGTATGCCCATGGAGTCTAGGTACTTGAGATGCAATCACCCGAAACATGATAAAACCCCAATCCAATCTATCTAAGCATGTGAACAAAGAATTAGGCGTTTCCCTTCCCTCGTACATGTCACTACGTGAAGGTAATCGATACTAACCCTAATGAACACGGTAAGTTGACGTGATCTATGGGAGCAACACCGAAGGCATGGTAGCTAACCTTAAACATTAAGCATCATCAACAAAAGGTACGATAGATATAAGATCCAAACGAGAGTGGGTGACTGCACATCAAGATCCATTACAACTCCATGGACAAACAATTACTTTACCCCATCAAGACGCTACACATGGCACCGTTGAACATGGTGGATGCCCCTGATGGAGTTCGTTTCTCGGTGTCCTTCAACTCCGGCGGCGCCGTGGCAGGGCCTCGGCGTCCTCCTTCCTCGTGGTGGCCTCCCTTGACCTCGACGATGATCCTCTTGAATGCTCACTCCCACGATCAACCCTCTTCCTTGTGGTTGATCTCCCGAGGCTTCTCTGGTAGTCTTTCGCGAATGGCTCCTCTCCCCCAAACAATTAGGGTTCCGCGATCTTATCACCGAAAAAAGGCGGTGGCGAACCGACCCCGAATGGGGGTGGGCCGGTCGGCCTGGCCCATCCGTGGCCCGGTTCGCCTCCGTCTTTTGCCATGTGTCATCTTTTGCACTTTGGGGTTTTTCCTCCTTCGGATGTGGGCTTTGGACGTCGTTATCCCCGCGATCAAGTTAAGGGGCCTTTACGCATGATCTTCCAGTCTTTTCATGTTGGTCTCGAATGTTACTGTCTGCCCACTAAGTGTTTTATACAATACATATGAGAGGTATGAAACTATTTTACACTAATACTTCTTTTATTGTCAATAATTTTAAAAAGTGTATATCACATATGGTCATTGTGGTTGCGGAAGCAAGAATGTATTATATACATTGGCCTCATTTTCAATTGCCATTTTGGACTTGCACGTATGAGTATAAGAGGTGATAAAGAAGGCAAGGAAAACGATTGATATACAAATTTCAATCCAGAGCTCATGTGTTTGATCATGAATTCTTTTGGTTTTCCAATGCATGGGTGCGGTTGAAGGGAAAAGGGTATAGAAATCAAACTTTTTTGTGGAAAAGGGTACTCGCTGATCACAATGTTTCTGTATCAATTTTCCTATGTAATCCACCTTGAGTTTAATTTGCTTTTGTGCTGCAGATATTTTATGGAACAAAGGATGATAAATGTTGATGTCTAACGAATTAGGAAGGGGAAAAGGAATAGAAATATAAAAAAATTCTTAATCAATGGTTGTTGATCATAATGTCTTTTTATCAATGCTAGGATGCCATATTTAGTTCTGGTTTGCTTCCAGCCCTAGCAAACCTGTCTGGCACAGCCACGGCAGGTGTTCCATAAACAGAGTTGGAACTGTGGCCTTGCTTGAGGGGAGCAGAATGTAACGTTGGAGATGTTGCTTGTTGTTTATGCAGGGTGTGCTTCAAGTGAGCAAAAGGTAACTACTTGATTTGCACATTTGCTATTCGATCAAATCAAATTTTCCAATAATTGTGTACCGTCACTGTCTTGTTTCATTCTTGTTGTGTCTATTTCTTATTATTCTATTTTTTCTCATTTCAAAGGATTATTAAAGAGCTGTAAATTAGAATAGATAAGAAAAAACATTTAAGAAGAGAAATAGTTGCCGGCATATATTCCACAACTAAGCCCTCCAGAACTCCATCATATCCCAGTCCAGATCCAAATCCATGTTGCTGACATATTTAGAGCCGAGAAGCATGCAGCACACAAGTCTTCTCATGGATGCAGGTGCGTTAGTTTGGTCATTCTACATTTGAAGTCTTCACCTCTTTGTCATGTCCAGAATTCAGTGTTGCGAACACCCCATCACAGTTACAGAACACCATAATTTAGAATTTGTCCATACCTCACTGTTCCATATCCACTAACAGATATGTCTAAGAAAGTGTTGTTAATAATTATAAGGAATTTCTAGAGTTTAGTTTGCAATCACAAATTTCTTCCACACCATCTAGGTTTCGTCATAGATGTTCCAGCATTTTTAATGTTCCTGCAAAAGTGTTGTTAATTTCTTGCTGAGAACACCCAATGAAATATGCACTCCTAGACAGAACACATGGAAACATCTCTACACTACCTAATAAATCTATCTATATCTATACTAATGTTCTCTACAGGCTAGGCCACACAGTACCAGTTTGAGTGCTTATACTATTCTGGTCCAACAACCACCAAGACAATTCTAGGAAGAGCTCCTTGGAGGTGTACATATACTTTGCATGAGCATTAATAGTTATTGTTGTTGCTTTAGGATTGTGGAGTCAAGAGTGCAAAATTAGACAGCCACGCCAATAGGACTCTGAGGTTGCAGTTCTCAAGCAAATGGTAGTATACAAGTAGTTGTCAATGAATTTTAGTAGCATGCTTGTACTATTTTTTTCTATTATCAAATCAAGTTGAAGGATCAGTAGTTGTAATTTCTAAATGCTTCTTGCCTTCTTACTCAAGTCCTGTACACTTCTAGATAATTCAAGCCTCTGGTATGAGTCACTTTATGTGTTTTCATATTTGCTTTGACGTGATTGTTGTTTATCTCAAAATGGATCATATTTGCTTTGACGTTTATGTAACATTGATCTTTGTCCATCTCAAAATGGTGACAACAAATTGCTAAGATGTTGTGATCTCAACTCTTATGTTTTTATATGCTCCTCTTATTATGTTTGGAATTTTTCGGTTCTTTGTTGTACACTATAGTCTTATATTAAATACCTTGATGTATGACAAGTATATGATAAATATTTTGATGCCTGTAGCAACGCACGGGCACGATCCTAGTGGCAATGAAAAGGCAAACGTGTTGTGTGGTCTATCTCTCTTCCCTACCTGTCTCTTATCTCTTTCTCATCTCTCTTCTCGCTCCATCCTCATATCTCTCTTTCCGCTCTGGCAGTAGCACTGAAGCTTGCCTTTAGGCGTAGGCAAGCTCTATGGTGAAGCACCATGAAAACAAGTTTATGTGTGAGTTTGCAGTGGGATATCAAAAGTTAATAAAAATAAGACCAAGTGGGAGAAGGGAAAACTTTTATATGGAAATTCTAGTCCTCTACAACCTAATGATCTATAACTTTGTATCTTAATTTTAAGTCGCTTATTACATTCTCAAATAGTCACATAAAGGTCCACCTATGTGGCTGTTGACAGTTCGAAACCGCGTTCAACTTCACCGCAAGTACATGGAGTGACTTGGTGCCTTTTTCACCAAGGGAGGGTACCCCCAAGGTTCTTGTCAATCCACGAAGCAAGGGAATTACTTGCGTTTAATCTAACACTAACTTAGTCGATTAAGGACTTTATGATGCAAAGATTAATCTATAAAGTAAAGACAAACTAACCCTAAATTATGTTAAAGAGAGAGATAGGTGGTTCACGAGTATGAAGAACGTATGCCCATGGAGTCTAGGTACTTGAGATGCAATCACCCGAAACATGATAAAACCCCGATCCAATCTATATAAGCATGTGAACAAAGAATTAGGCGTTTCCCTTCCCTCGTACATGTCACTACGCGAAGGTAATCGATACTAACCCTAATGAACACAGTAAGTTGACGTGATCTATGGGAGCAACCCCGAAGGCATGGTAGCTTACCTTAAACATTAAGCATCATCAACAAAAGGTATGATAGATATAAGATCCAAACGAGAGTGGGTGACTACACATCAAGATCCATTACAACTCCATGGACAAACGATTACTTTACCCCATCAAGACGCTAGACATGGCACCGTTGAACATGGTGGATGCCCCCCATAGAGTTCGTTTCTCGGTGTCCTTCAACTCCGGCGGCGCCGTGGCAGGGCCTCAGCGTCCTCCTTCCTCGTGGTGGCCTCTCTTGACCTCGGCGATGATCCTCTTGAATGCTCACTCCCTCGATCAACCCTCTTCCTTGTGGTTGATCTCCCGAGGCTTCTCTGGTCGTCTTTCGCGAATGGCTCCTCTCCCCCAAATAATTAGGGTTCTGCGATCTTATCACCGAAAAAAGGCGGCGGCGAACCGACCTCGAATGGGGGTGGGCCGGCCGGCCTGGCCCATCCGTGGCCCGGTTCGCCTCCGTCTTTTGCCACGTGTCATCTTTTGCACTTTGGGGTTTTTCCTCCTTCGGATGTGGGCTTTGGACGTCGTTATCCCCGCGATCAAGTTAAGGGGTCTTTACGCATGATCTTCCGGTCTTTTCATCTTGGTCCTCAGAGATTCTTCATTGAAGCACATTGATCCTTGCCACCTTTGGAGTCAAGTTCACGCATGGTCGGAGCCTCTTGATCATCATGTAAATCGTCCTCCGAACCGAGTGCATCTCTTCTCATTTAGTGCATGACTTCCTGCGTAAACATAATACTCCAAAACACACATCCAACGATGAACTTGTTATATCATGAGTATGCCTAGTGGCGGGTTAGTTCCAAAATGAAATTCAAACCATAACATAACAAGTGTTCTTGGTTGACGGAAATCGTCCACCAACAGTGGCAAAAAGATTAAATTCTCCATTTCTATGTGATATGGTTATGAGGGATTGTGCGAGTCGTGGTTCGAATCCTAAAATCTAGACATGCCCTTATTTCAAGAAAAAATACATCTGGTGACGTGTGGCTATGTTAGGTAGCTCAGCACGTAGCAAATATTTTTTTTGTGCTAATTTTATGCAGCCTACGTGGTATATTTTGGTAAGTTTTGAAAATTCTATCATGGATAATGGCAGAAAAGTGGTCTCATCTCTAACGTGTGTGATAACACTTTTGTGTAGCAGTGAGACAAGGATACAATGTTAATTTGCTGAAATTTTCTGTTGCAAAAATATATATGGCATGTGCACATTTGGAGTAGTAGATTGAATTGATACACTAAAATAACAACTACTTGGATAGCATTTCTATTGAACATAAGGAAAAAAAATCTCAATCAAGAAATAATCATATATATATATACACATATATATATATACACATATATATATATAGGAAAAATCCCTACACGCACGTGTAACTACTCCTTCCTTTTTTCTACACCAAATCCTTTCTCTATTAGCGGGTACATGCATCCAATATCCATTACTAGGTGGGCCCTCCTGAGTTTCGTCAACACACCCCGCATCCGCACGAGCTCCTCGCTAATTTCCAGGAAGTTTAACCGGCCGCGATCCTCTTTCTTCGGTGGATTATTCTCCTACCACCGCATGGCTCGTGTAGCTAATTAAAAAAACATGCATGTATCCAGTATGGCTGCCGCTGCATGCATGCATGCATGGCTGCATGCACCCTGCCAACAAAAAAACATGCGGCCCAACTAATACGGGATTTCCCCAAATATTATTTAGTTATTTTTCTGTTATCCGTACAGCTTTGAAAACTAATGGATCTACTAACCCGTTTAGTACATAGGAGTAGCTACACGCGGGTGTAGAAAAAACTCGTCCATATATATATATATATACATATATATATACATATATATATATACATATATATATATATATATATGACGAGTTTTATCTACACACGCGTGTAACTACTCTCATCATCAAAATGCCACATGTGTATGTCTACATACCTATTTATCACTTTGAGTATGTTCACATACTAATTCCATGATAATCCAAATAGATATATATGAAAATTTTCAAAAACCTCTCTAGTTTTTGATATATTTATATTATACCTTACTGTTAGCATATGAAAATTAGTATGTTCAAATACTCTATGTATGATCACATACTCAACTTATATAGCACCATAAATAGTCTAGTATCATCATATACTACATGTACATACTTTTCGTTCGGTCGGATTCAATGTATATCATGAGATACGGAGGTAGGAGTAGTTACACGCGCGTGTAGAATGGATTTATAAATATATAAATATAAATATATATATATATACATATATATGTGTATATATATATAAATAAATATATATACATATACATATATATACATATATATATGTGTATATATATATACCCATGTGCTATTCTACACCCAGCAGTAATTACTGACCAAACTGAGTAAAAATTACTGACCAAACTGATTAACAATTAATGAACCAAGTCCTGGGATTACTGAACCACGCTCACTGGTTCAGTAATCTCGCGATTTGGTTCAGTAATTCTTATGCAGTTTGGTCAGTAATTACTGCTGGGTAAGAATAGCACTGCCGTGTATATATATATATATGTGTGTGTGTGTGTGCGCGCGCGCGTCGGGGACGGTCAGAAGGGGTCTTGGCCCCCTCGAGCGAAGTCCTGTCTCGCTCGAGGGTCTCGGCCCCCCTCGAGCGAATGTCAAACTCCGCCTCGCTCGAGGCCGCTCCTCGACCGACAGCGCCCTGCCCGTCCGCTCTGCCCGACAAGAGCATTAAATGCCCTGATCTGCCGCGGGACGTCAAAGTCAAAGATGAATCGCTTCCCACGTCGCGTAGCTGACACGGCCTGGGGCTTTGCGCGTCTGACCCCGTCACTGTGCGGCCGAACCCGTCACTGTGCGGCCATCCCTGTCGCTGTGCAACCGCTGAGCGGATAGGCCGGCGTAACTCCGTTGCACTATGCTGCCCACTGCCGTCCCCCTCCCATGACAGAGCCCTCGAATGGGCATGAGCGCACGCTCAAAAGACATACGGACGGCGATCGGGCGCACACGCTGGTCGGCGCCGCTGTACGGGTGACGTGGGCCGAGTCCTGTCAACCAACTCCGGCACTGCGCGACCATCCTTGGCGCTGTGCAAGCTTGCGCGACCCTGTGCGGACAGGCCGACGCTACTCCGGCACTTGTGCTGCCAACTCCCGTCCTTTTCCCCTGTGATGAGGCCCTCAAGCGGGCATGGGCACACCCTCGAAAGACGTACGGATGACGACTGGGCGCAGACCCCGGTCTAAACCACCCCTCGAAGTCACTCCCGGACAAGCACAAGAGCCGCCACGACGCTCGCCGGAGTCGGAGCTCGCCATCAACCCGCGCCGGGCGCAAGGATTCACAAGGACGACGATCTCGCCCGACGCCATACTCGGCAGTACGCGACCACTGTACATTTTACTATGCGGCACGTCTGTAACTGCCCCTCCTTGGCCTATAAAAGGAGGAGGCATGCGCCCAGCCGCGGGCACGCACAACTCACACGCTCAATCGCTCACCCACCACCACCCACACTCTCCACGATATTGGCACTTTGCCTCAATCACCCTAGCGACCAGGGACTTGGAGGGCTCGCCTCCTCTCCCGCCTTGCTTGTAGCCCCCCTCTACGAGCACCCCGGTGCAACATAATACAGTGCTTGCACACACTCTACTGGACGTACGGCCCCGTGGCCGGAACCAGGATAAACCCGCGTCTCTGTATTAGCATTTGCACCAGCCATCGAGAGACAAATCACAGCGCAACTCACTAGTTAGTGTCGGGACTATAGATGTTGTAGGTGGTGATGATCAGAGGTCAGAGAGATGCCATCAAGTGAGGGAATCAGAGCCTGACCCTTGACCCTTGAGGCAAATCTCTTGGACCTTTAAGTCCTTTGGGGTATGCTTTGATCTTCTCTTCAATGTCCTTCGCCTTGATGGCATCATCCTTGTTGCGCCCATATACAACTGAAAAGAAAATAAATACCTAAAATCATGAACATCATTGCCAAGGTCAGATACAAAAACTTAACAATAACTTTGAGAACTTAACATATACCAGTTGTGCCACATCCCCATAGGCTATCTAACCAAATTGTGAACGTACAACAAATTGCAAAATTAAAACCTTGTTATGAATACAAGTTTCACAGGTGTGTGTGTGGACATAAAAAATATCAATTAACACACATTCTAATGAACACTTTAATTAAAAGTTATCACTATAAAACTACACTGCACCATACTACATCATATCCATTTAAATTCAAATAAAAGTTTAATATTGGAACAAAGTCTCTATATCTTGGGTTACTATCCAGAGGACAAACCAAATGTAGCATCTTCATCCACAATTTTCTTCTTCTCCTTCTTTGTGGTTCCAACAAATGTCATTGAACGCTCAAACTGCTGGAATCACTGTCTCAGTCGCTAGGAATGCCTGATTGCATCCAGCACATCACAGGTTGAGATTCAGATATGCCTCTAATACTCGAATTGCATGTAGCATGTGTTGCACGAAGACCCCGGAAATTTCCAGATTCAACTGATGCCTGATTATGGTGTGCGGGTTGAGGCTGCCGGACTGCAGATGCTCCTCGTGCCATTTGGTTGCTTGATCCTATAGTAGAAGATGCAACACTATTGGCTGCAAAATTGTTGAACTTTCTAGCAACACCTAAAGAACCACTAGTTTTCTTTGGCTGGGGTGTCAGGTGTTGCATAATCTTTTGGTCATACTGTGCTCTTCTTTCTTTGTCAGACAACACTTTATAAGCCTCTTGGACCAAATGGAAAGCATCATTAGCACCAACCGACTTCTTCTTATCCAGGTGGGTCTGAAGAAGCATCTCCCGACCCGATACCTTTTTTTAGTGCCTGATCATACACCGACATGGGCACAAATAGGATAGAATAACAATTTTTCTCATCAACAACCTTCAACATTGATACAAGGCATATACAGAAGGTAGTCATCATCTGAGTAATGCCTTCAAGTGTGGGAAATAGAGCCTCAGCCTCGAGATCAAATTTTTTGAGACATAATATGATGTGTGTGTGTGTGTGTGTGTGTGTGTGTGTGTGGAGATAAAAGGAGATATCAATTAACACGAATCCTAATGAACACTTTTAAAAGCTATCACTATGAAACTACAGTGCACCATACTACATCATATCCATTTAAATTCAAATAAAAGTTTAATACTAGATCAAACTCTTTTTATCTTGAGTTACTATCCAAAGGACGAACCAAATGCAACATCTTCATCCATAGTTTGCTTCTTCTTCTTCTTTGCAGTTTCAACAGATTTCTTTGTATGCTCATTTGCTGGAATCACTATCTTAATTGCTAGGAATGCCTAATTGCATCCAATGCAACAAAGATTGAGATTCAGATATTGCTAGTAATAATCGAATTTCATGTAGCATGTGTTGCAGGAAGTCCAGAATGTAATAATGTCCTTTCCAGATGATTCAACTGACGCCCCCTTGTGGTGTGCGGGTTGAGGCTGCCAGACTGCAGATGCTCCTCCTAGCATTTGGTTGCTTGATCCTGTAGTAGAGGATGCAACACTATTGGCTGTAAAATTGTTGAACTTTCTAGAAACACCTAGAGAAGCAATAGTTTTCTTTGGTTGGGGCATCATGCATTGCAATATCATTTTGGTCATATTGTGCTCTTCTTTCTTTGTCAGATATCACTTTATAAGCCTCTCGGACCAAATGGAAAGCATCATTAGCACCAACTGACTTGTTCTTATCTAGGTGGGTCAAAGAAGCATCTCCCAACCCTATACCTTTTTTCAGCGCCTGATCATCCATCAACATTACCACAAATAGGACAGAATAACATTTTTTCTCACCAGCAATCTTCAACATTGTTGCAAGGCATATACAGAAGGTAGTGATCTTCTGAGTAATGCCTTCAAGTGCGGAAAACAGGGCCCGAGCCATGAGAACAAATTTGTTGAGACATAATATGATGTTTGTGTGTGTGTGTGTGTGTGTGTGCGGAGATGAATGCAGATATCAATTAACATGAATCCTAATGAACACTTTCATTAAAAGCTACAACTAGGAAACTACAGTGCACCATACTACATCATATTCATTTAGATTCAAATAAAAGTTTAATACTGGAACAAACTCTCTATGTCTTGGGTTACTATCTAGAGGACGAACCAAATGCAGCATCTTCATCCATAGTTTGCTTCTTCTTCTTCTTTGCAGTTCTGACAAATGTATTTGTACACTCAATTGCTGGAATCACTGTCTCAGTTTCTAGGAATGCTTGATTGCATCCAACGCAATAGAGACTGAGATTCAGATATTGCCTGTAATAATCAAATTACTTGTAGCATGTGTTGCAGGAAGTCTAGAATGTAATAATGTCGTTTCCAGATGATTCAACTGTCGCCCCTTGTGGCATGCGGGTTGAGGCTGTTAGACTGCAGATGCTCCTCCTGCCATTTGGTTGCTTGATCCTGTAGTAGAAGATGCAGCACTATTGGCGGCAAAATTGTTGAACTTTGTGGCAACACCTAGAGAAGCACTAGTTTTCTTTGGCTGGAGCGTCAGGTGTTCCAATATCTTTTGGTCATATAGTGCTCTTCTTTCTTTATCAGATAGGACTTTATAAGCCTCTTGGACCAAATGGAAAGCATAATTAGCACCAACTAACTTGTTCTTATCCAGGTGGGTTTGAAGAAGCTTCACCGGACCCTATACCTTTTTCAGCGCCTGATCATCCACAAACATTGGCACAAATAGGATAGAATAACAATTTTTTCTCACCAGTAATCTTCAACATTGATGTAATGCATCTACCGAAGGTAGTGATCATCTGAGTAATGCCTTCATGTGTGGGAAACAGAGCCTGAGCCTTGAGAACAAATTTGTTGAGACAAAATACGTTGTGTGTGTGTGGAGATAAAAATAGACATCAATTAACACAAATCCTATCAAGAGGATGAACCAAATGCAGCATCTTCATCCATAGTTTTCTTCTTCTTCTTCTTTGCAGTTCCAACAAATGTCTTTGTATGCTCAATTGCTGGAATCACTATCTCAGTTGCTAGGAATGCCTGATTGCATCCAGCGCAGCAGAGGATGAGATTCAGATATTGCTTGTAATACTCGCATTGCCTGTAGCATGTGTTGCATGAAGTCCAGGATGTAATAATGTCATTTCCAAATGATTCAACTGACGCCCACTTATGGTATGTGTGTTGAGGCTACCGGACTACACATGTTCCTCCTACCATTTGGTTGCTTGATCCTATAGTAGAAGATGCAGCACTATTGGCTGCAAAATTTTTGAACTTTCTGACAACACCTAGAGAAGCACTTGTTTTCTTTGGCTCGAGCGTCAGGTATTACATTATCTTTTGGTCATATTTTGCTCCTTTTTCTTTGTCAGATAGCACTTTATAAGCCTCTTGGATCAAATGGAAAGCAAAATTAGTACCAACTGACTGGTTCTTATCTGGGTGGGACTGAAGAAGCTTCTCCCGACCCTATACCTTTTTTCAGCGCCTGATCATCCACCGACATTGGCACAAATAGGATAGAATAACAATTTTTCTCACTAGCAATCACCAACATTGATGCAAGGTATCTACCGAAGGTAGTGATCATCTGAGTAATGCCTTCATGTGTGGGAAACAAAGCCTAAGCCTTGGGAACAAATTTGTTGAGACATAAAATGATGTGTGTGTTTGTGTGGAGATAAAAACAGGTACAATTAACACGAATCCTATCAAGAGGATGAACCAAATGCAGCATCTTCATCCATAGTTTTCTTCTTCTTCTTCTTTGTAGTTCCAACAAATGTCTTTGTATGCTCAATTGCTGGAATCAATGTCTCAGTTGCTAGGAATGACTGATTGCATCTAGCGCAGCGGAGTTTGAGATTCAGATATTGCATGTAATACTTGAATTGCATGTAGCATGTGTTGCAGGAAGTCCAGGATGTGATAATGTCCTTTCTAGATGATTCCACTGATGCTCGCTTATGATGTGTGGGTTGACGTTGCCGGACTACAGATGCTCGTCCTGCCATTTGGTTGCTTGATCAAATAGTAGAAGATGCAGCACTATTGGCTGCAAAATTGTTGAACTTTCTGGCAACACCTAGAGAAGCACTAGTTTTCTTTGGTGGTGGTGTCAAGTGTTGCAATATCTTTTGGTCATATTGTGCTCTTCTTTCTTTGTCGAATAGCACTTTATGAGCCTCTTGGACCAAACAGAAAGCATCATCAGCACTAACTGATTTGTTCTTATCTGGGTGGGTCTAAAGAAGCATCTCCTGACCCTATACCTTTTTTCAACACCTAATCATTCGCCGACATTGGCACAAATAAGATAGAATAATAATTTTTCTCACCATCAATCTTCAACATTGATGCAAAGCATATACAGAAGGTAGTGATCATCTTAGTAATGCCTTCAAGTGTGGGAAACAGGACTGAGCTTTGAGAACAAATTTGTTGAGACATAATACGATGTGTGTGTGTGTGGAGATAAATGGAGATATCAATTAACATGAATCCTAATGAACACTTTCATTAAAAGCTACAACTATGAAACTACAGTGCACCATACTACATCATATCCATTTAGATTCAAATAAAAGTTTAATACTGGAACAAACTCTCTATGTCTTGGGTTACTATCCAGGGGACGAACCAAATGCAACATCTTCATCCATATTTTGCTTCATCTTCTTCTTTGCAGTTCCAACAAATGTCTTTGTACGCTCAATTGTTGGAATCACGGTCTCAGTTTCTAGGAATGCCTGATTGCGTTTAGCACAGTGGAGATTGAGATACATATATTGCGTGTAATAATCGAATTGCATGTAGCATGTTTTGCAGGAAGTCCAGAATGTAATAATGTCCTGTCCAGATGATTCAACTGACACCCCATGTGGGGTGCGGGTTGAGGCTGCCAGACTGCAGATGCTCCACCTGCCATTTGGTTGCTTGATCCTGTAGTAGAAGATGCAGCACTATTGGTTGCAAAATTGTTGAACTTTCTGGCAACACCTAGAGAAGCACTAGTTTTCTTTTGCTGGAGCGTCATGTATTGCAATATCTTTTCTTCATATTGTGCTCTTCTTTCTTTGTTAGATAGCACTTCATAAGCCTCTTGGACCAAATGGAAAGCATATTAGCACCAACTGACTTGTTCTTGTCCGGGTGGGTCTAAAGAAGCTTCATCCGACCCTATACCTTTTTCAGCGCCTGATCATCCACCGACATTGGCACAAATAGGATGGATTAACAATTTTTTCTCGCCAACAACCTTCAACATTGATGCAACACATCTTCCGAAGGTAGTGATCATCTAACTAATGCCTTCATGTGTGGGAAACATAGCCTAAGCCTTGAGAACAAATTTGTTGAGATTCAATATGATGTGTATGTGGAGATAAAAATAGATATCAATTAACACAAATCCTATCAAGAGGACGAACCAAATGCAGCATATTCATCCATAGCTTTCTTCTTCTTCTTCTTTGCAGTTCCAACAAATGTCTTTGTACGCTCAATTGTTGGAATCACTTTCTTAGTTGCTAGGAATGCCTGATTGCATCCAGCACAGTGGAGGATGAAATTCAGATATTGCTTGTAATACTCAAATTGCCTGTAGCATCTGTTGCAGGAAGTCCAGAATGTAATAATGTCCTTTCCAAATGATTCAACTGACGCCTGCTTATGGTGTTTGTGTTGAGGCTGCCGGACTGCATATGCTCCTCATGCCATTTGGTCTCTTGATCCTATAGTAGAAGATGCAGCATTATTGGTTGCAAATTTTTTGAAGTTTCTAGCAACCTAGAGAAGCACTAGTTTTCTTTGGCTCGAGTGTCAGGCATTGCAATATCTTTTGGTCATATTGTGCTCTTCTTTCTTGGTGAGATAGAACTTTATAAGCCTCTTGGATCAAATGGAAAGCATAATTAGTACCAACTGACTTGTTCTTATCCGAGTGGGTCTGAAGAAGCTTCCCCCGACCCTATACCTTTTTCAGTGCCTGAACATCCACCGACATTGGCACAAATAGGATAGGATAACAATTTTTCTCACTAGCAATCTTCAACATTGATGCAAGGCATCTACCAAAGGTAGTGATCATCTGAGTAATGCCTTCATGTGTGGGAAACAGAGCCTGAGCCTTGAGAATAAATTTGTTGAGACATAATATGATATGTGTGTGTGTGTGGAGACAAAAACAAATAACAATTACCACGAATCCTATCAAGAGTACGAACCAAATGCAACATCTTCATCCATAGTTTTCTTCTTCTTCTTTGTAGTTCTAAAAAATGTCTTCGTATGCTCAATTGCTGGAATCACTATCTCAGTTGCTAGGAATGCCTGATTGGATCCAGCGCAACGGAGGTTGAGATTCAGATATTGCTTGTAATACTTGAATTGCATGTAGCATGTGTTGCAGGAAGTCCAAGATGTAATAATGACCTTTCCAGATGATTCAACTGATGCCCGCTTATGGTGTGTGGGTTGAGGCTACCAGATTGCAGATGCTCCTACCATTTGGTTGCTTGATCCTATTGTAGAAGATGCAACACTATTGGTTGCAAAATTGTTGAACTTTTTGCAACACCTAGAGAAGCACAAGTTCTCTTTAGTTGTGGGGTCATGTGTTGCAATATCTTTTCGTCATACTGTGCTCTTCTTTCTTTGTCGGATATCACTTTATAAGCCTCTTTGACCAAATGGAAAGCATCATTAGCACCAACTGATTTGTTATTATCTGGGTGGGTCTAACGAAGCATCTTGTGACCCTAAACCTTTTTTCAGTGCCTGATCATCCACCGAAATTGCACAAATAGGATAGAGTAACAATTTTTCATACCATCAATCTTCAACATTGATGCAAAGCATATAAAGAAGGTAGTGATCATCTGAGTAGTGCCTTCAAGTGTGGGAAACAGAGCCTGAGCCTTGAGAACAAATTTGTTCAGACATAATACGATGTGTGTGTGTGTGGAGATAAAAATAGATATCAATTAACACGAATCCTATCAAGAGGACGAACCAAATGCAGCATCTTCATCCATAGTTTTCTTCTTCTTCTTTGCAGTTCCAACAAATGTCTTTGCACACTCAATTGCTGGAATCACTGTCTCAGTTGCTAGGAATGCCTGATTGCATCTAGCATACCGAAGGTTGAGATTCAGATATTGCCTATAATAATCGAATTGCATGTAGCATGTGTTGCAGGAATTCCAGAATGTAATAATGTCCTTTCTAGATGATTCAACTGATGCTCACTTGTGGTGTGCGGGTCGAGTTTGCCAGACTGCAGATGCTCCTTCTGCCATTTGGTTGCTTGATCCTGTAGTAGACGATGCAACACTATTGGCTGCAAAATTGTTGAACTTTCTGGCAACACCTATAGAAGCACTAGTTTTCTTTGGTTGGGGCGTCAGGTGTTACAATATCTTTTGGCCATATTGTGCCCTTCTTTATTTGTCAAATAGCACTTTTATAAGCCTGTTGGACAAAATGGAAAGCTTCATTAGCACCAACTGACTTGTTCTTATCCAGGTGGGTCGAAGAAGCATCTCTCGACCCTATACCTTTTTTCAGTGCCCCATCATCCACTGTCATTGGCACACATATGACATAATAACAATTTTTCTCACCAACAATCTTCAACATTGATTCAAGGCATGTACGGAAGGTAGTGATCATCTGAGTAATGCCTTCAAGTGTGGGAATCAGAGCCTGAGCCTTGAGAATAAATTCATTGTGACATAATACGATGTGTGTGTGTGTGGAGACAAAAACAGATATCAATTAACACGAATCCTATCAAGAGGATGAACCAAATGCACCATCTTCATCCATAGTGTTCTTCTTCTTTGCAATTCCAACAAATGTCTTCGTACGCTCAATTGCTGGAATCACTGTCTCAGTTGCTAGGAATACCTGATTGCATCCAACATACCGGAGGTTGAGATTCAGATATTGCCTGTAATAATCGAATTGCATGTAGCATGTGTTGTAGGAAGTACGGAATGTAATAATGTCCTTTCCAGATGATTCGACTGACGCCTGCTTGTGGTGTGCAGGTCGAGTTTGCTGTTGACGGCTGTTAAGTACTACTTTCAACCATCAATGTTCTCACATAAATGGAGGCATATGCATTATTTACTTGCATTTTGGTTTGTATAATGTAGTTCCACTTGTCCTTGGAGATTATTTGTATGTAGGTGAAATAAGCATTAAAAGAGATGGAAACCCTCCTTCTATGGAAGAACCATGCCAACTCAGCTGAGGAGGTGGCTGCCACCAAGGAAACATGTGGCAATCCACGTCACTGATCCAAGGGAGGCACGCACCGACGAATCAGAGAGCGACACATGGACTTCACAAGGATCCACGGGCCCACCTAGGACTCCAAAACCGCCATGCACCGGGAAAAGCTCAGAGGGCCCACTGGTCAGCCACCAGGAGAAAACACAGGCCAGGAGGCCGCCGTAGGGGTTCGGCTGACCCTAGGATCGGCCGAACCGACCTATCCTGGCCTTCCACGTGCTTCTCCCTCATTGGCCCATTGGTGCATTCCTGGGTGAATTGGAGGCATTTGGTGCCCGAAGCAAGCTCCCTCATTGCCTATAAATAGAAGGGGAGGGGCTCCCATTTCTCACACACCACTCTCTCATTCTCCTATCACTTTTAGTTTCCAAGGCTAGGGGGTAGGCTAGAGTAGCTCTTATTCAGGTTCCAAGTCTACTTTGGAGTCTAGGTATGAGTTCTCTTTTATCTTTATTTCTTTGTATGACTTTGATCTACTTCAGTTATTCAGCTATTTCATATAAAGTCATGGTAGATCATATGATTGATATGTTCTTGAGTTCATCTCTTGTTCATCATTTAGAGGCTCGTGTTCTTCGTGAACACTACCTTTTGATCCACTTGAAGGATGATTTACTCATTCCTTATGTGTTTGTTCATAAGTTAGAGGCTCGTGTTCTTCACGAACACGACCCTTTGATCTTGTTGACTAGACATAAGAGAGTTCGTATCCGTTCTTATGTCTATTCTTAGTTTGATCTTGTTAGATGGCATGTTAGTGTTGCATGAAGTTTGTGTTCAAGCTACGGTACTCGGTCTAAGTTGACCAGTCTTCTGGTGCCTCTCACCCTGGGTCACAACAGCCCGGGCCGGGTGAAGTCTAGCAGCAACGCAGGCATGGTGCCTGGGTTGTGTGGCTATGTTAGTTATGAGCATGCCCCCCGTAACGATTGAGGTAGGCCGCAGTGGTGACAGCTGTTGGACCCTTTGGAACCCTCCACGCTGGGGTATTGCTGTAGGAGTCTAAAGTATAGTTTCGCAGAGTGCTGGTCGTCGCGGGCTATCTCCCCATTTGTACCTGGGTGCTGAACCTTACCCTTTCATGCAATGTTTCATGCCTATCTCTTGTATCTTCTAGCTTTGTATGTTTAGTACATTAGAACTTAGAGCTAACTCGTATGTTCCCCCTAAGCCATAGTGTACTAGAGTAGAGGTAGATCTGAGTGTGTGTCACACTACCCTATCATATCTTTTATCTTACCCCTACATTTGAGTTGTTGTTCTCTATATCTATCTCTTGGTTTACATTCAGTGCAAAAGCATAAGTCTTTATATCCGTCATTGCCTTCCACGGATACGATACCCTTGGAATATTCTCCTTCCTTGGGGAAATGCTACAATGGTTTATCTGTGCGCTTGCGGATTCGTTCATGATCGTTTAGTTTTACCTTTGGTAAATCTTAATGTTCACGCTAACTCGGCGTCGTTAGTGGTGATGTTAAGAAATGCCAACAAACATTTCTAGTGTTGTCGCTAAAGATGGATTCTAAATCTGTTCTTAAGTGATCGACACTAAGAAATGCCAACAAGCATTTCCGGTGCTATTGCCGGGGAAGGCACAGGATTATCATGACTATGCTTTGCATTTGTTTATAAATCATGAGTAGGTTAGGGCAACTCTCAATGCAGGCTAACCTTGATTGTCTTCTTTTATCATTGGATGTTGAAGACAAGTAGTGTATGATTGGTTTCGACTTACCGGAGAATTTCACAGAAGATCCCAAGTCACTAGTGAGGAAAGATCGAATTCATTTCGACTCACCTCGTCGTACTCATCCGGAAGGCGATCCAGCTTCCTTTGTACCATCCACGTCAAACGCTATGGCCCAGAAGACGCTTCGTGAGTACTCAGCTCCTTCTGCTGACCAGGTGCTGCAAGGCCCTGAGGTGGCAATAGGGACTGAAAATTTTGAGATCAAGACGGGTCTAATCATGATGGTACAGGCTAGCCCATTTTGTGGCAAGCCAAATGAGGATGCCAATGCCCATCTGCAGCAATTCCTAGAGCTATGCAGCACTTTCATCATCAGGGGTGCGAATATGGATGTTGTTCGTCTTCGATTGTTTCCGTTTTCTCTCCTGGGGAAAGGCAAGCAATGGTTCTACGGGAATCGTGATGCCATTAATACTTGGGATAAGTGTTCAGAGGCATTCCTCAAGAAGTTCTTCCCATTGGGTAAAACCAATGCTCTTCGTGGAAGGATTTCTGGTTTTCAGCAAGCAGCAAGTGAATCCATTCCAGAGGCTTGGGAAAGGCTTCAGGAGTACGTCCTGGCCTGTCCTCACCATGAGATGGAGGATTGGCTTATTCTTCAAAGCTTCTATAATGGGCTGACTCCGACAGCCTGAGGCCATATTGATGCTGCTACTCAGGGAGCATTCTTCTCACTCACTGTTGATAATGCTAAATTACTCATTGAGAAGATGGTATCCAACCAAGAGTGGAGTGATGAAAGACTCCAACCACGTCCGAGGGGTACTCATACTGTCAAGGAAGCAGATATGATTATTGCCAAGCTGGACCTTCTTATAAAGAGACTGGATGATTACACCAGCGAGAAGGCTGCCATTGCCACCACTACTCTGCCTATGGACTCTCATATGACTTGTGAAGTCTGTGGTAACACTGGGCATTGAGAAAACTACTGTCCTGAGACTCAAGAGGAAGTGATGTACATGAACGGCAATAACAATGGTTATCATCCACATCAACAAGGAGGCCAAACATGGAATCAACAATGGCCTTATTATCAAGGAGGTAACCAAGGTAACTCGTACAACTCTAACCAACCCTCCTTGAGAGATCTTGTTTTCGGGCAGGCTAAAATCAATGAAGGTGTTAATAAAAAGCTAGCTGCCCTTGATAAATCCTTGGAAAGTCTCAACATTAAGCTTGATAGTTTTAAAAAAATGTTAGAAACTCAGTTAGCTGCTTTGGTTCTGTCTGCTGATAACGGGAGGATCCCGGGGCAACCCGTATCCTCTTGTGAAAATGTTAGTGTAGTGTCGACTAGGTGGGGTAAGCCACCTAGGAAGACTTATGCTCCTAACTATGCAGGAAAGCCCATACAACAAATTCTAGATCCATGGGAGGAATCAGTAGTTGTGCACAGAAGAGATCCTGGCTATCCAGCTATCACATGCACCATCTATTACAAGACGATCAAGCATGCCCTTTGTGACCTTGGTGCAAGTGTCAATCTTATGTCCAAGGCCATGTTCGAGCAACTGGGATATCCATCTCTCTCTCTCCAATAGCACGGACTATCCAACTCGCCGATTCAACAATACGATATCCAGAAGGAATTGTAGAGAACTTATTGGTCAAGGTCAAGAACTCCTACGTCTTCGCGGATTTTGTGGTCCTTGATATGGATGACGAGGGAGGAGTGCCGGTCATCCTTGGGTGACCATTTCTCAGTGATGTCCAAGCTAGAATCAATGTGGGGGCCGGAGTAATCCGTTTCCGCATTGGGAAGAGGAACTTGGTATTCATGTTTCAAGATAAAGAAGAGCAATGCTATTTGGTGGAAGATAGTGTTGAGCAGCTTGGGGGAAGGACGGAGCCTTCACCCCGAAGAAGAAATCTCCGTAAAAATTGAAGCAAAAGAAAATTCGTAAAGAATGGCAGAAGGTTGAGAAGGCATCACCCTCTACTTCTCAGGAGTGGGGTGCCGAGTGGAATTAACTGCTGAGAAGAGTCCAACTCGTCGGACTAAAAATGACGAGTCCTTTCTACCAAAAAGATTAAAGATGATATTTATCTCATATTTCCCTTTCCAAATTTTTATTTAATTTCCACAAAAACTGCATATTTGATTTTTCCAAACCTTGCATCTACATGCTAGATTTATCTAGCCTTTTCCCTTTCAAATAAAATTTCTGAAAATAATTTCTGAGTTTGAAAACTTTGGAAAAATCATTTGGGCAATTTCTAGAGCAAACTTTGGCTGGTGCACCAGGGTATATCTTCATATAGCCGTTGGTGACACGCCTGCCAAAGGGGGCCAGCACCGGGCCCACAGCCTGGTCGACCGAACCAGGGTTCAGCCGAACCCTGGCAACGGTGGGGTGGGCCCAGCTTTGGCCAACGGCTCCTAGCCGTTGAGCAACGGCTAGCCCGCGGTGTGCTGCCCCTTTGCTCTATAAATTGGACTCGAGAGGGGGTGTTCTTCACCCATTCAACTCATTTCACTCACACTCCCCTTTCTACTCCTTGCTCTCATGGTTTTCTTGGATTTCTTGGTCAAGTTTGGATTCATCAAGTACTCTCTCTATTGTGTCGCTGCAAGTATTGCTTTTGGTGGAGCAAGCTCGGTAAGAATTTCATTCGATTTCACTAATCCATCACTGAGTTGCTCTTGTTGTCCCGTTGTTGTGCTAGCATGAGTTGGGCGGCGAACGCTCTCCAGAGGGTGACACGCTCCCGTTCACGGGCAAGCACAAGTTCATGCGTCCCCACTGAGCCAACGCCGAGCCCATCAATGATGGATTATGAGGAAGAGCAAGAAGAGCAAGCCGAGCCACAAGCAGCGGAGGAGGTCGTCGACGACACCCCCTACCTCAGCTTACGGGGCGTTCGAGAGGAGCAAGCCTATGCTCTCCTAAAGGACCGAGTCTTCGCCCACACCCGGGATTTCGACCCGACACTTATGGAGAAAATAGGTATGAACCTCGAGTTCGCTTCCATTTGGTATGCTCTTGGTTGGGAGGAGTTTGTGCCGGTTACAGAGCATGGCTCTCAGCCCCTCACCATCCAGTTTCTTTGCTCTCTTACTGAGGTGACCAATGGTATTGAGTTTCTTCTTTTCGGGACCGATTACCAAGTTTCATGGAAGGAACTTAGTCGTCTCCTTGGTTTTAATAAGCGTTGTGCTCTTTCTTTGAAAAAGGCTTGTGAGGGTTTTGTTCGAGACTCTTTCTGGGCAGACATTTCTGGTCTGGTTTATAGTGGCAAATTTGTGCCTCGGTGCAATGATATTGTGCATCCCACTCTCCGCTTGTGGCACAAGTGGCTCGCCATTACTCTCTATCCACGAGAGGATGTTCGGCCCGTGTGCAGCGATGAGTTGATGCTTTTATATGCTGCTACTAAACAGATCAAGGTCTCTCCTGTTAAAGCTATGATTCGGCAGTGGTTGACGAATTTTAAGATGATAGGTCCTATTGAGTGTACATCTTTGGTGACTCGTATTGCTCTCAGACTCGGGGTTCTTAGCGGGAATCCCGTACCCTTCATTGGGATGCCCCAAGTTCTCATTGATGAGGCATACTTGATCCAAGGGCATATACTTAAGAGAGGCCCAAATGATTCTTTGACTTTCTTCTTCCCGGGTTATGCAAATCAAATTTCGTTACCTAACCCGTGGTTTCGATTGTATAGCTCGGAGTCATTAACCATTCCCCTTGTTACACAAGAGAAAAGCCGTCGTGCTAGTGTTTCAGGCAGGTCCACCAGAAGCGTGGCAAAGAGAGCACACATGTAGCAGCAGCAGTCACAGTCACCACCACAGCCACAGCCACAGCCTGCCACACCACTGGTGGCAGGAGGGGCCCCTGTGGGGTACATGTTCGGGGGGACCATTGGATATGCACCTGGTTGGGATCAGCCCACCTACCATCCGAGTACGAGTGGCACGGCTTAGGCGAGTGTGAGCAGTGCTCAGTGGGCTACACCCGCTAGTTCTAGCTCCGGTGGTCCGCCTCCATCTTCGACCTTCAGGCGGCACTCCTCAGCCTCTGCACGTGATGCTCGGCTCGCACAACAGATGGGAGAGCTCACTGTCCAGGTCACGGGATTGGAGGAGACGCTGAACACCCACATCGAGTCTACCTCAGCGTGGCAGCGTCAGGCTGGTGAGAGGATTGAAGCCATGCAGCAGGCACAATAGCGACACATGGAGGAGCAGAGGGCTTACTTTGCGAGTCAGGGTTTCTTCTACCCTCCTCAGCAGTGAGCCTGAAGCTAGCTTGGGGGAGGACACCCATCCTGAGGTAACTTGTATCTTTCTTTGTTTTCAGAATACCTTATAATGAAAACCCAAAAAATTCTGCAAAAATAAAAAGACCAAAAAGATTTATTTGCTTTCATCATCAAGTTTGCTTTGATATGCATAGTAAGAATGCTTTGCCTCTATGGTTGAAATGATGAAAATAGTTGCTCTGTTTATTCTTCTCGTATGTCTTGCTTACAACTTTGTATCCTACCTAAGTTTTGAGTTTGTTGGCTTGCATGATTCAAACCTTAGCTTGAAAACTGTGGGTAGCAAAAAGCATGATGCTAGCCTAAGTTGTTGTGAGACATGATATGGTATAATAGAGTGCTATGATCTTGTACCTAGTGATGCTTGACATCCGGAGTTTTCCTTTTTGAAAAAATCTAAACATGATGAGTTCCTCAATGATGAGCATTTCCTATCCAAGGCCATATGTAGATTCTAGCTCTTGTTAGCCTCCACATATGCAGCTTGATCTCTCATTGAGCTTTGTCAAATTGTTGTGACCCTTGTTAGAACTCATACTCCCCTGATCAAGATCACATACACGTTCATGCTAAACTTCTACACTGGAAGTTAGCATTCATCATTTGTTTCATTTTGCTTACGCATTCTTCCACAAATAACACTCTATGCATCTTTGTACCATTCATCCCTCTCCGAATATCTCTAATAGACACAAAGGGCTAGCTGAAAAAGAAAGAAAAGAAAAAAAGAGCAAAAGAAAAGGAAAAACATGCTCAAAAGCATGGCAAAAATAAAATAAAAGAGCTAGCCCAAGTATCGAAAAATTCCAAAAGGAGAAAGGGATTGATATGTGCAAGAGAAAGAGTTCCACCATATAGATGGTAATAACTAGTACCCATTCCGGGGCTAGTGTCCACCTTACCATCAATCCCTCATTCCCTCATATAAAGCACGGTAATATCTAGCACCCATTTCCGGGCCTAGTATCCACCTTGCCATGCTCATATCCATCACACACATATGCACATCTTGATCAGGATGTATGTTTGTTTCTTCCAAGGATTCAGTTTTTGACTTAGCAAAATATGAGAGACAAGTATGCCACATTGCTTCCCTACCTACAGCTCCACATAAGCCTATTACGAGTAGGATGTGAAGAAAGGCAATTTAATGCCTTGGTGAGGAACCATACACTTTGAGCGATCCGAGAATATCATTTGAGGAACTCTGATTTTCTTTTGAAAAATTTGCAAAACCTCCGGATTGATAGCTGATCAAGGTATGAGTGATTATGCATTTTCTATATAACCATTCTGTCTCTCAACCGCCTAATGAAGGTGAAGCTATATGCCCCATGTCATAAAGTGAATGGTAAGAATATTGCCAACTTGTTCAACTCTTGGTAGAGTACTTTGCTGTATGTTTGCCATAAGTTAAGAGTACAACATCGTAGCAACTCCTGATCAACCAACCTAAGTCCCTAATGTCTTGCTTCGAGATGAGCAAGAGGTTAGCTTTGGGGAGTTTGTTGACAGCTGTTAAGTACTACTTTCAGCCATCAATGTTCTCACATAAATGGAGGCATATGCATTATTTACTTGCATTTTGGTTTGAATAATGTAGTTCCACTTGTCCTTGGAGATTATTTGTATGTAGGTGAAATAAGCATTAAAAGAGATGGAAACCCACCTTCTATAGAAGAACCATGCCAACTCAGCTGAGAAAGTGGCTGCCACCAAGGAAAGACATGGCAATCCACGTCACTGATCCAAGGGAGGCACTCACCGACGAATCAGAGAGTGACACATGGACTTCACAAGGATCCACGGGCCTACCTAGGACTCCAAAACCGCCATGCACCGGGGAAAGCTCAAAAGGCCCACTAGTCAGCCACCTGGAGAAAACACAGGCCAGGAGGCCGCCCTAGGGGTTCGGCCGACCCTAGGATCAGCCGAACTGACCTAAGGGTCGGTTTATCCTGGCCTTCCACGTGCTTCTCCCTCATTGGCCCATTGGTGCATTCCTGGGTGAATTGGAGGCATTTGGTGCCCGAAGCAAGCTCCCTCATTGCCTATAAATAGAAGGGGAGGGGCTCCCATTTCTCACACACCACTCTCTCATTCTCCTCTCACTTTTAGTTTCCAAGGCTAGGGGGTAGGCTAGAGTAGCTCTTATTCAGGTTCCAAGTCTACTTTGGAGTCTAGGTATGAGTTCTCTTTTATCTTTATTTCTTTGTATGGCTTTGATCTACTTCAGTTATTCAGCTATTTCATATAAAGTCATGGTAGATCATATGATTGATATGTTCTTGAGTTCATCTGTTGTTCATCATTTAGGGACTCGTGTTCTTTGTGAACACTACCTTTTGATCCACTTGAAGGATGATTTACTCATTCCTTATGTGTTTGTTCATAAGTTAGAGGGTCGTGTTCTTCACGAACACGACCCTTTGATCTTGTTGACTAGACATAAGAGAGTTCGTATCCGTTCGTATGTCTAGCCTTAGTTTGATCTTGTTAGATGGCATGTTAGTGTTGCATGAAGTTTGTGTTCAAGCTACGGTACTCGATCTAAGTTGACCAGTCTTCTGGTGGCTCTCACCCTGGGTCACAACAGCCCGAGCCGGGTGAAGTCTAGCAGCAACACAGGCATGGTGCCTGGGTTGTGTGGCTACGTTAGTTATGAGCATACCCCCCGTAACGATAGAGGTAGGCCGCAGTGGTGACAGCTGTTGGACCCTTTGGAACCCTCCGCTTTCGTGCAATGTTTCATGCCTATCTCTTGTATCTTCTAGCTTTGTATGTTTAGTACATTAGAACCTAGAGCTAACTCATATGTTCCCCCTAAGCCGTAGTGTACTAGAGTAGAGGTAGATCTGAGTGTGTGTCACACTACCCTATCATATCTTTTATCTTACCCCTACCTTTGAGTTGTTGTTCTCTATATCTATCTCTTGGTTTACATTCAGTGCAAAAGCATAAGTCTTGATATCCGCTATTGCCTTCCACGGATACAATACCCATGGAATATTCTCCTTCCTTGGGGAAATGCTACAATGGTTTATCTGTGCGCTTGCGGATTCGTTCATGATCATTTAGATTTACCTTTGGCAAGTCTTGATGTTCACGCTAACTCGGCGTCGTTAGTGGTGACGTTAAGAAATGCCAACAAGCATTTCTAGCGATGTCGCTAAGGATGGATTCTAAATCTGTTCTTAACTGATCGACACTAAGAAATGCCAACATTTGGCAGACTACAGATGCTCCTCCTGTCATTTGGTTTCTTGATCCTGTAGTAGACGATGCAACACTATTGGCTGCAAAATTGTTTAACTTTCTGGCAACACCTAGAGAAGCACTATTTTTCTTTAGTTGGGGCGTCAGGTGTTGCAATATCTCTTGGCCATATTGTGCTCTTCTTTCTTTGTCAAATAGCACTTTTATAAGCCTGTTGGACCAAATGGAAAGCTTCATTAGCACCAACTGACTTGTTCTTATCTAGGTGGGTCGAAGAAGCATCTCTCGACCCCATACCTTTTTTCAGCGCCTCATCATCCACTGTCATTGGCACACGTATGATAGAATAACAGTTTTTCTCACCAACAATCTTCAACATTGATTCAAGGCATGTACCGAAGGTAGTGATCTTCTAAGTAATGCCTTCAAGTGTGGGAAACAAAACCTGAGCCTAGAGAACAAATTTGTTGTGACATAATAAGATGTGTGTGTGTGTGTGTGGAGATAAAAACAGATATCAATTAACACGAATCCTATCAAGAGGACGAACCAAATGCAGCATCTTCATCCATAGTTTTCTTCTTCTTCTTCTTTGCAGTTTCAATAAATGTCTTTGTACGCTCAATTACTGGAATCACTATCTCTGTTGCTAGGAATGCCTGATTGCATCCAGCACAACGGAGGTTGAGATTCAGATTTTGCTTATTTTAATTGAATTGCATGTATAGGACGTTCGGAATGTAATAGTGTCCTTTCCAGATGATTGAACAGACGCCCGCTTGTGGTGTGTGGGTCGAGTTTGCCAGACTGTGGATGCTGCTCCTACCATTTGGTTGATTGATCCTGTAGTAGAAGATGCAACACTATTAGCTGCAAATTTGTTGAACTTTTTGGCAACACCTAGAGAAGCACTAGTTTTCTTTGGCTGGGGTGTTAGGTGTTGCAATATCTTTTGACCATATTGTGCTCTTCTTTCTTTGTCAAATAGCACTTTTATAAGCCTCTTGGACCAAATGGAAAGCTTCATTAGCATCAACTGACTTGTTCTTATCCAGGTGGGATGAAGAAGCATCTCTCGACCATATACCTTTTTTCAGCGCCTCATCATCCACTGTCATTGGCACAAATAGGATAGAATAACAATTTTTCTCACCAACAATCTTCAACATTGATGCAAGGCTTGTACCGAAGGTAGTGATCATCTGAGTAATGCCTTCAAGTGTGGGAAACAGAGCCTTAGCCTTGAGAACAAATTTGTTGAGACATAATACGATGTATGTGTGTGTGTCTTGGGTTACTCTCCAGAGGATGAACCAAATGCTGCATCTTCATCCATAGTTTTCTTCTTTGCAGTTCTAACAAATGTCTTTGTATGCTCAATTGCTGGAATCACTACCTCAGTTGCTAGGAATGCTTGAATGCATCTAGCGTAGTGAATGTTGAGATTCAAATATGGCCTGTAATACTCGAATTGCATGTAGCATGTGTTGCAGGATGTCTGAATGTAATAATGTACTTTCCATATGATTCAACTAATGCCCGCTTATGGTGTGCGGGTTGAGGCTGCCGGACTGCAGACGCTCCTCTTGCCATTTGGTTGCTTGATCTTGTAGTATAAGATGTAACACTATTGGTTGCAAAATTGTTGAACTTTCTAGCAACACCTAGAGAAGCACTAGTTTTCTTTGGCTGGGGCATCAGGTGTTGCAAAGTTTACGTGGACAACTGAAGCTGATCAAGCTCTTTCTCAGCTCAAGAAGTTCTTATCCAAGCCTCCAGTCCTCACAGCTCCTCTGCCCAATGAAGAGCTCTTGCTCTACATTGCTGCGACTACTAATGTCGTCAGCACTGCTATTGTTGTTGAACGACAGGAGGAAGGCCATGGCTACCCTGTCCAAAGGCCGGTTTATTTCGTCAGTGAAGTACTCTCAGAATCCAAAGCTCGCTACCCTCCGGTACAGAAGCTACTCTATGCGGTTCTGATCACTTCACGGAAGCTCCGCCACTACTTCGATGAGTACAAGATTTCTGTGGTTACTAGCTACTGCCTTGGTGAGATATTGCACAACCGGGATTCCACAAGAAGGATTTCTAAATGGGCTGTAGAGCTTGGCGCTCTATCGCTCGAGTTCAAGTCTCGCACTGCTATCAAGTCTCAAGCTTTGGTTGATTTCATGGCTGAGTGGCGGGAAAATCAAGTCCCAACTCCAATGGAGCGTCCAAAACATTGGGTCATGTACTTTGATGGTTCACTCAAGTTGGAAGGCGCTGGTGCCGGGGTACTTTTAATTTCCCCCAAGGGCGAGCAACTCAAATATGTTTTGCAGATCTTCTGGAAGGTCTCAAACAATGAAGCTGAATATGAAGCTCTACTGCACGGTCTTCGCCTTGCAGTCTCCCTTGGCATTACACGACTACTCGTTTATGGTGATTCTTTGGTGGTCATCAATCAAGTCAACGATTCTTGGGATCGTAATGCTGAGAACATGGATGCGTACTGTCAGGAGGTACGCAAACTTGAGAACAAATTTCATGGTCTCGAGTTCCATCATGTTGTTCACGACAACAAAGTTGCTGCAGACGTTTGTCGAAGCTGGGATCTACACGAGCTCAAGTGACAGTAGGAATCTTTGTCCATGAACTCCACAAACCATCAATTCCGGAGCAATCATCTACACCTACAACTACTTCAGTTCAATCTGATCGAGAAGTGCTTATGATTGATGTGGACTGGAGAACTCCTTTTATCGACTACATCAAACATCAGTTGATTCCTGAAGACAAGTCAGAAGCCGAGCGCATATCACGCCGCGTCAAGGCTTATGCTCTAGTCGGAGATCAACTCTACAAGCGAGGCACAAGTTCTGATGTACTCATGAAGTGCGTTTCTCGTGAAGAAGGCAAGGAAATCTTGGAAGAGACACACAAAGGAATCTATGGCAATCACGCTTCTTCCCGCACCTTGGTGGGAAAAGTATTCAGACGTGCTTTCTACTAGCCTACAGCTCTTGCTGATGCAGAGGAACTAGTCAAGAAGTGCTATGGATGCTAATTCTTCGCTAAGCAACAACACGTTCCAGCCTACAAACTCATTACGATACCAACAACTTGGCCTTTCGCTTGCTGGGGGCTGGATATGATTGGTTCTCTTCCAAATGCGCTAGGGGGATTCAACAGAGTTCTGGTGGCTATCAATAAGTTTACCAAGTGGATTGAGGTCAAGCCCGTTACCTGCCCCAAGGCTGATAGAGTCCTCGATTTCTTGGATGAAATCGTACATCGCTATGGGTTCCCTAATCGCATTATCACAGACCTGGGTTCGAATTTCAACAATCACTAGTTCTGCGAGTACTGTGAGAATAGTGGAATTGACGTCCGGTACGTCTCCGTCGCTCATCCACGCGCCAATGGCCAAGTGGAATGCGCCAACGGGATGGTACTCGATGCTCTCAAAAAGCGACTGTATGATGCTGCAAATATCAAGGGTGGCAAGTGGATCAAGGAACTACCCAATGCACTCTAGGGGCTACGTACTCAACCTACTACTCCCACAGGGCAATCACCTTATTTCCTAGTCTACGGCTCTGAAGCCGTCTTGCCTGGTCATGTGGCGTTATCCGGTAGTTGACCAGTACGAAGAAGGCGTAGCTGAAGAAACAAGACAGACAGATGTCGATAGTCTCGAAAAAGCTCGCTGCAACGCACTTGTTCAATCAGCTCCATATCTTGAGAAGATTCGCCGCTATCATGACCGCAACGTTAAGGAACGCTCCTTCAACGTTGGTGACTTAGTCCTTCGTCGTATCCAGAACACGATAGGGCTACACAAACTCAACTCGCCATGGGAAGGTCCTTTCTCTGTTGTGAAGGTCACCGGCCCTGGCTCATATCGCCTCCAAACTCTTGAAGGTGAAGAAGTCGACAACTCTTGGAACATCGACCAGCTTTGTCGCTTCTACCCGTAGGGGGTCACGACAGCCCTCTCCAGATAGCTACGGTTGTAAACAACCCGTAGGGGGTCACGACAACCCTCTCCAGACAGCTACGGTTGTAAACAACCCGTAGGGGGTCTCAACAACCCACTCCAGGCAGCTACGGCTGCAACAACTCTCCAGGCAGCTACGGTTGCCACAACTCGTAGGGGATCATGACAATCCTCTCCAGGCAGTTTCGGCTGCGACTACTCGTAGGAGATCACGACAATCCTCTCCAGGCGGCTTCGGCTGCGATTACTCGTAGGGGATCATGATAATCCTCTCCAGACAGTCTCATTATGCGACAACGTAGGGAGTCATGACAACTCTCTCCAGACGACTCCGTGTTGTATAGAGCAATAAGTGGCACATGCTATCCATGTCTCTATTTTTGATAAGAGGCTGCGGCCTAGAGTAACACCCTTCATAGTAGGGTCTCAGTGGAACTCTCATACAAGTTGCTGCTACAACAAGGATGAGTTCATCACACTGTCTCCTACGGTCTTACTCATTCTTCGGAACATTCTTGCGAGTACTCTCTCACTAGGCTCATAGCCTCAGAGGTACTTAAGGCACTATTACTCAATAGTGTATCCAGACATTGTAAACTCTGTACAATGTGTTCAGTAATAAAGTTGTTATTCTACATATCGACTTGTTACTGTCCCTTTGCTTATTTCACAAACAAAACCTTCTTTTACGCTGCTACAGCTAAGGTTTTCAACTCATTGTGATTAAGCTAACGTTCTTCGGAACAAATCTAGACTTGAGTACTTTTACTCGAGTACCGTATCTCTTTTTGCAGCCGCACACTCATTATCAACTCGAGTACAGGGCATTCACACAAGCATACAAGGGATCCAGATAATTGACTTACTCAAGTTTTCAATTATATTACATAAACACTTTTTTGGAATTACACTTGTTTTTTCCATAGTGTTTTGTCATACAGGTTCATCTAGCGAAGATCTATGAACTTGGAGACTGCTTCCGCGATTGGAGATGTCTGTTGCATCAACTCGTTCAACCTGTCGTCAGTGCAATCTCCAGATCTTCCGTTCATGATGACTGTCAGATCCGCTTCTGTGTAGAAGGACTTGATGAAGCTCAGCACCTGATTGGGAATTGTGCAGGCCAGCTTCTGAGCGTACTCCAATATCTTCTTTGGCGTGTCCTTCAACCTCTCCACAAGTGGACGGGGCTGAACTCCAGCTACTCTGGGCTCAAAGAGATTGGCTACTGACTCGGCTGCCTCCATCAAAGCCTTCAATTCAGCATGCAGGCACTCGGATTCTTCGATTTTGATCTTGAGCGACTGCATACAAATCAACAAATCATTCCAACCGTCAACACGAATCTGCATTTCACGCTCAAGTTCCATGCACCGCACCTTATAATCGGCCTCAAGGTCAAGGCAAGCTGATTCTTCATGGTTATAGGCCAATTGCCAGTCCAGCGACTTGTTCTTGTGCCTCTCAACCTCTTCAACCAGTTTTGCAATAGACCAAGATTACTTATAAGGGTGTAGTGCGCAAGGAAAAAGTACTCCAAGATAAGTTCAGAAAGGGGGAATACCTTTATTCTTCTGGCGCAGTGACTTATTCTTCCCAACAACGTCATCCTTCTGAGCCGTCAACTTCTGGATTTCATTGTGGTACTCTGCGGCATTACCATCAAGCTTTTCTTGCAGCTTCAGAGACAAGGCTTTTTGTTCCTTGACTTCTTCTCTGAGCTGCGAGATTTCTTCTATGTCCGCTGCGTATTGCTCGAGCAGACGAGTCTTGCGTTTCGACTGCTTGACAACTTCCTGCAAAAGCAAAACAACTCAAGGGTCAAAGACAAGATATCTTTGGCTAAAGTACTCTACAAGAGATTATAACTTACCGCAAACAACTTCTCTACACTGCGGAACATCTCGGAGTGTGCCTGCAAGTTGTCCTCATCTAGGCATGAGTTATCATACGGCATCAGACCTTCAGCTCTGGATTGAGTACTTGCGCTTGCCTCCGAGTGCATCGCAGCATTGCGCAGAGAAGCTGGGTCTTCAATTTCTGGCTCATGCGGCACTATACGGCCTTCTGGGTTGTCTTCAAGCACTAGCCGTGCATCTATCTGACGCACGGGGGCTTCAGCAACGGAGACTTCTTCATGGCGCAATCCGGCTTCTGGATCAACCTCCAGGCCTTCATTCACCACCGCCTCTATGTCCTCGGGTTCCTGAGACCTGGGCTTGGAAGCTGCATCCACTGCTGCCCTGACTACATCGCTCCAGAGAAGGCGCAGTGCTTGTGCGGCATCAGTTTTAGTAGCTACCACTTGGGGTTCTGGAAATACAACTTCTTGTTCTTCTTGAGGGTTCTGATTTCCTCCAACAAGACTACTTCCAGAAGCTCCCCATTTTACATCAGTGGATTTACTGCATCAACAAGTTGGTCAGCATATTCAAAATAAAAAACATCAAGAAGTATTCGAGTTCTCGGGTACTTACAGAGCAGCACGAGGCACCACAACTTTTGGCCCCAGCATGTCAAAAAATGAAGGCGCTGCCGGCTCCATTGGAACATTCTCCACCGGTGGCACACTTTCCGGTGCCGCAGCTTCTTGTTGCTCAGACATCACCGTCTCAACGGTTGATGCTGAAACCATCTCGGGTTATGTTGCTCTTGCAGGGCTACTCGCGGGTACATGGGCAGTACTCTCGATAACCTGCGCAAGTCAAAATACAAGCCATTACAAAAGAGAACAAGTATTCAACAAGATATTGGCTACTTAAGGTTTTCAAAACTCACCGTAATGGATGGCAGAGCTGTGACCTTCTTCACAGCACGCTTTCCCATAGTGGTCCTCTTCTTCCGCGGTGGCTGCATCACATCATCTGCAAGGGATGAAGCCGGCCTCTTCAAAGCCCCTGCGGAGACACCACTGGGGATTAGCGCACCAGAGTACCCGTAACGACCTTTCACTTCAAAGTGTTGTTGAAGTGTCTGCTCGTCGTCATCACTCGAGGACGCGTCCTCCACCAAGACTTCATCTTGCCCTTGAGCAGAACGACTACTCTCGGGGGCTTGAGCCTCAACTTGAGATGGCTCTTCCTACGGTGCTTGTAGTGGATCGAGGGGGTGAGGAGGAGGGATGGAGACAAATTTCAGAACATCCTCCTGCAAAACAAACCAAATTTCTAAGTTCATGACTACTTTTTATAAGTATTCGGGGGCTAGTTTGCGGATACTCACCAGACGCGGAGGATTGTCAGCACTAAACTCTTGAACAGCTGCTGGAATTCCATGAAGATTCTTGAAGATCTTTTGCAGCCTCTCCATCACGAGATCATCGCTGATCTCTTCTGCAGACAGTCTTGAGCCATCTTCAGCACCCGTGTACTCGTACCCTAGATGCTCCCGCTGCATCAAGGGTTGTACTCGCCGCTTCATAAAGCTGAAGGCTATTCTCTCAGTTGTCAAGCCTTGCGCCTTCTTCTGCGCAATCTTGGCTAGCAACTCCAAAATCTGAATGCACTCTTGCATTGTTGACTCATCCTTCCAGAGTCTATCATATACCGGCGCAAACATACTTGGCTTCGGCAGTTGAGGCGGGGCATTGTCAATGTAGAACCACTTGGTCTTCCAATCTTGATTGGAATCTATCAAGTCGTACTTGAAGTACAACTCTTGTGCTTTCTGGCGCATCTGAAGGCCAACTCCACCGACTACTACCGGGAAGTTTGCGTTCGGCTGTGGCTTCAAGCGGAATATCTTCCTAAACAAAGCCCAATGTGGGCGAATCCCAAGGAAAGCTTTGCAGAAGTGCACATACACTGTGATCTGGAAGATGCTGTTCGGGTTCAAGTGTACGTGCTCCAACTTGAAAAAGTCGAGGAATCCTCTGAAGAAATCCGAATACGGCAGAGTCAACCCACGCTCGACGAAGTGGCCGAACATCAGGATTTCATCTAGAGTCTTCTCCATGGGCCACACATCCCCAGTGGTAGAGCTCCGTCCTGCGACTGCCTTCTCGCGTAGCAAGCCAGCGACCTCAAGGGCCTTGATGTCATCCTCCCTCATCTTGGATTTCTTCCAAGAGATAGCTTGGCTTGGTGGTTTAGTGTTCACCACAGTCTTGTACTTTGGCTCTGGCAACTGATTTTTGCCGCGGCCAGATTTCTTCTTCTGTCCCTTGGTCGGTGCAGTCTTCATCCTTCCAGTCACAAGGGTCTTCTTTCGCATCGGCTCGAGGGCTGCGAGGGGGTGGAGGTGGAAGCACTTGGCGGCGTAGACGCTCAAACTTTGTGGTGGCTACGGATGCTAGGACTTTCTTTCTGGATCTAAGGGCGAATGGAAGCAGTGAAACCCTAAGGGATACCCCCTCGACTATTTATAAAATCAAAACCCTAACGGTTTGACCTGGTGACCCTTCGTATTCAACAAGATTGGTTTCACATAGGCTAAAATTTTCGGCTAAGTCAGTGGATTTTCTTCCAAGACCTGCTCGGCTCCATCTCGGGGGCTCGACTACTCGATGGGATTGGTTTTCACTCAGCTACAGTTCACTGAATTCAGGCCACTATTCTACAGTCAGATTGGATCCTTCAATTCGAGAAAGTACTCGACTTACGGCTCGGGGGCTCCGTGCCACGTGTCCTTCAGTTTTTCTTAGGATTTCATGGGATTATTTGACGAAGACTTCAGATTGACCCTCAGCTTGAATTGTCAATTCGAACTAAGGCTCGGGGGCTACATCCATATAGGATGCGATTTTAATAATCACATTCCTATATGATTTCTTTGGATTTTCTACGGATTTTTTGGAGCAAGATCAAATGCTAGAAGATTGACCCTCAGCTTGAATCCTGGATTTGACCTAAGGCTTGGGGGCTACATTCCATATGGAATGCGATTTTAGTAATCACATTTCCATATGGTTCTTTGATGCAAAGATTTCAAGAACGAAGCGAGTATTATTGAAGACCTTCAAGGGAAGTACTCGGGGACGCTTGGGAACAACTCGAGAAGACTTCAAGACTACTCGTGGAGTTAGCTGGAGTACCTTCCAGCCTCGTGATGATTCAAGTACTATTGAAGATTGAAGCTTGCAGAACTCGGGGACGCTTGGGAATTACTCGCAGAGACCTTCAAGACTACTTGGAAGCATCACACTCGACTACAAAGTACTCGGGGGCTTGTCGACCGGGCATCCCTGGGCCCACCACGCATGTGGGCCATACCTGGGAGATAAGATCCTGCACACCTGGACTACTCGACTAGTGGGCCACGGTGCAAGTTTACTGTGGACCACAAGGCCAGACAAGACGGACAAGGACTTGTACTAAGATTATGATAGCATTCTATAACTCGTATAGGCTACACCTAGTCCTACTCGAATAGTACTCTTGTACCAATCCGACTTGTAACCCTGCCTCCCGTGGCATATAAGGCGAGGCAGGGACCCCTCTCAAAACATACGCAATCAATACAGAGTCACGCAGCATACAGGACGTAGGGTATTACGCACATTACGGCCCGAACCTGTCTAATTGTGTGCCCTGTGTCTCACCATCATGTTCCTAATCTCGGCGAGCCCCACCGCACAATCTTCTACTTCGGGTACCCCGTGATAGGCTCGGTGTCTAAAACACTGACATTGTTTCTGGTGCGCCTGTTGAAGTGGGGAGGAGGGGAGGAGAGGTAAGAAGTAGATATTTTTCACCATGGGACGTCGTGGGCTTTAGTGGGCCGGCTAGATTTTTTTCTTTTTCTTTTTTGGCTGATGTTGTAATTATCGAAAAAAATAGTAAATGAAGTAATTTTTGAAAAATTTTGACACCATTAGATTCTATAAATCTTGAAGTATTTTTAGGTATTTTTATTTCATTTTTCAATTTTTCGAATTCAAATTCAAAATTTTTGAAATCCGGTCGGTTTCTACTAGACCGAACCGGTACCGACCCGGACCGGTTCGGTCGGTTTTCGCGGTAAGCCGGCCGGTTTACCGCGAAATTACGAACCCTGGTCAAGGTGCGCCTATCAGTGCAGGGAGTTTAAAGGTACGCCCACAAGTGAACGTCACTACGAATCATGAAGGGTCAATACACTAGATTAATCACCATGATTACATAAACCATGCTAAGTAGTCTAAGCATATGAATTAGACTAAGAATCAATCATATTCTTAACAGGTAGAAAGCATAGTAAGAGGCATTGAATTGCTAACAGATCAGATGACAAGATTATCATTGCTCAAATGAAGGTATGATTACACCATCACCACCGAGGCCATACCTAAGATAATGAACGCGTAGCTCCTGAACTCCGCCAAGTCACAACCATGTAGGGAGGCCATGGTGGCTAGGGTAGGCCTAGGCCATCTCCTAGACCACTTCGAGGACTTGCGGCAGCCGTCATCTTCCTCCGGTGCTTGCTTCTAGGTTTCGCTGAATTCTGGTGGATAGATGCGGCTGCCGTCGGGGCTACGAGCTATTTATTGACCAAGGAAACCCTAGTACAAAGGGGAGCCCGAACCGCCACAAAAAGGGTGGTTGACCAGCATGGCCGGCACGAGCCCTTTTTGGGCCGTCTCGGGCCCATCTTTCTTGTGCGTGCTCCTCGGTCATTCTGAAGTTTGTGTCTGAATGCATGTGGGCTTTTGACATTGATTCTTCCGCGATTAAGATAGGAGGTGTTGTCGCACACCCTTCCGCTTTCCCATCTTGATCCTCAGAGTTATCTCGGTATTGCATTTTACTTGTCGTCTTTTGGAAGCATGTTCATCTTGTTGTACGCAAACACGGTTTTATGATCCTCTTGTAGTGCATGCTTGGAACTTGGTCCAAATACGCTTGTATGATACTCGATTCCTGCATAAACAATATTCTTCCAAAAACACAACACCTATATATGTGTGTGTGTGAACTTGTTACGTCAGAAGAGTGTCTAGTGGCGGGTTAGTTACAAATTAATACTGAAACCTTAGTGTAACAATTGATGTAGGGGTGTCGCTAACGAGCATCAACATCACCTAACAAGCTAGCGAGTGTAAGAGTATAAACTTTGGTATTAGCGAGTTTAAGGAGGTTTGTTTAGATTTGAGGGAGAAAATAGACTTTTGTGCTAGTTGAGGGAGGTAAAATGAACTTTTTCCACTCGGCGATTCGGTAGCGGACTACTGGTGGCCGGGCGGCAGGTAGGTAGTGGACCACTACTCTCAAGTCTCAAATGTTATTTACAATCCCCAATATTTTTTTAAAAAACATTGTGGAACGCATCGAAGGTAGATACGAGTAGCTAGCAAGGGCTAATTCATCCACTGATCTTGACGTAGAGATCCATCTCGAAGACGACGGTGCCGGGCGTCGGGTTCCCGAACTTGGTCATGAGGATGTACCCCTACCCCCTCGCCCGCCGGAACCTCTCCGTGCCGCCCACCACGCCGAGCTCCACCACGGCCTTGCCGTCGGTGCCGAGGTCGACGCGGCCGTCCACCACCAGCGTGCTCCCGCCGTAGTCCCCTTCCGTGAACGCGAGGCTCAGGATGGTGCACGACGCCGCGGGGTTTCCCAGGTCGGCCTGCACGAGGAACCCCTGCGCGCGGCCGAGGAGCTGCGACGCCGGCTCCGGCCCCTCGCGGAGCTCGTCGTCGATCGCGCCGATGCTGCCAAACGAGGAGTTGCTGTCCACGAGCGGCGGGATGCCCGCGAACAAGGCCGCCGTGCTGGCGCCGGGATGGATGTAGAGCTGGAGGTGGGTCATGCCGCCGTCGTCCGCGGCCGCGCCGAGTGCAACGGCCGCGGCAAGCACGGCCAGGAAATGGAGGGTCGTAGGAGATACAGTGGACATGGCTTGTACAGTAAATTTGTTGGATTGCAACTGTTCACAGGGTCAAGCGAGAGGTTCTATATGGTGGACAGGACAGGACAGGACAGACTCTGGATTCTGGAACACTAGAGCAAAATTGAGAAAATCGTTTCTTCTCGAGGGAACAACGTCTTCCCTCGCCTCCATGCGCGTAGAAACTCGAGAACCCCCGTTAGGGAGAAAAGACCCCTTACCAATGCAATACAACAGATCCGGTGCGCCGTGGGCGAAGGATTCCCTGCGGCCCCAACCTGCGTGCGGCCGCGCAGGCTTCACGGCGACGAGCCCACGTGGGAGCTCAGGTCGCCGTGACCCTAGTGGGCGTGACCCGACCGCCGCGACCCGGCCGGCGAGCTTCAGGCCGCCGCGTGAGCTAGTTCTCCCATACAAGCTCGCCGCTGCTGCTCCTCCGTCGGTCCTTGCTCCTCCCGGAGGCAACGCTAGCGCCCCTCCCTCCCGCCGGCTGCTGCTCCTCCCCGATGACGGCGTGGGCGCGGGGTGCCCCTCCCTCCTACGCGGATCGAGCGGTGGGAGGGTAACCCACGTCCAGAGGGAGGCTGGAGTAGGAGACGCATCGAGGCTACCGTGGACGTCGTCGTGGTGAAGCGGCTAGTGGAAGCTCTGGTCCCTCTGTGGATCTCCAAGCCGCCGTCCATGGACGCGACAAGCAGCCCCAAGATTGGAGCGGGGCCGATCCGCGGGCGTGCGCGCCTCCCGGCAGGGCGGGCGACGTAGGAGAAGCCGGGGACGAAAGGAGCAGCCATGGCCGGCGGCGGCTGCGCCCGCTTGGGGCGGGGCTGATCTGCCTTGCCTACGCGCCTCGTGGCGGAGCGGGCAGGGACGGTGAGGTGCATTGTGCAAGAATGAGGGAGAGAAGAGAGCGGCTGTGTGGTCTGCGTAGATGATCCTGGGAGCCGAGACTTACTGATTGGTGTATTTTTTTATCTGGATAGTAGAAGAAATTTTTGCATTGGGAAGACTAATTTCTTGGTATAATATCCTATGTTGTAAAAACTACTCAAATTTCTACCATTGAGACTGCCTTCACCACGTACGGATACTGTATCCGACAAAGGTACCGTACTGCCGTATTCTGTCGTTGTGCCTCATTATACGATCTTTTCTCTTTTATTTCTTTGTCAAAACTAGTAAAATGCACGCGCACGCGTCTAAAATATCATAATAAAAATATATTTATAAAATAAAGTTGTATTTGCATATTCAATAACTAAGAAACATAATTCATATCACAAAGCTTTTAGAAAATAATGAATACAACAATTTATAGAAAATAATGAACACAACAATTTATATATTCATAATTTAGCTATGAAACATGTTTACTTTTAAATACATATGAAAGCTCTGACGGTGAACTTTTTGACCACACGTATGCAAAGAACATTCAACGTTCATGCCTCAACCGATGTCTTCAGAGTACCGAAACAAAGCTCTCATAATTATTGTTGTTGTCAATGATCCATCATATAACTAACTAAATACACTGATTCGTTTTCGAGGGAAAAATTTATCTTTCTTCTGGAAAACAGGTTGATAGTATTCAGTTTACTGTCATCACGTATCCTTTCTCTTATTATTTTCGCAGGACATCACCAGTGTCATCTCGGGAAATTGGTATAAATATGAAACTATATATATAATTTCGAATCACCCAATATTATAAAATATTACAGTTCATACATACATGTTTATCAAAATAATACTGGGCACTAATCAACAACATATGATTCCAAAGAGCACTTGAGGCAACAACAAAAATCATCAAAGTCTTCAAGGCTTGTATGAGAGAATTATACACAGGTTGCCAACTACTGGAGAATGGTTTGCGCCATATAAGGTAGGGTTTTCGAAGCCAAGAACATATTTTTAGAAAATGGATTAATTCCGGTCTCAGCAACCAAAGTTGATAGCTTACAACCGATGAAGATTAGGTACCCCACAGCAACTCACGCTGCAACTGCTAACCGCACAAGTTGTCTTCTGAAGTTAAGATATTAAGTAGAGTTTGTAGCTTTTTTAGATAATTCAATTATCACCTCTTCTGTCAACCACGAGGGAGCATTGAGAAGGTGCAAACACACAATTAACTCTTTAGGTGAAAGTGCTATATTTCTATGATCAACATCTGAATTCATAGAGAAAATGCAATCCAATGAAGCTAAATCATCTCTATCAGAATGGCTTGTCTCATGTGATCTGAACTATTAGCTTCTTCGTTTTCAGAAAAAAATAATGTGCAAGCTGACATTTGGAATCTGGTGTAACTTCAGATTGTAAACACTGCAAAATCAGCTTATTCTTGTTAGTTCCAAGGATCCTGTTGCACTTTTGAATTGAAGCACAACTCATCTGGAAAGCATAACCGCATAAGTGTGCTGTGTGATGGGCTATTTGTTCAGACAAAGCATAAGTTTCTCACATGGCTACTTGTTCATGGGAAGCTTCTAACGGCAGACAATCAAGCTGCCTGAAATTGGCCTTGCAATCTCATATGTGTGCTGTGTGATGGGCAGCCAGTGAGCCAGAAACAAGAACATATGTGCCTCCATTGTTCCTTTGCAATGCAAGTATGGCGGTCGGAGTGTCCAACGCACGCGAGGAAAGGGGCTTCGGCGGCCAGCGCGTGTGCGACGGGAGGGCGGCTGCGCCGACGCTTGCATCTTTGGCGGTCAGCACTCATTCGAGGGGAGGACGACTCCACCGACGTTCGCATCTCCGCCTCTCCGGCGGCCAGCGCACATCCGGGGCGAGGTGGCTCTGCAAGCGCTAGCGTCTCCATTACCGCGCGCCGGAGGCCATGCTGATGTCGTGGTGGTGCTCCGTGAAGCTGAAGCTGGCGCGACGGGCAAGGTCGAGAAGACGGCGTCGCATGGTCAAGGAGGCGGCGAGCTCGGACGTCATCGTCGTATCGTGGATGAGGAGAAGGGGAGGGCGTCCCCAGCCGTGGCGGCTTCGGCCGGCACCAGCTCCGTCACCCCCGACGTGGCAAGCGGCTGCGAGCCTCGACTCCCCGGCGCGGCAGCTTCAACCTTGGGTGGCCCTAGCAGCCGTTCCTCTGGTGGCCTCGGTTGTTGACGCAGCGGCTCCTGGCCTGCCTGTGCCGCCAGTCTACGAGGCGATGGGATGACCCCCTTTGCCTCTACCGGCAGTCGACGCAGCGAGGGGCGGGCGATGCCTCGTGGGCCCCCTCCCTCACTGGCGTGGCGAGCGACGCAGGTGGGCCCCATACCTCGGCGGTGCGGGCGGGTGCAAAGCGGATAGGAGGGGAGGGTGCGGCGCGTGCAGGGGTGGGCTGGCACCAAGGGGAGTCCAGCCGTGGCTCTGCCGCCCGGGAGAGGCGCGGGGGTAAACGCGGACGTCATAAGAGTCCTGAAACAGTTGATGGGTACGACCGGGGTGGGTAACACGATGTTAGGTGAGAAAAATAATTCGTTTTTGACACAAACGCTCTCCAAATTGTGATTTTTCGGTCCTTTCATAATCCTTCCACCCTATCCACTCCTAAAAACATATGACGGGTGGGTCCGGCGTGAGGGGTAAGGTGGGTCCGAATTGAGTGAGAAAAATTTTCAATTGTCTTCGCTCCTTATATTATAGATTATTGATGCGTTTCAGTATGAAACTTGACAAATATAATACAGTTTCAAGGGTGCACAATTGTCCTTCGCAGCAGGTTCATTTACAGCGCGCTTGGTTTGGACTTTGGAGATCGAATTCCTACTGCACAGTTGGTTCATTTTTTTTAACGAACGGCAGACAATGTGTGCGTTTCACTGATATAGCATAAAAAAATAAAAATTATGTTAGTAAAAAGCTATAATCAAACAAAAATGATAGAAAGTACAGAAAAATAACTAAAAACAACGGGTTGGATTGGACCATCATCGACACCGCGCAACACAAACAACCCGGGATGTTTTTTTAAGAAGGAAAATGCATTGATCTTAGCACATTACACCGGTTCTTTTACAAACAAGATCCCAAAGAAAAGGAAAATTACAAAGAAGTTTAAAATTTCTGTTCATCTTCCTCAAAGTTTGCAGAGATTCGTTCGTCACCGTCGCCAAAGCCGCTTCCCAATCGTCGCCGGGCACCAGAGCCAACCTCCACAAGGTGGAGACCACAGAGGAGGGCTTACTTCTAGGCGAATCAACCGAGTACACTGCCTCCCAGGCGCATCAGCCAACTCCGGTACCCACGATGATTTTCACCAAATATCATCTTCGTCGAGATCAACAGGGTCAACAACATCATGACCTGAAGAAGACGACGATGTGCCGACCCTCGACTCCTGAACAGGTCTCCCCAGCCTCTCCGTTGACGTCGGAGTAGATCACCATCGGAGAACGGAAGAAGATGGGAGAAATTATTCCTCTGCAACGCTGTCGCTTCCGCATCGCTAGCGCCTCCAGGAAAACCAAGCCGCAGAGGAGTCACGCTCCACCGGCAAAACCTAACTCCACCTTCGAGCATCGGCGGCGAGCAAACCTCAAACCTAGACGGACTCGATTGGGACTCGATCTACTAAAAGGATGGAATGGACCCCTGCCCCCATTGCCACCGGCTAGGAGATCAGGGACGAGGGGAGACGGGGGCCAGGACTATGACGTCGGCGGCGGCGACCATACACGCAGAGCGGTTCCCGCCTGTGTCGCCTAGGAGGCGATGCGGGGGACGAAGCGATCCGCGGTTAACAACCCGGGACGTTGGGAAGGGGCAGCAACCACTGAAACCACTCCTCGTCGCCCTTGCTCGAGTACCAAAAGCACCACTATCATCTGGGCCCAAAGCACATAGAGGATTAACCATTATCACTGCTAGCGCCATCAACCATACTGAGCTAACCGTTCTCATACAGGATTAGCTGCCTCGTCAAAGAAGCATGATTGTCACACGGGGACGAGAGGTGAAATTTTTTTCATTTCACTGTTTACCACTTTGACTGCTAATTAGATGTATTAAATAAATGCAGTTTACAAAATTATCTTCACAACCTTGAACTAATTCGCGAGAGAAATCTAATGAGGTCTTTAACCACATGATTAGAAGATGATTATTGTAGCAAATCATAGATTAATTAGACTCATTAATTATATTCGTCACGTAAAGTTCTATTTATATGTGAAAAAGTTTTACAAATAGACTTTAGTACTGCATGCATACAAGATTCTTTTCGAGCGAAGTTTTTTTACTCCTATCCAAACTCAGCCGCCAAACCGTCATTTTCAAACGCCAAGCAGAACCCCTGCCCACTCAAATGTCATAGCAACATCACAACCTCTAGGCCGCCATCTTCCATCGGGAGCACCCACCCCTCAAGTCCACGACATGGGCACCACCCACTTGACCACATCCCAATCCACCACGATGCTATGTGTGCCTGATCGGCACCAAACCAACCAGTGAAGCTTCAACGCACAAAGAAAGAGAACTCCAAAGGTGGTGTCTTCAGGAAGAACACGACGCTAAGACGTGCCGTCGCCGGCGCCGCCCACGCGAAGATGAGCAAGATTTTCATCCAGAGATTCCACTATCATATCGAGGAGGGTGCCTATACAACGTCCTCCATGAAAAAACCGCGCCTGAGGCGTCGCAGTTGTCTGCCAATCACGATCAACACCAACACCAACAACAACCTCAATCTCCCTGACTGCTTGCCGCTGCCGCCGTGCCACCTCCCTTCGCGGCCAGCCGAGTGATCATTTGTGCTGGTACAATGATAGATGCTGGCAGCCTCGCGGGTGGTAGCTAGTACTGCCATCACGAAGCTGTTTTGTCTGCCCGGACACACGGTTTTTAGCATATATATAGTGCGCTCAAATCACAGATATTATGAACGAGGATAGGATCAAACCCTTGCTAAGTTGTATTGATCTGGGCACAAATACATGTACAAGTACATTTAGAGAGTACAACTATTCCTTATCCTTTTGTATCTTTTCGAAGGAGCGAGCTCGTAACAGTACTATGCATAAAAATGGCGAAAGACTAGGTCAGTCACTAACAGTAAGGCCTGACAGTGACAGCTAACTAAAGTTACAGACTCAAACTCTCAAAGTTAACTGCACTTTGATTACTGATGATCCGGGGCTAAGGCTATCCGCACTGGGTACGGGACCGTACCCCATCCGGTACGAACAATCCAGTTCCATTGTGTCGTAAAAAACCCCGCACCGGGTACTGGAAGACGGACGGGAAGCAAGTGTTCCCATCCGGGAATGCTAGATCCAGCATGCTTCGTCGTGCGCTACAGCCTGCGCGGGGCCCACCTTGCCACTGCGATTAACTGCCCCGCGCACGGAGTCGGAAGCCGTCGCTGCGAGGCAGCACAACACGCTCGCATCCGGCCGGCGGGGCAGAGAGAGGTGGAGAGAGAGAGGGACCGGCTGGGCACCTCGACGGGAGAGAGAGGCCCGCTGCTGGCCATGCTCCATTTTGCCTCGCCGCACTCAATTTGGCCTCACCGGCTCCTGCTCGATCTGCCGGCCCCTACCACGATAGAGGGAGCAGGGGATGACGGCACCGCTACCGTCGGGAGGAGGCTAGCGGAGTCAGGGGACACGAGGAGACGACGAGAGAAGGACACCGTGGGGAGGGACGAAATCCGCCGTCACCATCCGAGGCTGTTTGCCGCCGCGCCACCATCCCTCCACCGTGTCAGATCTTGACCGAGGCGGAAGCCGCCGTCGCGCCTCGCGGATCAGAGGAACAGACCCGTTGCTGCCATGCCCCACCGCTTACAGAGGAGGGTGGCCCGGCAAGGAGGAGAGGCGCGTGGAGCACGAAGTCATCACGCACTGTGCACAGAGTCGTCGCCGTCCACGGCAGTATGGAGCAGGGGAGGAGCGAGGAGTAGGAGGCGGAGGAGATGCGCACGGAGCAGGGGAGGCCGGCCAGGAGCCCCGCCTGGGAAGGGAGGTGTACATGCGGGTACGGGCGGCCAGCCTGCTGCGTGCTCGCCAGCACCGGAATGCGGGCAGAGGGACGCGGTGGATCTCCGTGGAGGCGAGCCACCGGGGACGAGGAGCGCAAGGAGGAGGGGCCGCAGGCGCGTCCTCGATTGGGAGCTGACGGAGCTCGACGGCGCATGGGAAGCACGGGCGCGGCCTCACCTCGCATCGGATAAGGAGGTGAGGCCCACCACCGTCGGGATCCTGTGGCGTGTAGGCCCGCCCGCCTCCGCACGCGCGCGCCATCTTCGAAGGAGGCCCGTTCGTCAGAGAGGGAGGCCTGGCCGCTGGAGAGGAGGAGATAGAAGCGGGACAAGGGAGGGCAGCATGGAAGAATGGAGGAAGGAGCGGGGCAGGGAAGGAGTGGACGGCGGAAAAGAAGAGGGAAGAAGAAAAGGAGGAGAGAGATTAGTTGGATATGGGAATAAAATATGAGATAGTTGGTATATAGTACCACATATAGGGTATGACAGGTGCGGAAAAATTGATACTGAACTAGAATCTCGATGACCAGACAGAATATTCTCTTTTAGAGTATAAAAGAGGTGCACAACGGCCTAAGGGACAGTACGTACCTCTCTCCTACTTTCCACACCACCCCTTACCACCTCTCTGGTTAATCCTTGAGTCGTCAGGACGGGAGCGGACAATAAATCTAGGTACTGTGATTAGGCCGGCTCTATTTATTAGCTCGCAGGTTGCTATAATCCACAAACTATAAACCAAACTGGGCCAGAAAAACCAACGCGGCAGCCTTGGGGGTGGTGGCAAACATTAAAATACACACGTGAAAACAAAGAGGGAATTCTCAACAGTTTAGCAGTTTCATTATCTTGGAGGCAAAAAAGTTTTGAGTCTACTGAGATAAAAACATATATCAACTAACACGGATCCTAATAAAATACTTTAATTAAAAGCTATCACTGGGAAATTATAGTACACCACCATACTACATCATATCCTTTTAAATTCAAATAAAAGTTTAATATTGGAAGAAACTCTCTCTGTCTTGGGTGACTATCCGGAGGATGGTGAACCCACTGCAGCATCTCCAGCTCTAGTTTTCTTCTTCTTTCCAGTTCCAACCGATGTCTTTGTAGGCTCAGTTGCTGGTGGAATGACTATCTCTTTTGCTGGGAATGCCTGCTTGCACGAAGCACAACGGAGGTTGAGATTCAGATATTGGATGTAATACTCATATTGCATGTAGCATTTGTTGCAGGAAGTCCAGAATTTAATAACGTCCTTCTCATATGATTCCACTGGCGCCTGCTTATGATGTGCGGGCTTAGGCTGAGGCTGAGGCTGCCAGACTGCAGATGTTGCTGCTCCTGCCATTTGGTTGGTTGATCCTGCAGTAGAAGTTGTAGCACTATTGGCTGCAAAATTGTTAAACTTTCTGGCAACACCTGGAGAAGCACTAGTTTTCTTTGGCTGGCGTGTCAGGTGTCGCAGTATCTTTTGGTCATAGTGTGATCTTCTTTCTTTGTCAGACAACACTTTATAAGCCTCTTGGACCAAATGGAAAGCATCAGCAGCACCAACTGACTTGTTCTTATCCGGGTGGGTCAGAAGAAGCATCTCTCTATTCCTTTTTTTAAGCGCCTGATCATCCACATACATTGGCACAGATAGGATAGAATACCAATTTGTCTCACCATCAATCTTCATCATTGATGCAAGGTATATACTGAAGGTAGTGATCATCTGAGCAATGCCTTCAAGTGCGGGAAAGAGAGCCTGAGCCTTAATGGCAAATTTCTTGGCCCCTTCAAAGTCCATTGATTTATACTTCTTTTCAGCAATATCCTTTGCCCTGACAGCCTCATCCTTGTTGCATTCCATGTCGAACCCAAACAAATAAACACCTGAAATCATGAACAACATTGACAACATGTCAGATACGAAAACTTACTAAAGCTTATTATTAAGAATATAGAAGGAAATATAACTATATGAACTTTTAAAAAAATAGTAATAATGCCATATAGACTACCTGACTATATTCTGAAGTTTACAACCAATTGAAGAAACAAAATCTTGTTAAAAATACAAGGTTCACAAGTAATTATAGCACTATAATTGAACACTTCATCAAATTATAACATCAATTACAATGGAATCGAACAACTATAGCCAGTTAGGATTTCGTTAGGAGTACAAGACTTCCCAATATGAGAACTGCTGTTGCCATCCCAGGCACAATTAGCATGCATGCCACATGCATCAAAGTGAAAATAATCAGACTTCTGTTTTAAATACAAATAATCATCCCAAGCATTATTCTCACACAAATGTCTAACGTGACGGGGAGACTTCACAAAGAACTGATTAGCCCTTTGAAACACTAACTAATTCAATAATATACTTTAAATGTATGAAGGTTCAATTAAGTTCTGAAGAAATATATACAGAATCCTAGTTTAAAAGAAGCCACCCGTGCATGGAATGATAAATGTAGAGAAAATACAATACAACACACATTAGCACCTAATTAAGCTCCTAGGATCTAGACAGATTAGCTTCATTGACAATTCAAACAAACATTTTCAACCCCATAGAGGAAAAAGGTGTTCCCTCCAAATCATATTATTTGATGTGCTTAGTTCATTTTTGAACTGCCTGCTGATGTCAAATAAAACAATATGGAGGTAGTATATATTTATGATACATAAACCCATCATTAATATTTGACACATTCGTTATGTTAGTACTCACAGATGACATGGCATATAAATCATAAACACCTAGAGAGAGCTTTGTAACAAGAGAAAAAAATTATATAAGTGGTATTTTTTGTGGTATAAAACCATTTAATAGTCACAATATTTTCACCAAATAAATCCGAGTCATTCCGGGTTCACCAAAATGTTTTGGATAGGGTATAAAGGCTGGAGATAGTCAAAGATACTGCTGCATAAATACATAGGCTCTTAGTGCTATTAGTGGCCATAGCAAAGGCATCACCCGAGACATAGGCTGTTAGCATTGGTGGTAGTGTTGTGGAGGTGTGACAAACACAATTAACCAAGACATCTATCATAGAGAGCTCTGACAAGAGTGTGGTAGGGACACCAAGATAACTGTAACACAGAAAGATGTTGCAATAGTTGATGCATATGGTGTTGTCAGTGCACTCCATATTGTAGTACACGAGGCGAGTCATCTTCAATCTTGAGAAAACACATATATTGTCTATAGTATGTAGTAGAATGCACTATTCCTTTACCATTTTGTTGTGACGTGTACGACAGGAAAGCATTAGGTGAATATACCATATGAGTTCAACGAAAGCACAGAGAGTGATATGATACAATTCTACCACTCTTTTCATTGTGAGCTTTTTTAACTCCCCTAGGGTTTTTGAGACACATAGCCATCGATTCTTTGGTGCCCATATGATAGATTTGGCCAGGGAAAACATGGGATTGTGTACTTGACACAATTCTGGTGGCGGGTAGACAAAATGATGTGTAGGCTCAAGGCACTTAGCAAGGCTTCTTGTTCGCATCTATGGACGAACTCGGTGAGGGCCTAGAGCACCGAACAACACTACTCGTACGTTGGATGGGAACATGTGGTCCCTAGGGCATGGCCTATGCTACTTGTTCTCATCCATGGGTAAGCGCAATGTGGGCCTAGAGTGCTGACTAGTGCTTCTCAGTCGTGCAGACCATACCTAGAGCACTAGCTAGAGTTGCTTGGGCGAGCCAATGGTTAATCATGACATGGGTCCTAGGGCACTATCTGTAGCAACTTGGCATTCCTTGACTTGGCTTTACAAGGTGATGCTAGGCCCATCACTATGTACTGCTCGCCTAGCATGTGCGGCATGGTCATGTGCATTATGGGCATGTTTTCCTGCCTCGACCAAGTAGTAGGATTAGGTCGCAGGCAAGCGCAAAACCAATGCTTGAATATGCTTCTTGGCATAGGCAGCTTTCTCAAGATTCGAAGCAAACAAGCGTTGTGGAAAGCAAACCACCAACATTAATTACCCCATGTAGTGTGTGTTAGGGAGAAGCGGACTTTTGGATGACCCCCACAATTGCATACAACATGGCTCAGCTGCTACTATCACTGGCAGCACATAGTAGCATTGCCAGAAGTAATGTGGCTTCATTGTGGCATCCATGCACATTGATATATCCCCCCATTCTGACGTTGCTTGACTCCAAAGGTACAATGTATCGACACACATGCAATGTGTTAGGAAGAAGTAGACTTCGATGGCCCATGCCATTACATGGGTCTGTTGCTACTATCGCTAGTAGGACATAGTAGCATCGACAAAAGTAATGTGATAACATTGTGGCATCTTTGCACATTACTATAGCAAAGCTAGAGTATGAGTGTCTGGTTGTCTAAGAGAGAACCTGATTTTGGGTATAAATGACCATCTCTAGCTCCATGTAAAAGGTTCCAACTTTTCAAGAATAAAGGAGCCATGAGCTCCAAGTTCACCTATGATTTAAAGATGTTACATGATATGGGGGCTGAACATGCTAATAAAAAACCTTGGCACATGGTCAAGTCCCTAGGAATGAGTTTCACCCTCTGAATCCATCTCACCTGATATTGATCGACTAGAAACCATCAACAACACAAAAGATTAGGCACATTGAATTATGTAACTTTGATGGGTGGGGAACTTTCCTTGTTTTTCAAATTTCATTTAGAAAGACATAAAATTTGTTACAACAAATACAAATAATATGCCATTCTTGGTTGCTTCAAGAAGTACATGAAATATTATGATCATATTACAACAACAGGTAACAACCTGAAAGTCAACAAAATCTAAACAATGACTACTTGTTGAGGCACTGATCCTCTTTCCGCATAGATGCTTTCATGGCCCTAGAATAGATCATAAGCTAAGCAACCCTATTCACCTTCATTTGTGAGTTCCTTCAACTTGTTCTGTTGCATATGCATCCACGTACCTTGTTCACCAACATAATGCTCATGTGGGGATTTAAGCAACAATCCACCATCTATCGTTGATGTCGACGAACTGGTGATGGACCATGGATGATTAGTGGGTACCAAGCCCTGATGATGATGTTGGTATCAAAGGAACCTTTGCAGCTCATGCAGCTCAAATAAGTAAGTTCCAATTCCTACTCATGAATTAGAGAGAAGTTGGCAACTTTCTGAGTGCAGCTGATTGCCACGTCAGGGAGGGCCACCTCGAAGCAGAGCATCCCATGGTGAGGAGCTGTCGGACCAGTTAAGGTATCAATGGTGAGATGTCAGTCACCGACATGGGGAATGAAGCACCCACCCCATAGAAAGTCATGGCCTAGCCTGCCGTGCACCTACCATATGCGGTCGCCAACACTAGGAGCCGTAATAAGGAGCAGTGAGCAATACATGCCATCACAAGGTGCCATGCCAAGGCCACAAGAACAGGGAATCCCACCCGAAACTGAGTGCGACCACCTCATCGGGGACCACATGGCTAGAGCCGGCAATGAGTCTTCTATCCCTATGGCCACCTGGATGTGGATCCGTGATGAGAGAGTGGGTAGGTACTGGGAGATGGGGAGAGAAGAGGGAAGAGGGGCAAGGAGGGTCCAACACCGGTGGGGGTTGTTTCGTGGCAGTGATCACCTTTCCTTTTTTTGTTAGATGTCGAGTCAAGAAAAAACACCAAATCCAAGATTGTGGTAGTCATATATATGGAAGTTAAACTCGATAGTTCTTGTAGAGCCAAAGTCAATCAAGGCAACATGAAAGCAACTAGAATAGAATGGAAGGAGAGTGGCATTATTGGGGTGAAGACTAGTTCCAGAGAGCCGTTAGTGTGGATGCCCATGCCAAAGCCAGGGGCAAATGGAGCTTCCGGCCTTGACACGGGTAACTTTATCTTGTAAATCTCCTTCCATTACCTTTGTTCCCCATCATATTGATGGGACAAAAGATACATGCATCTGAATATGGTTGCGGAGGGGGAGATTATCGCAATGCAGGGAGCTTCACAAGCATGTAGCGAGTGGCCTAGGAGGCAAAGAGCGTCATCACTGAAATGAACAACAACTCTAGGGAAGTTGAGGGTAGTGTAGAGAGAAAAGGGCGAGGTATATGAACCCCTGCCTCCTGTTGTGGTGATATTTCTAGGATTTCCTATTTGAGCGCTTCCATCAATCTATTCCAAATGTTTCCGAACGATTTTCTTTAAATGGTTTGTGTGTTCCTTGTAAGTATAGAAGATGTAAGGTGTGGATTACATCTATCAGGGGTTTTGTGAACCCTAAACTTAAGTTAAAAAATGTTAGTTCACTTCATGACAAGAACTCAAGGGAACCAAGTGCCACCAAAAGATAGACCCAAATTATCTGGACTAAGTGCTTTTTGACTGAAAGTTACACAAAGACACAGTTGATAAGCATGAATTTGTTGAGCGCGTTATATATGAAATGATAAATATGTGTCTAATATACTTTGGACTGCAAGAAATATACAATGTCGAAACATAGTTATATGCATAAGCCATCAGAAAAAAAATCTGGTTAAGTCACTTGCCTTGCTTGATTTTTTGGGCCTTGAGTAAAGCGCAATTCCTTTCTAACTTCCTTGAGAATTAGTATCTTCTGCAGAAATACAAACGAGCACAAATAAACACCACATAAAATTAAAGCATTGAACAAAAAAACATAAACTAATTTGACACTTTTTAAGGTACATCTTATTGTTAGATCACATTTTGTCAGATAAATCAGAAAACTTCCCTGAACTTCATCCATGTGAGGCTCCATTGACATGACCTAGCCTATATCTCACTGATAAGCAAGCAACAATATTTAAGTTCTACTTGTAACAAAAAAATTGAACTTGTGCAACTGCAACTGCACCTTATCCCAAACCCAATACCATTTTATAACCTAAAACGGTGAACATACATGGACCCATAAATCATGGCGATTAAACACAGTTTGAAATTTAGTTTGATGTTTGTAGCTTATTTCATTGCTTATTTTAGAAAATGCATTGTATTTAAAATATAATACTAAAAACAACATATAATTTTTTTAAAATTTTACTTCAAACCCGTTTTGCCTTCTAAAGAATCTTTCTTTAAAGTGAAAATTTGTTGTATGTCATTGAAAATTCTAGCCATCCCTTGTGTGCCATCTAAAATTAGCAGTCCATCACTTCGTTGCCACTGGAATTTCAATTTCCATCCCCTCTATGACATTATGTCAAAATGCACTGTTAGTCATGGTAAATGCTACGGTGAGCCCCACATGTCATTGGGAGGGAGGAATAAAAACCATTATTTCTTCTCCTTCCATTCATTCTGATGGTGATGGAGACCGTCGGCCGACTCGGCATCTTGTGCCAAGCAAAGGCACATGGCCTCATGTGGTGGAGGGAGGTAGCTCGCACAGTTATAGTTGGCCATTTAAATCTAATCTTATGGGCCAGCACCTTCTCGTGCCAGTGCTTGGCAGTTAGCACCGCCCGACCTAGTGTCAGTGTCTAGGCCATCATTTCGCCGTAATGACGACACGAGCACTACACGATTATAGGTTAATATGGTTTCGGCCCATTAACTATAGCCCACAAAGAGCCCAAGAACTCTAATCCCCAACTCCCTACTCTCATTTGTTTCTCTCCCAAGAATGGCACGGTCCGCACCTTCTCGTGCCAGTGCCTGGCACGGCCCGACCTAGTGTCAGTGTCTAGGCCATCATTTTGCCGTAATGACAACACGAGCACAACACGATTATAGGTTAATATAGTTTCGGCCCATTAATTATAGCCCACAAAGAGCTCAAGAACCCTAATCCCCAACTTTCTACTCTCATTTGTTTCTCTCCCTACCGCTGCAACACCCTCACCCTTCCTTCCGCGCCAGATCTCTCCGCCACGAGGCCGTGCTGGCCCCATCCACCTCAGCGCCGCCCCCTCCACCTAGGCGTTGCACCGGCCTCCTACCAACCATCACCGCCGCCGCCCTTGGAGTGCCCCCAGGTCACCGCCGCCATGGGTCCACGGTAAGAGGCCGCGCCGATCCGTCGTAGTGGGGGTTGAGCCGGGAGCACCCCAGGTTGCCGCCACCCGTGAGACCACGGCAGGTGGCCGCGCTGGCCCCACCGTCGTGGGGTGCTGCGGTGACTACTGCAGTACCGCTGTGCCCAGTGACATGGCACGACACGCCTAAAGTCCTTGTAGGGTCGTGCAAGTGCCAGCAAGGCGGCACTGTTAGGCACGGCACAATTAGTTTCCATGTCACTTATTAGTGACGTGCCTTAGTGCTGTGCCGTGCCGTGCGGGCGTGCAGCACGAGACGGGCGCGGGGTGCGTCAGTGCGACGGTGGAGGTGACTCGCGGCGACGTGTAGTCCTTCCGGTCGTGCATGTCACAATCAACCTGCGCAGGAGGTTGCCGCATGTCCTCCGCAGGCGACCTCGGCGTCGCGGCCATGGACGGCATCGCCTGGTCCTCCACAGGCGAGCGGTCTCTGGTGGAAGCAGGTCGACGGGTGCAGCGTCAGGCACGAAGCTTGGTGGCGGAACGGCGGCAGCTGCGTCGTGTTGGCGTTTGCAGACCGGCCGGAGATGTGCTGCACATGGCCTTGAACAATTTGCTCCTCGTCTTCGCCACTAATTAACGTGGTGAACTCGCACTTGGCCGCGGCCACGCCGCCGCGCAACAGACCGCCGCTACGACGACGACGGGCGGCGTACGAATATACGATTCGTAAATGATGCGCTCACTTGCTCAATCGATCTATCGTCTGAACAATTGCTTGTGATCTTTATTCTCTGTAATGATCAATCACCACGCCTCGCCCCACGCCATCTTGCTTCAGTCGTCTGCTCGCTCTGCTCCGCCCGCAGTTTTCCCTATGGTTTTTCTGCGCTCTCGCCCGGACTCGCGCTCGTGACATAGTGGGTGTGAGGGCAATGCCGGCGCCGGCGAGGGAGTAGGTGCAGTGCATCGAGCGGACAGGGGAGGGGATGGGGTGCCGGAGCTCGCGGCTGGACGCCGCGGACGTGCCCCCGGCGGCTGCGCTCTGCCGGGAGCGCCGGGACCTCCAGCGCGCCGCGGCGGATCGGTCACTCCGCGCCACGCACACCTTGCGGCTGCGCACGCGCCTACTTCCGCGCGTCAACGACGCGCTCGCGCGGTTCGCGAGCCACCACACCATGCCGCCATGCCGCGGGGTTTGTTGCCCGTGCTCACGCGCGTAAGAGAGAAAACTCGAAACGAATGAAGCGAGTCGCGTCCTCGCGCCTTCCGGCTGGAGCTGAGTCGGCTGCGCACGTACTGACGCCTGGGAGCTGTGGCTGCGGGTGCCGGGTGCAGACATGCAGTGCATCGGGTCCTACCGGCTGGCGCGTGGTGCAAATCGAGGGCAGGCCGGGCTGCATCAGCCGCGGTTTGCAGCCAGGCTGCACAGAATTTTTTTTCCAAGGTGGCACAAAAGCAGGGCTGCACCAGCCGCAGCTTGCAGCCGGACTGCAGGGAATTGTTTTTTCAAGGGAGACTGGCCGAAAGACGCCAGATGTGTTTAACAACGTCTATTGATTTTTCAGAAAATATAGCAGCAATATAAATATATGATAACATATAAAGGATGAAAATTAGAATCGGACGGCACGTAGAGATGGATTAAATTTGAACGACACGTAAAAAAATAGTTATAATTTCTATAGCTAGGGAATTCTCTCTTCTTCAAAACATGTGTTTCAAAAGGGCCTTATAGTAATAATGCAATGGGGAAATATTGAGAGATTTCCTCGTAGCTTCTCTCATCTATCTCTCCGGCGCGGCGGACTACACAGCGAGCGGCGGATGGCACGCGATCGAGGTGGAGGAACAGGGCGCGGTGCGCGGCATGACAGCCGGTGCGGCGGGAGGAGCACACGCAGCGAGCACAGAAGGCTAGGGCAGAGAAAGTTAGGTTTCAGGAGCTAGCTAGCTTACCCCCGGCCAAGTGCTCTCTTGCTGATGGTGAGTTGACGTACGGGCGGCGCCGGAATTCTGACCGTCGGCGGTTGCTCTTGGCTTGCTGCGAGAGAAGAGAAACAGATCAGAAAAAATAATCGCCGAATGAAGAAGGGAAGGAAACTAGGAAAGGAAAGGAAGGGTTCAGGGAAGGCATACCGGCTGGCGGCGGAGGAGACGAATCTACACTGTCAGCCGGTGGGCAGCTGCGGCAGCAGCCTCACGCGCTCTCCTCCAACGCCTTCACGAGTGCTAGCTCGACGGCTCGATCTGAGGGAGACGTGCCTGTAGCTCTGGTTCGGCCGCTTGCAAATGAGGAGAGTCGAGACGAGGGAGATAGAAAGGAGGTGCAAGACAGCAAGACGTGTATTTGTATTATTCTCTTTTACTCGAGTGAAATCATGACCGTTGGTTATTTTTTCACCTACCAATCCAAGTGACCATATGCTGCTGCAGCCAACGGATCGGAACGGCCCGTTGGGTTGGCCAGCGTTGCATGCAGTTTTGCGTGGGGCATTCACCAGCTTGGCCGTATGTCTATCTCTCTGCTGGTCAATACGTTACTACTCATTGAATGTTTACGATGCCAGCTAAAACCCAGTACTAATCACTTAAAGTATATTTTAGGCAGCCAACAATGAGCTTTCAATTTTTTCCAAAAATGGAAAAAAAAAGTGAACCCTGTCATTCTTCCCAAATCAGCCGAGATACGCCAAATCTGCATGGATATATGAAAGCAATTTTTTATTGAAATTAGAGTAATATGCCAAATATGCAAGCAAATATTTATTATTAAATCAGCCTGGATATATGCTAAATATGCATGGCTACTGCCTACTATTGTTGGGCCGTGTCATAGCTGATGAAACGACGAACGTGCCGTGCATAGGAGAGACGCCTGCGCTTCACCGGGTTTACTGGGCAAAACTGTGGGTCTTTTTTTCTTCTTCCAAGCTTTAAAATGTGCTCGTTTTTTTTCTTCAACCATATATATATATAAGGTCTGAAAATATTCAAATTCTTCATCTATCGTGAATTGGGGGCGTGACAAATTAAACTACATAGTGGATGTTGTTCAACATATATTAATAACCGTGGATTCAAAATAATACAATTATTTTGATTCAAAATATTACAATTATTAGGGAAGGGGTGTTGGCTTGGGTGGTCAGCGGAGCTAACGCTCAGGCATGCAGCCCGGGTTCGAGCCCCCGCGGTGGCACCTCGCTAGCAACGAGGGAGTCATCGGCCGAGAGTATTATAGAGAGAACTCGGTCCCTAGCGTGGGCTACGCTAGCCTCTGACCCTATACAAAATATTATAATTATTGTAGTAGCTCAAAACATATATTTTCTACGAAACTAAACTGGAGGCAATTGCATGGAGAACGCAATCCACTAAATACTAGAGCGAGACTCTTTCCAAATATATCACAAGTGGGTCCCATCTCATCTTGTTTTTCTTTTCCTTTTTTTGTAAGAAAGGAGGGAGCTCTATTGATTACTTAGAAACAGGTTACAATCCTTCGCAATCAGTGACTCAACACATTGGGGAACCTGCATACGCCACACAGCAGAGTGTGTCGTACGTTTCGCCAATTGCGCGAGTTCATATGCGATTACATTTTGCTCTCTCCTCACATCTTTTGTAACTAACCTCAGTTAGTAAACAAGAAACAAGCTTCAGCTCTTCCATAATGAAAGCGTAAAGCTACGTGGAGAGCAAAAAAGAACAAAATAAAGAAGTTGAAAAAGAGAGGATGGCAGCTCGTGCTCTGATGAGACGGAGATGCAAGGTATGGCTGAAAATTATTTTGAATCCATGTTTCGAAAAGATAATTCTATCGATCCTTCTGTCATTGTGGATTTATTTGAGCCAAAAATTACTAATGACCTGAACCATGAGTTATGCAAGCCTTTCTCCCCAGAAGAAATAGCAGATGCCCTTTTCCAGATTGGACCGCTGAAGGCGCCTGGTCCGGATGGCCTACCTGCTCGCTTCTTCCAGAGGAATTGGCTTCTACTCAAGGAGGATGTCATCAAGGCAGTTCAAAATTTTTTTGCTACAGGGACTATGCCGGCCGGGGTAAATGATACTTGCATTGTGCTCATTCCCAAAATTAATCATCCAGAATCACTCAAGGATTTCAGACCGATTAGCCTATGCAATGTGGTCTACAAAATGGTATCAAAGTGTCTCGTGAGCCGTCTTTGTCCAATTCTTCAGGATATAATTTCTACGAGCCAGAGCACTTTTATCCCTGGGAGAATGATCACTGATAATGCTCTTATTGCCTTTGAATGTATCCATGCCATCAAGGGGAACTCAGATGCAAGACGAGAGTTTTGTGCGTACAAGCTGGACTTATCGAAAGCGTATGATCGAGTTGACTGAGATTTTTTGAACAATGTTCTGCTGAATGGGTGCAATGGGTCATGTCACGCGTGACGTCAGTGCGCTATAGGGTTCGTTTCAATGGGGTGTTGTAGCACCCTTTTCCCCGTATCGTGGTCTACGCCAAGGTGATCCGCTTTCACCATATCTCTTCCTCTTTGTAGCTGATGGACTATCTAAATTAATCAGCAAGAGAGTTGAGACACAAGCATTACGTACAGGAGCTTCGTATTTGCAGAGGTGCCCCTGGTATTTCACACCTACTTTTTGCGGATGACACTCTGTTATTTTTCAAAGCAAATTCAGATCAAGCAAATATTGTTAAAGAGGTTTTAGACACCTATGCCCACTTTACTGGTCAGCTTATCAACCCTGGAAAATGCTCCATCATGTTTAATGAGAAAGGGCAGCCTGATGTTCAGGAGGAAGTAAAACAAATACTTGGCATTGTGAGGAGCTCTTTTGAACCAAAATACTTGGGCTTGCCGACACCTTCTGGTAGGCTGAAGGGAGCTCGCTTCCAATCATTGAAGGAAAGGTTGGGGAAAAGATTAAAGGATTATACGGAAAAGAATATGTCGGCTGCAGCTAAGAAAATCTTAATCAAGGCAGTCACTCAAGCAATACCGACCTACACCATGAGTGTTTTTAAAATTCCCCTAGGGATTTGTGATGAGCTAACAAGGATTATACGGGAATTTTGGTGGGGGTAGAGAACGGAAAAAGCAAAACAGCCTGGGTTGCTTGGAAACAACTTACTCACAAGAAATGTGGTGGTGGATTGGGTTTCAAGGACCTTAGAATTTTTAACCAAGCTCTGCTTGCTCGTCAGGCTTGGCGACTTATTCAGTTCCCTGACAGCCTATGTACCAGGTTGCTGAAGGCCAAGTACTTCCCGAGGGGCTGTTTGGTGGATACTGCTTTTAGCGCAAATGCTTCCTATAACTAGCAATCCATCACCCATGGCCTAGATCTGCTGAAAGAGGGGTTTATTTAGAGAGTTGGTTGTGGTTCTCAAATACGAATTTGGCATGATCCGTGGATACCTAGACCTCATTCTTTCAGGGTTACATCGAGGAAAGGCAGATGTAAGCTAACCTGGGTCTCGGAGTTACTTGATACCCAGGGAAGAAACTGGGACAATGATAAGCTGTTGAGGATTTTTAACCAGGCTGATGCTGAGGCCATTGCTAAAATTAAGATCCCAAATAGACACTTTGACGGTTTCATAGCATGGCCACTGGAGAAGTCCGGCCTCTTTTCAGTTCGCAGTGCATACAATTTGGGACTGAAACTACAGGATTTAAACGAGCACGACTTCTAGCTCAGTCCCGGACGGTGAACGGAAGCTATGGAATTATGTCTGGAAAGGAGATATGCCTCCGAAAGTAAATGTTTTTATTTGGAAGCTTGCCAGGAACGCACTCCCTACCAGGCAATGCAAAATCACCAGAAAGATGGAACATGGAGATACATGCACACTCTGTGGTTTAGCTCCAGAAACAAGCTTTCATGCTACCGTGGAGTGCCCACGGGCATATAACCTGAGACAAGCCATGCGAGTGCATTGGCCACTCCCTGATGAGGGATGGTTTCATTACACTAGCCCTGATTGGCTACTAATTTTGTTGGACAGATGCCCACCGGAGCAACGTGAATTCACGAAGCTAGTGCTTTGGAGGGCGTGGTCGGTTCACAACAACATCACACATAACTCAGGTTCGTCACTGATAGCTGACTTCGTTTTCTTCTTACTGAATCTGCGCGAGTTGACTACACAGGCAAAGCTGAAAATGGATGCGGTCTCAAGCGAAGGAAAAGAGCATTGTGGAGCGTCCGACAACAGAAAGATGGGCGAAGTTTTCAAAAGATGGGAACCCCCTCCTGAAGGATGGACTAAGATCAATGTCGATGGCTCCTTTGTAGAGTAAACTGGTGCTGCGGGAGTGGGAGTCATAGCAAGAGATCACAAGGGCGTTGTGATTTTCATAGCATGACGCGCCATCGAGCGATGTTCTAGTGCCTATGAAGCGGAATCCTTTGCTTGTATGGAGGGTCTCAGACTAGCATCACAATGGGCACCAGGGTTAGTGATTCTCGAAACTGACTGTGTGCGTGTGCTCAATGCCTTAAAAAGCATGGTGGATAGATCAGAGGCTAGCTTCATTGTTGCAGAAGCTAGAAACCACGCCCAACTGTTGAATGATTGGCGCGTGGTTCAGGGTAGAAGGGAGTGTAACTCAATTTCTCATGATCTTGCTCAATTAGGTAGGCAATCAGGTCATAGTACGGCTTGGCTGGGTCGGACACCTGCGTGTGTCATCGATCAAGTTAATTCCGATTGTAACAATATCATTGCGTAGTTAATAAAGCTCTCTTTTACCCCGCAAAAAAAATGAAAGCGAGTTGTGATCTATTTCTACCTGGCTTCAAAATTGCACCAATAACTGTAGCACAATCCGATTCAATAATGGCTTTACCGTCTGTCCATTCAACTGCAAGACGAGCCCCTTCCAAGCAGGCTAAGGCCTCAATTTCCTCTGCGTTCAGCCCATCGGTAATAGTTTTCCAGGCACATAACTTTGGTTTGCCCGAGCTATCACGAATTATAATACCAATACCTGCACGGCCAGTTAACTGATCAAAAGCACCATCAACATTTACCTTCACCCAACCAAGCTCGGGAGGTTTCCACCACTCCGAGGCTCGCGTAAAACTAGATTTAATCTTTTCATGTCTCCTCTGTTCAGTTTCTGACAGCATCGCTTGCTTCCCTTTCGGATCGACCTTCCCCATACGAGGACAACATAGTTGTAGGGATTCAGCATAACTCAACAGAAAATTGACAGAGACAACATCAGGCTTAAGCTTTTCACCATGCATTACGTCATTTCTCACTAACCAGGTTCTCCACAACATGGAAATCAATTCAGCCACATCCAGATTCACTTGGGTTAGTAAAAAGAGTAGCCAGTCCGGACCTGTGTAGTAGAAAATTTCCTCATCCAGTAAAGGCTAGTGTTTCCTCAAGGCTAAGCGTAGATTTCTCGCATGCCCACACGAGACCAAGGCATGGAATTCCGATTCTGTTTCCAACCCACATAACTCACAAATATTGTCATTTTCTAGATGGTGCTTCCATTTATTTTCTTTTGTGGCCAAAGCATTATTCACAAGTCACCATAAGAAAATTTTAATCTTCTGAGGAATTTTTTGTTTCCATATAGGAGTCCACATGGACCTTTCTCCCATAGTGTTCAGGCTGGTATTGCATACACCGTGTTCTCTTAATTGTACAGAAAGCTGATATGCGCTCTTAACAGTGAAGATGCATGATTTCTCATAATGCCACGCAAGCAGATCCTCATGAGCTGGACCGTAAATTTTGATAATTTGGATTACTTCTCTGTCATGGGGAAGGAAAAAGTGCTTCAGGTGTTCACAATCCCAGGAAGTGTCTGAGTCATTTAATAGTTGAGAGACTTTCTTAAGTCGGCAAGGTCTTTTTCTTCTTGTAACCCGTAGTCCAGATTGCCTTGGTAGCCAATTATGCCTCCATATGTGAATTTTCTCTCCATTGCCAACTCTCCATATAAGTCCCATTTTCAGAAGGTCTAGGCCATACATAATAGCTTTCCAGGTTGGTGAGATGATAGAAGGAAACACAGTGTCAATAAGATCACCAGTGGGATAATACTTTGCCTTCATTACTCGTGCACACAGGTTGTCTGGTTGTTCCAGGAGCCTCCAGGCTTGTCTTGCCAACATAGATTGGTTAAAAAGTTTGAGATCTCTGAAACCCATTCCTCCCATTTGTTTTAAACTGAGTGTTTTCACCATGCAGATCAGTGAACTTTCCTTTTCCCATTCTTTGTGCCCCACCAAAACTTTCGAATGTTTTTTTCCATTTGATCGCACACCCCATCCTGGAGCTTGAACATACTCATAATATAGACAGGTATGGCCTGACCAACAGCCTTTATCAAAATTTCTTTAGCACCCATGGACAGCTCCCTCTCCGTGTAGTCTGATAATCTTTTGTTCAGCCTCTCATTTATGGGCTGAAACCTTTCTGATTTCATTCTTCCTTCTGGTGTTGGTAAACCAAGATATTTAGATTCGAATGATATGTGGTTAGTGCCCAGGACGGATGCTATCTGATCTCGAGTATCTTCAGCGCACTGCTCATTGAAACGTATAGAACACTTTGCAGGATTAACTAGTTGGCCAGTACCCCTACAAAAATTTTCCAAAATATGTTTCATTCATACAGCCTGCTGGGTCTCTGCCTTGAAAAAAAGTAAAATGTCATCTGCAAATAAAAGGTGTGATACCCCTGGTGCATTTCTCGTGACCCTGATTGGTGATAAGGTTTGATCTTGAATTTCCTTCTTTAACATAGCAGACAGTGTATCGGCAACAAAAAGAAACAAATAGGGTGAAAGGGGATCACCTTGACGTAGACCACGAGTAGGTTGGAACGAGTCCAAACGGACTCCATTGAAGCATACTGCTTGCCCACTGTACCCATTGACTATGAAAGCCCAATTTCAGATGAACTTTGTGTAGAAAAGTGGATATCTCATCTTGTTTTTCTACCTCAGTTCTTCTCATATCTAATCTCTCCTATTGATTGCCTTGCACTCCAAACCCCTGTTGTAAGTCCCTCAGGCTTTAGATCTCCTATGTGGTCCCCCACTATCTCCGCCTTCACTCCTGATCGGCTCTGAAGCTAGTGTCGCACCTCCCTCCAGACCATAGACACGAATCAATGGAGGCAATGCCCTCACCATGCCTGCTAGCCCACCAAGACCGCATCTGACGTGAATCAACAGAGCTAGCACCCCACTACCCGTACCCTCCTCTAAGCTCTAGCAAAAAAAGCCGTTGTCTACCACCATGGCCTACTCTTCATGGGGTCACTATTACCTACAAGAAGCATGACCAATGCCCCATACCTTGGGCACCACACATCTTGTCTCCCACAACCCTAGCAGGCAATGCTTCCGCTGCCTCACCATCCTACCTACAACACGCCGCCACTACCGGGCTGACAACCTCACTCCCTATGAGCTCCCTCAATCACGAGTAGCATAGATAACAACTAACCCTACGGTTGCCAGAGCGCTGCCCATCTCCAGAATCTGAGTTGTTACTTTGCTCATCTGAATGTTACTTATTTGCGATTCCCTTTTAATCTTTCCCATCGGTGACCCTTCTACTTGATCTTGTGTTTTCAAAATGAAAGGGCTCTCATCGGCTTTACTCTTAAAATGAGAGCCCTCTCATTTTAGATATTCCAAACTAGTATGCATTCTCCCAATTTCTTGAAAGTAAAACCAATTGGTAGAAAGTTGCACATATCCCCGACTGTCGCCGCACCTCGCCTCGCTGCTGCGCTCCTCACTACCACCGCAGGCTAGCCACTGTGTGAGTTACGGGGGAAGTGTATAGTAGGGGGAGGTGATATGACTTGGGTTCCCGATGTTCCAAAGGTTCAGATAACTATCAATTTGGGTGGATTCGAGACACACTGATCTGGCTTCAAATCCAAAGATATGAACCCCCACAATCTTAGCACCACGAACCCTATGGTTATCAACCAAGTTGTAACTCTATTGACCACGCCAAGAAGGCTTAATATTTCCTACAAAATCGAAGAACGCAAGCAAGTGCACGGAGAAGAAACCAAATCACAGAAAGAATTTGATTCGACTCACGAATGGGGTTCCACAACCGAAGAACGACGTCATGTTCTTGACAAAAATGAAACTAAGCAAAACCCAACTTCCCCTGGTGTCTGGAGGGTGTAATTATACATGAGAGGACAGCCAGGAGGCGTGGGAGGGTGTAAACCCTAAATTAGAATGGGCCCCTAATGGGCTTTACTTGATATAAGGCTATCAGCCTTTGACTGGTAGGTCTGGACGTCTCTCTGTAAATTCTGGGTGACTTCATATGAATCTGAGGGTGTTTCCTGATGCATCTAAAAATTGACTTCAAGAGCTTTCCAACAAGTACTCATATGCTCCAAACAACCTCCAGATCCAAGAGTTATGGCCAAAACAATCTTGTATTGTCTTGTTGTCCGCTCGACTCAAAATGGAGTGGTTCACAACGTTTGTGTGGGAGCGCCCCTCATCTCCAAATGGGAAGCTTGTGGATGTTCTGGGTTGTTGTGGCTGCTTCTCCCCTCTTCTTCATGTCCCATGTTCCTAAGAATAAGACATTCATCACCATAATTAAGTAGCATCCCATTCTGAGATGGATTTGTATGAACAGCGAGAAATGACTTTGCCTGATAGTTGAGTTGTCGTGCACGGGCTCGAGTCATTGGTCCTTGAGGAGCAGTAGCTATGGTTGTATCAATGGAAGGATGTCCTCATCAGGAGGGGAGAGGCAGTAGAGGGGTGAGATTCATGAGGGAGGAGGGGACAGGCAGTAGAGGGGTGAGATTCAGGAGGGGGTGAGATCCGTGATTTAGAGTGGAGAAGGAGATGACAGATGAGACCGGGAGAGGGACATGACATCGAGAGGATATGGGGAGGAGAAGGAGATTGAGTGTTGTTATGGTGTGGTTGGGGGTGTAGATGTGGAGAGAGATGGACAAAAGGAGGAAGATGGGTGGATAAGGCTGTGAGGGTCGGGAGGATGTGGCATACACGAGTTGGCTTGTGAAGCAAATTGAGTAACAATTTCAGGTCCACTCTATGCATCACCGTAGGTTGTAATTAAGATTTTCTAGTTCCAGTTTTGTAATTGGTCTCTTTATTTCACTTCCGGTTTCAACCTCATACATGACCACCAACCTTTCAACAGGCGGTGATAGCCCGATGATGATGATATCTTCTATAGTACTATATGTAGCTTAGCATAATAATAATGTTGTGGTGGAAAACTTTAGTTAACCCAAATACACAAACCACAACAAAGTTGCCGAAATCAATCCAAAAGTCTAATCATACTGCTTTGTCACTGATTTTTGCTTTATACTGCACGTCCCCACCACCCTCCCATCGTTGAAGCCGCAGGCAATCCTCAGTGGTCGCACCCAAGCAGGTGCTGCCATCATCAATGCCGCAACGGGCACTCGCAGCCGCCTGCGTCAAACATACTCGCACGATGCCACCGAGGTGCCACTCCACGCTTCGTCGTTCGACGATGACGATCAGGTAAGGCCTAGAAGCACATGGTATATGCCTAACAAGAACAAAAAACTAGTTGAAGATTTCATTGAGGTACATGTTCACAACTAATAACCCTAAATGGACCCTTGAGTCCCTTACCGAGCCCCGAGGTGCACCGCCTACACTTTGATCGGTTGTAGCACATCCAAAGTTACAGATTTTTTTGAACCAATTCGGGAGGGGATCCCCACCTACTTTTTCATTGATCGAAAGGACCTGGAGAAGGGGTAGTTACAATGAACTTACAAAGATCATCTCGACAAGTCGAAAAGAAATACATGAGGGCCGGCAAGGCCGAATACAGAAAAGTACAAAACAACAAAGGAAGAAAAGGTCAAGCAAACCTCCAAGTGACACCCTAAGAGTAATTACTAATCACTAGATTGTCCAATTTCCAAGTGACTTACTTGCGAATCCGCGCTGGCCACATATGATCTTCAACCTCGGTCGTCATCTAACCAAGGCAGGGGTAAGTACCCACCCTGGTTATCTAGTCGCCACTCTTCTTGATGCCCTCTGACGCCCTCCCAGGAGAAAGGTGAGAGCTTGAAGGGGGGAGTATCATCTCAAAAAGAACAAGCCCCTAACCTCGCTAACCCGACTTCAAACAAGAGAATGGGCCATAAGAGCCAACACTTTTTCGTACACAAAAACAACCCATCAACAGACGATTGCACAGAGACACCAAAGCCAGTCAACCTGCAGCCATCTGTCGTGCTCCACTGAGTTGACAATGATATCACCAATGAGGCTACCCGCACCAAGTCAGAATAGGGTTGGCTTCTCAAATTGCTGATAAGTCAAGCCCCCTCCAACGCCCTGTGGAGGGAGGAAGACCCAAGGGAGGGAGGGTCACCAACAAATGCAGCCAACAATAGTCAATCATATAGGATGAAGAAGTAAGGAGCCTTGAAGAACAACTCGCTAGATCCTAGCTGCTTCAACCAGAGCAAAGCGAAGCAAAGACATGGAAGAAGAAAGATGGGAGAAGAGGAGGTGAGGTGAGAGCACCACAGGTGATCTTGTGTCTGCGTGAGGTAGGGATGCACTAAACTGATGCCTCCAAGGAGTAAAGCGGGACCCAAGGGCGTCGCCGTCGGCAAACTGACTAGCAGCCCAACGCTTTCGTAGTGCATAATGACCAATGTTGATGGTTCAAAACCGTGTGGAAGTTCACCGCAAGCGTACGAGTGACTTGGTGCCTTTTTCACTAAGGAGGGTCCCCAAGGTTTGTCAATCCAAGGATCGGAAGCAAACCGCTAAGGTTCTCTACCTTGTCTAGCCAAACTAACCTAACATGAAGCATTGATTGCATATAAGAGATAAACCTTGATAGATATGAATTATGGCACAAGGTTGATCACATCTATGGACATCGGCTAGGGTAAAGCTCCACCGAAGGGGTAGCTAGGCCTAGCGCCTTCTAGTTAAAGCTCCGACAAACAAGCAACGAATCGAGCATCTCATCTACTAGCATCCTTAAACTCCTACCTCCGGCCTACCTCCCGAAGACATCCGCTCTTTCGTGGGAAATCACCCTGTCACGATGCTCCCTTAATGAAGCAGAGGATCTAGGGGGCACGTCCCAACATGAACGTGTCTACAAACCATGAAGGGTCGACATGCTAAACCTAATCGCCACGATTACATAGAGCATGCTATATAGTCTAAACATGTATTAGACTAAGGATCAAACCACATTCACGATAGGTAAAAGGTATAAACGGAGACATGGAATCTCTAATAGATCGGATGACAAGATTATCATTACTCACATGAAAGTATGTGTTACACCATCACCACCGAGATCATACCTAAGATGATGAACACGTAGCTCCGGAACTCCGCCATGGCACAACCACGTAGGGCGGCCATGGCAGCTAGGGTTGGCCTAGGCCATCCCCTAGACAACTTCGAGGACTCCGCCGCTGTCGTCTCCCTCCGGTGCTCACTTCTAGGTTTCGCCGAGTTCTGGTGATTGGATGTGGCGGCCGTCGGAGACTGGCGATATAAATAAGCCGAAGAGCATCTAGCTCAAAGGGGGGCACGAACCGACACAGAAAAGGGGTGGGCCGGCCGGCCTGGGCCCTTTTCGGCCCGGTTTGGCCCCGGTTCGCTCCCTGACGCTTCTCGTGTCTTCATGAATATTTGCCGAACTTCATGTGGGTCCTTGACGTCGTTTTCCCGGCGGTTTGGATAAGGGTACTTGGCATATGAACTCCCGCATCTTCTGTTTAGGTCCTTGGACTTTCACAGCTTCAAGCTTCGGTCCTCGGGTCATTTGGAGTCATGTTCACTTCGTGTCTTGACTTGTGCTGGGCTTCGTGATCTTCTCATAAAGTGCCCGATGAACTCTACCCGGAAGTCCTCATTTAGGCGCTTAAATCCTGCGTAAACAACATGCTCCAAACACCACATGCAAGTGTGAACTTGTTACATCATTAGTATGCCTAGTGGCGGGTTAGTTATAAATCAAAGCTCAAACCAAAGTGTAACAAGTGCTCTTGGTTGATGGAAATCGACCGTCAACAACCAACCCAACAGACAACAAAAATCGACACCTGCAAGAGCACCACTGGCAAGGATTGGGGCTGGAGTGATAAGAGGAAAGAGCAAAAAGACTGGGATGACAAGGGAGAGGGCAGGTTGCCACCGTTGCACGCCACCATGTGGTGTGGGAGGAGGTCGCCGAAGGACGCACCGCTGTCGCCGGCAGCCACCTCCCCCACTTGTGCCCACGCGTAGGCCTCAACGGCGCGCGCGAGTGCCGCGACCGCTGCAGAAGCGGCGGCGCACGTGTACCTGCTGCACGTCCGCTGGAGCGGCCGCCTGCCACCACCATCTGTCGCAACGTGCTAGTGCCCAGAGAGCACGAAGATCCAGGCCAAGGGAGGCCGGATCTAGCGTGTGGATGCCGGAGACGACCTCTGTCGACGACGAGAAGTGGCCAACGTAACCAAATGGAGGGGAAAATAGGAGGAATAAGGAGGTGAGGGGAGAGGGAGGGAGGAAGGAACGGTTAGGGAGCCGACTTTGGCCCTACTGTGGGCCATTGCCGCAGGACGGCGGCAGCGGCAACCACCAGCACTAGGATTTGGGTGGCTAGCGTTGAGGTCGGGCTATCGCCTCTCAAGTGGCCCAGGGAGAGATGACACAAGGTCAGAACAATTCCCAAACTCTACCATCTCACCCTTTTTTGGGTTCCAAAGTTACAGATTCCAACAGTCCAAACATCCCACACTCATCATGGGCTCTCGCCCTAATCTGCACCATCGACCATCTACGCGATCGAGGAGAACTTGTTGTGGGCCCTACGACTGTGATGCTACACACCCTCAGCCGCCAAGTCGCCCTAACCGAGATGTCGATTGGAACTCACTAACACGATAGCTAACCAGCACCACAAGAGAGAACCATTCATGCTTCAGCCTTAAGCCTCTAGTGTAGTGCGTCATTCCTGGTTTGGGCTAGCGATTGTTGTGTTTGATGATCTGTAGGCCTAGTATGGAAGAAAATTGGGAAAATATTTTTTTACCTCCCTGGACACTACATTGAATCCACGATTCCTTCCGGAATTCGAAAACCGTCTGTTCTGCTACCCTGAACTCATGGTACCGGACATGTGACCTCCTCAAACCCAATCCACTCTGATTCTACCCCATCCATGTCTACATGTTAGTCTCACATGAGCACAGACCCCACATGTTAGTCCCAATTCCACCTCTCTTCATACCACAGGGCTGGTGGTGGATGGGTGTCGTGGCGCCCTCCAGGGCCAGCGCCGGCGGGGATGACCTCCCCATGCACCAGAGGAGAGACAAGGAGGCTTTTATCCACACCCACGCATCCATCCAACCATATTCAGTCAGACGGCGAGAAGCTGTGGTGGTCGGCGCCACTGTCTGACTGTCGAGCTCCACACATTCTTGCTCAATGATGCCGCACTCGCAACGTACTCATATTAGTCATGTCAAAGTCGGGCGTAGAAGACAAGGCAAGACAGAGTGAAGAGCGAGGTAGCACAGTAGCCAGTGGGGCCCTACAACATGGCTTTACATCCTTGATGGCAAATCTTTTTGTGAAGCTTGTCGGCGAGCACACTGAACTCATGGAGGACAAAGCTTAAATTTCTTGCTTCGATTGCAGGGACGGACCCTCTTGCCATGGTGTCTGCTTCATTTTGATGAATTATTTTTGCTTTGCTTGGACAGATTGCTCCGAAATCAAATTATGATTTCTTGCTTGCGCAGGTGGAGTGGAAGCTGGAGTACCGGAGTGAGGACCTAGGAGGCGATGCCGACCAAATAATGGCCACATGTGATTGAGAACAAATGACTGTTGGTTTTTGAACTGAGAAAAATTAACTAATTCGCCCTCCTACTTTGAATTTAGTGCTGGTGTGATTGCATGAGGAAGAAGAAGGAATAGGTGATTTGGCGTCCACCGCTCACGCCTACTCTTACTACATCGTGCCCGCCTGCTCCACACTTGCTCTTGTTTTGATTTGTAACTGTAGAAGTCATCGGTGGATAGGCCAATGGGGAGGACGGAGTGGAGGCACTATTGGAGCATCTCAAGTGGCACAGCTAGAGCTTGCGGATGGACGAATGGCTGATGGGGTTGGACGGTGGCGGCAGTAGCGACGACAGTAGGGGAGTACGGGAAGAGGGGAAAGAATGTTTACACATGCCAAAACAACCTCCACGTCACTGCCATGTAGGATAAAACCGAGTCGGAATGGATGGCTTTAGAGTGGAAGGAGGAAACACTGACTTGCTCCTTATCCAGAGAGTAAATAGGACTTTTTTCAAAAAAAATAGAGGTCTCTAGGAAATGGGTCCTGCACCCCCTTGTGCCCAGCCTTGGCTAGGATGGGCACGATGGGCTTTCATGGGCCCAATAGGCTATTGGTCAGCCCAGCACGACTAAAGAAGGTGTTCGTAGTCACATGTTCTGTTCCATCAATTATACTATGGTATGGTTGAGATATATAGTTCTATGTGAAATGATGAAAATGAGTTATTTGGAAGTTCATAAGAAATTAAAACTACCTTGGTGGAAAATTTTTATAAGAAAACTATAGCTCTTGACAAGACCAATTTGCAATTATAATTATTTTTTAATTGAAGTTATTTAGAACCTAAAACAAACACATAAAGATTCAACTACATAGTGTAAATATTGAGTAGAACACTCCACATTGACATGAATGACTAATGAGTGTCCAAGGAAGCTCTCGGCAAATGTGGCAGCATTAATATAGGGCAAGTGGAATCACGGAACAAGCATGTCCTTTGATGTGCCAATTTTGTGGTTGGCTGGCGATGGGGAAGTTCCATGCTATATGTGGTGCGGTGAACACAAAGGTAGGGCTCACACAAATGTAACACAAACCTCTAGTCATAGATGAGGATATCGATCGTGTGAGGGCTTGACAAGTGTTGTCACGGATGGTGTTGTACGTGTGTGGTACCTGAAAAACCTCAACGTCAGTGGTGCTCTGGGCTTTCTGCGAGCGAAGAGAAAAGATAATCACCGTTGCGAATGGAAGGTAATTGAGCAAGCGTGGAGACACAAATCAGGGTTCGAGAAAGGCATTACCTAAGCATACTAGCAGGCAACGGAGACAAATAAAAAGTTTCAGCCAGGGCAACAGCCTCTCCTCACCGGCCAGGATGAGAAACACGCGAACAAGTTGGGGATGTGTAGTTTCTCAAGAAAAGTGTGGGGCTGGCATGTCGTGAACGAATTAGAGAGGAGTTGGAGTGCTAGACCCCACCAGTGTCCAGCACACATCGAACAATTTTGTGGATGGCCGTCGATGGGGAAGTTGATGTGATGCAGCGGACACAAAGGTAAGGTAGAACAAGATCGAACATAAACATCTACACATAGAGGAGGATCAATCGGGTGAGGAGTTCAGGAGCTTACCCGTCCAATTGCTTTCACGAATGGTGACGTGTGGCATGTAGAAAAAAACCTCACCATCGGTGGTGCCCTCTTTATGGCTAAGTGTGTCGCTAGTCATAACTCCAACTCTAGGCTCTCGCTGATGAAGTGTTGGAGACACGGAGTGTGTGACAGGGAGCCTGACGACTCGGACGGACGATTGGGGTGGCCACTATAGCTTGGAGCCGTATCTTTCTAGTCAATATATGTCACTACATTGCTCTACTCATGACGAGCCTGTAGCTGGTTCGGCCGCTTTCAAAATGAAGAGTCGACTGAACGAGGGAGAGATAGAAAGGAGGTGCAAGACGTATGTGTATAATTCTTTTACTCGAGTGAAAAATCTTAACCGTTGGTTTTTTTCACCTACCAATCCAAGTGACCATATGCTAGCTCCACTCCCACAGTGCACCTACAGCCAACACATCGGAACGGCCCGTTTGGTTGGCCAGCTGCGTTGCATGCAGTTTTGCGTGGGGCACCAGCTTGGAGCCGTATGTCACATCTCTCTGGTCAAATATGTTACTACTCATTCAATGTGTAGGATGTCAGTTAAAGGCAGTGTTGGATGACAACTTGAACCCATTGCTAATCATTTGAAGCAAATTTGAATGGATGTTAATATGCCAAATATGGAAGCAAACATTTATTGTTGCAATCATCAATATGTCAATTATGCATGACTACCATTATTGTTTGGCAGTGAGAGAGAGCTCCATACTTACAGTGAGCTTAACGTGTGTGGGTTGAGGCTGGACTGCTCCTGATGGTGCTGGTCCAGCTATTTTCTTGCTTAATCCTACAGCCGAAGCACCAACATCAGCTGCAAAATTTTAGACTTTTTTGGCATCATCTGAAGAAGCACTAATTGCATAAAAAATGTTCTGAGGGTGATGTGCGGGTAACACACACACACTCTCTCTCTCTCTCTCTCTGCGCGAGCAGGCGGGCGTGCGTGAGAGAGAACCCTAACAAACACTTTAATTAAACGCTATCGCTGATAAACTACAATACACCATACTACATCACATCCACTTATATTCACATAGAAGTTTAATACTAGAATAAAATACTTGCATCCACATGATTATAGTCTGTTGTTTCTATTATGACCCGCTGAAGAACTTATTTTGGAAAGTGAAGTCGGATCTATCCCATGTTGCTCCCGCACATGTTTCTTATCTCATCGAGCCTTCTTATCACCAAACACTTTCCTTTCTCCAACAAAATATTTTTTGCAACGAACAAACTCCTTATGTGTCTTCGCTAGCTATCCGGAGGATGATCAACCAACAGCAGCATCTTAAGCCATAATTTTCATCATCTTCTTTGTGGTTCTAACAGATGTCTTTGCTCGCTCAGTTGCTAGAATTAAGGATGGAAACAGATCGGATTCGCATGGAATCGGATTCGGATAACACCTTTTACCACATTTTTACTCGAATACGAATACGGATTCGAATGTTCTCGAATATGAATACAAAACGGATGTCTCGAATTTGGAATTCTGATATTTACTCGATTTGGAAGACAACATTTACCAATTTTCTTTATTGATAATTTACAATTATAAAATCATGTAAAGACTAAAGTATTAGTACATAACAGAGATCGCTCATTAAGAATATCACATTCATCTGTATTCATTTTAATAATTAATCATATAATAAATAAAACTATTAATAAAACATATTTTTAATATGTATACATTTATCAAACAAATAATAAAAAAATACATGAAACATATTTTCATCCATACATAAATAAACTAGAGTAATTAAAATTAAACTTTATATTAATGTATTATTATTATTAAAATTAATGATATTGGTCATTAAATTTAAATATAACTTTTAAATTTTTTTATGGATGAAATATTTTTAATATTAAAATTAAGGTCATAATCATTAGTTATGGATATAATTTTTTCCAATTATACACTCTCATTATTAGTATTCTATTAAACATAATTTTCCATTAGTTATAGAGATAACTTACAGTTTTATATAGTCGAATACGAATAGTGCTGAATATTGCCGAATACGAATGGAATCAGATAGAGAAAAATTGACGAAAACGAATTCGGATGTATCCACTTTACTACCACATTTGAATTATATCCATATTTATATTTTAGCGTATACGGATATCGGATAATTCGGATTCCATTTTCATATTTCCATCCCTAGCTAGAATCAAAATCTCTTGCTAGGAATACCTGATTGCATCTAGCGCAGCGTAAGTTGAGATTCAAATATTATTTGTACGACTTGTATATATTTTACGTAGCATCTGTTGCAGGAAGTCTAGAATGTAACAAGATCCTTTTCTGATGATTGAACTAGCGCCCACTTATGGTGTGTGGACTGAGGCTGCTAGACTACATATGTTGTTGGTCCTGCCATTTGCTTGCTTAATCCTATAGCAAAAGAACTAGCACTTGTTGAAAAATTGTGATCTTTTTGGCAGCACCCCAAGAAAGCACTAGTTGTCCCGTTAGACCCGAGAATAATGCTCCTCTAGTCTTGTGTCCAAAACCGATCGAGACTTATGTCAACTTATTAGCGACGTGTGTGTGTGCGCGCGCGCGCGTGTGTGTGTGTGAGAGAGAGAGAGAGAGAGAGAGAGAGAGAGAGAGAGAGAGAGAGAGAGTAAAGAAGCACTTTTATAATAGTAGGATCCACAAGTTAGAGACCTAATTTCCTGGTAGAATCCACAAGTTAGAGACCTAATTGCCTTCGTGACAATACATAAGACCAGGGTGCAACAGTTGAAGGTGTATGGATGTCACACCCCACAATTTTATTTTGGGTTGTGGATGGATAATAGTAAATAGATTAATTTTTTATTTTTTAGAAATGTTAGTTTTTTATAAAAAATCCAACCTTTAGATGGTATGTTGTCAATTTAAAGAGAGAAAATATTTTTCTAAACCTTTTAAATCAATTTGACGAGGTGTGTTACATTATGTGTGAAAAATAAAGTTCAAACTTATTTTCAACCACACCTTCCTGCACCCCCACCTCCCTTCCTCATTTTATTTTCTTAAATAAAGTTATTTTTTACGAGATATTTATACTTGAAGAAAATTCTATAACCTCATGGAACAAAACAAATGCATGCTCATTTAGTAAACTATAGAAAGTCACATAAATAAAATTATACCTCTGAACAAATTATAAGAACCTAAAAAATAAATATATGTACACCTAGAAAAAACATATCATGTCGCTGACAAATCATATGAACTCGCATAACATAGTTTTGTACTCCTATAACAAAGGATACCAACTCGCACACAATATACATACATACATACATACATACATACATACATACATACATACATACATACATACATACATACATACATACATACATACATACATTATATGAAATGGCAAAAGAATATAGGAAAATAAAATCGAAGAATTATATATTTCCATTATAGGACAATCCAAAGAATAGGAATAAAACCAAGAAGAAATAAAAAAAACATGATGGAGCAACCATGAAGGTGGAAAGAAATGAAAAAATAAGCAAGAGGAAGAAATGGAAAAGAAAAAACCTATCATGAGACAGTGGTAGGCTAAGCAAGGCAGCAGCAGCACAGCTCAAAAAAAGTAGCAGCTTTAATTGACCTGGACACTTGGTGCACGTGGGCTACAGCAGCCCACCATGAACACAACAAAGAAAAAGGGATAACAACAAATTTATATTGGACCCTATGCAAAGACTATACATACTTTGGCTCGAATTTGATTCATGGAACCCTTTACCGTTGGACCCTATGCAAAGACTATACATACTTTGGCTCGAATTTGATTCATGGAACCCTTTACCGTTGTACGTAGGGAGTTTCTTGCGAATTGGCTTTAGTCCAATGGTAACACGTCCAGTAGGACGCTACCAACCAAGGTTCAAATCTTGGTGCTCGCACCTTTTTTTGGGATTTTTCCAAGATTTACTGGCATTATGCGTTAAGTGGTAAGCGACATTCCCATCAACAACAAGGCTCAAAAGAACATTTTAGTAAGTTTCTTTATAGGAAAAAGTCTTCCAGTTGCTTTCATTCTTTCTCTCATCGTGTACGATGTCAGCGGCTCGAGGGGCGTGGACGGCATCGATGGGGAGGTCCAGGATCACCCTGCACATGCCGTGCCGGCCAGTGCGTCGCGGCCTTGCCCACGGCGTTGTCGGGCACCGCGCCGTAGTCGACGGTGCAAACTCCACGCACTTCCTGCACTCAATCAACAATTTGAGAAGAATAATATATTATAGTCACTTGTTCAAATCAAGAGAATTATATTCTAATAAAGTGACAATTTCAAATTTTCAACTAACAACATGTGAATAAATACAAAGACAAAGGCAAATTTCGGGTAGTTAGGTACCGGAGTGTATTACCCGAATTACCCAAACTAATTTCAGGTAATCAAAATCACTACCCGAACTTGGGATCGGGTACCTCGGATTCGGATAATTCGGGTTCGAATTCGGGTACTTCGAGTATGGGTAATGGGTATCAGGTATTTTAACCAGGCCTAGCGCCCGCATGCATGCATGGAAGCTCTACCTTGATGCCTTCTTTCTACCACCGCTAGTCCTATATCGGAGCCTCTAGCATCAACGAACGACGTCGACGACCGCACCTGCTGCCAAATCTTCTCCACCCGATGATCTCACGCGTGGGGACACTAGCCACACCCCAATTATCGTGCTGCTCGGCCAGCACAACCTCCTTGAATAGGTCGAGCGGCGAACTCTGGGCCGCGAGAGCTCTGCCTCGCCCTACAGCCCTGCGGCATGGAGCACAACATCGACATGGGCGCAAGGTAGCGGTGAGGGCACCTAATGCCAAACCAGCGGGCGCGGAGCGACGAGTGAAGGTGTGCCGCGACGTCGGCGAGCTTGTACCGACGAACGTGGAGGTGGAGCCAACAGCGGAGCCATGGGGGAAGAAGAGAGAGGGGAGAAGAAAGTCAACTGGCATGTGGGACCCACCCTGACATGTGGGGCTCACTGCCACGTCATCCAAAACCACCATCAAAATCAGTGAGGACGAAAAATAAACGGTTTACATAGATGATGAAGGATGCCATCTACACGTTTTTGCGGATGAAAGATGAAAACCAAACTTTGGTGATAGACGAGGAACGTTAAATGCACTTTTTCCTTCTCTATAACTTCTTAAAACCTGTTATTATAGAACTTCTTGGAAAGGAAGAAAAACTATAAGCAGGATGGCAGTAGCGGCAGCAGTAGCCCAGCAACGCTAACTTTGATTGACCTGGACACCTCTGCACGTAGGCTGCAGCAGAAGCTAACTCCTTTGTACTGCAGAGTGCAATTGAGTAACTGATACGTGGGATCGGACCCATCTGTCAGTGACCCAAAACTACCCCTCAATACTACAGAGGAGCCCGTCGGCAGGAGTCCACCTTGCATGTGCAACAGAGAAGAAACAACAACAACAAATTAATATTGGACCCCACTAAGACCATATTTTAGGCCAAATTCGATTCAACCCTTTACGTAGATGTATATCACTCCCGGAAACAGTTTTAGCCTAAAATGAAATTGGTTTTCTTTGGGTGCAGACCAAAAAATGATGCTGGTCTAGTTTTAGTAACAGCAGACCTCTTCAATATGGTATGCACGTTGTTAGTCAGAACAAACTCAAGCAACCTACTAGGCCTCCAAGCATTTTCTGGGCCTGACTTATTGCTTGGAGGTTGTGTTAGGATCCAAGTACCTAATGGGGTTGTATTGGTGTGTGTTTGGGCCTGCAGCCTGCTCTAGTGGGCTTGCGTGCCTATTTGCTTATCTACATATACCTGAGGGAAGAGGGAGAAAGGGGATCTATGATTATTGTATCACAAACACTACTCTGTTCTTCTTCCTCAAGAGAACTCTGTCGCATCTCCCTCTCGTGTTCTTCCTTCTCTGCTCTCTCTCGCCCTCTGATTCGATCTCCAATCCTCTCCTTTTCCGATCTCCACTACCATGTTGCTAACAATTGGTATCAGAGACACCGATCCCTGGATTTCCCCTTTACCCTCCTTCCATAAATTCCTTGGGTTACTTCCTCCCCAAATTCCTCCTCTCGATCTGTTCGTCCACAAATTCACCTTCTGCCGCTATGGATCCTGAAGTCACCAAGCTCCTGCTCAACCAGATCCGCAACTTGTCCTAGCGCATCGGTGAGTGTGGGATGAGGCTGGAGAAGTAGCTCACCTCGACCAGTGTGGTGTCCCCTACAGCAGCCCCCCACCTCCTTCGATTCGTAGACCTCGACCACCGCAGCATCCCATGCAGCAGTTGTTTCCACCACGGCGTCCCACGAGGCCGTCTTCACCAGATCTGGCAACGAGGACACCATGATGCTCAGCGCCGCCACAAGGTGTTCGACATTGGGTCTCACCCATGGCGAGAGCAATCTTGATCCTGTGAGTACCGCGTCGGCTCCTCCATCGACCTCGCTCGCGGCGCCCTCGGCGTCGGCCTCGATGCTGGACGCATCAACAGCCGCATCAACCACTCCTCGTCTGCCCAGGCTCCACCGACTGCAGCGTGCTCCATTGCGTTAAATTCAGTTTCGCCGTCCGCGGCGTCGTCCTTCGCGTCCACCTTGGCGAGTTCCACCGCACCCGCCTCAGCCTCGACGTCTGTGGCGAGCTCCTCTGTGTGTGCATCGGCTTTGGCGTCCGCGGCTGATGAGGACATGACAGCCATATGTAACCTAGATGCCTTGGTCATAGCAGTGTGCCGGTTACGCCGAGTCCACCTCCATATAAGCATCAAGAATCAAGTGCAACACAGGTCACACAAGAACAAGCATTAGATACACAAGCTCATGTGCTTCAAGAATCAATTACGTGCAGCCATGCTAAGAAAGTCCAACACAAGGTGCATGCTTTCCTTGCTGAAATTAACTTCAATATATATGAGAATGTTATACTAACTAAATGTTCCACACTTGTTATACTTAGGTATGTATGCAAAGAGGAAGGAGTTGATATACACGGAGAGAACACAAGGGACAAGAAACAGACGGATCAGTGCGGACCAAGGCAAGGATCCATGATAGTTCACTTCGGACCACCACTTCGGAGTAGTTCAGACCTGCCTAAAGAATTGACCATAACTCTTTACTCCTAATAGCTATGGAGCTCCACGAGTACTTGATGGAACGGGCATGAAGTCAACTTCCAATGCAATAAACTGCATGACCATTAGACTTCTCAATAAAAAGTTATGACAAATTTATTAGAGGCTGCACGGAAGGTTAACAGTCACGCGAGTCCACTTCGGGAGTTGAATTCTGGGGAGCCTTTTCATTTCCATCTCGAATTCATACCTGAGAGACTTGGGTACCCACGGGTCCCCACCGGCCAGGGTCCCAGGGGCCCCTGACAAGTGGACCCGACCTTCCAGAAGACCTACCGACCTGCCAAGTGGGCTCAGCGACCTTATCCGCGCCTCTGACGACCGCGGGTGACCTGATCAAGACTCCAGAAGACCCGCGATGCTTGGCGTGCAAGTCAAGAACTCTAAGACCTGGCGCGCCGCCGCCTATAGCTCCGAGTATCGTCGGATACTCCTTGTAATCCAGGAGATAAGCTTCCCACAGTTGTAACCGACCCCGACACGGGTCAACCGACCTGGCATGCAAACCCTAGCCCGTCCTCCCCATATAAGCCGGCCTAGGGCTCCATGCAAAGGGCATCTGAACTCATCCTCGCATAATCCACCACAACTGGACGTAGGGTATTACTCTCCGGAGGCCCGAACCAGCATAAACCCTTGTCTCCCTGTTCCTCGCCGCCATACTCACCTAGTTCCGTGTGCACCCCGTGCATAACCACCTACGCTCTTAGGTCCCGATCCTCCATTAACCTGCAAACCACTAGGGAAACCCCCCTAGCGGATCTGTCCAGGTCTCACCCCCTGACAGTTGGCGTGCCAGGTAGGGGCGATCGGGAACTCGCTGTGCAGCATGGTGGCCCAATCTGGCGTCGTCTTCCCGGCGAGCATGGCGGCCTTCCTCACCGACCCTGTGGAGATCTGCTTTGGATCCTTCACGTCGACCTCTCCTGCTCCGGCAGCCTTGACTCCTCTAGCGACCTCCGAGCAGGTCATCACGACGTCCGCCGCCGTTTCCGTTCTCGATCTAGTATCGGAGACCCACCCACCCAGACCCTGTGACCTTGTCCAGGGGATGGAAAGCGTCATCGGCTCAATGAGGGAAACCCTGGAGATCTGCGAACGAGCTCAGCGCTCGGCGTAGACAGCGCTATGCCACGACACGTTCCCCTTCGGCCTGAAGTCTGCGCCCGGCCTTCACCTGATCCAACTCTCCACGCCTCCCCAGATCCAATCTGGGCGGCGACCTCCTCACGACCCAAGGCCAGCACCTCGCGCAAGGTGCGACCCTCTCGACGTGCCCTGCACCTACCACAAGGGTGCGAAGCACACCCTCCGCGAGTGCCACCTGCGGAAGAATATCGACAACGAGCTCCCTCGCCGAGCTAAGCGACCTACCCATTCTCCGGACTGCGGGGAGTTCTAGAAGGTCTGGGTCCGCATCTCCCCCAACGACTCGGAGATCATCTTTCGCCAGGTGCTCGTGATCTCGGAGAATGAGCCACCCCGTGTGGGCGCGACCAACTCTGAGGAAGCGGCCCGCATCCAAGCCAACGCCCGCCGCGCTCAGCGACGTGCGGAAGAGCAACAGCGCGTCTTGCCCTGCGTTCGCGACCTGCGCCTGGAGTTCGAGGAAGGTGGGATCCCGACCTTCAACAGCCCCCAGGCCAACCTGGGTGCGGCCATTACACGGCTCCAGCAAGCCCAGATGACGCCTGAAGCTGAGCAGGCCCTCGCGTACCTCCGGGTCGCCAACACCCTGGTGGAAGAGAAGAGCGCGGCCTCCAAGTCTGCTGCGTCTTCATCGACCCGCACTCGCGCAGTCGATCTCATCGACCTTCGCGCAGCCATCTCTCCCCAATCCGGGAAGAGGTCGCTCAGCACAACCCTGAGCAACCTGTCCAGCAGCCTACTGCTGTCCGGGACCTTTGCGTCAACCACGACGCCAATAGGCGCACTCGTGACGTCCGCGGCTACGTCGACCAGCGCCACCGAGAGCGCGAGGAGCGCGAGCTCCGCCGCCGCCTGGACTACGACCGCGAGTACGGCACACCCGGGGGCGTTCACCGCATCATGGAGCGCGAGCTCCGTGATCAACACGACATCAAGAACAGGCGACGCGCCAACTACGACGTCGAGCACGGCGATCCCACCATCGTCCAGACCAACCGGGATCGGCAGCCGCGTTCCCAGGTTGCCGTCCCGGAGCGTAGCGTCCACTCTGAAAGGATCTAGAGGTCGACTAGCGGGGGTGAATAGTCATTCCTGAAAAATCACAACTGAAAGCAACTTATCAGTCCAAAGTCCGAAGTCTCCGGATATTTTTCCGGATACTCCAGGAAATCCGAAGTATCCGGGAAAATATCCGGATTGTCCGGGCTTTTGTGGAGGCGACTAAACCAGCAGGAATCAAACTTGCCCAAACTCAAATCTGTGAAAATAGGATATGCAATACAGAGATATAAGCCTATTCCACCACTTAGAAACAGTAGGAACCTCACCACGGAGTAGATCGGCCACAAACCCTAGAAATGTACTCAAGAGGATTTTGGTTAGTCATCTAGAGCACCTTTTCAACTCTTGGAAGATACAATTCATGTCCCTCTTAATAGTACGGCATTCCTTGGACTCAAATTCAAAATATAAAATAAATAAACCTCCAAGGAATCCTTCTTTTAGCATCACTTCCTTTTTATATAGCAACGAAGCGCTTAGATGCCATCTTAGAATTTTAGTACCTGCTCTTATACTCAATACATCATTAGTAGCTTAATGGTTCGTCATTAAATCACCAAAACCCACTTAGGGGGCCAAGATACTCTTCAATCTCCCTCTTTTTGGTGATTGATGACAATACCTTTAAGCTTTTAAATGAGAGATAAATAAATTCAGTAAAGAGCTTTTGATCTATCTTGCAACACTCCCCCTTAATTTGTGCATATGGAGTTTGAATCTCAAAGGTGCTTTAAGCACCAAATTTTGCACAAGAGAGAAAAATAAGAGAGTGTGACAAGATGATCAACAGTGGGGTGCTTGTGTTTGTGCAAACAAGATATATGTGATGCGTATGACAGTTTATACACTCAATGAAGGATAAAAGGGGTTGTAGTATCAAAGACCCGGAGTGTCCGGATATATCCCGGAGAATCCGGGAAACCCGGAGAGTCCGGAGAAAAATCCGGAGTATCCGAACTTTGAAGACTCAGCAGAAATTAATTCACCACAGAAAATTTTTCAAACTTTCAAAGGCATCCTTAGTCAAATAAAATGCAACCTAGATATCTAGCATCACAAGCACACAACCAAATAGTCTCAAGCTCACATCACATAGTCTCACACATAAAGAGTTATTACAGACCAAGGTTCTCAAATACTCCAAGTCTTTAAACAAACTAAGATACTCACTCCCTCTTTGGCATCAAGCGCCAAAAAGGAAGTGTAGGAGCAGCAGCAGCAGAGGATCACTCCGTGTCCTCATCGTCTCCTTCTTCTTCTTCATTGTTGTCCTCGTCCTCTTCTTCTTCTGCTTCTTCTCCTTCTTCATCTTGCTCTTGCTCTTCTTCTTCCTCTTGTGCAGCAGCAGCGGCATCATGGGCATCCCACTCCGCAAACGGGTCATCAAACTCGGGGAGCTCGTGATAGGTATCCATTGGAAGCCCAAGATGAGACTTGATCTCAATGATGTCGCGGCGGTTCTCATTAGTCTCGGTGATAATGCGCTTGCACATGGAGAAGATGCTCTTGAATGCCCTCTTGACCATGGAGCCCTTAACCTTACGAGAAGATTTAGATGAGTGTGAAGGGTGAGGAAGGGGCTCATCATCATGGCGAGGGGCAGCACTAGAGGATCTGGCAAATCTTGTGCTCTTCTTCAGGGGGGCTCTCTTGTCTCTAGCACGAAGATGCCTAAGGGGCTCATGAGTGACATCCTTTGGAAATTGGGTATTGGTGACCCTCTCAATCATGTACATGATGTATGGAGCATATGGGAGATGCTTCATGGGGTCACACATAGCACGAAGAAGTTCATTCCAAATGAAGTCAAAGATGCAAAAGCCTTCTTCTTCAGGAGCCACACGGTTTAGGAGATTGATGGCATAGTGCCTAAGAGCAGTGATATCTCCCATCTTTAGATCAATGGTGGCACTGAAAAACTGATTGAAGTAGTAATAGTAGGGAATGAGATTATCAGCTTTTCCCTCATGAGCAAGAAAGGCGGAGGGGAACATATATGCCATGTCCTTGGGCTTATACTTGTCTTCATTATGGATTGGAGTGCGAACTTCATCCTTTGAGCCAAGACCAAGCAAGCGAGAAAAGGTCATGTAGTCAATGGTGTGCTTCTCGCCTTGAGTGGTCCATGTGATAGTGTTTTGATGAGAGTTGTAGTAGTAGGAGCAATGGAATTGAGAAAGAATCTCTCTATTCCATCCATATCTAAAACCCATGATCTCATATAAGCCAAGTTCCTTGCACCTATCAATGACGGCATCAAAGGTGGGGTTCTCCAACTTCTCATAGTATGCCCAATCAATGTACTTCATCTCCATAATTGGTGACTTGTTCTTTGCCTTCATCTGTGGACTCCTTATCACTGTCTGATAGAAGTCCCTATGGAAGTCACACCAAAACCTCGACTCAAGCGCCTCACTAGAGATATACATGTAGACATCCTCCTCTCTTTGTTCTCTGACTGCAAGGGCATTTCTAGCATAGTTTCTCACCATTTGTTGGGCAAACCCTTGCACAGCCCTGGGGTCCCTTGGGTTGACAGGAGCAGTCACCACCCTCACATTTGATGGAAAGGTCACAGTGAGACGGGGTGGAGTTCTGGGACAGATTTGGGAGTAGGGAGTGGGACGGTTCTTTGGCATGGATGGACGAGGTACGGGCCTAGAACGGGAGATGTAGGGGGCCTCACGGGATTTCCTTGATGGCTGAGCTGGACCTTTCCCGTGACGCCTAGGAGCAACCCTATATTGATCAGCATCTTCTTCTTCTTCCTCCTCTTCCTCACCAACAGCCTGCTGTTCTTCCTCTTCCTCAATCTCTTGCTCGGTGTAGACAGGGGCACGAGCACGAGTGGATCTCTGAGATGAGCCAAGCCCCAAAGTCTCATGCATTACCCCCAAGGTTTGAGGGTCGTGCCTAGCTTTAGTCCTCCTTTGGGTGGCTGGCTCATCTTGCTTGTACTTCTTCCTCGTGATCTAGAGATGAGTAGCAAGGAGTACGTAAGAATTCATCCATGGAAAATGTGTGTGACAAAGCAATTTGGAGTTTCAGCAAGAAAATCCGGAGTCTCCGGGGAAATTCCAGGACAGTCCCAGAAATCCGGAGTGTCCGGAAAAAGTTCGGAGTCTCTGGGTTTTCCTGGCGAAGCCCTAAATCACAATGCCTCACAAATCCACCATGGGAAACTTGAGATATTGCAGATCCACTACTTCTAGAGTCTAAAGAACATTCCTATCCAAGAGATTTCGCAAGATATGACCTAGAAAAGGAGATCGGGCAAAGGAGCCTTTGAATACCTTAGGGAAGAGAGGGAACCAAGGGGGAAGCCTTCAAGTCTTCAAACCAAGGGCAGCACCTTGTTTCCCACACCTTGGAGGCTTCAAACCCTCACTCTCTCAAGGTTTGGAGGGTGGAAACCCTAGGTTCTATGGAGGAACCAAGGGATGGAGGAGAGGGGCGCGAGGGAACACGGGGAGGCGACGGGAGAGGGAGTAAAAACGGTCCACGCAGTGAAAAGGTAAAGACTAGGGTTTTGTCTGCGGTAAAAACGTTTTTATAGGAGTTAAGGTCCGGAGTATCCGGGCTGAACCCGGACTCTCCGGGAAATCGGGAGTATCCGGGGAAAAGCCCGGAGTCTCCGGCTCCCCCTGAGACTGGGCAACAGATTTTCAAGGAATTGAGATTGAGATGGATAAAGATGATTATGAGTGAAACTAATGTGAGCTAGAGAGGTTCCAACACTTGATACTAACCACAAACATACAATGAGAACTATAGTCCAAGTGTTGTACCTAGAGAAAAAATCCAAATATTTTTCAAAACAAATCCATATCAAATTTTCAAATCCTTTTCTTTTGTAAAGATCTAGTCTAAGACAATCAAACATGTGCATGATCTCAAGCCAAGTTACGAGAATCCAAGATATTCAATTCACTCCTCAAAGCACAAAACCTTAGTTCATCAAGAGGCTTAGTGAAGATATCAGCTAGTTGCTTTTCGGTGCTCACATGACTTAAAGCGATATCTTTTTTGGCTTCGTGGTCTCTCAAGAAATGGTGTCTTATGTCTATGTGCTTTGTTCTTGAGTGGTTTACGGGGTTGTTCGCTAGCTTGATGGCACTCTCATTGTCACACAAGAGTGGCACCTTGCTAAACGTACAACCAAAGTCCCTCAAAGTGAACCTCATCCAAAGTAGTTGAGCACAACAAGCGTCGGCTGCAACATACTCGGCCTCGGCGGTGGATAAGGCAACGGAATTTTGTTTCTTGGAACTCCAAGACACCAAGGACCTTCCAAGAAATTGGCAAGTCCCGGATGTGCTCTTTCTATCTACCTTGCAACCGGCATAGTCCGAATCGGAATAGCCAAGTAGATTGAAAGTGGAGCCCTTTGGGTACCATAAACCAAGGTTAAGAGTGTGCACTAAATACCTAAAGATTCTCTTAACAGCTATGAGATGACATTCCTTAGGATTGGCTTGAAACCTTGCACACATGCACACACTAAGCATAATATCGGGCCTAGATGCACAAAGGTAAAGCAAAGATCCAATCATGGAGCAATATACCTTTTGATCCACGCTTTTTCCATCTTCATTTAGGTCAAGATGTCCATTGGATGGCATTGGGGTCTTGATGGGTTTGGCCTTGTCCATGTCAAACTTCTTGAGCATGTCATGAGTGTACTTTATTTGACTTATGAATGTGCCTTCCTTGAGTTGCTTGATTTGAAATCCAAGAAAGAACTTCAACTCTCCCATCATGGACATCTCGAATCTTTTAGTCATAATCCTACTAAATTCATCCGCCCAAGCTTTGTTAGTAGAACCAAATATGATGTCATCGACATATATTTGGCATACAAATAAATCATTCCCTTCTTTGCGAGTGAAAAGAGTAGGATCAGCTTTGCCTATTTCAAAGCCTTTCCTTAAGAGAAATTTCTTAAGGCATTCATACCATGCTCTAGGTGCTTGCTTAAGACCATAGAGCGCCTTATGGAGCCTGTAGACGTGGTTGGGGAATTGAGGGTCTTCAAAGCCCGGTCGTTGCTCAACATAGACTTCTTCGGAGATTGGGCCATTCAAGAATGCACTCTTGACATCCATTTCAAAGAGCTTGAAATCATGATGTGTAGCAAAGGCCAATAAGATACGAATTGCTTCAAGTCTTGCCATCGGTGCATAGGTCTCTCCAAAGTCCAAGCCTTCAACTTGAGTATATCCCTTGGCAACCAACCTTGACTTGTTATTGGTCACTACCCCATCCTCGTCTTGTTTGTTGCGGTACACCCACTTTGTTCCAATCACATTTTGCTTAGGGCGTTCCACTAGGGACCAGACTTCATTCTGAGTGAAGTTGTTGAGCTCTTCTTGCATGGCCATCACCCAATCAGCGTCTTGTAATGCTTCTTCCACGGAGAGAGGTTCAATCATGGACACGAAAGAGTAATGCCCACAAAAGTTTGCCAATCTTGATCTTGTGGTAACCCCTCTTCTTATACTTCCAAGAATGTTGTCAACCGGATGATCTCTTTGAACACTTTGACGAACTCTTGGATGTGGCTCAGAAGCATCTTGTTGAATCAAGTCTTCATTTCCTTGAATGTCTTGAGCATCATCTTCAGAGGGTCCGGACTCTTCGGGGTTGGGTCCGGACTCTCCGGAATTTCTGGATTCTACGGACTTTTCTCCGGAGTGTCCGGGTTTTGCAGCGGTAGTGAGGTTTGGTGATGGTTCAATGACTTCATCTTCTTCTTGAGGCTTGATTTCGCCAATGGCCATCTTCTTGATGTCATTTGTAGAGGTCTTTTCCTTGCCTACACACACTTCATCAACTTGCTCTGCTTGAGAGCCATCAAATTCATCAAATGTCACGTCACACGCTATATCAACACTACCGGTGGTCTTGTTGAGAACGCGATAGCCGTGAGCATCTGAGGCGTAACCAAGAAAAATACCATCATCAACTTTAGGTGCAAACTTAGAGTTCTTGGGCTTCTTGTTGAGAATGAAGCACTAACAACCAAAAACTCTAAAATAAGACACATTAGGTTTCTTACCGGTTAGGAGTTCATAGGCAGTCTTGTGTCAAAGCTTGTGAAGATACAAACGGTTGATAGCATGACAAGCCGTGTTGACCGCTTCCGCCGAAAAACTATCCGAAGTCTTGTACTCATCAAGCATAGTTCTTGCGGCTTCTATGAGAGACCTATTCTTCCTCTCCACTATCCCATTTTGTTGAGGTGTGTATGGGACGGAGAATTCATGACCAATGCCTTCACCATCAAGATACTCTTCAATATTGGTGTTCTTGAACTCGGAGCCATAGTCACTTCTTACTCTCTTGATCTTCACATCAAACTCTTTTTGGGCTCCAGTTGCAAACTTCTTGAATACATCATGAACCTTGCTCTTGTCACGCAAAAAGAATACCCATGTATACCGAGAGTAATCATCAACAATGACAAATCCATACTTGCTTCCTCCAATACTAACATAAGCCACAGGACCAAAGATATCTATGTGAAGTAATTCCAATGATCTTGTAGTGGTGAGTACATTCTTGGAGGGGTGAGGAGCACCAACTTGCTTTCCGGCTTGACAAGCACTACAAATTCTATCTTTCTCAAAATGAACTTTTGTTAGTCATAGGATGTGTTCCCCCTTTAGAAGTTTGTTGAGATTATTCATCCCAACGTGGGCTAGCCGGCGATGCCAAAGCCAACCCAAGCTAAACTTTGCCATTAAGCATGTATCAAGTTGGGCTTTCTCTGATGTAAAATCCACCAAATAAAGCCTTCTCTTGAGTTCACCCTTAAAAGCAATGGAGTCATCACCTCTTCTAAAGACGGTCACACCCTCATTAGTGAACAAACAATTGTAGCCCATCTCACAAAGTTGTGACACGGACAACAAATTGTAGTCCAAAGATTCAACCAAATAAACATCGGAAATTGAATGATTAGTTGAGATAGCAATTTTACCTAGACCAACAACCGTTCCACCACCATTGCCTCCAAAGGCAATCTTTTCCGTAGGATGTTCAATCATTTCACAAGACATAAACATCTTCTTCTCCACGGTCATGTGATTAGTGTATCCACTATCAATCACACATTTGGCTCCACCAGAGGAGTATGCCTACAAAACAAATTAGGCTTGGTTTTTAGGTACCCAATTAGAGTTGGATCCTTTTACGTTAGTCACAAGAACTTTGGGCACCCACACATTCCTTTTGATCATAGAACCTTGTGTGCGGGGTCCCACATACTTGGCCACCACCTTACCCTTGTGGTTCCAAGTCAACACATAATCGGTATAGAAGTTGTCTTGTGAAGCATGTGCCTTGGGCTTCTTGGTTTGCATGGCTTGTACCACTTTGGTCTTGACTTGTGGTTCATGGGATGTGCCATTAGAGCTCTTGAACTTGATGGGAGTGTTGAGCCTAGGTTGTTTACCTTCAACCTTGGCACCCAATTGCTTCATCCCATGCACCACATTTCTTGTTCCCACACCTCTTGTGTGGTTGTTCTTGATGAATGGGATAGGGTCCTTGGAGCCTTGCTCATTCTTACCTAGCCCCTTCCCATTCTCAAAGCCAAACTTCTTCATGTAGTTTGAACCAAAGCCCTTGGTATGGTTCTCAAACTCTCCTCTCTTAGGTTCCTTCTTCTTTTCCTCAACAAGAGAGTTTGACAACCGAGCAATCTCTTTCTTCATTGCATTCATCTCGACAATGTTAGTGGCATAAGCATTTATATCAAGTTTATAGCATCTAGAACAACCATTACTTGTAGAAGCATTTGAGTTAGAGGTAGCATCATTAGAGGTTGTTTTAGCACTATTCTTAAGATTGTCAATTTGAACTTCAATTGCAATGTGACTAGCTTTCAAGCGTTTTAAGCTCTCTTGAAGTTCAACCTTTTCACTCTCAAGTTTAGTGCAAGCATCCTTAGCTAGGAAACACTTCCTAGTTAATTCATCTACTATAACGACCTCTTTAGCTTGAGAGTTCTTGAGGCTAAGAATTTCTTCCTCTTTTTCCTTGAGCAAGCCCTCTTGCACCTTGAAACCCTTCTTTTCAATTACAAGGGCATCCTCAAGGGCAATGGTTTTCTCTCGCTCAAGTCTAAAGAGTTCTTCTTGCACCTCAAGAGTCTCATCTCTATTCTTGATTTCATTTAGAAGGTTCATAATTCTTTTGGTTGCTTTCTTACCAAAACTAGTGATCATTTTTTCAAATTCATCATCACTATCACTATCGTCATCAACATCTAGGGGAGGAGGTTTAGTGTCTACCTTAGTGCCCCTAGCCATGAGGTATGTGTGAGTGAAGTCATCTTCATCATCGGTGAGATCCCCAAAGAGTGATGGCTTGTCAATGGGTTGAGCAATGGATATTGTAGCAAGCCCCACTTCATCATCGGAGTCAGAGCTATCATCATTTGAATCCCATTCTTCACCCAAATGAGCTTCACCAACTTCCTTCTTCTTATTCTTGTCATACTTGTTGGTGTCTCTTCTTCTCACCTTGTTGTTAGGGCATTCCGCAATGAAATGACCCTCCTTGCCACACCCAAAGCATGGCCTCTTGGATGTTCTCTTGGTCTTGATCTTGTCCTTGTCTTTGTTTTTGTTGAAGAAGCCACCCTTTTTCATCACTTTGGTGAACCTCTTCACAAATAGAGCTATTTGTTCAGGAATCAAGGTGTCATCACTATCTTCATCACTATCTTCCTTGACCACGGTCTTGGAGGATGATGAGCTTGCCCTCTTCTCTTTGTCTTTGCTTGAAGCTTTGAGAGCTACTCCCTTGTTCTTCTCAATTTGTTCATGCATCTTTGACATTTCTTGTGAGAGCTTTGACTCCTTTATGGTGATAAGATGTTCTTCAATTCTACCAATCACATCTGCCAGAGTGAACTTCTTGAAGCCTCTCTTCTCTCTAATAAGTGTAGAGAGTTGGACATCCCTAACCATATAAGTGGAGAGGATCTTATCAACTACTTCTTTTCTTCCCCATCTTGTGCTGCCAAGAGACTTGATCTTGTTGATGATCTTGTTCAAGCGGTTGTACATGTCTTGTGGATATTCATCTTCTTTGATGACGAAGCGGTTGAGCTCACTTTCAAGAGCTCGGATCCTTCCTTCTCTAACTTGCCTTGTTCCTTCATGGTTGATAAAGAGAGTGTCCCACACATCTTTGGCGGACTTCAAACCATCAACCTTGTCATACTCTTCGACGGTGAGAGAGCTCTTGATGATGCGAATGGCTTGATAGTTGCGTTGAATTTCATACACTTGAGCTTGTGTCAAAGTAGCATCTCCACTTGGAAAGGTGATTCCCCTGTTCACAACAGACCAAAGTGCGGGGTTTACCGCCATCAAATACTCCTCCATCGAGTTCTTCCACTTGGAATAGCCGGTTCCATCAAATTGAGGTATCCTTCCAATGTGGTGGGAACTCGATGGTTTATCAAAGATTAAATTGGAGTAATCGTAAGGGATTCTAGAAAACTCCCTTCCCGAAGGCCGACGAGTGGAGCGGTTTGATCTTGCATCATCAAAGTCGTCATCACTTGATGAAGATGATCCACCATCTTCATTTCTTGGATGATGACTTGTGCTTGCTCCACCGGCACCTCCCGCTGCACCCGTAGGAACCTCGGGTGTGTTCACGAGGGGTTGGTTACCACCGGGGTTGGTCAAGTCACCTTCGGGCGGCGTTGCTTGATTAGTTGGGGTCGACATCTCTTTTCTCCAAGTGGTTAAGCTTCAAACGGAGCAACTGGCTCTGATATCAATTGAAAAGATCTAGAGGTCGACTAGAGGGGGGTGAATAGTCATTTCTGAAAAATCACAACTTAAAGCAACTTATCAGTCCAAAGTCCGGAGTCTCCAGATATTTTTCCGGATACTCCGAGAAATCCGGAGTATCCGGGAAAATGTCCGGATTATCCGGGCTTTTGTGGAGGCGACTAAACCAGCAGGAATCAAACTTGCCCAAACTCAAATCTGCAAAAATAGGATATGCAATACAGAGATATAAGCATGTTCCACCACTTAGAAATAGTAGGAACCTCACCACGGAGTAGATCGGCCACAAACCCTAGAAATGTACTCAAGAGGATTTTGGTTAGTCATCTAGAGCACCTTTTCAACTCTTAGAAGATACAATTCATGTCCCTCTTAATAGTACGGCATTCCTAGGACTCAAATTCAAAATATAAAATAAATAAACCTCTAAGGAATCCTTCTTTTAGCATCACTTCCTTTTTATATAGCAATGAAGCGCTTAGATGCCATCTTAGAATTTTAGTACCTACTCTTATACTCAATACATCATTAGTAGCTTAATAGTTCGTCATTAAATCACCAAAACCCACTTAGGGGGCCAAGATACTCATCACACTCCGCGCCAAGAGAGGCCGCCCCGGCCAGAGGCTCCGGCGACGACCTTGCCCTCAACACCTTCCCAGCACTGGATGCCCGTTTCAAGAGGGTGGAGTACCCCGGCAACTTCAAGCCCAACATCAAGCCGTACGATGGGCGCTCCTACCCTAACATCTGGCTATCGACCTATTACGTCACAGTCAAGGCGGCCGGTGGTAGCTTCGACCATATGGCGGCCTACTTCCCGCTGGTGATGGGCAAGGCTCCTTCACTGTGGCTCAACAACCTCGAGCCCGGCAGCATCAAGACCTAGGCCGATCTTTCCCAGGCCTTCACGTTGAACTTCCAGGCGACCTACGATCGCCATGGAAACGCCTTCAGCCTGGGACGAGTTGTGCAGAAGCCTAAGGAGCGGCTCCGCGACTACAACCACCGGTTCTTCGAGAACCGGAACGAGTGCGTTGGCGTCAGGGATGACCAAATCGTCGACAGCTACAAGAAAGGCCTCAAAGACCGCAAGGTCTTCGAGAAGATCCATGAGTCTGGCACCACCAACGTCAAGGAGCTGATGCACGTCGTCAACAAGCTGATGGACACAGAAGACGCACTCCAGAATCAGTTCGACGCTGATAACGCTGGTGCATCTGGCACTACAGGGGATAAGCTCTGCAAGCGACCTTCCGAGGTCCTAGCGGTCAAAGGGCGATGAGGTTAGACCTTCAACCAGGAGGAGTTCGACCTGGCGCTCAACAACATCTGCGGGTTCCACGAAGGAGCTACCCACACTCTCCACGAGTGTTCCCAGTTCAAGAGGGCCTTCAGCGCCCCCGCGAACCCCAAGCGACCCAGGAATGATGGCGGCTGCAGCGACAACCGCCCCTACAACAACAACTACCACCGCGACGACTGGTGAGATCGACGCGACGACCGCCGCGAGGAGCGATACGACGATCGCCACGAGCCTCCTCGCAGCGACACTACACGCAGCGACCCACCTCCAGCCGCTCCTCGCGACGAGACGAACCTGCCCCCTCCACCAGCATCAGGCAACCCCAATGGGCCTTTCCAGGCTGCAACCCGCGCAATCAATATGATCGTCGGTGGCATCAAGTCCAGCGCCAGTAGGAGGCGCTACAGGAAGGACAAGCGCGACGTCCACCTCGTCCACACTCAGCCAATTGTGCCCCTGCGTTGGTCTGAGTAGGCGATTACATTCTCCAGGGCTGATCACTAGGTCCACATCCCAGATCACGGGTCCTACCCGCTTGTCATCGAGCCCACGGTGGACGGGCCCTTGCTCTCCCAGACCCTGATCGACGAGGGCAGCGGGCTCAACATCATCTTTGTTGAGACCCTCAAGAAGATAGGCTTCGACTTTGACAAGATCACGGAGTGCGACGAGCCCTTCTACGGCATCGTCCCCGGGAAGGCAGCCTACCCCCTGGGTTGGGTCTCCCTCCCCGTCACCTTTGGTACAGAGGCGAACTTCCGCACGGAGTACCTCAGCTTCGAGGTTGCCAACTTCAAGTCCTCCTACCATGCGATCCTAGGTCGCCCGATGCTGGCCAGATTCATGGCCATCCCGCACTACACCTACTTGGTGTTGAAGATGCCGGCTCCACATGGGGTCCTCTCCGTTAAGGGGGACCTTATCATCTCCTTCAGGTGCAACACGAAGGCGCTCGACCTCGCCGCGACCTCTGCTGCTACCAACGCCTCCGCGGTCTTGGTCGCTGAGGCCAACCAAGTCGACCTTGTCGACCAGTCTGTCCCAGAGCAGAAGCGCACCGACACCGCCCTGGATGCGGTTCCCTCCACGAAGAAGGTCTGCCTCAGCCTCGCTGACGCAGAGAAGACGGTGGTGATCGATGATGGGCTCGACCCCAAATAGGAACTCACGCTCACCAGTTTCCTTCGGGATAACGCAGACATATTCGCATGGAGTCCATCAGATATGCCGGGTGTCCCCAGGGAGCTGGCTGAGCACTCCTTGGATGTAAGCAAGACGGCCAAGCCTGTCAAGCAGAAGCTTCGCCGCCTTGCGAAAGATCGCAAGGATGTCATTAGGGTAGAATTAATAAAGCTCCTAGCTGCTGTATTTATCTGCGAGTATAAAAACCCGGTTTGGCTCGCCAACCCGGTCCTTGTACCTAAGAAAACTGATCAATGGAGCATGTGTATCGACTACACCGACCTCAACAAGCACTGCCCTAAAGACCCTTTCTCTCTTCCGCGCATCGACCAGGTCGTGGACACCACGGCCGGAAGCGTCCTCCTCTGCTTTCTCGACTACTACTCAGGTTATCACCAGATAGCCCTGAAGGTCTCTGACCAAGACAAGACGGCGTTCATAACGCCCCACGGCATCTACTGCTACACAGCCGTGACCTTCGGCCTCAAAAATGCTGGTACGACCTGTCAAAAGGCCATCCAGAAGTGCCTTGCTAGCCTGATCAGCAAGAACATAGAAGCCTACGTCGATGATGTGGTTGTCAAAACCACTCATGAGGACAAGCTCATAGCTGACCTCGCGGAGACCTTCGCCAACCTCCGCGTCTACCGCTGGAAGCTTAATCCAGAGAAGTGTGTCTTCGGTGTCCCATCAGGCAAGCTCCTGGGCTTCATGGTCAGCAACCGGGGCATTAAGGCCAATCCCACCAAGGTGGATGCCATCCTCAGGATGAAGCGACCCACAGGGAAGAAGGATGTCATGATGCTTACCGGCATGATGGCGGCCCTAGGCCGATTCATTAGCAAACTTGGAGAGAAAGACCTGCCCTTCTTCAAGCTACTAAAAAAGGCGGACAAGTTCGTCTGGACTGAGGAAGCAGACCAAGCCCTGGAGCAACTCAAGGCCTTCCTCATGTCACCCCCGGTGATGGTGCCCCCCGGCGCCTCAGGAGCCATTACTGCTCTACATCTCGGCGACCACCCTGGTGGTCAGTTCGGTTCTAGTGGCTGAGCGACCTGAAGAGGGGCGACCTTACCCTGTCCAGCGACCTATCTACTACATCAGCGAGGTCCTGTATGACAGCAAGACCAGGTACAGCCAGCCCCAGAAGATGCTCTACGCGCTACTCATCACATCCCACAAGCTTCGACATTACTTCCAGTCGCACAAGATCAAGGTCGTCTCGGCCTTCCCCCTCGGCGAGATCCTGCAGAGCCGCGACACCACTGGGCGCATCGTCAAGTGGTCCATCGAGCTATGCGAGTTCGACCTAGAGTTCTGTCTCAGGCAGGCCATCAAGTCCCAAGTCATCGCAGACTTCGTCTCGAAGTGGACAGAGATCCAGCAGCCTCCGCCCTCGGAGTGACCTGAGCACTGGAAAATGTACTTCGATAGTTCCCTGAACCTCGAAGGAGCTGGTGCCGGCGTCTTGTTCATCTCGCCCCAGGGCGACTACCTCAAGTACGTGCTCCAGATCCACTACAAGGCGTCCAACAACGACGCCGAGTACGAGGCCCTCATCCATGGGCTACGTATCACTGTCTCCCTCGGGATCAAGCGCCTCATGGCCTACGGCGATTCCAAGGTCGTCATCGACCAAGTCAGCAAGGACTCTGAAGCTAGGAAGGACATGATGGATGCCTACTGTGCTGAGGTGTGCAAGCTTGAGCGTCACTTCGAAGGGCTCGAATTCCACCACGTCTGCCGCAACAACAACGTCGCGGCCGATGTCCTCTCTAAGCTCGGCTCCAAGCGGGCGCCGGTTCCGGCCGGTGTATTCGTCCAGGACCTACGCAAGCCATCCATCAAGCTCATCCCTGACCCAGAGTCGCCGAATGATGAAGTAGCCTCGCTAGAAGGTCGCGAAGTCCTCCTGACCGAGGCCGAAGATGACTGGCGCCTAGACTTCATCGCCTTCCTCCTCGAGCATCGAGTACCCGAGGACAAGGCGGAGCGCGAAAAGATAACGAGGCGTAGCACCAACTACGTCGTCGTCGGCAGTGAACTCTACTAGAGGTCCGCCTCCACAGGAGTGTTGATGAAGTGCATCCTACGATCCGAGGGCCTCAGGCTCTTGGACGAGATCCACGGTGGTGAATGCGGCAATCACGCCGCATCTTCCAACCTGGTGGGCAAAGTCTTCAGGTCTGGCTTCTACTAGCCCACTGCCATGGCTGATGCCCAGGAACTTGTACGTCGGTGCAAGGGGTGCCAATTCTTCGCTAAGCAGCAGCACGTCTCGGCCCAGGCCCCGAGGACAATCCCTCCATCCTGGCCCTTCGCGGTGTGGGGTCTCGACTCTGTGGGACCTTTCAAGATCACCCCTGGCGGGTACAAACACATCATCGTGGTGGTGGACAAGTTCACCAAATGTATCAAGGTCCGCCCTGTATCCAGTGTCACCTCAAAGGAGGCGGCCAAGTTCATCGAGGAGATCACCCACCGTTTTGGGGTGCCCAATAGGATCGTCACCGACCTTGGCAAGGCCTTCACAGGAGCTGACTTCTGGGACTTCTGCCAGGACAACTTGATCGATGTATACTACTACTCGGTGGCACACCCACGGTGCAATGGTCAGGTCGAACGGGCCAACGGCATGGTCCTACAGGCCATCAAAGACCGCATCTTTGACGGCTCAGCGCCTTACGTAACCAGGTGGCTCTCAGAGCTCCCTCACGTCCTCTGGGGTCTCAGGACCCAGGTCAGCTCGGCTACAGGGTACTCACCCTTCTTCTTGGTCTACGAGTCAGAGGCCATCCTCCCCACCGACGTTGCCTTCGGGGCTCCTCGCATCCAGAACTTCGATGAAGGAGAAGTAGAGCAAACCCGCAGGCTCAACCTCGACAGTGTTGAGGAACATCGTGTGGCCGCACTCATGCGCCACACCCGTCATGAGCAGCAGCAACGTCGCTACCACGACCTCAACGTGCGGGAACGTTCCTTCAACGTTAGCGACCTAGTTCTACGGCGAATCCAGAGCACCAAGGACATGCATAAGCTCTCTACACCCGAGGAATGCCCCTTCATAGTCAAGGAGGTCATTGGACCGGCGACCTATCGCCTCCAATGGGCCGATGGCCAGGGCGTCCCGAACCCCTGGAACATCGAGCACTTACGTCACTTCTATCCTTAGGAGCCTTGTATCAATAAAAAGCTATGTACTCTATCATTTGTACTTCGATATATATAAAAAGATTACCCTTTTTTTGACCTGTTTCTATGAGTCTCTGTCTATTTCCCCCTCCCCTTCGACACGCTCGGGGGCTTGGTTTCAAACCGGACTACTCACGCTCGGGGGCTTGGTGTTAAGCTTGGCCCTTCACGCTCGGGGGCTTGGCTTTGCCAACCTAAGGGTCATTCGACCTAGGGGTTTCTAACTTGCTTTTTAATAGTACTCCCTTACAACAACTTTTTGTACACCTTATAAGTGTTCCTAGGTCGTGAGGTTGCTCGACCTTGGGTCCTTAACCCCCCTCCACGCGTCGGCTGCCCGTAAGCCTCCACGCCGAGCCGTGTAGTCGGTAAGCCGTTCCTCCACTGAGTTGGGTTAGCGGGGGAAAGGGTTCTTGCAACCACATTGCTTTTGCGCATCGCACCAACTTAATTAAACATGTCTTTTCGATTCATGCAAAGTTTATCTTACATCAAAAGGGTCCACGACCCATTGGCTCTAACTGTTTGCTACGTCCTAAGTTACATCTCCAGGTCTATTTTGTTCATAATTTCATCCGCGGCGGCCTGGATATCTTCAACGCCCACCAGCTGAGACAGGTCGAGCTCCTCCTTGACCTTCTCAAGGTTGAACGTTGGCACATGGTGCCTCACCGTGGCCAGCGTCGTGGCAGCGGCGAGCTTACCGCTGTCTATCATCAAGGTCTTCACGCGACCTTCCGCCTCCTCCAGCCGCGTGAAGAGCTCCTGTGGCATGCCCTCGACCTTGGGGACGTAAACATCCACAAGGTACTCGGCGGCCTCCTTGAGGTCGTCCAGCTCCTTCTGAAGATCTGCAGTCATCTCTTGATGATCAATGAGGGTTTGCATCGCCCGGCCAAGGTCGATCTCTAGATCCCTGCGCACGCCAAATTCATATGCAGCTTTTCGGGTGAAGTAATACTCACTGGCGATGACCTCCTTGTGCTTCTCCTTGAGGGTCTTCACCTGATCTTTGGACTCCTTGAGGTCCTTCTTCAAGGCGGACTCCCTCTTCTTGGCCTCTGCAAATGTCAAAGTCAAGAAGGGTACACCACGATGTAAACTCCAGGCACAAAGACTAAGGGCGTTCCCAGAATGTACCTGTAGCGGTGACCTTCAGCTCGTCCTCCACTTCCTTCGCCTTCAGCTTGGCAGCCTCAAGCTCCTGCTTCAAGGCCTCCATCGCCTTGTCCTTCAAGGCCGCCTCGTCCTTGAGACGCTTTATTTCTTTTGCAGCCTCAATCTTGGCCTGAAGCACGGCCTCCCACATCGTGGATAGCTCCGCATGAAGCTTGGCGCCCTCCGTAAGCAGGTTCGCCACACATTATGAAAGATCATCAAGTTGAGAGCCAGGTGTGGTTCGAGGACCGGTGGATGGTCGCTTCCTGATGTGATGAGTGATTGACAACGTGGTGTGGACTGATTCTTGGCTAAGTATTGCAGGTGCAGGTTACGGCTTGACTGGTGCAGGTGCAGGTGAAGAACAAGCGCGAAAGGTCGTTGCCGGTGAGGCCTCCAGGTGTGGAGAAGACAAGTAGGCTTGGTTCGAGGGACCTGGTGGCCAGCGGGGTCAAGTGCGGGCCGCAGGGTGGCAAGAACGGCAAGATGAAGTCATGGACAGTTTCTTGGTTGAGCCTCAAAACCAAGGTCGAGCCGGGACTACGTGGGAGCCGAGTCATGAGTGGTGATTGGCGGAGGCTACACCGAGTTCGCGGGGTTTCCAGTGGTTCACCAGAAAACCACTGGGTTCCTTGGTTGATCCACAAAGCCAAGACCGAAGAACCGAAGATGGAGGTGCAGCAGCTCCAGACCGGTCTGACCGGTGGGTCTGACCGGTCTGACCGGTGGGTACTGGTCTGACCGGTGAGGAGCACTAGTCTGACCGGTGTGCGACGACGCAGTCCGGAATCTTCGAAGCGGAGGACACACGTCGGGATCGCAAGGCTTGCGTCGAGGCTAAGCAAGTTTGCGGTCGCTGGGCATCCGTCCGATGGTACGAAGACAAAGTTTTCCGATTTTGCCCTTGAGGGGCATGTATCCCTAGTTAGCTAGTAAGGGTATTTTAGTCTTTCGGTTGCCTCCATATAACCCAAGGGGTGAGAGGATGGCAGCCATCTCTTGGAACCCTAGCTCATTTAGTTTTCCTATTTTCCTTCCTATTTTCCTTAGGATTTTCGTAGGACTAGCTTGAGAGCTTCATGGTGAGATCTTGTGAGAGGGAAGGATGATCGGGCGGCAAGCTAGACCTTGTATGAACCTCTTTGGTATGTATAGATGATTCGGCGTAGTTCCTCAAGGCTTGGTTGTGTCTTTCCCGTTTCTCCTTTTTGGTGATTTTCCGAGGCTTTTCTTGGCGAATTTCTTGTGGTGGTTTTGAGACCTTTCTCTTTGGGATTTGGTGGGGGATGTATGCATGAACCCCTCGTGGTTCTTTTCCCTTTGATTCCCCTCCCAAATCTGTGAGTAAAGGGGCTCAATTTTGGGGTTTTCGTGGTTCTAGGGTTCGTGGTGTTCTTGGCAGAAATCCTTCGATTCCTCTTGATTCAACAAGTTTTGGTGGACCAAATCTTGGCTATGGAGTGCCCATGAGGTATTCCTACTATCCCCAAAGTCTTGTGCGAATCCGTGGAGCGAATCGGGAGATCGGGAGTTGGATTTGGGGGAATTGACTCGCGGGCGCTGTTCATCACGAGCTGCCCAGGCGCGACCGGTCTGACCGGTGCTCTTGACCGGTCTGAACGGTGCTAGCCTTTGGTGGGATTTGTCTCGGGGAATAACCTTGTCCGTGTGGTTTTGTCCCGTGGTCCTGCTGGTCAGTTCTTGGAGTGTTTGGAGTTGTTTTGCTAGGTTTTGTGAGGGGTTCTTCTTCCTTCCAGGTTGTGTTTCGAAGGTGGTTTTTGTTCCAGGGCCAAGAGGAGTCACTGAGGCTTCCTGGAACGTTTGCTGTGCGGCTGCTGTAGCCACCGGCCTGACCGGCACTGTCCACCGGTCTGACCGGTGTCACCGGTCTGACCGGCGCAGGCCATCGGTCTGACCGGTGTAGCACAGGCAGCAAGCCGTGCAAGTTTCCGCTGTGTGTTTTGGTGAGTTCTGGCTCGGAGGGTTGTGTGTGGGCTCCTAGGACCAGTAGCACTCCAGTGGCTGTGTGGTCTTGGCCAACTTGGGTAGTTGAGTCGGAGACGCGATTTGGAAGCCGTGTTCGTCTTGTTGGAGTTCTCATCTCCTTCGAGAAGAATTTTTATCGGCTCCCATTCACTCCCCCCCTCTCTGGTTCACCTAATCGGTCCTTCAATTGGTATCAGAGCCGGTTCAGGTCTTTATTGACTCTTACCAGTCTAAGATCCAAAGATGGCGTACCAGGAACGGGGTTCGGGTCCTCCGCACTTCGATGGGAAGAACTACCAGATGTGGCAAAGGCGGATGGCGGCGTTCCTCCACGGAAAGGGTCAGATCCTTTGGGATGTCACGGTGAACACAACTTATGTTCATCCGATGAACTTTCTTACTCCAGGATCGAGGGATATGTTCGAAGCCAACAACAAGGCTGTCGACTACTTGTTTCGTGCTCTGTGTCAGCCTGAATTCGATCGGGTTCAGACAGAGGACTTAGCTTGTAGGATTTGGGAGCAGTTGAAGGATGCTCATGCTGGGAACGCTCAGGTTCAGGCTCGGATGTACGCGACTTACCGAAGAGAGTACGAGAACTTCACTCATCTCCCCGGCGAGTCCGTCGATGCCCTTTTCCAGCGGTTTACGGTCGTTGTGAACAACATGAGAGCCAATGTGGACGTCCTCCCATACAATGATCATGATAGAGCCGTGAAGCTCTTGCACTCGTTGGATCGTACCGTATGGGACGGGAAGTTTGAGGCTATTGTTGAGTCCGAGAAGTATGACACCTTGACGGTGAACGAGCTGTTCTCGAAGCTCAAGTCGGCTGAGTTGGACCGTGGTATGACAGCCAAGATCGAGAGCCCGACTGATTCTCATAGTCTTGCTCTCGTTGGCGGCAAAGGAGCTAAGTCTAACGCTAACGCATCCTCCAGGATGTACTCTCTGTCTTCTTTGATGTCTTTGCCAGACGAGGAGTTCGACGTGCTTGGAGAGGACGAGCTGGCGTTGCTGACCAGGCGGTTCGAGAGGCTGCACGAGAACCGGGTGAACACGAGGAGGACAGCATGGACGTGCTTTCAGTGCGGCAAGCCAGGACACTTCGTCGCCGACTGCCCGGAGAAGACGGAGAACAAGGACGGCTACAGGCACCGATCGAGCAAGGATGGCAAGTACCGATCGAGGCGCGATCACAAGCACAAGGACGAGCGACGGTCGAGGAAGAAGGATGGCCGCGGCAGAAAGGCCCGAGCAATGGTCGGAGCGAGCGACGTCGACTCCAGCTCCGCCTACTCTTCCTCGAGCTCGAGTAGCAGTGAAGATGAAGGTGATCGGCGCAAGAACAAGAAGTCATCCAGGAACTTGAGCGGGTTGAGCTGCTTCGCGGGAGATGGCTTCTGCGGCATGGCCCGTAGCTCCGGCAGCAAGAAGAGCCACCAGAGTGACTCGGATTCTGACTCCGAGGATGAGGTATGTGATGAGCTCTCTTCTTTGCGCGAGGAGAATGATGAGTTGGTTGACTTGCTTGACAACCGCAATCACATGCTTAGAGAGGCCAAGAAGATGAGGAAAGATCTTAGGGCTTCACTAGAAGATGCTAGGAACCGTGTGGCTGAGCTAGAAACCCAGAACCTAGATGCTAAGCTTGAGATTGATTCGCTTAAGGCTTCTCCTGTGGTTTCTGATGAGATTGATTGCTGTGATTGCTCTGTGTACCTAGCTGATCTTACTGCTCTTAAGGATAAGCATGCTTCTACTTGTGATGAACTAGATATGCTTAGGGTTGAAGCGGCTGAGCTTAAGTCTAGACCTGCTTTGCTAGGTGCTTGCACTTCTTGCCCTGTTTTGCATGGAAAGATTGATGAGATGCATGCTTACACTGTTTCGCTTGAGGCTAAGTTGAAAGAGCCTATTCCCACTTCTTGCTCTACTTGTGAATTGCATGCGGTTAAGAATTTGGAGCTTGCACATTATGTTGATCGCTTGCAGGATGAGAATGATGAGCTGAGAAAATGTATGAGCTGGTTGTCGGGTCAGGAGCCTCAGCTTGGTATCATGATAGCGGCTTTCAAACGCTATGATGGTCAGGCACTTGGGGCTGACAAGCTTGGAGAGAACAGTGGTGAGGGAGTTGAGAGAGTTGGAGAGATTCCTATCCCACCACCAAACAGATACAAGAACAAGTTTGAGCCCAAGCCTAACCATCTCAGAAACAAACTTGACACTACTCCAGATCCACCCATATTCCCTCATCCAACAAATGATTTTCAGAAACCGGTAAAGTTTGTGAGCCCAAAGGGAGGTGAGGAAAGAGAGAAGAAGGGTGAGAAGCCGAGTGGGCAGCCCCAACCCAAGCCAAAGCCTAAGCCACAGCCCATAAAGTTCCATTGTGGGTATTGTGGGAGAGATGGTCACAAGGATGAGTTTTGCTTCAAGAGGAAGCGTGAGGAGAGAATGGCTAGAGAGTGGGCTAACAAGGACAGGTACCACCTCTCTAATGGTGTACCTGAGCCTTGTATGTAGATGCCCAGGGCCAAGGCAAGTGTGAGGACGGTTCCGGCTTGGGGAGACCGGAAGGCTGCAGGTGCTGCTACTGGTCGAGCTACACCGGTCAGACCGGTGTACTACACCGGTCAGACCGGTGCAGGTCTGGGCAGACAGCGAGTCGGGTTTCGTGCTCGTGAGGATGCTCGGTTTGGTTCTGGAGGTCGTGGTTCTGGTGGTTGGTCTGGAAAGTTTGCAGGTGGTCAGTTTGCTAGGCGTTCTCCACCTCGTGCTCAATACAGGGGTGGGAGGAGTCGTAGCTTTGAGATGGAGAGGAGGAACGATCCACGGTTTCCCTTTCGTGGCTTTCGTCCTCCTCCAGCTAGAGAGGGTTGGTTCCCTCGTAGTGGTTACAGTGGTGGTGTTCGTGGTGGTAGTTTTGATAGGCGTGATGATTTGGATTGTGCTAACCCCACTTTGGAGCAAATGGCTCGGCACTGGTTTTACTCTTTTGGTACTAACCCCAGTGCTGAGTCGTTTGTTCACTCACGTGCTCGCTTTTGAATTTCAGGTGGGAGACTTGAAGAACATTTGGTTGATTGACTCCGGTTGCTCGAGGCATATGACCGGAGACAAGGGGTGGTTCTCAAGTCTCGTCCCGGTGGTGACAAAGAAGTACATCACCTTTGGGGACAATGGGCGAGGGCGTGTGCTGTCAGAAGGTGAGATTAAGGTAAGTGACAAGATCACTCTCAGGCGTGTCGCTCTTGTTTAATCGCTTGGATACAATTTGCTTTCTGTGTCCCAGTTGTTGGATGAGGGTTTTGAGGTGTTGTTTCGGCCTGGTGGTTCTCGGATTTTAGATTCTCGGGGGGATCTTGTTTGCATGGTCGTTCCCGAGGGTCAAGTGTTCCGAGCTGATTTCTCTCAGTCTTCTGGTGTGGAGCGTTGCTTCTTGGCTGGTTCTTCGAGTGAGTTGTGGAAGTGGCATAGGAAGTTGGGTCACTTGAGCTTTGACCTTTTGTCTCGCTTGAGTAAACTCAATTTGGTCCGAGGATTGCCACGGTTGAGGTTTGAGAAAGAGTTGGTTTGTGCGCCGTGTAGGCATGCCAAGATGGTAGCCTCTTCTCACCCGCCTCTCACCGATGTGATGACTGAGCGTCCATGCCAGCTGCTCCATATGGACCTTGTTGGCCCAGCTCGTGTGCGATCTGCGGGTGGGAAGTGGTATGTCCTTGTTGTGGTGGACGACTACTCTCGGTATGCGTGGGTGTTCTTTCTTGAGGAGAAAGGGGAGACGTTTGGTTTTGTTCGAGATCTTGTCTTGAGGTTAAGAAACGAGAGGCACGGAGATGCCATATGAGCGATCTGCAGTGACAATGGCTCGGAATTCAAAAACTCTCGCTTCGAAACCTTTTGCCATGACTTGGGTCTTGAACATCAGTTTTCGAGTCTGTATACGCCTCCCCAGAATGGCGTTGTGGAAAGGAAAAACAGGACCTTGTGCGAGATGGCTCGGACGATGCTCGACGAGCATAGGACTCCGAGAAGGTTCTGGGCTGAGGCAGTCAATACCGCGTGCTATGTGTCGAACAGGATCTACCTCAGGGTTCACAAGAAGAAAACCTGTTATGAGTTGATGCACGGTCGCACACCCAAGGTGAGTCACTTCCATGTCTTTGGTTGTAAATGCTTCATTCTGAAGAAAGGGAAGAAGTTGGACAAGTTCGAGGCTAGGTCTGTCGATGGCATTTTCTTTGGTTATGCATCTCATTCTAGAGCATTTCGTGTGCTCAATCTTGAAACAAACCAAATCGTGGAGACTTGCGAGGTAACCTTCGACGAGACACAGCCACGTAGTCAGCTTGTTTTTGAGTGTGCAGGTGACGACGAACTTGGCGAGGAGATCTTTCAGGAGGAGGAGCATGAACATGGAGATGATGAAGATGGCGGTGTGGTGCCCTCAGCTGAACATGTACCTACTACTTCGACGACGATCGAGAACGGACCCTCTCCCACACCTACAACGACAAATCCAGATCAAGGCGAAGCTGCTGTTGAGGGGGAGGTAGCATCAAGGCGAGAACCTCCCCGGCGAGTGCAAGTGGATCACCTAGCTTCGAGAATCATCGGCGACATGAATGAACGTACTACACGGTCGAGGGTTCGGAACAATTCTCATTTCGCTCATGCTGCTTTTGTTGCCACCTTTGAGCCCAAAGACATTGGACACGCGTTATCTGATCATAATTGGGTTAATTCGATGCATGAGGAGTTCGAGAATTTTGAGAGGAACCAAGTTTGGGTGTTGGTTGACCCTCCTCCAGGGTGTAAGCCGATAGGGACAAAATGGGTGTGGAAAAATAAAGAGGGAGAGAAAGGAGAAGTTGTGAGGAACAAGTCAAGACTTGTTGCTCAGGGGTACAGTCAGAAAGAGGGGATCGACTACGAGGAGACTTTTGCTCCTGTAGCTTGTTTGGAGGCGATCAGGATCCTTCTAGCCTTTTCCGTGGCTAAAGGGTTCAAGTTGTACCAGATGGATGTGAAGAGTGCTTTCCTAAACGGTGTGTTGGAGGAAGAGGTGTTTGTGAGGCAACCACCGGGGTTTGAGAGTGATAAGTACCCCCACCGAGTGTACAAGTTGAGGAAGACGCTGTATGGGTTGAAGCAGGCGCCTAGAGCTTGGTATGGTAGGTTGAGGGGGTTCCTGTTTGAGAGGGGGTTTGAGATGGGGAAGGTCGACCAGACCTTGTTTCTCCTCAGGCAGGGCAGAGATATCCTGATTGTGCAGGTATACGTGGATGATATTTTCTTTGGTGGCTCGTCTAACTCTCTTGTTGCAAGGTTTGCAGAAGACATGAGCAGGGAATTTGAGATGAGCATGATGGGCGAGTTGCAGTTCTTCCTCGGGCTACAAATCAAGCAATCAAAGGAAGGAACATTTGTGCACCAAGCTAAGTACACCAAGGACATTGTGAGGAAGTTCAAGATGGAGGACTCCAAGGCCATGGCGACGCCTATGAGTATGACTACAGCTCTTGATGCGGACGAGGAAGGTGAACACATGGACCAGAAGGAGTACCGGAGCATGATCGGGTCACTCCTCTACTTGACGGCGACGAGGCCGGACATCCAATTCTCGGTATGTCTGTGCGCTCGTTTTCAAGCGTCTCCGAGGACTTCGCATCGGCAAGCAGTCAAGCGCATTTTCAGGTATTTGCGACACACTCCCGACTTCGGCCTTTGGTACTCTGCGTCTTCTTCTTTGGCGCTTCATGGATTTTCAGACGCGGATTTTGCCGGGTGTCGGTTGGATAGGAAGTCCACTTCTGGGACTTGCCAGTTCTTGGGTTCTTCTTTGGTGTCTTGGTCCTCCCGCAAACAGTCAAGTGTTGCTCAATCCACTACCGAGGCAGAGTATGTGGCCGCAGCTAGTTGTTGCTCTCAGCTCCTTTGGATCTCATACACCATGAGTGACTTTGGTGAGGAGTATACCCATGTCCCACTTCAATGTGATAGCACCAGTGCCATAAGCGTTGCAAAGAACCCAGTGCTCCATTCCAAAACCAAGCACATAGAAGTGAGGTATCATTTTCTGAGAGACAACGTAGAGAAAGGGAAGATAGCTTTGATCCATGTACCCACACATGACCAACTAGCCGATATTTTCACCAAACCCCTAGATCAAGCAACTTTCACTCGTTTGCGGGGGGAGCTTGGTGTTTGTTTGATTTCTTGAGTTGGTGTGTGGGAGCTCCTTTGTAACATATGTATAGCTTTCCTTTGTGCATTTCTTGCATTTGGCATGGCATATGTAACATGATGTATAGGCATCTTTGTATCTTAGGTTGCTTGCATTTTGTATCATATGCATTGTTTAGGAAAGGCTTCTCCTATATACATTGTTCACCATGGAATGATATATATGTCTTTGTGAGCTAATTTGGTAAGCTATGGTTAGTTTGGCTTAGCTCTTGATAATCTTGGCTTATATCCATGGTTGATGGCTATGTTTTTGAAAAAAATTATATATATATGCTCTCTTGTAAGTAAATGCCTTTACATGATCTTGACATGTTTTTGTGGCTTAGCTATGCTTAATTTGTGGTTGGATAGCTTATTTTGATCATATGGGGCCAAAGGCTCATTTGCCATCATGAATGTTTAGCCCCCATGCTTCATCTTGTGGAGGGGCATAAGTTCCTTTCTGTCGCAAAGACATTTCATGTACCAATTATAAATCTGAAAATGAAATGTAAATTGCTTGAAAAATGTGCTCCCATGTCATATGTGCTTGTTTTAATTTGCTTTGGGTGCTAAATCGTTGCATGATGCCTACCAATGAGAAGTCTCATATATAGAAGTAGGCACATGGCTCGGTGGCTTTGACATGACATGAGGTGCTTGTGGGTGTTTATGATGGTCTTATGCTTAGAATGGTTGTCCTAGCATGAAGTTTGTGTGGCTTTGCCATTTTGACATGTTTTGCTCATGTTTAGGACTTTGCTCATGAGAGGGTGATTTTTCGCAAAATTGCTCAATTCTATCTTAGCGTCGCCCAATGGTTGTGAAACTTGGTGATCATGAAGTTTAAGTCTTTACGAAGCTATAGAGTATCTAACTTGCTCATTTGGACATGTGTAGCATCCCTTGTTGAATTTTGTCTATTTGAGAAGCTTTAGGTTGCATTTTTGCATTTTTGGCTTGATTCATGCATTGTCAACAAGGGGGAGAAGTTTGAGCATGTTTTGGCCTACTGAATGCATTTGGAAGGTTTTCAGGTGGTTTCGAGCCTTTTCTGGCCTCTGTTGTGCACCGGTCTGACCGGTTGATGTCACCGGTCTGACCGGTCAGAGCGCTGGTTCTGTTCATATGTTGAGCACCGGTCTGACCGGTGGTGTTGGCCGGTCTGACCGGTCAGAGCTGAGCTGATGCAGCTGCTCTGTTTCGTCAAGTGGTTTGCATGCATTCGTCCAGGGGGAGTTGCATTGGTTTAGGGGGAGCTTGCATGTGTGCAGGGGGAGCTCTTTGTGGTTTTTCGAGCTTTGGATTGGTGGTTTATGCTCTTTGCTTGAGCATGGTTTTGTCTAGGATGTGTCGAGCCGTTGCCCTTGCCTAAGGGGTCTGAGACTTGTCTTCTTCAAGTGATCTTGCTCTTTGCCTTTCTTTGGCTTTCGATCGCTTGTTGGAGTTTCTTTTAGTCGTCTCTTTTCTTTTCCTTTTCTCTTGGTTACCAAAACGTGTGTGTTGTCAATGCACTCATCAAGGGGGAGATTGAGAGCCAGGTGTGGTTCGAGGACCGGTGGATGGTCGCTTCCTGGTGTGATGAGTGATTGACAACGTGGTGTGGACTGATTCTTGGCTAAGTATTGCAGGTGCCGGTTGCGGCTTGACTGGTGCAGGTGCAGGTGAAGAACAAGCGCGAAAGGTCGTTGCCGGTGAGGTCTCCAGGTGTGGAGAAGACAAGTAGGCTTGGTTCGAGGGACCCGGTGGCCAGTGGGGTCAAGTGCGGGCCGCAGGGTGGCAAGAACGGCAAGATGAAGTCATGGACGGTTTCTTGGTTGAGCCTCAAAACCAAGGTCGAGCCGGGACTATGTGGGAGCCGAGTCATGAGTGGTGATTGGCGAAGGCTACACCGAGTTCGCGGGGTTTCCAGTGGTTCACTAGAAAACCACTGGGTTCCTTGGTTGATCCACAAAGCCAAGACCGAACAACCGAAGACGGAGGTGCAGCAGCTCCAGACCGGTCTGACCGGTGGGTCTGACCGGTGGGTACTGGTCTGACCGGTCTGACCGGTGGGTACCGGTCTGACCGGTGAGGAGCACCGGTCTGACCGGTGTGCGACGACGCAGTCCGGAATCTTCGAAGCGGAGGACACGCGTCGGGATCGCAAGGCTTGCGTCGAGGCTAAGCAAGTTTGCGGTCGCTGGGTATCCGTCCGATGGTACGAAGACAAAGTTTTCCGATTTCGCCCTTGAGGGGCATGTATCCCTAGTTAGCTAGTAAGGGTATTTTAGTCTTTCGGTTGCCTCCATATAACCCAAGGGGTGAGAGGATGGCAGCCATCTCTTGGAACCCTAGCTCATTTAGTTTTCCTATTTTCCTTCCTATTTTCCTTAGGATTTTCGTAGAACTAGCTTGAGAGCTTCATGGTGAGATCTTGTGAGAGGGAAGGATGATCGGGCGGCAAGCTAGACCTTGTATGAACCTCTTTGGTATGTATAGATGATTCGGCGTGGTTCCTCAAGGCTTGGTTGTGTCTTTCCCGTTTCTCCTTTTTGGTGATTTTCCGAGGCTTTTCTTGGCGAATTTCTTGTGGCGGTTTTGAAACCTTTCTCTTTGGGATTTGGTGGGGGATGTATGCATGAACCCCTCGTGGTTCTTTTCCCTTTGATTCCCCTCCCAAATCTGTGAGTAAAGGGGCTAAATTTTGGGGTTTTCGTGATTCTAGGGTTCGTGGTGTTCTTGGCGGAAATCCTTCGATTCCTCTTGATTCAACAAGTTTTGGTGGACCAAATCTTGGCTATGGAGTGCCCATGAGGTATTCCTACTATCCCCAAAGTCTTGTGCGAATCCGTGGAGCGAATCGGGAGACGGGAGTTGGATTTGGGGGAATTGACTCGCGGGCGCTGTTCATCCCGAGCTGCCCAGGCGTGACCGGTCTGACCGGTGCTCTTGACCGGTCTGACCAGTGCTAGCCTTTGGTGGGATTTGTCTCGGGGAATAGCCTTGTCCGTGTGGTTTTGTCCCGTGGTCCTACTGGTCAGTTCTTGGAGTGTTTGGAGTTGTTTTGCTAGGTTTTGTGAGGGGTTCTTCTTCCTTCCAGGTTGTGTTTCGAAGGTGGTTTTTGTTCCAGGGCCAAGAGGAGTCACTGAGGCTTCCTGGAACGTTTGCTGTGCGGCTGCTGTAGCCACCGGTCTGACCGGCGCTGTCCACCGGTCTGACCGGTGTCACCGGTCTGACCGGCGCAGGCCATCAGTCTGACCGGTGTAGCACAGGCAGCAAGCCGTGCAAGTTTCCGCTGTGTGTTTTGGTGAGTTCTGGCTCGGAGGGTTGTGTGTTGGCTCCTAGGACCAGTAGCACTTCAGTGGCTGCGTGGTCATGGCCAACTTGGGTAGTTGAGTCGGAGACGTGATTTGGAAGCCGTGTTCGTCTTGTTGGAGTTCTCATCTACTTCGAGAAGAATTTTTATCGGCTCCCATTCACTCCCCCCCTCTCTGGTTCGCCTAATCGGTCCTTCACAAGTCAAGGCGCCTAAGTGAATTAAAGACTTAGCCCCAAAGGCAATGTTGACTCACCATGACTGTCCTGCCGATCGTCTTCGCCGCCTCCTTGATCGTCGCCTGCGCCGACTTGAAGTCGTTAAGGTCCTTAGCGTCAGCAAGGATGTCCTCCTCCCACGGAGTGCCGACATAGAGGCACCGGTTCCGGTCGTCCTCCTCCCCTCCTCCTCCGGTCTCCGCCAATTGCGTCTGTGGCAGGCTTGACTCGGGCGGGTCCTGCTGGTGAAGGCCTCCTCCCTGCTGAGCGCTGTCAGCAGCGACCTTGGCCGCCGCCGACGATGTTGCCCCCACAGTCTCAGGGACCTTGCTGGTAACATCCCCGCCTGAGGTCGCTGGTGACTGCCCCACCGGCACCTTCTCGAGCTTCCGCCCAAAAGCCTCTTGGCCTGAGGCGTTCTTGCTGGTACCCGATGCAGCAGGAGTCCCCCTGCCCAAGGTGCACAAGTTCGTCAGCACGACGTACTCAACAAAGCCACGAAGATCAAGCAAAGTATAAAATCAAGTTCAATAACGTACCCGCTGTCGGTCTTCAATCGAAGCGACACCGGCCTGGGTGGCGCCCGCCTCAGCTTCTTTTGCGACCCTTGGTCACTCACACCTTCCGCGCTCGGCTTCGGCTGTTGCTCACCTGTAACCACGAGCGGGACGCCACTTCCTCCTGTAGCCGTCGTGTCGCCCGACCCTGCGCTGACGTCATGCGACCGCGCGTCATCCTGCTCCTCGAAGACGACCTCGGTGCTAGTTGTCGCCGTCTCCGACGACGCAGTGGTATCCCTCCTCTTCCTCTTCTTCTTCTCCGCCTTGATGGTGGCGGAGACGATCTTGACGCCCTTGTGCGCCGGGATCTTTCCAGCGACCTGCCGCGTGCGCCGGGTCGTTGGTGCCAAACTCACTATGGGCGGATCCTCATCATCTCTACCTCCCACCACTGAGTCGGAAAGGTAGTTCTCCAATAACTCTGGTGGCGGAGCCTGCACGTCCTCCGCCACGCGGACCTTGAAGCTACGCTCACCCTCATCAGCGAGGGGAGCCGGGCTCCAAAACAAGCCTTCGCAACCCTGCAACAGGTGACCTTCGTCTTAGATCGGGGGGAGAGCAAACTTAGCTCAACAAGAATCAAGGTCGATCAGGCGACTTACCACTTCGGTGGGCCGCTTGAGGGAAAATGCCTTGGGGCACGTCCGGTTCCGGATCACCCCGTTGAAGAGCTCCCTCACCCGCGCCACCATCTCCTGCTTGGAGGCCTTGCATTACGCCACGCGGGTCGGGTCGGTTTGACCCCAGTACTCGTAGGCCGGGTGCACCTGATCCTGGATCGGTTGCAGCAGCCTCCGGCTGAAACTGATGGCCACCGTGCCGCCCGTCAGCCCTTCTTCCTTCCGCGCCTGAGGTCTTCCAGCAGCGGCGGCTTGACGGCGTCCATCTCCCGCGACGTCAGTTGGTTGGTCCACTCCGGCACCGGGACCGGCGCGAGTCCCGACCTAGTCGCCAGCGCCGGTTTCGGGTTGTCGATGTAGAACGACCCTCGCTGCCAGCCCTAGGTGTTGTCCTGCAGCTCCATGTCAATGTACACCGTCTTCATGTGACGGCGTAGCATGAAGCCGACGGCTCCAACGACGCCATTCTTCCCAGTCTTCTTCACCTCGAAGAAGTACCGCCACAGGTCGAAGTGTGGCGGTATCCCCAAATACGCCTCGCACAAATGGATGAACGAGGAAATGGTGGTGACGGCGTTGGGGACGAGGTGTACCAGGTCGATGCGGTAGAAGTGGAGCAGCCCGCGGAAGAAGTCACCCGCCGGAACTCCAAATTCGCACTCCACGTGCGCGATGAAGGCGACGGTCTCCCCGGTCCCCTCGGAGGGGAAGGCTTCGCCGGCGGCTGGCCTCCAGCCCACCTGCTCCCTGGGCTTCAGCAGCCCGCGCTCCACCAGACCTTGGAGCTGCGCCTCCGTCACCGTCGAGTGCTCCCAAACCTTCTCCGGGGTCGGCGCAAGCTCTGGGGCCATTTCTTCTTCGCTGAAGCTGGTGGATCTAGCTCTAAACACTACCAAGGACTTCTGGCGCATACGGCGGTGCTGGGCGTGGTGGATCTAAGCACGGCGGCGCCGGCGAATCTGCGCACTAAAGCTCTTGGCGGCGGATCGAAAACCCTAGCTGTTGCGGGGGAATGAAAGTGAGTGGGGTCCCCGACCCTTCACTCGGCCTTTTATAATTGGGCTGCATCAGTGCGGTGGGCCGCGACGCCCCAAACGTCCCTTCGGATTCGGCGATATTCCCGGCGACCCAACAGATACATCACCAACGGCTCTTTCGGCCTAACGGCCACAGGCAGTAACGGCTCGCGCCATACAGAAATCCATGCCCGCTGGCCATCCGCCCAATGGCCCGGCGTCCATGGACTCATTATGCCCTACTTCAAGCCCCTTCCCTATCATTTTCTTTAAGGTCTCCTGGCCTCTGACGACCTCTGGGTCTATGATAACACCTTCTCAAGGTCGACAGGTACTACCGCTTGGTAGGTCGCCTCAGCTTTCATTAGCGGGTTCACATCCCTGGCTCCTAGGTCCTGCTACCTACTGGATTGCCTTAGCCTTCGTGGCTGGTCTAACACCAACGACCATGTGCTTAAAGGCTCCACTGCCCGTTGACTACCTCCTGGTCAAGTAGCACCTCCAGGAGGTCGCTAAGGTCCTGCTACCTACTAAATTGCCTTAATGGCTATACCAACAGCCCTACGCTTAATGGCTTCACTGCCCGTTGGCGACCTCCTGGTCAAGTAGCACCTCCCTGAGGTCGCTAAGGCCCTGCTGCCTTCTAGGTCATGTAGACCTAGAATTTCCAGGCTGACTACTTGCGTTGTGTCACTGCACAACGGCCGTATCGACCCAGGTCGACACGGGCTCCCTATCTCTACGCAAGGCCTCCCGAAGGTCAGCGTGCTATTACAGCCCTGCCGGGACCTTGGTATCCGTACCATTGCAGCCTGGGTGCCCTTACAACTACTGAAATCATGACATTTCTCATGCAACACTGTATTTACAGCTTCATAAGCTACAAGGAGATTGGCCCTTGGCCAAATTACAAGATACAAAGATATTAAAGGTCCTGAATTACCTTCCAAAGTGCTTACGACTCAGTCTACACTAATAAGGCTTGTCGCAAGCTTTTTTCTAGCTTCAGGACCTACTCGACGACCTCTACAGCCACTGTGGAGGTAGCTGCCACACAGCCACCTCTACTCGCTCACCAACCGGTCTCCTGCGGCGCCCAGCGTCAAGTCTGAGCTTCCCCGCAAGATTGCAGAAGGTCCGAGCTTTAACACCAACCTCACCGGGTGGAGCGCAGCATTCACCAGCATCACATCGGGCCTGAAAGTGTCAGGGTCGACGATGCAACTGCTGCTTCATACTCCTCCTCAGTTCCTCGGCGGGACTGGGAGAAGAGGTCAATCGAGTTCTTCGAGCCTCGCAAGCATTCTTTTAGCTCCAAGCATGAACTACACCAACCCTACACTCCGGAGGGCGGACACAAGCCCCTTCCATGGCAATATTACTACACTGGATCATCTTGCTTCACCTTCGAAGATTGGTGCGGCTTACTTCGAGGTATGGGTGCCTATTTATACCACAAAGCACCTACCATTCGGTCTCAACCGCAAGCCAGCTTGCGTGGCGTCCTCATCCTCAAGGTCACTGTCCACTCGTGGAACACAAGGTCACTGTTTGCTCGTGGGGGGCATTGGCGCGCCTGTCCCCTACCTGACTACATCCTGGAGCACCTTCGTCTTTTGCGGGCGATAGCGACCTGTGCTAGATCTACAAGCTGGCCCGTGACCGTACAGTGCACTTGTGATTCTGGTTGCGCCAGACCTGTCGCCTGCTGACCTCTGCAAGATTCTGGAGCTTTTGTCCTATAGCGTCGGCGTTACAAGAGCATCCGTTTCCTGAGCAGAAGGTCGTAGGTTCAGATTATTTCTCTCTTCTTCTTCTTTGGAGCATCAAACCGGCCATCCTGGTCGCTTTACTACTCGGGGGCTACTACACTAGTGCGTCTTCGACGCCCTATTTTCTTCAGGTCGCCTTGACCTAATGGAAGTCCGCTTCCATCACATCTCTGCTCGACCTACCCTTGGTAGGCTTGTTGACCTTTCTGAAGGTCGTGGCTGCTACTACAACATGCCTGACTCAGGTCAGGTCGGTGGTTCTGCAAGATCTACGCCTCGTCTTCACTTCGACCTCACGGTCCTTCGACCCAGAAGCCCGATGTTCAACTTCGTGCGCGCATCGGAGGGGTTTCTTTTCTTTTTTGGATCCCCGTGCACCCTTCACGACCTCGACGGTGCCGCGCCTTGCTACTCTTCGACACAACCTCGCCTCGGCCGCTACGCCTACACGTCGATCGGGGGCTTGAGAGACTTGGGTACCCACGGGTCCCCACCGGTCAGGGTCCCAGGGGCCCCTGACAAGTGGACCTGACCTTCCAGAAGACCCGTCGACCTGCCAAGTGGGCCTAGTGACCTTATCCGCGCCTCCGATGACCGCGGGTGACCTGATCAAGACTCCAGAAGACCCGTGATGCTTGGCGTGCAAGTCAAGAACTCTAAGACCTAGCGCGCCGCCGCCTATAGCTCCGAGTATCGTGGGATACTCCTTATAATCCGGGAGATAAGCTTCCCACAGTTGTAACCGACCCCGACACGGGTCAACCGACCTGGCATGCAAACTCTAGCCCGTCCTCCCTATATAAGGTGGCCTAGGGCTCCATGCAAAGGGCATCTGAACTCATCCTCGCATAATCCACCACAACTAGACGTAGGGTATTACTCTCCAGAGGCCCGAACCAGCATAAACCCTTGTCTCCCTGTTCCTCGCCGCCATACTCGCCTAGTTCCGTGTGCACCCCGTGCATAACCACCTACGCTTTTAGGTCCTGATCCTCCATTAACCTGCAAACCACTAGGGCAACCCCCCTAGTGGATCTGTCCAGGTCTCACCCCCTGACAATACCCATCTAGGAGGGTTATTCCTAGTATAAATACCTGCTATGTACTACACAAACATAATTTTGATGAATTATGAATTGGCAACCACATATGGTTTCTTGCAACCGAGCTACTGAGTGCCTTGCACACCTTTGTTCTTCCTTGTTCTTCTTGGATTTGTGAAAAGATCCCTCTGGGTTTCGCTACTTCGTGCTCTACGGTTCCCAGTGCGACTGTACCGTTTTGTGTGGATTACTTCTAGCTTGTGGCTTTGCGGTCTTTTGGAGATCGAGTCGAAGTCCTCGTGGTTTCGGTGTCTTTCTCCCCGTCGCTCGGTCACATCCAACCTTTGTCAGGTATAAAGCACTTACCCGCTGCTTGCAGCAATTATCTTGTTACAAACCTACTGTCGTGAAGATCGGGCCATCCCAGGACCTTTCTTGCAACGGTCCATATCAGCTGCGAGCTCCACCTCACCCGATTCGGCCTCTGCGGTATCGTCCTCCACATGCCATGGCGAAGCAAATCGACGACGACATCACCAGCACACCGGCCACCGCTTCCCCTTTGGCTACAACCATTGTTGCTCCCACAATGTCGTCTGCAGCAGCAGCAGCCGCCGCCACGACCATCCTCCTCGACTTCGGCAGTGAGCAACAGTTCGAGGCTCCGCCCATCATCACCGACAACTGGGGTCGGCTGTTCGAGCAGCCTGCCCACATCCTGGAGGAGCGCGACCTGGAGTTTGCCGACCAGATCTGTGTCGACAACTACCTCACCACCACCGACCCCGACATGCCCGCCGTTTCTGCCATGTTCCAAAACATCGTTTCCTTGGTGGCGGTCGCTCAATTCCGCGTGGGCGCCTGTACCATCGTCCTCTCGAACACCCCGGGCGCTGCCGTGGGCCACTCCAAGCACCTCCTCCACGGCAACGACTTCACCAATGAGTTCGGTCACAAGAAGGCAGACCTAGACGCACATCTGGTGTTTGACAAAATGATGAGAAGGTACATCAACCCTGTTACCCCTGCTTTATCAGTTGGTGTTGTTCTGTTTGGGGCTACTATCCATGTTAGTGAGACTACAAAGTGCTTGAGAAAGTGACTAACGAGAATTCAGTAATACTAGAGCTAGTGCATGCTATTTTTGTCAACAAAGTACCTTGGCCACCTCCTCTGAAAAACAAGAACAAATTACTTAGCGACACCATTCAATTGCATTTCTATTTTGGTCTGTCATTGATTTGTGGTCAGGAAGTTGTGAAGTACAGACCACCTTGGCTGCCACCTATTCAGTTAGAAAGGTTGGGCACTGATATTCAGCTAAGGCCAATAGCTTGGCCATCCTTTGGTTGTCCTAGAATTGGTGTGCAACCAGGAACCATGTTGTCACTTAAGTCGATTTTTTCATAGAGCATATACATGATGAGTTTGCTTGGAATAGTTCCCAAAAATTTTCCCAACTACCCGTCACATCAATCTTCCGACACTGATTAGGAGTATTAAATGTGAATTAATGACAAAACCCATTCCATAACCCCTACCTAATTTTTCGATACGAATCTAACGAGTCTAATTATGCCATGATTAGACAACGTTGTGCTACCGTAAACAATCTCTAATGACGGATTAATTAGGTTTAATGGATTCGTCTCGCGATTTCCCGTCCATTCATGTAATTAGTTTTGTAATTAGTCTATATTTAATCCTCCTAATAGGCCTTCAAAGAGATCCCTTTTTTTTTTTGCCAGCTAAACAGGCTTGGGAAAATACGATTGAGTACATAGCTGACAGCTCTATGTTGATGGGTTATACTGCTAGTAGTGTGTTTGATCACCGGAAGAGTAGAATTGATCGATTCACACTATCTAATGTCCTGTCAGTGGTGCACCTTGATTGTGCAGCCAATGGAATTGCTCAGTCACCATTACGATGGCCGTCCTTTCCGGTCTCTTTCTTGGATCTCTGCAGCTTCCTGGAAACATATGAGAGTAGTCCAAATATCTGTGTGATCAGGGGATCACCAACGTGGCTGCAGATTGTCCTACCATCTGAAGAGTCAAGGCACGGAACTGGTATGGGTTTGTTTTAAACTGAGAATCAATGTTCTTCTTCCTCAAGAGAACTCTGCTGCATCTCCCTCTCGTGTTCCTCCTTCTCTAATCTCCAATCCTCTCCTTCTTCGATCTCCACTACCCTACTGCTAACAGGCTGCTCGAGCGGTGGATGGAGTTCTTCCGACTTTTGAGGGGAACTATCTGACGATACGTGTCGCCCGTGCACTAGGGCAACAGAAGCTGACACACTGTGCACGATGATCGACGATGTGCGACGACAACAAGGTGGTTTGCTATGCCCGGAGTTGTGGTAGCCAGTGAGGGGTTTAGAGAGTTGAAAAATTGGCAGCAGAATTGGTGAAAGTCTTTGAAACGAACAGAGTTGGTCAACTTTTGGATCCGTGTCATTACAAATTGCCAAAAGCTTCGCAGGTCCATTTGGCAGACCTGCTTGCTGCAACGGCACACCACCACCGGCTACATACATACATAAGCGAGGGCGCGGCTGGCTGCTACCGCCGTTGCAGCCCACGGCCCAAGCCATCCCTGGCCTCACTCGCACGACACTTATCTGGTGGAAGGAAACCCCACATTGCAGAGGCAACCGCTGTGGCGGCAACTGAGGCATCAGCATGTTTCTGAAATCACATCACTCAGATCTTCACCAACGACAGAGTGGGCACAATGTTGGGGCAAAAGTTGACACAATTTCCTTCTGGAAACGAACTACAAAGATGAATGTTACTCTTATTTCAGAAACAGCAACCAAGGCCGCTGCGTTTATTGAAGGAGCAACATCCATCCGTCCATCCATCCATCCAGGGAAACAAGCTAAGGGAGCACCCATGACCAACTGCACACACACACCCCAACCCCATCCATCCCCAACTACTAAATCAACTCAAACTAGCAGCAACGCCCACATCAATGGAAGACCTTAAATTCTCGAAGAAGAAGCAAGAGCAGCGACGACGCCCTAGGAAAACCAAACTCTTCTTGTTTCGCCTCCGAAACCCCGAATCAAGGGGGAGAAAATGAGGAAGGAACCCAGGGAAAGACACGACTTCAAGTGCTCCCTTCTTTCAGGCCCCCGCATCACTTGCTGGAGGGCTCTCCCTCCACAGCCAACGGCACCGTGCTGGCCATGGTGCGGTACTTGAGCGCGTAGAGCATCTCCAGGTACCGCCGGGTCTCACGCCTCTCCAGGTTGGACACGTACTTCCAGAACCCGTAAACACCAGTCAGTGTCATCAGCCTCTCCGAGTAGAGCTTCCAGGTGTATCTGGATCAGCAGAATTGAACATTAGTAAGTCAGAACCAACATCGCCGTGGAAATACAGAGATCAGTGTCCTAGCAAGAAATAAAGATGCATACTTCTCCTCGATACGCTGGAGCCCGCCCTGCGAGATCTTGCTCCAGTGGCTCGAGTCCTCCTTGCACTTCTCAAAGAAGTCCACGAGCAGCTCCGAGGCCTTGTCGCCCTGGTACGGGTCAATGTGGTAGCCGGACACGCCGTGCACAATGATCTCAGCTGGACCACCGTAGGCGGTAGCGAATGTGGGCAGACCGCAGGTCATGGCCTCAACCACAGTCAGACCGAAAGCCTCGTAGAAAGCAGGCTGCACAAAACAGGCATGGTCAGTACTGACGAAATTTGCAACTGAAGCTTCAATCCTTCAGCACGATGGCAACAACGCAAAAGAATGTTAGTTACCTGCACGAAGGCACCCTGGGTGTCGCAGATGTAGCGGTAGAGCTCACCGTTGCGGACACGGTTCATCTGGGCAGAGATCCAGCGGATGTGCCCGTTCAGGTTGTACTGCTCGATGAGGTCAAACATCTTCTTGAACTCGGCCTGCTCCTCCTTGTCCTTGGACGGGTTACCGTGGTCACCGCAGACAACCACAAGGTTAACCAACTCCTGCAGCCGCTTGTTCCGGCCGTACAGCTCAACCAGGCCAGTCAAGTTCTTGACGCGGTCAAGACGAGCCATGGAGAAGATGATGGGCTTGTTCCTGTCGTTCAGCACAAACCTGCACAGAGGAATTACAGTCAGATAACCAGCACGGAATGTGTTACACACAATGCAGCTTCAGGTAGGAATGAGATGATTCTCACTTGTGCTCATTGTTCTCGGTTTGGCTGTAGAGGAGCTCCTCAATCTCAGGGTGGAGGGAGGTCAGCCTCTTGTGTGACTCGGTGTAAGGGAAGTAGATGGACAAGTCCGCACCAGGGGAGACAATGTTGAACTTCGGGTCAAACACATCAATACCATGGACAACACGGTACAGACCAGGCATTGTGAAGGCCATGTGGGACTCATACTGGCCAACAGTGTCCTTGCTGAAAATTTTGGGGAAAAAATCATCAGATCATGGAACTGTAACAGCATGGACATAATTGGTAAATTTATCAGAAAATTTTGCTTGAATAATTATTACTTACTTTCCAGCAATCTCTTGGAAGGTACTGGTGATGATGAAATCAGCGTGGTTCATGGCAATCAGGTCAGTAGTGAATTGGCACGAGAAGTGGTAGTGGTCCTCGAACTTCTTCCAGTAGAGGTCAGAGTTAGGGTACTTAGTTTTCTCAAGGGCATGGGCAATGGTACACTGCATATCAAGGAAAAAGGCAACATAAGCAACGAACAGGAGCAGCAACGAAACCAACTTCCAGTCTAGGTAGTTAAGAGTCATACGTGAGTAACACCCATCTTGTGGGCAAGCAAACAAGCAACAAGGTTTCCATCACTGTAGTTTCCAATGATCAGGTCAGGATTGGCCTGGAGCTCTCCAGCAATCTCGTGTGCCACATCCTGACAGCAATTGCAGAAAGAGTTAGCTAGATGTTCATCTTTAACAAACAAATTAAGCAGAGGTCACATTTGGTATTTACATCGGTGTAAGTCTCCAGGTATGGCCAGACTTCAAAACGCGAGATCCACTTGCGAACAATCCCATTCTCAGTTCTGAATGGCACACGAAGGATGTGGCAGTGCTCAGTGCCAAGGACCTTCTCAAGACGCTGGCCACAGGTGGTGCCAGTTGCATCAGGGAGCAACCTGGTGACCTGTGCAAAACCAAACAAGGCTCATTATTGCACCGATTAAGCCGGTAAGTTTTGCTTTAGCATATTAGTCATCACACTTACGATAAGAATCTTTGGTGTGATGTCAAGACCGCACTGCTTGATCCTCAGCAGCATTTCATTCTCCATAGCACGGACTTGATCCAAAATGTACACAACCTGCAGGCATGTATAGACATATTGCTTAGAACAAGTTCAGTCTTCTAATCAAATATCCATGTCAAAACTAAGAATTTTACCTGGCCTCCAGTGTCAGGGTAACCCAACACATTAGCTTGAGCGAAGTAACCATGAGGGGAGAGGATAACAACATTGAACACCATGGGGATCGTCCCAAGGAACTTCTCCAGGGTGGACGGATCAGGGGCCTCAAGAAGGTCCAAGAGGAGGTGAATAGTCTCCTGGGCACGCTTAGCGCAGTCACCCCAACCCTTCTCCAGACCAAGTTCCTGGAACCTGTTTGTCCAAACATAAGAGGTAAATTGTTAGATCACAATACATAACTTTGGTTGTTTTATTGAAAACGAAGTGTGATCATGCAAAATATATTCAGTACCTGTGGTGGAAGTCAGAGTATGGGGTATCAGCTGGAAGGCTGGACAGATGCTCCTCAGCCTTCCTCAGAGCGGCTTGGAGAGCACTCAGACTGCGGATTCTGTCGTTCAACATCATGGTCTGCAGAAAATTATTTGAGTTCAAATTTCCAGCAAGTTCAAAGTTAATTCAAAACATTGGCAACAGGATAAATGAAGACATATTTTAACGCTATATTGTGGTTATGTACTAAGTTTTTGTTATTATAAACTGACAAATCAGTAGTTTAGAATTTAGACACCAGCTACAGCAAACGCCTCTGAATGATGTCTGCCCATTGTTAAAAAAGTGTAAAAAACAGGATCACCACAGTTTTACAATGTTTGTATCACACATCAGCCTTAATGATCCACAATTTCTACTTGACATTACTTTGTTGACAAATTCTGTTTGACTAATTATCTGCAACATTGAAATGAATTAAAGAAACAAATGAAATATTGGCTCACCATGCCCTTGTAGTTGTGGGCACGAAGGAAGTTGAGCAGGGGGTACATGCTCTCCTTGTCATGGAACAGCTTTGACGACAGGTGCCTGTTGAGGAACTGCACACCATTGCCAATGGACTTGGACAGAGAAGGACGGGGGAAGGACGCATTGAATGGCTCAAAGTCCAGCTCAAGAACAAAGTTGTTGTTGGGGCTGAAATGTATACATCAAAGTATTATAAACTTATCATATATGAACTGAACCTTTTTCAAAAAATCAAGCATGATCAGCTTATATACAAATTCCAAGTTTAAGCGCGGATTTATACCCTTCTTCCACAAGCTGTTCCTTGAACTGCAGGTACTCAGGGACTCTCAGCTCCTCAACAGCGAGCTCGCTGACATTGACCCTCACATACTCCCAGACACCAGGCCTGGGGCGGATGGCAAGTGCAACCCATGGGGGGATAACAATTGCTTCCTGTAAGATAACACAACATAGATTATAGCAGAAGCACCAACCAAAATGAACAATGCGGTCAATTGAGATCTGAATCTGATGCAAACCTGAGCTGCCCTCAGGACATCCTCAAAGGCACCATCCTTCAGCTTCTCGCGCTCAGCCTCAGGGATAGCGCTGTTGTACTCAGCAATGATCTGGTGGGGCTGCAGCATGCCCTTTCCAAGGTTTTTCAGCCTGCACAAAACATAATAAAGGAATATCAGATCATGCCAGATATGTAAATTCAACACTATCAAGAATTAATATAGAACTTGATCAGAATTCAGAAGCCATTGGTTCAACACATGTGAGCCAGACACAAACTCGTTGAGAAAATGAAAAATGTATTCCCCTCGTGACCAAACTACAAGCGACCTCTCATGTCTATAAATTAGATCCAGTCAGATGTTTATGCATTTATGTTACATGGAACATGTCAGATCTAGGCATATAAACATATTAGCAATATTATATTCTTGAATCCTTTAGTAACAGGCACTTGGATAAGTGCAGTCTTCAATCATTCTATTCAGATTTGTACAGAGTATAAAATTAAAAATACACATGCGGCCAGATCTAATAACAGACAGTCCTACCAGTACTAAAATCTGGTGTATGTATCATCATTCATCAGTATCAGTACTAGGTTTCGACAAAATCCTTGGTGCATTTTAATATTCATCTTATCCGGAACATCATAGCAACAATATTGGTCACGAATGAATGTATGCAATTCAGCATATGGGGCACATCATGCTAGATCTAACACTCTACGACAAAGCTTATCTTAAAAATTACATTCGGTAAAAACGATATTAAAGCAAAAAAAAAGTTAAGAGACTAATTCTTTCACAGGAGCGCACTAGGTAATTAATTTGCTGAGGAGGAAGAGGGAAAATTAGTGCAGACCTGGTGAAGACGGCGACGAGCTCATTGGGGTGAGCGGAGAGGGAGTCGCCGATGCGCTCCCTGACGCTGTGGAGGCGGCTCAGCACACGGTCGCCGGCAGCTTCCCCCATTGCTATCCTCTTCTTGGGTCCTCAAGCCTGCACCGAACGACAGAAACGGAAGCTTCGGTCAGCACTCAGCAGAGAAAAGCATTCAGAACCAGTAACTGAAACTGAAAGTTATATCCTTAAAACCCCCTGAAGTCATAAACCCAACCACCACCAACCAGTCTTGCCACACCATTGAAATTTTGCCAAGAAATTCTTGGGAGGCATGAAAGCAACGGAACTACTTCTACTTCAAGAAATCAAGAAATGGAATAAAAAATCGTAACAGCTGCAAGAACAAAATATTAACTGAAATCCTAGAAATAAGGAAAACCCAACAAGAGACATCAAAGGCATACAGGAATCTATAAGAAGGAAAGCTTCCAAGTCCAAGGAATGGTGAAGGGGGAAGGCGCCTATTTATACAGATCTGACCAGAGAAACAACAAAGACACGTCGATGGAATCCACGGAGAAACAGCATGGCCTTTGGTACCAATGGCTCCAGGCTCCAAAATCCGTTGAAACCAAAGCAGGCAAGGACGAAGAGTGACGCGGCAGAGCACCTGAATTTGTTCTAGGCTCTTCTAAGCACGAGATCAGCATGGGGTTGGGGTTCCTTGCAGGCCATGACAAGGTGATTAAGATAAACAGCAGTAATTAGTTAATTACCCCCTAAGACAGGATTAGTCTAAGGTAACCATGGCCATTAGCACAAGAACCAAGAACCGTCAGTCTGTCTCCGAGTCCCGAGACAGGAGCACATGGTGAGGCAGAGGAATGGATAAAGCCAACAACTTATCAGACGAAAATCATCAGAAATATATAATTTAAAAAATATGACGGAACAGAAACAAGCATGAACCGGATCTAGCGTTCTACCAGCTTCGGTCTGTGGGAAAAATAATAATTGGAACCTTAAACCCCAGATCCATAAGACCAGAAGCAACAACCATCTGTCCTGCGAGGATAAGCAGGGTCCCCCCACTAGATCTCCTCAAGTGGCAGTTGACCCAGGTTGTGTTAAAGTTAAACCCCCAATAATTCACCGGATCTCACGCTATCCCCTGGTGCAAGTGCAAGAACCGTAAAAATTTCATCTTTCCTGGCTACCGGTGCAAGGAAAGCGATTGCATGCAGAGGCAGCACCTCCCCCTGCACACTGGCATCAGGTTCAGAGAACCCGGAGAGAAATTTTGGCATGACCTCCCCTCGATCATCGATCAGGGGTCCAAGAAGCCGAGCAGAGTGCAGTTCCTACTTGCTACCGGCACGGCCGTCGGCCGTCCGCCGTCGGACATGATGAGCAGCATTACAACGTCGCCGCCGCCGGCAGTTCGCCGGAGCAGAGCAACGTTCACGCACACAGGAGCAGAGCAAGAGACAGAGCAAGAGCTCCTCCATTGCTGGAGGTCGATTGCATTACCTTTCTCCGAGAGGAGAACAGGGGTGTCACAGGAAGGAGATGCTCCTTCCAAAGGGTGATGAACCCAAGAAACGCAACGCACTAAACGCAAATCAAATGGACGGGGTGAACGGAGGTGGAATGGATTGGGTGAGTGGAGAGGCAGCCCGGAGGCCCCTATTTATACACGGATTGCAGGGGAGGGGGTGGTGGCTCTGCTCCCCCACCATCTTCGTCCCGGTGCTCCTATTAAAATGGTAGGTGAGAGGGTAATTTTTGTTAGTGCATTTGGTTTTGGTTTAATCTGATGCCGGGTAGTGTTTTGGTTTATCTACATCTGCGGGTATGATAGGATATGATTAGCAGATGGGGTGGCTTTGTGCCGCAGTGAGTATGGATGTATTCGGATGGCTTTTTTTGCTGGTTTCTTGGGGGAAAAGCTGAGGCTGTGCACAGATTCGGATGCTGATCTTTTTGTTTAAAAATGGTGTTTAGAGTTTTTATGCTAGCTAGAGCATCAACAAAAGTTTTTAGAATACGAATGCGTGTCGAATAAACAAAATTTACAGGAACTGGAAATTATAGTTTATCCACAAGTGAAGCTAATACATTCATAAAAAAAATAGATAGTGTCAGCTAGTATCACCTTTTGTAATCGGCGTATCAAAATCAGTGCTGCTAGTTATAATTTGGAATTTTTTACTATGTTATGTTAACAAGCATGCTTGTTGCTTGACATGAACATTTCGAACTAATAAAAATACAGTACAAGTACAATTTCAAGTTCCATTGCTAAAACTTAAATTCTTTAAATATACATAATCCAAAACTAGCTACCGTCACCTTCTGACCTTGGTACACGAAAACAGAGGGAGCACATCATCAGGTCCCAAAAACCGCCAAAGGTATGACGACCCCATGGTTTCTGACGCATCCCATTTTGGTACCTGCACACCATATTTGCACACGAGAAGTCACAACAGAGGCAGCCTTTCCATGCCTCAAGGGACACGTCTCTGACAAAATGGCGGCAAATGGCCCCAGGTGGCCGTAGCGTTTTTTTTCTACTTGCATCTGTATGAGTATGATGAGGTATAATCGGGAGGTGTCCGTGAGGTGGTTCATCGGATCCGGGTTTTTGCGTGGGTTGGAAGCAAAGGTGAGGCCGCCTACTTTTGCAGGCGGATCGGGATTATTTACCTGGTTTTGCAGTGTTTTTCTTCATTAACTAGTATATCAAAAGTGGTTTTCAGAATTTTATTGTTTTACCGTCTTAGAGTACATTATGGTCAAAAATAAAATAGCACTTCCTTAGTTATCAACCATTGTGCATGTTTCTCCACAAAGTAAAAAATATATCACACCTTAGGACCTTTTGTTATGTTGGTGGATAGTCCAACAAGTTCCTCTAATGAACAAGTCACTAAATAATATGTTACTTTTCCCTATCTCGTATTTCTTGGCCACAACTTCTCCAAAGAGACAACTTTAACAATGAGACCTCGGTAACATTGGACCTTTTGTTGAGACAAGTATTGTATACTCTCTAAAAGTACATGGTAGTGTTAGGAAGATGGCATGCCTCGCGATATCAACATTAGTGCGTATAGTAAGTTTGGTTTGATAAGTTTTGCTATAAAGAAAAATCTTACTACAGCCATGTTTACTAATCTGGCCGTTTAGCTTTAAAGCGTCTATCTAGTCCATCGGTATACATGAACTATGAACTAGAAATGCCATCGCATTTTGTTATCTGCTTATCACAAAATTTCATCACACACAAAATCTCATCAGATCTGATCAAATGCAGAGCACGGAATGCGGATCCAGTAAATCCAAACCGTTAGCTAACGGGTGAGGTGCAATGCTGTGGCACGCATGCTAGAGTGGCAGCGCCCGTGATAATTTTGTGGGACCCAGTATACAGACACGTCCTCAACCTCACGGTCTTGACCTCACTGCCGGATCGCGTGCAAGGAACCAGCCGTGTGGTCCTCAAGGTGGCTTTCCACTTGGCTATCTATGGCCAGACCTTTTTTTGGTAAAGGACCATGATGACTTATGTTATCCAGTTTGAAGAGATTGGATGCTGCTACTTCTTTGCATTATATATGAATTATAAATATGTTAACTCATGAATACAATGTATTTGATCTAGCTAGAACTAGAGAATGATTGGAGCATAAAAGTAGCAACAAGGAATAAGTTAGTATTCTTTAGAATGCCAGTTAAGAAAAAAAATCAAAATTAATATTTGGTTCTTTCACGAGTGAATAAGTTAGTATTCTTTTATGAAAAAATACAGCTCGTTAGAACTTAAATCCATAAATGGATCTTTGATCCTAGTGATGATTTGCTATGCATGTTACATCAATGCAGTGGCAGACCTATATAGATACTAACACTCAAAATTTGAAGGTAAGGTAATAAAAGTTTTTAAATATTTGAGTTTCCTAAGTTTTGCTTTGCTTATGTCCCCACTCAAGATTCACCTTCAATAGTGCCTTTTGCTCAGCAACTTTGACAAGACAAGAAATGTACATTAGAATAGTACGTGGGCATTTTTGCTTTATTAGTGGCCATGTACATTCTATCGCCTTAAAAAATATCTATTTTGTGTGGTTCGTCCAAATAAATATGTTGTTTTAGCAAGCAAATACTATGTTTGAACATCTTTGTGTATATAAGTAGCCATGGCCCATGGGCATGCTAAAACCGGGCCAGCTAGCCGCAGAAGATCAGGATCTAGTAAACATGGAGTGCAGTCCGGTCCTGTCTGCCTAAAATCGCCACTTTTTCCACCCCCATTTGTTTATCTCCTCCAGCCTTGGATCTTCTGCCATGGAGAATGCTGCAATACTGCTTTCTCCGTGCACAGTCCCAGGAATCAGAGGCGACTAATCCACGGTTTCGCAGGCCAGCCGGGATCGGCGAACGGCGTCGAATTTTATCCACCAGCTCCCAAACCTGGAGCACACACGGATTTGTTGGGCAATCTCTGAAACTGCTAGTCCCTAGTTTTCCTAAACAAATACGCGTTGCTGCTGCTTCCTGGACAAAGCATAAGCATGCATGGCACTCCCACATGGCCACATGCATGGCCTTGTATTTCGCAGTGAATTTGTAAACGGGATCCTGTCGGCGGCATCGTCTACGCACATGAAGGCATCAGGGTACCAATCTGTATACTCGACAGGAATAGGATACCGTTTCTTGGGAAACAAGATGCGAACGGTGGCAAATTTTAAGGGAAAGTGATCTTTGTGTTGATTAGGGAGAACTGATCAGCCAGTTGCTTGGAAGGATCTAGGAGCTTCTTTTTTTTTTGCATTGTTTCTTGAGGAACAAGATGGAAATGATAAAGTTTGAGGAAAGGGGTACAACCTTAGCTGTTCAGATTGGAGTATTCAAGTCGATGCTTAAAACGCAGGAGCATCTTTTGTGATAAAAAAAAGTGATTGCATGGTATAAACAAGAAGGTTTTTTTACTATGCACAACACTAGCAGGTGGTAGTATAGAGTATAATCATTTTTATGGGTAAAATTATAATTTGCACAAATTATATTTACTGATTTATTTTTGTTTTTTAAGATGAAGTAGAAATGAAGGTATGAGGAGAATAATTAAAAAAGATTTGAAATATTTCAACAATGACATTTTACATATTTCCAATCATACCCTTACTACACATACTACTGTTCCATACTACCTATACTGCAGCTAAGGTTTTAGTAGTATACAATTAAGCCCGTTGCTTGGAAGGATCTAGGAGCATCTTTTTTACATTGTTTCTTGAGGAACAAGATGGAAATGATAATTTTTTTAAAAAAATCAGAAATGATAAAGTGTGAGGAAGGGGTACAGCCTTAGCTGTTCAGATTGGAGTATTCAAGTCGATGCTTAAAACGTAGGAGCATGAGCATCTTTTGTGATAAAAAAACGATTGCATGGTATAAGCTTAACAATGGGATTTTCGTTGTATTTACGATGTAGCTTAAATCACTATATCTTTTACTTTAAAATCATATGAATTATGTGTAGACAAATACTGTATGAAAAAACGTCATGTTAGGCAAAAGAATTAAGGTCTAGAGTGATTTATATGAATTCAACGAAACAAATGAGAGAGAAAAAGAAAGTACGATTTCACCGGGCATCAGGACATTCTGAATTTCAATCCTATAGTAGGGCAAAGGTGTGATATACGAGGAACAATTAATTGAAGGTGCATTATGTGATGCAAAAAGGCTCGGCCATTATTACCATAGTAACCTAGATCACGAAGCACAAGGTTGGAGGTGCGAGCGCAAGACCGAAACTTGAGCGATCCATGCCACCTGCTGCCATGACGAAGTTGAGGGCTTGGCATATAATTGTAGTGATCTAGTCCAATAACAATGGCTCTAGTAACTAAAAATAGCAGTAGAGAAACGCAAACATGCATTACTGTACATGTACACCATTGTCTAGCATTGTAAGACAGTGATTGCTGGTTTAGAGATTGAACTTTACCAGTTGTCAATTAGAGAAAAGTAATAAAGAAAGCAACCAGTCTCGGCTCATGAAAACCCTCGGCCATACTTTTTAACCTTGTTGTGATGAGTATATGATTATCCATTTATCATGGTTATGGTAGCATAGGTGAACAATAGATCATCATCCCATACCGGCAACAACTCTCAAGAATAGCTTTGATATAACCTTATAGTGCACAACTCATTCACAATGAGCTTTATTTTCTTTGAGCTAAAAACCCATACTATACAATGCGCATCCAAAAAAAATGACAAAGTTGAGAAACCCAAAAGAGTTGTTTCACGTATGTGCTCGATGAAATTCAATTTTGTTTGAGCCTACCTAACCGGCATGTTTCAATAGATTGTTTACCGGAGTATATGAATATGGATTCCTTTTTACTCTCTCTTGGCATATGTATTACTTCTGCATAAAAGAATAAAAACTTCATGCATCATAACTAATAATCTATATATTTAGTATTTGAACCACATGCGAAATTTGTGAGTGCAGATGAGCTATTATTATCACTATCAGTTCAATTTTAAAACCTATACTCTATTAGGAAAACTCCAACTCCTGGGTCCTGGCTCATATTACTAGTAATTTGAGTTTAATAAATTGTTTGCGCTTTACTACTACTCCCTCCGTTCTTTAATATATGACGTTTAGGACAAAAAAATTAGTTCATTTTTAAACTAACTAGTTTGTTCTAAACGTCATATATTTAAGAATGGAGGTAGTACCTAGTAAAAAATTTGTCTCTGCGGTATGGGTCCAGCAAATGATTCGCTAGTATTATCGGCAACAAAAGAATGAACGCTTGTGCCTCACTCCAACACTAAATCCACCATGCATATATGCGTGGCGGGGATGGAGTATTTGCTCCCATGAACAGATGAAAAGGTAGTTGCAATTAAGATCCCCATGTGGGTTTAGCGCCATCCAGTAGGAGGTTGTTGCTTAGACTTTGGAGCATCCCAAGTTATCCTGATCGAATATCTGCCTCAATCATTTGTATAGTACATAGTGAATTGAATTCTACTTATAATGTCGCAAGCTTCCGCACCAACCAATCGAGTTGTATCAATTGAAAGGTGGTTTGATTTATCACCATTTTCCCTTTATGAATTCAGGTACACTTTTGTGTAATTTCGCAAATTTTTTTTGAACGGAACTTTTATTAGAAGAAGAGAAGCAAACAATAAGCAACAACAAAACCTGACAAAGAAAAAAAAAAGCTAAAAAAGCACCAAACTACAACTGCGCCTCCCCGACAACCCGACGCCAACACACAAACAACACAGCTAACGCCAGCCTCCACACGAGCCGGGGCGAGGAAGAAAAGGACAACTAAAGACCAACTAGAACTACGACTACTACAAAAGGTGCTGCTCTTCTTAGGTTTGAACTGTAGAGGCCGTTCCCAAGTGTGTGGCTTGTTGGAATTGTTGAACATCATCTTTGATCAAATCAGCTACTGCTAACGCAGTCAAAGAACTATGCTGGAAAATTCTTCTATTCCGCTCTTTCCACACGTTCCACCAAAAATAAATCACTATTCCGTCAAAGGAGGATCTACGCTCTTTGTCCACTGTTCGCCGTAGTCGTTTCCACCATCTATGAATGGATTGCAAGGGAATATGATGGATCCCTTGCAGACCTAGAGAAGCAACCACCTGTGCCCAAACAGCTTGCGCGAAAGGACATGCTAAGCACAGATGTGCAGGCATTTCGGGTGATGAATTACAAAGCTTACATGATGGATCATGCGGCCAACCTCTTTTTGCAAGGTTATTGGCTGTGAGAATTTTTTGGTGAAGAAGGAACCATGCAAAAATTTTGCACTTCGGTTCCGCCCTTGCTCTCCAGATCGGGATAATAATCTTTTTGGTAAAACGCCCTGCAAATTGGATCTTGTATGCACTTTTGGTAGAATATTGGCCATCTGCCGTCCACTTCCATTTAATCTCATCTTCTGCTGTCTCATCTCGGGTTATAGCTCGAATGTTCTCCCATAATGTCACATATTCTAGCACTTCATCACTTGTATGTAGAGGAGATATGTGAGAGATCCAAGTGTTGTTCAATGTAGCTTTTTGCACTGTAATGTTCTTTCTTTTAGCTTTGTTGTAGAGATGCGGAGCGATAATTTTAGGAGACACTCCATCGATCCAGCTCGATTGCCAGAAGTTGGCTCTATCCCCCTTCCCCACTAGGACAATCGTCGATGCATTAAAAAGGTCCTTGTCTGTGCTGTCACAGGGAAGGTCAAGTCCTACCCAAGGTCTATCCGTGAACTTCCACTTAAACCAGAGCCAACGCAGACGCAAGGCTCTCGCTAGCCGCTCGAGATCAATAATGCCCAAACCACCTAGCTCCTTGGGCGTGCAGACCGTCGGCCAATTAATCAAGCAATGTCCGCCATTTACTTTCTCTGGTTCCTCCCCTTTCCACAGGAAGCTTCTACGCATCTTGTCAATTTGCTTCAGTAACCACTTTTGCGTTGGGAAAACCGTCAGGTGGTAAATAGGTTGCGAAGTCAACACACACTTGAGTTCACTCGAAGACCTGAACAATTGCCAAATAAATTCAGGATCTGGTTGAGGCGAAATAATTCCATGCGTTCCGGGTTGGCAAAAATGGTTGCATCATCAACGTACAGTGAGCACCTCATGGTGGCAGCTCGGGGGAGGATAGGGTGAAGTAGATCTCGTCTCGCAGCCAGGTCGATCAGTCTGTGAAGAGGATCAATGGCGATGATAAAAAGCATCGGTGATAACACGTCACCTTGTCTCAGCCCGCGAGCATGCTTAAATTTCCTTCCCGGGACCCCGTTGAGAAGAATGCGAGAAGATGATGTGGCCAAAAGGGTAGCGATCCAATCACGCCTTTTCTGACCAAAACCTAGGGCCTGAAGAGTTTCCAAGAGGAGGGCCCAACATACCGAGTCAAAAGCTTTGGAAATATCGAACTTGATAAACAACGCCGGATGCTTTGCTTTATGTAAGGCCTTGATCACATTTTGCACGTACACAAAATTATCATGGATGCACGGCTTTTTTATGAAAGCACTCTGACAGCCCGAGATTAGCCCTTGAAGTCTCGGTGCCAGCCTGTCAGCTAAGATTTTGGTGATTATTTTAGCCATACTGTTGATCAAACGGATGGGTCTAAAATCAGTTATACTAGTGGCGTCTCCTGTTTTGGGCAGCAATATCACATTTGCTTCATTAATCAGTTCCAATCTTCTGGTTTTTAAGGAGTGAAAAGCCTGGATCGCTTCTGTCAAATCAGCACCTATGACCGACCAACATTTTTTGTAGAACAACCCTATAAAACCGTCGGGCCCAGGTGACCTCTCGGCTGGTAGCTGCATGACCGTGTTCTTAATCTCCACCTCCTCGAATGGGTCCTCGAGTTCACTCAGGTCCTGAGGTTCGTAGCCCAAGTTTGCCCAATTCAAACCAGCTGTACGGTCCTGGGTTTGGCCAATCAGGTTAACGAAATGCTCATAAACGACCTCTTCTTTTTGTTGGTGACTAGTTGCTATGCCGTTTGCTGTCTGCAGGGATGGAATGAGAAGTTTCTTTCTCCTGTTGCTTGCGTGGAGCATGAAGAGCCTCGTACAGGCGTATCATATTAAATACGAAAGTCTTATAACAAGATAATTTGTTGCGATATACGTCCAATCCAGTTGGAAACTTGGAATGGATGAGGTCCTTGTGTAGTATAAGTTGTAGGGTTGCAGCAATGCTTCCAAAGAAAAGATCGCACTGAAGTTGTTCGCGTGAGAAACACATTGTTATTAATTAGTCCTGTGCCTGCATATTTAATTTGTTTTTATATAATCTTGTTGAGATTTAGCAGGCGGATTGTTCCCACGTATTGCATACATTAGAAATCAGTCCACGTCGGTTCTATTTAGGATGACATATAGTGTAGTTCTTGATGTTGATGTAGCACCAACTGGGGAGCTGTCGCATTAACAGAGAAATTAGTTAATCATTTAGTATTGTAACATTGTGTATTAGCTCATTAGACCTCATTCAGGGACTTCGTGCTGGTAAAGGAATTGGTCTTATCAACCATTTACCATTGTGTCAAAACAACGCCAATTGAAGATCCTTAAGTGTAGGGTCCTATCGTGGTGGAAATATTTTGCTTTTCCTTCTAGCTAGAGGCAAGAAGTGAAAAAAAAAGACAAGCGAACTGTCATGGTGAACTAGGGTTAAGGGGCTGGTGATATTTAATATAAGACGTCATGTTGCTAATTATTAAATAGCAGGTACTTTTTATCAACTCTTGTGTGCTTCATTTACCTAGCAACCTTCTTTGAGAATAGGATGTAGCTATTGATTACCACGTACGTATGCATAACACATAAAAAATGTGCACATCCGGGATAAAAGCATGGTTTTCCACCAGTGTCCCTCTCCTTGATGAAGTCATTTGTCATGCTTGCAGACTGGCAGTTTTCTGTTTGTTTGAACTGCAAAAAAAATCATAATATGGGGCTTTCTACCCATACATAATTAAATCACCTTTCATATATTTTTTTCCTCTTGCACCCATGCATACTTGTGAGTTGTGACTCTTTGGGGGCCCAGTGTATAATCTTCTCCTATGGGAGGCACAAAGGGCTCAGTGGCACATTAAGCTTTGCCTCTTTTTCAGCCTCAAGCTTTAGACAGGGTTGAGTCAAGTGGCATATTCTTAACTGAAACAGTAACATCACTAACAAGCCAGGCGACAGCGACTCACACTATTGTTCATTTCTTCAACATCATCTTGTGTCATCTATTTTTACTATTTCCAAAGCACGGACCAACACTCTAGGCTCACCGGATGTGTTTGAAAACTTTTTTAATGTGTTGATAGCAAAATTATGTGAGAAATTTTAGGGTGTTTGTAATTAATGTGAGCCATCCATCCGGTAAAATCTAACGGTGGTAGTACCATGTAGTACTAGGTAGTACCAATAGGATAGTACCCGGTAGTACCATTTTGGTGGACCCGGTACTAGGTACTATCTAGTACTATCTAATTAATTAGCTGGTGAAAAAAAATTAGTACAAAGTACTACCTGGTACTACCCGGTACTACCCAAGTACCGGAACAAAGCTCAAATTATGTATATGGTCAATGAACTACCCATGATTAATTAAGATTCGAATGAACCAAAATAATTTCAAGAGAGAGAAATTTTAAAAAGACACTTGGTCAAATTTGTTTACTAACTGAAGTGTTATCCGGTAAGCGGTAACATGGTCCGTCCTGTTATGAAGTTAGTACATCCAAGCATTTAGTCTTGTAACGAGTCCCAAAATTCGAACAATGTAAATAATCCAAAGCTGGAAGGGTGTTGTTCATGGAAAATAGTGGATAGGTGGCGGCAGAGGAGCTGGAGAGGACATCCATCTATATTTGATTTTAGTGGAGTTTTGTGTTAAAGCAATTATTATTACAAGGCAACACGATGCAAATGATCATCCATCCACAATAAGAGGTTCAGACCTTGCAGCCATCAAATTAAAGGAGACAAATGCAAGCATGAAAAGGTATATACGTAGGAGTGTAGGACATACCATTGTATAGGTGGGACTACAAAAGCACTGAGAATTGAAGTGAGAAATGTGTTCGTGGTTTGGAGACAACCGACTGAGGAGAAACTTGTGTCAAGAGAAGCTGTAGGTCAGTGGGATGTTCTAATATGCGTGTTTCACCGACTAGCAGAGGTTTTTGCTTCACATTCAAGTGCAAATCCCATCTGTTCAGATTCACATTACAATTAAATTATTCAGAGAGAATAGCTTCAATTTCAAGAAACCAATAGACCAGAGTAAAGCTAGGGGGTCCAGCCATGATTGGATTATAGCTCAATTGCTCTAACACAAACCCCAAACCACCAACTAATTGACCTCCAGATCTAAAAAGGAGGGAACAGCTCGTGGCTCTCGCAATAGGAGTGAGAGAGGACCAGTTAACGAGTCTTCTGGATGCCCCAACACAACTCAAGGACTCCAAATATCGTAGCAATGCAAGGATCGGTTAGCTGATGACTCAATTTCAGCAAAATTGGGCCCTCATACAGAAACAGTCCTTGCCAGCTAGCTAGATTTACAAGAGTGTTAACAAATAATAATAGATATAATTTCCACGGAAGCTAGATCGTACATCTCTTTCTGTTGGTGAGCGGATGGTAGATCTGAACCACCACCAAGGAAGTAATGCTGTACTGTCTGTCTGTCATGTTTAGCAAGCCTGCAGCCTGTAGTTTGTGCACTGCAATGAATGGTTTTTGTTTGAGTAAGAAAGACATTTTAGATCGAATGTCTCTAGCTAACTAGTGCACACAACAACCAGATGGATTGGTCCCCTTCACCAAGCATTGTTCCTCCTTTTTCTACCATCCTTTGAAAAAATCAGGCCAAACAGATCTGACATTAGCGCGCAGCTCTTGTTCTTTTATTTGTTTATTTTTACTGGATGATGTCTTATGCATGCTGACTGTCCATCCTTATCCACTAGCTAGGCTCCTATTGGCCGTGGAAACCAACAAGAGGTCTGCTGTTTGGCCATACTCGCCCATTAGGTGCAGTAGTGTCAGGCGTCCACTACCTCATGGCGGCATTGATGCACCACCCTTTTGATTCTTTGCAGGAACTAGGAGGCAATTACAATTCATATTTGATGAACCCTATCTCCGTCCATAAATACATGATGTTTACGACAAACTAGTGAGTTCAAAATAAAACTAGTTTGCTTGTGTTAAACGTCATATATTTAAAATCGGAGAAAGTACTATCTTTGCATTAGGATATGGCAAAGTTGGATGAGATATCGACAGGTTATATACATTACCTGCGCGCAACCGGAGCAATTGTCTCAATGGCTCGGCGCCATATGAACTGACGCCAGGCGATGGCGCTACGGAGTACGGATGGATCGGAGAAGGGCGGCATATTCTTGTGGCATCTATGCTTCGTTCATCAGGGCGGCACCAAGTTAACAAAGCTAGAGCTTATGGTACATCAGTGTATATATAATTGAACTTATAAAGGCACCCCACTTATATCACTCTGGCCAGCGCGACAAATTAAAGTAGCTGCATCGTGGTCTCAACGAACCCCTCTAGCTAGCATATGCATGTAAAAATTAAACCTACTTTATCTCTGCAACCGAACGAAAGCATGAGAAATTTTATACGCAAACATGCTGATCGATGCCGTAGTGAATCGTGACCTATATATACGGCTGAGTAGAGTAGTGCAGCAGGTGAGAGAGAAGATCGAGAATTCATTCCTCGAGAAGATCGATCTCGGGCGCGCGCCGACACTTGTTACCGGGCAATGCTAGCGGCTGGCGTTCGCCGCTGGGATTTCACGATCAAATGAGTGGCTGAGCAGCGCGGATGGGTGAGGTGACTGACTGCCGCTGCCGCACTACCCCAAGATAGATACGCATCCAACCTGCCAAACTGGCAGGATGCTCCTCCGTAGCAAGCAGGCCTGCAGGACCGCAGGGAGGTACAGGACGACGGCTAGGACCAGCGTTCGGGATGCACAAACTCCCACGATATCCGCAACCGCAAGAGAAAGAACGACGGCCGGTTCCGGTTAGTTGGTGATCGAGCTAGTAATAACGGACTGCACTGTAGTGTGTGTCTCCTTGCTTGCAAGAGGTTTCGATCAATTCGGTCTTCTTTCGCTGAGGAGTAACGCTAGATCAGAAGAGTATTTCTGAACGACTCTTTCTTTTGGGAGGATTCAATAATGCGCTTGTATACGATCGGCCTCTCCTTTAATTTGCTTCATGTTTGTTTGGCAGATCATCGTGATATTCCTACCTCCAAGAACTTGTGGAGCTAGGGTTGAGGATCAATCAAATAAAAGATATAGTAGAAAGATGTCTTGTTTTCATTACACTAATACTAATACGGAATAAAACTGCTTTATTCCAGCCTTTAAGTTTCAAATTTGGAGTATAAATCAAAGAGCTGGAGCCGTACCAACAATGATATGAGCCCTTCAGGCGCCGCCGCGACTAGCTAGATGAGAAATATCCGTGTTGCTTTGTCAAAGAGCGTAAAAGGTTGTAAAAGATTTGTAAGAAGTTGGTTTCATGACTTCCATCATATTTCACGTCATCTGTCTTTGCTACATGCATCTTGGGCGTGTAGGCCCTATCTCGGACCTCTCAACCAATAGGTGGAAGACCACATTTGTATGCTCGGATGCTTGCATTTTCAGCAGCAGTTCCCCATCCATCACGACCAACAATGTCGCCTCGATCGGTAGTATTTATCGATTTGTCGGTACGGTGTCCGTGCTCACTTCACCTGCTCGACAAATTGTCGCTCCGCTGGAGACTATTTCTTGCTCAATTTCCAAACCTACCCTTATTACTAGCCGTTGCTTAATTGTGAGTTGTGACTTTGTGTTTAAATGGAGTTTAAAAAAATTTCACACAACTTTCACCACTAATTAGAGGTATTAAATAAAGTCAGTTTACAAAACTATCTTCACAACTCTACGCTAATTCGCGAGACGGATCTAATGAGAGTTTTGACCACATGATTAAAAAATGGTTATTACAGCATTATTATAGTAAATTAAATTAATTATGCTCATTAGATTAGTCGCGCAAAGTTGCACTCATCTGTGAAAAGGTTTTACAAATAAATTTTATTTAGTACTCCATGTATAAAAGATTTTTTTTCACAAAATTTTTTGAAAAAGAATCTAAACATTACCTTGGTAGTGAACAAGTGCCTAGCAAATGAACCAAGCAGGCTCATTCCCTTTGCACCACATCACAGAACAGCCAAATCAGCCACGTATCCAAGCAAACGGCCATACTTATCAATTTTCATTTTTGTGGTGGGTGAATAATATTCCCCGGGCACGTGAAGAGCTGTACTATGGCCTGGTCTTTCGATTGTCGTCCGCCGCAACACCAGCACAAAATGCGCTCGAGATACAGTAGTACTCCTCTAGTACGGAGTGAACAAGCACCACACGTTCTGGATATTTCCCGAGGAGGGGGCGAGGAAAAGGAGTGCCTCTTCCCTGATAGTAAATCCTACTACAGTACTCGTACTCCGCAATTTTTCTACTGCCAACTTCTAGTAGTATCTGGACTCTTACAAGAATTATGAACGGCCTGGTTCGTAATTTTTCTTCTTTTCGAACATATTTAATTTATCACCCGGGCTTGGTTTGTATTTTTTTATATATTTTAGGATTACTAGATATGGAATGTTTTGAGAAAAAGAAAGGATGAGGATAAAGTTACTATATATATATATATATATACACCTCGTGTGTTGCTGTGAGAATTTTTTTAAAAAAAATTAAAGTGCAATGTAAAAATAGAATCACTTACAAATATCTTTTAAACAACATTATACATGAAAGCATGTTCATTTTATTGAGAGACGATCAGTCTTAAATGATTGATTCTATATGTATTTTTACTCTACAAATTTTGTGGTGTGGTACTCACAAAGACTAATAAATTGCATACATGAAGGCTATTAGTCACATAAAACTGGTGGAAGACACAAGACCTGCTTGGTTGCCCGCCGCTGCCCGCCACGCGCCTGATGTGTCCGTCACATCCTGTGGCGGACGAATCGTCCGCCACACTCAGGCCACTGTAGCGTGGCGAGAGCACGTGTGGCGTGGCGGAGTGTGACTCCCAACCAAGCACGCTCATAAATAGATGATCCTAGTGGATAGAGACATGACGCTAGTAGATGGTGACATGGCACATAGTGGATTATGATGTGGATACCTTGTACTATGTTGAGAGAAGTAGATCTATGATCCTTAGTGGGGTGCATACTCCCTCTGTCCGCCAAAACATGCAAGTTTCCCACTTCTCACGCAGACCAAGAAGCAGGGAGGAGAGGAAAACTGGAAGCCGGGCCCCGGTGCGCAGCAGTGGGCAGCTCTGGAAGTTTCGTGTCTTCTGGCGACAGGGAGAAGGAGGCCAGCATTGGTTGAGTTTTTTTTTTGCCGTTTTTCTTGCCGCAAGTGATTTGTTAATGGAATGATGGGTCCCATGCCTGCTACTGTTCTATGAAAGTTGCACTCTTTTATGGACAAAATTTAAACACTACAATTGCATACATTCGCGGATGGAGTGAGTACCAGTTATTGCAATATTCAACCCACAAAGTACTTAATTGGTTCAAAACTCATGAAATAATAGGGAAATTGCAACATTATTTTCAAAAAAATACACAATTTTGTATCTCTATGTTAAGTTAGTATTACATGCTCCTAAATTTTGAAAATAATCATAAAAATCTTAACATATTTTAAACATTGTTTCAAGTTTTTCATCACTTCACAAAATTTGAATTTGAAAATATTTTTTGTGCATGGGAAAATAAAAAGGTAGATCCAAACAGGGGCGGAGGGAGGAGGGGACTGAGGGGGGCCAGGCGCCCCCCCCCCATCCTACTAAAGTCTCTAATACCCTCTCCTAATTTTTGCTTAAATACATCATTAGCTGTGTTAGAGTATATAATTTAATTTATTTTGTTTATATGCTTTATGCTTAGGTGGTTAACATTTTAAGAATGCTTTTTTAGAAGTCATGATGAACCTCCAGATTCCTTAAATAGGGTTAATTTTTTTGAAATATTCAAGCTTTTGACTTTGTATAACGAGATTGTGCTAGAAAGTGCTCTAAAAAAATGCAAAATACACTTCACCTTATGTCCAAATGAAAATTCTAAGCATATATACTCCAAAAGTGAAAAAATCAATTAGAGAAAAAAATTGAGAATATCAAATTATTTTGTTCATTGCCCCTCCTGTCCTTAAATCCTGGCTCCGCCCCTGGATCCAAATACGAGATAAATTGAACCGATTGATATAGTTTGGCGAGGGAGTAATTAAGCTAGCATTTTGTACATGAGATCAAGCTAGTTAACAAAATGAATTACAACATACATCCTCCTTCTCTAAATAACTGTCACTCGAAAATCATGTTTGTGAGAGAAATATAATTTTCAAACGACAATTATTTAGGGACAAAGAAAATAAGTTCTAATCAACGTATAGGTGCTTGCATTGGATGGCGTCGTGGCGATGAATACGGCGGCACGCAGCATGGCTGCATAGCCACATGCTGCAGCCTGCAGCTGCAGAGGATATATAGCGACAGGTCAATTGCTACGCTCGGCTGCCGGCCGTGACGGTCGAAACCCAGGGGCGGCTTGCAACTTTTGCTAGGCCCGCCGGCCGCGCGGGGGTTTCTGCCATGCTTCAGCTGATCAGAGGCAAGCTGCTCATGTCCGCGACGTACACACCACCGTACCTGATGGCAATTGGCAATGCACGAGACCAGCTCACAACGCGTGCGTGCGCTGTCGAAAAAGAATTCTACCAATACAATACATGTATACTAGTTTGTACTAGTATTCAAGTACAACACGCATATATGCTGCTTGCTATGCGAAAAGGGTGGCAACAAGGATTGTTGAAGGGAGCATCTATCGGCTGCTTAAAACTAAGCGATTGATATGCCGGCCGTTCCAGTGATCTTATCTTTTTTTTTAATTATAACAAAAATGAGTATTGCAAGCTCTTTGTTTACACGAAAAAGTGTATGATAGGGTTAGCTGGGATTTCCTGTTTGATGTTCTGACTTCCAGGGGTTTTGGGAGTCTTTGGGTAAACTGGATGAAAAGTCTAGTGGTAGGTGGTTTTGTAGGGGTCAATCTGAATGGTGAGGAGAGTTCTTATTTCAAACCAGGAAAAGGACTTAGACAGGGAGATCCTATCTCACCCCTCCTTTTCAATCTACTAGTGGGGGATGTTCTGACCAAAATGCTTAGTAAAGCTCAACAGAGGGGGATGATTGAAGGCCTCCTCCCTGAGTTTAGAGAGGAAGGTGTTGTGTCTCTGCAATATGCATATGACACTATTTTATTTTCTGAACCTGATGAGCAGAAGCTTCGAAACCTTAAGTGCAACCTAGTTTGGTTTGAAAATCTCTCTGGAATGAGAATCAACTATCACAAGAGTGAGATTATTCCTCTCAACCTTCAGGAGGATCAGATACATGTAGCTGCCTATATTTTTGGCTGTTCAGTGGGATATTTCCCTATAAGATATCTAGGCATTCCTTTGCACTTTGATAAGCTGAAGAGGGAAGATCTGCAGCCTTTGATAGACAAAATCCTTAAAAGAATCGCCAGCTGGAGAGGAAAGCTCCTCTCTTACGCTGCTAGAGTAACTTTGATTTCAACCTGTTTAGCTAGCATCCCAGTTTATTTGCTATCTTTCATTAAGTTCCCAAAATGGGCCATCAAGCTCTTGAATTCCCACATGGCCAATTGTCGTCCAACTGGGAAAGTGTGAGCATGTTAAAAGAGTTTGGTGGTTTGGGAGTCCCTAACATTAGAGATCTGAACATTTTTTACTAGGCTCTTGGATAAAAAGGTACATTAGGGATAAGGGCAAGCTTTGGAGAGATATCTTGGACTTCAAGTATAATACTAACAGTCCCAATATCTTTTGTGCTAACAATGCCAATAGCTCTCAATTTTTTAAAGGATTCATGTGGGCAGCTAAAGCTGCCAAGCTAGGTTTCAAATGGAAGATTGGCAATGGAAAAAGCATCAAGTTCTGGGAAGATAACTGGTTGTGCTCAACTAGTTTAGCTGTTCAGTTTTGGGAGCTCTATGTTATTGTCAATGAGAAAACTAATACCATTGCTGAACTTTGGGATGGTCAGAACCTAAAATGCACTTTTAGGAGAACAATAGATGATAGGCTTTATAGGATTTGGCTAGAAATTGTCCAGCTAGCTTCTACCATTCTGTTGGTGGAAGAAGATGATGCAATGATGTGGAAATTCAATTCAAATAGTACTTACACTTCTCAGTCTCTATATAGGATTATAAATTTTAGAGGTATAGAGCTTGTTCATGTCCCTGGTATTTGGTTCCTTAAAATTCCTCCCAGGGTACACTTTTTTTCTGTGGCTCCTTTCTAATAACAAGATTCTGACCAGGGATTGTGGGACATGGGTACCCTGGGGTCCCCACGGACCAGTCTCACGACCATCCCCGACAAGTGGGTCCGGCCCACCAGAAGACCAACCGACCTGATAGTGGGCCCAACAGACCTGATCTGTGGTCCCCACGACCTCCTGAAGACCCTATCCGGAACGACTACAAGACTTGGAGTGCAAGCCAAGACAGCGGTGGATCAGACAGGCAGTCCGGGATATATGGAAAAAGTTGTAATCAACTAGACTTAGGTCTCCCGGTCGTAACCGACCAGGAGTCAGGGCGCCAACCTTGTCCGCTGGCCAATATAAGGCGGGCAGGGCGACCCCCATTGTATCAATCAATCCTCAAGCAATCTACACCAACAACTGGACGTAGGGTTTTACTCTCCGAAGGCCCGAACCAGTATAAACTCGCCGTGTTCCGTGTGCTCCCGCATAACCATCGAATCCTTAGCTTCCGATCGCCCCCAATCGAATCTAAACCGCCGGGATTAACCCCCCTGTGGAATGTCCAGATCTAAACCTCCGACAGTTGGCGCGCCAGGTAGGGCCAGATCGAAAGTTCTTCGTGCGATTTTGATGGTTTCGTTCAACGGTGTCATCTTCCCCGCCAGCATGGCGGACTTCCTCGCCAATCCTGTCGACATCAGCTTCGGCTCTATGCCGTCGAGATTCACCGCTCCAGCCGCCGGCCAAGTCGTCCTCGAGAACGTCGTGGCCAAACCCGTCCAGCAGGTCGAATTCGGCTTGTTGACGGAAACCCACCCATTCCTTACGACATCGTCGCAGGGCTCGATCGTGTCGCAACCATGCTTGCGGACACGATCAAGATCTGCGAAAGCGTCCAGCGCTCTAGCAGTCCGACTCCGACTCCAACTTGCATGCCTCTTGGCCTACGCAGTTCAGCCCGTGTGGTCTCCAGCCACATGAGGAAGAAGATCTAGATCCAATCTGGGTCGGGCTCGACTACCCCCCAGGCTCTGGCCCGTGGGCACCGCAGGGACCTCACAGATGATCCCTGCCCTCCCCACAAGAAAGCCAAGCATACTGCCCGCCAGTGCCGTACTTTGAAGAAGCTCCACCGACCTACACAGCCTACAGCGACCTCAGGTCGCCCGATCCATCTACCCGCGCAGTGTCATCCTCACGCCCAACACCTACGGCGACGAGGTCTTGGCACGTCGCGGTCTCTCCAATCGTGAGGTCCTTGTGGTCTCAGCAGATGTGCCAGTCCAGGCTGGTGAAACCGACGCTCAGCGCGCACAACGCGAAGCTGACAACGCCAATCGAGCTCTCCGCCGCCAGGCCGAGGCCGATCAAGCCAACGCAGCAGCTCAGGCTGCCGCGGCTGCAGCACCAAGTGGTGGCCAAGTGCCACAAAACAATGCGCAGAACAACACGCAGAACAATGCACAAGGCGCATCCCCAGGGGGTCAAGGCGTGGTCCAGCACTAGGAGCAAGTTCAGATGCCACCTCCTCGAGGTCGCATGCGCGCACGCGATCTGCGCAAAGATTTCAAAGACACTGGCCACGAGGTCTACGGTTCCCCCCAAGCTAACTTGGGGACAACCCTAGCAGAGATCCAACAACAGGGGGATACCCCACAGATGCGGCGAGCTATCGCCAAGATCAGGGTCGCTATGCCCAGGTTGAAGAAAGAAGCCAAGGCTACAACAGGTCGACGCGCACCGCACATTCAAGGAGTAAGTCGGTGCGAAACCAGAACAACAACAATGCCAGGCAAGCCCCTCAGCAGCCCGCTGCGGAGGGAGGTGGCGAGAATGAAGTGGTGTAGCAACCCAACCCAAGACCTCAAGGTGGAGGACCTCAAGCTGCAGGGAACGTGCCGATCCAGGTCGCACAGGCTCCTTCAGCCAACCCGCAGCAGCCACTACGCGACGAGCACGAGATTCAGTGCTGTGCAGACTACGATCGCATCAATGGTCGCCCAGACCCTATTGATGCCAACAATCTACTACAAGAAACCGACCTCCGGGCGATGCATGATGTAGAGCTCCAGCGGCGTGCCAACTACGACCAAGTCAATGGCGCACCCGATAATCTGTACGTCGTCCCCTCGGGACCTCGTACAGCCGACCAGCCAGGCTCCAGCACCGTCAACAACTTCGCGGCTTTCTCGTGACGTCTCCGCAAGTTGACTTACCCCAAGGAGTTCAAGCCTAACATCGACAAGTACGACGATCGCTCTGAGCTGAGTATATGGCTGAAGATATACACCATCGCTGCCCAGGCAGCAGGTGGTAACGAAGACCACGTGGCGGGATACTTCCCCTTGGCCATGGGCCAAGCACCACTCTTGTGGCTCAACAACTTACCAGATGAGTGCATCTCATCCTGGGCAAGTCTGTCGCGGTTGTTCACCACGAACTACCAGGCGACCTACAATCAACTCGGCAACACGCATCACCTCGCAAGGGTGACCATGAAGACTGGTGAAACCCTCCGAGAGTACACCAATTGGCTCTTCGAGAACCACAACACGCTCGCTGGAGTCAAGGACGAGATGTCATCGACACATACAAGAAAGGTGTCACCAACATCAAGCTCTTCGAGAAAATCCACGAAGTAGGAACCAAGACCATCGCTGAACTCATGGAGTACGTCGACAAGCTCGTGGATACTCAAGACACGGTGATCCACGACTTCAAGGAAGTTAGAACCGACGAGATGTCCGGGGACCTGGCCCCTGACAATGCTGGAAAGTCGCGCAAGCGCTCCAACGAGGTCTTAATGGCCAACTCCAGCTTCATGCGACCTGAGTTCCAGGCAACTCTGGACAACGTGTGCCAGTTTCACCATGGAGCCAAGCACTCCATCCGTGATTGCATTGAGCTAAAGCGTGCTCTGGGCGTGCCAGAAGAACCCAAGCCGGCAAAGAAGACCACCAGCAATGACAACCGCTACAACAACAACCGGCGCTACGACAACCGGTACCGCCGACCTGATTAGCGTGACGACTGGGGCAGGCGACCTTATCGCTGTGATGACCACCGTGACGATCATCGCGACAACCACCGCGATGATCGTTGTGATGATCGCCGTGACGACCACAGGAGCGACAACAGCAACAACCATCGCAGGGACAATGACCGGTGCAAGGAGAGAACACCACCACCACCACCGACGAGCGGCAACCCTAACGGTGCTGATCAGGCACCCAATAGGGAAATCAACTTCATCATGGGAGGTCGCAGGGCCGCCCAAACCGAAAGACAACAACGCGCTGGAGTTCGAGAGATCAGGCTTGTCAACACAGAAGTTTCGAAACCCTTGAGGTGGTCGGAGTATCCCATAACCTCCTCCAGGGAAGACCACTGGGTGCACATACCAGATCCCGGGACCTACCCGTTGGTCGTCAAGCCTACGGTGGATGGAGCCGCGCTCCCCAAGACACTCATCGATGGAGGCAGCAGCCTCAACATCATATTCACCGAGACACTGAAGAAGATGAAGTTTGACTTCAGCAAGATGACAGCCTGTGATGAACCCTTCTACGGGGTCGTGCCCGACAATGTGCCATATCCTCTGGGTCGTGTCTGCCTCCCAGTTACCTTCGAGACGGAAGCCAACTACCGCACAGAGTGGCTAACGTTCGAGGTCGCGGGATTCCACTCCTCCTATCACGCCATCCCGCATCACACGTACCTCATCATGAAGATGCCGGCGCCCAACGGAATCCTTTCTGTCTACGGGGACATCATGGTCTCCTACAGATGCGAGGACGAGACTATCAACCTCGCCACGACGTCTGCCTATGTAGCTGCTGCTTCGATCATGGTCGCTGAAGCCGCCAAGGTCGACGCCACGACGCTCACAGTGCCTGAGCAAAAGCGCACCCCTACTGCCTTGGATGCTAATCCAGCAGTGAAGAAAGTTTGTCTCGGTCTGCCCGACACAACAAAGGAAGTCACCATCGGGGCCAACCTGGACCTGAAATAGGAACTCGCACTCACCAGCTTCCTCCGGGACAACGCTGACATATTCGCATGGAGTCCATCCGATATGCCTGGTGTCCCGAGGAGTCTGGCTGAGCATTCCCTCGACGTAAGCAAGACTACAAGACCTGTCAAGCAGAAGCTCCGACGTTTCACGAAGGATCGAAGGGAGGCCATAGGGGTAGAGATCTGCAAGCTCTTAGCTACAGGATTCATCCGTGAATGTAAACACCCGGTTTGGTTAGCCAACCCGGTGCTTGTACCCAAGAAATCTGGTGGATTAAGGATGTGTATCGATTACATGGACCCCAACAAGCACTGCCCTAAAGATCCCTTCCCTCTCCCACGCATCGACCAAGTCGTGGACTCCACGGCTGGCAGCACCATGTTGTGCTTCCTCGATTGCTATTCAGGGTATCACCAGATACCCTTGAATCCCGACGACCAAGACAAAACAACGTTCATAACGCCCCATGGCATCTACTGCTACAAGTTCATGACCTTTGTCCTGAAAAATGCTGGTGCCACGTACCAGAAGGCGATCCAGAGGTGCCTAGCATCTCAACTTCACGACAACGTGGAAGCGTACGTCGACGATGTGGTCATCAAGACCAAGATCGAGGAGAACCTCATCACCGACCTTGAGCAGACCTTCAACAACCTTCGCACCTACCAATGGAAGTTGAACCCGACAAAGTGTGTCTTCGGTGTCCCCTCCGGGTTGCTCCTGGGCTTCATGGTCGGGAACCGAGGCATTGAACAAACCCCGCGAAGATCGAGGCAATATGCAGCATGGCCCGCCCATCTTGCAAGAAGGACGTCTTGAAGCTCACCGGCATGATGACGGCTCTAGGTCGTTTCATCAGCAAGCTCGGAGGAAAAGGCCTACCCTTCTTCAAGCTATTGAAGAAGGCTGACAAGTTTGTGTGGGATGACGAAGCTCAGCAAGCCTTCGACAAGCTCAAGGAGTCTCTCACCTCGCCGCCGATTATGACGCCACCAAAGCCGAAGGAAATGCTCCTCCTCTACATCGCTGCGACCACTAATGTGGTCAGCACCGTCCTCGTCGCTGAACGAACAGAAGAAGGGCAGGCCTATCCTTTCCAACAACATGTTTACTACATGAGCGAGGTCCTGGCCGACGCTAAAACATGTTACTCCCAGCCTCAGAAGTTGCTTTACGCGCTTTTGATCATGTCAAGAAAGCTCCGGCACTACTTCCAAGCTCACTCCATCATGGTGCCATCAACCTTCCCGCTAGGGGAGATTCTTCGCAACTGAGACGCCAATGGCCGCATCATCAAGTGGTCTGTTGAGCTCGGTGAGTTCGACCTTGAATTCTGCCCAAGGAAGTCTATCAAGTCTCAAATCCTCACTGACTTTGTGTCAGAGTGAACGGAAATCCAGATCGCTCCGCCTGCGGAACGACCTGAGCACTAGATCATGTACTTCGACGGTGCACTCAACCTTGAGGGCGCCGGTGCTGGTGTGCTTTTCATCTCACCTAAAGGTGATCAGCTCAAGTATGTGCTTCAGATTCACTACAAGGCCTCCAACAATGGAGCTGAGTACGAGGCTCTCCTCCATGGACTTCGTATCGCTGTGTCCCTAGGCATCAAGCGACTCATCGCCTATGGTGACTCCAAGGTCGTCGTAGAGCAAGTCAACAAGAACTAGGGTTGTGTCAAGGACACAATGGACGCCTACTGTGCTGAGATTCGAAAACTCGAAGGCCACTTCGAGGGAGTAGAATTCCACCATATTCCTCGCGAGAACAACGTCGCAGCTGATGTCCTCTCTAAGATGGGCTCAAAGCTAGCACTGGTCCCGGTCGGTGTGTTCGTTCAAGACCTGCGCAAGCCGTCGATCAAGATCCTGGACCCGGACAACCTAGTTCCGGAGCAAACAGACCTAGCGCCTGCACCTCCTCGAGATGTGCTCATGGCAGACATAGAAGATGATTGGCGCCGACCTTTCCTAGACCTTTTGGTTCACCAATTGGTTCGAGAGGATAAAGTACAACGTGAAAAGATCACTACTCTGCATTCTAGGATTTCTGCCAGGACAGCATGATCGACGTCTACTACTCGTCTGTCGCTCACCCCAGGTGCAACGTCTAGGTCGAGCGTGCCAATGGCATGGTTCTACATGCTCTAAAGGATCGCATCTTTGATGCCAGCACAAACTATGCCACCCGCTGGTTAGCTGAACTTCCACACGTGATCTGGGGTCTTAGGACTCAGGTCAGTTCAGTTACGGCTTCTCGCCCTTCTTCCTGGTCTACGGATCAGAAGTCGTCCTCCCCACCAACGTAGTGTTTGGTGCACCTCGCATCCAGCACTACAATGAAGGCGAAGCAGAGCAGACGTGTCGAGTCGACCTCGACAGCCTTGAAGAAAACAGAGTGGCGGCCATAATGCGGTAGGCGCGCCACGACCAGCAATTATGCCGCTATCATGATCGCAATGTCAAGGAGTGCTCCTTCAACGTCGACGACGTGGTCCTACGAAGGATCCAGAAGACCGACGGGATGCACAAGCTATCGGCCCCATGGGAGGGTCCCTTCATCGTCACGGAAGTCATCAACCCATCAACCTATCGTCTCCAGTGGGGCGACGGTCAAGGGGTTCCTAACCCCTGGAACGTGGAACATCTGTAACGATTCTACCCGTAGAATATTTATAATAGTAAGATATGTACTCTTTACTATTATTAAAGTTAGTTCAATAAAGTTTAGTTTTTAGTCAAGTTTCCTGTCGACCTTTGAAAGTTGTTGTCCCTTTCTCTGTGTGTTGTGCTTATTCCCTCCTCCTCGACATGCTCGGGGGCTTGGCCTTGCCAACTATGGGGTCATTAGACCTGAGGGTTATGTGTTCATCCTCCCCCTCGACATGCTCGGGGGCTTGGCCTTACCAACTACAGGGTCGCGAGACCTGGGGATCCCTTTTTCTGCCTTTGGATTGGCTTGTCTCTTGCCTGTTCACCCTTGATTGTGAGGTTGCCAAACCTGGGTCCTAGGCCCCGTTCATGCGCCGATCATACCTTAAGTCTCCCCGCTGAGCTATATGGTCAGTAAGCCGTCCTCTCCGTGAGTAGTGGTTAGTGAATTGAAAACACATGTGCTTTCGAGCCATCAAGGTCGAACAAGTAAAAGATTTGTCATCTTAAAGTTGGATTGCTTCTATTAAACATTTTTACACAAGCACAGAGATCGTTGTGCTCCGGCCAACAAGGGCATGCAAAAGCTAACTTATTTACAAGTCAGGACTACTACTACTCGTCATCCTCGAAAACAAGGCTCTCCAAGACCTTGTTGGTAGCATCCTCCACTTCGGCTTCGACCTGTTCAAGGTCGACTCCAGAATTGGGGCCCTCGGCAATCTTCTGGACTTCTAATTCGGGGAAGTGAGACTTCACCCGCACCAATGTCTCCAGCGATGCAACTCTACTAGCAGACTGCGGCAGCTCGTCGACCTTCTCTGGAGCCGCCATGAGCCGCTCCAGAAGACTCTTCGGTTCCCCTTTGGTGGGCTGCGGGACGACCTTATCCATGATAAAGTCCGCAGCATTCCGGAGGTCGCCTATCTCCACCTCATGACCTACAATGATCACTTGATCATTATACAGCGACTGCATTGCAACTACGAGGTCGATCTCCAGATCCCTCTTGATTTGCTTTTCGTGAGCAAGTTTTTGACAGACGGTGTACTCACTACCGATAAGTGCCTTGTTCTCCTCCTTGAGGGTAGCAATGGCCTTCTCAGCGTCCCGGAGCTCCTACTTCAAGTGCTTCTGCGTGGCCCTAGCATCTGTTACATCAGCAGTCGTTAGCTCAAGTCTAATACCAAGTAAACGTCCTCCACAACCTGAGGGAAGCAAAGCCTTACCTTCACTAACCGACTTCAAGGTCGCGCCAGTGTTGGCGGCCAAGAGCTTCTTCTCAGACAGCTCGTCAGCGAGCTTCATCTTCTCATCCTCGAGTCTTTTCTTCTCGAGGGCAGCCTCCTTCTTTACCCGTTCGAGCTCCGCGCCCAACTGGTGCGCCTCCAATGTCACAGCTGCATCACCTCTGTACAGATCCGCTCGGGCTTTGGCTCGGGTGGCCATCCTCTGCAAAAGACCAAAACCAATTTGTTAGCTTGCTAGCGAAACCAAAAGACATTCCTGTAATCCTATGGGATAACAGTGACCTCTTACCCCCAAAGCCTCCGACAGGCTGGCGATCGAGCCCTTGACCACCTTGGTATCCTCCAGGTCGTCAAGGATGTCCTCCTCAAAAGGTGTGCCATTCCAGTCCAACTCCTTGGCCTGGTACGTTTCATATTCAGGCCAATCTCTGGCCCGACCACTTCCTCCCGGCGCGGCACTCCCTGGGTGCGGCGGCGGCTCTAGCTGATCTTGGTTCGCTACAACATCGTGCGCTTCTTCCAAGGGCTGCGTATTGACTGGAGTTGGCTCCAGTATGACCTCCGGGTTCGTGGGCAGTGGAGTACCACTTGCAGCACCAACATCGACTTCTGAGGTCGCAGCTGGTGGAGTGGAGCTTTGCGCTCCTAGATCAGCACCCTGTGTCGTCACTGACATGCTCGGTGAAGACGTCACCGACCTAAATAGTTCAACCCATCAGAAATCAATTATGCAAAAGAACAAAACAATAAGAAGATCGTCAGATCTACTTACTTCGTGACAGACTTGCGGCGTATCTTCAAGGCCTTGGGAGGAGGTCTTGGGGGTACCTACGACTGAATCCCAGATTCAGCTCGGTACCACTACTTAATCTTCTACAGGTCCTCTTGGGTGACCTTCTCCACTTCTTCCTTCCGGCGCTTGGTCTCCGGACTCAGCTCCGGGATCTCGATGGTTTCATCGACCTCTTCAGAGTCGCCCTCCGCGGCGACATCCTTGTTGTTGTCCTACTGCTCCGGCGGTGAGGTGGAGCTCCGGCCCCTCTTGCGCTTCTTCTTAGCGCTCTCCAGCTTCAATGTCTTGGCGGCCTCCGCCTTCGACTGAGAAATCTTCCCAGCAGTCTGCCGCGTTTGGCGAGTCTGCCGGCTCGTGCTCTGCACAACCTCCTGTACCTCTTCCTCGTCCACCTCAACTGATGAGTCGAACAAGTACTCATCCACCAGCTAGGCTGGTGGCTGCTGGCTATCCTCCAGCGCCCTCATCTTCCTCCTCGCCTCCTTGCCTTCGGGCAGTGGCGCGGGAGACAAACTCGCAGCGACCAGAACTTGCACAACAACGAAGACGACATAAAAAGATTATTAGTGAGGTCGACCTCCTAATAACGGCAACAAAGAGACAACAACAGCATTGACGACTTACATAGTATGTAGGACGCTTCAACGAATGCACCTTCGGGCAAGTCTTGTTGTGGATCACTCCGCAAAAGAGCTCCTTCACCCGGGCGACCATCTCCTCCTTGGAGACCTTCCTGATGACCTCACGAATCGGGTCCGTCTGACCCCAGTACTCGTAGGTCAGATGCACCCGATCCTTGATCGGTTGGATCAAGCGACGACTGAAACTTATTGCTACCGCGCCCCCCGTCAGGCCGGCCTCCTTGAGCGCGGTGACCTTGGCGAGGAGCGGCACGATATCTTCCGCCTCACGGGACGTTAATGCAAAATCCCATTCAGGGATCTTGGTCGGCCCAAAGCCAGTACGCTTCGGGAGCTCCGGCTTCTGATTTGACACATAAAACCACTGCGACTTCCAGCCAGAGTTGTTGTCCGGCAACTCCATATCTATGTATTCTACCTTACGACCTGATCTAAGGTAGAATCTGGCGCTACCTACAACTAGCGACTTCCCAGGTCACTTGACATGAAAGAAATGCCGCCACAAATTGAAGTGTGGCAGGATGCCTAAATAGGCCTCACACATGTGAATGAAGGCAGAAACAGTAGTGATGGAGTTTGGGACAAGGTGTACCAGCTCCAGGCGGTAGTAATGGAGAAGGCCTCTGAAGAAATCCCCCGCGGGGATGTTGAAGCCACGCTCGAAGAAGGATGCGAAGACAACCTGCTCTGTGACGTCCTCCGTCAGGAAGCCTTGGCCGGTAGGCGCCTTCCAATCCACCTCTTCCTTGGGCCTTAGCAGCCCGCGCTCCACCAGCGCCTGGATGCGGGCCTCCGTCATCTCCGACGGGACCCACTGCTTCTCCGGTGCGGGGATCTGCTTCTCCGGTGTGGGACCATGCTCCGACGACATCTCCTCTTCTTCCTCGGCGAACCCTTGCGATCTAGCCCTAAAGACGCAAAGGGTCTTCGAGCGCATGCGACAGCGGTGGCGGTGGCGCAGTGCGCGGCTGCGGGCTCCGGCTCTAGCTGTAGCGGCGCAAGGGATTCGAGCGGCGGCGGCGGCGGCGGCGAAATGGGAAACCCTAAAGCTGCAGATGCGAGAGAATGCGAGTGGGGTCTGCTCCCACACGCTACGACCTTAATATAGGCCTCCGAGGCCTAACAAGTCGTTACTGGGTCCGCGCGCCCAACGGATCTGTGCCAACGGGTCTTTGTGACAACCCCATCCGAGATACGTGCGTACTATCACTTAAGCCAATCCCTTTTGGTCATTAAATGATAATAAAGAATTATCCCGTTGAGTGTTGCCGGGTCATAGCCCGGTAAATCACTTGTAAACCACACAGAGGATCGAACACGCATATATTAAAACTCCCACGAAGGAGAGTCCAAAGTACCTTACAAATTAATCCAAATTCCCCGTAGGGTTAATTATTACAAACATTGTCCTTGCATCAAAGGTAAATGGTTCAGAGTTTTGAAATAGCGGAAATATATATATATATATATATATATATATATATATATATATATATATATATATATATATATATATATATATATATATATATATATATATATATATCACTAATCGATAACTTGGCATTATGGGAGGCCATCCCTAATGCCATTACTCCTCATCATCCACCCATTCCAGCTCCCAGCCGGGTGGAATTTCACCAGGCCAAACATGGTCTCCTGAAATCAACATTTATAGCAAGGCTGAGTATACTAATACTCAGCAAGGCTTACCCATCTAAAATAAAAGACTTATCCTTCTAATCATGCATGGCTTTTGGCTGTTGGGTTTGTTTTGCCAAAAGGCAACTAAGGAGTTAATCCTTACTTTCAATATTTTAGCTCAAGTTCTAGTAGAGCAATTATTACTAGATAAGCAACTAATTCAAGCATACTTGTGCAAACAATTAATCAAACATCAAGTTCATCAACATTTCATCATGGAGGGATTATCATGGTTAGAGGGTTAAGCTATTCCCGGATAACGGTGAGAGGCCAACGATCGATCGATTAATAACCTTGCAAGGTGAACCTAAACATACGGAAGAAAACTCTCACAAAGAGTGATTTCAACCAAATGGTTCCCATCATTCTTCGGACTGGGAACTGATGCCACAGTCCTAGGTACATAGCTAGCTAGCATGCCTCACACTAGCATCCAGCGTCACCATGCACCACAGTTTGCAAGACTGGGGCAGCATCCCAAGAGTAGTGGCCTAAAGTTCCCGCACCACGTCATTCAGGTACTAGGTTTACCGTACCCATGTCCGACAAATGTTTAGTACTTTCAAATGCTTAATCTCTTAACCATTGGACCGGAGCCCGAATCCCATGCTCTTACCATGTGAGCAATTCAATTTAACAAGTCTTATGATTCCAACATAAGAACCTATTCTCGTGAGCGAAGTACACCACTCGACTTGTACCGGGTCCTTAGTGCATAGCAACTATCGACCTAGCATACTAGTATAAGATCATAGGTACTTATGGATCATGCATCTAGGGTTTCCATTCAACTCCTGAATGTAAATGCACATACATAATCAAGCATAAATTCGGAAGTTGTAAGAAAGGAAACACATAGGTATATGTTAAACCGGGGCTTGCCTTCGGCAGCTCCAGCAGTCAGACAGTCTTCCGCACTTTGGTCCGGGTCTTGTTCGACAGTCGCGAAGTGTACGTCTCCTCCTGCTCCCTCGTTCTCGTCAGCCGGCACGAGCGCGTAGCTACCGTCAGGAACTTCTATACGAGGAATGCATATGCAGGAGTTAATTAGTGATGAGGGTGTAAACAACATGCATTAGGTCTAGGGTGACATGTTGAGCACTTTTACTTTGACAAGATATATCCAGCATACTCTTCCTTAAGATTAATTATTAAGCCCTTTATTTAATTATTATTATTTTAATAAAGATTGTGTGCACATTTATTCAAATAAATTAAAATTATCACACAAAAGACCAAGTTAGGTTTCAGAGGTTTATTAGGGACATTTCCAAAGGTTATATTACACATAAGTTCATAAAAAGGGGTTTTCTTCATTTCTCTTTTTAATATACTTAGCTTCTTCCAAAATTTATTCTGGTTAAACCATGCAACATCTGACTGTGAGAAATTTTGTGTGAGCACACAGTCCTACAACAGAGCTACTGGTAAAATTTCATGGCAAACAAAGCTATACACAGAGCATGAAAAATGTGACAATTTATTCATAGCAAAAGCAGGAATATTAAATACAGGGAAAACTACTCATGCACTGGTATTCAAAATTTACACAGAGCTACTATAGACTAAAACTAGGTTACACACCAAAAATTAGCTCCAGAACTTATTTAAAACATGATACACAAAAATAACTATTTTCAGCCTATTTATTCACAAAGTAATTATTCAGAAAAAGATATAATTCAAATGTATCCCAACTTTCTACCACAGCACAAACAGGATATACACATCATCTATGCCAAAGATAAGCATCACTGGAGTATTAAAAACTGAGTTATAGATTTAACTTCGTAAACAAGCATTATTCAGAAACATATAGGTAGACTACTCCTAAACTCATGATAAAATTACTAGCATCACATATTAGCATAACAAGATGATATCCAAAAGATGAACCACAGAAAACATATATATAAAGCTGTAAAAAAATAGATACACAGATCTAGCCATAAAGCAAAATAAATCATAACTAAATAACCACTCAGTAACTTTGTGCAAAAACATAGGTATAGCCTATACTAGTACTGACTACCAACATATCCAAAGATCAAGCCTAGCACATGTGTACAACTCAAGTTATGAACATCCCTATCCCAAGTGAGTTTGAATTTTTGTTCAAAACCTATACATCAAAAGTATATATAGGCTTTGTAAAAGATGTAGGTCTGCTCATAAAGAAACCAACAAAATTGGTTTTGCAGTTTTAGGATTTTTCTGTGATTTTCTATGATTTTTATAGTTCTCAGGACTTAAGGGTACAAGATAAAGAATCTTCTTTCGCAGCAGACCCTAAGAAGATTCAAAAGTTCACAGATAGGCCCTTGGCTTTTGCACACAGGACCCTACAAAGAAGTTTCCCTCACAACCGTGCCCTCCCACGGCGGGGCGAGCTCGCCGGCGGCGAAGGACGGCCGGAGGTGATGAACAAGCGGCACAGATGTGTGATTGAGCTTACAAGAGGTCGATTGGTGGTGGCGTTGTGGCCAGGGACAACTCCGGCGAGCGGCGGCGGCGAGGCAGTGGCGGCGCGGCCGCCTCTGCTCGGATTCCGGTGAGGTGAGGGGATGCGCTGAAGAATGTGTGTGCAGGGAAGCTCACTGGGACTCTAGAGAGGAGCTTCGAGTGCTCAGACGACTGCAGGGACTAGAGGAGAGACGAGCTCGTCACGGCGGCGGCAATGGTGTCGGCGGAGAGCTCTGGCGAGTGCGGAGGAGGAGCGGGGCTCTATATAGGCGGTTGTGGCGTGGAGAGGAGGTCATGATGTGTACACAGTGCGGCACAGTGACCACGACATTGCCGAGAAGGTGGTGGCGACGTGCGCGGGCACGGCCGGCCAATGGCGGCCTCGGCGTGGGTGCTCCAGCGGGTGGCGTGACGCGTGGCACCGGCCTAGCGGCCTAGCCTGACACCGACCGTCTCGTCCAATTCAGTACGGCGACACCGACGGACCGGCGGATCCCCGTATGCCTCGGCGTTTGTGCCCGGTTACTTGGCGGCGTGCCTACGTGGTGTGGGCGCGCGCGCCCGACGGCGTCGTGCGGCGGCTGCGTTCCGGCGCCAAATGTTTCGAAGTTCGCCTGTTTGACCAGCCCAAACTCGATTTTCCGATACAGAAGTGACCCAAGTGCCAAATAACAAAGTTGTAGATCAACTATCACTCTACAACTTTTACAAAGGCCGTTAGGTGTTTTGTTCAAAGGATCGAGCATAAACAGCTCTTGAATTCGACGGTTTTCTCAGCACCGATGAACAGGGTTTCACTGCGTTGACCAAGCTTTTACACCTGCTTCCACTTCGAATCTCAAATGCCACTCCACAATAAAGTTGTAGGCCTTGAAAAACTATACAACTTTGCTATTAGCCGATTTTGAAGTGTTTTGGTGAATTTTGGAGAACGTGCCAAAAGTTCTAGCTAGGGTTCATGGCTTAAGGGGTTTGACTAGGGTTTTGACCTCCAAGGTGCTTAGGGTCTTAAGCTGAGGACCAGGTGTGTCCGAGGACCAGTGGAGGGTTGCTCCTTAGTGATGAGTGATTGAAAATGTTGTTTGGACTGATGCTTGGCTAAGTGTGTAGGTACAGGTTACGGCTTGACTCGTGTCGGTGCAGGTGAAGAACAAGCGCGAAAGGCCTTAGCCGTGGTGGCCTCCGGGTGATGGAGAGGCAAGTAGGCTTGGTTCGATGGACCCGGTGGTCGATGGGGTCAAGTGCGAGCCGTGCGGTGCAAGACTGGCGGGCTGAAGGTAGCGGATCGAGCCCGAAGCTTGCACGCGGGGTTTGTTGGTTTGCCCACAAAACCATCGGTGGACGGTTTCTTGGTTTGGGCCGCAAAACCAAGTCCGGAGGCCCGAGGCGACGGAGACGGTGATCCGGGAGCTTCGGGAAGCTTCGAGGCGGTGGGCACGTGGTGTGATCGCGGGGCTTGCGTCGATGCTAAGCAAGGCCGCGGTGGAAGCGTGTCCGCTCGATGAAGACTTGACCAAAATGCCCCTGAGGGGTTGAATCTTCATTTCAAGTTGTAGGGGTAGCGTGGTCATTTACCTCCCTCCGATGGACTTCGTATAAATAGCAGAGAGGTGGGTGGCTTCTCTCTCTTGGACTCTAGGTTTTCCTCCCCCGGTAGATTGCTCTGAACTGATTCTTTTTCCTCTGCTTTCCTTAGGCTAGATTCTTGTATAGGCTCTGACCTCTGGATGTATGAAAGCATTCGGCGTTGCGGTGATCTCCTAGTCCCCTGTGATTTTCGTGTCATTTTCGGGGCTATTTTTGGGGAGCTTCGTTCTTCGCTCGATTTGGGGATTTGAGGGTGTTTTCCTTCGGATTTCTTTGAGGGGATCATGGGTGGATGCCTTGCACATCTTTGTGTGTGATCTTGACCCCTCAAACGCCGGGGAAGGCCTTCGATTCGTGAGTTTTTGGCCGGAGTTTGAGTTCTTGGTGGTGGTTCGTGTGATCCGCGATTCCCAGCGATTTAGTGGCTTAGAGGTCGAGACTTTTGGGGCATAGCTTCCTCTTGTGTTGCTTATCATCTCCCCAAATCTTGTCTCAAGAGCTTTAGCCGTTTGGGAGATCCGGTGATGGATTTGGAGGGTTAACTTCGCGGGTCGGGCTGTTTTCTGCTTTGTTCGTGCCTTGCGGACAGTCCGCGTGCCTCGTGCGGACAGTCCACGTGGCCTGGAATAGTACAGGTGTTCTTCATGTTCTTACGCGTCCGCGTTTCGATCTGTTTCAGACCTAGGGTTTTGTTGCAAGGAGTTTGGCGGACAGTCCGCGAGTTCTTCACGGACAGTCCGCGTGGCCGAGATTTTGTCTGGCGTGGAGCTGAGTTTGTCATGGGTTTCCAGCGGGGTTTGCCGGACAGTCCGCGCGGGCTTCACGGACGGTCCGCGACACTGGCGGATAGTCCGCGTGGTCCTCACGGACAGTCCGATTTTTCTCGGTGCGCCTCTGGTGTTTCTGTTGTCTATTTCGGACAGTCTGGGCATGACCAGCGGACAGTCTGCCGTACACTAGCGGACGGTCCGCCCGTACCAGTCGGACAGTCCGCGCCTGGCGTTTCCAGAATTGGCCAAGTGCTTTGGTTCTTGTCTTGTGCTTCCGCTCTTTGCTTCTAGGCTTGTCACTTGATCTTGAGGGCTTGTTTGTGACTTGTCTAGAGCTTCTTTGGTGTGTGCGAGTACTCGAAGTGGCAATCGGGGTATAGGTTGAGTTCGACCTTCGGGAAGAATTTTTATCAGCTCCCATTCACTCCCCCCCTCTCTGGTCACCTATTCGGTCCTTCAATTGGTATCAAAGCCGACTATGGATCTTCTTGATTCTAACCAGTCTAAGATCCAAAGATGGGCGATTATGGCAAGGGGTCGGGTCCTCCGCACTTTGATGGCAAGAATTACCCGATGTGGGAGAGGCGCATGGGCGCGTTTTTGCGAGGGAAGGGAACTCTGATCTGGGAGGTCACTCAGAATCATCATTATGTCATCCCAGATAGTTTTCTGCTTCCAGGATCGCGGGACATGTTTGAGGCCAACAGCAAGGCCGTTGATTACTTGTTCCGTGCTCTCTGTGCCTCGGAGTTCGAGCGAGTGTACGGAGAGAATGTGGCCGAAAAGATTTGGCTCAAGTTGAGAAATGCTTATGTTGGCAATGCCCAAGTGCAAGCCCGTTTGTTTTCCACTTACCGGAGAGAGTACGAGAACTTCACTCATCTCCCCGGTGAGTCGACCGATGCTATGTTTCAGTGCTTAACTAGCATAGTCAACAACATGAGGGCCAATGTGATAGTGCTCCCATACACGGATCATGATCAAGCTATCAAGCTTTTACATGCCCTGGATAGGTCTGTGTGGAGTGCCAAGGTCGAGGCCATTGAGGAGTCGAGCGTGTATGATACGCTTACGCTTGATGAGTTGTTCTCCAAGCTCAGGACTTCAGAGGTTGATCGTTGCTTGAGAGCCAAGAGCGAGAGCCCTACTAATCCTCATAGTTTGGATCTTGTCTCAGGATCAAGGTCTAACGCTAACTCTGTTGGCTCCTCCAGTGAGACGTGACAGGTCCTTTGGTGGTAGGCGTGAGAGGGCTCCGCCTAGTGGTTTTGGTAGGATGGATTTTGCTAACCCTTCTTTTGAGCAAATGGCTCGACACTGGTTTGACTCTTTTGGTACTAACCCCAGTGTTGAGTCGCTTGCTCATTCTCGTTCTCATTTTTGATTGCAGGTGGGAGGCTTGGAGGACTTTTGGTTGATCGACTCCGGTTGCTCACGCCACATGACCGGAGATCGTGGGTGGTTCTCCAGCCTCACCCCGGTGAGTACGAGGGAGTACATCACTTTCGGGGACAATGGGAGAGGACGAGTGCTTGCTGAAGGTATGGTGAAGGTAAGTAGCAAGGTGACCTTAAGAAGTGTGGCCCTGGTCAAGTCACTTGGTTTTAACCTGTTGTCAGTATCTCAATTACTGGATGAAGGTTTTGAGGTTCGTTTTAAGTCGGGCGCTTCTCGTGTACTTGATTCTCGAGGCGATCTTGTCTGTACGATCGTCCCCGAGGGTCAAATCTTTATGCTGACTTTTCCTAGTCTGTTGGTCCTCCTCGATGCTTTGTTGCTGGTGTTTCAGCTGAGCTTTGTAAATGGCATAGGAGCTTGGGACACTTGAGCTTTGAGTTGCTTTCCCGCTTGAGTGGTCTTGATCTTGTCCGAGGATTGCCTAAATTGAAATTCGAGAAGGATTTGGTTTGTGCTTCTTGTCGGTATGGAAAGATGGTTGCTGCTTCTCACGCCCCTCTGACTGCGGTCATGACCGAGCGACCTTGTGAGTTATTGCACATGGATTTGGTTGGGCCAGCTCGTGTTCGCTCTGCTGGTGGGAAGTGGTATGTTCTTGTGGTTGTTGATGATTTTTCGAGGTACTCTTGGGTTTTCTTTTTGGAGGATAAGAGCGAGACATTTGGCTTTGTTCGGGACTTGATCTTGAGGTTGAAGAATGAGAGACATGGTGATGCCATTCGAGCTATACGTAGTAACAATGGCACAGAATTTAAGAACTCTCATTTTGATGCCTTTTGCAGTGATCTTGGTCTCTATCATCAGTACTCTTCTCCATACGTCGCTTGCCAAAATGGCGTAGTGGAGAGGAAGAACCAGACCCTTTGTGAGATGGCCAGGACGATGCTCGATGAACATAGGACTCCTAGGTGTTTCTGGGCCGAGGCGGTCAATACCGCTTGCTATGTCTCAAATCGCATCTTCCTTTGTGCCTTTAAGAAGAAGACCTAGTATGAGCTGATGCATGGGCAACAACCCAAGGTGAGTCATTTTAGAGCTTTTGGTTGCAAGTGTTTCACTCTGAAGAAGGGCAAGTTGGATAAGTTCGAGTCTAGATGTTCAGATGGTATTTTCCTTGGTTATGCGATTCATTCTAGAGCATATCGTGTGCTCAACCTTGACACTAACCGAATCATGAAGACTTACGAGGTAACCTTCGACGAGACATAGCCATGTAGCTCTTCTGCTTTTGAGTGTGCAGGTGACGAGGAGATTGGAGCGAGAATCTTTGAGGATGAGAAGGATGGAGATGGAGATGAAGACGATGATGGTGGTGATGCTCCCGTGGCTGATCGAGTACACGCTACTTCCACTACTACTACGACGATCGAGGATGGACCATCCCCTACACCCACTACAACTGAGGTTGTTCGAGTGGAGGCTGCTGCCGAGGGGGAGATTGTGTCCAGGCGAGAGGCTCCCCAGCGTGTACAGGTGGATCACCCACCATCTACGATCATTGGTGACCTTCATGAATGCACCACACGGTCGAGGTCAAGGAATATTTCTCATTTCGCTCACTCTGCTTTTGTTGCGTCGTTTGAGCCCAAAGATATTCGACACGCTTTGTCTGACGAGAATTGGGTGAATTCCATGCATGAGGAGTTGGAAAACTTTGAGAGAAACCAAGTCTGGGTGTTAGTTGATCCACCACCAAATTGTCGTCCCACTGGTACCAAGTGAGTGTGGAAGAACAAAGAGGGTGAGAATGGGATGGTTGTGAGAAACAAGTCGAGGTTGGTGGCTCAGGGGTTCAACCAGAAAGAGGGCATAGATTATGAAGAGACATTTGCTCCTGTGGCCCGTTTGGAGGCAATTAGGATCTTTCTAGCCTTTGCCGTGGCTAAAGGGTTCAAGTTGTACCAAATGGACGTGAAGAGTGCTTTTTTGAATGGGGTGATAGAGGAAGAAGTGTATGTGAGGCAACCCCCGGGGTTTGAGAGTGAAAAATACCCACATTGTATATACAAACTCCGGAGAGCGCTCTATGGGTTGAAACAGGCACCTAGAGCTTGGTATGGCAGGTTGAGAGGGTTTTTGCTGAGTAAGGAGTTTGTGATGGGCACAGTTGATAAGACCCTATTTCTCCTTAAGCATGGGAATGACATTTTGATTATTCAGATTTACGTGGATGACATAATCTTTGGTGGCTCTTCTCATGATCTTGTTGCCAGATTTGCAGATGACATGAGCAGGGATTTTGAGATGTTCATGATGGGCGAGCTGCTATTTTTCTTAGGACTCCAGATCAAGCAGTGCAAGGACGGGACGTTTGTACATCAGGCGAAATACACCAGGGATATGGTGAGGAAGTTTGGCATGAACGACTCCAAGCCACTGACTACATCGATGGGTACCACTACGGCTTTGGATGCGGACGAGGACGACGAACCCGTCGATCAGAAGGAGTACCGGAGCATGATCGGCTCCCTCCTCTACTTGAAGGCGACGAGGCCGGACATACAGTTCAGTGTGTGTCTGTGCGCTCGTTTTCAGGCTTCACCGAGGACTTCACATCGGCAGGCCGTCAAACAGATTTTCAGGTACTTGAACTATACTCATGAGTTTGGTCTTTGGTACTCTGCCTCCTCGACACTCAGACTTCACGGGTACTCTGATGCTGATTTTGCTGGGTGTCGATTGGACCGCAAGTCTACCTCTGGGTGTTGTCAGTTCCTTGGTTCTTCTTTGGTCTCTTGGTCATCTCGCAAGCAATCAAGTGTAGCCCAGTCCACCACAGAGGCCGAGTATGTAGCTGCTACTAGTTGTTGTTCCCAACTACTTTGGATGACCTACACTATGAGCGACTTTGGTGAGGAGTGTTCCCAGATTCCACTCTTTTGTGACAGCACAAGTGCCATAAGTGTAGCAAAAAACCCAGTCCTTCACTCCAAAACGAAACACATAGAAGTGAGGTACCACTTTCTGAGGGACAATGTTGAGAAGGGAAACATATCCTTGTCTTATGTACCTACCCAAGACCAGCTAGCCGACATATTCACAAAACCACTTGACCAAGTCACTTTCACTCGCTTGCAGGGTGAACTTGGGGTGTGCTTTCCTTTCTAGCTAAGTCTTGGAGCTTCTCATGTATATATATGTGTCATATGTCTCATTTTGTTGCATTCCATTCATGCATTTTACTTTCTGTACAAAACCTGGTAGGATAGCCATCTTTGGATCACTTGTGCTAGGAAAAGCTTCTCTTATATACATTGATCACTGATGTGCTATGTGTGAGATATGTGCATGTTTGGTAAATGGTGATGTGGATGCTATGCTCTTGATGGTTTTGCCATATATGTATGATGAGATAGCATATTTTTTGTGAAAATGATAAAATTGCCTCTCTCATGAGTAGATGCTTGTCTATGCTAAATTTGTGCTCAAATGCTTATATCATGCTTAGTTTGTGCTTGAGGATCATATTCTTTTTGCTTGGGGTCAAAGACCTTTTGTCATTGTAAATGTTTAGCCCATTTGTTCACTTTGGGAGGAGCATAAGCTTCTTTTTGCCGCAAAGGCATTTCATGTACCATGTTTAAACTTGAAAATGAAATTGGTGTGTGAAATACCTTATGCTTGAAAAATGAGCTCCTAATCATGTTTCATGTTTTGATATTCATATCTTGGGTGCTAAACCGTAGCATGTTGTCTACCATGAGAAGTCTCATTTTAAGAAGTAGACACATGGCTCGGTGGCTTTAACATGACTTGAGTAGCTTGTGGGTGTTTATAATGATCTTGTGATGAGAATTTGTGATCTTACATAAATTTTGGATGATCTAGTGCCTTTGTGTTCAAATTGCCATGGATAGGTTCTTGCACATGAGATGAATGTTTCTTTGTGAAAATTGCTTAAAATTGCTTTTGGCCATGTCACATGCTTATATGTCTCTACCTTCTTGATGGCAATGTGCTAACTACACCTTGTCTACCTTGCTTGCTCTATGTCTCATTTGTAGCATTTTGTCGTGCTCTTTGTATATTTGAGAAGTTTGGTAGATTGTATATATGCTTTGACATGCATTTTTCATGAAAACAAGGGGAAGAGTTTCATATATACCTTGATTTATGCATTGTCAACAAGGGGGAGAATATACATGCAAGGGGGAGAAGTTGTGTGCATTTGGGGAGAATTTTCATGCATTGGAAGCTCTTGTGGAAAATTGGTATGCATTTGTGAGGTTGTTGCATGTGAGGAGAAAAATTGAGAAGAAGAGGTTGCATTTGCTCAGGGGGAGTTTGCATATGTGCAGGGGGAGCTCCTTTGGTTTGCCTGAGTTTTGTGCTTTGTGGTGTGCTCTTTGTAGAGCTTTGTTTTGTCTCGGCTGTGTTGAGTCATTGCCCTTGCCTTAGGGGGCCGAGACTTAGTTCGGCGAGTGATCTTGTTTTCGCTTGTTCTTTTGCTTTGGATCACTTGCTTTGGAGGTGTCACACCTGTTTTTCCAAAGAAAACCAAGTGCAAGACTATATGCATGCCAGGATCAAGTTTCATGCATATAGTTGACATAAGTGAATAACAGAAACAATATCACGTAAGAAAAGCAAAGATTATCAGAGTATTACGCTTAAATCCTGAAAACGAAGGCTCTGAACATCACAGGCAGTCGACTGGGGGTTGCGCACGCCTAGCACCAGCAACATCTTCACAACAACTTCATAGCAGCTTCCTCTTTCTGAGCAACATTGTTTATAGCAAGGGTGAGCACATGTCGTACTCAGCAAGTGTGGGGAAAGTATGAATGCAGAGGCTTAATCAAGAAAAGGCTGACAAGTTGACTGCATTAAGCACTTTTAGTTAGTCTAGGCCGCTCTTGACCGTGAGCACGGCTAATCGATTAGTTTGACACTCTGCAGAAGTTGTACACTTTCACCACAAGTCGCATAAAAGTTCAAAGAACTTTAAACCCAACCACGCGATGCTGATCAGGCATCATACCACACTACCGAGGTGTGATCGCATAGGGATGCTACGAGGCCTTTACAAAGAGTCCTCCCATGTGTATTAGTCCATAGTAGCATATGCCATAGAGGCTATCTTTCGTACCTCACTTCTATTCACGGACGGTCAGCCATAGAGTACTTCCGTTCCAATACCTATCCGGAATAGAAGAGCCTTAAAAGCATTCCTCCGTACCCAAGCTACTATGCGAGTAATGGCCACACAAGACTTCCCTAATTACTCAGTCAAGACCAGAGCCATTTAGTCCTTGTGGTTGCACTGTTATCCTGTGTGGTCGCTCCATGTTCCAATTAATCATATGATCTTGTATTAACCAGAGATGTATCATAAAAGAAAGCATGTTCATCATCAAGGTTCTTTAAAACCACCATAACCCAAGGTAGAGCAACTAAGCAATACTACCCAACAGAAAGATAAAACCCAGGTTGACAAGGAATGATAACAAAGACTAGGATAATCCTTAATAGGACCCATCAAATTAAATGCAAGCATATGCAATGTGATTAAACACAGTTATTAGGACAAAAGAACAAGGACACACTTGCCTTTAACCAGAGTAATGATGTTGCTCAGAATTCTTCAACCTCTTGCTCTTCACTGCTCTCGAACCACGTTCCTTCTATTCGCATCAATCATCGAGCACAAGCATACAAAGCAAACATACAAGCAAAACTAAGAACAATGCACCAATCAAAAGAAAAGTTTTAAAAGAACGCACTAAAGGATAGACTCGATGCTATGGATCACTGAAGCACACAGACCGTGCTGAGAAAAGGAAATGCTTGGTTAACTTTATGAAAGGCACTAGGTCTGGGCAAGAACTAGGATCAAAAGATCTAGAGCTTGAAAGAAGATTAGCTCTATGACAGAGACACACTGAGACAGAGAGCTTTGATAAAGAACGTCTACCGATTGATTTGCATATGTGAGAGATCAACTATGAGCTAGATTTATTTAAATTAGTATAAGATATATAAAGGATATTCCATAAAGAGAATTCCTTAAGTTGGAATTAATGCAAATTAAATTTTATTTGCAAAAGACCGGAGTAAAAAACTAATCAAATTTTATTTATAAAGATTCATATATAAAATTATATCAATTAAACATTTAATTTAGAAAAGTTAAACTATATGAATCCTCTCATCGAAACTTTATGATTCGAGTAAACTAATAAGGTTATAATTAAAAACTCATTCATGTTGACATTAAACAAATTAACATTTGTTTATAATAAGTCGGTGTAAAAGCCTATCAACTTTTAATTAGAAAAGTTTAATTATATATTAAACAAATTAACATTTGGTTTATGAAAAACCGGGTAAAAGATATAATTAGATTTTATTTATAAAAGCACGTGAAATAATCATTAATCAAATTAATATTAATTATGAAAAATCAGTGTATAGCCCTATATTACTTTTATTTATAAAAGGTGTGCATAACTAAGCTTTAATCAAAATTAATATTAAATTAATTTTCAGAAAACAAACATGATGAAAACTCACCACTAACGTGTACTTTACTTCATTATGAACCTAACGCAACTTGAACGGATGAAAACGGAGCTAAAACATGAAAGATATGGCTCATCAAAGGTATAGGGACCTTGTTGTGAAAGATTAGAAACTTCTAGGGCTTAACTGCGAAAAACCAGGAGCATATACATAATTTTGTATATAAACCCGAGGGCCTTCGTGCAAGATTCTCAGGGTGGATTTATGTGTGAAATTGGGATCTCTGTAGAGGGTTATCTGCAAAATTGTCTAGACATATAGATTGGATCTATGGATTACCAAGAATTGCAGGGGACTCCAGGGGTCTATGTGCAAAAGTGGCTTCTTCTTCCTTGGACAGGGCGGACAGGGAACAGGGGCTCCGGCGGCAATCTCGCCGGCGGTCCCGGCGACCTGGTGGGCGAGGGGCTCGAGCAAGTGGTGCAAAAGAGGGAGGAGACCTAGGGGAACACGTAGGGATCCTTACCCACCTCGGAGGATGACGGGAGGTGGCCGGCGGCGTGGAGCTGCGGCGGTGCTGTTCCGGCGGTCTTCCTGCGATGGGGAGCGGCGGAGCACGTGCGGCTCGACGCGAGGAGGCTCCTGGTGGTGATGATTTGCTCCGGTTGCACCCCTGTGCGCCTGAATCGAGGCGGCGGCGGCTCGGCGCTCCAGCGTGCGGCGGCGCTGCAGATGGCGGCGAGGCGGCGGCGCGAGGTGCAGGCGGAGCCAGCAGGGCATGCGGGGGCTCGGGCGGGCGCAGTTTTAAGGGCGCAGGGCACGCGGCGGCCAGGCGTGTGGCACACGGACGCCGAGGAGTCCGGCGGGGCACCGGCGTACTGGCCGCAGCGGCCTCTGGCCGTGAGGCCGGATGGGCCCCGCGCGGGCCGTTGCCTGGGCCGGCCGATTGGCTGGCGAAGCGAGCCGGACTGGGTCGGGCCCTCGGGCTCGGCCCAGTACCAAAAGGAATAGTTTTCCTTTTTTTAAAAAAATTTCAGAATTCCTTTTCCCGTGTAAAGAAAAATCTAGAAACCTAGATAATTCATTTAAAGTACGAAAAATACTCTGAAAATCACAAAAATTCCAGAAAAATTCCCAGAGATAGATTGAGATACGGACAATCCAAATAAAATATTTGGAGTTCATGAAAAAGATTTTAGAGCCTTCTAATAAATAGAAAATGCTCAGAGAAAATGAGAATAAATCCCAGAAAAATCCGGAAAATTCTCGGAAGGGTTAGATCAACACCTAAGCGTGTTTTTAAAACATTTTGCACTCAAAAACACCAGGATGCATCGGCATGAATGCAACACTCACATAAACATTTTATTTAATTTCAAAAAAACAACAAATGGATTTTTCTATACTATATTTCTTGTAAAGAAAAATAAATGTTGAAAAATTTTTAAAATTGAGTGAAAATCGTTGTTTCATTTTTATTTCTTTTCGCATCCTGAAATTGGAAATTTCAGGGTGTGACAGGAGGTCTGTGTTCGTGATTGTTTTCTTTTCTTTTTCTCTATGATGGTTACTATAGGTGTTGTCAATGCACTCATCAAGGGGGAGATTGAGGACCAGGTGTGTCCGAGGACTAGTGGAGGGTCGCTCCTTAGTGATGAGTGATTGACAACGTTGTGTGGACTGATGCTTGGCTAAGTGTGCAGGTACAGGTTGTGGCTTGACTCGTGTCGGTGTAGGTGAAGAACAAGCGCGAAAGGCCTTGGCTGTGGTGGCCTCCGGGTGATGGAGAGACAAGTAGGCTTGGTTCGATGGACCCGGTGGCCGATGGGGTCAACTGCGAGCCGTGCGGTGCCAGACTGGCGGGCTGAAGTCGTGAACATGGGCCGGTGCAAGGTAGCGGATCGAGCCCGAAGCTTGCACGCGGGGTTTGTTGGTTTGCCCACAAAACAATTGGTAGACGGTTTCTTGGTTTGGGCCACAAAACCAAGTCCGGATTGGGGCGAGGGGACGAAGGAACCCGCTGTTGACCAAGGCGAGGAGGTCCTCGGTCTTCAGTTTCGCCTTCTTCCACTCCTTCGTCGGATTGGGCGAGGGGACGAAGGTGGCGACGCCGACGACTGGCCGGCATCCCCGTAGGGTATTACGCAATCAATCCAGAGCTACGCAGCATACAGGACGTAGGGTATTACGCACCTCGTGGCCCGAACCTGTCTAAATTGTGTGCCACGTGTCTCTCCTTCGAGTTACCGATCTCGGCGAGGCCACATTCATCTACCTCGGGTACTCCCCTTGGTAGGTTGCCGGTCTAAAACACCGACAGCTGGCGCGCCAAGTAGGGGAACTCACCGAAGATCACATGGCGAACTCGACAGCTTCAATCGTCATCAAGCCAACCGCCGCTTTCAATCGCGGCGACACCTTCATCTTCGGCTCCTGGGTCTGCACCGCCGACGGCGCTGAATCTTTCCAGCGCTACCTCACCATGACCCCGGACCCAAAGACCAGGCTCGTGACGCTTCCCGAAGACGCCACGGGCCCACTCATCGAAAAATTCAGCGAAATTTCACTCTACAACCAAGTCGCCGATTTCGAGCTCGGATCCGCCTCCAACTCGAACTCGACGTCACCCTGGATCGCCTCATACGAGCCGGCTCCTAAGCCATCGTGTGAAGCGGCCCCTCTCCACGAGCACTTCCCATACGGTCTCTGCAATGCTAGCAGGGCCCACGCGGAAGCCCTCGCCGCACGCCGGGCCGGCAAGGAGATCGCCTCTGAGTACTCCTCGGACTCCAACACCGCAACCGGCTACTACTCGGACTCCTCCTACGAGTTCGACTTCGGATCGGACCCAATCGAGTCCGAGTCCGAGCTCAACATGATTGGGGAACCGCTGTCAGGTCCTGCCACTGGCCTGGTCATTACATCCACTCCCGCCGGTAGATTCGTCTATGGGCCCGACCGCAAGCCTGCAGACCTGACGGATGACAACTCACGCTGCGTCGCCTACCTCGATTCACTCCCCTTCCAGGAGGGGACCCCGCTGGCTCTAAACGACGAGCACACCCCCACCGAGGTGGCGACTACTGACTCTAGTCTCTGCACTCCCGACCGTGAAGTCTTCATGACGGCCACAGATGTTGGGACTTCGGAAAACCGACCCGACCGGTACCTTGACGACATCTCAGATGATGAGTTGTCTGCCAACGCACCTCCGAACGAGACCCCCGAAGACAAGAACGCTCGGCATGACCGCAACAGGAAGCGGAACGATCGACGCAGACGTCTCCGGGAAACTCTCCCCATCCGGAACCTCAATGAGGCCCTGGAGCAAGTTGCCAACCGGGTACACACTACTCCTGAGCAGTGCCTCATGTCTATCACCACGATAGCACGGTAGGCCCAGGGGATCTGCGCGGGCGAAGTCATCACCAAACTCGCTGAAGACGCCTACTTCATGCGGGTCAACAATAGGGTTGCTCAAGTACCCCCCCCCGTCAGAACTCACGACGCCAGAAACCACGAAGCCACTAGCCGCAGCCCGGCAGACGGCGGACGCAACCGTGTCCGTGGTGAACACCAGCCAAATCCCAACCGCTCTAGGGCCTCGGCTGGAGGACCCTCACAGGGCGGCATCAGCCAGGGTGGCACCGGAGGTAGTCGCGGCGGCGGCGGTGGTGGTGGCAGCAGCGGCGGGAGTTCATCCCATGACGCCAGCAGAAGAGCTGGTGGCGGTGGCGATCGCGGAGGCCGAGGCCACGCGACTAGCCATGCCACCGGCAACACACGTGGCGGCTACGACGCACGTCACAGGATCGACGAGATCCGCCGCAAGAAGGCTACTGAAGCAAGCGACAGCGACGGCTTCCCCGCCTACTCTGCACGGCTTCGCAATCTGTTCCTTCCTGAGAAATTCAAACCTCTCGGGATCACCAAGTATGACGTGAAGCAAGACCCAGTTCAGTGGCTCAGGTGCTACGCCTTGGCCATCGAAAACGCTGGTGGCAACAACGACGCAAAGTGCCTCTTCTTCCCTTTCTGCCTGGATCAAGCCCCACTCACGTGGCTCGAGTCACTCAGAAAGAACTCGATCGACAAGTGGGACCAGCTGAAAGCGTAGTTCACCAGCAACTTTGCAGGCGCCATGGGGCGCTCGGGTACTCCCATGGACCGAGCGATGGTCAAGCAGGAACAAGGCGAGACGCTTCGCCAGTACATGCGGCGCTTCTTCGACAAGCGCGCGACCGTAGTCGACGTCACCGACAAAGAAGTCATCGACCTCTTCCAAGACAGACTCTATCACCGTCGCACCTTCGAAGACTTCGGTCGCCGCCGCCCGAGCTCCATCACCAAGCTCAAAGACATGATCACGTCATGGGCCGACGAAGAGGACGAGGCAAACGCCAAGTACGACTCCATTCGCGGCAAGAACAAGAGCAACACGGGCGGCAACAACAACAACAACAACAAAGATCAAGGGGGTCACCACAACAACAACTACTCGAGCTCCAACCGCAAGCGCAAGCCAGACAACACAGTCGTGGCTATACAACGCCCTGCAAAGGACAACTCGAAAAAGACCTCAGGCGGCTTCAGAGACTTGCTCAAAGAGAAGTGCCCGTGGCATCTGGATGGTAATCACACCACCGAGCAGTGCTACCAGCTCCGGCGAGCACTCAAGGATACTCCCGACCCACGGCCTCCTCACGACAAGAAGGGCAAGAAAAAAGTCGACGAGGGCAACGGTGACTTCCAGGAACCTGACAAGACGGTAAATGTCCTCTTCGGCGGACTACCCACCAGACGGTCTCAGAAGGCCACCCGACGGGAAGTCTTGAACATCGAACCAGCGGTGCCGACAGCTCTGAGGTGGTCGGAGGTACCCATCACCTTCTCCCGCGCGGATCAATGGACAAGCTTCTCCGAACTAGGACGTTTCCTACTCGTCCTGAAACCTGTAGTCGCGGGCTCCAGACTCAACAAGGTCCTCATCGACGGCGGGAGCGGACTCAATGTCCTTTTCACCAAGACCTTGAAGAAGATGAAGCTCGACATCACCGACATGCTCACCAAGAGCGCGTCACCCTTCTACAGCATTGTCCCCGGTAACGCGGCTATTCCACTGGGCTCAGTGGTCCTGCCAGTTACCTTCGGGGAGACAAGGGAGAACTACCGCACCGAGTACACCAAGTTCGAGGTTGCGGACTTCGAAACCTCCTACCATGCCATCCTCGGCAGACCAGCTATCACCAAGTTCATGGCAGTACCACACTACACCTACTTGGTACTCAAGATGCCAAGTCCTGCCGGAGTACTCACACTGCAAGGGGACTTGAAGATTTCGTTCGACTGCGACACCGAAGCCGTGGAACTCGCAGCGACCAACCAAGTACCCAATGCAATGATGGAGATCTTTGCTGCGTCCAAGAGGCTCGCCCCAACCGAACTCGAGATTCCCGAGAAGACCGACACCGCAAACAAGCCTCAACCATCAGAGGAAGTCCAAGTGAAGGCCATCGACCTTGGGACGGGCGATAGCAGCAAGACTACCATGATCGGGGCGGGTCTTGACCCGAAATAGGAAGACGCGCTCGTCAGCTTCCTCCGGGCTAACCGAGACATCTTCGCATGGAAGCCAGCGGACATGCCAGGGGTGCCCAGGAGGCTGATCGAAACGTCGACCCTAAAGCTACCCCCAAACGGCAACACCTTCGCCGTTTCGCCGACGACCGACGGGATGCCATCAAGAAGGAACTCACCAAACTACTCGCGGCGGGCTTCATCCGTGAAGTCTTTCATCCTGAGTGGCTCGCCAACCCCGTCCTCATCCGCAAGAATCACACCAACGAGTGGAGGATGTGCGTCGACTACACCGACCTCAACAAACACTGCCCCAAAGACCCCTTCGGGTTGCCGCGGATTGATCAAGTCATCGACTCCACGGCGGGCTGCGACCTGCTCTGCTTCCTCGACTGCTACTCCGGGTACCACCAGATCACTATCAAGGAAGAAGACCAGGAGAAGACCGCGTTCATCACCCCGTTCGGCGCCTACTGCTACACGACAATGTCGTTCGGGTTGAAGAACGCCGGCGCCACCTACCAACGAGCTATCCAGGTTTGCTTCAAGAAGCAGCTCAACAAGAACGTCAAAGCCTACGTGGATGACGTGGTCGTCAAGACCAGAAACTCCGATACGCTCATCGCCGATCTTGAAGAGACTTTCGCATCCCTGCGAGAGTACCAATGGAAGTTCAACCCCAACAAGTGCGTCTTCGGCGTACCATCTAGGAAACTACTCAGCTTCATCATCAGCCATCGTGGCATCGAAGCCAACCCCGAGAAGATCTCCGCCATCACCAACATGAAAGCTCCAACCTACATCAAGGATGTCCAGAAGCTGACCGGGTGCATGGCGGCCCTGAACAGATTTATCTCGAAGCTTGGAGAACGGGGACTACCCTTCTTCAAACTACTCAAGCATCAAGAGAAGTTCACGTGGACCGCGGAGGCTAATCAAGCTCTGGCGCAGCTCAAAGACTTCTTGTCTAAGCCACCGGTCCTCATGGCTCCTTGCAAAAAGGAGCAGCTACTGCTCTACCTCGCTGCGACTACTCATGTGGTCAGTACTGCCATCGTCGTCGAGCGGCAGGAAGAAGGCCACGCCTACCCAGTCCAGCGACCAGTCTACTTCATCAGTGAGGTTCTGTCAGAGTCCAAGGCACGGTACCAGCCGGTCCAGAAGCTACTCTACACAGTGCTCATCACCTCGCGGAAGCTACGACACTACTTCCAGGAGTACCCGATTGTTGTTATCACCGACTACCCGCTCGGTGACATACTCCGCAATCAGGATGCTACTAGAAGAATCTTCAAGTAGGCGGTCGAACTCGGCGCCCTCAACATCGACTTCAAGCCACGTACTGCTATCAAGTCCCAGGCACTAGTCGACTTCACGGCAGAATGGCGGGAGAATCAGCTACCAACTCCAACCGAGCGCCCAGAACACTGGGTGATGTACTTCGACGGCTCACTGAAGCTCGAAGGGGCAGGTGCAGGGGTACTACTGATCTCTCCAAAGGGCGAACAACTCAAGTACGTCCTGCAGATCTTCTGGAAGGTCTCAAACAACGAAGCCGAGTACGAAGCCCTACTTCACGGGCTCCGCCTCGCAATCTCTTTGGGCATCAAGCGGCTACTAGTCTACGGCGACTCCGCAGTGGTCATCAACCAAGTCAACAAGTCTTGGGATCGCAACAAGGAGAACATGGACGCCTACTGTCTGGAAGTCCGCAAGCTCGAGAACAAGTTCTACGGTCTTGAGTTCCACCACGTCGTCCGCGACAACAATGTTGCCGCGGACGTCCTGTCGAAGCTTGGTTCTACTCGCGCGCAAGTACCTGCTGGAGTCTTCGTCCACGAGCTTCACGTGCCATCCATCCCGGAGTCAGTGCCAACGGCCACTGACCCTGTCCCACCACAATCCGGCCAGGAGGTCATGATGGTTGACGTGGACTGGAGACAACCCTTCATCGACTACATCCGCGAGCAGAAGGTCTCATCCGACAAGAACTTGGCCGAACAACTCGTCCGCCGAGCCAAGGCCTACGTACTAGTCGGAGACAAGCTCTACAGACGAGGTGCTACTTCCGGAGTACTCATGAAGTGCATACCTTGAGAAGAAGGCAAGGATATCTTGGAGGAGATCCACAAAGGTGTCTGCGGCAACCACGCGTCTTCTCGAACGCTAGTGAGCAAGGCTTTCCGACGAGCTTTCTACTGGCCCACAGCTCTGGCCGACGCTGAAGAACTCGTCCAGGAGGGCCTTGTACTGATCGTCAGTACAGTTCGCTGCAAGTCCACCAGCGACTACGTTCACTGGAGCCTTGGGAAAATATGACTTTATGTATGGCAAGACTTGGTTCGGGATCGACTTCGCCAAGTGCTTGACATACATCGCCAGACGACCGGGGGCTTCCTTCAACCGGTCCACCAGTGGAGCAATCTTGGGCCCGCCCGGGTGTGGCACCAGCAGCCTTGCAATGGGTAGCGCGGCTTCCTCAAGTTCCTTCAGCTGGCCCCGCAGCTTCTCGCAATCTTCATTGAGCTTCTGCAAAGATTTATAGCAATTGACAAGGTCACGGTCTGAGGCTTCACGAAGCTCCATGTGCTTGATACACTCATGGCGCAACTGAGCGTACTCATACTCAAGTACCTCTCTTTTGTCGGTCTCACGATACACGATGTTCTTCAAGTTCGTCTCCGACGCCTTCAGCTGGTCGACCCTTTCTTCAAGCTCTGCAGTTAACTCATCACACTGTCAGATTACACCAAGGTACCCTAATAAGTACTCAAAGGCTTTGGCGGGAAACATACCTTTATTCTTTTGGCGCAGCGACTTGTTTTTCCGAATCAAGTCGTCCCTCTTCACCTGCATCTCTTGCACTTCATTATGATATTGGGCGAAGGCACCGTCGAGCTTGGATTGGAGCAGCGCAGAATGTTTCTTCGACTTATCGAGCTCCTTCTCCAAGGCTTTGACACGAAGGACTGTGTCGCCGTACCCCTTCAGCAGCTCGGACTTCTCGCGGGATCTTTCAACAATATCCTGTGTAGACAGAACAGTCAAACGGGTACTTCGTATTTCGTCGTGCAAGATTACTCGAGGTATTCGCAACGTACCTTGACCCACTGCTGGGTACGCCGCCATGACTCCATGTTCAGAGCAACAACGGCCGGATCGACAAGATTGTTGTGATGCCCCAGGTTTTTAATCAGCCTCATTAGTGCTAATGACCGGATCAGCTGAGTCAAACCTGCTGACAATGGTCAAACCACGGTCAACCTGGGTCATCACCTCGAAAATCTCGTCAACAATCCCTAATGACCTTCTTGATCAAGTCTACACACACTTGTGGTCAAAGTTTGGTCAAACATCTAGTCAACCATAATGTCTTTGAACGTCCTCCGGAGCTTTTGCCGCGTTCTCCAAATTTCACCTAAACACTTCAAAATCTCCCAATATAAAAGTTGTCCAGTTTTTCGAGGGACACAACTTTCATGTTGGATGGCATTTCAAATTTTGAGTGGAAAAGGGTGGAAAACTTGGTCAACTGCAGCAGCTCCTGTTCACCGGAATCGAGTGGCATTCAAAGTTTGGCAGCAGTTTATGCAAAATCCATTGCTCAAAACCCCTATGAGCCTTTGTAAAAGTTGTAGGGGGTAGTGAGATCTACAACTTTGGTATGTACACCTCGAAGCACTTCAGTTGCAAAATTTAGAGTAAAACACGGTCAAACGTGGCTGCACCGAAACGTGTCGTGCCAGAACGCGCGACGTCGCGCGCGCCACCGCCTTCCCGCGCTCCAGAGCGCGCCGCCACGCGTCGCCGCCGCCACGCCGCCGTGCGCCGCCGTACACGTGTACCGAGGCGGGCCCGCGACCACCGGTCCGTGCGCCGCACCCTCGGGATGTACCCCTGTGCCACGCGGAGCTCCCGCACTCACCGCCCGGCCGCACCGCCGGTTAACCGTCGGTCTGTCCGTGTCCCTCCCTGCCGCTTGCGCCTGCCGAGGCCAGGTCGTCGTACGCGCGCATTAACGCAGGAGGATCCTTAGCAACGAAGGCAGGACTCCCTCTCCCACTCGCCGCCTATAAAACCCGCTCGCCGCTCCTCCTCGCGTGCGCCTGGCCGTCCGCCGAGCCGCCATGGCTGCCTCCACGGGGAACTCCCGGTCTCGCGCCACCACCGGCCAATTTGAGCGCACCACCGCCACCGTGGACCTCCACCCCAACCTCCCGAGCCATCTGTTGCCCCGCCGGCGACGCAGCTTCGCCGGAGCACTAGCTCCCGCGGCGGCCACCGCCCCGCTCCGCCGGCCGCACCCTCCGGTGGCCCCTCTGCCCCAACCGAGCCCAAGAATCGAGCCCAGGGGACCTACGGGTCGCCCTCCGCCCACGCCCAGCCGGCCATGGCCGCTGGCTGGCCGGAATTGCCGGCCGGACCGCCGCTGGCCTCCCCGGGGACTACATTGCGAGCGCCACTTTATTTCCAGGGGCCTGGGTGCGAACCAAGGGCGTAGTTGTGAATCTGCAAAAGTTCCAGGGACCTCCTTGTAAGTTGTTTCTTAAATAGTGTTGCAGTTTTGGCTGAAACTTAGGAAATTCGTAGAAAATCAAAGAAAACTCACAAAAATGCAAACTCAATTTTGTTGGACTCCTCGTGAAAAACCCTACAACTTTCCTAAAGGATGACCATTGTTTTGCCTGATAGTTTTTGCATGAAAAATACAAAACTGATAAACCTAGATCTGTTGTACCTCCAAATCCACTTGTGATCTATAGCTGAATTTTGGATATGTTGCTAGACATGTCATGTATAGACTCTGGACCAAAGTTTGCTCAAAGTTGTTGAACAGATCTTTTATTATGAATTACTTTGCATTTATGCTATTTCTGCTTTACTGATTTTTGTAGCAAAATATAAATTGAATTTTTGTGCTCAACTTGTGGCTATGTTCATGTTATGCCTAGATGCAACTTTCCTAAATTTATCATGAATTTTATCTCTGTTATAAATATTTAATCTTGTTTTATGCTTAGATTTGCATTTAAATGCATAGTTTAATTTTCAAATATGTTTGTGATGCACATGCTGGTGTTCTGGTCTTGTTTTAGGCCAGAGTAGCTGTAAGGTTGGTTTTGGGTACAGGAGCACTTTATTTATTTATTTATGCATTTCCTTTAATTTAAATGGCTAGGAAATGTCACCTTTGCATGTATAGGTTTTGTAGCTCTTTTAATGACCAAACTTGATCCAGTGGTTGCTTAGTAGATTTTAGGCCAGCAAGGACCCCTGTCCGTGTTTGTATATTTTATTTGTGCTTTTAAAAGTTAAGGAGCACATAAGCTTGTTATTAGAAGTTAATTAGGAAAATGTGTCCTTTAACCTTGTGACCCTTGTAAATGGTTGCATAGCTTAATTTTAGGGTCTTTTAATTCACCCTTGCTGTTTGAGAATTTAAATTGGAATTATTTACATAGATGTGCACACAATTGCTATTAAAAGATTGAATAATAAATCTCACATGAAATAACAATCATGAAAGTAAACATTAATTAATTGTTGGTCAAAGATTAAACCCTTGTCCATAATAACCTTAATGAAAAGGAATTAATAATTAATTGTTTGTTAAGGTGAATGTGGCCAACAAGAGTTGGATGAAATAATTAATCTATCACTCCACCTGAACCCTGCATTGCATTCCGTGTAGAGCTTCCTGACGGTAACTACGCGCTCGTGCCGGAAGCCGAGGAAGGAGGAGCTGACGCGGAGCTGCAGTACGTGGAGGTGATCGATGACACCGAGGACCCTCAGGCTAACCCTACTGACGAAGGCAAGCCCCGGTGCATTAACCAAGTGTTTTTGAAACTTTATGCAACTATCTATGGATGATTGTGCATTTACGTTCAGAAGTTGAAATGAAACCCTAGATGCATGATCCCGAGGTACCTATGTCTTTACTAGTATGATAGGTCGATAGCTGCTATGCTATAGGACCGTTACAAGTCGAGTGATGCTTGTCACTCGCGAGAATAGGTTCTTATGTTGGAATCATAAGATCTCCTTAAATGGATTGCTCATGTGGTAAGAGCATGGGATGTGGGCTCCGGTCCAATGGCTTTCGTCGGTTAAGTGTTTGAACGTACTAAGCACTTGTCGGAAATGGGTACGGTAAGCCTAGTACCTTAACGAGACGGTAAGGGATTTTACTGTGACTAATCTTGGGATGTGTCCCCCGGCTAGCTACCGGTGGTGCATGTGCGATGCTGGGTGCCTTGCGGGGTATACCAGATAGCCTGTACCGAAGACTGTGGCCTTTTATCCCGAACCGAGGACTTTTGGGAACCGCCTGGTGGTTGTCCTCATGGGGGCACCCTACCGTGTGTTTAGGTCTACCTTGCAAGGTTTAAATCAATCGATTGTCGGCCTCTCACCGTTATCTGAGACTACTTACTCCACTGGCCATGAGATCCCTAACGATGGAAGTTGATGAATATTTATGCTTGATTAATTGTTTGCACAACTTATGCTTGCACTAGCTTGCTAATTTAGAAAGGAATAATCAACTAGAACTTGTGCTAAAATATTGAAAGTAAGGACATACTCTTTGTTGCTTTTCAGCAAAAGAAACCCCATTGGCCAAAAAGCCTTTCATGTCTAGAGTTGGTAATGTAGTTGTCACCGACGGGTAAGTCTTGCTGAGTATTAGTATACTCAGCCTTGCTATAATCTGTTGCTTCAGGTAATGCCTTTGCTGATGTGTGGCCTGGAGAGATCCCGCCTGGCTGGGAGCTGGAGTGGGTTGAAGACGATGAATGAAGGCATCATGGCAGGCCTCCCGTGATGTTTCCTCGTGCCGTTTAGTTTAATTCCGCTGTTTTCAAAATTCTGAACTTTGTTATCATGTCAAAAACTTCGGTTTGTAATAATTAAGCCCTTCGGGGTAAATTTGGATGTTAATCATATGTTGTTCTCTGGACTCGCCTTCGCGTGAGTTTTAATGCATATATGTCGATCCTTGTTGCTATGTAAGTGATTCCACCGGGCGTTAACCCGGCAACTAACGACAGGATGATACTTTATTATCGCTTAATGACCAAAGTGGATTGGTTTAGGCGATAGTACGGTATTTTCCTGGGCGGGTTGTCACAATTGTCTTCCAGCAGCTCAAGACCCCCGCGGCTCGAAGATGCCTCCTCCGCCATGGCCGCCGAACGGATCGGCGCGGCTTCCTCTATGATGGGCGAGTGGACGACTACGTCCGTGCTCGTCCCGTGGAGCGGATCGTCCTGCACTTCCGCACCCGACTCGGGGGCCACCGCAGTCCCTAGCTCGGGGGCTGTTTCTTCCGCCGTCCCGGCCACCGGTCCTGTGGGCTCCAACTCCACAGTAGTTGTTTCCATGGCCACGGCTTCAGGAATCAAAGTTCCCTCAGCTTGTGCTCCTAGCACAATGAGTACACGCAGTCAATCTCAGCGGCTCCGACTACTATGCATGATGACTACCAGTGGTGACAGGACACATACCTTCAACCAAGGTGGCTTCCTCCAATGTCGACCCCACCGCGACTTCAGTCTGTGGCGGCGGCGTGGGTTCGCGCTCCTCCGCCGAGCGGCCCTCTCCGTCGGCTGGAGTGCTGGTCTCCTCACCGTCCCACGACAGCTCCGTGGATTTCCTGAATCACGAAGTATCAAGTCAGCAATACAAGTCTGCCGTCTACACGACTACTTGAAAGTTCACAAGCACTTACAGTGTTGACCGCACCACGGTCACAGTCGGAGCACCTAGTATACTGGCAATATCAACTATGCCAGCCTCAGCGGCAGCTCCGGCCTCAACAGACGCCTCCTCCGGTTGCTCCACAGCTGCAGCCAGCGGAGGGTTTCGTCCTTCTTCAACTGATGGCTGCGGCTCCGCAGCGCCGGTCTCCTGCGGTACCGCTGCTGGCACGACTTCTTTGGTTGACGGAGGCAGGCTGATACTCCTCTCAGCTGCCGCCCCCACGGTGTCTAGGACCCCCTCGATGCCCTGGTCTACGGGGTCCGGGGAGGGAATATCCTGCAAAATTACAAGACAACTCATCAGCACACGACTACTTATCAGCTGTGCTCGACTACCCTAGTCGCGGTGTTTACCTCTTGGTTGGTCGTCTCGGAGATCTTCAGCTTCTTCATGGCGCGTTTCTGCGCCACGTTGCGAGGCCTCCTTGGCGGCACCGGCAGGTTAGCCTCGAGACTCGACGGCCTCTCGATGATGACTGGGACGTCTGGCATCCCAGCTCGGCTGAACCTGGAGCGCAGCTGGAACCTTTGCTGCAGTGTTTCTTCATCTTCATCGTCATCAGAGCCGGACTCGATGACAACGGCGTCACTGCCTTCACCGACTTCGCGGCGTTCCTTCTTCTTGCCCTTCTCCTCCGGTTGCTCCACAAGTCGCGGAGGGGAAGTCGGGACTGAGACGTATTTCGCCACGTCATCCTACAACATGTAGCACATATGAGTACGACTACTTCAAAGCAAATCAGTACTCGGGGGCTTATGTCACGACTACTGACCTGATTTGGCGGCCGTGCCGCAGAGTACTCTGGCACCGGGCACGGTGTGTACGGGGGCATATCCTTGAAGATCTTGCCCAGCCTCTCGACGATGACGTGGTCCTCTACTTCAAAGCCAGGCATCCGGGACGTATCCTTGTCGCTGGTGTACTGGTACCCGAGGGTGTCTCGTGCCATCAGTGGCTGCACCCTCCTCTTCATGAAGCTGAAGGCCACGTGTTCGGCCCTCAGTCACGCTTCTCGCAAGGCCTTGATTTTCTTCAGCAACTCCGGAAGCTGAATACCCTCTTGCATGGTGGGCCCTATGTTCCACCACAGCTTGTGCTTCGGTTGACACCCGCTCGGCTTCGGCAGCTCAGGATGGTGGTTGCTGATGTAGAACCACTTGGCCTTCAGTCCTGGTTCGACTCTATCAACTTGTAGGACAGGTACTGGTCAGCGGCGTCTTCACGCATCTGGATACCGGCACCTCCGACTACTCGTGTGTCGTTGGTGCTCGGTTGCGGCTTCAACCGGAAGAACTTCCGAAACAGCACCCAGTGGGGTTTGATACCCACAAATGCTTCGCAGAAGTGGACAAAAATAGAAACATGGAAGATTCCGTTGGGGTTGAGATTAAGGTACTCGATGCCGTAGTACCTGAGCAGACCCTTGAAGAAATCACTGGCGGGGAGCGCCAATCCGCGCTCTACGAACCGGGCGAACATTGGGATTTCGTCCGGGTTCTTCTCCATCGGGTACGGATCGCCGGTGGCGGTGCACCATAGATCCACCTCCTTCTCACGAAGGAACCCGCTGTTGACCAAGGCGAGGAGGTTCTCGGTCTTCAGTTTCGCCTTCTTCCACTCCTTCGCCGGATTGGGGCGAGGGGACGAAGGTGGCGACGCCGATGACTGGCCGGCATCCCCGGTTTCTTCATCGCGGCTCCTTTTCTTCGACGCACCGGTCTTCTTGCCCTTCGCTGGAGACCCCTTCATTCTCCAAATGACGGGTGTCTTCACTCGCATTCGCTCGGGGGCTATAGCGGCGGGTGAACTGCGGCGGCGCGAGCAAATGGATCTAAGTCTCTGCGCGGCGGCGGCGGCAGCAGAGGAGCAGAGGAGGCGGCGATTCAGATCTAATCTGAGGAATGCAACTGCTAGGACTGAAAAACCCTAAGGGACTCACTGGTTATTTATAACCGGCCCCAGCGGCTCGGTTCTCAGCGGGCAGATAAGGCGCCAGACGGGTGACCTAGCGGCAGCAGCATGACTCTTCAACTTTCAGTACTCTTCAACTTCCATCTCGGGGGCTCGACTACTTCAGATGACCTCAGTGGGATACAACCAGATTCAAGACCCACTCAGGACACTTTCTACAATCAAGATGACCCTTTAATTCGAGAGGAAGTACTCGACTCAAGGCTCGGGGGCTCCGTGCCACGTGTCCTTCGGTTTTTTCTCCGGATTTTTCGGGATAAGATTGGCAGAACTTCAGACTGACCCTCTGCTTGAATCTACGATTCGACCTAAGGCTCGGGGGCTACATTCCATATGGAATGCGATTCTCCGAATCGCATTTTCCATATGGTTTCTTCATCAAGACATCACGAGTATTATAGAAGACCTTCGAGAGAAGCACTCGGGGACGCTTGGGGACTACTCAAGAAGACTTCAAGACTACTCAAAGATCAGCTGGAGTACCTTCCAGCCTCGGGATGGTTCAAGCATTCTTGAGGACTTTCGGCTTGTGGAACTTGGGGACGCTCAAGGACTACTTGCCAAGGCCATCAAGACTACTCGAAGACATCCTGCTCGACTACAAAGTACTCGGGGGCTTGTCGTATGGACATCCCTGGGCCCACTACTCTGGTGGGTACCAGGACCGACTACTCGGTGGGCCCCTGGGACTACTCAACTTGGGCAAAACGGCACCTACTGGCGTGGAGCGCAAGGACTACAGAGGGATAGTACTCGGTTAGGAAGCTACACATGTCCGGATCCATGTAAAGTACTCCTAGCCGTACACGACTAGTACTCTCCCCTCAAACCGACTTGTAACCCTGCCTCCCAGACTATATAAGGCGAGGCAGGGACCCCTATCTCTTCATCTGCATCACCTTGTAAACACACCTAATCAATCCAGAGCTACGCAGCATACAGGACGTAGGGTATTACGCACCTCGCGGTCTGAACCTGTCTAAATTGTGTGCCACGTGTCTCTCCTTCGAGTTACCGATCTCGGTGAGGCCACATTCATCTACCTCGGGTACTCCCCTTGGTAGGTTGCCGGTCTAAAACACCGACAATGTAGTCAAGACCTCTCTTGAGGTCGGAGGAACATCGCTTGCTATCAGGTCGTCCTGATAGCGTCCATGACCTCTCTGAGGTCGGTGGACTTCTCAACACTATACCTGACCTTCTCAAGGTCGGTAGACACCTAGATGACATCAAAACAGGTCGTAGGGGATTCTCCCTCTGCAAACGATATTGCACACGATTCGACAAAAGAGTGTGAACTTTACATACGTGACTCCATGTCTACATGGTCGTTGCAAGCCCCCATCTGGTCCTTGACCAGTTACAAGATAAAAACAAGATCATCCCCATAATGGGCATGATTAAAGACTTGAGCTACCTAGAGCGAACCTTGCCATGCTTTCTGCTATAGCAGGGTACATCACAAGTTTTCTTCTAGTTTCAGGACCTTCGTGGAGACTTCTCGCGGACCGGCGGCCCAACGCTGCTCCTAGCAGGTCGTTCAGAGCCCCCGATTTGGCCATGCAGATGCGCGCTTCACCCAGAGTCACCAACAAGCCAAATAGCATTGTTTGTCGTTGCAAACAATGTTGCCAGTTCCCTTTGGCCTTCGGATCCAGTCGGAGACGCCAAGGTGTAGGATGGGAGAATCATGTGTCTACCACTGATTTTTCCCTCCTGAATCCTTCCACCTTCCCAAGGGGGTACTCTTGGGTGCAAGGGAAAACGCTCATCGCGGTGCTCCACACTTCGCAAGTATTCTTCTAGCCTCAACTCTCTACAATTTCTTTCTTCCACACTCCGGTGGACGAAGGCATGCCCACGGCATGATATCTGGCTACAATGAAACTCCACGATCTTCTCTATGGCGATAGCTTTGCCTCTGGGCGTTGGCTCTATTTATAGGCGAGTCCCGCACTCGGTCGACCTTCACACTGTGTGCATGTGACCTTGGTTACTGTACGCATGTGAAGCTTCCGTCATTCTCCCCCTGACACAAGGCGACAAAGATAGGTGTCTGCACCTGACGCAATGCGCATTGTTCGCATGTGAGCTCCCCCCAATTTCACCGCCCGTGACCAGCACAGTATGTGCCTTTGCCGGACTTTGTCTGTTGCGCTCGGACAAATATCTTTTTGTCGGATGCGATTTTGTCACGTTGTGCTGAGTGAGATGGCTGGCGACCTCTTGCTACTTTGCGCTATTGCCCCCATGAACCTACAGCTCACACCTCCAACTAGCCTGACTCCGCATCAGACGGCCCAGCTGCCACATGGTCTTGAACCTGCTAGTTCTACGACCTCTTCGAGTCTACGACCTGCTACGACCTCCTCCGACGATATTCGCACCCGCTATGGCTCTGCGTCTTATTTGCACCCTCTGTGGCTCTGCGTCCTGGTGCACCCGCTACGGCTCTGCACGTAAACAGACCTTGTACCAATTAGTCTATATTTCTGTCTTCCGAGCAGAATGGTCGTAGGTTCGATTGAAGACCTTCCAGGGTAGGCGTGCCTCGCTGCTCTGCCAGATTCGTCTGGGCGCCTGGAGTCCAGATCAACCACGTCTATGATATTCTACGATTTCGATGGGCCTCCTGAAGATCGGTGCGCCTAATACCCTGGTAAACAATACAAACGAGATCATGGCTCCGCTGGATAATTGGCAGTTATGCTGGTTGTCTGGGCACCAAAATAGCCTTTCCAGAGGTCGGCGTGCCATAGTTCCTAGGTCCTTCACGACCTCGGTGCTGCTTTGGCCCCGCCAACCTAGTTGGACGCCCTGGATGCGTGACCTCCTGCAGGTCGATGTGCGTTTTTTTAGCCCTACCAGCCTGTTATGGACACCATTGGAAGGATTGCTTCAAGGAATGAAGGCCTTCTTGTGGGGTGCGCGCCAAATCAACCCTGCCATGTATCTCCGAAACTTGGGCGCTATTAGCGTGAGACCTTCTTGAGGTCGGCATGCCTCGAGTGGCTCTACCAGACTCTTTGCAGTCATGCAAGATATCTGGGTGTATCTACAACTGATCCTCCACAACTACAACAAAAACCGCCTCTCTACGACCAGGACTACTTCTTCTTTTTGACCATCAAAGCAGTCTTGCTGCCTACTTCAATGCTCGGGGACTACTATACGAGTGCATTTTTCAAACGCCCTCTAGTTCTCCTCAGCGCTTCGACCTTCTGGGAAACCTTGTTTCTCATCAAGTCGGCTCTTGAGCTGATTTCTTCTTCTCCTTTTTTGGATCATCAAAGCAGTCTTGCTGCCTACGTCAATGCTCGAGGACTACTATACGAGAGTGTTTTTCAAACGCCCTCTGTTTTTTCATCGTCGCTCCAACCTATCGGAAGCCCGCTTCCATTAGGTCCTCACTTGACCTCGCTACACTCAGGATTCTACAATCTGGTCGGCTATTAAGACTTGTTCTTTTTGGACCGACGTGCACGCTTATCGACCTGTCGATAGCTTCACGACTTCGTCATGATTCCATCCAGTTCGACGCGCCTACACATCGCTCAGAGGCTTGTGGGACATGGGTACCCTGGGGTCCCCACCGACCAGTCTCACGACCGTCCCCGACAAGTGGGTCCGGCCCACCAGAAGACCAACCGACCTGACAGTGGGCCCAACAGACCTGATCTGTGGTCCTCACGACCTCCTGAAGAACTTATCTGGAACGACTACAAGACTTGGAGTGCAAGACAAGACAGCGGTGGATCCGACAGGCAGTCCGGGATATATGAAAATAGTTATAATCAACTAGACTTAGGTCTCCCGGTCGTAACCGACCAGGAGTCAGGGCGCCGACCTTGTCCGCTGGCCAATATAAGGCGGGCAGGGCGACCCCCATTGTATCAATCAATCCTCAAGCAATCTACACCAACAACTGGACGTAGGGTTTTACTCTCCGGAGACCCGAACCAGTATAAACTCGCCGTGTTTCGTGTGCTCCCGCATAACTATCGAGTCCTTAGCTTCTGATCGCCCCCAACCGAATCTAAACCACCGGGATTAACCTCCCTGTGGACTGTCCGGATCTAAACCTCCGACAGGGATAATTTGGCCAAGAGACAAGAGGTTAGGGACAAGACCTGCCTCTTGTGTGAGGAGACAGAAATTAGTCGGCACCTGTTCTTTGAATGTGTGGTAGCCAAAAGAATGTGGGCTTGTCTTTCTAGTATTCTGGGCAGAATTTTAGGTGCAACTTTTGATAGTATTGGTAGCTGCTGGGTAAGCAATAAGAAGTTCGTTTTAGTTAACATTATTAGCTCTGCTGCCCTTTGGGGTTTATGGAAGCTAAGAAATAATTTGTGTTTTCAGAACTCTACTTGGATAAGTATGAGGTATCTCCTGGAAAGGATAGCAGGACTAGTGCAAAACTGGTCGATCCTTTGCCCCGCCGACAGGAAGGGGGAACTGGAAGAAATCATCCTGAAGATACGCTCATCGGCAAGAAGTCCAGAGAGGCTTATGATTTGAAGCTGGAGGCCAAATCTTTAAGCATGAAGCTTTGGATCTCCCAGCTGCTGGAACTGGAGACTTCGCTTTCCTAAATGAGAAGGCCGCAAGCATTGCACGCTTGCCTGATACTTTCTGCTGTTTTCTGTTATCTGTGTTTAATTTGGCTCCACCTTTGCGCGCGGGGGAAGGTGCCCCGGTTCTGTGTGAGCAGGTAGCTCCAGGTAAACTCCATGTGAAAACTTTGCTCTGATGCATGTATCAGGCTTGCTGTAAAAACTGAATGTTCTTTGTGGTCTTTTAAGTAAGACTGGGGTGTGAGCCCTAGAACTCTAAAATACCAAGAAATGCAGATGCTTACTGGCAGTATGAGTTTCTGGGTTTTTTTTCTCCCACAGCAAGATTTTGTGCTATGCTCAATCTCGATCGGATGATCTGTCTGCTTCAGCACTTCTGCTGCTATAAGTTGGCAGGGAAAGATGTTCAGCATCTCACAAAGAAATGGTCAGGTATTTCTTTTAATTTAAACCTGATAATTGCTCTCGATGAGAGAGTAGCCGATCGACTGGTACCAAAATTTATATTATCCAGAATTGAATGAGCTTAAAGTCATAAATAATCAGGAAATATAGTGATTATTTTTATTACATACAGTGTACAGTCAGGATACATATATAGATTTGTTTGCCTGTAGAGGATCTTGCAGTTAGAAATAATCAGCGTGATTATCCAAAAAAAGAAAAGAAATAATCAGCTTATATGGCTGCAAAGATATCGAGCCTCCAAGGTAAAACAGAAACTGCTAGTACGAACTCTTTCCTGTGAGACCGTGACAACGAAAGAGGACCTTTGGTTTTAAAAAATGCTGAAAAGAGAGTACACAAGGATGTGTTTACGATGGACGAAAAGGTACATGGACTAAAGAAGGAGTGTCTCAAAAATCGAAAGCATCCAGGGACCTATCTGCACGCGAGAAGGACCTATTTGCAAGGGGAGAAGACAAGGTAGGGACCTATCTGCACGCGTGAAGGACCTATTTGCAAGGATGAAAGACACGATAGGGACCTATTTGTAAGAAAAACTAACATACCCAAGGTCCGGTGCGTAAATCCTGGGACCAAAGAGGTATGTCTCAAAAATCAAACGCATCAGGGACCCATCTGCACGAGCGAAGGACCTATTTGAAAGGGGAAAAGACGCGGTAGGGACCCATCTGTAAGGAAAACCAACGCAGGCAGGGACCAGCGCGTAAATCTCAAAAAAATTTGGATCATTTCTCGATATGTGTGTGTCATTCTTGCACAGGAGCCATGCTACTTTTATCAGATGTCTAAGAAGAAACAACACAACAGCCGCGCTCTGGCTTATAAGCTGGTTCATCTCTCGTCAAACAGACGAGGTGGTACTATGGCTTTGGGACTGTGATTCCTGTGGCGGCGGCGACGGAAAGCCGAGAATCCCGCCAAACGCTTCACGATAGACGCGTTTATCCTCACCACAGTCGCGGGCAGTAGCTCACTTTTTAACTGGAACGCTGCTTATTCAGGAAGCGAGGGAATCGATGATTATCTCCATCGCGATTTTGAGTATTGCGCGACTGGTGACCACGGAAACAAACAGCTATGGCTTGGTGCCTTGGTCCTTCCGCGCGTGCGGCGTTCACGCGTTCTCTGGGCAGTGCGTGGGCTTGTTTGTTTTCATAGGCCCATTTAACGTAGCCACATGGGCCTCTTTGTTCTGCTGCCCCCAGCAGTCAGCAGGTGTTTGAGTTTGCATTTTTTTTCCAATTTCTTTTATCAATTTTTTTCCACATGAGCCTGTGCACTGCAGTCTGCAGATTTCTTTGTGCTTGGTGTATGGAAAGTACAAAGAGAAAAAGGTCCGTTACGTGTCATCAACGCACACACAACCTTGCAAAGAACGCCTGTGCGTTACGCATGCAAGATGGCTGCAAGCGAAACCCTGTCGTGCGTGACCACGAGCAACGGCCCTCGACGGTCTGTTTCCTCGTGTGATTCGGAGAATCGCATTCACATGCTCCACTCCATGCAGCCCCTACATACCTAGTCATCACCTTGTACATTGGATTCCAAAACAATACGCCCATGTAAACTGAATGCTGGGATACACAGGCAGGCAGACACAGCTGGTCCATTGACAAGTTTTGTAAAATTGTACTAGTAAAATACACGTGCGGCACGCACGTGTCTAAAAACACAATAAATAAAATAGATATGTGTGTATCAAAAAAATACTCATCAAACGTAGACATTTCATTACGTTTTTAAAATAGAGAATTATTTGACGCAACTATATATAATGTAGTATATAACATATTTAATCCTTCATAGCCTGCTCGCGTCACATGCACATCATTTATATGCTTCTAAAACATCTCTATACACAATGTTCTTAGTTTTCTTCCCGATTGGATCAGCTAGAATGTTAGGTTTGGCCAAAACCCACGTCGTGTTACGCCCAACTCCTCTAGACAATGCTACATGTAGCTGATCATGAGAGAATACCGGTTCAGGAAGGTATATTCCAACATTTGGAATGGTTTGTCCCTGAGCCTTGTTGATAGTCATCGCAAAACTTAGTCTGATCGGGAACGGCTTCCTTTTCAACTTGAATGGTAGCGTCACATCTTCAGAAGGGGACATAGGTATCCTTGGAAGAAAAACCTGCTTGCCAGCATGTTGCCCGTTAACAGTCTCAGCATCAATTACAAAACTCCTAACAACCAAACGGGTGCCATTGCAAAGACCATTGTGTGGATCAAGATTGCGAAGTAGGATCACTGTGCAGTTTTTCTTGATTCTGAGCTCATGAGGAGGCAAGCCATTAGGAGTGATAGAATTTAGAAAATCAAGTGGATAGGTGTTGGTAGTGTCATCATCGACCGTGTCATGGCTGAAGTACACCTTTTCCTCCCCAGGGAACAGTTCAATCATCCTAGCATTGATAGCATCCACGTGCTCATTCCTAGTGGACAGGATTGCCCGCTCTCGCAAATACTCTGGTGATGTGCAATTACCTTTTAGATCGGGAAACACATGCTTTATAAGAATATCGACATACTCGTCAGACTCATACTCAACCATAATGTCATCAGGCAGTTGCACATAATCATGAGCATCACTTTCTTCTCTTCCATTACCAATCCTTAGTAGAAAATCAGAGTATCATGAGTCACTTTGTGCTCTCATGTTTTGAGTCAACTGGATCTTAATAATTTTTCCCCATATATACGACCTCAGCAGGGTTGCATCTATAATCTACGCTCTAGTACCACGTGGCACGACAGGAAGGACTTGTCTAAAGTCACCTCCAAACACAACAATCTTTCCACCAAAAGGGTCACTACAATCCATTATATCCTGCAAAGATCTATCAAGGGTTTCAACAGCTTGTCTCTTGGTCATGGCCACTTCGTCCCAAACGATTAATGATGTTGTCCGCAAAAGAGTTGTCGTACCACTCTGCTTTGAAAATTTGCATACGCTATTATCACTGAGTTTAATAGGGATCTTGAATCTTGAGTGGGCGGTACGCCCACCCGGCATGATAGATGCCGCAATACCAGAGGTTGCCGTTGCGATAGCAATGAGGTTCATAGATCTAATTTTGGCAAGTAACCCCTATACAAAAATGTTTTGCCAGTACGTCCAGGTCCGTCGACAAAAAATACCCGGACTCTATTCTGAATCACATGCTCCATGATTGCATCAAAACCACAACGTTGTTCAGCGTTCAATGATCCTATGATATTCAAATCCTCCTTGTCAAAAACAACATTCCTCTCCTTGGTTAGCTCCTTATAGTAATCTCTCGATGTATCTGTAACTGAGGTAAAAAAAGTTCATCACATATAATCCCTGAATTGAACATACTATAATTCAATTTAAATACGGTATGTACATAACATAAAACAACATTACAGTACAATAGTCAGAAAACCATGTGTGCACAATATAGTAGTTGTCATAAAAACATACAGTGTAAAAATATTCACCATATATAATCTGTAAACCTACCAAACAATATTTTAACTGAAATAGGTTAATAAATTGTAATTAGCATAACACAAAATTACAGCATGGTAGTCAAAAAGAGAGCCGTGTGAACACAATATAGTAGCCGTCAGAAAAAGTCAATGTCTAAATATGTAATCACTTAACTAGACGTTACATAATTTAATAAAAATAGTATATATTTATCTAACATAAAACATAATTATAGTTTAATAGTCATAAAAATAGAACCATAAAAGTATAGTATAGGAGCTATCATTCAAAGAGAACCATATATAATAGTAGGCGTCTATATATACTGTTAAAGGGGTACCTGACTCATCAAGATGGGGCAATCCAAAATTCTTTATGTCTTTCCCCATGGATCGCACGATGTCTGCTATGTCCCTCAGCACCAATTGCATTACCGATGCATCATCTCCATTATTGTGGCGGTAGTCTTCTGCCATTGATTCAAAGTGTTTATCCCAGAGTTTATGTATGTCACCATACTCACAAAACACAGCAATGATAGCAAACATGCGCCTTAATGCACAAGGCATTTGAAAGTAGGATGCTTCAGTCATCGCCTCATCGAGAGATCCATCACAGGTAATAAGACCAAGCTTCTCACAAGCATCTCTAAAGGTTGGGCACACGACACCTTGAACAGTTCTAAGCGACTCATACGATGTTGCACCTCTCACATGATTTAGAAGAATGCGAAGGTAGTACCTGCACCCTTCAGCTGGGTTCGCATAGACTAACCTTCCAATCTGGAAACGTTGTTTCCTCGGTTTCCAATATTTACCAGATTTGATCCATCTATAATGTTCTGGAAATTCCCTGTACAAATATTGACGTGCTTGGGATCTGCAATGTTCATCTTGAAGTATCCAGTTAGCATAGAACGCTGAGACTGAGCACGCTCTGCCACTTCTTCTAGGTTATCTGTATCATTAAATGGTACCATATGCATTCCAGGCAGATGTACTTGCATTTGAAGGACAGGCGGAGACATGTTGTACAATGGGAAACGATATAGCCGGTAGACTGCCTCTATTGCAGTAATACATCTTGCTTTTCTATACTACTTCACCTCATTGATCTCAATGGGACCATCTGAGTCTGATACCTCCACAGAGAATGAAGCACTGTCGTGTCCTTTGAATATGTATTTGTATATATATTTGATAGACTTGATGCTGCAACAAGCCTCAACATTGATATGACAGTTGTAACGCATCAATAGTATAGGGTTGTACGGACCCACCATCTGTTGTCTAACCAATAATTTCTCACAAAAACCTGATGACCATCCTCTCGTCTTCTATATAGTGGGTATGAATCTTTCCCCTGCTGCGTCTGGTCACAAAACTGTCGAGGATAATTGAAACGACACCCACCATCGATCATGCAGGGACATGATGGATTAAGTGTCCCACAAGGACCATGCATCATGTGAGTGCATACCAATCTATGAAGATCATGATATTTCTTTTCATCCAGCAACTCGGCTGAGATGTGCTTGTCGAAATCATCAGGTCCGTTAAGCTTTGATTTTTTTTCCATAATCAACAAGAAGTGCTCGTATGGTAGTCCCCTTTTTTGAAACTCCGTGACATGTGCCCAAGCCACAACTTTTCCAAAGTGACCCTTCACAATCATGAATTCATGAAGGTCCCATAGCTTAGCATGGTAGACTCTGACCACAACATCGGGTCTGTCTTGCGGGGTCTGGCCAGGTAGCAATTGTTCTGTAAAATCTGGCCAATAAGGATTGCATGTCATGGTTACAAAATAATCTGGGCACCCGTACCGTGCCACTAAAGCCATTGCATCCATAAAATGTGAATGAACGTCCCTATCAGAACCTGGGAAATCCTTTGATAGAACAATACGTTTACCAGCCTTTCTTGCATTCGCATCACCACTAGCCAAGCAGTCCATGATACCCTATGAAATAGCATACATACATAGTTAGGGTAAAAATAGACATATTTTGGTAGCTAATCTATTTAATAATTCACACTAACCTGGTACAAGTCAGCTCAAATAATTTTCTGATTATCAGGGTTGGAGTACCAATCAAGCCTCATTGATTCAATTTTTACGTACATATCAACAATCCATTGCTGGAACAGACGCCCACCATGGAAAAATATGTTAAACACACCATCTCGTATTTGCATTAGAAAACAATAATACTCCCGAGCGCTGACGTGATGCCTCGACCCTGGTTGTTTAGTTTCAGCGAAATGAATTTAAAAATCTAAGTAAACAAATACAACTACAATAAAGTAGACTAATAAACACTCACCACCATCATGATCATTTTCATCACCGTCATTGTCATAGTCAGCATTTCCATTGTCATCATCGTCAGCTTGGTTGGCTGCTACGTGACCCACATCGCACAGTTAAAAATGGATGAGCACAAAAATATTTAAAAAAGATGCAGCAAGCAATGTTATAATATTACATGTATCTTCAATTGACATATTCACTATCTTACCTGGTTCGACGGTCACATCTACAAAATAACACAGCAATACAATAATTGTATTCTGTCCCAAAATATTCTTGCATTGTAAAATAATCATCATAATCAACTCACACTTACCATTTTTATTACGCTTGGTGTATTTTCGCTTTACCCTTGGAAATCGCACAACGGGATTATCTTCCAACAACACCTTCTTGTCTTCCCACCCAGTTTCTCCCCTAGGGTACAAGAGCGGGTAAGCTAATGGGTCATAGCAACCATGATATGCACGTATGAAGGTCGCGTGCCTCGAGTTTGCATAAACCATTATACTCCTTTGAAATTTTCTTTGCTCATCCGAACCATCTTGCCATATCGCAGCTACCTGGTCCATTGCGGGTGCATTAAACCTCCTTTGATCAACTGAGATGCTCGTATTTAACTCAATTTTGTACTCTTCGATGTTTGTTGACTGTCCTACGATTCCGAATGTATGTAGATAAGGGTTCATAGCCATTGTACTCAATATATGAAGTATCTCCCTGAGCAAGTTTTGATCAAGATGAGGAGACCTATTTCGCCGATGCACCATGTTCTCATCAGTGTCATAGAATTATAGCTGCATGTGGCGTGGTCCCTTACCACCAGGCTTTAATTGGTCAATTTTGTGATATATCTGACCATGTACCTTGAATGTATAAATCCTGTATATATAAAAAAGACAGTCAACATACAATTTCATTTCAAGGTTGCCGATGTGAAATAAATTAAATTTTGCATAGAAGTAGATACCTTTTGTTGTGACTAGCCGTTGGTCAACGGTGGCACCAAATGACGTGAACGAAAAATGTGAGTTGAAGTAACGCATATTCTTTCTAAAATATTTGGCATCACTGTCCGTTTGGCTCTCAAACAAACGACGCATCTCAACTGGCAGCTCGTGTACATAAATATTAACCTTGCCTTTCCTACAGCAGAAACCGTCCGTTTCGCTTGGGAATTTCAAAGCCCCACAATATTCACATCTAGGAATTTTTCGAAGGTTGAAATGTTTCTTGGGTAGGTGCTTGTACACATAGTCGTATGAATCATGAGCTAGAATAACTATGTTCGGATCCCTACGAGTCTTGTAATGAATAACTGCAAGGAAGGGGAAAATTGATGAACAAAAGACTCGTCCCATAACCTTATACTATAACAGAATAATATCAAGTTTCAGATCTACCTTGCTCATGGAATACCCTCGCCTCATCATCTTCATAATTTTCTAAGCAACCCTCGTGAGGCTGATGGCAGTCAAGATCCTCCTCTGCCATGGAAGACAAGCAGTACGGTATTATGCAGATTATTGTAGTGCCACTTGATTTTCTCAAATTCTCAATAATGAAATAGAAGCTGAACTAACCTTCCAAAGCAAGTCCTCATCTGGCTCCCAAATACCCGGTCCACGTGCATCACAACAATTAGCTCTGTTATCCATACCTACACAAGTTAAACGTCATTACGAATTCTTATAAATATTATGCGTGGGCTAAATGCAAAGAGGAGTTAGAGGCAAACCTCCATTAGAATATCTAGACATGGAACGCATAACAACACCCGCAACAACGAGATCACGAGTACCAGAAGCCCAAACTGAATTGACACGGTGACATTTAATTTTAGATATATACAAACTGCAATGGAAACGTCTCACATGCTGCCGATCGTACACATTACCTTGGTCGGGCGTAACGGCGACAGAACCAATGAAAGGAGTCCCCTGAACACTGGTTAGCACAGACTGCATGGCACCTATGGCATCAAGGTTGCCACATGAGATAGTATTTTTCTTGCATACGCTTGGTTCATTTGCTTTTTTCTCACGTCTCCTAAAATTCCTAGCAGATTTAGCATCATCTGACATCTTCAAGTATTTGTTCCTTGACTTTTGCCTGGCTTTCTCCTTCCGCCTGGCTGATGATGTTACCATTAATATAAACGTCAGGTTCGATAAACCATACCATATAAAATTACACACATATGCAAGATGCAACAATGAAGTTTGCAACAACGAACGTGCGGGCGAATCTTCGATGATTGTTCCCACACTAATAAAAGGATTACCTGCATGAACAACCCGTGTTTAGAAAATCGTGCATTAAAACCAAAATATTAAAATTGTGAAGCAACATACCCATAGCCATAGCGACCGCTTCTCTCGAGGTCTTGGCGGCCGCTTCTCTCGAGACTTTTTTTACGTTGGTAGTCTGCTCTCCTCTTTGCATTTAATTGATCCTTTTTTGCTGCATATTGATCTCTTCGCTTTTGCCGCATGCATTCAACCTTGTCAATATTCGCTCCTGCGAGTACCTCACCATTTTCGACTGAAGTCCGTCCTCTCTTAGGGTTAACAACAGTACAGTTAGGATCAAAATTCGTCGCATCACCAAGGGTGTTATGCAGTGCAGGGAGGACGCCAATGTTTGCACCTACAATTGAAATTGATGCAATGATGTATCAAATCCTCCATATACATATCAATGGACAAACAAGATGGTTCACACTAACCTGCAGGTTCAAGATCTTGCATACCACTTAGTTGTCTCTTCGAACCTCGTCCGGGACGTGAACGATTGGCCATATCTCTGATGCTAACCACGGATGCAAGGCGCCGTTAGGTTTTAGCAGGATGTGGGGAGGGGGGAGGCACAGTGCCTACAGGAAGCTTTTTTCAAGTACACGTGAGGGCATTATTTCGTGGATGGAAAGAATCTGGACATCATCATCGTGAGGCCATTTATTAGTGGATGGAAAGAAATAAATTTAAAAAGGAACAGTGAGGGCGTGACGGCATTTAGTGGATGGAAAGAAATAAATTTAAAAAGGACCACGTGATCGAGGGACTTTCGTGGATGGAAAGAATTAAATTAAAAAAGGAACATCATTAGCTTGAGGGAATTCTGTGGAAGCAAGTTGGAAAGTTTTCAAACTACGTATCATTGCTGATATTATTGGATCGTTGGGTACGTGGCCGGGTAGAAATCCCAGCCGGTGAGAAAAAATCGTGAGAAACAGGAAAAATATTTTCTATCGTTGAAAAAAGGGCCTCCCCCTCCTTTCGTCAACCAAATTGGCGCCTGCGGGTGGGGTTTTATATGACCGGTGGGTCCGTCTGTGAGGGGTAATGGGGTAGATTTTCTGGTGAGAAACATTTTCAAAAGAACTCGTTCTTTATAGTATAGAGATAGAAGTAGTAATGTAGTGCGTCGTCCCCAACGTTCTTTAGCATAAACTACACCTGTTACTGTTAACATCCTCAAAACAAAGCTGATTTTGTAGTGACCCATGGTTTCAAATAGTCTCTGAGAGAAGCCAAGCCACGAAGAAAAAAATAGCATGAGTTTAAGTCAACTTTACACTCTCTGTATGTGACCAGTGACCGCCGACGGTAATAACGACGGCTGAGCTCGGCTTCTTGCTTGGGCCAATTAACAGTCGTTCGGGTTTTCAGCGGAAACCCTATATATCTCTTACTGAACTAGAAGCCCAAATAACAGCCTATCTTGCTCAACAAGCCAAACTCTAACTCAAGTCTACCACCTCCTTGTTGCCGTCGCCGCCCCGTGCGGGGGTGGCGCCGCTGCCGGCAGACCGCGAGCACGCCGCTGCCGTCCACGGTCGTGCGCCGCCACAGCCTCGCTGAAGCTCGCTGTGCCGCTGGTGCCGGAGAAGAAGAGCTTAAAAATGTTGGTCTAAAAAAATGTTCCCAAAAATGTTGAGAACATTTCCAAAAAATTTTGTAACATTTTGCAAATATTAACAAAAAAAATAACATAAAATATAAAAAAATGTTGTAACATTTTGCAAATATTAACAAAAAAATAACATAAAATATAAAAAAAATGTTGTAACATTTTTTATTTAATAATCATGAGGTGGGATGACTGAAAGCTGTTAGCAATATTAGATGGGTTTTTGGTGAGTTGGAAGTTAGTTAGTCCTCGTTTTCGGCTTGGACATTTTACGGCCCATATAGGCCATAACGGAGCCCCCCGAAGCTCCCAACCCTGTTCGTCTGGCTAACGACTGGTGGCTGGTGCTGATTTGTTCTGAGAGAAAAGTACCGCTGGCTGGTAGCTGGTGGCTAATTTGTTCTGAGAGAAAAGTACTGCTGGCTGGTGGCTGATAAGCCAGACGAACAGGGCACGGCCATAGCAACCGTAGCCAGCAGCCAACCAACACACACGAACAGCCCATGCGCACGCGCTGTCTGAGGTCCAGCCCCCCACTTAAGTTTATATTTTTTGTAATTAATATAATAATACCCTATCCTGTCAACAGTGGCGAATCTACCACTGGGTCAGGGGTCTCCAGCCCCTCCTACTCCCGGAATTCCCATGAAGCCCCCAGCAGATTTTTGGAGGAGGAAGGAGTAAGAGGTGGAAGAAGCACAGGAGAGCCCCCTGGGCTCGATCCTGGCTTCGCCACTGCCTGTCAATAAACAAAACACTAAGAGCTCAATGTATAGCTTTTCTGGATGTGATTTTCAGCTTTGCTGTTACCGGAGAAATGTGAAAAGTAAGACATCAAATTTTAGTTTTGTACACGACTCAACCAAGTGAAAAATGAGAACTGGTTCCTCTCACGTTGACGTCCTTACCATTAGGTCACTGCTGTGTGGGTCCAACTGCCATGGAGCCAACACATTAGCCACTCAACGGTAGAGACTGAATAAAAGAGAATCTCGTTCCGAAAAATTGTCTCAACATTTCATAGATTGCATTGAGTAAATCTAGAGGTTACTTGTAAGCAGGCTGATGTTTAACTCAGTTTACAAAATTATTCGCAGAACTATGGAAAATCCTCCTTGTCAGCAAGTCTTTTCGTTCCCTTTTGTTTGCGGGTATTGTTATTTGTTAAGCAGAGCAAATATTAACGGCAAGTTAACCACAAACACAAGTGTTTTTTTAAGGGAAAAATCACAAAATACCAGGCCTAGGGTTTTAGCAGCCCAAAAGGCCCAAATATAAACCTCCCTTCCCTAGCCCCCTCCTCCCATCCCATCGCGCCGCCGCCACCTCCTCTTCCCCTGCGTACCCGAAACCCTTAGCTTCCCCCATCCCCCTCCCGGCGGCGACTGCGACGATGGCGACGGCGGCAGCAGGCGGCGCCCCGCGGGCGCTCTCCCAGAAGGAGCAGGACATCCAGATGATGCTGGCGGCCGACGTGCACCTGGGCACCAAGAACTGCGACTTCCAGATGGAGCGCTACGTCTTCAAGCGCCGAACCGACGGTATATCCACAGATCACGCGTCTCCTCTGCCTTCTGCGTCCTAGGATTCGCCGGGCGCCAAACGAAATGCCGTCTTGGCTGGCTTGTATTGATAGATCCGGCTTTGTCTGGTTTCTATGTGATGTTGTAGCGTAACGTAGTTTTCTCCTCCTTGCTTGGATGCGTAGAGTCGTTCGTCAGGTTGCTAATATCGGCTTATGATTTAGCAGACATGTCAGGCGCCCTGCGCATGAGGATTAGATCTTCTTAACTACGAGTCAACACTACATGAGTGTTATTTTTCATATAACTGGTGTTCTCTAAGGGGTTGTTAATACGAATGAGATGAAGCATTGCTGTCATATTTTAACTATGAGCCTCTTGATTTTGACTATCACACTTTCGACTTCAGAATATTTTAGCTGCACAAACAGTTCATCTGAATGAAAAGGTCATAGGTGAACAGCTAAAGAAGTTTTTTGAACAGGACAAATCTTGGGCATCAGGGAATTACTGATGTTCATGATTGCTACTTAGTGAAAAAGATGGTTGGATAGATAACAGTAGTCCCTGGTTTTTAATATGCAAATGATGAAAACCTCCTTTTTTGATTGATTGGGAAATGAATTTCCCTGTAATTTCTGTCTAGGTATTTATATCATCAACCTTGGCAAGACCTGGGAGAAGCTTCAGCTGGCTGCCAGAGTGATTGTTGCGATCGAGAACCCGCAGGACATCATTGTGCAATCTGCTAGGCCTTATGGTCAGAGGGCTGTCCTTAAGTTTGCACAGTACACTGGTGCTCATGCCATTGCTGGCAGGCACACTCCTGGTACATTCACCAACCAGCTGCAAACCTCATTCAGTGAGCCACGTCTTCTCATCTTGACTGATCCAAGGACTGATCATCAGGTACCTTTCTTATGATTGCAAGCTTTTGTACATTGGGTTCTTGGAAATGAGCCACCTTGTAAATGATGGTTTGATTCGTGTGCAGCCCATCAAGGAGTCAGCTCTTGGGAACATCCCCACCATTGCCTTCTGTGACACTGATTCTCCCATGCGATATGTTGATATCGGCATTCCTGCAAACAACAAGGGAAAACAGAGCATTGGTTGCCTGTTCTGGTTGCTTGCAAGGATGGTTCTGCAGATGCGTGGCACAATTCTCCCTGGACACAAGTGGGAAGTCATGGTAATCTTTGATGTCCCTGACCATATAGATTGCTTGCTGGTCGGCTTATTGCATATGACCTCTTCCTTTGTGGTCTAACCCTCTGGACTTTTTCCTCCTTTTCTAGGTTGATCTTTTCTTCTATAGGGATCCAGAGGAAACAAAGGAGCTGGAGGAGGAGGAGGCTCCTGTTGCTCCTGACTATGCTGCAGTGGCTGATTATGGTGCTCCTGCAGTTGATACCTGGGCAGGTGAACAATGGGGCGCTACAGAGGCTCAACCTGGTGCCCTCCCTGCTGCACCTGTTGGTGCTGAGTGGGGTGCTGCTCCAGGTCAGTTTGCCTTGCTGTGCTTTAGTTGTTTTACTTCAGTCATTACTGCAAGTTATTTCAAATGGATGATGATGCATTTTTTATTATATTTATTTTTCACTTTGATTTGCATGGTTTGGCTGGTAAAAGTATAGTGTAGTTTGAATGCATAGTTAAGTTGTATAGTATGCCTTTGTTGCTTTTCCAGAATTTACCATGTTGATCCATTCAACTGTTTACAACTTTTTCTGTTAAAAACAATGTAGCATTTCCCTTGCACCTTGTATCTGTTCTCTTTTCCTTTGTGAACTGCTCATAGCCTTCTATCTGTTTTAATATCATATTTATGAGCAAAGGCTTGGTTGTTTAATTCAGATGTTGTGACCTGTAGCTTAGACTGTTTATTTGAATTGCAGCTCCTGCGGGTGCTGATGGATGGGATCCTGCTGCTGCTGCCCCTCCGGCTGCTGCTCCAGCTGCCGCTGGTTGGGAAGAAGGCAGTGCCCCGGCCCCCACTGGCTGGCAGTAAGTGGTTACCGCGTACGTGGATCGTCGTTCATCAACTGGAGGGGAGCAGAGTCATTTGACTTCATGTTTGTGTCGGTAGATCTGTTTTAAGTAGCTCTATCTATGTTGCATCCTGGTGTATGTTTAATGCGAGTCAGTTTTGGAGGTTGACATATCTGGGATACTGCCAGTTAACTCTCTTTGTTGCCACCTTTCATGGATAGTGTTGCTGCAAGCGCATTTTGCTAATATATGCCTTTAGCACTGTGGCGTAATTGCTTTGGTCTTTTCCCGTATCAAGTGCACAGCCATCTTATTTTGGAGGTTCTGGGAGAGGTAACCGGAAACCGGGGTGTTGAAGATTGCTGCTGTTTTGCATGCTTGGATTCGTATCTCTTGTTTTTGAGGAATTTAGCGCGAGGATAGAAATGACTTGCGCCCTGATATTGAGACATCCTTTATTACCCACTAATGCTGAGTTCTCGAACCATTTGGACTGTCGGAGAGGTGAATGTTGGTCAAATTATATTGGCCTTCGGCAACTACTTTTCCTGCCCATTGATTTCCGTTGGGATCGTCGCAGTTCTGTCGAGTTCCTGCTCTGCTTGACAAGCAATTTAGTGCCTCCTATGTTTGGTGTGGACATGTGCCTTTTCATGCTCTTGTCTGCTCCCGTGCTCATCAGAATGATCGGACCTAAACCACTGTTTGCATCTGCATTTGAATCCTTTTGCCTGGCAGATGAGATGTTTTTCAGGGCTTGGATGGGGTCGCGTATTTGCTAGGCAATTGAATTTGATCCGATTTGCCGAGACTGAATGCGCCGCCAACTGGACTGGACCGCCTGGGTTTCAGTTGCAACTTGCAAGCAACAACCCAGAGAAGATGTGAGCATGGTTTCAGGAGCCACAGTGCCTTAACAAGGGAGCTCGACGCTCATCAAGTGTGCATGAACCACGAAATGCTGCGAGGTTTCAGCATTGCTTAAGCAACAGCTTTCAGCATAACAGGGAAATCAAATACTGTGTGAACTCTCTCTCTCTCTTGCTTTCATTTTCTGGGAAAGCGAAAGAGTTATGGTCCTACCGTCTGACAAAGAGGAATTCTCCCAGAGCCGTAAAAAACCGAGGCTTGATTTCGAATCGGAACCATGGCTATGGCTACTAAATTAATACTCTTTTACGGAATCTGTGGCTGTGGGCGGTTGTTGTTGTTATCGAACACTGAGTTGGTGCCACTGGTTGTGCAAGTAGCTCTTTAGCCTCCAAATCCAAAGAATAGATCTAATCACGTTTTCAAATCTTAAGAACAGATCTAATCACATTTTCAAGGTATCAAAAGGTCAAGGTTCAGCATGTTTGGTGCCCGTCCCCAGTCATTCAGTCCTTTTCCAATTTAGTCCGTCGCAAGTTTGATGTTGAATTTTTTAATTGTTGTGTTTAGTTTTTTTTCATGAGGTGTGCGAGATCACAGTCCTAGACTGTAATATAATTATAAATTATGCGAACATATTACATTGAAATAGAGACCAAGCTTAATCTGTGACTCGCTATGTGCTTATCTGCTCAATCAGTTTAGAATGAAACTGCTGCATGATTCCGTCGTCCAATAGGACTAGTTCTGTTGCTAGCTTAAAATGCGGACATACGATAAGTAGAGCAAGGTGCATGAAGTTCGTGTGGGATATGAAGTCCAAATTGGACTTCCAACCTTATTCATGCTTTTAGCATTGCCATGAACGCAGCATCCACAATTCCACATTCGTAACAGCCCCACGAGTTCCATGTAGTTTTATGGACTGCGCTTCAAGTTTAGGATGTTTAACGAGCACCATCATAGTTCATAGAACTTGACCTACTAATCGGTAAGCACTGCCACCAGCTTTACCCACTAGTAATTCAACAGAAAAGGCGCACAGAGCTTGACTTAGCTTGTCCGGTTGCTCTTGCATTTCATTTTATTTTCAAGAAGAAACCCTAGTCCCAAAGAAAATTGCAGCAGGCACACGACTGTGAAGAAAGTGGAATTTTATAGGTATAAAAAATCAGATGTTTGTTTCCCATTTCAATAAAATGAGGAATACGATCTAAATTTTTGTGTGTTGGGCAACACAAATATGTAATTGTGCTGTTAAATTACCAAATAATATTCTGCTCATCTAAGAAAGTACTCTGTTTTTCCTCCTCTACTAAAATAAGGGCGTTGTGTTGGCGGTGCTGACCACTTTGTCGCTGTTCTAGCCACCTTGGGTCATCAAAGCGATTGAATTCGGTGTGCGCATACGTAAGCACGTATTTAGCACCTAAACATGATTTTGGAAAGAGGTGGTATAATATAATAGCAACTTTATGTCTACTTTTTAGTGGATTTTATGTTTGCTTACTTTTCTCGGTAACTGTACATTTTTCAAGTTGTAAAGTATACGGAAGTAAAAGACAGAATTAAGTTGTCAAAAAAGATGCCACATTTCTTTTACAAAAGGAGAAAAAAAGATTATACATTTGTAAAGTGTTCTATATGGAGAAAATATACGACTGATTTAACTCTAGGGGCTAGGGCCATGACTGAGTTGTAAAAAATGTGAGGCGTAGCAACATTGCTAACATATTTCACATGGAAATAGAGGGGAATTGTAGCGCTTTCTTGATCGTGTGCGCCTTTTATTGCTACATACACATACCCTTGGGTTACTTTCCTGGTGCTAGCATACTTATTGAATTTGAGTTCCTTTCATTAGTTGTTCAGTTGCAGTTGAAAAGGGCGCTACAAATGCTAAACAACATTTTCTTTTTAATTTTTTTACCTAATATCTTTCGTGGTTCCTTTAGAATTACAAAGAGGCTTGTGAAATAGATATTTTTACCTCCTATTTGTGGATAACTTTTCAAGAAACTTCTCCTTCAATTACAATATATTTTCCTTTTCTCTTACCTCATACATGTGCACAAACTTTCTTCCAAACAACCGTTTATGAATATTTCTGAAATTTTACTATTAGGGATATATGTATTTGACCAGTTGGTGCTTCAAAACCTACAATGCTAAATAAATATTCATACATACAAACCAATAATTCCATTCTATCGATATAGTTGTTGACACACGAAATTGATAACGCCATGGCACCAAATAAAACAATCTATAATTGATCGTCATATCATTTGTATTATTAGTTACATTTTAAAATTGTATAGTTAAACGTGGTTGTTTACCTTGTAGTTAGTCAAGCCTTGGGAAGAGTTATGAAATCCAGAATAAAAGAGAGGGCTTCAAAATAAATTTCTACTTGTGCAAAATATAACTCTTGCTCACTATGTTTGTTATGCACAGTTTGAAAAAGGACACCACAAAATCTAAAAAATATTCTGTTGTATTTCTCTTACAAAAGGAGAAAAAGGATTTACATTTGTAAAGTGTTCTATATAGAGAAAATGCACTGTTGATTTGACTCTAGGGGCTAGGGCCATGACTAAGTTTTCAAAAATGTGAGGCGTAGTCATACCCTTGCGTTACTTTCCTAGTGCTAAGATGCCGTAATTTCTTTCCATTGTTGTATAGTTCCTTTCACTGGCTGTTCACTTGCATTTGAAAAGAACGGCACAATATCTAAAAAAACATTTTGCTATATTTCTTTTACAAAAGGAGAAAAAGGATTTTACATTTCTAAAGTGATTATATATAGAGAAAATGTACTGTTGATTTGACTCTTGGAGCTAGAGTCATGACTGAGTTTAAAAAAATTGTGAGGCATAGTCATACCCTTGCGTTCCTTTCCTGGTGCTAAGATGCCGTAATTTCTTTCCATTGTTGTATAGTTCCTTTCACTGGTTGTTCACTTGCATTTGAAAAGGACGCCACAATATTTCTTTTACAAAAGGAGAAAAAGGATTTTACATTTCTAAAGTGTTTTATATAGAGAAAATGTACGATTGATTTGACTCTAGGAGCTAGGACCATGACTAAGTTTTAAAAAATGTGAGGCGTAGCCATACCCTTGCGTTCCTTTTTTGTGCTAAGATCCTGTAATTTCTTTCCATTGTTGTATTGTTCCTTTCACTGCTTGTTCAGTTGCATTTGAAAAATGATGCCACAAAATCTAAACAATATTTTCCAAAATCACCAAATATATTTCATGGCTTATTTAGAATTACAAAGAGGCTTGTGGAATATATATTTTTACCTCCTGTTTGTGTGTAACTTTTCAAGAATCTTTTCCTTCAGTTACGATAAATTACAATTTCTTTTACCCCATACATGTGCATAAACTTTCCTTTATTATTGCTGGCCAAATAACCTTTTATGAATATTTCTGAAATTTTACTATTAGGATATATGTATTTGACTTGCCTACAATGGCTAAATACATATAATCAAATAATTGCATTCTATTGAATATAGTCGTTGACACACGAAATTGTTAATGCCATGGCACCAAAAAAAAAAAATCTATAGTTGATCATCATACCATTTGTATTATTAGTTACATTTTTAAATTGTATAGTTAAACATGGTTGTTTACCTTGTAGTTAGTCAAGCTTTGGGAAGAGTTATGAAATCCAGAAGAAAAGAGAGGGTTTCAAAATAAATTTCTAGTTGTGCACAATACAACTCATTCTCTCGTCCCATGTACTCCGTACTCCGTATTATCTAATTCCAATCCATCCATCTCAAAAGCAATTTTGTGGAGCATCCAGAGCCCTAGCTGGCCGCATCAAAATCCCAAACAAACCTCCCCATCCAGTCGCTATCTCTCTCTCTCTCGATCCTCAAGCTTTCAGTTTCCACTTTCCACACACATACCGCTACAGGACAATAGAGAAGTTCTTACGAAATCCCTGAAAACAACTCAAGAATTCCAAAATCTGTGCCCTTGTATTAAAAACCCTCGAGAAAGCTTAAAAACTCCAAAAAAAAGTTTTGCCATCTGGTTGTGTTGGATTTCATTTTCTCTCTATTAAAACCAACCAGGCTCCGCTTCCCCTCCCCACCACCACCCCACCGGGAGAAGCTCCTCTGCAGTCGACTGCTGAGTGCAACTCTCACTGCACGCGGGCCCTGGTGCCCATTGGGCCCACACGACAGCCTCTGCAGCCGACTGCAGAGGATCCGAATCGCACCCCACCACACCTAGCGCCGAGCACCTGGCAATGGCGGCTTCCGCCCCGTCTGCCACCTCCCAGATGCGCCCAAGTCGCCGTCTTTCTCACTAGAGCCGCCCACCCACCGCCCGCCTCGTCCCCCGTTCCCACGAACGCCCCCGCCTACTCACCCCAACTCCTCGCTCGTGCGGCGAACGCATCTCGCGCTCTGCTCCCCGGTTCGTGGCGCCGCCGTTTCTTGGGCCGGTGGATGCGTCCCCGACCCCACCGGCGCCGCGAATCCGGGCCGTCAGGATCCAGGGCGTGAGCAATGGCGGCGCCGGTGGCGCCGCCTCTGTGCACCTGGCTCGTCGCCGCCTGCCTCTCCGCGGCCTGCGGCGCTGGCGAGAAGGAGAAGCATCGAAGGCATCGAGGCGGCGGCGTTGGCGTCGGGGATCTGTTCGGCACGCGCCGCCGTCCCGGCTCTGGGCGCCGTGGCGGGGCTCGCTCTGGTGAGCCCATTTCCCGTTTCCTCTTCTAGAGGCTACTCTCATTGTTGCTTGCCCGAGCGTAAAACCATGAAAATTTGCTGCAATGGATGGGTTTTACCGCATCGGTAGTGTCATCGCGGCGATTTGGAGGAGGTTAAAGGTGCGAATTTTATACGGTTTCAGGTGTCACATCACTCGTGCGCGCGCCCGGGATGTAAGGGGAGAGAGGAATAAGGATTATACCTTGCTTGATCCTGGCATCTTGGGCTAGTATGTTTGTACGGTTTCGGACTCGCCGTCAGGTCCTGCTTTTGAGTGAATTGGTGGGTTTGCAATTGCTAGGTTTGGCTGCCTTAGTTGCTTCATACTTATCATGACAACTGATTTCTTTTTCCCAGCAAGAGGAAAGTGTGCATACATGGGATTTCAGAACCTGTTGCAAAATCTGGTGTTGACAAGATAAAGAAAACTGAGATCTTGTTGAGGGAATTGACCACTCTTGAACTTTCACTAGCTTGCATTCTTTAACCGTTGGTATTTCAGTAGTCATGCCTGCTTTGTTCTGTGCATATGTTTACAGCTTACCAAATGAAATGTGTGAACTGTGAATAAACCAACCTATATTATCTGATGATTTTGGCGTTTTCTCCTCAATCTGTCACTTAGATGACCAATAGGTGGTACTTGAAGAAGGATCCAAATGATATAAGGGTTTTTTTTGGGTGACACTGCCTTTTCTTTTGTCTTCTTCTACTTGTCATACATGCTGACTTCTGATAATAGTATACTAATGAAATTCTCTTGAACTGCAGGAATGTCCATGGCTGTTGCCTTGCATCCTGAAAGGGGAGTTGTGGAAACTAAGAAAACTGATGTCAAACAAAGGAGAGTGGTTGTCACTGGCATGGGTGTAGTTACACCATTAGGCCATGACCCTGATGAATTCTACAATAACCTTCTACAGGGTATCAGTGGAATAAGCGAGATAGAGGCGTTTGATTGCTCCAGCTATCCCACGGTATTTTTTTCTTCCTCTTAAGGATAATAATTTGAGGTTCATTGTGTAATTATGTTGAATGTTGTACACTTTTGACACGTTATGTTCGCATAGAGAATCGCGGGAGAAATCAAATCATTTTCAACAGATGGTTGGGTTGCACCAAAGCTAGCTAAGAGAATGGACAAGTTTATGCAATATTTGATAACTGCTGGAAAGAAAGCATTGGAAAATGCTGGAATCACTGAAGAAATCATGAATGAATTGGAAAAATCAAGGTGTGGGGTTCTCATTGGGTCTGCTATGGGTGGCATGAAGGTGCAGGTTCTTGCAGTACATTATGTGCTTCCTTAATAGAGCAGTTTTCCCACCCTTCTAACCAACTTCACTTCTGATGATATTTTGATCAGGTTTTCAGTGATGCGATTGAAGCACTAAGGGTTTCCTACAGGAAGATGAACCCATTTTGTGTACCTTTTGCAACTACAAATATGGGTTCTGCCATACTTGCTATGGATCTGGTATGGCACCTTCTATGAGTAATCTTCTAATGCTATTTCATTGCTTCCCTTGATCATTGATAGATATGATGATTCTTGATTACTTAAATTGCATCTCCTATGCAGGGTTGGATGGGCCCGAATTATTCAATCTCTACTGCTTGTGCTACTAGCAACTTCTGCATTCTGAATGCAGCTAATCATATCAGGAAAGGAGAAGCTGTAAGTAACATCATTTTTCTTGTGATCTTTTCTGCAATGAGTATTGCCTAATTGCACAGTTGTAACCTAAACATACAGGATGTGATGCTTTGCGGTGGTTCTGATGCACCGATCATTCCTATTGGTAAGGTGTACTCTGATTATTTGAGGCATCTTCACTCCCAATTGCTATTGTTTCATTTTAGGCATAAACCTTAAATTTTCTGGAGTTCACTGTTTTAATTATTGAAAACTGTTAAATGCAGGATTGGGAGGTTTTGTGGCCTGCAGAGCTCTTTCACAGAGAAACAGTGATCCAACAAAAGCTTCTCGACCTTGGGACGTGGTCAGTAAGAATATTACATACTTTTTTAGCCAAATAATTGCGTTATATGCCAGTGATACATTATCAGTTATGCCTACTGGTTTGGTGCATATATTTCCGTACCTGGCGAAAATTTGGAATCAATTTGTTTCTTATTTGTATCAGTATTCTTATCTTGTGTGTCACAGGACCGTGATGGATTTGTCATGGGAGAAGGGTCTGGTGTGCTTGTTTTGGAAGAACTTGAACACGCAAAGGTTTCATTCATGCAATTTTCTCGAGTCCATTGTCTTGTTGGTTTAGGCTGATATTGTTCAAATGCTAAGAGCATCTAATTTGGATTTCTGCAGCAAAGAGGTGCACAAATATACGCTGAATTTTTAGGAGGAAGCTTCACATGTGATGCGTACCACATGACAGAGCCTCATCCAGAAGGTCATATTTTTGTTTAATGCTGTGGTGCATTTGTCTTGCATTCTCATATGTTGTCATCTTGCTATCCTGATGCTCTTATGCTAATAATATGTTCATGCAATCAGGGAAAGGGGTCATTCTTTGTATTGAAAACGCACTAGCAGATTCAGGCGTAAGAAAGGAAGACATTAACTATATAAATGCCCATGCAACATCTACGCAGATGGGTGATTTGAAGGAATTTGAAGCGCTCACACGTTGTTTTGGCCAAAATCCTCAGGCAATTTTCATATTTCAGAATCTTATGTTTCAGAATCTTGTGTCCACAATTTGGCCGAGTAAATGATTTGTCCTATATATATGGCAGCTGAGAGTGAACTCAACAAAGTCAATGACGGGCCATCTCCTAGGTGCTGCGGGTGGAATAGAAGCTGTCGCTGCTATACAAGTAAGGAGGCTAATATAGTTTTTTCTATCAGGATTTTTTTTTACTGAAAAATTATAGGGTCCACAATTTTAATATGTTAGTGCCATCTGCTAAGCTATGATCTACCATTCTATTTATCATATCCAGAGTTCCAGACTGCAGTGCTTGTTTTTGTTTGAGCTGATTGGTGTTTCTGCACTGTACAGTGGAGTCAAGTTAGACAAAAAGAATCTTGCCTGTATTAAATCTGAGCACAAACACAGGAAGCTCACATACTCCCTCCGGTTCAGTAATAGAAGTCGTTTTAGACAAGGTTTGGGTCAGACATTGGGAATATAAGTGATGAATAACTTTTAAGTCGTTGAGTTTGGAAATGTGAAAATCATATCAATAGATTTGTCTTGAAAATTATTTTCATAAAAATATACATATATAACTTTCCAATAAATATTTTTATAGAAAACAGAAGTCAAAGTTGTGCTTTGGAGACCGTATCGTTGTCCTAAACGACTTCTATTACTGAACCAGAGGGAGTATGTGGTAGCAGTATGGTAATGTGCAGATGCAAAATTACCACTCCTAATACAGCTATACAGTCACTATTTACGTAGTAAAAGACAAAAGGTAGCTAATAGCCTGATAATCAAACCTGATTGATAATTTCTTTTTATTTTCTCGAACATGCAAGAGAGGTGTGTATCTTTGTATTAAGAGAGATCCTGATAGATAATTTCAAGTATCTACTCTCAATTTGCACCGATACAATAAATCATGATAGGATGGCCTACAAGGTGAATGTCTAATTCTTTGAGTTACTTAGATGTACTCCTGAAGATTGATTTTTGCTGGTCACACCATGTGCAGAGGAGTGTTGGGGAAGTATCCATTGATATTCTAGCATCAGCTTAGTGTCAAAGATTTATTACTTATTATATGGTGTCTAATACAGATAAGCTCTCTAATGGGTAATGGCATAAGAAAGCACCACACTAGCATTTTATTTCCTTAGTCATACAACTTCTTGCTCAAGTGGACTCTGATGCATGCACCACGTTTATAGTTCACAATGGTCCGCAAAATATCTAGGTTCAGTTTACTGAGACTTTTTGGGTAGACCTGTTTTCGAAATACTTACTACCTCCAGATGTCTTTTTTACGGAGATGAATGGCATTTTTGACAAAAGAAAACTAATTTTACTTTGTTTTGGTTGTCAAAAAAACCATGTAGTAATGACTAGTGGGAGTATTTACTCAGGTACTAGACAACGTGGGTACCCATACTAGTAGCAGAAACTGCTTTTAGACTATATTGTAAACTTATAACCAAATATTCATTCCTTCTGATCAGCTTTGTGTGTCAATTAGAACCGCATGATAATACCAGCGGTGTGACAAAATATTACTTTAACACTCTAGTTTCATAATAGATAACTTAATGCTGTGACTGGTATTCAAGTTTCTGTTAGATCTAGTGGTTGCCCCATGGATGCACCAATTGGAAACGGGGTGGAAGTAGGTGGGCCATAATTGAAAAAAGGAAAAAGTGTATTTTTGCCCCTTAAGCATTCATCCCTGATGTTTTATTTGGTGCAAATCAATCCCTTAACTAACTAGACCGATGCATTTATCATTCCCACCTTTTTTTAACAATGGTTTAGCGTCATATAAAATCAGTTTAGGCCATACAATGTCTTACTAACCATTGATTATCCATGTCTAACGTTGAGTCAATCACTGTAATATTTCCAATATTTTTTTGGTAGCCAAGTTTTGTGGCCTTTATATCCTCAGTTCAGCATATAAATTGCGAAACAGGGATTAGTCAGATGATTTCATGATATCAACTGCCATTAGATGGTACTAAACCATTGTTAAACTAAGGTGGGGATGCTTAATGCGCCGGTTTAGTTAGTTAAGGGGTTAATTTGATCCAAATGAAATATGAGGGGTGAAACTCACACTTTTGCAATACTTGAGTGATGAAAATACACATTTTCTTTTTTAAATGAAACAGTGCGCTATTTCATTTGGAATCACCTTCGAAACCCGTGAAGATCAATGCACTTAAAGGTTAACTGCCTCTGTGATGCCTTGATAAAATTGGGTAGCACCATCTCACACTAGTTACCATTTTCATCTTTAAGGTAGTAATGTCAATGACCAGCTTCAGTTCTTTTGTTCTATCTATAGAATTGCAAGTAATGCAAAGAATAAATATTTTTATTTGCTAGTTGTTTGAATTTAGTTAGTTCGTTCGATGACATTTTGTCGTTTTCAGCTTGGGTAAGAAGAGAACATATTGAGAGCATCAATTGTTTTAGACGAAGTGCCTAAATATATAATATTTATTAATTTATCATGCGTCATGATATTCTTTAGTCATCTTGACAAACATAATTTCGAAGTACAGGGGTTTTGATGTGATGTTCTTGAAAAGACTATTTTCCAAAGCAAGTACCAAGGTTACTGCCAGGGTTCATTCTATAGGCTAGCCCTTGCAGAGGATGTATGAGTAACTTTTTCCATGTGATTTCTTGTTTGAGCCTTTATAAGAAGTGCAATTTTATGCCCCTCCAAGTAAAAGCTTTTAACTCTTATGGGTTAATTTTTGTTAATGGCATCTAACTCAGGTGCCATCATACATTTTCCTCATCATTTAAGGAAACTGGTATGATGCATAGGCTTTTTAGACAACTCCACCCCCAAAGATGATAGATTAGGTTTTCATTGAAAAGTACTGAGGTAACTGTTTCTAAAAGCTCCAAACCTAGTGTGTGATGGCCAACAACCAGAATGTTGCTACTTGATAGCATTTTACCATGGATATCGATAACATGTTACACTTTCAGTTATTTTGTTCTGTATTACTCATGCATTTTTGTTATAGGAATATGCTAAGAGTCAACTTGTGTGTACTTGATGCATGTTTTTGTTTTTTTATCAATGCTATGCTGGATCTATCATAAGTCTTGATGCAATTTCTATTGGTCTGTGTACTTGCAGGCTATAAGAACTGGTTGGGTACATCCAAACATCAATTTGGATAATCCAGAGAAAAATATGGTAATTCTCTCTTACCAAGAATTTTCCATTCTTGAATGTTGAATCTGTTTTGAACCTTTTCTTTATATAATCAAATTTAACATGTGTTGGACCATCAGTATATGGAATGGTAGTGCTGTTCAGTTGTTTCTAATGAAGTTGAAATAAAAGAAGAAACCTAGTGAATCCTGAGCCATTGACTTGTTCAATTTAACTCCAGAAAGCATATTTTCAATTCAATAGCCTTGTTCATAAAAGCTAGTCTCCAATCCTGAGCCATTGACTTGTTCAATTAAAGCCTAACATAAACCTGTTTGTGCTCTTCTTTTACAACAACAACAACATAGCCTTTCAGTCCCAAGCAAGTTGGGTAAACTAGAGTTGAAACCCAACAAGAGCCACAAATCAGGGTCCAGGCACATGAATAGCTGTTTTCCAAGCACCTGTGCTGTTTACCCATTCTATTTTAAATTCTATATTTAATATGCCTTTTGCCATCTTGACTTAGGATGTCAGCTTGCTGGTGGGTCAACATAAGGAAAGATGTGATGTGAAGGTGGCACTGTCGAACTCATTTGGATTTGGCGGGCACAACTCGTCGATTTTGTTTGCACCCTTCAAGTGATTTTTGTTGATGATTTTCTTGTGGTTATGCATCATCAGAAAATTAAGACCTTATAAAACCACCAGGCTCAGTCACATTACTGTACTGCAAATTAGGATGAAATCCAAAAGCTTTAGTAGGATACATTGCCACACAACCGAGGGAAGATAGCAGTTGGGTTCATTTGTAATAGCAAAGCAAAATTTATCCCGGAGCCAGAAGAGCATCCATTCAGATGTTCCATGTATCCTTCGGCTCATTCTATTTTTGTTTCGGAGGCTTATTGTATTTTCCGTATAGGAACTTTGATTGGGGGCGGTCTTTTTGGTGTAGCCGTTTGCCCGACAGATACACAGACCCAGCACATGTTGCTTAGTTCATCTATTGTTGCAAAGCACACTAGCCGCGTGGCTTTATACTGTACTCCTCGTCCCAAAATAAGTGTTAATCGGGAAGTGTGTTTGCAAGGCAAACTGTTCTGATTCGCTATTTGAATTCCTATTCTCTCGCCAGCATACATAACCAGTGCACGCATGGTTTGTTGATTTTCCCTTTTCCCTTTTTTGGCTTTAACTTTCCAGGATGGGTGTGGCGTGAGTTTCAAGTATGATCGTTGCCAACTATAAAATGCATCTCTTATATGAATATATGATGGCATAAAACCTTCCGACAAACTATAAATGCATAAAACATGCTCTCAACAACTACCAAACAAAATTTGAGCTCGTGCATCCCCCATTGTACATTTTGCAAAGCCTGTTGAATTGGGCTCCCATGTGATTACAAGAGTACAGAGCTGAAGGAGGTGAATGTATTTCCATGCCTCTTTAAGTTATGAGCAATTGAGGCCAAACTAAAAATGTCACTAACTTGTAGACTGCAGTTTTGTGACCGATGTTAAAATTGACACTAACTCCTAGACTGCAGTTTTGTGACAAAATAAGATGTTAAAAATGTCATAACCTGATAAGGTTCACAGAGGTGAAAAAAATAAGAAAGCAAGACAAAAGGAAAACTTGTGACCAATTGGATTAAGGGAGAGTGAGTTCTTAATTGAGTTGGGTCCTTGCCATTGTATAATCGGTCAAACTTGTGACCAACTGGATTAAGAGAGAGTGAGTTATTAATTGAGTTGAGTCTTGCCATTTAAAATTTTGTATAATTTCTACAATGCTACTAATAAGTGTGGCCCATTTAGCAACTGCAAGTTGGAACCACAGATATATTGGTTTCGGACTTGTGAGACTACAATAATCATAGAGATGGTGGAGCGCTCTTCTGGCACAAGAGGTGTTGATGCACAGATCTATATATAACTGGCGGGAACAACATATCAAAGCAAAGGTGATCTCCTAGTTTTATTTGCCGCTTCTTGCCCCCACATGTGTGGAGCCTGGTAACATGTGCTGATGTGCAAACCCAGGTCGCTGATCAATTACAACAAGTTACAAGAGCAGATAAAGAAAGAATAGAAGAAAAGAGGAAAAAGAAGAAGAGGAAGAAGAAGAAGTGAAGATGGAGAATGATGAATAATCTTGCCCCTGAATTACAAGCTTGGAGAGTGATGAGAGTTGTAAGTGGGCAACAGACACGTTTCTGGGAGGACACATGGGTTCCGAGATCGAATTCAGTCAAATATACAAATACTATTGGGAGCCAAACATTTCCGTAAAGAAAGCTCTGTCAAGGGTGCCAGGTACAGTTGAGAAGATCACTGACTGGGGAGGAAAAACAAGAATGGGACAGGCTGGTAGAGTTAGTTAGCCAAATACAACTCAAAGATGGGAGACATGGGCTCTTGACCCGAAAGGAAGATTTACCACTAGATCTTTGTATAGAGCGATGACAGATGGAGGTGTTAGAGATGTAGTATCAGAGGTATACGTGGGAATGGATCAACATCCATAATCTAAAGAAGAAAAATCCAGTAAGATTCTAAATTATAAAGCTCACATCCAATCCAATCCAATTCACTCACTCAAAATCCAATATCCAACAATATAATCCAACAACCACCAGGTTGACTACTCAGATAAATCTATATGTGGGACACTGTGAGACATGGGTACCCCTGGGTCCCCACCGACCAGGCTCATGGCCGTCCCTGACAAGTAGGTCCGGCCTACCAGAGGACTCGCCGACCTGTCAGTGGGCCCAACCGACCTAGTTGGTAGCCCACACGACCTCCTGAAGACCTTCCAGAAGATTCCCCCGACGACCTAATTCAACACGACCTCAAGACTTGGCGTACAAGACAAGACATCGGTGGATTTCGACCAAAGCAGATCGACGGATATGGCAAGAGATGTATTCACCTAGATTTAGGTCTCCTGGTCGTAACCGACCTGGAGTCTGGGAACCGACCTTGTCCGCTGGTCAATATATAGCGGGCAGGGCGACCCCTTGTACCAATACGCAATCCTCAAGCAATCTACACCAACAACTGGACGTAGGGTTTTACTCTCCGGAGGCCCGAACCAGTATAAACTCGCCGTGTTCTCTGTGTTCCGTGTGCTCTTGCATAACCTTCGAGTTCTTAGCCTTAGATTCCACCCCGCCGAACAACTAAACCACAGGGATTAACACCCTCGTGGGCTGTTCAGATCTCACCATCTGACAGTTGGCGCGCCAGGTAGGGGCGGAATCAAGGTTCTTCGTGCAACTCGATGGCTTCGACCAACGGCGTCATCTTCCCGGAGAGCATGGCGGACATCCTCGCCAATCCCGTCGACATCTGCTTCGGCTCCATGACGGCGAAACCCACCGCTCCAGCCGCCTGCCTCGTCATCGAGAGCAACGCGGTCACCTCCGACCAACAGATCGGGACAGATCTGTTGACGGAACCCCACCCACCCACTCGTAGCGACCTGATCGCGGGGATCGATCGTGTTGAAGGCATGCTCTCCGACACGATCAAAATCTGCGAACGCGTCAAATCCCTCGCAGGACCTCATCATCATCCAGCATGCCTCTTGGCTTGCGGAACGCAGCTCACACAGCATCCCGCTACATGAAACGCAAGATCCAGATCGAATCTGGACCCAAGACACCAGATCGTGGAAGCCGCAGGAGTCACCTCGACGAACCCTGCCCTATCCACGAGAATCCCAAACACACGGCTCGCCAGTGCCGTGTCCTCAAGAAGCTTCGACGACCTCTTGCTGCGGCCCATCGCCGCCAGATCAACCGAGAGCCGTCCCTGGATCGCCTCGCGTTCCAGATCGCCCGCACGACCATCTCCCCGAACTATCCGGGAGAAGTGTTCGAGACTCCAGATCGTGAGGTCTTGGTTGTCTCTGCGGATGTACCACCTCAGGATGGAGAAACAGATGAACAACGTGTGGAGCGCGAGAACGCCAATGCTGCACGAGCCGCACGTCGTCAACAAGAAGTCGAAGCAGCCGCAGCTAATGTGGGACAAGGCGCCGGCGACCAACCCGGAGGCAACGTCGTCAACAACGGAGCGCAAGCACCCACGGCTCCAGCAGCTCCTCAACAACGCAACGAGCCTCGACGGAATCGCCTATGTGCCAGAGATCTCCTCAGGGACTTTGAGCAAGATGGCCTTGAAGTCTACAACTCTCCTCAAACCAACCTGGGAGCCGCTCTTGCTGCACTGAATCAGCTCGAGGACACTCCTGCGGTACGGCATCTCCAAGCTAATGTCTGCGTTGCCGCCGCTCAGATTGAAGAACGGGGCCCAGGGTACAGCAGATCGGCTGCAAGTTCCTACTCCAGGAGTAGGTCGGACAACCCTCGGCAACGACGTCGCTCCAACGCCAACGCTCCTCTTCAGCCGGTGCCTGAAGAAGGAGGCGGTGAAAACGAAGTGGTACAGCCGGTCAACCCTGCTGCCAACGCTGCAGCTAATGCTCCAGCCAATGCCGTCGCCAACAATGCAGCTAATACTGTCGGCGCTCAAGCAAATGCCGCTAGGCAAAACGCAGGAGCCCAACCTCCACCTGTGCAAGCTAACCACGCTGAAGGTAGCCAGCGTCGACGGATACGAGATGAAGTGGAAATAGCATGTCGTGCTAACTATGACCGCGTCAATGGGTTCCCTGATCCCCTCAACGCCAACAATCCAATCCAAGCAACAGAGCTGCGGAACATGCATGACCAGGAGCTCCTCCGACGTGCCCAGTACGACCAAGATAACGGCCCTCCCGATGACCTCTACGTCATCCCGACGGCCTACGCCCCGTCAGCAAGTCCGGGTGCGGTCAACAACTTCCCTGCATTCTCACGACGTCTCCGGACGATCAGATACCCCAAAGACTTCAAGCTAGCTATCGAGAAATACGACGGTCACTCCGACCCAAGTATATGGCTCGAAATGTACAGCATCGCAGCACACGCTTCTGGAGGCAACGAAGACCACATGGCGGGATACTTCCCCCTTGTGATGGGCAAGGCGCCGCTCCTGTGGCTCGACAATCTCCCAGCAGAGTGCATCACCTCTTGGGCAACATTATCTCGGCTCTTCACGACCAATTACCAGGCAACCTACAACCGACCTGGTAACACTCATCACCTCGCCAGAGTGCGGATGAGACGCGACGAAACTCTTCGGGAGTACACCAACCGCTACTTCGAGAACCGCAACACCCTCGCGGGTGTCAAAGACGAGGACGTCATCGCCTACTACAAGAAGGGTGTCACCAACATCAAGCTCTTCGAGAAGATCCATGAAGCTGACGCTCACACCATCATCGACCTCATGGCTTACGTCGACAAACTAGTCGACACTCAAGACGCGGTGATGCACGACTTCAATGGAGAGGATCACGATGATGGAGGAAACAGGTCGCGCAAGCGATCTGGCGAAGCTTACATGGCAGATCCACCAAGACCTTCCACCTTCCTCGAGGGTGACTTCAACATGGTCATGGACGACCAATGTCAATTCCATCGCGACGCCAAACATACCATGAGGGAGTGCGAGCAGCTGAAGCGTGCCCTTGGGGTACCCTCCGAATCCAAGAAGGCCAAGAGCGACAACAATGACGACCGGAACGGTGACCGGCGTTTCGACAACCATAACCGTCGACCTGATCGATGTGATTACCGTGACCGCAGACCCTACCGTCGCAACAACGACAGGGATCGACATGATTATCGCCGCGACTACCGCCGCGATGACAGACGCGACGACTACCATCGCAATGATCGTCACGACGACAACCGCAACGACAGGCGTGACGACCGAAGGGGTGATCGCCGTGATGACCAGCGCAATGACCGCCGAGATGATCGGCGTGATGATCGACGTCGCCAGGACGACCACAACCGCAACGACAACAACCGCAAGGAGCGCTCTCCACCACCACCACCTAAAGGGGGCAACCCTAATGGTGCGTTTCAATCGGCCAACCGAGAGATCAACTTCATCGTCGGTGGTCGCCAAGCGACCAAAAGCAACAGGCAGCTCCGATCGAACGCAAGGGAGATCGGGCACGTCAACACTGAAACTCCACAACCTCTACGTTGGTCGGAGTTCCCAATCACTTTCTCTAGGAAAGATCATTGGGTCCACATACCTGACCCTGGGATCTACCCGCTGGTCGTTAACCCCATAGTCGACGGGGCGTTCCTACCTAAGACCCTCATTGATGGGGGCAGCAGCCTGAACATCATCTTCACAGAGACACTCAGAAAGATGGACTTCGACTTCAACAAGATGACCGCCTGCGACGAACCCTTTTATGGGGTTGTACCCGGCAAGGCTGCATACCCCATAGGTCGTGTATGCTTGCCGGTTACCTTCGGCACAAAGGAGAACTTCCGCACGGAGTACTTAACGTTTGAGGTCGCGGACTTCCGCTCCTCCTACCATGCCATCCTCGGACGACCTATGCTGGCCAAATTCATGGCCATACCTCATCACACCTACCTCATCATGAAGATGCCGGCACCAAACGGAATCCTTTCCGTCCTCGGGGACATCATGGTCTCCTACAACTGCGAAAGCGCAACCGTCGAGCTCTCCAAAGACTCCGCGGTCAAAGCTGCTGCAACGGTCATGGTCGTCCAGGCAGCCAAGATTGACCACACCACTCTGGAGGTGCCAGAGCAGAAGCGCACAAGCACAGCTTTGGACCCAAGTCCAGCTGTAAAGAAGGTTTGCCTCGGCCTGCCCGACGCATCCAAGGAAGTCGTCATCGGGGCCAACCTCGACCCCAAATAGGAACTCGCGCTCACCAGTTTCCTCAGGGACAACGCTGACATCTTCGCATGGAGCCCATCCGACATGCCCGGTGTCCCCAGGAGGCTGGCTGAGCACGCACTTGAAGTAAACAAGACTGCACGACCTATCAAGCAAAAGCTCCGGCGATTTGCAAAAGATAGAAAGCAGGCCATAGAAGTAGAAGTCTGTAAGCTCTTAGCTGCAGGATTTATCAGAGAGTGTAAACACCCGGTTTGGCTCGCAAACCCGGTCCTTGTACCAAAGAAAACTGGTGGATTAAGGATGTGTATCGATTACACCGATCTCAACAAGCACTGCCCGAAAGATCCCTTCCCTCTTCCTCGCATTGACCAGGTCGTGGACTCCATGGCTGGTAGTGTTCTACTATGCTTCCTCGACTGCTACTCGGGATATCACCAGATAGCCCTGCACCCCGACGACGAAGACAAAACAACGTTCATAACGCCCTATGGCATCTACTGCTACAAGGTCATGACTTTTGGCCTAAAAAACGCTGGAGCAACATATCAGAAGGCAATTCAGAAGTGCCTGAAGTCGCAGATCGGGAAGAACGTCGAAGCCTACGTAGACGATGTGGTCGTCAAGACTACCGAGGAAGATCAGCTCATCGCCGACCTCACCGAAACCTTCGCCAATCTACGAGAGTTCCAATGGAAGCTCAACCCGACCAAGTGTGTCTTCGGTGTACCCTCCGGATTGCTCCTGGGCTTCATGGTCGGGCACCGAGGCATTGAAGCCAACCCTGCGAAGGTCGACGCTATATGCAACATGGCCAAGCCATCTAGCAAGAAATACGTCATGAAGCTTACAGGGATGATGGCGGCTCTAGGTCGTTTCATCAGCAAGCTCGGCGAGAAAGGCTTACCCTTCTTCAAGCTATTGAAGAAGGCAAATATGTTCGTGTGGGACGACGAGGCACAAAAGGCGTTTGAAGCACTGAAGGAATCCTTGACGACACCACCAGTTATGACACCACCAGCTCCGAGAGAAACACTCCTTTACAACTCTGCCACCACTAACGTGGTCAGCACGGTTCTCGTCGCCGAACGAGAAGAAGAAGGGCAGGCTTATCCTGTTCAACGACCTGTGTATTACGTAAGCGAGGTCCTGGCCGACGCTAAGACACGTTACTCACAGCCTCAGAAGTTGCTCTACGCACTCCTGATTACGTCAAGAAAGCTTCGCCATTACTTCCAAGCCCACAAGATCACGGTCCCATCGTCGTTTCCTCTAGGAGAAATCATCCGCAACCGTGACGCCAACGGCCGCATCATCAAGTGGTCGGTCGAGCTTGGAGAGTTTGACATCGAGTTTTGCCCTCGGCAAGCAATCAAGTCACAGATCCTCGCAGACTTGTGTCTGAGTGGACAGAGATCCAGATGCCCCCTCCCAAGGAGCGGCCCGAACACTGGGTAATGTACTTTGACGGTGCCCTAAACCTCGAAGGAGCAGGCGCAGGCGTATTACTCATTTCTCCTCAGGGGGAACAGGTCAAGTACGTCCTGCAGATACACTACAAGGCCTCCAACAATGGAGCAGAGTACGAAGCCCTGATTCACGGACTCCGTATAGCAGTGTCCCTTGGCATCAAGCGACTGCTAGCTTTTGGCGATTCCAAGGTCGTCATCGAGCAAGTCAACAAGGAATGGGACTGCGTCAAAGACACAATGGATGCTTACTGTGCCGAGGTTCGCAAACTCAAAGGCCACTTCGAAGGGATTGAGTTTCAGCACGTATCACGAAACAACAACGTAGCAGCCGACGTACTCTCCAAACTAGGCTCTCGACGAGCTCTAGTCCCGGCAGGCGTTTTTGTCCAAGACTTACGCAAGCCTTCAATCAATCTACTGGACCCAGACAGTCTAGATTCACCTCAACACGAACAAGCCTTAGCACCTCCCCGCGACGTGCTGATGACAAAAAAAGAAGATGATTGGCGCAAGCCTTTCATAGACTTCATACTCAACCAACTCGTTCCAGAAGACAAAGCAGAACGTGAGCGTATCACGCGACGAAGTGCCAACTACGTCGTGATTGGTACTGACCTCTACAGAAAAGCCGCCCCCACAGGCGTCTTGATGAAGTGCATCTTGCTTTCAGAAGGTCTACAGCTCCTGGCTGAGATCCACAGCGGCGAATGTGGCTGCCACGCAGCATCCGCCAACCTGGTCGGTAAGGCGTACCGATCTGGATTCTACTGGCCCACGGCCATGACCGATGCAAAAGACCTCGTAAAGAGGTGCAAAGGATGCCAATTCTTTGCCAAACAGCAGCACCTGCCCGCTCAGGCCCTGCGCACAATTCCTCCATCATGGCCCTTTGCCATGTGGGGCCTCGACTCAGTGGGACCGTTCCGAACGGCCCCAGGCGGATACAGGTTTATACTAGTAGCTGTCGACAAATTTACCAAGTGGATTGAAGTCCGACCTGTTGCGAAAGTAACATCGGAAGAAGCAGCAAAATTCATGCAAGACATAACACACCGCTTCGGTGTGCCTAACAGGATCATCACCGACCTGGGCACGGCCTTTACCGGTTCTGCCTTTTGGGACTTCTTTTAGGATAACACCATCGACGTCTACTACTCCTCGGTCGCCCACCCTCGGTGCAACGGCCAGGTCGAGCGTGCCAATGGCATGGTCCTTCAGGCTATCAAAGATCGTATCTTTGACGATGCCTCAAACTACGCCACCCGGTGGTTAGCTGAGCTACCACACGTGATTTGGGGTCTGTGAGACATGGGTACCCCTAGGTCCCCACCGACCAGGCCCACTGCCGTCCCTGACAAGTAGGTCCGGCCTACCAGAAGACCCGCCGACCTGTTAGTGGGCCTAACCGACCTAGTTGGTAGCCCACACGACCTCCTGAAGACCTTCCAGAAGATTCCCCCGACGACCTAATTCAACATGATCTCAAGACTTGACGTGCAAGACAAGGCAGTCCAGACGGATTAAGACAGCTCGGATAAGCTTTCCATGTTGTAATTGACTAGAGATAGGTTTCCCTGTTGTAACCGACCTAGACTCCGGTCCACCGACCTTGTCCGTCACCCAATATAAGGCGGGCAAGGGCGTCCCCAGGGACATGTACCGCGCAGACCACCTGAGATCGAAGCAATACAATCAAGAACTGGACGTAGGGTTTTACTCTCCGGAGGCCCGAACCAGTATAAAATCGCCTTGTCCCTTGTGTCTCGCCATGATTTCCGTGTGCTACGCTAGCATAACCATCGCGTTCTTAGCTCCCGATCTCCCCGCCGAACAAATAAACCACCGGGGTTGACCCCCCTGTGGACTGCTCAGATCTCACCATCTGACAGTTGGCGCGCCAGGTAGGGGTGATCGCGAGCTCTTCGTGCAGCGTGATGGTAGCTCGCTCCGGCGACCTCTTCGGCGACGACACGAAAGATATCTCCGCAGCGACCTGCTCGCTGCCACCCTCCGATCTAATCGCGAGGTCGACGTCTTCGTTCAGCGGACGGCGCACCAAAATTTTTTCGGCGGCAACCCACCCACCACGCCCTCCAATCTATTCGCAGGGATAGCGCCAGTGTAACTCGATCGACGTGAGAGAAGGTAGCAGGATTCACGGCATCCAGGCGTTAGCACTTCTTCGTGCAACACGCACCGACCTACGTCTTGGAAAGAGAAGACCGTACCTGATCAGGACTCCACTATCGGCAAAACAGGGAATAATCCTTCCTTCCATATTTTATTTTCCATCTATTCTATTATGATTAGATCTATTTTATTGCTCACGAGTCCTGCTGGCTAACGAGAACTACATGTTCCATTGTTTTGTTACTTCTTTATACAAGGATGGAGTACACAGCCTCTGATCTGCACGTGATGGCCATGATGACCTGGCTCTGGCCAACGTGGATCGCTTTGGCGTTTGCTGACCACGTCCGGAGCTGTTCCTTCGGCAGCTCGCATGTCTCGACTTTCGTACGACTCCCACGAGTGTACGTCGACCACGACGATCTCTTCAACTTTTGCCTGCTTACCTCGACAGGTCGGCACGACTCCAGGTCGTGTCGTCATCTATCTCGACATCCCGACACGACGTCTCGCGCTCAACAGCTTCAGGTCGCATCATTGGCTACCTCAACAGATCGCTACGACTTCAACCCGCGCCAACGACTACAACCTCCTCAGCTACATGCCAAGGGCTTGGCCATGCCAATCTAAGGGTCGCCAGACCTGTGGGGTTCTACCTTCTCCTCTCTCATGCCATCAACTCTCCCCCTCGACATGCTCGGGGGCTTGGCTAAAGCCAATATATGGGTCGTAAGACCTGAGGGTTAAAATTCTTCTGCTCCTCCCCCTCGACATGCTCGGGGGCTTGGCTCAAAGCCAACCTAGGGATCACTCGACCTAAGGATGTTGTCCCGCATGAGTACTTGCCTTCTGTCGCTGCGAGCCTGCTTGGTCGACAAGGTTGCTAAACCTGAGTCCTAGACTCCCCTCCTCTCGCGCGCCGATCTCACGTAAGCCTCCCTGCTGAGCTGTGGAGGTCGGTAAGCCAGCCTCTCCGTGAGTAGTGGTTAGCGAGGCAGCAAACAAGACGACATTACTTCAAAGACTACCAAGTTCGCGCAGGCACAAAAGCAAGTACCTCATGCCAGCATCAAAAGAAAGTTCATCAAGTATTGTTTTTGCATGGCTGAGAAAGGGGAGGTACAGCTCCTAGACCTCTGTGCATCTCCGGCGTCATCTTCGGTGGATTTCCCAATGTTTCCGTCGTCGTCCTCGTCAGGTCGTCAGACCTTCCTCCGGCTCCGTCGTCGCCCTTGTCAGGTCGCCAGACCTTCATCCGGCTCCGTCGTCATCCTTGTCAGGTCGCCAGACCTTCATCCGGCTCCGTTGTTGTCCTTGTCAGGTCGCCAGACCTTCATCCGGCTCCGTCGTCACCTTCGCCAGCTCGAAAGACCTCCCCAGGATTATACATTGGGAATGAAGGCCTCCCTGTGGGGTGCGCGCCTCATGGCCCTGCCAAGTATCTCCGGGTGCTTGGGCGCTTCTTGATTTGAGACCTTCTTGAGGTCGGCATGCCTCGGGTGGCTCTGCCAGACTCTTTGCAGCTATGCAAGATATCTGGGTGTCTCTACACTCCATACGTTCAAGATCAACATTATTTCGTCAGACTTCATCGTTGACTGTTTCAACCACTACAGAGGACCTCTTCATGCGATGCACCCTTCAAAGATCTTGCTGGGAATCCTCGGATACTGGACATCGTTGATTTGAGGCCTCCTTGAGGTCGGCACGCCTACAAGGCCTCCCTGAGGTCGGCCCTGCCAGACTCCTTGCAGCTATGCTGGGAGATCTAGGTGTCTCTACACTTCGTTTCGATCCAAGACCATGACTCAGTTTTCTTCTCTTTTTTGAGCATCAAACCAGCCATGCTGCCTGCTTCAATGCTCGGGGACTACTCTATGAGTACGTCTTCGACGCCCTCTTAATTTCTTCGTCGTACCGACCTGTTGGGAAACCTGTTTCTCATCACGTCGCTACTCGACCTACTTTCTCTTTTTTTTTTGGATCATCATACCGGCGATCTTGCCTGTCACGATGCTCGAATACTACTCTATGAGTGCATCCTTGATGCCCTCTGAATTTTTTCATCGTCGTTTTGATCTATTGGAAGCCTGCTTTCTATAGGTCGTCACTCGACCTCTCTTCGTTCGGCAAGACTACAAACAGGTCGGCTGCTAAGCTGATTTGTTCTTTTCCTTTTTTGGACCGATGTGCATGCTATTCGACCTGTCGATAGCTCTACGACTTCGTCATGATCTTTCTAAGGTCGCTGCGCCTACACCTCGCTCGGGGGCTTGTGAGACATGGGTACCCCTAGGTCCCCACCGACCAGGCCCACGGCCGTCCCTGACAAGTAGGTCCGGCCTACCAGAAGACCCGCCGACCTGTTAGTGGGCCTAACCGACCTAGTTGGTAGCCCACACGACCTCCTGAAGACCTTCCAGAAGATTCCCCCGACGACCTAATTCAACACAATCTCAAGACTTGACGTGCAAGACAAGGCAGTCCAGACGGATTAAGGCAGCTCGGATAAGCTTTCCATGTTGTAATTGACTAGAGATAGGTTTCCCTGTTATAACCGACCTGGACTCCGGTCCACCGACCTTGTCCGTCGCCCAATATAAGGCGGGCAAAGGCGTCCCCAGGGACATGTACCGCGCAGACCACCTGAGATTGAAGCAATACAATCAAGAACTGGACGTAGGGTTTTACTCTCCGGAGGCCCGAACCAGTATAAAATCGCCTTGTCCCTTGTGTCTCGCCGTGATTTCCGTGTGCTACGCTAGCATAACCATCGCGTTCTTAGGTCCCGATCTCCCTGCCAAACAAATAAACCACCGGGGTTGACCCCCCTGTGGACTGCTCAGATCTCACCATCTGACAAGGTCTAAGGACCCAAGTCAGCTCCGCTACGGGCTTTTCGCCCTTCTTTTTGGTCTACGGATCAGAAGCCATATTACCCACCGACATTGCCTTTGGAGCTCCACGCATCCAATTCTACGAGGAAGGAGAAGCCGAGCAAACACGTCGAGTTGACCTAGATAGCCTTGAAGAGCAGAGGCTAGCTGCCGTCATGAGACAAGCTCGTCACGACCAACAACTTCATCGGTATCATGATCGCAATGTTAGGGAAACTTCCTTCAACGTTGGCGACCTCGTCCTCAGGCGCATCCAGAAAACCGACGGCATGCACAAGCTCTCTGCCCCCTGGGAAGGACCTTTCATCGTCACTGAAGTCATCAGCCCATCCACGTATCGCCTCCAATGGGGTGATGGGCAAGGAGTGCCAAACCCTTGGAACGTGGAACATCTACAACGATTCTACCCATAGAATAATTTTTAATTACAGCTACGTATTTCTTTTTACCTTTTTCAGATTAAATAAATATTAGTTTAAGCAGTCATCTGCTGTGTGCCGAGCCCTACCTTCTCCTCTCTCATGTCATCAACACTCCCCCTCGACACACTCGGGGGCTTGGCTAAAGCCAATACATGGGTTGTAAAACCTGAGAGTTATAATTTTCTCCTACTCCTCCCCCTCGACACGCTCGGGGGCTTGGCTCAAAGCCAACCTAAGGGTCATTCGACCTGAGGACATCATCCCTAATGGGTATAAGCCCTCTGTCGCTGCGAGCATGCTTGGTCGATAAGGTCGCCAGACTTGAGTCCTAGACTCCTCCTCGCGCACCGACCTCACGTAAGCCTCCACGCTGAGCTGTGGAGGTCGGTAAGCCAGCCTCTCCGTGAGTAGTGGTCAGCGAGGCAAGAAACAACACGTCGTCATCTACAAGACTACCAAGCTCGTGCAGGCACAAGGCAAGTACTTCACTTAGGCATAACAAAATATTCATCAAGAAGCATTGTTTACACGACAGAGAAGAGGAGGAGGTACAACTCTTAGTCCAAGACTACTGCCCGCCGTCATCACCTTCATAGTCCAAGGAGTTCGCCACTTCCATGGCGGCGTCTTGAACTTCCAGCTCCAGGGCTGCGAGGTCTTTTTCAATATCAGCACCCCCTTGACCTTGGCCATGTCAACATCGGGGTAGTGCGACTTCACCCTCACCAGCGCATCAGTAGCTGCCGCCAAGCTCGTCGCCTTCAGCAACGTGAGGAGTCTATCAGGGGTCTCTATGAGACGATCAACAACAGACTTGGCCTCCCCCCCTTCAACCGGCACCGCTATGCAGTCCATAGCGTAATTGGCGGCGCCCTTCAGGTCCTTCAGCTCCACCTCATATCCTGCAATGGTTACTTGGTCATTCTGCAACGACTTCAAAGCCACCTCAAGATTGACCTCAAGGTCTTGTCGAGCTCATTTCTCATAAGCCAGCTTTTGAGATACGGCATACTCACTGTCAGTAGCTTCTTTCATCGCCCGCTTGAGCTCTTGGCCCCCAGCCTCAACCTCACGAAGCGTCACCTCCAAGGACCGGACCTTTTCCTTGGTATTCTTTAGTTTGTTGTTGAGGTCCTCCTCACGCTTGTGGAAGTCTGCAAAATATCCAACGGAATTGATACTCAACACAAAGGCCTCAGCTCTACAAGAGGATTAACAAGCATAAAGTCTCGACCTTACCTATGCTCACAGCATTGAACTGCGCATTGGCCTCCTGGGTCTTGCGCTTTTCCTCAGCGAGCTCGTCCTCGAGCTTCTTCTTCTCTACGGCCGCCGCCTCGCGGACCTGTTTGAGCTCTTGCTCAAGTTCAGTAACCCGCCGCTGCGTCGCCCCAGCGTTATTCAGCAGGTCGATCCGGCTCTTCGCACGATCTGCTAGCGCCTGGTATAACACAACAGCTCGTCACTAACAAATCAACAACACGTCGTCAGAACAAACATCAGAGGTAAACTCACCGTCAATGCAACGTTGATGGTTACAATGCCGGTCCGCACGGCCTGCATATCCTCATTATCGCCAAAAATGTCCTCCTGCCAAGGGGTATCATTCCAGTCAATCTCCCGTCGTGGCAACCTCGGGCTCGACGGAGAAGAATCAGGTACCTGTGCGCCAGACGTCCCCAGACCTTTCGGCGCTTGGTCAATCTGGGCCTGATCCTTGACCAGGTCCTCCTCCATCCCACCAGGCCTCGCGCTGATGGGATGCACGTCAATGACCTGCGGAGAAGTCGACGTTCCGACGTCCCCCACGGCACCTCCTGCTCCCGCATCATCTGCAGGCGGCGGAGTTGCCATCCTTGAGTCCGTAGCCAGCGGCGGAGTCGCCCCCCTTTCATCAGCAGCTGGTGGTGGGGTCGCCGTTCTTGCATCATCAACCAATGACTGCGCCACGACCTTAGGGTTGGGCGACCTCGTGCGGGAAGGCGAGGGCTGAGCGCCCAGGCCGCGTTGAGGCTCCGCAACCGACCTACATAGTCCACCACACACAAACAAGCATAAAAACACGGCAACAACGAGTTAGAGATATCGAGTGTTCAAGACCTTACCTCGTGGTGGTCGGGACATGAGGCTTCGGCCTAAAAACCCGTGGCCTACTTAAAACAGGCATCTTTGCCTGCGTAGCAGCGATAGCTCGCTGCGCCTCCAATCCTTGACGGAGGGCATCCTCCGTCGTCTTCTGCGCCAACTCCCGCTGCCTCTTGGCTGCGGGGCTCAACGACCTCCTCACCGATCGTTCTTCTACGACCGGTGGCTCCTCGGTGGCTTCATCTTCTTCTTCATCAGATTTGACCTCCCGGGACGGAGGCGTAGGAATCACCGGCGTCTCAACTGCCGGTGGAGGACTTGTCTTCCTCTTCCTCTTTTTTCTTCTCCGCGGCCTTTACCGCGGTGACTTTAACAGCAGCCGTCGAGACTGACTGCTTTGCTACTGCCGCCCTGGTCTTGCGCCTGGGCTTCGTGGTACTACCCGCCTCCGGGCCGGTCCCGGCGTCGTCACCGACCTCAGTGTCGGTGTCCTCATCGGCCTCCATCGACGAGTCGGACTCGTAATACTCCAGCAGCCGGGCTGCCGGAGGTTGGTACTTGTCCGACCTTAGCTTCCGCCGGTGCTGCTCGCCTTCGCGAAGAGGTGCAGGGCACCAAAACTGACGTTCACGATCCTGCAACAACCAACGACCAAAAGGGTTAAATGACGTAAATCTGCAAACGAAGTAAAACGACCTGAAATAGTCCCAGGACTTACCGGGTCAGCCGGCCTCTTCAGCGAATGTGCCTTGGGGCACTTCTTGATCTTCACTTTCCCAGAGTAGATCTGGGACACCCTGGCCGCCATCTCCTCCTTGGAGACCTTGCGGTCCACCTCACGAGTGGGGTCTGACTGCCCCCAGTATTCATACGCAGGGTGGACCCGATCCTTGATCGGTTGAATCAGCCGCCGGCAAAACGACCTGGCGACCGAACCCCCTGTCACACCCCGGTTCTTCAAATCCTGGACCAGCTCCAGGACCTCCTTGATGTCAGCAGCTTCACGAGAAGACAGCCCCAAATCCCATTCAGGAATCTTCACGGGCTTGTGGCCAGAGCACCGCGGAAGTGCCGGCAGCTGATCAGCGATGTAAAACCACTCCGACCTCCACCCAGCGGTGTTGTCGGGCAGATCGGTGTCAATCCACTCTGACTTGAGGCCCGACCTCAAGCAGAACATCACAAGCCCCACTGGTCCAGACCTCTTGCCAGTACTCTTCACACAGAACAAATGCCTCCAAAGAAGAAAGTGCGGCGATATCCCCAGATATGCCTCACAGAAGTGGATGAAGGTCGATACTACGGTGTTGCAGTTGGGAACGAGATGTACCAACTCCAGCTTGTAGTAGTAGAGAAGACCCCGAAAGAAGTCACCCGCGGGGAGGTTGAAGCCACGCTCGAAGTACGACGCGAAGACGACCTGCTCCTTCACGTCCTTGGTCGGGAACTCCTCTCCCACCGCCGCCTTCCACTCCACCTCCTCCTTCGGCCTCAGCAGCCCACGGTCCACCAAGGATTGGATCTTGGCCTCCGTCATCGTCGACCGCACCCACACAGTGCGTGGGTCCGGGATCGGGAGAGCCTCCGCCGCCATTTCCTCACTAGGGTTGGATCTAGATCTAAAAGAGCACAGGGTCTTGATGCGCATGCACAGTGGCGCACGGCGCGGGAGGAGGCGCTAGCACGCGAATGGCCGGAGCTGGCGATGGATTAGCGGAGCGCGCAAGAATGGCAGGTGCAAGGCTGCGGTGGCTACGGTGCGGCGGCGGCGAAAGCGATGGGAGGAGGAAGAAGACGACTGAGGTCAATCGCGACCCTTGACATTCTATTTATAGGGGGGTCCACCGGGTCCGCCCGTTGCGGTTCCTTCTGCTGTACGGTGCTCACCGCAACGGCTCTGTCCCGATAATTTCGCGAGAAGATCACGCCGGATTTTTTGCCAAGCGAATGAGCAACGACCTAAGCTCCGAAGTTTAGGTCGTCAGTCACAGTAACCTCACCGGGTCATCCCGATGATAACATTTCAACCTTCACAAGGCCGATAAGCCCCCAAATCACATCAATTTAGGTATTTTGACAAATCATTTTGTCAAAACAACCTAGCATATGACAGAAGAGAGCGAACATTACACGGGTCCTCCGAAGGTACACAAGTTGCCTGCGGTCTCATTGGATCTAGAACCCGGCACAAGAAAATAAACGTACTCGAAGACCTGATCTACCTAGAGCAATCCTTGAGGCGTACTCCGATACAGCAGAGCACATCGCAAGAATTCTTCTAGCCTCAGGACCTCGATGGTGGCCTTGCGGGAGACAGCTGTCAGACGTCACACGTAGCAGGGCGCGTTCGGCCCCAACTATTGGAATGCAGACACGAGCTTGCTCTTCGGCGCGGGACTCCGACCCCCGACGAGCACCCGATGCCCACCAGCGACGCCCAGCTTCACCTCGGGCCTCTACAGCATCACCTCCAAACTCTACCTGGTACCACGCAGAGGCACGGTACAAAGAGTGGGGGTGCTGCCTACATTTCGCAAGAGTTCTTCTAGCTCCAAGCTTCTACAAACATGACATCCTACAATCTGGTGGACGGACACATGCCCATGGCATGGCTTCAAAACTACCCTGCGGCTTCATAGCTCAGCAATGCTCGGTGCTTGCCCCCCTCAAGTCTCACGGTGCTATTTATAGCCGAAGCCAGACCTCGGGTAGATGGCTGAGTGATGACACTGTTGCCACGTGGTCCAGAGGGCCTGCAGACATGTGCATGATTAAAGGTGACGACTTTATTTCCTGTCTCGCGACGTCTTTTGTCGCTAGTGCATCAATGATGCCTGAGCCCGCCACAGAGTCACATGGCTACAGTACCCTCCTTGATTCGTGGGCAGTTTGTCGTTTTCTGGGTGGTAAGAGTATCTCCGACCACTGTTGACCCGTGACCCTGCAGTCTACGGTACACGACAAAACCTGACTATGTATCAGCGGGCCCAGCGCCTAACTAAGCCCCATACGACGACGACTCCACGACTCTCCTCTGCGACCTGATGTCTTTTATTTGCACCCGCTAGGCTCTGCGTCCTGGTGCACCCGCTATGGCTCTGCACGTAAACAGACCTATTCCAATCAGCCTATATTTCTGTTTCCTGAGCAGAATGGTCGTAGGTTCGATTGAAGACCTTCCGGGGTAGGCGTGCCTCGCTGCTCTGCCAGATCCTTCTGGGTGCCTGGAGATCAGAAGCATCATAGAGATCTACGATTTTCGTCGGGCCCCCGTGGTCGGTGTGCCCGCTACTTAGGTCGTCAATACCTTAGTACCATGGCTCTGCTGGATGGCTAGCAGCTATGTTGGTCGTCTGGGCACCAAAACGACCTCCCTGAGGTCGGCGTGCCTTAGTACTTAGGTCTTGCAATACCTTGGTATGTCTACGGCTCTGCCAACCTAGTTGGTCGCCCTGGATGCGTGACCTTCCGAGGTCGGTGTGCTCTTGTAGCCCTGCCAGTCTGCTCTGGACACCCAGGATTTTACGTCGGGAATGAAGGCCTCCCTGCGGGGTGCGCGCCTAATGGCCCTGCCATGTACTTCTGGGTGCTTGGACGCTTCTTGATTTGAGACCTTCTTGAGGTCGGCACGCCTCGGGTGGCTCTGCCAGACTCTTTGCAGCCATGCAAGATATCTGGGTGTCTTTACACTCCATACGTTCAAGATCAACATTATTTCGCCAGACTTCATCATCGTTCGTTTCAACCACTACAGAAGACCTCTTCACGCAATTCGCCTTTCAAGATCCTGCTGGATATCCTCGGATACTGGACAAAATTTACTTGAGGCCTCTTTGAGGTCGGCACGCCTGCAAGGTCTCCTCGAGGTCGGCCCTGCCAGACTCCTTGCAGCTATGCTAGGAGACCTGGGTGTCTCTACACTTCGTTTGATCAAGACCATGACTCAATTTTCTTCACTTTTTTGAGCATCAAACCAGCCATGCTGCCTGCTTCAATGCTCGGGGACTACTCTACGAGTGCGTCTTCGACGCTCTCTTGTTTTCTTCGTCATACCGACCTGTTGGGAAACCTGTTTCTCATCAAGTCGTTACTCGACCTAATTTTTTCTTTTTTTTCTTTCTTTTTTGGATCATCATACCGGCCATCTTGCCCGTGACGATGCTCGGATATTACTCTATGAGTGCATCCTTGATGCCCTCTGAATTTTTTCATCGTCGTTTCGATCTATTGGAAGCCTGCTTCCTATAGGTCGTCACTCGACCTCTCTTCGTTCGGCAAGACTACAAACAGGTCGACTGCTAAGCTGATTTGTTCTTTTCCTTTTTTGGACCGACGTGCATGCTATTCGACCTGTCGATAGCTCTACGACTTCGTCAAGATCTTTCTAAGGTCGCTGCGCCTACACCTCGCTCGGGGGCTTGTGAGACATGGGTACCCCTGGGTCCCCACCGACCAGGCTCACGGCCGTCCCTGACAAGTAGGTCCGGCCTACCAGAGGACTCGCCGACCTGTCAGTGGGCCCAACCGACCTAGTTGGTAGCCCACACGACCTCCTGAAGACCTCCCAGAAGATTCCCCCGACGATCTAATTCAACACGACCTCAAGACTTGGCGTACAAGACAAGACATCGGTGGATTTCGACCAAAGCAGATCGACGGATATGGCAAGAGATGTATTCACCTAGATTTAGGTCTCCTGGTCGTAACCGACCTGGAGTCTGGGAACCGACCTTGTCCGCTGGTCAATATATGGCGGGCAGGGCGACCCCTTGTACCAATACGCAATCCTCAAGCAATCTACACCAACAACTGGACGTAGGGTTTTACTCTTCGGAGGCCCGAACCAGTATAAACTCGCCGTGTTCTCTGTGTTCCGTGTGCTCTTGCATAACCTTCGAGTTCTTAGCCTTAGATTCCACCTCGCCGAACAACTAAACCACAGGGATTAACACCCCCGTGGGCTGTCTAGATCTCACCATCTGACAGACACATGTCCAGAGCCGGACCCTAGAATTAAAAGCTCGCGTTCACACTATAAAATTTTAGCGGATTTGACCGAAATTTGGTGAGATGCCTTAACATGACAGTCCGCTACTCGGTGCAAATCGGTGAAGCCAAATCTATATGTGGGACCCACGTCCAGAGCCGGACCCTAGAATTAAAAGCTCGCGTTCACACTATAAAATTTTAGCGGATTTAACCGAAATTTGGTGAGATGCCTTAATATAACAGTCCGCTACTCAGTGTAAATCGGTGAAGCCAAATCTATATGTGGGACCCACATCCAGGGCCGGACCCTAGAATTAAAATCTTCGCTTTCACACTATAAAATTTTAGCGGATTTGACCAAAATTTGGTGAGATGCCTTAATATGACAGTCCGCTACTTCGTGCAAATCGGTGAAGCCAAATCTATATGCGGGACCCACGTCCAGAGCCGGACATTAGAATTAAAAGCTCTTGCTTGGACATCCAATACTGATTGGACATCCAATTTAATTTAGCATGTGGACATCCACATCCAAAGTAATCCAGTCCAACGAAGTCCATAAGGAAAAAAATCCAATTGGATTTGGATTTTCCAAAATCCATTACCACGTCTAATCAGAGGCGATTTGGAAATGCAAAATTCCACTTAAGGTTCAGATCTTTATGTGGATGTCCTTCCATGACAGGATCCAATCGGCTGTGTAGTTGAAGAAAAGAAGATGGGCTGGTCCGGAGGGGTGTAAAGTCCGCGAAGAGTTAGAAACAACAGACCACATTCTCTTTAGCTGCCCACTGGCAGTCTTTCTGTGGGTTTTTGTAAGAGATAATTTGGGCTGGAGTTCGATTCCGGACTCATGTGAGAGCTTAGCTGATGTTTTGGGTAAAAATAGCAGTAGAGGAAAAATATGTACCAAAAAACTTTTTATATCTGTAGGTGTGCTGCGGTCTCTATGGAAGACGAGAAATGCCTAGGTCTTTGAAGACAAGTTGGTGGGGTCGCCAGGCGAGATCGCATACAAGTTGGTTGTATGCTGGTGTGATGTTGACATACTAGAAACCAATGCTGCAGAAGAAGATGGTCGTGGAAGTGGAAGGAATGATAAACAACTTGTCACGCGGGCGTGCGGAGGCTGGAACATGATGGCCTCCCTGGATGTATTGGTTAGTAGATGGTCGTGTGGTACTGCATGTGTGTGCAAATGGTGTGAATTTGTGGGGTGTGTGATTCCTTAAACTGCTGATCGTTCTGAAAAATAGTGGTAGGGAGCTTTAGTTCGGTCGTAGAGGTAGGTCTTTGACACTACTAGAGAATCATCTATCAGTACCGGTGGAGAACTCCCCATTAGCACCGATTATTGAAATAGTATTGTTCTTCCGGTACTGGGGGAAGACATTAGTACCGGGCCACATACCCGGTACTAATACCCCTTCTCCGTCACGTCAGTCTATCTCCCTCCTCTCCGTCACGTCCCGTTCGTTCCCCTTCGTCCCCGTCCCCCTTTTTTCGTTTTTTCTATTCTTTTCTCTTTTTTTCACATATTCACATTCATAGATATATTCACAAACATATTTACAAAGAATCACATATATCCAACTACACAGATTCAAACAACTACACAAATCAGATCCAGGCGGCCTCATCCTCAAAAATCACATACAACCACTATGTGAAAACCTCAAATAGGTCACGCAGCATTTGTAACAGGCCCTTAACACCCGTTACATGGACCACATCTGTAACGGTTGTTGTTTGGCGCCCGTTACGCATAAGCGTGGCAGGCTCGACCCCGACGTGGCCAACACACCGCCCGTTACCAATGTGGACTTCCAGTAACGGGCTTCTTAAACGCCCGTTACAGTTATTCTTTGTAACGGACGTTAAAATGCGGCCGTTACGAAAGTTAAACGTATCGGTATCGGGCCCTTTGAGTCCGTTACCGATCACTGCTCTATCGGTAATGGGCTCTTTATGTCCGTTACTGATGACAATCTGACGCCCGTTACTAGACTCGGAGCTCAATAATTGAAGTCCATTACCACTCTCACTGCCGTCAAATATTTGACTATGTCATCATTAGCAAATATTGGATATCACACAAACATATAATCATGTCTCTTAGTAAGATGCAAAACCACACGTACACATAGATAGTAGTCATAAGAGCATATTCTACATATTTAAGATGCATATATAACATCATATGTTCACATATGACATGCATAATGTTCAGAACAAACATATTCACATGATCACATCTGACGTGCATCAGCAGGGGCACTAGTTAGATGGCTTCTTTTGTGCTACAGCCTCAAGTTTAGCTATCTTTGCCTCTAGTTTTACAAGTCTTTCCTGCAGCTCAGCATTCTTCTTTGCAGCTTCGGCAAGTTCAATATCCTTCATCTTCTGTGCGCCTTTAAGCTTCTCCACCTCAGATTCTAGTATTTTCTGACCATTTGCTAGGAGACTTATGTCGTCCACAGCCTTGTCATCCATCCTTCTATCCACCTTGTCGAGTACTTTCCAGATGCAGTGAAGATCCTCCGGAGTAACAACATATTTCTACAACAAAGGCAAATTGATGCAAGTTTCATAATTAGATTGCCAAGTTTAATATCATGAAAGATGTAACTGGTCAAACAAGAAAGTTGTTTAGCTCTAACTGCGTTCAGAGCTTGGTTGATCATGTGGATTTGTTTCCAGATCATGTCAATGTCCTCCCAAGCTACAACACCTTCCTAAAACAAAGGCACTGGATGTTCAGTTAATAAAAGTCGATGTAGCATGGAGATTCAGAAATTGAAGTAGTATATAGAATAAGTTCAACAATTTTGTGAGCAGCATATGATGAGTACCATGCATTAAATTTCAAGCATAACAAAATTTCTACTCGAAAGGTTAATAATTTTCCTTCCGAGTAACAACACATTTCTAAAACAAAGGCAAATTGAAGCAAGCTTCACAATTAGATTGCCAAGTTTAATATCATAAAGTTGTAACCGGTCAAACAAGAAAGTTGTTTAGCTGTAACTAGGTTCAGAACTTGCCTGCTACTTCTCTTTACCAATGTCATCCTTCTTCATTCTTTCCATCCTGTTTAGGAATGTGCAGATGTAGTCTAAGGTTTTCTTGAGCCTGTCGATTTCTGTCCAGATCCTGACAATGTCATGTGCTGGTGCAACAACTTCCTAAAATAATGGAAAATTGATGCATTAGAACCATTGATCAGTGAAGGCACTGGATGTTCAGTTAATTAAAGTCGCTGAGCATGAAGATTCAGAAATTGATGCAGTATACAGAATGAGTTCAACATTTTTGTGAGCAGCATATGATGTGTACCAGGAATTCAATTTCAAGCATAAATCTAACTTCAAGCATACCAAACTCGAGGAAGGCTCGGTCTCTGCCTGCCGGGCGTCGCCGGAGTGCACCCCCTTGGCGCTTGCGCACGTGTACGGCCTCCTCCCCCTGGCCGACGAAGAACCGACCTCTTAGCTGCGGAACCTCACTCTCTTGGCGGGGGCGGCGGGCGGGGCCTTCTCCTCCTCGCTGCAGAACCTCCCTCTTGTGTCGCGGTGGCGGAACGACTGCTTTCCTCCGGCCATCTCTGCGATGGAGACGAGGAAGGAGAAGGGGAGAGAAGGCGACAGAGACGAGGAAGGCAGAAGGTTTGAGAAGGAAGGCAGAATGACAGATCTAGTGGTAGGGGAGAGTGGCTTTTGGTCAAACATTGGGAACAAAGGATACGTGGATAAGCCAAACCTCGTCTCCAATGCACGGGGGCGCCGCGTGGGGCCGGCTCCTCCTCGTCGGTTTGGAGGGGCAAATGCGACACGGAATAACCATCTCGCGTAGTCTCCTTTGTATCTGTCTTGATTGACAGGTCAGCCCGATCTCTCAGGGCTCCCATTTCGACATACAGGCATAATCAACAAAAAATCTTTTGTGACAAAACAGACATAATATAGATAAAGATAACTTATCCACATATATAGATAAAGATTACTTGGGGAACATATCAGGTGGAAACCAACCCCTCCATGCAAACTATGAAAACTTCAATCTGAGCCACACGATGTTGATCCAAGGGAAGACTTATGGAAGGTGGGAGGGGTGATGTACAAAACTCATGAGAGGTGGGAGGGATGATTTGCAAAGGCACTTTTGCAAATCACCCCTCCCACCTCCCATGAGCCCTCCCTTGGATCAACATCGTGTGGCTCAGATTGAAGTTTCCATAGTTTGCATGGAGGGGTTGGTTTCCACCTGATACGTTCCCGATTACTTGTCCCCAAAGATCCACACAGATATACATAATTATTACAAACAGTTAACTTGTCCATCTAGCTAGGCCTTAACTTGCCCGTCATATTTTTACAATGATCATGCTATCTGACCATGCACATCAACAAAAGCATGCCTCCTTCAACATCAATAAAAGCATGGTATCTTCAACTAAGGTTTGCTTTTTTTGCAGCCTCTTCAAATGCAACCAAGGTATCTTGAAACACATCGAGCGCATCTTCCATGGGTTGCAGATTTTGTTTAGCCACAAACTTGTACCGCCTCATGAATGCAGCCTTTTTGAGGAGGATGTGCATTTCTTCCATAATATTATCAACCTCAGGTTTCACATATTCCCAGACAGTGTCATGCCATTTTGATTCCTATGGAATGAAAAACATAGGAAAGTTGCTACATTGATCATTTGGATGAACCATAGGAATGAGAAGATTGAGATAGACAAAGGAACAAGCCATTTCATAGGAACAAGTTGCTACATTGCTACATTGATCATGTTAGAAATCCTACAAAATCTCTATGGAACAAGCCATTTCATAGGAACAAGTTGATCAAGCTCAAGCTCAAGCTGCTCCATTTATAGAACAAGTAAAAGGCACTGTGATTCAGAGAAACTTGCCTCACCGTCGTCGTGGTAGTTGGCAGCGTCGGATATGAGGTCCTCTACACCTTCGCCGCTCCCTCGACCCCTCTCCGTCGTTGCAAGACATTTGCTGTCGAAGACGTGAGGCAGGCGCCTTGCCCTCTTCGCTGCTCCCTCGCCGGCACGCTCCTCCCTGCCGTTGCTTGGCCCCTCATTGGAACCCGAGAGGATCCAGTCGATGATGCTCATCTCCGGCTTTGGGTTCGCTGCACCGCCGCTTGGCCCCTCTCCGACGGTCATCGTCGTCTCTGTCTTCGCTGCAGTCTCACCGGTGCGCGCGCGGATCCAGTTGCGGCACCGCATCGCGTTCGGCTTCTCCTCCTCGATCCACGGTGCGCAGGGTCGTCCACTGCTTGGCCCCTCACGGGCGCTCATCGTCGTCTCCTCGCCTCCGCTCACCTCGCCGGCGCCGCCTCCGCTCACCTCCGCTAATCCCTAGTGAGAAATTAGGAAAGCGTCGTGTGTGCTGCGCTTATCCATTCGGGATGTTATATTCATTTTTCAAAATTGAGAGTCATTGCCGACACGGGTTCGAGAACCCGTATCACATTGGATGTCATGTGGGTCCGAGCGGGCAGGCAACGGTTATCTTTTTTATATAGGCTGCTGACGCTGACACGTGGGCCTGACACTAATTTTTTTGAAATGAAACTTGCTTCCCTCAAATATTAGAGCCCATAAAACAACACCTATAAATTCATTAAAAATACGAACAATAAGTAGTTGGTCATTTAGTATTTGAATAAAATATCAGCAGGCACACTTGTGTAACCAAAATTATCAAAATTCGAATTTTTATCTCGTGTTTGGGATATAATAATTCTAATAACGTATTAGGTTGGTTTAAAAATTCTACAAATTGAGTTGGCAACATAATTTGGGTCCCTAAACTTGTCATAAAAATTTCAAGTGGTTTCTAAAAAGGAAGATCATACTTGTGTACAAATGTGTACATCTCTCACATAGTTTCCTAGAATGTTACTTCAACACTGAAGTTTTCCACACTTTACAACATGTTCGAACTCATATACATTTGAAAATCTAACACAACCTTGTGTCCACCTTAACAATACGAAATACAAAGTTTCATTAGTAATGGTTGTGTAAAACAAATATTATTTCTATGTTGTACTTATCAAGTACAAGATAAGGCATAAAAACATTACTAACGAAAAGGAAATATACACTAAACAATGAAATTAATGAAAAGATGGCGATTTTAGAAAAAAAATAAGAAAAAAAATCATCAAATTTGGATTACGTATGACCGAGAAATACGTGACACAAAATTTGGTTCCAGATTAAAAGGAGAAAGGAGAACTGTTTCCTTTGTGGTCGGTTTCCAGCGAATAGCGGTTTTTTTATCCACACGCGCACGCAGATCGTAACTTCCTTATTAACTTTGATTTGTGCCACAATACGAAAGCAAATAAATCCATTTATTTAAGATATATAATAATCAATCATGCATTGGAACTTGAAAAGAGGTATTAAAATAAGCTATATGAACATTCTTTGCGGGACGGAGGGAGTAATAGTCTTTTGTCAATGGCGACACTGGTTAGTGGACACGCATCACCGCAGCGTACCGTGTTCTGAGGCGTAGTGGCGTGTCGCAGTGGGAAGACTGGCCGTCTGACGATTCCCCGTCTTGTCATATAAATGCCCGGCCGGCCAAGAGCTTCTTCCATAAGCTTTCCTCAAGCGCGCCACCAAGAAAACCCCAGCACCACCGTCTCTGGTCACCAAGAACTTCTTCTTCCTCAAGCGCGTGCATGGCATCATCGTCGAGCAAGCCATTGAGGAAGCGGGGAAGGGAGGAGGACGACAACGACGAAAGCCGCCGCCGTCGGCTCATCCAGGAGGTGCCAGTACCGCCGGCCGAGGAGGCACCGGTGCCGCCGCCCGTGGAGCCCTCCTCTCTGCGTCCTGAACTAGTTTTGGACAACATTTGGTCTGTCCAAATGTTGTACGAAGCTTTCAGGAAGCTTCAAGAGGTGGCCGTTGAGCTCGGCTTGCCACGACCCAACGATCCGCTGCAGAGGTCCATGAAGGATTTCGCCTTCAAGATCCATGGGTTGGCTGGGGACCTTCAGAGAGTCGTGGTCTGCGCCGATGGCCACGACGACGACGACGGCGACGGTGACGACGACGGCGACAGTGACAATGGCGGCTTCGACGGCGGTGACGAATGCGGCCTCGGTGGCTCCGACTCCAACTCCGATGGTGGGGCTCCTCCGGCGACGGCGACAAGTCTTCTACCTTAGCTTAATTAATTTGTTCCTCCTCTGTGTGTTCGTCCTCCTCTATTTGTTCATGGAACTCTGCTTGTTTGTCATGAACATGTTCCTCTGTTAATATGTGTTCCTCCTGTGTGTTTGTTGAACTTGTGATGAACTACATCTAAGTGGCAGGGGAGAGTGGCTTTTGGTCAAACATTGGGAACTCTGCTTGTTTGTCATGAACATGTTCCTCTGTTAATATGTGTTCCTCCTGTGTGTTTGTTGAACTTGTGATGAACTACATCTAACAATGGCAGAGTGGCAGGGCAGAGTGGCAGCGGGGCAACAATGAATTGCAATGTTTGTTACTCTATTTGTTAGTGACAAGATTCTGAGTTTCGAAAAACTCTGTATAAAATCATTGGAGACGCGGGTGCAGGCTGGTTAATTTCACACTGAAATGTGAACACAGATGAATTGATGAAATTTGTGATATGTGACACATTAAGATTCGTGACCCAATTGTCATTCCATTCCATTTTCTTCATTCATACATTTAAGTTTGTCATCTGTGACAAATTTTTCATTCCTTATTCACACAGATGAAACAAATTAAAGCACCACTTTTCACATCACAATTACTTTTTTGTAGCATACATCCCCAGTAAACATCCAAATACTACACAAATAGCACCCACAATAATCAAGTTCATCTTCCAGATCACATTATCCATCTTCTCCTCCAGTGCTTTCTTCCTCTGCTTGTCGTCCGGTGCTTTCCTCTGATTGTCGCTCCCAAGTTGACAATCCACTGAATCAACTACTTCATCGATCACGTCTGCCCAGTTCGACGGTCAAAAAGATATGACGCCAGCATCCTTCAGCATCTGGAGATACTCCTTCTCAAAACGATAATATCCACAAAGCTTGGGGAACTGTGCAAATCAAAAGCACATAAGAACCCTAACTCAGATTTGGGAAATCACAGCTCAGACTACTCACCGCGTTCCTCGCACACTTGAAATAAAGACAACCGTGGTTTTCACCTTCCTTCTGCGTCCTCCCCTCCACCACCCGAGCCATACCACAGTCCGGGCAAGGGACCAGTGGGAAGACGCTTAGCTCAACGATTGGATCCAAGCCGATGGAGTGAATGCGGCTGCCCCGGTCACCTTGAAACCTGCTCCTGCCACGTCCACCTCCAGACGAATCGGCGTAGTGCAACATGTGCGCGACGATGGGGAAAGGAAGGGCGGGTGGCGGTGGAGCTCAGAGCGGGGAAGAAGAAGCAGGGAGCTCAGAGGTCAGAGCGTCGTGTGTGCTGCGCTTATCCCATTTGGGATGTTATATTCATTTTCAAAAATCGAGAGTCATTTCCGACGCGGGTTCAAGACCCCGCGTCTCATTTGTTGTCAGGTGGGTTCGAGCGGCCAGGCAACGGTTATCTTTTTTATATAGGCTGCTGACGCTGATACGTGGGCCCAATACTATTTTTTTAAATGACACTTGCTTCCCTCAAATATTAGAGCCCATTAAACAACACCTAAAAATTCATTAAAAATACTAACAATTTGTAGTTGGTGATGTAGTATTCGAATAAAATATCAGCAGGCACACTTGTGTAACCAAAATTATCAAAATTCGAATTTTTATCTCATGGTTGGGGTATAATAATTCTAATAACATCTTAGGTTGGTCTAAAAATTCTACAAATTGACTTGGCAATATAATTTGGGTTCCTAAACTCGTCATAAAAATTTCAAATGGTTTCTCAAAAGGAAGATCTTACTTGTGTACAAATGTGTACATCTCTCACATAGTTTCCTAGAATGTTATACTTCAACATTGAAGTTTTCCATACTTCACAACATGTTCGAACTCATATACATTTGAAATTTTAACACAACCTTGTGTTCACCTTAACATTACGAAATACAAAGTTTCATTAGTAATGGTTGTGTAAAACAAATATTATTTCTATGTTGTACTTGTAAGAAACAAGATAAAGGCATATAAACAACATCCAGGAAATGGAGTTATATATGAAACAATGTCATAAATGAATAGAAGTTTATTTTAGAAAAAAGCAGAAACAAATATCATCAAATTTGGATTACGAATGACGGAGAAATACGTGATTCAAATCTTTGATTGCAGATTAAAAGGGGAAAATGAAGCAAACTGTTATTCAGTCGAATAGAACTAGCCCCGGTCTGACGCGTTTTCCTAATAATATTGGACCTTTCAGTTTTAAGGCCCACACACGCCCACTCGCGCTAGGGTTATTAGGGAAAGACGCCTCCCTCACGCAGTCGCCTCCTCACTCTCCCCTCGCGCCGTCGTCTTTCTCCCCCTCGCGCCGCCGCCGCTTCCTCCCTCTCGCCCCCTCCGCCGCCGCTTCCTCACCCTCGCCTCCCTCCCCTCACCCCCTCCCCCCCGCGATGCGACACATGCTACACACCTTCGCTGAGACACGTGCCACACCACCCCTCACCTTGTAGCGACGACGACTAGGAGGAGGAGGAGGGATCCAGCCACGAGGTCGACGCGAGGACATGACGACTAGAGATCTCTCCGCTCCGACAGTGACAAGGTGAACTGCATGCTAGAAATCCCTCCTACATCATTAAGATACATTCTTGACTATGCTCAGCAGTGGCGTAGCCACATTGGGGCCAGCTGGGGCAGCCGCCCCAGCTAATCTGCCCTAACTCGACTTTGTTCCTTCTTCTCTGATGATATTTTTAAGCTTCGGTAGTATTTCTAGATGGCGCCATGACTCATATGACCTTAGTACTTGTTAATTTGTTTCTTTGTTCTTCAAATTTAAGACTACATTTTGAAAATTTTCGCTAAAATTTGTGCAACTGCAGCATATAGATGTGTGAATTGGTGTGTGTTTCATTTTGGTTTGGTCCGTCATTAGGTGTCGCCCCAGCTAATTTTTTTCTGGCTCCGCCACTGATGCTCAGTTAGGGTTTCGAGTTTCAAAATGTATACTTAGCATTTTCCTTTCGATTCACTCTTATATTTGGTTTTGCTCTTGTTCCAAATGTACATTTGGACATTCTCTCCAAGTTGAATAAGTACCTCATCAGCAACAGAGGCAGCGAGCATCTTCCTCTTTAAAATGGTAAGGTCGCATTGCCTGAACTAATTTTTTGGTTTCTGAATATTACATTTATATTAATGGTTTACCATAGAACCAATGAGATTATAGTGGGCTAAACTAGTTACTGTAATTATTTTCTCATTCGTATGGTCTTGTACACAGTTCTGTGGGTGTTGATTAGATAAATGCTTAGCTGTTATGCATGGTTGACTAAAAATGTGCTCTACTTGTCTCCTGTTGTAGCATGTCTCCTGGGAGAGCTAGCAGTATGGTCTGCTTTTTGTGCTATTCTCGGACACTGAGCTGACCTTTCTCATAATCCCTTGATAATTAATTCACAGGTTAAATCTGTCGAGGACTATAGACCTGAGCAATTTGAAGAAGATGCATATAATGAAGAAGATTTATATGCCACTGGTAGTGAAGAATAAGAGCAGGTGGGTGGGGCTACGGGCCAAGCCAGAGTGCCAAGGACAGCGACAAAGTGGCCAAGAGACAAAATGGTAGTCACTGAGGTTGAGAGAGGGGGGATGCCAGTACCATTGACACAAAAGTGCAGGTTCAGGGCGCTTGCAGGGCTCATTGCTAGACAAAAGATACTTTTGGATTTGCCAGAAATAAAAAACTAAGCGAAGAACAAAAGTGGTACTTGTTTGAAACCTATATGCAGAAACACTTGGAGTTCCAGGAAGACATGAAAGAGCAGACATTCAAGCTTTTGTGGAAGATTGCAGTCAAGCCATGGAGACAATTCAGATTTTAGCTTAGGTGAGATTTTGTCAGAAAAGGACTCGAGCCATTTGGAAAGCACGACTTTATCAAGTCGGAAGAGTGGACAGAGTTTGTGAAACAGCAGGAAACCGAGGAAGCCTCATCTGTTAGTGGCGAGTTCAAGTCACTTCAAAGCCTGAACACAAACGAGCACAGCATGGGTCCAGCTGGTTATTGTGGGAAACTACCACAGTGGGAGGAAGAGGACAGAAAATTAGCTGCGGCTGGGATCGCCAACCCATATGATGCCATCACTGATGATCGTTCTAGGAATTGGGTGCGAGTAAGGAGTAAGCTAGTGGTGACATACGGTGTTGCCAAGATAGTGTACAACAAAGTAGCAAATGAAAGTGTGGCTGCAGACATCATGGAAAAGAATGCACATGCAGAATCTTCTGGAATGACTTCATGGCTGAGGGAGAATGATGTGCTAAGTCAGTGCTTGGGCCGCCCCGAACAACCAGGTCGCGTGCGTGGTGTCTCCAGCTACCAGGGCTGGAAGTTTGCATGGCCTCAGCACGCTTCCATGTACAGGAAGAGGGCCAGTACTGACTCATCAGTTGATAAGCAACAGATGAAGGAAGAAATCAAGCGAGAACTCAAGGCTGAGATGGAGAAGGATATGCTTGACATGATGGCACGAGGGTACCAGGTGGTGTTTGCACCAGTGTCCAATCGCACAAGCCCTTCACCCGCCGGACTGAAGAGCAGCTGTGCGTCCGCAGATAATGTAGGTTTGATCAACGGCGCTACAGAGTTGTCGACAGAGGTAGTGCACATTGCTTCCCCCACACAGGAAGACCTTATAGGCACGTTGACTGAACCCACAGACTGTAGCCTATGGATCATATTTCACAGTGTTGAATGTGAAGCTGCAATTGGTGTGGTTCAACCAGAGCAGACTACGCTACACACAGTCCCGATTCATGAAGACTGTGCTGTGGTCGAAGTTGTGCATGTATATGCTGTCTTTAGGGATCACGCACTGGAACACCCTCCTAATGATGAGGTGACGACACTTGGACAAGCTCTACACCAGAGGATACAGTGGAAGAGGTGTCACATTCACATCAAGGGAGCACCAATTCCAAAATCTTGTTCGCACACTATGGTGCAGTTTCCTTCTGGTTCACAGACTACAGGACAAAACTCTTCCTCACATGGTTTCCTAGCTCCTCCTCCTCCTCCACACCTTGAAAAGATTCATTCCCCACCTGGTAACCCACCTCCTCCTCCTCCTCCATCCCCAGAAAAGTAAAGTACAGTACAAATTCATTCCCCACCTGGTAACCCACCTTCTCCACATCCAGAAACGCAAATTACATCCCCACCTTCTTCTCTTCATGAAAGAACAAAACCTCCATCCCCAAAAGAAAGTGCTCAAAACAATGATGCCAAAGCAGGAGCCCAGAGTCATGTGTTGGCTGATGCTAAGAAATTTGTCGACGACAGTTCGAAGAAAGCTGCAGGTACATCTGGGCCCAAAATCTCTGTAATAGCTGCTGGTCAGACACCACCTGAGAAACCTTCTTCAGGCATCTCAAAGCAGCAGGAAAAGAAACTTGCTGAAAATAAAAGGTCTACCAGAAAGCGATCTGAGAAACCTTCTTCAACCATCTCAAAGCAGCAGCAGCAGCAGAAAATTGCTGAAAATAAAAGGTCTCAGAAGCCTACCAGAAAGCCTTCTTCAGCCATCTCAAAGCAGGAGGAAAAGAAGCCTGCCAGAAAGCCATCTGAGAGAAACGCCAAGAAGAAGGCGGCCAATGTTGCTATGACTCATATTAACCCACACTACAAATTTGGAGATGAAATGCTCAATCCTGCTGAACTCAAGCATCCGGATACTGCTCCTTCTGTCACTAATCTCCACAATTTCTACATGAGACGTTGTAAGGACAAGGATGAGTCTCTGATTCAGGGCATAGTATGGCCCAAGCACGGCTGGTGGCCTGTGAGAGAAGATGAAAAATACGAGCTATTGGCTGTGTTTATCAGCGACTTGTACGATCTCTTCAACTTGGATGCTTTGGATATGGGACTTCTCCGCTGTTTCATCCTGTAAGTTGCTTGAAAATTTAATCTGCTTCTCACTAATCATTTTCTATCTAAATGTGCTTTCTGCCTCAGTTCATCTTTACTATGTATTTTGCCTCCTTACACTTTATTTTTTCTTAATATTAGGAATATGGCTGTAGAAGTACGGCAGAAGAAGGAACCCGTTACCTTCCTTGATCCTGAATGCATTAGCATGCCAAATATACAAAATAACAGGGATTTTTTGTGTCCTATACGAAGCGTGCCTACCAGTCATATGCTAAAAAGAGAGTCATCATTTCCTGCTATAACACTAGGGAGCACTGGATTGCAGTGGCGATCTTTCCAAAGCAGAAGACGGTCTTGTATCTTGATTCATATAGGATCCTAGGCACTAATTTCTCCGAGTTGGTACTTGCCATTGATGAGTAAGTTCTTTTTCTTTCTTAATCTACAAACTTCCTCAACAAACTCTGCGGAGTTTATTAATGGTGCCCTAACCATTGTTGCATGTTTTGTTGTAGTGCTTGGAATAGTTACTGCGATGACAACAAGTTGCCCCGCTGCGCCTTGAACCATGAGAAGGCTTTTGATGTACGTATTACTTAGTATTTCCTGCCTGTGGAAGCTAGTACTAAAGCTTGAGTTTATTTCTTCTCACCACTGTTTGTCTATGTATATTTATCACAGTGCCACCAACAACCTTACAAATCCAGAGTATGCAGCTTCTATTGTGCCTATCACATGCTTACAGTAAAAAATAAATTGAAGGACCCTGAGGTACTTTTTTGGGATCTGCAATTGTAACACCTGCAACTGAGCACAGTTCTTGCTTATTAGCACTACACATGTTTGGTAACCACCTGTGTGCTGACTGCTGACATTGTTATATTCAGGCATTTCACATACCTACTTGTCAGCTGCACTGAGGCACGCTGCTCCACATTAGGGAAAGAACTGCCTCATTTCTCATGGACCAGGTGATCGCACCCTCAAGAAAATGTCACATTAATGATGCTATGATGGCTCGCATTGTATTTGATACCAATCCTCATGGCCAATGATGATATTGTTGTGAACCTTACTTAGCTTGTTAGAAGAGGATGCTGAATGCCTGAATTTTGACAGATTATGCATGTGAATCTTGTGGATTTCTCTTCAGTTTGTGGAGTTTTGTGAATGTGGATGCTGGACCTAATTTTTGTGAAAGTAGACAACGCGTCTCCTTTAGTCGAGACAGAGGAGACGCAAGTTCACAGTTTGCGTCTCCTTTGGTCCATTAGAGGAGACACGCGTACACAGTAGGCGTCTCCTTTGGTCCAGACAGAGGAGACGCACGTACACAGTACGAGTCTCCTTTGGTCGAGACAGAGGGAGACACATACTGACAAGATGCGTCTCCTTTGGTCGAGACAGAGGGAGACGCGGGTTCACAGCTGGCGTCTCCTTTCGTTGAGACATAGGAGACGCGCACTGACAAGACGCAACGTCTCCTTTCATCCAGACGGAGGAGACGCGCACTTACACGACGCGTCTCCTTTCATCAAGACAGAGGAGACGCGTCATTTTCCGCGTCTTCGATGTTGAGTTCATGTAACGAGCTCGGTTTCTGTGGCCGTTACCAAAGGTCCATGTGGGCCCAGAGAAACAGACATTTCAGGTGACCGGTAACTAGTTTCGGTAACGGTCTTTGTTAGACACCCGTTACTAATATGTGTTATGAGTAACGGGCTCAGTGTCTGCACCCGTTACCAAAGGCTCCGGTGGGCCTGGAGAAACAGCCATTTCAGGTGACCGGTAAGTAGTTGTGGTAACGGTCTTTGTTCGACGCTCGTTACAATTACGTATCATCAGTAACGGGCATCGGCCCGTTACCTTTGTTGGCTTATTTGTAACGCCCGTTACCAATAGCCATCTGCACCCGTTACCAATGTCTGTTTTTCAGGTAGTGATCATTGGCAAAAAATCACAAGAATCACATACAATCACACATCAACCAACGTTGGCAAAAATCTCAAAAACAAAAAAATTGCAACTGGGCGTGGCAAGCTCCGATTTGGATCCAGCCGGCTCCGTGCGCGCCACCAGTCTGGGGTCGCGACGGCGGCTGGCTTGCTGGCCTCCCTCGCCCGTGTCTCGCCGCGGTAGCGACTTGCTGCCCTCCGAGGCCCGCGGCGGCCTGCTGGTCTCCTCTGTCCTAGAGAAACATATGGAGGAGGGAGAGTGTGAGAAGAGCTAAGATGGGAAGGGAGGAGAAGATAGAATAATGAGAAGAGAGGGAAACGATGATATATAGAATATATGTGCGGCGCGAGTTAACGCGCTTCGTGAAAGGAGTGACGGTGGGAGGAGATTAGAGCCTGTTTAGTTGCCAAAATTTTTGGCAGCCTCTTCGAAGGTATATTAGAGGTAAAAAAATGTAGACTAATTACAAAACTAATTACACGAATGGACGGGAAATCGCGAGACGAATCCATTAAGCCTAATTAATCCATCATTAGAGATTGTTTACTGTAGCATGACGTTGTCTAATCATGGCATAATTAGGCTCGTTAGATTCATATCAAAAAATTAGGTAGGGGTTATGGAATGAGTTTTGTCATTAATTCACATTTAATACTCCTAATCAGTGTCGGAAGATTGATGTGACGGGTAGTTGGAAAAATTTTTGGGAACTAAACAGGCCCTTAGTACCGGTGCGTATGACGCACCAGTACTGATGTCTCCACATTAGTATCGAGTCGTGTCTCGTCCCTGTACTAACTAGTAAGGTGCACGTGCGACACGCACGTGTGTTTAAATTCAATTTAAATAATGTTATGTTTTGGAGATTTCAAGCATGGTACAGAAAGGGGATGATAAATACATCACTTAAGAATTATTCACCTGGCATAAATGATTTGGAGGTCGCATTGAACATGGAAGTGACTCCTTTAGGGAAGAGAAACATAGAACAAGAGATAAAGTTGATTTTACAAAAACAGAAAATTGTCAGACTAACATGTTATGTATCATGTATGTGACAAACAACATATTTTTTTTGAGACCAATGCAACAGACAACCTGTTCGAATAGGGGGTTGCCCGTGCATGTTGTTTTGGTTCAATTTCTGTTTGACACGGTGGATTGGTGATCGATCTGTTCAGTCGAAGGTTGTGTTGGTGCATACATCTTGCTTAAAATGCTAATTTTTTGGATGAAAACCAGCACCTGTTGCTTGTTATAGGAGACAAATTGGACTGCTTCCGAATTTTTCCTTCCTGACCATTAAGTGTCATGTCCAGTGATTTGAGATAAGTTGATTTTAGATGTGTCAGTTTTTCTATCTGGCCAGTTCTGAAAATGAATAATTTGCTTCCTGAACAACACTGCCTTGTGAACTAATGGATGAATGATAATAACACAAGTGCATTTCGCAATTTGTTTCTATTCCTTGCTTCAGTGCCATCTAAGGTGCCTGACTAATGAGTTCCTGTTTCTTGAAAACAATTTAAAGTACATTGCTACTTGTAAATTCCTGTGTGATAATAAAAAAAATCCCTTAGCACTTATGTTAGTTGATTGCAGTACATATTTTCGACAAATATACTACCTTTTGCCATTGTGAATGTCTGATATATCTCATATCTTTGTGTGTCATTTCACTACAATTCATATGTTTTATGTTTCTATAAATCTCATATCTTCCATATTTCTGATGAGTTCTGCTAGAGAAGGGGGTTAAATAGATGAATCCTAAATAGATCACTATGGTAGAAAAAAATGTCATCATTAACAAAGGATTCTGGATGACACTACCAATTGTTTACTCACACTAAGGAATTCGGCTAAAGAAATCCAATATTTGCAATAGTGTTTTTTTTCCTAAAGATGGTTTTCTAAAAAATATGCTTCTAGGCAGCAAGGAAAATGCAAGTTCTATTACTATCACAAAATTAACAAAGAATTTATTTTGAACATGGGGCTGCAACATCACAGTCTTGTGAATTTTCCATCATGCACCTCACCATCGACATATCTCCATGCTGCTGTAACACAATGACCAGCTTTGAAAAGAAATAGGAAACAAATTGGAAAAGAACAAAAGAAAGAGCTATCAGCTATAACTCATGTTATGTTGATAATGTGATATCTTCTCAATCATCTCAGTGTTGCTCTCCAAATCTGATTGGAACACAGACAGATCGTCAACTCATCGGTAACCGTTTCAAACACAAGCAATTCTTTCGGAGGTATCTGTGATGCTCGGACATTAAGCATACTCCTTTCACAAATGCCTCTAATTTTAATTTGTGAAAGCTGAAAATATGGTTACCTCTAATTTCATATGCAGAGATTTCAGAATGGAAGTCAACTTTTTTAATGTCAGGTTGGCCTCTTGGCACATTTTCTAGACATTAAGAACAAGGTTCACCTAGTGTAGTGAGTAGTTCCCCTCCAAAAATGTGAATCCAATACTGCTTGGATGTTTCTGCCCCTCACGATATCAAGTGCATATGTGCAAGGAATGCGTATTACCAGTAGCACGATTATGAATTATGCAGGGTCTAATGTCCACAATGAAGGTTGTGCTCAAACTATATGAGCTAAAAAGGTGCCAGAGGGTTTACGAAGTAATTTCACTGCAAATTTGCAAGTATGGGTGTCCGAGGATATCAAACTGGGCAATTGGCATGTGTATTCCAGACAGGACTTGCATATAAGAGAGTGTAATACATTTCTAGCAAGAAACTTACATGTGAAGGAGGTATACGTTTTCAAATGAGAAGGTCGAGGAGTACAATGCTAAAACTGAATATGACACTTCCTGGAGTAACCCAGCCTGAAAAAACACAACTTGCCTAAACAACTACACTTGAAGTGCTTCTTGCTGTTTCAATTGGTCGTTATTTTTCTTACTTCAGTGACATGAAAATAAAATATAGCAAGTGCCAGGGAGTGTCTTATTTTTTGTAGTACGTACTTTCGGGGCATAGTAACTTAACTCAATCACACACACACACACACACACATGTTCTATCTTATATCTTAACTATGCTATACAGAAAAAGTAAACAGCAAAATCGGATATGAGTTGATCTTGACCGCCCCCCCTCCATTTATTGAGATCAAAAGAACAATACTAAGTATCCAAGAAATTGAGATACCATATTGCTGATGAATAGTCAGCAGAGAACAATAAGAGATATTGACTCCAAATTAAATGTACAGAAGAGGAAGCTGTGTTCCAAATGTCAAAAGGGACTAAGGGAGTAGAAGACGATGATTGGGGAGCACGTTGCAACCATGCATGCATATGGAAGAACAGGGCTGTTGCAATTTTGTAGACCAATATAATAATCTTGATTTGCCATACTGTTAATCTTTGCCTGTTCGAGTAAACTACAACAAGATGCCAATGTGAAGCCTAGAATTCTCCTCCAATTTTCGTCAAACAATGCACAAAAAAAGGTATGTGCTGGTTTCTTCTAGCAATCAGTTCCACCCTAAACAATGTGTTTTCGAACCCTTCAAAAAAACAAAAAGGGCTTCTTGGAGCTAGCTACCAGGTTTTGTGAATTGTGATCTCCGCATGATGACTATAGGATTATCAGCAAATCGGAACAGTGCAGCATTATCTGCAGGTTGTTATTAGTGCTTTTATATGATGCTCGGTAAATCAGAACAGTGCGCTGGACCGGAGCTGACCTTGGGATCGGCTGGCGGTCGTTGGCAGCATCGCTGCAGAAGCGGCGGTGGCGTGACCGGTGGCTCCAGCGCCGCCGCTCGCGGTCGTCGTCTCCCCCCTTGCTGGCCACCGAGGACCACTGGTGGCTCTCCTTGTCCTCGTCGGCGACGCTGGCGGGTGCCTCGACGGCGGCGTCGGTGTTGCCAACGAAGCTGGACCAGGAGAGCGCCTTCCCGCGGAGCTGCATCCGTGTGGCGCGAATCTTGCATTGGCGAAGTCCAGCGAGTAGTCCGGCTGCGCGCTGCCTTCCCACCCCTCGAACGCCGGCTGCGGCCTGCGGCGACGTGTGGGGACATCGCGAGGAAGTGCGGCGCGAGATGCTGGCGGCGGATCGGGGGGAGTGCGTCGCTGGGTGCGGTAAAGCCAGGGTCGCGGGCGGATGTGTCACCGCGTGCGGGTGGATCCGACCCGCGACGGCGAGGGACGGCGGTGCCTCGGAGGGGGCCTCGGAGCCACGGGGACGGCGGCACCTTGGCGTACGCGGCGGACGGACGGCGACGACGAGCTGCCCGAGCCGATGCGCCTGCGCATCCTCCTCCGGCGGCGGATCGAGCGGGCCTCCTCCTCCCTGCTCTGTTGCCCCCTCCCCTGCTCCAAATCGAGTTGCCTGGTGCCGCAGCATCCTTCATCCCTAGGAGAAATCGAATTGGGGGACTGAAGGTAGCGACGTGCGGCGGCGGGAGCAGGAGCAGTGGCCAGTCGTCTCCCCGACGAGCTGCAGCAGGAGCAGAGCGCGGTCGTTCGCCTCCACGTCGAGCTGCGGCAAGCGCGGCGGGGTGGTGCGTACGCCGCCGGACCATTGCAACGGTGGGCCTTGACGTGGCGGGGAGGAGCTGGAGCCGAAGCAGGAGCGTCCTTGCGCTCACCGGCCCGCACCTCCTCCTTCCCCACTCCGGCAGCCTCCGCGGGGCGGAGGTGCAGGGGTACGGCTCGCGCCGGTGCAGGGCCCCCGCCCTCTCTCCGCTGGCTCGGAGCTCGATTCGGAGGCGGAGTTCGGTGGCGGCGGTGTGGCGGAGAGGGGAGGGGAATCGGTGGACTGGCAGCGTGGATGGGGAGGGGAGACGTGGTGAGCAGGAGCGGCGCGGCGTGATTGGCGCGGACTCGATTCGATAGCGGGTTCTACGCTCAATGGTAGTGGGCCCGGCGGGTACAACCGGCGGGTACAGCCGGCATAGGTGAGAAAAACAATTCGTTTTTGACAGAAACGCTTCTCAAATTGTGATTTTTATGGTTGTTCCACCTTTTTGTCATCATGCAACCTGACGGGTGGGTCCAGCGTGAGGGGTAAGTGGACCCGAATTAGGTGAGAAAGGTTTTCAATTGTTTTCGCTTCTTATAGTATAGATATAGATGTGCTGACCTCACATTAGTACCGGGGCCAGCCACCACTCGGTACTAATGTGGATCACGGGGGTCGCGTCGGGACCCTCTCTCCCCACTGGGTACTAATGTCCTCATTAGTACCGAGTGCAAAAATACTCGGCATTAATGTGTTTTCTCCCTGTGACGGATAGCTGTTTCCCTAGTAGTGTGAGCTGTCGTGCCTTTTGTTTCTGGGCTGAGGGTCGTGTGGACCCGTTTGACATGATGCTGGTAACCTCAGTAGCGACCGATGTAAACGCTCTTTAAGCTTTCAACAAAGTTGGGTGATTGCCTTTGATCTAAAAATTACAAGGTTGTACTATCCATGAATTAGTTGCACTAGTATAGTATGTATATTTGACTATACTGTTGGAGATGTCTTTAGTTTGTCGAAATATTGTTCATATGTGGAAAGAAACCAAAACTGGACCATACGGTCCATGTACATGTAGGAGTCCTAATCTATTCTAGATAACTTATGGAAATTGGGATACCTCATGCTGCATAAATATAGGAGAGGTGGTATCTAGATGTACACATTAGATTTGATCAATACGATCCATGTAGATGGTAGGAGCCCTAATCTATTACAGATAACTTATGTTTGGAAGCCACATTTTCGTCCTTGTGCTGCGACGTGGATGTGCCACAATTTTAAACCACCCCCCCCTCTTGCGCGAGTTGACCATTCAAAAAAAGAACTTGGTAAAGAGGGAAGTTGGAAATTTTGAAGATATATATAGAATCATTTTTTATGAAAGAAAAAAACTGAAACTCAAACCCTCACCACTACCGGAATCGCCCCCTTTGCTGAGAGCAAGATGCTCTCCTCGGCAAAGGGCACTCGACACCATCTGGTCGGCAAAGAGCTCTTTGCCGAGAGCCACGTCAAGCCCTCTCGGCAAAGATATTTTCATAAAACAAAAAAATTTCATCCACACGGGCCCACCAGCTAGCACCGCCGCCCCCACCGATTGGCTGCCGCCGCCACCCCAGCACCACCACCCCCAGCACCGCCGCCCCCACCACCCCAGCACTGCCGCCACCACCACCGCCCTAGCATCACCACCGCCGCGCGCACACCGACACACGCACACCACCACAACCACCTCCTCCGCCGCGGCGCGCACACCACCACCGATGCCACCACAACCACGCGCACCAAAATAGAGAGAGAGAACCCGACGGAGGGAGGGGGAGCCCTCAGATCCGGCCTCGACCGCCGGGGAGGAGCCATCAGATCCGCCGGGGGAGGAGCCCTCAGATCCGCCGCCGTCCGGCCTCGAGCTCCTCCCTTGACAGCGGATCTGAGGGCGGCGGCGGCTGCCGAACGAGGAGACGAGGAGGGAGTGAGGTGCCGGATCCTCCGCCACCGTGCCTCACCCTACCGCTGCTCCTCGTCACGAGGTGAGGGGCAAGCAGAGGGGGGAGGAGGGGGGCGGCGCGACTGTGCCAGCGGAGTGGCCACCGGTGACGTCGTGGAAGGGAGGGCGTGGAAGGAGGGGAAGACCGTGAGAGAGATACAGAGAGGAGGGAGCTGGGGTCGGGAAAGGGAGGCGGCGGCAGAATGACAGGGGAGGTAGGCGGGGTTGGGGGAGGGCGGCGGGGGTGGTGGTGTTTTATAGCTAGGGTTCACCGGCGGGTAAGTGGGCCGGCCGAAAGTGGGCTAAGTGGGCCGGCGGGGAAGTGGCCTTGTTGGTTGGCTGTGTCGTGAGCCCACCATCCTGGCTCTCGGCAAAGAGGTCTCTTTGCCGAGAGCCAGGCACTCGACAAAGCAAATTTTCACCAAATTTATTTTTAAAAATAGCAAACATATGTGAAAATTTTCTAACACTTAACATGGCACCATTTATGTTATATATTACGTACTTATAGAAAAGTTTTTGTAGTCAAACTCAAATTTGAATTTCTCTAAGACTTCAAATCTAGTGACCTTAGTTCAAATTCTCTGAAACTTCTCGTGAGATGTTCCGGTTTCTAAATAGTGTACAAGTCGAAGTGTTCAAAACATTGTCAACTTTTTACAACAACCTCCACATATGATATCATGAGAAATTGACAAAATTCGTAATTTTCAAACTTCATTTGAATTTTATACAATTTAAAAACCTTTCTACCTCACGATCTTTATCATGATAAGAGAACCAAATGCCGGAAATTTAGCTTCATTTCATGTACATGGTCTTAGAGATGTCTCATGAACATGAATATCATTTTCCAACAATTTTACTCTATGATTTCATGTACTTGCGGTTCATATTAGATGTATACAAAAAATACCTAGAAAGAACTAAAATTTTTAAATATAGCAAACTGAGTTGAAATTGTGCCAAATTTGAGCATAAGTTTTGTACAAGTGTATGTTGAGGATAGAAAAAGTTTGGAGGTAAAAAAGTGATTTTTTAAAATTTCTTTGCCGAGAGCCAAAAAAATGCACTCGACGAAATTCTTTGCCGAGAGCCAGCCGCCTGGCTCTCGGCAAAGAAGTTCTTTGCTGAGTGTTTTGTCTTTGCCGAGAGTTTTCTGCATGGCTCTCGGCAAAGAGGTCTTTGCCGAGAGCCTAAGGAAAAACTCTCGGCAAAGTATGAAGCTCTCGGCAAATCATCGGATTCCCACTAGGCCACAAACCATTTGTGTTGGTAGCTAAAACGCCTCTGTGCTGGCGGGTGCAGCACCCGCCAGCAACTTAGAGTTAGCACAAATGGCCCTCAGTGCTGGCGGGCGCCTTAACTCACCCGTCAACACTTAGGTTTTCTATGCTGGCGGTGTGGTTATGCCACCCGCCAGCATAGAGCATTTCTATGCTGGCGGGTGCTTAAGCCGCCCGCTAGGAACTACGTTTTTCCATTTCCCATTAATTATTCTGTATTTATTTATTATTTATATTTGTCTGCCAAATTCACCCGTATTCATTATTATTCATATTTATAGGCCAAATTCACATGTATTTATTTGTATTTGTCCGTCAAATTCAAATATGTCTATCAACCACATAATCCAAACTAGCATATAATAATACATAAGTCTCACATTATTACTAAGAAAACATCGTACACAATAGATAATCCACATAATATGATATCCAATATTTCAAATAGATAATCCTCTACTACACCCATCGACGTAACTCTTCGTGCTCTTCTAGAATCAACACTCCTTCGTCATCGAAGAATTTTTCACGCTCATGGCAAATCTCATGTTGGATAAACCTCACCATGTCCGCACAAATGTTCTCGATTTCCTTGTGTCCCAGGTCCCCCCCACGACCCCTCCAGAGTAGGGAGCTGCACGTACACACAATAAATGAAGATTATTATGCATAACCATTAGGAAGTTAATTAGCACATGGTTGTGTACCAGAGACTTACGTCTTCAGGATTCGTTCGGTACCTTCCATTATTTCTCAACATCTCGCACGCGTAATATCCACATACGACAGTGCCGGGAGGTTGCTTGTAGCACTGCAAACAAATAAAAAGGGATGAGAAGTTATTAACAAATTGCACAACTATGAAAAATACCAAGTTGTTATGTTCTTACGTATTTGGCATGTCGTATTAACATCTTTTCCCTATTTGCAGGGTGCTCCCCACCATTTAATATGTATAGCTGATACGCGCTTTGAGGATACAAAGACAGAAGTTAGTGATACAATTTCAAGTATAGCCGATTGAAGGACCAGATTGGCCACCAGAGGGGGGGGGGAGTGAATGGGAGCCGATAAAAATTCTTCCCAAGGAGAACCTCGGCCTATACCCCAATTTCACTTTCGAGCAATCCTACACACACCTTGCCAAGACCACGTAGCTACTGGAGGTGCTACTGATCCTAGGAACAAGTATCTCCACCCAAGCAAACAACCGAAACACCGCAACGGAAAACTGTGCTGCCTGCTGCCTGTGTTACACCGGTCAGGCCGGTGAGGCACACCGGTCAGACCGATGGCAACGGTCAGGCCGGTGAGCTGCACCGGTCAGGACGGTGTGCACAACAACACGCATAGAAACGTTCCAGAGAGCCTCAACGAGATCTCTAGGCCCTGGAACAACAACCACCTCAAACCAAGAAACCACCAGCAACACAAAGCTACACCAACCTAGCCAAGAAGGGGCAAACCAAGGAGAACTTTGCCAAGAACTGAGCCTGGGAACACACCAGAGCTACTCCACTGAACCACACGTTCCCCCGAGCAAAAGGTCCACAAGGACTTGCACTAATCAGACCGGTGAGAGGCACCGGTCAGACCGGTCAGGTCTGGGCAGCTCGGGAAGAACTCCACCCGCGAGTCAACCCCTTGATTCACTTCGCCCGATCTCCGAAAATCACTAAAAAGGAAAAACGGGAGGAACAACTAGAGCACTTGAGGAACCACGCCGAAGCTCCTATACATACCATGAAAGGTTCATACAAGGTCCAGCAAGCCGCCCGATCATCCAACCCTCTCTCTAGATGCAACATGAAGCTCTCAAGCTAGGCCTAGGAAAAAACTAGGAAAAAGAAAAGAGCAAAATGGCTAGGGTTCCAAGAGTTGGCTGCCATCTCCCTCACAAGTGAGTATGTATGAAGGGCGCCGAATGACCAAACTACCCCTACCTACTTAACTTAAGGTACACACCCACCAAGGGCACTTTGGGAACTTTGGTCGATATCTCCATCGGACGGACGCCCGCCGGCCGCAATCCGCTTCAACTCCACGCAAGCCTCACGATCGCGCCGTGTGTCCTCCACTTCAAAGCTTCCGGACGCCCACGAGACCCACCGGTCAGACTGGTGCTCCTCACCGGTCAGACTGGTCCACACCGGTCAGGCCAGCCTAGTGCAGACCCGCCACGCTCTGAACTCCGGCCTTGGCTTTGTGGCTCAGCCAAGTAACCTTGTGGTTCTGTGGCCAAACCATTGCAAACCTGTCACACCTGATTTCCGTAGAGAAACCAAATGCATCTCATATGTGCACCAGGATCAAGTTACACACATACGATAGACAAAAGAGTGTAATACCATAACTGTAAGCAAACGTACAAGAGTTAAACTGTTACATTATCCATTATTACACTCAGGCAGTGGACACGAAGGTCCAATAAAACAAACGATAACTAAACGGACAACTTCATCTTCAGCTTCCACAGGCACATGACTGGGGGATCGCATGCCTCAGAACTCCTCAAAGTCGCTGAAGTACTCCTCACCGTTGTTCTCATCTGAACAGCGGTAAGCAAGGGTGAGCACTCTTATGGTTGGAGCTCAGCAAGTGGGGGGAAAACATGCAAGGCTATCAAGGATAGGCTAAGGGTTTGCAGCGGTTAGCATTTTAATGTTGGTCAACTTTTATTAGCAAGCCTATTACTAAGTGTAAGTTTATACCAACCCCAAACATTAAGCATTTGTAACCATATCTCAAAACCATAAGGAACCACAATTTGAATTCATCTTTAAGTTTAATTATCATGTGAGGGTCCAAGCCGCTCTTGACCGTGAGCACGGCTGATCGATCAGTTTTATCTCTGCAGAGGTTGTACACTTTCACCACAGCTTGTGTTCCCCATGTTGCCCGGGTTAGCTAGACCCTTAAACACTTCCGAGGTGAGTGGCTAGGGGTCCACTACGAAGCCTTTACAAAGGCATGCAAAAGACCAACGACCCGCATAGTTACAGACCAGGGCGGACCATAACCCTCCCTAATGGTCAGCATCTCAGCAAAGGCTGCTACCCCAAAAGAACCGGGCTATACCCCTGCAACCCTGGTCCCCCTCTGCCCCTTTCGGATAAGGTCATCAGTTCATTCACACACCTAATTAATTGGCTAAGCCAGAGCCATATGGATTGTGATTGTACTATTTTCTTGGGTGGTTCTCCATGTTCCAATTAAATCTTAATGTTCTTGTCTTTAAACATAACCAACATTTCATAAGCATGAAAGTCTTTATCATAAAACCACTTGTAACCAACCCATGTATAGCAACTAAGCATTCATCTACCCAAAACATTTATTAAAAAGGGTTGATCAAGGTGATAGGGGTAAAACTCTAGTCATGTCCTTAAAAAGGTGATTTCCCATCAAGTTTATGCATAACAACATGTAAAGTAAATATTATTTAAACATGCAGTTATATAGGACAAAGAGGAAAATGCAGAGGGGGAAATCCACTTGCCTTCCTCTACAAACTAGGGATCCTCTTCTTCGAAGAAAGGCTCTTCTTGATCTTCTCCGACAGGGTGCTCAGTTGAAACAGGTACGATATCTACGCACAAGCATGAACATACAATAAATAAACAAAACAATACACCAAACAGTTCTATATGCTAAGAACATGCTGATAAGAAGGTTCTACTCATTGATACGCTCATTTTGATATATTATACGCGAAAAACGGAGTTAAAACATGAAAGTTATGATTAAAACAAAATGCAGGGACTTTTCTGTAAGAAAAACTAGGCTCACTGGGCTTATTTAAAAGAAACCAGGGACTTAAAACATAATTATATCTAAAAATAGAAGGGCCTATGAGCAAAAGATATAGGGTGGACTGCGGGAGGTAAAAACTCAGAAAACCAGGGGCTAAACCATAAAAGGAAGGACCCAATTGTAAGGGTTTTTGATGGTGGAAGGGTATGGTTGTGAATAGGTGAAAAACCAGGGACTCCTAACGAAAACGGCGGCGGGCGCCTGGGTGTTGACCGGTACCGGCCGGTCTGACTTGCGGCCGGGTTCGATCTGGGCCGCACGCGCTGAATCGAGCGGCTGGCGCGCGGCTGGGGCGCGAGCGCGGCGGCGGACTCCGCCGGAGACGACGGCACGCAGCGGCTGCTCGCCGGAGAACTTCAAAAACGAGTTCCCGATCATGGTTTTCAACGCGGTTTGCGCCTAAGCGAAGCTAAGCACATGGCGAACTGATCCCAGGTGTTCCGGGGACAGTTTGAGCGACGACAGGGGCACCTCGTCCGGCGAGGCGGACGGCGCAAGGCCGGCGTGCGGGCACTCGGGTTTCAGGCTCTAAACACATGGAAAAATAGGGAGGGGCAGTTTTCTCACCATGCAGAGGAGCTCCGGGCGAAGAAACGGGCGGTGGAGAGGCGACGGTGAGGAAGATCGACGTTGGCGGGGTTTCGAGCTTCGAGCGGCGCTCCGGGGAAGAAGAACAGAGGCTCCAGGGCACTGCTTGGCCCGGCGACGGTCTTCCTGGACAGGGAGCGTCTCGGGTGAGTGATGATTACGACGAAGAGAGAAAGAAAAAGGCCAAGGAACACTTCACCGACGGCAGGAACTCCGGGCGGCCAACAATGGCTTGGCGACCGGAATTCGACGGCGATGGCGCGAGCGCGTGTGGAGGTGATGCAGGGTGTGCTCGAGTGAAGAAAGAGGAGGGTGTACAGGGCTTGTGCACAGTCTTTATAGGGCAAGGAGGGGGAGAAGAACCGACGGCTGAGGTAATGGCCGTTTATGGCCATGGGGCGCCGGCGGCCCCTTGATTGCATTCAAAAGGAAAGGGGGGGCTTGATGAGGGGAAACTGAAGGAGATTGATGGGGAGAAATAATCCCGGTGCTCCGGCGCGTTGATTGCTAGCCTTGATGGCCAGGGGGAGCAAGGAAAGTGCCGCAAACCGTTGGCGGGATTTGCGGCGGCGTGCGCGTAGGTGAAGCAGAGGAGGGGGTCGGGGAGGAAGGGGAAGGTGCCGACACGTGGGCCCCACCTGGCAGAGAGATAAGGAGAGAGGAGGAGAAAGGTGGGCCGCGGCGGGAGAACTGGGCCGGAAGGGGAATAGGGCCAGCGGGGAAGAAGTTGGGCCGGCGCGTGCTTGGGCTGAAAGGGAGAGGGAGAGGGGGGTTTGAGGTTGGTTTGTTTGTTTTTTTCAAACTCTTTTATTCAAAACCCTTTTCAAACTCAAACTCATTTCAAACTTTTCCAAGCTTTCAAATTATTTTATAAAATTTTAAAACTTCACACTAACAAACAAAATCCATGCATTAGCAAAACATGATGCACAAACACTTGTTGACTCTAAATTATTTAAATTAAATTCAATTACTTTAAAGCTCAAATTAATTAGCAATTTAATTAAGTCCTTAAGACTAATCCTAATACACTATGTTGCTTAAGCAAATTTCAGTGATGGAATTTTAGGGTGTTACAAATCCTACCCCCTTAAAGAGAATCTCGTCTCAAGATTCAGAAGGATTAGAGAACAACTGAGGAAAGTCTTCCATGAGTTCATCCTCTCTTTCCCAGGTTGCCTCTTCCTCTGTATGGTGACTCCACTGTACTTTACACATCCTGATGACTTTGCTCTGAGTAACCCTTTCTGAGGTATCCAAGATTTTGACAGGATATTCTTTATAAGTCAAATCTTTTTCCATCTCAATATCCTCCAGTTGTACGGGTTCTATTCTGACTTCACTCGTGCATTTCTTTAACTGTGATACGTGAAACACATCATGTACTCCTGACAACTATGTTGGCAGCTCCAGCTGGTAAGCTACCTCTCCTCTCCTTTCCAAGATCTTAAAAGGTCCAATAAAATGAGGTGACAACTTCCCTCTAACATTAAACCTTCGCAGACCTCGGATAGGTGACACTCTAAGATATGCATAGTCACCCACTTCTAATACCACTTCTCTTCTACGAGGATCAACATAACTCTTCTGTCGTGATTGTGCAGCTTTGAGATTTTTCTGAATTATCTCAACCTGCCTTTCTGCTTCTCTTATACTATCTGGTTCAAAGAGTTGACTCTCTCCAGTCTGATTCCAAAACAAAGGTGTTCTGCATTTTCTTCCATACAAAGCTTCAAAAGGAGCCATTTTAATGCTAGACTGATAGCTGTTATTATAAGCAAACTCTGCATAAGGCAAACTCTTATCCCAGCTACCTCCATGCTTCAAAGCACAAGCTCTAACATATCCTCAAGGATCTGATTTGTTCTTTCTGTTTGTCCATCTGTTTGAGGGTGATATGCTGAACTGAAATTTAACTTTGTGTCCATCGATTCATGTAACTTCTGCCAAAACCGTGAAGTGAATTGAGTACCTCGATCTGACACTATCTTCTTCGGAACTCCATGTAAACACACTTTACCTGAATTATATAGCTCTGCCAACTTAACTCCAGTGTATGTCGTCTTCACTGGTATAAAGTGTGCTACCTTGGTTAACCAATCCACAATAACCCGTATAGAGTCATACCCATCACGTGTACGAGGTAGACCCACAATGAAATCCATGCCAATCTCTTCCCATTTTCACTCAGGTATCTTCAAAGGTTGAAGCAACCCTGCTGGTCTTTGATACTCGGCTTTTACTCTTTGACATGTGTCACACAAAGCTACATGAGCTACTACATCCTTTTTCATCCCATACCACCAATACCTTTGTTTTAAATCTTGGTACATCTTAGTACTTCCAGGATGAATAGAGTAAGGTGAATTGTGTGCTTCCTTCAATATGGTTTCTCGCAACTCCTTAATCTCGGGCACACAAATTCTGTTCTTGAACCACACAGTTCCTTGTTCATCTTCCCTGCATTCTGGAACTTTACCTAACTTTATCAGTTTCTTGTATTCCATAATCTTTTCATCTGTCAATTGCCCTTTCCTAATCTCCTGCTCAAGTGTCGACTCAATTTCCAACGTTAAGGTTTCATTCTGAGCAACTATTCCCAAGTTAAGCTATGCCATTTCCCAACACAACTCCTGAGGCATCAAACGACCTATCAGCATATTGGCCTGATTCTTCCGACTCAATGCGTCTGCTACAACATTTGCTTTACTAGGGTGATACTGAATATCCAGATCAAAATCCTTGATTAATTCTAACCATCTTCGTTGCCTTAGATTAAGATCCTTCTGTGTAAAGATGTACTTCAGACTCTTATGATCGGTAAAAATCTGACACTTATTTCCAATCATATAATGCCTCCAGATTTTTAGAGCATGCAGAACTGCAGCTAACTCGAGATCATGAGTAGGATAGTTCTGCTCATGTTTCCTTAACTGTCTCGAAGCATATGCTACGACCTTTCCTTCCTGCATCAATACACAACCTAATCCTTGCCGAGAAGCATCACAATACACATCAAACCTTTTGTGTATATCCGGCATTATCAACACAGGAGCTGTGGTTAATCTTTTCTTCAATTCCTCAAAACTAGCTTGACACTTGTCATCCCACTTAAACTCTTTACCCTTCTCTAGTAAAGTTGTAAGGGGTTTCACAATATTTGAGAATCCCTCGATAAATCTACGATAGTATCCTGCAAGTCCAAGGAAACTTCTGATCTCCAGTACATTCTTAGGCGGACTCCAATTCAACACATCCCGAACTTTGCTTGGATCCACTGCAATCCCACCATCAGTGATAATGTGTTCGAGAAAGGAAACCTCCTTCAACCAGAAATCACACTTGCTAAACTTGGCATACAGTTGATGTTCCTGAAGCTTCTACAATACAAGTCTCAAGTGCTCTTCATGTTCTTCCTCACTCCGAGAAAACACCAGAATATCATCAATGAATACCACGACAAACTTATCAAGATATTCCATAAACACTTTGTTCATCAAATACATGAAGTATGCTGGAGCATTGGTCAAGCCAAATAACATCACAGTGAACTCATACAACCCATACCTAGACGTGAATGCTGTCTTTGGTATATCCTCCATTCGGATTTTCAACTGGTGGTAACCCGATCAGAGATCTATCTTAGAGAAAACTTTTGCTCCTCTCATCTGATCGAACAAATCCTCGATCCGGGGTAAAGGGTATTTGTTCTTGATAGTGACTTCATTAAGAGATCGATAGTCTATACATAATCTCCTAGATCCATCCTTTTTATCCACGAAGAGAGTGGGGGCTCCCCATGGTGAAGAACTAGGACGGATAAACCCTTTACTGACTAATTCTTCTATTTATTTCTTTAGTTCAGCTAAGTCTTTAACATCCATTCTATATGGTCTTTTTTATATAGGAGCAGTACCAGGTATAAGTTCAATACTGAATTCAATGTCACGGTCAGGTGGCATACCTGGCAGATCATCTGGAAACACTTCAGGATATTTATTTACTACTTTTATATCTTCCAAGGCCTTGCCTTCAACTGAATTCACAGTGCCACTATTGGATGAGGGAGTACCCACATATTCTATTCTTTCTCCTTGTGGACTGGTTAACAACACTGACTTCTTACGGCACTGTATCACTCCATCATATTTCTGTAACCAATCCATACCTAGGATCACATCTATTCCCCATGACTTTAAGACCACTAAGTTAGCCAGGAAGTCTACTCCCATGATATTAACATTCACTTGTGGGCATATACGACCAGTTTTCATTTCACCTCCCGGGGAACTAACTAGCAAAGGTGTCTTCATAGGACTCATAGATATGTTATGTTTTTCCACAAATTGATCGGTTACAAATGAATGTGATGCTCCCGAATCAAATAAAACTATAGCAGGTATAGAGTTGACGGGAAACGTACCCAGTACCACGCTGGAGTCATTCTGGGCTTGCTCCATAGATACATGATTCACTCGGCCACGATAGTTCTGCTGGCCTCTCTTGTTAGGAGCTTGGGGAGTGCGAGGCTGAGATGATGATTGTCCAAGCCTCGGGCCATTATCCTTCTGGGGAGTCTGCATTCCTCTCTTGGGACAATTGTTAGCATAATGTCCCAGCTCGCCACACTTGAAACATCCACTAGGCTGAACAGGAGTGGTGTTTCTGACAGGTGCCCCAAAACCATTGTTAGAGCGATTCTGCTGAGGAGTAGGAGTTCGTGGTGTCTGAGGGTTGATGCGCTGTGGTTGAAACGAACGCTGCAACTGCAAGTTCTGAGGATATTTCCCTCCTTGACCACCAGGACGATAATGAGATGAGCCTTGCTGTGAACTGTAGCGAGGACGAGTGTTACTGCTAGATTGCCCATGAGACTGGAACTTGTGTTTTTGCTTGCCCAGTTCCTTCCTCTTACTCTCCAGTCCAATAGCTTTATTCAGCAGTGTCTGGAAATCTGGAAATGAATGGCTTTGTAGCTGATAGTTTAGTGGCCCAATCAAGCCATCAAGGAACCTTTCCTATCTTTTGGGATCTGTGTTGACTTCATTCGGAGCATAACGAGACAGATGAGTGAACTTGTCAAGGTACTCAGTGACAGACATATTCCCTTGCTTTAGTGCCAGGAATTCCTTCTGCTTAAGCTTGATCACTCCCGAAGGAATGTGATAGGTACGGAAATTATCCCGGAACTCCTGCCAAGTAATGTTGTTCCTGTTAGGTTGTGCAGTTGAATATGCATCCCACCAATCACCAGCCTGCCCTGTCAGTCTGCCAGCAGCATACAGGACCATCTCTCTATCAGTGCATTGGACAATCTCAAGTTTCTTGGTAATTGTCTTCAACCAATCATCAGCATCCAGCGGATCAGTTGAGTGAGAGTAGGTGGGAGGGTTGTGGCTCATGAAATCCTTATGTTTGTCCCTCGGCTGTGGGTGAGGCAGGGGAGGTGGTGCTGGCTAGTTTTGTTGCTGAGGTTGAAGGTTTTGGACTGTAGCAGTGAGGTTTTGCAACAGCTGGGTTTGGGCGGTAAGGAACTGCAGCATAGCCGGATCCATTTGGTTAAGTAGTGGGGGTGGAGGTGGTGGTGCTTGAGCTTGCTGGTTAGCTATATGAGCACGAATCACTGGTGGAACGTCTTGACCTCCTCCTGACCTGGTTTGTACCATCTGATTGTTAGAGAAATGTATTTCAGATAAGCACAAGTGATGCATGAAGAGTAAACTCAATGGACAAGGATGCTTGAATTTTTAACTTTGAACAGATTCTGTTAGCTTCAATAAATCATGTGTAACTCCCAGTGATATTGTTCAAAAATTATGAAAATTAATCAGCTTATGCAGTATGAAATTTCAAAGTCAACCCAACTGGTTTCATCTCAATTGGAGGTATATAACTTGAGATATAAAATAAACAAGATCACTGTGTCAGCAGAGTTTTTCCGATTCTGACATCCCCCAAGTTTTGTTTATAGCTCCATGAATACTTATTCGTTACTGCTGAAATTTTACCAGAAATTTACTCATAAAATTTGTGAACTAACCCAACTGGTTTCACATCAAACGGAGTTTTGTAGCTCAAGATAAAATTCAAACTTGACTGCTGTGTCAGAGAGCTACGTGAACAGATTTTGTATCATCCAAATTTGATATAGAAACATCACAGATAAGGATAAACCAACCCTTTATTAACTAAATGATTTTGTTCTCGTTGCTTTGTGGCCATTACTCCACAAAACAACACACACAAACAAAGAACTGAAACAACCAAGTTTTCAAGCAACAACCATTATTACAAGAATCGTCCTCACAGGAACGTTCTATCGATGACAAAGTAAAAGGTGGGTCTTCTAAACTCTACTCCTGCCACACGCTGGTAGTAGCTTCGTCGGTACCATAGCGGGTCCTCTTGCAAGGCGGAGACTCTGGAGGATAGAAAGGTGCTTCTTCCTCTGGAGGACGTCGCCTAGCAACCTGTGCTTCCAGCTGTGTAATCCGAGCTTGTGCCCTCTGGAGCTGATCATGGAGACGATCCACCTCATCGTACGAACCTTCCAAGTCCGTGTTGAGTGCTGAAGCAACACGGGCCAGGATATCCACGCGACCATCTATGGTATTCCCCATGGGAACAACAGTGTTCGCGCTGCCTCTAGGACGGCTGAGGACGTAGCGGAAGTCGGAGTTGCTCAGACGCTCACAATATCTGTTACTGATGGACCACAAAGCCCTCCTTGCCGCATCATTCAGCGAAGCAGCCTCCTCTGTCATAGGAGCTGAGCTGAAGTGTGAAGAATGAACACGGTGCCCGACACCTCCACGAAGAGGCACACGGATGTGAACCTCAGTGGTATAGTAATCCTCCATCCCAGGCTCCGTGTAGTGCTTGGTGACATAGAGGGGCCTTGCTGTGAAATCAAGATGCTGCAGGGTCTCCTCCAACAAGACTACAAACTGTCCCTCAACCTCCTCGGCATAGTGATAGTGATATGTCGCTCCATGGAAGCGAGTGTCTTCATCCAACTGATTATTATTCGCAGCACTGTTAGCATCTTCAGTCTCGTCGTTGCCACTGCTGCCATCACCATCATCATCACAACCCTCTCCATTGCTGCTATCACCACTGTTGTTGTCACTGCTGTCATCTCCAGAATCATCTGGACCTCCTCCAGCAACATCCTGTGCAGGAGCATCAGGGGCAGGGGCAGCTAGAGGTATCACCACGTCGCCATCGGCATCCACCTCCAAGTAGGTGCCGTCGTACAGCTGCGGTATCTCACGGTGGTCTTCGGCGTCATCTTCGAGTATCCTCTCTTCGGGATCCTCCTCAACCTCATCCTCCACCTGAACCTCAGGCTGCTGCTCTGGCTCAACCACTGGGTAGCAGGGTGCCAACTGACTAGTGGGGACACGGCCATCGGTGCTCTTGCGTGCAGCGTTCTTTGTTCTGGCCATCTGATAAGCAAAAAGGAGACTCAGCATAGACAAAACAAAATGATAACATTTAAATAAAAGAAAACTGAATAAATTAGTTTTTATACATAATTAAGTAAATTTTGAATGATGATATGGCTTCTAGATCATGAATCCTTAATTTTTGACCATTTCTAACTTAAGGCTGCGTCCTACAGTCATTACTGCTCTGGTACCACTTTGTCACAACTGATTTCCGTAGAGAAACCAAATGCATCTCATATGTGCGCCAGGATCAAGTTACACACATACGATAGACAAAAGAGTGTAATACCATAACTGTAAGCAAACGTACAAGAGTTAAACTATTACATTATCCATTATTACACTCAGGCAGTGGACACGAAGGTCCAATAAAACAAACGATAACTAAACGGACAACTTCATCTTCAGCTTCCACAGGAACATGACTGGGGGATCGCATGCCTCAGAACTCCTCAAAGTTGCTGAAGTACTCCTCACTGTTATTCTCATCTGAACAGCGGTAAGCAAGGGTGAGCACTCTTATGGTTGGAGCTCAGGAAGTGGGGGGAAAACATGCAAGGCTATCAAGGATAGGCTAAGGGTTTGCAGCGGTTAGCATTTTAATGTTGGTCAACTTTTATTAGCAAGCCTATTACTAAGTGTAAGTTTATACCAACCCCAAAGATTAAGCATTTGCAACCATATCTCAAAACCATAAGGAACAACAATTTGAATTCATCTTTAAGTTTAATTATCATGTGAGGGTCCAAGCCGCTCTTGACCGTGAGCACGGCTGATCGATCAGTTTTATCTCTGCAGAGGTTGTACACTTTCACCACAGCTCGTGTTCCCCATGTTGCCCGGGTTAGCTAGACCCTTAAACACTTCCGAGGTGAGTGGCTAGGGGTCCACTACGAAGCCTTTACAAAGGCATGCAAAAGACCAACGACCCGCATAGTTACAGACCAGGGCGGACCATAACCCTCCCTAATGGTCAGCACCACAGCAAAGGCTGCTACCCCAAAAGAACCGAGCTATACCCCTGCAACCCCGGTCCCCCTCTGCCCCTTTCGGATAAGGTCATCAGTTCATTCACACACCTAATTAATTGGCTAAGCCAGAGCCATATGGACTGTGGTTGTACTGTTTTCTTGGGTGGTTCTCCATGTTCCAATTAAATCTTAATGTTCTTGTCTTTAAACATAACCAACATTTTATAAGCATGAAAGTCTTTATCATAAAACCACTTGTAACCAACCCATGTATAGCAACTAAGCATTCATCTACCCAAAACATTTATTAAAAAGGGTTGATCAAGGTGATAGGGGTAAAACTCTAGTCATGTCCTTAAAAAGGTGATTTCCCATCAAGTTTATACATAACAACATGTAAAGTAAATATTATTTAAACATGCAGTTATATACGACAAAGAGGAAAATGCAGAGGGGGAAGTCCACTTGCCTTCCTCTACAAACTGGGGATCCTCTTCTTCGAAGAGAGGCTCTTCTTGATCTTCTCCGACAGGGTGCTCAGTTGAAACAGGCACGATATCTACGCACAAGCATGAACATACAATAAATAAACAAAACAATACACCAAATAGTTCTATATGCTAAGAACATGCTGATAAGAAGGTTCTACTCGTTGATACGATCATTTTGATATATTATACGCGAAAAACGGAGTTAAAACATGAAAGTTATGATTAAGCAAAATGCAGGGACTTTTCTGTAAGAAAAACTAGGCTCACTGGGCTTATTTAAAAGAAACCAGGGACTTAAAATGTAATTATATTTAAAAACAGAAGGGCCTATGAGCAAAAGATATAGGGTGGACTACGAGAGGTAAAAACTCAGAAAACCAGGGGCTAAACCATAAAAGGAAGGACCTGAATGCAAGGGTTTTTGATGGTGGAAGGGTATGGTTGTGAATAGGTGAAAATCCAGGGGCTCTTAACAAAGACGGCGGCGGGCGCCTGGGTGTTGACCGGTACCGGCCGGTCTGACTTGCATCCGGGATCGATCTGGGCCGCACGCGCCTGATCGAGCGGCTGGCGCGCGGCTGGGGCGAGAGCGCGGCGGCGGACTCCGCCGGAGACGACGGCGCGCGGCGGCGGCTCGCCGGAGAACTTCAAAAACGAGTTCCCGGTCACGGTTTTCAACACGGTTTGCGCCTAAGCGAAGCTAAGCACACAGCGAACCGATCCCAGGTGTTCCGAGGACAGTTTGAGCGACGACAGGGGCACCTCGTCCAGCGAGGCAGACGGCGCAACGCCGGTGTGCGGGTGCTCGGGTTTCAGGCTCTAAATGCAGGGAAAAACAGGGAGGTGCAGGTTTCTCACCATGAAGAGGAGCTTCGGGCGAAGAAACGGGCGGTAGAGAGGCGACGGTGAGGAAGATCGACGTTGGCGGGGTTCCGAGCTTCGGGCGGCGCTCCGGGGAAGAAGAACAGAGGCTCCGGGGCGCTGCTTGGCCCGGCGACGGTCTTCCTGGACAGGGAGTGTCTCGGGTGAGTGATGATTACGACGAAGAGAGAAAGAAAAAGGCCAACGAACACTTCACCGACGGCAGGAACTCCGGGCGGCCAACAATGGCTTGGCGGCCAGAATTCGACGGTGATGGCGTGAGCGCGTGTGGAGGTGATGCAGGGCGTGCTCGGGTGCGGAAAGAGGAGGGTGTGCAGGGCTTGTGCACAATCTTTATTGGGCGAGGAGGGGGAGAAGAACCGGTAGCCGAGGTAATGGCCGTTTATGGCCATGGGGCGCCGGCGGCCCCTTGATTGCATTCAAAAGGAAAGAGGGGGCTTGACGAGGGGAAACTAAAGGAGATTGATGGGGAGAAATAATCCCGGTGCTCCGGCGCGTTGATTGCTAGCCTTGATGGCCAGGGGGAGCAAGGAAAGTGCCGCAAACCACCGGCGGGATTTGCGGCGGTGTGCGCGTAGGTGAAGCAGAGGAGGGGGTCGGGGAGGAGGGGAAGGTGCCGACATGTGGGCCCCGCCTGGCAGAGAGATAAGGAGAAAGGAGGAGCAAGGTGGGCCGCGGCAGGAGAACTGGGCCGGAAGGGGAAGAGGGCCAGCGGGGAAGAAGTTGGGCCGGCGCGTGCTTGGGCTGAAAGGGAGAGGGAGAGGGGGGTTTGAGGTTGGTTTGTTTGTTTTTTTTCAAACTCTTTTATTCAAAACCCTTTTCAAAATCAAACTCATTTCAAACTTTTCCAAGCTTTCAAATTATTTTATAAAATTTTAAAACTTCACACTAACAAACAAAATCCATGCATTAGCAAAACATGATGCACAAACACTTGTTGACTCTAAATTATTTAAATTAAATTTAATTACTTTAGAGCTCAAATTAATTAGCAATTTAATTAAGTCCTTAAGACTAATCCTAATACACTATGTTGCTTAAGCAAATTTCGGTGATGGAATTTTAGGGTGTTACAAAGCCCTGCATACAAGCTTCAGTTGTTAGCTGCTACCTTGCATCGGCTCCATCCCTCTCGACGTCGTCTTGCTCTTCTTACCAGCGAACGGTCCGCACTTGATCCCGTCGGCCACCGGGTTCCTCGATCGAATCCTACTTGTCTCTCCGCTCCTGGGAGGTCACACAGACATAGACCTTTCGCACTTGATCTTCACCTGCACCACGCGAATCAAGCTGCAACCTGTACCTGCAATATTAGGCCAAGAGTCAGTCCACACAATGTTGTCAATCACTCATCACTAAGGAGCAACCATCCACTGGTCCTCGAACCACACAGGTCCTCAATCTCCCCCTTGATGGGTGCATTGACAACACACCACGCAAAGTAACCATCATAGGAAGGAAAAGAAAAAGAAACAAACACAAACTCCAACCAAGTGATCCAAAAACAAACAACACAAACCCTGATCACTTGAAGCCAAAGTCTCGATTCACTAAGGCAAGGGCAACAGCTCAACACAACCGAGACAAAATCCAAAGCTCACAAAGAGCAAACCACCAAAGCAAGAAACTCAGGCGACACAAGGAGCTCCCACTGAACACATGCAGGCTCCCCCTGAGCAAATGCACACTCCCCCTGAACAAATGCATGCAATGCGTGCCATGCAAAACAGAGCTGCTCAGCTCTGGACGTCACCGGTCAGACCGGTACCCTCCACCGGTCAGGCCGGTGGGAAACAATCTCCAACATGATCTACCCCATCGGTCAGACCAGTGGCACACACCGGTCAGACCGGTGCACAACAAAGCCTAGAAAATGCTCGAAACTGCCTAAAAACATTCTAAATGCATCCAGAACCACTTTTCCTTCACAAACTTGTTCCCCTTGTTGAAAATCCATGAATCAAGGCATTTCTACGAAAAATTGAACCTAGAGCTTCTCAAATAGACAATGAGCACCACAAAATGCTACAAGTGAGCAAATGAGCAAGCAAGACATTCCAATGATTCGTATGAGCATTGCCATCAAGATAGTAAAGCTATATGAGCAAGCCATGATCAAAGTACACAATTTTGCTAAAAAATTCCCTCTCATGAGTTAAAGACCAAGACATGAGCAAAGCATACCAAAATGAATTTAAATCACACAAACTTCATGCTAGGTCACATATCCTCAACACAAGATCATTACAAACACCCATAAGCATCTCATGTCATGTTGTTGACGGTCGATTTTCGTCAACCAAGAGCACTTGTTACACTTTGGTTTGAGCTTTGAATTATAACTAACCCTCCACTAGGCACACTAATGATGTAACAAGTTCACACTTGCATATGGTTTTTGGAGTATGTTGATTACGCAGGAATTAAGTACCTAAATGAGGACTTCCGGGAAGAGTTCATCAAGCACTTTATGAGAAGCTCACGAAGCCCGACACAAGTCAAGACACGAAGTGAACATGACTCCAAATGACCCGAGGACCGAAGCATGAAGCCATGAAACTCTGAGCACCCGAACAAAAGATGCGGGAGTTTGCGCGCCAAGCACCCTTATCTAAACCACAGGGAAAACGACGTCAAGGACCCACATGGACTTCGACAAATATTCAAGAAAGAAAGTGCGAGAAGCATCGTGGAGAAAGATGGGCCCGAACCGGGCTGAAAAGAGCCTGGGCCGGCCGGCCCATGCCGACTGGCCTAGGGGGTTTTGGGACCGGTTCGGCCTCCCCTTTGACCTACACGCTCCTCGGCTCATTTATACCCCCTGCCTCCGACGGCCGCCACATCCATTCATCAGAATTCGGCGAAACCTAGAAGTGAGCACCGGAGAGAGACGACGGCGGCAGAGTCCTCGAAGTTGTCTAGGGGATGGCCTAGGCCAACCCTAGCCGCCATGGCCGCCCTGCGTGGTTGTGCCATGGTGGAGTTCCGGAGCTAGTTGAGGTCATCAATGGTATGTACTCGGTGGTGATGACCCAAACACATCTACTATTATGTGAGCTATTATAATCTTGTTTTCTGATCTTTAAGCGATTCCATGTCTCCGTCTTTACTTTCTACCTTTCATGAATATGTTTGATCCTTAGTCTTATGCATGCTTAGACTATATAACATACTTTATGTAATCATGGTGATTAGGTCTAGTATGTTGACCCTTCATGGTTGGTGGACATGTCCATGTATGGGCACGCCTGTGGATCCCCCGCTTCATTAAGGAAGCATCGTGACAGGGTGATTTCCCCCGAACTAGCGGATGTCCTCGGGAGGTAGGCCGGAGGTAGGAGTTTAAGGATGCTTTTAGATGAGATGCTTGGTTGTTGCTCATTTGCCGGAACTACAACTAGAAGGCGATAGGGTTAGTCATCCCCTTGGTGGTGCTTTACCTCGCCTATGTTCGTGTATGTGATCAACCTTGTGCTATCACATTTACATCTTTAAAGGTTACCTCTTATGCAATCTACACCTCATGTTAGGTTAGTTCGATAGATTAGGTAGAGAACCTTAACGGTTTGCTTCCGATCCTTGGATTGACAATCCTTGGGGGACCCTCCTTGGTGAAAAAGGCACCAAGTCACTCGTACGCTTGTGGTGAACTTCAACACGGTTTTGAACCATCAACAAGCCCTTTTTCTGGCGCCGTTGCCGGGGATCGGCAACTCGAACCCTAGGGTGATCTACCTTTCTATTTGACTAACCCTAATTTTTATTATTCCATGCACACTTGTTTTCTTGTTTGTGTCCTTGAAAGCAGGTGAAAAGATAGACACAAGACGTTCGATGAGTTCTCTACATACACACCCCAACAAGATGATTGCGACATCAAGATTCGCCCTTTAGTGGTAGGTGCTAACATTGGTTAGTGGCCCATCATCCGCTATCAAGCCCACACCCTACACAAGAGCACGTGAATAAGGTAAGTCAACGTGTCAATTAAAATTTTAAGACTAATGTTTTGTGGAGATTTGTTTGATCAAGCAATAGGTATTGGAAGCAATCGAGATGCCCCCGAGATCACAAGATCAAGCTCTTCAACATCTTCGAAGTTTCTGTTCGCATCAAGTTTTGCACAGCCTCATGGGAAGAACAACAGGATGTCTTTGGATATTTAGAAGCCCCACGAAGTTACGCTTCCAACGAGTCAAGAATCAAATCGATCGGAGGTTCCTACAAGCGGATATGGCCGAATCACCGATGATTGCGCGTCCTGAAAATTTCTGGACAGCAAGCAAAGCTGAAGTGAAACAGCCATAACTCCCTCATTTGGACTCCGATTAAGATGGATGAGTACCATTTGGAAAGGTAATTTTATAAATTTTTCAATAGAATTATATTTTGGTGTATGTTCTGTTATGTATACAGGAGAAAATCCAAAGAAGAGGCAGCTGCAATACGATGAGAACAAGATGGTGAAGATGAGGTCGACAACAACAAAGAGGAGCTTGGGGAATGCTTCCATTAGACCACACAAGAAGAAATTCAGAGGCTTGGAACAAAACAAAGACCCCTGGAGCATTGACGAATGAAGACACAAGTTGGTGACATCCGACGCAAGGAGATGTTTGAAGAAGACCACAATGGACTACACACAATAAGACAACATCCAATTGCGCGGATATTTTGGGCTCTAACATGAAGGATCATGGAACTACATGAAGACATTTAAGACATGTGTGAAGCCTTGCAAATGAAGAAGAGGAGTGATCCTACTCAAAGCAACCTTGATGACATGCGGCACAAAGGGAGAAATTGAGAAAAGTCTATGCAAACCACCTTCGATCATCAAGGATTGTTCGCTTTCAACTCCGGAGTATCACTCACGATGAAAGGCTCGAAGGTACACATTAATCTCTCAAGGTACTTTTGGATATGATATCTTCCTTTTGATATATTCATGTTCTTATCCAATAGTATGTTTTGATTCTATGCCTTGCACCCTTGATGATCATGATAGGCTAGAATTTCTTGAGTATGATAAAGAGGCCATGTTGTGCTTTAACTTTGTTATTTACATGCCTAATGAACCCATGCCTAATGAGAGCCTTAGCGCTGAGCAAGAAACTTTCGCTACCTTTAATCACAACATGCTTTGTTCACCAAATTTAAATTGTGGTTATGGTTGCATATGTTTGTTTCACATTTTGCAAATCTTGGACTTGCATCGTGCTTGGTCAAACTAGTGACCTTAAAAGAGCATTTGTCGGGAGAAAACCTGAGTTTCACTAACCATGCAGGTCATTAAACCTTAATAAAGAGAAGAGAAGCCATGCCCTAAAGGAATTGCAAGCTCGTGCATCGCCTCCCCGAATCTCGAGTACGGACATTGCTGTTTTCATCAATTTTGAGCACCTGATCAGATATGTAGAAGAAGGAAAAAGTTGAAAATTAGAAGCTCCATTAAGTGCCAATTCCAACACCTCCAAGATCGATGAATTTGAAGACCAGTAGAAGGAGATATAGCAAAAACATTAGGCGCTGCACAGTCTGAAATCAGATTTGGACAGATTGCAGCGTTGGAGTAAAACGAGCATAACTCGCTCGTTCGGAGTCCGTTGGGGGTCAACAAATACTTGATGGAAAGACAAGTTCATGCGCCACGCATTGGAGAAATTGTTTGCTGCATGGTATGGTCTGGGCAGAGAGGGAAATTCACGAAAGAGGAAGCAGCGACGAAGAGCAAAGGAGGAGAAGGTGACGATGATGCAAGGAAACGATCGGGCAAGCCTCTCATCAAGTAAAATGATTGTGTCAAACATGGAGAGTGGATCAAAGCTGCATGGACATCTTCAAATCTTACATGAAGAACCATGGCTTCGCGACCACGAAAAGGTACGTAAGAAAGTCGAGCTCTATGACTTTAAATAAAGCGCTTTGCGGGAGGCAACCTGTTTTCTTTTATTTATATATATATAAATATAATATGACCGTCTACATTGTGATCTTAAACTGAGACATCAAGTAACATTGTACCATTGCTCTAATAAATACCACAACACCATGTTGTTTGATTTAATTGCTATTGAGAGAGCACTTTGTTCTTGATCTTGGAAAACTTGTAGACCCTTTTGTGTGCCTATTAGTGTTTAGAGAGTCTTTTTTCTTTGTGTATTTTTAGAGAGATCTATGAAGTTGGCACTATCCTTTAACACTAAACTTGCGGCTAGTTAGTTTAGGCTAATTCTTGCATTTGTTTTACACAACCACCTTACCATGTCATTTTGTTCATCCACATTGCATTGCATTGCATGTTTTGTTTTGATCTAACTTTTTGTCCAACCAACCTAAGCCTACCTATAGCCCCACCGAAAACCCGTAGCCAACAAGGGTAGGGTTGACTTGTGTTGATTGGCTTGCACCATTCCGGTTGGCCAAGCCCACCTCTATCCCTTGCTCCAACTAAAAGCTTTAACTAGCCCTCCTATGAGAAAAACCTTTCTCACCTTTAGCCTTCCCAAAACCATAGGTTTGTTTTCTATAAAAAAAGACTCTTAGCACACCTTAGATAGAATTTCTAAACTTGTCTTCCTCTCTTCAAAATTTTTGTTTGAGCCAAAAATATAGTATACCTATAACCTACCCTTAAAACCTTGTTAGTTTGGTTGTTTGATCTTTTCAACCCTTGCTAACATTTGTTTTTACTAACCCTTTGCATTTTGCATTTCTTTGGTGACCACTTTTGTTATGTTAAGCATGTTCGGTTTTCTAAAACTTTTTGGAACGCTTGATTTCTTTGGCTTTAACATGGTGTTTGATCCGATGATTTTGACAACATAGTTGTAAACATGGTGTTTAAAACTTTGTGTAATCTCTATGAAGTTTGTCTCAACCTTTCATGCTTCTAACTCATTGCATTCACGCTTGCACACACGTACACCCATTAGGTTTTTAATTTTTCACTAGATTAACTATGCCACATGTTAAGATCTTAGGGGATGTCTTTGGTTTGTCAGCATAGAGTGAGTATTCCCGACCGTCACCTCGGGGGTACTTTGTGGTTTAAAATTGTTTTGCAGGCATTGTGAATCACTCCCATAAATTCTGGGACGGAGGCTAGTCACAAAGGGTGAACGTTGGAGGACAATCAAGACAAAATGAAGAGTATGACGATCCACACATGGTGGTAGGACTTCAAGATGGTTCATCATCTTCCATGCCTAGCAACATGCTAAGCATGGGGGAGAATTTTGTGGACATGAGAAGACCTCATGGAGCAAGGATCACGATTCTTCTTCCATGTTAAGCACAATACTTAAGCATAGGGGAGGTCGCGCTACACTTCAAGCATCATAGGATGGTAACAAATCCTCAACTCTCTTTTTTGTCCCTGTCTTTCTATATGTCTGCACATATTTATGCCTTCAACAACCTTAGATGCAACCTTTGTATATCTCTCTATAGAATAAAGTGGCTGCTAGGAATACAACCTAGATTTGTTTTGTTTTCAATAATAGTCACCGTTACCTTGTGCTCAACATGATGATATCTTGTATGCTCTTGCTTATGGATATATGATGATCGTTGCCGCTTTGCTTATTCTTGTGCTTGGTTTATATATGATTAAGCTAGTGCTCTCTTTAAATATGAATCTGAAATTTATTTAATGCTAGCCTAATCTTTTGTGGAGGTTATGATAACTTAAGTCCCATAGTTGTTTTTCGTTGCTCTCAATTTTGAATGAATCAAAGATCCTTTTTTGTTCTTAAAAGATATGCTGAACTTGTCTTTAATACCACTTGCATTTTACTCTACCTATCCAAAGCCTTACATTCAATTGAGTGCAAAAACCTTAGTTTACAAGATTTATTTTTGGGTGCATTGATTCAAGGCATGATTTCTCTGGCTCGAGACTAAGAAGCTGGTCATTCCGTTTTTGTATATCTATCTTTATGCTAGCCTTTTCTATCAGTGCATTGTGGGTTTCCACATCGGGAATTTTGCAAACCTCGCCGGATATCCACCCACAAACCCAAAATATCTTTTTGTGTATACCTCCTTGACCACAACCCAATATATGAGTATGGACGAATATTTCGAGGAAGATTACAAGGAAGGTGCTTCAAGTGAGTAAGGGAGACTTCCAAAAGGATCCCTAGAAGATTTTTCGAGTATCTCTCTCTAAGAAAATATGAGAGCTTAAATTTCTACCTTGGCAATCTTATCACCTCTTTTGCCTGAGGACGAGCAAACGTCTAAGCATGGGGGGGGGGGTTGCCAAGGAAGTGCTAGTATAGTCTAGAGTTCAAGGGGAGCAAATCAAAAAAAGAAAGAGAAAAAGTATGATGAAAGAAAAAAATGAATGAAAAAATGATAGAGAAGAAAAAGTATGATGAGAAAAAGAAAGAAAGAAGAAAGAAAAAAAATATAATAAAATAAAGCTCCCCGGTTCTCTAGCTATGTTTAATGCTTTTTGAGTTTTCAAGAGGATTCAAGATCAAGACCCATACTCATCTTTCCAACCATGTGCAATCCGATAACGAGGACTTTGTTTGTGCCTTGGGATCACTCTTTGCCATTTGCACATGTCCACCTATTTAAAAGTGTGTGTTCATCTCTCCCCCCTCCTTGTAACATTATTTTTCCAATGACCTTTTTGATGAGTCTCGGTAAGTCCATGAGAAGCTTGTCTTGTTTTGATAATATCTCGACTATAATATCTTGGTATGACTAAACTTTCCCATAGCTCCATGTAAAGCCTTCCACCAAATATTTGAGAGAGGAAAGGAGTAGGACAAGTAGGCTTGAGAGACAAGATGAGATGAGAGTTCATGAGAAAGATGCAAGGAGGTTTATTATTGATCTTGGTAAAGCAAAGTTTTCTTCATCCTGCTCTTATTTTTCAAATTTTTGAGATTTGTTTAAAATTTGAGAGCATGATTAATTACTTGTGGAAAGAGCTTAAATGATATCTACCCTCCATAGAGATGAAAGCTTGCTACATTATGGAACTTTAATAAATGTAAACTTGGTGAGCATTATGTTTTCTCATGTATGACCAAGTGCAGGGTATGAACATTGAAGGGCAATACTGATATCCATTGAAGGCTTACTCGAGGACGAGCAAGGTTTAAGCATGGGGGTATGTTGACGGTCGATTTCCGTCAACCAAGAGCACTTGTTACACTTTGGTTTGAGCTTTGAATTATAACTAACCCGCCACTAGGCACACTAATGATGTAACAAGTTCACACTTGCATGTGGTTTTTGGAGTATGTTGTTTACGCAGGAATAAAGTACCTAAATGAGGACTTCCGGGAAGAGTTCATCAAGCACTTTATGAGAAGCTCACGAAGCCCGGCACAAGTCAAGACACGAAGTGAACAAGACTCCAAATGACCCGAGGACGGAAGGATGAAGTCTTGAAACTCCGAGGACCCGAACGAAAGATGCGGGAGTTTGCGCGCCAAGCACCCTTATCTAAACCGCGGGGAAAACGACGTCAAGGACCCACATGGACTTCGGCAAATATTCAATAAAGTGCGAGAAGCATCATGGAGGAAGATGGGCCCGAACTGGGCCGAAAAGGGCCTGGGCCGACTGGCCTAGGGGGTTTTGGGCCCGGTTCGGCCTCCCCTTTGACCTACACGCTCCTCGGCTCATTTATACCCCCTGCCTCCGACGGCCGCCACATTCATTCATCAGAACTCGGCGAAACCTAGAAGTGAGCACCAGAGAGAGACGACAGCGGCGGAGCCCTCGAAGTTGTCTAGGGGATGGCCTAGGCCAACCCTAGCCGCCATGGCCGCCCTGCGTGGTTGTGCCATGGTGGAGTTCCGGAGCTAGTTGAGGTCATCAATGGTATGTACTCGGTGGTGATGACCCAAACACATCTATTATTATGTGAGAAATTGTAATCTTGTTTTCTGATCTTTAAGCGATTACATGTCTCCGTCTTTACTTTCTACCTTTCATGAATATGTTTGATCCTTAGTCTTATGCATGCTTAGACTATATAGCTACTTTATGTAATCATGATGATTAGGTCTAGTGTGTTGACCCTTCATGGTTGGTAGATATGTCCATGTATGGGCACGCTCGTGGATCCCCGCTTCATTAAGGGAGCATCGTGACAGGGTGATTTCCCCCGAACGAGCGGATGTCCTCGGGAGGTAGGCCAGAGGTAGGAGTTTAAGGATGCTTTTAGATGAGATGCTTGGTTGTTGCTCGTTTGCCGAAACTACAACTACAAGGCGATAGGGTTAGTCGTCCCCTTGGTGGCACTTTACCTCACCTATGTTCGTGTATGTGATCAACCTTGTGCTATCATAATTACATCTTTAAAGGTTACCTTTTATGCAATCTACACCTCATGTTAGGTTAGTTCGATAGATTAGGTAGAGAACCTTAGCGGTTTGCTTCCGATCCTTAGATTGACAATCCTTGGGGGACCCTCCTTGGTGAAAAAGGTACCAAGTCACTCGTACGCTTGCGGTGAACTTCAACACGGTTTTGAACCGTCAACACATGTTAAAGCCACCGAGCCATGTCTCTGCTTCTTAAAATGAGACTTCTCATGGTAGACATCATGCAACGCTTTAGCACCCATAAAAAAATCAGATTTGAAGCACTTATGGCATGGAACAAGTGAGAGCACAACTTCAAGCAAAGCATTTCATACCAATTTAATTTTTCACATTTAAGCATAAAATGGTACATGAAGTACCTTTGCGGCAAAAAGAAGCTTATGCTCCCCCACAAGGTAAAACATGGGCTAAACATTCATAATGACAAATGGGTATTTGACCCCAAGTGAGAAGCATATGATATCCAACCATGAATTAAGCATGACATAAACCACCAAAGCACACTAAGATCATGTAAAGCCTTAAACTCACAAGAGAGAGCCTATCTAGCATTTTCCAAAAATTAGCCACCTCATCATGCAAATATAGCAAAACTATTAAGAGCATAGCTATCCATCATCAAGTCATATCAAACATGCTCACAAGCTCACAACTAGCATATCATATCAATCAATGTATATAGGAGAACTCATCCTACCATATGATACAAATGCAAAAACAACCTAAGATACAAAGATGACTATACATCATGATACAAATGCAATGCCGTGCATAAAATAAATATGATACATATGCTACAAAGGAGCTCCCACCACCAACTCAAGAAAGCAAACACACACCGAGCTCACCCCGCCAGCGAGTGAAAGTGGCTTGGTCAAGTGGTTTGGTAAAGATATCGGCTAGTTGGTTTTCGGTGGGTACATGGATCAAAGCAATCTTTCCCTTCTCCACATTGTCTCTCAGGAAGTGGTACCTCACCTCTATATGCTTGGTTTTGGAGTGGAGAACTGGGTTCTTGGCTACACTTATGGCACTGGTGCTATCACAAAAGAGTGGAACATGGGAACACTCCTCACCAAAGGCACTCATAGTGTAGAAAATCCATAGGAGCTGGGAACAACAACTGGCTACAGCAACATACTCCACCTCTGTTGTGGACTGGGCTACACTAGACTGCTTGCCGGATGACCAAGAAACCAAAGAAGACCCGAGAAACTGACACCCACCAGAAGTAGACTTACGATCCAAACGACACCCAACGAAGTCAGCATCCGCAAACCCATGAAGGTTGAGTGTCGAGGCCGCAGAATACCAAAGACCAAACTCAGGGGTGTAGTTCAATTACCTGAAAGTCCTCTTGACGGCCTGCCGATGTGAAGTCCTCGGTGAAGCCTGAAAACGAGTGCACAAACACACACTGAACTGTATGTCCAGCCTCGTCGCCGTCCAGTAGAGTAGGGAGCCGATCATGCTCTGGTACTCCTTCTGGTCCACGGGCTCACCATCTACATATGCATCCGAAGCTGTAGTCGTACTCATCCGTGTAGCCATCGGCTTCGAGTCATCCATCTTGAATTTCTTCACTATGTCCTTCGTGTACTTGGCTTGATGCACAAACGTCCCGTCCTTGCACTACTTGATTTGAAGCCCGAGAAAGAACTGCAACTCACCCATCATGGACATCTCGAATTCCCTGCTCATGTCATTTGCAAACCTGGCAACCAAAGTGTGAGAAGAGCCACCAAAGATTATATCATCCATGTATACCTGCACAATCAGAATGTCAACGCCCTGCCTGAGGAGAAAGAGAGTCTGATCTACTACCCCCATCACAAACCCCTTACTAAAAAGAAACTTCCTCAACATGCCATACCATGCCCTGGGAGCTTGCTTTAGGCCATATAGTGCATTTCTGAGTTTGTATACCCGATGGGGAAACCTCTCACTCTCAGAACCCGAGGGTTGCCTCACATACACTTCTTCCTCTAAAAACCCATTTAGGAAGGCACTCTTCACATACATTTGGTACAACTTTAACCCTTTAGCAACTGAAAATGCTAGAAGGATTGTAATTGCCTCCAAACGAGCCACCGGAGCAAATGTCTCCTCATAGTCTATCCCCTCTTTCTAGCTAAACCCCTGAGCAACCAACCTCACCTTGTTTCTCACAATCTCCCCATTTTCTCCCTCTTTGTTCTTCCACACCTATTTTGTCCCGATAGGTTTGCAATTTTGTGGAGGCTCATCCAATTCCCACACCTGATTCCTCTCAAAATTATCAAGCTCCTCTTGCATAGCGTTCACCCAATCTGGATCGGAAAGTGCGTGTCCAATATCTTTGGGCTCAAAAGAAGCGACAAATGCAGAAAGAGCGAAATCAAAATGTCTCTGTGACCTGGACCGTGTAGTGTGTTGACGGTTCAAAATCGCGTTCAAGTTCACCGCAAGTACACAGAGTGACTTGGTGCCTTTTTCACCAAGGGAGGGGACACCCAAGGTTCTTGTCAATCCACAGAGCAAGGGGATTACTAGCGTTTAACCTAACATTAACTTAGTTGATTAAGGACTTTATGATGTAAAGATTAATATATAAAGTAAAGACAATCTAACCCTAGATTATGTTAAAGAGAAATAGGAGGTTCACGAGTATGAAGAACGTATGCCCATGGAGTCTAGGTACTTGAAGATGCAATCACCCAAAACATGATAAAACCCCGATCCAATCTATCTAAGCATGTGAACAAAGAACTAGACGTTTCCCTTCCCTCGTACATGTCACTACACGAAGGTAATCGATACTAACCCTAATGAACACGGTATGTTGACGTGATCTACGGGAGCAACCCCGAAAGCATGGTAGCTAGCCTTAAACATTAAGCATCATCAACCAAGGAATGATAGATATAAGATCCAAACAAGAGTGGGTGACTACATATCAAGATCCATTACAACTCCATGGACAATACGATAACTTTACCCCATCAAGACGCTAGGCATGGCACCATTGAACATGGTGGATGCCTCCGATGGAGTTCGTTTCTCGGTGTCCTTCAACTCCGGTGGCGCCGTGGCAGGGCTTTGGCGTCCTCCTTCCTCGTGGTGGCCTCCCTTGACCTCGGTGATGATCCTCTTGAATGCTCACTCCCTCGATCAACCCTCTTCCTTGTGGTTGATCTCCCAAGGCTTCTCTGTTCGTCTTTCACGAATGGCTCCTTCCTCCAAACAATTAGGGTTGCACGAAATTATCACCGAAGAAAGGCGGCGGCGAACCGACCCCGAATAGGGGTAGGTCGGCCGACCTGGGCCAATCCCGGCCTGGTTCACCCCCGTCTTTTGCCACGTGTCTTCTTTTGCACTTTGGGGGTTTTCCTCCTTCAGATGTGGGCTTTAGACGTCGTTATCCCCACGACCAAGTTAAGGGGTCTTTATGCATGATCTTCCGGTCTTTTCATCTTGGTCCTCGGAGATTCTTCATTGAAGCACATTGGTCCTTGCCATCTTTGGAGTCATGTTCACGCACGGTCGGAGCCCTTTGATCATCATGTAAATCGTCTTCTGAACCAAGTGCATCTCTTCTCATTTAGTGCATGAATTCCTGCGTAAACATTATACTCCAAAACACACATCCAACGGTGAACTTGTTATATCATTAGTATGCCTAGTGGCGGGTTAGTTCCAAAATGAAGTTCAAACCATAACATAACAAGTGTTCTTGGTTGACGGAAATCGACCGCCAACATAGTGCGTTCATGAATGTCACCTATGATCGACGAAGGTGGGTGATCCACCTGAACACGTCAGGGAGCCTCACGTCTGGAGACCACACCCCCCTCAGTAGTAGCATCCTCTCGAACCGCCTCAGTCGTCGTCGGTGTAGGTGATGGACCATCCTCGATTGTCGTCGTAGTGGTGGAAGTAGCATGTACACGGCCAGCTGCGGGAGCACCACCACCATCATCTTCTTCACCATCTTCCTGCACCTCCTCCTCAAAGATCTCCTCGCCAAACTCCTCATCACCTGCATAATCAAAGACCAAAAAGCTGTGCGGCTATGTCTCGTCGAAGATAACCTCGCAAGTCTCCACGATTTGATTAGTTTCCAAATTAAGCACATGATATGCTCAAGAGTGAGTAGCATAACCAAAGAAAATACCATCAATAGAGCTAGCATCAAACTTATCCAACTTTCTGCCTTTCTTAAGAATGAAACACTTGCAACCAAAGACATGTAAGTGACTCACGTTAGGTACTCGCCCATGCATCAGCTCATAGCAGGTTTTCTTCTTGAAAGCTCGGAGGAGAATCCTATTCGACACATAGCACGTGGTATTCACCGCCTCGACCCAATACCTCCTAGGAGTCCTGTGCTCATCGAGCATCGTCCTAGCCATCTCACATAGGGTCCGATTCTTTCTTTCCACAATGCCATTCTGAGGAGGGGTGTATGGAGTCAAAACCTGATGCTCAAGACCAAGATCACGACAAAAGGTCTCAAAACGAGAGTTCCTGAATTCCGTGCCATTGTCACTACGTATAGCTCTAATGGCATCCCCATGTCTCTCATTCTTCAACCTCAAGATCAGGTCCCGAACAAAACCAAACATCTCACCCTTATCCTCCAAGAAAAACACCCAGGCATAGCGAGAGTAATCGTCCACAACCACTAGGACATACCACTTCCCACCCACCGAGTGAACTCGAGCTGGCACAACAAGGTCCATATGCAATAGGTCTGTCAGACGCTCTGTCATGACAGCAGTCAGGGGTGGATGGGGAGTGGCTACCATCTTGCCATGCCTACAAGGCGCACAAACCAAATCCTTCTCAAAACGCAACCTGGGCAATCCTCGGACAAGATCGAGTGCACTCAAATGGGAAAGGAGCTCAAAGCTCAAGTGCCCCAAGCTCCTATGCCACCTCCACAACTCGGAAGAGGGACCAGCAACCAAACACCTCGGGGGACCAAAAGAAATGTCCCTCGGGCACGATCATACAAACAAGATCGCCTCGAGAGTCAAGAACAAGAGAAGCCCCTAACTTAAAATGCACCTCATAACCCTCGTCTAGTAACTGAGATACTGACAACAGGTTATACCCAAGTGACTTGACCAGAGCCACACGCTTTAAGGTCACCAATCTGCTTACCTTAACCTCACTTTTTGAAAGCACCCGTCCTCGTCCATTATCCTTGAAAGTGATGTACACCTTTGACACCATCGGGGTGAGGCTGGAGAACCACCCCTTGTCTCCGGTCATGTGTCGCGAACAACCAGAGTCAATCAACCAAACGTTCTCCATGCCTCCCACCCAACACTGGGGTTAGCACAAAAAGAGTCAAACCAGTGTCGAGCCATTTGCTCAAAAGTGGGGTTAGCAACATCCATCCTATCACGTCCAAAGGTACGACTACCATGCTGTACCACCTCACACCTCGCTGGAGGAGAACGACTACCACAAAAAGGAAAGTGTGGCTCGTAGCCCCTCTGAAACTCAAAGCTGCGATAACCTCTCCCATCCTCATATCAATCACGAGGCGGAGAACGTCCAACAAACATACCACCACCAGAAACAAACCCTCTACTACCTTTACCATGACCATAGGAATCACCACGACCGCGAAACCTGAAACGGCCATCTCTCTGGGCTGCACCGGTCTGACCGGTGCACCCTGGCTAGCACCTCTGTCCCGATCAGCAAAGCCCCTAGCACCCCAAGTTGGAACAGACCTCACCATAGCCTCTCCTCTAGGTAGTGGCATACGAGACTCAGGTATATCATGAGAAGGATGATACATATCCTTGTTAGCTCACTCCTTTGCCATCCTATCATCCCTCTTCTTCTTGTAGCAAAACTCGCCCACATGACCATCCCTCCCATAATACTCACAATGGAAGCAGACTGATTTTGGCTTTGGCTGTGGAGTTTCTCTCGGTTTCTCTACCACTTTCTCTCTTGGCTTCCCCCCAAACACGTTCCCAAGGGTGCTCACGAACTTCACCGGTTTCTGGAAGTTATCGTTTTTGTGGGGGAACACTGGTGGATCTAGAGTGGTGTCTAGCTTGTTTCTCAGGTGGTTGGGTTTTGGAGCAAATTTGTTCATGGGTGTAGTTTGTGGTGGGATAGGGATCTCTCCAACTTTCTCTCCCTCACCACTACTCTCACCAATCTTGTCAGAACCCAACGCCTAACCATCAAACCTCTTAAACTCAGCCATCATCAAACTCAGCTGTGGCTCATGCCTAGACAACCAACTCATCAATTTCCTCAACTCATCATTTTCATCCTGCAAGCGATCAACATAGTGTCCAAGTTCCATATTCTTAACAGAATGTAATTCACATGTAGAGCATGATGTAGGAATAGAAACTTTCAAAGTAGCCTTCAAAGAAACAATCCTATCATGAGATTCATCTAGTCTGGCATGCAACACAGGACAAGAAGTGCAAGCACCAAGTAAAGCAGACCTAGACTTCATCTCATCAAGCTCAGCCCTAAGCAATTCTAGTTCCTCCAACTTAGAGGCATGGTTTTCCTTAAGCACAGTCAAATCAGCCAAGAAAGCATTGCAGTCATCACAATCAGGAGCATCAACAACAACATGAGCAGTCTTAAGGGAATCAATCTCAAGTCTAGCATCAAGATTCACAGATTCTAGCTCAGCTATCTTCTCCCTAGCTTCTTCTAGTGAGGCCCTAAGTTCTTTCCTAAGTTTCTTGGCCTCCCTAAGCATGCTATCACGGTTGTCAAGCAAAGCAACCAACTCAGCATTCTCCTGGTGCAAGGAAGAGAGCTCATCACATAACTCATCCTCGGATTCTGATCCTGAGTCATCCTTCTGGCTCTTCTTGCTACCGGAGCTATGGGCCATGCCGCAGAAGCCATCCTCTCGTACAAAGCAACTCAGGCCGCTGAGGTTCTTGGAACCGTGCTTCTTGCTCTTGCGCTTGCCGTCGTCGTCGCTATCGCTGGAACTCGACGAGGTGTAGCAGGAACTGGAGTCGACATCACTCGCTCCCACCATCGCCCGAGCCTTCTTCTTCTTTTCGTAGTCACTGCCCTTCCTCGACCTCCACTCGTCCTTGTCCTTGTACTTGTGCTTGTGCTCATGCCTCGAGCGGTGCTTGTTCTCAATCCTTGGGTGGTGCTTGTACTCATTCTTAGGCTCGATCTCCAGTGGGCACTCGGCGATGAAGTGTCCCTGCTTGCCGCATCTGTAGCACGTACGTGTGGTCCTCCTCATGTTCACGCGGTTCTCGTGTAGCCTATCTGTAACACCCTGTGTCTTTAATCAAGTGTTAATTAGTGCTAATCACCTTCTTAATCAAGTCAAGGTCATTAGTGCTTAAACCCTTGGTCAAGGATGAGGTCAAACCCTTAGACCTTAAAACCCTTTCTAGAACTTTTGCCACGTTCTCCAAATTTCACCTAAACACTTCAAATTTTGCCAATATAAAAGTTGTCTAGTTTTTCAAGGGACACAACTTTACTTTTGGGTGGCATATAAATTTTGAAGTGAAAATTGGTGCAAAACCCTGGTCAACGTCTGCAGCCACTATTGGCTGACGCTGAGAAAATCCTCATGTTGTCGTGATGTTTATGCACGATCTATTGATCAAACCACCCATCTGTCTTTGTGAAAGTTGTAGAGGGTTACCTGGTCTACAACTTTGCTAATTACACCTTGGTACAGTTCTATAGCAAAATCACGAGTTCAAGCCGGTCAAACAGGGGTACTTCGAATCACAGCAGGGTCGGGAACGCGCTCTCGCACGACGCCGTCGTGCGCGTGCCACGTCAACCTACCACCGTGCGACCGGGCACGAACGCCGAGGCACCGGGAGACCCACCGGTTCGAAGACATCGCCGTGGGCACTGTGCTTGGCAAGTAGGTGATGCGGTTAGCAGCGTAGGCCAGTGCCACGCGGCGTGTTCGCACCCGCCAGTGCGTGCACACCGATGCCACCATTGGCCGGCGCTTCGCCGTACATCGCCACCGACCCCGCGCCGGCGAAGGTAAGGAGAAACCGCCTCTCCACGCCTCGCCGGCTATATAAACCCCTCCCTCCTCTGGCGCAAGGGAAGCCACCGCCGCCGTCCGCCATTACCGCCGCCGCCGGTGAACCTCTCCCTCCGCTTACACCCATGACCAACATGTGCCTCAGAGCTTCTCCCTAGCATCCACACAAGCTTCCACGGCCACACACGGAGTAGCTCCGCCCCGCGTTTCGCCGGAATCTGAACCGAGGCGGGTGTGCCGCTGCTGCCTCGCCACCGGCCATCACCGGAGACTCCTTCGACCGAACCACCACCACGATTCGAGCTCAGGTGAGCATCCAAGCCGCCCTGTGCCATTTGTTGGCCAAGTCCGGCTGGCTATCGCCGCCAGCGAGCCCCTCCTGTGGCGGAAGGATACACTTGTGAAGATTGAAATCTTCACGAGGGCCTTTGTGCAAACTAGGGGTATATCTGTGACACTTTTAAAAGTTCTAGGGTCCACTCCGTAAATAGATTCTTCATCTTTTCTCCCTTTAGTCCAGTGACTTGGAAAATTCCTAGAAAATCGTAGAAAAATCAGAAAAGTGCAAAACCAATTTTGTTGGTTTCATTATGAGCAGGTCTACATCTTTTAGAAAGGTTGTCTATACTTTTGATGAGTAGTTTTTGAATGAAAATTCAAACTCAATTTAAATGGGTTTGTTCATAACTTGAGTTGTACTCCTGTGCTGAGCTTGATCTTTGGATATGTTGTTACTCATGACTAGTACATGCTAGATCTAAGTTTTTGCACAAAGTTACTGAGTGAATCTCTAGATATGATTTATTTTGTATTTATGCTAGATCTGTATATATATTTTGTACAGCTTCATGTGAATGCTTTCTGTGGCTCATCTTGTAAATATCATCTGGTTAGGCTTAGATGTGCTTCTGGTGAATTTATCATGTATTTATGAACTATCTAAATTTGTGTTTCTGAGTTATGCTTGTGTATAGGTTTAAATTCATAGTTCATGCTCTAATGATTCAGTGATGCTTATCTTTTGGCTAGATGGTGTTTGTGCCATGTTTGTGCTGTAGGAGAAGGTTGGGTTACAGTTTAGTTATGTTTGTCTCTGTATAATTTCTTTATGAATAACTAGGCTGAAATTGGTTGTTTTTGTGTAGCTTGATAGAATTAGTTTCTGGAGCTAAATTTTGGTGTGTAGCCTTGCTATAGTCCAGAGACTCTCTGTGTAAAATTTGAGCTCCAGTGCATGAGTTGTTTTCTCTGTAATAAATTTTCTTGCTTTTGCTAGTACTAACTTGTTGTATTTTTAGAATATAGCTCTGTTTGCTATGAATTTTTGGCAGTAGCTCTGTTGTTACTCTGTGTGCTTGTACAAAAATTCTCACTGTGTTTTATTGCATGGTTTAACCAGAATAATTTTTGGAAGAAACTAAGTGTTATAAAAAGAGAAATAAAGAAATCTCTCTTTTAAGGACCTTAGAAAATACTCTTGTTGGATCCCTGAAATCTAACTTGTTTGTTTGTGAAGTAATTCTAAATTGTTTGTATAGATGTGCACACAATCATCATCAAAATAATCATTAATAAATGGTTGCTTAAGTATCTTTATGGAAGAGTATGTTGAATATATTCTTGTCTAGGTGAATGTGGTCGACTTGCACCCTATGCTTGTCATGTGATGTTTGTGTTTACTTAATGCACATTCACCAACTAATTCATGCATATGCATTCCCCATGTAGAAGTCCCTGACGTTAGCTACACGCTCGTGCCGGCTGACGAGGACGAGGGAGCAGGAGGAGACGTACACTTCGTGACCGTAGATCAAGACCCGGACCAAAGTCCGGAAGATTGTCTGACTGCTGGAGCTGCCGAAGGCAAGCCCCGGTTTATCATTCACCTATGTGTTCTCCTTTTAATTTCTGAATTTATGTTTGATTATCGATGTGAATTTACATTTAGGAGTTGAATTGAAACCCTAGTTGCATGATCCTTAAGTACCTATGATCTTTTACTAGTGTGCTAGGTCACTAGTTGCTATGCACTAAGGACTCGGTACAAGTCGAGTGATGTACTTCGCTCGCGAGAATAGGTTCTTATGTTGGAATTATAAGATTGTTAAATTGGATTGCTCACGTGGTAAGAGCATGAGATTTTGGTCTCCAGTCCAGTAGTTAAGAGATTAAACGTTTGAACGTACAAAACATTTGTCGGAAATAGGTACGGTAAGCCTAGTACCTAAATGATGCGGTGCAGGAACTTTGCGCTACTAATCTTGGGTTGCGGCCCCAGTCTTGCAAGTTGTGGTGCATGTGTGATGCTGGGCGCTAGTGTGAGGTGTGCCAGCTAGCCTTGTACCTAGGACTGTGGCATCCGATCCCAATCTGAGGAATGACAGGAACCGCCTGGTTGAATGAACTCTTTGTGAGGGCATTTCTCCCGTATGTTTAGGTCCACCTTGCAAGGTTATTAATCGATCGATCGTCGGCCTCTCATCATTATCCGAGAGTGCTTAATTATCTGGCCATGATAATCCCTCTATGATGAAATATGGATAAAGTTGATGTTTGATCAATTGTTTGCACAACTCATGCTTGCAATAGTTGCTTATCTAGTAATAAATGAATATACTAGAACTTGAGTTAAAATATTGAAAGTAAGGATTAACTCCTTAGTAGCTTTTTGGCAAAACAAACCCACTAGCCAAAAGCCTTGCATAACTAGAGGTTAAGTTTTCTTTTGACGGGTAAGCCTTGCTGAGTATTAGTATACTCAGCCTTGCTATAAAGGTGACAATGTTTGGCCTGGTGAAATCCCACCCGGTTGGGAGCTGGAATGGGTGGACGACAAGGAGTAATGGCATTATGGGTGGCCTCCCATGATGCCAAGTTATCGTTTAGTTTAATTCCACTATCTTAGAAACTCTGAACCATTTACCTTTCAAGTCAAGAACAATGGTTGTAATAATCTGACCCTACGGGGAAATTTGAATTAAGTTGAAGGGTACTCTGGACTCTCCTTCGTGGGAGTTTTAATGTATGCGTGTTCGATCCTCTGTGTGTTATACAAGTGATTTACCGGGCTGTGACCCGGCAACACTCAACGTGATGGTTCCTTATTATCACTTAATGACCAAATGGAGTGGTTTAGGCGATAGTACGGAATTATCTCGGGTGGGGTTGTCACACTCTCGGACTTCCTGGTCAGCAGGGCCAGCTCGTCCTCTCCAAGCCCGTCGAACTCCTCATCTGGCAAGGACACAAAGGAAGACAGAGAAAACATCCTCGTAGAGGAGTTAGTGTTAGTCCTTCCACCAGATCCTGAGACAAGAGCAAGACTATGTGACTCAGTCGAGCTCTCAGCCTTGGCTCTTAGCCCACGATCCACCTCAGATGACTTGAGCTTAGAGAACAGCTCATCCTCAGTCAACGTCTCATACACATCGGACTCCAAGATGGCCTCGACCTTGGCACTCCACACGGATCTATCAAGAGAGTGCAAGAGCTTGATAGCTCTATCATGATCCGTGTATGGGAGCACCGCCACATTGGCCCTCATGTTGTTCACAATACAGGTGAAGCGCTAGAACATGGCATCAATTGACTCACCAGGGAGATGAGTGAAATTCTCGTACTCTCTCCGGTGAGTGGCAAACAAGTGAGCTTGCACTTGAGCGTTCCCAACATGAGCATTCCTCAGCTTTACCCAAATCTTGCCGGCCACATCCTCTCTGTACACACGATCGAACTCCACGACACGAAGAGCACGAAACAAGTAATCCATGGCCTTGTTGTTGGCCTCAAACATGTCCCGAGCACCTGGAAGGATGAAACTGTCAGGATTGATATAGTTTGCATTTTGTATCACTTCCCAAATCAGTTGTCCTTTCCCACGCAAAAACACACCCATGCGCCTCTCCCACATCTGGTAGTTCTTTCCATCAAAGTGCGGAGGACTCGACCACTTTTCATAGTCGCCCATCTTTGGATCTTAGACTGGTTACAATCAAGGAGATCCGTAACCAACTCTGATACCAATTGACGGACCGGATTGGCGACCAGAGGGGGGGAGTGAATGGGAGCAGATAAAAATTCTTCCCAAGGAGAACCTCGGCCTATACCCTGATTTCACTTTCGAGCAATCCTGCGCACACCTTGCCAAGACCACGTAGCCACTGGAGATGCTACTGATCCTAGGAACAAGTATCTCCACCCAAGCAAACAACCGAAACACCGTAGCAGAAAACTGTGCTGCCTGCTACCTGTGCTACACCAGTCAGGCCGGTGAGGCGCATCGGCCAGACCGATGGCAACGGTCAGGCTAGTGAGCTACACCGGTCAGACCGGTGTGCACAACAACATGCACAAAAATGTTCCAAAGAGCCTCAACGAGATCTCTAGGCCCTGGAACAACAACCACCTCAAACCAAGAAACCACCAACAACACGTAGCTACACCAACCTAGCCAAGAAGGGGCAAACCAAGGAGAACTTCGCCAAGAACTGAGCCTGGGAACACACCGGAGCTACTCCATTGAACCACACGTTCCCCCGAGCAAAAGGCCCACAAGGACTTGCACTGATCAGACTGGTGAGAGGCACCGGTCAGACCGGTAGGTCTGGGCAGCTCGGGAAGAACTCCACCCGCGAGTCAACCCCTTGATTCACTTCGCCCGATCTCCCGATTCGCTCCACGGATTCAACAGAAACTTTGGGGAAGGTAGGAACTCCTCATGGGTGACCTCTAGCTCGAAGCATATGCCCCAAATCTCTCTAGAATAGGAGGAATCACAAATCTCTTGCTCTAACCCTAAGAACACAAGGAACTCCAAAAACCCCAAAAACGAAGGCCTTTCCACACATTTGGACGGGACAAATCACCAAGAAAAGAGGCACAACATCCTCATGAGTGAATCCACCAACAAATCCCGTGGGAAAACACCCCCAAAAACTCACCACAAAAATCCAATGAAAGGGCTCTGAAAATCACCAAAAAGGAAAAACAGGAGGAACAACTAGAGCACTTGAGGAACCACGCCGAAGCTTCTATACATACCATTAAAGGTTCATACAAGGTCTAGCAAGCCCCTCGATCATCCAACCCTCTCTCTAGATGCAACATGAAGCTCTCAAGCTAGGCCTAGGAAAAACTAGGAAAAAGAAAAGAGCAAAATGGCTAGGGTTCCAAGAGTTGGCTGCCATCTCCCTCACAAGTGAGTATATATGGAGGGTGCCGAATGACCAAACTACCCCTACTTACATAACTTAAGATACACACCCACCAAGGGCACTTTGGGAACTTTGGTCGATATCTCCATCGGACGGATGCCTGCTGGCCGCAATCCGCTTCAACTCCATGCAAGCCTCACGATCGTGTCACGTGTCCTCTACTTCAAAGCTTCCGGACGCCCACGAGACCCACCGGTCAGACCGGTCCACACCGGTCAGTCCGGCTAAGGCCACCGGTCAGACCGGCCTAGTGCAGACCCGCCGCGCTCCGAACTCCAACCTTGGCTTTGTGGCTCTGCCAAGTAACCCAGTGTTTTAATGGCCAAACCACTGCAAACCCCGCGTACAAGCTTTAGTTGTTAGCTGCTACCTTGCACCGGCTCCATCCCTCTTGACGTCGTCTTGCTCTTCTTTCCAGCATACGGTCCACACTTGATCCCATCGGCCACCGGGTACCTCGATCGAAGCCTACTTGTCTCTCCGCTCCTGGGAGGTCACACAGACATAGACCTTTCGCACTTGATCTTCACCTACACCACGCGAATCAAGCTGCAACCTGTACCTGTAATACTAGGCCAAGAGTCAGTCCACACAACGTTGTCAATCACTCCTCACTAAGGAGCGACCATCCACTGTTCCTCGAACCACACAGGTCCTCACCGATACATGCATTATTAAAGTATTACAATGGGTTGTCTTACTTTTTTAGAATGTTAATGAATTCCCCGTAATCCTCCTCTTTATAGTGTAATGAGTCGAAGACCCCTACTTCTCCAAGCTTTGGACATATACATAAAACAATGAAATAGTCTCTTAAAATAATTATATTAAAATAATTAATATAAATAAACCACATATTAAATATATTTATATATAGTAATTAGAATTAACTTACTGAAAATTGTAAACACACATGATGTGACTCTTGTTCTTCCTTTTCTTCATTATCTTTCCAATGTATACAGACACCTCATGCTGTCTAGTTGTATGGTATTTCTATATTATAGTTTGTTTCTCCTCTTCTGTCTCTGTTTCTTGTTCGATTTGTTGTTCGAGTTCTCTCCTCATTATGAACACGTGCGACGGCTCGCTTACGTGTTGTGGGTCAAGGTATGCTACCTTCCACCTCCAGTTGGTCTTCTTTTTATCCAATGCTTGCATCCTACAAAATAGATCGCTTAGGATGGTTTTACCAAAAATACATATGGATTTGAAATTTGGTATGTGGTACATGCATGTTGACTTACATGCACCAAACGGTGACGAGATTCACGTCAAGGCGTTCATGACGGAACATCGCGTGCAAATCCCAGAAATTGAGTACCATCTTTTATGGTGCTGGGCTACCGAACACCCACGTTGGGACATTCGCGGTAATAGTACGGATGCCTTACTTCATGGCCCTCATGATCCATGCATGCAACTTATTCAGTTCCGACGGCCCCTCCAATAGTTGCCACCTATAACAGAATGGTTTGCCATGCTCATAAACCTGGGGCACCTCTTCCGAATCAAATAAATTGAGTTGCTGTTGCTTTTTCTTTCGAACAGAGGAGCGAGTTGCAGTTTTTTCACTGAGTGATGAAGCTTTTTTCGTCTTGATTACGTGTAAGAAGGTGTCAACTTGTGGTGTTTTCATCTTTGGTTCATATGAGGTTATCATACGGAGTACCACTGGCCTCTTGGTAGGTGGAGCTGGCAGGGAAGGTGAATTTAGAAAATTAACTTCAAAATTATCCACATCTTTTTTTTGAGGGAAAACAGCAGGGGAGGCCCCTACTGCATTTTTTATATATATGGGAAAAGGTTTTTGTACATAATTTACAGATTACATGGCCTTAGGCCCAAAAATTAAAAGAAGCAAAAGAGTTAACTAAAATTACAGAACCAAATTTCCAGCTCCTGACGGCGAGAGGGAGATGCCTTTATCAAGACTGATCTGAATTCCTCTCTGAAAATCATTTTCCACCTTCGCAAGGAAAGTGCCACCCCGTCAAAGATGATTTCATTCCTGTGCTTCAAAATAGCCCAGCAGCCCACAATAAGAATCTCTCTAAAGATCTTGGCGTTAAAAGTCCTTCTCGCTTCAATTATCATGTCACCACCGGCTAGATGCAAATTCCAAGTTATTCCCAAAAATCTCCAACACCACTGACTGAAGGAGCAGTGGAAAAAAAGATGGAAAAGAGTTTCTTCCCCATTAATAGCACAGAGGACACAGCAGTAGCTTGCACGTATTTTTCTTTTTCTCCTCAGCATATTCCTTGTATTTAGATGATCAATAAGCAATAAAACTTATGCTGGCCACGACAACATGAGTGCCACAGCCATTTAAAAAGAGGGCTTGAATCAGTTGAACCTTTCAGTTGAGAATAAGTTGTTTTAACTGAGAAAGGATGATGTCCCCAAATGTAGTGCCACTGATCATCAAAGTCCGAATCAAATTCAATATCCTGAATAATCATATTAAGCTCTTGCAGCTGATCACTTGCTATAGGTGATAGTGGTGTCAAAAAGTTGGCATGAGCATCTGCATCCCTTTCTTCATCGTCATCGATAATTTCATGGATAGGTGAAAGCACTGGCTGCTCGATCTCATTGTTACCTCCCTGCTCAACATCCATAGTCGTTGGTGGTTTCGTGTTCTCGACTACAACCTCTGAAACTTGTAGGGCTACTCGTTCTTGGCTAGGCTGCTGTGAGGGATTTGGTGATACATTAAGAATGATATCTCGGTGATGCCATAATATGTATTGGTTCCTCGCATCACCAAGGAGCTCGATCCCCTCATCGGTAGGGATATCAATCTCGCACGCCTCATCAGACACCAAGACAACTTGCACCCATGCATACTCTGGCGGGGGTGGATTCGGAAATGTATGACCCACAGATGCCATGGCCGTTCCAACCTCCGCGAAACTTATCTTGTTTCCTTCTATAAGGTATAACCAATTTGCATGGGGTATCCTCTGTTATGTCATCAACATGATACTTGACATTGGCAATAGACCCAGCACTACTTGGAGGAATGACGGTTCCACTTTGGGCAAGTAGTAGGTTTGGTACTTCATGTCCTTGAGCATCAACTGCAGTCAGTCTGGTAGAAGCCTGTTGTTGGGATACGAAGAACTCTACCAGCTCTTGTTTGGCAATTTCTCTCATCTTGGTTTCAAGGTCTTTCTTATAACGGTCGCGCTTCTTGTAGCTTGTTCTAGCTTAAGGAAATGCTTTACCCCACAGTAAGGTAGATGGCATCCCTCGAACACGGCTAGTGTGCTCAGGGGTTCCGATTGCGGTGGTTAGCATATCTTTCTGCCACTCGGGCCTGAAGAGGCCTTGCTCTTGCAAATTGGCGAGTTGTTCCAACTTCTCATAAATCTGTTCTGTTGTGGGTTTTTCGAATGTAATAACCTTGCCTTCAGGTGTTACTGTTAGAATTCGAGTAAGGAACCAATTCTTGTTGCGCTCATCCATGCCTTCAAACAATTCTGGTAAACCAGCTACCCTCTTCTCTTCTTCCATTTGCCTCCATTTTTGTAGCTTGGTAGCATATCCTCCCGAACCCAGGTGATGGGGGTTCTCAGCAGCTTTCTTAGCCTTCTCTGTATATTCTTTACTCTCAGCTTTTGCTTTCTCCGTTGTCTTCTGTTCTTTGAATTCTTCCCACACCGCTAGCGGAATGTTACCATACACTGCCCTAACATTCTTGCCTTTTTGAACAAATTCTATATTAAGTGTAGACCTCCAAGTTTTTAAACATCTTCCACAAGGAGGCCCTCAGCAAAACGTCTAGCCTCTCGCTCAGTCCCTTCTGAAAAAACAAACCTTTCCTTCAGTTTGGCCCACAATACATCCTTTGTTGCCACCGACACTTTCTTCCAATTACTTGTTGTGATCCAGTTCCCCAATTGATCCCTGACAATTGCACCTGCGATGTTCCGAAATCGAGCATTTATCCCTTGAGGTAGGACGAGCTCATCTTTGTCACCATGTTGTTCTATCACATATTGGCCTCTTTCAGGGATCTGGTTTCGTTTGCATTTTCCATGTCCCTTCTTGGGGTTACTAGTAGAAGTAGTAGTAGCCGAAGGTTGTGGTCTTGAACCTTCTATCTCCTGTGCAGGAATAGTCAATGCTCTATGGCAACGTGGCGGGGATCGATCATCGTTCTACACACATACACATTATATTCAATATATCTTAATGTGAACAACAAACATATCAACAACATATGAATGTGTATGCAGACATGTTCACCTGCGCTTGGATTGTAATCAATGTCATCGTCATCTGCACACCTACGAGGCCGTGGTACGTTGGGTTCGTAATAAATAGTCTTGAAATGGTTCTTTGTCTTCGTCCTCGGAGGATTCATGACTGGTGTACTAGTCCCAAATTTCTACAACTATAGTAAAACGATTCAAATTAAATTAGGGAAGGTTTTTTACTCATATAAAAGTTTTAGTTTTAAAAGGTTAGTTCAAATGAGTCTCTTGGGTGAAACACCCTATAACTCTTGAGGTGTTTCACCCAAGAGTCACATTTGAACTAACTTTGTAAAATATTTAGTGTTATGAGTCAAATAATATTTTCCATTCTTAGTATTTAACATTTCAGTAAACTTGTAGAAGTTTCAAACAGTTTTGAATCAATTTAGGCACTTTTTCTTTTTTTTAATTTTTTGGGAAATCCACAGTGCTGGCGGGCGCTTATGTCAACCGCCAGCACAGATGCTCAGTGCTGGCGGGTCCTTTAAGCCGCCCGCCAGCATAGTGCTCTGGCCTTATAACCGCAGGCGGAGGCTAAATTTTTCTAAGTTTTGCGCAGTTTCGAAACCACGCCGGCAGGCTGCCGAATTCCGCCCCCGCCACCCACCTCCGCCCGTGCCCCTTCCTACCGGAGCGCGGCGCCTCCGGCCCGAGCCCGGCGCGCACGTTCCTGCCTCCTCTCCCCGCGAGCGCCGCCACCTTTCCGGCCGCTCTGACGTCGCCTCGTCCCGATCCGCTAGCGTCGCCACCTTCCCGGCCCGAGCCCTGCGTGCGCATGCCCGCCTCCTCTCCCCGCGAGCGCCGCCGGTGCATCCCGATCTACCACTGCGCCCCGAGTGCCGCCACCTCTCCGGCCGCCGCCACAGATCCGCCACCACCACCTCCCCGGCTCCTCCCCGAGCGCCGCCGCGCCGTGCCTCGATCTTCTCTCCGATTGCCACTACCGCCGCACCTCCTCTCCCACTGGTAGTTTTTTTACATTTATATATATCATATTTTGTGAATACATTTTTTTGTTAGAGTATAAATAGTGTATAAATTATGGATACAATTTATCTTTTAGTATACATATTGTAGAAATTGTGAATACCATTTTTGTTTTAGTATAAATGTTGTAGAAATTGTGAATAATTTTTTTTGTTAAAGTATAGCTGGATTAGTAATTAAAAATAGTTAGAGTAGAGATAGAGTACAATTTGTAACATAAGAGTTGATACAAATGGATTATTCTATATATATTGCAGAGATTTTAGTAGTTTTGGAAAACTATGGCAAATCATTCTGGTCGCGGTGGTCATCATGGTGGCGATCATGGAATCGTTTTTGTTGACCGGCCACCTTTGGGTCGTCCTCCAGGCATACACTTCACTCATGATGTGATTGACTTAACTACTAGTGATCGAAGCCAGAGACCTCGTCCCAACATAGTAATATTCTTTCCTTGTATAAATTTGATGTTTACGTACTACACACAGATAATAATCTTATTTTCATACAATGCAGGTTCTCAATCATTTGAAGTGGCTCACACATGTTGTTGAAAATTTAGGTGCTACCCCTCCTGTTACACAATGCACGGTTGTCGGTCCAAACAATTGCATATAATTAAAAATCTCGTTTGACATACCTGTTCGAAGATAAATTCGCTCCTCGCTGTCTTCAGAACCCATCCAAATGGTATCAATTGTTGGGTGGGGTACCCCTGCACTGGTTAGGAGGACTTTTGAAAGGACCGCCGTGCAGGCATGCTTAGAACAACCTAACGCTAATGGGTACTTTGTGCTAGATTACTCTTATTTTCTAATCAAGACACTCGAGGAGGGAGAAAGTGTGATCACGACCGCAGAGAGACTTTGTCGACTGAATGAACATGACATGGTATGGAGTATCATTTAACGTTCTTTTAATCTTCTTATTTAACATTTTTATCAGTCAAAATAACATTATTCTTAAATGTAGGATTTCTTTGGTGAAACCATTACGGCAATGAGTTTTCATTTAATTTTAGAGCAAGTGATGGATGTTGTGGGATTTTCTTACACAGATTCAAATGCTACACGCACAAGAGATGAAAAGTATCAGGCTCATCTTTCATTTTTCATGCCATATTAGTTTTCCTCGACACTGTTTGACATTTATGGAAGTCCATGTGACCGTAATTGTGAAGCGATAGAGAGTGCACTTATTCATTCTCTAGCATATTTCAACGAAGTTCTCGACTTCAACTATATGGACTATCTAAGGAAGGAAAATGGAGAATGAAATATGTGTTGTGCATGGATGCACCCCTTTATGTCTAAGGATTTGAACTTGTTATCTTTGTTAAGACCTTAAATATTGATGTATGAACATTTTATATATTTTGTTCTAAGCAAGTGGTGTATGAACTTTTTATATATTGTTCTCTTATTGTTGTATATTTGCATGGCTTATGAGTTGAATGACAAAAAAATAAAGTTGAAACAACATTAATTAATAAAGTCTTACAAGAGATACAATAAGCCAGCCTAATTAATAAGAAGTGCTGATTTATCCATTAACAATTCTTCCTCAACAGTCTTTACGTAGCCATGGCTTCTCTGATTTAGGATGCTGGTTTCATTTTTTTATTCTTGTTTCATGATCTTTGAACAACTCCAATTCCTCATACTGATTGTAATCCTCAACGTCAACTACACCTTCAACTCCAAAAATTCTTTATTTTCCAGAGACAACGATGTGCTTCTTTACATTCATAGGATCAGCTACGTAGAACACATGTGCAACACGCTCGACCATGTCACAAATGGTCCCAATTTGTGCTGGTAGTGCCTTATGTTGCCCGCCAGCACTGTGCCATCACCACTGGCGGGTGAAGGGCCGGCGCCCCGATGCACCACTGCGTTGGCGGGTGCCAATTGCACCCGCCAACATGCTAATTTCAAAGTGTCAGCGCAAATCGTTTCTGGCCTAATGTCCAGTAGTGCACCGTACCCCACCTCCATCGCCTCAAACCAATCTTGTGCAAATTACGGAGTATCAACGGACTGAGGCCCTGTTTAGTTCCAGATTTTTTCACCAACTACCCGTCACATCAATCTCCGGACATTAATTAGGAGTATTAAATGTGAATTAATGACAAAACCCATTCCACAACCCCTACCTTAATTTTCGAGACGAATCTAATGAGCCTAATTATGACATGATTAGACAACGTTGTGCTACAGTAACTAATCTCTAATGACGGATTAATTAGGCTTAATGGATTCATCTCGCGATTTCTAGTTCATTCGTGCAGTTAGTTTTGTAAATAGTCTACATTTAATACTCTTAATCGACCTTGGAAGGGAACTCCAAAAATTTTCTTCAAAATCTTCCAACCAACTAAACAGGGCCTGAATAAACTCAGAAATCTGCCTCTACATTGCAAGCAAAACCTGCATTCTCGTGACTTGTGAAGCGCTTCATCTATTGATGCAAAGCAAAGCGCAATTAATTCAAAATTTTATGAGGGCTATCGATCGAGTAAAAGCTACCGAGACGCAGGAGGAAGAGCCCTGTTGATTGATGCCTTTGCAGTCGCATAGCGCTGCTGCCATGCATGCATTTCTGTTCTGATCATGCATGCCGGGCTATAGCAGATTCTTCTCCTGCCAGCATGCCTCGAGCTCTCCTCCTATTTTTACCTCTGCATGATTTTCTCTGCCAGCATCTGCTCCTCTAGGCTCTACGTGTTTTAAAGTGCTTACCAACCTATACAGCCTGCCTGAAATGGCATGCTGAAACATTTCAGGAGTGTCAGCTAGGGTACGGGTGCATTGGACGACAGCAACAACAGTGTTTGCATTGACATGCCCGAGTCACCAGGGAGTTAGACCACCCTCACCGGCTACGGCATCCGGCTCCTCCAGGAGCCGGATGCCGTTTCCCCCCCTGCAGCGGTCTCCTGGAGGAGACCCGGGATTTTCCCGTCGCCTCCCTCCTCCTCGGAATCCAGAGGGATACGGGAGGCTCCGCGAGCGGCTCCGGCCCCACCACGTGCCCCGCTGCGGCCTGCCGCCAACGGCCTCGCGCCAGGAAGGAGGGGGAGAAGGGGAGCGCCTCGGAGCTGTAGCTGCTCGCCGTCGCCGTCGCACGCCGCCAAGGTCGGAGCCACGCGCGCCGTCCGGCGAGGACGACGAAGACACGCGCGCCGTCCTGCTCATCCCTCTCCTCCGCGGCCGCCAAGATGTAGCCGAGGAAGCTCAGGAGGAGACCGGCGAGGTAGAGCCCCTGCTCCTCCCCTGCGCAGGGGGCTCCGCCGGCGGAGATCTCGAGGCCCGCGTCAGAACCCGCCGTGGCCGAGGACGAGGAGAGCAGCGTGGAGGCGGAGCAGTGATCCGGGGGAGGAGGAAGAGCGTGGAGGCGGAGCGAGAAGAGGGAGGAGGAGCGCCGGCGTCGACCCCGACCTCCCGCATCCCTGCCTCGCCAGCACGAGGGGGAGAGAGTTGGTCGAGGAGAGGAAGTCTGCGGCGGCGACCCAGACGTAGCACTGGTAGACGAGCGCGGCGTCGCGGGTGCGGTTGCAGACCCGCTGCACGTCCTCGCCGGTGCGAGTGCCGCAGTCGAAGCAGTCGGACGTGCTGACGTCGCCGCGGCAGAGCACGAAGGTGTCGACGGCGTCCGCGCCGGTGCCAGCTCCGCCTTGAGCGCCATGGCCGCCGCCTTGCCTCGCCCCGGCGCATGACGGCCGCGGGATCTCGAATCCCCGGCACTAGGACACGTGCGGCGGCCACCGCGAGCAGGGCAGGGGCGCCGTGCCCCGCGGCTGTCGTGCCTCTGCTCCTCCGCTGGTGGGAGGCGCCGTGCCCCGCGGCCACCGAGCCTCTGCTGCGCGCCGGGCAGATCCGCCGGCCTTCGCGCGTCTCGTCAGCAGAGAAAGGGAGGGGCGCCGGGGAGGTCCGCCTGCCTGTGCGCCCGCTCCGGCGGGGAGGTCAAGGCCACCGTGCTCCGCGCGACCGCGCCTGCCTGTGCGCCCGGCGGGGAGGTCAAGGAGGAGGGGAGGGAGGCCGCCGGTGTGGAGCCGGGAGGGAGGGGTGGCCGGCGCCGGTGCGGGAGGCGCCGGAGGGGAATAGCAGAGAGGAGAGAGAGAGACAGGGTGGGGAGAGAGGAGACCGGTAGGTGGAGGGAGGTAGAGGTTGGGGAGAGAAAGGGATAAAAAATATGTGTGGGCCCTGTTTGTTGGGATAAAGGAGAAATATGAAGAATGATGGATGCGGGAGAAGTGAATATAAAGGAAAGAATCTCGCTGAGTAGGTGAGAATATTCCGTTTTGAATGAGAATATGAAGGAATATGAGTGTGATGGTCTTAGAGAGGCATGGTGCAGTCTGCCAAAACCTAGTTGTTCTGACGTATCCTATGCATGATATTGTGGCCAGAACTGGTCGAGCGTTGTTTGACGACAATGGAAAAGAAAATCTAGGGCATCTTTTCTTTTTTCCTTTCACTTTCAGTCCGAAGGAAGTGTTTCGTGCACCTCTCAAATTCTACAAGTATTGTTCCAGTTGACTACTCTGCGTTCTTTGACAAATATAAAACTGAAGTTAATCATACAAATTATATATATATATATATATATTGTGAAATATACAATGTTTACATTACAGGAACAACAGAAAGTACACTACTCTGGTGAATTTTATAATAACAAGCATGTTGAATGCAGGAGTCACCGATATATTTTTTTGGATAATCAGGGACACAAACCAGCATGATATAGAATGAACAACACAATTAGCTAACGTTTTTCATGCTATTGTGTGGCCAATGTCACAAACCATGCATGGTAGCACTTATGCGGTGGACGGTGGAAGTGAATGCGAGAAGAAAAAACATATCATACCTAGTTTCTTAGGATGTGAAACTCGAATATTGCGTAATACTCCTTCATCCATCTTTACAAGGTATATTTCATCAACTTAGAAAAATCATTTGACTAAGAACAATTATTCTATAATATACTCTCTTAATATATCTATCTTTAGGTTTGTCTTAATTCAAACTACCCCTAGTCTGACCAAATTTTTACCATTTCTTAATTTAATTTGCAACCATTAGTCAGAAATTGTAAAGAAAATGCTATAACTGCCATTAGGATTATATTATACCATTAATCTTGTTTATTACATAACTATAATTATTATCATCTATTTTTAATATGATAAAGATTGTTATTTGAACCAAATTCTTCTACTAATAAAAATATTAACCGCCACCAACATGAAGTTAATTTGATAAACAATGTAAAGAACACCCAAATGGTAAGAAATCAGAAAAGTATCTAAAATAAGAAAATGAAGTTTTTGCTCAATTATTAATCAACCCTTAAAAATGCTTAATATGACTGCTTACTTTATGAACAGAAACAAGATGAAAATAAATATTTTAGACTTCAAATTTTATATTTCACTAAATTTTATCCATCATCACCACATCTGGAAACTTAAAATTTTAGATACAATACCAAGATGATGAAAATACTTGTTCATGATCGTAGATAACACTGTAGATACACCAACATGGATATTACAAAAGGCTGATACCATCTACAAATGTTCTCAGATCAATACTACTCAACGCATCAAGACACACTCCTCGGGATCAAATTTTTGACATTTTAAACTATTACTACTAGGGGAGCTATTTATTATTAGAGATACAGAAAAAGCATGTCAGAAAGGGGAGCAATTTTGCTCAAAACTTCGATAAATTGCTTCCCATATGTGACAGATCAATCAAGATCAAGAGAACCATGCTGCATCCCATCCCTCGATTTCTCCGATGTCCATACTGCAAATAAGAGTCAGATTGATCATATTGGACAAACCAATGACACATCACATACATGTTTCCTTTTTGCATATACATATGCCTCCTCTTATATAGTGTATATCTATAGGGAAAAGCAGAATGCATACAATATTTTTTTTTGTATTTCGCAATAATAAGAATGGTATAGTAAAACTATTAGTTACTTACCCGGGAAAGGAGACATCCAAGTTGTGATGGTAGTAGTCGTTCAAATGCATCCCAGGGGCGTCAGAGCTGCTTTCTTCGTTATTAGCCTCATGGCCAAGGTTGTTATCGCCAAACCAACCGGCGGGCATGTCCACCAACGGATCCTCCGCCGTGTTGGCAGCACCTCCGCCGGCGGCGTCCTGCCCGGGTGCGTTGGCGTTGCCTTTGTCCTCGATGCTCTCAAGGAGCTTGCTCCACCATGCTGAGGTGACCAAGTTCATGGTGTCGCTCCACTCGATGTCGTGCTGCTCCCCGATCGAGTAGATCGCCGCCATCTCCTCGTCGTCGAGCACTCGGTGCAGTGATGCCGCTGCATCCGCTGCCAGTGAAGTGTTCTCCATGGTGACCGCCGACGACAGGTCATGGCCGCTTGCCATCGTCACCGATGGAGAGGAGTAGACTGAGTAGGAGGAAGTAGGCGATGGTTGGCGGAGCAACGGTGGATCGAAAGAAGAAGCACTGTTCTTGGTATCATCACCACCGACGAAACTATTGAATCCCTGAAAGCTAAGGTTCAGGCCTAGTGGTTGCGCAGGAAAAGGGACCAGCTGGTGATCTAAGTTATTATGCTCAGAATTAACCAAGGGCGCGACTGGTGTTTGGTAAGTGAGTGGTGGGGATGAGTAGCTGCTAGGACTAGTGAAATGTGGAAATGGAGAATTGTACAAGTAATCCGGGTAGGAAGCGTAGCTCGTAGGAGGTGCTTGGCTTTGCTCTTGCACCAGATGAACCTCTTGTTGTTGCTGCAGCTGCAGTTGCATCAGTTGCTGTTGCTGTTGCTGTAGTTGCTGGTGCTGCTGCTGCTCTTTGGCTTGTCTCATGGAGGCCCTATGGATCTTGAGAGCTGTGACAATCTCTCTCCTGGCCTCGGCCATGTTGAGCAGCCTCTCCTGGTACGGCCTGCTGGTGTGCAGCCTCCTCCTCACCTGTTTCTTGTGTGGCTGCTGCTGCTGCGGTGGTGGCGCTGTTGTTTGGGCTTGTTGCTGATCTTGTTGCTGTGGTTGGGTGTGAGGTTTGGCCCCCATGGCGCCGTGGTCTTTGGATCTGCTTGCTGCAGATGAGGAGCTCAGCTGCTTCACAAGGCTCCTAATGTAAGCTCCTGAGAGGTGTGGCCGCTCCTGGGCCTTGTTGTTCTTTGAGGAGGAGGAAGGGCCGGTAGGAGCTAGCAGCTTGTGGTTCCTCATCTCTCGATCTCGCCTCCTAGCTGTCGACCAGCAGGTTCTCTTTCTTGCTAAGGAAACAAGAGACGTGTGAGAAGGTCAGTAGGGTGTGTAAGCCAGGGTGATGGGGTGGTATAAATAGGGTGGTACTAGGAAGCACATAGAGTTTGTTAGGATGCAATGTTATCCTTTTGGCAATGCATGGTCATATGGTCTTGTGGTGGTAGGTTGGCAGCTAGTGTAGCTAAAAAAGACAGCACACAACGTTGAGTCATCTTTTTGGTACTTGGGGGTGGCATTGACTCTTGCCTCAAGTCTGCAGGGTCGATCGGGAGAAGAAAAAAATAAAGAAGCAGAAGGAAAATGACTCCACTCGAGCCTGAAAAGTCTCCCCCACATTTCAGGGTACTGTATAAAATGGTCTTGGATTTCATGGTCAAGGTTCTTGGATAGATTCCATTATATTGGAAGAGTTGAGGATCCGTATTCTTTTTGCTGCAGCAAATTAAAAATTCATATCAAGAAAACAAAACTGCAGTCAATATAAAAATCATATAGCTACAAAAAGATTGCACAAGTAGTAGTTGTAGTGGATTGCAGGTGCATCATGCATGCGTGTGAGAACGAATCGAAGGTCCATATGCATGCATGGAATTCAAATATGGGCAGCTCCTTTTTTGTTTTGCTGCCTGTGGCTGCTGCGCTTGCTAACGGACTTGAGAAGGCGATAAGATTCACCAATCAGTCACATAAAGATAAGCAGGTGGCCTACAAAACAGATAGCAACGTAGATGTACATGATTTCTTCTTCCACGATGGGAGATCAACACGGGCATTAAAGATACAGACGATCGACGGTATCTTTAGCCGCAAGTGCAGTCCGTCCCATCTCTCCTTGTACCCTACACTGATAGAATGATTGGCTATACGTACAGAGCATGGTCGTCGTCGTCAATTTCCCTCTCTCTCTAGGAAGAAGTCTACTGTAGTGCTCGTACTAGTGATGAATTTTGGTCGAAACGACCAAGCTACCATCAATTTGAGGGCCGAAAAAGGAGCTGCCGGCTGATCGCAACTGAAAGTCCATAATTCATTCATTGCATGAACGACCGAGTACGTACATATCCAAAACTGGACAGAGAAGGGGTGCTGGCCACATTCATGCAAGATACTATAGCTCTCATTCAAGTCTGACCTGACCGCTAGTGCATGAACCTTAGCATGCGTCGTGCTAGAGAGAGGGTTGTTTAGTTTGAATCAAACCTATTATATCCTGATTATTGGTGGAATTAACGCGTGTACACTCCAAATTCGCGCTTTGCATATACTCCCTCCGTTCCAAGTTATAAATCGTTTTGGATTTTCTAGATTCATAGATATTATTACGCATACAGACATAGTGCATATCTAATACGTAACATCATCTATGAATTTAATAAAGCTAAAACGACCTATAATTGAACGGAGGGAGTACATGCTTGTAATGTGGCTAATAGAATCATGATGATCGATTCGAGACATCGGACACTTTGCTTCTTCACCTCCCATTAGATAATCTTTTAGTTTAGAGATTGGCTCTTAATATATTTTAGCATATGTCTGGCTACCACGTGTAATAATCTGTGGGCTGATTCTCTACGAGAGGTTGAAGCCCTCTTTAGGAAAACTGGAGGAGAGTCCTTCGGTCGCTGCTACCCGTATCGCAAGCATTTTTATAATTTTTATCTTTTCATTAAAAATAATAACTTAAAAAATAACACTACTCCATAAATATTTACATCCCATGACCTTTGCCTGCGCTGGCCCACGTGGCGCGGCAAGCCCGTCAGTGGCGGAGGCAGAAAAAAAATGTAGGTAGGACGGACAAACTAAGTTTCAATCAACGAAGCTATATACCACATAAGCACATACACAGAATATGCATATTGCATCAAATTATCAAAGTTAGACAGTTGGTGAACATGATAAAAATACATGATAAGGAAAGAAAACCCACTCATTAAGCTTCATAGGTCTGCTCGTGCTGCTTGTGCCCGCCGGTGGTGCCGCCGCCGCCGGTGTGCCGGCGCTGCTTGTGCCCGTCGGCGGTGCCGCCGCTCCTGCGTGCGCTTGGGCTTGGCGTTGGTTGTCTCCGGCGCCGGCCCCCAATGCTGGATCAGGGTCTTCGCTCTTCATGCCGCTAGCACTAGGTGATAGGGTTCCTCCTTTCTTGATTGCGCGGCGGCGGCTCTCGAACAGCAGGAGCGGCGGCGCTCGATTTGGGGACGGCCGCACGGGAGATGACGGATGAACAGGAAAGGAGGCAGGAGTTGTGCGTGGAACCATCAGGGACATGGGCCATATGGGCTTTGTATTGGCCCAGTAGGTCATTAAATTTGGGCTGACTTGCTGGCCCATTTAACAAATCAGCACATGTTCGCTTCTACTCCAGACCGTGACCGTCTTCTACCTCCAGACGCCTCGCCGCCGCCGCTCCTCAAACACAAAGAAAGGCTGCGCCACTGCGGGATCTTGGAGGAAAATGGATGAGGATTAGGGGTGCTCTTCTAGGGTTAGATAGGGCGCCCGCCCTACCTCGCCCTATTGGTAGCTCCACCACTAAAGCCCGTCACACTGGAGCAGTGGGCTCTAGGCCCGTGATCGTACCGCGCCATGTTAGCTAGCATGACAAGAGGTTCTCCAATTCAATTTATCAACTTTGAACAATCCAAATAAAATAACATTTGAATTTTAAATATTAGAAAATTTGACATGCACGCTATATAAGGTCTGAACATTCCATTTTAGTAACATGTATAAGACCAAGTGTTACATATTTTAAAAAAATTAATTCCAAAGTAGGCTATGTATTATCCCACTTAGTAGTTAAATGGTTATCTACTTAGTAGAATCTCAATTAAATAGCTTTTAAACACTGAATGTCATGAAACTTGCCATGTACATGGTATAAGGTGTAAAGATCTCATTTTACTAATATGTAGAAAGTCAAGCACTACGTATTTTGAAATACATAATTTCAAAATAAGATGTGTATTATTCCTCTATCTTCCTATGATAGATTCTAAGTGTTAAATAAATTAAACTTCGAACTTTAATTAGGGTATATCATAAGATATATGAACTTAAAACATCATGAAACTCAATAGGTATATTCATAATTTTAAAATAGCCTATGTATTATCCCTTGTGCCCATTATTACGTACACAATTTAAATTGTTAAAATAATTTATAGTGAATCATACCATTACGCTCTTACCTTTCCGCATGTAGAAGCTATTTATTTATGATTACTAATAAACAACACAATAATACTATACACTATAGAAGTTTCTTGATCATGAGATACTTTTCTGTAGGGATATCACCCCTTCGTACAAACCTTTTTTTCTTGATCATGAGATACTTTAGGGATGGAGAAGCTTCTTCACTAAAACAAACTATATGTTTATAGCTATTATTGTACTAATCTTAGTTTATTGTATCATTTTCGAAGCCGTCATATCATATGAAGAGCTAACATATTTTTATAACTTAGTCATATCCATTGGTCTAATTCAAATTAAACAAGGTTAGTATTCCATTAGCCTAATTTAAAACTAAATAAGGTCAACTGTATATTCATTGATGGAAGCTCGTGCGCCCTTGAGGTTTCTAGTAGAATTGAATATAGTTAAAGATGAATAAATGTATCTTATGATTTAATCTTTTAAAATTTTAAAAACATTTAGAGTTCATTAAATTATTATAGTGAATGAAAGCAAACAACAAAGTTAACACTTAGAGGCTATCTAACGGAGACAAAAGAATAATACATAGCTTATTTAAATTATGTATTTCAAAATATGTAGTTTTTGACTTTCTACATGTTAGTAAAGTAAAATCTTTACACTATACAATGTGCATGGCAAGTTTCGTGACATTCAGTGTTTAAAAGTTATTTAATTGAGATTCTCCTAATTAGATAACTATTTAACGAGAGTCCTAAATGAGATAGTGGATAATACACAGCTTATTTTGAAATTATGTAATTCAAAATATGTAGCACTTGACTCTTTACATGTTATTAAAATGAGATCTTTACACCTTATACAATGTTCATGACAAGTTTCCTAACATTCAATATTTAAATGATATTTAATTGAGATTATACTACATAGATAACCATTTAATGAGAGCTCTAAGTGGGATATAGGGATAATATATGACCTACTTTGGAATTAAAATTTTTAAAATATGTAACACATAGTCTTGTACATATGTTACTAAAATGGAATGTTTAGACCTTATATAGCGTGCATGTCAAATTTTGTAACATTTAAAGTTCAAATAATATTTTATTTGGATCGTGTGCAAAGTTGATAAATTGAATTGGCCAACATGGCGTGGCAGGAACGGGCCTAGTCAGCCCACCGTTCCAGCGTGGCGGGCTTGCCGCGCCTGTGCATGTGGCATGACAAAGTGGTTCTGCTGCGCCACGCGGGGCGGCGTGGGCAAAAAGGTCATGGGATGAAAATATTTATCGAGTGGTGTTTTTTTTAAATTATTTTTAAAAAAATTAAAATTAAAAAAATGCTATCGGCAAAGTCTCGCTCAGCATCAATCGTCCCCAGCTGCAATGTGATTGATATGCATACTGAACTTATGCATTAGATTTTCAGCAGTTATATATAAGCACGATCGTATTGCATTGGTCGTCGGTTGAGTTTTTTTCCCCAGTCTAGCTAGTATGCATGCATGATTAAATGGCCGTGATGTATGTATATTGCGCTCGCCCCGGAGCCTTCAACTTGAATGATCCGACGGCGTCCTAGTCATGTACAGATCACCATGATGCATGCTAGCTAGGTGTCCCTAAGCGAGTGGTATGGTTAATGAGCAAGGTGAGATCACCGAATCAATATGGTAAATTTTGCCAAAAAAAAAAGAATCAATATGGTAAATTTATCGGACGTGTCCTAAGAAAACTAGCTAGCCGATCTTAAGGTCTATACGTACTTCGATCCACGATTATGAAGAGTGTGGCAACGATTCCAAACTTGGGTTACAAATTACTTTGTCCTTGATAGTGTATATTTGAGAACGATACAGTAGATTTTGCCTTGATCCTCGCAAAAAAAAGTAGATTTTGCTTTGAAAAGCACTTAAATTCATGATAGTGTATATTTTCTATACTTATGAATATGTTACAACAAAAAGTAGTAGCCTAAGTTGTGTTTTGGGGGGGCTACGTGTCGACGATGATATCCAAAATATCATTCAAAAAAGTTCCGATCACAATGGATGACGAATGATAAGGGCAATCTTTAATTTCTTGTGTGGTGGACAGATCGAGCAGATATCAATCAATTGTGTACTCCCAAATTCCCTGCAACCATCACCGAACATATTGACAGGTCGAAAATTTTTTGCTTGCGGGACTTGGGAAATATCCTATAGGATTAACACTTTCAGCCAAGGGAAAAATTGATTGTGCTTTATTCCCCAAGTTATTACTAGTTAAAGTAATTAAGATGTTCAATTTCCAACACTGTTGTCAAGTAACGGTATTGTCATTTTTTACCGAGTAAAATGCACCAGCGGTCCTCAAACTTGTGCGGCTGTGTCATGTCGGTCCACGAACTTACAAAATGTGTCACCGAGGTCCCTAATATCTGTTCGGGTCTCACTAAGGTCCAATCGGGTGTTATAAAGTCATTTGTGCTGACATGGTATGCCAGTGTGGACATTTACGTGGCGCGGGCGGCGCGAAGTCTTTTGCCGGCATCGTACTCGGCATCGTCGCCTTCTATCGTGGTGGCCCGCCATCCCAACATCTGCGCGCCGAGAGGGAGAGAAGGGGAGGGAGCAGCCGGTGCGTCGGAGGCCATGCCAGAGGAGGAGGCTGCCGCCGCCGCGCCCCGCCTTGCTCCATGCCGGAGGAGGCCGCTGCCTTTCTCCGCATCGCCTCCCAACTCAAACCCGGTCGAGCTCCTCCGTGTCGAGAAGAGGCCAGCCGCAGCGCTCCGACCGGCCAGGCTGCACCCCGGATCCGAGGCCACCTCTGACGTTGCCGGTCCCAGTGAACGCTGACGGGTGAGCTCCGCCCACGGAGGGGAGGCAAGCGGCGGCGGCCCGCTCTTGGTGAGGTCCACCCACGAGGAAGGCCAAGCGGCAGCGGCGGCGGCCGGCGAGTGTCTGCCGGCCCGAGCTGAGCTCACCCACGGGGGGCAAGAGGCGCCTTCTCTGGCTACGGGGGTCGCAACGCCATCTCTGACAGCGGGTGGCGCCGATGAGCTCCACCCACCAGGGGCAAGCGGCGGCAGCGGCTCAGCGAGTGCCGTCCCTCGGGAGCGAGCGGCGCCGACAGGGGGCCCATGCTGCGACACGGTCGGCGAGGCCGTGGGAACCGCGTCGGTCGTCAACGGGCTCGCGTCGCTGTCCAACCGCGTGCGCTGGGAGATGGTGGTGCGGGACTGCGTCGAGCTGCCGGGCTACTCTGTCAACGAGCTCGGCTGGGCGTTCGACGCCATGGTCGAGAACGGCGTGGAGCCGGGCGCGCCGGGTGCCGCGGTGGCGGTGCGCGGAGGAGGATTTCCACGTGTGGCTCAGTGCAACGCTGGGCAACAGGACATCTACATCGAGGGCTTCCGCGGCACCGATGGCCGACTGATGCGTCGTCGGGGAAGAAGAGAGGAGGGCCACCGAGGAAGAAGGGGGGAGGGTGGAGCGCGCCGTCACAGACAATTCAGCCCGCCGAGGAGGGCTTCGGCGACTCCGCCGACCCTGCATCACTGGCGCCGCGGCGGTCGCGGCCACGTCGTCGTCCCCGGCGGCGGCGGTCACCAGGCGGCTCGATGGAGAGATGGCAAAGGGGACTGCCACATGTATGCCACGTCGTCACGGGTCACGGGTTTAGACTTGTTTGGACCTGCAGTAAGACCCGAACAGCGATTAGAGACCTCACTGACACACTTTGTGAGTTCGTGAACCAGAATGACACAGTAACACAAATTTGAAGTCCGTTAGTGCATTTTACTCTTTTTTACCCAACCATGCATTCGTTAGTAGTACCCGTGCAACTCATGCAGTGTATATTGTCGCAGGATGTAAGGAGGCGACGACGACAGGCCCTACAAATCCTATACCTAGCTAGTGCTCCAGTCTCAAGAGGATGGTCCTTATTAGACCGTATATGCAAGTGTACGAGACGGAATTTAACGCAGGCAAACACACATTTATTTTGCTGCCATGCATGGCTCTTTAGCAGGGATGGACGTAACATACTAACACCCTATTTTTAGCTGCACCAGTATCTATCAGGACCGTCCCACAAGTTTCATAGGCTCTTGGGCGAGTAAGACACTAAGGTCTAACAATCTAATATTTTAATGTAACGATTACATTATATAATATTATTGATAAGAGATAACTTGTAGTATATATTTAATATTTTTTGTAAAAGTAACAGTACATCAAAGAAGATAAAAATAGCAAAATAACTATGATGGTTGCCTCAAATAAAAGCACAATACTTTTTTAAAAAGGCGTCTTTAAACATTTTTTGATGCAACACCAGACTTGTGTCTCTTTCCTAACATCTAACATGATAAAAAAAATATTGAATTAGAAATCAATCTCAACATCTATGCTCTATCCCCATAAGCACGATCGATCTGTACACTAGTACTAAACACCCATACCTTTGCCGTGGAGAATTAGAGGAGGCTGTCCTCGTCGTCTACGATCGAGAAACAATTAAACAAACGAGCACCTCCTGAGTCCTGATCTCGACCTGAAACAAACAATCCCAATTCACAAATCCCAATCAACAAACTTGATGCCTTGATGGCCTCCTGCTTGAACGTCGGCACGGCGGCACAGTCCTGACAGAGAGGGAGATTGGGAGACACCCAGACGGGAGACAAACCGGGCGTCGAGTCGTCGAGGATACCCTAGTCACCGGCTCGCCGCTCGCCGTGACGCCGTCGGTCTGCCCCTCGCCGTCGGGGCCTCGCCGGCTTAACCCTCCTCATCTTTTTGATCTTGTCCGTCGTGCATGAGAACAGGATGCGATACGTCGTGGCGTCCGGGTGTCGCTATGTATACGGTATACCGTATGATACGCAGGAAACATCTATACCTCATGGGCTCCCAGCCTCATGGGGCCCATGAGCGGCGCACTGTTTGCCCTCCCCCAGGGACGGCCCTGGCATCTATATCCTAGCTCGGTTCACTCGTAACATATTTGCTGCAAAAGTAACATAGTAAAAAACAAGAACATAGCTCATCTGATAAGATTTCTTCTATTTGAATATGTATGTCCACCCCATTGCCGACTCAATTCAATCGACAGTATTCTTTAAACGGTGGGCGACGTGCATGTTGACATCAAGATGCAGTGCCATGGTGACTTCTTTGATCTCAACAACCTATTGCTCAATCTTTCGAATGTGCTCAAAATTAAAGGATAAGGTTGCATGAATAAATTTATAGAGTTGAGTGTGGACAGTGTACTGATTTTGCAAAAAAAAAAAAACAACAACAACCAAGCCTGGCATCAGATGCTTGTGTATGTATGTTTTCAGATGGCTCATGCTCCCTTCGTTTCAAAATACTTGTTATTCCAAGAATTTTGGAGGGTCAAACTATCTCATGTTTGACCAAAATTGTAGAGAGAAAATAATAATAATTATGATGTCAACTAAGTAGCATTAGATTCTTCATTACTTATATTTTCATTTTATAATTATTTGATGTCACAAATAATTATAATTTTTTCTATAGCTTTGGTTAAACTTAAAAAACTTTGACTCTCCAAGATTTTTGGAATGACAAGTATTTTGAAACGGAGGGAGTGCTACACAATAATGTAACTGAAAATAGTAGACCTATCAGGGGTTGAGACCTGGACAGATCTGCAAGGGGGGCTACCCAAGCAGTTTGCAGGTTAAAGGAAGGATCGAGGAACTAAGAGCGTAGATGGTTATGCACGGGATGCACACGGAAATCTCGGCGAGACACGAGGAACACGGCGATTTATACTGGTTCGAGCCTCCGGAGAGTAAAACCCTACGTCCAGTTTAGTGGTGGAATTATGCGAGAGAGATCTGCCCCCGAGGAGGGCGCCCCAGGCCGCCTTATATTGGCCGGTGACCTTGGGCTACAAGTTGGTTTCCATCCATCTTAGTTAGTTACAACAGGGAAAGTTTATCCGAGCTGGACTGTCTTTTCTTGTACTCCAAGTATCTTTACGTCCTTGGGCCCGCATGTCAGGTTTGCAGGTCGTTTGGTAGGTCGGACCCACCTGTCGGGGACGGCTGAGACCCTGGTCGGTGGGAACCCATGGGTACCAATGTCTCTCAAGCCCCCGATCGACGTGTAGGCGTAGCGGTCGAGACGGGGTCAAGTCGAAGTGAAGCGAAGGCATGGCACCGCTGAGGTCGCGTAGGGTGCACGGTGATCCAAAAAAGAAAAAGATGTCTTCAGTCTTGAGTGAAGTCGAACATCGAGCTTCTGGAGTCTGGGATCTAGGAGGTCGAAGTGAAGGTAAGGTAGCCATGTGAAGAGCCGCCGACCTGACCAGGATCAGGTGAAGTAGAGTAGCTCACGCGAACTGAGTAAGGCCGCAATGCCGACCCCAGGGAGGTCGAGCAGAGAAGTATCGGAAGCGGACTTCCAATAGGTCGATGCGACACAGAAGAAGAGGGCGTCGCAAGATGCACTCGTAGAGTAACCTCCGAGCAGTAAAGCGACCAGAATGGCCGGTTTGATGCTCCAAAAAAAGAGGAAGAAAAGGAGAACTTACGGCCTTCTGCTTTGTCAGCATGATGCTCTGACGAACTGAGCCAATATGCCGAAACACCTGGGATCTTGAGGAAGACGCCAAACGCCGAAAGCTGTCATGAACTGAGTCACAAGCGCACTGCACGGACACGGAGATACCCATGCAGACACGGACCACCACCCGCTCGTAAGAGACAAGAGGCACCAGGATGTCGTCAGGTAGGGGAAAGGTGCACCAACTGCCAGAGCTGCAGCGATGTCCGCCGGCCTGAAGTAAGCGACGACGGAGACGCCAGGAGGTCTGTAGACCTAAAGAGGGTAACGACGGAGCAACCGAGAGGTCCGTAGACCTAAAGAGAGCGACGACAGAGCTGCCGGGAGGTCCAAAGACCTAAAGCCAGTGACGACGGAGCTACCAGGAGGTCCGAAGACCTTGAAGAAGACGACGACGGAGCCGCCGGGAGGTCCGTAGACCTAAAGAGGGTGACGACGGAGCCGCCGAGAGGTCCGTAGACCTAAAGAGAGCGATGACAGAACTGCCGGGAGGTCCAAAGACCTAAAGCCGGCGACGACGGAGCTGCCAGGATGTCCGAAGACCTTGAAGAAGACGACGACGGAGCCGCCGGGAGGTCTGTAGACCTAAAGAGGGTGACGACAGAGCCGCCGGGAGGTCCAAAGACCTAAAGCCGGCGACGACGGAGTTGCCGGGAGGTCCGAAGACCTTGAAGAAGGCGACGACGGAGACGCCAGGAGGTCCGAAGACCTTGAAGAAGGCGACGACGGAGCCGCCGAGAGGTCTGGCGACCTTGAAGAAGACGACGACAGAGCCGCCGGGAGGTCTGGTGACCTTGAAGAAGACGACGACGGAGCCGTCGGGAGGTCCGAAGACCTTGAAGAAGGCGACGACGGAGGCGCCGAGAGGTCCGAAGACCTTGAAGAAGGTGACGACAGAACCGACGGGAGGTCCAAAGACCTTGAAGAAGACGACAACGGAGCCGCCGGGAGGTCCCAAGACCTTGAAGAAGAAGACAACAAAGCCACCGAGAGGTCCGAAGACCTTGAAGAAGGCGACGACGGAGACGCCAAGAGGTCTGAAGACCTTGAAGAAGACAACAATGGAGCCGCCGGGAGGTCCGAAGACCTTGAAGAAGGCGACGACGGAGCCGCCGAGAGGTCTGGAGACCTTGAGAGGGCGACGAGCCCCCGAGTGCGGAAGCTGGATGAGTCGTGGAAGCGCCGAGTCGCCTCCCGCCGCGAGCCAAGGAGGTCCGCTAGGCAACGAGAGACACACCAGGTCATTGTAGAGTTGGGCCTGTAAAAGAAGATAAACGCTAGGTCGGTGTATCAATCTGTCAAAAGTATAACGAAGTCGTAGCCCAAGCTAGACATATGTATGTTGTTTTGCTTGAGAAAGTATTCCCCTTATCGTACCAGACACAAATTATGCGAACTCAAAGACTATGAAGCTGCAAAACGTGTCCCCTCCGCTAACCCAACTCAGTGGAGGAACGGCTTACTGATTGCACGGCTCAGTGTAGAGGCTTAGGTGCAGCCGGCGCGCGGAGGGGGGCCTTAGACCCAAGGTCTCGCAACCACTCGACTTAAGAATGCGTATAGCGAGTAAAAGACATTTAAAGGGAGAACACACAGAAGTTAATTAAGTCCCTCAGGTCTGACGACCCTTAGATTGGCAAAGCCAAGCTCCCGAGCGTGTCGAGGGGGAGGGGAGAAGGAGCAAGAAAAAAAATAATGTAGAGCAGGTCGACGAAAGTCACAGAGATCAAGATGATCGCCGTAAGAATATTTAATTAAAAATAACACTTAGCTTGTGGAGTCGTGGCTGAGGTCGGAACGTTGTTGTTTTCATCGGAGATGCGAGCAGAGGCCGCACGCGGAACTGTCGAGAAGGTCGGCGACGCGAGCTGGGCTCGTGCCGAGTTGTCGAGGTCGTCGAAGAGGTCGGGGACACGTCAACCAGGTCGACGACGGGAAGGGTGTTGTCTTGTTGAGGTTGCCTCCCGGCACGGCGGCCACCTTGTCATCACTGAGGATCCAGCGTGGGTGCCGCAGCACGTCAGCCGCATGCACAGTTGGAGGACCGTGCATGCATGGTGTTGCAAGAAAAAGAAATTGATGAGAAAAAAAAATCTTGCCGACAAATCAGAAGGAGCACCTATTTTGAATAATAAAGAAGAAAAAAAAAATAGAAGGATAGTTCCCCTCGATCCCGTGCAGTCGTGTTGGCCCACGCGTCTTGGCCTTGGAGTCGGAGTAGATTAGTCGAAACATGTACGAGACTGCAGCGCTCACGCACGTCTAGCACCCGAGCATCATCAATCTAAATTAGATCGATTTTCCGCAACCAGCGCAGACGGAGTCCTTGGCGGCGGCTGATTTGGTGTAGATGAACACGGCATCCGTGAGTATGAACTGCGCACGACCATGAGGCCGCCGCTGACGACGCGCCTCGTCGCATCGGAGCAACGTTCGATATTGCTGCCGGAGAAAAAAAATCAACACGTCATGAGGGAGTCTTCCGTGTTGTCGCTGAAGATAATCGCCGGAGTGAACTGCCATCACGCTGCACGAAGAGCTCCCGATCACCCCTACCTAGCGCGCCAACTGTCAGGGGTTGAGACCTAGACAGATCTGCAAGGGGGCTACCCAAGCAATTTGCAGGTTAAATGAGGGATCGAGGAACCAAGAGCGTAGATGGTTTTGCACGGGATGCACACAGAAATCTCGGCGAGACACGAGGAACACGGCGATTTATACTGGTTCGGGCCTCCGGAGAGTAAAACCCTACGTCCAGTTTGGTGGTGGAATTATGCGAGAGCGATCTGCCCCGAGGAGGGCGCCCCAGGCCGCCTTATATTAGTCGATGACCTTGGGCTACAAGTTGGTTTCCATCTATCTTAGTTGGTTACAACAGGAAAAGCTTATCCGAGCTGGACTGTCTTGTCTTGTACTCCAAGTATCTTTACGTCCTTGGACCCGCATGTCAGATCAGCAGGTCGTCTGGTAGGTCGGACCCACCTGTCGGAGACGGCTGAGACCCTAGTCAGTGAGGACCTATGGGTACCCATGTCTCTCAACACCGTAAAATAAAAGTCTTAAACTAACTGTGATACACTTCGCTCATCTTTATGTCAACTTTACGAGGTCAAATTAGAATATTGCAGTGTTTGCGACCGCGTGGTATATATATGTCCCTGTGTACACTTATTTTATTAGTTCGTTGTACTATGTACTTGAAGCCCATGACGATAGTAGCTTGCAAGCAAGGTCTATCTTCAGCTAAAGCTTCCTCACTTTCCCCCCTGTTTGTTAGGGATCGATGGTCAATTTTCTGAAAGGGCCTCTTCATCATCGGCACAATCATTGCGGTTGGCAAATTTGACAGCGACAACTCAGCCAGCCTAACCTAAAATTTTATATGCTTACAGGATAAAGAATCTTAACATTTTTCATAAGTACAAAGTACAATTTTCTCTTCTATTTGTTGTTTTTTTCTTGGTATAGTTTGTTTATCAGTTAATTAAGGAAAAATCAATTGCCAATACAACCATAAAATGTTCGGTGGTCTAGACATCATGGCATAAACCTGAAGTCAGTGTGTCTATTCCATCTTGATATATAGGAACAATAAAACATGTTTGAAGCATGAGAGATTTACAGTCCACTAGAAAAACTGGAGGAACGAACTGATTGGGTGAACCGAGCGTAGCTCAACTACTAAAGTTTCTTGCGGTGGAACCTAGCCTATCAAAGTTATTGCTCACCAAAGTTACGAGTTCTCGACTTAGCACTTGTGCTTGCATTTTCTGAATTTATTTCTGAATTTAATCGACAATGTGCTTTCAGTCCAGACGATGTGTCTGTCGATAGCATTGCGTTAGTGGTGATTTCATCAATTTCAAGAATTATGTGAGCATCTGCATATATACTGTATTTTGAAGAAAAAAAATCGAACCACGATTGTGTTATAATACCGCGGTGGTTTTCTTAAAAAAAATTCTTTGAGACGGCCAAACGCGGTGTTGATGTCAAACATGACGTACGAGCTGCATGCATGCGCACGCATGTGGAGAAGAAACTAGTATATATATGTATGCCCAAGTCAAACAACATGAGCTGGCAAGCTGAAATTATTCGTCCCGTCTATCTCAAAGCATATCTGACATCCATTAGCTATTGCTGCATGCATATATGCATCACATGCAGGCTACGGATCCATCAAGGAGCTAGAGTCCAGTCATCTACGTCTATAGGCTGAAACCGGCCTACACATAGAGCCAACCTATCGATGACATGTACTCCATGTGTATAACCCAAGAGGTAGAGATGTGGCAGAGTGACAAGAGATAGATCCACAGCCTGTTCGTCTGGCTGACGGCAGGTGGCTGGTGCTGATTTGTTCTGAGAGAAAAGTACCGTTGGCTGGTAGCTGGTGACTAATTTGTTCTGAGAGAAAAGTACTGCTGGCTGGTGGCTGATAAGCCAGACGAACAGGGCGCCATGCTATTGGAGGACATTAGGCACTGGTGGAAAAACGACCTTTGTTCCTAAGCATTTGTCCCGGTTCAACTTTGGAGCCGGGACAAATGCTATTGGGGTGACGTGGCCTCGGAAGGCTGTTTGCGGCGCCCCCCTTAGTCTCGGGTGGTAATACCACCCGGGACTAAAGGCCTGGCGTCCAACGGCTCTGAGCCGCAATTATTGGCGCTAGACTTTAGTCCCGGGTGGTGTTACGACCTGAGACTAGTCTCGGGTCGTAACACCACCCGGGACTAAAGTTTTTGTCCCGGGTGGTATTACCACTCGAGACTAAAGGCTCATCTTTAGTCCAGGGTGGTAATACCACCCGGGACTAAAGGGTGCGCCTATATATCCCTGCCTCCCTTCTTTTTCCTCTGCCTGAGCTCACATTCACCCGAGAGCTTAAGAGATAATTTGTGAAGAGCTAGTTCTTCTTCTCCTAGGGAGGTGATGTCCAATTTTTTCATCATCAATTTGTGAAGATTACTCTCCTCCAAAGTGTTGCTAAGGTTTGATTCTTCATCCTTCCTTCATTTGTTATGATTAAATTTCGTTTTTATGGTTAGAAATGGAGAAAATATGGATTTAGATTTTTAGGTGGTAGGAGGAGCTAAGAGATGATGTTTTCAGATGTTTTAGATTTAGCTAACATTGTATTTAGTTTCACATATTTTTTAAGCATAGTTTCACATAGGGATTTATCCTCTAATTTTAAAGTTTTTGCTATAGAGATAATTGATTTTAACTTTTAGATGAGAGATGCATTTAATTTTACATTTAGCTTAATTTATTAGAAGTTAGTTTATTAAAAAAATGGTCATTACCAAATGTAAATATACTACCTACCTATTTAATTCATTTTTGTTAAGTATTTCTTGTTTTTATTTAGAATACATTTAGGCATTCTCTTTTTTTCTTTTTTCATATATACAGTCGGTTGGACGTTTTGTACCAGTAGCCTTACATCCTAGCTAGCTACAGTCCGATATCACCGACGAGCTGGGGCTATACGTGGCTCGGTGGTGTCGGGTTGTAGCTAGGTAGGAGATGCAGGGCTCTAGCTTGGCGATGTACTGTAAGTGGGAGAGCGAGGTGCGTGTATATGATGGTGAGGTGAGGTTGTACTTCCTAAATGATCAGGGTGATTAGAAAAGGTATAGTACAGACTTACGTCGCCTCCGGGCTCACGCACCAGAACGAGCTCTTGCACTTATTGAGAAAATATGTCTCATATATTTTGTTTTTATATACAATAGATTTAAGCATTATTTTATATATATTACAGAGTAGTCCAGAATAACTATGGCAAGTTATTCTGGTCGCCGTGGCGGCGGTCGTGGAATCAGTTTTGATGACCGGCCACCTTTGGCTCGTCGTCCAGGCATACACTTCACCCATGGTGTGATTGAGTTACCTACTGGTGATCGAAGCCAGGGACCTCGTCCCAACATAGTAATATTCTTTCGTTGTATAAATTTGATGTTTACGTACTACATACGGATAATAATATTATTTTCATACAATGCAGGTTCTCAATCATTTGCAGTGGCTCGCACATGTTGTTGAAAATTTAGGTGGTACCCCTCTTATTACACAATGCGCCATTGTCGGTCCAAACAATTGCATACAATTAAAAATCTCGTTTGACATAACCGTTCGAGGACAAAATTACTTCTCGCTGTCTTCAGAACCCATCCAAATGGTATCAATTGTTGGGTGGGGTACCCCTGCACTGGTTAAGAGGACTTATGAAAGGACCGCCGTGCAGGCATGTTTACAACAACTAAACGCTAATGGGTATTTTGTGCCAGATTACTCTTATTTTCTAATAAAGTCACTCAAGGAAGGAGAAAGTGTCACCACGACCGCAGAGAGACTTTGTCGACTAAATGAACATGACATGGTATGGAGCACGATTTAACTTTTTTTAATCTTCTTATTCAGCATTTTTAATGCGTCGTAATAACATTATTCTTAACTGTACGATATGTTTGGTCAAACCTTTGCGGCAATGAGCTTTCATGCAATTCTAGAGCAAGTGATGGATGTTGTGGGATTTTCTTACACAGATTCAAATGCTATACAAACAAGAAATTGGAAGTATCAGGCTCATCTTTCATTTTACAGGCCATATCAGTTTTCCTCGCCGCCACTGTTTGAAATTTATGGAAGTCCATGTGATCGTAATTGTGAAGCGATAGAGAGTGCACTGATCCATTCTCTGGCATATTTCGCTGAAGTTCTTGACTTCAAGATCGGAGACTTCAACTATATGGACTATCTAAGGAAGAAGAATGAAGTATGAAATATGTGTCGTGCATTGATGCACCCCTCTATCTTTGTTAAGACCGTACCTTAAGTATTCATGTATGAACTTTTTATGTTTGTAAGACCTTAATTAAGTATTGATGTATGAACTTTTTTATATTTTTTGTTAAGACCTTAAGTATTGATGTTAGGCCAGTGACTAATTTATTGGAAACCTTAATATTAGGGTTCTCACCTCCAAAGTATTGATTAAGCCTTAATATTAGCCTTTATCACAAAATTTGGAGACCTTAATATATATTAAACTAAAAAAATAACAGATTCATTGGGGGGCGACGCTTTAGTCTCGGTTGGTAAACCAATCCGGGACTAAAGGCCAGCCCTCCACGGCCGCATTGATCGGGGCGGCCCTTTAGTCCCGGGGACTAAAGGGTAGGGGGGCCGGCCTTCAGAGGCCTTTTGTCCCGGTTGGTAAAACCAACCGGGACAAAAGACACCCTTTTGGGTTGGAGGTACAGAAGTTCCATGCATGCCCTAATGATTGCATCCTATATCAGGGTAAGGATTACGAGAATTTGGATGCTTGTTCTGTGTGCAAAGCGCTACGTTATAAGATTCGACGAGATGAAGATGCTGGTGATCTCCAGGGGCACCGTGACAAGACGAAGAAAGTTCCAGCGAAGGTTATGTGGTATTTTCCTATAATACCACGTTTGAAGTGTTTGTTCCGGAACAAAGCACATGCTAAGTTGATGAGATGGCACGCCGAGGAACATAAGCAAGACAACCTGCTGAGACATCTGGCTGATGGGTCTCAGTGGAGAAAGATTGATAGAGAATTCAAGACATTTTCTAAGGACGGGGAAAGGAACATAAGGTTTTGTTTAAGTACGAATGGTTTCAATCCATTCGGGGAGTTTAGTAGTGGTCATAGCACTTGGCCTGTGACCCTATGCATCTTCAACCTTCTTGGTTGGATGTGCATGAAGCGAAAGTTCATTATGATGCCGGTGCTCATCCAAGGTCCAAAACAACCCGGCAACGACATTGATGTGTATCTAAGACCGTTGGTCGATGAACTATTACTGCTATGGCGGGAAGAGGGCGTACGTGTATGGGATGAGGATAGGCAAGAGAACTTCGATCTATGAGCATTGTTGTTCATAACCATCAACGATTGGCCTGCCCTAAGTAACCTTTCTGGGCAGGCAAACAAGGGATATCGGGCATGCACGCACTGTTTACATAGAACACAAGGTATTCATCTCAAAAACTGTAAGAAGGTCGTGTATAATGGTCACCGTTGTTTCCTTCCAACTAATCACCCCTTACGGAAGAAAGGGATGCATTGGAAAGGGAAGGTTGACCATCGTACGAAGTCATCCCATTTTAATGGAGATGCCGTATTTGAGATGATAAATGATCTAAGGGTAGTCTTTGGAAAGGGTGCCGTTAGTGAACCTGTTCCAACTGATGCCAACGGGCGTGCACCAATGTGGAAGAAGAAATCTATATTTTGGGAGCTACCTTATTGGCGTAGTCTTGAGGTCCGACACGCAATTGACGTGATGCACCTTACGAAGAATCTTTGCATGAATGTGCTAGGTTTCATGGGTTGTTACAGTAACCCGAAGGATACCAACGAAGCACGAGAGGACCAGAAAGAATTTCATAAGATTCCCAAAGTTCCGCGGGAGGGTGATGATGAAACTAATCCGGAAAAGGATGATGATGATGTTGATTACTTTGGTCCTGCTAGTTACACTCTCACCAAGAAAGAGAAGGAAAGCGTGTTTGATTGCCTGAACAGTATTAAGGTTCCGTCTGGCTACTCGTCGAATTTAAAGGGGATCATAAACATGAAAGAGAAGAAGTTCACAAATCTAAAGGCCCATGACTGTGACATGTTGATGACGCAGTTGCTTCCAGTTGCTTTGAGGGGTGTTCTATCAGAGAATGTACGATTACTGGTCGTAAAGCTTTGTGCATTTCTCAATGCAATTTCACAGAAGGCAATCGATCCAGCCAAGCTAGGAAAGCTACAGAATGATGCGGTTCAATGTCTTGTCGGCTTTGAGTTGGCATTTCTACCTTCCTTCCTCGATGTTATGACGCACCTCCTGGTACACCTTGTGAAAGAAATTACTATTCTCGGTCCAGTATACCTTCACAACATGTGGCCTTTTGAGAGGTTCATGTTGATCCTCAAGAAATATGTTTTTAACCGTGCCCATCCGGAAGGAAGCATTGCTAAGGGATATGGAACTGAGGAGGTCATTGAGTTTTGTGTTGATTTTGTCGACACAATTGACTCGATTGGGCTTTCAGTATCACGACACGAGGGGAGGCTACAAGGAAATCAAGTTTGAGCAATAATACTGATTTGTTCCATAAAGCACACCTAACAGTCCTGCAATAATCATCACCAGTGACTCCGTATAGGACGGAACACGAGCAGATTATTGCTTCTCAAAATCCAACCAAATCCCCAGTCTGGATTGCACGCCGTCACTTGGAAACATTTCCCTCATGGTTGAGTGAACAACTCATCGGAAACTCAACGATTCATCCACAACTAGCTTTGTTAGCCAGGGGACCTTGTAGCACAATTACAATATTTCAAGCTTACGATATGAATGGTTACAATTTTTACACGAGAGGTCAAGATCGCAAAAGCACAAACCAAAATAGTGGTGTCCATATGGACGTCATCGGAAAAGATGGGGGCAAGACCTGCTATTCTGGTATCATAGAAGAGATATGGGAGCTTGAGTACAGAGCGATGAACGTCCCTCTATTTTTTTGCCAATGGGTAAACCTGAATGGCGTAAAGAAAGATGAATATGGAATGACAATAGTGGACCTTACCAAGATTGGGTTCAAAGATGATCCATTCGTGCTTGCCAAAGATGTGCATCAGGTTTTCTATGTCAAGGATATGACTAGCATACCGAAGAATAAAAATCCCCAAGAAGCAGGACCACAAGAGGCAAAGCGTCACATAGTTCTTCCAGGTAAAAGAGTAATCGTGGGAGTCGAGGACAAAACAGATTAGTCTGATGATTATGATCAGTTTGATGGCATGCCTCCGTTCGCTGTCGAAGTTGACCCAAGCATATTGCTTGGACGTGAAGAGACACCGTACTTACGTGCTTGAGATTAATGTCGTAATGTAATGATTATTGATCAAATCAATTGTGTAATGCTAATGTGATCAACTCTTTTATTGGTCTCCAACAAGTTCACGATTCTGAAGTCCATGCACTTTGCAGTGTTGTATCGGTCTCAAAATTTTTATGAAGCTTGAATATGTCATGTGAGATTGACCCATCAAGTTTGAGATTTTTCTGAATTAGTTTAGTATTTCTTTCGGTTTAATTGAACTTCCGTGCGACATCACCTAGAAATTAAAAGTTGAGCTGAGAGAACCCCTGAAACGATCCGGAATGGTGCCAAACTTGACCACAAGTTCTCTTGTGCCTTAGGAGTTTAATTTATCTGGAAGCCGAATCATAATTCTTGAGTTATTGATGTGTAATTCACAATATTCTAGCTCCTTTAGCACGAAGAAAAAACCTAAAATACATTTAGTCATCAGAAAAATCTAAGATCTTGCGTGAGCTAATATTTTGAGTGTAAATGACATCCAAAAAAATTTCAGACCATTTCGACATAGATGGAGTACACGTGCTTCACAAAGCTATATGGAACCTTTCATTGAACCATGTCTATACAACTTATGTCCTTAACGATTCTAAAGTCCATGCACTTTGCAGGGTTGTATCGGTCTCAAAATTTTTATGAAGCTTGAATATGTCATGTGAGATTGACCCACCAAGTTTGAGATTTTTCTGAATTAGATTAGTATTTTTTCGGTTTAATTGAATTTCTGTGCGACATCACCTAGAAATTAAAAGTTGAGCTGAGAGCACCCCTGAAACGATCCGGAATGGTGCCAAACTTGGCCACAAGTTCTCTTGTGCCTTAGGAGTCTAATTTATCTGGAAGCCGAATCATAATTCTTGAATTATTGATGTGTAATTCACAATATTCTAGCTCCTTTAGCACGAAGAAAAAACCTAAAATACATTTAGTCATCAGAAAAATCTAAGATCTTGCGTGAGCTAATATTTTGAGTGTAAATGACAATCAAAAAAATTTCAGACCATTTCGACATAGATGGAGTACACGTGCTTCACAAAGCTATATGGAACCTTTCATCGAACCATGTCTATACCACTTATGTCTTAATGATTCCAAAGTCCATGCACTTTGCAGTGTTGTATCGGTCTCAACATTTTTATGAAGCTTGAATATGTCATGTGAGATTGACCCACCAAGTTTGAGATTTTTCTGAATTAATTTACTATTTTTTTGGTTTAATTGAATTTTAGTGGGAATGCACATCAATGTTGTAAATGAAAATTGAAAGTGAATGTTTACAACTCTAAAATATAATTTTGCATAGCAAAGTACATTTTATTATATTTTAAATCAATATAATTTTGCATGGAAAAAATAGTAAAAGTTACTATATTTTTTTGATTTCAAAGAGATAGAATGTGAAAATGAGAAAAGAAATAGGAGGGGAAAAACAGTTCCTGCCGAAAATTACACTTTAGTCCCGGGTGGTGTTACGACCCTAGACTAAAGGGGGGCCTTTAGTCTCGGGTGGTAACACCACCCGGGACAAAAGGGCGAAATTTTGCCCTTGGGCCCTCCCGCGCGAAAGGGGCCTGTAGTCCCGGGTGGGGATACGACCCGGGACAAAAGGGGGGCCTTTTGTCTCGGGTCGTATCCCCACCCGGGACTAAAGGCTCTTTGCTCCCGGGTCTGTTTACGACCCGAGACTAAAGAGGGGGGGATATATATCCCACGGATCCACCCCTCTTCTTCCCCAACTCCTCCACTTCGTCACCACTTCACTCGATCTCCGGCGGTGTCGTCCCCCTGCTGATCTCCGTCGGCCGTCGTCGTACCCCGCCGTCGCCCTGCCTCTGTCGTCGTCACAGGTCGCACCTCGCCGTCGTCGACCCCGTCGCACCCCGCCGTCCCTAACCGTGCCCGGCCGTCGACGCCGCTCCGGCCGCCGTCGCCCCCGCTCCGCCCATCGACCCCGCTCCGCCGCGCCCGGGCGCCGTCTCCGCGCCGGCCCCCACGCCCGGCCACCGTCTCCGCCACGCCAGGCCGCCACCCACCGCCACTCCCAGCCGCCGCCGTCGCTCCCGGCCGGTGAGGCATCTGCTGACGTCAGCAAATTTTTTTTAATGTTTTCAATTAATTTATTTATGAAATTAGATTAGAATTAGAGATTTAGAATTGAATTTAGATTTTAGATTTGAATTTAGAGATTTTAGAATTGAATTTAGAGATTTTAGATTTGAATTTAGAGATTTAGATTTGAATTTAATTAGTGTTTTTAGATGAAATGTATTTAGAGATGAAATATGTATCGCTCGCCCGACAATCAGGTAGTATCGCTCGACACGCTCGATTCTTTCCCGACTCGCTCGACCCCGCCCGACACTTAGGTTTTCTCGCTCGACTCCCGCCCGACTAGCTCGACCCCGCCCGACACTTAGGTTTTCTCACCCGATTCGCTCGACTCCCGCCCGACTAGCTCGACCCCGCCCGACACTTAGGTTTTCTCGCCCAACTCGCTCGACTCCTGCCTGACACTTAGGTAGTCTCGCTCGACTCCCGCCCGACACTTAGGTAGTTTCGCTCGACTCTCGCCCGACACTTAGAAATCATTTATGTATTCAAAAATCATTTATGTATTCAGAAATTCATTTATGTGCTCAGAAATTCATTTATGTGCTCAGAAAATCATTTCTGTATTCAGAAAATCATTTATGTGCTCAGAAAATCATTTATGTATCCAGAAATTCGCTTATGTATTCAGAAATTCACTTATGTATTCAGAAATTCATATATGTGCTCAGAAAATCATTTATGTATTCAGAAAATCATTTATGTGCTCAAAAAATTATTTATGTATCCAGAAATTCATTTATGTATTCAGAAATTCATATATGTGCTCAGAAAATCATTTATGTATTCAGAAAATCATTTATGTGCTCAAAAAATCATTTATGTATCCAGAAATTCATTTATGTGCTCAGAAAATCATTTATGTATCCAGAAATTCATTTATGTATTCAGAAAATCATATATGTGCCTAGAAAATCATTTATGTATTCAAAAATTCATTTATGTATTCAGAAAATCATTTATGTTCTCAGAAAATCATTTATGTATTCAGAAAATCATTTATGTATTCAGAAATTCATTTATGTGCTCAGAAATTCATTTATGTATTCAGAAAATCATTTATGTCCTCAAAAAATCATTTATGTTTTCAGAAAATCATTTATGTGCTCAGAAAATTATTTATGTGCTCAGAAAATCATTTATGTTTTCAGAAAATCATTTATGTATTCAGAAATTCATTTATGTATTCAGAAATTCATTTATGTTTTCAGAAATTTCTAGTTATGGATAACAATGAGGACGAGGAGCGGCTGATGGAGAGCCTTATTGCTGGGGGTTCAAATACCGAGGTCCCAACCTTCACCGAGGAGGAGCGTAGCCAGGCGGACGCGTTCCTCAACATAACCGCGGACATCAACACCCGCACTGCGGATATCGACACCCGCACCGCGGACATCGACACCCGTGCCGAGGACAATAATGAAGACCTTTTCATAGTTAATGCAGAAGGTTCCAACGAGGTATATATATCATGCATTAACAAATCCATAAACTTGTAGGCTTCAACCTCGACAAGCAAAAAGACTAAGAGAGGCCGTACAAAAGTAATTGTCGATCATGACGTGAAGTTTCATATCACTGAAGTCAACGAGCTTGGCCAGCCATGGGAACCAAAGAAGGTCAGGGACAAGTTTGTGTCCCAATGCAGTGCTATTGTGAGGGACAACGTGCCCATATCATATAGAGAATGGAAGGGAAAGAAAGATAATCCATGGGTGGTTCCGGATTCAGTTAAGAATATGTTATGGGATGATATCCTACACTTCACACTTCCACCGGGCGTGAACGCAAACCTTGTGAAGCAGTGGACTCTCACGAAGATGGCAACTCAATTGCAGAGTTTCAAGAAGCAGCTGCACAGAGATTATATCAAGCAGAATCGAACTCCAAATTTTGATGATTATCCCAAGCTAAAAGATCACTGACAGTCCTTTGTGGATTACAAAAATAGTGAAGAATTCGCCAACATGAGCGCACGAGCTCAGAAAAGTGCCAGTAAGAAGACGGATTACGTCATCATCTTGATTGAGGTGGTTACGCGGTTGCAGCACCCAAGTGGCGGAAGATTGAACAAGACCTCCTCAACGTATCATACCAGCGGTCTTTGACTGGGAAGAACGATCGGAGAATTGGTATTATGCCCACGGTGGAAGATCGAACCCTGATGATGGTTCCCTCGAATTCCCACCCACGTTACAGGAGGCGGCACATGAGATAATAAAAAAGAATGAAGACATCAAAGTGGGCAGATTGGTTCCTGACAGAGACATGGATGAGCTCACTTCGGTGATCGGGAATCCGGAACACCCAGGACGTTGCAGGGGCTACGGGGTAGTCCCGTGGAAGTTTGCTTTCAAGGGAAGCGCCGACACCTACAGAAGCCGCAAAAGAAGAAGGGAGCGTGAAGAGGGGCGGTGGCGTGAAATGATGGAGGAGAGACTTAAAGAACAAGAAGAACGTATGAATGCAGAGATTGAACGTCGAGTGGCCGCCGCGGTAGCTCAGATCACCCCTGCCGGAGCACTGCCCCAAGCACCGGTGGATCCCGTCATTAGCCCTTCTGCTCGCAAAAGCAGCTGTGCTTCCACAGAGGCCCCCGAAGAACAAAGGGCGGCAAACCAAGAAGAAGTTCAAGTAGAGGACAACGAACGGTACCCTGTGGATGAACTCTGTCAGCGCACCGCATGTGAGCTGCACAAGCCGATCGGCAACATCACAATGAAGGTATAAACCTGATTATACGTGCAATTATCTCAACCTTTGATGCATGTCTCAGGCATTTAATAACTTCATCATTTCTCTACATATATATAGGTGGCGCACGGAATGGCTTTAGCACATCTCGCAAGACGTATAAGCCACGACATGCAGATTCCAACTGGCTACGCCTCAGTTGGTTTGGAGGAGATTGCTGACCCAAAGTTTAACGACATAGAGCTAGACATCCAAGGAGGTGACAGGGAAAGGACACTCCTCGATGCGCTTCACAGTATCATATTGTGGCCCAAACATTACATCGTAATACTTAACATGCCGCCACCGATCCCTCCGAGTGTTGCCGAGCAGCAGCCACTATCTCCCGGGCTGTCAATGATCCCTCCGAGTGTTGCCGAGCAGCAGCCACCATCTCCCGGGCCATCACCGGGACGGTCGTCGCCGAATGATTGGAGCTCACCGTCTCCACAACGGGGGAATTCTCCTGCCGCGAGCGATGACGATGACCTCCATCGTCAGCAATCACCACCAAAGCAGCCTTCACCAAAGCCTGCCAAGAGGCGGTCCCGATCAAAATCTACCGCGTCTATGCCCGTGCCAAATCCGGATCCCCCGAGGAAGAAAGGGAAAAAGCTGCATGTTAAAAGGAAGCTACCATATGACATGACAGCATCAGAAAATGAGGCGGAGTGTGCTAAGCAACTCAAGGCGTGGATTGAAGGGAATAAAGAGGCTGCTAAACAGGCACTGCTCGCAGAAAAGGAAGCAGAAAAGAATAAAGATCGTCCGCAGAAACTCAAAGCTTTCATAGAGAAGAAGGAAGCAGAAAAGAAAATAATAAAACCCCTACTAAGTGATTATGACCGCTCCCTGGAAAAGTCCCTAAAGAAGAAGAGACAAGAAGGGTCACCAAATAGTTACATCGACCAAGTACCGGGGTCGACGATGCCACATGATTATAGGAAGAAGAAGAAGGCAACACAAGCGTCGACGTCGACGAAAGAGGCTTCAACGAAGAAGGCAACACAAACGTCGACGTCGGCGAAAGAGGCTTCAACGAAGAAGGCAACACAAACGTCGACGTCGGCGAAAGAGCCTTCAACGAAGAAGGCAACATAAGCGTCGACGTTGGGTGTACAGACTTACGTCGCCTCCGGCCTCACTGCAACTGAACGAGCTCTTGCACTTATGGACACAGAACAACTAGCAAATGTCATTCAAATGCAAGAAGCAACAGGGCTCCCACTACAATATGTTCTCGGCCACGAATCACCTCCTCGGGACAAAAACTTCGTACCTAGATGGCACTACGAGCATGGGAAATCTTTTGTCAGGCCTGAGTTGGTGAAGAAACTCCCTACTCAGATGCGCAGATTGCATGACTTCTACATGAAGACGTCTAAGGCGGGCCTGGAGATGATTGGCATGCTTGTTAAACCGGGAGATTTTGCTGGTGAAGGCGAGAAGTTGGCCTGGCTGCGATTCAACGATATTTATGAAATTTACCATCTTGACTCCTTGAATACCGATCTTGTCATGGCCTGGTGCCTGTAAGTGACGGTGCAATACATACCCTAATTAACAAATTAATGCATACTCTAATTATTAACTTTGTCTTTCATTTTCTGTAGCCTGGAAATGCATAACACGCGGAAGAATGGTTACCAACGAATAGGTTTCATGGACCCATCTTTATTTAATCAAGATCAAGTAAAGCACCAACCAGAAACAACATTCAAAACAATCCTAAGGACCTTGTGTAATTTGCATTACAAGGATTTGATACTTCTACCTTACAACTTCGAGTAAGTGTGATTACCATCTTAATTACTAAGGGTTCGCATTTCTAATTATCTTAGTTAACATTATTTAGTTCTAATCTTTTGAGCTTCCGTGTATATACAGTTTCCACTGGATTCTTCTCATAATTGATGTCAACAGAAGCAACGTCCTTGTCTTTGATTCGTTGAGAAGAGATCCGAACAAATACTTGGACCTTCAAGATATGTTTCAAGAGTAATAATTCTATCCATACGTTCCCTTTTATGCAATAGTGTGCTTTTACTAACACTATCTAGCTCTAACTTTCATTATTTTCTGCCAGAGCTTGGAAAAAATTCAAGGCTGTCAACCCTGGAACATGGAGACCTAGAATAAACTTCTCTACAAATTTTCTGGTACGTAAACCAAATAACAACTTCAGCTTGGGCAAATTAAAAATGTAATACAACCCGGGACTAAAGGGGTAGCGCACAGGCGCTGGTGTGCCCTCCCCTTTTGTCCCGGGCGGGGCTACCACCCGGGACTAAAGGGGTGGCGCACAGGCATTGGTGTGCTCTCCCCTTTTGTCTCGGGCGGGGCTACCACCCGGGAATAAAGGCCTCCCTTTATTCCCGGTTGCCCACCCGGTGACAAAGGGGGGGCCTTTTGTCTCTCCCTTTTCGTCCCGGGTGGGCTTTAGAGACTTAAAGCCTTTCCCACCCGGGACGGAAGGGTGTTTTTCCACTAGTGAGCTGATTAGCAAATGGTCACTACTAAGCAAAGGACTTTCAGTATCGGGTTTAGTACCGAGTAACGCACCGGTATTATCTGTCGGCACTAAAGGAGGGGTGCATTAGTACCGGGTGGCTCACCCAGTACCAATGCACCTTTTAGTATCGGGTGGTCACAAAACCCTACTAAAAGAGTTACCTCCGGTGCCCTATCCCTATCCCTTTTCTCTTTTCTTCTATTTTTTATTTTCTATTCTTTCTCAATTTGAGCATATCATGCATCCACTACTAGGGAAACAGCCTTTACTACCGGGTGAGAACCCTCCTTTAGTACCAGCTTTCAAACTGGTATTGTCCAATCGGTACTAATGTGAAGGAACATTTGTACCGGTATTTCACCCGGTACTAATGTCACATTAGTACCGGGTGGAATTGCCACCCGATACTGGCGTGGATGCCCCGTTGCGTCTGCAGTCCCCCGTACGTCCCCGTTTTTTTCTTTTTTTTCTCTCTTTTTTCTTTTCTTTTCTCATCTCTCATCTCAATCTCATCTCCATCTCATCTCAATCTTTTACAAACATTCACACACATATTTACATCTCATACAAATTTCTTAGTAGGAAGAGAAGAAAAAAATTGCACATTCACACATTTAAGAAATTTACATCTCACATTCACAAACAAATTTCACATCTCATCATTCACAAACAAATTTCACATCTCATCATACACGAATCGGAAAAATCAGAAAAAAAGAGAGATTGATTCACCCGCACGGGCCGCGGCGGCGCCCGCCCACCCGCGCCGGCCGCGACGGCCTCCTGCACTAGCCACCCCCACCGGCCGTGCCGGCGCCCGCGGCGGCCTCCCGCGGCGCCCGCGCCGGCCCTGGCCCGCACTGGCCTCGCACGCCGGCCACCGCGCCGGCCTGGCTCGCGCCGACCACCCCGCACCAGCCTCCGCGCCGCCACCCTGGAAAGGAAAAGGCAGATTGAGGTGAGACCGTGAGAGGAGAAAGAGAGATGAGGGAGAGAAAAAAGATGGAGAGATGAGTGGATGGAGGAAAAGATGGAGAGACCGTGGGGGAGATAAAGAAGAGAGAGACAGGATCGATCGGCGGGCCGGTGCATGCATGCGCGGTGGTGTGTGCACGCAGGCCTGATTTTTTCTAAGTGTTGACGACCGGAGAATATTAGTACCGGTAAGTTTTTTTGCCCCGGTATTGACGTGCCCGCATCAGTACCGGAGCTAGTTCTCACCCGGTACTAATGTGGCTTGGCCACATTAGTACCGGGTGGGAACTAGCCCCGGTACTGGACACATTAGTACCGGGGCTAGTTCCCACCCGGTACTAATGTGCTCTCACAGGAGCGCAGCAGGTTTCTCTCTCTCCACCCATACATTAGTACCGATTCTTGTTCATATTAGTACCGGGTGCTGAAATAACCGGTACTAATGTCAAATTTTCCTTGGGATGGAAGCCTCATTCCGTAGTAGTGATCTCCAGTCACAAGCACACACAGATTTTCCAGTCACAAGAACACAAGCACACAGATTCAAAGATTTTACAAATCCTTGTCATGTTATCTCAACACATGATATATACAATCAATTTCCACACAAATCAATTTCCATAATAATCAATTTCTACACAAATATTCAGCTCATATACATTTCACAAATTTTAACGTAGTGAAGAACTAAGGAAGAAGAAAAGAATAGAACCAAAGCAGGAGGGGCCTCGCCCCGATGCCGCTGCGCCGGACGGGAGGACGTGCGCGCTCCCCCACGCTGCACCATCGCGAGGCCGGCTGCCTGCCCTTACACCGCGCCGTCGAGTGTCCCATCATTTAGTATTGGGTGGTTTGGCCACCCGGTACTAAATGGTGGTATTTACCGGGCCTAGCTCCTACCCAGTACTAATGATCTCTCACAAAGGCGCGTCGAGACCCTCCCTCCTCACTAGATATTAATGCACCTATTCGTATCGGTGCAAAAATACTCGGTACAGATGGGCTTCTAGACTAAAAAAAATAAAATCGATTGCCTAGTAGTGAGCGGCACACTTCCACTACCGTCTTCAACTACTACCACAGCACGGCCATCTATACGTTCAAAGAGATGCGGTCTCTCTCTCTCTGTTATATTTAGAGAGAGAAAGGCAATGTGATTGGCTACATGAATGGTGGCTAAACTAGAAGCATCCATCCAGCAAAAGTCTACGCCCTACATACGTGAGCTAGATTGGGGCAGCTCTACGGGCGTGTACAAAGGAAAGAGAGAGAGAGAGGAGCAAAGAGTGATGATCTATATATAGGTTGGCTAGAGCTGCTAGCCACACTCAGAGTGATGCATATATCCTGAAAATTGTATTTACTCGCCGAGACGATTGCCGTTCACCGTCGCATTCACAGTGGCGTGCCGATCGAGCCAATGCTCGTCGTGGTCGACTGGTGCACGACGACGTCGAGCTAGCTAATATAATGAGTGCCCTGATTCATCGTCCTCTTTACCGTAGGCGAGAACGATGACCGGAGGCGTGTTCTCCTGGAGAGAGAGGGGATGGCGGGGACGCTGGGTTGCGTTTTGTCGTCGAATTGTTCCACCCTAGGGATCGGACGGGGTGATGAGGAAATAGTGTGTCTTGCTGCAAACATGATCTAAGAGCATCTTCAACAGTCTCACTTTCACCGATTCAACTACCATATTGGAAGAGTTGATAAGAAAATTGTGCTCCAATATTTTCTTCTTAAGTTTTGTTTTGATATTTGGAAAATACCCGGAAGGTACTTGAAATTAAATTATAGATGGCTAAACGGGCCGCCCGACCCGACCAGATGACCTGGGCCCAGTTTGGCCTGACCTGTTTAGGCAGGGGTAGTAATTGTGTCGGGCTGGGATCTGGGCCCGGTTTGGCCCGACCTGTTTAGGCATGGGTAGTAATCGTGCCGGGCCGGGATGGCCCACGTGCCGAAGCAATAGCCCAGGCCTGGTATGAGCCTCGTGGAGAACCTGAGGAACTTCTTAGGACTATTAGTCGTGACGTGCCAGCCCGTCGGGCTCATTCTAGTCCAACTCAACTACAAACAAAATCCTTCGTCAAATTGAATTTTCAAAGGCAAACATTTAGAGATATTTTACACACAATCATTTATACATGTATATTATGAGGTATTATTGCACATGCAAACATGTATACAAAGTACTTTCTCTGTTCTTGATTATTTGACGTCCATTAGCTCAACTTTGAATTTAAGTCGCGTCAGATAAAAGAAGATAGAGGTAGTATAATTAAACGTGCTAAAACATGACTAGCTAAGCGTGCCTAAACATGCCTTCATAGTGCCCTAGCAGGCTGACTATTAGCCGTGTCGTGCAGTGCTCATACTGGCCCATGGGCTGAGGTAGCAGCCCAAGCCCGTCCTAAGGACGGGCCGGGCCAGTTCGGGTCCATCTAAGACCGTGTCAGGTCGTGCTGGGGTCCGGCCAAAATCTTGTGATGGCCATCTATACTGGGTAGTACCTTGCTTGTATCAAAAAACAATTTTCACAATGAGTTGTATATATACTTGGTCGGGCCATCTATACTGGCTAATTTAATAACTTAAATGAGTTGTTGGGCTCACCAAACTGCTACTTCCTAGAACTGTCCTATTGTATTACCTGGTACTTACTGTTAGATTTTATCGGATTGATGGCTCACATTAATTACAAGTACACTAAAATTTCTCTCTTTTCATTTTTTTATTTTCTCAATAATTTTGCGATAACAGAATAATTCAACCCAACTTTCCCTAGATAAAGGAGGAGTTGTGACTCTTTCAATATGGTATACCAAGTTAAATATGTTTCCTTGGCAGTCGAGTGACGCTAAGAATAGGTACTGTCTAGGCATTTGTTTCCAAGGAAATAATTTAACTTGGTGGAATACTACTGTCAAGAAAATATGTTTACTTGGCGGTTGGAACATTTCCTTGGCACCTTGACAAGGTCGCTGAGAATACAAACAGCCTTGCAGATAATGATCACCAAGAAAATAAATTAACTTGTTGGTTTGTGAATTTTATTGGTGAGTTGGTAGTTTTAACGTTGCGCTAGTTACCTTGGCAGCTGGACTACCAAGAAAATAAATTCTTAGCACACTACAAGAAAAACGTTGATTAGTGACGCAACCACGTTTTAGCGTCATCTAGTCATAATATTTCACTTCTGAGCAAATTTGGTAATAAAAAAACTTTCGTCATTATGGTTGCTACTGTAGCCGAGCATTTCCTGTTCTATGCTTGTTTTGTGACGCCATAAGCTCTTCAAAAACGTCATAAACCAGCATCGGTTCCACATGTAAGTTAAAGCAGCAGTATAAACCAACCTTGGTCTCACATGTAAGTTCAAACAGCTAGAGCCCAACCGCTAGCGCCCCATCGAAATGTTGCAAAAAATAATTCGCCATCGCGAGGGATCGAATCGAAGACCTACAGGAACAACACAACATTATTTACCGCTCCACCACCTCATGGTTCTGTGACTTTTTTTGTTAAATGTTATACATATATCCGATATTTTCCCGCTGTCTTGCGCCAGCTCACCATTAGCCGCCCCGCCAAGTCACCTGGCCGTGACCAGCGCGTGACTGGCCGCCCCCACCACACCAACTGCGGCCTATGCCACGTGGTCGGCCGCCCGCGCGAGGTCACCGGACTCGTCAGCCCCAACCACAGCACAAGTTGGCGGGAGAAAAGCCCGCTCTGCAGCCAAAAAAAGTTTTCCCGCAGCCCGCTGCCCCGAAAGGGGAAAAAGGAGAACTGAGAGGCGAGTAGGCGACCAAAACGGATCATTCTGACAGTGATTTGCACCTTCCAATGACTACTCACTCCTACGGGCGCAACCTTGGTGATACTTCCTATCTGGTAAGTAATTTTGTGTTCAATCCGAAAAATTTCATTTCGCAGAATGTTCTTTTTGATCCGTTCTATGGTCAGTAATTTTGAGTTGGATTCGTCAAAAACTTTCCAGATGGATAGACGCTGGATAACCGGTTGTACTGGTTTTTACCACCGATCATGAGAGAGGGGTCCAGGATTTCTTGGCATTTCTTTGGAGAAGATACGTTGAGGACCATGAATAAATACTATGCCCGTGTCGTTGATGCCTCAATAAATCTACAGGGACTATAGAGATAATTGAAGTTCACTTACTTGTGAGTGGGATGGCAACCACTTACACTAGGTGGATCCATCATGGAGAAGCTTTGGAGGACATGGTGGACGAAGATGCAAATATTCAGGATAATGGGGTTCAGGAAAATGCAATTCTGTGGGATGATGGGGTTGAGGAAATTGCAATGCTGCCGGATGCAGAGGGGGATGTGGATAATGCAGCTTCACAGGATGGTGGTGATCAGGAAACAGTCTAGGAAAACCAATACATATCGGGTATGGAGGAGGATGAAGGCCCTGGAGACGATGGAATTTCTGAATTGATTGCTGACTTGGGCAAGGGTGAGGTGCTCGATGAGAAAATGTATGAATTTGTAACTATAAGGTGTCACCGACATCTACATATGCACAATTTACATTTGTTGTGAAGTTACTTCATATAAAGTCTTTCAATCGGATGAGCAACATCACATTCAATGCGACGATGAAGTTGTTACAAAAAGGATTCCCAGAAGCGTGTCTTCCAAAATCTTTCGATGCGACAATGAAGTACATATGTGCCATGGGACTCAGCTATGAAAAAAATCATGTTTGCAAAAATAATTGTGTATTGTTTCACAAGGAGAAGTATGTCAAACTTGATGTGTGCCCAGTATGTTGTGAAGCGGATTCAAGATGGAAGGATGCAGACACCAACAAGCGTGTTCCTCAAAAGGTATTGATGCATTTTCTGCTGATTTCCAGGCTAAAGAGGGTGTTTCTTTCATCAAAAACAACAAAAGATGCACGATGGCACAAGTCGAAGCGAAAACCGGTGAAGCATGAGCTTAGCTATCCAGCTGATGGTGAGGTATGGAAACACTTCGATAAAACATGGCCAAAATTTATCAGTCCACCAAAATACAAGCATGATACAAGTTTCACAATAATCATAACTACCCATTCATAATCATAACGATTGCTAGAACTTCTCCATCTCATGTTTGGCCTCCTACAGTTGTTCCTTCACATTCTGCATCTCCTGCCGTGATTTTTTGGTCTTGCATATCTCTCTTACATTTCTTAAAGTTCTTTCAGAAGAGCTGGATGTCTCGTCCCAGGAAGAGGGCTCGTGAGGATCGCTGGGGAGATTGAAAACTTAATATCACAATTAGCTATTAAAGAGAAAGAGGTTCAGTACTCACCTAAGAACAAGCCGAAAACTAAGGGCAGAGCTGGTTTTGAATGCCAAAGACATTGGAATAAATGCGTCAATGAATGGGTAGGGCATTGAGTTTGTTTGGTCAGTCTTTTCTTTTAAATGTTTAAGGAGTTCATCATCAGGTAGACTGAAACGGGTACCAATAGGCAAGGGTACCCGTTTCAGTCCAACTGACAATGAACTCCTTGAACATTTTTAAAAAAAGACTAGCCAAACAAACTTAATGCTCGACCCATTCATTGACACATTTATTCCAATATCTTTGGCCTTCAGAGCCAGCTCTGCCCTTAGTTTTCGGCTTGTTCTTAGGTGAGTACTGAACCTCTTTCTCTTTCGTAGCTAACTGAGATATTATGTTTTCAATTTCCTTGGAGACCCTAACGAGTCCTCTCTCGGGACGAGACATTCAGATCTTCTAAAATAACATTAAGATGTTGTTGGAGAAATAAACTCAGCCTTGGAGAAAACTCATCTCGATCTGAAAAATAAACTCATCTCAGTCTATAAAAAACATGAATCCCTTGAACCAATTGTATGAGTACAGTAAAACAACCACCAAACACCACAGAACCTGGTTATTTGCTACCTACACAAACTAGGCAAGGTCATGGTTCAGCATCAGGAGGCCCCGATCTGCCGCTACCAGTACCTTGAAGCACATCGAGAAGCTACTAAAATACAGAACTTACCGTAAGACGATGCAAATTGAAAACTAACTTAATCTAACATGAATTGTCTATAGCCTATCAACTTCTAACACCAATCGAAGTGCAAATCTAAAGGTACGATAATGAAATCTGAATCTATCATATATGCTCATCAATCCTCCAGATCCCTAAATCTAGATGTCCCCAGCCCTAGGAAGATAGGGGAAAATATAGCGGCTCAAACCAGAGGACCGACCTCGTCGTGCTGTCTCATCCTCTTGTTGTTGGGAGGTGGCGGTGCAACCATCTTCCCTTTCGCCGCTAGGATCTGCCATTCCTACCACGAGCCGTTGCAGATCTGCGTAGCGGAAGTCGAAAGTCTTTGCGAAGACTGAGTGAAGCGTCTCGCTAGCCATACGATACGTAATTATAGATAGACTCACCTAAAACTTACATGTGGGACCTAGTCACTATAAAGAATTTACATGAAACTACTAGATGTGTTTCCGATAAAATTCACACAACCATGAATTGGTGCAGTGGTAAACAACGTAGTCTTGTTCCCGTAGGTCTCTGGTTCGAACCCTTGCGATGGCAAATTGTTTATGCAACATTTCGCGGCCTAGCATGTCCAGTGACCTTGGCGGGCAGCTGGCCATGTGGCGTTCGTGGCCAGGTGACTTGGCGCGGGCGGGTGATGGTGAGCTGGCGATATAGTGTTTCAGACTAATAAATAAAGTATTTCACAAAAAATCACACAACCAAGAAGTAGTTTAGTGGTAAATATTGTTCTGTTGTTCCTGTAGGTCTTGGGGTCGAACCCTTGTGATGGTAATTTTTTTGCAACATTTCAACAAGGCACTAGCAGTTGGAATACTACTCCTTGAACTTACATGTGGGACCAATGTTGGATGCTTCAACTTACATGTGGGACCGATGTTGGTTTATGATGTTTTTGTAGAGCTTATGACATCTCAAAACCAGCATGGAACAGGGAATGCCCGGCTACAATAGCAACCGTTATGACAAAAGTTTTTTTTGTCACTAATTTTGCTCGAAAGTGAAATGTTATGACGAGATCAGCTAGGAACGTCATAAATCAATGAAGCTTAAATGTGGTTGCATCACTAGTCAACATTTTTCTTGTAGTGGGCACCACCATTGTCCCTGTAGAGCAAGATGGCATACAGATAGACCGCCGCCTCGTGCCCACCCTTGGCAGCGTGCCGGAGATCATCGCTTTCCCTGTTTTCACCGAACACGGCTTCAATCCCAAAGAGGAAGCAAGCCCCCGGATTGCCGAGATCGGTCAACATAGCCAAGAAGGCATTGTAGGCGGTGGGTTACCACACCCTAGCAATCTCATCTCTTATCTGTCTATTGGCAAATGTCGGCCGACGTCACGGTGGCCGCACACGTCGCACATGGTCGAGTAGGTACCTCGTAGGTTGCGGAGGTCAGCCAAGGGACGCTCCGAGGTCGCACCGACACGCACTGCAATCTCAATTTGGAGCTCTTGACGGAGGTCCAACAACGATGGCTGGTGCCGCCTGCTTCTTGCCAGCATGCTAGCTGAGCGCGAGGTGCGACGAAGAGGGGGCCAAGTAGAGCAGTGATGGAGAAGAAGGGGGCGGCGGGTTTTGTGGAGGTACTGAGGTAGATGAAGGGGTAGTGGTGGTTTCATGGGTAAAACTGGGCCAATCACATGCTTCGTGAGACAAGTCGACCATGCACCAGCACTCATATATCCACGGGGCCCTGATGTCAGGGACTCCTCCACTCGTGGACCGGCTGTGGGCCTGTGGACCGCATCCCCCTCGTGAAGTTGTCAGCATTGATATTAAAAAAATAGAATGGAGAGTCATTGGTGATGCGGGTGGGTTAATCTGTGTCAGCTTTGACTCTCCTAACTGCTCAAAATAAAATGGAAACCGCCCCTGCCCCTTCATTTACCCGCGAAATGGTTCCTGAGAAAAGAGCAAGAAACTGTACCCCAGCCCCTTCGCTTCATCAACCCGTGTAGTGGGATGCGCAGTGGCCGCGTAGTGGGAAGATTGACGGTTTCGTACTTGGCACTATAAATCCTGAGCCCCTTCCCTTGTTTCGCACATCACCATCACCATTATCACCTCCATCACCATCACAAACCAAGATCACCAAGAAGGGTTCACATGGCATCGAGTGAACCATCAATTAAGCGGGGGAGGGAGGAGGATGACGACGGAAGTTGTCGTCAGAAGTTGATCAAGGAGGGGAAGGAGGAGGCCAAGGAGGAGCAAGCCGAGGTCCGTCAAAATACTCGATGGAGCATTCAAGAAGCTTCGAGGTGTAGCCGCTGCGCTCAAGATAAAGCACCTCATGAAGATTTTGATGATATTCAGTGTAGGTGAGATCATCCTTTACATTCAACTCCCACATAGGTAACTATTGTTCTTTTGTTCTTTTGGACACTTTTTTGAACTAAGAGATTTTGAACACATTATGCACATCTGATCTGAGAGCTGTGTCACACCCGTGACCGCCGGCAGATCGCCGTTGACGTGAGCTAGTACAGGAAGAGCAAATTTAGGTGGGGCGGGCGATGAACCCTGAATCCCCAATGACAGAGTCGCTATGTTTCTTTTCAGATGCGAAATAGTTCTCGTTTACACGGCAAGCACTTTTAACCATGCCGGGACACACTGCCCTCTGGGCCCCACATGTCATACGCTCATATTACATCATTTAAACGATTACGCTACAACAACTAGGAAACATAATTCCATCTTCCGTCTTCACTGCTTCGGCGTCATTGTTGCGACATCTCCTCCCCCCTTGAGAACTTGTTGTTCCACCAGCAAGACACCCTGGAAACCTTTCTTGCAAGACATACCAGTCTTCCCAGGTTGCCGCCTCTTGAGGAAGTCCAGTCCACTTCACCAGCACTTGTGGCACCGTCTTGCTTCCCTTCTTGACGAGTCGGCGTTGGAGCACCAGTTCTGGCAGAAGATCTTCTTTGTCCAACTTTGCACTTGTTGGCAATTCAGAGAACACTGGTGTAAAGTCAGGAGAGAATGGTTTTAGTTGAGACACATGAAACACTAGGTGAATAAGTGCTTCCTCTGGCAGATCCAGCTTGTAAGCCGCTTGGTCAATCCTCTCCAGAATTTGATAGGGTCCAAAATATTTGAATGCCAACTTTGGATATGGTTTGTTCACTAAATATGATTGAGCATATGGTTGAAGTTTCAAGAACACACTCTCTCCCACCTGAAACTCCTGCTGTCTCTTGTGTTTATCAGCCATCATCTTCATTTGATTCTGGGCATTTGCCAAATGCTCCTTTAGCACTGACGCTTGCTCTTGCATTTCAGCTATAGTTTCAGCTACTAAAGGTGTTGTTGTAGCAGATACAGCTGGTGACAGGCCCAAATTTGGTTCATGACCATATAGTGCTTTGAATGGAGAACAACCTAGAGATGTGTGATGAGAAGAATTGTACCAAAATTCAGCTTGAGCCAGCCAAGATTTCCACTGCTTCGGGTCCTCATGTACAGCACACCTCAAATACATCTCCAAGCATCAGTTAACCCTCTCTGTTTGCCCATCAGTCTGGGGTGATATGCAGAGCTAAAAATGGTCTTTGTACCCACCAAAGCGAACAACTCCTTCCAAAAGGTACTGGTGAACACCTTATCACGGTCAGAGACAATAGTATGAAGCAGTCCATGTAGTTTGACCACATTGTCAAATATCACTCTAGCTATAGTTCTGGCTGTAAAAGGGTGCTTCATGTAGGATCGATGGCCTATAGAAGGGGGGGGTTGAATATGGGCCTTCTTCAAATTTCTAGAACAAGAAACAAACCTTAACCCATATCTCTAGTGTTGCCCATCTAAAAAGGTTTCTTTCTACCAACTAAGCACACTAGCAACAAAGTTCCTTAGCAAGATGCACACTAACAAGAGAAAAGCGCCCTAGTCAAGATATGAGGCAAGCAAAGCACACAAGGAAAACTAGGACAAAGGAACTCAAGAACTGAAAGTAAATGCTGAAATTAAGTACACGAAGGTAGAGCAAGAGGACTAGAGACAACCAAATTTTTTCCTGTGGTATCGAGAAGTTGACGCTTCTCCCTAGTCCATGGTGGAGCACTCACAAAGAGTTTTGCTCCCCCTCAAGCAACTTAGACTTGAGTGCTCACTAAGAGTACTCGTTCTCCATCTCCGGAATGGTGGGTCTCAATCCATTTACACCAAGCACTTCCCGGGGCTCCCACAATCTCCAAGAGCTCACCAAGAACCTCCAAACACCGAGACCGTCTAGGAGCCATCAAACTCCAAGAGTAACAAGCTCACACACTTTCACTTGACCAATGCACTCAACTAGCCATAGAAAGCACCTTGAAACCCTTGATCACCAAGAAAGAATTCCCCTTGGCAAGGAAGATGAATTCCAAATGAACAAAGCACTAAATCCTTCTCTCCTTGGCTGTTGTGGTTCTTCAGAGTGGCAAAGGCAGCTCAAGAGACGCAGGGGGGTCACTTATATAGGCTAAGCAAGGGAGGATAGCCGTTAGAAAAGTGCTGCAGAAAGTAGCACCGTCGGATGAACCAACGGTCCCCCCTGGCAGTAGTGTCGGTTCATCCGGTCACTCTGTTGCAAGGAATATAGCCGTTGAACCTAGCCGCTGTACCAATTCATCTGACGCATGCACCGATGCTGCGTCGGTTTATCCGGTGTTGAAGCCATATCACTCAGTGCGTCTCTGTATGAAATAAACACAGGCGCTGGATGAACCGCTGAGTATTCTGAGTAGCGTCGTTTCATCCGGTGCTGAAGCAAGTCTTCTCAGTGCGTCTCTGTATGATTTAAATGCATGCGCCGGATGAACCGATGCTCTGACTGCTGTTTCATCCGGTGCTGAAGGCAATTGACTCCAAACCTTACTATTGCGAAACCCTAGGTCATCGGATGAACCGTTGCTGCACTGTCGGTTCATCCGACGGTGCTTTTTCTTTGAAACTGCCGCTGAAATCATCCGGCGCAACTAGGAATGGGGGCGTTGGTTCATCCTACGCTACCCTTTGCAGTTCAACTCATGCAATTCAATCACCTTTGAGTTTTTCTTCAATTCTTTTGCTTCTAATGTGGTTCCATGAGTAATTTGAGCTGTTTAGCAACCAAGGAGCTTGATAGTGCATGAATATAGCATAGAATTTGGCATGGTCAAGCTACTAGTGTGTGAACCCCTCTTAATAGTACGGTCAAACACTACAAACTAGCAAATCCAAGTGTCCTTCATCTCCTTGTGACACTTGGAACTAACAATGTCCTTAGCCTTGTAGTATTCATCCTTTGATCATCCATAATTTCAAATTGAGGGGTATCATTTCACTTATATCTCATGACAATAACCCAAGATTAAATCCGCTACAAAACAAAGGTTAGTCACAAGTATACGGTTGTCATTTATCACCGAAACACACCCTTACCAAAGGTGAGCTAAGGCCTAGATGCTTACAATCTCCCCCTTTTTGTTGATAGATGACAACACAAGTAGAGATATACGAGAATTTGAAATTAAAGCATAAACTCTACAACTAATGCAAGGGCAAGATATAAACAAGCACACATGCATTAATTAAACAAGCACACAAGCATGAGTAGACATGTAAACCACCATCAAGCATAAGATCCAAATACATGTCTCATCATTTACTCCACAAAACAACGAAGGGCACAAAAACTCCAAAAGCACACTCCCAAGCTCCCCCTATCTCTATACTCCCCTATCTATCTCCCACTTTGGCAACGAGCACCAAAAAGGGACCTAGTCCTGCTGAGGTGGAGGAGAAGACGGCGGCGTCAAGGAAGTAAGAGTCTGCGAAGGCACGACGTGGAAAACGGAGGTGTCACCGTCCTCGGACTCGAAACCTGACAGCTCTGAAGAACGTACTGGTGAAGAAGCTAGAGTTGTGTCAGTGCTGGTGGTAGAAGTAGGAAGAGCCTGAGAGCTCGCCACTGGCGGATCCTCTGCCATCGCTGTCTCGATCTTCTGAGTGATGGTGCAAAGAGTGCTATCCTCCTGATCGAGGCCCTCTATCCGAGGAGTGGTCATGCATGGAAGAGGCGAGCTGACACCTAAGGAAGGACGAGCTGGTGTCTCAAACACAAGAGGTCCTATCAGAAATAGAGACATCAGCTGGGTCAACGGAGTAGTCATCTGAGAGAACTGACCCTCCCTGAGCTGCTCAAGGAAGCTGTCATCTGTGGAGTGGTGATCGGCTGCTTGCCAAACGTCCCCGTCTGAAGTAGAGGTGAAATCGGGACGGTCGGGATAGGGAGGCTCACAACACCACTAGCTGAAGGGAGAGAGGTTGTCGGATCTGGCTGGAGCAACTGCTGGGTAGCAAGTGTAGGTAGCTGAAGCCTCGTGTGCTGAAACAACTGACCCAGGCAGCTGGACATGAAAGAGAACATCTGAGCTGTCATCATCTGCTGCTGCTGGATCTGCTGCCTCTGAGCCTCCTGCTGCTGTCGGATACTATCAAGAATCACCTGCTGAGCCTCCTGCTACCTCTGAAACTGAGCCTGCATCTCTCGCTGAATCTGCATCATGGCTCTAGACTAGTCTGCCAAGGACTGGATCACTGTAGTAAGAGAGTCCGGCTGAGTAACCTGAGAGGTGGTGATCTAGGGAATCGGTGACTCAGCCTCTCGCTGTCCTGGCAAACTCGAACCGCCAGCCTCGTCGTCATGGGTACAACAGACACAAAAGACAGGCTGTGGCTCGGGCTCAAATTCCCTACCTCACTAGAATCCTCGGTGTCGGTGGCAAGGTACTGAGGTAGTGGTGCCTCAGCTAGTGCAAGTAGCTCGTCCTGATGTGCTACCTCATCCATAGCTGCCTTGGCTACTGCACGACCCTGAAAGTCCTCCACTGCCCTCCTCTGTCCTCTGGGCCCCTGCCTCCTGTCCCCTTGCATCGGAGGCTGATATGTCTTGAAAACATACTTGGATCGCTCCAAGAGTGTGGTACAGCGCGGAGCCTCCAAGCGAGATAGGATCCAGCTGATCCAGTGAGCAAACAGAAACTGACAAGTCATCCCCATGCCATCCATGATCGCATCCTCGATCTCACTAAGCATGATATCCACAATGTCGAATGTCCGGTGAGTCATGATATAAAGAAGGAGCCACTGCTGTACACCGGTGATCGACTCGACATTTCCCATCCTGAAGAGCAAGGACCTCCTGAGAGCAAAGTGAACCACGTAGGCCTCACGAGTCAAATGGTCCGGGGTCCGAGGAGTGCCGGGGAGAAACAGCTGCTAGAACAGAAAGCTGATCTCCTCATCTGACGGAACAATCGGCGTGTGAGCACGACGAGGAGCCTCAACATCATGGTAAGCTGGGTAGTGGATAGACATGTCGTCGACTGACACCCCAAGCAACTGAGCAATACCCTCTCTGGTGAGTCAAAACTGCTATCCCATAGACATAAACCTCAATGAGAGTCAGCCGTCCTCAATGTACACTGTGACGTAGAAGACACGTACCCACTCTGGCACATATCTCGGCCTGTCACTGACTAAAGCTGCAAGTCCCAGAATGTAGTAAAAGTGGGGGAGAATCGGGACTCCAGCTGCTGCTGCTCTGAGGGCTGTCCACTGAAGCATCCTGTGCTGACTGAGTTGTGATCCCTTCTTGACATAGGAAGCATAGAAGCTCTCCTGAAGAATAGTCCAGATCCGGGGATCACACTCCTCTCTGCAACGAGGGAACCACTTATCCTCCTCGACAAACCTCAACTTCCGGATTTTCGGCCCAGATAAGCTCCTCAAATCACGGAGATAGACCCCAAAGTCCTCGGACCTCCGTGAGCCAATCTGAATCTCAGGGCCCTCCTGAGGTTGATCCTGCTGCTCCTGCTCAACCTGCTACTCTGCTGCTGTCCTCCTCTGCCTCGGAGTAGGCTGAGTGTGTCCACCACGAGTCCAAGGACCAGTACGTGGTGCAGAGGAGGGAGACTCGGTCTCTATCAGACGTGTACGGCCTGAACACCGTAACTGCTACTGAGGCTGCTCCTGGGGCTGCTCCCCCTGACTTTGTGCACTGTCACCAATACAAATACCCCGTTGTTTCTGCCCCTGGGTGTCCGGTATGCGTAGCACATGCTCCCAATCCTTGTCCTGCTTGCTCTTCTTTTTCTTCGGCTTAACGATTGCCTTGCCCTTCCTCTTGTCTCCTGCCATCTGTCAAAGAAACGGTGGAATATTATAGAATGGCGAGAAGAGTATATAAACATGATAAATAACTAAGGGTGAGAGGTCCTTAAGCAAAGCAAATGAAAAGATTGAGCCTAAACATGATTTCTAGTAGATGAAAGCTGCCATAAAAGAGGGTAGAGTCTAGGTAAGTCCTTAAGTGAGCAAGATGTGTGTGTGTGTGTGACCTAGAACACATGCTACTGTTAAGGAAGAGCACCATAAAGCACCAATAGTAGCAAAACACTCCATTTTCATGAGATATAGAAAGAACTATAGAAAATAGAGCAAAATCTATAAAAATGAGCAATTGAATGGTGATTGATGAAGCAATGCTCATAATCACAGATGCAAATCACAAGAGCATCAACTGATTCCCCACAAATCAGGAAAGGCAAGAACAGGAAAGGAGGGAAAATAGGGGACGCTCACCACTGATGAAAAACTGTGAAGGGGGAGGAGTAGTGGTGAAGAGAGCTCCTGCATGCCTGAGGATGGTCGCCGACGAGCCGAGACGGTGGTGCTAGGCCGGAATCGCCGGCGGCAGTCGAAACGCTAGCTAGGGTTCCGTGGGCCGCGTGAGAGAAATCTGCGCGGTGTGACGGCGGAGCGGCGGCGCAGATGGCCGGCGACGAGGTCTGGGGGCCGGTGGTGCATGGATGTGGCGGCGCGCGGCGGTGGCAGCCGGAGACGATGATGGACGCGGAGCACAAGTGAGTACGGGTGGCGCGGCGCGGGATTTGATTTTGGGGAAAAGATTAGAACGAACGGTTATGACATGTGGGACCGCCCTGCAGTGAAGCGCCGGATGAACCGACGATAGGAAATAGCAGAGCGTCAGTCGAACCGTCGGAGGATACATGCTCAGCAGAGAAAGGCTGCACCAGATGAACCGATGGCCTGCAAAATAGATTCGCCGGATGAATTCTTCGCGGGTCTGAAAAGGCCACTAAACTCAGTAGCATCGGATGAACCTCTGCTTCATCACAGGAGAGCGTCGGTTCATCCGATGATGTGAAACCAGTTGCACGTAGAGAAACTTCAAACTGACCTGGCCACTAGATGAACCGACGCCTAGAACCTACATAGCAGTGGTTCATCCGACAGTGACAGTTTCAGAATGCTGATCTAGAACTCATCTTTGATCCAACAAATGTCACACACAAGCCAACACAAGCACATTTTTGGACCATTTCTGAGAGACAACCTCACCCCTCAAGCACTCCTTTGCAAAATACAAATATATAAACCATAGATTCCCTACAAGGGATAAACCTTATAATTTTTAGAGAAAATAGGCAAATTAAGATCCAAAAGGAGGAGAGAGCTCCAAAAAGGGAATGTATGAGTTATTTGCCTTTGAACTTAGAGATAGACACTTTAAGCTCGTTAGGACATAACTCAATAGGCATTAAGCACAATCATTTGTCTCATCACACTTTGGAGTTGTTGATTTGCATTGAACGCTAAGCAACTTTCTCATAGTGTGATTTTCCTTTGTGACACCTCTCACGCAATGCAATGCAAGAACAAGTGCATGAAAATAAACATGAATGCAATCTATATGACAAGCAAAGATGCAAAGCGGAAAGATAAACTATCTTGCCAAGTTTGAGCCCTTGTTAAGCTTACTCATGGTGAGCCTTTCAACATGCCTTGAGCGGAACTTAGAAACCACCGGCTCAAGCAAGACCCATACTCACCACTATCTTAACAAGGTTAGACAAGCCCCTACAACATGTACATATGCCAATTCAAACTATATGACAAGCATAACATGATGTTAGATGCATCAAGCACATTTAATTCACTCCTTAGCCTACAAAAGGTGTTCTCATCAAGAGGCTTAGTGAATATATCCGCCAATTGCTCCTCGGAGCGAACACCACAAAGGAGAATATCACCTTTGTTGACGGTTGAAATTCACCATTTCCAACCCTCAATATTCTCACATAAATGGAGGCATATGCATTATTTACTAGCATTTTGGTTTGAATAATGTAGTTCCACTTGTCCTTGGAGATTATTTGTATGTAGGTGATTTACCCCTTAAAAGAGATGGAAACTCACCTTCTATGAAGAAACCATGCCAACTCAGCTGAGGAGGTGGCTGCCACCAAGGGAAACATGGCATTCCACATCATCGATCCAGGGGAGGCACTCACCGACGAATCAGAGGACGCCACATGGATTTCACATGGATCAAAGGGCCCACCTCGGATACCAAATCAAGCCATGCACCGGGGATGGATCAGAGGGCCCACAGGGCAGCCACCCAGTGGAAAACCAGCAGGTGGGGCCACCCTAGGGGGCCGGTCGATCCTAGGATCGGCCGAACCGACCTAGGGGCCTCCATCCTAGCCCTCCACGTGGTAGCTCCCTATTGGTCCATTGCCTCACTCCCGGGTGTTTCGAGGCCATTTGGTGCTCAGAGCAAGCCTTGTCCTCGCCTATAAATAGAAGGGGAGGGGCTCCCATTTCCCACACACCACTCTCTCATTCTCCTCTCACTTTTAGTTTCCAAGGCTAGGGGGTAGGCTAGAGTAGCTCTTATTCAGGTTCCAAGTCCTCTTGGAAGTCTAGGTATGAGTTCTCTTTTATCTTTATTTCTTTGTATGACTTTGATCTACTTCAGTTATTCAACTATTTCATATAAAGTTATGGTAGATCATATGTTTGATATGTTCTTGAGTTCATCCTCTGTTCATCATTTAGAGGCTTGTGTTCTTCGTGAACACTACCTTTTGATCCACTTGAAGGGTGATAAACTCCTTCCTTATGTGTTTGTTCATAAGTTAGAGGCTCGTGTTCTTCACGAACACGACCCTTTGATCTTATTGATTAGACATAAGAGAGTTCATATCTGTTTGTATGTCTAGCCTTAGTTGATCTTGTTAGATGGCATGAGAGTGTTGCATGAGGTCTGTGTTCAAGCTACGGTACTCGGTCTAGTTGACCAGTCTTCTGGTGGCTCTCACCCTGGGTCACAATAGCCCGGGCCGGGTGGAGTCTAGCAGATCTGAGTGTGTGTGTCACACTACCCTTATATCTTCTATCTTACCCCTATCTTTGAGTGTGTTGTTTCCTATATCTATCTCTTGATTTACATTCAGAGCAAAAGCATAAGTCTAAGATATCCACCATTGCCTTCCACGGATTCGATACCCTTGGAATACTCTCCTTCCTTGGGGAAATGCTACAATAGTTTATCTGTGCGCTTGCAGATTTGTTCATGATCGTTTAGATTAACCTATGGCAAGTCTCGATGTTCACGCTAACCCGCGCCATTAGTTGTGACATTGAGAGGTGCGTACAAGGCGTTTCCTGGTGTTGTCGCTAAGGACGGATCCCAGATCTGTTCTTAAGATGATGGCGCTACGAAACGCCAACAATCATTTCTGGCGTCGTTGCCAGGGAACGCACAGGATTATCATGACTATGCTTTGCATCTGTTTATAAACTCTGAGTAGGTTAGGACAACTCTCAATGCAGGCTAACCTTGATTGTCTTGTTTTATCTTTGGATGATGAAGACAGGTAGTGTATGACTGGTTTCGGCCTACCGGGGAATTTTACTGAAGATCCCGAGTCACTTGTGTGGAAAGCTCGAATTCATTTCGGCTCACCTCGTCGTACTCGTCTGGAAGGCGATCCAGCTTCCTTTGTACCATCCACGTCCAATGCTATGGCCCAGAAGACACTTCATGAGTACTCTCCGGAGGGTGACACGCTCACGCTCCCGTTCGCGGGCAAGCACGAGTGCATCCACCCCTGTCGAGCCAACGTCGAGCCCATCGACGATGGATTATGAAGAAGAGCAAGAGGAGCAAGCCGAGCCACAAGCCGCGGAGGAGGTCGTCGACGACACCCCCTACCTCAGCTTGCGGGGCACTCGAGAGGAGGAAGCCTATGCTCTCTTGAAGGACCGAGTCTTCGCCCACACCCGGGACTTCGACCCGGCCCTCATGGAGAAAACAGGTATGAATCTCGAGTTCGCTTCCATTTGGCATGCTCTTGGTTGGGAGGAGTTTGCACCGGTTACAGAGCTTGGCTCTCGGCCCCTCACCATCCAGTCTCTTTGCTCTCTTACCGAGATTCCGGATGGCATTCAGTTTCGTCTTTCTGGGACCGATTATCGTGTTTCTTGGAAGGAACTTAGTCGTCTTCTTGGGTTTAGTCCTCGTTGTGCTGTTTCTCTGAAGAAGGCTTGTGAGGGTTTTGTTCAGGAATCTTTCTGGTCAGACATCTCTGGTCTTGTTTACAGTGGTAAGTTTGTACCTCGGTGCAACGATATTGTGCATCCCACTCTCCGTTTGTGGCACAAATGGCTCGCCATTACTCTCTTTCCACGAGAGGATGTTCGGCCCATGCGCAGTGATGAGATGATGCTATTGTATGCCGTTGTTAACCGGATCAAGGTCTCTCCCGTTAAAGCTATGATTCGGCAATGGTTGATGAATTTCAAGATGATAGGTCCTATTGAGTGTACGTCTTTGGTGACTCGTATTGCTCTCAGACTCGGGGTTCTTAGCGGGAATTCCGTACCCTTCATCGGGACGCCCTGAGTTCTCATTGATGAGGCATACTTGATCCAAGGGCATATACTCAAGAGGGGCCCAAATGATTCTTTGACTTTCTTCTTTCCGGGTTATGCAAATCAAATCCCGTTACCTAACCCGGAGTTTGGATTGTATACCTCGGAGTCACTAACCATTCCCCTTGTTACACAAGAGGAAAGCCGTCGTGCTAGTGTTTCAGGCAGGTCCACCAGGAGCGCGGCAAAGAGAGCACACATGCAGCAGCAGCAGTCACAGCCACCACCACCACCTCAGCCACAGCCACAGCCTGTTACGCCACCGGTGGCAGGAGGGGCCCCTGCGGGGTATATGTTCGGGGTTACCCCTGGGTATACACCTGGCTGGGATCAGCCCACCTATCAGCCGAGTGCGAGTGGCACAGCTTGTGCGGGTGCGAGCAGTACTCAGTGGGCTACACCCGCTAGTTCCAGCTCCGGTGGTCCACCTCCGTCTTCGTCCTTCCGGCGGCACTCCTCAGCCTCTGTACGCAATGCTCAGCTCGCGCAGCAGATGGGAGAGCTCACCGTCCAGGTCACGGGATTGGAGGAGACGCTGAACACCCACGTCGAGTCTACCTCAGCATGGCAGCGTCAGGCTGGTGAGAGGATAGCAGCCATGCAGCAGGATCAGCAGCGGTACATGGAGGAGCAGAGGGCTTACTACGCGAGTCAGGGTTTCTTCTACCCTCCTCCGCAGTAAGCCTGAAGCTAGCTTGGGGGAGGACCCCCATCCTGAGGTAACTTGTATCTTCCTTTGTTTTCAGAATATCTTATAAATGAAAATCCAAAAAAATCTGCAAAAATAAAAAGACCAAAAATATTTATTTGCTTTCATCATCATTTGCTTAGTTTGCTTTGATATGCTTAGTAAGAATGCTTTGCCTCTATGGTTGAAATGATGAATAGTTGCTCTGTTTATTCTTCACGTATGTCTTGCATACAACTTTGTATCCTACCTCAGTTTTGAGTTTGTTGGCTTGTATGTTCAAACCTTAGCTTGAAAACTGTGGGTAGCAAAAAGCATGATCCTTGCCTAAGTTGTTGTGAGACATGACATGGTATAATAGAGTGCTATGATCTTGTGCTTAGTGATGCTTGTCATCCGGAGTTTTCCTTTTTGGCAAAATCGAAACATGATGAGTTCCTCAATGATGAGAATTTCCCATCCAAGGCCATATGTAGATCCTAGTTCTTAGCCTCCACATATGCAGCTTGTTCTCTCATTGAGTTTTGTCAAATTGTTGTGACCCTTGTTAGAACTCATACTCCCCTGATTAAGATCACGTACACGTTCATGCTAAAACTTCTACACTGGAAGTTAGCATTCATCATTTGCTCCATATAGCTTATGCATTCTTCCACAAATAAAACTCTGTGTATCTTTGCATTATTCATCCCTCTCTAAATATCTCCAATAGAGACAAAGGGCTAGCTAAAAAAAAGAAGAAAAAAAAGAGAGAAAAGCATGCTCAACAGCATGGCAAAAATAAAATAAAGAGAGCTAGCCCAAGTCTCGAAAAATTTCAAAAGGAGAAAAAGGGATTGATATGTGGAAGAGAAAGAGTTCCACCATATAGATGGTAATAACTAGTACCCACTCCGGGGCTAGTGTCCACCTTACCATCAATCCCTCATTCCCTCTTATAAAACATGGCAATATCTAGCACCCATTTCCGGGCCTAGTATCCACCTTGCCATGCTCATATGCATCACACACATATGCACATCTTGATCAGGATGTATGTTTGCTTCTTCCAAGGATCCGGTCTTTGACTTAGCAATATATGGGAGACAAGTATGCCACATTTCTTCCCTACCTACAGCTCCACATAAGCCTATTAGGAGTAGGATGTGAAGAAAGGCAACATTGATGCCTTGGTGAGGAACCATACACTTTTGAGCGATCCGAGAGTATCATTTGAGGAACTCTGATTTTCTTTTAAAAAATTTGCAAAACCTCCGGATTGATAAGCTGATCAAGGTATGAGTGATTATGCACATGCTATATAACCATTCTGTCCCTCAACAGACCAAGGCAGGTGAAGCTATATGCCCCACGATATCAGGTGAAAGGTAAGAACATTGCTAACTTGGTCAGCTCTTGGTAAAGTACTTTGCTGTATGTTTGCCATAAGTTGAGAATACAACATTGTAGCAACTCCTGATCAACCAACCTAAGTCTCTAATGTCTTGCTTCGAGACGAGCAAGAGGTTAGCTTGGGGGAGTTTGTTGACGGTTGAAATTCACCATTTCCAACCCTCAATATTCTCACATAAATGGAGGCATATGCATTATTTACTAGCATTTTTGTTTGAATAATGTAGTTCCACTTGTCTTTGGAGATTATTTGTATGTAGGTGATTTACCCCTTAAAAGAGATGGAAACTCACCTTCTATGAAGAAACCATGCCAACTCAGCTGAGGAGGTGGCTGCCACCAAGGGAAACATGGCATTCCACGTCATCGATCCAGGGGAGGCACTCACCGACGAATCAGAGGACGCCACATGGACTTCACATGGATCAAAGGGCCCACCTCAAATACCAAATCAAGTCATGCACCGAGGATGGATCAGAGGGCCCACAGGGCAGCCACCCAGTGGAAAACCACCAGGTGGGGCCACCCTAGGGGGCCGGCCGATCCTAGGATCGGCCGAACCAACCTAGGGGGCTCCATCCTGGCTCTCCATGTGGTAGCTCCCTATTGGTCCATTGCCTCACTCCCGGGTGTTTCGAGGCCATTTGGTGCTCCGAGTAAGCCTTGTCCTCGCCTATAAATAGAAGGGGAGGGGCTCCCATTTCCCACACACCACTCTCTCATTCTCCTCTCACTTTTAGTTTCCAAGGCTTGGGGATAGGCTAGAGTAGCTCTTATTCAGGTTCCAAGTCCTCTTGGAAGTCTAAGTATGAGTTCTCTTTTATCTTTATTTCTTTGTATAACTTTGATCTACTTCAGTTATTCAGCTATTTCATATAAAGTTATGGTAGATCATATGTTTGATATGTTCTTGAGTTCATCCTCTGTTCATCATTTAGAGGCTTGTGTTCTTCGTGAACACTACCTTTTGATCCACTTGAAGGGTGATAAACTCCTTCCTTATGTGTTTGTTCATAAGTTAGAGGCTCGTGTTCTTCACGAACACGACCCTTTGATCTTATTGATTAGACATAAGAGAGTTCATATTTGTTTGTATGTCTAGCCTTAGTTGATCTTGTTAGATGGCATGAGAGTGTTGCATGAGGTCTGTGTTCAAGCTACGGTACTCGGTCTAGTTGACCAGTCTTCTGGTGGCTCTCACCCTGGGCACAATAGCCCGGGCCGGGTGGAGTCTAGCAGCAACGTAGGCATGGTGCCTGGGTTGTCTGGCTACGATAGTTATGAGCATACCCCCCGTAACGATAGAGGTCGGTCCTCAGGTGGTGACAGTCCTGTTGAATCCTTGGGCAACCTCCGCGCTGGGGTACCTGTTGTTGGAGTCTAAAGTCTACTTTCACAGAGTGCTGGTCGCCGCGGGCTAGCTCCCCGTTTGTACCTGGGTGCTGAACCTTATCTCTCTTATGCAATACTCATGCCCATCTATTGTATCTTCTAGCTTTGTATGTTTAGTACATTAGAACCTAGAGCTAACTCGTATGTTCCCCCTAAGCCGTAGTGTGCTAGAGTAGAGGTAGATCTGAGTGTGTGTGTCGCACTACCCTTATATCTTTTATCTTACCCCTGTCTTTGAGTGTGTTGTTTCCTATATCTATCTCTTGGTTTACATTCAGAGCAAAAGCATAAGTCTAAGATATCCGCCATTGCCTTCCACGGATTCGATACCCTTGGAATACTCTCCTTCCTTGGGGAAATACTACAATAGTTTATCTGTGTGCTTGTGGATTCGTTCATGATCGTTTAGATTAACCTATGGAAAGTCTCGATGTTCACGCTAACCCACGCCATTAGTTGTGACATTGAGAGGTGCCTACAAGGCGTTTCCTGGTGTTGTCACTAAGGACGGGTCCCAGATCTGTTCTTAAGATGATGGCACTATGAAACACCAACAACCTTTAGCAACATGGTCTCGCAAGAAGTGATGGCGGATATCAATGTTCTTGGTGCGCAAATGTTGAACCGGGTTGTTAGTAATTTTTACAGTACTTTCATTGTCACAAAAGAGAGGAACCCTATCTAGAACCACACCATAATCTAAGAGGCTTTGCTTCATATAGAGGATTTGAGCACACCAAGCCCCGGCGGAAATGTATTCCGCCACCGCGGTGGATAAGGCCATAGAGTTTTGCTTCTTAGAGGACCAAGCAACCAAAGATTGACCTAGCAAATGGCACCCACCCGAAGTGCTCTTGCGGTCTACTCGACATCCGACAAAGTCCGAATCCGAATAACCCAAGAGCTCAAAACAAGCACCATGGGGGTACCACAAGCCAATGCTAGGTGTGTATTTTAAGTATCTAAAGATCCTTTTTAAAGCACTTAGGTGAGATTCTTTAGGGTTGGCTTGAAATCGAGCACACATGCAAACACTAAACATGATATCGGGCCTAGATGCGGTAAGGTAAAGAAGGGAACCGATCATAGAACGGTAAAGCTTTTGGTCAACCGATTTACCTCCCTCATCTAAGTCGAGATGTCCATTGGTAGGCATTGGTGTCTTGATTCGCTTGCAATCATCCATCTTGAATTTCTTGAGAATATCATTAGTGTACTTTTCTTGATGAATGAAAGTCCCTTCCTTCAATTGCTTGATTTGAAACCCAAGGAAGAAGTTGAGCTCTCCAATCATAGACATCTCGAATTCCCTAGTCATGAGATCACTAAAATCTTTGCACACTTTGAGGTTAGTAGAACCAAAGATGATATCATCAACATAAATTTGACAAATGAAAAGCTCCCCGTTGATGATCTTGGTGAATAAGGTATTGTCCACTCTTCCAATCTTGAAGCCTTCCTTGATGAGAAAGTCCTTGGAGCTTGCTTGAGTCCATACAAAGCCTTGATCAACCTATAGACATGGTTAGTATATGTAGGATCCTCAAAACCGGGAGGTTGCTCAACATAGACTTCTTCATTGATGAAGCCATTTAAGAAGGTACTTTTGACATCCATTTGGAATAATTTCATTTTGTGACAAGAAGCATAAGCAAGAAGGATACGGATTGCTTCAAGACGCGCAACCGGAGCAAAGGTCTCTCCATAGTCCAAGCCTTCTACTTGAGAGTAACTCTTGGCGACAAGTCTTGCCTTGTTCTTTACCACAACACCATGTTCATCTTGCTTGTTTCGGTAGACCCACTTGGTGCCAATCACGTTCTTGTTCTTGGGGCGCTCTACTAGGACCCAAACTTCATTTCTTGTGAAGTTGTTGAGCTCTTCTTGCATAACCAAAATCCAATCCGGGTCCTCGAGAGCTTCCTCTATAGTAGTGGGTTCTACAAAGGAAACAAAAGCATGATGTTTGCAAAAAGAAGCATATTGTTTGCGGTGAGTATGTGTACCACCCTCGGGATCACCCAAAACAAGATCGATGGGATGGTTTGATGAAGTCCTTATACGCCTTCCAAGTGTGGTAGAAGTTGGATCGTCTTGAGGTTGCACTACTTCCGATTCTTCTTCTTGATCTTGAGTGTCTTGTGATGTAGGAGGTGGTCCTTGTGAGGAAGATGGGCTATCTTGTCTTGTGCGGGATGATGTTGAACACCTTTGATGGTCATCATCATCATCATCATCAGAAGAGGAGGAGTCCTCATGGTTGTGGGAAGTGGAAGGTGTATCATCATCCTCCTTTGGCTTGATGTCCCCAATAGCCATCTTCTTCATTGCTTCTAAGATAACAATAGTCATTTATCACTGAAACACACCCTTGCCAAAGGTGCTCTAAGGCCTAGATGCTTACACTTGAGGGGCACAAAATGTGCATACTTGGTAAACCTATCCACCACCACCAAGATAACATTGTAGCCCTCAGACTCTATAAAATCCATGGAAATATCCTGTCAAGCACCAGCTGGAATGGGTAGTGGCTGCAAAAGGCAAGCTAGCAAAGTATTAGAGTGTTTGGCTTGTTGGCAAACTCTGCACTGTTTCACAATTCCTCAATGTCTTGCTTAAGACCCTTCCAATGAAATAGTTTCTTCATTCTGAGATAAGTGACATTTACCCCAGAGTGTCCCCCAATTGCACTTGAATGACATACTGATATTAGCTTTGTTTGCAATGCTGAGTTCTGAGCTACCCATAACTTGCCTTTATATTTGATGAGGCCTTCTTCCAGAGAAAATCCATTCTCATTAGGGCTGTGAATAGACAACTGAGTCAGAAGTTGTTGTGCTTTAGGATCAGTTGCATAGGCATTCAACAACTCTTGTAGCCATAGTGGTTGAGGTGAAGACACAACTTGGATAGCAAAGAGGTGATGCATTCTTGACAAAGCATCTGCAACCACATTGTCTTTCCCTTTTCTATACACAATTTAAAAATGCAATCCCATCAATCTTGACATAGCCTTCTTCTGCATATCAGAGTGAAGGTTCTGCTCAGTTAAGAATGCCAGACTCTTGTGATCAGTCCTGATCAGGAACTCTTGATGTTGCAAATATTGCCTCCATTTGTCCACTGCCATAATCAAGGCCAGAAATTCTTTTTCATAGATTGAAAGATGCTTGTGTTGGTCAGTCAATGCCTTATTCAGAAATGCAACAGGCTTATCACCTTGCATGAGTACAACTCCTATACCTCCCTCACATGCATCAGTCTCAATGATGAACTACTTGTGGAAGTCAGGTAGAGCCAACATTGGTGTGGTGACCATGGCTTGCTTCAAGTGCTCAAATGCTTGCTGGGCTTGTTCTGACCAGGCAAACTGATGTTTCCCCAACAATTGTGTAAGTGGTTTTGCAATCAATCCATAGTTTCTCACAAACTTCCTATAATAGCCAGTGAGTCTCAAGAAGCCCCTTAACTCAGTGACATTAGTAGGAACAGGCCAATTGAGCATATCCTGAGTTTTACTTGGATCTGTAGCTACCCCTTCCACAGATATTATATGACCCAAATACTCTAATTGAGACTGAGCAAAAGAACACTTGCTTTCCTTCATGTATAACTTATGTTCTCTCAATTTTTGCAACACTAGGGTTAGATGATGCACATGATCTTCCATAATAGGGCTATATATTAAAATGTCATCAAGGAAGACCATAACAAATTTTCTTAAGAAGGGAGCTAGTATCTCATTCATTATGCACTAGAAAGTTGCTAGAGCATTGGTTAGCCCGAAGGGCATAACTTTGAACTGATAATGGCCTTGGTGAGTCTTGAATGCTGTTTTAAACTCATCCTCTTCCTTCATGCGAACTTGATGATAACCAGAACGCAAGTCCAGCTTAGTGAAGTATTATTGCTAGCTAACTCATCCAGTATTTCATCAATCAACAGCATTAGAAACTTGTTCTTGACTGTCATAGATTTAAGTTTCATGTAGTCCACACACATTCACGATGAACCATCTTTCTTCAACACCAACAGGACAGGGTTTTGCAAAGGGACTTGTGCTGTGAGTTATTAGTCCAGCTGCTAATAGTTCTCTGACTTGTTTCTCAATCTCATCTTTATGATGTGGGGAGTATCTATAAGGCCTTGAGTTTACTGGAACAGAGTTCGGCATGAGAGGGATCTGATGATCATAGAATCTGGATGGTGGTAATGTAGTTGGTTCTTAAAACACATCCTGGAAGGCTTGCAAAAGATCTTGCATCACCTTGCTATTGGTGTTTGGCTGTACAGGTGGTACTGGTTCCACCACTACCAAAGCCCACACATCATTGCCCTGAGCCCATTTCCATAATTTTTCCACTGTCACCTCAGATATCTTCTTTAGTGGTGTTGGTTTGACCCCTTGTAAAGTTATCCTTCTACCTTGATCTTCAAATTCCATGGTTCTGTTCTCCCAATGGCAATTCATAGGACTATGAGGTTTAAGCCAATCATAGCCTAATATGGCATCATAAGGACCTAATGGTAACACCTTCATGTCAGTTTGTAATGTGACTCCATTTGCCCACCATTCCATCTGAGGCACCCAATGATCTGTAATCAGAATTTCTCCACTGGCCAATTTAACTTGTCTTGGTTTTGTGGGTTCAACTTTGATGTTCACTGATTGTAGAAAGGCTTCACTCACAAAGCTATGTGAACTGCCACTATCAACCAATATTAGCATGACTTTGTTGTTGACCATAGCCCTAACCTGCATTGCCACCCCTTGATCTGTTCCAGCAATTGCATTTAGTGACAGAGTGCAGAAATCATCAGCTAGAGCATCTTCTATGGCCAATTGATTTAACACCTCATCAGTTAGCTGCACATCCAAACTATTGAGCACCAATGCATTCATATGTGCTTGCTGCTGTTGGGGCTTTATTGTACAGACAGCCTTGTGATTTGTATCATATGGTTCAGCACAGAAATAGCACAATCCATTTGCCCTTCTATAATATCTAGTTTGCCTTTCCCTCCACAATGTTGTAGACTGTCCAGTAGCCTTGTTGTCACTCTTTTGTGGTAGAGATATCTGCTTCCGAGATGTATTTGCCCTTTGCCATTTAGGTTTCCCTTTTTCTAGTACTTGTTGTTGTATTCTGGCCAACAGAATAGCCCTGTCCAAGTTATCTGGCACTTGTGACTGAACCACAGCCCCAATTTCTAGCTTCAGGCCTTTGATAAACTGAGTGACAAAGAACAATTCCCCAAAGTCATTGTTATGCATGTTGATCTGGTATCGCAAGTCTTCAAAGGTGGAAATATAAGCTTCCATTGACTCCTCTTGGTGCAAATCCAATAGCTGTGTCAATGCAGTCCTATAGTCATTATCACCAAACTTCTTCTCTACTGCTGAGATAAAAGACTGCCAATCCCCCAGCCCATGCTTCTTCTTGTACATCTGCAACCACTTAGCAGCATTTTCATCCATGTTCATACTAGCATATGTGGCCCACATACTTGGAGGTATCTCCAAGATTGTGAAATAGTTTTCACACTTGTCCTTCCAGATTGATGGGTTCTTGCCTGAGAACTGTAGAAATGATATCTTGGGTAAAGTGATTTTGGGACGCCCTCTATCATCACGAGCTTTGATTACTTTCTCCCTGACTGGTTTTTCCTTGTAGAAGATGTTCTCCAATGAAGCCTCTGAAGAGGTTGGGCTTGGAGGTGAATCATTTCTATGTTCCATCTGAGCCAAAGTCAAATTTGCAATTGCTTTTCCATTAGCTTCTATCTGCTTTGCCAGAGTTTGTTGATCTTTGAGCATTTGCTCGAACACTTTGCCTGTGGTGTCAAACCTGGTGTTCATCTTCTGCTGATTCAGCTCAATATTCTCAATCTTCTCAAACAACAGATCCATATTATCACTCATCTGCGTCCACTTCTCCTTATCAACTTGAGCCAACTCCTCCATCTGATTGAGCAAAATTGACGTCTGCACCGAGGGCTTAGGAGGTGCCATGGTGATTACACCCGAAGCCAAGCAATCGACAGCACAAGTTGAGATTACCTCGTGTGGAGGTCCGCACTGGAGACGCTCAAAGCCTAGGGAATACCGTAATCAACCGCGGATCTTGCGAACCTCGCCGAAATGTTCGACGCGGCGCCCGTGCTTCCACACCTCCAGAACAACCACAACGAACCCAACTCCCACTCCTCCAGAATGAAATTGCTATAGGTTTTGAGGTAAATCAGTAGTCCTAAAGCCGATTCCCCGCAAATCGAGTCGCGTGCACCGGAATTAAAGGGAAATTAAAGATCGTAGGCGGTTCTGCGCGGCATACCACCCGATCTCACCCGACCAAGCGCGTTTGCGAATCAAATCGATGGAATACGGAATAGCAGCAAGAACGTACCGAAGATACGATGAATCTGATACCACCTGTCACACCCATGACCGCCGGCAGATCGCCGTCGACGTGAGCTAGTACAGGAAGAGCAAATTCAGGCGGGACGGGCGATGAACCCTGAATCCCCAACGACAGAGTCGCTATGTTTCTTTTCAGATGCGGAATAGTTCTCAGTTTACACGGCAAGCAATTTTAACCATGCCGGCACACACTGCCCTCTGGGCCCCACATGTCATACGCTCATATTACAACATTTAAACGATTACGCTACAACAACTAGGAAACGTAATTCCATCTTCCGTCTTCACTACTTCGGCGTCATGGTTGTGACAAGCTGACTAGGTAATAACTCTAACTAGTAAGCTACTTCTCCCATTCTCTCCAGAACCTTGAAAGGTCCAGTAAAATGGGGTGACAACTCAGATTCATGTCCAAATCAAAGTTCGGCTCAATCCATAAGGATGGGAATCGTTAATATCCATAAGATCCGATCCACAGTAATGTTACTGGCATTTCCGTCAGCAGTGACTAGATTAAATCAGACTAATGAGCGAGTCATTACTGATCACCAGTCACCCACCACAATGGATTGGCAAGTAGGCACGTGTTTGAGAGTGTACTTATATGTACCTAATCTTCTGACTCCAAAACCATATATATTACAGTTAAGGTACCTAATGATGACGATGTGTTACGTACAGTATGAAAATGGCGAGTTGTAGTGCTGACGATAGACGCAAACATAACAAATTTCTTCGCTCATCACATGCACTGTGCCAAGCTAATAATCCAACGATCGAGCACATGCACAGGCTGCTTCCATTCGTCGTATCGTACTCCTTGTCACGTACCTATTTCGATCAACAGGGGTCAACAGTTTGTTCACTAATCACTACACAGCGCACTTACCGCTAGTATCAGCTGTTGCTATGCTGAAGTGCTGATCTCAAAATTGGAAGTTTGGAAGGTATACGAAATTCAGGGCTGCAGTCTAGTACCTCATGTAAGTTGATCAATCGCATGATTTCATATCGATTATCAGTTTCCTCATCACACCATATATATATGCATCTCTTAATTTCGCGCATTGTTTGGTTTGGGATCAGATCACCCTCCAGTCAGCAGTTGTAACAACTAATAACAATGGCCAGAGGGCCTCTAGATCTTTGGAATGAGTGGGCTACCCAGATCCTTGTCCTGTTGAGCCTCGCGCTGCAGGTTGTCCTCCTCCTCTTCGCCGGGATCCGCCGTCGCGAGGCTTCGGTTGTGCCAACTTTCGTCCTGTGGCTGGCTTACCAGCTAGCTGACTCCACTGCGATATACGCCGTTGGGCACCTATCGCTCAGCAGTGTGGCGGTCAAGCGGCAGCTGGTGGCGTTCTGGGCGCCATTCCTCTTGCTCCACCTCGGCGGCCCGGACAACATCACCGCCTACGCGCTCGAGGACAGCAAGCTCTGGCCGCGTCATCTGCAGAACCTCGTCGTGCAGGTCCTAGGAGCGGCGTATGTCCTGTACAAGTATGTAGCTTCGGGCAACTCTTTCATCTTCCTGGCCGCCATCCTAATGTTCGCCGTCGGCCTTGTCAAGTATGCCGAGAGGACATGGGCGCTCAGGCTCAGCAACTTGGACAGCATCCGGAGCTCTCTCAAGACGGAGCACGTCGGCTACCACCAACATTTGCAACCTCCAGATTATGGATCGACGGTGGTGAATGCGGTTGAAGGGTATGAATTCTACGTGCGCCGTGCGCACTCCATGTTCCATATATGCAAGCATGCCATCGTGGACTCTCGGGTGGTCAGGGCAGAGGAGGAGGATCCGGCGGATAGCCACAGCTCTTGGGAGGAGAAGGAAGCAGCAGAGAGCCAGAGCTTCGTCGTGGAAATCGATATCAAGAAAGAAGTGAAGAACTACAAGGCCATGTGGACGTTGATGGAGATGGAACTCTCTCTGATGTACGACCTCCTGTACACCAAGGCAGGTGTGATCCACACCTGGTCCGGCTACGGCATCCGCATCGCATCCTCTGTCACTGCCGCTGCATCGTTCATGCTCTTCCAGTTTAGCAGCAAAGATGGTCACAACAGAGTCGATATTGCTGTTTCATACATCTTACTGGCTGGGGCCTGCATCTTGGAGACGGCATCGCTGTTTAGAGCTCTAGGGTCATCCTGGACGTATGGCTTCCTGTGCAACACGCGGTGGAGTTGGCTCCAGTACGCAGCTCTCTGCACTGGCCGGTGGGATCGGCTTCGCTGGCTTGTGAAGGCGATCACCGGAAGAGGCGGGGAGAAGACATCAGCGCGAAGGTGGTCCGGCAAGATTGGGCAATACAACATGCTGCATGTTTGCAGCCGCAACCACAGAGCCTATGACCCACTGCTGGGAAGGATGGCCAGGATGGTAGGATGCGAGGACTGGTGGATCAAGTACTATTATTCAGGAACTGTCGAATTTTCAGAACACCTCAAGCGAAAGCTGTTCAAGTACACAAAGGACCTAACATCAAGGAGGGCAGTGAACATGCAAGGTGTGATACGAAGGAACTGGGGTGAACAAGCTTTTCATCGTGATAAGGAGGATGAGCTGTACGGTTCTCTCACAGAACGAAACAATTACCTTGGAGTTGAGTTCCAAGAGGGCATCATCATCTGGCACATTGCAACAGAAGTTTTCATCGCCAAAACCAGAGGCGATGATGCCGGTGGTGCAGCAGACGACCTGGTGAATGACATCAGGATGCTGTCCAACTACATCATTTTCCTCCTGGTGGACCGCCCCTACATGCTACCAGGACTTGCTCAGAGCATGTTGTACCGCCAAACCTGCGAAAATCTGGCCAATATACGGAAGCGCAACCCTGATAGACAAAAAAGGAATATATGGACGAAGATTAAGGGTTTCTTCCGTCTCCAAGATGACCCCAACGCTGGATGGAAGCACATTGAGGAGCTTGCTAAGATCATATACAATGAGAGGCCAAAACCAACCCTTGATGTGCCTCGTCTCTATTTTTCTTGTATAGTTGTTAAAATGCTATTGGAATCAAAGAGGAGGAAAGAGAAAGGAAGGGTGGGCGTGTTACGGCTGCTCCGCCATGTGTGGATGGATTTTCTTGTGTATGCAGCCAATAGATGCAGTAGGGAGTCCCATGCCAAGAAGCTCGGCAATGGTGGTGAGTTGACAACTATCTTGTGGCTCATGACGGACTACCTTCACCTCCAAGCTAGTAATGATGCTCAAGAGAAGAGCCGAGGTTAATTATTATGTCGTACCTATTGTTTATGCAAATCTGATTCTGTAACATGAAACGGGTCTGCATTATAGTTAACTCATTTTCTAATTTCTATAGATATATTATCACAAGATAGAGGGATGCAATGAAGTTTTAAATTTCTGTTTAGCTAGTTCTTTCGTTAGTGTTGTTCTTTAGAGTGTATTGGGATATCCGGAGATATAGTAATTTAGAATCATTTGTAATCTCAGCTTGCATATCTCTAAGATAGGCCAATTGTTCCCTAAGCAATGTAATATTATATAATTAATCCCCGAGGCTCAGCAATATATTCATCAATTCCACAAACAATATCCTACCTACATGGAATTGGTTGAAGCAGCAAGCTATGGACAGCTGAATGAAATTTAATATTCCAATATATACTACCAACTTTGTATTATTCTGTTATTGTCTTGTTTTGAATACCCCATCAGTAACAAGCTTTGGGTGAGCACTCTGTTCCACAACGTTTGCTCTGTTCCACTTCTTGTTAGCCATAAACCCATATATATTTTTTGACAAAGGGTCAATCCTGCTTTTATAGAAAGCCAATAAGGTTTTTGGTACAGACCAACCGGACCAATGCTGGGGAAGCCAGCTTTACAAGAAGGAACATCAAGAAATTGGCTACCCGCCATTTGCCAATGGCAAAAAAACCAGGCTACTACAGACTCCCCTCGCGCGTCCAAAGACACAACTCAACATCCACAAACCTACCAGAAAGGCTGGTACTCCGGTGGTCTTCTCCTTCTTTCTTCTAGAAAGGCTTCCATCCATCCTTTAGCTTGCGTCGCCAGAGTCGTCAGCTGCTCCCTGTCATCAGGCTCCATTCTCCCCCGCCACTTCTGCAGGAAGGCATTGATTTTGAACAAGATGTCAGCTGGATCACTAGGAAACACCCCCTCAATGGCCATTTTGTTCCGAACAGTCCATAACGTCCACAGAACAGTTGCTAGTGCACAAAGTTTCAGTTTATATTTTTTGTCATGCAAAGGTAACCAGTTATCAAAGAAATCCTGGAGGTTTCTTGGTGTTCTTTCCCACCCCATAATTTGTTTTAAGCAAGTCCAAGGGAATTTGGCCAGAACACATTCAAAGAGGATGTGGTCGGCACTCTCTAGTCTCCCACACAACGCAGTTTGCATCCCCCTTCCAATTCATTTTCTTCATCGCCCCCCTCCCCCCTGACTGAATTTTTTCTTGGCAAGCCAACCACATGAAGATTTTAATTTTCATGGGTAACCTGCTCTTCCACATTCTCCTCATCCGTTGGTTAACCACACCCTGGTGCGAGAGGCACCTGTACATCGACTTAGTCGAGTAAGTGCCAGACTTTTCCAGACCCCAAACTGCTTTGTCTCTTTTTTCGTTTAATTTTACTTTTTTCAGCTTAGATAGTAGTGTATTCCAATGTTCTGCTTCCGCTTGTGACAATGGTCTTTTGAAGTCCATTATCCACTCCCCCTCCTTATAGCAGTCACTCACTAGGCATTCTTTATTTCTGCAGTACTCATATAGCCGAGGAAACATTAATTTCAGGGGTACTCTTTCTATCCACACATCCTCCCAGAAAAGTATGTTTTTTCCATTGTTCACTTGAAAGATTAGCCCCCCTTTTGAGTTCGTGTTTCACTTTGTTCACCCCCTGCCAGAATTGGGACCCCACTTTGTTGTTGGTTTTTGCAAAGAATTTTTTACTCAAGAAGCATGCAGCATGTGTCCCCCTCCTCATGACTGTAGATCCTCCATACCCATTTTAATAACAAAGCTTCATTCAGGTTTCTGGTGTTTATAATCCCCCCCCAGTCTCTAGGAAGACAAGTGTGTTCCCATCTGATCTCATGTGGTATCTGAATTTATCTCCATCGCTCCCCAAAAAAATTTAGATCTAATAGTATCCATGTACTGGTGTACCTCCCCATATAGTTGGAACATACTCATCATTCATATTGGCATGCTACTCAAAGATGAGTTAGTTAAAATTAGTCTTCCCCCCGAGGTTAGGTTCTTCCCCTTCCATGGCTGTAATTTGTTCCTCATTTTATGTATTATGCCTTTAAAGGCTCCACACCCTAGTCTTTTGTCACTGATTGGGAAGCTCAAATACTTCATCGGTAAGCTCCCTATTTGACAGTTTAGCATATTCGTGATTCTGACTTGTGTGTCTTTGTCCACCCCAAAGGTCACCACCTCACTCTTGTGGTAGTTAATCTTCAAACCTGAGATCCATTCAAAGCAGTAGAGCAAGAATTTCATGTTCACAATTGGTTGTTTGCTCCCCCGCCACACACACATCCAGATGGTATCATCCGCATACTGAAGATGTGTCAGACCCCCTGTCAACAGATGTGGGACCACCCCCTGATGAAACCCTTTTCCTTAGCTTTCTTCATGGTGAAGGATAAGGCATCTGCAGCTAAGTTAAACCGAAGCGGAGAAAGTGGGTCGCCTTGTCGCAAGCCTCAGTGCGTTCTAATGTACGGGCCGTTCTCCCCATTGATATTTATGCACACTCTGCCCCCCCTCCTCACTGTACTCATGATCCACTTTTTCAGCTTAATGTCAAATCCTTTCCTTAGCAGTACCTCCTCCACAAAGTCCCATCTAATGCTATCATAAGCCTTCTCGAAGTCAATTTTGAGAATCAGCACCTTCAAATGTTTTCGCTTCAGTCCATGTATGATTTCGTGCAAAGTAACACCCCCATCAACAATATACCTCCCCCTAATAAATGTGGTTTGGCTAGGATCGATTAGCTTAGTTGCAAAAAAGCCAGTCTATCCATCAGGAGCTTTGTGAAATTTTAAAGCTGACATTCAAAAGGCAAATGGGTCTGAATTGTTTAACATTATTTGCATCTATGACCTTAGGTATTAAAGTGATCACCCCGTAGTTCAACCTAGCTATATCTAGATTACTCATATAGAAATCATTCATCATACTCAACAACTCCCCCTTGATTGTATCCCAGCAATTCTAATAGAATGATACTCCAAAGCCATCTGGCCCTGGTGCAGTGTTCTCCTTCATCCAAAATACTGTTTTTTTAGTTCTGCTTCTGTGATCGGTCTCAATAGCACCTCATTATCTGTTTCTGATAGTCTCCCTTGTTCTGCCCAGACTTCATCACATAGTCTCATTGTTCTTGTTGGTTGTAAACCAAATAGCCTTCTGTAGTAACCATATATCTCCTCTCTAATTTGTTTAGGCTCAGTTACTACACCCCCTCATATTCCAGTGTTTGGATTGTTTTTTCCTCCTCCAATTGGCTTTCATATGAAAGTAAGCTGTGTTGTCATCACCCTCTAATATTTCTTTCTCCCCCGCTCTTTGTTGCTAATACAATTCTTCTATTTTCATAAGTTTTTCCAATTTTTCCTCAAGTTCCAATCTGTATTTCAATTTATCTACGTCCTAGCCCCCGTTTTCCTCATAGCCTTCTTTATCCAAGTTCTGAATTTTGGTCATCAGCTTCCCCCGCTCCCTTTTGTACTCCCCCCTAATGTCGATGCCCCATCCTTTCAAGACCCTTCTTAATTCTGCAAGACATCCATGCCACTTGTCCATCGAGTAGGCTGCTTCAGGACATTTGTCCCTAGTTTCCCCCCATTTCATCTTAACCCTCTCCTGAAATCCATCCATCCTGCACCACTGCTTTTTGAAGAAAAAATGTTTGCCTCCCAGCACCAAATTTTCTCCCTTAGCCAGCACAACTGGATTGTGATCAGACCCTATCCTGGTTACAGGGTACATAAGGGATATATGTTCTCCCATTCAGTGGCAACTAGCACTCTGTCAATGTTACTTAAGATCGGGCTTTCCTGCTTGTTAGTCCAGGTGAATTTGGACCCCCCCCCCTCGGTATATCTCCCTTAAGCATTTTCCTTCAATAAAGGAATTGAAAGCATCCATAAGTTTATCATCCACCACCCCTGTACTTTTGTCTACCACCTCCCTGACAAGATTGAAATCCCCCCAGTGGCTAGTGGCAGATTGGCGTTGTCGCATCTGTTGCTTAGTTCTTCGAGGAACTCTCCTGAGCAGTCATGTTGTGCTGGTCCATAAACTATAAGAAAATCCCTTCTGAAGTTGGACTTTCAATCCCTGATTGTCGCCCCCATATAGTATGTGCCACTCTCCCAACTTTCAACTTGTAGGTTGTCCTTTTTTAAACCCATATATTTTGCCAATCAAGTATCAACATAGTATAGCTAGCACAAGGTTAACTTTTGTTTACATTATTTATTTATTTATTATCTTTGTGGTCAAGTGATAGTAAGGTTAAAATTATCACTTTGGTTGAATTTGTTGTACTGACATTGCATCAATATTGCAAATTTGGCCCGAAATAAGATAAACATTCATGAACATGATGGCTGCTATTTATGCATTTGGAACACTGCACAGACACCTAGTATACAGAATGACAATAATAAAACAAATAAATTTTTAGTTCTATGAAGGTACACTTTCGATGATGGTTTTTATTAATCAACATGAGTTTTCAAGTGTTTTAATGGTGGGCATCATACAAAATATAATGAAGAGCCATCACCTATCCTTGTGGCGTGGGTAGATTTTATTGTATTTGGCACCAATAGATACAACCGGGATCCCATACCAAGAACAAGAAGCTCAGTAATAAGCTGACTACTATCTTTGTGGCTGAAGAATCATTTGAGATCTCTGTGCACTTAGTCGTCCCTTCATCACTAGTTGCATACAAATAGGCTAGAGCAGGAAGACATGGAAGCTGCAACAAACTTAATAGTTAATAATCCAACGTATATTCCTCCTTTTTATTGTCGTGTGTTGAATACCACATGAGCCAGAAACTCCAGGCTTGCACTCCTATGTTTCATGATCCATTCCTCTCCTCCATTGCTTCCCTATACTACCTCCATCCAGAAAAAGATGCAAGTCTAGCATCTCTCACAAAGACCAAAAAGCAAGTACAAAGATGCTTCTACCCGGGTAGGGTGGGAAGAGAAACGAGCAGTGCTTGAAGGCCGGATAGTTCTAGCTTGTGACATCAAGATAAGAGAAGTCAGGAACAAGTGCTTTTTTCAATGCTTTTTTTCTCGAGTACTACTCTACCAATGATTTTTTGGGTGGGTCCCACAATAGCTAGTGATACTATAATTTGTAGTGAACATGGCCCTAACAAACCATTTTCTCATGATCTTGGTGATTCATGTGACAACACAGTCAATGAGACTAATTAAATGTTTAGAATAACCTTTGAAGGTATTCTAGGTCCCACGAAAACAAGCACAACCAAATACATGCAAAGACCCACAAAAAACAAAGAAAAACAACAAGTTTGGCACCATCAGATGTTTCGATGGCCTGTTGGAAGAGCTTTAGAGCAACCATCAGAGTGTTTGGTATGGTGGGATTGAAGTCAAGTTCAAGCTTACCATCGAATGATCTAATGGCCTATAAATTATAATTATAAAAGCAACTTCTAAGATAAAGGAAAGATCAATAAAGACACCAAATGATGGGGGCATTGGATGAAGCAATGGACATAGTATAATTTGTTTGACTCTATGCAGAGAGGTTTTGGGTGAAAACCTATCAGCACTGAATGATCTTATGGCACCATCAGACAAAGCATCAGATAAATTTTGGATGTGTCTGAGAAAACGTTGGGTGCGGGTGGTCTAACGGCTAGTATTGCATCGGCCAGATGTTTCAATGCTGACAAATAAAATGACACCATCGGAATATCTGATGCTACCCTTTTTCACTAGCTATTTGAAAAATGGCTCTTTTATCACTTGGGGCTAGCTATTTATTATACCCTTCCCACCACTGGTCCATTTGGAGTTGTTGGAGTGTGCAGAAGTTCATTGGAGCGCAAGAAGCATTGAGAACACATTAAAGCCACCAAATTACATAAGTGAGTGCTTCAAAGGCTTATCACAACCATAGAAGAGTGTTCAAACGAGACTAATGCCAGCATCAGTGAGAAACAAGCGAGAAACGAAAGAGGTTTAATGTTATTACAAGCCAGGGAACAAAAAAAAAGTGAGTAGAACGCGCTGGCACGGGAAGAAGCGAGAGACAGAAGGAGTGACGGGCTGCTGTGAGAATCAGACTTGGACGTCATCATCATGAGCAACTTTTGCATCTTGAGATGAAGGCTCTTGCATCAAGCCTTTGTTGGATAGCTCACTATGAGCTACTGGCAAATGGGATGCGGTCAGAAACAAGATTGAGGAATGTGGTTGCTCAATTGTCTGTGTTCAGGAAACCAAGCGCTTTGAGTTTGACATAGCGTTTATTCGAAAGTTTGCCCCTCGCTGTTTTGACAATTTTGATTTCATTCCCTCCCTGGGAGCTTCAGGAGGGATTCTTGTGCTTTGGTCTAGTGGCGCTTTTACAGGGGTCATGGTAGAGAAATTTCAGTACTGCATCAGAATCGATTTTACATCCGTTCACAATGGTCATCAGTGGAAACTTTCAAACGTCTATGGGCCTTGTCATGAACCTGCTCGCTCGGATTTCATCAGTTGGTTCCGGAACTGTGATGTCAACAGTTCAGTGAATTGGTTGTTTCTTGGTGATTTCAACTTCTACAGATCCTTGGAAAATCGCAACAAACCTGGGGGAAATTTTAATGACACACTTATTTTCAATGATGCCATTGGGCACCTTGGGTTAATTGAATTGCAGCTAAAAGGCAGAAGATTTACTTGGAGCAACATGCAGCTAGATCCACTCTTAGAACAGCTAGACTGGTTCTTCACCTCCCCAAATTGGACTTTAGACTTCTCAAACACAGAAGTTTTAGCCTTGGCAAAAATTACCTCTGATCATATACCCTGTAAGATTTTGATCAGCACAAGGATTCAAAAGAGCAACATCTTCAGATTTGAAAAATTTTGGGTGGAACACAATGACTTCTTGGAGACGGTACAAAGCAGCTGGGCCAGAAACTTCGGAGAATTGGACTCTGTCACAAAGATCTCCTTTTCCTTTAAAAGGCTCAGAGCTGATCTCAAAGTTTGGAGCAGGAACTTATCCAAGCTTGGCTTACTCATCACAAACTACAATACTGTGATCAAGTTCCTTGATTCTCTAGAAGATGAAAGACTACTTTTTAACCCAGAAGCTAATCTGAGAGCTCTGGTCAAAAAGCAACTGAAAATTCTGCTATATCACAAGAATACCTACTGGAGGAATAGGTACAAGCAAAATAATGTCAGATTTGGGGATGAGTGTACAAAATTCTTTCACTCTATGGCAACCACCTCTTACAGAAGAAACACAATATCTCGAATCCTAAATGAAGATGGAGCCTGGATCTAAGATCACGATGGAAAAGATGGCCTCCTCTGGAACTCTTTCAAGAACAGAATGGGTGTGAGTAGTGGCATCATAATAATGCATTTTGATTTGAACAATCTCATCACACCTAGAGAAGACCTGCTGAACCTCATAGACCCTGTCGAGGAGGAGGAGATTAGTAATGTTGTCAAGAGAATGCCACCAGATAAAGCTCCGAGACCTGATGGCTTTAATGGCATCTTCTTAAAAAGGTGCTGGCCCATAATCAAGTTTGATATCTTCAACCTGTGCAGAGACTTCTTTGATGGAAGAGCTAATATACAAGGCATAAATAAATCATTCATCACCTTGATCCCTAAGACAAGTCACCCTGAGACAGTCAGTGACTTTAGGCCTATTTCCCTGATGAATATCAGCCCCAAGATCTTCTGCAAAATTCTAGCAGATAGACTTCAGAGAGAGATCATCAGCATTGTGCATAAAAACCAGTATGGTTTCATCAAAACCAGAACAATCCAAGACTGTCTGGCTTAGAGTTTTGAATACACCCATCAATGTCATCACTCCAGAAAGGAAGCTATCATCCTAAAACTAGACTTTGAAAAGGCCTTTGACACTGTTGGACATCAGGTAATTTTGCAAATGATGGAGCACTTGGGCTTCCCAGAAAAATGGTTAGATTGGATTCGATGCATCCTGAATTCAAGGTTCTCAGCTATCCTCCTAAATGGAGTCCCTAGAAAATTCTTTAACTCCAGAAGAGGTTTGTGACAGGGTGATCCACTATCTCCACTGCTCTTTGTCATTACTGTTGAGCTCCTACAAATCCTGATCAACAAAGCTGCATCTCAGAATCTTCTGAAAGCACCAATCCCCAGCCCACTGAGGACGTCCCTATAGTCCAGTATGCTGATGACACACTTCTAATCATGCAAGCTGATGCCAAACAACTTTTCTTCCTAAAATCATTGCTCAAGACCTTTGCTGAATCCACTAGTCTTCATGTTAATTACAAAAAATCACAAATGCTCTCAATCAATGTCCCAGCTGATAAAATGGATTCCTTGGCTCTGACCTTTGGCTGCTCCATTGGCACAATGCCCTTCACATATCTGGGACTTCATATGGGCACAACAAAACCAAAAATGGAGGATCTCACCCTGATGATGGACAGAGTGGAAAGGTGCCTCTCGGGCAGCTCCATTTGGCTCTCTTACTCAGGCAGATTGCAGCTGATAAACTCAGCAATGATCCCAATTGTGACTTATGCGATGTGCACAATCAGGTTACCCAGAGGAGTGATTGAAAACATTGATCGTATGAGAAAACAGTGCTTGTGGCAAGGAAACATAGATAAAAAGAAAGATGGCAATCTTGTTGCTTGGGAGACAGTTCAAAAGCCAAAGGCAAAAGGAGGTCTTGGGGTTTTGAATCTTCGGCTACAAAATGATGCACTACTCATGAAACATCTATAGAATTTCTACAATAAGGAAGAAATTCCATGGGTTCAACTAGTCTGGTTCAGGTATTATCAGAATAAAGTTCTACACACTGCTACAGAGGTTGGTTCCTTCTGGTGGAAGGATATCTTGCGGCTTAACCACCTCTTTAGATCAGTCTGCCACTGCATTGTTGGGAATGGCTCCTCAGTCTGCTTTTGGAAAGACAAATGGTCTGGTGATACATTATCAAGGAAGTTCCAAAGACTTGCATCTTTTGCAAGGAATAGCAATGCTTCAGTCCAGGATATTATGCAAGCTGAGCATCTAGACACCCTCTTTTTTCTACCATTGTCACAGCAAGCCTTTGAAGAATTATTGCAACTACAACAAGAGATACAACATGTCGTTTTTGAGGAAACTGCGAAGGACAACTGGTGCCCAGACTGGGGTAATCACTACACCTCAAAGTAGTTCTATTCAGCTGTCTATGATCTAGTGGACTCTCACACAATCTACCGGCTTGTATGGAATTCTGGATGCACCCCCAGAATCAAATTCTTCATCTGGCTGATCTTAGTTGATTGTTTGAACACAAAAACAATGCTAACACGACGCCACATTGGTGACCGAGAGAATGACCTCTGTGTCATGTGTGATACTGGAGCAGATGAAACAATTGAACACCTATTTTTCTCCTGCCTGTTTGCAAAAGAATGCTGGACCAAAATTGATTTCACCTGGGACCTCTCCCTTGACTTGGAAGAAAGGTTCATGCAGGCAAGACTTGGCAATGGGCGAACCTTCTTCATGGCGGCAACAATGATCGCAGCTTGGGAACTTTGGAAGCTTAGGAATGATAAAGTCTTCAAGAGGCATGAGCCTAGCATCAATAGATGGTTTTGTAACTTCAAATCTCAATGTCTCCTACAAGACTGTAGATTTAAGTTAGACTTAAGGTCTAGCTTCTGTGTTTGGTTAGATGCCTTCAGCTAAATGACTATGTAAGAACTCTGTAACTCCTGTTTGTCTTTTTTGAAATGAATTTTTTATACTGTGGGGATCTCCCCCACAGTCCCGTTTCAAAAAAAACCATAGAAGAGTGTTTAGTGTTAGGTTAGGCATGGAGAAAGGTATGCCTGCCCTTGTGATCGGTTTTAAAGTGAACCTCAAGTGTTGGCACCTTGCGGACACGGTGGCTCGATGACAAGTCTTTAACCCTCCGGCTTCGTGGTGAGTTGACATATTATTGTGTCGTACTTGTTTTATGCAAATCTGATTCTGTAACATGAAACAAGTATGCATTATAGTTAACTCATTTTCTAATTTCTATAGATATATTATCACAAGATAGAGGGATGCAATGAAGTTTTAAATTTCTGTTTAGCTAGTTCTTTCGTTAGTGTTGTTCTAGAGTGTATTGGGATATCTGGAGATATAGTAGTTTAGGATCATTTGTAATCTCAGCTTGCATTATCTCTAAGATAGGCCAATTGTCCCCTAAGTAATTTAATATTATATAATTAATCTCCGAGGCTCAGCAATATAATCATCAATTCCACAAACTATATCCTACCTACATGGAATTGGTTGAAGCAGCAAGCTATGGACAGCTGCTTGAAATTTAATATTCCAATATATACTGCCAACTTTGTATTATTTCTGTTATTGTCTTGTTTTGAATACCACATCAGTAACAAGCTTTGGGTGAGCACTCTGTTTCACAATGTTTGCTCTATTCCACTTCTTGTTAGCCATAAACCCATATTTATTTTTTTGACAAAGGGTCAATCCTGCTTTTATAGAAAGCCAATAAGATTTTTGGTACAGACCAACCGGACCAATGCTGGGGAAGCCAGCTTTACAAGAAGGAACATCAAGAAATCGGCTACCCGCTACTTGCCAACGGCAAAAAAACCAGCCTACTACAGACTCCCCTCGCGCGTCGAAAGACACAACTCAACATCCACAAACCTACCAGAAACTTAAAGAGACATGCTAGCATCAGCTTCTCTATGACATGACCCTATTACATCACAGAACCTGGTATTCTGGTGGTCTTCTCCTTCTTCCTTCCAGAAAGGCTTCCATCCATCCTTTAGCTTGCGTCACCAGAGTCGTCAGCTGCTCCCTGTCATCAAGGCTCCATTCTCCCCCGCCACTTCTGCAAGAAGGCATTGATTTTGAACAAGATGTCAGCTGGATCACTAGGAAACACCCTCTCAATGGCCATTTTGTTCCGAACAGTCCATAACGTCCACAGAACAGTTGCTAGTGCAAAAAGTTTCAGTTTATAATTTTTGTCATGCAAAGGTAATCAGTTATCAAAAAAATCCTGGTATCTAGTTCCTCTGTTTGTTCCTCCTGTGTGTGAGGAACTAGATATATTTGTTTTTAAAAAAATTCTGGAAATGTCAATGGCGACGCGGGTTGTGAACCCGTGTCTCCTTTGTTGTCAGGTGGGTCCGCGTGGCACTCCGCGGCCTAGTGGCGCATTGCAGCCGGTGACGTGGCGTGCTGCGGCTGTTGTGGCCAGTGACGCTGATGCGTGGGTCTGACACCATTTATTTGAAATGAAACTTGTATCTCGCAAATATTAGAACCCATAAAACAATATGTACAATTTTTTAAAAAATACCAACAATTCAGCCTTTAGTATTTGAATAAAATATCAGCTGTCACACTTGTGTAACCAAAATTCTTAAAATTCGAATTTATATGTCATGTTTATGATATAATAATTCTAATAACATCTTAGCGTGGTCTAAAAATTGTACAAATTTACTTGGCAACATATTTTGGGTCTCTAAACTTGTCATAAAAATTATCAAATGATCTCGACAAAGGAAGAATATACTTGTGTACAAATGTCCACATCTCTCACATAGTTTCCTAGAATATTACTTGAACATTGAAGTTTTCCACACTTTACAACATGTTCGAACTCATATGCATTTGAAATTTTAACGTAACCTTGTTCTCACCTTAAGATTACTAAATACAAAGTCTCACTACTAATGGTTGTGGAAAACAAATATTATTTCTATGGTGTACTTATAAGGAACAAGATTTGGCGTATAAACAGTATCTAGGAAATGGAAATATATACTAAAGGTATCATCAATGAATAGATGGTGATTTTAGAAAAATTTAGAAAAAAGAATCATCAAACTTAGAGTACGTATGACGGAGCAATTCGTGATACAAATTTTGATTACAGATTAAAAGAAGAAATGTGAATTATTCTTCATTCCAATAGAACTGGGCCAATCACGTGCTGCCATGAGGTGGGCCAATTCCAGCGGCAACATTTTTTTGTTAAACTTTCCGCCCCCTCATTTTCTTCGTGAGACAAGTCCATTGTGCACCAGCACTCGTACATCCACGGGGCCCTGACGTCAGGGACTCCTCCGCTCGTGGACCGGTCGTGGGCCTGTGGACCGCAGCCCCCCTTATTTACTAAATGCACAGCTGCCTTCCGCCATCTCTCCCCTTTCTCTGCCTCTTGCCTTCTCTCCCCTTTCACTGGCTTCCTTCCTCATCTACGTCGCAGGGATGGCCAGCGGTTCTGGGGGAGGTTCTGCAACCGTGACTCTAGGGGGAGGTTCAGCAAAGAGAAAGCCCCGTGCTTTGATGAGGAGGAGCCGGCCCCGTCCGCCGCCCCCGCCAAGAGAGTGTGGTTCTGTGGCGATGCAAAGAAGCCGACCCTGCACGCCGCCCCTGTGCGTCTTCCTTGGTGCTCCATGGAAGATCCTGGTTCTTCGTCGGCCTGGGGGAGGATGACGTACACGCACGCAAGCGCCAAGTTGGCATACTCCGGTGATGCCCTTCAGGGAGAGGCCGGGTCTTCCTCGACCAAGTGGAAGAAGCAACAGTCCATGCGTGGTAGTGACGACTATGATGACGTACCCGGAAGAGTGGTGATAGACCTCAACTCCTCTGGCGACGACTCCAGCAACAACTCTGATGATGATGACTCCTCCGGCGAGGACTCCGGCCACTCCCGCGACGATTCTGAAGACCATGAGATAAGTTCTGAAACCATCACACATAATTTGTCCTTGTACCTTCACTGATCAATTGTTCTAATGCATCAATTTGCCTTTGTTTTAGGAAGTTGTTGTAACTCCACATGACATTGACAGGATCTGAACAAAAATCGACAGGCTCAAGAAAACCCTTAACTACACCTAGAAAGACCTAAACAAGCAGGAGAGAAGGATGGATGACATTGCTACAGAAAAGCAGCCGAGTTCCGAACCTAGTTACAGCAAAAATAGCTTGCTTATTAGACCAGTTTCAGCTTTCATAATATTAAACTTGGCAATCTAAATATGAAACTTGCACCAATTTTCCTTTGTTAGGAATATGATGTAACTTCGGAGGACATTAACATTATCTGGACTGTATTCAACAAGATTAGGAAAGCAATCGACAAGCAAGATGTACGTGCAATCAAAGGGGGTGTGTGGAATGCTCTGGAATGTTTGGCAAGAGTGGAATTAGAGGTGGAACAGCTTAAAGGCGCAGACAAGATGAAGTACATTCAACTTGCCGAAGCTGGAAAGATGAATGCCGAGCTGGCAGAAAGACTTGCAAAACTAGAAGCAAAGGTAGCTAATCTTGAAGTAGCAGTAGCAGCAGAAAAGAAGCCATCTAACTAGTGCCCTTGCAGCTAGAATCTAGGTTGGTGATGTGCCAAGCTGATGCAGTCTTCTTTTGGTGATGTAAATGTCTGTATTGACTTAGTTTGGTGGTGTGAACCTTGTGATGCATGTCAGATGTGAACATGTGATGCTATATATGCATCTTAAAATATGTATAATATGCTCTTATGACTATCTGTGTGTGTGATTACGCTCAAATGATTCTCTATTTGTGTGATGACAAAGTGGTGTATGATTTACCAATATTGTGCCCAAAACAAAGGAGACGCGGTTTTGCTAATCCGTGTCTCCTACAGTAAATGGAGATGTAGGTTAGTCAACCCGCGTCTGATTTGTTGCTCTTCCATAAATCGAGGAGTTGAAGAGTTTACACGTGTGCAAGATTTTGCATGCCAAGAGGCGCTGTCGTTCCTCGAGAACTCGTGTTGATTCCCTCGAGAACTACCGCAATTATAAATTGGACGGATGACTGGAAGTTGTGCTGATACCCTCGCTCGATCGCTCAGTCGTTCTTGTCCCTCGGTGCTCGTTCTTCTCTCCCTCACTCGCTCAGTCGGTCTTCTCCCTCGGTGCGCGGTAGTTTCCGCTCGCTCGCGGCATGGCAGATAGCGGCGGCTTCCCTCCGAGTCCAACACGATCAGCCCATTACGGCATGGAGAGCAGCAGTGTGAGTGCTGATGAGCCGAAGCCGCTCTGGGATGATGCATGGCCTGCCAACACTGAGATAAAGCCTCTCTGGGACAATCTGTGGCCTACCAGTGTTGAGCCGAAGCTGCTCTCTTATCCGTGGCCGCCGACGTCAAACCACGACGTTGTCTTCTTCAACACGACGATCAAGATGATGATCACTACTAATCTGGTGGTGGTAGAGCAGTTCATCCAAGATATCCAAGGTGACGGTCGCATGATAGTCGGATTGGACACCGAGTGGTGTGTCATCGACGACGACCACAACCCCCACCGAGTGGCCCTATTGCAATTGTGCGTCGGGCCGCGCTGCCTTGTGTTCCAGGTACACTAGTTTAATTTACTCTTTATTCAGTTTGGTTTAGTGGTGTACTAGAGTTTCTCTGGCCGCTTGTCAATCAATCAATGACTACTTTATTCAAACTTCCAGGTGCACCATGCTGACAGCAAACTTCCTGATGTCCCGAAGAGGTTTCTCACAGACGAGGACCACGTTTTTACTAGAGCACATATCACTAATGATGTTAAACGCTTAGAGAAGGACTATGGCATCACTATTAGCAATCGAAAGGACCTTCAGGTAATCGTACCGAAAGCTCATCCAAGATATAGCCATCACAAGCGTCCTGGCGCTAATTGGAGGTCATCACTGGAGCATATTGGTTCAGAGGTACTAAAAATAAAACTCTAGAAGAAGAAAATCAATCACAATTGGTGGCATTCACAGTTTTTGTCAAGTGGGCAGGTGGAGTATGCCACCAAAGATGTTTTTTTGTCATATGAGATAGTGAATCAGCTTGTGATCAAGCACGATTATAAAATTATGTAACATATTTGTGATTACAATCTATTGTGTAATGTGAGTTTGCATTGGGCAACAGTTACCTTTTAATTTGAAGAGAAGACATAGGAGACGCGTTTTCTAACACGCGTCTCCGATGGATGAGTCATAATATTGGGCCTTTCAGTTTTAAGGCCCACACAAGCCCACTCACGCAAGGGTTACTAGGGAAAGACTTACTCACCCCCTCCCACTCGTGCAGTCGCCTTCTGCCACTCTCCTCCTCGTGCAGCCGCCTCCCCACTCTCACTCGCCTCCGCCTCTTCCTCCCCTCGCCTTCCTCCCACTCGCCACCGCAGCTTCTCCCCCCCCCACACACCGCGACGCACGCTACACCCCTTCGCTGCGACGCACGCCACACCACCTCACCGCGACACCTCTGACAATGACGACTTTGGAGGAGGAGGGACCCGGCGATGATGACTAGGAGGGGGACCCAGCGGCGACGACGACAACTAGTGGACGGATCCATCCACGATGATGACCACTAGAGGAGGGATGCAGCCACAATGACGACTAGGAGGAGGGGTATCCAGCCATGAGGTCGACATGAGGACGGGGACGTGGCCATGAGGAGGAAGCGACGAGGAGGAGTAGAGATCCCTCCACCCCGACAGTGACAAGATGATCAACTACAGCCTAGAAATCCCTCCTTCGTGATTACGATACATTCTTGACCATGCTCAGCTAGGGTTTCGAGATTGAAAATGTACAGTGGCTACATGATGCTTAGTTAGGGTATTCTCTTGACTATGTTTTAGGATGTTAGGCCCTGGTATTCTGTCTGGTGCTTCAATGTAGTTGGAAATTGTATGCATATATGTGTTGATGCTATTATTGGCCTAGTACTTTGCATATGTAAAATGTGTTTAGCTGGTGATGGTATATATATTAGCATTTCTGAATTTTTGACACATATTATTGTCTATTTTGCTTGGAGGCATTGCTTCAATGTTAGTGATTTGTAGTTGGTGATTGTATACTTAGTTGTTGATGGTATACTTGGCCTAATGATTGGTTGAACTGTGTAAGCATAGCCAACAAAAATCCACTAGAGTGGTATGGGCATGGGCGATTTCCTTCGTATCGCTTGTGCCCTGTAGTTCCCGGTGTGGTGGCACTACATGGTTCAATCAATCATCAGGTCAAGTACTTTGTATAAGTAAAATGTGTTTAGCTGTTAATGGTACACATTTGTAGCATTTTTGATTTTTTGGCTCTTATATTTGGTTTTGCTCATGTTCGATGTGTACATCTGGACATTCTATCTAAGTTGAATAAGTACCTCATCAACAACACAGGCAACAAGCATCTTCCTCTTTAAAATGGTAAGGTTGCAATAGACTGAACTAATTTTTTGATTTCTGAATTTTGCATTTCTGTTAATGGTTTACCATAGAACCAATGAGATTATAGTGTGCTAAACTAGTTACTATAATTGTTTTTATGGGTGTTGATTAGATAAATGCTTAGCTGTTATGCATGGTTAACTAAAAATGTGCTCTATTTGTCTCCTATTGTAGCATGTCTCCTGGGAGAGCTAGTAGTATGGTCTGCTTTTTGTGCTATTCTTGGACAAAGAGCTGACATTTCTCATAATCCCTTCACTATTAATTCACAGGATAAATCTGACGAGAACTATAGACCTGGGCAAGTTGAAGAAGATGAAAATTATGAAGAAGATGGATATGGCACTACTAGTGAAGAACAAGAGCAGGTGGGCTGGGCTCCGCGCTGAGCCAGAGCGCCAAGGACAGCCACAAAGTGGCCAAGAGACACAATGGTAGTCACTGAGGTTGAGAGAGGGTGGATGCCAGTACCATTGACACAAAAGCGTAGGTTCAGGGTGCTTGCTGGGCTCATTGCTAGACAAAAGATACCTTTGGATTTGCCAAAAATCAGAAAACTAAGCAACAAATAAAAGTGTTACTTGTTTGATTGCTATCTGCAGAAACACTTGGAGTTCCAGGAAGACATGAAACAACATGCATTCAAGCTTTTGCGGAAGATTGCAGCCAAGCCATGGAGACAATTCAGATTTCTGCTTAGGTGAGATTTTGTCAGAAAAGGACTTGAGCCATTTGGAAAGCATGACTTTATCGAGCCGGAACAGTGGAATGACAGAGGAGACACAGGTACACAGGACACATCACCTTTCATCATGATAGAGGGAGACAAAGGTACACAGGACGCGTCTCCTTTATTTGAGACAGAGAAGACGCGTGTTGACCCAAAGCGTCTTCTTTCGTCGACACAGAGGAGACACACATTCACAAGAAGCATCTCCTTTCATCGAGACAGAGGAGACGCGGGTACACAAGACGCGTCTCCTTTCATCGACACAGAGGAGACGCGCGTTCACAAGAAGCGTCTCCTTTCGTCACGACAGAGGAGACGCGGGTACATTAAGGACCAGAATGGCGACCAGAGAGGGGGGAGTGAATGGGAGCCGATAAAAATTCTTTTCCGAATAGACGAACTGGCCTATGGTCCCAAACGCAACTCCGGAGTCCTCGACACCCCGCTAGCCAAATCCACATAGCCACTAGAGTGCTACTGGACCTAGGAGCTAGCCACAAACCAAAGCTACTCGAACACGTAGCGGAACACAAACCTCAAGAAGCAACTACAGCCACCGGTCAGACCGGTCCCTAGCACCGGTCCAGAGCAACCTTCTTTGAATTCTCTCAAACTTGCCCAGCAAACCTAGATGGCAATTCTAGGATGTGGAGCAACAGGGAGAAATCCAGAAGTCTGCCTGGCAAGAGAAACCCCAACAAAACTGAACACGCTGAAAACTCTCCACAGCCAAACTTGCACCAAACTTGCACCAGAAGCACTCTACGAGAAAATAGCAAGAACCGACCAAGAAACAGCCGAGTCTCCACTGGGAGCCCTGCACCGGTCTAACCGGTCCCCTGAACCGGTCTGACTGGTCTGGCTCAGAAACTCGCAATCGTCAAGAACTCGATCTCCAAAGGCCAAAACTGCATGAGACTGAAACAGCAGCAAGCCAAGAACCCAACCAACACTCTGGAGAAGAACTCCTCGAGAAACTGCCACAACAAGTCGCACCGGTCTGACCGGTCCTGGGCACCGGTCTGACTGGTCCCGCCTGGGCAGCTCGGGATGAACTCCACCCGCGAGTCAACTCCCTCCTTCCGATGCCTTGATCTCCCGATTCACTTCATGGATTCAAGTAGAACTTTGGGGATTGGTGTATCACCTCTTGGATAAGTCATGCCTAAGAGATCGTCCCCAAAGATCCACTAAATCAAGAGCAATAGAAGGATGAACACCAAGAACACCTTTTCCCAGAACCAAAAGAAAACCCCAAATTTGAGCACCCAAACCCATGGATTTAGAAGAGGGATCACCAAGAAAAGAACCACAAGGGTCTCATGTATGCATCCCACAAAAAAAATCGCAAAGGGAAGGCCTCAAATCAACCACAAGAAAATCATCAAGAAAAGGCTCCGAAAATCCACAAAAAAGAAAAACGGGAATCACCACCACAAACACTAGAGGAACCACGCCGAACCTTCTATACATCAAAGGAAAGATTCATACAAGGTCTAGCTTGCCTTTCTAACATCCATCCCTCTCTAAAGATCTCACCATGAAGCTCTCAAGCTAGTCCTAAAGAAAATAGGTAGCTAAAAAGAGAAAATGCAAAGAGCAAATGAAAACCCTAAAGCCCAAGAGATGGCTGCCACAACCCTTTCACCAAGTTTATATATGAAGTCCTGCCGGTGGGGGTAAATGACTAGAATACCCTCTAGGTGATACAACCCCTTGAAGGGCAAATTTGGAAACTTGACAGCCTTTCCATCGGACGGACGCCCAACAACCGCATCTCGCGTAGCCTCGACACCAAGCCTGCGATCCCGATGCGTATCCTCCGCTTCGACCCACCCGACACTCCTCAGCCTCCACCGGTCAGACTGGTGCTCGCCACCGGTTAGACCGATCAGACCGGTCTCGTGTAGATTCTAGTCACCGACCACTCGGACCTGGCTTTGAGGATCAACCAAGCAACCTAGTGGTTGTTGACGACTGTTAAGTGCCTACTTTAGCTGTCAATATACTCATGAATAAAGGAGCATAAGGCATTTCTTACACGTATTTAGTTAAGAATAATGTAGTTCCACTTGTCCTTGGAGAATATTTGATTGCAGGAAAATAAGCAAGAAAAGAGTGGCAAACTCACCTTCTATGATCCATGCCACATCACCTCATCCTAGGAGGGCTGCCAACAAGGATGACATGCATGCAAACCTACCAACAAGGGCGCCATGCATGCATGCCATGCAAGCAATCCATGTGAAGCACACTCCGACGAATCAGAGCGTGACACGTGGACGTCACATGGATCCATGGGCCCACAAAGCATTCAAACCTCGCAAAAATAGGGTGGACACCGGGAACCGACCTAAGGACCCACAGAACAGCCACCAGGAGAAAGCACACCCTGAGTGGGGCCCACAGGGGGTCGGCTGACCTATGGGGTCGGCCGAACCGACCTTGAGGCTGCCACTCAGGGGGCTTCCACGTGGTGCTTCCCTATTGGTCCTAGAGGCCATTCCCGGGGTGTTTGCATCCACTCCTCGCCGGTGCTCAGGCCTATAAATAGAAGGGGAGGGGGCTCATTCTTAGACATCCACACTTGCAACACCTCTCTCACTTTTAGTTTCAAGGCTAGGAGGTAGGCTAGAGTAGTTCTACTTCAGGTTCCAAGTCTACTTTGGGATCTAGGTATGAGTTCTCTTGTATCTTATTTCATTTGTATGACTTCGATCTACTTCAGTTATTCTGCTATTTCATATAAAGTCATGTTAGTATACATGGGTGATTTGTTCATGTGTTCTTCACCTGTTCATCATTTAGAGGCTCCTGTTCTTGATGAACAAGGTCTTTCGATCCACTTGACGGGTGACTTTCACATGTTTCCGGTGTTTGTTCATAAGTTAGAGGCTTGTGTTCTTCGCGAACATGACCCTTTGATCCAGTTGAACAGGCATAGGAAAACACAAATCCGTTTGTGTACCTAACCTGATTTGATCTAGTTAGATGACATGACTGCATTGTATGAAGTCTGTGCTTAAGCTACGGTACTCAGTGTAATTGGCTGGTTTATCTGATGGCTTGACCTGGGTCACAATAGCCCGGGCCGGTCAAGTCCGGCTAACAACGTAAGCATGGTGCTTGGGTTGCGTAGCTACCTTACTTATGAGTTTATCCCACGGTTTATCTTGGGGTAGGCCGCGGTAGTGACAGCCGTTGGTCCCTCTGAAATCCCCCATGTTCGGATAAGCTGTAGGAGTCTAAAATCTAACAACCGGAGTTGTGCGGAAGCAACACGGGAGGTTAGCTCCCCGTGGTACCTAAGTGCTTAAGTCAATGTTCTTCAACGCTAATGTATCTAACTCGTTCTTACCAGCTTTATGTGTATAGTACATAAGAACCTAGAACTAACTCGTATGTTGCCTCCTATGCCTAGGACCCCTTAGAGAGAGAGAGAGAGAGTGTTTGTGTGTGTGTGATCACACTACCCCTATTATCTTTTCTTACTCCTGCACTTGAGTGTCTGATTTATTTTCGTCTATGATCTATACTCATTGCAATAGTGTTGAGCTTGTTAATCCACCAAAGCCTTCCTTGGATTCGATACCCTTTGGAATACTCCTTTGGGAAAATGCTACAATGGTACTTCCATGCGCTTGCGGACTCCTGTAACGTTAAGAATTACCAACCAGCATTTCTTGCGTTGTTACCAGGATGGGTTCCAAACCCGTTCGTTGGTAGTTGCGTTAAGAAATGTCAACAAGCATTTCTGGCACCGTTGCCGGGGAAGGCTGAAGGATGACATGTCAACACTTTGCATATGTCTATAATCATGACAGGAATAAAACAGTTCTCAATGCAGGCTAACTTGGATTGTCTTCTTTGTCTATTGATGATGAAGACAGGTAGTGCATGACTGGTTTCGACTTACCGCCAAATTTCACTGAAGATCCTGAGTCACTCGTAAGGAAGGCACGAACTCATTTCGGCTCTCCTCTGCGTGAACGTTCAGAAGTCAATCTAGCTTCCTTTGTGCCATCCGCATCAACTTCCATGGCCAACGCTGTTGTCGAGAAGACTCTCCGTGAGTACTCCGCTCCCTCTGCTGACCAGGTGCCGACAGGCCCTGAGATCAACACCGGGAATGGAAACTTCGAGATCAAGACTGGCTTAATCATGATGGTACAGGCTAACCCATTCTGTGGCAAGCCTAATGAAGACACGAACGCCCACCTGCAGCAGTTCCTGGAACTGTGCAGTACCTTCACTATACGAGGAGTGGAGGAAGATGCTATTCGTCTGCGACTGTTTCCCTTCTCACTCCTGGGAAAGGAGAAGTAGTGGTTCTACGTGAACCGTGCAGAAATTAACACTTGGGCAAAGTGCTTCGCAGCATTCCTCGCGAAGTTCTTTCCGTTGGGCAAAACCAATGTCCTTCGGGGGTGAATTTCAAGTTTCCAGCAAGCAGCAAGTGAGACTATCCCAGAAGCTTGGGAGAGGCTCTAGGAGTACATCCTGGCTTGTCCTCATCATGGGATGGACAACTGGCTTATTCTTCAAGGTTTCTATAATGGGCTAACTCCGACAGCCCGAGGCCATATTGATGTTGTAGATGGAGGAGCCTTCTTCTCTCTTACTATTACTGAAGCTACTACATTGATTGAGAAGATGGTTACCAACCAACGGTGGAGTGATGATCGACTCCAGCAACGTCAAAGGGGTACACATATCGTCAAGGAAGCGGATATGCTGCACGCCAAGATGGACCTAATGATGAAGAGAATGGATGATCAAACCAATGAGAAGGCCACCATGGCCACCACTACTCAAGCTATGGATGCTCGCATGACTTGCGAAGTCTGTGGTAATACTGGGCACTCAGAGAATTACTGCCCTGCTACTCAGGAGGATGTGATGTACATGAACGACAACAACAACGGTTATCGTCCACAAGGAGGTCAAACGTGGAATAAATCACACCCTTATTATCAAGGAGGTAATCAAGGTAATTCTTTCAACCCAACCCAACCTTCCTTGAAAGATCTAGTCTTTGGGCAAGCTAAGATTAATGAAGGCTTTAATAAGAAAACAACTGCCTATGATAAGGCTTTTGAGAGCCTTAATGTTAAAATTGATAGCCTTTCATCTGCTCTTAAGGACCAGTTGAGCTTTAATAAGATGATAGAAACCCAGTTAGCTCAATTAGTCGTTATGGTTCCACCAGTTGAAAATGCAAAAGCGGTAGTCACGAGAGGGGGTAAGACCACTCGCGATCCGCCCTATCCTAACCATGCAGGAACGAGGAAAAGCGCAAGAGGGGATGAAGAGCCCAATGGAGAACCACTTGGCGTGAGGGAGCCCTCACAAGCAAGAGCACCTGAAGACAGGACAGATAAACCTGAGTTTATTGAAACAAATATATTACCATTCCCTCAACGAAACAGGAAGACAATAATGGATGAACAATTCACTCGTTTCGTGGACATGATTCAAAAGGTATATATCAATGTTCCACTCCTTGAGGCAATGCGTGTACCCACGTACGCACGTTACCTCAAGGACATCCTCACCAAGAAACGAGATCTACCCATCTCGGAGGTGGTGAAGCTCACAGAAGAGTGTAGCGCAGCTATACTCAATCGTCTTCTAGAAAAGAAGAAGGATCCAGGGTGCCCCACGATCACATGCACAATTGGAACACAGAGATTCGACCATGCCCTCTGTGATCTTGGCACCAGTGTTAGCATCATGCCAAAGGTACTTTTCGACCAACTCAACTATACATAATTATCCTCAACTACCTTGCAGCTGCAACTAGCCGATTCATCAGTCCGGTATCCAGCGGGGATAGCCGAGGACATCCCGGTAAAGGTCCGAGACTGCTTCATTCCAGTGGACTTTGTAGTACTTGACATGGACATTGGCAATGAAGTACCACTCATTCTAGGACATCCATTCCTGAGCACGGCTGATGCACAAATTGATGTTGTCGCTGGAGTAATCCGTCTCCACATCAATGGCAAGGAAGAAAGGTTTGAATTTCGCCCACGTAAGGAACAATGGTCAATGGTTGAAGGCACACCAAGAACGGGCACTCCTGCCCAAAGAAGTGAATCTACGCAACCACAAGTGGACAACCTCATTGCCTTTATGAAGAATTTCTGGAAGCAAGAGCAAGAGCAAATGAGTGCAGGACAGAAACTATATTGGAAATCCAAGTCCCAGTCCAAGGCGCCACTCCCCGCACCACGTAAACCACAGACGACCAAGAAGGTGTGGAAAAGAGTGGACAGGGAGCTGACTCCCTCGTCTCCAAGAGCGGTTGACCCTACACTAAGGTAAGTAATGTGGGAGATAGTCTGGCTCTCGAAGACTTAAAACAAAAGAGCCCTTCGCCGACAGGTAAGATCGGTAAGTTATCCTATTCAATAAAAGTTCTGACCTCTAAAAAGAATCAAGACATCCTTGCTCCATTCTGTTTGCACTCTGTCGAAGTACGAGCTCATAGGTGAACTCCATACGGACAACTCCCTTGAGTCTAAACTGTACAAGACACAGCAGCAGCAGCTGGAGGAGCAAAGGGCTTACTACGCGTGGATGGGATATCCCCCTCCACAGCAGTGAGCCTGAAGCTAGCTTGGGGGAGGACCCCCATTCTGAGGTCACTTGTATCTTCTATTATTTTCAGAACCCCATATGCTAAAAACACATAAAAATCTGAAAAGTTAAAAAGACCAAAAAATATATTTATTTTCTTTCTTAAATTAGTTTGTTTTCATATGCGCAGTAAGAGTGTTCTTATTCTCCATGGTTGAAATGATGAATAGTTGCTCTGTTTATTCCTCTTCTATGCCTTGTTTACAGCTTAGTACCCTATTTAAGTTTTGAGTTTGTCGGCTAGTATGATCGAACCTGAGCTTGAAATTTGTGGGTAGCAAAAGCATGATCTTTGACTAAGTTGTTGTGAGGTATGATATGGTACAATAGAGTTGCTATGAGCTAATACTAAGTGATGTTTGATATCCGGAGTTTTCTTTTGAAAAATGTTAAAATGATAAGTTCCTCAATGATAAGAAATTCCTATCCAAGGCCATATGTAGATCTTAGCTTCTGTTAAATCTCCACATATGCTACCTGATTTCTTCATTGAGTCTTGTCGAATTGTTGTGACCCTCGGTGAGTAAACTTGTCATTACTCCCATGATCAAGATCACGTACACACCACCATATGCGAAACTTCTACACTGGAAGTTAGCAACCAGTTGAACAGGCATAGGAAAACACAAATCCGTTCGTGTACCTAACCTGGTTTGATCTAGTTAGATGACATGACTGCGTTGTATGAAGTATGTGCTTAAGCTACGGTACTGGGTGTAATTGGTTGGTTTATCTGGTGGCTTGACCTGGGTCACAATAGCCCGGGCCGGTCAAGTCCGGCTAACAACGTAAGCATGGTGCTTGGGTTGCGTAGCTACCTTACTTATGAGTGTATCCCACGGTTTGTCTTGGGGTAGGCCGCGGTAGTGACAGCCATTGGTCCCTCTGAAATCCCCCACGTTCGGATAAGCTGTAGGAGTCTAAAATCTAACAACCAGAGTTGTACTGGAGCAACGCAGGAGGTTAGCTCCCCGTGGTATCTAGGTGCTTAAGTCAATGTTCTTCAACGCTAATGTATCTAACTCGTTCTTACCAGCTTTATGTGTATAGTACATAAGAACCTAGAACTAACTCGTATGTTGCCTCCTGTGCCTAGGACCCCTTAGAGAGAGGGAGAGTGAGTGTGTGTGTGTGTGATCACACTACCCCTATTATCATTTCTTACTCCTGCACTTGAGTGTCTGATTTATTTCCGTCTATGATCTATACTCATTGCAATAGTGTTGAGCTTGTTAATCCACCAAAGCCTTCCTTGGATTCGATACCCTTTGGAATACTTCTTTGGGAAAATGCTACAATGGTACTTCTGTGCGCTTGCGGACTCCTGTAACGTTAAGAATTACCAACCAACATTTCTGGCGGTGTTACCAGGATGGGTTCCAAACCCGTTCATTGGTAGTTGCGTTAAGAAATGTCAACAGTGGTTTTGTGGTGAACCACTGCAAACCCCGCAAGCTTGGTGCAGCTTCCACGTTGAGCTCCTCAACTTGGCCGTCACGTCCACTCCGGCTCGATGTTGGCTTTCGGATCAACCAACGAACCCGCTATCATCTGACTTCGACTTGCTCTTCTCGCACCATGTGACTCGCACTTGATCCCGTCTGGCCACCGGGTCTCTCGAACCAAGCCTACTTGTCCCTCCACTCCTCGGAGGCCTCGCAAGGCTAAGACCTTTTGCGTTTGTTCTTCACCTGCACCAACGCAAATCAAGCAGCAGCCTACATCCACAAGATAGAGCACAGTGTTAGTCCACACAACGTTGTCAATCACTCATCACCAAGGAGTAGCCAACCACTAGCCGTCGGGCACTCTGATCCTCAATCTCCCCCTTGGTGAGTGCATTGACAACACACCACATAATTGATACATAAAAAAATAAAAACAAAAGACAAACAAAACCTCCAAACAAGTGATCTAAAACCAAACAACACAAATCCTGATCACTTGCAATCCAAAGTCTCGGTCCCCTAAGGCAAGGGCAACGGCTCAACACAACCGACAAAAACACCACCAAAGCTCACAAAGAGCAAAGCAAAGCTCACAAGGAGCAAACCAACCAAAGCAAGAACTCAGACGACACAAGGAGCTCCCACTGAACACATGCAGCTCCCCCTGAGCAAATGCAACTCCCCCTGAACCAAACCATGTAGCTTCTCCACTTACCTAGAACAACTGAGTTCTCAGCTCCACAACGGTCAGACCGGTTGACTGCACCGGTCAGACCGATTGCAACTTCTGGTGAGAACCTCCTAACCGGTCAGACCGGTTCCACACACCGGTCAGACCGGTGGCCACCTGGGAAAAGCACATGCCCAAAAATTGTCTAGAAAACCACCAAAACTTTCTAAATGTATGCAGTAGGCTATTCCATGCCCAAACTTCTCCCTCTTGTTGACAATGCATGAATCAAGGCATTTCTACAAAAAATTCCACTTCTAAGCTTCTCAAATGGACATAGAGACATAAAATGTGCTAGGAACAAGCAAATGGACCTCTTAGCCTTGATAAAGGTTCAAACTAGCATAGCCATCAAGAATGTTCAGTTGCATACACACAAGTTCAAGCCATGGTAAAAATTAGCATTTTTGTGAAAAATTTCCCTCTCATGAGCTAAAGACCTAAACATGATCAAAGCATACCAAAGTGAATCTAGATCACATAAACTTCATGCTAGGTCACATATCCTCATCACAAGATCATTACAAACACCCATAAGCATCTCATGTCATGTTAAAGCCACCGAGCCATGTGTCTATTTCTTAAAATGAGACTTCTCATGATAGACATCATGCAATGGTTTAGCACCCATATAAATTCAGATTTAAAGCACTTATGACATGGAATAAGTGAGGGCATAACTTCAAGCACAAGCATTTCATACCAATTTCATTTTTCACATTTAAGCACAAAATGGTACATGAAGTGCCTTTGCGGCAAAAAGAAGCTTATGCTCCCCCACAAGGTAACACATGGGCTAAACATTCATAATGACAAATGGGTCTTTGACCCCAAGTGAAAAGACATGATATCCAACCATGAATTAAGCATGATATAAACCACCAAAGCACACTAAGGTCATGCAAAGCCTTAAACCCACAAGAGAGAGCCTACCTAGCATTTTTGACAAAAGTAAGCTATCTCATCATGAATATACAACCAAACTATCAAGAGCATAGCTTATCATCCCAAATATCAATCAAGTATATCCACAAGCTCAAACATAGCATACCATAGGGATCAATGTACATAGGAGAAGCCATTCCTAAAGCATATGATACAAATGCAATGCAAAGCATATCTTACAAAGATGTAAAACTATACGTTAAGATACAAAGAGGGCTATCCTATGAAATTAAACATGCATGCTATACATCAAAGTAAACATGTATGAAACATATGCTACAAAGTGAGCTCCCAAAGACCAACTCAAAAAGGACATTACACACCAAGCTCTCCCTGTAAATGAGCAAAGGTAGCTTGGTCAAGAGGTTTTGTGAAAATATCAGCTTTTTGATTTTGGGTAGGTACATGGCTCAACACTATGGTTCCCTTCTCAACATTGTCCCTCAGAAAGTGGTACCTCACTTCGATGTGTTTTGTTCTGGAATGAAGCACTAGGTTTTTAGCAACACTTATGGCACTAGTGCTATCACAAAGAAGTGGGATCTGAGTGCACTCCTCACCAAAGTCTCTCATGGTATAGGAAATCCAAAGCAGCTGGGAACAACAACTAGCGGCTGCAACATACTCGACTTCTGTGGTAGACTGAGCTACACTTGACTGTTTACGGGAAGACCAAGAGACCAAAGAGGAACCAAGAAACTGGCAAGAACTAGAGGTAGACTTGCGCTCCACACGACAACCAGCAAAGTCAGCATCAAAAAATATGTGAAGTGTGAGTGTCGAGGAGGCAGAATACCAAAGACGAAACTCAGGAGCGTACTGTAAATACCTAAAAATCCTCTTGACGGCCTGCCGATGTGAAGTCCTCGGGGAAGCCTGAACACGAGCGCACAGACACACACTAAACTGTATGTCCGGCCTCATCGCCGTCAAGTAGAGGAGGGAGCCAATCATGCTCCAGTACTTCTTCTGGTCCACTGGTTCACCATCCTAGTCCGTATCCATGAATGACCGAATAGGCGACCAGAGAGGGGGGAGTGAATGGGAGCCAATAAAAATTCTTCCTGAAGGACGAACTCGGCCTATACCCCGATTGCCACTCCGAGTACTCGTACACACCAGAGAAGCTCTAGACTAGGCACACACAAGCCCACAAGTCCTAGAGACAAGCCTTGAATCAACCCGCGGAAGCACAAGACAAGAACCAAAAGACTCAGCCAAAACTGCGTGGCCCTGGACGGACAGTCCGGACGAATACGGCGGACAGTCCGCGAGCTAGGCGGACAGTCCGTGAACCCTCGGCAGACAGTCCGAAAAAGGACCTCGAACCTCCAGTGCTGCACCGAGGAAATTTGGACAGTCCGGGCAAGCACTGCGAACAGTCCGGCACCTCGCGGACGGTCCGGCCCCACCTAGCGGACGGTCCGGCTGAACTCGCTGAAAACCCTAGACAAATCACGAGCCACCCCAGACAAAATCCGAACCACACGGACAGTCCGCACACCCCTCGCGGACAGTCCGTAAACCCCTTGCAACAAAACCCTAGAGTCCAAGAGAGAGAGATGCCATCCACCTCTCCGCTATTTATACGAGGTCCATCGGAGGAGGCAAATGACCACGCTACCCCTACAACTCAAATAGAAGATACACACCCCTCAGGGGCAATATGGTCAAGTCTTCATCGAGCGGACACGCTTCCACCGCGGACTTGCTTAGCCTCGACGCAAGCCCCGCGATCACGCCACGTGCCCCCCACCTCGAAGCTTCCCAACGCTCCCGGATCACCGTCTCCGTCGCATCGGGCCTCCGGACTTGGTTTTGAGGCCCAAACCAAGAAACCGTCCACCGATGGTTTTGTGGGCAAACCAACAAACCCCATGTGCAAGCTTCGGCCTTTATCCGCTACCTTGCACCGACCCATGTTCACGACTTCAGCCCGCTAGTCTTGCACTGCACGACTCGCACTTGACCCCATCGGCCACCGGGTCCATCAAACCAAGCCTACTTGCCTCTCCATCACCCGGAGGCCGCCACAGCTAAGGCCTTTCGTGCTTGCTCTTCACCTGCACCGACACGAGTCAAGCCGCAACATGTACCTGCACACTTAGCCAAGCATCAGTCCACACAACGTTGTCAATCACTCATCACTACGGAGCGACCTTCCACTGGTCCTCGGACACACCTGGTCCTCCATCTCCCCCTTGATGAGTGCATTGACAACACCCATAGTAACCATCAGAGAGAAAAAGAAAAGAAAACAACCACGAACATAAACCTCCAAGCAAGTGATCCAAAGCCAAAGAACAAGTGAAAACCACGATCACTCGCCAGATCAAGTCTCGGTCCCCTAAGGCAAGGGCAACGGCTCAACACAGCCGAGACAAAACAAAGCACTCAAAGAGCACACCACAAAGCACAAAACTCAGGCAAACCCAAGGAGCTCCCCCTGCACATATGCAAACTCCCCCTGAGAAAATGCAACCTCTTTCTTCTCAATTTTTCTCCTCACATGCAACATCTCACAAATGCATACCAAATTTCCACAAAAACTCCCCAATGCATGAAAATTCTCCCCCTTGCATGTATATACCCCAAAATTCTCCCCCTTGTTGACAATGCATGAATCAAGGTATATGAGACTCTTCCCCTTGTTTTCATGAAAAAATGCATGTCAAAGCATATATACAATCTACCAAGCTTCTCAAATATACAAAAAGCACAACAAAATGCTACAAATGAGACATAGAGCAAGCAAGGTAGACATGGTGTAGTTAGCACATTGCCATCAAGAAGGTAGAGACATATAAGCAAGTGACATGGCTAAAAGCAATTTTAAGAAAATTTTTACAAAGAAACATTCATCTCATGAGCAAAGCCCTATCCATGGCAATTTGAACACAAAGACACTAGATCATCCAAAGTTTATACAAGATCACAAATTCTCATCACAAGATCATTATAAACGCCCACAAGCTACTCAAGTCATGTTAAAGCCACCGAGCCATGTGTCTACTTCTTAAAATGAGACTTCTCATGGTAGACAACATGCTACGGTTTAGCACCCAAGATATGAATATCACAAACATAAAAACATGATTAAGAGCTTATTTTTCAAGCATAAGGCAATTCATACACCAATTTCATTTTCAAGTTTAAACATGGTACATGAAATGCCTTTGCGGCAAAAAGAAGCTTAAGCTCCTCCACAAGTGAACAAATGGGCTAAATATTTACAATGACAAAAAGGTCTTTGACCACAAGCAAAGAGAATATGATACTCAAGCACAAACTAAACATGATAGAGGCATTTGAGCACAAATTGAGCACAGACAAGTATCTACTCATGAGAGAAGCAATTTTATCATTTTCACAAACATAAAGCTATCTCATCATACATATATGGCAAAAACCATCAAGAGCATAGCATTCACATCACCATTTACCAAACATGCACATATCACACATATAGCACATCAATGATCAATGTATATAAGAGAAGCTTGTTCCTAGCACAAGTGATCCAAAGATGGCTATCCTACCAGGTTTTGTACAGAAAGTAAAATGCATGTATGGGATGCAACAAAAAAAAACATATATCACATATATACATGAGAAGCTCCAAGACCCAGCTAGAAAGGAAAGCACACTCCAAGTCCACCCCGCAAACGAGTGAAAGTGACTTGGTCAAGTGGTTTGGTGAATATGTCAGCTAGCTGATCTTGGGTAGGTACATAGGACAAAGATATGTTTCCCTTCTCAACATTATCCCTCAGAAAGTGGTAGCTCACTTCTATGTGTTTCGTTTTGGAGTGAAGGACTGGGTTTTAGGCTACACTTATGGCACTAGTGCTGTAACAAAAGAGTGGAACATGGGAGCACTCCTCACCAAAATCGCTCATAGTGTAGGTCATCCAAAGCAGCTGGGAACAACAACTAGCAGCAGTTACATACTCGGCCTCTGTAGTGGACTGGGCTACACTAGATTGCTTGCGAGATGACCAAGAGACCAAAGAAGAACCAAGGAACTGACAACACCCAGAGGTAGACTTGCGGTCCAATCGACACCCAGCAAAATCAGCATTAGAGTACCCGTGAAGTATGAGTGTCGAGGAGGCAGAATACTAAAGACCAAACTCAGGAGTGTAGTTCAAGTACCTGAAAATCCGCTTGACGGCCTGCCGATGTGAAGTCCTCGGAGAAGCCTGAAAACGAGCGCACAGACACACACTAAACTGTATGTCCGACCTCATCGCCGTCAAGTAGAGGAGGGAGCCGATCATGCTCTGGTACTCCTTCTGGTCCACGGGTTCACCATCCTCATCCGCATCCAAAGCCGTAGTGGTACCCATCGGTGTAGTCAGCGGCTTGGAGTCGTTCATGCCAAACTTTTTCACCATGTCCCTGGTGTACTTCGCCTGATGTACAAATGTCCCGTCCTTGCACTGCTTGATTTGGAGTCCTAAGAAAAACTGTAGCTCGCCCATCATGGACATCTCAAATTCCCTGCTCATGTCATCTGCAAATCTGGCAACAAGATCATGAGAGGAGCCACCAAAGATTATGTCATCTACGTAAATCTGAACAATCAAAAGGTCATTCCCATGCTTAAGGAGAAACAGGGTCTTATCAACTGTGCCCATCACAAACCCCTTACTCAGCAAAAAACCTCTCAACCTGCCATACCAAGCTCTAAGTGCCTGTTTCAACCCATAGAGCGCTCTCTGGAGTTTGTATACACAGTGTGGGTATTTTTCACTCTCAAACCCCGGGGGTTGCCTCAGATACACTTCTTCCTCTATCACCCCATTCAAGAAAGCACTCTTCACGTCCATTTGGTACAACTTGAACCCTTTAGCCACGGCAAAGGCTAGAAGGATCCTAATTGCCTCCAAACGGGCCACAGGAGCAAATGTCTCCTCATAGTCTATGCCCTCTTTCTGGTTTAACCCCTGAGCCACCAACCTCGACTTGTTTCTCACAACCATCCCATTCTCACCCTCTTTGTTCTTCCACACCCACTTGGTACCTATGGGACGACAATTTGGTGGTGGGTCGACTAACACCCAGAATTGGTTTCTCTCAAAGTTTTCCAACTCCTCATGCATGGAATTCACCCAATTCTCATCAGACAAAGCGTGTCGAATATCTTTGGGCTCAAACGATGCAACAAAAGCAGAGTGAACGAAATGAGAAGTGTTTCTTGACCTCGATCGTGTAGTGCGTTCATGAAGATCACCTATGATTGTCGTTGGTGGGTGATCCACCTATACACGCCGGGGAGCCTCTCGCCTGGACACAATCTCCCCCTCAGCAGCAGCCTCCACTCGAACAACCTCAGTCGTAGTGGGTGTAGGGGATGGACCATCCTCGATCGTCGTCGTCGTAGTGGACTACACGATTAGCCACGGGAGCATCACCACTATCATTGTCGTCGTCTCCATCTCCATCCTTCTCATCCTCAAAGATCCTCGCTCCAATCTCCTCGTCACCTGCACACTCAAAAGCAGAAGAGCTACATGGCTGTGTCTCGTCGAAGGTTACCTCGCAAGTCTCCATGATTCGGTTAGGGTCAAGGTTGAGCACACGATATGCTCTAGAATGAATCGCGTAACCAAGGAAATACCATCCGAACATCTAGACTCGAACTTATCCAACTTGCCCTTCTTCAGAATGAAACACTTGCAACCAAAAGCTCTAAAGTGACTCACCTTGGGTTGTTGCCCATGCATCATCTCATAAGAGGTCTTCTTCTTGAAAGCACGAAGGAAGACGCGATTTGAGACATAGCAAGCGGTATTGACCGCCTCGGCCCAGAAACGCCTAGGAGTCCTATGCTCATCGAGCATCATCCTGGCCATCTCACAAAGGGTCCGGTTCTTCCTCTCCACGACGCCATTCTGGCAAGCGACGTATGGAGAAGAGTACTGATGATCGAGACCAAGATCACTGCAAAAGGCATCAAAATGAGAGTTCTTGAATTCCGTGCTATTGTCACTGCGTATAGCTCGAATGGCATCACCATGTCTCTCATTTTTCAACCTCAAGATCAAGTCTCGAACAAAGCCAAATGTCTCGCTCTTATCCTCCAAAAAGAAAACCCAAGAGTACCTCGAAAAATCATCAACCACAACAAGAACATACCACTTCCCACCCGTAGAGCGAACACGAGCTGGCCCAACCAAATCCATGTGCAACAGCTCACAAGGTCGCTCAGTCATGACCGCAGTCAGAGGGGCGTGAGAAGCAGCAAACATCTTTCCATGCCGACAAGAAGCACAAACCAAATCCTTCTCGAATTTCAACTTATGCAATCCTCAGACAAGATCAAGACCACTCAAGCGGGAAAGCAACTCAAAGCTCAAGTGTCCCAACCTCCTATGCCATCTCCAAAGCTCGGGCGAAACGCCAGCAACAAAGCATCGAGGAGGACCAACAGACTGAGAAAAATCAGCACGGAAGATTTGACCCTCGGGGACGATCGTACAGACAAGATCGCCTCGAGAATCAAGCACACGAGAAGCGGCTGACTTAAAACAAACCTCAAAACCTTCGTCAAGTAACTGAGATACTGACAACAGGTTAAAACCAAGTGACTTGACCAAAGCCACACTCTTCAAGGTCGCCTTGCTACTCACCTTCACCATACCTTCAGCAAGCACTCGTCCTCTCCCATTGTCCCCAAAAGTGATGTACTCCCTCGTACTCACTGGGGTGAGGCTGGAGAACCACCCACGATCTCCGGTCATGTGACGTGAGCAACCGGAGTCGATCAACCAAAAGTTCTCCAAGCCTCCCACCTGCAATCAAAAACGAGGACGAGAATGAGCAAGTGACTCAACACTGGGGTTAGTACCAAAGGAGTCAAACTAGTGTCGAGCCATTTGCTCAAAGGAAGGGTTAGCAAAGTCCATCCTACCGAAACCTCTAGGCGGAGCCCTCTCATGCCTACCACCAAAGGATCTGTCATGTCTCACTGGAGGAGTACGCGTACCATGAGGGCGAAAACGTGGCCCGCAGTCCATCTGAAACCCAAAGCTTCGATCGTGCCTCCCAAACTCGTAACGGTCACGAGAAGGAGCACGTCGAGCCAACTCACCACGCCCAAACCCAACACACCTATCTCTCTGAGGAAAACCACCTCCACCTCCACGAATAGGAACTGTACGCACATACACCTCACCCCTATGTAGAGGCCCTCTACGAGGCTCAAGCACACCATGAGAACGGTGGTACCTGTCCTTGTTTGCCATCTCCCTAGCAAACCTCTCATCTCTCTTCCTCCTAAAACAGAACTCATCCTTATGCCCATCCCTCCCACAATACTCACAATGGAAGCAGATCGGCTGTGGCTTAGGCGATGGCTTTTCTGTGGGCTTCTCAACAGCTTTCTCTCCTGACTTCCCCTCAAAGACATTCCCCTGGGTGCTCACAAACTTGATGGGTTTCTAGTAGTTTTCTGTTTTGTGGGGGAACACTAGTGGATCTGGTGTTGTGTCTAGCTTGTTTCTGAGGTGGTTTGGCTTGGGTGCAAATTTGTTCATGGGTGTGGTATGTGGTGGAATTGGAATCTCTCCAGCTTTCTCTTCTCCCTCACCACTCTTCTCACCACACTTGTCAGCCCCCAACGCCTGACCATCAAACCTCTTAAACTGAGCCAACATCAAACTCAATTGTGGCTCATGCCCAAACAACCACCCCATCATTTTCCTCAATTCATCATTCTCATCCTGCAGATGATCAACATAGTGTGCAAGTTCCATGTTTTTCAAAGCATGCAGTTCACAGGTAGAGCATGATGTAGGAAGAGGAGCCTTCAATGAAGCCTCAAGAGAAACTATTCTAGTGTGAGATTCATCTAGCCTAGCATGCAACACAGGACATGAAGTGCAAGCACCTAACAAAGTAGGTCTAGATTTCAGTTCATCACACTCAATCCTAATCACATCTAGTTCCTCAAGAGTAGAGGCATGCTTCTCCTTGAGAGCAGTCAAATCAGCAAGAAACACATTGCAATCACTACAATCAATCTCATCCGACACAACAGGAGCAGATTTCAAAGAGCCTATTTCATTTCTAGCATCCACAAGCAAGGACTCAAGCTCAACTATCTTGTCCTTAGCATCACCCAACAAAGACCTAAATTCCCTCTTCTCCTTCTTGGTCTTCCTAAGCACATCATCACGGTTATCAAGCAACTCATTGAGCCTAGCATTCTCCTCTAGCAAGAAGTTGGGATCATGTCGTACCTCTTCCTCAGAGTCAGAGTTCGAATCCGAGCTGTGCTTCCCACCCTTCTTGGAGTGTGCCATGCCACAAAAGCCTCCTTGTGCGACAAAGCTGAGGCCGGTGAAGTTCTTGCCCGTGTGCCGCTTGTCCTTGCGCCGATCTTGCTCTTCCTCGCTGCTTGAATCAGAAGAAGCATCGCTTGATGTGGAGTCGATGTCGCTCGCTTCGGTAACCATCGCTCGAGTCGTCTTCTTCTTGTACCCGCTACTCTTCTTGGGCCTTCTCTTGCCCTTGTCCTTGTGCTTGTCCTTGTAGTCATTCTGGGAGTGGTGCTTGTTGTAGTCGTGCTTGGACTTGCCCTTGTAGTCATTCTTGATCTCCATGGCTTCAGCGCATTCGGCGATGAAGTGCCCGTGCTTCCCGCACCGATAGCACACCCCGAGCTCTGCCTTGCATTCTTGCGGTTCTCGTACATCCGCCCAAACCTCTTGCTCAACAAGGCGAGATCGTCCTCACTCAGCACCTCAAAGTCCTCATCTGGCAAAGACACAAGACAAGACAAAGAGAAACCAACAGAGTTAGCATTATACCTTGATCCTGAGACAAGAGCCAAACTATTAGGATCAGTGGGGCTCTCGCTCTTGGCTCTCAAGCCACGATCAACCTCTGAAGACCTGAGCTTGGAGAACAGCTCATCAAGCGACAACGTGTCATACACGCTCGACTCCTCGATGGCCTCGACCTTGGCACTCCACATAGACCTATCCAGGGCATGTAAAAGCTTGATAGCTTGATCATGATCCGTGTATGGGAGTACTGTCACACTGGCCCTCATCTTGTTGACTATGCTAGTGAAGTGCTGAAACATAGCATCGGTCGACTCACCGGGGAGATGAGTGAAGTTCTCGTACTCTCCGGTAAGTGGAAAACAAACAAGCTTGCACTTGGGCATTGCCAACATGAGCATTTCTCAACTTAAGCCAAATCTTTCCGGCCACATTCTCTCCGTACACTCGCTCAAACTCTGAGGCACAGAGAGCATAGAACAAGTAATCAATGGCCTTGCTGTTGGCCTCACACATGTCCCGCGAACCTGGAAGTAGAAAACTGTCTGGGATGACAAAATTGTTGACGGCTGATTTTCACCCACTTCTTACCCATCAAACATGTACCTTTTGGCATGGAAATTGATCATCAACACTAGAATAGGGCTTAAACTAATCATTTCCACAAGTGTTGGTGATTATGCAAATACAGGTGAATAGCACTAGAAAGGGGAGTAAAAGCACAAGTCTTTGATCCAAGCACTTCAAGACCAGCCAATGAGGGAATGCCACCTAGGATTCCCCTGGATCACTGACGTCATCAATCCAAGAGAGGCAAGCCCGACGATTCACGAAGCGCCACATGGGCACCACATGGATTCAAGGGCCCACTTATCCTCCAAAATCGTCGGGAAACTTGGCATGCACGGGGGAGTGACTTCAGGGCCCACCAGTCAGCCACCACGAAGAAGCACAGGGCGCCACGTGGCCCCGTGGTTTCGGCCGAACCGTGGATCGGCCGAACCGCCTCTGGTTCGGTTGATCCCGGCCTTCCACGTGGCAGCCCCTGATTGGTCCCTGGTTGCAATCCCGGGCGTTTTGGAGCACTTGGAGCCCCGAAGCAAGCCTCTCCCTCCTCTATAAATAGGAGGGGAGGGGCTCCATTTTGGAACACACACTTCTCCTCCTCCTCTTCATTTTGGCTTGGAGCCTCTCTCTTTAGGAGAGGAGAGCTCTTTGTATAGGATTAGTGCTAGGAAGTGAGGTGGGAGGCTTGAGGACATGTCATGTTCTTCATGACATCTTCCTCAAGAACGATCCTCAGCGGTGCCTTTGTTCTTCAACTAGACTAAAGTGAGTATTTCGACATTTCCTATTTAGACTAAAGTTGTATGCTTGCTTAGTTGCTTTGTTCTTCGTTTGTTCTTGGTTTAGAGGCTTTAGAGTAAAGTGAAGCTCCTGCATGTTTCTAGTTAGATCAAAGTGCATTTGTGATCTTGCATGAGTGATAGAGCATACCTTGAGCTAGTGTCAGTATCTCCCTCACGGATTCGTTGTAATAGTAAGTGGTGTTGACGTGGTGTCTGGACCATAAGCTATCCTTCGAAGACCACGTACGATCGTAGCGTAGAGGTAGGCCGCAATGGTCACAGCCTGTTGGACCCTTTGTCAACCCTCTACGTCGCGTACCGAGTTGGGCTCGTCGGCAGCACATTGGCCTTGTGCTTGGTGCCCGAAGTGAGTGCTATACCTGAGAGACCGTAACTAGACTCTGCGCTCGGTCAAGGCAGATCCTTTCTACCTATCCTATCAATCAGTGTTGTGTCCTTGGATCATCTATACTAGAGTAGGAGGTAGTGCACATCGTTCCTTGGATTCGATACCCTTGGAATACTCTCCTTCCTTGGGGAAGTGCTACAGCGGTATTTTCGTGCGCTTGTGGTATACCCGGTTGTTCTTATTCGCTCCCTCTAGGTGTACAACTAGTGGTCACGTTAAGAAACGCCAACAATAATGAGCATTCTGAGTGACCTCCTAGATCAGAGTTCCCTTCCCACGCAAAAACGCGCCCATGCACCTCTCCCACATCGGGTAATTCTTGCCATCAAAGTGAGGAGGACCCGACCCCTTGCCATAATCGCCCATCTTTGGATCTTAGATTGGTTAGAATCAAGAAGATCTGTAACCGGCTCTGATACCAATTGAAGGACCGAATAGGCGACCAGAGAGGAGGAGTGAATGGGAGCCAATAAAAATTTTTCCCGAAGGACGAACTCGGCCTATACCCCGATTGCCACTCGGAGTACTCGCACACACCAGAGAAGCTCTAGATTAGGCACACACAAGCCCACAAGTCCTAGAGACAAGCCTTGAATCAAACCACGGAAGAACAAGACAAGAACCAAAAGACTCAGCCAAAACTGCGTGGCCCTGGGCGGACAGTCCGAACGAGTACGGCGGACAGTCCGCGAGCTAGGCGGACAGTCCGTGAACCCTCGGCGGACAGTTCGAAAAAGGACCCCGAACCTCCTGTGCTGTAGCGAGGAAATTCGGACAGTCCGGGCAAGCACCGCGGACAGTTCGACACCTTGCGGACGGTCCGGCCCCACCTGGTGGACGGTCCGGCTGAACTCGCTGAAAACCCAAGACAAACCACGAGCCACCCCAGACAAAATCCGAACCACGCAGATAGTCTGCACACCCCTCGCGGATAGTCCGTAAACCCCTTGCAACAAAATCCTAGAGTCCAAGAGAGAGAGATGCCATCCACCTCTCCGCTATTTATACGAGGTCCATCGGAGGAGGCAAATGACCACGCTACCCCTACAACTCAAATAGAAGATACACAACCCTCAGGGGCAATATGGTCAAGTCGTCATCGAGCGGACACGCTTCCACCATGGACTTTCTTAGCCTCGACGCAAGCCCCGTGATCACGCCACATGCCCCCCACCTCGAAGCTTCCCGACGCTCCCGGATCACCGTCTCCGTCGCATCGGGCCTCCGACTTGGTTTTGCGGCCCAAACCAAGAAACCGTCCACCGATAATTTTGTGGGCAAACCAGCAAACCCCGTGTGCAAGCTTCGGGCTCGATCCGCTACCTTGCACCGGCCCATGTTCACGACTTCAGCTCGCCAGTCTTGCACCGCACGGCTCGCACTTGACCCCATCGGCCATCGGGTCCATCGAACCAAGCCTACTTGCCTCTCCATCACCCGGAGGCTGCCACGGCTAAGGCCTTTCGCGCTTGTTCTTCACCTGCACCAACATGAGTCCAGCCGCAACCAGTACCTGCACACTTAGCCAAGCATCAGTCCACACAATGTTGTCAATCACTCATCACTAAGGAGCAACCCTCCACTGGTCCTCGGACACACCTGGTCCTCAATCCAAAGCTGTAGTCGTACTCCTCGGTGTTGACATGGGCTTCGCATCATTCATGTTGAACTTCCTCAGCACGTCCTTGGTGTACTTTCTCTGGTGCACAAAGGTGCCGTCCTTGACCTGCTTGATCTGGAGCCCTAAGAAAAACTGCAGCTCGCCCATCATAGACATCTCAAATTCCCTGTCATCTACAAACTTGGCAATAAGATCGTGAGAAGAGCCACCAAAGATTATGTCATCCACATAAAGCTGTACAATCAACAGGTCATTTCCATGCTTAAGGAGAAACAGGGTCTTATCAACTGTGCCCATCACAAACCCCTTACTCAGCAAAAACCCTCTCAACCTACCATACCAAGCCCTCGGTGCCTGTTCCAACCCATAAAGCGCTCTCTGGAGTTTGTATACACGGTGTGAGTATCTATCACTCTCAAACCCTGGTGGTTGCTTCACATACACTTCTTCCTCTATCACCCCATTTAAGAAAGCACTCTTCACATCCATCTGGAACAACTTGAACCCTTTAGGCACGACAAAGGCTAGAAGGATCTGAATCGCCTCCAGACGGGCCACAGGAGCAAATGTTTCCTCATAATCTATACCCTCTTTCTGGTTGAACCCCTGAGCCACCAACCTCGACTTGTTTCTCACAACCATCCTATTCTCACCTTCCTTGTTCTTCCACACCCACTTGGTACCTATAGGATGATAATTTGGTGGTGGATCGACTAACACCCAGACTTGGTTTCTCTCAATATTCTCCAACTCCTCATGCATGGAATTCATCTAGTTTGCATCAGAAAGTGCGTGTCCAATATCCTTGGGCTCAAAAGAGGCAACAAATGCGGAGTGAGCAAAGTGAGAAGTATTTCGTGACCTCGACCGTGTAGTTCTCTCATTGATGTCGCCAACGATCCTCGAGGGAGGATGATCTATCTGCACACGCCTCGGAGCCTCTCGCCTGGAGACTACCTCCCCCTCCACAGCGGCTTCCACCCTTGCTTGCGATTCATGTTGATGCGTCATAGTCGAAGTAGAAGGCCCGCCATCAACTGTCATCGCCGTCGTGGAAGTAGTGGGTACACGATCCGCAGCAGGTACATGATCCTCGCCACCACCATCTTCTTCTTCCTCCTCAAAGAGCGTCTCAGCCATCTCCTCATCACCTGCACAATCAAAGCTAAGAGAGCTACATAACACTGTCTCGTCAAAGGTCACCTCGCAAGTCTCCATGATTTTGTTAGTCTCAAGATTAAGCACCCTATAAGCTCTAGAATGGTTTGCATATCCCAAAAAAAATACCATCACTAGATCTAGCCTCAAACTTATCATCGAGACAGAGGAGACACGGGTACACAGGATGTGTCTCCTTTCATCGACATAGAGGAGACGCGTGTTCACAAGAAGTGTCTCCATTCGTCATGACAGAGGAGACGCGGGTACATGAAGGACCAGAATAGCGACCAGAGAGGGGGGAGTGAATGGGAGCCAATAAAAATTCTTCTCCAAAGAGACGAACTCGTCCTATGGTCCCAAACGCAACTCCGGAGTCCTCGACACCCCGCTAGCCAAATCCACGTAGCCACTGGAGTGCTACTGGACCTAGGAGCTAGCCACACACCAAAGCTACTCGAATACGCAGCGAAACACAAACCTCGAGCAGCAACTACAGCCACCGGTCAGACCGGTCCCTGGCACCTGTCAGACCGGTCCAGAGCAACCTGCTCTGAATTCTCTCAAACTTGCCCAGCAAACCTAGATGGTAATTCTAGGATGTGGAGCAACACGGAGAATCCAGAAGTCTGCCTGGCAAGAGAAAACCCTCCAAAACTGAACACACTGAAAACTCTCCACAACCAAACTTGCACCAGAAGCACTCTGCGAGCAAGTAGCAAGAACCAACCAAGAAATAGCTGAGTCTCCACTGGGAGCCCTGCACCGTTCTGACCGGTCCCCTGAATCGGTCTGACTGGTCCGGCTCAGAAACTCGCAACCGTCAAGAACTCGATCTCCAAAGGCCAAAACTGAACGAGACTGAAACAACAGCAAAGCCATGAACCCAACCAACACTCTGGAGAAGAACTCCCTGAGAAACTGCCATAGCAGGCCGCACCGGTCTGACCGGTCCCGCATGGGCAGCTCGGGATGAACTCCACCCGCGAGTTAACTCCCTCCATCCGATGCCTCGATCTCCCGATTCACTCCACGGATTCAAGTAAAACTTTGGGGATAGGTGTATCACCTCATGGACAAGTCATGCCTAAGAGATCATCCCCAAAGATCCGCTAAATCGAGAGGAATCGAAGGATGAACACCAAGAACACCTTTTCCCGGAACCAAGAGAAAACCCCAAATTTGAGCACCCAAACCCACGGATTTAGAAGGGGGATCACCATGAAAAGAACCACAAGGGGCTCATGTATGCATCCCGCAAAAAAACCGCAAAGGGAAGGCCTCAAATCAACCACAAGAAAATCGCCAAGAAAAGGCTCTGAAAATCCACAAAAAAGAAAAACGGGAATCACCACCACAAACACTAGAGGAACCACGACGAACCCTCTATGCATCAAAGGAAAGATTCATACAAGGTCTAGCTCGCCTCCCTAGCATCCATCCCTCTCTAAAGATCTCACCATGAAGCTCTCAAGCGAGTCCTAGAGAAAATAGGTAGCTAAAAAGAGAAAATGCAAAGAGCAAATGAAAACCCTAAAGCCCAAGAGATGGCTGCCACAACCCTTCCACCAAGTTTATATATGAAGTCCTCCAGTGGGGGTAAATGACTAGAATGCCCTCTAGGCGGTACAACCCCTCGAAGGGCAAATTTGGAAACTTGATAGCCTTTCCATCGGACGGACGCCCAGCAACCGCATCTCGCGTAGTCTCGACGCCAAGCCTGCGATCCCGATACGTGTCCTCCGCTTCGAGCCACCCGGCGCTCCTCAACCTCCACCGGTCAGACTGGTGCTCGCCACCGGTCAGACCGGTCCCGTGCAAACTCTAGTCGCCGACCGCTCGGACTTGGCTTTGAGGATCAACCAAGGAACCTAGTGGTTTTGTGGTGAACCACTGCAAACCCCGCGAGCTTGGTGCAACCTCCACGCCGAGCTCCTCGACTTGGCCGCGATGTTGGCTTTCGAATCCACCAAGAAGCCGCTATCATCTGACTTCGACTTGCTCTTCTCGCACCATGTGACTCACACTTGATCCCGTATGGCCACCGGGTCCCTCGAACCAAGCCTACTTGTCCCTCTACTCCTTGGAGGCCCCGCAAGGCTAAGACCTTTCGCACTTGTTCTTCACCTGCACCAACGGAAATCAAGTCGTAGCCTACATCCACAAGATAGAGCACAGTGTCAGTCCACACAACGTTGTCAATCACTCATCACCAAGGAGTGGCCAACCACTAGCCGTCGGACACTCTGGCCCTCAGTACACAACACGTGTCTCCTTTCGTTGAGACAGAGGAGACACGTGTTGTCAAGAAGCGTCTCCTTTCCTCGTGACAGAGGAGACGCGGCTCAACAAGACGCCTCGGCTTTATCTTGCTTAGGCGACGCGTTATGGTAGTGTTCAGAGATGCAACTATGATGCGTCTCTTGTGCCTTCTTAAAGGAGACGGGTATTTTACGCATCTCTGATGTAGAGTCATTAGCGACAAAAAATAGCGACGCGTTTGACCCGCATTGCCAATGTGCCTTAACCTGCGTCGCCTTAGTTGAGTCCTTACGTAGTGCAATCCACCATTTGCAGACTAGATGCATGATGAAGAGGTCGGTTCAATAACACGCTAAGTTTCACTGCAAAATCACGGATCATTGTAGCTTTTCTCTTAGAGTATTCCATCTAAGGTTATCAATCTGTGGATCGACAACAAACTACCTAGGGTTTTCCATCTAATCTAATTGATCTAATCTAACCATGAAGCGTTGATTGCATATAAAGGTAAACCTAATATGTATATGAGTTATATAGCATATAGGTTGATCTCATCCAAGAACTTAGGAAAAAAGATAACAAAACACAAGTGAGAGTAACAAGGGCCTATCATATCCTAGTTGTAGCTGTAGCTAGATTGGAAAGCAAAACATGGTTCTCATGCAAAGCATCTTTAAATCTCCATCCTCCGGTCTGACTCCCGAAGACATCCACCTTACACAGAGCTACACCTTGTCACGATGCATCCTATCGGCGTTGGCAGTCTAAGGGCATGAACATAAAGATCACGTCATACTACTCGATAGATCCGGTATGCAATTCTAGTCACCATGACTACAAGAACACCCCTTGCAATCTATGCCGGCCATAGATTGGAATAAGCAAACTCGAGAAATTATGAAATCATAAAAGGAGGAACATGGATCGCTAAATGAATCATAACACATCTATTACTTCACCATGAATGATTGTTCATCACAAGATATCAACCGTGGCCATACTTACTTGTGAATCCTAGCTCTAGAGCTCCGCCGTAGCACAACCACGCAGGGAGGCTATGGCGGCTAGGGTTGGCCTAAGTCATCCCCTAGACAACCTCAAGGACTTGCTGATAAGGACACGCCTGATGATGCCCTGATAATTTTCCCAATCTTTCACAGACGTCGAATAATAAATCTTCTCCGAATTCACAATTTGACACAGGCAAAAGTATTGCGATCTTCTAGTAGCATACCAGCCGTATATGACAATGGCTAAGTAGAATATTTAATGATAAACGAGAATAGCAATATCCCAAGGCAATCTCGGCCAAAGGAACTATCACGAGCGGCAGCCATTGGAAATTATTTCCACGTCCAGAACAGCTACTGTAGATGCTTGATTGAATAATGGAAGCAAACTTGTCCTCACGGCTAATCAAACTGAGTATAACTTATTTTGCTCACCAATCACAGAAAAAGCCTCACGTACAATAGCAAAGCGGACAGCAGTATAATCCAAAAGATGAGATAATTCTGTTGATAAAACCAACACAATAAGTAGCAATAGTAGAGGGAATGGCTTACAGACGCAATCCAAACCCTGGATAGCTCTTCCACCCGTGGCCTTGACGAACCTAAGATGTGGAACTCCAAGAATTCCAAACGACGCACTCGAGCCGAAGTAACTCGATCACGCACTCCACGCAAATCCTCGCAGGGATCCGACGATAAATCTCGACACGAGATGGGAGGGGATCGCCCCTAGGGTTGTGTCCTTGGACCAGAAAACACACGATAAACTAATCTAATCCCTCATACAAGGGCGATGCCACCCCTCATGTATAGGCACGCAGGCCCACTCCAACATGGTGTATGCACGCTACGCAGTGCGCACACACTTATCCTGGTTTGACTCAACCAAACCAGATAGAAGGGCTCAACCAGTGCACGTATGCACTAACCAAAACAAAGAGACCTGGATTATATTATATTAAAACTAAATGGACTCTATTCAACAAAAAATCCGGCTGGAGCTCTTTTATATTACTTGATCTTCACATGCATGGATCGAACCATAATAAAATTGCTTAACATCTGTTCCGACACTTCTAGCTTCCTGTGCAAATTAATTCCTTTGAAAATATTCTTGCTTGGCCTCACATTAGCAGTATTAGATAATACACTTCTCTTTATCTCTATTTTCTTTCGATCAAATAAAAATGAACCAAGTTGAATAATTTGAGGAGTCATGGACTCATCATCCTCTCCTCCTTGAAACAAAGCCGTCCTCGGCTTTGACATAGAATTAGGCTCAATCATTGTATCATGCTGATCTACACCAACATTATAGCTACCACCAATTGTTTCCAAAGAGTTGCGGACACAAAATCTGAATTATTAGCAGTACGATACAACAACAACAACTTAGCCTTTTGTCCCAAGCAAGTTAGGGTAGGCTAGACATGAATAAGAGAAAAAAGAAAGGATCATGTTTCAGGCACGTTGATTGCAAGTCTCGAAGCACTCCTATCCATAACTAATTCTTTGGAGATGTTCCACTCCTTAAGGTCTCTCTTAACTGACTCATCCCAAGTTAGTTTAGGTCGACCTCTACCCCTCCTTACATTATCTACTGTGTCTAGAACCCCACTACGCACCGGTGCCTCGGGAGGCCTCCTCTGGACATGACCAAACCATATCAACCGATGTTGGACCAATTTTTCCTCAATCGGTGCCACCCCAACTCTATCCCGAATGTCTTCGTTTCGGATTCTATATCTTCTTGTGTGCCCACAAAGCCAACGCAACATAGGACACGTCTGATGATGCCCTGATAATTTTCCCAACCTTTCACGGCACTTGACGTCGAATGATAAATCTTCTCCGAATTCACAATTTGACACAGGCAAAAGTATTGTGATCTTCTAGTAGCATACCAGCCGTATATGACAATTTTTTTTTAGAAAAGGGAATATATTTCAATATTCCAGCCTCTGCATAAAACTATGCATATAGCTGTTTCTTATTACAAACCCAGACGTAACAAAAAGAACAATAAGGTGGGTCCCTCGAACAATGTCAAACATCACGTAAAAGCAATTCTATTGCTAAAAGATCATCCATTGGATGCAAAGATCTCCATCGACGTGGTCTCAAGCACACGACACCCCCGAATAATGTGAGGCCGCTCGTCCTCTCTCTGCAGCAACGCCCAAAAACGGGTCCAATGGGTCCCTCGGAAGATAACCTGCATAGGAGTAACATCTTGAGTATTGTTAAAGATCATGTCATTTCTACTTAACCAAATTGCCCAACATAAAGCAGATGCTCCAACTAAGATTTTGTACATAAGCTTCTTATTAATCCCGTTTAGCCACCCAGTAAACATATGTTCAATGTTCATAAGTGGTGTTATATTAAAAGAAACTTGTACAATCCTCCACATAATTCTAGCCATTGGACAATCAAAGAAAAGGTGTTGAATTGTTTCTTCCAAATTACAGAAGCAACATTTTAAACTTCCCTTCCATTGTCGACGAGCTAAATTATCTTTAGTTAGAACTACTCCTTTTTGCAAGTACCATACAAAAATTTTAACTTTTAAGGGCAATTTTAATTTCCATATCACATTTTTACATGGTGCAGTCAATTGAGTGATGAGTGAATTATACATAGATCGAACAGTAAACTGGCTGTTTTGATTTAGAGACCAAAGAAAATGGTCTCTCTGATCTGATAATTGGACATTCACAAGTTTAGTAACCAAATGGTGCCAAGTTTGTAAATTATTGCCAACTAAGGATCTCCTAAAGGCCACATCTAAAGGATTCGATCTAAGAACTGTTGCTACAGTTGCACTCTTCTTTCGTACAATGTTATATAAGGATGGATATTGACTTTTGAAAGGAGTGTTATCCAGCCAGGCATCCTCCCAAAAACGGGTTTGTGACCCATCACCCACCGTGAATTTTCCCATCCTCAATAGGTCATTTTTTATCTTCATAAGACCCGAACAAAAGTGAGAATCTCCTGGCATGTATTCCACTTGGGTAATGGTTTTATGTCGCAAATACTTGTTTCTAAGGAGTCTTTGCCAGATGCCATCCTCATTAATGAGTTTAAACACCCATTTACTCAATATACATCTATTCTGCAAATTTAGGTCTAGGATTCCTAACCCACCTTGGTCCTTAGGTGTACATAGTACACTCCATTTTGTCAGTCTATATTTTTTCTTATGTCCATCGCTCTGCCAAAAGAATCTAGATCTATAGTAATCTAATCTTTTAAGAACACCACGAGGAACCTCGAAGAATGATAGCATAAACATTGACAAATTGCTAAGAACAGAGTTAATAAGAACCAAGCGACCCCCAACAGAAAGCATTTTTCCTTTCCATCCACTTAATCTCTTTTGAAACCTCTCCTCTATTTCTTTCCAATCTGAGTTTCGAAGCTTTCTATGATGCATTGGTATGCCAAGGTATCTAAACGGGAGATTCCCCATATCACAACCAAAGATTTCTGAGTACTCCCTCCCTAGCTCCCTAGCGTTACCATAGCAGAACAACTCACTTTTATGAAAATTAATCTTAAGGCCTGATAATTGCTCAAAAGCACATAGCAAGAGCTTCATATTCTTGGCCTCTTCTATATCATTTTCCATAAAAAGAATTGTGTCATCTGCATACTGCAAAATAGACAGCCCATCGTCTACTAGGTTTGGGACCAGACCTCTGAATAGGCCGTTATCCTTCGCCCGTTGAATTAAGATAGCAAGGACGTCTACTACAATATTGAAAAGAATAGGTGATAAAGGATCTCCTTGCCTAACACCTTTCCTCGTTTGAAAGTAATGTCCTACACTGTCATTCACCTTAATTCCTACGGTCCCTTTAGACGTAACTTGTTGAATCCAAGAAGCCCACCTAGGTGAAAAGCCCTTCATACGCAACACCTGTTGCAAAAAAGGCCACTTTACCTTGTCATAGGCTTTTTCAAAGTCTAGCTTAAGAATAACTCCATCTTTCTTTTTCCGATGCAACTCATGAATTGTTTCATGAAGAACAACAACCCCCTCCATAATGTATCTACCAGGTAAGAAGGCTGTTTGAGAGGACCTAATTACTTTTTGAGCTACCAAATTAAATCTATTAGTAAGAACCTTTGTAAAAATCTTAAAACTTACATTCAACAAACAAATAGGTCTATATTGTTGAATCATGGTCGCTTCAGTTTTTTAGGAAGCAAAGTAATTACACCAAAATTGAGACAATGCAAAGGTAAAGTTCCTTGATGAAACTCATTAAACAACGCCAATAGGTCAGGCTTTATTATGTCCCAAAATTGCTGATAAAATTCAGCTGGGAAGCCATCCGGCCCAGGCACCTTATTGTGTTCCATTTGAAAAATTGCCTATTTAATCTCAATCTCACTAAAAGCGTCCGAAAGAATCTCATTTTCTAAACCAGAGACCTGAGGAATATCCTCAATGTGAGTCTCATCCAAAGTAAAATGATTACTTTCAGGAGATCCAAACAAGCCCTTATAAAAATTTGTAATGTAGGTTTTTAGGTTTTCCTCTCCCACTATGACACCTTCCTTCTGCTCTAGTTGATAAATTCTCGTTTTGCGATATCTACCGTTTGCAAGTAGCTGAAAATATGTTGTATTATCATCACCGTGCAATAACCTAGTAGCTTTAGATCTTTGGAGCCAATATAACTCCTCTTCTCTAAGCAACTTAGTTAGCTCGGCATGAAGACAACTTTTATAATCAGTTTCTTGTAGTGATAACGCATTGTCTTCTGCTTTCCTATCAAGAATATCCAATTGGGCCAGCAAGAAGGATTTTTTATTTTATTTTCTCCTACTAAATTTTTTGCCCAACCCCTCAACCACCTTCTAACAGCCCTAATATTATTCTTCCACCGTTGCATGGGAGAGTTTCCCCTGTCGGCTCTTTGCCACACTTTAGCTACCATATCATGGAAACCATCTCTATTCAACCATCCCAATTCAAATTTAAATTGGTTAGTGTTTCCTCTGTGAGCTGCGTCTCCAGTATTAAGAAAAAGTGGTGTGTGATCCGAGAGCTCTCTAGTTAAAGCTTCAACCGTTGAGAGGGGAAATTTTTGCTCCCAATCCGTACTGACCAAAATTCTATCCAGTTTCTCAAAAGTTGGTATCTCCGCTGAACTTGCCCATGTGAATCTTCTCCCAGAAAGTGCCAACTCTCTGAGATTCATGGATTCAATGAAAGCATTAAATAGCAAAGACCACCTACTGTCGAAATGATCATTATTCTTTTCATCCGGACCTCTAATAATGTTAAAATCACCACCCACCATAAGTGGTAGAGTTTGACTACTACAGGTATTAACAAATTCTGCAAGAAAGCTATCTTTATGTTCAGGTTGAGCCGCACCATATACAGCCATTAGAACCCAACGAAAGCCATCACATTTGTTCTTAACAGTGAAATTCACAAAAAAATCACCTACCTGAGTGTTCTCTACCACAAAAACTGATAAGTTAACCCCAAGCAAAATACCTCATGATCTGCCTCTAGGAGGGACCCAATGCCAGAAAAACTCTCTACCCCCACAATAGTCTTCTAACATAGCATCAGTGAAATCTCTTTTGTGGGTTTCGAGTAAGGCAATAAAATCAAGGTCTTTTTCTACAGCTATTTCACGAAGAAAATTAATTTTAGCCAAGTCCCGAAGACCTCTACTATTCCAAAAAACACCCTTCATCTAGGAACCTTTTGTTTTTTGGTTGTATGTCCTTTACGGGTTGGATGTACATTTTTATTTTCATTTTCCGATCTACTACCTTTTTCTTAGAACCTGAACACTTCTTACTAGGTATAGAAGAAAGATCCAAAAGCGGATTATTATCGTCCATTAGCTCCTCAGTTAAGTCACCACAAAGGTGGCCAAGAGCCAAATGGTCAATTTCACAATCCGACTCATCTAAGTCTAAATGGCTATCCTGACAGGTTTGAACAGAAGAAGGAAACTTAAATCTATCCTTTTCAACTTTCTTCAAAAGCATAATAGAGGATTGAACAAAACTAGAATCTTTACCAATTGAGATACCTATGTTCGTTACTTTATCTGTAATGTGCTCATTTGAAAAAGAAAGAAAAGAATTATTATAAGTCTTACCTTCATCCATTTCTAAATTCCTCTTAGCGACTAGCCTGGTCGCCCTCGCAACGGAGTCCTCATCTGCAATTGCTTCCCTTCTCTTTCTCCTCCTAAGTGGTGGGCTTTGGACAGGTTCAGTCAGCGTCAGCCTGGTCTTAAGTGGGGTCACCTCTCCTTGGTTACCCGCTGCCAGTCCATCCTCCCCACTAACAACCATACCGCCATTCGTCTCCTTAAGCCCCATGATAGCCCTCTCCAAAAGAGGACCCAGGGCCAGCGAAGGAAACGTTGATGGACTGTCCATACTAGCTGTCACCTTCTCCTCCCTCTCTAGGCCAGCCGCAGCAAGTGGAATCTGTAGCAGCACTTTCCCTTTACTCAACATCACGGCTGACTCCTCTGAAGGAGAGACAACAGAACCTGCAGGAACCTGCTGCAACTCATTGTTACTTGGTACTATTTCCCCAACATCATCTAAAAGATCATCATCGTCGAAATCTTCCATAAAACCATCAACATCATTTTGCTGGGCAGTTGCTGAATTTTCAGGATGCTCACTTTGTTTTGATGCTTGGAAGTCCGACTGCTTAGCCTTTTTGTTGGCATCCTCCATTTCTGTATCACTATCACATTTACCACTACCATCTCCCTCCTTTCCTTCTTTAGGTCCAGCCTTCACCGTTTCCCCAGATGGTACAAAAGGCTCCACTTCAAACTGTAGTTCAAAAAACCGTGTCCCAATGACACAATCCATTCTAGTTGGCACAATGGTGGGGTTTAGAACAGCTACCTTGAATCGACCAAACTTGTTTTTCCTTGTCGTTAACATGTCAACCTTTTGTGTAGCCCCAAACATAGTTCCCACTGCCCATAGCACTTCAAAAGTTCGGAGCACTTTTGGCAAATTGAGAACCCTCATCCAAACCATAGGAAGCTCATGACCAAAATACTCCTCTTCCTCAAAGCATTCAAAATTCAGCCTCATACCATTTTTAAGATTAGCTGATCCAAAATTGATGGCACGAGCAAATTCTTCCTTCGAGGGAAATGGGGCCACCCACACATCTGGTGCTTGTACCTGTAAGTCCCACTGAAAATTAGCAGAGAAAAGCCTTTTTAAATGCCCCCTAAGCTGTTGCTCACTTAAAGATCCTCCTTCCACCCTGATGACAGCAGTGATGCTATCCATTTTGGCCGGTGTAATTGGACCATGAGGGATGTGGTAAAAACCAAGATCATTCACAGCATAACCTACAGCAAGTGCCACCGGCTTCGGCTTTTTCTTCAATGGGCATTTAGCTGCCACATGTTCCTCGCTTTCACAGATGTTGCAAAAGAGAGGTGTAGTGCACTCGGCCGTCACAAGCCCCTTTGAACAACATTTAAAACACCAAGCTTCTTGCTTTCCTTTCCCTGCCTTTTTCCTCTTCTCCCCAATCAAAGTATTGTCTTTGGTTCCTTCCCCGGAAGCTTCCCCATGACTTGCCAACTGTGTATCATCTTGCACTCCAGCCGACTTTGCATTAGTATCGAAAGAGGTCGTCCCACCAGGCTGCACTGGATTAAACGCCGACATCTTGTTGGCTTCCAACGTGTTTCCTCCAACCTGTGTACCAGTACCTGGAGATGCATGACAATGATCACCAGGAACACCAGGAGGAACCTCACGTCCATGTCCAGGACCAGTAGTATGACTGCCACGGCCTCTGTCACGTCCGCGCCCACGCTGCCTCGGCCATCCTCTCCCTGTTCCAAACACTTGACTAGCACTCCGAGAACCAACTTGACCTTGACCTTTGCTGGCATCTGGGAAGAGAGGTTGTTGTTGCATCGGAAAAACCCCAGAATTCTGCTGCTGCCCGAGTTGCACACCGAAGACATGACGCTGAGTATTGGGACCTGACGCACTCCAACCTGCGCCATGGAGAGCAGCACTAGGTTGACCTTGTGGCCCAAAACCCCAGCCCTGGCCAAACTGAGACGGACCTTGACCGCCATGAGGAGGACCCTGAAAACCTTGAGCGCCGCTTCCACCCTGGAACCATGGAACTCTGCCATCATCCTGGAAAAAACCTCCGTTGTGGAAACCACCGCTGTGCTGAATGAAACCACCCTTCTTTTGAGCCCTGCCCTTGCTGTCCATCGTCTCCCTCCTGCGCGCAACGACCTGAGCGTACAAAGGTCGCCCGTGTGCTAGGGTTTGGCCGCCACTGTCGTCACGAAAACGCGGAGGCAGCGTTCCTCTTCGCGACAGTAGCAAACCAACAGCAGAGCGCAACCCTACACGAACCCATCTTGGACCGTCCCTTAGCCATGTGCAAGCTGCAGAACTCCGGCCCACCAAAGGAGCAACGTCGCGGCCCACGGAAGAAACCAAGTCGCGGTCCACCGCAGGAACCGGATCGGCAGATGCAAGATTCGAATTTTGAACGTCGTCTCCTACCTCCAGACGCCGGCGGCCGTCGCCGGAAGAAGCCGTGGCCACAGTGACTGGGCAGTCACCAAGAGTCAGGGGCGGTGAGATCCTCTTCGGTGGTAGAGGACCATGCCAAACCTCGGCGGGATTACGGCCGGCAATCATGGTCTTGACGAGTTGTCTGGCGAGGGCCGTCGGGCGATCCATGGATGTCGGTGTGGAGAATGCCAGAACCTTGCTCCACGCGCTCGGGTTGTCCACCACATCTGAAGTCGCAGCCATTTCTTCTTTGGAGAAACCTGCATCTGCTGCAAGTCGAACCAGAGACGCTGTCGAGATTGAGTCCGGCGATGACGAACATGGCATGGGTTCTGCGCCGTTGCCCCAGAACTGAGACGACGATCCAACCGGCCTAAGGCCGTGTAAAGGATCGCCATTACTCAGTGAGGGCTGTGCCAGCGTCGCCCATGTCACTTCCTCCTCCGGCTGCTCATCTTCTTCAGCGAATTCCCCCTCTTCCGATGATGGCTCTTCAGGATGTGGTCCACCGCCTACCTCCTCCGAGGTCAGGACTGAAGCCCACCGGCGGCGTATCTCACCGACGGGCGCGATCCGCAGGTGCCGCACCATACGTTCCTGATCACCTATCTCGGTATGCCACTCTCCATCACCCGGCCATATCACGGGTGCTTATCAAGAGATCATCAAGTGCTAGAAGAACAGATCTCGGTATATGACAATATCTAAGTAGAATATTTAATGATAAATGAGAATAGCAATATCCCAATGCAACCTCGGCCAAAGGAACTATCACGATCCGACGATAAATCTCAACACGAGATGGGAGGGGATCTCCCCTAGGGTTCTGTCCTTGGACCAGAAAACACACGATAAACTAATCTAATCCCCCCATACAAGGGGCGATGCCGCCCCTCATGTATAGGCACGCAGGCCCACTCCAACGTGGTGTATGTACGCTGCGCAGTGCGCACACACCTATCCTCTGGTTTGACTCAACCAAACTAGATAGAAGGACTCAACCAGTGCACGTATGCACTAACCAAAACAAAGAGACCTGGATTATATAATATTAAAACTGAATGGACTCTATTCAATAAACAAATCTGGCTGGAGCTCTTTTGTATTACTTGATCTTCACGTGCATGGATCCAACCATAATAAAATTGCTTGAGATCTGTTCTGACACTTCTAGCTTCCTGTAGAAATTAATTCCTTCGAAAATATTCTTGCTTGGCCTCACATCAGTAGTATTAGATAATACACATCTCTTTATCTCTATTTTCTTTCGATCAAATAAAAATGAACCAAGTTGAATAATTTGAGGAGTCATGGACTCATCACTTGCAGTGGCCGTCGTCTCCCTCCGGTGCTTGCTTCTAGATTTCACCGAATTCTGGTGGATGGATGGATGGATGGATGGATGGATGTGGCGGCCGTTGGGGCTATGAGCTATTTATTGACCGAAGAAACCCTATTCCAAAGGGGAGGTCGAACCACCCTGGAATGGGCTGGGCTGATCCGCACAGGGGGTGGGCCGATCGGCCAAGGCCCATCCTGGCCTGACCCAGATCCGTCTTCCTCAGCGTGACTTCTCTAGGCTCTTGAACCTTCTGCTCCTTTGCATATGGACTTTAGACGTCATTATCCCCGCGATCAAGATAGGGGTACTTGTCGCATCAACTCCGATCTTTTATCTTGGTTCTCGGGAATATCTTGCAATTGCATCTTGGTCCTTGCCACATTTGGAAGCAAGTTCATCTTGTATTCGCATGCGAACGGAGTCCCTTGATCTTCTTGCATAGCGTCTTCCGAACTTGGTGCAAACTTATCCACGAAGCATATGATTTCCTACATAAATATTATACTTCCAAAAGCACATGCAAATGCGAACTTGTTACATCATAAGGCTGCCTAGTGGCGTGTCAGTTCCACATTAAAGCTGAAACCTTTATGTAACAAGTGTTCTAGGGGTGTCATAAATGAGCATCAACAGTTAGCACGGGTGGACTCTGACAAAACTTGGTCGGGGTACAATTTTCGGGTCGACAAGTTGTCACAAGATTTCTTCGATGTCTCACTAACTGTGCAAGTGGGATATGGATCTCGCGCTCTATTCTAGATGGATCGTTGGCTAAACAGTTGTTCCATTCGTCAGTTAGAACCAGATCGATCTTTGGGACATGGTTCCTCCTCTCACTAGAAGGTCTCGTACGATTCGGGGTGCGCTCCAGGGTAAACACTGGTGAGGGTTATTGCCTTCGCTCGGACTGTGTGTGTGATCGTCCAATACCTTCATCTCTGGCTACGTGACTTCCACCTATCTGACCAGCCAGACAAGTTCATCTGGAAGTGGTCATCTTCAGGGGAGTTCTCCTCGAGTTCAGCGTACCGCGCGCTGTTAGTGGGGGGAACTAACCTTGCGGGTGCGGATTGCATTTGGAAGATTCAGGCACCTGGAAGGTGCTGCTTCTTTGGTTGGTTTGTCTTACATGGTCGTTGTTGGACCTCGAATCGGCTGTGTCGTCATGGCTGCGGGATACGAATGATTGCACGTTGTGCGCACAGGAGGTCGAAACTTTGGATCATTTGCAGGTCGAGTGTATCTACAGTCGCGAAACGTGGTTCAGAATTCTACATTACTTCGGCTTACATGATTTGACACCACAGGTGGAGTTGCCTTTCTTCAAGTGGTGGTTAGGTATCAGGAAACGGGTACACAAGCTTCACCGCAAAGGGTTCGACTCTCTGGCCCTTCTGGTAATTTGGTCGTTATGGAAGGAGAGAAATCGTCGTGTCCATGACAGGGTTGCGCTTCAGCCGGTGGCGCTTGCACCACTGATTCTCGAAGAAGCGCAGAGGTGGGGTCGTGCTAGTTTCGTCAAGATTGGCTCCCTTGGTCGTCTTAGATTGTAATCTATCTTTTCTAGGCGTGTGGCATTTTCCTCTTGTTTTGTTGGTGTTGTTCTTTTGTTAAGACTTTGTATCCAAACTTCTTCTCTTCTTAATGAAAAACGTGTTATGCACGTCTTTAAAAAAAGTAGACCCTGTAGAATCATCTTATTAGCGATGCTAAAACATTGAATTCATATCTTTCAATCAGTTCTTCGTATCTTTAACTTGAGCCCACTAGTATATGGCAGTTGGTTTTCAATGCTTGTTCCAGGTATTTTACTGAAATTTTAGGCAGTTTAATCTACGAATTATGGTGTTCCAGCCCACCCTATTTGCGTACAATGACAATGTTTGAATTGAAGCAAACTTATGCAAGTCATATTTATGTAGCCGCTTTTGATATGGTCTAGTTGTAGTTTCAGAATCAAGCTTGGTGAACTGAGCCAAGTTGCCGGAACTTATAGTATGCTACAACATTCTGTAATAACTTCTGAAAAAAAATGGTTAAATGTGTATCCGAAAGTATATGCTGACTTGCTGAGTGGTCTTCTGTGAAACCAAATGTTGATTGGTTTGCACCAGATACACTTCTGAATTTAAAACTGTACCAATGTCCAAATAATTTTCTTATAGGAGTGTCTATTGGTTTTCTTTTAGTTCCCAAAATTTCACCAACTATATGTCACATCAATCTCCGGACACTATAGGAATATTAAATATAGATTAATGACAAAATTCATTCTACAACCCCTACTTTAATTTTCGAGACGAAACAAGTCTAATTATACCATGATTAGACAACGTCGTGGTACAGTAACCAATCTCTAATGACAGATTTAATTAGACTTAATGGATTCGTCTCGCGATTTTCGGTCCATTCGTGTAATTATTTTTGTAACTAGTCTACGTTCAATACTCCTAATAGATCTCGAAAGATGACCCAAAAGTTTCACCTCACGAACTAAACGGGACCATAGAATAGAACGAAGTTTAGGTTGCACTTGCACCTGACAACAGTACATGATGCCTGGCATGAAATTTTCTTCACGCATATCAGCAAGATGGATTTTCTCCCAGTTTGTTTTCACTTTGGACTCTCGCCCAGTCGCCCTATGTCATCACACATCATGTATGCCATGAGCCCATGACCATCGTCATCTTTTCCGTTTAGTATTTGGACTCTATCAACAAATCATGTGTACAGTGGGGGGTTTTAAATGGTTCGAATCGGTGCTCTGTTCGGACTCTCGTTCATATCTAAAGCGTCGATTGAGTATGAACTCTCTCGATAGTCGATTGGTATACAAAGTCACGGCAGATTGAAATCCAATAATTAGCGACAGTCTTTTTCTTGCTGCTTCCATTGTTTGGGAACCTCTGGTCGGAGCTCCATCAAGCAAAGTTGAAGATGGCGGCGGCTTTGTTGCGCCTGCGGATTTGCGGCAAGCTTCATCGAGTTGGAGACCACGCCCGTTGGCTGCCCAAGGCAGCCATGAGCACTGGTTGGCTGAAGAAGTACTGTACGGCCGCGACCTCACCGAGGTGACCGCACGCGGCGACCCCGTGGTCGGCCGGGACGCCGAGATCGACCGCGTGGTGTGCATCCTCTCCCGCAAGTCCAAGAGCAGCGCCGTTCTCGTGGGCGCTGCGGGCGTCGGCAAGACTGCCATCGCCAAGGGCCTCGCCAAGGGAAGGGTGTCCGGCCCCCTCGCCGGCGCGCGGCTCGTGGAGCTGAGCGTCCCGGCGCTGCTCGCCGGATCCAAGTGCGTCGGCGTGCTCGAGGAACACGTGACAGAAGTGATCAGGGAGGCGGAGGCCGGCGGGCGCGGGGGGAAGAAGGTTGTGCTGTTCGTGGACGAGATCCACATGCTGATCGGCGCCGGGAGCTACAATTCTACAAAGGCAGCAAGACGGACGTGGCCGACATGCTGAAGCCGGCGCTGGCGAGGGGCCGCCTCCTCTGCCTCGGCGCCACCACCGACGACGAGTATCAGCGCTCCTTCGCCGCCGACAAGGCCATGGAGCGGCGGTTCCAGAAGGTGCACGTCGCCGAGCCCAGCGAGGACAGCACCCTTGCCATCCTCCGCCGATTGAAGCCGTCGTACCAGCAGCACCACGGCCAGTACTGACCACGGCATGAGCATCGCGGACGAGGCGCTCGTCGCCGCCATCAGGCTCGCCGGCCGCTACATTCCAGGTACGTACCATATATAGGATTTATATATCATTACAATACACGGTTTATACCATACCCGGAGGACCCCCTGCAATACAAAACCTGGATAAGCAAATGGCTTCCACAAGCCAAACACATACACCACTTCGGCTTAGCCGCTGTTTGTTGGGCCATCTGGAAAAGTAGAAACAAAGCCATCTTTGACAAGCATTTGATAAAACACCCGGCTAATGTTGTGGTACATGCTTGCGTCTTTATGTCATACTGGGCAGGGCTGTTCGGAGCGGAAGGTGGTGGCGGTGTGGCTGAAGGAATCAAGATGATGCTAGCGCTGGCGTACAAGATTCTCGCGCAGCAGAAGAACCCCGCCAATGTGAGGATGCTCCCGGCCCCGCGCGACGACCGCGCCAATAATGGAGATGCTACTTGATGTGAAATCTACACAAGGATACCATGAGAGTTTAGCTTTTGAGGATCTTTTGTAGCCGCTCACATCAGATGGAATTTGATGTAAAAACTTTGTTCGCCCAGGCTGTGCCAAGCTGACGGACAGGAGCTGATCTTCCTAGTTAGTCTGAGTCAGGTTAATTAGGTCGGTTAACAAGCTAAGCTGGTGCTTAAGTAGGTGCCCCCCTCTGATTTTTCTTCCTTCCAAAAACTCTGTCTTTGTAAGAACGCCTGGTATTTCCGTTTCGCAATGGAAATGGGGGAGAGCCCTCGATTCGAAAAAAAAAATATAAGCATTCGTTGACTTTTGCTGAGTACATTTGACCATTCAAAAAAATTATGACAATATTATTTATTTTGTTATGATATGTTTTATCATGGTATATATTTTAAGTATATCATAATTGTTTTTACATTTTCACAAATTTTTTAAATAAGACGAATGATCAAATGTGCACTACGAAAACCGAAAAATGTTTATATTTAGGAACGGAGGGAGTATATCATTACAATACAAATCCATACTGTATATAGGACGATACTGTTAGCATTAATCTTGATTTGCATGTGTGTTAGATTTATTTAGGCCGTGCGTGGTGTGTGGCATGTGGCGTGCGTCGCGCGTGTGTGCATGTGTTCACGCTGGTTCAGTTAGTTTGTTAGGGAGGTGCATCGCTGGGTGAGGTAGCTGCTGACGGTAGAAGTGGAGGAACGCAAGGCTCAGGAAGAGACCGGTTCTCACGGAGGAGTGCGTGGCTCAGAGAGCGTGGAGACGAACGGTTCGCCCGGGAGAGCGCGCGTACGTGCGCGTGAAGATCGACCGAGTGTGTTGCGTGTGGGCGCTGCGTCGCCAAAGAGGGCACAAAAGGCCATGTACAGTTTGTTTGTAATTTGTTCCAGTCTTTGAGATGAAGAAATAGCCAAGATACAGGCCGTTCGTCGGCCGCGGCGTTCGTCGCCGGAAGTCATTGTTCTTCTTCCTCCTTGCGTCCGTGCGCGAGGGCGAGTGTTCTCAGGGCTAGGTTCCAACAATAGGTATCAAGAGCTAGTTCATCATGGGATTCGTTCCCGTCGTCAGAGGCGCGCTGGTGGTGGCCGACGGCGTGATGGCGTCAAGTGGTGGCGGTGAGGCGAGGTCGCCGGGTCGTGTGTCGGCTTGTGCATGGTTGCTAATGGTGATGCTGCGGCAGTGGATCGTGCGTCGATCCTGTCGGGCGTGATGTGCTCGACGGCGTGTGTCGCCAGAGCCGAAGAAGACGGCGTGTGTCGCCGGAGCCGTAGACGACGATGTGTGCAGATGTCAGGCGTGTGTCGCCGACGTCGATGGAGCTCGGCGTGTGTCGCTGAGGAAGCAGGCGTGTGGCGCCGACGGAGGAGCTTGGCATGTGGTGCTGAGGAAGAAGAAGGTTGTGACGTTCGCGCTGTGATGTGCACCGTGGGGTTCGCGTCGAGTCTCATGGCCGTGACGGCGGTCGTGGCGGCGATGATGACGGGAGTGGCGGCATCAACTCCAGCGCCGCAAGCGTGCAGTGTTCGCGCGGAGATGAGGCATGGTACGGTGATCAAGTCACGTCAAGAGGCCGTAGCGGGGGCACTACCGGATTCGAAGCCTCTGCCGAGAGCCCCAATCCTCTCGGCAGAGGCCCTTTTCCTCTCGGCAGAGCCTCTGCCGAGAGGAAGGTCTCGGCAGAGGCCACTCGGCGGATTCCAGCCGGCAAAGGCCCCTTTGCCGAGAGCCACGCCGGATCCTCTCGGCGCACATGTGCCGAGAGCAGGGATGGCTCTCGGCAGAGAGATTTTCACAACATAAAAAAAAATAGTCGGGCAGCGGGCCCACCGGCCGGCCACCCTGGCCCCCACCGCCGCCGCCACCACCACCCGCAACCACCAGCACCACCCACCACCGCCAGCACCGCCCGCCGCCGCCACCCCCAACAAGAAGACCGCGTCGAGAGGAGGAGGCCGCGCCGGGAGAGAGAGAGAGGGAGAGAGAACTAACCCGGATCCGCCGCCACGTCGGAGGAGGCCGTGCCAGGAGGACGAAGGACGCCGGATCCGGCGCCGCACCGCATCCACCGCTGCACCGGGAGGAGGGAGGCCGCCACGCTAGGAGGAGGAAGGATCCGCCGCGCCGGGAGGAGGGAGGATACGCCGCGCCGGGAGGAAGGAGGATCTACCGCGCCGCGTCCACCTCCGCCACCACACCTCACTCCGACGAGGGAGCTCGAGCCTCCGCCACGCCGATACGTCGCCGTCCTCTTTTGCGCCGCCACCGCACCTCACCCCGCCGCTGCTCCTCACCGCCGGTGAGGGGCGAACGGAGGGGGGAGGGGAGGCAGATGAGAGGGATGGGTGGGGAGGGAGGGGAGGTGACTCCGCCGCCGGCACCGGGCCGGAGGAGAAAGGGGGCGGCGCCGGGAGGCCGGGAGCAGGGAGGGAGAAGGGGGCCGCGCCGGGAGAGGAGGGAGAAGGAGGCTAGGGTTTCGTCGGCCTTTATACCTCGAGCGAATCGACGGGGTGAATGAGGGCCGTCGATCCGGAGATCGACGACTCCAGGCGCCCGTCGGATAAATGGGCTCGCATTCGGCCCAGGTGGGCGAGGCGCGTGGGCCGATCCGGCGGCCTGCTCGTCGGTTTGCGGGCTTCGAGCTCAGTCTGGGTGAGATCTTTGCCGAGAGGAATATTCACGGCAAAGAAAATTTTTAATCAAACTAATTATTAAAAATAGCAAACAAATCCAAAAAAATCTAAAATTTAACATGACACCAGTTATGTTGTATATCACTAATAGAAAAGTTTTTGTAATCAAACTCAAATTTGAATTGCTCTAAGACTCCAAACCTAGTGACATTAGTTCAAATTCTTAGAAACTTCTCGTGAGATATTCCGGTTTCTAAACAACGTATGTGTCGAAGTGTTCAAAACATTCTCAATTTTTTACCACAACCTCCACATATGAGATCATGATCACTCGACAAATTTCGTGATTTTCAAACTTCATTTGAATTTTATACAATTTTAAAACCTTTCTACGACATGATCTTTATCATGACCAGATAACAATATGTTCGAATTTTAGTTTCATTTCATGTACATGGTCTTAGAGATGTCTCATGAACATGAATATCATTTTTTCACCAACTTTACTCTAGGATTTCATGCACTTGCAGTTCATATCGGACGTGTACGAAAAAAATACCTAGAATGATGTAAAATTGTTAAATATAGCAAACAAAGTTAAAATTGTGTCAAATTTGAGCATAAGTTTTGTATAAGTGTATGTTGAGTATAGAAAAATTTTTGAGACAAGAAAGTGATTTTTTCTAATTTCTTTGCCGATAGCTAAAAAAATGCTCTCGGCAAAGAATTTCTTTGCCGAGAGCTTTTGCTTTGCCGAGAGTTTTTTTTCTTTGCCGAAAGCTTTTTATTTGGCTCTCGGCAAAGCTCGAAGCTCTCAGCAAAGGCTCAGTTTCCCGTAGTGGGGCCTAGGCGGCAACGACAACGACGGAAGGTGCAGCATCAAGTTCGGTAACGGCGAGCGCATGACGGCCTGAAAGAGGAGCTGCTCATCGTGACAGCCGACGAAGAGTACGTGAATGATGCAAGTCAAGATTAGGGGAGGCATTGTTAGCATTAATCTTGATTTGCATGTGTGTTAGATTTATTTAGGCCGTGCGTGGTGTGTGGCATGTGGCGTGCGTCGCGCGTGTGTGCATGTGTTCACGCTGGTTCAGTTAGTTTGTTAGGGAGGTGCAAGGCTGGGTGAGGTAGCTGCTGACGGTAGAAGTGGAGGAACGCAAGGCTCAGGAAGGAGACCGGTTCTCACGGAGGAGGGCGTGGCTCAGAGAGCGTGGAGACGAACGGTTCGCCCGGGAGAGCGTGCGTACGTGCGCGTGAAGATCGACCGAGTGTGTTGCGTGTGGGCGCTGCGTCGCCAAAGAGGCCTACAAAAGGCCATGTACAGTTTGTTTGTAATTTGTTCCAGTCTTTGAGATGAAGAAATAGACAAGATACAGGCTGATCGTCGGCCGCGGCGTTCGTCGCCGGAAGTCGATCATTGTTCTTCTTCCTCTTGCGTCCGTGCGCGAGGGCGAGTGTTCTCAGGGCTAGGTTCCAACACATACTTCCCCGACAAGGCGATCGATCTGGTCGACGAGGCGTGCGCCACGGCGAAGCTGCAATCTGATACGCCCCCAGACCAAACTGTCGGGCCCGACCACATAGCGCAGGTCGTGAGCAAATGGACGGGCATCCCGGTGACGAGGCTGGGGCAGGACGAGCGGAGGGGGCTGCTCGACCTGCCGGAGAGGCTGCGCCAGCGCGTCGTCGGCCAGGACGAGGCGGTCAGCGCCGTCGCCGACGCGGTGATGCGGTCGCGGTCGGGGCTCGGCAACCCCAAGCAGCCGTCCGGCTCGTTCCTCTTCCTCGGCCCCACGGGCGTCGGCAAGACGGAGCTCGCCAAGGCCCTCGCCGAGCAGCTCTTCGGCGACGAGAAGCACCTCGTCCGCATCGACATGTCGGAGCACGCCAGCACCGGCTCCATCACCCGCCTCATCGGCGCACCTCCAGGGTACGTACGTGCCCACGCCAAGCGCCGCGCCCATAACGATGTTGTTTCATACTCCTGACATAACGATGTAAATGTAGGTTTGTCGGGTACGAGGAGGGAGGGCAGCTCACGGAGCAGGTGCTGCGGCGGCCCTACAGCGTGGTGCTGTTCGACGAGGTGGAGAAGGGGGACGACGCCGTGTTCAACCTCTTCCTGCAGATCCTCGACGACGGCTGGCTCACCGACGCAAAGGGCCGTACCGTCGACTTCACCAACACCATCGTCATCATGACCTCCAATCTCGGCGCGCATCACCTGGAGGACCCCGATGCCGACCCTGCTCGCGAGCGCGTCCTCGCCGAAGTGAGGAGCCGCTTCCGGCCGGAGCTCGTGAACCGGCTTGACGAGATGGTGGTGTTCCACGGCCCTGTCGTCTTCGTCCGCCGCGGACGAGCTGCTGCGGAAGGTAGCCAGGTTGCAGCTCAAGGACGTCGCCGCGCGCCTCGCCGGCAAGGGCATCGGCCTCGACGTCACCGACGCCGCCCTCGACGTGATGCTGTCCGAGACAAGCGGCGAGGTGAAGATGTAAGGCGCCAGGCCGATCAGAAGGTTCGTGCAGAAGGTCGTCGTGACGAGGATCTCGAAGATGGTGGTGCTGGAGGAGGTGCACGAGGACAGCTGCATCTCCATCGACACAGACGAGGAGGCGAAGGAACTGGTGTTCACCGTCACCAAGAAGCCGGCGGAGCAAAAGAAGGTGCGTCATCGTCGAGAACCCTGTCGACGAGAGAAAGGGAAGGAGCCTGGAGATGAGAACAAGCAGGATCTGGTGTTCACAGTCGAGAAGCCTGCAGATGAGAACAGAGGGGAGCCGGTAGTTGTCGTCATCGATCAGAAGCCTGAAAGTGAGAACAGAAAGGCCGCCTTTGAGAAGTCTGTAAACCCTGCAGTTGCCATGGAGAATTTTGCAAACGAGCAAATAGAGTTGGTGGTCTCCGTCGAGAAGCTGTAGCGAACATGGCCTCATATGTCATTTGTTCAAATTTGATTTTAGTGATTAATGACAACATGATCAATGGGACTAACTATATTGTTGAGCATGTCTTTGTAGACATTTCTAGGTCCCAAGTATGCAAAAATACCACATGCCAAAATGAGAAGATTTTGAGGGTCTAAACCGCAAAAGAAGAAGAAAAGAAATGCCACCATCGGATGAACCGACGGTATCTTGGAAACAAACGTCGGTGCAATGACCGGATAAAGTGATACACTGCGGAGGAAAACCCAAGTCAGCATAGACCACCGGATGAACCGACGCCCCTATTTCTAGTTGCACCGGATGAATTTCTGGAGAAGAAGCAGCACTGTTAGTAGCACCGGATGAACCGACAGTCCATCAGTGGGCACTGTCGGTCTATCCGATGGATCATAAAGACAAGACAGAGAGGAGCCAGCGCAGGAGGCAGTAGCACCGGATGAACCGGCGGAGCATGCAGCGGTTCATCCGGCGGCCGTATGTTTGCTAATAGAGAGGTTTTTGCCGCGGAGTCTTCAGCACCGGATGAAACGACGCACCGTCGGTTGAAGCGTCGGATGAATTTCGTCAGCAGAACTGCAACGGCTAAGTGACGTGGATGGGGCACTGGATGAACCGATGGCCGTGGAATACTAGCATCGGTTCATCCGATGCTATATTTTTCAGTGGCCATTAGCCAACGGCTCTTTGGGCGTCTTGGGCTATTTATACCCCCTCCACTCACCCATTTGAAGAGGTTGGATGCTGAGGAATACCAGAGGAGTTCAAGACACATAGAAGACCATATCCAAGCCATCTATGTGCTAAATTGTTCATCTATAGACTTGCACATGCTTTGTGTGTGTGCTTAGTGTTAGGCTTAGCTTAGAGTTGAGTGAGTGCAAGGCGTGCCTACCTTGCGAGGTGATTCTTGAGTGGATCAAGCTGTACGAGGTGCGCCGGAAGTCTTGGAGCCTAGGTGGCTCTCCGGCAAACGTCTTCGACCCTCCGGCTTAGTGTGGAGCGGCGAGGACACTTTGTGCGGGAGACGTGGAGACCCCTTCCCTTGGTGGAGAAGCTCCTTAGTGGAGGCGGCATCAACGTGGCCAAGGGAGCTTGGCGAGTGCCTTTGTGGCGAGCTTTTGTGGCTAGTCAAGTGGTGCTCTTGGAAGAGACTTGGTGACCGGGAAGCAATACTCTTGTGTGGAGTGCTTCAACAACGTAGACTAGGGGTGGCTTAGTGCCTACCGATACCACGGGATAAATCGCGTGTCAAGAGTTTGCTTCCTCTCATCCCCTTTACGTTTCCGCATTACTCTCTTACAATCATTGCTTGTTTTTACTTTTCTAGAGTAGTATCTTGTTAGGATTGGCTATAGGTTGCAAAACTTGTTTTGGGATGGGAGTTTCACAGTAGAATAATCTTAGTTGCACATCTAAATAGTATGTTCTAGTTTATGTTTTATGTAAAATAGTGAAAGTCATAGGTTATGGTTTTAAGTTGCCTAATTCACTCCCTCCTCCTCTTATGCTACGAGCATTCGATTCTTTACAGAAGCCGCAGACGAGGAGAAGGAGCCGGAGAAAGAAGATAGAAGTTGAGGGTTCACCCTCTGATGAGAACAGGGAGGAGCAGGTAGTTGTCGGTATCGATCAGAAGCCTGAAAGTGAGAACAAAAAGGCCACCTTTGAGATGTCTGTAGACCCGGTAGTCGTCATTGAGAATTCTGCAAACGAGCAGATGGAGCTGGTGGTCTCCGTCGAGAAACCGCGGACAAGGAGGAGCCAGGGAAAGAAGATGGCAGCTGAGGGTTCACCCTCTGATGAGAACAAGGAGGAGTAGGTAGTTGTCGGCATCGATCAGAAGCCTGAAAGTGAGAACAAAAAGGCCGCCTTTGAGAAGTCTGTAGACCCAGTAGTCGCCATTGAGAATTCTGCAAACGAGCAGATGGAGCTGGTGGTCTCCGTCGAGAAGCCGCGGACAAGGAGAAGGAGCCGGAGAAAGAAGATGGAAGCTGGGGGTTCACCCTCTAATGAGAACAGGGAGGAGCCGGTAGTTGACGGCATCGATCAGAAGCCTGAAAGTGAAAAGGCCGCCTTTGAGAAGTCTGTAGACCCGGTAATCACCATAGAGAATTTTGCAAACGAGAGCAGATGGAGCTGGTGGTCTCCATTGAGAAGCCGCAGAAAGAAGATGGAAGCTGGGGGTTCACCCTCTGATGTAAACAACACAGAATGACACGTACACGGATTGATAAATCCGGAGGGGGTTTTTTTTCAGGAAAGGCAAAAGCCAACCTGAACTTCAGAATGGTAGATCGTAGCTTCCTTTTTTTAGAGCCGAAGATTGTAGTTTCCAAAAGATACACCTTTTTTTAGGAAACAAGGATATTATATACAGATGTGTCTTTCAGCACGCGCATACATACATTTTACCAAAACTTTGTCTATTCAAATTTCAAAATGCACATTAGCTTGTATCTAACATCTCAAGGACCAAACATTTTGCTGCAAGGCTCTGCACTGCTATTATATGTCTTGATTTAATCAAGGATGATCATACAACGATGACTGAAAAATGCATGAATGATATGTGGGATTTGATCATCGGAGGCCGAGAGCTAGAAGATCAATTCTCCAGCAAAGTGAGCCCATCTGAAATTCGGCCCGATCTATAATGCATCCTTTCACCCAGTTTCAGCCCAAAAATTGGATGTCCCACACCACTAGTGAAGAAGTATGAAGCGAAATAGAGGCCTACTTGTCCTTACCATCGGAGCAATCCCCTTTCCAAGAAGAACATTGAACACAAGGCATGTATTTCAACACACCCTTAAGTCTAAAACTGTAACTAATTACTGTGACCCTTGAATTTAAAGGATGTAAGTATGAGTAGTTGGTACTGATAAGAATGCATTTGGTAGAGCTCCATCTGATTCTCTATTGGAGTTGTTTCTACAAGAGAAGTGTTTCTGCGGCTGAAAGTGATTCTCTTTGATTCTCTAGCATAAAGTCTTAAACTCAGGAAGAAGAATAACTTCACAGAATCAGAAGAAGCCACCTTTCAGCTTCCAGCCTCTTAGTTCATTTCAAAGAATAACTTTACAGAATCAATAGATAATCACTATTCTCTGAAAAATTGTTTGGCAGAGCTCCTGCTGGAATCAACAGAGAATCAGCTTTGTGAGCTCTGTCAAACGCGCTCTGCTTTGCAACTTTAAATCATCATTTAATTTTGCTGATCTAAATACAAGTTAGTGTTTAAACTAGAAAAGTAACTAAAGTTCAAACAAGTTCGTGCGTTTGTTCAGTTGGATCTACATTGATTTTACAAGTCGGTGCCAGGAGGAACCTGCTGAATGATCAGACAACGATGACCGAAAAAATGCAGAAGTGAGCCCGCCTGAAATTCGGGCTGATCTACCAAGCAGGGAGGGGGGGTTCTATGCGTAGCGACTATATGTCGCGCCTGCGATGGTTAACAAACCATCGCGGCGCGGGCGCGGGGGCACGTGGGATTTCGGGGTTTTTTTTTCCTTTTTCAGTTTTTTCTATTTTTTCTTTTTATTCTTCTTTTCTTTTTTATTTTTATTTTTATTTTATTTTTTGTTTCTTTTTACTTATTTATTTCTACTCTTTTCTTTTTATTCTTCTTTTCTTTTCTATTTTCTTTTTCTTTTTTGTTTCTTTTTATTTCATCTTTTCTTATTTATTTATATTTCTTTCTTTTTATTCTTCTTTCTTTTTATTTTTTATTTTTTTATTTCTTCTTTTCTTATTTATTTACTTATTTCTATTCTTTTCTTTTTATTCTTTTTTCTTTTCTATTTCCTTTTTATTTTTATTTTTTTGTTTCTTTTTTATTTCTTCTTTTCTTATTTATTTATTTGTTTCTATTTCTTTCTTTTTATTCTTCTTTTCTTTTCTATTTTATTTTTCTATTTTTTGGTTTTTTATTTCTTCTTTTCTTATTTATTTATTTCTATTTTTTGTTTTCTATTTTATTATTTATGTTTCTATTTTCATTTTTTTACTTCTTCTTTCTTTTGTTTTTATATATATTTATTTATCCCTATTTGTTTATTTATGTTTTCTATACATATTTGTTCTTCTTTTCATATATTTATTCTCTGCGTAAGTATATTTGTTTAGTCTTAATTAATATTTTTATTTGGTCTTAGTGAATATTTGTTCGCACGTATTTGTTCGGCTCGAGCGAATGTTTGTTCAGCTCCGGTGAATATATTTGTTTGGTCTCAGTGAATTTTTGTTCGGTCCAAGTGAATTTTTGTTCAGCCTAGTGAATATGTTTGTTCGGGCCTAGTGAATATGTTTTGTTCGGCCCTAGTGATTTTTTGTTCTTCCCAAGTGAACTTTTGTTCGGCCCCAATAAATATGTTTTTATTTTTCTTTTTATTTTCTTTTTATTTTTTTATTTTTCTTATTTCTCTTTTATTTCTTCCAATCTTATTTCTATTTTTGTTTTCTGTTTTTTATTTTGTTCGTACAAACATATACGCTTGTTCTGATTAACAAGCTAACTTGTTCCTACAAACATATATGCTTGTTCTGATGAACAAGCTAACTTGTTCCTACAAACAGATATGATTGTTCCGAGGAACAACTTGGTTCCTTGACTTGTAGATGCTTGCTCTAATGAACAAATTAACTTATTCGTACAAACATATATGCTTGTTCTAATGAACAACTGTACTTGTCTTTCAGTTTCATCATTTTGTTCCATGAAAATTCACTTTGTCTTAAACAATGTTAATCTTGTTCGTATAAATATATACGCTTGTTCTGATGAACAAGCTAACTTGTTCCTACAAGCGCATGTGTTTGTTCTAATGAACAAGCTAATTTGTTCCTGCAAACATATATGTTTGTTCTGATGAACAAGCTAACTTGTTCCTATAAACATATACGTTTGTTCTGATGAACAAACTAACTTGTTCCTACAAACATATATACTTGTTTTGATGAACAAGCTAACTTGTTCCTACAAACAGACATGATTGTTCTGATGAATAAGCTAACTTGTTCCTACAAACAGACATGATTGTTCCGAGCAACAACTTAGTTCCTTGACTTGTACTGTAGATGCTTGCTCTGATGAACAAATTAACTTATTCGTACAAACATATATGCTTGATCTATTGAACAACTGTACTTGTTTTTCAGTTTCATCATTTTGTTCCATGAAAATTCATTTTGTCTTAAAAATTATTAATCTTGTTCGTATAAATATATACGCTTGTTCTGATGAACAATCTAACTTGTTCCTACAAACACACATGATTGTTCTGAGGAAAAACCTAATTAATTTTTGGTATTTAAAAAATGTTTTTTAAAATATTTTATCAAAACATAGTCAAGTGGGATCTTATTTGAAAGATCTCGACACAAAAATCTATTTTTGAAATCCGAATTTAATTTAGACGCACGGTTTATCAATTATAACTTTTTAAAATTCTAGATGAGATTAGTTTGCATGGCCGCCCGCCTCCCGCTGCTGCTCCGCGCCCACCGCTGCCCCGCGCCCCGGCGCGATGGGTTCCTACCCATCACGCCTGCGATGCATATTCGCACCCGGTTCTATGCGGCATGCCGCTACCGCAAGCCCATTAAGTTTCTTAACTTTAAAACACGTTAGGCCCATTTAAAAGTTCAAACCAACATTTCAACAGACCAGTTCAAACATTTGTCACACCCGAATTTAAAGGCAAATTCGAATGCTCATATTATATGTGTGCCAGGATCAAAGTTTCACACATATAACGACTCAGTGATAACCAAAACACAATACCATAACGTAAAGAGAGTATTAAACTTTATTACAGACCAAAATGTCTCATAAATGAACTAATTATTAATGAATAGCAACGCAGCGGATGGGGTCAACACCACAGGCAGCTGACTGGTGGCACGCCCGCCTAGAATTCGTCGAAGTCTCCAGAGAAATCTTCAAATCTCTCCAAATCTGAACAGCATCCGGATTGTGTCGTTGCAATAAATAAAACAAGCGTGAGCATATGCCGTACTCAGCAAGCGGAAACATAACATAACATGCAAGACTTTATAGTGGAGGCTGATGGGTTTAAGCATTCAGCATTTTAGTTGGTCAAATTTTATTAGCAACATAAATACTAGTAAGTGTAAGTTTATACCAAACCCACAATTATCATAAGAGAAATATCAACATAAATATAGATGCATCAAGTTAATCATTGACTTCCATAGTTTAATCATGTGAGGGTCCAGGCCGCTCGTGACCGTGAGCACGGCTAATCGATTAGTTTTACACTCTGCAGAGGTTGTACACTTTCACCACAAGTCGCGTAAAAGTTCTAGGAACTTTGAACCCAACCATGCGATGCCGGCCAAGCATCATACCACACTACCTAGGTGTGATTGCATAGGGACGCTACGAGGCCTTTACAAAGTTTCCCCAGTGTGAAGCAACCCGCGAAGGTTCCGAGTCGTTGCAGAGTATAAAGTCCCCTAGTAGGACCGTGTCTTAGCAAAGCCCACTCCCTACTTGAGCGAGTCTATACCCCACTGGCGCTCCCCCTTGCCCTTATCAGGTAAGATCACCCCAACACTAGAGTCACTAATTAATTAGCTAAGGCAGAGCCATGTACCCTTGTGGTTGCACTGTTATCCTGGGTGGTCGCTCTATGTTCCATTTAAACAAGGTGATCTTGTATTAATGAAGGTATAGCATAAATAAATCAAGTTTCATGAAAGTTTCATTAATACCATCCACCAAGTTAAGCATAACGAGAGCTACCCAATAATAAAGTAAATACCCAGGTTTGTTCAAGGTAAAGGGATAAAAATAATCTAGTCATGTCCTTAAAAAGGGTCCCATCAATTTAATGCAAGCAAAAATAAGAATAGTGAATTAAATGCATGTTGTATAGGTAAACGGGTATACATCAAGGTAGACTTGCCTTTAACAGATCCATGTTGCTGTTCAGACACTTGAGCTTCTTGGTCTTCAAATCCTTCAGCCCAAACGTTCTCTACGCATCACATCAAGTACATACAAGCAAACAATGGAATAAAATAAGAAACAATCACCAAACAGTAAGATCAAAGCAAAACAGGGACAAAAAGCTATTCTACTCTTCGATACGATCGTTTGGACATAAAGAACGCGAAAAACGGAGTTAAAACGGAGAAGATATGGCTAAAAGAGGATTGAAGGGCATAACTGTGAAGAAACTAAGGTTCCAGGGACCTATCTGCAAGAAACCGAGGGCTAAAACGTAAAAGAACTTTAAAATAGAGGGGCTTGATTGAAAAACTATAGATTGGACCTCGGGCACTAATTCTATAAAAACCAGGGGTTAAAACAAAAAGAAAAAGAATCTAACTGTAAGGGTCTTTATATGGTGGGAGGACCGGCTTGGAATTTTGAAAAGAACAGGGGTGTTTTTGAAAGATTGCACGGTCAAGTGGGGTTAGACTAGTTTGACCGGTACGTTGACTCGAGCCGGATCAATCTTGGCCGCTGGATCTGGTTTGGACGGCTGAGGAGCTGCGCAATCGGCTGGCGGCGACGCGAACGGCGGCGAGCGGCGGTGCAGGGGCTCAACTCCGGCGAGCTTGGCCGGAAACGGGCGGAAGAGCTCGGCTAGCGACGGGATCTGGCCGGGAAGGCAGCTAGGACCATGGCGAACACATCTAGGGCTTCAGGGTGGTCAGACGGGCGACGGCGACGACGCAGAGCTCGGCGAGGCGGCGATGGCGGAAAAACTCGCTCCGGCGAGCTTGCGTTTGCGCTACGGGTCAACTGGACGTAAACGCGCAGCACCTACAGGTTCCTCACCTCCACGCGGTTCTCCTGGTGCACCTCTTGACGGCTGGACAGCGGCGGACCGGCGAAACGACTGCGGCGGCGGATTAGAGTTCCGGCGCGTTGCTGTGGAGCTCGAGGCGGCGGCGGACTCGTCTTGGGGAGGAGGCAGGGGTGCTCCGCGGCTGCTTATAAAGGGCGGCGGTCCTGGCGTGCAGCGCGGGGTGACTCGGAGGCGGGGACGGGCCGGACTCGAGTTCGGTCATGGCGAGGAGTCCCGGTCGAAGACGAGAGGAAGGGGATGACGGAGCGGGGCCCACCTGTCGGCGGCTGAAGGCGAAGGTAAACGGGCGGGCCGAAGCTGGGCTGGAAGTTGCTGGGCCGGGGCATAAAGCGGGCGGGCGGAGGAGATCAAGGACGTCCAGCGGACCTTGCCTGGCGGTTTGAAAGGTGTAGAGCTGGGCCGAAAACAAAAGATGGGCCGGATAGGGTAGAAAAGGGTAGGGAGAAAAAGGAAAAGCTGTTGAAATTTTAAAATCACTCAAACACTTTGAATTCAAACTCAAATTTGAATTCAACCAAACAAAAACAATGCTCCAGCATGTATGCAATATTAAACTCCTATATTTATTTATTTAATTTTTAAAAATATATTTAAATGCCTAAAAATTCACATACTCTCTTATAATCCTTAGATTCAAAGCATTGTTTCTAAACAAATTTTATTGAAACAATTTTTTGTAAAATTAGGGTGTTACAACATTCCAACAAATCAGATTCAACATTTTCTAGAAGCCAGATCAACATTTTAAAAAAGATCAATATTTTTCTAAAACACAGCATTCAACATTTTTCATTGCTTTTGTCAACATTTGGACAAAGTTGGCTCAACATTTTTATAAAGAAGGTTCAACATTATTTATGCACGGTGTGTGTGGCCCGCGAGCAGGGGGAGCGGCGGCACACGAGTCCAACACTTTTTTCACTACATACTCGGTTAATTGGTCACTGGTCAGTTAAAAAAAATCAAACTACCAACAATACGCAGAATGACTTGTTTCTGCAAGCAAAAGGTCTCGACGTTATCGTGCAAGCAATGAAGCAAGCATCAAGGCAAGTGTGCCAATTGCCGATCAGCGAGAGCTCTTTCTAGTCGAAAGCTCCTTAGGATCATGTTCAAATTGATCTAGCCAAAGCTTTCGACTCGGTCGGTTGGGTTTTCCTTCTTGAGCTCCTTTCGGCTGTCGGCTACCCTCGCAGATGGACCGATTGGATCTCGGTCATCCTGTCCACCGCTAGCACTAGGGTGCTGCTTAACGGTTCCCTTGGGTAGCAAATCTGCCACGGTCGAGGCTTGCGTCAGGAGGATCCCCTATCCCCCATGCTCTTCGTGCTGGTCATGGAATGCTTCCATGCCCTATTCCGCAAGGCGGAAGCTCGTGATCTCCTTCTTGATCTTGGGAGGAACATCCGCTTTCGTGCCTCTCTCTACGCTGACGATGTGGTCGCCTTCTTTTCTCCGGTCGAGCTCGATCTGCGGGTCGTCAAGGCGGTGTTGTCGCTCTTTGAGAGCGCGGCTGGCTTGGCGGCAAACTATACCAAGAGCCAGGTCTACCCTATAAACTGCTCTGAGGATCACTTGTCTCTAGTCCGATCCATTCTCTCCTGCACGATCACCGACTTCCCTTGCACCTATCTTGGGGGTACCCCTTTCTATCAAAAGGCTACCCAAATCGGCTTTGCAGCCACTGGTCGATAAGGTCGCTAGGCGCCTGCCCCCTTGGCAGGGCAGACTGTTGAGCCGCAGTGGCCGCTTCGTTCTTGCCAAATCCACTCTCTCTGTCATCCCGGTCCACATTTCGATGGCGATTTCCATCTCCCCCTGGGCACTACGCGCGGTCGAAACCCTCATCCGTGGCTTCCTCTGGTCCGGCACAGAGGTGGCCTCGAGTGGTCGTTGTCTGGTCGCTTGGGTGAACGTCACCTGCCCCACTCGCTACGGAGGGCTCGGCCTGCCCAACCTCCGTGTCTTTGGTACTGCGTTGCGTCTCCGTTGGCTGTGGCTAGCGAGGACTGACCCGGACAGGACTTGGGCGGCGTTCCGCTTCCCTGTTGACAAGGCCACTCAGGCCTTTTTCAACGCCTCCATCTCCGTGGAGGTTGGGGACGGCACCCGTGCACTTTTCTGGGAGGACAGCTGGATCTCCGGGTGATCCGTCAAATTCTTGGTACCAAACCTCTGGGCCGCGGTCTCGCCTAGGGTGCGTCGGTCCCGCACTGTCGCCGAGGCCTTGCAGACGGGGGCGGCCGGGATCCGTTGGGTCGCGGATGTAACCCACGCCCGGACTGTGCAGGTGGTCTTGCAGTACCTTGTCATCTGGGACCTACTGCAGGAGGTCAGGCTCACGTCCGAACCTGACCGGTTCATTTGGAAATGGTCGCCTAGCGGAGTTTACACCTCGGCTTCGGCCTACTCCGCCCTCTTTCTTGGTCGCGTCGACATCCTCGGAGCACGGCAGATCTGGAAGGTTCACATGCCGGGGAAGTGCAAGTTCTTCGCATGGCTGGTCTTGCACGGCCGTTGCTGGACGTCGGACCGGCTACACCGTCACGGGCTTAGGGACTCGGACACCTGCGCGCTATGCGCCCAGAAATCCGAAACGCTGGACCACCTGACGGTGGACTGTGTCTTCTCCAGAGAGACCTGGCTTTTGGCTCTCAGACACATTCTCCTTCCGAGCCTGGCTCCGGATCGCCCGGTGAGGTTCGCAGAGTGGTGGTGCTCCGCCAGGAAGCAGGTCGCTAAAGCCCGGAGGAAAGGCTTCGACTCTTTCGTTTGGCTGATCGCTTGGTCGCTTTGGAGGGAGCGGAACATGCGCGTTCATGACAAGGAAGCTCTCATGCCGGTGGCGCTCGTTCCGGCGATCCTAGATGAGGCTAGGTCTTGGGCGCGCGCGGGCTTCCTCCCGCTCGCTAGGTTGTTAGGGGTTCGCCCGGTGAGAGCGGTGTAATGTTTTCGCCTTCTTTTCGTTACGTCTCGTGCCTTGTTGTAATCTAAACCGGATGTTTTTTCTCTTCTCTTAATGAAAACGTGCTTTGCACGTCTTAAAAAAAATGCCAACTGCCAATCGGCAGCTTTTGGATTTGGAAAACCCTTGCGCCCTTTTTTACCTTGCGGTGCTCGATGCATTGCGGACTCGCCACAGCCCACAGGAGCGATCGAGCTTGCACGTACACGTCGCCGCTCGAGCTGAAAAAGCATGCACGGAGGAGCGACGCGAGGCTTTCTTTTTCCGACAGAGTGGAGGGGGAGGGATCCGATGCGCACGGCGCACGCCGCCATGAAAAGATGTGCGAGCTCGGCGGCGAATGAAACACATGGAGATTGGAGGGTGGTAGTGCTGCGAACGAATCCGCGCGGAAAAGATGTGCAAGTTGCATGTATACTCGCTCAATCGCTCCCCCAACCCAACCTGCTCCCGAGAGATTACTTTACTTGTTAGAATAATACACACATGTACTTCCAGCGGTAGCCTTGGACTGTATTATTGTAATCAACCCGTCGATCGATTCAGAGCTTTTTTGTTTAAGTTAAAAAATCATGATTGTGATGCGCGAGGCAGTATTAGAGTAAGGCCCTGTTGTATGATAGCAAGACAGGTGCATTATGCAAACCGCCAGCCACAGCTCCCCTTAATAAACCATCATGCGACTTGAATTCATTAGTCCCCAGTTGATTTTTTTTTTGAAATATTTAGTCCCCAGTCGATCCGGTGGCCACCCCGTGCACGTTATACTACAACCAGAACAGAATGCGCACATTGCGCGTCCTATCGTGCCAACAATCAAATATAAGTGAATAGAAGTAATCAAAAGTCACAATATCAGCACAATTAAATCTGATTAAAATCAAAGAAATCCAACAGACCAAAACAATGCAAATGTAATAAAACGTGATTACTAATGGAAGTGATACATCAGCACCTCAATTATTGACTTTACTATTAGGGAAATTTGAGGGTGCTTGTAATTAATGTGAGCCATCCATCCGGTGAAATCTAACAGCAACATTTTAAGTTCACCAAAGAATTTGAATGTGTATCACTAAATTTGTACAAGGTTATCTCTGTCACGCATATCTGAGAACCAATCTGTCCTACCTAACACATGTATATCTCTAGCATTATGAACAACAATAACACAAGCACATGCGAGCACCAACAACAACATGCCACAGTGCACGCCTAGGAGAAAACTCCAATTCACCAGCAAAAAAATATGGTGGAAGTGCCTCTCCATGTGTAGTCATCCCATGAGATCATTTGCCACTAATTCCTTACGAAATGGATCATATCCTGCCGACAAAACAAAGATAAGCATTTAGCTAGCATATCTAACAAGGCAGAACCAGAACTTCAGGACTGGTCATAACAAACCACAGTAAGTACATGAAGTAATATTTCCATCCCTTTGAAAAATATGTTACATATTAAAGAGGGAGCTCTAATTAAATTGAGTCATAATATTGAAGTCTATTCTATTCAACTTATTTCACAAGTGAAAACTACTACCAAATAGTAAAAACAGATCAATAATCAAAATATGAGATGAACGTAGAATACCAAAATGGACACGGTGACATGCCAGAGCAAAGACACATTAATTTGGGGATATTAATCAAATCGAGCATCTCATCATATATTTTGTGCATCACATCAGCCTGCATCCAATGCAAAAAAAGAGAAGGGAGCGCAAGAAGCACTCCTCCAGTAGTAGCTCGAGGCCTCGAGCGCAAGAAGCACCTTCAAACAAGGAAGGGAGCACAAATTTCAGAACAACACGCTGATCACAGGAGAAAAACCACTTTGCCAAAATGTTATCTATCCATAAATAAATTGCTGCATGGTACTCCTTTATCCTGGTTAAATGCAGGATAGTATCATACTTGAGAGTTCTGATGCAGAATTGCACGCACATAGCTATCAAGATCACAAAATGTCAAAATTATGTTGATAAATGAGTTGGCATTTTAAGAAAAAAATCTCCATATATTAATGCAGTTTCTGATTCGAACATTATAAACCCCAATGCGATGCAAAATGATGTACTCCTGTTCGCACTCAAAATTAGCAGGTATGATCTGACCGGTCTGACCTATGGGGCCCACCGGTCAGACCGGTGTGGTCAAAGTTCACAAAATACAATTCGGACTTCACCATTGGATAGGTCTCGTCGAGTAGATCAAGATTCATATGTAGAACATCCAAATCGGAGTCCGGATGAAAGAGATATGCCTTCGGGAAGATCTGCACGCCGGATGCACCGGTCTGACCGGTGCACCTCACCGGTCTGACCGGTGCCCCCTGAGTCCGAGCCAAAACGAGGAGTCCTGATAGATTTAGGCTTGTAAAGGGATTTCCTTGCGGGGTAAGACCTCCCCACCCTATAAATATAAAGGGTCACGGTCGATTGAGGTTCATCATCCAATCGATCAATACAATTTACCTTTATTTGTCTCGTATTTACTTTTATCTCTTCCTAGCTTTTCCAATCTACTACTTGTTGTTCTTCCTTCGTCTCCGCGACGTCTGAAGGCGTTCTAGGTGGCCTTGCCGACCCTAGAGCAACCCTGCGTGCGCCGCCCTGACGGGATCCTGCCCGGGCGACGTTCGGAGGTCTACCGCCGGAAAACCGCCGACGACCGGTCTGACCGGTCACCATCACCGGTCTGACCGGTGACGACGCAGAGGCGCTGCGACAGCTGCCCCTGCATGCTTGTTGGCCCCGAAAAGGTGCCAACAAATTGGCGACTCCGCTGGGGAAGAAGATCTGGCTATTTTAACCGATCTATCTAACTCCGGCGCAATGGGCTCGAGGACTGAACTTGATCAAGACAACATCATCGGCATCGATGATGTGGAGCTCTCACTTGAAGATCGCCAAGCCATGGAGGACTTCATGAAGAAACAAGCTGAACAACGTCGTCAAGTTTTAGAAGATCTCATGAAGGAACATGCTGGGCGAGATCGACTTCACTACTTGTCGCACTTCAAGAAGAATCATGAAGGCAAGGTGAAGAAGGTCAGGGAGATCACCGACGCTCCACCACCTGAGGTACCGATCACTATAAGCACATCAACGCCTCCATCCTCTTTTGTTACTGCCAATGACCTTACTACTGTTATGGATAATTTTCGTTTAGCAATGATTGAAAATATGCAAAACATGGTAGATAAGAGTCTTGGTAAACGTGTAGAGGAAGGTGATGATGAAACATCTATTCCTAAAACGGTGTCACCTCAGATCCCATCTACTAGTACATCGGCTCCACCTATATTGAATCCTCAGTATGGTATGTCGTTGAACTATTTTGCAGGACAAACAACACCACTGTCGTCTAGTTAGTACAGACCGGTCAGACCGATGGGTACAACCGGTCAGACCGGTTCCGGTGCTGTGGTGCTATACCCCTCTTCTCCGGAGCCTATAGTTACTGTACCTCCTGTTCAGGCTGCCTCTGGCCGATCCGGTGATACTACAGTAGCTCATGGTGTTCCGTTTATGGTTCCTTTTGGAACAGGCACTGGGTATGGTTTTGTTCCTAATACACAACCTAATAGCCGTTTGCAGCACAATCCCCTAAACCCATCTACACAAGCTAATGTGTTGCAATCGAACACTTCAACTACGCCAATGCCAACCACTATACAAGAAGTCATCGATAGGTTTAATGCTAATCTTGCTAAACAAATGAGAGATGACTATGGGATAGAAGTGAAATATAAAAATTCTTCATATCAAAAACCGTATCCTGCTAGTTTTGATTCGGTTCCCTATCCTATTGGTTGACGTTGTCCTGAATTCATAAAGTTTAATGGGGATGATAGCAAAACTACTTGGGAGTATGTTAGTCAATATCTTACTCAATTAGGAGAAGCTAGTGTCATAGAAGAAATACAAGTTAGATTATTTTCTTTATCTTTAACTAGCAATGCTTTTTCATGGTTTACTTCATTACCTGTTAGCTCTATTCATACTTAGCAATAATTAGAGCAAAAATTTCATGATCACTTTTATAGTGGAGATAATAAGTTAAGATTGAGTCATTTAACATCGGTTAGGCAAAAGCATGATGAGCCTGTTACTAATTACATTAGAAGATTTAGAGAAATAAAAAACCGTTGTTATAGTCTTGTTATCTCCAAAAGGGATCTTGCTGAATTAGCTTTTAATGATTTGCGATCCCACAATAGAGAATAATTAGATGGTCATGAATTTGCTAATGTTGCTCAAGTTTTAACAAGAGCTTTAGCTCAAGAAAGCCGAAGTAAAGATAATCGGTTCAAATCTGATCATTCTAATATGCATATGCTAGAGTATGAATCATCGGACGATGAGAGTAAAGAAGTATGTGCTACTGAATTTACATGGTCACCTAATGATAAAGCAGAGACTTGTGCTTCTCTAAAACCGTCTCATAAGAGTCAGGAAGAGATGAAATTTACTTTTGATGTGGCTAAGTGTGATAAAATATTTGATGAATTGCTTAAGTCTGGTAAAATTAAAATAACTCATACTATACCACTTCTTGATCAATTAAAAAGATGTGCATATTGTAAATTTCACCATTCGTTTTCTCATGCTACCAATGATTGTAATACTTTTCGTCGGCAAATACAATCGGCCATTAATGAAGGTCGTTTAAAATTCCATGAGATGCAAGTCGACGAAAATCCTTTTCCTACTAATGCCTATGTGAATATGCTTGAATTGTCAAATCCTAAGGTGTTTATTCGACCGGATCAAGCTGAAAAGGCAAAAGGAAAGAACGTGATTATTGGAGAGCAAAGACCTGACAAGAAGGTGCTTCTGGAGAAGATCCCCAAGGCTTCAGTGAAGACTTCAACTCTTGGGGGGCAAAACAAGGCAGAAGACCGGCAAAGCGTCGACCGGTCTGACCGGTGCAAAGGCCGGTCTGACCGGTGCTCCGACCGGTGTACCTGACCGGTCTGACCGGTATCCCCAGAAGACATCAAGATCCTCCAAGCCCAAGAAAAGAGCAAGGCTAAGTTTTGAAGAGCTCCTGACCAAGTACAAAAGGAAGGGAGCTGCTAGGAATCGAAGAAATCTGCCGAATGGTGCAAAGGATGTAAAAGCACCACCAAGACATGACGGTATGTATCACCAACAAGGTAAACCTGCACCTGCACCATATCCTTTTGTTGGATCAGTTATGCCATGCTCTTGGTATTATCCTTGTTATTATTCACCTGCTGATTATAGTAGTATGTACATGAAACCATATATGATTCAATATCCTATTGCATATCCAAGTGGTGCATTGCAAAGATCGGTTGCTTGTAGTAGTAATTTGGTTCAAAGTAATGTATATACTAATATTGAAGCAGGTGAAGATAACAATAAACAAAACTCTAAAGGTATGCAGCCGAGGTGGTGTCCCTCAGGCTTATCCCACACTCAAAAGAGGAGACTGCAAAGATTGCGTAAGCAAAGAGCAATGGAACAACCATATGAAGAGAGGCCAGCTAAGTCAACACGGACCCGAAAGGAGTGGAGGTCGAAGCAGGCTTCAACCTCGACTTGAAGTAAGCATGTTTACGGCCGGTGTTTGATGGACATCGTCCTAAGTATTTTTTTAGTTTAGAAAAGTATTTTTTGGCACGTATACTTTGCCAAAAAACAGGGAGGCATATGTTCGCACTCAAAATTGGCAGGTCTGATCTGACCGGTCTGACCTATGGGTCCCACCGGTCAGACCGGTCTGGTCAAAGTTCACAAAATACAATTCAGACTTCACCATTGGATAGGTCTGGTCGAGTAGATCAAGATTCATATGTAGAACGTCTAAATCGGAGTCCAGATGAAAGAGATATGCCTCCGGGAAGATCTGCATGTCGGATGCACCGGTCTGACCGGTGCCCCCTGAGTCCGAGCCAAAACGAGGAGTCCTGATAGATTTAGGCTTGTAAAGGGATTTCCTTGCGGTGTAAGACCTCCCCACCCTATAAATATAAAGGGTCACAGCCGATTGAGGTTCATCATCCAATCGATCAATACAATTTACCTTTATTCGTCTCGTATTTACTTTTATCTCTTCCTAGCTTTTCCAATCTACTACTTGTTGTTCTTCCTTCGTCTCCGCGACGTCTGAAGGCGTTTTAGGTGGCCTTGCCGACCCTAGAGCAACCCTGCGTGCGCCGCCCCGACGGGATCCTGCCCGGGCGACGTTCGGAGGTCTACCGCCGGAAAACCGTCGGCGACCGGTCTGACCGATCACCCTCACCGGTCTGACCGGTGACGACGCAGAGGCGCTGCGACAGCTGCCCCTGCGTGCTTGTTGGCCCCGAAAAAGTGCCAACAACTCCCCCAACCCAACCTGCTCCCCGGAGATTACTGTAGTACTTGTTAGAATAATACACACATGTATTTGCAGCGGTAGCCTTGGACTGTATTATTGTAATCAACCCGTGGATCGATTCAGAGCTTTTTGCTGTTTAAGTTAAAAAATCGTGATTGTGATGCGCGAGGCAGGATTAGAGTAAGGCCCTGTTGTATGAAAGCAAGACAGGTGCATTATGCAAACCGCCAGCCATCAGCTCCCCTTAAACCATCACGCGACCTGAATTCATTAGTCCCCAGTTGATCCCATGGCCATCCCGTGCACGTTATACTACAATGTCTCACGGGCTCTATTCTATTGCGCTACCTGCTGATACATGAGATCTTCTCCACACTGCTCTATTCTTTGTTCGTATGCTACACAACGGGATCACTCGATTGATTTGCATGCTCACAATTATATGCGTGCTGGCTTGCTTTAATTTGCATCCTCCCCTATGATTTGCTCTCGGGGAAGAGAGCATCACACTTACTAGCAGAACAATATCGATTAAATAAACAAGATTCGAGGATTTGAAACAGAACGGGAGATTGGGACACGGTGCATCGGAATTCAGCCAACATATATCAAACCTTAACAACAGCATGCGCAAGTAGGAATCTCAAGTCATCAGCATCCAGCTGAACAAGATTACACTTTTATTTCCCAGGATGTTGCATCAGCTCAACGGCTGATGGCCACTTGTTTCTAGATGTTGCATCCGCATATGAGCTCTTTTTCGGTACACAATACCACTCTTTGGTAGTACGGTAGTCAGGGTTGAAAACGGACGGTTTCTATCCCGTTCCGTTCCGACCGTTATTCTACATTATGATTTTGATCCCGTTTTTACCGAATTATGAAAAGTTGTCAGATTCAATTAATTTTAATGTCATTCTTCATTATTTTGTAGTAGTTTACTTTCATAAATGTAGAAAAATTCTGTTCCGTTCCGACCGTTTTTCTACATTTATGATTTCGTGTTCGACCTTTTTCGATCGTTTTCATCCCTAACGGTAGTATTGTCGATTTTTTACTGTGGGTAAAATAGTAATTTGGTGAATGAATATTATTTGGAAAAAACATACCGCCGACGAGTACAATAAAAACATATATTAATTTCATATATTACAACAAAAATATTTTTCATTTCCAATAATACCCATATGCTACCAATACCACCCGTACAACGGAAAAAAACCGGTGGTACAGAATTAATCTCAACCGTCCGATCCTTACAAATAAATCTTTTCTTATTACATACAAGTCTTTTTAAAGTGGTGGTACAAGGTGGTATTGTGTACCAAAAAGACCTCCCGCAGATTTGCGCTGCTGGAGGAGATCGATCTGGGACCGAGTCAAATGATCATGGAGTTTATTTATTTATTTATTTATCTATCTATCCCCACTTCACTATAATCACTACTTGGACTCCAACAATGGCTGAATATAATCAAGTCTCGAATCGATGGGCCATCGAGTGATGCTTACTAATACTACTTATAATTCAGAGCACTAGCAGCTAGCTGGTTTTTGTTTGCTAAGTGGCAGCAGATCAATCCGTGTCGTCTACTTAGGATATATGATCTAGAGGGGAGCTAGAGAAAAGCATGCACAAACCAAAAGTTTTGTTGGGATAGAAAGGTGATCATATCAAAGGAAAAGTGAAAAGATGTCACCCACTACAATGAGGTGCCATCATGGCGATCAAGCAACTCTCTCGAATCGCTATCTGCTAGTACTGCTTTGACTGTGCTAACTAAACCAATTGAGGAACAATATCATTAGTGGTGCAGCCGGGAAAAGAGGGATGAGAAGAGCATCCGTATCGACTGAGATTATTTGAGATAGATGGGTAAATAATTTCTTGGACTCGCCGGTGTGCCACTAGCAGCTACTTTAATTTTTGTTCCTACAAATAATTCACTTGTTTCCGATCAAGCTTCCATGTTGACCTTGTGTGCGGTGAAATTCGTCTCACTTGGTTCCGATCGAGATCTCATGTACCCAGTCGATCTGAAGTCGTCCTTCGTAAAAGCCCCGTCATGCCCCATTATGGCATTATGTTTGTTCTAAACGGGTGAATATTTTTGGAAAATTAGGCTCTTTTTTTCTTAGTGTTTCTGCTTCTTGCACAATATTTTTCTCTCACAACAAATGAATCATTGAATAGAATAAGTAGAAAACACTTTAAAATTTAAAATCTAACTAAGAGACTTTCACTGGCTTTACCGTTTGCTGTTGGAACCATCTTGGATCTTTGCCGCTGTGGTAGCAACGTCAGTCGTCAGTGAATTGCCCTAATCGCACATGTACTGTACTTTGGTAGCAACCGTACATACACTGAACTACTGCATCCTGTCGCAAAACCATTAAATACGTTGTCTGAGCCATGCAAAATCATCGAACCTTGACAGAGCCTCTTTAATTTCTCTGCCTCAGGTCAATCATCAATGCGAGAAAACGCGATGTTTATTTCTCGCTGATCTTTCAGAGTTTTGGGTAGAAGAGTATTGGAGTGGAATTGAAGTAATTGGTATTAAAATGAACTAATTTTTCCTCCAATACCTCCATTCCATTTCAATCCACTGAAACCCACCCTCAACGATTTGCAGAGTTCTGAGTTCTGTGCACGGGCAAACTTGATCCACCTCCCTTTGATAATTTTTGCTGTATATTTTAAAAGGTAGTGCATCTTTTATAAAACGTTGTTCTTGGAGTCCTTAAAATGGTACATCTTTCCTATTATATATTCCAACAATTTGGCTAATGGAGTCCTCTGTTTTTTTAGGAATCAACGGGGGCAAGTGGCCCACCTGAAATTTTGTATTCCATCAAGTGACTACATTGTTCGAGCAAGCACGACGCTCGTTATGAAGAAAACATTGAGGGAGAAGAGAGAGAGCAAGCATAAGCTAATTTACATCAACAACTGCTTGGTACCAGACCTTGAGTGGTTCGACGTCGAGCATGCTCGGCGCCCAACAGAACCAGAGGTGGAGGTGAGCTTGTAGCTGTCGAGCGATGGTCGCGGCTTCCTGGTGGTCGGCGTTGAAGACCATGGCGTTCTGAACCTTCCAGATGACCCAAAGAACGATGATGCTCGTGGTGTGGGCAGCCGTTCTGGGGAGAGCAGGGAACAACGCTCCGAGTGCCTCAACGGCGTGCCTCGCAGTTGTGGGCTGTGCCTGTCCTGGCAACAGGCGAGCCCAAAGCTGGTCCAAGCAGGGGCATGTCGCAAACATGTGGTCTTCGTCTTCAGGTGTGCCTGGGAAGAAGGGGCAGTCCGGGGTGTCTAGGACACCGTGGTGATGGAGCGAGGCTCGGGTGCGTGTTCGGCCATGCGCAAGGATCCAAAAGAACACCTTAACATTTTTTGGCGATCTCTGAGAGTGACGGAGCCGCGACCGGCGTCTGAAGGACGGCGTAGAGATCGCCGGCCCGGACCCTGGTGGAGCGGTGCCCTTGTACCCGTGTTCGTTAGGGCGCAGTTGCAGGGTCACAGTTGTAAGAGCGTCTTTGAGGAGGGCAATGTCAGCACTGGCCGCTGTCGTGAGCCGGGGCTGGAGGTCCCCGGTGGTGAAGCCACCCGCGGCCATCACCTCCGCCACTGTGACGTCGGTGTCGAGGCAATGTGAGTACAGGGTCGGGAGGGCGAGCTGCAGAACCCCAGCCTCCGACCAAGTATCATGCCAGAAGGAGGTGGTTTGCCCATCCCCGAGAGCGACGACCGTCAGCCGTCGATACTCCGGAATGAGCTTCTTAATGTCGCGCCTGCAAGGTGCGTCGTCGTCGGCTAGGCCTTCATCGTACCAGAAGTGGATCCAGTCCGTCCAAGGATTGCTTTCCCCGGTGAACAGTTTGTGAACATGCTTCATCATGAGGCTTTTATTGAGGGTGGCGAGGTCCTTTAAGCCGAGGCCGCCATTTTCCTTTGAGTGACAGGCGAGCTCTCATGCCACCTGCAGGCGCCGTCGCTACATTTGGGGGTGTCGACCCAGAGCAGCCCCTTGCGAGGACGATCGAGCTTGGCCAACACAGTGAGAGGGAAGGGGAGGACAGACATGGCGTAGACTGCCTGCGTCGTAAGCACAAATTCCACCAGAGTGAGGCGCCCAGCTTTGGAGAGGAGCGACGTGCGCCAGCCTGGCACCGCCCGCTCGGCTTTGATAGCGATGGCATCGAGCGTTGCGGCAGTGATTTTGGAGGTGGAGAGCGGGAGCCCCAAGTTCGTTTGGGGGAAGGCGAAGATGGGACACTCCATGATCATGGCAAGTTCCCTGACCCTTTCCTCGTCAATGCCAATGGGGACGAAAGTGCTCTTGTGGAAATTGATATGGAGGCCCATGGCGGCGGCGAAGTTGTCGAGTACACGCTTGAGGCGATACACTTGATCTTCTTCTGTGCGAAGGAGAAGTAGTGTGTCGTCTGCATATTGCACAACGGGGCGTGGAAGGTCGTTGACAAGCAGGTGCCTTAGGCCGCTATCGGGGTGGGCGACGAGACGGTAGAGCAGGTTCGCGACAATGAGGAAGAGGTACGGGCTGAGAGGATCTCGCTGGAGTAGCCCACGCTTGCATTGAATCCAAGGGCCGGGCACACCGTTGAGAAGGACTGCGGTCTTGCCGGTGAAGAGGAGAGAGCGCACCATCGCACGCCATCGATCACCGAACCCACACGCGACGAGGATGTCATCGAGCGCACCCAGGCGATCAAGTCAAAAGCTTTGCGGAAGTCGAGTTTGAGCACGATCGTGGGCGTGCGGCGCTTGTGACAGCATTGGACGAGTTCGGTGGCAAAGAGAAAATTGTGGGTGATGCACCGCCCATTGATGAACCCAGTCTGTAGCAGCGTGATGACATCAGTGATGTGTTCTCGGAGCCGTGTTGTCGGGTGCACAATTTTGCAAGCTCACCAGCCCGAAATCCGTGGCTGTGGTGACGACGTACTTCTTGGGGAGGAGAACGAGAAATGCCCGATTGAGCACATCCATGTTCATTGTGCCTTCCTGGAACGCAGCCAGGAAGGCAAGAACGGCAGCAAGCTTGGCGATGAGAACACCAAGTTCTTCCACGCCTCCGCCTCTGCCTCCGCCTCCGCCCGTCTGCGCCGAAACCACATCGCCATGCTTCGGGACGGCGACATTTTGGTGTACACACACCAAGGGAAAGAGCGCATGCTCCACGCTTTCTACTTAGAGCTGTTGGGGGTGCAACAACATACATCCTGTGACTTCGACTTAGCTTCCATGCTCCCCCCGGTAGCCGATCTCCGCGGCCTGGATGAGCCTTTCTCCGATGATGAGGTGCGGGACCCGTTGTGGCGCATGTGTTCCTGCTCCAGCCCGGGGCCGGATGGCTTTGGACCGGCCTTCTTCAAGAAGGCCCGTGTGGACGGACCCGCGACGGCTGAGGTGTCCGGTATTTTACTCTCCATTCGGACTGCTGGAATATAGCATTACCGAAATGCGCGTCAGCACATGTATCTAGTGCATCTCAAGGTCCAAACATTTTGGTGCAAGGCTCTGCACTGCTATTATATGTCATTGATATTAGAGATTATTTTCTATTTGACATCGGAAAATTTGACCATTCCTTTTCTTGGCTTTGAATAAAAATAGGAAATCTATAGTTTACCCATGTGATTTGTAGGCTTTCCTCACACAAAATTTTTCTTCCCGTCCTCATCTTCTTCTCCAACTCCGGCAGCCAACTCCAGTGAGGTTAGGATTCCGGGGTTAGGGGTTCGGGGCTTGTGACAGAACCGCCCAAAATAATTCCGTATTATCGCCTAAGCCTGTCCACGTGGCCATTAAGCGATAATAAAGAACTATTCTGTCGCCTCTGCCGGGTCATGCCCGGTAAATCACTTACACAGGATCAAATTATGCGCTAAGCCCACACGAAGGCGGGACCAGAGTACAACATTACATTACATAAAAGATCAAGTACTTAAAATTACAAACCAAGTTTTGACTACATAAAAGTAAAGGTGATTCAGAGTTTAAACAGCGGAAATAAAACTAGCGGAAGATACACATGGGAGGCCATCCATGGAGTATCACTCATCAACATCGTTTTCCCACTCAAGTTCCCAACCATCTGGAATAGATCCAGGCCAGATGGGATTACCTGAAAACAACAACAAAAGCAAGGCTGAGTATACTAATACTCAGCAAGACTTACCCGACCAAAATAAAAGACATAGCTAGACATGCAAGGCTTTTTGGCTGGTGGGTTTGTTTTGCCAAAAGCGACTAAGAATTGATCCTTACTTTCAAATTTTAGCTCAAGTTCTAGTGTGTTAACCATTCTAGGTAAGCACCTAGCTAAACAAGCATGGTTGTACAAACAAGATTAGTCATCCATCAATATTAATCCGAAATGTTCCATAAATAAACATGGGGTAGCCAGTGGTCAAGCCGACTCAGATAACGGCGAGTGACCGACGATCGATCGATTTATATCCTTGCAAGGTAAACCCAAGATACACGGGAGAAGGTAGACCAAGTGCAGTGTCTACCCCAACCAGGCGGTTCCCAACATCCCACAGTTTGGGATCAGACGCTACAAACTCTGGTACACGGTTATCCGGAGGGTCTAACCCGACCAGTCCGGACTCACACACTATACCACGGGTAGCTAGCCCGGAGACGCAACCCAAGCCGGTAGCTAGAAAGATCCCGCCCCGGTTCAGAAGGTACTAGGCTTACCGGTCCCATTCCCGACAAGCACTTGGTACGTTCAATAGCTTAAACCAGCACAATGCTACTCGGTCGAGACCGAACCCATTGCTCTTACCACATGAGCGAGTCATTTTAACCAACTTATGATTCCAACATAAGCATCCTATATCTCGCGAGCAATGAGTCATTACTCGACTTGTACCGTGTCCTTAAAGCATGGCACTAGCGTTTCTAACATACTAGTAAAAGAGCATAGGAGTCCTAAGGATCATGCATCTAGGTTTCAAAGCAACTCCTGAAACTTAAATGCACAAATCATAACATAAATACGAAAAGTAAAGATATGAGTTTAGAAAAAGGGTTAGATGTATCCGGGGCTTGCCTTCCTCTGACTCAATACTAACACTAGCCTTGGGCTCTTCTGGACCTTGGTCCAGGTCTTGATGAACACTCGACTCGTTCACTTCACCATCTACCATCCCATCTCCCTCCTGGGTGAGCGTATACGTCCCGTCTGGTAAATCTACACGTATACATGCATATGCGTTAATTAAAGTTAATCTTGATGGTGACTGTGTACATATAAGCAAATTAAGTTATTTAACTTCACCAAACAGTAAGGGGGTGTGTTTAAATTAATAAAAACAGAAACAAACATGATTTCACAATTTGACACTTTAATTTCCATTTCTTTCTTTAATTGCTCAAAACAAGCCTTTCAACCTTAAATCAAAATTAAATCAAAAACACTTCAAATGAGCCTAATCTTTTGCACACAGCAACATATGCTTAATTTAAGCTCTCACACCAAAATTTGGCTTAAAAATCATTTATAAATTAATTTATACGAAAAAGACAAATTTTAGCCTAGTAAATCAACATTAATTCGTATAAAAAGATTTAATAAACTTTTTGATCTCAACTTTCTCCTGCAGGTCATGTATGCCAAAAATGAGCTTCTGACCAAAGCATGGTTGCAGATTCAAATTATTTTTCAGATTTTGAATTTAAGCTCCTACACAAGATTAAATCCAAAACATCTATTAAACAATTCCCTAAAAATCAAATCCACTCTACCAGAGGTACTACTCACCAAGGCAAAGCCCTAGGGTGCACATGTGGTTACAGAAAAGTTCATTAAAGGGGCTATAAAAAGCATAAAACTTATTCTAGCATAAAGCTCAAATAAATCATAACTGAAAACATATACATCAAAATCATGCAAATTTTTGTCACAGATCTATACAAGCCATAAAGGGCAACATAACCAAAATTCAAGTTCATAGCATGTGTATATTTTAAATCACACTAAAAACACTCCAAACTGAGTTTGAATTTTTAATTCAAAAACTGCACAGAAAAACCCTATACATGTTTTCTAGAAAAGATAGATTTCTTCACCACGAACCCAACAAAATTGGTTTTGCATTTTTCTGATTTTTCTACGATTTTTAATGATTTTTCGAAGATGCTGCTGTAACCCTAAAACGACCTTTACAGCCGGGTCCCTGGAAACTTGCATAAATCTCCCTGAAAATACCTTCTCTCTTGCAATGTAGTCCTGGCCGCGGCCAGCGACGGGGAAAATCCAAAATCCGGCGAGCTCGTCGCCGGGATGGACCGGGGAAGTGGTGGGGATTGACAAGGGCTCACCACGATCTAATTTTGGGGCTTGGACGGGGTGGAGACGTGGCCGGAGAGCGTTGAGATGGCCGGCGGCGGACTACTCCTGCGCGTCCGCTGCGGCACGCCGCAGGCCGGCGACGGCGCGGCCTGGGGGGGCCTGCGGTGACCTGGCCGGGTCGAGGAGGTCCGGGGGAGATGCAAGAAGGGAGGCGCGGCCTGGCTGTGTGCTGACCAGCCTGCTCGGCAGCTGTGCGGCAGGGCGGCGGCAAGCAGCGATGGCGGGTGGACTGAACGGCGACGACGGCTTGCGGCTTCGCGTCTGGCAGAGCCAAAACATGGGGGCGTCGCGGACGAGGTTGCAGCGCCTCAAGGCATAGCGGGGCAGCTGGCCCGCTGCATGCGCGCCTGCGCATCGCGGCACGTCGCGCTGCGGCGCGTGGCCGTCGCCCAGACGCGACTAGTGCCTAGACGCGGCGCACGGGGTCTTGAACGGGCGGAGGGTCCACGGTGTCGAGCGGGTCCACGACGACGATTCCATAGCCTCCGTACTCCGGCGCTCGGACGACTCGACGCGTGGCAGGACGGGTGCCGACGCGCGTACGCGCTCTGGTGTGGTGTTGACGTCGCCCGGGCCGGTTTTTCAAACTGTTTACGCATCTTCAAAAATGCATAACTCTTGAAAACCCCAACTAAGTGAAAAATCTACAAAAATAAAAGTTGTAGAGGAGCCATAGATCTACAACTTTCCCAAAGGGCGACATATGTTTTGATCAACGGTTTGCCCGGGAACGTCGGCCGAAGTTGCAGTTTTTTCCACGGCTCGAGTTACTGTTCACAGCTCAGTCAAACCGATTTTTGGCCAATTTGCACTCAAAATTAGAATGTCCGCCAATTACGAAAAATGTGTTCCCGGAAATAGCGAACAACTTTCGTATTGGCCGATTTTGAACTTCTATAGTGAAATTTGGAGAACGCGCAAGAAAAGCATTTCAGCCTTAAAGGAGATCTAGGGTTTGACCGTGATTTGGGACTTTGACCAAGGTCTTTTGTGCAAATATGTGCCAAATCATGTCAAACATGTTTAGGGGCCGATTACACTTGATTAACACAACTAAATAAGGTATTTATATTTAATAAACACCTGGGGTGTTACAATCTACCCCCCTTAAAAGAAATCTCGTCCCGAGATTTGACAACAAGATTAGAGGGAAGCTCCAGAGGATATAGCAGGCTTGATGAGGATATCAATGTCGCTCGTGCTGGAGCGGCGATGAATGTACACATGAAAAGCTAAAACCATCAAGAACTGGAACACAAAGCAGATGTACAGTCCTACTAGAGTCCAGCAGATGGAATCAAACATCTCCAGAAAATGAGTCAGGTTTGGCGACCTCAGGTTGGATTCTTCTTGTGGTCTTCTTCTAAACTTCTTCTTTGGGACACCGAGGAGACGAGGGAAAGCTTTCTCGGTGAGGCAAGGCATACGTGGCTTGCAGGCTAAGAGCAGCCGAAGGGAGGGGAGAGCGATGGAAAGGTCAAACTCAAATGGAGACAAAGCTCTGTGGTGGACGGTCGGCGAGGGGGAAAACTTCCTTTTTATGGGCCGTCACCGTGGCGCAGTGGCGATGGTGCTCAAGGCCACTTGGAGGAGGGGTCGGTTGATCGATGCGGTGGTATTGGCACGTGGCACAGTAGTGGCTGGTATCGAGATGCCTCGGCGACGTGGCTGCAGCCATGGTGGCATGTGCAGAAGCGGCGATCAGCTGCTGCAGTAAGAAGGTGGCAGAGCTGTGCTGCGCAATGCAAACATGGCGCTAAAGATGATGGGGTCAAACGACTCGACAGAAAGGATCGTGACTTTGAGGTAAACGATAAGAGATTGGGTATCCGCCACCTAGGAATGAGATTTATCGAGGAGAAATTAACGAAGGATTTTTGTCTATCTATTGCTTGCTTAAACCTTGATTCCTTCAATTTGGAAGAAATGTGTAAACGGATCATGGATCGCTGATCGATAGAAAACTCCTCATACCTGGACTTATGGAGAACCTGGAATGCTTATGAAAAACTTTTGCTCATCCTCTTTCAATTTAACCCGGCTGATTGGATTAGGTATTAAGCAAACTCTGAGATTTTGGAAAAAAAAAACCAATCGAAAGGTTCCATAAAGATGTTTCTGAAGATGAAGTCCGGTAAACAATCATGTGGTGAAGCTCCTTTACTAAGATTTCTGAACTCTACTTTTAGAAGAGCACCAGGATTTCAACTCTGGGATTGTCTTTGGCTGTATAAATTGTCAAATGGCAAGAACAAGATTTTGGAAACAATATTGGGATGAGAGTGAGGAAGGTACCCTTGCTCAAGGTTTATCTTAATGAATTATTTTAATAACTTTATGCACCACGCCAGGGTGTAATGATTTTGAGCTAAAACTCATGCACTTGATGAGTCATGGGATGACAATGCTTATGCATATGGGAAATGACTCGTGCAATAATGGAATGGTGCACATGTGGATGCTCATGATGAAGTGCATATAGTATGATGTACATGTATATGAGCATATGATGTTTATGCATATGAACTTATGGTGCATATGCATAGTGAGAGATGCACATGATGTGTGCTTGATGTAGTGCACGCACGATGATGCATATGTTGATGAATGCGTGATGCATATGCTTATGCTTATGAGGTATGATGCTCATGATGCAATGTCAGCATGACTTGTTTCACCCATGAGGTTAGTCAAGGTAGAGAGGATAAACATAGAGTTGAGAAGTAATAGGTGCGGTGAGTCGCATTCTCAAAAACCAAGATACCTAGCGCGCTCCTAGTGGTAATCACATGGCTGCAGCACACATGATACCCTAGGCTCCATCGCGGCACCTTCGTTTATGGAACAACAACATCACCAGCAAAAGGGCGATAGAGTAGAAAGATGGAAAACCGTCAGGACATATGCATGTTAGTTCATCCAATGTCCCAAATGCACATGTTGTGCAATGCATTTCCCATGCTCATGATTTATGTTATTAAGGTTGCAAGATATGCATGCGGTGATGATACCCATGTGCTTACCAACAGATTTTTGATGCCTTGTAACCATGTTCTCATTTATTTATTTGTGAGCAAGCATAAAGAGGGCTGAGAATTGATAGTGATCAATGTAGGAATATCGATGCAAGGAAAGTGGAGTGATCACCTTTTCATAGCCATAGGAAGTTGGTGGATCGCCTCTAAATTGAAGAAAAAGCGTATAAGCAATTAGGAGAGTACAACGGGGTTCCACTTGACTCGGCAAGGATATGAGTATTGTAACGACCCGCCTCCCCGAGGCCGGGCCCGCCTACGCCTGACAGCTCTCTAGGACCCCAAGAATATCCCCACAGACCAACACATGTCTTTCCTGCGCATTTTGTCCTCACTCATGCGCACCCGGGAAGGACTTCCCGGTCGGTCACCCATCGCTCCAAGCCAAGCACGCTTAACTTTGGAGTTTTTCGAGATGAGCTTCCGGAAAAGAAGTTGCAACTTATTGGTATGAGTATCCTTATCAATCCTATTAAGCCTTGGGCCAGGATGTCACATACACCCCCCTTAGAAGATCGACGTCCTCGTCGATCAACCCCAAGCCAGGAACGTCCTCTCTTGGCCACGTCCGTGGGTCCAGTGCCAGCGCATGTGCCATGCTGTGTGACCACTCCGGGCCCACACCAGCCATGCACACCATGCCTGCGCAACTGCGACCGCACGCGCCCGTGAAACCGCGAGAGTCGGCTCTGATACCATTCTAAGAGAAGATGGAGGTAGGTGGATCTTGCACTGATTGTGTTCATCTGTGGATAGAAACTTCAAAAACATATGTAGCATTCTTCCACCACCTAAATATCATCATCTTTAGGCAGGGGATGTAAAGTTTTGCACCTTCCAATAATGGTATTCAATTTAAAGATAAAACTGAGGCTATCATGCCCGAAAATTCAGATATCGCTTTGCTGTCAGGGCTGTTGGACAGCAGGCCGAGGGTCACTAAAAATTCCATATCTCTCAGCTCAAAACTGCAATGATGCTGAAATTTTACGAGCATGCAGAATATGAAATTCTAAACAACTTTGGTATTCAAGGTTTGCTCTGGATTTCAAAGGAAGATGACCTAAAAATTTGAATTTCAGAGATCACTAGTTCTGAAATTCAGCAGGGCAGAGACCTAATGTTTTGGGCATATCTCCCAAACTAAAAATCTAGTGACCTTGAGATTTCTACAGGAGGTAGATAGATACCTAAGAAGCATTTTTGGTATTCAAGGGTCGAATTAAATCAGATTGTAAAAGGGTGTAAAAGGTTCATTTTCAGAGTGCTGTTGCCCAGAAATTTCAGCAGGACAGAGCTTCACTAAAAAGACCATAACTCAAAAATTGAGTACCCAATTACCATGAGATTTTCACAGAATGATCTAAGCTAGATAAAGAACATTTTTGCTATAGATTTTCTGGTCAAAATCATTTAGGAACTATATGCAAAAATTCGAGTTTTCAGACTAACTCAGGAATTTGACAGCCTTTCAGCATGACCTTGCCTAGCAAATTGGATCCTAACTTCAGTTTTAAGCATCCTAAAATCATGAGAAATTCAGAGAGCAATCTTAACTAGGTGATGAACAATTTCCCTAAAGAGCATCTAGTCAGAAATTTTCTAGATAATTCTTAGAAAAATTGGACAGCATCTAGTTACAATCTTTGCTTATCACTTCATCAAAGCATCAAACTAGCATGATTGGTCCTTAAGAAACACAAATTAAATAGAGACCAAGCAACACATAATTTAAGTTCAGTTTTGGTTTGATAGCTTTTACATGATGCAAAAAGCGTCCTAAACTTCCTCACAAAGCTTTTAAGCTCAAAAACGAAGTTAGTGCCGGTGGCAAGGCATACATATACGTCTCTCCTTATACTAGCTAGTCGAAAGCTACTCGTTTCTTAAATTACCGTTCCTAACAACCGTGGTTAGTGTACCTGCAGAAAATCACAGATATTCAAGACCTTTTGTGCCAGCACTCACAAAAGCGTCCACATTCATTACCGTTCACTATAGAAACGGTATCCATGCGTAAAGCCGCTGCATGGACAGCGTCCAACCTCGGACACCTCCGTTTGAATGGAGTTGTCCTTTCCGCCTATTGCGGGTTCGCACATGTATGGCAAAACATGGCTAGACACAGACGCGACGTGAGTGCCCATTGGAATAGGCCTCACTCATCCCTCACGGACTTTCCCGTGGCACCATCACGTATGGCAAAACGTGACGAACTAGTATGGTTGTGCATGAAAGTAAGTTTTGACAGGAATAAAATGTGCTGGAAGTCAGATTAAATACACCATAGAGTACTAGCCACCTGAAAGAACCCAAAAATTCCCTCTAGGGCCTCTCGGACTAGATTAGACCTTAACGTCCTACTCACTTAGCAAGATTATTAATCTTGGCAAATTTTATTCCAAAACAAGTTTGTTAAGTTATTTTAATTACTCTGGTGCATAACTCGCTCTGATGCCAGCTGTGACAGAACCGCCCAAAATAATTCCGTATTATCGCCTAAGCCTGTCCACGTGGCCATTAAGCGATAATAAAGAACTATTCTGTCGCCTCTGCCGGGTCATGCCCGGTAAATCACTTACACAGGATCAAATTATGCGCTAAGCCCACACGAAGGCGGGACCAGAGTACAACATTACATTACATAAAAGATCAAGTACTTAAAATTACAAACCAAGTTTTGACTACATAAAAGTAAAGGTGATTCAGAGTTTAAACAGCGGAAATAAAACTAGCGGAAGATACACATGGGAGGCCATCCATGGAGTATCACTCATCAACATCGTTTTCCCACTCAAGTTCCCAACCATCTGGAATAGATCCAGGCCAGATGGGATTACCTGAAAACAACAACAAAAGCAAGGCTGAGTATACTAATACTCAGCAAGACTTACCCGACCAAAATAAAAGACATAGCTAGACATGCAAGGCTTTTTGGCTGGTGGGTTTGTTTTGCCAAAAGCGACTAAGAATTGATCCTTACTTTCAAATTTTAGCTCAAGTTCTAGTGTGTTAACCATTCTAGGTAAGCACCTAGCTAAACAAGCATGGTTGTACAAACAAGATTAGTCATCCATCAATATTAATCCGAAATGTTCCATAAATAAACATGGGGTAGCCAGTGGTCAAGCCGACTCAGATAACGGCGAGTGACCGACGATCGATCGATTTATATCCTTGCAAGGTAAACCCAAGATACACGGGAGAAGGTAGACCAAGTGCAGTGTCTACCCCAACCAGGCGGTTCCCAACATCCCACAGTTTGGGATCAGACGCTACAAACTCTGGTACACGGTTATCCGGAGGGTCTAACCCGACCAGTCCGGACTCACACACTATACCACGGGTAGCTAGCCCGGAGACGCAACCCAAGCCGGTAGCTAGAAAGATCCCGCCCCGGTTCAGAAGGTACTAGGCTTACCGGTCCCATTCCCGACAAGCACTTGGTACGTTCAATAGCTTAAACCAGCACAATGCTACTCGGTCGAGACCGAACCCATTGCTCTTACCACATGAGCGAGTCATTTTAACCAACTTATGATTCCAACATAAGCATCCTATATCTCGCGAGCAATGAGTCATTACTCGACTTGTACCGTGTCCTTAAAGCATGGCACTAGCGTTTCTAACATACTAGTAAAAGAGCATAGGAGTCCTAAGGATCATGCATCTAGGTTTCAAAGCAACTCCTGAAACTTAAATGCACAAATCATAACATAAATACGAAAAGTAAAGATATGAGTTTAGAAAAAGGGTTAGATGTATCCGGGGCTTGCCTTCCTCTGACTCAATACTAACACTAGCCTTGGGCTCTTCTGGACCTTGGTCCAGGTCTTGATGAACACTCGACTCGTTCACTTCACCATCTACCATCCCATCTCCCTCCTGGGTGAGCGTATACGTCCCGTCTGGTAAATCTACACGTATACATGCATATGCGTTAATTAAAGTTAATCTTGATGGTGACTGTGTACATATAAGCAAATTAAGTTATTTAACTTCACCAAACAGTAAGGGGGTGTGTTTAAATTAATAAAAACAGAAACAAACATGATTTCACAATTTGACACTTTAATTTCCATTTCTTTCTTTAATTGCTCAAAACAAGCCTTTCAACCTTAAATCAAAATTAAATCAAAAACACTTCAAATGAGCCTAATCTTTTGCACACAGCAACATATGCTTAATTTAAGCTCTCACACCAAAATTTGGCTTAAAAATCATTTATAAATTAATTTATACGAAAAAGACAAATTTTAGCCTAGTAAATCAACATTAATTCGTATAAAAAGATTTAATAAACTTTTTGATCTCAACTTTCTCCTGCAGGTCATGTATGCCAAAAATGAGCTTCTGACCAAAGCATGGTTGCAGATTCAAATTATTTTTCAGATTTTGAATTTAAGCTCCTACACAAGATTAAATCCAAAACATCTATTAAACAATTCCCTAAAAATCAAATCCACTCTACCAGAGGTACTACTCACCAAGGCAAAGCCCTAGGGTGCACATGTGGTTACAGAAAAGTTCATTAAAGGGGCTATAAAAAGCATAAAACTTATTCTAGCATAAAGCTCAAATAAATCATAACTGAAAACATATACATCAAAATCATGCAAATTTTTGTCACAGATCTATACAAGCCATAAAGGGCAACATAACCAAAATTCAAGTTCATAGCATGTGTATATTTTAAATCACACTAAAAACACTCCAAACTGAGTTTGAATTTTTAATTCAAAAACTGCACAGAAAAACCCTATACATGTTTTCTAGAAAAGATAGATTTCTTCACCACGAACCCAACAAAATTGGTTTTGCATTTTTCTGATTTTTCTACGATTTTTAATGATTTTTCGAAGATGCTGCTGTAACCCTAAAACGACCTTTACAGCCGGGTCCCTGGAAACTTGCATAAATCTCCCTGAAAATACCTTCTCTCTTGCAATGTAGTCCTGGCCGCGGCCAGCGACGGGGAAAATCCAAAATCCGGCGAGCTCGTCGCCGGGATGGACCGGGGAAGTGGTGGGGATTGACAAGGGCTCACCACGATCTAATTTTGGGGCTTGGACGGGGTGGAGACGTGGCCGGAGAGCGTTGAGATGGCCGGCGGCGGACTACTCCTGCGCGTCCGCTGCGGCACGCCGCAGGCCGGCGACGGCGCGGCCTGGGGGGGCCTGCGGTGACCTGGCCGGGTCGAGGAGGTCCGGGGGAGATGCAAGAAGGGAGGCGCGGCCTGGCTGTGTGCTGACCAGCCTGCTCGGCAGCTGTGCGGCAGGGCGGCGGCAAGCAGCGATGGCGGGTGGACTGAACGGCGACGACGGCTTGCGGCTTCGCGTCTGGCAGAGCCAAAACATGGGGGCGTCGCGGACGAGGTTGCAGCGCCTCAAGGCATAGCGGGGCAGCTGGCCCGCTGCATGCGCGCCTGCGCATCGCGGCACGTCGCGCTGCGGCGCGTGGCCGTCGCCCAGACGCGACTAGTGCCTAGACGCGGCGCACGGGGTCTTGAACGGGCGGAGGGTCCACGGTGTCGAGCGGGTCCACGACGACGATTCCATAGCCTCCGTACTCCGGCGCTCGGACGACTCGACGCGTGGCAGGACGGGTGCCGACGCGCGTACGCGCTCTGGTGTGGTGTTGACGTCGCCCGGGCCGGTTTTTCAAACTGTTTACGCATCTTCAAAAATGCATAACTCTTGAAAACCCCAACTAAGTGAAAAATCTACAAAAATAAAAGTTGTAGAGGAGCCATAGATCTACAACTTTCCCAAAGGGCGACATATGTTTTGATCAACGGTTTGCCCGGGAACGTCGGCCGAAGTTGCAGTTTTTTCCACGGCTCGAGTTACTGTTCACAGCTCAGTCAAACCGATTTTTGGCCAATTTGCACTCAAAATTAGAATGTCCGCCAATTACGAAAAATGTGTTCCCGGAAATAGCGAACAACTTTCGTATTGGCCGATTTTGAACTTCTATAGTGAAATTTGGAGAACGCGCAAGAAAACCATTTCAGCCTTAAAGGAGATCTAGAGTTTGACCGTGATTTGGGACTTTGACCAAGGTCTTTTGTGCAAATATGTGCCAAATCATGTCAAACATGTTTAGGGGCCGATTACACTTGATTAACACAACTAAATAAGGTATTTATATTTAATAAACACCTGGGGTGTTACAGGGCTTGCCGGGGGGATCTGCTCAGCCCCAGCCGCAGAGGGAGGGCGGCAGCGACAGGCTGGCCCAGTGGAGGAAGTGGGCGGAGCGACTGGGAGGCACGACAGCGAGGGCGGCATCGGCCGGTGGAGGACAGCGGTTGGTGTCGGTGCTAGGGTGGGGGGACGGCGGCAGTGAGAACCATGGCAGCGGTGGAGGGAGACAGCGGCGGGAGGGGCAAGAGGCGGCCGACGCGAACGGCCTAGGGTCAGCTGGAGAGGTGGGAGAGGGTCTGGGCGATGGGAAGTGGCCGGCAATGGGAGGATCGCAGGATCTCGGATCGTGTGGCACGTGGGTGGGTGTGGTGAGGGAAGAAAGGATAGAGTAGAGAGAAAGGAAGTTTTGATCCCAACCATCCAGAGTAATGATCTAAAAAATTTGTGTGAGGAGAGGCTTTATTTTACACGTGTGAGGTACAGAGTGCAACTTCCAAAAATTTACAGACACTTCCAAAAATTTTCGTTCCCTATTTGATATTGAGTGGAACTTTGGTTCTCTACATTCTGTCACATTTTCCATCCGAGAACCTTCAACTGCCAAGACAATTTTGTGCATGCGGACCCCACCACCCTTCTCCCGACCTCGTCTCCCTCCGTTGCTCCACACCAGCAAGTGGCAGCCCGCCCTGCCCGCTGCCCCTTCCCTCTGGCGCGGCGCCACCGCTAGCACCACCGCGCCGGGGAAGTCGAAGGACGCGTGCGCAACAGTGATAGCCTACACCTGGTCGTCGGAGTTCTCGACAGAGTCGGGGTCGTCGAGGAGGTCGGTGGCACCACGATCTCTCCGCAGCCACCGTGGCCCCTCACGCGGGTCTGGGACACGGACGTCACGACCATGATCTCATCTTCAGCACCAGCTCCTTTTCGCGACCCAAAGTGATCGGGGACAGGCAACGAGGCTTGTCTGCCGAGGGACAGGCACGTCGCATCCTGGCTCGACACGCGGCCGGCGGCATCCGTGCTCTACATCAACTGTGGATGGAACACGACGTTGGTCATCAATAACGTGCTCAGCGTCGGCGTCCGCGTCGGCGTGAAGGTGGCGTCCATGTACTCCCTCTGTCCTAAAATAAATGCAAGTCTAGGACCGAACATGCAAACCAATGTGTGGTGTAAAATTATCAAATTACCCCTTATCTTTTGTAGGAAACATCTAGACATTGGCTTGTCTTTTGTACAAGAAGTTTCCGGAGACTCTTGTCTTTCGTGCTTGGTAGGTCAAAGTTACATTCTTTGTGGGACAAATTTCAAACTCTAGAATTGCATTTATTTTGGGACGGAGGGAGTACTCGCTCTGTCCTAGAATAAATGAAATTCTAATATTTGAATTTTGTCCTACAAAGAATGCAACTTTGACCAACTAACTATAAGAGACAAGATCTATACTATAAGGAGCGAAGACAATTGAAAACTTTTTCACCTAATTCGGGTCCATCTTACCCCTCACGCCGGACCCACCCGTCAGATTGCATGATGACCAAAAAGGTGGAACGACCATAGAAATCGCAATTTGGGAAACATTTCTGCCAAAAACTAAAAAAATTTGTTACTCGACGATTGCCTTACCCGCCCGCCATACCCGCGGTTGCGGGCCCTCTCCGTCCGTTTTTTTGCTGGAGTCCGGTCTCCCCGCAATCCTCCTCTTCCTCGTTCCTTTTCCGAACCGTTGTCGCCTCATCCCCTCCGTCTTTCCAGCCGTTAGGGGGCCGAGGCCGCCACCCCAACTCCTCGGCCTCACCTCCGCCCTTGCTGACGACCCCGACTGCTCCGACCTCCTCCCGACGTCCCCCGTCCTCGACCAGGCCACCATCCTCCTCCATGACCTGCCGCCGCCAATTGGCCGAGGCAGTGCCGCCCCGACTCCTCGGCCTCGCCTCCGCACTTGCCGACGACTCGAACTGCTCCGACCTCTTCCCGCTGTTCCCCGTCCTCGACCAGACCGCGTTCCTCCTCCACGACCTGTCGCCGCCGATGCCGATGCCGATGCCAATGAGCCCCATCCCCGCCAAGAGATACCCGTCGCCGGCAGTAAGCAGCTTCTTCAGCGAGTCCCGCGACCCGGCGCCGTCCCCGCAACCCAAGAGCTAATTTTGTTCTCTGTATTCAAGTTCCAACTTCTCATGCGCGCAGATCGAACAATATGCAGTACATGATTTCCACTGGTTCATTTGTTGCATGTTGGATGTAATCATGGGAAGTTAGAGATATTCCTCCAACTTGGGTAGGGACCGGTCAGCAATGAGCTGCTGTGCTCGCGCAGGACAGTTCCTTTCAGCTTGCTTGGCGGCGGCTGCGGCATCAAGACCATTGGTGGTGAAATCCATATGACATTGCTTTTAATTTTGTTTTTTGTTTATTATTCTTGCTCGTATGATGAGATCCCCGTATATATCTTTTTTCATTGTTTCATGTAAACATTTTGAGCTTTTTTGTTGTCGTAAAGCATCAATTGATCTAATTTTGCATCTTTATCTGTTGTAGCCTGTAGGCCTCATGCAGCTACAGCTAGAAAGCCTAGAGCTTTCAGACACTGAAGTTGGGAGCAATGGACTTCGTCATCTCTCTGGTTTGTTTAATCACCTGCACAAATGCTAGCAGTATTCACAGTTGCTTTTCTTTTTAATATCCACCCTAGAACAGTTCAGAACACTGTTGGTTCTAGAGCCTTTTACAAAATTGACCCGTGTTCTTAGTAAATGCTTCTTACCTATACACTTCATGAATTCTGACTTTAAGTTATTACATTAGGATGATCTTAAATTTTTACGGAATATTGTAGTTTATATTTGTTTCAAAAACAGTCCTTAATGTTGCTCTTTTCTGCAGGTCTACATAATCTGCAGAGCATCAATCTCTCTTTTACCTTGGTTACTGACATTGGTCCGAAGAAGATTTCTGGCTTGACTTCACTGAAGCCTCAATCTGGACAATCGCCAAATCACAGATACTGGTTTAGCATCTCTTAATCTTGACCCTTGTGGTTCTGTTTAATAATTCATTTTAAAGGTCAATTTAAATTCCAATAATGCTTCTTTTTCTAGGCCTATACTAATTCAAATACTCTGTTTAGCAAGAGGACTGAGGAGCACGTTTGATAGAACATCTTGTAGTGGACCGAAGGTAGGTCTCAAATTTCAGAAAATGTACTTTTCTCCTGGGGTGTTCATGGGATAGTATAAAAAGGATCATGTGTTTCTTGTATAACCACTGAGGTAAACTCTGGATACACACACAATGAAAAACCTGAAAAGTTACGACTTACAATAAATATATATGTGGAGCCTTAGTTGTGGGTAATTGTACTACCATGTGTGATGTTATTTCCATTTCTATTTCTTTTTAAATCAGAAACTGCCATTTGATATCAGTTTTGTAAGTATGCTTTCTTATGGTTTGGTTGGGGTAGGAGCTCATTAAACAATTATTGCTTTCAGTTAGGGTTCTAATGCGGGAATTGTTGCTAAAGTACAGATTTGATATTTTGAAGCTGCAAGATGTTGTGTTAAGAAGTTACATGCTTGCAGCATGATTCTTATGTGCTTACTTGGGTCCATTCTGATTGTTTAATGTGATTGAATACGGTTTCAAAAAAAGTTGGAGAACTGACTCTTCATTGAATTAAATATCCTTGAATTAACCTCAGCTCCAATCATACTCTATTGATCATGTTCCTCTTCTTCTTTTCAGGTTGCCATCTTGATATGGCATACAATCTGATGACTGCATTTAGCTATGGCCCCTGATGGACAGGCGAGTTTCCTGGCCCTTTTCTATGTTTCATTGAAGACAAATTGTATAATTTGTTCACACTATCTTTCGACCATGAATCCTTGAATCCTAATGCAAATCGCGATATGCATTTGGTAGTAACGAATGTTCCTTTAGATGATTCTGACACAGAATCGTATCTCTCCCTACTTATTTGTGTCGCCTATTTATATTTGTTGAGTCAACATTAGGATATGAGGTCTTTGAATGAAGAGGGAGAGGGATAACGATACCTCATGTTATGTTTTTATATTTCCATCATTTGATATGTGCTGAATGAAAATATGTACATAAGTATTTTCTTATTTCCATTATTTGATATGTGCTGAATGAAAACTATGGTTTCAGGGGAGCAACCTGATCAATTAGTGTTGAATAATCAGTGGTGAACAGCTCCACGTTAGAATAAAAGAGGAAAATGTAACTTCTAAAACACAATCAAATCTCGAATTGGATATGTGGTGCATGTTTTATTAGTCTATGTTTTTGAACATGGAGCAAATAAGATGTTTGATGATAAATTTGCCGCCGCATTCTCTACACTAGGATGAGTAATTTTATCTCCAAGATCCTACTTGTAGAAGCATTTGAAAAGTTTCATGTCTACTTATACATTGTATTTCTTTCTTTGACCACATTACTCATCTGAATCTAAAGCTTTACAATATTTTGTTGAGTATTTTTTATTTCATTTAAATACTTCATTTTAAATAATACCTTATGCGCTGCATGTGAGGAGGATGCTTTTTAAGAATCACCTCTTACATTTATCAGCACTGTGCAGTTTTCTCATTTGAGGCCAGTGCAAAAGCATGGAGCTTTATCAATTCTTTGTGGCAACAAAGTCGTCTCCCAGCATTTTGGAAATTCATTTGCAATATCGCTGGGCTAAAGAGGAGCTTCCGCTTGCTAGCAACTGAATGTCCTCTCTAAAGATTGTCAGAATAAGATGAGCAATCTGATAAATACTACTGCTAGAGTATATGCTGCATTGCAAGGTCTTTCTCTAGAGTTGTTTGCCTCTGGATTGTTGGAGAGAACAGACAACCCAAAGGGTTTTGAAATGCCTTCTTTTCATTACATATGAGCGTTTGTTGTCATCTTCATGATTGTTAGTCATTATTATGCTATTGGTTTTGTCTTGCCTGAGTTCTCAAATGGGCCTATGAAGTAATGTAATGTAACGACTCAAATGAGCCTATGTACCACCTTTTCAATTTTAAATGATAGTTTCATGTTAATGTCAAGTCGGTTTCTGCATGAGGGATGATATGTTTTTATAATATATATGTTTTTTATAATTAGGTTTATTTTAATATATTTTTTGTTTTTACAAATATACTTATTAACATTTATATGTATTTTTTTATTATATCACGTGCGTGTCGCACGTGCACTTTTGCTAGTACTCTATAAGGTTCTCACACAAAAGACAAGTTCATGTCTAGATCTTTCTTATAAAAGATAAGAGGTAGTTTGGTCATTTTACACCCCATATTAGTTTGTGTGCCCGGTCCTAAAATTACATCTATTTTGGGACGAAGGGAGTATGTGATAAGCCCAAAGAGGCTGCTGTCAGGTCGTCAGCGCCCGGCGGCGGGAACGGCAATAACGTGGCTAGTGATGGGGTTGACGACCGGTGGGGCATATGGTTGCGTTGAGACAAGCGCTCAGGGAGGTAGCGGCCTGATTTAGGGGTCAGGCCGTCAGACGCGTGCGGCCGAGTCCGGCGACGAGCGCTATCGAGAGGATTCGATGGCTTCTAGTTTAGATGACGGGAGGCGATGGGAGAGGCAGAAAGAATCTACCTTCGTTTGAAATTTAAAAAAAACTATAAATCAAGTGCTGACGAACTAAATTTCTTGTTCTAAACGTCATATATTTAAGAACGGAGGGAGTATCTAAATGAAATTCCGATTGCACCACTAGATTTCTGACAATAAAATCTTCGTAACAAGATCTCGCTCGACTATATTAAGACAAAAAAATTATTCATATTTTTGTTAATGAAGGTTATATTTTCTATGTGGTATACGTGTGGAACAAATATTACAAACGTAGAGAAAAAAAATTTATGCGTACCGAACAAATTATATGAACTGACGAACAAATATGTTTGTTTTGTAAGTTCGTATAATTTGTTTGGTAACCGAACAAATATGTTTGTTCTGTGAGTTCATATATTTTGTTCATACGGATAAATTTTTTATTTTGTGAGTTTGTAGAATTTGTTTCGCACGTATATGTCACAGAAAATATACAATCTTGATTAAAAATATGAATAAAAAAGTTCATCAAAATATAGTCTTAGTGAGATCTTATCGGGTTGTCTGAAATCTATTGTACAATCGAAATTTAATTTTGATGCTTAGTTTAACATTTGTAGCTTCTTAAAGTCCAAAAACTTTGCATTTGAGGATGTCATCATATTTTTTTTTTGTCTTTTCTGCATCCATGCATACAAAGAATAAACAAAGTGATCTGATTGACCCGCCGCTCAATAATAATCTCGCTTCCCCATCCAGCGTGATAAATTATTTTTTTGTCGCCATAGTGATAGCTAACCGCACTCCCGGCCGTCGGTGTCGAGTACAGAGGAGGGATAAGGGCAGTCCCAATTGTGTATTCTATGTTACACGGATACCGGTACGGGTATCGGATACGATACGTATCTGATACGCGGATACACACTTTTCAAAAAAATACTGATACGGGGATACAGTCAGCATAATTAATAATTATATATATAATATCACATATATATCCGAAGCAAGAGAGATTTTACTCTCGAGTAACTTTCCTTATACTCTAACGTGCAATATTTGTATCGCCACACAACATTACCTTTAGAACTAGCCTTCTCTAAAAGTAGAATATTATTTCATAAGAGATTCTTCTTCATTTGCTGCTCATTAGTTGTACCGGTGCTATCTCATACTACCAAAACATCAAAAGAAAGAAGAAAATAGAGCTTCAGTGTAGAGCACTAGAGCAGAAGGTGCAAAACATGGCAATGAATAGCTGTCCACGAAAAAACTTGCTTGTTTTGAAGAGAAAATCATTGTCGTGGCTGCTGCTAGGTCACGTAGGAGGGGTGTAGTGTAGCTGGTACGGACCAATTGGGCTGACTAAATGTATCAGATACGTGTATCCAAGTCAATACGTATCCAGCTTTTTGGGATACGGCTGGAAAAGTATCCAAGGCGTATCCGAGGTGTATCGGTATCCGATACGTATCGGATACGGATACACCACCCTCTAGGAGTATCCGTGCAACACAGGGTGTATTTATAGTGATTTCTATGTGTATTAATTAGGGTATATATTAAATATTTTGCTGATGTGTCAAGAGATTAATTAAGAGAGAGGGAGAAAAAGAAGGAAACCGTTTCTTGACAGAGAAACGACGTCGACGCAAGGAACGAGACGCTAGAAATCGTGAAAACTGCGTTGGGGAGACCTAGGTCGTGTCTTCCTCTCTAACGCTGGATCGGCTGCATCACGCCAGGCGGCTAGCCTCCCGCACGCTCTCGCTATGCGCGCAGCAATGCCCACGGTGGCGGCGTGTCACCGCCGTGCAGCAGGTCACCGCTGCCGTGAAGAACATCGTGCGGTAGGTCGCCGCTGCTCTGCTCGAAGCGGCGACGAGGTTCTGCTCGAAGCGGCGACGAGGTTCTGCTCGACGCGGTAGCGAGGCTGGCGGTGGCCTGGTAGCACACGGAGAGGTCAAGAATGGCAAAGCGGCGGGGACAAGGCGGTCAGAGAGAGAGGGTGGTGTGGTGCATGCCGGTGAGTAGACTGGCAGGCTGCTTGCCGTGCTCCTGTTCTTTCCTCTTTCTTCTTCATTTTTCACTCAATCCCAGTCCTCCTTTTCCCCAATTTCCCAATCCAAATCCTGCTAGTTTCTTTGACAAATCTTGTAGAAGAACCAATGAACTCCATCGTACTGATTTGGAGTTCCCCCATTCGAGCCCAATCCAACGAAATCAACTCCAAAAATTCGACCTCCTGCACTGACTCGTGAGCTGAATGAACTTCCAAAACAGCGATACATTGCAAACTTTGAGATGCTTTTTTTAAAAAAAATAGAAATCTCCATACAACTTTCTCCTACAATCAAGCTCCAGTTCAGCTACATAATGTTGTTTTCAACAACTTTAGACTTAGGACAAATTTTCAGCCTGTTAGTTTAGCCGTTAGCATGACTTCAGTTTTGCAGAAATAGTTGCACATACTTGTGGCAGATTACAGGAGTATTGGCACAGTTGATCCACCTCTTTTGTATGCTGCATTTAATTCATACTTTGTATCAAGACTCTAGTAGAAACTATCGGTTGAAAAGATTAGTTTCTACTAGTAATTAATTACTCTCTTTCTCTCTTGGAAACTAAAACTAGAAATGAACTATTAGGATTGCCCGGCATGTACAGCCCGTCGTCTGGGGCCGTCGGTTGGACGCGAATTTTGCAGAAAAACCCTCCCACGGGCCTGTAGACGACCCTCGTGTCGACTGACCAGGCGACGGAGAGGCAGGGTTTTTTTTACCAACGGTAACCGCAATTTATACCACGGTTACCGTTCTTACCGCTGTGGACCGGTAATAAAAACCGCCCGGTAAACCGCTAAAACCGACACAGCAAAACTGGTGATCGCGGTATACCGCACGGTTTTTGCGGTTTACCGCGGCGGTATTTTTCCCGTGGCCGGGAAGCGGTAAAAAAAACCCTGCGGAGAGGTCCCGTTCTCCCAGGCCGAATAGACCGCTGTCGCTGCGCTGTACGACTCGTCGAACCCACGACGCCGCCGCAGCCGGATCCCGCGCGGGAAGAGCAGGCGCGTGGGAGATTTGCGCGCGCAGGGGAGATCCAGGTCCGCCATATGGCCTCTTCTCTCTTCCCCAATCTACCACTCCTCCAATCTCCAACCTTCCTCGCCGGATTTTGGTGCTCAGATATGTCCACGGCGGCTGCAGGTAGGAAGAAGAACGAAGGCACACCGTCGGCCTCGGATGCGGCGGCGGCAGCCCCAGGCCGTGCACTAGGTCGCGGTGGCGGGTCGGCGGCTGTCCCCTTCGGTCGTGGTGGCGAGTTGCCCCGATCTCTCGGTCCGGGTGTTGCTTTACCACCGCCGCCCCCCTCTCTCGGCCGCGGTGGCGGGCCAGCACCGCCAGCAACCCGTCCACCCACCATGGATGGTTCCAGCGTAGGTGGCTTCCCCAATTTTGATGGATCTTGCGGTGGTGGCATCCCCCGTTCTTCATCTTTGTTGGATGCAGCCGCTGATGATGTATCTTCTCCTGGCTCATGGTAATCTCTGATTCATGTTATACATGTGTTGCAATTTGGGCTCTAGCTGTTCTAGATGTGTTGCAATTTTAGCTCTCGATTCCTGTTCTAAACGGTGGCTGACTGGCTGTGTAGAAATGTACAGGAACCTTCTCTGAACTGCCAAATGCATTTTTCTGAATATTTCTTTTGCAAACTCTGAATATACAGCATTACAGCAAGCGCTGAAGATACTTGTCTATCTGTGTGTTCCTGTCAGTTTTTTTTTCTGATAATAAAATTGACATTGAGGCCATTCATGCTAACATTGCAAAAGAGAGGGATGTAGCTGTTAGAACTAGCTGTATCTAAATTACATGAGGTTGCATAGTTTTAATTTTGCATCAGGTTGCATAGGTTTGCTGATTGCAGCCAAGAACAAAAAAATAATTGACCTGCTACATCTATTGCATTGTGTTGTCTTAAATTATTTTAGGAATAAATTAACCAAGCTAGAATGTCTGAATATGATTTTTTGACACACTCCGAGTTGGAATTGGTACTGAAATCTTGCTTCCCTATCCACCATCCATTCAAAATAAAGGGAATCAGGATGGCCAAACTTGGTTTAATCAACTTTGTGAACATAACAAATCTGATAAATAATAAGCTGGAATTGGTACTGAAATTAAAAATAGTTCCAATCCCTAGCAAGATATTCATGTGTGGTTTAACAGCTTGTGGTTTCCTACAGGGACAATAATATACATCCAGGAGAAGGTGCGGCGAATAATCTACAGCTTGTGGTCACTAGTTCTTTATCTGTTCTTCTGAAATGGTGCAAACTGAATGTGCACTAGTTCTGCCTGAAGGTGAACAGATGAGTGCGTGCTGCTCCAATAGTGTGTGAACTTGAGCTGTGCTGTTTTTTTTTACCCGTGAACCTGTGATGTATGTGAATGTGAATCGAGCATATATAGCAACGCTATATTGTAATCACATTTCTATTATTTATGCTTCATATTATTCAATCAAATAGCCACACAATGGTATACACAAATGTATTTGTAGTTGATCTTAAGCTCCATGCCAACCATTAAACGTCGTACAGACGGTCACTCTGTCTATGAGCTGTATGAGCTGTCTGTACATCTGTCTATATGCACAGTTCGAGGTTCTGCAGACGACCCCTGTCTAAGGGCTGTACATGCCCTAAGGGGACGAGGAGAGGAGGGAGAAGAGTGTGATACAACAAATGAATATGAACGCTCGAAAAAAAACAGAAGTGAGAAAGTCTTGTTCTCAATAGGAAACGTGGTGCATGCATGGATTGTGATTGACATCGGGAGCAACGTGATTGACGGATATGATAAACGTGATTCACGAGAGCATGCAATCTTCTTTCACGACACAATGCATTGACGCGTGATGGAAAGCAATGAAACGTAGTGATGCATGATTAGTACAAACCCATATTGTCGCGTGATTCTTAGATCATAGTCATCCATATTGGCATGTGATAATGCGACTGGTAATGCTGTAAACGCAACTGCATCACCGAGGCTGCCGATCTCGATTGCTAAGCCTTTCTAAAAGAACACAACGTGATTTGGTTACCAATGTTAAGCCTTTCCAAAAGAATACAACGTGATTTGGTTACCAATTATTCCCCAAAATCCCTTTAAAAACATGTCACGCTGCTTGTATTTTTTTCAAAAGCGACGTCTTTTCTTTCTTTCCTTTTCACCAAAAATTTTTACCTGCTCGGTCACGAACATCAATGACTACGGCGGTTTATTCCTTTTAAAATAATTGATCACGCTTGTTCTTTCCTATTTTTTCTTTCTCTTTCCAAAGACACGCACGACGGTTTATTCTTTTCCAAAATAATTGATCACACTACCACTGCTTAGGGGGACGCTTTCTTCTTTCCAAAATAATTGATCACACTGTCAGACAATAATTGTTTTTTCCTAATTTCTCTTTCCAAAGACACGCTGCCTTTGATCACGCTGTTTTTTTTAATTATATTGGAAATCAGCGTTAGCATTACCAAGATGGATTTCATCACGTATCATGTACTATGCCAAATGCCATGACCTCCGTCATCTTTTCCGTTTAGTACTTTGGAATCTAGCACAATTCCTGGGCACAGAGGATTTTTTTTCATATATAGGGTTTGAATCCGAGTTATATTCGCTAGCTCTTTCCAAAAAACAGAGTTCCATCAAGCTAAGTTGGAGATAGCGGCGGCTTTGTTGCGCCTGCGGATTTGCGGCAAAGCTTCATCGAGACCATCGCCGAAGGCAACCATGAGCACTGGATTGCTGGAGATTTACGGCCGCGACCTCACCGAGCTGTCCGCGCGCGGCGACCCCGTAGTCGGCCGGGACGCCGAGATCGACCGCGTGGTGAGCATCCTCTCCCGCAAGTCCAAGAACAGCGCCGTGCTCGTGGGCGCGCCGGGCGTCGGCAAGACGGCCATCGCCGAGGGCCTCGCGCAGCGCCTCGCCGACGGAAGGGTGCCCGGCCCCCTTGCCGGCGCGCGGCTCGTGGAGCTGAGCGTCCCGGCGCTGCTCGCCGGATGCAGCTACATTGGCATGATCCAGGATCGCGTGACACGCGTGATCAGTGAGGCGGAAGCCGACGGGCCCGAGGTGAAGGTGGTGCTGTTCGTGGACGAGATCCACATGCTGATCGGCGCCGGGCGCTACGAAGGCAGCAAGACGGACGTGGCCGACATGCTGAAGCCGGCGCTGGCGAGGGGCCGCCTCCACTGCCTCGGCGCCACCACCGACGACGAGTACCAGCGGTACTTCGCCTCGGACAAGGCCATGGAGCGGCGGTTCCAGAAGGTGCATGTCGCCGAGCCCAGCGAGGACAGCACCCTTGGCATCCTCCGCCAACTGCAACCGTCGTACCAGGGGCACCACGGCATCAGCATCGCGGACGAGGCGCTCATCGCCGCCGTCAGGCTCTCCGGCCGCTACATTCCAGGTAGTTAAGTTAAATCACCGTAAGGGTTTAAGGGTTTATATATCATTGCATGACACGGCCCCTTAATTAAAATACACAAATCCATAGGACGCCACTTCCCCGACAAGGCGATCGATCTGGTCGACGAGGCGTGCGCCACGGCGAGGCTGCAATCTGATGCGCCCCAAGACCAAACCGTCGGGCCCGACCACATAGCGCAGGTCGTGAGCAAATGGACGGGCATCCCGGTGACGAGGCTGGGGCGGGACGAGCGGAGGGTGCTGCTCAACCTGCCGAAGAGGCTGCGCCAGCGCGTCGTCGGCCAGGACTAGGCGGTCAGCGCCGTCGCCGACGCGGTGATGCGATCGCGGTCGGGGCTCGGCAACCCCGATCAGCCCTCCGGCTCGTTCCTTTTCCTCGGCCCCACGGGCGTCGGCAAGACGGAGCTCGCCAAGGCCCTCGCCGAGCAGCTCTTCGGCGACGAGAAGCACCTGGTCCGCATCGACATGTCGGAGTACGCCGGCACCGGCTCCATCACCCGCCTCATCGGTGCACCTCCAGGGTACGTGCCCACACCACTCCAAGCGTGTTCATTCCCCAACGCTCATAACTATGTACCATATATATAGGGAAAAAGAAGTTAATGGCGATGTAAATGTAGGGCGGTTGGGTACGAGGAAGGAGGGCGGCTCACGGACCAGGTGATGCGGCGGCCGTACAGCGTGGTGCTGTTCGACGAGGTGGAGAAGGGGGACGACGCTGTGTTCAACCTGTTCCTGCAGATCCTCGACGACGGCAGGCTCACCGACGCAAAGGGCCGCACCGTCGACTTCACCAACACCATCATCATCATGACCTCCAACCTCGGCGCACACCACCTGGACGGCTGCCCCGACGACGCCGCTCGCGAGCGCGTCCTCGCCGACGTGAGGAGGCGCTTCCGGCCGGAGCTCGTGAACCGGCTTGACGAGATGGTGGTGTTCCACCCCCTGTCGTCTTCGTCCGCCGCCAGCGACCATCTGCTGCGGAAGGTGGCCCGGCTGCAGCTCAAGGACGTCGCCGCGCGCCTCGCCGGCAAGGGCATTGGCCTCGACGTCACCGACGCCGCCCTCGACGTGATGCTGTCGGAAACACGCGGCGAGGTGAAGATGTACGGCGCCAGGCCCATCAAACGGTTCGTGCAGAAGGTCTTCGTGACGAGGATCTCCAAGATGGTGGTGCGGGAGGAGGTGCACGAGGACTGCTGCATCTCCATCGACGCAGACGAGGAGGTGAAGGAACTGGTGTTCACCGTCGTCACGGAGAAGCCGGCGGAGCAAAAGATAGTCGCCGTCGAGAATTCTGCAAACGAGAAGATGGAGCCGCAGACAAGGAGGTGTAGGAGACGCAGACAAGGAGGAGGAGGAGCCGGTGTTCACTGCCGAGAACCTCGCAGACGAGGAGAAAAAAGATGGAAGCCAAAGAAGATGGAAGCTGGGGGTTCACCCTCCTGAAGCCAGGTATCGTCGCTGAAAATGCCTCTGATGTAAACAACCAAGAATGACACGTACACGGTTCCTTTTTTCAGGAAAGGGCAATAGCCAATCTGAATTTCAGAATGGTACTACATCCGTTCTTAAATATATGACATTATTGATTTTTTTTCGTTCGTTTGACTATTCGTTTTTTCTATAAATATTTTTTGCAAATCGATAAACCAACAAGTTAAATCTAAAATACATTTGATAATAGATATAATAATATATATTTATTTTAGTTAACTAATTTATTCAATATATATCGGTGGTCAAAGATATCATATATTTTAAGACAAAGAGAATTGATCTTAGCTTTTTTTAGGGCCGCATATAGTAGTTTCCATAAGAACCACTTTTTTTTAGGAAACAAAAATATCATATACAGACGTGTTTTTCAGCATGCGCATACATACATTTTACGAAAACTTTGTCTATTCAAATTTCAAACAGCTTTACTCTCTCCGTTTCAAACTATATGTTGTTTTGAGTTTTTTAACTCATAAATATTATTATGCATCTAAACATAGTATATATCTAAATGCACAGCAGTATCTATGAACTTAATAAAATCAAAACGACCTATATTTCTACCTAATATTAAAGCAAGGATTGTTTCTGTCAAGTGGGTCCCACTTGTCAGGTGGGCCGCACTTGTCAGAAAGCCAGCGCGTCTCTCTTCTCCCTCCTTCCGTCTTCCCCGTCCTGTCCGTCCCTCGCGTCCGCCGCCTGCGCCTGCCCGCCCTCCCTGCTTCTTCGTCTCTCCATCTCTCGCCAGCAGCATGCCGGCTCGTTCCCGTCCCGGCCTCTTCCTGCCTCCTCGACAAGACCTCTTTCTGGTTTATAGCATGCCGGAGGTGAACATGGCGGTGGCGGCACGCCCGGCGGCGGTGGTTCTCTCCTTCTCTACTTCTTTTCATTCTCTGATCCGGAAGCCTCCGCCTCTCATCTGAATCGGAAGCGGACAGATCAGACAGAGCTGTCCATTGCGCATCGGTATTGAAGTTCTTGCCGACTCGGAGATGTTTCTTGTTCCCGTAAATAACAAGCTCTTGTTTATGTAAATATCAGCCGAAACGCAGATGTGCCGCCGCCGGGACGCTCATCACCGTAGACGAGCAGCTCGCTGCGCCACGCACGGAAATCCCCTTCACCAACGCCCTAGCATGTTCACCTTCTTACCTCTACTTTCACAAAAAGGTACGTAATATTTGGCCTCTCTAATTCTGTCAGGCATTTGGCCTCTCTGAATTTTGGGATAAATCGTCAACTGCTACATGTTTTTTTCTCTCACCTTTACCTCTACTTTCACAAAAGGTACGTAAGCATCTATTTGGCCTCTCTAGTTCTGTCAGGCTATTTGTTGGCCTCTCTGAATTTTGGGATAAATTGTCAACTGCTACCATGTTTTTTCTCTGACCTTTTTTCGTTTGATTGCCCCTGTCATGTGTTGCCTCTAACTGCTAATTCATATCTGTTGCTTGAAACTGCTAATTCGTTTGTTTGAAACTGCTAATTCAGTTTTGTTGTTTTTACAGAAAATGGATTCTCATAATATTGAATCAAGCAACCTTGACGATTTGCTCGACCATTAAAGAAAGCAAAATGTGAACAGATGAATGATTGCGATCTATCACCATCGGAGTTATTTTAGGTACAAGTTAGCCTGCATACTGTTATGTTGGAAAACAGATACAGCAGGAACGACTCCTCAAAATATCTCATTGTTGGGAAGTTCAGATGGCCAAAAGGAACCCAAGACATCAGATTCATTATCGAGGAAACAAAATACCGTTCTTTCTATGATCAGTGTACATGAGTTAATTGGTGACCTTTGTGACTACATCAAAACAATTAATTGTCCAGAGGCCTTGGAGTAATCAATTTCAAATTACTAATGTACATTTAAAAAAACAGAATACAATTCTAGAGGTGAGGTTAGGGTACACAGGCACGATGGGAACGACATCGATGTCTCGAAGAGTTGCAGGGGTGGCGTGGTGACCGAATAGACAACGACGAGGCGATCAGTAGTTTCTTCTGTTGCAACCCACAAAAATTTAGAAATTGTACAGAGTTCTTTTAGGCAGAAAATAAGGACATAAACTAAATAGAAATTGTGTTGATTTTGCAAATTAGTCTCTGAAAAAATGATTTCATTTCAAATTAGTTCCCGAATCAAATATAGGTCATTTGGATGAATTGTAATGAATATGGTAGTTGAAGGTGGATGAATAAAATATATAATTGTTGAATCTAGATTAACGCGAGTGCGGAAGAACATGATGTAGAGTAAAAACTCTTACTGATATACGAAGGTGATCTTTGGGAGGCGCGGATGACGATGAGCGAGATTGGGATGGCACGGGCTTAGCGGGGATGACGGCGAGGTCGGAGAGCTGCAAGGGGCCATGGTGTGACAGCACGACTGGTGCCGACAACGACGAGGCGAGTAAATATTTTCTCCCGTTGCAACGCACGGGCATAATTGCTAGTATACTTTAAAACATAGAGAGAATCTAATAACATCTCAAGGACCAAACATTTTGGTGCAAGACTCTGCACTGCTATTATATGTCATTGATATTACAAGGATGGTCAGACAACGATGACCAAAAAATGCATGAATGATATGTGGGACTTGAATTTTTTATATTTATTTTTTCACGATTTTTCAAAAATAAATGCTCGATTCTCAAATTATCAAAACTAGTCTACCGCTGCTGTTTCAAATTGCGGCTACAACCTGCCGCCGCTTGAAACGGTGGTTACTCTTGTAGCCGCCATCGGAAAAGGTGGTGGTGACGTGGCCGGGGGCGCGGCGACCAGCCGCCGCTGCAAATGGCGGTAAGACCAGCCGCCATTTGCCACGGCGGTTGGTTGCCCACCCACATGCGGTTGGGACTCGGTCCGCAGGCAGCTGGGGGAAGGATCCAGCCGCCATTTGGAGAGGCCCCAACCGCCATTGGAACAGGCGTTAGGTTTTTTTTACGAAATTGAAGTACAACTTTCGAATATAAATGACAGCACTTCAATTAAAATAAGACACAAACGAATTTGAAATGGCACGTATGGCCCAACTGGTAACCTAATAATGTGTCGTTGGTAGTCCTAACATAACTTAGGAAATTTAGAAATTCGATTTACATCATTCCTAATCTAGTTGTACAAGTACTGCCCGGAGAACATAGACCCGCTGGAGTGCTGCGACGGCATGTAGTACCCCCAGTAGGGGCGGAGGTAGAGGTGAAGGTATAGGGGACCAATCTCTGGGGGGTGTGCTGTTCTTCTTTTGGCATTCACAAGTGCAGGCCGCACACGTGCAGCAGGTGGAGTCGCCTGCGCTAGATGGTGGATCTGGAGAACCTAGTGCATCCACCAGCTCCCACTTTAAGTTGTAGATGACCACGTCCTCGAGGTAGTCGATGTACCTTTGATAGGGATCAATGGCTGGGAGATCCACCCATTGCGAGAAACCGTAGTTGTCTGTTTGATGGGAGTACTGCAAATACCAAGAAAACGTTAGCAAACCAAAGAAATAAAATGAACAAATATCATGTACATTGCTTACCCATGCTCGTGGGCAGTGCCAGAAGCGACGACCGGAGTTGTTCTATCCCTGGTAGACTTGTCATCTACACAGCTAGTAAAATAGGAATATGTCATCTAGATCTGCTAGATCTAAACTACACTAAATGTATTAAATCTATTAATTTGTAGCTATAAAATAGGAATATGTCATCTAGATCTGCTAGATCTAAACTACACTAAATGTATTAAATCTATTAATTTGTAGCTATAAAGAGAGTTCAGATTTGAATATTACCTGGTATGAGATATCCGGCAGAGCTTCGCTACTCAACCACCTTCTCCACCCCACTGTCTTCCTCCTCTCCTCCTTTTTTCTGATTTGGGGCCTCTTCCTCTCTTCCCCGAGCAGGCCTCTGGCTTTATAGGAATCTGGGACCGAATCGCCATTGCGAACGGCGGTTCCAGGAGCCAACCGCCGCTGCAAGTGGCGGTTGCAAGCGCCAACCGCCATTTGTAACGACAGTAAGACCAGCCGCCTTTTCAAGCGGCGGTAGGCACCTGTCCCCGCGGTAGCAGCGGTCAACCACCGTGGCATCTAAGATAACACCAGAGTATTGCGCCATGGTAGCTTCCTGTGGAGACCCTGAACCACAGGCACGGGTTGGGTGCAGGACGACAACCTACTCAACGTCTTCGGGGACAAAGTCGGGATCCTCCTATGTAAAAACAATTAATTATGCAAGGGTGAGTACATATGTACTCAACAAGTCCAACCCCACCCACGGATGGGCTATTCATCAGAACATGCACAAGGTATAACAAGGTTCAGAAAAGAGTTTATTTTGTGAAAAGCCAACCTTTACTTATGCAGGGGTTTGTTTTTGAAAAGGTTTTCGCAAACCATTTTCGCAACCAAAGTAACTCGGTGCTTTAAGGAAAACCAGTTGAGGACTACCAGACTCCCTGTCCATAGTAGCCCACGCACACAACCACACTCTTTTTCCAAAATTACTCACACCACGAAAACAATCTCTTAACCCAAACACTGGCTTTGTGACCACACCGTGACTCGTCCAATATCATGGACACGGCTATTCGAATAGATTTTTCACTCTATAAAGGTTGTACACTTTACCCACAAGTAGGGTACCGCCACACGAACACCTTAGTGCCGGTGCGGATCCTATCAAAGCCATTACCCACCTTAGCTAACACCACTAGCCACCACAGAAGCAATCAAGGGGTTATCACACATAACCAGGGCATAACTCACACAGATTGTATCCCTACTTCTTGATCTTCCGTTGCTCACCCGCACTCCTGATAGCTAGTAGATTAACTAGTCGGATTTATGCTAAGCCGTTGCCACATATAACGGTCGAGTGGTTGTACGATAGCTGGGTCAGGTGAGATGACACGCAACCCGGTCCTTAACGATAAGATGAATATCTCCCAACACGCTCAACCACAAAGTTACGAGCTCACCCATACTCCTGACACACTCGTCCATCTCGTCTACCCAGCTCTTTTTCTCATTTTTCAAAATATGCATTCCCCATTTTTAAAGCACTCACACAGTTTTAAAGAAATCATTTAAGCCAATCAATCATAGCAATCAAGGGTGGCTACCCTACCAGGTTTATGCAATTTGTAAAACAAATTAAGGGGTTGTATTTTAAAAACTGAGATTAAATCATGCATCAAAGGATGATATTGAACTTGCCGTCTTCAGAGTCCTCCAGGAGCTCCTGCACACGGTTCGGGTTCTCGGGCTCCTGTGCACAGTACACAGCTCCGAACTCCTCCTGAGGTTCCTCCTCGTTCACTTTGTCGGCTACGACACACACAGCAAGCACATAATCAACACAAGGAACGAAGATTTACCGGCTAAGATCGAGAAGAGAATAAATAGAAAAAGGATGAATAAGTAGTATTTATGGGAAAATGGTAGATGGTTCGGCGAAAATAAACGCAGGAAAGGTGTGGTGAGATTTAGGATTAATTTGAATTAATATTGCTCATAAAACGATGAGTGAAGGTATTCATGAAGTGATTTTAATGGTAAAAGACTAATTTGTGAAGAAACTTAAGAGGCTATTAGGGCAGTCCCAACCCTCCATGTCAGCTAGTGTCTTAGCAATTAATTAGGCTGCCACATATGCAAAAATCTGATGTGGCATGAAAGTAAATGAGGAGAGAAGAGAAAAAAATTAGGAAACCGGGTCGCATGCACAACACCACGTCGGCTCTTGTTCCAATACGCACGAAACGGCCTGTTTTTGCGTTGGGACGGACGACTCGTTTCCTCCTTCTGCTTTTACCCCGTCTTCCCGATCCAGTGCGCCGACCCGCTCGCAGCGTCAACTCCCCGCCGCCATGGCCAGCGCGCGGCGCACACTGCAGCCTCCTCTCCCGCTCCTCTTTCTCCCACACGCAAGGGAAAAAACGTGAAAGTTTGGCGCGCAATCGATTCCTCTCAGCGCCAAGTCCCGTCCATGTTCCGCCTCCCTCCATTAAGGTCGCCCAAGGGTTAGGGTTTGCCAAAATCCATCCAAAATTGAAGACTAATCTCCCATCCCAGAGGAACAAATCGCCACCAAGCTGCGCAGCAATGAGTAGGCCGGACACAAAGAAGAATCAATTGGGATTGAATGGGGCCGCCGGTCCACCACTGCTCCAGCCGGCGGCCGTGGTACTCAAGATGGTGATGCAACTGATGGTCCTTCAGGCCAGTCGCTGGTGCTGTTCTCCAGGAGTTGGTGTTTTTTATTCTGTTGGTGGGCATGTTCCAGCCGCAGGTGGTGTTCATGGTGGCGTTTCTGCTCAAGCCATTGCTCCTTGGTGACTAGCGGCAGCTTATATTTTTAGTGTTGATTTTGATCTCTGGGTGTATAAAATGCATGCCACACTTGATCCTTCTCCATTAGCATGACATGCAAATAGAAATTAAATGTGGAAACTACTTAAGACACCAAGGGTTGGGAAGAAAGTGTCAAAATATATATTAATTACTCTTTCTCTCCTTAAGACATTGCTCTAAGACATTATGGGTTGGGACTGCCCTTAGTGAAAAGGACAAGAGAAGGGGGGCTGCGGGTGAGGAAAGAAGGAAAGGAAGGGGGCTCCCGGCAAAACAAATCAGAGAGAGACTGGGAGGGGTCTCGGGTGGAAAAGGAATAGAGGAGGGGGGTTATGCCAAAACAGCCATCTTCTTCCTTCCCTCAAACTGAAACAGAGGAAGGGGAGGGGCGGCCTGACCGGCGACGGGCGGCGGCCCTCCCGGGCACGGTGGCGGCCGGGAAGTGGGGAAACGGAGAGAGGGATGTCGGTGCAATGAACCGGCAGTCCACCATGGGGCAGGCTATGGTGGTAGATTGTTTGGTGGGGATCACCAAGACTAGAGCTAGATGGTGAGCAAAGGACACAAGATTTATCCAGGTTCAGGCCGCCGGGAGGCGTAATACCCTACGTCCTGTGCTCGGTGTGCTGTATTGATGGTCCCACGATTGGGAATCAGATTGAGTTGTCTTTGAGGGGGGTCCCTGCCGCCCTTATATAGCCTGGGGGGGCAGGGTTTACAGATCTCAGGGAATCTATAGCTAACCGATTACAAGATTTGGCCTTCCGGCTCAAGCAATATCTTTCCTAACTAACCGATCTTCGTTCATGGGATGATATCTCCTCAGGCGCCGCCTCATCCTGATCCACGTGCCGTACCGTATCTCCACACGGGTGGGCCCATACACATCATGAAGCCCCTCCGTGTGGGACCCGGGGGGTATATCCCCCACAGCAGTCCCCGAGCGCTTCTTAACCAGACTGCAACTTCGATCTTCAGCTCCGTGTACTTTTTCGCGCACCCTAGCCGTTTAGCCGAGTGCTTTGAATGTTGTCGGATCTGATCTTCAGTGTAGCCGAGTGGTCTTTGAAATTGAACTCGTGGTTGCCGGGTGGTTGAGGAGAGCTCTTCACCATGTTTGTGATTTGTTCAGATCGTCTGGGATTGGAAATTGTACACTTTCGTCGAAGACGAAGTGTACACACTTAGTCCCCGAACCTAGATAAAGATCGAAGAAGTTTATCTAGGGTCAAAAAGAGAATCCAAGTGACCGCTCCCTGATGTCTTCTATAATGGGTGCCCCTTTGGAAAAAAGGTACCACTGATCGCCTCCCGTATCTCCGATCCCGACTTTTAGTCAATGAGACTTTGTCTTGGTATAATTCCGGATGATCGCGGTGGCGGGTCTTAGCCGCTGAATGGGCGCATCTCCAGATGCGCCCATTAGGGTAGTCCCCGAGGTTCAGAATAGTTAAAGTAACTATTTCGAAGCTCTAAAAAGGATTTAGTTCGGTATTACCATCATCCCATATGGGAGAGTACCACTCGGATCATCTGACCCAGTACGGTGTTTGGTTAGAGCTCCAGCCCTATGCCAAATTTGCTGTATGGCCCACCGTGTTCTCACGGAGCACTCGCGCGAGGTCACCTGTCCTAGTCATCATATTCGTGACTTCTGAACAGCTTTGGCCTATGTATGGCATGCCTCCGAGAGAACACTCATGAGCTAGCAGATTTTTGAAACTCTCTTAGGAGTTAAAAACGAATTTTTGAGGGCGGGTTATCTGATAACCTGGCAGTACGTGACTCTGGGTCACGGCCTCTGAGTGCTTTAAGCCAACCAATGATCTTTGGAAGGCCCTTTTTAATTTTAAGGGTGTCTTCCCGTAGAAGGGAAGGTTTTAACCCTTTGGCCCGTTTGGAACCACGACCTAGTAAGGCCCAGCGACCGGAATCGGAAGCGTCACGGATAAGGCTTGAGCTAGTGTGTCGCACGCGAGTCGTACTCGCGAGTCTCTCGCGAGAAGAATCTCTCGCGCTGCGGCGACGCGACCGCACGGGTGGTGGGGCCCGCCACGACCACCGTTCTGTCTGCCGCATTTAAGGCAGCCCAGAGGCGTGGCTCGCCACGCGCTCCCGCAGTCATGTCGCTTCGCTTCCCATAGGAAACTACGCAGTCGTCCTTCGCTCTTCCTTCTCCGCCCGCTCCGCCTTTCGATCCGCCGGATCCATCGCCGCATTAGCCCGATCTTCACCGGGTTCGGCTCCGGCGAGGCTGCAGATCCAGATCCGCCGCCGTGCCGTATCTAAGCCGCAGCTCCCGGGGAGTCCCCGAGCGTAGCGAGGGTGTAGACCACTCCCCGCCCGAGTCCCCGAGCGTAGCAAGGATGTCGTCGGTGGGATCCCGCCGGCATTCGAAGAAGTCGAGGCGCGGTGCCTCCGAGGCGAGGCGCTCGCCGTCTCCGTCGTCGTCGTCCCCACTTCCACTACCGATGCGGAGCGAGGAGTGGGCGCACTCTGTCTCCACGAGGGAGTGCCTCACCGTCCTGGTGTTGGGGGGTGTGCTGCTCGAATCCGCTGTCGAGGGGTGGCGGCCTGCTGCGGGGGAGGAGTTCCCCACGCCGTCGACCGACGACGCCGTCGTCTTCGAGTCGGTCTACCTCCGTGGGTTCGGCCTGCCGGCACACCCCTTCTTTCTCAGCCTGCTCTACTACTACGGTTTGGAGCTGTGTCATCTCAACCCCAACTCCATTTTGCACATATCCATCTTTGTGCATCTGTGCGAGGCGTTTCTTGGAATCGCCCCGCATTTCAATCTTTTTCGTTATTTCTTCTGGGTGAAGCCCCACCCGAATGCCAAGAAGCCCCGAGTGGTGGGCGGCGCCGGATTCCAGCTCAAGCAGAGGCACTCTACCGAGTACATTCTGGTGCCGCTCGTTAGCTCCAACAAGGGCTGGCACTCGGAGTGGTTCTACACCACCAACCATGCTCCGGCGGTGCCCTGCAACATCGACGCGCGGCCGACTCCTCTCCCATGCTGGGATGAAGAGCTTGACCAGGCGGAGATGGGGCAAGTGTCCGTGCTGCTGGAGCATATCCGGAAGCTGAAGGAGGCCGGGCTCACTGGCGTCGCGGTAATGGCGAGCTTCGCCGTACGGTGCACGCAGCCGCTCCGGGATAGGGTGCGCCCGGCGTACGAGTATGCCGGTGACGACCACGACACGGCGCGGCGAGCGACAGAGCCGGGGAGAGTGATGGAGCTGAAGGAGCGCGTCCGTCAGTGCTTCGTTCCCGGCACCGTCATCTCCAACCGCGACGCGCCGAAGCCGTTCAACCTGGCGAACTATCCGCCTGAGGTAACGGTTTTTTCTTTTATGGGGCGCCCATTAGGGCATGAACATGTGCCCATCAGATGTTTGATGAAATGGTTCTATTTGTTTGTCTGCGAAATTGTAGGATCGCAGGGCTTTTGTCTCTGTGGCGCCTGTGCCTGGCTCATTGGTCGGGCAGGGTCCTTTGGCCGGTCGCCTTGGCGAGCTGCAGCGGATGGAGCGCGCCAGGTCTCACGTCGCGGGTGGTGGCGAGGCGATCCAGCCTGAGCCCCATCGGCCCGCAGCCCCTGCACCGGAGGAGAAGTGTGCCACACCGGCCAGCAAGGGCAAGGAGCGCAAGGGCAGCCGGAATCCTGAGGCCCGGCGTGCGCCCCCTGGGTCGCTCAAGATCGACGAACCAGAGGTGCGCCGGCGCAAGCTTGTGCTGTCGGAGGACGAGGAGGAGGAGGTGCCCCTCACCTTTGACATCGGCGAAGCTCCCTCGGTGACGACGGCTCAAGCGGCGCCGGTGCCTACCAGTCACTTCACTTCTTCTCTTCCTTCTCAGCCGTCGGGCCCAGTGCCACCGGTGGTGGACGCTGCGCACCCCACTCCTCAGACTGCGCAGGCTGCCGCTGCTACACTGTCACCAGCACATGCGGCGGCGGTCAGTGGGGTGAAGCGATCCGCCTCCTCTGGCTCCAGTTTTCTGTGTCGTACCCGTGTCTGCGTGTCCTCCGAGTAAATTTTCTTGAAATTGTCCATCCTTGTTTTTCTTTTGTTCATAGGATCGAAAAGCGATCTTTATGTCTTGTTTGTACGAACAGGGGTCCCTGCAACCTCCCTTCCGAAATTGACGAGTCATCCCTGTCGTCTGCCGCCCCGATGTCGCCGCGCCCGAGTGCTTCTGATGGGCACCCGGCTGTTGCGTCGGGGGTTCCTGATGCTGCGGCTGTCGCTGCTAATGCTGCTGTTCGTGGATCCAGTCCCCAGCGTGGGACCGGACACGTTGCAGCTCCCGGCGCTGCTGCGGCTGAAGCCTCTGGCATCGAGGAGATCCAGCGGGAGCTCCCTCAGCCGCGTCTCAGCCCGCCATGCCCTGGACGCGTCGCCCAGGTTCGTGGCAGTCGTGTGGATGAAGTTCTTGGGGATCCGGCGATTGACGCCGAGAACCGCGCGGAGCTCGTCACCATTGCGCGGAGGACCCTCCAGCTTGCCGAGGTAATTCTTTCTTCCTCTTGTTGTTGTGAACGCTTGCTAGCTATAGTTGGTTGATCTCTAGCTGTGTCTTGACAGACCGTGGCCTCGGAGTCTACGCGCAAAAGCGCTGTGCTCGAGCGCGTCGGCACCGCTGCTGATCTGAACACCACTCTGCGTGCCCGGTTGGAGCGTCTCGAGCAGCAAGCAGTCGCTCAGCGAGACAGCAGCAACCGAGAGGTGGAGAGGCTGCGGCAGGAGAAGGCGGCTGCCGAGGCGAGCGAGGTGACGCTCCGGGCGGCGGTAGAGGAAAACCAGCAAGGTATGTTGATTATGTTTTGCTTTTGTTTCGCCGTTGCCCGAGTACTTCGTGTTGATCATCTCTTGGCAACAGCTCGGGCCAAGGCGGAGGAGGAGCTCAAATCCCTGTGGGGCCGCATGAAGAAGCTCCAGCAGGACGGCCAGGAGGCGTGCAGGCAGGCCGCTGTGGCGAGAAAAGAGCTGTCAGGTTGGTTACCTTGCACTCCCGTGTTATCCCTGAATGTTTGTTGATAAGTGCTCCTGACGTTGAGCAGATTTCCGGCAAAAACAATTTGCCCAATATGCAGATCTCGAGGCCCGCGTCGCATCGGAGAGGGCTTAGTTCAAAGCTCTCGGCGAAGCGCTGCGCCCCATCCTGGACAAGCTTGAGCCCCTTGCTGAGTCCTCCTCTGTGCGACAGTTTGGTGATCCGGTGGTGCGTCCGCCAACCCTTCTGGAGCGTGCCTAGGCAGCGACGGTGCGCTTCCCCGGCTGTCTTCGCGAGGTCGGCATGGCGAGTGCCAGCCACTGCCTCGCCGTCTTCCCTCCTTCTACCCCTCGATCAGCGTGGATCGCTTCCGCGGTGGCTTCGCTCGCGGAACGTCGCCACAGCAGGCTGAGCTACTGCTGGAGGAGGTGAAGGACACGGCGGAGCAACTTGCCGACGACGTCGTGGCGGCGGCTGATGAAGAAGCTGATGGTGATGCCCTCTTGTCCCAGCCATAAAAACTTTAAAAGTTAAAAGTTGTAATATTTTGTGGTGCTGTGGGTGCACCGGTACTTTGATTCGTTGACATTTGGTACTTTTAAGTAGGCACTTTACTTTGACGATATCTTTGTACTGTTAATTTCTCCGGTAGTTAGTCTATTACGGGAAATCGTAGGCTCGTTGGCCTTAGTTTCCAAGCGCAGAGGGAGTACTCTCATACACGCGTAGGACCTTAGCTTGGCGAAAACCTCGACCCACGATTTAAGACATGTGCTACCGAGTACTTTATGAGTCGTAAGATCCGTGTTAGATGAGCGTTTATTTAGTTTTAACATGGAAAACTTTGCTGTATGTAAAGCAGTCCTCAGGTTTCAGAATTGAAACTTGGGTGAGAAAGGGCATGTAAGCAGATGTAAGAGCGAAGTAGAAAGACTTCATGAGACATGAAACTGAATTCATTGCCATAGACTGCTAACATGGATAAAACACGAAGAACTTTGAACAGAAAATGATACATAGCTTTATTATGGGTAGAAGCGGCGTAGGTGCTCGATGTTCCATGAGTTGGGCACATCAGAACCGTCCTCCCGCATCAGCCGATAAGCACCCGGCCTACTGATTTCCTTCACTATGAATGGCCCCTCCCATGGGGCTGCCAACTTGTGCATGTCCTTCTTGCTTTGGATCCTGCGTAGGACTAGATCTCCAACGCAGAAAGTTCTTTGCTGCACATTTTTATCATGGTAACGCCGCAAAGCTTGGGCGTACCGAGCTGCCTGAATCGTTGCCGCGAGCCGTCCTTCCTCGATGCTATCGATATCCTCAATCTGTGTGAAGCGTCCCCTCATCAGAGGTGACTAAATGTGATACAAATACCAGTCCCAGGAGGCTGGCAACACATTTATTACAACAGGTGGTTCAGTCCCTTACATTACGGCGGCATAGTGGGCACGGGAGCGCCACTGCCACGAGAAACAACACAAAAGCTAAAGACCAAACTACAACAGCAAAGGCTTCTAAGGCCTCATCAGAGTACCACGCCATGGAAGCTCTCTGTGGCGACCCTGAGTCCACAGGCACGGTTGGGTGTAGGGCAACGACCTACTCGACGTCTTCGGGAACGAAGTCGGGATCCTCCTCTGAAAAACAGTTAATCAAGCAAGGGTGAGTACATACGTACTCAACAAGTTCAACCCCACCCACGGAGGGGCTTATAAGCAGATCATGCACAGGAGATGTCAAGGATCAGGTCAAGGTTTATTTTGCAAACACATTTACTCATGCAGGGGTTCATTTTCGAAAAGGTTTTCGCAAACAATTTTTATAACCCAAGTAACTCAGTTGTTTTGAGAAAACCAATTAGGGACTACCGGACTCCCCGTCCGCAGTAGCCCGGGCACACAGCCACACACTTTTCCAGAAAACAACTCACGCCATGAAAACATCCCAAACCCAAGCACTAGTTTTGTGACCCCACCGTGACTCGTCCAATACCGTGGACACGGCTATTCGAATAGGTTTTACACTCTGCAGAGGTTGTACATCTTTACCCACAAGTAGGGTACCGTCACACGAACACCTTAGTGCCGGCGCGGATCCTATCAAAGCCATTACCCACCTTAGCTAACCCTACGCGCCACCACGGGAGCAATCAAGGGGTTATCTCACGTAACCAGGGCGTACCTCACACAGATCGTACCCCTACTCCTTGATCTCCCGCTGCTCACCCGCACTCCTGATGGCAAGTAGATTAACTAGGGGGATTTATGCTAAGCCGTTGCCTCATACAACGGTCGAGTGGTAGTACGATAATTGGGTCAGGTGAGATGTCACGCAACCCGGTCCTTAACGACAAGATGGACATCTCCAACACACTCAACCACAAAGGTACGAGCTCACCCATACTCCTGACGCACGCGTCCATCCCGTCTACCCAGTTCTTTACTCACTTTCCAAAATATCCCATTCCCATTTTTAAAGCACTCACACATTTTAAAGAAATCATTTAGGGCAATCAAAGATCAATCATAGCAATCAAGGGTGGCTATCCTACCGGGTTTTAACAGTAAAATAATATGCAATTTATAAAACGGGTCATAGGGTTGTATTTATAAAACTGGGATTAAAGCATGCTTCGAAGGATGAGATTGAACTTGCCGTCTTCGAAGTCCTCGGGGAGTTCCTGCTCGTGGTTCGGGACTCCGGTCTCCTGCTCGTAGTACTCGGCTCTAGGCTCCGGCTCGCGGTACTCCTCCTCGTTTACTCCGTCGGCTATAGCGCACACATAAACAAGCATGCAATTAAAACAAGCACACAAGTTTTACCGGCTGAGCTCGAGGGGAAAAATAATTAAATAAATAGATGATGGGGAGTAAATATTATTTAGGGGTATATAGCTGGGCGGAAAAAAATAAGTGAAGGGCCGGGGCAAGAGCTGGGATCAATCGGGCGAAAAATATGAACATGAAATGACGCGTTAGAGGCGTCATTAGGATTAAGGATCTAGTTGTAAATAGGTTTAATAAAAGAAGGACTTAATTATAATATGTAAATAAGGTGGGTTCAAACAAAAGGGCCTAAGGACCTATTTGTTATAGACTTTGGTATAGCAGGGGTTGGTTCGTGAATTAGGTTTATTGAATAGGGTTTGTTTGGAAGAAAGAGAGAGAGGGAATAAAGAAGGGGGGGTTTCGGTGTAACAAGGAAAGAGACAGGGGGCTCTGGGCAAAATTGCCCTTTCTTCCCCCCCCCCTCCCCCGAGTCAGAGCAGAGGAGGGGCTGACCGGGCGGCCACTCCGGCCGGCGGCGGCGATTGCCGGCGGCCTGAGGCACGGCGGCGACTGGGGAATGGGGAAAAAAATGGAGAGGGGGATGAGGGGGATCGATTCCCCTACCCACCTTGGGCTGTGGTGGCGCGCAGAGGTGGATCGGCGGTGGCGGGCGGAGAAGGGCGGTGTTGACTACGGGCGGCAGCGCCGGGAAGGTCAGGGGAGAAAGGAAAGCGGCTGGGGAGGTGTGGGGTGCGACATGGAGCTGCGCAGGGCCCTTTATAGGCGCGGGAAGGCGGTGACCCGGCCGGGAACCGAGCACGCGCACCACGTGCGGCTGGCGGCAATGGTGGTTCAGCCGGCCGGAGTAAATGGTGCTGCCGGTGACGGGACACAAGCGGCAGCGGCGGATTTATGGTGGTCGCGACACGGTGGCGCTGTGGAGCCAAGGCGACGACTCGGGCAGCGGTGCCGGTGGTAGGGTGCGGCGCGCGCGGTGGCCTGCGGCTGGCTGGTGCAGGGCAGGCGGCGGTGCTGGTGCGTGGAGGCGACGAGGCGGGCAGGCGGAGTTAAGGCGGCCGCGGCGTCGAGCGGCAGCGCGCAGTCACATCGCGGGGCCGGTGGTGGGGGCATGGCAGTGGTGATTGAACGGCTCGGGCAGCAGTGCGGGGCCGGCGACGCGACGCGTCGGGCGGCGCGGCAGCAGCGTCCGCGGGACAGTGACCGGCGGTCCGCGGCCGCAGGGCCGGTGATGCGACGGTAGCAGGCAGCGCAGGCGTGGGCGAGGTACACGGCGGCCACGCGGTCTGCGGCGACGGGCCGGCACGGCATCAGTGCGCCGGCGTCGCGGCGCGTGCGTGCGGCGTGTGCGGCGGTGGCGTGCCGTGCCGCGGCGTATCTAGGCCGGCAGGTGGCTTGGCGCGGCGTGCTTGGAAGCGAGCAGAGGAGGCTAGGGGGGCGCGGGCCCGAGGTTGAAGAAGGAGCCGGGCGTTCGGGTGAGGGAGCGGCGTACCGAGCAGAGGCGCGGGGCCGGAGCAGAGGCGCCGGGCCGAAGGAAGGAGGGAGGAGGAAAAGAAAGAAGGGAAAAAGAAAAGGGGGAAGGAAAAAAAAGAAAAGGAAAAATGAGAAAAAGGGAAAATGGAAAAAGAAAGGAAGAGAAAAAAAATGGGAAAAAGAAAAAGGGGAAAGAAAAGGAAAAGAGAGGGAAAAGGGGAAAAGGAAAATTGGGGAAATTTTGGGAAAAACAGGAAAATTAGGGAAAGGATTTTTGGAGGGATTTCCGGGTTTTCGGGTGCTGGCGCGATTTCCGGGACGGCGGTGATGGCGAGGCGGGCCGGCCGGCGGGACCGTGGCTGGCCCGGGATTCCCGGCGCGGTGGCCGACCGCGGTACGATGTGCGGGACTGGCGGTGATGGCGAGGCGGGCCGGCCGGCGGGACCGTGGCTGGCCCGGGATTCCCGGCGCGGTGGCCGACCGCGGTACGATGTGCGGGACTGGCGGTGCCGGCGGGATTCGCGTCGTGTGCACCGAGGAGAGGGAAAAGATGATCGGGGTTTTGAGGAGACAATCGAGCTCAGCGGAAAAGTTTTGAAAACACGTGTGATTTAGCAGGTGATTTATTAGGGCTAAAAACGCGGGCGTTACAAACCTACCCCACTTAAAATGAATCTCGTCCTCGAGATTCGGCTAGTTCTTAAACAAGTGGGGAAGCTCTTTCTTCAGCGTGTCTTCTCGCTCCCACGTGGCTTCTTCCACTCCGTGTCTGCTCCATTGGACTCTGCACACCCGTACCTCTGATGTCCTTGTCCTTTTGACCACTGTGTCCAAAATCTTGACGGGCACCTCCTGGTACCTAAGATCTGGCTGTAAGTCAGTTGTTTCCACCGGCACTCGTTTCTCTTCGATCACTCTCAAACACCTTCGCAGCTGAGAAACGTGGAACACAGGATGTATATCCGCCATTTCCTCTGGTAGCTTCAACCGGTATGCTACTGCTCCAACTCTCTTTAGCACTTTGTACGGTCCAATGTACCGAGGGGCTAATTTCCCGTGCACCTGAAATCTCCGAGTCCCTCGGATAGGTGAAACCTTGAGATAAGCAAAGTCTCCTGGACTGAAGCTTACTTCTCGCCTCTTCCTATCTGCATAGCTCTTTTGCCTGGATTGGGCAGCCTTCAATTTTTCTCGGATCTCAGCTACTCGTTCCTCGGCTTCTTTAATGAGTGCGGGTCCAACCAAGGCACGTTCCCCCACTTCTGACCACATCAATGGGGTTCTGCATTTTCTCCCATATAGGGCTTCAAATGGTGACATGCCTAGGCTGGCTTGATAACTGTTGTTGTACGAAAACTCTGCGTATGGTAGGCTCTGTTCCCAATCTTTGCCATAGGTGAGAACACACGCTCTCAACATGTCTTCCATAATCTGATTCACCCTCTCGGTCTGTCCATCCGTCTGGGGGTGATAAGCTGAGCTAAAATCCAACTTGGTTCCCATGGATTTATGCAAACTTTCCCAAAACCTAGAGGTAAACTGAGTCCCTCTATCTGAAACTATCCTGCTGGGTACTCCATGCAGCTTCACTATGTTTGCTATATACAGCTTGGCCAACTTCTCTCCGTCATAATTATTACGTACGGGTATGAAGTGAGCGACTTTAGTGAGTCGGTCTACTATTACCCATATGGAATTATATCCTTTCTGTGTCTTGGGCAAGCCTACTACGAAGTCCATGCCTATCTCATCCCACTTCCATACTGGGATGGGTAAGGGTTGCAACAGTCCTGCGGGCTTTTGGTGTTCTGCTTTAATCCTCTGACAAGTATCACAGTGGGCGACGAACTGTGCAATGTCTGCTTTCATTCCATTCCACCAATACTTCTGTTTTAAATCCATATACATCTTAGTGGATCCCGGGTGGATGGAATATGCTGAGTTGTGTGCCTCATCCATGATGGTCTGCCGGAATTCTCCGTCTTCAGGTACGCATATCCTGTTCTTATACCATAGTGTACCGTGACTGTCCACCCTAAAGTCTGGGGCCTTATTCTCTCCCGTGTGCTTGCGGATCTTCATCAGCTCCTTATCGGATTCTTGGGCTTTTCTGATTTTGTCTTCCAGGGTGGGCTGGACACTTAGTTGGTGAACGTAGCCCTGTGGAACAATGTGCACGTTGAGTCGTGCCATTTCCTCTTGTAATTGGGCATTCTTAGGTACTGCTTTTCCATAAGACTTTCTGCTTAAGCCATCTGCTACTACGTTGGCTTTTCCCGGGTGGTAATGGATTTCCAGGTTATAGTCTTTGACTAATTCCAACCACCTTCTTTGCCTTAGGTTCAGGTCAGGCTGGGTGAAAATGTACTTCAAGCTCTTGTGGTCCGTGTAGATCTCGCACTTATTTCCAATCAGGTAATGTCTCCAAATCTTAAGGGCATGCACTACGGCTGCAAACTCCAAATCATGGGTGGGATAGTTCTGCTCGTGGGGCTTGAGTTGGCGGGAAGCATACACCACTACTTTCCCATCTTGCATAAGGACACATCCTAGTCCTTGTCGGGATGCATCGCAATAGACGACAAAATCCCGTTGAATGTCTGGCAAGGTTAGCACTGGGGCGGTTGTCAGTCTTCTTTTTAACTCCTGAAAACTCTTCTCACACGACTCGGTCCAAACGAACTTCTTCTCCTTCTTGAGCAACTCTGTCATGGGTCGGGCAATCTTGGAGAATCCTTCAATAAACCTCCGGTAGTATCCCGCTAGACCAAGAAAGCTTCTGATTTCGCTCACATTGGTTGGTTGTTGCCAGTTGGAAACTGTTTCGACTTTCCCAGGGTCTACTGCTACTCCTTCTGCTGTCAGAATATGTCCAAGGAAAGATATTTTCTCCAACCAGAATTCACACTTGCTGAACTTAGCGTACAGCTTGTGCGCCCTCAGTTTTTCCAGTACTACTCGAAGGTGTTGCTCATGTTCCTCCACACTTTTGGAGTAAACAAGTATGTCGTCAATGAAAACTACGACAAACTTGTCTAGTTCCTCCATAAACACCTTATTCATGAGGTTCATAAAGTATGCCGGTGCGTTAGTGAGTCCAAAGGACATCACGGTGAACTCATATTGTCCATAACGGGTGACGAAGGCGGTCTTTGGGATGTCACTCTCCCTAATCTTGAGTTGATGATATCCTGACCTTAGATCGACCTTCGAGAAATATTTAGCTCCCTTCAGTTGGTCAAATAAGTCATCTATTCTGGGGAGAGGATACTTGTTCTTGATAGTGACTTCGTTTAGTGAGCGATAGTCCACACACATCCTTAGGCTTTTATCCTTCTTTTCGACGAAGAGCACTGGGGCTCCCCATGGTGACGAGCTTGGTCTGATGAACCCATTTCGCTAAAGTTCTCTCAGTTGTTTCTTTAACTCTGCCAACTCAGGGGCTGCCATCCTATAGGGTCTCTTGGCTATGGGAGAGGTTCCGGGGATGAGGTCGATGACAAACTCTATATCCCTATCTGGTGGCATTCCGGGGAGTTCTTCGGGAAATACATCTGGATATTCCCGTACTACTGGGATCTCTTCTAGGGACTTGGCCTCCATGCTAAAAACCATTATGTCTGGTCTACTTCCTCGGGTACAGCAGGTTACTCGCACTCCGTCTGGGTTGGTTAGGTGTACTACCTTATCGGCACAACTTATAAGGCCGTGGTGAAGGCTTAACCAGTCCATCCCAAGAATCACATCTATCCCTCTGGTCTTCAGTACTACCAGGTCCGCTAGGAACTCTACCCCACTTAAAATGATTCTCACCCGGGAGCAACCCAGTTGACACTTGATGTCACCTCCGGGTGTTCGGGTTAATAGGGGTGCTTTTAGTAGTACTGTAGGTATATTATGCTTTTCCACAAAACTTGAAGATATGAACGAATGTGATGCTCCTGAATCAAATAATATAGTTGCCAAGACTGAGCTGACCAGGAACTCACCGAGCACTACGCCTTGTGCTTCTTGAGCCTCCTGTGCGTTGATGTGGTTGACGCGGGCTCGTCCATAAGACTGCTGGGGCTGCCTCATCTGCTGGTTGTTATTGCCGAAGTTGTTGTTGCTACGAACTGGCACGCGGTTGGCTCCAGATACAACCGGTCTCGGCCCATGCACTGAGTTGGAGAAGGCTGAAGTTGCTGGCTTTTTGGCGTATGGGCAGTTGGCAATGAAGTGTCCGGTCTCACGGCAGTTGAAACATACTCGGGTGTTGCTGTTGTTGGCAGTGACCTGGCTTGTATTGTTTTGTGGAGGCTTCATGGTGTTCTAGTTGTTGTACTGTTTAAACTGAGTTCTGGTGCCCTGAGAGCTCATGGCTTGTGACTGGGTTTTGTACTGCATGGGGGCATGGAACCTGGACATGGGGTGACCGAAGCTTCTCTGTCTCTGGGAACGTTCTTGCTGCTGAGCCTTGTTCTCCATGAATTTTCGCTTGTTTTCTTTCTTCTCTTCTGCCCTGGCTCTCTCTGTGAGGATAGCCATGTTCATAAGTGTATTGAAATCCGGGTAGATCTGGGGGGTAAGCAGAGTCCTCAGTTCCGGAGTCAAGCCCTTCTTGAACATCTCCTGCTTCTTGGAGTCCTTATCCACCTCCTCAGGGGCGTAACGAGCCAACTCTATGAACTGATAAGTGTATTCCTCCACGGACTTGTTGCCTTGGCGGAGTTCACGAAACTCATCCGCCTTGCGCTTCAGTGTGGCTTCTGGGATGTGGTAGCGACGAAACTCTTCCACGAACTCATCCCAAGTGATGGTGGAGGGATCTTTGGCCGCTGCGCAGTAGTTTTCCCACCAAGCCAAGGCTGTTCCAGTGAGCTGGTGGGTGGCCAAAAGAACTTTGTCTCGATCCTCACAGTTGAATGGCTCTAGTTCTCTTAGGATGGCCCTTAGCCAGTCATCTGCATCCAAGGGATTCACGGATCCGCCAAACGTGGGTGGCTTTGTCCGGAGGAATTCTATCAGCTTCTCATTCATGCCCAGCACACGGGGCTTTGGGCGGGTGATGGCATTGGCTATGGCTTCCAGCAACAGGGTCTGGTTAGCCAATACTTGCGCCAGGTCTACGGCAGGTGGTGGTGGTGGCGGAACCATATTTTCTCCTCCATCTTCGCCCTGATACACTTCTTGGTCGATAGGGCGCTCCCTTCGTTCTGCATGCGATCCTTCCGCATTTGGGTCCATACGACCGGAGCCTTGGAAGCTCCCGGCGGGACGCCTTGAAACCATCTGTAGGGAAGCGGGTTTCTATGAGATTTTATGTGATGTTTAAGTTGATTAAGACGGGCTTTTGAAAAGACAGGATCTGACTCCTGCCGTCAAGCACACAACAAGCACACATGACACACAAGCACAAACAACTTTATTTCAACCATGAGAGGAGGATACATCCCGAACTACTCGACCGGTACAACGCTGGTACACTCCACGACAAGGCACTACGACAAAAGCTAAGGGTGCGGCTCTAAGCTCGGACCAGCACGGCTTCATTCCTTGGCAAGGGTCTCTGGGGCATGCTACTCGCGGGGCGAGCCATCTTCTGGGGCGGAGTGTGCTTCCAGGGGAATGAGCAGCTCATCATCGTCATCATCCTGGGGGTTCCCGTTTTCTTGGGGCTGGGTGGAAGTTCCTTCTTCGACGGTTGATGTTGGTTGCTCAGCGGCTACAGACGGTGTTGGGGTCTCAGGAACTCCTCCCCATCCTATGAGGGGTGTCCCAATTAGGACTTGTGCTTCTCCCACAGCCGGGACGGGTGTTCCACTGTTGGTCCATTCCTGTATGCGCTGATCCTGAATCCGCCTGAGGCTCTCATGGGCAACAGCTTCACTGCTTATGGCGGCCGCGGTCCTTGCTTCAGCCTGGGCTACTCGAATTTGGTGCATCCTTACTGTGACTTCCGCTTGCTCAGCCCGACCAATTTGCTCTCTCAAGAACTTGGCCTGATCATCAAAGAGTTTATCCAGGGAGACGAGGTAGGCAACTACATGGTACAAAAGATCTTCTTGGTGACGGCGCCGTTCCAGGTTTCACATGCGGGCCTGCCAGACTGGAGTCCGGATGGCGGGAGGATAAAGTCTCATCGGTGTGGAGACAAGGTGTTCCTCGTAGATCCTGCACAGGTAACGGAGAGTTTTCCGGAGGGCCAAGGGATAGGTATCCCGATGTCGAAAACCTGTGGCGGTCACGCGCCACGGCTCGACGTTGGGGTAGCGGGTGCTTCTGGCGATGGAGAGGACCACCCTACAGCGAAGAGTGCCGAGTTGCTCGTACTCTCTACTGTAGTACCTTGGGCGCTCAGTGATACCGAGGCGCACCAGGGAGTTGATAAGAAGGCGAGCAAAACCAGGCTCCTCCTGGCACACGCCTTGGGTCCATCCATCTTCGGCCATCTGAAAACAAGGGTAGAGTTGAACAAGCTGTGCAAAGGGTAGGTTACAAAAGATAGACATTTTTATTTATCCACAAGGTTGGGTACACTCCTCAGGGGTACACTTTATTCTTATTATACCATAGCTCTCACCTAGGTACTCTACTCTCTTCTCACGGGGATTCTTCCTCATGCTGAATGCGACGCTTCTTCGGTGGGAGGTCTTGTTCCAACATTACATCCTCGGTCTGGGTTCCCTTATCCCAGTGGGTTTCTTCGGGTTCATCGCCCATCAACCCAGCTTCTTCTCTTCTCCTACGTTCCTTGTGGAGCTCATCCCATAGGTTCTTGTGGAATACTTCAGAGCGTTCCCTTTCTCTGGCGTAATCTCGCTGCAGGTTGGCTAGGGAAACCTCCGCCGCTCTCGTCTTTATCCTTTCTAATTCTATCCTTTGTTCTGCTCTTTCTGCCCTGTCGATTTGGTGCTTCAGCTGCTCGGCCTGTTCATGGAACAGGTGGTCTAAGCCATTGAGGTAGATGGACAGGTGAGAAATCGTATCTTCTAGGTCTTCTTCTTCTCTTCCAAGTCCTCTCATTCGGGCGATCCATGAGCGTCCTCTTCCTCCAGAGGGTGGGAAAAATCCCATCGGAGTCCGTCTAAGGTGTTGCCTATAGACCACTCGTAGGCGTCGCAGGGCTTTTCGGGCGGCTTTTGGGTATGTGTCGGTGAGGCGAAACCCAGTGGTGGAGATGAACCAAGGATCTATGTCGGGGTAGAGTGTGCTCCTTCCCACGAAGATCATCACTTTACACCGAAGGGTGCCAATGTGTTCGTACTCCCGATAGATGTACTCTGGTGGGTCCCTTACTCCGATGCGCTCTAGGCTGAGTAGCAGTAACTTAGGGAGGCCAGGCTCTGCGGGGCAGACACCTCCACTCCATTCCAAGTTAGCCATCTGGAACCAGGCAAAGGTTAAGGTAAGAGATTTGTGGAAAGGTGAGCTAAGCGGGGAAAAGATTTAGGAGAAGGGCTTAGAAAAGGTCTCGGGTCCTAGGGGTCGCATCCTACGGCCAACCTACGGCTCTGATACCACCTGAAGCGTCCCCTCATCAGAGGTGACTAAATGTGATACAAATACCAGTCCCAGGAGGCTGGCAACACATTTATTACAACAGGTGGTTCAGTCCCTTACATTACGGCGGCATAGTGGGCACGGGAGCGCCACTGCCACGAGAAACAACACAAAAGCTAAAGACCAAACTACAACAGCAAAGGCTTCTAAGGCCTCATCAGAGTACCACGCCATGGAAGCTCTCTGTGGCGACCCTGAGTCCACAGGCACGGTTGGGTGTAGGGCAACGACCTACTCGACGTCTTCGGGAACGAAGTCGGGATCCTCCTCTGAAAAACAGTTAATCAAGCAAGGGTGAGTACATACGTACTCAACAAGTTCAACCCCACCCACGGAGGGGCTTATAAGCAGATCATGCACAGGAGATGTCAAGGATCAGGTCAAGGTTTATTTTGCAAACACATTTACTCATGCAGGGGTTCATTTTCGAAAAGGTTTTCGCAAACAATTTTTATAACCCAAGTAACTCAGTTGTTTTGAGAAAACCAATTAGGGACTACCGGACTCCCCGTCCGCAGTAGCCCGGGCACACAGCCACACACTTTTCCAGAAAACAACTCACGCCATGAAAACATCCCAAACCCAAGCACTAGTTTTGTGACCCCACCGTGACTCGTCCAATACCGTGGACACGGCTATTCGAATAGGTTTTACACTCTGCAGAGGTTGTACATCTTTACCCACAAGTAGGGTACCGCCACACGAACACCTTAGTGCCGGCGCGGATCCTATCAAAGCCATTACCCACCTTAGCTAACCCTACGCGCCACCACGGGAGCAATCAAGGGGTTATCTCACGTAACCAGGGCGTACCTCACACAGATCGTACCCCTACTCCTTGATCTCCCGCTGCTCACCCGCACTCCTGATGGCAAGTAGATTAACTAGGGGGGTTTATGCTAAGCCGTTGCCTCATACAACGGTCGAGTGGTAGTACGATAATTGGGTCAGGTGAGATGTCACGCAACCCGGTCCTTAACGACAAGATGGACATCTCCAACACGCTCAACCACAAAGGTACGAGCTCACCCATACTCCTGACGCACGCGTCCATCCCGTCTACCCAGTTCTTTACTCACTTTCCAAAATATCCCATTCCCATTTTTAAAGCACTCACACATTTTAAAGAAATCATTTAGGGCAATCAAAGATCAATCATAGCAATCAAAGGTGGCTATCCTACCGGGTTTTAACAGTAAAACAATATGCAATTTATAAAACGGGTCATAGGGTTGTATTTATAAAACTGGGATTAAAGCATGCTTCGAAGGATGAGATTGAACTTGCCGTCTTCGAAGTCCTCGGGGAGTTCCTGCTCGTGGTTCGGGACTCCGGTCTCCTGCTCGTAGTACTCGGCTCTAGGCTCCGGCTCGCGGTACTCCTCCTCGTTTACTCCGTCGGCTATAGCGCACACATAAACAAGCATGTAATTAAAACAAGCACACAAGTTTTACCGGCTGAGCTCGAGGGGAAAAATAATTAAATAAATAGATGATGGGGAGTAAATATTATTTAGGGGTATATAGCTGGGCGGAAAAAAATAAGTGAAGGGCCGGGGCAAGAGCTGGGATCAATCGGGCGAAAAATATGAACATGAAATGACGCGTTAGAGGCGTCATTAGGATTAAGGATCTAGTTGTAAATAGGTTTAATAAAAGAAGGACTTAATTATAATATGTAAATAAGGTGGGTTCAAACAAAAGGGCCTAAGGACCTATTTGTTATAGACTTTGGTATAGCAGGGGTTGGTTCGTGAATTAGGTTTATTGAATAGGGTTTGTTTGGAAGAAAGAGAGAGAGGGAATAAAGAAGGGGGGGGTTTCGGTGTAACAAGGAAAGAGACAGGGGGCTCTGGGCAAAATTGCCCTCTCTTTCCCCCCCCCCTCCCCCGAGTCAGAGCAGAGGAGGGGCTGACCGGGCGGCCACTCCGGCCGGCGGCGGTGATTGCCGGCGGCCTGAGGCACGGCGGCGACTGGGGAATGGGGAAAAAATGGAGAGGGGGATGAGGGGGATCGATTCCCCTACCCACCTTGGGCTGTGGTGGCGCGCAGAGGCGGATCGGCGGTGGCGGGCGGAGAAGGGCGGTGTTGACTACGGGCGGCGGCGCCGGGAAGGTCAGGGGAGAAAGGAAAGCGGCTGGGGAGGTGTGGGGTGCGACGTGGAGCTGCGCAGGGCCCTTTATAGGCGCGGGAAGGCGGTGACCCGGCCGGGAACCGAGCACGCGTACCACGTGCGGCTGGCGGCAATGGTGGTTCAGCCGGCCGGAGTAAATGGTGCTGCCGGTGACGGGACACAAGCGGCAGCGGCGGATTTATGGTGGTCGCGACACGGTGGCGCTGTGGAGCCAAGGCGACGACTCGGGCAGCGGCGCCGGTGGTAGGGTACGGCGCGCGCGGTGGCCTGCGGCTGGCTGGTGCAGGGCAGGCGGCGGTGCTGGTGCGTGGAGGCGACGAGGCGGGCAGGCGGAGTTAAGGCGGCCGCGGCGTCGAGCGGCAGCGCGCAGTCACATCGCGGGGCCGGTGGTGGGGGCATGGCGGTGGTGATTGAACGGCTCGGGCAGCAGTGCGGGGCCGGCGACACGACGCGTCGGGCAGCGCGGCAGCAGCGTCCGCGGGACAGTGACCGGCGGTCCGCGGCCGCAGGGCCGGTGATGCGACGGTAGCGGGCAGCGCAGGCTGGGCGAGGTACGCGGCGGCCACGCGGTCTGCGGCGATGGGCCGGCACGGCATCAGTGCGCCGGCGTCGCGGCGCGTGCGTGCGGCGTGTGCGGCGGTGGCGTGCCGTGCCGCGGCGTGTCTTGGCCGGCCGGTGGCTTGGCGCGGCGTGCTTGGAAGCGAGCAGAGGAGGCTAGGGGGGCGCGGGCCCGAGGTTGAAGAAGGAGCCGGGCGTTCGGGTGAGGGAGCGGCGTACCGAGCAGAGGCGCGGGGCCGGAGCAGAGGCGCCGGGCCGAAGGAAGGAGGGAGGAGGAAAAGAAAGAAGGGAAAAAGACAAGGGGGAAGGAAAAAAAAGAAAAGGAAAAAAGAGAAAAAGGGAAAATGGAAAAAGAAAGGAAGAGAAAAAAATGGGAAAAAGAAAAAGGGGAAAGAAAAGGAAAAGAGAGGGAAAAGGGGAAAAGGAAAATTGGGGAAATTTTGGGAAAAACAGGAAAATTAGGGAAAGGATTTTTGGAGGGATTTCCGGGTTTTCGGGTGCTGGCGCGATTTCCGGGACGGCGGTGATGGCGAGGCGGGCCGGCCGGCGGGACCGTGGCTGGCCCGGGATTCCCGGCGCGGTGGCCGACCGCGGTACGATGTGCGGGACTGGCGGTGATGGCGAGGCGGGCCGGCCGGCGGGACCGTGGCTGGCCCGGGATTCCCGGCGCGGTGGCCGACCGCGGTACGATGTGCGGGACTGGCGGTGCCGGCGGGATTCGCGTCGTGTGCACCGAGCAGAGGGAAAAGATGATCGGGGTTTTGAGGAGACAATCGAGCTCAGCGGAAAAGTTTTGAAAAGACGTGTGATTTAGCAGGTGATTTATTAGGGCTAAAAACGCGGGCGTTACACTGTGCCTTCTCAGACTCATTTTCGTCATATACTTCAACTCTTGGGGCATTGAACATGAGGTCGGTGGGGAGCACCGCCTCAGATACATACACCAGGAAGAAGGGAGTCTGACCAGTAGCACGACTCGGCTGTGTCCGCAGTCCCCAGAGTACTGCAGGGAGTTCGCGTAGCCAGCGGGTCGCGTACTTTTTCAGGCGATCGAAGATGCGCTTCTTGAGTTCCTCGAGCACCGCTCTGTTAGCTCGCTCGACTTGGCCATTGGCACGTGGGTCCACGACTGAGGCGCGTGCCACCTTGATGAGGAGTTCGTCGCAATATTCCTGGAACTCCCTTCCTGTGAAGTTAGTACCTAGGTCGGTTATTATCCTGTTAGGGACACCGAATCTATGCACGATTTCTCCTATGAACTCGGTTGCCTTGGCAGCCATGAGCACCTTGATTGGCTTGACCTCTATCCATTTGGTGAACTTGTCAACTGCTACTAGGATGTGGTCGTACCCTCCGGATGCTTTCTTGAAAGGCCCGATCATGTCGAGTCCCCAGCACACGAAGGGCCATGAAACAGGTATCGTCTACAGAGCTTGGGCTGGGACGTGTATTTGTTTTGCGAAGAACTGGCATCCCTCACAACGTTTCACCAGCATCTCGGCATCTGCGACGGCTGTGGGCCAGTAGAAGCCAGACCGGAAAGCTTTTCCAACAATGGTTCTTGCTCCAGCGTGGTTGCCACACATGCCTCCATGAATTTCCGCTAGGAGTTGTCATCCTTCTTCCTCTGGTATGCACTTCTGGAGTACTCGGGACTGTCCACCTCGGCGATACAGGCTGTCACCGATCAGGACATAGTTCTTGCTCCTGCGACTGATCCGTTCGTGCAATGCTCATGTTTCCCTTTCCTGACCTGGTAAAGGAATTGGGAGCGTGCTGTCCTTGATGTACTCGACCATCTCTGAGATCCACTCGGGTTGTGGTTCGAGCATTAGGACTTCGCCGAGTCCTTCTGATGGATCGACTTGCGCATCGGGGTTCTTGATGAAGGGCTTGATCAGGTCTTGGACAAAGACGCCGGGTGGTACCTGGGCTCTCGTGGATCCCATGTTTGCCAACTCGTCGGCCGCCTTGATATCGTCGCGGAGTGCGTGCTGAAACTATAGGCCGTAAAACTTGCCTTCGAGTTTGCGGATCTCCGCGCAATACGCGTCCATCTTCTCGTTGGTCCAGTTCCATTTCTTGTTAACCTGGTTTACCACCAGGGCAGAGTCACCTTTGACCATCAAGTATTTTATCCCGAGCGATACGGCGATACGGAGCCCGTTGAGGGCCGCTTCGTATTCGGCCGCGTTGTTCGAGACCTTGAACATGACCTGCAGCACGTATCGTAGTTTTTCTCCTGTTGGGGAGATGAAAATTATGCCGGCCCCGCCTCCTTTAATCCTGAGTGATCCATCAAAGTACATGGTCCAGTACTCAGGTTCAGCGGCAGTGGATGGCATCTGGATCTTCGTGTACTCTGCCACGAAGTCTGCGAGTACCTGCGACTTGATCGTGTTGCGCGGTACGAAAGTTATATCGTGTGCGGCCAGCTTGATGGACTACTTCACAATCCTTCCCATGGCATCTCTGTTGTGCGGGATGTCGCCTATGGGGTAGTCGGAAACTACAACGATTTTATGGGCTTCGAAGTAGTGCTTCAACTTGCGTGCGGTGATCAACAGTGCGTAGAGCAGTTTCTGCGCCTGATTGTACCGCACCTTAGAGTCGGTCAACACCTCACTTATGAATTAGACTGGCCTCTGGACGGCGTAAGCATGTCCTTCCTCTTTGCGCTCCACAACTAGTACCGTGCTTACCACGTGCGTGGTAGCCGAGATGTAGCGGTAGAGAGTTTCCCCCTGCTCTAGTGCTGTGAGGATGGGGGCCTTTTGCAGATAGCTCCTGAGTTCCAGGAAAGACTCCTGGGCCTCCTCATCCCACTTGAAATCATCGTTTTGATGTTTGAGGAGCTTGAAGAAGGGCAGTCCGCGTACGCCGAGTCGTGAGAAGAACCGGCTGAGTGTTGCCATGCACCCGGCTAGTTTCTGTACATCCTTCTGGCATTTGGGGGGCTTCATCCGAGTGATCACGTGGATCTTCTCTGGGTTTGCCACTATGCCCCGGTTGCTGACAAGGAATCCGAGTAGCTTTCCTGAGGGAACGCCAAAAACGCACTTTTTCGGGTTAAGTTTCCACCGGTAAACCCTCAGGTTAGCGAAGGTCTCAGCTAAGTCCTTGATAAGATTATCAGGGTCTCGAATCTGGACTACGACATCATCTACGTATGCTTCGCAGTTTACGCCGATTTGCGTCTTCAGGCACGCCTGGATGGCACGCTGGTACGTCGCACTGGCGTTCTTCAGACCAAAGGACATTGTCAAGTAACAGTACGCACCATGGGGCGTAATGAACGACATCTTGATCTGGTCTTCGACCTTCAGGCTAATCTGGTGGTAGCCTGAATAGCAGTCGAGAAAACAGAGTAGGGCGCAGCCCGCCGTGGAATCAACGACTTGGTCTATTCACGGGAGGGTGAAGGGGTCTTTGGGGCAGTGTTTGTTGAGATCGGTATAATCAACGCACATTCTCCATTGCTTATTCTTTTTGGATACAAGAACTGGATTAGCCAGCCAGTCTGGGTGATACACCTCATTGATAAACTTGGCAGCTAACAGCTTCATAACCTCTACCCCTATTGCCTCCTTGCGGTCAGCCGCGAACCGACGAAGCTTTTGCTTGATCGGCTTAGCATTCGGGTCAACCTTCAAGGAGTGCTCGGCGAGCTCTCTGGGCACTCCTGGCATATCCGCTGGTTTCCAGGCGAATATGTCAGAGTTAGCATGCAGGAACTCAACGAGCACGCTTTCCTATTTAGGGTCCAGGTTGGCCCCTATAGTCGCTGTCTTCGAGGGATCCTCGAGGTTGAGCGACACCTTCTTCACGGCCTCCTTCTCCCGCTGGATCGCCTTTGTCGCCGGCTTCTTGGTCGGGATCTCCAGATCTACCGGGTCGAGCTTGCTGGCAGCCGCCAGGACTTCAGCAGTGCGTCTGGAAAGATCCAGGGTGGCAGCGATGTGGAGGTTCTCCTTCTCGCAGGCACTGGCTGTGTTGGAGTCACCTTTGAGAGTAATGACCCTGTTTGGCGTAGGCATCTTCAGCACCATGTAGGTATAGTGGGGCACCGCCAAGAATTTGGCTAGCGCCGGCCTGCCGAGTATGCCATGATAGGTTGTCTCGAAGTCCGCCACTATGAAGCGGACGTACTCTGTCCGGTAGTTCTCGATCGTGCCAAAGGTGACTGGCAGAGAGATCTGACCGAGTGGTACTGAAGGATCTCCAAGTACGATCCCAAAGAAAGGCTTGTCGGTCGGGCTCAAGTCCAGGGTAGTGAGGCCCAACTCCTTGAGCGTGCTGGCGAACAATATGTCGAGGCCACTGCCTCCGTCCACCAGCATCTTGCAAAGTCCCACATTGCGAATCGTAGGCTTCAACACGAGGGGGTACCGCCGGGGTTTGATGACTGCCTCCGGGTGGTCCTCCCTACTGAAGGTGATCGGGACTTCCGACCACCACAGGAACTGGGGCGTGCCGTGCTGGGCCGCGTACACCAGCAGCCTGTCCGTGAGCTTAGATTTGCGCTTCCCCTCGATCTGGTCCGGGCCACCGTAGATCATGTTGACCGTACGGTCGGCGACCTGGAAGTCTTCCTCGTCATCATCTGCTGGGGGAGCACGCTTTCCCTTACCCTTGTCGTTCTTGGAGGGACCCTTGGAGCGTCCCTTGCCGGAGAAGTGGTTCTTCAAGCCGAAGCAGTCGCGAGCCGAGTGCTTATGGTTCTTGTGGTACGGGCATTGCATGTCCAGCATCTTCTGGAACTCGGACGGGTCCATGCGCTTTGGGGCAGACTCTACGGCCGCCACGACCTCAGTCGGCTTGCGCCTCCTGTTGCGCCGTGCGCCCTGCTGGGAGGTTTCTCCCTCTCGGTCCGGATCATGGCGTGGCCGACGCGGACGTGGGGAATCATCGTCTTCCCAGCGAGACTTAATGTGCTTCAGCTGCTCGCGTTCTGCCTCTTCACCGTCAGCCTCCTTGTTGGCTGTGGCGAAGAGCTCGTTTACAGTCCTCGGGGGCTTCTAGGCCCACCTATTCACCAGCTTGCTGTAAGCCAGTCCATGCTGGAAGGCGCTGATGACGTCGTGCTCCTCGACGAAAGGAAGAGAGTTCTTCTTCTCGGAGAAGCGCCGAATGTACAAGCGCAGTGACTCGTTCTTGCGTTGCTGGATCTGGTCCAACATCCTCCTGTTCCCCGGCCTCTCCCACGTGCCGGAGTATTGGCTCGTGAAGAACTTGCAGAGGTCGTCCCAGGACGTAATGGAGTTCCTCGGGAGCCCCGCAAGCCAATTTCTGCACCCCTTTGTGAGCATTATGGGCAAGTAGTTTGCCATCATGTCAGCGTTTCCTCCCGCGGCCTTGACCGCGGTGGAGTAGATCTGGAGCCATTGCGTGGGGTCCGACGTACCGTCATACTTATCGACGTCGGACAATTTGAAGCCTCGGGGCCATGTCACCCGACGTAGCCTTTTCGAGAGAGAGAGGAAGCCGTCGTAGGACGGGACACCCTCTCGACCTCCGCGGCGTCCGTCGGCCGGCCGCTCGTAGGAGCTGTAGCTATCCTCGGACTCCTCGTAGGAATCCGAGTAGTAGTCTTCGTACCCGCTCTGCGAGTCGCCGCGTCTTTCCCGGCGATGGGGAGCTCCGTGCTCCCTGTCGTAGTCGTTGCGTCGCCTTGATTCCTGACGGCGGCGCTCCTCGCGGTTGCGGTTGATTGTGGTCCTCGCATCGCGGCGGCGGAGCCGGTCGCGCAAGTCTTCACTTTCGTCGCGTCGCGCTCTTTTGCGGCGCGAGCGGCAGGTACCTTCCGTCTCCCCCTGCCCCACTAGCGGGGAGGGAACGACGCGGTTGTGCTGGCACGTAGACAAAGGCAGGTGACCAGCTTCCGTCGGACAGATCCGAGGTTGAGCTTGTAGAGCTGATAAGGACCGTGTCGTCGGACCCACGGGAGGGAGAGCTTTCGTCCAGACCGAGAGCCGCCTCGAGGGACGCAAAGGACCCATCCGAAACGTACTCGGGGCCAGATCGCCCAGCAGATCGGCCTGAGCGGCGTTCACCCTCTGACTCATCCGTGGTCCAGTCGCACAGTTGACCGTCCTCTTCCTCTTCCAGTATGGGGAGGAGGGACGCGTCGCGGTTCGCCTCTCGTATGGGGGAGAGAACCACGTTCACGAAGCGTGGTGAATCGTCGTCCGAGTGGTATTCAATCGGCCCGGGTGCATGGTTCACCACTAGGTTTCGCTTCATCCTCTCCGTGATTACGGAGGCGGCGGTGCTCTTCAACCCGAAGGGAAAACACTCGGACTGCGGGGTACCCAGGGTTGCCTTGCAGATGGCGATGGAGTCAGCCATGTGACTAATGACCCGGTCGAAAGATTCAACCAGATCGTCCGTGGGAGGGTTTGATGACCCTGCAACCGTCAGATCTTGAACCGGGAGGGTTGGCCTCCGGGCTTGCTGCGGCGTGCCGAAAAGGACTCGGCAGGCTTTGGGCTTGTCCAGATTGGATCTGGCAGCCGGTCTTCTCCTCGCGGGCGGTGTGGAAACCGCTTCGGAAGGCTTTTCCGTGGTGATCACGGTGTCGGAGAGAACGCATGGGATCTCTCCGATGATGATGTGACCCTGAGGAGGAGTCACGTAGCTGGCCGCCTGCTCATCGATGGCGGAGACGGGATTGAGGCTCCCGAAAGGGATTCCCGCTCCCAACGCGGCGAAGGCAAGGCAACTAGCAGGGATCTTGACTGCGGCCATCAAGCTCGCCAACTATCGCTGCGAACCCCTACCTGACGCGCCAACTGTCGGTGCAATGAACCGGCAGTCCACCACGGGGCAGGCTATGGTGGTAGATTGTTTGGTGGGGATCGCCGAGACTAGAGCTAGATGGTGAGCAAAGGACACAAGGTTTATCTAGGTTCAGGCCGCCGGGAGGCGTAATACCCTACGTCCTGTGCTCGGTGTGCTGTATTGATGGTCCCACGATTGGGAATCAGATGGAGTTGTCTTTGAGGGGGGGTCCCTGCCGCCCTTATATAGCCTGGGGGGCAGGGTTTACAGATCTCAGGGAATCGATAGCTAACCGATTACAAGATTTAGCCTTCCGGCTCAAGCAATATCTTTCCTAACTAACTGATCTTCGTTCATGGGATGATATCTCCTCAGGCGCCGCCTCATCCTGATCCACGCGCCGTACCGTATCTCCACACGGGTGGGCCCATACACGTCATGAAGCCCCTCCGTGTGGGACCCGGGGGGTATATCCCCCACAAAGGAGGCGAGAGCATCCGATTCCTGTCCTCACCTCGAGCGGAGACGATTCAGGCAGGGAGATCGACGGACGGCGGCGGGCTGTGGCAGAGACGGCACTGGAGCGGTGGCGCGGTGGAGCAAGGGAGAAAGAGGGGGAGGTCGGTGCGGCTTGGGGGCGAGGCAGGGGCGGCGCGAGCCCCTTTTATACGCGCGGGAGGGCGGTGGCCGGCCCGGGTCGAGCACGTGGAGCTCGTGCGTCCTGCGGCAATGGCGGTCCGGCCGGCTCGTAGTAATGGCGGCCGACGGGACGTGAGTGGCAGCGGTGCTGTGGACACGACTCGTAGGCTAGCGACGCAAGCGGTAGCGTGCGGGCTGGGCAGCGGCAGCAGCGAGCTATGGCACAAGGTGGGCGGCGGCTTGCGGCGGTGATGGTGCTCGGAGGCGACGGTTCGTGCAGGCGAGGTTAATGGCGGCCGTGTCGTCGAGCGGCAGGGCGCGGTCATGTTGTGGGCCAGCGCGGCGTGCCGAGCAGGGAGGAGGGCCGGGCGTACGGCGTGGGGGCGACGGGGAGCGGAGCAGAGCCGCGGGGCGTGCGCATGCCGTGCAGGATCGGGAGGAAGAAGGAGAAGGGAAAAAGAAAGGGGAGGGAAAAAGAGAGAAAAGGGGAGAAAGAAAAGAAAGAAAAGAAAAAGGGAAAAAAGGAAAAGAGAAAAGGAAAAGGGAAAAAAGGAAAAGAGAAAAGGAAATAGGAAGATAGAGAAGGAAAATTTTCAGGAAAATTAGGAAAAAGGGGAAGAGATTTTTGGTGGGATTTTCCCGGTTTCGGGCGCCGACACGCCGTCGAGCGACTCCCGGGTCGGCGATGATTGCGAGGCCGGCGAATCCGGGGCGCTCATCGGGATGCGGTCCTGAGAGATTCTCGGTGTCGGGCGACTTCGGGGGTGACTCAGGTTGAAAAAAGAAAGAATGGTGACCGAAGTTTAGGATCTGATTGAGCTCAGCGGAAAGGATTTGAAAAACACACGTGATTTGGAGGGTGATTTATCTGGGATTAAAACGCGGGCGTTACAGAGGCACTCTTATCTTCACGGGGCGGAGCAGCGCATGGACTGTTGGTAGCACGCGAGGTCCTGCCCGCTGCGACGGCGCCCTCGCCGAGGCAGAGATGGCGGCCACTTCGTGGAATGGGCGACGCGGCCATAGACATGACGGCGCGCTGGTAGAGTAGGCGCGTGTCGCCGCTGCAATCGCTCCGGAGCAGGGAGGGGGCCACTGCCCCGACGCGACGGCGGCGCGAGGCCGAGCGAATCCCGGGCGCAGGCGGGCCGTGGGCGAGGGAATCCCGGGCGCGGGGAGAGAGAGAAGATCGAGGCAGACGAAGGGAGCGGACGGACGGCACCCACGGCACATGACCGCAGTCCACCCTCGCCACCTGACAGCGGGCCACCTGCCTACCGAATGGACCACCTGCAAGAGACTCCGAAGCGGGGGAGCGGCGCACGCCCTGGGGCGGCGCGCTCGTCCCTCTCCTGTGCTGTGGCCCCCACCTCCTTTTGACCACCCCTTTTCAAGGTCCACATCCACACACGCATGTTGCCCACCCTCATGAGCTTAGAGCGCGGGCCATATTTTATCGTGGACCACACCGAAGCGGCAAAAGGAGCGTAGAACACCTCCTCGCTCCTCCCGCGCGCGTCGCCGCCCGCCCAACGCCGAGCGCTCCTGCCGCGAGCCCGCGAGGTCTCCCGGGGCGGCACGTACCCCCGGGAACGCGGAGGTGCGAGCAAAGGGGCTGGGGTTTTAAGAAAGATAATGTCTCACGGGCTCTATTCTATTGCGCTACCTGCTGATACATGAGATCTTCTCCACACTGCTCTATTCTTTGTTCGTATGCTACACAACGGAATCACTCGATTGATTTGCATGCTCACAATTATATGCGAGCTGGCTTGCTTTAATTTGCATCCTCCCCTATGATTTGCTCTCGGGGAAGAGATCGAGCATCACACTTACTAGCAGAACAATATCGATTAAATAAACAAGCTTTGAGGATTTGAAACAGGAGGGGGAGATTGGGACACGGTTTATAGGAATTCAGCCAACATAAATAAACCCTAACAACAGATGTATGGTTTCCTATATATATATATGTGTGTGTGTGTGTATATATATATATATATATATATATATATATATATATATATATATATAAAGAAGTTGCATGCGCAAGTAGGAATCTCAAGCCATCAGCATCCAGCTGAACAAGATTACACTTTTATTTTCCCAGGAGTGGCAACGCCTGATGGCCACTTGTTTCTAGATGTTGCATCCGCAGATTTGCGCTGCTGGAGGAGATCGATCTGGGTCCGAGTCAAATGATCATGGAGTTTGTTTATTTATTTATTTATTTATTTATTTATTAGCTATCCCCACTTCACTAATCACTAGTTGGACTCCAACAATGGCTGAATATAATCAGGTCTCAAATCGATGGATGCTTACTAATACTACTTATAATTCAGAGCACTAGCAGCTAGCTGGTTTTTTGTTTGCTAAGTGGCAGCAGATCAATCCGTGTCGTCTAGCATATATGATCTAGAGGGGAGCTAGAGAAAAGCATTGCCCAAACCAAAAGTTTTGTTGGGATTGAAAGGTGATCATATCATATCAAAGGAAAAGGGAAAAGATGTCACCCACTACAATGAGGTGCCATCATGGCGATCAACTCTCTCTTATCGCTATCAGCACTTCTTTGATTGCGCTAACTAAATCAATTGAGGAAATATCATTAGGGCACACCCAACTCAGACTCTAACCATAGAGTCTTAAAGTGAAAGACTCTATCACAGAAAACCATAGTCCCCAATGCAACTTTTCTATTTGAAGTCTTTCCAATCATTCACCCCTCCTCCCCTCCGGATCTTCTGCACACATTTCCTTCCACACGCACACAGAGCAGAGCAGGGGAGGCCGGCCTCACGCACATAGAGCAGAGCTGGGGAGGCCGGCCCCTCCTCTCCAGCGTCGACGCGCGCGGAGGTCAGCCCTTCCTCTCCGGCGTCGGTGCGCGGAGGTCGGCCCCCTCCTCTTCGGCGACGGCGGCGGGGTGGGGCAGCTGCCATGGGCGGAGCAGCGGGTCGTCGGCCGGCATCTCCTCCTGGATGTCTATGGCGACGCTGCTGAACTCCTCGACGACGCGGAGGTCCTCGTCGTCGTCCAACCCCGCCGGCACTGAGTCGTCGCCGTCGATCGGCCATCGTCGATCAGTCCTCTTTCTTCTCCACCAAGTTCCTTCTTCTAGTTCCAATGGAGTCTCACCAAATCCCAATCTCCAGGGGAGACCGGCAGTGGGCGGATCCGGCGCGGCGGGCTGATCTGACGCGGCGGGGGGAGGGGGCAGCGACATGCGGTGCCCGACGCCGGCGTACGCGCGCAGCTCGCCCACCGTCCGCCGCTGCGTCCCTCCCGCGGCACGGCTCGCCGGCGCAGGTGGTAGTCGACGTCGACGGCGCCCTGCTCCTGCAGTGCCGCCACTCCCTCCTCTTCGCCCACTTCATGCTCGTCGTCCTCGAGGCCGACAACTTCCTCCGCGGCCTCGTCCTTCTCCTCCTGTACCCCGTCATCGCCTGCCACGGCGCGCTCGCCGGCCGCGACGCGGCTGTGCGGGCCATGACCGTCGTCGCCTTCTGCGGGCTGCGCGTGGCCACGTTCGGCGCCTGTCGTGCCGTGCTGCCGCGGTGGCTCCTGGAGGACGTGGCGGCGGAGGCACTCGAGGTTACGCGAGAGCTCGGGAAGGAGGCGTGCGGGAGCGAAGGGAAGCCACAACTGATCCATGGAAACGAGGGGAGACTTCCACAGCGCGGACTCCATCTGGTTTCTTCCTCCTCGGGCGCAGGTGGACTCGACGTCTAACTTAGACGTCGTTTCTTGGTTTTTCATTCTCTTTCTTCAATTAATACCATGCCACATCAGCTCCACCTCAGCTAAGACTCTAGATGGAGTCCAGGTTGGGACTGCCCTTAGTGGTGCAGCCGGGAAAAGATTGATGAGAAAAGATCGATTGAGATTATTTGAGATAGATGGGTAAATAATTGGCGTAATAGCCAAAATCATCCCTGAACTATACTGCTGGGCTCAATTTGGCCCCTGAAATATGAAAATGTCCAATTTCGTCCCTCAACTATGCTAAGCGGATCAATTTGGTCCCTGACCTATGAAAACATCCAATTTAGTCCTTGTACTATGCTAATCGGCTCACATTCGTCCCCGGTAGCACCAGTGCGGCAGTGGGAGAAGTGTCGGTACAGTAGCAGTTCCCTATTTTCCTCCATTTTCAAAATTACTTTTAAAATCATACAACAATATGAAAATCTCTAAAAGTAAAAGTTACTCAACTTTTCAAGATCTCCAACTTTACCTTTGGAACCATCTTTGAATTCCAAGTATTTTTGAAATAGGGTTTTTTAATTTCAAATAGGGTTTTTAAATTTCAAAACCTTATTTTCAAAAATATTTGGAATTTAAAGATGATTCCAAAGGTAAAATTGGAGATCTTGAAAAGTTGAGTAACTTTTATTTTTGGAGATTTTCATGTTGATATATGATTTTGAAAGTAATTTTGAAAATAGAGGAAAATAGGAACAGTTACAGACCTACCGACACCATCATTTTTTTCTTCGCGCTGCGGGGGACAAATATGAGCCGATTAGCATAGTTCATGAACTAAATTGGACATTTTTAAAGTTCAGAGACCAAATTAACCCGATTAGCATAGTTCAAGAACGAAATTGCACATTTTCATAATTTAGGGATCAAATTGAGCCCAACAGCATAATTCAGAGACGATTTTGACTATTACGCCTAAATAATTCATGGACTCGATCGCCGGTGTGCCACTAGCAGCTAGTGGTTTGGTTGCCCATTTAATTTTGTTCCTACAATAAGCGGTAGAATTCCTTTCACTTGGTTTTCCGATCAAGCTTTCATGTTGACTCCGTGTGCTGTGAAATTCGTCTCACTTGTTTCCGATCGAGATCTCATCTACCCGATTATGTTCTACGAACAGGTGAATATTTTTGGCAAACTAAGCTTCTCTTTTCCAGTGTTTCTATTTTTGCACAGGATTTTCTCTCACAACAAATTAACTGTCTAATTGGTACAAGTTACTTTATAAAATCTGACTAACAGACTTTCACTGGCTTTACCGTTTGCTGTTGGAACCATCTTGGATTCCTTTGCCACTGTGGTAGCAACGTCTCAGTCGTCAGTGGAATTGCACTAATCGCACACTGTACTGTACATTGGTAGCAACCGTACATACACTGAACTACTGCATCCTGTCGCAAAACCATTCAATACGTTGTCTGAGCCACGCAAATCATTGAATCTTGACAGAGCCTCTTTAATTTCCTTGCCTCAGGTCACTTTCTAGCTAGGTCGATATTTAGGCTAAATTTATACTACTAGAAAACGCGATGTTTATTTCCTCGAGCCCTGTTTAATTAGTTGAAATTTTGGTGAAATAGATGAAATTTTTTTATTAAGTTACGTGCACAGAGAAAAGAAATGAACTAACACGTTCCTCCAGGTGAGAATTCCGAGAACTAAACAGACCCCCTTCAAAGATTTGCAGAGTTATGTGCACGGGCAAACTTGGTCCACCTCCCTTCGTTAATTTTTGCTGTATATATTTTTTATTATTTAAATGGTACATTCTTTTATAATACGTTATTATTGGAGTCCTTTAAATGGTTCTGACCTGATTTTAATCGTTTGTTCCATTCACCGCCTTCACCGTTTGCTGTTGGCATCATCTTGGATTCCTCTGCTTCTCTGCCATTCGCGTACCTACGTAATAGCTTCACTGAAACGCACTAATCGCTCACTGTAGCGACCGTGCCGCAGACTGAACCCCTGCTTCCTGTTGGAGAACCATTGAACGCGTCGTCAGAGCTAAAAAATCATTGACACAGTCTCTTTAATTTCTTTGCCCCAACGTCACTTTCTGACCGGTGCTGATGGACAGTTCGTTTTTATTCTAATATTCTAAAAAAATAAAAAAAAATCGTGATTTCCCCTACTAATCATCAGATAAAAGAAGTCATTAGGAAAAAAAAAGAGCCCGACGAACCACAGAGTTTTTGCACCACGGGCCAAGAACATTCTGGTTTATGACACGCGCCGCCTTCCTCCAAGTGTTCTTATCGTGCATTATTTTCGACAGAAAAAAGCAGAGAGGAAAGAGTTCTTATCGTGTGCCGCAATTTGACAACTTAGGTGCCATTTGTATTAGAGCAATTTCAGCAATTTCCTTCACTACGAACCCTCCCCAAATTTCGATGGAGACTGGAAGAGCTTTTGGAGCAGCAGCGAAAGGTGGAGCAATTTGAGCAAGGGCACAGCTGCACATGAATGCATGATGGAGCTCGACGGATCATGATGGTAATGCCGGGTCGGACCCGGCAGCGTTCCTATCCGGCGCGGGGCCCACCCACCGTCGGGGCCCTCCAAAGTCCATCACACGGCTCCGGCTCGTCACGGACAGCGACCAGTACTATACAGTGGCGCAGGCTCGAGGCTCGTGGGCCCACAACAAGTGGGACCCAGGGGTCCCACCGGCGCGTCACGACACTGCAGGGGAAATTATTGGGATACACAGCGAACGTACTGTACCCCTTCACCTACTCCTGTCGCTTTCCTAGCCTCTCACCGCCACGCGGGGCCCCGGAAACCACTTTATCAGAAAAGACCCTCGGGAGCATTGTTCGGATAAACTAGTTTTCCAGGAGGTCTGGTGGTAAAATAGTACCACCCGTGGTCCCACCAGCGGGGCCCAGGCCCATTTAGTGGGGAGCATGCGTCAACGTCAGGGAGGTCCCGCCCGCCTGACGTGACGTGGTGCGCCACCCCCCGTCGACGTCGTCGCGTAGCGGGGGCGTGCGGGCCTGGCGCGCCGGCGAATGGCGGGCGCACACGCGGGCGAGGGCCACGTGACACGGAGGGTGGACTTCCCGGTGCGCCAGGGCGCGTCGCTGTTCCGCCGAGCGGACGAGAATGCCCCTACCGCCACGGCCTGTAAAAGGAACAAAAAGGAGCTCAACGTTGCAGTGGAAAAAAAGAAACGAAAAGGCGAGAGCGAAGTGGAAGGGAGGTTGGCCGAGGTCAGTCAGTCCACAGGTTTTGTGCCTCCCGGTACACAGATTGACGCAAGGTTCACAAGAGTTATGGTGACGATGGAGCTCGAACTGGTGCAGGAAGATGAGCAGAACAAATGTGTGTGGCGGGGGGTGGTCCTTGCCGCTGTCGTTGGGGGTGGGCGCACGCACACAAGTCCGTTGGGACGGAAAATTATCGGCAGTTGTGTGGAGTCGCACTCGCTACTGTTTTCATGCTGGGCAGGACCAGGCCCGTGCAGTAGAGCGAAAGGATACGAGGGGCAATTCCGTCCATCCCCCGCACCGCTCCAAAACGCCCTTCATCATGACCGTCGCCAGCCGGATGGGAAGGAGACAAGGGCCGCACCATCGCCGAGGGGAATAAAAGTGCATGCCCCACCCGACCCGCAGGTGGGCCCCGGCATGCCGGAGAGAGCGCACACGTACGTGGCTCGTCGGCGCGCCTACCGAGGGAGACGCCGCCCCCCTGCGTGGCAGCCCGGATCCATGCATGCGATGCCGTGTGTGCACGGAAGGGGGGACACGAGCGTACGCGTGTCCTCGCACGCGTCCGCCCCACCCCGCGCGCGCCTACTACGCGTCCGCCACACGGGGCAGGCGCCAGGGCTCCCGACTCCCAGTCCCATCCCTCGCTGGGTTGGCCGCCCAGCTGCCTGCTGTGCTTTGCCTCCGAGTGCGTGCGCCGGACCCATCTGCCAGTCGCCCGCCCCACTGCTACTGCACCGCGTCACCCCGTTTCCTCACTCTCGCACTCCCTCGACGGTTCAACGGTTGTGCCACTGACCCGGGAGCATTTTTTTTCTTTTCTGATCAGGGGGATTAGCGTGTCCACTAGGATTGTTTAGCCCGCTAATCCGTGATTGGCTAGGCTGAGCGGATTTTCAATTGACCGTGCGGAGAGGGACCCGTTTATCTTTTTTTTTACTCCGACCTCGCAGATCTTTTCTCCTTGTTTACCGTCTCCATCGAGGAGCTGCAGCTGCGAGTGGTTTTGGTGGTCTATGGGATGGGACGTTTGGACGTCAGACTTCCCCTTTTCTTTTTACTGCCGGTCTTTTCGTTCGTAGGATTGGCCCGAACCTCGTCCCGTTTCCTGATTTCCGATCCGTTCACCATTTGCCTTCATGGCTTGGGTGGTGGGTCGGAATCAGTGAATCACACTGATCACCTGCCATGCAGTAAAAAGGTGAGCTTGTGTTGCTCATTTTCGTAAATTTCAGAAAATTATTACGGGTAAGCATCTAAGAACTTGTTTGGGTAAACAAGTATTGTGACAGAATTGGAGGAATTGAAGAGAAAATTTGTTAATTATCAACTCAATCTTCTTCATTCCCACTTCAATTTTTACTCCGACACTCTTTTACCCTAACAAGCTAACGGATTTTACACCGGCGCAGCTTCTATCCTGGGAGCAGATGATTGAGCTTCGGCTACATCTCGAGAGCAGATCTACCAGCCATGGAGGCCGAGCCCGGGGAGTTTGGAACGTTCTTCGAGCTAGGGATGGAAATATGGAAATGAAATCCGAATTATCCGATATCCGTATCCGTTAAAACGTAAATATGGATATCTGTATTCGTATTCGAATTCAAATGTGGTAGGAAAGTGGATACATCCGAATTCGTTTTTGTCGCTTTTTTCTCTATCCGATTCCATGCGTATTCGACAATATCCGGTACTATCCGTATTCGATTATATAAAACTGTAACTTATCTCTATAACTAATGGCAAATTAGGTTCAATAAAATACTAATAATGATAGTGTATAATTGAAAAAAATTATATTCATACCTAATGATTATGACATTAATCTTAATATTAAAAATATTGCATCCATAAAATAATTTAAAAGTTATATTTAAATTTAATGACCAATATCATTAATTCTAATGATAAAAATACATTAATATAAAGTTTAATTTTAATTACCCTAGTTTATTTATGTATTGATGAAACTATTGTTCATGTATTTTTTATTATTTGTTTGATAAATATATATTAAAAATATGTATTTATTAATAGTTTTATTTATTATATGATTAATTATTAAAATAAATATAGATGAATGTGATTATTCTTAATAAGCGATCTATCTTATGTACTAATACATTAGTCTTTACATGTTTGTAATTGTAAATTATCAATAAAGAAAATTGGTAAATGCTGTCTTCCGAATCGAGTAAATATTCGATCCGTTTCCGAATTCGAGACATCCGTTTTGTATTCGTATTCGAGAACATTCGAATCCGTATTCGTATTCGAGTAAAAATGTGATAAAAAGTACTATCCGAATCCGATTCTATGCGAATCTGATCTGTTTCCATCCCTACTTCGAGCTCCGCCTCCCTCGCACATTACTTGCACCGCTAAGACTGTCTCCAGCAAGCATCTTCATTTCCCATCTGCAAACACTCGCATGCAGCAAAGAGAGAGATTGTTCTGCCGCTCAAAAAAACAGAGCACTCCAGCGGTTTGGCGGATCCCGTCGCGCATCCGCCGGCGGCCGTTGGCTCCCGCCTGGAAGAGGAAGCAGAGAGGGAGGAGGAGGAGGTCGCCGGGAGGAGGAGGTCGTGCCAGGGAGGCTGCCCGCCGTGCTGGGCCTCCGCGTCGGGGAGCCGCGCCTCCTCCAGCGGATCTCAGCGACATAGGAGGGCGAGGAGGCGGAGCATGCAGAGGAGGAACCGACGCCTAGGAGCTCCGCCGCCGGTGGAGGTCAAGGTCGAGGCCGCCGCGCCGTACGGAGGAGGCGCGGGGAGGCCGCCGCGCCTGTCGCAGGGAGGCCGCCATGCCGGCGAGGTCGGGACGGGCGCGCAGGGAGGCCGCCTGGAGGAGCTCGCAGTGAGGGAGCACTTGCACCTCCTCGCCTCCCGCAGGTCAACACACCTGGGGGCCGCCCCGCGCACCACCCGGGGGCGCCGCCCCGCGCACCACCCGGGGGCGCCGCCTGCGCCCGAGGAGCACCGCCGCGGGTGCCTGGAGACCGCCGCCGGATCTGGTCGGCGGCCACGACGGCGGGCGGCTCGCTGCTCTGCTGCCGCCGCCGCTGCGGAGGCGAGCGAGGCAGGTGCCAGCGGGCGCGGCCTCCTCCTCCCGGCTGCCTCCTCCCCGGGCGCTAGATCTCCTCCACCGGATCTCCTCCAGCTCCGCGGCGACCTCGAGCGCGACGGAGAGGGAGGTCGCCGGCGGCGCGAGCGGGCGTCGGCAGCGGGCGGTGTGCGGAGGGCGGGCGGTTCTCCGAGGAGGGGGAGGTGGAGGGTGAGCGGTGCGAGGAGGGGGAGCGAGCGGTTGGAATGCAGACGCGTGAGGGAATCCCAGGAATGCAACACGGGAGAGGGCGACGCCGAAAATGAAGCACGCGATGCAGCGACTGCTGGAGGCACCACAGTGCGCTTTCATTCTGCATTTTGCAGATGCAGACGGGGTTGGAGATCTTGCTTGAGACAGTCTAAATACTGTTAAAAACCATCCTATAATTCCCATCTCGCTCGCCAAATGCTCCCGGCAGGAGGAACTAAAGAAAAGGACGATGTGATGTGATGTGATGTATTGGCCGTGGGCAGACTCCCCATGCCAGCCAGCACACCATTTTCCAAGTCCATGGTTTTCAGCGAACAGATCGTACCCACCGGGCCCACCCCCTCTCTCTCTCTTTCCGTCGCTTTCCGCTCGCCCCACAGGCTCACTGCTCCCAAGTGCTGCTACGGTAGTGTTCGGTAAGGTGTGAAAATTTTTTCACCCATATTAAATGCTGTTTTGACCACTAATTACGAGTATTAAATAAAGTTAGTTTCAAAATTTCCTTCACAACCCTGAGCAAAATCGCAAGACGAACCTAATAACTGTAGCATTACTGTAGCAAATCGCTAATTAATTATGCTCATTAGATTCGTCATGTAAAGTTACACTCATCTGTGAAAAGGTTTTACAAATAAACTTTATTTGGTACTCCATGCGTGCAAGATTTTTTTGCATGAAAATTTTTTTCACCCTAACCAAACACGCTCTACGCGTACACTGACATCCTACACACGCTTTTTGCGTCGTGTAATAGTCCACCAAACATAATGTGTAATGGTGTGTTCGCCTTGCTCTTTCAACAGTTTTTTTCTCTCAGAGCAAATCTGCCGGCTCAATCAGCACACATGATTTTTTTTCTCAGAATAAATATGCCTACCAAATCAGCCAAAAGACCTGCCGAACACAACCTAAATCTTCAATTTAAGTTGGATCAATTTAACCCTTCAACTATAAAATTTTATTGAAAAAAATTGAGCTTGATGGTTCACAAAAGATTGTGAACGCCAAAGATACATGCAACTCTACTGATATGTCGTGCTAATTGATTTCCATCTTAAATGTATGTGACTATTGATATTTTTTTTAAAAAAATTCTTTTGTCCATAACAATAGGTAAATTTATGCCTAAATTAGGTATAAGTGAAACTAAAAAGAAAAATAGCTATAACATGACAACAATGATCATTGAATGTTTATGTAATTTAAACATAGTAATTCCATCATAACATTTGTATTGTGCTGATATTTGTATTTAAAGTTGGCTTGATTCAATTGATATGCACTATGTTACTTTTTCCAACAAAGAAGTTATAAGATATGTTAAAAGTATTACTAACTAGACACAAACAAAATGCCAAAAAAAACTTATATTAAAATTTTAAATAGCTGTGCATTTGACCTAAGAAATTTAAGTAAGATCAAACAAGGGGGGAATTGGAGTTGTGACTAACTTGGCTCTTATTAGGCTATTATTGTATTTTGAGTTTTGGTTCATCAATGTCGCAACTTGTGCAACGAAACTATGGAAAAAAATTTATTGTCACGTGGGTACTATTATTTTACCACTAGTCTTCCGTAGTTTTAAAACTATAACACACAGAGTAGCAGCACTAATAAGCTGGCTTTGCAAGTTGGCATACAGATATTACAACCACTCCGGGTTCCTCTAGCCGCACATGGAAACCAACAAAACTGCTTTTCTAGAATAGAAATAGCAAAAAATAATGCAGGAAAAAAAAACCCACGAACCAAGAAACCGTCCTCCCACCGGCTACAAATACAGGAAACCACTCCGGCCTCTCTCCCACTTCCCTCCCTCCCCAACCTCTCTTCTTCCTCCTCTGGACAACCATTCCAGAGAGGACAACTAACCGAGCCAGGGAGGGAGCATATCCAGCCAAGGACACCGGAGCACGGCAGTTTCGGCAAACGAGGACGCTTCTCTCTTCCTCCTCCGCATCCCGCCGCAGCGAGCTGAGGCATGGTGGAGAAGGCGAGGACCATGGCGCGCAAGCTGGAGATCCCGCCGCAGTGGAAGTCTGGCCCGTCCTCCGACGGGCTGTCGTCGCCGACGAGCCCGCTGGACCGCGCCTCGCCCCGAGGGTGGCGCCACCGCGACGCCGTCGGGGGCGTCGGGCTAGGGATCCTAGCCGCGCTGGAGGCCCAGCCCTCCTCGGCCTCCGCCGCAGCGGCAGCGGTGCCCAAGGTGTCCGGCCCCGTCTCCATCGCGCGCCGCGCGCGGCTGGAGGTGTCGGAGCTCGGCTGCAGCGGGCGGTGCGCCACCAGCCTGTGCGGCGGCGGCGGCGGCGGTGCGCGGGCGCAGCTAAAGGCCTCCTCGTCGTCGGATGATGGTGGCCGGCCCGGGTCGCCTGGGTCGGCGTTCCGCGTGGCGGAGTTCCTGTCGTGCTGCGGCATGTGCCGTCGGGCGCTGGACGGGAAGGACATCTTCATGTACCGCGGCGAGCGCGCCTTCTGCAGCATGGAGTGCCGGTACCACGCCATCGTGAGCGACGAGTTCCAGGAGGAGAAGGAGATGCGGAAGCGCCGCGCGGCGGCCGCCGTGTCCTCCGCCGCCGACGGGGGCCTGTCCAGGAAGGCTGCCGACATGGCCGGGTCGCCGTGCAGCGGCGGCGCCGGGCAGATCTTCTTCACCACGGGCATCGTCGCCGCCTGATCTTCCAGTACTATCTAGTAACCCAAAACAAGGCAGCTAGAGGAGGAAGATCGAGGAGGCACCGGCGGCTGTAACATAAAAAGGACAAGAAGAAAAATAAAAACAAAAAAAAAGTTACGAAGAGAAAATAAGGGTGCGTGTGTGTGTCTGTGTAGAGAGAGCTGGGTGGGGAATTTTTGCTGTTTCTCTTTCTTTGCGAGGAGGAGGAAGCACGGGGTTTTATATTATTTTTTGTATTATTAGTAGTAGTATTATGATTATGATCATGCGGCGATGGGGGGAAGATGTTTTTCTAGCAGCGGGATGGAAGGGAAGGGATGATGACAAGTTTTCCAAGGATTGTTGCTTCCCTTTTGTTTTCCCCACTGTTGTGAAGAAGGAATAAACATCTTGTGCCCTCATCCTTTGTTCAATCCATTCCATGGCGTTCAGAAAGCTCTGCTCTGCCCTCTGTGAATGAATCAATTTTTTGCGTTAACAAAGAATCCTTATTGTTATCATCATCAAATCGAACTGAACCTCTCCTTAAGGTCAAGAACTGTTAATATGTTTGATGAAGAACGCATCGAGAAAGACAATATCTGACTACAAAACGCTCTCCAAAAGCAGGCACTCGTGTATGGTATGATCCAGTGTTCAGATAAACTTGTGCATGCAACGGAAGAAAAGAGCATGCATGACAGACGGAAGCAGGATTCCAGAGATCTCATCATCTGGGCTTGTTTTTGCTGCCCGAACAGAAAGAAGCAGAGCCGCTTTAATCGAGCATAATGGCTGCCTGGTCCTCCCTCCCTGCCGTTCGTCGTTCGTCCGTCCTGGTGCATCCGTTGGGTTGGGGAAGAAAGGGAGGAGGGTTTTGGCCAATCCAATAATTGATGAAGGATGCATCTAGCTACCATGCCATGCCATACGGAGGAGAGTTGGTTGGGTTTGGATGGGACCTTCCCATCTACTCCTACTTGTGTGCGTACACGTAGCATACCTACCTACTGGGGGGAGAGTATGGATGGATCCATGGACCATGAGCCATTTCTGGCTCGGCTGGCAGCTGGATCGGACGATGCCGATGGGGATCGGGGAACAGTGAGCAGCTTTACTAGTAGTAGCAGTTTAATTCAGGAAAAAAAAAACTAGCAGTCGGGATCTTCTTTTCTGGTTTATTTTTTTAGAGGTACGTACTCCTTTCGTTTCAGCGCCAGGGCACGGTCCAAGCCTCCAAGGAGATGACCGTCCGTGTGCCTGCCAGAGCGCTTTCCTCTGATCCTGTACCACATCGTTCTCTGAACTTGCACTACGGCTGTTGCCCGTTGCGGTATATCGGATCCGTAACAACTACTACTGTATGCTTTACGCGTATGGTTCCTTGAAGGAAGCTTGCAGCGCTGCAATGCAATGTTTTGGATTCAGGAGAGAAAAGAAAGAGTGCTTGCATTTGCATGCGGTACTAAAGATATCGTTTTCAGTTCAGATGCAAGTATATCGTTTGCAAGTATATCGTAGTGCCGTCACCAACAGTCGCGTGGACTTGGATGACCTGGAAATTAAGCACGACTTGGAAGGAGAAGCAATTATTTTGCTCTCATTGTGTAAGCAGATTAGATCGCGATCTCCTTGAAATGTCATGGAGGAAAGAGACAGCGTTTTTAATACGTTCTAGCTGATATCTTCGATCAGGCATTCAGGATGCAACCTTTTTCTGTTTTTCTTTTGTGGTTTGTGGTCAGCCCGTTCCACTGCTGAACTAGCTAACACAGAGTTGTAGGTAGCGTGATGAGATACAGGTTTGTAAACTCCGATCCTACAGGCTACAATACCTTGGTGCATGTACTAGCAGTAGCTGCTGAGATCTCCAGCTCCATGCTTCCGGCTATGATCGCCATATATATACCAGTAAACCTGTGGAAATGTCACAGCTTCCAGGATAGTGAAGAGAGGGCCCAAAGGATCACCTAATAAAGGCTAAAGCTACCAAGTGCTGACTGTGCTGAAGGATCAGTTGCTGTTCTCTCCACTAAACCCTGATGACACCGCTCCAATGCAAGTTCAACCGCGTCGCTTTAGCCTGTCCCGTCATTTTCACTTGAGTGAATTTCACTGTAGGTCCACGATCTTTTCCTGAGGTCTCATCTAGGTCCGTAAACTTAAAAAATGGTCATCTAGGTCTATAAATTTTTTCCAATGTCTCATCTAGGTCCGCCAACTAATAAGCGGTCATCTAGGTCCATGAACTTTTGAAAAGCAGCCATCTAGGTCCAAAGTTTACGGACCTAGATGACCGCATTTTTAGTTTGCAGACCTAGATGAGATCTTAGAAAAAGTTCATATACCTACAGTGAAATTCACTCTTTTCACTTCAATCACGATTTTCTCCTCTTCACAATAACAATGTATATATTCAGTTTTTTCAGAGCAATCAACTAGGGGCCTGTTTAGTTGGCTGAAAATTTGCAAAAATTTTGCAAATTTTTCAACTCTCCCTCCATCACATCACATTAAATACACCAAAAGACATATGTTCAGAGCAGTAAATGTAGGTAAAAAAATTAACTAATCACACAGTTCTGTTGTACATCACGAGACGAATCTTTTGAGCCTAGTTAGTCCATGATTGAACAATATTTACCACAAACAAACGAAAGTACTACAGGAGTGCTACAGGAGTTCCAGAACTCACTTTTGCAAATTTTCAACCAACTAAACACCCCCTAGCTAGTGGAAGCATGACGATCGATCCTGAGCATACTTGATGATGAATGAATTTTTAAAGAAGCATCGATCCGTCCGTAGCGGTGGAATTAGTCAATCCTGCCAAACCATATACTACCACTAACCACTGCCCGATCGATCGCGCTGTGTCATCAAACAGTGGCATGGTTGATCGGTCTGCATCATCATCAGTCGATCGATGCATGTGCATTTCTTATATGCCAGTCAATAGTTGTAGCCGCATGGTTGGAAGAAGAAGAAGAAGCAAATGCAGCAGGTGTCGCGGTCGCCGTGTGGCTGGCGATTAGCAGCGTTGACGCCATTGCTGATTGCAACCGGCTTATCTTATCGCCGGGCCACCTGTCGTGTTTGTTTTTTCTCTCGTCTCTGAGTAACACGCCGAGCGCCGCTGTGGGTGTCCCGGACGCCATGCGCGCTCTGACAGAGACTCTAGTAGGTTTCTGTTCCAATCTCTGTGAATTGATTGATCGATCGGGTTGCTTTCGCTATAACTCCGAGCAGCATGACACGGGGCAAGACCACTAATCCACAGTACTGTGCAGGACCGGATAGATTATCCGTGAAGCCTGCTACTGCAGCCAAAACTGCCGGTGTAAACGGAGACTGCTCGCTCGGCACGGGCGCTGATTTTACCCTGGCCTGTCGCGGATAAAATGAGTTAAAGTTTTATACCCTGGCCTGTGTAATTTAAAAAAATCAGATATACGTATATCTGATTTTTTTTAAATTACACAGTACAATGCAAACGCTCACAACACAAACGCACATTCACCCTTATGAATACACGTACGTAAACCTTACCCTTATGAGCACCGACAGATCTGACTTACCACTTAATGCATAACGCCGAAATATCCCAGAATAAATATAGAAAAAAGTGTGAGCATCACAATTTGAACGCGTTCAGGACCGTCCTGCCATAACCAGCGGCTTTTTAACGGTTTTTATTTCTTTCCTTAATTCAAGACGGCCCAGCCCGCCCGTTGCGAGGCCTGCAGCCTTGGCGCTCTGTTGTTGTTGGGTGGGTGGGACCGTAAGCCTGCATAGGAAGGAAATGGATGAGAGCTAGCCAATTGAAATTATGGGCTGTATTTCCTTAAAAGGACCCAGCTCTTTCTTTGTTGAGGGCAGATCGATGGCCCATTTATCCCCTTATCCCCATCTCATAAAAGACGTTGGCTCAAACAGTTAAACGAGCGGCAAATTTGTTCGTTGCTGCTGTGCTGCAAACTTTTTGCTCAGGAAAAAAGAAAATAAAAAAAAGGCTGCACTACTAGCAGGTGTGGTCTTGCGGTGGTCGTGCCGTGCACATAGGGTTTCATTTAAATTAATAAGCTGCCCATAGACAAAACTAATGATATAATATTTATTTAATGAAGAACAAGTAAACCAATTTTATGTACATGAAATCATGCATATATCCTCTTATACAAGTACAAGTGAATCGCCTCCATGTAACTCGATACTTTTTGTGATCACTTGGTGTCAAAACCTAGACCCGGGCTCTCTAGCTTAGTAGTTGGTTAGAGAAGCTGAAGTATGGTAGCATACTGTTGTTCGGAGGTTTTCTAGACCTAAAAAAGTTATATCTTCTTAATGAGAAATCGTGAGGCTCTTCATCTCATCGAGTCTTTTTTTTTTTGTCAAAATCTGATTTTATAAACAAAATCGAGTGCACATCACATATATGCCTGGATCGGATATGTTTATTCATACATATTTACTGATGATAAAATTAATTAGAAAATGACCTGAGTTATGAAAGAAAAATACATACTCCCTCCATATCTATAAAACACGTCGTTTAGGACAACAACACGATCTTCAAAGTATAATTTTGACTTCATATTTTTATAAAAATACTTGTTAAAAACTGACATATGTACACTTTTATGAAAGTATTTTGCAAGACAAACTTATTCATGTACTTTTCACATTTTCAAACTCAACACCTTAAAAATTATTCATGATTTATATTCTCAATGTTTGACTAAAATGTTGTCTAAAACAACGTGCTTTATGGGTATGTGTATAGAGGGACATTTACCGACTCTTCAGCAGAACAGAGTTCCATCTCCACCAGCAACCGTGCGGGGATACACCAGCCTGATGGCCATTCATCATTTGCTAATTAAGTGTCACCACAAGCCTGATGGCCTTTCCTTTCCACGGGCAGGTCACGTCGGCAGAGTTTTCTTATGCTTCCCTTTCATCTACACCACATACGTAACATGCCGCAGGCAAGGCGACGGGGGCGCTTGATTCGCTTGCTGGTTTGCGTAGCCTCGTCAAGCGAATTCTTGCCGCGAGCTGAATTCCCTCTCTTGTTTCAGCAGAGTAAATTCTTGCCAGCGCAGGTCCCGATGCAACCTTGCTCACCATCCAAACCACGGGCTCGAGCCTGTTCGTTGGGCTGGTAACCGGTGACTAGTACTGATTTGTTTTGAGAGAAAAATACCGCTGGTGACTGGTGATTTGTTATAAGAAAAAAATACTACTACTTGGTGGCTGATAAACCAGACGACTATAAGCAATGTTGTACAGTGCTTGGCAAAAGATCCAAGCAACGGCTAACTAGTAGTACGTACGGCTAACATCAAGTAGTACGTACGAAATTATATTGTCTCGTCTCAAACCGCAGCAGCACACAGGCCCGGCCCGGCAGCTCTGTGCGTCCTTGCTCGACAGCCGCTGGTTTTCGCCACTTTTCTTCCTCTTGTTGAAATAATTTTTGGTTTTCGCCACTTGATCTGGTCTGCTCCCGTTTGGTTTAATAAAATTGATAAATAATGATTGGCGTACGGTATTTGGCACGTGGTGAAATGGATCTGCCCGGCTGCTGCCTGCAGGACGCAGCAGATTCCCGGGTGGTTCCTGTCGACCACGGTGCCATCATCGCGGCAATCGGACAGCGAGAAACTAGAGCTAATTAACATTGGCTCTGTCTGAATATTAATATTGGCTCTGTCTGGATACCCTAACTTAAAAGTAAAGTTATTAGAATTAGTCCAACTCTAACTCTAGCGAAAGAGATGTTGGATGTTATAGTTAAAATGACATCAATGTACTTTTTCAATCATTAGTTGTGGGTGGAGGGGAGAGAAAAATCACTTTATGGTGGATCTAATATAAATTAGTTCTAATTAGCACCTTTTGAAGGAGATAGTTTTTTTGAGTGGGTTAGATTTTTGAAGAAGATAGTTTTTTTGGTGAGTTAGATGCAACTGACCTCAATCTAACTCTGCTGTTTGGATCCGAGCTAATTGAGTCTAAGTAACTCAAACTAACTCTACTTATGGATCCAAACATGAGTACATGACCATTGTGTTTCTTTGTTTTTTTTTCTTGTCTCAAAAAGCACTATCCCTCCCTTGCTTGCTTTCTTTCCTTTTGGTGTAGATTTTCTGTACTGTACCTGCTGTCTCGCGGTCGCATTCTTCTCCTTCTCGTTCTTCTTTTTTCTAGCGGGCAAGTTGCGTGCACAACTGCACATGGATCGGATAACAAAATTGGAGTGCCGGAACTTGGTTGGCTCACATCACATGCGGCCTCTGCCTGCCTGTCTTTGCCGCCCGGTCTAGAGAAAAAAACCACGAGCTACACGAGGCACGCGCAGCCTTCTGGACGGTCTGCGGGCGGCGCATACTTGTACGCTACTACCAGAGACCAGGCCAGCACCCATTTTAGGAAGCAATAGCCACTGGATTTAACTTCAACCAGTCTCTGTCTCTCCCCTTCATTTTCTTCTCTTCCTCCTCGAGCTCTACGAAAACATGAAAGCTCGGCGCTTCAGAGTTTCAAACCACCGAGCAATGGAAACAATTGTGCTTATCATTCCATAAGTCAGCAAGCAGCCAATCATAAGCTAAGAGTATTAAATAACATGGAGATGAAGAATAAAATGATCATAACATACGGCATGTATCTCTGTTACAACAATATCACCAGCTCTGTAGCACGCGGCGGCGCCAAAGCCAAACAACACAGGATGCTGGCAGGGCATCCCGGAAACACAAAACACTGAGAAGTTGTTCCTAGCAACTACATTACAGGTTCCTCTCTTTTCTACCATGGTATAATAGTATGGGTCAGGCCGGCACGGGTTGGTTAATCACCCAAACAAATTAAACCTGCCCCGGCACCTGTAAACAATAAATCCTCGTGCACGTTTCATCCATCAGCTACTTACTTTCTTTACATCCAAACCACCTACGCATCCGAGCAAAATGTAGTATCGCACGCCGGAATCATAGGCCTAACAACACACAAACACAATGGTTGGTGAGAGACTGAATGGTCCGGTCCTCCGGCCACAGGAGGAGTGTCCTTAATCCTTATCACGGTTTCGGAGATGGCGAATGCTGGATCGCCCATCAATCACTGCAGGTTGCGTTCCTGGCGCAAGCTCAGGTCGGGGTTGGCAGTCTGAGGACCTAGCCCGAGCCATGGCTGACTCTCCGCAGGCATCTCCTTCTTCACTGCAGGTGTAGCATCTGAAGGGGAGCCTTGCTGGTATGGTGCTTTTGAGACAAGGCTGAAACAGGGAATGGCACAAGTCAGACCATAATCCTTAAGGAGCTGAGAAATCTGAGCAACAATTGCGTCATCTTAGCAGGAAGGGAAACCTACCGATCCTTTCTCTTCTCAAGGAACCGGCGAAGAGATGCCTTTGGAGCCTGGGGTATATCTGCAGGACCTGAAATTCAAGAACTATGAGCAAGCCAGAAATTGATCATTCAGATGCCACATACTTGTGAACAAGGGGTAGAGTAAGTACCTGCTGCATTCTTCTGGCCACTGACCACAGGAATTGGTACAGCTGGTACCACTGCGACCTTAGTGGTGTCAGTAACAGTTGCAACCGCAGGGGAAGGCAGCAAGCCGGAGCTCTGAGCCACAGATGCACCCTTGCCGGCCATCTGCATCAGGTCCTTCGCCTTCTCAGCAGGGAAGTCATCGAACACGAGCACCTTCCCGGCGTAGAAGATAGTAAGCTGGCGCTTCTCTTTCTCCCTGAGAAGAGTCATGGCAAGGCAAAGCTGTGAGCCCCAGTTATTAGATCCACAAATTTTGGTTGATAGATAGCCAACATATATACAGAATAACAACTTCACTGGATTGGAGTTTTAGGTTTCAGAACTAAGCCTGAACATATTTACCATCCATTTATTTCTCAGCACCATTGCTCATGAAATAATTACTTGCTACGTAATAACAATAAAGCTTGGCTCAGAAGTTTCATAACAAGAAGCTTTGGCACTTCATAAAAAGAAAGTTTGGCGCAGAAATTGTGGGCTTGCCAGACTTGCCATGTAAAATCTGGCAAAGTGTGCCTTGCAGCCTAGTAACATTCAGTTCAGATCATGTTCCAAAACTACCAGGGAACTTATTTATCACATCTTCGTTTCTAGACATCGATCTCCATGTTGCTATAAATGAACCAATTTCTTCATACGAAGAATTAGAGCCATGACTCAAACCATAGCTCCTTCGACAGATCTGGTCACTAAAGAGCATTTCATCCTCACAAGAGTTTGCTTTATTTACTTACTAAGTCAATTAACTTACTACAACAGTTGCTTGTATGAACATAGAACTACCCTGAAGGCCTGAACTGAAGCAAATCATATCATATCGAGAGGTGTTCGTTTCGTCCAATACCTGGCATCAGTGCCTTCCTGCGCTGCGGCCTCGGTGCCGAACCCAGCGTTCTGTGGAAAGAGATCCATGGTCTCCTTGTTAGCCTTCTCTGCGTCTGCCGACGTCCTCTGGGCATCAGTTGCTTCAGCTGAAACACGTTAGGAGCGCACTTATTTAGCAAAAAAGATGCCAAATGGACATGAAGCTAGCAGATTCAAGACGTTAGAGCTGATCGATGCTTATATATATATTTTAAAAAAAACAGAACTTCGGGTCCAGATCTAGCACAAGACAGCTACGCGAGCACCTCGAATCGCAGTTTTCTTTGCAAGAACCAAACCCAAATCACAACCTTTCCCCGTCCTAGAGTTCTAAACTCCCAACTTGAAATAGAAAGCGAGCTCAGCTGCTAAAGATTCCAACTTTCTCCTCAAGAGTCAAGATTCAGGAACACAGGGCTCACCTCTGACGCCGAGGCCGAGCTCCCCGGCGGCGGCGCCGTTCTCCCTGACGTAGCGGCTGAGGAGGCTGCAGGCCATGGCGAAGCTGCTGGCCCTCTCCATGGGTTTCGCAGGAGCCATCTTCCCCCGAGCGCGCGCACACACACACCTCAAATCTCAATCTCCACGGAGAAACAGAGGTTGAAAACCTCCTAACCAACCCGAACAAACACGAGACTTGCTCCAATTCGGCCGATATCGCAGGCCAGGTGTCCTTCCTCGCTGCTCTCCTGGTGTTTGTTCTTTCCCCTTCCTTGGGCTGTCGTCGTCGTCGCTGGCGACTGGGCGTCGCTGGGCATGTATAAATGCCAGAAGGGCTGAGCTTATCTTTATTCCGGTTCTGCAACCGCAAGTTGGACTCTCTATTCATTTCTCGGTTAGTTTTATGTTTCGAGCACGTTGTTCCCGTGCAGAGAACTGGAGATTGGGCGAGCGGAGCCGGCAGCTGGCGTGGAGATGCCTCCAGGTGGCATGGTTCTGGTGGTTTGGAACGGTTGGTGCCTCGTGTTCGAGGCAGCGCGCTTGATTGCCGAGTGATCGGATCACCGTCGCCATCACACCACACCAGCAGGATCCGGATTTCTTGTGCCACTCGCGGACGAGATCCTGACCGGACTTGGCTGTTATAGAGAATTTTTCTTAAAAATTTATACCCACAGCAAACATAGTACGTAAATCTTAGTGACTGTGGTTATGGGGCCTGATTGGTTGGGTTTCAATTCTTTCCCAACCAAAATCATGACATGCCTACAAAATTTGGCCATCAATTGGTTCATGACCAAGAATTGGCATGCCAATGTTTATAGCCAAACTTAAGGCAAATTATTAGAAAGTTCTTGAAACTCAAAAGAGTAGAAAGTGTTGGTTGTTATACATTGGCACTAAGCCAAATGGATATCAAAATTTTTTGCCATCATTTTGGCGTGCCATGATTTTGGCATGCTCTAATTTTAGTTTGGCAAGAATTTGAACTCAACCAATCAGGCTCATGGTTCCAGTTACGTCGGTGACCAGAAGCAAACTACTCCCTCCATCCGTTGTCAAAGGAAGCAAACTACTCCCTCCATCCGTTGTCAAAGGAACATGAGGGTGGGGAAGGTAGTGAGCAACTCCAACAGTTTACTATCTTAATTAGACATCTATTTAATTTGGTAAAATATGAAAAATTAGCCTCTAACAGTTTGCAAAACAACTTGGCATCAATAGCAACTTGACATCTCTCCTCTCGGCGCGTGCATATATGCGCGCTAGTCCGTTCAGTAGAAGAGGAGGTGGAAGGACATAAAAATAATTTTGTTTCTATCTCAGGGTTCTTGATGTAAGTTTTCAAGGGGTGCAAGGGCATAACATAATTTTGTTTCTCTCTCAGGGTTCCTGATGTAAGTTAGATCTGAATTTGACAAGTGAATTATGCCAAATTGTTGGAGATGAACTCTTTTTTTTACTTGACATATCTTTTTAGAAGTTGGCAAAACACAAAGATTTGCCAAGTAAAATTTGACAAATTCTTGGAGATGCTCAACAACACCGATTTATCAAGACCAGGGTTTTAAATACCGGTCCATACCGGTCGGAATTCCGCGGTATTCGACGATACCGGACCGGCACGGTAGCAAAAATGACCGATTAACCGCTCCTAACCGAGCCTAAAAAATCGACACCTCGGTTAACCGCCCCGGTTCACCGGTTAACCGGTCCGGTTTTTGGGGTTCGAAAAACCGGACCGGTTCCGGTTTTGTAAACCCTGATCAAGACAAGGAAGTTGCGAAGGGGACTCTTTTTTTTGGCGAAGGGGACATCTAAGACAGTATAAATAAATCATATACTAGTATATCATAACAAAAGGAGTCGCATTCACGCCGAAGAAGCTTTCAAAGGCGACAGGAAGTGCTCTTGAAGGATGCATTGTTTATTTGTTTTCATTTGTACGGAGTATTGTATTGGTTGAGGTGTCAGATTACCATTTTCCAACGTGCGCGGTGTTGACATGGAAAAAAAGTAATGAGGTACAGGAGGACGAAATTTACAAGTGCAACATAGTTTATAACTACACAGGTTGAATTTGCTCCATGTATTTTAGTAATATACATCGCACTCATGCATGTCGACCATTTCAAAGCACCGATTGCTTTAGTTTTTAAAAGCACGACACGAGCACGGCACAACACGATGTCGATAGTGCCAGTGTCAGGCACGGTACGACGTAGTGCCAGTGCCTGGGCCGCTATTGTGGCCTGTCGTGCCGGCCTGACCCGGCACGGTTAAATGGGCCGGCCCGATATAGGCACGACCTCCCGGGCGTCGGATGGAGGGCAGGGGCATCAATGGTGCAGATCGGTCGCCCGTTGGGACGCGACCGTATATAAGCCGCGCCCGCGGCGCGTTGCCCCCCACCCCCGCAACCCTAATCCATTCGGCTCAGCCGCTCCGGCGCTTCCCACCCCGAACCCTAATCCATTCGTCGTCTCGCCGACTCCTCACTCCTCAGATTTCTCCGTCTCTCGCCGGCTCGCCGCCGGCTTCCCCTCTTCCTCTCTCCCTCCGGCAGCTTCCTGACCCACTGATGGCCGGCCCTGGCACACGGCACATCCATGTATGCTCCTCTTCTTGATCGCACAACCACTCGTCGTCGTCTTTTGACTCTTTTCCCTGCTATTCTCGACGTCGTCGACCTCGCCGCCGGCAGCTCTGGTGCTCCGGATCCACGTAAGTACTCGTCGACGCTCGCTACTCCCCTCTCTCTTTCCCTCTTTCTCCATTTCTCCATTCTGTCATTCTAACTATCTGTTTTCTCTAGATCCAGAGCCGATTCGAATCCGTTGAGGAACCAGAGGGTCGGATATGAGCTTCGTGTACGTCGCCGGCGATCCTGGTGCTCCGGCTGCGAAGGTATGCCCAAACCCTAACCCTAACCTCCTCTCTCTGTTGTTGTACTAATCCTAGATCTGTACTAATCCTCGTCTCCTAACCTCCTCTCTCTGTTGCTGTAGCCGTTGAGGGACCGGGACGCTGGCGAAGCACGATGGTCAGCTCTGAAGACGAGGTCGACTTCAATGAAGAGAGGCGGATGTGCGGGATGGCCGGAGATGACGATGACGATGACATCCGAGATGACGATGACATCCGAGATGACGCCGCGGCACTGCTGGGCAGTAGCATTGAGGCTCCCATCGATGTCGGCGGTGGTGGTGATGATGACACTGCAGATGTGGAAGCTGGGGCTGGCTCCAAGCGCTCTCATCCCTCTACCTCCGTTGTCTGGGAGGATTTCTAGAAGATCTACAAAATGATCAATGGTAAGAAGGTCAGGTATGGTGCTAAGTGCATCCATTGCAACAAACAATACTCTGGTCTCTCTAGTGGTGGCACTGGTCATCTCCGCCGGCATCGGAATAAATGTGACAAGAGGAAAGAAAAATTGGGTCATAAGGTTCAGACTCAAATTTCTTTTAATCCTGATGGTAGTATGCGTAATTGGGAGCATTGTCCTATGTTTGCTCATACTGCACTTGTTAAGTTGATTGCTAGACTTGATGTGCCTATCTGTATGGGTGAATCTGGTGCTTTTGAAGAATATATTAAAACTGCTCATAATCCTAAGTTTTCTGGTGTCTCTAGGCAAACCACAACTAGAGACAGAGAAATATTTTTCTGATTGCAAGGCTAAGCTTGTTGAGACCTTGACTTCATCTGCTGTTAATTGTGTGTGTCCCACCTCTGATATTTGGTCTGGTAATGCCAAAGAGGACTATCTTAGTGTTGTTGCTCATTACATTAATTCTGATTGGCAAATGGGGAAGAGGGTGCTTGGTTTTAGGCTTATAGATGAGTCCCATAATGGACAAAACATTGCTGATCGTGTTGCATCTGTGCTTGATGATTTTGGTGTGTCTGAAAAGGTGTTTGCTGTTACTTTAGACAATGCATCATCTAATGCTTCAGCAATGCATCATCTTAGACCTTTACTGTCTTAATACCTTGGTTTTGATGTTCCTGCTGTGCCTTTATTGTCATTTGATGAAGAGGATGAAGTTCATAGTATGTTCTTGCATCAGCGTTGTGCATGTCATATCATTAACCTCATTGTTAAGGAGGCCCTTACTGAGCTTAAGCCTTTGATTGAAACATTTAGAACTGCAATATCTTGGATGAACTCATCTAATCAGAGAATTGCTGCATACAAAAGTTATTGTCTTGTTACTAATGTTAGGCCTAGAAAGTTTCAGCTAGACATGGAGGCAAGATGGAATTCTACCTATCTGATGCTTAAGCATTTGTTTCCTCATAAGAGTACATTCACTACTTTTATCCATGGTCACTATCCTAGGACTGAAAATGGTCAGCTGCTTTTAAATGATAAACATTGGGATATTGCTGAAAAAGTGCTAAAATTTCTTGAACTGTTTCATGATGCAATTGTTTCTTTATCTGGTGTTTACTACCCTACATCTCCACTTATGATTCATTATCTAGTTAAGATTGCTAAACACCTAGAGGCTTATGCTAATGATGCTCACATCAGATCTGTGGTTCAACTTATGATTGATAAGTATAACAAGTATTGGAGGAATATACCACTGCTTTATTCCTTTGCATTCATCTTGGACCCTAGAGTTAAAATGAAAGGTTTTACTAGAGCACTTAGGCACTTAGACAATGCTACTAGTACAGACTATTCTAATTACTTGGTTACCACTAGAGCTCGTCTTACAAATGTGTACAACAAGTATGAGCAGAAATATGGAGGTGTTAGGTTGAGGAGGCCTGATCCTCCTAACCCATCTGGTAAGAAAAGATCTGCTTGGGATGAAATTTATGATGATGGTGATGATGGGTATAATGTTGGTGGTAAGCAACCTCTAGCTTCTAATCTAAGCATGTCTAGAGATACATCTGCAACTGCATTGCTTTCAGCAGTATCTTCTTCAGCTTGTACTTCTGAACTTGTGTCTTACTTAGATTGTGACACTGTGAATCAGTTAAATGGTGATTTTAACCTACTTAACTGGTGGTATGAACACAAACTTACATATCCAGTTCTATCCATCATGGCTAAAGATATTTTTATTGTTCCTGTGTCTACCATATCTTCAGAATCTACTTTTAGCATGACTGGCAGGATCATCGAGGAGCGGCGGAGGAGCCTGAGGCCTGAAATGGTGGAGATGCTGACTTGCATCAAGGATTGGGAAGCTGCAGCTGCAAGGAAGCAACAATTGGTGGAGGACAAGGAACTTGAAGCAACATTTGAAGATCTTTACCTTGATTGATTATCATTTATGTAATGGGGCTGTAATATTCTAGTACTTGAAACTTTGGACTTGTAGTGTTTAGGGCTGAACTATGAACTTATATGGAGCTTGGCTGTACTCTTTTTCCCTGCCTAGGGTTTCTCACAAGGGTGAGTTTTACCTAGGTAGGTTTTTAATGAGGCAGCCATTGCACAAGCTCCCCTTTTGAATTATTGATTTGCTATATGTGTTTGTGTTTTGTGTGTTTTTTGTTGTTATTTGTGATCCCCTTGTGATTCTGAGCACAAAGATGTGCTTTATTGTGATAGTGCCAGGGCCGGCACGGGCACTGGCGTGCCACCGTGCCAAATGGCACGGCACGGCCCGCTTAACTCCCCATAGGGTCGTGCCAGTGCCTGGGATTTGGCACGGTGGCACTAAGAGGCACGGCACGGCAGGCTGTCGTGCCGCATAGGGTCGTGCCCAACCGTGCCCGTGCCTAGCCGTGCTAGTGCCGTGCTGTGTCGTGTGGCCCGTTTGGCCAGGTATATTTGGAGGGGCAAATCCACCTTTGCCTTTTCTAAACGGTACTTTTCATTTCCTTCAAATGGTGATATCTCCATCAGCAAATGCATTTTCCCCTCTAGACTTTCTTCGTCCTCCTCGCTTCCCCGTCCAAGCCGCCCCGCCCCACACCACGCTGCCGCTGCCGCTCTGCCACCGCGCCACCACCGCCGCTCTGCCGCCCCACACCGCGCCACCACCGCCCCTCCTTCCGCACGCGCCCCACCGTGGAGCTGCCGTGAGCCCCACGCGCGACGAGCAGCAACACGGCACTGTGCCGCCGGAGGAGCTCGGCCGCGCGGGGCCAGACTGCCGGGGAGCTCGACGGCAGCGGATCCCGCCTCGCTCTCCGCCGAGGCGCCAAACCGCAGGGGAGAGGAGCAGCGCCGCGCGCCACGTGGGGAAGGAGGGAGGCAAAGCGAGAGGGGCACCTCACCGCGGGCACCTGGTCCCGCCGGCTGCTCCTCGCCGCTCCGCGCCTGGCGTCGATTCAAGCTCCGCCGCCGCCGATTCGACTCCGCCGACGCCACCGAATCGACTTCCACCGCCATCGAGGTCGAGTCCAGCCTTCTCCCTCTCCCTCTGCCTCCCCTGCGGCGGGCTCGACTTCCACCGCTATCGAGGCCGGGACCAGCCCCCTCCTTCTCCCCCTCCCTCGTCTGCGGCGTGCTCGAATGCATTCGAGGAGAGAGGAGAGGTAAAATTGATGCCTCTCCTCTCTCCTGGAAGGCAGTTTGCCTTCACCATTTGCCTCCTCTGTTGGAGGACTTGCCTCGTGTGAACAGTGGCAATCGGAGAGGCAAAATGCGTTTGCCTGCTGTTGTTGGACTCAGCCTAACCGTTCAACTAGGATTTGGCGAGTGGGAGAGAGGAGCGGAGGCAGGCAGCAAGTGTGAGGAAACGTAGAGAAGACGACCGGAGGTGAGGGCTGGCGTGTTGGCTCGAGCCAAGGCCTAGGCATTCGGTAAATTCGGTTAAATCGGTTATCAAATATTTCGGTCATGGAGAAGTATTAACCGAATTTATTGTTGAAAAATTAATAATTGACGCAAATCGATTTCGGTTAAATCGGTTCGGTTAATCGGTTAACCGAAATACATATTATACTTCAATAGAAGATAATGTTATAGCATAATCGTATTGGAAATCACCTAACTAGACATCAATCATGCAATAAAACAAAAAGAAAAAACAACAAATAATGCTTCTAACAAATAAAGTCTACTAGAAATACATTTGAATATGTAAATAGTGACAACTTTAGTGTTTAATATAACAACTTAGAAAGAATTTCGGTTAATGCCAAGTCAAAACCGAATAAATTTCGGTTAACTTAATAGTGACAAAGTCTTAACCGAATAAGATCACAAAAAATTCGATTAACCGACATTTCAATTAAATCGGTTCGGTTAATCGGTTTCGGTGAATTTTTGCCCACCCCTACGAGCCATGCTACAGATAATTCGTTCCTTCGGTTCCTGAATTGCAGCTCAAAACCGCCGCATATTCCCACCTTTTCTTGACAGAAGATGTTGCCAACCATGACAAGAATTCCGGCTCATGCATCAGAAGATTATTCTTGCACTGTGAACAAGAAGGCATTTCTCCCCGATCCTGCGATGACATCACAGAGATCGTAGAAACATATCCTCCCTCCGTTCCAAATTATAAGTCGTTTTGGTTTTATGAGATCAACAGATGATGTTACACATTTAAATATACACTATGTCTATGAATCTAGAAAACCTAAAATGACTTATAATTTGAAACGGAGAGATTACTATTTAACATCAAAGGGTGTGGGTGTGCAATCATGAAGTTTCAGCGCAATGCAATGAAGCCACATTGGGCCAAAAGAAGCGACGCCCAAAGCGGCATTGGCATTAAGGCAGGAATAGAATAATGCTTCAGTGAAACCAAGGTGCAGGAAGATTTTCTAATAGCAAACATATTGCTTAGAAGCGTGCAAGGGTGACAGCGCCAAGATCTGCACTATGTTTTCCACATCAGACAGCCAAAGATAAAAGCTGGGAACAAACACAGCAGAATCCAATTCAAAATGTACATAGTATATTTGCATACCCAACGCTCATCACAAGTTAGCAATGCAAGCAAAATGTAAATGCTACTAACAAGGTCAGCAGAATCGACGCGAAATGTATTGGACGCAACAAGGTCAGCAGAACCTATGAAGGTGTGTCTTGTCATCTGGTGAATCATTCAGAGCTCAAATAAATGATCCAACGAGTCTACTAGGCCTTAACATATTCGCGAACGAACTGCTCGACAGCCGAAACATTACCAGTCAAACCAGCACCTTCAGCAACTGTCACCTTGTTTTGGCATTGGCTGAAGTTAAAGGCCTCTCCGGGTACCCCAAGCTTGACTTCATCAGAGATGTCAGCTGATGATATGGCGTTCCTTGATTCCCGAAGCTTGTTTCTACAACATGGGAAAAATCGGCACATGTTAGAATCCTTGTGAACCATACATTTCACTTCACCTTAGTCCACATGGTTCTGGCAACCACCCTTAACAGGTGTTTATGGTTATGAAAAAAAAACAGAATATATAAATAACTCTATTATTTGCAGGGTACAGATATGAAAAAAATGATTGGACGCATCGAAGGTGCAAAATAAAATCTAGGCAGAAGTCACATGATCATAGCATTTTGTTAAATGACACACTTGGATGCATTATGACAATGCTAGTGAGCTAAATGTTGGAAGTAGTTCATACATCTCCTTTTCCAACTGCTTCTTGATGAATTCCTTTGAGTGAGCTGTAACTTTATCTGTCTTGTTGCAGAATATCAGCACAGGAACCTTTTTCTTCACTACAGAGGCCTTTGTCAGAGTGTCATACAGGTACCTGTGACAAAAACCATGATATGGTACCACAATACCAGCTTTGTTAAGAAATTGATAGGATATGGTACAGCCATTTATGAAATGTTTTGACATTCTGGTCAAATACTAATTTCAGTTGAGTATGCAATTGATGGGAAGAAAACATCTAAATAAACACCAATGATTCTTCCTACTACAAACAGAATCCTTACTCTGCAGCAGCTTGCATGCTAGACAAGAAGTCTTGAGCGTCAATAACAAAAACAACCCCAGCTGCTTCAGGCAGGACTTCATCGAGCTTGGGTTTGAGCCTTGCATGACCGGGGACATCAACAATATGCACAGGTCTCACTTTTCCTTTCTGCTCAAAGGACAAGAGTTGATGTTAGCAAGTATACAAGTTTATGTATAAAAAAGGTTACAAGTGCAGCCATTTATTTCCCACTTTCACATCAAGAAGTCAGAAAAAATTATAGCTTAAAAATTTTCCTTACTCTTTCCTTCTCTGAGTTCAACACAAATGCATCATTGTTTTCTTCCATTGAAGTCACAGTTCCTCGATGTGATGATCCATCCCGAAGCTGGCAGGAAGATAATGTCAAAATTAGCATGAAAACAAAACATGGTACCCTACTACTCTTACATTGGTACAACCCAAAATAAATCCGAAATAAAGGGAAGAAAAACATATAATTCTATTTTTTAATTGGTTAAGTCCTCAGAAACAATAATATTCAGTCAAACCAAGTCCAATCACCATAACAAGCAGGACTGAAGTTCAGCTAGGAGGCCATTCCTTTTTTTTTTTGAAAGTCCATTCTCTATTCTATTGAACTGTAACGCGTGAAATGGTACTTGGATGACATCATTTTTGCAAATAAGATACACTTCATTGTTCTTTGCTTGCAAGATCCCAAAGACCACAGAGCCAAAAAGGGCAATACCTGGTAGAAAAGAGTAGTTTTGCCACTGCCACTGAGCCCAGATAGCACTATGGTGTTCGGTTTCGAAGATTTCAGACAAGAAGCTGAGGGGAAAAAAGCAAACAACAAAAGCAGAAATTTTAACAAGTAATGTAACAGGCTTACAAAATATATATGGGGACACTTCACATATATTTAAACAAAATTATCTCTAAGCAAATACCCTCTTGATTTCGACGCCATACATGGCATCATCATATAACTTAATGTTTAAGAACCTGTAAATTCTATATCATCTAAGAACATTAATTATTTAAGCCATACTTGCCCACATTAACAAAACCATGGGCTCAAGTTCTATTAGTTCAATCAATAGCACTTCACAAATACACAGGTGGCTTGTGACATAATGAAACCAAAAGGTATACACCAAAACTGAAAATTTCTACTGTCCACTCTCTCCCTTTGCGAGCACAATCATACTTACAAAACTAATAAACATTTACACCCTCCACGGAAGGGCTAGTGCTATCATACATACAAAAAATTGTGTTGTTTCTTGACTAATTAAATGGTCACTATGGATTGCTTTCATAGCCTTAGTTGCTAAGTTGCACAGATTATAACTCTTCTTCATTGTCCAGAATGGATAACCACAAGATACAGGGCATGGTCATAATTACACTTCAATTGCATATGAACCTTGTGAATCATGCTGCAGCTAACTTTGCAAATAACTTACTCCCTCCGGATCGGTATATTTGACGTTTCCGACAGGGTCGGAAAAATTAAGGATCCCAGGAAATTACATTTTTGCCCATCCTAATCTATCGTTCCCCAGTAGCCCACGCTGCCCCTGCCAAGATCCGCTCCTCTGCCCCTCCGCTAGCTCCGCCGCCGCCGCCGTTCCTGCCGACGATGGCGCCACCAGTGCGTCCGTCGTGCTTCGCCGTCACAGGATCCTCCTCCTCCTCCGCTCAATCCCTGCCCCACCCCAGCACCTCTCCCTCCGCGGCCGCTCGATCCCGCGGCACCGGCCGGCCTGCCGCAGCCGCACCTTCCGTGGCGGGTCAGCAGCAGCCGTAGCCACCGGAGGCGGTCCGGCGGGGCACGCAGCAGATGGGCCCGCCGGCAGCGCCCAGGTCGCACCCGAAGAACCAGGAGGAGGCGCGATGGATGGCGGCGCGCGGGGAGCCCGTGGCGGCGCCGGCGCAGCTGCAGCAGAGGGAGAAAGGGGACAACCCCATGGAGCACACCTTCGACTTCTTCAACACCTGGATTTCCCTTCTCCATCTTCTCCGTCGACTTCTTCAGCCCCATGGAGTATGAGGTATGGTGATTCTAGGCACAGGTTTCGACAGAGAAAATACACACACTGTAACTTGCTCATCAGTTTGATTTGAGTGTTGTGACAACAATCGTTCTTCTTCTAGAAAGGAATATGAATGGAAAATCCATAAGTTACCTGCAAATCATTGCACAACCGTGATATTGCTTCCACCCTTACCATATCAGCATCTGGTTCCATGACACAAAATGATGGTACAGACAGTAAAATATTTTACCTTTATATCTCTTGTACAGCTCTTCCAGTATTTGCAACAGCAATGTTTGCTTGGCTGTAGAAAACATCAAAAGCTCCTTCCAACAGTCACTAGCTTTAAGAGCCTGAAGGGCGACCTTTTCACTGTGGAAAATGTGATGCTTTAACAGAAATGAAGTGAATTAAAAATAACATGAACATGAATATATTTTGTTCAGGCCTTCAGACTATGGTAACACATCTTGTTGCTTTAGGATTTATATGCTGCGAAGAGGAGGAGAGGGAAGAGAGCCGCAGGTGGGACAGAACAGATTCTGAATGTAAGTATCCCTTGCTTGTTACTGCACTCATCATTCATCAGTTAAATGCAATGCTATCACAGTTCTGATTCTGATAGCATTTTCGTTTGTGCAGTCATTGTTTTGGAGATTTGAAATGGTAAAAGTTACGTCAATGGTTGTACACGTGAGAGCCAGGACAATGGTCATGACATGTACTCCACGTAAACTTGAGAGCAGGGAATCAAGAAGCTGAACGAGTCATCGGTGACAGTTGATCAGGGGTCCCTGGTAAATGGCCACAACGTAGAAACAAAAATGGCCCCTCCTGCAAGCCAAGACCTTGAGTTGCTTGGACTACAAAAATTATCCAATCTCCTTTTTTGAGGCTAGAATCTCATTTTCCCCCATAATGTGGATATGTAAATTAATTTTGCTTTAGGGAGTACTGTATCTGGTATGAGACCTGTCTTGGAAGCAGATTGTGTTTATCCCTGTGATTGTGTGATGTTTGAAATTTCTGGTTGAATGATATAGATTTGAAATTGTCACTCCCTGTGATTGTGTGATGTTTGAAATTTCTGGTTGAATGATATACTCCCTGGGTATTACTTGATCAGTTTTGAAACTGATACTCCCTGGGTATTTTTGTGACCCTTTGGTTCAGAAAGCTAGGAGTTAGTGACCCTAACAGCATGTACTCCACTTTTGTGCAAGTGTAGTGCATATGCACTCAGCCCCCATAGAACAGCAAAGGGAGTGGGAATGGGATCATAGAATGGGATCTTTCACTGCCATTTTATTTAATTTCTGATTCGAAATATGAATTAAAATTCGAATATGTTACTGCAACTTCATTTGAACTTCAGTTGTTTCCTAGCCATGTCCCAGTTGCTGTCCTGGTGCGGCATCTATCTTGTCTGCCTGGGCAATTGGCAATGCAGGCACATTCAGTCTCAGTCATTAGCCATTAACAAGAAGTCATGAGCAACTGACAAGAATGCTAAATTGGCAGGATGGCAGCACTCTCGGTATTCTGAAATGAAAAAAATTTGGCAGCATCTACCCATAACAAGAAGGTTCCCAGGTTCACAAAAATGCTGGTGCATCAATAGTTTGAGTACATCTGACAGTTGCTCAAGCCATTACAGAAATACTCCATGAAGCCATCAAAAACAAGCATTTACACAAGCATAAAAAACAAGGCTGAACCATGAAGCCATCAACAACCACCATACAGCACAAGCATTTACACAACAATGAATGGATTCAGCAAAGAAATGCAATGCAAGAATTCGAAAAGAATTAGAATAATGAAAGAACAAATCTTTGGATGCTTCTCAGTCAAGATGTACTCCTGTCTGCAACAGTTTGACATCAGTTGCAGTACTCTTTTTTCAGTCCATAAACAACCATCACAAGTCCATAATTCTTGCCACAATTTTAACCACACACACATGTTTGACAACACACAGATTAACGGCAAAGTTCAAAAAACAAGAACCACAGCTCACATGATCTCTGCTGTCAGTCACCCACACACACACACACACATGAATCTGATCTTGCAGTGGCTATAACTGGAGCAATTCACAATTCACATGAGCAAAATATTCAGATGAGCAACTTATTTAGATAGTCGACAACAAAAGTACTCCAAATATAAGACCTGTTTACTGAACTTAATAAACTGAGCAATGCCAATTCATCAGAAGCTCACAGATCACATCTGGACAGCCAAGACAACATTCAGACAGCAGTACTACTGAACCAGATGTACAGAAACATGATGATACTATTTCTGAACCAATATCTGGACATGCCTCTGTAATTTAACTTACATTTAACTTACATTTCTGAATATCCAAATTCATAATTTATAAAATTATTGAACATAAATTACACAAAGAATTATTCGTTTATTTGTGCCATTGCAGTGTCCACCAAAGACGCTTCACACTTCAGCTGCAAAGGAAGGCAACCTTGTCTTCCAAGCATTCCTTTTCTGATGTGTGGAACATCGTATTCATTGCCACCACCAATTTTCATGACTTCTCTCATGCATCCATGGAGAGTTAAGAAGATTCTGTTCAGCTGGCCCACTGAATAATCTTCAAAAGCCTGATCCATAACATGAATATGTTAGTTCATGACATAGAGTACAAGACAAAAGGCAAAAGGAGTTGTAAAAAATTACCGAATTGACAGCGGCTACAAGTTCATCAGTGGTTTTGGCAGACGTTTTGTACTGAATTGACTGGATTGAATTGAAGAAACCTAGATCCAATACATTGAAATCAGGTGAATTGGCTGGTTGACATACGAGTCTAATGTCAAACCCATCTTGTCGTGCAGCCTCACAAAATTGTCTATCATTAGGTGAAAGATGTGGCTTTGCATTATCTTGCTGTATGTAAATGGGCTTGTCGACATCTTCGTGCGGCCACTTCTCTCGAATAGCTGGGAGCACCTTTTCAAGCATGAATTGCCGAATAGTATCCTTTGTTATGGAGTTGATTGGCTTCATTTCTACTGTCCCAACAGGTCGGTTAACACTTGACCTTTTGGCAGGCTCATATGTCACAAAGGGGAAGCAACCGATTTTCCCATCGAAGGTGCAATTCCCATTGGAGTCAAATCTTGGCCGGGCAAGAACGGTCAAAATCTGAATCTTTGAAATGTAGTTCTTGTTTTTGCACGTTCTTGTGGGTTGTTGTTCACCTGATATTATATAATATCTCAATGCCTTCCTTGTGATGTAAAACCACTTCTCATCAATAAAGACATAATCAAACAACCCTTTGAACACAGGATCGTTAGGTACACTCCTTGGGTCAAGCATAGATAAGCACCACTTTAGACGATCCTTCTTATTCTTGTCTGTCAAATATGGCTTTATTGTGTTTGAGACACGCTTTATTAGACCTTCTCTTTTCATTCTTAACCTTGGCTTTGCTGACACCTAAGTGTTTAGCAACATCCTCTATTGTTGTACGGCTTGGCAATGGAATATCTTGAAGCTTTGAAATATCTACCACTTTCTTCTTACGGCCACATCTATTTTTCTGAGTACTAACATCAACTCCAAGACCTTGGTCTAGACAACCTTTGCCTTTTTTCCAAATACGTTGTACTGTTCGAATAGGTACTGAGAATTGTAATGATACTGCTTTTGTCTCACTTCCCTTCAGATTTCCATTTCTGGCTCTTCCTAACAAAGCTTCAAATATTGCTCTCCGTTTCTCATTAGACACTAGTAAATTCTTGCGAGCATTCCCCTCACTACCATCCTCTTGACCAACTGGATCATCCCCACCACCATCCTCTTCACCAACTGGATCATCCCCACCACCATCCTCTTCACCAACTGGATCATCCCCATTCTCTTGACCAATTGAATCATCCATGTTGTCTTCTGGTGTCAAGTTTAAATCAATTTCACACGTCACTCTTTGGCCTTGATCAAGTGGAGTTCTCTTGGTGACAGATGGTGATGTCTCCTGCCTCACTGAAGGGGACCTCATACATGCTCTTGGTGACATCATCATTCTGCTCAATGGAAAGGGTAGCATGGCTGCACAAGGGGATTTCCTTTTATTGCTCCTCTGTCCACCTTCTTGGACAAACCTGCATGAGTATTCAGAGAGTGCAGATAAGATGCAAGTTCCTTAAAATAGCAAGTTCAGAGAGACTGCAGACCAACAAGACTCATCAATACATCACTAGAATTGTTTTGAAAGGATTGGTGAACTACCACTTACACACACGAAATCAGAACAGCCAAGACCAGAAGCAATGGAGGCAAACATTCATGCAAAGCGTACAACAAGCAGAATTTTGCAAACTTTTTGCACACCACCTGACATTTTGCACACAGCAGAAATACAGAACCAGACCAAACACATTCTAATACTCCTCTCTGTATTCAAGTATTCGATAATTGACCCATACATCCCTTCCCACCAAATTAGGCATTTGTTATTTTTTTACTAAAGATTACTCGCAGGCCGACCACGGTACTCTACTAGAAATATTTTCCTCCAATCCTTTTAAGTAACCTGATTTTTCACACTCACCAAAAAGAAGGGACAAAAAATTTCGTTGCAGTAGAGCACGGGCTCAAGCAACATTTTCTCTGAGTTTGCTTTGCAGACATTGCAAATGTGGACACCGAAATTTAACAGCTAGCATACTGTACTCCTAAAATGCGCAGGACACGCAACATGATTTTCCAGACCAAACCTACACAGGCTACTGCAATCGAACGCATCCAAGGCACATTCAATCCGGAGAGGGGAAATAAATAACGGAAGCAAGAGAAAGAAGAAAATTATCCACTCCTCTCTGTATACCACCATATTTTCATGATGTCTTCCCAAATTCACTCGCTTAGCACACTAGAATCTACTCCAAGATTTACTAAATTCTTCTCATCTTCTGTAACCACCAAATTTTTCCAAAATCAACAGACAAGTAACCAAGATTTATGAACTGGAGTATAACCCTAAACTGTAAGCACAACCATTCCCATCTTGGTTTGGTTGGATTTCCTAAATTCCACCAAAATTTTCCGAGTCAACAGACAAGTAACCAAGATTTTCAGAACTGTCAACAAGAACACTACTGCCTCATGTACAATCGGACAATACAAGTGCTCAAGAATTCACAGATTACAATCATACCTGGGGATGGCGAACACGAATCGTGGCGCCCATGCCTGCATCTTGGCGATGTTGACGGTGGGGCAAGGATTAGATGGGGCAGCCGTGGGGAGGAGCTCGGAAGGGGCGGTGGCAATGGCTTCAAGGACGGCGAATCTTCCTGGCGAATTGCACGGAGGCGCCATTGCTCCTGCCGCCGCAAGGATGGCGATGCGCGTGGCCGGGAGAGACAGGCGAGGTGTGGTTTGGGTTCGGGAGGAGAGCGGCTCCAGCCTTTAGTCGTCTGCGGGAGGGAGGGACCCCGCCGGCGGCAGCGGTGCGGAGCCGGGGAGGTCCCTCGTCCGGCGGCGGCGGCACGGGCAAGACCGAGGCAAAGGGGACACGTTAAAGGGAGGGGCAAAAAGGGAAAATCGCTTCAAGAGGAAACTGTGACGACAAATAAATTGTTCCCTTTCTAATTGCACTACAAATAATTGGATATGGAGGGAGTATTTGCCAATAGCGTCATCTACGGCAAATAGAAAAGCTCAACCTACTACAATATACAGTTCTACTCTTTCCAGCAAGGAAGGAAGAAATTGAGCTGCACCCAAGCGGTTAAGTGAAACACATCTATTTCATTTCAATGCCACCTTCCGGATGTTCTTTGGGGGCATCGCGCGTTACACCAACTGAAACACATCAACTAAATACTCCTGAACCAAGGGCACACAAGACAAATACCACCTTCCGGATGTTCTTTGGGGGCATCATCGCGCGTTACACCAACTGAACACATCAACTAAATACTCCTGAACCAAGGGCACACAACACACAATGCAGGGCAACAAGAACTTTAGATTCGGTACGACACCTGCAATAAAGACCAGGATTGTGACGGCAACCACCACGGCGGCGACGTAGATCTGCTCCGGGGGTTGCTGACGGATCCAGCTCTCCGCTTGGCCAACCCAGGCCTCTGCTTGCCGAATCCACTCATCCATCGCGCGCGCGAGCCCAAGAACCTACTACGAGACGGTATACGGATGGAGCAGATCAGTAGGAATACACGGCACCAAGCAAATACTCAGCCAACAAAGCCAACTCGTGATTCGTGAAACAACCAGTCCGAGGGTAACTCACCAACGGAGGAAGAAATCAATCCAATCCCTGATGGATGGGTACAGAGGCCGTCACACCTACGGCTAGTAGCGAGAACCCCAAGCGCAGCCGGGCACAGTAGCGGAGGACAACTAAAAGTTGAGGTGTGGCACAGACGAATTAAGCGGAGTGGTAAACTAAAAACTGATGCTTAAAATAGTTAAACATCTGACAAAAATTAAGCTCAAGCTTAAGTATACATGCTTTCGGCAAAATTTAAGGTATGGCAGCGACCATACCTTGCCCTACCGAGCCCTCCGCCACTGGCCGGGCAGCCGCCAGCGTTGGTTGCTCGCGACGTGCGCCCGTGCCTCGTCTGAGTTGGGGGGGGGGGGGGGGCGAAGATGGCGAAGGCCGAAGGGGCATGTTGCATATGGGCTTGGCGAATTGGGCCAGAAAGATAGATGGGGAAAGGCCCATACAGCAGGAATTTGTTTGGGTGGGCAATCATTTCCTCCGTTTCTAATTATAGATCGTCTTTTTTATGTTTAAATGTACATATATATTTCACGAATGGCATTGTAGTCAAATGGTAGAACGGTTCAGTGACACGCTACCCATCAAGGTTCAAATCTTGGTGCTCGTACTTTTTTTCTGAATTTATTTCGGGATTTTCAGTGTTATGCATTAAGTGGTAAGCGACGTTCCCCTCGACGACGAGGCGCAAGTGGTGACTTTGGGAATCTCCAGATCAGCCGGTGCGCGTCAGAGGCGACTTTGGGAATCTCCAGATCAGCCGGTGCGCGCCAGTGGTGATAATCGGGAATCTCCAGATCAGCCGGTGCTTAGTCCTTCGGAGGTGCTCATAGAGTTAGGATTTGCGTACGTGTGTTCATAGAGGTGAGTGTGCGTGCGTGTTGTGAACATTTGCGTTGTAAATTTGCGTACGTGTGTTCATAGGGGTGAGTGTGCGTGCGTGTTGTGAACATTTGCGTTGTACTGTGTAATTTTTTAAAAATACATATATTTCGCTATGAAGATGAACACGTATATCTCCTGTACTTCAGTTAATTAATCCCACGAGTGCAACCCCCCACCCACCCCCACCCCCACCCCCACACACTCTCGTGTGCCCGACGTGTAGTGGATGTTGCCTGTTGAGATGATGATGACGTGTAGTTTCATTAGAGTGCTATATCAGCATTTTTGGTGAAGTGATGTGACTTAACGAGAAGAGAGATATGTACGGTTATCAAGCCCTGTTTAGTTCGTCCAAAGTTTTTTAAAAAAAATTTGAGTTCTCTTCCAAGATCTATTAAGAGTATTAAATATAGACTACTTACACAACTAACTACACGAATGAATTAGAAATCGCGAGATGAATCCATTAAGCTTAATTAATTCGTCATTAGAGATTGGTTACTGTAACACAACGTTATCTAATCATGTCATAATTAGGTTCATTAGATTCGTCTCGAAAATTAAGGTAGGGGTTGTGGAATGGGTTTTGTTATTAATTCACATTTAATACTCCTAACTAGTGTCCGGAGATTGATGTGACTGGTAGTTGGTGAAATATTTGGGAACTAAACAGGGCCAATTTGTGTTTGCATGTAGAAGTGCATATGAAACTACACTATAAAATTTTGCATTATAAGAGCAACTCCAGCAAGGGCTTTCATATGGGCTTCTACTTCAAAATTTGGAGGTTTGGTGCAAAAATACAACTCCAGCAGAACCTCTAAATGAGCCTTCATTTTTAGGCTCCTCCAAATTTTTCATCCAAACCTCCATTCCTGGAGGCCCTCCATCCTCTCCTCCAAAATGTGGGTCCCACTTTTCCCTCTCCTCCTCTCTCTCTCTTCTGTCTCTCTCCTGCGTCGGGGCTATGCGCGGAGCACCAGACCGCCGGCACGCGTCGCGACAGTGCCGCGCTGCCGCTAGGGTTCGGATCCAGCGTGCCGGGCGGAGGACGCGGCCGCGGGGAGCGGCGCGTGCGGCGCCGTGGACATGGACGGGGGCGGAGAGGCGGCCGCGACAGCGGCGCCGATGAACGGCCGCGACAACAGCTCAGGACTCGCCGCCGCCGCCACTCGATTGTGCCTACGGCGAAGAGCCGAGCACGGGTCCCGGACACACTCCTTGGCGGCGGTGAGGCCGTCCCTCGCAGCGGAGCAGTCAAGGTCCGGGAGCGAGATCGGGACCTCGCAGCGGCGCAGTCGAGGTCCGGGAGCAAGTCCCGAAGCTCGAGTTCGCCGTGCTCGAGGATGAGACCCGGGAACACCTCGTGCCGGCGCTGGGCCACGCCGCCGCCCGCGGCAACACCGTGGACATGCAGGACCTGCTTGTAAGGAATCGGATGCTCGTAGCCTAAGAGGGGGAGGGGGTGAATTAGGCTACTTAAAAACTTAACTTATAGCTTATCACTATTTGCATCAAACATAAACTAGAACATGCTATTTAGATGTGCAACTAAGGTTGTTCTAGTGTGAAACTCCCATCTCAAAATAAGTTTTGCAACCTATAGCCAAACCTAGCAAGATACTACTCTAGGTAAGTAAAGGCAAGCAAGGATTGCAAGAGAGAAATGCGGAAACATAAAGGGGATGAGAGGAAGCAAACTCTTGACACGTGATTTATCCTGTGGTATCGGTAGGCACTAAACCACCCCTAGTCCACCTTGTTGAAGCACTCTACACAAGAGTATTACTTCCCGGTCACCAAGTCTCTTCCAAGAGCACTACTTGACTTGCCACAAAGGCTCTCGCCAAGCTCCCTTGGTCACCTTGATGCCGCCTCCACTAAGGAGTTTCACCACCAAGGGAAGGGGGTCTCCACGTCCCCCGCACAAAGTATCCTCGCCGCTCCACACCAAGCCGGAGGGTCGAAGACGTTTGCTGGAGAGCCACCTAGGCTCCAAGGCTTTCGGTGCATCTCGTACAACTTGATCCACTCGAGAATCACCTCACAAGGTAGGCACACCTTTGTAACGCCCGCGTTTTAGCCCCTAATAAATCACCTGCTAAATCACACGTGTTTTTCAAAACCTTTCCGCTGAGCTCGATCGTTTCCCTGAAAACCCCGATCATCAATTCCTTTTCCCTCTCCTCGGCGCGCGCGCCGCGAATCCCGCCGGCACCGACAGTCCCGCACGCACCGCCGCTCATCGCGTCGTGTCGCACAGCACTGCCACAGTGCCGCGGTCGGCCACCGCGCCGGGAATCCCGGGCCAGCCACGGTCCCGCCGGCCGGCCCGCCTCGCCACCACCGCCGTCCCGGAAATCGCGCCGGCACCCGAAAACCCGGAAATCCCACCAAAAATTATTTCCCTAATTTTCCTGTTTTTCCCAAAATTTCCCCAATTTTCCTCTTCCCCTTTTTCCTTCTCTTTTCCTTTTTCTTTCCCCTTTTCTTTCCCTATTTCCTTATTCTCTTTTTCCCTTTTTCTCTTTTTCCTATTTCCTTTCCTTTCCTCCTTTTTTTTCCTTCTTTCTTTTTTTCCTTCCTCCCTCCTCTGGCCGCGGCCTCTGCTCGGCACGATGCGGCTGACCCCTCCCCTCTGCTCGGCGCAGTGCTGCGCACTGGCCCTCCTCCGCTGCACCGCGCCAGCCCCGCGACGCGACTCCTCCCTGCCGCTCAACGCCGCGCGCCTGGCCACGACAGGACCAAGCGCTGCCGCTCGACGCCGCGGCGGGCATTCACTCCGCCTGCACGACCCATCACCTCCACGCCAACAGCACCGCCGCAAGCCGCCGCCGCTCCACACCGCCGCTCGCTGCCACCACGGTCGGCCTTGCACACCACTGCGACGCCGCTGCCCGCCACGTCCCGTCGAACAGCGCCACCATTTACTCCCCGCCGCCTCGCCTGCCTGAGCCATCACCTCCGAGCGCCACCACGGCCACAAGCCGCCGTCCGCATCACGCCGCCGCTCGCCACTGCAGCTGCCCGGCTCGCATACCACCGAGTGACGCCGCTGCTCGACGAGTCGCGTCCAACAGCAAGGCCGCAGCAGCGCATTCACTCCGCCGCAGACGCGCCGGCCGAACCGCCATTGAAGGCGCACGAGCTCCGCGTGCACACCTCCCGGCCGAGGAACCGCCTTTCCACGGCTATAAAAGGACCGGCGACACGCCCACCCCGCCTCGCACCTCCACAGCCACCTCCATCCCCCTCCTTGCGCTCCACCACGCCGCCACCCGAGCCGCCCCTAATCACCACCACCTGCAGCCGCCCGCCGCCGAGGAGCCGCCTCCACAGGCCGTCCCCGACCAAGGTGAGAGGCGGAGTAGGTCGACCTCGTCGCCCACTTCGTTTTGCCCCATCTCCCAGCCGTCGCCATGGCCAGGGCCGCCGGCGAGCACCCCTGACGGCCGGCCGCCCGGTCGGTCTCCTCCCCCTCCTCTGTTCTGTCGGAAGGAAGGAGAGGGCCGTTTGACCGAAAGCCCCCTCCCCTCCCTTTTTTTTCCACCGAGGCTCCCTCTCTCTCTCTTGGACTTTTGCCCAGAGCCCCCTGCCCTTTTCTTTTTCTCCCGAAGCCCCCCTCCCTTCTCTATTCTCTCTCTCTTTTTCGTTTTAAATAAGCCCTTGGCTTATTGTTTAATTATGATCTAGTCACTGATCAGAAATATACAAACTACAACTAAGCCCTTAACCAAGTTTACACTATTCTAATTAAGTCCTCTTCCATTAGTGTAAATTACAAATAGGTCCTTATCCTTTAATTAGCCCTAATTATCTCTTTAACCCATCATTTCATGCACTGTTTTAACCCAATTTAATTCCAAACTTCACCACATCTTCCCCAGTACTATTTCCGCTGAGCCGTTCATCCATTCCCCATAAATAATATTTATTCCCTCTTTTTCTATTTATTTTCTTCCTCGAGCTCAGCCGGTAAATCTTGTGTGCATGTATTGATTGTGTGTTGATTTGTGTGCGCGATAGCCGACGGAGTGAACGAGGAGGAGTACCGCGAGCCAAAGCTTGGAGCCGAGTACTATGAGCAGGAGACCGAGGTCCCGAACCGTGAGCAGGAACTCCCCGAGGACTTCGAAGACGGCAAGTTCAATCTCATCCTTTGCTGCATGCTTTGGTCCCAGTTTTATAAACACAACCCTATGACCCGTTTTATAAATTGCATATTGTTTTACTGCAAAAACCTGGTAGGATAGCCACCCTTGATTGCTATGATTGAACCTTGTTTGGCCTAAATGATTGCTTTAAAAATGTGTGAGTGCTTTAAAAATGGGAATGGGATATTTTGGAAAATGAGTAAAGAACCGGGTAGACGGGATGGACGTGTGTGTCAGGAGTTGGAGGAGCTCGTACCTTTGTGGTTGAGCGTGTTGGAGATGTCCATCTTGTCGTTAAGGACCGGGTTGCGTGACATCTCACCTGGCCCAATTATCGTACTACCACTCGACCGTTGTATGTGGCAACGGCTTAGCATAAATCCCACTAGTTAATCTACTTGCCATCAGGAGTGCGGGTGAGCAGCGGGAGATCAAGGAGTAGGGGTACGATCTGTGTGAGGTACGCCCTGGTTATGTGAGATAACCCCTTGGTTGCTTCCGTGGTGGCTCGTAGGGTTAGCTAAGGTGGGTAATAGCTTTGATAGGATCCGCGCCGGCACTAAGGTGTTCATGTGGCGGTACCCTACTTGTGGGTAAAGATGTACAACCTCTGCAGAGTGTAAAACCTATTCGAATAGCCGTGTCCACGGTATTGGACGAGTCACGGTGTGGTCACAAAACTAGTGTTTGGGTTAAGGGATGATTTTCATGGCGTGAGTTGATTTCTGTTAAAGTGAGGCTGTGTGCCTGGGCTACTGCGGACGGGGAGTCCGGTAGTCCTCAACTGGTTTTCTCAAAACAACTGAGTTACTTGGGTTATAAAAACTGTTTGCGAAAACCTTTTCGAAAACAAACCCTTGCATGAGTAAATGAGTTTGCAAAAATAAACCTTATCCTGATCCTTGATATATCCTGTGCATGATCTGCTTTTTAGCCCCTCCGTGGGTGGGGTTGAACTTGTTGAGTACGTATGTACTCAACCTTGCTTGATTAACTATTTTTCAGAGGAGGATCCCGTCGAGTAGGTTGCTGTCCTGCACCCAACCCGTGCTTGTGGATTCAGGGTCTCCACAGGAAGCTTCAATGGTGCAAGACTCTGAAGATATCTTAGATGCCTTTGCTATTGTAGTTTGGTCTGTAGTTCTTATATTGCTTCTCGTGGCAGTGGCGCTCCCATGCCCACAGCCTCGACGTGTTGTACGGCAATGAACCATCTGATGTAATAAATGTGTTACCAGCCTCCTGGGACTGGTATTTGTATCACATTTAGTCACCTCTGATGAGGGGACGCTTCAACCTTGCACTCACTCAGCCCTAAGCTAAGCCTAGCACTAAGCACACACACAAAGCATGTGCAAGTCTATGGATGAGTAATTTAGCACTTGGATGGCTTGGATATGATCTTCTATGTGTCTTGAACTCTTTTGCACTTCCACATACTCTAGCAATTCCAAATGAGCGAGTGGAGGGGGTATAAATAGCCCAAAGCATCAAACTAGCCTTAGCTAAAAGCTGCAGGAAAAATATACCATCGGATGAACCGATGCTATAGATTTCCAGGGCAGCTGTTCATCCGGGCCCTCCACGTCACATAGCCGTTGCAATTCTGCTAACGAAATTCATCCGACGCTTCAACCGACAGTGCGTCGTTTCACCCGGTGCTGAAGACTCCGCGCCAAATACCTCTCTGTTAGCAAACATGCGGCCGCCGGATGAACCGTTGCACGCTTCGCCGGTTCATCCGGTGCTATTGCCTCCTGCGCTGGTTCCTCTCTGTCTTGACTTCATGATTCATCGGATAGACCGACGGTGCCTACTGGTGGACCGTCGGTTGATCCGGCGCTGCTGACCGTGCTGCTTCTTCTGTAGGAATTCATCTGGTGCAATTAAAAATGGGGGCGTCGGTTCATCCGGTGGTCATCAAGATAACTCCTATGTTCACGCAGTGTACCATTTCATCCGTTGCTTGCACCGACGCTTGCTCCCAGGGTACCGTCTGTTCATCCGACGGTGTCATTTCTTTTCTTCTTCTTCCACGGTTTTGACCTTTGAAAAATATACTATCTTCTCATTTTGACATGTAGTATTTTTGCATCCTTAGGACCTAGAAGTGTCTACAAAGACATGCTAAACAATATGGTTAGTCCTATTGATCATGTTATCATTAATCATCAAAATCAAATTTGAACAAATGACATATGAAGCTATGTTCGCTACACTGCTCCGCCGCTTCTCCTTGGACGTCATCTGCCGGGTGTCTCTAGGCGTTGACCCCGGCTGCCTCGACCCGGCATTCCCGACCCCATTGCCAGCATACTCCGCGAGGTCGCCGGCGGCAGCGCGGGCCACCAAGCTGCCGGCGGGCAGGGCAGGATGCGCGTGCTCCACGCCGTGCTGTGCGAGACGATGCGGCTGTACCCATCGGTGGCGTGGGACTCGAAGCACGCGACGGCGGGGGACGTGCTCCCCGATGGCACTCGCGTCGAGCGCGGCGACCGCGTCACCTACTTCCAGTACAACATGGGGAGGATGGAGTCCATCTGGGATGCCGACGCCGTCGAGTTCAGCCCGCAGCACTGGCTCTCCCCTTCGCCACCGGCGAACCTCATTGTGCTGTCGCTCAGTGGGAGCGCCGCTGCTTCGCTCCTCCAGCCCACGTCCTCCAGCCTCCTCCGCATCGTCGGAGCTTGCCAGGCCAACGGTGAGCGGCTCGACGACGTGGCCGAGCAGCTGTGCGGGAGCACCACCGGCGGCTGGAGAGCAAGATGCCGTGGTGCTCGTGAAGCCCTCCGCGACGAGCTGACCCTTCCCCAGGGGCGGAGCCAAAGGGGGGGCACGCAGGGGCCTGGCCCCCTCTGATGCTGCCATGTACACCCTACAAGACCTCCTAAATCATTTTGTTAATTATAGGATTAGAGTCCCTAAACAACAAGACTTACAATTAGTCCAGAGTATCATCAGCCCACCAGCCTATGAGGCCATACTAACCCGTTCTTTGTTACAGCATCTGATAGTCCGAGAAAACAATATAATGGACAAGTAACTGTCTTCTAATTAATATTTCATGTTTTAGTGTTCCATATATGCAAAAAATTACTCATGCATTTTTTTGTCACCAAACCCATTTTTTATTTTCTATTATCAAGATTCTTTTACTATGATCACAATAGTAGCATCAATGTGCAATCAAATCTATGTATATTCGGATCATATAACCTAGCTAATTAATTGCTATTGCATGGTATGATGGTAACATGTAGGATGCCCTGTTTTCTACATGCACAATCTTTTTTTGCAAAATTGCACATATACTATTGAATATATGGTTTACCATTCTCATTTGTAAAATTATTTTGTCATCCATACATATTAGAGTTCTTAACATTTTTTACGAGATCGTTTTCTGTTTGATGTGTCGGATCGGCCCCTTATGCTCGAATCCTGGCTACGCCCCTGCCCTTCCCCTGCTCTCCTCTCCACCGAATCCAAGCTGCAAGCCCCTGATCTCTACCCTTTGTCTGGTCGAACAAGCCAACAGACAGCAGCAACGAGCTTTTTACTCACCAATCAGCAGCGCACACCCCTGCTCTTCTCCCTGACGCACAGCTACCAGCCACGAGCTCCACTTCAATCCAAGCCACCGCCCTCCTCTGTTTTTGCCCAGCCCAAGAAGCAGCAGCCACCGCCTCTCTTTGCCCCAAACCAGGTTGGGGGAAACCCCAATCTCAAGCCGCCGGCCGGAGCAGCCTTGCATACTGGAGAAGCTGGGCGGCGGCCTCGGTGGCGCCGTTGTGCACGGCGGGCGGACCCGCGCCACATGAGCACCGCGCTCAAGGCGTGGTGCACCATCGAGGCGTGGCCTGACAGCATCTTCGCCCGCTGGCTCCGCCTCCTCGTCCATGACCACCTCGGGTAGCGTCCGTGCCGTCCGCCGCCGCGGTCGCGCAGCTCCACACTGAGCTCGCGCCCGTGCCGCCCGCCGTTGCGGTCGCGCAGCTCGACGCCACTAGCCGCGGCAGCTGCGATTGCGATGGTCCTCGATCTCGCGCAGCTGTGAATGGGTCCGGTGGGGTCCACATCAAAAATAGAGGCCGAAGTTGAGTTTATTGCTAGAGTTAAGATCAAGTTTTGAGTCTCTATTTTTTGCAGTTGCGCCTGCAAATAAGATTTTGAGGTCCCAATTTGCATACTCTTGCCGGAGTTGCTCAGTTTCAAATACATTTTCATTTTTATGTTGTTTATGTAGTTATTTTGGAAACATCAAGGTTTAACTTTAATGATCGCGAGGATTCATCGGATCTGTCACTTTTATAGCTTTGCGTGACTGCAATAAAGTATACTCCATACAGCTGTTGTACCTCAGTATGCACTCGATCCACTGTCAGGAATTAATCAATGAGCTTGGACGCGTACATATGGTGGGTGGAGGCCGACGACGGCAGTTACCTGTAGCCTTCATCAACCACAGGTCCACCGGCCTGTTCGCTTGGCTGATTGCTGGTAGCTGGTGCTGGTTTGTTCTGAGAGAAAAGTACGGCTGGCTGGTTGCTGGTGACTGATTTTTTCTGAGAGAAAAATACTGCTGGCTGGTGGCTGATAAGCCAGACGAACAGGGCTCACACCCAGCATGTGCCGATGGAGGCGTGCTGCAGCCTGCATGGTGTGGGAGGCGTCACAGCCACGCCCTCCACGATCAAAAGGAGAGTTGGGCGGGAGCGCGCGCGGGCCTGGTCAGTGTTGGTAATAACCCACTATTTATTATTAACAGTTCGCACAATCAAAAGCTCAAAAAACGACAGTTTGACCGCGAGACACCCTCCGTCCCCCGCGCGTCTCTCCATCCCCCCGCACGGGCGACGGGGCGACCCACCCAACCCTAGCCGCCCCCAGCCCCTGCCTGCCGCCATCCGCTGCGCCGCCGCCCGAGCGGGCCGCCGGAAACCCGCGCGGCCGCGAGCACGGTGGCGGCGTGGCCCTCCTGCTCCACTCTCGCGCGGGCTTGGGCAGGTGCGGCCGCTCCTGGTCCGTTGGCGGGGCTTGCCAGTCGGGCCGCCCCCCGGCGGCGGCGGGTGGTGCAGCCCCAGATCCGGCGGCGCTTTGCCCGGATCTGGTGGTTGCACGGTGGGGGCTGCTCGTTTTGCTCGAGATGGCGACCTGTGGCCGGGCGGCGACGTTGGTGGCCTTGGTGGAAGACTGCGGCGCGGCGGCGGTTTGACGGCGGCGTCAGGCTTGCGGCCGGCGCAGCCGGCCTGGCTGCGGGACGGCGGCGGCCTGCTTATGGCGCGGTGGGCTGGCTGGCGGCCGTGCTGGCTTGCCTCGGCTCTGCGGCCGGAGCAGGCCTGCCTCGGCTCCGGCGGCCGGTGGCCAGGGCGGCTCTGCGGGGCCGCGGCTGGTCCTGGGTGGCCCTGCCGGCCACTGCGGGCCAGGGCTGGCCGCCGCCCTCCCCCTTTTTTGCATCTGTTGCTGGTTGGCGTCTCCATGGCGGTGGGGTCAGGGGTGGCTGGAGCTTCTCGCGGCGCCGTGGTGGTGCTTTGGGAGGCGTCGGGCTCCCTACTGGCGGTTTTGCGAAGGTGGCGGGTGCTGGCTTCCTCCATGCCCACGGGCGGGTGGCGGGAGTTGTGCAGTCGGGTGAAAGTCCTCACCGGTGACGGTGGGCATGATGGCGGCGCTCTTGGGGGCGTCGGTCTCCCTGCTGGGGGCATCATGGCGAGGCACTACGTTCTCGTTGCGGGGGGCTCTCCGGGTGAAAACCTCGTCCTTCTGGAAGTGCGACGACGGCGCCTTGGCGTCGTAACCTTCTTGAAGGCGTCGTGTTTGGAGCCCCGTCGCTAGTGGTGGTGGAGCTGGCCGGTGGTGCTGCTAGAAGCGCGTTGGTCCGTGTTGCTGTCGGGGTGCTGAGGGCCCATGGGTGCTGGAAGACTTGAGCTATTGTGCTTGGTGCGGTGGTGATCTCAGTGACGGCGGGGTGGAGGAGATGCTCTCTTCGCGGTGTTTGTTACCTGAGTCCTTGGCAGAGAGTGAGGCGGTGGGTGAGGCGAGCCCCCCACGCAGAGTGGCCAGGATCAGTGGGCGTCCCAGGTGCTGTGGTGGGAGTGTGTGCTGAAGCTTCTATGGATCTGAGGGATCGACGGTCGTGTATATGCAGTTTGAGGACGACAGTCCCATGGTGGAGGAGCTCAGGGGGCCTTTGATGCCTGCAGCGGGTTGCGCCTCGGTGTGGCACAATGTTGGTGATGACAGCGCAGGTGTTGGCGGCTTGTTTCGGTCTTCTCTCCCATGTGGATGTGATTGGTGGTGTGCTGTGTCGGGTGCGTTTGTCTCTGTTCATGGGTTTGTTCGTGTGGTGGTGTGTGCTTCGGCCCGTTATGTACCAATGTTGTTTCTTCTTATATGACATAGCAGTGCTCCTGCTTTACTTTCAAAAAAAATATTAACAGTTCAATAGTACACCGTACTCGTGCTCGGTGTAAGGCCACCCGCACCGGGATGCCATCCGGTCCCTGGAGGGAAAAAATAAAGGAGAAGGCCTGGAGGGTGCCGGTAAAACAACGCAGCCCTCCAGTCTTCTTCAGATCTCGCGTAGATGGAGGAGGTCCTTGGTCAGCTTCCCGAGGCAGCAGCCCCAACCACCCCGGCCATCCCGCCCGCACTCGGAGGCGCGCAGGGCCGGGCGGAGGCAGGGAGGCTCACTGTCATGCCCTACGGCTCGCCGCTCCGCGCCGCCGCCACTAGACGTGCCGCCTCGCATTGCCTGCATGCTGTCGTCGGGGAGGGAGGAGGGGCACGCCGCAAACTCTGCTGCTGCTCCCTCACCACCTGCTCGCCATCGCACGCCGCCAAGGTCGGAGACACGCCACCCTTCTTATCCCACCGCCGGCGTCGAGGGGAGCTTCGTCGCCCGCCCCTGCTCACAGAGGCACGGGAGCTCCGCGCGCCCGGCCCTGCGGCCGTGGATTGGCGTCGATCTCCCACAGGCACCGCCGTAGCTCCTGCTGCACACTGCCACTGCATGCGTCGCCGGCGGAGGGAAGCGCGAGGCCGTCGCGGCGCGTCCGTGGTGGCATCGCGACAGCGACGGCGACGACACCTCATGTTGACCGAGAAAGAGAGAGGGAGATCCATCGTCGGAAGGGCAGGGAGGGAGGACCACAACTCACCACCGCAGAGGAGAGGACGGAGAGGAGGCCGGCCGGTGCGCCTCCTCGCGAGCTCCGCTTCTCCCGCTGCCATGAGAGAGAGGGGCGACAGAGGCAGCATGGGGAGGACTCCGCTCTGTCCGCCGTCCATCGGCCTGCTGCTGCTGCTTGTCGCGCACCGCACCATCATGGAGCAGAGGAGCTCCACGAAGGGGAGGGCGCACCGCCGAAGAGAGGGAGGGCCGGTGCAGAGAGATGGGGAGGCGCTTGGGAGGGAGCTGGAGCGCCCACACCGCCGCCGGTCCGTGCCGGCCAGTCGGCCATGGACACGACGGCCTTCTTTGTGATGCCGCTGTCCTGGGGTAGGCGTCGAATCGAGGCGCCGCCGGGGAGCTCCTGCCTCTGGAGCAGAGGAGCTCCCTCCCGGAGCTCGCCACCGCCTGGACCCAGCGGGCCACCGTGCTCTCCTCACCTTGCCGCGCCCGTGCCGTTGCTCGAGAGAAAGGGCGGGGAGCGCCGGTGTGCGCGTGAGCAGGGGACTAGGGCGGAGAAACTGGGGCAGGAGACGGTGGAGAATGGGAGAAGGAGAGAGAGAGGAGGGTTGTTGAAGATGGTAAAATAAAATATAGTATAGTTGAGATAGAGTGGGAGATATAAAGGATGACGAGTGCGGGAGAATGAGATATAAAGGAGAGAATCTGGATGACTAGGCAGGAATATTCTGTTTTGAAGGAGGATATGAAGTATGACGAGTGTGGATGGTCTAATAATAACCAACCGAGTGAGGCCCGTTCGCTATCCACTTGTACCAGCAGAATAAAGAGTAAAATGCATTAAAGGTACATCAACTTGTAAGGAGTGTCATTTAGGTCCATCAACTCCAAAAATGCATTTCTACGTCCATCAACTTGTTAAGTCATTCACCATAGGTCCATAACTGTCCACATATGTTTATAGTGCTGACATAACATGATGGCTTGCCTCGAGAAAGCACCTCCTGGTTCATGCATTTCACCAAGCAGCTTTGCGGGGCGACAAAGGCTTGAAATTTCCCAAGTTGAATGGTGGTGGCCTCCTCCTAAGCGATGTCTCTGCTATTCTTGCATGCTCTTCTAGGCTTCGTCGGCTACATGGAGTTGTGGACTTGTGGTGCTGATCTCGCGCGCAAGCTACTCTATGAAATGCCTCAACTAGGAGATGCTTTGAGCCAATTCATCATGTCAAGTCAGCCTAGAAACATATGTGGACCGTTATGGACCTGCTGCGGTGAACGACTCCACAAATTGATGGACCTAGAAATGCATTTTTGAAGTTGATGGACCTAAGTGACCGGCGTGGATTGTCTGACTGCTCTAAAGGAAAGTCACAACAAACTTTACCTTCCTTGGATGCCACACATTTTTGATCCAATGGCTGCTACATTCACCAACTTGTTCAGTGCACACAGCCAGCCCAATTGAAGGCTTAGCCCAAATAAAGGCCCAACTCGGGTGCGAAACAAGCCCAGCTCGGGAGGGAGACCGAGGGCAGAACGGAGGGATTTTGCCTTTGCAGCCGCCCCACTCTTTTTTTTGGTGCGAAACACCAATGCAGAACGCTGTTTTGGCGGGGATTCGTGCTCCTTTGCTCCGTCCAGTTGGGCGTGAGGTCTCGCCCTACTAACGGCCTGGCGAAGACCCGACGAGTTCATCGATCGTTGGGGCGGTGTCATGGACGGGGCGCCGCCTTTGCATTTGCAGCCGCAACACCCTGTTTCAAATCAAAACTCAATCGCCTAGGGACAAGCCAACAAGTAAGTAAGGTTTGCATTCACAATTGCATTTGGTTTATTTGTATCCAGATGACTAGCAACAAGTATATTTTTGTATTTATGTAGGGAAAATGTGAGTCCTAGTTGGTTACCTCGGATTGGTATGAAATTTAGAAATCTGAATGATGCTTGGTCATTTTGGGTTAACTATGGAGGTCATGTAGGTTTTGAGGTCAGGAAAAGATGCACAAATAAAAGTAAATCTGATAGAAAGACAACTTCAGCTAGATATGTGTGTGCCAAGGAGGGTTGTCGAGCACCAGATAAGAGGGATCATGTCACAAAGAATCCACGAGCTGAAACAAGAACATGCTGTCCAGTTCGGATGGGTCTGACATTAAATTGAGTGGAAGGAAATTATGAAGTGTTTGATCTGATACTTCAACACAATCATGTTCTTTACTTGCCACAAACCTTCCATTTGATGACATCTCAAAGGAAGATTTCAGAAGTGCAGGATTTTGAAATAGACGTAGCTGATGATTCTGGTATTAGACCAAAAGCTGCACATGAATTGGCTTGTCAGCAAGTTGTAGGACCAATGAATCTTAGCTACACTTGTCGTGGTCACAAAAATTATTTGCAGACCAGGTGCCAAAGGCAGTTAGCATATGGGTAGGCACGAAGCATGTTGAAGTATTTTCAAGGCAAAATCTCTGAGAACCCTTCTTTCCACTATACTTTTCAGTTAGATAGTGATGAACTAATGACCAATATATTCTGGGCTGATGCTAAGATGTTAATTGATTATGCACATTTTGGGATGTTGTGACCTTTGACACTACTTTTGGCACAAACAAAGAATATAGGCCTTTTGGTGTTTTTGTTGGATTCAATCAGTTTAGAGAGACTTATTTTTGGTGATGCTCTTCTTTTCGATGAAACAAGTCCCTCTTTCAAATGGCTATTTGATGCTTTTTTAGCTGCACACAATGGAAACGAACCTAGAGGTATATTTACTGATCAAGACACAACAATGGGAAATCCATTCATCTCCGGCTGGCCATCCATTCATCTTTATGCTTCCCGCCGGTTGTCTGACCTCCTGCCGACTGCCTCACTCCTGCCGCCGTCAAGTTCTGCACCGCCCCGACTCGCTCGCGCTGTCTTCGAGCCCTACGCCTGCATTGCAGTCGAGCTCCAGTCACGCCGTCTTCGAGGTCCGGGCATCAACATCATCCATCGGGGTGCCAGCGGCCGTCGCTCGGAGCACCACCATCCCACACCCATCACATGCCACTGTTGACGCTCGTTTCTGACACCCCTAGAGCACTTGTTATACAAAGATTTCAACTTTAATTTAGAACTAACCCACCACAGGCACCCTTATGATGTAACAATTTCACATTTGCATGTGCTTTTAGAAGTATAATGTTTATGCAGGAAATCATGTGCTTCATGGATAAGTTTGCACCAAGTTCTGAGGATGCTATGCAAGAAGATCAAGGGACTCCGTTCATGTGCAAACACAAGATGAACCTGCTCCCAAAGGTGGCAAGGACCAAGATGCAATGGCAAGATATTCCGGAGGACCAAGATAAAAGATCGGAGGTGATGCGACAAGACCCCCTATCTTGATCGCGGGGATAATGACGTCTAAAGCTCACATGCAGAGGGGTAGAAGGTTAAGAGGCCGAGAGGAGCCGCGTGGAGAAAGATGGAGCTGGGCCGGGCCAAAAGGGGCCTGGCTGGTCGGCCCAAGCCCATGTGCCGACCGACCCAACCTGTTTTCATGGCGGTTCGGCCTCCCCTTTAGACTAGGGTTTCTTCGGTCAATAAATAGCTCACAGCCCCGACGGCCGCCGGATCCATTCACCAGAAGTTGATGCGAAGAGGGAGACACACCGAAGTGAGCCGACGGCCGCCGCAAGTCCTCAAGTTGCCTAGGAGATAGCTTAGGCCATGCCCTAGCTGCCATGGTTGGCCCTACATGGTGAAGCCATGGCGGAGTTCCGGAGTCACGCCTTGAATTCATCAAGGCATTTGTACATTCAACATTCTATGGTAATATCAATCATTCCTTTTCCTTACTTTGATCTACTACGAGTCATGCTTATTCATATGTGTAGCTAGTAGGAATAGATCTAATCATGGTGATTAGTCTATGTCTTGCGAATTCATCGTAGTAGTGCACGGGAAGTCAGTGGTTGATTACCGTCGTGTGGTGATAGCATGCGAGAGGGAAAAGGCTGAACGGACATGTATTGTTGAGTAGGATTGATGGCGAGTACCATGGGAGTCGTTGCGTGGCCACCAAGAGGAGGAGCTACAAGTAAAGAGTACTTGGTGGGCATTTGAGGTAAAGTTTTGCAAACACCGGAGGCGTCAACACGCACCTCACAAGGGCATCCATGGGAAAGATCTTAGAGATGAATTTTTATCATGGTATGAGATTAGATTGAACTTCATCTTGGCTGGAGCTGCAACTAGAAGATGGTGGGCTTGGGTTACCTTTGGTCATGTTACCTTGTGTTGTCCAAATGCGATCATTCATCCATACACACTCATGTTCACCCTCATATGTAATCTATGCCTAATGTTGGGATTAGATCCGTTAGCTAGATAGAAAACCCTAGGTAGTTCATTGTCGATCCACAAATTGATAAACCTTAGGGAATACTCTAAGGGAAGAGCTACAATGATATGTGCACTTGCGGTTCGAACTTGACGCGCTTTTGAGCCGTCAACAAGCTTTTCTGGCACCGTTGCCGAGGACCGTCAACTCGAACCCTAGGGCAAGCTCTCTATCTTTTCATACTAACCCTAATTTTTATTATGGTATATTAACCTTGTTTTCTTGTTTGTGTCCTTGAAAGTAGGTGAAAAGCTAGACACTAAGACTTGGACCTCGAGAAGTCCACAATCCTCTCCAACAAGACGACTGCAACATCAATATTCGCTCTTTAGTGGTAGGTGCTAACTTTTGTTAGTGGCCCAACATCCGCTATCGAGTTCACACTCTACACAAGAGATGATAAACAAGGTATGTCAATGTGTCAATTAAATTTTAAGACTAATGTTTCGTGGAGATTTGTTTGTCCAAGCAATAGGTGTTGGAAGCAACCATGTCGCGCAAGGAGTACCCATCACTTTGGCCAAAGCAAAATCATGAAGAATATTCACTGTTGCTTCCATGCTACTCGTTGGTTCAACAATGGTGATGATGTAAATTCGAAGGATGCGTGACATACCCCAAGGATCACAAGATCAAGATCGTCAACATCTTTGGATCATGCTCCGGTACTCCTTCTGGTCCACGGGTTCGCCATCCTCATCCACGTCCAAAGCCGTAGTGGTACCCATCAGTGTAGTCAGCGGCTTGGAGTCGTTCATGCCAAACTTCTTCACCATGTCCCTGGTGTACTTCGCCTGATGTACAAACGTCCCGTCCTTGCACTGCTTGATCTAGAGTCCTAAGAAAAACTGCAGCTCGCCCATCGTGGACATCTCAAATTCCCTGCTCATGTCATCTGCAAATCTGGCAACAAGATCATGAGAAGAGCCACCAAAGATTATGTCATCCACGTAAATCTGAACAATCAAAAGGTCAGTCCCATGCTTAAGGAGAAACAGAGTCTTTGTTGGCGTTTCTTAACGTCACCACCACTGGTGCACTAGCGTGAGCGTGTAAGAAACTCCCGGGTACACTGACGAGTGCGAACGAATCCGCAAGCGCACGGATACACCGTTGTAGCACTTCTCCCTAGGAGAATGAGTATTCCCGTCGGGTTTCGTTCCTAGGACGGAGAGTAACCAAAGAGGGTCTATCCAAGGACACCAGCTTTCGCTGGGATAGGTCGGGATACAAGAAGCACTTCCTTAAGGGACTTAGCTCTCAAGATGCATCTGTCAGGTCTCAGTCATCCCCGCGGGGCGACAGCACATCAATGTGCTGGCAAACGAGCCCAACTCGGTACGTGACGTAGAGGGTTGACAAAGGGTCCAACAGGCTGTCACCACTGCGGCCTACCTCTACGCTACGATCGTACGTGGTCTTCGCAGGAAAACCAGGGCCCAGACACCACGTCTGTACCCAGATAAATACTATAGTGCGGTTACGTCTGTCGACCCGCTAACTACACTATAGCAACCGTATAGATACGGTCCCACGAACAAGAGAAAGATCAGATTCAGATCATCTTATCATTCATTGAGCTACGGAGCAGAAAGGAAGCTATGGATGCAGATAAATGAGATACAGCGGACTTACTCAGCTAAACAAGATCAGAGCATGCAAACAGGTATATGAACTATGGATCTCGCTCTAAAGGATCGAAGCCTTGTGTCACGAAGAACACAAGCCTCTAACTTATGAACGAGTCACGAACACAAGAACAAATCAAACATGCATGATGTCCACTATAGTCTAAATAAGAAATGCTGAAATACTCACTTTGATCTAAATGAAGAACAAGCATCCACGAGGACATCAACTCACTCCTCACCCCTACTCTACCACTCAACTAATCCTGATCTAGATCTCTCCTCATCACCATTCTACCACCAGAGACACACCGATAAAATCGGACTGTCCGGCTGAGCCACACGGACTGTACGCCAGTGTCGCGGACCGTTCGCGAAGGCAGCACAGACCGTCCGTCCTACTCACTGGAAACCCCAGACAAACTCAGCTCAACCCCAGACAAAAACTCGGCCACGCGGACTGTCCGTGAAGGACTCGCGGACTGTCCGGAAACCGCTTGCAACAAAACCCTAGGCCAGAAACGGATTGAAACGCGGACGCGCACGAACACGTGATGAACTGCGACGAACACAAGTCCTGCGGACTGTCCGCCCCAGCCATGCGGACTATCCGCGGCTCACGAACAGAGCAGGAACAACCCGACCCCGCGAAGTGAACCCTCCAAATCCTTCACCGGATCTCCCAAACGGCTAGAGCTCTTGAGACAAGACTTTGGGGAGATGTGAAGCGTCACTAGATGAAGCTATGCCCCAAAAATCTCGACCTCTAACTCCCTAAATCACTGGGAATCATGGATCACACGAACAACCACCAAGAACTCGGGCTCCCGCCAAAAACTCACGAATCGAAGGTGTTTCCCGGCGTTTGAGGGGTCAAGATCACACACAAAGATGCGCAAGGTATCCACCCATGATCCCCTCAAAGAAATCCGAGAGAGAACCCCTTCAAATCCCTGAATCGAGGAAAAGAAGCAGTCCAGAGCGATCTATCGGGGGAGGAAAATCTAGAGTCCAAGAGAGAGAGATGCCATCCACCTCTCCACTATTTATATGAAGTTCACTGGAGGGAGGTAAATGACCACGCTACCCCTACAACTTGAAATGAAGATACAACCCCTCAGGGGCATTATGGTCTAGTCTTCATCGAGCGGACACGCTTCCATCGCGGCCTTGCTTAGCATCGACGCAAGCCCCACGATCACGCCACGTGCCCCCCGCCTCGAAGCTTCCCGACGCTCCCGGATCACCGTCTCCGTCGCATCGGGCCTCCGACTTGGTTTTGCGGCCCAAACCAAGAAACTGTCCACCGATGGTTTTGTGAGCAAACCAACAAACCCCACGTGCAAGCTTCGGGCTCGATCCGCTACCTTGCACCGGCCCATGTTCACGACTTCAACTTGCTAGTCTTGCACCGCACGGCTCGCACTTGACCCCATCGGCCACCGGGTCCATCGAACCAAGCCTACTTGCCTCTCCATCACCCGGAGGCCACCACGGATAAGGCCTTTTGCGCTTGTTCTTCACCTGCACCGACACGAGTCAAACCGCAACCTGTACTTGCACACTTAGCCAAGCATCAGTCCACACAACGTTGTCAATCACTCATCACTAAGGAGCGACCCTCCACTGGTCCTCGAACACACCTGGTCCTCAATCTCCCCCTTGATGAGTGCATTGACAACACCCATAGTAACCATCATAGAGAAAAAGAAAAGAAAACAAACATGAACACAAACCTGCAAGCAAGTGATCCAATGCCAAAGAACAAGCGAAACCAAGATCACTCGCCAAACCAAGTCTCGCCCCCCTAAGGCAAGGGCAACGGGTCAACACAGCCGAGACAAAGCAAAGCTCACACGGAGTACACCGCAAAGCACAAAACTCAGACAAACCAAAAGGAGCTCCCCCTGCACATATGCAAACTCCCCCTCAGAAAATGCAACCTCTTTCTTCTCAATTTTTCTACTCACATGCAACATCTCACAAATGCATACCAATTTTCCACAAACGCTCCCCCTATCATACACATTCTCCCCCTTGTTGACAATGCATGAATCAAGGTATATGAAACTCTTCCCCTTGTTTTTATGAAAAATGCATGTCTGAAGGACCGATTAGGCGAACCAGAGAGGGGGGGAGTGAATGGGAGCCGATAAAAATTCTTCTCGAAGGAGATGGGAACTCCAACAAGACGAACACGGCTTCCGAAACACTTCTCCGACTCAACTACCCAAGTTGGTCAAGACCACGTAGCCACTGGAGTGCTACTGGTCCTAGGAACCAACTACTCAACCAAACGCCCCAAACGCACAGCGGAAACTTGCACGGCTTGCTGCCTGTGCTACACCGGTCAGATCGATGGCCTGCGCTGGTCAGACCGGTGACACCGGTCAGACCGGTAGACAGCGCCGGTCAGGCCGGTGGCTACAACAGCCGCACAGCAAACGTTCCAGGAAGCCTCAGTGACTCCTCTAGGCCCTGGAACAAAAAACACCTCCGAAACACAACCTGCAAGGAAGAAGAACCCCTCACAAAACCTAGCAAAACAACTCCAAATACGCCAAGAACTGACCAGCAGGACCTCGGGACAAAACCACACGGCCAAGGCTGCTCCCCGAGACAAATCCCACCAAGGGCTCGCACCGGTCAGACCGGTCAAGAGCACCGGTTAGACCGGTCACGCCTGGGCAGCTCGGGATGAACAGCGCCCGCGGGTCAACTCCTCCAAATCCAACTCCCGATCTCCCGATTCGCTCCACGGATTCGCACAAGACTTTGGGGATAGTAGGAACACCTCATGGGCACTCCATAGCCAAGTTATGGTCCACCAAAACTCGTTGAATCAAGAGGAATCGAAGGATTTCCGCCAAGAACACCACTAACCCTAGGACAACGAAAACCCCAAAATTGAGCCCCTTTACTCATGGATTTGGGAGGGGAATCAAAGGGAAAAGAACCACGAGGGGTTCATGCATACATCCCCCACCAAATCCCAAAGAGAAAGGTCTCAAAACCGCCACAAGAAATTCGCCAAGAAAAGCCTCCGAAAATCACCAAAAAGGAGAAACGGGAAAGACACATCCAAGCCTTGAGGAACCACGCCGAATCATCTATACATACCAAAGAGGTTCATACAAGGTCTAGCTTGCCGCCCGATCATCCTTCCCTCTCACAAGATCTCACCATGAAGCTCTTAAGCTAGTCCTATGAAAATCCTAAGGAAAATAGGAAGGAAAAAAGGAAAACCAAATGAGCTAGGGTTCCAAGAGATGGCTGCCATCCTCTCACCACTTGGGTTATATGGAGGCAACCGAAAGACGAAAATACCCATACTAGCTAACTACGGATACAAGCTCCTCAATGGCGAATTCGGAAATCTTTGTCTTCGCTCCATCGGACGGATGCCCAGCGACCGCAAACTTGCTTAGCCTCGACGCAAGCCTTGCGATCCCGATGCGTGTCCTCCGCTTCGAAGATTCCGGACTGCGTCGTCGCACACCGGTCAGACCGGTGCTCCTCACCGGTCAGACAGGTACCCACCGGTCAGATCGGTCAGACCCACCGGTCAGACCGGTCCGATGCTGCTGCACCTCCGTCTTCGGTTCTTCGGTCTTGGCTTTGTGGATCAACCAAGGAACCCAGTGGTTTTCTGGTGAATCACCAGAAACCCCGCGAACTCGGTGTAGCCTCCGCCAATCACCACTCATGACTCGGCTCCCACGTAGTCCCGGCTCGACCTTGGTTTTGAGGCTCAACCAAGAAACCGTCCATGACTTCATCTTGCCGTTCTTGCCACCATGCGGCCCGCACTTGACCCCGCTGGCCACCGGGTCCCTCGAACCAAGCCTACTTGTCTTCTCCACACCTGGAGGCCTCACCGGCAACGACCTTTCGCGCTTGTTCTTCACCTGCACCAACACCAGTCAAGCCGCAACCTGCACCTGCAATACTTAGCCAAGAATCAGTCCACACCACGTTGTCAATCACTCATCACACCAGGAAGCGACCATCCACCGGTCCTCGAACCACACATGGCTCTCAATCTCCCCCTTGATGAGTGCATTGACAACACACACGTTTTGGTAACCAAGAGAAAAGGAAAAGAAAAGAAACGACTAAAAGAAACTCCAACAAGCGATCGAAAGCCAACAGAAAGGCAAAGAGCAAGATCACTTGAAGAAGAAGACAAGTCTCGGACCCCTTAGGCAAGGGCAACAGCTCGACACATCCGAGACAAAGCATGCTCAAGCAAACAGCACAAACCACCAAACCAAAGCTCGAAAACCACAAAGAGCTCCCCCTGCACACATGCAAGCTCCCCCTGAACCAATGCAACTCCCCCTGGACGAATGCATGCGAACCACTTCACGAAATAGAGCAGCTGCAACAGCTCAGCTCTGACCGGTCAGACCGGTCGACACCACCGGTCAGACCGGTGCTCAACATGTGAACAGGACCAGCACTCTGACCGGTCAGACCGGTGACCTCAACCGGTCAGACCGGTGCACAACAGAGCCCAGAAATGGCTCGAAACCACCTGAAAACCTTTTAGATTCATTCAATAGGCCAAAACATGCTCAAACTTCTCCCCCTTGTTGACAATGCATGAACCAAGCCAAAAATGCAAAAAATGCAACCTAGAGCTTCTCAAATAGACAAAATTCAACATAGGATGCTACACATGTCCAAAAGAGCAAGTTAGATACTCTATAGCTTCGTAATGACATCAACTTCATGATCACCAAGTTTCACAACCATTTGGCGAAGCTAAGATAGAATTGAGCAATTTTGCGAAAATTCACCCTCTCATGAGCAAAGTCCTAAACATGAGCAAAACATGTCAAAATGGCAAAGCCACACAAACTTCATGCTAGGACAACCATTCTAAGCATAAGACCATCATAAACACCCACAAGCACCTCATGTCATGTCAAAGCCACCGAGCCATGTGCCTACTTCTATATATGAGACTTCTCATTGGTAGGCATCATGCAACGGTTTAGCACCCAAAGCAAATTAAAATTAGCACATATGACATGGGAGCACATTTTCTAAGCAATTTACATTTCATTTTCAGATTTGAAATTGGTACATGAAATGTCTTTGCGACAAAAAGGAACTTATGCCCCTCCACAAGATCAAGCATGAGGGCTAAACATTCATGATGGCAAATGAGCCTTTGGCCCCATATGATCAAAATAAGCTATCCAACCACAAATTAAGCATAGCCAAGCCACTAAAACATGTCAAGATCATATAAAGGCATTTACTCACAAGAGAGCATACATGTGACATTTTTCAAAAACATAGCCATCAACCATGGATATAAACCAAGATTATCAAGAGCTAAGCCAAACTAACCATAGCTTACCAAACTAGCTCACAAAGACATATATATCATTCCATGGTGAACAATGTATATAGGAGAAGCTTTTCCTAAACAATGCATATGATACAAAATGCATGCAACCTAAGATACAAAGATGCCTATACATCATGTTACATATGCCATGCCAAATGCAAGAAATGCACAAAGGAAAACTATACATATGCTACAAAGGAGCTCCCACACACCAACTCAAGAAATCAAACACACACCAAGCTCCCCCCGCAAACGAGTGAAAGTTGCTTGATCTAGGGGTTTGGTGAAAATATCGGCTAGCTGGTCATGTGTGGGTACATGGATCAAGGAGATTTTTCCTTTCTCTACGTTATCTCTCAGAAAATGATACCTCACTTCTATGTGCTTGGTTTTGGAGTGAAGAACTGGGTTCTTTGCAACGCTTATGGCACTGGTGCTATCACATTGAAGTGGGACATGGGTATACTCCTCACCAAAGTCACTCATGGTGTATGTGATCCAAGGGAGCTGAGAGCAACAACTAGCTGCGGCCACATACTCTGCCTCGGTAGTGGATTGAGCAACGCTCGACTGTTTGCGGGAAGACCAAGACACCAAGGAGGAACCCAAAAACTGGCAAGTCCCAGAAGTGGACTTCCTATCCAACCGACACCCGGCAAAATCCGCATCCGAAAAACCATGAAGCGCCAAAGAAGAAGACGCGGAGTACCAAAGGCCAAAGTCGGGAGTATGTCGCAAATACCTGAATATGCGCTTGACTGCTTACCGATGCGAAGTCCTTGGAGACGCTTGAAAACGAGCGCACAGACATACCAAGAACTGGATGTCCGGCCTCGTTGCCGTCATGTACAGGAGTGATCCTATCATGCTCCGGTACTCCTTCTGGTCCACGTGTTCACCTTCCTCGTCCGCATCAAGAGTTGTAGTCGTACTCATAGGCGTCGCCATGGCCTTGGAGTCCTCCATCTTGAACTTCCTCACAATGTCCTTGGTGTACTTTGCTTGGTGCACAAATGTTCCTTCCTTTGATTGCTTGATCTGGAGCCCAAGGAAGAACTGCAACTCACCCATCATGCTCATCTCAAATTCCCTGCTCATGTCTTCTGCAAACCTTGCAACAAGAGAGTTAGACGAGCCACCAAAGACAATATCATCCACGTACACCTGCACAATCAGGATATCTTTGCCCTGCTTGAGGAGAAACAAGGTCTGATCGACCTTCCCCATCTCAAACCCTCTCTCAAACAGGAACCCCCTCAGCCTACCATACCAAGCTCTAGGCGCCTGCTTCAATCCATACAGTGCCTTCCTCAACTTGTAAACCCGGTGGGGGTACTTCTCACTCTCAAACCCCGGTGGTTGCCTCACATACACTTCTTCCTCCAACACACCATTCAGGAAAGCACTCTTCACATCCATTTGGTGCAACTTGAACCCTTTAGCCACGGAAAAGGCTAGAAGGATCCTAATCGCCTGCAAGCGAGCTACGGGATCAAAAGTCTCCTCGTAGTCGATCCCCTCTTTCTGACTATACACTTGAGCAACAAGCCTTGACTTGTTTCTCATCACTTCTCCTTTCTCTCCTTCTTTGTTCTTCCACACCCATTTTGTCCCAATCAGCTTACACCCTGGGGGCGGGTCAACCAACACCCAAACTTGGTTTCTCTCAAAATTCTCCAACTCCTCATGCATCGAATTAACCCAATTATGATCAGATAGCGCGTGTCCAATGTCTTTGGGCTCAAAGGTGGCAACAAAAGCAGCATGAGCGAAATGAGAATTGTTCCGAACCCTCGACCGTGTAGTACGTTCATTCATGTCGCCGATGATTCTCGAAGCTGGGTGATCCACTTGCACTCGCCGGGGAGGTTCTCGCCTTGATGCTACCTCCCCCTCAACAGTAGCTTTGCCTTGATCTGGGTTTGTCGTTGTAGGTGTGGGAGAGGGCCCGTTCTCAATCGTCGTCGAAGTAGTAGGTACATGTTCAGCTGCGGGCACCACACCGCCATCTTCATCATCTCCATGTTCATGCTCCTCCTCCTGAAAGATCTCCTCGCCAAGTTCGTCGTCACCTGCACACTCAAAAACAAGCTGACTACGTGGCTGTGTCTCGTCGAAGGTTACCTCGCAAGTCTCCACGATTTGGTTAGTTTCAAGATTGAGCACACGAAATGCTCTAGAATGAGATGCGTAACCAAAGAAAATGCCATCGACAGACCTAGCCTCGAACTTGTCCAATTTCTTCCCTTTCTTCAGAATGAAGCATTTACAACCAAAGACATGGAAGTGACTCACCTTGGGTGTGCGACCGTGCATCAACTCGTAACAGGTTTTCTTCTTGTGAACCCTGAGGTAGATCCTGTTCGACACATAGCACGCGGTATTGACCGCCTCAGCCCAGAACCTTCTCAGAGTCCTATGCTCGTCGAGCATCGTCCGAGCCATCTCGCACAAGGTCCTGTTTTTCCTTTCCACCACACCATTCTGGGGAGGCGTATACGGACTCGAAAACTGGTGTTCAAGACCCAAGTCATGGCAAAAGGTTTCGAAGCAAGAGTTTTTGAATTCCGAGCCATTGTCACTGCGGATCGCTCGTATGGCATCTCCGTGCCTCTCGTTTCTTAACCTCAAGACAAGATCTCGAACAAAACCAAACGTCTCCCCTTTCTCCTCAAGAAAGAACACCCACGCATACCGAGAGTAGTCGTCCACCACAACAAGGACATACCACTTCCCACCCGCAGATCGCACACGAGCTGGGCCAACAAGGTCCATATGGAGCAGCTCGCATGGACGCTCAGTCATCACATCGGTGAGAGGCGGGTGAGAAGAGGCTACCATCTTGGCATGCCTACACGGCGCACAAACCAACTCTTTCTCAAACCTCAACCGTGGCAATCCTCGGACCAAATTGAGTTTACTCAAGCGAGACAAAAGGTCAAAGCTCAAGTGACCCAACTTCCTATGCCACTTCCACAACTCACTCAAAGAACCAGCCAAAAAGCAACGCTCCACACCAGAAGACTGAGAGAAATCAGCTCGGAACACTTGACCCTCGGGAACGACCATGCAAACTAGGTCCCCTCGAGAATCTAAAATCCGAGAACCACCAGGCCGAAACAACACCTCAAAGCCCTCATCCAACAACTGGGACACGAAAAGCAAATTGAACCCCAGCGATTGAACAAGAGCCACACGCCTGAGGGTGACCTTGTCACTTACCTTGATCTCACCTTCTGATAGCACACGCCCTCGCCCATTGTCCCCAAAGGTGATGTATGTCCTGGACACCACCGGGACGAGACTTGAGAACCACCCCTTGTCCCCGGTCATATGTCTCGAGTAACCGGAGTCAATCAACCAAACGTTCCTCAAGTCTCCCACCTGAAATTCAAAAACGAGCATGTGAGTGAACAAACGACTCAGCACTGGGGTTAGTACCAAAAGAGTAAAACCAGTGCCGAGCCATTTGCTCCAAAGTGGGGTTAGCACAAACCATATCATCACACCTGTCAAAGCTACCACCACGGTAACCACTACGAGGGAACCAACCCTCTCTAGCTGGAGGAGGATGAAAGCCACAAAAAGAAGACCGTGGACCGTTCCTTCTCTCCATCTCAAAGCTACGACTCCTCCCACCCCCGTATTGAGCACGAGGTGGAGAACGTCTAGCAAACTGACCACCTGCAGACTTTCCATACCAACCACCAGAACCACGACCACCTGAACCAAACCGAGCATCCTCACGAGCACGAAAACCAGACCACTGTCTGTCCAGACCTGCACCGGTCTGACCGGTGTAGTGCACCGGTCTGACCGGTGTAGCTCGGCCAGCAGCACCACCTGCTACCTTCCGGTCTCCCCAAGCCGGAACCGTCCTCACAATCGCCTTGGCCCTGGGCATCTGCATACAAGGCTCAGGTACACCATTAGAGGGGTGGTACCTGTCCTTGTTAGCCCACTCTCTAGCCATTCTCTCCTCACGCTTCCTCTTGAAGCAAAACTCATCCTTGTGACCATCTCTCCCACAATACCCACAATGGAACTTCATGGGCTGTGGCTTAGGCTTAGGCTTGGGTTGGGGCTGCTCACTCAGTTTCTTACCCTTCTTCTCTCCTTCCTCACCTCCCTTTGGGCTCACAAACTTCACCGGTTTTTGGAAATCATTTGTTGGGTGAGGGAATATGGGTGGATCTGGAGTAGTGTCAAGTTTGTTTCTGAGATGGTTAGGCTTGGGCTCAAACTTGTTCTTGTGTCTGTTTGGTGGTGGGATAGGGATCTCTCCAACTCTCTCAACTCCCTCACCACTGTTCTCTCCAAGCTTGTCAGCCCCAAGTGCCTGACCATCATAGCGTTTGAAAGCCTCTATCATGATACCAAGCTGAGGCTCCTGACCCGACAACCAGCTCATACATTTCCTCAGCTCATCATTCTCATCCTGCAAGTGATCAACATAATGCGCAAGCTCCAAATTCTTAACCGCATGCAATTCACAAGTAGAGCAAGAAGTGGGAATAGGCTCTTTTAACTTAGCCTCAAGCGAAACAGTGTAAGCATGCATCTCATCAATCTTTCCATGCAAAACAGGGCAAGAAGTGCAGGCACCTAGCAAAGTAGGTCTAGACTTAAGCTCAGCCACTTCAACCCTAAGCATATCTAGTTCATCACAAGTGGAAGCATGCTTATCCTTGAGACTAGTAAGATCAGCTAGGTACACAGAGCAATCAACACAATCAACATCATCAGAAACCACAGGAGAAGCCTTAAGCGAATCAATCTCAAGCTTAGCATCTAGGTTCTGGGTTTCTAGCTCAGCCACACGGTTCCTAGCATCTTCTAGTGAGGCCCTAAGCTCTTTCCTCATCTTCTTGGCCTCTCTAAGCATGTGATCGCGATTATCAAGCAAGTCAACCAACTCCTCATTCTCCTTGCGCAAAGAAGAGAGCTCATCACATACCTCATCCTCGGAGTCGGAGTCCGAGTCGCTCTGGTGACTCTTCTTGCTGCCGGAGCTACGAGCCATGCCGCAGAAGCCATCTCCCACGAAGCAGCTCAACCCGCTCAAGTTCTTGGACGCCTTCTTGTTCTTGCACCGATCACCTTCATCTTCACTTCTACTCGAGCTCGAGGAAGAGTAGGCGGAGCTGGAGTCGACGTCGCTTGCTCCGACCATCGCTCGGGCCTTCCTGCCGCGGCCGTCCTTCTTCCTCGACCGTCGCTCGTCCTTGTGCTTGTTTTTGTGCTTGTGATCGCGCCTTGATCGGTACTTGCCGTCCTTGCTCGACCGGTGCCTGTAGCCGTCCTTGTAGCCGTCCTTGTACCCGTCCTTGTTCTCCGTCTTCTCCGGGCAGTCGGCGACGAAGTGTCCTGGCTTGCCGCACTGAAAGCACGTCCGTGCTGTCCTCCTCGTGTTCACCCGGTTCTTGTGCAACCTCTCGAACCGCCTGGTCAGCAACGCCAGCTCGTCCTCTCCAAGCACGTCAAACTCCTCATCTCGCAAAGATATCAAAGAAGACAGAGAGTACATCCTGGAGGATGCGTTAGCGTTAGACTTAGCTCCTTTGCCACCGACGAGAGCAAGACTATGAGAGTCAGTCGGGCTCTCAATCTTGGCTGTCATACCACGGTCCAACTCAGCCGACTTGAGTTTCGAGAACAGCTCGGTCACCGTCAAGGTGTCATACTTCTCGGACTCAAGAATAGCCTCGACCTTTCCGTCCCATACGGTACGATCCAACAAGTGCAAGAGCTTCACAGCTCTATCATGATCATCGTATGGGAGCACGGCCACATTGGCTCTCATGTTGTTCACCACAACCGTAAACCGCTGGAAAAGGGCATCGACGGACTCGCCGGGGAGATGAGTGAAGTTCTCGTACTCTCTCCGGTAAGTCACCTACATCCGAGCCTGAACCTGAGCATTCCCAGCATGAGCATCCTTCAACTGCTCCCAAATCCTACAAGCTAAGTCCTCTGTCTGAACCCGATCGAATTCGGGCTGACACAGAGCACGAAATAAGTAGTCGACTGCCTTGTTGTTGGCGTCGAACATATCCCTCGATCCTTTAGCAAGGAAGTTCATCAGATGAACATAAGCTGTGTTCACTGTAACGTCCCAAAGGATCTGACCCTTTCCGCGGAGGAACACCGCCATCCGCCTCTGCCACATCTGGTAGTTCTTCCCATCGAAGTGCGGAGGACCCGAACCCCGTTCCTGGTACACCATCTTTGGATCTTAGACTGGTAAGAGTCAATGAAGACCCGAACCGGCTCTGATACCAATTGAAGGACCGATTATGCGAACCAGAGAGGGGGGGGAGTGAATGGGAGCCGATAAAAATTCTTCTCGAAGGAGATGGGAACTCCAGCAAGACGAACACGGCTTCCGAAACACTTCTCCGACTCAACTACCCAAGTTGGTCAAGACCACGTAGCCACTGGAGTGCTACTGGTCCTAGGAACCAACTACTCAACCAAATGCCCCAAACGCACAGCGAAAACTTGCACGGCTTGCTGCCTGTGCTACACCGGTCAGACCGATGGCCTGCGCCGGTCAGACCGGTGACACTGGTCAAACCGGTGGACAGCGCCGGTCAGGCCGGTGGGTACAGCAGCCGCACAGCAAACGTTCCAGGAAGCCTCAGTGACTCCTCTAGGCCCTGGAACAAAAACCACCTCCGAAACACAACCTGCAAGGAAGAAGAACCCCTCACAAAACCTAGCAAAACAACTCCAAATACGCCAAGAACTGACCAGCAGGACCTCGGGACAAAACCACACGGACAAGGCTGTTCCCCGAGACAAATCCCACCAAGGGCTCGCACCGGTCAGACCGGTCAAGAGCACCGGTTAGGCCGGTCACGCCTGGGCAGCTCGGGATGAACAGCGCCCGCGGGTCAACTCCTCCAAATCCAACTCCCGATCTCCCGATTCGCTCCACGGATTCGCACAAGACTTTGGGGATAGTAGGAACACCTCATGGGCACTCCATAGCCAAGTTATGGTCCACCAAAACTCGTTGAATCAAGAGGAATCGAAGGATTTCCGCCAAGAACACCACTAACCCTAGGACAACGAAAACCCCAAAATTGAGCCCCTTTACTCACGGATTTGGGAGGGGAATCAAAGGGAAAAGAACCACGAGGGGTTCATGCATACATCCCCCACCAAATCCCAAAGAGAAAGGTCTCAAAACCGCCACAAGAAATTCGCCAAGAAAAGCCTCCGAAAATCACCAAAAAGGAGAAACGGGAAAGACACATCCAAGCCTTGAGGAACCACGCCGAATCATCTATACATACCAAAGAGGTTCATACAAGGTCTAGCTTGCCGCCCGATCATCCTTCCCTCTCACAAGATCTCACCATGAAGCTCTCAAGCTAGTCCTATGAAAATCCTAAGGAAAATAGGAAGGAAAAAAGGAAAACCAAATGAGCTAGGGTTCCAAGAGATGGCTGCCATCCTCTCACCACTTGGGTTATATGGAGGCAACCGAAAGACGAAAATACCCTTACTAGCTAACTACGGATACATGCCCCTCAAGGGCGAATTCGGAAATCTTTGTCTTCGCTCCATCGGACGGATGCCCAGCGATCGCAAACTTGCTTAGCCTCGACGCAAGCCTTGCGATCCCGACGCATGTCCTCCGCTTCGAAGATTTCAGACTGCGTCGTCGCACACCGGTCAGACCGGTCAGACCCACCGGTCTGACCGGTCCGATGCTGCTGCACCTCCGTCTTCGGTTCTTCGGTCTTGGCTTTATGGATCAACCAAGGAACCCAGTGGTTTTCTGGTGAACCACCGGAAACCCCGCGAACTCGGTGTAGCCTCCGCCAATCACCACTCATGACTCGGCTCCCACGTAGTCCCAGCTCGACCTTGGTTTTGAGGCTCAACCAAGAAACCGTCCATGACTTCATCTTGCCGTTCTTGCCACCATGCGGCCCGCACTTGACCCCGCTAGCCACCGGGTCCCTCGAACCAAGCCTACTTGTCTTCTCCACACCTGGAGGCCTCACCGGCAACGACCTTTCGCGCTTGTTCTTCACCTGCACCAACACCAGTCAAGCCACAACCTGCACCTGCAATACTTAGCCAAGAATCAGTCCACACCACGTTGTCAATCACTCATCACACCAGGAAGCGACCATCCACCGGTCCTCGAACCACACATGGCTCTCAATGTCAAAGCATATATACAATCTACCAAGCTTCTCAAATATACAAAGAGCAGGACAAAATGCTACAAATGAGACATAGAGCAAGCAAAGTAGACATGGTGTAGTTAGCACATTGCCATCAAGAAGGTAGAGACATATAAGCATGTGACATGGCCAAAAGCAATTTTAAGCAATTTTCACAAAGAAATATTCATCTCATGAGCAAAGCCCTATCCATGAAAATTTGAACACAAAAACACTAGATCATCCAAAGTTTATACAAGATCACAAATTCTCAAAGCAAGATCATGATAAACGCCCACAAGCTACTCAAGTCATGTTAAAGCCACTGAGCCATGTGTCTACTTCTTAAAATGAGACTTCTCATGGTAGACAACATGCAGCGGTTTAGCACCCAAGATATGAATATCAAAACATAAGAACATGATTATGAGCTCATTTTTCAAGCATAAGGCAATTCATATACCAATTTCATTTTCAAATTTAAGCATGGTACATGAAATGCCTTTGCGGCAAAAAGAAGCTTAGGCTCCTCCACAAGTAAACAAGTGGGCTAAACATTTAAATGACAAAAGGTCTTTGACCCCAAGCAAAGAGAACATGATCTCAAGCACAAACTAAACATGATAGAGGCATTTGAGCACAAATTGAGCATAGACAAGTATGTACTCATGAGTGAAGCAATTTTATCATTTTCACAAACATAAAGCTATCTCATCATACATATATAGCAAAACCATCAAGAGCATAACATTCACATCATCATTTACCAAACATGCACATATCTCACACATAGCACATCTGTGATCAAAGTATATAAGAGAAGCTTTTCCTAGCACAAGTGATCCAAAGATGGCTATCCTACCAGGTTTTGTACAGAAAGTAAAATGCATGCATGGAATGTAACAAAATGAAAAAATATCACATATATACATGAGAAGCTCCAAGACCCAACTAGAAAGGAAAGCACACTCCAAGTTCACCCCGCAAGCGAGTGAAAGTGACTTGGTCAAGTGGTTTGGTGAATATGTTGGCTAGCTGATCTTGGGTAGGTACATAGGACAAAGATATATTTCCCTTCTCAACATTGTCCCTCAGAAAGTGGTACCTCACTTCGATGTATTTCGTTTTGGAGTGAAGGACTGGGTTTTGGCTACACTTATGGCACTGGTGCTATCACAAAAGAGTGGAACCTGGGAACACTCCTCACCAAAGTCGCTCATAGTGTAGGTCATCCAAAGCAGCTAGGAACAACAACTAGCAGCAGCTACATACTCGGCCTCTATAGTGGACTAGGCTACACTAGATTGCTTGCGAGATGACCAAGAGACCAAAGAAGAACCAAGGAACTGACAACACCCAGAGGTAGACTTGCGGTCCAATCGACACCCAGCAAAATCAGCATCGGAGTACCCGTGAAGTCTGAGTGTCGAGGAGGCAGAATACCAAAGACCAAACTCAGGAGAGTAGTTCAAGTACCTGAAAATCCGCTTGACGGCCTGCCGATGTGAAGACCTCGGCAATGATAACGTAAACGGTAAACGGGTTCTAAACGGCGACCCATCGTTTAGTGTTTAATCGGTTCAGATGGGTTTAAACATTGTTTAAACGGGCTAAACAGTTTTTACTGTAGCACGTAGAATCTGTCAATTTGTGAGAAAATAGGCATTTCAGGGACTAGAATGTGGTAAAATAGAAATACTAGGGACTAGAATGCACCATAAATTCATATATACATAAGTTCTCTGATTATTGAAAATGGCAAGGGGCAAACTAAAAAAAGACCAAACTTATCTACTCCACCAATGAACGGATCACGGGATTCATGGATGGATGCCATTCTTCTTCCTCCCAGAAACTCCTGAACTCCCATCCCTCTCTCTCCGACTCTGGCGCGTCCTCTTCGGCGGCTGTGATGGCCTGAGCAGCGGCGAGCTCCGGCGGCCGCATCTCATCCTCTCCCTCTCTGGCGGCCGCGCGACCTGTGCAGAGGCACACTCTAGCGCCCGCGGCGGCCCAAGCAGCAGGCAACAGCGAGCTTCGGCAGCGCTACACCACAGAAGTAGCAGGGACTCGAGGAAGGGGAGGTGCACGCGGATGACGAGGTGAGGACCTCTATCGCACAAACGGCTTGGTATACGGGCTGAACGGCGGCTAAACCCGTTCGGGAACCGTCCTGTTTGCGCCGTTCTCTCCGTTTTTTCCCTTTTTGACTGATTAAACGGGTCAACCATTTAGGAGACTGATTAGCCCCTAAACCGTGTGGTTAGGGTGCGTTTACCGTATAAACTCGTCTAGACGGCTGTTTAGAACCGTTTCGGATAACATTGGTCCTCGGTGAAGCCTGAAAACGAGCTCACAGACACACACTGAACTGTATGTCCGGCCTCGTTGCCGTCAAGTAGAGGAGGGAGCCGATCATGCTCCGGTACTCCTTCTGGTCCACGGGTTCACCATCCTCATCCGTGTCCAAAGCCGTAGTGGTACCCATCAGTGTAGTCAGCGGCTTGGAGTCGTTCATGCCAAACTTCTTCACCATGTCCCTGTTGTACTTCGCCTGATGTACAAACGTCCCGTCCTTGCACTGCTTGATCTGGAGTCCTAAGAAAAACTGCAGCTCGCCCATCATGGACATCTCAAATTCCCTGCTCATGTCATCTGCAAATCTGGCAACAAGATCATGAGAAGAGCCACCAAAGATTATGTCATCCACGTAAATCTGAACAATCAAAATGTCATTCCCATGCTTAAGGAGAAACAGGGTCTTTGTTGGTGTTTCTTAACGTCACCACCACTGGTGCACTAGCGTGAGCGTGTAAGAAACTCCCGGGTACACTGACGAGTGCGAACGAATCCGCAAGCGCACGGATACACCGTTGTAGCACTTCTCCCTAGGAGAATGATTATTCCCGTCGGGTTTTGTTCCTAGGACGGAGAGTAACCAAAGAGGGTCTATCCAAGGACACCAGCTTTCGCTGGGATAGGTCGGGATACAGGAAGCACTTCCTTAAGGGACTTAGCTCTCAAGATGCATCTGTCAGGTCTCAGTCATCCCCGCGGGGCGACAGCACATCAATGTGCTGGCAAACGAGCCCAACTTGGTACGTGACGTAGAGGGTTGACAAAGGGTCCAACAGGCTGTCACCTCTGCAGCCTACCTCTACGCTACGATCGTACATGGTCTTCGCAGGAAAACCAGGGCCCAGACACCACCTCTGTACCCCAGATAAATACTATAGTGCGGTTACATCTGTCGACCCGCTAACTACACTATAGCAACCGTATAGATACGGTCCCACGAACAAGAGAAAGATCAGATTCAGATCATCTTATCATTCATTGAGCTACGGAGCAGAAAGGAAGCTATGGATGCAGATAAACGAGATACAACAGACTTACTCAGCTAAACAGGATCAGAGCATGCAAACATGTATATGAACTATGGATCTCGCTCTAAAGGATCGAAGCCTTGTGTCATGAAGAACACAAGCCTCTAACTTATGAACGAGCCACGAACACAAGAACAAATCAAACATGCATGATGTCCACTATAGTCTAAATAAGAAATGCTGAAATACTAACTTTGATCTAAATGTAGAACAAGCATCCACGAGGACATCAACTCACTCCTCACCCCTACTCTACATCTCAACTAATCCTGATCTATATCTCTCCTCATCACCATTCTACCACATAGAGGTGAGAATCACCTCACATGGGTAGAATTAGAGAGAGGGAGAGAGAGCTACACAAGAGAGAAGTGGAACTTGAGAGCTTGGTTGTGTGTGTGAAATGGAGCCCCTCCCCTCCTATTTATGGATAAGGGGGTGGCTTGCTCCGAGGCTCCAAGTGCTCCAAAACACCCCGGGATGCAGCCAAGGACCAATGAGCGAGCAACACGTGGAGGGGGATGATCAACCGACCCTAGGTCGGTTGGGCCGTTCCTAGGGTCGGCCGAAGCTCCCGGCCAGCCTCCTGGCTTGTGCTTCCTCTGGCTCGTTTCCATGTGGGCCCTAGTGCCTCTCCTCTGTGCATGGCACGTTTCCTGGCGGTTTAATTGGCAAAGTGGGCCCATGGATCCATGTGATGCTGACGTGGCAGCGTATGATTCGTCGAGAGTCCCTCACATGGATTGGTGACATCATGGATCCAGGAGAATCCATGTGGCAGCCCCTGATTGGCCAGCATTTAAGTGCCTTGGATTGGAGTGGAGTGAAAGTGCATGGATTCCTCCCATTTCTTATGCTAAATACCTGCATTCGAATAGACATCGACACTGGTGGAAAGTATGAGTTTAAGCTCCTATTCTAGTGTGAATGTGCAATTCATGCTCCAATTTGCAGGAGTTCACAGTCATAAAAATGGCAAATATAAGCCGTCAACAACACCCCCACACTTGACCTTTGCTCGTCCCGAGTGAAGGGGAAACAAAGCCAAGTGGGTCATGAATACCAAAGAGTAAGACAAACATAAGAGATATTCCAAGTCATACCTTGCTCCTGTGAACCTCTGTGTAGTGGCTATCATGTTCCCTTGGGTGATTGAAAAGTAGAATAGGTGTGAATCAAGTCACTTATGCACCTGATGATAAACACCTTGGGGTTTTGCAAGTTTTTCATAAATAAAACTCTTGATGGCTTCCTCATTTGATTCTCTCAGATCGCTCAATGTGTATATGTCCTCACCAAAGCATTTACTTTTCTTCATCCTACTTCTAATGATGGCTATATGTGGAGCTCAGGGTAGGATAAAGAGAAAGCATACTTGCATCACATGTTTTGCAAAGTCAAAGACTGGATCCACAGAGAAAATCAAATCATACCATCAGATCAAGATGTGCACCGGTATGGTTATGGTGTGCATGGTAAGGTGGATACTAGGCCCGGAACGGGTGCTAGATATTACCATATATATATATATGGTGGGGACTGTAGGTTGATGGTAAGGTGGACACTAGCCCCGGAATGGACACTAGTTATTACCATCAAAATTATGGAACTCCTTTCTGCATGACCATCCCTCTCCTTTTTCCTTCTTTATTTTGGATATGGGCTATCCTTTCTTTTTTTTTCAAAACATGCTTTGGGCATGTGTATATATATTTCTTTTTTTCATAGCCCATATCTCTTCCTTGAAGGATACTTTTAGAGAGAGAGGTCATACCACATATGGAGCTTTTACTTTTGTGGTATGAATGATACAATGCTAACTTCCAGTGTAGAAGCATAGCAAGGGGGAATAGGTGGGGTGCACATAAATCTTGATCATGAAAGTAATGAAAAGAATCCTCACAAGGGTCACAGAATTTGACAAGGCTCAAAGCAATAACAAGCAGCATATGAATCGAAGGTTTTTACCTACAAAGATCATGTGGCTCTAATGGGACAGAGGCATATCAAAGAGGAGCCTTTCCAAGAGGTTTTGAGTTTTTCAGAAATAAATTCCCCAAGAGAGTTAGTCATCAGAGCAATAGATCATATCATCCAGCCATATCATACTCGTCAATTACTTAGGTGAACATGCTTGTCCTTAAGAAGGTTATGGTTCACAAGAATCAGGTAGATAACAAGGAATAAAACATATGTAAGTCTACTCAGGTACAGGTGAGCTGGGTGATCTTTTAGCATCATCATTCGAGTTTTAGTTTAGAGATAGACAGATATAGCTTATAAAACTCAGGAATGAAAGAGAGTGAGTTGTCGAGATGCAAACCGATGCTATGCATGGGAGTGAACCGTGAGAGGCTCTCCACAGGAGTGAACTCGTGCGGGTCCCGTTCAGGTTCTGTACAGGTGATCGATCGGCTAGCGCGGAGTGCTCACAGTGGGTACGTATGGGAAACATCGTGCTTGCATTGGGAGAGTCGCGGCTCTTCCCCATACTATCTCGAACCTAGATGTCCTCTAAATCAAAGAGACCAAAGTAATGACACAATGGGTGGCTGAACCGGGTTACATGACCGGTGAGCCACTTTATTCAAAGCCAAATGTTTCAAACGAAATGATTAGGCGCTTACACACATGCAAAAGAAATAAATGAAATAAAGGGAAATGAAGGGAAATAAAACCTAGACCTAGACTAGCGCTTAATGAACTAAAGCTGGGGCTAATCCCAACTACTCGGCATCATAGAGGGCTGCATGCCCCGTAGCCGAGAACAGTCTCCTCATCTTCGCACAAAGGCCGCGATGAAGGTCACACATGTCGTCTCTCAGCTCGGCCAGGTCCAACTTCGGCTCTGAGTAAGCAGTTCTGATCTTCTCGTTGTTGGCCTCCAATTCCTTCATCAGCGGAGTCAGCTTGGGCACTGAGGAGAGCTTAGGGAGTTGCTCGGTTGCCCGAGTCCTCTCCCTAGACCTCCTAGTGTAGGGCGGCGATGGCAACCCGTCGTCCAGGCCAAAGTCTTCCTCCTCTTCTGGCAGAACTGGAGCTGGGCGTGCCTCAGGAGCCTTCTCCTTGGGCAGTGCCGGCTTTATGGTCACCGGCGGCTGCGGCGAAGGAGCAGACTGTGCTGAGCTCGCCAGCCCTCCAGCTAGCGACGATCCAGGTGTGCTAGGTGGAGCGAGTGGCAAACCCCTGGGGTGAAGCTGAGCCGTGGTCGGCCTGCCGTAGGGGCTGGCCGCCTGTCTCATGTGCCTCTTCCCAGGCGAGGCGGAGCGCCTTGATGGCGGCGTGCCTGGAATCCTCCCGCCCGGTGGGATGGTGGCGAGCGGAGGAACATCCAGGACACCGGCCACCATTGCGAGGTCCGCAGCGGGGGCGGCAATGATGGAGGGGTTGCCTCCTACCCCGGGACCGGTGGACGAGGTGGAGCCGTCGAAGGGGACAACACTCCTTCCGGCCATGGATGCGGTGATGAGTGTTGATGGTGAGGTGGAGGAGATGGATCTTGCAACGCGAAAACTCGTCGGGCGGCAGAGAGAGTTTCTGGAGGAGAATGAGACGCACATGCGAAAGAAGAAGGGGAGAGGCGGCACCAGGTGTCGGCCGAACCAGGGTTCGGCCGGCCCTAGGTGGGCCCCTCTGGCCCTCCCCTTTCTCGTGTGGGCTCCAGCAAGTCTCAGGATCGACGACCTAGGTGGATTCCCCGAGATGGAAAGATTGGCTTAGGCTTAAGGCTAGGATAAGGTTGAGGTTGAAAATTCATCCTCCACTATATAACAACCTTGGCCAAGCCATGATATAACCATAGAGAATCTGGGGGAGCTCACCTTGGCGACATACTCAGTTTGTCAAAAGTGTAGGCACCTTTGACGGTAATCATGAAGCGTTCGTGTCGCCACAATGGTGCTGCCTTCCTGTGGTCCTTTGCCTACTCCTCTTTATCTTGGCAATTTCTTTCTCCTGCATGACCACGATCCACAAGATACCCGAAGGATAATTCTTCCTGGGGAAACGAGATGAGTCGCAAGAGTACTCAGGATACGGGTGTCTTGTGATCTCCTGTCTCAACTTACGACCATCTCCTTGCAGACAATGTTGATGTAATGATAAGCTCTTATCTGCAAGGGTAGTGCATATACGAACTCGAGCCCAAAAAGGTGTATCGAGGCTGAGGGCAAGCATGATCACCCCAGAGAGGCTGAGGCATTCCCTGAGGTGGTCACGGGACTCGAGGACTATAGCACTGGGGTCGCGAAACTCGGAGACGAAAAGATCGAGCACTGCGGCTAGTGCTTCACCAAAAGGTACCGATCTCCGAGTGAACTCAGGCTCAGAAAGACACTCGACCTTCAAAGAGGATAGAGCATGGACTTCCGGAGGCCGGTGTACGATCAGAAACTAGAGTTTGGACGAAGAGCAAGATCTAACTCACTCGTACCTTAGGCAGAGGGTTCGATGTTCTCATCGGGGCGATGAAAACATTCCGAAGTCTGGCCTAAGCTTCCAATGGGGGGTTATGGATAAACTGGAAAGTGCACCTCCCATTGGGCATCGATCAAGTCAGGCATAAGATACGAAGTGCAAGCTTCTCCTGACTGATCGGCATCGATCGATGTGCTCGAGATAAAAAGTGAATGCACTCCATTCGATCGGTAGATGATCGTGTTCCTTTGGTCTGATGGATGAATCCAATGGATTATAAAGCAGAGATCGATGTCTTGGTTCATACAAAACTTCAGTGCAAGGCACTTCAGCTCAAACCTTGACGTAGAAACACGATAGGCCTCTCATACCCTTCTTAGGAGATAGTAGTGAGGATCGAACAAGTCATCCTAGCCGGGAATGGTCGTTCTTTCCGAACTACTCTCTCCGTCCTCCCACGAGACAAAGTCTTGGGGAGAAGGTCTAAGAAGATGCATGAGAGGGGAACCCAAGGGTAGATCTCGCGCCACGAAATCTTTCCCTTAGACTCCTGCCATTCAGGAATGACATCTTCAGCCAGAGCTCAGAAAGAATGGATATGAAATCTCGGACTTGACTGATGATGGATCTAGACGGCTCAACATTCCCTCTGGTGGGTGCCTCATTGACCGGGATGCGAGGGGAGCTGAAATCCCGGAGATTATCCACGATCTCTTTTCCCTCGACAGCATCTAGGTGCACAAAGGATCCTCCGGAGAGAGCATTAAGCCGCATGGCATCATCCTTCCGCAATCCAAACCAGAAGTGCTGAAGCAACATCCAATCTAGAATGTAGAGGACTGGGCAATCTTCCACCGCGGAGGCGAAATGATTCCATGCCATTCCTAGTGATTCCTCCTCACATTGCTTGAAACAGAGAATCTTGGCCCTTAACGAGATGACACGTCGTATTGGGAAGAAGTGGGAGCAAAAAGCTGCTCTCAACCTTTCCCAAGTAAGGTAGTCTCTACCAAAACAACAGTGCCAATCCCGTGCTTCCCCGGAGAGGGATAGCGGGAAAAACTCTCTTTTCCGAGCATCCGGTGATTCTCCGGTTTTACCCTGAGTTTCAATCAGACGCTCGTAGTCTCTCACATGATCAAAGGGGTTCTCATGACTTAACCCCGAGAAGGATAGGTCCTGAATTAGCTTCATGAGAGAGGGGCGAAGCCAAAGGCTAGATGTAAGAGTGGGTCTTGACGAAGATGGCTCTGAGGGTTCACTCCTCGAAGGTGGAAGGTGTTTACAAGGATAACCTTCCATGGGTAGTGGGGGTAGAGGTAGAAGTAAAGAAAACAAAAAATGGATATCTTAAAAAGGGTAACGGGGGTGAAGGTAGAAGAAAAAGTAAAAAGATAAATACGAGGATAGACGGGCTCGAAGGTTAACAACAGCCGTCCCCGACAACGGCACCAGAAATGCTTGTTGGCATTTCTCAACGTCACCACCACTGGCGCACTAGCCTGAGCATGTAAGAAACTCCCGGGTGCACTGACGAGTGTGAACGAATCCGCAAGCGCACGTATACGCCGTTGTAGCACTTCTCCATAGGAGAATGAGTATTCCCGTCGGGTTTCGTTCCTAGGACGGAGAGTAACCAGAGAGGGTGTATCCAAGGACACCAGCTTTCACTGGGATAGGTCGGGATACAAGAAGCACTTCCTTAAGGGACTTAGCTGTCAAGATGCATCTACCAGGTCTCAGTCATCCCCGCGGGGCGACAGCACATCAATGTGCTGGCAAACGAGCCCAACTCGGTACGCGGCGTAGAGGGTTGACAAAGGGTCCAACAGGCTGTCACCACTACGGTCTACCTCTACGCTAGGATCGTACGTGGTCTTCGCAGGAAAACCAGGGCCCAGACTCCACGTCTGTACCCCAGATAAATACTATAGTGCGGTTACGTCTGTCGACCCGCTAACTACACTATAGCAACCGTATAGATATGGTCTCACAAACAAGAGAAAGATCGGATTCAGATCATCTTATCATTCATTGAGCTACAGAGCAGAAAGGAAGCTATGGATGCAGATAAACGAGATACAACAGACTTACTCAGCTAAACAGGATCAGAGCATGCAAACAGGTATATGAACTATGGATCTGGCTCTAAAGGATCGAAGCCTTGTGTCACGAAGAACACAAGCCTCTAACTTATGAACGAGCCACGAACACAAGAACAAATCAAGCATGCATGATGTCCACTATAGTCTAAATAAGAAATGCTGAAATACTCACTTTGATCTAAATGAAGAACAAGCATCCACGAGGACATCAACTCACTCCTCACCCCTACTCTACCTCTCAACTAATCCTGATCTAGATCTCTCCTCATCACCATTCTACCACATAGAGGTGAGAATCACCTCACATGGGCAGAATTGGAGAGAGGGAGAGAGAGCTACACAAGAGAGAAGTGGAACTTGAGAGCTTGGTGGTGTGTGTGAAATGGAGCCCCTCCCCTCCTATTTATAGATAAGGGGGTGGCTTACTCCGAGGCTCCAAGTGCTCCAAAACTCCCTGGGATGCAGCCAAGGACCAATGAGCGAGCAACACGTGGAGGGGGGAGATCAACCGACCCTAGGTCGGTTCGGCCAATCCTAGGGTCGGTCGAAGCTCCCGGCTAGCCTCCTGGCTTGTGCTTCCTCTGGCTCGCTTCCATGTGGGCCCTAGTGCCTCTCCTCCGTGCATGGCACGTTTCCTGGCGGTTTAGTTGGCAAAGTGGGCCCATGGATCCATGTGATGCTGATGTGGCAGTGTATGATTCGTCGAGAGTCTCTCACATGGATTGGTGACATCGTGGATCCAGGAGAATCCATGTGGCAGCCCCTGATTAGCCAGCATTTGGGTGCCTTGGATTGGAGTGGAGTGAAAGTGCATGGATTCCTCCCATTTCTTATGCTAAATACCTGCATTCGAATAGACATCGACACTGGTGGAAAGTATGAGTTTAAGCTCCTATTCTAGTGTGAATGTGCAATTCATGCTCCAATTTGCAGGAGTTGACGCCCATAAAAATGGCAAATATCAGCCGTCAACAGTCTTATCAACTGTGCCCATCACAAACCCCTTACTCTGCAGAAAGCCTCTCAACCTGCCATACCAAGCTCTAGGTGCCTGTTTCAACCCATAGAGCGCTCTCTGGAGTTCACATCCATTTGGTACAACTTGAACCCTTTAGCCACGGCAAAGGCTAGAAAGATCCTAATTGCCTCCAAACGGGCCACAGGAGCAAATGTCTCCTCATAGTCTATGCCCTCTTTCTGGTTGAACCTTTGAGCCACCAACCTCGACTTGTTTCTCACAGCCATCCCATTCTCACCCTCTTTGTTCTTCCACACCCACTTGGTACCTATGGGACGGCAATTTTGTGGTGGATCGACTAACACCCAGACTTGGTTTCTCTCAAAGTTTTCCAACTCCTCATGCATGGAATTCACCCAATTCTCATCAGACAAAGCGTGTGGAATATCTTTGGGCTCAAACGACGCAACAAAAGTAGAGTGAGCGAAATGAGAAGTGTTCCTTGACCTCGATCGTGTAGTGCGTTCATGAAGGTCACCTATGATCGTCGTCGGTGGGTGATCCACTTGTACACACCGGGGAGCCTCTCGCTTGGACACAATCTCCCCCTCAGCAGCAGCCTCCACTCGAACAGCCTCAGTCATAGTGGGTGTAGGGGATGGACCATCCTCGATTGTCGTCGTAGTAGTGGAAGTAGCATGTACACGATCAGCCACGAGAGCATCACCACCATCATCGTCGTCATCTCCATCTCCATCCTTCTCATCCTCAAAGATCCTCGCTCCAATCTCCTCGTCACCTGCACACTCAAAAGCAGAAGAGCTACATGGCTGTGTCTCGTCGAAGGTTACCTCGCAAATCTCCATGATTCGGTTAGTATCAAGGTTGAGCACACGATATGCTTTAGAGTGATCACATAACTGAGAAAGATACCATCCGAACATCTAGACTCAAACTTATCCAACTTGCCCTTCTTCAGAATGAAACACTTGCAACCAAAAGCTCTAAACTGACTTACCTTGGGTTGTCGGCCATGCATCAACTCATAAGAGGTCTTCTTCTTAAAGGCACGAAGGAAGATGCGATTTGAGACATAGCAAGCGGTGTTGACCGCCTCGGCCCAGAAGCGCCTAGGAGTCGTATGCTCATCGAGCATCATCCTGGCCATGTCACAAAGGGTCCGGTTCTTCCTCTCCACTACGCCATTCTGGCAAGCGACGTATGGAGAAGAGTACTGATGATCAAGACCAAGATCACTACAAAAGGCATCAAAATGAGATTTTTTAAACTCCGTGCCATTGTCACTTCGTATAGCTCGAATGGCATCACCATGTCTCTCATTCTTCAACCTCAAGATCAAGTCCCGAACAAAGCCAAATGTCTCGCTCTTATCCTCCAAAAAGAAAACCTAAGAGTACCTCGAAAAATCATCAACCACAACAAGAACATACCACTTCCCACCTGCAGAGTGAACACGAGCTGGCCCAACCAAATCCATGTGCAACAGCTCACAAGGTTGCTCGGTCATGACCACAGTCAGAGGGGCGTGAGAAGCAGCAACCATCTTTCCATGCCGACAAGAAGCACAAACCAAATCCTTCTTGAATTTCAACTTAGGCAATCCTCGGACAAGATCAAGACCACTCAAGCGGGAAAGCAACTCAAAGCTCAAGTGTCCCAACCTCCTATGCCATTTCCAAAGCTCGACTGAAACGCCAGCAACAAAACATCGAGGAGGACCAACAGACTGGGAAAAATCGGCAAGGAAGATTTGACCCTCGGGGACGATTATACAGACAAGATCGCCTTGAGAATCAAGCACACGAGAAGCGCCCGACTTAAAACGAACCTCAAAACCTTCGTCAAGTAACTGAGATACTGACAACAGGTTAAAACCAAGTGACTTGACCAAAGCCACACTCCTTAAGGTCACCTTGCTACTCACCTTCACCATACCTTCAGCAAGCACTCGGCCTCTCCCATTGTCCCCGAAAGTGATGTACTCCCTCGTACTCACCGGGGTAAGGCTGGAGAACCACCCACGATCTCCGGTCATGTGTTGTGAGCAACCGGAGTCGATCAACCAAAAGTCCTCCAAGCCTCCCACCTGCAATAAAAAATGAGAACGAGAATGAGCAAGCGACTCAACACTGGGGTTAGTACCAAAGGAGTCAAACCAGTGTCGAGCCATTTGCTCAAAGGAAGGGCTAGCAAAGTCCATCCCACCGAAACATCTAGGCAGAGCCCTCTCATGCCTACCACCGAAGAACCTGTCACGTCTCACTGGAGGAGTACGCGCACCACGAGGGGGAAACCGTGGCCCGTAGTCCATCTGAGACCCAAAGCTCTGATCGTGCCTCCCAAACTCGTAACGGTCACGAGAAGGAGCACGTCGAGCCAAGTCACTATGCCCAAACCCAACACGCCTATCCCTCTGAGGAAACACACCTCCACCTCCACGAGTGGGAACTGACCGCACAAACACCTCACCCCTAGGTAGAGGCCCTCTACGAGGCTCAGGCACACCATGAGGAAGGTGGTACCTATCATTGTTTGCCATATCCCTAGCAAACCTCTCATCTCTCTTCCTCCTGAAACAAAATTCATCCTTATGCCCATCCCTCCCACAATACTCACAATGGAAGCGGATCGGCTGTGGCTTAGGCGGTGGCTTTTCTGTGGGCTTCTCAACCGCTTTCTCTCCTGACTTCCTGAAGCGTCTCCTCATCAGAGGGGACTAAATGTGACACAATTACCAGTCCCAGGAGGCTGGTAGCACATTTATTACAACAGATGGTTCATTACCGTACAAAACATCGAGGTTGTGGGCACGGAAGCACCACTACCACAAGGACTAACATAAGGACTGTAAGCCAAACTATAACACTGACGACATCTAAGATAGGATCAGAGTCTTGCACCATGGAAGCTTCCTGTGGAGACCCTGAATCCACAGGCACAGGTTGGGTGCAGGACGGGCACCTACTCAACGTCCTCGGGGACAAAGTCGGGATCCTCCTCTGTAAAAATAGTTAATCAAGCAAGGGTGAGTACATACGTACTCAACAAGTCCAACCCCACCCACAGAGGGGCTATATGTCAGAACATGCACAAGGAATAACAGGGATCAGAATTTTACGAAAAACCAATTTTCACTCATGTAGGGGTTTGTTTTTGAAAAGGTTTTCGCAAAACATTTTCGTAATCCAAGTAACTCAGTTGCTTTAAGGAACACCAGACTCCCCGTCCTCAGTAGCCCAAGGCACACAGCCACACTCTTTTTTCAAAATCACTCACGCCATGAAAACAATTCCAAACCCAAACACTAGTTTTGTGACCACACCGTGACTCGTCCAATACCGTGGACACGGCTATTCGAATAGGTTTTACACTCTGCAGAGGTTGTACACTTTACCCACAAGTAGGGTACCGCCACATGGACACCTTGGTGCCAGCGCGGATCCTATCAAAGCCATTACCCACCTTAGCTAACCCTACGAGCCATCACGGAAGCAACCAAGGGGTTATCTCACATAACCAGGGCATAACTTACACAGATCGTATCCCTACTCGTTGTCCTTCCGCTGCTCACCCGCACTCCCGATGGCTAGCAGATTAACTAGTGGGATTTATGCTAAGCCGTTGCCACATACAACGGTCGAGTGGTTGTACGAAAGCTGAGCCAGGTGAGATGTCACGCAACCCGGTCCTTAACGACAAGATGGACATCTCCAAATACGCTCAACCACAAAGGTACGAGCTCACCCATACTCCTGACACACACTCGTCCATCTCATCCACACATCTCTTTTTCTCATTTTCCAAAATACCCAATTCCCATTTTTAAAGCACTCACACAGTTTTAAAGAACTCATTTTGGCCAAACAATCATAGCAATCAAGGGTGGCTACCCTACCAGGTTTTATGCAATTTATAAAACAACACAGGGGCTGTGTTTATAAAACTGGGATTAAATCATGCATCAAAGGATGAGATTGAACTTGCCGTCTTCGAAGTCCTCCGGGAGTTCCTGCTCACAGTTCGGGATCTCGGGCTCTTGGGCGCATAACTCCTCCTGGGGTTCCTCCTCGTTCACTTCGTCGGCTACGGCACACATACAAGCAAGCACACAATCAACAAAAGAAAACAAAGATTTACCACCTGAGCTCGAGGAGATAATAAATAGAAAATGGATGAATAAATATTGTTTATGGGAAATTGGTGGATGGTTCGGTGGGAAATAGACCCGGGAAGGATGTGGTGAAGTTTGTAATTAATTTGGGATAAAACGGTACATGAAATGGTGTAATGAAGAGTGTTTAGGGGCTAGTTTAAAGAGATAAGGACTTATTTGTAAAGAACTTAAGAATTCAGGGGGCTCTAGTGAAAAGGGGTAAGATAGAGGGGGTGCTGCGGGTGAAAAGGAAATAAGGGAGGGGATTTTGGCAAAACAGAATAGAGGGAGGGTCTCAAGTGAAAAGGAATAGAGGAGGGGGGGGTTTAGGGCAAAACAGTCATCTTCTTCCTCTCGACAGAAACAGAGAGGGGGCGGACAGGGGCGGCCTGCCGGCGGCGGCCCTCCCAGCACGATGGCGGCCGGGAATGAGGGGAATAGAGAGAGGAGGTCGAGGGCGACTCATTCCGCTCATCACCTTGGGCTGAGGCGACTCGTGGAGGGAGATCGACGGGCGGTGACGGGCTGTGGCATAGGCGGCACTGGAGGCGGTGATGGGGAGCTCGGGAGGGAGAGGGGAAGGCCGGGGTGGCTTGGGGGCGAGGCAGGGATGGCGCGAGCTCCTTTTATAGGCGCGGGAAGGCGGTGGAGAGACCGGGAGCTGCGCACGCGGAGCTCGTGCTTGCCTGTAATGGCGGTCCGGCCGACTCGCAGTAACGACGCTGGTGGCCGACGAGACGTGAGCGGCAGCGGCGACACGACTCGTCGAGCAGCGACGCGGTGGCGGACGAGCTGGCAGGCGTGAGGTGGCGCGAGGTGAGCGGCAACTTGCGGCGGTGCTGGAGCTCGGAGGCGACGGGACGGGCAGTGGAGTTAATGGCGGCCGCGGTGTCAAGCGGCAAGGTGAGGTCTCGTCGTGTGGGCTGACGCGGGCAGCGTGCAGAGGGGCCGGGCGTTCGACGTGTGGGCGACGCGGAGCGGAGCAGAGCCGCGGGGCGCTGCTGCGTGTGCGCGTGCGTGATGCTGCTGAGTGCTGACAGTGGAGCTTGTGGGCGAAGCTGCGGCTTTTGCCCTGTGCGCGTCGTGCATGCTGGATGGCGAGGGCTCGCGTTGCAAGCTTGCATGTGGTGCTCTGCTCGTATACTGCTGCTGTTCGTGCTGCCTTGTGCATGGCTTGCTGTGCGTGTGTGAGTTGTACGTGTACGCGTGCTCAAGGTAGGAGACGAGAGAGGTGACAAGTGTGTGCAGAGGAGCACACGTGAAGGAAAAGATTAACTGTTTCATGACGATGGCTTTAGAGAGATATCAAAAGGCTTAAGAGAAGTCCTTGTCACTGATTTGGAAAGACAAGGAATTATGGAGAGATTAGGCTTTGGGATGAAATATGGATAAACTAGAGTTGAGTTCAAACGATAGAAAAGATTTTGAGAATATTTTTAACGAGTGATTTAACAAGAGAAATTTTAGGAGAAAAAAAATTAGGAGAAAAGGAAGAAAAGATTTTGGTGGGATTTTTCGGGTTTCGAGCACCGACGCGACGTCGCGCGAGTCGGCGGTGATCGCGGGCGCGACGAATGCGAGGCGCTCGCCGGGATGCGGGCCGGAGGGAATCCCAGTGTCGGGCGACTGCCGGGGTGACTCGGGTTGAAAAGGAGGAAACAGAATTGATGATCGGATTTTAGGATTTGATCGAGCTCAGCGGAAAGATTTTGAAAACACGCGTGATTTAGAAGGTGATTTATTAGGGGTTTAGAACGTGGGCGTTACACTTCCCACCAAAGACACTCCCCTGGGTGCTCACAAACTTGATGGGTTTTTGGTAGTTTTCAGATTTGTGGGGGAACACAGGTGGATCTGGTGTTGTGTCTAGCTTGTATCTGAGGTGGTTTGGCTTGGGTGCAAATTTGTTCATGGGTGTGGTGGAATAGGAATCTCTCCAGCTTTCTCTTCTCCCTCACCACTCTTATCACCACACTTGTCAGCCCCCAACGCCTGAACATCAAACCTCTTAAACTGAGCCAGCATCAAACTCAATTGTGGCTCATGCCCAGACAACCACCCCATCATTTTTCTCAATTCATCATTTTCATCCTGCAAACGGTCAACATAGTGTGCAAGTTCCATGTTTTTCAAAGCATGCAATTCACAGGTAGAACATGATGTAGGAAGAGGAGCTTTCAATGCCGCCTCAACATAAACTATCCTAATGTGAGATTCATCTAGCCTAGCATGCAACACAGGACAAGAAGTGCAAGCACCTAACAAAGCAGGTCTAGATTTCAATTCATCACGCTCAACCCTAAGCACATCTAGTTTCTCAAGAGTAGAGGCATGCTTCTCCTTGAGAGTAGTCAAGTCAGCCAGAAAAACATAGCAATCACCACAATCAATCTCATCAGACACAACAGGAGCAGATTTCAAAGAGCCTATCTCATTTCTAGCATCAACAAGCAAGGACTCAAGCTCAACTATCTTGTCCTTAGCATCACCCAACAAAGACCTAAATTCTCTCTTCTCCTTGTTGGTCTTCCTAAGCACATCATCACGGTTATCAAGCAACTCATTGAGCCTAGCATTCTCCTCTAGCAAAAAGTTGGGATCATGTCGTACCTCTTCCTCGGAGTCAGAGTTCGAGTCCGAGCTATGCTTCCCACCCTTCTTGGAGTGCGCCATGCCACAAAATCCTCCTTGTGGGACAAAGCTGAGGCCGGTGAAGTTCTTGCCCGTGTGCCGCTTGTCCTTGCGCCGTTCTTGCTCTTCCTCGCTGCTCGAGTCGGAAGAAGCATCGCTTGATGTGGAGTTGATGTCGCTCGCTCCGGCAACCATCGCTCGAGCCGTCTTCTTCTTGTAGGCACCACTCTTCTTGGGCCTTCTCTCGCCCTTGTCCTTGCGCTTGTCCTTGTAGTCGTTGCGGGAGCGGTGCTTGTTGTAGTCGTGCTTGGGCTTGCCCTTGTAGTCGTTCTTGATCTCCATGGCTTCAAGGCATTCGGCGATGACGTGCCCGTGCTTCTCGCACCGATAGCACATCCCTGAGCTCCGTCTCGCATTCTTGCGGTTCTCGTACATCCGCCCAAACCTCTTGCTCAACAGGGCGAGATCATCTTCGCTCAGCACCTCGAAGTCCTCATCTAGCAAGGGCACAAGACAAGACAAAGAGAAACCAACAGAGTTAGCGTTAGACCTTGATCCTGAGACAAGAGCCAAACTATGAGGATCAGTAGGGCTCTCGCTCTTGGCTCTCAAGCCACGATCAACCTCTGAAGACCTGAGCTTGGAAAACAACTCATCAAGCGACAATGTGTCATACACGCTCGACTCCTCAATGGCCTCGACCTTGGCACTCCACACAGACCTATCCAGGGCATGCAAAAGCTTGGTAGCTTGATCATGATCCGTGTATGGGAGCACTGTCACATTGGCCCTCATGTTGCTGACTATGCTAGTGAAGCACTGAAACATAGCATCGGTTGACTCACCGGGGAGATGAGTGAAGTTCTCGTACTCTCTCCGGTAAGTGGAAAACAAACGGGCTTGCACTTGGGCATTGCCAATGTGAGCATTTCTCAACTTGAGCCAAATCTTTTCGGCCACATTCTCTCCGTACACTCGCTCGAACTCCGAGGCACAGAGAGCACGGAACAAGTAATCAACGGCCTTGTTGTTGGCCTCACACATGTCCCGCGATCCTGTAAGCAGAAAACTGTCTGGGATGACATAATGAGGATTCTGAGTGACCTCCCAGATCAGAGTTCCCTTCCCTCGCAAAAACGCGCGCATGCGCCTCTCCCACATCGGGTAATTCTTACCATCAATGTGCGGAGGACCCGACCTCTTGCCATAATCGCCCATCTTTGGATCTTAGACTGGTTAGAATCAAGAAGATTCGTAACCGGCTCTAATACCAATTGAAGGACCGAATAGGCGACCAGAGAGGGGGGGAGTGATGTGGAGCCGATAAAAATTCTTCCCGAAGGTCGAACTCAGCCTATACCCCGATTGCCACTCCGAGTACTCGCACACACCAGAGAAGCTCTAGACTAGGCACATACAAGCCCACAAGTCTTAGAGACAAGCCTTGAATCAAACCGCGAAAGCACAAGACAAGAATCAAAGCACTTAGCCAAATCTGCGAAGGCTAGGCGCGGACTGTCCGTGCAGTACGGGTGGACCGTCCGCAAGAGTACGGCGAACTGTCCGGACCGTCGACGCGGACTGTTCGGACCGTCGACACGGACTGTCCGAAAACTTCAGCAGAACCACCAGAGACGCATCGAGAAAATCGGACTGTCCGGCTGAGCCACGCGGACTGTCTGCCAGTGTCGCGGACCGTCTGTGAAGGCAGCGCGGACCATCCGTCCAACTCACTGGAAAGCCCAGACAAACTCAGCTCCACCCTAGACAAAATCTTGGCCACGCGGACTGTCCGTGAAGGACTCGCGGACTGTCCGCAAACCGCTTGCAACAAAACCCTAGGCCAGAAACGGATCGAAAAGCGGATGCGCAAGAACACGTGACGAACTGCGATGAACACAAGTCCTGCGGACTGTCCGCCCCAGGCACGCAGACTGTCCGCGGCTCACGAACAGAGCAGGAACAGCCCGACCCCGCGAAGTCAACCCTCCAAATCCATCACCGGATCTCCCAAACAGCTAGAGGTCTTGAGACAAGATTTAGGGGAGGTAAAAAGCATCACAAGAGGATGCTATGCCCCAAAAATCTCGACCTCTAACTCACTAAAACACCGGGAATCGCGGATCACACGAACTACCACTAAGAACTCGGGCTCCGGCCAAAAACTCACGAATCGAAGGTGTTTCCCGGCATTTGACGGGTCAAGATCACACACAAAGATGGGCAAGGCATCCACCCATGATCCCCTCAAAGAAATCCGAGAAGAAACACCCTCAAATCCACGAATCGAGCGAAGAACCAAACTCCCCAAAAATAGCCCCGAAAATGACACGAAAATCACAGAGGACTAGGAGATCACCGCAACGCCGAATGCTTCCATACATCCAGAGGTCAGAGTCTATACACGAATCTAGCCTAAGGAATACAGAGGAAAAGAAGCAATCCAGAGCAATCTACCGGGGGAGTAAAACCTAGAGTCCAAGAGAGAGAGATGCCATCCACCTCTCCGCTATTTATATGAAGTTCACCGGAGGGAGGTAAATGACCACGCTACCCCTACAAGTTGAAATGAAGATACAACCCCTCAAGGGCATTATGGTCTAGTCTTCATCGAGCAAACACGCATCCACCGCGGCCTTGCTTAGCATCGACGCAAGCCCCGCGATCACACCACATGCCCCCCGCCTCGAAGCTTCCCGACGCTCCCGGATCACCGTCTCCGTCACATCGGGCCTCCGACTTGGTTTTGCGGCCCAAACCAAGAAACCGTCCACTGATGGTTTTGTGGGCAAACCAACAAAGCCCGCGTGCAAGCTTCGGGCTCGATTCGCTACCTTGCACCGGCCCATGTTCATGACTTCAACTTGCTAATCTTGCACTGCACGGCTCGCACTTGACCCCATCGGCCACTGGGTCCATCGAACCAAGCCTACTTGCCTCTCCATCACCCGGAGGCCGCCACGGCTAAGGCCTTTCGCGCTTGTTCTTCACCTACACCGACACGAGTCAAACCGCAACCTGTACCTGCACACTTAGCCAAGCATCAGTCTACACAACATTGTCAATCACTCATCACTAAGGAGCGACCCTCCACTGGTCCTCGGACAGACCTGGTCCTCAAACGGCGCAAGAAAAAGGGGCTTGTTGACAGTTGATAGTCGTATCAAAGTTCGTTTGGACTTGCAAGCGGACAAATCCCCCATCGTAGTCATGGGACCCTTCTTCCCTTGAGTGGTGGCCCAAGGTATCAAATCCGTGGAACAATGTGTAACGCAAGATCCAATCTAATAAGTGGAAAACACTTTGATCTTGACAAGGGTTTTTGCATCTAATCTATGGAAGAACCATGAAAACACATCTAATCTACTTAACACCGGAGGTAGCAAGACAAAGAGAGGGGAGGTAAAACCAATCTAGAGATTGGATCAGGTCTTTTGTTGAAGTTCCGAAACCAAGAAGAATAAAGCAAACGAATCTCATTAATAGCCTCTTTAAATCATGGCTTCCGTTCTAACCCTCAAAGGCACCTACCGTACACGTGATCAACATCCTGTCACGATGTCCCGCTTATTGTGTAGGTGAACCTAAGAGCACATTCATGAAGAACGTGTTGGAAATGCTCGGTAGGTCAGGTATGCACCTCTAGCCACCATGGCTATAAGAACATCCTAAGCAATCTATCCGCGGAATAGATTTGAGAATAAGAAAACCCAAGCGAAGACAAAATCGTAGTGAAAGCACTTGATCTCTAGAAATCGGATTCAATCTTGCAAATTCAACATGAAGTATAATACATGGACAAGATCACCACCGGGATCCTACCTTGATCTTGATCCTAGCTTCTAGAACTCTGACGTGGTCTTCCATGCAAGGTTCCCACGTCAGCTAGGGAAACCCTTAGTCAACCATCTCGATCCTCTCCTCTCCGGAGGGGTGTCCCTCTCTTCTCTGCTCCTTGGTGGCGGATGACAAATGGCTTCTTAGTTGCAACTTCGCACGGGGACTATAAATACCCCGAAGGTCATCTAGGTCAAAGGGGGCGCCGAACCGGGCCTAGAATGGGCTGGGCTGGCCGGCCTGGGCCCATTTTGGCCTAGTTCGGCACCGGCTTCCTTTCCGTCGCTTCTCGTGTCTTCTAGAACTTTTGCCGAGTTGCATGTGGGTACTTGACGTCATTTTCCTCACGGTTTAGATAAGGGTGCTTGGCGTATGAACTCCCGCTTCTTCCGTCTAGGTCCTCGATACTTCTCGGCTTCACGCTTTAGTCCTTGGTTGATTTGGAGTCATGTTCATCTTGTGTCTTGACTTGTCCCGGGGTCCATGATCTTCTCATAAAACCCTTGATGAACCTTACCCGGAAGTCCTCATTTAGGCTCTTGATTCCCGTGTAAACAATAAACTCCAAAAACCATGCGCGAGTGCGAACTTAACATATAATGAGGGTTAAGATCGTTAGTGTAAACATAAAATTAATACCAACATTGAAGGTTAACTCATGGCTAGGCTGACGGAAATCGACCACCAACATATTGCAATAGAATCTCACTTATGTGAGATGTGCAACTTTTTGAAAAACTCTTCATGATGAAACAAAGTAAAGGTTTGAAGTTCACTTAAGTTCAAGAGCATTGTATTTATTTTATTGTGGCATGATCTTTATTGCTAGTCTATCTTCCATAATAATAAAGTAGCCAGTCAAAACTTGAATCTAAACGCTAAATACTTGAGAGAGCAATGTGTCTTGTTGTGTATAATTGAATGCAGGGATTACATCGAAGGACAATGCTGATTTCTTAAAAGCAAGTATCCTAGACTAGCTCGAGGAGGAGCAAGGTTTAAGCATGGGGATTGTTGACGCTCATTTATGACACGCCTAGAGCACTTGTTACACAAAGATTTCAGCTTTAATTTGGAACTAACCCGCCACTAGGCACCCTTATGATGTAACAAGTTCACATTTGCATGTGCTTTTGGAAGTATAATGTTTATGCAGGAAATCATGTGCTTCATGGATAAGTTTGGACCAAGTTCGGAGGACGCTATGCAAGAAGATCAAGGGACTCCGTTCATGTGCAAACACAAGATGAACCTGCTCCCAAGAAGATCAAGGACCAAGATGCAACGACAAGATATTCCCGAGGACCGAGATAAAAGACCAGAGTTAATGTGACAAGATCCCCTATCTTGATTGCGGGGATAATGACGTCTAAAGCCCACATGCAGAGGGGTAGAATGTTAAGAGGCCGAGAGGAGCTACGTGAAGAAAGATGGAGCTGAACCGGGCCAAAATGAGCCTGGGCTGGTTGGCCTAAGCCCATGTGCTGACCGACCCAACCCGTTTTCATGGCGGTTCGGCCTCCCCTTTGGACTAGGGTTTCTTCGGTCAATAAATAGTTCATAGCCCCTGTTGACGGCTATTAAGTACCATTTTCATGGCCGTCAACTCCTGCTAATTGAAGCATGAATTGCACATCCACACTAGAATAGGAGCTTAAACTAATACTTTCCACCAGTGTCGATGTCTATTCGAATGCAGGTATTTAGCATAGGAAATGAGAAGAATCCATGCACATTCACTCCACTCCAATCCAAGGCACTCAAGTTCTGGCCAATGAGGGGCTGCCACATGGATTCTCTTGGATCCATGATATCACCAATCCATGTGAAGAGCTTCCCACGAATCACGCGCTGCCACGCCAGCATCACATGGATCCATGGGCCCACTTTGCTAACCAAACCGCCAGGAAACATGGCATGCACGGAGGATGGGCATCAGGGCCCAAATGGAAGTGAGCCAGAGGAAGCACAGGCCAGGCGGCCACCCGAGGGGGCCGGCCGACCCTAGGTTCGACCGAACCGACCTAGGGTTGGTTCATCCTGGGCCTCCACATGGTTGCTTCCCATTGGCTCTTGGTGTTGACGGCTGATAATTGCCATTTTTATGGCCGTCAACTCCTGCGAATTGGAGCATGAATTGCACATTCACACTAGAATAGGAGCTTAAACTCATACTTTCCATCAGTGTCGATGTCTATTCAAATGCAGGTATTTAGCATAAGAAATGAGAGGAATCCATGCACTTTCACTCCACTCCAATCCAAGGCACTCAATTGCTGGCCAATCAGGGGCTGCCACATGGATTCTCCTGGATCCATGATGTTACCAATCCATGTGAGGGACTCTCGACGAATCATACGCTACCACGTCAGCATCACATGGATCTATGGGCCCACTTTGCCAACAAAACCACCAGGAAACGTGCCATGCACAGAGGAGAGGCACTAAGGCCCACATGGAAGCGAGCCAGAGGAAGCGCAAGCCACTCCCTTGTCTATAAATAGAAGGGGAGGGGCTCCATTTCACACACACCACCAAGCTCTCAAGTTCCACTTCTCTCTTGTGTAGCTCTCTCTCCCTCTCTCTAATTCTGCCCATGTGAGGTGATTCTCACCTCTATGTGGTAGAATGGTGATGAGGAGAGATCTAGATTAGGATTAGTTGAGCGGTAGAGTAGGGGTGAGGAGTGAGTTGATGTCCTCGTGGATGCTTGTTCTTCATTTAGATCAAAGTGAGTATTTCAGCATTTCTTATTTAGACTATAGTGGACATCATGCATGCTTGAATTGTTCTTGAGTTCTTAGCTCGTTCATAAGTTAGAGGCTTGTGTTCTTCGTGACACAAGGCTTCGATCCTTTAGAGCTGGCTCAGTAGATCATTTACCTGTTTGCGTGCTCTGATCCTGTTTAGCTAAGTGAGTCCGCTGTATCTCGTTTGTTGGCATCATAGCTTCCTTTCTGCTCTGTAGCTCGATGAATAATAAGATGGTTTGAATCTGATCTTTCTCTAGTTTGTGGGTCCGTATCTATACGTTTGCTATAGTGTAGTTAGCGGGTCGACAGATGTAACCACTGTTGACATTTCTTAACGTAATCACCTAAGAACAGGTTTGGAACCCATCCTGGTGACAGCGCCAGAAATGCTGGTTGGTAATTCTTAACGTTACAGGAGTCCGCAAGCGCACGGAAGTACCATTGTAGCATTTCCCCAAAGGAGTATTCCAAAGGGTATCAAATCCAAGGAAGGCATTAGTGGATTGACAAGTTCAATACTATTGCAATGAGTATAGATCATAGACGGTAATAAATCAGACACTCAAGTGCAGGGGTAAAATATGATAATGGGGGTAGTGTGATCACACACACACTCACTCTCTCTCTAAGGGGTCCTAGGCATAGGAGGCAACATACGAGTTAGTTCTAGGTTCTTATGCACTATACACATAAAGCTGGTAGGAACGAGTTAGATACACTAGCGTTGAAGAACATTGACATAAGCACCCAGGTACCATGGGGAGATAACCTCCCGCGTTGCTTCTACACAACTCCGGTTGTTATATTTTAGACTCCTACAGTTTATCCGAATGTGGGGGATTTCAGAGGGACCAACGACTGTCACAACCGCGGCCTACCCCAAGACAAACTGTGGGATAAGCTCATAAGTAAGGTAGCTACGCAACCCAATCACCATGCTTACGTTGTTAGTCGGACTTGACCAGCCCGGGCTATTGTGACCTAGGTCAAGCCACCAGATAAACCAGCCAATTACACCGAGTACTGTAGCTTAAGCACAGACTTCATACAACGCAGTCATGTCATCTAATTAGATCAAACCAGGTTATGTACACAAACGGATTCGTGTTTTCCTATGTCTGTTCAACTGGATCAAAGGGTCGTGTTCGCGAAGAACACGAGCCTCTAACTTATGAACAAACACCAGAAACATGTGAAAGTCACCTGTCAAGTGGATCGAAAGGCCCTGTTCATCAAGAACAGGAGCCTCTAAATGATGAACAGGTGAAGAACACATGAACAAATCACTCATGTATACTAACACAACTTTATATGAAATAGATAAATAACTGAAGTAGATCAAAGTCATACAAATGAAATAAGATACAAGAGAACTCATACCTAGATCCCAAAGTAGACTTGGAACCTGAATTAGAACTACTCTAGTCTACCTCCTAGCCTTGAGACTAAAAGTGAGAGAGGTGTTGCAAGTGTGGATGGTTCATAAGTGAGCCCCCTCTCCTTCTATTTACAGGCCCGGGAACCGATGAGGAATGGATGCAAACACCCCGGGAGTGGCCTCTAGGACCAATAGGGAAACACCACGTGGAAGGCCAGGATGAACCGAGCCAAGGTCCGTTCGGCCGAACCCTGGGGTCGGCCGACCCCCTGGTGGGCCCCCCTGGCCTGTGCTTTCTCCAGGTGTCTGCCCTGTGGGTCCTAAGGTCGGTTCCTGGTGTCCACCCTGTTTTGGCGCGATTTGCATGCCTTTGTGGGCCCATGGATCCATGTGACGTCCACGTGTCACACTCTGATTCGTCGGGGGGTGCTTCACTTGGATTGCTTGCATGGCATGCTTGCATGGCTCCCTTGTTGGCAGCTTTGCATGCATGGCATCCTTGTTGGCAGCCCACCTAGGATGAGGTGATGTGGCATGGACCGTAGAAGGTGAGTTTGTCACTCTTTTCCCGCTTATTTTCCTGCAATCAAATAATCTCCAAGGACAAATGGAACTACATTATTCTTAACTAAATACGTGTAAGAAATGCCTTATGCTCCTTTCTTCATGAGTATATTGACGGCTAAAGTAGGTACTTAACAGCAGTCAATAAAGACCCGAACCGGCTCTGATACCAATTGAAGGACCGATTAGGCGAACCAGAGAGGGGGGGAGTGAATGGGAGCCGATAAAAATTCTTCTCGAAGGAGATGAGAATTCCAACAAGACGAACACGGCTTCCAACTCACGTCTCCGACTCAACTACCCAAGTTGGTCAAGACCACACAGCCACTGGAGTGCTACTGGTCCTAGGAACCAACACTCAACCTTCTGAGCCAAAACTCACCGAACCAGACAGCGGAAACTTGCACGGCTTGCTGCCTGTGCTACACCGGTCAGACCGATGGCTTGCACCGGTCAGACCGGTGACACCGGTCAGACCGGTGGACAGAGCCGGTCAGGCCGGTGGCAACAGCAGCCGCACAGCAAACGTTCCAGGAAGCCTCAGTGACTCCTCTAGGCCCTGAAACAAAAACCACCATGAAACACAACCTGTGAGAAAGAAGAACCCCTCACAAAGCCTAGCAAAACAACTCCAAACACGCCAAGAACTGATCAGCAGGACCACGGGACAAAACCACACGGACAAGGCTATTCCCCGAGACAAAAACCCACCAAGGGCTAGCACCGGTCAGACCGGTCAAGAGCACCGGTCAGACCGGTCGTGCCTGGGCAGCTCGGGATGAACAGCGCCCGCGAGTCAACTCCTCCAAATCCAACTCCCGATCTCCCGATTCGCTCCACGGTTTTGCACAAGACTTTGGGGATAGTAGGAACACCTCATGGGTACTCCATAGCCAAGATTTGGTCCATCAAAACTTGTCAAATCAAGAGGAATCGAAGAAATCCCACCAAGAATGCCTCTAACCCTAGAGCCACGAAAACCCCAAAATCGAGCCCCTTTGCTCACGGATTTGGAAGGGGAATCAAAGGGAAAAGAACCACGAAGGGTTCATGCATACATCCCCCACCAAATCCCAAGGAGAAAGACCTCGAAATCGCTCCAAGAAAATTGCCAAGAAAGGGCTCCGAAAATCACCAAAAAGGAGAAACGGGAAAGACACATCCAAGCCTTGAGGAACCACGCCGAATCATCTATACATACCAAAGAGGTTCATACGAGGTCTAGCTTACCGCCCGATCATCCTTCCCTCTCACAAGATCTCACCATGAAGCTCTCAAGCTAGTCCTACGAAAATCCTAAGAAAATAGGAAGGAAAAATAGGAAAACCAAATGAGCTAGGGTTCCAAGAGATGGCTGCCATCCTCTCACCCCTTGGGTTATATGGAGGCAACCGAAAGACTAAAATACCCTTACTAGCTAACTAGGGATACATGCCCCTCGAGGGTGAAATTGGAAGTCTTTATCTTCGCACCATCGGACGGATGCCCAGCGACCGCAAACTTGCTTAGCCTCGACGCAAGCCTTGCGATCCCGACGCGTGTCCTCCGCTTCGAAGATTCCGGACTGCGTCATCGCACACCGGTCAGACCGGTGCTCCTCACCGGTCAGACCGGTACCCACCGGTCAGACCGGTCAGACCGACCGGTCAGACCGGTCTGGAGCTGCTGCACCTCCGTCTTCGGTTCTTCGGTCTTGGCTTTGTGGATCAACCAAGGAACCCAGTGATTTTCTGGTGAACCACCGGAAACCCCGCGAACTCGGTGTAGCCTCCGCCAATCACCACTCATGACTCGGCTCCCACGTAGTCCCGTCTCGACCTTGGTTTTGAGGCTCAACCAAGAAACCGTCCGTGACTTCATCTTGCCGTAATTGCCACCATGTGGCCCACACTTGACCCCGCTGGCCACCGGGTCCCTCGAACCAAGCCTACTTGTCTTCTCCACACCTGGAGGCCTCACCGGCAACGACCTTTCACGCTTGTTCTTCACCTGCACCTGCACCAGTCAAGCCGCAACCTGCATCTGCAATACTTAGCCAAGAATCAGTCCACACCACGTTGTCAATCACTCACCACACTAGGAAGCGACCATCCACCGGTCCTCGAACCACACCTGGCTCTCAATCTCCCCCTTGATGAGTGCATTGACAACACACACGTTTTGGTAACCAAGAGAAAAGGAAAAGAAAAGAAACGACTAAAAGAAACTCCAACAAGCGATCGAAAGCCAAAGAAAAGGCAAAGAGCAAGATCACTTGAAGAAGACAAGTCTCGGACCCTTTAGACAAGGGCAACGGCTCGACACATCCGAGACAAAACATGCTCAAGCAAAGAGCACAAACCATCAAACCAAAGCTCGAAAACCACAAAGAGCTCCCCCTGCACACATGCAAGCTCCCCCTGAACCAATGCAACTCCCCCTGGACAAATGCATGCGAAACACTTCACAAAACAGAGCAGCTGCAACAGCTCAGCTCTGACCGGTCAGACCGGTCGACACCACCGGTCAGACCGGTGCGCAACATGTGAACAGGACCAGCACTCTGACCGGTCAGACCGGTGACCTCAACCGGTCAGACCGGTGCACAACAGAGCCCAAAAATGGCTCGAAACCACCTGAAAACCTTCCAAATGCATTCAGTAGGCCAAAACATGCTCAAACTTCTCCCCCTTGTTGACAATGCATGAATCAAGCCAAAAATGCAAAAAATGCAACCTAGAGCTTCTCAAATAGACAAAATTCAACATAGGGTGCTACACATGTCCAAACGAGCAAGTTAGATACTCTATAGCTTCGTAATGACATAAACTTCATGATCACCAAGTTTCACAACCATTGGGCGAAGCTAAGATAGAATTTAGCAATTTTGCGAAAAATCACCCTCTCATGAGCAAAGTCCTAAACATGAGCAAAACATGTCAAAATGGCAAAGCCACACAAACTTCATGCTAGGACAACCATTCTAAGCATAAGACCATCATAAACACCCACAAGCACCTCATGTCATGTCAAAGCCATCGAGCCATGTGCCTACTTCTATATATGAGACTTCTCATTGGTAGGCATCATGCAACGATTTAGCACCCAAAGCAAATTAAAATTAGCACATATGACATGGGAGCACATTTTTCAAGCAATTTACATTTCATTTTTCATATTTATAATTAGTACATGAAATGTCTTTGCGACAAAAAGGAACTTATGCCCTTCCACAAGATGAAGCATGGGGGCTAAACATTCATGATGGCAAATGAGCCTTTGGCCCCATATGATCAAAATAAGCTATCCAACCACAAATTAAGCATAGCCAAGCCACAAAAGCATGTCAAGATCATGTAAAGACATTTACTCACAAGAGAGCATCCATATGAAATTTTTCAAAAACATAACCATCAACCATGGATATAAACCAAGATTATCAAGAGCTAAGCCAAACTAACCATAGCTTACCAAATTAGCTCACAAAGACATATATGTCATTCCATGGTGAACAATGTATATAGGAGAAGCCTTTCCTAAACAATGCATATGATACAAAATGCATGCAACCTAAGATACAAAGATGCCTATACATCATGTTACATATGCCATGCCAAATGCAAGAAATGCACAAAGGAAAGCTATACATATGCTACAAAGGAGCTCCCACACACCAACTCAAGAAATCAAACAAACACCAAGCTCCCCCCGCAAACGAGTGAAAGTTGCTTGATCTAGGGGTTTGGTGAAAATATCAGCTAGTTGTTCATGTGTAGGTACATGGATCAAAGCTATCTTCCCTTTCTCTACGTTGTCTCTCAGAAAATGATACCTCACTTCTATGTGCTTGGTTTTGGAATGGAGCACTGGGTTCTTTGCAATGCTTATGGCACTGGTGCTATCACATTGAAGTGGGACATGGGTATACTCCTCACCAAAGTCACTCATGGTGTATGTGATCCAAAGGAGCTGAGAGCAACAACTAGCTGCGGCCACATACTCTGCCTCGGTAGTGGATTGAGCAACACTCGACTGTTTGCGGAAAGACCAAGACACCAAAGAAGAACCCAAGAACTGGCAAGTCCCAGAAGTGGACTTCCTATCCAACCGACACCCGGCAAAGTCCGCGTCTGAAAATCCATGAAGCGCCAAAGAAGAAGACGCAGAGTACCAGAGGCCGAAGTCGGGAGTGTGTCGCAAATACCTGAAAATGCGCTTGACTGCTTGCCGATGCGAAGTCCTCGGAGAAGCTTGAAAACGAGCGCACAGACACACCGAGAATTGAATGTCCGGCCTCGTCGCCGTCAAGTAGAGGAGTGACCCGATCATGCTCCGGTACTCCTTCTGGTCCACGTGTTCACCTTCCTCGTCCGCATCAAGAGCTGTAGTCGTACTCATAGGCGTTGCCATAGCCTTGGAGTCCTCCATCTTGAACTTCCTCACAATGTCCTTGGTGTACTTAGCTTGGTGCACAAATGTTCCTTCCTTTGATTGCTTGATTTGTAGCCCGAGGAAGAACTGCAACTCGCCCATCATGCTCATCTCAAATTCCCTGCTCATGTCTTCTGCAAACCATGCAACAAGAGAGTTAGACGAGCCACCAAAGACAATATCATCCACGTATACCTGCACAATCAGGATATCTTTGCCCTGCCTGAGGAGAAACAAAGTCTGGTCGACCTTTCCCATCTCAAACCCTCTCTCAAACAGGAACCCCCTCAACCTACCATACCAAGCTCTAGGCGCCTGCTTCAACCCATACAGCGCCTTCCTCAACTTGTACACCCGGTGAGGGTACTTCTCACTCTCAAACCCCGGTGGTTGCCTCACAAACACCTCTTCCTCCAACACACCGTTCAGAAAAGCACTCTTCACATCCATCTGGTACAACTTGAACCCTTTAGCCACGGAAAAGGCTAGAAGGATCCTGATCGCCTCCAAACGAGCTACAGGAGCGAAAGTCTCCTCGTAGTCGATCCCCTCTTTCTGACGGTACCCCTGAGCAACAAGTCTCGACTTGTTCCTCACCACTTCTCCTTTCTCTCCCTCTTTATTTTTCCACACCTATTTTGTCCCAATCGGCTTACACCCTGGGGGAGGGTCAACCAACACCCAAACTTGGTTCCTCTCAAAATTCTCCAACTCCTCATGCATTGAGTTAACCCAATTATGGTCAGATAACGCGTGTCCAATGTCTTTGGGCTCAAAAGTGGCAACAAGAGCAGCATGAGCGAAATGAGAATTGTTCCGAACCCTCGACCGTGTAGTACGTTCATTCATGTCGCTGATGATTCTCGAAGCTGGGTGATCCACTTGCACTCGCCGGGGAGGTTCTCGCCTTGATGCTACCTCCCCCTCAACAGCAGCTTCGCATTGATCTGGGTTTGTCGTTGTAGGTGTGGGAGAGGGTCCATTCTCGATCGTCGTCGAAGTAGTAGGTACATGTTCAGCTGCGGGCATCACACCGCCATCTTCATCATCTCCATGTTCATGCTCCTCCTCCTGAAAGATCTCCTCGCCAAGTTCGTCGTCACCTGCACACTCAAAAACAAGCTGACTACGTGGCTGTGTCTCGTCGAAGGTTACCTCGCAAGTCTCCACGATTTGGTTAGTTTCAAGATTGAGCACACGAAATGCTCTAGAATGAGATGCATAACCAAAGAAAATGCCATCGACAGACCTAGCCTCGAACTTGTCCAACTTCTTCCCTTTCTTCAGAATGAAGCATTTACAACCAAAGACATGGAAGTGACTCACCTTGGGTGTGCGACCGTGCATCAACTCGTAACAGGTTTTCTTCTTGTGAACCCTGAGGTAGATCCTGTTCGACACATGGCACGCGGTATTGACCGCCTCAGCCCAGAACCTTCTCGGAGTCCTATGCTCGTCGAGCATCGTCCGAGCCATCTCGCACAAGGTCCTGTTTTTCCTTTCCACCACGCCATTCTGGGGAGGCGTATACGGACTCGAAAACTGATGTTCAAGACCCAAGTCATGGCAAAAGGTTTCGAAGCGAGAGTTTTTGAATTCCGAGCCATTGTCACTGCGGATCGCTCGTATGGCATCTCCGTGCCTCTCGTTTCTTAACCTCAAGACAAGATCTCGAACAAAACCAAACGTCTCCCCCTTCTCCTCAAGAAAGAACACCCACGCATACCGAGAGTAGTCGTCCACCACAACAAGGACATACCACTTCCCACCCACAGATCGCACACGAGCTGGGCCAACAAGGTCCATATGGAGCAGCTCGCATGGACGCTCAGTCATCACATCGGTGAGAGGCGGGTGAGAAGAGGCTACCATCTTGGCATGCCTACACGGCGCACAAACCAACTCTTTCTCAAACCTCAACCGTGGCAATCCTCGGACCAAATTGAGTTTACTCAAGCGAGACAAAAGGTCAAAACTCAAGTGACCCAACTTCCTATGCCACTTCCACAACTCACTCGAAGAACCAGCCAAAAAGCAACGCTCCACACCAGAAGACTGAGAAAAATCAGCTCGGAACACTTGACCCTCGGGAATGACCATGCAAACAAGATCCCCCCGAGAATCTAAAATCCGAGAACCACCAGGCCGAAACAACACCTCAAAACCCTCATCCAACAACTGGGACACAGAAAGCAAATTGTATCCAAGCGATTGAACAAGAGCAACACGCCTGAGAGTGATCTTGTCACTTACCTTAATCTCACCTTCTGACAGCACACGCCCTCACCCATTGTCCCCAAAGGTGATGTACTTCTTTGTCACCACCGGGACGAGACTTGAGAACCACCCCTTGTCTCCGGTCATATGCCTCGAGCAACTAGAGTCAATCAACCAAATGTTCTTCAAGTCTCCCACCTGAAATTCAAAAGCGAGCACGTGAGTGAACAAACGACTCAGCACTGGGGTTAGTACCAAAAGAGTAAAACCAGTGCCGAGCCATTTGCTCCAAAGTGGGGTTAGCACAAACCAAATCATCACGCCTATCAAAGCTACCACCACGGTGACCACCACGAGGGAACCAACCCTCTCTAGCTGGAGGAGGACGAAAACCACGAAAGGGAAACCGTGGATCGTTCCTCCTCTCCATCTCAAAGCTATGACTCCTCCCACCCCCGTATTGAGCACGAGGTGGAGAACGCCTAGCAAACTGACCACCTGCAAACTTTCCAGACCAACCACCAGAACCACGACCTCCAGAACCAAACCGAGCATCCTCACGAGAACGAAACCCAACTCGCTGTCTGCCCAGACCTGCACCGGTCTGACCGGTGTAGTACACTGGTCTGACCGGTGTAGCTCGGCCAGTAGCAGCACCTGCAGCCTTCCGGTCTCCCCAAGCCGGAACCGTCCTCACAATCGCCTTGGCCCTGGGCATCTGCATACGAGGCTCAGGTACACCATTAGAGGGGTGGTGCCTGTCCTTGTTAGCCCACTCTCTAGCCATTCTCTCCTCACGCTTCCTCTTGAAGCAAAACTCATCCTTGTGACCATCTCTCCCACAATACCCACAATGGAACTTATGGGCTGTGGCTTAGGCTTAGGCTTGGGTTGGGGCTGCCCACTCGGCTTCTCACCCTTCTTCTCTCCTTCCTCACCTCCCTTTGGGCTCACAAACTTCACCGGTTTCTGAAAATCATTTGTTGGGTGAGGGAATATGGGTGGATCTGGAGTAGTGGCAAGTTTGTTTCTGAGATGGTTAGGCTTGGGCTCAAACTTGTTCTTGTGTCTGTTTGGTGGTGGGATAGGAATCTCTCCAACTCTCTCAACTCCCTCACCACAGTTCTCTCCAAGCTTGTCAGCCCCAAGTGCCTGACCATCCTAGCGTTTGAAAGCCGCTATCATGATACCAAGCTGAGGCTCCCGACCCGACAACCAGCTCATACATTTTCTCAGCTCATCATTCTCATCCTGCAAGCGATCAACATAATGTGCAAGCTCCAAATTCTTAACCGCATGCAATTCACAAGTAGAGCAAGAAGTGGGAATAGGCTCTTTCAACTTAGCCTCAAGCGAAACAGTGTAAGCATGCAACTCATCAATCTTTCCATGCAAAACAGGGCAAGAAGTGCAAGCACCTAGCAAAGCAGGTCTAGACTTAAGCTCAGCCACTTCAACCCTAAGCATATCTAGTTCATCACAAGTAGAAGCATGCTTATCCTTAAGAGCAGTAAGATCAGCTAGGTACACAGAGCAATCACAACAATCAATCTCATCAGAAACCACAGGAGAAGCCTTAAGCGAATCAATCTCAAGCTTAGCATCTAGGTTCTGGGTTTCTAGCTCAGCCACACGGTTCCTAGCATCTTCTAGTGAGGCCCTAAGTTCTTTCCTCATCTTCTTGGCCTCTCTAAGCATGTGATCGCGGTTATCAAGCAAGTCAACCAACTCATCATTCTCCTTGCGCAAAGAAGAGAGCTCATCACATACCTCATCCTCGGAGTCAGAGTCCGAGTCACTCTGGTGGCTCTTCTTGCTGCCGGAGCTACGGGCCATGCCGCAGAAGCCATCTCCCGCGAAGCAGCTCAACCCGCTCAAGTTCCTGGATGACTTCTTGTTCTTGCGCCGATCACCTTCATCTTCACTGCTACTCAAGCTCGAGGAAGAGTAGGCGGAGCTGGAGTCGACGTCGCTCGCTCCGACCATTGCTCGGGCCTTCCTGCCGCGGCCATCCTTCTTCCTCGACCGTCGCTCGTCCTTGTGCTTGTTCTTGTGCTTGTGATCGCGCCTCGATCGGTACTTGCTATCCTTGCTCGATCGGTGCATGTAGCCGTCCTTGTAGCCGTCCTTGTTCTCCGTCTTCTCCGGGCAGTCGGCGACGAAGTGTCCTGGGTTGCCGCACTGAAAGCACGTCCGTGCTGTCCTCCTCGTGTTCACCCGGTTCTCGTGCAGCCTCTCGAACCGCCTGGTCAGCAACTCCAGCTCGTCCTCTCCAAGCACGTCGAACTCCTCGTCTGGCAAAGACATCAAAGAAGAAAGAGAGTACATCCTGGAGGATGCGTTAGCGTTAGACTTAGCTCCTTTGCCACCAACGAGAGCGAGACTATGAGAATCAGTCAGGCTCTCGATCTTGGCTGTCATACCACGGTCCAACTCAGCCGACTTGAGTTTCGAGAACAGCTCGGTCACCGTCAAGGTGTCATACTTCTCGGACTCAACAATAGCCTCAAACTTCCCGTCCCATACGGTACGATCCAACGAGTGCAAGAGCTTCACGGCTCTATCATGATCATTGTATGGGAGGACGTCCACATTGGCTCTCATGTTGTTCACAACGACCGTAAATCGCTGGAAAAGGGCATCAACGGACTCGCCGGGGAGATGAGTGAAGTTCTCGTACTCTCTCCGGTAAGTCGCGTACATCCGAGCCTGAACCTGAGCATTCCCAGCATGAGCATCCTTCAACTGCTCCCAAATCCTACAAGCTAAGTCCTCTGTCTGAACCCGATCGAATTCAGGCTGACACAGCACGAAACAGGTAGTCGACAGCCTTGTTGTTGGCTTCGAACATATCCCTCGATCCTAGAGCAAGGAAGTTCATCGGATGAACATAAGCTGTGTTCACCGTGACATCCCAAAGGATCTGACCCTTTCCGCGGAGGAACGCCGCCATCCGCCTTTGCCACATCTGGTAGTTCTTCCCATCAAAGTGCGGAGGACCCGAACCCCGTTCCTAGTACGCCATCTTTGGATCTTAGACTGGTAAGAGTCAATAAAGACCCGAACCGGCTCTGATACCAATTGAAGGACCGATTAGGCGAACCAGAGAGGGGGGGAGTGAATGGGAGCCGATAAAAATTCTTCTCGAAGGAGATGAGAATTCCAAAAAGACGAACACGGCTTCCAACTCACGTCTCCGACTCAACTACCCAAGTTGGTCAAGACCACACAGCCACTGGAGTGCTACTGGTCCTAGGAACCAACACTCAACCTTCTGAGCCAAAACTCACCGAACCACACAGCGGAAACTTGCACGGCTTGCTGCCTGTGCTACACCGGTCAGACCGATGGCTTGCACCGGTCAGACCGGTGGACAGAGCCGGTCAGGCCGGTGGCAACAGCAGCCGCACAGCAAACGTTCCAGGAAGCCTCAGTGACTCCTCTAGGCCCTGAAACAAAAACCACCACGAAACACAACCTGTGAGAAAGAAGAACCCCTCACAAAGCCTAGCAAAACAACTCCAAACACGCCAAGAACTGATCAGCAGGACCACGGGACAAAACCACACGGACAAGGCTATTCCCCGAGACAAAAACCCACCAAGGGCTAGCACCGGTCAGACCGGTCAAGAGCACCGGTCAGACCGGTCGTGCCTGGGCAGCTCGGGATGAACAGCGCCCGCGAGTCAACTCCTCCAAATCCAACTCCCGATATCCCGATTCGCTCCACGGTTTTGCACAAGAATTTGGGGATAGTAGGAACACCTCATGGGTACTCCATAGCCAAAATTTGGTCCATCAAAACTTGTCAAATCAAGAGGAATCGAAGAAATCCCACCAAGAATGCCTCTAACCCTAGAGCCACGAAAACCCCAAAATCGAGCCCCTTTGCTCACGGATTTGGAAGGGGAATCAAAGGGAAAAGAACCACGAAGGGTTCATGCATACATCCCCCACCAAATCCCAAGGAGAAAGACCTCGAAATCGCTCCAAGAAAATCGCCAAGAAAGGGCTCCGAAAATCACCAAAAAGGAGAAACGGGAAAGACACATCCATGCCTTGAGGAACCACGCCGAATCATCTATACATACCAAAGAGGTTCATACAAGGTCTAGCTTGCCGCCCGATCATCCTTCCCTCTCACAAGATCTCACCATGAAGCTCTCAAGCTAGTCCTACGAAAATCCTAAGAAAATAGGAAGGAAAAATAGGAAAACCAAATGAGCTAGGGTTCCAAGAGATGGCTGCCATCCTCTCACCCCTTGGGTTATATGGAGGCAACCGAAAGACTAAAATACCCTTACTAGCTAACTAGGGATACATGCCCCTCGAGGGCGAAATTGGAAGTCTTTATCTTCGCACCATCGGACGGATGCCCAGCGACCGCAAACTTGCTTAGCCTCGACGCAAGCCTTGCGATCCCGACGTGTGTCCTCCGCTTCGAAGATTCCGGACTGCGTCGTCGCACACCGGTCAGACCGGTGCTCCTCACCGGTCAGACCGGTACCCACCGGTCAGACCGGTCAGACCCACCGGTCAGACCGGTCTGGAGCTGCTGCACCTCCGTCTTCGGTTCTTCGGTCTTGGCTTTGTGGATCAACCAATGAACCCAGTGATTTTTTGGTGAACCACCGGAAACCCCGCGAACTCGGTGTAGCCTCCGCCAATCACCACTCATGACTCGGCTCCCACGTAGTCCCGGCTCGACCTTGGTTTTGAGGCTCAACCAAGAAACCGTCCGTGACTTCATCTTGCTGTTCTTGCCACCATACGGCCCGCACTTGACCCCGCTGGCCACCGGGTCCCTCGAACCAAGCCTACTTGTCTTCTCCACACCTGGAGGCCTCACCGGCAACGACCTTTCACGCTTGTTCTTCACCTGCACCTGCACCAGTCAAGCCGCAACCTGCATCTGCAATACTTAGCCAAGAATCAGTCCACACCACGTTGTCAATCACTCATCACACCAGGAAGCGACCATCCACCGGTCCTCGAACCACACCTGGCTCTCATGACCTCCTTGTGGACGATAACCATTGTTGTTGCCGTTCATGTACATCACATCCTCCTGAGTAGCAGGGCAGTAATTCCCTGAATGCCCAGCATTACCACAGACTTCGCAAGTCATGCGAGCATCCATAGCTTGAGTAGTGGTGGCCATGACGGCCTTCTCATTGGCTAGATCATCCATTCTCTTCATCATTAGGTCCATCTTGGCGTGCAACATATCCGCTTCCTTGACGGTATGTGTACCCCTTTGACGTGGCTGGAGTCGATCATCACTCCACCCTTGATTGGTAACCATCTTCTCAATCAGTGTAGTAGCTTCAGTAATAGTAAGAGAGAAGAAGGCCCCTCCAGCTGCAACATCAATATGGCCTCGGTCTGTCGGAGTTAGCCCATTATAGAAACTCTGAAGAATAAGCCAGTTGTCCATCCCATGATGAGGACACGCCAGGATGTACTCCTGGAGCCTCTCCCAAGCTTCTGGGATAGTCTCATTCGCTGCTTGCTGGAAACTTGAAATTCGCCCCCGAAGGACATTGGTTTTGCCTAATGGAAAGAACTTCGCGAGGAATGCTGCGGAGCACTTTGCCCAAGTGTTAATCTCTGCATGGTTAGCATAGAACCACTGCTTCGCCTTTCCCAAGAGTGAGAAGGGAAACAGTCGCAGACGAATAGCATCTTCCTCCACTCCTCGTATAGTGAAGGTACTACACAGTTCCAGGAACTGCTGCAGGTGGGCGCTCGCGTCTTCATTAGACTTGCCACAGAATGGGTTAGCCTGTACCATCGTGATTAAGCCAGTCTTGATCTCGAAGTTTCCATTCCCAGTGTTGATCACAGGGCCTGTCGGCACCTGGTAAGCAGAGGGAGCGGAGAACTCGCGGAGAGTCTTCTCGACAGGGTTGGCCATGGAAGTTGATGCAGATGGCACAAAGGAAGCTGGGTCGACTTCTGAGCGTTCACGCAAAGGAGAGCCGAAATGAGTTCGTGCCTTCCTTACGAGTGACTCAGGATCTTCAGTAAAATTTGGTGGTAAGTCGAAACCAGTCATGCACTACCTGTCTTCATCATCAATAGACAAAGAAGACAATCCAAGTTAGCCTGTATTGAGAACTGTTTTATTCCTGTCATGATTATAAACATATGCAAAGTGTTGATATGTCATCCTTAAGACTTCCCCGGCAACGGCGCTAGAAATGCTTGTTGACATTTCTTAACGCAATCACCTAAGAACAGGTTTGGAACCCATCCTGGTGACAGCGCCAGAAATGCTGGTTGGTAATTCTTAACATTACAAGAGTCCGCAAGCGCACGGAAGTACCATTGTAGCATTTCCCCAAAGGAGTATTCCAAAGGGTATCGAATCCAAGGAAGGCATTGGTGGATTGACAAGTTCAACACTATTGCAATGAGTATAGATCATAGACGGAAATAAATCAGACACTCAAGTGCAGGGGTAAAATATGATAATGGGGGTAGTGTGATCACACACACACTCACTCTCTCTCTAAGGGGTCCTAGGCATAGGAGGTAACATATGAGTTAGTTCTAGGTTCTTATGCACTATACACATAAAGCTGGTAGGAACGAGTTAGATACACTAGCGTTGAAGAACATTGACTTAAGCACCCAGGTACCACGGGGAGATAACCTCCCGCGTTGCTTCTGCACAACTCCGGTTGTTATATTTTAGACTCCTACAGCTTATCCGAATGTGGGAAATTTCAGAGGGACCAACGGCTGTCACTACCGCGGCCTACCCCAAGACAAACTATGGGATAAGCTCATAAGTAAGGTAGCTACGCAACCCAAGCACCATGCTTACGTTGTTAGCCGGACTTGACCGGCCCGGGCTATTGTGACCCAGGTCAAGCCACCAAATAAACCAGCCAATTACACCGAGTACCAAAGTTTAAGCACAGACTTCATACAACGCAGTCATGTCATCTAATTAGATCAAACTAGGTTATGTACACAAACGGATTCGTGTTTTCCTATGTCTGTTCAACTGGATCAAAGGGTCGTGTTCTCGTAGAACACGAGCCTCTAACTTATGAACAAACACCAAAAACATGTGAAAGTCACTCGTCAGGTGGATCGAAAGGCCTTGTTCAACAAGAAGAGGAGCCTCTAAATGATGAACAGGTGAAGAACAAAATATCATAAAGAGAAGAGGCCTCGAAAGCACACATCTTCTTCACATGAGAAGATAGACCCTTTTGAGCAAACCTTCTCAAGAGAACACACTGTGGAGCTTGCATCCATCATGAGTGGGGAATGGTTAGAAGAGTCAGAGCTTTCCTCTGATGTAGTCCATTTGGATTCACCTTCTATACCAATTCAATGTACAATCAATGGAACCCCCTTTGATGCCCTTTATAATCCAGTTGTGGGAATCAATTTAATGGCCTTATCCTTTTTCCTTCAGTTTATTAAAAACAAGCCATTATCTCCCACAACGAAATTATTAAAGTGCTCCTCAGGACAAATTATTCAAAGTTTGGGAATTCTCTATGTCTTACCTATTTCAGTTTACGACATGCCAATTCACCTGAGCTTTCACATTTGTGATATTAAGGAGTTCGATCTTTTAATAGGCTATCCTTTAGAAAAACTCCTTAAAGAAGGACACACAGGGAAACCTGATGTTTGCCTAGGCAAAACCATTAAAGTTCCCTTACACTTCTCACATTCGATCCATACTAAGACCGAACCCAGTCCTGAACCTGACCCAATGGAAGAGGTGAATGAAGCATCCCTAGAACATTTCGTAGAATCCAACCAAGAAGATGTCACTGAATTCTTCATCGAGGAGGAAGAAGAAAATCCTACAGAATCTGAGGCCCTCGATGAAACCGAGGAACCCTCGAGACCTCCCATTGAGCTTAAACCTTTACCACCTGGTCTTAGATATGCCTTTTTGCACAATGATTCTGAGTCTCCTGTGATCATTAATGACCAACTCACTCAGGAAGAGACTCATAGGCTGATAACCATCTTAGAACAACATCGCTCAGCCTTTGGCTACTCGCTCCAAGACCTTAAGGGCATCAGTCCTGCCCTTTGCACTCATCGCATTCCTATAGACCCTGATGTTCTACCATCTAGAGAGCCACAACGAAGACTCAACAATGCGATGAGAGAGGTAGTGAAGAAAGAAGTTCTGAAACTCTTACACGCCGGGATTATATATCCTGTGCCACATAGTGAGTGGGTGAGCCCCGTGCAAGTTGTGCCTAAAAAGGGAGGCATGACAGTTGTGAAAAATGAGAGGAATGAATTAATTCCTCAGAAAACCGTCACTGGTTGGCGTATGTGCATAGATTATAGAAAATTCAACAAAGCCACAAGGAAAGATCACTTTCCACTGCCCTTCATTGATGAAATGTTAGAGCGGTTGACAAATCACTCTTTCTTTTGCTTTCTTGATGGATATTCTGGATATCACCAAATCCCAATCCATCCCAGTGACCAGAGCAAAACCACTTTTACATGTCCTTATGGAACTTATGCTTATCGTAGAATATCTTTTGGGCTATGTAATGCTCCAACTTCTTTTCAAGGATGTATGATGTCTATATTCTCTGATATGATTGAAGAGATCATGGAAGTTTTCATGGATGATTTTTCTGTTTATGGAAAAACTTTTGATGATTGTCTAGAAAACTTGGATAAGGTTTTGCAAAAATATGAAGAAAAGCACTTAGTCCTTAATTGGGAAAAATGTCATTTCATGGTTAGAGAGGGAATAGTGTTAGACCATCTAATTTCTGAAAGAGGAATTGAGGTAGATAGAGCTAAAATAGAAGTAATTGAACTACTACCTCCACCTGTTAATGTCAAGGGAATCAGAAGTTTTCTTGGCCATGCTGGTTTCTATAGAAGGTTTATAAAAGATTTTTCTCATATTGCTAGACCTCTTACAAACTTGCTTGCCAAAGATGTTCCTTTTGACTTTGATGATGCTTGTCTTAAATCTTTTGAAACTCTAAAACATTCTCTTATTTCTGCACCCATTATACAACCCCCTGATTGGTCTTTACCTTTTGAAATTATGTGTGATGCAAGTGATTATGCTGTGGGGGCTGTTTTGGGGCAAACAAAGGACAAGAAACATCATGCCATTGCTTATGCTAGTAAAACTTTGACAGGACCTCAACTCAATTATGCCACAACTGAAAAAGAACTGCTAGCTGTTGTTTATGCCATTGACAAGTTTAGATCTTACTTAGTAGGAGCAAAAGTTATTGTTTACACCGATCATGCTGCTTTAAAATATTTGCTCACTAAGAAAGATGCTAAACCTAGATTAATAAGATGGATTCTGCTTCTCCAAGAATTTGACTTAGAAATAAAAGATAAGAAGGGAGTAGAAAATTCTGTTGCCGATCATTTGTCTAGAATGTATTTTGAGAAACCACAGGAATTAACCATCAATGACGCAATGAGGGACGACATGCTCTATCGGATCGCCCGGTCAGACCCCTGGTACGCAGATATTGTTAATTTTATGGTTGCAGGGTATGTACGACCAGGAGCCGACAAGAAAAAGCTTATTTACGAGAGTCACCATCACCTGTGGGACGAACCATACCTTTTTCGAGTATGCTCTGACGAGTTACTCAGGAGGTGTGTACCGGCAGAAGAAGGAATGAAGATCATTGAGAAGTGCCACTCATCACCATATGGAGGTCATTATGGAGCTTTCCGCACACATGCAAAGATCTGGCAAAGTGGATTTTTCCGGCCAACCATGTATCAAGACACAAAAGATTTCGTACGAAGGTGCAACTCCTGTCAGAGGCACGGAAACATCAATTCCAGAAATGCCATGCCACTGACAACCAACCTTCAGATCGAGCTCTTTGATGTCTGGGGAATTGATTACATGGGACCATTCCCAAAATCCGGAAAATTCGAGTACATCTTAGTGGCAGTTGACTATGTCTCCAAATGGGTTGAAGCCCTGCCATGCAGATCTGCTGACCACAAAAGCTCAATAAGAATGTTTGAAGAGACAATATTTCTGAGATTCGGTACGCCAAGGTTAGTGATAAGTGATGGAGGATCCCATTTCATCGACAAGCGCTTCGAGAAATACCTCATGAACCATGGGATCCAGCACAATGTTGCTACTCCTTACCACCCGCAAACAAGTGGTCAAGCAGAGACGTCCAATAAGCAGATCAAGAACATTCTACAGAAGACGGTGGACCAAATGGGGATAAAATGGAAAGACAAGCTACCCGAAGCACTTTGGGCCTATCGGACAGCTTATAAAACCCCCATTGGAATGTCTCCCTACCAACTGGTCTACGGGAAGACATGTCACTTGCCGGTTGAGCTAGAATTCAAGGCTCATTGGGCAATAAAGAGATGGAACATGGACTTTGAAGCAGCCAGAACAAAACGGAAAATGCAACTGTCCGAGCTAGAAGAATGGAGAGAGAAGGCGTATCACAGTGCCAAGATCTACAAGGAAAGAACCAAGAGATGGCACGACAAGAGAATCATAAAGAAAGAATTCAACCCAGGCGATCAGGTGTTACTTTTTAACTCCAGGGTACGACTCTTTGGGCACGGGAAGCTACGAAGCAAGTGGGACGGACCATACAAGGTGGTGAATTCCTCGTCACACGGAGCCGTCACTCTTCAAGACGACGAAGGTACGTTATTCAAGGTAAATGGTCAACATCTTAAAATATTTTTAGAGCCCAATAAAGAGTCTGAGGATTTAGATGAAATAGATTTCTTTTGTTTTCCCACGAATATTAATTTTAGGCCGTAATGGGCTGTCGTAGGGTTTTTAAGGATCAGCACACGGTTAGAGCACCCCACGCTGAAGATCGTCGCGAGACGACATGGTAGGGGGCCGACCGACCTCCTCACTGGGCCGATCGGGCCCTGCCCGCCGCCTCGCGCCGCCAGCTTTCGCCCACGCTATCTCTAAGGTGCTCAGTTTTGGAAAAACTTGTTCGGGGATCTTTTACGAGATATCCCGTAGCCTTCCCAAGCTAGGTCAACCCCCTTTGCAAGTCCGTGACCGATATATAAGCAGGGGCAGACCTCCACCTTTTTCTCATCCCAAAGCCTCCCAGTACCAGCAATAGCCGACAAGCAGCTTATCCCCTTTAGCTTTGAAGACAAGGCGGTTGTTCCTTTCGAGAAGGAAGCAAAGCCGCTAGCCTCCTTGCCTCCTGATCTCAACCCTCTTTCGCTGTTCCTGCCTAGTCGTCCACGTTCGCCGCCACCGCCTAAAGAAAGCAGGTAGGTAATGTACGCTCAGCCGTACGATCGCCGTCGTGAAGCAGCTCAGAAGAAGCCGATCCGTGTTCCTAGCTACATGGATCTGAAGAAACCAAGGGATGGAGAGCGACTCACTGATGTGCGCATGGACAAGCATGGCAACACAAGGGTGCATAAGTACACCACCTCCTCAAGCCGTGTCACCATCGACGGAGTTCGTGCCAAAGAACCTCAAATCAAGAGAATTCCGGTCATCGAAGCCAGCCAGCGGATGCCGCAAAAACAGAAGACCCGGAAGACCGTAGCTGAGCTAGCGCAGGAAGTAGCAAGCCTGGCAGAAACTTGCAAAGAGATCCACCGCGTCAACACTTCCCTCACCAAGACCGTCCTCAAACTGTTAGAATCAAAGAAGCGAAGGGACGATGAGGAAGACCATAGCCGCGACCTTAAGAAGGGCAAGCACCCTTTGTAAACACCTTAATTAGAGAGCACATTAGTGATAGTTAGTTCGAGTTAGTTAGTTTGCTTTAGTTGTTAGAGTTGTTTAATAAAGTGCTCTCTCTTTTAATAAAGAAGTATTCCACAAGTTGAGCTATTTTTGCCTATATATATATTTTCTGGATATGTTTTTGTCTCCACCATACTGTGCATGCAAGATAATAGAAAACAAGTGTGGGGGAGAAGAACAGACGACCAAACGGCTTCTTCCATGACCAAAATCAAGAAAAACGGGAAAAGCACAGAACAAATGACTCGCACGACGAACCACGGCAGAACCCAGTTCGGCCACGTCTCGTCCACCACTCGGTTTGCTTCCTGAACTTTTTAAATTTTTGCAATTTGCTTTCCGTTTCGAATTTGAACAAAGATGCCCTGCTAAAATGTCCTAATAACCTAAAAGATAAAGTTTCACATGTTTATGCTCTTAGAAATATTTATTGCTTTTGGGATGATCAGAATGAGGTTAGAATAATGAGAACCATCTTTCTTTTATCTTGTCTATGGAGAGTGCTTTAAAAATCATTAGCTAAGTTTCTCCTTTGTGATCAATAATATATCTCAGCAGAGCTTTCATTGAAAATAAACTTGATTAAATGCTGCTTACTTGTATTGAGCTTTGTCAAATCTAGAGCTATGTTGAAGTTTTGTCTAAGTCTATGATCAAGATCACGTACACTGCTTTCACTAAAGTATCTATGCTCTAAGATTTTTGATCTCTGTCTCGCATATCATGAAAAAAGGTACAGCTAAAAAAAAAGAAGAGAGAAAAAGCCAAAGAAAGAAAAGAAAAAAATTATGAGTGGAGAGAAAAGTGAGAGAGAGGAGAAAATGGACAAGTGTTCTACGGGTCAGAAGAACCCCCCTCTCAGAAAAAAGGCATAAAAAAGAGAAGAATAATGGACATGTGTCCGAGGGTGAGTAGGGCCCACTTCTCTAAAATAATAAGTGAGAGAGTAATAATGGACGCATGTCCGAGGGTGAGTAGAACCCAACTCTCCACAAAATAGCTGAATACCTTGTTCTAAAAAATGGGAAAAGATAGAAGATTCTAAAGTCGGAGCAGTGATTTTTAAAATTTGACACACGCACATATCTTGATCTACGACCTATGACAGGCCTCTTCATGGATACAGATTTTGACCCAGCAATATATGCAAAGTAAGTCTGCTACATCTTTACATTCTAAAAACTTCACATATATTTGAGAGTATCACAAAGGAGTAAGCAAGGCTGCATTTTCTTTTAAAAAAAACTTATTCAAACTCTCTCCATTGACTTGATTTGAGAAATAAAGGTGATCTGTTTCTAAGTATGCTCAGATATTCCCTAAGTACAGATATGACTAAGGAGTATAATTATGTTGATTCTTGTCTCTACGGTTGTAAACCATCCTTTTATCGAGGACGAGTAAAAGCCTAAGTGTGGGGGAGTTTGTTGGCACTTTTTATCTATAAATATTTCCCCTCACATTTACTAGAAAAAGGACTAAAATATAATTAGATCACCTTATTAGGGTTTATATTGACAATTTCCACGAGTTTTGGTGAATCTATGAATTTACAGGGACTATTCAGAAAATATGCAAAGAAACCACTCTAGAAGACTCCAGAAGGCTCCGGAACTCAACGTGACTTAGCACCTAAGAAAGAAGCATCTAGAAGGATCAACGACCCACCTGGCCGAAGTGGACCCCGAGGGGGGCCCACCCCAGCCCGATGGGCCTGGAGGTGGGGCCGGTCGGCCCCCCCTGGCGCCAAATGGGCCCAGCTTCCGGAATGTTCTTCCACCGCCTATGAGAATCAATCTAAACCACAAGTTAAGGTCGGTTTGATCGTACGGTGCACGTCATCTCCTCCGGGCTATATAAGCAGACCCCCTGACCCCAGGGCAGACAACAATTCATTCTATCAGATCCTCCATGCCTATCTGAGATTAGAGCTCTAGATTAGAATTAGAGTTGGAGAGTTAGTATCAAGTTGAGAGATTAGAGCCACGATCTATTTAGATCTAGCTAATCTTGTTCAAGAGGATTAGAGAGCGGTAGAGGCGAAGCTGAAGGAAGGCCCGGACCTGTCGGTGTCTCCTCTTCATCTTCTACCTCTGGGATCAACTCCATTGGAGCCTGATCCTGAGACCTTGTGGAAAGATCGACTTCTTATTCAAGTGAGTAACATTGTTTTTATTGTTCTTACGGTTCATAACTCTCTGAGTACTTTAATTCCTGTCGCTCTTGAGTTAAAGTTGCATGTTTAGTGTAAGCGTGGTGCTTAGACTAGCTAGCTTATGAATGCCTTCTATATTCCGGATCGTGTGGTAGAAACGAGAAGTGACCTTGTTCCCGTCTGTCCTTTGCAGTCCACCTCCCGTCTATAGAAACCGTAGGACTCCCCCCATAGATTCTCGGGAGGTTCCCTTTCCTAAGTGTGCCTTCAGACAATCACCCCATAAGAACAATATAGACATAGCTTGTGAGAATAAGAACCAGACATCCTTAAGTTTTCCTTATCTCTCTTTCTGTCAAGTCCTTGATAGCTACTCAGTGATTAGTTATATACCTTAGATACTCTCTTTTCCATTCTCCTTGTGGATTCGATATTTAAAACCCTCTCCCGGGTGGAATGCTCACCGGTATCCGTGCGCTTGCGGATTATCCATCATAATATTTCTGTAGGCTTAACAAATACCAACAGAACACATGAACAAATCACTCATGTATACTAACACAACTTTATATGAAATAGATAAATAACTGAAGTAGATCAAAGTCATACAAATGAAATAAGATACAAGAGAACTCATACCTAGATCCCAAAGTAGACTTGGAACCTGAATTAGAACTACTCTAGTCTACCTCCTAGCCTTGAGACTAAAAGTGAGAGAGGTGTTGCAAGTGTGGATGGTTCATAAGTGAGCCCCCTCTCCTTCTATTTACAGGCCCGGGAACCGGCGAGGAATGGATGCAAACACCCCGGGAGTGGCCTCTAGGACCAATAGGGAAACACCACGTGGAAGGCCAGGATGAACCGAGCCAAGGTCCGTTCGGCCGAACCCTGGGGTCGGCCGACCCCCTGGTGGGCCCCCCTGGCCTGTGCTTTCTCCAGGTGTCTGCCCTGTGGGTCCTAAGGTCGGTTCCCGGTGTCCACCCTGTTTTGGCGCGATTTGCATGCCTTTGTGGGCCCATGGATCCATGTGACGTCCACGTGTCACACTCTGATTCGTCGGGGGGTGCTTCACTTGGATTGCTTGCATGGCATGCTTGCATGGCTCCCTTGTTGGCAGCTTTGCATGCATGGCATCCTTGTTGGCAGCCCACCTAGGATGAGGTGATGTGGCATGGACCATAGAAGGTGAGTTTGTCACTCTTTTCCCGCTTATTTTCCTGCAATCAAATAATCTCCAAGGACAAATGGAACTACATTATTCTTAACTAAATACGTGTAAGAAATGCCTTATGCTCCTTTCTTCATGAGTATATTGACGGCTAAAGTAGGTACTTAACAGCAGTCAATAACCACGCTATAGTATTTATCTGGGGTACAGACGTGGTGTCTGGGCCCTGGTTTTCCTGCGAAGACCACGTACGTTCGTAGCGTAGAGGTAGGCCGCAGTGGTGACAGCCTGTTGGGCCCTTTGCAAACCCTCTGCGTTGCGTACCGAGTTGGGCTCGATGTCAGTACATTGGCCTCTCCCTAAAAAGTTAGGATGTGCTGTCGCCCCACGGGGATGACTGAGACCAGACATGTGCATCTTGAGAGCTAAGTCCCTTAAGGATGTGCTTCTCGTATCCCGACCTATCCCAGCGGAAGCTAGTGTCCTTGGATAGACCCTCTCTGGTTACTCTCCGTCCTAGGAACGAAACCCGACGGGAATACTCATTCGCCTAGTGAGAAGTGCTACATCGGTGTATCCGTGCGCTTGCGGATTCGTTCGCACTCGTCAGTGTACCCGGGAGTTTCTTACATGCTCACGCTAGTGCGCCAGTGGTGGTGACGTTAAGAAATGCCAACAAACATTTCTGGCGCCGTTGCCGGGGACGGCTGTTGTTAACCTTCGAGCCCGTCTATCCTCGTATTTATCTTTTTCCTTTTTCTTCTACCTTCACCCCCGTTACCCCTTTTGAGATATCCCTTTTGTTTTCCTTACTTCTACCTCTACCCCCGCTACCCATGGAAGGTTATCCTTGTAAACACCTTCCACCATCGAGGAGTGAACCCTCAGAGCCATCTTTGTCAAGACCCACTCTTACATCTGGCTGCTGGCTTCGCCCCTCTCTCATGAAGCTAATTCAGGACCTATCCTTCTTGGGGTTAAGTCATGAGAACCCCTTTGATCATGTGAGAGACTACGAGCATCTGATTGAAACTCGGGGTAAAACCGGAGAATCACCAAATGCTCGGAAAAGAGAGTTTTTCCCGCTATCCCTCTCCGGGGAAGCACGGGATTGGCACCGTTGTTTTGGTAGAGACTACCTTACTTGGGAAAGGATGAGAGCAGCTTTTTGCTCTCACTTCTTCCCAATACGACGTGTCATCTTGCTAAGGGCCAAGATTCTCTGTTTCAAGCAATGTGAGGAGGAATCACTAGGAATGGCATGGAATCGTTTCGCCTCCGCGGTGGAAGATTGCCCAGTCCTCTACATTCCAGATTGGATGATGCTCCAACACTTCTGGTTTGGATTGCGGAAGGATGATGCCATGAGGCTTAATGCTCTCTCCGGAGGATCCTTTGTGCACCTAGATGCTGGCGAGGGAAAAGAGATCGTGGAGAATCTCCGATATTTCAGCTCCCCTTGCATTTTGGTCAATGAGGTACCCACCAGAGAAAATGTTGGGCCACCTAGATCCATCGTCAGCCGAGTCTGAGGTTTCATATCCTCTCTGTCTGAACTCTGGCTGAAGATGTCATTCCTGAATAGCAGGAGTCTAAGGGAAAGATTTCGTGGTGTGAGATCTACCCTTGGGTTCCCCTCTCGTGCATCTTCTTAGACCTTCTCCCCGAGACCTTGTATCGTTGGAGGACGGAGAGAGTAGTTCGGAAAGAATGATCATTCCCGGCCAGGATGACTTGTTCGATCTTCACTACTATCTCCTAAGGAGGGTATGAGAGGCTTATCATGTTTCTACGTCGAGGTTTCAGCTGAAGTGCCTTGCACCAAAGTTTCGTATAAACCAAGACATCGGTCTCTACTTTATAATCCATTGGATTCATCCATCAGACCGAAGGAACACGATTATTTACCGATCGAATGGAGTACATTCACTTTTTATCTCAAGCACATCGATCGATGCCGATCAGTCAGGAGAAACTTGAACTTCGTATCTTATGCCTGACTTGATTGATGCCCAATGGGAGTTGCACTTTCCAGCTTATCCATAACCTCCCATTGGAAGCTTAGGCCAGACCTTGGGATGTTTCCATCGCTTTGATGAGAACATCGAACCCTCTGCCTAAGGTAGGAGCGAGTTAAATCTCGTTCTTCATCCGAACTCTGGTTCCTGATCGTACACCAGCTTCCGGAAATCCATGCTCTATCCTCTTTGAAGGCCGAGTGTCTTTCTGAGCTTGAGTTCACTCGGAGATCGGTACCTATTGGTGAAGCACTAGCCTCAGTGCTCGATCTTTTCATCTTCGAGTTCCGTGACCCCAGTGCTACAGTCCTCGAGTCCCGTGACTACCTCAGGGATGCCTCGGCCTCTCTGGGATGATCATGCTTGCCTTCAGCTTTGATCCACCTTTTTGGGCTCGAGTTCGTATATGCACTACCCTTGTAGATCAGAGCTCATCATCAGATCAACTTTGTCTGCAAGAAGATGGTCATAAGTTGAGACAGGAGATCACAAGACACCCGCATCCTGAGTACTCTTGGGACTCATCTCGTTTCCCCAGGAAGAATTATCCCTCGGGTATCTTGTGGACCGTGGTCATGCAGAAGAATGAAATTGTCAAAGATAAAGAGGAGTAGGCAAGGGATCATAGGAAGGCAACACCATCGTGGCGACACGATGGATGCTTCATGATTATTGTCAGAGGTTCCTACACTTTTGACGAACCGAGTATGTTGCCAAGGTGAGCTCCCCCAGATTCTCTATGGTTATATCGTGGCTTGGCCAAGGTTGTTATATAGTGGAGGATGAATTTTCAACCTCCACCCTATCCTAGCCTTAAGCCTAAACCAACCTTGCCATCTCGGGGAATCCACCTGGGCCTTCGATCCTGAGACTTGCTGGAGCCCACACGAGAAAGGGGAGGGCCAGAGGGGCGGTCGAAACCCTGGTGACGCCGCCTCCCTTCTTGTTTCGCGTGTGCATCTCATTCTCCTCCAGAAACTTGCTCTCTGCCGCCTGACGAGTTTTCACATCGCAAGAATCCATCTTCTCTACCTCACCATCCTCAGCTCATCACCGCATCCATGGCCGGACGGAGTGTTGTCCCCTTCGACGGCTCCACCTCGTCCACTGGTCCCGGGGCGGGAGGAAACCCCTCCATCGCTACTGCCACCGATGCGGACCTCGCGATGGTGGTCGGAGTCCTAGATGTTCCTCCACTGGCCACCATCCCGCCAGGCGGGAGGATTCTAGGCACGCCGCCATCTAGGCGCTCTGCCTCGCATGGGAAGAGGCACATGAGACGGGCGGCCAGCCCCTACGAAAGGCCGGCCACGGCTCAGCTTCGCCCCAAGGGTTTGCCGCTCGCTCCACCTAGCACACCTAGATCATCGCTAGCTGGAGGGCAGACGAGCTCAGCGCAGTCCGCTCCTTCACTGCAGCCGCCGGTGACCATTAAGCCGGTACTGCCCAAGGAGAAGGCTCCTGAGGCACGCCCAGCTCCAGTCCTGTCTGAGGAGGATGAAGATCTTGGCCTGGACGACGGATTGCCACCGCCGCCCTACACTAGGAGGTCCAGGGAGAGGACTCGGGCAACTGGGCAGCCCCCTAAGCTCTCTTCCATGGCCAAGCTGACCCCGCTGATGAAGGAACTAGAGGCCAGCAACGAGAAGCTCAGGGCTGCTTACTCAGAGCAGAAGTTGAACCTGGCCGAGCTGAGAGACGACATGTGCGACCTTCGCCGCGGCCTTTGTGCGAAGATGAGGAGGTTGTTCTCAGCTACAGGGCATGCGGCCCTCTATGATGCCGAGTAGTGGGGATTAGCCCCAACTTTAGTTCATTAGGCGCTAGTCTAGGTCTAGGTTTATTTCCCTTTATTCCATTTATTCCTTTGCATGTGTGTAAGCGCCTAATCATTTTGTTTCGAAAACATTTGGATTTGAATAAAGTGGCTCACCGAGCATGTAACCCGGTTTAGCCACCTTTGTGTCGTTACTTTGGTCTTTTTGATTTAGAGGACATCTAGGTTCGAGACAGTGTGGGGGAAGAGCCACGACTCTCCCAATGCAGGCATGACATTTTTCATATGTACCCACTGTGAGCACTTCGCGCTAGATGATCGATCACCTATAGAGAACCTGAACGGGACCCGCACGAGTTCACTCCTATGGAGAGCTTCTCACGGTTCATCTCTCATGCATAGCATCGGTTTGCATCTCGACAACTCACTCTCTTTCATTCCTAAGTTTTATAAGCTATATCTGTCTATCTCTAAACTAAAACTCGAATGATGATGCTTAAAATCACCCAGCTTGCTTGATACCTGAGTAGACTTACATATGTTTTATTCCTTGTTATCTACCTGATGCTTGTGAGCTATAACCTTCTTAAGGACAAGCATGTTCACCTAAGTAATTGATGAGTACGATATGGCTGGATGATATGATCTGTTGCTCTGATGACTAACTCTCTTGGGTTGTTTATTTTAAAAACTCAAAACCTCTCAGAAAGGCTCCTTTTTGATATGCCTCTGTCCCATTAGAGCCATATGATCTTCGTAGGCAAAACCCTTAGATTCATATGCTGCTTGTTATTGCGTTGAGCCTTGTCAAATTCTGTGACCCTTGTGAGAATTCTTTTCATTACTTTCATGATCAAGACTCATGTGCACCCCACCTTTTTCCCCTTGCTATGCTTCTACACTGGAAGTTAGCATTGTATCATTCAACCATTACATGAAAATAAAGCTCCATATGTGGTGTGAAAGAGATGTGGGCTATGAAAAAAAAATTACACATGCCCAAAGCATGTTTGAAAAAAAAGAGAAGAAAAGAAGAAAGGATAGCCGATGTCCAAAATAAAGAAGGAAGAAGGAGAGGGATGGTCATGCAAAAAGGAGTTCCATAATTTTGATGGTAATAACTAGTGACCATTCCGGGGCTAGTGTCCACCTTACCATCAAACCACAGTTCTCATCATATTTGTATGGTAATATCTAGCACCCATTCCGGGCCTAGTTCCCACCTTGCCATACCCACCATATCCATACCGGTGCACATCTTGATCCGAAGGTATGATTTGATTTTCTCTGTGGATCCAGTCTTTGACTTTGCAAAATATGTGATGCAAGTATGTTTTCTCTTTACCCTACCCTGAGCTCCACATATAGTCATCATTAGAAGTAGGATGAAGAAAGGCAAATGCCTTAGTGAGGACATATACACATTGAGCGATCTGAGAGAATCAAATGAGGAAGCCACCAAGAGTTTTGTTTATGAAAAAAAACTTGCAAAACCCCAAGGTGTTTATCATCAGGTGCATAAGTGACTTGATTCACAGTTGTTCTACTTTTCAATCACCCAAGGGAACATGATAGCCACTACACAGAGGTTCACAGGAGCAAGGTATGACTTGGAATATCTCTTATGTTTGTCTTTCTCTTTGGTATTCATGACCCACTTGGCTTAGTTTCCCCTTCACTCGGGACAAGCAAAGGTCAAGTGTGGGGGTGTTGTTGACGGCTGATAATTGTTGACACTTCTGAACGTCGACCACTTAAGAACAGATTTGGAATTCGTCCTTAGCGTCAGCGCTAGAAGTGTCTGTTGGCACTTCCCAATGTCACAACTAATTGGCGCAGGTTAGCGTGAACATTAAGAGTTGCCATAGGTTTAATCTAAACGATCATGAACGAATCCGCAAGCGCACAGATAATCCATTGTAGCATTTCCCCAAGGAAAGAGAGTATTCCAAGGGTATCGAATCCAAGGAAGGCAATGGCAGATATCTTAGACTTATGCTTTTGCTCTGAATAAACCAAGAGATAGATATAGGGAAAACACACTCAAAGGCAGGGGTAAGATAAATAATATAAAGGGGTAGTGTGTCACCTCAAATCTATCTCTACTCTAGCACACTACGGCTTAGGGGGAACATACGAGTTAGCTCTAGGTTCTAATGTACTAAACATACAAAGCTAGAAGATACAAGAGATAGGCATGAGTATTGCATGAGGGAAACATGGTTCAGCACCCAAGTACAAACGGGGAGCTAGCCCGCGACGACCAGCACTCTACGAAACTAGACTTTAGACTCCTACAGCAGGTACCCCAGTGCGGAGGTTGCCCTAGGATCCAACAGGGCTGTCACCACCTGAGGACCGACCTCTCGTTACGGGGGGTATGCTCATAACTATCGTAGCCAGACAACCCAGGCACCATGCCTACATTGCTGCTAGACCTCACCCGGCCCGGGCTATTGTGACCCAGGGTGAGAGCCACCAGAAGACTGGTCAACTAGACCGAGTACCGTAGCTTGAACACAGACCCCATGCAACACTCCCATGCTATCTAACAAGATCAACTAAGGCTTGACATACGAACAGATATGAACTCTGTTATGTCTAATCAACAAGATCAAAGGGTCGTGTTCGTGAAGAACACGAGCCTCTAACTTATGAACAAACACATAAGGAAGGAGTTTATCACCCTTCAAGTGGATCAAAAGGTAGTGTTCACGAAGAACACGAGCCTCTAAATGATGAACAGAGGATGAACTCAAGAACATATGAAGAATATGATCTACCATAACTTTATATGAAATAGCTGAATAACTGAAGTAGATCAAAGTCATACAAAGAAATAAAGATAAAAGAGAACTCATACCTAAACTTCCAAGAGGACTTGGAACCTGAATAAGAGCTACTCTAGCCTACCCCCTAGCCTTGGAAACTAAAAGTAAGAGGAGAATGAGAGAGTGGTGTGTGAGAAATAGGAGCCCCTCCCCTCCTATTTATAGAGGAGGACAAGGCTTGCTCGGACGCCCAAATGGCCCCTAAACACCCGGGAGTGAAGCAAGTGACCAATGAGCAACCACCACGTGTAAGGACCAGATGGGGCGCCACTAAGGCGGTTAGGCCGATCCTAGGATCGGCCGACCCCTTCGGGTGGCCCCACCTGGTGTGCTTCCTCTGAGTGGCTGCCCTGTGGGCCCTATGATCCATCCTCGGTGCATGGCTTGATTTGGTATCCGAGGTGGGCCCTTTGATCCATGTGAAGTCCATGTGGCGTCCTCTGATTCGTCGGTGAGTGCCTCCCATGGATCGATGACGTGTCTTGTCATGTCTCCCTTGGTGGCAGCCACCTCCTCAGCTGAGTTGGCATGGTTTCTTCATAGAAGTGGAGTTTCCTTCTCTTTTAAGGGGTAAATCACCTACATACAATTAATCTCCAAGGACAAGTGGAACTACATTATTCAAACCTAAATGCTAGTAAATAATGCATATGCCTCCATTTATGTGAGAATATTGAGGGTTGGAAATGGTGAATTTCCACCGTCAACAAACTCCCCCAAGCTAACCTCTTGCTCGTCTCGAAGCAAGACATTAGAGACTTAGGTTGGTTGATCAGGAGTTGCTACAATGTTGTATTCTCAACTTACGGCAAACATACAGCAAAGTACTCTACCAAGAGTTGAACAAGTTGGCAATGTTCTTACCTTTCGCCTGATACGTGGGACATATAGCTTCACCTGCCTTGGGCGGTTGAGAGACAGAATGGTTATATAGAGAATGCATAATCACTCATACCTTGATCAGCTTAACAATCAGGAGGTTTTGCAAATTTTTCAAAAGAAAAATCAGAGTTCCTCAAATGATACTCTCCGATCGCTCAAAGGTGTATGTTTCCTCACCAAGGCATCAATGCTGCCTTTCTTCACATCCTACTCCTAATAGGCTTTATGTGGAGCTGTAAGTAGGGAAGATGTGGCATACTTGTCTCTCATATATTGCTAAGTCAAAAACCGGACCCTTGGAAGAAACAAACATACATCCTGATCAAGATGTGCATATGTGTGTGATGGATATGAACATGGCAAGGTAGATACTAGGCCCGGAAATGGGTGCTAGATATTGCCATGTTTTATACGAGGAAATGAGGGATTGATGGTAAGGTGGACACTAGCCCCGGAGTAGGTACTAGTTATTACCATCTATATGGTGGAACTCTTTCTCTTGCACATATCAATCCCTTTTTCTCCTTTGAATTTTTTTTTCCGAGACTTGGGCTAGCTCTCTTTATTCATTTTTACCATGCTTTTGAGCATGCTTTTTTTTAAGCTAGCCCTTTGTCTCTCTTGGAGATATTTGGAGAGGGATGAATAATGCAAAGATACATAGAGTTTTATTTATGGAAGAATGCATAAGCAATATGGAATAAATGATGAATGCTTAACTTCCAGTGTAGAAGTTTAGCATGAACGTGTACGTGATCTTGATCAGGGGAGTATGAGTTCTAATAAGGGTCACAACAATTTGACAAAGCTCAATGAGAGAACAAGCTGCATATGTGGAGGCTAAGAACTAGAATCTACATATGGCCTTGGATGGGAAATTCTCATCATTGAGGAACTCATCATGTTTTGATTTTTTTTTCAAAAAGGAAAACTCCGGATGTCAAGCATCACTAAGCACAAGATCATAGCACTCTATTCTACCATATCATGTCTCACAACAACTTAGGCAAGGATCATGCTTTTTGCTACCCACAGTTTTCAAGCTAAGGTTTGAACATACAAGCCAACAAGCTCAAAACTTAGGCAGGATACAAATTTGTAAGCAAGACATACGAGGAGAATAAACAGAGCAACTATTCATCATTTCAACCATAGAGGCAAAGCATTCTTACTAAGCATATCAAACCAAACTAAGCAAATGATGAAAGCAAATAAATATTTTTGGTCTTTTTATTTTGCAGATTTTTTTTGGATTTTCATTTATAAGATATTCTGAAAATGAAGGAAGATACAAGTTACCTCAGGATGGGGGTCCTCCCCCAAGCTAGCTTCAGGCTCACTGCGGAGGAGGGTAGAAGAAACCCTGACTCATCCATGTACTGCCGCTGATCTTGCTGCATGTGTGCTCTCTTCGCCGCGCTCCTGGTGGACCTGCCTGAAACACTAGCACGACGGCTTTCCTCTTGTGTGACAAGGGGAATGGTGAGTGACTCCGAGTTATACAATCCAAACCCCGGGTTAGGTAACGGGATTTGATTTGCATAGCCCGAAAAGAAGAAAGTCAAAGAATCATTTGGGCCCCTCTTGAGTATATGCCCCTGGATCAAGTATGCCTCATCAATGAGAACTCGGGGCGTCCTGATGAAGGGTACGGGATTCCCGCTAAGAACCCCGAGTCTAAGAGCAATACGAGTCACCAAAGCCGTACACTCAATAGGACCTAGCATCTTGAAATTCGTCATCCACTACCGAATCATTGCTTTAACGGGAGCGACCTTGATCTGGTTGACAGCAGCGTATAATAGCATCATCTCATCGCTGCGCACGGGCCGAACATCCTCTCGTGGAAAGAGAGTGATGGCGAGCCACTTGTGCCACAGGCGGAGAGTGGGATGCACGATATCATTGCACCGAGGTACAAACTTGCCACTGTAAACAAGACCAGAGATATCTGCCCAGAAAGATTCCCGAACATAACCCTCACAAGCTCGCTTCAAAGAGACAGCACAACGAGGACTAAAACCAAGAAGACGACTAAGATCCTTCCAAGAAAGACGATAATCAGTCCCGAAAAGACGAAACAACGCCATCCGGGGTCTCGGCAAGAGAGCAACGAAACTGGATGGTGAGGGGCCGAGAGCCAAGCTCTGTGACCGGCGCAAACTCCTCCCAACCAAGAGCATTCCAAATAGAAGCGAACTCGAGATTCATACCTATTTTCTCCATGAGAGCCGGGTCGAAGTCCCTGGTGTGGGCGAAGACTCGGTCCTTCAGGAGAGCATAGGCTTGCTGCTCTCGATCGCCCCGCAAGCTGAGGTAGGGGGTGTCGTCGACGACCTCCTCCGTGGCTTGTGGCTCGGCTTGCTCCTCTTGCTCTTCTTCATAATCCATCGTTGATGGGCTCGGCGTCAGCTCGGCGGGGGTGGATGCACTCGTACTTGCCCGCGAACGGGAGCGTGAGCGTGTCACCCTCCTGAGAGTGTTTGCCGCCCAATTCATGCTAGCACAACAACAAGGGACAACAAGAGCAACTCGGTGATGGGTTAGTAAAATCAAATGAAGTTCTTACCGAGCTTGCTCCACCAATAGCAATAATTTTCAGCAACACAATAGAGAGACCACTTGATGATCCAATCTTGAGCAAGAAATCCAAGAAAACCAAGAGAGCAAGGAGTAGAGAGGGGAGTGTGAAATGAAATGAGTTGAATGGGTGAAGAACACCCCCTCTCGGGTCCAATTTATAGAGCAAAGGGGCAGCACACCACGGGATAGCCATTGGGCAACGGCTAGGAGCCGTTGGCCAAGGCTGGGCCCACATGGCCGTTACCAGGGTTCGGCCGAACCCTGGTTCGGCCGGCCCACTGGTAGGCCCGGTGCTGGCCCCCTTTGGTTGGTGTGCTCCCAACGGCTATATGAAAATATGCCAAGGTGCACCGGCTAAAGTTTACTCCAGAAATTGCCCAAATAAATTTTCTATGGTTTTCAAACTCAGAAATGATTTCCAGAATTTTTATTTTGAAAGGGAAAAGGGCTAGATAAATCTAGCATGCAAATGCAGAGTTTTGGAAAATCAAATATGCAATTTTGGAAAGGGAAATTTTGGAAAGGGAAATATGAGATAAATACCAGTTTTAACTTGTTTGGTAGAAAGGACCCATCATTTTTTAGTCCGACGAGTTGGACTCTTCTCAGCGATCAATTCCATTCAGCACCCCACTCCTGAGAAGTAGAGGTTGGTGCCATCTCAATCTTCTGCCACTCTTTCCGAATTTTCTTTAACCTCTTTGACGGAGATTTCTTCCTTAGGGGTGAAGGCTCCGTCCTTCCCCCAAGCTGCTCAACACTATCTTGCACCAAATAGCATTGCTCTTCTTTGTCCTGAAACTTGAACTTCAAGTTCCTCTCCCCAATTGAGAAACGGATGATACCGGATCCCACATTGATTCTAGCTCGGACATCACTGAGAAATGGTCGCCCAAGGATAAGCGGCATTCCTCCCTCGTCATCCATATCGAGGACCACGAAATCCACGAAGACATAAGAGCTCTTGACCTTAACCAATAAACTCTCGGCAATTCCTTCTGGATATCGGATCGTTGAATCAGCGAGTTGGATAGTCTGTGCTGTTGGAGAGAGAGCTAGATATCCCAGTTGCTCAAACATGGCCTTGGACATGAGATTAACACTTGCACCAAGGTCACAAAGAGCATGCCTGATCTTCTTGTAATAGATTGTGCACGTGATAGTCGGGTAGCCTGGATCTTTCTTGTGCACCACTGCTGATTCCTCCCATGGATCAGGAATTTGTTGAATGGCCTTTCCTGCATAGTCAGAGGCACGTGTCTTCCTAGGTGGCTTACCCCACCTGGTTGACACTACACTAACATTTTCACAAGAGGATACGGGTTGCCCCGGGATCCTCCCGTTATCAGGAGATGGAACCAAAGCAGCCAGCTGAGCCAACTGGGTTTCTAACATCTTGTTGAAACTCAGCTGACTCTTTTGGGCAGAAGAAAAACTATCAAGCTTAACATTGAGGCTTTCCATAGTTTTATCAAGGGCAGCTAGCTTCTCGTTAATACCTTCATTAATCTTAGCTTGCCCAAAAACAAGATCTCTCAAGGATGGTTGGTTAGGATTGTAAGAATTACCTTGGTTACCTCCTTGATAATAAGGGCGTTGTTGATTCCACGATTGGCCTCCTTGTTGAGATGGACGATAACAATTGTTATTGCCATTCATGTACATCACTTCCTCCTGAGTCTCCAGACAATAGTCGACTGAGTGCCCAGTGTTGCCACAGACTTCACAAGTCATGTGAGAGTCCATAGGCAAAGAAGTAGTGGCCATGGCAGCCTTCTCGCTGGTGTAGTCATCCAATCTCTTCATAAGAAGATCCATCTTGGTAGTAATCATGTCTGCTTCCTTGACAGTATGAGTACCCCTCGGTCGTGGTTGGAGTCTTTCATCACTCCACCCTTGGTTGGAGACCATCTTCTCCATGAGCAATTTAGCATTGTCAACAGTGAGTGAGAAGAATGCTCCTTGAGTAGCAGCATCAATATGGCCTCGGGCTGTCGGAGTCAACCCATTATAAAAACTTTGAAGAATGAGCCAATCTTCCATCCCATGATGAGGACAGGCCAGGACATATTCCTGAAGCCTCTCCCAAGCCTCTGGGATAGATTCACTTGCTGCTTGCTGAAAATTAGAAATCCTTCCACGAAGAGCATTGGTTTTACCCAATGGGAAGAACTTCTTGAGAAATGCCTGTGAACCCTTGCTCCAAGTGTCAATAGATTCCTGGTTCGCGTAGAACCATTGCTTAGCCTTTCCCAAGAGGGAGAATGGAAATAGCCGTAGACGAACAACATCCATATTTGCACCCCTGATGACGAAAGTGATGCACAGCTCTAGGAATTGCTGCAGATGAGCATTGGCATCCTCATTTGGCTTACCACAGAATGGGCTAGCCTGTACCATTGTGATTAGACCTGTCTTGATCTCAAAGTTTTCAGTCCCCACTGCCACCTTAGGGCCTTGCAGCACCTGGTCAGCAGAAGGAGCTGAGTACTCACGAAGTGTCTTCTGGGCCATAGCGTTAGACGCAGATGGTACAAAGGAAGCTGGTTCGCCCTCCAGACGAGTACGACCAGGTGAGCCGAAATGAATTCGGGCTTTCCTCACAAGTGACTCGGGATCTTCAGTAAAATTCCCCGGTAGGTCGAAACCAGTCATACACTACCTGTCTTCATCATCCAAAGATAAAAGAAGACAATCAAGGTTAGCCTACATTGAGGGTTGTCCTAACCTACTCAGAGTTTATAAACAGATGCAGAGCATAGTCAAGATAATCCTGTGCCTTCCCCGGCATCGGCGCCAGAAATGCTTGTTGACACTTCTGAACATCGACCACTTAAGAACAGATTTGGAATCCGTCCTTAGCGTCAGCGCTAGAAGTGTCTGTTGGCACTTCCCAATGTCACAACTAATTGGCGCAGGTTAGCGTGAACATTAAGAGTTGCCATAGGTTTAATCTAAATGATCATGAACGAATCCGCAAGCGCACAGATAAACCATTGTAGCATTTCCCCAAGGAAAGAGAGTATTCCAAGGGTATTGAATCCAAGGAAGGCAATGGCGGATATCTTAGACTTATGCTTTTGCTCTGAATGTAAACCAAGAGATAGATATAGGGAAAACACACTCAAAGGCAGGGGTAAGATAAATAATATAAAGGGGTAGTGTGACACACACACCTCAAATCTACCTCTACTCTAGCACACTACGGCTTAGGGGGAACATACGAGTTAGCTCTAGGTTCTAATGTACTAAACATACAAAGCTAGAAGATACAAGAGATAGGCATGATTATTGCATGAGGGAAACATGGTTCAGCACCTAGGTACAAACGGGGAGCTAGCCCGCGACGACCAGCACTCTGCGAAACTAGACTTTAGACTCCTACAGCAGGTACCCCAGCACGGAGGTTGCCCTAGGATCCAACAGGGCTGTCACCACCTGAGGACCGACCTCTCGTTACGGGGGGTATGCTCATAACTATCGTAGCCAGACAACCTAGGCACCATGCCTATGTTGCTGCTAGACCTCACCCGGCCCGGGCTATTGTGACCCAGGGTGAGAGCTACCAGAAGACTGGTCAACTAGACCGAGTACCGTAGCTTGAACACAGACCCCATGCAACACTCCCATGCTATCTAACAAGATCAACTAAGGCTAGACATACGAACAGATATGAACTCTGTTATGTCTAATCAACAAGATCAAAGGGTCGTGTTCGTGAAGAACACAAGCCTCTTACTTATGAACAAACACATAAGGAAGGAGTTTATCACCCTTCAAGTGGATCAAAAGGTAGTGTTCACGAAGAACACGAGCCTCTAAATGATGAACAGAGGATGAACTCAAGAACATATCAAGAATATGATCTACCATGACTTTATATGAAATAGCTGAATAACTGAAGTAGATCAAAGTCATATAAAGAAATAAAGATAAAAGAGAACTCATACCTAAACTTCCAAGAGGACTTGGAACCTGAATAAGAGCTACTCTAGCCTACCCCCTAGCCTTGGAAACTAAAAGTAAGAGGAGAATGAGAGAGTGGTGTGTGAGAAATGGGAGGCCCTCTCCTCCTATTTATAAAGGAGGACAAGGCTTGCTCGGACGCCCAAATGGCCCCTAAACACCCGGGAGTGAAGCAAGTGACCAATGAACAACCACCACGTGTAAGGACCAGATGGGGCGCCACTAAGGCGGTTCGGCCGATCCTAGGATTGGCCGACCCCTTAGGGTGGCCCCACCTGGTGTGCTTCCTCTGAGTGGCTGCCCTGTGGGCCCTATGATCCATCCCCGGTGCATGGCTTGATTTGGTATCTGTGGTGGGCCCTTTGATCCATGTGAAGTCCATGTGGCGTCCTCTGATTCGTCGGTGAGTGCCTCCCCTGGATCGATGATGTGTCTTGTCATGTCTCCCTTGGTGGCAGCCACCTCCTCAGCTGAGTTGGCATGGTTTCTTCATAGAAGTGGAGTTTCCTTCTCTTTTAAGGGGTAAATCACCTACATACAATTAATCTCCAAGGACAAGTGGAACTACATTATTCAAACCTAAATGCTAGTAAATAATGCATATGCCTCCATTTATGTGAGAATATTGAGGGTTGGAAATGGTGAATTTCCACCGTCAACAATAATTGCCATTTTTATGGTCGTCAACTCCTGCAAATTGGAGCATGAATTGCACATTCACACTAGAATAGGAGCTTAAACTCATACTTTCCACCAGTGTCGATGTCTATTCAAATGCAGGTATTTAGCATAAGAAATGAGAGGAATCCATGCACTTTCACTCCACTCCAATCCAAGGCACTCAATTGCTGGCCAATCAGGGGCTGCCACATGGATTCTCCTGGATCCATGATGTCACCAATCCATGTGAGGGACTCTTGACGAATCATACGCTGCCACATCAGCATCACATGGATCCATGGACCCACTTTGCCAACTAAACCGCCAGGAAACGTGCCATGCACGGAGGAGAGGCACTAGGGCCCACATGGAAGCGAGCCAGAGGAAGCACAAGCCAGGAGGCTGGCCGGGAGCTTCGACTGACCCTAGGATCGGCCGAACCGACCTAGGGTCAGTTGATCTCCCCCTCCACGTGTTGCTTGCTTATTGGTCCTTAGCTGCATCCCGGGGTGTTTTGGAGCACTTGGAGCCTTGGAGCAAGCCACTCCCTTGTTTATAAATAGAAGGGGAGGGGCTCCATTTCACACACACCACCAAGCTCTCAAGTTCCACTTCTCTCTTGTGTAGCTCTCTCTCCCTCTCTCTAATTCTGCCCATGTGAGGCAATTCTCACCTCTATGTGGTAGAATGGTGATGAGGAGAGATCTAGATTAGGATTAGTTGAGAGGTAGAGTAGGGGTGAGGAGTGAGTTGATGTCCTCGTGGATGCTTGTTCTTCATTTAGATCAAAGTGAGAATTTCAGCATTTCTTATTTAGACTATAGTGGACATCATGCATGCTTGAATTGTTCTTGAGTTCTTAGCTCGTTCATAAGTTAGAGGCTTGTGTTCTTCGTGACACAAGGCTTCAATCCTTTAGAGCTAGCTCAGTAGATCATTTACGTATTTGGGTGCTCTGATCCTGTTTAGCTAAGTGAGTCCGCTGTATCTCGTTTGTTGGCATCCATAGCTTCCTTTCTACTCCGTAGCTCGATGAATAATAAGATGGTTTGAATCTGATCTTTCTCTAGTTTGTGGGTCTGTATCTATACGGTTGCTATAGTGTAGTTAGCGAGTCGACAGACGTAACCGCGCTATAGTATTTATCTGGGATACAGACGTGGTGTCTGGGCCCTAGTTTTCCTGTGAAGACCACGTACGTTCGTAGCGTAGAGGTAGGCCGCAGTGGTGACAGCCTGCTGGACCCTTTGCGAACCCTCTGCGTCGCGTATCGAGTTGGGCTCGATGTCTGTACATTGGCCTCTCCCTAAAAAGTTAGGATGTGCTGTCGCCCCACGGGGATGACTGAGACCGGACAGGTGCATCTTGAGAGCTAAGTCGCTTAAGGAAGTGCTTCTCGTATCCCGACCTATCCCAGCGGAACTGGTGCCCTTGGATAGACCCTCTTTGGTTACTCTCCGTCCTAGGAACGAAACCCGACGGGAATACTCATTCTCCTAGGGAGAAGTGCTACAACGGTGTATCCGTGCGCTTGCGGATTCGTTCGCACTCGTCAGTGTACCTAGGAGTTTCTTACACGCTCACGCTAGTGCGCCAGTGGTGGTGACGTTAAGAAACGCCAACACTTGGCTGCATCCCAGGGTGTTTTGGAGCATTTGGAGCCTCGGAGCAAGCCACTCCCTTGCCTATAAATAGAGGGGGAGGGGCCTCATTTCACACACACTTCCAAGCTCTCAAGTTCCACTTCTCTCTTGTGTAGCTCTCTCTCCCTCTCTCCAATTCTGCCCATGTGAGGTGATTCTCACCTCTATGTGGTAGAATGGGGTTGAGAAGAGATCTAGACTAGGATTAGTTGAGAGATAGAGTAGGAGTGAGGAGTGAGTTGATGTCCTCGTGGATGCTTGTTCTTCATTTAGATCAAAGTCAGTACTTCGACATTTCTTATTTAGACTATGGTGGACATCATGCATGAATGATATGTTCTTGTGTTCTTAGCTCGTTCATAAGTTAGAGGCTTGTGTTCTTCGTAACACAAGGCTTCGATCCTTTAGAGCTAGTTCCTTAGTTCAAGTATCTGTTTGCATGCTCTGATCCTGTTTAGCTGAGTAAGTTTGTTGTATCTCGTTTGCATCCAAACCTTTCTTGCTGCTCCGTAACTTGATGACTAGTATGATTTGATCTGTTCTCTCTCTAGTTCGTGGTCCCGTATTTATACGGGTTGCTATAGTGTTGTTAGCGGGTCGACAGACGTAACCACGCTATAGTAGTTGTCGGGAGTGCAGACGTGGTGTCTGGACTCTGGTTATCCTACGAAGACCAAGTGCATTCACGTAACGATAGAGGTAGGCCGCAGTGGTGACAGCCTGTTGGACCCTTTGAAACCCTCCGCGCCTGTGTACCGAGTTGGGCCCCGTTGCCAGTACATTGGCCTCTCCCTAAAAAGTTAGGATGGGCGGGCACTCCACGGAGAGGACTAATAGAGGATAGATCCATCTTGAGAGTTAAGTTCCTTAAGAAAGTGCTTCTCATATCCCTACCTATCTCAGTAGTAGCTGGTGTCCTTGGATAGACACTCTCTGGTTACTCTTTCGTCCTAGGAACGAAACCCGACGGGAATACTCATTCTCCGAGGGAGAAGTGCTACAACAGTGTAGCCGTGCGCTTGCGGATTCGTTCGCACTCGTCAATGTACCCAGGAGTCTTTTACACGCTCACGCTACCACGACGCCTAGCGGTGACGTTAAGAAACACCAACAAGCATTTCTAGCGCCGTTGCCCGGGATGACTGTTGTTAACCTTACGAACCCGTCTATCCTAGTATTTATCTTTTTCGTTTTCTTCTACCTTCACACTCGTTACCCATCGAGATATCCTTTTTGCTTTCTTTTCTTCTACCTTTACCCCCGCTACCCATGGAAGGTTATCCTTGTAAACACCTTCCACCTTCGAGGAGTGAACCCTCATAGCCATCTTCGTTAAGACCCATTCTGACATCTGGCTGCCGGCTTCACCCCTCTCTCATGAAGCTAGTTTAGGACCTATCCTTCTCGAGGTTAAGTCATGAGAACCCCTTTGATCATGTGAGAGACTACGAGTGTCTGATTGAAACTCAGGGTAAAAGCAGAGAATCACCGGATGCTCGGAAAAGAGAGTTTTTCCCGCTATCCCTCTCTGGGAAAGCACAGGAGTGGCATTGTTGTTTTGGTAGAGACTACCTTAGTTGGGAAAGTTTGAGGACAGCTTTCTGCTCCCAATTCTTCCCGATACGACGTGTCATCTCGTTAAGGACCAAGATTCTTAGTTTCAAGCAATGTGAGGAGGAATCACTAGGAATGGCATGGAATCGTTTTGCCTCTGCGGTGGAAGATTGCCCAGTCCTCTACATTCCCGATTGGATGCTCCTCCAGCACTTCTGGTTTGGATTGCGGAATGACGATGCCATGAGGCTTAATGCTCTCTCTGGAGGATCCTTTGTGCACTTGGACACTGTCGAGGGAAAAGAGATCGTGGAGAATCTCCGGGATTTCAGCCCCCCTTGCATCCCGGTCAATGAGGTACCCACCAGAGGAAATGTTGAGCCACCTAGATCCATCATCAGTCGAGCCCGAGATTTCATATCCACTCTTTCTGAACTCTAGCTGAAGGTGTCATTCCTGAATAGCAGGAGTCTAAGGGAAAGATTTCATGGTGCGAGATCTACCCTTGGGTTCCCCTCTTGTGCATCTTCTTAGACCTTCTCCCTGAGACTTCGTCTCGCGGGAAGATGGAGAGAGTGGTTAGGAAAGAACGATCATTCCCGGCCAGGATGACTTGCTTGATCCCAACTACTGTCTCCTAAGGAGGGTATGAGAGGCTTATCGTGTTCCTACGTTGAGGTTTGAGCTAAGGTGCCTGGCACTGAAGTTTTGTATAAACCAAGACATCGGTCTCTGCTTTATAATCCATTGGATTCATTCATCAGACCGAAGGAGCATGATCACATACCGATCGAATGGAGTGCATCCACTCCTTATCTTAAGCCCATCGATCGATGCCGATTAGTCAAGAGAAGTTCGACTCCACACCTTATGCTTGACTTGATCGATGCCCAATGGGAGTTGCATTTCCCAGCTTATCATAGCCTCCCATTGGAAGTTTAGGCCAGACCTCGGGATGTTTTCATCGTTCTGATGAGAACTTCGGACCCTCTGCCTAAGGTAAGAGCGAGTTAAATCTCGTTCTTCACTCGAACTCTGGTTCTTGATTGTACACCGGCCGTCAGAGCTTATGTTCTACCCTCTTTGGAGGCTGAGTGTCTTTCTGAGCTTGAGTTCACTCGGAGATCAGTTCCTATGTAGGAGCACTAGCTTCAGTGCTCGATCTTTTTATCTCCGAGATCTGCTACCCTAGTGCTATAGCTCTCGAGTCCTGTGACCACCCCAGAGCTACCTCGGCTCTCTGGGATGATCATGCTTTTAGCTTCGTTATCCTTTGGACTCGTATTTGCATATGCACTAACATTGCAGATCAGAGCTTATCATCACATCACGCTATCTGCAAGGGAGATGACCATGAGTTGAGACAAGAGGTCATGAGACGCCTGCATTCTGAATTTTCTTGGGTCTCATTCATTTTGTTTCCCTAAGAATTATCCTTCGGGTATCTTGTGAACACTAACCATGCAGGAGAAAGAAATTTTCAGAGATAAACAGGAGAAAGGCAAAGGACCACAAGAAGACAACACCATCGTGGCAACACGGTGAACACTTCATGATCCCCATCAGTGGCTTCTACATTGTTGATGGATCAGGTATGTTGTCAAGGTGAGCTCCCCCATATTACCTATGGTTATACTAGTAGCTTAGCCAAAGTTTTTATAAAGTAGAGGTTGATTATTCAACCCCAACCTTATCCTAGCTTTAGCCTAAGCCAACCTTTCCATCTCAGGGCATCCACCTGGGCTTGTGACCTTGAAGCCTGCTTGAGCCCACACGCGAAGGGGGAGGACCAGAGGGGCCCACCTAGGGTTGGCCGAACCCTGGTTCGGCCGAAACCCTAGTGCTGCCGCCTCCCTTCTTCTTTCGCGTGTTCATCTCTTCCTCCTCCGGAAACATTTTCCCTGCTGCACAACGAGTTTCGAGTCGTGCAGAATCCATCTCCTCCACCTCACTTCCTCAGCTCATCACCGAACCTATGGCTGAAAAAGGCATCGTTCCCTTCAGCGGCTCCACCTCATCCACTGGTCCCGGGGCAGGGGGCAACCCCTCCATCACCGCTGCCCCTGCAGCAGACCTTGCGATGGTGGGCGGCGTCCTGGAGGTTGCTCCACTCGCCTCCATCTGTTGGGGCTATAGAAAAACCTCACCTACGGGCACCGGGGGTTTGCCAAAGCTAAATGAACTATTGGGCTTCGGATCCTTTCCGGGTAAAATAAGAGCCACGAGCTCCGATAGTGTTTTCCTTGAAACTAAAGGTTGTCTCACGCCCGCAAGCACAAGGAGCCAACAGGAGATAGCGAAGCCCGGGGCTCCGGGGCGGTTGATCTGCTCCACGAGCGCATAACTCTAATGGTTTCTCTTTCAGGAATAGCTAGGGCGTAAGGGCTCCGGCACTTTTTTCATCCATCAGCTAACCATGAGATTTGCCTTTATTGCAAGGTGTGTCATTGCAGGAAACGACCCGAAGCCCCCGATCGAGAACAGTGAGAGGCGAAGGTCCCAGCTTCGACCTAGAGCCAAGCCGGCTCGTCACTCCCACTCAGGAATGCTCCGAAGCTCTGAGCTGTAGCGAGAATGAAGCACCAAGAGGAGTAAGATGACGAAGCCCAGGGCTTCTCAAAGATTCAAGCGCGAAGACCCGGTCAAAAGCTGTTTCAACACGGAACTGTCTCCGGTCTTCGCGGTGCATTTTCCGCTCCACTGTCTTCGGCGCGATTTGCGCTCCGCGAACTACGGCGTTAAATCCGCAACATGTGTAAAAAACCAAGTTTGCCCTTGAATATTCTTGTTAGATGTTAGGGTTTCAGGGTATACTTGGAATGTAAATTTAATCTTTTGGCACTATAAAAGGAGGCCTCCTCCTCATTGTAAAGGGATCGCCATTTTGGAAAGTGAAGAGTGTAATATATTGAGCCAAGCTGACGGTTTAATGTGACTGAATTGAACATGTTGATTGTGAACTGTTCGTCGAGTAACCCCATCTTTGTCCGGAGGGGCGCCTTTGTTGGGGACACAAATCCTCCGGACAAAGATGGGGTTACTCGACGAACAGTTCACAATCAACACGTTCAATTCAGTCACATTAAACCGTCAGCTTGCCTCAATATATTACACTCTTCACTTTCCATAATGGCGATCCCTTTACAATGAGGAGGAGGCCTCCTTTCATAGTGCCAAAAGATAAAATTTACATTCCAAGTATACCCCGAAACCCTAACATCTAACAAGAATATTCAATGGCAAACTTAGTTTTTTACACATGTTGCGGATTTAACGCCGTAGTTCGCGGAGCGCAAATCACGCCGAAGGCAGTGGAGCGGAAAATGCGCCGCGAAGACCGGAGACAGTTCCGTGTTGTAACACCCTAATTTTGCAAAAATTTGATTTCAATAAAATTTGAATAGAAACAATGCTTTGATAATAAGGATCATAAGGTGTGTTTGGATTTTTAGGCATTTAAATATATTTTTGAAAATTAAATAAATAAATATAGGAGTTTAATGTTGCATACATGCTGGAGCATTGTTTTTGAATGGTTGAATTCAAATTTGGATTTGAATTCATGTGTTTGAGTTGTTTTAAAAATTCAAAAGCTTTCTTTTAAATCTCCCTACCCTTCTACCCTTTCTGGCCGTTTTCAGTTTCGGCCCAGCTGCTGTAGTCTGCAGGAGGCCCTTCTACTCCTCCGCTCGTCCGCAGCTCGCCCTGGCCCAGCTAACTTTCGGCCCGAGCCGGCCCGCGAACCCCCGCACCACCCGCAGCCGCTGCCAGGTGGGGCCGTCCCATCATCCCCAAGCTCCCGTCTCCGCCCCAGACTTCGCCCGCGCCGCCGGAGTTCCTCTTTCCGCGCGCCGCCCGAAAACCCTAACCCGCCGCTGTCGCTGTCTCGCAGCCTCGCCACCGCTCCTTCGACGAGAAGCTGCTCCAGAGGATCCCAAGGAGGTGAGCAGCACCCCGAAGCCACTTGTGCAAGTCCGGGAGCTCTACAGAGCGTACGCGAGATCGCCGGAGTTCCTCTTTCCACCGCCGCCGCGTCGTCGAGCCGTGCGCCGCCGCCAGTCGCCGAGCCGCCTCCCTGAAACCCTAGATTTGATCGCCGTCGCGCTCGCTTTCTCCCAGGACGCTTCCCGTTGCAAACCGAGCACCCTAGCTCGATATTGCTTGAGCTCGCCGGAGCTCTGCCCGCAGCGCCGCCGCTCGCTGCCGCTTGCGCCGCCGCCTCGCGCCTGCACAGCGCCGTGGCCCTTCGTTTCTGATCTGACGGTCCAGATCTATTCGGGGTGAGGTCAACCAGTCAGCATAACGGTCAAAGGCTGCTTGACCGTGGCGTTTTGCAGAAAAAACCCTGCGCTTTCTAAAATCCCAAGCCGGTCCTTCCACCATATAAAAACCCTTGCAGATCAGTCCTTTTCCTTTTGTTTTAGCCCCTGGCTTTTATAGAAATAGCTACTGAGGTCCAGTCTTAAGTTTTTCCACCTAAGCCCTCCGGTTTATACGTTTAATTACGTAATAGCCCTCGGTTTCTTGCAGTTAGACCCCTGGAACCTTAGAATCTTCACAGTTATGCCCCTGTACCTTCTTCTAGCCATATCTTTTCCATTTTAACTCTATTTTTCACGTTCTTTATGTCCAAAAGATCGTATCAAAGAGTAGAATAGCTTTTCACCCCTGTTTTGCTTTGATAATATTGTTTGGTGATTGTTTCTTATTTTATTCTATTGTTTGCTTGTATGTACTTGATGTGATGCGTAGAGAATGTTTGGGCTGAAGGATTTGAAGACCAAGAAGCTCAAGTGTCTGAACAGAAATAGGGATCTGCTGAAGGCAAGTCTACCTTGATGCATACCCGTTTACCTATACATCATGTATTTAATTCACTGTTCTTACTTTTGCTTGCATTAAATTGATGGGACCCTTTCTAAGGACATGAGTAGATTACTTTTACCCCTTTACCTTGAACAACCTGGGTATTTATTTTTATTGTTGGGTAGCTCTCGCTATGCTTAACTTGGTGGATGGTATTAATGAAACTTTGTGAAACTTGATTTATTTATGCTATACTTTCATTAATACAAGATCACCTTGTTTAATTGGAACATGGAGCGACCACCCAGGATAACAGTGCAACCACAAGGGCACATGGCTCTGCCTTGGCTAATTAATTAGTGACTCTAGTGTTGGGGTGATCTTACCTGATAAGGGCAAGGGGGAGCACCAGTGGGGTATAGACTCGCTCTAGTAGGGAGTTGGTCTTGGCTAAGTCACGGTACCTACTAGGGGACTTTATACTCTGCAACGACTCGGAACCTTCGCGGGTTGCTTCACACTGGGGAAACTTTGTAAAGGCCTCGTAGCGTCCCTATGCAATCACACCTAGGTAGTGTGGTATGATGCTTGGCCGGCATCGCATGGTTGGGTTTAAAGTTCCTAGAACTTTTACACGACTTGCGGTGAAAGTGTACAACCTCTGCAGAGTGTAAAATTAATCGATTAGCCGTGCTCACAGTCAAGAGCGGCCTGGACCCTCACATGATTAATCTATGGAAGTCAATGAATAACTTGATGCATCTATCTTTATTTATGTTGTTTATTTCTCTTATGTTAATTGTGGGTTTGGTATAAATTTACACTTGCTAGTATTATTGCTGCTAATAAAACTTGACCAATTAAAATGCTGAATGCTTAAACCCATCAGCCTCCACTATAAAGCCTTGCATGTTATATTATGGTTCCACTTGCTGAGTACGGCATGTGCTCACGCTTGTTTTCAATATTGCAACGACACTACTCGGATGCTGTTCAGACTTGGAGAGATCTGAAGATTTCCCCGGAGACTTCGACGAATTCTAGGCGGGCGTGCCACCAGTCAGCTGCCTGTGGTGTTGACCCCATCCGCTGCGTTGCTACTCGTTAATAATTAGTTCGTTTATGAGACATTTTGGTATGTAATAAAGTTTAATACTCTCTTTACGTTATGGCATTGTGTTTTGGTTATCACTGAGTCGTTATATGTGTGAATTTTGATCCTGGCACACATATAATATGAGCATTCGAATTTGCCTTTAAATTCGGGTGTGACAAAGTGGTACCAGAGCCGTGTTAACTGTAGGATGTTAGCCTAGTTAGAAAATGGTCGTACTTAAGGATTATAATATCTTAGAAGCCATTCTTGCCTTATGCTTGCTTTATTTCTAATAATTTCATCCTTGCTTTATCTCATCCTTGATCTCTACTTGGTTCTCTCCTTTCTAGTATCTTTTCTTGACATCTATCTCATCCATCACATGTTTCTTTTTAGATGGTTCGTCAGTTGCAGACATCCCGTACAGGCTCTTTTCAGTTTCCCTGCCATTTGGGGGATCAAGATTATTACTATTATCCTATGGAGAGTAGAGAACATGAAGGGGACACTAACGAGGAAATAATGCTGGAAGCACCACCTGCAATGCCGTCTCCAACACCTGCTCCGGAGATCATCCCAGTGTCTGATGATGAAGAGCCAGAGGAGGAACCAGCTGAGGAGGCCACTGAGGAACCTGAGGAAGACCCAGAAGAGTTGGTCCCAGAGGAAGAAGAGCGGCGAGAGGCGAGAACAGTGAGAGGCGAAGGTCCCAGCTTCAACCTAGAGCCAAGCCGGCTCGTCACTCCCCACTCAGGAATGCTCCGAAGCTCTGAGCTGCAGCGAGAATGAAGCACCAAGAGGAGTAAGATGGCGAAGCCCAAGGCTTCTCAAAGATTCAAGCGCGAAGACCTGGTCAAAAGTTGTTTCAACACGGAACTGTCTCTGGTCTTCGCGGCGCATTTTCCGCTCCACTGTCTTCCGCGTGATTTGCGCTCCGCGAACTACGGCGTTAAATCCGCAACATGTGTAAAAACCAAGTTTCCCTTGAATATTCTTGTTAGATGTTAGGGTTTCGGGGTATACTTGGAATGTAAATTTTATCTTTTGGCACTATAAAAGGAGGCCTCCTCCTCATTGTAAAGGGATCGCCATTTTGGAAAGTGAAGAGTGTAATATATTGAGGCAAGCTGATGATTTAATGTGACTGAATTGAACGTGTTGATTGTGAACTGTTCGTCGAGTAACCCCATCTTTGTCCGGAGGATTTGTGTCCCCAACACCATCCCACCGGGCGGGAGGATTCCGGGCACGCCACCGTTCAGGCGCTCCGCCTCGCCTGGGAAGAGGCATAGGGGACGGGCAGCTAGCCCGTACAGCAGGCCGACCACGGCTCAGCTTCGCCCCAAGGGAACATTGTTCGTGCCACCTAGCGTGCCTGGATCTTCGCTAGCTGGGGGCAGACGAGCACAGCGCAATCCGCTCAGTCGCCACAGCCACCGGTTACCATAAGGCCGACACCACCAAGGAGAAGATTCCTGAAGCACGCCCAACACCTGTCCTTCCTGAAGAGGATGAAGACCTTGGCCTGGACGATGGACTACCGCCACCGTACTACACTAGGATATCTAGGGAGAAGACTCGGGAGGCCGAGAAACTCCCTAAGCTCTCCTCAGTGGCCAAGCTAACCCCACTGATGAAGGAATTGGAAGCCAGCAATGAGAAGCTAAGGGCTACCTTCTCAGAGCAGAAGATGGACCTGGCTTAGCTGAGGGATGATGTGCGTGACCTCCGCCGTGGCCTCTGCGCGAAGATGAGGCGTCTTTTCTCGGCTATAGGGCACACAACTCTTTATTATGCCGAGTAGTGGGGACTAGCCCCAACTTTAGTCCATTAGGCGCTAGTCTAGGTCTAGGTTTATTTCCCTTTATTTATTTATTTCCCTTTCATTCATTTATTTCCTTTCATGTTTGTAAGCGCCTAATCTTTTTTATTTTAGAACGTTTGAATTTGAATAAAGTTGGCTCACTGGTCATGTAACCCGGTCTAGCCACATTTGCGTTATCACTTTGGTCATTTGTTTTAGAAGGACATCTAGGTTCGAGACAGTGTGGGAGAGAGCCACGACTCTCCCAGCGCAGGCACGACGTATTCTCACGTACCCACTGTGAGCACTCCGCGCTAGATGATCGATCATTCACAGAGAACCTGAACGAGACCCGCACGAGCTCGCTCCTGTGGAGAGCCTCTCACGGTTCAACCTCTATGCATAGCGCCGGTTTGCATCTCGACAACTCACTCTCTCATTTTCTGAGTTTTATAAGCCATAACTCTCTATCTCATATGAATTAAAACTCGAAAGTTGATGCTAAGATCACCCAGCTTGCCTGATGCCTGAGTTGACTCACATATGTTTTATTCCTCGTTACCTATCTTGATGCTTGTGAACCATAACCGTCTTAAGGACAAGCATGTTCACCTGAGTAATTGACGAGTATGATATGGCTTTATGATATGACCTGTTGCTCTGATGACTAAGCTCTCTTGGGTTATTTATTTTTGAAAAACACAAAACCTCTTGGAAAAGCTTCTCTTTGACATGCCACCGTCCTACCAAAGCCATATGATGTTTATAGTCAAAAATCTTATACTCATATGCTGCTTGTTATTACTTTGAGCTTTGTCAAACTCTGTGACCCTTGTGAGAATTCTTTTCGTTACTTTCATGATCAAGATGTATGTGCACATCACCACCATCATTCCCCTTGCTAAATCTCTACCCTGGATATCAGCATTGTACACAAATCTATGATTTAAACTCTACCATAAGCATTGATGTTCTCTCCTCTTGAGTCTTTTATAAAGAGGCATGGCTTTCTAAAAAAATTGAGACACATGAAGGTCCCTTGCTAAAAAAATATGGACACATGAAGGTCCACTTAAAAGGGTAGCCATGCCCTCACAAGTTAAAGAGAGAGAGACTCATGCAAAGGAGTTAATCATTTTCCGCATTCAGATGGTAATAACTAGTACCTACTCCGGGGCTAGTGTCCACCTTACCATCACCATAGTTTTCATCATATATGTATGGTAATATCTAGCACCCATTCCGGACCTAGTATCCACCTTACCATACTCACCATATCCACACATGTGCACATCTTGGTCTGATTGTATGATTTGATTTTCTCTATTGGATCCAGTTTTTGACTTTGCAATATATGTGATACAAGTATGCTTTATCCTTTATCCTACCCTGAGCTCCACATATAGCCATCATTAGAAGTAGGGTGAAGAAAGACAATTTAATGCCTTGGTGAGGACATATACACATTGAGCGATTTGAGAGAATCAAATGAGGAAGCTGCCAAGAGCTTTGTTTATGAAAAACTTTGCAAAAACCCCGAGGTGTTTATCATCAGGTGTATAAGTGACTTGATTCGCAGCTGTTCTACTTTTCAATCACCCAAGGAGACATGATAGCCAATGCACAAAGGTTCACAGGAGCAAGGTATGACTTGGAATATCTCTTATGTTTGTCTTACTCTTTGGTATTCATGACCCACTTGGCTTTGTTTCCCCTTCGCTCGGGACGAGCAAAGGTCACGTGTGGGGGTGTTGTTGACGGCTGTTAAGTACCATTTTCATAGCCGTCAACTCCTGCAAATTGAAGCATGAATTGCACATCCACACTAGAATAGGAGCTTAAACTAATACTTTCCACCAATGTCGATGTCTATTCGAATGCAGGTATTTAGCATAGGAAATGAGAAGGATCCATGCACATTCACTCCACTCCAATCCAAGGCACTCAAGTTCTGGCCAATGAGGGGCTGCCACATGGATTCTTCTGGATCCATGATGTCACCAATCCATGTGAAGAGCTTCCAACGAATCACGCGCTGCCACGTCAGCATCACATGGATCCATGGGCCCACTTTGCTAACAAAACTGCCTGGAAACGTGGCATGCATGGAGGATGGGCATCAGGGCCCACATGGAAGTGAGCCAGAGGAAGCACAGGCCAACCGGCCACCCGAGGGGGCCAGCCGACCCTAGGTTCGGCCGAACCAACCTTGGGTCGGTTCATCCTGGCCCTCCACGTGGTTGCTTCCCATTGGCTCTTGGCTACATCCCAGGGTGTTTTGGAGCATTTGGAGACTCAGAGCAAGCCACTCCCTTGCCTATAAATAGAGGGGGAGGGGCCTCATTTCACACACACTTCCAAGCTCTCAAGTTCCACTTCTCTCTTGTGTAGCTCTCTCTCCCTCTCTCCAATTCTGCCCATGTGAGGTGATTCTCACCTCTATGTGGTAGAATGGGGTTGAGAAGAGATCTAGACTAGGACTAGTTGAGAGATAGAGTAGGAGTGAGGAGTGAGTTGATGTCCTCGTGGATGCTTGTTCTTCATTTAGATCAAAGTGGGTATTTTTGACATTTCTTATTTAGACTTTGGTGGACATCATGCATGAATGATATGTTCTTGTGTTCTTAGCTCGTTCATAAGTTAGAGCCTTGTATTCTTCGTAACACAAGGCTTCGATCCTTTAGAGATAGTTCCTTAGTTCAAGTATCTGTTTGCATGCTCTGATCCTGTTTAGCTGAGTAAGTTTGTTGTATCTCGTTTGCATCCAAACCTTTCTTGCTGCTCTGTAACTTGATGACTAATATGATTTGATCTGTTCTCCCTCTAGTTCGTGGTCCCGTATTTATACGGGTTGCTATAATGTTGTTAGCGGGTCGACAGAAGTAACCGCGCTATAGTAGTTATCGGGAGTGCAGACGTGGTGTCTGGACTCTGGTTATCCTACGAAGACCAAGTGCATTCGCGTAACGATAGAGGTAGGCCGCAGTGGTGACAGCCTGTTGGACCCTTTGAAACCCTCAGTGCCTGTGTACCGAGTTGGGCCCCGTTGCCAGTACATTGGCCTCTCCCTAAAAAGTTAGGATGGGCTGGCGCTCCACGGAGAGGACTAATAGTGGACAGATCCATCTTGAGAGTTAAGTTCCTTAAGAAAGTGCTTCTCATATCCCTACCTATCTCAGTAGTAGCTGGTGTCCTTGGATAGACCCTCTCTGGTTACTCTTCCATCCTAGGAACGAAACCCGATGGGAATACTCATTCTCCGAGGGAGAAGTGCTACAACGGTGTATCCGTGCGCTTGCGGATTCGTTCGCACTCGTCAGTGTACCCGGGAGTCTCTTACACGCTCATGCTACCACGGCGCCTAGCGGTGACATTAAGAAATGCCAACAGCCCCGACGGCTGCCGGATCCATTGACCAAAAGTCGACACGAAGAGGGCGGCACACCGAAGGGAGCCGATAGCCACCACAAGTCCTCAAGTTGCCTAGGAGATGGCTTAGGCCATGCCCTAGCCACCATGGTTGGCCCTGAGTGGTGAAGCCATGGTGGACAAACCATCTGGGCTAGGAGCCTTGTCAAGGGGCATCTCCTTGATGACGCTCCAGATCTCATCCTCTGTGAAAGGGCGACCCAAAGAGGAGAGGTCTAGGCGCGGTAGACCTAGTGCCTCTAAGTCGAGGGCACAAGATCGCTCAAAAGACGTCCCAAGGATTGCGTCGTAATGATTGAATGTGACCTCCGCTTTACCTTCCTCATCCGAGACGACCGTACTGTCGATGACCAAAGAGATGTGATTCTTACGATGTCGGTGATTCACATGAAGTTGGAAAATTTTTGTGTTGGCGCCCTTTCCTTGAGCCAAAGAATGGACGATCGTTGACGAGCAATCGTATGTTCCAGAGAAGTAAACCCTAGGTATCTAAGCTTGAGGAAACGGCATAGTGCCAGCTCAGCATCCGAGAGTGTTCTCGTATCCTGAGCCGCCTCAAGCCGAAAGACGACCTCCTTAACGATCTGAATCTGCATATGAATGCTACCGTCCTTCTTTGCACTCCATCTCTTTAGCTCCTTGGCCATGGCACGAAGCAGCTGATCGACTGTAAGGAGGGGGTCAAGGTTCTCCCGAGGAGCGTCCCACGTAGTAACCACAGTTTGTGCATACCCCTCAAACTGCGGCCAGAAGCATTCAAAGCGGAAGCGTTTTTTGAGGTCGAAATTATCGTCGAACTACAGTAGTAGAGGGGCATGGTCGGAACACTAGGTGGCCATCGCCTGAAGGAAACAACGGTGGAAGAGAGACTCCCAATTAATGGAGATGAACACCCTATTAATCCTTTCAAGGGTTGGATGCGACCGCTCGTTACTCCAAGTGTAAAGATGACCATGCAAGAACAATTCCTTAAGGTCTAGATCATTCAGGAAATGCCTAAAGCGACCCATCATACGACGTGACAAGCGACCATTATTCTTGTCATCCGCCTGGTAAATGAGGTTAAAATCACAGCATAGAAACCAGGGGCCTGATAAAGAAGCACATAGCGTGCGTAACTCCTGAAGGAAAGCGACCTTGACGCTATCCTCCTGAGGATCATAGACCGTCATTAGCCACAAGGATTGGGAAGGGTTCCCGCGAAGCGCCACTCAAACGGACACCGAGTTAGCGGTAGTAGTAGAGCTAAGAATCGACCAAACATCAACATTCCACGCGACCAAAATACCATCACAAGTGTGCGAGGCGTTAAGCGTAACAAAGTCATAGCCCAAACCAAACAAATCCAACATAATAGCATCAGTAACAACGTTCAACTTAGTCTCATGTAAGCAGATAAGAGAGACACGCTCAAACCTAACTAATTCCCTAACAGCCGTACACCGTCCCCTACGATTGAGGCCGCGCACGTTCCAAACAGCCATATGTTCATTCATTTATACAATCAAAAAGCGACCACGACCATGGGGTATCCATCTAGACCGGGCAGTCACCCTCGACATGAGGCTCGTCCCAGAAGAGCTCCCTGTTCACCGTGAGGAAGTCATCGTCCTCGAGTATACAACACCGTGAGGCAGCAAAATGACTGTCGAAGAGCTCCCGAATCGCCTCACAGTGCTCGTTCGACAGACCAACTGCGAAGAGCTTCAAATACTCCTAAAAAGAAGAACAATAAGAGGTTTCATCCTGCCTGACGATGTCCAATGCCGCATCACGGCATTCTGTCCAACCGCAATGAGGTTGGGGCCTCTCGACTTGGACATAGTCGCGATACAGCTACTGCGATGTGCAATAAACCGACCGGGGGCGCCTTCGTCTTGCACCACTGCCACACATTCACTCCTCCATCGTCGATGCCGAGCACCATGCGCAGTGTAGGTTCCGCCGTTTCCCTGTCGCACGACGCCGGATGCGCACCCTCGACGCGCCACCAGTTCTTGTTCACAGACATCCAATTCTTTACCTGTGAGGTTGTGACAGACAGACGGGGGCTCGAGCCGCCGGCCAGGATCAGGGCTGGTCCTGGATTTGATGCGAACCTTGCTTGCACAGGCTGATCACTAGCTAATTCATTCTCTCGTCTCATCATCACAAGATGGCGGGTGGCATGACACGTGCCCACCAATCATGCATTTTTTCTAGAATACGCAAGAGAGCTGCGTATCATTGTATTAAGCAGAAGTGAAATGTTTGTTACAAACCACGCTCGTAGCACGTGCCGGTTCTACAACAGATATTACAATGCGGCACAACCGGCAACGAAGCAAGCACATAAGGCGACTACTCGCTAAATAGACAACCGAGATGTGTAGCTCCCGCGCTGATCCAATTGTTGCCTTCCTGTCGGATGGTGCAGAGCAACAGATGCGGAGGTGTTTCCGATCCCCTGAATACCTGGGCATTCCTCTTCTTCCACAGCTGCCAGGCGATTAGAGCAAAGAGTGTGTCGAAACCTTTCATCTTGCTCCTAGGAAGCTGGCGTCGTAGATGAGCCCACCAGCATTGAAGTGTCCACGCCTGCTGTGGTTGAAGGTGTAGAGCGCCCAAGCTGCGCAGGATGAGCCACCAGACCTGCCGAGAGTAAGAGCACAGGAAGGTGATGTGCTCCACAGAATCGTCTTCTTGATCACAAAGGCGGCACGTTGGGGAGGAATGCAGGCTGTGGCGGAGTCTCCTGTCCGCTGTCCATTGGAGTTTGTGGAACGTAAGCCATAGGAATAGCTTGACCTTTGTTGACACATCTTATCCTATATATTTATAAGTCAAACAAACATGAGAAAAGGGCATAATTGTTAATACCAACTTAGAATAGGGTGTCACTAATAGTTTTCCTGGAGTTTTGGAGAATTCTATCTCTTGCAGGGACTAATCAGAAAAAACAGGAAAAGGAACAATTCTAGAAGACTCTAGAGGACTCCGAAACTCAACGTGACTTGGTATCCAAGAAAGAAGCATCTAGAAGGGGCAAGGACCCACCGAGCCGAAGCAGACCCTGAGGGGGGCCCACCCCAGGCTGGTCGGCCTGGTGGTGGGGCCGGTCGGCCCCCCCGGGCGCCACCTCAGCCCTACTTCCAGAAGGTTCTTCCACCACCTATAAGGATCAATCTAAACCGTATGTTAGGTCGGTTTGATCGTACGGCGCATGGCACCTCCTCAGGACTATATAAGCAGCCCCCCTGACCCCCCCTGGAGAAGAGGATCTGACCTGAGGAATCCCAGATCAAGTCATCAAGTCAGAGATACTACGCCCTAGAAACACCATATAGCAAGAGTAGCTAACTAGTCTAGATCTAGGAGGAGGCAAGGCGTCTACTTGGATCCCGATTGTCTAGAAGCTGGTCGAGATACTGATCTAGCTTCGCTCTTGTAAGTTCTTCTTTATAACTTCTTTTACATTTACTGTAGAGACATATGTTCTTATCAATGATTATATTCGAGATTATATGCTTTGGTGTTTATTATGATTACATGTTTAGCATAGTAGATTTACCTTTATATTCGTGTATGGAGTCGTATAGCCCTCACCTAGATCATATGTTAACATGGGTGAGTGGTAAAGATAGTGTAAGCGTGGTGCTTATACTGTATTTACCTGCGATTGCACCCTACATGCCGGGTCGTGTGGTAGATCGTGGTGGTGACAGCACTATTGAGTCCTTTGCAATCCACCCCCCGTGTGTAGGACTAGTGGAGCCTTATACTATTTGGGTTGTTTCTAGTTTCAGCCTTGATCCTCCTGGGTAGTCTCCCCATGCATAAGTATAATAGTTCTTCTTCCATGATTGCTAAATGTATTGCACTAATCATAGTATGCATTGACGTATAGTTTAGAGTTACTAAGGAGTATCCTCACTAACTAGGCTGTGAATACGCTTCTCTTTCTATATTGACACTTTCTGGTGGTTCACTATGTTATGACTTGATCAATGCTATCATTATCATTATTTTTATGTGACTTACACCTGTTTATAGTAATTGATATATTTTGGCCACTCTACATTACACAACTGAGAGATGTGCATGTATTTGTTATTATAGATAGAAGACTTCTTTCCCTGTAGTAGAATATAAATACGATACCTGGTTTTACTCCTGGTTAAAATGCTACAATTGTATATTCATATCTGTGCACTTGCGGATACCCATTTATATATATTTTCTTATCTATAGAACCAAGGCATATGTAAGAGTACCAATCCATGCGTTTTAGTGGCACTTCTGTCAGGGATGACAACCTAGATCGAGTGTGCTATGACCCATAGCGGATATATCTTTTAGTTTATCTGAAAGCAACATCTTATATACACTTAGCATCATGTTAAGATATACCTTTGCATTTCTGACGCCGTCGATAGAGATGGATTTTATATCTATTTCTAGTCGATGACGTTAGCAATGTCAACAAGCTGGGGAAGTGAGAACACCCCAATCATATTGGGACGTCCTTTCCTTGCCACAGTCAAAGCCATCATCTACGCCGACACCGCGAAGATCGTCTTCACCATCAACGGGAAGAGGGAGAGATTCAGTTTCAAGAACAAGATCCTAAGAACTCTTGCACACCCCCAATATCCATACCCTCAAGAATACAAGCCAGCTGTCGAGAAGAAAAGAAGAGATAGAATGAGGAACAAGAAGAACAATCAACCTCGACCACACGTGGAGGAAGTTTGGATGATCAACACGATTCAATCAGAAAACGAGAACCTGTTTCCTTCACCACTGCTGCCAAAGCTAGACGACCCTGGAGTGCCATCAATCCACTGCTCCATTAATCAATGGAACTTCCAGCGAGTTGTCTGTGACACGGGATCGGGCATCAACTTTGTAGTCATGGACATGGGAGATGAAGAGCAAGATCCTCCCATAGTACTTGGGAGACCGTTCCTGAACACCACAAGAGCGATCATCTACATCAGGACGGGGGAGATCCACTTCCAGTTCAGAACTGAGAAGGTACGCTGCTACTTTAATACTTATACTGACTCTGAGCAGCCCAAGAAGAACAAGACGCAGAGACGCCTTCAGAAATTGCAACGCAAGCTGAACACGAAGTTGACGGACATCAAGAACATTGAAGAAGAGATTAAAGAGAAGTCCGCTCAGCTCCTACCAGTCAAGAACTCTGGACCTGTTACCCCAGAAAGGTCTCCTCCGAAGAAACAAGTTTGGAGGAAGAAAGACAAGAGTACACCTTCGGAAGACCAACCACTACCCACGTCACCAATTGATCAATCATCGGCTACCGCATCTATGCCACTCGTTGAGATCATTGAAGGCACCATACCAAACACGACATTCCGACGAGGTGTCATAGATGAAAGCACGCCATGGGAGTAAGTACTCGAAATTCTCGCCGAGAGGTAACTCGGTATTTATCTGAATATTTATTTTCTGCACTGCATATTTAAATTAGCATATTTCCTTTAGCATATTTACTTACCTATACCTGCATTACAAAAAGAACATAAATATGTTTTTTTGCATCTGCTCCTTAAGGCCCCATGTACTCTGTACTGTGGTGGCATAAAATAAATATTGCATTCGCATGATTTTGCTTTAGCATTCCTTTTGCATATAAAAATTTAAAAAAATATATGTGAGCACATGAATGTCCACACTTTTCAGAAAAAAAAACAAAAAGAAGTGGGCACATGAAGGCTCACAACATAATCCTAGAATTTGTTTCTTCGGGTATGTGCGAGATTAATATTTACAGGGAGAAATTAAGGAAGACCTGAAGGCAAACAAGTTCCAAGGATGAATCAAGGACTACTTCAAGATCCAGCTTGGGGGAGAGCACCCCCAGTTATCATGATAAGTATCATTATCCTATGCTTTTAATATTAGCTAGTTATATGTTTGCCTAGAGTAAAGAGTCTTAGTTAAAAGTCTTAGTGTGAATAAATGCTAGATTCTGCTAGTTGGCTTTTCTCTTTAATAATGATCTTGATGATTTATGCTTGGAAATGATGAATAGTTGCTCCGTCGTAATTCCTCTTAAATACTTAGTTTTCAGACCCTAGATTCTCCTAAAGCTTTAAATGCTTAAAGTGCTCTAAACCCAAAACCCGTGGGAAGTACAAGCTTAATCTGAGTCTAGGCGTTGAAAGATGATTCATGAAAAGTTGAGTTGTTGTTTATCATATTCCTAGAGATGCTTGATTCCTGGTTTTCCTTTTAAATCATGAAAAATTTTACATGATGAGTTCCTGTGTTTGTGATCCTTGAGAGCTTGTCATACACATCAAGATCATTCCACTCCACCAATTATGTTGCTTCTAACCCGGAAGTATGCATTCTCCATAATCCATCAAGCCACAAGCCATGTTATAAAATAGCTCATGCAACTCTTGGATATGTCTCTCTCAATATGTCAAAAAGATTATGGGGCTACATTCGAAAAAAGAAGAAAAAAAAGAAGAGAGAGAAGAAAAGGTGAGATGAGAGAGGGAGAGAAAAGGACAAGTGTCATACTAGGCGAGAAGGGCCTACCTCCCTAAATAATAAATTTAGAGATGAATAATGGACACAAGTCCGAGGGTAAGAAGAGCCCACATCTCTAAGGAGAGAGAAAAATGGACAAAAGTCCGGGGCGAGTAGAGCCCACCTCTCCAAGAATGGAAAGCCCAGATCTTAAAGTCTTAGAAAGAGAGATGTAGTCCAAGAGCTTGAGAAAAAGAAAAGATATTAGAAAAAGGCTAAAGGCTTACCACCTTTCACCCTCATCCATTCACACTATCATCCCACCATACATATCTTGCCAAGTGTGACTCCATACTTGAGAGGGTCATACACAGGATCTCTGAGTTTTATTTAAAAAATTTTGCAAAACCCCAGGATGATAGTAGATCAAAGAATTTGAGATATACTGCTTGACTTGATTGTTCTGTCTTTTAATTGCTTAAGATTTATGAAAAGGCTACGCACCATGGTTAAAGGTAAGATGGAGCAATTTTGTTGAGGAGAATTTATTTTTGAAAACCATAGTACTTTTGAGGCGTGAAAGCGTTGTAGCGACTCCTGATCCTGCTATAGCATAGCTTTGCTAGGGACTAGCAAAGGGTAAGCTTGGGGGAGTTTGTTGACACATCTTATCCTATATATTTATAAGTCAAACAAACATGAGAAAAGGGCATAATTGTTAATACCAACTTAGAATAGGGTGTCACTAACAGTTTTCCTGGAGTTTTGGAGAATTCTATGTCTTTCAGGGACTAATCAAAAAAAAATAGGAAAAGGAACAATTCTAGAAGACTCTAGAGGACTCCGGAACTCAACGTGACTTGACATCCAAGAAAGAAGCATCTAGAAGGGGCAAGGACCCACCGAGCCGAAGCAGACCCTGAGGGGGGCCCACCCCAGGCCGGTCGGCCTGGTGGTGGGGCCGGTCGGCCCCCCCTGGCGCCACCTCAGCCCTACTTCCGGAAGGTTCTTCCACCGCCTATAAGGATCAATCTAAACTGTATGTTAGGTCGGTTTGATCGTACGGCGCATGGCACCTCCTCAGGACTATATAAGCAGCCCCCTAACCCCCCCTGGAGAAGAGGATCTGACCTGAGGAATCCCAGATCAAGTCATCAAGTCAGAGATACTACGCCCTAGAAACACCATATAGCGAGAGTAGCTAACTAGTCTAGATCTAGGGGGAGGCAAGGCGTCTATTTGGCTCCCGATCGTCTAGAAGCTGGTCGAGATACTGATCTAGCTTCGCTCTTGTAAGTTCTTCTTTATAAGTTCTTTTACATTTGCTGTAGAGACATATGTTCTTATCAATGATTATATTCGAGATTATATGCTTTGGTGTTTATTATGATTACATGTTTAGCATAGTTGATTTACCTTTATATTCGTGTGTGGAGTCGTATAGCCCTCACCTAGATCATATGTTAACATGGGTGAGTGGTAAAGATAGTGTAAGCGTGGTGCTTATACTGTATTTACCTGTGATTGCACCCTACATGCCGGGTCGTGTGGTAGATCGTGGTGGTGACAATACTATTGAGTCCTTTGCAATCCAACCCCCGTGTGTAGGACTAGTGGAGCCTTATACTATTTGGGTTGTTTCAAGTTTCGGCCTTGATCCTCCTGGGTAGTCTCCCCATGCATAAGTATAATAGTTCTTCTTCCATGATTGTTAAATGTATTGCACTAATCATAGTATGCATTGACGTATAGTTTAGAGTTACTAAGGAGTATCCTCACTAACTAGGCTGTGAATACGCTTCTCTTTCTATATTGACACTTTTTGGTGGTTCACTATGTTATGACTTGATCAATGCTATCATTATCATTATCTTTATGTGACTTACACCTGTTTATAGTAATTGATATATTTTGGCCACTCTACATTACACAACTGAGAGATGTGCATGTATTTGTTATTATAGATAGAAGACTTCTTTCCCTGTGGTAGAATATAAATACGATACCTGGTTTTACTCCTGGTTAAAATGCTACAATGGTATATTCATATCTGTGCGCTTGCGGATACCCATTTATATATATTTTCTTATCTAGAGATCCAAGGCATATGTAAGAGTACCAATCCATGCGTTTTAGTGGCACTTCTGTTAGGGATGACAACCTAGATCGAGTGTGTTATGACCCGTAGTGGATATATCTTTTAGTTTATCTGAAAGCAACATCTGATATACACTTAGCATCATGTTAAGATATACCTCTGCATTGCTAGCGCCGTCGATAGAGATGGATTTTATATCTGTTTCTAGTCGATGACGTTAGCAATGTCAACAACCTTTAGCGGCGCCCAGGTGTCCCAAATCAGCTTTGCTCCCTGCATGGAAGTTTTTCCTTGGTGCAGTGCTCCGTATGCCGATCTTGCTGTGTACCTGCCATTGGCCGTCCATTTCCATATGAAGGAGTCAGGCACTCCATCGGAGAGTTGTATATCTTGTAGTGTCTGCCCCAGGTTGAGTAGCTCGGTCACTGCCTGCTCGGTGAGCGCTCCCGTGACGTCTTGCGCCCAATGGTCAGACGCGAGAGCTTGCGCGACGGTGCGATGCTTCCTGTGCCTCTGTGGAACCAGCGGGAGCAGGTTGGGCGCGAGCTGCAGGAGCGAGCGGCCGTCTAACCAATTGTCTGTCTAGAACCTTATCTTTAGGCCGTCACCTAGCACAGCACGAACCGACGCCTGGAAGAACGCCTGGACGTCGGGGCTGGCCTGTAGCTGCAGTGCCGACCAAGATCGGTCGTCATCCGTCTTCTGTAGCCAAAGCCACCTCAACTGCAAAGCGATCCCGGCGAGCTTCAAGTCCGGTAGACCAAGACCCCCAGCCGCTTTGGGGCTGCAAACCGTCGGCCAAGCTACCATGCACTTACCTTTGGCGGATTGATCGCTGCCTGCCCATAAGAAATTCCGCCTGAGCGCATCAATTTTTTTCATCACCCAATCTCGGAGGTCGTCAACCATTAGAGTGTAAATTGGGACAGCCGAGGCCATTGACTGCACGACGACCAGGCGCCCGCCCTTTTTCATGAGCTTTCCGTGCCATGGGGTTAGCTTGCTGGCCACCTTGTCGATTATTGGGCGAATCGCCGCCCGGGGCAGCGGCCGGCTGGAGAGCGGGACCCCAAGGTACTTGATGTGGAAGGGAGCGGCAGCACAGGGCAATTCTCGCTGAAACTCCTACAGATGAATTTCGTCTCTGCAAATCAACGTGATGGAACACTTCTGGATGTTGGTGCGCAGCCCTGACGCCGTTCCAAAGATTTCCAAGAGCCTGGCAATCGCACGTTCCTCGCGCCTGGACGGAGTTGCGAAAAGAATCACGTCGTCGGCATAAAGACTGCAATGGTGCTGGACCTCCTCGGGCCCAGGTTGTAGGATGCCCTGCGATTCCGCCCTGCGGAAGATTCTGTCAAGGATATCCATGACGATGATGAACAACATGGGCGAGAGAGGGTCGCCTTGGCGCACGCCTCGCCGGTGCTGGATCGGCTCGTGACGGACCGGATTGGCGACCAGAGAGGGGGGGAGTGAATGGGAGCCGATAAAAATTCTTCTCCAAGAACTCAGCCTATACCCCAAATCACTTCCAAAGAATCTCGCACACACTTGCCAAGATCACGTAGTCACAACGAACCTACTGACCCTAGGAACAAGTTAGATCAAGCCTAGGAACAAAGCGGAAGCAAGCACAAAAAGAACCGAGAGAAAAAGCTAGCGCGAGGCAAACTGCAGCAGAAAATATCGGTACTACCGGCCCTAGGTCGGTACTACCGATATGGGCTTACTGGCACCTAAAAACCAGGTTATCAGTACTTCCGGCACTAGGTCGGTACTTCCGACTATCGGTACTACCGACCTCGGGTCGGTACTACCGATAAAGACTTTCTGGCAGCTGAAAATCAGGTTATCGGTATTACCTGCACAGGGTCGGTAGTACCGCCCCCCAAAATTCAGCCCGCGAAACAGCCCCAAACTTTCGATCGATGGATCTCCCAAACTACTTGGAGTCTTGAGACGAAATTTTGGGGAGATGATGAACACCCCAAGGAGAGGATATGCCCCAAAAATTACGGTCTCAAACTCCCTACAACTCCCGGAATCGCGAAACCTTGCCAAGAACACTATGAACTAGGGTTCATCCGAAAATCAACGAATCGAAGGCCAAATCCGGTGTTTGAGGGGTCAAGATCATCCACAAAGAGGCACAAGGCACTCACCCATGATCCCCTTAAAGAAATCCGGGGAGAAACACCCTCAAATCGACGAATCGAGTGACGAACGAAAATCCCAAGAAAAGCACTAAAAAGACCCACGGGAATCACAACGCCGAATCTTCTATACATACCATGAATGATTCACAAGGTCTAGCATGCCGCCCTAGCATCCATCCCTCTCAACAAATCTCTCATGAAGCTCTCATGCTAGCCTAGAGAAAATGGAAGGGAAAATGTCTACCGAAAAAGAGAAAGCAAAGGGGGGAAATGAAACCCTAGCGTCGCCGAGAGAGCGCTCATCCACCAACACCCTTGGCTTATATATCGGGTCCCGCCGGTGTGGTAAATGACTCGACTACCCCTTATAATTCAACTGGCGATACAACCCATGTAGGGGTATTTAGGTAAATATGTGGGTCTTGCCATCGGACGGCCACGCCTTCGCCGCACCCCGCGTCCTCCTGACGCAAGCCATGCGATCCCGCCACGTGTCCTCCGCTTCGAAGCTTCCCGACGCGCCCGGATCCCGTCTCCGTCGCGTTGGGCCCTCGGACTTGGTTTTGAGGCCCAAACCAAGAAACCGTCCACTGATGGTTTTGTGGGCAAACCACCAAACCCCGCGCGCTCGGCACGGCCTCCCGCCAAGCCCCTTGACTCGGCCGCCACCGTGCACCGGCTCGATCGTCCTTGACTTCGTCTTGCTCGTCTCGCCACCATGTGACCCGCACCTAGCCCCGCTGTCCACCGGGTCCCTCGAACCGAGCCTACTTGTCTCTCCATCTCCCGGAGGCCCCTCAAGGCTGAAGACCTTTCGCGCCCGTTCTTCACCTGCAACAACACGAACTAGGCCGCAGCCTACACCTGCAACACTGAGCCAAGAGTCAGTCCAACACCCGTTGTCAATCACTTATCACTGAGGGGCGGCCATCCATCGACCCTCGGACGCTCCTGGTCCTCAATCTCCCCCTTGATGAGTGCATTGACAACACACAACGCGAATGAAATTCAGATAAGGAAAAATAAGAAGAAAGAAAGCAAAAAAAAACGCAACCTTATGACCAAAACCAAAGAAAGGCAAAGAAAGGTCACAAGCCGAGCAAAGCCCAAACTCAAGCAAACCACACTGAAACCAACAAGAAAGCTCCCCCTGAACAAATGCAAGCTCCCCCTGAACATGTGGATGCAATCTTCCAAATTTTAGATGCATTTTTCTGAATTTTTCATTAAACTCACCTCTTCTCCCCCTTGTTGACAATGTATGAATCAAGGTGAAAATGCACAATGTAAGACAAAGCATATAAACATCTACTCGAGCTTCTCAAATAGGCCAAATCTAGTGTCAAAAGCTATAAATGAGACAAAGAGCACTCACATGGATCATAGCATAGTCAAAGCATTGCCACAAAGAATATATTGAAACTTAAGCATGTGACAAAGCAAATTTTTAGATTTTGGCATTTTTATCAAAAGATGGCTCACCACAAATGTAAAAGCCTATCCATGTCATATTCTAGCCTGAGCATGCATATCATCCAGAGATCATATAAGGATATCAAATTCTTAGCAAAAGATCATTGCAAACGCCCATATAGCAAAACATGTAATGTCAAAGCTCATGAGCCATGTGTCCACTTCGGGGAGACTTCTCCACTGGTGAACATCATGCAACATGTGTTGCACCCAAATGTGAAAGATGAAGCATTTTAAGCACAAACATGATGGATGGAGCATTTTTAATATATTTCAAAGCATTCACACTTCATTTTCAAGATTAATTCATTTCATGGTACATGAAGTGCCTTTGCGGCAAAAAGAAGCTTATGCTCCTCCATGGATGCAACATAGGCTAAACATTCACAATGATATCGGCCTTTGGCCCAAATGCAAGAAAGAGGCATCCAAGCACAATCTAAGAACAAAAAGCACATCTAGACCAAAAAGTGACATGGATACACTACTACACATGGGTGGAGCACATTTCATAGAAATTAAGTCAAGATTAGCATTTCATTCCAAAAGGGGCTATCTCACAACACATATATCTCAAATCTCCCAAGAGCATAGCCTCACATTACCATTTCTCCACAAAAGTGACCACAATCTCACAAATAGCCAATGATACTCAAATAAGGCATATAGGAGAAGCTCATAATCCTAAAATGCAATATGATACAAATGCAACATGATATGGAACAAAATGGCTATCCTACCAGGTTTTATACATCAAGCAAAGCATGTATGTACATCAAAGTAAAAACATGGTATGATACATATGCTACAAAGACAACTCCCCCAAGAACCAACTAAAACGGGCAACAAACCCCAAGTTCCCCCCACAAGCGCACAAATGTAGCTTGGTCGAGAGGCTTTGTAAAGATGTCGGCTAGCTGATCTTGGGTAGGCACATGGCTCAACACTATGGTTCCCTTCTCCACATTGTCTCTCAGGAAATGATACCTCACCTCTATGTGTTTGGTTCGTGAATGAAGCACTGGATTTTTGGCTACGCTTATGGCACTGGTGCTATCACAAAGAAGTGAGATCTGGGTGCACTCCTCACCAAAGTCTCTCAAAGTGTATGAAATCCACAACAGCTGGGAACAACAACTCGCGGCTGCAACATACTCTGCCTCGGTGGTAGACTGAGCTACACTTGACTGCTTGCGGGAAGACCAAGAAACCAACAAAGACCCCAGAAACTGGCAAGTACCAGAAGTAGACTTCCTCTCGACTCGGCAACTAGCAAAATCCGCATCCGAAAAACCATGAAGCGAAAGAGTCGAGGAGGACGAATACCAAAGGCCAAGACCAGGGGCAGACTGCAAGTACCTGAAGATCCTCTTGACGGCCTGTCGATGCGATGTCCTTGGCGAAGCCTGAAAACGAGCACACAGACACTCGCTGAACTGTATGTCTGGCCTCGTCGCCGTCAGGTAGAGGAGGGAGCCGATCATGCTCCGGTACTCCCACTGGTCCACTGGTTCTCCGTCCTCGTCCGCGTCCAAAGTAGCCGTACTACCCATCAGTGTCCACATGGGCTTCACATCTTGCATCTGGAACTTCCTCAGCATGTCCTTCGTGTACTTAGTTTGATGCACGAATGTCCCATCCTTCACTTGCTTGATCTGCAGTCCGAGAAAGTACTGCAGCTCGTCCATCATGCTCATCTCGAATTCCCTACTCATCTCATGTGCAAACTTGGCAACAAGGTTATGTGACGAGCCACCAAAGACAATATCATCCACGTAGATCTGCACAACCAATAAGTCATTCCCATGCTTGAGGAGAAACAAGGTTTTATCCACGGTACCCATCACAAACCCTCTGCTCAACAGAAAACCTCTCAATCTCCATACCAAGCCCGGGGCACCTATTTCAACCCATACAGCGCCCTTTTCAACGTGTACACTCTATGTGGATGTTTCTCACTCTCAAACCCCGGTGGCTGCTTCACATACACCTCCTCCTCTATGACCCCATTCAGGAAAGCACTCTTCACATCCATCTGGTACAACTTGAATCCTTTAGCCACGGCAAAGGCTAGAAGGATCCGAATTGCCTCAAGACGGGCCACAGGAGCAAAGGTCTCCTCATAATCGATCCCCTCCTTCTGACTGTACCCCTGAGCAACAAGTCTGGACTTGTTCCTCACAACCATCCCGTTCTCACCCTCTTTGTTTTTCCAAACCCACTTGGTTCCTATAGGATGGCAATTTGGAGGTAGTTCAACTAACTCCCACACTTGGTTCCTCTCAAAGTTCTCCAACTCCTCATGCATGGAATTAACCCAGTTTGCGTCAGATAAAGCATGTCCAATGTCCTTGGGCTCAAAGGAGGCAACAAATGCAGCATGAGCGAAATGAGAGGAATTCCTGGACCTTGACCGTGTAGTGCGCTCGTCGATGTTCCCGATGATCTTCGACAGTGGGTGCACTTCTTGAACTCGCCGGGGAGCCTCTCGCCTCGAGACTGCCTCCCCCTCAACACCAGCTTCTCTCACTTCATCTTCCTGCCGAAGCGTCGTCGTCCATGACGTAGACGGTCCACCATCTGTCGTGGTCGTCGGGGAAGTAGCAGGTACACGCTCAGCCGCGGGCACTACACCGCCATCTTCATCATCTCCATGTTCATGCTCCTCCTCCTGGAAGATCTCCTCGCCAAGTTCGTCGTCACCTGCACACTCAAAGACAAGCTGACTACGTGGCTGTGTCTCGTCGAAGGTTACCTCGCAAGTCTCCACGATTTGGTTAGTTTCAAGATTGAGCACATGATATGCTCTAGAATGAGATGCGTAACCAAAGAAAATGCCATCGACAGACCTAGCCTCGAACTTATCCAACTTCTTCCCTTTCTTCAGAATGAAGCATTTACAACCAAAGACATGGAAGTGACTCACCTTGGGTGTGCGATGGTGCATCAACTCGTAACAGGTTTTCTTCTTGTGAACCCTGAGGTAGATCCTGTTCGACACATAGCACGCGGTATTGACCGCCTCAGCCCAAAACCTTCTCGGAGTCCTATGCTCATTGAGCATCGTCCGAGCCATCTCGCACAAGGTTCTGTTTTTCCTTTCCACCATGCCATTCTGGGGAGGCGTATACGGACTCGAAAACTGGTGTTCAAGACCCAAGTCATTGCAAAAGGTTTCGAAGCGAGAGTTTCTGAATTCCGAGCCATTATCACTGCGGATCGCTCGTATGGCATCTCCGTGCCTCTCGTTTCTCAACCTCAAGACAAGATCTCGAACAAAACCAAACGTCTCCCCTTTCTCTTCAAGAAAGAACACCCACGCATACCGAGAGTAGTTGTCCACCACAACAAGGACGTACCACTTCCCACCCGCAGATCGCACACGAGCTGGGCCAACAAGGTCCATATGGAGCAGCTCGCATGGATGCTCAGTCATCACATCAGTGAGAGGCGGGTGAGAAGAGGCTACCATCTTGGCATGCCTACACGGCGCACAAACCAACTCTTTCTCAAACTTCAACTGTGGCAATCCTCGGACCAAATTAAGTTTACTCAAGCGAGACAAAAGGTCAAAGCTCAAGTGACCCAACTTCCTATGCCACTTCCACAACTCACTCGAAGAACCAGCCATCAAACAACGAGCAGGACAAGAAGAACGAGAGAAATCAGCCCTGAAAATCTGACCCTCGGGAATGATCATACAGACAAGATCACCTCGAGAATCCAACAAACGAGACTCACCAGACTTGAAACGCACTTCAAAACCCTCATCGAGCAACTGGGAAACCGAAAGCAAATTGAATCCCAAAGACTTCACAAGAGCAACTCGCTTCAAAGTTACCTTGTCACACACTTGCACTACACCCTCAGAAATCACCTTTCCTCGTCCGTTGTCCCCAAACGTGATGTAGATCTTCTCCTTCATGGGGGTGAGGCTGGAGAACCACCGCTTATCTCCGGTCATGTGTCGGGAGCATCCGGAGTCGATCAACCAAATGTTCTCCAAGCCTCCTGCCTGTAGTCCGAAACAAGAACGAGAATGAGCCAACGACTCGACACTGGGGTTAGCACAAAGAAAGTTAAACCAGTGTCGAGCCATCTGCTCAAAAGAGGGGTTAGCAAACATCATCATCCCTTTGCCACTAGACTTCCCATGTCCCATGGGAGGAATACGAACACCACGAGGGGGAAAACATGGTCCGTAGTTCCTCTGGAACCCAAAGCTATGATCATCTCCCTTGAACCCATACTGAGGACGAGTAGGGGGACGTCCAGCAAAACCACCACGAGCCTGACCAAACCTCTCACCAGCACGCACACCACCATCTCTCCGATCAAACCGCTCACCACAAATTCTCTGTGGGAACCGACCACTCTGAGCCCCAACCCGACCAACACTCCTCACACTTCCCACACCCCGTGGAAGTGGCTCTCAAGGCTCAGGCACACCATAAGACCGGCGGTACCTGTCCTGGTTCGCTTGCTCCCTAGCAAGCCTCTCATCCCTCTTCCTCTTGTAGCAAAACTCCGCAAGGTGCCTCTCCTTGCCACAATACTCACACTTGAAAGGGATGGGTTTTGGCTTTGGCTCTGGCTTCTCACTGGATCTCACACTCTTCTTACTCACAAACTTCACTAGTTTCTGGAAGTCATTGGCCTTGGATGGAAATTTGGGTGGATCTTGGGTTGTGTCAAGCTTGTTGCAAAGGTGGTTTGGCTTTGGTGTAAATGAGTTCTTGGGTGCTTTTGGGAGTGGAACTTGAATGTCTCTAATCATCTCAAATTTGGGAGTGGACTCAACACACTTCTCATACACACTCTCCCCACTGTTCTCTCCCACTTTCTCCCCCAACTTCTCAAAACCCAAACCACGACCATCGGCTCTCTTGAACTCCTCAATCATGATACGCAATTGAGGTTCACGCCCAGACAACCAACCCAACACCTTCCTCAGATAATCATTTTCCTCATATATGACATCCAAGCGAGAAGTAAGCTCAATATTGCGCACACTAACATCATCACAGCTAGAACATGCATTCACCACAGGCGATTTCAAAGATGCTTCCAAAGAGCTAATGGTAGAACGAGCATCAACAAGCTTAGCATGCAAAGTAAGACATGATTTACAAGCACCAAGTAGAGTGGGTCTAGCCTTAAGCTCATCATACTCAGTCCTAAGAGCATCTAGTTTAGACATAGTGGATGCATGTTTCTCATTAAGCACTTTGATCTCATTCAACCAAGCATCACATTCAGAGCATTCAACTTCATCCGAAACAGTAGGAATAAGTTTTAAAGAGTCATTTTCAAGTTTTAGTTCAAGCAATTTAGACTCTAACTCTCCTACTTTCTCACTAGCTTCCTCAAGTTGAGACCTAAGATCTTTCCTCATCCTCTTAGCATCTCTAAGCACACTATCACGGTTATCAATCAATCCATTCAACCTAGTGATCTCAGCAAGGAAAAAGTCAGGGTCACGGTTTACCTCATCCTCGGAGTCGGAGTCGGAGTCGGAGTCTTCCTTCTCGCTCTTCTTGCTACTTGAGCTAAGTGCCATGCCACAAAAGCCCTCAAGTGCAACGCAGCTCAACCCGCTGAGGTTCCGGCTCACATTCTTCTTGCCCTTGCGCCGCCTGGCGTCTTCATCTTCACTGCTTGAGCTTGATTGCGTGTCGCTTGAACTTGAGTCAACGTCGCTTGCACCGGCCACCATGGCTCTTGCCTTGTCCTTCTTGTGGCCGCCGCCCTTGCTCGACCTTCGCTTGTCCTTGTCCTTGCTCTTGGACTTGCTGTAGTGCTTGCTCTTCGAGGAGTACTTGTCTTCACGCCTTGGATGCGCCTTGTACTCGCTCGTCTTGTACTTGTTTTCCTCCGCCTCAGGGCACTCGGCGATGAAGTGGCCACGCTTGCCACACTTGAAGCACGTCCCCGAGCTTCGCCTTGCATTCCTCCGGTTCTCATGCAACCGCTCGAACCTCCTTGATAGCAAGGCGAGATCATCCTCACCCAACACGTCGAACTCCTCATCTGGAATGGTCATGAGAGAAGACAAGGAAAACTGTCGAAAGGAGGGGTTAGTGTTAGCTTTGGACTTTGATCCGCCCACAAGAGCAAGACTATGTGAATCAGTTGTGCCCTCATGCTTGGATTGCAACCTCCTATCGACCTCGGATGACTTGAGCTTAGAAAAGAGATCATCCAACTCAATGGTCAAGTATTGCCCGGATTCCTTGATTGCCTCAACCTTAGCACCCCAAACATTTTGATCCAAAATATGCAAAAGTTTCAAAGCTTGATCATGCTCGGTGTAAGGAAAATCCTCAACATTGGCCTTCATGTTGTTCACAATGGCGGTGAATCTCTGAAACATAGCATCAATGTCCTCACCGGGAAGTTGAGTAAAGTTCTCATATTGCATCCGGTAAGAGACAAAGAGGCGAGCCTTCACATGGTTATCACCACCGTGAGCAACCAACAACTTCTCCCAAATTTGCCAAGCAAGATTCAAATGACGAACACGCTCAAACTCGGGATCACACAAGCTTCGGACCAAGTGATCAACGGCTTTTGCATTCGCCTCATACTTGGCCTTTGCGTTGGAATCGGTCACCATAAGAGTATGGATCTCAGGAGGAATCACATAAGTCTTGTCAAGAACAATGAAATCCAACAACTTGCCACGAAGAAAGATCATCATACGAGCCGCCCACTTGTGGTAACTCTTCCCATCGAAGTGCGGAGGAACGCCCCGCTCTACGTATGCCATCTTTGGATTCAAGACTTGTTAAAGTCACAAAGAATCCGGCACCAAGCTCTGATACCAATTGACGGACCGGATTGGCGACTAGAGAGGGGGGGAGTGAATGGGAGCCGATAAAAATTCTTCTCCAAGAACTCAGCCTATACCCCAAATCACTTCCAAAGAATCTCGCACACACTTGCCAAGATCACGTAGTCACAACGAACCTACTGACCCTAGGAACAAGTAAGATCAAGCCTAGGAACAAAGCGGAAGCAAGCACAAAAAGAACCGAGAGAAAAAGCTAGCGCGAGGCAAACTGCAGCAGAAAATGTCGGTACTACCGGCCCTAGGTCGGTACTACCGATATGGGCTTACTGGCACCTAAAAACCAGGTTATCGGTACTTCCGGCACTAGGTCGGTACTTCCGACTATCGGTACTACCGACCTCGGGTCGGTACTACCGATAAAGACTTTCTGACAGCTGAAAATCAGGTTATCGGTATTACCTGCACAGGGTCGGTAGTACCGCCCCCCCAAAAAATTCAGCCCGCGAAACAGCCCCAAACTTTCGATCGATGGATCTCCCAAACTACTTGGAGTCTTGAGACGAAATTTTGGGGAGATGAACACCCCAAGGAGAGGATATGCCCCAAAAATTACGGTCTCAAACTCCCTACAACTCCCGGAATCGCGAAACCTTGCCAAGAACACTATGAACTAGGGTTCATCCGAAAATCAACGAATCGAAGGCCAAATCCGGTGTTTGAGGGGTCAAGATCATCCACAAAGAGGTACAAGGCACTCACCCATGATCCCCTTAAAGAAATCCGGGGAGAAACACCCTCAAATCGACGAATCGAGTGACGAACGAAAATCCCAAGAAAAGCACTAAAAAGACCCACGGGAATCACAACGTCGAATCTTCTATACATACCATGAATGATTCACAAGGTCTAACATGCCGTCCTAGCATCCATCCCTCTCAACAAATCTCTCATGAAGCTCTCATGCTAGCCTAGAGAAAATGGAAGGGAAAATGTCTACCGAAAAAGAGAAAGCAAAGGGGGGAAATGAAACCCTAGCGTCGCCGAGAGAGCGCTCATCCACCAACACCCTTGGCTTATATATCGGGTCCCGCCGGTGTGGTAAATGACTCGACTACCCCTTATAATTCAACTGGCGATACAACCCACGTAGGGGTATTTAGGTAAATATGTGGGTCTTGCCATCGGACGGCCACGCCTTCGCCGCACCCCGCGTCCTCCTGACGCAAGCCATGCGATCCCGCCATGTGTCCTCCGCTTCGAAGCTTCCCGACGCGCCCGGATCCCGTCTCCGTCGCGTTGGGCCCTCGGACTTTGTTTTGAGGCCCAAACCAAGAAACCGTCCACCGATGGTTTTGTGGGCAAACCACCAAACCCCGTGCGCTCGGCACGGCCTCCCGCCAAGCCCCTTGACTCGGCCGCCACCGTGCACCGGCTCGATCGTCCTTGACTTCGTCTTGCTCGTCTCGCCACCATGTGACCCGCACCTAGCCCCGCTGTCCACCGGGTCCCTCGAACCGAGCCTACTTGTCTCTCCATCTCCTGAAGGCCCCTCAAGGCTGAAGACCTTTCGCACCCGTTCTTCACCTGCAACAACATGAACTAGGCCGCAGCCTACACCTGCAACACTGAGCCAAGAGTCAGTCCAACACCCGTTGTCAATCACTTATCACTGAGGGGCGGCCAGAGGGGCGGCCATCCATCGACCCTCGGATGCTCCTGGTGCTCAGCTCGCCCGGACAACCATTAAGCAGGATTCTGGAAGGCGCCGTGGACATGAGGATGGAGATCCATTCTCACCAACGATTGCTGAACCCTCTCTTTGTCAATACCTCAAGCAGGAACGGCCAGGAGACTGTGTCGAACGCCTTGGAGATGTCCAACTTTAGTAGCAGTTTGGGGATTTTCCTCTTCCGCAGCAGCAAAACTGCTCTTTGCACAAACTTGTAGCTATCTAGGGTGGACCGTCCCGTGATGAAGGCACTCTGATTCTTGCCAACCAGAGCGGGCAAGAATGGTGCAAGACGGTTAGCCAGCAATTTGGATAACAGTTTGGCAAAACTGTGGACGGGCGTGATCGGCCGGTAGTCTTTCGCCTCAAGTGGAACGAGGATCTTTGCCAGCAGGATGGTGAAGGCATCGTTGAGACACCGCAGAGAATGTTTTGGCGAGGAGGCGAAGTAGTTTATCACCCACATGACATCCCCTTTGATCACCGACCACGCCGAGCGATAGAAAGCGCCGGTGAAGCCATCAGGACCCGGCGCACGATCCGCCGGCAGTTCCTTGACGACGGCCCAAACTTCTGGTTCAGTGAACGGTGCATCGAGGCCCAGGAGCACCGGATTGTCGAATGCCAACGCAGCAAGATCAATGGTGGCCGGCCGGGGGTCGTCGTGGCCCATCAGGGACGAGAAAAAGTCGTGTAGCATCGCCACCTTTTCTTCATGAGAGTAAACCGTGGTGCCGTTGTTGCGGATACTGGAGATGTAATGACAGCGCCGGCGTCCACTGGCCTTAAGGTGGAAATACCTTGTGTTGGCGTCCCCTTCACGAAGCTCCCGGATCCTGGAGTGCTGCCTGGCAATGGTGCGTTCCAGGGAAACAAGGCCGAGGCATTGCAGCTTCATCTCCTTGCGCGGTTCAATTTCACTGTCGGACACAGATCTGCGTTCCTGCTCATGGTCCAGCCGTAGAATTACCTCGCGCGCCACCAGGAGCTGCGATTTGATGTGGCCAATCCACTTGGCCGACCAGCTTTGCAGCTCCCGAGCTGTGTTGCGCAGGAACTGGTCGAGGCGGCGGAAGGGGTCCCTGATCCACGCAGGGCAGTTCCAGCCTCTCTTCACCGCATCGATGTAGCCGTCGAGCTTGGGCTAGAACACCTCGAAGTGGAAGCATGGTTTAGAGGAGAAGGAAGCGTTGGTTTGCAGAAGCAGCGCACAATGATCAGATGCGTCGGATGAGAGCGCCTGAAGGAAGCAAGACGGGAAACGTTCTTCCTAGTCGAGAGAGACGAGGGCGCGGTCGAGCTTCACCAAAGTGGGGTGACGACGCTCATTGCTCCTTGTGAAAGCGCGGCCATATGCAGGTGGATGTCCTGCAGCTCCAGCTGATTAATCGTCCGCCTGAAGAGGCGCATGTTCCCGCAGTTGATCCTAGAATTGCTCTTGTCGGCCGCGGTCAGGATGAGATTGAAATCCCCCACCAATCATGCATGAATGAGCAGTTTAAATAGAAGCAAAGATAAATTCTCAAAAATAAAAAGAAGCAAAGATAACTCCTTCCTAGAGTTATGTTTTTGTACAAGTTGTGCATATACACACTGACCCAAACAAACTATTATACACTCAAAAAAATTTACACACCAATTAGTTACTTCTTTTTTTATGTTTGAAAATCTCCAATAAAATATTAGCATTTACTATATGGAAAAAAATATGAAGTGATTGGGAGGCGGCGTTTGTTCGTCTGTCTTATCAGCCAGCAGTTGACAATATTTATCTCTCACACCAAGTCAGCATCAATCACTAGTCACCAACCAATCAACAATATTTTTCTCTTATAACAAATCAACATCAACCACCCGCTAACCGATCAAGACTATTGAGATGATAGTGTTTTATGAGCCGGCCCTCGCGTCGTACAAATTTGTAACTGCGCGGACCAGCAGCTTGAACGCCTTTTCGTGTATTGGCCCTGCAGTTGGACTGATCGCGATCAAAGCTGTTGTTAATGCACTTCCATTGAATCACGTACGGTACTCATCAAGCTATAAAATAAACGTGCAGCCAGGGCTAAGCAAGCGCTGGGCACAGATCCCACAACCCCCCATCACTTGCGCGCACGTACTAGAGCCACTGTACCTGTGGGGATGGGGTCGTCGCAGGGAGACGATGGTGGTGGCAGTGTCGGTCGCCCGGCCAAGGCGAGGTGGTGCGCGGTGACCGGCGGCCGGGGGTTCATGGCGAGGCACCTCGTGGCCGCGTTGCTCCGCTCCGGCGAGTGGAGTGTGCGGGTCACCGACCTCGCCTCTACCGTCGTGCTCGGCCCCGGCGAGAATGAGGGCCTCCTCGGCGATGCCCTCCGTGACGGCCGCGCCGTCTATGCCTCGGTGGATGTCTGCAACCAAGACCAGCTTATAAAAGGTGATACCTGATTTTTGCCACCACCGTTTTTTCCCAGCTGGTTCTTCTATAAACACATGCTGTCGTGATTTTCCCCGCAATTTTCTTTTCCCAGCAAATAAGAGGCGTAGTGGGATATATAATTATCCCACATATATATACGCAACTAAAGTAGTGATTCTCACCAGTAACCCAGCGTGATTGCTATCATCATATACGGAGTATATACTATGGTACTCAGCAAGACTACTTGTAATAAACGTTTGTTTTTGAAATAATATGAGTAGGTTACATTTCATAATAATGGGATTTGAAATTGAGGCGCGCACATACACTTTTACAGGGATTGTGAACCTACGAGTATTACGTGTTGAATATACTATAATAACTTGCAGTAAAAATACGAATACCTTAGCAGTTAAAACCAAGCTTACACGGCATACACATAGACCATAATCCTAAGATGGCAACCATTTCTATTACTAGCATATATATACTCCCTCTATTAATACCTAGTAGTATGGTCACGTTTCTCCCTATCTATCTATTAATGAATCACTATACTAAAAGAACGACAACACTGTACTACTAAAAGAGCCGAATGATTTTTTCAATAAATAAGGTGCTACTTGGAATAGACTTGGAACTAACCGAAACACTACTTTAATGTGTTCACCAGGCTAACTATGTAATAACACAACTACTACCCCGTATGCTATATGCTATTTCTTTGATGAGCAACACGATGAAGTTTACATAGTATTTATATATGTGTTTAACTCATTAACCTTGTGCAATTAATGAGTAGATGTCGGTTTTTATTCAGCTTTTGAAGGGGTAGATGTTGTATTCCACACGGTTGCTGCAGATCCTGGCAAGAACAACTTGCAACTTCATTACAAAGTCAATGTTGAGGGTGAGTAATAAAAGAATCATGCCAAGGACACCGTAAGGATAATAATGTACTCCTGCTATCAAGCTATTCCATACTTATGTAGTTAGTTTTACATGCATGTGTACTGGTACTCCGCTCAGCCCAAATTAAAGAACACGATATTTCACAAAGTTGATTATTATTTGCACTTTTGCAGGTGATGGTGCTGTTCACTAAATCCCATATATCATTATATGCTTATCACATAAAGATATGAATGTTAAAAAAAATATACTATGTATAAAACATAATTATTCAAACCTAGCTAACCTACAACAACCAAATATTAACTCTATTACCAGATAGAACTAATTAACATAATTCGTGAGTTTGTTATCATTTATAGAAGTATTATAAAGTTGGTTACATTTACTAATTTTAGCTTTTGCTTCATATGCTACCTGCATATAGGTACCAAGAGCGTAATTGATGCTTGTCAGATCTGTAATGTGAAAAGGCTTATATACACCAGTTCTAGTGCTGTTGTGTTTGACAGACTTCATGGACTTTTCAACGTAGACGAATCATTGCCGTACCCAGATAAGGTTGCATGATGATATTAATGAAAACATTATGCATATTAGATATTTAGATTTTGACTCCTCAATTGGTCTGGCACTTACTGTTTTAATTACATCTCTTATTCCTCTAGCAATGATTCTGTCAGAGGCCTTATGGGTCGGCTCGGCGGGCCCATTAGAATTAGGTTTAGAAATAAGATTAAGTTTGTTTTAGAAGTCAAGTAAACCTCTTTATTTAAAGAGAGGAGATATATCAATCTAATCAAGTAAGAATTAGAAGGAAAACTTTTCCCTCTTGCCCGGCCGTGGGCAGCAGCCCCGCGGCCAGCATTCTAGTGCCCCCTCAGCCCCTAATCCTCGCAGTTCCCTCCTTCCCACGCAACGGCTCCATAACATCCGGCCCATAAGGCCTCTGACAGGTTCACAATATGAGAAAGAGACCCACTGAGGAAGATGTTTTTGGCATGCTTGTATTATTTTCTTTTGTATATTTGTTGGACTACACAAATTCAAAAAGTACAGTGAAAATGTTTCCTAAGCAAATGTTTCTTATTGTTAGCAGTTTCCTGATGCATATGCCCAAACAAAGGCCGAAGCAGAGAAGTTAGTCCTGAAGGCCAACGGCATTGGTGACCTTCTAACTTGTTGCATACGTCCTGGCAGCATTTTTGGTCCTGGTGACATGATATTACCAACTCTAGATCAATATGGACGAACACATGTAAGGATCCAAAAGCTATGTTCAATATTCAACTAAAAATATTCAAAAGGAATAAATCTAGTTTAACATATAACAAGCATAATGATGACTATACTAATTGGCATCGATCTCTCATGACCATATTTTCATTGGACATATTACATCTTTAGTGATATATACTGTAGATAGAATGTGCAGGAAAACTCTTTTCACATAAATGCTGAAATTGGTAACTTATTTAAGTGGTATAATAATATAGTTGTATTACAAAATATATTACCCCTCCATCCCAAATTATAAATCATTTTGAGACAGAGGGAGTAATAGTTTTTTTTTTGCGCGTGCACACACACAAATTAATAGCTGGTCCTTTTAGGTTAATGGCTTGACCTACCACGCTTGTGAACTTGATATAGCTATCAAGCTATAAATGGCACAGTTATGGAGTCATGTCACTGGCCAATACCAGTGCAAGCCTAATTTTAAATCAAGATATGACGTGCCTATCAAGCTATGAATGACATTGTTATGGAATTATGGCACCACCTACCTAGTATAAAATCATGATTAATTAACTCAAAAATTGACATAAAGCTATAAACGACACTCTTCTGGAGTTGTGTCATCGCCTTATTATAGTTACCTCAAAAACTTACTCCCCCCTTATATGAATTAGTAATCGTTTTGCCTTCGGTAGGACTTTACACAAAAGCATGGCAAAAATATACCGCACCCATGGGGAATAGACCGTGGCACCTCTAGCTCGCTCGCAACTAGTTGAGGTATTTAACCAACCAAGCTATTTAAGTTTCTTATTTGTGGTGCACCCGAAAACCTATTTATTAAAAGGAGTAAACTAGGAAACTCTACCCTAATTAATCACTTCTTGGTATGCTAATTAAATGCTGTCCTAAACGACTTCTAATTCCTATACGGAGGGAGTACATGCATACCTATCAAGCTATACATGTTTTATTTTTCATTTCTATATACACTTGGATCTAATGACATAATATTACTGTTGCAGTTTATTGTTGGTGATGGGAAGAATTATGATGATTTTGTGTATGTTGAAAATGTGGTCAATGGTCACATATGTGCTGATATGACTCTTTCTACTATGAAGGGTGCAAAACAAAGTGGAGGGAAAGTATGTTCTTATTGCTGAATGGTAACCTGTAATCTCTATTGAACTATCATAACCTATTCAAAATTTTCAGGCCTACTTTATAACTAACATGGAGCCAACTAATATGTGGGACTTTTTATACATGGTTCAAGAAGAACTTGGATACAAAAGGTGCACTTTTTATCCCTTAGTCTCCTATTACTTTTTGCAAAAAGCTATTCCACTATACATGAAAATAAAGTGTCCAATTTATCACATCTCATTTTACAACGCCTTTCTATATAATCTGTTGTATGCCTCCGCATTGCACTAGGCCACAAACGATTTGTGCTGACGGCTAAAACGCCTCTATGCTGGCAAGCGCAGCACCCGCCAGCAACTTAGAGTCAGCACAAATGGCCCTCAGTGCTGACGGGCGCCCGCCCGCCAGCACAGAGGACCTCAGTGCTGGCGGGCGACTTACATCAACCGCCAGCACAGAGGACCTCAGTGCCGACGGGCGCCTTAAACGAACCGCCAGCACTGAGGTTTTCTCTGCTAGCGGTGACGTTATGCCACCCTCCAGCACAGAGCATTTCTGTGCTGGCGGGTGGTTAAGCCGCCCGCCAGGAACTACGTTTTTCCATTTCTCATTAGTTTTTGCTGCATTTGTTTATTATTTGTATTTATCTGCCAATTTCACCCGTATTCAATAGTATTCGTATTTGTAGGCCAAATTCACATGTATTTATTTGTATTTGTCCCACAAATTCAAATGTGTCTATCAACCACATAATCCAAACTACCATATAATACTACATAAGTCTCACATATTAATCCACATTTAAAATAGATAATCCTCTACTACACCCATCGACGTAACTTTTCGTGCTCTTATAGAATCAACACTCCTTCGTTATCGAAGAATTCTCCCAGCTCGTGGCAAATCTCACGTTGGAGGAACCTCGCCAGATCCGCACAAATGTTCTCGATGTCCTTGTCTCTCAGGTTCCCCCACGAAGTATCTATAGTAGGGAGCTGCACATACGCACAATAATTGAAGATTATTATGCATAATCATTAGAAAGTAAATTAGCACATGGTTGTGTACCAGAGGCTTACGTCTTCAGGATTCATCCGATACCTTCCATTATTTCTCAACATCTCACACGCGTAATATCCACATAAGATACTGCCAGGAGGTTGCTTGTAGCACTGCAAAAAAATAAAAAGTGATGAGAAATTTTAACGAACTGCACAACTATGAATAATATCAATTTGTTATGTTCTTACGTATTTGGCATGTCGTATTAACATCTTTTCCCTATTTGCAGGGTGCTCCCCACCATTTATTATGTATAGCCGATACGCACTTTGAGGATACAAAGACAGAAGTTAGTTATACAATTTCTAGTGTTTACATGCATTATTAAAGTACTACAATGGGTTTCCTTACTTTTTTAGAATTTTAATGAAATCTCCGTAAACGTTCTCTTTGTAGTGTAATGAGTCGAAGATCCATGCTTCTCCAAGCTTTGGACAGATACATAAGACAATGAAATGGTCTCTGAAAATAATTATGTTCCAATAATTAATATAAATAAACCACATATTAAATATATTTATCTATAGTAATTAGAAATAGCTTACTTAAAATTGTAAGCACACATGATGTGGCTCTTCTGCTTCATCCTTTTCTTCATTATCTTTGCAATGTATACAGTCACTTCATGTTGTCTAGCAGCATGTAATTTCTGTATTACAGCTTGTTTCTCCTCTTCTGTCTTTGTTTCTTGTTCGATTTGTTTTTCAAATGCTTCCCTGATTATGTACGTGTGCGCTGGATCACTCACTTGTTGCGGGTCAAGGTATGCTACCTTCCACCTCCCGCCGGTCTTCCTTTCATCCAAGGATTGCATCCTACAAAATATATAGATCGCTTAGGATGGTTATACCAAAGTAAAACTACACATATGGATTTGAAAATTGGTATGGGGTACATGCATGTTGACTTACATGCACCAAACGGTAACGAGATTCACGTCAAGGCGTTCACGACGGAACATCGCGTGCAAATCCTGGAGATCGATTACCAACTTTCGCGGTATCGGGCTATCGAACACCCACGTTGGGACATTCGCGGTAATAGTATGAATGCCTTGCTTCATGGCCAACATGATCCATCAATGGAGCTTATTCAGTTCCGGCGGCCCCTCCAACAGTTGCCACGTATAACAGAATGGTTTGCCATGCACAAAAACCTGGGGCACCTCTTCCGAATCAAATAAATTGAGTTCTTGCTTTTTCTTTCGAACAGAGGAGCGAGTTGCAATTTTATCACTCATGGCTGCACCTTTTTTCGCCTTCAGTGCATGTAAGAAGGTGTCAACTTGTGGTGTTTTCTTTTTTGGTTCGTATGAGGTTATCATACGGGGTACCCTCTTGGTAGGTGAAGCTGGCGGGAGGGAAGGTGAATTTGGTAAATTAACTTCAAAATTATCCACATCTGCATCCCTTTCTTCATCGTCATGGACAATTTCATGGATAGGTGATAGCACTGACTGCTCGGTCTCATTGTTACCTCCCTGCCCAACATCCATAGTCGTCTGCTCCTCGGTCTCATTGTTACCTCCCTGCCCAACATCCATAGTCGTCTGCTCGGTCTCATCGTTACCTCCCTGCCCAACATCCATAGTTGTTCGTGGTTCTGTGTTCTCGACTACACGCTGCTATGAGGGATTTGGCGATACATTAAGAATGATATCTCGGTGATGCCATAGTATGTATTGGTTCCTCGCATCACCAAGGAGCTCGATACCCTCATCGGTAGGGATATCAATCTCGCACGCCTCATCAGACACCGAGACAACTTGCACCCATGCATACTCTGGCGGGGGTGGATTCGGAAACGTATGACCCACGGGTGCCATGGCCGTTGCAACCTCGCGAAACTTATCTTGTTTCCTTCCGTAAGGTATAACCAACTTGCATGGGGTATCCTCTGTTATGTTATCAACAGGATACTTGACATTGGCGATAGACCCAGCACTACTTGGAGGAACGACGACAGTTCCACTCTGGGTCATCTTTGTAAGCTACATTGGCAAGGTCTACAAGTGTCAGCCCATAGTTGTCATCTGTAATGCCCTTCGGGTGTTTGACCCATTGGCACCGAAACAAGGGGATCCGAATATTTGCTCCATAGTCAAGTTCCCATATTTCCTCTATGAAACCGTAGAAAGTGTTGTTGTTTCCGTGAGCATCAATTGCATCATAGCGAACACCACTATTTTGGTAAGTGACACTCTTGTTGTCTTTTGCCTTGGTATAGAAGGTGTACCCATTAATTTCATATGCTTGCCATGAGGTGACATTGCTTGATGGACCAGCCGCCAACCTGCTCAATGTTGCGTCGTGTATGGAGTTTCCTTCAAATAGATGTCCATGTTCTTTTAACCATGAGGGGAAACGACGCTTTTGCTATTTGATGACCCAATCCTCGTCCCGATCATTATTTTCCACACGAATGTCATTTTCCAGTTGCTCAATGAATGGCTCCACTATTGCAAGTTGTTGTAGAGCACTTGCATGTGCTTTCTCCAATTGTTGGTTGTCCTTGTCAATGAATCTTTTCCTTCCAATGGTACCTTGCCCCGACAATCTCCCTTCGTGTCGAGATTCCGGTAAACCGACCGCTTTCTTATCTTTTATGTAATCTATGCAACAATCAACACTCTCTTCAGTATGGTAGCTCTCAATCATGCTGCCCTCCGGAAATGCCTTGTTTTTCATCCATCCATTGAGAAGTGACATGACCTGTTCGTACGTCCACATCTCATGGAAGTACATAGGTCCTAGTTCAGTAATTTGCTCGACCATGTGGACCATTAGATGTTCCATGATATCAAAAAAGGACGGAGGGAAGCACATCTCGAGCTGCGCTTGAGTTTCCGACATAAAAAGCTGAAGCCTTGCCAATTCTACTGAATCGATGACTTTCTGCGAAATGAAGTTGAAAAAGTAGCACATCCTTGTGATAACCATCTTAAGGAATATTGGTTTGACAGCTCGGATCGCAATCGCAAGAAAAACAGTGATCATCACATGGCAATCATGAGAGTTATAATCAGTAAGCGTCATGTCCTTCAATGAGACTAGTGAACGGATGTTCGATGAGAATCCGGTAGGCACTTTCAGCCCGCGCAAGCACTTGCAGATAGCCAACCTCTCATCTTGTGTTAAGTTGTAGCTAGCAGGGGGAAGGTATTGCTTACCATTAGGACGTTCTTGCGGGTGGAGCTCTGGCCTGATTTTTAGGTCAACAAGATCCTTACGTGACTTCAGTCCGTCCCTTACCTTGCCCGTTAAGCCTAAGAATCCGATTGTGCTATTAAACACATTCTTCTAAAGATGCATCCCATCAATGGCATAGCGCACCGCCAGGTCTTTCCAGTATGGCAAATACTTAAAGAATATCGACATCTTCTTGAAAGGCACATCATTGGCATTCTCTGTAGCTTCAGCCTCCTTCCTTCCAACACCATCTTTATCTTTTGACTTCTTACCAAGTTTGAACTTGACCTTCTGACACATTTCAAATACGGTTTTACCCGTGGCCGGTTGTGGGGCAAAATTTCCCTCAATCGTTCCATCAAAATAGTCCGCCATCTTCCGGTACTTGTGACTCCTCAGTAGCCAGTGTCTGGCCCCCATATACACTATCTTCGTAGATCCTTTTAGGTACACAGATATTGTACCATTAACGCAAACTACACAAGCTGTCTTTCCTTTTATCTGACCCAACACAGAAAATAGGGCAGGGTAATCATTAATGGTAACAAAGATAATTGCATAAAGTGTGAATTTCTCCTGTCTGTACTCATCCCACATCTCAACCCCATATTTCCAAAACTTCTCCATATCTTCCATCAATGGCTCCAGGAAAACATCTATGTCAATACCAGGTTGCTTCGGCCCTTGGATTAGAATGGTTAGCAAAAGGAACTTTCTCTTGTGACATAGCCAGGGGGATGGTTGTATATGGTCATCAGCACTAGCCATGTGCTGTGCGTGCTGCTTCTTTCACCAAATGGATTCATGCCATCTGTACTTAACGCGAACCGTATATTTCTTTTTTCATCTCTAAAGTCTTTAGCTCGGAATCAAAGGTCCTCCACTGGCGAGCATCAGAAGGATGTCTAAGCTTCCCATCGGACTTCTCTGGGTGATCAGCATGCCAAGTCATTAGTTTGGCGGTCTTTGGGTTCGAGAACAATCGCTTTAGACGGTCCTCCACCGGCAAATACCACATCACCAAGGCAGGGACTTTACGTTGACTAGTCATGTCAGTGGTACCAATACTAGACTCATCCCCCACTTGAGCACCTGCACTTTTCTTTCCACCCTTCTTCCTCTTCCCGCCTTTTGTGCTAGCGACACATTCTACGTCGAAATCAGCATTACTTTTGTAACGACTAGCCTCACAATTAGGACACTTCTTCATTTCTGCATAGTCACCGCAGTACAATATGCAATGGTTCCTGCATGCGTGTATTCTTTGCACCCGCATCTTCAATGGGTTGATGATCTTCTTTGCTTCATATGTGTTTTTTGGCACAAGGTTAGGCTTCGGGAGCAGGTTGGCCAACAAAGTAAGGAGTTCGTTAAAACTATTATCAGACCATCCGAATTTAGCCTTAACAATCAAAAGATTGAGGATGAAACACAACACTGTCCACTCCTTCCCACAACCCTCATACATACGTTCCTTTGCTGCCTTCTTAAGTGTCTCAAAATTTTCTAACCCTTTAGCAGTCCCTACCAACACTTCCGGTTCAATGTGGCACAACATTTCCTCCATATCAACATCACATTCATCGTCCACTTGTGGTGCATCTGTTTCATTACCATTTTCATCTCCACAGTCAAAAGCATCATCCATCATGACATATATGATCATTTTCATCTTCGTCACCCACTTCATCATACCCGGTGCCAATGGCTGCATTGTTGAAAGTAGACACTGCCTCACCGTGGTGGGACCAAGTTGTGTATCCTTTCATAAAACCTCGCTGTATCAAATGCATCTTGATGTCATTAGGATCCTCCCATACAAGTTTGTTGCAACAATCAGTACACGGACAACGTATTTGCTTTGACTTGCAAATGTGAGCGTGCTTCTTCGCAACCTTGAGAAACTTTGATAACTCTGTCATGAAAGTAGAAGAATGTCTCTGTACGCCATACATCCATGCTCTGTGATCCATGTTAAACAACCTATGAAAAAATTCTACATTTTAGAAACTAATTTAATCATATAGTACTAATAAATGAGTCACAATAATTAAAAACTCAATTCTACCTTTTATTTAATGAAACTAATTATATTAATGACAAGCATAGCAAATCTACAATTAATCTGCATAACACTATACATAAAAAAAATAATCTACAACTAATTTTCTCACTCTTCACTCCTCTCTCTCCCCTAGCTAGCAAACCCTAGATCTAGAGAGCTAAATCTATAATGGAGCTATAAATGATGGATAAAAGGTAAAAAAGAAGGTTGGAATAGCACAAACTCACCTTATATAGCCACCTCCTCCAAGGAAATCAAGTGCAAAACCTTCCCCCCCATAGATTGGGTGTTTTTGGAGCTTTTCCCGAGCTCCTCTTGGGCAAAGCTCCAATGGAAGGTAGCTGGGGAAGAAGAAGCTGTCGGGTTTTATTGAGGGCCACAGTGCTGGCGGGCAACATATGGCAACCGCCAGCAGAAATCGTCCCCATTTTTGCTGGCGGTTCCTTATGTTGCCCACCAGCACTGTTATGCTACCGCTGGCGGGTGATAAACCGGCGCCCCTGCAAACCACAGTGCTGGCGGTTGCCAATTGCACCCGCCAGCACACTAATTTGCAAGTGTCAGCACAAATCGTTTGTGGCCTAGTGTTGAGTAGTAATTTTAAGGTTGCCTAGCATGTAGAGTGTTACTTATTGTGGTGTTATCGTACTCCTATGTGGGAATTAATTATGCAATGCTCAATCCAAAATTACTTGTTGGATACCTATATTTATTACATCAGAATTTCAAATTCATGCACTATTTTTATGGTACCTTTGAAGTATTCATAGTGTTAAACTCTAGTGGTAATTATTATGTTGCTGAATTAGAATGTAGATGTCATTTTCTTTAGAAAATTTTGTGTTTTAGTTCTATAATGGTAATTACATAAGTATCTAGAATAATATTCATGTTTTTTTGCATATTGATGTATTGCTAAAGATACACTGATTTTTTTGTGTGGCACATTCGTTCGAACATTTTTTTATTATAATTACCTATTATTCATCCCTTCTTTGTTTGGAACTAATGCTTCCTCTAAAGTACATGTTATTTGTATAATAGACTATGCCATTATAATTTGTTCTCTTCATACCTATGATATGTTGGAAGTTCCTTGTAGACTACTCAAGATAAGAATACCTTTGCTTATCATCAAGCCCATAAGCTATTTGATAGAGTGGGGATACAAGGTTTTCTACCGCTATGGAATATGCCAACCTCAGATTCTTACACCAGCAAGGATTAAATATACAACACTCAACAGGACATTTTGTTGTAACAAAGCAATTGAAGAACTAGGCTACAAACCTACTGTGACAATCATGGTTTTTAATGTTAACTCTTTTTTCATTGCCTTCATTCTTCATTTTCACATTGTTTAAACACCTTTCTATTTGAAATGCTCACACACTTTTCTAACATATGGTCAGGATGGTCTAAAGGCAACAGTTGAATCATATATCCAGTTAAATAATAAAGATACTTTTGGAGATAGAAAATAAAAGGTGTGGATTTGCATCGATTTCCTGTATATTCTATCATAATATCACTCTTGCACTAAAGTTAACCATGCTAATTTGTTATAATACCATGCTCAATATTTCTTTCTAGCAATATAAATATTACTATACAATTAAGATAGGCATAAGCTAATGAATACCAAGATGTGCTTATGAGAGTAAAGGACCAAAAGATTTTCAATTTTTCCTACGAATCCTTGGTACATTCTCAATTCTTCACTCTTTCTAGCAAGTGATGATGAAGACACATATCCACCATGTTTGACATGCATAAACTTCAAACGCTATTTAAATAAGAAAAATGATATACAAATCTACAAGAACCGCCCCCTTAGCACTACCAGGTCAAAAGAAGTTCATTTGAATAAATATAATATTAAAATTTCAGGTAACTATGTATATGTAATAAGATAATTAAAATAAAATCTATATAGGCGGGTTGCATAATTTTGAGACTATACACATATGCATTAATCGTATACCAAATCATACAATAGTTATTTGTGCAATATTCAGATCATTACATATGATAATAAGCTAACTAATTCTAACCTTTCCATTGTTAGGTTGACATGGATGGATTCATGGTGACTACATGATGTGTTTCTTAGCTTGTTGCGTACGTAAAATTGCTCTTTAGACTGACATAAGTGAAAGTCAGAGGTGTGATGATGTCTCCACAAATAAAGTTTTAGTATTTAAAGTTACAAATATCTTGAGGTAGGCATATATATAATATGATTATTGTAATTTTAGGTATGATCACCCGAAGACATTCAGACTCGTACTTAAGTTATCCTACGTGTAATATAAATGATGCTATATTTCGTTTGATGTGTGAATGAACCAAAATTATCCTCCTCGTACATTTGTAGTAGCTCCATGGTACTTCAAGTACTATGTATAAGCCATGTCTACATTGCCATTACATCATTTGGTATAAACCAAAACAAGTCCATGTGACAAAATCATGTAGAAATGCATCAAAAGAGTGCAGCAGAGATAAGGTATATCTCCATATCCACACAGGTTTAAGTATAGAACAAAGGGCTTTTTTACGGTGCACCATACCACCTTATACCACTGTTTAAAAAAGACTAGTATAAAAAGATCTGATGATTAAGATTAATTGTATACCACTAAAACTTGCACTTGTGGTATAGATGGTATACAGTATAGGAGTATTATTGGAAAAATATCTTGTGGCATTATTGAAATATATGATTTCATTCAACTTTTTCATTTCCCTCTTTCTTCTCCCCTCTAGGTTTCTTCCTCATCTGGTCCTCTCACATCCAGAGGCGGCAATGCTGGTGGCGGCACGGCGCAGGCTCCTTGCACCACCCACGGCAACGGTGGGATGGCGTGGGCGTAGCGCTCCTCGCGCCCCGCGTGAGGATTAGGCACTGGGTTGTGTGGATTTGTGCGAGGAGGAGCCTGGACCGAGCGGCCGAGGGGTGGGGGGCAAGCAGCAGCAAGCGACATCCTAGCCTCCCAGGTCAGATTATTCCTTGTCTTTTAGGCCATTTTTACCATCCATCATTAGAGTTTCTGTTGATGCTTTTTATGACCAACACACGAGAGCACTAGAGTGTGCGGGTTGCGAACGGACCGAAGATGCCAAGATGCCGCCGGGACCGGTCAGACTGGTCAGGCGCACCGGTCAGACCGGTGTCCTAGGGTTTAAGCCAAATCGATCGTTCGGAAGGATAACTACCACACTTACGTGATGGAGGACGGCTAGGTTTACGAGCAAACCAGCAAAGAAATAAACAACGCACTTACGTGACGAAGAACGACTAGTTTACGAGCAAACTAGCAAAGACCGTCGAAGCTCTCGCACGGGAGGGACCCCGTCAGGGTGTGGACGTCGCCGGCGTGCCCTAGGTCGGCCAACAAGCCCTAGGACGCCATCTCTGGTCGTAGAGATCAAGAGATGAGAAGCATGGAGGTTGGAAAAGGTGTTGAGATGATAAAAAGTAGAAGATAATATTTGATTTGATTGTGTTCCCCTCAATCGGCCGTGGCTCTTCATAAATATAGGGTGGGGAGGTCTTGCCCAGTAGGAGTCAAAACCTATACAAATCCCGTGTCGAAATACAACTTCTAAGAGCAACTCTAAGAGACTCTGTATTCTTCATAAGTTAGCTAAAAATAGAAAAGTTACACAAAAAATTGGATCCAACAGCCTCTTTATTTTCTTCCCTGGCTATATCTGCTAGCTATTTTCTCCCCCTCGCTAGCCAAAGAAAGCTAGCCGTCTCGCTCGCCATCTCCCTTTTCCCCGCGCAGATCCTGCGGCCCCCTTTCCTTGCGTGGTCGCGCCGCTCCGCCGTCGTGCGCCCTCGCCGTAGAGAATTGACCCCGCCCTCCCACCATCGTCGCGAGCCGCTGGTACCTCCCACGCGTCGGCGCCGCCCCTCCCTCCCTTTGATGGTCACCGACGGCGCCGCCGCTGGTGCTCCTCCGGCAAGGCCCGCCACCTTCCCTCCATTTTGAGCTAGCGCTGCTCCGCTTCCTCATGCAACCAAGCATTCGTGTCGGCGCCACTCCTCTCCTCCTTCGTCCTCGCACCTTTGCCGCCGTCGTGCCGTCCCGCGGGTCAATTCCCTACGATTCGAGCATCACCACAACCTCGCCGACCTCCCTCTACCTCCACCTCACCTCCTCCCTCCCTACAGCGCGGCGCTGGTGAGCTCCATGCCGAGCGGGAGATCCTGGACAGGCTTGTGCAACTGCGACCCGGCAAGCAAGGACATGCCGCAGTGCCCCCATCGATGGAGGACAAGGCGCTGGACCTCAAAAACTGCATCGAGGCCTCAGGCCTCCACCGTGATCTGGAAGCCCAAGATGCAGACCAAGGACTCCAAGTCGTCATGGAGCTCCATCGTGAATTTGGAGAAGCTAGCGCGAGCAGTTCCAACAGCGAGCCGAGACCATCCTTCACCTCCTCAAGCTCCAGTTCCCCGGCACTCTCGCAGTCGTAGTCGACTCCCATTCGACGCGGGAGGTCACTAGCGCAAGGCCCATCGCCGTCGCGGCCTCGACGAGGGACGGTCGCTGGCGCAGGTGGAGGTGAGGGCCCGTCGCCGCGCGGCCTCGACTGGGGCCGGTCGCCAGCGCGACTGGGGGCAACCAGCGTCGGTGAAGCAGAGGTAGGGAGGAAGAATATAAAAGATGTATGACACCTGGGACCCACTCATATTATAAGATATGAAGAGTCTGGTTTAGAGAGTCTGTTGGTTTGGCTTTCAATTTTGGAACCTTTTTATTTTTTTAGCTAGCTTCTAAATCTTTAAATTTAGCTAACATTATTGCTAGTCTCTTGGAGATGCTCTAACTCGGATTTGACTGCAGGCACCGGGCAGACCGTCGAGCCCCACTGGTCAGACCGGTCAGCACAAGGCTGAACCGTGTCAGGGTCATAACTCTCTCATCCGGACTCCGAATTGGACGTTCCACATATGCATTTTGATCATCTCGACGAGATCTACGCAATGGTGAAGTCCAATTGGCATTTTGAGCACTTTGGTTTGACCAGTCTGACCGGTGTAGATGAAAGGTCGACTGTTGAATCGGCCATATGGCCAATAACTGATCAGATCAGTTGGTCTTGTCATAGTAGCCAGATCAGACACTTTTGACTATGATTATATGATCCAAATGTCCATCTTGATCACCTTGGCAAATATTTCATCTTGGTAACTTGAACTCATGACCTGACTTGATGTTAGCGTTGCTCCAAGTGTGTCTTAGTCCCTTTCAATGAAATCACATCCAGAATATTCAAGATGAACCCCCTGTCCTGTCAAATACATATTCAAGCCAAACTCGCATAATATCAAGAGTTAGCACTAAATTGGCAATTCTAGCCTTAGCCTCACATATCCCGAACCGTGCCACTTTTGGGTGTGAACATATGCCCCCCTGTTTCTTGGTAAAGCTTGCGTACCAAGAAATACCTAGCAGCCCTAAAACTGCACAAGAACAATGTTGAGCACAAGTGTAGAAAACAAGTTTCATCTTTTAAAGGACGGTAGCATCTATCGACCATATTACTTGATTTTGTCCAATATGAAGATTTCAACTTGTTGCTGCCATTTATACACATTGTGTGAGTGAAACAAGCCTGAGTACACACTCCCTCAGGCTGTGGATTCTTGAAATATTATTCTAAAGTCATTCTCACACTTGTAAGCTTTTGTGAATGTATAAATCGACCAAATCACTATAATGACAATTGGTCTTTGCAATACTTACTAAATTGACAATGATGAAGTATAGAACAATTTAGAAATGCGTTCACAAGTTATTTTTGACCATAAAAAGAGTAGGATGAGTAATCAGTCTCAAAAAGATAATACGACACAATTACCTTAGAATTGATCATGGCCAGGTTACCCTCGAACTCCTCTCGCTTGTCTTTTAATGCATCTTGGATTATGCAAATATCTAACAATAAATTCCAGCAGCTACCAATCTTGGCTTGATCAAATGCAGAAACTTCAAAGCCAAAGTTGTAGCCATACCGGTCAGACCGGTTCCCATTGGCGGTCAGACCGGTGGCACGCGGTTAGATCGGTCACAGTGGCGGTCAGACCGACTGGTCTAGGATGTGCCCCAATACTCTTTAAACATCAACCTCTCGCATGTAAATGCCCTCTTGGACATTGCAGCCTGATGTTTATTGTTTCAGAATATTGTTCCTGAACTTTTGTGTCTAGATACATGGTGGATATAAAATTGGGATATTTCTCTAGATATTTATTAAGAAAACATTTAGTGACCCATTTAAACATAAATGCTTGCTACACCTTAAATAATGAATCACCAAATGTCTGTGTATGATTTCACAACTATGGATCCTCAAATCTAGCCTGAATAGAAAAAATTCATATTCAGCTTGTTAATTGAAGCTAAATACATCAACCGGCTAAAAATCTCAAAACACCATTATCTTGTGAAATAAGGGCAGCACCAACGTTCTGAGAAATCTTGCAAGCTGATTTAGTAAATAGAAACTCCATAGTGGTAAGCTACTCTTTTTGTTAAAGTCTTGTCCCTCGAGCACTTAAGGCACCAAAAAGGTTATAAGCAACCTCGCATCGGGAAGCTATCACTTTAGGACGATGATCTAAGAGATTCATTGGTCATGTATGTTGTCAAGGATGATAATTAAATATCATCCACAAAGAATCCATCCATAAGAATATGCACAACCGAAATAAAAGAGTAGAGATATATAAATTTAGAAATTAAAACCATCCCTAAGAATTAAATATTTCAGCTTTTGCAAATTAATCAATATGCATAATAATTTGGTGATAACCCTCTATGATATAAAGATGATCCATGTGGAACCCAAGGACCAAAATAAGAGTATGAGGGATAATCAAGTATATCTAAGGATGAATTCCAAAACATAGGCATATGTGGCATTTGTAAAGCAAATGGACTAGGTAATGACCAATAATTATGGTGATTTGGTGCAAACCTCAGTTTTGAAGTCCGTCTTTCATATATTTTCTTCTCCTTCAAATGTGTCACACCTTTTGCTTGAGCACCACCCTCGTCTTCAATTTGAATGCTACCTTTAGGAACCCATGCCATGCCTCTCTTTTTCAACTCTTGAGCACTAAGCTTTTGTAGCTTCCTCTTCCGCTAATTTGATAAACCAAGCGGATGGCTTGGCTTTGCTTCAGTTTTGGACAGTGGCGCTTTAGTCTTGATTTCTGGCCTCTTCACCTTGTTTTGTACAGATTTGGCACTTGGAGAATCAACTACTGATTTTTCCTTCCCTTTGTCATTAGTAGCCGAAGTGTTGAACACATTAATCGGCTTTTCATTAACTAAATTTAGATCTGAACTTTTACCTTTATGACCATCTCTTTTCACTCGGTAAACTTGCTTGACAACCTTTTTCTTGTTTTGTGCACTAGACCGATCTTTATACTCAAAACGGTCACTTTCAACATATGGCTGCCTTGCACGTGATGGTCGCCTTGGAGCTGCATACTCAACGTGATATGGTCTGAAGTATGAAGGAGTATGTGTCCATGATTAACTCCACCCCCATGATGAATAAGAATGGGCACTAGTGGGATATGGAGCATATGGAACCGGTATTGACGGCTCAAAAGGAGAACATGTTGTCGCTAAATGAAAACCCTTTCTTTGCCGATTCCAATTCCCAGAATTATGTTTAGGAGGTGGTTTTGATGACTTAACCCCATTTGACCAATTAGCACGCTTGGCATCATTTTCTTTTTGATATTTAGCCAGAAGTTCATTAAAAGTGAGCTTCGGTTTTTTACCAATGTGCTTAACATGGTCTTTACCTCCATTTACCTTAGGATGTCCAGATTTGGTCATCTCTGGTTTTTTCAGACCGTGACCGGTCTGACCTGTCGGTCTACACCGGTCAGACCTGTGTACCTCACTGGTCTGACCCGTGTCTCCAGCACAGGAAGAGTAACAGGTTCCTGACTTGATGGAGAAAAATCCTTTTGCCCCCAGTAACTTCTGGGATTTTGATAAGTTTATCGTCCTCATTATTTTCTTGAATTTGCAATTCATGGATGATATCCTTTTCATCACTTAGGAGCTTTGAATCTTTCTCTTTGGCAATTAAATCCGGATCTTTGGATAAACTGGCTGATGTTAACCGATTCAATGATCCTCTGCCATCAAAACCAATATTAGACAACTGGTCATCCTCTTGTGTTTGAGCAAATTTCAATCGTCCAGCATTAATGGCCGATTGTATAAATTGGCGAAAAATATTGCAATTACTAGTATTATGATTAAAAGTATTATGCCACTTGCAATATTTTCGATCCTCTAACTCAAGAGATGATGGACTAACTTTGTGATCAGAAAGCTTAATAAAATTATTCTCTAGTAAGATATCAAATAAATTATCACACAAAGTTAGATCAAAGGTCTACTTTATTTTCTCCAACTGATACTTTTGTGGAGAAGGCTTTAAGGCCAAGCAAGCGAACGGTTCAGATTTCTCATTGATCCATTCGTCTATACCTTTCTTAGCACTTCACATACCCGATGCTTTAGAGTTGATCACTATATTAGCATCAGACTTCACAGTGGCTCCCAGTTTTGATCTCTTGCATTTAAGTCTAGAATAACCATAAGCACACCATGAAGTGAAAAACTTTGGCAATGAAGATGTAGAAAATTTAAATGTCAAAGTATTTTTATGATTAGCCTTTTTAATCTTTACAGTGCATTGGCTGATAAAATTTGAAGGTATACTACTGCTAGCAAGTAAATTACCGTCCTCAATCGATCCCTTAGAATTATTTAGGATAGAATCACTAATAAATGAATTAACTAAAAATATAGGATCTGATTGGGAATTACTTGTAAAGCATACCTTATCAAATACATTGGAGAGGCGAGGAACCTTGATGTGGATGATGTCATATTTCTCCTCTTGACAGCAGCACACAGTCATACTCCGCCTGGACCGGTCAGACCGGTGTAGGGGGGCGGTTAGACCGGTGCCTCCAGGGTTACTGGAAATCACCTCGCGTCGACATGCCATTGATTTCTTTTCACCTCCTTTGTCTTTGTTTTCAACAGATTGATGTTCTGATATTTTTTTCAGCCTGAACTTGTCGCTTAGCAACATGATAATCGCTAGTAAAATGTACGACGACTCCGGCTTCAGGAAAATCAAGCATGGCTATTTTATTTTGCTTGACATGCTCTTTTACAGCTAAGCTTGGCTCTTTTAATAGAACAGATTTAGAATGAAAATCTGAATCGTTCTTCTTTTCACTATCATGTGCCAAGGCAATAAGCTCATTAAGTTCACATTTCCCTTTTATCAATGCAGCCATATCTACTTTAATGCTAGCAATTTCAGCATACCAAGCATCAGATTTATACTCTAGAGGTGCACTTGCCCTTGCTGAAATTTCATTAATTTGGCTAGGTTGTAAGAAACATTTGAAGCCAAATCACAATTATTAGCATTTGCATATGGCGCTAAATTGGTAGATGCAACCTCCACTCTAGTAGTATGTGGTGCAACATATATTGGTTGAGGACAACTGTGTCAGTGTTTTAGACACCGAGCCTACGACGGGGTACCCAAAGTAGTAGTTTGTGCGGTGGGGCTCGCCGAGATCAGGAACTCGATGGTGAGACACAGGGCACACAATTAGACAGGTTCGGGCCGCAATGTGCGTAATACCCTACGTCCTGTATGCTGCGTGGCTCTGTATTGATTGCGTATGTTTTGAGAGGGGTCCCTGCCCCGCCTTATATGCCACGGGAGGCAGGGTTACAAGTCGGATTGGTACAAGGGTACTATTCGAGTAGGACCCGGAGTAGCCTATACAGGGTATGGAAAGCTATCCTAGTCTTAGTACAAGTCCTTGTCCGTCTTGTCTTGCCTTGTGGTCCACAGTACCAGCACCGTGGCCCACTAGTTGAGTAGTCCAGGTGTACAGGATCTCATCTCCCGGGTATGGCCTATAATGTGTTGGTGGGCCCAGGGATGCCCAGTCGACAAGCCCCCGAGTACTTTGTAGTCGAGTGCAATGCTTCAAGTAGTCTTGAAGGTCTCCACGAGTAGTTCCCAAGCGTCCCCGAGTTCTGCAAGCTTCAATCTTCAATAGTACTTGAATCATCACGAGGCTGGAAGATACTCCAGCTAACTCCACGAGTAGTCTTGAAGTCTTCTCGAGTTGTTCCCAAGCGTCCCTGAGTACTTCCCTTGAAGGTCTTCAATAATACCCGCTTCATTCTTGAAATCTTTGCATCAAAGATCCATATGGAAATGCGATTACTGAAATCGCATTCCATATGGAATGTAGCCCCCGAGCCTTAGGTCGAATCCAAGATTCAAGCTGAGGGTCAATCTTCTACTCTTTGATCTTGCTCCAAAAAATCCGTAGATAATCCGAAGAAATAATATAGGAATGCGATTTGCAAAAATCGCATCCTATATGGATGTAGCCCCCGAGCCTTAGTTCGAATTGACAATTCAAGCTGAGGGTCAATCAATAGTCTTCGTCAAATAATCCCTTAAAATCCTGAGACAACTGAAGGACACGTGGCACGGAGCCCTCGAGCCTTGAGTCGAGTACTTTCTCGAATTGAAGGATCCAATCTGACTGTAGAATAGTGGACTGAATTCAATGAACTGTAGCTGAGTGAAATCCAATGTCATCGAGTAGTCGAGCCCCCGAGATGAAGCCGAGCAGGTCTTGGATTTTATCCCTCTGACTTAGCCAAAATTTTGCCTGTGTGAAACCAATCTGTTGAATACGAAGGGTCACCAGGTCGAACCGTTTAGGGTTTTGGTTTTATAAATACCCGAAGGGATATCCCTTAGGGTTTCATTGCTGCATTCGCCCTTAGATCCAGAAAGCCTTAGCATCCGTAGCCGCTACAGAGTTCGAGCGTCCACATCGCCAAGAGTTTGTGCCTCCACCCCCTTGCAGCCCTTGAGTCAATGCGAAAGAAAACTCTCGTGACAGACAGGATGAAGCCAGCGCCATCCAAGGGTCAGAAGAGGAAGTCCGGCCGCGGTAAAAATCGGTTGCCAGAGCCGAAGTATAAGACAGTGTTCATTACGAAGCCCCCGAGCCAGGCCGTCTCTTGGAAGAAATTCAAGATGAAGGAAGAAGATATCAAGGCCCTCGAAGCCGGCAGGTTGCTGCGCGAGAAGGCGATTGCCGACTGGAGCTCTGCCGCCGGAGATGCGTGGCCGATGGAGAAGAGCCCGGATGAGATCCCGATGTTCGGCCACTTCGTCGAGCGTGGGTTGACGCTGCCGTCATCAGATTTCTTCCGCGGCTTCCTTGACTTGTTCAAGCTGGAGCACGTACACCTCAACCCCAACAGCATCTTCCAGATTGCAGTGTACGTGCACTTCTGCGAAGCCTTCCTCGGAATCCGCCCACATTGGGCTCTGTTTAGGAAGATCTTCTGCTTGAAGCTGCAGCCCAACGCCAACTTCCCAGTTGTAGTCGGACTCCGACTCGAGTTCTCTGAGCGGGTCAGAGATCAAAATTTTGCCAAAATTTTCGACGAGTTTCTCCATCGAAGCTTGCGTAAGCGTCGAGGACTTGAGCTTTGACTCCGGAGTTGGCGCTAAGAAACGCAGGAATGATCCGGCGCCATCAGCAACGCAGACCCAAGAGCCGAAGACAAAGGTGTCGCCTTGCTGGAAAGCGACGGTCGGCTTGATGATGACGAGAGCCTTCGAGTTCGCCAGTGGATCAACGATGAGATCTCCTACCTGGCGTGCCAGCTGTCAGTGTTTTAGACACCGAGCCTACGACGGGGTACCCGAAGTAGTAGTTTGTGCGGTGGGGCTCGCCGAGATCAGGAACTCGATGGTGAGACACGGGGCACACAATTAGACAGGTTCGAGCCGCAATGTGCGTAATACCCTACGTCCTGTGTGCTGCGTGGCTCTGTATTGATTGTGTATGTTTTGAGAGGGGTCCTGCCCCGCCTTATATGCCACGGGAGGCAGGGTTACAAGTCGGATTGGTACAAGGGTACTATTCGAGTAGGACCCAGAGTAGCCTATACAGGGTATGGAAAGCTATCCTAGTCTTAGTACAAGTCCTTGTCCGTCTTGTGTTGTCTTGTGGTCCACAGTACCAGCACCGTGGCCAACTAGTCGAGTAGTCCAGGTGTACAGGATCTCATCTCCCGGGTATGGCCCACAATGTGTTGGTGGGCCCAGGGATGCCCGGTCGACAAACTGGCCGGATGGCTAGAATTAGCAAGGCCAATTTTCTCATTTTGTTCTTTTATTCTTAATTCATGTGCCATAGCTCTCACAAGCACTATATCAAGAGAATCAAATGCTACACTTCTCAACCTATCTCTAAGGGATGGTTTTAAACCTCTAAAAGCAAGATATAAAAGCTAGATCTGAATCAGAAAAAGGTAAATTAAAGCATTGATTTCTTGTTTCTTTGAATCGTTCTAAGTATTTAAAAACCGATTCATCTCTACCTTGCTAAATATTATAGAAATTGGTGGCACATGATGTTTGAGAATAGTTGGTTGGGCGTCTAGAATTAGCATAACCAACTTTCTCATTCACCGACGTGTTTTGGGGCATAATCACATATTGTGAATTTCCGGCCGATGAATAAATGGATGAAACACCTTGCTGAAAATGAGTAGCATTACTAGCATGTGATGTTCCATAAGAATTGGCCAAACTCACCATGTTAGTTTGGCCTTGGTACATGTTATTAACCGACTCTTGAACTTGTTGCACAGCCGGTCTGTGAGGGTAATGTTGTATGTTGCTAGTGTCATTAAAGTTCAAAGCATGCATATTATTTGGCAATGGCTTTTGCATATTAAATTTAGAATTATAGTTTGAATAATAAAAACCATCTGAACATGTACTAGCCGATGTAATATGCCTATTAGTATCAAATCTAGCAACATCAACATAAGAATGTGTGGTACTTGCAAAATAACTATTAACATTAGACATAGGTAATGTATTTGCAAATTGTACCTTGGGCTCGTCGTAGTAGGACTGATGTGAAGTATATGAATAGCCCGCCATAATAAGTCTTGATGCTTCAGATCTTGAAATATAGATAAATCCAGATAATCCAAGCAAATAATGACTGAAACCTTGTGTCGCTTTTAATCTTCAATATGTAATAGCAAGCAAGACACAATGCGAATGGCTTGACCAGCCTGATGCGGTGTCACAATTTATAGATGCAATTAGTCTCGAAAAACTAAATTCAACTATAGTCGGCGAATCAAAATAATAGATCAATTTAATAAAAGGCTAGGGATCAATAGAACGGTTTGAGCAACCAGATCTCTTTCCCTAGCGGAGTCGCCAAAATGTGTTGACACTTTTTACAGCCAACACAGGAGAGCACTAGAGTGTGCGAGTTGCGAACGGACCGAAGATGCAAAGATGCCGCTGGGACAGGTCAGGCGCACGGGTCAGACCGGTGTCCTAGGGTTTAAGCCAAATCGATCGTTCGGAAGGATAACTACCATGCTTACATGATGGAGAACAACTAGGTTTACGAGCAAACCAGCAAAGAGATAAATAACACACTTACATGACGAAGAACGACTAGTTTACGAGCAAACTAGCAAAGACCATCGAAGCTCTCGCCCGGGAGGGACCCCGTCAGGGCGTGGACGTCACCGGCGTGCCCTAGGTCAACCAACAAGCCCTAGGACGCCATCTCTGGTCGTAGAGATCAAGAGACGAGAAGCATGGAGGTTGGAAAAGGTGTTGAGAGGATAAAAAGTAGAAGATAATGTTTGATTCGATTGTGTTCCCCTCAATAGGCCGTGGCCCTTCATAAATATAGGGTGGGGAGGTCTTGCCCAGTAGGTGTAACACCTCGTGTTTTTAATCAGTGTTAATTAGTGCTAATTATCTCCTTAACCAAGTCAACCATCATTAGCATGGTCAAACCCCACTTTGAAATGGTAAAAACCCTAGTTGTCAATGCCTAACTCTAGAACTTTTGCCATGTTCTCCAAATTTTGTCTAAACACTTCAAAATCTCCCAATACTAAAGTTGTGCAGTTTCTCATGGGACACAACTTTGCTTTTGGATGGCATTTCAAATTCAAAGTGCAAATTGTTCAAAAATCCAGTCAAAGCTCTGAAACACACTTTGACCCCACCGAGAAAATCACCATTTTCTCCTACCATTCATGCTCAATTCGTTTAGTAAAACACCTATGAGCTTTTGTAGAAGTTATAGAGGGATACTAGACCTACAACTTTCATATCTACCGATTTTGGAGATTGCATTCAAGATTCGAAGTTTTTCGCGTTTGAAAACGCGTTGACCGGATAGAAATGGGGCGACGTCGCGCCGCGCTGTGCTCCCACACTGAGCGCGTCGCGCCTGCGCTGTCACGCGGCGCCGCTGCCGCTCGCCGTCCAGCCCCCCCTCCGACACACAGTGTCGCGAGGATGGGGACAGGATCATCCCAGTCCCCGCCCTCCAACTATCGCGCCTTGGGGCACTGAGGACCAGAGTGTCCGATGGCTAGTGGTTGGCCACTCTCTAGTGATGAGTGATTGACAATGTTGTGTGGACTGACGGTGTGCTCTATCTTGTGGATGTAGGCTGCGGCTTGATGTGCGTTGGTGCAGGTGAAGAACAAGCGCGAAAGGTCTTAGCCTTGCGGGGCCTCCGAAGGACTGGAGGGACAAGTAGGCTTGGTTTGATGGACCCGGTGGCCAGACGGGATCAGGTGCGAGTCGCATGGTGCGAGAAGAGCAAGTCGAAGTCGGATGATAGCGGGTTCATTGGTTGATCCGAAAGCCAACATCGACCCGGAGTGGACGTGGCGGCCAAGTTGAGGAGCTCGGTGTGGAGGCTGCACCAAGCTCGCGAGGTTTGTAGTGGTTCACCAGAAAACCACTGGGTTCCTTGGTTGATCCACAAAGCCAAGTCCGAGTGGTCGGTGGCTCAGCTCTGCGCGGGCCGGTCTGACCGGTGCACCAGACCGGTCTAACCGGTGGGGAGCACCGGCCTAACCGGTGGAGGCCGAGGAGCGTCGAGTGACTTGAAGCGAAGGACACGCGTCGGGATCGTAGGCTTGGCGTCGAAGCTATGCAAGGTGCGGTTGCCGGGCGTCCGTTCGATGGAAAGGCTGTCAAGTTTCCAAATATGCCCTTCGAGGGGTTGTATCGCCTAGGGGGAATTCTAGTCATTTACCCCCACCGGAGGACCTCATATATAAACCAAGTGGAAGGGTTGTGGCAGCCATCTCTTGGGCTTTAGGGTTTTCATTTGCTCTGGGCAATTTCTCTTTTTAGTTTCCTATTTTCTCTAGGACTAGCTTGAGAGCTTCATGAGAGATCTTGAGAGAGGGATGGATGCTAGGGAGGCAAGCTAGACCTTGTATGGATCTTTCCTTTGATGTATAGAAGGTTCGGCGTGGTTCCTCTAGCTCTTGTGGTGGTGATTCCTGTTTTCCTTTTTGTGGATTTTCGGAGCCTTTTCTTGGTGATTTTCTCTTGGTGGATTTGACGCCTTCCCTTTGCGGATTTGGTGTCGGATGTATCCATGAGCCCCTTGTGGTTCTTTTCCTTGTGATCCCCCTCTAAATCCGTGGGTTTGGGTGCTTGATTTTGGGGTTTTGTTTCGGTTCTGGGACAAGGTGTTCTTGGTGTTCTTCCTCTGATTCCTCTTGATTTAGTAGATCTTTGGGGCTGATCTTTTAGGCATGACTCGTTCATGAGGTGATACAGCTATCCCCAAAGTTTTACTTGAATCTGTGGAGCGAATCGGGAGATCGAGGCATCGGAAGGTGGGAGTTGACTCGTGGGTGGAATTCATCCCGAGCAGCCCAGGCGTGACCGGTCAGACCGGTGCGGCCTGTTGTGGTTGTTTCTCGGGGAGTTCTTCTCCGGAGTGTTGGTTGAGATCTTGGCTTGCTGCTGTTTCAGTCTCGTGTAGTTTTGGCCCTTGGGATATCATTTTCTTGTAGTTGGGATTTCCTGAGCTAGACTGGTCAGACCGGTGGTGTGCATCAGTCAGACCGGTGCAGAAGCTTCCAGTGGGAAAATCTCCTTTGCTGCTGTTGGTTGTGCTGCTTGTTCGCAGAGTGCTTCTGGAACAAGTTTGGTTGTGGAGAGTTCTCGGTGTGCTCAAGTTTTGGAGTGTTTTTGTTTGTCTGGTTGTTTTCAGGATTTCTCTCTGTTGCTCCACATCCTAGAATCACCATCTAGGTTTGCTGGACAAGTTTGGGAGAGTTCTGAGTAGGTTGCTCTGGACCGGTCTGACCGGTGCCGGTGACCGTTCTGACCGGTACAACCAGGTTGCTGCTCGAGTTGTGTTCCGCTGCGTGTTCGAGTAGCTTGGGTGTTTGGCTAGCTCCTAGGTCCAGTAGCACTCCAGTGGCTACGTGGATTTGGCTAGCAAGGTGTTGAGGACGTCGGAGTTACGTTTGGGACCATAGGCCGAGTTCGTCTCTTCGGAGAAGAATTTTTGTCGGCTCCCATTCACTCCCCCCTCTCTGGTCGCCATTCTGGTCCTTCAGGCACAAGCCACGCCACGCGTCGCCACCACGCGCGCCGCCGCCGAGCCCCAGCTGCGCCGCACGGCCGGCCGGTCGTCAACCCGTCAATAGCACACCCGGGCGCCCTTTCTTCGCGCCCAAGGCTTTGAGGCGAAGCCTCCTCACCCCCCCTCCCACACACACTCCCCCGCTATAAAAGGGCATGCCCGACCGGCTCGAGCACACGCACGCCGCCGCCGGTCCGCCATTGCCACCGCCGCGAGCAACTCCTCCCTTCGCTCGCTCCGACCGCCACCGACCACCACAAGCCTCCTCTCTAGCACCCAGTCGAGCTTCCGCGGACCTCGATGGTTGTTGACGGTCGATTTCCGTCAACCAAGAGCACTTGTTACACTTTGGCTTGAGCTTTGAATTATAACTAACCCGCCACTAGGCATACTAATGATGTAACAAGTTCACACTTGCATGTGGTTTTTGGAGTATGTTGTTTACGCAGGAATTAAGTACCTAAATGAGGACTTCCTGGTAAAGTTCATAGAGCACTTTATGAGAAGATCACGAAGCCCGGCACGAGTCAAAACACGAAGTAAACAAGACTCCAAATGACCCAAGGACCAAAGCATGAAGATGTGAAACTCCGAGGACTTGAACAGAAGATGCGGGAGTTTGTGCGCCAAGCACCCTTATCTAAACCGCGGGGAAAACGACGTCAAGGACCCACATGCACTTCGGCAAATATTCAAGAAAGTGCAAGAAGCATCGTGGAGGAAAATGGGCCTGAATCGGGCCGAAAAGGGCCGGGGCCGGCCGGCCCATGCCGACCGGCCTAGCGTGTTTCGGGCCCGGTTCGGCCTCCTCTTTGACCTACACGTTCCTCGGCTTATTTATATTGCCTGCCTCCGACGGCCGCCTCATCCATTCACCAGAACTCGGCGAAACCTAGAAGTGAACACCAGAGGGAGACGACAGTGGCGGAATCCTCGAAGTTGCCTAGGGGATGGCCTAGGCCAACCCTAGCCGCCATGGTCGCCCTGTGTGGTTGTGTCATGGTGGAGTTCCGGTGCTAGTTGAGGTCATCAATGGTATGTACTCGATGGTGATGATCCAAACGCATATATTATTATGTGAGTAATGATAATCATGTTTTCCGATCTTCTAGCAATTCCATGTCTCCGTCTATACTTCTTACCTATTGTGAATGCGATTTGATCCTTAGTCTAATACATGTTTAGACTATATAGCATGCTCTTTGTAATCGTGGCGATTAGGTTTAGCATGTCGACCCTTTATGGTTTGTAGACACGTTCATGTTTGAGCGTGCTCCTAGATTCCCCACTTCATTAAGGGTTCACCGTGACAGGATGATACCCCCGAAAGAGCGGATGTCTTCGGTAGGTAGGCCGGAGGTAGGAGTTTAAGGATGCTAGTAGATGAGATGCTCGATTCGTTGCTTGTTTGCCGGAACTTCAACTAGAAGGTGCTAGGCCTAGTTACCCCTTCGGTGGAGCTTTACCCTAGCCGATGTCCTTGGATGTGATCAACCTTGTGTCATAGCTCATATCTATCAAGGTTTACCCCTTGTATGCAATCAATGCTATACGTTAGGTTAGAATGACTAGATAAGGTAGAGAACCTTAGCGGTTTGCTTCCGATCCTTGGATTGACAAACTTTGGGGACCCTCCTTGGTGAAAAAGGCACCAAGTCACCCGTACGCTTGCGGTGAACTTCCATACGGTTTTGAACCGTCAACAAGCCCTTTTCTGGCGCCGTTGCCGGGGATCGGCAACTCGAACCCTAGGGTGATCTACCTTTCTTTTCGACTAACCCTAATTTTTATTATTGCATATACACTTGTTTTCTTGTTTATGTCCTTGAAAGCAGGTGAAAAGCTAGACACAAAACGTTCGATGAGTTCTCTACATACACACCCCAACAAGATGACTGCGACATCAAGATTCGCTCTTTAGTGGTAGGTGCTAACTTTTGTTAGTGGCCCACCATCCGCTATCGAGCTCACACCCTACATGAGAAATGATAAATGAGGTAAGTCAACGTGTCAATTAAATTTTTAATACTAATGTTTTCTGGAGAATTGTTTGATCAAGCAATAGGTATTGGAAGCAATCGCGATGCCCCCAAGATCACAAGATCAAGCTCGTCAACACTTTTGAAGTTTCTGTCCGCATCAAGTTTTGCACAGCCTCATGGGAAGAACAACAAAACATCTTTGGAAATTTAGAAGCCCCACGAAGTTACGCTTCCAAGAAGTCAAGAATCAAGTCGATCGGAGGTTCCTACAAGCGGATATGGCCGAATCACCAATGGTTGCACGTCCTGAAAATTTCTGGACAGCAAGCAAAGCTGAAGCGAAACAGTCATAACTCACTCATATGGACTCCGATTAAGACGAATGAGTACCCATTAGAAAGGTAATTTTATAAATTTTTCAATAGAGAAATATTTTGGTATATGTTCTGTTATGTATATAGGGGAAAATCCACGAAGAAGAGGCAGCAATACGATGAGAGCAAGATGGTGAAGATGAGGACAACAACAACGAAGAGAAGTTTGGGCATTGCTTCGACTAGACCACTCATGAAGATATTCAGAGGCTTGGAACAAAACAAAGACCCCTGGAGCATTGGCAAATGAAGACACAAGTTGGCGACATCTGACGCAAGGAGATGTTTAAAGAAGACCACAATCGACTACACACACAAGACAACATTCAATGGCGCGGATATTTTGGGCTCCCACACGAAGGATCATGGAACTACAAGAAGACATTTAAGACATGTGTGAATCCCCGCAAATGAAGAAGAGGAGTGATCCTACACAGAGCAACATTGACGACATGTGGCACGAAGGAAGGATTTGAGAAAATGTCTACGCGAGCCACCTTCGATCATCAAGGATTGTTCGGTTTCAACTCCGGAGGATCACTCACAATGAAAAGCTCGAAGGCTAAGGTACACATTAAACTCTCAAAGTACTTTTGGAGATAATATCTTTATTTTGATATATTCATGTTCATATCCAATAGTATGTTTTGATTCTATGCCTTGCACCCTTGATGATCATGTTGATAGGCTATAATTTCTTGAGATTGATAAAGTGGCTATGTTGTGCTTTAACTTTGTTGATTACATGCCTAATGAACCTTTGCCTAATGAGAGTTTAGCGCTGAGCAAGAAACTTATGCTACTCTTAATCACAACTTTCTTTGTTTACAAAATTTAAATTGTGGTTACGGTTGCATATGTTTGGTTCACACTTTGCAAATATTGGACTTGCTTTGTGCTTGGTCAAGCTAATGACTTCAAAAGATCAAATGTCGGGAGAAAACCCGAGTTTCACTAACCATGTAGGGCATGATGTTTGAATCAAGAGGAGAAAAGCTATGCCCCAAAGATCGGGCAAGCCTCTCATCAAGTAAAATGATCGTGTAAAGCATGGAGAGTGGATCAAAGCTGCATGGACATCTTCAAATCTTACATGAAGGACCATGGCTTCACGACCATGAAAAGGTACGTAAGAAAGTCAAGCTCTATGACTTTGAATGAAGCACTTTGCGGGAGGCAACCCGTTTTCTTTTGTCTATATTCATATATAAATATTATGACCATCTACATCGTGATCTTAAGCTTAACAATCAAGTAACATTGTACCATTGCTCTAATAAATACCACAACACCATGTTGTCTGATTTAATTTCTATTGAGTGAGCACTTTGTTCTCGATCTTGGAAAACTTGTAGACCTTTTTGTGTGCCTATTAGTGTTTAGAGAGTCTTTTCCTTTTGTGTATCTTTTTAGAGAGAGATATGAAGTTGGCACCATCCTTTAACTCTAAACTTGTGGCTAGTTAATTTAGGCTAACTCTTGCATTTGTTTTAGACAACCACCATATCATGTCATTTTGTTCATCCATGTCATATTGCATTGCATGTTTTGTGTTGATCTAACTTTTTGTCCAACCAACCTAAGCCTACCTATAGACCCACCAAAAACCCGTAGCCAACAAGGGTAGGGTTGACTTGTGTTGATTGGCTTGCGCCATTCCGGTTGGCCAAGCCCACCTCTATCTCTTGTGCTAACTAAAATCTTTGACTAGCCCCCCTATGAGAATACCTCTCCTACCTTTGGTCCTCCTAAAACCATAGGTTTGTTTTTCATAAAAAGACCTTTAACACCACCTTAGATAGAATTTCTATGCTTGAGTCCCTCTCTTCAAAACTCTTATTTGAGCCAAAAATATAGGATACCCATAACCTACCCTTAAAACCTTGTTAGTTTGGTTGTTTGATCTTTTCAACCCTTGCTAACATTTGTTTGCGCTAACTCTTTGCATTTGCATTATGCATCCATCTCATTGTCATCATTCACTTTATGTTGGCTTGGGCTTTCGTAAAACTTTATGATGAATGCTTTTATGTTTATGATAATGCTTCTTAAGGGCATTTTTCCTTTTTTTACAATCTTGTGTAAACATGGTGTTTAGACATGATTGAAGACCCACATCATTCAGTTTTATATACCTTGCTATCATATTGCATTGGTTGGTTTGAAAACTTTGCAATGCGTCCTACTTTTCTTGCACTATAAGGAGTTACTAATCTTGGGATAAGCATGGTGTTTTGACCCTGGTTAATAAATCTTTATGGTAATGGAGAAGTTTGGCAACCACTTTGTAAGCATGGAGCTTAGAATTTGGTGTAAACATTATTTTGTTTTATACCATCCTTTCATTTGCATACACACTTGCACACACGTACACCCATTAGGTTTTAACTTTTCATTTACTAAATTAACTATGCCACAAGTTAAGATCATGGGGGATGTCTTTGGTTTGTCGGCATAGAGTGAGTATTCCTGACCGTCACCTCGGGGTACTTTGTGCTTTAGAATTGTTTTGCAGGCATTACGAATCACTCCTAGGAGTTTGTGATAAAAAGCTGAAATCAAGAACGTCAACACCTCCAAAATCTTGAAAGAAGCGCTGTTGTTTTCAGGGGCTCCATTAAGTCTTCTTTCCAACACATCAAGATTCAACATTTTAGGAGACCCGTGCAAGGAGTTACAACCAAATCTTTGGGTGTCACACGTTCTGAAATCAGCCCGGGAGAGCTTGCACTCACGGAGTAAAAAGGGCACAACTCCTTTGTCCGAAGTCCGATTGGGATGAATGACCACTCGTTGGAAAGATAATTTCAAGAACTTTCCAATGGAGCAACAGTTCAATACATGTTCTATTCTGGAAGTATAAGAAAAATTCGTGGAAGATGAACCAGCAATGAGGGACAACATGGAAGGAGGTGAAGATGGTATAAGAAACGATTGGGACGGAGGCTTATGACAAAGGGTGGACATTGGAGGACAATCAAGACAAAGTGAAGAGTATGATGATCCACACATGGTGGTAGGACTTCAAGATGGTTCATCATCTTCCACGCCTAGCAACATGCTAAGCATGGGGGAGGATTTGGTGGACATGAGAAGACCGCATGGAGTACAAGGATCACGGTTGCCATGAGATGACAATTTTCTTCTTCCATGTTAAGCACAATGCTTAAGCATGGGGGAGGCCATGCTACACTTCAAGCATCAAAGGACGGTAACAGTTCCTCAACCCTCTTTTTGTCCTTGTCTTTCTATATGTCTGTACATATGTATATGCTTTCCACAACATTAGATGCAACCTTTGTATACCTCTCTATAGAATAACATGGCTACTAGGAGTACAACCTAGATTTGTTTTTGTTTTCAATAATAATCACAGTTACCTTGTGCTCACCATGATGATATCTTGTATGCTCCTGTTTATGGATATATGATGATTGTTGCCGCTTTGCTCATTTTTGTGCTCGGTTTGTATATGATTAAGCTAGTGCTCTCTTTAACATGATCTGAAAATTTAATAAATGCTAGCCTAATCTTTTGTGGAGGTTATGATAACTTGAGACCCATAGTATTTTTTGTTGCTCTCATTTTTGAATGAATCAAAGATTATTTATTTTGTTCTTAAAAGATATGCTAACCTTGTCTTTAATACCACTTGCATTTTGCTCTACCTATCCAAAGCCTTATATTCAATTGAGTGCAAAAACCGTAGTATACAAGATTTATTTTTGGGTGCATTGATTCAAGGCTTGTTTTCTCTGGCACGAGACTAAGAAGTTGGTCATTCCGTTTTTGCGTATCTATCTTTATGCTAGCCTTTTCTATCCGTGCATTGTGAGTTTCCACATTGGGAATTTTGCAAACCTCACCGGATATCCACCCACAAACCCAAAATATCTTTTTGTGTATACCTCCTTGACCACAACCCAAAACTTTGAGTATGGATGAATATTTCGAAGAAGATTACAAGGAAGGTGCCGTCAAGTAGGAGCAAGATTTTGGGAGACCTCCATTAAAGGATCCCTAGAAGATTTCAAGTATCTCTCTTCAAGAAAATACAAGAATTTCAGCACTTGCCTTGGCACAATCATCACCTCTTTGCTCGGGGACGAGCAACGTCTAAGCATGGGGGGTTGCCAAGGAAGTACTAGTGTAGTCTAGAGTTCAAGGGGAGTAAAAAAAAAGCAAAGTGATGAAAGAAAAATAATAAAGAGGAAAAAGTATGTTGAGAAAATCAAGAAAAGAAAAAAAAGAAGAAGAAGAAAATAAAAAAAATTAAAGCTCCCCGGTTCTCTAGCTACATTTGGAGATTTCAAAAAAGGATTTCAAGATCAAGACCCATACTCATGTTTCCAACCATGTGCAATCCGATAACGAGGACTTCGTTTGTGCCTCGGGATCACTCTTTGCCATTTGCACATGTCCACCTATTTAAAAGTGTGTGTATTTTTTTCTCCCCCCTCCTTGTAACATTATTTTTCTAATGACCTTTTTGACGAGTCTCGGTAAGACCATGAGAAGCTTGTCTTGTTTTGATAATATCTCAACTATAATATCTTGGTAGGACTAAACTTTCCCATAGCTCCATATAAAGCCTTACACCAAATATTTGAGAGAGGAAGGAGTAGAACAAGTAGGCTTGAGATACAAGATAAGATGAGAGTTCATGAGCATGATGCAAGGAGGCTTATTATTGATCTTGGTAAAGCAATTTTTCTTCATCCCGCTCTTTACTTTCAAAATTTCTGAGATTTGTTTAAAATTTGAGAGCATGATTAATTACTAATGGGAAGAGCTTAAATAATATCTACCCTCCATAGAGATGAAAGCTAGTTACATTATGAAACTTTAACAATGTAAACTTGGAGAGCATTATGTTTTCTCATGTATAATCAAGTGCAGGGTATGGACATTGAAAGGCAATGCTGACATCCATTAAAGGCTTACTCGAGGACGAGCAAGGTTTAAGCATGGGGGTATGTTGACAGTCGATTTCCGTCAACCAAGAGCACTTGTTACACTTTGGCTTGAGCTTTGAATTATAACTAACCCGCCACTATGCATACTAATGATGTAACAAGTTCACACTTGCATGTGGTTTTTGGAGTATGTTGTTTACGCAGGAATTAAGTACCTAAATGAGGACTTCCGGGTAAAGTTCGTAGAGCACTTTATGAGAAGATCACGAAGCCCGGCACGAGTCAAGACACAAAGTGAACATGCCTCCAAATGACCCAAGGACCAAAGCATGAAGATGTGAAACTCCGAGGACCTGAACAGAAGATGCGGGAGTTTCGCGCCAAGCACCCTTATCTAAACCGTGGGGAAACGACGTCAAGGACCCACATGCACTTCGGCAAATATTCAAGAAAGTACGAGAAGCATCGTGGAGGAAAATGGGCTCGAACCGGGCTGAAAAGGGCCTGGGCCGGCCGGCCCATGCCGACCGGCCTAGGGTGTTTCGGGCCTGGTTCGGCCTCCCCTTTGACCTACACGCTCCTTGGCTTATTTATATTGCCTGCCTCCGACGGCCGCCTCATCCATTCACCAGAACTCGGCGAAACCTAGAAGTGAACACCGGAGGGAGACGACGGCGGCGGAGTCCTCGAAGTTGTCTAGGAGATGGCCTAGGCCAACCCTAGCTGCCATGGCCGCCCTTCGTGGTTGTGCCATGGTGGAGTTCTGGAGCTAGTTGAGGTCATCAACAGTATGTACTTGGTGGTGATGATCCAAACCCATCTATTATTATGTGAGTAATGATAATCATGTTTTCCGATCTTCTAGCGATTCAATATCTCCGTCTATACTTTTTACCTATCGTGAATGCGATTTGATCCTTAGTCTAATACATGTTTAGACTATATAGCATGCTCTTTGTAATCGTGGCGATTAGGTTTAGCATGTCGACCCTTCATGGTTTGTAGATACCTTCATGTTTGAGTGTGCTCCTAGATTCCCCGCTTCAATAAGGGTTCTCTGTGACAGGATGATACCCCCGAAAGAGCGGATGTCTTCGGGAGGTAGGCCAGAGGTAGGAGTTTAAGGATGCTAGTAGATGAGATGCTCAATTCGTTGCTTGTTTGCCGGAACTTCAACTAGAAGGCACTAGGCCTAGTTACCCCTTTGGTGGAGCTTTACCCTAGCCGATGTCCATGGATGTGATCAACCTTGTGCCATAGCTCATATCTATCAAGGTTTATCCCTTGTATGCAATCAATGCTATACGTTAGATTAGATTGACTAGATAAGGTAGAGAACCTTAGCGGTTTGCTTCCGATCCTTGGATTGACAAACCTTGGGGACCCTCCTTGGTGAAAAAGGCACCAAGTCACCCGTACGCTTGCGGTGAACTTCCATACGGTTTTGAACCGTCAACAATGGCCTAGCTCCGCACTCACCCTCGTCGGAATCCCAGTCGAGGCGGCTGCTCCGCCGCGGAATCGCCGCCGCCGCTCACCGGTGCCACCTTCGGTCCAACCACCGCCACCAATCGACACCGGGTGAGCACACACTCCACCCCGCACCGCTTATGGACCAGCTCCTGCCGTCCCTCGCCGCCAGCGAACTTTCCCCTGCCAGTGAGGGCATGGATGCAAGGATTGAATTCTTTGTAGGGGCCTAGGTGTAAACCAGGGGTATGGTTGTGAATATGAAAATCTTTCTGAGGGCCGGCTCGTATAAAGATTCTTAGTTTTCTTTTAAATCAGTCCAGAGCCTTACGAAAATCCTAGAAAATCATAGAAAAATCGGCAAAATGCAAAACCATTTTTTTGGTTTTTTATGGCCAGATCTACATCTTTTAGAAAGCTTGTATATACCTTTGATGAGTAGTTTTTGAGTTAAATTCCAAACTCAGTTTGAATGTGTTTGTTCATAACTTGAAATGTACTCCGGTGCTGAACTTGATCTTTGGATATGTTGTTAGTCATTACTAGTATAGGCTAGATCTAAGTTTTTGCACAAAGTTACTGAGTGAATCTTTATCTATGATTTATTTTGTGTTTATGATAGATCTGTGTAAATGTTTTGTGTAGATTTGTGTGAGTAGTTTTGGTGGCTTAGCTTGTGGCTACCAGCTTGTTATGCTTAGGTGTACCTCTGGTGATTTTATCACGTTTTTATGAACTGTCTATATATATGTTTCTGAGTTATGCTTGTGCATAGGGTTAATTTCATAGTTCATATTCTGATGATCCAGTGATGCTCATATTTGGGTTAGAGGATGTTTGTGACATGATTGAACTGTAGGAGAAAGTTTGGCTACAGATTAGTTATATATGTCTCTGTATAAATTCTTTATGCATGGCTAGGTTGAAAATGGTTATTTTTGTGTAGCTTGATAGAATTAGTTTCTGGAGCTAATTTTGGTGTGTAGCCTAGATATATTCCAGAGAGGCTCTGTGTAAAATTTGGGCTCCAGTGCATGAGTAGTTTTCCCTATTTAAATAATTCTTTTTTTTGCTAGTTGTAACTTGTCGTAATTTTCATGCTTAGGATATGGCTCGGTTTGCTGTGAAGTTTTGGCAGTAGCTCTGTTGTTACACTGTGTGCATGTACAAAATTTCTCACTGTAATATCCTGCATGGTTTAAACAGAATGGATTTGGAAGGAATCAAGTGTTATAAAAAGAGAAATTGAGAAATCACCCCTTTTAAATCCAAATGTGTGTTTCACCCTAAGTTACACCCCTTGTAATTCACCCTTAACCAACTTGGTTGCCTTGTGAAGAAAAGTAAATATAAATGAATAGATGTGCACACAATCACCATCAAAATTAAAATTAATAAATGGTTTGCTTACTTTTTCTTTATGGAAGAGTATGCTCAATATATTCTTGTCTAGGTGAATGTGGTCAACTTTGCACCATATGCTTATCATGTGCTGTTGTTTTAATCAATTTACATTCACCAACTAATTCTTGCATATGCATCCTTGTTGGCGGTCGATTTCCGTCAACCTAGCCACATGTTTACCTTCTATGTTGGTATTAATTTGTTATTCACACTAACGATCCTAACCCTCATTATATGTCAAGTTCGCACTCGCATGTGGTTTTTGGAGTTTAGTGTTTACACAGGAATCAAGAGTCTAAATGAGGACTTCTGGGTAAAGTTCATCAAGGGTTTTACAAGGTGACCACGGACCCCGGGACAAGTCAAGATACAAGCTGAACATGACTCCAAATGAACCAAGGACTAAAGCGAGAAGCCGAGAAGTGTCGAGGACCTAGACGGAAGATGCGGGAGTTCATATGCCAAGCACCCTTATCTAAACCGCGAGGAAAATGACGTCAAGGACCCACATGCAACACGGCAAAAAGTCAGGAAGTCGCGAGAAGCGTCTGGAAGAGAGACCGGACCGAACTGGGCCGAAGTGGGCCCAGGCCGGTCGGCCCAGGCCGGCCGGCCCAGCCCACTCCGGGCCCAGTTCGGTGCCCCCTTTGACCTAACTGTTCCTCGGGCTATTTATAGCCCTCGTGCCTCGAGCCACGTATCAAGCAATTCGTCATCTGCCGCCGAGAAGCAGAGAAGAGAGGGACACCCTTCCGGAGAGGAGAGGGTCGAGATGGTTGACTAGGGTTTCCCTAGCCGACGTGGGAACCTTGCATGGAAGACCACGTTGGAGTTCTAGAAGCTAGGATCAAGATCAAGGTAGGATCCCGGTGGTGATCTTGTCCATGTATCATACTTCATGTTGAATTTGCAAGATTGAATCCGATTTCTAGCGATCAAGTGCTTTCACTACGATTTTGTCTTCGCTTTGGTTTTCTTATTCTCCAATCTATTCCGCGGATAGATTGCATAGGATGTTCTTGTAGCCATGGTGGCTAGAGGTGCATACCTGACCTTACCGAGCGTCTTCAACACGTTCTCCATGAACGTGCTCTTAGGTTCACCTACACAATAAGCGGGGCATCGTGACAGGATGCTGATCACGTGTACGGTAGGTGCTTTTGAGGGTTGGAACGGAAGCCAAGATTTAAAGAGGCTTTTAATGAGATTCGTTTGCTTTATTCTTCTTGGTTTTGGAACTTCAACAAAAGACCCGATCCATTCTCTAGATTGGTTTTACCTCCTCTTTCTCTTGCTACCTCCGGTGTTTAGTAGATTAGATGTGTTTTCATAGTTCTTCCATAGATTAGATGCAAAACCCTTCTCAAGATCAAAGTATTTTCCGCTTATTAGATTGGATCTTGCATTACACATTGTTCCACGGATTCGATACCTTGGGTTCACCACTCAAGGGAAGAAGGGTCCCTTGACTACGACGGAGGATTTGTCCGCTTGCAAGTCCAAACGAACTTTGCAACGATAATCAAACGTCAACAATCCTCCGTGTAGAAGTTCCCGACGGTAGCTACGAGCTCGTGTCGGCAGACGAGGACGAGGGAGCAGGAGGAGACGTGCACTTCATGACCGTAGATCAAGACCCAGACCAAAGTCCGGAAGTTGGTCTGATTTCTTGTGCTGCCGAAGGCAAGCCCCAGTTTATCATTATCCTATTGTGTTTTCTTTTTAACTTCTGAATTTATCATTTATTATCTATGTGCATTTACGTTCAGGAGTTGAATTGAAATCCTAGTTGCATGATCCCTAAGTACCTATGATCTTTTACTAGTATGCTAGGTCGCTAGTTGTTATGCACTAAGGACCCGATACAAGTCGAGTGATGTACTTCGCTCGCGAGAATAGATTCTCATGTTGAAATCATAAGATTTGATAAATTGGATTGCTCACGTGGTAAGAACATGGGATTCTGGGCTCCGGTCCAGTGGTTAAGAGATTAAGCGTTTGAACGTACTAAACATTTGTCGGAAATAAGTACGGTAAGCCTAGTACCTAAATGATACGGTGCGGGAACTTTGCGCTACTAATCTTGGGTTGCGGCCCCAGTCTTGCAAACTGTGATGCATGTGTGATTCTGGACGCTAGTGTGAGACGGGCTAGATAACCTTGTACCTAGGACTGTGGCATCCGATCTCAATCCGAGAAATAACGGGAACCGCTTGGTTGAATGAACTCTCTGTGAGGGCATTCTCCCGTATGTTTAGGTCCACCTTGCAAGGTTATTAATCGATCGATCGTCGGCCTCTCACCGTTATCCGAGAGTGCTTAATCATCTGGCCATTGTGATCCCTTTATGATGGAATATTGATAAACTTGATGTTTGATTAAAATGTATTGCACAACTCATGCTTGCAATAGATGCTTATCTAGTAACGAATTAATCTACTAGAACTTGAGCTAAAATATTGAAAGTAAGGATTAACTCCTTAGTAGCTTTTTGGAAAAACAAACCCACTAGCCAAAAGCCTTGCATGATTAGAGGTTGTCTTTTGTTTTAGACGGGTAAGCCTTGTTGAGTATTAGTATACTCAGTCTTGCTATATATGTTGTTTTCAGGTGATAATGTTTGCCCTGGAGAAATGCCACCCGGCTGGGAGCTGGAATGGGTGGGTGATGAAGAGTGATGGCGTCATGGGTGGCCTCCCATGATGCCACTGTATCGTTTAGTTTTTTTCTGTTGTCTTTTTAAACTCTAAACCTTTTATTTCCACTTCAAGAACAATGGTTTGTAATAAGTGACCCTACGGGGAAGATTGACTTTAATTTGTAAGGTACTCTGGACTCTCCTTCGTGGGAGTTTTAATGTATGCGTGTTCGATCCTCTGTGTGTTGTACAAGTGATTTATCGAGCTTTGACCCGGCAACACTCAACTTGATGATTCCTTATTATCGCTTAATGACCAAATGGAGTGGTTTAAGCGATAGTACGGAATTATCTCGGATGGGGTTGTCACAGTAGGAGTCGAAGCGTATACAAATCCTGTTTCAAAATACAACTTCTAACTCGGATTTGACTGCGAGCACCAGTCAGACTGTCGGGCCCCACCGGTCAGACCGGTCAGCACAGAGCTGAACCGTGTCAGGGTCATAACTCTCTCATCCAGACTCCGAATTGGACGTTCGACATATGCATTTTGATCGTCTCGACGAGATCTACGCAATGGTGAAGTCCAATTAGCATTTTGAGCATATTGGTTTGACCAGTCTGACCGGTGTAGATGAAAGGTCGACTGCTAAATCGGCCATATGGCCGATAACTGATCGGATCAGTTGGCTTTGTCATAGTAGCCAGATCAGACACTTTTGACTATGATTATATGATCCAAATGTCCATCTTGATCATCTTGGCAAATATTTCATCTTGGTAACTTGAACTCATGACCTGACTTGATGTTAGCGTTGCTCCAAGTGTGTCTTAGTCCCTTTTAATGAAATCACATCCAGAATATTCAAGATGAACCCCCTGTCCTGTCAAATACATATTCAAGCCAAACTCGCATAATATCAAGAGTTAGCACTAAATTGGTAATTCTAGCATTAGCCTCACATATCCCGAACCGTGCCACTTTTGGGTGCGAACAGTTTCATTCCTTGTGATTTTGTGTCTGGCGTCTTGTTACTCTTACGAGTAAAGTACACCGCCGATTCTCAAATTTGTAGTGTTGTGTTATCCCGATCTCCAAACTCGTAAAATGCACAATCACATCCCTAAACTTGCTAATTGTAGTGCACGGGTCCTAATTCTTTATAATTTGCATGAAGCTGCTTTGCTCACCATGTTGACCGAGTTGTAACATGGGCCTGGCTTATAGAGGGTCCGTGTGTCAGCCTCTCTCTTCCCTCATCCAACGATCCCTTTCCCATCACCATGCGCGTTGTTGCGTTGACATGGATAACGAAAACGTAGGTTGCCACCAGCCGCGAGGATGTTGGCGCCAACGTCTTGAGGTCCGACTGGGGTCGAGAGTCTGGGACTGGTCCTCCATGGGGATTTGGCTACTCTGACTACTGCCGCTGCTGGGCTGCTGGCTGCTTGATTAAAGTGCGGTGGGGGTGCAAGGTGGGTGCTGGACTGCTGGTAGCTGCTCCTTTCTGAATTTGGGAGAAGAACAAAGGAGAATCGAAAAATTGGAATGGAGAATCAACCAATGGTGCTGGCAATTTTGGTGATCGACATGGCTTGAGCGAGAACATATAGGCGCACTAGCTGCTTGAATTACTGGCGTGTGGTGCTGTGCTTGTGGAGTCCTGCCCGCTAGTGGCGTCAGCAGCTCGAGCACAACAGCACAAGAGCAGGCAGCTCACCAGCAGGGGATGTGCGGCTCGGCTCCGCATAAAGCATGCACGGTCTCTGTTTCGCGCGCATGATGATGTAACCGGCCCCTATGGCACCGGCAGCCCTGCGCTAGAGGTTGAGCCCACCAACGCGACGCGCCTGCGGCATCGTCTGCATATCATCCTCGCTCTCGAGGGCTCCTGCGGCTGAGGTGCCTGGCGTCGATTTGTTCGATGATAAGCAATATTCTGGTATATTTTAATTCTATAATTAAATAGATATTTTAGTATGACGTTAAGTGAAACAATTCATGTGCAAGTGTTCATGTTTAAACAATAATTAAACATAAACATATTCATGAATATACAACTAATAAATATGAATATGAGTTTTAGAGTGTACCCAATGGGAGGGCGAGTGACGGAGTCACCCGATGTCCCGTCATCACTTGGACCAGCCATGCTAGTCATGGAGTGACCTTAGTCGATGTAGTCGTATGAATTTGGTGCAGGAAGATGATCACAGTGTAGTCCCTCGAACGGCCACCGGGAAGTAGACGAAGTAGTCGTATAGGGAGCGAGCAGTCGCGTCAAGACGCTCCCCAAAAACCTTATCACCCGCCTACCCTGTGCAAGGTCTCAGCAGCAGGACGAGGTTCCAGAGGCTGTGCTCTCGTCGGTACCATGCGCACGGTGCAGGCGATAGGAATGCGGAAAAGCAGCAGACATACAGGAAGAAGGGAGAGGTCTCCTGAACAGGAGTACCTGGTTGTGAATGGGTGGGTTGAGAAAGAGGAGGAGGGGCGCCTTATCTAGACGGGCAGGCGCGGAGTGGGTGCGCCCAGATCTAGATCTGGGACACGGAGAGGACGCGGTGGGATGAATCTGAACGGTCGTGGTTAAGAAAACCAAATCACCGTTGAGAATATTCCAAAAGATTATTCCCTTCCAACGGCAAAAAGGTGATCCCGCAACACATCACGTCGGTCCGCACCACTCGTCTCGTCTCGTCTCGTCTCGAATCGACTCGACTCGACTCGACTCGACTCGACACGCCACGGCCACAGCCACGGCCCGGCTCGGCGAGGCGAGTGAGTGCGCGTGCGTGTGGCACACATTTCTCATTTATTCAACTTCACGAGAGATATACCGAAAGTCTACCTCATAAGTTGAATGAAAGGCTCCTCAAATACCCGTATGATATTTCTCAGTTTTATTTTCCCTAGCATTAAAACAATGGACTTTAATTCTTTAATTATTAAAATAAATGGCTCTAGGTCCATTTATTCTAACAATCCCCACCAAGAATTATAAGTCACATTGGAGATGCTCTCATTTCCCCTTTTTGTTTTGATATACCAGTACTACGGTGGAGACTGTTAAGTTGAACATCCACCAGGAACTGAGGTTACACTTATTTGCAACTGAACAATAGACTATGCCTTGAATTTCCATTTTTGTGCATCTAAGTTTGGTCAGAGCCCATTACTAATACTTGGCTGCACATAGCATCCCCGCGGGTTGGAGCTTATGGGTCACACTCCGTGCCTCTTCATGAGTTTTCTAGAGATCACCCAAATCTCACTGACTATGACCAGTAGTCTGACTCATATAGGTGTGCTCCTTCAAGACATACTGTAGAACTATGTCTTTGCTTCAAAGAAACAACTGACTTGTTTCATGGAAGCCACTTGGAGCACATTAAGGTATACATACCAGCCTGTCATACTGTTTTGAAGAGAAATGCATCTTTCCATGGACCAAACCTTTTCAAAGGTTCTCTTCTCTCAGTCAAACCATAGCTTGTTTCGCCATCCTAATTCACGGGATCTCCGATCACATAGGACAGGTTACCACTATGAAAAGACTCACTTGGGTCTCAAACCCAGTTTCATAGATGCATTATCTATCACAATACGTGACAGACCCTTTGTAAATTGATCTGTCAGGTTCTTAGCTGTACGGATGTAATCCAAAGCTATAACACCAGTGTTTCACAATTTCCTAACAGATTTCAACCGCCTCTTGACATGCCTGGATGACTTCATGTTGTCCTTTGAACTATTCATCTTGACAATCACAGTTTGATTGTCACAGTTCATTAGAATTGCGGATATCAGTTTTTCAACTATCGGTAAGTCCATTAGGAGTTAACGAAGCCACTCAGCCTCGACAGTGGCAGTATCCAATACTGCGAGTTCTGCTTCCATTGTTGACCTTGTTAGAATGGTCTGCTTGCAAGACTTCCAGGAAATAGCGCTACCTCCTAGTGTGAATACATATCCACTTGAGGCCTTTAACTCATCAGCACCAGAAATCCAGTTTGCATTACTATATCCCTCCAAGACTTTGGAGTCTCCAGAATAGTGAATTCCATAGTTCATTGTTCCTACTAGATAGCGCATTACCCTCTCAAGAGCACGCCAGTGTTCACTGCCCGGGTTTGAGACAAACCGGCTCAGTTTCCTAACTGCATAAGCAATGTCAGGTCTCGTGGTGCTAACCAGATACATTAATGAACCGATGATCTGAGAGTATCTCAACTGATCTACCATTATCCTTTTGTTCTTCTTCAGAACCAAACTCGCATCATAAGGAGTTGAGGCGGGTTTAGAATTGTTGTAGCCAAACCGACTCAACATCTTCTCAACATAGTTAGTTTATGATAGAGTCACCCCACCATTTTCTCTCTTGATCAGCTTTATGTTAAGGATAACATCAGCCTCTCCCAAGTCTTTCATCTCAAAGCTTTGAGATAGAAAATCTTTGACTTCCTTAATTACTTTAAGGCTCGTGCCAAAGATGAGTATGTCGTCTACATACAAACACAAAATCACTCCTTCGCCCCCACCAAAGCGATAGTACACACATCTATCAGCTTCATTCGCAATAAAGCCAATAGATGTCAAAGTTCTGTCGAACTTATCATGCCACTGCTTAGGAGCTTGCTTGAGACCATAGAGCGACTTCACCAACTTACACACCATCCCTTCTGGACCCTTTGCTACAAATCCATCTGGTTGATCCATGTAGATCTCCTCTTCCAACTCTCTATTTAGGAAAGTTGTCTTAACGTCCATCTGATGAACGAGAAGACCATGAGAGACAGACAGAGAAAGTAGCACTCGTATGGTGGTCAAACGAGCGACTGGTGAACAATGTTATCGTAAACGGTAAACAGTAAACAGTCGGTCACTTTTCGTTTAGTGTTTAGACGGGGTTTAAACGAAATTAAACAAACTAAACAGTTTGACACTGTAGCATTTAAATATACATATTTGTGCATATAAAAATCATTTATTATGACAAGTATCGTATATATGCATGCAAAAAAATCAAGTGGGATGTTATATATTTTTTACTGAATCTTTCCATACATGTTATGTATTCTAGCAATGTCCTCAGAGTTCCTCTTCAAGCTTGCAGATCTGCTGGTCATATTGGAAGGATTTGAAACAGGGGACGGCATACTGCAAATGAGCAATTACAGTGACACTAAGCAGTAACTGAGTAGAAGGTCAAGTTTCAGAGAACAGCCATTGAATATGCATTCAGTGTAGTAACTAGTAAGAAATTGCAGTATCTAACAAAGTAACAGTGCATGCGTTGCAGCAGAGGGCCCGCCCAGGCGGCTGGTCTTCCTGTTGCGTTGCTGGGTGGAGGATGGGGTGGCCAAGGCTTGCAGGGAGTGCACCCACCCAAGCCTGACTGTCGCCCAGATACAGAGCTGCCGCGGCGAAAGATGGCTGCCGGAATGGGAGCAGCCTCGCGGCGGGATTGAAAAAATGAAAAGGCAAGATTTTTTTTTGAGACCAAAATGAAAAGGCAAGATAAAGAAAACCGTAGCACAAATGGGCCTCTCGTATATAGTATCCACCAAATATTGGCTGGTTTGGACGCGTTTTTGTTGGCCCACTTCGTGCCCCGTATCGCCGAAACGTTCTGCGTTGCCCGTTTATCCCGTTTTTCTACGTGTACTGCCGTTTAAACGGTCCGACCGTTTAGGTGCCCGTTTTTCGCGTAAACAAGACGGTGGGCAGCTGTTTCCGTTTATTAGACCGTTTAGGCGAACATTGCTGGTGAGTAAGTGTCAAAGAAATCTTCACCCTGTTTCTGGGTGTAACCCTTAGCCACAAGCCTAGCCTTGTACTTTTCAATAGTACCATCAGGCCTAAGCTTCTTCTTGAGCACCCACTTGCATCCAACAGGTTTGCACCCGTAAGGACGTTCGATAACCTCCCACATACCATTTGTCATAATAGAGTCCATATCACTCCTCATTGCTTTCTTCCAATAGTCAGCATCAGGAGAGGAGTAGACCTCTTTAATGTTTTTTGGGGGTGTCATCCACAAGGTATACGATGAAATCATTACCAAAAGACTTTTCAGTCCTTTGTCTCTTGCTCTTTCTAGGAGCTTCATTGTTATCCTTCTCAGGATGCTCAATAAGTGTAGGCTCATTGAGTTCCATAGGCTCGGTGGAGTTGTCCTTCTCGACAGATTTTGGCTAGATGAACTTGTTTCATCTCTCATTGGAAAAATATTCTCAAAGAATGTAGCGTCTCTGGACTCTATAATTGTGCCGACAAGCAAGTCAGGCACTCCAGATCTTACTACCAAGAATCTATATCCGACGCTGTGAAAATCATAACCTAGAAAGACACAGTCCACCGTATTTGGCCCAAGTTTATGTTTCTTGGTGATTGTCACACTAACTTTGACTAAGCAACCCCATGTACGTAAATATGAAAGAGTTAGCCTCTTATTCTCCCATTCCTTGAATTGTGTTACTTCCTTATTCTTCATAGGCACACGGTTCAGGACATGACAGGCTGTCAATATCGCCTCACCCCACCATGCCTTAGATAGTCCTGCGGTTTCTAACATGGCATTCACCAAATTAGTCAGTGTGCGGTTCTTTCTTTCCGCAATCCCAGTGGATTGGGGTGAATAGGGCGGTGTCCTCTCTGAACAATACCGTGTTCCTCACAGAATAAGTCAAAACATTTGAGAAGTATTCGCCACCTCGATCAGACATTACATGTTTAATCTTTCTCTCAAGTTGGTTTTCTACTTCAGCTTTATAGATTTTAAAGTAATGCAACACTTCATCTTTTGATTTTAACAAGTAGATGTAACAAAATCTAGTGCTATCGTCTATCAAAATCATGAAATACTGTTTACCACCTTTTGTCAACACACCGTTCATTTCACTCAAATCGGAATGAACTAATTCTAGTGGTGCCAAGTTTCTTGCCTCAGCAGCCTTATGTGGCTTGTGAGTTTGTTTTGATTCAACACATACGTGGCACTTAGAATTTTTGATAGAGGTAAATCTTGGAATTAAGCTCAAACTAGCTAAACACATCATACAACCAACATTAACATGACAAAACCTCGAATGCCAAACATTTGATTCATCATCATTAAACACATGATTCACAACTTTATTATCATCAAACAAAGAAAAACGGAACAAGCCTCCGCTATCATAGCCTTTTCCAACAAAAGTACCAAACTTAGAAATGATACATTTATTCGACTCGAAGACTAATTTGAACCCATCTCTACACAGTAGAGACCCGCTAACTAGATTCTTCTTGATGGTAGGTACATATTCCACATTCTTCAATTGTATGGTCTTCCCCGAAGTGAATTTCAGAGTGACCGTACCAACACCAAGAACACACGCATGGGCACCGTTTCCCGTCAACAAGGAGTCAGTCCCCCAAACCTGGTAAGAAGAAAACATAGAGATGTCAGCACATACATGAATATTAGCACCAATGTCTACCCTCCACTCTGGTGAAGAACACACTGAAAGAACTATAGGTAAGAAATTACCGTACCCCGATGTTCCTCCACCCTCGCTAATAACCATGTTCGCTGTTTTAGGGCCCTTGCGATCCGAGAACTTTGAAGCAAAGTGATCCGGACTACCACATGTATAGCAAGCCCCCGCCTTTTTCTTCTTCTTGGCAGGCCTGTCGGCTTGCTTAGCCTTGGGCGGGTTTTGTGAGGGCTTCTTCCTCTTGTTTTGGAACTTGGGATTACCCCTCTGCACAAAATTTGCGCTTGAGGGACCGGTTATTCCCTTTCCACATGTGTCTTTGCTCTCACCTTCTCCTCAACATCAAGAGTTATAACAAGGTCATCAAAACTGCACACTTGTCTCTTGTGTTTTAGAGTCGTAGCAAAATCCCTCCAAGATTGTGGTAACTTGGAGATAATAACTCCAGCCACAAACTTGTCGGGCAACTCACATGGGTTCTCTTTGCTATATTCCTTGAGTTCTTTGGCTAGCGCCTGTACTTCATGAGCTTGTTCCACTACCGGACGGTCTTCCATCATCATGTAGTCTAGGAACTGTTTCATGGCGTACAACTCACTATCGGCGTCAGAAACTCCGTACTGAGCCTCGAGAGCATCCCAGATCTCCTTCCCTGTCTTGTAACGGTGATAGGTGTCAATCAAGTTTTCAGCCAGGACGCTAATGATGACACCCCAGAATAGGTTATCAGCAGCCGCAAAAGCCTCTGCCGAGACACACTCGAGAGGAGCTCCAGAGATGACATACATTACGTTCATAGTTGTAAACCAAAGAGTGGTCAAATCACGCCACTTCTTAAAGTTGGAACCATCAAAGGGTTTTGGTTTGATTGAGTTTGCGAAGCTAGCTAACAGAATCATCCTATCAACAACATAAGGTTTTTGGATTGTTAGATGATAGGCAATATTCCGGTATATTTTAATTCTATAATTAAATAGATATTTCAATATGATGGTGAGTGAAACAATCCATGTGCAAGTGTTCATGTTTAAACATAAACATATTCATGAATATACAACTAATAAACATGAATATGAGTTATAGAGTGTACCCAATGGGAGGGCGAGTGACGGAGTCAGCCGATGTCCCGTCATCACTTGCTAGTCGTGGAGTGACCTTAGTCGATATAGTCGTACGAATTCGGTGCAGGAAGATGATCGCAGTGTAGTCCCTCGAACGGCCACCGGGAAGTAGACGAAGTAGTCGTACAGGGAGCGAGCAGTTGCGTCAAGACGCTCCCCAAAAACCTTATCGCCCACCTACCCTGTGCAGGGTCTCACTAGCAGGACGAAGTTCCGGAGGCTCTGCTCTCGCCGGTACCGTGCGCGTGGTGCAGGCGATGGGAATGCGGAAAAGCAGCAGACAGGGAGGGAGAAGGGAGAGGTCTCCTGAACAGGAGTACCTGATTGTGAATGAGCGAGTTGAGAAAGAGGAACGGCGCCTTATATAGACGGGCAGGCGTGGAGGGGGTGCGCCCAGATCTAGATCTGGGACGCGGAGAGGATGCGGTGGGATGAACCTGGACGGTCGCGGTTAAGGAAACCAAATCACCGTTGAGAATATTCCAAAGGAGTATTCCCTTCCAACGGCAAAAAGGCGCTCCCGCCCCGCATCACATCACGTCTGCACTGCCACGCCCATGCCCACGCCCTCGGCAAAAAGGTGCTCCCGCATCACGTTCGCCATGCTCACGGCCTCGGCTCGGTGAGGTGAGCGAGCGCGCGTGCGTGTGGCACGTATTTCTCTTTTATTCAACTTCACGAGAGATGTACCGAAAGTCTACCTCATAAGTTGAATGAAAAGCTCCTCAAATACCCGTACGGTATTTCTCACTTTTATTTTTCTAACATTAAAACAGTGAGCTTTAATTCTTTAATTATTAAAATAAATAGCTCTAGACTTATTTATTCTAACACAATCTGACTCAGGCGGCGGCGCCCAATAGCTGGCCCCCGGCTATGAGAGAGAGAAAAGAAGATACAGATGCAGATGACACATAGGTTTTTGTCCACCTCACTGTATAGTCAAACATGACAGGCGAGCATCTTAATGCAAATTATAAAAGATTAGGACTCATATACTACTCTTACAAAAATGAAGAAGTCAAAAGCATGAAGCTAAAAAACCAACATAAATTGGACATAACACCAAAAAATACAGCAACCTCGCTCTTGACAATGCCAAAAAAATACAGCAAAGCTCGCTCTGACAACACGAAAAAAATGCACCATACAAATGTTTATGAAAGCTCCCTCCTGACAACATCTCTGTCTTCCTCCTGACGGTCTGACACCATTTCTTGCTCCAAGTGACCATTTCTTGCTGCTCGAGCAGTGGAGGCGCCCGAGGGCGACGGCCAGCAGGGACGGCACGGCGTGCCCTACGCCAGCGGTATTGTTACATATGTGTCGAATATGTGTACAGTTTGGTTACAGTTGGACTTCAGTTATAATTTGGAAGGATAGGGATAGAATCTCGATCGTACTTTGTATCCCTTCGACCCATAAATATGAGGGTACTATCGTTGTAACTGTGAGTCGACTTGACGGCTGGTGTGGGCGGCAGCGTTGCCGCGGTGGTGCTCGGATGCCGGTGTAGCTGTTGTTTATGGGGAGGAGCGCCCGTAGTCATACCCCGAGGATGTAGGCACATGACCCCTCGTTAAAAAAATACGTGTCTCGGTGTCGTTCTCGTTTGTGTGATCTTGCGATTTGGTTTTGTGTTCTTGAGGTTATCGCTTCCGCGTTTTGATTCTAACAAGTGGTACCAGAGCCAGATCCAGGAGAAGATCCACGAGGAGGCGTGATGGATGTGTTTCACACCGTGCAAGGTCGCACAAGCTATCCTTGGAGGGGCAGGGCTCAAGGTGGAGCACGGCGGTGATCGACAACTCGATTGGTAGGGTTGGACACTTCGAGCGGGTGGTCGGACCGTCCAATGAGCGGCAATCAACGGGGATACGTCCAGACGTGGAGATCAGTTGATAGCGGCTGGTGGCTGTTGTTCGATAGGTGTCAGTCAGACATGACGGCCAGATTCGGCGGTGCGGCTGGAAGATCTTGTGGACAAAGATGGCGGCTTCGATCGCGGTCAGATTGACGAGTGGTCGTCGATTGTGATCGTGGTGGTCGTTGCGGGCTCAAGATGGAACTGCAATGATGGCGGCGAAAGTCATGGTGGACTCGGCGAGTTATGGAGGTGGTTTGTTTCAATACGTGACTTGATGTCGCTGGCGGCGGCCGAAGGAGCACCGACACCCAGATAGGGCACGCAGGAGCGAGTGTGGACCCAAGTATGATCGGGTGCAGCAAGGACACAGGTGCGCGACTCGAGCATTGGATCCAGGACGGGCATGTCGCAGGCGAAGATGCATGCAGACGGGACGCCACATGCAAGTGCATGTTTGAGTTGGCCCCGTACGTGAAGGAGTCCAGGTTGGATTTGTTTTTCACGTTTTTTTGGAGGCCACATGCTGGGTGTGGATTGCATGCGGTCTGGCTACTTTGGCAATGAGTCAAGGCCGGAGTACTGCTTGGAGACGTGGTCGGGTTGGACTCGCACTACCGGAGGATGTACAAAGCAAAAAAAAAACCCCCACGTTAATGGTTTTGCCGTGCGTTTTCTTCGGACGCACGGCAAAGGCCGCTCAGAAGCGTTTTGCTCGGCAAACAAGCTTTTGCCGTGCGCGGTTTCCCGCGACGCACAACAATTCTGTTTGCCGTGCGTTTTTTCGTGACGCACGGCAAAAAAAGGCAAACGCAGACAGAAGGGGAGATGGACGGAGCTGACGTGAGGGAATTGTTTGCCGTGCGTTGACGCTAGGCTAAAAAGCAAACATTGCCGTGAGTCTCACGGCAAAAAAAGCAAAAAATGTAAAAAAAAAAGCCGCCACCACTAGTGCAACCGCAGGCTGCCACCACCGAGCCGCCGCTGCCAGGCCAGGCCTTCGCCATCGTCGATGCCACCACCACCGCGCCGCCGCCGCGCCCACTACCACCACCACCACACACCACCACCGCCGCTGATACCTGTGGAAACAAACAGTGAGAGAGAGGTGGGGGCTCGCCGTGGAGGGGGCACCGTTGACTCGCCGTCGCGGCCGTCATGGAGGGGCGGCGGCCGGATCCGGCCACCGCGCGCCGGCCGCAGGGGAGGGGGCGGCTGGATCCGGCCACCACGCTACGGTCGTCGGGGACGGGGCGGCTGCCGGATCCGCCCAACCGCGTGCCGACCGTAGGGGAGGGGGCGGCTGGATTCGTCCACCGCGCGTCGGCCACAGGGGAGGGGCGGCTGCCGGATCCGACCACCGCGCGCTAGCCGCAGGTGAGGGAGAGGTCGGATCCGGCCACCACGAGCCATGGAGGAGGCCGCCGCGCCATGGAGGAGGAGGATGTCGCGCCATGGAGGAGGAGGAGGTCGCGCCATGGAGCAGGAGGAGGAGGTCGCGCCATGATTGAGGAGAGGAGGTGCCGACGGTAGCGAAATAGAGGGAAGGGGTGGCGGCAGAGTAAAGGGGAGGGGGCGGCGACAAAGGCATGGGGAGAGGAAAGGGGTGTTGACGGCTGTTAAGTACTACTTTTATGTCGTCAACTCCTTCATAAAATGAATGAAAAGTGATCATCAACACTAGAATAGGGCTTTATACTGACAAGTTCCACAAGTGTTGGTGTTTCTAGCTGTAACGCCCTGGGTTTTCAAAATCAGAAAACCCAGCATTATGTCTCATGATAGTCCCTGGATCAGTCGCTATCACTCACAGGCATTCATCACAGATAAATATCACAGTCATACAACGAAATAAAAACATCAGAGTATGAATAATAATCTGATTATTACATGTCCTGAATAATCGGAGTACATCAATAAACGCCACTTGGCGGAATAACAGGAATAAGAGCCTACGCAGCGGTAGCTAGCTTCCAAAAAGGTGTCTCCATCTTCAGTCATCTCTCCCACGGGCATCCTTGAGCGTAGCGTCGCGTCCTTCAATCGTACCAACCGTCGGCGTTGTTGTCGAAGTCTGACTCGTACCCTGCGAGCTCAGGGGCTATCCCCAAGGATCGGGATAGGTCCACGTCACCAACCGTATGCAAGCTTTAAGTGGCCTACTTCTAAGGGTAAAGAAAAGATTAAGGGAGTAGCAGGGTTTCCTATGCAGCAGCAGCATCATAAATAGAATAATGTCTCCATAACCCCACCATTTCCCATAACTCTCATCCGCAAACGGATACACCTGGTCACCCAGATCACCGTCACCATCACCTAACTCCATCTAGGGTCGGTGCGAGAACTCCCACTCCTCGGACCTCAATGGTTGCACCCGGATCCGCGAGGCAGAGGGAGCAACTCTCCTCTCCCCGAATACAACCACGGCTCACCAATACACTCTCATCCTATAAGGGGGGGAGGTAGAAATCCCAAAACGTAAGAGTCGGAGAAACAACGGGCATGTCCATAACCGAGGACGCGGCTATACGTATAGATCTTAACTCTGCAGAGCGTGTACACCAGTACCCAACTCGGGATGGAGCTCAGCCGATAGCGATCCGACTAAACCCACCCTACCGGATGAACACCTTGGAGTTACGATTCCACCCTGCATCTGGGCCTCGATGCGGTCCTTCGCAAAGGACCACCCCAGAACTGTGAACATGCCCCCGTGTGGCCACACGGGGAGCGACTACAAAGGGAAAGGGTCATCACCCTCTTCCCTCCCACTGATACCCTCTATCCTACTAGCAGGTATGGAATTGCACTTGCCAGGGTCGACCCGGCCCTATCCCCACTCTCGGCGAGGTGGTGTGTACGAAAGTCCCGTGTAACAGGCGACCCACTCGGTTTCAGACCGGGGCGAGCTCATATCCTCCAAGTCATCACAAAAACCCCAACACTTGTGCTCCTAAAACAGTGTACCCGCCATAGGCACCAAACTGGGCAACGTCCGAGAAGACGATCCCTGGCCCCCGATCCCAGATCGGGTTGTCTTGAGCTCACCCCCGCCAAAATATCCCAAAAACACCTTCTCCTGCCGGTTTTCCCCACACACGCCAAGAAACTACCACAATAATCCCAACACATGCATAGCAAGCTCAGCATACCATCTCACACAAGTAAAGTAGTAGCAGTAGGTCAATCAAAGACAAGTATGTAAAAGAGGCTATGCACGGGTTCATCTCATCCACCACTATACCATAAAATAGAGCACTAGCAGTTCTAAATAGCCATGCCTAATGGGTGTTCAAAGAATGGTCGGGCGTGAACCTGGGTGCGGGTAGTCGTCGTAGCTGAGGTCGTCGTCGTAGTCCTGGTTCAGCTCTCCGGCTCCGGCGGCTCCTAGAAATCGTATTTAAAATAAATACTCGACAGCTAATTGCAACAAATCCAAGTCGAAGAGCAAATAAGATCCAAAAAGAGGCAAACTCTAGTCTAGCGCGGAGTTTGGATTTTTAGAAGATTTTCAGAAGAAGTTTCATATTTTTCGGAGCTAAAACAGATTTATTATGATTTTCCAAAGATTAAATACATTTCTGAAAATAAAATACGCATACATAATAATACAGACTCTTAGCTAACTATTACCTAACTCTAGCTATCTCTAAGGGGTCTTACAGCTAGCTGCAAGCCAGCTCAAAAGCTGACGCAGCTGCCACGCGGCTGGCTTATGGCCAGCGCCTGCCCACGTGGACGCCCACGTGGCCGGCTCATGTGGCTGTGCGCGGCGGATCCCCGGCGATCCGCTGCGGCTTACCGCGGCGCGGGCGAACGTGTGGCCGGGCCGCGAGTGGCCGGCCGCACGGGATCTGCTCGGATCCTGTGCTCGCAAACGCCCGTGTGGGCTGCGGTGCGAAGACTAACCCCTAGGGGTTTTCGGCTCGGGTGCCAGGTGTTCGGCGAAATGCCCCCAAGGTGCTGCGGCGCGGCAAGGGCTCGCCGGCGGCGAGGCTTGCCTGGGCTGATCAACACGTGACAGGACGTGAACGTGGGGCACCAGGGGTACATGGCCGGGCAACAAGGAGGTGGCCTAGGCCGGGGAAAACACGGCGGCGGCGTGCCAAAAGGCGGCGGCGGAGCGGGCGTGCAGGTGCCCGACGGCGAGCTCCGGCGACGGCGCGTGGGCGCGCCTAAACACCAGGAGAGGGTGTGCGTGCGTCAAGGCAACGAGAAGGAGCCCAAAAACTGGGCTTTTGCCCCGTTGCCTGCGTGTTCCGTGCCGGCGCGGCCCTGGCCAAGCTCTTGGCCGGCGCGGCGACGGCGAGGCAGGGGCTTCGGCCGCGGGGTAGCGCTGCGCGTGGGTGCGCGGCGTCCTGAACGGCGTGGCGGTCGTGAAGGCGTGCAAGCGGTGGACGGGGAGACCCCCGGCTCGAGTGCGCGCCGTCATGCATACCGGCAGCGAGGTGCGCCAGAGCACGGCGGCGGCGGTGCGTGTATGTGCGACGTGCGGGTGTGAGGCAAGGAAAAGACGCGGAGGCGTGCGCGCGCGGGCGTGGCAACGGCGGCGGCACCTGCAAGAGATTCCCAGCACGGCACGAAGGCCGGCATCACATGGCGACGTGCGCGGCGGCACGGCTACGGCGGCGACACGACGCGATCGATCCTGCCCTCGGCTCGATGGCCGGGCCACAACAGAGGAGCAAGGGCGGTCGGCCTCACCTCGGTGGCCACTGGCCGATGTGCAGGTGTCGGTGTAGAGGGCGGAGCGGGTTCGTTGGCGAGGAAGGAGAAGACGGCGGCGCGGGCAGAGGAAGCAGAGGAAGACTGTGTGCGCGGCATCAGCAGGTACGGCTCCTCCTCACGGGCGGCTCCGGTGGTGACAGCGGACGGCGCTTCCCCGGTCGGCCTCCGAGCCTTCTCTTCTCCTCTCCCCCCTCTCTTCCTACTCCGGCGGACGGGCGGTGTGGTCTGGGGAAAGGCCACCAAGGCGGCTAGGGTTGGGAGGCATCCGAGGGCTGCGGCGGCGGCTACTTATAGGGCGAGGCGCGGGTTGGACGCGTGGACGGCGCAGATGCAGCGCAGGAGCACGGACGGCATCCGCCGCGGCAGCCATGGCGGCTCCCGACGTTTGGACGCGAGCGCGCGTAGGTGAAAGCGGTAAAGGAGAAAGAAGAGGTGACGCAGGGCGTGACGCGAGCATGACGTCGCGTGGGGTCCCACATGGAGGCGTCACGGCGGTGGTGGTAGGTGGTATGCGGGCCTGCGGCTTGAGCGGGCCACGAAGCGATGGGCCGCGAGGGAAAGGGGGTGGTGCGGTGCGCAGCAGGGAGAGATGGAGGGCCAAGAGCGGACTTCACTAGAGCAGACTCGGCCCAGACCAGAAAAGGAGGGTTTTCCTATTTCCCTTAACTCCTTATCCCTATACAAATTAGATTCAAATTTGAATTTAGAATCCAAATTTGACTCTCACACAAATAAAATCCAAATAAAAAGCCAATGAACTCCAAAGTTCTCACACTAGCATTTTATATTTCCTAAAATTTATTATTTAGCTCAAAGTAAATCTAGGAATTTAGGGAAGGTTCAAAGAAGACACCCTTAGTCTTTCAAGCATGCACTCAAATTCAATCAAAAATTTTGAAATCCACATTTTTTAATAAATTAACATTCCGGAAAAATTTCGGGACGTTACACTAGCTTTTGTTGCAGGATGCACCGGAATACGTGATAAATGATACAATTGAGAGCAAGTGATCCAATGGCTTATATAGAACGTCATCCATAACTACCTCAAATGCCAATTTGGACTGCACCATTGCAATGGGCTCGTCGAGACGATCGAAATGGATATCTCATTTGTCTACTTCTGAGTCCGGATGAAAGAGATATGCACAAGACAAGAACACCATCTTGATATGTGGGCCCAGTGGGACCCACACCAGACCACGTTGGATACCATGTGTCCATGACACATCACCAATCCAAGGAAACACACCTTTGACTAATCAGGAGCCAGTACGCGGATTCAAGAGCCCACATCCCCACGGAAACAAGCTAAAAACACCGCATACACACCCATACACACCTCAGGACCCACCTGGCAGTCACCTGGACGAAAGGCGGTGGAAACAAACCCACCTGGGGGTCGACCGAACCCCAGTTCGGCCGAACCTTTCGGAGGTCCCCTCGTCCCCAGCCGACGCGTTGCAGCTCTCCATTGGTTCCTCAAGGCATCCCGTCGGGGTGTTTTGGAGTCATTTGGCACTCCGAGCAAGCCACCCCCTTGCCTATAAATAGAAGGGGAGGGGTAGGAAATGAGACACACTCCACCCATCTAAGGCTCCTCTCCTAGCTAGTGCTTAGAGTAGAGAGGGAGAGAGAGGCATGTGCCTCTACGATGTTGTTGTTCTTCATTTAGACTAAAGTGAGTATTCTTGTATTTTTCTATTTAGACTAAAGTAGCATTCATGCATAGGTGATATGTTCTTGTGTTCTTCGTGTGCTCTTGATTTAGAGGCTTGTGTTCTTCGCGAACACAATCCTTTGATCTTGTGGCACAAGTTCATAGTTCTCATATCCGTTTGTATGTGTCTTCGTCTATTATAATATAGTGGATATTCCTGCATGTTCCATTTGGACCAAAGTAACATTCGTGATTCCTTTCTAGTAGTTTATGCTAGGTTGCAGGAGTAGACTTTTTCCTCTGCTAGTGCGTAGATCCTGGGCTTATGCGTTCGTCTGCTGCAAGTCGTTCGTATACGTTGGAAGCATAGTACGAGGTCGAGTTCTCTCCTGTATGCCTTTAGTATAAGCTAGTAGTATCTTTAGTGAGTGAGATCAGTTCTCTTCCGTGGTCGTAGTTCTATAAGTACAGAGTGCTGTAGTCCGTTGGCTACGGCAGTAACCACAGCGTAGACGTTGTGTCACGCTACCGGTTATCATTCGTTCGGCTTATCCCAAGGTTAGGTAGAGGCAGTCCAGGTGGTGGTGACAGCCCATCTGGCCCTCGTTGATCCTCTGCAGCTGGATATAGTCAGAGCTCCGTTCCCCCACATAGATCTGCATACCGGAGTCGCTAAGTCAGGGCTAGCGGTACCCTAAGTCAAGTTCTATCTAGAAATCGACCTTTAATCTCATCTATAGTGCTATCTTTAGGAATCCTCTCTATCCTTGCCTCTTATCTGGGTGTGTCCTTGGACCGACTAGTACGAAGTTAGTGCACACACGTTCCCTTGGATTCGATACCCTTGGAATACTCTGAGGTGAAAGCTACAACGGTATCTGTGCGCTTGCGGATTTATTCGTGTGACGCTAAAATACCCAACAAGGGGTCGGCGGCAGAGGTGCGGGGAGAGGGGCAATAGGGCTGCGGGTGGGAGAGGAGTGAGGAGAGAGGGCTAGAGTTTGTTATTTATATATGTGATTCGTCAATTTTCAGCCGTCAGATGTCAAGATGAATGGTGCACAGCGCGGAAGGGTGGTAAGGTGGGCTGGGCCGCGGGTTTGCCGTGCACTTTGAAAAAGGCGCACAACAATGTTTTTTCAATAATTATAGTTAATTCATAAAAATATCAAACATGTTTAAAAAATTTCCAAAAAATTAACACAAAATAACTTATGTTGTCTATTGCCTATAGAAAAAATTTGAATTCAAATTCAAATTTGATCGTCGCTTTTCATTCAAACCTGACCGCATCCTTCTCAATTCTATGAAACTTATACGGAGATGTTTCGATTTGTAAGTATCGTACATGACAAAATATTCAAAACGCATTCAAAATTTACCACAACCTTCACACATGATATCATGAGATATTAACAAATCACATAATTTTCAACCTTCATTTGCATTTTATAGAATTTTTAAATCATTTGGTCACACGATCATGGTCGTGTTTCTTGGTCAAGATATTCGAAATTTCTTTTGATTTCAGGGTTAAGAACTCAAATTAGGCTAAATAAAATTAATATCATTTTTTCACTCATTTTGATCTATTATTTGAATCACTTGTAGTTCAAATTTGACTTCTTTCAAAAAGTTGCTGGAAATGAAATTAATTAGTTAAATATAGAAAATCAATTAAAAATTCCAAATTTTACCATGAAGTATGACATGTTGTATGTATATAGTACAAAAAAATTCAAAGTGAGGAGAATTTTGTTTGAGGAGCAATTGCATTTGGGACTTAGGAGGACATATATATTGAGAAAAAAACTTTACCGTGCGCCAAAATAAAAACGCACGGCAAAGGCACTCTTTATCGTGCGCTGAACCAAAAACGCACGGCAAAGACTTTTTTTAATAAAGTCCAAATTTTACCTAGAAAAATAGTAAAATTATCAAATGGCTTCGAAAAAACACAAAAATTTTACATAGAACAACTTATATTGTCTATTGCTTATAGAAAAGATTTTGAATTCAAATTCAAATTTGATCGTCACTTTTAATTCAAACCTAACCATCTACTTCTCAACTCTCTAAACCTTCTTCGGAGATGTTTTGATTTGTAAGCATCGTACATGACAAAATGTTCAAAACTTTTTCAAATTTTTACTACAGTCTCCACGTATGATATCATGAGGTATTGACCAATCTTATAATTTTCAGACTCCATTAGCATTTTTTAGAATTTTTAAATCGTTTGGACACACGATCATTATTGTGTTTCCTAGTCAAGATGTTCAAAAATTCTTTTGATTTCATGGAAGAGGTCTTAAATTGGGCTAATTAACACGAATATCATTTTTTCACTTATTTTATTCTATTATTTGAATCACTTGTAGTTCAAATTTGACTTTTTTCAAAAAAATTGCTGAAAATGAAATTAATTAGTTAAATATAGCAAATCAATACAACAATCATCCAAAATTTACCATGAAGTATTACATGTTTTATTTATATAGTAGAAAAAACTTCAAGGTGAGAGAATTTTTTTAGGGGCAATTGGATTTGGGACTTAGCAGGACATATATATTGAGAAAAAAACTTTGTCGTGCGCCAGGGGTTCTCGGCGCACGGCAAACACATGCTTTGTTGTGCGCCGCACCAAAGACGCACAACAAAGGGAAAAAATAATTTCCCCCTCCCCCCTCAGTGCTAACAGACGTTGGAAAAAAATAGTTTGCCGTGCGTGATAAAAAAACGCACGGCAAACTCATGTGTTTGCTGTGCGTCTAAAAAAAGCGCACGGCAAACTCGAGTTTGCCGTGTATTTTTTCTTTGTCGTGCGCCTTATATAAAACGCACAACAAAGAACTTCTTTGTCGTGCGCCTTATATAAAACGCACAACATTGCGCACGGCAAACGTTCATTTTCCGGTAGTGTCGGCAGTTGTCTCGGTGATGCAGTCCTTCCGCAGGAGATCACGTATGCGAGGGAAACAAGGAAAGAGAAAAGAGCAGAAGGAAGAGTCCGTCTCGGTTCAGACTTGTGCAGTTTATTTTTCTACCTCGGTATATAACAACAGTCTACAGGAGATTGCATAGGCAATCGAGCTATTCGTGGAAGTTGGTGCTTGCGGCGGTGGACTAACGAACGGCGGGCGCAACTCACAGGTGAGTCGACGTTGTCGTGTGCGACGGCAAGAAGGTTGACAAGGCTTTCGTGGCGTGGCTACGTAGAAGTACACAGCGGTGGCGGCACGAGGAGGACAGCACAGCACACGCAGGAGGTGCGTGTTGCACGGTCGTGCAGGCGTCCGTGGCGGGGAAGGAGATCACACGGCGTGTTGGAGGTACGTGGTCTGTACAATACACGTGTGTGATGGATTTTCAACGATGGCAATAGGCAGATGGCGTCGACAGCTTTCAAATTTAAGGTGGCGAGGTTCGATGCACCGAAAACTTCGGGTTGTGGCAGACGAGACCTGTTGGCTCAACAGGGCATCTCGAGAGCACTCGACGAGAAGAAGCCGACGAAGGTAGATGATGATAATTGGGAGGAGACGCAGGCGCAAGCATGTGCAACGATGAGGTTGTGTCTCGCTGATCAGATCATGTACTATGTCATGGATGAAAACTCACCTAAGAAGATTTGGGACAAATTGGCCGAGAAGTTTATGTCCAAGACTTTGACCACAAGTTGTATCTGAAGCATAAGCTGTATGGGCTGAAGATGCAAGAGGGGTCAGATCTTGCTGAGCATGTGAATGTCTTCAATCAATTAGTTGTTGATCTTGGGAAGGTCGACGTGAAGATTGAGGATGAAGACATGAAGATTGTTCTTCTGTGTTCGTTGTCAGATTCTTATGATCACTTCGTTACTACACTGACATATGGCAAGGAGAAGGTGCAAGTGGATGATGTTGTTGCGGCTTTGCTTTCTCATGAGCAGAGGAGGAAAAACAACTCACCTGAAGAGTCTTCTGGGAGTGGTTTTATGATCAGGGGCGATCGGAGTGGTGAAGATAAGAAGGGCAACAAGAAGAAAAAGGGACTGCAGTGCTATAAGTGCAAGGAGTGGGGACATAAAAAGGCTGAGTGTTTGGAACTGAGGAAGGGTAGTGGAACCGCAAGTGTGATGGTTGTCAGACAGGATGACTCAGATAGCGATGATGATGTTCTCACAGTGTCAAGTGAAAAGTCTTGTGAAGAAGCGTGATTGTTGGATTCAGCTAGCTCGTTTCTTGTAACACCAAGGAAGGAGTGGTTCTTGTCATACATTGAGAAGGATGGTGATCTTGTTCACTTGGGAGATGATTCGGTTTATCCTATCATAGGAGTGGGCGATATCAAGTTCAAAATGTATGATGGATAGGAGATACTACTCAAGGGTGTGAAGCATGTACCGGGGCTACGGACGAATCTGATTTCGTTTGGGATCTTGCATGAAAAGGATGGCCTGATAAAAAGACCTTAAGAGTCATGCATGGAGGCAAGACAGTCATGATTGGTGAGAAATCATGTGCACACTAATACAAGCTGAAGGGAAGCATTGTTGAAGGTGGGGTCATGGATGCCAATGCAACTATGGCGGTGTTCTATCCGACAGTTGGCGAGGTGGCAGCGGCCTCGTCGGGCTGTTTTAAGTGAGCAGCAAAGGAGACGACTCAAGTCTGGTACACGGAGGTTCATGCATGGACAAGATCAAGGTGGCGTGCATATTCACCAAGGTGGAGATTGTTAGATATGTGTCGAATATGTGTACAGTTTGGTTACAGTTGGACTTGAGTTGTAGTTTGGGAGGATAGAGATAGAGTCTCAGTCGTACTTTGTATCCTTTCGGCCCATAAATATGAGGGTACTACCATTATAATCGTGAGACGACTTGGCGGCTGGTGTGGGCGGCGGCGTTGCTGTGGTGGTGCCCGGATGCTGGTGTAGCTGCTTTTTATGGGGAGGAGCGCCCGTAGTCATGCCTCGGGATGTAAGCACATGGTCGAACCTCGTTAAGAAAACATCGTGCCTCGGTGTCGTTCTTGTTTGTGTGATCTTGCGATTTGGCTTTGCGTTCTTGGGGTTATCGCTTCCGCGCTTTGATTCTAACAAGAATGGGGAGGACGTCGATGGGGACGGAGAGAACGTGGACCACGCGAAGCCGATTCGACCTAGGGAATGGCGTGGTGGCCGGCTACCACAACAACGGGGAGGAGGAGGCGGTGGTGGTGTTGTCATCCTGGTCCTGTAAATGGAGGAGGAAGAGGGGTCGTGGCCTGCCGGCTTAGAAACAGAGGATGAGACGGCAGCCAGAAATGTCGGACGAAGGTGGTGGTGGCGGCAGACAGAAGCGGCAGAGGCAGCAGCCAAGATCAACGAAAGAAACAGCGTGAAGGCGCAATGTGTGGGAAAATTATGTGCGGAGAAAGGAGATATCGACGGGAGATAATATAATTTGAGATCAAAAAAGAGTTTATACTCTATACCACTATACCACCACTTGGTGGTATGGTATACTGTGAAAAACCTCATAACGAAACCCCATTCTCGGTCTTACTACATAACTATATATTCTCGACCTTACTACATAAATATATATTATTCCTAAGCATCAACATTAATTGATCTCGTTGGCTCAAATTCACACGTATGTAGATAAATGATATCCTCGTGGACACTACTGGCAAAATACTCACATGTTAATTACTAAGAAATTTCATTGAATATATTACTAGTGGAGAAACGACACTTTCAGTACCGAGTTATAGCCTCTTTAGTACCGGTTGTCCACCTGAGTAATCGGTACTAAAAGGAGGCCTCCAGGTATTGAAAGGGGTATTTAGTATTGGGTGAGTGTTACACCCGATAATAATGGAAGCACTGCGTTCTGTCGGTCCCCTCCTCTCTTTTTTCTTTTTCTCATTTTTTCTTCTTTCTTTTCTTTTTCTTTTCCCCGTTGCTTCTCAAAAATCACTTCTCTAAATATTAGAGTCACAATCACATGAATCACAAATTACAGAATGCATTTCACAAGAATCACAAGAACAAATTTTATAGGAATCACTATCCCACATTCCATCCACAGAAACCAACACATTTCACAAGAATCACAAGAACAAATTTTATAGCAAATCATACAACATGATTCAACACATAGTGCAATAAAATCACAAACAAATCACCCTCGTCCGTCGACGTCGCGCCCAGGCTCAGGCTCCACCGCACCACTACCTGGGCCCGGGTGTCACCCCGCCCTGGCTCCGCGCTCGCAGTCCCCGTCCCCCGCCTTTGCGCCCGCTCCTGCGGCCCTCGGTCCCCGTGGCCGCACCCGCGCTGATGACCCATAGGGGAGCCCAGTGGAGGAGAGGAGGAGAGAGTGGCAACCCTCCGAGCGACCGTCGCTCCCACCGGCGGCCTGGTCTTGCCGCGACCCCTCAAACTGGCCGCCACTCCTACCGACCAACCCCAGTTCGATCTGGACTCTGGAGAGAAGAGAAGAAGAGACAATTAGAAATGAGATGGAGATAAGGTTTTGAGAGAAGGGAGACGAAAGAGAAGAGGATGGGGAGATAAAAAGAAAGCGCGGACGGCGGGTGTGGGTATGGTTGGTTCGGTTATACACTTTAGTACCGGCGTTTGTTGCCACCCGATACTAATTTAGATCCTTTAGTACTGGATGTAGCTACCACCCACTACTAAAGCGAATCAGGCATATTAGTACCAGTTGGAGAGAAGCTCCGGTACTAATGAGACCCTTTTAATACCGGGTCATCTCTCCATGTAGCGAACATGGCCTCATATGTCATTTGTTCGAGTTTGATTTTGGTGATTAAATGACAACATGATCAATGGGACTAACCATATTGTTGAGCATGTCTTTGTAGACATTTCTAGGTCCCATAGATGTAAAAATACCACATGCAAAAATGAGAAGATAGTATATATTTTGAGGCAAAATCGAGAAGAAGAAAAAGAAGAGAAAAGACACTGTCGGATGAACCGACAGTACCGTAGGAAGAAGCATCGGTGCAACGGCCGGATGAAGTGGTACACTGCGGAGAAAGACCCGAGTCAGCACGGACCACCGGATGAACCGACGCCCCCAGTTTTACATGCGCCGGATGAATTCCTGGAGGAGAAGCAGCTGGGTTAGTAGCACCGGATGAACCGATAGTGTAGCAGCGGTTCATCCGGCGGCTGTGTATTTGCTAACAGAGTGTAACGTCCGCGTTCTAATCCCTGATAAATCACTTTCTAAATCACACATGTTTTTCGAATCGTTTCCGCTGAGCTCGATCAATTCCTAAACCCCGACCCTCATTTCGGCTTTCAACCCGAGTCACCCCGGTAGTCGCCCGACACCGGGAATCTCTCCGGCCCGCATCCCGGCGAGCGCCCCGGATTCGCCGACCCGGGAATCGCTCGACTTCGCGTCGGTGCTCGAAACCCGGAAAATCCCACAAAAATCTTTTCTTCCTTTTCTCCCAATTTTCTTTCCTAAAAGTTCTCCAGTTAAATCACTCGCTAAAAATGTTTTAAAAATCTTTTCAATAGTTTGAGCTCAATTTCTTTTCCATCCATAATCCATCCTGAGCCAAATCTTCCTTTCATTCACTTGTCTTTCCATTTCAAAATCAGTGTCAACAATTTCTCTTAAACCTTGTTATCTCCCTAAACCATCAACATGCTAATTCTTTCCTCCCGTGTACTAGAGCATGCATGCACTTGCCATTTGTCTTGTCTTCTAGCTTGAGCACGTACACAGCACACACTCCTTTCTCTACTGCTTGTGCACACACGAACAGAGGCGAGCTTTACTTGCAAGCTTCTTGCCATGCACACCTCGCCATCCTGTTACCCCGTGCAGCATGCATGCGGCAACACACACGCAAAAGCAATGCAGCCGCAGCAGCACAATGGCCGCGTGCAAGCTCCGCACGCCAGGCCCCTCCACGCCGCGCTCACCGTGCTCTGCTCGAGCGGCAGCCGGACCCCACGACACGACCGCGCACTGCCGCCCGGCACCACGCCGTGCATTTACTCTGCCCTGCACGCTCCGTCGTCTCCGCTCCACCATCACCGCAAGCCGACGCCCGCAAGCTGCTGCTCCAGCTCCGCACACCACCGCTCGACGTCGCGGCCGCCATTAACTCCGCTGCCCGTCCCGTCGCCTCCGAGCTTCAGCACCACCGCAAGACACCGCCCGCCTCGCGCCACCTCACGCCTCCCAAGCTCGCCGGCCACCGCGTCGCTGCTCGACGAGTCGCATCCACAGCACCGCTACCGCTCACGTCCAGTCGAACGCCATTACTGCTAGCCGGTCGGACCGCCATTGCTGTAGGCAAGCACGAGCTCCGCGTGCGCAGCTCCCGGCCTCTCCACCGCCTTCCCGCGCCTATAAAAGGAGCTCGCGCCACCCCTGCCTCGCCCCCAAACCACCCCGGCCTTCCCCTCTCCCTCCCGAGCTCCCCATCGCCGCCTCCAGTGTCGCCTTGCCACAGTCCGCCCGCCGCCGTCGATCTCCCTCCACGAGCCATCTCCGCCCAAGGTAAGGAGCGGAATCGGTCGCCCTCGACCTCCTCTCTCCGTTCCCCCACTTCCCGGCCGCCGCCGTGCCCGGGAGGGTCGCCGCCGCCGGCAGACCGCCCCTGTCCGGCCCCCTCCCCTGTTCTGAGTCGAGGGAGGAAGAAGAAAGGCAACTTTGCCTTGAGCCCCCTCCCTTTTTCCTTTCTACACCGAGGCCCCTCCCCCGCTCTATTCTATTTTGCCCATAACCCCCTCCTCTATTTCTTTTCCACACCGAAGCCCTTCCACTCTCTCTCTCTCTGGTTCGTTTGCCTGGAGCCCCCTCCCTTTCTTTCTTTTCTCTCCCGCAGCCCCTCTTTTCTATTTCTTTTCAACAATAGCCCTGAATCCTTAAGCCCTTTTACAAATAGGTCCTGATTCTATTAAACTACCCCCTAAACACATATGTAAACCATCATTCTATACACCATCTTGTACCAAATTAATCCCAAATTTCACCACATCTTCCCCAAGTCTAATTCCACTGATCCATCTACCAATTTTCCCTAAATAATATTTATTCCTCTTTTTTCTATTTATTCTCTTCTCGAGCTCAGCCGATAAAACTTTGTTCTCGTGTGTTCATTGTGTGCTTGCTTGTGTGTGCCGTAGCCGACGGAGTGAACGAGGAGGAACCCCCGGAGGAGTTTGGAGCTGCGTACTGTGCCCAGGAGCCCGAGATCCCGAACCGTGAGCAGGAACTCCCGGAGGACTTTGAAGACGGCAAGTTCAAACTCATCCTTTGATGCATGATTTAATCCCAGTTTTATAAACACAACCCCCTGTTTTGTTTTATAAATTGCATAAAACCTGGTAGGATAGCCACCCTTGTTTGCTATGATTGTTTGGCCTAAATGATTTCTTTAAAACTGTGTGAGTGCTTTAAAAATGGGAATTGGGTATTTTGGAAAATGAGAAAAAGAGCTGTGTTGACGAGATGGACGAGTGTGTGTCAGGAGTATGGGTGAGCTCGTACCTTTGTGGTTGAGCGTGTTTGGATATGTCCATCTTGTCGTTAAGGACCGGGTTGCGTGACATCTCACCTGGCCCAACTTTCGTACAACCACTCGACCGTTGTATGTGGCAACGGCTTAGCATAAATCCCACTAGTTAATCTGCTAGCCATCGGGAGTGCGGGTGAGCAGCGGAAGGACAAGGAGTAGGGATACGATCTGTGTGAGTTATGCCCTGGTTATGTGAGATAACCCCTTGGTTGCTTCCGTGGTGGCTAGTAGGGTTAGCTAAGGTGGATAATGGCTTTGATAGGATCCGCGCCGGCACCAAGGTGTCCGTGTGGCGGTACCCTACTTGTGGGTAAAGTGTACAACCTCTGCAGAGTGTAGAACCTATTCGAATAGCCGTGTCCACGGTATTGGACGAGTCACGGTGTGGTCACAAAATTAGTGTTTGGGTTTGGGATTGTTTTCATGGCGTGAGTGATTTTGGAAAAAGAGTGTGGTTGTGTGCCTGGGCTACTGCGGACGGGGAGTCCGGTAGCTCTTAACTGGTGTTCCTTAAAGCAACTGAGTTACTTGGATTACGAAAATGTTTTGCGAAAACCTTTTCAAAAACAAACCCCTGCATGACTAAAAATTGGTTTTTCATAAAATTCTGATCCCTGTTATTCCTTGTGCATGTTCTGACATATAGCCCCTCCGTGGTTGGGGTTGGACTTGTTGAGTACGTATGTACTCACCCTTGCTTGATTAACTGTTTTTACAGAGGAGGATCCCAACTTTGTCCCTAAGGACGTTGAGTAGGTGCCCGTCCTGGACCCAACCCGTGCCTGTGGATTCAGGGTCTCCACAGGAAGCTTCCATGGCGCAAGACTCTGATCCTATCTTAGATGTCGTCAGTGTTATAGTTTGGCTTATAGTCCTTATATTAGTCCTTGTGGTAGTGGTGCTTCCGTGCCCACAACCTCGACGTTTTGTACGGTAATGAACCATCTGTTGTAATAAATGTGCTACCAGCCTCCTGGGACTGGTAATTGTATCACATTTAGTCCCCTCTAATGAGGAGACGCTTCACAGAGACGTTCGGGCGCGAAGCTCTTAAGCACCGGATGAACCGATGGTCACAAGGATACAAGCAATGATTCATCCGATGGCTACGAAGAAGCTAACAGTAAGGTTTTGGCGAGGAACCCTTCAGCACCAGATGAACCGACGATGCGTCGGTTGAAGCGTCAGATGATTTGTGTAAATGGTCATGTGCGGTGGAAGGCAACGGCTAGTAGCACTAGATGAACCGACACCCGGGAAAAGCATAGCGTCGGATCATCCGTTGGTACTACTTTCTGCAGCTTTGGCCCAACGGCTAGGTTGATGCCTTGGCCTATTTATACCCCTTCCACCCCGTCATTTGAGGTTGCTGGAGTGTGTGGAAGTGCAGAGGAGTTCAAGACTCATAGAAGATCATATCCATGCCATCCAAGTGCTAAATTGCTCATCCATAGACTTGCACATGCTTTGTTTGTGTGATTAGTGCTAGGCTTAGCTTAGGGCTGAGTGAGTACAAGGTGTGCCTACCTTGTGAGGTGATTCTCGAGTGGATCAAGTTGTACGAGGTGTGCCGGAAGCCTTGGAGCCTAGGTGGCTCTCCGGCAAACGTCTTCGACCCTCCGGCTTGGTGTGGAGTGGCGAGGACACTTTGTGCGGGGGACGTGGAGACCCCCTTCCCTTGGTGGAGAAGCTCCTTAGTGGAGGCGGCATCAAGGTGACCAAGGGAGCTTGGCGAGTGCCTTCGTGGCGAGTTTTTGTGGCAAGTCAAGTGGTGCTCTTGGGAGAGACTTGGTGACCGGGAAGCAATACTCTTGTGTAGAGTGCTTCAAAAACGTGGACTAGGGGTGGCTTAGTGCCTACTGATGCCACTGGATAAATCGTGTGTCAAGAGTTTGCTTCCTCTCATCCCCTTTACGTTTCCGCATTACTTTCTTGCAATCCTTGTTTGCCTTTACTTACCTAGAGTAGTATCTTACTAGGATTGGCTATAGGTTGCAAAACTTGTTTTGGGATGGGAGTTTCACACTAGAACAACCTTAGTTGCAAATCTAGATAGCATGTTCTAGTTTATGTTTGATGCAAATAGTGATAAGCCATAGGTTAAGTTTTTAAGTTGCCTAATTCACCTCCTCCCCCTCTTAGGCTACGGGCATCCGATTCCTTACAAGTGGTATCAAAGCTGGGACTCACTCCCTTCACAAGGATACACCAATTCGATTGGCAATTTGTGAAAACCGGCTCATTGGATTGGTTAGGCTTCACCGCCTAGTGAGTTGCTCTTTAGAGGATGAAAGGGGTGGATACCTTAGGTTTGGCTCCACATTTCGATGGCACAGGTTATTCTCGTTGGAAGGTCCTCATGGAAGTTTATTTACAAGCTAAGGATCTTGATGTTTGGAGGGTCACCGATGAGGGTGTTAGAAATGGCACTAGGAAGGAAAAACAATTTGATGTTATTGCAAAGAATATTATTTTATCCTCTCTAGATGTAGGTGTTTTCAATAGAGTTTTTACTAGTGAAAATGCTCATGTGCTATGGAATACCATCAAGGAACAAAATGAGGGTTCAAAAGAAGTAGCTAATGAACATTACGGTTGTCTCCTTGAGGAATTCAATAGCTTTAAGCAACTTGAGAATGAAAATGCCGAATCTATGTACTCACGCCTAAATGTTCTTGTCAATGAGATTAATGCTTTAGGTGTGAAGAACATCACGGACATGAGCATGAACCGCAAGATCCTTCAAAGTCTCCGAAAGCCCGATTATGACTTGGTGAAAGCTATCATCTATGAGAAGAAGCTTGAAGAGTTGAAGCCTTCTTAAATCTTGAGCAAGATCATGGCACATGAATTTCAAATCATGCCCAAGTCCAAGAAAGCTTCCAAGGATGAGCTCAAGAGAAAGAAAGAACCAAAAGTTGAGCTCAAGGCAACACCCCAAGAACCATCTTCTCCAACCGCAAGCCATGCTCTTTCAAGCCAACAAGAAGTTGAGAAGGATGGCAATTCATGGAAGCTCAAGTGAAGACGATGATGGTGATGATGAGGGATCCTCAAGTGATGAAGAGGTCGAGTCGATGGTTGGCATGTACGTGAATAAGATCTTCAAGTATGTGAAGAAAGTCAACATGTACGGCTACAACATCCACTTGAGAGAAGGGCGTCATCATCAACACATCAAGTTCACCAAGATCAAGCGCAAGAAGAAGGTGGTCAAGGAGAGGAAGCCAAAGCAAGAAGCACTCACTGCCATCCGTGAGTGGATAAGTGGTGGAGAATCAAGTTCTTGTAGCTCAAGTGATGAATCAAGCAAGAACTTCACCACCCGCTTCATGCAAAGTCCCCTATCGTCATCACACATGTGCCTTATGGCCCAAGGTATGGAAAGCAATGTGAGTGATGATGAATCCGACACCACCTCAATTGATGATCTTGTTGAGCTAGTAAATGAGCAAAAAGGGATGCTAGAAAAACAAGCTAATGAAATTAAAGAACTTAATGCTCTCAATGATCTTAGTGCTACCCTTACTACAAATTATGAATATTTGTTGTGCAAATTCAAATTGCTTAGCAAGGAGAATGAAGAGCTAAAACCTAAGCTAGAGAGCACTGAGATTAAAACTAGTGATTCCTTTGAGTTTGATGAATCATCTATCCCTTGTGCAATTCCTATATCTAAGGTAGATGCTTCAACTTTTTGCATTGATTTAATTGATGAATCTTGCTCACCATCTTGCAATAAGAATGTTGTGATTATGAGCATGAAGAATGATGAGCTCAAGCAAGAAGTAAAATGGCTCTGAGAGAAGTTGGTTAGCTTGATGGGCAAGGGCAAGAACAATGAGGAGAAAGTAGAAGCCTCTCAAGACATAAAGGGCAACGTCCAACCTTCTCAAGATAACTGTGATGACATGGTGAAGAAGCTTGAGAAGGGATCAACCGTGACTTGCTACAAGTGTCATGAAGAAGGGCACAAGTTCTACAAATACCCTCAATTCGTCAAGAAGATGGACAAGGGTGAGAAGAAGAAGATGAACACCACCATCAAGAGCTCTCTCATCTACACCAAGCCCAACCGCAAGAACAAGACCAAGAGCAACTCCTATGTCATCAAGAAGAAGGCTAATGGCAAGGTGGTTGCACACAAGGTTGGGAAGATGAAGGAGTGGGGTTGGAACCAACCCATTTGGGTGCCCAAGGAAGTCATCACCAACATGAAGGGGCCTCAAATGGTTTTGTTCCTAAGGCCACATGAAGGCCATGAGGGCGGGGACTTGGGAGGCTTGGCACAAAGAAGAAGTGAAGATTCAAGTCTAGAAGCCAAGCTTGCAAGATTGGACATGTGTTGCCCAAGCTCCCCGGTTAAGGTAATGGAAACTAGAACTCATCTCATGTATCTTTGTAGCTCCATTGCCTTGTTTAGGTTGCATTTGTTGCTATGCCTAGTTGTTTACATATGGTAGGTTGCTTGTGTCATGTGCTAACCCATGAGCAACCTACATGGTTTGATTAGTGTGTAGGAAAGCTACACTTGTTTCTTTCATGATGCATGTTTTCATATATATCTCTTTGCATCATGAGCAAGCTATAGGGTTAGCTTCCCTTTTGTTGTCATAAACAATGTGCATACATTTGGTTGGTGATTCAAACACTAAATGCACACATTTAGGGGGAGCTCATCCTATGGTTTGTTTATGGGACTAACATTATTTTAAACTTATCTTGTGTAGTCCCTTGGTGACGCTTTCTGGTGCGGTAATTCATTCTAAGAGAATGCTATTTCACTCTAAATGTGATCTAACATCTCTAAAAGAGTGAATATAGCAATATGAGCTTCATGCTATTGAGTCATGTCCTTACGAGCTTATGTCTCTATATAAGTTCAAAGGCAATGTACTCATACATTCCTAATCCTTGTGGTACCCCAAGTGTCTTCTTTGCAAGCTTCTTTCAAAGTGGTGTCATCTCCAAGTGATATCATTTCCAAGTGGCTCATCTCAATGTGGTGCCAACAAGGTAGAAGAGGAACAATCCCTGGAGGCATGCAATGCTCAAAATCTACAAGTGGTAATGTTACAAGAACTCTCTTGTCTTATCTCTTGTCTTTTAAGCCACCTCTTTGCATGATATGCTCTAAGCTTCCTAATCTTACAAATGTTTGTAGTTGTGCACTTATTTTTCACACTATCTTTTTGTGCACACACTTAGGGGGAGCTTAGTTTGTACCATGCTAGTCTCATGAACTTGTGATCCACCTTAGTTATTCACACATGTGGTATCTTCATTGATATCATACATATGGATCATGATTCATGCGGCTTTCTCCCTTGTATTTAACATTTCTCTTTGAGCTATGATTGCTAGGACTTGCTAAGGTTCCTTTGGAGACCCTTTTGTTTTGGACACTTTTTGGAGATTTTATTCTAAAGGGGGAGAATTTGAAGCCAAAGCAAGCCAATGTTTCCAAAGGGGGAAGTAGCAAGCTATATGTGAAGAGAAGATCATGAAAGAGGGAGAACACGTCTAGGGGGAGTTGGATGATGGTAAGCATCCAAGCAAGTGTAAGTGGTTCAATTTTATCATTTTTTGCAAATTTATGCTTGCTTTGACTGTGTTGTCATAAATCACCAAAAAGGGGGAGATTGTAGCAAACATGGCCTCATATGTCATTTGTTCGAGTTTGATTTTGGTGATTAAATGACAACATGATCAATGGGACTAACCATATTGTTGAGCGTGTCTTTGTAGACATTTCTAGGTCCCATAGATGCAAAAATACCACATGCCAAAATGAGAAGATAGTATATATTTTGAGGCAAAACCGAGAAGAAGAAAAAGAAGAGAAAAGACACCGTCGGATGAACCGACGGTACCGTAGGAAGAAGCGTCGGTGCAACGGCCGGATGAAGTGATACACTGCGGAGAAAGACCCGAGTCAGCATGGACCACCGGATGAACCGACGCCCCCAGTTTTACATGCGTCGGATGAATTCCTGGAGGAGAAGCAACTGGGTTAGTAGCACCGGATGAACCGACAGTGTAGCAGCGGTTCATCCGGCGGCCGTGTATTTGCTAACAGAGACGTTCGGGTGCGAAGCTCTTAAGCACCGGATGAACCGATGGTCACAAGGATACAAGCAACGGTTCATCCGATGGCTACGAAGAAGCTAGCAGTAAGGTTTTGGCGAGGAACCCTTCAGCACCAGATGAACCGACGATGCGTCGGTTGAAGCGTCGGATGATTTGTGTCAACGGTCATGTGCGGTGGAAGGCAACGGCTAGTAGCACTGGATGAATCGACGCCCGGGAAAAGCATAGCGTCGGATCATCTGATGGTACTACTTTCTGCAGCTTTGGCCCAACGGCTAGGTTGATGCCTTGGCCTATTTATACCCCTTCCACCCCGTCATTTGAGGTTGCTGGAGTGTGTGGAAGTGCAGAGGAGTTCAAGACTCATAGAAGATCATATCCAAGCCATCCAAGTGCTAAATTGCTCATCCATAGACTTGCACATGCTTTGTGTGTGTGCTTAGTGCTAGGCTTAGCTTAGGGCTGAGTGAGTACAAGGTGTGCCTACCTTGTGAGGTGATTCTCGAGTGGATCAAGTTGTACGAGGTGTGTCGGAAGCCTTGGAGCCTAGGAGGCTCTCCGGCAAACGTCTTCGACCCTCCGGCTTGGTGTGGAGTGGCGAGGACACTTTGTGCCGGGGACGTGGAGACCCCCTTCCCTTGGTGGAGAAGCTCCTTAGTGGAGGCGGCATCAAGGTGACCAAGGGAGCTTGACGAGTGCCTTCATGGCGAGTTTTTGTGGCAAGTCAAGTGGTGCTCTTGGGAGAGACTTGGTGACCGGGAAGCAATACTCTTGTGTAGAGTGCTTTAACAACGTGGACTGGGGGTGGCTTAGTGCCTACCGATACCACAGGATAAATCACGTGTCAAGAGTTTGATTCCTCTCATCCCCTTTACGTTTCCGCATTACTTTCTTGCAATCCTTGTTTGCCTTTACTTACCTAGAGTAGTATCTTGCTAGGATTGACTATAGGTTGCAAAACTTATTTTGGGATGGGAGTTTCACACTAGAACAACCTTAGTTGCACATCTAGATAGCATGTTCTAGTTTATGTTTGATGCAAATAGTGATAAGCCATAGGTTAAGTTTTTAAGTTACCTAATTCACCCCCTCCCCCTCTTAGACTACGGGCATCCGATTCCTTACACTCCACCCGGTAGTAAAAAGGGTCATAGGATGTCCCACGAGAGCTATTTCTTAGACCCGGCACTAATGCTGCCATTAGTACCGGGTGTCAACGTAACTGATACTAGATGGCTTGGAGCCTCAGGATCAAATGTCGATTCCCCGGTAGTGAGGTGATCAAAAGAAATTTGTTGTCTCGTTTCCTTATTAGCTACATGCATCTAGTATTAAATATATGACTTCATATCCATATCTAAATTAATCATAAGGTATTCTCACTAACATGAACTATGATCCCACATTCAAGTTCAAGAACCCAAGCTTTGGTGATAGGAAAGCTACCTACCATCCTCATTTCAACATCCAACATGGGAACTATGATAAAAGAAGGGGAGGCCCATACGGCATAAAGACACATGGCCCATCAAGACACTTACGCGATCAGATCCTTGTGATGATCTGGATATGCTGATCAACCATGCAGGATTCCTTCTCCGATCTGATTCTCCAAAGCATGCACGATCTCACCTAAATGAACCATGAATTATTCAAACGAGCCGTCGAGCACTGCTGCAACATAAACTCCTTAACTTGCAACTTTCAAAACTAATTAATACTGTGATAAGCAGGACAGGATGTCACAAATGACCGTTGTTATTGGGCACGACTACAGGCATCACACAGTTTGATTACTTAGATACCTTATTACTGATCCTGACATAACAAATTAAACCCGTGAATAATCATTTCCTTGCAGTAGAGAGCATATTGATGATGGCATGGAGACTCTGCTGGCGTGAGTGGGCTCGAAAAGGAGATTATTAAATTTGTCCATTCCTTCTTTACTCTTGGAAAAATTTTCGTTTCCTATTTCACTATTTGACACGAGTGCAACTTTGATTCCCTATTTGACATTCTGTCATGTTTTCCATCCGGAAACCGTTAGCTGCTTGCCTGCTCTGTGAAAAGATGATTTTGCCCCTTTGGGGCCCACCACCCTTCTCCACACTGGCGGCTTGGCCTGCAAGGCACATCACGCTGAGATATTTGGAATTCAACCACTCTCAATGGTGGACTTCGCCCATTTGCCATCCCACCATTGCAATGCCTTTTATGATCATAATGCCCTCACCTTTTCCCCTTCCTCTCCTCAGCCGCACGACCACACGCCGCCGCCCCCGTCCCAGCCACCTGCCGCCACCCAAGCCACACACCACCGCCCCTGCTCCCATTCTCCCTCCTCGTGGTTGGCGCATCCACCTCTCCATGGTCAGTGGGCGCGAAGTAGCGGGCTAGCTGCGGCGGCGGGCCGGCGCGGCCTGCTCCCTCACTCCCTCTGTGCGGCGCCCCTCCTGCTCCGCCTCCCTTCTCCCCCTCCCCTGCACCTCGGCGGAGCAGTGCACGGCCAGAGGAGCTTTGGACGGCCATGGCGGGAGGAGGAGGTTGGGGCCATAGCTATTGGTGCCCGCAGAGGGGAGCTCGGGCGGCGCACAAGAAGCCAAGCGTGCTGCGGGGAAGCTCCTGGAGATAGCCATGGCCCACGACGAGGAAGCTCCAGGCGGTGGTGGGGAGCCCCATCTCCGGACGGTGATCTCGAATCGGTCCGGGGCTGGCCGACCGGGAGTGGGAGCGGCGCACCGACGGTGGAGGAACACACCAGGTGGGAGGGAGGCGGAGGAGGAGCTCGTTCTCCCCATCTTCAGCGGCGGGCCGGTCTCCGCGAGCAGAGCCGCCGGCGGAGCTCTCCTGCCTGCCCGCGAGCAACATTAGTCGGCGGTGGGCCTCGCGGGAGAGGGCGAGGTCGGCGCGCAGCCCTTCGGTTCTCTTGTCGATGTAGAACGGAGGGGTGGCGGAGCTTGAGAGGGGAAGCGGCGGAGATCGAGATAGAGAAGGGCTGGGGAGGGAGGGTGGCCAAGGGTTGAGATTGGGAAGAGGTGAGGGCATTATGGTAAAAAAAGGCATTATAGTGGTGTGTCACTGTTTGATAATGGCATTACAGCGAAGCCCATTTGCGGGATGGCAAATGAGCGAAGCTCACCTTTGAGAGTGGCGAAATTCCAAATATCTCCACCACGCACTCGTGCGGCACCTCTCGCCCACGACCCCACGATGCGCCTCCACATGGGCGGAGCTAGAGTAAAATTGTGGGGGATGCAATACTTCACTAAAGAACTTCTCTAGCTAGGTTGTGTGTTGATTTAGCTTAGTTGTGGGTGCATCACATTGGACTAAGGGGAGGTGTAAAGGGTGACAAATTGTTGACGACCACTTAATTTCATTTTTGGTCAGGGTGCGGTCGCACCCACACTAACCAACATAGCTCCGTCCCTGCGCCTCCAGCTCAATCCCGCCCTGTACATCTGAGATGGTCGCCACCTTCAGATCTGATGGTCTTGTCACCGTGCCGGCAACACCCTCACCGTCAGCTCCCTAGAGAGCCCGTCCACCCAGGTTCGGTAGAATGATAGTGGGGGACCTCGTCATCTATTGCACGTTTGAATTCACTGACGCCGCGCTTGTGCTCTCCGTGTAGGAGCGCAACGCTATCGTCGTAGAGGTCGCCGATTGCCTGCGGGAGAGTTGGCAGCGTGTGCCCTCGCATGTGGTAGAGGCGCAGATGCGTCGGACTGCCGAGACTGAGGAGCGGCTCTAGACCGTGATCCGCACGTTGGAGCGCAGGGCCGACGACGTCGAGCGAGGCTAGAAGGCCATGGACGAGCACATCAAGAAGGCGGTCGCCGCCACCGAAGTACGGGTCAAGGAGCTCCTCTCCATATTCGTCAGCACTGAGGAGGGGGGACTCGGTGGCGAGACCGTGAAGAGCGACGCCGGATGCGTAGCGATTCTCAAGTGTGCCGGAGAGTAGGGAGAATGAGATGAGGGGAGGAGGAAGAAGGATGGTGAGAATGATTCTGCGGAACTGCTAGCGCCCGGACGTCCGTTCCGGGCGCTAGCATCGGACGGGTTCCCGGACACACAATTCGAATCATGAAATGTATCAACCGTCAGATCATGTTGCGAAACATGTTGCGAACAATTTTGAAATGTTGCGAACCATGTTGCGACCAACATTCAACCTTGGCGCCCCCCTCCCTCCTCCCCCGACTCAGTGTACATGTTGCGAGCGATGTTGCGAGCTTGTGGTGAGCATGTTGCGACCAACATCTAAACATCAGCGTATTGGGGCCATGTTGCTTGCAACATACAACATCCGACACAATACCCCAACGACCCATGTTGCGTGCAACATCCAACATCAGGAGCCCTTCTCCCTCCTCTCCTTCTCGACATAACACCAAACATCACATGTCTGCAACATCGAAACTCAACATCTGCAATATTTAAAATTAATATTTGTAACATCCAACATCAGGGGCTCTCTCCCCCTCCTCCTTCTCGACACAACACCCAACATCACATGTCTGCAACATGGAAACTCAAACATCCGCAACATCGAAAAATAATGTTTACAACATCAAAAATATATTTAAAAAATATGAATAATCATCCAACGGTGTGTTGATTGGAACATTCAAATGTCTCATTAAAAAATACAACATTCAAATAAAGCACTTGCAACATGTGTATTAAACATTTGCAACATCACATATCATGATTCTCTTTGCAACATCATTACAAACATCCATACGAAACATTTGCAACATTCACATGAAGCATCTGAAATAATGAAACTTACAACATACAACAAACAGATATTACACGGGTGCGCGAGGAGATGCAAAACCACAGGCTCGCCCCCCTCGTGCACTGTCGGCGACCTCCTTCGCCCGGCCGCGGGGGAGCGGCGGCCCGCGGCTCCGGTGACCTCCCGCGCTCGGCCGCGGGGAGTTCCGCCCTGGCCGTCGGCGAGCTCCGTGCGAAGACGGCCGCGCGCACGCCCGGCCGCGGGAAGCGGCGGTCCGCGCCGACGGGGAGCTCCTGCTCTCGGCCGCAGAGGGGTCCACCCTGGCCGCGCGGAGGCGGAGAGGCGGCCACAGAGGGCTCCGCCCTGGCCGTGCGGAGGCGGATAGGCGGCCGCGGGGCGTGAGCCTGTGCCGGGCCGTGCGACGCGTCTGCGCCCAGCCGAGCTCTGCCGCCCCTGGCCGCGGGGAGCGTGAGCCTGTGCCGGGCCGTGCCGTCGTCGAGCTCTGCCGCCGGATCCCCGCGCTCGCGATGTTGAGGTCCCCCGCGCGTGCCCGCGGCGGTCGGGGTCGATCTCCGTCGCGCCCGCCCACGGCGGCGGCAGGAGCTCCGCCCTGTCCGCTCCGCGCGCAGCTCCGGCGCCATGGACTCCTCCCTGGTGAGATACACGAGGAGCGAGGAGAGAGAGGGGAGTCACGGGGAAAATGAGAGGAGAGAGAAAACGAGTGGATGAGGACGGGTGGAACGAGTGGATGGGAAGCTTGTGACGGCGTCCAATATATTTGCTCCCTCCGGACGTCCTAGCTATAGCATTACTGATGCAATATGTCAAGAACACTGATGCAACATGTTCACAACGATTGCAACATGAACAACAAATAATTGCAACATGAAGGCGACCAATTGCAACATGTAGCCGTCAGATCTAAGTACTGTAGCAAAAAATCTTGTCGCGGCATCAAGTCATCCGTCGCAACATCAAGTCACATAGCGTGCAACATGGAGAAAAATTTCGCAATATTGAAAAACAACCCGTCCGACACATCGGACGTCAGGACCGTAGCATTATCAATGATTCTACGATGGGAAACTTAATCAAATGTCAAATAGAGAATCAAGTTGTACTCGATGTCAAATAAGCACAAAATTTTCTCGAGGACCAAATAAGAAGGGACGGACAAATTTTTCCAAACACCGTGGCTTCTTCTAACCGTATTGCTGTGTGCGTACTGGGACCGTGTGAAATAGCGAACAATCTCCTCGAAAAAAGCTGGTACGCTGCGCGATCACATGGCTATGACTGGGCATTGCTGTGTACTGGGACCGTGTGCCTCATCTAACCGTACCAAACACCGCGATCCGCGAATCTATCACTATCACCCATGACATGTGAAACACGCGGAGACCAATTCTAAAAAATTACCATTTCTAAAAATTTCCATGCGAGTACTTAGCTATATAAACACATCATTCGCGTACTAGGCTATGCTTCCCTAAAAAAATGGGGTCGCTGCCTGAGAATGTTAGTGGTGGCTGCCCGGAGGCGAGGCGGCGGTGGTGCGCGGTGACTGGCGGCCGGGGCTTCATGGCGAGGCACCTGGTGGCAGCGCTGCTCCGCTCCGGCGAGTGGTGCGTGCGGGTCACCGACCTCGCCCCCGCCGTCGAGCTTGGCCACGGCGAGATGGAGGAGCTCCTCGGCGATGCGCTCCGTGACGGCCGTGCCGTCTATGCCGCAGTGGATGTCTGCAACCTAAACCAGCTTATCAAAGGTGATGAATACTTTGGTGCTGACGACTACAGATGAGTTATTTGTTCGTTCTTCACTCTAACACAGTCGAATGCATTCTCGACCTTTAATTTGGTCCTGATCTGCTATAGCTATTTACAATCTGCCACAAAGGAACTACAAAAGACACCTCGTGCCCCACTGCTGCTGTGTCACTTGATCGAGTTTGAATCTATTTTAATTGCATTTAAGCTCAATATCTAATTGGATTTCCTGTTTCCAGCTTTTGAAGGGGTAGAGGTTGTTTTCCACACAGCTGCTGCGCTTCCTAGCAAAAACAACATGGAACTTCACTACAAGGTCAACGTGGAGGGTGAGTCAAAGAATGAAGTTAAGTGATGTGCAGTTTTTGGTGCCATTGTTCATTTGTTTGTCGCGATTGCTGATATGGCTTTCTTCTTTTTAAGATAATCAGCAGCTCTTCTGTCTGGTTTGCTTCAAAACGTCAAGGGTGAGCCAAAGAATGTAGTTAAGATCCTGTTTGGATCCACCAGCTAAAACTTCAGCTGGCTAAATTTTGTTGGAAATAAACTGTTATCGTGATCTTCTCGGTCTCCAACCGAGAGGAACTTGTTCCTCACGTTTTTCCCCTACGTGATGGATCAGAACTCGTGTTCTGTAATCGGCAGGAACACAATTAGAATCCTATTAGGACTCTAGGCCCTGCCTCCACAGCTCCATATAAAACTAAGGGTAAGGCAAAGCCTCCAATGAATCAAATCAATTCAGAACTTTAGCCTAAAGACCAAACACCGATTGCTAAGGGAGCTGGAGGAGGTAGAAGCCCTAGTTCCTCGTCCACGTCCGGGTCAGTGCCGTTGGCGTCCAGAGGGGATACGCTCAAGTTGCCGATCAAGAACTTCACCAGTTCTTGAGTCGGCGTTCGTCATCGACTCTACTACTTCTACGCTGAAACCCGTACTGACTACATCAACTCAGGAGGCACCCATGGCGGCTACTAATGCTGGTATAAGTTTACCCACCTAATTCCGCATTAGCAGATTGATTATGTTATAGGCTATGTGATCCTGTGTTTATGTGCTACTCATGTTGAACAGCAATATTCAACAAATTTAGCTGAAACAGATCCAGCTAATTTTAGCTAGCTAAAAATTTCTTCAGCTAGTTGAACCCAATTAAACCCAGCTAATTAAACTGATAAAGACCAAACTGCTCCTCCACCTTCTCAAGAAAAGGTATTTAAAGTGGGAGTGAGGAACAGGATAGACAAACTACCATTTAGGTAGAGATCCAAACATCCGTAGCTAAACTTTAGCTACCTAACACAAAGTTCTTAAACTTTAGCTGGCTAATTTTTTGTTAGATTCCTCAGTCTGAGGTTTCTTATTTTTAATATAATCGACAACTTCCTTGCATGGTTCATTTCAAAACGTGTGCCGGGGGGGGGGGGGGGGTACATGATCATGTTTAGGTTTGCGAGGTGGCATTCATTATTTTTAAGCCCCTTTATTAGTTTTTGATCACCAAAGTTGTAAATGAATGCATAGTCCATAAGGAATAAACTGTGTTATAAATTGGGTATATGTACTACTACTAGGCTAGCCAGCAAATGGACGTACTTGTAACAAATATGAGCTGTGGAGTAGACAGGTCGAGCCAACTGAATCCTAAAAGGATGAATTTGTTATCATTCATGAAAGTAGCATAAAGGGATATAAATTGATTCCATACTATATTTTGATTTATATGGTATTTGATGCACAGGGACAAAGGCAGTAATTGATGCTTGTAAGATCTGCAAGGTGAAAAGACTTATACACACCAGTTCTAGTGCTGTTGTGTTTGACGGAATTCATGAACTTTTCGACGTAAATGAATCATTTCCATACCCAGATAAGGTTATTACATCACAAGACTCAATTTAAAACTTCTTGTACATATTATTCTTAATTAGATAATGGCTACTTAATTAGTCAGACACTTAATTTGTTATACTACGCCCATTGCATCTCTGTTTTCTTGAAGCAATGGTTCACAAATTAAAGCTACACATTGAAGGAGAGGTTTTTGGCATGCTTGCCCATATTATTTTCTATTGAATATTCAACTGACTACACAAATTAAAGAAGTATAATGAAAAATGGTTTTTAACCAAATGTTGTTCATGGACAGTTTCCCGATGCATATGCACAAACAAAAGCGGAAGCAGAGAAGTTAGTCAGGGGGGGCCAATGGCATTGATGACCTTCTAACGTGTTGCATTCGTCCTGGTAGCATTTTTGGCCCTGTTGACATATTGACACCGAATGTGGATCAATATGGACAAATACATGTAAGGAACTACAAGCTATGCTCAAGATTGTAGAATTAAATAGAAGTATTTTAAAGTAATAAATATAAGTTTTTGAGATAAACATAATGAGTTAATAATGGTTAGAACATTTGACATCAATCCCCCGTGGCCAAGACATTTTTACATTGATATTCAATGGCACTTTCGGATCACTAAATGTGCTGGTGTGCAGGAACCTTTTGCTCATAAATGGTCAAATAAATGTTATATACTCATTATGTTTATCTCAAAAACTTATATTTATTACTTTAAAATACTTCTAGTAAATAATGCAATGAAAATATGCTACAAGAGTACTAGTAGTTTTCTTGTAAGTATATTATTGACTTTGGGTTAAATGGTGTGAATCTACTATGAAAGAAATCCATTTTTTTCTTATGAAAAGTGGCCCAATTTCCATACTAGTCTTCATGGCTTGAGCAAACCTAGCTTGTGGCTTAGAGCTTAATATGGCATCACCTGATACTAAATCTTCCTAAAATAAAAAATATTGGCACACAAATCAAGCCATATAAATGGATTTTTAACCCTTCTTGTGTAGTTGATATGGAGCCAATAAAAGTATCAACAATTTTTTTTACAATCCATGCGTATGTGAATCTAACAAGGACAATATCATTGTTGCAGTTTATTATTGGTGAAGGGAGGAATTGTGATGATTTTGTGTATGTTGAAAATGTGGTACATGGTCACATATGTGCTGAAAGGACCCTTTCTACTATGGAGGGTGCAAAAATAAGTGGAGGAAAAGTATATGTTCTTACTGTTAGGCAAACTCTATTTTCTACTACAAATTAAAATGATATAATATTTTATTTTTTAGGCCTACTTTATAACTAATATGGAGCCAATGAATATGTGGGACTTTTTATATTTGGTTCAAGAAGAACTTGGACACAAAAGGTGCGCTTTATATGGATGTACGTATGCTTGTATATATCTTCATGTATCCCTCTTTATTTTTTTAGTTTCAAAAATAGTTAGTCCATGTGAACCTGAAATTACCCCCTTCCACACAAAAAGTGCATCCTTGTTGGCTCATCCATGACAAAAATTAGGACTGATATATAGATGAAGCATCAATAATGTTATGTACTCCTAGATAACATGAGCCAGCAACAATAAGCTCCCCGAGTGACTGGCACAGTACCTAAGACTATCTGCAATGGCTCATGTTACCACCTATCCATTAATAAAACTTATAATAATGATCTGAATGGATAGTTATTATTATATCCCTGCCAGCCCATACCATCCCAAATTTCTAATTTGAATTTCAACTTGTTTGGTACATTCACAACTTTTCATGAGAACTCCGATCAAAATTTATACCACAATGGTAGGTTTCAATGATATCTACAGTTCTCCAGGTGGTTTCTTATTTGAATTCCCCAATCTACAAAATTAATTTGAACTCATTTAGGGTCTGCTTAGTTCACGAAATTGAGGGTATGAATAGCGCTGGAATAGGGTTTAGAGAGTTTGTCTGTGAGAGAAGATGTGACTCAATATGACAGGTGTACCTAAGTATAGTGATGGGTGTACAGCCGGTGAAAAGAGGTGTCGTGTCAACACAATCTGACCTGGAGGGAGAGAACAGTAGAGAGAGAGTGTGTGGAGCGGGCTGTTGGTGAAGCGCCGTGTTTAGTTTCATGAAAGAGATTTTTGAGTTCCCTTTCAAGTTCTATTCAAAATATTAAACATAGACTAATTACAAAACTAATTACACAAATGGACTGAAAATCGCAAGATGAATCCATTAAGCCTAATTAATCCTTCATTAGAGATTGGTTACTATAGCATGACGTTGTCTAATCATGACATAATTAGACTCGTTAGATTCGTCTTGAAAATTAAGATAGGAGTTGTGGAATATGTTTTGTCATTAATCCACATTTAATACTTCTAATTAGTGTTCGGAGATTGATGTGACGGGTAGTTGGTGAAACTTTTGGAACTAAACACGGTCAAAACTGAGAAAAAAAACTGATGCTTTTAGCCTATCTACGAATAGGGATGCAAGCACGCCTTCAGTTCAAACGATCTTATAGCCCACCTCACAACTAGCTTATTATATGAACCACCTATAATATTAGGTCAGTGTCCATGGAAGTTTCAAGGAGAATTTCGTGACATTAAATATCATCAATTTTGCTGATGTTACCTAGTATCTCATTTGTTATTAGCCATTATTGTATTTCTTAGGGCTGTGTACGTCTTGGTACGTAGAGGTCGGATCTTGGATCCTTTATCTAAAAAAAATTATTGTATTTCTTGGGATGGACGACCCTCTTTTTTTTCCAACCATTCTAAAACTTTTCTTTATTTTTTCAGTGAAGTTGATTCATACTTTTAAAAGTACTCATGATAGAACCAAATTGTATTGCTAATATCTTGAAAGTTTGTTGTAGACCATTCAAGATAAGACTACCTTCACTTGTCATCAAGCCAATAAGCTATCTGGTAGAGTGGGGATACAAGGTTCTATATCCTTATGGAATGCGACAACCTCTAAGGCTAACACCGGCAAGGATTAAGTACGTGACACTCAATAGAACGTTTAGCTGTAACAAAGCTGTTGAAGAAATTGGCTACAAACCACTTGTGACACTCATGGCAAGTTCAACCTCTTTTGGCCTATCTTCTTAATTCCATTTTCTGTTGTGCTACTTTTAGTTATTTGAACTACTCACAAACTTACACAAATGGTCCAGGATGGCCTTAAGATAGCGGTCAAATCGTATACTCAGTTGAGAAATAAAGATTTATCTCAGTGAGAGTAATAAAGGTATATCAATTTTTCACTACACTTAATTGTACTTATCACATTATATACACTCCTTGAAGTAAAGTTGACAGTGACTCATAATTAATGACATGGTCAATGTTCTCCCTGATGCGTGGTTTGACCAGAATACTGTAGGGGGATGCGCTTCTCACAGCGAGTGAAGAAATGCCCTGTTGCATGGAAGGGCCAAATTTTTCACCTGTGGTGATAAGCATGTGGTCAATCTTGAGGCAGTTGCTTCTTTTGATCTTTGGATTTGGTACGGGTCGGTCAACTTTGTTATACAAGATGGCATTACTTTATCTATACGACGGGAATCAATACAAGAATCGGGACGGAATGCAATTCTTTTGTAGTAACTCGTGGAGGACTAAAGGGTCACCTTTAGTCTGTGTTGGTACTTTAGTCTCAGCTGGTGCTACCAAGCAAGACTAAAGCTCTTATACATCGTCGGTGGCATTTTGTATATGTTGTTTCCAATTAGAAGGCTTCAGTTCCGGATCCAAAATCAATCAGGACTAAAGTGGTTGGATCAAAAGTCGTTTCTCTATAAGTGTAAGACAATATCCATGCCAATTACAGAGTTATTTGCACAGAAGCAAGAAGCTAGGGCTAAGAAAGGACATACATGTCTTGCAGTCCTTCTTTTTATTTTTTTCTTTTGCGTCGGCCAGCAGGCCCAACACGTTTGTATGAGCGGGTAGAACTTGCAAAAAATAACTCTTGGTTTGTTCCTCACATACTGTGTCGAATTATAAAATCATATTGGTTTGTTCGGTACAACTCATTTGTAAAGCGATGGTGATTACAACAATCGATACGTAGTGTACATTTGATCAAGATATACATAGCCGCGGCCGGCCCGGCACAGCTAGCAGATTGCTAAACACCAACCAACCAACATCTGGACGACCAACTCGTCATGTGATGGACGGCCTTTAATTCGACGTGGACGGAGTAAGCACGATCTGGACTCCTCTCCCACGGCGACGCGTGCACGAGCGAGCTAGGAGTACGTGGAGATCACAGTAGTCGGGCCGCCGGAAGCCACGCCGAGTCATCGCCGGCGTGTCGCCGTGTCCGGACACGGCGAAACCGAGTGATCTACGGAGTATCTCTCTGTTCCAGGCGTACGTGTGCCAAGGATTTATCCGGAGCTAGCTCCCAGTCGTCGGTGCCGTTCCGTTCGTCGCAGAGCACACGTGAAGCAGGAAAAAACTAAGCCGGTGGGTAAGGTCGCCCCCACGGTAACTTCCGGTTTAGAAAATTTCTGAACTCTTACCTCACCGGCGAAAGGATTTTTTCGAAGAATAAATCATCGCGGAGAGGAAACCAAGCACTCGGTGAGATTCGAACGTCAGCCGGCTGGGACTCACCTGCGTCCGCAACTACCCGAGCTACACTTGGTCTCTAACACACTGTGAAGTAGGGCAATGCAAGCAGACAAGCTCGATCCCGTCGGTGCAGAGGTTTCAGCTCGCAGGGGCACAGGCGTCGGTACGTTGAAGGTGCAGTTGCCTCGACAGCGGCAACACGTACACAGTTATCCTTTGTGTGTGTGTTAGGCGCCCTTTGCATTATTCTTGTACAACGTTGTCGTCTGGGACTACGAATACACGTGCGTGGGGTCGCTGCATGACGGTGGCACCAATGGTGGCCGCCAGGAGGAGGCGAGGAAGCGGTGGTGCGCGGTGACCGGCGGCGGCGGTCGGGGGTTCATGGCGAGGCACCAGGTGCCCGCGCTGCTCTGCTCCGGTGAGTGGCATGTGCGGGTCACCGACCTTGCCGCCGATGTCGTGCTCGGCCCCGGCGAGAAGCAAGAACGAGGAACTCCTCGGCAATGCCCATGCGTTTGTTGGGTGTACGATGGTCATTTGGCGCTAACACGATGAGCCGGCACGAGCACGATCCAAAAAAGTATGGTCCTGTCACAACACAGTACGATGACGATAGTACTAGTGCGGCACGGCACGATGTAGTACCAGCGCTTAGGTCGTCAATTAGACCCGTAGTGCCGGTCCAGACACACAGCACGGCTAAATGAGCAGGCACGATTTTAGCCTGTTATTATGGCCTAATAAGGCCCGGCTAAATGAGTAGGCACAATTTTAGCCTGTTATTATGGCCTAATAAGGCTCATGTACTGCTCCTAGTATATAAATTCATCAAAACCCTAATTCCTTATCTCATTTTCTCCCCACTCCTCAACCGCCACCTCTCCTTCCGTCTCCCTCCTCTCCCTGGTCACCGCGCCGCCCCTCTGCCATGAGGCAACGCTGGCCTCCCTCTGTCGCGCCTCCGCCGCGAGGCCGCCTCCCCCGTCCTGTTTAGATCGACATTGTGGGGGCAAGGCAGCGTGTTGGCCTACGCCGCCGTCGAGCATGGCGGGCGGCCGCGCCAGCCTCCGACACCGCCTCCACCTCCGTCGTGGGTGGTCTCTACCGCTGTCACCATCGTGGGAGCCTCTGCCGCCGCCGCCGACGTTGTTGAGGCCTCCGCCGCCGGGAGGGCCTCCTGCTCCGCCACCGTCTCTTATGTGGGAACCTCCTCCGCCACCAGGGCTGCCGGCATGCCGCGGTGGGCACTGCAATGCCGCCGTACCTAGTGGCACAGCACGGCACGCCTAAACCCTTGTAGGGTCATGCCAGTGCCGACGATTCGGCACGGCACTACGCAGCACAGCACGGCGGGCCACCGTGCCCCATAGGGCTGGGCTGCATAGGGTCGGGCCTGGTCGTGCCTGTGTTAGTGTCGGGCCGGGCAGCTCGTTTGGCCATGCATCATGTGTAGTTGGTGCCTGCGACCTGCGAGGCTGGGACGTGCGCCCGTGCGTGCTTGCTTCGTCTGACTGAGAGTTGAGGAAGCAGCGTTGGGGCATGTTGCATATGGGCATGTTGCATATGGGCCTGACGAACTGGGCCTAGAAGGGGAAAGGCCCACACATCAGGAGATATTGTGGGCGTTCATGACGAATCTCTTGATACGAATCCTGACCAATACCGCGCGCGGGTAGCGGGTCCACGTCGCCCGTTCGCCCGCGAGCCATCGGATCAACCCAACTCGCAGCATCGACCGTTCGATCGTGATCTTTGCGGGCCTGTTGCCCGTTACAGCCGTAACTCGGGCAGTCGGGCTCTTCCGAATCCTCTCGAACCCGCTCGTCTTCTTCCTGCCGCGCCCCTCCTCCCGATGGCCGCTGCCCTCCGTCGTCCTTCGCATCCCACCGGCGGGAGGCAAGCGCCAGCCCGTCCGCGTCAAGGTGGGCACCCGCAAGGCTGCAACTGGCCCGCCCCTCGCGCTGCGTCGCGCCGCACCGATGGGGGCCAACCACAGGCCCTCCTGTCCGCGCGCGAAGGGGTGCCCCTGCGGCTGGCCCGTCCCCTGCGGCGTGCCAATGTCGTGCCCGCGCGCCGATGGGGACCGACGGCGGCCGTACTGCACATCGCGCCGCAGGTTCCGCTAGCCGCCTGCTGCGGCCGCGCCGCTAGGTGCTCGTGGCGCCGTGCCCTGCCCTCACGCGGACGGGAGTTCCCTTGGGCCAGCTCCTCGCCGCCACGCATGGCGACGCCGCCAGCACCCCAAGCTCGCGTGGTACAGTGCGTCTGCGGCCAGCCGTTCCCTCCGTGCCGCGCTGGAGCCGTGGGCCCAGCCGCTGCCACAGAGATGAGCGCCGAGCCACTCTCTCCGCAGCACCACCTCCATGACAAGAACCACGATCCTCCTCTGCTCATGACCTGCTACAGTGACGCCCTCATGTTGTTCGATGAAATAACCATTCGGAATTGTAAGTTGCAACTTCTTCTTTGCCTCCCCTGCACTTACTCTTCCTTCAACAAATCCTTGGTAAAAGTTTCTTTTCAGTTGCCTTGCAGCACAGTAGTAAAAAGAGAATGAAAAACAGATAACTTGAGTTGGTTACAGACGGCCAACCTAGCATCTTTATCAAACTCAATGTAGAGTTGCCAGCGTTTCAAACTATTGTAAATTTCATAACGTGCTCTTCCTGACTACTATGTATACTTTCATAACGTGATCCATTCTCCATATTCATTAATTCTCCACTTAGGGACATTGTTAGCATCATACCACCTCTTGGGCTCTTGGAACTTATAGTTGTTTCCATTTTTAGGCATATCAACAACTATCTCCTATGCAATTTATAACCAGCAGTCTTGTAACCGTAGAAAATAAACGAGAATGATACAGATGAAAAGAGCTGCTCAGACACTTGAGGGGACATGAGGGCAAGAAAAAGAGGATGGAGTGCAGCTCATTGCCGATCCAGAAGTGTTCAGCATGCAGATGAACGTGACAAAACTGACAGAGTCGCCAATCCAGAAAAGAGACCTCAGTCACCTTTCCTAAATCTACAAATTCCAGATCAACAAAAATTTTCCACTACTAATTTATATAGTAAATATCTTCTATTTCCTCTCAAATGTTCTGAGTATATACAGACATAATGCTATCTCAACATGCATTTCGGATATCTTAGAATTTCCATTACGTAACTTCAAACTGGTTATGGATTATGTATATATTCGTCATGATTCAAAATAGAATTCAATGTATGCAATTTAAATGTATCCAGAAGGTTGGAGCTATTATTTTGAAAATGACACATCTTGACTCGATGAACTTTGGGTTTCAAAATCATCGGAACTGACCTCGAAGTTGGAGAAGCCTTTAGATGTGTGCTAATATTTTGCCTTAGCAAAATGTCCCTTTGGTCTTTTTTTTAAAATTTTAGCATTTCAACAACTTCACTTAACTAAAAATTGAGAAAGACATGTTCCTCAACCTCAATGAAAGGCACTGGTCGAGCGCGGCAAAGCCGCGTTGCCTTTCTAGTCTTCAATGAATTTTGTGTCTGTCTGTACTCAGTAGCGCCGAGTTTATGTAAAAAGCACAAGAGACAATGGGTTAATCCATGGTCTGATACCTGAATATATCCTTGAGGGGATTGTTATTCTGCAATATGCAGATGACACAATCCTATGTATGGAAGACAATTTAGGGACTGCATACTAATATATGAAAAGATGTCAGGGTTAAAAATAAATTTCAATAAGAGTGAGGTGATCATGGTGTCATCAGATGAGCAAAAGGCAATCATGTACGCAGAAATGATGAATTGTGCGACAGGGACTTGTCACACCCGAATTTAAAGGCAAATTCGAATGCTCATATTATATGTGTGCCAGGATCAAGGTTCACACATATAACGACTCAGTGAATACCAAAACACAATGCCATAACGTAAAGAGAGTATTAAACTTTATTACAGACCAAAATGTCTCATAAACGATCTAATTATTAACGAGTAGTAACGCAGCGGATAGGATCAACACCACAGGCAGTTGACTGGTGACACGCCCGCCTAGAAATCTTCAAAGTCTTCAGGGAAGTCTTCAAAGCGGCCATCTGAGCAGCAGTCCGAGTAGTGTAGTTGCAAGAAATAAAATCAACAAGCGTGAGCACATGTCGTACTCAACAAGGGAATGTAACTATAACAACATGCAAGGCTCTTTGGGTGGATGGCTGACATGGTTAAAGCGGTAAGCAATTTTAGTTGGTCAGATTTTATTAAGCAACTAATTACTAGCAGTGTAAGTGTATACCAACCCAGAGATAATAAATGTAACAAAATCAGGATGCAATGCACAAGATTATTTTATGTTCCATAATTTACCCATGTGAGGGTCCAGGCCGCTCCATGACCGAGAGCACGGCTAATCGATTAGTTTATACACTCTGCAGAGGTTGTACATTTTACCCACAAGTCGTGTCCCCCATATATGCCCGGGTTAATTACTCCCTTAAACACTTCCGAGGTGAGTGACATGGGTTTCACTACGAGGCCTTTACAAAGATTCCCTAGTATGAGCTGCTCGCTAGGTTTCATGACAACGCAATGCATAACCCTCTCTCAAGATTGCGAAGCTACCACAGAGCAGATCAGCTTGAGGGCCGGGCTATACACCAACTACCGGCACCCCCTAACCCTTATCAGGTAAAGCATACTACATACTAAGGTTTCTAATTAGTTAGCCAAGACAGAGCCATTTGTCTTGTGGTCGCACCTAGTTCCTGGGTGGTCGCTCCATGTTCCGATTAACAGGGATAATCTTGCTTAATGAGGGTAGAGCATAAAATAAATCAAGTTTACTTTTGTGTACAAATAAACCATCCTCAACCCGATGTTAGCCACTAAGCATGTGCTACCCAACATAAATTAAAACCCAGGTTAACAAGGACATGGTAAACAACACTAGTCACACCTTAAGCATAGGGTCCCATCAATTTAATGCAAGCAATAAAGTAAATAATGTAATTAAAATGCAGTTGTATAGGAAAAAGAGCATGCATCAAGGACTTGCCTTCCACAAACTCAGAGGGCTGCTCAAGATCTTCGAACTCTTCACTTGCAACGTAATCGAAGTAGCGATCGTCTTCTACGCATCACACCAACCACATACAAGCAAATAATAGAAACAAATAAGAAACATGCACCAAATAGTAACAACAGAGCAAAACAACTGCGTAAAGCTATTCTACTCTTCGATACGATCATTTGGACATAAAGAACGCTAAAAACGGAGCTAAAACGCATAATCTAGAGCCAAAACAAGACACAGGGGTCTATCTGCGAGAAAACTAAAGCTCCAGGGGCTTAACTGCTAAAAACCAGGGACTAAAACATAATTAACCGTATAAACATAGGGGCTAACGCGCAAAACTAAGGCTATGGACTTCGGCTGCTAAAACTAGGAAGCTCAGGGTCTAAACCGTGAAGATCAGGACCCAACCGTAAGGATTTTCAGAGGTGGGAGGACCGGCTTGTGAAATCTAAAAGCTCAGGGGGGTTTTTTGTAAAACGACGTCGCAAAGGCGGGAGTTGACCGGTATGCCGGATTTTGACTCGAGGCAAGATCCGATCTGGACCGTCCGTTCTCGATCTGGCGGCTCGGGTGTTACGCAGGCGGCCGGCGGCGGCGCTTGCGACGGCGCCCGACGGCGGGTTCGCCGGCGAAGGCTCAAATCGAGCTGGGACGCACGGTTTGAAGCGGGGTTTGCATGGGGACGATGCGCGCGACGCGGCGAGCTCAACTAAGGCGCTAGGGAGGACACTCGGGCGACGGAGACGGCGCTGGGCTCGGGATGGCGGTCGGCGGCGAAGGAGCCACTCCGGCGAGCTCGTTGGTGCGACGCAGACCCTGAGGACTCAAACAAGCGGCACGGATACCTTCCTCACTTGCTTGCCGTGCTCCTGGATGACTTCACGACGGCGGGGAGGCAGTGGCGGCTTAAGTAGGCCGGCACACTTGCCTTGGCGTGCGGGTCAAGAAGGGGAGGCGGCGGGCGCGCGGACGCGGCTCGGTCGGTGCGGCGCAACCATGCCCGAGTCGGACTCCGGCGCGGGGAAAGGGATGACGTGCGGGGGCCACCCGTCGGCGTCTGCAGGAGAGAGGAGGAGGGATGGGCTGGAGTTGGGCCAGAAGCTATGCTGGGCCGCAGCGCGAAGGACGATGAGCGCACGGTGCAAAGGAGTGCAGGGGGCGCTGCCGGACTTCCCAACTCGGAGCTGCGACGTGAAGCTGGGCCGGAACGGGCCAAAGCAAAGAGAGGGAGGGGAAAAGGTGGATCGGGCCAGGGAAGAGGGGGGCGTCCAACAGACTTCGAAGCTTAAACGGGCCAAGAAAAACAGGAAAAAGGGGAGGGGAAAGAAAAGAATCCTTTTTTGAATTTTTGAAACACTTTTCAAACTTCAACCAAACTTTGAATTCAAACACAATTTGAATTCAAACACTCAAAAATAATGTACCAGCATGAATGCAACATTCAACTACTATATTTATTTATTTTATTATAGAAAATTATTTAAATGCCTAGAAAATTTAAACAACACCTTAAAATCCTTAAGCAAAGACATAGTTGCTAACAAAATTTTAAAATTGAGAGAAATTTATTTATTAATTTATTTTTCCTATTCACATCCTGAAATCGGAAATTTTAGGGTGTGACAAATCTACCCCCTTAAAAGAATCTCGTCCTCGAGATTCGGATGGATGTAGCAGGATAGAGAATACTAGGCTCCAAGCTCATGAGTGAAAGATAAGGGATTAAGATAATGAAGGACGTACCAAACTGATTGGGTACTCTCTGAGTGATCCCTGCATCCATGTGATTCAGCTTCCCACGCATATAGTTCTGCCTTCCTTTGCTCTGAGGGTCTGATTCCCACTCCTCATCTGCTGACTCTGCACAGGGGTATTCTGAACACCTCTCTGAGGACAATGGTTGGCAAAGTGACCAACCTCTCCACACTTGAAGCATGAATTGTCAACAGGGGTGTTAGGCACACTAGATCTCACTGGGGTTCCTGCAGGGGTGTTCTGACTAGTCTGCTGTGGAGTATGCGGAGTGGATTGTTGTAACTGCTGTATGGGGTGCTTAAACAGTTGATTGTTATGGTGTATCTGATTCTGGCCAGTATTACCACTCGAACCTCCAAAGCGGAATGGTGCTCCCTGCTATGGATCGAAATGTGGGTGAGTGATGTTCCCAAACTGTCCATAAGTAGTAGCCTTCCTCTTGAGATCTCCCAATTCCCTGCGCTTGTGCTCCAAGCCTATAGCCTTATCAATCAGATCCTGTAAAGTAGGAAAAGTGTGGGACATCAGCTGGTACTGCAGTGGTCCAGCTAGCCCTTCCAGGAACAGCTCTTGCTTCTTCCTGTCCTCATCAGTGTCTTCAGGAGCATAGCGTGACAACTCAGTGAATTTGTCCCTGAACTCCGTCATGAACATCCCTTCCTGCTTGAGAGCAAGGAACTCCTTCTTCTTTAGCTTCATGAGACTAGCAGGAATGTGGTGGCTCCTGAAGTTAGTAGTAAACTCCTGCCAAGTAATTGCATTTTGATTGGCATGAGCGGTGACAAAAGCATCCCACCATGCCGAAGCTGATCCCTGAAGTCGCCTTGAAGCATAAAGGACCTTCTCTCTGTCATCGCATTGAGATATAGTCAGCACCTTCTCAATGGTCTTCAACCAGTCCTCAGCTTCCAGTGGATCAGCTGCATGGGAGAACACCGGAGGCTGATGGCTCATGAACACCCTGTGCCTGTTCACAGGAGCATGCTGCTGAGCATGGGGTGGGTTGTTGCCTTGGGCCTGCAGATTGGCCACTGTATTGGTCAGGTTTTGGAGAAGTTGCGTCTGCGTTTGCAGGAACTGCTGAAAAGCTGGATCCATTTGTGGTTGACGAGGTGCACTGCTGGAGCTACTGCTTCTCCTTTGGCGGATGTGACGCCCCAGGTCTATAATTAGCCTCATTAGTGCTAATGACCGAGTCAAGCACGTTGACTCTAGTCAAACCATGGTCAACCTGGGTCATCACTTCGAAAACTTCATCAGCAATCACTAATGACCCGCTTAATCAAGTCAACACACATTTGTGGTCAAACTTTGGTCAAACCCAAGTCAAAGGTGGGTCAAAACCCCAATGTCTTTGAACTTCCTCCAGAACTTTTGCCGCGTTCTCCAAATTTCACCTAAACACTTCAAAATCTGCCAATATAAAAGTTGTCCAGTTTTTCGAGGGACACAACTTTGCTTTTGGGTGGCATTTCAAATTTTGAGTGGAAAAGGGTGAAAAACTTGGTCAACTGCAGCTTTCACTATTCATCAGCGCCATGAAAGACATCAACTTTGCCTGCAGCTCATGCTCAAACGGTTGATCAAAACCTAGGTCGGCCTTTACGAAAAATGTTCTCCTATAGTTGCTCTACAACTTTGGTATTCAAAGTTTTTGGAGCTTAGTTTGAATATTTTGAGTTTCGGCTGGTCAAAGTGGAGTAAACGAATTTGAAGCTGGCGATGTCACGCCACGACGTCGTGGCCGCGCTCCAGAGCGCGCCCGCGCGCGCCGCGCCACGTCGGCCACCGCCGTACGTGCACGCCGAGGCGGGCTCGCGACCGCCGGTCCGTGCGCCGCGCTTCGCGTGACGTAGGTGAACCCAGGCCCCTGCCACGCGTCGTGCCCTCACTCGCCGGCCGGCCGCACCGCCGGTTGCCCACCGGACCGACCGTCCCCTCCCTGCCACACGCGCCTGCCGAGGCCGGCCGCCGTACCGCGGCATTTTCCCGTCGATCCCTTCACCACGAAGCAAAGGGAGCCGCCTATTTAAGGCCGCCGAGCTTTCCCTCGCACGTGCCCGCCCTTGCCACCTCCATGCGCTCGCCGCCCCCGCCATTAGAGCGCCGCCGCCGAGCTCCATCTGTCGCTTGCAACCGCGGCCACCCAACCGCTCGAACCCCTCTTCTAGGACCCATAGAAGCTCGAGCCGTCGCACGTTGCCCGGCATTTTCCTCGCCGTCGCCGGAATTTCAGCCGCAGCGGCCGCCGCCGCCGAGCACCCTCGCCGGCGACTCCCCCGCCCCAACTCCGGTCACCAGCGAGTCCTAGGTGAGCACCTGGTCGAGTTCCCCCACTCCCCCGGCCGAGAGCGCCGCCGGCCTCGCCGGAATCCGGCAAGCCGCGCCGCCCGCGCCCCCAGGGACCCAATTGCTTGGATTTTTAATCTGTCCAGGGGTCTAAATGCGAACCGAGGGCATATCTGTGACGAATAGAAAACTTCTGGGGACCCCAGTGTAAAGTGGATCTTGAATAGTGGTGGCAGTTTTTCTGAATCTTGAAAAATCCGTAGAAAATCCGTAGAAAATCGTAGCAAGATTGACCAGCTCATCGAAAATGAAACTCGCTCTCAAGCTGAGATATTAGAAGAACGAATGAGAAAGAGTCTTTACCCGTATCATCAACGTTGTTTTAAATGTGGAGAGAGCAGTCATATCCTTCAATCCTGCCCTTCAAGTGCTTGGAGTGACCCGAGGGACTGGAACATTTTGTCCCATCGAGGAAAACGAATTGGGCTCGGTAAGGACTTCCTAAAGTCTAGAGACTCACTTCAACAGTTGATGGATCAGCTTGCCCATGGTGGTCCTCAGCCCCCGAGGAATCAACAGGCACAGCAACAAGCTTTCAAGCCCAAAAAACTTCCACCCCGCCGTTGCTACAATTGTAGACAACCCGGGCATTACGCAAATAAGTGCCCGAACCCTAAGCAGCACAACCCCCAGCAGCAGAATCAGAACCCCGGAGCAGCTAAGGGCAATCACGGCAAGAAGCCGATCTCTCAAGTGGAGCAAGGCCAGCTTAATTTCATGGGTAACATCTCTGTCCGAGCACACCTCCCTACCTTCGTCTGCTACCTTCGAATCTCGGGGCGAGATTCTTTTTAAGGGGGGTAGGCTGTGACGCCCCAGGTCTTTAATTAGCCTCATTAGTGCTAATGACCGAGTCAAGCACGTTGACTCTAGTCAAACCATGGTCAACCTGCGTCATCACCTCGAAAACTTCATCAGCAATCACTAATGACCCGCTTAATCAAGTCAACACACACTTGTGGTCAAACTTTGGTCAAACCCTAGTCAAAGGTGGGTCAAAACCCAATGTCTTTGAACTTCCTCCAGAACTTTTGCCGCGTTCTCCAAATTTCACCTAAACACTTCAAAATCTCCTAATATAAAAGTTGTCCAGTTTTTTGAGGGACACAACTTTGCTTTTGGGTGGCATTTCAAATTTTGAGTGGAAAAGGGTGAAAAACTTGGTCAACTGCAGCTTTCACTATTCATCAGCGCCATGAAAGACATCAACTTTGCCTGCAGCTCATGCTCAAACGGTTGATCAAAACCTAGGTCGGCCTTTACGAAAAATGTTCTCCTATAGTTGCTCTACAACTTTGGTATTCAAAGTTTTTGGAGCTTAGTTTGAATATTTTGAGTTTCGGCCGGTCAAAGTGGAGTAAACGAATTTGAAGCTGGCGATGTCGCGCCACGACGTCGTGGCCGCGCTCCAGAGCGCGCCCGCGCGTACCGCGCCACGTCGGCCACCGCCGTACACGCATGCCGAGGCGGGCCCGCGACCGCCGGTCCGTGCGCCGCGCTTCGCGTGACGTAGGTGAACCCAGGCCCCTGCCACGCGCCGTGCCCTCACTCGCCGGCCGGCTGCACTGCCGGTTGCCCACCGGACCGACCGTCCCCTCCCTGCCACACACGCCTGCCGAGGCCGGCCGCCGTACCGCGGCATAGTCCCGTCGATCCCTTCACCGCGAAGCAAAGGGAGCCGCCTATTTAAGGCCGCCGAGCTTTCCCTCGCACGTGCCCGCCCTTGCCACCTCCATGCGCTCGCCGCCCCCGCCATTAGAGCGCCGCCGCCGAGCTCCATCTGTCGCTTGCAACCGCGGCCACCCAACCGCTCGAACCCCTCTTCTAGGACCCATAGAAGCTCGAGCCGTCGCACGTTGCCCGGCATTTTCCTCACCGTCGCCGGAATTTCAGCCGCAGCGGCCGCCGCCGCCGAGCACCCTCGCCGGCGACTCCCCCGCCCCAACTCCGATCACCAGCGAGTCCTAGGTGAGCACCTGGTCGAGTTCCCCCACTCCCCCGGCCGAGAGCGCCGCCGGCCTCGCCGGAATCCGGCAAGCCGCGCCGCCCGCGCCCCCAGGGACCCAATTGCTTGGATTTTTAATCTGTCCAGGGGTCTAAATGCGAACCGAGGGCATATCTGTGATGAATAGAAAACTTCTGGGGACCCCAGTGTAAAGTGGATCTTGAATAGTGGTGGCAGTTTTTCTGAATCTTGAAAAATCCGTAGAAAATCGTAGCAAAATCAGAAGAATGCAAACACAATTTTGTTGGATTACTTGTGAAAAACACTACAACTTTTGTAAAGCATGACCAAGCTTTTTCTTGATAGTTTTTGCATGAAAAATAGAAGATTGTTAAACCTAGATCTGTTGTAGTTCAGAATCTACAAGTTCTCTTGAGCTAAATTTTGGATATGTTGTGTGTTATGTCATGCCTAGCTTCTGTACCAAAAATTGCACAAAGTTATGCTGTAGATCTTTTAATATGATTTGTTTTGTATTTATGCTGAATCTGTTCAAATGATTTTTGTAGCCAAAACTAAATAGATTTTTGTGCTCAACTTCTGCATGTGATCTTTTTTGCCTAAATGCACCTCTGGTGAATTAATCATGATTTTATATTTGTCAGAAATATTTATTCTTGAAATATGCTTGATTTTCAATGTAATTGCATAACCCAAGATCTATAGAAGCTCTAAGTGTATATGTTGCATGCCTAGCTTAGATTTGGACCAGAGGCCATGTGTGAGAAAGTTGGAGTCCATTGGATGCTCATTTATGTTGATATGGTTTTATCTTGTTTTGGTAGTTAGATTTTGTCTTTTGTGATATATTTAATTCATAGCTCTCCTAAGTGTGCATGTGTGTGCAGTGGCTTTGTATAGGTTTGTAGTGCTTCATAAACACTTCCACTGAGTTTTATTAATTTATTTTGTGAATAAAAGCTATGGAAGCCATTTTAAAGCTTAATATTAAAGTAAATTGGAAAATCACCAACTACACCCCTAATGACCCTTTGTTGTCATGTAAATCATGCTAAGAAGCTAAGTATCACCACCCTTGCTGTTTGTGAAATTTAAATTGATTTTAATTACATGAATGTGTACACAGTCCCTATTAAAAAGAATAAATAATAAAGAACCTCATATTGTTCCTTTTTGGAAGAGTATGCTGAATATGTTTATCTGGGTGAATGTGGTCAACCATGCACCCCATGGTTGTCATGTGTTGTTTGTAGTTAATTAAATCAAAGACCGTCAATTAAATCTTGCATTTGCATCCTCGTGTAGATCTTCCAGACGGTAGCTATACGCTCGTGCCGGCAGGAGGAGACGAAGGTGCTGATGGTGAGCTGCAGTACGTGGACGTAGCTCAGGACCTGGACCAAAGTCCAGAAGGGCCCAAGGCCAACCTTGCCAGCGAAGGCAAGCCCCGGATCATTAAACCTTCTTTTAAAAATTATGCAATTACCTGTGCTATGTTTGTGCATTTACGTTTCAGGAGTTGAATTGAAACCCTAGATGCATGATCCCTAGGTACCTATGCTCTTTTACTAGTATGCTAGGTCGATAGCTGCTATGCTATAGGACCGGTACAAGTCGAGTGATGTTCGTCACTCGCGAGAATAGGTCCTTATGTTGGAATCATAAGATCTTTATAAATGGATTGCTCATGTGGTAAGAGCATGGGATTGGGCTCCGGTCCAGTGGCTTTCGTGGGCTAAGCGTTTGAACGTACTAAGCACTTGTCGGGAATGGGACCGGTAAGCCTAGTACCTTAATGAGACGGTGCGGGAACTTACTATTACTAATCTTGAGTAATCACCTGCCCGGCTAGCTACCGGGAGGTGGGTACATGTGTGAAGCTGGGTGCCTTGCGGGGTATGCCAGATAGCCTTGTACCCGGGACAGTAAGATTCGATCCCAAGCCGAGGACTTTCGGGAACCGCCTGGTTGGTGGTTGTCCATGTGAGGGCACCCTACCGTGTGTTTAGGTTTACCTTGCAAGGTTATAAATCAATCGATTGTCGGCCTCTCACCGTTATCTGAGACTGCTTAATCAACTGGCCTTGATATCCCTTAATGATGGAACTTGGTGAATATTACTGCTCGAATTAATTGTATTGTACACTTCTTGATTGAATTAGTTGGCACAATTAGAAATGGTAATTAACTAGAATTTGAGCTAAAATCTTGAAAGTAAGGACATACTCTTTGTTGCTTTTCAGCAAAAGAACTCCATTAATTGTATTGTACACTTCTTGATTGAATTAGTTGGCACACTTAGAAATGGTAATTAACTAGAATTTGAGCTAAAATCTTGAAAGTAAGGACATACTCTTTGTTGCTTTTCAGCAAAAGAACTCCACCGGTCAAAAAGCCTCTCATGTCTAGAGTTTGGTGATGTAGTTATCACCCGACGGTTAAGTCTTGCTGAGTATTAGTATACTCAGCCTTGCTTTAAAAATGTGGTTGCAGGTGTTGTTTGACCTGGTGAGATTCCACCCGGCGGGGAGCTGGAATAGGTGGATGAAGTCGAGTGATGGCATCACGGACGGCCTCCTGTGATGTTGATCGTTTCGCTAGTTTTTATTCCGCTGTTTTCGAACTCTGAACCTTTACTTATCCTGTCATGAACAATTGTTTGTAATAATTAAACCCTTAGGGGTAAATGTGGATTTAAATTGTGTTTGTACTCTGGACTCGCCTTCGTGTGAGTTTTAATGCATATGTTCGATCCTCTGTGTGAAATACAAGTGATTTACCGGGCGTTAACCCGGCAACCAACGACGGGATGGTACTTTATTATCGCTTAATGACCAAAGTGGATTGGTTTAGGCGATAGTACGGTATTTTTCCTGGGCGGGTTGTCACAGCGGACCACTGGGGTTTGATCGACTCCGGATCCTGACGTGGTTTTCACTATCTGAGTGTTAGGATCATTACTTTAGATATTTGCACTAAGAGTAAAACTCTGAAAGACAAGGCAGTAAAGACTTTCAATTTTGGACAGATTCTGTTAACTCCAAACAATAGGATGTAACTCTCAGTACAGGAATCCAAAAATTATGAAATTTTAACCAGAGAAGTATAATGAAATTACGGAACTATTCCAACTGGAATCGCCTCAATCCAAGGTCTATAGCTTTAGCTATGAAATAAACAAGACGTCTGGGTCAGCTGAGTTTACAGATTTTGATAGCTCCATAGTTTTGTACATAACTCTCTGTATCAAACTCCTAAATTTCTAAAATTTTTACAGATAACCCTTCATATAATTGCTGAACTTTTCCAATTGGATTTACTGTATTTGAAGTTCTGTAGCTCGAGATAAAAATAGAACAATATTGCTGACTCAGAAAACTCCGCGAGCAAATTGGGATTTACTAGATTGTATAAGGGGTAGAGCATAAGAGATTAGGATAAGGAAGATATGGATTGAGACAAAGATAAACCCAACTAACACTTTACTGAAGAACCAATGTCATTGTGGTCATCACTCCACAATACATTGCACTCAAACAAAATTCCAACTCAAACATTAACACAAACTCAAGCATCCAAACACACCACTAGACTAAGCACACTTAAACGATCGTTTAGAAACTAACGATTACAAAGATCCTAAGCTTAAAAACTCCTAGATCCTAAGGAAGCTCTTCAGTGCGGGCGTCTGGGGAGTTGTAGCGGGGTCTCTTTGGTGCTGGAGAGTGATGAGCTTCTACTCCTCCGTCTTGGACCACAGGGGGTTCCCTTCCCTCCAGAGTAGCTTCTAGCTGACGCTTCTGTACCTCTATTGCATAGATCCTCTGGTGGGCTGTAACAAGCATGTTGTTGGTGTTATCCAACGCGGTGTTGACAGCGGCTAGCAACTCACGGAGGTTGTCCACGGTGGGACTGTGGTCATTAGCTGATGCGATGTAGGTCTTGGCTTCACCACTAGCTCTGTAAGGGGTGTACAAACTGCGAGTGCGTGCCAACTTAGAATGCTCCCTGTGAGAGAGAACATAGAGTGCTCTCCTAGCAGCTTCAGCAATCCCAGCTTCCATAGTATCTCTGGGAGCAACATCGTCGTGCCTGGATATCTCCATAGGTCCATAGTGTTGAACCCTCTTATAAACGATCACTGATACCTCCCAGTGTGGCTCAAACCAAGGATGGGTCCACATCTCACACTGGTAGATTAGATCTTCACCATAGCCCAAACAGTACACTGTCCTCCTTAGATTGTCAGCCATTGAAATGCCTCTCCCATTTTGCTTGTACGAGCTCACTGTCCAGACAACTTCAGCTGGCTCTCCTTGTGCTTCAGCTTGTTCTTCTAGTTCCTCCACTGGATCTTGATGGTCACCCTGATCAGCTTCTTGTGCATGCTCTTCTTCCTCTTCTTCCGAAGCTACTTCTTCCGTCTCATCACCAGACTGGTAGTGATAGTAGTCTTCTTGCGGCCTGTACTGAGGAACTGAGCTCTTTCGAGCAGTCTTCAGGCGTCGAACCATCTACAGATAAAGAAGTTAGGTGCCAAGTGAGACCAAATGCAAGAATGAGAAAGATAGCCAAAATCAAGGTAGAGAACCAAAAGATAGCTAAGGATAAGATGAAAATCAAGGATGACTATTATAGAATAGTTTTATAGCAAGCATATAGAGTGTGTGGCTTCTAAAAGATTATAATCCTTAATTCCGACCATTTTCTAACTAGGCTAACGTCCTACCGTCAACATGGCTCTGGTACCACTTTGTCACACCCGAATTTAAAGGCAAATTCGAATGCTCATATTATATGTGTGTTAGGATCAAAGTTCACACATATAACGACTCAGTGAATACCAAAACACAATGCCATAACGTAAAGAGAGTATTAAACTTTATTACAGACCAAAATGTCTCATAAACGATCTAATTATTAACGAGTAGCAACGCAGCGGATAGGATCAACACCACAGGCAGTTGACTGGTGACACGCCCGCCTAGAAATCTTCAAAGTCTTCAGGGAAGTCTTCAAAGCGGCCATCTGAGCAGCAGTCCGAGTAGTGTAGTTGCAAGAAATAAAATCAACAAGCGTGAGCACATGTCGTACTCAACAAGGGAATGTAACTATAACAACATGCAAGGCTCTTTGGGTGGATGGCTGACATGGTTAAAGCGGTAAGCAATTTTAGTTGGTCAGATTTTATTAAGCAACTAATTACTAGCAGTGTAAGTGTATACCAACCCAGAGATAATAAATGCAACAAAATCAGGATGCAATGCACAAGATTATTTTATGTTCCATAATTTACCCATGTGAGGGTCCAGGCCGCTCCATGACCGAGAGCACGGCTAATCGATTAGTTTATACACTCTGCAGAGGTTGTACATTTTACCCACAAGTCGTGTCCCCCATATATGCCCGGGTTAATTACTCCCTTAAACACTTCCGAGGTGAGTGGCATGGGTTTCACTACTAGGCCTTTACAAAGATTCCCTAGTATGAGCTGCTCGCTAGGTTTCATGACAACGCAATGCATAACCCTCTCTTAAGACTGCGAAGCTACCACAGAGCAGAACAGCTTGAGGGCCGGGCTATACACCAACTACCGGCACCCCCTAACCCTTATCAGGTAAAGCATACTACATACTAAGGTTTCTAATTAGTTAGCCAAGACAGAGCCATTTGTCTTGTGGTTGCACCTGGTTCCTGGGTGGTCGCTCCATGTTCCGATTAACAGGGGTAATCTTGCTTAATGAGGGTAGAGCATAAAATAAATCAAGTTTACTTTTGTGTACAAATAAACCATCCTCAACCCGATGTTAGCCACTAAGCATGTGCTACCAACATAAATTAAAACCCAGGTTAACAAGGACATGGTAAACAACACTAGTCACATCTTAAGCATAGGGTCCCATCAATTTAATGCAAGCAATAAAGTAAATAAAGTAATTAAAATGCAGTTGTATAGGAAAAAGGGCATGCATCAAGGACTTGCCTTCCACAAACTCAGAGGGCTGCTCAAGATCTTCGAACTCTTCACTTGCAGCGTAATCGAAGTAGCGATCGTCTTCTACGCATCACACCAACCACATACAAACAAATAATAGAAACAAATAAGAAACATACACCAAACAGTAACAATAGAGCAAAACAACTGCGTAAAGCTATTCTACTCTTCGATACGATCATTTGGACATAAAGAACGCTAAAAACGGAGCTAAAACGCATAATCTAGAGCCAAAACAAGACACAGGGGTCTATCTGCGAGAAAACTAAAGCTCCAGGGGCTTAACTGCTAAAAACCAGGGACTAAAACGTAATTAAACGTATAAACACAGGGGCTAACGCGCAAAACTAAGGCTATGGACTTCGGCTGCTAAAACTAGGAAGCTCAGGGTCTAAACCGTGAAGATTAGGACCCAACCGTAAGGATTTTCAGAGGTGGGAGGACCGGCTTGTGAAATCTAAAAGCTCAGGGGTTTTTTTGTAAAACGACATCGCAAAGGCGGGGGTTGACCGGTATGCCGGATTTTGACTCGAGGCAAGATCCGATCTGGACCGTCCGTTCTCGATCTGGCGGCTCGGGTGTTGCGCAGGCGGCCGGCGGCGGCGCTTGCGACGGCGAGGGGCGGCGCCCGACGGCGGGTTCGCCGGCGAAGGCTCAAATCGAGCTGGGACGCACGGTTCGAAGCGGGGTTTGCACGGGGACGACACGCGTGACGCGGCGAGCTCAACTAAGGCGCTAGGGAGGACGCTCGGGCGACGGAGACGGCGCTTGGCTCGGGATGGCGGACAGCGGCGGAGGAGCCACTCCGGCGAGCTCGTTCGTGCTACGCAGACCCTGAGGACTCAAACAAGCGGCACGGATACCTTCCTCACTTGCTTGTCGTGCTCCTGGATGACTTCACGACGGCGGGGAGGCGGTGGCGGCTTCAGTAGGCCGGCACGCTTGCCTTGGTGTGCGGGTCAAGAAGGGGAGGCGGCGGGCGCGCGGACGCGGCTCGGTCGGCGTGGCGCAGCCATGCCCGAGTCGGACTCCGGCGTGGGGAAAGGGATGACGTGCGGGGGCCACCCGTCGGCGTCTGCAGGAGAGAGGAGGAGGGATGGGCTGGAGTTGGGCCAGAAGCTATGCTAGGCCGCAGCGCGAAGGACGATGAGCGCACGGTGCAAAGGAGTGCAGGGGGCGCTGCCGGACTTCCCAACTCGAAGCTGCGACGCGAAGCTGGGCCGGAACGGGCCAAAGCAAAGAGAGGGAGGGGAAAAGGTGGATCGGGCCAGGGAAGAGGGGGGCGTCCAACAGACTTCGAAGCTTAAACGGGCCAAGAAAAACAGGAAAAAGGGGAGGGGAAAGAAAAGAATCCTTTTTGAATTTTTGAAACATTTTTCAAACTTCAACCAAACTTTGAATTCAAACACAATTTGAATTCAAACACTCAAAAATAATGTACCAGCATGAATGCAACATTCAACTCCTATATTTATTTATTTTATTATAGAAAATTATTTAAATGCCTAGAAAATTTAAATAACACCTTAAAATCCTTAAGCAAAGACATAGTTGCTAACAAAATTTTAAAATTGAGAGAAAATTGTTTATTAATTTAGTTTTCCTATTCACATCTTGAAATCGGAAATTTCAGGGTGTGACAGGACTTGGCCTATCAAGCATCTTAAAGTTGATGTTGCTGGATCTCGACTGCACAGAATGGATTGGCTGATGCTTGATGAAAAACCTTGAAAGAGATTGGATGGCTGGCAGGGGAGCTCCCTATCTATTGGAGGGAGATTGACCTAAGTAAATGCATGTCTAAGTAGCATTCCAACATACTCTATGTCCATGTATCTACTCCCAAAAATTGTGATAAAAAGAATGGATAGAACGAGAAAAAGATTTCTTTTGGCAGGGAGGAGGTGTTAAAAGGAAATATCATTTTTGGTAAAATAGGTGAAATTACAAGACCAAAAAGGAAAGGCGGATTAGGAATAAAAAAGACTTGAGAAAAATGAATCTAAGAGCAACTCCAACAGACTTACTAAATTCAATTCTCTATATTTCTATTTAGTTAGTCATTTAGCTAAGATTCACTCTCTAAATTTCAATCAACTCCAAGAGTCTAGCCAGCTAAGATTCACTCTCTAAATTTCAATCAACTCCAAGAGTCTAGCCAAATCATACTTCATATTATATACATCACTAGGTGGGCTCCGCATGTCATTCTCACTCCATGTTTCTTCTTCCATCCTCCATGTATAGAGTGGCGCTGCCGATTTGGGGCTCGACCTCAGGCGGAGATGGCCATGCCTAGATCCGACGGAACGCCGCAGGGGCGTGCCGGCTTCGGATGCGGCCGTCGGTCGTAACTCAGAGGCCCGCTGGCTATGCCGGCAGCTGAGCTGCAAGGTTGAGCCAGGCAGGCAACGCAGGCGCGCCGGTCACTTGTGGCGCGACCGTTCGCCGGCCTGCTTTTACCACGGAGCCATGCCGCATCAGATTGCTGGCCAGGCCTGCCGAGAGCTGCTGCTTACGCCGACAGCTGGGCCGCTAGCTGGCTGCCTTGCTGTGCCTATCCGGACACCGAGGCTGCATCGCCCACTGCTGTTCGCCGAGAGAGGAAAGCAATCAAGAAGGAGAAGAGAGCTGCATACTGTACTGGCGGACGGTCAAATCGAGATCCCACAACAAGAATCGAAGTTCTGGCCGTCCAAATCAAAAAAAAAAAATTGAAGTTCTGATCGTCCCGGCGAGCCGCCCTGCCTGCGCTTAGGCTGGTTGCCCCTCTCGCGCGGCTCCGTCCCGGCCAGTCAGGTCGGCCGGCCACCCTGCCTGCTCTCCGGCTGGTGTTTCGCTCGCGCACCTCCGCTGATTTGCCCCCGCCGCCGCATCCAGGGTTGCCACCGTGCCACACAAGAGGACGACCAGCACTGCCGATTTGGCCCGCCGCCGCATCCAGCGTTGCCACCATGCCACACAAGAGGACGACCGGTGCTGCCGATTTGGCCCGCCGTCGCATCCAACGTTGCCGTCGTTACCTTCAGCGCCGCATCAGAGGACGAGCCGAGCGTGCGGGAGGAGGACCTGGGCACCTGGCGTGCGAAGCCCGCGGGAGGAGGGAGGACATGATAGCGAGCGGGGGAGCTCGCGGAATATAGGTAGCGAAGGAGGTAGAATACGAGTTGGATAGTAAGGATCGATTTTGAAGAGACCGTTGGATCTAGTTTTTACTCAAGTTTTGTTAAATTTAGCTAATGAACTTGTTTTACAAAAGCTGTTGGAGTTGCTCTAAGCCTGTTATAAAATGGTGATGGAAACTACAAAATGGAGTCTTTGGCGGGAAATTGTGAGGAAAAAATATAAGATCATAGGAGGTTTATCTTATCTAAAAAATAAACTAACAATGATCTTTTAAAAGTCAAAGACGACTTATATCTCAATGGTAGAATTGTTAAGATTGGAAATGGCTTAGATGCAGATTTCTGGGGGCGGGGGGCGGTTATACATCACCAGCGTGATGGGTTCCACCAATCACGCCGGGCGCGCGGGGGCTCGCAGCACGCACGGGAGGAGCGGGCGCGGAGGGGTCACACCAGAGAGAGGACCTAATTTATTTCAAAACTAAAAAGTTATAAATCTTAAATCGTGTGTCTAAATTAAATTTTGATTTCAAAAATGGATTTCTTGTGCCGAGATCTTCAAAATAATATCGCACTTGACTATGTTTTGATGAAATATTTTTATTAACATTTCTTAAATACCAAATATTAATTAGTGTTATAACGAACAAATATCTTACTCGCTAGAACAAATAGATTTGTTCGGCTTCATATATTTTTTGTCCCAGTGAATATTTGTTCCGTCTTAGTGAATATTACTTTTTATTTCTCTTTCTGTTATTATACTTTTATGGGCCGAACAAAAATTTATCGGGCCGAACAAAAATTCACTTGAGCCGAATAAAAATTTATTGGGCCAAAAAAAATTCACTTGGGCCGCACAAAACATATTCACTTGGGTCGAACAAAAATTCACTTGGGCCAAATAAATATTCACTTGGGCCGAACAAATATTCACTTGGGCCGAACAAATACTCATTGCGGCCGAACAAAAATTCACTTGGGGCGAACAAACACTTACTAGGGTAGAACAAAAATTTACCAGGCCGAACAAAAATTCACTTGGACCGAACAAAAATTCACTAGGACCGAACAACACATATTCACTGGGGCGAACAAAAATTTACTGGAGCCGAACAAAAATTCACTTCCACCGAACAAAAATTCATTAGAGCCGAACAAAAATTAACTAGGACTGAACAAACATATTCACTGGGTTGAACAAACATTTACTTGGGCCGAACAATAATTTACTGAGGCCAAACAACATAGTCACTGGAGCCGAGTAAAATGCACTCGGGCAAAACAAACATATTCACTTGAGCCGAACAAAAATTCACTTAGCCTAATTGAGGTAAAACAAACATATTCAATAGGTTGAACAAAAATTCACTCGGGCCAGACAAAACTTCACTGAGACCAAACAAACATATTCACTAGGACCGAACAAAAATTTGCTCGAGCCGAACATAAAAAATAAAAATATAAAAATAAATTTTTATATTCACTAGGACTAAACATAAATGTATAGAAAACAAAAATAAACAAATAAATAAATATAAAAATAGATAAAAATAGAAACAGAAAAAAAATAAAACATAACAAAAAATAGAAATAAATAAATAAATAAGAAAAGAAGAAATAAAAGAGAATCAAGAAAAAAGAAAAAGAAAAGAAGAGAAGAATAAAAGGAAAGGAATAGAAAACTAAAACAAACATAATAAATAAAAGTTAAAAAAATAAAAAATAAAAAAAATAAAGTAGATGAAAATGGAAATAGAAATAAATAAATAATGGAAGAAGAAATAAAAAATAAACAAGAAAATAAAAAATAAATAAATAAGGAATAGAAAATAATAGGAAAGAAGAATAAAAGAAAGAAACAAAAAAGAGAAACAAAAAACTGGAAAGGAATTTAAAAAGAAAAAATCAACTGCGGCGCCTCCCGCGGCCCCCACACGCCGCGCCCTCGCGCTCCCGCGGTGTAATAATCTGACTTAGGAAAACGGCTAAAATCCACTCTACATGTTGAGTGAATCACACCTACTAATTAACTCTCTTGCACTTTCATCCTCGTTTCGTGCAAAAAGTTGCAACCAGAGTTAACTAGCTTCCTCAAGCCACCTATTTAAGTTGGTCTAGCTCCCCTTGCCTAAGCAATATGGAACTAAAGTGGCTCTCCAAGCACCCTGCACTAGCACACAAGCATGCAGGCCTGATTTGGCCCAACTGGCCTTTTTATGGGCTGGGCTGTTACAACACACCCACCCTAAGGACTCAACGTCCTTCAGGATCAACTTTCCTAGCCACGTCGTTACGTCCAGTGCCGACGCATGTGCCACACCGTGACCACACAGGGCGTGACCACACAGGGCTCACGCGTATGTGCACCATGCCCGCACAACTGACCCGTACACGCCCGTGACACAGCGAAAGTCTAGCTCTGATTACCAAATCTAATAACCTGGCTTAGGAAAACGGCTAAAATCCACTCTACATGTTGAGTGAATCACACCTACTAATTAACTCTCTTGCACTTTCGTCCTCGCTTCGTGCAAAAGGTTGCAACCGGAGTTAACTAGCTTCCTCAAGCCACCTATTTAAGTTGGTCTAGCTCCCCTTGCCTAAGCAATATGGGACTAAAGTGGCTCTCCAAGCATCATGCACCAGCACACATGCATGCAGGCCTGATTTGGCACAACTGACCTTTTTATGGGCTGGGCTGTTACACGCGGCCCCCACGTGCGGCGCGCGGCGCGATGGCTGGTAGCCATCGCTAGCGAGACATATAGCCGCCAGCGAGGGGTTATTGGTGTGGTTCAATTGCTTTGAAAGATAAATTCTCTAGACTCTTTGATGTCTGCGATGAGCAAGCAGACAGTGTAGCCGTAATGGCTGCCAGAGGCTGGAGAATATCATTCAGAAGGTGGCTTTATGAAAGAGGTCAAACCCAATGAAGACAGCTCAGAGACATTTTGAGTTCTTGTGTTTTTCTACCGACAAAGATAAACCTCTCTGGATAGGTTGTCAAAAAAACCCTCTCTGGATATGGAATAAAAATAGAGGTTTCTCTGTTAAATCTATGTATGCATATCTCTGCAGTGCTGATGCTGACAATTCAAACAAAAAAAAATATGGAAATCCAAAATTCCTCTAAAAACAAAAGTATTCATGTGGTTAATACTAGAATGCCATCTTAGCTAAAGACAATCTAATAAAACGAAAATGGCAAGGGGACAAAGATGTCGTTTTTGTAATTTGGAAGAAACTATTGAGCATTTCTTCTTTGACTGCTCTCTTGCTCGATACTCCCTTTGTCCCACGCTTTAGACGTCGTGGCACTTCATTTGCATGTTCAGATTCACTCAATAATGTTCCATGCACTTAGCCACAACCCATGTGCTAGTTCGCACAATAAATACTGTACTTGATCATCATCTAAAACGTCTGATATGATGGGACAGGGGGAGTATGTGTGGAGCCTAACTGCCATGGTCATTGGCGCGTCATGTATGTAGACCTTCCAGTATGGATCAGTTTTGGGAGTGATGTAGGAGATACTTACCTCAGAACAAAAAATTTCATGTGGTTGGTCTCTCACCTATATGGAACTCAGTGTGTCTTGACAAAGAAACAAATTAGATTTCCTACTCTGCTTAGCATCTTCATTTTTGACTCATTGAGCAAGTCTTAAGAAGGAGGAAATCAAGAAAGAATTGGACATGAGAGCTGAAACCATGAAAGAGTCGGCGCTGCACTTCCATCCGAAAGGTGGCGCCTCGGAGGTATACATGCAAGCGGGGCGGGTTGCGGCTGCCCGCCCCACATCCGCGCAAGCCGCATGCGATGTGGCGGGCACATGCGGCTGCCGCGTAGCGCCGCTTCATTTATGCGGACGTCGCGGCAGACCGCATGCACCCGCCTACCTCTCGCAGCTCGCAGACTGTTGTGCTGTGCACGCGTGCGCACAAAGCTCGTCTGCGTCCTCTTGCCTTACGAGTAGCATTTTGTTTATTAAAAGAAAAATTAGCTTTTTTGTTAAACGCATAAGTTCGACCATATAGAGTGTCACAAACAAGCTATGATATTAAAATTCAAAAAATATAAAAAAAAATCTGAAAATAAAACTGAACATGGCATGAACATTTTCAGTCTCAAATCTATATGTTTGTACTACAACAGTGGTTATAAATTATATTAAATTAACTACAAAACAGAGTTTGTCTTTTGAGCTAAGTAAAATTCAGCAATCCTTATTCCCAGCCATCAGCCGCTAGGCCTCCTTACTCCTTTTAAAAGAAATCATCAACTTGTCTTGGCCTTAGAAGCACCTGAAACACGGAAATTCATTTTATAAATCAGAAAGGATGGCACATCAGGTAAATCATTCGGTCATCAGTTCATGCAAATTCCACTGTAACTTAATAACAGAACTGCAGAGGTTCAGCTATCATATTGCTACCAATTGCAATTAACTGAACAAAACTATGGTATGCAATTCACAAACAAACGTATCATGTCACTCAAGAAGATCAACACTAATAGTTAGAATGCAATCAATCGATGGTGGTAAGACAAACAGAGCAGAGAAAATTAAAGCAAACTCACGAGATTAATGGAAAAAAATATAGGAAAATCAGGCTGCTATTCATTCACTTTATCCTTCAGGCAAGCAGTTCAAAACTTTCATTCCATAGGACTGAAGAAGTGGTAGACTGAGTTAATCTCAACCAGCTTAACATGGAAATTCATGTTATAAATCTATGAAATTGGGAGCGCATGCAACAAGCACCAGCTTAACTGTTAATAATGTAAGTAAATTGAGTTCCTGGTTTTTGTCAGAGTAAGTACACATTAATTTGGAGTATTGTGATATTGTCACACAAAATTGCTACTATTCATCAGCTTTGGCTCCCATTAACTAATATTCATCAGCTACTAGTTTTAATTAAGCCCAAAAACAGCATTTGCATATTTTGCCAATCAGAGATCTGACCTGTTCTTTTCAGAGAATTCACGGACGCCTCTCTGATTTGTGTAGCTAGATCCCTCTTTTCACTTTTCCAGCATGATCCCCTCCCCTAGTTTCTTCTTGGCTACATAACAAATCTCACCATGAAACGTCTAGTGCAAAGAGGAACTGAAAAATTAGTAGGAGAAGCATCTAGATCTGGAACGAGGGAGGAAGAACTTACTGTTGGTGCACATCATCCCCGTCGATTCCTTGTTGTTTCGCGGTCGGGTTGGGAGTACGAGCGGCCATGAGAAAGGGGAAGAGGTAAAGAAGCTATCTTGGGGGGGGGGGGGTATTTGCTCCACCGGCGACCGTGGTGGCGGCGCGCAAGATGCCGACGCCATGGGCGTGAGGACGCAAGGATGGCGGCGCCCCTCGCCCCCTCTCTTCCCGATCCCCTTTCTCCCGATCTCCGCCTCTTACCCCCTCTCTCTCTTCCGAAATCCTCCCCCTCTCTTTTTTCTGTGCGGGTTCGCGGCGCCGGCAGGTCCCGTTTGTTGGCCTGCATAAAACCGCTTCCTCACGCGGGTTCCAGTTGGGCTGTCCAGCGGGCTTGCGGTGCGGGTTTGCCCAACGGGCTTGCGGCAAAGCCCGCCCCGCCTGCATGTATACTCGGAGGAAACATGATCTGGGATCGTGTTGTTACAGTAAAAAGTCGAAGTGAAAAGAAAGAGATGAAGCAAGAAGATACAATAAATCTATATGCTGTCTGTGCGCAGCAATGTCTTTTGTAGTTCTGTTCAAGCATAGGCTCTAGTGAATTTGGTAGCCGCCGGCTAAGCTCACTCTGTGTCGTTTTTAGCCAAGGCGCTTTTGTTGGCATGATCAATAACTTTTTCTCTTTCCTACGCATCATGAACCCACTTAAAACTTTGTAATTTGCGTTGCATTAGTAATGAAATTCGGATGAGGCCGTTAGTGAAAAAAAGTAGGACCGAGCTTAATATTTTGTGCCGCGTAAATGCCCCAAGCTGAGTAGTGTATTGAGTATTGGATCGGTCAAATCGGACTAGTCTTTTTTTCCCCTTATGTCTGGTCAGAACATATCTTTTAGGTTTCTTCTAAGTCAAATGTATATATTTTATCGAAATTACAGAAAAATATATCTATAATATCAAATAAATACACTAAAAATTAAGGTGCATTTAATGAAATTAATTTGACGTTATAGATGTTGCATTTTCCTAAAAATCTGAATAAAATTAGAAAAGTTCACTTACGATAAAATTAAAATAACTTATATTTTAAAGAGAGTATGAGATAATTTTCTTTATTAGGCGGGTGTGCTGCTACAGTCCAGACCCTAGCAGATCCGAATATTGTTTTAATCACTATAAATTGATGCATTACTGTGGGCAATACTTCCTAGCCGGCCTATAGCAGGGAAACCAAACCTATCTTACATTCCTATCTTTTTTTTTTAGCAATCTTACATTCCTATCTTTTTTTTTTGAGCAATCTTACATTCCTATCTTTAGGTAGTTGTGCTTGTCCTGTCTCTAAAACTCTTATTACTAGGTTTTTATAAATATGACTTACTGCATGAACATATTTTTAAATATAAATTATAATTGATTAAATTTATTTCATGAATATAAAGTTTATTTTACATTAATTATTTTTGTAACACGTACGTGACCCACGTGCACTTCCACTAGTATTGTTTTAATCATTATAAATTGATGCATAAGTATGACAATCCTTGCTAGCCGGCCTATAGCATGGAAACCAAACCTATCTTAAATTCCTATATTTAGGTAGCTGTGCTTGTCCGTTTTGTCACCAGTACCCTACTGGTACTTATTCCATGCCTCCACGACTCCACGTTAACTAAAATGTCGTACTTAATCTTAAAAAAACTAAAATGTCGTAATTGTTCCAAAATACTCATTCCATTTTAACTTGTAGGTCATTTTGTTTTTTCAAGATACAAGTTTTGATACATAGTGAAATCTTTATATATAGAAAAAAAATCAAAATAACCTACATTTTAAAACGGAGGGATGGTACGAGATATTACATCTCCTCGTTCTTCCATTAATTCCACAACGACATTTTTTGAGAAAAATATGGTAGGTGTTGTACGCTCTACCTTTTCATTATGTGGTAGGAACGAAACATGTGTACTAGGTATTTACAGTCTGTCCTCGGAGCAGTTGAAAGAAGAAAATACTATGAAAATAAAAAGAAACCAACGGCACCAACAACAGCTGTGTGTGTATTACAAAATTTTCTGAATTTAGCACTCCTGTACACCATTATGTCCTGCTCGACGTTTCACAACGACATGACTTGATATAACAAAAATTGTACAGTGCACCTGCCCGCGCGCGCGCTTGGCCGACGTGTAAGTGGACGTTGCATCATTTTTGACACGAGTGGACGTTGCATCTAGAGATGATGATGTGACGGGTTAATGACCGGCGATTCATCTGATCTGTCACTTCCTCGCTTGCGTGCCTTGCAATCGACCGTTAGGAATCAATGACCTTTGGACACGTCGTAGTGTCAGTTATTAGCTCGCTGTACGCAGCTTTCATCAATCACACCCAGAATACCCGATGGAAGGGATCAAATTGCCCAAGCTTCGTTCACGAACATGGCCTGAAGATCTCTTGAGGTCCTGTTTAGGTTGGAAAGTTTTGGAGAAAATTTTTGAGGTTCCCTTCCAAGATCTATTAATAGTATTAAATGTAGATTACTTACAAAACTAACTACACGAATAGACTAGAAATCGCGAGATGAATCCATTAAGCCTAATTAATCCGTCATTAGAGATTGGTACTGTAGCACAACGTTGTCTAATAATGTCATAATTAGGCTCATTAGATTCGTCTTAAAAATTAAGGTAGGAATTGTGGAATGAGTTTTGTCATTAATTCACATTTAATACTCCTAATTAATGTCCGGAGATTGATGTGACGGGTAGTTGGTGAAAGTTTTGGGAACTAAACAGGGCATAGAATGACACATACTACAGCGAGAAAGACAAAATTATTATTTGTGGAACACCCGGAATGATCTCCACCACGGGAAGAAACCGATCGAGCACACACTAGCAATTCGTGTTGAGCTTCCACCGATACTATCGTAGTCTTGTGGAAGTTTCTTCGAGGTCCGAAATTAGGTTGTCTTGAGCTTCCACCGATACTATCGTAGTCTTGTGGAAGTTTCTTCGAGGTCCGAAATTAGGTTGTCGAGATTTTTGATATTTACAACCACGTCATCCATGTACGCCTCGACGTTGCAGTGTCGTAGTTGCTTCTCCAAACAATCCTGAACATGAACCTTGGAACGTAGGAGGAAGACGAGTCGTGATGATTAGCTTGAGCAGTCGCATGAAGTGCTTCGGATGTGGACTGTCTCACTTATTGTAATTATGTACTTCTGACAAGGAGAGATCGGGAATAATGAACTGATCAATCTAGACTGTTACTGCCACCCAACCTGATGTTGATGCTATAAGGCTTGCTAGCTGCTTGATCATGAAGGGCGTGGCTGAGGCACCTCGCTCCCACACACCCTGCTGCACGCCCGCTCCTCCATCGGTATTCTTTTCCTTTTTGGAAACATAGCTTTCATTCATTAGGATGACCTATTACAATCACTCTGTAAAGAGGATAAAAGAAAGCTAGGTGGCTGATCATGCCACGCGAAACTAGAACTAGATGGAGATGTTTGTCTAGCACAAAGATGAGCAGCATTGTTTACCGATCTTTTAACATGAACAAAACAGAAAGAGAGCAATGGTGACACCATCTCATCTATCTCCTCCAAAATCACAGCAACCTCCGACCGTTGGTGCCGCCGCGACTTCCACGACGATACCAGCTGTAGTAGCAAAATCATGCTAACGGGTGGACCGATGGCAATGGGTGGGTGTGGGTCGGGTGTAGCAAAATCACACCCACACCCACACCCGTCAAAGAAATTCACACCCGCACCCATCATGCTAACGGGTGGATTTTCACACCCACACCCACACCCGCGGGTCACCCGCCGGGTGCCGGGCGCCCGTTGGGTCTGACAATACAATATTCAATGTATAAATATAATGGTAGCAAACCAAACTTTCATCATAGTCATAGTACATCAGTACGTCATCAAGCAGAATAAAAAGTCATCAACACTCAGTACAAGACAATCCAAGTAGATTGGGAATACATTCAATAGTTCAACAACACATAATAATATATCTAGCAGCATATTCAGCCATCCATGCACCATGCTTAATGCTCCAGGAAGGCAGGAACCAAGATCCATCCATGTTTGATTATGGATCAATGATATCAGATTCAGGTTCATCCTAGGAACAAAGAAAGGACAACTTCAATAGAGATTCACTTTGTATTTGTGGCAAATATTGAAAAGTATAAGAATAAGTCGTACCGATTCTTCCTCTTCATCAAAACGGGTTTGCTATTTTACGGGCCCCATGGGTCACCCATGGGTGGAAATCCACACCCGGCCCCGACCCGGTTTATTACGGGTGCGGGTGTGGGTGCACCCACGGGTGCAATTTGACACCCACACCCGCACCCAATGGGTCTGGCACCCGCGGGCACCCGCACCCACGGGTCGGACTGCCATCCCTAAGCTGTAGCGAGTCCGTCCGCAAGATTATCTTACTAAATTCCGGCATGTTGAGCGCCATGCGCAGCCTACACGACAAACTTCAGCTTCCGCCACCAAAGCTGATGACAACTCGCAGCAGCTCTGACGAAGGAGCCATCAGACCTACGTATCACTACGCCTGTTGACCCCGTCATTTCTTCCACACGGAATCCATCATCACAATTTATTTTCACCACATCCTCTGGCGGCGGTGACCAGCTCGCCATCTGGTTCAACTGTGTCCGACGAGGGCCTTGTTGGGATGTCAGAGCCTGTTTAGTTGCCAAAATTTTTGGCAAAACAATTTTGGCAGCCCCTTCGAAGGTCTATTAGAGGTAAAAAATGTAGGCTAATTACAAAACTAATTACACGAATGGACGGGAAATCGCGAGACGAATCTATTAAGCCTAATTAATCCATCATTAGAGATTGTTTACTGTAGCACGATGTTGTCTAATCATGACATAATTAGGCTCGTTAGATTCGTATCGAAAAATTAGGTAGGGGTTATGGAATGAGTTTTGTCATTAATCCACATTTAATACTCGGAAGATTGATGTGACGGGTAGTTGGGAAAATTTTTGGAACTAAACAGGACCTCAGAAGGGTCTGTTATGTTCGGTGAAAAGGAATAGTGAAGTTGCAAATGAATAGTGCTGAAATAGTGTTTCTTGTGAGAGAAGATGTGATGGATGTGATGAGTAAATAGTGTTATTCACTATTCTTTTTCAACCAAGTGCGTCTTTGACGTGGCGTATGGGAAACTACTAATGTTTATCATCAATAACGGAGGATTTGAAGCTAACACCAAGAACTCAAGAAGATGTCCACCATTACCAATATGCAATCACCAGCAAACATCAAGGACTCTAGAAGCTGACTGAATGTATGGCGACGCTCAACAAACTCATCTCAAGGTTTGGAGAACGGGGTATGCCCTTCTTCAAACTACATCCTCAAGCAACAAAACAAATTCTAGTGGTCTGAGGAAGTTGACAAGGATATCAACTCAAAGACATCTCATCCAAGTCGGTCTTCTGTGTACCAACTCCGAAAGAAAATCTTTTGCAGGCACCGTTTAGTTCCGTAAAATTTTGGTGAAAATGGTGAAATTTTTGCATTGGGAAGCGTGTTCTGTGAGAGGTGACACGGTCTGCGATGCGAAAATTTTGGGAACTTTTTGGAAACTAAACAGGGTTGTCGCAACTCCTCACTTCGTCAGCACATCAATCATGGTTGAAACACCAGAAGCAGGCCACATATATAAAGTACAGAGGCTAGTCTACTTCATCAGTGTTTTCAGATTCAAAGGCCAGAAACCCGTCGGTCCAAAAATTATTATACTCAATACTAGTACTACTAGAGAATCAGGCATTTGTCCCAGGCCGATTTTTACATTTATGCCAAGTATTTTTGCACCCGGTACTAATGTGGACATTTGTACCGGGTGGGGAGGGAGGACCCTGGCGCGCCCTCTTGTGAGCCACATTTGTACCGAGGCGTATCCCCACTCGGTACAAATGTGCCACATTTATACCGGGTCATCTCACGCCCCGGTACAAATGTGAGGTCAGCACATTTGTACTGAGGCGTGAGACTCCCCGGTACAAATTTTCTCTCCTCTATACCGGGGTGAGACGAAACCCGGTACAAATGTAGATCTCTGTTACTCCACCATCCGCCTGATTTTTTTTACAGCGCGGCCACCCACCCCCGGCCTTATCTATCTAATATCGTGACCCACGCCCACCACCCACTACGTCATTCATTCTATCTCCCTCATCTCTAACCTTCTCCTGCCTCTTCTCTTTCCAGGAGCTGCGGCGGAGGCCGAGCCGGCCGGCGCGGCGGCACGGCGGAGGCCTGGCTGGCCGGCGCGGCGGCGTGCGCTGGAGGACAGGCTGGCTGGCGGGAACCGCCGGCGGGCACGGGGGTCGCTGGTGTGCGCGGCGTCACGGCCCCTGGCTACGATTCTTGCATCGATTTTATTCCCTATTTCTTCGTTTTTTCCCTCATCTCGATTCTTGATGTATTCTCGTGTTTTTTTATTGTTGTAAGATAGTGTAGATCTGTGATTGTGAGATTGTGAATATATGACCGGGAATATTTGTGTGATTGTTGATTTGTGGTAATATGTGATTGAGAAAGTGGAGGAAATAAAAGAGAAAAAAAGAAAACAGAGAGAAATGGATGGTGACGGAGGGGTGACGGACGTTGACGGACAAGGAGCATTTGTACCGGGTAAGCCACCCGGTACAAATGTTATCTCCACATTTGTACCAATCGATTTGTACTGGGTGGATACCCGGTACAAATGTGGGTTCCCACCCGGTACAAATGGTCATTTTTTCAGTTGTGTAGTCACCTTATGGAAACTATGACATTACTTCTAGAAGCACAAGATCTCTATCATCACCGATTCCCCTCGAGAGAAATTATCAACAATCAAGACGTCGAAGTTGGTGGTCGGACTTGGTGCATTGTCCCTAGATTTCAATTTAAGGGCTACTATCGTGTCCCGACCACTAGTCGTTTTAGTGGAAGGAGAATGAACTACCTACACCAGTCGAGCGGCCAGAGCATTATGTCATGTACATTGATGGATCACTTAAGCTCGAAGACGTTGAAGCGTGTAGTCATGTATTTCTGGTGGGCCTGGATCTGTCTAAATGGTGTGTTCATGTTCACTTTCTAGTGAGATCTCCACGAGCCCCACCACATACACTACCTTATATCCTATCAGTAGGATGACGGATCTAAATACCAACAACATTATCCCCTTCGACGGACACACATGCTCCTCCGCGCGAGTCGAGCCCCCTCCCCTGGGTGCGGCGGGACCTGAGGGATGATGGGGCTGATGGGGCAGGGTGGTAGCCGAGCGGCGAGGCAAAAGGCCCAAGGCCAGCGGGGTCAAGGTCACCAAGCGTGCATGGCAGGCCCGAGGTTAGTGGGGATGAGTTCTCCGGGCGGTGGGAGAGCTCCATCCCCAGCCACCACGGCGAGGCATGAGGGGCAAGAAGCTGGGGGTAATGTACATCTCCGGGCGAGGTGGCAGGGCCTGAGGACCGCGGGCTGCCGCGCGAGATGCAGCCACGCCTGATCCCTGACGCACAAGGTGTGGTCGTGGGCGGACACCCGACTTCCGACTGCAGGAAGACGCGCCTGCTTCCCGACATGCCTATGCGTAGGGCTGGACGCCGAGCCAGCTCGGCTCAGCTTGGTCTGGCTCGTTAACGAGCCAACTCGGCTCGGCTTGTTAACGAAACGAGCAAAAATGCTGGCTCAGCTCAACTAGTTAATAGCTCGAGCTAGTTCATTAGGCTCACGAGCTAGATGTAAATTTGAAATGACATCAACACCTCAATATTAATGAAACACAAAATAATATAGTAATTCTAAAATTTCAAATCTTGGAAATGCATCATGCATAAAGAGTGCAAATAAAAGGCACAAGTCAAAACTAATAAACAGTATACTGATTACATATATGATATATTAAAAAACAACTAAAGTCTAGCCACCATACTCCTTTCTATCCAATAACAGATCGAACAAATTTAAATAAAGTAGCCAAGTGGACGAGAATTAATTAGGAATTTAGGGGAGCGAACCAGTGAATATCAATCTGCATGTTTGACTTTATGTGTTTAGCTCGATTGGCTCTCGCGAGATCGCGAGTTGACTCGAGTTAGCTCGTTAACGAAACGAGCAAAAACAACTGCTTAGCTCGTTATAAAATCGACCGAGCTTAGCCGAGTCAAGTCGAACTATGATTAAGCTGAGCCAATTCACGAGTTTTTGACTTGTCGTCCAGCTATGCGCGAGCTCCGGCCGTGGGTTCCTCCGGCGGTGTGCATGATTTGGAAGAACATAGATGAGATCGTTCCATCTCATCACAATATCTTATCTCCGATCCAAACACATCATAAATGCAGAAGGGATGAGTGGTAGAGGAACTGGTTCCGGCGTAGCCATCCTGTTCCATAATCATGATAAAAGAATAGCACAAGTGATGGTCACTGTTGGAAATAAACTGTTATCGTGATCTTCTCGGTCTCCAACCGAGAGGAACTTGTTCCTCACATTTTTCCCCAACGTGATGGATCAAAACTCGTGTTCTGTAATCGGCAGGAACACAATTAGAATCCTATTAGGACTCTAGACCCTGCCTCCACAGCTCCACATAAAACTAAGGGTAAGGCAAAGCCTCAAACGAATCAAATCAATTTGCTTTAGCCTAAAGACCAAACACCGATTGCTAAGGGAGCTGGAGGAGGTAGAAGCTCTAGTTCCTCGTCCACGTCCGGGTCAGTGCCGTTGGCGTCCAGAGGGGATACATTCAAGTTGCCGATCAAGAACATCACAAGTTCTTGAGTCGGCGTTCGTCATCGATTCTACTACTTCAAGGCTGAGACCCGTACCGACTACATCGTCTCAGGAGGCTCCCATGGCGGCTACTAACGCTGGTATAAGTTTATCCCACCTAATTCCGCATTAGCAGATTGATTGTGATTTAGGCTATGTGATCCTGTGTTTATGTGCTACTTATGTTGAACAGCAATATTCAACAATTGGCATCTAGAGCCGTACTTAGCCTTATCATGATCTAATCTTAATCCAAAGCCATGGTTTTGCCCCTGTTTTAGTCGGTTTAAGATTAATTTGATGTGCTTTAGCCCTGCAGATTAGTTTAAGATATCAATTAGTTTGATTTGTGCTTATCAGTGTGTTATTAGATAAATGCAGTAAGATTAAGTGCAATCATATGCAAATTAGATGTAATCTAGTTCGGTTAATGATTAAAGTTCAAGTTTAAGTTTAATTTGACCTGTTAGAACCGAGTTAGATGCTCATGTGCCTAATTGCATGCCTAATTACGATAATTAGACCCTAATTAATTTTAAGTTCATGATTATGTTAAGTAATTAGGGTTAGTTCATCCCTGTTAACCCCAATTAGGCACTGTCAGTACTCAATCTCGCGAAATTACTCATCAATTCGTGAAATTGAAAGTGCATAAGCAAGTAGAAGGAGGGGAATCGAATCGAATTATAAAGATTCATCAGAAAAGATTCCCAAATTCGAAAATCCCCAAATCAGCGAACCCTAACCCTAGGGATTAAGGGCTTCCCTGGTTGATGGCGGCGCATGGCATCAGGACGTCGCGCGCGCGCCACAGTCATCTCCCTCACCGGCCGCATCAGCAAGGGGGCACGCGCACGGCATGAATCGCCGCCGCCACGCGCGCACACCCTATGCAGCCGTCGGTGTGCTTTCGAGCCACCGAGCTGAGCAACTGCGGCATCAGATCACCGCAGTCCGCCCTCGCGACTCCTTCATCGGCGCGCCATCAGCTCCAGGCCGTCGCTGGCGTCGCTAGGCCGGAGTGCCGCCCGCGCTCCGGAACGCCACCCGCGCCCCGCTCGCCCCGTTACGGCACCACCGGCGGAGCCCCTGGACCGAGGCGTGCGCGACCGAGTCGCACGCGTCCTCCGGCCAGAGGGCCCGCGGCGGAGCCTACGGTCGGCAGCGGTGGATCATGGCGGTGGCGTTTGCAAGCTCGGGATCCGGGGGAGGAGAAAGGGGAGACGGGGTGACTGCGGCGTGCGGGTGGAATGCGAGAGGCGTTAGGGTTTCCCCTGCCGCCGGCCGGTTTTGACCCGGTTCGGGTTTCCCTCCGCCGTCCGATCTGCAACGAACGGCCAGGATCGCACGCATCAGATCAGCGGCGCGAGCAGGCTGGGCCGCAGTAGGCCGTTAGTTGGGCCGCTGCGTAGTCCAGGCTGGGGCCGAATTCGGAAAAATAAATAAATAAATAAATAATGGGCTGCTGCGGGCTGAATGCACATATGGGCTTCTTTTGAGGTTTTGAGCCCGTTTAAGTTTCCTTTTATCTTTTATGTTTTCCAGCTTATTTAATTTCCATAAGTCATATAATTGTTTTAATTACTGTTTAGTTTGCATTATTTTCGCTGAAAAATTATGTTTTCCACCAGTATGCAATTAAGATGCTCTCTAATTAAGTGGAACCATCGAGAAGCTTAGTTAGAGTACACTTGTAATTAATTCTGACCATCGTTGTTTTAATTATGAGTTTAATGATAAATTTCGTTTGTTTTCTGCCCATCGGTGATGCAAATTGAAATTTATTGCATAATTTTAACCGGACCATCGTAAAGTTATTATTATGCTTTTATGTGCATCTTTATTGTGTATTTTACTGAAACATAATTTTCCATAATTTTCAGTGAACAATGTGACCGGCTACCTAAACACCATTGAGCCACTTAATGGCACCAACTTTCCTAGCTGGAAGGAAAAGGTGCAGGTCATACTTGGCATTTTAGAGTATGACTCAGTCTTACGTGAGGCTAGGCCTGTTGTTTCTACTGCTCCCAATGCTGACAATTCTCATGTCGATAAGTGGGATAGGAACAACAGAATGGCCAACATGATCATTAAGCAATCGATCTCTGTTGCCATTAGAGGTGCTATTCCTGATAAACATGAGGATGGTCGTGAGTTGACCGCTAAGGAATTCTTCGATAAGGTTGAAGAAAACTTTAAGAGCTCCTCTAAGACCTATGCTAGCACTCTCATTATGAAAATGCTAACATCTGAGTATAATGGGCAAAGTGGTATTAGGGAGCACATTTTGAGCATGTGTGATATGGCCAATAAGCTTAAGGCACTAGATATGGCCATCTCGGATGGTTTTCTGGTGCATTTCATTATGACTTCACTGCCTCCTCAATATAGTCCTTTTAAGATAAGTTACAACACTCAGAAAGGGATTTGGAACATAGCTGAGCTTATCAGCTATTGTGTTGAGGAAGAGGAAAGGCAGAAGGCTGAAAAAGGGAAGAATGTGGCTAACCTTGTTGGGTTTAATCATCCTTCTAAAAATCAAGCTGAATCAAGAAGCAGCAAGCAGCCTAAGAAGAAATTTAAGAAAAATAAGGTGAATAAGACCACTTCACATAAGAATGCTCAAGATGCTAAAGTTTGCAAGTTCTGCAAGTCTCCTAAACATCTGCAAAAGCAATGCGCAGCGTTTAAGGAATGGCTAAAGAACAAAGGTACTGATGTTGTTTCATTTATTGATGAATCATTCTTAGCTGATTTTTCCCCGAATACTTGGTGGATTGACTCAGGTGCCACTGTGCACATTTCCAATTCATTACAGGCATTCAGTTCGATGAGAACTATAAGAAGGGGGAGCGAAATCTTAGAGTTGCTGATGGAAATGAAGTTGAAGTCGAAGGCGTTGGAAACTTCGCATTAGAGCTACCAAGCGGCTTCAGTCTTCAATTAGATGATGTCCTTTATGTTCCTAGCTTAAAGAGAAACCTCATTTCAGTTTCAGCATTAGATTATTCGGGACATATTTGTGAGTTTGGCAACAATAAGTGTAATATTAAGTATCATAATATAAATGTTGGTCTTGGTTATTTGCAAGGCAAGCTTTATATGCTCTCTCTTGATAAAGATTATTCTGTGATGAATGTGAGTGATGTGTCTAAAAAGCGTAAGCGAAATGATGAGACTTCTTCGAAATTATGGCACTGTCGTTTAGGCCATATTTCGAGGGGGAGAATGGAACGTCTCATTAGGGAAGAGATACTACATTCATTAGATTTCTCAGACTCAGAACAGTGCATCGACTGTATTAAGGGGAAATTCGCTAAGACAATTAAGAAAGGAGCTACTAGGAGTTCGGGCCTCTTAGAAATTATTCACACTGACATTTGTGGCCCATTCCCAGTAACTTCAGTGGATGGTTATGATTCATTCATTACTTTCACTGATGACTTCTCTCGTTATGGTCATATTTATCCCATTCGCGATCGATCTGAAGCATTAGATAAATTTAAGATTTATAAGGCTGAAGTGGAAAATCAGCATAGTATTACTATTAAAATAGTAAGATCAGATCGAGGTAGTGAGTATTATGGGAGACATGCTCCATATGGCCAGATTCCTGGACCATTTGCTAAGTACCTTGAGGAAAATGGTATTAAGGCCCAGTATTCTATGCCGGGCGAACCACAGCAGAATGGAGTGGCTGAGCGACGTAATCGCACACTTATGGACATGGTGCGTAGCATGCTTAGCTATTCTAGTTTGCCAGTGGAGTTGTGGATGGAAGCATTAAAAACAGCTGCACACATTCTTAATCGGGTTCCTAGTAAGTCAGTGCCCAAAACACCTTATGAATTGTGGTTTGGAAGGAAACCGTCACTTAATTACTTACGTGTGTGGGGTTGTCCAGCTGAAGCTAGATTATTTAATCCACAACAAAAGAAATTAGATACTAAGACGATAAGCTGCCATTTTATTGGATATCCCGATCAGTCTAAGGGGTACCGTTTCTACTGTCCTAGTCGCCACACTAAGTTCGTAGAGACTAGACAGGCTGTGTTCCTAGAGGATGCAGAAATCAGTGGGAGCTTTCCAACGAGGGAAATAAGTCTTGAGGAAATCCGGGCTGAGCTTCCCATTCCGGTGACTCAAGAATCAGTGACACCTCAGTTAGTGCCATTGTTCTTACCCTCTATTCAGACTTCAAGTGCTACAGCTCAAGTTGAGGCACCACATCAGCCAGTGATTGTGCCACAGCAAGAGCAAGTGATGCATAATAATGAAGTGCAAAACCCTGTTGAGCAACCTCTACCCATTTCTGAGCCAGTTGTGAATGAGCCTATAAGGAGATCACAACGGCCAAGGAGGTCTGCCATTCCTGACTGTTATGAGACATACTTAAGTGAAGATATGTATGATGTCGGAAAGGTAGATGATCCTATCTCATTCAAAGAGGCAATTTCAAGTGAGCATTCCGCTAAGTGGGTTGAGGCTATGGAAGATGAGCTTAAGTCTATGAGCACTAATGATGTATGGGACTTAGTCAAAATTCCTGATGGAGTCAAACCAGTAGGCTGTAAGTGGGTCTTCAAAATTAAGCGTGACTCTAAAGGGAATGTCAATAAATTCAAAGCAAGGCTCGTAGCAAAGGGTTATACACAAAAAGAAGGGGTTGATTATAATGAAACTTTTTCACCTGTGTCTAAGAAAGATTCGTTTAGAATCATCATGGCGCTAGTGGCTCATTTTGATTTAGAGCTACATCAGATGGATGTTAAGACTGCATTCCTTAATGGTCACTTAGACGAGACAATTTTCATGACACAACCGGAAGGTTATGTTGTGAAAGGTAAGGAACATATGGGATGCAGATTAAAGAAATCCATTTATGGACTTAAGCAAGCGTCAAGACAATGGAACCTTAGATTCGATCAAGTGATTAAGAAATTCGGATTTAAGGAAAATCCTATAGACAATTGTATCTACATTAAGATAAAAGGTGGAAAATTTGTCATTCTAGTACTCTATGTGGACGATATTCTATTAGCAAGTAACGATAAGCAAATGTTACATGAGACAAAGAGATTTCTATCATCCCATTTTGATATGAAAGATCTCGGTGAGGCCTCTTATGTTCTGGGCATTGAGATTCACCGAGATAGGACCAAAGGAGTGCTGGGATTATCTCAAAAGGCATATATTGATAAAATGCTTAAGAGATATGAGATGCAAAATAGTAAGCCCACACCTGTTCCAATAGCAAAGGGCGATAAATTTAGTGAAGAACAAAGTCCTAAAAACCAATTGGAATTAAGTGAGATGAGTAATATTCCTTATGCTTCGGCTGTTGGGAGCTTAATGTATGCTCAAGTCTGTACGCGTCCGGACTTGGTATTTGCAACCGGAATGTTTGGAAGATATCAGCAAAATCCAGGAAAGGTCCACTGGATGGGTGTCAAAAAGGCATTACGCTATTGCCAAGGCACTAAAAACTACATGCTTACATATAAGATATCAGATAATCTTGAAGTTATTGATTATTCTAATGCTGATTTTGCTGGATGTGAAGATAGTAGAAAGTCTACATCAGGATATGTTTTCACTCTAACAGGAGGAGCTATTTCTTGGAAAAGCTCTAAGCAAGAGTTAACTGCAGCGTCGACTATGCAGGCTGAGTTTATAGCATGTTATGAAGCGACAGGACAGGCTGTGTGGCTTAAGAATTTTATTCCGGGCCTTAAGGTTATAGACAGCATTACAAAACCACTTAAGTTATACTGTGATAATAAATCAACAGTATTTTTCATAAAGAACAACAAGTCAAGTGGTGCTTCCAAACACATTGACCTTAAGTATCGTGTTGTTATTGAAAGAGACCAGGATCGTACTATTAATGTCGAGCACATAAGAACTAATGAGATGCTCGCGGATCCGCTCACTAAAGGCATACCACCTAATCTATTTAAGCAACATGTTCTAGACATGGGTCTGGTGGATAGTCTTTAGGTCATGGTTCAGGGCCGTTATGAACTCCCAATAATGTATAAGCGTTCTAACAAGGTGTCTCAGTGAAACTATAGGTAATGGGGTCCCGGTAGCGAATTAAATGCTACTGACGACGCATTGGTCTAGTATTTACTTTTTTACCGAGTGTGAACATTAGTATGATGCGAACAAGTTGTAGACCGTTCGATCAAGTGGGAGAATGATGGAAATAAACTGTTATCGTGATCTTCTCGGTCTCCAACCGAGAGGAACTTGTTCCTCACGTTTTTCCCCTACGTGATGGATCAGAACTCGTGTTCTGTAATCGCCAGGAATACAATTAGAATCCTATTAGGACTCTAGGCCCTGCCTCCACAGCTCCATATAAAACTAAGGGTAAGGCAAAGCCTCAAACGAATCAAATCAATTTGCTTTAGCCTAAAGACCAAACACCGATTGCTAAGGGAGCTGGAGGAGGTAGAAGCTCTAGTTCCTCGTCCACGTCCGGGTCAGTGCCGTTGGCGTCCAGAGGGGATACGTTCAAGTTGCCGATCAAGAACATCACAAGTTCTTGAGTCGGCGTTCGTCATCGATTCTACTACTTCAAGGCTGAGACCCATACCGACTACATCGTCTCAGGAGGCTCCCATGGCGGCTACTAACGCTGGTATAAGTTTATCCCACCTAATTCCGTATTAGCAGATTGATTGTGATTTAAGCTATGTGATCCTGTTTTTATGTGCTACTTATGTTGAACAGCAATATTCAACAGTCACAACTCACAAAAATCGATATCGTCATGTACATTTGATCAAGATATACATGGCCGGACTGGCACAGCTAGCAGATCGCCGAACACCAACCAACCAACACATTACATCATCGGGAAGACCAACTCGTCATGTGATCAATGACCTTTGGCGTGGACGGAGTAAGTACGATAGATCTGGAGTTCTGGAACCTCCACGGCGACGCGTGCACGAGCTACTACGTGGATCGGAGACAGTAGTCGGGCCGCCGGAAGCCACACGCCGAGTCACCGCCGGCGTGTCGCCGTGCCCGGACACGGCGAAACCGAGCGATCCATATCATCCCGGCCTCTATGTCCAGACGTACGTGTGCCAAGGATTTGTCCGGCCGGAGGCCGGAGCTGGCTCCCAGCCGTCGAACTTGACAGTGTTATTACCCGGCCTCGTCGGTGCGCAGGTTGCTACCGGCAGGTTCTGCGCACGCAAAGGTAGGTGCCGTTCGTCGCGGAGCACACGTGAAGCAGGGCCAGCAGACAAGCTCGATTGCGTCGGTACAGAGGTTTCAGCTCGCAGGTGCGCACAGGCGTCGGTGAAGGTGCAAAGCCTCGACAGCGGCAACACACGGTTATCCTTTTTAAAAAAATTCTAGGGGCCCTTTCCATTACTCTTGTACAACGTTGTCGTCCGGACTATATATAAATACACGTGCAAGGGCTAAGCCATGGGCACACTTGCAGTATAGAGCTAGCTCTAAATGGGGTCGCTGCATGCTGATGGTGGCCGCCGGGAGGAGGCGAGGCGGCGGTGGTGCGCGGTGACCGGCGGCCGGGGGTTCATGGCGAGCCACCTCGTGGCCGCGCTGCTCCGCTCCGGCGAGTGGCATGTCCGGGTCACCGACCTCGCCGCCGATGTCATGCTCGGCCCCGGCGAGAACGAGGGACTTCTCGGCGATGCCCTCCGTGACGGCCGCGCCGTCTATGCCTCGGCGGACGTCTGCAACCTAGACCACCTCATAAAAGGTGGTGATGAATGCTACTCCAGAAGCTTATAAAAGGCACAGTTTGTTATCTCGATTTTTAATTGATTTTCTTGTGCTCGATCAGCTTTTGAAGGGGTGGATGTTGTTTTCCACACCGCTGCTGCGGATTCTAGCAAGAATAACTTGCAACTTCACTATAAGGTCAACACCGAGGGTGAGTAGAATTAAGAATATGATCACTAGCAGAGTACTGCATAGAGAACTAACCAAACCAGTAACTATAAATATGTTACCATTTAATTTATAAGATTAACATAAAGGGACATGTAAGTTTACTAATTATCTTTTGATTTACATGCTACCTGCACACAGGCACAAAGAATGTAATTGATGCTTGTATGATCTGCAAGGTGAAAAGGCTCATATACACCCGTTCTATTGCTGTTGTGTTCGACGGAGTTCATGGACTTCTCAACGTGAATGAATCACTGCCATACCCAGACAAGGTTGTATAACAAGATTAACTTAAAACATTGTTTATATATCTGAATTTTAGGTAAATATTGTATACTGATCAGTTAGGCATTTGATTTTATTTTTTCTATGGCATGCTTGCCTATACTATTTCCCTTTGAATATTAATTTGTCCTTCTACAAAAATATTGAAGTGTCTCAAAAATGTATTTTTCTGACAATATGTTTTTATATTGGCAGTTTCCTGATGCATATGCACAAACAAAAGCAGAAGCAGAGAAGTTAGTTTTGAAGGCCAATGGCATTAATGACCTTCTAACATGTTGCATACGCCCTGCTAGCATTTTTGGACCTGGTGACATAGTTATACCAACTCTGGATCTGTGTGGAAAAACACACGTAAGGAATTATATGCCACGTTTAACATTTAGAACTAACTATAAAATAATTCAACGAATAGATCCATTTGAAGCAACAACATAATATAATGGTTATAATTATTGGAAAAGGTTAGTTAACTACTCATCAATTCTTAGTCTGCTTACCTCGAAGTAAAATTTTGCTCAATTTACCTCCTCGAACTGTTTTAATTCATCTAATCTACCTCCTAATGAGATTTTTTCTTTTTTTCCTCCATGTGCAAAGTGAATTTTAACTTAAATAATTTGGTTAACCGTAGCAGTGGCGAAGCCAGCTTGCCAGCTTAGGGGGGTTGCTGCTGCATTGCTCCTCCTCCAGCCCACCTTTTCCTCTTCATCTTCAACCTCCAACCGCTCAGTGGCGTAGGGGGGGCTCCCATGGAGGTGCCAGCGGTAGGGGGCCTCCAGCCCCAGCCGCCACCGCTGGCTTCGCCACTGAGCGGTAGAGATTGACCCTAGAGATAAAAAAAATGCATTAAAAGTAGTCGTGAAAAATTCTTGATGTATTTTTCTACCATATAGAATCATGTTATAGGTCACCTAGTAAATTTGAGATTTAAACTCAACTTGTAGGTACTGAAAACAGGGAAATCTCATTAGAGTTGAGTGAACCAACTGAAATATAGTTCAAGTGAATAAATAGAACATAAATTATGCTAGGGGTAAGCAAACAAAGTGGATTGGTGATGGTAGTAAATGGACTTCTCCTAGCTCTTATAAAGGGAAAGGTCCATTTACTACTTAAACAATCCACTTTGTCAACTCAACCCTGCACCCTGAACAAAAGTCTCCATGGGTTGAGCTAGAGTTTTATTTGTTCGGGTCTAGTAAAATGGTTTTGTTTTTATACTATAAATAGGGTATGATAACAAGTTGTTACAAAATGTAAGAACTTTTTTCTTGGAGTGTTATCTATATACAAGAGTTCAAGTTATTGATCTAAATATCTTATATGAATCCACTATGAAAGCAATCTTTAGGGGGCATTTGCTTCCTATCCAACCTCGCGCCAACACGGGCGTGACAATGATTTGACTAGGGATTTCACCATCCCTGTCTTGGTTGTGTGTGGATGAAAAAATAGCAATGCTGGCATGGGCTTGTGGGCATGCCAAATCATGCAAACATGTATCCTGACAAACTGGGCCCACCAATTTTGGCACGACTTGCTTGTTGTCGAACCAAACAAGGCGTATCTAGCTAAATAGTAGCTCAATTTCCAAACTAATGTTCTTGGCTTGGCCCGGGCAAGCTTGAGAATTAGGGTGTGTCATGGCATTGCCTAATACCAATAAATAGAAATAAAAAAGTTGTCATACCTTTCTAGCTATAACATGCAATGTTAATAAACCTTCATAACTAATACAAAGCCAATAATATTACTAACTCAAAATTTTTGGACCTATCTGTAAGCGGATCTTACCAGCTTTGTATCATTGCAGTTTATTTTTGGTGATGGGAAGAATCGTGATGATTTTGTGTATGTTGAAAATGTGGTACATGGTCACATTTGTGCTGATAAGACTCTTTCTACTATGGAGGGTGCAAAAACTAGTGGAGGCAAAGTATGTTCTTACTACTGATCAATGATAAACCCTGACTTGCAAAAAAATGATAAAATCTGACTTCTACAGGTTTACATTTTTTAACTTTTAGGCCTACTTTATAACGAATATGGAGCCAATGAATATGTGGGACTTTCTTTATATGCTTCATGAAGAACTTGGATACAAAAGGTGCTCTTTATTTTGACATACTTTTTATAACTCAAAGTTCATATTAACATAGAAAATTAAACAAAATAATTCTGATATTAACCTGAAAATTATTGAGCTCGATTTGTTGTGTGCCATTATAGTAACTTTACTATATACTACATCAGATGCATTGATCAAGTAGTTATCAATCAACATCTAGCCAATTCTCAGTTTCAGTGTTTTTCTAGTGGTGGAAGAGGTTGGTAAGGTTTATCAAGACATTGCTTACAAAAAATAATTATTTGAGTTTCATGTTTATTGCACCAGAAATTGAATCTGATGCATTGAATTTATATATGCCTCCTTTGGGACAAGATGGAGAGCTTTCTATGCATTATCATTCATCGTGTACAAATCATGAAATATCTTCGTTTCTCTTAAAATAATAAAGAAAATTAACTAGGAATTGTTTATTTTCTTTTCCTACGTTCATAATATTATACTAAAATTAGGATAAATAGTTTATTTGTTTCATTGTTTGTGTAGAGATTTTTCTAATATCTTGGATGATGTTATTGTAGATTGTTCAAGATAAGAATACCTTTGGCTGTCCTCAAGCCAGTAAGCTATTTGGTAGAGTGGGCATATAATGTTCTACTACACCATTATGGATTTTGCCCACCTCAAGTGTTAACACCGACAAGGATCAAGTATCTGACACTGCATAGAACATTTAGTTGTAACAAAGCTGTTGAAGAACTTGGCTACAAACCAATTGTGGCACTTATGGTTCTTAACTACAACTCTTTTGGTGTTCTATTCCTTTTCATTTTTCTCCATTGGTATAGCTCTTTTTCTAAGAAATGCTCACACGCGTTTTTAAATTATTGCCTAGGATGGTCTGAAGATATCAGCCAAATCATATGTTCGGTTGAGAAATACAAATTTATACTAGAGACAAAAGGTATGGATTTCAAGAATTTTCCGTAGCTATGCAGCGTGCCTATTTGGATCATCTGTGTCAAGAGTTTATTGATTCTCACTCTTCCTGTTCTAGGCTATCACCCTGACGTAACATGTTCCGTGTGGGAGATATAAATAGATACTCCATCCGTTTTATAATACTTGTCGTTTTGGCTTTTCTAGATACATTCTTTTTATTATGTATCTAAACATATATCTAGGTGCATAGCAAAAGGAATGTATATAGAAAAGCTAACACAACAACTATTATGAAACGGAGGAGTATTCAGGAAATATCATAAGCTAGCAAAGGTTAGAAGTACGTGATGAAGTTTCAATAAATAAATTCCAGTGATTGCACCTGCGAATCTCGCTAGGCAAGCTCAGCCATGATGGATTGTAATCTAGTGTTGATTAAGGGATAGAATGTAACCTCTTAGTGATCAAGGACAAGCATGTACTTGTACGTCCATTGGAATGTAAATAATGCCAGCATTTGTCTCTTGATGTGCCTTTCTCTATGTGACGCAATAGTTCAGAACTTCAGATCCAAAGAATCACTGTTGTGTTTGACACTAGTTCAAGTTGCCACCTCATTTCTCCCTTTTTTCGTCTTTGGCTCCGGTAGCGCGCATCTTCATCCCCGCGACCTCGTCCATCGCATCTTACCATTAGCATGTTCGGCTGATCTGTTGAATAATATTCGGCTGGTAGATGAAATAATATTGTATGAGAGAAAATAAATCGAAACAAGCCGAAATAAACCGAGCTGAAAGCAGCCAAACAGAGAAATTCCCTATCGATTCCTCCCGTGCACGGTGCACCACAACTAGGGATGGAAATATGGAAATGAAATCCAAATTATCTGATATCTGTATCCGCTAAAATGGAAATATGGATATCCGTATTCGTATTTGAATTCAGATGTGGTAGTAAAGTGGATACATTCGAATTCGTTTTTGTCGATTTTTCCCTATCTGATCCCATCCGTATTCGGCACTATCCGTATTCGGCAATATTCGGCACTATCCGTATTCGATTATATAAAATTGTAAGTTATCTCTATAACTAATGGCAAATTATGTTCAATAGAATACTAATAATGATATATTATAGTGTATAATTGAAAAAATATCCATAACTAATGATTATGACATTAATTTTAATATTAAAAATATTGCATCCATAAAACCATTTAAAAGTTATATTAAAATTTAATGAAGAATATCATTAATTTTAATAATAAAAGTAAATTAATATAAAATCTAATTTTAATTACCCTAGTTTATTTATGTATTGATCAAAATAGTTTTCATGTATTTTTTATTATTTGTTTGATAAATGTATATATATTAAAAATATGTATTTATCAATAGTTTTATTTATTATATAATTAATTATTAAAATAAATATGGATGAATGTGATATTATTAATGAGTGATCTCTGTTATGTACTAATATACTTTAGTCTTTACATAATTTTGTAATTGTAAATTATCAATAAAGAAAATTGGTAATATTGTCTTCCAAATCGAGTAAATATTCGATGTGTTTCCGAATTCGAGACATCTGTTTTGTATTCGTATTCCAGAACATTCGAATATGTATTCGTATTCGACTAAAAATGTGGTAAAAGGTGTCATCCAAATCCGATTTCATGCGAATCCTATCCGTTTCCATCCCTAACCACAACGGCACCGGCGCTGCCTGCTGCCCATCTGCCTCTACCGTACATCCGTACTCGTGGTAGACGCACCACGGCACCAGCAGATCCGCTGTCGGATGCTACTCCGACTAACGTGTGCCCACCCCGTGTCGTTCGCAGCGACCCAGTGGAGGCCGCCTGGGCGGGCGCGGCAGGTGCCGCGGTCTGCCGAGGACGCGCCGCTGGTGCATGGGGCGCTCCGAGGTGTTCGGTATGGAGAACTCCGCTGACGCTTCAATCTCCTGTTTCTCCTTTCGTAAATTCGTTGGCCTTACTCTCGGATCCATTTGTGTTCATACTACCGCTGCAGCTCCGGTATTTTTTTAGAAAAGAGAATATATATTAATTTGTATCGACCAATGTATATAGTTGTTTTTATTACACACTTATAAAAAAATTCAAAAGAATAAAAAACAAAGTGTGGTCCATAAATAAGTAAAAGTCTCCATCTTTACTATGTGGGAACAAATCAAAAGACAATTCTGTTTCTGAAACTTCATACATGAGTGGCCAAGACCTCCGTAGTCGCAGACTCGAGCAGTCTACAACCCGCCTTGAATGACGAACGATCCTCCTCCTTATGAAGCAGCGACCAGAACTGAGTCCAGTGCGTTTCCCTGAAGAGTACCTATAAGTATGAAGGCACTATGCCCTTGTCAAATACAACATCATTTCTGGATATCTAAATTGACCAATACATAGCAATTGCTCCTACTAGTATCTGACATAGTTTTCTATTTATCCCACCCAACCAGTCATTGAACATGTGATGCATACTAGTTGGCAGAGATAAATTTGAAAGAAATGTGAACTAATCTCCAGACGAATTTAGCAAGATCGCAATCAAAGAACAAATGTTGAATGGTCTCCCTATGTGAGCAAAAGGAGCAAGACATATTTTCATGTCATAGCTTGCGAGCCAAATTATCTTTGGTTAAAACTACCCCTTTAACTAGGTACTACAAAAACACTTTTATTTTAAGGGGGTCTTCAGCTTCCAAATCACATTATTAAAAGGTAGGACTTGGGTTAGTAATAGAGAACTGTAGATAGAATGAATAGTAAATCTTCTACTTTGATGTAGATGCTATATAAACCGGTCCCCCTGATTAGATAACTGAACATTCATTACCATGACCACTATTTGGTGCCAGGCCTGCAAGTTACTACTTGTGAGAGACCGTTTAAATGCTATGTTCAGCAGTGTTGTGAACAACACAGATTGTACCGTAGCACTCCTTTTCCTAACAATATTGTATATAAAGGGATATAAAACTTTTAGCGGACGAGACCTAACCCAAGAGTCCTCCCAGAACCTTATTTGTGATCTATCACCTAGTGAGAAGCTTCCCAAATTAAGGAACTCATCTCTGACCTTCATAAGGCCAGCCCAAAACTGTGAATCTCCGAGCATGTCTTGCACCTGTGTGATGGTTCTATGCTTCAAATATTTTCTTCTTAATAAATTCTGCCAGACTCCATCCCCGTTAATTAATTTGTAGGGACACTTGCTAAGCAAACACCGATTGTGAATGTTTAAATTTAAAACCCCAAGCCCTCCTTGATCTTTTAGAGTAGATACCACGCTCCATTTAGTTAGCCTCTATTTCTTTTTATGCGCATCACTTTGCCAAAAAAAATCTAGATCTATAGTAATCTAGTTTTTGCAGAACACCTCTCGGTATCTAAAAAAAAGATAACATAAACATAGGCAAACTACAGAGGACTGGATTAATCAAAATCAAACATCCACCCACAAAAAGTAGTTTACTACGCCAGCAACTTAATCATTTCTGAAACCTCTCTTCAACATGTCCAATCATTTTGCGGTGATGCATGGGTATTCCCAAGCACTGGAAAGGTAATGCGCCAATATCGCACCCAAAAATTTCAGAATATTCGAGTTCCCACTCCTTTGCAGCCCATAACAAAGCATCTCACTCTTATGGAAATTAATCTTAAGCCCTAATAACTGCTCAAAAGCAGAAAGCAAAAGCTTCATGTTTTTAGCCCTCTCAAGATCATTATCCATAAAGATAATAGTATCATCCGCATACTGTTGGATCGACAGTCTGTCGTCTACCAAATGTGGAACGACTCCTCTAACTTAGTCCTCCTTTTTAGCTCGATTAATTAACACCGCCAACATATTAACAATTATATTAAAAAGAATTGGTGATAGGGGTCTCCCTGTCTAACCCCTTTCTTTGTTTGGAAATAGTGCCCAATGTTATCATTGACCTTTATAGCAACACTCCCTCTATTCATGATACTTTGAATCCACTCACACAAGGTGGGTGAGAATCCTTTCATTCTGAGGACTTGCTGCACAAAACACCACTTTAGCTTATCATATGCTTTCTGGAAGTCTAATTTTGTCACACCTGTTTTTCCAAAGAAAACCAGGCGCATAACTATATGTATGCCAGGATCTATTTTCATACATATAGTGACATATAAGTGAATACAGAAACAGTATCACATAAGAAAAAGGAAGATTATCAGAGTATTATGCTTAAATCCTGGAAGCGAAGGCACCAAACATCCACAAGCAGTCGACTGGGGGTTGCGTACGCCTAGCACCAACAACATCTTCACAACGACTTCATAGCAGCTTCCTCCTTCTGAGCAACATTGTTTATAGCAAGGGTGAGCACATGTCGTACTCAGCAAGTGTGGGGAAAGTATGAATGCAAAGGCTTATCAAGGAAAGTCTGACAGGTTGACTACATTAAGCACTTTTAGTTGGTCAAATTTTATTAGCACCTGACTACTATGATATAAGTATATACCAACCCATATTAGCATAAAGAGATACGCCATAAGCATATGGCTAACATAACCATAACCACGATTTAAGTCCATCTTCAAGTTCAATTATCATGTGAGGGTCCAGGCCGCTCTTAACCGTGAGCACGGCTAATCGATTAGTTTTAACACTCTGCAGAGGTTGTACATCTTTACCCACAAGTCGCGTAAAAGTTCCGAAGAACTTTGGACCCAACCATGCGATGCTGGCCAAGCATCATACCACACTACGGAGGTGTGATTGCATAGGGACGCTACGAGGCCTTTACAAAGAGTCCTCTCATGTGTATTAGTCCATAGTAGCTTATGCCATATAGGCTATCTTTCGTACCACACTTCTACTCACGGACGGTTAGCCATAGAGTACTTCCGTTCCAATACCTATCCGGAATAGAAGAACCTTAAAAGCATTCCTCTGTACCCAAGCTACTATGCGAGTAATGGCCACACAAGGCTTCCCTAATTACTCAGCCAAGACCAGAGCCATTTAGTCCTTGTGGTTGCACTGTTGTCCTGGGTGGTTCTCCATGTTCCAATTAATCATTGTGGTCTTGTATTAACCAGAGATATATAGCATCAAAGTATAACAAGTTCATCATTAATGTTCATTAAAACCACCATAACCCAAGTAGAGCAACAAAGCATAGCTACCCAACAGAAAAGATAAACCCAGGTTGACAAGGAATGATCATAAAGACTAGGAAAATCCTTAATAGGACCCATCAACTTAAATGCAAGCATATGCAATGTGATTAAACATAGTTATTAGGACAAAAGAACAAGGACACACTTGCCTTTAACCAGTGTAATGATGTTGCTCAAAATGTCTTCACTTCTTGCTCTTCAAAGCTCTCGAACGACGTTCACTCTACTCGCATCAATCATCGGGCACAAGCATACAAAGCAGACAAACAAGCAAACTAAGAACAAAGCACCAAAACAAAAGAAAAGCTTTAAAAGAACGTACTAAAGGATAAGCTCGATTCTATGGATCACTGAAGCACATTGATTGTGCTGAGAAAAGGATAGACTTGGTTAGCTTTATGAAGGACACTAGGTTTGAGCATGAACTAGGATCAAAAGATCTAGAGCTTGGAAGAAGATTAGCTCTACAACAAAGACACACTGAGACACTGGTTGATAAAGAACGACTAACGAACGATTTGCATACGTGAACATGAAAGACTACGAGCTTAGGTTTATTTTAATTATCAAAGAATATGTAAAGGATATTTCATAAAGAAGATACCCTAAGTTGGAATTAGTGCAACACTATATTTTATTTGCAAAGACCGAAGTAATGAACTAGTCAAGTTTTATTTATAAAGATTCATATATAGATTATACTAATTAAACATTTAACTTAGAAAAGCTAAACTATATGAATCCTCTAATCGTAACTTTATGGTTCGAGTGGATCATATTATTATTGTGAACATCATGACATTGGTATTAATCAAATTAAAATTTATTTATAAAACCGGTGTAAAAGCCTATTCAACTTTTAATTATGAAAGGTTAAATAAATATTAATCAAATTAACATTTGGTTTACGAAAAATTGAGGTAAAGATCTAATTAGATTTTATTTACGAAAGCATGTGAAATAAACATTAATCAAATTAATATTGATTATGAAAAATGGTGTGTAGCACTATATTGCTTTTATTTATCAAAGGCATTTATAACTAAGCATTAATCAAAATTAATATCAAATTAATTTTCAGAAAAAACATGATAAAAACTCATCACTAACGTGTACTTTACATTATTATGAACCTAACGCAACTTGAACCGATTAAAACGGAGCTAAAACATGGAAGATATGAATTCAACAAGATGTAGGGACCTAGATGCAAAAACTGCAGATTCCAGGGGCTAAAAGAGAAGATTCCCGAGACACAATGAATAGTGCTCATGAATAAATCTAAGATCAGGGTTACATATGAAAAAGTCTCGGGTTGGATCTAGTTGCAAAGATCTGGAAAGATATAGGGGGTCATCTAAAAAAGGCATATAAACGAATCTATGGATTACAAGAACCTACAGGGGTCTATCTGCAAAAGAGAACTCTTTCTTCTTCCTCTGGTCAGAGAGGAGCAAGGCGAACGGCGGGCACTGGACGACGGAATTGGGGTGATTCGGCGGCCTAGGGTCTTGGGTGGGAGGTGCAGGGGATAGAGGAGGTTGAGACGAACTCATGGAGGTGCTCACCGGCGGCGGAGGTCAACGGAGACGGGCGGGAGACGATGGCGGGCGGAGCACAGGCGAACGGCGGCTCGGACCCAAGCGGCGACGGTGCTCCGGTGGCGGGTTCGGCGTCGGGAAGGGCTTGGCGGCTTCAGCGCGACGCGAGGAAGCTTGTGACGGAGTCGGCTTAGTCCGCCGACGTCCTGGCGCGGCGCAACGGCGACGACCGACGGCGGCGTTTTGGCGGCGGCACGGCTTGCGACGGCGAGGCGGCGCGGCGCGAGGCGGCGCTGGGGCAGCAATAGCGCGCGAGCAGGGAGGGGGCGGTGCACTTTATAGGGGTGCGGCTCCTCGGCGTGGCGTGCACGCCGAGGAGAGGGGCCGGCGGCGGCGCACGCCGTGGAGGCCATGGCCTCTGGTGGCCATCGGTCCAGATGGACCTCGCGCGGGCCGGAGCGGGCTGACGCAGGTGGGAGCGGGTCGGGCCCGTGGGCTCAGCCCGTTAGGAAGGATTAGATTTCTTTTTTTTTCTTTTTTTATTTTCCGAAATACTTTTCAGTGCAAAACAAATCCAGAAAAATACTAGAAATGTTATTAAAAGCACGAAAAATACTCAGAAAAACCCAAATATTCCAGGAAAATTCCCAGAGATAGATTGAGACACGAACAATCCAAATAAAATATTTGGAGCTCATGAAAAGGATTTTAGAGCCTTCTAATAAATAGAATAAGCTCAGAGAAAATGAGAATAAATTCAAAAACAATCTGGAAAATTCTCGGAAGCGTTTGGTCAGCACCTAAGCGCATTTAAAAACCTTTTGCACTCATGAACAGCAAGATGCATCGGCATGAATCCAACATACACAACCATTTTATTTAATTTAAAAAACAAACAAAAGTTTTTTTCTGTGCTATATTTCCTATAAAGAAAATAAATGTTGGAAAATTTTTAAAATTATGGAAAAATTGTTGCTTAATTATTCTTTCTATTCACATCCTGAAATTGGAAATTTCAGGGTGTGACAAATCTACCCCCCTTAAAAGGAATCTCGTCCCGAGATTCGAAAAAGGTTAGCAAGAGACAAGGATTTATTTCGAACCCTTTACATATCCTTCAGCAATATTCCTCCTTTCATATTACAGAAAACTCTCTCACAACCTAACTTATCTTAACATCTTTAGGTAACAGGCGTCTTGTCTTGCTTGTTTCGTTGCCGCCATGCTTTCTTGTGATACCGATCCACGCGTTTCTTTGGGCACCTACTAATAAAGTGTCCACCAGCTTTGCAGTAGAAACAAGCTCTAGTTTCCTTAATGTTCCGACGGTTGAGTGGTGTCTCGTCAATTACTTGCACTGTGCAACCATGAGGATATTCTAGATACGCATCTTCGTACTGATCTTCAAGGTAATCTTGGGTTTGGGTCACACGATAAAGGTGAGAATTATCAGCTTGCTCTAGAAATTTCCTCTTCTTACTCATGATCTCCTGTAGTTTGCTTTCTAACCCAATGGCTTTGTTGATTACATCTTGCAGACTGAAATATTCATGTAAGCTTAGTATACTTTGAAGGTCTTCATTCAATCCTTTGATGAAATGTTCTCGTTTCTTCTTATAACTTTCAACTGATCTTGGGGCATACATAGATAACTAGATAAACTTATCACCGTACTCAGTCACAGACATTTGTCCCTGCTTTAAGTTAAGGAACTCCTTCCTTTTGAGCTTCATCGCACTTACAGGAGTATGGTGTGAGATAAAGTTGTCCTTGAATTCCTTCTACACAATACTCTCAGGTTGCTCATGTCCATTAATGTAGGAATCCCACCACTCTGAAGCTGCTCCTACAAGTTGCCCAGATGCATACAAAGCCTTTTCTCTATCATTGCACTACACCATATCTAGCTTCTCTTCAATTGTCTTGATATAGTCATCAGCTTCTAAGGGGTATGTGATATTAGAGAACATTGGTGGCTCAGTCCTCATGAACTCTGCATACTTATCCTCCGAGGGTGGAAATGATAACACATCTTGGTTGTATCCATAGTTATCATTGTTCTCATGACTTTTGTCTTGGTTACTTCCTTTTGGGTTTTCCATCTGGTTGGTGGGTAAAGAAAGGATCAGAAGAGAACAAGAGTAAACAAATAGATTGAAGAGTAGGGTAGAAAGAATGGAAAAAAACAAGGAGGTGGGAGATACAAAAGAAGAACCCAACTAAGCCACTGATGTTATTGTAGATATAAGACCCACAATACACCAACACTCACTACAAAGAAACGAATCAAACAAGGTCATAAAACCAAACATCATCATGCAAGCACTGAATTCCACCAAATAACACACAGTCAAAGGAATGATACTACATGTTGTTAATAGAGTCAAAGGGTATCCTCCTAACCATGGGCATAGCTTGCTTCACCGGTCATTGAGGCTTGAATTCATGGGATGAACTAGTAGCTCCATTACTTGCATAGGCATCCTTCAGAAAACGTGGCACGGATCGTCTAGGGATGTTGAATTAGAAAGGACACTTTGGAATCAAAAGTCAAGGAAAGAGTCCAAAGCGGCATTGTTTGAAAAGCAAGGAGAGATACTGGCCGACGGAATTGGGGTGATTCGGTGGCCTAGGGTCTTGGGTGGGAGGTGCAGGGGATGGAGGAGGTTGAGACGAACTCATGGAGGTGCTCACCGGCGGCGGAGGTCAACGGAGACGGGCGGGAGACGACGGCGGGCGGAGCACAGGCGAACGGCGGCTCGGACCCAAGCGGCGATGGTGCTTCGGTGGCGGGTTCGACGTCGGGAAGGGCTCGGCAGCTTCGGCACGACACGAGGAAGCTTGTGGCGGAGTCGGCTTAGTCCGTCGGCGTCCTGGCGTGGCGCAACGGCGACGACCGGCGGCGGCGTTTTGGCGGCGGCGCGGCTTGCGACGGCGAGGCAGCGCGGCGCGAGGCGGCGCTGGGGCAGCAGGAGCGCGCGAGCAGGGAGGCGGTGCGCACTTTATAGGGGTGCGGGTCCTCCCTTGGCGTGGCGCACACGCCGAGGAGAGGGGCCGACGGCGGCGCACGCCGTGGAGGCCATGGCCTCTGGTGGCCATGGGTCCAGATGGACCTCGCGCGGGCTGACGCGGGTGGGAGCGGGTCGGGCCCGTGGATTAGATTTCTTTTTTTTCTTTTTTTTTATTTTCCGAAATACTTTTCAGTGCAAAACAAATCCAGAAAAATACTAGAAATGTTATTAAAAGAACGAAAAATACTCAGAAAATCCCAAAAATTCCAGGAAAATTCCCAGAGATAGATTGAGATACGAACAATAAAAATAAAATATTTGGAGCTCATGAAAAGGATTTTAGAGCCTTCTAATAAATAGAATAAGCTCAGAGAAAATGAGAATAAATTCCAGAAAAATCTGGAAAATTCTCGGAAGGGTTTGGTCAGCACCTAAGCGCATTTGAAAACCTTTTGCACTCATGAACACAAAGATGCATCGGCATGAATCCAACACACACAACCATTTTATTTAACTTAGAAAACAAACAAAAGTTTTTTTGTGCTATATTTCCTATAAAGAAAATAAATGTTGGAATTTTTTTAAAATTATGGAAAAATCGTTGCTTAATTATTCTTTCTATTCACATCCTGAAATTGGAAATTTCAGGGTGTGACAAATTTTAAGATTATATCATCCTTTTTTTCCTATACATTTCATGAATTATCTCATGCAGCTCCCGTATGATTGCCACTTTGGCAGACATCCTTGGCCCGGACGACGTCAGCACCAGCTCCTCACGCTCACCGTACATTTTTTTCAGTCCCTTTGATTAGCAGGCATTTGCTTGCTTGTTGGACTGCTTGTGGCCTTCGTTCCTGTTAGGTGACTGGAAATTGTGATTGTTCATAAAAGGTGCAGTGGTCTTGAAGTTCGCTCGTATAATTTATGATTGTGCTATATGGAAAATCACTCGATTTCACCACTAGGTGATTTGTCGCAACAACCTATGTTAGTTTGATCTCCACCGGTTGGCCCAAAGGCCAACCGGGCCCTTGACTGCTCCCTGATCGGGGGAGCCCAGCCCAACAGATGGCTGGTGGGCCCCTGTCGCGCAGTGCCATAAATAGGAGGTGGGGACCACGGCTCGACTCACGAGGTTCGCTGCCGCCGCCACTCCTCACCGTCCTAACCCTAGTCCGATCGAGAGGGGTGCTGCCGCCGACGGGAAGCCCACCGCCGGTTGCCCCTGCGTCCTCGCCGCCACGTCTGCCTCTACACCGACCGTCGCTGCCATGCGCAGAGTTCATGCCGCAGAAGTGATGGCCGGAAGGCAAAGGTATTGACCCGATATTGAGTTTATCCCGTCTAGATGCTACTCCTAGAGATCAGTAGATGTTAACATTGGTATCAAGAGCAAGGCTAGTGAGTAGATCTAGATCGGGAAAGAGAGAATATACCCCAAATCAAGAGATCCGGGGGAAGAAACCCTATCCCTAGATCTGTGAACAAGAAATGGGCGCGTGTGAGAGGGGAGTCCTACCAGGTCCTCAACTTCACTGCGCCACCACCGCCGTCGCGCGGGAAAGGACTACCGCCGAGCCGAGCTGTCGTGCGATGTCGAGTCGCCGACACCAGGGCTCGGGCTCGGAGCCAAGGGCATCGTCGCGAGGCCGTTCGATGGCGGCGTGCTCACCCTCGGGCGAATGCGCGCACCGGCGAAGGGCCCAGCGGCGGTGCCGCCACTTCTTCCGGCTGCCATGGGCGCGCCGGCCCTCTCCGAATCTTGCGTTTTGCGAGGCTAAGGGAGCGGGAGAGGATGAGAAAGAAAGAAATTAGAAGAGAGGAGGACCGCGACCTCGTGCCGACGGCACCACTCCTTACCGCCGCCGGCAAGCCGCTGGCCACGGGAGAGCCATCCGCCGCCGCTCACTGGGTCTTGCAGGATGCGAGACTAGTGGGAGGGGAAGGGAAAGCAGAGAGAAATGGGGGAGCCGGCCATGGCCTCGTGCCGGGGGTGCCTCCCATCACCGTCGCCGGCGGGTCCGCCGGCCACGGGCGAGACTCCATCCGTCGCCGCCGTGCGGACGCTAGAGACGCGGGGGAGAGAGAAAGAAAGGGAAGGGGCTAGGGTTTGAGGGGCTGCAAGCCGGCCGGGGGGGGTGTTTTGTTCCTCCTCAAACACCGGACAGTCGTCCGATCAAGTTCGATGGCTGAGATCGCCCAGGAACAACCGGCGCCTCGTGGGCCAGATTGAGCCCAAGCGGGAGGCGACCGTGGGTCGGATTGGCGGCCCGATGGTCAGTTGCTGGGCTCAAGGCCCAGGCGGGAGAGCGAAGGAGGCCGTGGGCCATTTTCAGGACTGGGCCGCCATGACCAGTAATGTTTTAAGTGCTGTATTTTTTTTCAGAAGCAAGGTTTTAAAAGTAACAAGTATAGAATTTTACCTCTATTAACTTTGATCCAATGGGATAAATTTTTTAGAGAGTAAGAAGAAGATAAGAAATGTATCTGAAAATAAAGTTGTGTCAAGTTTCCGCTGCAAAGTGAAGTTTTATCCTCTAATTAAATTAGAGGAGTAGAAAGGCATTTCTTTAAAGTTAATTATGATATTATTATTTTCTGACCAAAGTTGATGATAGCAATATTATAATTTCATTTATGAGTTTAAGTTTGAAGTTTGTATCTCTGATAAATTTTGTATCAAAGTGATCAATTTTTCAAAGAGAAGATAAAGATCAAGATGTGCTCTTGATGAAGGAAAGTTTATCAAGTGCTTCTGAAAAGTAGAGTTATCATGTTTTTCATGATTCCACTGTAATAAAGATTATGTTCTTATTAAGTTTTGAAAGTTTATTATGATATTGTTGTCTTCTGACCAAAGTTGATGATAGCAATATTGTATATTATGCATTAGTTCTATTTCTGCCCAAAGGTGATGTAGAATTAATGTAGAAGAATGTTGTATGTCTTAATTTTGACCAAAGTTAAGTTAATGCATACAATGTTTACTTGAGAGAAAAGATGTGAACGTTGATTTCTATCAACAAATAAGATATCACTCGGCTACAGTGCCGGGGCATGTGAATGAAAAGGCTTAATTTAAGCAAAGTTTTAGCATGTTTTATGTAAGAAATGTGTTTAGCTTTTTTCTCTCATGTACAGCTTCCATTGTTAAGCAGTTAATTAATTTTCTGTTTAAGTTGGAACCAAAGGGAAGATTTAAACAGAAAATGAGGACTAAGTGAACATTTTATACGTCATAATTAAGTTTATGTATTGTGAATAGTATGACGTGAGTTATGGTAAGTAATATGCATGTCTAATTTTGACCAAAGTTAAATTACACGTGTGTATGATAGAGTATTAAAAGTTATTTGCACACATTTCTAGTGTCCTGAGAGCATATCCCATATGATGGGAGAAGTTAGGCATAATACTCATGCACGTAGATCCTGCGTGTCAGGAGAAGTTTGAAATGAATTATCCTGTGTTGCCAGGAGAAGTTCATGATGACTCCAAAAGTAAGAAGATCATTACATGAGAAATTTTTGTTCTCTAAATAATGATCTGACAGAATGTATTTGTGGACATTGTTCCGATAAAGAATGGCTTAGAGTAACACATTTTAACTGAATAACATCGGTTAGAACATGTGAGTTGCAGAGTATTCAGATTTATTTCTGAATTTATTGCGTGAGTACAAGCCAATCCCAACATTAAAGATAATACCCATATGGTGGGGTAAGCTAGAACAGTGGTGTCCACTTCAGGCGTCCATTTTTAAGAGTTGATTTATGACATTGTTATTTTCTGACCAAAGTTGTTAATAGCAATGTTATAAACTGTTTTGAGTTCATGCATTAATTCTATTTTCTGCCCAAAGGTGATGTAGAATTAATGTAGTAGCAAGAAGAAGCGCAACAACCCTTATGTTATTATAAGTATATCTTGCATAGCAAGAGAAGTTTGGGGAGTTCTTAAACCATCCAGATTTGACTGTGCACTTCTATTATGAGATGGTCGTTAAGTACTTAAGGGTTGAGGCCATAAGGGGAGAAATCCCAAAATTACACCATTTGTAAAAATAAAGATTGAGAGTTGATTAGTTGACTCTTGACAATACAAACGTGTTTGAACACTCTAATTGAGTTGCTCGATGCGGAGTTATAAGTAATGGTGGAAGACACATATTTTAAATGTGTAAAGTGGCCAACAAGGAGGAGTCATTTCGAAAAATAAAGTAAAAGGACAAAAGGAAGTTGTATGCGGGTTTAACTTGCATAAGTATTGCAGATAAAGTACTCTATAAGTTCTTGAAGTGATATGAGGAAAAGAGTACTCCCATACGAGTTAAGAAATAATTTTGTTTGCATGACACAATCATGTGAATGAAGTAAGTTAAGAAAAATTCCTCGTTCACAAAAGTCTATGATTAAGTTTCGAAATTATGGCATTGAAGCTTATGCCATATTTCGAGGGGGAGAAATGATCCCTAAAATGCGATGCATAAGATGCATTGAAAGAAAAGAGCTGATCTATTAAGTAATTGTGCATTGAAGAATGCAAAAGAGATAGTAATTGTGACCATCAAGGGGAGTACAACGGTCATAATAATCGATACCCCTAAGAAAAGAGATTCCTGGAATTTTCATATTTCCGATAGGAAGATAGCGTCTGATCAGTATTTGCACTGGTCAAGAAAGTTTAAACCCTAACAAGAAAGTTTAGTGATACACCATCTTTTCAGAAGATGGGACAATCTGGGGGAGTATGGTACAAGAAGACCTAACTTCACCTAGAGGAGAAAATAAAGAGAAAGAATGTGATAGCTCGAGAAATTGACCTTGAGGAGAAGCGGGTGAGTGTGCCCACTCCAATGATTTAAGGAGTCATTTTTCTCACGACCTATTGCCACACATGTGGGGGAGCATGGCATGTCCAGTATTCCCATAGCAACGCCTGTTGTTATTCCACCTGTGGCGACCTATTGCCACACATGTGGGGGAGCATGGCATGTCCAGTACTCTGCCACACATGTGGGGGAGCATGGCATGTCCAGTACTCCCATAGCGACAAGAAGCACAAAGTAGGCACCTGTCCTTCAGGATCCTATAGTTACCATTGTCGCATGTGAGAAAGAACAACAGTTCCGAGTGAGTGAAAGAGTCCGAGAAAAGTCTTGGAAGATAAAGTGAGATTTATGAAAAGTCTTAGAAAAAGGCAATGAGAATAAACATGATGCACGACTTAGGTCGAAAGGCTTCATGCAAAGAAAAGAAATAAATTATGATGAGACATTTTCTCATGTAAGGATTCTCTAGAATCATAATGTAAAGACGACATTCCTTAATTGAGAATATGAGGATATTTTTTACATGGCATGACCCAAAGGTTTTGTTATGGAAGGGAAAAGGACATGTGGGATGTCGTCTGAAGTAAGTTTTGGGTTTAAAGTAAGGATCACGAGGACAATTGCATTTATGCAAAGTTCAAGAATTGGAAACATGTTTTCCTCATCACGTTTAGCTCACCACTCTCTAGTAGTGATATTAGTCTGTTGTTGCAGACAAAGAAGTTATTGTCCTCAAAGTTTGGTATATCTTGGTTAAATATCATTCATTCAAGGAATTGAAATTTACCGAGATATAACTTAAGGGGTATTAGGATTATCGCAAAGAGCATACTTAGAAAAGAATTTTAAAGAAATAAGTATGCATGCGAGTCAGTATACGCCTGTTCTATATGAGGTCAAGGGTAATAGTTTTGGAATTTCAGTATTCCAGGAACCAATGTATGATCGATCAAAAGAAAGTGGTTCCAAGTGCTTCAGCTGTTGGAAGCAAAATCAAATGCTCAAGAAGAAGTTACCCTGACATAGTTTAAGTATCCGGGAATTTTTTGGCAGAAGTCCAGTCCAGCTATAGATCACTGGAATGGAGTTAAAGAAAGTCTTTGCAATAATCTTGCAAACTGTTGTAAGCCTCATGCTAAGTAAGAAAGTAATACGTACTCACAAAAGGTTGTGAGTAAAAAGGATCAAGTTTTAACGAGTTGTTTAGTGAAGCCCACAGTAGTAGCTAACACTCGAGCTTGGAGTCTTATTGTGGAAAAGCTCCAAAGCAAAATAGTTGTGATGTCATGGGTTATGTATACCCAAAGTTTAGCATGATATGAGGCTACAGAACAGGCTAAATGGTTAAAGAAACCTTTACCCAGAATAGATAATGGTAGACAACAGCAACATACCATTCAAGTGTATTGTCTCCAATAGCAACATGTGAAGTGTGCCGCCAAACACATTGAAAGTGAGTTATATGTTGCAAAGGAGAAAATCCATAATCATTTTGATAGTATTGAGCATAAAAGTACCGAGCAAGTACTTGCGGATCCGCTTACCAAAGGTTTACCGCCTAGTGTGTTGAGAGAGCACATAGTCGACATGGGTCTATGGTAGAACCTATGTTTTCTGGATTACTGAGGGCCTAGAGTAAGATCCGTTCAAAACAGGTGAGTATATTGTGGCTGGTTAATCAGATGGTAATTACTGTTATGATGACCCATGCTCGGTATGCTCATTTGTGATGAAGTGGGTACCAAGCGAAGAGCTGAGGTTTAAGAGACATAAGATGAGATCAAGGGGGAGAATGTTAGTTTGATCTCCACCGGTTGGCCCAAAGGCCAACCGGGCCCTTGACTGCTCCCTGATCGGGGGAGCCCAGCCCAACAGATGGCTGGTGGGCCCCTGTCGCGCAGTGCCATAAATAGGAGGTGGGGACCACGGCTCGACTCACGAGGTTCGCTGCCGCCGCCACTCCTCACCGTCCTAACCCTAGTCCGATCGAGAGGGGTGCTGCCGCCGACGGGAAGCCCACCGCCGGTTGCCCCTGCGTCCTCGCCGCCACGTCTGCCTCTACACCAACCGTCGCTGCCATGCGCAGAGTTCATGCCGCAGAAGTGATGGCCGGAAGGCAAAGGTATTGACCCGATATTGAGTTTATCCCGTCTAGATGCTACTCCTAGAGATCAGTAGATGTTAACAGCCTATAGACTGAACCTGATGCTTCAACCTAATTGCCAATGAGTTGTCTTAATGGTTTTGGGAATGTCTTGCTAGAAGTTCTGATAGAATTGTTGCTTGTGTGACTGGGACCGAGGATCCAATTGTCCACGGAAAATGGTGAAATTCCAAGTTTTCGACAGAGTTTGGACATTTGTAGTGCATGCCTTGCCCTACCTGCAGGGGTAGAGGTTACACTCCATGCAAGCAGTGTGGAGTAGTAGACAGATCAAGCTTGGACTGCCCTATGTGTAATGGCAAGGTGAACCTTCCACACATTTTGTGAGTCATCTTGAAGGAGAAATAGATAAAAATCCTAAGCACAAGTAAATTTCAGGAACCTATAGAATTACTGCTATGCATTTCTATCAGGGCATTAGGATGTGTCTACAATGTGGTGGAGATTGTGTGATATAGCAGAAATCTATTGATGAACAGCCATGGGAGAAAGTCTGGTCAAGGTATCTTTTCTACAATTGAGACTACATTTTGGTTTCAATTGTCCAGCCCATCTGCGTTTAAGTGTTCTGTAAGTAAGTATTGTTTATGACTATTGATTATTAAGTGACAATGCATAGCATGGCTTTTTTACACTCTGGACAAGTTGTCATCTATCCTTTTTGTTTTTGCAGTTCTCCCTTGAAAGTAAACGAAGACGATGAAGTTGACAAGTTAGAGATAAAGATCAACAGTTCAACACTCCAAAAAGATCGAAGTGTACTTATCCTTCATCTTCACCAGAAGTTGCCATGAAGATTAGCAGATCATTAAGAGTAAGTAATGCTTCCTTACATGCTGAAAGACACATCTATACACATATGTGGCTGCACTTTTCTTGCCAATAAACTTTGTTTAGAATACAATCTGTCATCCATATTTTATAGGTCGACAAAACATATATGCACCAGCACCACTAAGGCAGAAGTGCCTAACTAAATCCAATATGCACCTTACCTGATTACGATTGGCAGTGGAGCCTTTTAATCCCCTTTGATACTAAAACATTTGAGCTCTATGAGCTTGCTTTGTAATCATTTACTTTTTCTTGTGACTTTTGAAAGGCTTAATATTAATTGCAGAGTCCGAATGCTCAAACAGGATTGTTTACTAAGCACGTGAAGAGTATACACCAAGACCCCGAATTGCATGCTCAAAGAGTTGCTGCAATCAAGGTAAGATGCCAAACAATTTTTTTAATGACAGGTTCTTGTTGAATACAGTAGTTGATGTGGGCATGTGCATGTTCATTTCCCCCTCTGCTCTTGAACATGAAGAGAACAAAAGGTACTGTCACTGCAAGAAAGCATGCTTCTGAAACTCAAAAAGCTTTCTTCAGTAACCCGGAGAATCGGCTCAAGAGAAGCATTGCAATGTGTTGGTATTTGCTAAGCCTACAGAGAAAATTAATGATCCGCAAGAACACGGATACTGGTGAGCACTTCACCCGGGGAGATGGGTTTTAAAATATCGTATCCACAGGGAAGATAGGATGGATGTATCGGTTGACTAGGGATGGTAGTAGACTACTTTATGAGACTTTGATGGTATGACACATACTTCAACAGGGGTAAGCCAGATGATATTATAATGATAACTTAGACAGGTAGAGGCACACGTGGAGCATAGAACATACTACTTCCTAGTTAGATTAGAATTGGATTTACATAAGAGGCACAAATTCTATGTAGCATACAAAGATGTAGTTATTCATCTATTCTATTGTAGCATATCATCACATATAGCATAGTCATGGATAAATGTGTGCACCCCGAAGATTACCCAAGAAGATCAAGAACGAAACATGATCCTCCCAAGAACCATTATCGACTAGGCTTACACTCGGGGGATGGATTGCAAAGGACTCAGTAGGCCTGTCACACCTATGATCTACCACAAGACCCGGAGCATAAGGTGAATCCGCAAGTAAATTATATATAAGCACCATGCTTACATACTTTCTACTACCTAGCATACACGCGTAATAAACTAGGAGCTCTATGAATAAGTGCGTGAATTTATCATTAATCATGACTATCAAATATACTACTAGAACAAAGTAAGAACTTAGCAATTGCACACATAATATTGAAATAACATACATTCATTGAGAAACAATATAAGAACTGGATCTTGATGACTTACAAATCTGGAACTGGAGTAAAGCTCAACTCTACTCGAATCTGACTTTCTATCTAGAACTAGGCTCTAGATCTAAGAACTAGATCTAGAACTATGAAGTAGCTATCCTATCTTTTGTGTCTCCTCTTCTCCTGCATTGGCGTCTTGATCTGATGATGATAATAATGATCTCCTTAATTATGATCCCCTTTACCAGGGGGTCTGGGGCTGCTTATATAGTCCGAAGGAGGTAATCCGTCACCGTAGGATCAAACCGACATAAACATGTGGTTTAGATTGATCCTCATAGGCGGTGGAGGAATATTCCAAAAGCAGGGCTGACGTGGCGTCGGTGGTAGGCCGGTCGGCCCCACCACAGGGCCGGTCGGCCTGTGGTGGGCCCCATGTGGGCCCCGCCTTCGCGTGGTGTCTTCTTGTTCCTTCTAGATGCTTATTTTCTTGTAGATCACGTTGGTTAAGTTCGGGAGTCTTCCGGAGCCTTCTAGACTTGATTCCTAAAATTATACAATTCACCAAAACTTGTGGAATTCATTAGTCCAAAGCCCTATACTACTGCTGAATTATCTTTTTGGTCCTTTTTCATGTTTTGTTGATGCATAAAAATAAGAGTTAGTGAGCATCAACACAATGAAAGGTCATTGATATAACATTACCTTTTACCTGCAAGCATTCATGTCAAGGCTAGCTTTGTTTTAGTACACAGTTCCAACCTTTATGTTCTTAGTTAGCATGTGACGTCTAATATACAACTCCCTCCCGGCTCCAGTCACATATAAGTGATGTTTTTTACATTTGATAGTCCTCAAAAATGTATATTTGTTCCAAGCTAAAGTATTACTACCAAAATCACATGTAGTTTTCCCTTGTTAAATTTCTTTATGGCAGAATTGTCTGAACTCTACTAAAACTGACTTGACATTTGATGAGCAACATTGGACCCTGATGCTTTGCAGAGGTGAAATTTAACTGCAGTAGATGTGGGCAAGAAGGACACATAAGCTTCTATTGTCCAACAGTGAGGAAAGATTCAGCCAGAATGCAGTTCAAATGCCGGTTGTGTGGCATGGAAGGGCATAATAGCCGAACATGTGGCAAGCCAAAGTCGGAGAAAGAGCAGCAGCGACAACCTCGACACTGTAGCCGATGTGGTGAGAAGGGGCACAACCGCCGCAACTACCCTAGATCTATTGATGTGGATATTGGTGCTTCAAGCAATATGATTATCAAAGTTACTGGTCCTAATTCAGGTATTTATTCATGTAGTTTCTGCTTAGAAAAGGGGCATAGCATAGTAGACCAACATGCCCAAAAAGAAAGACTAGCTTAGTTAAATGAAAATTGTGAGCACAAAAGTTTAACTAAACGTAATGTAAAATGTTTTAATTGGATTTTGGGTCATGAAAGCAGGAAAAAATTGTAGAAACCGGTATGAATGATGCAATATATTCTCTTGAAATCCAATGCTATCATTGTAATTGTAACATGTGGTTGGCGGGAACAGGCCCAATAGGTCTGGAGCACCTCTATGCAACAAACTATTATGTTCTTAGTTAGCATGTGACGTCTAATATACAACACCCTACTGGCTCCAGTCACAGATAAGTGATGTTTTTTTTACATTGGATAGTCCTCAAAAATGTATATTTGTTCCAAGCTAAAGTATTGAGGTCTTTTACGGTACACAATACGACTCAACGGTCGTACGATCGTATTATCGGTTTCTTCGGTTGTTTTCCTATGGGTAAAATGGTAATTTGATAGATATATTATTTGGAAAAAAATTCCTCGCTACCCCCTTATACTATCTAAAACATTTCATATATTTCATTTCCTATATTACAACAATATCATTTTACATTTTCGATAATACCCTTATACTACCCATACGACCTTTGAATACTACCGTACGATAGCTAAAAAAACCAGTCATATAGAATTAATCTCAACCGTTGGATCATTACATATGGGTCCTTTTCTATTACAAACGAGTCCTTTTTCAACCGGTCGTACATGTCGTATTGTGTACCGTAAAAAACCTCAGAGTATTACGACCAAAGTCACCTCTAGTTTTCCCTTGTTAAATTTCTTATGGCAGAATTGTCTGAATTCCACTAAAATTGACTTGACAATTGATAACCAACATTGACCCTGATGCTTTGTAGGGGTGAAATTTAACTGCAGCAGATGTGAGCAAGAAGGACACATAAGCTTCTATTGTCCAACAGTGAGGAAAGATTCAGCCAGAATGCAGTTCAAATGCCGGTTGTGTGGCATGGAAGGGCATAATAGCCGAACATGTGGCAAGCCAAAGTCGGAGAAAGAGCAGCAGTGACAACCTCGGCACTGCAGCCGATGTGGTGAGAAGGGGCACAACCGCCGCAACTGCCCTAGGTCTACTGATGTGGATATTGATGCTTCAGGCAATATGATTAACAAAGTTACTGGTCCTAATTCAGGTATTTATTCATGTAGTTTCTGCTTAGAAAAGGGACATAATAGACGAACATGCCCGAAAAGAAATGCTAGCTTAGTAAAATGAAAACTGTGAGCACAAAATTTTAATTAAAGATAATATAAAATGTTTCATTTGGATTCTGGGTCACGAAAGCAGGAAAAAAATTGTAGAAACTGATATGAATAGTGCAGAATATTCTCTTAAAATCTAATGCTATCATTGCAATTGTAACATGTGGTTAGCGGGAACCGACCCAATAGGTCTGGAGCACCTCTATGCAACAAACTATTATGTTCATTAGCATTGACATGGAAACATGCTCTCTGCTGTCTCCTCTTGTTCTGTTGATGGTATGTTTTAAGTTTGCTCTTCTACTACCTCCATCCCAAATTGAAACATCAATGCTTGCCATCTAGAAAACCAGAATAGTGCAGTACCTTTTGTTCTCTTCATTCGAACATGGTGATTCAATCTGCACACAAACAGATGTCCATCTGAATATGGTGATTCAATCAGAGTATGCTGTCCTGGTTTCAATCACAATGGCATCTAGACGTGAAATTTGGGTTCCCTATTCAGTTTCAATCGGAACTATTATGAGGCGCCTTGTGTTTCAATCTGCACACCTTCTGATCGTGCATCAGAGCGATCGGATGGACGTGAAATTGGGGTGACATAGCCCAGTTGGAACAGAGGGCTCGATGGGTTGAGTCCATTCATCAGTTTCAATCACCATATTCAGTGCAGGATCACCATGTCTCTGGGATCTTTTCATGCAAAAGTTTTAGTAGTAATGCACAGTTTGAAATATGCTGCACACATTGGAGTGTCACGTGTTGTTTTGGAGACAGATTCTTTGATTCTCGGCGATGTCCAAGTCATCAAATTAGGACAAGAGTCCACATGGAACGGTTTTTAGACAAATTCGAGACACGGTGTTTTATGAGTTTTCAAATTGTTTGATCTCGATTTGTAATAGTAATCTGGTAGCTGCATACGGTGCTGGTATAGTGGTATGTCCAGGCGTCCAGCAGGTGCAGTGAAAAACGAGCTTCCCACGTTGCCAGTTGCCACCGTCAGCGTAAGTAGCGAACAGGTTGGTTTTTTCCTTCGGTACCCCGTCGAACAGCCGCGCCGCCCGCTACCCCCATCCTTCGGTATCGCTTGCGGCGTCCCTCGTCGAGGAGATCCCCCGTCGATCCGGTCGCGGCGGGGCAAGGGCGAGGGCCCGCGCGGCTCCATTCTCCGCCAGCCCTGCAGATCCCCTCTGGACGGACGGCCGCTGGACGAAGGAACGAGCTCGGCCCGCGACCCCCTCTCCAGGCCGTCTCCCTTCTCCGAGCAGCGGCGTCCCCTCCGGGCGACCGTCTTCCTCCCATCCGGCGCCCCTGCTCCAGCAGCTCCAGGTCGGCCGCTCCAGAGGTGAGCACTACTTCCCCTCCTCACAACTGACTCTCTGTGTAGATACAGAACAAAGGGGTCATGGGTTAGGATTCGGAATTGCTGTTTGGTAGTTGAAATTTTTGTTTACAATCATGAACGAACAACTCTCTGGCACTATGAGCACCACTATGTCTAATAAGTCGACATGAATATCCAGGTTGATCGTATCATTAGCGTTTAGTCACAACTTCAGGAGACAACAGCTCGTTAGTTCCATAGTAAAAAAGTCAGGGGCTCAGGATGGCTTTACTGATGACTTCCCCTGGATTATCCTTTTTCTCATGCAGTGGTGGAAATTTTGTCAAGTTAGAGCTACTGATCTGATACTCTGATGAGATGTCACTGAAACTTCAACTTCCGCAAGGGCTCTCCTTCTTAAGAAGTGTTGGATGGTCAGAAGATCGGAAAGTTGGTTCAGCTGCCAAGCAGCAATTATCCCCAACATTGAAGCTGCAGACAGATAAGGAGGTGTACAGACCCGGTGATTCAGTCATTGTGACTGTGGAAATCCATAGCCCAGCTAGTTTGAAGGACGATGCTGGGCAGGCCCTGTCGGGCGAAGATGCCTCCTCACTATTGCTAGATGTGCTTTCCTTCGAACTTAAAGGGATTGAAAAGCTGGACAGCCAATGGTTCTCTGTTCCAAAGCCCTTACCAGGATCTAAACAAAGAAGAGGTACATTCCAGCTTTCATGTTATTGTGTAAATGAAACATTTTCCTGGCAATCTTTACTCCTGTACACACCGCTTTTCTCGTCTGGCATAAGTAGTTTGTCTATTGATTATATGCTCACTTGTATTTCCTACTTCATTTGCTAGTTTGGTAGCTAAACGTTGTTCAGTCATCATTTATGTTTGCTCTTTATTCAGTGCATGTTTGCAGAACTTAATTTTTATATTGCTCTTTTTGTTTCATGGTGCATTTGTCCTTTCATCCCTTCAATTTGGCCCCATGTCTCTTTGTTGTTGCATAGAATAAATTGATTTTTTGTATCATTTGTTTTTCTTCTGATTTTTCACTTCATGTGTTATGATTGAAACCAGGTGAACATATGTTTCTGGATTGTTCAGCACCATCACTGGTCTCTAAAGTAATAATTGCTTCAGGGCAAACAAAAACGTGTAAGGAATACCTTGTCTTGCAGTGTTCATTTAGCTCAATAATGCGCTTTTTAATCCTGTAATGTTTTATTCTGTTTTGCTTGAAACATTCACTGGTTGTGCTATATGAGATGCTGCAGTTCCACTAAACTATTTTGTAGTTCTGTTCTAGTAAGTATTTCAATAGTTCATGCTGTTCCTCTGTTAAGTGATAAGGGTATTTTATCTTCCACCTGACCTTGATGAAAGCCTTCAAAGTATACATAAATCTTTCTTTTCTAATTGTGAAGACAAATACTGTTCTTGTCTGCATTTGTGGGGGTACTGTCAGGTGCTGAGAGGGACAAGGCTACCACAAAGGAAAAACATATGCATGTTTCTCGAACAGTTGTTGATTTTCGACTAACTTTTGCTCTGGTATCTTAAGTTGATGGAGTTTAGTTTTTTTTTCATCTTCTTACGCATGCTGTCTTATATATAATAATAATAAATAGAATTACTTTCTTAACTTTTTTACATAACTGCTTGTTTTGAGGCCTTGGAGTATTTTCTTGTTAAAGCATTTTCTTCAATAGTTCAATGGGCATTGAACTGCTGGTGTTCTCTGATGCATATATAGTTCACACACTTTCTGGGTAGTGTGTGGACTGTGGATTCCATTTGGTGTTAACTTATGTATATATAGTTCACACACATTTTCTGAGTAGTGTGTGAACTGTGGATTCCATTACCCACACTATTTAAAGACTTTTAACTGTGCTTAACCATTTCATGCAGACATTGTACGTGTGGAGCTCCCAAAAATGTTACCACCATCTTATAGGGGTATCAGTATCCGCTATTTTTATTATGTTCGGAGTGCATTATTTGGAAGGTCGGTTGTACTGGGTAATGGAGACCAAAACAAAAGCCCTGTGAATAGTTCAATTCAATTGGTGAGTGGCAAGCTTGTTTTTCTTCTTTCAATTCCGGCGTAAATGGTACTTTTAGAATCTGCATGATGCATGCTAAAAATATGGAGTTGCTGACATGTTGGCCAGCATTTAGTGACTCGTATTATTCTTCTATAGACTATAAGCTGGTAACTTGCACTGAACAACTTGCCAAGTGATGTAGTTGTTGAACGTCACTGCGGAATTAAAATTCTAGAATAATGAATCACATACAGCGCAAAATGTGAGGTGTCAAGAACTAAAAGATATTCGATGAAGACAGAAAAAACTAATAAAGTGTTGTGCACAACTGTAGGGTTATAGTTTTATCTCTTTGATTGCCTACTATTTTTTATTGCAATGAAATGTGTGTAAACTGAAAACAATGTCTTCTTTCTGAAATACTTAACTCTTTGGGGTCAGTGGCAGAGCCACTTTATAAGCTTGTGGGGCTACAAGTCCCTTGGCAAACATCATTAGTGGACATTCAAGAAGAGGGCACTCACTGCACACAGGTGGAGGGCGTGTGAGTTTACATGGATATACCTCACATTCCCTTGAAATATGCAATTTCTCATTTATAGTAGAGCCATTAAGTATGGCAGTTAAATCCTGCTGTTTTTTACCATAAAAAATAAGGTGCGTCCTTGTGGTACTTATGTTTGTTAGCCCAAAAGATCTATTCCTTTCACCACAGCCTTCCAAAGAGGCCTTGTGTTACATATATATAGGTGCCACCAAGGGTTAACATGGTTGGCTAAGCATAGCATAGGGGGTAAAATAAAAATTACTAAGCTACTAGACTTATTACTAACATTCTCCTCCTAAGTCTAGCAGCTGTTACATAGAGCAATAGAGCTTAAGTGCACTTAGGCACGCCCATAGAATAACAAAACAAAAACATTTATTCTTGATCCCGACTCCGGAGCGGTGTTCCTAGAACAGAGCCACCTCCTCGTCTTCTTCAACGACCTGCGCGACGAGGGCCTGGCCGCGCCTCGGCTCGTCGTGGGCCTGACCACGCCTCGGTCCGTCGCGAGCCCGGCCGCGCCATGGCTGGTTGCACTCCCGAGCAAAGTGGCCAGTCCTGCCACAGTTGTAGCACCTGTCGCCACCGTCGTCGTCGCTTCCCTCAGAAGTGGCCTCCTCGGCATCTCCTCGTGCATTGCCCTCAGCGCCACCATGCGCCTTGGGCGCCCTGCGTGGCTTCATCTTCCCACGCTTGCGTCCGTCTGGAGGCTCCCTCTTCTTCCGGCAGACGTGGCACTGGCAGTGCTCAGTGGCGTAGTAGAGCTTGCCACCGTCAGGGAAAGACTCGCCAGCCATCTCCTCATCATCGACGGCCTTGAACCGCCCTGTCACCTCCTCGATCGTCAACGTCGAGATGTCGATCATCGTCTGAATGGCGATCTTGAGCTGTAAGTACTTCTTCGGAGAGCACCGGAGGAACTTTGCGACAGCTCTCTCCTCCGTGATCTCGTAGTCGCCGTACTGCTCCAGCCGCTGCCTCAGGCTGGAGAGACGAAGAGCGAAGTTGTCGACCTCCTCGCCCGGCTTGAAAGCCAAGCGGTCCCACTCCTCGCGAAGCTTCTGAAGTGCAGACTTGCGGGCGCGATCGCTGCCGACCCATGCCGCAGCGATGGCGTCCCAAGCGTCCTTGGTCGTCGCCTTCCCGGAGAGGGTCGGCACTAGGGCTGGACCGTGAGCCAAAAACTCCTGAGCTGGCTCGACTCGTTCATAGCTCGGCTCGACTCGGCTCAGCTCGATCAATTTTTTAACGAGTCGAGCTACTGTTTTTGCTCGTTTTGTTAACAAGCTGACTCGAGCCAGCTCGCAAGCTGCTCATGAGCCAAACGAGCTAGAAAGTTCTAATTTCAACATAGAAAATCGAGCTATCAAAGTTGAGATGAGCCATTGAAGCTATGTTAAACCTTCATAAGTGCTCCACGTGTGACTAATTTTATCATTTACAACTTTATAATTATTATTTTTAAAAAGTTTACATATGCTCAAATGTTAATTTCAAATTTACATACAGCTCGCAAGCCTAACGAGCTGGCTCGAGCTACTAACAAGCCAAGCCGAGCCAGTCTTTTTGCTCGTTTTGTTAACAAGTCAAGCCGAGCTGGCTCGTTACCTTAACGAGCCAGACCAAGCCGAGCCGAGCCAAGCCGAGCTGGCTCGGTGTCCACCCCTAGCCGGCACCATCTCCGCAGGGACCGCGGAACAGAGCGCCTCTAGCGCCCGCCGGTCCTCGTGACGGCTCACGCCGCCCAGACACACTGCAGTCCACATCTGACGTGCCTCGAGCTTCACCTTCATCATCGAAGACCACTCGGCGTAGTTTGTCTTCGTCAAGACCGGCCACTGTGTGCTGCCGGAGTCCCTGATGATGGTCTTGACCACCCTCGGGGGCGCGTCGTCGTGGTCGTAGTCGTGGTGGTCGTAGTCGTGGTCGTGGACGGAGCTGTGGACGGAGCGCCTCTCGACGTCCTGACGACGCGGGTCTGGGACCCACCCGTGCACCTCCGCGGCCCGCTGCCGTGCAGCGTCCCCTGCAGGCACCTCCTGCGGCGGGGGACGAGCACCCAGCGCTGCAGCGTTGACGGGTGGTGCGTCGTGCCCAGCACCCTGTGCAGCGAGACCAAGCTCCTCCTGGTCACGCCGCACCACCTCGAGTGTCGCCTCCAACTCCTCCTGGAGCTGAGCCGCCTCCTGCTCCTGCTGGACAGCAGTTGCCCTGGTACGCCGAGCTGCCTCGGCTGCACGCGCCGCCGCGGTCTGCAAGTCCGCCGCACGTGCTGCCCGAGCTGCAGCCGCCCGCCGTCGCTCGTCTCGGCGCGCTGCCCGAGCCTCACGCTCCTCTGCTGCTGCTGCAGCCTCCTCACGTGCCGCCGCACGCTCCAGCTCCTCTGCTTGTTCGCTGAGGCGCCGCATGCGTTGTAGTGCCTCTAGCTCCTCCTTGAGGCGTTGTGCATCACGCCGCATCGCCGCTGCCGCCTCACGTCGCTGCACACTCGAAGTAATCGAGCTGCCGCTGGAGGAGGAGCTCCACGAGCCCAGGAGACCCTGCTCCTCGTCGGCCGGCGGTGGCTCGCGGACCACCAGAGCCGCAGCGGCCCTGCCGCCCGCGCTCTGTGCGTCCACGCCGCCTGCGCCCTGCGCACCCGCCTGGCTGGAGCCGTCCACGCCTCCCGCGCCTCGCCTCGTCCTCCTCGAGCCGGCCATGGAGCTGAAGGAAGTAGCCGCCGGTCCCTGACCCGCCGCCCTCGCACAGCCCTGCTGCGCCCCCTGGACACGCCTCCTCTGCCTCCAGCACGTGCCTGCGCAGCCCTGCTGCACGCCGGCCGCAGCTGCCTGGAGGGAGCTTGCCTGGAGCAGGGCAGCCCTGCTGCCTGCTCAACCTCGCGCGCACGACCTCACGCGAGCCTGCACGAGCCTCCGCCCGCGCGATCCGCCGCCTCCCGCTCGCAGGGGCCCTGCCCTGCCGCGCCTGAAGGCCGCCGCCACCCGCGCGCACGCCCTGCGCCGCCGGAAGCCGCCGGGCGGAGCCCGAGCCGCCTGCGCGTCATCGCCCGTACCCGCCCCCGTGTGCGCTCGTGGAGGGGGGGCCGCCCGTCGCCGGCCTCTTCCTCCCGCCTCCGCCTCCTCCCGAGCCGAGCAGGGCCGCCTCCGCACGCGCGCGCCGCCCGCACCCGTGCGCACCGCGCCGACGCCGCCGCGCCTCAATCCGTCGCCGCCGCGCACGATTCCGCCTCTCCCCTGCTCGATCCGCGCACGCCCGCGCCGGATCCACGTGCAGGGAGGCCTGGGAACTCGCCGCCGGTCGGATTAGGCCGGGGTAGGGTGCGCCGCCGCCGGGATGTGGGCCCGCGCCGGCTAGGGTTTCGGGCTGGGGCAGGTAGATCACGGGAGAGAGGAGGGGTGGGAAGGGATTAGGCTCTTGATACCACTTGTTAGCCCAAAAGATCTATTCCTTTCACCACAGCCTTCCAAAGAGGCCTTGGGTTACATATATATAGGTGCCACCAAGGGTTAACATGGTTGGCTAAGCATAGCATAGGGGGTAAAATAAAAATTACTAAGCTACTAGACTTATTACTAACAATGTTAGCCTTAATCTAGTGAACTTGTTCATAAAGCATTGTCATAGCCTAACCACTGTATTGGAACCCACTTGATGCCACTTCAATTCTTGTTTCTAGCTTCATGCAACGCTATGCTGAATGTGTCATCTGTCTTCCCAAGTTTCTGCATTACATCCAAGTACCAATTGTCACAATAACTGACCAAAGTTCACTTAATTTTAGGAAGCTCGAGTCCCGTTACAGATACGTGTTTCCCAGAAAAGCAGCAACCTGCTAAATGAAGAAGGTTAGTCAATCTTCCAATTTAAGGTGGCCTTCTCAAGTTCTCATCAAGTAATTAAACTGTTTGGCTATTAAGTTTATTGACTTCATCAGTTGTTTCAGGGACTTTGCCATTCGCAATTGATCAACTGGGTATATTTTGGAGGGAAAAGGATGAAGATTCAGAATGGGTGAGTTATATTTTGCCTATGAGTTTGTTCCCATATTTCACCACTCGATTGTATTGTACACAGTTTCCTGCATGGGCTGCAAAATGTTTTTTTTAATTATTTCGTTACTTTGATGGAACATTCATACGGAACAGTTTTTCCATCAAAAGGTATCTTCCATGTAGATGTAGACAGTAACTTAACTAAATTATGAATAAAAAACACACTTCTTTTTACTTGACTTGATTGCTCTCACTCTTACTGCAGATCAAAGCAAATGATAATGCTGATCTAGAAGAAGGATATGATAGTTCAAAAGATGAAGTTTCATCTGTTTCCTCATACAACCCTTCCAGAGCAAATCCTGAATTCTCCCTCAGGAACTCATTGTCGATGCAATCTCTGTCATCACGCCTCTCCACCAGTGAGCCATTTTATAATCAACAAGTAGAACGACCCAATTTCCCATCATACAGCCCAGTTCCTCGATTGTCAGTGTCAGAGATTTCAGATGACCATGATGGAGGTAAATACCTGAAGCTTATAGTTAGATACTTAGATTTGAGTTGCCTTAGAATTCTGGTACTTCAAAGGAGATATCACGTTCACAATATGATTTTGGTTTTCTCCAAGATTCTCTCTCCCTCTGGTGTTTTGGGCCTTCCTGAAAAGTAACAATGCGGAATTTTTCTCTCCTAGCTTGAATGCTGTCAGCAGCTCTTTTTTATTTAGTAGGCAAGCCTGCAAGGTTTAAGTTCTTAGCTTTCGTTGAGTTCTCCTTTTGCAAATTTGAACATGTTTATTTCTGAAGGGATTTTTTCCCTAAGATATTAGCTATGCATCATCCTTTACTGCAAAACTGGAAGCAGATGTGAGATGTATTACTAATTTACTTCTATAACGTGAAAACATGACCTGTACATGGCTCCTCACAGAAGAGGTAGAGGGCACAACTCTGATAGATGTGTAAATGTTATGTTCTTATACTATCATCATGGTGGGTGTTTAACTAAATAAATTGCACAAACAGGTTTAGTGTCACCTCAAAGGAAGCTAAACCTTTTGCTTCCAGACCATCCATCAAATTGGCAGATGTTTTCTCCAGATTCAGATGTTGGACTCCCCCTTACACCGAAAAATGTTGATCCGGCTGGGTGTAAGACATCATGTCCTTGTTCTAGATCTGTTATATTTCACCAGTTTACTTCATCACTATGTAGACCGCCCTTTTTGTTGCTTATTTTTCTTGCAGCTGAAGGTTTTACGAGAGGAAGATCTTATAATATAAGAATTGATGACCAAGTCTTGCTTCGGTTTTCACCTAAGAATTCAGACTCAACTTATTACTTTGGTGATATGGTACTCAAATTTGTTTTATTGCACTTGTTATGTGTTGCTGTTAGAATTGTTTGTCTCAGCTCTTTCATTGCAGATTGGTGGAGCGCTTACCTTTTTTCATGGAACTGGAAAGCGGAAATGCCTTGAGGTAAAAGGCTGAGCAATGTACGTAAATGCGTGTGACTTGGACATTCAAATTATAATCAGTTGATATTTTCGCAGGTATCAATAACCCTGGAAACATCAGAAACAATAAATCCCCGTGCTTTACATCCTTCAAGAAGAGGCTCGCCGACAATAACCAAGGTGCCTTTTTATTCCTTTAGGATTTGGTTTGAATTTGAACTAAATCTCCATGACATTGCTGCATTTTGTGCATTATACTTGATCTTTTGATTAAAGAAAAATGGAAAAAATTGCTTGCGAGACCATCAAGAAGTAACTTAAGAGAAACATTGCAGCCATTGTTGGATTTCAGCATATCAGCTGTCCTATATGTTCTAGCTTCTATCGAAACATTCATCAATTTTATTTAGTTTGTTTTAATTGTTCACCTTTTTCTTCTTTTTGTATTCCATGGGCAGCTGCATAGTGAACATCATGAGGTTGTTGCTGATGTTCACCAGACAAGCTTTCTCTTTTCCATTCCCATTGATGGCCCTATGTCATTTTCAACCTCAAAGGTCACTGTTCAGTGGTCTCTCCGATTTGAGTTCTTCACAACTCCTGAAGGAACGGACCCAGCTAGGTATGCCTCAGTGTTAAATATTTGTGTGCTGGAACAACATTCTCATCTTCGTATCTTTGCTAATTGTTTTCACGAAGATTTTGATTTAGTTAGTTTTGCTGATTGCTTTAAGTTGTGTGAAACACCTATTTAGTTTCATGAGGGTTATTTTACTTATTTGACTTGAGCGATCTTACTCGGTGTATCATGAATTCATGGTATCATCTGGTGCTTGGCAGTGGGAACGTGTGAATACCTTCCTAGTCTGCTGCTGCTAGTTTTGAGTGTGTAACTCTGGCTTCTCTTTTCTAGGTATGAGCACCCACTCCTTGTTGAGAAAAGAGAAAAGGGTGAATGGGTCCTCCCAATAACTGTTTATGCACCTCCGTTGCGTAGACGACCAATTCATGGCAGAAACGATAGATCTGTCGTACCTGGAAACATCTTCAACTCTTGAAGTGAGCTGCTGCTAACAACACCTGGATTTTTCATCCTTCGCTTGCCAAAGTATAATTCCTTTCAGCTGTAAGGAATACCAAATTATTCTGACTGCTACACTAAACATCAAAAGAAAGTTCCTCAGTTGTTCGAGGATGTGCAATGTGGTGCCAATTTGTACAAAGCACTTGAGAAACAGAGGACAAAAAGAGCAAGGAGATTGAGTTGCAATGTTTTGCATCAAGAGGGATTCATTTACTTCATTTACTTGGTTTTGGTGTAACATCAATACTGATCATGAGTGCCAGTGTGCCACACAAAGCAGGGATGTGCCTGCTTTGTTTGACCGCAGACTTTGTTTAACAGGTGTTTGTTTTTTTATTGTCACCGTGTAAAGTCAAAAAGTCTCGTATAGCCTCAAAAGAAGACAAATATGTAACTGACAGATGGACTCATTTGGGGTGCATATATGCTACAGTATTACAGTAGTACATTGTTATAAATAGTACACGCGAGACATTTGGCCATTAATTCCTTTTATTTTGTGGATAATAATAATATTATACAGTGTTTATCACGCGCATGTGGAGTATCTGTAGCGTAGCCATTTAATCTGTCACGTTCACTCAAATTGGATGGAAGTCATTGCCATTTAGCATGAGCACCATATAGCTGCCGTAAGCAATGTTCTTTTTTTTTTGAATGGTAAACCTCGATCACAGATTCACAGTAAATCAGTATACCTAAGCTAGGCTCATGTCTCTCTGGGTTTGCCGTAACAGGTGGTTAGCTACAACTGATCCTTGACGGCAGATCTTTTTTTTTTAGGGCCTTGACGGCAGATCTTTCTGACTCGCAAATTCCATTATTTTCTTTGTACACTCCAAAACAAGTTCTGAACACTTAAGAAAGCGTCGCATGCAACACATTTATAGCATCAGATTTTAGAGGATTTTTTCCCGAACGAAGATCAAACTACTAATTCAATGGCAGGCACAAATAATTCGCTTGCAAACCAACACATCATTAGTGGCTCAAAACGGAGGTTTGTCTAGAAAAAAAACAAGTATCATATCAATGGCTCTCGTCTGTGATTCTATGTCAACGTGCTACACGAGGATTTGCCAACAGCCCAACATCGTCGTCACTCATCCATGGCACGAGTATTTTTTTTCCCGATACTGCCATAGCACGAGTTGGACATGCGCCGAAAAATATGTACTCCTTCCGCCTCATAAAAGAGTGCAATTTTAGATTTTCAAGACAGATTAATGATGGTACGAAAAGACTCTATTTACCCTCATTTGTTAGCCACATAAGTTTTGGCATGCAAATTAGATCCAATCACTTAATTACGTAGGTAATCAGATCTATTTTTTAAAATTGCACTCTTTTGTATGATTTTTTTTCCAAATGTAGGACGGAGGGAGTACTGTACTATATAGTACTATATAGCTGACACTCGGGGCCCACCAAACTGAAAGGCACGCACGCCAGGATCGCCAGTCATACTGTAGATCGGATCGCAGTTCACGGGCAACCCACGGATTCCCCATACAGAAGTTCAGACAGCCGCGGCAGTGTGTGTCTCTCGTTGTGTCCGCCTCGAATCGGTCGGCGGCGACGGCGGCCTAGCCAAGCGAGATGGCGGCGGCGGCGGCGGCGGGCGGGGGCGGCGGGAGGTGGTGCGTGGTGACTGGTGGGCGCGGGTTCGCGGCCAGGCACCTGGTGACGATGCTCCTCCGCTCCGGCAAGTGGCGGGTGCGCGTGGCCGACCTGGCCCCCGCCATCACGCTCGACCGCGACGAAGAGGAGGGGTACCTGGGCGCCGCGTTACGCGAGGGCCAGGCCGCCTACGCCTCCGCGGACCTCCGCGACAAGGCCCAGGTCGCCAGAGGTGCGTGTGCTCTCCCATTTTCCCCCACTTCCCAGATCGTTAGCCTGAGTAGGATCTGAAGGCGATGAGGTTGGGATGGGATGTCGAATTCCGATCCTCGTGGTTGTGGGAACCGGAGATCCCTCCTATTCGAGAAACTATGAGCTCGTGGGGCATGCTTAAGATATCGGGTGAACTAGTGATGGGTGGACACGGGGACCGCATGATTTATGTTCTCTGTGCCCAATACAATCTTCATTTAATGTGATAAGTACTTCCGTATGATTTGATTAACTTCAGAAAACTGCCAAGATACATACTTACATTGATAGATAGTACTAAATTGTGTTGATCCTACGGTTTTGAAATTTTCTGTTAGCTTCACATTGTGTATATCACTGGATATGAGGTCTGATTAGTTGTAGTGGCCTGGTGCTCATTTCTTCTCAGATATTGGCCCCCTACCTACCCACATTGGTCCTGTCAAACTAATCAGTTGTTCCATAGAGGTACACCTTTGTGATATGGATGTAAATGGTGACACAAAACCAATGAACCAATTTCGGATATTTCAGCTAGAACATGGTATTTCGTGGTCGTTGGTTCTGGGTCCTAGTTAACCTTCTCGGGTGGAATATACTGATGTCAGAAGCATCAAGTTGATTTAATGCAGTGTACCAATGGCACATGTCTTGCTACTGATGAGGATAAGTTCTGAACCAGTTAATTGATGTCCCTCACTAGGTTGTTATGATAATGAAGCATGCATGTAAAAACAAGTTAGTTAATGTTCCTCATTTTCGTCAACCTTTTCACTTTCAGATGTCTTGCTGTTAGTTGGTTTTTGTCTTGACAATTCTTGAGTTTTTTCTGTTTGGCAATTCTCAAGTTTTCGTCAGCCTTTTCACATGCCATCCTGAGCTGTTCTGCTCTAAGTACTTGTTGATTCTGAGCTAGTCTAATTTAAGTATCAGTTGGTTAATGTGCATAATTTCTGATTTACATTACTCAATTAGTTATTTTTTAGTGCAACCTTTAATTTTTGTGTGTGGACCTTTTTCTTGTGTACATCACATATGTTCTCTGTCTGCAGCTTTTGAAGGGGCAGAAGTAGTTTTCCATATGGCTGCTCCAGATTCATCCATCAACAACTTCCAGCTTCATTATTCAGTCAACGTCGAGGGTTGGTATTTCTAACTTACTAACTTGTGCGCAGCCAGCTTTGGTTACTATGCTGTGTTTAGTTTGGGGCCGAAGTAGCCTAAGAGCCAGGCCAAAATTTGGCACCTATGAACAGATTTTGTGACCATTTGGCTGGGCTCCAAATTTTGGCTTGATATCCTCTTTTTTGCCACCTTCATTTGGGTGGCTGAAGTCATGGTCTCATGGCCACCGATTTGGTGACAAAATTTGGCTTGGCTAGTGGGTGGCAATTTAAGTTGTAAACCAAACACACCCCATATGTCCTATTTGCTCAAAAAGCTTAGTTTTGTTAATGAGATGGCACCAAAGAGATCCGTATTGCTTTTTATTGCTGCTATATATCAGTAAGAATGAAAGTTTTTTTGTAAACCCTTTTTGTAAACTTTTTTTGCGTAATGATTTGTATTAAACATTGCACAGGAACAAAGAATGTTATTGATGCTTGTATCCGTTGCAAAGTGAAGAGACTCGTCTACACTAGTTCGCCAAGTGTCGTATTTGATGGAGTTCATGGAATTTTTAATGCAGATGAATCAATGCCTTACCCAGATAAGGTCTGTTTCATATGGATTTCATTATTTTGATTTGTCACTAGCTCATGCTTATCTGCATCATTCCTGACATGATGTTTTCTTACTACAGTTTAATGATTCATATTCAGAAACGAAGGCAGATGCAGAAAAACTGGTGATGAGGGCTAATGGTAGGGAAGGGCTTCTTACTTGCTGTATACGCCCCAGTAGCATTTTCGGCCCTGGTGATAAGCTACTGGTTCCATCTTTGGTTGCTGCTGCAAGGGCAGGGAAATCCAAAGTAAGAACAGATGCTTATCTGAGTATGCTAAGTTTATTAACTACTGATGACTGCATGTACATATTGACAACTCTCATAGATAGATTCAAAATATCTTTTTTTTTAATAGTTGCCAAAATCATACAAAACGAAATGACTTTATATGCGGTGACCTACACTACTGTTTTTCGTTTTGATATATATTTCCTATAGAACATGATCTGCTTCCTATGCAGTACATTATTGGTGATGGGAACAATTACTATGATTTCACCTATGTGGAAAATGTGGCATATGGCCATGTTTGTGCAGAGAAAACTCTGTCATCTGAAGATGGTGCCAAGATAGCTGCTGGAAAAGTAAAAACACTTAACTTATAACTTCTGGGAAATTAGGATCTTCCAGTATCTTACTTTTAAGATCCATTAATCCTATTTTATATTTCTTTTGCAGACCTATTTTATTACAAACATGGAGCCTATAAAATTCTGGGAGTTTATGTCATTGATTTTGGAAGGTCTTGGATATGAAAGGTATTCATGTTTCCAGTAAATATTATCTTATATTTGGCTAACTTTATGCTACGTGAAACATTGTGGAATGTCAAGAGTGTGTGTTATTTGGGCAGAATGTATCTTAATATTTAGGTTGTTCCTTCACAATGACTTCATGTAGAGTACTCCCTCCGGTTTGGTAAAAGAAGTCGTTTTGGACAAGGTTTGAGTCAAACATTGGGAATATAAATGATGAATAACTTTTAAGTCGTTGAGTTTAGAAATGTGAAAATCATATCAATAGATTTGTCTTGAAAATCATTTTCATAAAAATATACATATATAACTTTTTAATAAATATTTTTATAGAAAAGAGAAGTCAAAGTTGTGTTTTGGAGACCGTGTCGCTGTCCTAAACGACTTTTTTTTACCAAACCGGAGGGAGTAATTATATTTTGACATTTATTAGTACCAGCAAAATCTATGATTACTAATTTTCCACATGACTAGAAAGCTCATGTGACCTTATCTCAAAGGCTCAAATTGTGGTGTTTGATAATGCTATATCATGTCTCATTTTCACTGAATTGATCCTGTAGGTTTTTATGTGATTATGTTGTAATCTTTATTTGAGTTTCAAGTTAAGCTTATTTGACTGCTAACTTTTAATACATCAAACATCAAGCTGAATGCTTTCATTCCTAGATTAAAATAGAGCATTATTTTTTGATTTCTGGAAAAATTAAGACATGGTGCGATAAACCCATTTTGTCTATTCTGTAAGCTCATTTTTAGATTGCTTGGTATCCTGATGACATTGCTTGGTATTCTGTATGAGCAGTTCGGTAATATGTGTACTAATGTGTTAGAACTTTATTGCAGGCCTTCAATAAAAATACCTGTCTCTGTTATGATGCCAGTGGCTCATGTTGTAGAGTGGACTTACAAGAAACTTGCCAAGTATGGAATGAAAGTTCCACAGCTGACTCCTTCAAGGATCAGGCTGCTCTCATGTAACAGGACATTTAGCTGCTCAAGAGCAAAGGAACAGCTTGGTTACGAACCCCTTGTGTCCCTTAAGGTGTTTATCTATATCCTTTAGCTTTATGAGTGGTCTTTCTTGGCATAATGTGTTTTTGTGTTCCATGGGCTTGGACCAATTATTTCATACGGCATATGCTTCCAGTATGTTGCCCACTTCGCAACAACTAATTGATCACTATTTTTAAAATTTAGGATGGACTGAAGAGAACAGTAGAATCATACCCCCATCTACAAGCTCAGAATCAGAGGAGCATATCAAAGGCCTCAATTTTCCTTGGGAATGGAAATCGTATGAATTTCGCCCCACCAAACCCCACCCACCCACCCTGTATATTTATAGCAATTTTGTTTATAGTTCTTACCAATTCATCTATCGATATGCAGTAGCGAAAACAGTACTTTGGGAAGATACGAAGCAAACGGTGACTGTGCTACTACTATTGGCTATTATCTACTACCACTTATTTACATGTGGTTACACCTTCATCACAGCTATGGCAAAACTTTTTTCACTGACTGCACTCTTATTATTCATTCATGGCGTGCTACCAACTAATGTGTATGATCCTTTATTATCCTTGTTCTTTTGTTGAATTACCAGCTATGAAATGTTTAACCACTATTTTGGTTGTTCACATCTCACTTTATTGACTTCTCCAATTTACTGTATAACTTCGCAGGTTTGGCCACAAGATTGAGAAACTTGAGGCCTCAAATTTTCACATCACAATGGTGGAGGCCCATCATGTAGCCCATTCAATCAGCTCGTCATGGAACTCTTTAGTTGCTGCGCTAAGATCTCTTTGCAGAGGAAATGACTGGCCACTGTTTTTCAAGGCATGTTAACTGCTCACTTGTACATTTAAATTAGAGTTCTTTAGTACATGCTTCACAGTTCACAATTCTAAACCCCATGTGAGGCATAGTGATTCTTGGCATGCTTTTCTGTTAAAATGTCATTGCCATTCCTTTGTTTGTGCCAGGTTGCATTATCTCTGTTGGTTGTCAGCATCCTTAGTTCCATGTCGTCGCAGGCTGCATTCAAAATAGGTAACGGAAAATCGTCACACTTCCCTTGAGTCCTACTACAATACAAGCAGCATGGAACGCTACTGATGGTGTTATGATTTTCCCATGTCAACAACAGGTACTGCTCTGGTTTTCACAGGCTTCAAAGCATATGAGAAATGGGAGGACAACATCGACAGCATGGCGGGTGATGCCTAAGAAGTCTTCTAGCCAGAAACAGATGTAGATGTGGAGCTTGCAGACGATCAGTTGCATCATTTAGTGATTATTATCCCCAGTTTCAGCTGTTTCTTGCCTTCATACACCTGAAGTCTCTCTGCATTCTGTTATTGACGTAGCAGACTCTTCCTTTAGGGAGCTGTCTAGTTGATGTATGGTACGGAATTTAAGCCTTTTGCCCGTCAGAGATATTCTCTCCTCATTTTATATTGCTTGACAGATGGAATTCATCTTGCAATAAGTTGTCCGAATGGGTGCATGCTTGAATAAGTTTACTGGCAGGCTAAGTTCTGACAGTGTTGAAACTCGTTGATTTGTTGCGAATTTGCAATTCATGAGGTCCCCAGCAAAAGTTGCGTCTGATAAATGGTAAATCCATCTGGCATCATTTTTTAAAAAGAAAAATGCATTGATCCTAGCGTATTACACCGGTATTTTTAAAAACAGAACTTCAAAGAAAAGCAAAATTACAAAGAAGTTCAAAACTCTTGTTCATCTTCCTCGAAGTCTTCAGAGATCCGTTCGTCACTGCTGCTGAAGCCGCTTCCCAGTCGTCGTCGGGCACTAGAGCCAATCTCCACAAGGTGGAGGCTGCAGAGAACGGCTTAGCTTCTAGGCAAATCAGCCGAGTACACTTCCTTCCAGACGCATCGATCAACTCCGGTACCCATGATGCATCCTTCGATTTCACCGCCAGCAACCCGAGTAAAGCTCAGATTTTCACCAAAGATTATCTTCCTCGAGATTAACAGGGCCAACAACATCATCACTTGAAGAAGACGACGATATGCTGGACAGGTCTCCCCAGCCTTTCCGTTGACGTCAGAGTAGATCGCTATCGGAGAACGGAAGAAGTCAGGAGAAATTATTCCGCTGCGCTGCCGTCGCTTCCGCATCGTCGGCGTCACCAGGAAAAGCAAGCGGCAGAGGAACCGCGCTCCTCCGGCAAAACCTAACTCCACCGTCGAGCATCGACGGCGAGTAAATCCTAGACCTGGGTGGACTCGACTAAGACCCTACGAAGACAGTAGATCTGTTAAAGAGACGGACCCCGCTCCACGTCACCACCGGCAGCGAGGCCGGAGGCGAGGGAGCGGGGGCCGTAGCGGTGGCGGCGGCGGAGTTGCCTCGGCTGCTTTCGTTCGCGAAGGGAAATGTCTGGCATCATTCAATCCTGATCTGTCCAAGTTCTTCACATTCATGCCTTAACCCTCAGTTTAACAACTATCTTTGAATTTTGACATCAACACACGAGCTCGGCATAATTTTTGAAATTCTCGTGCAAGTTTGGAGTTCGAACCATCAGGCACCGTCTTCAACAACATTCTGCATATGTATCCCCTATCAAGAAAGGAAAGAGAAGGTTTGTGTCTCCGCAAAGAAGACAGGCTCCAGCGGTGGTGGCGCATCCCCACCTGCATCGTCTAAGGTTGTTGGCTCCCGCCTCCGATGCATCTCCCCGCCTCCACCTCCCGCAGAGCGGCCGCCGTCGTCGTGGCCGTAGTAGCGCGAGCTCGAGGAGGCGAGGCGTCGTGGAGCTCCTCCGCCCGGCCCCTGCTCCGCCTTCGTGGAGCTCCGCGGCCCTGCTCCGGATCGACTCCTTCAGCTCCACCAGCTCGCCGTTGTCGCGGGAAGAGGAGGAGGCCGCTGTCGCCTGAGCAACCTGAAAGAACCTTGATGTCGCCTAGAGGGGGTGAATAGGCGAGTCGACCAATTGAAACTTTTCCCCGAAACTTGAGCTCCTTGGCACAGGCGGTCAGACCGCCTTCACTGGGCGGTTAGACCGCCCCTGCTGCCTTCTGCTGGGGGAGGGCAGTTTGACTGCCCCCTGGACGCGGTTAGACCGCCTCCACGCAGAAAGCCAGCAAAGTGTGGCTCAAACTCCTCTTGACTTCTAGCACGGATGCAACTTGTGTGGTGCTTGAGTAGATGATCACAAGCAGGGTAATGATCCCACACAAAGACAAGCACACCCAAGTAGATCGAAGCGGAAGCAAATAGTAATATGCTAGAAAACCACAAGTGAGGCAAACCACAAAGAAGACACAAAGATTTGTTTCTTGAAATTCACTTCCACCAAGGAAGCTACGTCTTCGTTGAGGAGCTTGTAAGGGATTCGAGTTCTCAACTTACTCTTCTCACAACAAACTGGGTCTCTTTCAACCACTTTCCTCGATTCCACTAAGGTGATCTTTTCCACGAAGAGGCAAGATCACAACCCTCACAAACTTGCCGCTGCTCGTCACAACTTGGGAGCTAGCCGGCGACGCCTAGCCATCTAGGAGGCAAACCTACAAGAGTAACAAATGCTTCAAGGCTTGTAGACGCGAATCACAAGTGCTCAAGCTATGAAAGGCTCTTAACAGCTCACAAAACTCACTCAATCTCACTCTCTCAACCCAACTCAAGAACAGAGCTTGAATCTCACAAATCTCACAAAGAGATGGTTAGGGAGAGGTTCTATGGCTTTCGCTTAGCAAAAACAGCAGAGAGAGCACATCAGCAACTCCAACAAGTGGAGCTCGTGAGGTATAAATACTCCACACAAGAGAAACTAGCCGTTACAAACCAGCCCAAGGCGGTCAGACTGCCTGCACCAGGCGGTTAGACCGCCCTGCCCGGCTAGTTTGAAAAACTAGCCGTTGGCCGGCCAGGGGCGGTCAGACCGCCCTGGTCAGAGAGAGCCCAAAACCTTTTTCTCTTCTCACCAAGATTTCACCGACACGATGAAGTGATTAAGGTTGGGTTATAGGTTTGTTAGATCACTCATGAACTCTCGCTATTTCTCACATAGGTCAACTAATGAGCATTTTTGATACTTGTCATAAAACTAATATTGCATCCCTCTTGATAGTACGACATTCCTATTCTCAAGAACAAAAGCAAATACCTAGTCAACCTCTTGAGCTTGTAGATCTTTCATCTTGCCATACTTGAACAACTTGAATTTGAGGGCTTCCAACAATTGCTATCTTCATGAGCACGTCTATACTTGAGCTAGCAACTTAAGATCTTTCCAAATAGCATAGGAATGCACGCTTAGATTCTTAAGTCACTCCATATTGACAATCATAACATGTAGATGAGTTGCATTGCTTCCCTCGGTTAAGGCTTGGATATGATACTTCGAGACCCCATGGATACTAGTTACTTCACCTTAGCAATACACCAAAGGTAGCCACACTAGTCCAAGAATGCTTAGTACCTCGCTCTAGTCATCTCGGTTGATCTCTTCATCACTTATCCAATCCACGTTGATTTCGGCTTTGCTTCATCAAGAATTAATCTTCATTTGAAATACCGCTTCAAATGCTTGTTCTTGATTAACAACGAATATGCAAACTTCCAATAGAGAGTCATCAAATATATACTCATTCTTGTATCCCTTTTCTTTTGTAATGACCGCATGAAGCCTTGCATTTATCATATAGTAGAGAACACTATTTCTCTTTTGTGATCCATTGATTTTTGATCAAGCGACCACAATTATTGGAGACATGGAATTAGTCTTTGCAAAATATCCTCAATATTTATCTTTATTGATGCTTGACTTTTATCACTATTTATCATAGGATCACACACTTGCTTGTCTTCTTCATGTGAGCCATATAATATTCATCCTCAAATATATAGCAATATTAACTCATGAATAATTTAAATAAAAACATGCTCACATTCTTAAACAAACAAGTTAGTTATTTAATCGCTTTGTCATTCAATTCACCAAAATCCACTTAGGGGTCTAAATGCACTTTGACAACCGTGGCTCCAGCCACCGTCCCCGCCGAGCTCCTCCACGCCGTGAGCCGGAAGGGAGGGAGAAGGGGATCTGCATCGCCGCCACCCTAATCGAGCCTCGTCGTCGTCCCCGGGAGGGAGGCCACGCAAAGATCGAGGTTCGTCGCGGGAAGAGGAGGCCGCTGCCTCCGGATCCGGCGAATCTGCGCCGCGCGGCGCGAAGGTGGAGGAGGCGGCGCGGAGGCAGAGGAGGGGCCGAGCGGAGGTGGAGGCGGCGGCAGTGGAGCTCGAGATGGAGGAGGTCGGGGGAGGCGGGGGCGGGCGTGAGGGGAGAGGGGACGGAAGGAGGCAGACGGTTGGACGTCGTGCGGATGCAGCGAGGAGAGATTCCCCCAAAAATGCGCGACGGAGGGAGCGTCTTCTCATTTTGCAAAAGGGGATGCACACACTGTTAGGAGTCTACAGTGACTTTTTTTTAACTAGGAAAGTGCCCGTGCGTTGCTACGGGCATTCAAATATCTACAATGCAATACACAATACATTCAATAAAATTATATAGTACACAAAAGCAAACCGTGTTGCTCTCGAAAAAAATTCATTTATATTGCAATACACATTGGATTAAAAAGGTCAGGTGCATTCAACTTAGATTGTATGTGAACAAATGAGGTTATTAACATGAGAGGAAACCTGAATTATGACAACTCTTTTTACAAACTAGCAACAGTATAGGATAGTTTGACTGGATAAAGGAGATAACAGTACTGTAGCATTTCCTTCATCAGGATTCAGATGCAACTCAATGGTCTCGAACAGGAGCACAAAATGGAAACTGAGAGCGCTCCATCAACAAATACATGTTTTGAAAACTAAAGGTCCTGAGTAGCATTATCATAACAAACATTCAGCTTCGACTTAGCGGGGCAGTTGGGATAACTAGACGTGACCTGCAATTCGTTGTGTGAACTAAGATGTCATTTCGTCAGCATCAGCCATCAATTGAACAAAAAAATAAATTATGGATTATGCTACCTGCTGATTCCCAAACCTTCAGCCATCACATCAACAATCATCAAAGCATCAAGGATGTGGATGCTAGCGTTGGGATCAACTGCAGTCAAAAAAAGAACTCATGATTAGCAAGTCAATGAAGTTATGAAAGATAGCACGATGAGCAGGGTTTGTTGGATCAAAAGGGCAAGACTGCTATGCTATTGCCAATTAAGACTTAGTTCTGAAGAAGATAATGCAAGCAATAATTCAGGATCTCAGGGCAATACTCCTTGTGGAAGTTTGAAGTACAAAGATCACAGTCTCTAGGATCTTCTCGAAGAGTAAACCAGGTTATACTCTGCATGCAATCAAAAATTTTCCTTGTCGGATCTTCGATAGTCCCATGGAATTGAAGCATTAATACTTAACTACAAGTTGCTGATTCACTAACATTGAATCAATGTGGCAAAAGTAGTAGCAACAACACAGCCAAGTGACATGACATAAAATCATCAATCTCTACAGAAATTTATACTTGCCTGCTCAGGGAGCATAAACATACGCTATGCGTTTTCACTTCGAAATATATTCATTTCAGACAACTATGGACAAGCCAAACGCAGTGGAGAATTCACACTTGGCTTAGTGTCGCTAGAATTTTGAACAGACCTTAGGCATTCATACAAGAGTAAAGAATACAATTTTCATTAGAACATCAGATTTCATGGATGCCAGCACTATTTGTATTATTTCCGTCAAATGCAGGCAGGTTGGATTTACACAGATAGATATATGTGTACAGTAAAGTACTAAAGCATGGGCACATTATTTAGAAGTTATTATCGTTTATCAAAGGACATATTAATGCAAAATGGATTCTGCGATCAATCAAAACAAAATAGTCTGATTTCAGGTCTGCCGTAAAAAAAATGCAGCAACATACCTTTGGTATCAGTATTACTTATAGGTCAACTTGTTCCTCATGCATAAGAATCTCTCCATGTAATCTTGTTGTATTTCCATCTACGAAATGTCAAGTGATCACCATGCACCAGTAGTCACCATATTTATTTCCTTAGTTTGAAGCACAGTGCACTTGAGCTTGTCAGTGAAACCTGATGAGACATTCTTGATAGACGAACAAGAAAATCACATAATTTGTCATCAGTTCCTTTTTTTTTGCCTTTACAGAAGGATGTTTTAAGGCATGAAAATATACCATGTCCTTTTTTTGTGAAGACAACATATCATGTTATAAGCCATGTTTGTGTTTCTATTGCCAGTATGAATGATCCTTCTTATAATTAGTTGATATCTGAGTCTTAAGTATTGCTATTGTAGGCAAGATTCTGAATATTTTCTACTTAAAGATCCTGGAATCACATGATATGGCTGAACCTGCAGCCCTACTATAAAGATCTTATGTTGATATATTTTCTTGGTCCTTATTCTCATGTGCTGATTGTGATACTTAACTAAGTGTGCAGACAGCCAGAAACCACTTGTGTGAAGACCTTCTTATCATCATATTAATAAAGCCCATCAAGTCATTATGATCTCAAGGTTGACAATTCCAGCATTCAGTGTTGCTCTGGTAACTTCACATCCATGTGAGGCACTGCAATTGCAACAAATAACCAAGGATAGACTACCAATAATCATTGCATGAACACTTTCCTCCCTCAAAATGATGGAATTGTGTTCTGTCCCTGACAACAACTAATCGGTTATAAATACCAGAAAACAACTTTGTGAAATTATGGCAATCTACACAGACACGAAGATTCTTTGCGAGCCTTATTGGTCTGTGCTGTGGTGTCACAAGGAGAGCAAAAGCAATCGCTAGCTTTTCACTGTGATAGGTTAGTGCACTTTCCTTCCCCTCTGAATCCAGATCATGCAACTCTGATGACATATTTGGAACATAACCAGCAACCCTTAAATGCTTGTTTATCTCATCCAGCTTTTTATAAATCTCCTCCTTTCTTGGATGTGCATGATCAGCAGCAATAAAGGAATGAACCTCACCATTATGCTCTACAGTTGTGCAGCCAGGCGTAGTTTGTATTCCTTTTTCATGCATTAACTTCCTGACTTGTGCTACCTTGTTCCAATCCCCAACCGCTGCATATGTGTTCAACAATAGAACATAGTCTCCAGCTTGCTGTGCCTTCAATTCAATCAGATGATTGATCACACACTCCCCAAGATCAACATGACCATGGATTCTGCAAGCACCAAGAAGAGTTCGCCAAATCGTCGCATCTGGAGCAACCCTCATCTCTTTCGTCACAAACTCATAAGCCTCAACAAGCAAACCAGCACGACCCATTAGGTCAACAATGCACCCGTAGTGGCGAACATTTGGCTTCAATCGGTAGTCACAGCGCATCATATCAAAAAACCTGAAACCCTCATCAACCAACCCGCTATGACCGCATGCAGAAAGGACACCAGTAAAAGTCTGTTCATCAGGAGCAACACCTGACCTGATCATTTCCTCAAACGCTGAGATAGCATCCTTCCCAAAGCCATTCGCTGCCAAACCTGAGATCATCGCGCTCCACGAGACCACACTCTTACGAGGAGTCTCACAGAACACCCGGTACGCCTTATCCACACACCCGCACCTCGAGTACATCGCGATCAGCGAGTTGTGCACCTTCCACTCGCCCCGTAACCATGCTCCTCCGCGTACGCCCGCACCTTCTCCCCGAAGTCGAGCGCGCCCAGGCTTGTGCACGCCTGGAGGAGCAGGATGCAGGTGATGTCATCCGGCTCCACCTCGCTCTCTCTGCCCCTCATCTCCTCGAACAGCTTCAGTGCGTCCTTGGTCCGCCGGTTTTTCGCGTAGCAGGTGATGAGAACGTTCCACGCGACTGTGTCGCGCACCGGCATTTCGTCGAACAGCCTGCGCGCGCCGTTCGAGTAGCACCTCAGCAGCGAGGTGGCGAGGAGGGCGTCGCGGAGGTGGCCCTCGGCGACGGTGTTGGCATGGAGCTGGCGCGAGTGGGGCGGGGCGCAGCGGGGCTTGAGGAGGATGGCGAGCATGAAGGCGTTCCCGCGCGCATGCGGCGGAGGAAGCGGAGCGCGTCGGGGGGGGGGGGGGGTCGGAAAGGGCGCGGAGGATGGAGTTGCACTGGAAGGTGGTGAGGATCGAGGCGGCCGGGGAGGCGAGGTGGTGGTCGAGGACCGCGAGCGCGCGGTGGCATCAGGGAGCGGCGACAGCGGATCAGGAGAGATGCAGTGGACGGCGGAGGGAGGAGGGTGGGACCGGAGGGAGGCGTGCGGATGGGGGCGGAGGCCCTCGCGAGCGATGGCGGGGCGCTCCACGACGGCGGCGCGTCGCTGCGATCTGCTCTGCCTTGCGTTCGCGTCGGAGGGCGTTCGCGTCGTAGGGGCGGCGCGTCGCTGCGATCTTCCTTGCGTTCGCGTCGGAGGTGTGGGACCGGGGAAGAGGCGCCTCGCGATGCGGAGCGGAGACGCGGCTGAGCGACGAGTTGTGGAATGTTGACTCTTTTTTAGTAAGTAGAGACTTATGCAGCGTTCGGCAGGCCGTTTTGGCTGGGCTGAATTCTATGGAGTGGGGCAGCCCAGCAAGCAGTCGTTCGGCAGCCCAGCAAGCAGTCGTTCGGCTGGCCTACAACAGCAGCTGTCACACAAAAAAAAGAAAAAAAACAACAGCGTCGCTCTGTTGTCCCTCTGTTGTCCCGTACCCGCAGTCGCCTCGCTGCGCGGCTGCGCCGCACCCCTCACTCGCCTCGCTGCGCCGCCGCCCTTTCCCCATCGATTTTCCCGTCACCGGCGGGGAAGGGGCCATCCTCCCCAACTCCGATCCCACGCTACTCGCTCTCTCCGTACGGTGCGCCACTTCCTTCTACTCGCACGATGACCGACACCTAGGGTTACCGCATCGCAGCTCTGGTGCCGTCGGCCTTGACCGTCGCCGTCGAGGGAGGCGTCACCATCGTCTTCGCCGGCGGGAGCGGCCTGTGGCTGCTGTCGACTCTGCCGTTCCCTGTCAGTGGCCACCTCAGATCGGGCACGCTCCTCCTCGTCTGCAGGTACTCCACCATCGGATCTCGTTGTGCCGTCAGTTTGGTTTCGGTTTGTTTACAACTTGTGCTTCTGCTCCACACATGTAGGGTTTACCGGCCCTTTCAATAGAATCTGGCAGGTTCATCTGTTGGGTCCTGCTCTCCGTCTCCATCCACCTCGTTCCTCCGTCGTTGCAAACGCCCCCGACTGCGAAACAAGGCGAGTTTCGGACCAACCCCAATAGCTCCTCCCATGCCTTATCACATGCCCTCCTGTGTGCTCACTTACCTCATGTGCATTTACATTAAACACTTTTATTGTCGCTTGCATCAAACAATCTATTTCAAACATGGCAACAGATGCCCAAACCCCGTGCCAACTGGACTGATGAGGTCACAAGAACTTTTCTTGAACTGTGCGTCCGAGAAAAGAACAATTTGAACTGGGAAGTCAAGCAACTCACCAAGCTAGGATGGACGAATCTTTACCCTGACTTCTACAACCTCACCGGTCTAACTTGCTGGGAACCGAAGCGATTGCACAACAAGTTTGGAGCCTTGCGCAACCATTTCCTCAAATGGCGTAACCTCAACTACAAGAAGAGTGGTTTAGGTCGTGATACAGACACTGGTGCCATTACTGCTCCTCCCGACTACTGGGATGACACCAATCAGGTTCATTGCCCTGCCTTTTTTGCATTGTACAACTATTCAATAGGTTCCAAAGAATCAATTTTTCCATTATTGAACTGTTGATTTCGTTGAAAGGATTAAATTGTTCCAACATTGAACTTGTCAATTGGTTCGACTTTCTGGAGTTCGTACTTATGCAATTTGCCCTGCTGTTCATATGTGAATAATCTTGCTGATATGGTTCTGCTCTGTCCAACCAGGCCATAAACCAGGCTTCCAAGAAAACTCAGGTTTCAGAAGAAGAAGAAGTTGATCCACGGAAAATGCCTCCATGTGTTGACCTGTTGTTTGAGTTGTTTGGCCACCTCCCAAATGACCGAGGTTCCCTGATGACATCTGGTGGCCATAAGGAGGCCTCTCCTCCAACTGACAGTCCTGCCACCCCTCCTCATATGGGAATCCAACCATCTGGTTCGCATACTCCTGGACCATCTTCCAAAAGAACAAGAGAACAAGAAGTGATGAGCCCTCACAAGAAGCCTGCAAGTAGTGTTGATGAGTCCCTACATACTGTGGCACACAGTTTGAAGACCATCCAGCAAACATATGCTCCTGATGCATCTGAGATGCGTAGAGTACATGAATTGCTACGTGAAGATGGCATATCAGAGGCAGAAGATGACTACATCCATGCAGTGTTGCTTTGCACAAATCCTCTTGATCGGATGGCTTTCCTTAACTTTAAAACTAAAGAGGGTCGCCTTAAGTGGATCCGGATGTGTTGGGCTGAGAGGCACCCCAGCACAAATTAGTTTGGTGCTCATAAATTTATTTCCTAGGGGTCTTGCTCGTCTGTGTGTTTCATTTCCTTCACAACAGTTTATTTTGATTTCATCTTGTGATGTAATAAACGAACATGGATGCGTTGTGGACCATGATTTGTGCTGCGCCGTTTGTTTCCATTTAATTTCTTATGTGGTTGTTTTCATGTTAGCTTCCGGTAACCAATGTTAACCTGGTACCTGATATTTACTTTATTTTACATTGGGTCTTAATATCTTGCATAAAGTGGTTGGTACTTGTCAATAAATATTGTCGGGGTTCTCTACCGCCGGCAGTTGATTTGTATCGTATCGTGTGTTGGATCCGGATGGTCAGCACGGGAGACACAAGGGTTTTATACTGGTTCGGGCCTCCGAGGAGTAATACCCTACGTCCAGTTCCAAGTACTCGTGTTCCTGTGTTAGGGATGTCTGTAGTAGGGGTTACAAACTTGGTGGTCGGTCAGCCCCTCAAACGGTTGCACTCCTCCCCCTTTTATAGATGCAAGGGCGAGGGGCAAAAGAGGGAAAACGAAAATATGCTACAGTGCTACGGTGTTGTGAAGTCTTTTCCGTCATTGATGTTCGTCAGGTGGCGTTGAAGGGCGCTGAGCTGTGGTGTCGCCGGAGGCCGCCGCGTGTGCTGTTGCCACTGTTCGTTCAGGGCACTTGGCACCTCCTCCGAGTAGTTCACGTGGTGACTCATCCTTCTTGAGCATGTCTTAGGCCCGCCACGTTAGGGCCTAAGTGTTGGTAGGCGTTGTTTGTAGGTGGTAATCGAGTGCTTGTTCTGACGAGGTGGCGTGCAGCTGGCGTTGGATGTGACGGCATGTCGGAGGTCGTGGGGGGTGCACTGTGCGGCATTACGACTCTTGTCAGTCTGGGTCGTCCTCCCGTCGTGCCAGCTGCAGTCTTTGCATGGTGTGGAAACCGACGTCACGCGTGTCGTCGCGAAGAAGCTCGAGGGGCTGGGGCGGCGCCACGTTCGTGTGGGACCCCAGACCCACGCTCCACCTCCCCCGTGTGGACCCCGCCATAGTCGGAGACGGAGGTTACTCGTGCGAACAGGTAGTCGGAGGCGAGGCGGAGCGTACTCGGAGACGAAGCGTCCTCGTGCGAGGCGGAGGGTACTCAGGCGAGACAGAGATTACTCGTGTGAGGCGGAGAGTACTCGTGCGAGGCGGAAGATACTCGGAAGTGGGGAAGTCTTGTCAGTGAGGGTCTTGACGAAGATCTGCATCCCTCCCTGTCCTGGATCTTAGCCTTGACTTTGTTAATGGTGTCAGAGGACTCCATCTCCACGGGGATTATCTTGTTGCTTAGGGGGCCCTAATCCAGGCCCTCGTCAGTAGCCCCCGAGCCTGTGTGGGAGTCAGGGACTTGCTCGCACGCTCATCGTCGAGGGAGTGTTGTAATCTTGCTCTTTGATTTTACTCGGTGGGTGCGCGCGAGCGCATCCGCCGGATGTAGCCCCCCGAGCCCATGAAGGAGTTGTAGACTCGTTTATGAGGTTTTGAATCTTGAAATGTTGCTGTTGCTTTGAGGACTCTGGTCGTGGCGGTCATGGCCGTATCGGTAGTTGCGTCCGTCATTTTGGTCGTGGTTGACGTGGCGACCGTGACGGTTTGAGGGGACGGCGCGCTGCTGGTTCAGACTTTTGGGCCCACCCGGTATCAAACCGTCGCGCGGGCGATTTCACGGCGTGGTGGGGCCAGCATTTAATGCCGTCATCCACGTTTGCCCCTTATAAACCGCGTGCCGGTTGAGCTTCGTACTTTCTCCCCTCGATTCCTTGCCTTTGCCGTCACCATTCGCTCGTCCGCTCTTATTCCTTGCGCCGCCGCCGCCGCTTCTCGCATCCACTTCGCGTCCCCGAGCCCGACAACACTATGTCGAACTGGACGCGCTCCAACGTTTCTTGCTCGATCCTTCAGTAACTCGTCGCCGCCGGACAGCTACCGGTCCTCACCGCCGCCGAGGAGTGGAAGGTCCCGGGGAACGAGTCGGTCCCACACCCGCCGCCCGACTACGTCGTCTCGTTCGTGACGTTCCACGAGCGGGGCTTCTCCGTTCCCACCAGGCGATTCATCCGCGCCGCCCTCGCGGAGTACCGGCTGCAACTCCACCACCTCAACCCCAACAGCATCCAGCACATGGCGGCGTTCGAGGCGCTGTGTGAGGGGTACCTGGGAGTAGGTGCCCATTGGCACCTCTTCCGGTACTTCTTCAAGTTCGTGTGCCTGAAGGATCGGTCACTTCCGGCGACGATCGGGTGCGCCAATCTCCGGATGAAGAAGGGCAGGGGGGATGAGTACATCTCCGACACGCTGACCAGCTGCAACAGCGGCTGGCACAAGGGTTGGTTCTACCTCAAGGACGACCCCGAACACCCGCTTCTGAAGTACACCGGCGCCTCAATCGCCGAGGCGCTGGCGAACTGGAGCTACGGGCCCCCGGAGGCCGAGCAAGAGAGGCTGCTTGGGGACTGCTGGGCGGTGCTGTCCAAGCTGCGCGACACCGAGGTCGACTTGGCGGCCGTCATCGGCCAGTACCACGCGCTGGGGGTCATCCCGCTCCAGCGGCGTCGCCTGCGCATCTGCCAGATGACGCCGGACAAGGCTCCCTTTGATGGGACCTTGTCTGCACCCCGGCTCCCTTCGTTAGATGAGATCCAGCGTCGAGTAGGGCTGGCAATCGGGAAGGCCACCTACTCATGGCCACCGTCCCGACTTCTACCCATGCTCCCCCGTGAGGGGACCAAAAAATATGTAAGTTCTTCTTTTTTCCGACTAGCTTTCCGACTATTTTGCGTTCTGTGTTTCGACTCTCGTCCTCTCCCCTGCCTTCAGTTGAGGCCTGCGGCCCCTCGTCCCGCGAAGCCCCCTCTTCCTCAGGACGTGATGCTGAATCGCGCCCAGGCCGCCGCGGACAAGAGGAGGGCCGACCGCAAGGCCAAGCACAAGGACCAGGAGATCGCAAAGCGCGAGCGTAACGATCGCCGCGCCAAGCGTTGGAAGATGAAGGAGGTCACCGTCTCCTCGGACGAGGACCCTTCGTCGTCACCGCCCTGGTCCGGTGATGACGGTGGTGCCAGCGTTGACTGGAGTGCGCTGTCATCTCCATCGCCTCCTCCCCAGCGGCAGGCCGTGGGGTCCAGCTCTAGGCAGCGGCCGGAGCCTGCTGCTCACGAACAGGGAACGAGCTCCGGCTCGCGCCCGTCTCGGAGGGTGACTCGCTCCCGGTCGGGCCCCGGCGGCCAAGAGCAGCAGAGGGAGAGGAGGAGCCCCCCACGACGGGACGACTCGTCCAGGCGGCCGGCGGACCTGGACTCGTCCGCCCGCCGCCCCTCAGGCGATTCATCGCGGCGGGCGTCACGCTCTCCGAGGAGGCAACCGCCCTCCCAGGCGAGACCGACATCGCCGGCTCTTGCTCCGAGTGCGTCGCAGGGGGAAAATTTGAGCGCTCCTCCGCGGCGCCTCTAGTCCCTGGTGATCCGAGGCGGAGGGACCCCTCCCGTATAGGTTCCCCTTGCCTCGGGCGGAGGTCGGAGCCCAACGTCTGACACGGCGGTGACCAAGAGGCTAGCTCCCGAGTCGTCGGGCACGACCTCCAGGCCCGTGAAGCAGGCCCGCATTACCTCCTTCGTGTAAGTGTCGTTCCACGCTATCTCGTTATCTTGTTTTTGATTTTTCATTCACCTTTTGACTCGCTCTTCTCGTGTCAGTCGTTCCGACACCGGCGCACTCAGCCTTGCGCCGCGAAATGGCGCGGCTCTGAGCGCGCGCACTCCTTCGTCCGTTCCCCGCTCATCAACTCCTCCACCCGCGCCGGAGACAGCCCAAGCCGAGGAGCAGATCGCCGTGGCGGCGGAGACTCGCGAGACAGCGGCACCCCTCCCTCGTCCGGGGATGGAGACGTGGTTGGTGGGCAAGCAGCCCCCGAGCAAACCGAGCCCCCGACGGTGCCTATTGTTGGTCAAGGCGTCGACGCGCAGGTGGCTCCGGAGGCGGGCGCGCCCCTGTCGTCAGGCACCGGTGGCGGCGAGACCGAGGAGGTGGCGCCCCCCTCGTCATCCACACCGCTTCCGAAGGCCACCGACATGGGGGGGGGCCAGACCTCCCAGGTGGTGATGCAGCCGCCTACGCGGTCGAGCTGGAACGGTGCCTGTTGGCACCGGAGGAGCTGCTGGCTGCGGCGCCCATTCCATCTGCCCAGAGGTCATTGTGGCGGTCGAGGAGGCCGCGGCGATCCCTGAGGTGTCCGGGACCCAGACGGCAGAGACGGGGCCAGACCTCACCGCGCCGCCGGAGCCGTTACGCCAGCCCACCGCTGTTGCTGCAGAGGTGGTTGAGATCGCGGACTCGCCACTTCCCGTCACGCGGGCGCCTGCTTCCCTCGAGGACGTAGTGGGCGGCGCTTCCCCGATCACCGTCCGAGAGATTGGTGAGAGCTCGGGAGCCTGCCCTTTCTTGTCCATCGAGGGGGGATAGCATGGCCTTGGCCTTGGGCGCGCCTCATGGTTCGGTGCCCATGAAGCCGAGGCGCGCGATGATGAGGACGAGGAAGCCACAGCCCGTCACCGCCTTGAGTGGGGTCTGCGGTGGGCAGAGCAGGCGATCAACGAGCTCGTCGTTCCGGCCTCGTCGGTGAGTTGGGCGAGTCCAATCTTTGACTTTGTGTCGCAGTTTCTGGGTTGTTTCTGCGATTAACCTTCTTCTCGGCCCAGGTGCTCGCCAGCTGCAGCGCCAGGAAGACGCGCACCATCGAAGAGCTCCAGGCCGAGAAGGCCTAGCTGGATATGCAGCTGGTTGCCGCCCGACTGGCAGCTGTAGGAGCGGTGGCGGGTGAAGCGTCGGTGAGGACCGCTCTTGAGGCTGCGGCAAAGTCAGCAGAGGACCGCGCGGTGGCCGCGCGGTCTGCTGCGGATGCCGCCGTGTCGGAGAAGACAGCCCTCGAAGCCAAGCTCGCCCAGGCAGAAACCACCGTTGCGGAGCTGCGAACCGCTGCCGCAACTGCTGCCGAGACAGATTGGAACGCAACTGCTGCCGCCGCTGCTGCCGAGGTCGCGTCCCAGGCTGCCGCCGAAGAGAAGGTGACGCTCGAGAAGAAGGTGGCGGATCTGCAGCAGGACCTGGTGCATGCCGAGGTGGACCTGACAACGGCGAACAAGCAGGTCTGCACCCTCTCTACCAAGCTGCAGGAGGCCACTGACGAGGGGACCCGGCTTCGCGAAGAGAACAACAAACTGGCGCGAGATGTTCAGGGTGAGCAGCCTTGCATTCCCGATTTTTGTGGTATTTCCTTCCCTGCGTTAGTCGTTGCTGATGTTGCCTTGCTCTTTGGCTTTGACAAGGCTTCGCACAGCTCGTGCTGCACAAGCTGTCAAGCTCCTGGAAAAGGCTCAGGAAGTCACTGCTGCCGAGCTCAAAATCCACGAGATGTCCGAGACGGCCAAGAACTTGGCGGACCAGCTCGCGAGTATGATTTCTTGTCTTGTCCCTTCTTCTTCTTGGCTGGCGCTTCCTGCAGCCCATCCCCTAACCCGTTCCTCTTCTCAGAGGTCAAGGCCGAGCTCGCGGACTCCCGGAAGGCCCAGCACGAAGCAGAGGAGGCACGCAAGAAGGACATCGTGGACCGTACCAAGTTCGGGTGGTTCATCGAGAGGATCTTGTCGGAGCTTGGCGTCCCTCTTGTCCAGATGCCTCCCCAGACACTTGGCGACTGGGTCAACCTTTTGCCGAGTGTTGTCAAGGAGAGAGAGCTGTCAACCTCTCGGCAGGTGGTGCACCGGGTCTTCTCGATGCTCAACTCGCACTATCAGGGGCTGGACCTCCCGGCGTTGAGCGGCGGTTGGGCCCCCGGCTACTCGAACGAGGAGTATGACAAGATCGAGGAGGACTACGCCATCTTCGCCCGCGCCTTGGCTGACGCCGCCATGAAGGACCTGGACCTGATTCCAAGAGACACACCCACAAATGGCTCCGGGCCTTCCCATTAGATGTATCAAGTTGTATAACAAACAAACAAAATTTGTATGCGTGCCGTACTAGACAACTTTTCATTTTGTTTTGAAGTTGTCACTTGCTGAAGCATTCATCGAGTGCTCACGAACGACGTAGCAGTACTTAGACACTCAGGCCGATCGAACTTTTCTCTAGAGCCGCGGGGGCGTAAGAGTTGGAAAGCTCGGCCTGAGCCGCGAAGTGACGCCACACGTTCACAGCCCCCGAGCACTTAGGAGCATTCAAGAAGCAACTCACGTGCTTTTCGTAGAAAATGTTTTTGAGCCGGAGCCCGAGCGGTTACCCGAGTGCTTTCTGAAAGTTGTCGGACGTCGACCTGCGGGTCCAAGCTGCGCTCGCAAGTCTTCGCACCGTAGCCGCAGGGGCGTGAGTGCTAAGAAGCTTGGACAAGCAACAACATCGAAACGCTCACAGATCAACATCCTTTCCTCTCGCAAGATAAAGGTGTTCCGCTAAAAAGAACCACTCGCTCGTGCGATTGGTCACGACAAAGTTGTCAGAGAGTTTTTGTCTTGAAAATGAGAAAAAGAAAGGGGGGCATCGTGCCCAGGGTAGCCCCCGAGCGGTAAGTGTTTTTGCATGGGCGCAAGGACACTTGCCACTCAACCTTTAGATAGCGTTGAAACATATAAAAGATGCCAACACAAAGAGATCGAAAACTTATGAAACGAGAACAAAGACACATTGCATTATTCATTGGTCATAAGCTGAAACAAGGAACGTTACTCAAGGGTAAAAACGTCGTAGATGTTCTATGTTCCATGCATTGGCGATAATCGTGCCGTCATCGTGTCGGAGCTTGAATGTTCCTGGTCGGAGCACCTGGTCGACGACGTACGGCCCCTCCCATGGGGGCGCGAGCTTGTGCCGATCCTTGTTGCTCATGACTCGTCAGAGTACTAGGTCTCCAACCTGGAACTGACGCTCGTGGATGTTGCGCTCGTGGTAGCGCCGTAGAGCTTGCTGGTACCGAGCAGAATGTAGGAGCGCCACATCGCGTGCTTCATCGAGCTAGTCGATCACATCCTCGAGTGCGACTTGGTTTCCCTCTTCTGTATATGCACGGACCCTCGGGCTGCCGTAATCGATATCCGTCGGGAGGACCGCTTCCGACCCGTGCACCATGAAAAATGGTGTAGAATCGGTGGACCGACTCGGTGTGGTGCGCAGGCTCCATAGAACAGATGGCAACTCGGCGACCCATCTTGCCTGAAACTTCTCGAGCCGTCTGAAGATCCGGGGCTTCAATCCTTGTAGGATCATGCCGTTGGCTCTCTCAGCCTGCCCGTTGGTCCTTGGGTGCGCAACAGCAGCCCAGTCCACGCGGATGTTATTGTCGTCGCAGAACTTGAGGAACTTATTTCCCGTGAACTGTGTGCCGTTGTCAGTGATGATCGAGTTCGGGATCCCGAAGCGGTAGATAATGTCGGTGAAGAATGCAACGGCTTCCTCGGAGCGGACCTTGACTACGGGTCGGGCTTCAATCCACTTGGAGAATTTGTCGACTGCTACAAGTAGGTACGTGAAACCCCGGGCGCCTGCCTGAACAGCCCGACTATGTCCAACCCCCATACCGCGAACGGCCAAGTAATGGAGATGTTCTGAAGCGCTTGCGCAGGAAGGTGAGTCTGGCGAGCGTAGAACTGACAACCTGCACAGCGTCGCACGATGTCCTTGGCGTCTGCCAGTGCCGTGGGCCAATAAAAACCTTGTCGGAATGCTTTTCTGACTAAAGTTCTTGCGGCGGTGTGATGTCCGCATGTGCCGGCATGGATTTCCTGAAGCAGGTCTCGGCCCTGGTCTCTCTGAATGCAGCGCATGGATATATCCGTTGCGCCTCGCTTGTGGAGCTCGCCGTCGATAAGGACGTATGATTTGGCTCGTCGCGAGATGCGACGCGCCTCTGTCTGGTCGAAGGGCAACTTCCCCTCGACTAGCCACTCAAGGATCGGAAAACGCCAATCAGGATCTTCTAAGTTCGGCTCTTGTGGTTGATCAATCTCCATGACCTCTGGTGCCTCGAGCTCTGGTGGTTGTTCCTCATCAACTCTAACGGACGGTGTGTGCTGGTCACTTGCAAATACGACATGTGGTACGGGCTTGCAGCTTGATGCTGCTTTGGCGAGGATGTCTGCAGCCTTGTTGTTGTCGCGCAACACATGATGGAGCTCGAGCCCATGGAACTTGTCTTCTAGCTGACACACAGCTCAGCAATAGGCCGTCATCTTCTCCTTCATGACTTGATCCACGACAAGCTCAGAGTCCCCACGGATCTCGAGGCGGCGGATTCCGAGCTCAATCGCGATCCGAAGGCCGTTGACGAGCGCCTCGTACTCGGCTGCGTTGTTGGAGGCGGGAAAATGCAGTCGAACCATGTACTCCATACGCACGCCCAGAGGCGAGATAAAGACAAGGCCTGCCCCTGCCCCCTCCTTCAGGACGGAGCCGTCGAAATACATTATCCACATCTCGTGCTCGATTGGTGCCGGTGGAGTCTGAATTTCTGTCCACTCAGCGATGAAATCTGCCAACACTTGTGACTTGATGGCACTGCGCGGTGCGTAAGTCACATTCTGTCCCATCAACTCGAGGGCCCACTTAGCTATCCTCCCCTCGGCCTCGGGATTCTGGATCACCTCCCCGAGGGGGTACTTGGACACCACCGTGATTGGATGCGAGTCGAAGTAGTGACGAAGCTTACGTTTGGTGATCAAGACAGCATATACGAGCTTTTGAATTTGAGAGTAGCGGGTCTTCGAGTCGGAGAGAACCTCACTTACGAAGTAGACGGGCCGCTGCACCTTGAGTGACTTCCCAGGCTCTTCTCGCTCTACGACCAGCACGACGCTCACGACCTGCGTTGTTGCAGCCACGTACAGGAGCATCTGCTCCTCTGGTATTGGTGACGTGAGCACGGGTGGACTCTTCAGGAGGTTCTTAAGTTTGTCGAGCGCTTCCTGGGCCTCGGGTGTCCAGGCAAAGTGGTTGGACTTTTTCATTAGACGGTACAGTGGCAAGCTGCGCTCTCCGAGTCGGGCGATAAACCGAATTAGAGCCGCGAGGCAGCCCGTGATACGCTACACGCCCTTCAGGTTCTGGATCGGCCCCATGTTAGTGATAGCTGAAATCTTCTCGGGGTTAGCCTCTATGCCGCGGTCAGACACGACAAAGCCAAGGAGCATGCCCCTTGGAACCCCGAAAACGCATTTCTCAGGGTTTAGCTTTACCCCGTGTTCTCTCAGCTTTGCGAACACTTCTGTAAGGTTGGGGATCAAGTCGCCCGTCCTCTTTGACTTGACGACGATGTCATCAACGTATGCCTCGATTATTCGCCCTATGAGATCACCGAAAACGAGTCGCATGCATCTTTAAAACGTAGCGCCCGCATTCTTGAGCCCGAACGGCATCGAGTTGTAACAATAAGCGCCAAAGGGTGTGATGAAGGACGTGGCGAGTTGGTCCGCTAGTACAGGGTTAGCTAGCCACTCGGGTTGGAACACTTCTTGGATGAACCCTGCACTAAGAAGCTTCTTGATCTCCTCGCCTATGGCCTTGCACTTGTTGTTGTTGAAGCGGCGCAGGCGCTGCTTGACTGGTTTCGATCCCGGCTTGATGTTCAGTTTGTGCTCGGCAACCTCTCTCGGGATCCCCTTCATGCCAGAGGGTTTCCATGCGAACACGTCGAGGTTCGCTTTGAGGAAGTCAACGAGCACGCTTTCCTATTTAGGATCGAGCGCCATCCCGATACGGAGCGTGCGGCCATCATCGGTGACAGCCACATACTTGACATCCTTGGCGGGCTCGAAAGAGCAGGCCGCTCTCTTGGATGACTCGGGGATATCTTGGTCCTCGGAGGGAGGCTCGGCGTGGAGCTTCTCGGACCGGATGAGTGTTTCAGCGAATTGAAAGCACTCAGTATCGCATTCGTATACGTACTGGAACGTAGTCCCCTTTGTGATGACCCCCTTCGGACTAGGGATCTTCAACTTGAGATACGTGTAGTTGGGCACGGCCATAAACTTCGCGTAGGCCGGCCTCCCGAGGATGGCGTGGTACGTCCCCAAGAACCCCACCACTTCGAAGGTGAGGGTTTCTGTGCGGAAGTTCCGCGACGTCCCGAACGTGATGGGTAGATCGATCTGCCCTAACGGGAGTCCATCTTTCCCGGGGATGACCCCGTGGAAAGGAGTCGGAGATGGGCGCAGTCGGGACCGCGAGATGCCCATGCTGTCGAGCATCGTCATGTACAGAATGTTGAGCCCGCTCCCTCCATCCATCAGCACCTTGTGAACCCGCTTCGTCCCGATCAGTGGAGCCACCACAAGGGGGTAGCTTCCTAGCTGTGGTACATGGTCGGGGTGGTCCGTTCGGTCGACGGTGATCGGAGTCTCTGACCACTTGAGGTACGATGGTGTCGCAGGCTCGGTGTTGTAGACTTCTCGCCTGATCAACTTCTCCTTACGCCTCGACGGTCGTCCCGGTGCTCCACCAAAGATCATGTGGACCGCTCCATCTTCACGGGGGAAAACAACCTCCTCGTCATCGTCATCGTTTTCGGGGGGTGGCGCGTCCTTCTTCGGGGGCTCTGCCGTCTTAGTCTTCAGCGTGCCGTTGACGTAGTTCTTCATCAGACGGCAGTCTTTGAGCGCATGCTTGACGGGCGTCTCGTGATGGGTGCATGGCACCTCCAAGAGCCTCTCAAAATGACCCCTCGGGAGGCTGTTCTGATTGTTCTTGGGGTGGGTAGCCTTGCGCTCGACCGCTGCAATGGTGTTGTCATCACGGCTTCGCTTGTCACCCTTCTTCTTCTTTTTGGACCGTGAGGAGGGCCCCTCACCACCGTCCACGACTTGCTTCCCCTTGCTCGGAGGGGGAATCATCGTTGCTGCTACTGCCTCCTCCCCATCAGCGTGGTTGGTTGCGATGTCGAGGAGCTCCCGATTAGTCCTCGGGGTCCTTCGCCCTAGCCGGTGGATGAGGGTGGTGTAGGTGGTGCCGTTCTGGAACGCCGAGATGGCGTCGTTGTCTGTCGCGGTGGGAAGCTCGGTGCAGCACCTTGAGAAACGCCTGACGTAGTCGCACAAGCTTTCCCCTGGCTGCTGCTTGCAGTTGCGCAGCTCTCACTGCTTGCCGGGCCGGGCGTACGTGCCTTGGAAGTTGTCGATGAAGGTCTCCCGCAGGTTCGTCCAGCTGTTGATCCTGCCTCGTGGCAGGTTTTCGAGCCAGGTCCGTGCAGAGTCGGCGAGGTGGACCGGCAGGTTCTTGATGATGAACAGGTCATCCGTTGCTCCATCTGCCCGACATGCGAGCCTGTAGTCTTCCAACCACACGCTAGGGTTGGTCTCCCCATCGTACTTGGGGACTGTCGTTGGAGCCCGGAACCGCGAAGGGAACTTTGCGTCCTGCACCTTCCGACCGAAGGCACGAGGACCCTTTGGGTCGGGCGACCGGCTGCGGTCACGATCTCCGTCGCTGTCGTAGCGTCCGTCACGCCTCTGGCTATGCCGTCGGCGTGAGCGGTGCTCGTCACGCTTGTCGCGGCCGTCGTCGTTGCTGCCGTAGCCGTAGTCGTAGTCGTTGTCGCCAGCGGTTCAGCAGCGAGCCTTGAGCGTGTCGCGAGCGTCGCGGTGGGGCCCCAGGCATGACTTGACTAACGGCTCACCGACCTCCCTGTCGCGTCCCTGGTGCCTGGACGGAGATGGGTCTTGGCGCCGTACGGACGATGCACCTCGCGCCTCGCGCGCGCGTGATGTCGAACTCTCAGCCTGTTGTGCGGCCGCCGTCTCGAGCAGGGTTTTGAGCTGCAGGCGAACCCTCTTCTCCTCGGGTGTGGCCGGCTCGGGACAGCCACGTAAGAGCATGGCTGCTGCCGCGAGGTTTTGCAACGCACGCCTGAAACGCGGCGTGCCATCATCGTCGACGGCAGCATCCTCGTTGATGCGCTGGTTCACATCGCGCGCTCGCACGCGAGCTTGCGGTACCGGCTGTTCTGCCTCTTGCTCGCGGAGTCATTCGCGCCGCTGGCTCTGCTGGGGCTCCTCCTCCACGCCGAGCGCTTGGTGGAGGTTCGCCAGCTCTTCGTCGAGCTGGCGCTTGGCCTCAGCGATCTCATCGAGGCGCGCCCGCCGCTGGGCGTCCCCGTTGCGGTGACGAGGGTTCTCCTCGCCGTCCGACGAGCTAGTGGCGGTGTGGGCCTCCAGGACGTTGCACTCTCGCGTGAAGTCTGGGAGGGGCGCCGGTGGCCCCCTCCGTGCAACCGCGGAGCCTGGGGCGACGTACGGCGCCCTCAGCTCGTTTACGTAGGCCGTCACCGGGTTATCAGGGAGGCCTGGTTGTCCACGGGGGTACATCGCGCTGTACCGCTCTATGAATTCCCTCCAGGTCAGTGGCTCGGACCCGCTGGCCTGAAAGGCGAGGTCGGTGAGGTAGAAGGCAGCGAGCCTGAAGCGCTCCTGCATCGGATTAGGCCCCAACATGGCCCTGATCGATTCGTCTGTGAAGCCACGGACGAAAGCTTCGCGCGCCGCTGCCTCCGTCGAGGCAGTGGTTCGTGCAGGTCGGGAGAAAGTCCTCCCGACGACAGACTCCGCCGGCCCGGTGTAGACGAAGCCGAGCGAGCCGAAAAGCATGGTGGCGCCGGGAGTCAGCGAAACCCCACGGCCCTCCATCCAGATCGCTGGTGTGGTTTGGCGAGACACACGTTGTGCCCCTACCTGGCGCGCCAACTGTCGGGGTTCTCTACCACCGGCTGTAGATTTGTATCGTATCGTGTGTCAGATTCGGATGGTCAGCACGGGAGACACAAGGGTTTTATACTGGTTCGGGCCTCCGAGGAGTAATACCCTACGTCCAGTTCCGAGTACTCGTGTTCCTGTGCCAGGGATGTTTGTAGTAGGGGTTACAAACTTGGTGGTCGGTTAGCCCCTCAAACGGTTGCACCCCTCCCCCTTTTGTAGATGCAAGGGCGAGGGGCAAAAGAGGGAAAACGAAAATATGCTACAGTGCTCCGGTGTTGTGAAGTCTTTTCCGTCATTGATGTTCGTCAGGTGGCATTGAAGGGAGCTGAGCTGTGGTGTCGCCAGAGGCCGCCACGTGTGCTGTTGCCACTGTTCGTTCAGGGCACTTGGCACCTCCTCCGAGTAGTTCACGTGGTGACTCATCCTTCTTGAGCATGTCTTAGGCCCGCCACGTTAGGGCCTAAGTGTTGGTAGGCGTTGTTTGTAGGTGGTAATCGAGTGCCTGTTCTGACGGGATGGCGTGCAGCTGGCGCTGGATGTGACGGCATGTCGGAGGTCGTGGGGGGTGCACTGTGCGGCATTAGGGCTCTTGTCAGTCCGGGTCGTCCTCCTGTCGTGCCAGCTGTTGACGGCTGTTAAGTGCTACTTTTACACCGTCAATACCTGCATAAAATAAATGTAAAAGGATCATCAACACTAGAATAGGGCTTGATACTAATGATTTGCACAAGTGTTGGTGTTTCTGGCTTTTGTTACAAGACGCACCGAAATACATGTTAAATGACATAGTTGAGAGCAAGTGCACCAATGGCATAGATATGGTATCATCATAAACAATCACAAATGCCAAATTGGTCTGTACCACTGCGATGGGCTCGTCGAGACGATCGAAATGGATATATCATTTGCCTGCATCGGAGTTCGTATGAAGAAGGTACGAAAAGGACAAAGTTGCTGACGCAGTGCTGACGTCATCCCGGGCCCGTGCTACACCGCCATGCATTCACACGTGGAAGTCAACCAGGGCAAGACACGTGGCGGGGGGCCATTGGGCAGCAGCTGCGCCGCAGCACGTCGCCGCGCGCGGGCAAGCGTGTCTCACCCGGCCACGTGTCGGCGCCCCGTTCGCTGGCCACCGGCGCCACGGATCGCATGCGTGGGCACGCGGATGGCCTGGCCCAGCCACGCGGTGGCCGTCCGTTGCGCCTAGCCCCCCTCACACGGATCACGCGCGTGAGCGCGCTGCCGTGCGCGGGAACCAGCCCGATCGGGACACGCGTCGCACAGCGACAGGCGCGGGGAGAGGCGGTGGCGCGACCCGCGGGGGTTCGCCCCGGTCCGGCCGGCCTGGTTCGCCGGTTCGCCCTTTTTAGGAGCGGTTTCCACTGCTGATTGCCTCGGATGCCCCGGTTCTTCATGGTTCTGCCCGGTTCTCGCCCCAGGAGACCGGTTCTGCGCAGGACACGTGTCACCACGCGATTGAGGGCGCCCAAGGCAGCTGCACAAGGCTCCTACCTCACTTGGCCTATAAATATGAGGAGAGGGGGCTAGAATAGAGACACATCCCATTCTCCTCCTCCTCTTTAGAAACACTTATTTCCTCCCTTGATCCATGTGGGTGAGAGTAGGTGCTAGGTAGAGTGTGGTGTTGGTGAGGGTGTCATGTTCTTCAATTAGAGCAAAGTAAGTATTCTTGTATTCTCCAATTAGACTAAAGTGTTATTCTTGCAAGAGTGACATGTTCTTGAGTTCTTCGTTCGTTCATCATTTAGAGGCTGTGTTCTTCATGAACACGCTTCCTCGATCTAGTTGACGAACTAGTTACTCACACTTTTGTGTTTGTTCATAAGTTAGAGGCTCGTGTTCTTCACGAACACGACCCTTTGATCATTTGTTACAAGTGCATAAGTTTGCATTCTATTTGTGTGAATTATCCCGTTAGATCTTATTGGAGTACATTAATATGCTGGCATTCGTTCTTCCTATCATCTGTGTGATCCTGTGGTAAGTGAGATTAGCTCGAAGCTCGCGGGTTCGTCGCTCCATATTTATACGGAGTGCTATAGTGTTTCTACGGGATATCAGACGTAGCCGTGCTATAGTAGTAATCGGTGGTGTAGACGTGGTGTCTAGACTACAGGTTATCCTTCGAATGCCCTGTATCCCACGGTTTGTCTTGGGGTAGGCCGCGGTAGTGACAGTCGTTGGACCCTCTGAAATCCCCCACGTTCAGATACAGCGTGTAGGCAACCCTTTGCCGTGAACCAACTGTTATAACCAGGAGGGGCCGGTGTCCGAAGCGAGCATAATTGCTTGCTCTTCTCCTTTGGGATCAGTATTCATAGGAAGCGCCTCATCATCTCTCAACCTTAGCTAGGGGCTTGGTGTCCTTGGACCGTTCATCTAGGGTAGAAGGTAGTGCACATCGTTCCTTGGATTCGATACCCTTTGGAATACTCCTTTGGGGAAGTGCTAAAGCGGTATTTCCGTGTGCTTGCGGTATACCCGGTTGCTCTTATACGTTCCCTCTAGGTGTACAACTAGTGGTGACGTTAAGAAACGCCAACAAGCATTCCTGGCGCCGTTGCCAGGGAACGGTTGTTGTATCTATCTTCGAGCCTAGTGGTCCTCGTATCTTTTGTTTTTTATTTTTGTTCTACCTTTACCCCCGTTACCTATCGAGATATCCTTTTTGTTTCTTTCCTTCTAACTTTACCCCCGTTACCCATGGAGAAGCTTTCCTGCAATAGCATCTCTACCCCTAGGGGCGAGTTCGTCTTAGAGAAACCATCATCTTCTTCATCTAGCTGTGAGCTTCGTCTCGACTTTATAGCCATGGTTCGGAATCGACCTTTCTCTGGTGCCATCAGTGATGATCCCCATGGTCATTTAAAGGAGTTCGAAGAACTGTGTTCGTGCTTGGTAATCCCAGGCATGACACAGGAAACTTTGAGGTGGAAGTTGTTCCCTTTTTCTCTTGTAGACAGAGCGGAACAATGGTACACCCGCACGATAGAGAGTGTAGACAATTGGGAAGAACTACGAGATGACTTTTGTCACTCATTCTCCCCTTTTGAACACTTAGATTCGCTACCGTGTGAATTCCGTGAATTTGAGCAACTAGAGTGCGAGTCTATAGGTGCAGCTTGGGCTAGGTTCTCACACCTGTTGGAGCTTAACTCAGACTTGTCTATACCCGATAATGTGTCTTTGACCATCTTTCATGGGATGATAGACATGGAATCTGCATTTGAGCTCGACCTTGTAGCTGGAGGTTCATTCAGAACCCAAACTCCAACGGAAAGAAGAGAGACCCTAGAATACTTCTTAGAAACCTCTTCTTCCCATCCCAGATACAATGATCTCCATCAAGAATCAGAGTCGATCCAAGAGAGTCTCCTGATAGATGAATTTGAGCTTTCACCTTGCACATCTAATGATTCGTCTAGAGAGCCTTCTCCCGAACCACGAACACCAAAGGGAGAAGAAATTCAACCTTTGGAGTTCTCTTCTCGATTTGAGGGTGATCCTTCTCGGAACATCATAAATACCTCAGATCGTTCTTGGCACGAGGAGCCTACGACATCGTTGGACTTTGATGAGATTCTCGATGAAGTTTGGAATCATGGGGCAAAAGTGGATTGGTCATCAAAGCCTGTTTCCGAAATAATTCGGGTCAGCTCGACTTCCACGACCATCCATTGCTCCATGAGGGGAAACACCGTAGATGCTGTTCATGACCCTGCTGCTGGAGCTTGCATCATATCAAAGTACCTTTTGGACACTCTGGTGGGTGACATGCCCCTCACCCCGACTGATAGTTATTTCCAAAGTCCTAGGTGGACAAAATATATTTTTCCATGTCGAGGGATTGCTAGGGACGTGCCAATCATCATAGACAAGATCGAGGTGCACTTAGATTTTCACATCTATGACATCATGGATTTCGATCTTCTTCTGGGCTTCCCATTGGATGAACTTCTTGATAAATCTCAAGGAAGCCTAGATGTAAAGCTTAGGGAAACCGCTCCTACCATGTCCATCTCTTGTCATGAACATTCCATGGTAGAGCCTCTTCCCGAGCAAAATCCGCTCGAGACGATAATGCATGTATCTCCGTTCGCATCATCCGAGCCTGTTTTGATTGAGGTTGTAGACTTCTCTACTCCTCAAGGGGATGACTCGGGAGATCCTCACCTCTGTGGAGGCGAACAATCATCATCTATCTCGACCGAGTTTCAGCCTCTTCTCGCTGGCCCCTACTATGTTGTTTTCGATTATGATCGAGAGTCAACATCTTGCCTCCACGATGCATCTCTTGAGACGGGAATGGAACCTTTTGAGGTACTGACTCTGGAGTCCGGAGGAAAGAATTCCACACACGAGCATGGTAGCTTCATTCTTGATCTACCATACAGACCATGCTCGCATCATGTCCCTCCAGAGTCAGACTTGCTTAGTGCGCTGAGCACACATGAAGGCTGCAATCACCTTATGGTCCTCTTTTGTAGGGAGTTCAGAAGGTTGGTTGTAGATGTATATGTCTATCATAAGCATATCAGATTTCGTGTGTGCACTGTGGCACTAACCTTGCAGCTAAAGCTTCACTGATACATCAAGGATTGGTGGTGAGACGGGAATGACACCACCAACGATAGCTGCAAGATGAAGTTCCCATGGTCGAGCTTATGACCAATAAATAAACAAAGCACTACCAGGAGATAGCCTGGATTAGCTTAGGTTTTATTTCCCTTTTCGAATAAAAGCAAGAACATGTTTTTAGGATAAGTCGTCCTTCGGGTATTTTTGGTCACTAACCTTTCAGGTGGAGATTGAAAAGAAAGATGGACAGGTGATGCCTACGAACATGTGAGCCACATCAGCTGCAACACCTAGATAAGCTTTGGTGAGGGAACATTTACAAAAGGAAGCTTGATCACCACACACTTGAGTTTGTTGCCTAGCAATGCAAACTTCAAGTATGGGGGAGGTATGTGAGCACCCTGAGTAAAGTTCCTCCTCTACCAAATCTTATCCTGGTGTGAAGATGATGTCAGCTCTTGCATCTTGCCCACTAGCTAGGTAAGTCCTGCTTTTGACATTAAACAAAGCCCTTCCGGGAGGTTCCCGAGGTTCACTGTTTTATGCTCATGCTTATAAGCCTCTTTTGATGAAAAGCTTGATCATGCATGCATGTTTCCTTTATCTTTGTTCGTATGCTCTAGTTTGGATGTATGCTCGAGTTTACATTCATAGACTGTTTTAAATTAAGCATGGTGCTTAGGTTAAAACGGTCTTCTTCAATCAAAACAAGACATGGTGCCGAGTTTTGATTGATGAACCTTGGAGTTATACTTTCATGGATATTGGATGCATGTATGCGGACTAACCCTTGCAGGAAATCATTGATTCCAAATGGGTAAGTCATTAAGCTAGACTCAAATGGGAAGGTAAGTTGAGGTGTCAGATTCATGTTGCACAACATACAAAGGTGGTACATATGACCTCTCAAAGGTCCAAGGTAAGTATATTCCCCTTTGTGCATAAAGTGTAATATTGGTCTAATCCTTTTGAGCAAATGACACGGTGACAATAAAAAAACCCCAAAAATATTTACTTTTGAATAAAGGCTCTATGGTTCTCGAACCAGTAGAGTCCATCTTTTGTTTCCACTTTTGCTTGAAGAACAACACCAGTACAAGCACCAGTGTGGGGGAGTTCTCTCAACCTCATCATCAACATATCCACCTGAGAACTCCCACACAAAGGGCTGCACGACATCGACTATGCCTTCATGATAAGGACAAGGTAAACTAGAGTGAGCTGGCTATCCCACGGGTCAGTCAAATCACCACTAGTCTTCCTTGTTCCTCATATCCTTCAGGAGCGATGGTACGTGCACCCTTCATCTCACTCTCTACCTTTGAGTTCGAATGATCTTCAATTCTTATCCAATAAATCAAACTCAAATATCGGTGTTTTGTTTGCTCTCCATGATTCCTGTGGTTGGCTTGCATATGTTTTATTCCTTGCTTATTATCTTGACGCTTGTGAACAAATATCATTATGAAACTCATGCTTATCTAAGTAGTTGGCGTTTGTGATATGGTTTGATGATATGATCTTCGCTCTTTATGTTTGAGTGCTTGAGAATTTTATTTGAAAAATCATAAAACCCTTTGCAAAACTACTCTTTGATATGCCACAGTCCTACCAAAGCCATATGATGTTTATAGTTGAAAACCTTATACTCATATGCTGCTTGTTATTGCATTGAGCTTTGTCAAATTCTGTGACCCTTGTGAGAATTCTCCTCATTACCTTCATGTTCAAGATTTATGTGCACACCACCATTTCCCCCTTGCTATGCTTCTACACTGGAAGTTAGCATTGTATCATTCATCCATTCCATGAAAATAAGGCTCCATATGTGTTGATCTCTCCCTCCTAGTTTTTGTTACACAAGAGACATGGCTGTCGGAAAAAAAATGGACACATGAAGGTCCAGGTATTGAAAAAAAGAGTTGGACACATGAAGGTCCACAAGGAAAAAAAATTATAGAGATAGCCATGTTCTCAAAAGATTTTTATACAAGAGGGAGAATCATGCAAAAAGGAGTTTCATAATTTAGATGGTAATAACTAGTGTCCATTCCGGGGCTAGTATCCACCTTACCATCTACCGACTCTCATCATACATGTATGGTAATATCTAGCACCCATTCCAGGCCTAGTATCCACCTTACCATACTCGCTATGCCCATACACGTGCACATCTTGATTTGATTGTGTAATTTGATTTTCTCTGTGTATCTAGTCTTTGACTTTGCAATATATGTGATACAAGTATGCCTTATCCTTTATCCTACCCTGGGCTCCACATATAGCCATCATTAGAAGTAGGGTGAAGAAAGACAATCTAATGCCTCGGTGAGGACGTATACACATTGAGCGATCTGAGAGAATTAAATGAGGAGCTAAGCAAGGTTTGTTTTGAAAATTTATTGCAAAACCCCAAGTTACTTAACATAATGAGCAGGAGTGATTTGAATCATTACCGTTCCATCCTTCAACTACCCAAGATAGCATGATAGACACTTCAGAGTTCACAAGTATAAGGTATGGTTTGGAATATCTCTTATGCTCGCTCCATACCTTCGGATTTTATATCTCACCTTGACCTGACTCCCTTCACTCGGGACGAGCAAAGGTCAAGTGTGGGGGAGTTGTTGACGGCTGTTAAGTGCTACTTTTACACCGTCAATACCTGCATAAAATAAATGTAAAAGGATCATCAACACTAGAATAGGGATTGATACTAATGATTTCCACAAGTGTTGGTGTTTTTGGCTTTTGTTGCAGGACGCACCGAAATACGTGTTAAATGACATAGTTGAGAGCAAGTGCACCAATAGCATAGATATGACATCATCATAAACAATCACAAATGCCAAATTGGTCTGCACCACTGCGATGGGCTCGTCGAGACGATCGAAATGGATATATCATTTGCCTGCATCGGAGTTCGTATGAAGAAGATACGAAAAGGACAAAGTTGCTGACGCAGTGCTGACGTCATCCCGGGCCCGCGCTACATCGCCATGCATTCACACGTGGAAGTCAACCAAGGAAAGACACATGGCGGGCGGCCATTGGGCAGTAGCTGCGCCGCAGCGCGTCGCCGCGTGTGTGCAAGCGCGCCTCACCCGGCCAAGTGTCGGCGCCCGGTTCGCTGGCCACCGGCGCCGCGGATCACGCGCGTGGGCACGCGGATGGCCTGGCCCAGCCACGCGGCGGCCATCCGTTGCGCCTGGCCCCCCTCACGCGGATCACGCGCGTGAGCGCGCTGCCGTGCGCGGGAACCGGCCCGCGGGGAGAGGCGGTGGCGCGACCCGCGGGGGTTCGCCCCGGTCTGGCCGGCATGGTTCGCCGGTTCGCCCTTTTTAGGAGAGGTTTCCACTGCAGATTGCCTCGGATGCCCCGGTTCTTCACGGTTCTGTCCGGTTCTCGCCCCAGGAGACCGGTTCTGCACAGGACATGTGTCACCACGCGATTGAGGGCGCCCAAGGCAGCTGCACAAGCCTCCTACCTCCCTTGGCCTATAAATATGAGGAGAGGGGGCTAGAATAGAGACACATCCCATTCTCCTCCTCCTCTTTAGAAACACTTGTTTCCTCCCTCATGTGATCTCTCATGGATCAAATGAGTTGATCCATGTGGGTGAGAGTAGGTGCTAGGTAGAGTGTGGTGTTGGTAAGGGTGTCATGTTCTTCAATTAGAGCAAAGTAAGTATTCTTGTATTCTCCAATTAGGCTAAAGTGTTATTCATGAAAGAGTGACATGTTCTTGAGTTCTTCGTTCGTTCATCATTTAGAGGCCGTGTTCTTCATGAACACGCTTCCTCGATCTAGTTGACGAACTAGTTACTCACGCTTTTGTGTTTATTCATAAGTTAGAGGCTCGTGTTCTTCACGAACACGACCCTTTGATCTTTTGTTACAAGTGCATAAGTTTGTATTCTATTTGTGTGAATTATCCCGTTCGATCTTGATGGAGTACATTAATACGCTGGCATTCGTTCTTCCTATCATCTGTGTGATCCTGTGGTAAGTGAGATTAGCTCGAAGCTCGTGGGTTCGTCGCTCCGTATTTATACGGAGTGCTATAGTGTTTCTACGAGATACCAGACGTAGCCGTGCTATAGTAGTAATCGGTGATGTAGACGTGGTGTCTAGACTATAGGTTATCCTTCGAATGCCCTGTATCCCACAGTTTGTCTTGGGGTAGGCCGCGGTAGTGACAGTCGTTGGACCCTCTGAAATCCCCCACATTCGGATACAGCGTGTAGGCAACCCTTTGCCGTGAACCAACTGTTATAGCCAGGAGGTGCCGGTGTCCGAAGCGAGCATAATTGCTTGCTCTTCTCCTCTGGGATCAGTATTCATAGGAAGCACCTCATCATCTCTCAACCTTAGCTAGGGTCTTGGTGTCCTTGGACCGTTCATCTAGGATAGAAGGTAGTGCACATCGTTCCTTGGATTCGATACCCTTTGGAATACTCCTTTGGGGAAGTGCTACAGCGGTATTTCCGTGCGCTTGCGGTATACTCGGTTGCTCTTATACGTTCCCTCTAGGTGTACAACTAGTGGTGACATTAAGAAACGCCAACACCAGCTGCAGTCTTTGCATGTCGTGGAAACCGGCGTCACGCGTGTCGTCGCGAAGAAGCTCGAGGGGCTGGGGCGGCGCCACGTTCGTGTGGAGCCCCAGACCCACGCTCCACCTCCCCCGTGTGGACCCCGCCTTAGTCGGAGACGGAGGTTACTCGTGCGAACAGGTAGTCGGAGGCGAGGCGGAGCGTACTCGGAGACGAAGCGTCCTCGTGCGAGGCGGAGGGTACTCGGGCGAGACGGAGATTACTCATGCGAGGCGGAGAGTACTCGTGCGAGGCGGAAGATACTCGGAAGTGGGGAAGTCTTGTCAGTGAGGGTCTTGACGAAGATCTGCATCCTTCCCTGTCCTGGATCTTAGCCTTGACTTTGTTAATGGTGTCAGAGGACTCCATCTCTAGGGGGATTATCTTGTTGCTTAGGGGGCCCTAATCCAGGCCCTCGTCACATATTGTCTATATTTCTTTAAATGCCTTCCATGTGACTGACCCACTGTTTCCACTTACAGGTTGGATCGATATAAGGAAGAGTTGGTGTTCATCGTATCGATGATGCACAACAAAGCAACCGTTTCACTTTCAAATGTCACAGAGAAGTAAATGATATATTCTCTTCACTGAACTTCCATCTGTAAGATTTGTCTCTCCTTACTCATTTTATAATTATATGTGCGGCTTATAGTATTGTTTCAAATTTCTTACCATATGTTACTGCAAACTGTACATATGCAATATACATGCTGGGTTTTAGTACGTTGTCTCCAATCTCAGTTCATTTGTTGAATAGCATAACCTCAACCTCTTGTCTTACATACAATGTTATACTACAGTTTAAGTTATGTACAACCATACACTTCAATCATAAGCACTATGTTTGTTTGTTTGTATGACTGTCAATTATCTGCCCAGCTGAGCATACTCCTCCACAATGGACGGGCATCAATACTTGCAAATCGGGGATCCTGATACAGATTATGCTCTGAACATGGCCATTAAGTTGGCTGCAGCCGCCTTGGGTCTGGCACAAGCAGCTATTAGGGAACAACGGGAAGAAGAAGAGCCATCGACAGCATGCATGTCAGCACCGCTTGTTCCCAAACTCACTGGAAAACAATGGGTACATCAGACCTTGGCAGATGAGACAAGGTGCTTTTACAACTTTCGTATGAAACCGGCACACCTACTTAGGCTCCATGAGACCTTAGTGAACGAGTATGGGTTGTGTGGTACAGGGCAAACAGGGTCACTTGAAAAGTTAGCAATATTTGTGTGGACCCTAGCTCAACAGGCTGGCTGTAGGCTTGGAAAGGATAGGTTTGAGAGGTCAGTAGCCACCATTTCGTGCAAGATGACGGAGATGGCAGAAGTGTTCACAAGGTTTGCTTACGATATCATAGGGCCTTTAGATCCAACTTACTCTAGTGTCCATGAAGATTTGAGAGAGTTCGAACCATACTTTGATGGGTGCATCGGGGCTTTGGATGGCACTCATATAGATGTTATTGTGAACAAGGGTAGGAAGGAAGATTACAGGAATAGGCACGGAGATACAACAATCAATGTACTAGCCATAGTGGACATGGACATGAGTGAGGACTAGGTGTGTCCGAGGACCAGTGGAGGGTCGCTCCTTAGTGATGAGTGATTGACAACGTTGTGTGGACTGATGCTTGGCTAAGTGTGCAGGTACAGGTTGCGGCTTGACTCGTGTCGGTGCAGGTGAAGAACAAGCGCGAAAGGCCTTAGCCGTGGCAGCCTCCGAGTGATGGAGAGGCAAGTAGGCTTGGTTCGATGGACCCGGTGGCCGATAGGGTCAAGTGCGAGCCGTGCAGTGCAAGACTGGCAGGCTGAAGTCATGAACATAGGCCGGTGCAAGGTAGCGGATCGAGGTCGAAGCTTGCACGCGGGGTTTGTTGGTTTGCCCACAAAACCATCAGTGGACGGTTTCTTGGTTTGGGCCACAAAACCAAGCCCGGAGGCCCGAGCCGACAGAGACGGTGATCCGGGAGCTTCGGGAAGCTTCGAGGCGGAGGGCACGTGGCGTGATCACGGGGTTTGCGTCGATGTGAAGCGAAGCCGCGGTGGAAGCGTGTCCGTCCGATGAAGACTTGACCAAAATGCCCCTGAGGGGTTGTATCTTCATTTCAAGTTGTAGGGGTAGCGTGGTCATTTACCTCCCTCCGATGGACTTCGTATAAATAGCGGAGAGGTGGATGGCATCTCTCTCTCTTGGACTCTAGGGCTTTCTCCCCCGGTAGAATTTTCTGAACTGCTTCTTTTCCCTTTGTATTCCTTAGGCTAGATTCTTGTATAGACTCTGACCTCTGGATGTATGGAAGCATTCGGTGTTGCGGTGATCTCCTAGTCCTCTGTGATTTTCGTGTCTTTTTCGTGGCTATTTTTGGGGAGTTTCGTTCTTCGCTTGATTCTTGGTGGTTTCTTGTGTGATCCGCGATTCCCGGTGATTTAGGGAGTTAGAGGTCGAGATTTTTGGGGCATAGCATCCTTGTGTGACGTTTGTCATCTCCCCAAAATCTTGTCTCAAGAGCTTCAACCGTTTGGGAGATCCGGTGATGAGTTCTTGGAGTTGACCCCGCGGGTCGGGCGTTTTTCTGCTCTGTCCGCACCTGGCGGACGGTCCGTGAGGTCCGTGCGGACGGACCGCGAGGCCCTGATAGTTCGGCTGTTCTTCGTGTTCTTGAGCGTCTTTCGTTTGATCCGTTGAGCCGGTTGGCTTTTGGTGCGCGAAGTTCGCGGACGGTCCGTACTCAATTGCTGGACGGTCCGTGACGAGGCGGACGGTCCGCGGGTCCATCACGGACGGTCCGTTTTTCTCGGTGCGCTACTGGAGGTTCTGGTGGCTTTTTCGGACAGTCCGCCGAGCCTCTGCGGACGGTCCGCGCCCTCCTCGCGGACAGTCCGCCTGGTCTTCCCGGACAGTCCGTCAGGGACTTCGCAGCAGTGCCTAAGTCCTTTGGTTCTTGCTTTGGTGCTTCCGCTCTTCGCTCCTAGGCTTGTTGGTTGATCTTCTAGGCTTGTGTGTACCTTGTTTGGAGCTTCCTTTGTGTGCGTGAGAATTTGGAGTGGCAATCGGGGTATAGGCCGAGTTCGACCTTCAGGAAGAATTTTTATCGGCTCCCATTCACTCCCCCCCCCCTCTCTGGTCGCTCTATTCGGTCCTTCAATTGGTATCAGAGCCGGTTACGGATCTTCTTGATTCTAACCAGTTTAAGATCCAAAGATGGGCGATTACGGTAAGGGGTCGGGTCCTCCGCACTTTGATGGCAAGAATTACCCGATGTGGGAGAGGCGCATGGGCGCGTTTTTGCGAGGGAAGGGAACTCTCATCTGGGAGGTCACTCAAAATGATCAATATGTCATCGCAGATAGTTTTCTGCTTCCAGGATCGCGGGACATGTTTGAGGCCAACAGCAAGGCCGTTGATTACTTGTTCTGTGCTCTCTGTGCCTCGGAGTTTGATCGAGTGTACGGAGAGGATGTGGCCGGAAAGATTTGGCTCAAGTTGAGAAATGCTCATGTTGGCAATGCCCAAGTGCAAGCCCATTTGTTTTCCACTTACCGGAGAGAGTACGAGAACTTCACTCATCTCCCCGGTGAGTCGACCGATGCTATGTTTCAGCGCTTCACTTGCATAGTCAACAACATGAGGGCCAATGTGACAGTGCTCCCATACACGGATCATGATCAAGCTATCAAGCTTTTGCATGCCCTGGATAGGTCTATGTGGAGTGCCAAGGTCGAGGTCATTGAGGAGTCGAGCGTGTATGATACGCTTACGCTGGATGAGCTGTTTTTTAAGCTCAGGTCTTCAGAGGTTGATCGTGGCTTGAGAGCCAAGAGCGAGAGCCCTACTGATCCTCATAGTTTGGCTCTTGTCTCCGGGACAAGGTCTAACGCTAACACCGGTGGTTTCTCTTTGTCTTGTCTTGTGTCTTTGCCAGATGAGGACTTTGAGGTGCTGAGCGAGGACAATCTCACCTTGTTGAGCAAGAGGTTTGGGCGGATGTACGAGAACCGCAAGAATGCAAGGCGGAGCTCAGGGATGTGCTATCGGTGCGGGAAGCACGGGCACTTCATCGCCGAATGCCCTGAAGCCATGGAGATCAAGAACGACTACAAGGGCAAGCCCAAGCACGACTACAACAAGCACCGCTCCCGGAACGACTACAAGGACAAGCACAAGGACAAGGGCGAGAGAAGGCACAAGAAGAGTGGCGGCTACAAGAAGAAGACCGCTCGAGCGATGGTGGCCGGAGTGAGCGACATCGACTCGACATCAAGTGATGCTTCTTCCGACTCGAGCAGCGAGGAAGAGCAAGAGAAGCGCAAGGACAAGCGGCACACGGGCAAGAACTTCACCTGCCGAAGCTTCGTCGCACAAGGAGGCTTTTGCGGCATGGCGCACTCCAAGAAGGGTGGGAAGCACAGCTCGGATTCGAACTCCGACTCAGATGAAGAGGTACGACAAGATCCCAACTTCTTGCTAGAGGAGAATGCTAGGCTCAATGAGTTACTTGATAACCGTGATGATGTGCTTAGAAAGACCAACAAGGAGAAGAGGGAATTTAGGTCTTTGTTGGGTGATGCTAAGGATAAGATTGCTGAGCTTGAATCCTTGCTTGTGGATGCTAGAAATGAAATAAGTGCTTTGAAATCTGCTCCTGTGGTGTCGGATGAGATTGATTGTGGTGACTGCTCAGTTTTTCTTGCTGATTTGACTGCTCTCAAGGAGAAGCATGCCTCTACTTTGGAGGAACTAGATGTGGTTAGGATTGAGTGTGATGAATTGAAGTCTAGGCCAGCTTTACTAGGTGCTTGTACCTCATGTCCTGTTTTGCATGCTAGGCTAGATGAGTCTCACACTAGAATTGTTTCTCTTGAGGCGGCATTGAAATCTCCTCTTCCTACATCATGTTCAACCTGTGAAATGCATGCTTTGAAAAACATGGAACTAGCACACTATGTTGATCGTCTGCAGGATGAAAATGATGAATTGAGAAAAATGATGGGGTGGTTGTCTGGGCATGAGCCACAATTGAGTTTGATGTTGGCTCAGTTCAAGAGGTTTGATGGTCAGGCGTTGGGGGCTGACAAGTGTGGTGAGAAGAGTGGTGAGGGAGAAGAGAAAGCTGGAGAGATTCCTATTCCACCACACACCACACCCATGAACAAATTTGCACCCAAGCCAAACCATCTCAGAAACAAGTTAGACACAACCTCAGATCCTCCAGTGTTCCCCCACAAATCTGAGAACTACCAGAAACCCATCAAGTTTGTGAGCACCCAGGGGAGTGTCTTTGGTGGGAAGTCAGGAGAGAAAGCTGGAGAGAAGCTTGTAGAGAAACCACAGCCTAAGCCAGTGTCGATCCGCTTCCATTGTGAGTATTGTGGGAGGGATGGGCATAAGGATGAGTTCTGTTTCCGGAGGAAGAGAGATGAGAGGTTTGCTAGGGATATGGCAAACAAGGACAGGTACCACCTTGCTCGTGGTGTGCCTGAGCCTCGTAGAGGGCCTCTACCTAGGGGTGAGGTGTATGTGCGTACAGTTCCCACTCGTGGAGGTGGAGGTGGTTTCCCTCAGAGAGATAGGCGTGTTGGGTTTGGGCGTGGTGAGTTGGCTCGACGTGCTCCTTCTCGTGACCGTTACGAGTTTGGGAGGCACGATCGGAGTTTTGGGTCTCAGATGGACTACGGGCCACATTTTCCTCCTCGTGGTGCGCGTACTCCTCCAGTGAGACGTGACAGGTCCTTTGGTGGTAGGCGTGAGAGGGCTCCGCCTAGAGGTTTTGGGAGGATGGATTTTGCTAACCCTTCTTTTGAGCAAATGGCTCAGCACTGGTTTGACTCTTTTGGTACTAACCCCAGTGTTGAGTCGCTTGCTCATTCTCGTCCTCGTTTTTGATTACAGGTGGGAGGCTTGGAGGACTTTTGGTTGATCGACTCCGGTTGCTCACGACACATGACCGGAGATCGTGGGTGGTTCTCCAGCTTCACCCCGGTAAGTACTAGGCAGTACATCACTTTCGGGGACAATGGGAGAGGACGAGTGCTTGCTGAAGGTATGGTGAAGGTGAGTAGCAAGGTGACCTTAAGAAGTGTGGCCCTTGTCAAGTCACTTGGATTTAACCTGTTGTCAGTATCTCAATTACTTGACGAAGGTTTTGAGGTTCGTTTTAAGTCGGGTGCTTCTCGTGTGCTTGATTCTCGAGGCGATCTTGTCTGTACGATTGTCCCCGAGGGTCAAATCTTTCGTGCCGACTTTTCCCAGTCTGTTGGTCCTCCTCGATGCTTTGTTGCTGGCGTTTCGACTGAGCTTTGGAAATGGCATAGGAGGTTAGGACACTTGAGCTTTGAGTTGCTTTCCCGCTTGAGTGGTCTTGATCTTGTCCGAGGATTGCCTAGGTTGAAATTCGAGAAGGATTTGGTTTGTGCTTCTTGTCGGCATGGAAAGATGGTTGCTGCTTCTCACGCCCCTCTGACTGCGGTCATGACCGAGCGACCTTGTGAGCTGTTGCACATGGATTTGGTTGGGCCAGCTCGTGTTCGCTCTGCTGGTGGGAAGTGGTATGTTCTTGTGGTTGTCAATGATTTTTCGAGGTACTCTTGAGTTTTTTTTTGGAGAATAAGAGTGAGACATTTGGCTTTGTTCGGGACTTGATCTTGAGGTTGAAGAATGAGAGACATGGTGATGCCATTCGAGCTATACGCAGTGACAATGGCACGGAATTTAAGAACTCTCATTTTGATGCCTTTTATAGTGATCTTGGTCTCGATCATTAGTATTCTTCTACATACATCGCTTGCCAGAATGGTGTAGTAGAGAGGAAGAACCGGACCCTTTGTGAGATGGCCAGGACGATGCTCGATGAGCATAGGACTCCTAGGCGTTTCTGGGCCGAGGCGGTCAATACCGCTTGCTATGTCTCAAATCGCATCTTCCTTCGTGCCTTTACGAAGAAGACCTCTTATGAGCTGATGCATGGCCGACAACCCAAGGTGAGTCACTTTAGAGCTTTTGGTTGCAAGTGTTTCATTCTGAAGAAGGGCAAGTTGGATAAGTTTGAGTCTAGATGTTCGGATGGTATTTTCCTTGGGTATGCGATTCACTCTAGAGCATATCGTGTGCTCAACCTTGATACTAACCGAATCATGCAGACTTGCGAGGTAACCTTCGACGAGACACAGCCATGTAGCTCTTCTGCTTTTGAGTGTGCAGGTGACGATGAGATTGGAGCGAGGATCTTTGAGGATGAGAAGGATGGAGATGGAGACGACGACGATGATGATGGTGGTGCTCCCGTGGCTGATCGTGTACACGCTACTTCCACTACTACGACGACGATCGAGGATGGACCATCCCCTACACCCACTACGACTGAGGCTGTTCGAGTGGAGGCTGATGCTGAGGGGGAGATTGTGTCCAGACGTGAGGCTCCCCGGCGTGTACAAGTTGATCACCCACCGACGACGATCATAGGCGACCTTCATGAACGTACTACACGGTCGAGGTCAAGGAATACTTCTCATTTCGCTCACTCTGCTTTTGTTGTGTCGTTTGAGCCCAAAGATATTCGACACGCTTTGTCTGACGAGAATTAGGTGAATTCCATGCATGAGGAGTTGGAAAACTTTGAGAGAAACCAAGTCTGGGTGTTAGTCGATCCACCGCCAAATTGCCGTCCCATATGTACCAAGTGGGTGTGGAAGAACAAAGAGGGTGAGAATGGGATGGTTGTGAGAAACAAGTCGAGGTTGGCGGCGCAGGGCTTCAACCAGAAGGAGGGGATAGACTATGAGGAGACATTTGCTCCTGTGGCCCGTTTGGAGGCAATTAGGATCCTTCTAGCCTTTGTCGTGGCTAAAGGGTTCAAGTTGTACCAAATGGATGTCAAGAGTGCTTTCTTAAATGGGGTGATAGAGGAAGAAGTGTATGTGAGGCAACCCCCGGGGTTTGAGAGTGAAAAATACCCACACCGTGTATACAAACTCCAGAGAGCACTCTATGGGTTGAAACAGGCACCTAGAGCTTGGTATGGCAGGTTGAGAGGGTTTTTGCTGAGTAAGGGGTTTGTGATGGGCACAGTTGATAAGACCCTGTTTCTCCTTAAGCATGGGAATGACCTTTTGATTATTCAGATATACGTGGATGACATAATCTTTGGTGGCTCTTCTCATGATCTTGTTGCCAGATTTGCAGATGACATGAGCAAGGAATTTGAGATGTCCATGATGGGTGAGCTGCAGTTTTTCTTGGGCCTCCAGATCAAGCAGTGCAAGGACGGGACGTTTGTACATCAGGCGAAGTACACCAGGGACATGGTGAAGAAGTTTGGCATGAACGACTCCAAGCCGCTGACTACACCGATGAGTACAACTACGGCTTTGGACGCGGACGAGGACGGCGAACCCGTGGACCAGAAGGAGTACCGGAGCATGATCGGCTCCCTCCTCTACTTGACAGCGACGAGGCCAGACATACAGTTCAGCGTGTGTCTGTGCGCTCGTTTTCAGGCTTCACCGAGGACTTCACATCGGCAGGCTGTCAAGCGGATTTTCAGGTACTTGAACTACACTCCTGAGTTTGGTCTTTGGTACTCTGCCTCCTCGACACTCAGACTTCACGGGTTTTCCGATGCTGATTTCGCTGGGTGTCGATTGGACCGCAAGTCTACCTCTGGGTGTTGTCAGTTCCTTGGTTCTTCTTTGGTCTCTTGGTCATCTCGCAAGCAATCCAGTGTAGCCCAATCCACCACCGAGGCTGAGTATGTAGCTGCTGCTAGTTGTTGTTCCCAGCTGCTTTGGATGACCTACACCATGAGTGATTTTGGAGAGGAGTGCTCCCAGGTTCCACTTTTCTGTGACAGTACCAGTGCCATAAGCGTAGCCAAAAATCCTGTCCTCCACTCCAAAACGAAACACATAGAAGTGAGGTACCACTTCGCGAGAGACAATGTTGAGAAGGGAAACATATATCTTTGTCCTATGTCCCTACCCAAGACCAGCTAGCTGACATTTTCACCAAACCGCTTGACCAAGTCACTTTCACTCGCTTGCGGGGTGAACTTGGGGTGTGCTTTCCTTTCTAGCTGGGTCTTGGAGCTTCTCATGTATATATGTGTCATATGTTCATTTTGTTGCATTTCATTCATGCATTTTACTTTCTGTACAAAACCTGGTAGGATAGCCATCTTTGGATCACTTGTGCTAGGAAAAGCTTCTCTTATATACATTGATCATTGATGTGCTATATGTGTGATATGTGCATGTTTGGTAAATTGTGGATGTGAATGCTATGCTCTTGATGGTTTTGCTATATATGTATGATGAGATAGCATTTTGTTTGTGAAAATGATAAATTTGCCTCTCTCATGAGTAGATGCTTGTCTATGCTCAATTTGTGCTTAAATGCTTATATCATGCTCAATTTGTGCTTGAGGACCATATTCTCTCTGCTTGGGGTCAAAGACCCTTTGTCATTATAAATGTTTAGCCCTTTTGCTTGCTTGGGGAGGAGCATAAGCTTCTTTTTGCCGCAAAGGCACTTCATGTACCATGTTTAAACTTGAAAATGAAATTGGTGTGTGAATTGCCTTATGCTTAAAAAATGAGCTCCTAATCATGTTTTTATGGCTTCGATATTCATATCTTGGGTGCTAAACCGTAGCATGTTGTCTACCATGAGAAGTCTCATTTTAAGAAGTAGACACATGGCTCGGTGGCTTTAACATGACTTGAGTAGCTTGTGGGCGTTTATAATGATCTTGTACTGAGAATTTGTGATCTTGTATAAACTTTGGATGATCTAGTGTATTTGTGCTCAAATGGCTATGGATAGGATCTTGCTTATGAGATGCATGTTTCTTTGTGAAAATTGTGCTTGAAATTGTTTTTGACCATGTCACATGCTTATATGTCTCTACCTTCTTGATGGCAATGTGCTAACTACACTATATCTACTTTGCTTTCTCTATGTCTCATGTGTAGCATTTTGTTGTGCTCTTTGTATATTTGAGGAGCTTAGTAGGCTGTATATATGCTTTGACATGCATTTTCATGAAAACAAGGGGAAGAGTTTCATATACCTTGATTCATGCATTGTCAACAAGGGGGAGAATTCTGGGAGATATACATGCTTTGGGGAGATTTTGTGAAAATTTGGTATGCATCTGTGAGATGTTGCATGTGAGGAGAAAAATTGAGAAGAGGAGGTTGCATTTGCTCAGGGGGAGTTTGCATATGTGCAGGGGGAGCTCCTTTGGTTTGCCTGAGTTTTGTGCTTTGTGATGTGCTCCGTGTGAGCTTTGTTTTGTCTCGGCTGTGTCGAGCCGTTGCCCTTGTCTTAGGGGGCCGAGACTTGGTCGGGCGAGTGATCGTTGTTTTCGCTTGTTCTTTGGCTTTGGATCACTTGCTTGGAGGTTTGTTGTTTTCTTTTCTTTTTCTCTGATGGTTACTATGGGTGTTGTCAATGCACTCATCAAGGGGGAGATTGAGGACCAGGTGTGTCCGAGGACCAGTGGAGGGTCGCTCCTTAGTGATGAGTGATTGACAACGTTGTGTGGACTGATGCTTGGCTAAGTGTGCAGGTACAAGTTGCGGCTTGACTCGTGTCGGTGCAGGTGAAGAACAAGCGCGAAAGGCCTTAGCCGTGGCGGCCTCCGGGTGATGGAGAGGCAAGTAGGCTTGGTTCGATGGACCCGGTGGCCGATGGGGTCAAGTGCGAGCCGTGCGGTGCAAGACTGGCGGGCTGAAGTCGTGAACATGGGCCGGTGCAAGGTAGCGGATCAAGGCCGAAGTTTGCACGTGGGGTTTGGTGGTTTGCCCACAAAACCATCGGTGGACGGTTTCTTGGTTTGGGCCTCAAAACCAAGCCCGGAGGCCCGAGGCGACGGAGACGGTGATCCGGGAGCTTCGGGAAGCTTCGAGGCGGAGGGCACGTGGCGTGATCGCGGGGTTTGCGTCGATGTGAAGCGAAGCCGCGGTGGAAGCGTGTCCGTCCGATGAAGACTTGACCAAAATGCCCCTGAGGGGTTGTATCTTCATTTCAAGCAGTAGGGGTAGCGTGATCATTTACCTCCCTCCGATGGACTTCGTATAAATAGCGGAGAGGTGGATGGCATCTCTCTCTTGGACTCTTGGGCTTTCTCCCCCGGTAGATTTCTCTGAACTGCTTCTTTTCCCTCTGGATTCCTTAGGCTAGACTCTTGTACAGACTCTGTCCTCTGGATGTATGGAAGCATTCGGCGTTGCGGTGATCTCCTAGTCCTCTGTGATTTTCGGGTCATTTTTGGGACTATTTTTGGGGGGTTTCGTTCTTCGCTCGATTCGTGATTTTGGGGGCGTTTCTTCTCGGATTTCTTTGAGGGGATCACGAGTGGATGCCTTGTGCATCTTTGTGTGTGATCTTGACCCCTCAAACGCCGTGGAGAGCCTTCGGTTCGTGCGTTTTTGGTTGGAGCCCGAGTTCTTGGTGGTTGCTTGTGTGATCCGTGATTCCCGGTGATTTAGGGAGTTAGAGGTCGAGATTTTTGGGGCATAGCATCCTTGTGTGACGCTTTTCATCTCCCCCAAAATCATGTCTCAAGAGTTTCAACCGTTTGGGAGATCCGGTGATGAGTTCTTGGAGTTGACCCCGCGGGTCGGGCGTTTTTCTGCTTTGTCCGCACCTGGCGGACGGTCCGCGAGGTCCGTGCGGACGGTCCGCGAGGCCCTGACAGTCCGGCTGTTCTTCATGTTCTTCGCGTGTTCTTGAGCGTCTTTCGTTCGATCCGTTGAGCCGGTTGGTTTTTGGTGCGCGAAGTTCGCGGACGGTCCGTACTCAATTGCCGGACGGTCCGTGACGAGGCGGACGGTCCGCGGGTCCATCACGGACGGTCCGTTTTTCTCGGTGCGCTACTGGAGGTTCTGGTGGCTTTTTCGGACAGTCCGCCGAGCTACTGCGGACGGTCCGCGCCCTCCTCGCGGACAGTCCGCCTGGTCTTCCCGGACAGTCCGCCAGGGACTTCGCAGCAGTGCCTAAGTCCTTTGGTTCTTACTTTGGTGCTTCCGCTCTTCGCTCCTAGGCTTGTTGGTTGATCTTCTAGGCTTGTGTGTGCCTTGTTTGGAGCTTCCTCTGTGTGCATCAGAATTTGGAGTGGCAATCGGGGTATAGGCTGAGTTCGACCTTCGGAAAGAATTTTTATCAGCTCCCATTCACTCCCCCCCTCTCTGGTCGCCCTATTTGGTCCTTCAATGAGGTTCACATTCGTTGGGGCAGGCAGAGCTGGTGCTTGTCATGATGCTTCTGTGCTAACTGACTGTAAGAAGGCAGGGAATTTCCCCCATCCACCACAAGGTTAGTCGGTGCGATGCTTATGTTGTGCACAATAGTAGAAGTGGTTCATTTGCTTAGTTGTGTGTTAGTATGCATGTAACTGATATCCTGAATAACTCCAGGGCCATATTATGTGGTTGACTCTGCCTACTCACAAGACCAAGGCTACATGGGTCCCTACAGGGGCTTGTACAGGAAACATATTGATGAGTTTAAGGGGGTAGATCGACGAAAGCTGAAATATGAAGAACATTTCAACTATGCTCATTCTAAGATTAGGAATGTTGTAGAAAGGACCTTTGGTGTTTGCAAGAAAAGGTGGAAAATATTAAAGAGTGTTCCTTTCTATGAAAGAGAGAAGCAAGTGCAGATTATAGTAGCTTGTTTTGCTCTAAATAATTGGGTGTGGAAGTGTAAGAATAGTTCGAAGGCTATGCGGACATACCCACTGTCAGAGTGGGTATACATTAATCAGGACAAAGATACAGAAAGTTTACGAGATGATATAGCAGCAGGCATCGTCTACGACATCAATGCCAAGTATGTAGGATGTGTCTGATTCGTATAGGTACATAAGTGTGTAGTGGTTGGTCTGCTAACATAAGTTGTAAATGGTTGTGGCAATTGCAGGTATTGGTCGACTGCTGCGCTAGGTGCGAATGCAGATGATGGTGAAGGCGGCACAGAAGGCTCTGATGGGCAGGTAGGAGGGACTGGAGTTGATGTTGGGGAAGGCACAAGTGGCGCGGATTTGCAAAATGGGCATCGAGGAGGGAGTGGAGTTGATGGTGGGGAGTAGGGATGGAAATATGGAAATGGAATCCGAATTATCCGATATCCGTATCCGCCAAAACGTAAATATGGATATCCGTATCCGTATTCGAATTCAAATGTGGTAGGAAAGTGGATACATCCGAATTCGTTTTTGTCGATTTTTTCTCTATCCGATTCCATGCGTATTCGGCAATATCCGACACTATTCGTATTCGACTATATAAAACTGTAACTTATCTCTATAACTAATGGCAAATTAGGTTCAATAAAATACTATTAATGATAGTGTATGATTGAAAAAAATTATATCCATAACTAATGATTATGACATTAATCTTAATTTAAAAATATTGGATCCATAAAACAATTTAAAAGTTATATTTAAATTTAATGACCAATATCATTAATTATAATGATAAAAATACATTAATATAAAGTTTAATTTTTTTTAGAACAATATAAAGTTTAATTTTAATTACCCTAGTTTATTTATGTATTGATGAAAATATTTTTCATGTATTTTTTATTATTTGTTTGATAAATATATATTAAAAATATGTATTTATTAATAGTTTTATTTATTATATAATTAATTATTAAAATAAATATGGATGAATGTGATTATGCTTAATAAGCGATCTCTCTTATGTACTAATACGTTAGTCTTTACATGTTTGTAATTATAAATTATCAATAAAGAAAATTGGTAAATGTTGTCTTCCGAATCGAGTAAATATCTGATCCGTTTCCGAATTCGAGACATCCGTTTTGTATTCGTATTCGAGAACATTCGAATCCGTATTCGTATTCGAGTAAAAATATGGTAAAAGGTGCTATCCGAATCCGATTCCATGCGAATCCGATTCGTTTCCATCCCTAGTGGGGAGTGTAGCTATGCCCCTCATGCTAGGGATGCGCCGGATGGCTATGGTGGGCAAGAAGGATGGAGCTGGTTTGAAGATTGGGATGGCACAGGTTGCTCCTATGGGCAAATATCACAGAGTTTGTTTGATGATTGGGATGCATAGGGTGGGTTCTGATCCTCTAGATCATTATTTTTGCCTGATGTTGTTCTGTGAGTAACTAGCTCCTATGTTGCTGTTTTTTTTTGCCTGCTGTTGATCTGTTTTCAAGATGCAAAATGAATGAAATGTTAATGGTGACGGTTACTTTTTGAAATTGCAGGGTTGGAGAAATGGTGTTGAGGATTGGAAGCACCTATTTTGTGTAGTGCAAAGTGCATTGTTGTGATTGGTGATTGTAGGTACATCAGGCGGCTGGGTGGCAAGCTTTTAAACTATGGCCCCTACAAGTTGCTGGTATTTTGTGTATTATTTGTGGTGTGTGAAGTCATACATATGACTCCTGATTGTTGTGCACCTTCAATTGGGTGCAACATTTTGTAGTTAGATTGACAAGCAGGCTGTATGTAGGCAAATTATTGTGAACTGGAAGCAAGAATTGTTGCATTCAGTATGTATGTGTAGTATATTTCACGTGTCAGGTTGTAAGGTGCTTCATATGAACTGTTGGTGGTGTAGTCTCAATATTTGAAATGATAGAATGCATAATTGTTGTGTTCAATGTTTATGTTTTCCCGCCAAAATTTGAAATTTGTAAGGTTTGAATTGGTTTGGACCAGGAAGCAGCCGACTCATGAGAATCAGCTTCAGCCAGAAAAAAAAAGAGCTGGCACCAGCCGGCTGATCAGCTGAATCACCAGCCCAGCCCAAAAAATGCCTACCGAACGCTGCCTTACTCTCTCCGTTCCATAATAAGTGCACATCTCGCACTTCGAGGAGTCAAACACTTTAAAGTTTAACCAAATATATATTAAAAAATATTAATAATTATGATACTAAATAAACATCATTAGATTAATCTTGTCATATATTGTCATGACAAACTTGTTTAGAGACACAAATGTTAATATTATTTTCTATATATCTGGTCAAATTTATAAATTGTTGACCTCTCGAAATGTGAGATGGGTACTTATTTTGGGACGGATGGAGTATTTTGCAGATGAAGAAGCAGATACACATGTTCTGGAGACGGTCTCAGCCATCGTTGCGCAGTTGCACGTGGTGATTTCGCCATACACGTCGCGCTAGCGCTCAGCGATTCACGTGTGGCGGTGGCCCCAGACGCGCGCGGTACGTGGCATTCGCGAGGGAGCTCCACGGCACGAACCGCGCGGGCTGCCTCCCTTCATCGCCACCGTCCATCCTCTCCCACGCACAGCGGACGACCCCGCTTGCTCCTCTCCCCGCCCCAGTCGTCAGTCGCACCCCACGCACCGATTCGAGGCGCTGCCTGCCTTCGCCGTTCCGCCAAGCACCTCCCTCTCCCTACCCACCGCAATGGCCTCCTCCCTCGCCGCGCGCCGCCTCCTCTCCCGCGCCGCCGCCGCGCGCCGGCTCGCCCTCCCCATCACCTCCGCCCCCGCGATAGCGCACCGCCGTTTCTCCGCGGACGCAGGGCCGCCTCCGCTGGAGCCCGTCGCGGAGCCGCCCAAGTCGGAGGGCGCCTCCTCGTCCTCCACCACCGCCGGTGCCGGAGGGGCCCACCGGTCGTCGCCGGGAGCCGCGGCTGTGGCGCGGCGCCAGGGGGGTGCGGGCTACGAGGAGGAGCAGGAGAAGGTCCTCCGCGCGTCGCTGCTCCACGTGGTTGCGATTTCGAACCCTCCTCCCCAAATCCGCTTCCATTTTCGCGTGTACTAGTTATTTGAGAGAGATTTTGTTGGTCTTTTATGATGTAGCCGCGCATGGGGTGGAGCGAGTCGGCCATGGTCGCTGGGGCCAGGGACGTCGGCATTTCACCGGCCATCGTCGGCGCTTTCCCAAGGAAGGAGGCCGCCCTTGTTGAGGTATCATTGCTTATCAATCAGATGCATAATAGATCAATAGAATATTTTGGTGGTGCTACATACTTGCATTGAATTGGTGATGAAGCTATGCTGCATGGTTCTCTTAAGGTATCAGTTCGTTTGGTTCGAAGCTAAAAATGACCATTCTTGTTGTTAGTCGTAATCTTTATTGTTGTGTTTGCGCACTCATCTGACGAATAATAATCTCAATTGTGCATGCTACCACACTTGTTCTGTGCCGTGTGCTTGCATTTTGTGTACCTGCATCAACACACTTGTAATGTTGCTTTTCAAAACACACTTAATCTTGCAAGAAAAGAGTATCACTGCCTCTATTCCTGAATATATTTACTAGCATCACTTCAGAACATCTGCTGCTGCCAAATTTCGAAGACATCGATCACTAATATACATAATAGGGACTGTACCGTCTACAAAAAAGTTATAGTTTTTATTGTTTTAAAGTACATATAAAAAGGTGATTGTTGGAGACCATGTTGATGTCCTAAACAACACTTATTTAGAAACAAAATGTGTTGCTATTCTGAGTGCCTTAGGTAAAAACAGATGGGCTCTACATTCCCGTTGCTTGGAATTAACTAAAAATCTCATTAACTAATGCTTAATGCCTACCTGACATGGACATAGTTTGTATTTGAATTAGCTGCATGTGTGCTCAGTATGGTTATAAATTATAATCCTTGTGTTTCTGTAAGTTTGTCCAAATTTATTTATGTTCTTATTATGTATCCCGTGTTTGCATAAATATTTTCGTTCAACAATAATACCTTATTATTTTAATTTGTAAGGCTTCATCAACTGAGAAAGGATGTGTAATGATTGTCCTAGTTAGGCAGGGTAGCATGCGATCTAGATTTGGTTCCATCTGTTGAAATTTGAAACCATGGATTCATTACACATTCATGCCACTCTTTTGTGTTAAAGTTCACACATCCCACAAAATTTAGCATGTTTTGCTCCCAACCTCACCCCACCGCCAAACATCTGTATGCTGCCTATTTCCAGTATGCATCACTTGATCTGTGACACTATGTTTGAAGAACTCAGTCCTTACTGTACTATCTCTGTCAATTGTATGAGCAATTATTTATCTAGATCTTGTAGCCTCAAAACTAAAGGTGTGGTAGATCTTGCTGAAGCTTTATGGAAGTTGTGGGCTGATGCTTGTTTTCTTTAACTGCATCGTATTAGTAATTCATTTTTAGTCATTTGCTAAAGATAGTGCACGTGTTTTATGTGAATGTTGGTGAGGATTTTTTTTTCTCTAGCTATGTAGTGCATCATACCTGTGTCAGGCCCAAATGCCAGGCAATCTAGTTGATTGGCACTATACAAGTTTTTATTAGTTGTGATTTGTTTTTTGCTCTATCTGTGCCTGCATTTCATTTTCAGATTGACATCTGAAATGGCAGCATACTTGGTCATGAATACAGGGTGTTTCCTTACTATACCTGAAATGTGTGTTTGCATTAGATTGTGAATGGTTGAGTTTAGGTTTACTTTGTTTGTATGGTACCATGGAAGACTCTGAAAATAGAGGGAAGAAAGCCGTAGAGTGAAGTGAAAATGGAAAAGCTCCCTTTAGTTGGATAGCAGATTGTGGTAGGATGTGCTAAGTTTATACTTCGAAGGTTGAATTATTGTAAAAAGGAAGTTGTTGATAAATTTGAGGTCCTCTTGTTTGTGATGGCAGTTCACTTTGAATCACACAAAAAATTCAACCTCTTCTAGTCAGTTCAATCATTACATTTATTCAAAACGAAAAATCCTTGCTTTTGCTGTGGCTCTATTTGGCTAATTCCTTGCTGCTGCGTTATACAGAGTGTCCCATTTTTAGAATTTGAGCTGATGTTATTCCACTATTGTTCTAAACTTCTAATGCATCTTCCCAGATTCTGTAACAGCTTGACCTATAACATGAAACTTTGCTGAATAATCACAGAATTGAAATAAATGTGCTTGATATGGTTGCAGTTGCAGGAATAGACTTCAGTTTATTTACAATCTGCCTAAATAATTGGACATTCCAAAGTTCACATGAAGCAATAGCACTGCAGGCTGCAGCACATGATCTAACTTCCTTTTTACTTTATTCTATGAGTAAAACAAACTGTTCTTGTCTCTTGAGGAGAAAGATATCAGAAAGTTCTGGAAAGTCTGAAGTTCCTTTTGTTTTTTCTCTGTTAGAATGTGCCTGTGCTGATTATCTTTTCCTATTCATGTGTAGTTTTTCATGGATGACTGCCTTCAACAACTGATGGATCGCATTGATGCTGGAGAAGGAGAACAGTTGAAGAACTTGATACTGAGTGAGAGGCTCTCAAAACTTGTTCGGATGAGGCTGGAAATGCAGGCACCCTATATATCAAAGTGGCCTCAAGCACTGAGTATCCAGGTGTGCCATAGTCGACTTTGTTTGGGCTTGAGTTTAGTTCAATCGCACTGCTATAATATGAGCTATATCCTGTTTGACAGTCTCAACCAGCAAATGTCTCAACAAGCTTGAAGCAGCGAGCTGTCCTAGTTGATGAGATTTGGCATGCTGCTGGAGATGCTGGATCAGATATTGATTGGTATGTGAAGTGTACTGTGCTTGGTGGTATATACTCAACCTCTGAGGTGTATATGCTGACTGACAACTCTCCAGGTTTGCACTTCTCCAGAACACCATTGTTTTCCAAGACTTGTTTATTGCTAGTGATTTCAGTAATTTTACCTCCTGTAGCGATTTGACAGCAAGCATGATATGAAAATAATAATAATAATAAAAGATGTTTATGATACACAAGTTGAACTGAACTGCCTGTGGTTCAGAATGGAGATATTTAGGATTTTTTTCTAAATATGCCTGTTACTTGCAATTCACAGGTTATAAATTTTCAAACTTTAATTATTTAGTTTCATAGCATGTTGTTTTCCCATAGTTATTTGGAAATACATAGCAGAAGCAGAACAATTATGCAAGTTCCATGGAGCCCTGCTGCCTTACTTTTTCTTTTCTTTTTTTTTCTTTTTTCTTTTGCTTTATAATACGACTAAAACATATAGAGAAGCAGTCCAACGAACACGTCCCACTCAAATACTGATCTTCCAGCTTTAGTCATGAGAAAGCACATCATGCAATCAATGATAAGGGTCCTTGTCTCATTTTCTGTCGATGTTGAACACATTCAAGTAAATAGCTTCCACAATCTGCCCCATTATGAATGTGAAGTGCTTTGGCATTCTAGATTGTCTAAGTTGACCTGGTGTTTGTATGATTATGCACTATTGCTTTCATAACTAATGGAACGTTCCCCACGTCTGGCCCTTGGCAGAGTTTCGCGATACATGGACGTTTGTGAACCGTCGTATCAAGGATGCTCTTGATCTTCAGAAAACCTTCCAAGAGGTAGGAAGATCCTGCGCCCAAATTCCATCATCACATGAGCTGTTTGTCAATGACCTCCTCCTTGGTATCAATTATTAACCTGTTGAATTTGAAACAATTTCTTTGCCAGGCCGCGTACCTCGCTGAAGCCGTGGGAGCAGGCATGAGTGGTACCGTGCAGGGCGTGCTGAACCGAGTCTTCCAGAACCGAGGCTCGTGAACTAGGACTTGTTCTGCACGCTGCATTGAACACCCTTCATTCTCAATGCCTCTCCGATCCACAAGCGCTTTTTTTTGGTTCAGCAGTTGGCCTCGTCATGTTTAATAAAAGCGAATTTTGCTTTGGTTCTGCCATATCACGTTAGGGTCTGTGACAATGTATATATAATACCCACAGGTTTATTTCAAATGGACGCCGCCGATTGTGGTTCCACCGTCCACATGCATGCGTGCAAATGCGCGGGATCATCTTCGGTTTGAGGTCAGCTTCATTGGGGGATTGCTATTCCGCGAGCGCTCGCTTGGAACGAGCGGTTCCGGACAAGACCCCCTCCCACTCACCACTTTCCATTTTTGGAAAGTTGAAAATTCCGCAACTTTCTATCTATGGAATATTGTAACTTATACACATAATTTTGATGTATAACTTCGAGCTATAAATTTTTATCAGATAATTTTTAAGCACAACTTTGATATTAGCCTGTGTGCAAAACTTATACATACAAGTTGTATGTATAATTTTTATTATAATTTTTTCTACATAACTTATACACACAAATTCGACGTATAACTGCGAAATATAATTTTTTATCAGATAATTTCTAAGCATAAGTTTGATTGTCAGATAACTGCGAAATAATAACTTGTGAGTATAATTTTTCTCCAACGACGAGTTGTGTACATAAATTTTTCTGTAGCGATGAATTCTGCACATAACTTAAAAAGAGAAAAAAATTGTTGAATGAAGAAAAAGAGAAGAAAAAAAAGAAAGAAGGAAACGTCTGCTGCGTGTTCCCAGTCGGACCGCGCGCTCGGCGCGGTCGACCGCGGAACTGATTTTGCGGCTTCATTGTTAACTCGCGCGGTGTGGGGCCACGCTGGGACCAAGCGTGACCTGAGTTCGCTAGAGACGTTTCTGGTCTAGAGAAAAACTCTGCTTGAAAAGCTCTTAGTGCCCCGTTGTCTCGTTAGGGCAGTCCCAATGGTCTACGTATGATGGAGTTAATCTCTAATAAATAAAGTGACGTATCAGCAAATTGGTGACATGGCAGCATAGTTAATAAAGAAGGAGGAGGAAAACATAAGACCTGGTTTCTTCCTCTAGACTTGGTCTCCTCACGCGAATCAAGGTTTCTTCCTCTAGACTTGGTCTCCTCACGCGACAAGGTCGCAAGACTCAGCAAAATCGTCATTTGGAAGACCTGATTAGAGTCTTGCAGGTCTGTTCCTCCCCTCCATTGGTAAGAGATAAGAGAGAGAAACGACATTTATTAGGTGAAGACACCAATTGTTGGGAAGAGGTAGGTCTATAGATGAATTTTGATGATGTGGCTCTCTTCGACTTCGCACATGGTTTCTACCATAGGGACTGCCCTTATTATATCGCACTTTTGACTGGGTTTCACACAAGTATATCGTTGAATTTTGTTTCAAAAAGTTGCTTACATGACGTTGGTACGGCTTGCATAAGAAAATGTTTCGGATGTTTAGTTGGACGGTTCCTGCTAAAAACTTCCTATACGTTCAGAGCCTGTTTAGTTCCCAAACAAAAAAATTTAGAGTCTCTTTGGAGGCCTAATAGTGCAATCAAGCCCTAAGTGGGTTTTGGTGAGTTAAGTGACAACTTGATTAAATCACTAACACTCTTGTAAAGCATGTGAACAGGTTGTTGATTATTGATAAATGATATTTATGTGTAAGATCATGCTTTTGGCTCATATTGCAAAGAAGACAAGGGTGGATCATGACATTATACATGGAATGTATGCAAGCATATTAAAGATGAATGTCATGAGTTGGTTATTATGTTTCTCCCATTGAGTTTACATAAGACATACAACAAGTAATCCTAAGCTAAAGAAAAGCAAATATAGATGCATGATTATATATGATACTTGGTTGGTCTTCCTATGTTAAGCAAAGCATATTATGAAGAAAGGAGAAGCTTGTGATGTAAAAATGGGAGAACTAAGTTAAAGATGAGTATGTCATCAAGGGGATTTCACTATTGGTACAACATGGAACTTGATGAACTATACAATGAGTTTACCGAGTATAATATCAAATTGATTTCACTCTTACATCAAGTGGAAGATATTGACTCTTACAAAGAAACTAGTTGCAAGACTTCAAATATAGCGTTGACAAAGGTCATGTGGTTACCTCTATTGTAATGGACCTATAATTGGAAACTTGCAAGGCAAGGATATTTGTTATCAATCAAAAGGACAATTATTTGAGTGACATCTCAAATGGAACTCTCTCTATGTTGCAAGACTTCAAGTATAGCGTTGACAAAGGTCATGTGGTTACCTCTATTGTAATGGACCTATAATTGGAAGCTTGCAAAGCAAGGATATTTGTTATCAATCAAAAGGATAATTATTTGAGTGGCATCTCAAATGGAACTCTCTCTATGTTGCAAGACTTCAAGTATAGCGTTGACAAAGGTCATGTGGTTACCTCTATTGTAATGGACCTATAATTGGAAGTTTGCAAGGTAAGGATATTTGTTATCAATCAAAAGGACAATTATTTGAGTGGCATCTCAAATGGAACTCTCTCTATGGTGCAAGGCTTGACTCAATTGTGGCAAGGATAAGTGATGAAGAGATCAAGATGGCTGAAACGAGAACCTAAGCAAAGGCTATGGATAGCGACCATAAGCAAAGGGCTAGGGTGAAGTTGAGAGCATCAAGGATTTCGAAGTATCATATCCAAGCCTACCGAGGAAAGTGATAAATTGCATCTAGTGTCATGATTGATAATTTGAAGTGGCTCTAGAATTCAAAGTGATTGATTCTCTACTCTATGGAATAATTCTAAGTCACTAGCTCAAGGTGGATATGCTCAAGCACATGCATCTATTTATATCTATAACATGTGCTCAGTTGGTATACAACATTGGAAGCCCTCGAATCATTGAAGATCAATTACCGGCGTACCTTGGTGGTTCAAGCTCAAGTAGATTAATTAGGGTTTATCTTTTATCTTGAGTTTAGGTATGTCGTACTATCAAGAGGGATGAATCATTGGTTGGACAACAAACATCAAAAAGTGCTCAAGTGAACCCAAGAGAGACTAACCCGTGAGATCTAAACCTTAGTAGGGCTCTCTGGCCCAAACCGGTCTGACCGGTTTGGCAAACCGGTCTGACCGGTTTGGGCACTGACACCGTCCAACGGCTAGTTGGTTTGAAAACCGGTCTGACCGGTTTTGTCTGACAGACTAACGGTTAGTTTTGTGGGTGTTGGGTATTTATACCCATGAGCTCCTCTTTGAGGGGCTGCTGGTTCTCCACACTTCTAACACCTTCCAGAACTCCAGCTGAGCTCTCCCCAACCTCTCTAAGTGAGATTCAAGCCCTTAGTGCCCTATCCTTGAGTTGGGTTGAGAGAGTGTCTTGTGTGAGAGCTTTAGAGAGCTTTGTGAAGCCTAGTGAGCATCTCACACTTGAGCACCTGCTGATTTCGTTGAAGATCTTGTGAAGCATCTTTTACTCTTGGAGCTCTTGGCTCCTAGACGGCTAGAAGTCGCTTGGAAGCTCCCGATCGTTGTGTGGCAGCTCCAAGAAGTTTGTAATTGCAAATCAAAGATAGTGGAACACTCCATCTATTGCCTTGGCGATAGGTGTGAGGGAGGAGCGGATTGAAAGAGATCCCAAAGCCCTTGTGGCTTACCTCAACAACGTGGACGTAGGCCAGCCTTAGTGGCGAGCTGAACCACGGGATAAATCCGGTGTCTTTGTTCTCTTACTTGCTTTACATTCACTTGCATTTTCCTTAAGTTGTTTCTAGCTTAATCTTTGTGCTTCCGCTTCGATCTACTTTGGTGTGCTTGTATTGTGTGCAGGGACTTAATTGGCACTCTTGAAAACACCTGTAGAAGTCCTACACCAAGTTTGGTTTGAGCTAGAACTCGTAGAGGGCATATACTTGTTTGTTGGTTTGCTGCCTAGCAAAACCGGTCTGACCAGTTTTGGAAACCGGTCTGACCGGTTTTAGTACTAACAGAGGGTTGAAGTTTAAAATAAGTGCAGATTCGTCTATTCACCCCCCTCTAGACGACATCAAGATCCTTTCAATATAACGTGCAACAAACATTTAACGGCCCAAAAAAACATGAAAACCTACAACAGGCTAAAATTGGCCCAACAAAATTAGGCTCATAAAGGCTTTTACATGGACCGGGTTTCAATTTGTGACGAACCGAAATCGTCATAAGCTCCTGCCACGTTGATCCCGGTCCGACGTGGTGCAACCGCCAAAATAGGTTTATGACGACAAGTGTTACGAATTTGTGCGCGTCATTATATTAGTGACGCGGAGAAGTAAGGGGTCATCACCAATCGCGGTTTATGATGCTCGATTAATGACATAGTGTTTTCGTAACAACCAGCGTTATAAATCGCAGTTTATGACGAGGAACAACATTGTTTTCGTTACTAATTGGCGTTTTTCTTGTAGTGATCGTCTGCTGGGTGTACAAAATTGTAATTTCGTCCGGCCAGTGGACGAAAATAGACGATTTTCATCAGACAGCTAGACGAAATCTCAATTTCGCCGTACCATTAGACTAAAATAGTGTAATTCCGTCTAACAAGTGGACGGAATTGAAATAACCCTATGGTCAGACGATTTTGCATGACGAAATTAGTTTTTGTAGAGATTGCATGACAAAATCTAGATTTCATCTCTCCAGAAGATAAGATATAGATTTTGTCCAGTGGGCAAACGAAATATAGATTTCATCCAGTAGTGAGACGAAGTATAGATGTTGTGTCAAATAGGCAAAAATTAAGTACAAATATGAATTTTGCGCACTTGTTCAGCACTTCTTTTGCCATTTCGCACTTATTTGACCTCGTGTTAGTTTTTTATCTTGTATGATTCCATTAGAAAACATGAATGGTTTTCAAACATGCAGATGCACATTGCATATGAAATGAAATTTGCAGAAACAGTAAAGTTGCACTTCCTGGCATAAATTGCATAGCTGAGTACTAGCGAAATTACATGACAAAGAGAGTACAATGTCTAGTACACTGCTGCTTATATGTTTTGTAACATGCAGACAACACCTCTTACCTAAACAATCTGCCACAAGTTGCAATGACATGTACGGCTATGTGTAACATATGCCATTTCTAACCCTAACATGCCTTAGGGAATTTAGAGAGCTGGGTTTATAAATGAAAGTGGCAATAGCTAGTAGTAGTGGCTCTACGAATACTAGGAGGGGCCAGCCTCGGAGAATCCAACTCCACCGAAGGAAGGTAGAGATGGAGGACGATCCTTGTTGCGGTGGTACGGGCACTTGCACGACGGATCCGAGCAAATAGGGTCACCTTATGCTAATGACCCAGCATTATTTTCCACTTGGCCTTGAAGGGTATCCACCCTCTGCTGAAGATCGAAGATCTTGCACTTCAAGTAGTCGATGTACTCTTTGGTGTGCTCCTGAACCGGAGGTCGACCCACTTGGTGAAGTGACAGTTCCCTTCATCAACGTAGGACTGCATAATACAATATTGTGTTAGGCCATGCGATGAAAAAAATTGGGATGGACAAAATTACTCACCGATCCTAAAGGGCATCTGAAGAAGCATCGACCATAATCGCCCGAAACATCATACATTTGCACAACACAGGGCTTCTTGTGGTGACATTGTGGCCACGTTTCGTTGCGGTCATCATAAGGTTGAAGACGTTGTGGCGGAAGGAATGACTGACGTTCATCCAAAGGGAATTGATCCAACGGAGGATTATACACTGTTGGGCCAAACAAACCTGACCATGTGATGGTAGGGAGAGGATCCCCTCCTTGGCCCCTTCCACAGCCTCTACCACGACCTCTCCCTACTATTGCGGTCATTGTTCGTGTTGGTTCATTGAGTGTTGGTGGTGTTGGTAAAAGTGAAGAGCTAAGGCAGTATATAAAGAGTCTTGGGCTACAAAAGCATGATAGGGTGGAGAGCGCTGGGTAGGTTGTTCCAAAGAATGCAAAGTTAGGGTGGTGATGTAGTCCCATCATTCTGAAAAGGGTAAAGTGAGATTTCGTACTTGCAAAGGAAACATGTTGAAGCATGTAGCCATCAGGGTCGAATCCTATCGTACTGAAAAGTCTAGTGTTTAGGGACCCTAAAGTCTATGCACCAGAGTATTCAGTGATGGTCACATCAACTAGAAACACGCAAGAATCTGAGTAGAAACAATAGTACAATGGCATGTGAGGTGCCCAACATGACAAACCTAAATGGCACCATTCTACAATAACATTCACACCTACTTGTCCTGCACTTAACATTATATTTAGTTGGAATAGAATTCTTGACTCACACCTCCCTCAGTGACATCACCGCCCACCGTGACACAACGCCCTTCAATTCTAGACACGTTTGTGGTGTATATACATAGAGAAAAACTGTGCTCGAAGGTTCCAGACTTGCAGTACACTGGTGGTGGGGCATACAGCATACTCCTAGCAATTAGCATGACTAAGTGCCTTGTTGCCTCATAATATATGGCACTTTTGACTGGGTTTCGCAGAAATATACCGTTCAACTTGTTTCAAAGTTGTGTGCATGACGTTGGTGCGGCTTGCGTCAGAAAATGATTCGGATGTTTAGCTGGACGGCTAAAGCTTGCAATACGTCGAGTAACTTGTACTGTTTCAAAATACTTGTCATTCTAATTTTTTTAAATATATATTTTTTATTATGCACCTAGATAATTAGTATGTCTACATACATAATAAAAGAAATGTATCTAGAAAAATCAGAATGATCAGTATTTTGAAACGGGTAAGTACCTGTCATCAGCACACCAGATCTATTTTGTTTTTTTAGTAGCACAAACCGTTGTGTTGACAATAATTCTCTTCTTGCTAGTGATAGCAGGACTTATTCGTCTGGCTCATCAGCCACCAGCTAATAATATCTTTCTTTTCTCTTGACATCACCACCACTTTTTCCCCAATCTAAACGCTTCTGTCAATTTTCACTATTCTACCATCACATCCTCACCACTTTTTCACCCAACTAAACACCTCATAAATTTCCACTGTTCATTCACTATCATGCACTATTCACTTACACCCAACTAAACAGGACCAGCATCAGTCATCAACCACAGTGTCGGAGCTAGGATGTCGGCGTGCGCGGGCTCATTCTCTTTCTCCTTCCTCCAACCCTCTTCTTCTTCCTCTCCTTTTTTTCCTCTCTTCTCCCTCCTTCTTCCCTCTTCTTTCCAATGGAGCGCACACTGCTGGTAGGGGAGCTCGAGCCCCTCCCGCCCCACTGGCTGCCTCTGTCCTTGATCAACCACCATCCAGTCGACGGTAGTTTCTCTCATAACAAATCAGTATCAGCCGAACAAAGTGAATTCCGTTCACATGCTTATGCCGATTAGGACGTTGCTAGTGACGGGCACGAAATAACGACAAGAGCACTGAGCCATGGACAAGGGGCGACGGAGACGGTGATGGGGATCAGGGGATGGATGGATGGATGGCCATGACAAAACAAGATGAAGCTAGGGTCTAATGATTCCAGGAACCGGCCGCGGTGCACGTCACGAGGCGCGCAATTTCCGCGCGCATTTGGCTTGGGGTGTGTTTAGATCCAGATGAATTGGCTGAATTAGGAAAGAATTAGTGTAAATACAGATAAATAGTGAGAGGTGATGTGAGATGATGTGATAGATGATGAGATGTTTTTTGCAAACTTTTTGGGATCTAAACACACCCTTGATTAGGAAGGATTTGGCAGGTGGTTGCAAAGGCTACAATGCAACTATGCAAGGACAGCAACCGATGTGAAAGCAAGAAAAGGAATGATATGCAGTTGGCGACTAGGAGGGCTGCACGCGTTCGTTTTTTTTTTTGTTTCGTTTATTTCTGATGATAAAGCAGCGAGCGAAGACTCCCATCAGCGATAGATTAACCCAGCAAACTACAGTACAATATATACTTCTAATAATAGTGCTGACAACATCGTATCGTCGTCAACAAGCAACCAATGATTAATGCAAGTAAATAATGAGCTATCTTCCTCTTAAAAATAATAATAACGAGTTTTCTTGTCCTGACCGTCATTACGATATACGTGACCAATATGACTAGTAAATTTGTCAATTATTTTTACCCGTAATAAAAAAAACTGTCATTCTTTACCTGCAAAATTTAATTTGTTCTTTTTCAAGAGAAAACGAGTGAAAGAATAACACGTTAACAGTTTGTCAAAAAAACACGTTAACAATATCATTAGAGTATAATATGATTCCTATTATATGCTTGGAAAGATCTAGATCATACAGCTTTACATCAAGGCTTTCGCCTTTTTCACGAAGGCTTTTGCTAGCATACCTTCGCATTGACTTGCTCTAACTTTTTTATATTTGGGTCAATATTTAGATTGCGCTTCAGCGAGGAAACGTGATGCCATTGTCACTTTTCACGACAGGCCAACCCAATTGCTCGTACGGCGATGACTAGGACACGCTTAAGTGATCATAAACTAGTACTCGGATGAGATAATCAAGATGTGCTATGAATGGGAAGACCCGGAGTCGAGTTTCTTAGCACTGAAGACTTTTTTTTTTGATAACGTAAGACTTTGTTTAATGGGTGGTTAGTGGTTACCCAAAAGTTACAGTGCCATATGACTGAGCACAGTGAGTAGTAGAAACCACCACCTCCACGCGCGTGCGGTGTGGCAGAGTATTTCTTGGAACCAAATTATTCGTCAAAAGTGGGATATATTGGTTTTTGTAGTGACAAGGAAAGGCAAAGAAGATGTGACAGCCACTACCTTACCGAAACACCTAGGAAAAAACCACACGCGGCACTGCGACAGGCATGCTATCACCACTCACCGATTTGCATTTGTCTCTTCTACCCCAAAAGTCCATGGATACAACTACAAGCGGACATTTGTGCATTCGGTGTGCCAGAGGTTTTAGTAGTTTTTCTATCCACTTATGAAATTTAAATTCAACGGTGTCCGTACGTTCTTCTTCTCATCCTACTTGTCCGCTTTCCTACTCTACTCTCTATCTTCAATTTCCCGCTACGCTCTTCGCGCCACATCTAACTATGCGTGTTCCTACCAAACTAACTCGGGTGCGCCAGTGTGATCACTATGCCTCCTCAGCTCTAGCACCACTCCTGACGATCCTCCGCTAACATATCGTCTTCCTTCCGCGCAAGGCTAATTCTTTCATGAAACTTAAAATCTCCTTAATGCCTAAATCTCTCTAAATGTTTTTTTAGATGTTCTCCGCCGACTCCCAGAAGTTTATTCGATTCAAGAAGAGTATTCTGCGAGATGGAATTATCACAATCCATGAGATTTCTAATGTTTTCGTCTACTAAAACCTTGCAAGCGAAGGAAGCGAAGCCACCGGCCGGCCAAGTCAGCGGATGGAGACCAGCCCCCGCAACCCCTGCGCCGCGCACACGCCTGCCTATATAAACAGGACGGCGGGGCACGCCACCACATCACCAACCCAGCCCCGTCTCGTGCAGCACGCTCCTCTGCTCCTGCGCCTGCTCAAGCGAATCCGAACGCAAGACCCACCCACCCAGCCATGGCGGAGGCGGCGCCCACCACCAACGGGGGCGGCGACGGCGGCATCGGGGCCATCCTCACCGCCGGCGACCGGGACTTCCTCGTCCGCAACTCCGGCGAGCAGGTCAGACCATCCCCCGTTCTTGGCCGTTTGCTTTTCCCCCTCCTTCCGCGCGCTGGTCGGCTAATCGTGGCGCGGATTTGCGATTTGGCGCTGTTCTTCGCCGGATTGTGCCTATGGATCGGCGCTTCTTGGTCGTTTCTTCCTGGGATTCGCTCGATCCGTTGATGGGTGGGGTTTTGTGGTCGGTAGGAGAGGGGGTTTGCTTGGTGAACTTCACTGTAGAGCTAGCATCTTTAGAAGAACTTGGAATTTTCGCGGTGAGCAGGATTACCAATTTTTAACCGTCTAGCATGTGAGGAGAGGCATGGACTTACTACTAGAAACAATTGAACCGGCTACGGTACCCCGATTTTTCACTGACGGGCTTAATTTATTTCTTTCAGTTTTATCTGATTTATTCACTCTCCAGGCTACCAAGTTCATAGGTTCGTCCAGGCTAGAAAATTAGTGCTAATGTTGTGTTCCTCTAATCGAATCGTGATGTTGTTTGGAGATCTTATCTAGGAATACTAGTCCTTGTGTCACGATTTGTAGTGCAAGATGGGGATAATATTGTTCTGATATTTATTCTGAAAATATAGTGTCAAGATTCGTTGCATAAAGTGAAAATAAGGACGAATTCATAGAATATAATTGTTCAGGCGTGTGAGAACTGAGAAGATAGTATTTATGGAATCATGCAACAGATTCTTCTTCAACATAATTGAAACGCGTAATTGTTTACGTTTGGTGAATGAAGTCAACCATCTTACCATCCTCAACCAGAATGTGGTAGCTGAATAGCTATGTGCATTCTCCTTTTGTTATCCTGCAGGTGAAGATCAGCAGCATTGAGGCGAGCCCTGTGGCCCTCTACTTCTCAGCCTCATGGTGCCCACCATGCAGGCGCTTCACTCCCAAGCTTATCGAAGCATACAAAGAACTGGCCTCTCAGGGAAAGAGCTTCGAGGTCGTCTTTGTTTCAGGTGATCAGGATGAGGAAGCATTCAATGAGTACTTTGGAAAGATGCCATGGTTGGCGGTCCCTTTCTCTGATTCTGAAGGCCGTGAGGCCCTTGACAGCCGGTTTAAGGTCTCTGGTATCCCACACCTTGTCATTCTTGATTCAAAAACTGGTGAAGTTTACACTGAGGATGGTGTTGGATTAGTGAGCGAGTATGGTGTAGAGGCTTACCCTTTCACACCAGAGAGGATCAATGAGCTGAAGGAGCAAGAAAAGGCAGCAAAGGATAGCCAAACTATTAAAAGCGTGCTTGAAACATCCACTAGGGACTATCTAATTACAAACAAGGGAGACAAGGTAACTAGTTCATGCGACTTCTTTATCACCTCTAATTGATTCATGTTTTTTTTAAAATGCTTACCTGTTTCATTATTGTTGTTTGTATCCAGGTACCCATCTCTGAGCTTGAGGGGAAGTATGTTGGTCTGTGCTTTGTGGTGAATGGCTTTGGTCCAGTTGATGAATTCATTTCTGTGCTTACCAAGATCTATGAGAAACTCAAAGAAGTGGGTGAGAAATTTGAAGTTGTAGCTGTATCCTTGGACAGTGACGAGTCAGCGTTCAATGAGAGTCTTGCAAAGATGCCTTGGCTTGCGATTCCTCAAGGTGACAAGATGTGTGAGAAGCTGGTTCGCTACTTTGAGCTTAGGACTCTTCCTACACTTGTTCTTATTGGCACCGATGGGAAGACACTGAACACCAATGTTGCGGACATAATTGAAGAGCATGGTTTTGACGCATGGGAGGGCTTCCCCTTCAGTGCTGAGAAGCTGGAAACTCTTGCTGAGAAGGCAAAGGCTAAAGCAGCATCACAGACCTTGGAGTCCCTTCTAATCAGTGGTGATTTGGACTTTGTCATTGGAAAAGGTGGAGCAAAGGTATGTGCTACTGTTGCTTGACTTTTATATGATTTTGTCATTGAAGAAGACAAGTTATCACTGCATTAAGTACGCTGTTTATTTTACAGTAAATGGGGCATTATCTATGCTTGAATTCATAAATGTACTAGAGTGGTCGTTATACTAATTTTAGACACTGATAGATGATAAAGAGATGTTTATCAAGTAAACTGAGTTCTGCATTTCTGCCTGTTGGTGAGGGATATCTATTGTTTAATGGCATCCTTTTATTTTATTGTCTTCTTAGTAAAGACATACAATCTTCTATGCACCTTTTGGTGGTTTATCATTATATTGGTCTAATCAAATCATGAGAAGACTGAAATATACTAATTCATACTGCAGGTTCCTGTATCAGAACTTGTCGGGAAGACTGTCCTCCTTTACTTCTCAGCCAAATGGTGTGGACCATGCCGTGCCTTCCTGCCTACGCTTGTCAAGGAATACAACAAGATCAAGGAGAAGCACAGTGATTTTGAGATTGTTTTCATCTCTAGTGACAGGGACCAGAGCTCCTTTGATGAATTTTTCTCTGAAATGCCATGGCTTGCTCTTCCCTTGGAAGATGAACGCAAGGCGTTCCTGAAGAAGACCTTCAAAATCCGTGGGATCCCTTCACTTGTCGCCATTGGTCCTAATGGGCAAACTGTCAGTAGGGATGCAAAGGTCCAGCTGATGATCCATGGTGCCGAGGCTTTCCCATTCACCAAAGAGAGACTTGATGAGCTGCAGAAGGAGCAGGATGAGATGGCAAAGGGGTGGCCTGAGAAGCTGAAGCATGAGCTGCATGAAGAGCATGAGCTTGTCCTGGAGCGCCGTGACACTTACAGCTGTGACGGGTGTGAGGAGATGGGCAATGCATGGTCCTACAGGTGCAACGAGTGCGACTTCGATCTGCACCCGAAGTGTGCGCTGGCTGAGGAGGAAAAGAAGGGCGAGGAGGAAGATGGGAAGGCTGCTGAGGAAACCCCGGCTGGGTATGTGTGCGAGGGAGGTGTGTGCAGGAAGGCCTAGAGTTGTTCTCCTCGGTTGCGTTTGCCAGTTTCAGTTACTGTCAGTAATGGCTGTGGTGTGTTAATAAATAATCATGAGACATATGGTTTGCTTGGAGTTGAGGTGTTTGGTCTGTTGATGTCTGTGTAATCGATCGTAGTTGCAACCTGAACTTTAGGAGTATATGTGAGTACATTATCAGATCAAATGAATGGTTTTAGCCTCTCTTGTTATCTGTTGTTAAGCATGCATGTTGCAGAGTGTGAGAGATAAGTTGGTGCAGTTTTGGTGTTCTTTATTTTCTTTAGTGTTTCTGAAAGTTGGATCTTGCAGTTTGTTCTGATTTTGGATCAACATCTTATTTATGTTGCTGAATGCTGAGGATTTGGGTCCAGTTGAGGAAATAGCAGGAGGGTGGTGGTTGATGGTTTCATTGCATCTGGAGACTGGAAAGCCTATCATGGTTGGTTGGGCGCTCTTGTTGAGCGTTTGGATCGACACCTGGTTAGCTTGGTTGTGTTGGCTTTGCTGTACTGGACAAACGGTTATTCCGTGCTGCATCTACCAGTACAGAGTCACACCTGAGCATATCCGTATGGACGAGATCCCGCAGAAGCAATAAAACATTGGGCGAACTCTACGTGTGCTCTTACCATGTTTTGTTCGTATTTTAGTGTCCCTTTAATTTTGTCTTGGGATGGATCGCCGGGCCGGGACTCCACTACAATCACCGGGCGGAGACCACACCGGCACCGGTTGATTATAAAATTGCTGTCTCCGCCGATTGAATTAGCTAGCATATTCCACTTCATCGCTCCAAGCTCCAATCGAAAGCTAACAAAAAAAATGTTGGAGCCAATAAGAGAGAAATTGACTTATTATGTTAACTTCAAAATAGTTCTTTCTCAACATGGTGCTTTCTTTCTAACAAATATATATCGAACTTTTTAAATTAATTAATTTCAAAGTTCAAAATGCTGAGTATGCAAAACATGGAAAGGGAGTTTTCGTTAATTATCCATATAATTATGCAATCTTTTTTTCGATAAGAAAAATTTTATTAAATCCAAAGTTTTTACATCGAGCTGATACAAATCACTTGAACTATTTTCCAGACTTCTGCATTACTAGAATGCACTCAATTATAAGAATAAAATAAATAAATAAATAAATAAATAAATACATAATCAGCAAGTTAATGGTTGACAATCCATAGACTAAATCGTCATCTATGTACCTGGGTAAAAAAAACTCCTTGGCCACATAAGTCAAGTGTTGCGACGCCACTACAAGAAAGTCCCGTGAAGCTGATTTGTGTAGTATAATCCACAAACGAAGCCATTAGATAAATGAGTAGATAACTTACAAAGCAGAAGGATTAGGTTTTCTTTCAAAGACAATCATTCTTGCAAAGTCATAACCAGAGAAAAAAAGATAATTATGCAATCTAGAGCAGCTAAGTATTCTAAACAAAGGCACTTGCAATCTTCTTCTTGCAATCTTGCCGTAGATGTGAATTATTTTTCTACAAACTTAGTCAAAGCGTGAGATAGTTTGATTTTGGCATTAATTTAATAATCAGCAATGTTTTTACCATAATTCAACCTCACAAGACTCCGGAAACACAATTTGTTCATAGCGAATACTACACGGCCAACAATTTGTTCTCCTCAACCAGAATTTGGCACCTGAACATAGCTCCGCATGCACCTGGCCTTCCTGTTATCCTGCAGGTGAAGATCAGCGGCATTGAGGCAAGCACGGTGGCCCTCGACTTCTCAGCCTCATGGTGCCCACCTTGCAGGAAGTTCACACCAACCCTTATCGAAATATACCAAGAACTGACCTCACAGGACAACAACAGTCTCGAGGTCGTCTTAGTTTCCCGGGACAGGGATGAGGAGTCATTCAACGCCTACTTCGCCAAGATGCCATGGCTGGCAGTCCCATTCGCCGACTCTGAATGCCTTGAGCGCCTCGTGAAGCGGTATAAGGTCAATGGCATTCCAAACCTTGTCATCCTTAGTGGAGAAACAGGTGAAATCTGTACAAAAGAGGGCGTCAAGTTTATCAATGAGTATGGTATAGGGGCTTCACCATTCACATTAGAGAGGATCGATGAACTGAAGGAGTCGGAGAAAGCAGCGAAGGAGAATCAAACTATTCACGGTGTTCTTGGCACACCCACTCGTGACTATCTGATTTCAAGCAAAGGAGACAAGGTATACCTGATCAATGCACTTGTTTACCATCTCTTGCTCTTCATTCTCTACTTCGCAATTACAGGTTCAATGGTTCTACTCATCAGGTGCCCATTTCTGAGCTTGAGGGAAAGTATGTTGCTATGTTGTTCATGGCGAGGCCAATCGATGAGTTCACTGCAGCTCTCACTAAGATATATGAGAGACTCAGAGCATTGGGAGAGAAATTTGAAGTTGTAGCCGTGTACTTCAGCTGCGACGAGTCGGTGTTTAATGAGAGCTTTGCAAGCATGCCATGGCTTGCGATTCCTCATGGTGACAAGATGTGTGACAAGCTGGTCCGTTACTTTGAGCTTAGGGCTCTTCCCACGCTTGCCTTGATCGGGCCTGACGGTAAGACATTAAACAGCAACATCGCGGATGTAATTGAAGAGCATGGTGCAGAGGCTTGGGAGGGGTTTCCCTTCGACGCTGAGAAGCTGGAAGTTTTTGCTGAGAAGTCTAAGGCCAAAGCAGCATCACAGACTTTGGAATCCCTTCTGGTCAAAGATGACTTGAACTTTGTCATGGGGAAAGATGGAGCCAAGGTATGTATGTTCTATAGTAGTACTACTACAAAATTTAGTGTAGTTTAGGCAATTGAGTGAACTGCAATAAAAGGAGCAGAGCATAGTAAAGTTATGGATCTCAAATCGGTACGAATCACATATTTGGGAACCTAGCTAGCTTACTTAAATAAAACACACTGACCAAAAGGTGTAGTATATCTCATCGAAAGCTGCATTTTCGTACCAAATTTGTATTCATCCAAATTTGCATCGATGGCTTTATGTGCTGTGTCTTAGGTTCCTGTATCAGAACTTGTCGGGAAGACAGTCATCCTTTACTTCTCAGCCAAATGGTGTCCACCATGCCGGGACTTCCTTCCCACACTCGTCGAGGAGTACAGCAAGATCAAGGAGAGGAACAGTGGTTTCGAGATCATTTTCATCTCCCTCGACAAGGACCAGAGCTCCTACGATGAATTCTTCTCCGACATGCCATGGCTCGCACTCCCTTTGGGAGATCAAAGGAAGGAACTACTGATGAAAAAATTCAGAATCCGCGAGATCCCTTCGCTCATCGCCATAGGTCCTTCCGGGCTGACACTAACCACGGACGCCAAATCCCACCTGGTGGCGCACGGCGCCGCCGCGTTCCCGTTCACCGAGGAGACGCTTCGGGCGCTGGAGAAGGAGCTCGATGAGGAGGCCATGGCGTGGCCTCAGAAGGTGAGGTACGAGCTCCATGAGAGCCACGAGCTTGTTCTCACGCGCAGTGGCGCTGTCACCTACAGCTGCGACGGGTGTGGAGGGTTGGGCAGCTCATGGTCCTACCGGTGCGATCGGTGCGACTTCGTTCTGCACCCCGACTGTGCGCTGGGGAAGAAGGACAGGAAGGAAGAGGCCACTGGTGAAGCCCCAGTTGAGTATGCATGCGAGGGAGGTGTGTGCAGAAAGGCATAGTTTTGTTTTAATTTCCTGAATGGTGTGTGTGGTGTGATAAGATGTCATAATCGTTTAAATGTTTTGCTTGCAATTGAAGTGATTTGACAATGTGATATTTGTTTTAAGCAGTTTTTACCCTGAACATTCAGGAGTGGAAATGTGCAGAACCATGTAATAATTAAGGGCAAAGGTTTTGCCGTGTGGGACCTGTCATTGTTACGAGGATGATTGTGTATTCAAATACTGTATATTTCTTATTAGGACTTTAGGATTGTAAATTCGCTTATAGTAATATTGTACATACAAAATCAGTTTACGGAAGGAAAAAACTATATAATCAACTTTTACAAAAAAAAGAATTGCACATTTCATTTAAAAAAATATGTAGACAAAATGACATAAAGGCTTTACAAATATCAGTTACGTGCCTGCATACATCACAGACCGTTAATTACAAATGGCACAAGCTGCTACATCGATGCTACTCCTAGTTGTGCCTTAAAAATTTTCAACTTGCACTACAAGGTGACAAATGCTGCAATAAAACCGACATAAGCAAAATATCCAAAATGGTGACCCGGCCTGGAGGGGATTCCAATGGCTCGACTGAAAGATACTCCAGGATGGCATTTACTTCTCATCGTCATTTAGCTAACTAATTACCTCCATTACGCTATCATGTTTCCTCAAATGTTAAACATTCTTGTTAATCAATTTGCTATAAAAGTGAGCATTTGCATGACACATAACTATCGCGAAAGATTCTTCGGAGCTTCTGATGGAGTGAGGACGTGTGCGGCCGGTGTTGGCAGCTGAGAAAACCAATCGGCTTCCAGGGGAACATCATGTTTGCTTAGCCACATTGGGTGGTAATAAAATATTGACAACAATTTGTGATTATAAAATGTCTGCACCAGTTTTCCGCATATGCCTAGGAATAAACTGTCAAGTGCATATTTGTTTCAATAAATTATATGAGACCGACGGCTCTTGAACCTTAAAAGAAGTTAAACTGTCCATGGAGTCAAATAATCTCCATGAAAATGACAAGTGTGAAATTTGATGGAGAAAAAAAATGGCGCCTCAAATGGACATGTAATTCATGGCACAAGATCAAATGCATGGAACACTTCTCCTTTTCTTAGTGCTCTTGCAAGATTAAATATTCTAAAAATTAGGGGGAAGTTTTCATGATGATTCGCAAAACTGTGGTGTTAGCGGATATGCCTAGGAATGATATCTAAGCGGGGAGTTCAAATAGCCAGCCCATTTCTCAGTGACATGATAGTGAATATATAGGAGGACTAAGGGCCAAACTAAGCCTTTTTCTTCAAGAACACAAGCTTCTGGAAGAATACCATATTACATCAACTACGTTCATCAGTTAATGTGAAGAATGATCCGATCCTTTTTTCTGCAAAAAAAAGTAGACATTTAGTTTTGTTGCTCCTTTTTTTGCAAAAAAAAAATGTAAACATTCAGCTTTGTGTGCCACAAGGAAATGAAAACCATCTTATTGTATTGTTCTAGGACCAAGAAGCTGCTAATATCTAACCTACTAGTTGCACTTAGTTTTTATTTCTTTCCCCTCTTTTTAACGGGATGAGGTTCTGGACCAATTTTTTTTTTATATATAACATGCATGTCAAACAAATCCTAAATAAAATTTCCATTCTCCAGAGAAAAGTAGGCGAATAAAGGAAACTCGACTGTGCCCTTGCTTACATAAGAAAGCATCTAAGTATAACTCCAAGGAGATCCCTTGGAATCAAACTTTTCCTATCATTTTCTCCACAAACGCACGCCTAAACAATCACAAAGGTCGGCAAAAAGAACCCGCCACTTGCTACAACCCCAAGCACGGTATCATGCTTGGAGTTGCAAACATTTGCCACCGTCTCACTCTACTCGCACATTGGAGCACCCGTTCATTTTTCAACACTGCGCAGTCTCAAATTGCTACATCTACTGGTTGCTATGGTAAACTCTGCACACTCTCAAATTTTGATTTCACTCGTCACATCGAATGTTTTCATACTAATTAGGAGTATTAAACATAAATTAATGACAAAAACTTATTTCATAACTTCTAAATAAATTCGCGATACGAATCTATTGAGCCTAATTAGGTTATGATTAGACAATGTGGTGCTACAATAAATATCTTTTAATGATGATTTAATTAGGTTTAATAGATTCATCTTGTGATTTTCAGTCCATTTGTGTAATTAGTTTTATAATTAGATCATGTTTAGTCATTCTAATTATCATCAGTAAATTCGATGTGATATTTTTGACAAGTTTCTCACCTATCTAAACAAGACTAATTTGTGCGAACATTTTGTAAAGCACTTATTTTGCTGACATTTTTTTAGATAAAGGATGAAGATCATCCGGTCTCTACGTCCTAAGACGTACATAGCCTGTCTATTACAGAGTTTGACAATGTCTATTACAGAGTTTGACAAAAATTAAAGGAAGTAACCAAGGTTCAAAAGAAACAAGCACTAAAGCAAACGAAAATTATGCTTCCATCCTCCATTAACTTGCTCTAAAGCTACTATCTCTAACTTTTGCTCATCATGGAGAGTAAGTTCTTTGCTTGGTTGTTACGCTGCAGCTGCGCCCAGAAGCGTAACCAGTACGCCCCTCTGAAGATAACCTGCAAAATCGAATTAATCTTGATTTTTTCAAAAACAACATCATTACGGCACCTCCAAATGGCCTAGCAAAGAGCAGCTACCCCAACCCAAATCAATTGTCTAATCTTTTTAGATTGATTAGCAAGCCAATTCCCGAACATATGACTTATGGATCTAGGCGGAGTTAGACCGGTAGCAATACTGATTATCCTCCACACCATTCTAGCATAGTGACAATCTAGGAAGAGATGTTTTATGGTTTCATCTAAATTAGAACCACAACACTGTAAGTAATCGGATGCTCGTAGCCTAAGAGGGGGAGGGGGTGAATTAGGCAACTTAAAATCTTAACCTAATGCTTAACACTATTTGCATCAAACATAAACTAGAACATGTTATTTAGATGTGCAACTAAGGTTGTTCTAGTGTGAAACTCCCATCCCAAAACAAGTTTTGCAACCTATAGCCAATCCTAGCAAGATACTACTCTAGGAAAGTAAAGACAAGTAAGGATTGCAAGAATGTAATGCGGAAACATAAAGGGGGATGAGAGGAAGCAAACTCTTGACACGCGATTTATCCCGTGGTATCGGTAGGCACTAAGCCACCCCTAGTCCACGTTGTTGAAGCACTCTACATAAGAGTATTGCTTCCCGGTCACCAAGTCTCTCCAAAGAGCACCACTTGACTTGCCACGAAGGCTCGCCACGAAGGCACTCGCCAAGGTCCCTTGGTCACCTTGATGCTGCCTCCACTAAGGAGCTTCTCCACCAAGGGAAAGGGGTCTCCACATCCCCCGCACAAAGTGTCCTCGCCGCTCCACACCAAGCCGGAGTGTCGAAGACGTTTGCCGGAGAGCCACTTAGGCTCCAAGGCTTCCGGCACACCTCGTACAACTTGATCCACTCGAGAATCACCTCACAAGGTAGGCACACCTTGCACTCACTCAGCTCTAAGCTAACCTAGCACTAAGCACACACACTAAGCATATGCAAAGCCTTTGTATGTTCACTTAAGCACTAGCATGACATGGGTATGATCTCCAATGTGTCTCAGACTCCTCTGCACTTCCACATACTCCAGTAAGCTCAAATGACGGGGTGGAAGGGGTATAAATAGGCCAAGGCATCAAGCTAGCCGTTGGGCCAAAGCTGCAGAAAGTAGTACCATCGGATGATCCGACGCTATGCTTTTTCCGGGCGTCGGTTCATCCGGTGCTCCTAGCCGTTGCCTTCCACCGCACACGACCGTTGACACAAATCATCCGACGCACCGTCGGTTCATCTGGTGCTGAAGGATTCTTCTCCAAAACCTTACTGTTAGCTTCTTCGTAGCCGTCGGATGAACCGTTGCTTGTATCCTTGTGACCATCGGTTCATCCGGTGCTTAAGAGTTTTACTCCAGAAACCTCTCTGGTGGCAAACACACGGCCGCCGGATGAACCGCTGCTATACCGCCGGTTCATCCGGTGCTACTAACTCAGCTTGCTTCTTCACTGACAATCATCCGGTGCAACTAGAATATCCACCGTCAGTTCATCCGGTGGTCATCATGTTGACTCGAGTCTTCACGCGGTGTACTACTTCATCCGGCCGTTGCACCGATGCTTCTTTCTACGGTACCGTCGGTTCATCCGACGGTGTCTTTTCCTTTATTTCTTCTTTGTCGGTTTTGCCTCAAAATATATACTATCTTCTCATTTTGGCATATTGTATTTTTGCATCCATGGGACCTAGAAATGTCTACAAAGACATGCTCAACAATATGGTTAGTCCCATTGATCATGTTGTCATTAATCACCAAAATCAAACTTGAACAAATGGCATATGAGGCCATGTTCGCTACAAACACTTCTTACTTCCTTTCAAATTTTTCCTTGCGAGGTTATCTTTAATTAAAACGACACCTCTTTGAAAGAACCAAAGAAAGATCTTAACTTTCAGAGGAATTTTCAGTTTCCAAATCAATTTATGTCGAAAGAGCGGTTGAGAACTTAACATATATAAATAAAAAGACCGGACCGTATAAGAGCCCGTCTTAGTTAAGTTCCAGGTAAAAAAATCCGACCCTTCAACCAAAGCGACATTAGTAATTTGAGCTACCAGATCATGTTATTCGACCAGTTTATTATCTACCAAGGCCCTCCTAAAAGAAATATTAAGAGGTTGAGTAGACATTACTTTTGCCACCGTCACGTGCGGATCCCGCACTTATTTTGCTGACATGGTAGGTACGTTTTGAAATTTCAAATGAAATGTAACCCACGTCGTCACTTATAGAGTATGGTAAGAGAAATCGATAAAAACAAAGGCTCCCCAAAAGTAAACTCTACTACCCATGCCCTGGCCCACTTTAGAGCATCATTTTTTTTTGCCCTTTAATTCCGACGATTGGATATGAAACAGGGTAATTTTGATCCCGATTGAGTCCACTTCAAGTTTGAAAGACCAAAGAAGAAAAATCAAGATTTACTAAAGACTCTAAATTCCTTAGCAATGACTCATTTTTATTGAAGGACTTTTAAGAGATGGGTTTAGTTGTTCATGCCATGAGTTTCCCATTGCGTATCGAGGAAAGCCGAATTCGCTCGTTGACACCTCTGTCATCACGCATGGGCATGAAGAATGGATGAATTATTTGCAAGCACGAGATATGAACATTGAACATTTGGATGCACGCACCGATTTGAAACGTTTTTCGTATAGGCAGCGCCTCCGGATGGAATAGCAGTTTGATTCGCTAAAAAAAATCTCTTTTTGTTTTTTAAATTACACATTACAACGCAGGCGCTCACAACACGCACACGCACGCAAATCCTACCTCTATGAGCAAGCATCTTCGAAGAACTGAGGTGGAGATTCCCGAAGTTACCATGACGCCTCATTGTCGACGGAAATGTCGCTTACCACTTAACGCATAACGCCGGTAAAACCTACTTAACGCATAACACCGGTAAAACTTGAGAAAATCTCAGGAAAAGATGCGAGCACCAAGAGTTGAATCTTGATAGGTAGCGTCCTACTGGACCGTCCTACTATTGGACTATAAGCCAATTCGCAACAAAAAAATCTCTTTTAGAAAGGGAGGGGGGTGAAAAAGAAAACAGGGTAGAAAATCTAGGTGTTCCCTTCCATTTAAGCTGATCCATATTGAGTATGTTCGGCTGACAGATTGAATAGTGCTCGGTTGATAGATTGAATAGTGTTGTGTAAGAGGAAATAAGCCGAGATAAACCGTGTCAAGATCAGGCCAACAAGAGCATTATACTATATGTAATACTTTATAAGATATAGCTTTGGTCTTTATTTTGATCGGCTAATCCGGGGCAAATCCCGGACCCAGTTGGTGTCCCCAGCAGACAGGCAGCAGCACACGAGGCGGCCCTCCCTGCCCCATCCCAAAACCGTGATGCTCCCCCTGATTGCACGCATCGGATATGCTCCCACATATTCGCTCCCCTCGTCTTCCTCCCCCTGCCGGTGCTTGACTGCCTGCTGTGCTGCTCCAACCAACACCCACCTCCCGCCGCCGAGCTCCCTCCCTATATTAACCTCAGCTTCCCTATTGTTCCTCCCTCCTCATTCTCATTCGAGCAAGTTTTCTAGCGAGTTCGTTCTTGATTACTGACAGATATAAATAAAACCGAAATCTTGCGAGAAGAAACTCAAGAAAGAGATGAAGTTCGGGAAGCGGCTCAAGAAGCAGATCGAGGAGAGCCTGCCGGAGTGGCGGAGCCACTTCCTCAACTACAAGGAGCTCAAGCGCCGCGTCAACGCCGTCTCCTCCGCGGCGCCGTCCCCCGCCGCCGAGGCCGACTTCCTCACCCTCCTCGACGCCGAGGTCGACAAGTTCAACGCTTTCTTCCTCGAGCAGGAGGAGGAGTTCGTCATCAGGCAGAGGGTGGGGTGCACTTCTCTCTCTCTCTCTCTGCCCCGTTTGTTTCTTCTCTTCCAACACGGGTGACTGACCGAGGGATTGCCTGCTCACGAATCACGAATGGTTCTTGCAGGAGCTGCAGGAGAGGATCCAGCGCGCCGCCGAGGCCAAGCCGTCGCCGGCGGCGGAGGCGGAGACGGCGCGCATCCAGCGGGAGGTGGTCAACTTCCACGGCGAGATGGTGCTGCTCCTCAACTACAGCAGCATCAACTACACGGGTCTCGCCAAGATCCTCAAGAAGTTCGACAAGCGCACCGGCGGCGTGCTCCGGCTCCCCGTCATCGCGGGCGTCCTGCAGCAGCCCTTCTTCACCACCGACCTCATCTCGGAGCTCGTCAGGGACTGCGAGGCCATGATGGAGGCCGTCTTCCCGCCCTCCGCCGTCGTCTCCGCCGCCAGCAGGGACCTCGAGGAGCGCCAGGCGCTCGCCGCCGCCGAGCAGAGCATCTTCCGCAACACCGTCGCCGCGCTCCTCACCATGCAGGAGGTACGCAGCGGCAGCTCCACCGTCGGGCACTTCTCGCTGCCTCCCATGACGCCGCTGCCGGAGTCCGACTGGCTCGCCCAGTCCGTCCAGCCGCCGCCGTCGCCCCTCATCCCGACGCAGTGATCCATACATATCCCCATCGGTGAACCCATGTCCATGGATTACACCACAACATACACAACAAATCGATATAATTGCGGACGGTGCTGAATTAAATTAAATTGAGGCGACCGTTGTGATTTTTTTTTCACGAGATGCGCTGCGGTGTATGGGGCTCAAAAATCCAGATGTATGTGTAATTATCAACTGTAATAGCTCTCTGTTTTTTTTTCTCCTTTAGGTTGTTTGTGTTCTTGCCTTACTTTTACTAACTAGCAGTAGGAGTAAATAATGTAACAAGGATAGCAGGATCAATCAGCATTGCTCTTGCAGTGCAATTATACCGGCAAATCAAATACTCTGTTATTCTTGATGTTTCCGTCAATTAGCAGTTACTACCTGGCAAGTCAATTCGACCGTTGTTGGATGCATGGTGATGAACTGATGAAGTTTTCTACTCCACTGTCCTACTAGAGAAATTTGCTAGCTTAACGAAGTGTGCGGGATTCTGAAGCGGATAATGTCCTGTGCGCGCGCTTTAGGCAACAACGACCGCAGCTTTATTTGTGTGGTGTCGGAAACAGAATTCACAGTTTTTCTTTCTATAGCTCACATGTGTGAAATAAGAGTTTTCCTCATACGATTTTTTTCACAATTTTACAGTCTATAAATCTAATAATTTTACTCATCTTCTCTCTCATTTTTTTCCATGTGATTTAAAGGCTTTGCTCACACGATTTTTCTGTTGTCCAATCCGAGATGGACGAACCAGATCGAACCGCGGTTCCACCTTATCCATTCATCCACCGAACCCCTTCCCACCACAACCGACGCCTCCTGCCTCCGCTGGATCCCGCCGCCGGCCCCGTCCCCGCCCCCGCCCAGTCCCTCCGTCACCCCGGCCGGCGCGGAGCTCCGACGGACCCTAGTCCGCCGACGTCGGCCGCCCTGGCCCACCTCCATCCCCTACCGCCGCCGCCTCCTCCAGCTCCGCCGGAGCACCACCTCCGGTCCTGGTCGTCGCCGCCGTGATGCCTCCGCGCTGGCTTGGCCCCAACCGCCATCCTCCGGAGTTGGTCGCCGGAGTTGGAGAAGATGAAGAATGGGTGAAGATGGAGGTGAAGAAAAATTTGTATGAGGAGAAGCTCTAAATCACATAGGTAAGATATAGCTTTCCTTTTTTTTTTTGTTGCGCTAAAGGAATTTACAGTTAGGAGGCCTAAGCAAGAACACGAAGCTAATGGCAAAACTATAATGGCCTGCCTGTGTGGTGCATTTTTGGGAAGCAAAAGAACGCTCACTCGTCACAAACAAGTCAAAAGACCAAGCAACAAGGGTGAGAACTCGTCGTCCAGTCAGGCAAGGCATCGTCGATGACGAAACGCCCCAACAAAAACAACCCCGAATCCACACCTGCTGTTCGAGTCGAGTGGTTCGCACTGTTTCTGATTAGTCAACTTCTCGAGTTCGTCTCTACTCTGTAACTAATGCCCGATGACATTTCCAAAAGCCAACGAAAATTCGCTTCCCGATCGCACCTCGCACGTAAGCTAGCGCAGGCGGCGGCAGCAGGGCAGCACGTCAGACAGACGGGATCACCCTCTCGACCGAGCGAATATACCCTCAGGCGGCTCAGCTCAGCAGCCGATCGATCGTGCGGCTGCTGAGCTTGAGAGGAGGCAGCATCTGTTCTCTGTTCCAAGGTCGATGCATCGCCTTCGCCTGTCGTCATGCGTTCATCAAGCTTTCAGGACTTTTCCGTTCGACATGCTGCAGAGAGATATCAGCGCCTCTTTTCTTTATCCTTTTTTCCTCGCTTTGATTTCTTTGGTTTGGGAGATGACAAGCATATTCTTCAGGAAAGACAGATGGCCGGGATGGGCACGTTGCTGTTCCAATAATGAACTCTGGCAGGATATTCCTCCCGGAAAATGCCGAAACGGAACGCGGAAGCAGCAGCTAGGTAGGGATGGATTTGGATGTCTGGAAATCCGAATTATCCGTATTCGTATCCGCTAAAGGGGCTTCGATCAGATCACACTGCGGAGAAAAAGGGCAGGAAAAGCATGTGGGTTTGGATGCGCAGAAAAGGACTGGTTGGTGTGTAAGCCCTTGAAACGCCGATCGCAACAGGCATCAGCTTCCAGATCACTCGCTGCAAGAGTCCGGTGAAAGCGCAGGCCGGAACTGAAATATCATTTCAGAATCTGAAGCTCAACTTGTAATATCTTGCAGTTGCAGAACATTGTGCTATGTGTTTGTGTGTGCCAAACTATGACGAGCTCTATGGTCACACAGGTCGCCATCTCTTCCAGTGTAAACCATCTACTAGTATTTAGCAACTAGTAATCAGGATCTTATCATAAAGGAAGGCACTTTAACGATCTCATTATTTGCTTCACCAAATGGGAAAAAAAAAACAAAACAAAGCAAAGACGCGCTCCGTTACATGGATAACCAGGTCAGTAGTCAACAAAAGACACAGGCAGAGCAGGAGCATATGCTCCTGCTTATGCCGAAACGATAACCTTTTCTTGAGGCAGATGGACAGTGTAAGTAAGAATGGGCGAAAGATATACTAGATAGGTTAGTGGCGTCTCCCTGATTGATTAGTTAATGTTGCGAGTGAGCACGGCCCCATCTTATCCTGAATTGCCTGCCGCCTTTGTGTAAAGCAGCGAATTACGTCGAGCATATGCGGCCAATTGATCTCGCCCCACTATCCCCCACAGCTGACCAATGCCTACGGGCCAATTTAGGTAGTGCTAGGTGTGCATTTAATTTCGTGTGACATCTAAATCTCCACAAGCCTAGTTAATTGCATGCATGGCAGGTTAGTTAGGACGTTGACGTGGACATGTGGGCCCGCATGTAAGCCTTACTCTTCTTCAACGCATACACATTTTCTAATTGAAAAAAAAATCCACCTACACCATCAGCTCCTCTCTGTGATTTTTTTAAATTAGCAAAGGTGCATTGGAGAAGAGAAAGCTTACACACGAGCCCCACATGTCACGACACGTCAGCGTCCCGATCACCCTGCCATGCATGCAATTTAACTAGGTTTGTGAAGATCTGGATGTCACATGAACCGATTAGCAAGTTTAGGAAGTCAGATGTAGATTTTGAGAGTTCGAGGACCTGAATGACACCCACTGGTGGAGAGGAGGGTTTTCGTCCCGGTTGGTAGAAGCGTTATATCTCTAAAGGCCAACCGGGATAAATTAGTAGAGACAAAAGCCCCCTCCCCCTTTAGTCTCGGGCGCCCAACCAGGAATAAAGGGGGCCTTTAGTCTCGGGTGGTATTACCACCCGAGACTAAAGGGTTTCCAAAAAAACAAAAAAAAGCCCACCCTGACAGCCGCTGTCCCCAGCACCTGCCACCCACCTCGAGCTCCACTCCACCATGCACAGTACAACATTAAATTCATCACAAGTTCATCTAAGTTCATCACAATTCAACTCACATCACAAATTCAACTCGCAACAGATTCAACACATAGGTCAATCTACCAAATTCATCTCACAACAGATTCAACACATAGGTTCACCTACCAAATTCATCTCACAAATCAGTTTGCAAAATCAATTCACACAAGATTTACAGCGGGATCGACGAACACAAAGATTCACACGATTGATTGAAGCTAGTTCAATTTGGCAAAACAAAAATTGAAAAAAAAACTTATCATGCGCCCGCCGGCCTCGGCCTCGCCTGCGCCCCCGCCGCTGGGCCCGCGCCCGCCGGGGGCTGGCCGCGCCCCCGTCGCGGGAAGCCACGCCGCCGGCTCGCGCCTGCCGAGATGCCGCGCGCGCCGGCCGCGCCTGAGCACCCGCTACCTTCCCATGGCCTGCACAAACAAGAGGAAAAGATGAGGAAGAAGAGAAGGGAAAAGGAGAGAAGAGAGGAGACACTGCATGCTTCCGGTGGAGAAGACAGGAGAAAAGAAATAGGAGAGAGAGAGAGGAGGTGACGCGGTAGGTGGGGGAGGAGGGCTTTTGTCCCGGCTTGTTTTCTCCCCCGGTATTAAAGGTTCGCCTTTAGTCTCGGGTGAAAAAATCACCCGGGACTAAATCTTTAATCTCGGGTGGTGTATTCACCCTAGATTAAAGGGTCACCTTTTAGTCTCAGGTGAATACACCACCCGAGACTAAAGGTTCACGCCAATGATTGCTGTTATTTTAGCCTTGGACGTGAAGTTACCACCTGAGACTAAAGGGGGCGCCGCAAACAGCCTTTCCAGGCCACGTCACCCCAAAAGCTTTAGTCTCGGGTCCGAAGTTCAACCGGGAATAAAAAGATGGAACAAAGGGTGCTTCTCTACCAGTGACCCCATGCCAAGTTTATGTACAGTTGGTGAATTTTACTCAAAAAGAATTAACTCCTCAAGGAAGTGTGAAACCAAAACTAAAAAGGATCAATCGGGACGTGTTTCCAGTGAATATGTGCGGTGCCTTCCAGAACCATCAGACATACTTTGGGTGTATGATGATGTTACTCCTTCCGTTCTTAAATATATCACGTTTAGGACAAGTAAATTAGTCCATTTTGAACTAATTTACATATATTTAAGGATAAAGGTAGTACTCTTTTATCCTTAAATATGGCTGGAAACGTTGACCAAATTTTCTGTCAATTGTTTCCTTCTGGTTAACCCACAGTAGCCTTTTTACAGCACCCGAGCATCTGTGCTGCTGCCGAGATTCACAAGTGGTTACGTGACTGATTATAAGACGTAAGCATCAGGAGGACTCTACCTCGATGTTCCAGCTTTCTCTCAAACTCTTCATCATCGCTGCATTTCCACTCCAGCTTCGTCTAATCTATAAAATAAAAGGCATAGCGCTTTCAGCATCGGCATTCAGCAACTGATTCAGTCAGTTCTGTCGAGAAGAGAGTCACGGATAAAGCTGGGCCCATTCACCCAAAATGCGTCCGGCCCGTTCAAAATGCGTCCGGCCCATCAGCCCATCAGGTAATCAGCAGCGGAGAACAAAGAAAGAGCTTCCGCCGCCGCCGCCGTCTGATTCCCTCCGTTCCACTCATCGCGGCCGGCGACATCCTCCGCTGCTTGCCAGTAAGAGTTGCCCACTGCCTTTCTTCAATCCCACCTCGGGATTAGGTCGCGTAGTCGGACTACAGTTAAGGCCAGCAGATTCCCGTCATGTAGGTCCTGGTTGCTGCTGCTTCGGTGTCTCGCATTTTTCTGCCTCTTCAGGCTGGCCAGCGTGCTAAGCTTCTGTGAAAGAGTGCCTTGCACTTTGATGCTGTAAAAACTGAACCAGAATCCTTGTCCTTTAGGCAATGCAATCGGACTAGGGGTATTTTTTTAGAGGGATCTATGGCGGGCAACATGTCAGCCTGAACTTCCATTATTTTGTGGCAAACCACGGATTACATCAGCAGCTGCAAGTGCAGCATAGCATAAGAGTACAAGAGAGATACATCATAAGTTGCAAACACAAAGCAACACACAACAAGAGCAGAAAATAGAGACAACTCAAGGCAACCCATGCCACCAAAAGGAAACCTCAATCTGAACATCTAATGGCACTCCCATCGAACAACATGGTCGCCGAATGAACACAAGGCCATTGCGCCCCGCACCACCCCTCGTAGCTACGCCGCCCAGTTGTCTGACGCCCTCCATCTGAGGGACCGCCCAACGGGGTGGGGACTAAGAGTGGAGAAGGGCACACAAGTCGAAGTTCACCGGAAACGACGATCACCCTTGAAGACGGTGGTAACACCTTTCCCGGCACATCTGGGCTCCATGAACCGCCATCCAACGCCGTCCAGGTGAAGGAAGCCCTGAAGGGGAGTGACGGGAACCATGGAAGCAACACCCGGCATTTGATTTGATGGCAACACCAGGGAGAGCGCTAACGAACCAGAGGCGCCAAAAGAAGATGCCCGTTGACGAACAGCAGAGGCTAGCGAGCGATGACAACAGTTCCCAAGAGCAGACAACCACCAGAAGAACAGGGGCACTCACGAACATGGCTCGGCAATGGATTGACGTGGAGGCAAGAATTCTCCCGCACGCAGCAAATCCACCACCAACAGCAGGAGATGAAGCAGATGGACGCCCGGGGAGCTTTGTAAGGTGGTAGAGAGTCGTCGCGGTGACATCCCCAGCAGGAAAACGACGCCAAGAGTGACGCCACCGCAAGGCAAACAGCAGGCCTTTCAGCACATAGCTCACCATCTTACCACCATGAAGAATCACAGGCAGCATTATGGCCATCGGGGCAGCCGACAACAACCAAATCGATAACCCCAAGCCTTGGCCAGATTGTGCGAAGGTAGGGCACCTCCCCACACACCGGGTGTGGCACTTTCGTTGCACAAGTTCCGACAATCAAGACAGGAGCCCCACCACTGAGAATCAAATGCAGAGATAGAGATGCTTTCAGACAGATTGAGAGCACCCATGCTGCCACCATGGTCATCTGCATGAAGCTCGGGCAGGAACCTCGATGGGTCACCAGGGACATCATAGGAAGGCACCGCCGGCTGGCTGGCTCTCCGAGTTGGCGGTCGAACAGAGGAGGACGAGGTAGATCCCCAGTGGGGGGGGGTACCCGTGCTGCCACTGCAGTCCTCCAATGTGGCGGCCGTTGCAGAAGCGCGAGGAGAAGCCCAGCGCACGGCCACACCAGCAGAACGAGCCATCCCGCGCCGCATTACCCCGCCGTCGAGCAGTAGTCCAAGGGAGGGCACCCCCAGACGGCTCAGGAGGGTGCGGAATCCAGGGCTGGTGGCGCCGAAGCACGGCACGACTGGCGTCCACCACCGGCGACCACCACACCGCCACTCCAGGCGCCCCCAGCAGATCCATAGGGAGAAGCTCCCGATAGACGTGGGAGAGCCAAAGCCAGGCGGCCTCGAGAGGGATCCGCCCCCTAGCAGCCACAGCAACCATCTCCGCTGCAAGACGAGCTCAACACAGCAGGGGAGGGAACGGCGAGGGGAGATGATGGGAAAGTAGATCCAGGTCCCCTGCGCCTGGATCCGGCCATGGAGGGCCGCCGGCGGCGGCCGCAGCCGCCCCGGAGACCGCCTCGGCCACCTGAGGCCGTCCTCCCGCCAGGACGAGGCTCGAGCGCGAGCCGGGCAGAGAGACCCCGACGCCGCCGTCCTAGGGGGGTCGCGCGGATTCCCGAGCTGCCCCCTCTGGCGGCGGCAAGGCGAGCCGGCGGTGAGGCGAGGTGGGGAGCAGCGGCGGCGGGGTTCGCCCCCGAGTCGCCCAAGCGGGAGGCGACATGGGGGGGGGGTGTTCCTTCCGGGTTCTGTTTGACTGGGGGTATTTTTACTCCTTTAACTCTAAAAAAAGGTATTTCTTGTTATAGCTTCTTACTTATTTTTTCGCCATTGTTCCTACAGATAACCTGGTAGGAAAGACACACGATGGCGGTTGTTTTGTCAAATGTCAACTCCGAGGCAGGCCTCCAAAAGCTTAACGACTACTCCCTCCGTCCCAGTTTATTTGGACGTCTGAAGTTCAAAAAAAATCCCACAATACCGGGCTCCATGGCACTGTGACCTGCGGTGGCTGCAGAGGTTACAGAAGTGAACATAAAAAATACAAACACCTGGAGCAATCTCGTCCACACAGGTGGGGCAGAAAGAAAAGAAAAAGAATCTCCACCGTAGCAGGTGCGTGACCAGAAGCTTCTCCGCTCACCGTAGTTTGATATCTGCAAGGGTATTTTCGTCATTTCACGTTCACTTTGGTTTTGGTGCCTAGTCCCAAAGGTGCAATTATATTGGGACGGAGGGAGTACCTCCTCACCCGCAGTTACATAACCGGGTATGTAACTGCACTGTATAATGTTTGTTCATGATCGATGCTGGATGGTCATATACATCGCACCTTAAGTCTTTGTCCACTTTAGATACCAGGCCTCAAAAGATGACATGGCCGTCTTCACTGCATTGTCATCGGCTCCCCCTTCAAGCTATGTCAATGTTACAAGGTGGTACGACCACATCAGTGCTCTACTTAGGTCCAGGTGTGTACTTCAACTATTGTTGATTCGTTCAGTTTCATTGCATTTGTCAGATCATGTCCCTAAGAATTCTCTGATCTGATGCGCAGTGGAGTCACCGCCGAAGGTGAAGGTGTCAAGGTTGAGTCATCTGCTTGTTCTGTGGCTTCAAATCCTGGAGTTGCTGACCCAAAGGTTACAAAAACTTCTATGTGGCTTTTGTTTTGTGAAGTTAGCTGTTAAGTTCAGCTCAAGACCAAAAATTGTGCTCAGACAAGCATTTTATTTTTTTGTATACCAAAATTGAGCAATTTGACATGGCATCTTTCCGCGTCAAAGTTTATAATGACAAGTTTGCACTATGAAAAAAATGTATTTCTATCTCCTTTTTCTAAAGCAGTTGCGATTTCAGGCATCGGCAGCCGTAGACGACGATGATGTTGACCTATTCGGTGAGGAGACTGAAGAGGAGCGCGCAGCAGCTGAAGCACGTGCGGTAGCTGTAAAAGCTTCTGGCAAGAAGAAAGAGTGTATGTCTGTCCTTGATTATCTGGTTTCCTGTCCAGCATTTGACTTACGCCCCGTTTAGTTTCCAAATTTTTTCTTAACTACCCGTCACATCAATATTCAAACAATAATTAAGAGTATTAAATGTGGATTAATGACAAAATCTATTTCATAACCCTCACTCAAATCGCGAGACAATTCTAACGAGCCTAATTATGCTACGATTAGACAATGTCATGCTACAGTAAACAATCTTTAATGACGGATTAATTAGGCTTAATGGATTCGTCTCGCGAATTCCCGTCCATCCATGTAATTAGTTTTGTAATTAGTCTACATTTCTCCCAAATTTTTTTCCAAACTAAACAGTGATATTGAGAAGAAATAGAAAAAGGAAGACATGGACTTGTGGCTTTGAAATCCTCAATTAGTATTTTAAAAATCTTATCAAGTGGGATGCAAAATCTAACAAACTTTTAGCTAAATTTGCACCTTCATATCTTGTAGTGATTTTTTATTGCATTTAGTTGTAAACGCTCACTATGCCCTCAAGCGAAATATTGAAGTCAGGTTATATGATACTAGAAAATGCATTGCTAACTTGGGCCTTATATTACTTTATCTGGAAAGTCATCAGTTCTTCTAGATGTGGAGCCATAGGATGATGAAACTGACATGCAAAAGCTTGAGGAAGCTGTTAGGAGAGTGAAGATGGATGGTCTACTCTGGGGTGCTTGTATGTGACCTGCTCTTCCATAGTGTTGTACTTACTCAAAGATGGAGGTTCACTTTGTTTTTTTTTCTAAACTTGAGATGTCATCCTTTGCAGCAAAACTTGTTCCAGTTGCATATGGCATCAAGAAGATGCAAATTGTGATGACTATTGTGGATGACCTTGTTTCTGTCGACATTCTGATTGAGGATCATCTGTGCACTGAGCCAGCTAATGAGTACATTCAGCGCTGTGATATTGTGGCCTTCAACAAAATCTGTAAGTTGTCTTGGACATTTTATCTGTAGAATGAAGCACCCTGCTTCCGTACTAAATTAGCCTTTTGGGAGAGTCCTTATTTAAATACAGATGATTCGCAAAAGTCTTACCGTGTGTTTGGTTGGAGCCGCTCCGCTCCATCAGCTGTTTGGATGGGGAGCGGCGGGAGCGGAGCGGCTCCCGGGAGAATATACTCGCAAGATGCGGGTTCGCTCCGTCCCTCAAAATTCGAGGGACGGAGCCGCTCCGCTCCCGTTTCTCCTCTCCCCTCTCTCTCACGTCCATTCCATATCTCATTCCTCCAACCAAACAAAAAAGAGGGTCGGAGCCACTCCAACCTAACATTCCCCAAAACGAGGGTTGGCTCCGCTCCGCTCCCCCCGCTCTCCAACCAAACACACGGTTAGTTTGCTGTGAATTGTTTGCTGACAAGTTATATGGCTTTAGACTGACTAAGCTCACACTACCTTTAGGTTCAATGTTGACTATGTTGACACATATGTGAGGTTTCCGAGAACGTGAGCCTTTTTCCTCTTGGTATTCTGCTTCGAATGGGTCTAAGGGTGTGTTTAGAAGTTAAAATTGGGATGCAAAATTGAGAGATTTTGCACGGATTTCGGGCTGAAAAGCACTGTTCCGAACTAAAAAGCACTGTAGCACTTTTCGTTTGTTTGTGGTAAATATTGTCCTACCATGGCCTAACTAAGCTCAAAAGATTCGTCTCGCAAAGTACATCCAAACTGTGTAATTAGTTTGAAACCTTCAGGGCATCAGCGTTTTACTTGACACTAGTTTGGAAATGTCCATTACATTTCCGGCAACATTTTGCTCCAGGTCACAGACGGTGTTGCCAGATCGTCTGTAAGAAGCATTGTTGTGAGTGGCTTAGATATCAATGTATACTGCTGGTTGCTCATTGCTCTGCCCTTGTACTGATTGTTGGACATTTGCATTGTCCATGAATGAAGTTCCACCCCCCACACAACAAAATTTGCTGTAATTTCTAGTAAACTGTTCAGTTTTAAACAACTTTTCTGTTGTGAACAGCCATAAAAAGTCCTGCCTTCCATTTACAAGGAACATTTACAGAGTTCTGTTCGAAGGAGAAGCAGGTATAGAAGATGCTGGAGACTTCAAGGGACTGCAGCGAAGTTTTCATCTGGGGTACAGGGTACTTGCGGTGGTAGTGCAATGTGGTCTCAGGACAGCCTCTTGCCCTCTTGATCATTGACTAGCATAGTAAGCTCTTGAGGTTGACTATAATTTAGATTATTATATGCGGCATAATTGGCTCGGATTCGGCCACGACGTTGCAGAGCTTAAAATATGGCGAATTCCGCAAGGTTGCTTGGGATGCACTTGTTTGCCCTCCTTTCTGATAACCTGAAACCTGAAGTGCCGGGCCCCTGCTACCCATCCAATTGCCAAACAGCCACAGCAGCCTGGCTTTCCTGTTTTGGTAAAAGAAGTTGCTCAAGTACCGATGCGGCCGTACAATTTTGTGTGGAGCAAATATGCTTCTCATGCTCTTGGCGGTTGCGACTTCTAGAAACTCGCTCCACGCAAAATTTTAGTTAGGTGGATCCAAACATGACTTATTTGTAGCTGTTGATGATCGAATCTTTGATGGTTGGAGGGAGTGTAATACATTGACAAACTGTATTTAGAACAAACCTAAAGCTACTTAGTATGAAACTTCTTTTTTTCTCAAGACAAATATACTCGTACAAGATTTTTTTTTAACATCAAAACATACATTACTTTCATTGATAATGAGAGTTCAGACGTAAGTATTGTATGCTGTCATGTCAGCAGCATACAAACCATGTATCAATGTATGTTGACTACAAGTAAAACCCAAAGTTACTCCTCTGAAGGAGCATCCGAGCATGTGCCATGACCAAAGCCACATGAAAACTCTATGTACCATAGAAGCTGACTTGGAAAATCCTTCCATCCCAACTACACATGGAGCAAAATGTATTTACATATCCACATTATGGGGGAAAGGAGACTGTTGCCTCAAAAAAATAGAAAAACAAAAAAAAGGGGATTGGAGAATTTTCTTCAAGGTCTTGGCATGCAGGGGCCTCCATACGAACTGCCACATGCACGTCATCACCATTGTCCTGGCTCCTTTCCCCCCTTTTTGGAAACGAACAATTGCCCAGACTCTTGCAAGTTCAAATCTCCAAAACAATGACTGCACAAAGAAAAATGGTATCAGACACAGAACTTTGAGAACATTGCATTTAACTGACGAATGATGAGTAGCAAGCAGGGGAGACTTACATTCAGAATCTGTTCTGTCCCACCTACAGCTCTCTTCCCTCTCCTCTTCGCAACCACAACGACGACCACCACCTCGCCTCTTTCCATCCTCCAACAAGTACTTCTTCCCCGACGACGCCGTGCCATTGCCATTGCCGGACCCGACATTCATCTTCTTGCCAAGCATCGACCGGAAGAACTGCCAGCAACAGAGTCCAAAGTTCAGAGCACGTTTAAAGACACCAGACATGTTTTGCATATAAATATTTCACTCTGTCTGTCGACATGCAAATGCACACGCGCGCCTACCTTCTCCATTCTCGATTCCACTGGATCCTTCAAGCTCCGAGCCGGCGCGGAGAAGCCGCCATTGCATACGAACATCTTCTTGATCAGGAACTTGAACGACTTCTTCCTGATGCTGCCGCTGCTGTTGTCGAGCAGGTCCCTGGCCCTGGTCAGTATGATCTTGGTGTCCGGCGAGAGGTCGCCGGAGTGGCCGTCGTCCTCTCCGTTCTTCGTCGTCCGAGCAACCCTCCTGTCCACCTCCAGGCAGGACGGGCAGTTAAGGAACCTGTCCAGCGGCGGGCTGTCCTCGCCGGCGCCGGAGCCCCGGGCGCTGGACTTGGACCTGGCGCGCCGCAGGAGCCTCGCCAGGGCGTCCTGGAGCTTCTTCACCTCCTCCACAGTGAACTCCGGCAGGTCCTCCTCCTGTTGCGCTGGAGGTGGCTCGTCGTTGCCGAGAGTGCCGATGGAGAGGAAGCCGCCCTGAGGCCATTGCTCGGCGTTGAGTTGCTTCTTCTCTGACGGTTCGTAAATGGCTCCTTGGGTTTCGTAGACTCCGGCACCTGTGTGCAGGAAATGCACGCACATTTAGTACAGCAAGAACTCTAGTGGTGATCAGTGATCACACAAGCTGCAAAGGCAATTGCAATGCAATGAGGTAGTTACCGCGAGATGAACTGACGGCAGCCGTGCCATCAAAGCTTTTGTTATCTGTCTTCACATGGAGCCTGCTCTGCATCCAGCTGACGATCTGCAGCCAACAACAGTCAAAAAATTACAAAACTGTAAACTTCTGCGTGCACTCTGTCACGAGCTAGTTCTCGTTTCCGTACAATGCAGCTGAAGCTTTTTACTTACCCCCATTGTTGCCTCGTTCCAAGAATCTGCAAGCTTAGATTGCAATGCGATGGGTAGGGAGTAGAAAAGAGTGCAGTGGGGAGCCACTGGGCAATGGCGATATATAGGACTTAGATTCAGGGGCTCTCTGCTTGGTCCCAAAGCCCTTTTTGAGTATCTTCTCACCAGGCCAATCAGGAGTGAGTTCTTGGTGTGGGTGGTAGCTGCTGCCTCTGCCCTCTGGTTTGGTCCCCTGCCCTGGGGAGGATTATGCTTATATAGCTGGAGATTAGCATGCCATCATTAGCAATACTTGGTACCTAATTGGCATTTAATTAGTGGTGATGCTCCTACTTGCAGGTTGAGCAGTGTACTTACACTGAATGATAAGTGGCAAATGGAATAGACAGATTTGCTTCAAGTTTAAGGAAGTTACACATAGCAACTATAATATTTTTTTTTCTCTTGCGCGTAGTTTGGTTATAGAATTCAACAGCTAAAGGTGCATTCGCATGTGATCTGAGAAGAACTGAGGAGGTAGTTCCATGATTTTCAGACATGTTTGATGCTTCATACAATAGAAAAAAAAAGCAGGCATCTAAGTCTGACCACATGAATCAGAATGTAGAAAGAATTATTTGCCACCGTCAATGACAGGGGATTCACAAGCCATTGACACACCAATGAAAAATAAGGAATTCCAAAGAAACCACTGAAAAATAAGGAACTGATCTCGTGCATAAAGGTGTGGAGACATTATCATACAGTATAAGATATGGCGCGTGGAGATGCTCCTAGTTTGTCCTTACTTATAATTAGTGATAATTACTTGTTGCTGGTGTTATATGATGAACGATAATTTGTGGTGTGTTTAGCACAATAATGACAATTTCTGATCATAAGGGGAGGTAACTTTGTATAAATACTAAACGCCACACATTCTAATGCATCCATTCAAGTGAGCAATCGAAGAAACAAAAACAAAATTCATAACCTTTCTCTGATCTCCACCGATTAAACAGATACTCCAGTTTGTCATCATCATCATATCTAATGCAGGGCAAGGACATGCATACTGAGTAGTATTAGGAAACCGAAATTCATATCATCTCTCTCTGGGCCAATTAACCAAATACTCAGATTTTGATACATCTAATACAGGTCCACCATGTTGCTAAAAATAAATGCAACAAAAATAGGGTCTCGTATGGGTATGTTTTACTCATTTTTTATTCTTAAAAATGTTGGAATGTACTACTTCAACATTCAGAATACACGTATTCAACATTTTGGATATGTTGCTCCAACAATCACATGTAAAATGTTAGATGTTGGATGATTTTATTTGAAATGTTAATGATGTTTTACAACTAATTGAAGCGCGTATAAATATCTGAAACAACGATAGTCCAATAACCATGATTATTTAAAGCCACACTGAGAATCAACAAAAAGGAAAATGTATCATGGTTTAGTGCAGTCCTAAGTCCAAACAAGGTGCCTGCTGCCAGATTAGAGGAAACTGTGTGTGATCGAGTCATCGAGAGAGAGATCGCTCATTCTACCAGCTTCCGGATGGGCGCCTTATCCCAGGTGTGATAAGCGCGAGCGATTAGTTTACGGGTGATACGTTGTTGAAACATGTATCATCGGTGGTGGGGTGGCCTAGAAGATGTTGCCTCAAGATTCGGGCACAGGGGACGCCGAGAAGCCAGCGGCACATGAAGAGAGAGGACACGGTTGTGGTTTCCCCGGGGCGGTATTGACGCATGCGCTGATGCATGCACGCACAGCCCCTTTTGACCTGAACACGCAGCACCACCGCCACCACACCATTATGCTATTCTTTACACCATTAGGGCATGTCAAAGTCCTAGACAATCTTAAGCGCGCCTCGATCGCCCAAATTGTGTAGGACAGATGACATTTGTTATTTGCCACGATCAAAAGAAAAAGGCAGCAGACAGCATGCTAATTTGCGCCAGATTGCTCTAGAAAATCCTTTGGGAATTCTCGTAGTCGGCGGATACTCTGCCTTGGAAATACAGTATGTGATGTCTTTAAAAATCAAGCTTGTCAACCATTACTTTTCATCGAAAAGAAGACAGCCGGAATGCATCTTCAATTCTAATGGGAGACTTTTAAACATAAATTTATTGACTATTATTATTTGAGAAATGGTACAAGCAAGCAAACGCACTTTAATTGAATTCGCATGGTACAAATTATACAAAGGTCTGTAGTGGAAACCAATGATGTATTTACTGTTTTAATTAAATATATAAGATCATGAATGTATTTTTCAGGAAAAATCTTGCATGTGACTTTTATATATGTTTTCAAACTAAGTATTTCGAAAAATACTAACAGTCAAAGTTTCAGAAGGTCAAATGAACCTCAATCAAATTTTATCTATGACCTGAGGTAGTAGAAAAGCATGCATGATAGTAAGAAAAAAATTCAGGAGTTTTTTTAGCAACAATGCATGTGCAGGAAAGAAAATTTAAGGAAGAATTTGGAGAAATGTCCGCCAAAAAAAGAATTTGGAGGATGATTTATTTCTCTGACATTATATTAATTAAACCTCATGCTCCTCGCAACAAAAAAAGAAGAAGAAGAAAAAGACATCATGCATGATACAATGAGGCTGTTCGGCTGGCTGATCCCCAACTTATTTCGGCTTATTTCCTCTCACACAATACTATTCAATCTACCAGCCGAACACTATTCAATCTACCAGCCGAACAGCCTCCGTTCTTAAATATATGACGTTTAGAACAAGAAAGTTAGTTCAAAATTTTTTTTGTCCTAAACGTCATATATTTAAGAATGGAGAGAGTAACATGCAGAAAGGACGTCTTAATAAGGGGGCCAAAACAAGCACGCTCAATGTCAGTTCTCTTATTACAAACTTGTAAAAGCAAATTTTCTCGTAGCCTAAGTACCTTGGAGGGGAAGTTCATTATGATTTGGGCACAAACTAAAGCATAGGGGGTACGTGTGATAACGCCCATCACGGGCATGAACCTTTGTTTATTCTACCTCTATGGTACTGTCACTGAAAATGTACAGTACACATACACTAACCTGAAATCACATCGTTTCATGACCATCGATCTCTTCGACGCATTATACAAATATAGAATAATGCATGCATCGATGAACTTAACTTTTTACTAGCTAGAATAAGTATGTAGGAGCCCAGACATCTCTGGTAGACTTGCTGCACGGCCGTCAGTCTTGGCAACCAATGATATCGATCGGCCCATTTGATTATGCGTATCGGATGTGGCTGTCTGTTAGTGGTTAAGCGCTAATGATGAGCGATCAAGGTAACTTGCTGGACTAATGGGAACCTTTCGTTCCATTCCTTAACATATGAAACCAAAGGACCGTCTTAAATTACAACGCAAGTAAACTAGCCGGCCTTGAAATTTTAATTTGGCGACGATGATTCGGTGGTCGGAATTGACCCCAACTGTTGTTCAAGTCAACAGTCATGCAGCTCGTACTACAAGAGCAGAGCAGAGCAGCTGACCTTTCGCCATGTCGACAAGGTATTTGAACACGTACGCGTTCCCAGTACTGGCCCATGCCCTAGCATATCTGTGATGATACACCGAAGCACGAAGCTCCTAGCCCTAGTATTTGCCGGGGCTTAGGAGACACCGAAGCTCCTAGCATTTCATTCGATCTCTAAGATAAAGTATTAAATCAAAGCATCTATAAAAACAAGGATACTTAACCACGCACATGGTTATGTAACCTAGCACATCTGTCATGGTTGGGTATTGAACTTAGACAAGGTAATCCCGTGATATGGCAAATGTATCAATTAATCTATTAGCTTACAAAGTCATAACATAGAACAAGGATCAGCTTATGGTAACTACACACAAGCTAGAGACGCTAACAGATACTCCCTCCGTCCTTAAATATATGATGTTTAGAACAAGTTATTTAGTTCATTTTTGAACTAATTTGCTTATCCTAAACGTCATATATTTAAGGATGGAGGTAGTAACTGATGACGTCATGGTCGGGCGCTTGTAGAGCAAAACTGGAATGTTGTGGACAGTTTATAGATTTCTATTAAAAAGGGAATCTTTTAGTGAACAATTATGTGGCTTTCCAGGCCATTTTCTGTGAAGCAATGAAAGAACTGACCGAGTATGGGAAAACAAAGTATTTACCGAACAGTGATTTAGAGGGCGAAGGGTTACTCAACAAAACGCCTTCTGTCCCATTCGATTGTTTGGAGAGCTTCACTAGGGCAGCATATCGCCCAAATCTAGTTTAACTTGGCTTGGGTGAGAACACAGTAACATGAATACATAACACAAGACAGACGCATGAGTTTCACCAAGACCAGCAAATCTTGTTTTCCCTTTGGACAAAATGTAGCAAGGTCTTCACTACCAAGTGCTGACCTGTATGATCAAGCTCAGCATGGTACGTTTAATGATTCACATTAGGTACAGCCTTACAAGAAACATCCAAAGAGTGTACTACTTGCTTAGTACTGGGTCACTCTAGTCTAGCATCATCTATTAATGCAGTCCTAATTAAATCACTGTGATGGGAACTCTTCGCCGCACACAACGCACCTGCAGGAAATGCTCTCGCTATCCAGATGATCACCTGACGCTCTGGTAGGCAGCACCGCACGACCTCCAGAGGATGCACAGATGCATCTCACCTTACCACTCCCTTGATCTGCGATATTACTCAAGGCGATTCGACCATTCACATTCGGCCTTCCGGTGGTGATATCTGCAGAAGGCTCCGGTGATTCTGGCCTGACTCTCTTTCCCGGATGCATCTGTTTCTCAGGGACCTGCTCCCGAAACTTTTCAGGCAAGAATGCAGGCTCTGGGGATTCTGTTATGTCCGAAGGCCCACGGTACAGATCCGAAAGCCGCCTAATCTTTGGAAACTCTCGCTCCTCTGAGTTATCACGTTCAACTTTTACCTGTATGTACGAAAGGAAAGTCTCATTTAATTACAGAAAAATGACAAAAGGCACCATTGCAACCTAGCATAGACAGCATGCCTTTTCAGCGTGTACCAAAAGGCACAGATACTATCATGACCATCACAGATGCTTCAATAAATCATGTCATCTATGAATGTAAACACTGATACAGCAAAATCCAGCCACTTAATACACTGGCAACAAAGCATGACATTACTGCTAGAGACTGGAGTACAGAGTACTAGCAAAGCACATATGTTTTAAGCATTCGATAAAGAAAAAGGACCGGACTACAGGCTATTATCAAAGCACACAGTATTTTTAAGCATTCGAGAAAGAAAAAGGACTGAAATGCAGGCTATGTAGTGAAAGCACGGGAGATGCTTGTACCTCATTGTCCATGATTTCCATTTCATCTGCTTTCCCAGCTTTTCCGATTGAAAATGCAGCAGGTGCAAAAGAATATAGTGTTTGTTTCTCTGTGGCTTTATTAACAGCAGGCAACACAGGCTCTTTTTTCACTTTATGAAGTGCAGTAAATCCAGGTGGAACTTGCAATTTGACAGGCCTTGTAACATTTAGGGAGAACCTAATGAGGGGCTTCTTTTCAGTGCCAGGGGTAGAAGCACGAGCTGCTGGTCCAGCAGAAGAAATTGCAGCAGGTGGTCGGCGCTGAGCTTCAGTAAAACCAGGAGGAATATCTGAAGGAAATCCTGGAGGAGTATCCAAAATCAAACTGGGAGGTGCATCGGCACGAGACACAGCAGCAGCTTCGATCGGAAGCTGGCGGTGAGCTTTTGTGAAGCCAGGAGGCACGTCAAGTGAAAATCCAGGGGGTATGTCCAGCATCAAGTCTGAGCTAGCTGAAGATCTGTCAGCAGGCTGGCATGCGGAATCTGTAAAAAGTGCAAAGTCAGAAGATTAATTTAAAAATGACATCAACTAAAAATACTAGCAAATAGCAACCGTGTAATAGTATAACCTTCTAAGCTAGAAGTGCTCTTGTTGTTTGCAGAGTCACGACTGCAACATCCGTTAAGAAGAGGGGTAGAAGCACGAGTTGCTGGTCCAGCAGAAGAAATTGCAGCAGGTGGTTGGCGATGAGCTTCAGTAAAGCCAGGAGGAATATCTGAAGGAAATCCTGGAGGAGTATCCAAAATCAAACTGGGAGGTGCATCTGCACGAGACACAGCAGCCGCTTCGATCGGAAGCTGGCGGTGAGCTTCTGCGAAGCCAGGAGGTACATCAAGAGAAAATCCAGGGGGTATGTCCAGCATCAAGTCTGAGCTAGCTGAAGATCTGTCAGCAGGCCGGCATGCGGAACCTGTAAAAGGTGCAAAGTCAGAAGATTAATGAAAAAATGACATGGACTAAAAATACTAGCAACCGTGTAATAGTATAACCTTCTAAGCCAAAAGTGCTCTTGTTGTTTGCAGAGTCATGACTGCAACATCTGTTAAGAAGAGAAGCAGCAGGAGCTGAGCAACTGGATGCAGGGTTTGAATCAGGAGTTACAGCCACTGCCATGCAGTCATTGACTCTATCAGTCTCCTTGCCCCCTGTTAAATCCAATTCCTTGGCAATACCCTCATAATTGTCCCTCACTCTCTCTCTGTTCTCTGTGACATCTGTTGGATTGCCTCTTGCATCCAATGTCATGCCAATATCAGATTCATTATCCTCTGTCCCTTTGCCTTTTGTGACATTCAATCTTGCGCCTACCTTCTCATATTTATTACAAGAGTCTTCATTTGACTGACTGGGATTGATCTTCACATTTGTTATATGACTGCTGGGTTGGCACTGCTTCTTCCTGATACGCTTCCCAAAAACACCCCAAAAATATAATTCACCATTTTTTCCTGTAACCATGATGATGATGATGATGATAGTTCAGAAGTTAGATAACAAACTTATATTTGCACTTCAAAGATGTTAGAAATTCTCTAATTTTTTCAATCATGCCCATGCAAACTCAGTGTGCTCAAAGCTATCTGATTGAGTAAGCAAATGATAGCAACAAACCTAACTGAGTATTACCAAATAAAGATGGACCAAAGACAATATCAGCTTGAAAAAAAAGTCATGTCAATCATGTAAAATTGTAAGTTCTTTTCTTTTTTGTTGTGTGGGGAGAGATTGTTCTCGTTAGAACAGTAAAAGGATGAGTAATAGGTACAGAACTTTACAGGAATATACAAACGTACTCTGATAGTGTGGTGCCAGTAGCAACGATGAAAATATCGCCAATTCAGTATCACCAACTTTGGTCAAGAGACCAGTATGTGAAGCAACTTTTTCGAGAAGATGGTCAAAACTCCTGTGAGGCCTGTAATAAATAACTCTTCATCTAATCAGTGAGAACTTACGTGCATGGTTAAGTGCAAATGTGCAGAGACCCTATTAGAGTATAAACTTACCTTTCATGACTGCTCGCAAACCATAGTCCAATATCCTCCCCGTCAGGGGGTTCCATCTTGAATTGTTTTGGCCACAGTTGGGAAAGAGGTATAGCCTCCAGGTTTAAAATTTCAGGCATGTTCTTTGCAGCTTCATAAACTTTGACAGAGATTACCAAAGGGAAATGGGCTTCAAGTCCATCACAAGTATGTATCAGTTCTCCAATAACACGAAAGTTACCCCTACAAGAAAAATGGAAGGCTAATGTTAGTCGTTAACTGAACTACACGGATGCTAAAATAGCAAAACTATTACATACTACACAACATAGCATTATTAGAGAGAAAAGTGGGCAGTTCCACATTAATGTGCTAAGAATTAGCTGTCTCCAAGTAAAAAAACAAGGCTCGTGATTTATAGCACAGTCTATTGTTCTCATTGAAGAGTATGAGCAGTTCATATCATTGGCATATCAAATTTGGAAGCATATTCTTCTGCTAACTCTGTGGATTTTACACTAGAGACCAAATCAACTTCTATTCAATATGGTGAAACAATATGCAGGGACCAAAATGGGCAAATTACTGTGGTAGAGAAACAAAATCTGCCTATCCTCAAGAGGAAGCTGAGAAAAATCCTCTATTACCATCCCAAAAATAAGAGTGATTCCATATAGCCAATATGGAATCACTCTGTCGCCGGATTCGTCTTCCCATGAGTCTGCGACTGGGTCCCCCACCCGATGCGATGCGCCCCGTTTCCCGGAAGTTGTGGACCCAGGGAACGTTAACGGCGGGAGTAGCGTGGGAATCGACGGGTCTCTTTTTGGTGCTTCGAGCTCGATGCCCAAGGAGACGGTGGCTGCTGTGGATCCTTCCCCAGATGACCCGCCATCTTCCACGAGCCCCATTGATGATATGGCGGCTCTCGTTATCAGGCCATCCTTGGGCTTTGGGGAGGAGCTCCCAGGAATTCCGGCGGTGTCCGTTGAGGGAATGTTTGTGGAAATCACGTCTGCAACGCACCTGGGCCGCATCTCTGGTCTGGATGGGCCGGCCCATGGAGCTGCTGGGGTTTCACGCCTGAGCCAAGATGATTCTGCATCGCCATTGCATCATGTTCCTCTTCACGAACCTGTTCTGTCAGCTCTTGGCCTCTCTCCTGAGATCCATGGAGGTCAAGCTGCGCTGTGCAGGATCCCGGCTCGTCAATCCCCCATCACCAAGACCTACTTCCGCCGGGGGAAGAGCTCCCTCGCCCCCAAGAGCCCCTGCGCCCATCCTGAAGCGCGCGGCGCAAGTACTCTCGAGGACACGAACGTAATAGAGGCAGGCCGAACTCCACCGCCGGATCCCACGACGAGTGTTGTAGTTTCGGCAGTGCCTCCGTCCGTGTCAAGCCGGGAGGTCTTCAACCCGTCGAGTGTCGTAGAGGACCGTCAGGCTCCACCGCTTGATCTGACAGCGTGTGTGGCAGCCGAGACTGGGCCTCCGCTCGCCATTTCTTCCGCAGGGGTCCCTGCTGATGCTGCCGCTCCAGCTGCCTCTCCGACATCAAGATTCATTGCTAAATTAACCAAGCCGATTGGAGTGGTGCTGCCATGCCCACCGCCCCCTAAGCCAAGGAGGAAGATGCTGCCGGAAGATTTTATCCCCAGGAGGAGTAGACGAGTTGCCAAGCTGCCACCAATGTCGGATCATAAATCTGCCGCTTCGGTTTGCCGACAGTTGCAGTTCTCCAATGGGGAGCAAAGAAAATCTAACAGTGAGGAGGTCCTCTCGGAGGAAGCTCTTGGGCATTATGCAAAAATCTTCGAACAGCCCTTGAGCCATGATCACATCAAGGCCCTTGCTGCCCTGTTTGGATGGGATGTGCCTTCATGTGATGAGGTGCGTTCAGTGAATGACATAACAATTGCCTGATTTGTTACCTGTCTGGTCGCTCTTCTTTCTTTGTCTATAATGGCTCCTTATAACATACTCATTTGGAACGTGAGAGGGCTTAATGATAAAGCAAGACGTGATGTGGTTCATCATACTGTTCAAACATGTCGACCGGCAATTGTGTGTTTGCAAGAAACCAAGCTGGCGCACATTTCTGCTCATGATGTCTTACCAATCTTGGGGCAGGGTTTTTCCTCTTTTGTTTTCCTGCCTGCGCAAGATACTTGGGGAGGCATTCTGGTTGCATGGAAAGATGAGGTTTTCACTGCTGAGTGCCATCGGGTCCATCGTCACTCTGTCTCTGTGAAATTCAGAACTGATGGCGAGCACTTTTGGTGGTTTTCTGGAATCTATGGGCCGCACCTGGATGCTGAAAAGCCGGCTTTTCTTGAAGAGCTGAGAGACGTCAGAAGTCATTGTGATGGGCCTTGGTTGCTTGCTGGGGATTTCAACATGATATATAGCTCAGAAGACAAAAACAATGACAATATTAACAGGGCCATGATGGGGAGATTTCGCCGTTTTGTGAATGACATGGAGCTTAAGGAGATACCTCTGCTGGGCCGAAGATATACTTGGTCTAACGAGAGGTCTTCTCCTACTCTGGTCAAGCTGGACCGAGTCCTATGCACTGGAGATTGGGAAGATATTTATCCAGATTGTATTTTGCAGAGCCAGGCAACCGAGATATCTGATCATTGTCCCTTAGTTCTGGGTCTTAACGATGGTGTCCAAGGCAAAAAACGATTTCATTTTGAAAGCTATTGGACTCAGCTTCCAGGTTTTGTTGACACTGTCAAGAGCTCTTGGGACCAGCCGGTTGGCCCTGCTTGCCCCCTCGAGCGCATATCTATCAAGCTTAAACGGTTGACCCGTGATCTACAATCATGGAGTGCTAAGAAGGTTGGACACATAAAGACCCAATTGGCCCTGGCTCGAGAGGTTTTACATAGGCTGGAAATGGCTCAAGACTCGAGACAGCTATCACCTGAGGAGGATTGGCTGCGAAGAGAACTCAAGCGTCTTTGCTTGAGTCTCGCCTCCTTTGAAAGAACCATTGCAAGGCTGCGTTCCAGGGTCAGATATCTTAAAGAGGGAGATGCAAACACCTCCTTCTTTCATAAACAGGCTGCTTTTCGTAAACGCAAGAATTTTATTCCCAAACTCATTGACGGTGATAGGGTGGCCACTTCCCTGGAGGACAAACATGAGATCATGTACAATTTCTATGAGAATCTGATTGGAAAGGTCGCTGATCTATCAATCTCTTTAGACCTACAGGCTTTTCATAGGACGGGTGGTGACTTGTCCGTGCTGGATGAACCAATTACTGAAGAAGAGGTCTGGGCCACTATCAGATCCTTACCGATGGACAGAGCTCCGGGTCCAGACGGGTTTACTGGCAGATTCTACAAGGAATGTTGGGCTGTGATTAAGACGGATGTCATGGCGGCCATTATTACCTTACAACAAGGGAATGCTAGGGGACTTGGGCTGCTTAATGCTGCCTACATCACTCTCATCCCTAAAAAGGAGGATGCAGTTTTGGCTAAGGATTTTCGCCCCATAAGTCTTGTGCACAGTTTTGCTAAATTAATTACAAAAATCCTTGCCAATCGCCTTGCACCACTTTTAAACTCCATGGTGGCCACAAATCAGAGTGCCTTCATTAGAGGGCGCAGCATTCATGACAATTTCATTCTCGTGCAATAGACTGTGAAGGCCCTCCATAAACAAAAGGTGCCTAGTCTCTTTCTCAAATTGGATATCTCTAAGGCCTTCGATTCTGTGTCTTGGTCATTCCTCTTGGAAGTTTTGTCATATTTGGGATTTGGAATTTTGTGGTGCAATCTGATTTCAAATCTGCTCTCTACTTCTTCCACACGGATTATGATAAATGGGGTTCCGGGGGAGATCATTCAGCATCAAAGGGGGCTCCGTCAAGGTGATCCTTTATCTCCCATGCTCTTCATCCTTGTTATGGACGTGCTTAATAGTCTCTTTGTGAAGGCTGGTGAGGACGGATTGCTGCAACCCCTCTGACCCTCTCCCAAAGAGTATCAGGACAGCGGCTGTCCTTATATGCAGATGACGTTGCCCTCTTTATAAAGCCGGTGGCAGAAGAGTTACATGTCACAAAGGAAATCCTTAATGTTTTTGGATTGGCCTCCGGATTGCAAACGAATTTGCACAAGAGCAACATCTTTCCTATTCACTGTGAAGACACTTCCCTTTCAGCAGTAAATGAAACCCTTCCTTGCCCCATTGCGGAGTTTCCATGCACTTACTTGGGGCTGCCATTATCCAATAAGAAATTGAGAAAAAGGGACCTCTGGCCTTGGGTTGAGAAAGTAGCTGACAAACTACCAGGTTGGAAGGCTAGTCTGTTGAATAGGGCAGGTCGTGCCACTTTGGTCCGGTTTGTGCTTTCAGCTATTCCAATTTATCTCTTGATTGCTATAAATGTCCCCAAATGGTTTATTAAAGCAATTGGCAAAATCAGAAGAGGGTTTCTTTGGAAAGGGAAGGAGCAAGCCAATGGAGGCTGCTGCTTAGTCGCTTGGGAAAAAGTCATGCGGCCTTTAGATCTTGGTGGCCTTGGTATTCCCAACCTAGAAATCATGTCTTGGGCTCTCCAAGCAAGATGGCAATGGCAAAGGAAGACCAGGGCTGACCGTCCTTGGACTGAACTTGAACTTCCCTCACATCCTAATTCGTTGGCTTTGTTTTCTATGGCTGTCCACACAGAGTTAGGTAATGGTAATTCTACCTTATTTTGGACAGACAGATGGCTGCATGGTGGCTCAGTAGAATTTCTGGCTCCATCGGTCTTCGCAAGTGTGCCTCCGAGAATTCGCAAGAAACAAACTGTGGCTGAAGCTTTGATAAACAACCGTTGGGTTTCGATAATTCGAGGCGGCCTGTCGTGGATTGGTATTAGAGAATTCTTGCAGCTTTGGGACTGCCTTCAGAGCATTGAGTTGAATGGACAGGAAGATAGGCATATTTGGAAATTAGAGGTTGGAGGATGCTATTCCTCTAAATCCGCCTACCGGGCTTTCTTCCAGGGTTCGATTACTTTTGAACCATGGAAAAGACTATGGAAAACCTGGGCCCCAAACAAATGCAAGATGTTTCTCTGGCTGGCCATCCGCAACAGATGTTGGACTGCTGATAAACTTGAAAAGAGAGGGCTGCCTCACCCGGAACAATGCCCCTTATGTGATCAAGAGGACGAGACGATACAACACCTTCTTGTTTCCTGTGTGGTAGCAAGACAGGTCTGGTTCAACCTGCTCTCTCCATTGAATCTTGGGGAGTATGTTCCTGAGCAGCAAGAGCAAAATTTTGCTAACTGGTGGCGAAAGGTGTTGAAGAGGGTGAAGAAGAAATACAAGAAAGGAGTTAACTCTCTTATTATCTTGGGCGCCTGGGTTTTATGGAAACATAGGAATGCATGTGTATTTGATGGTGTCGCTCCCTCGGTCATCACCATCATGAGGATCCTCAAAGAGGAGCACACTCTATGGTGCTTGGCCGGTGCTAGGAAGCTGCAAGGTTTGGGTTTGGTTGGTGTTATCTGAGGTCTAGGAAGGTTTTCAGGGTCAGGTCTTGTCTTTTTTGTTTGTTTTAGTTCAGCTCGTGTTGATGTAACTTCCTCTCATATCTTGCCCCCGGTATGAGAGTAAGGCTGTGTAGGGGGATTTTTCTCTCTCTCTAATACAATGAAGCGCAGTTCTCCTGCGTTTTCGAAAAATATAGCCAATATGGCTTGGTATACAAGGAATACCTCAAGTATACAAGGAAAGCTATAAAACAGTCTCTAATGCTACTGCTTACTTCCAGAGGGCTTCTGGTTGATCATGCTTCTTGTGCAGCTTCATGTGTAAAATTTCCGGAGTGCCAACGTTATGACAAAATGCTGTAAAAGGAAATTTAGGAACAGGAAAAAATGCATTAAACTTAAATGACAAAATGCCTTTCTGTTCTGTGCAGTCTTCTTTTAATAACAAAGGAAAAAGCAATCAAGCACTGCTTCAGGTTGATTTCATAAAGGCAGAAGGAGAAACTAAAATGAGTTACCAAACAAAAGGAGGAAACTAAGAATTGTAGCAAAGGTACTTAAGCAAAAAAAAGTATACAATCTAAACACTAGTTTGAAGGAAAACAATTGAACAAAAACAGTCAAATTAGCATTGTTATAACAACACTCGTCAATCTTATGTTGCAGCCATTGAACAAAAACAGTCAAACTAGCACTGTTATTGTTATACTCATCAATCTTATGTTGCAGCCTTAGTTAAAGTGCTAACAACTGGCTGATATGGCAACAATATGATTTGCCTTATCCAACGACAGCCTAGAAAGAAATTCATCAACAAGGTAACATGTCGAAATGGTCAAGTGAAAGTTACATTAGTATGAATACCGATATTTTTTCGGAGTTGCTATCACATATTAGGAATTTAGGATCCTTGACGTACCTAAAGATCTGCTACAGTTAATTGATGCCTCTGAGTTTTTTTCTTGCAACAATGCACTGTGTTGCGCCGAAGCCATGGACTGAGGGCTGTGTATCGGAAGAGTATTGTCGCACTGCAGCATGACCAGGTTGAGTTTTTAATTAAAAAACAGTGCAAGGATGTGGGTTTGATCTAGTAATAGAATATACCTCCGTGGAAGATTCATGGTGCACAGGTATTGGGCTCGACAATAAAGACTTTATTGGTTCTTGCACGACAGGAGCAGAAGCTCTTGTATCAGGATAAACTTCAATGGGTCTTTCACTAAGCACAGATGTTGGGCTTAGCAATGCAGTCTCCACCATAGGAGCTTGCACTCCAGGAGCTGCAGTACTTCTAGTAATTGAATTGATGTTTCTACTACACAACTTTGCACTCTCTGGTGTGCACAAACTCTTAGAAGATGATCCTGCCTTTGTACACGCAGGATCCCCACTTGGATGCAGAGCACGCATTTGCTTGGGACTAGGAGACACAGGATTTACCATTGCCCCTTTTGGCAAACTAGCTGACATCTGTTGGCTGCTCTGGCCTTGAGAATGCAAAATACTCGAACTGGAGCTCCTGGCGAGTGCTTTTGTACCGTCCATTCTGTCTACATTTCTAGGAGTAGCATCAGTATTCCAATTAGTACTCAAAGGTTGTGAAGATTTGCAACTGGGTGATGCAGGGTCCCTCAGAGAAGTAATTTTGGGGGTGACAGAGCTACTTATGTGCCCCCTAGCAAATGGGTGCCAATTTTCAGCTGTCGCGGGTCTCTTACAGGGTAAACACGAATCATAGGATGATGCTGATGTCTTAGGACTTTGAGTGGGTGATCTTGATCCCACAATAGATACTTTACGTGAATTTGGTGGTGGTGTAACACTTCTTCTGCAATGTCTTTTCTGTAACACAGCTGTGCCAACGGTTCTAACAACGTATGGCTTTTTATGTTTCGCATAGGTAATATCTTCCACGGGAATCAACTTCACTCTTGCTTCGGGCTTTGAATATGTACCACCAGAAAATCTAGAAACCTTGAGCTTATCTGAATAGTCCGGTTCTCCAATTCCCTTGGTTCGGGATGTTGCCGCATTAGCATGGCGCATTTGATTAGATCTGTATTTAAAATAAAAAAAAATCATTATCAATTAGCATATCAATGTCGTTAAGAGTCAACATAAAAATTTGAAATTTAGCACAAAGAAATGCATGACCTTTTTACATAATTCAGTTCAATAACTGTCTTAATAATCTGCCCAGGGCCTTGACAAACGATGTATGCATAGTTTAAATGATGCAATGATTCCCAAATTCAAATATTGTGGTATAGTGTAAGGAATACCTCCAGTTTTAGATAAGATTGGATACATAAAAGATGGATCAAGCATACCACATGTCAATACATCTTCCAGAAAAAGAAGGAATCTATTGCAGCCAGATTTTTAAAGCAAAAAGGAAAAATAGAAACATGCAAGTGCAATGCAACTAATCTGAAAAATGCTTTCATCTCAAAATCTCATTCTAACAAAGCAACATCTTGAAGCATATCAGATACCAGATATCAATTATGTATCTTACCATATACAATCATATTGAACTTCAAAACATCTAAATACGGTTCATTCACAGTTCCCAGTTTAACATTGGGCCAAATGAACTCATTTACAAATGTTTTGTGCAAATTGCAAGCACGAATTTCAGTAAGCAGAAAGGGACCTACATATACCTCGGATCTTGTTTGCACTGAGAGGGGGCACTGTTTCTTGAACCATCAACACATGCTGCCCAAGGTGTGTCCTGAGAAGTAGAGCAAATCAAATGAAAAGTTGTTTCAAGTACAGGATAGAGCGTATGTGTTCCAAATCATAATGGAAGATTAAAGATAACATAAATATTCAGAGGAAAAATTTGTGTACGAGGATCAAATCTAATTTTGACAAGGTGCAAAGTAGCACAACATATTTCATCAGTTAGATGCATGCTAAAAAATTCATCTGATGGGGGAAAGTGAAGCAGAGGTGCTCTGCAGGTAGCTCCCGAGACAATCATGTACGAAAGCACAGCATAAACGTGAGAACAGAATCACGTCATAGGCGCTGTGTACGTAGCAGGACAAACGATACTGCACCAGCAAATTCCACGGCAGCGAAAATAATCCACGGAAATTACAGATTGAAAAGATCAAAATGCAGCACAGATTTGGTTAACCACTCGCAGCAAAACCCACTCTTTAGTACACAGGACATGACCGCATTTCGAATCCACGCGATATTTTGCAAAGTACAGGCCGGGTCACGGCGAACAGCAAGATAAGCGTGCACGCGTATCAGACGGGACGCCATCGTAAAAGATTTTAAAAAAATTCCTAATTTTTCCGCATGATACAGAGGCAGCACGAACGAACAAGCAACACAAAACCCGCACGGTGCGCAGAAATTAGAAATTAAGAGCACCTCAAAAAAAAAAAAACTCCATTTCACCGCCCAAGAAAACCCCACCGAAAGAAACCGCGGACGATTTGGCGGAAAAAGATGCGCGGTCGCGCCAGAGGAGGGAGGAGGCCGATCACCTGCGTGGCCCTCCGTGGCGTGTGGGGGCGGCGAGCGGCCGGCGTCGTCGGGGACGGGGGCGCCGCCGGCCGGGAGGTGGGGCTGAGGCTAGGGTTCGGCGGGTGCCTCCCCGGTGGCCTCGCCGGGGTCGCCATTGGATTCGTCGATCGCCACGGGGGAAGAGTGCTACAGAGAGAAAGAGGGTTTTTGCCCTTCTCGTGTCTCCGCTGGTGGAGTGGAAGGACGGAGGACGAAAGAAAGCAGCGGACGGGTTGCTCTTGCTCGGCAACAGAGGGTCTATTCGCCTCCGCAGTGGGGCCCGCCGGAGAGGAAAAGTCACGGCACGCCACTCGTTGACAGGTGGGTCCAGAAAGGTGGGGTCCGATTGTCATGCAGACGTGTGGGTGTGCGTACGCGCACATTTCCTGATCGAGAAGCGGGCCCCACGTCCCTCGAGGGTTCGTCAGGCAGTCAGGCCACATTCGGTAGCGCGGCATCCGGCGCTACATGTGTCGATCCGGCGGCTGGTGATTAGCCTGCACGCGAGACAAAATAGGACTCGTCACACCTGTGTCGTCGCGGCTCCCTGGCAACAGGTGGGACCGAGCTGTCATTCGAAGTACTCTCTCTATCCCTAAATGTAAGCATTTATTGACTTTTGTTGATCACATGTTTGATCATTCGTCTTATTAAAAAAATTTATATTTTTATAAATTTTTTGAATAAGACGAATGGTCAAACGTACATCACAAAAATCAAAGAATGCTTTTAGGGACGGAGGGAGTACCTAGATCTTCATGTCCGTACAGGTTGAAATGATTGCTGGCTGCTTTGACCGGTGGGGCCGGCTGCCCGGCTCGGTGGTTCACGCCAGCATCGTTGGAAGTGGAATCGACCAGCATTGCAGGTAGGGATGGAAAGTGGTACGTGGTTATCTGAAATATCCGAATTCGTATCCGCTAAAATGTAAATGTGGTTATCCGAATCCGCGTCCGATTGCTAATATGGATACTGAAATGGATGTATTCGAATTCGTTTTCATTATTTTTCTCTATCCGAATCCATATCCGTATTCGAAATAATTGTGTCTATCCGACAATTATTCGTATCCGCGAAGAGCAAAGTAAAATTACCTTTATGATTAATGCCTAATAATATTAATTTTAATATTACAAATGATATAAAAAATTTAAATTTAATACATTTTAATATAACATAGTATTTAAATAAATATATTATTTTGATTTAGTCAAAAAATGATGTATTTGTTGAAATAAATTATTTTAAATATTTTATTTTATTTAATCATTGATGTAAATTATTTTAATTTTATTTATTTCTTCTAAATAATAATATATTTATTTGTAATATTATCTATTTATAATTTAATTTATTATTTATATATTTATTTATTAAAATAACTATAGATAAATATGTTCTTTTTGACATGCTATCTTTTGTTTACATGTTCGTACTTTAATTTTTATCTCTTTAATGATTTTGTTCTTCTAAAATTATCACTAAACAAATAAAAAATTGCTATTTGCAAATCGAGTAGATATCCGAATGCGAATTCGAATTCGAACTATTCGTTTTGCATTCGTATTCGATTATATTCGAATCCGAATTCGTATCCGGCAAAAAATGTGGATATCCGACTAAAAATATTCGAATGGTATCCGTATCTGCGCCATTTCCATCCCTAATTGCAGGTGCAACACCTCCATGGAAACTCTGCGTGAAGAGCGCTTCCTCCATCGTGATAACTGAGGAGCAAATGTCTGGTTAGTGGCCGGTGATGATTTATTTTAAGAAAAAAATATTGGTTGGTTGACGACTAGTGGCTGGTGCTGATTTGTTCTGAAAGAAAGACATCGCTGGCTGGTGGTTGATAATCCAAACGAACATGACAACAAATGGCGGAACGATTTTAGAGGAGACTAGCAACTATGAGGTGGTAAATTACTCATGTGTCAATTCAGTCATTCATACCAATAAGTCAGCTAATGGTCTGAGAACAACACTAAAACTCCCCCAAACCATTTTAATCATATATGTTGACAACCTCACTCCGTTAGCTTTCAATGTTTAACTTCCAAACCAAACCAAACTATCTCCACAAACCACGGTTCCAACTAAATTAAACCAATCATCTATGCAATGGTGCTCGCTCTCTTCGAACGACGCCGACCATACAACGCACAACGTTCCGCGTCACGACAGGATGTCCTCGTCAGGGCCTTGTGAAGGACCGGATTGGGCGACCAGAGAGAGAGTGAATGGGAGTCGATAAAAATTCTTCTCGAGAGAGATGACTTCTCTAGCGAGATGAACACGACCTAGGTCCCGGAATCACTTCCGTCACTCTATCCTCAAGTTTGCCAAGATCCCGTAGCCACTAGAGTGCCACTGACCCTAAGAGCAAACCACACTTTCCAATCAACTCAAACACCCAAAAAAGCGGAACCACACGAGGAAGAATCCCTGCCAGGGGCGGTCAGATCGCATGGAGGGGGCGGTCAGACCGCCTCAGCCTGGGAATTCCTCTCAAACACCAAACGAAGTTCTCGATCCCGAATCGACCCAAGATTTCACCTAGAGACTCCTCTGAACAAGGCAAACAAGCTATCAGAGAAATCCCCTGAAAAACCAAACTTTCCTCGGCGAAACACCCAGGACGGTCAGACCGCCTGGCCTACGTGGTTAGACCACCTGGCTCTCAGAACTCGGCCGCGGGTCAACCCTCAACTTCTCATCACCCGATCTCCCGATTCACCCCACAGATTGCAGCGAAACTTCAGAGATAGCTAGATCACCTCCTGGATGGCCTCTCCACCAAAGGATATCTACCGAAATGCTCTCAATCAAAGAGAATCGCGAATCCAAGGGCTCTATGTCATGAACTCGAAGAACCACAAAAACCACCCAAATCGTAGGATTTCCCGAGGGTTTGTTGGGGCAAAATCACCAAGAAAAGAGGCACAAAGACCTCATGTGTGACACCTAATAAGAATCCCACCAAGAAACGCCTCCAACAAGCCACCACAAAAATCCCAAGAAATAGCTCCGAAAATCACCGAAAGGAAAAACGTCGGGAGACGAAGGGACACAAGATGAACCACGTCGAATCTTCTATATATGCCATGAAAGGTTCATACAAGGTCTAGCAAGCCGTCCGAACATCCAACCCTCTCTCAAGATGACTCATGAAGCTCTCAAGCTAGCCTAGGGAAAACTAAAGAGTAAGAGCAAAATGAATTAGGGATCCAAGAGTTGGCTGCCATCTCCCCTCAAGTGAGTTTATATGGAGGGCGCCGAATGACCAAACTACCTCTACTACTTAAACTTAAGATACACGCCCACCAAGGGCACTTTGGGAACTTGGTCAATTTCTCCATCGGACAGACGCTCGTCGACCGCAAGCCGCTTCAACTCCGCGCAAGTCTTGCGATCACGCCGCGTGTCCTCTGCTTCGAAACTTCTCGACGAACCACGGCGCATGCGGTCAGACCGCTCCTCCTGGGCGGTCAGACCGTCCCACCCGGTCATACAGCCTGGCCAGGCGGTCAGACCACCCTGACCAGGCGGTTATACCGGCCTGGGCAGGCCGGCTCGTCCCGTCGAGTTTTCGGTCCTGGCTTTGTGGCTCAGCCAAGTAACCTAGTGGTTTTGTGGCCAAATCACTGCAAACCCCGCGTGCAATTTTCAGTTGTTAGCTGCTACCTTGCACCGGCTCCATCCTCTTGATGTCGTCTTGCTCTTCTTACCAGCGTGCGGCCCGCACTCGATAACGTCCGCCACCGTGTACCTTGAACGAAGCCTACTTGTCTCTTCGCTACTGGGAGGTCACACAGACATAGACCTTTCGCGCTTGTTCTTCACCTGCACTACGCGAATCAAGCCGCAACCTGCACCTGCAATACTAGGCCAAGAGTCAGTCCACACAACGTTGTCAATCACTCATCACTAAGGAGCGACCATTTACCGGTCCTCGGACCACACAGGTCCTCACTGTGGTCAGGACCTTCCTCGCCGACGAGCCCCTGCTGTCCACGAGTGCTTCTCCGATGTCGCCAGGGGCTACGTCCTACAGCTGCTGGGCTTTGCGGATGCTGTCGGCGGCTCGGTGCGTGCCACCGAGAACCTCTACCACAGGCTCGACATGTTCGAGGCGCTTGTTGGGGCTGCAGAAAACCCCACCTATGGGCACCGGGGGTTTGCCAAAAGCTAAATTTCTGGGCTTCAAATTCTTTTTTAGATGGGCCTCGCTAACGTTTTCTTTTGAGAAAACTAGGGATCGTTTCACATCCGGGAGCATAAAGAGCCGACAGGTGAAGGAAGTTGGGCTCCGAGCGGGTTTTTGTTACTGAAAGTGCATCTAGGCCCTTAAGTGAATTTTGGTGAATTGAATGACAAAGCGATTAAAGGACTAATGTATTTGTCTAAGATTGTGAGCAGGTTTTATTTATACATTCATGAGTATTTATTGGAGTATTTATTTGTGGATGAATGTTATATGGCTCACATTGGAGAAAACAAATATATGGATGATCCTATTGCATGAGTGACAAATATCAAGCAATAAAGGAAGATTAATATTGGGATAATTTGAGAAGGTCAATTCATTGCCTCCCATACTAGACATGGCTTGATTAAAATTACGAGGATCATAAAAGAAAAGATAATAATTCTCTAAGTCAAGTGCAAGGCTTCATGTGGTTATTAAAAGAGGACACAAGGATGAGTGTACACGTTATGGTTCTAATTTGGAAGCTTGCACATTCGTTGTCAATCAAGATCAAGCATTTGAAGCGGGTTTTCAAATGAAGGTCAATTTTGTATGAAGCAAAGTGGAACTCAAAAGTGGATTGGATAAGTGATGAAGAGATCAACCGAGATATTTAGGGTGAGGGACTAAGCAATCTTTGGGGCCGTAGCTAAGCCGCCATTAGTGTTTTGCTAAGGTGAAGTTCTAGCATCCGTGGGGTCTCCAAGTATCATATCCAAACCTTAACCGAGGGAAGCAATGCAAGTCATCAACATGTTATGATTGACAATATGGAGTGACTTATGGATCCAAGTGTGCATTCCTATGCTAGATGGAAAGATCCTAAGTCATTTAGCTCAAGTATGGACAAGCTCAAGTCAAAGGCTAAGTTGGAAGCCCTCAAGTGGACATTGCTCAAGTATGGCAAGATTGAAGACATTCAAGCTCAAGAGGTTTACAAAGTGTTTTTATTTATTCTTGAGTATAGGTATGCCGTACTATCAAGAGGGATGCAACATTAGCGAGTTGACCAAGTCAAAGTGCTCATTAGTTGACCTAAGTGAGATCTAGCCTTGAGAGCCTTAGAGTGTGCTAACAAACTCTCCTAACCTAACCTGAGCCACTTCATCTCTTTGGTGAAGTGTTAGTATCATAGAAAGGGTTTTGGGGGTGTCTCGGGCCTGACCGGTCTGACCGGTCAGGGGCACCGGTCTGACCGGTGCCGCTAGCCCCAACGGCTAGTTTTTCGAACACCGGTCTGACCGGTGTGGGGCACCGGTCTGACCGGTGCCGCCCGAGGACTAACGGCTAGTTTTCTCCTTGAGGGGTATAAATACCCCAAGCCTTCTTCAGTTGAAGGTTGCTGGTTTTAGTGCTTGTGCTGAGGTCCTAAGCCATTTCTAGCAAGCCCTAAGCCTTAGTGGCTCTCCCCAACCCTCTCTTTGTGAGATTTGTGGATTCAAGCCATATCCTTTGTGTTGGGTTGAGAGAGTGAGCTCAAGAGCGACTTTGTGAGCTAACAAGAGCATTTCCATAGCTTGAGCACTTTGGTTTTGCGTCTACGAGCTTTGAAGCATTTGTTACTGTGACAACCCGCCCAGGAAAATACCGTACTATCGCCTAAACCAATCCACTTTGGTCATTAAGCGATAATAAAGTATCATCCTGTCGTTAATTGCCGGGTTAACGCCCGGTGAAATCACTTACATAGCAACAAGGATCGACATATATGCATTAAACTCACGCGAAGGCGAGTCCAGAGTACCACACATGATTAAACTCCAAATCTTCCCCGAAGGGTTTAATTATTACAAATCCAAGGTACTTGACATGGTAACAAGTTCAGAGTTTCGAAAACAGCGGAATTAAACTAAACGGCACGAGGAGCATCACAGGTGGCCTGCCATGATGCCTTTACTCATCGTCTTCCACCCACTCCAGCTCCCAGCCAGGCGGGATCTCTCCAGGCCACACATCACCAAAAGCGTTACCTGGAAACAACAGATTACAGCAAGGCTGAGTATACTAATACTCAGCAAGACTTACTCGTCAGTGACAGCTACATCACCAACTCTAGACATGAAAGGCTTTTTGGCCCGTGGGGTTCTTTTGCTGAAAAGCAACAAAGAGTATGTCCTCACTTTCAAGATTTTAGCACAGATTCTAGTCGATTACTCTTTACTACATGAGCCAGCTATTGCAAACATAAGTTGTGCAAACAATTAATCAAGCATAATATTCACCAAGTTCCATCATTAGGGCTATCATGGCCAGTTGGATAAGTAGTCTCAGATAACGGTGAGAGGCCGACAACCAGTTGATTTAAACCTTGCAAGGTAGACCTAAACACACGGGAGGTGCTCTCACTACGAGTTCACCAACCAGGCGGTTCCCGTCATTCCTCGGATTGGGATCAGATGTTACAGTCTTAAGTACAAGGCTTACTGGGCTACGCCACCAAGGTCACCCAGCCTCACGCATGTACTCAGGTGGCGAGCCCGGGGCCGCAACCCTAAGATTAGTAGCGCAAAGTTCCCGCACCGCCTCATTTAGGTACTAGGCTTACCGTACCCATTTCCGGCAAGTGTTTAGTACGTTCAAACACTTAACCTACGAAGCCATTAGACCGGAGCCCACATCCCATGCTCTTACCACATGAGCAATCTATTTATAAAGATCTTATGATTCCAACATAAGAACCTATTCTCGCGAGTGACAAGTATCACTCGACTTGTAACGGTCCTATAGCATAGCAGCTATCGACCTAGCATACTAATCAAAGACATAGGTACCTAGGGATCAATGCATCTAGGGTTTCATCTCAACTCCTGAACGTAAATACACAAACATCCATAGATAGTTGCATAAATTTCCAAAAATACTTAGGTTGATGCACCGGGGCTTGCCTTCGTCAGCACAGTTAGCCTGGGGGTCCTCGGTGTCCTCGCTCACTTCCACGTACTGCAGCTCCGCGTCAGCTCCTCCTTCCTCGGCTTCCGGCACGAGCGAGTAGATACCGTCAGGGAGTTCTACACGGAATGCAATGCAGGGTTCAGGTGGAGTGAGAGATTAATTATTATATCCAACTCTTGTTGGCCATATTCACCTTGACAAACATTTAATTAATAATTCTTTTCATTAAAGTTATTATATGTGAAGGTTTATTCTTTTAATCTTTTTAATAGTGACTGTGTACATATTTAAGCAAAAGACACTATTAAAACACACAAAACAGCAAGGGTGTATGTGTAGCTCCTAGTTAAGCTAAACAAACATTTAATTAATAAGGCCAAAAAGGAAGCAAGGGTGATTTTTCCTAATTAAACCTAACAGGGAGCTTATAAGGGTTCCAACCCTTTCATTACAAAATAAATTATAAAAATAGGGAAAAGGATGCATTGCTGGTCCTAGCGACCCAAACAAGCTATTGGTCCAAGATTCATCTATGAAAGAGACCTAAAACCTATATGTCAAAAATGACATTTCCTAGCTATATACATTAAGAGAAATGCATAAATAAATAAATAAAGCACTTTTGCAACCCAACTCAAACCTATAACATCTCTGTCCTAACACAAGCCTAGAGAACCAGCATGCACATCAAAATCACATTTAAAATTTGAACTACGCATTTAACTGTAAATCTAAGCATAAAACAAGATTAATTATTTCTGGTAGAGATAAAATCATGGTAAAAGCAGGAAAGTTGAATCTAGGCATAACATGAACATAGCCACAAGTTGAGCATAAAAATCTATTTACAAATTGCTACAAAAATCATTAAGGCAGAAATAGCATAAAAAGATCTGTTCAGTAACTTTGTGCAAATTTTTGCCCAGAGCCTACAAATGATACAACTAGCAACATATCCAAAATTTAGCTCCATAACCTTTCTAGATTTTGAACTACAGCAAAAAGGTGTCAAACTGAATTTGAATTTTCATTCAAAATCTATAAGTCAAAACTATGGTCATGCTTTGTAGAAGTTGTAGGTCTAGTCTCACTGAAACCAACAAAATTGGGTTTGCATTTTTCTGGTTTTCCTACGAATTTCTAGGATTTTTCTAAGGTGCTGGACTAAGTTGCTAAGAAACTAAGTTACAGATCCTTACAACTAGGTCCTTGATTCACAACTATGCCCCTGCGATTCACAACCGTGCCCCCCGGCGGCGGGGCGAGCTCGCCGGCGGCGATCCACGGCCGGAGGAGGTCAACATGTGGCATGGGTGAGCGATTGGGCTTACCAGGGGTCGATTGGCGGCGGTGGCTCGGCCTGAGGTGGCTCCGGCGAGCGGCGGCGGCGTGACTGCGGCGGCGCGGCCGCCTCGGCTCGAAATCCGGCGAGCACCGGCGCAATGCGGATGAACAAGCGGCTGTGTGGGCTCGAGTGAGGTCTAGGGAGGAGCTTGGAAGCCTTGGCTGGCGGCGGGAGCTAGCAGGGAAGCAAGTTCGCCGCGGCGGCGTCAATGGCGGTCTGGCGGGGCGGTGTGCGCGCGCGGGGAAGGGAGAGCTGCCTTTTATAGGCGCGGGTGAGGTCGAGGGGGCGTGCGAGCATCACCTCGAAGGAAGGGAGGGGGAATTAAGGTGATACGCGTGGCGGCCGAGGTGCTCCGCACGTCGCCGGCGGGCGGCACGGCGGGGGGTCCGGCCGGGGTGCTGGCGGGCGCGAGCGCGTGTGGGAGCGCGTCCCCAGGCTGCTCGGCGCGCGGGGAGCCGAATGATGGTGCCGGCCTCGGGCGCGTGGCCGACCGGCGAGTGGGGGGGCCCGGACGCCGATGCGCCGCGTGGCGGCGCGGCGCGTCGCGCCGACACGCGGGAGCGCGCTCTGGCGTCGATGCCCGATTTCCCTTTCGAAGTGCCCATGTTTGGATGCCTAAAACTTTAAAATTTCAATTCAAACTCCAAAACCTATAGATAGGACTCTTGTAGATTGATCATTCCTCTACACAATAGGCACCAGCAGAGCTCGAGTTAGATTTGATTTGAGGGAGAAAACTGAATGCCAAAATGGAGAAAAACTCGGCTCTGTGAAACAGTAACAGGCAGGTTTGACTTGCAATTTCGAACCTTTTCCACCCCAAATTTGAGATGCCAACCTGAAGATGAAATGTGACCCTCTCAATTCTACACAACTTTTATATTGGCAGAATTTTGAGTGTTTAGACAAAAATTGGAGAACGTGGCCAAAGTTCCAGGGTAGGGTATTGACATCAAGGGCTTTGACCACTTTAGCTAGGGTTTTGACCAAGGTAGCTAGTGTTGACTTATCTAAGGTGTTCATGGGTGAGTGTTAGCGAGGTTTTCGAGGTGAAGACCCAGGTTGACCACGATTTGACCACAGTCAATAGGTTTGACCAGTCGTTAGGGTTAATTAAAAACCTGGGGCGTCACAGTTACTCTTGGAGGTTTGCCTCCTAGACGGCTAGGCGTCGCCGGCTAGCTCCCAAGGTTGTGGTGAGCAGCGGGAAGTTTGTGAGGGCTGTGATCTTGCCTCTTCGTGGAAAAGATCGCCTTAGTGGAAAGGAGGAAAGTGGTAGAAAGAGACCCGACTTGTTGTGGGAATTGTCCCTTACAAGCTCCTCAACGGAGACGTAGCCGTTCCTTAGTGGGCGGTGAACTTCGGGAAACAAATCCTTGCTTCCTTGTGTGGTTTGCCTCTCTAAGTTGTTTTTCTAGCATATTTGATTTGCTTCCGCTTCGATCTACTTGGGTGTGCTACTTGTGTGTGCAGGGCTCATTACTCTGCTTGTGATCATTTACAAAGGCCACTCACCAAGTTTGGTTCGTGCTAGAAGTCAAGAGGAGCTTGAAGTTGTTTTTGCAGGTGCTCTGTGCGACACCGGTCTGACCGGTGAGGCGCATCGGTCTGACCGGTGCCTCTTGTGAAGTCTAGTGAGCGACCGGTCTGACCGGTCACCACCACCGGTCTGACCGGTGGGCACTGTCAGCTCAAGTTTTTGGGGAAGAAAAGTTTAATTCGGTCGTCTCGTCTATTCACCCCCCTCTAGGCGACATCAAGGTCCTTTCAATTGGTATCAGAGCTTGGTGCTCTGATTCGAGCTTAACCGCTTGGAGTTCTTCGATGTCGACAACTCGTGAGGTAACGTTTGAGCCTCTAGCTCTAGATGGCTCAAACTATGCATCTTGGTCAATTCATGTACTCAATCGCATTAGGACCATGGGTCCACTTGCCGAGAAGATTGTTGTTGCTAGCATTCTACCTCCTCACCTTAGGGAAACCAAAATTGACTTGTCAAAATCATCCCTAGAGGACTTAGAGTGTTGGCGATGCAACTCTCGAGTATTTAACTACATTTGTGGTGCTTTGAGAAATGATGTAGGGGAATTCATTCTTGATAAACTTGAGATTGATGCACACATCATTTGGGAAATCCTTCGTGAAGAATATGAAAAACCCAAATGGATTGATCAAGAGCAAACCATGGAGAAGGCACTTGAGGAGAGCTCTATGTCTCCATCCAACATCACTGAGCCTCAAGTGTCGCTCCCCAAGCAAGGAAAATGCCAAAGAAGCAAAGACCATGTCCCCCTGCAGGGACCGGTCAGACCGGTGGCACCCACCGGTCAGACCGGTGCCGGCAGAGGTACAACCACCTGCTTGATGGCCAAGAAGGAAAAGAAGAGAAGAACCAAAGGAGGAAAGATTGAGAAGAATGAAGCTTCAAGCTCCTTGGCCAAGGAACTTGAGGCTCTCAAATCCGAGAATGCCTCCTTGGTTTGTAAGTATGATTCACTCGCTAGACAATATGATAAGGTTATCAAATCGTTTGCGTGTGTAGCTGCAGTGGATCAAGAAAATGAAAGGCTTGAAGAAAAGCTAGGAAAGCTCACTAGTGAGCATATGGCTCTACAAGCCGATCACAAGGGACTTGAGTGTTCCTATGAGAAGCTTGTCGATTCTTATGCAACACTAGAGATAGCCCATGAGGTTGTGCTTTCATCGGTAAAATTTATGCAACCTCTATCTCACACATGCACATGCTCACAAGTTCAAATCGATTTATCTTGCGCTAATGATTGTTTGTCTCAAGCAAGCCAATCTAGCATTGAGCATGTACTTGTAGAATCTTATGATGACCTCATTGCTAAAGAAAATGATGAACTCAAGCAAGAGGTTGAAAAGCTTCAAAAAGACTTGTATGTATTGAAGGAGAAGAGCAAAGTGCAACCTTCTCAAGATAACCATGAAGACATGGTGAAGAAGCTTGAGAAGGGATCAACCGTCGCTAGCTCAACCCCTCAACAACACACAAGGACCCACAAGCACAAGATTCAAGAAAAGAGCAAGGTTGGGCAAGTCAAGTCCAAATATCACCCAATCAAGCACAAGGCACAAGAATCGCTCTCCAAGAAGCCTAGAAGCTCAAACAAGTGGAGAGTGTGCTACAAGTGCAGAGAGAAGGGTCACTTTGCCGAATCTTGCCCAAGTACTACAACGGGCGGTGCCACTGACTGTGACCGATCAGACCGGTGCATGCCACCAGTCAGACCGGTGCCGGCCAGGGCAGCCCCACCTCAAGCAAACAAGGCGAGGAAGACTTCTTCTCCAAGAACAAGGCTCAGAAGCAAGCATGGACAAGAAATTACAAGGAATGATGTGACCAACAAGAAGAAGAGCCGCATTTGCTATGAATGCCATCAAAAGGGTCACATGGGCAAAGATTGTCCAAATGGTAACATTCCTAAATCAAACCTAGTCCATTATGACTTCCGTAAGCTTAGGAACGATAAGAGTGGGACTTGTGCTATGAGGGAGATTAGTTCACCTCAATCTAGCATGAGAGCCATTTGGGTTCCTAAGCACCTTGTGGCTAACCCCATAGGACCCAACAAGTGTTGGGTACCAAGAAATGCTTGCTGAGCTTGCAGGTTGAAATAGATGCATTGAACACATGGTTAGAAGGCATGGAAATCACGTTTGATCAATTGGCCATGTGAAGGGCAAATTCATATAAATCTTGAATTCAATGACATCTCGGTCTCAAATTAGTGATGTGTTCACTCAATCAAGGGACAATAAATTGAAAATCACCAAAGGAGTGACCACTGGGGGTCACCGGTCTGACCGGTGACAAGAACCGGTCTGACCGGTGCCGGCCCAGTGAGGCAGATGGGCGGGTGACCCAGCCCCTATGCTCGGGTGACCCGGTACGCCTCTGTATGCTGTCGGGTGTCGCCCTATGGCCGGGTGACCCGAGACTGAACCGCTTTTCATGAAAAAGGGTGATTTAGCGTCAAAGGTAATGAGAGACTTGACACATTTCAATTGACAAACTATTTATGTGTCTTGACCAAGTTTGGAATGAGCCTCACCATATTCTTAATTGAATAAAGTGATTTGTTCGAGAAATTCAAATATCTCTAGCACTACTTAAGGGGGAGCTCATTGCAACACTTGTGTCACTTGTGGGACTAAGCACTTTTCAAAATTTAATATATGCACAAATGAAATGGTCTTAAGGCAAATGTATGTTTTCATGAATCTCATTGAATACCGTAATGCATCTAGGCCATTATATCATGCTAGTATGTCATCCTTAGCATGTAATTGCTTCGAGTGAATTTTTGTGTGCCTCTCTAGATATTTGGTTGATACCTTTGCGTTCACTCGACTTTGTGTCTCGTGGTTGAGGGTATGAGCCAAATATACTTAAAAAGGTATTCATTTGAAGTGGATGCATGCACTTTGTGACATAGGATAGACTTTTCAAAAATCAACTAGCATGTATAGGAAGAGTGCTCATCTTGAAAATATTTGAGTCTTGGTCTTTGTGACCTAATAAACTTAGTTGTGACTATGGTTCCCCTTGTTTGATTGATGGCTAGTCACAATTAAGAAGATATTCTCAAAGTCCATAAAATTCATCTTTATCTCTCTCTCTCTCTTGGAAGAATCAAGAATTTTCAAATAAATTGGATTATCCTCCATTCTTTCAAGACTTGATGAATTTTGGATCAATATCAACTCTTTATCTCCTATCCAAAACATCTGAAAGAGTTAGGATCAGAATCTCTCTTTTTGGCTCAAAGTCATTTTCTCAGAAGAGCACCGGTCTGACCGGTGCCCACCACCGGTCTGACCGGTGGTACCCCTGAAGTCACATCTTCTTTCTTCTGAGACCTAAGTGGATGCAAAGTGTCTTATAAAATACCAGAAGAAGTTTTCAGAGGAAATTTCACAAAATGGGAAAGAAGGATCGGAACTTCCGAGGCTAGGTCGGTTCTACCGATATGGATTCTCTGTTGAATTTAGTAAAATCATCGGTACTACCGAGCACGGGTCGGAAAAACCGCTAAAGGCTCACTGGCTCGACCAAGTGCAGTCACCGGTCTGACCGGTGGCTCGCACCGGTCTGACCGGTGGTGCCCGGCTGCAACCCGTGAGCCAACAGTAAAAAGAATCTACTCTTTTACCCCCCCTCCTTCTCTCTCTTCCATTATTCACCAGGATTCATCTCCTCAAGCCCGTGGAGGCTCCTCTTTCTCCCTCCTTCCACCTCTCTCTTCTCCCATGGAGAACTAAGGTTTCAACCAAGGGAAAGCCTCAAGATTGGAAGCAAAAGGATCTCCCAAGGCTCCTCATCAGTTTCCTCTTCAAGTTCTTTGGATTCCTTTCAAGTTCTTCTCTCCAAAGGTATTCAAATCTTCGTTTTGCCCGATCTCTTTACTCCGTGCAAAGATTTGAATTTCCTTTGGTGTATCATCTCCTGAGAACCCCTAGAAGACATTCCTATAGATCTATAACGTTTCGTTGGACACATTGTGAGAACCCAAGATTTGGGGTCGGACGGCCCTCACCGGTCTGACCGGTGGGCGTCACCGGTCTGACCGGTGGCACATGTCCAACCCCAAATTTTGCTTTCTTCATGTTTTTCAACACATATCTGTGTAGGATTGTCCCATGAACATCTAGGTCAAATCTTAGATTCATAACTGCTCAGATTGGATGTTAGGGCAATTGGCTATGTTCTGGGTGGCACCGGTCTGACCGGTGCCCCTCACCGGTGTGACCGGTGTGGCCCAGAGCAGACCCAACTGTTCTGAACTTTCAAGAATCAATTTCCGTTTCAATTCAATCTTGTTCCTAGAGTCTTATACACTCTTGTCATCCTTTTTGTGACTCAGGACATCAGCTATGGTCAGGGAAAAGGAGGGTGCTAAGAAGAGAAGAGAAGAGGTGTATTCTCGCAGAGAGACTGCTCCCGGTGACTTTGGGGAAGGGGGCAGCACCATCAATGTCAGCGGGAAGAGATTGAAACCTCGTTCAGCTCGAGGGAGTGCAGAGGCACCTGACCTTGGAGGTGACACCGATACTAGCAGCGATGACAATATTGAGGATGAGACCTATCAGGGTCAGTATGAGCTGAGGAGGCACCAGGAGGCTGGTTCTGATGATGCTGAGTCCGACGAGGCAGAGGATGAGGATGAGGAGGAAGAGGAAGAAGAAGAGGATGTGGATGCCATGGATGACGATGATGATGATCAGGGTAGGTTGAGAATCATGCCACCTACTTATATCTATCCTGACGGGCCAGTAAAGTACCATGGTTCGGGCATGACTAAAGCCCTAAAGAAGTTGAGGGACAAGAACCCTTATGAGGAGGCAAGGACCGCGTCCGATCCAAGGTTTTGGGCTAAGTTTCAGCAGGATTACTATGCTACGGTGATCATCAAAAAGCCCAAAATCACTCATAAGGCACAATATGTGGATTAGGAGCATATGGCTAGGAAGAATGACCCCATTTTTAATGAAGTCATAAGCAACTGTGAGAGGCAAAGGGTCAAGGAGCTTATGGGTTTCCGACAAGATTGGAACAAGGAGATAATAGCCCAGTTTTACGCCACCGTGCACTTTGGACACATTGGTACTGAGAGGGCTATGATTTGGATGACCAATGCCCAGAGGTATTCCATCACTTTCCCTAGGTTCTTAAGGTGCTTTGGGATCATGGCGGGAGACAAGGACTTAAGGCAGCTCCATGATGAAGGGGAGCTCGACAAGGATGCCTTGCACCTTATGTACCCGAGAGGTGACCATGCTTATTATGGGAAGGTGAAGAATCTCTATACCTACTATGCTGCACTTAATAGACTCCTTAGGGTGTCTATCACACCTAGAGATGGAAATCCCTCTGAGATCACAAAATTTCAGAAAAACTTGATGGTTGCTTTAAGGCCGGGAGCTCCGAAATTTAGTGTTGGGGATTTCATTTGGCAAGAAATCAAGCATCTATCCGAGGACCCCAAAAAGATTTGCAGCTATAGTCCTTATATCATGTATATGATTGAAAAGGTTGCAAAGACGGAGTTTCCCAAAAATGTGGCACACAAGCCATTGAAGCTCAATCCTAGTAAGAATCCAAGGTTTCCATCTCCTAGAGCAGAACAAGCACCTGGCCATGAGGAAGGAATCATTGAGGAGGGCACTACTCAGTCAGATCAGCCACAGACAGGACCTTAGGCCATCACCGGTCTGACCGGTGTTGAGCACCGGTCTGACCGGTGGGGAGGCTGGGAGCAGCACAGGCCCCGCAGATCCACTTCTCCATTAAGGAAGTTAATCAATTTCATCTTTGGCATGTGTAGGAGTCAGCATGACATCCAGGTGGAGCAACAAAGGTCTAGAAGGATAGGATGAGAGGTTGGGCCAACTCCGACATGCTTAATCAATATGGGCCTATGTTCTTTGAGTCCGGGCAAGAACAAGGGTCTTCATCATCGGCTCCTCCTCCACCTCCACCGTTTGTACCCCCTCACCCAGATGTGCCTGGTTCTTCTCACTTCATGGAACAAGAACAAGCTCCTCCAGCTCCTCCACCTCCCGAGCAAGGACAAGATTGGGGCGCTCGCTTCTCTGCGGAGATATTTGGCTATAATCCATATTACTATGGTACGGACAGCGCTCATATAGCTCATCCCTCTGAAATCACTATCTCTGATTCCATTTATCTAAACTCTCCTATGCATTAGATTTTTGACATTTCTCAAAAAGGAGGGAGCTCTCACCCAGGAGACGGATCTCAGGGACAGTGATCGACAGCTACTTCTTCTCCAGGCCCTTCTTGGATGCTTGATGACAAAGGGGGAGAAGATTTGGATTAAAGTCTTCATTTCAGTGTTGCTGTCTGTGTTGCACCGGTCTGACCGGTGCTGGCTGGCTGATGAGAGCAGCTGTGTAATAAGCTAGAACTTTATCTTAGTGGACTTGAGAACATTTGTGTGAGTGCTACTGTGTGCTTGAACCTTTATTGTAATAATTAAGCGACTTTATTGCTAGATTGTGATACATGCATTGTATGATGTATTATTTGTGTTGGCTAAATGGAGCAAAGTGATCTAAGCCGGCTTGCAACCCCGGCCTGATCACTCTGGACCAAATAGCACGCACACCTTTTGCTTTGTGCTCTAGCTGGACCTGACCGGTCAGGGGCATCGGTCTGACCGGTGCCGCCCAGTCAGGTGTGCTGGCTAGACCTGACCGGTCTTACCGGTGCTGCCTAGCCAGTACACTTGTTCTTTGCTTTGTGTATAACCTGTCATACGCATCACGGATTTTCATTTGTCGCTTTCACATGTTGCACTCCACTGATTCTGAGATATAGGGGGAGCTCGCACGCGCTTTCTCCCAAATTTGTGCTATTGGCATTTGAGGCCAAATTTTTGAAATTCAACTCAAAGCACAAATTAAGAGGGAGCTCTAGCTATATCTAAGAATCTAAAATGCGCTTTAATGTTTTATTTGTAAGCTTTAATCGAGTTGTCATCAATCACCAAAAAGGGGGAGATTGAAAGTGCATCTAGGCCCTTAAGTGGATTTTAGTGAATTGAATGACAAAGCGATTAAAGGACTAATGTATTTGTCTAAGATTGTGAGCAGGTTTTATTTATACATTCATGAGTATTTATTAGAGTATTTATTTGTGGATGAATGTTATATGGCTCACGTTGGAGAAAACAAATATATGGATGATCCTATTGCATGTGTGACAAATATCAAGCAATAAAGGAAGATTAATATTGGGATAATTTGTGAAGATCAATTCATTGCCTCCCATACTAGACATGGCTTGATTAAAATTATGAGGATCATAAAAGAAAAGATAATAATTCTCTAAGTCAAGTGCAAGGCTTCATGTGGTTATTAAAAGAGGACACAAGGATGAGTGTACACGTTATGGTTCTAATTTGGAAGCTTGCACATTCGTTGTCAATCAAGATCAAGCATTTGAAGCGGGTTTTCAAATGAAGGTCAATTTTGTATGAAGCAAAGTGGAACTCAAAAGTGGATTGGATAAGTGATGAAGAGATCCACCGAGATATTTAGGATGAGGGACTAAGCAATCTTTGGGGTCGTAGCTAAGCCGCCATTAGTGTTTTGCTAAGGTGAAGTTCTAGCATCCGTGGGGTCTCCAAGTATCATATCCAAACCTTAACCGAGGGAAGCAATGCAAGTCATCAACATGTTATGATTGACAATATAGAGTGACTTATGGATCCAAGTGTGCATTCCTATGCTAGATGGAAAGATCCTAAGGCATTTAGCTCAAGTATGGACAAGCTCAAGTCAAAGGCTAAGTTGGAAGCCCTCAAGTGGACATTGCTCAAGTATGGTAAGTGTCACACCCGGATTTAAGGGCAAATCCGAATGCATAGAATACATGTGCGCCAGGATCAAGTTACACACATGCATCAACTCAGTGAATACCAAAAACAGTGTCAAAAACGTAAAGGAAGTATTATAACTTTATTACATGACCGAATGTCTCATAAATCGTAACAAAAGCGAGTACTAGCAGCGGAAAAGGACGTCTCCACAGGCAGTCGACTGGTGGCACGCCCGCCTAGAAACCGTCGAACTCTCCAGGAAAGTCTTCAAAACGTCCGTCTGAGCAGCAACCGGGTTGTGTAGATGCAATATGAAATAACAACAAGCATGAGCACATGTCGTACTCAACAAGGGAAAACTCTATAACAATATGCAAAGGCTTTATGGTGGAAGCTTGTGGTTGCATAGCAGGTCAGCATTTTAGTTGGTCAAATTTTATTAAGCAAGCTGAATTACTAGCAAATGTAAGTTTATACCAACCCAGAGATTAACATAAGCATCATCATCATGAACGAAAGTAAATGCAACAAGTTTAATCCATCTTTCATAGTTTACTCATGTGAGGGTCCAGGCCGCCCGTGACCGTGGGCACGGCTAACTAGTTAGTTTTACACTCTGCAGAGGTTGTACATCTTTACCCACAAGTCGCGTAAAAGTTCTGAAGAACTTTAAACCCAACCATGCGATGCCGGCCAAGCATCATACCACACTACCGAGGTGTGATTGCATAGGGACGCTACGAGGCCTTTACAAAGATCCCCAGGTGCAGGCTGCTCGCTAGGTTACTTGACAGCGCAATGCATAAACCTCTCTCAGCTGCGAAGCTACCATAGAGCAGATCAGTCTGAGGGCCGGGCTATACACCAACTACCGGCAACCCCCAACCCCTTTCAGGTAAAGCATACCTAACACCAGGTTTTCTAATTACTTGGCCAAGACAGAGCCATATGTCTTGTGGTAGTACTGTTTTCCTGGGTGGTCGCTCCATGTTCCGATTAACACAGGTGATCTTGTTTAATGAAGGTATAACATAAGTAAAGCAAGATTAACATTGTTGTTCATTTAAACCACCATGATCCCAAGTTGAGCAACTAAGCAAGGTCTACCCAACATAAACATAAACCCAGGTTGATCAAGGCATAGGAATAAACAAAGCTAGTCAAACCTTAACATAGGTCCCATCACATTAATGCAAGCAACAAATAAAAACGGTGTAATTAAAATGCATGTTGTAATAGGATAACCGGGAATGTAGCAAGGACTTGCCTTCTACCAACGCTTGCTGCTGCTCAAGGTCTTGAAAATCTTCAACTTCAGCGTATTCCACGTACGAACCGTCTTCTACGCAACACATCGTACACATACAAGCAAACAATGGAATAAAATAAGAAACAATCACCAAACAGTACTAACATAACAAAACAGGGGCATAAAACTGTTCTACACTTCGAGACGATCGCGTGGATATAAAGAACGCTAAAAACGGAGCTAAAACGTGTATTCTACGACCAAAACAAGGTACAGGGGCTTTTCTGCAGGAAAACTAAACCTACAGGGACTAAACAGCAAGAAAACGAGGGCCTAAACATAATTATGCGTAAAAGTATAAGGGCTGCGGCGCAAAAACACTAGGGCTGGACCTCGGGTGGAAAAACCAGGAAGTCTAAGGTTTAAACCGTAAAGGGAAGGACCTATTCGTGAGGATCTTTAAACTGCGGAAGGGCATATATGTGAATCTAAGAAACTGAAGGACTTTTATGCAAAAGAGGCAGGGCACAGCTGGGTTGACCGGTATTGACCCCGGTCAGGGTGGATCTGATCCGTGGGATCTAGATCCAACGGCTGGCACGAACGGCTTAGGTCAGATCAAACAGGGGCTGTTGGATCTCGATCCGACGGCGGCAGACGCACGCAAGCGCGCGGACGGCGGCGGTCTGCAACGGCGAGCGGCGGCGCACGGCGGCAATCTCGCCGGCGAGGATCGATCTCGATCTGCGGTACACGATTCGGCACACGGGTTGCACCAGGAGGTAGCGCGAGCGACGACGAAGTTATCTAGGGCGGCGCAGACGACCCAGACGCGGCGGAGACGGCGTGCAGCACGGCGGGGCGGACAGCCGCGGCGGCGGGAACTCCGGCGAGCGCGTTAGGGCGATGCGGGGGACGAGCTCGAGTTCAAGCGGCACCATGGTCCTCCTTACCTTCTTGCGGTGCTCCTGGCGGTCTTCTCGACGGCGGGGAGGCGACGAGGTGGCGGATCGACGGCGGCGGCCGAGCTAGGGTTCGGCGGTGTGGCGGCGCTGGTGCTCGAGTCGGCTAGGGCTTCGGGGAAAGAGGGCAAAACGGAGGCGGCGGCGGGCTTAAGTAGGCCGAGGGGGTGGGCATCGACGTGCGGGCCCAGGGCCAGGAGCGCGCGCGGGCGCGATGCGGCACGGACCCAAGCTCGGGTCCGGCTCGGTGCGGCCGGAGGTGGGGGATGACAGGTGGCCCCCACCTGTCGGCGACCGCGGGAGAGGGGGCGCGGGACGCAGCTGCGCTGGGCCGCTGTTGGGCCGGCCTGATTGGCCACTAGGTGGCTTGCTGGGTTGGGCTGCGATGACTGTTGCAAAAGCTGAGGTTTGCGAGTGACCTTAACAGAGGAGTAAGGGGACCTCTACTGGACTTCCGGCTATAAGGCCGCACGGTGGATCTTTGCTGCAGCCTCGATTGGGTTGGGAAACAAGGGGGCATGCTGGGCTGCGGTGACGCCGGGCCGAAAAGAAGAAAGGAGAGGTAGGAAAAAAAAAAAAAAAAAAAAGGTTTTGCAGATTTCAAAAGGAGATCAAGCAATTGAATTCAAACTCAAATTTGAATTCAAACAACCAAAATAAATGCACCAGCATGTATGCAACCAACACCAAGCCACTTATTTAATTTGGAAAAACAAAATAATGTTTTTATTTTTTTTCTTTCCTGTACTATATTCCCTGTAAAGAATCAAATGTTTGGAAAATTTTAAAAATTATAGGAAAATCGTTGTTTAAATTTTCTTCCTACTCACATCCTGAAATTTGGGAATTTCAGGGTGTGACAAATCTACCCCCCTTAAAAGGAATCTCGTCCTCGAGATTCGGAAGAACTAAGAAAGATTTTGAGAATGATAGGATAGAACTGATATGGGGTAGTGTTGATAAAGACATACCAAACACAGTCCTTGCATTGACGTGGTTCAATCTACCACGTGCGGAGTTCTGTTGTCCCTTGGAGCTTTGCGGGGTCTTGTTTCCATCCCTCATCTGCTGACTCTGCACTGGGGTATTCTGCACGCTCCTCTGGGGACAATTGTTGGCATAGTGACCAGTCTCCCCACACTTAAAGCAAGTATTTCCAACAGGAGTGCTGGGCGCACTAGGTCTCACTGGGGTTCCCGCTGGGGTGTTCTGACTAGACTGCTGGTCATTAGGGCGTGGAGTCTGTGGAGTGGACTGCTGCAACTCTTGAATAGGGTGCTTGAACGGTTGATTGTTACGCTGAAACTGATTCTGCCCAGAGTTACCACCTGAACCTCCAACATGGGGTGTTGTCCTCTGATGTGGAACGAAACGGGGGCGAGTGCTGCTCCCAAACTGCACAGAGGTAGTGGCCTTCCTCTTCAGATCTCCCAACTCTCTGCGCTTTGACTCCAAGCAGATAGCCTTGTCCATCAACTGCTGAAATGATGCAAAGGTGTGAGACATAAGCTGGTACTGAAGTGGTCCAGCTAATCCCTCCATGAATAGCTCTTGTTTCTTCCCATCATCAGCAACATCCTCAGGTGCATAGCGAGACAACTCAATGAACTTGTCCCTGAATTCTGCCACTGACATTCCTCCCTGCTTGAGAGAAAGGAACTCCTTCTTCTTCAACTTCATCAGGCCTGCTGGGATATGATGGCTCCTGAAGCTGGTGGTGAACTCCTGCCAAGTAATAGCATCTGGTGTAGCATGGGCGGCAACGTAGGCATCCCACCAAGCTCCTGCTGTACCCTGAAGCCGTCCTGCAGCATACAGGACCTTCTCTCTGTCATCACACTGAGCGGTAGTGAGCATCTTGCTTATAGTCTTCAGCCAGTCATCAGCCTCCAATGGATCTGCAGCATGTGTAAACACCGGCGGACGATGGCTCATGAACTCCCTGTGCTTGTCCCTGGGTGCCTGCTGCTGCTGAGGTGGATTGTTGACTTGGGCCTGCAGGTTGGCCACAGTGTTGGTCAAGTTCTCGAGAAGCTGAGTCTGAGTCTGGAAAAACTGCTGCATGGCCGGATCCATTTGTCCTGGCTGTGGTGCACTGCCTGAGTTGCTGCCTCGTCCTTGGCGGTTCACTGCTGGTTGATCAACACCTGACCCGGACCTGGTGTTCACCATCTGAGTGTTAGGGATATTACTTTAGATGATTGAGTCAGGAGTAAAACTCAGAAGGTACAATAATGAAGATGAATGCTTTAGACAGATTCTGTTGACTCCAAATATTCAGGTATAACCCTCAATGTGGCTAACCAAAAATTATGAGCTTTTAACCAGTAAAAGGTAATGAAATTATGGAACTAGTCCAACTGGAATCACCTCAATCAGAGCTCTATAACTCCAGATATAAAATAAACAAGTCAGGTATGTCAGCAGTGCTAACAGATTCAAGTAGCTCCAAAGTTTCGGGCATAACTCTCTGACTATGTAATCAAAATTTCTAAATTTTGGATAGAAAAACACCCATGAAATTTCTGAACTTCTCCAACTGGATTTGCCTCAAACGGAGGTCTATAGCCCAAGATATAAAATAATGAAGTCAACTGTGTCAGCAGAGTTTTACAGTTTCTGGTAGCTCTAATGTTTCATGCATAACTCCCAGGATATGTATTGTATGGGGCTGAATTTTTGACAGAAAATCTGTTATGAAATTTGTGAACTAACCCAACTGATTTTGCATCAATCAGAGTTCTGTAGCTCGAGATATTATCAAAACACTACTGCTGTGTCGAAGGTTGACGAGAACAGATTTGCAGCAAGATAGAATCCAAGGTTGATGAGTAAAGATTTAACAGATGATTTAGAAGGTGTACGATAAAAGGGATGGTTGAGACAGAGTTTAAACCCAACTAATCAAACTTATACTAAACCAATGTCATTGTGGTTATCAATCCACAACACATTGCACTCAATCAAAGATCCAATCAAGCATTAACACAAAATCAAGCATTCAAACACACCACTAATCTAACACACCTAAACGACGATCGTGACTATCGATTACATAAGCATAAAGCCTAAAGAACCTAGATCCTAAGGAAGACCTTCGGGTTGAACATGATAAAGTCATAAGGTAACTGAGAACAACTCTGAACACGGGTAGGGTAAAGATAGGAAAAGATCAGAGAGCATAGAACAGGTGCTAAAGATTCCTTAAAGCAAGAACAAGTAAGTATAGAGTAGAAAGATTAGCCAAAGCAAGGTAGAGAACAAATAGAATATCAAGGATGGGGTTAAAAGTAAGGATATGTATATTAAAAATAAAATTAAAGCATAGCATGAAGTAAGAATGGCTTCTAAGATAATATAATCCTTAAGTTCGACCATTTTCTAACTAGGCTAACGTCCTACAGTCAACACAGCTCTGGTACCACTCTGTCACACCCGGATTTAAGGGCAAATCCGAATGCATAGAATACATGTGCGCCAGGATCAAGTTACACACATGCATCAACTCAGTGAATACCAAAAACAGTGTCAAAAACGTAAAGGAAGTATTATAACTTTATTACATGACCGAATGTCTCATAAATCGTAACAAAAGCGAGTACTAGCAGCGGAAAAGGACGTCTCCACAGGCAGTCGACTGGTGGCACGCCCGCCTAGAAACCGTCGAACTCTCCAGGAAAGTCTTCAAAACGTCCGTCTGAGCAGCAACCGGGTTGTGTAGATGCAATATGAAATAACAACAAGCATGAGCACATGTCGTACTCAACAAGGGAAAACTCTATAACAATATGCAAAGGCTTTATGGTGGAAGCTTGTGGTTGCATAGCAGGTCAGCATTTTAGTTGGTCAAATTTTATTAAGCAAGCTGAATTACTAGCAAATGTAAGTTTATACCAACCCAGAGATTAACATAAGCATCATCATCATGAACGAAAGTAAATGCAACAAGTTTAATCCATCTTTCATAGTTTACTCATGTGAGGGTCCAGGCCGCCCGTGACCGTGGGCACGGCTAACTAGTTAGTTTTACACTCTGCAGAGGTTGTACATCTTTACCCACAAGTCGCGTAAAAGTTCTGAAGAACTTTAAACCCAACCATGCGATGCCGGCCAAGCATCATACCACACTACCGAGGTGTGATTGCATAGGGACGCTACGAGGCCTTTACAAAGATCCCCAGGTGCAGGCTGCTCGCTAGGTTACTTGACAGCGCAATGCATAAACCTCTCTCAGCTGCGAAGCTACCATAGAGCAGATCAGTCTGAGGGCCGGGCTATACACCAACTACCGGCAACCCCCAACCCCTTTCAGGTAAAGCATACCTAACACCAGGTTTTCTAATTACTTGGCCAAGACAGAGCCATATGTCTTGTGGTAGTACTGTTTTCCTGGGTGGTCGCTCCATGTTCCGATTAACACAGGTGATCTTGTTTAATGAAGGTATAACATAAGTAAAGCAAGATTAACATTGTTGTTCATTTAAACCACCATGATCCCAAGTTGAGCAACTAAGCAAGGTCTACCCAACATAAACATAAACCCAGGTTGATCAAGGCATAGGAATAAACAAAGCTAGTCAAACCTTAACATAGGTCCCATCACATTAATGCAAGCAACAAATAAAAACGGTGTAATTAAAATGCATGTTGTAATAGGATAACCGGGAATGTAGCAAGGACTTGCCTTCTACCAACGCTTGCTGCTGCTCAAGGTCTTGAAAATCTTCAACTTCAGCGTATTCCACGTACGAACCGTCTTCTACGCAACACATCGTACACATACAAGCAAACAATGGAATAAAATAAGAAACAATCACCAAACAGTACTAACATAACAAAACAGGGGCATAAAACTGTTCTACACTTCGAGACGATCGCGTGGATATAAAGAACGCTAAAAACGGAGCTAAAACGTGTATTCTACGACCAAAACAAGGTACAGGGGCTTTTCTGCAGGAAAACTAAACCTACAGGGACTAAACAGCAAGAAAACGAGGGCCTAAACATAATTATGCGTAAAAGTATAAGGGCTGCGGCGCAAAAACACTAGGGCTGGACCTCGGGTGGAAAAACCAGGAAGTCTAAGGTTTAAACCGTAAAGGGAAGGACCTATTCGTGAGGATCTTTAAACTGCGGAAGGGCATATATGTGAATCTAAGAAACTGAAGGACTTTTATGCAAAAGAGGCAGGGCACAGCTGGGTTGACCGGTATTGACCCCGGTCAGGGTGGATCTGATCCGTGGGATCTAGATCCAACGGCTGGCACGAACGGCTTAGGTCAGATCAAACAGGGGCTGTTGGATCTCGATCCGACGGCGGCAGACGCACGCAAGCGCGCGGACGGCGGCGGTCTGCAACGGCGAGCGGCGGCGCACGGCGGCAATCTCGCCGGCGAGGATCGATCTCGATCTGCGGTACACGATTCGGCACACGGGTTGCACCAGGAGGTAGCGCGAGCGACGACGAAGTTATCTAGGGCGGCGCAGACGACCCAGACGCGGCGGAGACGGCGTGCAGCACGGCGGGGCGGACAGCCGCGGCGGCGGGAACTCCGGCGAGCGCGTTAGGGCGATGCGGGGGACGAGCTCGAGTTCAAGCGGCACCATGGTCCTCCTTACCTTCTTGCGGTGCTCCTGGCGGTCTTCTCGACGGCGGGGAGGCGACGAGGTGGCGGATCGACGGCGGCGGCCGAGCTAGGGTTCGGCGGTGTGGCGGCGCTGGTGCTCGAGTCGGCTAGGGCTTCGGGGAAAGAGGGCAAAACGGAGGCGGCGGCGGGCTTAAGTAGGCCGAGGGGGTGGGCATCGACGTGCGGGCCCAGGGCCAGGAGCGCGCGCGGGCGCGATGCGGCACGGACCCAAGCTCGGGTCCGGCTCGGTGCGGCCGGAGGTGGGGGATGACAGGTGGCCCCCACCTGTCGGCGACCGCGGGAGAGGGGGCGCGGGACGCAGCTGCGCTGGGCCGCTGTTGGGCCGGCCTGATTGGCCACTAGGTGGCTTGCTGGGTTGGGCTGCGATGACTGTTGCAAAAGCTGAGGTTTGCGAGTGACCTTAACAGAGGAGTAAGGGGACCTCTACTGGACTTCCGGCTATAAGGCCGCACGGTGGATCTTTGCTGCAGCCTCGATTGGGTTGGGAAACAAGGGGGCATGCTGGGCTGCGGTGACGCCGGGCCGAAAAGAAGAAAGGAGAGGTAGGAAAAAAAAAAAAAAGGTTTTGCAGATTTCAAAAGGAGATCAAGCAATTGAATTCAAACTCAAATTTGAATTCAAACAACCAAAATAAATGCACCAGCATGTATGCAACCAACACCAAGCCACTTATTTAATTTGGAAAAACAAAATAATGTTTTTATTTTTTTTCTTTCCTGTACTATATTCCCTGTAAAGAATCAAATGTTTGGAAAATTTTAAAAATTATAGGAAAATCGTTGTTTAAATTTTCTTCCTACTCACATCCTGAAATTTGGGAATTTCAGGGTGTGACACAACCCAAGCCATTTCCAAACCAACACATATAGCCAGCCACAGCCAACATGGCAAGCACCAATGCCACAACAATACCAGTCGCAAAACCAACAAAGCTCCTAGCCAATATAGCAAATCCCACCTCCGCCACCCGGCATGCCAAATGTAATTCCAAAAGCGGAGCCGCCAAACCCAAGAAACGATCCCAAAGCCTTACTGTAACGCCCGCGTTTTTAGCTCCTAATAAACCAACTAATAAATCACGCGTGTTTTCAAAACTTTCCCGCTGAGCTCATTTATCCCCCTTCGGAACCCCGGTCGTCTTCCCCCTCTCTCACCCTCGGTGTGCGTGCCGCGAATCCCGCCGGCACCGCCCGCACTCGGGCCATCACCCACGCGTGCCGCCCCAGCGCCGCGGTCGGCCACCGCGCCGCGGCCGGTCCGCCTCGCCATCACCGCCGTCCCGAAAATCACGCTGACGCCCGAAAAACCGGAAAACCCACAAAAACCCTTCCTCTAATTTCCCGAGAAATTCTCCTAATTTTTCTAAAACTCTTTCCAATTTCTTTTCCCATTTTTCTATTTCTTTTATCTTCCTATTTCTCTTTTTCTTCCTTTTTCTCCTTTTTCTTTTCTTCTTTTCTTCCTTTCTTTTCTTTTTCCCTCCTCCTTCTTCCTCCCGCGGCCAGGCCGCGCGTGACCCCCGACCCCCCCCGCGCCTGCGCCTGGCTCCAGGCCGGCAGCGCGCCCCCCCTCCTCACGCTTCCGCGGGCCCGCGCCTGGCCTAACCGGGTCGCGGGCGCCGCGCGCCAGCAGGCCCCGCGCCGCCTGAGGGGACGCACCGAGCCGCGGCTCCCCCCCCCACTGGCAACCGGCGACCGCCATTAAGGTGTGTTCGCCCGGACACGCCACCGCGTCGCCGCCCTCCCCCTCTGCGGTCACCTGCACGACAAGTCCCGTCCAACAGCGCCCGGTCTACCGCGAATCCCGGCCAAGGCCTCGCCGGTGAGTCAACACCGAGATTTTTTTTCCCCACCGCCATGGCCGAAGCTCCTAGAGCTCGGAGCTCGGCCGGGTTACTGCCTTACCCGCGCCTATAAATGGAGGCCGGCGGTTCCTCGCCTCACCCTGAACATCCACAAGCCGAGCCTTCCTTCCCTGGACCCCGGAACACCGCCGCCCCCCAAGCTCGCCGCCTCCAGTTCGCCGCCGCCGGTAAACCCGCCTCCACGCGCCACCACCGGCCAAGGTAGGTAGGGGAATCGATTCCCCGTGAGGCCCTCGTCATTTTGCCCCACCGCCCGTCCGCCGCCGTGGCCCGGTTCGCTGGGGATTGGCGCCGGCCGACCGCCCCCACGCGACCTCCTCCCTCCCTCTGTTCTAATTCGAGGGGGAGGAAGAAGAAGGGCATTTTGCCCATACCCCCCTGCCCCTTTTTCCTTTCTACCAGAACACCCTTCCCTCTATTTCCCTCCTCCCTTTTTCCAAACCAAACCCCAAAACCTTTGGAGTATTCACCAAACCAACCCTGCCCTTTAACAACTAACCCCCTAGACTATTCTAACCACACCCCGCTAGGTTTAAATATTATAATTAGGTCCTTTTCTTTAAAATAAAATACTAACAGGCCCTTAATTAACCCTAAACACCTCCGTTAACCCGTCATTTCATGCGCGATTTTAATCCGAATCGCGCCCAAGCTTCCTCACATCCGTACCGGGTATACCGCCACCCATCCGACACCCAAAACCCCCCTACCTAATACTTATTCCCCTATTTTATTTTATTACCTTCCTCGAGCTCAGCCGGAGAAATGGTGTGTACTTATATTGATTGCATGCTTGCATGTGTGTGCGCTATAGCCGACGGAGTAAACGAAGGAAGGTACCCCGAGCCGGAGTTTGGAGCCGACTACTGCGAGCAGGAGCCCGAGATCCCGAACGCCGAGCCGGAACTCCCCGAAGACTTCGAAGACGGCAAGTTCAATCTCATCCTTTGATGCATGCTTTGATCCCAGTTTTATAAATACAACCCTATGACCCGTTTGATAAATTGCATATTGTTTTACTGTTAAAACCTGGTAGGATAGCCACCCTTGATTGCTATGATTGATCTTTGATTACCCTAAATGATTTCTTTAAAATGAGTGAGTGCTTTAAAAACGGGAATGGGATATTTTGAAAAATGAGTAAAGAACTGGGTAGACAGGATGGACGCGTGTGTCAGGAGTATGGGTGAGCTCGTACCTTTGTGGTTGAGCGTGTTGGAGATGTCCATCTTGTCATTAAGGACCGGGTTGCGTGACATCTCACCTGGCCCAATTATCGTACTACCACTCGACCGTTGTATGTGGCAACGGCTTAGCATAAATCCCACTAGTTAATCTACTTGCTATCAGGAGTGCGGGTGAGCAGCGGGAGATCAAGGAGTAGAGGTACGATCTGTGTGAGGTACGCCCTGGTTATGTGAGATAACCCCTTGGTTGTTCCCGTGGTGGCTCGTAGGGTTAGCTAAGGTGGGTAATGGCTTTGATAGGATCCGCGCCGACACTAAGGTGTTCGTGTGGCGGTACCCTACTTGTGGGTAAAGATGTACAACCTCTGCAGAGTGTAAAACCTATTCGAATAGCTGTGTCCACGGTATTGGACGAGTCACGGTGGGGTCACAAAACTAGTGTTTGGGTTTGGGATGTTTTCATGGCGAGAGTTGCTTTCTGGAAAAGTGTGTGGTTGTGTGCCCGGGCTACTGCGGACGGGGAGTTCGGTAGTCCCTAATTGGTTTTCTCAAAACAACTGAGTTACTTGGGTTATAAAAAAAATTGTTTGCGAAAACCTTTTCGAGAATGAACCCCTGCATGAGTAAATGTGTTTGCAAAATAAACCTTGACCTGATCCTTGACATATCCTGTGCATGATCTGCTTATAAGCCCCTCCGTGGGTGGGGTTGAACTTGTTGAGTACGTATGTACTCACCCTTGCTTGTTTAACTGTTTTTCAGAGGAGGATCCCGATTTCGTTCCCGAAGACGTCGAGTAGGTCGCTGCCCTACACCCAACCGTGCCTGTGGATTCAGGGTCGCCACAGAGAGCTTCCATGGCGTGGTACTCTGATGAGGCCTTAGAAGCCTTCGCTATCGTAGTTTGGTCTTTAGCTTTTGTGTTGTTTCTCATGGCAATGGCGCTTCCGTGCCCACTATGCCGCCGTGATGTAAGGGACTGAACCACCTGTTGTAATAAATGTGTTGCCAGCCTCCTGGGACTGGTATTTATGTCACATTTAGTCACCTCTGACGAGGGGACGCTTCACTTACCAACCTTCGGGTCTATCATGGCCATCTCCCAAACAGAAGCTCAGAACCAGGAAAACTCCTATCACCATGTGTTCCCAATTGTAGGAGGTTCATCCCTCGAATTCGAAAACAAAAGGATGAGAAGGAATTATTTCAGAGAGGTGCACACCATAGTCCAAGACGGACCTCCGGTGAAGCCACCTTGGGCGCATGTGCCCATTACCTTCACAGAGGAAGATTTCAAACTAAAAACAGCCGCACGCAACGACGCCATGGTCATTAAGACAATTATTGCAGGATGGGAAATAGGGGAAGTCCTGATAGACAATGGCAGCTCCGCGGACATTCTCTTCGCCAAAACTTTCAGAGAAATGAAGATAGACCTACACTTGCTACAAGAAGCAGATGTCCCACTTCTAGGCTTCGGGGGGAAGCCCGTCAGAGCACTGGGAAAAATCACATTGCCTATCTCCTTCGGAAACCTCGACAACCCAAGAACGGAGTTGATCACATTCGATGTAGTGGAAATGCATTATCCTTACTTGGCCATCTTAGGCAGGGGCTTTATCAACAAGTTCGATGCAGCAGTTCGACAACTGTTTTTGTGCATGAAAATCCCAGCGCTCAAAGGAGTTATCACAGTGTTTGGGGATCAGCAGACAGCAAGAGACATTGAGAAAGGCATATCGCCAGGACAAAGAAGCATCCACCATCTCACCCAAGCCGAAGCTGACGAAGCCGAGGAAAGAGATAGAAAGAAAAAGTTCGCGGAGCCCAAAAGAGACAAGGAGAAAGTAAACATCAGTGCCGACGGTGAAACGAAAAGGATTCCGCTGGACGCGCACATCCCAGATAGAGTTGTAACAATCGGAACCGAGCTAAGCACAGACGAAGAACGAGAATTGCTAACATTTCTGGCCAAAAATCAAGATGTGTTCGCATGGTCAGCTCAAGATCTAAAAGGAGTCACCGAGACATCATCGAACACAGGCTGGAGATGGACAAGAACATCAGACCCAAAAAGCAAAAGCTTCGCAAAATGTCTGACGAAAAAGCCGCAGCTATGAAAGCCGAGGTGCAAAGGCTCTTGGACACCAACGTAATCCGCGAAGCCAAATATTCCACTTGGCTCGCAAACACGGTTCCTGTAAAGAAGAAAAATGGGAAGTGGAGAATGTGTATATACTTCACAGACTTGAACAAGGCTTGCCCAAAAGACGATTACCCGCTAGAAAGGGTAGACAAAATAGTGGATGATGCGGCAAACAATGAAATGTTGTCACTACTTGACATGTTTTTGGGCTACCACCAAGTCAGAATTAGAAAGGAGGATGAGGACAAAACCAACTTCATTACCCCCTTCGGCATCTTCTGTTTTTTGCGAATGCCCGAGGGGCTCAAGAACGCAGGACCAACATTCACAAGAATGACAGCTTCGGTGTTTCCCGACCAATTACGCAGAAATCTGCTAGCATACGTCGATGACATTGTCGTCAAAAGTAACAAGCGTGGCGATCACATCTTTGACCTCGCGGAAACCTTCGCAAACATGAGAGCCGCAAACCTACGATTGAACCCTGAAAAATGCGTGTTCGTAGTTCGCCGAGGGAAGGTACTTGGGTGCCTGGTAGAAACCAAGGGGATACAAGCTAAACCCGACAAAATCCAGGCAATAATAAAGATGGAGGAGCCCAGGTCTCTGAAAGATGTGCAGAAGCTCACCGAGAGAATTGCAGCATTAAACAGATTCGTGTCCAAGGCTGCGGAGCGAAGCCTCCATTTCTTCCAAGTTCTCAGAAACAACAAGAAGTTTGAATGGGGACCCGATCAGAGCAAAGCATTTGCGGAACTCAAGGTTTATCTCACCAAGTTAACCAAGTTGTGCCCACCAGAGCCCGGCTCCCCCTTGTTACTCTACATCTCGGCTTCGCGAACTGCTGTTTGCGCAGCATTGATACAAGAAAAAGAGATGGAAGGGAAGCCAACTCAGGTCCCAGTTTACTTTGTCTCCGAAACACTCACAGGATCAAAAGTGTTCTATTCAGAACTTGAAAAAATTGCGTACGCAGTTATTATGGCAGCGCGGAAACTCAGGCATTATTTTGAGTCCCACAGAATTATAGTTGTGACAGATCAACCGCTGCATGAGCAATTCAACAACAGAGAAGCTTTGGGGAGAATCTCCAAATGGGCTCTTGAGTTATCAGAACATGTAGTTGACTTTGAAAGAAGAAGTGCCATCAAATCTCAAGTTTTGGCAGATTTTGTTGTGGATTGGACTTCTCCAACAAGTTCGAGCTCCGCAGACATTGAGCAACCATGGATCGTATACTGCGACGGGGCTTATTGCCACAAAGGAGCCGGGGCTTCGGCAATCATAACCTCTCCCGAAGGGGTCAAAATGCGATTCGCAGTCAGGTTGGACTTCCCAGAAAATGAGAGAGCGACCAACAATACAACGGAATACGAAGCTTTGTTCCTAGTCCTAAGAAAAATGAAAGCACTAGGACAGCAAAGCTTTATTGTGAGATCAGACTCCAAAGTCATACAAGGCCATGTAGAAAAAGACAGCGAAGCCAGAGAGCCGGAGCTAGTCAAATATCTCGCCGCAGTAAGATCCATGGAGAAACACTTCAAAGGATTCACAGTTGAGCATATCTCAAGAAATTCAAACAATGAGGCGGACGCATTAGCAAAAGCCGCCGCACAAAATCAAGCCTTACCTCCGGATGTTTTTTATGAGATTCTGACCACGCCCGCTGTAAAAGAGCCAAAGGCCAAAACAATCAATGTTATAGAGAAGTACAACTAGAGGGCTCCAATCTTGGCTTTCCTAAGGGGTCACTATGAACCTACCGAGGAAGTCTCCTTAAACCGCATGAGACAACGAGCCCGAGGCTACGAGATAATTGACGGAGAATTGTACAAATCTGACATATCAGCCCCAACCCTGAGATGCATCAGCTTCGATGCAGGAAAAGAGCTTTTGAAAGAAATTCATTCAGGTTTTTGCGGTGCTCAGAGCTTTGGCTCAGAAAGCACTAAGGCAAGGTTTCTATTGGCCGTCTATTATTGACGATGCCCATCACTTGGTAAAAACATGCGAAGCCTGCCAGAAGAATGCAAATAATCAGCGAAGCCCGTCGATGCCCACACAGCTAAACCACCTTCTTGGCCATTGCAAAGATGGGGAATGGACCTAGTCGGACCCCTCCCAGCAGCACAAGGAAACTGCAGATTCGCAGCTGTCGCTGTGGACTATTTCACCAAATGGGTCGAAGCCAAGCCATTAGCCAGCATTACATCTCGCAACATCCAAAAGTTCTTTTGGCAAAGCATAATTTGCAGATTTGGGGTTCCTAGGGAACTAACTGTGGACAATGGAAAGCAATTTGATTGCAACGATTTCAGGGAATTCTGCCTCACCATGGGAACCAAGTTAAAATTCGCTTCTGTATATCACCCGCAATCAAACGGAGCAGTAGAGAGAGCAAATGGCCAAATATTTTCCAGCATAAAGAAGTGTTTGTTCAACCAAAGAAAAGGAAAATGGGTAGATGAGCTGCCGAAGGTAACTTGGTCTCACAACACCAGTGTCTCAAGAACCACAGGCTTCTCACCTTTTGAGTTGTTATTTGGTTCCGAAGCTATGACACCAGAAGAAATCAAGAACCAAAGCTTGCGGGTATTGAAAGTGCAAGATATGGGCTTCGAGGAAGCCGAGAAAGATCTAATCGAAGTAGACATACTACAAGCTGCTGATAACTTGGAAAAATATCAGCAAGAAACCAAGAAGTGGAGGGACAAGAAGGTCGTAAGGAAAGAAATACAGGTGGGGGACTTAGTCATCAAGAAGAAGAAAAATTTTGACAACCCAGGGAAGCTGCAAGAACCATGGGAAGGACCATTCATTGTAACAAAAAGTTCTAGGCCGGTATCTTTTCACTTGGCAGACCAGTTGGGCAACGCGTTGCCGCACACTTGGAACGCGGACAGCCTCCTCAAGTACTACCCATAACAACAAGGCAATGTAAAGCTCTAGCTTCGTAAGCTTATAAGCGAAGCCGGTGCTTAGTCGTTTCACATCTTTTTTTCTTTTCTTTCTTCGTTATATTTCCCAGTACTTTACATTTTTAAGATCCGTACTCTTTTCCTTGCAAAAAGGGGACTCCAAATCAGGAGGCAAGGTTTTTAACGAGGTGGGTCTGTGTATCAAATTTCAGTTGAAATTTCTTTCCCCTTAAATTCTTATGTTATTTACTTTCAGCAACTTATTTCCAGTCATTTACTTATCGCAAAGGGGGTTTCTGCCCAAAGAGCAACGAAAAGCAACATGCTTATACACGTTGTCTGATCAAAATCTTAGCATTCATACCTAAGTACCAAAAAACCCACAGCAATAGACTAAGTTGCGGGATCCAAGAAGCTCTGCGAAGCTTCGAGTAAGCTTCGCCAGGCTTTGACTCTTCCAAAAAACCTATCATTCCCGTACAGTCGCAAAGAAAAAGTAACAGGATCAGTTGTTTTTCCAAAACCGCATGCTAAAAATCTCCGTCGAAAAAGCAACCAGATTGCTAATATTCGACCACCAAAAAGAAAGTCTGCGAAGCTCGGAACAAGCTTCGCTAGACTTTGGGTTCTTTTAGGAAGCATATCCTTCCCCATGGTGAAAGTTTTTACAAGTGTTTCATCAGCTAAGAGCCTCCGGAAAAAAGACCAAAAAAGGGGGTGATGTTTTCTTCAAAAACAAAGTTAGTTTTTTGCTCTTTTTTCCGAAGCTAAAAAATATCGAAATCGACCCTATCGCGCAAAGTCGGCTACAAAAGAAAACAATTCTAAGAGGAGGTGACGTTTTCTTCAAATAGGACCAACAATCAAGAGCCTAAGAACGAGAAAAAGAGCGGCAGCAAGGCCAATAACGCTTTACAAAATCATCATCATCGACCATAAGTTTTGCTATCCCCAAAGTTTGCTTGCCGCGCAGGGCATTACAAAAAGAAGACAAGACAATAATACAGAGAAATTTCTAAGCTTCGGCATCTTCATCTTCAGCGGCATCACCCGCCGCATCGTCTAGTGCACCAGAGCCCGAGCCCCCAGGAGCCGCGCTCGCAGGGGACCCATCGCCTTCGCTGTCATCTCTACTCGAGTCTGATCCCGATGCTTCCTTTTCCTTAGCCTGCAAAAGCAAGAAATAAGTAATCCCAAACAGAATAGGAAGGAAAACTTAGGCAAAAAATCGTCAGCTCAGCTGTTCACCTCCACCAGAAGCTGACGCGCCACGGCCTTAGCATGTTCTTGCCCAGATGCCTCCCAAAACAAAGTTAAGAAAATCTTCTTAATCACCCGAACATTTTTCGAAGCCACTTCGCACTCGAGTTCTTCCGCTGTCGGAAACTTGTAGTTCCTAGCTCCCAAGGCCAAAAAGTCTGAACATCCTGTTTTCTCAAGCAGCCCAAGCAAGGCATCCACGCCGGGGAGATGATCAAACTCTTGTTCCATCCAATCGAATATAGCCTTAGCATCTTTATCACCAGGGAAAGGCAGGGGCTCCGCTCCAAATTCACCAAGAGCAAAAGAGTACTTTTCATACAGAACTTTGAAGTTTTTCTTCAAAACCTCTTCAGCCTCTTCGATAAACTTGTCGCGCCCCTTAATTTCTTTCTTGAGTTCTTCGATCTCAGTCTTTTGCGCTTCTTTCTCCTTTTTTAGAGACTCAATAACCTGATCGTCGTCTTCAATTATCTTTTTAAATTCCTCAAGCATCTTATCACGCTTCTCAGCGTCTTCATTTAGCTTTTCCGCTGCAGCCTGGTAGGTCTTAACGCTATCTTTCAAGATCTCAATGTTTCCATCCTGCAGCGTGCGAAGGTTGGTCAGGATCTCATTTTCCTTTTTCAGCCTCTTAATTTCACGACTCAGTTTGACATTGCTAGCTTCGGTAGCCAGAAACTCTTTTTCTTGGGAGCGGTACTTCTCAAGAAGTTTTTGGCTTGAGATCATCGCTTTATAACAAAGCTCAGCCGACAGGCCAGCTAGGCGGCCAGCTTCCATGTCTTCAACAGACTTCTCATAAGCTGCAAAAGAGAAAATGTATAGCATGACTCAGTTCAATATAAGCGCTCAACCAGCAAAAATGAAGAAACGAAAAACAAAAAGGTAAGGAACTAACCTTTTGGATCAAAAGGAGCCGAAGGTTCAACGGTGAAACTGGTGCCTGGTTGTCTCACAATCAAAGAAGGAGCCGGAGCTCCGGGAATTTCCCCTTCTTCCAGAGCCCGGCCGTCAAGGGCACCACCTTCCTCATACGGGACGCCAGTAGATGTTGCCCCTGCAAGCCGACCAGAATCCCTTAGCTCCCAGAGCACATGAGATTCTACAATTCCACGCTCTTTAAGAAATGGCAAACGAACAGACAATAAAGTTTGTAAACCCCTCATACCAACAGCCTTGTTGTAAGAATAAGTCGAGGGGTCGAAGGACCTTTTCTCTGCCAGCACCATCTCTAGCGTATGCCCTTCCACAACACCAGATGTACTCACTGTCTCGGCCAAGGACCGCATAAATTCAGGCGATGCTCTGGCGTCCTCCGGGGCTTCGGGGTGGTCACAGAGCTGCGAAAGGCTTTTTCCCTTGTCTTGAATTTCGTCGGCTCCGGGAAGTTTCGAACCTTCACCAGCCAGGTCTATACCACCAGCATTCCCTGGAACGGAGGGGTCTGAGACAATCTCCTTCGGGCTGGGAACGACAGCCTTTTCAACCTCAGGTTCAGGGGCGGCTGACCGCTCTTTGCTTCCACCACCTCCGGCTTCCGAGTCAAGAAACTCCAAGGTGTCAGAAGAACCAAGGATGTTTACTATGCGACATGGTTGCCTAGGTTTTGACCCAGCTTTCTTATGATGAAGGCCAGGCTTCGCCACCTTCTCAGCAGAAGAATCCTTCTCTTTTGTCGCAACTTGCTTTTTCTTAGCACGCTCAAGTTGGCTTGTCTTTGAGGAAGATAGCGGAGCCGCTGGCTTTCGCAGGTCAGCGGCAGCTTCGCCAGATGCCTCTGACGAAGTCACAGACTTTTTCTTCTTTGCGTCAGCCGGGTCAAGCGCGGCCTGTGTCGAGTCACGGGCGCGCTTTGAAGAAACCTTTGGCTTCGCACGGTCCTCCACCTCAATGCCAAGCTCATAAAAGATGCGGTTCACACGACAGCCTCTAGTAGGTAGCCATCGCGAGGCTTGGTACTCCGCCTCAGTGTAGGGACCAAGCAAGTCCACCACTCGGCGCTCCACTTCACCCACAAACTCGTGAGCATTCTTTCCTTCAGGCATTTCCAGCCCAAAGCGAGGAAACGGAATAGCTTTTGAAAACCAATCAACCGTGAGCCACTTAATCTCTTTAGGACTCCAGCCAGAAGAAAGAGGCCAAATATTGGCAGCAACGAATTCTTCAGCAGCATCTCGTCCAGCAAGAAATTGCGAAGCCAAGAGAAAGGCTTTTTCACAGTCCTTGAGGCCTCTGGTCTTCGTGAAGTCTGGACCTGTTATATAGCTCAAGGGGGTCATGCCTGTAATACTGAAAGGATAATAGGCAACGCCGTCGGAGCCGCGAGGCATGTTGACTTTAACATAAAACCAGTAGTTCAGCCAATCATCATCTCACTTGTTTTTATGCGCAGGGCTGAGCTCCATTCTCTCTATATCCTTCTTGGTGTTCCGCCTACGGGTTGTGAAAGTAATGCACCCAAAATGATTCTCATAAACAACAGGATCACCATCCACCCGGAAGTTCTGCTTCTGAACATGGAGTTCATAAAACCGAACAAAAGCTTCGTTGTCCACCCGACCGTCGCAAGAACACACAGCAAAAAAGAACTTGGACAGTTGCACAAACACGTTCGGTGTCAGTTGATGCAACTTCACGCTGTAGCGATCAAGGATCTCCGGTAGGCGTCGGGAGCAGGGAAACCTTAAGCCGGCGTTGAAGAAATCACGGAAAACCACAGCTTCGCCAGCTTTAGGCTCCGGAGTAGTTTCACCCTCCGGATGACGGGCGACACCTTCGGGAAAAAACCCTTCTCCTCATAATATTTGATCAGGTTCTCAGACACAAGCGAAGGTCCAAGAACGTACGATGGAACTTTAGACTCCCTTCCAGACATCAGCTCCGATGGCGAAGCTTCCACTCTGGAAATATCTTCACCCGGATCGATTTCCTTCCCCTTGGCCGAAGGCGACGGCTCGTAATCAACTATATCTCCAGCCGGCTCTTCTGCGACTTCGGCTGGCACAGTTGAAGCAGCAATTTCTTCCTCAGTCATTAGCCGCGCGGTCTGTCTCGTACGGGCCAGAATGGGCGAAAAGTGTTGAGCTCCGCGAAAGAAACGAGCGACGAAGCTCGGGTGAAATCGCACAGCTGGCACGAATCCTAAAGCAACAGAAGAGAGTAGGGCGAAGGCTTGGCTTCGGCGTGAATAAGAGAAACAGGGGACCCCCGACCCCTCTTATATAGCCTGGGGAGAGAGAAGAAGTACAACGGTCTCGGAATATGAACGGACGCCTCGGGAAGTAGCGGTTTTACTGTAGTCTCCAGGAAATAAATCACGCGAAGCCAAAAAGATTTCTAAACCAGCAAACTCCCCGGAGTCGAAGGTGACGTTTTCTTCATCAAAATCGTAAAGCAAAGTCAAGGAAAAGGCTAAATATCGTTGCTCAAAATGCCTCTCCTCGAGGGGCTACTGTTGGGGCTGCAGAAAACCCCACCTATGGGCACCGGGGGTTTGCCAAAAGCTAAACTTCTGGGCTTCAAATTCTTTTTTTAGATGGGCCTCGCTAACATTTTCTTTTGAGGAAACTAGGGATCGTTTCACATCCGGGAGCATAAAGAGCCGACAGGTGAAGGAAGTTGGGCTCCGAGCGGGTTTTTGTTACCCTATGAACACATGATTTTTCCGTTTCTTTCAGGAACAGCCGTGGAGTCTGGGCTTCGGCGTCTTTTTTCTTCCGACAACTAATTACGAGATGTAACACTATTGCGAGGCGCGTCATTGCAGGAAACCGCCCGGAGCTCCCGACCGTAAGCAATACGAGGCGATGGTCCCGGCTTCATCTGAGGGTTCGCAGTCATCTTCCTTGGAACAAGAGGGAAAGCTAAGCGATCCGGGCTCCGGTGGCTTCTTCACGTATCATAAAGTCTCAAAGAATTAACGTTGTTGCGAGATGTGTTGTTGCAGGCAACGTTCCAAAACTCTTGATCGAAGGCGGCGAAGGAAGAAGGTCCCGGCTTCGTCTAAGAGTCAGACCAGTTCGTTGTCCTCTACCTGGAAGTTTCCGAAGCCCCGAGTCGCAGCAAGAACAAAGCACCGAAAGAAAACAAGATGGCGAAGCCCGGGGCTTCTCAAAGGTTCAAGCACGAGGACTCGGTCAAAAGCTGTTCTAACACGGAACCATCTCCGGTCAGCGCGGCGCATCTTCCGCTCCGCTATCTCCGGCGTAACATGCGCTCCGCAAACTACGGCGTTAAATCCGCAATGAGTGTAAAAAAACAACTTTGCCCCTGCGTAATTCTTGTTAGGTGTTAGGGTTTCGAGGGCAAACTTGGAATGTAAATTTAGTCTTTTGGCACTATAAAAGGAGGCCCCCTCCTCGTTGTAAAGGGGTCGCCATTTCGGAAACTGGAAAGTGTAATGTGTAGAGGAAAGTCAACAACTTAATACAACTGGTTCAGTTCGAGTTGGTTGCGTATTATTCATTGTGTTCTCTCAATCCTGTTTGGTAGTTTCGTATACCCAACAGCGCTCACCAATGTGCAGTCGGAGCTTGAGGCCTTCTTTTCCAGCGACGCTGTGCGCGAGTTCTTTGCGGGTGATAGGGCTGTCAACGAGCCGAGCTCGAGCGAGCTTATCACCTCAGGCTTGAGCTTGTCAAAGCATCAAGCCGAGCTCGAGTCGAGTCTCAAAACCATCCGAGCTTGAAGCTAGGCTCAAGCTTGGCTCGTTAAGATTCGAGCCGATCTCGAGTCGAGTTTGCAACGAGTCAACTACGAGTAATTCACGAGTTTTAAGATTTATATCATCTGTAAACATAATTTAGAAATGGATGTCCACAATGTTGTACTCTCTCTGTCCCAAAATGACTGTCGTTTTCACTTCTCGAAAAACAACTTTGACTGAATATATATATATATAGACACACATATATATATATTAATATTAATATTTACAGTACAAAATTAATATCGTTAGATAGATAGTTGAATCTAGTTTTTTATAAATTTATTTAGTGATTTAAATGTTACACATATTTGCTACAAACTTGGTCAAAGTTGTGGCACAGAAACTAATAACGGCAATCATTTCGAGAGTGAGGGAGTAGATATCACCAAACAATATGTGTGCGCCTCACTGGAAAGTACGCGGGTTCCACTTGAACAATGGGTCCCACTTGAACAACGTGTGGGTCCTACCTAAACACACTTTGGGATCACGTGGGAACATGATGCATAAGGTTGATTCAAAGATTCGAGCAGATTTATATGTGTATTAGTGTATATATACTAGTTCATTTTCTCATTACTAATATGACATCGAATTTCAATACCGCAACTTCAAGGCCACCAAAGGTGCTGCGTGGTGACCGAGCATCCAAATACGTCTTAAATAAGAATATATCCATGCCAAGAGTTATTTACCATGAGTTTGAGCAATGCATATATGTTTTGTCATATTACCTTTACTAGGTTCATGTCTGTGCATTGCTACGGGCATCCAATTATCTATAGCGTAATACACAAAACATACAATAAAAATTTCTCAATTGAAGACATCACATCCGAAGAATGAGTTGAAGTTGAGCGCACAGTTTGATCTATTATAATCTAGTAATTTGACTAAGTGACTATGACAAAGACACTCAAAATGACACACTCCATCTACTCAATATTGATGCATGTGATGCGCCGAAGATATTATTTTATAATGCTTGGTAGACGCTTTCTCCAAGCATTTGCTACATGCGCCACAAGATCGACGAAGAAATTATGTCGCAGGCACCCTATGCAGGAAATATTGAACTGTAGATTGATCTGAAGCACCAATTCTGCTACAACCAGAGTACAACACGTAGAAAATCACATATACTTTATGTAATTTAATTTTCAATAAAATAATTAAGAGCTACTCCCTCGAAGGCGTATATTGTTTTAGCATCCATTGATTTCAAACTGACCAAGGTGTGAGTAACTACAAAACTAAAAAGAACTTCAACAACTTTTCCGCACAACATTAGAGATGATGTAGGCTAAATTTTGACGATGCGATATTATTCTACTTCCTTGCTTCGATCAAAATTTTTAATCTCATCAGCATGCCACCATAAAACTGAATTGCACTGTGCAGTAGTGTTGCCTATTTTCGTGAGTTATCTTCAGCAGTAGACACTCCAGACGCCATGCTTACTCTGACTGCTTGCATTGAGGAGCCAAAGTTATCGATATTTATTATCATAGTACACCTCTACTGCGTGCATACTGAATTGTGACGAATCTTTATTTTTTAAGTAAAAAATTGTGGAGGTTCTCATGAGCTTGTATGATCCAATGACAATACATAACAATAAATTTATATTTTAAATTAAACCATATTAGATACCTTTACAAAATGATGGGACTACCAACTCATGAGCCCAATTTTAAATTAAACCATATTAGATACCTTTACAAAATGATGGGACTACCAACTCATGAGCCCAAATAATATAGTTCCAGTTACCTATTCATTTTAAAGAGAAACAATGTATATTCAGCTCCAGTCGCCGGCATAGAATGAATAACTCATGAGCCCAAATAATATGCTAAGAACAAACTTTTCGATTATGCAAGAAACTCTTCATATTTTATCTTTATATATTCAGGTACAATTAAATAATACAGGACATTATTTGACTCTGGACATCATTCTCACTAATTGTACCTCTGTAAAAAAATCACAGTAAATACCATAGCATAAAATGGACTTTTGTGTACCTGAATTATTGAATTGACACAAACCATGTCGAGTTGAAATACCATACCATGAATAGTATCATAGAGTATTTAATTTTACCTAAAGAGAAAGCGAGAAACATTAAATGACATCATTTCTTTTCCAAATACGCATTAATATGTAAGATACGCATGAATAATAAATATCATATTACCTTACCTACAATGTCAAAACCTCCTTGTATACAATATTCTTCGTATACGTGCCATTCACCGGTAGTACTCTTTTTTGTTTTTTGACCGGACCATTCTGTTTACCCTTGCCCTTTGCTTTCTTTTTTGCATCTTTCTCTTCCTGCCTTCTAGCTTCTTCCTCCTCTGCCACAACATTAGGTGGGAGGGCGAGGATCTTGATGTTCGTTCTAGTTGTGGCTCTAGACATAGCAACATACAACTATCCATGAGAGAACACAGGTGCGGGCAAGTACACTCCTACGTTTGGTATTGTTTGACCCTGTGACTTGTTGACCGTCATGGCGAAGCCGAGCCTAATTGGGAACTGCTTCCTCTTGAATTGAAATGGGAACATCTGATCATCAGAGGGGCACAAGGGTATCTGAGGAAGGAAAACCCTCTTCCCGGCATGCTGCCTCAAAACAATTTCAGCATCTATTGAGTTTCTTTGGCATGCTCTAACCACCAGCCTCGTTCCATTGCATAATCCGTTTGCAGGGTCTAAATTTCTAAGCAATATTACCGGGCAACCGATCTTTAGCTTTAGGACATGTGGAGGTATCCCATTGTGAGTCAATGTGTTAAGGAACTCTTGAGGATAGTAGTTATGGGGATCGTCAACCGCTTCGTCGAAACTATGGTACACCACCTCCCCACCTTGGAACTTGTTGATCATCTTCAAATTAATATCATCCACCCAGTCATTACGTGTTGATAAAATAGCTCTAGAGCTGATGTAATCCTTGTTTGTCATGTTTTCATTGAGATTTGGAAAGATGCTCTCGATCAATGTGTCAAGATCTTTCTCTGAATCCCTAGTGTACGGGACACATATTTCGTCAGGAAGGCGTACATCACCATCTTCATTAACCTCCTCTGTGCCATTACCAATGCGCAACATATAATCCGCGAACCATGGGTCAGTCTGGGCCCTCATGTTGCGCACGAGCTTAAGATGTCGCATGAATTCCCAAAGATACGACTTTCGCAAGGAAGCACCGATAATTTGAGCTCTGGATCCTTTACGTACAACAGGGAGGACTTGCCTGAAATCTCCACCAAAGACAATTGTCTTCCCACCGAACGGAAGATCCTTCCGTCCCATTATATCACACATGCTATAGTCCAGCGCTTCCACAGCCTCCCTCTTTGTCATAGACGCCTCGTCCCAAATGATGAGAGACGCTTGCTGTAGCAGCTTGGCAGTTCCACACTGTTTTGTGAAGTCGCATCCTTGTTTATCGTCGAGCGTTAGGGGAATCTTGAAACGTGAGTGGGCTGTCCTCCCACCAGGCATTATAGATGCTGCGACACCAGATGTAGCTGTAGCAACGGCAAGCTTGTTCTGACTGCGAACAGTTCCGAGAAGCGCTCTATACAAAAAAGTCTTTCCTGTGCCACCTGGTCCATCTACAAAGAATAAGCCACCTCGTTTGGAGTCGATTGTGGACATTATCTCATCATAGGTAGCCCTCTGCTCCTCATTTAGTCTCATTTAGTAGAGATGATAGGCCCACATCTTCAGGATTTGTCTTAATGCTGACCTCCTCAAATATCTCACGAGGGACAGCGCTAGCGTCATCAAATGCATCATCTATTTTTGGTAGGGGGAACTTATTTATGTCTTTGTTGTTATCCTTAGATTTCATAGATTGCAGCATGTTCCTGATGTCAATCAAAACCATCTGTTCCACCCAACGAGGATTTGGATTCTTATGCTTGTAATCTTCTGCCATTGCGTCAAAGTGTTTTGTCCACAAACTGGCCACATTCTTCGGCTCACAGAACACCAATATTGTAGCGAACAGCCTACGCAATGAGGATGGCATCTGGAACATACTACTCTCAGTAAGACAATCATCGAGCGTGTTGTCATCTTCGATCAGACCTGCGACACAAGCAGCATCACGAAACGAATGATAATGCACACCATTCACAGTCCTAAGATGCCTCCATGATGTCGCTCCTGGAACATGGTTTAGGAGGACCCGAAGAAAATAGCGTTCACCCTCTGCCGGACTCGCAGACACGAGTCTCCCGACCTGGTATGCCGAGTTTTTCCTTGGTTGCCAACATTTATCTTTCACGTTCCAGGTAAAATACTTTGGAAAGTCATGATACAAGATTCCTTGAGCTTCCGGATGATGTTGGTTGTAGGTAAACCATTCCGTGAGCATCGAGTCCTCGATACGTGGCTTTTTTAAAACTCGTTCAACTTTGTCCCGTGCATGAAATGAAACCATATGCTCGCCAGGGAGATGACATTGCAGCGCCAGCATCGGTGGGTAACACTTGTGTAAGTCAAAGCCGTATATCCTCCACATTGCTTCCGGAGGTCCCACCCACCGGGCCTCTTTGTAGTCCGTGATCTCATCAACGTTCCCGTTGGCATCTTTTTTCCCATTCTCCCTAACAACCACAGATGCTCTGTCATGGCCCTTGTAGATATACTTAAACAAATATTTCACGGACTTAATGCTGCTGCATGCCTCAACATTAATGTGGCAGTTAGGGATGAAAACGGATCGGATACGGACGGATACTGCGGATACAGATACAGATAATTTTTCTTTCTCGGACTGAATTCTCGGATCGAATACGGATACGGACAGTATATTTTTTGTCGAATAGTGATATTTATCATATTTGGATCATAGAAATTCAACTTTGAATTTCCGGATACTAATACGGTACGGATAATTACGGATATTAAATGTCCGGATTCGAATACGGTCTTACCATTTGAGTGTCTGACCCTTTCGGTCGGTCGGTCGGACGGATAATATCCATACCACTTTCATCCCTAGTGGCAGTTGAAAGTACGTATGAGATACGGGTTGTACGGAAGAACCCATCGATTGTCCAGCATGTGACCTCGAACCATCTCCTTACGACCATCATCGCGCCGCCTGTACACTGGGTACGAATCCTTGCCTTGCGACGTTGAATCACAAAATGGTCTTGGGTTATAGTTCTTGCACGAAGTACGATCCTTTGTGCATGGGCAGTTTGGATTAAGCACCCCGCATGGTCCGTGCATCATATGCTTCGTGACCATCTTGTAGAGCTCAGGGTACTTCTTCTTGTCGGGTAGCTCTGCAGAGATAATCGCGTCGTACTGCTCAGGGCAGGTGATCTTGTACTTCCTCTGCATTATCAGCAGCCAGTGTGCATGTGACAAGCCCCTCTTCTGAAACTCAATGACATATACGTAGGCTTTTACCTTCCCAAGTATGTCCTTGTACATCAACCGTTGCCTCAGCTCCTCTAACTCGGCTCTAAACACTCTAGCCACGAGATCTGGACGGTCTTGCGCGCACTATCCTGGATATAGCTCATTTTTAATTTCATCCCAATTCGGATTGCACGTCATGGTGAGGAAGATATCCGGTTTGCCATACTTCCGCACCAGAGCCATCGCGTCCATGTACCGACGCCTCATATCACGGGGACCACCAATGAACGTCGGTGATAGTACGGTACGCTTCCCAACCTCGTTCGCTTCTTCCACCCCCGTACGATAGCTATCAACCAAACCCTGGTATAGGTCAGTCCTCACAGTATCCTGATTGTATCTGATGAAGTCAAGACGCGAGCTTTCAATCTTCACGTAGGTGTCGACAGCAAACTGCTGGAACAGTCACTTGCCATATAGTATTGGATTGAAAATCCCAGGTCGCATCTGCATTCTGTGGCAATAGTAATCACGCACGGAAACACATTTATTCCCTGCAGAACCTTCATCATCACCACCACCCTGAGCATGTGCCTTACGTATCGCTCGGGCTCTGTTGACTTGCGTCTTAGTCACACCAACTTTGGGAATGCAGTTGTGCCACCTGAACTCTCCCCTTGGAAAGAAGAGCGGGTACGAGAGGGAGTCATAGCAGCCATGATACGAACGGATGCCTTTCCATGACCTATCTTTCCCGTGAAGAACGACACTATTTTCAAATTGACCCCGATGCTTGCTCCCCTCAACCCAAATGGCTGCAACCTCTGACGTTAGAGGCTTGTTGTATGTTCTCTGGTAAAGTTGTTGATCAAGGTTGAACACGATATGGTAATCCGAAAAATCCTCTACCTCTCCCATAGTGGAAGGTGATCCGAGTAGGGATTAACACCAGTATTGAAGATGTTTACAAGCGTATAAATGACCTCTTTGTCTTTCTGTTCAGTCTTCTCACGGCACTTGCTGAGTCTAAAATCAAGATCTGGATCATCATCGTAGAAATAAAGCTCGAGGTGATTAGGTTCATAACTCTCTTCTTTGCCAAAGTTTTTAAGATTATGATAAATGGCGCCATGCGAACGAAAGGTATAAATAGGACACTTTCGAGTGTCGGTGGTCGCACTATCAAGGCTACAGTGCAGAGAAGTGAATGAGAAGTGCCCATTGAAATATCTGATGTGATCACGAAAATGCCTGGCATCAGCGTCTGAGGCCGTCCACAATCTCACGAGTTCATCCGGGGACGTGTCGGGGGTGGATAGATGAATAGCTCCACTACAGCAGCAGAATCCCGACGGTTCGTACTCAAACTTCTTTGCATTGCAGAACTCGCAATTATCTATTGGCTTTAGCGTGTGACCATCTTCTGGGACATTACCGTAAACCGCACTGAATGGATCTGGTGCATCGGGTTCAATATTATCTTCATCACCCATCGGGATGTCGACATCCACGACGTCATCAGCCGCATCCTCTGAGAGTATTTAGCATTGGTCAAAGGTGCTATTTGCAGGTTAAAATAGAATCTTAATGTGAGAATAATTGCAGCGAGGTATACCTTGTCCCGCAAAAAGGAACCCTTCATCCACTTCCTCGTCCTCATCGAAAATGATGTTCTCGTCACTAGCTGACGCAACACATGTCACATGAGTGGTGAGACGGACATAGGTGATTATGCACAATATGAACAGGAATAGCATACCGTCATGGACACATACCTTGACAAGGGTGTCTGTGCAAATCGCGTGGTGGCATAGAATCAGGCTCATCAACAACAGATGGTTGTGTCTGAGTACACCTTTCATTACGAGATGCATGTCCAGGAGTACCTGCATAGATTGAATGGTGGGTGAGACACAAAAATAGTGTCGACCGAGTTGAAGCAAGTAATGTTGTCACCTGCTCCCGCTAGACCCGATGTTCCGTCACCACGAGGGTAGGTCTGCGTGACACCTTTATATATATATAGCATTAAAACATAGTTTGGTTAAATCTGTATTAACTTATTAGTTGTAGAGATAATATATAGGTTGGAAAGTAGTTTACCAGCGGCAACAACACAGGACTATGTCGGCTGACTCGCAATGTTCTCATTTTCACAAGTGGTCCCATTGGTGTTTCTTCCAATGGTTGATTCAAACTCCTAATTACGATGCTTTCGTCGAGATTGTCGCAATCCTGGAGTTAGGTGGGCCGTATGGATAGTGTTGGATAGAAATATCTCCGGGGTTTCAATTTGCTGAGGAGGTTCCTGTATAGCTGCCTCGACGTATTGAAAGTGCATCTAGGCCCCTAAGTGGATTTTGGTGAATTGAATGACAAAGCGATTAAAGATCTAACTTGTTTGTTTAAGAATGTGAGCAGGTTTTATTTAATTATTCATGAGTTAATATTGCTATATATTTGAGGATGAATGTTGTATGGCTCACATGATGAAGACAAGCAAGTGTGTGGTCCATTGATAAGAAATGATAAATGTCAAGCAATCAAATGAAGATAAGTATTGGGGATATTTTACAAAAGATCAATTCCGAGTCTCCAATGATTATGGAAGCTTGATTAAATATAAATGGATCATAAAAAGAGAAATGGTGTTCTCTACTAAATAATAAATGCAAGACTTCATGTGATGATAGTGAAAGGGTACAAGGATGAGTGCATATTTGATGATCCTAGTTTGGAAGCTTGCATATACGTTGTCAATCAAGAACAAACATTTGAATCGATATTTCAAATGAAGATCAAATATGGATGAAGCAAAGTCGAACTCAATGTGGTTTGGGTAAGTGATGAAGAAATCAACCGAGATGACTAGGGTGAGGGACTAAGCAATCTTTGGGGCCCTAGCTAAGCCGCCATTTCGTGTTTTGCTAAGGTGAAGTTCTAGTATCCGTGGGGTCTCCAAGTATCATATCCAAGCCTTAATCGAGTGAAGCAATGCAACTCATCTACATGTTATGTTTGGCAATATGGAGTGACTTAAGAATCTAAGCGTGCATACCAATGCTATATGGAAAGATCTTAAGTTGCTAGCTCAAGTATGGATGTGCTCATGAAGATAGCAATTGTTGGAAGCCCTCAAGTTCAAATCGTTCAAGTATGGCAAGATGGAAGATATACAAGCTCAAGAGGTTGACTAGGTATTTACTTTTGTTCTTGAGTATAGGAATGTCGTACTATCAAGAGGGATGCAACATTAGCTTTATGACAAGTATCAAAAGTGCTCGTTAGTTGACCTATGTGAGAAATAGCCTTGAGAGAGTCCCTGAGTGATCTAACAAACCTCTAACCCATCCTTAGCTACTTCAACACGTCTTGAAGTGTTTGTGAGAAGAGTAGAAGGGTTTTGGACTCTCTCTGCCCAGGGCGGTCTAACCGCCCCAGGCAGCCAACGGCTAGTTTTTCAAACTGGCCGGAGGGGGGCGGTCTAACCGCCCTGACCAGGCGGTCTGACCGCCCCGATCGCTTTTCTAACGGCTAGTTTTCCTTGAGTGGGGTATAAGTACCCCACGAGCTCCACTTGTTGGAGCTGCTGATTCCAGGGTTGCTGGTGTGCTTCCCCTGCTGTTCTTGCTAAGCCAAAGCCATAGAACCTCTCCCCAACCATCTCTTTGTGAGATTTGTGAGATTCAAGCTCTATTCTTGTGTTGGGTTGAGAGAGTGAGTTTGTGTGAGCTTTGTGAACTGAGAAGAGCCATTCCATAGCTTGAGCACTTGTGATTCGCGTCTACAAGTCTTGAAGCATTTGTTACTCTTGGAGGTTTGCCTCCTAGACGGCTAGGCGTCGTCGGCTAGCTCCCAAGTTGTGGTGAGCAGCGGCAAGTTTGTGAGGGCTGTGATCTTACCTCTTCATGGAAAAGACCGCCTTAGTGGAATCGAGGAAAGTTGTTGAAAGAGACCCGGCTTGTTGTGGGAAGAGTTAGTTGAGAACTCGAATCCCTTACAAGCTCCTCAACGGAGACGGAGCTTCCTTGGTGGAAGTGAATTTCGGGAAACAAATCCTTGTGTCTCCATTGTGGTTTGCTTCACTTGTGGTTTTCTAGCATATTTCTATTTGCTTCCGATTTGATCTACTTGGGTGTGCTTATCTTTGTGTGCAGGGATCATTACTCTGCTTGTGACCATCTACCAAGGCCATCCACCAAGTTTGGGTCGTGCTAGAAGTCAAGAGGAGCTTGAGCCACCTCTTGCTGGCTTTCTGCGAGGAGGCGGTCTAACCGCGTCCAGGAGGCGGTCTGACCGCCCTCCACAGCAGAAACCAGCAGGGCGGTCTAACCGCCCTGTGAAGGCGGTCTGACCGCCTGTGCCAGGGAGCTCAAGATTTCGGGGGAAAAGTTTTATTTGGTCGACTCGCCTATTCACCCCCCCCCTCTAGGCGACATCAAGGTCCTTTCACGTATACAGGTGTGCCACCAAAATCGGGGATCTCCATCTCTTTTGATATTTTTGAGGGAGGTTTATCTCCAGGAGGAAATAAAAGCTCTGGTTTAAATTAAGGGTTTGCCATGGCGATGGAGTCAGGATGCAAGTTGTTTGCACGGTGCTCTTTAATCTTCAGTTTGTACTTAAGCTTGGACTTCTTTCTAGTCTCATTCGTCTCCTCTGGCGTTTTAAATAGACGCTTTGCAGCTCTTGCATCACGCCTTCTTTTATTAAGTGCCTCCTTCTGAAGAGGAGACATTGCCGCATAGCGTGCTCTAGACTTCCTACGTCTACGCTCACCTGGAGAGAGGTTCTGATCGACCACGGGAGTTGTTTCATCAACCACACCTAAAATCAAGATTATTCAAGTCTCATGGCTCTAAATATGATTGTCACATGGCTCTAAATATAATTGGCTTCCAGCAAGTGCTCCAGTTCAGTAATAATTGGTGCTCAAAAGTAAAAGTTGTGTTATGGCTAAGGTTGTAAAATAATTAGCTTGTAACATGTCCTGATGATATTTAGTATGATGAGGTCAGGGTTTTTTTACCAACCGGTATATTTTTACCGCTACCCAGCGGTAACGGTATACCGCAGCGGTATAAATGGTATACCGCTATTTACCGCTCGAATTCAAAATCCAAACCAAAATGGCCAATACAAACGGTATGCAACGGCATACCGTGGTATAAAATATTTTTACCGCTCCGGTATGAATTAAAACCGCTACGGATTGCATTAAAACCGTGTACAAATAAAAGGGTCTCCGGCTTGAAAGAAATGAAAATTTTGGCATAAGGTTGGCACAAAGTAGTGTTAAATACCACCCCCAATCAATAATTTGTAGTTATGCATAGAAATACCACACCAAACACAATAATATTAAGTGTGCATAAGTGAGTTGATAGTTCAAATACAAATAATTCGATACAACTCATTAAAAGTTCAATAGTAGAAAGGAAAGACCCCCATTTGGGACGCCGATTGGTACTCGGCGATGGACATGACATTCAAGCCTCTCACCCTAAGCAACTCACCCTTGTACTGTTGCCAAGTTAGGCCCGTCCACGCCGATGTTGTCTGCCATTCACTGACTAACATGTTGTAAAAATGGGGGTCTTCCCATTCATACACCCATGTCGTCTGTGCCTGCGCGTTTATGTCAGGAATGGGATAAATAGACTGCGACTGGGAGGTATCACTGTGGGAGGAAGAAGAGTACGCCACGTCGTATTGCGACGCTCCAACCGTTCTCCTCTGCGACTGCGGTGCTCCATGGTCGCGATCCTGAGTAGCATGTGTGTATTGAGTCTCCCCTACAGTCAACCATGGATCATAATTAGTACTTATAGTCAGAAACATCATACATGTGTGTAAATGTACGTGTGTATACCTGTGAAACGAATTCCACGACCACCACCACCATCACCACCACCACCACCACCACCACCGTCATCTTCAGCTGAGCTGCTATCCCCAGACTCCTGGTACGGTGGACTACGCTGACCATCACCATCATCAGTGGAGGCGTCGCTGGTCACTGGTTTTTCTGGTGCCTTTGTCTTGCCTTTTTGACGCTTTGGGTCACCCTGCTTAGGCCCACTCTGGAACATCCTCTTCCCTATGTGACTGCTACCCACATTTTTTCGTGCCCAATCACTAATGCAATCATCACCCGTAGCGGTTTGGAGATCTTTGGGGTCTATCTGATCCCTCACAAGGTGGGACGAGATAGGAACGTCGCTGTCTTCATCCTCCTCATCAAGAACTGGCTCCCGGTTTGATCTACCATATTCCATCCATTCCCGCACTGGATTTTTCTCATCATAGAAGTTAAGTTGGCCCAGATGCTCAATAATATCACCTTCATCATCACGCCAATCAGAGACATCCTCAAGTCACAGCCGAAGGTTGTAGTTGACATAAACAAGCTTGTTAAGTTTCTTGTGTGTCAACCGGTTGCGAACCTTTGTATGGAGCAACGCAAAAGTACTCCAGTTCCGCTCACATCCACTTGAGGAAACACACTGTGAAACAAGCCGCAATGCAAGATGCTGCAGCTGTGGAGTGGATCCACCGAACATCCACCAGGCCACTGCATGTGCAACCGATTGTGTAAGCAATATATTCGAGTAGCGGAGAGAATAAGGTGTCTTTGGGAAGAACTCTTACATGGTGATGTCTTTGGGTCCGTCGCCATTCGCTGTGCCATTTCCGATCCATACTCGCCATGCTTCATGTGAAACACTTCAGCCTCCTGCAATGCTTGCACGGCGGACTCGACATCCGTCATGCGCTCAAATGCACCCTTGAGCATTCGATACATCTCAGGAGTTGGATCCATCGTATATGAAAGAGCAGGATTGAGGACACCAGCTGCAAAATATGAATGACTTCAAATAAGCATAAGTTGAGAAAGCATAAGTATTGCACTTGAAATAAGCATATGTATTACCTGCACCAACATACGTCTCAATGTACACATCACGAATCCGTCTGTCAAGAATCTGCCGATACTCATTCCATGTCGACACATTGTTTCCAAAGAAAGACTCCATTTCATGTTTGCACAACTGGTATTGGTATACAACCTCACACAAGTTTGGTTTCTTCTCCCGATCAGCAAAGCGAAGCAACTTGTATACTGGTTGCACTGTGTCAATGATGTACTTCAATCCGTCCCACCACTCCATATTAGACAACATGGCATGAGCAAATCGACCTTCGTCAGTATTCACCCACTTACTGTTTTGAAATTCAGGAGATGCCATCCACTGCATGAAACCCTGTCGTTTCCGATATATGCTATCCAAAAACATGTAGTTCGTCCCAAATCGAGTGGCATTCCACTTAACCAACTCCCCACCAATAGCCTTTCTCATCATTGCATTCAACTAACCATGGTTGTGTAACCAAGCTGAAATTCGCTTGCATGTCGTGATCGTACCTGCATGTTCCGGCCTTTCACCGATATCCTTCAACATCAAATTGACGGTGTGTGCTAGACAAGGTGTCCAAGTAATGTGTTCAAACTCCTGTCCAATTGCCTTGCATGCTTTCTTGTAGTTGGACCCGTTGTCCGTGACTATATGCACGATATGCTGCGCACCGATCTCGTTCACCACCTTACGAATCTCCTGCAAAAAATATGCACAACATTTAGTCACCTCGAAAACATCCTTAATCTTGGATTGTGAACGGCACAGGTTTAGGGGTTACCGTCTTGAGATAGTCAGAATCCTGAGATTTTCCAGTTGCATCAATAGACTTGTGAAACCACGTGACCCCATTGCAATATATCAAAATATTGATGACACTCATCCGCGTCGGGCCAGTCCAAGAATCACACATCAACGTCACGCCAAAGAGGGGCCAGTCATTCTTAAACTTTGCGTACCGATCTTTCAAGTCTTTCTCGTTCATATCAAGGTACTTGCCATCAATATCCCGTCCAGTGGGGGACGTAATTCCTTCACCTGCAACCATATAAAAAACATGAGAACAGATACACAAAGGCAAGGCGAAGGAAAACTTTCGTGAAATTAAAATGAAAGAAAACTCACCCCACTTCTGTGTCTCTCTAACCGCACTAACAAAGTAAGGACTATCAGCCTGTCTCCCAGGTACTCCCGCAATATGGAAGAATTTTGACCAAGCTTTCCCAATAGATTCCCTTGCATTCTTACCCTTCTGCGTCCAGGACCCTGTATCAATCCTTGGTTGCGTCATTCCTCTTCTCCCACCTGCAGCTAAGTTATAGTCTTCCACCACCACAGGAGTGTCCCTTCGCGAACCAGCTCTTCTAAGCATCCTCTGCAAGGGATTCAACCCCGCCGAACCACTACCCCCTCCACGCTCATAAGTACCTCCTCTCCCTTCCACCCCTTGTCGGAACTCTGCTTCTGCTCTCAACAGGTTAATTGCATCCTGGATCTGAGCCTCCTCATCATCATATCCACCAGCGGGATTGTTTCCCGCTGCTGCAGCCGCCTCCCATGCCAACCTCTCTCGAGCCCGGTCAGTAGTTGCCTTCTTAGTCCTCTCAATATCCCGCTGAAAGTACTCCCGCACAGGTGGTGGCACCTTGCTGCAATGGAGCACCGATGATCTGCGCGCGGCCAAATGTTGTTTGAATCTAGTAGAACCACCACCACTTTTCTGCATACCACAATACTTGCATCGCCATCCGGGAGCTAGATTGTCACCATGTTCCCATACGACATCTTTAGGTCTGCTTGACATTGTCTACCTGCATAAATGCCAACACAAACAAAACAATTACTTAATCGTATACCTAAAGAAAATGTACGTAAATCTGAAACAAATCCTAACTAAAATTGGATCCTACCACAAATCCTACCTAACATCCTAAATCCTACATAAAATCCTAAAGCAAGAATACTACCTAACATCCTAAATCCTACCTAAAATCCTAAAGCAAAATAAACCTAAATCCTAACACAAATCCTACCTAAATCCTAATGCAAATGATACCTACAGCTAATTTCTACCTAAATCCTAAAGCTATCTACACAAATCCCTACTCCCCTACACTTAATGCAAAAAAAAAAGTGAGCACTCACCTGCGCCGCGGTCAACCACCGCTGCAACCGCGGTATACCGCCCGCTCGGGGCGGTAAGCCGCCTCAACCGAGCAGGAACGGGCGGATCCGGCCGCGGCGCGGCTTACCGCTGCTCCCGCACGGTATACCGCGGTCGGGGCGCGGCTAACCGCCGCCGGCGGCGCGGACGGGCCCGAGGAGCGGCGGACTTGACTTGCGAGGGAGCGAGGGAGCGGTCTGAGGGTCGGGGGCGACCGGCTCCAGGCAGAGAATCTGATGTAGGGTGCTTTGAGACGGTTTGGGCCTCATGGGCCTTAACGGGCCGGCCCCTTTTTTTCTTTTTCTTTTTTTCTATAACTTCTAAACCTCGAAATAAATACTAAATGCACTCAAATTTGAAAACTTTTGACACCATCAGATTCTATAAATCATGAACTATTTTTTGGGGATTTTTATAGATTTTTTCATTTTTTTGAATTCAAATTTGAATTTAAAAAACCCTAGCGGTATTTACCGGCCGGTACCGTTACCGCACCGGAGCGGTAAAAACGGTTACCGCGGTTACCGGTGCGGTAACGGTCGGTAAAAAAAACCATGGATGAGGTAACTAAAGTTTGTTTAACGCAATAATTGTTGAGAACCATAATTTTACGAGCATATTCGTGCCCCCATAGATACTTCTCAGTATGTTTGGCAGAATATTAAATAACAATAAATATTAACAGGTAATCAGAGAAGATTGACAACTCGCTTTCTTAGCAGATTAAAATTATCTACTTCAGCAATAGATCTAGTCAAAATATATCAATGCATTTTTAACAAAGAATCTTGCTGCATGCAAACATAACATATTTATTTTTCACAAATCAAAACTCCCCTATGAAGCCAATCATTTTCTTCATCTTCGTCCAACGAAACACTAACACCTAGTCAAATAAAATGCCGCATTTAATTAAATCATACATTAAATGAAATAGTTTAGATGCATGCAAACATCAAATATTTTCTTAGTGCATCCCAAAGCCGCATACACATGTGATCTATGACATCAAATAAACAATAACAATGATGGCACCTGTATCGTTTGCAGTCAGCAGAATGTCATGGTCACCATCAGATGCAGCAGGGCTATGATTCCCTTGATTTGTACCTACGTTAAATATTCCTGAACCAATGAGATTTCGTCCAAACCTAATCTGTTTATACATTGCTTCAAATAAGCAGTACCGCCATCGCTTTATGAACAGATTAATTACCTCCTTCAGCAATATTACTCTGCATGTCTATGTCACGCATGCAATCGTTGTTCGTATCTGCACTGGTCAATATCTCGCCCCCACCAGCTACAAAACAAATAGCTGGTCAAGTATAGAGTATTGAATAAGCGAGTGGTGGTAGAACATCCAATATTTCATTCCTTATATGTAATCAATGTCAGCTTTTTTATTTTATTTATCTAAAAAATAGACACAGTTAAACTAATGAAGCATATGGTTTAGACAGAACTGGGAGTTCATTATTTAGAGTCAAATGCGACCTATGCCCTTGAACTATTAAACAAGCCAGTGGAGTTGACCTAGTTGCTTACCAATTGTGAGCGCCTTCTTCATCATCCGCCTCTCACGTTCCTTCATATTTTTTTCATCCTTCTTCTCCCTTGACATCTTTCCCACCGTTCTCGATCCACCTGGCTCTTGTGAGCTTTAGAATCGTTTTTTCTTGCGTCTCACCACGTGGTACTATTTCACATGGAACGTGCAGGGGTAATTTCACCGTTGGTAAAGAACAGTGTGTGCAATGTGACATTGGAGCTAAGAGAATATACTGAAATAAACTATTCCAGGATGACAACATGATATAACCATCATACATGGACACAGACCAGCATTGTTCAGGAGATGGTACATATTTTTGGTTCAGACAAACCTGTTAGGTCATTGTTTTGACTCAAATGTGCCCCACGGATCCATTCGTTATCTTGATTTTCATCCATTGATACACTTATATCTGGTCAAAATTAGAGCATGCATTTAATCAAAAATCATCCACTGATGCCCTTGGTTTAATCAACAAGACAATGGAGTTGGCGTAGCTGCTTACCAATTGTCAGCGCCTTCTTCTTCATCCGCCTCTCACGTTCTTTCCTGTTTCTTTCATCCTTCTTCTCCCTTGACATATTTGTTGCATAACGTTCTCGATCCATCCGACTCCTACGAGCTTTAGGATCCTCTTGTTGCAGCTCACCATGCGGTACTATATTAGCTGCCACATTGGAGTTACACCATTAGTAAAGCACGGTGTGTGTACCAACACATTAGAGCTAAGATTTATCACCTGCTTCATATGTGTTTGTGAGGTCGCCAAGAGGAACCCCAGCCCGGCTAGAATGCGATGGGTGCGCCATGAAATCACTACCACCTTCTACACGGAAAATTAAACCAGGACGTGCATGAAATCAGTATGACCCTTTACATGAAAAATTGAACCACACATGAAATCATGGTCACCTGTAACGGGGTGCGGCAGTGCTCTGATATATTGCGAACACGGTGCGCTGCACAAGTTGCAGTTTTCAGCAATCAGTGGAGTAAAACTTAACCACACAATTTGTTTCAAAGTGAGAACACAAAACAAGTATTTGCAGTGTTATTTGTAGTATCACTCATAGACTCCCAGTGTATTAATGGCCCAGTCAGCTAATTCCAGATGTCATACCTTCAACTTTAGATCCCCAACTTCACTTTCCCTGTGCTTTACAACTCCAGCCACCTGTAGTGTTAATGTTTGGTCATGTATTCTGGCAACAAACATGGAAAAATAAATATGAGAGTACATTATATACAACTATTCTTTGCGAAATAGAGGAACAAACAGAGCCCTATGACAATGACACATCTTCTCTTCCTTAAATTCAGACATACAAAATTTAGTTCATAAAACCAAACACAGTTAAAACCAAGAATTAATAGTCTTCATGCAAGGCAACTGTACCTTTAAAGTGCAAGACAAGATGCCCTGATGGATTTCTAAATCAATGGTTTTAATTTCATAACGGTGATTTAGAATATATGGGAATCATTGTCACCAAAATACACTACAGATGCCCTGATGGAATGACCAAATAAAGTAATAAGTATATAGATAGAACCATAAAGCCCTAATGGTGGCAGCAAATCCCAAGCATAACCAGAAAAAACACCACAAACCACACCAGGGCAATGGCGAACAGGGGAATGGCTGTATATCCGACAGACTACCAAAGAAAAAAAACAGAGAAATGGATATCATATAATGCAAGCAACAAGTGTAAGCAGACGATAGAGATGCAATTTAGAAACAAAAGATTTACAACAAAATAGTGTACTTCGCTGATATTCCAGCCACCTGGATTTTTCCTGAAACCATTCAAGGGGTCCTTTCGGTATGTCCTATGTGCCGCCAAGACAAAGGAGCTATTGGTAGTGATGTTTATGTCAGCAGGAGCTTCAGCAATTGACCTCCTTGCCACCAAGCCAAATCCATCTGCCTTTGACAGTTAGAACTCCTTGTCACACACAGAAAAACACCAGGAACAAAAAAATAAATCTTCTAACTGGAGAAACCAAGGCAATAGGCATTACTGGTGGTTTAATACAACTACATTTCCTTTTCCCTTTAGACTCCTCACTGGTTACAACTTCTGCAGAATCAGTGAGGCACAAATCGATAGTTTAGGACATGAACAGACTGATATTCTCATGTTGTGTTTAAATTAAAATCCTGATAAGTAAAGACTGGATGCTTTTTGGTAAGTATGAAAAAAATTGTACTTTATTGCCACGAAAATCACCTATACAGACCATTACAACAGTCAGTACTCAAAACCAACAAAGCAGTACAAAACTGAAGGAACTGCTGGCAGCTGTGACACAATACTGAATTTGCGAACATTATAAGTTAAAATGAGGTATTCAACGATGTCAAAAGGCTATTTGCTTGCTATGAATAAAAAGAGTGGAATAATCGATGCAGTATCACCCGCCAAAAAAATGATGCAGTAGCACGAGGATGTGCAATAGGCGAACGATCGCACATCCAAGATATCATCTTTTTGTTTTGCAAAAAAACAATATAATAAGGGGACGAAAGAAAGTAACTTAATTTTCGAAGAGAAGGGCACAAATTTGGTAAACACAGCAAGAACATGAATAACAAGGTCCTCATATCCCACACGCAAACAGATCCCAGTTCACATCAGGTTAAATGTAGAACTCCGTGAAACGCAAAAAGATCTGGAAGAGTATGAAGCTGCAAAGAAACATCGAGTATGTGGAGTTTGTTCGCCGCAAGATTTTGTTCATGCAAGATTATGTTTGCAAAATGTCTAGCTTCGAGGGAGCTGAAGTTCCTGCGAACAGGTTCATCTAAACTCATTTATCTCTGTAACATAGGTATCTGTTTTGATTAGCTGTATCTACATCAATGAGCATTGTGTGATGGCCCCATGCCCTTATCACATGAGGATAACCTAGGTATATGCATGTTTCTCTAGATCTGTGTGGCTTTAATTGAGTTGAGACTGAAGGATATCCGGAATATTCAAATCAGTTTATTAAGAAATAAAAATGCATCGTGAATCGATATCGACCCTCTGAAATAAAGTATCCAGTGCTTTCAGGTTTGCTACAAACAAGCAGGATTAATTTTTGAGCTACTTAATTTTATCAGCTATTTTTATGGTTGAAATGTCCCATCAAATTTATCCTTGGTTAGACGTTTTTTAAATAAAATTTTCTTATCTATCACCAAAAACTAAAGCCTTCAATACATTTTCCAGAAAGTTCAAAGTCTACAACTCTGACTAAGAATTTGGATTGGAATTATCTCTCAAGATTAAAAATTCAAAATTGTCTAATGCTGCCTATCAGGTTCCTTGACCCTCCAACTTAGAACTTAACAAAGGTTACATGCTAGAAGTTGGAGAAAATGAAAAACACTAACCTTGAGCATAATTTAGACCACAAACTAAACATGAGTATTTGACTTTTCTTTTATGCATCAGTGTTGCACTTTATGGCCGCCCATTGTGATAGATCGAAAACTCCTGCAAAGGAGCTCTACTTTACTACCCAGGATTAATAAAAGCAAGTGCTCCAGGTCTTGGAATTGAAACTTTCATAAGCATTAGATTGTGTGAACCTCCAGTCATATAGTGCAATAGTAAAGAAGGTGTATCAAACAATCTCAAAGTCATGCCAGAAATCATCATCCATGCTCCTACGGTTCTACCAGCAGAGCGAGATTGGTAGGAACAAGCAGTGTACAAAAATGCTAGAATACCTCATCTGCTGCAAGAATCCTTTTAAAAAAAAAAAACTGTAGCACCAAAAGGATGCATTTCCAAGACATTTTGCTTTTTGTCACCAGGAGTAGAGATTCATTTCTAGGATAAACATGAATAAGAAATATATTATAACAAAGCAGATAATGTGTTATACACTAGAAAGGTCAATTTTATTTTTCTATAGGCATCTGCTAATGTCGCATCCATTCAGTACTTGTTGTGTAACAACACAACTATTAAATGAATTACATATCCAAACAACATATTGTACTTACTGTATAAAGCAAGACGAACGGAAGAACGCAACACCACTGTAACTCGACCGACGGCAGACAAAACGAGAAAATTGACTCCGGCGGTGTGACGAACCGCGGCGTTCCTCACCACCAGCAGAGCATCGATGGTCTCAAATCAGCCAACAAACGACACATCAGAGCATTGAAAGTCCCAAATCAGAGACAACATACAATAGAAGGATTTGTATTCTCCAGTCTAAAACAACCGGAAAAGCAGAGAAAACCAAGGAATTTGAGAGACGCCATCGAACACGGACAGTCAGCGCGGCCGCTGGAATTGGCGACACCGGCATGGAGATTCACGAGTCTGGATCAACCAAACTGCAACAAGAACCTGGAATCCTCAAATTTGACAAGGCCGACCAGCTCCGGCCGGCGGCGAACAAACGAAATCCTTCAGGCCTTGTTCGGCCGGGAATGCGGCCCAACCCACGGGGGACACCCGGCCTGGGACGAATACCGGCCCACCGAAAAAAATTGTGTTCGTTTAACCCCCTCCTGAGATTCAATACCGGCCCAAACCCACTCGTTCTACACACACAAGCCCGGGAACGAAACATCTCCTTTCCTGTCGTGGAACGAACCCCGCCGGCGCCGTCTTGCATGAGCCGCGAGGGAAGAGGCGACGCGAGGCTGCACAGGTGGTGGCGGCGGAGCCGCGGAGCAGGTCAGGAGGAGGAGGACGGACGGGCGGCCTCTACGGCGACCCCTCCCAGCGTCGACCATTCCGACGACGTCTCCTCTCGGCAGCGGCAGCAGTGTACAGCAGGTCGGTGGCGACAGTTGTACAACAGGTCGGCGGCGGCGAGGCCGGCGCGGCCTTCTCCCCTCAGCAACCCGTCGCTTCCGGCGGTCGTCCTCTCGCCGGTGAGCCACCCATCCTCGCGCTTCACCTCTTCTCTCGTACGGCGAGGGTTCTTGTTGCACATGCGCAGATCTAGGAATCCTCACCCTTCACCTCTTCTTGTTGCTCTCGTACGGTGATTCTTGATTTGTGTAGTGATTCTTGATTCGCAATAACTGGTAGTGATTTTGTATTATACCACCACATAGATTTTGGCAAGGATTCTGTTGGTCAAAGCTCCAATTTCCTAGGTGTTTGGCTACCGATGACTGTATGATAATAGTTTAGTTTGCCCGGGCAGTACAGGTATAGGAAATTGTGGTTGGGAATGGAGTATATTTAGAAGCTGCCAAACTATCAGGTGAATTAACACCCAGAGTTTCTAGTCTTCAAAATTTTAACTGCTTGCTAATAACCTTAACTGCTCTGGTGGTAACCAAGGATTCTGTGGGTTAGAAACTTAGAATTGATAGTTATATGTATTCTCAGCAATTCAGCATTCCTTCAGGTAGTTGTGATTTCTAGGTGTATGTTCAGTTCTGCCACATTAGATTTTCTGGCCAACGGTTCTAGGCTATAGCCAAAACTGTCATCATTGTAAGCTCTTGTCATCATGATGTGTCTCAATGATTTGGTGCACTACTACTGGTGTGCAGAACCAAAGTCCCCATTGGAGGGATCTATCCTCTTTCATGATAGTACGCATAGATAATGCAGGTCTTTTTCAAAGCTGATCGATGGATGTATGGATGGATTATGGATAGATGCTTGGGCTGGGCATTTTCAAAATGAAAAACGAACCATTTATTAATGGTGATTTGATTGAAAAATTGTTGTAGAATAGTTGGTAGTAACTTGATTCGTAGATTCGTGACCAACATCAGCCTGCATGTCCATGACGCTCAGATATACTTTTAATATAGTTATTTTTGTAGAGATTGCTGATATATTTTAGTGAAATTAATGATCAAAATATACTTATACAGTTTCTTCTTTCCCAGCACCTAATGACACATACGCGGTGACTGAAATATGAATCTTAGCAGCCTATGGTTATTCTTTAAAATTCAGAGTTAGGCACATAATAACTGATATATTTTAGTGAAATTAATGATCAAAATATACTTATACAGTTTCTTCTTTCCCAGCACCTAATGACACATACGCGGTGACTGAAATATGAATCTTAGCAGCCTATGGTTATTCTTTAAAATTCAGAGTTAGGCACATAAATCAGTTGTGAATTGAAAAAGTGTTTCCTGTGCATTGTTTGTAGGTTATGTCAGAAATTAGTAAGTACTAGCACTGGTTTTTTTTTGAACAGCAACATCAGTTAGTTGATTCTGCTTGTACTAAAATTTGTACTCATTTCTGGTTTGTACTGCTATTAAGTAATCAATGGCAGCATCTCAATAGTATATGGAAAGCACTACTTCGATACTGAACTTGACAATATGTTAAGTACATTAGTTTCCTTATGTCAAATTTGACACTTCAACTTCTTGTCTTATGATGTCATCTACATTCTATAATGCATTAGGCTATTTCCTGGGGTACTTTCCCTGAACAATGTAGGATAAGAAGGTGGTGTCAGCGGCCTGTTGCTGGTGAAGAAGAGGGAGCACAAACTGTCAGTGCAGAAGCATGAGCTACTACTTGTCTGTTGGAATCTGTCGTTTGTGTTAGCTATTACTTGAGGGCAGTTATTGTAAATCTTGATCAAATGATCGAGAGAAGCTGGAGCTAGAAATGCTGTTGTCTGTTGATCTTTGCTGTGTATCTTATACAGTCTCTGCTATCTGTAGACCCATCAACATGTAGTGCACACTTCGGCTAGTATTCAAACGGGGGTTAAAGAAGCTCATCGCTGAAGAATACCTACATATCGTTAGAACAAATTTGTTGTGCATCTGCATGCACGGTTTGTCTGTCTGTCTGAGTGGAGTATAAAGTGCCCAAAAAAACTACTTCTGAGATGGATCAGCTGATTTATTACGATATACAGTATATGCTGATAATTAACATGCATGGTATTTATTCACATATATGCATCCAGCTGATAGATATATGATCATCTTTTAGGTCTTGTTCTTCCTCATCTGCTAGCTTCCATGTTTTATTCTCAACTCGTCACACAGGTTTATGGTTTCAGTATATAATCAAATTGTACTGATTAGCGTGGTTTGAATCCCTGATCCCTGCATTAACCGAACACAAGTTTTGGTGGGAGGGATTATGGGAAGGAAGGGATTTAAATCTCATGGGGGTTGGGTGACGTGGGAGGGATTCACTTAATCCCTCCCTGGGTTGGTTCCCTAAGGGGATTCAATACATGGCAGCCGAACAAGGCCTGAAGGACCAGGAGATTTGGTCTACGTCTCTTTGGTCTACGTCTCAAATCAGTACCAGGAGATTTGAAGGAGCACAAGGAAGTGACTCACCACGACATCCACGGCGGCGGCGACCGGATGGAGGCGACCCCGGACGACGACGGCGATCCCGGACGGCGACGGCGGGGGGTTACGGAGGACGTGGACGCGGCACGAGCGGTGAACGTGAGGGGGGGGGCGGACGCGGCAGGAGCGGTGAAGGCGCGTTCACCTCGCAAAAAGTACGACCACATTTGTTCTCTACTTCATTCTTTTTAGGAGTAGAGAAGAGATAGAGATAAAGATATTGACAATCAGTATGGTCTTTTGGCTATTCACTAGCAAACTTAAAAGTTAACTAATTTGGGATAAATTTCATAAACTTATATTTAAGATGCTCCCTGCATCCTAAAAACAAGACACTCTAAGTTTGTCCTAACTTTCTTAACTTTAACCAAATTTATAGAATAAAGTATCAACATTTATAGCATCAAATAAGAATACTATGAAAATATATATATTGTGAGGAATCTAGTATCACATATTTGATGAAGGTAGTACTTGTACACTAGTAAGTACTTCTTCCGTTCAAAATTGTAGGTCGTTTTGATTTTTCTACATGCATATTTTTTACTAAGCACTTCGTTACTTCCTCCATTCTTTTTTGATAGAGATATTTCAATAAATCAGATTTTCACAAATGATAGTCCTATTTGCCATTGATGTGAGCCGTAGCAATAAATTGCACAGATAATGAGGAGTCATTGAGTAAACATTGGAGGGCTAATGAGAAAAATGCTGGTTTGCACTTATTAGATGATAAACAGGGTTTTTCCACTGGACATTTCGCCAAGATAACTATCCTTATCAACAGATAATAGAGTGAGTATCATGTATGTATAGATATAATAATACCTATGAACCTAAAAAATTGAAACGATCTACAGTTTGGAACGAAAGGAGGAGCACTTCACATGACAAGAGAAGAGATATGGACCCTGTTTGGATATGTCTCTTCGGACCACGCTTGGATTATAACTTAAGCAAATATTTTCTCGCTTTTTACTTTTATTGTAGTTCAAACCTGTGAAGGGGCTTATCACATAAACGAAAAGTGATGGAAACAAACAAGGCGTTTGGCGGATTCTCACTTATTTCCATCAATAAGCTGCTTATAAGTCTTTGACTTTGTTGACACATTCCTATTAGGCTGGTCGTATTGGGTGCGGTAAGCCGAACGGTAGTGGACGTCCAGTACGTGTTTTCGTGTTTTTTGTCCCGCACCGAGAGACAGCAAAGCGTACGCCACGTCCAGTTCGCCTCCCGTGTTCACCAAATCTGGCGCTTCCCAGGCGTGCGCTACGCCCTGCGGCGCCCCCCACCTCGCATCCGTCGTTGCTGCTCCGCGCCATCTCAGAGCAGAGGAGAGACGTCGGGGCAGCAGACAGAGAAGGATGGCGTCGACGAGCAGGGCATGGGCAAGAGAGGGGTCGTGAGAGGCCGGCGTGGGGATGTTCGGAGCCGCGCCGCACCTTGGCTGCTCCGTCGCGCTCGCCGTCGGGGGAGAAGCAGGGGAGCAGGCAAGGGGAGGCGCCCTGGATCCGGCGGAAGAAGGGGCCGCCCCTAGCCGCGCCGTCAACTCCACACCGCCAGACGGCCATGGACGCGACGCTCGTCGGCGCATGATCTATGAGGGGGAGGAGGGAGACGGAGCGGGAGAGGCGCCGCCCGAGCTGGCCGCAGCGACGAGGAAGACGCGGACCTCCATGGCCCTGTGCTCGAGCCGCTACCGCCGAACCTCCATGGCTCGACCTCGATGCTCTCGTCGGCGAAGGAGGCCTTCCGCGTTGTCGAGATCCGCCCCGTCGCATCCTTCTCAGGCCCGCGCACCTCCCCGCCCTCCCCGCCCAACACCGACTCCCGCCGCCGTGCAGGAAAACGAGCCGGTGAGGGTCCACATGGCGCCGGAGGGAGCATGGGAGGCGCTGCCCCGCGGGCGTCGCGGCCGCGTGGATCGTCGGTTGGGGAAGCAGCAGGCGGGAGAGCAGTGCGGTGGGATCCGGCTGCGCGGTAGAGGCATGGGCGGCGGGATCCGACCGTGCGGAGAGATTCCAGATCGGAGGGAGAGAGAGAGGAAAGGAGAGAGAGGGAGGTTAGGGGACGGTGGACGCGGTAGGTGGGGAAGGAGATAGTGGATGGAGAGAGAGTGGGAGAGAGAAAAAGAGTATGACGTGTGGGGTCTGCAAGTGTTGGTTGTTATGGAGTACGAGATAGGGGATGACGAGTGCGGGAAAACTGATACTGTATTGGAGAATCATGATGATTAGGCAGAATATTTCGTTTAGAGTACTGCAAACGGAGTATGTGCTACCGGCCTTGTACTCTTGCTACACGCTAGTGATATGCTGATGCCCAATATCAGTCTACAAGAAAAAAAAACCAAAGTGCATGAATTGTATGCAACCACGTAGGAGTACTCCGTATCGTCAACCAGGGTTTTTTTACCAACCGTTACCGCGGCGGTAACCGTGGTTACCATTTTTACCGCGCCGGGACGGTAATGGTACCGACCGGTGAAAACCGCTCCGATTCAAAAAATTGAAATTTGAATTCATAAAAATGAAAAATTCTATAAAAATTCCTAAAAAATAGTTCATGATTTATAGAATCTGATGGTGTCAAAAGTTTTCAAATTTGAGTGCATTTAGTATTTTTTTCAAGCTCTAGAAGTTACAGAAAAAAAGAAAAAGAAAAAAGTACCCCGGCCCGTTAAGGCCCATCAGGCGCTCGGAGCACAATTATTGGCTCGAAGCCCTTGCTCGATCCCCTGAACTCCCCTATCCGCTGCCTAGGCGCTGGCTCCGCTCGCGTTGGCAGGCGTCCGCGCCGTCGCCACTGCTCCCGCGTCGTCGCTGACGGTTAGCCGCCCCCAGAGCGCGGTAGACCGGGCGGGAGGTACGGTAAGCCGGCCGGACGCCGGATCTGCCCGCTCCCGGGCGGGAGCTACGGGAAACCGCCCCGGTCGGGCGGTATACCGAGGAGGAGGCGGCGGTAACCGACGGCGCCAAAGGTGAGTGGTTTTTTTTAAATGTAGTGTAGGATTAGCTTTAGGATTTAGGTAGAAATTAGCTTTAGGATGTAGGTACCATTTGCTTTAGGATTTAGGTAGGATTTAGGTAATATTTGATTTAGGATTTAGGTAGCATTTGCATTAGGATGTACGTTTATTTTGCTTTAGGATTTAGGATTTTAGGTAGGATTTGTGTTAGGATTTAGATATGATTTTGTTTCAGATTTAGGTATATTTTATTTAGGTACATTTTATTTAGGTGTGAGTTTGTGACTTAGCCACTTATTTACGTGCATTTTATTTATATGATTGATTTGTTTGTGTTGTCCATTTATGCAGATAGACAATGTCAGGCAGACCTAAAGATGTTGTATGGGAACATGGTAAAAATCTTGCTCCCGGATGGCAATGCAAGTATTGTGGTATGCAGAAAAGTGGTGGTCGTTTGACTAAATTGAAACAACATTTGGCTGCACGCGGATCATCGGTGCTCCATTGCAATAAGGTGCCACCACCTGTGCGGGAGTACTTTCAGCGGGATATTGAGAAGACTAAGAAGGCAACTTCTGATCGGGCTCGAGAGAGGTTGGCACGAGAGGCGGCTGCAGCGGTGGGAAACAATCCCGTTGGTGGATATGATGATGAGGAGGCTCAGATCCAGCATGCAATTAACCTGTCGAGAGCAGAAGCAGAGTTCCGACAGGGGGTGGAAGGGAGAGGAGGTACTTACGAGCGTGGAGGGGGTAGTGGTTCGGCGGGGGGAATCCTTTGCAGAGGATGTTTCGAAGAGCAAGTTCACAGAGGGAGAATCATGTGGTGGCGGACTATAACCTGGCAGTCGGTGGGAGCAGAGAAATGACGCAACCAAGGATTGATACAGGCTCCTGGACACAGAAAGGTAAAAATGCAAGGGAAGCCATTGGTAAAGCTTGGGGAAAGTTTTTCCATATTGTAGGAATACCTGGACGACAAGCCGATAATCCTTACTTTGTCAGTGCGGTTAGAGAGACACAAAAGTGGGGTAAGTATCTATACTTGGACACCTATGACCTTACATTTCTGTATCTATTCTCATGATTTCCATATGGTTGCAGGTGAAGGTATCGCATCACCTAGTGGAAAGGATATTGACGGCAAGTACCTAGATCAGAACGAGAAAGACTTGAAGGAGAGGTACTTAAAGTTTCAGAACGAATGGGGCACACATGGTGTCACGTTGATGTGTGATTCTTGGACTGGCCCGACTAAAATGAGTGTCATCAACTTTCTGATATATTGCAATGTGACCACATAGTTTCACAAGTCCATTAATGCAACTGGAAAAAGTCAAGATGCTGCATATTTGTTCACGGTACCTCCTCAACATGCGTCATGTCACATTCAGTATGTTTTCATGGTTACTAAATATTCTGCCTAAATTTTTTAGGAGATTCGCAAGGTGGTGAACGAGATTGGCCCGAAGCATGTCGTGCGTGTGGTCACCGACAACGGCTCGAACTACAAAAAAGCATGCAGGACACTAGGAGAGGACTATGAACACATTGTTTGGACACCTTGTCTGGCACACACCGTCAACTTGATGCTGAAGGATATCGGTGAAAGGTACGAACATCAAGGTATGATCACGACATGCAAGAGAATTTCAACTTGGTTACACAACCATGGGCAGTTGAATGCAATGATGAGGAAAGCAATCGGTGGTGAGTTGGTCAAGTGGAATGCCACCAGGTTTGGGACCAACTACATGTTCCTAGAGAACTTTTATCGAAAACGTGAGGATTTCATGCAGTGGATGGCATCTCTTGAGTTCTTAGGAAGCAAGTGGACGGGTACCAATGAAGGTCGATATGCTCACGCCAGGTTGTCAAGTATCGAGTGGTGGGAGGGATTGAAATACATCATTGATACAGTTCAACCAATATACAAGTTCCTTCGCTTTGCTGATCAAGACAAGCGGCCCAACTTGTGTGTTGTCGTGTACGCCTACCAGACATACAAAAATGAGATGGAATCTTTCTTTGGAAGAAATGTTTCGACATGGAATGAGTATCGTCAGATTCTGGATGCCAGGATTAAGGATGTGTACCAGTTTACGTATGTGGGTGCAGGTAAGAGTAAGACTGTACATCTATCTTCAAGTTGTATTTAGTATTGACCTTATGCAATATTTGACCTGAATCATATTTTGCAGTTGTTGTCCTAAATTCGGCACTTGCATATACGATGGAACCAACTACAGAAATGTATCGTTCCCTCAAGGATGCATTTGAGCGCATGACGGATGTCCATAGCGCCGTGCAGGCATTGCAGGAGGCTGAGGTGTTTCGCCAGAAGCTTGGTGAGTTTGGCTCCGAACTGGCAATGAAAATGGTGACAGGCCCAAAGACAACCCCATGTAAGAGTTCTTTCGTACGACATTGTTGTTTTCTCTATTGGAATATATAGCTAACATAATGGGTTGCACTTGCAGCGCCCTGGTGGATGATGTTCGGTAGAGAGACTCCACAGTTGCAGCGTCTTGCTTTGCGGCTTGTCTCACAATGTGTCTCCTCAAGTGGATGCGAGCGGAACTAGAGTACTTTTGCCTTGTTGCATACCAAGGTTCGCAATCGGTTGTCGCACAAGAAACTAAACAAGCTTGTTTATGTCAACTACAACCTTCGGCTGCGACTTGCGGAGGTCTCCCGCCCTCCGATGTGTGAGGAAGGTGATTTTGTTGACCAGTTCGCCCATCTATCATTCTAGACAACATCGACGTGGACATGTCAAACTTGGCAAGAGTACAAGGCTGACCTACTTAGACTGCGAGGTTTGAATGTGATGTCCACTGCCGAGTACGAGACGACGTCCCAAATGGGGATCTTCCCATTCATCCAACGCCGTTGAGTATGACTATGTACTATGATATTTGTATGTGTATGAGACTATGGTGGTAGTGACTATGGTATTTGTGTGCACTATGTATTTGTATGAGACTATTTATTGTTGTTGTGATGTGACCTTTTTACTTTAATATGTGTATAGATCATGCCAAAATTTTGATGTTTTGAAGCCAAAACAAAAAAACAAAAAAAATCAACCGGTATAAATGGTTACCATTCTTACCGGTCCGGTTATCACTCTTACCGAGAGAGCGGTATACCGAAAAATACCGTTTGTACTACACATTTGATTTGGATATTTGAATTTGAACGGAAAAAAATGATAACTATTTATACCGTTACGGTATACCGTTACCGCTACCGCTACCGGCGGTAATTGCCGAACGGTGAGTAAAAAAACCATGTTGTCAACTCCCACGAACTGCGCGGCACCGAGAGTGATAAAAAAATTGCGTTGGCCGAAGAAAAGGACAGAGTAAAAGTGAGTTACGAATTACGATGCGGAATGCGGGAATGGTCAGCTCCCAGCTCGCGACGTATCCGACCGTTTTTCCGCTGTGGCCACCCCGCTCGGCTCGCGGAGCGCTCCACGCGTCCATCTCCGGAGCCAGGCGTCCTTGCTTCTCCCCGCCGACGTCCTCGTCCAGCCGTGCACTGGAGTTTGGAGGTGGAGATCCCCCTTCTACGGCCGGGCGGGCCCCGATTGGTTCCTCTTTCTCCGTTTTTTTAGGGCATTCCTCTTTCTCCGTTGGTAAGACCATCCGCACCGGTGCCGATATCCCTCTCCCGGAGGAGAGGGATACCATTTTTTGCCCTGCAGCGGTGACGGGATAACCCACTTCATTTTCCCGTCCCCCTCCCGTTTCCTTCGAATCCGAAGGGATACGGGAGCTCCTCCAGGGGCTGGTGCGGGCCCCGCGGACGCAACCACCTCTCTCGCGCTGACGCTCAGAAGGGACGGAGGGGAGGGTGGAGCCGTCGTGGAGCCGCCGTCGACGTCGCAGGGGAGGGTGGTCCCATCTCCCCCGCCGCCGCGCCGCAGCCCCGCCTCCGGCCGCGGAGGAAGCAGGGGAGGACGAGCCCCGCCGGCGCACCCACACGAGCAGGGGAGCAGGGGAGGACGAGCCCGCCGCCGCTCGTGCAGGGGAGCAGGGGAGCGCGGCCTCCCCTCGCCTCGCCTCGCCGCGCCGCTCGTGCAGAGGAGCAGGGGACGAGCCCCGCCGGCGCACCCACACGAGCAGGGGAGGACGAGCCCGACGCCGGCGAGATCCGCCGCCTCCACACCCCGCCACCGCGGAGATGACCGCCGCCGGGACCGGATCCGACGCGAGGAGCTTCGGGAGGCTCCGCCGTGGGGGGGCTCCGCCACCTCCACCGTGGGGAGCTCGCCTCGCTACCGCTACCGCTTGGGGTTGGAGACGACGGACGGGGTCGAGGCTGCCAGGATGGTGCTGTCGCGCGGGAGCTCGGGCTGCCCTAGGCTCCCCGCCGCTGCCGGCGCCGCCTGGGGACTGGGACAGGGTCGAGGCCCCACGGGAGATTGATGGGTGGGACCGTGGGCGGAAGAGAAGAGCGTGAGGAGAGGGGCGCCGGGGCGCGCCGACGGAGAAAGGGAGGGGCGCCGGCGGAGGAAGGGATGGGCGAGGGAGGAGGGCGCCGCCTCGCCTCGCCGGGGTGGAATTTCGGGAGAGAGAGAAAGGGGGGAATGGGGGTGCGGGTGGGAGGGGGCGGTGGGGAAAGAGAGAGGGGGGAGAGTATGATGAGTGGGTCCCGCGTGTGGGTAGTTTGGATGAAGGAGAGAAATAAAGGATGACGAATGCGGGAGAAGTAAATATAAAGGTAGGAATCTCGCTGACCAGGTGAGAATATTCCGTTTTGAAGGAGGGGATAAAGGATGACGAGTGTGGATGGTCTAAGGAACTAGGATATCCCCCTGCTCGCGTGGATGCATCTCTCGTCTCCTGCTGTGGAATCATTTCCCCTGCCGCCGGCCCGCCGCCTCTCAAATCCGGAAATAAAAATTCCTTATTTTCTCTCCAATCCGTGCAGCTCGTCGCGGATTCATTAGCTGCGCGGCGGCGGAGTACTGGCTTCAGCTGATTTTTTTTTTGCCCCCAGTTTCTTCTTGCGAGTGTCAGGTGCTCCCCTGTTCTGCATCCAAGAAAAGCGGTTTGTTGCAGAGCAGAGGCTGCTGGATGTGGAATGAAGCGATGGCATCTGATGGCGGATCTTCCTCGTCTAGCTTCCGGGAGTTGTACGGGAACATCCACACCCCGGCGGTGGCCACTGGCGCCGCGTTTGCGGTTGTCGCTCTCCTCATCTCGCTCTGGCTCATCCTGCAGCACCTCAGATCGTACAACAACCCAGAAGTAAGTGCAAAGGGTTTTACTTTTCCATCCCGGGAAAAAGTTGTGATGTCTCGAATGTAACTCATGTTTATGGCTCGCTTGTTATCCGTGTTGAACAATTGCATTTTCTGTCCTTGCTGAAATTCTTCAGGAGCAGAAGTGGATCATAGCTGTTCTGTTTATGGTGCCTGTATATGCCTCTGAATCTGTAAGTATAAGTTGTATATGCTCAGATTCTTTGTTAGTTGTAACTGCTAATACTAGGTTTGCATTCAGTAGCAAATTGTTTTGACGAAATGTTAGTGTGAATCTTCATTGCTAGCGAACACAGTGTGAATAGTCAAACGTAGTTTTTTGCTAACTTGCTTCATGCGGTATGGGTATGACCTTCAAGATTAGCCATTCGTAGTAGTTCAGATGCTTTGATGTAGGATCTCTTTTTCCTTTCAAGGTACTGACACGAATTGATATCCCATTCCAGTTTTCGATTCTTTTCAGATAATTTCACTGTGGAATTCGAAATTCTCTCTGGCTTGTGATATATTGCGGAATTGCTATGAAGCCTTTGCTCTGTATGCCTTTGGACGATACTTGGTCGCTTGCCTTGGTAATAGTATCTTGCTTCACATAATCTGCAGCAATATCTTGTAATCTCCAATGCTTTTTAGAGGAATCATTGTAATCTCGTGATGATCAGTAATATACTCATGCTGCCAACTCTGTCAGCTCTCTGAATTATTAGTTTGACTAATTTGCTGTTATGTTATGCTTCAGGTGGGGAACGGCAAGTGTTCCGGTTGCTTGAGAACAGAAAAAGGGAAGAGCTAAGTGAACGGTTGCTCGAGAGTCAAGACAAGACACAAACTCAAAACCGAAGTAGAGTGCGGAATTTGTTTTGTGACCCTAATGCTCTGGGGGAAAGCTTGTACACAATTATTAAATTCGGCCTTGTGCAATATGTGAGCTCTTTTATAGTTATGTTCCTGACCCAACACAAGTATAAAATGACATCCCTTAACCTTTTTTCGCAAAATTACAGATGATTCTGAAGACACTGTGTGCTTTCTTGGCATTGATCTTGGAGCTTTTTGGAGCCTATGGAGATGGTGAATTCAAGTGGAACTATGGGTAACTCTGTTTTCTTTTTCTTTTTTGTATTACCGAAATCAGAAAAAGCATCTAACTTTAGGAAACTAGCAACGGGATCAGGTGATCCACATAGAAATTTTTTAATGTATCAATTTCAAGTATCAGGAACAAAATTTGACATGGACAAAACCTCGTCTTAACTTTCCTATAAAATAAATAAAATAGACTTCTTTTAAATATTTTCATTATACTGTGGAAATATATTTATTATGCTTACTATGCAACTACTATGTTGTTTGCTAACAATGTGATATGCTTCGATATGCAGATATCCTTACATTGCTGTCGTCATAAATTTCAGCCAGACATGGGCATTGTACTGTCTTGTAAAATTTTACAATGCAACACATGAAAAGTTACAGGTAATAAGGCCACTAGCTAAGTTCATAAGCTTTAAGGCCATTGTATTTGCCACTTGGTGGCAAGGATTCGGCATTGCAATCATATGCCAAACCGGGCTCCTGCCTAAAGAGGGCAAAGTGCAGAATGCAATACAGGACTTCCTCATTTGCATTGAGGTAATCTTCTCACCTCTTTGTGAACTACCTTTTCCTCTGTTACTTGGGTGAAACTCTATTGCTATTCTCGTAGATGGCTATTGCAGCTACAGCGCATGCCTATGTCTTCACCGTGGAGCCATACCAGCATGTCCCTGTACATGATCATGGGAGGATCACTTGTGAGGAAAGTAAAATGGAGGTGAAGGTAGATATCAATGATGACAGGAGCAGTACACCAACTACCATTAAGCATGAGGATACCCATGTCAAAGCTCCGGGTACAAGCATCAGAGAGAGCATGCAGGATGTTGTTCTTGTTGGCGGCCACCATGTAACTAATGACATCTTGTATATGTATGTTGGCACTTGAAATCATCATGTGTAGAAAATGACCATCGGCTGGCTGTGTAGGTTGTCAAGGATGTTGCACTTACTATCTCACAGGCAATTGGACCTGTGGAGAAAGGAGTCGAGAAAGGTGTCGGGAAGATTCAGGAAAAGTTCCACCACATCTCCCTGAAGCCAGGGGACAAGAAAGAGCCTGAAGTTGATGTTGAGGAGCACCTCACTGAGAATGTGGTGGACGGCAAACCCGTCATGGTTGACGCTGAGGTTGAAGTTGAACAAAATGTGCAAGATGACAGTGAGGATGGCAAAACTGCTGTGATTGAAACCGAGGTGGAAATCCAAAGAACAGAGGATAATGAAGTGCACTCTTCCCCATAACATCAGAAGTATAGCATAAAGCTTGGTAGGAACTGGAAAGAACATGTACATAAGTCTATGTGCTCTTCCCCATCTGTTCAGGGATTCAATCGTCGTCTGCCTTTTAATACAGTGACTAGAGTTACATCCAACCTGTGGTTCACTGCTGAAAGATGTACATACGGATAATAACAAAGGCCTTTCTTGATCAAGCATTCAAGTTAGATAAACACGTGATGCCCATCCTATACAGCAATAATACTATTCACATTACCATACAACACAATCACAGCCTCGCAGCTGTGCCCTCAGTTTGCCCCACCACAGCACAGCTCCGAGCAGCACTCGAAGCATCCAAGGCACGCGATGGCAGCGCAGGCCTGCGCCATGATAATGGCACACTGATCGTTCATCTTGCTGCACGCCTTTATGCAGCACATGCAGCAGAAGCAGTCGGCCATGCGGCTGCAGCAGCCAACTGCCTTATCGAATATCTCAAACCTCTCCTGTACTTTGATGTCTCCGAATCCTGCCGTCAGGTTCTCCCTTGTTGCCGCAACATCACCGAATCTGAGTGTCAGGCCACGAAGCGGCATCGCTGACCGCTCATCTGGGCTGCTTTGTTTTGTTGGTTTGTTCTTCGCCTGATTAATAACAAAAACATTAGTCACAGATTCTACGGCCTGTCTAGTTTAATACACGATTGGTTCTTCACCTGATTTTGGTTAGCTTAGTTGCACATATAGTGAGACATCAGAATGATCAGATTGGTACAAGAAGCAGTGTGCTTCCAAGTCTCTCATCATAGAAAGTTTCGATTTACATCTGAAGATGGATTTGCTAAATCTTATGATTCTCAGTTCTTGGGAAAATGTTACCTCATCATATGACAATCGAAGTCCATATTTTCAAATGGGACAATGAAAATGTTGGAAGAAAAATGTATGTCCTAAGCTATGTTCCTCTCATTTTGTAGTTGGCATTCTTAATTACTTTGGATTGACAATAGCAAACCAAAACTTACTTATCAAAATGTAATCCTTGTACAAAGCATTTTACCTGTTGTGCTGGATCTATTTTGTCCAAGCTGGTTTGAAGTATGACCATTTGTGTGTACTCAGAAGGAAGGCTATTTTGTATGCTTAATTTCACAACCTGTAAATTGGAGCAAAGATATATGGTAAAGAAAGTAAGTGCAAAGAAGAATAAAGAAACTTGTTATAATATCTACAAAAGATGGCTCGTTTCATCCAGCAGCTTGCAGCAGGCTGCAGCAACTCTAAATGTTGGAAGAATGTAACAATGGTGCATGGAAGGGTTCCTGTTACAATGCAGTGGTGACCTTATTTTGCAAAATACAGCTGATCAATACAGTAGCTGCAAATTTGCAACATCACAATAGTGATTGCAAGGAACCATATAACTATCTCAAGGATTAGCAGTTCAGAACTTCTAATAACCAACATAACGTCAATGGAAGAAAAGCACTGTATAAAACTGCAAGTACAATTTGACTATTTGAGGCACTCTATATTTCTTCCTCAGTGTTATGTGCAATATTCATGTTTCAATACATCACTTTATTAGATAAATTTGTTAGTGACTCATAATTCTAGCTTTGCTAAAGAAACACCAGTCATATTAAAACTTGGTACCCTACTTGCAGAGCTTCATTTAAGGCCCTTGAGCCACCAGCTGATGAAACTCTAGCATTAGCCTACAATGGATTCCATTACCTTTCTCTCGAGCTCCTTGTTCTCCAAAAGCCATGCTTTTGCTGTGAGTAGATCCATCTGTTGTTTTGCCAACACCTGAGATTTGAACAGCCAATCCAACAACAACAACAAAGCTTTTTAGTCCCAAGCAAGCTAGGCTAGAAGAATTTTGAATGCAAATAGACTGCTTGTTTATTTCAAGGGGTAATTTCCTGTGTGCCACCGAGTTTAGTTCAAGGGACCATGTATATGCATAGAACTTTGGTTACATGTCTAAGTGTGCCAGGAAAGCTGGGAAGGCAAAGGTTCAAACAAATCAAGTCAATTTTTTTTTAAAAATACATTTATTGATTTAAGGTTTCATTTCGGTGACCTTAGTTAATGCCAATACTTTACTAATCATCAATTGGCCACCTCGAATGATGCGTAAAACAGATGAGTAAGCCACTTGCCATATATGCTTACACTGTAAAACTATGTTTCTTGGGGTTAAGAAGCACTAAATTGATGCGATTAAGTTCAGCCTTAAAGAACAGGAAACAACATTCTTAGTTTTACACAACAGTATCTGTATCAGTAATGAAAACAATTGACAATCAAAGTTACTCCGCTACCTCTATTTGTGTATTTATTTCATTGTTTGATGTGCATCTACAGCTCAGAGTAACTGTAAAAACAATCAACTGAGCAAAAATAACAAATGAAGAGAATGGGATATCTTACTTTGTCAAGAGGTATATCCTTTACATGTTGGACTTTCAATTCAATTGATATTTCACTCATATCAGCCAAGTGACCCTTGGCGATAAGGGTCTCCGGAAGCTTGCCATGGTACCTTCCAGAAACACACAGTGGATATTTTGCAGAAATGTCTGGAATATATTCAGAATCCACCTGATTGGAAAAGAAAAGCTTGAATGTAAGAAACATAGTTTTTTTTCCATATAGGGTAACTAATGTCTAAGATATGGGGACAGTTCACCCAACATCAATCAACTGCTTGTTGCAATGAAAATGGCCTAAATATATATGCATCTGAAAGGGACTACTTGCTTCTCAAAATAGCCGCGCACAATCTACAAGATTCATTGTTTAAAAAGTTGATTTGCCTTTTTTGCTATCCTCTTTTCAGCCAAATATATGAACTGGTATGGACAACAGCTCATTCCTAGTTGATCTGTGTGCATGATGTAGTTGAACAGATAATTTTCAATGGTCAATGTAATCTTAAATCAGGACAACAGCAAAGAAAGTGAAGGACATTATTGCTCTTTCACAGGCACCAACAGAACCATGAAAGTACACTAAAGTAACTCACCTCAAAATCTTGAATATGCTTTATGCCGTCAATGGAAATATTTGATACTATTGTGCTTGAGGCTTTCTGGAACCATTGAACCATTCGACCCTCAATTGATCCTGATGTGAAAAAAAAAATCAAAGAAAGTTCAGCTTTACGAATTTTGTAACTTCCTCAAATCCCTGTTATCTGTATTTCAGTCAACATGTTTTGCTGAACAAGATTTGTTAATCCTTGTTATCTGTATTTCAGTCAACATGTTTTGCTGAACAAGATTTGTTAATGGCTTTTATTTTGATCCTAGATTTGCTGGATTTAATAGAAACATAAAAATATATCAGAAGGCACATTATGTAAATAATCATGGGTACTAGTTTTGGCAAATAATTAAATAAAAATCATTTTATCAGTAGTAAATCCAAACTTTTGATAATGCAACGACAACAAAGCCTTTTAGTCCTAGAAAATTGGGTTAGGACAACTTTTATCATGCAAGAGTGACCAATTTTTTATCAATTTAATGAAGTTTTGTCAGATTTGCTCCAGAAGTAACCAAGATGGATTTAAAGTTATGTTCATATTGTCTTCCACTGATATCAGATCATCTAGGCAAACTACAGAATGGAATGTGAGAAGAAATAGAACCTAAAAGATAGGACACAAAATTGAAGCATAATGAAAACTTTGAATTATCATCAATAGATACTGTGTGTAGGTGTGTAGAACAAGGGGGAGCATTTTCTTCCAAGATAAAAGGGAGAAACATGTACATACCTGTATCCAATGCAGCAGCATAGTGACCCTTACCAATTGATGCCAACATCCTCAAGAAATAATGGTTGCAATATGAACCTTTTGTTTCCAGTGAAATAGAGACTATTAGAGTGTATCTGACAAATAAATCAGCAATTATATAATGAAATTAAATTTTATGACCAGTACATAGAGAACAGAAACAATATCATTACACTTTAGTTTCAACACTAGATTTAAGGACTACAGTTAACAAGCTTGATTGATACAAAAGCAATCAACTAAACAGAAAATATTTTCACTTAATGATGTTGGACTGCAGAATAGTATCTCATACATGACTCTAGAAAACCAACAGAGGTTTGCCTATATCGCTAGCCTGACCAGTTGAGTGATACATAACCAGATATGAGACATTACCTAATCCAAAAGTAGAAATACGAGGAGACTTAGATCCTCTACTCATGAGCTGGGTTTTCACAGTATGGCAGATATTCCGTTCATCATCGACTGACCCATCGGTAATAAGATATATTTGCGGAAGACCATCATGAGAATTTGACAGCAAAGTCATTGCCTTGTACCCCAAAAAGAAGAAAAATATGAGCTATAATGGTGACATTAATCATATGACAAATAATAACTTGTTATAATCTCCATACCTCACTCAACGGATGAATGATATCAGTGCCACCCTGAGCAACAAAGTTTAAGTTCATCCATTCTATAGCATTTTCTATTGTTTTATCATTTACTTGCTCCAAACGTGATGAGAATGAGTGAAGCTCATCATTAAATGCAATTATGTTGAAAAAGTCTCCTTGAATAAGATCAGAGAGAGCAGTGGACATGGCATTCTTTACACTCTCAAGTGGCTTTCCTTGCATGCTTCCACTTGTATCAACGATATAAACAACAGCCTTTCTGAATACCTATCAGATTACTCAAATTAGATGAATCACACTAAAGGGGATACTTTTACATAGAAAGGGGTCACAAAATAAATTTTATTTCATATTGAATAAATATTGTTCACACCACTAGATAGCCACGCTGGCCAAGAAACAAAATATTTCAAGATAAGGTTATAAATATATTGACCTGTCTGAGAAACAACATAAACCAACAGCACCAGACATTTAGAGCTACTTGTGATTGAAAACAAGGTAATTTTGCATTCAGCTTGCTACAGCCTAGTACCTACTGACTTCACCTCGAACAAAATGCCTTTTTAACTAGCAGATATTATCCACTAACAAATGTTTACACGTGATGCTAAGACAACAAGAAAATAACAAAGGAAGAGCAACTACCTTTCTGTTCTCATTGTTTCCAGGTAAAAGGAAAAGGCAGAACATGTCTCTGTCATCATAATCACGCAATGTTGAGGGCTGCACAAGAACTCCACCAGACAAATCGCCAGAGTAAACCTATAGCGATGACAAAAAGATAAGTTGGGTAAAACTAAAAGAGTTCAATCTCATCTCCACTGCAAGTATGAAGCGAAATTGGGACAATGAACTCTTCAAAATATCCATTTCAAAAATGTGTGGATCATTTTCTTTTCTCAAACTGACAGGAGAGCTGTCAGTCATCATATTAAGGAAAAAGGAGGTGTCCATACACTGATTTGTCAGACAAGCCAGCGAAGAGCAAATAAAGACACAAAACCCAAGCACAGTACGTGAACAAATACAACACAGGAAACATGTATACCTAAAGGCCTAATCGTTGATCATTAAACAGAATCAGGATGAAACTTTTTCACTGTATACCTAAAGGAGGTTGAGAGAGAGAGAGAGAGAGATCTTGCACGTACATGGCTATACCTGCCAACAATACAGATGCTCAACTCTGCTGTACTGGACAGAAATCATAGCATAGCTTTGGTCACAGCGTGAAGTGTGCTTGTCATTAGCACGGTTGTTCTATTAGGCTCATCATACATGGAAAGTTGGTCCAAAAAGTAAAACTAGAACTACTTCCAACTTCACATCATTATAAACATTAAGCTTTTGAAATTTGAATGATCTCAGATAAAGGACTGACAAAGAGCACATGCATAATCCAAAACATCAAACAGGTATATGTAATCCAGAAAAGGTACGGGGTAGCTTACAGTATATGTGAAGGTAAAATCTTTAGTTGACCAATTCTCAACAGCAGCTTCATGCAGGAAAGACAATTTCTCACCGTGCCGGCCTTTTTCCTGAAACCAAAATAAGATGTTGTGCTTTAATTATATGTTGCAGAGGTTTTCCACGTAGCAACAACAAAAGTAGTAAATACTTGATTACCTTCAAGGGGTGGCTTGTCCCCTGCAATATAACCTCTTTACTCATGCCACTATTAATAGTCAGCTGTATTTTCTCCTTTTTCATGAAAACCTTTGGCAAAGGATTCACAAACTGTGGAAAAGAAAAGGGAATTTCAACAGAAAACTGCCCATTGATATATAGCAACTTCTGTGACCACCTGATTGTGGCAAAAATATCTTCTCCACCCCCAACCTTGCCAAATGAAAGAAACAAATCACCAAAGGCCAATGCGGCTGACAGAAGCTTGAAACTTAACAAGGTAGCTGTCGGCACTGATTGTAGAAGAACATAGAAAATACCTCTGGTATTGTCAAGGAAAACAATTCCTGTTTCAAAAGACCCCCAATCTCAGGCAAGGAAATCTTCACAGCACTGTTGTCCTCCGTATCAATTACATGAGTACTGTAAGATCTTTTCCCAACAGTAACCTCAGCGCCTAGAATTGAACCCTATTAGTGAAATTATTCTTAGATTGCAGCCAGCAGAAAATCACATGAAGAATTGTTTCAGATAACATAAACATTGAGAACTACTGCCAATAAAAACAAAGTAGCAAAAGATATTTTTGTATTAATTAAATGTTTGCAGTCATGGCACATACATTTCTCAGAATTGAAGAATATGTACAGTACGCACACTAATGGCTACATAAATGAGATTGGCTTTCACTTAATGCTGGCACCATCAAGTTGGTAAATTTAACTCACAAAGAAAATGGGTTGTTAAATTCAGAAAATGGAGGGTCAAAGGAACAGAGCGGTAAAATGAAAGAAAACATGATCCATCAACATAGCATGTTTTAGTGAATTTCCTGGAGAAAGTTGAGCTTCTATTCCGAATTAATAGTCCGTCCTATAATTTCGAAGTCTCCAAACGTTCATTTCATTTGCAGAATAATGGATGCCAACAAAGTAATTATGCAAACACTAAGTGGCATCAAAGAATGCAAGTGACTTCCTCAAGTGAAAGCATCTATTGGACAAGTGTATAGCGACAGCTATTCTTTTGCAATCCAATCCGATGTCTTTCTTGTTTCTTATCTTGTAGCATGGAAAGCAAGGAATGTGTCTTGCTTTGCTGTGAAACCATGCTGGAATCCACTGGCAGCAGAAAAGGCCGAGCCTCGTCGTACAGCATGCCCAAGTGGCAGCACCAACGCTCCAACCAAATGCAGCTAATAAGGAGTAAATGACATAATGGCACAGAAGTAGGTCCTGATTTTTTTGGGAGCACAGTCCAAAGCGCACGATAGTGCACACAGCTAATTCAAAGGGCCCCATATCCACCTAACAGGAATCAAACTCACTGCTAACAATCATCCCAACACGGCCTAACCATAGCCAAATCTAGCACAGATGCAGCGAGAGCAATTGCGAAAAACGAACGCAGAAAGGAAGAAGGCGGGCGATGGACGACGACGGACCTGGTGTCCCATGGGCACGACGACGCGGCAGTGGCACGCCCGGCTGCGGGTGACGCAGTGCACCCACCAGCGCGCGCGGAGGGATACCTCGGCGGTGGCGGAACCCGCGGCGGCGACGTCGACGCGGAGGTCGGCCTCGCGCATCTGGAGCGGGATGAGCGCGGGCGGGTCGAGGCGGCCGTAGACGTGGGGCTGGTAGCTGGGCACGTCGGGGCTGTCGACGGCGCCCGGGTCGACGACGACGGCGTAGGCCATGGGGGACGCCGGGAGGAGGCCCCGCAGCCAGGCCGCCCGCGCCGCGGCGGGGTCGTCGTCGTCACGGTCCATCCCGTGCGGCGGGCGCGGCGGGGGCAGACCCCCGCCGTTGGGCAGCACGAGGCGCTTCGTGAGCTTGAGGCCGTCGTCGACCGCGCGCGCGAAGGCCTCCTCCATAGGGGGATTGGTGAGCGAGCTGGGAGATGGGGAGGGGAGGGGAGGGGAGGGGCCGAGTGGATGCAGGGGATCCGAGGCGGGGGAGAGAGAGAGGAGGTGGGAATGGCGGGGGGAGGTTGGGGATCAGCGGGAGGGCGGGCGGAAACGCAAGTTGGTTTTAGGCGTGGTTTAAGGGAGGTAAACTAATCAGCTGGGAGAGAGTGGAGGGGGAAGGAAGGAAGACGAGGAGGCTCGCCAGGGGAGCATGGTGGGGTGCGAACACGTGGGGTGGTGAGCTTATTACAACGTTGAGCAAATCTAAAAAAAAATATCTTCCCAACGTGCAGGATGTGCAAGCCAAAACAAAAACAAAATACTAGAAGGTTGGTATATATTCCGGCTAAATAAGGGCGGTGAGGTTACCGGAGGCCCATCATTCATTTTCCCGCGTGTGGACGGAACGGAACGGATGAATCGGTAGTCAGGCTGTTCGGCTGACATATCTCGGCTTATCTCGACTTATTTCCTCTTACAGAATACTATTTATTCTACCAATCGAGTACTATTTATTCTACCAGCCGAACACCCTCAGTGTCGACGCTTGGCATCGCCTTCGCTTTGGCTTTGCTTCGGGTCGGGTGGCCTCGTCGTCTCGCCCGGAAAGCGACGCCGCCGTCCGCGCCCCGGCGGACCCCGCCTGAGCGTCGGCAAGACAAGAGCCAGCCATGGTGGGCCCCACACGGACCCAGGCCAACGACCACGGGATCGATCGTACTATCTTGGGCGCCACGCGTGTTTCGTTACCACGCACCCCCGGCACGTCACGTCACGACGGATCAATGCAGTGATGGGCGCGGCGTGGGCGAGGGAGAGGGTCGCCGTAACGGCTAGTTTCGCGCCGCGGCAGCAGCGAGGGCAGGCAAAGCCGTCGAGAGATGGGGATCCGCAACAGCCGCCACGTCCACGTGCCGCCGTGTGAAAGATGAAGACAACAAAAACAAGTAGTAGTAGAGGCTGTTTTTCAGAGAGAAAATGAGACCAGGTACTTTGTTAGGACTGCGGCGTGTCAACTGATTCACTATTGTCCATGTTGCTACAAATGTCTATGGTACTCATTCCGAGCTGCTCTCTCTCACACGCATGCATGTGGCTCTGTTTAGTTTCTTAAAATTTCTCCATCCACCCGTCGTTCATTCTCTCCATCCACCTGTCGTATCGAATGAACGGACACTAATTAAAAGTATCAAACATGAATTAATAACAAAACTTATTCTGTAACCTCTGCTTAAAAACTCGAGACGAATCTAATGAACTTAATTATGTCATGATTAAGCAATGTCGTGCTACAGTAACCAACCTCTAATGATAGATTAATTAGGCTTAATGAATTCATCTCACAATTTCCTGTTCATCCGTGTAATTAGTTTTGTAATTAATCTATATTTAGTCTTCCGAATAGGTATTGAAAGGAGACAAAAAAATTTCCTTCACGAACTAGCCGCATAGGCAAGCAAGGTGATATCTCAATAGAGAGTTTCATGAGAGTTTAATTAAATATCGCACCAGTGAAATTGCTGACTTGGAAAGTTAATTAAATGAGAGAATATCATCGAATAAGAGAATAGTTTCATCCCCATAACACTCATCTGACACAATTACCTACTACTGCATTTGTTCTACATTATAATTTGTGTCACTTTTTTACTTCAAATTTGACCACTCATCTTTTATTAAAAAAATATGTACAAATATAGTCAAATTTAAATTATTCTTGAAAATCTTTTTAATAATAAATCAAGTCACAACAAAAGATACGATATTTTACATAACTTTTTTATAAGACGAGTGATCGAAATTGAGGTAAGACGGAGTAGTTCTCAGAGCTAACGGTGCAATGAAATTTAGTAACCTTATTAAATTGCCTTTGTGCTTCTCTCGGTGGGCAAAGCAAATGATCAGACTTTAATTTCCACCACTTCCATCGCAAAAAGAAGAAGAAAATAAAATAAAATTTCCACCATCCCGCATGTGCTCAAATGGCCCTGCGCCACCATCACCCACTGTCACCCATCTCTATCGGCCAAGGGGGCCACCGGCTGATGTGGGCATTTACTGCTATTTTCCTGATGGCGAAATTATTTATAGCCCTTTTGGCATGTTTGAGTCGCGTCTCAATCTATGGCACACCTTCACTACTTTCACCAAAAATTTCATCAACTAAACAGTGTCGGACGTTGCGCAAGAACGGACAGCATTGCGTTTTCTTTTTTTTCTTTTTTTAGAACCGACAGCGCAAAAGTCTCAACAAGAAACACACACGCACGCGTCTCAAAAGAAAAAGGGAAGAAGAGAAACTGAGACTTCAGAGAGCTAAGGCCCATCATGATCATGGGGTCATGGCCCAAGTAGCCTAGCAGTCGCAACGCGCAATGCGGCGGCGACGAAGCTAGCTGGTCTCCGGGGCACTTCAGTGTGTTGGGCCCAAAGAATTTTGGAAAATTGTATCGCGGAGGATTTCTTTGAGAAAGTGGACTACAGGTATCGAATTCCATCCACAATTGTTGTATCTTTGCTGACGACAACTAGAGTTAACCGCTCATCGTGTATTCGCAATCATCATGATGAAGAAGGCGTCTTCTAGATGATTCAGTGTTTATCTTATTTTTTTTGTTTAAGGAATGACGGCCAGGTTCAAACAAAACCATTTCGAAACCGGTATTTTCTCTTGTTCCTTCCTAATATTCCGGAGCTTAGTAAAAAAACTAGCGTTTCCGATGACTATCCTGTTTGATTTCTGTGAACACAAAGGGTCTTTTTTTTTTCTTGAAAAAACGGCGACTCCGGGCCGGAATAATAATAAGTCGGTTCAATTCGCCAGCACGACCAGAGGCATTGTCAGAGGACACCGCAAACTGCCAACATATCCATCCATCCATCTAAACTAGCCGTCATCTTCTTCGTTCATCGATCAGGTAGCAGCATCGATCCTACAAGCAGCACGCGCACCTCCAAACGCCATCATAATTCATAGGCACAGGCAGCAGCGCGGCGGGGCGCAGCACGCGTCGCTGCAGCTGCAGGTGGGGCAGCAGCAGGCGCACGGCGAGCACCGCGGGCAGGCGCAGCCGCACGAGCAGCGCGGGCACGCCGCGCAGCACCCGGCGTACACCACGCGGCACCGGCAGCAGGAGCAGCAGCAGCAGCACGACGACGACGAGGAGGAGGAGGAGGAGCAGGAGCAGCAGAGCTTCCGCCGCCGCGCGCCGCCGCCGCCGCCGCACGAGCAGCAGCTCGGCCTCATCTTCTTGAGCTGCAACGGCGGGCACCCGCCGCCGCAGCAGCAGATCCACGACAGGTAGCTCAGGCAGCTCTTGGCTCTGCGATGCGATGCGTACACAAACAAACGTTGATCAATTAGCTCCTCCGGTGGTTGTTCAAAATGCTAATAACACGCCAAGCGACAAAACAACAGTGCGAGCTGGCTAGTTGATGGGTTCATTGAAATCATCATGATTGTTAACGACAGGTTCAGGAATTATTGAGACAATTATGGTAACAATGAGTTGATGTTTCTGATAAAGCAGCATTGCTAGATGTGCAGGCAACGACAAGTTCAGCCATTATTGAGGTGATTAGCAATGAGATGATCGTTCTGTCAGTGTGGCACTGACGAGATGATATTTAAAGCAACAAGAAGGACAATTTAATTGTCAAAGTTTGTACAGTGGAGGGGGTTGCAGCTTGCATAAAGCTAGCACTGGTGATCTGATAAAGCTGTTACGTTCTACTAGATTTCTAATGCAATCTTATATTATACTATATTAGCTAGCTCTAAAAGAATCAACTGATGATACAATAAGATGCTACAAAACGTTGGAATCGTATACATTTGCAGGTGTCCTGGTAGAAACTTCATGCAAAAATTGAACTGAATATTTCTGCACTTCTTCCTTTTCAGAAAATGATGCATGGACAGGTGGTTTTCTTTCCGTAAACAGATAGGTGTCATTTTTGCTAGTGTTCGGTAGCCAGTACGTATCATGTTAATTAGCCAGTATTTAATTTTTTGGCCATGCAATTTGTCCTTTTTCCTGTGAGCTGCCGCTACTCGTGGATGATTACCAAGAAATAACATTACTATACGCCCCAATGCAAGAACCAACAATATTAAGATCTGGAACTAAGAATGTACCGGAACTTCTTCAGAAACTGCTGAGATTGCTCATTGCTTCGTTTCTCTGGCTGACTGCTTTCAAAGAGAGATAATAAGAAAATGCACCATTTATGCTAAGCTAAAGACAAATTCTCAACCTGAAAATCCATACATCGTTATGAATGGATCGGGATTTCTTCCCACAAACTCATCCACCCTGCAAACAAAAAAAAAATCAAGAGGCAATCAACATAGTTCGTCTTCAGTTTCCTCCAAATTGTTAGCAACAACAGTTTAATTTATTCAGAAAGAAACTTAAAAAGTAGTATTTTTATGGTTCAAATAAAATCAATGGCTATATATTTTTAGGAGTTGATATGTGTGAATTATTGGCACAATTATAAATATTGTTTGCCTTCTGTATAACTCCCATTGAAAAAGCTAGTTTGCGATATGAGCTTCTCTGCTTGTGAATAACTGAATATGCATGCTTGCTGGTCTAAAAAAATATCTAATCCTAAGCATCCGTGCATGGACACTTGAATGGAGAATACATGCTTTGAAGTGTAACAAGAAAACACAAGATCCCTTGTACGTGTAGTATAGTAACATTTCTGCATCTTACTCTTTGCAGCATCTGGAGGCAGCATGGACCCCGTCAATGGAACTTATTTCACCCTGCAATGAAATTATTAAATTTCAGATCGAGTTCCATGATAATAGTAATATTATATATTGGGCTATTGGCAACAGTAACACTGCACAGCAAGTAAAAGCCATGTTCTCAGGCTGTCAACTTTTCAGGTGCTGTCTGGGATAATTTTATCACACGCAGCACATTCAAAGTCGAGTACTAGCTCCTACTGAAGAAGAACAAGAAAAAATCATCAGGGGAGGGCTCTTTCCAGTATTCTAACGAGATGCTGCAGTCTAACGGCCGTACGCCAGCATCAGCATCAATGCAAGATTGTCGATGGAAACAGCATTGGTATGAAACAGAAGGCAGGGATGATCTTCTTTTCTCCCCTCTCCAGGATCAATGCACAGAGCATATGGATTGCTTGTATTATTGGAATAATAAAGTTTTCACCTACATTAATTAATTCTGCCATACTGAATGGATGGCACGTAGACATGCATGGCCCCCGGCATGCAAGGCTGTGTTTTTGCAGTCTCACTCATCGGCAAGTAAATAGTGGTAATTAACCAATATTTTTTGCAGGAGCCCTTATTTTATTTATAGTACATCCTAGCGAGCGTGCAGGCTGGACAGTGCTGGATGAGTAGTTGGAAATCTGGAGCAGTCCCAATGCCACCACAAGCAACTAACTCTATATGTCGTCGTGAGTCGTGACCATAAAGATATGCTCAAGAAAAGGTTTTAGGTACTAGTCCCTCCATGCATTTCAAATTGTATGTCATTTTAGTTTTTCTAGATTGATAGATTTTGATTTAATACATCTATATATATTATGTGTAGACATATAGTAAAATTTATGAATCGTAAAAACTAAAACGACCTACATTTTGGAACGGAAGGGTTAGTACTTAGAGTGTATGGGGTCAAAGTCAAAAGTGATGACGCCTACTACATGATTAGTCAAGCCGCCCGCCCGAGGGGGCTCAAGCTTATACTAATTAACAATGCTAGCCATATGATATTAGTATTATTAAGGCAATGCAAGCGGGATTAGTTAGGAGGGGTGGATCTTGTACTACCTTAGGCACCGTTTAGTTCGGTGAATTTTTGGTGAAAGTGGTGAAAATTTTGTATTGGGAAGTGTGTCCTGTGAGAAGTGGCACGGTCTGCGATGCGAAAATTTTTGGTACTTTTGAGTAACTAAACAGGGCCTAGTGTAGATCCCAGCAAGCTAAGACGCCTTAAACCCTAGCTAGAAGAAGGGTCGGCAAGGAAATGGTAGGCAGAAAGAATAAAAGGAGCAGAGTTAGCCTTGACGCGCGCGCAAATCCATGGTACGATCCGCACGTGCCCAGAGGCGGAAGCCCCAAATTAAACCAAAAGCCTAGCAGCCAGAGAGATTAATTAAAACTGTACGTCGAGATTGCCTGGATTAAAGTAAAGCTTTCAAAGAATCAAAGCTAACGGTCATATCAATCGCTAGCTAGCTCTCCTAGTACAGTAACTCCTAGTAGTAGCATTTCGTCAGCTCTCGGTCTCATCGAATGGAAGATGCTATCATCCTAGTAGTAATTTCGTTGACCAGGGGCGTTTTGTTTATTATAATCCTTAAAAATATGCAACTATCTATGCATATCTCCATTTTCAAACAGAAAAAGAGAAGGAGAAAAAATGCAGCAGGTCGATCGAGCAAGGTAGGATTAGGAAGAAAGAAAGCATTGGTGGTCAAGATGAGCCGGGGAGGACAAATAAGCAGGCACGCAGAATAGGACGGTGATATGCAAACATCGGCGGCTTGTGCGATCAATATCCAAGCGTGTGCAAATAAAGCATATATGGACAGGTAGCATCAAGCCTGGTATGTAATGTACCTCGAGGAAGCCGATCTCCCGGTGGAGCGCGTCGACGGCGAGCTGCAGGCGGTGGCGGCCGCAGGGGTCGGGCGAGGCCGGCGGCGACTTGGGCCTGGGTGGCGGCGCCGCCGGCGCAGCAGCCATTATATATATATTATAATCTCTTCGCTCCTGCTTCCTGCTCTGGCGACTGACGGCCGGCCGCTGGCCGGTGTAATCGAGCGGCCGCTATCGGCCGGACTATTCACTCTCGGCGTGCGGGCGAGGTGGTGGACGGCTTGCTTGGCGAGCGGGTGAATAAGAACAAGGAGGAAGGGAATGATGCGGAGGGGAGCTAGCTAGTAGCTGCCGCCGGCCGGGCTACTTGCTGCTGTGCACAGGCAGGACGCAGCGAGGCGAGGCGAGGTGGATTAAATGGCGGTGGAGCGAGCTGCAGGCGGACACATGGAGGAGGGAGGGAGGGAGGGAGAGACCGAGAGAGGCTGCGCTGCTGGGGTTGGTGGCGGGCGGGTTGCCGTTTTCGGGCGGCAATGATGGAGGAGGGGGAGAGGAAGAGACTGCGCCAACGCCAAGCGAGCCTTCGTTTCCGCCTTTCCGGAACGTCGTGCTGCCGCCGCGCCGGGGGCCCCTCGGCGGAAAGGAGGTAGACGGAGCTAGCGAACAAATACTAGGTGGCCAGCAGCCCAGCACCCCTGACTGAGCCTTGCCAGTTGCCACTTGCCACTGAGCGAGAGCTAGAATCTAGCACGAGAGAGCCCGGGGGGTGGTGGCAGAGCAAGGAGGAGGAGGGAGAGGATGGGGGCTTGAAAGATTGTCGGGGCCGGATCTAGAGACTAGAGAGGGACGGACGGACGGACAGGCGGAGGGGGATCCGGCCAGTCCCAGGCCGGGACGATGCGTATACTGTTGCACGCTCCCGGCCGGCCGCTGCTCGCTGTGCTGCGCCTAAGACTGACTCCAGCGGAGTCTTTATGTGTGTCTGCATCTGCAAAATGCAGATTGAAACGGTACTATTCATACTCCAGCTGTCGCTGCAAAACCATCTGCATTTTGCAGTCGCCCTCCCCCCCACGCGCATTCTCAGGGAAGCAGGGCACTTCTCTCTCCTTTCTTCATCTCGCACAGGCCCAACCGCCCTCCCCCCGCGCCCTCGCGCCTCCGTCCCTGCTCTCCTGCCCCCCGCCGCCGCCCTTTTCTCTCCCTGCTCCCCGGCGGCGGTGCGAGCCTCCTCGGCCAGATCCGGCCGGCGGGCTGCCTCCTCACCCTTTCCTCCAGTGGATCCGTCGCGGGAAGCAACAAATCGGAGCGGGCGTTGACCAGCACCGCGAGGCGAGCAGGTGCTCCAGCGGCGGCGAGCGGAGGCTGCGCCGTCGAGGAACGGCGGCGGGCGGGGCCGTGGCCGGCGCGTGTGGTGGCGGAGGCGGACTCCTCCTCCACCCTTGTCATCCCTCTCCCCCGACAAGCAGAGGTGGAACAGAGGCCTCGATCTGGAGGGGGCGGAGGAGCTCCATGGCGTCGCGTGGTGGATCCGCAGCGACCTCGGCCGGGAGGGGGCGGAGGAGCTCCACGACGTCGCCGGCGTCCACGACTTCACCAACCTCCTCCGCCTTGCTCCTCTGCTGGCCGGCGCGTAGCTCCGCCTTGATCCTGCCCCGCCCCGCGCCGGCCAGGCGAGCGCGCGCGAGCGTGCAGCCGCGAAAGCTGAGCTCAGCGTCGAGCGCGCGCGAGCGTGCGGCCGCGGAAGCGGAGGTCAGCAGCGACGACGACGGTGCTGGCCGCACGCTCCCTCCCCTGCTCTGACCCCTGCGACGACGACGGTGGTGGCCGCATGCTCCCTCCCCTGCTCCGACCCCGCCTCCGCCGCGCCCAACCCCGGTCACCAGCGCCGCTGGCCGGCTCGTCCTCCAACCCCGTCGCCGCCACGCCGCCAAGCCAGGGAAGGGAAGGCTCCAGGCCAGGGCGCGCCGAGCAACCGTCGCAGGAGCTGCGCGACGGGTTGCGCACACCGTTGGAAGCCTCCCTCCTTTGCAGCACGGGTGCCCCCTCCGTCGTGCTGCATATGCCTGTTTTTGCAGATGCACGTGGACGTCGTTGCTGGAGACAGTCTAACCCACCAGGTACACATACTACTGCGCCTTCAAGATGGTTTGTCATCTTCTTTCGAGAGCACAAACATGGTTTGTCATCACACGGTTCCTTTCGTTCGGCCATCTATCTATATCTATCATCTCCTGAATCCTGATGCCCGTCTGTTTTCTTTTTTTTTTAACTAATGTCTGCTTCGAAACCATGAAGCTTATATACTACCTCATCCTTAAATATATGACACTTAAAACAAATAATTTAGTTCAAAATTAAACTAAAGTATTTGTTCTAAACGTCATCTATTTAAGGATGGATGAAGTATATATTTTAAGATAAAAGCACAACACTCCAATCACTGCATCATCATCAGGAGTCCTTGGACCAAAGATCCCATATATAAAGGGACATAATTAATACTCCTTCTGCACGGGTTATATTTTTATAAATTATAACACGTACTATTTGTGCATACCTTAATTATTATATCATATGTCAATAGTTTAAGAAGTAGAAAATTATCTTAGAATCATATTTTGATTTATATTTTAAATATAGTTCATTTGCATTCAAATTTAAGGTTATCTCATGTTATTTTGGTGCAAATTTAAAATGTTATTTTAAGTATTAGCAGTGGACGATTTATTTGCAAATTTAGATGGTTATATTAAATTATTTTTATATGATAGAGTGGGCAATTTTGATAAAGATTAAGGGGTAACTTTTATTTATTTTATGTAATGGCAAAGGTGGGTAATTTAGATATATGTTTAAGGGGTTACTTTAGACTTTTCATAATGGTATGGTTGGTAATTTGTTAGAAAACGTAATAGATCTAATGGATGTGATGATTTGAGTCTACTTATCGACGGCTAGATGTTTTGCTCTTTTGTGAGGATTTCTAGGATTTTTTCTCTTTTTCTAGAGTGTCCACTTAGGATCCTATGTGGTTTTACCTGGAGGTTTCAAAAGGAGTCTTCAATTAATAATAGTAAGATAAGATTGTTGACTTTTAATCACAACATTTGACCATTCGTCTTATTCAAAAAATTGTGTAAATATTATTTGTTTTGCCTGTGACTTACTTCATCATCAAATGTATTTTAAGTATAAATTGACGCATTGTATATTTACATTAACTTTTTAATAAGATGAATGGTCAAATATTATTATTAGAAATCAACAATGACATGTAATTTGAGACGGATGGAGTATTAGGATAGAGTCGTAGAGAAAGAGAGCACACATGCTAGCCCTCAAGCCTATTACTACTAATTCTAAACAAATTTCCCAACATAGAATCGTTGCGCAAACTACCTAAAATCTAGATTATAAACTTGCAAGATAAAATATTTCTTTTAATAGAATTAGAGTTGTTATTATTTGTTCCTAAATATAAGAAGTATTGAAAAGTCATTGCAGGAAGTAGGAAGAACTTCCTGTAAAAAATGTATAGGCATTTAGAAGCAAGCTAGCTAGCTGATGATGCCCCTCCTGCGTACATTAATTGGAGAAAAAGATCGAAGCAAGCAGATTTTTCCGATAAAATAATCCACAGGTTTTCCTCCTCTTTTCACGATGACATGAACACGATATGCACCATGCATGCATGTAGAGTAGTCGCCGCTCGTGTGATCATCATATCACCTCTCTTGTCCCGGTGCTGATGACGAGGACGTGTGGGGGATGAATGAGCTCAAAGCCTGAATCCAAGGTAGTACGTGCGCTTGGAAACGTAGGAAACCAACGGGTCAAGTATTGTAACGGCACTGAAACCAGGCGTGACCGAGATGACGGCAGGGCAGCGGCCGGATGCCCGGGTCCGGTGGTGGTGGTGGTGGTCAGGTAGTGGTACGTGTGCATCACGCCGAGGGTTCGGGGGGTTCCATACTCCATGCATCCCATCGGCAAGCGCGTGCTAATTAGTACCAAGGAGTGTACCACAATATTGAGCTCCGAACACGCGTGGCTGTACCTTTTTATTTTTTATTTTTTTATTTTTTTAAGACGAGCAAAGCACGTTTTTCATTAAGAGAAAAGAGAATTACAAAGCGTCGTAATGGGAGAACCCCCAAAGCGCGAGGAAACAAGAAGGTTACACTTAAAACGAACAGAGAAAAGAACCCACACCACCAACACTAGAGAGACTACCGCTAGGAAGCAAAGAGGGTTACAACCCCACGGACAACCAGTGCCTGCACAGACGAATGCCGAGAAGACCCGCACATCACCGCTTACCAAATAGCTTGTAGGAGCGGCGACCGAAGTGGAGGTTCAGCAGGACGATGCCTTCAGGAAGGGGGTGACGCCGCCGCCGCCATCGTCCACCCACCCATGAAAGGGTAGGCCAGGTCTTCACCTGGCAAACCAAGGCGTTTGGAGGCCGCGACAATGCCCCCAGCAGGGTTAGTCACGGAAGGAGCGCAACCATTGTCGGCCTAGCAGAAGCTAGACAAGGCTTTCACCCAGGCCTCGAAAGCCAATCCACATAATCGGCCACAACAAACAAGGTGAGAGCAAGGCGATGGAGAACGCAGCGGGAAGCCTCGGCGATGGCAACGGAGGACAGGTGCAGGGAACCGTCGTAGCCAAGACGACGACAATAACGCCCCGGGACCAAACGAGGCCATCCGAACCACCTCGCCGCCTAAGTGCGGACTGCATCCCGACGGAACCGCGAACCAGCCGTCAGACCTCGAGCCCCGAGCAGAGGGAGGGCCTGGGGCCGCCGACAGGAGGGAGGGCAGCGGCCACCAGCAGAGGGGAGGGCACAGTGGCCGCCAACACGGGGGGGAGGGGGCGCGGCCGCCAGCCCGGAGAAGGGCGCCGGTAGGGGGGAAGCCGACCGCCCGGGAGGGGCCGCGGCCGACGGCGGGGAACGGTCAGCGGGCGTAGTCAACGAGGTCGGCGGGTAGGGGGCTCAAACGACAGGCGTTGGCGAGGAGGAGTCGAGGTCGTCGTCGAGACGACGAGAGAGAGGCCGGCGCGACAGGAGCAGGGCCTACCGCGAGGGAAGGAGAAAATAGGGGGGCTTCCGCAGCGGATCCGAGGCAAGCACGACGAGGTGGAAGGGCATTGCCGCCAGAGAGAGACGCGTCGGTGTCGGCGGCAGCGGCGCAGGGGGAGGGGTTGCAGCCAACGAGGGGAGACGCCGGGAGTCGCGGCCGCCACCGAGTGGGGAGGGCACGCCCAGGTCGCAGCCGGCGGACCCACCGCGGCGTCGAGGGGCCGCCGGAGAGAGAGGAGGAGGCCGGGGCCCCTGAGGCCACGCATCAGCGGCCGTCTCAGAGGGAGGACGGCGGCGGCCAAGGCAGCCCAGGGAGGCCCCGGGCCTAGATCCACGCCAGGGGGAACGCCTGCGAGCCGGTGCGGAAAGGGGGGCCAGCGCCGCCGGGCCCACCCAGCCCAAATCTGGGGTTGACGCAGCGGGGGCCCGGCGGCGCCCAGCGCGCCGAGGCGGGCAAGGCGAAGGGGCGACGGGCCGCCAAAAGCTGGGGGAGGCGCGGGGTCTTCGGGCCGTCGTCGGGGAGGGGGGACGTCGGCATCGGGCGCCTCCGGGCAGCGCGGTCGGGGAGGAGGAGGTGCCGCGCCGGGGAGAGGGATGCCGCGGACGGCGCCGGGAGCGGGCCATCGCACCAGGGGCGGCAGCGTCCCTGCGGGGGCTGCGGATCTAGGGTTGGTGAATCCTAGATCCGGAGGCCGGGACGCAGGAGAGGTGGAGCAGGTGGAGGACGGGCAAGGTGTGTGAGGAGGCACGGCGGGGGAGGCCGCCGGCCGCCGTCGTGCCGGGAAGGGGGGAGGAAGGACGGCCTCCGGCGACCTCGGGGTGGTGGTGTAGAGAGAGAGGGAGAGGAAGGGGGAGGGAGAAGAGGAGGGGAAGGCTGCGCCGGCCGCCGCCTACGGGCATGGCGGTGGCGGCGGTGGGTCGGGGCGGCAGGGTGGGGAGCCCTCGCCCCCTCCCCCCCCGAGGAGAGCGACGCAAGGGGAGGTGTTTTCTCTCAGTCGGGAACTGTCCCTCTGATGCTACGGCCGTATCCTGATGGTGCTACGGCGGCTACCGCTAGTCAGGGTTTTTTATCCCAACCGGTTTGCTCAAATCGCCAGCCTCAAGTTCCGGCTAACCGGACCGGTTTAACCGGTTACCAAAAAACCGGTTAAATTCAAATTTCAAACCGAAAACGCTAGTTCAAACGGTTCGGATCGGTTAGCCGACCGGTTAGCTCTGGTTACGGGGGTTTTGAAAAAAACGACGCAGTGAAGAATTTGACGTGTTTTCAAATTTGAATTAAAAAATGGAAAATAAAAGAAAAACTTCTAAAAATATTTCAAGGTGCGTAGAATCTAACAGTGTCAAATTTTTCAGATTTTAGTGCATTTAGTATTTTTTTGCGGGCATTAGAAGTTCAACCGGCCCATTTTTTCTCTTTTTTCATTTTTGGTTCAACTCCTAATGCCCGCAAAGTATACTAAATGAACGAATATTTGAAATTTTTTGACGTCATTAGATTCTACACGCCTTAAAATATTTTTGAGAACTTTTTAAAATTTTTTATTTTTTAGAATTCAAATTCAAATTTTGAATTTAGACCGGTAGCTAACTGGTCGGAACCGGAACCAGACGGACTGGTAACCGCGGTATCCAGCCGGTTCCGGTCCGGTCGGGAAATTTAACCCTGCTAGGTAGCGCGGACGCACGCGGCGGATACTCGCTCCGGTCCACGCACGTGATCAAACGCTCTGGCTTACTGCCTCCACATACACTACTAGCTTTAGCTAGGTACTGTCCGGTTTTTTATGTTAAAAAAAACTGTCCGATTTCTGTGTTGAAATAAAATAGGAGAAGGGGAAAAAGAGGAGAGCAAAAAGTCGTGAGAGGGGTACATTACATAATACTTCCTTCGTTCTTAGATATATAACATCATTGACTTTTTATTCTAACTTTGACCACAGATATATATTGAACAAATTAGTTAATTAAAATGAAATATATATCATTATATCTATTATCCAATATACTTTAGATTTAACTTATTAGTTTATCAATTTGCAAAAGAAATAGTAGAAAAGACGAATAGTCAAACGAGCATAAAAAAATCAATAGTGTCGTATGTTTAAGAAGGTAGGTAGCGCGCAGCTAGTAGTCGATGGAGCGTGGCCGCGTTCTCCCGCGTCTTTTTTCCCCTTGCATTGCAGTCATGGAACAGTACTAATGAAAGGTAGGATGATGCATGGTAGTTGTAGGTTGTGGCTACGCTACGCGAGGTCCCTACAGTAGAGGTGTATAGCTGGTGTATCCCTGTTTCACGTGCGGGTTGCGCTTGCGCCGCAGCGATCTGTGCGGAGGGCCCGCAGCGCACGCAGTTGCCTTGGAGGCGCCTTCGTCGTTCGTCCTCCTCGGCCGGCCGGCCGGCTGTACGTACCGTCGCGGCCGCCCAGCCCACTACTACTACCAGCCCAGCCCGGAGGCCGCAAGGGCAATCTGCCGTCCGTGATGCACATGCTGACTGAGATGCAGCCGCTGCATCATGCTGGCAATTGATTCGTCCCTCACTCCCTCGCCTCGCCTTGCAAACAACCGCGGGCAGGCCGATGGCGCCGGCGCCCGTGCAAATGTGCAAGAGTAAATTCCCTCAGTGCCATTGGAATTTATACCGTTCTCTTCAGTGCCATTGGAAATACAACGTTCCCCTCAGCGCCATCAGATCTATTTTTCACTCTCTTTAGTGCCATTGCTGTTTGTTTTAGGCACCAACAGTGTTAAATGGAGGATGAAATGACAACAATACCCCTCTTAGGATTTGTGTCCCTCACGGTAGCATTTTAATAAAAATAATGACACCACTTCATAAAGATAATGACAATTTAGTAGTCAAACATCTCAAACACATTCACTGAACATTGCAGATTGACCTCCATATTTTTTTAACAGAATATGCAACCACTAAATATTAATGTTCATACCAACACATTGCTAACCATACAAAAGCAGGCATACTCTACAAAATCATGGCCGTCCATACAAGCAGCCATACAACATCACTCCTATCCAAACAGGTAGCCATTATACGAGTAGTTTTGATGTCAATACAGGCATCATTGGAATCTAACATTGCAATCTAGTAATAGTTCTCACAGGCTAGCAATTAATAGTTTACTTGGTTGCAACAAAATAAGACGAGCTGCAGCAACTAGAAATTTAGATCCAGAAGCTTTCTCTTGCTTCTTGTATGTGTGGCAGGGCTCTGCTTTTGAGGAGTCTTGCTTCTGGTACCCATTGCCGGACTATCATGTGGCACTAAAACTTCCTTCTTCTTCTTCTTCTTCGGTGTTGCATTTGCCTTCCCTTTAGCTTTCTTCTCTTTTGTAGCCTTGGAGGTGGCAGGAGGTGGTGGTGTTTCACGTGTGGATGGCATAGGGTACTCGATGGAAAGGGTCTCAAGTTGATTTGAGCCAGTTCCAGACCTGCACACAAGTTCCATACATGAGCATGATCTGATCTGAAATAAAATGAAGGTTTGAGTCATTGGATATGTACCTGAGAGAGTTTGAGTTTTCTGAACCTATGATCCCTGATGCACTTTGGCTGTAAGACAAATGTTGATTAGGAATGAATGCATTTGATACAAGGGAATTAAGTATTTACAGGTGTACAGATGCATACCTAGGAGGGAAATTCATTGTTTTATATGCTGGTCCCAAAGGTAAATTGCTGCTCTCACATGATGGTTGAATGATTTTCTTCTTTTTCTTCGGTGGACCCCTTTTTTGTTGCATGAGCAGCAATGTGATATCATAAATAACTACTCAAAAAAATGAGAGGAAGTACAATTTGAAGTAAATTCCAGATTTCATACCTTTCAGCTAGCATGGCTGCAATGTCGTCAGGATCACCATTTTTGCAATTGTACCAGCGATGGCCATATTTCTTGCAAATGGGGCACTGATGCTGCCCTTTTTGTCTAGTTGTGCTACCATTTCCCTCTGCACATCCTTTGAACCTCTGGTTATGTCTTCTACCCACTGTAGGTTTTAGAAGGGGTGGATTCATGAAGCAATCATGGTGAGATGCTGGCCATTGTGACTTGTCAGGCATGGCTGGTATAAGAACCTCATATGCAGCCCTGAATTTCTCAACCGAATAATACATGTCAACATATTTTTCCAACGGTTCCCTTATAGAAGTGATAAATGCAATGGTATGTTTGCAAGGAATGCCACAGACTTGCCACTTTCTACAATGGCAAGTTCTGTCTTTCAGGTTGACAACACATTTGTAGCCAGTACCACCCTTGACAGAAACCTCTGCAACAAAATCACCACTTCTTTGTACATCCATATCCAAATTCCTACTTTGCTCCCTCAAATCCTTGATGATGTGTGGCAGAATAATCCCTTCAAACTTTCTTGAGATGGTCCTTCTTTCATACCACTTTGCCATAATAAGTTGCCTAATCTTGTCCATTAAATCATCCAAATTCAAGGCCTTGTACTTCTTTATCCAGTTGTTGAAGCACTCAGCCAAATTGTTTGTGACATAGTCAACTTTGCAGTTGGTCCAGAATTGGCTTCTTGCCCATATCCTAGTATGATTTTTCCTTATCCAATTCATTGCTGCTGGTTTAGCTTCATCCATTGCCTTCCAATGCTTCTCAAAGAAGTAAGGGCTCCAAGAATATGCTGCTGCCCAAAGATGATCATCAAATACTTTACCAGTGTACTTTTTCTTGAAGTTCTTCACCAAATGCAACATGCATTCCCTATGTTCTGCAGTTGGAAAAATTTCCTTGACTCCAGCCATCACTGCATATCCAGAATCTGTACATATAGCTAAGCCCTGCGGTGATCCAATCACATCTCTACTTTGTACTTGTCCTTTATCCTCCACTGCAACTCTTTAGCCCCCAATCTCGAGTTCTCCATCAACCAATCCTTTACTTTTTCACAAATCCAATATTTGGTAGCATGCTTCACTTCCTTGCTTCTTCTTGCACTAGAACATGTATGTTTCCGTGGATTCTTCTTCACCTAACATGAGATAGAAAACAATAAGAATTAGCAAGAATTAAAAAGAATAAAAGCAGAAATAACCAACAATCACATTTACCTTTATTGTTTTGTCATCCTTCATTGTAGAAGCATGTATCCTCCATTTACATTTATCTTCTACCTTCCTTGAACAATAAGCCCTCAATCTCCCTGGGTCACTCTTTTCAGTGTTAAACTCAAATTCATTTATGATAGCATGCTGAGAAAGTGCCAACTTAAATTCTTTAATGTCAGGATATAAACTTCCTACAACCATGGGAGGGTCTTCTTTGTCATAAGATATGATCGGCACTGTTGGCAAAGGATCCTTCCCAATCAACCCATCCTCTTCCTCATAGTCCTTATCAGAATCAGATTCAGATTCGGATTCGGACTCCCTTTCCTCAAGAATTGTCTTTGAAGAAGATAAGTACATGAGTTCATCATCAACACCGACATGTTCATTTTCAGGTTCAGGATTTGCTAGATAGTCATCATTCTCATCATGGTCATCAGACTCATCAAACTCATCATGGTATGGTTTAGTGGGCTCATTTGTGCAAGGTTCAACAGGATGGCTTGTTGTTGGCTGAGTTGACTGGCTAGCTGTGGCAAAGGATGGACAAGCCATGGATGGGGTTGATGGAACATTAAGCGGCTCTGAATTTGTTTGAAAAAACATCTCCAGCCAGTCATTCGAGTTAGGATCCATCCTGTGCACAAACAGGACCATCAACGCTCTACAACAAGAAGCCTCCTACAACAATCCATCCTCGATCTAGTTCAGAAAAATGAATGAGAAAACTTGATAAGAGGAGAACAACGTACCCTGCAGGAAGCCAGGAGCCGTTTGGCTCTGGCGTACCCATCGGCACCGGCGTCACGGCGCCAACCCGCGCGACGGGCGCGTCGGGGGCGGCACCTACGGTCGCCCGTCGTGTCCCTCCGCGTCCGGTGCGGCAGTGGCGGCCGTCAGGCGGGCTCGCGTCGGGGACGGCGCGTCGGGCTCACGTCGGGGACGGTGCGTCGGGCTCGCGTCGCGTCGGGAGCGGAGCGCGGGATTGCAGGCAACGCGTCGGGGGCGGTAGGCGGCGCGATTTGTGGCGCGTCGAGGGCGGCTGACGGTAGGGTTCCCACCGATTGGAATAACCGAGCGACGGGCCACGGGATAAGGGGTAAAATTGGAATAACTGCTTGAGATGAAGACAACTTAACACCGTTACTCTCCAGAACTAACAGCAATGGCACTAAAGAGAGTGAAAAATAGATCTGATGGCGCTGAGGGGAACGTTGTATTTTCAATAGCACTAAAGGGAACAGTATAAATTTCAATGGCACTGAGGGAATTTACTCAATGTGCAAAGCATGCGCATACCATGCGCTCCTCTCCTCCTCTGCTGCCCTGCCTACTGCCTGACCTTGGCTCCGTCTCCCAAACAGTCACGCGTCGCTAGGCGCTAGCTCTACGTGGAGCTACTCGCCGCCGCTCGCCACGGCGGCCCCACCTCCAAACGACCACGCATGCTTCTGCACCGGGCTGCACTGCAGCCAGGCTTCCTTTTATTCCGTGAAATTAGGCGGGAGCATCTATCTGTATGTCGCGGCGCCGTACTGTACGTTCACAGCCCTTGTCTGCTTCTCGTGATTATTAGTGACCAGGTAATTACCCTCTCTGATGGAGTATTATGTGCAGAATTGCAGATAAATCAAAATGAATAGTAATTCGGAAGTCAGCCAGTAATAACGTGACAAGTGCAGCTCAGCGAATTACTCAAGCCCGGTCACATACCAGTGTGGACGAAGGGATTGAACGAGGTGGAGACCACTGCTCTCCGCCGTCACGATGGACGGCGGCGTCCTCTCCCCGTCACCATCAGGTTGTTACAAAGATCAGTGTTCAGCTGGTAGATTGAATAGTATTGTGTGAGAGAAAATAAGTCGACAAAAGCAACCCAAGTAGGCTGATATGCTTCGGTGTTCCTGCACGTGATGACGTGAAGCAGGGCACGCTCGATGTACTAGCCAGACTTGATTCTATGGGTTAAGAGTAATCGCGGCAGTCTACTCAATGACAAATGTGTATTATACTCTGCTACGTTTACTACTAGCTACTGGATCCTTTGCAGTCATACGGAGTACTACGTTTTCAGATTTGCATTGGCTCAGGCAAATAATTGGACTGGCGTGTATGCATGTCCATCACCACCCATTCAAAACTGCAAAGCCTTCAAGCGGGGGTGCGCGGTGCGCCTGCACCCACACTAGTGCTCCCGCGTTTGTCTAGTGCACTGTGCGCTGCCTGCCCCTATCTATCCCCCACTGCACGTCGAAAACAACAAGACAAGCGCATAGTACTGTGCACTCACGTCTCCATCTGTACTTTGCCTTCCCGTGCTTCATCCATCGTCCAATGCCAGTGTGCTTTTGCTTGCAGTGTGCAGACCGTAAATACATGGATGCAGTAAAACCAGAACGTAACGACGAAATAGAGAAAAAATGCAAGCCCAAATATAATCGAATCAAAAAGGGAGAAGAAACAAAGGAATTACATACTACAGCCTCATCGGAGCACTGCCTGAACAGGGGGATTGCAATCCTCAACCCCCTGACTGACCACCAACAATTACAGCGTATGCACTCCATCGATGGATCCACATGCATCATATCTAACACCCCCACCCCACCTACATTTACATCTCCCTCGTTTTCTACACGAAGCAACAATCCCACACACACCACCGTTAAAAACCCTACATTATGCGCTGCTACCTTGCCTACGCTTTCCACTCCCAGAACTCCTCGCTCTGCCCGGGTGCTCGCCTCCTGGGGACGGCCCTCTTCGGCGACCTGGCGACTTTATCCTGACGTACCTTCTCCCTTCTGTCGCCGTCTCTCCTCCTCGCCCTCTCCTTACTCGCATCTGCCGCCATAGCCGCGACCGTCGTTAGCTCGTCGGACGCGTCGTCGGTGACACTTAGGAGCGGCTCGAGGTCCTCGACGACCTTAGACATGTCGGGCCGGTTCTTGGGGCTGCCGCTAAGGCACTGGTACGCCACGAGGGCCGCCTTGTGGGCGGCGACCCTGGAGTACTTGCCCTCCAGGTCCGGGTCCATCACCCGGCCCAGCTTCTGCGGGTCCTTGAGCCACGACCGCATGTGCTCCACCAGGTGCTGCTCCCGGCTCGGCCGGGTCTTGTCCACCGCCCGCCGCCCCGAGAGGATCTCCAGGAGCACCACGCCGAAGCTGTACACGTCGCTCTTCGCGGTCAGGTGGCCCGTCAGGATGTACTCGGGCGCCGCGTACCCGTGGGTGCCCATCACGCGGGTGGAGACGTGGGTGTCGTCCCCCTCCGGCCCGTCCTTGGCCAAACCGAAGTCCGAGAGCTTCGCCTCGTAGTCCTGCAAAATTCCAGAAATCCGTTCATGAGTGAGACCACATATATATGATGGAGAGCAATGTTAATAATCATCTGAATTCAGATGTTTCTTGCTGGGTTTCGTCGTACTAGTTTGTTTCACCAAATATTGGGCTGATTCAAAGCGCAGCACGACCCATCAAAATAAACTTTCTTATTTCTTCATCTTAATAGCTAATAACTCTGAAATTTCGCTGGGCTGCATGTTTTTTTATTTTCTTCTTAAGAAATGTGGCACCTTTATTATTGTCTCAACAGAGAAAGAAAGAAGAAAAGAAATGTGCGGTGGCACCTGAAGACTTTTGGAGGGGTGGAGGTCGTTGGCAGCACATGGGCCAAAGGTAAAAGAATCACATTTCACATTCTGAACAAGCCGCAACCGGCCGAAACTGAAAAGGGACGACTCGAACTACCCGTCTGACTATCGCCCTTTCTCTCTTTTTTTTGCTCGCTCGCTTCTTTTTTCTCCACAGAAGAAAGAAAAAAAAACAGTATGAAAGGATATGGAAAGTAGCATCTTGGATTTTTTGTCAGCCCTCCCACGACCACAAGTGGCCTCGCCGCCGCAGTTGAAAAGTAGCCGAGCCGACTACAAGGGGTTTACTAGTAGGAACCGATCGGTCCATGTACCAAGTCAACTACTACTCGAAGGCTCGCTCGTTATACTACTTTGAACAATGAAGTCAACGTAGTACCCCAACAAGTGCTAGCAGCCTAGTACATACCACGGAGTACTTCTTTTTTTTTTTAGAAGAAATAAATAACTGTAAATGAAATGAATACAGTAGCTTCTAGTGTATAGTACGTACCGGGTTGAGGAGGATGTTGGACGTCTTGAAGTCCCGGTAGATGACGGGCTTTTCGGCGTCGTGAAGGAATGCGAGGCCCTTGGCGGCGCCCACCGCGATGTTGAGCCGCGTTGACCACGACAAAACGGGCGGGAACTCTGCAAAACAAAAAAAGCGACAAATATAACGCCATCGTCAGTCGTCGTCGTCGTCACCGCTGGCTGATCTTCTTCAGAATTAACAATGAATCGAAATGTCAACGTGTGCTGCGCGTGCCATCTTCTTCCTATTTCTTTTGTTCGTTGGTGACTTAGAGAGGTAAAGTGCACGCACATGCACCACCATAATTTAACTACCGCAGCGAACATTATATAAATATGTACTAAATAAATATGCACATGATTGATGGTGTGATGATGCTACTATAGTTAGCACTTAGCAGCTAGTAGGAACAACCCAAACGTGTGCACTGCAGCACTGGTATGCATGTATACAAAATTTTTAATTTGGGTCGTGTCATTTCAACAAAGGTAGTTGTGGGTCTTGTGGACCTGTTTGCAGGAGCGAGAGTGATTGGAGACAAAAATGGAGCGAACAAATGTGAAACCTGGTAGCTACACGGAATAATCCATCCTTACACAACCAACTCAAGGTTTACTACCGTGCTCGATCGTCGTCGTTCTACAACCAACTAAAGACTTAACCAACAACAAGCGGGCCCGGCCCAGGAAATGGTAAGCTGACAGATCAGTCAACAAGGCCCATGCAAGGACTGACTGGTCAACCACCACCTTTGGTTAGTTTGGTTTGGTCCCTCTTCGCCATTTCTTCCTGGCCTTTTTGAAACAGTGTTTGGTTAGTAGTTGATCAGAGTTGAAGTTTGCAGTGCGAGCTAGCTGGAGCCACTGAGCTTTAGCGCGCGCACGAATCCATCGTCGTCGATGGCTATAGCTTGTTAGCACGATCCGTCGTTTCCGCTGACAACGTGGTCAAAAACAATCAGCTGCCGGCTGCCGGCTGCTGGCTCTCTCGTGTGTAGTGCTAGTGCAGTACAACTAATCAGGATTCGCTGGTCTAATCAATTAGGTGATGCGCGCATGGGTGGCTCCGAGCCTAGTTTACTTTGAACGGTGGCCGTACCATCCATTCAGCTGACGTGGCACGCATGGCCCAACTAATTACAGAGATAGTGATTAGCCACTAGGTAATATTAGTTGCTGATGCTACGTATCCTATATCATGCCATTTGGAATAATTAAGAAAATGAGTTTAAAAATGAACTTAAACATTGTATAATCGAAAAACAGAATCAAGTACAAATTAACGTCTATAGCAAATACGACATATACGCGTGTACTGTAATAGTAGATGAGCAGCAGGGTGAAGGAATTACTATACTCACTCTTGAAGAGGTGGTTCTCGAGGCTGCCCTTGGGCATGTACTCGTAGACGAGGAGGCGGTGCTCCTCCTCGCTGCAGTACCCGACGAGCTTGACGAGGTTTGGGTGCCGGAGCTGGCCGAGGAAGATGACCTCGGAGAGCCACTCCTTGTGGCCCTGCGTGCCCTCGGGGTCCCAGAGCTTGACGGCGATCTGCTGCGCCCGGAGCCCCGGCTTGGCGCCCTCCGCCACGGCGCCCTTGTACACGGGGCCGAACCCGCCTTCGCCCAGGAAGTTGCTGTCCACGAACCCCTGCGTCGCCGCCTTGAGCTCCCCCACCGTGAACACGTGCAGGTTCGAGCCCACCAGAGACACCGACAGGTCCTGGTCCGAGCACGTGCTCATCACGTCCGTCACCGACAGCCGCTGCTGCAGCCCCGTCGTCGGGGACGACGACGGCGCCGCCGTGGTCGTTGTGCGCGGGCCGGGGCGGACCTTGCTCCCGCTCCCGCCCGCGCCGCCGGCACCGCTAAGGCAACCGCCGAACAGGAACCGCCACGCCGACATCTGCTTCTGCTGCTGCTTCTTCTTCTTGGATCCCGCCATGATCTGCCTGCTGCCTATCTTATGATTCTTGTAATCTTATCTACCACACCATGCAAATCCGGTGGAGCTCCTCGATCGCTCTCCAATCGATCCGTTGACGCCTCCTCTGATGATCGATCTCGACCCGTTGACAAACCAAGCAGGCAAGCAAGCTCTGAGCTAACTAGCAACTTGCAGGAGCTGGAGGATGGAATGGCCGAGTCGATCGATCGAGCTGGGCCGGGGGAGTTGAGAAGAGCAGAGACAGGGGAGGGAGTATTTGTAGAGAAGGCCGGGACGAGAGCTAGAGCTACCAACCATGCCGAATAAATGGACGCGGGCGAGCGAGGGAGAAGACGAGACCACTTCTTCCCCGACTCGACTCGACTCGCCCGTGCTGCTAGCCTGCTGTGCTCTGCTACCGGTAACACGGGATTGATCGCTCAGAGGATGGACGGACGGCCGCGTTGAGGCGTTCGGTTTCCGTTTCCCCGCCGGATCGGGCTCGGGTGACATGTCGCCCCCGCTGACCGTTGACCTGACAGCCCAACGCCTGCCCTGCATGATTGATTTATTCTTCTTCTCACTTTCTTTTTTTCTCTTCCTTTTCTTCTTCTTTTTGGCTGCTGGTTAGATATAAAGTGTCTTTCAATTCTACCGCTTTTATATTAGTCTTGACATTTTAAAGGAAAATTTGAGAGAGAGAAAAAAATGTCCTACCGAGTAACATTGTCAATTCTTCTTTTCAAAATAAAATAAAATTGCCAAGTCCATCTAGTACCACTACCTATTTCTTTGTTGTTTTTTCATGGCTGCTCTATTGGCTTGGTGATAATTTTGACGTTGATGAAAAATATGCTGCTGCGAATGTTACAAAATCATAAACTTTGGTTACCAAATGTCCAAATGCGCGCCATTCATCATTCCTGTCACACCCAAACAAACTCAAATTGACGACACGGACTACAGTGAACACAAGTTGGTTATAAAAGCAATATATGTGGCCACTCAAGAAAAAAGCAATATATGTGGGGATCCCATATATGTGATAACTTCGTTGACATGAAAAAACATGTGCGGCGTGGCAAATTTCTCTCAAAATTGTTAAACTAACAACAACAAAAAAAAAAGTGATTCCAAGTGTCAAACGAACAACAGGGCACATTGCAGCCACATCAAAACTACCAGCCACTTCTAGATTTAATACTACACGAATACTGACAATTTGTCCTCTTTGAAAAAACTACTTTTTTAAAAATCAAACGGCAATGATGCTATATCTATACGGTCAAATAAACTGCAATGATGCCCCCCTAGCATCTCTAGGAGCGCAATGTGTTGCACCTTTATTAGAAAACAGCCTGTCTGGGCTTAGCTTTTACACATTTTAGTCATCAGAAATTCAGACCACAAGATACAGAACAGAAGCATCGTGATCGAGGATCAGATTGAGATCAAAGCGAATCATCCGCGGAGAAGACAGCCCAATCTAAGCCTTGAATTCCATGTCTCCTGCAACTTCAGACTCGGACAGCAGGATCGGAGTGGAGGTCCATGTCATCGGCCATCGCCCTCGCTCAACCGGAGCAAAGAGACAGAGAGAGGGGTTCAGAAATTCAGAAAAGCGCCATCAAGGTCGTTACAGAAACAGAGAGCGCCTCCTCCATTGCTGCTCTGTTTTTTCTCCTGTCACTGTGCTGGCGAGACAAGAAGCGACGAGATGGTAGCTCGTGGCGCCTGGATCGCCACGCGCACGCCGTAGCCAATTTGCAGAGGAGATGGACGATCATGGACAGTGACAGGTTGCCGTTTCTTGCGCCCAACCTCAGAAAGGGGCATGGATTAGGTTCGCGGAAATCGTCTGGGAACAAGCTACAGAGCGGTTGAATTTTACGGGTTTCCAACTTTCTATGCCGGTCTCTAGTGTAAGCATGCGTGAAGGTATGGGGGTTTTGCGGTTTTGCCCCGTTTTATTCCTTGGTTTCATTAAATGAGAGGAGTAAGGATCAGGAACCAAGCTAAATTAAGCTAGGGTTTGGCTTGAGCGAGATGTTGCAAAACAAAATGATCACGAAGACTCGCGCGAGTCCTGAGGCAGGTGAGGGGCACGATGGCAACGAACAAACACTTGCTTGGTCTGGTTGTTGCTTTGCCAGTTTTAGAATAAAAAAACTGAAATGTGCTTTCGACACTCGAAATTTGCAGCAAGGTTCACTCTCGATAAGGCTTCCACGTGTAGTGTAGTATCGCATAACGCAAGGTGTTTTCATAACTTGTAGCAGGGGATTTACGCATCAACCTTTGTAACTTTGTTGTTGAAAATGCTAGAGCTATGGCGCCAAGCCTCCATATGTCGGGGAGAAGAAGAGTAGCCTAGAAAGACCCGCCTGCCGACTGCCGTATGGTGTTCCTTGACGGAAATCTTCACATCCGATCGACATGTGGTGCCCCTAATAAAGCGACTTGTTTTGAGCACAATATGCAATGGAGTCTGGTGTTTCCTGCGTAACTGAGTGTTGAAAAAATGTGCAAAAAAAGATCATTACGACTTTCACAATACAACAATACGAAGCAAATTGCTCGTACTAGCTACTCATTTCGTTCAAAATTGCAGGTTGTTTGAGTTTTTTGTTTATATATATTAACCTGCATCTAAATATAGTATATGCGTAGATGCATGCAAACATCTATAAATCTAAAAAAGCTTATTAAATCTAAAATTTGGAACAAAGAGAGTGTATGTCGACATTGGTTACGTTTAATTTAATATGAAACGGAGGGAGTAGTGCGTATACATTAGTTACGTTTTGGAGACCATACCTGCGGACGCTCCATTAATTTTCGGTGAAATTTTTATGAGGTTAGAGGTTCATGATTAATGGATGGGTGCATGCTCTCAATCGGCACTCGAGGTAGGGTGGGTGGCGGCAAGCCGGCCTAGAGGAGGTTGCATGCATAAGGGTGTTGCCGGCCGAACTGGTGGATGGCGGTTGGGCGGTGCTGGGACCTAGAGAGACAATGGGGGGCGGGAGGCGGAAGGAGCGAAAGAAGAAGATAAGGTAAAAGGAGATGGAGCTTATCTGAGCTGCCGATTTTAGATCCAATAGCTCTAAAAATTTTAAGGTTTCACGTGAATCAGTTTTTTTTAAGCAAGCACCTACATATACTGAGTATATGACTTTCGAACGAGCAGCAGGTCCGCCGCGCTTGTCGTCATGGACCGCGAGGCGACAAAAACAACTTCGTTAATTTTTGGCGCCGTGGCAGCGTCCATCGTCGGCGCTACGTATTCACAGCCACCGCCAGCCAGCGCGTCTGTGAATGAAGCTGCCGCCACGCGCTATTGAGGGCTTGTTTTTTCCTCACAAATGAATAGTGAAAAATACTATTCACTTATCATATTCATCACATCTTCTCTCACAAGAAACACTATTTCAGCACTATTTATTTACAATTTTACTATTCTTTTTCACCAAAAGAACGTGCCGTGGAAAACACGTGGTGGAAAAACAATTTTCACCGAGTCGAGTCGTAGCGTGACGTGACGTGACGTATGAACCCTACGCGCCTGCCCGCCGCGCGCACGAGCTACATCCTCCGTCTCCTCTGCCTGTCTGCGCGGACCAACTGCTGCCTGTACGGCAGCAGTAACTGAGTATATTATGCGTCTGACTCGATCTATACATACATTATTGTATTATACATAGGAGTACGTACTAGTCTACAGCTAGCACGACTCCAACTGCAACGTACGGTTCGTGCACCGGGGAAAGTTTCAAATTCTCGGGCATACTTTTTGGGTATAACTACTACTACTATGAATTACCAACTACGGAGTACTAGTAGTATGGCAATATGACCAAGGCGTACCTGTGTGTTGTTGTTCACCAACGCGTGCGCGATCACAGACGACTGACCGCAACAAGTGGTGCAACTGAACACGAGCTGCGCCAGTCCACCACAAGCAGAGAGAGAGAAAGTTTCAACCACATATATTGAAATTCTATTCGGAAATGAAGGCACTAGCTCCTTAGTTGAAATTATGCACTCTTATTCATAACCTTGTTCTAACGGTTGAGATTAATTATATACCACCAAACTTGCATCTGTGGTATAAGGCGGTATACATAGGTGGTATATGTGTATTATTTAAAAATTTTCTCGATGGCATAAGCGAAATATACGATCTCTTCATTTCATTTTTTTCATTTCCCTCTGGTGATATGGCCATTTTTTTCAAATTTCAAAAACTAAAATTTTCATTTCAAATTTCAAAGATGAATTTTTTCAATTCCTTTTCATTTCCCTTTGGCGATATGGCTAATTATTTTTAATTTCAAAAAAATCATTTCAAAATTCAAAAATGATTTTTTTTTTCCAATTTTTTGATTTCAAATTTTCTTGATGGCATAAACGAAAAAATTTCTCAGCCCGAAGTTGCCAAATTTATTAAAATTTGCAAACATTATCTATTTACTCTTAAAAAATAGTCATATAATGCATATCATCACCTGGTGGTATGATACTACACCGTAAAAGAATCATCTAGTTTATCCATAAACTTGTAATAGTTAATGATCGTCTTCAAAGGTTTCTAACTAGCTCGTGCAGGTCTGAAGGAGCATGGATTCAGCGACCTGTCGACCTTTCTAAATTGGAAACGGGAAGGTGGAAATAAAAGGAGACCATTCTCACATGCTTAATTCACTCTGAATGCGTCCTACTAGTAACTAGATGTTCACATGTTCAAGTCCACAGGCGCAGGTACGGACGGCTTCATCCCAGGAATTGAACAAAGAAACTTTGGAGGACTTCGAGAAACTATTTGAAACTTCAGTTCAGTGCATCTAGCTAAACTTTACGGATGAAAAGGAGCGATGTGTAACAAATTCGCATGACTTCTTAATAGCTTGCTTCCTTTTTCTTTGAGAACGTGCCGGGACATGTATTTCATTAAAAAGAACAGAAAGCGCGATCAAGACCTCACTTCTCACTTGCTTCGCTCCCCAATCCCTATCGGAAAACACGAGTTTGAACGCTGAGCACCCTGAACTATACAATAGCTATCTCACATTCTAGAACTGCAGGAAAAGAATCAATCATCATCTATTCTAATTCTCAACCAAAGCACCAAGCCCATTTGATAACAGTTCAGTCAATAACAGGTGAACCACGCAGAATATTTTCAGTAATGCAGCTTGAACGACGATCCAAAGCCACCCAAATGTCTTACCAAAGAGGCAAAGACCAAAGACATACTAAACACGTAGCGCTACGTATAATATTCAGGTGTTTTATTCATTATGTCACTCTCCTTCTTAATTTCTACACTTAAACTTGTTTTGTCTGCGGCGTTGGATGGAATAGCGAAACAGCAAGCACTTTGGTAGGTGCAACCACAGCTCAAAGAACCCTAGTGTGATCTCACTGACGTAGTGGTGCTAATTGCTAACCACAAACATAAATTCTCTAGACAAACATATCCTTTAAAGTTTAAACCCAAAAAAACAGAGGAGGAACACTTATCTACGCGGTCATCATACCTTTCTTCATGCCCAAAATCCTGATGTTTAATTGGTCTACTAATATTCCCTTACGGAAGCAAGCTAGCTATCAGCATGTATAATATAGACAAGTGTTTTCTTCGAGACAAAAAAAAAAGTGCAGGGAGATTCTTGGCCATCCTATCCTTTATGAGCTTGTTAAAACTATTGGAACACATCAATGTCGTCGGTGATGCTATACATGTCTGCTGATCACCACTAAACTACTGCATTTTTGTCCTAATTTGCCGGCTAGAAGCAAGCACTTGGAAAATCTTTGCTGTCATTTAGTCAACCATCCTTCTGCTTCCATGCTGATTTCTTTTGCCCCAAATATAGCCACTAGCACTAGTTAACAATAGCGTATATATATGAACCCATGAGGAACTATCCATTGCCTAGTCATGCGCCACTGTTCTTTCACTTAGACTAATCTCGAAAACTAATGACTTGCCGTTCAAGGTCTCCGTTTTGGTTTCCCTGGTACTGTTTGTCGATAGTGGAGGATTAGCTAGGCTCTATCTTGTTGAATTACAAAACAAAAATATCAACACGGCTGGCGAATCACCATCAACTTGCCTGCAATTTGGACTTGTGGAATACAAAACTGACGACTTGCCTTCCATGCTTCAATCATCGTTTTACCTCTCTATCGTCGCCGCCGTGGCGCCGTCTCAAAACCGCCGTCTCTGACTATACTTACCATCGTGCCTTCGTTTCTCCATACAGTACTGTCATTAGCGTCTGCGTACGTGTGTGATCGTTGTCATGCTGATGATTCAGTTTTCATGGCAGATAGTGATGATGTGGCATAGGTCAAGGTCCAAGAAGACTATACTCTCACTGTGGTTGAGATGTTTAGGATAGAGAGATAGAGAGAGGAGGAAGAAAGAGTGTGGCAAAGTACCCTGATTCCCACTATTTCACACAGACTTTGGCTAGAGAGAGCCACTTTGATTGGCTCTGTAGCGTTATGGAAAACGTAAATTTTAAATCATCGGTCAGCCGCCATTAGATGTTCGTGGAAATATCTACCGAAGAAGTTTCCAAATCAAGTTGCTGGATTGACTGGAGTTCTTCTCTGTCGTCCTTGTCAATATTCAATTCACATCGAGATATCATCATCTCCTGCTCTGGTTAATACTAGTTTTTGGCCACAAACACCTTGCTTCAGCAGAGCTCCTTCTTCAGTGTGGGCTCTCGATCTGTAATAGAATTAAGAAATCTTCAAGCTATGTTTATGTCTCCTTACTGTCGGCTATGAACACTTGTTTTCATCGTTTGGTAGGGAAGACAATTCTGAAAAATAAAGACATGCACTCTGACTCTCTGATGATAGGAGAGGAAATCATCCCAGGCGTTTTGAGTTACATTAATTGGCACTACACAAATCCTGAAACTTGCAGACATGATTTTTAAGTCAACAGGGATATAATAGAGAGACGATAGAGAGAGAGAGAAAAAAAAATGAACATAAACTTTTAGGCAGCTTCCAACTCGCACAGAAATACGCCGCATGCAGCATTTGATGGTACCAATAGACGAACATCCACATAGTGATGTACTACTGATGTGGATGCTCACTTTTTTTTTGAAATTTGATGGTGTAGCGAACATGGCCTCATACGCCATTTGTTCAAGTTTGATTTTGGTGATTAATGACAACATGATCAATGTGACTAATCATATTGTTGAGCATGTCTTTGTAGACATTTCTAGGTCCCATGGATGCAAAAATACTACATGTCAAAATGAGAAGATAGTATATATTTTGAGGGTCTAAACCGTGGAAGAAGAAGAAGAGAAATGACACCGTCGGATGAACCGACGGTACCTGTTGGCGGTCGATTTCCGTCAACCTAGCCACATGTTTACCTTCTATGTTGGTATTAAATTGTTATTCACACTAACGATCCTAACCCTCATTATATGTCAAGTTCGCACTCGTGCATGGTATTTAGAGTTTATTGTTTACACAGGAATCAAGAGCCTAAATGAGGACTTCCGGGTAAAGTTCATCAAGGGTTTTACAAGGTGATCATGGACCCCGGGACAAGTCAAGATACAAGATGAACATGACTCCAAATGAACCAAGGACTAAAGCGTGAAGTCGAGAAGTGTCGAGGACTTAGACGGAAGATGCGGGAGTTCATACGCCAAGCACCCTTATCTAAACCGCGAGGAAAATGACGTCAAGGACCCACATGCAACTCGGCAAAAAATCAGGAAATCGCGAGAAGTGTCTGGAAGAAAACCGGGAGCGAACCGGGCCGAAAAGGCCCTGGGCCGGTCGGCCCAAGCTGGTCGGCCCAGCCCACTTCGGGCCCGGTTCGACACCCCCTTTGACCTAGGTGATCCTCGGGCTATTTATAGTCCCCGTGCCTCGAGCCACGCAGGAAGCAATTCGTCATCCGTCGCCGAGGAGCAGAGAAGAGAGGGACACCCTTCCGGAGAGGAGAGGGTCGAGATGGTTGACTAGGGTTTCCCTAGCCGGCGTGGGAACCTTGCATGGAAGACCACGTCGGAGTTCTAGAAGCTAGGATCAAGATCAAGGTAGGATCCCAGTGGTGATCTTGTCCATGTATTATACTTCATGTTGAATTTGCAAGATTGAATCCGATTTCTAGCGATCAAGTGCTTTCTTTACGACTTTGCCTTCGCTTGGGTTTTCTTATTCTCCGATCTATTCCGCGGATAGATTGCATATGATGTTCTTGTAGCCATGGTGGCTAGAGGTGCATACCTGACTTACCAAGCGTCTTCAACACGTTCTCCATGAACGTGCTCTTAGGTTCACCTACACAATAAGCGGGACATCATGACAGGATGTTGATCACGTGTACGGTAGGTGCCTCTGAGGGTTGGAACGGAAGCCAAGATTTAAAGATGCTTTTAATGAGATTCATTTGCTTTATCCTTCTTGGTATTGGAACTTCAACAAAAGACTCGATCCAATCTCTAGATTGGTTTTACCTCCTCTTTATCTTGCTATATCCGGTGTTTAGTAGATTAGATGTGTTTTCATGGTTCTTCCTTAGATTAGATGCAAAACCCCTTTCAAGATCAAAGCGTTTTCTGTTTATTAGATTGGATCTTGCATTACACATTGTTCCACGGATTCGATACCTTGGGTTCACCACTCAAGGGAAGAAGGGTCCCTTGATTACGACGGAGGATTTGTCCGCTTGCAAGTCTAAACGAACTTTGCAACGATAATCAAACGTCAACAAGCCCCTTTTTCTGGCGTCGTTGCCGGGGAGCAAGTAATCAAGATTCTATCTAGTATTGCGTTTGTGAATATTTTCAGTTTTTCTCTTGATTTTTCTTTTGCATTTCTTAATTTTGATCATCCTCAATAAAAAAAATCAATCTAATCTAGGGTTTTGTGAAACCCTAGTTTTCTTTTAGTTTTTGTATATATTTGGCTAACCATAATGGGAGATGGACGGCTACATCTCCAACAAAAAAAATATATTTTGTGGATGGTCTAGAAAAATTTTGCAGGCAAAGGTGACGTGCAACACGAAGATCTAAAAGCGGAGGCCGAACATCGCCGGAATCTCCAATAGAAACTCCACCTCCAAGATCAAAAGGAGATCAACCTCATCCTCCACTCATCCTAGAGATCGTTCCTCAAGACCGTCGGAGTAACAATCGACGTCGGCAAGGGGGAGATCAAGTGATGGCGAGAGGAGTGCATTCAAGTTAACCACGATTCAAGGTATGTAACGTGGTCAATATAAAATACATTCTACCTCATCATTACATCGGAAGAGAGGAGCCAAAGGAGAATGAAGTGGAGACACAAAAGTTGTTGCATCTGTCAACACCAAGAATCAACGCCTTCCTGTGAAGACCAAAAAGATGACTAAGCCGAAGAATAAACCTACACCAAGGCCAAGGATGGTGTAGAAGTGGGGTCCCCAAGATTGCAACGCCCACAAAGAGCGTTGATCTGAAGTGAAGAAGAGAAGAAGTCTAGCTATAGAATATAAACGAAGCACTTTGCGGGAGGCAACCCGTTCGTCGGGTCAAGAATAAGCTACCGGGAGGACAACCCGTTGAAGAGTCAAGCTACCGGGAGGGCAACCCGGAAGATTTCCGAATTTCAAGTAAGTGAGTCTCAGAATTTGCTACGTAAAATATTTTATTAACTCTTAAGTGGTTGAACAAGTTTCGGAGAACCTTTTATTTGCTCGGTCGTTTTATTTGGATTTTTCGATCATAAACCAATGACATGAGACATCTCATGATTTATTTGCCTCTTTTTGAGAAACTCGTACCAAAAATTCAGATCCTATCCAAGCCTTTCATCCTCTCCATGATGTTAAGGTTGGCTAGTTTTACATGTTAAAAACACATGAGTAGAGCCTTGCTATGTTTCTTAATGGTTTTTAATCTTTGACGCATGGCCGGACTTGTGTGAACCTTGATTTTTGGTTTCTTTCAACTTGACATCCATCGGTTTCTCTAGAATTAGAATTTTTCTAAGCCCCATTGAATTTATTTTTATTCAAAATCTCTCTCTCTCATGTTTGGCCAAAATTAGAACCTAAACCTATGCCCCTACGGTCAAGTCGGAGGAGCTTGCTATCAATTAATGAAAGCAATCGATCCCGATACAACCAAAATAAATTTTACAATTGTTTCGGATGCCTAAAATCTCCTCTAATGATATATTTGGACTCATCGCTAGCGCTGAGTTAATTTTTAAATTTTCAAAATTAGAGAAGTAATTAGCATCTAAACATGATCAAGGGGAGGTTTTTGAAGCTTGATTAACATATAGTGCCCCATGATGCATCTTTGGAAAGCATTAGTTGTTTGGCATCTTGGGCATTTGCAAAGGACGAGCATAGGGGAAGCAGGAGCTTTGTTTTGCAGGAAATTATTGGAAGCACATGAGGCAAGGGAACAAAGAAATGACACAAAGCAAAATAATGGAGGTGAAACCATGCAAGCAAAGGAGTGGCTGTGAATGTTTGGGCGATGGAATCTTGTGGATCACGCGGACACAAGGCAACAGGGGAGGTAAGTATTTTATCCATTTGTTAACTTGCGTTCTTGAGTTCGTAGCCCATATGTTCCAACCTAGAAAAAAATTTGAGTTCCTTGGGGTTGTAGGATCTTGTCATGTAATCGCCGATCATTTTGCTTTCGATCTATTGTTCATGTTGATAATACTTTTATGATTAAGGTTAGCTACCTTGCTTTCGGGGTTGCTCCCGTAGATCACGTCAACATATCATGTCACACCTCAATAGATTGGCTTCACCATGATAGGAAGTTGCATGTTCAAGTATTCATAAACCCTTTGGGCAAACATCACTCCTATCTTGTGCACCTCACACTTCACCCTAACAATAATGAACTCCGCCATCCATATTCTTTCTTTATGTGTATTTCCACTGGCAAGAAACCCCGGGGGAGTTGTTTGTGATTTTGTGCAGCAAGGTACGACAAGAGAGATCATGAACACCATCCTCGAATGGAAGACACGATCATCATCATCATCGAAGGTCATCATCAAGCTCTTCGAGGAGGCACTCGGTCTCCGAGTCTCCCCGAAGCATGGAGGAAGACGTGGCACCACCGAGGAGTGGCACGGTGCCCCTTGGTGGCATAAGGAGTACGTGAAGCTCATCCATGCGGTACACCAAACCTCAAGGACACACGGAGGAGCTACTCATTCCACCACGACGCTCAACTCGTTCATCCACTCCACCACCATACACTCCGAAGCATTCCAATGGATTCATCATGAAGACGGAAGAGGAGGAGGAGAGGCTTGTTCGTCTTGAGAGGAAGCTTGTGCCAAATGTTGACTTCAATGACGCCCTCCAAGTGTAGGATTCTACTCGGATATCAAATCTTGAGCAACCTTGGATGGGTGCAATTCTTTAAAGGAGTTGGTGTGACTACTCACAAGGAGCTTGCCTTTGAAATTCTCATACATTGACACCGGTCATTAATGAAGGGGTGTCATGCCTCTCATTCCGCCTTGAAGATAAAGAGCAACTAGTTCCTTATGGATATATTGGAGAACTACTCGGTTACAAGAAGGAAGCCCCGGAGCAAGTTGATGTCCAAGAAAATATGTTAGAAGGATTTTTGGGGAATGATTTCGGGAGAAGATAACAAGGAACCCAAAATTTCTCCTTGTCGGGATTTCTTTGGAATCGAGTACATGAAGCAAGGAAAATTCATTATTGGAGATGAGAGGAGAAGGTACAAGTTGACAAAGATTAATGTTCCTCTTCCCAACATGAGGTTGGGATTGAATGAAGACAAAATTAGTTAGAGGAAGGATTTCTTGTACCGGCAAAGAAGATTAAGAACAAGGTAAGTCAACGTGTCAATTAAAATTTTAAGAATAATGTTTTTTGGAGATTCGTTTGTTCAAGCAATAGGTATTGGAAGCAATCACGATGCTCCCGAAATCACAAGATCAAGCTCTTCAATATCTTCGAAGTCTGTTCGCATCAAGTTTTGTACAGCCTCATGGGAAGAACAACAGGATATCTTTGGATATTTAGAAGTCCCACGAAGTTATGCTTCCAATGAGTCAAGAATCAAATCGATCAGAGGTTTCTACAAGCGGATATGGCCAAATCACCGATGATTGCACGTCCTGAAAATTTCTGGACAACAAGCAAAGCTGAAGTGGAACAGCCATAACTCCCTCAAGTGGACTCCGATTAAGATGGATGAGTACCCGTTGGAAAGGTAATTTTATAAATTTTTCAATAGAATTATATTTTGGTATATGTTCTATTATGTATACAGGGGGAAAAATCCAAAGAAGAGGCAGCTGCAATATGATGAGAACAAGATGGCGAAGGTAAGGACGACAACAACGAAGAGGAGCTTAGGGAATGCTTCCATTAGACCACTCATGAAGAAATTCAAAGGCTTGGAACAAAATAAAGACCCCTGGAGCATTGGCAAATGGAGACACGAGTTGGCGGCATCCGACGCAAGGAGATGTAAGATGTTTGAAGAAGACCACAATGGGCTACACACATAAGACAACATCCAATGGCGCGGATATTTTTTGGCTCTCACATGAAGGATCATGGAACTACATGAAGACATTTAAGACATGTGTGAAGCCCCACAAATAAAGGAAAAATTGTGAGAGAAGGATCATCCTCCGCGGCCCAAGACGAAGGAGAGGCTACACGTCAAGATAATGAACAACCACATAGAGGGATTCCGATACCATCACCATATGGAGGAAGTATACCAATGCAAGCATGGGGGAGTGGGGCAGCCATGCCACCACATCCTCCATCATACATGGTTCATAACGAAGGTTTCATGGCGTCCCATCCAAACCAATGCAAGTCAAATGGAAGAAGGGACCGCAAACATTGCCTATCAAATTGGTCGCCTTCACATATCACCGTCGGAATAATTTCGAGGAGGACCGGCGCAACCATGCTACAAGCAAGATCATCAATATCAACCACCGTAAGATGAAGAATGGAGAAGGAGGAAGAAGAAAAATAATAATGATGCCTTCAACTTCGGTTCGATTTTCCCTCTTTCCTTTTTTTATTTTCAGCTTTTATGCAAATTTGTGTGTGCGTAGCATTTTTTGTTTTTATTTATTTTCAGCATGTGTGTTAGTAGTAGTGTTTGCTTTAAATCAACATAAATAAAGTTTGCCACCATGTTTATCACTTTTAGTGAGGATAATAAGTTGATGCCATGTTGATATATGATGAAAGTTGCCGCCTTGTTCATCTTTGTACTTGTTTTATGCATGTTTAACCTAGTGCTCTCTTTTAACATGAATCTGAAATTTAATTAAATGCTAGCTTAAATCTTGTGTGGAGGTTATGATAACTCAAGTCCCATAGTTCTTTTTCGTTGCTCTCAATTTTGAATGAATCAAAGAACCTTTTTGTTCTCAAAAAGTTATGCTAACCTTGTCATGAGTACCGCTTGCATTTTGCTCTTCCCATCCAAAACCTTAAACTTACTTGAGTGCAAAACATTAGTATATACAAGATTTATTTTTGGGTGCATTAATTCAAGGCCTGATTTCTCTGGCCCGAGACTAAGAAGCTGGTCATTCCATTTTTGCGTATCATTCTTTATGCTAGCCTCTTCTATCAGTGCATTGTGAGTTTTCACATTGGGAATTTCGCAAACCTCGCCGGATATCCAACCAAAACCCAAATATATCTTTTTTGTGTACACCTCCTTGACCACAACCCAATATATCAGTATGGATGAATATTTTGGAGAAGATTACAACGAAGGTACTTCAAGTGAGAAAGGGAAACTTCCAAAAGGATCCATAGAAGATTTTTCGTGTATCTCTCTCTAAGAAAATATGAGAGCTTCAATTCCCACCTTGGCACATTTATCACCTCTTTTGCCCGAGGACGAGCAAACGTCTAAGCATGGAGGGGTTGCTAAGGAAGTGTTAGTATAGTCTAGAGTTCAAGGGGAGCAAATAAAAAAAGAAAAAAAAAGAAAAAGTATGATGAAAGAAAAAAATGAAAATGATGAAAAAATGATAAAGAAGAAAAAATATGATGAGTAAAAGAAAGAAAGAAGAAAGAATAAATAAATAAATAAATAAATAATAAAGCTCCTCGGTTCTCTAGCTATGTTTAGTGATTTTTTGAGTTTTCAAGAGGATTCAAGATCAAGACCCATACTCATCTTTCCAACCATGTGCAATCCGATAACGAGAACTTCATTTTTGCCTTGGGATCACTCTTTGCCATTTGCACATGTCCACCTATCTCAAAAGTGTGTGTATTTTTCTCTCCCCCCTCCTTGAGAACATTATTTTTCCAATGACCTTTTTGACGAGTCTCGGTAAGACCATGAGAAGCTAGTCTTGTTTTAATAATATCTCAACTATAATATCTTGGTAGGACTAAACTTTCCTATAGCTTCATAGAAAGCTTTCCACCATATACTTTGAGAGAGGAAAGGAGTAGAACAAGTAGGCTTGAGAGACAAGATGCGATGAGAGTACATGAGCAAAGTGCAAGATGGTTATTTCTGATCTTGGTAAAGCAATTTTTCTCTTTATCTCATTCTTTATTTTCAAAATTTCTGAGATTTGTTTAAAAGTTTGAGAGCATGATCAAGTACTTGTGGAAAGAGCTCGAATGATATCTACCCTCCATAAAGATAAAAGTTAGTACATTATGGAACTTTAACAAATATAAATTTAGAGAGCATTATGTTTTCTCATGTATGATCAAGTGCAGGGTGTGAACATCGAAGGGCAACGCTGATATCCATTGAAGGCTTACTCGAGGACGAGCAAGGTTTAAGCATGGGGGGATGTTGGCGGTCGATTTCCGTCAACCTAGCCACATGTTTACCTTCTATGTTGGTATTAAATTGTTATTCACACTAACGATCCTAACCCTCATTATATGTCAAGTTCGCACTCGTGCATGGTATTTGGAGTTTATTGTTTACACAGGAATCAAGGGCCTAAATGAGGACTTCCGGGTAAAGTTCATCAAGGGTTTTACAAGGTGATCATGGACCCCGGGACAAGTCAAGATACAAGATGAACATGACTCCAAATGAACCAAGGACTAAAGCGTGAAGCCGAGAAGTGTCGAGGACCTAGACGGAAGATGCGGGAGTTCATACGCCAAGCACCCTTATCTAAACCGCAAGGAAAATGACGTCAAGGACCCACATGCAACTCGGCAAAAAGTCAGGAAAGCACGAGAAGTGTCTGGAAGAAAACCGGGAGCGAACCGGGCCGAAAAGGCCCTGGGCCGGTCGGCCCAGCCCACTTCGGGCCCGGTTCGGCGCCCCCTTTGACCTAGGTGATCCTCGGGCTATTTATAGTCCTCGTTCCTCGAGCCACGCAGGAAGCAATTCGTCATCCGCCGCTGAGGAGCAGACAAGAGAGGGACACCCTTCCGGAGAGGAGAGGGTCGAGATGGTTGACTAGGGTTTCCCTAGCCAGCGTGGGAACCTTGCATGGAAGACCACATCGGAGTTCTAGAAGCTAGGATCAAGATCAAGGTAGGATCCCGGTGGTGATCTTGTCCATGTATTATACTTCATGTTGATTTTGCAAGATTGAATCCGTTTTCTAGCGATCAAGTGCTTTCTTTACGACTTTGCCTTCGCTTGGGTTTTCTTATTCTCCGATCTATTCCGCGGATAGATTGCATAGGATGTTCTTGTAGCCATGGTGGCTAGAGGTGCATACCTGACTTACCAAGCGTCTTCAACACGTTCTCCATGAACGTGCTCTTAGGTTCACCTACACAATAAGCAGGACATCGTGACAGGATGTTGATCACGTGTACGGTAGGTGCCTCTGAGGGTTCGAACGGAAGCCAAGATTTAAAGAGGCTTTTAATGAGATTCATTTGCTTTATCGTTCTTGGTATTGGAACTTCAACAAAAGACCCGATCCAATCTCTAGATTGGTTTTACCTCCTCTTTCTCTTGCTACCTCCGGTGTTTAGTAGATTAGATGTGTTTTCATGGTTCTTCCTTAGATTAGATGCAAAAACCCCTTTCAAGATCAAAGCGTTTTCCGCTTATTAGATTGGATCTTGCATTACACATTGTTCCACGGATTCGATACCTTGTGTTCACCGCTCAAGGGGAAAAGGGTCCCTCGACTACGACGGAGGATTTGTCCGTTTGCAAGTCCAAACGAACTTTGCAATGATAATCAAACGTCAACAGTACCTTAGAAGAAGGCGTCGATGCAACGGCCGGATGAAGTGGTACACTACGGAGGAAGACTCAAGTCAGCATGGACCACCGGATAAACCGACGCCCCCAGTTTTAGTTGCACCGGATGAATTCCTGGAGAAGAAGCAGCTGGGTTAGTAGCACCGGATGAACTGGCGGTGTAGCAGCGGTTCATCCGGCGGCCGTATGTTTACTAATAGAGAGGTTCCGGTGCAAAACTCTTCAGCACCGGATGAACCGATGGATACAAGGGATTGAGCAACAGTTCATCCGACGTCACCAAAGAAGCTAACAGTAAGGTTTTGGCGAGGAATCCTTCAGCACCGGATGAATCGACGATGCGTCGGTGTATGCACCGGATGATTTGCGTCAGCAGAGCTACAACGACTAAGTGACGTGGATGGGGCACCGGATGAACCGATGGCCCTGAAAATCTAGCATCGGTTCATCCGACGTTACACTTTTCAGTGGCCGTTAGCTAACGGCTCTTTGGACGTCTTGGGCTATTTATACCCCCTCCACTCACCCTTTTGAGCTTGCTGGAGTGTGTGGAAGTTCAGAGGAGTTCAAGACACATAGAAGATCATATCCAAGCCATCCAAGTGCTAAATTGCTCATCCATAGACTTGCACATGCTTTGTGTGTGTGCTTAGTGTTAGGCTTAGCTTAGAGCTGAGTGAGTGCAAGGTGTGCCTAACTTGTGAGGTGATTCTCGAGTGGATCAAGCTGTACGAGGTGCGCCGAAAGCCTTGGAGCCTAGGTGGCTCTCCGGCAAACGTCTTCGACCCTCCGGCTTGGTGTGGAGCGGCGAGGACACTTTGTGCGGGGGACGTGGAGACCCCCTTCCCTTGGTGGAGAAGCTCCTTAGTGGAGGCGGCATCAAGGTGACCAAGAGAGCTTGACGAGTGCCTTTGTGGCGAGCCTTTGTGGCTAGTCAAGTGGTGCTCTTGGGAGAGACTTGGTGACCGGGAAGCAATACTCTTGTGTGGAGTGCTTCAACAACGTGGACTAGGGGTGGCTTAGTGCCTACCGATACCACGAGATAAATCGCGTGTCAAGAGTTTGCTTCCTCTCATCTCCCTTTACGTTTCCGCATTACTTTCTTTCAATCCTTGCTTGCCTTTACTTTCCTAGAGTAGTATCATACTAGGATTGGCTATAGGTTGCAAAACTTGTTTTGGGGTGGGAGTTTGACACTAGAACAATCTTAGTTACGCATCTAGATAGTATGTTCTAGTCTATGTTTTGAGCAAATAGTAATGTTGGGGATCGGCTAAAAACCATCTTCCTCGGAAAGGGATCGGCTTAAAACCATCTTCCTCGAAAACTTCTAAGAAGACACGCGTCGACAGCTTTAGGAATCTTCCGAAGGTTCAGTAGTTTTTCAGATCTGTGAATGAATCTAAAGATGTCATTTTTTATGATTGGAGAAAGTTTTCTGGCGAACCAAATAGTTGGATGAAATGCTGTTTCATATGTGAACTTATTGCTGACCCTCGGAATTCCTGAGAAATTACGATTCCTTTCTTTCCCTTGTATTTTGTGATGTTCAGGAATCCGAGAATTCTGGAGAATCTTCCTTTACGGCAAAGATTTCAGGAAAGAGCTAAGGAACGGTGCAAAAGGGGAAAAACTTGACCGAGGCTGCCCAATGAAGATTTCCGAAGATTACTAGAGGATCCCAAGAAACCAAAGCTGACTCAGTCTATGGCGTGTCAAGGAAGAAACAAAGAGACGTGAGAAGCTTGGCTACGGAAGAAGAAAGAAGCTTGAATACGCCATGGCACATTTGTAAATTAGAAAAGATCCCCGAGATTACCGCGGACTTATATACCCCCAACATTTCTATGTATGCGTAACTTTACAAAGGGTAGTTTCGGAATGTAAAAGTGACCCTCGGGCACTATAAAAGGAGCCCACATGCCTCCATGTAAAGGGGTCAGCTTTTTCAGAGATACATCAGAGGCTTTTGTCAGTCTTCTTCCGCCTTTTGTCTGGAGATTTCAGAATTTCCAACATTGGCGCCCACCGTGGTCTTAGCCATTAGAAACCCACGATGGCTCCACCGAAGAAAACCAAGAAATCTACAGCACAAGACCCTGAGAGCGAAGACAACCAAGAAAACACAGAGCAAGGCCTCGTTCTCCACCCCAAAACCAACACCGCACAAGATTCAAAGCAAGTCCAGGACTTGCAAAGCAACAGAAATGAGAAGGACAAGGAGCCGGAAGAAATCCCAGAAGCCAGCAATGAACACAACGAACGCGAAGTAACCGATGAAGAGTTACAGGCAGCACTGAAACAAGTCCAAACTCTGAAAAGACAGAAAGACAAGATAGCCATGCAACTCAAGGCCAAGAAACAAGCCATAGATAAGCAGCAAAGGCTGGAGCAAGCAAAAAGGGAAATAATGCAACTTTAGAAAGAAATCGATGACTTGGCTGAGGGAGAGGACAATTCCTTCAATCAATTCACACCAGATCCAGAGTCCGCAACTAAGAATCAACAAATCAAGCAAAACCTCATTCCTCCGGAAAACACAGAACACATAAACAACGGGATTGCCCAGTTCAATGACCTCAACTCTCCGCTTTCTGTAGGCCTCCAAATAGCTCCATGGCCGTCCAAATACAAGCCAGTTTCACTACCAAAGTTCAATGGCTTCGGCAATTCCAAACAGTTCCTGATGAGTTACTAAAAGGACCTTGTGATGCCTAGAGGGGGGGTGAATAGCATCACTTCAAATTTCTGAAACAATTGCAGCAGTTAAAACTCCTGTCGGTACTACCGACGCTGTGCCGGAACTACCGAGGGGTCGGTACTTCCGGTACTGGGTCGGTACTACCGACAGTTCAGAGAGACTTAGGACGAAATTTGAAATGTAAATCGATTCTAGCAATTCTACTTGAATCAAGAGTTTAGATTAGAAGCTAAGAACCTCCTGCAACCAAAGATATGAGTTGGAACACAACCAATAGATAGATCGGGCACAAACAAGTTCTAGGGTTAGAGAAAGACAAGGAAATCAAGCAAGCAAAGGAGACACAAGATTTAATCCGAAGTTCACTCCCACAAAGGAAGCTACGTCTCTGTTGAGGATCCCACAAAGGGAGGGCTATCACCAAGAGCCTCTTTTCCTCACCCAATCCCCACAAAGGAAGATTGGTGCTCACTAAGAATTCTCCACCAAGGAGAGGGTAATACAAACGATCCCGGGTGCTCCACACCAAGAGGGCACTCAACGGGAGACGCCTAACCGTCTAGAAGCAAGCTTCAAGAGTAACAAACGCGAATCGATGCTCGGAGATGCTTCAAGTGCTCTTGAGATGAGGGAATTCGAAGGAGCTCTCAAAGCTTCTCTAACTCTCACTAGGAATCACTCCTCTACCCAAATCCTAGCTCAAAGGAATCAAGTCTTGGCTCTAGGAGGGAGGAGAGAAGTGGAGTGAATGCTCAAGAGAGTGTTTGTCCCGTGGTTGGTCAGCAATGAGTGAGGAGGGAGAAGGGGGTATATATACTAAGCCCTGAAAACTAGCCGTTACTGTGCACTCACGACACTTATCGGTACTTCCGACACGGGGTCGGAACTACCGATGGGTGCCGGAGAAACCCAACAGTGAAGCCATATCGGTATTACCGACCCGGGGTCGGTACTACCGAGGCCCTGGCTAAAACTCGCCAGTGAGGCCTTGTCGGTACTACCGACAAAGGCTGAGAATTGAGGGAAAGAGGAGCAAATGTGTACGTGTCAACTCGGGTTCCTTCTCACTCACTTAGGTCACCTCCTTAAGCACTTTTAGCATCTCTTGGCAGTCAATTCGCATCCCCCTTTATAGTACGGTGTTTCCTATACTCAAATTCAAAAACAAAATTAAATTAAGCCTTGACTTGAGTTGAGAACGCCGAATTGGAGTTGGGGGCCTTCTTTTGGTCAAAACCATGATTTTCAATAAAGTAAATCCTGCACACATCTTATTCAACAATTAAATACAACAAATTGTGTTTGTCACCATCACCAAAACAATTAGGGGCCAAGATGCACTTTCAATCTCCCCCTTTTTGGTGATTGATGACAACACAATTCATTCTTAAATAAAGATGTGTGTATCCAACAATTTTGAGAAAAACTCCCCCTAAATGTGTGCTTGATCTTTTATGAAGGCCTCAAATGCCTATCACACATTTAGAAGAAATTTCACTCGCAATTTGCATACACAAGTGCATAAGTGTGATACAATAACCGTGATGCATATGACATGATATCCAAATCAACAAAGTGAGAAATAACAACCACCATTTCACACAAAGCATCACAAATATATAAACGAGGTTCCACACTAGCACGATTAAGTCTTACAAATTTAAAGAGGTTCTAGGTTCACCACATCACCATCCATCACACCACACAAATAGTTCATACATGTCCACAACCTAAGATAGATAGATAGATAAACGAGCGAGTAAAGCGAGCGAAGGTACACACTACCACATGGATAATTGTGAGCTCACTCCCCCTTTGGCATCAAGCGCCAAAAAGAGGAGGCCCTTCAATCATCACTACCATGTGGAGAGTGAATGTCCGGAGGAGAGTCTTCGTCGTCGGTCTCACCTCCACCAAAGTCCTCATCGTCAATGTCGGCCGGGGGTGCGCCATACATCATAGACGTGTCACCGTACACCTCCCAAGGGTTGTAGAAGACGGGTGGAGGAGGGAAGTCCATGGGCTCGCGAACGGGAGAGTGCTCGATGTTGTGCTGTGCGAGCATGGCCTTCTGACGGGTCTCCAACTTAAGGAGCTGCTCATCTACGTGCTGCCTGTGAGCGCGGATCTCCTGAGCATTGTGCTTCCCAACATTGAAGCAAGCGAAGAGGCCCTGAGAAAGGAAGTTGAAGATGCTCTTCTTCTTGCCGGGGGGAACGGTGCCTCTAGATGATGATGGTCCACGAGAGGATGAGGGAGCCTCATAGGAGGAGGGATCACCTGAAGAAGGTCCAGCTGAGGTAGGAGCTCTAGGAGGGGCATGCTTGCCCAACTTGAGGAGACGCTCAATGTTTCCCTTGTTTGGCTTGTACCAAGTGTGAGTCTTGTCGGTGAGAATATCAACCTCCGCAACCTCACATATCATCCTGAAAATCCAAGGGGCATACTGGCAGCTCTTGTTTGCAGACACGGAGCACACAATGATTTCCTCCCAAATGAAGTCGAACACACTAAATTTCTGGCGACCCGGTCCCATCCTCACAAGAATATCCTTGGCAATGTTGGAGATGTTGTAGTTGTCACCTATCTTAGGAGTGAGAGTGTATCGAAAAAGTTGGTTCAACATCCTATAGACGGGCTTCATACCATGAGTAGTGCCAAACTCAACCTTGCCATAAGCGGCGTCATACATGAATGCCATCTCACTATCAAGTGGGATCTCTCCTCCATGAAGCTTCTCACGACCAAGATCCTTCTCACCAAATCCAAGAATTTGAGCAAACCTCTCATATGAGACCGAGAGAGGCTTTCCTTGCAAGAGCTAATGAAAAGTCTTGGTTGAGCGCCGAACATAGAGATTGGCATAGAATTGAGCAACCACTTCCTCATTCCAATTGCAATTCATAGCCATGATGGAGGTCATCCCTTTTGCATGACAAATATCTATGGCCTCATTGACGGCCGGGATGTTGAATGACCTTAAAGCTTCCCAATTGATGGACTTCATGTCAATGGTCATGTGTTCCTTGCAAAAGATAACCGATTCATACCAATCGGCATTAAACTTGAGCCAAAAACGGATGTCGCTATCAAACTCCTTTTGCCATTGAGCCGGATCGGAGTACCTTTCCTTGTACACGTCATGTGTCCCACTCTTGTAGTCAATCATCTTCAAGATGCCCATTTGAGTTGCTGGACGAGGAGGTCGGGATGGCCTAAGCACAAAGCCTGCAAGAGAGTCCAAGGAGATGTCTTCGTAGTCATCATAGTGGTCATCCGGTTCATGGGCTTGCTTGGTGCGTGCACGGTGACCTTGACTAGTTGAGCGACGAGGAGCAGCTGGAGGATTGGTGCGGCCTCGACCTCATGGGCGTTGAGCACTTGTGCCCATCTTTCTCTTCCTTTGAGCGAGAGGGACGTCATCCTCATCGGAACCCTCTTGAATCACTTGCTTGCCGGCCCGACCCATCTGAGAGGATGTGCAAGGATTGTAAGAGATGGGTATAAAGAATTAAATTGAATTGACTCAACTCATGAACCTCAGCCCCTGTGACAGGCGCCTGTCGGTACTACCGACCTGGGGTCGGTACTACCGACGGGGCCTGCTACAGTGCGGGAAATCCATGGATTGAGAGATTCAACCAACGAAACGCTACAAGATCATGGGCATGTGTTCTAGGATGAACAAGAAGATGATTCTCTAAGACATTCCTCCTAGAAACAACTATATTGGGAGATTGAGCAATGGGGATTTTGAATGAGATACCTTGAGCGTTCCCGCGCGAATCGAGGAACTCCCGGCGAGGATTGGATGTTTCGAGGGGTGGAGAATCCAATAGATAGCCTAGCTTGAAGTTCCCATGGTCGGATTTTGAGTTCCCCTCGAAGATTTGAGAGAGGAGTATGAGGAGGGGCGGCAACGGTAATGAAGAGGAACCCTAGAATCGGTCTGGCTCGATGGGTATTTATACCCCTGCGGGGTTTATCGGTAGTTCCGACAGGGGGCCGGTACTACCGGGGGTCCAAAGAAATTCAACCCGTGAGTCCATATCGGTATTACCGACTGTGCGTCGGTTCTACCGAGGGTCCCACCGGTAGTACCGATGGGGTGTCGGTACTACCGTGGATTTGCAGAAATCCAACAGTAGAGGCATATCGGTACTTCCGGCCTTGTGTCGGTAGTACCGTGACTTTTCGAAATTCCAACAGTGAAGGCTTACCGGTACTTCCGACCTTATGTCGGTAGTACCGTGGATCTTTAAGATTTTGAAGATTGGATTGGAAGAACAGCAGAAAGAGATAGATAGAAATAGCTATGGACATGTAGAACAACCATAATATTTGGTGATTAGACACAATCAAACATGCAAAGCAATAATCACCAAACTTTATGGAAAGAACCAAGTTTTGTAAGACACACACAAAGAGTAGAAAATAAAACATTTTTCTCTCTATCTAGGCATCAAACAATTTGTGTGCAACAAGTCAAGCCAAGTTACGAGAATCCAAGATGTTTAGCTCACTTCTCAAAGCACAAAACCTTTGCTCGTCTAGAGGCTTAGTGAAGATATCGGCAAGTTGCCTCTCGGTGCTCACATGACGTAGAGCAATATCTCCCTTAGCCTCATGATCCCTTAAGAAATGATGTCGAATATCTATATGCTTTGTTCTAGAGTGTTGGACCGGATTGTTTGCTAGCTTGATGGCACTCTCATTGTCACACAAGAGTGGAATCTTACTAAACTCACAACCGTAATCACTCAACGTTTGCTTCATCCACAAGAGTTGTGCACAACAAGCACCGGCTGCCACATACTCGGCTTCGGCCGTGGACAAAGCAACCGAATTTTGCTTCTTTGAGCTCCACGACACCAAAGACCTACCAAGAAATTGGTAAGTCCCAGTTGTGCTCTTTCGATCTACTTTGCAACCGGTATAGTCCGAATCGGAATAGCCAAGCAAATCAAAAGTGGAGCCCTTGGGATACCACAAGCCAAGGTTAGGAGTGTGCACCAAATATCTAAAGATTCTCTTAACGGCTATTAAATGACACTCCTTAGGATTAGCTTGAAATCTTGCACATATGCACACACTAAGCATTATATCGGGCCTAGATGCACAAAGGTAAAGGAGGGAGCCAATCATGGAGCGAAATACCTTTTGGTCGACCGACTTCCCTTTTTCATTGAGATTAAGATGTCCATTTAGTGCCATGGGCGTCTTGATGGGCTTGGAATCGGCCATATCAAACCTCTTTAGCATATCCTTCACATACTTGGTTTGACATAGAAAAGTCCCTTCCTTCAATTGTTTGATTTGAAACCCAAGGAAGAACTTCAATTCACCCATCATAGACATCTCGAATCTCTTGGTCATGATCCTACTAAACTCTTCACAAAATTTATCATTAGTAGACCCAAAGATAATGTCATCAACATAAATTTGGCATACAAAGATATCATTTCCATTTCTTTGAACGAAGAGAGTAGAATTGGCTTTGCCTATCTCAAAACCGTTCTTGAGAAGAAAATCCTTAAGGCATTCATACCATGCTCTAGGAGCTTGCTTGAGCCCATAGAGCGCCTTATGGAGCTTGTACACATGGTTGGGAAAGTTTGGATCTTCAAAGCTTGGTGGTTGATCAACATATACATCTTCTTGGAGAGGTCCATTCAAAAATGCACTCTGACATCCATTTGATGAAGCTTGAAATCATGATGAGTAGCATAGGCCAAAAGGATACAAATTGATTCAAGCCTTGCTACCGGTGCATAGGTCTCTCCAAAGTCCAAGCCTTCAACTTGAGTGTACCCTTTGCCAACGAGCCTTGCCTTGTTCTTCGTGACGACACCAAATTCATCTTGCTTGTTCCTAAAGACCCATTTGGTGCCGATCACATTTTGCTTTGGTCTTGGCACCAACTCCCAAACTTCATTTCTCTTGAAGTTGTTCAACTCTTCCTCCATGGCAATAATCCAATCCGGGTCCTCAAGAGCTTGTTCCACACTAAGAGGTTCCAAAGAAGAGACGAACGAGTAAAATGCACAAAAATTTGACAATCTTGAGTGAGTTGTTACCCCTCTTTGGATACTCCCAAGTATGTTGTCAACGGGATGATCCGGTTGAACCATTTGATGTACTCTTGGGTGTGGTGCTTGAGATTGACGTTGAATGGGTCCATCATCATCTTCATCTTGTGGAGCTTCTTCTTGAGCTTCACCACCTTGTTCTCCCCCTTGATCAAAGCCCCGTCCATGATCGTCACCATGAACTTGACTTTCATCTTGATGAACTTGAGAACTTGGTGGTTCCACTCTTGTTGATGATGATAGATCTTGATTGCTTGTGTCACCCGGAGCTTGAACTTGAGCCTCACGAGGCTTCACTTCACCGGTCCCCATTCTAAGGATTGACACACTTGGGGGTTCTTCATCATCTACAAGGTTTTCACTAACTTGCTCTCGTTGAGAGCCGTTGGATTCATCAAATTTCACGTCTACCGTGGTCTCAACACAACCGGTGGTTTTGTTGAAAACACAATAGGCATGTTCGTTAGTTCCATAACCAATGAGAAAACCTTCATCAACCTTGGATGCAAACTTTGAGGCCTTGGGTTTCTTGTTAAGTATGTAACACTTACACCCAAAGACCCTAAAGTAGTGCACACTAGGCTTCTTACCGGTGATGATTTCGTAGGGGGTCTTGTTCAAGTACTTGTGGAGGTAGAGGCGGTTGGCGGCATGGCATGCGGTGTTGATGGCTTTCGCCCAAAATGAGTCCGGAGTCTTGTACTCATCAAGCATTGTCCTTGCCGCTTCAATCAACGTACGGTTCTTGAGGTGTTGAGGTGTATATGGAGCGGAAAGTTCATGCTTGATGCCTTCTTCATCGAGGAACTCTTCAACTTGAGTGTTCCTAAACTCCGAGCTGTTGTCACTTCTTATGTTCTGGACCTTGAGCTCGAACTCATTTTGAACTCTTCTAATAAACTTCTTGACCACTCCCTTTGCTTCACTTTTATCTTGCAAAAAGAATACCCAAGTGAATCGGGAAAAGTCATCAACAATTACTAAACCATATTTGTTACCACCGATGCTTATGTAGGCAATTGGTCCAAACAAGTCCATGTGTAGTAGCTTCAATGGTCTTGATGTTGATAGGATGTTCTTGGCGGGATGATGCGCTCCAACTTGCTTTCCCGCTTGACAAGCACTACATAACCTATCTTTCTCAAAAACAACATTTATTAGTCCTAGGATGTGCTCGTCTTTTTGAAGTTTGGCCAAGTTCCTCATGCCAACATGGGCTAGTCGGCGATGCCATAGCCAACCCATGTCGGATTTTGCCACTAAGCAAGCCTTAGGGTCCACCTTTACTTTTGTGAAGTCCACATAGTAAAGCTTTCCCCTTAGGTGACCCGCAAAGACAATAGAGGAATCCTCACTTCTAGAGACGGTCACACCCTCTTTGGTAAAGAGACAATTGTAGCCTTTCTCACAAAGTTGTGAAACCGACAACAAGTTGTACCCTAAACCTTGCACATGAAAAACATCTTCAATTGAATTTGTTGTTGAGATAGCAATTTTACCTAGACCGACCACATCTCCTTGACCATTGTCTCCATAGATGATAGTTTCCGTAGGGTTGTCATAATGATCAAGGGATGCAAATAAGCCTTCATCTCCGGTCATATGATTAGTGGCACCACTATCAATCAACCATGCGCTTCCACCGGAGGAGTAGGCCTACAAAACAAGTTTAGGCTTTTGGTTTAGGTACCCAAAAGGATTTGGGTCCTTGGAGGTTAGAAGCATAAACTTTTGGAACCCACACACTCTTCCTCATAGACTTCTTTGTGTAGGCCCCAACATACTTGACCACCATTTTACCAATGTGGTCCAAGGTCACAACATAGTCACAAGTGTAGTTGGGAGAGGGCTTGTGTTCAACCACATTCTTCGATGCCTTCGATGGAGAATTAACCCCACCATTCCCTTTTTTGATGTTCACAATCTTTGGCTTGTCCTTTGTTGTGGTGGAGGTGGTGACTCCATGGGCAATATCCATAATAGTGTTGAGGTAGCCTCCCTTATTCCATAAGGGGATCTCATGCCCTTTAACCACCACCCTACCATTGACCTTGTTGTTCTTGTAGTACCCAAGTCCTTGCTTGTAAACCACCTTAGGGATGGACTTGGCACCGTTCTTGCCTTGAGTGATCAACATGTTCAATCGGGCTATTTCTTTGTCTTTGCTGTTGATTGTTTCCTCAAGCCTTGCATGGTTAGTCTTGAGAGCATTTATATCAACATTAGAGTAAATAGAACAACCTTTGCTAGTGGAGGCACTAGAGTCAAGTGTTGCCTTAGAATTGGCTTTGGTGCTTTCCCAAAGGGTACTATAGTTTGCCTTAAGATTTTTATGTTTATCCATCAAGCATGAGGAGCTTGATTGAAGCTCACTATGAGTAGCCTTTAGGGAAGCTAGAGATTCATTTTCCAAAGTGTAATCCTTTGACATCCTCTTGTTGGAGTCATTAGCCAAGGACAAGTCCGTGGTCAACTTCTCCACCTTAGCTTTCTCTTCGGCAAGGATTTTCTCTAGAGCAAGGTTTCTTTCCTTTTCACGGATAAGCAAGTCTTCTTGCTCATGGAGAATCTCCTTCTTTTCCTCTAATTTGTCCAAAAGCTTTTTAATTTCTTTATGGCCCTTTTTACCAAATTGCTTTATCATGTTTGCCTCCATTTATTTTTCCTTATCTAGGTTGTCTATGTCATTACTAGGTGTGGAAGATGATAAGGTGAGAGAGGATGAGGTGGTTGACTCTTGTACCTTGCTCCCTCTTGCCATGAGACAAAAGTGAGAGTTGTCCTCATCGTCGGAGAAGTTGTTGAAGAGGCGTGGTGAAGATGCTCCTTGTGCCATGGCAAGTGTTGCCATGCCTTTCTTCTTTGGTGTTTCATCTTCATCACTTGAGTCCCATTGTTGACCCACGTGAGCACGCCATTGGTACTTGTTCTTGTACTCTTTGCTCTTCTCCTTGTACTTCTTCTCTTCCTCATTCTTGTCCTTGCTCTTGTTCTTGGGACACTCGGTAATGAAGTGTCCATACTCTCCACACTCATAGCATTTTCTTTGTGACTTCTTCTTTCTATCATCACCACCTTTCCTTGATGCCTTGGACTTCAAGAACTTCTTGTACTTTCTTATGGCAAAGGCGGTTTCTTCATCCGTGCTTCCTTCCTCACTTGAATCTTCATTCTTAGTCTTGGAAGTCTTCGGCTTCAATTCCACCACTTCACTAGAGCTAGCATTGAGGGCTAGACTCTTGTTCTCCTTCAATGTAAGTGACTTCTCCACGTCTTGATCAACTAGCTCTTGATGCAAGATCTCACCAAGAAGTTGATTGGGAGTCATGTTGTGATAGTTCGGATCTCTTCTTATCATAGTTGCTAGGTTTGGATTCTTCGGTGTGAAGGCTCTTAGCAACTTCTTTGTGACCTTCTCATCATCCCAATCATTGCTTCCTAGGGCTTTGATGTCCGAGACAAGAAGTATTAGCATATCATACATTTCCCTCACGATCTCTCCATCCTTCATGACGAAAAGCTCAAGCTCTCCGTGAATCAAGTCGATCTTGCCTCTTCTCACATGATCGGTACCCTCATGTGCCTCCTTGAGTGTATCCCAAATCACCTTGGCAATTTGGATGTTCCGGACTTTGTTGAACTCTTGAGCACATAAGGATCCTATGATTACTCTTGTTGCTTGCACGTTGCGGTGGAGGTCTTGCTCATGCTCAAGTGTGAGAGCTTCTCCTTCGGCGGGGATTGTCACACCTACAACCACAATCTTCCAAAGAGAAGGGTGAAGCGCGTAGAGGTGCATTTGCGTATCATAAGCCCATTTGGGATAGTCTTTCCCATCGAAGTGGGGAGGCTTTCCCAAATGTACGGAATAAAATTTTTCGTTAGGATTGTTGCCCGTAAGTTGTCCGTAGTGGAATTGCACTTCATAGTAGCCGGAGTGGGAATGCTTTGCTTGCTCCTTCTTGATCATCTTCTTGAGGAGCTTCTTGGCCATCTTCTTGGTCTTCTTCTTAGCTTTTCTTCTCTTCTTCGCCACCTTCCTTGCTGCATCATCATCATCCTTGACATCTTCATCACTTGAGTCGGAGTCCGAGTCGGAGTCGGATGAAGAGTCATCGGAGCTTTCTCCGTTGGAACGGCTTGGGGCCTTCCCGGTGACGTCTTGGGCTGCCTTAAGCCCTTTCTCTTGAGCTTCCTTGGCAGCGATTTCTTCGGCGGATTGGTTGTCTCCACTCCCCGACATCTTGATCCCTTAGCGGTTAAGCCTAAATCAAAGGATTAGGATCTGATACCAATTGAAAGGACCTTGTGATGCCTAGAGGGGGGTGAATAGGATCACTTCAAATTTCTGAAACAATTGCAGCAGTTAAAACTCCTGTCGGTACTACCGAGGGGTCGGTACTTCCGGTACTGGGTCGGTACTACCGACAGTTCAGAGAGACTTAGGACGAAATTTGAAATGTAAATCGATTCTAGCAATTCTACTTGAATCAAGAGTTTAGATTAGAAGCTAAGAACCTCCTACAACCGAAGATATGAGTTGGAACACAACCAATAGATAGATCGGGCACAAACAAGTTCTAGGGTTAGAGAAAGACAAGGAAATCAAGCAAGCAAAGGAGACACAAGATTTAATCCGAAGTTCACTCCCACAAAGGAAGCTACGTCTCTGTTGAGGATCCCACAAAGGGAGGGCTATCACCAAGAGCCTCTTTTCATCACCCAATCCCCACAAAGGAAGATTGGTGCTCACTAAGAATTCTCCACCAAGGAGAGGGTAATACAAACGATCTCGGGTGCTCCACACCAAGAGGGCACTCAACGGGAGACGCCTAACCGTCTAGAAGCAAGCTTCAAGAGTAACAAACGCGAATCGATGCTCAGAGGTGCTTCAAGTGCTCTTGAGATGAGGGAATTCGAAGGGGCTCTCAAAGCTTCTCTAACTCTCACTAGGAATAACTCCTCTACCCAAATCCTAGCTCAAAGGAATCAAGTCTTGGCTCTAGGAGGGAGGAGAGAAGTGGAGTGAATGCTCAAGAGAGTGTTTGTCCCATGGTTGGTCAGCAATGAGTGAGGAGGGAGATGGGGGTATATATACTAAGCGCTGAAAACTAGCTGTTACTGTGCACTTACGGCACTTATCGGTACTTCCGACACGGGGTCGGAACTACCGATGGGTGCCGGAGAAACCCAACAGTGAAGCCATATCGGTATTACCGACCCGGGGTCGGTACTACCGAGGCCCTGGCTTAAACTCGCCAGTGAAGCCTTATCAGTACTACCGACCCAGGGTCGGTACTACCGACAGGCTGAGAATTGAGGGAAAGAGGAGCAAATGTGTACGTGTCAACTCGGGTTCCTTCTCACTCACTTAGGTCACCTCCTTAAGCACTTTTAGCATCTCTTGGCAGTCAATTCGTATCCCCCTTTATAGTACGGTGTTTCCTATACTCAAATTCAAAAACAAAATTAAATTAAGCCTTGACTTGAGTTGAGAACGCCGAATTGGAGTTGGGGGCCTTCTTTTGGTCAAAACCATGATTTTCAATAAAGTAAATCCTGCACACATCTTATTCAACGATTAAATACAACAAATTGTGTTTGTCACCATCACCAAAACAATTAGGGGCCAAGATGCACTTTCAGTTACGAAGCTGCGGTAGCTTCGGTAGGAGGCGATGACGTCGCTTTAGCAAAATCCTTCATTATCGCATGCGAAGGCCCGGTGCTTAATTGGTATTCACTTTTGCCACCACACTCGGTGTATAGTTGGCGCGATCTGAAAGCCAAATTCCTCCAAGTCTTCCAAGTTTTTCATCATACAACCACAAGAACAGCAGATTTATATCAGTGCAAGCAAAGAGACAAGGAACTGCTAGCAGAATTCGTGAGAAGATTCATGCAGCTAAAATCTCAAACTCCGGAGGCAGATGACAAAGCAACCATCTCAGCTCTCATAAGTGGTTTGACTCCGGGACAAACGGCCGGTCATTTCAACAGATTAGACCCCAAATCAATGGATGGATTATTTGAAGAATTGGAAAAATATTGCAAATCTGATGAAGACCACAAAAGAAGAGTGGCAGAAAGGTACCAACAAAGGCAATCCCAGAGAGGCAACAACTGGAACGGAAATCAACCCATCATGAATGTGCAAGACAATTCATCAAACAATCCGTCACAAGCTCAAGATTACCACAACCAGAACTCTCAGCGAGGTGGCCATTCCGGAAGAGGAAAAGGAAGAGGTCGAGGAAGAACACCTTCAAAACTACAAAACCATGACAACAGAGATCCACACTTTCAATGCATATATCATGGTAGAGGGCACAGCACGGAAGCATGCCCAGAAACTCAGAAGAACTTCCAAAGAATCCAGGAACAACAACGCGTGGCCCTGATAACAGCCACACAACCCAAACAAGTCCAACACACTTACTGGCAACAACAATACTTTCCTCAAACCCAACCTCTTATCCAATCACATCAAACGGCCTGGCAACCTTCGCCACAATTCTACCCACAAACTCATTTTCCATCACCACAACCTTCGCAATAATTTTTCCATCAACCCTCAATTCCACAAAACCAAACTCCGCAACAAACCTTCCCACAAACCCAAGCCATACAAGTTATCGAACAAGCCCAGCCAATCCAAGCAAAAGAAACTCTGCCACCACCCCCAGCCCAAGTTCCAAAAACCGAGTGTTGACACATCTTATCCTATATTTTTATAAGTCAACTAAACATGAAAAAAGGGCATAAATGGTAATATCAACTTAGAATAGGGTGCCACTAACAGTTTTTCTGGAGATTTGGTAAATTATATAAATCCAGGAACCATTCGGGAAAAGTGCTAAAAGAATCAAATCTAGAAGACTCCAGAAGGCTCCGGAACTCAACGTGACTTGGCACCCAAGAAAGAAGCATCTAGAAGAAGAGACGGACCACCTGGCCGAAGTGGGCCCCGAGGGGGGCCCACCCCAGCCCGATCGGCCTGGTGGTGGGGCCGGTCGGCCTCCCCCGGGCGCCACCTCAGCCCTACTTCCAGAAGGTTCTTCCACCACCTATGAGGATCAATCTAAACCACTTGTTAGGTCGGTTTGATCAAACGGCGCACGTCTACCCCTCAGGGCTATATAAGCAGCCCCCCTGCCCCCTGGCAGAGGCATCTGGAAACCTGAGTTTGCATACACCAGATCAAGTCATCAAATCAGAGATACTACGCCCTAGAAACACCATATAGCAGAGTAGCTAGCTAGTCTAGATCTAGGAGGAGGCAAGGCGTCTACTTGGCTCCTGATCATCTAGAGGCTGATCGAGATACTGATCTAGCTTCGCTCTTGTAAGTTCTTATCTAGTTCCTTACATTTGTTATATAGACATATGTTCTTATCAATGATTATATTCGACATTATATGCTTTGGTGTTTATTATGATTACATGTTTAGCATAGTTGATTTGCCTTTATATTCATGTATGGAGTCGTATAGCCCTCACCTAGATCATTTGTTAACATGGGTGAACGGTAAAGACAGTGTAAGCGTGGTGCTTATATTGTATTTATCTGCGATTGCACCCTATATGCTGGGTCGTGTGGTAGATCGTGGTGGTGACAGCACTATTGAGTCCTTCGCAGTCCACCCCCCGTGTATAGGACTAGTGGAGCCTTATACTGTTTGGGTTGTTTCAAGTTTCGGTCTTGATCCTCCTGGATAGTCTCCCCATGCATTGATATAATAGTTCTTCTTCCATGATTGTTAAATGTTTGCACTAATCATAGTTTGCACTGACATATAGTTTAGAGTTACCGAGGAGTATCCTCTCTAACTAGACTTTGCTATGTTTCTCTTGCTATAATGACACTTTCTAGCTGCTCATGATGTTATGACTTGAACAATGCTATCAATATCTTTATCTTTATGTGACTTACCCCTGTTTATAGCAATTGATATATTTTGGCCACTCTACATTATAAAACTGAGAGATGAGCATGTATTAGCTATTATGGATTAGAAAGACTTCTTTCCCTGTGGTAGAATATAAATACGATACCTGGTTTTACTCCTGGTTAAAATGCTACAATGGTATATTCATATCTGTGCGCTTGCGGATTCCCAGTTTATATATATCTTCTTTTCTAGAGATCCAAGGCATATGTAAGAGTACCATATCCATGCGTTTTCTGGCACACCAGTCAGGGCTGACAACCTATATCGAGTTGTGCTATGAATCGTGTCGGAGTTCACCTTTTAGTTTAATCTGAAAGCAACATCTGATATACACTTAGCATCATGTTAAGATATACCTTTGCATTTCTGGTGCCGTCGATAGAGATGGATCTTATATCCGTTTCTAGTCGATGACGTTAGCAATGTCAACAAGCATTTTTGGCGCCGTTGCCGGGGAAAGAAAGTCTATAGCCTAGATGAAAAAGTTTCAGTAATAGCATGCATGCATCTCTCACACATAATGTATCGAGAACCCAAATTATCATTGCTTAAACAGGCTTACCCTTGTTCTTTCCACTTTTGTCTATCTTATTTCAGGGTAATGTATGAATAAGAATCTTCCAGAAGACTTCGTTTCAGATCCAGAGAAAATCTTAAGGAAGGCAAGGTCAAAGCTCAGGTCTCCTGATTCTCGGCCCACGACTTCTGCCTTGGGAGATTCAACAGCGCGAAGCTTAACACCCACGTTTGAAGTAATGGCAAACAAGTCCCTACGCGAATATTCCGCACCGACCCCGGACAACATTCGTACCGGTCCGACAGTCGCTGTAGGAAATGCTGCTTTTGAGCTCAAGCCTGCGCTGATCAACATGGTACAAGCTAGCCAATTTTGTGGAAAAGCTCATGAAGATGCCATCAAACACTTTCAATATTTCTTGGAGATATGTAGCACCTTCACGATCAAAGATGTGCCAAGTGATGCAGTCCTACTTCGTTTATTCCCATTCTCACTATTGGGGCGAGCGAAGCAATGGTTTTACTCCAACAAAGACAAATTTACAACTTGGACATTGTGTTCTACTGCCTTTCTGGCAAAGTTCTTTCCTATAGGCAAAACCAATGCCTTACGGGGGAAAATTTCGAGTTTCCAGCAGCAACACGAGGAATCTGTTCCTGAAGCATGGGAGCGCTTTTAAGACTACATTTCAGAATGCCCATATCATGGAATGGAAAACTGGTTGCTCTTGCAGACCTTCTACCACGGGCTCTCTACCAACACCTGTGAAATGATGGATGCTGTAGCTGGAGGTGCTTTCCTGTCCCTTACACTTACTCAAGCTACTAACCTTGTGGAAAAGATGGCGTCCAATCAAACTTGGAACGAGGAACGTCAACCCCACAAGAAAGAAAGAGGAATGCACCAGCTCAAGGAGGTAGACATGCTGTCTGCCAAAATGGATTTACTGATGAAGAGGCTTGAAGACAAAGCCCCTGAGAAGAAGGAAGTCATGCAACTCTTCGAATCCCGTATGACCTGTGAAGAGTGTGGAAACACTGGACACTCAGGGAGTCAATGCCCTCAGCTGGAGGAGGACGTGAACTACATCAACAATAACAACCAATATCGTCCCCAGCAGAATCAAGGATGGACTCAGTAGAGGACCAACTACCCAGGTAACTATTCAGGTAATTATCAAGGTAATAATTCTTCCAATAATTTCTCACCTTTAAGAGACTTAGTCCAAAACCAGGGTAGAATTATGGATAATCTGTCCAAGAAGTTAGCTTCCAATGATAAAATGCTCGAAACTATTAGTAATAAAATGGAAAGCTTTTCTTCTGCCATCAAGAACCAACATAGCTTTAATAAAATGCTAGAATCTCAGATTTCTCAGCTGGCATCATCTGTTCCCACGGCTAACCCAGGTAAGATTCCGGGCCAGCCGGAAGAATTAGAATCTGCAAATCTTGTCGATATCTATTCTGCAGATCTGTGTTCGAGTAAGACAGAAGAAGGCCCAAGATGGACTGACTGGGGCATGCCCGCCAAAAGAGTAGATCCAGGAAGGCCCATCATCACCATCACTATTGGAGCCTACACCTTCAAGAATGCACTTTGTGACTTTGGGTCTAGCGTCAACATAATGCCTAAGGTAATATATAAGAAAATCATTGGTTCACCTTTATTGTATACAACCATGTGCTTGCAGCTTGCAGACCTGTCACTACGCTACCCCGAGGGCATCCTAAACGACGTATGTCTGGGGGTAGGACGCTCCTACGTGGCTGCCGACTTCGTTGTTGTTGAGACCGGGGGAAGTGAGAACGCTCCAATCATTTTGGGACGTCCTTTCCTTGTCACAGCCAAAGCCATCATCTACGCCGATGCCGCTAAGATCGTCTTCACCATCAATGGGAGAAAGGAGAGATTCAATTTCAAGAACAAGATCCTAAAAGCTCTTGCACACCCCCGATATCCTTACCCCCAAGAACACGAGCCAGTTGTCGAGAAGAAGAGAAGAGATATAAGGAGGAATAAGAAGAACAATCGACCTCAACCGCATGTGGAGGAAGTTTGGATGATCAACACGATTCAATCAGAGAATTAGAACCTGTTCCCTTCACCATTACTGCCAAAGCTTGAAGACCCTGGAGTTCCATCAATCCACTGCTCCATCAATCAATGGAACTTCCAGCGAGTTGTCTGCGACACGGGATCGGGCACCAACCTAATGTCTAAGGTAACCTACGAATTAATATATGGTGACCTGCCTTTGTATTCCACATATATAATGTTGCAGATGGCGGATCAATCACAACGGTTCCCGGAAGGAATTGCACGAGATGTACCTGTCAAGATAAAGGACCACTATGTCATGACTGACTTTTTAGACATAGACATGGGAGATGAGCAAGATCCTCCCATCGTGCTTGGAAGACCGTTCCTGAACACAACAAGAGCAATCATCTACATTAGGACTGGCGAGATCCACTTCCAGTTCAGAACTGAAAAGGTACGCTGCTACTTCAATACTTATACTGATCCTGAGCAGCCCAAGAAGAACAAAACGCGGAGACGCATTCAGAAATTACAACGCAAGCTGAACACAAAGTTGACGGATGTCAAGAACATTGAAGAAGAGATCAAGGAGAAGTCCGCTCAGCTTCTACCAACCCAGTATTCTAAACCTGTTACTCCAGAAAGGTCTCCACCGAAGAAACAAGTTTGGAGGAAGAAAGATCAAAGTACACCTTTGGAAGACCAATCACTACCCGCGTCATCAACTGATCAATCAATGGCCACTACATCTACGCCATGGGAGTAAGTGCTCTAAACTCTCGCCGAGAGGTAACTCGGTATTTATCTTTATATTCTGCACTACATATTTTAGCATGTTTATTTCCCTATACCTGCATTGAAAAAAATCATAAAAATATTTTCTGCTTTTGCATTCTTTAAGGCCCCATGTACTCCGTACCGTGGCGGCTTAAAAAAAATAAATAAAAAAATGCATTCACATGTTTTTGTTTTAGCATCCCCTTTGCATATAAAAATTCACAAAAAATATGTGGGCACATGAAGGTCCACACATTTCAGAAAAACCCAAAAAGAAGTGGGCACATGAAGGCTCACAGCATAATCCTAGAATTTGTTCCTTCGGGTATGTGCGAGACTAATATTTATAGGGAGAATTTAATAAGGACCTGAAGGCAAACAAGTTCCAAGGATGAATCAAGAATCACTTCAAGATCCAGCTTGGGGGAGAGCACCCCTAGTTATCATGATAAGTATCACTATCCTATGTTTTTAGCTAGTTATTTGAGTATTAGTTAAAGTTCTTAGTTTGAATAAAATGCTAAAGTCTGCTAGTTGGCTTTTCTCTTTAATAATGATCTTGATGATATATGCTTGGAGATGATGAATAGTTGCTCCGCCATAATCCCTTTTAAAGTGCTTAGTTTTCAGACCTAGATTCTCCTGAAGCTTGAATGCTTAATTTGCTCTAAACCCAAAACCTGTGCAAGTACATGCTTAATCTGAGTCTAGGCTTTGAAAGATGATTCATGAAAAGTTGAGTTGCTATTGATCATTTTCCTAGAGAAGTTTGATTCCTGGATTTATCTTAAAAATCATGAAATTTTATATGATGAGTTCCTGTGTCTATGATCCTTAAGAGCTTGTCATACACATCAAGATCATTCCATTCCACCATTTATGCTGCTTCTGACATGGAAGTACGCATTTTCCATCAAGCCATATAGCTCATGCAACTCTAGGATATATCTCTCTCAATGTTAAAAAGGATTCTGGGGCTACATTCGAAAAAAAAGAAAAGAAAAGAGAGGAAAAAAAAGAGAAAAGAGAGGAAAAAGTGAGAAGAGAGAGGGAGAGAAAAGGACAAGTGTCATACTAGGCGAGAAGGGCCTACCTCCCTAAAAAAATAAAAAATAAATTTAGAGATGAATAATGGACACGTGTCCGAGGGCGAGTAGAGCCCACATCTCTAAGGAGAGAGAAAAATGGACAAAAGTCCGGGGCGAGTAGAGCCCACCTCTCCAAGAATGGAAAGCCCAGATCTTAAAAATCTTAGAAAGAGAGATATAGTCCAAGAGCTAGGCTAAAAGGCTTACCACCTTTCACCCTCATCCATCCAACACTATCATCCATACATATCTTGCCAAGTGTGACTCCATGCTTGAGAAGGTCATACACAGGATCTCTGAGTTTTATCTGAAAAATGTGCAAAACCCCAGGATGATAGCTGATCAAAGAATTTGAGATATACTGCTTGACTTGATTGTTTTGTCTTTTATTTGCTCAAGATTTATGAAAAGGCTATGCTTAAAGGTTGAAGGTAAGAGAGAGCAATCTTGTTGAGGAGAATTGGTTTTGAAAACCATAGTACTTTGAGGTGTGAAAGCGTTGTAGCAACTCCTGATCCTGCTAAAGCATATCTTTGCTAGGGACTAGCAAAGGGTAAGCTTGGGGGAGTTTGTTGACACATCTTATCCTATATATTTATAAGTCAACTAAACATGAAAAAAGGGCATAAATGTTAATATCAACTTAGAATATGGTGCCACTAATAGTTTTTCTGGAGATTTGGTCAATTATATAAATCCAGGAACCATTCGGGAAAAGTGCTAAAAGAATCAAATCTAGAAGACTCCAGAAGGCTCCGGAACTCAACGTGACTTGGCACCCAAGAAAGAAGCATCTAGAAGAAGAGACGGACCACCTAGCCGAAGTGGGCCCCGAGGGGGGCCCACCCCAGCCCGATCGGCCTGGTGGTGGGGCCGGTCGGCCTCCCCTGGGCGCCACCTCAGCCCTACTTCCAGAAGGTTCTTCCACCGCCTATGAGGATCAATCTAAACCACTCGTTAGGTCGGTTTGATCAAACGGCGCACGTCTACCCCTCAGGGCTATATAAGCAGCCCCCCTGCCCCCTGGCAGAGGCATCTGGAAACCTGAGTTTGCATACACCAGATCAAGTCATCAAGTCAGAGATACTACGCCCTAGAAACACCATATAGCAGAGTAGCTAGCTAGTCTAGATCTAGGAGGAGGCAAGGCGTCTACTTGGCTCCTGATCGTCTAGAGGCTGATCGAGATACTGATCTAGCTTCGCTCTTGTAAGTTCTTATCTAGTTCCTTACATTTGTTATACAGACATATGTTCTTATCAATGATTATATTCGACATTATATGCTTTGGTGTTTATTATGATTACATGTTTAGCATAGTTGATTTGCCTTTATATTCATGTATGGAGTTGTATAGCCCTCACCTAGATCATTTGTTAACATGGGTGAACGGTAAAGACAGTGTAAGCGTGGTGCTTATATTGTATTTATCTGCGATTGCACCCTATATGCTGGGTCGTGTGGTAGATCGTGGTGGTGACAGCACTATTGAGTCCTTCGCAGTCCACCCCCCGTGTATAGGACTAGTGGAGCCTTATACTGTTTGGGTTGTTTCAAGTTTCGGTCTTGATCCTCCTGGATAGTCTCCCCATGCATTGATATAATAGTTCTTCTTCCATGATTGTTAAATGTTTGCACTAATCATAGTTTGCACTGACATATAGTTTAGAGTTACCGAGGAGTATCCTCTCTAACTAGACTTTGCTATGTTTCTCTTGCTATAATGACACTTTCTAGCTGCTCATGATGTTATGACTTGAACAATGCTATCAATATCTTTATCTTTATGTGACTTACCCCTGTTTATAGCAATTGATATATTTTGGCCACTCTACATTATAAAACTGAGAGATGAGCATGTGTTAGCTATTATGGATTAGAAAGACTTCTTTCCCTGTGGTAGAATATAAATACGATACCTGGTTTTACTCCTGATTAAAATGCTACAATGGTATATTCATATCTGTGCGCTTGCGGATTCCCAGTTTATATATATCTTCTTTTCTAGAGATCCAAGGCATATGTAAGAGTACCATATCCATGCGTTTTCTGGCACACCAGTCAGGGCTGACAACCTATATCGAGTTGTGCTATGAATCGTGTCGGAGTTCACCTTTTAGTTTAATCTGAAAGCAACATCTGATATACACTTAGCATCATGTTAAGATATACCTTTGCATTTCTGGTGCCGTCGATAGAGATGGATCTTATATCCGTTTCTAGTCGATGACGTTAGCAATGTCAACACCGAGCAAAACAATTCCCAAATCTCTTCAAGGGCCTTACCATCCTTCGGCATGATCTTGCCAATAACCGGAGGCTCTTCTATGGAATTCGAAACCAAGAAGCAAAGAAACGATTACTACAGACAGGTCAATATAATCATTGACGATGGTCCAGCAGCAAGGCCAGAATGGGCAAAGGTTCTAATAACGATTTCAGGCTGAAATCAGCTTCCCACAATGACGCAATGGTCGTTGAAGTTAACGTTGTTGGCTGGATTATAGGAAATGTCTTGATAGACAATGGAAGTTCAGTAGATATAATTTTCACCAGCACCTTCCAACGCATGGGCCTCGCACCTCATATGTTAGCACCACCAGAGAAACCATTGGTTGGTTTTGGAGAAAAACCAATCAGATCCAACGGAAAAATCTCTTTACCGGTGTCGTTTGGAGATCTGGACAACACAAGAACAGAACATATCATGTTCGACGTTGTTGACATGTATTATCCATACAATGCCATCTTCGGAAGAGGATTCATCAACAGATTCGATGCTGTATTCAAACAACTATTCCTATGCATGAAAATCCCAGCTCCTCACGGGGTAATCACAATCTTCGGAGATCAGAATGAAGCAAGAAGAATAGAGCGAGGAAACACTCCTGGGCAACAAAACATCCATCATCTGGCAGATGATCAAGAAAGGCAACAGCCATACTCCGAAGCAAAAAGAGATAAAGAGAAAATTGAAATAAGTGCAGATGGAGAAACAAAGAAGGTATTCTTAGATGGCATGCCAGACAGAGCAGTAACAATTGGGGCAGACCTAAGCCATCAAGAAGAAGAAGAACTAATCTATTTCCTAAATCAAAACAAGGATGTCTTTGCCTGGTCAGCAAAGGATCTGCAGGGTGTTGACCGAGATATCATTGAACACAAGCTCGACACAGATGACAAAATTCATCCAAAGAAGCATAAACTCAGAAAAATGTCAGATGAAAAAGCAAAGGCCGTGAAAGCAGAAATTCAAAGATTACAAGATGCTCAAGTCATCCGAGAAGTAATCTACCCAGCATGGCTGGCCAACACAGTACCGGTCAAGAAGAAGAACGGAAGATGGAGAATGTGTGTGGATTTCACGGATTTGAACAAGGCCTGCAAAAAAGATGATTACCCACTAGAAAGAGTGGACAGAGTAGTAGATGATGCTGCAAACAGCGAAATGTTGTCACTCCTGGACATGTTTTCCGGATATCATCAAGTCAGAGTGAGAAAAGAAGACGAGGAGAAAACTAGTTTCATAACTCCATTCGGAACATATTGTTTCGTGAGAATGCCAGAAGGGCTGAACAACGCAGGATCCACATTCTCAAGAATGATAGCAATTGTGCTGCATTATCAGCTTCGAAGAAACATTCTAGCTTATGTCGACGACATCATCGTCAAAAGCATCAGAAGAGGTGATCACATCAGAGATTTGGCAGAAACATTAGCAAATTTAAGGGCAGCGAACCTCAAATTAAACCCAGAGAAATGCGTATTTGGCATTCAGAAGGGAAAGGTTTTGGGATGCCTAGTGTCAACAAAAGGCATTGAAGCCAATCCTGACAAAATCAAAGCAATCGTAGAAATGCAAGAACCAGCCTCGGTCAAGGACATACAAAAATTGACAGGGAGAGTGGCGACGCTAAACAGGTTCATTCCCAGAGCAGCGAAAAGAAGTTTACCATTCTTCCAGCTCCTCTGAAGCTCCAAGAACTTCCAATGGAGCGAAGCCCAAAGCCAAGCATTCAAGGAACTCAAGGAATATCTGACAAATATGACAAAGCTATGCCCACCAGAGCCAAAGTCACCTCTCCTCCTATACCTCGCAGCTTCCAACTCAGCCGTAAGTGCAGTTCTTGTTCAAGAGAAAGAAGAAAACGGGAAATTAAGGCAAGTACCAGTCTACTTCGCCTCCGAAGCTCTATCAGGATCAAAACTATTTTATTCAGAGCTAGAGAAGATCGCCTATGCAGTTGTCATGGCAGTAAGAAAGCTCAGGCATTATTTTGAAGGACACCAGATTCGTGTTATCACAAACCAGCCTCTAAATGACCTCTTCACAAACAAAGATGCAACTGGAAGAATTGCAAAATAGGCTGCGGAATTGTCTGGATACGTGGTCGATTTTGAAAGAAGGAACGCTATAAAATCCCAAGTTTTGGCTGACTTCGTCGTGGACTAGACTTCACCAATCATGGAAAGCAACAGCTGCGAACAGGTGCCATGGATAATTTATTATGATGGAGCCTGGTGTGGAAAAGGTGTGGGAATTTCAGCAATTGTAACATCGCCCTTGGGTATCAAAATAAGGTATGCAGCAAGACTAGACTTCCCAGATGAAGCAGTCTCCACCAACAATACCACGGAATATGAAGCCCTGCTACTAGCACTAAGAAAAATGAAGGCCTTGCGCCAGCAAACTTTCGTCATCAAATCAGACTCCAAAGTGATTCAAGAACACGTTGAGAAAGAAAGCGAGGCAAGAAATCCAGAACTTATCAAGTATCTAAAGAAAGTTCGAGAAATGGAAAAATATTTCAAAGGCTATACTGTGCAACATACCCCAAGGGCTGAAAACGGTGAAGCAAACAAGCTAGCAAAAGCAGCAGCCCAGAATCAACCTCTACCCCTAGATGTTTTCTTTGAAATTATCACTTCTCCTTCCGTAAAAGAGCAAGAAGAGAGAATGGTGAATGTCATAGAAAACATCGACTGGAGAGCTCAAATCATGGCATTCCTAAGAGATCATTATGAACCTGCAGATGAAACCGAGTTAAACAGGCTCAGGCAAAGAGCAAGGGGCTATGCCATAGTAGATGGAGAGTTGTATAAATCTGGAATTTCTGAGCCCTGGCTAAGGTGCATCACTTCTGAAAAAGGGAAGGAACTTCTAGCGGAAATTCATAGCAGATTCTGCGGAGCCCACATTGGTGCAAGGGCGCTCGCAGGGAAGGCACTAAAACAAGGATTCTTTGGGCCATCCATGGTTATTGATGCGAGAAAGCTAGTTCAAGAGTGTGAGGCATGCCAAAAAACAGCAAGACATCAAAAAGCATCTTCACTCCCGATTCAGCTCATTTCACCATCATGGCTATTGCAAAGATGGGGAATGGATCTAGTGGGACCACTACCCACATCTCAGGGCAATTGCAAATTTGCAGCGGTAGCTGTTGATTATTTCACAAAATGGATTGAGGCAAAGCCACTAGCAAACATCACTGCTACAACTGTTCAGAAGTTCTTTTGGCAGAACATAATCTGCAGATTTGGAGTTCCAAGGGAACTCACAGTGGACAATGGAAAGCAATTTGACTGTTACACATTCAAGGAATTCTGTGGAACCATAGGCACACATGTCAAGTTTTCCTCAGTTTACCACCCTCAATCAAACGGAGCGGTGGAAAGGTAAAATGGAATCATATTCACGGGTGTCAAGAAGTGCTTATTCGATCAAAAGAAGGGCAAATGGGTGGATGAGTTACCTAGAGTCATCTGGTCTCACAATACAACTACTTCAAGAGCTACGGGGTTCACACCTTTTCGCCTACTATACGGTACTGAAGCCATGACACCAGAAGAAATCAAGAATGGAAGCTTAAGAGCCAGCAGAAAAGACGAAAATTCTCAAGAAAAAGAAAAGCTAGAGAAAGACATGATCGAACTAGATATTCTAGAAGCAGCCCAGAACTTGGAGAAATATCAGCAAGAAACCAGAAAGTGGAAAGATAAGAAATTTGTAAGGAAGGAAATCAGAGTCGGAGACTTGGTCATCAAGAAGAAAAAGGATTGGGAAAATCCGGGGAAGCTACAAGAAACTTGGGAAGGGCCATACATAGTGAAAGAAAGCAACAGGCCGGGTTCTTTCCGCCTAACTGATGAACTGGGAATGGAGTTACCACATTCATGGAACGTGGAAAGCTTAAAGAGGTATTATCCTTAAGAAAAAATATATAGAATTATAAATTTAGCTAGGTCGCATTTAAATTAAAAAAATTGTAAAAACCCTGGTCTGTGGATCTATAAATAGTACCGAGGGAGAAAAATAGCTTTATTTTTCCTGCATTTTTTCCTAAAGGGACCGTACTCTTTTCCTTGCAAGGGGAACTCCACCATGGAGGCAAGATTTTTAATGAGGCGGGTCTCGTGTAAATTTCCTTTCTGTCATTAATGAAAGAAATATTCCCCTAAAATTCCTACAGTTATGTTTATATCGTTTCTTTATTCTTGCAAAAGTCCAAACAAATGATGGCCGAGGGCCATGTTCCAAAAGTGTGATTATCCAAGAAAATCACGGAGGCCGAGGGCCATGTTCCAAAAGTGTGATTATCCAAGAAAATCACAGAGGCCGAGGGCCATGTTCCAAAAGTGTGATTATCAAAGAAAATCACGAAGGTCGAGGGTCATGTTCCAAGAGTGTGATTATCCAAGAAAATCACAAAGGCCAGGGCAACGGAAAGTTGCGGCCTTATTCCAAAAAACAGTGATTATCCAAGAAAATCACTGAGGCCGAGGCAACGGAAGGTTGCGGCCACATTCCAAAAAAGTGATTCCCACGAAAATCACAAGAACCAAGGGCAACGGAAGGTTGCAGCCAAAATTCAAAAAAGAACGACCAAGTGATTATTTAATTTTCCCAAGAGGGTACGGATTACATTCCACCCCCATCAAATTTATATAAAGGCATGATGCCAATTATATGAGATTCGCACAGATTTATTTTCGGCAGAAACAAAATTCGCAAGGCGTGTTGAACACAACCAAGAGTTGTCATATCAACACAATTTCCGTCTTAAGTCCATAAAACTGTTTACAAAGTTTTATCGACTTATCCTTAAGAAAGCTTATTCAAAGCTACCGAAGTAATCTTCAAGACTTACCTTCTGAAAAAAGACGACACGCCCTCGCGCTACGAAACGCAAGGAAGGGAGGGTGACGTTTTTTGCAAAAATATTTCTTAAAATTGCTTTTTCGTATCACAAGGGACAGCGTGTCGTTACAACAAATTCTTACAGTACAAAAGAATATTTTACAAAGGAAGTTCTAGTACATGGCCAGGCTTTGAGCCTCGCTGTTCGGCAATATCACAAACATAGGCGAAATCGTCATCCGTGGCCAAGGGGCTAAGGGGCTCCGCCTTCACAAAGCACATTGTGTTTTCTTCAAGCGTCGAAACGGCAAAATCATCTCGAGAAGTAAAAAACCAACCCAGAGGAAAGCTATGCATTGAGAAGTATTCGCAGCAGAAAACCCAAAAATCTCTAAAAGATTTTTCGGGGAAAGCTTCTTTATACAGACGCCAGGAGGCACCACTGGCCATAACACGTTCATGATACATACGAACAGGAATAACGTCCTGCGTAGGCCCCCCTTCAAGGACCTACGAAGGAGTAGGGTGTTACAAATCTTTCCACAATCATCTCAAAGTCTTTAAAAGTCAAGAACATCCTAAATCCTAAACCTGCTCTGTGTCAGCCGGAGCCGCGTCAGGATCAGCAGCATCCAAGCCTTCAGCACTCTTATCACCAACTTCTGCAGCAGCATCATCATCGGGATCCATTTCCAACGCCGCTCGAAGCTCTTCTTGCGCCTCATCTTCCAAAATCTGAAAGAGACAGGCAAAAATGCCCATAAGCAAAAAATGGCGCAGACAAATGAAGAAACCAAGTCATTCTCAAGAGTATCAAGAAGAAGAAAAATACCTTAGCAAGCTTCGCACGGGCAATTTCTTTGGCATATTCCTTGCCACTTACCATCCAAAACTTCTTAACGAAATTCTTCTTAATATTCTTAACATCCTCATTCGCACGAATCATGGAAACACTAGATGTCGAGGGAAATTCAAGACCAGAAGAGCAAAACTTCCCAAGATCAGCACAATCTTTAATTTCCAACAACTTAAGAAGACTCTCGGAGCAGAACGTAGCAGCGAAATCACTGGCGCAACCAATAAGTTCAGGTAGACTTTCAAATTCTTCAACAAGCCAGTTAATAATTGCTACTGGATCCTCAACATCAGGAAAAGGATTTGGCCTAGCTCCGTACTCACCAAGAGCCTCGCTATATTTCTCAAACAAAAGTTCGAAGTTATTTTTAATTTTCTTTTCGCCATCACTCATAATCTTCAACTGATCAGCAAGATCCTTTTCTAGAGAAACAATCCTAAGATCTTTCTCACCATTGGCTTTTGCAAGATCTGCATTCTGCTTCACAGCTTCGGCATTTTTAACCTTAAGATCCGAAATTTGGTTAGCATCACGCTCAATTGTCTTGCGCAATTCTTCAATAATTTTTAAGTCATCCTCATGAGATTTCTGAAGCTTCGCATGCTTAATTTCTAAACTCTTATAGGCGTCATCAGCATGTTTTCTTCCTTCCTTAGCAAGATCAACCATCTCCCTCAAAGTCTTGTTGTGAACTTCAAGTTCCTGAGAAAGTTTCTTCGAAGAGGATAGTTCTTGCTCAAGGATAAGAATCTTGCCTTGTAGCGAAAGAGCGTGGTTCTCATCAGCACGAGTTTTCTCAGAAGAGATTTTGCCAGCAATCACGGATTTCAGACCGAGCGTAGTGCTGATCATTGACAAATCTCTAGCAGGAAGTTTCCGCAGTGCATCTTCAAAAACTGCACACAGCAAGAGGCATAATAAGCAAAACTAAGGTACGGTGAAGGAAAGTAAACACAAGTCAGAACCAACGTACCTGCAGGATCAAAATAGTTACCAACTTCTTCATGCGCTGATCTCACAATAGCATGAGCATCATCTTGAACCGTCTCTATCCGAGACTCCGGAATTTTTTCTAAGTCTTGAACGGAAAAAGAAGGCTTCTTCAAAGCTTCACCTCCAGATGAGCTCGCGAAGGAAGCAAGCGATCCTGGAGCATTCCATAGCATTTCAAAGCTATAAGGATCATCATCCCTCCCAATCCAAACACCACCAACAAACATTAACTTACCCTTCAGATTTGTTCCAAAGGTCTGATTGTATCCGTAAGTCTCAGCCGAAACTCCACCACTTTCAGGAATATCTTGCCGACCTTGAATAAGAAGTGGAAAGTGAGAAGGAGGACCTCGCTGCACGGTTTTGTCAAGATCAGCCATGAATTTAAGAGAAGCATCACCATCGTTTGTCTTGTCTTCCAAGAGAATAATCCCCTTCTCCAAAGATGAAGCCTCAGAGACCTTGGACGCTTCAAGTTTCTCAGCAACTGCAGGCTTCTTATCTGAAAGAGATTCAATATCAACAAAAGTACTCTCTGAGGAAGGAGAACACACCACACGGCCCGGAACCACCTCACAACAAAACAAAGAATCATCTGATTTTGGGTTGTCATCTTCATCATCATCAGACAGAGCAGACGCAACGCGAGCACGAGGCTTGGAGGAAATAACCTTCTTACTTCCTTTCTTTTTCTTCAAATCTGCCAAGACTGCTGCCGCTGTTTTTTTAGTTTCAGAACTGCGAGGCGGCGAGGATGAGCTCCCGGAAGTCAGCTTCCTCTTCTTGGACATTTCTAAGGTTTTTGTTTTCTCGGAAGTCAGCAGTGCGGAAGGTTTCTCAGAAATCGCCAAAACCTTAGGGCTCTTTCTCTTCTGAGACTTCACGGGAACACCAATAGCAATCGACCCAGTAACGCCAGGCGCCTACATCAACTTTTTTGGACCAGGAGGCCTCGGGCGTAGTGCCGGGTCCGCGCCAAGTTCCGTGAAAACTCGGTTCACTCGGCGTTTGTGTTTCACAATATTCTTGAACTGTTTATACTCACTTAAGTAGCACTTCCCGACCATATCAACCACCAATTCCTCAACAAGGTAGATAAAATCGTCTAAACTTTGACCTTCGGATAGGCGAAGATCAAATCTTGGAAAGGGAACTTTGCACGGCGCCCAGTCCACGGAAAGGTATACAATCTTCTTAGGTTGCCACCCGAAAGACAGCAGCCATATGCTAGCAGCAACATATTCTTCGATTACATCTCGCCCACCAAGGATGGTGCAAGCGAAGTAGAACATGTCTTCACCTTTCTTGAAATCCTGGGATTTCCTATTGAAAGAAGCAGTGGACACAGCTGTCATCGGTCCGATGGGTGTAAAGAAAGGATTTAGAGGGCCGGCGAGGCCCATCTCTTTCGACATATCAACCTTGACATAAAACCAAAATCTCTGCCAGTCATCTACCCACTTATCATTGCTGCAAGGAGCAAGCTGAATCCTTTCGATTTTCTGACTCGCATTCTTCCGACGAGTGTTGAAAGTACTGCAGCCATAGTGAGCTTCGTACAAGTTATCATCATCTAATTTGATGATTTTCCGCTGTATATGAAGCTCAAAGTGTCGAGCGAAAACATCTGCACTTATATGACCCTCGAAAGTTTTCTGAATCCAGAAAAATTTCGATAGTTCAAGAAAAGAATTGGGCGTAAGCTGGTGGATCTTCACTTGAAATCGATTCAAGATCGCAGGAAGACGATCATCGCAGGGAAATCTAAGACCAGCAGTGAAAAAATCTCTGAAAACAACCACTTCATTAGGCTGAGGCTGAGGAACTTCTTCGCTTGTTGGCGAACGACCACAGCCAGAAGGAAAAAAGTTCGCATCCTCAAAATCTTTGATCAGATCAGGGGTCACTAATGATTTTCCAAAAACAAAAGTGGGAGGGTACGCCACCTTCGGGGGCATTAACTCTTCCATCTCAACTTCAACATGAGAAATGTCCTCTTCAGTTCCAGAGTCTTCGCCCGAATTCACCTCTCCCTCCTCAAGAGTTGTATCCTCAGGACCTGGAACCTGAGGAGCGGCGCTTGAAGAAGGAACTTCAGAAGTTTGCAGAACCTCGGAATTTAGGGCGGCAGCTTGGGCAATTTCTTCCTCCGTCATCAGCTTGGCAGTATGTCTCACTCGAGCCACCTAAAAGCCAGAAATATCAGAAAAGTACAGAACCAAAAATTAATCTTCTATACCAAAGAACAAAACTAAAGAAACCAGAAGTTCAAAAATTACCTTCGGAGAAGAAGAAGAGCAGAACTCAGGAGACGGGGCGCCAAAAAGAGTCTTCAAAGAATTTCGAGAAAAATTCTAAGAAGATTCAAAAGAAGGCAAACGGTGAAAGCGAAAGTCACCGCAGGCCCCCTATTTATAGGAACGAACGGATGCATCGAGAAGGCGCCTCGATAAACGAACCGCCACCCTGTAAAGAGCCGATGCGTGTCTCCTCCGACGCCCGAAGGTGACGTTTTTAGCCAATCCTAAGAAACTTTTTTCGTGGAAACGAGTCGTCGGAGTCAACCCGCTTCCCTGAGGGGCTACTGTTGGGGATCGGTTAAAAACCATCTTCCTCGGAAAGGGATCGGCTTAAAACCATCCTCCTCAGAAACTTCCAAGAAGACACGCGTCGGCAGCTTTAGGAATCTTCCGAAGGTTCAGTAGTTTTTCAAATCTGTGAATGAATCTAAAGACGTCATTTTTTATGATTGGAGAAAGTTTACTGGCGAACCAAATAGTTGGATGAAATGCTGTTTCATATGTGAACTTATTGCTGACCCTCGGAATTCCTGAGAAATTACAATTCCTTTCTTTCCCTTGTATTTTGTGATGTTCAGGAATCCGAGAATTCTGGAGAATCTTCCTTTACGGCAAAGATTTCAGGAAAGAGCTAAGGAACGGTGCAAAAGGGGAAAAACTTGACCGAGGCTGCCCAATGAAGATTTCCGAAGATTACTAGAGGATCCCAAGAAACCAAAGCTGACTCAGTCTATGGCGTGTCAAGAAAGAAACAAAGAGACGTGAGAAGCTTGGCTACGGAAGAAGAAAGAAGCTTGAATACGCCATGGCACATTTGTAAATTAGAAAGGATCCCCGTGATTACCGCGGACTTATATACCCTCAACATTTCTATGTATGCGTAACTTTACAAAGGGTAGTTTCGGAATGTAAAAGTGACCCTCGGGCACTATAAAAGGAGCCCCCAAGCCTCCGTGTAAAGGGGTCAGCTTTTTCAGAGATACATCAGAGACTTTTGTCAGTCTACTTCCACCTTTTGTCTGGAGATTTCGGAATTTCCAACAAGTGATAACCCTAGGTTTAAGGTTTTAAGTTGCTTAATTCACTCTCTCTCCTCTTAGGCTACGAGCATCTGATTCCTTACGTATGAAAATGCTTTGCTGACGTGGATGTACGCTCATATTGTGCACGCGGTACAGGAACACATCAGCATCGTAAAAAGGGAAACGTCGCAGCTTTATTTCCTCTCTTTATCTGAAAGAGCTAGCGCGAGACAAATTAAAGTGTAAACGTTAAAATAGGAGAAAAGCGCGGCATTTCTTCATTTCCAGCAGGGATTATGGGGTAAAGCGAAGTCGTGAGGTAGCCGACTCTTCCTGGAAATCAAAGCAAAACTACTAGCTTTTAGAGAGATCGACAGAGATATATATGTCTATCATTGGAGGTAGCCAACATCCCAAAGCAAAACCTCTCATCAGAAATTCAAGCTGCCGGTCGGTCAGGCATCGAAGGTCCTGTACGTGTGGCTCTCACTGCATATATATGGCAACAGTGAAATATCTTTCTTCTAGGTAACTTACTTGACTGCATCTCTCCTTGCTACACATGAGAAAGAGCAGAAACCTCATTTCTTCCGTTTATCACGAGCCGGAAATGAATTCGAAGGGGAGGGGAAAAAAAAGAGAGGGAGAGAAAACAAACAAACATATGCGTAGTATGAACGCGTTGTAACAAAATCACGGCTAGCTAGCGATATATATGGATGTAATTAAGTTGGGTTCTTAATTTCGATGTAGCAATCGTCAGTGCATACAAAAATGCGTGCACTGTCAATGGAGTGGAAGCTGATTGCTGGATTTTAGGTAGCTTTGATTTTTTTTTCTGCAGGCAAGTGGCCGGGCTCAGAATTTCCTATCGACTGAAATCGACGTGACGAGCTGCAGCAGCAAGGAGCCGAGGGAAGAAACAACAACAACAAGAAAAAGCAAGAAACTGCCGCACCTCAAAAAAGGCAAAGGTGGCTGATTGTGTTTCCGTGTGCACACTCAACTTTTACGAGTTGATTTTGTTGTGAGAAAGCCCTGTGCTCGTCATCTGCCCAACTCAGAGAGGGGAAATGCCGCTGTCTAGGTGGATAACCTAGATAAAGGAGTGCAGGTTTATTTGTCGTGTAAACACGAGTGGCACGCGCCCAGGTGTGTGACGCGCGCGCCAAAAGAAATCCAGTGCCACTATACTCTGATCGAGCAATGCCTGCAGTACCACGATGTATTTTATAATCCGGCAAGTGGAACAATACTTTAATAATGTTACTTGCGCATTTTCTCTCTCTCTGTAAACTCTCGATTATAGCGGAAAGATTGGTTTATGACGAAACTAAACGACTTGCAAGTTTGGTTTTACGTTTTCCAACAAGGAGCGAGGGCGGAGTATCTGAATGAATTCTCCGGCGATCTGGCCACTGCGCGCGAACGAACCCGCAGGACGGCAGCGGAGGTTAATAATATGAACTCTGCAGTTGACAACTCGAGAGAGGCTCAGCTCGCAGCAAGGAACGTGCGTGATCTTTGGAAGATCGGGGCGCAGCCGCAGCGCGTGGATGACGTACGTACGCGAGAGCCACCACATCTCCCGAGGATCGCCGGGATCCATCCGTGTGCTGCTGGCTGTCCCCAAGGAAGAGAGGTTGACGACGGCGACGGATCATATATGGATCTCCATCGATCCATCTCTGCCTTCTCCGACTGCGCACACACACGACACATGTACACGAAGAAAGCCGCAAGCGAATTAACAAAAGCAAACGCTGAACTTGTCAACTGTAGTATGAAACTGCCGCGGCCGCCGTGTACGTACGCTGGGGAAAGGCCGGCCGGCGGACGGACCACACGGTTCCATTCCAGGCTGCCTTCACGTTCACGTCAGCGTGACGTACCCGTGCCGTCACTCGGCAGGGCCGCAGGGTTAGCCATTTTCTGCTTGTAGTATCTTTTTTCACCGCCTCTTTTCACATTTCGGTCATTTGTTCCTCTTCCTCTTGATACGTTTTTCTATAAATACCATCATCAAGATGCGACGGGCGGCGAAGATTAACCGTCCAAAACTGGTACTTCTCGGTGAAATTCCACCTAGTAGTTGAGTACGCAAGAGAGTTACCAATCTTTGTGTATTAAGACACAAACTCCGTCGGCCGCGTAGCTTACCTTTTGCTGCACCTGCCATATTTTCCTAGTGCTTCGGAGTTCGGAGCCCAGGAAAAAAAAGGGAAAAGGACAAGTGTTCTACAGCGGGGAAACAGATCAGATCAATTAGACCAGCTTTCTACAATTTAAACAAAATTCTAGCCCACTCAATTGTGTTGGCCGATACATTTTAACAAAGGAAAAAGTCCTTTTGACGTCCCTTATATATCACCAAAGTTTGATTTTCATCATTCATCCGCTAAACCGGGTATATGACATCCTTCATCTATCTAAACCGTCTATTTTTGGTCCCTCTCTGGTTTTGATGGTTGTTTTGGATGATGTGGTAGTGGGCCCTACATGTTAGAGTGGGTCCCACATGCCAGCTGACTTTCTTCTTTCCTCTTTCTTCCTCCACCGTTGGCTCCACCTCTGCATCCGTCACGCGCGGATGTTTCCCTACGGCGCGCGCCGGCATTCACCGCTGCTTTCGAGGCTTCGACTGGGTGCCCTCGCCGGCGCCCCGCACCCACGTCGACGTCGTGCTCCGCGCCGCAGGGCTGGAGGGCAAGGCAGAGCTCTGGCGGCACCAGTTCGGGGAGCTCGCCGCGCGACCTGATGAGGGATGGGTCGTGCTACCCGGTGCAGCAGAGGCGGCGCTCGTGCGCGCTCCCGAGTCCCGACACCGCTGGCGGGATAGTCGGGGTGGGGTTGGTGGCTCGCACTGGGATAGTTGGGTAGGGAAGATAAGGCAGCAGGTGCGGCCGTCGCCGCCCTTCAATGCTGAAGGCTCCGATCTATGTCCGGCGGTGGCGGAAAGAACGCGTCGGGGAGGAGGCTCTGGTCTATGACCGGCGGCGGCAGAGGTGGCGATTCCCTACGTGTGCATGCGGGCGCCGCCAAGGTGTGTAGAAAGTGCGTTTGTGCGTGGAGTTCGACGGCGGCGTGCTGCACGGCGACGCCGAGGGCGAGACCATGACTCACAAGCAGGAGGAGCATGGGGCGACGGGGTGAGCATGGCGCCGCCCGCAGACAGAGCCGGCACGAGGAAGGTAATCCTGGACGGCTAGACCTCTCGTGGTGCGTCGGAGCCGCTCCTGTCGTAGCGAGAGGAAGGACGAAAGCCAACTGGCATGTGGGATCCACCTGATATCTCGGGCCCACTGCCACATCATTCAAAACCACCATCAAAACCACCATCGAAACGAGAGAGGGACCAAAAATAGATGGTTTAGATAGATGAAGGATGTCATATATCCGGTTTTGCGGATGAAGGATGAAAATCAAACTTCGGTGATAGATGGGGGATGTTGAAAAGACTTTTTCCTTTAACAAAATTATCAGCCCACTGGATTGAATGTGCCTTCCAAATAGGCCCTAATAAAAGGCTTAAAAGCATAAGTGCTCCAATATCGATAGTCCATGGGCCCTATGAAAGCCGCAATAAGAATCCAAGGGCAGAACTGACAAACAATTTTCCCCCTGGTCAGCAACCGGGGGCCTTCTCAAATTTACTGCAAAAGAGATGACTATACAAAATAGTTTGTAAGAGCTGCAAGCCGAAAGAAGATGCTACGGAACATGTTAACTGAATTTACTAATCCAGTCATGTAATCAGTTCTCAAAAAAAAAAAAAAAATCCAGTCATGTAATCACACTTTCACTAATAGCTTACGTCTAAGTACAACCAAAGAAGATGATTAGAAAGGTGTTTAGTGCTATTTTATTATTTATAGATGTTGTTGAATGTTTTTCTTGATAAATAAGAAGCATGAGCAAGTTTTTTGGGGGCACAAAATGGGGGTTGTGTCCGATGCATATGTGAAGAGTTGGACTATTTTGCCATGTGTCGGTAGTTACTTTAGTCTTAGGTGCAGGGGTAATTTAGACTTTCGTCTTAAACCTATGTATATTGGGTGTTACTAGTAAGGATGGTGGATCTCTTGCCCCTTAGAAATACTAGTTTCATTTTGCATCTAAAATTGCTTGAGAGAGAGGTCAAGGAAAGTAAACGGCAACCATCTCAATCTTCTTGATCTTCCATATCTAAGAAGGGGGACGAAGGGAGCATGCTAGGTGATGTTTGTGTGAATTTTTGGTGAACCTATTGAAATTTGTTTACATCTCGTGCTCCAAACATCATCTCCTTGCAGTCTATTGTGTTTTGGTACTTTTGTTATTTCCTAAGTTATTTCTTTACAAATTTTGTTCTTGTGGTTTGAGATTTTGTTGTGCTTTTATCAGTGAAAAATCAAAAGTAGGATACGCGTCACATCATCTAGGGTCACCCCCTTTCAAGATTTGGCATGGGCTCTTCAAATTTGGATTTTCCTAAAATTCCCCTCTTTTAGAGTTCGTGTCCAAATTCATGAAATTTTGGTGAAATTTTGATCTTTCTAAAGAGATCTTTGCAAAGACCCACTTTGTTGATGTTATGTTGTGTGGCTAAAATTCGTGACGTTTGGATCTCTTTTGCTCGAAAACCAAGGTTAGGTTCTTGAGGTTGCTTTTGAGTTCTCTGTGCCTTTTTCTTGAGCCTATTGCCTACCAAAAATTGTTCATTTGGTGGTGAATCTTTGATCTTTTTGAAGAGATCTCTTGTGGAGAAACTCATCATGTTGTTCTGAGCCCACGATTACTTTTCTACTTTTTGTGAGATTAAGTGGTTGTTTGACTAGATATTGGGGAGTTATTTTTCTTTTTCAAATTGATTTCTTTGTCTCGTATTAGCCAGGCCTGAGAGGTTCAGCCAACACAAACATCCCAGGAACCCAAGATCGAGCTCATTCGGATTAGTCGACCCTAACATCCTAAGGAATCGAGAACTCATCCTACGTCACCGCCATACCGTAGGACACCATTTAGGTATTTAAATTGATCGGAGGCAATTACTTAGAGAGGTATCGAGAAGTTGTTGTGCACATCATTATGGAGAAACAATTTGATAAAGAAATTTTAGGATCCTAACAAATGGAGAATAACTTTGTGGACATCATTGTGAAGAAACAATTTGACAAAGAAATAGGGGATCCTAGCAAATCGAGAATAACTTGGAATCTCCACTCCTGACTTGCGGATTAAAGGTGAAAATGAATATTTTTTCACACATGACTTGGACCTTTAGCGGGGTTTGTCTCAAACCAACGTTCTAATAATGCAAAACGGCTAGTTTGACCAAGGTCAGCATGCAAAATCCTTTTGATTGTAGAATTTCACTAACTTCCTAAATTGTTTTCGTAATTGTTAGTGTGAATGAGAACACCAACATGACAAGGTGATATAGCTACCAAACAATTTACAATATCGTATCAATTCCAGCTCACATCCAGTGTGAACGAGAGCAACAACAAATTTCTTGAGATCGCGGGATTTCTCCAATGTTTGAAATAGTTCGTATCAATGGATTCAACCCAACTCTATAAAAGCGGCTAGGCTGATTATTTGCTATCAACAAAAAAAAATTAGAATTCCCCTCCTCCCTCTCTAGCTCTCTCCCCCTCCCCCCCCTCCCTCGTGTTCCTACGCGAGCACAATATGCCTGCACCACCAAGGATCTCTCCCGAAGTGCGACTCCATGCTCCGCGGCGTGACTATTCGCTACGTTCTCCACGGCAGGCTGTGTGTTCAAGAACAAGCAATGGCAAGTTGCAAGTTCTGATTCAATGGGAAGGCTTTCCTGATGAGGATACTTCTTGGGTAGATGTGGAGGAGCTTCGACGGCTTTATCCTTTATTCCACCTCAGGTTTGGGATTGTGTACCATCGCCGTGGGCGTGGCGCATGAGGCAAGGCTCGCAAAGACTATCGATTGAGCCAGATTTGGATGATCTCAAAGAGTTTCGTTTTTCATCTTATTAGTTATTTGTTTTCATCTTATCTAGAAAAATTGTTAGATCCCCCCTCTATATGAGGTTGAAATTATTAGCTTTTTCATCAATCGGAATACAATCGTTTTCTTATGTCGGAATGAGTTCGTTTTGTACTGTGTACCATTGCATTTTTCTATTGCTAACCGTGGCTCTCGTTACCTCAAAAGCATAGCAGATTTGTGTTATATCTTGACAGGTTCATGATGATACAACGAGATAGGCCCCATAAGTCATAGAGCACCAGTCGCGCCTTGTGTCTCATGAGATGTTGATTTCATTCTCTCACCACATTTACTTAAGTACATACTGTACATGTTGGATGACCTAGCCATGATGGTGGTAGATCTCACAAACTCCGCCCTAAAACGTTCATGATGCAAATCGAAGCATTCTCGAAAAAAAAGTATTAGATTACCGTATGAACAATTGTGATATTAGTATTTTAAATGAGTTGAAGATTAGATTATTCTCGAAACTCAGAAAGAAAGGAAGCGCTGATTTGCATCCGAGCAAGCACTTTTTTTAAAATAAAAAGCAAAACCAAAAGGTTACTAGAAGCATAGTCCCAGGAGCAAGATCACTGAAAAATAAATAGCAAAAAGGTAATGCGACGCCTGAGAGATTCGAACTCTCGCGGGCAGAGCCCATGTACTTAGCAGGCACACGCCTTAACCACTCGGCCAAAGCGTCGCTTGGTGACGGACTAGAATATCACAGATTTTTATATGTACTAAACAGCGAATCATCTTCTAGATCGAACCTCCGGACCTCCCTGACACGGCCCTTCCGAAACGAAACGGCGAAACCCCTCCAAGCACAGCCGCACCAACCATGGACGCCGGCGGCGCGCGTCCATCGGCACCGTCGGCCGCCGCTGCGGCGGCAGCGGCCGGTGGAGCCTCCGTCGCGGACGAGCCCCGGGACGCGCGGGTGGTGCGGGAGCTCCTGCGCTCGATGGGGCTCAGCGAGGGCGAGTACGAGCCACGCGTCGTGCACCAGTTCCTGGACCTGGCTTACCGCTACGTCGGCGACGTGCTGGGGGGCGCCCAGGTCTACGCCGACCACGCCGGTAAGGCCCAGATCGACGCCGACGACGTCCGCCTCGCCATCCAGGCCAAGGTCAATTTCTCCTTCTCGCAGCCGCCGCCGCGCGAGGTACCAAACTCACCCAAAATCCTACCCTTCCTGTACTCCAATTTCGGAAATTAGTTGGATTCTGTGTTTACTCTTCTTGTATCAGCGCCATATTGTTGCTCTCGCCATGGACTGGTGTTACCACGGTCGAGTCCACGAACCGTAGTTGTTGTGTTACCCGTGTAGTTTCAGCTTGTCTTTGAACTAGTTGTATATTGTTGGATTAGTGGGCAAGAACCCGGGATTTGAATGATGCCTTCTGCTTTTGTTTATAAAATCATGTGCTGTATTAAATTCTTCTATGAATGTGATAATAAGATTATTAGAACAGTGAGAATTGAAAATTCATGATTACTGCACACATTTTTTAATGCTTAGTTGCATTAGCGTATTCAATTTTGTTTGTATATCATATTTTCCTCTGTCCTTAATCAAAGAGTTTTATTTTCTGTTACATATTCACTTCGGTTGTTAAATTGCATCTTCAAACGGGATGATTACAACTTACCCGAAATCTTCTATCTTTGAATGATTGCCTCTGCATCTTTAAACACCATCAATGACAAATAATGGGCAGGATACTAGAACTGCAATTGAGTAGTATGCTTTCTCATTTGGTACTTCTTCCTCTTAGTTATTTCTTGTGTTCCCAAAACACAGATATGAATTATCTTCATTGCATGAACCTATGACAATTGACAAGGCTATTTTTACCTTTTCTCCTGATTCTTTGACCAATTCCTTTTTATTTGGTATGCGACTATATCAGAAGCTATCAAAGAGCATTTTACTATAATATTGCGCATCGAGAAGTTCCTATGAACTGACAGAATCCAATGCTCCATCAGGCTATTCATTGATAAAGTGTTGTTATGGATACAAAAAATGTGTTTGAGGCGCTTCCCTGACTACACATAAAAAATTATCGTATTTTTAAGATGCATTTCTGGAACATTTATGATGTCACAACACATTTGATTTTTATTTATTTGTTATGCATCATAGATGTTATCGAAGTAAGGATACTTTATTGTGTTGTCAGAGACATATTCTTGTGCTGATAGAAAGGCTGTTTGAATTTGGTATCACTATATATCATCCTCTGGCATCCGGACAAAAAAATTATAATATGTGAGATCTCCCGGAAAATGCTGTATCACTTATCTAAGCATAATCTTCCATTGGCGCTGCTCTTCCACTGGGAAATATCAAACTAGCATTTGAAAGGAGTAACTTGTTTTCTTCTTGCTTAGCTCATTATGAATACTCGTCCCAGTCACAAGGAATGCTTGGGATCTCCCAGTGGCAAGGAATGTTTGGGATTTGTGTAGCCAACCGAACTTTGGCTATCAATTTCATTGTGTATACTTGGATTGGGCTTGTGAAGATGATATGTGGAGATTTGTTTATGAAAACACTCTAGTGCTATTATAATTTACTGAGTTTAATTGGTATAGTAGCAACAGAAATAGTGTTTGGTCACTTTTTTTTCAAGTCGATCCCTCTACAAAGGCAACTTGACCTTTTGGGAACAATCTCTAAATTCGGTAAAGAGTCCTCATTAGATACAGGGCAAGAAAAGTATACACATCAACCGACAGCTGAACCCTGGGAACCAAACAATCTTTTTGCGTCAAATTTAACAAACAAAAGTAAGAAATATCTGTCTTAATTCAAACTTCTTAGCCAGAAAATCAAGTCATTGTTAGACACATTCAAGTTATCCTACTAGAAAATCCTGAGCACACTGGTTGATCTTCATGTTTCTTTTTCTTGAAACAAAACTTCAAACACTGCATTATATTAGTTGTACAAATATCTTGGGGTATTAGATATGTTCATTTTCCTTGAAATAAGATGTGATGCTAATAGATTATACTACACGGATCTCATATTTGTTTTTATAGTTCCTAGTACAGAGAAAACCATCTACAAATATAGTTGAGTCGATCCTAGTTCTGATATGATATTCTTCAGTTGTTCCTCCTGTCATCTTGTGTCTTTTCTGTGTTACATGAAGTTGTTATTGGTTGTAGTAAGCTAAGGTTTTGGTGTGTTAAACCAGATGTGTTGCTGGTAGTTTACTTGGTCCTATTAAAGCCCTTCGTGCTGCAGTTCAATCAGGATGAAGTACTCTTCTGGTACCTGGTACTGTATTAACAGTGTGTGGACTTTGTAATTTCTTTGCTATCTCGTAATGAAATTCAGGATTGCCCATTCTGGAAATAGAATTAAGAGCCTACTAGTGCTGTGGTGAAACACTGGAAGTCATGTTTTGGTGTGTCTTCTGTGGTTATGTTCTATTTAATATTTGACCATAGGGTATAAGAATCTAATGTTGTTTCATTGGATTCCTGAAAATTTAAGTTGACCTAGAGTTATATGTAGAGTACATATTCATATTAGCGCTTTAGGCTAACAAGTCGTTTCCTCTTGTTGCTAGGTTCTCCTTGAGCTGGCACGCAACCGGAACAGAATCCCGCTGCCTAAGTCGATCGCCCCGCCTGGCTCAATTCCACTGCCACCAGAACAGGACACACTGTTGGCTCAAAACTACCAACTCCTGCCACCTTTGAAGCCACCGCCTCAAGTTGAGGAGACAGAGGATGACAACGAAGAAGCCAACCTGAGCATGACTCCAAACCCTGCGAATCCTAATCCGAACTACTCCCAGGATCAGAGGGGTAGTGAGCAACAGCACACTCCTCAGCATGGTCAAAGGGTTTCCTTCCAACTCAATGCAGTGGCAGCTGCTGCTGCAAAGCGTCCTCGGATGACCATGGACCAGTTGAACATGACCTAACTGTTTATTACCGGTTGGAATTTCATCTCTCTTTTCTCATCGTACCAGTCTTTTTAATCTTGTTTTGAACAAGAAATTAGTGTTTTAGTGGTTGTTCTTATTGACTAACCACGAGATGTGCAGTACAGCAGCAGCATTCTGCCTGGAAGCATGCTGCCCTGGGAAAGCAAATATGCTATATTATGGTAGTTGTACTTGTACTTGGTTTACAATAGGTTAATTTTCTGATGCAATTTTTATCTCGGTCTGTATGCTCTTTGCATCACCGTTTCCTTCTAAAAGTGAAATATTGCTATTCTTATACTCAAACAGTATTGCACTCCATGGTGCTGCTACCTTGCAAGTAGCAGTCATGTGGGCACAGAGCATTGTAGTGTCGAGGCAATATTGCACGAACAGTTTCGCTCTGTGCCCACATGCCTGTTCCTTGCAAGGTAGACTTTCGTCTTGAGGCAGTGCATGTTTCCAATTGCTGTGGCCTGTGGGTTAGGGTTGACAGGGACTGTAGCTCTTTTGTTTCACACGCGATGTGACTTTTTGATTGGTTAATCGCAATGCATTTATAATTTCTTGGCACAGTAATTTTGGAGTGTAGTAGATGTTTACGATATCTTACAGCCTTACAGGTTTCCCATCAGCAGTTATATTGCAACAGGAACCCGAGCTGTACATCTTCTGTACTCGATGTGCAGTTGTGAAACTATTAAACGATTAACGTTAGCATTTGTTGGTACACGAACACAAGATGTCTGACGGAACGCAACTGCTCACTACGCTTGCCCGTTTTCTTCCTCTGTCTTAGACTGTCCACAGCAAGGAACCCATCTTCAACTTCAGAAGCCCGCTATGAGCGAATGAGAGAGAATGAAGCGAACTCGCAAAAGGTAGGCCTTCGCAGCAACGTTGCGCATCCCTTCGCCCATCCTTGCAGAGCGCCGCTCCGGCGGTTGGCTCCCGCGTTTCCGCGAGTGTCGGCGGCGCGCTCCACCTCTCGTTGGCGGCCCTGCGTCGAGGAGCTTCTGTCGCGCGCGTCCTTGAGCCCCTCCGCCGCGTCCCCCCGTCGGGTCCAACCGTCCAACCGCACCGCCGGGAAGGGAGAGGGGGTCGCTCCGGCCGGATCTGCGACAGGGTGGTGCAGGGGAGGTCGCGCTTCTCCTCCTCCGACTCCTCGGTGGCCTCGGCGGCGGCCTGGCTCTGCAGCTGCTCGGCGGTGCGCTCCAGCTCCTCCATCTCATCGGCCTCCTTCAGCCGCCGATTCGGCGAGTCGGAGCGGAGGAGCGAGACGGTGCCGGATCTGGCAGGGACCCGCGGTGGAGCTCCGCCACCGTCGTCGACCTGGAGCGGGCACCGCGTCGGCGAGGCCGCGGTGGCGAGGAGGCGCGGTGGCGAGCTCGATTTGGTCGATTCCATGGCAGCCCGGCCTCTCCTTCTCCCTCTACAGCAACTCCGCCCCGAGGCCGCCGTGGACCGCCTCCAGACCGAGGTCGAGCCGCGCCTGCACCGGATCCGCCCCGCGGTGGTGCGGGCGGCGGCCGACGCAGGGGGTACAGGCCATCCCGACGCGGCGAGCGCGGAAGCCGTAGGAGACGGAGAATGGCCGACGCCATGGAGCTCTGCGCCGTGGGCCTGCGCTGCGGAGCGCCGTCGCGCGCCTCGCCTCCGCAGGGGCCGCCGCCGCGGGCCTGCACCGCCACACGCTTCTCGACGAGGAGCGCCTCCACGCGGGCCTCCACACCGGCGAGGGAGACGGCACGGGAGACGAGCGAGGGAGACGGCACGGGAAGGCAGGAGAGAAGCGGTTGGAAAAAAAAAGATGAGGGAGAGGAGAGAGATACCTGAGTTTGAGTGCTCGGAGGGCACCATCCACAAAATGAAGGTGAGGATGAGTGAACCGCTGGAGGCGCTACAGTATGGTTTTCTCCCTCATTTTGAGTATGGGTGTGGTGATGAGTAAGCTACTGGAGTTAGTCTTAACAGCGTTTGTTCCTCTATCCCCATTGAGCTCACATGTGCCATGTATGCCGAGAAGCATGCCCGCTGATATCCTCTGCGCATGTTAAGTGAGTGCCATCAGTTCGGAGAATTTAAAAACTAAGTCGGTGGGGGTAAGATCGCCCCCACGGTTTTCATTAAGAGAAGAAAGCCTCCTCCCGACTTAGAAAACTCCCGAACCTCAGCTTCACCGGCGAGGAGATTTTTTTCAGGAAATAAATCCCCGTTGAGATAAACCTGCGTTCGATGGGATTCGAACCCAGACCAGCGGCGTGCCCATCTGCAACGCCTACCAACCGAGCTACAGCTCGTTCTCCGGTTCGGAGAATTTGTACTCATGTTAAGTGAGTACTACGTTCCAAACACATCATCCTTGATCTGATTGATGCAGAATGGTTAAAATGGCGACAACTAGCTGCGTGAGATTCGATTCCTGAGTCCTAACTGCGCATTACAGCAACCATCATAAGGTCTCAACTGAGCTCTGCCATTTGATTCTTCGTAATGCCACCATCGAAGATGCAATGGCTAGTGCTAAGAAAACCAGGCAGGCAAACTCTAAGGGGTGTAAGCACATGCTCTGGATTTGTATTCCATCCGTGCAAAATTAAGTTTTGACTTTTCTAAGAACACAACTTTTAAGGTGCATTTGCATTTAAATATATATATTAATGTCCAAATATATGAAAAAGAATTATATATTAAAAAATTCAAAACAAATAGTAATTTGGGACAGAAGGAGTATATGCTTAATGCAGTATGACACTAGCGGAGCTTACTGGAGACCAAAAGGGGCCATGGCCCCCCTGGTCCAACATAATCTCAATGACATAAACAGTAATTTGCTACTGTTCACAGATATCTAATGCTTAATTTCATAGGTTGGCTCTTCTCATTTAGTTGTCAAGCTCCGCCTCTGCAGTATAACACGACATTCTAGTGAAGCATATGAATAATGTTGCTCCCATGACGCACGCACATGAAGTGCAGAAATCGACGAATCCGGGCGCAAAAAAAAAAAAAAAAAAAAAAAACTAGCAAGACTGGTTTTACCGTCGCTTCCCTGTCCGCCGGTGACCGATTCCACAGGCCGCCAAAAACATTTATTTTTTTCATTAACTATTTATTGAACAACTTGCCGGTGCTTCTATAGAATTTTTTTTTATATTTTTTTCTTTGATTTTCGAAAAGTAAATGGACGAACCAAAAATTTCGAGAAATATACATCTGCCGCCAAACCCTACGGCGACAGGTACCTGCCGCCGTTCCGCACGGTGTTAAGTCCCTGCCGCCGTGGGGTACGGCGCCACGGCGGCAGGCGAGTACCTCTGGCGGCAGAGCCGCGCGGCACGGCGCCAGGACCCTGCCGCCGAGCGCCACGGCGGCAGGCCCCTACCGCCGTGCCACGTGGCGTTAGGACTTTTTATTATTTTTTTTAATTTTTCATTTTTAAAACACTTTTAACCTTCTTAAAAACAACAAACTGATAAGTGTAAGCATAATCACAAGGGAATATCATAATGAACGAGTAGATGCAAATAGTTTATACAAAATCATGGTAAAAGTAGTACTACATCTAAATGCGCCGGTGCCTCTTCGGCCTAACAGCTCTAGCGCCAGCCCAGGTGTGGTCCCGGTCGTACGTCCAGGGGTCAGGTGCCCTGACCACCCGCGGTCGTAGCTGGTCGGGAGACGGTGTCGCCATGGCCGCCTGCGACGAGCCTGCAGCATCCGGTGTCCATCCGCCCGCCGGTGTCCCTCCCGCCGGTGTCCCTCCGCCGGCCGGTGTCGCTCCGCCGGCCGCCGGGGTCGCTCCGCCCTGTGGCTGTGTCGGCTGAGTCCCAACCGGTGCCTGTGTCAACTGTGACGGGCCAAACTCCTCGGCCTGCTGCGGGGCATCCAGGGTCGCGAGAACGTCGCTGAACTCCATCTGATCCCAGCCCAGCTGGTCCTCGGTGGTCGCGTCGAAAGCAGGCTGGAACATAGGCAGAGTGGCCGTGGACGAGGAAGGAATATCTGCCGCCGCAAACTGAAAGGCCGGCGGTCTGAAACCTCCTGGCGGAAAGATCGGCGCTCTAGGTGCCGTCGTCTCCGGCTGTCGAGGCCCGGCTGTCGGAAAGAGCGGCGGTCGCCCTGTACGATTAGAATATAGTATAACAAAAAACACACAATAATTGCGTGCATTACTTGAAAATAAGGTTCACTGAAAGTACCTGCGCCGGGGGGAACAAACGGTCGCTGCACGTAGGTGTGCGGGCCCTGCGCCTGTGGCTGCTGCTGTGCCGTCGGAGCCGAGAAGCCGCCGGCAAAGGTGGAAGGCGCCTGCTGCGAAGCCGCTGTCGAGACAGAGCTCGAGGACGACGCTGGGTGGCGCGGAAGGAGAGGAATCTCTATGGCCCCGGCGTAGTTCACGACGGCGGAGTACCTCATGGCAGCAGCGACGATCCTGTCGTACGTGCTCTGGTGCTGCTGAGGCCCCCAGGTAAAGCACTGCTCCCTCACGGCCGATGCGAGCCGCACGATCTCAGCAAGCACGTCGTGCTGCTCAGAAAATTAGAAACACATGTTATAATGAAAAGTCATATGAATGTCATATGTTTGCAGTATCGTAGCTTACCGCTGTGTCGGCGGTCTGGTCTCGGCGCACCGGGTACGTCGCGTCCGGCAAGATCCTGTCGTGGTCCGGGACAGGTGGCGGTGGCGGTGGCGGGGTAGCAGGCACGTACATCACCCGCGTCCGCGTCCTCGGGAGGTACCACTGAAGGTACGCTACCCAGGCCGCGCCGTCGTGTAGGCGGTGCTCGGTGACGACGTTCTGCTCGTGCGCCGCGGACGCCCAGTCGGCCACGTACGGCTGCAGCTTGTCGACGAATGACGTCGCCGCAGCCACACCCTTACGCGTCCACCTAGCATAGATGAAACATAAAATTATTGGCAACTGAATATTTGTAACGGAAAATAATTATAACTGGCAAATGGTAGCTCACCTGTGCGCTGTAGGCGGCAGACGTGGCACAGCGGGTACTAGCGCCTCCTGGAAGAGGCCGAACTGCCTCATCACCCGGTGGACGGCGTACTCCTCGACGTAGACGTCGAAGACCAGTCGTCACCACGTCATCCAGTACGCCTGGTCTCGGGAGCACAGGGACGAGAGCCCCTGTGGTGCGCGGGCAGCGACCATGGCAGGAGCGTACGGCGTCCACCGGACCTGGCCATCGACCATCCGGTCGATCTGACCAACGAAGTCCTTGTACGCCTTCTTCGGCTGCTCACCAGCCCAAATGTGCTGCAAAGAACATGAAAAGTTAAGTGAATCGAACTAAAGAACTCATAACGCGAAGAAAACGATAAGGAAGGCCATTACCTTCCGGAGGCACCACAGAGAACCCATGGTGGGGAGGTCCGCTGGGTCGGTGTCTTCGGGCAGCGACTGGTACTCCGAGAGGTCGGCCTTGGGCCGACCGATGTCGAACCGCTCGTGGATCCACATCTGCAGCAGGAGAGGGCACCCCAGGAGGATCCCCTCCCTACTCGCCGGCCTCGACACTGCCGAACACAGCCCCCTGTAGGTAGCTGCCAGAACAGCGCTGCCCCAGCTGATCTGGGGCATCTGCTCGAGGGGTGCGTCGGCGATCATCTGAGCCCAGGGGAGCAGGTACCGCGACACCGAGTCTCCCGCTGACTCGCAGAACAGCACCCATCCGAACAGCCAGAGCAGGTAGACCTCCAAAAACCTGTCTGACGTCGGGTCGTTGGCATCGTCCGCCATGTAGTCAGCCTGCACACACACAAAGGTCCATCGTCACATTCATTTAAAATGCATACAAACGTTGAAAATAAGAGTTAGAATCACGTACGCTGAACTGCTGGATCCAAGTCCAGGTGGGCCCGTGGGTGTCGGCGAAAGGCACGTACGGCGCTGGCGCGCGATCGTTCCGAGGAACGTTCGCGAACCGAGCAAGGAAGTCAGCGTGCCACGTCGCGGGGATGTCGATCGGCCCCATCGCCTCGCCAGCACACGGTAGTCCTCCCAACATCGCGGCGTCCTCCAGACTGAGCGTCATCTCGCCGACGGGGAAGTGGAACGTGTGTGTCTCTGGTCGCCACCGGTCCATGAACGCGGCGATTAGCGGGGCGTCGTAGCTGAACCGCGTCAACCGCTCCGCCTGGGGAACCTCAGCTCGTAGCCTGTCCCCCTCGACCAACCGCGCAATAGGGAGAAGTCCTGCAGCGCGTAGCCTGAAAAAAATATTAATTTAGTTAACGCAATTATTATTGTAAAGAAACAGAAATAAATAATAAATATGAATTACGTACTTCGGAATCCACCGCTGGTGTATCGGCATCAACGTGCGGGTCGTCCGGCAACGTATGTTGCCGGGCGAACGTCCGAGAACAGCCGACACGTACGAGCGGTGGTGCCGGTCCACCGCCTCGTCGAACAACTCCGGCCGTACGTACTCCAGCGGTGCAGCCATAACTGCAAAAAAATAACATAATTGAATCAATTATTTCAATTTAATCTAATTATGTGAATTATAACCATTTTCTAGGAATTTTAAATGAATTGAAACGAATTATGTGAATTTTCCCCATTTTCTACGAATTTTATATCAATTTAATCTAATTACGTGAATTATAACCATCTTCTAGGAAATTTAAATGAATTGAAACGAATTATGTGAATTTAAACCATTTTCTACGAATTTTACATCAATTTAATCTAATTATGTGAATTATAACCATTTCCTACAAGTTTAAAACCAATTTAAACGAATTATGTGAATTTAAACCATTTTCTACGAATTTTATATCAATTTAATCTAATTATGTGAATTATAACAATTTCCTAGAAGTTTTAAACGAATTATGTGAATTTAAATAATTTTCTACGAATTTTACATCAATTTAATCAATTTAAATAATTTTCTACGAATTTTATATCAATTTAAACGAATTATGCGAATTTAAATAATTTTCTACGAATTTTATATGAATTTAACTAACCTAAGTTAACTAAACTAAATTTCAAAACTAAACTAAACTAAGTTAACTAAACTAAATTTAACTAATCTAAGTTAACTAAACAAAATTTCTAAACTAAACTAAACTAAATTTCTAAACTAAATTAACTAACTATACTAACTACACTAGACTAAATTTAGATACATACCTCAGTCAGAAGTGCTCCGAAGGGTTGAAAGCTGAAGGTTTAGAGGAGGGAGGGAGGGAGGGAGGGGGCCGGCGGCGGCAGCGGTCGCCCCTTTTTATAGGGGGGACGCTGCCGCCAAACCCCACGGCGCCAGGACCCTGCCGCCGTGGGGCACGGCGCTAGGGCTCCTGACGCCGTGGGCCGGGGCGCTAGGATTCCTGTCGCCGTGCCACACGGCGGCAGGAGTCTGGCCCCACCTGGCAGTAGAGCCGACCGTTGGGGCCACCCCTAACGCCGTGGGCCGGGGCGCTAGGAACTCCTGCCGCCGTGGGGTTTGGCGGCAGATGTATATTTCTCGAAATTTTTGGTTCGTCCATTTATTTTTCGAAAATCAGAGCAGAAAAAATATAAAAAAAAATCGCTTCTATACTATAGTTTTCAAAGTAGCAGGCATGTGATTCTCAAAAAAAAAAGTAGCAGGCATGTGTGGGCACAGAGCATTGTGGTTGCTTATGTGTGAGTGTGACTCCAATGACCTTAGGACCTACTGTAATCTTGAGGCCGTGCATGTTTCCAAATGTTGCAAGTGATGGTTGACAATGACTTTACCTCTTTTATTTGAAAAACGACATGTATAGCTTGCGACAGGTTAATTGCCTACATAAGGACTAACTAGTTTTTCTAGATGTAAGATGTAACAATTCAAGTAGATGCCACACCAGAGGGTCACGCAAGTCAAAATGTTAGCAACGCTGAGCTAGGATGATTTTTCTACAAAAATGTAAAGGACCTATTATGCCGGTATATACCAGTAACATGTACTCCCTCCGTCCCGCTATGACGGTCGCGGAAGCTACAGGCCACCGTCCCGTATTGATTGTCGTTCGCTAGAAGGAATCGTAGGCTCTACTAGCTTCTGCACCGCACGCAGCTCTCTGGTTAAAAGAATCCAAGCCTCCCAACCTCTCAACACCAAGCAAAAAAATCAAACCTTATCCCAACCACTACCCACCGGCCTCATCCCGGCGGATGCTGCTGGCCTGCTGCTGCCCGCCGCCTGTGGTGTTGCCCGGCGGCGGCCATCTTCTCGAGCAGGCGCGGCATCCCGCATCCAGTAGCAATTGACGGCTTGGCATCCACCTGGAGATGGCGGAGACGGCGGCGCCGGGAGGAGAGAGCGGGGGCGGCGGTGGCAGGCAAGCGAGGCGGCGGAGGCCGGCACAGGGGAGGTCGACGTCCCTGTGACGAGGATGCCGAGGTGGGGGAGAAGGGCGCCGGCGGGAGGCGGCCGCGCCGACAGATCCGGGGAGGCCGCCATCGTCCGGAGGCTTCACGCTCGGCCTCATCCCCAACCTCGTCGTCGGATCCTTCTCCGCGCGCCACCGCCAAGGCTCCCGGCGGCGCACGGCATCCGCCTCCTCCGGGTTGGCCTTCCCTCCGCGGGCGGACCTTGGTCGTCGGCGCCGTGGACCAGGCGCTCTCCGGGGCGCGACCCGGACCAAGACGCCGTGTGGGACTCGTCGCCGGCGGCGTGGTGCAGGCGCTCGTTTGCGCGCGTCGTCTCCAGGTGCGGCGACCCGGTCTCCATGCTTGGGTCGGCTTCTCCGGCAGCGGCGTCCGGGGTCCCTCGGTGGATCTGGGGAAGAACAATGGCGTGGAGAGATGTCGGGGAGAGCAAGGAGAAGAAAAATGATGGTGGGGCCCACCCATGTGCAGGACAGAGGGAGTATAGGGGTAACAGGGTCTTTTATGTGTTGCATTGGTTGCTGGGTTTTTTTGCCGGCGACAATCATAGCGGGACGGAGGGAGTAGTATATACTATACATGTAACATGTACTCTCTCCGTTCTTAAATATATGACGTTTAGGACACTACACCAATTTGACCACTATTAGTAGATAAAATGATTTCTTTCACATCACAATCCCAAATAATTCGTTTAGGAGTCGGTACATAAAGATTTAATTTTATTTCTTCAATTTGCTCTCCTCTTCTAAGTTTATAGCTTTCGTGCTAGCTTCATCGATGTTCCCCACCAAATAAAAAGCCTGTTCGGGTAGGCCGTCTAAATCTCCAGAAAGGATTAGTTGAAATCCCCTAATTGTTTCTGCAAGACCAACATACTATCCAGGGGAACCGGTAAAAACTTCTGCCACAAAGAACGGTTGTGATAAGAACCGCTCGATTTTCCGTGCTCTTGCTACAGTTAAACGATCCTCCTCCGATAATTCGTCCAACCCAATAATTGCGATAATGTCCTGAAGTTCTTTGTAACGTTGTAAAGTTTCCTTAACTCTTTGTGCAGTTTCATAATGTTCGTTGCCAACGATCCGAGGCTGTAACATAGTTGAGGTTGAATCTAAAGGATCTACAACGGGATAAATGCCCTTGGAAGCCAATCCTCTAGAAAGTCCGGTAGTAGCGTCCAAATGTGCAAATGATGTGGCAGGGGCAGGGTCGGTCAAATCATCCGCAGGTACATAAACTGCTTGGATCGAAGCTATAGATCCCTTTTTGGTAGAAGCAATTTTTTCTTGCAAAGAACCCATTTCTGTACTAAGGGTAGGTTGACAACCCACTACAGAGGGCATTCTTCCTAATAAGGCGGATACTTCCGAACCTGCTTGAACAAAACAAAAGATATTATCGATGAATAAAAGCACGTCTTGCTTATTAACATCTCAGAAATATTCTGCCATAGTTAGGGCTGTTAAACCAACTCTCATACGAGTTCCCGGTGGTTCATTCATTTGGCTATAGACTAGAGCTATCTTTGATTCCTCAATATTTTTTTCATTAATTACTCCAGATTTCTTCATTTCCATATAAAGATCATTTCCTTCACGAGTCAGTTCCCCTACTCCGCCAAATACGGATACGCCTCCATGAGCTTTAGCAAAGTTATTGATTAATTCCATGATGAGTACTGTTTTACCTACTCTTGCTCCCCCAAATAGTCCGATTTTTCCTCCACGTCGATAAGGAGCTAAAAGATTGACCACCTCAATACTTATTTCAAAGATAGATAATTTCGTATCAATAAAGGCAGACGTAGATCTATGAATAGGGAATGTTGCACTAGTATCTACAAGACCCAAATTGTCAATAGTCTCCCCCAGAATGTTAAAAATTCGTCCGAGAGTAGCTCTACCGACTGGAACACTGAGAGGTGCTCCTGTGTCAATCACTTCCATTCCTCTCATCAACCCGTCTGTAGCACTCATAGCTACAACTCTAACTCGATTATTTCCTAATAATTGTTGTACCTTACAAGTCACATTAATTTGCTTATCGGCAGTGTCTCGACTCTTTACTATCAAAACGTTATAAATATAAGGCAACTTGCCCGGGAAAAAGTGGTATCTAGCATGGGTCCAATAATTTGATCAATACGCCTGCGCTTTTTTCTTCAATTGTGGAAACCCCGGGACACGAAGTAGTAGGATTGCTTCTCATAATTATCAAAAAAGGAATTTGTCGAAATTTTTCTTTTTTTTCTTGTTGAATAATGCCAAATCAAATAAAAAATCCAAAACTAATTAAAAAGGAAATGAATTAGTTAATTCACTAAAAAAAGGGGACTAGCACTTGATTTCGTTGCCCAAGCGAATCCCATTCAATCGTTTACTTATCGAATGAGTCCGTTGGAAAGTTCAATCAATCCCGTTATGCCGAGGCCGGGAGTATTTTCAAGACGTTGTATCATCTCGATATAATGACCTTAAAAATTAATAAAGCTTCCTTTATCGAAACAAAGGACAAGAAAACTAGTTCAAATGTTAGCAAGTATGTGTAGTGTACTAGTGTATATACCAGTAACATGTAGTATGTGGTACTAAACACCATACTATATATAAGGACGGAGGGAGTAGTATTTTTTTTAGATAAAGGAACAATGTTCCAGCCTCAACAGTTCAGGGAACTGTCTGCAGCCGATCGACAGCATGGGGCAACGCCCATGCTACAGAGATACAACTCACACACCCATAACAGCACGTAGGCTGCACCAGTTCATACCAATTCAAACAAACACCCTTACAAAGCACTACAGCATTCAAAGCATACGAACTACACCGCAACTTGAAACTAGTTTTCGATACGCTTTAGAGCATTCCACCCAGACTTATGAAATATCTCCAAAGCCACAGTCTCCAACGCACGACAACCCTCCTTCAAAATAATTCTCTCATCTTCTTTAGAATGCAGTATGTGTTAACAAGTTGTTAGAATGCAGAACGAGGTGACAGTACACCGGGGAAGTGCTTGGGAGATTTTGTATGTTCCAAACAGGCCATTGTTTCATCTAATAACTTGATGTGTGCAATTATAATCATATAGCACGCGCTCTCTCTTAACGAACGGTTACGAGATTATGCTTATTTTACTGATAGAGAATGATATAGTTCTCCATCTCTGTGTATAACACGTGAGATTCCTTACTGCACTGCAGTATGAGGTCTTAATCTGCACATGCTCGATCTTGATTTGTAGTCCTACATTCATACTACTTGCTAAACTGCTCATACTTGGAAAATTACGCGTGCACATAGGGCAGATAAATTAACAAAGGAATCGGAGATCTGTACAAAAATGGCCACTGACAACTGCAGTAGCTTTCTTCTTCAGAAACAAGAAGGTGAAAAAAAATATTCTAGACTGGTTTCGCCGTCGCTTCCCGTACACCGCCGGTGGCCGATGCTGCCTGACAGCCTGAGGTCTGGCCCGGCCATGCACGCGACACCTGTCACACCCAGCCTCAGTGAACGGCCGAGATCATCCGTCGCGACGATCTCATGGACGCGAGGACCGGTTCCACCACAGGCAGACCGGGTCGATCACGATCAGGCCGCACTGCACGCCGGCCGCCACAGCGAGCAGAACGACACCGGCTGCCCCTTCCACCGCAGCGCCACCGCACCGGCGCCACCCGCCGGCGCCGACATCTCCCACCCGCCGTCGTACTTCCTCAGCAGCGACTTGGCCGACTCCACCGCCTCGTCCCCGAACGCCGCCTCCTCGAACCCGGCGGCCGCCATGCGCTCCCGCCACGCGTCCCTCCCTTCCCCCGCCGCCTCGGCCGTGGCGACGGACGTGCCCGCCTCGGCCTCCAGCAGCCGCCTCTCCTCCCCGTCCCTCCCCTTGAACGCCGCCGACGTCGACTCCAGGAACCGCCACAGCAGCTCCAGCCTCGCCGCGAACCCGCCCGCCGCGGTGCCGTCGCCGCCCCCGCCGTCCAGCTCCGACAGCACCACCAGCTCCGGGTTGAGGCCTCTGACCTTTCTCAGGACGCCCGCCCGCTCGTCGGCGGTGGCGTGGCCGAGCCGGAACTGGAGGCACACCACGAGCGCCTCGTCGCCAGGGGACGCGAGGCCGTGCACCGAGTCCAGGGAGCTCGCGCGGCTGATGGCGAGCGGCAGGTTGATGGACTTGGCGTACCGGAGGAGGTGCGGCGAGAAGTCGTACCCCGGAGGCGACGCCGAGAAGGGCGCCGGCGGGGTGCCCGCCGCGACGACGGTGAGGCGGACGGACGGCGGTGCGCGGCCGCCGGGCATGCGGGTCAGGGACTCCAGGAGCGTCGGCCACTGCACCCCGTGGGAGACGCCGAGGTCGACGACGTGGAGCGGCCGGGAGGCTCCCGCCGCCGCGGCGCGCGCGATGGCGGCGTTGGCCAGCGCGTTGGGCAGCGCGAACCACGGGCTCACCTCGTGGAACCTGATGAGCGACGCGCGGAACAGCCGCGGCTCGGCTCCCGCGAACGCCGGCGCGGGGCGCTCGCAGGGCGGCACCCGCACGGACGCCGCGGCCGCCGGGCCCACAGCGGCGGGGAGCCTGCGGGACAGCGCGTGCAGCCCGTGCGCGGCCAGGCGGTGGTTGGGGTCGCCCGAGATGGAGGCGAGCTCGCCGAGCACGTAGAAGAGGTGCTGCGCCCGCGACAGGTTGCCGGCCTCGACGGCGGCCGCGCACGGGTTCAGCAGCTGCTCCGCCCACCTCGTGTCCCGGTCGGAACCCGCTCCGCCGCCCTTGGAACCGCCCTTCTTGCCGTTTCCGCCGCCGCCGCCTGGTCTGTCCTGCTCGGCACGGCGACGCTGGTTGCTGCTGCTATGGCCGGACGCCCTGTGCGCCGGTGACTTGCGCTTCTTGGACGAAGGCTCCGACGGCGACGACACCGCCGGAGACGCAATGCTTGGGGAGGCGTGCGCCAGGGGCGAACTGGTCGTCGGCAGTGGCGCCGGGGGCGAGAGCGTCTGCGCCACGACGCTGCCAATGTCATCCTGCTGCGCCGCCGCGGGGTTACACCACCACCCGTAGCCGCCGGCGATGTCAACATCTGCGGCGAGGAAGGAGATGGAGTCCTCGAGCCAGTCGAAGCCGGTGCTGCTCGTGGCGGCGGCGAGCTCGGCCGGGTGCTCCTGATCGTGGCAGCTCATGGGCTTCATGCACGCAGAGCTTGCAGCCAAGATATGTGCATGGACATGCAACCGCGGAGAGCTTGGAGCTGTGGATTGTGTTGGAGCTTTGCTTCTTAATCCGGCCTTGCCCTGATTTGTGGAGCTTAATCTAGGGTATGAAGAATTGATTGGAGGTTAAGGAGGTGAGGACTGAGGAGCACAGATCAGTGGGCTTTGTTTAGCATTTGTGAGGTTATTTTAGGGTTCTGCCCTCGTGGAACTGACATATTCCCTGCGTTTTGGTAGCATACGCCTCTGGGCAGTAGACCGTAGCATATCTGATATCTCTCGAGATTCTGCGCTTGTTGCGATTAATTAACAAAAAGACCTTTGGGATTATTGTATTAACATATGGTAAAAATCTGATTGGCTTGAATTTGAACGTTGAACTACAACTTCTTGTGCTTCTGAATTGTTCTCATGCTTGCAACAATGTAAATAAGGCCATGAATGTAATTTTCCTTTGTAATTCTTGTTCCGATTCATTGCAATTTATCACAAGTTTAGCTCCCTTGGGTCTTGAAGGTTTGTAGTTTTGACTTTAGACTAAGATTGCTCAAGCCTGAAGTCAGAACCCTTTGATTGGTTGTTCTGTGACAATTGTATGCTTACATCTATAGATACATACATCACAGTTGCTGCTGGAAACATTGAGACCGCAATGCTTGCCAAGCAGTTCCATGACGCCATTGCCGCCCCCATTGGATGGGAGCTCAACAAGAAGAGCGGCTGTCACAGCATTCGGCTACAGGGATGAAGAGTTTGGTTGGAGGGCGACAGGAACGACTGCTAGTTGTTAGTTGGTATGCCTATGTTACTTGTTGCTTGGATCCATACTAAATCTCAAATGATTGGGATCCAAATGACACCATCACAGGTGCATGTGGCCTGCTGTGGGGACACCAATCCCTTGCACACTGCAAATGCTTATACTGCTGCTCACCTCAGCGATCGCCCCTTTGTTTAGTTCTTGATGACAGGGGGGATGAGCTCACTCCAATCTATCAGGGATCGACAGATGTTTATCCCTCCAAATAACCCCATAATTAAAGAACAATGAACTTTTCAGAGGTGTGACCTGTAAATTGGAAATTTATGCTTTCTTCTGAATAATATTTTGCAACAGAAGAGCGCTCATTTGATGTCTGAAGTACAAAAAAACCAATTTTTCCTCTAGTTGTTATGCAAGTGCAACTGTGCAAGTGCGCGCGGCAAATGCAAATGCGCGTGTTTGAAGCTTTCAAATAACTCCTATGCTTCAGGAAAGGCCGCAGCTGGACTCTTTCAGTGTTGGCAAAAGGTAACGGCAGGTTGATTGGACAAATTTTTGTTTCCTTCAATACATACAGCTCCACACTAATTCTTATTCTAGTGTGCAACTGTGCGGATGGTGATGGTGAAATTGTCATCGAAGATGCACACAAGCAGTAGTGCAGTACTATTCAGACGGCAGCATGTCTTTTATATTGATCCGTCCCAGACATATCTGACTCCAAATCCATCATTCCTGTGTTTTCGAGACACTAGATATGATGGATGCAATGGTAGTTATTACTCTAAGCCAGCAATTTTATCCATATGCCTCACTCCAATTCCTTTCTTACCATCTTCTCAAATTTCATCATTGAGTTTATCTGGTCCAAAATATTTCCAAGAACTCTGATTGGTGACCAGTAAGGAAATTTAGAGCTCAATGCAGAAACAAACTGTTAAATTTTTTCGCAGCCTTGAGAGGCTTCACCTCTTCTTTTCTTTTTTTAGAAAAAGGATTAAAACCCGGCCTCTACATTCTCTGGAGAATGTATACAGCCAACAGATCATCCGGTACAACCGCAACACTCAGACTGCACCCCAAATCAAGACACTAAACAGTTCACCAACCGCAACCACACACCCTGAAATAAAAGGGCCAACAACACCCCTGCAGCACACACACCAAAAGCATGACAGCCTACTAGTAAGCAATCATTTTTAGCGCATTCCAACCATAATTGTTGAAGACTTCTAACGCTGTCGTCTCCAACCTTCGACTTCCAATCAACAAGCTTTTTCTGTCCTCCTCACAGGATGGACCAACTCCTGATCCAAAACGCACTCCTAAAGATTACCTGCAAACACGAATCCGGTTTTGAACTTTGGAACACCACATTATTCCTACCAAGCCAAATGGCCCAGCAAACAGCTGCTACACCAAGCAGCACACTTTTCCTTTGCTTGCAATTAAAACTCTTAATCCAATCCTCAAAAATGTGAAATATTTCTAACTTCAATTTGGGGGTTGTTGACGTATCAGTACTCTTTTCCTTGTGATGTGATCCATAAGCCACTGCAATGTTCTATAACTGGCATGTTTTATTTCAAGTGGCCTCCTTGATTCAATATATCAGTGCAGAATATGCTATTTGCTCGTGTTTTAGCTCATGCATTGGTGCAAGTAGGTCCAAATAGGAAATACTTTTCCTTATGATTTTCATGGGGTTGCATAGATCTAATTTAGATTCCGACAAATTGTGTATGATCTCAGCACATCTGGCATAAGGTTCAACTTTCCAGGCTAGTTGCCCGTTCTTGTATTGGGCAACTTGTATGCAGTTAAAAAGAGCCAAGTGACAGTAATATGTTTGACTCTTCAGTCTTGGTCATTTCAGTAACATGCTAAACTATACACCTTCATGCAGGTTACTTACAGAATCTTTCGGTGTGGAGGCTTCGCATTAGCTCAAACTGCACTTCAAGTTTATCTGAATTTATCATCTCCTGTTTCTGTCAAACCTGCTGTCTGCCTCAGCTCCCCATGTTCATACTTTAGACTGAACTCAGTCTCCATGCTATCCAAATTCACAGGAAAAACATTGGAGCAGCAGTAAGAACACAATTCGTCAATGATTCGACGAACTTGGACGCAATAATGGCTCTACGATTAAATAAACCATGCCCTTGTCCATACCTTAAGCATTGAAACAACATCGCACAATTAAATTAGACCACAGACAGTAACCGCCTTGCATTTTTCTTCCACTCCTCGCAATCATCCATGTCCTTGGAGCCTTGGCAGCAAGGGGGTGCTAGCTCCTCCACTTGAAATCCAGGACCACATCTATGGAAAAAAAAACCATACAAAAACAATTCTCGTATAATAGTTTCCAAGTTGCGCTGGGCGAATGCGAGGTTGGCACACGCCACAAGACATTATTGGCTCAGTGTAGGCAACAAGCTAAAATTATTCAAGATTCTTGCAGTGACGTAGCGGGGCAGGAATATACCCCCATCAAAATCCCTTGTGCCCTGATAATAAAAATGGGATTTGGTTTCAGAGCAGCAATCTTATACCTTGACGTTGGCGATGTGGATGTGCCCCATTGTTTATCAGGTGTACTACTCTCTGCAAGTATCTGAAAGGGGAAAGAGATGGTACTTTCCTTCCCTCAACATGCAAGTTGAAGCAATTTGTCAGTTGTGGTGACATGTAGTTGGTTAGTAATGCAAGGGTAGTACTGGTGCAGATTCGCAGCAAGTACAGAAACTGAATCACAAGAAGCTTGATCAATGTACTGATGAAAACAGACCAAAGTAACATGCTTTAACAGACTAACAGGTTTGATCAATGAGCAAAACTTTGTAAGGTAGGAAGCTAACTTTATAAAGTTCAGTTGACATTATATTTCCTGGAACAGTTCAACTTGAGTTTTTTTTTTTGTTTTTTTTGTGAACCTCAACTTGAGTTAAGTAGCAAACACAAGTACGGATCTTGCAACAAGTAGCTGTCATTGCAAAAGCAAAATACTCAATTCCTTATGTATTTCTGACTGAAACACAATTTTTGATTATAGCGCCTCTTGGAATATGATATGTTTTACCCCCTCTTTCAGTGCGTAGACACCAATCTGCAAATCAGACCAGCGTTGTTGGTTGTTTACTGACCAGAGACATCGGTTGACATCACAGGGTTAGCTGGGGGCGGTCGGCGGCCCATGAAACTGACAGAAACATTAACCGATGAGCTCTGATGCCAGACCACTCAAGGAAGGTCATACTGATCCGGGATGGGTTAAAATAAAAGTTTAATTCGTTCGAACGAGGAGCATTCATGACGATTTGCAGGTGACCATGGTGTAGTCAAGTAAACAAGCAGCTAGCTCTCCGGCGCTTGCTCTTGGTAAACAATGACATGGGCTGACATTGTCTGAACGAATCAATCGTGCTTCTTGAACCATCCGTGTGATGTTTGCATTCGAGTAGTCAGTCAACACTGAGGAACTCCTATAAACATCGAGAGATGTCGCTGTTTGGTAAGGCATCCTCCCCGAGCCCAATGTCATTGTCAACTCATTGCCATAAAACAAAACTGGAGGGCACTGATTGTTAGATATTTGTGATCTTAGCATAACAACTGAGAGAACGACTCCATACATGGAAGGACTCCACATCCTTATGTGAATAGGACTCTTGTGCTGTGATCGGCAAACACACCTAAGTTGTATTCAACTAGGACTCGACCCTGACCTTACAGCACTACATATATGAGTTAGAGAGGTGCCTCACGTTGTGCCAATCCTCTAATCTCGAAATTAGCCAAAACACCGATTAATTAGAGTGCTGAAGGGGTTGGAAGATCGAGATCCTGATTCCACCGATCAAGAACCCTGTTCTTGAGAGGTGAATTGCATCTACTTCGAGTTCATCAGAAGGTGACGTCCACAAGGCTGCTGTTCGTCATCAACATCTAAGTCTTCACCAACAAAGAGCCCTAAAGCTCTTGAACCAGTGAAGATCACATCTACTTCATCTACATCAACGCCTTCACGTCTACAGATGGCATCTACAAGCTCTACTGGTTAGTCTGACCTAAGTTTCCGCATTAAGTTTAATTAGTGATCATGATTAGACTAAGCTAAGATCCTGTTTTAAGTTAACGTTAGACTAAGTTGTTTCTAACAATCGGTATCAAGAGCCTCCTTAGTTCTGACATGATCCTAATCCAGAGCTATTAAGTTTGATGTCTCTGTTAGTCAGATCAGTTATGTTTCATGCACATCTAAGTGAGTCAGCGCATTAGTTTTTGGTGTTCATAAAAAATTATATGTTGTACTTGATCATTCACACTTGATGTTCATTAAGTGATTATTAGATCCAATCATGACGGATAAAAGCAATTAGCCCTAAGATTAGTTATTGTTTTATGTGCAATTAGTACCATGCAGATTAAATTATGTGTGAAATTAGACCAATATGCACGTGCTGCAGTAAGATCAAGTATTCATGTGCGATTTAGTCTTGACAGCACACCAAGTGCTGCGCACAATTAGTGATATGCAGTTCAATTTGGTTAAGGCCTCATGTGCAATTAGTACAGATTCGATCTGCTATGCTTGAACATGAGCAATTAGTGATAATGATGCAGATCAAATCATATGCAAGTCAATGCACCTTTACATCTCCTGTGTATGGAATTAGGCTTACGCAGAATTTTTTATGCAAGGTAATGTGAGTAATTAGGCCTTAATCTTGTTTGACCAATAAAGTTTAATATGCAATCAGACGCTGTCAGTACCTAGTTTTGTGCAGATTAGTACTTAGATTGCAAAACTGGAAGCGTATAAGCAAGTAGAAGGAGGGGAACCGAACCGAATTGCAAAATTCATCGAGAAAAGATCCCCAAATTCGAAACTCCCCAAATCAGAACCCTAAGGTACTTAACCGGTCAACGGCTGTGCGTGGCATGAGGTAGCCGCGCGTGTGCCATGGCCACTTTTCCAACCGGCCGCATCAGCAAAGGGGCGCGTGCATGGCCTGAGTTGCCACCGTGTGTGCACCCGGACGGCGCGCCTTCGGGCCGTCTCACCGAGTGCCACTGGCGTTAATCCGCCACCGCCGAATCCTTCCGAAAATTTGTAGACTATCGTCGAGGTTGCCGGGCTGGAATCGCCGCTCGTAGGCGCATCTTGCACGCCTCTGCCTTGCTATCAACACCCTGCAGCGGTGCCCCTCGACGGATCCACGCTGGCGCCGGCGAGAGGGCTCGCGACAGAACATGGTTGGGGCGGCACGCGGATGGCCGGCGGCGGCTCGTGCTTGGAATCGAGGGGAGGGGAAAGTAGATAGGGCGCTTGCGGCTGTGCCTATGGAGTGTGACTGCAGATGGGGTGCTAGGGTTTCTCTCGGTTTTTGATCTGCACACCGATCGCGTCGTCCATCCGATCTGCAACGAACGGCTCAGATCGCCCCGCAAGACACCAGCGGCGCTAATGGGCTGGGCCACTGTTGGGCTGTTAGCTGGGCCAAACCAAGCCGTTAGCTGGGTTGCAAGTGAAAATAAAAGGATTGAACTGCGCATAAGTGACGGGCTACTATGGACTAAATTGTTTTACGGACTTCTTTAAAGCTTTAGACCCGTTCATAGTCGTGCCTTTATGTTTTATGCTTATTTAATTTCCCTTAAGCTGTTAAGTATTATGATATTTAATACAAATATGAGTAATCTACTATTTACATGTGCAAATAAGTTTATTGCTATTAATAGTAGATTTTCTCATTATGAGTAGTGATATTTCCCATAATGTTTGGAATATTTAGAAATAAATTTTGGGAAATTTTCAATTAAGAAGTTTTGGCTATAAGTTTTGAGCCTTATTATTTTCAGTGCAATTTAATATTTTTTTACTGTTCATAAGTTTAAGTTTTATGAAAGTCTTTAATTTATAGTGCATTTTTTAAATATTTTGTGCTATGCTGGCTTGTTTCCATCATATTTAAGTTTAAGTATAAATTCAGAATAAGTTATTTAAGTCTATTGTTTCCATTATGTTAAAAATTGTATTTTTGTTATATTTGAGATGAAAATTATATTTCCCACCAAGTACCATTAAGATGCTCTCTAATTGAATGGAACCATCGAGAAGTTCAGTTAGAGTACACTTGTAATTAATTCTAACCATCGTTGTTTTAATTATGAGTTAATGATAAGTTTCGTTTGTTTTCCCCATCGGTGATGCAAATTGAAACTTATTGCATGATCTTAATCAGACCATCGTAGGGTTAATTTCATGCTTTTATGTGCATCTTATTGTGCTATTACTGAAACATTAAGTTATTATAATTTTCAGTTGAAGATATTACAGACATCTTAAGAGCTATCATTCCTCTAAATGGCAATAATGTTCATGCCTGGAAGAGAGATGTGCAAGACGTTCTCATGATTCTTGAATTTCATTATGCATTACGTGAGGATAAGCCTGTTGCTCCTATTTTGTCTAACAATTTGGAATATGCTCATGAGTTTGAGAAATTCATTGTTGACATTGAGAAGTGGGAGAAATCCAACAGAATTGCCAAAAGTATCATTAAGGAATCGATCTTAGTAGGCATAATGGAAGGCATTCCTGATAAGAAAGATGGAAGGGAGTTGGATGCTAAGGAGCTACTAAAGTCAGTTGAGGAAAATTGTAAGAGTTCCTTTGAGATGTATTCCAACATCCTGATTGCGAAAATGTCCTCACATTATGATGGTCAAGGAGGAGTCATGAGACATATTTTGAGCATTTTTGACATGGCAAATGAGTTAAAATCACTCGGAGTTGACATCACGGATGGTCTCCTTGTGGAAAGTATCATGTCATCTTTGCCAGCTCGTTATGCTCCTATCAAAACCAGCTACAATACTAATGAGGAGTCTTGGAGCATTCTTGGTCTCGTTAGCTTCATAAATAATGAAGAAGTTGATCCTTAAGTAAGTGTCTGCAAACCATGTTGATTTTACTGTTTCATTATAGCTAAGTTTCTTAGCAAATTATTTTCCTTAATGGTGGACTAAGGTGCAGTTGCGCACATCATTTGCAGATTCTGCATAAAGATCCATAAGAATAAGGGGAGCAAAGTATTGCAAATGGATAAAGTTGAAGTCAAAAGCATTATGAGATTCTTATGAGAATTAGCTAGTGACTTTAATATTTAGCTTGATGATGTAACAGATAATTTAAGAGAAACTTCAGTTTGTTTCATTACTATGTCACATTATGTTTTGTGGTATTAAGAAAATAATCATCAAGTTTATCCATTTTATTGTTTGCTATTTGGCAAATAAAAGTTTTATGTGCTCTCTTATATGATATAATTATGTGGTGTGTGTATAATTAAATGATGAGACCTTGTCGAATTTGTGCCTCACTTTCGTTTAGACCACAATTCGAAGGGGAGAATGGAATGTCTCATCAGTAAAGAGATACTCCATCCATTAATTATATTGCACTAATTATATTAAGGGAAATAATACTAAGATAATAAAGGAGCTATAAGTTCTCTTGCTTGTTTTTAATTTCCCATAAAGTTGAACTAAAATATTCAAAAGGCTAAAAAAAATCAACTTGTTTTTAATTTCCCATAAAGTTGAACTAAAATATTCAAAAGGCTAAAAAAAATCAGCATGAAGCAAGGGTGATAGCGAGCTCTTTATAACTCAGCTCGTTTTTGGCTCGACTCGTTATAGCTCATTAAGATAGCGAGCTAAAAGCCCAGCTCGGCTCGTTAGAAAGCTTGAGCCAGCTCGTGAGCCACGTCATAAAAAATATGACCATTGAGCACATATTGAGGTACATTATACTGTTATTCTATATTTTATATAACTCTCAACAACAAAAAGAAAAGAAACAAAGCACATATAATCTCCCACAATGCAGATACCTCAGTGAAGCAGATGGTGGAGGTAGAGCACTTAGATTCCATTTTTCAACTCCCTCTGACAGAGGAGGCCATGCAAGAGTTTTTACTGTTACATGAACAAATTCAATAGACAATTTGCTTCACTGAAGACCATATGTGGCCCAGGCAGAAGTCTCACGGGTTACATTTCCCGATGTCAGGGTGGGGCCAGGGTTCGTGGATTTTCTTGACCCGCGTGAGAAGGTTTTCTTCTTATATGCAATGCCCGGGGGGCGGCTTGCCCCTCGTAGGTCGAGTTTTTTTGGTTTTGCAAACTCTTGCCGGCAAAAGATTGGTTTCAATTGATTGGTGTTCCTGACATTCTTGAGAGACTGAGGCTCACAAGGACACAAATGCAATTGCCGTTCTTTGTGGAAATTTTCATCATCACTTCGTGGGAACTTTGGAACAAATGGTGTCATTTTTTATGGTAAAGACCCTACGGTGGATGCTTGGTCCGTGAGGTTAAGGTAGCTGATTCTTCTTTACTCCATAGATTTAGGGAAGACTCACAACCAATAGTCAGACAATGCCTTCACACCCTTTTGTAAATTCTACCCCCCCAATAAGTTCTTTTATTCACCACCTGTAAATATCCTTTTTTTAATTTAATGCAAAATGTTGTGAGGAACTTCAGGTCTTAGAGCTACAACGGCTCTTTTCTGAGTGAGGTGGTATAAATAACCCCTCAACCCCTTCCCTTCTCTCTCTTGACCCATTTCTGCTGAAGCTTTCAAAACTCATTTACTTTCCCTCTTTACTCCCCTTTGGCTTGGTTGTGAGATTTATGGGGATTAAAGGAAGGATTCAAGGGAGGAGCAAGAGTGAGTGCTAGTGAGCTGATTTTCCATCTCTATAGAGCACCTTGTTCTTCGCTTGGTCGGTGGTTTCGTGTTTGTTACTCTTGGAGCTTTGAGCTCCTAACCGGCTAGGCATTACCTTCGAGCATCCAAGCTTTGTGGCTGCTCAAGGAATTTTGTATTACCCTCGTCGATTGAGTAACTGACTCTAGCTTGGGGAGGAAAGTGACCTAGGTGTAAAGGTTCACTCTTTGTGGGTTCCTCAACGGAGACGTAGACCTCAAAGTGTGAGGTTGAACTCCGGTAACTAATCTATGTGTCTCTTGTGTTCATTACTCTACTTTTCTTGCATTATATTGTGTAGAGCTCTTCATTAGGGTTTGTCTCCGATCTACTTTGTGTGAAGGTTGCTTGTGTTTCCTGTCACATCCTGAAATTTGAAATCCTTAAAAATCACTCCAAATTAAAACTTTTTGAAGAATTTAAACCCTAATTAAATCTTATAATGACTTTAAACCCTAAAGTCCCCCCTTATAAAATTTGTTTTAAATTTATGTTTATGCATCATATGTTTGTGCATTTGAGTGTTTTGGAATCTAGGAAAAAGTCAGAAGCTCAAAATCTTGTTCAAATTTGAAACTAGTTCAAATTTGAATTCAAATCCAATTCAAAAACCCTTTCAAACAATTGTCAAAGCTTCCTATGCACTATTGGGCCGCCAACCTCGTTTCTAGCCCAACAGCCGAAGCGGCCCGACCCTTTTCCTCTCCCCTTCCCCTTTTCCCGCTCGCGAGGCTGAAGCAGGCCGTCAGCCCAACCGGCCCAGCTAGCCCACGAAGGCGTCGTCGTCAACCTCCCGCTCACGTCACCCGGCCGCCCATGCCGCGCCCATCCCCGCCGCAATCTGCCTTCCCCGCGGAGGACTTCGATCGGGAGCATGCGCGCTACGAAACCGTGGTTCGCGCTGCCCATACCCCCAGTCGGCGCACTTCCTTTCCCTTCCTAGGTCGTACGGCACCCTCGCCATACCGCTGAGCCAAGAGCTCCACCGTATGCCACCCTTCACCTTGATCTCCTCTCCTGGACCATCTCCTCTACCACACACACGCGCGTCGCAAAGGCATGAGCACCAGAAGGCCATACCATCCGCTTGAACTCAATCTCTCTCCCTCCCCGGTGGTATTCCGCCCTCGCCATGCCCAAAACCGGGAACGTGCCGCCGTACACCCCTTTCCGCCTCGGTCTCACCTCTCCGGTTTCCTCCTCAGCGCTGCACGCGCGCACTAGCACCGCGCGAAGGTCGCCGTGCACCTCCCCTAGCCAACAATCCGCCTTCCCATCTTTCCTGGTGGTTTGCGCCACGACGCGCATGCGAGCTCCGCCATGCCGCCGTACGATGCTTCGACCAAATCCATCTCCCCGGCCGTCCTCTCTTCCCTCCGAGACGCGCGTCGTGCCGCTCGTGCACCACCACATCCCTCCGTACCCCAAAACCACCCGGGAGCCCTCTCCACTGGTTTCTCCCTGCCACACCACCGCGCCCGGCCATGTACGGAGCTCCGCCAGCCATCATGGCCTGGCGAGCTTATCCGGCTGCCCGAGCTCATCCGGAGCTCGAGCACGCCCCGCCGTAGCCACCCCAGGGCACCTCTTCTCCTTCACACCACCACCAAGCCATTCGCCGGCCACCACTCCACCGCCCACACTTCACCGCCCCACCTCTACCCATCTAGCTCACCGGAGCAGCCCCGAGAGTAGCCGTAGTACCCACACGACGGCCATTTATGTAACATCCCTGATGTTTAGTTAACATAAGCACAATAATTAACCTTGTTAATTAAGTTTGATTAGTCCCAAAGCATGTTTAATCTAGTCTTGATCAACTTTGCAAAAGAAACCCTAGTCAAATTTCTAAATCTTGGTCAAACCCCTTTGAGCTCTATAATTTTGAAATGGTTTTCTTGCACGTTCTCCAAATTTCACTATAGAACTTCAAATTCTGCCAATATAAAAGGTTTTTGTTGTTTCCGAGGACACAACTTTCATAATTGGCGGACATTCAAATTTTGAGTGCAAAATTGCCAAAAACAGTGTTGAAGTCCTTGTGAATAGTAAATCAGGGCCGAGACATTCTGCAATTTCACCACATTTTTCTCGTCAAACTATTCATCAAAACATAGGTCCCCCTTTGCAAAAGTTGTACTCCTATAGTTCCTCTAAAACTTTTGTATTTGGGGAATTTCAACTTAGTTGTGAAAAATTTGAGTTTTGCTTCGTGGAAAATGGTTAAACCGAATAAGAACAGGCGCCGGGCGCCGGCATCGCGCGCACACGCTCGTCGGACTCTGGTCCGCCACGTGTCGTCCGCGCCGCGCTTCGGCGTACGGACTCCTCATCTCTGTCGCTGTGGACCGTGCGACCGTGGCCCCTCCGCCCGTTCTGTCACCGTACGCCGCACCCAGGCGCGAGGCCGCAACTGGCCGCGGGCCTGCCTGGCCACACGCCATCGCGCGCCCATGCCGCGCGTGTTGCACGCATGCAGGGAAGGGCAGGCTAGCCGCGCCACGCCTTTAGGCACTCCCCCTGCCTCGTCCTCGTCATGTAAACGCGCGCCTCGTGCTTAAAACCCAAGCGCAGCACCGCTGCCGAGCTTTTCCCCTTCGCCGCACGCAAACGCCGCCGCCGCCGAGGCTTTCCTCCGCCTCTTGTTTGCGTCACCCGCTCTCTGCTCCTCCTCCTCCTTTAGGTCCTCCTGAACCTCCTCGAAGCCGCGTCGCCGCATGTTCATCCTTCGCCCGCGCCATCGCCGGCCAGTCGCAGCCGCGGAGGGCGCTCCAGGGCCGCCCCGCCGCCGGTGCCCGACGACGCCGTCTCCGGCCCGAAATCCGCCGCACATCACCCTAGCCAGGTGCGCTTTGGCCACCTGGGCCGCTTCCCGGCCAGGTCCGGCCGGTACTCACCACCGGCGAGCTCCCCTGTGCCGGTGGGGACCCAATTGCGAAGATTGAAAACTACTCAAGGTGTTTTCCGTGAACTAGGGACCCAGTTGTAATTTAGAAAAGTTAGTTCAAGGGTCCAAGTGTAAAAGCTGTTTTAGGTTTTCTTAGCAACTTTGAAAAATCATTAAAAATCGTAGAAAAATCAGAAAAATGTAAATCCAATCGTGTTGGTTTCCTTGTGATGAGGTATACCTTTTCTAGAAATGTTGTATAGGATTTTTCTGTGTAGTTTTGAAATGAAAAATCAAACTCAGTTTGATGTACTTTTGTTATAGTTCAAAATATACATATGTTATGGAGTTGAATTTTGGATATGTTGTTCTTTATGCCATGCTTAGATTTGTGAACAAGGATGACACAAGTTTGATATGTAGATTTGTAGTTATGATTTGTGTAATCTTTATGTTAACTTTATTTTGATGCTTTTTATAGTCCCTTAAAATAAACTTTTCTTTAAGCACAAGTGCACCCAGAGATTTTTCATGATGAGTAGTACCTCTGGTAAAATGGATATGATTTTAGGATCTTGTTTGATTCATGTTTTAAATTTAAGCTTGTTTAGGATGTTAAATCAATAATTTTGAAAAATAAATTAAATCTACATTTGTAACTTGGTCAGATGCTTAAATTTGGTATAAATTACTTGTAGAAGAAATTTGGGACCAAAAATATTAGTAAATCATTTTATAGGATTTAATTAATTTATGCTAGGCTGATTCTTGTCTTTTTCATATAAATTAATTTATATGTAATCTGGAGCTAATTTTTGGCATGCAAGCTTAGTTTAGGTGTATGTTGCTGTGTACAAAATTTTAGGATAGTTGGAGTTATATTTCATTTAATATATATTTTTGATGAAAAGCTAGTTATAATCTAAATAGATATGTGTTGCTCACTTTTCAATTTAATTAAGGTTTTCATGATTAGTTTCTGTTTGTAATCATTTAAACACACCCCCATACTGTTTTGTGAAGTTAATTAATTTAATTTGGTTAGATGTGCACACAATCATCATCAAAATGATCTTAAGATTAACCATCACACCACTCCATACTTTTTGTGAGAAAATATTAAGGTTTAAGTGAATGTGGCCAACAAGAGTTGGTTTGGTGGTAATTCTCCCACCTTTACCATAATCTAATGCATATGCATGTATACGTGTAGATTTACCGGACGGGACATATACACTGACTCGTTAGGGAGACGGAGCTGTAGATGGTGAAGTGAACGAGCTTGGTGTGCATCAAGACCTAGACCAAAGTCCAGAAGAGCCCAAGGCTATAGCTGAAGTAGAGGAAGGCAAGCACCGGAGTGCATTAACCCATTTTCTTAAACTCATAGTTTTACTTTTCGTATTTATGTTATGTTTTGTGCATTTAAGTTTCAGGAGTTGATTTGAAACCTAGATGCATGATCCTTTGGTTCATATGCTCTTTTACTAGTATGTTAGGTCGCTAGTGCCATGCTTTAAGGACACAGTACAAGTCGAGTAATGGCTCATTACTCGTGAGATATAGGTTACTTATGTTGGAATCATAAGTTGGTTAAACTAACTCGCTCATGTGGAAGAGCAATGGGTTTGGTCTCACCGAGTAGCATTGTGCTGGTTTAAGCTATTGAACGTACCAAGCATTTGTCGGGAATGGGACCGGTAAGCCTAGTACCTAATGAACCAATGCAAGAACTTTATCGCTACTACTCTTGAGATACGTCTCCCGATTCTCCACCAGTAGTGCAAGTGTGAGTCTGGACGTACTGTGTTGGACGTACCAGTAAACCTTGTACTTAGGACTGTAGCATCTGATCCTAAGCTGTGGGAATGACGGAAACCACCTGGTTGGGGTAGACCCTGCATTTGCTTTTATTTGGATTCTTAGGGTCTACATTCTTCTATGTGTCTTGGGTTGTACCTTGCAAGGTTTATAAATTCGATCGATCGTCGGTCTCTCGCCGTTATCTGAGACGGCTTAAGCACTAGCTACCCCATATTGAAATATGGAACATGGATTAATTTTGCTGTTTGATTAATATTGTTTGCACAACTGCTTGTTTAGTTAGGTGCTTACCTAGAATGGTTAACATACTAGAACTTGAGCTAAAACTTGGAATTAAGGATCAACTCTTAGTCGCTTTTGGCAAAACAAACCCACCAGCCAAAAAGCCTTGCATGTCTAGTTGTAATTTGTTTTTGTCAGGTAAGTCTTGCTGAGTATTAGTATACTCAGCCTTGCTTTACTTGTTGTTTTCAGGTAATCCTATCTGGCCTGGCTCTATTTCTGAGGGCTGGGAACTTGAGTGGGAGAATGATGACGATGAGTGATATTCTATGGATGGCCTCTCATGTGTATCATAAGCTTAGTTTAAATTTCCGCTGTTGAAACTCTACACTTTACTTTTATGCAATGAAACTTGGTTTGTAATAATGTAACCCTGTGGGTTGTTGTGTAATTTGAACTTGTACTCTGGTCTCGTCTTCGTGTGGGTTTTGTTGCATATTATCGATCCTGTATTGTAAGTGATTCACCGGGCTTGACCCGGCAGAGACGACAGGAAACTTCTTTATTATCGCTTAATAGCCACGTGGACCGGCTTAGGTGATAATACAGAATTATCTTGGGCGGTTCTGTCACAATTTACCCCTTCTTCGCCTTAGCACTACCCTACCGACCGGCCGGCAGGAGCCCTGCTCCGCCGCTGCCGTCTCTAGCACCGACGCCGCTGTGAAGCTCCGGTTGCCGCGTAGCTCGACGGGAAGGCCTCCAGGTACCCCCGTTATGCTGCCCGATCTCCTCCTGCCTTGCCTCGCCTCTCTAGCCCTCTCCTCTCCATCCGCCCGAGCACCGCCGCGCTCCGACGATCCACCGCCGCCGCTCCGGCAGCTCTCCGCCCGCCCGAGCACGCACACATGCTTAGCACACCCACACGAACTCCCCCGTGCACGTGCCTTGGCCCCAAACCCACTCTAGGCGTTTCCCCTTTTTCAGCCGTCCACCGCCGCAACTCTGGCGAGGGACTCCGACCGCCGTGGAGCCTCCCTCTCCCCCACATCTAGCCCATGTGCTCCGCCGTAACCCGTAGGGCCCCTAGGTATCCTTGCCGCCGCCTTGGTTGCCTCCTAGCCGCCGCCGGCGAGCACGTCGGTGAGCCTCCCCTGTTTTGCCGCCGCACGTCAGCCCATCTTGGGCGGCGCTGCGACGTGGCGCCCGCGTGGCAGCCACGCCAGCGCCACCACACCTCCCCTCCCCTCCGTGCACTCGGTCCACTGGACCATAGACTCAGATCCGCCTCGGTCCACAGGGTCCACGACCCCGGTCCACAGCACAGTGCTCCAGCCCCACACCCGCCTGCGTCAGCCCCCCTTCTTTTTGCTAAAGCCACCCGATTAGTGTACACACAAGTCTAGTTAGACCACTTAGAGTTTTCCAAAAATTTCACCAAAATTCTCAAAAATACTAGATGGTCCCACAAACCCTAGGTGTACTGCAAATCTTTTTATCACATCATTAGAGCCCCTAATCATTTTGGGTTAATTTAACCCTATAAAAAGACACATGGAATGTACACCAAAAATGTGCATTTCCTTATCTAGAGCTCCATATATTCCCAATAAATTTCAAAAATTATTTAGATATCATCTAAGGATATTCATAGGTTCACATCTCCAATCACACACTTAGAACCCCTATATTCAATTATCACCCGCTTTGTACCCGATAGACGATCGTTTAGCCACATAAAATAACGAGCCCATAGAGTTGATCTCGAGCCTTCGATCTATGATCAACCTTTCCTTATCCGTAAGGACACTCTAGAAATCTTCATATCCAAGAGCTATGGACTAATTGCTTGATGATTGATGAATTGTTCGTTTATTGTTTATGTTTAGTCTCTCATCTTACCCGATGATTGCGCTCTCATCAACCGGGATACACATTATTGGGACTCAACTCTTCGCTCAATAAGTGACCCAAGTATCTCAACAACACGCCCTTGGTCATGCCTATTCTATGTTTTAATGTTAAAATTTACCAAATTAATAATATTGTACCGCATCTATGTTACATGCGATAACTTGGGTTTTAGGCATATCACCCAGGAGAAACCCTCTTCTCCACTCCCTATAAAACCCTAGGGCAAGCCTTATACCCAAGGCTTGCAACTTTATAAACTTGTTTTACTTTATGTATACCTCCTTAGAATGGATAGGTTGGTGTGAGTGTGAATTATAAAACTTGCTTTAGAAACATGCTAGAGAGGATGTAAGGAAAGTTGGGTATCCTTGGGGAGAGGCTCTACCCAGCGTTGCCTTAGTCCATATAAGGATCGGATCAAGGAGAGTCTTTCCAGTGTTTCAGTACGACCATACGTAGCCAAAAAGATACAGCCTGTCGGGAGTACCTACTTATGTGAGGCCTTGAATCAAACCCCACTACTGAACCTAGTAAACCATCCCAAGGGGTCGTGGTGGGCAACGGATGCACTGGAGCAGGACCTTCGCTGAGTCCCAGGTCTGGCCGGTACGGGTCATCGGGAATGTTATGGCGTCAGGGTGACGCGGTGGTATTTATACCACATTTTTATGCATATGCTTTGTCCCGGGACGTGGACCTGCGTGGCGGGTGGTGGTGGAATGACCCCTACTTAGGCCCCAGCGTGAACGTGGATGGAGCTAGGGAATGTTTTATAGGAGTGAATGATAATGTAATGCACAAGTAGATGTCAGTGGGTATGGTTCTCGCGGTCAGTACCGCCTATACGTAGGGTATGGGCTGGTCGGACGTATGGGTACAGTGTACGCCTCTGCACAGAGTAAAATCTATTCGAATAGCCGTGGTTCTCGATTAAGAACCTTCTTGGTTAAAGCTCTTTTTGACTAGTCACACCACTAGAAATAAGTTGGTTAAAATTGTGGGCGGAAGCCCAAAGAGTTGATGCAATGGGCTAAGGATTAAGCAGGATCCTGTCGATCGCTGCATTAAAACTTGGGAACTGGTAGGAGAGGCTTCGTGTTCCTCCTCTAGGGCCACTTCTTCTTATCGTACATAAGCTAGAAATCCGATAGTTGTTACATTGTGTTTACACCTTGCATAGTTTATTTTACTGCATTGATGTTAGCCCCACTGCAATCCTTACTTTCATGTCATTAATTTCTGCTATGTTGGGGTACTTGCTGAGTACTTATGGCAAAAGTACTCAAACTTACTTGTTTGCTCAGGTTACAACCTTTTCTACGCCTACCGCTGCATAATGATTGTTGTGTGCTCCTATGGTAAAGATGACTATATATTCACCGGAGTAATCTTCTCCTTAACCTCCATCTCTTTCTACTCTAATTATCAAACCCGTACAGGCTGGTGCCATTTACCCGATCCAGGCCGTGGCACTGTATTACTTAAGTGGGATCATCCGGAGGGTGGTCCTCATATTTCCTGCAGGTGAAAAAAAATCGGTAAATCTTATTGTTTAACCTATTTTCGTAGATTTACATTTGAGCAAATTTGTATCCCGTCGATTTAAACTCTACCCAAAAGCCCGGAGACTCTGAACATTTTCTCCTGAAGTATCTAGAAAAATATCTTGAGAGTCCGAATTTTGATTTAACAGTTTGTTTTAAGTTACAAATTTTCAGAATCGATTATTCACCCTTTGTAATGGACATCTAGATGCTTTCAGATACGGACGCCTGCCGCGGGCCTCTCTGCCGCGGCCGCAGGCAGCGCACGCGGCCGTCGCGGACCGGTGCTAACAGGGTTAAAAAAATGAGTTCATCCTTGCGAAAAGATTGGGAAGCATATACAATGAAGAGACACATATCTTAAAGCTTTGAATTAAGCATATCAAAGGTATTGTACAAATCACAAAACAAAGATGCTTTTTATTTTTATATATAACTGGAAAATGATGGAGATCAGAGATGACATTATTGAGAACTCAATTTGAAACACAAGCAACAAAGTAGCACACGGCTCTTTCTTGAGAAGTTGCTTCCGTGTTGAGATCCTGTGGTGCGTGCGTTCTACTTCTCGAGGCTGTCCAGGGACCGTGTCCCTTCGACCAGTTCTCTCACCTTGCTCTTGCTGTACTCAAGCCTCTCCATGGAATTGTAGCGTGCCTCCTGCGCCTCATCTCCCCCGAGGAGCTCCGGCAGCGGCGTCACCACCCCATCAACGGAAGCATCCTGGAACAACACGACGGTGGTCCGGCCTTTCTCGGCGTCCGGGACCACCCTGTGCTCGACGCTGGTGTAGATGCCGTTGGTGAGGACGTCGAGTATGTCACCGACGTTGACGACGAAGGCGCCCGGGAGCGGCCGCACGGGGAACCACCTGCCGCCCTTCTTGATCTGCAGGCCCGGCGTGTCGTCGACGTGCAACAGCACCGTCAGGCCCGGCCCGTCAGTGTGTGAGGGGATGCCCAGCACCTTGTCCACGTGGCGGCACGGAGGGTAGCGGTGCATCACGATGCTCTGCCCCTTATCTGCGTCCCCACTGAAGAAGGCGCCCAGGAGGGCCTCCTGGCTGACGTCAAGATCAATCGCCATGAATCCGAGCAGCCGCCTTGCGAGGTTCGTGATCTCCATGGAATACTCGTCAAGCGCGTCTCTTCGATGGAGCAGAAGATTAGACTAGGCGATTATTGAATAATCGAAAAAATTAAAGAAAACTGAAACGAATATGCATTCCAAATTTACAATGGACAGGAACCACGGACCTAAATGATGGCGGGTTAGTAGGCCACAGCTCCAGTTTCCTGCCATGGATTGGCTGCGTGACGAGGAGCACGCTCTCTGACCAGGCCAGCTTACCTTGTCCACGGCTGAACTGGTGGCCGTACCCTTGGAACTTGTCGTCGTCCCCCGGAATCGCTATGGCGTTCTTGCTTTCCAGTGGTAAGCTGAAGAACTCTGCAGCGCTCTCTTTCATGCGCTGTATCACCGCCTTGTCGACTCCATGGCTTGTTAGCTACAACGGGGAAGAAGGTATCACAGCTCGTATTCTGAAATTATAAATAAATAATGTTAGAATAGTGTTTTTTTAGAGAAAATGTGATAGGTAAATAGTACTTTTCCCTGTTCCTTTTCAACGAAAAGAGCGGGTGTGTTTAGTTCTCTGAATTGGGATGCAAAATTCTGGATTTTGCACGGATTTTAGGATGAAAAGCACTGTTCCGAACTGAAAAATACTGTAGCACTTTTCGTTTGTTTGTGGTAAATATTGTCATACCATGGCCTAACTAGGCTCAAAAGATTCGTCTCGCAAAGTACATCCAAACTGTGTAATTAGTTTTTGATTTCATCTACATTTAGTACTCTATGCATGTACCAGCATTTTTGATGTGATGAGAAATCTTCTTTTTGCATAGTGAATTTTTGGAGAAGTTGGGCTTCTAAACACATCCAGAGACCAACAATGGGATGATGTGATGTGACACAAGTAATAAATGAAAGAAACAGGAATTAAACCGATCTCCTGATCGAGTTCTGAGTTCTGACCTGAAAGAAACCCCAGTCTCTGCAGGCAGAGCCAAGCTTCGCCATTTCCGACGCCGACGACTCCGGATCGATGAGCTTTGCCATGTCCACCACCGGCAGCTCGAACGTCTCATCATCGCCGACGACCGCGCCGGCTGCCTTGATTTCGTCGGTTCTGACGAACCTCTCAGGGATCTGCTGGACGGAGTCCGCGCTGAACAAGGCCGCGGCGGCCGTGATCGTCTCCCTGCTGATGGCGGCTGCAGCATCCATTGCGCTCTGCGTTACCTCTGATTAAGTGATGAGTACCTGCTAATAATTAGGCATGGGCGCATGGCGCAGCTCGATTTTATCGGTGAAAGATAGAGTTGGATTAAGCTTATTAAAATGTGTTTTTTTGTTTAGATACAGTTAATAATTGGATGCGCATCTACTAAAGAAGAGTGCGCTAATTTGTCTCTCTTGGCCCGTGGCGCACATGGAGATTTTAGTACTCCAGGTCTCCAGTTATGCACAACGAGACAATTAATTTAATGCTACAAACAGGACATTATCACGAGTTCAACAATTTCTGAAACCGAATCAACCATGGCTGCAGCATCATTCTTTGTTTTGAAGATGATGCAATAGTAATTAACTAGCACATATGCAACACGGGGAGGTCTTATCATTCACTGCAAAGCCAACGCAGTACAAGACCAGAGCAAATCCGAAAGAGAAAGGCAAAGAACCATAAGACATACCAGAAGGCAGTACCGGGAATGATGAAAACGAAGTGGCAGAAAAAGAACTTGAAATTGCACTAAAACAAGTTCAGATCCTGAAAAGACAGAAGGAAAATCTAGCCATGCAGCTTAAAGCAAATAAGCAAGCCACAGAGAAGATACAAAAACTCGAACAAGCAAAAAAGAAAATAGCTCGGTTACAAAAGAAGCTCGGTGACATGTTTGAGGCAGAAAACAACTCTCTTTGGCGAATCACACCAGACTCGAACTCAGCAACCAAGAACCAGCCAGTCAAAGAAAACTTTATGTTTACAGAAAATCAAGAACCAGCAAACAATGGAATTGCTCAATTCAACGACCTAAACTCTCCGCTCTCTGTCGGCCTCCAAACAGCTTCATGACCGTCAAAATATACACCAGTTTCACTCCCAAAGTTCAACGATTTTGGCGATTCAAGACAATTCTTAATGAGCTACGAAGCTGCTGTAGCTTCAGCAGGAGGAGATGATGTGGCACTGGCAAAGTCTTTCATCATCGTGTGTGAAGGACCAGTACTGAATTGGTACTCACTCTTGCCCCCTCACTCAGTGTATAGCTAGTTAGAATTAAAGGCCAAGTTTTCCAACTTTCCACAACACAACAACGAAGTCAGCAGATCTCTACCAGTGCAAGCAGAGAGACAAGGAACCATTGGCAGTTTTCATCAGAAGATTCATGCAACTAAAATCTCAAACCCCAGATGCTGATGATAAAACAACAATCTCTGCTCTCATAAGTGGTTTAACACCAGGTCAAACAATAGGCCATTTCTCTAGGCTGGAACCTCAAACTATGGAAGAATTGTTCGATGAATTGGAAAAATATTGTAAATCTGACGAAGATCACAAAAGAAAAGTGGTAGAGAGAGCTCAACAAAGGCAATTTCAAAGGGGTAACAATTGGTCTGGACCTTCTCAACCCATCATGAATGTGCAAGATCAACCACCAAGCAACCAAACACAAGGCTAGAATTATCACAATCAAAATAGTCAGCGAGGTGGTTACTCCACAAGAGGAAGTGGAAGGGACGAGGCAGAGCACCTCAGAAATTGCAAAATCATGACAATAGAGACCCACATTTTTGATGTGTGTATCATGGCAGGGGTCATAGCACAGAAACGTGCCCAGAAACCAAGAAAAACTTCCAAAGAATTCAAGATCAGCAACGTATGGCCGAAATAATGGCCGGGCAGCCCAAAACAGTACAACACACCTATTGGCAACAACAGTCATTTCCTCAAACCCAGCCTTTCATTCAACCACAACAAGCAAATTGGCAGCCTTCGGCACAATTCTACCCACAATCTCAAATTACCCAGCACAAACTTCGCAATAATTTTTTCCACAATCCCATGCTACCCAAAGCCAAGCTTCGCAATAAATGTATCCCCAAACCCAAGCTATCCAAGTTATTAAGCAAGCACAACCAGTCCAAATGAAAGAAATTCTAGCACCACCACCAGCTCAAATCCTAAAAACTGAAACAAACAACACCCAAAGCGGCGCACGAGCATTGCCTTCTTTCGGAATGACCATGCCCATAACAGGAGGATCATCTATAGAGTTTGACAACAAAAGGCAAAGAAATAACTATTTCAGGCAAGTCAATACAATCATCAACGACGGTCCAGCTGCAAGACCATAATGGGCAAAAGTTCCAATAACTTTCACCGAGGCAGATTTCAAGCTGAAATCAGCAAGTCACAACGATGCAATGGTCTTTGATGTCAACATCGCTGGTCGGATCCTAGGAAAAGTTCAATTGGATAATAGAAGTTCAGCTGATATCATTTTCACCAGTACCTTTCAGCGAATGAATTTAGCTTCTCACATGCTAACACCACCAAATAACCTATTGCTCGGTTTCGGAAGAAAAACCATGAGGACCAGGTGTGTCCGAGGACCAGTGGAGGGTCGCTCCTTAGTGATGAGTGATTGACAACGTTGTGTGGACTGATGCTTGGCTAAGTGTGCAGGTATAGGTTGCGGCTTGACTCGTGTCGGTGCATGTGAAGAACAAGCGCGAAAGGCCTTAGCCGTGGCGGCCTCCGGGTGATGGAGAGGCAAGTAGGCTTGGTTCGATGGACCCGGTGGCCGATGGGGTCAAGTGCGAGCCGTGTGGTGCAGGATTGGCGGGCTGAAGTCGTGAACATGGGCCGGTGCAAGGTAGCGGATCGAGGCCGAAGCTTGCACGCGGGGTTTGTTGGTTTGCCCACAAAACTATCGGTGGACAGTTTCTTGGTTTGGGCCTCAAAACCAAGTCCGGAGGCCCGGGGCGACGGAGACGGTGATCCGGGAGGTTCGGGAAGCTTCGAGGCGGAGGGCTCGTGACGTGATCGCGGGGTTTGCGTCGATGTGAAGCGAAGCCGCGGTGGAAGCGTGTCTGTTGTTGACGGTCAATATTTGCCATTTCCAAGGCCGTCAACTCCTGCAAATTTGAGCATGAATTGAACGTCCACACTAGAATAGGTGCTTAAACTCACACTTTCCACCAGTGTCGATGTCTATTTGAATGCAGGTATTTAGCATAGGAAATGAGAAGAATTCATGCACATTCACTCCACTCCAATCCAAGGCACTCAAATGCTGGCCAATCAGGGGCTGCCACATGGATTCTCCTGGATCTATGATGTCACCAATCCATGTGAAGGACTTTCGACGAATCACACGCTGCCACGTCAGCATCACATGGATCCATGTGCCCACATTACCAACTAAACCGCCAGGAAACGTGCCATGCATGGAGGAGAGGCATCAGGGCCCACATGGAAGTGAGCCAGAGGAAGCACAGGCCAGGAGGCCACCCGAGGGGGTCGGCCGAACCGACCTAGGGTCGGTTCATCCTAGCCCTCCATGTGTCACTCGCTCATTGGCTCTTGGCTGCATTCCCGAGTGTTTAGGGGCACTTTGAGCCCCGGAGCAAGCCTCCTCGTTGTCTATAAATAGGAGGGGAGGGGCTCCATTTCACACACACCACCTAGCTCTCAAGTTTCACTTTCTCTTGTGTAGCTCTCTCTCCCTCTCTCCAATTCTGCCCATGAGAGGTGATTCTCACCTCTTTGTGGTAGAATGGTGATGAGGAGAGATCTAGATTAGGATGAGTGTGAGGTAGAGGAGGGGTAAGGAGTGAGTTGATGTCCTCGTGGTTGCTTGTTCTTCATTTAGATCAAAGTGAGTATTTCAGCATTTCTTATTTAGACTATAGTGGACATCATGCATGGTTGCTTTGTTCTTGTGTTCTTGGCTTGTTCATAAGTTAGAGCTTGTGTTCTTCGTGACACAAGACTCTTGATCCTTTAGAGCTAGAACCATAGTTCATTTACTTGTTTAGCATGCTCTGATTCTGTTTAGTCAAGTAAGCTTGCTGTATCTCGTTCAGCTGCATCCATAGCTTCCTTTCTGCTCCCAGTTCAATGATATGATCTGATTCGGATCTTTCCCTTGTTCGTGGGACCGTATTTATACGGTCGCTATAGTGTAGTTAGCGGGCTAGCATACGCCGCACTATAGTGTTTATCTGGGGTACAGACGTGGTGTCTGGGCCTTGGGTTTCCTACGGAGACCACGTACGATCGTAGCGTAGAGGTAGGCCGCAGTGGTGACAGCCTGTTGGACCCTTTGTAGCCCTCTGCGTCGCGTACCGAGTTGGGCTCACAGGACAACACCTCTGAGTGTTGTCGCCCCGCGGGGACGACTGAGATCTGCCAGGAATACATCTTGAGAGCTAAGTCCCTTAAGGAAGTGCTTCTTGTATCCCGACCTATCCCAGCGAAAGCTGGTGTCCTTGGATAAACTCTCTCTGGTTACTCTCCGTCCTTGGACGAAACCCGAAGGGAGTACTCATTCTCCTAGGGAGAAGTGCTGCAGCGGTATTTCTGTGCGCTTGCGGTATACCCGGTTGTTCTTATACGCTCCCTCTAGGTGTTCAACTAGTGGTGAGGATAATAAATGCCAACAAGCATTTCTGGGACCGTTGCCGGGGACGGCTGTTGTTAACCTTCGAGGCTGTCTATCCTCGTATTTATCTTTTCTTTTTTTATTCTACCTTTACCCCGTTACCCTTTTTGAATTATCCCTTTTTGTTTTTCTTTCTACCTCTACCCCCGCTACCCATGGAAGGTTATCCTTGTAAACACCTTCCGCCTTTGAGGAGTGAACCCTCAGATCCATCTTCGTCAATAACCACTCTTACATCTGGCTTATGGATTCGCCCCTCTCTTATGAAGCTAATTCAGGACCTATCCTTCTCAGGGTCAAGTCATGAGAACCCCTTTGATGATGTGAGAGACTACGAGCGTCTGATTGAAACTCAGGGTAAAACCGGAGAATCACCAGATGCTCGGAAAAGAGAGATTTCCCGCTATCCCTCTCTGGGGAAGCTCGGGATTGGCACCGTTGTTTTGGTAAGGACTACCTTACTTGGGAAATGTTGAGAGCAGCCTTTTGCTCCTGCTTCTTCCCAATACAACGTGTCATCTCGTTAAGGGCAAAGATTTTTTGTTTCAAGCAATGTGAGTAGGAATAACTAGGAATGACATGGAATCGTTTCGCCTCCGCGGTGGAAGATTGCCCAGTCCTCCGCATCCCCGATTGGATACTGCTTCAGCACTTCTGGTTTGGATTACAGAAGGATGATGCCATGAGGCTTAATGCTCTCTCCGGAGGATCCTTTGTGCACCGGAGTGTTGTCAAGGGAAAAGAGATCCTGGATAATCTCCGAGATTTCAGCTCACCTTGCATCCCGGTCAACGAGGCACCCACCAGAGAAATTGTTGAGCCACCTAGATCCATCGTCAGCCGAGTTCGAGACTTCATGTCCACTCTTCCTGAGCTCTGGCTGAAGATGTCATTTCTGAATAGCAGGAGTCTAAGGGAAAGATTTCGTTGCACGAGGTCTACCCTTGGGTTCCCCTCTCGTGCATCTTCTTAGACCTTCTCCCCGAGACTTTGTCTCGTGGGAGGACGGAGAGAGTAGTTCGGAGAGAACGACCATTCCCGGCCAGGATGACTTGTTCGATCCTCACTACTATCTCCCAAGAAGGGAATGAGAGGCCCATCGTGTTTCTACGTCGAGGTTTGAGCTGAAGTGCCTTGCACTGAAGTTTCGTATAAACCGAGACATCGGTCTCTGCTTTATAATCCATTGGATTCATCCGTTAGACCGAGGGATCACGATCATTTACCGATCGAATGGAGTGCATTCATTTTTTTTATCTTGAGCACATCGATCGATGCCGATCAATCAGGAGAAGCTTGCACTATGTATCCTATGCCTGATTTGATCGATGCCCAATGGGAGGTGCACTTTCTAGTTTATCAAAAATCCCCCATTGGAAGCTTAGGCTAGATTTGGGAATGTTTTCGTCACTTTGATGGGAACATCGAACCCTCTGCCTAAGGTAAGAGTGAGTAAATCTTGCTCTTCATCCGAACTCTAGTTCTTGATCGTACACCGGCCTCTGGAAGTCCACGCTTTATCCTTTTGAGAGCCGAGTGTCCTTCTGAGCTTGAGTTCACTCGGAGATCGGTACCTATTGGTGAAGCACTAGCCTCAGTGCTCGATCTTTTCATCTCCGAGTTCCACGACCCCAGTGCTATAGTCCTCGAGTCCCATGACCACCTCAGGGAAGGCCTCGGCCTCTCTGAGATGATCATGCTTGCTCTCAGTCTCGATATACCTTTTTGGGCTCGAGTTCATATACGCAGTACCCTTGCAGAGCAGAGCTCATCATCATATCAACATCATCTACAAGGAGACGGTCATAAGTTGAGACAGGAGATCACAAGACACCCACACCCTGAGTACTCCGGGGACTCGTCTCGTTTCCCTCGGACGAATTATCCTTCGGGTATCTTGTGGACCGTGGTCATGCTGGAGAAAGATTAAGAGGAGAAGGCAAAGGTCCATAGGAAGGCAGCACCTTTGTGGTGACACGGACGCTTCGTGATTACCGCCGGAAGTGTTTACACTTCTGATGAACTTAGTGTGTCGCCAAGGTGGTTTTCCCCAGATTCTTTTGGGACATGTCATGGTTTGGCCAAGGTTGGTATAAAGTTGAAGGTGAAATTTTCAACCTCAACCTTATCTTAGCCTTAAGCCTAAGCCAATCTTTCCATCTCGGGGAATCCACCTGGGCCGTCGATCCTGAGACCTGCTTGAGCCCACACGAGAAGGGGGAGGACCAGAGGGGCCCACAGGGGGCCGGCCAAACCCTGGTTCGGCCGAAACCCTAGAGCCTCCTCTCCCCTTCTTCTTTCGCGTGTGCGCCTCATTCTTCTCCAGAACCTTTCTCTCTGCCGCCCGACGAGTTTTCGCATCGCGAAACCCATCTCCTCCACCTCAACTCCTCAGCTCATCGCCACATCCATGGCCGGAAGGAGCGTTGTCCCTTTCGATGGCTCCACCTCGTCCGCCGGCCCCGGGGCAGGAGGCAACCCCTCCATTGTTGCCGCCCCCACTGCGGACCTCGCAATGGTGGCCGGTGTCCTGGAGGTTTCCCCGCTTGCCACCATCCCGCCGGGCGGGAGGATTCCAGGCACGCCGCCCTCAAGGCGCTTCGCCTCGCCTGGGAAGAGGCATATGAGACGGGCGGCCAGCCCCTATGGCAGGCCGACCACGGCTCAGCTTCGCCCCAGGGGGTTGCCGCTCGCTCCACCCAGCACACCTGGATCGTCGCTAGCTGGAGGGCAGATGAGCTCAGCACAGTCTGCTCCTTCACCACAGCTGCCGGTAACCATCAAACCGGCGCTGCCCAAGGAGAAGGCCCCTGCAGCACGCCCAGCTCTAGTCCTTCCAGAAGAGGAGGAAGACGTTGGCCTGGACGATGGGTTTCCACCGCCGCCCTACACTAGGAGGTCTTGGGAGAGGACTCGGGCAACCGAGCAGCTCCCTAAGCTCTCCTCAGTGGCCAAGCTGACCCCACTGATGAAGGAACTGGAGGCCAGCAACGAGAAGCTCAGGGCTTCTTACTCGGAGCAGAAGTTGGACCTGGCCGAGCTCAGAGACGACATCCGCGACCTTCGCCGCGGCCTTTGTGCGAAGATGAGGAGGTTGTTCTCGGCTACAGGGCATGCAGCCCTCTACGATGCCGAGTAGTGGGGATTAGCCCCATCTTTACTTCATTAGGCGCTAGTCTAGGTCTAGGTTGTTTTCCCTTTGTTTCCCTTTATTTCATTTATTTCTTTTGCATGTGTGTAAGCACCTAATCATTTGCTTAAAAACATTTTGAATTTTGAATAAAGTGGCTCACCGGTCATGTAACCCGGTTTAGCCACCCTTTGTGTCGTTACTTTGGTCTTTTTGATTTAGAAGACATCTAGGTTCGAGACAGTGTGGGGGAAGAGCCACGACTCTCCCAATGCAAGAGCGACGTTTTCGTACGTACCCACTGCGAGCACTCCGCGCTAGCCGATCGATCACCTACCGAGAACCTGTACGGGACCCGCACGAGTTCACTCCTGTGGAGAGCCTCTCACGGTTCATCTTCCATGCATAGCGACGGTTTGCATCTCGACAACTCACTCTCTTTCATTCCTGAGTTTTATAAGCTTTATCTGTCTACCTCTAAACTAAAACTCGAATGATGATGCTAAATATCACCCAGCTCATTTGTACTTGAGTAGACTTACATATGTTTTATTCCTTGTTATCTGCCTGATGCTTGTGAACCAAAATCTTCTTAAGGACAAGCATGTTCACCTAAGTAATTGATTAGTATGATATGGCTGGATGATATGATCTTTTGCTCTGATGAATAACTCTCTTGGGGAATTTATTTTTGAAAACTCAAAACCTCTTGGAAAGGCTCCTCTTTGATATGCCTCCGTCCCATTAGAGCCATATGATCTCTGTAGGTATAAACCTTTGATTCATATGCTGCTTGTCATTACTTTGAGCTTTGTCAAATTCTGTGACCCTTGTGAGAATTTCTTTTCACTACTTTCATGATCAAGATTTATGTGCACCCCACCTATTTCCCCTTGCTATACTTCTACCCTGGAAGTTAGCATTGTATCATCCGTCCATCTCACAAAAATAAAACTCCATATGTGGTGTGACATCTCTCTCCAAAGTGTCCTTCAAGAAGAGACATGGGCTATGAAAAAAAAATATACATGCTCAAGGCATGATAAAAAAAAAGAAGAAAGAATAGCCCATGTCCAAAATAAAGGAGGAATAGGGGAGAGATAGATCATGCAAAAAGGAGTTCCATATCATAGATGGTAAAAACTAGTGTCCATTCCGGGGCTAGTGTCCACCTTACCATCAACCTACATTTTCACCTTATATATGTATGGTAATATCTATCACCCATTCTGGGCCTAGTATCCACCTTACCATACACACCATAGCCATACCGGTGCATATGTTGATCTGATGGTATGATTTGATTTTCTCTGTGGATCCAGTCTTTGACTTTGCAAAATGTGTGATGCAAGTATGCTTTCTCTTTATCCTACCCTGAGCTCCACATATAGCCATCATTAGAAGTAGGATGAAGAAAGGCAAAATGCCTTAGTGAGGACATATACACATTGAGTGATCTGAGAGAATCAAACGAGGAAGCCACCAAGAGTTTTGTTTATGAAAATCTTGCAAAACCCCAAGGTGTTTATCATCAGGTGCATAAGTGACTTGATTCACAGCTGTTCTACCTTTCAATCACCCAAGGGAACATGATAGCCACTACACAGAGGTTCACAGGAGCAAGGTATGACTTGGAATATCTCTTATGTCTGTCTTACTTTCCGGTATTTATGACCCGCTTGGCTTTGTTTCCCCTTCACTCGGGACGAGCAAAGGTCAAGTGTGGGGGTGTTGTTGATTGTCAATATTTGTCATTTTTAAGGCCGTCAACTCCTGCAAATCTGAGCATGAATTGAACATCCACACTAGAATAGGTGCTTAAACTCACACTTTTCACCAGTGTCGATGTCTATTTGAATGCAGGTATTTACCATAGGAAATGAGAAGAATTCATGCACATTCACTCCACTCTAATCCAAGGCACTCAAATGCTGGCCAATCAGGGGCTGCCACATGGATTCTCCTGGATCCATGATGTCACCAATCCATGTGAAGGACTTTCGACGAATCACACGCTACCACATCAGCATCACATGGATCCATGGGCCCACATTACCAACTAAACCGCCAGGAAACGTGCCATGCACGGAGGGGAAGCATCAGGGCCCACATGGAAGCGAGCCAGAGGAAGCACAGGCCAGGAGGCCACCTGAGGGGGTCGGCCGACCCTAGGTTCGGCCGAACCGACCTAGGGTCGGTTCATCCTGGCCCTCCACGTGTCACTCGCTCATTGGCTCTTGGCTGCATTCCCGGGTGTTTAGGGGCACTTTGAGCCCCGGAGCAAGCCTCCTCCTTGTCTATAAATAGGAGGGGAGGGGCTCCATCTCACACACACCACCTAGCTCTCAAGTTTCACTTTCTCTTGTGTAGCTCTCTCTCCCTCTCTCCAATTCTGCCCATGAGAGGTGATTCTCACCTCTTTGTGGTAGAATGGTGATGAGGAGAGATCTAGATTAGGATGAGTGTGAGGTAGAGGAGGGGTAAGGAGTGAGTTGATGTCCTCGTGGATGCTTGTTCTTCATTTAGATCAAAGTGAGTATTTCAGCATTTCTTATTTAGACTATAGTGGACATCATGCATGGTTGCTTTGTTCTTGTGTTCTTGGCTTGTTCATAAGTTAGAGCTTGTGTTCTTCGTGACACAAGGCTCTTGATCCTTTAGAGCTAGAACCATAGTTCATTTACTTGTTTAGCATGCTCTGATCCTGTTTAGTCAAGTAAGCTTGCTGTATCTCATTCAGCTGCATCCATAGCTTCCTTTCTGCTCCCAGTTCAATGATATGATCTGATTCGGATCTTTTCCTTGTTCTTGGGACCGTATTTATACGGTCGCTATAGTGTAGTTAGCGGGCTAGCATACGCCGCACTATAGTGTTTATCTGGGGTACAGACGTGGTGTCTGGGCCTTGGGTTTCCTACGGAGACCATGTACGATCGTAGCGTAGAGGTAGGCCGCAGTGGTGACAGCCTGTTGGACCCTTTGTAGCCCTCTGTGTCGCGTACCGAGTTGGGCTCGCAGGACAGCACCTCTGAGTGTTGTCGCCCCGCGGGGACGACTGAGATCTGCCAGAAATACATCTTGAGAGCTAAGTCCCTTAAGAAAGTGCTTCTTGTATCCCGACCTATTCCAGCAAAAGCTGGTGTCCTTGGATAGACTCTCTCTGGTTACTCTCCGTCCTTGGACGAAACCCGAAGGGAGTACTCATTCTCCTAGGGAGAAGTGCTGCAGCGGTATTTCCGTGCGCTTGCGGTATACCCGGTTGTTCTTATACGCTCCCTCTAGGTGTTCAACTAGTGGTGAGGATAAGAAACGCCAACATCTGTCCGATGAAGACTTGACCAAAATGCCCCTGAGGGGTTGTATATTCATTTCATGTTGTAGGGGTAGCCTGGTCATTTACCTTCCTCCGATGGACTTCGTATAAATAGCGGAGAGGTGGATGGCATCTCTCTCTCTCTCTCTTGGACTCTAGGGCTTTCTCCCTCGGTAGATTTCTCTGAACTGCTTCTTTTCCCTCTGTATTCCTTAGGCTAGATTCTTGTATAGATTCTGACCTCTGGATGTATGGAAGCATTCGGCGTTGTGGTGATCTCCTAGTCCTCTGTGATTTTTGTGTCATTTTTGTGGCTATTTTTGGGGAGTTTTGTTCTTCGCTTGATTCGGGGATTTGAAGGGGTTTTCTCTCGGATTTCTTTGAGGGGATCATGGGTGGATTCCTTGCGCATCTTTGTGTGTGATCTTGACCCCTCAAACGCTAGGAAACACCTTCTATTCGTGAGTTTTTGGCCGGAGTTTGAGTTCTTGGTGGAGGTTCGTGTGATCCGCGATTCCCGGCGATTTGGTGGCTTAGAGGTCGAGATTTTTGGGGCATAGCTTCATCTTGTGCTGCTTATCATCTCTCCTAAATCTTGTCTCAAGAGCTTTTGCCGTTTGGGAGATCCGGTGATGGAAAGGTGGAGTTGACTCCTGAGCTCGGGCGTTTTTCTGCTCTGTCCGCACTTGGCGGACAGTCTGCGGCCTCCGTGCGGACGGTCCGCGAGGTGCCTGACAGTCCGGCTGTTCTTCGTGTTCTTCGCATGTTCTTGCGTGTCTTTCGTTCGATCCATTGAGCCGGTTGGTTTTTGGTGCGCGAAGTTTGCGGACGGTCTGTACTAGAGTGCCGGACGGTCCGTGACGAGGCGGACGGTCCGCGGGTCCATCACGGACGGTCCGTTTTTCTCGGTGCGCCCCTGGTGGTTCGGGTTGCTTTTTCGGACAGTCCGCCGTGCTCTCTCGGACGGTCTGCGCCCTCCACACGGACGGTCCGCCAGGTCACCTCAGACAGTCCGCCAGGTGCTTCGCAGAGTTGCTTAAGTTGTTTGATTCCTGTCTTGTGCTTCCGCTCTTTACTTCTAGGCTTGTCTCTTGATCTTGTGGGCTTGCTTGTGACTTGTCTAGAACTTCTTTGGTGTGTGCGAGTACTCAGAGTGGCAATCGGGGTATAGGCTGAGTTCGACCTTCGGGAAGAATTTTTATCAGCTCCCATTCACCCCCCCTCTTTGGTCGCCTAATTCGGTCCTTCAATTGGTATCAGAGCCGGTTACGGATCTTCTTGATTCTAACTAGTCTAAGATCCAAAGATGGGCGATTATGGCAAGGGGTCGGGTCCTCCGCACTTTGATGGCAAGAATTACCCGATGTGGGAGAGGCGCATGGGCGCGTTTTTGCGAGGGAAGGGAACTTTGATCTGGGAAGTCACTCAAAATCCTCAATATGATATCCCAGATAGTTTTCTGCTTCCAGGATCGCGGGACATGTTTGAGGCCAACAACAAGGCCGTTGATTACTTGTTCCGTGCTCTCTGTGCCTCAGAGTTCGAGCGAGTGTACGGAGAGAATGTGGCCGGAAAGATTTGGCTCAAGTTGAGAAATGCTCATGTTGGCAATGCCCAAGTGCAAGCCCATTTGTTTTCCACGTACCGGAGAGAGTACGAGAACTTCGCTCATCTCCCCGGTGAGTCGACCGATGCTATGTTTCAACGTTTCACTAGCATTGTCAACAACATGAGGGCCAATGTGACAGTGCTCCCATACACGGATCATGATCAAGCAATCAAGCTTTTGCATGCCCTGGATAGGTCTGTGTGGAGTCGAGTGTGTACGACACGTTGACGCTGGATGAGCTATTTTCCAAGTTGAGATCTTCAGAGGTTGATCGTGGCTTGAGAGCTAAGAGCGAGAGCCCCACTGATCCTCATAGTTTGGCTCTTATCTCAGGATCGAGGTCTAACGCTAACTCTGATGGTTTCTCTTTGTCTTGTCTTGTGTCTTTGCCAGATGAAGACTTCAAGGTGCTGAGCGAGGATGATCTTGCCTTGTTGAGCAAGAGGTTTGGGCGGATGTACGAGAACCGCAAGAATGCAAGGCGGAGCTCGGGGATGCGCTATCGGTGCGGGAAGCACGGGCACTTCATCGCCGAATGCCCTGAAGCCATGGAGATCAAGAACGACTACAAGGGCAAGACCAAGCACGACTACAACAAGCACCGCTCCCGGAACGACTACAAGGACAAACACGAGAGAAGGCCGAAGAAGGGTGGAGGCTACAAGAAGAAGACAACTCGAGCGATGGTTGCCGGAGCGAGCGACATCGACTCCACATCAAGCGATGCTTCTTCTGACTCGAGCAGCAAGGAAGAGCAAGAAAGGCGCAAGGACATGCGGCACACCGGCAAGAACTTCACCGACCTGAGCTTCGTCGCACAAGGAGGCTTTTGCGGCACGGCGCACTCCAAGAAGGGTGGGAAGCACAGCTCAGATTCGAACTCTGACTCCGAGGAAGAGGTACGAAATGATCCCAACTTCTTGCTAGAGGAGAATGCTAGGCTCAATGAGTTGCTTGATAACCGTGATGATGTGCTTAGAAAGACTAACAAGGAGAAGAGAGAATTTAGGTCTTTGTTGGGTGATGCTAAGGATAAGATTGCTGAACTTGAATCCTTGCTTGTGGATGCTAGAAATGAGATAGGCTCTTTGAAATCTGCTCCTGTGGTGTCTGATGAGATTGACTGTGGTGATTGCTCAGTTTTTCTTGCTGATTTGACTGCTCTCAAGGAGAAGCATGCCTCTACTCTTGAAGAACTAGATGTGGTTAGGATTGAGTGTGATGAATTGAAGTCTAGGCCAGCTTTGTTAGGAGCTTGTACTTCGTGTCCTATTTTGCATGCTAGGCTAGATGAATCTCACACTAGAATTGTTTCTCTTGAGGCATCATTGAAAGCTCCTCTTCCTACATCATGTTCAACCTATGAAATGCATGCTTTGAAAAACATGGAACTTGCACACTATGTTGATCGTCTGCAGGATGAAAATGATGAATTGAGAAAAATGATGGGGTGGTTGTCTGGGCATGAGCCACAATTGAGTTTGATGTTGGCTCAGTTCAAGAGGATTGATGGTCAGGCGTTAGGGACTGACAAGTGTGGTGAGAAGAGTGGTGAGGGAGAAGAGAAAGCTAGAGAGATCCCCATTCCACCACATACCACACTGATGAACAAATTTGCACCCAAACCAAACCACCTCAGAAACAAACTAGACACAACACCAGATCCACCAGTGTTCCCCCACAAATCTGAAAACTACCAAAAACCCATCAAGTTTGTGAGCACCCAGGGGAGTGTCTTTGGTGGGAAGTCAGGAGAGAAAGCTGGAGAGAAGCTTGTAGAGAAGCCACAGCCTAAGCAAGTGCCGATCCGCATCCATTATGAGTATTGTGGGAGGGATGGACATAAGGATGAGTTCTGTTTCAGGAGGAAGAGAGATGAGAGGTTTGCTAGGGAGATGGCAAACAAGGACAGGTACCACCTTGCTCGTGGTGTGCCTGAGCCTCGTAGAGGGCCTCTACCTAGGGGTGAGGTGTATGTGCGTACAGTTCCCACTCGTGGAGGTGGAGGTGTGTTTCCTCAAAGAGATAGGCGTGTTGGGTTTGGGCATGGTGAGTTGGCTCGACGTGCTCTTTCTCGTGACCGTTACGAGGTTGGGAGGTACGATCGGAGCTTTGGGTCTCAGATGGACTACGGGCCACGTTTTCCCTCTCGTGGTGCGCGTACTCCTCCAGTGAGACGTGACAGGTCCTTTGGTGGTAGGCGTGAGAGGGCTCCGCCTAGAGGTTTTGGTAGGATGGATTTTGCTAACCCTTCTTTTGAGCAAATGGTTCAGCACTGGTTTGACTCTTTTGGTACTAACCCCAGTGTTGAGTCGCTTGCTCATTCTCGTCCTCGTTTTTTATTGCAGGTGGGAGGCTTGGAGGATTTTTGGTTGATCGTCTCCGGTTGCTCACGACACATGACCGGAGATCGTGGGTGGTTCTCCAGCCTCACCCTGGTGAGTACGAGGGAGTACATCACTTTCGGGGACAATGGGAGAGGACGAGTGCTTGCTGAAGGTATGGTGAAGGTGAGTAGCAAAGTGACCTTAAGAAGTGTGGCCCTGGTCAAGTCACTTGGTTTTAACCTGTTGTCAGTATCTCAGTTACTAGACGAAGGTTTTGAGGTTCGTTTTAAGTCGGGTGCTTCTCGTGTGCTTGATTCTCGAGGTGATCTTGTCTGTACGATCGTCCCCGAGGGTCAAATCTTTCATGCCGACTTTTCCCAGTCTGTTGGTCCTCCTCGATGCTTTGTTGCTGGCGTTTCGGCCGAGCTTTGGAAATGGCATAGGAGGTTGGGGCACATGAACTTTGAGTTGCTTTCCCGCTTGAGTGGTCTTGATCTTGTCCGAGGATTGCCTAAGTTGAAATTCGAGAAGGATTTGGTTTGTGCTTGTTGTCGGCATGGAAAGATGGTTGCTGCTTCTCACACCCCTCTGAATGCGGTCATGACCGAGCGACCTTGTGAGCTGTTACACATGGATTTGGTTGGGCCAGCTCGTGTCCGCTCTGCTGGTGGGAAGTGGTATGTTCTTGTGGTTGTTGATGATTTTTCGAGGTACTCTTGGGTTTTCTTTTTGGAGGATAAGAGAGAGACATTTGGCTTTGTTCGTGACCTGATCTTGAGGTTGAAGAATGAGAGACATGGAGATGCCATTCGAGCTATACGCAGTGACAATGGCACAGAGTTTAAGAACTCTCATTTTGATGCCTTTTGCAGTGATCTTGGTCTCGATCATCAGTACTCTTCTCCATACATTGCTTGCCAGAATGGCGTAGTGGAGAGGAAAAACCGGACCCTTTGTGAGATGACCAGGACGTTGCTCGATGAGCATAGGACTCCTAAGCGTTTCTGGACCGAGGCGGTCAATACCGCTTGCTATGTCTCAAATCGCATATTCCTTCGTGCTTTCAAGAAGAAGACCTCTTATGAGCTGATGCATGGGCGACAACCTAAGGTGAGTCACCTTAGAGCTTTTGGTTGCAAGTGATTCATTCTAAAGAAGGGCAAGTTGGATAAGTTTGACTCTAGATGTTCGGATGGGATTTTCCTTGGTTATGCGATTCATTCTAGAGCATATCGTGTGCTCAACCTTGACACTAACCGAATCATGGAGACTTGCGAGGTAACCTTCGACGAGACACAGCCATGTAGCTCTTCTGCTTTTGAGTGTGCAGGTGACGAGGAGATTGGTGCGAGGATCTTTGAGGATGAGAAGGTTGGAGATGGAGACGACGACGATGATGGTGGTGATGCTCCCGTGGCTGATCGTGTACAAGCTACTTCCACTACTACGACGACGATCGAGGATGGACCATCCCCTACTCCCACTACGACTGAGGCTGTTCGAGTGGAGGCTGCTGCTGAGGGGGAGATTGTGTCCAGGCGAGAGGCTCCCCGGCGTGTACAAGTGGATCATCCACAGGCGACGATCATTGGTGACCTTCATGAACGCACTACACGGTCGAGGTCAAGGAATACTTCTCATTTCGCTCACTCTGCTTTTGTTGTGTCGTTTGAGCCCAAAGATATTCGACACGCTTTGTCTGACGAGTATTGGGTGAATTCCATGCATGAGGAGTTGGAAAACTTTGAGAGAAACCAAGTCTGGGTGTTAGTCGATCCACCGCCAAATTGCCGTCCCGTAGGTACCAAGTCGAGGTTGGTGGCTCAGGGGTTCAACCAGAAAGAGGGGATAGACTCTGAGGAGACATTTGCTCCTGTGGCCCGTTTGGAGGCAATTAGGATCCTTCTAGCCTTTGCCGTGGCTGAAGGGTTCAAGTTGTACCAAATGGATGTCAAGAGTGCTTTCTTGAATGGGGTGATAGAGGAAGAAGTGTATGTGAGGCAACCCCCGGGGTTTGAGAGTGAAAAATACCCACACCGAGTATACAAACTCCAGAGAGCGCTCTATGGGTTGAAACAGACACCTAGAGCTTGGTATGGTAGGTTGAGAGGGTTTTTGCTGAGTAAGGGGGTTTGTGATGGGCACAGTTGATAAGACCCTGTTCCTCCTTAAGCATGGGAAAGACCTTTTGATTGTTTAGATATACGTGGATGACATAATCTTTGGTGGCTCTTCTCATGATCTTGTTGCCAGATTTGCAGATGACATGAGCAGGGAATTTGAGATGTCCATGATGGGCGAGCTGCAGTTTTTCTTAGGACTCCAGATCAAGCAGTGCAAGGACGGGACGTTTGTACATCAGGCGAAGTACACCAGGGACATGGTGAAGAAGTTTGGCATGAACGACTCCAAGCCGCTGACTACATCGATGAGTACCACTACGGCTCTGGACGTGGACGAGGACGGCGAACCCATGGACCAGAAGGAGTACCAGAGCATGATCAGCTCCCTCCTCTACTTGACGGCGATGAGGCCGGACATACAGTTCAGTGTGTGTCTGTGCGCTCGTTTTCAGGCTTCACCGAGGACTTCACATCGGCAGGCCGTCAAGCGGATTTTCAGGTACTTGAACTACATTCTTGAGTTTGGTCTTTGGTACTCTGCCTCCTCGACACTCAGACTTCACGGGTACTCCGATGCTGATTTTGCTAGGTGTCGATTGGACCGCAAGTCTATCTCTGGGTGTTGTCAGTTCCTTGGTTCTTCTTTGGTCTCTTGGTCATCTCGCAAGCAATCCAGTGTAGCCCAGTCCACTACAGAGGCCGAGTATGTAGTTGCTGCTAGCTGTTGTTCCCAGCTTCTTTGGATGACCTACACTATGAGCGACTTTGGTGAGGAGTGTTCTCAGGTTCCACTCTTTTGTGACAGTACCAGTGCCATAAGTGTAGCCAAAAATCCTGTCCTCCACTCCAACACGAAACACATAGAAGTAAGGTACCACTTTCTGAGGGACAATGTCGAGAAGGGAAACATATCTTTGTCCTATGTCCCTACCCAAGATCAGCTAGCCGACATATTCACCAAACCACTTGACCAAGTCACTTTCACTCGCTTGCGGGGTGAATGTTGACGGCTGATTTTCACTCACTTCTTACCCGTCAAACATGTACCTTTTGGCATGGAAATTGATCATCAACACTAGAATAGGGCTTAAACTAATCATTTCCACAAGTGTTGGTAATTATGCAAACACAGGTAAATAGCACTAGAAAGAGGAGTAAAAGCACAAGTCTTTGATCCAAGCACTTCAAGACCAGCCAATGAGGGGAAGCCTCCTAGGATTCCCCTGGATCACTGACGTCATCAATCCAAGAGAGGCAAGCCCGACGAATCACGAAGCACCACATGGACATCACATGGATTCAAGGGCCCACTTATCCCCAAAAACCATAGGGAAATGTGCCATGCACGGAGGACAAGCATCAGGGCCCACCAGTCAGCCACCACGACGAAGCACAGGGCGCCACGTGGAGCCGAGGTTTCGGCCGAACCCCGGCTGATCTCCGCCCTCCACGTGTCAGCCCCTGATTGGTCCCTGGTTGCAGTTCTGGGCATTTAGGAGCACTTGGAGCCCCGAAGCAAGCCTCTCCTTCCTCTATAAATAGGAGGGGAGGGGCTCCATTTTGGAACACACACTTCTCCTCCTCCTTTTCATTTTGTCTTGGATCCTCTCTCTCTTTAGGAGAGGAGAGCTCTTTGTATAGGATTAGTGCTAGGAAGTGAGGTGGGAGGCTTGAGGACATGTCATGATTCATGACATCTTCCTCAATAACGATCCTCAGTGGTGCCTTTGTTCTTCAACTAGACTAAAGTGAGTATTTCGATATTTCCTATTTAGACTAAAGTTGTATGCATGCTTAGTTGCTTTGTTCTTGTGTTCTTCGTTTGTTCTTGGTTTAGAGGCTTGTGTTCTTCGAACACAACCCTTTCGATCCAGTAGACTTAGATCATAAGTTTGCATCTAGTTTGCCAGCTTGTCTATTAGAGTAAAGTGAAGCTCCTGCACGTCTCTAGTTAGATCAAAGTGCATTCGTGATCTTGCATGAGTGATAGAGCATACCTTGAGCTAGTGCCAGTATCTCCCTCGCGGATTCGTAGGAATAGTAAGTGGTGTAGACGAGGTGTCTGGACCATAAGCTACCCTTCGAAGACCACGTACGATCGTAGCATAGAGGTAAGCCATAGTGGTGACAGCCTGTTGGACCCTTTGTCAACCCTCTACGTCACGTACCGAGTTGGGCTCGTCGCCAGTACATAGGCCTTGTGCTTGGTGCCCGAAGTGAGTGATATACCTGAGAGACCGTAACTAGACTCTGCGCTCAGTCGAGGCAGATCCTTTCTACCTATCCTATCAATCAGTGTTGTGTCCTTGGATCATCTATACTAAAGTAGGAGATAGTACACATTGTTCCTTGGATTCGATACCCTTGGAATACTCTCCTTCCTTGGGGAAGTGCTACAGCGGTATTTCCGTGCGCTTGCGGCATACCCGGTTGTTCTTATACGCTCCCTCTAGGTGTACAACTAGTGGTGACGTTAAGAAACGCCAACAAGCATTTCTGGCGCCGTTGCCGGGGAACAGTTGCTGTATCTATCTTTGAACCTAGTGGTCCTCGTATTTATCTTTTTCGTTTTCTTCTACCTTCACCCTTGTTACCCATTAGATATCCTTTTTGTTCCCTTTCTTCTACCCCTACCCCAGTTACCATGGAGCAAACTTCTATCCAAAATATTTCTGCTCCCAAACCTGAGTTGTTAGAGCCTCCGCCTTCGGAACACCCAATCACCACATCTAGCTATCAACTCAGTACCGATCTTATCTCTTTGATCGGGAAATCGTATTCCTTTTCCGGGGATCGGTAAAACCCCTACGATCATTTGCAAGAGTTCGAGCGATTGTGTTCATGTTACGCCTTTGCTGGCATGACACACGATACTGTTCGTTGAAAATTGTTTCCTTTTTCCCTCACGGGGAGCGCGAGGCAATGGTACAATGATCCAGCGGTCATGTTGACGGCAGCTGGCCGAAACTTGTCGGTGAATTCTGCCGACGGTTTTTTCCACCCGCTCGTCTCATCACCTTGCGAAAGGATGTGCTCGGATTTAAGCAAAATGATAAGGAAACCTTAGGTGCGGCGTGGGAAAGATTCTTACGTTTGGTAAAATCGGGCCCCACGCTGTCGATACCCGACCATGTGCTCTATCAGCATTTCTATACAGGATTGGATGCAAAAGTCCACCGGGCACCTTGACGATGCCTCGGGAGGCTCCTTCCCGGATAAAACTCCAAGTGAGAGAAGGAAGATCCTTGATCTTATAGCAGCTAACGACCCCTTCACAGCTGAGCCGGAAGAGCCTCGAGAGGAATGCACGCCTGAAAAAGAGATCACTCCTGAACCTAAGCCTGAACCTTCGTCACCCAAATCCATAAGCTCAGTTCAGGAGGCCACGACACCGGAGGAAGAGACAATTCAACCTCCGGAGTCTCTTCCACAGTTTGAAGATGATATAATAGGTGATTATGGAAACACCTCAAACTATGGCTGCGAGAGAAAACTGCCATCACCCGTGATTTCCCTAGATCCCTTGGATGTCGCTTTCCTTAGGGACAACGTTTGGGAATTAACGACCATCATGACCCAAGAATGGTTGAGAGAGTCGGAATCAACAGCCAGAATTTTCCAGCTCCTCCCGCCTCGATCAGCCCTTCCTTGTGTCATGAATGGGAGGGTAGTGAAAGTTCTCTACAACCCTCTGGTGGGAGTCAACATCATGTCCAGCACTTATGCTCTGAGGAACTTTGCGGACGAACCTCTGACTCCTACCCAGACGTCTATCAGGACTCCTGAAGGAGAAATCCTAGAAGGAGTAGGGATCTTGAAGGCTATCCCCATCACGTATAAGGAGGCCGACTTTGCTCTTGACTTCCACACCTATGACGTCCTTAGCTTCGACCTCATGATAGGATTGCCCCTCGAAAAATTTCTCCTAGAGGCCCCTACCCAAGGTAAGCTTAACATTTGCCTAGGGAAGGAGGTTTTCTCTATAGAAATCTCGAGAGTGAAAAACGCGAGAACTGATCCTCCTGATGACTCTACACACATTGAGGAGGTTAAGGCAATCATTCCGGGAGATTCGCTGGAATCCCTCCTCGACGAGTGGGCACCCGAGTTCATAGATGAGATAGAGGAGCCTGCTGAGCCTATAGATATATCTGAATTCCAGGCTCCACCTAAGCCTCCTATCGAACTCAAGCCCCTGCCCGCCGGCCTTCGATATGTTTTCCTCCATGGGGACACTGAGTCCCCAGTGATCATTAACGACAATCTCTCTGACGAGGAATCCAGAAGGCTCATCTCTGTCCTAGAGAAACACTGATCGGTGTTCGGCTACTCTCTTCAGGATCTAAAAGGGATAAGCCCGACTCTCTGCACCCATCGCATCCCTGTAGATTCAGAGATTCCACCAACAAGGGAGCCGCAGAGAAGGCTGAACAACGCGATGAGAGAAGTCGTGAAGAAAGAAGTTCTTAAACTTCTTCACACCGGGATCATTTACCCAGTTCCTTATAGTGAATGGGTGAGCCCCGTTCAATGCGTACCCAAGAAGGGAGGTATGACGACATCCCCTAATGAGTTTGGCGAGCAGATTGCTCAACGTCTTCCCACAGGGTGGAGGATGTGCATAGATTACAGGAAGCTCAACAAGGCTACAAAGAAGGATAACTTTCCGCTCCCATTCATCGATGAGATGCTCGAGCGATTGGCGAATCACTCCTTCTGTTTCCTTGATGGGTATTCTGGCTACCATCAAATCCCTATCCACCCAGATGACCAGAACAAGACCACCTTCACCTGCCCTTATGGAACCTATGCTTATCGGAGAATGTCTTTCGGGTTGTGCAATGCACCCGCATCATTCCAGAGGTGCATGATGTCTATCTTCTCAGACATGATCGAGCAAATCATGGAGGTTTTCATGGACGATTTCTCCGTCTATGGTAAAACTTTTGACGAGTGTCTCAGAAATTTAGACAGGGTCTTGCAGAGGTGTCATGAGAAGGACTTAGTCCTCAATTGGGAGAAATGCCATTTCATGGTTCGGGAGGGCATCATGTTAGGACACTTGGTGTCCGAACGAGGGATAGAAGTGGATCGTGCCAAGGTTGAGGTAATAGAAAAGCTTTCTCCTGTAAATGTCAAGGGCATCCGTAGCTTCCTCGACCATGCTGGGTTCTACCGACGGTTCATTAAGGACTTCTCACAGGTAGCTAGACCCCTTACCAATCTCTTAGCCAAGGATGTGCCCTTCAAATTCACAGAGGAATGTATGGAATCTTTCCTTACCCTTAAGAATGCACTCATCTCTGCCCCAGTCATCCAGCCTCCCGACTGGACGCTGCCCTTCGAGATCATGTGTGATGCTAGTGACTACGTTGTAGGGGCCGTCTTAGGCCAAACTAAGGATAAGAAACATCATGCTATAGCCTATGCTAGCAAAACCATGATAGGAGCTCAGTTGAATTATGATACTACTGAGAAAGAGCTCCTTGCTGTTGTTTTTGCTATAAATAAGTTTAGATCTTACTTAGTGGGAGCTAAGTTAATAGTTTATACTGATCATGCTGCTCTTAAATACCTGCTCACTAAGAAAGATGCTAAACCCCGCCTGATTAGATGGATTCTGCTCCTTCAAGAATTTGATCTAGAAATAAGAGATAAAAAAGGAGTAGAAAATTCTGTTGCGGATCATTTGTCTCGTATGCGTACTACTAACCCGCAGGAAGCACCTATCAACGACTCTCTACGAGATGACATGTTGCTAAAGGTCACAGATAGTAACCCCTGGTATGCAAACATTGTAAATTATCTGGTGACCGGGTACATACCCCCTGGAGCCGATAGGAAGAAACTGGCTCATGAGGCAAAAAAACACATTTGGGATGATCCGTACCTCTATAAAGTCTGTGTTGATGGGTTGTTGAGAAGATGTGTACCGCGTACTGAAGGAATACAAATCATTGAGAAGTGCCATTCCGGATCTTATGGTGGCCACTATGGTACTTATCGTACACATGCAAAGATATGGCAGAGTGGGTTCTTCTGGCCAACTATGTATGATGATACAAGAAATTTTATCCGAAAATGCAAAGCTTGCCAGAAGCACGGAGGAATTACTGCCAGAGATGCAATGCCCTTACATGATAATCTGCAAGTGGAGCTTTTTGACGTATGGGGTATAGATTTCATGGGCCCGTTTCCGAAGTCTGATGGAGCTGAATACATCTTGGTAGCAGTCGACTATGTGTCAAAATGGGTAAAAGCTATAGCTTGCAAGTCGGCCGATGCCAAGCACTCCAAAAAGATGTTCAAGGAAGTGATATTCCCTCGCTTCGGCATTCCAAGGATGGTAATTAGTGATGGTGGGTCCCACTTCACTGATACCGATTTCAGAAGATTCCTGAAGAACCAAGGGATCCAACACAGTGTTGCCACTCCGTACCACCCCCAACTAATGGCCAAGCAGAAACCTCCAATAAGCAGATGAAGAATATTCTACAGAAAACAGTGCAGGAGGCTGGCCGAGGTTGGAAGAAGCATCTTGATGATGCCTTATGGGCCTATCGAACAGCTTACAAAACTCCATTGGGAATGTCCCCATATCAATTGGTATACGGAAAGACATGCCACCTACCAGTGGAAGTGGAGCATAAAGCTCATTGGGCAATCAAAAGGTTCAATTTGGATTTCCTGAAGTCCGGAAGGAACAGGCAAAAGCAGTTAGCAGAATTGGAAGAATGGAGAGAGAAGGCCTATCACAGTGCAAAGATCTATAAAGAGAGAACCAAGAGGTGGCACAATAAGAAAATCAAGAAAAAAGAATTTGCACCAGGTGATAGAGTGCTACTTTTCAACTCCCGATTCAAGCTGTTCGGAAGAGGGAAATTGCGCAGTAAATGGGAAGGACCATTCACAGTGGTAGAGGTAGCTCCTCATGGAGCTATCACTCTGCAAAATGATGAAGGCAACTGTTTTAAGGTGAATGGCCAGCGATTGAAAATCTTCCTCGAGCCGGACAACATCGAATATGAAGTGATCAACTTCATCGAGGATGGGTACAATAAGTAAGAGTGTGCCCAACACCAGGTAAGTCCTCTCTCCCCTACTTTGTTTATCCCTTCAAGCTTATTTTCATTTCTTAGGAAAAGACAGTGTGGGGGAAATCCCCACCCTGCAGAATAAAAAGAAGGACCCGAGGTACGCAACTTCCCTTTCTCACTTCCATGTACCTTTGAGTTTGTTTTGAATCTCGAAATCAATCTTTTATATCAAACTCATGAGGTAATTTTTCTATGTCATACATGATTCCTGTGGTTGGTTTGCATAAGTTTTATTACTTACTCATCATCTTGAAGCTTGTGAACAAATATCATTAGGGAACTCATGCTCATCTAAGTAGTTGGTGTTTGTGATATGGTTTGATGATATGATCTTCGCTCTGTATGTTTGAATGCTTGGGAATTTTAATTGAAAATCATGAAAACCCTTTGCAAAGCTCCTCCTCTTTGATATGCCACCGTCTCACTAGAGCCATATGATGTTAATAGTTGAAAACCTTCTACTCATATGCTGCTTGCTATTGCATTGAGCTTTGTCAAATTCTGTGACCCTTGTGAGAATTCTCTTCATTACTATCATGATCAACATTCATGTGCACACCACCTATTTCCCCTTGCTATGCTTCTACACTAGAAGTTAGCATTGTATCATTTATCCATTTCATAAAAATAAAGCTCCGTATGTGGTGTGACATCTCTCTCCAAAAGTATCCTTCAAAAGAGACATGGGCTATTGAAAAAAAAGAGAGAAACACACATGCTCAAAGCATGATGAAAAAAAGAGAGATGAAGAAGAAAGAATATCCCATGTCCAAAACAAAGGAGAAATAGAAGAGAGATGAGATCATGCAAAAAGGAGTTCCATAATTTTGATGGTAATAACTAGTGTCCACCTTACCAGCAACTCAGCTTCCATCATAAATGTATGGTAATATCTAGCACCCATTCTGGGCCTAGTGTCCACCTTACCATACTTACCATATCCATACACGTGCACATCTTGGTCTGATGGTATGATTTGATTTTCTCTGTGGATCCAGTTTTTGACTTTGCAATATGTGTGATGCAAGTATGCCTTATCTTTTATCCTACCCTGAGCTCCACATATAGTCATCATTAGAAGTAGAATGAAGAAAGGCAATCTAATGCCTTGGTGAGGACATATACACTTTGAGCGATCTGAGAGAATCAAAATGAGGAGCTAAGCAAGGTTTGTTTCGAAAATTTATTGCAAAACCCCAAGTGCTTAACATGATGAGCAGGAGTGATTTGATTCGTGACCATTCCATTCTTCAACTACCCAAGATAGCATGATTGACACTTCAGAGTTCACAAGTGCAAGGTATGGTCGAGAATATCTCTTATGCTTGTTTCATACCTATGGATATCATGTCTCTCTTTGATCTTGTTCTTCCCTTCACTCGGGACGAACAAAGGTCGAGTGTGGGGGTATTTGTTGACGGCTGATTTTCACTCACTTCTTACCCGTCAAACATGTACCTTTTGGCATGGAAATTGATCATCAACACTAGAATAGGGCTTAAACTAATCATTTCCACAAGTGTTGGTGATTGTGCAAACACAGGTAAATAGCACTAGAAAGAGGAGTAAAAGCACAAGTCTTTGATCCAAGCACTTCAAGACCAGCCAATGAGGGGAAGCCACCTAGGATTTCCCTGGATCACTGATGTCATCAATCCAAGAGAGGCAAGCCCGACGAATCACGAAGCGCCACATGGACATCACATGGATTCAAGGGCCCACCTATCCCCCAAAACCATCGGGAAACATGCCATGCACGGAGGACAAGCATCAGGGCCCACCAGTCAGCCACCACGACGAAGCACAGGGCGCCACGTGGAGCCGAGGTTTCGGCCGAACCCCAAATCGACCGAACTGACTCTGGTTCGGCTGATCTCGGCCCTCCACGTGTCAGCCCCTGATTGGTCCCTGGTTGCAGTTCCGGGCGTTTAGGAGCACTTGGAGCCCCAAAGCAAGCCTCTCCTTCCTATATAAATAGGAGGGTAGGGGCTCCATTTTGGAACACACACTTCTCCTCCTCCTCCTCTTCATTTTGGCTTGGAGCCTCTCTCTCTTTAGGAGAGGAGAGCTTTTTGTATAGGATTAGTGCTAGGAAGTGAGGTGGGCGGCTTGAGGCCATGTCATGATTCATGACATCTTCCTCAAGAACGATCCTCAGCAGTGCCTTTGTTCTTCAACTAGACTAAAGTGAGTATTTCGATATTTCCTATTTAGACTAAAGTCGTATGCATGCTTAGTTGCTTTGTTCTTGTGTTCTTCATTTGTTCTTGGTTTAGAGGCTTGTGTTCTTCGAACACAACCCTTTCGATTCAGTAGACTTATATCATAAGTTTGCATCTAGTTTGCCAGCTTGTCTATTAGAGTAAAGTGAAGCTCCTGCATGTCTCTAGTTAGATCAAAGTGCATTCGTGATCTTGCATGAGTGATAGAGCATACCTTGAGCTAGTGCCAGTATCTCCCTCGCGGATTCGTAGGAATAGTAAGTGGTGTAGACGAGGTGTCTGGACCATAAGCTACCCTTCGAAGACCACGTACGATCATAGCGTAGAGGTAGGCCGCAGTGGTGACAGCCTGTTGGACCCTTTGTCAACCCTCTATGTCACGTACCGAGTTGGGCTCGTCGCCAGTACATAGGCCTTGTGCTTGGTGCCCGAAGTGAGTGCTATACCTGAGAGACCGTAACTAGACTCTGCGCTCAGTCGAGGCAGATCCTTTCTACCTATCCTATCAATCAGTGTTGTGTCCTTGGATCATCTATACTAGAGTAGGAGATAGTACACATCGTTCCTTGGATTCGATACCCTTGGAATACTCTCCTTCCTTGGGGAAGTGCTACAGAGGTATTTTCGTGTGCTTGCGGTACACCCGGTTGTTCTTATACGCTCCCTCTAGGTGTACAACTAGTGGTGACGTTAAGAAACACCAACAGTGAACTTGGGGTGTGCTTTCCTTTCTAGCTGGGTCTTGGAGCTTCTCATGTATATATGTGTCATATGTTCATTTTGTTGCATTCCATGCATGCATTTTTACTTTCTGTACAAAAACTGGTAGGATAGCCATCTTTGGATCACTTGTGCTAGGAATGAGCTTCTCTTATATACATTGATCACTGATGTGCTATGGATGAGATATGTGCATGTTTGGTAAATTGTGGATGTAAATGCTATGCTCTTGTTGGTTTTGCCATATACTTATGTTGAGATAGCTTTCTTGTTATGAAAATGCTAAATTGGTGTCATGAGTAGATGCTTGTCTGTGCTAAATTTGTGCTCAAATGCTTATATCATGCTCAGTTTGTGCTTGAGAATCATAATCTCTTTGCTTGGGGTCAAAGATCTTTTGTCATTTTAAATGTTTAGCCCTTTTGCTTGCTTGGGGAGGAGCATAAGCTTCTTTTTGCCACAAAGGCACTTCATGTACTATGTTTAAACTTGAAAATGAAATTGGTGTGTGAATTGCCTTATGCTTGAAAAATGAGCTCCTAATCATGTTTTATGGTCTTGATATTCATATCTTGGGTGCTAAACCGTAGCATGTTGTCTACCATGAGAAGTCTCATTTTAAGAAGTAGACACATGGTTCGGTGGCTTTAACATGACTTGAGTAGCTTGTGGGCGTTTATAATGATCTTGTGATGAGAATTTGTGATCTTGTATAAACTTTGGATGATCTAGTGTATTTGTGTTCAAATTGGCATGGATAGGATCTTGCTCATGAGATGAATGTTTCTTTGTGAAAATTGCTTAAAATTGCTTTTAGCCATGTCACATGCTTATATGTCTCTACCTTCTTGATGGCAATGTGCTAACTACACCATATCTACTTTGCTTGCTCTATGTCTCATATGTAGCATTTTGTTGTGCTCTTTGTATATTTGAGAAGCTTGGTAGTTTGTATATATGCTTTGACATGTATTTTTAATGAAAACAAAGGGAAGAGTTTCATATACCTTGATTCATGTATTGTCAACAAGGGGGAGAGTTATGTTTGATAAGGGAAAATGTTGTATGCATTTGGGGAGAATTTTTCATGCATTGGAAGTTTTTGTGGAAAACTGGTATGCATTTGTGAGATGTGGCATGTGAGGGGAAAAATTTGAGAAGAGGTTGCATTTGCTCATGGGGAGTTCGCATCTGTGCAGGGGAGCTCCTTTGGTTTGCCTGAGTTTTGTGCTTTGTGGTGTGCTCTTTGAGAGCTTTGTTTTGTCTGGCTGTGTCGAGCCGTTGCCCTTGTCTTAGGGGGCCGAGACTTGGTCTGGTTAGTGATCTTGTTTTTCGCTTGTTATTTGGCTTTGGATCACTTGCTTAGAGGTTTGTTGTTTTCTTTTCTTTTTCTCTATGATGGTTACTATGGGTGTTGTCAATGCACTCATCAAGGGGGAGATTGAGGACCAGGTGTGTCCGAGGACCAGTGGAGGGTCGCTCCTTAGTGATGACTGATTGACAATGTTGTGTGGACTGATGCTTGGCTAAGTGTGCAGGTACAGGTTGCGGCTTGACTCGTGTCGGTGCAGGTGAAGAACAAGTGCGAAAGGCCTTAGCCATGGCGGCCTCTGGGTGATGGAGAGGCAAGTAGGCTTGGTTCGATGGACCCGGTGGCCGATGGGGTCAAGTGCGAGTCGTGCGGTGCAGGATTGGCGGGCTAAAGTCGTGAACATGGGCCGGTGCAACGTAGCGGATCGAGGCCGAAGCTTGCACGCGGGGTTTGTTGGTTTGCCCACAAAACCATCGGTGGATGGTTTCTTGGTTTGGGCCTCAAAACCAAGTTCGGAGGCCCGGGGCGACGGAGACGGTGATCCGGGAGCTTCGGGAAGCTTCGAGGCGGAGGGCACGTGGCGTGATCGTGGGGTTTGCGTCGATGTGAAGCAAAGCCGCGGTGGAAGCGTGTCCGTCCGATGAAGACCTGACCAAAATGCCCCTGAGGGGTTGTATCTTCATTTCATGTTGTAGGGGTAGTGTGGTCGTTTACCTCCCTCCGATGGACTTCGTATAAATAGCGGAGAGGTGGATGGCATCTCTCTCTCTTGGACTCTAGGGCTTTCTCCCCCGGTAGATTTCTCTGAACTGCTTCTTTTCCCTCTGTATTCCTTAGGCTAGATTCTTGTATAGACTCTGACCTCTGGATGTATGGAAGCATTCGATGTTGTGGTGATCTCCTAGTCCTCTGTGATTTTCGTGTCATTTTTGTGGCTATTTTTGGGGAGTTTCGTTCTTCGCTTGATTCGGGGATTTGAAGGGGTTTTCTCTCGGATTTCTTTAAGGGGATCATGGGTGGATGCCTTGCGCATCTTTGTGTGTGATATTGACAACTCAAATGCTAGGAAACACCTTCGATTCGTGAGTTTTTGGCCGGAGTTTGAGTTCTTGGTGGAGGTTCGTGTGATCCGCGATTCCTGGTGATTTGGTGGCTTAGAGGTCGAGATTTTTGGGGTATAACTTCATCTTGTGCTGCTTATCATCTCCCCCAAATCTTGTCTCAAGAGCTTTTGCCGTTTGGGAGATCCGGTGATGGAAAGGTGGAGTTGTCTCTCGAGCTCGAGCGTTTTTCTACTCTGTCCGCACTTGGCGGACAGTCCGCGGCCTCCGTGCGGACGGTCCGCGAGGTGCCTGACAGTCCAACTGTTCTTCGTGTTCTTCGCGTGTTCTTGCGTGTCTTTCGTTCGATTCATTGAGCCGGTTGGTTTTTGGTGCGCGAAGTTTGCGGACGGTCCGTACTAGAGTGCCGGACGGTCCGTGACGAGGCGGACGGTCCGCGGGTCCATCACGAACGATCCGTTTTTCTTGGTGCGCCCCTGGAGGTTCGGGTTGCTTTTTCGGACAGTCTGCCGTGCTCTCTTGGACGGTCCGCGCCCTCCAAGTGGACGGTCCGCCAGGTCACCTCGGACAGTCCGCCAGGTGCTTCGCAGAGTTGCTTAAGTTGTTTGATTCCTTTCTTGTGCTTCCGCTCTTTGCTTCTAGGCTTGTCTCTTGATCTTGTGGGCTTGTTTGTGACTTGTCTAGAGCTTCTTTGGTGTGTGCGAGTACTCGAAGTGGCAATCGGGGTATAGGCTGAGTTCGACCTTCGGGAAGAATTTTTATCGGTTCCCATTCACTCCCCCCCTCTCTGGTCGCCCAATTCGGTCCTTCAAACCAATAAAAGCCAACAGAAAAATTTCACTGCCAGTTTCATTCGGGGACATGGACAATGCAAGAACAGAACACATCATATTTGATATTGTGGACATGTACTACCCATATAATGCAATCCTCGGAAGAGGATTCATTAACAAGTTCGACGCAGTGTTCAGGCAACTCTTCCTGTGTATGAAGATTATTCCAGCTCCAAATGGCATAATCACAGTGTATGGTGATCAGAATGAAGCCAGAAGAATTGAAAGAGGAAACACTCCGAGCCAAAAGAATATGCATCACTTATCAAATGAGGAAGAAAGAGAAAAACCTTATATCGAAGCCAAAATAGACAAAGAGAAAGTCAAAATAAGTGCAGATGGAGAAACAAAAAAAGTCTATTTAGATGGCATGCCAGACAGAGCAGTTACAATTAGGGCAAACCTTCATCCAGAAGAAGAGGAAGAACTGATTCGCTTCTTGAATACCAACAAAGATGTCTTCGCTTGGTCAGCAAAAGACCTTTAAGGTGTTGATCGAGATATCATCGAGCATGTCCTCGACATAGATAACAGGATTCATCCAAAAAAGCAAAGACTCAGAAAAATGTCAGAAGAAAAGGTGAAAACCGTGGAAGCAGAAGTACAAAGGTTACAAGACGCCAAGGTCATTAGGGAAGTGATGTATCCGCTATGGTTGGCCAATACAGTGCCGGTTAAAAAGAAAACGGAAGATGGAGGATGTGTGTAGATTTCATAGACCTAAACAAAGCATGTAAAAAAGATGATTTCCCACTTGAAAGGGTGGAAAAAGTAGTAGATGATGCTGCAAACAGCGAAATTCTATCACTTCTCGACATGTTCTCTGAATACCATCAAGTCAGAGTAAGGAAAGAAGATGATGAGAAAATGAGTTTCATAACACCTTTTGGAACTTACTGCTTCGTAAGAATGCTTGAGGGGCTGAGAAATGCAGGGTCCACTTTCTCAAAAATGATAGCAATTGTACTGCATTCCCAACTTCGAAGAAACATTTTAGCATATGTTGAAAACATAATTGTGAAAAGCATAAGAAGATGTGATCACATCAAGGACTTGGCTGAGACCTTCCCCAACTTGAGAGCAGCAAACTTGAAACTGAATCCAGAAAAATGTGTTTTCGAAATTCAGAAAGAAAAAGTCTTGGGATGCCTTGTATCAACAAAAGGCATCGAAGCCAACCTCGACAAGATCAAGGCCATCACTGATATGCAAGAGCCAACCTCAGTCAAAGATGTCCAGAAATTGACAGGAAGAGTGCCAGCATGAAACAGATTTATTCCCAGAGCTGCAGAAAGAAGCTTACCCTTTTTCTCAAATACTCTGAAGTTCCAAAAACTTCCAATGGAGTGAAGCTCAAAGCCAAGCATTCCAACATCTCAAAGACTACTTGTCAAAAATGACAAAGTTGTGTCCACCAGAGCCAAGATCACCACTTCTCTTATATCTCTCGGCTTCCAACTCAGCCGTAAGTGTTGTTCTCGTTCAAGAGAAAGAAGAAGAGGGGAAATTGAAGCAAGTGCCAGTCTACTTCGCTTCAGAAGCTCTCTCAGGATCAAAGCTATTTTATTCAGAACTAGCGAAAATTACATATGCAGTCGTTATGGCAGCAAGAAAGCTCAGGCATTATTTCGAAGGACATCAAATAAGGGTTATCACAAATCAACCGTTGAATGATTTGTTCACAAACAAAGAGGCAACAAGAAGAATTGCCAAGTGGGCTGTTGAACTATCATGTTATGTGGTGGATTTTGAAAGAAGAAGTGTGATAAAGTTACAAGTTCTTGCAGACTTTGTAGTGGACTGGACTTCTCCAACAATAGAAAATGGCAATAATGAATAAGTACCTTGGGTGATTTACTGTGATGGAGTATGGTGTGGAAAAGGAGTTGGAATTTCAACAGTAGTGACGTCACCTTCGGGCGTCAAAATAAGATATGCAGCAAGGCTAGAATTTCCAGACAAAGCCACGTCTACCAATAACACTACAAAATATGAGGCTCTACTACTGGCACTTAGAAAAATGAAAGCTTTAGGCCAGCATACTTTCATCATCAAACCTGACTCGATTCAAGAACATGTAGAAAAGGAAAGCGAAGCAAGAAACCCAGAACTCATCAAATACTTGAAAAAAGTCAGAGAAATGGAAAAATATTTCAAAAGTTACACTATACAACACATACCAAGATCTGAGAATGATGAGGCAGGTAAATTAGCCAAAGCAGCAGCACAAAATCAGCCCTTACCACCAAATGTCTTCTTCGAGATTATCACTTCTCCATCAGTAAAAGAGAAAGAAGAGAAAATGGTGAATGTCATAGAACCTTTTGATTGGAGAGCCCAAATCATGGCATATCTGAGAGATCACTACGAACCTAGTGATGAGACTATGCTGTAGTAGATGGAGAATTGTATAAATCAGCGGTTTCTGAGCCTTGGCTAAGGTGTATCACTTCGGAGAAAGGAAAAGAACTTTTGGCAGAAAACCATAGTGGATATTTGCGGAGCGCATATTGGCACAAGGGCTTTGGCAAGAAAAGCAATAAAATAGGGATTCTTTTGGCCTTCGATGAATGTAGATGCTAAAAAATTAGTCCAAGACTGTGAAGCATGTCAGAAGACTACGAAACAACAGAAAACATCTTCGATACCAATCCAGTTTATTTTACCATCCTGGCCTTTGCAAAGATGGGGAATGGATCTGGTAGGACCATTACCAACAACACAAGGCAATCGTAAATTTGCAGCGGTAACTGTGGATTATTTCACCAAATGGATAGAGGTGAAACCTTTGGCAAACATCACAACATCAACAGTGCAAAAATTCTTCTGGCAGAACATAATTTACAGATTTGGAGTTCCAAGAGAGCTCACCGTGGAAAATGGAAAGCAATTTGATTGTTATACTTTCAAAGAGTTCTGCAAAAACTATAGGCACACATGTCAAGTTTTCTTCGGTATACCACCCTCAGTCAAATGGAGCGGTAGAGAGGGCAAATGGCATAATCTTCACAGGTGTCAAGAAGTGCTTATTTGACCAAAAGAAAGGCAAATTGGTGGACGAACTACCAAAAGTTATATGGTCTCGTAACACAACCATTTCTAGAGCCACTGGTTTTTCACATTTTCGCCTATTGTACGGTACCAAGGCAATGACACCAGAAGAAATCAAAAAAAGTCTAAGGGTAATCAAAAATGCTTAAGGATCCGAATAAATTGAGAAGATAAAAAAAGACATGACTGAGCTGGACGTACTTGAGGCCGCTCAGAACCTAGAAAAATACCAGCAAGAAACAAGGAAACAGAAATACAAGAAAATTGTAAGGAAGGAGATCAAAGTTGGAGATTTAGTTCTCAAAAGAAAAAAGGATTGGGAGAACCCTGGTAAATTACAAGAAGCTTGGGAAGGACCATACATAGTGAAAGAAAGTAATAGACCTCTTTTCGTTTAATAGATGAGCTGGGTGTGGAGCTGCCACATTCATGGAATGTGGACAATCTACAGAGGTACTACCCGTGAAAAGTAGGTTAGAATCAAAATTTACTTTTTCTTAGATTATTAGTCTAAATTACGAAAATTGTAAAAGCCTCGGCCCGTGAGTCTATAAACAGCGTCGAGGGAAAAAAGATGTTTACTTTTCCGCATTTACTTTTACCTAAGGGACCGTACTCTTTTCCTTGCAAGGGGAACTCCACTCTGGAGGGAAGGTTTTTAATGAGGTGGATCTCGTGTAAAATTTCTTTCCATCCTTAATGAAAGAGAGGTTTTCCCTAAAATCATTTGGGGAGTACAAGTGACTACCCATAGAGTCACAAGGGTCTGAGGCAACAGATGTTGCGGCCATATTCCCAAAAAAGTGTGATTACCCAAAAAAATCACAAGGGCCTGAGGCAACGGATGTTGCGGCCATATTCCCAAAAAAGTGTGATTACCCAAGAAAATCACAAGGACCTGAGGCAACGGATGTTGCGTCCATATTCCCAAAAAAGTGTGATTACCCAAGAAAATCACAAGAGCTTGAGGCAAAGGATGTTGCGGCCATATTCCCAAAAAAGTGTGATTACCCAAGAAAATCACAAGGGCCCGAGGCAACGAATGTAGTGACCATATTCTCAAAAAGGGACTCGAAATATGTAGAAAGCAACCGAGAGTTGCTATATCAACCGTGTTTTTCAACAAACAAAGGTAAGTCCACAAAACTTGAAGCAAGTTTTGTCGACTTATCTCTTTTCTTCAATTTGTCAAAAGGCTTCAAGCAACTCATAAACCTAAAGAGCCATTATGAAAGCGATACATTCTGCACTCCAAAACGCAAAACAGGGAGGGTGACATTTTTTGCAAAAACAGTTTTTGTTGCTTATTTGTCATACAAAATGTCTCTCTTTGTTACAACAAGTCTGCACACACGACTGATACAACAGAGTTTTACAAAGGGAGTTCAAGCACATGCCCAGGCTCAGAGCCTCATTGTTCAGCAATGTCACAAACATACACAAAGTTATCATCCACGGTTAAGGGGCTACATTTTCACGGGCGGCAAGCTCTGTTCATCCACTATTTAAATTGCGAAATCATCTCGTGCCGAGAAAAACCAACCCAGAGAAAAACTGTGCATTGAAAAATATTCGCAGCAGAAGATCCAGAAATCTCTAAAGGAGCAACCAGGATTAGCTTCTTTATACAACCGCCAAGATGCACCGCTGGTAAGTACCCGTTCATGATACATCCGAATGAGAAGCACATCCTGCGCAGGCCCCCCACCAAGGACCTGCGCAGGTTAAATTTCTTTCAGTCTTACTTTTTACAACTAGAACAACACGGCCCAAAAGTTCTTCTCTATCTACTTCTAATCTATAAACGTCAGAACCTAAAGTTTTTCTCATTCAACCCGTGAAGTCCCAGCAGCAGCTTCTCCGCCACTAGCCACATCAGCTTCTTCCTCCTCTTTCATGGCCTAAAAAACAAAGTTTAAAAGGATTTAGAAAAATGATGATCTTTCGAGCCAAAACAATTTTACGAACAAAAACTTTTTTTCTCAAAAATCTAAGTTTTGCTAATTTTTTTAACCTTAGCCAGTTTCAACTGTGCATGCTTGCGAGCAAGCTCTTGGCCAGATGCCATCCAAATTTTCTCACAAAACTCTTCTTTATCAATTTAACATCCTGGCTGGATCGCATTACAACAACACTAGAAGCATCGGGATAAGAAGCAACATTCAAAGAGAACTTTCCAAGATCGGCACAATCTCGAGCTTCAAGAAGATTAAGCAAGGATTCTACACTGAAAGCAGCAGCATAGTTGCTTATGCCTGAGATCACTTCAGAGAGTGAGTTGAACTCCTCCAACATCCAATCCATCACTGCTTCAACGTTGTCCACAGGGGGAAAAGGATTAGGCCTGGTGCCAAATTCACCAACAACCAATTTGTAAACTTCGAACAACTGTTCAAAGTGCTCCCGTATGAACCTAGAGCCTTTCTCCATCAAGGCAACTCTGTCAGAAAGGTCCTTTTCAACAGCCAAAATTCTCTAGTCCTTGTCGCTAAGAGCCCTACCCAACTCAGCGTTCTGTTTTTTCGATTCCGCCATAACATTGGCATCTTTCTCAACTATGACCCTTAACTTCTCGATAACAGTCGCGTCATCAGTATTCTTTTGTTCTAGCCTCTTGCATTCAGCAGAAAGACCAGTTGCGACAATATCCAAGCTCTGATTCTTCTCCTTGAGAAGGGCATTTTCTTCTAAAAGAGTGTTGTAAGCTTCCAACACATCCTTAGTTTCTTTCTTCGATTCAGCTAAATCTCTTTCTAAGTTAACATTACGCCCTTTGAGCTCAAGGACATACCGTTCACGGTCACGAGCTTTTTCCATTGCAACTTTCCCAGTAATCACAGATTTATATCCAAGAGTAGTGTTGATCATAGCCAACTCTTCCGTAGGAAGTATGCGAAGTTTTCCTTCAAAATCTGCAGTAGAAAAATAACTCTAAGCAAGAGTTCCTTTCATAAGAAAGTTCAAAGAAAAAGGCAAGAAGTGCAGAACGAAAAGATTCATTACCTATAGGATCGAAGTAGATGCCAATCTTTTCACCCTCTGGCATAGCTGAACCAGCAACTTCGGCGGCTTTCTTCTAGGCAAGGCCAACAGCCTCTTTCTCAAAAGCTTCAAGATCCTCAGAAAGCAGCGACGGGGCCTTCGTGGCTTCACTGCCTATTTCACCAGTGTTTTTTATTATCAGATTTTTCGAACGCCGAAGCATCCTAAAGCTAACTTCATCATCCCTTCCTATCCCCGGACCACCAACAAAAATCAGCTTACCCTTCAGATCAGTCTTGAAAGCTTCGTTGTAAGCTGTGACTTCAGGAGGAAGGTGTGAGCCACCAGCAAACTCAGAATACCCTTCTACATGAGAAGTCTCTCCCATGGGTTTTCCACTCCAATCCACAATATTTTCCAGATCAGCGCAGAATTATGGCGAAGCGTCATCAACAACAGTTTTACAAGAAATATCGCATATTGCGATATCCTTTGTCTTTTCAACAGCTCCGGCATCAGGCAACACCAGTGCTGTATCAACCACAGACTTCTCTGAAATTAAAGAACATTCATCAGATATTTGAGAAGAAAAGTAAGAAAATAAAGCAAAACAAGAAAAGCAAATATATAGCTCATTTCATTAACCTGGTTCATCTTCGTCGTCAGAAAAGATGTCGATTACTCGAGCTTTCCTTGAGATTTTCTTTTTAAGAGTCTTCTCAGCACTTATGCTGCAACTGCTTCGTCGCTTGAAATTTCTTTCCTATAAGCACCAGAGGCATCAGACGAATCTTTATCTTTTGACAAATAAGAAGTTTTCAAACTCTTGTCCTTAGAGCTGACATGTTTCTTCTTTTTTAGGATTTCCAGAGCATTTGTTTTCTCACGCGCTGCAACAGTAGCATTGTGGGCCACCCAAATCTTTGTCCTTAAGAGGTGCTCCAGAAGAATCTATTTCATCTTTCTTTTTTCCCTCGACTTTTTCTGACGTTTCGAGCTAGTTCCAATATCGTCGGAACCAGTCGCGCCAGGTACTTTAAATTTTTGCTTAGGGCCAGCAGGCCATGTCCGAGGAAGAGCAACACCTCCAAGTTCAGAAAAAACATGATTCACTCGATACTTGTGTTTTACAATTTTCTTGTAAGCCTCATACTCCTTCAAGTAAAAAGGCCCAACAAGAGCAATAGTTTTCCTCTCTACCTCGGCGACAAAAACTTCGTAAGTCTGGCCAGAGGGAAGCCACAATCTGAAACGAGGAAAGGGCACAGGAAAATCATACCATGGAACGGTAAGATATACAATTTCCGTCGGAGCCCATCCATGGGACACTGTTGACGGCTCTTATCCACTCATTTTATACCCGTCAACATGTACCTTTTGGCATGAGAAATGATCATCAACACTAAAATAGGGCTTAAACTAATCATTTCCACAAGTGTAGGTGATTATGCAAATACAGGTGATTAGCACTAGAAAGAGGAGTAAAAACACAAGTCTTTGATCCAAGTACTTCAAGCTCAGCCAATGAAGGGATGGCACCTAGGATTCACCTGGATCACTGACGTCATCAATCCAAGAGAGGCAAGCCCGACGAATCACGTATCGCCACATGGACATCACATAGATTCATGGGCCTACTTATCCCCCAAAACCATCGGGAAACTTGGCATGCATGGGGGAGTGACCTTAGGGCCCACTTGTCAGCCACCTGGAGGAAACACAGGGCGACACGTGGCCCCGAGGGTTCGGCCGAACCCTAGATCGGCCGAACCGACTTTGGTTCGGCTGATCTCGACCCTCCACGTGTCAGCTCCTAATTGGTCCCCTGCTGCTATCCCGGGCATTTTGGAGCACTTGGAGCCCCGAAGCAAGCCACTCCCTCCTCTATAAATAGGAGGGGAGGGGCTCCCATTTGAGACACACACTTCTCCTCCTCCTCCTCTTCATTTTGGCCTTGGAGCCTCTCTCTTTAGGAGAGGAGAGCTCTTTGTATAGGATTAGTGCTAGGAAGTGAGGTGGGAGGCTTGGGGCCATGTCATGTTCATGACATCTTCCTCAAGAACGATCCTCAGCGGTGCCTTTGTTCTTCAACTAGACTAAAGTGAGTATTTCGACATTTTCTATTTAGACTAAAGTCGTATGCATGCTTAGTTGCTTTGTTCTTGTGTTCTTCGTTTGTTCTTGGTTTAGAGGCTTGTGTTCTTCGAACACAACCCTTTCGATCTAGTAGACTTAGATCATAAGTTTGCATCTAGTTTGCCAGCTTGTCTATTAGAGTAAAGTTGATGCTCCTGCATATATCTAATTAGATCAAAGTGCATTCGTGATCTTGCATGAGTGATAGAGTATACCTTGAGCTAGTGCCAGTATCTCCCTCGCGGATTCGTAGTTCCGTATTTATACGAAGTGCTATAGTCGGGCTATCGGGACGTCAGACGGTGTCCGGCTATAGTAGTAGTCAGTGGTGCAGACGTGGTGTCTGGACCATAGGTTATCCTGCGAATACCAAGTACATTCGCGTAACGATAGAGGTACGTCGCAGTGGTGACAGCCTGTTGGACCCTTTGGAACCCTCTGCGCCTGTGTACCGAGTAGGGCCCCGTTGCCAGAACATATTGCCTAGCCTTAAACAACTCGGGTAGGTTGGCGCCCAAAGCGAGTGTTATACCTGAGAGACCGTGCTAGACTCTGCGCTCGGTCAGGCAGATCCTTTCTACCTATCCTATCAATCAGTGTTGTGTCCTTGGACCATCTATACTAGAGTAGAAGATAGTGCACATCGTTCCTTGGATTCGATACCCTTGGAATACTCTCCTTCCTTAGGGAAGTGCTACAGCGGTATTTCCGTGCGCTTGCAGTATACCCGGTTGCTCTTATACGTTCCCTCTAGGTGTACAACTAGTGGTGACGTTAAGAAACGCCAACAGACACAGGACAGATCTCCGCAGCCACATACTCCTCCACGATATTCCGTCCACCACACAGGCAACATGCAAGAAAAACTTTGTCTTCACTCTTTCTGAAATCTATATCTTTAGAATAAGGAGGACTATAGATGACGTCAAGAGGCCCAATGTTGCAAGAAAAGACGCATTTAGGAAGACCAGAAGCTGAAGCTTTAACAACGGACATATCCACATTGAACTAGTACTTCAGCCAATCATCTTCCCACTTTTTTTATAACATTGAGAAAGCTCAATTCGGCAATCTTTTTTTTGTCTTGCGTTGAGTTTTGAAAGAACAACAGTCATACTGAGCCTCAAAGCTCTTGTTGCCGATCTTGACAATCTTCTTCTGATGATGAAGTTCAAATAATCTCACGAAGCAGTGAGAGTTGATGACTCCATCGAATGTCTTCTCAATCCAGAAATACTTCGAAAGAGCAACAATGGCATTGGGAGTAAGCTGATGAAGTTTAACTCCATAGCGATCAAGAATAACCGGCATATTGCTGTCACAAGGGAACCTGAGCCCCGCAGTGAAAAAAGCTTTGAAGACAACAATCTCGTTAGAGCGAGGTGACGGAGTCTCTTCCCCTTCAGGTTCTCTCCCCGCTCCACTAGGAAAATATCCTTGATCTTCGTAAAACTTGATCAGATTCTTTGAAACCAAAGAGGTACCGAATACCGTCGTTGAAGGAAAACTTCCTGTCTCGACCAGATCATCAAGACTAGCATCCACACTAGACAAATTCTCTCCTTCGCTGTCTAATCCTTGAGCATCCTTGGCTTCCTCCTCTTCTTCTTGAATTTCAAAATCACCAGAACCGGAGACATCCGGGTTTTGCAAAAGTTCTCGACGTTCAGCTGCCAGCTCTTCTTCGCACTTTAAACTCATAGTTTGCTTAGTACGAACCATTTCAGTCTGTAGAAATGAAAACAAGAAAACAAGATTTCTATAAAAAGAGAGTTTCAACAAAAGACGAAGGTGAACAATCTAAAGAAATAACGTAAAATCAAAGGATTGATCTCTTCTTCAAGGAGTTTACAAACAAAAAGCAATAGGGGAAGAAAGCTTCAGAAGCAAGTAGTCCCACGAGGAAAAAGGTTTTTGAAAGTGAACGGTGAAAAAATATCACCGCACCCCCCCTTATATAGGCGCCCAAGAGGCGACGAGAGAGATGCCTCGGTCTTCGCAAAGAAGATCAAAAGCCTTTAATCCCCTCGTGACACGTGTCCCCTCCAATGATCAAGGGTGACGTTTTTTGGACGATTCTCTTTTTTTACACGGAATCTGATCGTCGAAGACGATCCGTTTCCACGAGGGGCTACTGTTGGGGAATCGATCTTTTTGAAGTCACCCTTGAGTCATCGAAGGAAACATTGCTTTTCTACTAAAAATTTTTATACAGGAAGAAGGCAAAGGTATTTTTATAAAAACCAGATTGTTGAGAAATTGGAAAAGTTGCTCACCAAGCGAAGATCATAGAGCGTCTTATTCTTACGATTGTTGAGTTTTGGTGAACTTCGATTCTTGTAAAAAGCTTGTTTCTTGCATAATGTCGTTCTATCTAACAAGAAGTTTATAGAAAACATGGAATACCACGAAAAGGTTTCTTCACCCATTTTTGCAGGGAACGAAGTTGATGGGAAGAGCAAAATCTGCGGGATGTAGTCTCGGAACTGGGAATTCAAGCGGAAAGCACTTCGAAGCTCAGGGTTTTGCAAGAATACACATATTCGACCGAAGATGACGTCAGCATGGGTAAAGGTGACATCGGCTCAAGCGAAAATGTTGGTAGGGAAGAAGAGAAAATCTTGATTTAGAAGAAATACTTCGGTGTTGATTCGGTCAATGGCATGATCAAGAAGATAGAAGGAAACGTGAGAAGCTTGGCTACGCAAGAAGTAAGAAGCTGGATTATGTGAGGGCATGATTGTAATAAGAAGGATAGTTATGTGATTACCGCGGACGAAATGTACCCCGAATATTCTTCAAATATGATTTGTAATCAGGGGTAGAATTGGAATATAAAAGTGACCTTCGGACACTATAAAAGGAGCCTCATGCCTCCGTGTAAAGGGATTCACTTTTTCAGAAGAAAAGAGACCATTTTAGAACCTTTTCACTTTCCTGTCGGGCTATTTTTCAAATACCCAACAGTTAAATCTAAAAAAATGTATGATTTACAACACATCTGGAACCTTCGCGAAGCATTGCGCCCATAAGTCACATGAAGCATTGAGTCTTTTAACTTCTTATCAGTATTTCAAGTTTTCAAAGTCTTCAAGAACTGAACATGAAAACACATGGTCAAAAAGAAAAATATAGGGCCTAACAACACCATCATTTTATATATTTTTACCTCTAACATACATATTTAGCTTTAAGGTAGAATGCATGAAATTTGCATAAAAATCGATTATACAACATGTCCTCTAAAAAATCGCTTATACAATTGCGAACCATTCTTAATTTTTTCATAGCTACTTCCATGTTTTGTCTGATTTTTTTCATGTAGTAGTTATGTACACATATGTTATGCAAATTTTGATGCTGAAACTAAGTCTGTGGGATTAAGACCGCCCCACGGTTTCATTAAGAGAAGAGAATCAAATCCGATTTAGAAAATTTTCGAACTCCGGCTTCACCGGCGAGAGTTTTTTTTTTTAACCAATCCCGTAAATTCGCTCCAACGAAGAATCAAACCTAAGACTCCTGATTGCGACCATACATCAGCTCCCTCTAACAAGTAGGCTAGAGGACTTTTGGTACTTCATATAATGCTCGAGTTCCCCCAACGCAGCACTCCCACTTACAGCTCTTCTTATACACACACAGGTCACAGCAAGCTCATTTCGGGCCATTTATCCATGCATGCTACCGAGCTCAAAATGAACAGCAACCAATCTTCACACAATCAACTCAGCACAGAACTGATCCTGCTACTTCAACTTGCATACATGAAGCACCCACAAAAACTAAACATGTAGCACACACCACAATGACCACACATAGGGCCAACACGGGGCCGCCGGCGCAGCGCACCCCCTTTCCTAATGTACACTGTACACAGAAGGAGCAGAAGCTTCAGGATTAAAAGGAAACCTATGATCACCATGACATAGCCTAATCGCTTATTGCTCTACATATCTAGTAGCAGGGCAGGTTCTACTTCTCATTGCAGGACAGGTGCTCAAAGGCATCCTTAATCGCTGCAATAGCCGCCAGATACTTGCTCCTGCGCTCCAGGTACATCCCCTCCCGTGCCAACCGCTGGGCGGTGTCGTTAATCTGCAGCAGCGTCAGCTGCTCCAAGCGATCATCGACGAATAACCGTGCGACGAGGAACGAGAAAGAGGCAGCAGAGTGCGCCCTGCAGAGTTGCTCGGCCTTAAGGTCTCCGCTCAGTTTCAGGTTCAGCTTGTCTGAAAGCGTGGCCACATTGTCAAGGTGCTGCTCCACCTGCTGCACCAGGCTCCCCAGGTCATCCTGGGGCTCACCAAGCTCCACATCGTTCAGCACCTGGATCCTTGCAACGACATAGGGCTTCGTCCTGACGATCTCCACGACCCTGAAGCGGTCTTCACCTACGCAGGTGAGGAAGAACCGGTCGTCGATGAGCCTCTCGCACTCGATGACATGGACTGTGCAACCGACATCTGCCATCCTGCCGTTCCCGCCGCAGTAGATGACCCCGAACTTGAGGCCTTGCTGAAGAAGGGTGTGCATCATGATGCGGTACCTGAACTCAAACTCCTGCAGCCGAAGGGTCGCACCCGGGAAGACGACCGATGGGTACATAACTATTGGGATTTCAGCAGTCTGGTCTTTGGGGTTCTGAACGACCTCTTCCGTGCAGCTGTGCAGATCGTCTTTGCATTTCAGGACCGGTGTGGTTCTCCTCTGGTGCTTGTTCACGGTCACGGAAACAGCCGTTGTGTCAAGTCTTGGTGGAAGCTTAGGCTGGTAACAAGGCGAGGATGAACTGAAGCTGTGGCTGCTTGGCCTTGCTGAATTAGACGGGAGTTGCAGAGTCTTGAGAGCCATATATATGTGTGTGTTTCCCAACAAGTGTCACCAGCTAGCTCTGTCTACAAACATGAGAAAATAGAGAGAAATATGTAATCAGTGACTTCTTTTTTAAAAAATGTAATCAGTGACATTTGGACGCAAGCCCGTAACAGGTTAAACGTCTGCAGTAGTTGTCTGACTAGTGAATACTGGGCAGCCATGAAACATGAGCGGGCACAATAAAGTTTGACGGTCTACAGATTTGTAACAAGCACACAAACATGTTGACATGTCTTCGCTACACATGGGGTTGCCTGCAGTACGAGTGCAGAAGTCAAAACCGAATTACCGTCCTCACCGTAGCAGCAAAGTTTTGTTTTTTAGAAGGTTTTTATTTTGAGAAGGCCAGTAAAGATTTGTGCCTATGTGCAGTGTGAGTGTGACAAGTCCCTCTCGTGCTTCTCACCCCAAGTGCTTCGATCCCCTGCTTCTCAGCGCGAGGATTCCAGTCTAGGTAGTGCTGGATAACGACTAGGCGTCGGATGATGACTGACTGGGACTGTGGACGGACTAAAAGGTAGCTGCTGCAAGGCTCCATACTTTGCTGATAAAGAGAGGGGAAGAGGGATCGAAGCGATCCATCCACACAGCCTCCATGCGGAAGCAAAGTTTTTTTATATAGAAAAAACCTTTTTTTCTTCTTTTTGTAAAACCCTCTGTCTGCTGCGGGAATAATCCGGGATTCGGGTGGAGCAGATAGCTAAGTAGAAAGTAACCACGCTCTGAATGCACCTCGAGCGCGAGCAAGCAGGGTGAAAAGGCGCACACCTACCCATAAGCCATAAGGGAAAGAGCAAAGGGGAGTAAGGAATCGCAGCAACCAGCAAGCACGCATGATTGGGGTTGTGATTACCTTGGTGGTTGTGGTTGTGGTGGCCGGCTCCTCTTGCCCCACCACGGGTGCCGGTGAAGGTAGTGGTTCCGCAGCGGCAGCGGCGGCGGCGGCAGATCGGGAAGGAAGACGAAGCCGGTGGAGGGCCGGACGGGGCCGAAATCACAAGGAGAGAGCAAGCAGGGTGGGAGGCGGCGGAGCTGGGGTGCCTTGCCGAGGGGGCAGAGCAGGAGGGGGAAGGGAGGCGAATGGATAGCAGCAGAGAAGAGGGAGGGGGCCGAGGTAGGATAAAGGTTCGCGCTTATCTGGGCCCCACCACCACCATCCCGATCACAAGCGATAAGCGACCATTTTTTTCCCCGGAAGAATCGAGAAGTGGATTGGTTGATTCGATTGATGGGCTGATGAGCAGTCGCTGCCCGTGGGGTCCGGACGAGCTCGGGCACAACGAATGAAGTTCGACCAGTAGATTAAATAGTATTCGACTGGTAGATTAAATAGTGTTGTGTAAGAGAAAATAAGTCGAAACAAACTGAAATAAGTTGGAGATCAGCCAACCGAACAGCCTCAAAAGCAAGCGACACCTCTCTCACTCTGTGTTGGAAAAAAAATACTATAATACCGAAACAAGACAGGGGCAGCTGGCCTATGGCACCTTGTTTTCGGCGGCCCGGCCCCAGGTCCAAAATATCAATCGGCGCACTAGCGACTGACCCTTCTTGTGGATAAGGACGGCGGCGACTCCCTTGTCCACTGCTTTGCGTTGCAGCACATCCATCATCACTGATCCATCCAACAGCGACACCGCAGCGGGCGTTCGTAGCGTAGCTCTAGCACTTGTGAGCTGTGACTATACCTGGGATTGGATTGGCAATAATCCATATCTAATTGGATTTTTAGTAGTTGAATTTCATTGGATTGGATTTAGTTGGATGATGGATTTTATTGGACTGCAAAAATAGGATAATCCAATTCATATTGGACTTGATGAGAAAGAAAAAAAACCTGAGAGGGCCCATCCCGCGGCGAGCGCACCTCCCACAGGCGGCCGCCGTCCGCAGCGCTCCAGCTCGCGCGGCGGTTGCAGAGGTCGAGCTGGCCCGCGCCGGAGGCCCCATCCCAGCCGGCAAGCGCGCCCCCACAAGCAGCCGGTCTTGCCGCTGTTCCCCTACGCCGGCGGTCCGTGCTCGTCGCTCACGCAGAGATCCCCTCACCGGTCACAGAGAGCTCGCATGGAGCTCCCTGTGCTGCAGCACGCTGCTCATGAACGAGGAATTGCGGGCGCTGATGTGCCGCAAGTGCGAGTTGGTCTCGTTCGCCGCTGCCGACGACGATCTCACCCCTCTGCAGCCGGTTCAAGTCGCCGCCGCTCTCCTTGGACAACCTCAACGCGCCGGTCTCCGAGGACGGCGTCTACATCCTGGCACCAATGTTCAGCAAGGAGGAGATCGAGGCACTATATGCCACGCACCAAGCGCCGCTGTGCCCCGCCGGAACGCGCTGACCAGCAGGCCCACGAGAAGAGGTGGCCTCCGCCGTGGCCGTCCCAGGGTTTTTTTCCCAGCCAGAACCGGGCCGGATACCGCGGTAACCGGTCCAACCGGTCCGGCCCGGTTCCGGTTCCGGTTGGTTAGCAACCGGTGCAAATACAAAATTCGAATTTGAATTCAAAAAAATGAAAAATTCTCAAAAAAATCTCAAAAATACTTCAAGTTGTCTAGAATCTAATGGTGCCAAAATTTTTCAAATATTCGTTCATTTAGTATACTTTGCGGACATTAGAAGTTGAACCAAAAATGAAAAAAGATAAAAAATGACCGTTTGAACTTCTAATGCCCACAAAAAATACTAAATGCACTAATATTTGAAAAATTTTGACGCCATTAGATTCTACGCACCTTGAAATATTTTTAGAAATTTTTGTTTTATTTCTAATTCAAATTTGAAAACACGTCAAATTCTTCACTGCGCCGATTTTTTTTTCAAAACTCTGGTAACCGGAGCTAACCGCCTGGTAACCGGAGCTAACCGGCCGGCTAGCCGGTCCGAACCGTTTGAACTAACGTTTTTTATTTAAAATTCGAATTTGACCGATTTTTTCGGTAACCTGTCAACCGGTTAGCCGGAATCGGAGGTCGGCGGTTTGGTCCAACCGGTTGGGATAAAAAACCCTGGTCCGTCCTGCATATCGGAAGAGTGACGACGACGACGAGCCGCTGCCCCTTCTATTGCCCACGTTTGGAAGCGGAAGATGATGTCAGCTAATACTGGATGAATTGGATGGACTTGGATTTTGGCCTCATGATTAGGATTGGACACGATGGGATGTGTTTGTAGTTGGATTTTGATTCGATTTCCCTTGAGTTGGATTTGGATGTTAATCAATTCCCAGGTCTAGCTGTGACGACCCGCACGACGCCCTGACCCTGCTACTACTGTTGTTCGCTTACACACTTCGCCCTGTTTCGTTTGGCTGACGGCAGGTGGCTGGTGCTGATTTGTTCTGAGAGAAAAGTACCGCTGGCTGGTAGCTAATGGTTGATTTGTTCTGAGAGAAAAGTACTGCTGGCTGGTGGCTGATAAGCCAGACGAACACGGCGAGCATCTCACTAACAGTCACCGCCCACCGTTTTTTTTTTACCAAAAAGCTTCCTCAAAAGCGGTATTGCTTCTCCCAGGATAGCGTAGGATCACGTTCGTGTGTTCGTGGGGAGCAAGTCACAAGTGTACGTGGCGGAAGTTTGTGAGCGTCTGCGTTTATACCGGTGGCGGATAGTGATCGCTTATCAATCACAACACACAACGTCTCGCTCACAGCCCACCGTTTTCTTTGCAAAAGCGACAACAAAATCCATATAGCACGCTGGTCATGATCCATCCTTTTCCATGTACTACTTTGCGCACAAATATCTCCAGGCGCATCGGCGTGCTGACGTCACGGCACGTACCGAACTGTTCGTCCTTGTCTCCCGCAAACTTTTACGTGCATTTGTTTCTCTGCCACGAACTCGTGCTCTGTTTTTAGCAAGGCAGCTACGCCGCCTTCAACGTACACACACTACACTTCCAAATTTGGGCCCAAATCATGCCGGCCCAAGCCCATCGATTTCAACAGAGTGATGATGGATGTGTTAGAATTAGCGTATCTATATATGCAACATATTTTTTTAATTACACAGTACAACGCAGACGCTCACAACACGCACGTACACTCACCCCTATGAATACACGTACGCAAACCCTACCCCTATGAGCACCTCCGAAGGACTGAGCACCGGCAGATCTGGAGATTCTCGAAGTCACCACTGGCGCCTCGTCGTCGACGGGAACGTCGCTTACCACTTAATGCATAACGCCGAAAAATCCCGGAATAAATCCAGGAAAAGGTGCGAGCACCAGGATTTGAACCCTGGTGGGTAGCGTCCCACTGGACCGTCCTACCATTGGACTACAAGCCCATTCGCCTATATATGCAACATATATACACGCCTGTGCGCGTGTTGATAGATCCTAGCGTATTTAGCTAGGATACTCGGGCATCTAGCAGTACCAGTCGTCGGCCAACATGGCCACTAGAGGTCGTGGTGGTTTCAATCATGGTCGCGGTAGTGCAAACCACGACCGTGGAAGGGGCGGCCAGAACTTTGGTGGGCGTGGCAACAGCCCCCCCCCCCCCGGAACAGCGCTGGAGGACAAGACACTTCCAAGCCGAAGTGTCAGATCTGCGACAAGCCCAACCACACCGCCCTTGAGTGCTGGTATAGGTTTGAAGAGGACTACCAGCCCAACAACAACAAGAGTGCAAGATACTCGCGCGGCCTATGGTGTTGACACCAACTGGTACGCTGACAGTGGAGCCTCCGGCCACATTACAAGTGAGCTCGAGAAGCTAACAATGAGGAAGAAGTATGGTGGATGTGATCAGGTGCACACTACCAATGGGCCAGGTATGCAAATTAGCAATATAGGTCATACTACTCTACACTCCCCAATTCGAGATTTACATCTTAAAAATATACTTCATGTTCCAATTGCCCATAAGAATCTTGTTTTCGTTCATCGCATTGCATCCAATAATAATATCTTTCTTGAATTTCATCTTAAGGATCGGGCAACGAAGACAACTCTTCATCGAGGAAGATGTGAGGGTGGTCATTATCCTCTAGGTCTGAGTCAAGAAGTTTCGAGTCGGAGCAAGCAGGATTTTGGTGTCAACAAGCCGTCAACATCAAGATCGCATAGTCGTTTGGGGCATCTAGCTTTCCCATAGTAGAATGAGTGCTTAGGGATAATAAACTACCTTTTGCTAGTGATGGTAGTAGTGAGTCTGTGTGTGACTCTTGCCAAATAGCAAAGAATCATCAATTTCCTTATTTTGCTTCGAATAAAGTTGCCGCTGCTCCTCTTGAATTTATTCACTCCGATGTTTGGGGTACAACACCTACTTCTATTGGTAGATTCTCCTACTACGTGAGTTTCATTGATGATCACACAAAATACACATGGATATATTTGGTGCGCCAAAAGTCAGATGTCTTTACTGTCTTCCGTGATTTCCAAGCTCTAGTAGAGAGAAAATTTGATAAAAAAAAATCTTATCTATGCAAACTGATTGGGGTGGTGTAACATCCCTGATGTTTAGGTAACAGTGATCACCATCATTAACAAAGCTAATCATGGTACTTGACCTATTTGACTTGGTCAAACCCCTCACCCCTAGTCAAACCCCTCCAAACCCAAGTCAAAACCCTAGATCCCTATACATATCCCTGCTAATCTAGCACGTTCTCCACTTTTCATATAACAACTCAAAAATCGGCCAATATGAAAGTTGTTCATTTTTGCACAGGACACATTTCCTTCAATTGGCGGCATTTCCGATTCGAAGTGGAAAAGCCTCTAAAAGTGGGTTAAAGTTCAGAGCTGCATTTTGACCAAACCGAGAAAAACAGCAACTTCAACCCAATTTTGTTCAAAATCCATGGAGAATTCCATATGATGGCCTTTGCGAAAGTTGAAGGTGGTTAGGTCCTCTACATCTTTTGAATTTACGGATTTGTAAGTTGTATTCAACTTTAAATTGTTTGAGGCAGTCAAACAGGGCTCCAGCGAATAAAATCGAGCCAGCGCTCTGGCCGCGCTCCAGAGCGCGAGCACGCGCGCCGCGCAGCGCCGGCTTTGCCCCGCCTTGGCGTCCGCGCCATCAGTGCCCCCCTGCGCTGTTAGATGATCCGCGCCCAGGCGCACCTCCCCGAGGCACACCCGGCCAGGTTGGTCCGCGCCAGGGGCGGAGGCGCCCGGCCACGCCGCGCCGCGCCCGCGTGCGCGCCTGGCGCCGCTGCCGCCGCGTTTGTGCGCGCCTGGTTCCCCGCCGGTGCGCGCCCGTGCCAAAGACGCAGGTCCCGCGCCGCTTTCCCGCCTGCCCTTGCCTATAAAACACCGGGCCGCCGCGCCGTGCGCCAGACCCTGCTCCGCCGACCACCATTGCCCGCCGCCGTGGAGCACCTCACTCAGCTCAACGCCGCCGACCCTGAAGCACACCCTCGCCACCACACCACCCTACCTCAGCTTCCCAAGCCACCCCTGGCCGTGCCCCGCTGCCCAATTCGCCGGAGCGCGCCCGCAGAGGCCGCCGCCCGCCATGGCTACCACCACCGTCGAGCTTCCCCCTCCGGTCACCTCTCGAGCCCCCTGAGCCGTCCTCCACCACCACATGCACACACCAAAGCTTCCCGTGCCGTTTGTTGCCCAGCATCGTGTCCCTGCTCGCTGGTAACATCACTGCCGCGGCCGCCGCCTCACCGCGCCGCCGAGCCCCCTCACCGGCCGCTCCTCCGCCCCGACCAAGGCCGGGAACCGGTCCTAGGTAAGCACCTCGGCATCCCCGGCCACTCACCCGAGCCATCCCGGCCCCACCTCGCCGCCGGCAGGCCCTGTACCGCCGCCGTACGTGGCCAAGGGCCACATTGCAACCCCCAATTTTCGTCCAGGGTCTAAATCATAAAAGTGAGAGTCTTTTTGTAATACCGAGGGCACATCTGTGAATAAGAAAAACAGTCCAGGGACCTTCCGGCAAAATAGAATCTTCCTTTTTCATTTCTTTTTGCTGAATCTTGGAAAATCAAGAACAATTCACAGCAAAAATCGTAAGAATGTAAACTCAACTATTCTGGAATCCTTGTGAAGAACCCTAACTTTTCTACAAAGGGAGTTTTCAAATTTCTGAGTAGTTTTTAAATAATTTTGAATTTACCTTTTTGCGTAGATCTGAAATAATTCAAATTCTATGCATGATCTGAAGCTCAATTTTGGATATGTTGTTTGACATGTCATGTTGGTCTTCTGGTTAAATTTTGGCACAAAGTTATTGAGTAGATCTTTAATTATGAATTAAAGTTTGTTTTCAGCATTGTTCCTATTTCTGATTTATGTTAATTAATCTGTCGAGCTTTTGGATCCAATCTTTTTGCTATGGTCCTGCTTCATGATTTTGCACCCATGATAAATAATAGAGATGTTTTCATCATGTTTTATAGGGTCAAATAATTTTAGCACAAATTTAACCTTCCTTCATAAATTTAAATTAATTTAAATTTTCTTTGCTGAGTAAGTGCATATCTCCTCATGATTAGGTGTTTTGTGCTTCCACATGCATTTCTATCTCAAGTTGTGGTATATTTATTTTTGTATGATTTATTCTTGATTTAAATGAATGAATCTAGTTGTATTTTTCATGCTAGATATATAGCTTGTATTGATTTAAATTTTTGACAGTAGCTCATGTGTAGGATGATGTGCCTCTCTGTAAAGTTTCATGGTCATCTCGTTTATATTTCTTCCAGAATGAATTTTCAAAGCAAATCAAGTTTAATCCAAGAAATAAAAAGAAAATAGAAATCACCTTTGTTTTCTTTTCAAATCTTTTGGGTTGAGCTTCACCAAATCACACCATGAACAGCACCCATATTTTGGTGAAGAAAAAAATTATTTGATTAATATAGATGTGCACACAATCACCATCAAATAAGGAGTTAAACCCCTCACACATACCCCTTTCTTTGATAGGAAGAGTATGCTAGATATATCCTTATCCAGGTGAATGTGGTCACTCATGCACCCCACGTTTACCCTTTAATTCTAAACTACATTCTCACTCCTCATTTATAAATACATGAAGTTAATGCATATGCATATCATGTGGAACTTCCGGACGGAAACTACGAGCTGGTGCCGAAATCCGAGGGAGATCTTGCAGAAGGAGAAGTGAACGTGGTGGAAGTGCAGCAAGACCCGAACCAAAGTTCGGAGGACTTCGTCACTGACTTTGCTAGTGAAGGCAAGCCCCAGAGCATAACCCAGTTTTCTAACTTTTACAATTATGCTTGTCTATGTTTGTGCATTTACGTTTCATGAGTTGAATTGAAATCCTAGGTGCATGATCATAGGTTCCTATGCTCAAATACTAGCATGATAGGTCGCTAGTTGCCATGCTTTAAGGACACGGTAAAAGTCGAGTGATATTCGTCACTCGCGAGCTATAGGTCTCTTATGTTGGAATCATAAGATCTTGCTAAACTGATATGCTCATGTGGTAAGAGCATGGGTCCAGCTCCGGCCAGTAGGTTTGTGGTTAAGCATTTGAACGTACTAAACATTTGCCGGGAATGGGACTGGTAAGCCTAGTACCTTCTTGATCCGGTAAGGGATCTATGACCACTAATCTTGGGAGGAGTCCCCTCTGCTTGCAACAGAGTGGTGCATGTGTGGGGTTGGGGAGGCGAGGCCGAACCAACCACCATGTACCAAAGACTGTAGAAATGGATCCTGAGTCGAGGATGGTTGGGAACCGCCTGGTTGGTGCATACCCCACCCCCTTTTGGTTTTAGTTGTTATTTTTGAGGTGTGCATTCTCCCGTGTGTTTAGGTTTCCCTTGCAAGGTTATGAATCGATCGATCGTCGGCCTCTCACCGTTACCCGAGATTGCTTAACCATACACTCTATGTCCCTTAATGACAGAACTGAGAAGTAATATGGATGTATGCTTAATTGTTTGCACAACTTATGCTTGCAATAGTTGCTTACTTAGTAATGGTTAATCAACTAGAATTTTGAGCTAAAACTTGAAAGTAAGGACCTACTCTTTGTTGCTTTTCAGCAAAAGAAATCCACTAGTCAAAGAGCCTTGCATGTCTAGAGAGTTGGTGATTTTTCATCACCCGACGGTTAAGTCTTGCTGAGTATTAGTATACTCAGCCTTGCTTTTGTTGTTGTTTTCAGGTGCTAAGAATGATGATGGGTTCCCGTGGCCTGGTTCTCTCCCACCCGGTTGGGAAGTAGAGTGGGAGGATGACAGTACTTAGTGACGTCATGGATGGCCTCCTATGATGTTACCTATGACGTTTAGTGTTTTATTTCTGCTGTGTTTCGAACTCTGAACTTTTTACCTTATGCAAAGGACTTGGTTTGTAATATTAAAACCTTATGGAGCTTGATGTAATAATTTGTGAAATGTTTATCTGTGGACTCGCCGTCGTGTGAGTTTTAATGTACAAGTCTTCGATCCTGGTTAAAGTGATTTACCGGGCTTGACCCGGCAGAGGCGACAAGTTACTTCTGTATTATTGCTTAATGACCAAATGGACCGGTTTAGGCAATAATATGGAATTAATTTGGGCGGTTCTGTCACAGGTGGCGAGTATGAAAGGTTAAACCCCTTCTTTCAACGTGTTGGTATTGCCCATCGCGTCTCCTGCCCCCATGCACACCAACAAAACGGTGCAGCCGAGAGAAAACACAGGCACATAATGAAAGTAGGGCCGGATCTTTTAGCTAATGCGTCCATGCCCCTAAAATTCTGGGATGAAACCTTTCTTACAGCAACACGTCTGATCAATCTCCTTCCTAGCAAAGTTATTGATTACAAAACACCTACAAAACTTCTTTTCCGTGAAACTCCTGATTATTCATCTCTTCGAGTCTTTGGTTGTGCCTGCTGGCCTAACCTTAGACCCTTCAACTCTAGGAAGCTAGAGTTTCGATCCAAAAGATGTGCTTTTCTCGGATACAGTTCCCTTCACAAGGGATTTAAGTGCCTGGATATTCCCACTGGACGGGTATATATTTCCCACGATGTAATTTTTGATGAGGATGTTTTTCCCTTTGCATCTCTACATGAAAATGTTGGTGCAAGACTACGGCATGAAATTTCTCTTCTTCCTGAAAATCTCCTTAGCTCATATTCCAGCGTGTAGGTAGTATTGATCAATATTATGCTAATAATGACCCTAATGAGCTTGCATGTACTGTGGCTGATGAACAGGAGACAACAGGAGGTGAATATTGTGGCAGACCCGTCCAAAATAATTACGTATTATCGCCTAAGCCTGTCCACTTGGCCATTAAGCAATAATAAAGAAGTATTTTGTTGTATCTGCCGGGTCAAGCCCGGTGAATCACTTACACACAGGATCGATAATATGCAACAAAGCCCACACGAAGATGGGTCCAGAGTACGAATTTAATTTACAGAACATCCCACATGGTTAAATTATTACAAACCATGTTTCATGCATAAAAGTAAAAGTTCAGAGTTTCAAACAACGGAAAAGTAAACTAGTCGTATGATACACATGGGAGATCATCCATAGCATATCACTCATCTTCATCACCATTCTCCCATTCAAGTTCCCAACCCGAGGGGATATAGCCAGGCCAAATATCATTACCTGAAAACAACATCAAAAGCAATGCTGAGTATTCTAATACTCAGCAAGACTTACTCGACAAAATAAATTAAAACTAGACATGTAAGGCTTTTTGGCTGGTGGGTTTGTTTTGCCAACAGCGACTAAGAGTTGATCCTTATTTTCAAATTTTAGCTTAAATTCTAGTAGATTAACCATTCTAGGTAAGCACCTAAACTAATCAAGCAGTTGTGCAAACAATATTATTCAAGCGTCAAAATTAATCCATCTGTTCCATAATACAAGATGGGGTAGCCAGTGGTTAAGCAGTCTCATGTAACGGCGAGAAACTGACGATCGATCGAATTTATAAACCTTGCAAGGTAAACCCAAACACACGAAATAAGGTATACCCCAAGAACCCAAATAAAATCGAATGCGGGGTATACCTCGACCAGGCGGTTCCCGTCATTCCCTCAGTTTAGGATCAGATGCTACAGTCCTAAGTACAAGGTTTACTGGTACGCCCCACAAAGTACGTCCAGACTCACACATGCACTACAGGTAGCAAGCCTGGAGGCGCACCTCAAGATTAGTAGCGATAAAGTTCCCGCACTAGTTCATTAGGTACTAGGCTTACCGGTCCCATTCCCGACAAGTGCTTGGTACGTTCAAAAGCTTAACCAGCACATACTACTCGGTCGAGACCGATCCCATTGCTCTTACCACATGAGCGAGTCATTTTAACCAAACTTATGATTCCAACATAAGTAACATATATCTCGCGAGCAATGAGACATTACTCGACTTGTACCATGTCCTTAAAGCATGGCACTAGCGACCTAGCATACTAGTAAAAGAGCATATGAACCTAAGGATCATGCATCTAAAGTTTCAAATCAACTCCTGAAACTTAAATGCACATACATAACATAAATACAAAATAATAAATTGTAAATTAGGAAATGTGGGTTAATGCAATCTGGTGCTTTCCTTCCTCTTCTTCAACTACAGCTTTGGGCTCTTCTGGACTTTGGCCCAGGTCTTGCTGCACACGAGTATAGTTCACTTCACCCTCGGCTGCTCCTTCCCCCTCCGGAACTAACGTGTACGTTCCGTCCGGTAGTTCTACACGTTAAACATGCACATGCATTAAGTTAGGATGTGAGTGGGAGAATTACTACCAATACCAACTCTTCTTGGCCACATTCATCTAAACACACAATACTCTTATCATAAAGAACATGGGTGGTGTGGTTGGTTAATTAAAAGTTAACTTTGATGGTGTCTGTGTACATATTTAAGCAAAATAAATTACCTAACTTCACAAAATAGCAAGGAGTAGTGTGTCCTAATGGTTTTGAGCAGAACCACATCACCACATTTCAAAAATAAAAACAAAAATATGACGGTTTGTTATTTACTGAAATCTATCTAGCCTTTCATAAAAAATTCCTATAAAATTAAATATACCTCCAATGGTCCTAAAATTTGGTACACAACAACATATACCTAAACTAAGCTCACATGCCAAAGTTTAGCTCCAGAGTACATATATTTTTAATTTATATGAAAAAGACAAAGTTCAGCCTAGCATAACACAACTAAATCCTACAAAAAGATTTATTAAACTTTTTGGTCTCAACTTTCCACTACAAGCCATTCATGTTCATTCTAAGCCTCTGGCCAAAGTACAAGTGTAGATTCAAATTATTTTTCAAGTTTTTAATTTAAACTCCTAAGCAAGATTAAATCCAAAACAAGCATCAAAACATATTCTAAAATCTCATCCACTTTAACCGAGGTACATCTCATCATAACAAAGCCATGGAGTGCATTTGTGTTTAGAGAAAGTTTATTAAAGGGGCTATAAAAAGCATCAAGATTAATCTAGCATAAAGATTACATAAATCATAACTAAACATCTACACATCAAACTCATGTCAACTTTGGTCACTAATCTAAACATGCCATAAAGAACATCATATCCAATGTTCACTTCTATATCATGAGTACAGTTTAACTCACATCAAAAACACCTCAAACTGAGTTTGAATTTCTTTCAAAAACTACAGACAAGAACCCTATACAACCTTTCTAGAAAAGGTAGAGTTCTTCACCAGGAACCCAACAAAACTGGATTTACATTTTTCTGCTTTTTTACGATTTTTAATGATTTTTCGAAGTTTCAGAGAAAACCTAAGAATCCCTTTTACAACCGGGTTCGTGGAACAAGTTTTTGATATTACGCAAAGACCCTTGGTTTACAAAAAACACCTTAGAACAATATCGATCCTTGCAATGTGACCCCCGACGGCCATGGGAACCTCGCTGGCGGCGATGGCCGGCCGGAGTTGTCCGGTTGAGCGGCTAGGGTGGGGTTTGGACTTACTCTCGACCGATTCTTGCCGATTGTTGGGGTAGTGGAGCCCCCGGTGATGGCCGGCGGCGGCGAGGTGGCCGAGCAGACCGCCTCGGCTCCAAAGCCGGCGGGCGGCGGCTCTGCGGGTCAAGGCCAGCACACGGGAGGCTTCCTTGGGTGTGTGAGGAGGGGTGGTAGTGGTGAGAGCTCGATGGGATTGGCGGAAGGGCTAGCTCGGTGGCGCCCTGCTATGGCGAGCGGCGGAGCGGACAGGCGCAATGCCGGCGCTGCTCGGCTCGGTTCGTTTCGCTGCGAAAGAGGAGGGGAAAACGAGGAGATGGCAAGCCTATTGGCGCCAGCAAGGGCGGCCAACTTGCCCTGACCGCATGCGCGCGGGGTGCGCGGCGCAGGCACGCGACGGCGCGTGGCCAGGGGCCCGCGACCGGTCGGCGGCCTCGCCCTTGGACGCGGCGCGTGGTCCCGCGGGTCTTCGGAGTCCCCACGGCTCGCGGGTCCACAGCGAGGGACGCGAGGCGTCCGTACACCGGAGCGCGAGGGACCTGACGCGTGGCGGCACGGAGCGCGACGCGGGAGCGCAGCGACGCCGGCGCCCCTTTTTATTTCGTTTAGCTCTTTTCAAAAATGCGAAACTCAAATTTCTTGAATAGAACTTGAAAATCTCCAAAAACAAAAATTGTAGAGCAACTATAGGGCTACAACTTTTACAAAGCGTGACCTAAGTTTTGGTGATTCGTTTGAGTGGGAACGCGCGCTGAAGTTTCAGATTTTCTAGACGCGATTTACTGGTCATAAGGGCTTCAACCCTGTTTTTGGCTAATTTGCACTCAAAATTTGAATGTCCGCCAATAATGAAAGTTGTGTTCCCGAAAACAACAAAAAACTTTTGTATTGGCATATTTTGAAGTTTTATTATGAAATTTTGAGATAAGGCTAAAGTTCTAAAGAAGGGTATAAGCCTTATAGAGTTTGACCAAGAACTAGGGGTTTGACTTTGTCAAATGTGTTTCAATTTGTGCTAAACATGATTTGGTGATGCTAACACATAAAATTAGGATCTCTAAACATCAGGGATGTTACAAATATGAGGCAACATGAGATTTTCTAGGTGAAAACGGAGCTCTCAACAGTGGTGAGGCTCCTGGTGTGCATGCGCAAAATGACAAGGCGGGCGCTGAAGGCGAGGCTGATCCGATCGGTGCAACAATCGGAGGGGGTCGATCTCCCTTGGATCAGGAGCCGATCAGGCAGTGACAGCTATAGCCTCGCCACGTCGTGCCGACAGCTCCAGCCGTGCAGATCCCGCTTGTCTGGGGCGCGTGGCGGCACGGGACAGGCCGCGACGCCTGTGTCCGTGACGGAACCGGGTGGAGGCGGATCTTCTGCGTCTCCTCCGGGATCAAGTGTTCCTGTGCCGGCACCTGGACCAGAGATGCAACGTATTTTCAAGCCTAAAGTTTATACTGATGGCACTATTCGATATGCAAATTTCAGTTCCACAGGTGAACTACGACTACGAGTTTGGATGAAGCTCTTAGTGATCCAAATTGGAAGAAAGCAATGCTGGAGGAAATTACAGCTCATCACAAGAATGGAACTTGGCACCTTGTTCCAGCAGTAAAAGGTGCAAATATTATTGACTGCAGATGGGTGTTCAAGATTAAAAGAAGAGCAGATGGAAGTATTGAACGATATAACGGCATATTAGTAGCCAAAAGTTACAAGCAGTGTTATGGAATTGATTACGAAGACACTTTTAGTCTAGTTGTGAAGATAGCTACCGGGAGATTGGTTCTATCTATTGCTATATCAAGAGGATGGTGTTTAAGGGGGCCGTCTAGTTAGAGCACGCTATGAGGGAACTCAGCGATCGATTCTGACGGCGCTCTCCCCCCACCCAGCTGCTTCAGCATTGGTGGTCCCACATGTCTCCGCATCGCCGCACGAAGCACATGTGCTACTCGAATGCCTGAAAAAGTGAAAAGTAGCACGTAGCAGCACAGACACATGCCTCGTTGCTCGCCTCCGGCCTCCATACAAGTTTTGTGCACGTTGCAGCATATGCTCATAAAAAAGCTAAGAAGCTAATAATACAAGTTTTGTGCAAGAAAAAAATTTTAAAAGCAAAAATTTATGAAACGTGTAACTTATACACATAACTTGGACGCATAACTTTGTGCTGTAAATTTTTATTACATAATTTTTAAGCACAACTTTAACACTACCCCGTGTGCAAAACTTATGCATACAACTTATATGCATAAATTTTTGAAAAACAGCTTATACGTGTAACTTTTTTCAAACATCAGTTTTATCTTTCCATTTTGGAACTTATACACAATTTCGACGCATAACTGCGACCTATAATTTTTTGTCATACAATTTTTAAGCATAAGTTTGATGGTGCGCAAAACTTATGCGTACAACTTGTATGCACAAATGTTTGAAGAATAACTTATGCACATATATTTTTCTCTAACGACGAGTTGTGCGCATAACTTTTTTTGTAAATGACGAATTGTACGCATAATTTTCTGTAACGATAGGTTATAAGAATAACTTATGCAGAAGAGAAATGTGTTGAATGAAGAAAAAAGAAAGAAAGAGGGAAACGTGTGGGATCCTCCACGTGGGAAGCGCGGTCCCCCAGTCCGACCGTGCGCTCTACGTCGCGGAATTTGTTTTGTGTGCGAGCCTGCGCACGTGGGGGTGGATGGTCCGACCCGAGCGCTCCGGGCGAACGCACGCTAAATTGGTTTTTCGGTGTTTAGGTAGATCGATGTATAGAATGTGTTCTTACACAGCGTTCTTCAAGAAAAGGTTTATATGCAACAACCTCCAGGTTTTAAGGATGCAAGCAAGCCACATTACGTGTGCAAATTAGACAAAGCTCTCTATGGACTAAAGCAGGCACCTCGAGCTTGGTATGCAAGGTTGAGCAATAAATTGTATGATCCTGGATTCAAGGCATCAAAATCAGATACTTCCCTATTCATTTATTCTAGGAATGGTGTCACTATTTTTATGCTTATATATGTGGATGACATTATTGTTACTAGTTCTTCCTCAGAAGCATTTACAACTTTGTTAAAAGATTTAAGATCAGAATTTGCGCTCAACGATCTTGGTGACCTGAACTATTTTTTGGGAATTGAAGTGACACCGGTACATGGAGGCATCTTGCTTAAGCAAGAAAAGTATGCAGGAGATATTTTGACAAGAGTAGGTATGACAAAGTGCAAGGCGTCATCAACACCTTTAGTTGCAATGGAGAAATCGTCAAGGATGGATGGTGATCCATTATCACTACAGGATGCTACAAGATATAGAAGCATTGTAGGAGCCTTGCAATATTTAACTTTAACTCGACCGGATCTGGCGTTTGTAGTAAACAAAGTATGTCAGTATCTACATTCGCCTACTACTGTGCACTGAACCGTTGTAAAGAGAATATTGCGATATGTCAAAGGAACAAGTGGCATTGGCTTGAAAATAACAAGATCCTCCTCTATGTTTGTAAGTGGGTTCTTCGATGCAAATTGGGCAGGAGATGTAGATGACAGGAGATCTACAAGTGGTTTTGCTATTTTCTATGGTCCTAATCTTGTATCATGGAGTGCCAAAAAAACAAGCCACCGTGTCAAGGTCGAGTACTGAAGCTGAATATAAGTCACTTGCAAACGCTACTGCAGAGATTGTTTGGGTAGAAGACTTATTGAAGGAATTGGGCGTGAAGCTTAAGTGTCCACCTCGCCTATGGTGTGATAACCTTGGAGCTACTTATCTATGTGCTAATCCAGCGTTTCATGCACGAGCAAAGCACATTGAGATAGATTTCCACTTTGTAAGAGAAAAGGTTGCAAGGAGACAATTAGAAATCATATTTGTTTCTACAAAAGATCAAATAGCATATGGGTTCACCAAGGCATTGGGGACACAGTTGTTTGAACGTTTTCGAAACAACCTAAACCTAATCAAGAAGCCCGGTTGAGATTGAGGGAGGCTGTTAGAATTAGCGTATCTATATCTGTAACAGATATACATGTTAGTATTGATCTCTACCAGTTGGCCCAAAGGCCAACTGGGCTCTTGACTCGGCTCCCTAATCGGGAGAGCCCAACCTACTAGGGTTGCGGGCCTCTGCCGTGCAGCACCATATAAGGGAGGTGGGGGCCACGAGGAACAGTAAGCCAATAGAGAGAAAGTGCCCACTCGCCCCACCTGCCCTGCCCTATTGATCGGGAAGAGCTGTGAGCAGCGGGAAGCGCCGCTGCGGACGTCACTGCGCTTCACCGCAGATCGCCACTGCACTGCACGGCACCGACGAACTCCATCTACATCGACGAGTACCTTCCTCTACTTCCCAATACTCAAGGTGAATCTCTCTCTACTCTCTCCCTCTACTCTATCTCTGGTTGAGAACCCAAACACCATGTCATACATCACTGTCTATGAGAATTACCCACTGATCTACACCTAGATGATCCGCAAGATCTAACAATACACGCCTGTGCGCGTGTTGTAGATAGATCCTAGCGTATTTAGTTATTAGGATACTCATGTTGGTTGTAAACCGAGATTGCTTGAAGATCAAACTTGTAATCTTTGTAAAGTTGTTGACCATTGGCCCTATATAAACACGAACTCACGGTAAGTCAAGATAGGCAGCCGTGCTTGAATCGTTTGAGGATGGTGCAGCAGCAATCTATTCATCACAACAACCATTCATTCCAGTGACTTGCAAAATTGTGAATCCGCATGGTCCATCCAAATACATTCATCAAACTGAAAACAAAACATGCAAAAGATAAGAAAAAAAATACTCTCGGCACAGTCGGCACACTTTGCCTCCTTGATTCGTTCCTCGAGCCGGACACCGCGGTTGATATGCTTCGCAGCTTTTCTACCACCATTTGGATTACTGCCCGCCTCTTATGGTCTCGATCAGCTCCTTAAGGGGAGCCAGCTCGGCACCCTCGATCAGCCCAAATTCCTAAAAGCACAAAGAACGAAAGCGGTCAGAAAATTTGAAAATTTGATACTACTTCATTTTTCTAAACTTTCCTTGAAATGTGACAGAGCTAGGGATGGATCGAGAACTAGAATTCTTACCAGTGTGAAGAGCGTGAAGTGCTTGAAGCAGGTGTTGAGGTGCGCTTCCTCCTTGAGCTTCACGACCATCTGGAAGTGCGAGTGGTAGATGTGCGCGTACACCCTGAACAGCCGCTTCAGGATCGTCTTCACGACTTCACAAAAGTTGGCAGGAAAAGGAGTCCCTGCATACATGTAACGTGTTGGCGTCACAAATTTTCAACCAAAAACACACATGATGATCTTCATCGTCAGACTACAAATTTTACCAAAATGTTGAGGGAATATGGTTTCGTCATCCAGCTGGGCTTCGATCCACTCCATCAGGTACTCCACGTACTTGGGCGCGGACACCTCTATGGGCTTCTTCACCTTCACTCCATCGGCCCACCTGTACTCGTACCTGTACATGGAGGGAGATTCCATTTCAATTTCTTCAGTCAGTCTCTGCAGTTTGGCACTAATCCTAGTTTGACAGATTCTAATTATATCATTATATGTTGACTGTATTTTTTTTGTTGGTAATATCAGAGGTGAAGAAAGATTAGTGTGTGTACTTTGGTCCGGCCGCCATGACCGGGCAGGTCGCCGGTGTGCAGAACTCCATCAGGGTGCCGTACAGCATGTTCACGTTGTTGAAGAAGTCGACAGCTGCAATCACAACACAAGGCAATATATCAAGCTAATATCGATCCTACAATGTCGATCATGCTGTGTGAAAACAGCACATCTAAAGCTCTGAATTAACGTAATAGACTAAGAAGTGAAATTAAGGAAAAAATTACTGTTGACGGCCAGCCACTCGTTGAGGTCCTCCCCGATGGGCAGACGCACCGCCTCGCGCAGGTCACCCTGGCCGAGAGTGTTGTCAATGTGCTTCCTCAACTGCAACCCCTGCACACAGATAATGGCCAGACATGTAGTCAGAGAGTTTTCAGCTTCAGAAACGGAGCTGCACGCAGATGCATGCAGAGAATGAGCTACGTAATTTCAAGGGAGAGCAACGTGATGCAGGCATGCAGCTAAAGTTCCAGGGGCTTTCTTCCTTAAGAACTGACAGCCTATCATTTGGTCACCATGTAATAATACTACTTTTGGTTAGCTCACATTTAGCCCCTGTAAACAGCTTTGCTGTGAGGGGTTTTGGCGTTGCGTGAAAGCTAGCTAAATGCGTTTCAGGTAAACAAACCCTACCTGACAAGACACCAAATTGTAAGGGTGATAAAAAAGAAAAGCTAGCTGCCCGCCGGTTTCAGTTCCTGGTGAAAGTAAAGGTCTTTTGGAGGTAAATAGAGGTGAAGAAAACACGAGGCCAAAGTGAAACCGCAGGCATCTCCAAAACTAGCTTCTCATGATAACACAGTGTTTAATTAGATCGACTTCATTCGATTCAGAACCTACTAACAGCTGTCTAGGCGGCGTGTTTAGATCGATTTCTCCTAGAGCTTTGATAAGGGAAGCTGATGATCTGATCACAATCGAAGCTACTCAGTAACTATCATCATATATGCAAAAGATCATACAAGTCCTCCTAACTTCATGGGTACACAACTAACTAGAAAAGAATATAGCATCAATTGCTCTAGCTCAAAGTTCAGCGACTCATCATATATTCATATGTTCCTTTCTACAGCCTCTGCATGTTCAGAACTGCATGGCTTCAGCTAGCACTGCTGTATCTAACTAAGTTGTAAGTGCAGTTCTCTCTCTAGATGAACACTAATAAAAACTCTGAGAAAGTTTGGCGAGCGCGTGAGTGAAGGAATTCAGGGAAATAAACTAATAAAGCTCGCACGTGAAGTAATTCTCACGTGGCATGCATTACGTACCTTGCTCCCGGACGGCCCGCTCTTCTTTGGCCTGAAGGTCCTCATCTGGCTCCTGCAATTCAGAAAGCGCCATCCACCGTCAGAGGCAATACTAATTAATCAGCCAACCCAAAACATATCAGAGAATCGATTCAGAAAGACCCAGAGGAACGAAGGATCCTCATCTGCTTACTTGCTGCTGCGGGCAAAGAAGCTCATGACCTTCTTCTCCGACATATATGAGAGCTGATGAGCAAAAGCCGAAGCCGACGAGCAGCAGCAACAGGAGGAAGAATTAGAAGAGCAAAGGAAGGGTAATAAGGCTTAAATATTGGAGCTGATGGCCGGCCGGGGTGGGCAATTAATAAATAACTCCTCTGTTGGATTCAAATTTCTTCTCAACTCACGCACCCTGACATGTACACTTTTGCAGATCGATCGATCAGTTTTGCATATATACAAGCACGCACGCAGCCGGGGTGGCGTACACCGTACATGGAACGGATACGCTCACCGTCGACGGAGAGAGAAACGACGGAGAGAGAGCGCTAGCTGGCTTGCCTTGCCTGCTGGCAAGCTACTTGTACGGGGAGGCGTTTCCGTTTCCGTTTCCGCTTCACCCGCGCGCCGCCGCGTCAGGCAATGGCTGTGATCCGCTCATCGTCAGCCGCCCGCGCCGATCGATGATGGTTTCGTCCTCTTCTTCTCCGATTTCGCTTTGGGTTCTCGATGACTGGACGATGACATGCTTCGTGAGTCATCACCGATGCCAGCTCGGCCTCGGCCGCCGCCTTTTTCCAACAAACTCGTGCTGACGCCTCGATCATGCCAACTGTCGAGTGTGGAGGGGCTCGTGGGCTCTAGTAAAGGATGCCAATCCTGGTAGCATGGAGCTCGATCCCAACAGTAATGTCGTCCTGGGGCGCGCGATGAAGAGCTCGATCCAGATGCAATCATGCTTAGAATAGCTATGATGGTAAAGAATTTCGACAGATTCTCTGCTGATTTAGATAGCAGGTTTGTTCTGAGAGAACAATATTGTGTGCTGATTTGTACTGTATATTTTGTTCTGAGAGAAAAATACTAGTACGTAAGAAGCTGAAAAAAAGAAACCGACCAAAACCTAAGTCACAAACAAAATAAATGATATTTTCATTTGTTTTTTCTTGAACAAAACGAAGTCAAATGTTGTGCAAAAAAATCGGCAACAATATATTTTTTTTCTGAAACAATCTGAATATTTTGATATGGCGGTAATATATCCTTGTAGTTCTTATAGTAACACAAACACCACCCGATATTGGACTAACCAGCATCGACTGCTATATATATATGTGCTACCTGTTCATCGATGCTCGATCAGAAGTTCTTATTGCTCATCCAAATGCGGGCAAAGTTCCGGCCTAAACCATTAGCACAATGGTCAGAATCTGGTCGGAACTGACGCCGTCGTCTGAAACCAGATATGATCCACGGACCACGAAGATCCACTGCAGTTAACAGCAGGACCTAGCAATAAACATAAGTACATAACCGAGGCACCCAGCTGATGCCTGATACTGATAGTGATACGGACCAAACAACACTCCAATTTCACCAAACAATGTTCCAAGATGTATATGGAGATGTTACATCTGACCAAAATTATTGAATTATTAAACGGGACAGATAAAAACTCTCTCAGCACTTGTCCTCATCGAAGTCTCTCGCTCTCTGGTTTAACGCCCAAGCATTATGGTCTCGATCAGCTCCTTGAGGGGAGCCAGCTCTGCCCTGTCGATCAGCTGGAATTCCTACACGACAATATATAGAAGTTACAGTAACAACATTTGCAGGATTGCATTTTCTTCACATGTAGATTTTCAGGATTGCATAGCTGCATTGCAGCAATGTTCATTCATTTTTCCGTACTAAAAAATTCCATCAATCAGGACGAATAAACGAATGTTTGTCAGGCACTTTGTTCACTCTATCTAGTGTTGGACAGAATGTCATCATTATAAGGAAGGCAGGCAACAAATCGAATAATGCTATTTCATTTTTATAGGTAACTAATCGAATGCTACTAGTATCACCCTGAACAAGTCTTTGCAAGCTACTAAATGGTGCATCACAGCTAAAAATGTGACAAAATTAGCACTGGAAGGTGCAATTTCAGGCAGATCATGAATTACCTGTGTGAAGAAAGTGAAGTGCTTGAAGCAAGTATTGAGATGCTTCACCTCCTCGAGGTTCACAATCATCTGAAAATGCGAGTGGTAGATGTGCGCATACACCCTGAAGAGGCGCTTCAAGATCGTCCTGACGACATCACGGAAGTTGGGATGGAAAGGAACCCCTGTATATGTTGTTGGCACCACAGTTAAGTTTTCAACCAAAATACATGATTCTCATCAGACTATAAAGAGACCCAACCCAATGAACAAGCAAATAAGTTACCGAAATGTTGAGGGAATAAGGTTGCATCGTCCAGCTGGGCTTCTATCCAGTCCATCAGGTAGTCCACGTACTTTGGTGCAGGCACTGCAATGGGTATCTTGATCTTGACTCCATCGGCCCACCTGTACTCATACCTATATGGAGATTTCATCTTCACAATCAGACAGTTTGCAGGGTGACAACAGTCTTGCACACCCTTATAGGATTATCTGTCTGATGGTATTTTTAGGCACGAAGAACTAGAAGAAACTAAAATAGTGTACTTTGGTCCGGCCGACATGGTCGGGCAGGTAGCTGGAGTGCAGACCTCCAGCAGGGTGCTGTACAGAATGTTCACGTTGTTGAAGAAGTCAACAGCTGCCACAGACATAAGATTATTGCTGTCAACGCCTTTGATCCTAATCTTGTGAAAAAAGAACAAAACAGGATTCTGAATTTCTGAACATGAGGGTCTAGCCAGGATTTACTGTGAACAGCCAGCCATTCGTTCAGGTCCTCCCCAATGGGCAGACGGACGGCCTCCCGCAGGTCACCCTGGCCGAGCGTGCTGTCAATGTACCTCTTCAGTTGCAGACCCTGAAACAGTCACGGACTTTCACCTGATAAGGATCGATAATACATGCATGCAGATAGAAAACAACGTGATGAATGCAGGACAAGATCGAGAGCACCGTTGTTTTTCACAACTCTTTTTGTTAGCTTTGCTGTGAGAGTTTTTGCGTTGCAAGAAAGCTCTAGACAAGACAAAACGCTAATAAAAAGGCTGCAGCATTTCAGTTGCTAGTGAAATGGCCATTTGGATCAAAGGACTCCATACTCCAACTAATTTCACAGGATATATCACCAGTGTTTAGATCGATTTCAGTGCAACTTTTTCACGGTACACAATACTAATGGTAGTACATAGTATTATACAAGATCCAAGTGTTCAATATATATTATGGATATTTTAATAATTATTACATTATAAAAAGTGAGTTTTTGTGAAATATAAAAAGTGACTATTTAAAATGGAATGATTTTTTTAAACTTTATTATGCTAGTGTCAAAAATAAAATTACAGTGGTGTTATTTGTGTTCTTTTACCATAATACACTTATACTATAAATGTTTCAGTAGTATACAACTAATCTTGATTGTCAGGTGTTTTTTATACTAATCTTTTTCGAATATAATATTAGTATAGCTTAATATTGTGTACCATAAAGAGCTCAATTAGAGCTCATACTAAGACATATGATAGGAGAATTCAGAAGTACCTTGCTCCCGGACGGTGCGATCTTCTTTGTCTTGAAGGTCGTCTGGATCGTCCTGCAAGTGCGATCCACCGTGAGATCGAGATCGTTAGCCAAGAACCCAAGAGAGAGACAACACTAGACATCGATCAGGGGGAGAACCTGCGGCTGGCAGGGGCAAGGACGAAGCTCATCTTCCGCTCCATCCGATTTTGTCACTCGCCCAGGCACGGCAGTAGTGACAGTGTCGATCTGATGATGAGCCCAAAGCTGTGAGAGCCCCCTCTGCCTATTTGTACACCCGTGCACACAGGGGTTGACGTCCTATACACGTATACGGTGATATCATCATCGATATCTCTCGAGAAAGAAAGAGTGAGAGCGCGCGAGCCGTGCTGGCGGTGACGCAGGCGCCTTGCCTCGCGTGTCCTACGGCGTTTTTCAGTTTCACCAGCACCGACCGCGCCCGCCTTTGTTTGCTGGCTGTCAAGCACAACATACTGTCAGTGTGCCAGGTTCTTATGAGTTACGACACACATCTGAAATAACAAAACCTAGCTAGCTAGCTTCAGGTTCCGAAGATTATGGTGCCATGGTATGGTAGCATTTGTGGAAGGTACGTACGTGGTAACCGTGTCCGCCTCTTAATGAAAAATATGCTCGGTGCGAAAAGATGTTACGATAACGGTGCGGAACGTTATGCTCCGTGACAAAAGCTAGAGGGACGTTAGCCGACAAGCTACCCGAAAAGGGTACATGAACATATGCCATTTTATATACGTTATATATGTTCCGAACATATGGTATCGAAACGACAGAAAATAGATAGGGGTATCCGTATAATATAATACGACATCGAAGTACTTTTCGTGCGTGTGTTTTCTGAAATAGGCACACCGAAAGAAAAAATTTGGCTTTACTGAGGGTAGCTTAATTTTGCGGATGAACCGATAAGTAGTAACGGTGGGGCGATGACAGATCAAGGGCACATATACATTTAAGACATAAATTTCATCTAATTTTGTTTTTTCCGCAAGGAAACAATTCAATTTACTGGTAGAGGATTAAGAGATTAGATAAGTACAAACTGAAGGTCGATTAATGGGAACTGTCAACATGCATTCTGCGAACAGGCTAATAACAGTGAGATTAACAGTAACAATTGTGATAGTTGACAAAAACAGTTACAAATGGTGTTTATGTCCAAATATTGATAAAATGCATTTAGAAGCTAAATGGCTTTTTTTTTTAATTTCACAAAGGAGGACACAAGTGAAAAATAAATTCACTTTATTTATTGGCGGTGAATAAAAGAGAAGGTGATAAAAGAGTAGTAGAACCGAAATTCTAGTCCATCAGGCAGCCGCCGATATAGATGATGTTTGTTTCTAAGATACCAATAAGTGGCCCAGCAAGTAATGATAACTATTTCCCGTGGAGATACAAGTGGCAATTAGAATCTACTAGTGAAAAGGAAACAAGATCAGTAGAATTGATTTTTTTTTCTACGAGTCTTTCGTTGGTAACTGTCAGTATGAATTTTACAGTTGGGACTCTGGACCTGTTTGGTACAATTTTTTTCTCAAACCTGCGGGAGAACTGTAAGAGAGAATAAAAGGCTAAGCACAGAAAGAGTAGAAGAATATGCTATGTTACAGGCATGTTCCATATCCTTGGTCACCATTCTCAAGTTTTCATCAGCTAAAACCGACTGCGAGACAAATTAGTTTTTTTTTTTTTTTTTTTGAGGAGGTAGTGAACAAATTAGTTGCCACACGCCATGCTATGTAGCCATCCAGAATTGGGCTAAATTCAGGCCCAAGCCGTTAGCCCAATAATGATCAGAATGTCTGAAGACCCACACTGCACGCAGTTAGCAGCAGACATTACTAATAAACTGCAAGGGGTTGATGCGGATCAAACAACACTCCATTTAACCATTTTTATGTTGCGGCAACTACGGAACACATCTGACTTGCGGACTGCTAGCCTATGCATGCTTCCAAAATGTAAATGGAGTTGTTCCATCCTGAATGATCAAAATGAAGAGGAAAAAAAAAGACAAAAAATTCTATCCACACTTGGCCTCATCAAATAAAGCTCTCCCTCTGGTTTAGCACCCAAGTATTATTGGGTCAATCAACTCGCTGAGAGGAGCCAGCTCCACTCTGTCGATCAGCCGGAATTCCTGCAGGACAAAAAAGAGTTACATTAATTTGCCTTAACAACATTTTTGCAAGATTACTGCATTTTTTTTCAGATGAAGATTTTCAGTATTGCACAGCTGCATTACAGCAATACTATATACTCAACCCCTATTAAACAATCCACTAATCACAGACGAACTAACTAATGTTTAATATGAGCTGTCAGGCACTCAGTTCGGTTTAGTGGTGGACAGCAGAGATGGTCATTATAATAAGGAAAGCATGCAACAAATCCAATGTTTATTTTTTTGCAAATTAATCGAATGTAAGTGTGCCTCTGGAACAAGTCTTTGCGTGCTGAATGATGCATCACAACTGCTAAAGCAACAAAGCTAAAACAAGAAGGCAAAGATATTTGAACACGATAGATGATTTGCCACATGATGTTCGTAGTTCAATTTTTTTAAGCTTTTATGAGACAAAGTCAACAGGTGAAAGCTATCTATTTGGAATATATGCCAAGGCAGTCTATAAAAATCTGAGCTGGATGCATGATATATATGCATTCGTAATGCTACAATCAACAAAGCAAGAATTTTGAAAAGAGCCAGGTTACCATAAGCTGGAAAACATGACAAGTCTAGCACATAGTATGGAAAGTACAACCCACTAATCTCTTCTTGTGTTGTAAATTCTGTAATAATTCTTATCAGAGCCTACTACAAGGGTGCAAGTAATTAATAACAAATAAATAAGAAAGGTGGACATTTTGCTTGAGTTGAGGGGTAAAAGAGATTTGCTATTTTTATTTTTGGTTTTGCCTAGAGAAAATGAACTTTACTACTTTATTTTATCAGTTACCCTTGAAATGTGACAAAAATGTGGATCGAGAATTACCAATGTGAAGAGCGTGAAGTGCTTGAAGCAAGTATTGAGATGCGCCTCTTCCTGGAGCTTCATAATAACCTGAAAGTGCGAGTGGTATATGTGCGCATACACCCTGAAGAGGCGCTTGAAGATCGTCTTGACGACATCGCGGAAGTTAGGAGGAAAAGGAGTCCCTATATGATATCACAAATTGGGACCAAAACACACGATCAGAGACTAGAACGTCCCAAATCAAATTGCAATTTCAAGTGTTCTACTTTAATTGCAACGAACAAAAAAAAACCTTACCAAGCTTCTGAGGGAATGTATTTTCATCGTCGAGCTGGGCTTCTATCCAATCCATCAGGTACTCCACGTATTTTGGCGCAGACACCTCGATAGGCCTCTTGATCTTGACTCCATCAGCCCACCTATACTCATACCTGCAAAGATTTCATTTCCATCAGATATTTTGCAGTGATACTTTTTCAATGCTAAATTCGTCATTCTTAAATTAGCTGTTTGACTGTATTTGTGGGTACGCAGAAGAAAGATACTGTACTTTGGTCCGGCTGACATAGTCGGGCAGGTAGCTGGCGTGCAAAATTCCATCAGCGTGCCGTACAGAATGTTTACTTGGTTGAAGAAATCAACAGCTGCCATCACAAAAGAAGCACGGCAAGTTAGTAATGCTCTACAAACTGGAGAGCTGTCTACTCTTCATCAAGCCATAAACTATACTCCTATATCACAAGCAAGAACAGTTCAATATGGTGCTGCCACAGAGAGACAGAATATGACCATCAATGGCTATTATATTGGTATTGCTGTAAAAACAGGGGACCTAATTAAAGTTGTAAAAAAAAGCAAGGTGGATTAAAGAATAAGGATGAAAGATTTTACTTACTGTTGACGGCCAGCCACTCGTTGAGGTCCTCCCCGACGGGCAGACGGACCGCCTCGCGGAGGTTACCGCTGCCGAGAGTGGCGTCGATGTGCCTTTTCAGCTGCATGCCCTGCAAACAGTCACAAAGTTTCAGATTCAGAGTTAATTTCACCAGGCCTGATAGATGCACAGCTTGTGCTAATAGTATCAGTATATAACAGCTTGATGCAGCTAAGTTCCAGAGAGTCCAGAGAGGTGTAGCTGGGACCCTGAATTTTCGTCCCACAAGTAATCCTAGTTTTCGCTAGCTGGCTCCAATTTAACCCCTGCAAACAGCCAGTTCAGAGATAGGTCTGGCGTTTGGAGAAAGCGAGCTAAATGCCGACAAGGAAACAACGCCGACGACTGACGAAAGATTCAGTTGGAGAGGCCATTTAGAGGTGACAGAAGAAGAAGAATAATCGAGATAAAACTGCAGTGGACGAATCTCCAACAAACTGATGATGTGTTCACCGCTTCTCTCAACTCTGTTTTCGCAGATCGAATTGAATTACCAAATCATCGTCAGCTTCGTAGTTGCGTGCGAATTGAATTCGGGGTGGGAGGAACAAACAAATTAAAAGGCTCTCGCTATTGCATTCATGAGAAGGAAACTGTGGCGCGGAGAGGGGAGAGGTCTCGTACCTTGTTCCCCGACGGCGCGCTCTTCCTGGGCCTGAAGGTCCTCTGGTTCCTGCAAGCGCAGAGCAACCCGTCGTCAGGCGCAATCTGCCTTATCCAGCCGAGAGAAATCCAGAGAGGAAGAGGGAGAGAATTGCCATCTTCTAACCTGCTGCCGCGGGCGAAGAAACTCATCTTCTGCAGGGATCCTCCGGAGCCAGGAGCGCCGCCGCCGAAAACGCCCGCCGGAGAAGCAGCGCCGGCTGCCGATGAGCAGAAGCTGCTGAGCCGACGACGACGTGGGCGAACGCGAAGAAAAGAAGAGAGGAGTTGCAGGGTTTAGAGGCGCGCGCGGGCGATAAACAGAGAGAAATCCTCCTGACCGTGACAGAGAGAGGGAGAGAAATATATATACTCGCCGAGTCGACGGGGTCCCGAGCGAGGGTTTACGTACACGGGTACGGTGGCCGACGACAGCGAGGGAGAGAAACGGGGAGAAAGAGAGAGAGAGATGGCCAGGCTGGCGGTGACGGAGAGCGACGGGTGCGGGCGCCAACCCCTCGCCTGCTGGCCGAGCCGCTTCCGTTTCCAGACCATGTCCATACCACTCCCCACCCGCGCGGCCGCCGTGTGCGCTGGGCTGGGCTGTGGGCCGGCTGTGATCCGCGCTCACCAGCCAGCCGCCCGACGCCCGCCCGCCCGCTCGCTGTTCTGTTCTGTTGCTTTGGTGAGCGCGTGTGCCTTGATCGGGGTTTTCCTCCTCTCCAAAGGTTGGATTTTCTTTTTCTTTTTTGAAAAAAAATCTTCGGTTGGATTTGGAGGGTGTTGATGGATGGATGTCTGACTGGGCTCTCGTCACCAACATCAATCCCGCCGTCTTTCCAACCACAACAACAGCGCCTATCTTAATGCCTCCCCCTCTCTCGCTCGTCGACAGCTCCAAGCTGTCCAGCCATCATCATCATCCCACTCCGGATGCTAATACGTGGAGTACCAGCTACACTCTGTTTTCAGGCGCGTGCTTTTAGGGGTTAGACTAACTCCATTTGTGTGACTTTATCTTTGTGTTACACTAAAGTCATTTCCATCGGAAAAATAGCACTAGTTAAATCATAGAATAAATTCATAAATAAAAATGCGAGCACTGATGTCGAGCCGAGAATTACAATCCTGATGTGTATGTTTAACTGAACTATGCTCAGTTCGCAATCGAACTATGCATGTAGTTTATGTGCAAAATCGAACTATACGACCAGCCTCCGATCCAGCTGCAGGTTTGCACCTTGATGGCGACAGCTATAAGATATGCTATCAAGCTCTAGAAGTGGTATACACTCCGAAAAATAAATCGCTGGCGAAGACCGTGCATCAAGGGTCATGACGACTCATGACGGCGATTATCGTCTCTCCCTAGCTGGAGGCTGGGTGGCGTATACGCATTATTTCCTTTCGTCTCTCAAAGGACCCTTTTGGTCTGCACTCTGCAGATCGAAGAAATCATTTAGTCCGCTAATAACGGCGGCGATTATTAAACAACTATTTGAATGCTTCCTAGATTATTTCTCCTTAATTATGTTTCAAAATCGTTTGACGGCTTATGGCTTATAGTTGACTGTAAAAAAAAATTAATCACCCTGTTGCTGGATTCGCACTTGATCCAGCTAGAGGTAGCGGCTGGTTTTTTTTTTAATTTTTTTTACGACTAGCTAGCAGCTGGTGTTTGGGAATGCATGCACTGTCCCCCCGTACATTGAGTTGCCTTTTTTAAGTCTAAGAAAAAAATCGACAAGGAAAACTTTTTGTGATTTGGAAGAGGATCAAACCCCAGCTTTGATGTTCTAATATAGTTGGATAGTAAATAAAAAAAAATGAAAGATTAATTACAGTGCCTCTGATCAAACAGTTTTTGAAAAAAATTGTCCTTTTGCCACAAATTAGCTAGGACGATGGTGGCAAAGAAAGCCCCCCGGCCCATTCCTTAAGCAAATTGCCGATAATATCTCGCAACCCGACGTTAGGATACTTCCGGAAAAAAGAAACGATATAGAAAACGAAGGCAAATCTTGTCAAATTATGATAGTCTGTCTATCATCATTACACTAACCACCACTTTTGTTCAGAGCCCAATCAATCAATTAACATTCAGAAAACGGAGTGGATGGCGATGTCGCCTCAGGCCACTACGGCCATTGCTTTTCTTGGTCATATACAAAGAAATCCAAAGGTCACAACCAATCGATCGGCTATGCTTTTTGCAGCAGACGGGTGCTTAATCTTTAATTTACAAATATATTTGCGCTTTTCTGATGATTGGAACCGGTTTCACCAGGCTGTCACCGCTACAATGATGGTCATCCAATGCATGCATCTTTAGCTTCTCTGCAGATCCCCAATGATTATTTGAAAGCGTACTGACTGGGGGATTTCATTCCTGTTTTCCATTAACTAGGATCTAATCAAGATCATTGGGCTGTGTGAAAGAAGCTGGAAGGTACATGCATGGGTTATTATTCAGCTCCAATATTGAGGTCCATTTCAAAAGACATCTTCCAGTGTACTCCCTCCATTCCAAATTATAGGTCGTTTGATTTTTCTAGATGTATAAATATTATTATACATTTAGATATAGGGTATATCTAAGTGCATAATGAAATCTATGAACCTAAAATGGTGCATAATGAAATCTATGAACCTAAAATGGCTAAGACGGCTTATAATATGAAATGGAGGGATGCATGATGATAAACTGGCAGGGTAGATCGAACGGAAAGGGGAAATCAGCGCTACGAATCAGTGTCATCCCTTGTTGAAAGGAACGGGATTTTGGGAATGATTGAAAGGTGATGATGTTGCCTGATACGTACGTAGAAGAGAGTCAGCAGTGCCAATCAGGCGAGCTGGATGGATGGCAGTTGCGATGTTCACATTGACCATGCTAGCTGCCCTTGGCGCTCTCTTCTTCTTGGAAGTTCTCTTCCTTCCTGTCCGGGCGGGCGATTCCGTTTCAGCTTTTCTCGGCCGGGATGGTTCCCATACTCTTACCGGGCTGCTATTCTTCTCGTTAGACCCAATAGAGCCCACTTCCATGGTGCAACCTGATACTGAAGAACGTATAATTGGGCAACATGACTCTTTACCACACTCGCTCAACAAGCCCGTCTAGCTCAGTCGGTAGAGCGCAAGGCTCTTAACCTTATGGTCGTGGGTTTGAGCCCCACGGTGGGCGGATTTCTTTTTTGCCAATACACACATTCTTGTGTGGAGACCCCAGCCAGCATTCACAGTTCTTTTTAGTCTCATTTAAATGGGCCAAATGGGAAAATAATTTTTAGTTTGTTTGGAAGGCTCGTATTGGAATTATGCCTCCGGTGGAAGCTTGAAGAACCAAATTGATCATCCCAAACGATCTATTAATCCATTTCTTATATACTGTAATGAAGAATATCCCAACATTGAAAGGTAGAATGCATGTCTATAGCTAGGAGCCTTCTAATATCCTTCACAGTTTTTGTAATAAATACAGTTGTCTAAACATATATGCTTAATCCAAACTAATGACACAATTGCTCAACTCAAAACCCTGAATGTATCCAGAGCTTCAAGAATTTCTAACACTAGAGACTGGAGTAGAGATGAGCAGCTCTAGAAATTTCTGGAGCTGGAGTTATGACAAACATCCATATTCTTGTGACCAAATGCTGCCAGTATTTTGATTTTTGACGTGCCACGCAGTGCAAAAGGCCATGTAAAAGTCAAACAATAGGAGCTTACAAGGGCCATGCAAATAAAGTGATAAACAATATTTGTCTATATATGCTATCGAAGTTTCAGTTGTATTTTCTCGAAAGAGAGTTTCAGTAGTACACTTTGTACTGAGTATTACGGGGCTAACGATCTCTCCCGTCCTAGAAATGTTAGATGTTGTACTACCACCGAAGTTCCTGGCTGCTAATTTATTCCGAGCGATCGATCGATGACGCGAACTGATCGAGCCACCACCTCCGGTTTTTCCCTTTTGAGTGATGGCCAACGCTCATGCAACCTATGAATGATCCATCAAAACCATGCAAATTTGTGAAGCTCGCCGTCGCCTCCGGGCTCCAGCAGCAGTGTCTCCAGATCGCCGACCTCGTCGCCGCCAAACCAGCCGCCCGGCCCCACGCCGCCATCGACCTCACCGCACCACGGGCTCAGGAAACCCAGCTCGCCCGTGTCGAAGTCGAGGTCGATCGGCAGCTCATCCTCCGGAAGAAAATCCAGCTGCTCCTGCTGCACCTCCACGGTCGGCGCCACCTCGACGACCGCCTCCTCCATGTGAACGCCGCCGTCGCCGGCCGCGATCTCCGACAGACAGCAGTGGCTCGCGGGCGCAGGCGCGGCACGCTGTACCTGCACCACCGGCAGCAGCCTGGCGGTGCAGCGCAGCACCTTGCTCGGGACCACCGCCACCGGGGTTGCCTCCGGCGGCTCCGGCACGGCTCCGTTTTCTTCTTTGGAGCGGCCGCTGTTCTTGAGCATCACCTTCTTGCCGAGCGTGGTGTTCCAGTAGTTCTTGATTTCATTGTCTGTTCGCCCCGGTAGCCGCCCGGCGATCAGCGACCACCTGCACACCATGAATGAATCGCATTACAATTTGCAAGCACAAACATACTTAATCAGATACATATAAATCAGAGATCAAGCACGTTCATCCTGTCATGATCGGATTTTCCATTTGCGAACGAACAAGTTGCGCTTGCGCCGCGACGTTTCCATTTGTGAACGAACAAATGCTTCGGTGGTCAGTGAAGGCCTTTGGATTTTTGCAGGTTCAGGGATACATCAGTTGGGAAGTGGTTGCGTGCGTGTGTGCTCGTCATTACTTTCAAGCAAGGTGAGGGAGTGTGTCATTTTTCGCATGCTTTATTTAGGGAGCTTTTGTATCTGTCGTCATCAACTTTGCTGACCAAGTAGGATAGAGAGCCGAATTCTAGGGAGAGCCGAATTGGTAAAGGCCTAAAGGGGGTGTTGACAGGTTCGCAAAAGGTGGAAGCAGTGGTTATGATAACCGGAGACGATTAGCCGCAACACTTTTGTGTTCACCAACTTTGTTCGATCAGATCAGTACAACAAGGAAAATAATTCCAACAGAAAGTTTTAACATGCTACTGTGGTGTGTTTGTGTTCAGGATTACGATCATGGTTACTCTTCTGTGATATGCTGTCAACCAAAATTTAATTTACGAGTTACCGAAATGCAGATGGGAAAAATGTGCAATCTGGATGAGTGACATCAACTGGAACAGATCAAGTGGTGAAGGTAAGGGATTTTCTTTTAAAAGAAAAAATTGCAAGGGCGCCCTACCTGTTGCCGAGGAGCCTGTGGAGCCTGATGATGAGCTCCTCCTCATCCTCGGAGATGTTGCCTCGCTTGATGCCCGGGCGCAGGTAGTTGAGCCACCGCAGCCGGCAGCTCTTCCCACACCGCTTCAGCCCTGAAGCAAACAGTGAATTTGTGTTGATTGGCACAGCATGCATTTGCACTGCAATTTTCTGCTTTTTAATCATTTTAGTGAATGGTCAGTGTGATCCTAAGGAGTGATCAATCCACGCAGAGACGACATGGAAAAAAAAACTGAACTGAAACAACTCAATGAGAATTTTAACAGGAAGTATGAGAACAAGTTCAAGGACTCGACCAAATCGCCGCAGTTTGATAAACCAATTTTCTGTAGTAGATTGATCTACAATAGCTATAATCCTTTGTTGCCAGAGTGAAGAGAAAGCAAGAGGAGTGACACTGACCAGCTCTTCTGGGGAGGCTTCCCCATTTGCCCTCTCCATGCTTCTGGACGTAGGAGACGAGGATGTCGTCCTCCATTGCTGTCCAAGTTCCCCTGTTCAGCCCATCCTTGGAGCAGCACGGCTTCCTCCCCATCTCTCCCTCCCTCCCTTCCTCTCCTCCCTCTCTCTATGAGAACCACTTCCGTGGCCACCACAGTAATAGTAGGTAGAATATATAAGATTCCAAAGGAGAAAGGACACAAGGGGCTTGAAGGTTATATTGGGATTGTGCTCTGTAATTGCCACTAAGATCTGAATTAAACCAAGTGTACCACTGTCCATATTCCATGCATATTTTTCTGGTTAAATTGTTTTATGGAACTACCGCTCAAAACGGGACATTTATGCTTTTGCCAATGTAACTAGGCACGGCTGATCGGATGCTTGTTATATCAGCATATTTTGATGGGGTGGCACAAAGCTTCGCTTTGCAGTTTATGAGAGACCAATGGCAACATCAACTAAAATATTATCAACATTCAACACTTGCACTATAGGAATTTGATCCCTTAATTATTTGGGAGTACTAACATAATTTACAAATTGTCAACGTTTGACCTATCTAACTGACCTACCTTATATTGTATTCATTGGAAAGTAACCAAAGAAGTGACAAGAGCTTTAAGAAAACCTAAAAAGTGGACAATAGCACCAGCAACTTATTTGCAAATGCAACGCCCCTAATCTTAGCTAAAATCCTTAAGCCTTCTCTTCAAAACGTCCATAGATTTCTTACGAGCATTCTGCTTCACATTGCGGTTCGAAAGGCTCCCAAACAGGCTATCTGCAGAATCCTTGTACTTTTCACAAACTATTGCCACCTTCTTGTAGTCCAGTGATCCATAGTTCCTCTGCCTTATGACCGGATTCATAAAATTCTCAGGTTGGCTACTAAGCAGGAGATTGACAAGCTGCCTAATTTCAACCAAACAATCTCTGAAAGTTGTTTCCTTGCCCAAATCTGACAGCCCTGTGCTGTCAAATTTCTCATCTGCAAATGCCTCCAATAGCTTCAAGTCAATATCAAGTCCTAATACTGCATTGACTGTGAACCTTTTCACACCATCGTTTAAAAGTGTTGTCATGATAGAGTCCGAGATGTGGCTCATTGCACCAGAAACCACCTTGTATAGAGCTTCCAATGGTAGAATCTCGTGGGCTGTTGATACTAGTGTTTCAAGATAGATCAGGACCTCATTCATGTAGTCATTCGCATCATCTGGGGCTTCCTCCGTGATCCAGTTAACATTTTCCAAAAGCACCATGAACTCGTCAACCTTGAAATTGGCCAGGTTTATTAGAGAATTATACACCGCATTCTGTGAGGCTTTCAGCACAGCTCGAGCAGTCAAACCAGAATGGGACCTCTCAGCAACACGCTTGGGAATGCCGCACAAATGGGCAGAGTGCAAGAGGTACATATCACACGCTTGCTCAAGAACAGATATATTTCCAGCAAGTTGCATCATCTGTGACATGGCCAGAGAGCGAGCATATATCATGTTCAGAAGACTGTCGTTCAATACCTCAATCAACAGCCTGTCTAGGAATACTTTCACCACATCAAAGATGTTCATGAGACCACCATATGACAAGTAACTGACAGAATCCTCGATGAAGGACCGGACGATACGACAGACCTCTGGAACAGAAGAGGAGAATGGTGCCACATATGGAAAATCTGGGATTGCATCGTCGTGTTCGAGATGAAATGCTGTCACATTCATGTTATATTCATATTCCTTCTTTATAACCATCTGCTCATACGAGTCATTAGTGAGGATGTCATCCATCTGCTTTCGACACTCAAGAAGAAGCAATTGGTGGTATTTGTCCCTGCTTTTCTCAAGAACTTCAATCAACTGTGTGACTTGATAACCGTACTTGTTCACGGCTGCACCTAGAAGCGTAACATAGTCTTTAATAAGGAGGAAGTGGCTGGCTGTACGCATACGTGAGAACTGCTCCTCCAATATAGATGTTATCTTGGCAATAGCTGTCTCCCATGTTGTTTCCACTTGGCTCTCAGACAATAATCCATCAGCAGTTCGAAGAACACGCTCTTCAACTATAAAAAATCCAGCTACCTGAGCAAGAAAGGGTTGATGGGACTCCAGGAAGGGCTGTGAAGTGGAAATCTGCATGTCCAAATTGAGTTGCATAAGCCTGTTCTTGTAGTAATAGTCTTTGAACTTCTCCCCTATACCAAGACACATGTGCATGTGGTGCGCCCGGTACACTGGTGTGAGATCAAAATCTAATGCTGACTCTTCTTCTGTATTCTCCAGATTTAAGGAATACAGAGGCTCATCTGGTCCAGCATGGCTGTGTCCTTCAGCTTCTCTCTGTCGGGCTCGCATTTCCTCATCTTTCTGGCGCGCTAAGGAAGCCTGGCTTATTGAGACCTGGCCAATCTGCTTGGCCATTTTTCTGATATGAACAAGCCAATCATTGAACTCACTACAAACTTTCTTCTCAATATGCATCTTTATCAATGGTATCTGTCTTGCCACCACCTTTTTAAGAAGCTTCAAAGGAATACTTTGCAAGTAGCCCTTCTGGATCAGGTCTAACGTCTTCAGTGCAGGATGAAACTTAGCTTCCGCAATATAATTGTTGCATGTCATGCACAAGCTGAAGACCTCGACACATATCTTTAGAGTTGTTATGGCCTCCCCTACGTTTTTCTTGACAGAATATAACTCAAGAAGTTCATCAAGCTTAAGCAGTAGGGAAGTGGAAGCCTCTTGCAGGTGAGAGTTCTCACCAGAGAGCAGGCCCTTGAGCTCCTCAGCATCGACCAACACACCTCGTAGTTCATCGACAGCAACGATGAAATCCTCATAGTGAAGTCTACATAGCTCTTCGATCTCAACTTCCTTCTTCTTCACAATGCTTCTAAGGTTATGCATGAGAGCTTCAGGTTTCCCAGATTCGAATGAATGACGAATGATGGGTCCCAAATCCTCACCATTTGCAATAAATGTAGCAATGCCCAAACCAAGACCTCCATCTCCACTTTCCACTACAGTCCTCATCTTTGGTGGAGCAGACATTGTTCAACTGTATAAAAAGAGCAAACAGGTATATAGTTTCGGTGCAGATGTAACAGCTCATAAATAGGTAGCGTCACAGTTCATAAAACGATTAGCTCAAGAAATAATTCAGAAGACAGTTAACACTTCCGTCAAATGAAGAATGCTTGAGCCAGAGTGCCAGAAAACTAGTGGCAACGAATTGGCTTGTGAACAATTAAGGGTATATATTGGGTATTGACTTAGTTAAAATAGCCCTTTTAAACTGAACTTTCCATACATTCACTTTTGTAATCATTTAAATATATTATAGCAGTTACATTATTAACCAACATACTCTGCAACCTGATATTAAACGATGTATACATTTAGAAGACTGAAATTTGTAGCCAAGTATTTTCAGAATTTAAAGACGTCGACATTTAATTTACCAAAGATAACAAATTTTTTCCAAAAGATAATGAATTGAGCAATTGTTCATAGAAATACATTTATGATAGACAGTGCTGGAAAGGTTGTCACCAAAGCAACAGTGTGTGTCAACCTAAAAAACTTCTACCAAGAGTAGCAGGACGATATCAGTTCGTTAGCCGTCTGCTTAGATGCACCACGGAGTAGCGACCTCTAACATGAAAGGCAATTATCAACTCTGACAGAGTGAAGAAGGAATAATCGCACGAACCGCAACTAGAATAGAAACCCAAAATTATTAGCGTCAGGCCGTCAGCAACTTAGCATCACGACGGGGGCAGAGAACGAAAATCTTACGGTGCGGTAATGCCCGGCCTTCGCCGCAGGATCCCGGAGTCTCCTCCGTTCAGAACATAGCGCAACGCTGCAACGGACCGCGCATTGCCGCCACCACGCTGCGATGAAAGAAAAACAGCAGCAGCATCAGAACAGCGGGTGAGCCGACGACCGCGGGAAATCGGATTGGCTCCAAGAACCGGCCTGATTACCGGAATCGAGGCTACCGCCGGACTCGGCCGCGCCGGCGCCAGGGTCCGCGGAGGAGGAGGCTCGAACTCGATCGAATCCTTGGAGATGATGAAAGGAACGGAGAGAGAGAGGGGGAGGGAGGGAGAGAGAGAGATGGGCGGTTTTCCATTTGTGAATTGTGAGGGCGAAGAAGGCGCGCGGATGGATCCACGAGACGCGCGCGCGCCCCGCTTACCAATTCCCCGCCCTCCTTTTTCCTTCCACAGATCTCCAATTCTAGCATATTCCTACGGGGCTTGCTAACTTACGGTCGCGCGTCCGGAACGGTCAGTTTTCAGACCGAGCGACAGTCCGCATGCAGCAAAGCCAGCAATCACTCCGCGCGATAGTCCGCATGCAGCAAACCAGTAACCACTCCGCATGCAGCAACCACCCCCCGCATGCAGCGCGCGACCGGTCCTTTTTCTTTCTCTTTTTATTTTTTCTTTCCTATTATATGCAATTTATACTAACAATTAAATATTATGCATACAAGTTGTATACAAAATTTTGAAACACAAATTCGAATACAAAAATTATGAACAAAAATTAGGGACATAAATTTGACCCTGACAACGAGTTATGCACATAACATTTCGCTAATGACGAGTTATGCGTACAATTTTTTCCCTAACAACGAGTTATGCGCATAAATTTTTTCTAAACAACGAGTTGTGCGTATAATTTTTTTGTAACGACAAGTTATGCATATAAGTTATACGGAAGAAAAAAAAATTGAGTGAAGCAAAAAAAAGAAAAAAAAAGGGAAATAGGAAGAACTGGATGGAGAAAAAAAAACAAAGACCGCAGTCCCGTGTGGGTGTGGGGGGCAGCGGTGGGCCCACGTGCTGTCTCACCACGAAGAAAGTCTGTGTGTGGTGGGGGCAGCGGCGGGCCCCACCCACGTGCTGCCTCTCTACATGCACCGCTCGCTGGTAACGCGCTAGCGTCAAATTGGTTTTGCGTATTCCTACTGTTCTTTTTTTCTATACTAGTAATCATGCACGTGCGTGTCGCACGTGATCTACATTTATACGAATAGTAGACATTTAGTGATGATCAGAAATTTATCACTTCATTTGACTTCTCTTTTTTTTGACTTATTGTGTAATATTTTTTCTCAAAACAAATATGTCATACAAATCAGCGCACAATTTTTTTTTCTTAAAATAAATGAACTATATTATGCAATGAAGTCTGTGCCAAAATATGTTTGACGAAAGAAACATATGGATGGATAACTGTAAATTCATTTTATAGACGTCACAAATTAACTGCATGCTCCAGAATATTTTTCTCTGAAAAACAACTGCTCAGATATAATCTTTTTCTTATTCAATCCTGATGACTACATGAAATAAATGCAAAACTCAACTAACAAAAATGACCGAGACTCTACGTATAGATGATGTCCCCGTAGCCATCGTGCACGTACGATGGAGCCCAACGCAGACCAACGCAGGCCTGCGGACACGAGATCAACAGTAGCAGTGGCACTGGTGGTGGCCGCCGCGAAGCTTGCACTCGCCGCCGCGACACCAATTCTGGCACCAAGAGTTGCAGTCGCCGTTCTGATCCGGCGAGCAGCCCATCTGGTTGGAACCACCCCATGGTCGGTGTTCAGTGCAGCACATGGAATTGGGCGAGGCTGCACCGGCGACAGGAGGATATTGCATTTGCATGAACACAAAACAAATATGCAATACGTCAGTTCTAAAAAAGACGGATAGTAGGATCGTTGGTCGTCGAATTACCTGCCGAGGCAACGAGAAAGGCGAGGACGACGAGAGCAACGACTGCGCTGGCGCGTGCCATGATTTCCTTTGAATTTTTTCGATCTTGTGCTTAACCTGTGCTTGTCAAAGCTCGATCGATGATGATGTTGATCTACTATTGGTGCTCACGGCTATTTATAGGGAAGGAATATTTCAAACACGTTATAATATATGGAAGGAATTTAACGTTGTATATTATATCTCCTATATTCTTTGGTCGTGATCTATTTCTTTTCAAATCCTATCAAACGCAATGCCTCTCATCTGGCAGTTTCCTCCTCGTCGGTAAGTTTCTCGATTCGTTGATCTCTTTCCTTCTTTTCTCTCGCATGTCCTAGGATTTCTTTGGTACGTGTGGGTGTTGCTCAAAACGAACCAACGAAGGTCTGCAGCTAATCTAAATCCGGCCCATCGGCATAGAACGGTGGATAGAAAGACTGAATAAATTAAAAAGGTAAAGACTATAAAACAACCGGCCGTAGTTTTGTTTGTTCTTACGGCCGGCTCGATCCACCGTCCGTCTAGGATTTATCGGCCGTGCCGTGCATATATCCGACCGAGCATCATGTGTGGGTCCCACGATGAGTAAATGTTGCGCGCCCCTTGAGACCACCCACACTCTGTTCTTTTTCATTTTCTCCTTCAAAACGGAATATGATGTCTTGGTCATCGAGATTCTCTCCTTCATGTTCACTTTTCCCGCATCCATCTTCCTTTATTTCTCCTCCATCCCAACAACCCACTTGTGGGGCCCACACGTCATCCACCGGCCACCGCCCCCTCTTTTTTTATTTCCCGGCGCCCTTCCTTGTTTCCTCCGTCTAGCCACTGCGGTCTTCTCTCCCGCCGGATCCACCGCCCCTCTCCCCCACTGGCGACAGCTTGCCAGCAGACTCCCTCCCTCCCTCTCGACTTCCCCTGCTACGTCTCCTGCTCGGTCAGCAGCGGCCAACTCCGTGGGAACACAGGCGGCGAGCCCCACCACGCGGCGCCGCCGGCCTCGATCTACACCGCGGGGCCGCCGGGGTGCAGGAGGGGCGCAGAGAACCAGCACATCGGCGACGCTTGCGGAGGCCCGGATCTTGGGCGCATGGATGCGGCGACTAGGCGGCCGTCGGCGAATGGAGAAGTAGCCCGGCGGCGCAGCGGAGCTCCAGCTCCCTCCTCTCGCGCCGGCCTGGGCCAACAGCGCGGCCTCCGGCGGCGCGCGGTGCAGCGCGGCGTCCTGGCCTCTGGCGACTGGAGAAGCAGGGAAGGAGCGCCCGGATCCGGCCTCTCTCCTCCGTCCAGCGGCGAGCAGCAGGTGCCGTGGGACCACGGCGCGCCGGCAGAGCTCTCTGCGGCCGTGGCGTCCGTAGAGGATCCGGCCGCCGTGGCGTTGTAATACCCTATGTTTTTAATTAGTGCTAATTACCTCATTGACCAAGTCAACAATCATCAGTGATCAAACCTTAGTCAAAGTCTTGGTCAATCCCCCTAGCTAAACCCTTGAACTCCAAACCCCTTTCTAGAGCTTTTTGCCATATCTTCGAATTTCACTTAAACACTTCAAAATCGGCCAATACAAAAGTTGTTCGTTATCTCCGGGACACATTTCTTCCCATTGGCGACATTGCAAATTTTGAGTGCAAGACTTTCAAAATTCTGGTCAAAGCAGATCTGCACAATTTCACCGAGCTCTGCATCTTGCGAACTTCAACAGGCGTCCCCGGCCAAATCATAGCTCAAACACCATGCCGCCCTTTGTAAAAGTTGTAGGCTATACTTCAATCTACAACTTTGGTTTTTGAAGATTTCTAACTTGTGTTCAAAAATCGGGCGTAAAACCCGGTCCAAACACCGTTGACTGAAGACAACAGGGCGCTCTCGCGGGGACGCGCGCGCGCATCGCGCCGACCGGCGCCAGGGTCTTCCGCGCCGCGGCCCCACTGGGCCCGGACGCCGAGGCCGGGTTGCCGCGTGGCGAGCGCCAGGCGCATCCCACACCGCCCAGCCAGGTCCTCCTTGACCGCCGCCCATCTTCCCTCCCCCCGCCACGTCCCTGCGGTGCACCGATCATCGCGCGCCCCCCGAGGAACCGCGTCGCCGCCGTACTCTCCCCGCCCCGCACGCCATACCGTCGTGCACCCTCTCAACACGTCCACGCCTTCGTGGTGATGACTTGAGGACTCCTCTGTCGCTCGTGCCCCTGTTGACGGTCGATTTCTGTCAACCAAGAGCACTTGTTACACTTTGGTTTGAGCTTTGATTTATAACTAACCCGCCACTAGGCACACTAATGATGTAACAAGTTCGCACTTGCATGTGGTTTTTGGAGTATGTTGTTTACGCAGGAATTAAGTACCTAAATGAGGACTTCCGGGTAGAGTTCATTGAGCACTTTGTGAGAAGATCATGAAGCCCGACACGAGTCAAGACACGAAGTGAACATGACTCCAAATGACCCAAGGACCGAAGCATGAAGCCGTGAAACTCCGAGGACCCGAACGGAAGATGCGGGAGTTCGCGCGCCAAGCACCCTTATCTAAACCGTGGGGAAAACAACGTCAAGGACCCACATGGACTTCGGCAAATATTCAAGAAAGCACGAGAAGCATCGTGGAGGAAGATGGGCCCGAATCGGGCCGAAAAGGGCCTGGGCCGGCCGGCCCATGCCGACCGGCCTAGGGGGTTTCAGGCCCGGTTCGACCTCCCCTTTGACCTACACGCTCCTCGGCTCATTTATACCCCCTGCCTCCGACGGCCGCCACATCAATTCATTAGAACTCGGTGAAACCTAGAAGTGAGCACCGGAGGGAGACGACGGTGGTGGAGTCCTCGAAGTTGTCTAGGGGATGGCCTTGGCCAACCCTAGCCGCCATGGCCGCCCTGCGTGGTTGTGCCATGGTGGAGTTCCAGAGCTAGTTGAGGTCATCAATGGTATGTACTCGGTAGTGCCAAACACATCTATTATTATGTGAGCAATTATAATCTTGTCACCCGATCTATTAAGCGATTCCATGTCTCCGTCTTTACTTTCTACCTTTCATGAATATGTTTGATCCTTAGTCTAATACCGGTTTAGACTACATAGCATGCTTTATGTAATCATGGTGATTAGATCTAGTATGGTGACCCTTCATGGTTTGTAGACATGTCCATGTATGGGCACGCTCGTGGATCCTCCACTTCATTAAGGGAGCATCATGACAGGGTGATTTCCTCCGAACGAGCAGATGTCCTCGGGAGGTAGGCCGGAGGTAGGAGTTTAAGGATGCTTTTAGATGAGGTGCTTAGTTTGTTGCTCGTTTGCCGGAACTACAACTAGAAGGCGCTAGGCTTAGTTGTCCCCTTGGTGACGCTTTACCTTGCCTATGTTCGTGTATGTGATCAACCTTGAGCTATCATATACACATCTCTTAAAGGTTAGCTTATATGCAATCTACACTTCATGTTAGGTTAGTTCGATAGATTAGGTAGAGAACCTTAGCGGTTTGCTTCTGATCCTTGGATTGACAATCCTTAGGGGACCCTTCTTGGTGAAAAAGGCACCAAGTCACCCGTACGCTTGGGTGAACTTCAACACGGTTTTGAACCGTCAACAAGCCCTTTTTCTGGTGCCGTTGCCGGGGATCGGCAACTCGAACCCTAGGGTGATCTACCTTTCTATTTGACTAACCCTAATTTTTATTATTGCATATACTCTTGTTTTCTTGTTTGTGTCGTTGAAAGCAGGTGAAAAGCTAGACACAAGGCGTTCAAAGGGTTCTCTACACCCGCATTCCAACAAGCTTGAAGATTCGCTCTTTAGCGGTAGGTGCTAACTTTTGTTAGTGGCCCATCATCCGCTATTGAGCCCACACCCTACACAAGAGCATGTGAACAAGGTAAGTCAATGTGTCAATTAAAATTTTAATACTAATGTTTTGTGGAGATTTGTTTGATCAGGCAATAGGTATTGGAAGCAATCGATGCCCCCGAGATCACAAGATCAAGCTCTTCAACATCTTCAAAGTTTCTGTTCGCATCAATTTTTGCACAGCCCCATGGGAAGAACAACATGATATCTTTAGATATTTATAAGCCCCACGAAGTTACACTTCCAACAAGTCAAGAATCAAATCAATCGGAGGTTCCTACAAGCGGATATGGCCGAATCACCGATGGTTGCACGTCTTGAAAATTTCTGGACAGCAAGCAACGCTGAAGTGAAACAGCCATAACTCCCTCATATGGACTCTGATTAAGATGAATGAGCACCCGTTGGAAAGGTAATTTTATAAATTTTTCAATAGAATTATATTTTGGTATATGTTCTGTTATGTATACAGGGGGAAATCCAAAGAAGAGGCAGCTGCAATATGATGAGAACAAGATGGCGAAGGTGAGGACGACAACAACGAAGAGGAGCTTAGGGAATGCTTTCGCTAGACCACTCATGAAGAAATTCAGAGGCTTGGAACAAAACAAAGACCACTGGAGAATTTGCAAATAAAGACACAAGTTGGCAACATCCGGCGCACAGAGATGTTTGAAGAAGACCATGATGGACTACACACATAAGACAACATCCAATGGCGCGGATATTTTGGGCTCTCACACGAAGGATCATGGAACTACATGAAGACATTTAAGACATGTGTGAAGCCCCACAAATGAAGAAGAGGAGTGATACTACACAGAGCAACCTTGACGACATGTGGCACGAAGGGAGGATTTGAGAAAAAGTCTATGCGAGCCACCTTCAATCATCAAGGATTGTTCACTTTCAACTCCGGAGGATCACTCACAATGAAAAGCTCGAAGGCTAAGGTACACATTAAACTCTCAAAGTACTTTTGGAGATAATATCTTTATTTTGATATATTCATGTTCATATCCAATAGTATGATTCGATTCTATGCCTTGCTCCTTTGATCATGATAGGCTAGAATTTCTTGAGAATGATAAAGAGGCTATGTTGTATTTACACCTTCAATTTCTTTGCCTAATGAACCTTTGCCTGATGAGAGCTTAGCGCTGAGCAATAAACTTATGCTACTTTTAATCACAACTTTCTTTGTTTACCAAATTTAAATTGTGGTTATGGTTGCATATGTTTGTTTCACATTTTGCAAATCTTGGACTTGCTTCGTGCTTGGTCAAGCTAGTGACCTTAAAAGAGCGTTTGTCGGGAGAAAACTCGAGTTTCACTAACCATGCAGGTCATTAAACCTTAATAAAGAGAAGAGAAGCCATGCCCTAAAGGAATTGCAAGCTCGTGCATCGCCTCCCTGAATCTCGAGTACAGACGTTGTTGTTTTCATCAATTTTGAGCACCTGATCTGATATGTAGAAGAAGGAAAAGTTGAAAATCAGAAGCTCCATCAAGTGCCGATTCCAATGCCTCCAAGATCGATGAATTTGAAGACTAGTAGAAGGAGATATGGGAAAAGCATTAGGCGCTGCACAGTCTGAAATCAGATTTGGACAGGTTGCAGCGTTGGAGTAAAACGAGCATAACTCACTCGTTCGGAGTCCGTTGGGGGTCAACAAAGACTTGATGGAAAGACAATTTCATGCGCCATGCATCAGAGGAATTGTTTGCTACATGGTCTGGTCTGGGCAGAGAGGGAAATTCATGAAAGAGGAAGCAACGACGAAGAGCAAAGGAGGAGAAGGTGACGATGATGCAAGGAAACGATCGGGCAAGCCTCTCATCAAGTAAAATGATCATGTCGAGCATGGAGAGTGTATCAAAGCTGCATAGACACCTTAAAATCTTGCATGAAGGACCATGGCTTCGCGACGACAAGAAGGTACGTAAGAAAGTCGAGCTCTATGACTTTAAATGAAGCGCTTTGCGGCAGGCAACCCGTTTCCTTTTGTTTATATTTATATATATATAATATGACCGTCTACATTGTGATCTTAAACTGAACCATCAAGTAATATTGTATCATTACTCTAATAAATACCACAACACCATGTTGTATGATTTAATTGCTATTGAGAGAGCACTTTGTTCTTGATCTTGGAAAACTTGTAGACCCTTTTGTGTGCCTATTAGTGTTTAGGTTCTTTTTCTTTGTGTCTTTTTAGAGAGAGCTATGAAGTTGGCACCATCCTTTGACTCTAAACTTGTGGCTAGTTAATTTAGGCTAACTTTGAGTTCACCACCATATCATGTCATTTTGTTCATCCTCATTGCATTGCATTGCATGTTTTGTTTTGATCTAACTTTTTGACCAACCAACCTAAGCCTTCCTATAGCCCCCACCAAAACCGTAGCCAACAAGGGTAGGGTTGACTTGTGTTGATTGGCTTGCACCATTCCGGTTGGCCAAGCCCACCTCTATCCCTTGTTCTAACTAAAATCTTTGACTGGCCCTCCTATGAGAAAACCTCTCCTATCTTTAGTCCTCCTAAAACCATAGATTTGTTTTTCATAAAAAGACTTTCAACACCACCTTAGATAGAATTTCTATGCTAGACTCCCTCTCTTCAAAATTCTTTTTGAGCCAAAAATATAGGATACTCATAACCTACCCTTTAAACCTTATTAGTTTGGTTGATTGATTCTTTTCGATGGGTGGTTTCCTTGTTTAGACCTTTTCGGAAATCTTTCTTACCTTGCTAACATTTGTGTTTGCTAACCCTTTGCATTTTGCATTTCTTTGATGACCTCTTTCGTTATGTTAAGCATGTTCGGCTTTCTAAAACTTTTTGGAGCGCTTGAATTCTTTGGCTTTAACATGGTGTTTGATCCGAGGATTTTGGGAACATAGTTGTAAACATGGTGTTTAAAACTTTGTGTAATCTCTGTAAAGTTTTTTTCTCAACCTTTCATGCTTCTAACTCATTGCATTCACGCTTGCACACACGTACACCCATTAGGTTTTTAATTTTTCGTTCACTAGATTAACTATGCCACAAGTTAAGATCTTAGGGGATGTCTTTGGTTTGTCGGCATAGAGTGAGTATTCCCGACCGTCACCTCGGGGGTACTTTGTACTTTAGAATTTTTTTGCAGGCATTATGAATCACTCCCATAAGTTCGTGATAAAAAGCTGAAATCAAGATCATCAACACCTCCAAAATCTCGAAAGAAGCGCTGCTGTTTTCATCAAGATTAAGCACAAATTCAGAAGTGTAGAAAAGAGGAAAATTGGATGTTCAGGAGCTCCATTAAGTCTTCTTTCCAATGCATCAAGATTCAACATTTTAGGAGACCCGTGCAAGGAGTTACAACCAAATCTTTGGGTGTCACACGTTCTGAAATCAGCCCGGGACAGCTTGCACTCCCGGAGTAAAAAGGGCACAACTCCTTTGTTCGAAGTCCGATTGGGATGAATAACCACTCGTTGGAAAGATAATTTCGAGCACTTTGCAATGGAGCAACAGTTGAGTACATGTTATATTCTGTAAGTATAATAAAAATTTGTAGAATATGAACCAGTAATGAGGGACAACATGGAAGGAGGTGAAGATGGAAACAATTGGGACAAAGGCTTGTGATAAAGGGTGGACGTTGGAGGACAATCAAGACAAAGTGAAGAGTATGACGATCCACACATGGCGATAGGACTTCAAGATGGTTCATCATCTTCCATGCCTAGCAACATGCTAAGCATGGGGGAGGATTTGGTGGACATGAGAAGACCGCATGGAGGAAGGATCACGATTCTTCTTCCATGTTAAGCACAATGCTTAAGCATGGGGGAGGCCGTGCTACACTTAAAGCATCAAAGGATGGTAACAAATCCTCAACCCTCCTTTTGTCCTCGTCTTTCTATATGCTTGTACATATGTTTATGCTTTCCACAACCTTAGGTGCAACCTTTGTATATCTCTCTATAGATCTTTTGTGGAGGTTATGATAACTTAAGTCCCATAGTTGTTTTTCATTGCTCTCAATTTTGAATGAGTCAAAGATCATTTATTTTTGTTCTTAAAAGATATGCTAACCTTGTCTTTAATACCACTTGCATTTTGCTCTACCTATCCAAAGCCTTACATTCAATTGAGTGCAAAAACCTTAGTTTACAAGATTTATTTTTGGGTGCATTAATTCAAGGCTTGATTTCTCTGGCTTGAGACTAAGAAGCTGGTCATTCCGTTTTTGCGTATCTATCTTTATGCTAGCCTTTTCTATCCGTGCATTGTGAGTTTCCACATCGGGAATTTTGCAAACCTCGCCGGATATCCACCCACAAACCCAAAATATCTTTTTGTGTATACCTCCTTGACCACAACCCAATATATGAGTATGGATGAATATTTTGAGGAAGATTACAAGGAAGGTGTCGTCAAGTGTTTTCGAGTATCTCTCTCCAAGAAAATATGAGAACTTCAACTTCTACCTTGGCATATTCATCACCTCTTTTGCCCGAGGACGAGGAAACGTCTAAGCATGGGGGGGTTGCCAAGGAAGTGCTAGTATAGTCTAGAGTTCAAGGGGAGCAAATAAAAAAAATGAATGAATAAAAAAATGATAAAGGAGAAAAAGTATGATGAGAAAAAGAAAGAAAGAAAAAAATAAAGCTCCCCGGTTCTCTAGCTATGTTTAGTGCTTTTTGAGTTTTCAAGAGGATTCAAGATCAAGACCCATACTCATCTTTCCAACCATGTGCAATCTGATAACGAGGACTTCGTTTGTGCCTCGGGATCACTCTTTGCCATTTGCACATGTCCACCTATCTAAAAGTGTGTTCATCTCCTCGCCCTCCTTGTAACATTATTTTTCCAATGACCTTTTTGACGAGTCTCGGTAAGTCCATGAGAAGGTTGTCTTGTTTTGATAATATCTCGACTATAATATCTTGGTAGGACTAAACTTTCCCATAGTTCCATATAAAGCCTTCCACCAAATATTTGAGAGAGGAAAGGAGTAGGACAAGTAGGCTTGAGAGACAAGATGAGATGAGAGTTCATGAGCAAGATGCAAGGAGGTTTATTATTGATCTTGGTAAAGCAATTTTTCTTCATCCCGCTCTTTATCTTCAAAATTTCTGAGATTTGTTTAAAATTTGAGAGCATGATTAATTACTTGTGGAAAGAGCTTAAATGATATCTACCCTCCATAGAGATGAAAGCTAGTTACATTATGAAACTATAACAAATATAAACTTGGAGAGCATTATGTTTTCTCATGTATGAACAAGTGCAGGGTATGAACATTGAAGGGCAATACTAACATCCATTAAAGGCTTACTCGAGGACGAGCAAGGTTTAAGCATGGGGGTATGTTGACGGTTGATTTCCGTCAACCAAGAGCACTTGTTACACTTTGGTTTGAGCTTTGATTTATAACTAACCCGCCACTAGGCACACTAATGATGTAACAAGTTCGCACTTGCATGTGGTTTTTGGAGTATGTTGTTTACGCAGGAATTAAGTACCTAAATGAGGACTTCCGGGTAGAGTTCATCTTAAGTGAGGGCACTCTTCCGTGTGTTTAGGTCCACCTTGCAAGGTTGTTAATCGATCGATCGTCAGCCTCTCACCGTTATCCGAGATTGCTTAATCAACTGGCCATTGTGATCCCTCTATTATGGGATATGGATAAACTTATGCTTGATTAAGTGTATTGTGCAACTCATGCTGCAATAGTTGCTTATCTAGTAATGACTTAATCCACTAGAACTTAAGCTAAAACATTGAAAGTAAGGATTCACTCCTTAGTAGCTTTTTGGCAAAACAAACCACTAGCCAAAAGCCTTGCATTATTAGAGGTAAAGTCTTTTATTTTAGACGGGTAAGCCTTGCTGAGTATTAGTATACTCAGCCTTGCTATATATGTTGTTTTCAGGTGAAGTTGTTTGGCTTGGTGAGATACCCCACGGCTGGGAGCTGCAGTGGGTGTCGGACGATGAGTAAGATCATCATGGACGGCCTCCTATGATGATTATCATGTTGCTTAGTTTATTTCTGTTGTTTTAAAACTCTGAACCTTTTAATTATCATGTCATGAACCATGGTTTGTAATAAATGACCCTACGGGGAAGAATTGGATTTAATTTGTAAGGTAGTCTGGACTCACCTTCGTGTGAGTTGTAATGTATATGCTTCGATCCTTTGTGTGCTACGTAAGTGATTTACCTGGCTTTGACCCGGCAACACTCAACGTGATGGTTCCTTATTATCGCTTAATGACCAAACGGAGTGGTTTAGGCGATAGTACAGAATTATCTCGGGTGGGGTTGTCACAGGCGCCCGTTGAGGATCCGACGGTCAAGGAGGAAGCTCCGGCGGCAGCATGCCTGGATCTAGCGCCCTCTCTCCTCTCTCGATCCAGCGGTGGCGCGCCAGGATCCAGCGGACGGCTGCAGCGGCCCTGCATCCCTTTCCAACACCGGCGGCCCCATCCTCCCCTTCTCTCCCCCCTCTCCGGCAGCGGGGAGCTGCAGGCGGCCTCGACCTCGGGCAACGGCGCCCAGGTCCTTTGCCGCGACGACGAGCTCCACAACGACGGAGGGGCCAGAGATCTCGCGGCCCGGAGCTCCTCCTCGAGCTCCCCGCCATGGAGGTCCTCCTCTAGCGCGGCGGCCCTACTTGTGCGGTGGTGGCGGCGGTGTCTGCTCGCCCTCTGGCTCGTGCGGCTCCGGCGGCGAACGAATGGCTCAGGCGGCCCTACCCCAGCCTCTCTTCTCTCTGCCCATCCTGGTCAGGGCGCGAACGAACGACCGTCGCGTGGGCCCTATGCCACGTCACCGATGGAGGAGCCCCGCGACTCCTCTGGATCCAAAGGAATCCGGAATGTGCGCCATTTTCCAGTCCTCCTGCAGGGACGCCGCTGTAGGTGTGAAAACGGGAAAAAGCCTCCTGCAGGAGGCTATCTCAGGATTTTGCAGGCCCCGGTGCGGGTGGTATGAATCCTCTCATCCCTCCTTCCTCAGAGTACTCCCTTGCTCAGATCTCCCCCAGTTGTTCCCTTCTCTGCCCTCTCCTCAGATGCAACGGATGGGGGTTCGACCCTGGTGAGAGCGGGGCAGGCATGGTGAGGTTGCAGCGGCCATGGCGAGAGCGGACGCGATGTGGCGTCGGCGAGCGCTGAAAAGAGGCAGTGTCGGCGAGCGCGGACGAGAGGCTGCGGCGGCGAGCGTGGACGAGAGGCTGCGGCGGTGATGAGGGCTCGGGAGGCCATGACGGGTAGGTTCACTTTGAGGTCCTGTGAGGATGTGGGACGACACAAAGCTTGGTCGAGGCCTGCTCTGCGGCAGAGGTCGCTGAGGAGCCCAGATCCATCGGGATCTGCAATGTTGGGCTCGTGGTCCTGGAGGTGAGCGCCCTGGCCTACTTCGATGTTTCTCTGCATCCATCGAGGGCCCTGAGGTGGCCCCATCATCGCGCCTCTTGTTGTTCTATTCTGGAGATGCTCCCCATCGAGAAATGTTGGTCCCTATCTTCCTTTCTCATGCTCTATTCTTACTTCTTACTATCTTGATTTTTTCTGTAAATTGACTCATGCTCTTGGTTTTGTTTGCTTGCAAAGTTCTCCCACTCCTTGAGCGTCATGAACATCAATCGGATACACTAGTTCCTTGCACTGTTGAGATGCTATGCTTGCTATCGGTTCTCTGTAATACTTGTCTAGCATAGGACCAGTTCCTTGCAAGTGCAAACTCATAGTGATTTAACTCTGTCGTGATTAAATATTGGAACGGATCATTAAGTTGTGATTTACTACTATTTTCCTCCCTTTTTGATTTGGCTATGCTAGAGCATCTATGGATTGCAGATGTGTCCTCATCGCTTCTGTAAAGTTCTGCATACACTTTTGTTAGACCACAAGCACCTATGCTATTTCCAATTTTATTTGTGAATGATTGATGTTAGATATATTAGGTTCCATGGTTCAGTAATTTAGTTTGCACAACAAAGCATCGTAAGTTGTATAGCATATCAATTTAATAACAATGGGTAAGCAAGTTAGGTTTGTATGATCTGGATTAATAATATCTGGTAGATAAAATCCTATTTTTATGATGGAATTGGGGCTAATTAGCAATGATCATTTGTTGCGTAGCGAGTTTCCTGATACTGTTGTGGTGGAGGAAGATCAGAGGAATAGTGTTCAATTCTAGTTCAAGAGGAATCCCTGCACCACGTAAGGTGAGGCATGCTAAACCCTCCACCTCATATTCTGATTTCTAAAGTTGGTGTTGATTTGATAATTGCTTATTACTTTTTATGTTCATCCACCACTGGTTAATTTGCTTTTAAAAATTGTTCAGTTACTTTTACAACTTCATTAGTTTGCTTTTTTTGAAAACCAGGTGTCTCCTATATGTCTGTCAATACTGAAAACCCACTGAAATAGCAGTGAGATAATCAAGCAATCAGCGATATAATTAACTGTATATTCACATATACCTTTCTTCAACTGTGCATCAGTTTGGAGATCTATATGCGAAATGCTTTAGGTGAATGTTCTATATGCTTGGATCGTAGGAAGCTAATTTCTCTGCTACACATTTATCCTTTCCTAAATCAGTTTTGTTATGATTTCAATTGGTGGTGTTTTACTGAAAGAAGTGCACTGGTTATCAAATTCACATGGTTTGTAATTTATTTGAACCTTTTGACTGTTTCTTAATTAGCTCAAGGTCTGATGAGTACTTTAGATTAGTGCTTTAACTCTATCATTTTACACCTAGAGATCTCTCTCCAAGTGTTGCGGCTTATTGGCTCATGCCCATGTACATACTGCATAGTGCTGCACATTATTGAGCAGCAATCTAAGATTTAGCAATAAGGATAGTGTGCCCCCCCATTGTGTGCTAATGTAGGTGACCATAAATTGTGGTGACATGTAGGGTGGATAGTAGCAGTAAAACTGTATACATTAGCGACTACGCCTGACCCTGAAAATCCCCAAGAATGAAATTGGCACAACTCTAAATTAGGCAATATATAAAAGAAGAATTAGGCAACAATGTAGATCTAGATTATGCAGCATAAGATACTTTATTAGGCAATTTTCACTGTGCATTTAATAATTCCATTTTTGATTGCTTATCTCCACTAGTAGCTCACATACAACTATCAGCACTGTTACCAAATATCAAAGCTAATTCTCAAGTCTAGCCTGACTTTTTTTTGTGTACATCTGCACACATGAATAAATTTCTTATCCTAATTTTTGGATTATTTATTGTCGATACCATTAACTTCTTTATCTTTGCTCGACAATCTAGTACTTTTTCAGTAATTTTATAGCATCACCAATGATATCTTTCTTTTTTATGTGGTTTATTTGTTTTCTCCTTGTGTTTCCCTCGCAGACAGATTGTCATCATAGTTGTAAATTAGACAAAACAATTCATTAGGCAATAATATGCTACTGAATTAAGCAACACCATATACTTTATTATGCAATTAAATATCATCCATCAAATAGTTTAATAATATTCGATAAACATTTTGCAAAATTCCTTTTGATGGGATCCATTCCTAAGTATGTAGTTTACATAAAATTGTAAACACTTGTAATGATGTACTGAATGTATTTTGGTGATACGCAGTTGTGCACATACACATGCCTAAAAAATGATGTTTGTTGTTTTCTGACTATCAGATTTGGACGGGAGAGAAGCTATTTTGCTTCAGACGGGAAGCTTGGATGATGCTTTTTTTTTTGTTCCATTTTTATGTACAATAGCTCATTGTTATTTCTAATTTCTAGGCCAGTTAGTAAATCTTTGTTTAAGAGATATATGATGCATACTTGTGCAGTAATGAATTATATGCATACATTTTTGTTCTCATTGACAAATATTCCCAAGAATGGAAATCCGATCCTCTGCACCTCCGTGATAGTCCCAGGAAGGCTATCACGTGCAATCCCTATCCCAATGGTAACAAAACCATACAGAACAAAAAGAAATATAGAAGATCCACATAATTAATATTATTATAAATAAGCATCTGAGTACATCTCATCGACACATGCCGGGTACAAGTCCAACAGGACTGAATCAAACAGAATAAACATCTATGCAATGGAACTCATGTAGCGGAGTAGACACCATCTCCCATAGGTAGCTCGAGTGTAGAACAAGCCTCAGTCCTCCCATCCGTCATTCTCGAAGTCGTAGTCGGGCTCCGAGTCTGTAAGTCCACCATCTACTCGATAAGCGAGTAGGTCATGTTAGCTTCCCAACAAAGAGCGAAAGCAAAGGATGAATTCTAGTATGCATGGTTAAGCCTATATATGGCTGCAGAAGGTTTATGCAAGGGCGGCGGTAGCAACATCAAGGTAAGCAGAAATGCAGAGAGATCACCATTTCCGAGGAGATCCACACCTCCGAGGCCAACGCCTCTTGGGTCAACACCCCAACCAAGGAATATACACCAAAGCACCAAATCTCAACCAAGACTCAGCATCCCACTCTCATTTGCGATGTGGGGTCACCAACTCATATCCCCACATCTCAACGGCATTAAACCGGGCTCACACACACTCGGGGGCAGAGAAGCAGCCAAGAAAAGTCTAGCCAGAGTAACAGATCAAAGGGCTGTCCATACCTGTGGACACGGACTATAGCTATAAGTTTAACACTCTGCAGAGGTTGTACAACTAGACCTGCCGGATAGGGCAGTAACGGATGTCTCCGTTCCACATCCCTACCTAACGGCCGGAGACCTAGCAGTGGATAGCACTCTCATGCCTCTCCGAGCCTGACTCGTCCTGAACTGGGGCGCGAAACTTGCTAGCAGGGCCTCGAAGCTGCGAAACCATCCCCGGAGGAGCCGGGGCGACATCTACTCGGGGGGTATAAACCGTCCCCCTCACACGATCACACCGATCCGCCTACAAGCTGAATGCTATCCACAAACTTGTTCTCGGACCGAACCCCGCCCATACGTGAGCGAACGGTTTGTATGAAAATAGCCCAATGAAACATGATTAAACTGTCGATCGGTCCTTAATTGCAAGGAGCGAGCACTCCCCAACTCCATCCGTCTGACATGCCGCTAGGGCGGGAGGCCAGGTCGCATCTTCCCTAGTCAGGCGTTCACAAGTAACCAAGCGGCTTGCTCCCGCGGTAACACATCAAGGATACACACTCACCCAAAACACACACCAGAATACCGAGATACCCCAACCTCAATCCAAACCAGAGATCCATCCATATCATAAAGTGTCAGGGGGTGAGACCTGGACAGATCTGCAAGGGGGCTACCCAAGCAGTTTGCAGGTTAATGGAGAGGATCGGAAACTAAGAGCGTAGGTGGTAGTCCACGTGGTGAACTCGAAACTAGGTGAGTATGGTGATAAACACGGGGAGACAAGGGTTTAGACTGGTTCAGGCCTTCGGAGAGTAAAACTCTACGTCCAGTTGTGGTGGTGAATTATGCGAGAGGATGAAGATGTCCCCTTGAATGAAGTCCTAGGCCGCCTTATATGGGGGGACGGGCTAGGGCTTCCATTCAAGGTCGGTGGACCTGTATCCGGGTCGGTTACAATCTGGGAAGATATTCTTCTGGATTACAAGGAGTATCCCGTGATACCCGGACCTACAGGCGGCGGCGCGCCGCGTCCTAGTGCCTTGACTTGCACGCCAAGTTCTGCAGATCTTCCGGGATCTTGATAAGGTCGCTCGGAGTCGTGGATAAGGTCGCTGGGCCCACTTGCAGGTCGGCGGGGCTTCTGGAAGGTCGGATCCACTTGTCAGGGACCTCTAGGACCCTGGCCGGTGGGGACCCATGGGTACCCATGTTTCTCAAGCCCTCGATCGACGTGTAGGCATAGCGGCCGAGGTGAGGTTGTGTCGAAGAGTAGCGAAGGCGCGGCACCGTCGAGGTCGTGAAGGGTGCACGGGGATCCAAAAAAGAAAAACCCTTCTGATGCACGCACGAAGTTAAACATCGAGCTCCTGGGACGAAGGGCCAGAAGGTCGAAGTGAAGACAAGGCGTCGACCTTGAAGAACCGCCGACCTGACCTGTGTCAGGTGTAACGAAGTAACTACCGCGACCTTCAAAAAGGTCGCCATGCCCACCGCAAGCTTCCATTAGGTCGAGGCGACCTGGGGAAAATAGGTCATTGCAAGACGCACTAGTGTAGTAGCCCCCGAGCAGTAAAGCGACCAGAATGGCCGGTTTGATGCTCCAAAGAAGAAGAAAGAAATGAGCGAACCTACGGCCTTCTGCTCAGGAAACGGAACAGGACTGTGCTCTGTGAAACCAATCCAATAGGACAAACACTCCGGAATCTTGCAGAAGTTGTCAGATGCCAGGGCTGACATGACCTGAGTCATGGGCGCATTGTACGGTCACGGGCCGGCTCCCAAGCGAAGCAATGGTCGCTATCACCCAGAAGAGACAAAAATGATCCAGTCAGGTAGGGGAAAGGCGCACTAATGCCTCCCACGGGCGAATAGTGACCTCGTGCCCCACGAGGGTACAGTAGTCTTGAGGATAAGGATGCTGCGCAAGTTGGCTTGTGGATAAGATCAAAGGGCAGGTGCTGGGGGTATAAATAGGTACCCATACCTTGAAGCAAACCACCCAGACTTCAAAGGAGAGCCATGGCGAATCTGTGCAGTAATATTTCCATGCTAGGGACTTATGTCTGCCCACCAGAGCATAGAATCGGTGTAAGTCATGCTTGAAGCTAGAAGAATGCTTGCAAAGCTCGAAGAACTCGATCAGCCTCTTCTCCCAGGCCCACCGAGGAATCCAGGTGGAGCATGGAGCAGTACATGCATCGCCGGGCCTTACATGCTGAAGCCTGATGTGATGCTGGTGAACACGACGCTCCACCCGGCGAGACTGGTGTTGAAGCTTGTTCCATTTGGAATCTTGTGGTGAAGCTCAGGCTTGATGCTGGGTACCATAGGAAACTTGTTGGAGCTCGAGTAGAGGTGGCTGTGTGGCAGCTGCCTCTACAGTGGCTGTAGAGGTCTTCAGATAGGTCCTGAAGCTAGGAGAAAGATTGCGACGCGCCTTATTAGTGTAGACTGTGTCGCAGGCACTATATAGGGTAGCTCAGGGCCATAAATGTCTTTGTATCTTGTAATTAGCCAAGGGCCAAGTCCCTTGTAGCTTATGAAGCAATTCATATACATTTATATGATAAATGTTATATCTCATGTAGGTGTAGAGGTGTCAGGGCGGCAATGGTATGGCTACCAAGGGCCTAGCGGGGCTGCGATAGCACACCGACCGTCGGGAGGCCTTAAGTAGAGACAGATAGCCCGTGTCGACCTGGATCAACACGGCCGTTATGCAGTGGCACAACGCAGGTCGTCAGCTTAAAAGTCATAGGTTTAGGCGACCTAGAAGGCAGTGGAGCCTTAGCAACCTCAGGGGGGAGCCATGATCACCACCAGGAGGCCGCCAATGGGCAGTGGAGCCTTTAAGCACGGAGCTGTTGGTATAAACCAGCCGTATAGGCTAAGGCGATTCAGTAGGTAGTAGGGCCTAGGAGCCGGGGTGTGAACCCACCATTGCAGGCTGAGGCGACCTATCAAGCAGTGGTGCTTTGTCGACCTTGCAAAGAGAATGTGATGGACCTGAAGGTCATCCAGAGATCAAGGGACCTTGAAGAAAATGTCAGTTATAGTGGGGGTATGGGGGCTTGAAATAGGGCATAACGAGTCTATGGACGCCAAGCCGTCGACCAGAAAGCCAACAGGCATAGATTCCCACACGGCACGAGCCGTTACTACCTGTGACCGTTAGGCTGAAAGAGCCGTTGGGTAATGGATCCGTTGGGTTGCGGAGAATTTTGCCGATCCCTCAAAGACGTTAGGCGCCGTGGCCCATGGCATCGCTGAGGCCCAGTTATAAAAGGCTAAGTGAAGGGCTGAGGACTCCACTCGCTTTCATTTCTGCGCAGGCATAGGGTTCCACCGCCGCCGCTTAGAGCCTTCCGCGCGGATCCGCCGGCGCCGCCGCACACAGTTCTGCTGCGCCGCGCGCCGCCGTATGCGCACGAAGTCCCTAGTGACTTTTAGAGTTAGATCCACCGGCTTCGAGGAAGAGGAGATGGCCCCCGAGCTTGCGCCCGTGCCTGAGAGCATCTGGGAGGCCTCGACGGTGACCGAGGAGCAGCTTCAAGGTCTTGTGGAGCTGGGGCTGCTGAAGCCGAAGGAGCAAGTAGGCTGGAGGCCGGCCGCCGGCGAGGCCTTCCCCTCCGAGGGGACCGGAGAGACGGTGGCCTTCATCGCGCACGTGGAGCACGGATTCGGAGTTCTGACGGGTGACTTCTTCCGCGGGCTCCTCCACTACTATAGGATCGACCTGGTACATCTCGTCCCCAACACCATCACCACGATCTCCTCCTTCATCCACCTCTGTGAGGCGTACCTGGGGATATCACCACACTTCAACCTATGGCGGTAATTCTTCGAGCTAAAGAAAACGGGGAAGAAGGAGGTCGTAGGGTGCGTCGGCTTCATGCTGCTTCACCACATGAAGTCAGTGTACATCGAAATGGTGTTGCCGAACAACACCCAGGGCTGGAGGCGAGGGTGGTTCTACATCGACAACCCGAAGCCGGCGCTGGCGACCAGGTCGGGGCTCGTGCTAGTCCTGGTGCTGGAGTGGAACAACCAATTGATGTCGCGGGAGGACGATGCCATCAAGCTGCTGCTGGAGGACCTGGAGGCGTTGAAGACGGGAGGGCTGACGGACGGCACGGTGGCCATCAGCTTCAGCCCGAGGCTCCTACAACCGATCCAAGATCGGGTGCATCTGGCCTACGAGTACTGGGGCCAGGCCGACCCTACCCGGGTGGCGCAACGCAAGGTCTCCAAGAAGGAGATGGTGGTGTGGGTGAGGGAGCTGTTTCGTGGGCAGATCAGGAACTGGACGTGCCCCAAGGTGTTTTGCCTGAAGCGCCCCACCGAGGCTGTATGTCGCTCATTGCTGATCGACCTTGATTCCTTTACTTATGTTTGCTTTTTGCTTGGTCTGTGATGAAGGTCGCCTGATGCAAGGTCGTGAAGGCGTGTACTGGAGCCTAGCTCCCCTCCCTGACGAGGGTGAGCGAAGCTTCAAGGTCCGGGCTGCGGAGGACATCGAGGTACCTCCACAGCAGTACATCGACGACTACCTCTCCGACTCGTCGGTGGGAGGTAGTGATGATGAAGACCCCCCGCAGGAGGTTCTGCGCCAGTGACCCGGCGCTTGTGGCAGGTCGCCGGGAAGATGGCGGCGTCCAAGGCCGCCAAAGTGGTTGCCGCCACCCAAGAGGCGGAGAAGAAGAAGAAGAGGAAGAGGAGGGACACCACTGCGTCGTCGGAGACGTCGACAGTCAGCGTCGAGGTCATCACCAGTGCTGGCGAGGATGACAACGCAGGGTCGCATGACGCCGGCGCGGGGTCAGGCGACACACCGGCTGTGCAAGAAGACGAGACCCCCCTGGGGCTTTTGGAGGAACGGCGCCCGAAGCCAAGTGCTGAGGGTGTGAGCGACCAGGGGTCGCAGAAAAAGCAAAGGCGGGTGACGCCCAGGCCGATAAAGCTTGGGCTGAAGTATGGCGGCGGGTACGTCGTTGAACATGATTCGCATATGCCCGACCTTACTATTTGTGTTTATGTTGCTGCTGACAAGATTTGTGCTTTGGACAGGGGGACCCCTACCGCGTCGGAGAGCGGCAAGAACACCTCGGGCCTGGAGGCCTTTTGGCACAAGCCGGAGAAGGTGTCAGTGGGGCAGTCACCGGCGACCTCAGCCGGGGACGTTTCAAGCAAGGCCCCTGGGACCATGGGGGCGGCATCATCGGTGGCAACCAGGGTCGCTTCTGATAGTGCCCGACGGGGCGAAGGTCTTCAACAAGAGGACCAACCCGAGTCGGACCCGCCGCAGACGCACGAAGCGGAGGCCGGGGGAGGGAGCGGACCTAGCGACAGGAACAGGTGCCTCTACTCCGGCACTCCATGGGAGGAGGACATCCTTGCTGACAGCTGGGACCTTGACGAGTTTAAGGCAGCGCAGTAAACAATTGGCAGGACGCTCATTGTAAGTTCAATTATTGCCTTGGATCTGGGTCTTCGATTTGTTCTGAAGACTTGGTCTGATGACCTTTTGGTATTGTGTTGACGCAGTCGCTCACCGCGCGAGCGCAAGGCAGGGTGGACCTGCTGAAGGAGGGCGCCAAGCTGCATGCAGAGGCGACCGCGGCCCGGGAGGCCGTGCTGCAAGGCAAGATCGAGGCGACGAGAGAAATCCGGCGCCTCAAGGACGAGATGGCCCTAAAGGACAAGGTGATGGCCACCCTTAAGGAGGAGCTTGAAGCCGCCAGGGTGAAGGCGAAGGAAGCTGATGTTGAGCTCAAGATCGCCGCTTCGGGTATGTCTGGGAGTCCCTCGACCTTGATGTTTGAAGTTTACGTCGTCGTGTGTCATCCCTGACCTTGTTGATTGCAGAGGCCAAGAAGGGGGAGACCGCCTTGAAGAAGGAGCTCAAGGAGTCCAAAGACCAGGTCAAGACCCTCAAGGAGAGGACCAAGGAGGTTGAAGCCCGTGAGTATTTGTTGACGGTCAATATTTGCCATTCTCAAATTCTGTGACCCTTGTGAGAATTCTTTTCGTTACTTTCATGATCAAGATTCATGTGCACACCACCTATTTCCCCTTGCTATGCTTCTACACTAGAAGTTAGCATTGTATCATTTATCCATTCCATAAAAATAAAGCTCCATATGTGGTGTGACATCTCTCTCCAAAAGTGTCCTTCAAAAAGAGATATGGGCTATGAAAAAAAGAGATACATGCTCAACGCATGATGAAAAAAAAGAAAAAAAAAGAGAAAGAGAAAGAATAGCCCATGTCCAAAATAAAGGAGAAATAGGAGAGAGATGAGATCATGCAAAAAGGAGTTCCATATCATAGATGGTAATAACTAGTGTCCATTCCGGGGCTAGTGTCCACCTTACCATCAACCCACATTTTCACCATATATATATGTATGGTAATATCTAACACCCATTCCGGGCCTAGTATCCACCTTACCATACACACCATAGCCATACTGATGCACATCTTGATCTGATGGAATGATTTGATTTTCTCTATGGATCTAGTCTTTGACTTTGCAAAATATGTGATGCAAGTATGCTTTCTCTTTATCCCACCCTGAGCTCCACATATAGCCATCATTAGAAGTAGGATGAAGAAAGGCAAAATGCCTTAGTGAGGACATATACACATGAGTGATTTGAGAGAATCAAATGAGGAAGCCACCAAGAGTTTTGTTTATGAAAATCTTGCAAAACCCCCAAGGTGTTTATCATCAGGTGCATAAGTGACTTGATTCACAGCTGCTCTACTTTTCAATCACCCAAGGGAACATGATAGCCACTACACAGAGGTTCACAGGAGCAAGGTATGACTTGGAATATCTCTTATGTCTGTCTTACTTTTCGGTATTTATGACCCGCTTGGCTTTGTTTCCCCTTCACTCGGGACGAGCAAAGGTCACGTGTGGGGGTGTTGTTGATGGTCAATATTTGCCATTTTCAAGGCCGTCAACTCCTGCAAATCTGAGCATGAATTGAACATCCACACTAGAATAGGGGCTTAAACTCATACTTTCCACCAGTGTCGATGTCTATTTGAATGCAGGTATTTAGCATAAGAAATGAGAGGAATTCATGCACTTTCACTCCACTCCAATCCAAGGCACTCAAATGCTGGCCAATCAGGGGCTGCCACATGGATTCTCCTGGATCCATGATGTCACCAATCCATGTGAAGGACTTTCGACGAATCATACGCTGCCACGCCAGCATCACATGGATCCATGGGCCCACTTTACCAACTAAACCGCCAGGAAACGTGCCATGCACGGAGGAGAGGCATCAGGGCCCACATAGAAGCGAGCCAGAGGAAGCACGGGCCAGGAGGCCACCCGAGGGGGCCGGCCGACCCTAGGTTCGGCTGAACCGACCTAGGGTCGGTTCATCCTGGCCCTCCACGTGTTGTCCTCCCATTGGCTCCCTGTTGCAGTCCCGGGCGTTTAGGGGCACTTTGAGCCCCAGAGCAAGCCTCCTCCTTGTCTATAAATAGGAGGGGAGGGGCTCCATTTCTCACACACCACCTAGCTCTCAAGTTCCACTTTCTCTTGTGTAGCTCTCTCTCCCTCTCTCCAATTCTGCCCATGAGAGGTGATTCTCACTTCTTTGTGGTAGAATGGTGATGAGGAGAGATCTAGATTAGGATTAGTGAGAGGTAGAGGAGGGGTAAGGAGTGAGTTGATGTCCTCGTGGATGCTTGTTCTTCATTTAGATCAAAGTGAGTATTTCAGCATTTCTTATTTAGACTATAGTGAACATCATGCATGGTTGCTTTGTTCTTGTGTTCTTGGCTCATTCATAAGTTAGAGGCTTGTGTTCTTCGTGACACAAGGCTTCGATCCTTTAGAGCCAGGACCGTAGTTCATTTACTTGTTTGCATGCTCTGATCCTGTTTAGTTAAGTAAGTTTGCTGTATCTCGTTCAGCTGCATCCATAGCTTCCTTTTTGCTCCCAGTTCAATGATATGATCTGATTCCGATCTTTCCCTTGTTCGTGGGACCGTATTTATACGGTTGCTATAGTGTCGTTAGCGGGCTAGCATATGCCGCACTATAGTGTTTATCTGGGGTACAGACGTGGTGTCTGTGCCTTGGGTTTCCTACGGAGACCACGTACGATCGTAGCGTAGAGGTAGGCCGCAGTGGTGACAGCCTGTTGGACCCTTTGTCAACCCTCTTACGTCACGTACCGAGTTGGGCTCGCTTGCCAGCACCTCTGAATGTTGTCGCCCCGCGGGGACGACTAAGATCTGACAGGAATACATCTTGAGAGCTAAGTCCCTTAAGGAAGTGCTTCTTGTATCCCGACCTATCCCAGCGAAAGCTGGTGTCCTTGGATAGACCCTCTCTGGTTACTCTCCGTCCTAGGAACGAAACCCGAAGGGAGTACTCATTCTCCTAGGGAGAAGTGCGACAGCGGTGTATCCGTGCGCTTGCGGATTTGTTCGCACTCGTCAGTGTACCCGGGAGTTTCTTACACGTCTCACGCTACAAAGGCGCCGGGCGTTGAGGATAAGAAACGCCAACAGTATTACTATACCCGGAAGGCTGCATATGAATTCGGTGTACGCCGGGACCTGGAGATCGACCTTTCCCGGGTGATCCAAACTCTTATTGATCATCAAGAGATGACTGCAGATCTTCAGAAGGAGCTGGACGACCTCAAGGAGGCTGCTGAGTATCTTGTGGACGTCTATGTCCGCAAGGTCGAAGGCCGGCCACAAGAGCTCGTTGCTCGACAGGAGGAGGTAGAAGGTCGGATGAAGACCCTGCTGATGGACAACGGCAAGCTCGCCGCGGCTGCAGCACTGGCCACGGTGAAGCACCACGAGCCGGCGTTCGACCTATGGAAGGTCACAGAGGAGATCGACCTGGCTCTGTTGGTGGGCGCTGAAGATGTCCAGGTCACCGCGGAGGAGATCGTGAAGAAATTAGATCTCTAAAATGTAACTTAGAATGCAACAAACTATTAGTGCAGATGGGTCATAGAACCTTTTGATGTAAGATAAACCTTGCATGAATGAAAAGGTCAAGTTTAATTAACGATTGTGATCCCTTATTTGACTCAGACACTTATTATAAGGGTGCAAAAGTAATGGAGCTACAAAACCCTTTCCCTCCGCTAACCCAACTCAGTGGTGGAACGGCTTACCGACTACACGGCTCAGCGCGGAGGCTTACATGCAGCCGGCGCGCGGAGGGGGGCCTTGGACCCGAGGTCTCGCAATCACATGACTTAAGAACACTTATAAAGGTTATAAAAGTTGTAGTAAGGGAAGACACTTGCAAAAAGAAAGGTAAAACCCCCCTGGTCGAACGACCCTTAGGTTGGCAAAGCCAAGCCCCCGAGCGTGATGGGCCTGGCTTAACACCAAGCCTCCCGAGCGCGTCGGGTCCGGCTTTAAACCAAGCCCCCGAGCATGTCGAGGGGGAGGGGTGAACAGAAAGTAAATAGAGACCTGAAAGGTAGGTCGACAGAAAAACTACCGAAAGGGAATCTTTATATTTATTGATTATGAATTACAAACGATAGGGTACATAGCTTTTTATTGCGATACAAGGCTCCTAAGGATAGAAGCGACATAAGTGCTCAATGTTCTAGGGATTCGGGACTCCTTGGCCATCAGCCCATTGGAGGAGATAGGTCGCCGGTCCAATGACTTCCTTAACTATGAAAGGGCCTTCCCAATGTGCAGAGAGCTTGTGCATGTCCTTGGTGTTCTGGATCCACCGCAGGACTAGGTCGCCAACGTAAAAAAAAAACGTTCCCGCATGTTGCGGTCGTGGTAGCAATGTAGCTGCTGCTCGTGGTGCGTGTGGTGCATGAGCGCGACCACACGATGTTCTTCGATGCTGTCGAGGTCGACCCTGCGAGTCTGCTCCGCTTCTCCTTCATTGAAGTGCTGGATGCGCGGAGCACCAAAGGCAACGTCGGTAGGGAGGATGATTTCTGACCCATAGACCAGGAAGAAGGGAGAGTACCCTGTAGCCGAGCTGACCTGGGTCCGAAGACCCCAGACGACGTGAGGGAGCTCTGCGAGCCACCTGGTTGCGTAAGGCGATGAGCCATCGAAGATGCGGTCCTTGATGGCATGCAGTACCATGCCATTGGCCCGCTCGACCTGGCCGTTGCACCATGGGTGCGCCACCGAGGAGTAGTATACGTCGATCAGGTTGTCTTGGCAAAAGTCCCAGAAATCAGCTCCTGTGAAGGCCGTGCCAATGTCGGTGACAATCCTATTGGGGACCCCGAAGCGGTGGGTGATCTCCTCGATGAATTTGGCTGCTTCGTTCGACGTGACACTAGATACGGGACGGACCTCTATCCACTTTGTGAATTTGTCCACCACCACAATGATGTGCTTGTACCCGCCATGGGAGGTCTTGAAAGGCCCTACGGAGTCGAGGCCCCATACTGCGATGGGCCAAGATGGAGGGATGGTCCTTAGGGCCTGAGCCGGAACGTGCTGCTGTTTGGCGAAGAATTGACACCCCTTGCATCGATGTACAAGTTCCTATGCGTCAGCCATAGCGGTAGGCCAGTAGAAGCCAGACCTAAAGACTTTGCCCACCAGGTTGGCAGAGGCAGTGTGGTTGCCGCACTCGCCGCCATGGATTTCATCTAGGAGCCTGAGGCCCTCAGATTGCAGGATGCACTTCATCAAAACCCCGTTGGAGGCGGACCTCCGGTAGAGCTCTATGCCGATGACGACGTAGTTGGCACTACACCTCGTGCTCTTTTCGCGCTCCGCCTTCTCCTCAGGTACTCGATGTTCGAGGAGGAAAGCGAGGAAGTCGAGGTGCCAGTCGTCCTCTGCCTCGGTCATGAGGACATCGCGACCTCCAGGTGGGGTCGCTTCATCATCTGGTGACTCTAGGTCGGGGAAAGGCTTGATAGTCGGCTTGCGTAGGTCTTGGACGAATATGCCGGTCGGGACCAGTGCGCGCTTGGAGCCGAGCATGGAGAGGACATCAGTCGCCACGTTGTTGTTGCGACATACATGGTGAAACTCGAGTCCCTCGAAGTGACGCTCGAGCTTGCGCACCTCGACGTAGTAAGCATCCATTGTATCCTTCCTGGCTTCAGAATCCTTGCTGACTTGGTCGATGACGACCTTGGAATCGCTGTAGGCTATGAGGCGCTTGATCCCGAGGGAGATAGCGATGTGTAGCCCATGAATGAGGACTTCGTACTCGTCGCCGTTGTTAGACACCTTGTAGTGGATCGGCAGGACGTACATTAGGTAATCACCCTGGGTGGAGATGAACAGTACGCCTGTGCCGGCCCCTTCGAGGTTTAGGGAACCATCAAAGTACATCTTCTAATGCTCAGGTCGTTCCGAAGGTGGAGGCTGCTGGATCTCTGTCCACTCCGAAATGAAGTCCGCGATGACCTGGGATTTGATGGCCTGCCTGGGGCAGAACTCTAGGTCGAACTCACCTAGCTCGATGGACCACTTGATGATGCGTCTAGTGGTGTTGCGGTGTTGATGGTCAATATTTGCCATTTTCAAGGCCGTCAACTCCTGCAAATTTGAGCATGAAGTGAACATCCACACTAGAATAGGTGCTTAAACTTACACTTTCCACCAGTGTCGATGTCTATTTGAATGCAGGTATTTAACATAGGAAATGAGAAGAATTCATGCACATTCACTCCACTCCAATCCAAGGCACTCAAATGCTGGCCAATCAGGGGCTGCCACATGGATTCTCCTGGATCCATGACGTCACCAATCCATGTGAAGGACTTTCAACGAATCACACGCTGCCACGTCAGCATCACATGGATCCATGGGCCCACTTTACCAACTAAACTGCCAGGAAACGTGCCATGCACAGAGGAGAGGCATCAGGGCCCACATGGAAGTGAGCCAGAGGAAGCACACCACAAATGGAGGGGAGAAGGTGTCGGCCGACCCTAGGATCGGCCGAACCGACCTAGGGTCGGTTGATCCTCCCCCTCCACTTGTCACTTGCTCATTGGCTCTTGGCTGCATTCCCGGGTGTTTAGGGGCACATTGAGCCCCGGAGCAAGCCTCCTCCTTGTCTATAAATAGGAGGGGAAGGGCTCCATTTCTCACACACCACCTAGCTCTCAAGTTTCACTTTCTCTTGTGTAGCTCTCTCTCCCTCTCTCCAATTCTGCCCATGAGAGGTGATTCTCACCTCTTTGTGGTAGAATAGTGATGAGGAGAGATCTAGATTAGGATTAGTGTGAGGTAGAGGAGGGGTAAGGAGTGAGTTGATGTCCGTGGATGCTTGTTCTTCATTTAGATCAAAGTGAGTATTTCAGCATTTCTTATTTAGACTATAGTGGACATCATGCATGGTTGCTTTATTCTTGTGTTCTTGGCTTGTTCATAAGTTAGAGGCTTGTGTTCTTCGTGACACAAGGCTTCGATCCTTTAGAGCTAGAACCATAGTTCATTTACTTGTTTAGCATGCTCTGATCCTGTTTAGTTAAGTAAGTTTGTTGTATCTCGTTCAGCTGCATCCATAGCTTCCTTTCTGCTCCCAGTTCAATGATGTGATCTGCTTCTGATCTTTCCCTTTTTCGTGGGACCGCATTTATATGGTTGCTATAGTGTAGTTAGCGGGCTAGCATACGCCGCACTATAGTATTTATCTGGGGTACAGACGTGGTGTCTGGGCCTTGGGTTTCCTACGGAGGCCACGTACGATCATAGCGTAGAGGTAGGCTGCAGTGGTGACAGTCTGTTGGACCCTTTGCAACCCTCTTACGTCGCGTACCGAGTTGGGCTCGCAGGATAGCACCTCTGAGTGTTGTCACCCCGCGGGGACGACTACGATCTGACAGGAATACATCTTGAGAGCTAAGTCTCTTAAGGAAGTGCTTCTTGTATCCCGACCTATCCCAGCGAAAGCTGGTGTCCTTGGATAGACTCTCTCTGGTTACTCTCCGTCCTAGGAACGAAACCCGAAGGGAGTACTCATTCTCCTAGGGAGAAGTGCTACAGCGGTGTATCCGTGCGCTTGCGGATTCGTTCGCACTCGTCAGTGTACCCGGGAGTTTCTTACTTGTCTCATGCTACAAAGGCGCCGAGCGTTGAGGATAGGAAATGCCAACACACGGCTGCGCAGGATCTCACCAAGGGGGAAGGCCGAGACGACCTTAATCTTGTGCGACTGGAAGTAGTGCCGGAGCTTGCGGGAGGTAACGAGGAGGGCATAGAGCATCTTCTGAGGTTGGGTGTACCTGGTCTTGCTGTCTGACAGGACCTCGATGACGTAGTAGATTGGTCGCTGGACAGGGTAGGGTTTGCCGTCTTCGGGTCGCTCAGCCACCAGAACCGAACTGACCACAAGGGTGGTCGCAGAGATGTAAAGCAGTAGTGTCTCCTTAGGCGCCAGGGCACCATCACCGGGGGTGATGTAAGGAAGGCCTTGAGTTGCTCCAGGGCTTGGTCCGCCTCTTCGATCCAGATGAACTTGTCTGCCTTCTTTAGCAGCTTGAAGAAGGGCAGACCTTTCTCTCCAAGTTTGCTAATGAATCAACCTAGAGCCGCCATTATGCCGGTGAGCTTCATGACATCCTTCTTCCCAATAGGTCGCTTCATCCTGCGGATGGCATCCACCTTGGTGGGGTTCGCCTCGATGCCCCGGTTGCTGACCATAAAGCCCAGGAGCTTGCCGGACGGGACACCGAAGACGCACTTCTCTGGATTAAGTTTCCAGCGATAGCGTCAGAGGTTGGCGAAGGTCTCTGCGAGGTCAGCTATGAGCTCATCCTCTTCAGTGGTTTTGACAACCACGTCGTCGACGTAGGCTTCTACGTTTTTGCTGATCTGGCGCTCCAGACACTTCTGGATGGCCTTCTGGTAGGTCGCACCAGCATTCTTGAGGCCAAAGGTCATGGCCGCGTAGTAGTAGATGCCGTGCGGCATTATGAAAGACGTTTTGTCTTGGTCGGAGACCTTCAGGGCTATCTGGTGATACCCTGAGTAGCAGTCCAGAAAGCATAGGAGGACGCTTCCAGCCGTGGAGTCCACGACCTGGTCGATGCGCGGAAGAGGGTAGGGGTCTTTAGGGCAGTGCCTGTTGAGGTCGGTGTAGTCGATACACATTCTCCATTGACCGGTTTCTTGGGTACAAGCACTGGGTTGGCGAGCCAAACCGGATTTTTACACTCTCGGATAAATCCGGCAGCTAGGAGCTTTATTATTTCTACCCTAATGACGTCCTTGCGATCTTTCGCAAAGCGGCGAAGCTTTTGCTTGACAGGCTTGGCCGTCTTGCTTACATCCAAGGAGTGCTCAGCCAGCTCCCTGGGGACACCCGGCATATTCGATGGACTCCATGTGAATATATCTGCGTTATCCCGGAGGAAACTGGTGAGCGCGAGTTCCTATTTCTTGTCGAGACCGTCGCCGATCACCATCGTCTTCTCTGCGTCGGCAAGGCCGAGGCAGACCTTCTTCGTGAAGGGCGCGGCGTCTAGGGCGGTGTCGGTGTGCTTCTGCTCCAGGACAACTAGGTCTCTCGGATCGACCTTCTTGGCCTCAGCGACCAAGACTGCGGAGGCATCGACGCAGGCGGAGGTCACGGCGATGTCGAGGGCCTCCGAGTCGCACTTGAAGGAGATGATGAGGTCCCCCAGGATGGAGAGGACCCCATTTGGGGCAGGCATCTTCAACACCAAGTAGGTGTAGTGCGGGATGGTCATGAACCTGGCCAGCATCGGGCGACCTAGGATCGCATGGTAGGAGGACTTGAAGTTGGCGACCTCAAAGTTGAGGTACTCCATGCGAAAGTTGGCCTCGGCACCGAAAGTGACGTGGAGGGAGACCCGACCTAGGGGGTAGGCCGCCTTCCCTGGGACGATGCCGTAGAAGGGCTTGTCGCACTCCGTGAGCTTGTCGAAGTCGAAGTTGTCTTGTGGGTCTCAACAAAGATGATGTTGAGCCCGCTCCCCCATCGATCAGGGTCTGGCAGAGCAAGGCCCCATCCACCGTGGGCTCGACGACGAGTGGGTAGGACCCAGGATCTGGGATGTGGACCCAGTGATCAGCTCTAGAGAACGTGATCGCCTGCTCAGACCAACACAGAGACGCAGTTGGCTGAGTGTGGACGAGGTGGACCTCGCGCTTGTCCTTGTGGTAGCGCCTCGTGCTGACGTTGGACTTGAGGCCCCCACCGATCATGTTGATCGTGCGGGTCGCAGCCTGGAAAGGCCCGTTGGGGTTGCCTGTCGGAGTTGGAGGCGGTAGGTTGCCCTTGTCACGACGAGGTTCTAGAGGTGGGTCGCTGCGACGGTTGTCGCGGCGATCGTCACGTCGGTCGTCGCGGGGGTTCCGGTTGTTGCGGTCGTCGCGCCGGTCCCGCTGGTCGTCACGACGGTAGTAGTTGTTGTAGCGACAGTTGTCGCGGCGACCGCCATCGTTCCTTGGTCGATTGGGGTCCACGGGGGTGCTGAAGGCCCTCTTGAACTAGGAGCACTCATGGAGAGTATGGGTAGATCCCTCGTGGAACCTGCAGAGGCTGTCGAGCGCCGCGTCAAACTCCTCCTGGTTGAAGGTCGAAGCTCAACGTCCATCAGCCACTAGGACCTCAGAAGATCGCTTGCGGAGCTTGGACGCGGGGTCCGCTGCGGTGCCAGATGTGCCAGGGGCATCGACGTCGTACTAGTTCTGCAGCGCCTCTTCTGTGTCCATCAGCTTGTTGACGACGTTCATGAGCTCCTTGACGGTGGTGGCGCCGGATTCGTGGATCTTCTCAAAGAGCTTGCGATCTTTGATGCCCTTTTTGTAGCTTTCGACGATCTGGTCGTCCCTGACACCAACGCACTCATTACGGTTCTCGAAGAACCGGTTGTTGTAGTTGCGGAGCCGCTCTTTGGGCTTCATGATGATTCTCCCGAGGTTGAAGGAGTTTCCAGGGCGATCATAGGTCGCTTGAAAGTTGGAGGTGAAGGCCTGGGACAGGTCAGCCCAGGACTTGATGCTGCCAGGCTCGAGGTTGTTGAGCCATAGTGAGGGGGCCTTGCCCATGACCAGCAGGAAGTAGGCTGCCATGTGGTCGAAGCTACCACCAGCCGCCTTGACGGCGACATAGTAGGTTGACAGCCAGATGTTGGGGTCCGAGCGCCCATCGTACTCCTTGATGTTGGGCTTAAAGTTCTCGGGGTAGTCCACGGTTCTGAGACGGGGGGCCAGCGCCGGGAAGGCGGTGACAGCTAGGTCATCATCGGCGCCTCTGGCTGGAGCAGCTTCTCTTGGTGCGGAGTGGATGCTGCGCTCCGAGATGATGACCTGGGAGCGCGGTTGCCGATCTCGGTTGCCCTCGGCGACGCTTGGGTCGCCGTGCACGGTGTCATACCCAGCACGACGCCGGTTCTCGATGTCGTGGTGTTCGTGCTGCTCGTGCTCCATGATGCGGTGGACGGCACCAGGGGGGCTGTACTCGCGATCGTACTCCGCGCGATGGTGAAGCTCGCGCACCTCGCGCTCGCGGTGGCGCTGGTCGACGTAGCCGCGCGCATCGCGAGTGCGCTTGTTGGCGTCGAGATTGACACAGAGGCACCGGAGTTGGCGGTAGCAGGCTACTGGGTGGGTTGCTCGGGGTTGTGCTGGGCGACCTCCTCTCGAACAGGGGAGAGGTGGGAGCACTGAGGTCGATGGGATCGACTGCGTGAGTGGCGCGTCGATGAAGACGTAGCGGCTTTAGAGGCCACGCTCTTTTCTTCCACGAAGGCGTTGGTGACCCGGAGGTACACGATGGCCTGCTCAGCTTCAGGCGTCAGCGGAGCTTGCTGAAGTCGGGTGATGGCCGCACCCAGGTTGGCCTGGGGGCTGTTGAACGTCGGGATCCCAGCTTCCTCGAACTCCACGCGTACGTCCCGAGCGCAGGGGAGGACCGCACAGCGTTGTTCGTCCACATGTCGTTGGGCACGCAGGGCATTGCCTTAGATGCGGTCCGCTTCCTCGGAGTTGGTCGCGCCCACACGGGGTGGCTCATTCTCGGAGACCACGAGCACTTGACGGAAGACGATGTCCGAGTCGTTGGGGGAGACGCGGACGCGGACCTTCTGGAACTCACCACAGTCCGGAGACTGGGTAGGTCGTTTAGCACTGCAGGGGAGCTCTTGGTCGGTCTTCTTCTGCAGGCAGCACCCGCGGAGGGTGTGCTTCGCGCCCTTGTGATAGGTGCAGGGCACGTCGAGAGGGTCGCGTCGTGCGCGAGGTGCAGGCCTTAGGTCGACAGATGGCCTCCGACTAGATTGGATCTGGGAGGGTGTGGAGAGCTGACTGAGTTGAAGGCCAGGCGCAGACTGCAAGCCGAAGGGGAACGTATCGTGGCGTAGCGCCGTCTGCGGTGAGCGTTGAGCTCGCTCGCAGATCTCCAAGGTTTCCTTCATCGTGCCGATGACGTTCTCCATCCCCTGAACAAGGTCATAGGGTCTGGGCGGGTGGGTCTCCGATACTAGATCAAAAACGGGGGTAGTGACGGGCACCGTCACGACCTGCTCCGCAGTCGCTAGAGAAGCTGCGGCTGCCGGAGCAGGAGAGGCCGCCTTGAAGGATCCAAAGCAGATCTCCACAGGGTTGACGAGGATGGCCGCCATGCTCGCCTGAAAAACGACACCAGATCAGGCCACCATGTTGCACAGCGAGTTCCTGATCGCCCCTACCTGGTGCGCCAACTGTCAGGGGGCGAGACCTGGACAGATTTGCAAGGGGGCTACCCAAGCCGTTTGCAGGTTAATGGAGAGGATCAGAAACTAAGAGCGTAGGTGGTAGTCTACGTGGTGAACTTGGAACTAGGCGAGTATGGCGATGAACACGGGGAGACAAGGGTTTAGACTGGTTCAGGCCTCCGGAGAGTAAAACCCTACGTCCAGTTGTGGTGGTGGATTATGCGAGAGGATGGAGATGTCCCCTTGAATGAAGTCCTAGGCCGCCTTATATGGGGGGACGGGCTAGGGCTTCCATTCAAGGTCGGTGGACCCGTATCCGGGTCGGTTGCAATGTGGGAAGATATTCTTCCGGATTACAAGGAGTATCCCGTGATACCCGGACCTATAGTCGGCGGCGCGCCGTGTCCTATTGCCTTGACTTGCACGCCAAGTTCTGCGGATCTTCCGGGATCTTGATAAGGTCGAATGGAGTCGTGGATAAGGTCGCTGGGCCCACTTGCAGGTCGGCGGGGCTTCTGGAAGGTTGGGTCCACTTGTCAGGGACCTCTAGGACCCTGGCCGGTGGGGACCCATGGGTACCCATGTCTTTCATAAAGTAAAACATAATGGATAGTAAGTATCAGGAACTAGCTAGGGGTCTGTAGCTAGTTCCAAAGGTAGGAAGTTCAAGGTACATGATATAACAAATCAAGGCATGGCTAAAAGATTGTCTATGCATTTCAAAATCATCCAAAATAATAAATAAAACACTAGCAACTAAATAGCATGCATGGGATCTATGTGATCGGGAGTGACATGACACCTGGTTGGCGTCCGAAGTCCTGGTGCTGGTTGTAGTCGGGGTCGTACTCCTCCTCCGGCTCGTAGCTCGGGTCTGCTTAGTACGAGATATGAGACGCTAAATTTACCGGCAAGCAACTAAGCATAAATCCAAAGAAACCCAAATTTAAAAGAGCCAAAAAGACCCAAACTATCTACAAACAACATGGGCTCGATTTTAGAAAAATAATGAAACTAGTTTCATATTTTTAGGAGTTATAAATAATTAGTTATCAATTTTCAAAGGTTAAAGGATTTATAAAATAATTATTAAATCATTTATAAAACAGAAAAAAGATTTTTAATAAAAATATACTGCTGACGTCAGCATGACGTAAGCCGTCAGTGGTTAGTGGGCTGTTAATGGGCCAAAAGTGTTAGTGGGTCGAAGTAGGCCCAATGGACCTGACCCAACAAGGGCCAGTGGACCAAGTCCGAAAAACACCCTCCAACTTCCGTTTTACCCCGCGGTGGAAAGTTGGGCTGATACTAGGCCTTAATGGGCTAAGGCTCAAGCTGAAGCCCAGCGAACGTTTACACGATGCCGAAGTCCGGTTGAGACCCTCGGACTTTGCAGGCCGGTGCACTGGCACTCCCAGAACTTAGCTGGGGTTCGCCGATGCGGCCCGTTCGCGGCACGACGTCGGCATGGCACCCGGCTGTGGCAGCGCACGACGGTGTGTGGGGGTTAGGAACATAGGGTGGCACGGTGAGGCGGTGTTAGGACGACGTTAGTCCGGCGAGCCTCCTAGCGCAGCCAGGACCTAGATTAGGGCCTCTACGGCCGATTCGGCTCGGCACGGTGGCGACAGCACGATGCGGTGAAGCAGAGCTCACGCGCGCGGCTGCGGTGCGGAAACAAGCGCGGCGCTACGGAACGAGGTTGTGCCAGGCGAGGCCAAGACCCTGTGCTGGGGTGCTCTAGGCCGTGGTGCGCGGCTGGTCTGGCGTGCGACACGATCAGCGTGCGCACACGAAGGCGCGACACGACGGTGACGGTGACGCGCGGGGTTAGAGGCCAAGGGCCTAGCCTACTCGTGCGCGGGTGCATGGTGGTGACGTACGCTTAGGACCCTGCACAAATAAGGGTGCGGGACGAAGCCCGAAACACAGGCATAGCGAGCTCTCGGCACGGTGCTCGGCCTGGCGGCCGGCGCGGCGTAACGCAGGGGTACGCTCCCAAGCATCTCATGCAGTTCAAGGGGGAAGGTGAGAAGAAGATGGGTGTTGATGGTTGATTGTCGTTGCAAACTTCGATCCACAAGCGTACAGACCATATGGGACCCTTCTTCCCTTGAGTGTAAACCCAAGGTTCTTGTCAACCCAAGGAGCAAGGGGATTGCTAGCGTTGGATCTAAAGCTAATCTAGTTGATTAAGACAACCTTTAACTAGAGGTTAATCTAAGAGCAAACTAATCTTAGAACAAAAAGGTGTGTGAGGTGCACTAGATGTAGAGGACACTTGCCCATAGGGTCTACGATACATGAACATGCAACCGCCAAGCAAGATAAAAATCAATCTAATCTATTGAAGGTGTGACTGTGGCTTCACCCTTTTCCTCCTCTCGCACTGTCACTACGTAGAGGCAATCAAGGCAAAACAATGAACGATCACAGTATGTTGAAGGGATCAACGGGAGTAGTGAGATCTATACACCCGAAAAGCACGGTAGCTAGCCTTAAACATGAAAGCATCATCAACACGAAACCAATAGATTGAAACCATAAACGAGTCAGCGATTACATGACATGATCCGTTACAACCCCATGGAAAAATGAGAAGATTACCCGTCAAGACGCTAAGCATGATATTCTTAACCATTGAGATATCACGTGTCCCAACACTAAACCTTGCTTCACCATAAAGTGGCATTTCTCCCAATTGAGTACAAAGTCAACCTCCGCACATTTCATGAGAACCTTGTCCAAGTTGGCTAAACAATCCGCAAAAGTTTTCCCATAGACGAAAAAATCATCCATGAACACCTCGACAATCTCTTCAATGAATTCCGAAAACACAGCCATCATGCAACGTTGGAAAGAGGCTGGAGCATTACACAAACCAAAAGGCATCCTTCTATATGCAAATGTTCCATATGGGCAAGTAAAAGTTGTCTTGTGTTGATCTTCTGGGTGAATAGGAATTTGCATGAACCCCGAGTACCCATTGAGAAAGCAAAAATAGGAATGATTTGCTAACCTCTCAAGCATCTCGTCGATGAACGGTAGGGGGAAGTGATCCTTCTTCATTGCTTTATTCAATTCCTGATAATCAATGCACATCCTCCATCCGGTCACGGTCCTTTATGGAATTAACTCATTCTTCTCATTCTTCACCACGGTCAAGCCTCCTTTCTTCGGCACATAATGTACGGGGCTCACCCATTCGCTATGCGGTACTAGGTAAATGATTCCGGCGTCCAATAATTTGATCACCTCCTTCTTCACCACCTCTCGCATGGCATGGGTTAACCTCCTTTGATGGTCCACTACGGGCTTGCATTGATCCTCCATAGGTATGCGATGAGTACAAAAGGCTGGGCTAAGTCCTTTGAGATCATTTATTGAATACCCGATCACCTTCTTGTGCTTCTTCAATAAATTCAGCAACATCTCATTTTCTTCGGGGCTCAACTCGTTGCTCACAATGACGGGATAGGTCTTGTCCGGCCCCAAAAATTCATAACTCAATCCCTAAGGCAAAGGTTTGAGGTCCACCTCCGGCACTTCTGGCTCTTCGGGCTTAATTTCTCCGATATCCTCAAATTTCTCCTCCTCCATGCTTCAATCTTGTGGTTCTAGTCCTTTAGATGCTTCCTCCAATTCTTCGTCTTGCTCATCATTAGGTTGATTCTCCATTGCCCTTTGTAGTGGATCCCTGAAAGTTTCAATAAAATGAAGACTCCCTACCTCTTCGTCATCAAGAGGTAGGGGTAAGGAGTTCCTAGAATCGGGAAGAAAATCGTATGTATGTTTATCTCCATCAAGATTAATCGTTACTTTCCCTTTTCCGGCATCTAAAACAGCATTAACCAACTTTAAAAAGGGTCTACCAAGAATTATGTGATCATATTTATCATAGTAGGCATCAACAATAAAGAAATCGGTTGGTATGCATTTTTTAGAGATGACAACTTCAAGATTGCAAGCAATTCCAAGAGGCCTAACAACTCTACCATCTCCCATGATTAATTTAGTAGAAGTTGGGACTAGGTCTCTGGTATGATTATGAATCTCATCATAAATTTTAGAGGATAAGACACTTGTGCTCCGATGTCACATAAAGCTTTGAATTGAATTCCATTAATCGTGCAACTTAAGTGCGTGGTTGTCTTCTCCTCTTGATCGGACCCTATGGCATAGACTTCAGTGAGGCGAGCGTATGTCGACGCTTCGGGCCTGATCCCCATCACTCTTTTCACCTCGGCTATATGGTCCGGATCCACTTCTACTTCATTAAAGAGCTTTCGAAAAATCTCGTCGATCGTTTCAAGATCATATGAATTTTTTGCTTGCTTCCCCGGCGGGAAATCTACCTCCAAAGCTCTCGCCACCCCCTTTTGGTTGGGGTATGGTCTTCTCTTGTCAAACACTTCCCCAAAATCAATTGGAACCCAATCCATTTGCTCGAACTCCCTCAACGGCTTTGCGCTTGAAATGCTTCTTCCATTCACTTGGCTTGACTTGGCGAAGTCGATGTTTGAGGTAGTTCTTGCTTCCACGTATACTTCTTCTAATTTTTCCGCAATTGGCTCCTCTTTCTTGTGTTCCGGGGTCGGTTCTCTAAAAATTCCAGCAAGTGTTCTCACACTTGAATCACATTCTTGCTTCCCCGAAAGTCGTGTTTCCCAATCTCTTCGCGTGGCTGCCGCCTTGCTGATTTTTGTAAAAGTTGAGCGGCTTCCGTGAGTGTTTTCTTCATGAGATCCCCTCCTGCACACATTTGAACATGTTCCGCGCAAGTAGGAGTCAGGGAAAAGAAAAAAGTGTGCAAAAGTACATCACCGGAGAATCCGAGTCGTGGTCCTTGTTCAATCAACTTGTTGAATCTATTCCACGCTTGGTCTATCCCTTCTTATTCTCCTTGCGTGAAGGTGATCACTTGCCTCCTTAGATGTTGGACTTTACTTATCGAGAAGAATTTTTCCCAAAACTTCCTTGTCGATTGGTTCCAATTCCCTCCAACTTCGAAGGATGCGAATGAGTACCACTTCTTTGCCTCACCGGCAGGTGAGTATGGGAAGAGATTCCACTTGAACCATTCATCGGGGACTCCTTCTTGTCGTACTGTATTGCACAATGTCGCGAAGTGCTTGATGTGTCTATACGGGTCGTCCGCCTCTATCCCTTCGAAAGGATTGGCCGCCCCCATCTCGATGATTCGCAATTTAATCTCATACTTCGTCGCTTCGGGCTTCGAATCCGACTCTTGTACCTTGATGCCTTCACATCGGGGACTAGCGTAATCCCTTAATGATTTCTCCAGTTCTTCCAAAGGACGGTGGGCGAACACCATCTAGACAACAAAAACAAAAACAAAACAAAAGCAGGGGTTTCTAGGAAACAAAGGTTAGATGTTAGTAATCAACAAAAATTAACACAAAATAAAACATAGCAAACTGGCTTGCTCCCCAGCAATGGTGCCAGAAAAAAGGGCTTCTTGACGGTTGATTATCATTGCAAACTTCGATCCGCAAGCGTACAGACAGTATGGGACCCTTCTTCCCTTGAGTGTAAACTCAAGGTTCTTGTCAACTCAAGGAGCAAGGGGATTGCTAGCGTTCAATCTAAAGCTAATCTAGTTGATTAAGACAACCATTAACTAGAGATTAATCTAAGAGCAAACTAATCTTAAAACAAAAAGGTGTGTGAGGTACACTAGATGTAGAGGACACTTTCCCATAGGGTCTAGGATACATGAACATGCAACATCCAAGGAAAATAAAAACCAATCTAATCTATTGAAGGTGTGACCGCGGCTTCACCCTTTTCTTCCTCTTGCACTGTCACTATGCGGAGGCAATCAAGGCAAAACAACGAACGATCACGGTATGTTGAAGGGATCAACGGGAGTAGTGAGATCTATACACCCGAAAAGCACGGTAGCTAGCCTTAAACATGAAAGCATCATCAACACGAAACCAATAGATTGAAACCATAAACGAGTCGGCGATTACATGACATGATCCGTTACAACCCCATGGACAAATGAGAAGATTACCCCGTCAAGACGCTAAGCATGACGTCGTTGATCATGGTAGATGCCTCCTGCGGTGCGTCCTTCAACTCCTGGGGCGCCATGGCAGCGCCTCGACGTCCTCCTTCGCTTGTGGCCACCTCCTTGGACTAGATGAATGTTTCTCCCGAGTGCTCTCCTCGAATCTCTTCTGATCCAACCTCCCTTGATGAATGGATCCTCTCGGGGGTATTTATCTCTGTTTTTGACGAATGGTGACACCAGCTAATACTTAGGGTTGAAGGATCTTCGCGCACAAGAAACCAGGGGCCGAACCGGCGTGGGAAAGTGCCAGGCCGGCCGGCCTGGGTCGACCGGCCTGGGCCCTTCCCGACCCGGTTCGGTCGCCCCTTCCTCCGAGTGGCCCGTCTTGACATTTTGGACTTTGACCCCAATATTTGTGTCTTTTTGGCGTCATCAACCCTACGATAAATATAGGGGGTCTTCTCGTATGAAATCTGATCATAATGTCTTGGTCCTCAGAGATGTTTTGTCATAGCACCTTGGTCCTTGCCACCTTTGGGAGTGAGTTTGCCTTGCACTTGAACACGAACGGAACTCCTCATTTACTCCTTTGAACTCGATGGGACTCCGTCCCTTTAGTCCATGTTTTCCTACAAAAACATCACACTTCCAAATGCACATACAAAGTTGAACTTGTTATATCATTAGTGTGCCTAGTGGCAGGTTAGTACCATGATGAAGTTCAAACTAAAGTGTAACGAACGTGTTTGGAGCACCAAAATTCACCGTCAACAATGGGACGGCGGCTCATGTTGGGGCGGCAGTGTAGGCGTAGCAGGCTTGATGAAGACGGGCAGCGCGGCGAGGTACACAGCGGCGCGGCGCATTGCTCTGCTCCGGCTTTAGCTTCACGCGGACGGCCTCCTCCTCGTCAGGGTGGCTTCGGTTTTGGCGGCTACGGCTCCAGCATGGCGGCGGCATCACGGTGTGCGCCCTCTCTCTTCTCCTCCTCCTTCCTCCTCCACTTCTCCTCTCTTCTCTCTCTCGGCAGCGGAACAGGGGAAAGGGGAAAGTCCCCAAAGGCACTTTGGCTTGCGAAAGGGGCCTCGCCTCTGGGTATAGGGGCTCGGCCAGGATGGCGCAAGGGTAAAGAAGGCGCGGCTGCAGCTATTGGCTGCCACGGCGTCGATGGCCGACGTGGCAACGCGTCTGTGGCTGGCGGGCGCACGGTTGCGTCACAGGGCAGGGGTAGGAAGGGGATTTGGCACGGGCGAAGCGCACGAGGCTGGCCTGACTCGGCGTCTGTGCCAGCCGGTCGGTCGGGGGCCTGTCCCCTCGGCCGAGCGCGCGCGAGCGATAGCGGAAAGGTACGCCGCGGTGTGAACTCGTTGACGAGCGCGGGGGAGATGACGACCGGAGGGCGGGTCCCGCGCGTCAGCTACACGGGTGAAGGGAAACGGCACGGCGCGTTGCTAGGCTGCGCAGCGGGCCGGCCTGCTGGGCTGCAAAGAGAAGGAGGTGCGTGGGGGTTCTCAGGCCAGGAATTGAAGGGGCACCGGTAGACTTCGTCGGTAGGTAGCAGGCTCAAGTTAGAGTTATGTCTTTAAAATAGATTTGAATTTATATTTAACTTTACTATTTGAATTTGATTTATTTCAAATTCAAAACACACTCAAATAAATCCAAATAAAATCCAGAAAAATCCAACTCACATATTTATACCATAATTTGAATTTATATTTTTATATTGGGTTTTATTTGTAGAGAATTGAAGGGAGAGGCTAGCAAATTGGTTTAAAACTTGGTAGCACTCAACAAATAATAAAAAGTTTTAAATTTTTCAGAAAATCACACCTTGCAAAAATCCGGGATGTCACAATCACCCTTGATTCATTGATTGTTTTTGCATTGATATATTAATTTTGCAAATTACCTTCAGAAAACACATGTAAGATCCTTCTTCAGAAGTATAGACACATCTATATATATTAGTAACTCTCTTCTCATAGCCATTACAACTTTGTAAGCCCATCACAGATAAAGCATTCTAATTCTTGCTTCCAAGGATAATACTCTTGGAAAAGTCAGTTGCAGGCACTTCTTGGCAAGGACCAGGCTTTTCTACATTGTAAAACTCATCATCAGAAGTACCCCAATGGGTTGATCTCTGAGTTAAAACGAAATTATTTTACAGTTAAACTGAACATCAGAATAATAGCTCTAGAAAGCATAGAATGCAGGATATTACGCCCATGATCTGATTATTTATCTTGTATCCTAGGCATACCAGAGCATCTCCAAGAGTCTGCTAAAAATTCTTCCCCGAAACTATGTATTAGGAACTTTGCTAATAAAACTTTCTCCCCAAATCATGTCTTCCCACAGCAGATCCCTAATAATCAATTCCCCTAATATTTTGAAACTCGCCGCCCAGCCAGGAGACCCACATGTCATAGAGAATAGAGTTGGTGGTCCACAAAAATTACTAAGTCGGTGGGGGTAAGACCGCCCCCACGGTTTTCATTAAGAGAAGAAAGTCTCCTACCGACTTAGAAAACCTCCAAACCCCGGCTTCACTAGCGAGGGGATTTTTTTCGAAGATAAACTCAGATGAGGAAAATCTGCGCCGAGTGAGTCTCAAACCCAGGGTGTGAGCGCTACATCCAGCTGCTCCACCAACCGGGCTAGTGCCTGTCCTCTAGAGTTGGTGGTCCACATGCCAGCAGATAAGGTTGAGCTCTCCTCTGAGCTCCGAGCAAACGAGCAAGTAGCCTCCGTGGCTCCGCCGCCTGTCAAGAACTTCACACGGTGGCACGAGCAGCTAGTTCCTGTTAGGAGTCCGTTGAGCTCCCCATTGGCAACGGGCAGATCCGTGCTGCTGTCAGCCTCCGCCTCATCTGCCTCGATGACCCCTCGCTGAGCAGGAGGGCCTGGCTGGTATGGAAGCAGTCGACCACATGCCCCTCTCCGCCGTCACTTCGGGCTGCGTCGAGGCTGCCAAGTGCTGTCGTGGCAGACCTTGTCGTCTCCATGAATTGGCGCAGACGGTCAAAATGAGAGGAGTTTCTCCGTGAGAAAGGATGAAACGCGCGGGAGGAACGCCTCGGAGGCGATTGGGGAGGGGAGACGCCAATGGGGAACTGTTGGAGTGGTGGTTTTCTGTTTTTCTTCCTAAAACATGTTTTCGGGAGGGAGGCGACTACATGGAGAGGCCTCTTCATTTAGTCATACATGAAGATCCCTCCTAAGTTACTTCCCGCGACACAAAATTACTTCCCTCGTTGAAAGAAGCACACAAGAGGAAGTAACTTAGATGGTTATTCATCTTGCATTATTAATTAGTCGGTATCAGCAGCTCCCAATAACGGCATGCATCTGAATCACATTGAAACTAACTTGATTTTAGGTTCAATGTTATAGAAAGTAACTAGGATACTTATCTGCACATTCAGGAAGTAACTAGATATGTTGTGCTAATCTGAATATTAAGAAAATAATTAGGCATGCATTTGAATAATATAGGAGGTAACTTGATTTCAGGTTGAACTGTTGAAGGCTGTAGAAAGTAATTAGGATACTTATCTGCACATTCAGGAAGTAACTAGATGCGCATTTGAATCATATCAGAAGTAACTTTGTGTCGCGGGAAGTAACCTGAGAGGGCTCTCCATTTAAGCCTAAATGGAGAAGCCTCTCCGTTTAGATTTTCCGTTTCGAGAGATTTTAAGAGTTCTTTTGGAGTTGCTCTAAATTAGCAATGCTGAAGGTCATAAATATTACCATTGACAGAACATTATGAAGCATCTATTGTCTAAAAAGAATAAAACAAAGCTTTTACAGAGCATCAAAGTCAACATTCAATCTGCAACAATTAGGACTACAATTGGTCATACTTACAATCTAGATCACTGAAAATGACATTTAGGGAATGAAATTCAGAAGGGAATTGGATGGAAAAAAATGGAAACCGTAGGACCAAACTCCTCACCAGAGAAAGCCTATCCCAAATCCATGGCTCTCTGCAAAATCAAGGATACTGATTCATATACCTGTCCTTCAGCGATGGCACTGCACAATGCACAATCAAATGGTATATCTGTGGCCGAAGCTCTGAACAATGCAATCCATGGTTGATTGCTGCCAGGTCGCCCGGGGGCATTCGGGAAGGGGAGCGGTGCTCGGGCTGCGGGGGAACGGGAGTACAGCGTGGCGGGCAGGGAAAGCTGGTGCGCCGTGGCATTAAAAAGCATGATGTGGATCTCGGTGGATGGCAAGTGTGGTGGGAGCAGTGGGCTTGGCCGCCATTGCCGCCGCCATCAACATCGTCGTTGTCGCTGTGGAGAGACGTCGCGATCGCGACGCGGATGGAGAGGGCAACGGGGATGGAATATGTAGTAGGGAGGGGCAGATGTGGGGCAGCTGCATCGACGACAACACTCACGACGCCGTGGTGGATTTGGGGAGCGAGATGGCACGATGGAGCCGCCGCGGGTCGGGGAAGCAGGACCGATGCGTGGGATTTTGGGTGCTAACCTAGAGAGGACGCCGGGGAAGGGGACGACCTCGCCGGTCGCGGCGGTCGACGAGGGCCATACAGAATTAGAGGAACGCCGCGGAGAGGTCTGGCGATAAGGAGCGGTGTTCGGATGTTCGGGTCAGAAATTTAGGCATGATAACAAAAAATAACAATTTACAACGACTGGGAAGGGGATTTTTTTGGGACAAGGCAAAGTGGGCCCAACGAGTACATGGCGCGGGTAAGGTAGAGGTGGGTGAGAAAAAATTTGTTTTTTTGGCAGAATCATCCTCTAAATTGCGATCCACTTCTCAATCTATGGGTCTTCCACCCTATCCACTTCTCAATTATATGACAGGTGGATCCGGCGTAAGAGCAACTCCAACAGCTTTTTTATTTTTGCTAGGTAAATTTGAAGATTTAGCTCTTTGTAAAAATAGAAAACTTCGTAATTTTATTAAGTAATCCAACAGACTAGTTATTTTTTATTTTCTAAATTCCACCAACAACTCACTGACCCGTAGGACCCATCTGTCATCTCTATCTTCCCTCACCTCTGTCGCAGGGGGTCACGAGCCTGCCGCTGGCGCGCAGGTGGCAGCTCGCCGGAGCTTCGCCCGATTCGAGCTATACTCCGCTATTTTCAAATCCGAGGGCATGGTTAGAGAGAGAAAGGAGAGGGGATTCGATTTTGGAGCTTGGGTTGCTGCGGAAAAAGGAGGGGACCATGGGCGGCCATGGGGGCGGCCGGCGAGCTCGTGGGGAGCTTTGCTCGGTTAAGGAAAGCGAGGGGTGAGGCTTGGGAGAGGTAGAGGATGGTGTGGGAGTGCTCAACGTCGAAGCAATTGAATCAAGATGGACTGATGGAGGAGATCGACGACGGCGTTCGTGGCTCTAGCACCGGCGGCCATGGCGCACGGGACCTCGAACCAGGGGTTGTGCAGATCCCGCGACACAACCTCCGTGCAGGGGAGCTCCACTCCGGTGGCGGCGCTGCAAACCAGCGGCCCCAGCCTCCGCGAGGGGGAGCTCGACCCCAGAGGCGGCACCGGCGAGCACGCAGCCCCGGCCTCCGCGCAGGGGAGCTTGAACCGGGGGCTGCGCTGGCGAGTCTGCGCCTCAACCGAGGAGCTTGACTCTGGGAGCGGTCAGAGCCTCCGCGCGCGGCAGGAGCGATAGCGAGGCCGACGCCTTTTCCATCTTTGACGAGCGAACGAGAGGATTTTGCGAGCAAGATGACGAGGTTGTATTACACCGAGTCTGTTGGAAACAAATATTATCATCATTTTTTTTTACCGATACAAAGCAGTTTAAAGGGTCTCTTGGAGTTGCTGTAAGGGGTACAATGATTTTCAATTGTTTTCGATCTTTATAGTATAGATAGAAAAAAACATATTATCCTTACTGTTAACATGTGAGTAGTAGGATAATAATCTCGTATTTGTAAACCATATGTCCATTTTTATTTTATGGTCTGTTTGTACTTGTGCCATTCTGATCCTTTATATTTGTAACAAACAACATAAAATCCGCATGACATATTTCTGCCATAAATTTTTGGAAGAGACAAAAAATGCCTACGTTTGAATTAAAAAATCACAGACCAAACCGATTAAAATGCTCGAGCAATTTGTCAAAGTTACCTACAACTAAAAATATAAAACATTTACTATTCAACTTAATTGTCCTGCACCCTTAAACGCATTTCACCACTATTGAAGCAATTCATACTCAATGCATGCATTAGTCCTGGGTGATTTTAAAAAAAACGGACATAAGCAAGTTACTCTAATATATATAGTTAGGCCCTATTTGGATGGGAGTTTTGCTTATTTTAACCAATCTAAATTAAGTCTCAATAAGTCACTTTAGTACCAAACATGGTGACGTATTGAGGAATTAAATTTAGTCTCAATCCATAAGCCAATAAGTCACCAGAAGGTTGCTTATTGAGGCTAAATGAGTAGATGCTCTCTCATTTGTTGTGGTCCCCTATAGTACTTTAAGTCTCATAAATCTCATAAACCAAACAGATATGAACTAAATTTAGCAACTCTGGAAAGAGAGAAACAAGACTAATGAATCCAAACAGAGTCTTAGTTTTTACTTTCTCGGACATGTCAAGAAGGATGACCATGTCCAAGGAAAGGTCCAAATTTATTTGCATGCAAGGGCGGACTTATGTTGATGCCCATGTATTCTCGGAAATACCCAATTATTTTTACAAAAGAACAAGTATATTTAGAGTTTATACACATATACATATTATACATATTTAATTCCTTGAGTCAGATACATAGCCCTACAACGTTTCTTTTTGAACAGGAATACCCAAACTTTCAAATGCTGACTCCGCCACTAATGCAAGCGCCCTACCAAATATACTTGCAAGCAACTAAACTGAACGGCATGTCAGCATGCAGATGGGGACAGATCGTAGAGGTATTTATGTCCATCCATAGCTCAAACACGTCACTAGAAACTCAAAAGATGGCTATACCATGGGGAAAAAATTGAAAGCTGAAACTAGTTGCTAATAGTTTTCGGAGAAATAATTGTTAAACATAATCAGATGAGATCTTGTTTTGAATTACTACTCATCACACGAAGCTGTAGCTCGGTTGGTAGACGTTGCAGATGGGCACGCCACCGGTCTGGGTTCGAATCCCATCGAACGCAGGCTTATCTCAGCGGGGATTTATTCCCCGAAAAAATATCCTCTCGCCGGTGAAGCCGGGAGGAGGCTTTCTTCTCTTAATAAAAACCGTGGAGACGGTCTTACCCGCACCGACTTAGTTTTTTTTCACACGAAACACGCTGGTGCCATCGGTCTCAAATTTAGATGTCCGATTTTAACACTACGCCCGATTTGCATAGTACAACGGCATTATCCATTTTGGCGGTACCCCTTTTTGGCTTGCAAGAGCAGATATCACTATTCACTAGATCTTAGTGTTTTTTTTGAATTACACAGTACAACGCAGACACTCACAACACGCACGCACACTCACCTTTATGAATGCACGTACGCTAACCCTACCCCTATGAGCACCTCTGAAGGACTGAGCACCGGCAGATATGGAGATTCCCGAAGTCACCACTGGCGCCTCGTCGTCGACGAGAACGTCACTTACCACACTACAAAAAATCTTGTGGTCTATGACGAAATCGTCATGACTGTAAGTGTTTTAGACACCGAGCCTACGACGGGGTACCCGAAGTAGTAGATTGTGCGGTGGGGCTCGCCGAGATCAGGAACACGATGGTGAGACACGGGGCACACAATTAGACAGGTTCGGGCCGCAATGTGCGTAATACCCTACGTCCTGTATGCTGCGTGGCTCTGTATTGATTACGTATATTTTGAGAGGGGTCCCTGCCTCGCCTTATATGCCACGGGAGGCAGGGTTACAAGTCGGATTGGTACAAGGGTACTATTCGAGTAGGACCCGGAGTAGCCTATACAAGGTATGAAAAGTTATCCTAGTCTTAGTACAAGTCCTTGTCCGCCTTGTCTTGCCTTGTGGTCCACGGTACCAGCACCGTGGCCCACTAGTCGAGTAGTCTGGGTGTACAAAAACTCATCTCCCGGGTATGGCCCACAATGTGTTGGTGGGCCCAGGGATGCCCGGTCGACAAGCCCCCGAGTACTTTGTAGTCGAGTGCAATGCTCCAAGTAGTCTTGAAGGTCTCCACGAGTAGTTCCCAAGCGTCCCCGAGTTCTACAAGCTTCAATTTTCAATATTACTTGAATCATCACGAGGCTGGAAGGTACTCCAGCTAATTCCACGAGTAGTCTTGAAGTCTTCTCGAGTTGTTCCCAAGCGTCCCCGAGTACTTCCCTTGAAGATCTTCAATAATACCCGCTTCGTTTTTGAAATCTTTGCATCAAAGATCCATATGGAAATGCGATTACTGAAATCGCATTCCATATGGAATGTAGCCCCCGAGCCTTAGTTCGAATCCAAGATTCAAGCTGAGGGTCAATCATCTATTCTTTGATCTTGCTCCGAAAAATCCGTAGACAATCCGAAGAAATAATATAGGAATGCGATTTGCAAAAATCGCATCCTATATGGATGTAGCCCCCAAGCCTTAGTTCGAATTGTCAATTCAAGTTGAGGGTCAATCAGTAGTCTTCGTCAAATAATCCTGTAAAATCCTGAGAAAAACTGAAGGACACGTGGCACGGAGCCCCCGAGCCTTGAGTCGAGTACTTTCTCGAATTAAAGGATCCAATCTGACTGTAGAATAGTGGCCTGAATTCAGTGAACTGTAGCTCAGTGAAATCCAATTCCATGGAGTAGTCGAGCCCCCGAGATAGAGTCGAGCAGGTCTTGGATTTTAGTCCTCTGACTTAGCCAAAATTTTGCCTGTGTGAAACCAATCTATTGAATACGAAGGGTCACCAGGTCGAACCGTTAGGGTTTTGGTTTTATAAATACCCGAAGGGGTATCCCTTAGGGTTTCACTGCTTCCATTCGCCCTTAGATCCAGAACGCCTTAGCATCCATAGCCACCGCAGAGTTCGAGCGCCCGTATTGCCAAGAGTGCACACCTCCATCCCTTCGCCGTCCTCCAGCCAATGCGAAAGAAGACCCTCGTGACAGGAAGGATGAAGCCTGCGCCATCCAAGGGGCAGAAGAGGAAATTCGGCCGTGGCAAAAATGAGTTGCCGGAGCCAAAGTACAAGACGGTGGTCATCACGAAGCCCCCGAGTTAGGCTGTCTCTTGGAAGAAATCCAAGATGAGGGAAGAAGATATCCAATACCTCGAACCCGGCGGGTTGCTGTGAGAGAAGGCGATTGCCGGCTGGAGTTCTGCTGCCGGTGATGCGTGGCCGATGGAGAAGAGTCCGGATGAAATCCTAATGTTCGGGCACTTCGTCGAGCGTGGGTTGACGCTGCCGTCGTCAGATTTCTTCCGCGGCTTCCTCGACTTCTTCAAGCTGGAGCATGTACATCTCAACCCCAACAGCATCTTCCAGATTGCAGTGTATGTGCACTTCTGCGAAGCCTTCCTCGAAATCCGCCCCCACTGGGCTTTGTTCAGGAAGATCTTCCGTTTGAAGCCGCACCCAACGCCAACTTCCCAGTTGTAGTCGGTGGAGCTGGTGTGCAGATGCACCAAAAAGCGCAAGAGTTGTACTTCAAGTACGACTTGATTGACTCCAATCAAGACTGGAAGAACAAGTGGTTCTATATCGAGAACGCCCCGCCTCAGCTGCCAAAGCCAAGCATGTTCGCGCCAGTATACGACAGGCTCTGGAAGGATGAACCAACGATGCAGGAGTGCATCCAGATCCCCGAGTTGCTGGCGAAGATTGCGCAGAAGAAGGCGCAAGGCTTGACAGCTGAACGAGTAGCCTTCAGCTTCATGAAGCGACGGGTACAACCCTTGATGCAACGGGAGCATCTTGGGTTCGAGTACACTAGAGCTGACGATGGCTCAAGGCTATCTTCAGAAGAGATCAGCGATGATCTTGTGATGGAACAACTGCAGAAGATATTCAAGAATCTTCACGGAATTCCTGCAGCCGTCCAGGAGTACAGTGTTGACAACCCTCCGTGTCTGGTGAGTCTCCAAGTACTAGCCCCCGAGTACTTGTTATAAGTAGTTGTGTAGCTAATTTTTGTCTTGTTTCACAGGAGGATGTCTTGAAGTTTGTGTCTGACCCTCCTCCTCGCCCTGAGGACCCACTGCAAGTGCCGGAGGAAGAAGCAACAGGAGTGGAAGCTCAAGCCCCCGAGAGTAGTCAAGCTGCTCAAGGGGAAGAAGAAGAAGAAGTCTTGGTGGAGGACGTCTCCTCAAGCGATGATGACGGCCAAACACTTGAACAATGCTTTGAAGTGAAGGGCCGTTATGGATACTCTGGGGCGCCCATCCCCAGTGGCCTCGCTGCGGGATCATCAAAAAGACCAGCATCATCTCTCGCAGATGATGTGACCCTGCCGCCGCGAAAGAAAAGGACCACGGTGGGGAAGCGGGTCGTAAAGAAGATGACAGGCCTCCCCGCCATTACAGTAAGTGTTGGAGAACCAATAAGTAGTCGATTTCATATTGAGTACTTGTTCTCTGCTGTAATGTCTTGATTTTTGACTTGCGCAGGTTATCGAGAGTGCAGCCAATGTACTCTCGAGTAGCCCCCCAAGAATATAATAGAACCCGAGGTGGTTCCAGCGTCAGCCGTGGAAACGGTGACGTATGAGCAACAAGAAGGCACGGTACCAGAAAGTGTGCCGCCGGTGGAGAGTGTGCCAGAGGTGCCGGCGGCGCTTTCTTTCTTCGACATGCTAGGGCCGAAGGTCTCGGTGCCTCGAGCTGCTCTGTAAGTACTCGAGTACTTATTAATATTATATACTCTACTTTTGCTGACCAACTTGTTGATGCAGAAAATCCACTGATGTGAAGTGGGGCGCCTCTGGAAGTGGTGCTGCTGGAGGAGACCAAACTCCTCAAGAGCAACAAGAAGACGTACTTCCAGAGCGCCAAGAAGTACCCGCAGAAGCTGAAGCTGCCCAAGCATTACGCACCCTCTGGAGTGATGTGGTCAAGGCAGCGGTAGAGGCAACTTCCAGGCCCAGGGCTCAACAACTTGAAGATATTGAAGCCGTGGTAAACGAGGCCCTGGAGGTTGATCCTGAATTCGTCCTGCGCCACGAAGAAGTCCCAGCAGCTGAAGCCCCCGTGCATCGTGTTGATGCACAACTGGCGCTGGAAGACAACCCAGAGAACCGCATGGTGCCTCATGAGCCACTAATTGAAGACCCGGCTCCTCTGCGCAGTGCTGCGAGGTACTCTGCAGCCAGCACAAGTACCCAGTCCATGGCCGAAGACATGATGCCATATGATGACTCATGCTTGGACGAGGACAACTTGCATGCACATGCAGAGATGTTCCGCGGTGTAGAAAAGCTCCTTGCGGTAAGTTCATGTAGTCTCTTGTAGAGTAGTCGTAGTCACAGATATCTTGTCTCTGACTCATCAATTATTTTCGCCCTTGCAGGAAGTAGTCAAGCAGTCGAAACGCAAGACTTGCCGGCTTGAGCAACATGCGGCTGACATTGAAGAGGTCACGCGGCTCAGAGAAGAACTTAAGCAGCAGAAAGCTTTGTCTCTGAAGCTGCAAGAGAAATTTGATGCCAACACCGCTGAGTACCACAACGAGATCCAGAAGCTGACGGCGAAGAAGGATGATGTTGTAGGTAGAAACAAGTCTCTGCGCCTAAAGAATAAAGGTAATCTCCCTTTCTGAAATCATTGTTGAGTACTTTTGTTCTTGCACACCGCATTTGATAAGTAGCCTTGATCCTTTGCAGAGCTGACGGAAGAGGTCGACAAGTTCAAGAACAAGGCGCTGGACTGGCAGCTAGCCTTTAACCGCGAAGAATCAGCTCATATGGATCTGAAGGAGGACTATAAGGTGCGGTGCTTCGAACTTGAGCGTGAAATGGAGATCCGCATTGCCGGCTGGACTGATTTGCTGACTTGCATGTAGTCGCTCAAGACCAAGATCGAAGAAGCCGAAGGCCTGCGCTCAGAGCTGAAGGCCTTGACGGAGGCGGCCGAGCCAGTGGCAAATCTTTTCGAGCCCAGAGTCGCTGGAGTTCAGCCTCGTCCACTTGCAGAGAGGTTCAAAGACACGCCGAAGAAGATTCTGGAGTATGCTCAAAGGCTGGCCTGCACGATCCCGAATCAAGTCTTGAGCTTCATCAAGTCTTTCTACGCCGAGGCGGATCTCACGGTCATCATGAATGGCAGATTTGGAGATTGCACCGACGATCGGCTCAACGAATTGATGCAACAGACTTCTCCAATCGCGGAAGCAGTCTCCAAGTTCATCGATCTCCGTTAGATGTACCTGTAGAGTAGAAACACTAGGGAAAAAACAAGTGTAATCTCGAACAAGTGTTTATGTAATATAATTGAAAACTTGAGTAAGTCAATTATCTGGATCCCTTTGTATGCTTATGTGTTGGCCAAGTACCCGAGTTGGTATTGAGTGTGTGGCTGCAAAAAGAGATACGATACACGAGTAGAAATACTCAAGTGTATAAATGTTCTGAAGAACATTAGCTTAATCATGATGAGTTGAATACCTTTAGCTGTAGCAGCGTAAAAGAAGCCTTTGTCATGAAATAAACTAAGAATAGCAACAAGTCGATGTAAAGTAGCGACTTGTACTAAACACATTGTACAGAGTTTACAATGTCTTAAGTACCTCTGAGGCTGACTAGCCTTGTGAGAGAGTACTCGAAAAGAACTTATTCATAACGAGTTGAACACCTTAGCTGTAGCAGCGTGAAATAAGGCTTTGTTATGAACAATTAAAGAACAGTAACAAGTCAGTATAGAGTAGCAACTTTATTACTGAATACATTGTACAGTGTTTATAATGTCTTAAGTACCTCTGAGGCTATGAGCCTAGTGAGAGAGTACTCGCAAGAATGTTCTGAAGAACGAGTAAGACCGTAGGGGACAGTGTGATGAACTCATCCTTGCTGTAGCAGCAACTTGTATGAGAGTTCCACTGAGACCCTACCAGAAGGGTGTTACTCTAGGCCGAAGCCTCTTATTGAAAAATAGGAACATGGACAGCATGTGCTACTTATTGCCCTATACGATACAGGATCGTCTGGAGAGAGTTATCATGACTCCCTACGAGGTCGCAGAATGAGACTGCCTGGAGAGGGTTAATGAAGCCCCCTACGGGTGCTCGCAGCTGAAAGCCACGAGAAGATACAGCCGAAACTGTCTGGAGAGGATTATCTTGATCCCCTACAAGTGGTGACAACCGTAGCTGTCTGTTGAGTGGTTGCAACGGAAGCTGCCTGGAAAGGGTTGATGATACCCAATACGAGTTGTTTTACAGCCGTAGCCGTCTGGAGAGGGTTGCTGAGACCCCCTACGGGTAGAAGCGACAAAGCTGGTCGATGTTCCAAGAGTTGTCGACTTCCTCGCCTTCTAGAGTTTGAAGACGATATGAGCCTGGGCCAGTAACCTTTGCAACAGAGAAAGGACCTTCCCATGGCGAGTTGAGTTTGTGTAGTCCTGCCGTATTCTGGATGCGACGAAGGACTAAGTCACCAACGTTGAAGGAGCGTTCCTTAACGTTGCGGTCATGATAGCGGTGAATCCTCTCAAGGTATCGAGCGGATTGAACAAGTGCGTTGCAGCGAGCTTCCTCGAGACTGTCGACATCTGTCTGTCTTGTTTCTTCAGCTACGCCTTCTTCGTACTGATCAGCCGTCGGAGAACGCCACATGACATCAGCAGGCAAAACGGCTTCAGAGCCGTAGACCATGAAGTAAGGTGACTGCCCTGTGGGGGTAGTAGGCTGAGTGCGTAGCCCCCAGAGTGCATTGGGTAGTTCCTTGATCCACTTGCTGCCCTTGGTATTTGCAGCATCGTACAGTCGCTTCTTGAGAGCATCATGTATCATCCCGTTGGCGCGTTCCACTTGGCCGTTGGCACGTGGGTGAGCGACGGAGACGTACCGGACGTCGATTCCACTATTCTCGCAGTACTCCCAGAACTGGTGATTATTGAAATTCGAACCCAGGTCTGTGATGATACGGTTAGGGAAACCATAGCGATGTACGATTTCATACAAGAAGTCGAGGACACGATCAGCCTTGGGACAGGTGACAGGCTTGACCTCAATCCACTTGGTAAACTTGTCGATAGCCACCAGAACTCTGTTGAATCCCCGTGGCACATTTGGGAAATGACCAATCATATCCAGCCCCCAGCAAGCGAAAGGCCAAGTTGGTGGTATCGTGATGAGCTTGTAGGAAGGAACGTGTTGTTGCTTGGCGAAGAATTGGCATCCTTGGCACTTCTTGACTAGTTCCTCTACATCAGCAAGAGCTGTAGGCCAGTAGAAAGCATGTCTGAACACTTTTCCCACCAAGGTGCGGGAAGAAGCGTGATTGCCACAGATTCCTTTGTGTGTCTCCTCCAAGATTTCCTTGCCTTCTTCGCGAGAAACGCACTTCATGAGTATATCAGAGCTTGCGCCTCGCTTGTAGAGTTGATCTCCGACTAGAACATAAGCCTTGACACGGCGTGAGATGCGCTCGGCTTCTGACTTGTCTTCTGGAATCAACTGATGTTTAATGTAGTCGATGAAGGGAGTTCTCCAGTCCACATCAATCATAAGCACTTCTCGATCAGGTTGAACTGAAGTAGTCGTATGTGCAGATGATTGCTCCGGAATTGATGGTCTGTGGAGTTCATGGACGAAGATTCCAGCTGGTACTTGAGCTCGTGTAGACCCCAGCTTCGACAAGACATCCGCAGCAACATTGTTGTCACGGACTACATGATGGAACTCGAGACCATGGAATTTGTTCTCAAGTTTGCGTACTTCCTGACAGTACGCATCCATATTCTCAGCATTACGATCCCATGAATCGTTGACTTGATTGATGACCACCAAAGAGTCACCATAGACGAGTAGTCATGTAATGCCAAGAGAGACTGCAAGGCGAAGACCATGCAGTAGAGCTTCATATTCAGCTTTATTGTTTGAGACCTTCCAGAAGATCTGTAAAACGTATTTGAGTTGCTCGCCCTTGGGAGAAATCAGAAGTACTCCGGCACCAGCACCTTCCAATTTGAGGGAACCGTCAAAGTACATGACCCAGTGTTCTGGACGCTCAATTGGAGTTGGGACTTGATTTTCCCTCCACTCAGCCATGAAATCAACCAAGGCTTGAGACTTGATAGCAGTGCGAGACTTGAACTCGAGCGATAGAGCGCCAAGCTCTACAGTCCATTTAGAAATCCTTCCTGTGGAATCCCGATTGAGCAATATTTCGCCAAGCGGGTAGCTGGTAACCACAGAAATCTTGTACTCGTCAAAGTAGTGGCGGAGCTTCCGTGAAGTAATCAGAACCGCATAGAGTAGCTTCTGTACCAGAGGGTAGCGAGCCTTGGACTCTGAGAGTACTTCACTGATGAAATAGACAGGCCTCTAGACAGGGTAGCCATGGCCTTCTTCCTGCCGCTCAACGACAATAGCAGTACTGACGACATTAGTAGTCACAGCAATATAGAGCAAGAGCTCTTCATTGGGCAGAGGAGCTGTGAGGACTGGAGGCTTGGATAAGAACTCCTTGAGCTGAGAAAGAGCTTGATCAGCTTCAGTTGTCCATGTAAACTTCTCTTGCCGCTTGAGTAACTTGAAGAAAGGTAGACCCCGTTCTCCAAGTTGTGAGATGAAGTGATTGAGTGACGCCATGCAACCAGTAAGCTTCTGGACATCTTTGATAGTAGTCGGAGCTTGCATGTTGGAGATGGCAATAATCTTCTCGGGGTTTGCTTCGATGCCACGATGACTGATGATGAACCCGAGTAGTTTTCCAGATGATACACCAAAGACGCATTTATTGGGGTTGAGCTTCCATTGGTACTCGCGTAGCGAAGCGAAAGTTTCCTCAAGATCCGTGATAAGCATGTCTGGATTCCTAGTCTTGACAACGACGTCATCCACGTATGCTTCCACGTTCTTGTGAAGCTGCTTCTTAAAGCACGCTTGGATAGACCTTTGATATGTAGCACCAGCATTTTTCAACCCGAAGGACATTGTTGTGTAACAATAAGCACCAAACGGGGTGATAAATGCGGTCTTCTCTTGATCAGATTCCTTGATTGCAATTTGATGATAGCCAGAGTAGCAATCCAGGAAACAGAGTAGAGCACAGCCCGCCGTAGAATCAATGACTTGATCAATCCGCGGCAACCTGAAAGGATCCTTGGGGCAATGCTTGTTGAGATCAGTGTAGTCGACACACATCCTCTAATCGTTAGAGTTCTTCTTTCTGACGAGCACAGGGTTAGCGAGCCTTTGCGGATGAAAAACTTCCTGGATAAAGCCAGCCGTGAGTAGTTTGGCAAGCTCTTTCTTGATAGCAGCCCTGCGGTCATCAGCAAAGCGACGAAGATGTTGTCTCTTGGGGGTAGCGTTAGGATCGACGTTGAGTGAGTGCTCAATCAACCTCCTGGGCACACCTGGAATGTCAGATGGCTTCCACGCAAAGATATCACGGTTAGCCCGAAGGAAGTTGACGAGCGCGTCTTCCTATTTAGGATCAAGCTATGCACTGATCATGGTCGTCTTGCTGCTGTCACCAGTACCAAGGTCAATGGCTTTGAGCGGGACATCACCAGACGGTGTAGGCTTGTTGTTGTTGTTTGTCTTCTCAGGAACCTCCAGCTCGCTCGGAGCAAGCTTTTTAGCAGCAGTGAAGACTTCCATCATTGTATTGGGTACTTGAGTAGTCGAAGCAAGTTCTACGGCTTCTGTATCGTAGTCATAGGAACGCTTCAGATTCCCTTGCAATGAAAGAACTCCTTTGGGGCTCGGCATCTTGAGAACCAACTACACATAGTGCGGGATAGCCATGAACTTAGCGAGACCAGGCCTGCCGAGAATAGCATGGTATGAAGTCTCGAAGTCAGCAACCTCAAACTTGATGTACTCGGTGCGGTAGTGATCCTTGGTCCCAAAGATTACGGGTAGTACAACTGAACCCAAAGGAACAGCTACGTTGCCTGGGATGATACCATAAAATGGTGAGTTGGTCTTGGTAAGCATATTGGTGATATCCAGGCCCATCTTCTTCAAAGTCTTGGCAAACAGGACATTGAGACCGCTGCCACCATCAATGAGAACCTTGGTAAGCCTGGAGCCTGCCACCACTAGATCCAGAACGAGAGGATATCATCCCGGCTCAGAGAAACTAGTCCATTGATCCACCCTTGAGAAGGTAATGGGGGTTTCAGACCACTTAAGAAAAGTGGGAGCTACTGGTTGGATGGACATAATCTCTCTGAGAGCTAGCTTCTGCATGCGCTTGGTTGGAATACCACCAAATATGACATTGACAGTGTTGGAGGGGTTCTGAAACCCAGTGTCTTTGTCTGTGTTAGCCTTCTTCCCCTTGTGTTTGCGGAATCGCGGGTTTGGGTGCGTTGGTTCGGGTGTGTTCTTCAACGCACGTCGAAGTTGGTAACACTACTCTGTAGTATGATCGCCCTCTGGGTGCCATGGGCATTTCTGCTTGGTCAAAGTTGCCCAGTGAGGATCATCTTCAGGCTTGGCGGTAGTTTCCATGGCTGCAACAGTGTTCTCGGGCTTGCGCTTATGATTGGGATTGCTCGAGTAGTTATTCTCCTGGTGGTTGCCCTGCTGTTGCTTGCCACTGCTGCTTCCTCCAGCATTATTGTTGTTGTTGTTGTTTTGGTTGTTGCGAAGGTGCTTGAACCGATTCCGAGCCTTGTCTTCCTCGTCCGCCCAGTGAGTGATCATCTCCTTGAGCTTGGTGATGTTGGCTGGGCGAGCGCGACCGAAGTCTTGGAAAAGCCTATCATCATAGAAACCATCCTAGAAGGTATCTATGACTTCTTTCTCGGCGACGTCAACAACAGTAGCCCTTTTCTCAAAGAAGCGGCGCATGTACTCACGAAGAGTCTCACCTTGTTTTTGCATGATCAGGGCAAGGTCCATCCCGGTGCCATGACGACCCAAAGAACCCGCGAAGTTGTTGGTGAAGCGATGCTTGAGTTGTCCCCAGTTATCGATGGAGCCACATTTGAGAGACTCAAACCATGTGAGGGGCTCTTACTCGAGAACAAAAGGGAAATAGATACACTTGGTGTCATCATTGCCTCCGGCATTGGAGATGGACAGAGCATAACAGCGCAGCCACTGCCTTGGATCTTGCTTGCCATCGTACTTAGAGATGCCGTAAGGCTTGAATTTCTCTGGAAGGAACAGAGCTTGAAGTCGAGCAGAGAAAGTAGGAAAAGAATCAGAATCATTATCCTTTTGCTTCTCACGCTCAGCGCGTCTGGCGTTGATAGTTGTACGAGCGTCGTAGCGAGAGTCTCCCGACTTGCTGTTGACACTACCATCGTCGCCTTTGCCATTGTTGCTAGCTTCCGGACGTGTGCGTTGAGGAGTGGGAGTGGTACGATGAGCACCTCCACTACTGCCATGGTGACTAGGAGCACTGGTATTCTGACGTAGCATAGTGTAGGCTAGTTCAGCCAGCTTCACGACTTCAGCAGCCGCTCTGTCACGAGGCATAGAGCGACCGAGTAGATTGATCACATTGATAGCTTCCTCTGGAGTACGATATTCACGAGTAGCTACCACATCCAAAGCTTCTTGAAGATTACGGGTAGGTAGAGCTTCCGTGAGTTCCCGACGAAGAGTTGCACAATCAGCATTGCATTGGTGTCGTGCAGTCTTGGCCTCCGCGGTTTCATCAGCGGGAGCATTGGCAGAGAGTTCATCATCAGATACATCATCCGGATAGCGATAATTGGCATGATGCCCTTGCGAATTAGTTGCATCAACGACGAACACTTCTCGATGTGATGAATAAGTACTCGTACTCTGAATGAGCTCAGTATCGGTGTCATAATCAACAAGCTTGACACCTTCCTGGAAAGGTAAGTTGTCGAGACAAGCGATAAAGCGCTCCTGATTATCCAAGGTGAGATCATCAGGCACATGCTCAGGCCAGTAGACGAATCTACCCTCAGGTGTCGATGTGATCACCAGTCCTTGAGCAGGGCCAGACAGTTGTTGTACTTCAACAGAATCCGAACCATAGTCGAACTCGAACTCAGATGAATCCGAAGAGAAGTCGAAGTTGTCATCCGAATCTGAAGAGTACTCGAGCACGATCTTCAGGCCAGGGCACATGAGGCGCTTTAATGCGACTTGGTAAGCAGCACTAATATGGCGATGACCGAAGAGAAGTGGTGCTGGAATGTTATCCAAACTGAGCGCAAGCTGTGAAGCTGAAGAAAGCAACTCAGGCTGGATAGGAGGCGAAGTCGAGTTGTACTCGGACTCTGACTCGAGTTCTCTGAGCGAGTCAGAAATCGAAATTTCACCAAAATTTTTGACGAGTTTCTCCATCGAAGCTTGTGTAAGCGTCAAGGACTTGAGCTTTGACTCCGGAGTTGGCGCTAAGAAATGCAGGAACGATCCGACGCCATCAGCAATGCTAACCCAGGAGCCGAAAACGAAGGTGTCGCCTTGCTTGAAAGCGACGATCGGCTTGATGGTGACGAGAGCCATCGAGTTCGCTAGTGGATCAACGACGAGATCCCCTACCTGGTGCGCCAGCTGTCAGTGTTTTAGACACCAAGCCTACGACGGGGTACCCGAAGTAGTAGATTGTGCGGTGGGGCTCACCGAGATCAGGAACACGATGGTGAGACACGGGGCACACAATTAGACAGGTTCGGGCCGCAATGTGTGTAACACCCTACGTCCTGTATGTTGTGTGGCTCTGTATTGATTACGTATGTTTTGAGAGGGGTCCCTGCCTCGCCTTATATGCCACGAGAGGCAGGGTTACAAGTCAGATTGGTACAAGGGTACTATTCGAGTAGGACCCGGAGTAGCCTATACAAGGTATGAAAAGCTATCCTAGTCTTAGTATAAGTCCTTGTCCACCTTGTCTTACCTTGTGGTCCACGGTACCAGCACCGTGAAACACTAGTCGAGTAGTCTGGGTGTACAAAAACTCATCTTCCAGGTATGGCCCACGTGTTGGTGGGCCCAGGGATGCCCGGTCGACAATGACGAAATCAGAAATCGTCACAGATCAGCGAATAGCCCATTCAGGCTCAAACTGGGCCCGATTTCTATGACGAAAATTTTGTGTTCGTCATAGATTGAAAAATGAGCCCGATTTTTGTGACAAAAATTTGGTGTCTGTCATAAATTGAAAAACGAAAACATCATGGAGTTGAAGCTGATAAAATAAATGTGTACTTGGTTTTACCACCGGCCAACTGCGGCCGCGCTCGGCCGAGCCCCGGCCGATGGTGCCACGCCGCGGCTGAGCCACAGCCGGCAACGCCACGGTCCCAACCGGCCGCAGCCAGCCACGCAACAGCCCCGGCCGGCAGCAGCCAGCAGCGCAACGGACCTGGCCGGCTGCGCCCTGGCCGTGGGTGGCCGCACCAAGGCCCGGTCATGCAGCAGCTCCTCCCGGCTAGCCGTGCCAAGGCCCAGGCAGCAGCCACCAGCCGACTGCGCCAAGGTTTGGCCGGCCGCGCCACGACCCCGGCCGGCTGCGCTAAGGCTTGGCTAGAAAAAATTAAAAATAATTGGCAATGGTGGGATTCGAACTCAGGTCTTGTAGCTGAGATTCCCAAACCTTACCACTACACTACAACATTAGTTGTTACATAATTTGGTATTATACTATTTATACTATAAGGCAAAGGTTATAAATAAAAAAACTTGGTGCAAAGGGGAGGAAGCTGGGATTCGAACCCAGGTGGTGGAGACAAAAGACACAGCACCCTACCACTACGCTGCACCCACGTTAGTGACCAAGTGTGGTAATAACTTCTTTTTAATTGTGTTCATGTTTTATATCAGAAAATAAAAGGAAAGGTAAAATAAAATCATGTTTATGATTTGGAAGGTAAATGTAAGAATGAGTCAACATTTGAGGTTCATATGAGTTAAAAAAAGTTACAAGGTATTAAAATCCTAAAGTTTGACTTTATTTATAAGAAACTATATGAGACATGTATACATTTTATGAACAATGTATACTCCAATTTTTCAAAATCTTACGAAACTTTTATGTCAACCTTGTACATCTATAAAATTAATCTATGCCAATTTTACATAATTTTCGGAGAAATTTTAGATATTATTATCATTATTTTATAATAAGATGGCTAGTAGAAGTTTGAATTTTCCCTATATGTCAATTGAATTTTTCGTCAATCTCCTAGATGTGGGATAGAATAGACCATAGAAGCCTAAATATTTTTTTTGGATTTTTTGAATCTTATTAGAGGTACATATATGTCAATTCGAAATTACTTTTGGTAAACATGCAGAAATTCATTTAAATGATAAAATAGCAAATCTACATGAAAATTCTTGAAACTCTTAGGTGACAACTTATATGTTGTCTATTATATGTGAAAAATAAATTGAGGGCATATAAGATAATAATTTTGCAACTTCCTTCACAAGGGTGTACTCATTAGTGATTTAAAAAAAATAGAAAAATCAACTTTTTGCACAACAAGTGGCAATGAAAACCCACAAATGTTTATACAAGGGTAAATGTGAGATTGTGTATCAATTTTAGTTGTGTATGAGCTATACAAGACTTTAGTTGTTTGAAACTTCAAAGTTTAAGTTGAGTTGTATAAACAATGTGAGAGACCTTTATAGTTTGTGAACTTGTATACTCTGATTTTCGTAAAATCTTATGAAACTTTTTTGTCAAGCTTGTACATCCATAAAATGATTCTATGCCAATTTGCATAATTTTTGAAGAAGTTTTAGGTATTATTATCATTATTTTATAATAAGATGGCTAGTAGAAGTTTGAATTTTCCTTATATGTCAATTGAATTTTTCGTCAATCTCCTAGATGTGGGATAGAATAAACCATAGAAGCCTAAATATAATTTTTTTTAAGATTTTTTCGAATCTTATTAGAGGTACATATATGTCAATTTGGAATTACTTTGGTACATATATGTCAATTAGAAAAAGAAAAAGAAAAAGCTGAGAAGGAGTGGAACCAGGCTTGTTTCTGCCCAAAGGGCCCAACATATCCTAGCCGTCCGTCGGCGATCAAACGTTTCAAATTGATCCCGAGATGAATAAAATGCCCCTGAAACCCTAGCTCGCACGCCAGACGCCTCCCTTCACCTCTCTCCCTCCCTCGATCCGCCTGCCATCGTTCCTACTCTCCCCTCAGATCTACCGGCTGCCCACGAGTCCACCACCCCCTCCCACCTCTCCACCATCACATCGCGCCGCGCGCACGCACCCCGAGAGCTGAATCGGAGCGCGAGGCAGTGCCCCCGGGGCAGATCGAGCCTAGGGCTAGTCTATGGGCGGAGGGGACACCGGCGCTGACCCAGGCGCTTAGTCCGCGGTCGCGCAGGTGACGCTGCACATCCGGTGCACCAACGGCTCCAAGTTCGCCGTGCGGGCCGACCTGGGCGCCACCGTCGGGGCCGTCGGCAGACTTGGAACAAGTGGTAGCGACGCGTGGGCTTCACGGTCAAGATTTTGGTTTTCCCCTTTCAGTGTCATGATTTTGGTTTTCCCCTTTCAGCATCAAGATTTTGGTTTTCCTCATCCGGTGTTCGTTTCCTTGTGTAGTTGTGGAGCTTCCCGCCGCAGCTGGCAGAGGGGTTGCTCTCGGGTGACAGCAGCGTCCAAGTGGAGGCCGTCAGGGAGTTCAGGTGCAACGTCCATTTTTTGTTGCTTCGTCTAACCATCCAAATCCAAATTGCTTAGTGAGAGACATGGGTACCCATGGGTCCCCACCGGCCAGGGTCCCAGAGGCCCCTGTCAAGTGGACCCGACCTTCCAAAAGACCCACCGACCTTACAAGTGGGCCCAGCGACCTAGTCAAGCTCCCGGAAGACCCGCGAAGCCTTGGCGTGCAAGACAAGACACGGCGACCAGGTGCGCCGCCGCCCGTAGACTCCGTGTATCGCGGGATACCCCTTGTAATCCGGGGGATAGATTTCCCACAGTTGTAACCGACCCCGACACGGGTCAACCGACCTGCGCATGCAAACCCTAGCCCGTCCCCCCATATAAGGCGGCCTAGGGCTCCATGCACAGGGACAACTCATCTTCATCCTCGCATAATCCACCACAACTGGACGTAGGGTTTTACTCTCCGGAGGCCTGAACCAGTATAAACCCTTGTCTCCCTGTTCTTCGCCGCCATACTCGCCTAGCTCCGTGTGCACCACGTGCATAACCACCTACGCTCTTAGGTCCTGATCCTCCATTAACCTGCAAACCACTAGGGCAACCCCCTAGCAGATCTGTCCAGGTCTCACCCCCTGATAGTTGGCGCGCCAGGTAGGGGCGATCGGGAACTCGCTGTTCAGCATGGTGGCCCAATCTGGCGTCGTCTTCCCGGCAAGCATGGCGGCCTTCCTCGCCGACCCCGTGGAGATCTGCTTTGGATCCTTCACGGCGACCTTACCTGCCCCGGCAGTCTCGACTCCTCCAGCGACCTCTGAGAAGGTCATCACGGCGCCCGTCGTCGTTCCTGTTCCCGATATAGTATCGGAGACCCACCCGCCCAAACCCTGTGACCTCGTCCAGGGGATGGACAACATCATCGGCTCGATGAGAGAAACCCTGGAGATCTGCGAACGAGCTCAATGCTCGGCGCAGATAGCGTTGCGCCATGACACCTTCCCCTTCGGCCTGAAGTCTGCGCCCAGTCTTCGTCTGAGCCAACTCTCCACGCCTCCTCAGATCCGATCTGAGCGGCGACCTTCGCGCAACCTAAGGCCGGCGCCTCGCGCTCGGCGCGACCCCCTCGACGTGCCCTGCACTTACCACAAAGGTGCAAAGCACACCCTCTGTGGGTGCCGCCTGCAGAAGAAGATCAACAACGAGCTCCCCCGCCGAGCTAAGCGACCTACCCAGTCTCCGGACTGTGGGAAGTTCCAGAAGGTCCGGGTTCGCATCGCCCCGAACGACCCGAAAATCGTCTTCCGTCAGGTGATGGTGATCTCGGAGAACGAGCCACCACGCTTGGGTGCAACCAACTCCCAGGAGGTGGCTCGCATCTAAGCCAACGCCCGCCGCGCTGAGCGACGTGCGGAAGAGCAGCGGCGCGCTTTGCCCTGCGCTCGCGATCTGCGCTTGGAGTTTGAGGAAGCTGGGATCGCGACCTTCAACAGCCCCCAGGCCAACCTGGGCGCAGCCATCACCCGGCTCCAGCAAGTCCAGTTGCCTGAAGCAGAGCAGGCTCTTGCGTACCTCCGGGTCGCTAACGCCCTGATGGAAGAGAAGAGTGCGGCCTCTAGGTCTGCCGCGTCGTCCTCTACTCGCCACTCACGCAGTCGATCACATCAACCTGCGCGTAGTCATCTCTCCCCCGTCCAGGAGGAGGTCGCTCAGCACAACCCTGAGCAACCCGCCCAGCAGCCTGCTGCTGCCCAGGACCTTCACATCAACCTCGACACCAACAGGTGCGCTCGTGACGCCCGCACCGTCGTCGACCAACGCCACTGGGAGTGAGAGGAGCGTGAGCTCCGTCGCCGCCTGGATTACGACCGCGAGTACGACGCCCCTGGCGGCGTCCATCGCATCATGGAGCGCGAGCTCCGCGATCAGCACGAGATCGAGAACCAGCAACGTGCCAAGTACGATGCTGACCACGGCGATCCCGCCATCGTCCAGGTCGACAGGGATCGGTAGCCACGTTCCCAGGTTGTCATCCCAGAGTGCAGCGTCCACTCTGCGCCCCGAGATGCCGCCCCGGCAAGAGGCACCAGCGAAGACCTTGCGCTCAATGCCTTCCCAGTGTTGGATGCCCGCTTCAAGAGGGTGAAGTACCCTAACAACTTCAAGCCCAACATCAAGCCATATGACGGGCGCTCCGACCCCAACATCTGGCTGTCAGCCTACTATGTCGCCGTCAAGGCGGCTTGTGGTGATTTCGACCACATGACGGCCTACTTCCCGTTGGTCATGGGCAAGTCCCCTTCTCTGTGGCTCAACAACCTCGAGCCTGGCAGCATCAAGACCTGGGCCGATCTGTCCCAGGCCTTCACATCGAACTTTCAGGTGACCTACGATCGCCCTGGGAACGCCTTCAGCTTGGGGCGGGTCGTGCAGAAGCCCAAGGAGCGTCTCCGCGACTACAACAACCGGTTCTTCAAGAATCAGAATGAGTGTGTCGGCGTCAGGGACGACCAGATCGTCGACAGCTACAAAAAGGGCCTCAAAGACCCTAAGATCTTCGAGAAGATCCATGAGTCTGGCGCCACCAACGTCAAGACGCTGATGATCATCGTCAACAAGTTGATGGACACGAAAGACGCCCTCCAGAACCAGTTCGACGCTGGTAACGCTGGTACATCTAGTTCCGCGGCGGAGAAACTCCGCAAGCGACCTTCCGAGGTCCTGGCAGCCGAAGGGCGGCGAAACTCGTCCTTCAACCAAGCTGAGTTCGACCTGGCGCTCGACAGCATCTACGGGTTCCATGAGGGAGCCACCCACACTCTCCGTGAGTGCTCTCAGTTCAAGAGGGCCTTCAGCTCCTCCGCGGACCCCAAGCGACCCAGGAACGACGGCGGGCGACGCGACAACCGCCCCTACAACAACAACTACCGCCGCGACGACCGGCGAGATCGCCGCGACGACTGCTGTGATGAGCGATACGACGATCGCCGCGAGCCACCTCGTAGCGACCCACCTCGCAACGAGACCGCCCCAGCGGCTCCCCGCGATGAGACGAACTTGTCCCCTCCACCGGCGTCGGGCAACCCCAATGGGCCTTTCCAGGCCGCAACCCGCGCGATCAACATGATCGTCGGTGGGATCAAGTCCAGCGCCAGCAGGAGGCGCTACCAGAAGGACAAGCACGATGTTCACCTCGTCCACACTCACCCAATCGTACCCTTACGATGGTCTGAGCAGCCAATCACGTTCTCCAGAGCTGATCACTGGGTTCATATTCCAGACCCCGGGTCCTACCCGGTCGTCGTCGAGCCCACGGTGGATGGAACCCTGCTCTCCCAGACCTTGATCGACAGAGGCAGCGGCCTCAACATCATCTTCGTTGACACCCTCAAGAAGATGGGCTTCGACTTCAACAAGATGACGGAGTGCGATGAGCCTTTCTATGGCATTGTCCATGGGAAGGCGGCCCAACCGCTGGGTCGGGTCTCCCTCCCGGTGACTTTTGGTACGGAGGCGAACTTCCGCACGGAGTACCTCAACTTCGAGGTCGCGAACTTCAAGTCCTCCTACCACGCGATCCTAGGTCGCCCAATGTTGGCCAGATTCATGGCCATCCCACACTACACCTACTTGGTGTTGAAGATGCCCACTCTGCGAGGGGTCTTCTCCGTCAAAGGGGACCTCGTTATCTCCTTCAGGTGCAACACGGAGGCCCTCGACCTTGCTGCGACCTCCGCCACTGCCGAGGCCTCCGCGGTCTTGGTGGCTGAGGCCGAAAAAGTCGACCCCATCGACCAGTCCGTCCCGGAGCAGAAGCGCACTGAGACCGCCCTCGATGCGGCTCTATCAATGAAGAAGGTCTGCCTCGGCCTTGCCGACCCAGAGAAGACGGTGGTGATCGGCGACGGGCTCGACCCCAAATAGGAACTCGCGCTCACCAGCTTCCTCCGGGATAACGCCGACATATTTGCTTGGAGTCCATCGGATATGCCAGGTGTTCCTAGGGAGCTGGCTGAGCACGCCTTGGATATAAGCAAAACAGCGAAGCCTGTCAAGCAGAAGCTTCGCCGCTTTGCGAAAGATCGCAAGGACGTCATTAGGGTAGAGCTAATAAAGCTCCTAGCTGCCGGATTCATCCGAGAGTGTAAAAACCCGGTTTGGCTCGCCAACCCGGTTCTTGTACCAAAGAAAACCGGTCAATGGAGAATGTGTATCGATTACACCGATCTCAACAGGCACTGCCCTAAAGCCCCTTCCCTCTTCCGCGAATCGACCAGGTCGTGGACTCCACGGCCGGGAGTGTCCTCCTCTCCTTCCTCGACTGTTACTCAGGGTATCACCAGATAGCCCTGAGGGTCTCCGACCAAGACAAGATGGCGTTCATAACGCCCCACGGCATCTACTGCTATACGGCTATGACCTTCGGCCTCAAGAACGCAGACGCGACCTACCAGAAGGCCATACAGAAGTGTCTGGTCATCTAGATCAACAAGAATGTAGAAGCCTACGTCGACGACGTGGTCGTCAAGACCACCCATGAGGACTAGCTCATAGCTGACCTCGCAGAGACCTTCGCCAACCTCCGCACTTACCGCTGGAAGCTCAACCCAGAGAAGTGCGTCTTCGGTGTCCCGTCCGGCAAGCTCCTGGGTTTCATGGTCAGCAACCGGGGCATCGAAGCTAATCCCACCAAGGTGGATGCCATCCTCAAGATGAAGCGACCTACTGGCAAGAAGGACGTCATGAAACTCACAGGCATGATGGCGGCCTTAGGCCGATTCATTAGCAAGCTCGGAGAGAAAGGCCTGCCCTTCTTCAAGCTGCTAAAAAAGGCAGACAAGTTCGTCTGGACCGAGGAGGCGGACCTAGCTCTTGAGCAACTCAAGACCTTCCTCACACGCCCCCGGTGATGGTGCCCCCGGCGCCCAAAGAGCCCTTACTGCTCTATATCTTGGCGACCACCCTCATGGTTAGCGCCGTCCTGGTGGCTGAGCGGCCTGAAGAGGGGCGACCTTACCCTGTCCAGCGACCTATCTACTACGTCAACAAGGTCCTGTCTGACAGCAAGACTAGGTACAGCCAGCCCCAGAAGATGCTCTACGCGCTACTCATGACTTCGCGAAAGCTCCGGCACTACTTCCAATCTCACAAGATTGGAAGTAGTGCCACCTTGGTCATCTCGGCCTTTCCCCTTGGTGAGATTCTACGAAGTCGTGACACCTTCGGGCGTGTCGTCAAGTGGTCTATCGAACTAGGCAAGTTCGACCTGGAGTTCTGCCCCAGGCAAGCCATCAAGTCCCAAGTCATCGCAGACTTCGTCTCAGAGTGGACAGAGATCCAGCAGCCTCCGCCGCCGGAGCGACCTGAGCATTGGAAAATGTACTTCGACGGTTCCCTGAACCTCAAAGGAGCCGGCGCGGGAGTTCTATTCGTCTCCCCTAAGGGTGACTACCTTAAGTACGTCCTGCAGATCCACTACAAGGCGTCCAACAACGGCGCCGAGTATGAAGCCCTCATCCACGGGCTCCGCATCGCCGTCTCCCTTGGGATCAAGCGCCTCTTGGCCTACGGCGACTCCAAGGTCGTCATCGACCAAGTCAGCAAAGACTCCGAAGCCAGGAAGGATACGATGGATGCCTACTGTGCTGAGGTACGCAAGCTCGAGCGTCACTTCGAGGGGCTCGAGTTCCATCACGTCTCCCGCAACAACAATGTCGCTGCGGATGTCCTCTCCAAGCTTGGCTCCAAGCGTGCACTGGTTCCGGCCGGTGTGTTCATCCAAGACCTACGCAAGCCGTCCATCAAGCTCATCCCCGACTCAGAGTCGCCCGATGACGAGGTTACCTCGCCTGCAGGTCGCGAGATCCTCATGATCGACGCAGAAGATGACTGGCGCCTCGACTTCATTGCCTTCCTCCTCGAGCATCGAGTGCCTGAGGATAAGGCGGAACGAGAAAAGATCACGAGGCGTAGCGCCAACTACGTCGTCGTCGGTCAGGAACTCTACCGGAGGTCCGCCTCTACTGGAGTACTGATGAAGTGCATCCTGCGATCCGAGGGCCTCAGGCTCTTGGAGGAGATCCACGGTGGTGAGTGTGGCAACCACGCCGCCTCTGCCAACCTGGTGGGCAAGGCCTTCAGATCCGGGTTCTACTGGCCCACGGCCGTGTCTGATTCCCAGTTTCTCAAGTAAAACATTTTGATTGTTCAGATTGGACTAATGCCATAGCAGGTTATTTTATATCTTGATTGAATACCTAGCTATAGTTTGCTAAAATGTTAGGGTACCTGCTCGATTAGTTTAAGTGAAGTCTCTTTGGTGCTATATTAATCATTTTTGCTTGTTGGGTAGTTTTAGCTTATTCCTTAAAGTTAGCTCTGTAGGAGTTATGGAATTTTTGCCATTGATGTAACTTCAGTTTAGTAGCAGTAAGCTCTACAGTTCCATTTTTATGCAAGCTAGCTAGCTCTGCATCTCTGGTAGTCCATTTGTGACTTGCCTACTACTACAGTGGCACGATTTGAGGCAACTTCCTTGGGGGAATATTTTAGGTTCCTTCTCCAGATGCAGATTGCTCTATTTCTTGTTTCTTCAGCTCTTGCATGTTAGCACTAGGACTGGGTTTGCCTGAAACTATCTTGAAAAAACTATTGCCTGAAAGCCTGGGTGCTGTCAAATTAATTCATTTTGTATTGGGTCACTGGGAGCATAAAGATGCATGACTGGCTATTTCAAGTATTAATGTTTTGCATTTTTATTCTGAACCATATACATGTGTTGTTCCACCATTTGGTCCTGAGCAATCCTTAACTGAATCAAACCTGCTTCATCCTGCCTGTCTCATAAACTTTCAACTATGTTCTTGTCTTGATTGCTAAAGAACTGATGAGGTATTATAAAAAACTGTTAATTCAGCTTGGGTGTCGCTTGTATATATGATACATATAATGGTCTTCCCTCACTTACGTTCATATAAAAAGGTGGATCTTTTATGCATCTGATCCCTGTCTTCAATTGCAGGCTGAGGCCGTCAAGCTGAAGCTCCATGGTGACTGCTCCAGGCGAAGACTAGACCACCCTTCTGATCACCGTTGATAAGGTATGATCCTTGCTTGCTTTCTTGGATTGATGCATTCCAGTCCTGTTTGTGAGATGCCTATAAAGTATATACCTAGACATGCAGCTATCAGTTCTCTTCTTTTCTCCATGTCATAATGTAAATTGTTATGTCCCTTGCATTGGAGCTTTTAGTTCAGCATGTGATGCTATGCACTTCTATGTTCTACAGGCAAGAAGATGCTCAAAAGTTGAGTTTTGTAGCGGACAAGATTTAGGAATGATAGCTACATGTGTTTATTTCCAATAGAGCCAGATTTTGCTAATACTAAACACGTGTTGGGTTTGTGTGACTGAATTTCAGGGTAGCTGAAAATTGTTGGTGTCATATAAAGTCAGGGTATTAGTACAAGAGTACATGGTTTAGCTTCTTGCAAATATTAGTACAAGAACTGCTACACAGGAAGGGCATAATTTCTGCTCTAATATATGCTGCCTTCTCTCAGAATTAGTAGAAAGTAGAAACAAACTTGCACATTGTGTTGTCTGCTCTAATTCACACCTTTTCAATTTACATCCTGTACGCAAGACATGGTTGGTCATATGTCATAAATTATTAAAGTTTTTTATTTACTTTTTCTGCCTAAAGAGTACAAATGAAAAGCTACTTGCAATCTTAAGGACAATGGAATGGCATAGACAAGAGCAAGACAGATGCAACATGGTCTTGCTGCCCTGTTCATAATCTGCATTGCAGTCTAATGATGATGATTATTTCGTAGGAGTACAAATAGGAATATACTTTTACTTTGTTTCTTTGACAGTAACACAATGAAAGCTTGGTCTCTAGGCAATTTTGCTTAATTGAAATTTGTCAATTGAACTTTGTTTCATAATCTGCATTGAGTTCTTTTTCACATGTCAATTGAAATTTGATTGTTCTATCAACAGACTAAACTTCATCTTTGAGTATTTTGTATCGGATATTGCCTGAGATAGCCTTTCGTGCTTTTGGTAGCTTATTACATATATGGATGTTACTTAAAACCTACATTATTAGGTATGCTTATTTATATACACTGAAACTAAGTTCTTGCTATTTGATACATTTGGTCTCTTCATTTCAGGAAAAATTGAAGAATTAGAACTGAACATAGAAATGGTGTCTTTAGGCTGGCAGGGAAGAAGTCATTGTATGCTAAAGACCATTATAGACTTTTGGTCTAGTAACCTAGATTTTCTTAGGAATCTCTTAACATTTTTACAGTTTTCAAACCAGTGGTGCTAGATGCATGAAAACTTGTGTGTGATCTTATGTTCTATTAATTTGTTGTGTACAAAAGTGTAAAGATATAATTGTAATTTTGGAATTGGCTTTATGGGCTGGAAATTTAATTCTGAAATGGGCTGAAATAAACAGGCTTGAATTTTTATGAGCTGTACATCTGGTTGGTTAGAATTATGATGACGTCATCGTCCACGTAAGTGCCACATCATCGTCTATGTAAGTGCCATGTCATCGACCACGTAAGTGCCATGTCATCATCCACGTAATGCCACGTCATCATCCACGTAATGCCACGTCATCATCCACGTAATGCCACGTCATCGTCCACGTAAGTGCCACGTCATCGTCCATGTATATGCCACATCATCATCCACGTAGACGCCATGTCATCGTCCAATGTGATGTGTCCATTCAATCCATGACGGTCAGCTTCGTCATAGATTTTGGGCTTCGGGCTGGGTTCAATGGGCTTTACACCAATCTATGACGGCTTGAGAACGTCATAGATCGCGCTATTCTATGACGAAAACGTTAGTTCGTCACGACGCTTAATCTGTGACGCTCAATACATGACGATTTGAAATTTCGTCATAGATGTTGTTTTATGACGAAATTTTGATGATCCGTGACGAAAATCGACCGTCATGGACCGCATGATTTTTTGTAGTGCCACTTAACACATAACACCGAAAAATCCCGGAATAAATCTAGGAAAAGGTGCGAGCACCAGGCCTGGTGGGTAGCGTCCCACTAGTCCTTGTGTGCATGACGGGTTTGGTGACCACGAGCAAAGCACATTCGCTAGACCGGGCCTCCCAAGTTTTCGGCCCATTCAGCTGGACCGAGCAAAGCATTTGCAGTATAGTTAGTTGTTTCAACGTTTACCACTGTCGTGGATTCACGAAATTGGATGTGCAACAGTTGCAAAGTCAGGATGACAAGTTTGCAAAGTCAGGATGACAAGTTGGCCAACTGTTGCACATCCAATTTCGTGTAATCAAACGTCATACAATAGTCTATAGTTTATGAGCATTTTACATTTTTCCATCTTTTTGTGTGTGTGTGTGTCACTGATGTTGTTTGTTTGTCATAGAATCACTGGTGGAGACGCGGCCTTTAGTCCCGGTTGGGAAGAGCGTTATTTCTCTAAAGTCCAACTGGGACTAATGCTTAGAGACAAAAGGCCTCTCCTTTGTTACTGGGTGGGCAACCAGAACTAAAGAGTGCCTTTAGTCCCGGTTGCTATTACCAACCGAGACTAAAGGGGGGGCACACCTGCGCCTGAGCGCACCCCCTTTAGTCTCAGGTGGTAATACCACCCGGGACTAAAGGATCCTCGGTTTTTTTATTTTCAGTTCCAATTGTTCTAATATTGTTATACACGTATATCTAGCGTATTTGTGTGTACTATGCGTGTATGTATAAATGTTTGCACTAATTATATGTGTCTACTATACATACTATATCAAGAGAATAAACTTATAAATAAATATATTTACACACAATATATTACATCGAAAGTGGAGATAGTATTTTTTTAAACTAGTATATATACATCAAAATATTGTTTCATTCTAATTCTAGTATCAAGTTCACCGGAGGTGCTAATTAATATTTGTCAATTGGATAACTGTCATAATAATGTCTTCCCTTTGGACTAATCACCTCGTCCATCAAGAATCCCACGAGACCTTCTTGAATCGCCAAGAGATGACCCTTCTTAATGATTGTGTCCCTAATCATATAGTTCTGTAATGTGCAAATATGTTAATATATAACATCCAAGAACTAAATATATAAGCGGTTAGAAAATGATGTATTATTAATAGTCTACAATAATACTGAAAGGACCTTGATGTCACCTAGAGGGGGGTGAATAAGCGGACGACCAGAATTAAACTTTTCTTCTCTGAAAACTTGAAGTGTCAAGCGTCACCGGTTAGACCGGTGTGCCTCACCGGTCAGACCGATGCTGGCTCTGCTTCACAGGAGGGTTGTAACATCTCTGATGTTTAATTAGCATAAGCACATGATTAATACTTGATATTTGAGTATAATTAGTTCTAAAGCATGCTTAGTCTAATCTTGAACAACTTTGCAAACGAAACCTTGGTCAAATTCACAAATGATGGTCAAACCCCTTAAGAGCTCTACACTCTTGAGATGGTTTTCTAGCGCGTTCTCCAAATTTCACTATAGAACTTCAAATTCTGCCAATATAAAAGTTTTTCATTATTTTCGGGAACACAATTTTCATAATTGGCGGACATTCAAATTTTGAGTGCAAAATTGACAAAAATAGTGTTGAAGTTCCTGTGAACAGTAAATCGAGGCCGAGCATTTCTGCAAGTTCACCATGTTTTTCCCGTCAAACCAAACATCAAAACATAGGTCACCCTTTGTAAAAAGATGTACTCTATAGTTCCTCTACAACTATTGTATTTGGAGAATTGCAACTTAGTTTTGAAAAATTGGAGTTTTGAACTGTCGAAAATGTTTAAATGAAATAAAAAGGAGGGCACAGCCGCCGGCGTCACCGCACTCGGCGCGTCGCCCCGGCGCAAGCGCCCGCACGCCCACGTGGTGCCCACATGGCCCTCCGGCGTACGGATGCCTTGCATCCGTCGCTGTGGACCCGCGTGCGCACGGTGGACCCTCCGCCCGCCTACGAGCCGTACGCCGTGCCCACGCATCCATGCGTCAGGCTGACGCCATGCGCCGGGCGCCGCGGCTGCCAGCCAGGACGCGCGCGTGCGCGAGCCCCCACGCGCTGTGTTGCGAGGTTAAAAAGGGGGACAAGAGGGCCGACGTGCGTTTCCTCGGCTGCCTCGTCGAGCTCGTCACTCATCTGCTCTGCTCGATGCCACGCTCCGCCGTCTCCTCCATTCCCACCGCCACTAGCCAGAGCAGAGCCGCGCCAAACTAGCTCCGCCGCTTCTCCTCGCCACCCCCCTCTCCGTTCCCACTCCTCCCATGAACCTCCCGAAGCCCCGTCCGTCGTCGCCGTCTCGCCGTTGGGCTGCCGCCGCCCGGATACCGTGCTCCGGCGGAAGCAGCACCATGGCCGCGCCGCGGTGAGCTGCCGGAGCCATCCCTGGCCAAGCCGCCGCCTCTACCCCACCAGGTAGGCGCGTGCACGACTCCCCGGCCACTCCTCGGCGAAGCTCGGTCGGAATCCGCCACCGGCGAGGTGCCACGGCCGCTCAGGACCCAATTGCTGTGATTGCAATATTTCCAGGATGTTTTCCATGAACTAGGGTTATATGTGTAATATCGAAAAATTAGTTCAAGGGTCTAAATGTAAAAGAGTTCTTTAGGTTTAGCTGCAACTTCGAAAATCCATTAAAAATCGTATAAAAATCAGAAAAATGTAAATCTAATTGTGTTGGTTTCCTTGTGCTGAGATCTACATTTTCTAGAAAGGTTGTATAGGGTTTTTCTTTATATATTTGAAATGAAAAATCAAACTCAGTTTGATGTACTTTTGTTGTAGTTCAAAATATACACATGTTATGTAGTTGAATTTGGATATGATGTTATTTATACCATGCTTAGATATGTGACCAAAGATGACACAAGTTTGATGTGTAGATTTGTAGTTATGATTTATGTAATCTCTATGTTAGTTTAATCTTGATGCTTTTTTATAGTCCCCTCAATAAGCACCAATACACCTCAGAGCTTTGTCATGTTGATTAGCACCTTTGGTAAAATAAATATGATTTTAGGACTTCGCTTGATACATGTTTTGTATTTAAGCTTGTGTAGGATAAGAAATTAATAATTTGAAAAATAAGTTAGATCTACATTTGTAATTTGGTAAGAGGCTTAGATTTGATACAAATGACTTGTAGGAGAAATTTGGGACCAAAAATATTAGTAAATCTTTTTATAGGATTTAATTAAGTTATGCTAGGCTGATTCTTGTCTTTTTCATATAAATTAATTTATATGTAATCTGGAGCTAAATTTTGGCATGTAAGCTTAGTTTAGGTGTATGTTGATGTGTGCAAACTTTTAGGGCAGTTGGAGTTATATTTCATTTAATATGGATTTTTGATGAAAGGCTAGTTATAATCTAAATAGATATGTGTTGCTCACTTTTTCATTTAATTAAGGTTTTCATGATTAGTTTCTGTTTGTAATCATTTAAACACACCCCCATACTGTTTGGTGAAGTTAAGTAATTTAATTTGCTTATATGTGCACACAATCACCATCAAAACAATCATTAGTTCATCATCACACCACCCCATGCTTTTTGTGAGAAATAATAGTTGTTTAGATGAATGTGGCCAACAAGAGTTGGTTTGGTGGTAATTCTCCCACCCTCACCATAACCTAATGCATATGCATGTGTACGTGTAGATTTGCCAGACGGTACTTAGCTCACCCAGGAGAGAGACGGGACGGTAGATGGTGAAGTGAACGAGCTCGGTGTGCATCAAGACCTAGACCAAAGTCCAGAAGAGCCCAAGGCTATAGTTGAAGCAGAGGAAGGCAAGAACCGGATTGCATTAACCCTTTTTCTTAAACTCACAGTTTTACTTTTAGTATTTATATTATGTTTTTGTGCATTTAAGTTTCAGGAGTTGATTTGAAACCTAGATGCATGATCCTTAGGTTCCTATGCTCTTTTACTAGTATGTTAGGTCGCTAGTGCCATGCTTTAAGGATACGGTAAAAGTCGAGTAATGGTTCATTGCTCGCGAGATATATGTTACTTATGTTGGAGTCATAAGTTGGCTAAACCGACTCGCTCATGTGGTAAGAGCAATGGGTTCGGTCTCGACCGAGTAGCATTGTGCTGGTTTAAGCTATTGAACGTACCAAGCACTTGTCGGGAATGGGACCGGTAAGCCTAGTACCTAATGAGCTAGTGCAGGAACTTTATCGCTACTACTCTTGAGATGCGTCTCTCGGTAGTGCAAGTGTGAGTCTGTACGTACTGTGTTGGGCGTACCAGTAAACCTTGTACTTAGGACTGTAGCATCTGATCCTAAGCTGTGGGAATTACGGGAACCGCCTGGTCGGGGTAGACCCTGCATTTGCTTTTATTTGGATTCTTAGGGTCTACCTTCTTCCGTGTGTTTTGGGTTGTACCTTGCAAGGTTTATAAATTCGATCGATCGTCGGTCTCTCGCCGTTATCTGAGACGGCTTAACCACTGGCTACCCCATATTGAAATATGGAACATGGATTAATTTTGTTGTTTGATTAATATTGTTTGCACAACTGCTTGTGTACTTTAGGTGCTTACCTAGAATGGTTAACATACTAGAATTTGAGCTAAAACTTGGAATTAAGGATCAACTCTTAGTCGCTTTTGGCAAAACAAACCCACCAGCCAAAAAGCCTTGCATGTCTAGTTGTATTTTTATTTTTGTCGGGTAAGTCTTGCTGAGTATTAGTATACTCAGCCTTGCATATGTTGTTATTTTTAGGTAATCCTGTTTGGCCTGGCTCTATCCCTGATGGGTGGGAACTTGAGTGGGAGAATGATGACGATGAGTGGTATGCTATGGATGGCCTCCCATGTGTATCATACGCTTAGTTTATATTTCCGCTGTTGAACTCTGTAACTTTACTTTTATGCAATGAAACTTGGTTTATAATAATTTGACCCTGTGGGCTGTTATGTAATATTTAACTTGTACTCTAGTCCCACCTTCATATGGGCTTTGTTACATATTATCGATTCTGTCGTAAGTGATTCACCGAGCATGACCCGACAGAGACGACAAAATAACTCTTTATTATCGCTTATTAGCCAAGTGGACCGGCTTAGGTGATAATACGGAATTATTTTGGGTGGTTCTGTCACAGTTAGTACCAGAGTGATGATATGCACCATAGTATTAAAAAATACCTTAATAACTTGTTTTTGAATAAAATTTGCCAAGAATAAGTGTATTTGCAAAATGCGTAGGACGTTAAGGATTAAACTAGACCGAGAGGCCCTAGAGGGAATTTTTGGGTTCTTTCAGGTGGCTAGTACTGTATGGTGTATCTAATCTGACTTCCAGCACATTTTATTATTTATCAAAACTTACTTTCTTGGACAACCATACTAGTACATCACGTTTTGCCATACGTGGTGGTGCCACATGAAAGTCATGTGAGGGATGGATGGGACCTATTCCAATGGGAACCCATGTCGCGTCTGTGTCTCATCATGTTTTGCTATACGTGATGGTGCCACATAGAAGTCATGTGAGGGATGGATGGGACCTATTCCAATGGGAATCCACGTCGCATCAGAGTCTAATTAGGACGTTGTCCATGCAGCAGCTTTACGCATGGATACCGTTTCTATAGTGAACGGTAATGCATGTGGACGCTTTCGTGAGTGCTGGCACGAAAGGTTCGGAATGTTCTGTGATTTTCTGCAGGTACACTAACCACGGTTGTTAGGTACGATATTTAAGAATGAATAGTTTTCGACTAGATATTATAGGGAGATGTATATATGCCTTGCCACCGGCACAAACTTCGATTTATAAGCATAATTGCTTGGTGAGGATTTATAGGGCGCTTTTGCATCATGTTAAAAGCTACCAAAACTTAAAATGATCCTAATACACCTTTTTGTGTGGTCTCTAGTTGATTTATAATTCTTAAGGACCATTCATGATAGATTGATGAATTTTGATGTGTTAATCAAAGTTATGCCTAGTTGCTGTCCTAATTTTTCTAAGGATTATCTAGAAAATTTCTGACTAGGTGTTCATTAGGGAAATTGTTCATCAGCTACATAAGCGTCTTCCATCAATTTTTCATGATTTTAGGATGAATATAACTGAAGTTATGCTTAAATCACTAGACCAAAGTCATACTGAAATTCTGTCAAAATCCTGAGTAAGGCTGAAAACATGAATTTTTACATATAGTTCCAAAAAGAATTTGACCAGAGGATCTATAACAAAAATGTTCCATATATAGCCTACTTTGTGCTGTCAAAATTTCATGGTCATCGGTTTCTCAATTTTTGAGATATGATCTTTTTAGGGAAGCTCCGTCCTGCTGAAAATTTGTGGGCAATAGCACTCTGAAAATGGATTAGTTAGACCCTTTTCCAATCTGAATTGATTCAACCTTTGAATACCAAAAATGTGATTTATAACATTGTCGATTTGCTCACAAAATTTTGGAATTTTGGGGTACTGGTTTTTCAGTTATGAATTTTTGTTCAGAACTGCCAGTTTTGCCATATAGCATGTTAAACTCATCTTTGTGGGTTCTAACATGTGTTTGTAATTATTTTACAGATGGCTGCACCTGGGTTGGTTGCGGTCAACGCCGATGGTACATTCGCTACCACGGGTTTGCACTGGGAGGGCTTCGCCCGCATTGCATGGGGTGCCCTTAGTACCGTCGGCTACACCACTCCTCCCATCTACGAGGGGGTGGAGTACGAGGAGCTAGGAGTGCCTAGCTGCCGTGTTCGAGTCACTGTGCTCCCTCACCCGGGCCACCTCGAGTGGGCTGTCTTGAGCATGGAGCTCTTGTGTCACCACTCTCTGGAGGCGGTGGAGTCGGTAGCGTTGATGGAGCTCCACACTCTCTCCAGTCACCGTCCTCAGGAGATGATGGTGACTCCGTTGAGGTTGGTTCCTGCTATGGACCCCAACGACCCTATATAGCTGGGCCATTTGGCCAACATAGCTACACTCCTCGACGTCGTGCCTCCGTTCGACACCGTTTAGACGCTGACCAGATGCTTGGGGGCTTTGTACAACCTCCAGGATCTTCGTCGACCTCTCTCCGACGACTTGGCCAGTCGTCTTTCTGGAGCTACCTGGTACGCGCTCTGGCTTGCCGGGGCCTTCATGGAGCAGCACAATGGTTTTGCACAGGCTATGCAGACCATTACTGGACTCCAGGGACAGGTGATAGAGTTCGAGATTGAGCGGGGGAACCATCTGCAGCAGATTCTGGACTTACAGGATGGGCAACAAGGGCTACAAGCACAGTTGGCTGACAGGGATGCCGAGAGATTGGTGCACCTTCAGCATATCTAGGATTTGCAGGAGCAGGTTGAGGACTTGGAGCTCAATGCAGAGGCTATGGATGGTGTTGTGGGTTTGCTACAGCAGATGCACCCACCACCGGCCGTTGGACAGGATGAGCAGCAGGAGATTCAGGTTGAGCCTGAGGAGGTGCAGGACGTGCCCGGCCTTGACTAGATGAGCTAGGCAACACTACCTCCACCTGCAGCACCGGACTCTCCAGCAGCTAGTGCAAGCTCCTTAGGGAACTAGTCCTTAGATGATGTATTAGGACTTGACATGTACTCTTTGTTAGCCTCTTTTTGGTTGGTTTTTGTGGTAGACTGACTTAGGAGTATTCTTTTGTGTAGCAAGATGCTACATAGTAACCCTTATGTAATGGTGATCCACAAAACTGGTAATCATGTAAATATTGTGGAGAAAACCTTTCCAGCAGCAATCTGCCTAAGAAATGAAATGAAGTTAGTTGTGGTCACTTCTTTTTCGATGAATACCAAAGTTGTTCAAAACTTTGTAATGGTTATGATCACCAAAGTTGTTCAAAGTCATACAATGAAATAAAGATAAAAGAGAACTCATACCTAGACTCCAAAGAAGACTTGGAACCTGAATAAGAGCTACTCTAGCCTACCCCCTAGCCTTGGAAACTAAAAATAAGAGGAGAATGAGAGAATGGTGTGTGGGAAATGGGAGCCCCTCCCCTTCTATTTATAGGCAAGGACCAGGCTTGCTCAGAGGCTCAAAGTGCTCCAAAACACCCCGGGATGCAGCAAGTGACCAATGAGCGAGTGCCACGTGTAGGGACGAGATGGGGCGGCCCAAAGGCGGTTCGGCCGATCCTAGGATCGGCCGATCCTAGGATCGGCCGGCCCCCTAGGCCCCCCACTCGGGGTGGTTTTCCTCTGGGTGGCTACCCTGTGGGCCCTCTGATCCTCCCCCGGTGCATGGCTTGATTTGGTATCCGAGGTGGGCCCTTTGATCCATGTGAAGTCCATGTGGCGTCCTCTGATTCGTCGGTGAGTGCCTCCCCTGGATCGATGACGTGGAATGCCATGTTTCCCTTGGTGGCAGCCACCTCCTCAGCTGAGTTGGCATGGTTTCTTCATAGAAGGTGAGTTTCCATCTCTTTTTAGGGGTAAATTACCTACATACAAATAATCTCCAAGGACAAGTGGAACTACATTATTCAAACCAAAATGCAAGTAAATAATGCAATTGCCTCCATTTATGTGAGAATATTGAGGGCTGAAAGTGGTACTTTTTAGTCGTCAACAACACTCACCCAGGAGAGAGACGGGACGGTAGATGGTGAAGCGAACGAGCTGGGTGTGCATCAAGACCTGGACCAAAGTCCAGAAGAGCCCAAGGCTATAGTTGAAGCAGAGGAATGCAAGCACCGGAGTGCATTAACCCTTTTTCTCAAACTCACAGTTTTACTTTTGGTATTTATGTTATGTTTTGTGCATTTAAGTTTGAGGAGTTGATTTGAAACCTAGATGCATGATGCTTAGGTTCCTATGATCTTTTACTAGTATGTTAGGTCGCTAGTGTCATGCTTTAAGGATACAGTAAAAGTCGAGTAATGACTCATTGCTCACCAGATATAGGTTACTTATGTTGGAATCATAAGTTGGTTAAACTGACTCGCTCATGTGGTAAGAGCAATGGGTTCGGTCTCGACCGAGTAGCATTGTGCTGGTTTAAGCTATTGAACGTACCAAGCACTTGTTGGGAATGAGACCGATAAGACTAGTACCTAATGAACCAGTGCGGGAACTTTATCGCTACTACTCTTGAGATGCGTCTCCCGGTTTGCTCCCGGTAGTGCAAGTGTGAGTCTGGACGTACTGTGTTGCGCGTACCAGTAAACCTTGTACTTAGGACTGTAGCATCTGATCCTAAGATGTGGGAATTATGGGAATCGCCTAGTCGGGGTAGACCTTGCATTTGCTTTTATTTGGATTCTTAGGGTCTACCTTCTTTCGTGTGTCTTGGGTTGTACCTTGCAAGGTTTATAAATTTGATCGATTGTCGGTCTCTCACTGTTATCTGAGACGGCTTAACCACTGCGTACCCCATATTGAAATATGGAACATGGATTAATTTTGCTGTTTGATTAATATTGTTCGCACAACTGCTTCTGTAGTTTAGGTGTTTACCTAGAATGGTTAACATACTAGAACTTGAGCTAAAACTTGGAATTAAGGATCAACTCTTAGTCGCTTTTGGCCAAACAAACCCAACCAGCCAAAAAGCCTTGCATGTCTAGTTGTACTTTTATTTTGTCAGGTAAGTCTTGCTGAGTATTAGTATACTCAGCCTTGCATATGTTGTTGTTTCCAGGTAATCCTATTTGGCCTGGCTCTATCCCTGATGGCTGGGAACTTGAGTGGGAGAATGATGACAATGAGTGATATGCTATGGATGGTCTCCTATGTGTATCATACGCTTAGTTTATATTTCCACTGTTGAACTCTGTAACTTTACTTTTATGCAATGAAACTTGGTTTGTAATAATTTGACCCTGTGGGCTGTTATGTAATATTGAACTTGTACTCTAGTCCCACCTTCGTGTGGGCTTTGTTGCATATTATCAATCCTGTCGTAAGTGATTCACCGGGCATGACCCGGCAGAGACGCAAAATAACTCTTTATTATCGCTTATTGGCCAAGTGGACCGGCTTAGGTGATAATACAGAATTATTTTGGGCGGTTCTGTCACAAGGGCACCGGTCAGACCGTTGCCTTGCACCGGTCAGACCGGTGGGGCACAGAGCACCTGCAAAAACAGCTTCAAACTCCTCTTGACTTCTAGCGTGAACCAAACTTGGTGAGTGCCCTTGCTAGATGATCACAAGCAGGGTAATGATCCCTGCACATACAAATAGCACACCCAAGTAGATCGAAGCGGAAGCAAATCAATTATGCTAGAAAAACAACTAGGAGAGGCAAACCACAAAGAGACGCAAGGATTTGTTTCCCGAAGTTCACTTCCACCAAGGAAGCTACGTCTCCGTTGAGGAGCTTGTAAGGGATTCGAGTTCTTAACTTACTCTTCCCATAACAAGCCGGGTCTCTTTCCACCACTTTTCTCAATTCCACTAAGGCGATCTTTTCCACAAAGAGGCAAGATCACAGCCCTCATAAACTTGCCGCTGCTCACCACAACTTGGGAGCTAGCCAGCGACGCCTAGCCATCTAGGAGGCAAACCTCCAAGAGTAACAAATGCTTCAATGCTTGTAGACGTGAATCTCAAGTGCTCAAGCTATGGGAATGCTCTTAATAGCTCACAAAGGCTCTTTTGATCTCACTCTCTCAACCCAACTCAAAGATATAGCTTGAATCCACAAATCTCAAAAAGAGAGGTTGGGGAGAGCCACTAAGGCTTTAGGCTTGCAAGAAAATGACTTAGAAGCTCAGCAAGTTCACCAAGAACCACAGCCCACCAAAGAGGAGGACTTGGGGTACTTATACCCCTCAAGAAGGAAAAATAGTCGTTAGCTGTCGGGCAACACCGGTCAGACCGGTGCCTCACACCGGTCAAACTGGTGTTTGAAAAACTAGTCGTTGGGCCTAGCTGCACCGGTCAGATCGGTGCCCTTCACCGGTCAGACCGGTGAAGCCCGAGACACCCCCAAAACCCTTTCTATCACACTAACACTTCACCTAAAAGATGAAGTGACTCAGGTTAGGTTAGGAGGGGTTGTTAGCACACTCTTAGGCTTTCAAGGCTATTTCTCACAATGATTTTCTAAGAGCACTTGACTTGGTCACAAAGCGAAAGTTGCATCCCTCTTGATAGTACGACATACCTATACTCAAGATAAATAAAAGCACCTTGTCAACCTCTTGAGCTTGAATGTCTTCAATCTTGCCATACTTGATCAATTTCCACTTAAGGGCTTTCAACTTTAGCCAATGTCTTGAGCACATCCATACTTGAGCTAGTGACTTAAGATCTTTCCATATAGCATCGAAGTGCACACTTTGATCCTTAAGTCACTCCATATTGCCAATCATAACATTTAGATGAGTCGCATTGCTTCCCTCGGTTAAGGCTTGGATATGATACTTCGAGACCCCACGGACACTAGAACTTCACCTTAGCAAAAACACATATGGCAGTCTAGCTAGGACCCCAAAGATTGCTTAGTACCTCACCCTAGTCATCTCGGTTGATCTCTTCATCACTTACCCAATCCACGTTGAGTTTGGTTTTGCTTCATCCAGAATTAGCCTTCATTTGAAATCTCACTTCAAATGTTTGTTCTTGATTGACAACGAATATGCAAACTTCCAATTTAAGAACCATAAAGTCTATACTCATCCTTGTGTCCTCTTTCATTTACCACATGAAGTCTTGCATTTAATTTATAGAGAATTACCATCTTCTCTTTCTATGATCTTTGTATTTTAATCAAGCCACCATATTTACCGGAGACAATGAATTGACCTTCTCAAAGTATTCCCAATATTTATCTTCCTTTGTTGCTTGATATTTGCCACTATGCCTTAGATCACTCATATATTTGTCTTCTCTAATGTGAGCCATACTATATTCATTCACCAATATATATCCCAACAATAACTCATGAATATATAAATAAAATCTGCTCACAATGTTAGACAAATATGTTAGATTTTTAATCATTTTGTCATTTAATTCACCAAAATCCACTTAGGGGCCTAGATGCACTTTCAAATACTTACAGTATAATCTCTCGGGTCTGCAGTGCAGAAATTGTGGATGTACTTACACACATAGTATGCACATAAATCAATCCCTTGTTCCTGTCTCATACACTAAATTGGAGAAAACAATTATGAAATATTAGTGTTATACATTTTTAATTTGCCCAAGCTGAAGTTGTTATTTGGTTTATGTACCGGAAAATCTGTATAGAATCTAAGTTTAGGTTTCCATTGTCCAGGGTTCATAACAATGATTTTTTCCCAAGCTCTGGCGGACAATAATGAAAGTTAGAGCTAGTGTTAGCAAAAGCACACTATTGCATAAAAGGAAACGTATTGGATAGAATTATTACTCTTGAAACATATCTTGAAGGTCTTGGTATTTGTCAGGATTTCTTTTCAACGAATCAAAGACCATGACGTTGCTCTTGTCGACTTCAATTATCAGAAGAATCAAGTGAAAACTGTATATGCATGCATGCTCAAAAGATTAGAACTAAATAATATTAACTAAGATACTTAGAAATGCAAACCCTTAATAAGATGGTAATCGCACATACTCAAAGTTGTAAGGTAGTAGTATCAAATTATACTCCATCTCTACTTTAACTATTTTTAATTACTAATCCAGCTATACTTTAAAAAAATTATTCACAATTTCTACAACATTTATATAAAACAAAAATTGTATTCACAATTTCTACAACATGTATACTAAAATTTATTCTATGTCTCATTCTACATAAAATATATAATTCAATTATATATATAAAAACAAAAAAAATTCTTAGTAAAAATAAATAAAAGAAGATAATCACAACAAATGATAACTACTTGTTACTAAATCTAAAGTATATTAAAAACCTCATCTATTAGCTCTTAAATCAAAATTTCTGTTTTCTCCATCTCTAAATCATAAAACGAAATTTAACCACAACAAATGAATGGAGGATGAAGAATAAAATCTTAGCAACGCTTTGAAGGTGAGAAATCTCCACAAATTGATGAGGAAAAAATTGGGCAGCACCTCCCTAGGCTTGAGGTGCCATGGGAGAAGAGCTTGAGCTCTCGTGTAAAGAATAATGGCTCGGGCAGGGGAGAAGGAAGAAGGAGCTAGCGATTTTATAGAGGCACGGCCTTTTATCCCGGTTGGTAAAACAACCCGGTACCTAAGAGAACCCTTTTGTCTCGGGTCGTAAGACCACCCGAGACAAAATCTTTTGTCTCGGGTGGTGTTACCCCTTTTGTCTCGAGTGGTAACACCACCCGGGACAAATGACAGACGCCAATTATTGCACCGTAGTAGCCGTTGGAGGCCTCTCCTTTTGTCCCGGTTGGTAATACCAACCGAGATAAGAGGGGAGAGGGGCGTTCGCAGCCATTTCGAGTCACGTCGCCCCCAAAATCTTTTGTCCCGACTCCAAAGTTGAACCGGGACAAATAGCCTGGATCAAAGATCGTCTCTCTACCAGTGAATAGAAACATCCTAGAAGAATATAAAAGCCTTTTGTTCCCAAACTTACAAAAATGCACATGGCAAACCATTAGCAATCTCAGAACGTGTACACAGGCGGTGGGGATGCAATCATGCATTGCATCTTTATCATCAAGCACAAGATCAAAAACACCATGGGGGCATGCATGGGCGAAAAGAAGAAGCGAGACAGAGGGAAGAAAAAAAAAGCTTAATTGAGATTCTTGCGGGGGCCGTCTGTCCTTGAGCTAACGGCGGATCGGATCGGACGGCAATCATGACTTGGGGCTTGAGGGTTCAACAGTCCTATCATCCACTGGATCGCGCGCCACCACTTTCTCATTCTCCTCAGCATCTCTCTGTACCTTCAACGCTCGGCAAAACTATGTATGTACTACCAAGGCATGGCTACTAGTACTAAAAATTAAGTAAAGCTAATAATGTCGCTATTAGACCTTTACTTAATTTTTTATTAGTATTTGTATATTAATTGTCGGTCGGATTTTGGTTAACACGTGAAAGTTTGGCTCCATCTCTAAGATTTTTCTGAGCTGGCAAAAAACTTTCAGATGATAAAACCCCTTTTTCCCCACTGGCAACTGCGCATCACTTTCATATTCGCAACGAACGACAAGTGGTTCACTCTGATCAAAATCCAAGATGCATTTGTTTGGTAAAAACCACTTTTTCGTGACGAATCTATGGGAAAGACTTCGTGCACTGGATGTAGTACCACGAATTTTCTGAGCTGGAAACTTAGAACACGCACAAAGTCATTCTTCTCGGCCCTTACAAATTGAGTGAACGTTATAGAGCAAAAATATGGACATTGAGGCCATATGCCCATATGAATATATCCACAAACATAAAGATAACTCTTCCTATCAAATAAATTGGCTAATAAATTTGGGCGTTCACTCCAAGAAGCAAATGGAGACTTTACCGATGACATATATATTTCTTGCCGCTATATATATTAGCGGATCATCTTACTATTTCATCCGAAATGTCATCGCATTTAGGAATTGTTGAGTAGTCAACGATTAGACCAAATCCCTCATTCATCCCCCACACAGATCATCCTTTGGAATTGAACAAGCATAAGCTCGAAAGAAAATAAGTTATTTCCAATACTTGCCAGGAAAATAGTAACCATATACGAAGTACCTAGAAGTAAATGATTTCTAAGAGGGTAGGCGTGTATCATTTTCCTAATCTCCCATTATTACAAGATTGACTTAGATTTCTAACCTTGAATTGAAAACTTCTACCCTCATCAATGGTATCATGGGGGTGTTTGGATGGAAGGATAAATGGGGCAAATTTACTTCAAACTTACTCCTAAGATGCCAAACATGTGGGGCAAATGTGGTGGGGTAAATGTTTTGCCCCCCTAATTTCATTTACCCCTAAAAAGTAGCAAATTGGAGCAAATTGTGGTGGATCTCATTCCTCTCTCTCACATCTACATTCACATTTACCCCTCAATCCAAACACCCCAAAGAGTAACTATTATTAGAGGCAAATGTGTTATGAAATATTAGTTAATGATCAATTAACTTAATATGTAATTAAATTAGTGATGTAATTAGGACAAAAGGCAACTGCCTCCAGGACGGGTGTGTCCTCCCCGAAAGGGTGCCTGCGTGCCCCTTCCCTGTAAATAAATAGTGAGCTCCACCCCCTCTCCAATCAATCCCATCAATCAATCACTGTTCATTTTACATTCACTTCAACACGTTATCACGCACTCGCCTACGCGCTGAGCGAACTCGCCGAGAACAGAACTCGCCGAAAAGTACAGAGGCCTCAGGGCCTCGCCGGCAACTCGCCGGCCAACCATCCCTGTGTAAGAATGGAGCCCTCGCTGCATTTCATCCAGACCCCCATGGGTTCCTACCTTGCTATCCCCGTCAACACCGGCCGTTGTTGTTTCTGCACGCGTGGTGGACGCCATGGCCGCCGGAGTTTCGGCCGCCGTGGTGGAGGACGTCGTCGTGGACGCCGTGGTCGCCGAGGCCGCCGTGCTTCTCCACCACCACGCCAATCCTCGCCGGCGGCGAGCACCAACCGCTCCTCCGAGCATACCAGGACGGCGACACCGCCATACACGACTGGCTTGGTCCCTCGCTTCGCGCCGGCAACTGCACGTCTTCCGACGCCAACACCGCCAGAAGAACAAAGCCTCGCCGTCCATTGATCCTTCGCCTCCGTCGTCCTGCAACACAGGAACAAGGGGTGGGGGTCATCCCCGACATCCACGTACCTGCACCAGGGACGGTGACGGCGACCGGCAACGCCGGGTTCGGTCCTCAGGCCGGCCCCGCCGCCGCCATCCGCTCCTTCACGGCCGTCGCGACGTCGCCCGGCCTCGCCGGACCGTCCGCGCCCACGCACCCGAGCTTCGTCGTCGGAACCATGGTGGCCCGACGGGGTGCACCACCCCTCTTCAACCACGCCGGCGGGCCTCCGTCCGCGTCGTCGGTGACCACCGAGGCAGGACCCTCGCCGGCGCAGATCTTCGGGCGCGTCGCCGCCGTTGACCGCCGGCCGGGGATCCGACGCGGCACTTGGAGCCCGGCTGCGCTGGGGCTCCCCAACCTTGACGCCTGAACGCCGGCCAGCGGCCGGCGGCCGGCCACGGCCGGCCCTGCAGGGGAGGGGAGGGAGGGGCGCGGATGGGAGCAAGGAAAGAGGAGGAGGGAAGACGGAGGAATAGGACGCCAGCGGATCTGGCTCACCGGCGCTCCGGCCGGCCGGTCCACGCCGGCGCCGCCGGCCAGCCCTACAGGCGGCGGCGGCGGAGGTTACCAGGGGGAGGAGGAGAAAGCGTTTGAAACCCTAACTGCATCCCCTCCTCCCTTATATACGCGGGCCAAGCCGCGTTGGGCCAAACTGGGCTGCGCCCAGTTTTCGCCACGGGCCGTCCGCAGACCAGGCCGAAAAGAAAAAAAAAAGCCCGCAAGCTAAAACGGGCCTCACTACTCCTCCACACTCCAGAAGTCCGCTGGACACCCTCCAACTTTCCGAGAGTTCATCAGAACACCTCCAACTTTCCGAGAGTTCATCAGAACACCTCCAACTTTCAGAGAGTTCATCAGAACCCCCCAACTTCTGAAAAGTTTACCTAACCCCCTTAAATACCAATAAGCCCTCAGGCTATTATCTATTTACGTTTTCAGAATTATCAGTTCTGTATTTTTACGTTTTAGACCCTGAATTGTTCTGTAAATATGTGTTGTCAAGCACATTGTGTTATGTACCCTCCGGTATTCACACCTATGTAACTTGGATGTTATAATTACCGTAGTAATTGTGCATGTTTATGATCCGCAGATCATTTTTAGGTGTTAGAACAATTCTTATTTATGCAATTTATTTTATTTTGCATAATCACTTCATTCATTTTCTACATTAAATAGAAAATTAAGAAAAATTAAAATTAAGGCCTATACATATGCTTTGAGAATAACACAAGGTGATGCGACCTAGGTGCTGGCTGCAATAAGTTATTTACAAGAGCTTATTTGACCTGAGATCCGCGCTTTTAGGCAGCTTTTGCTCATCAATGAGAGGTCTACATCTTTATGATGATTACCTTCAATGTGTATATCTCAATTTCATATATATGGCGAAATATTAAATGACTATCAAGTCAAATTATTCCTACAGGAATTACAATGTCCTATACCTTAATTTTTGTAAGACTCATCTTACATGCATAATTTTGCTTCTTTACAACACAAATTTACATCTGTAAATTAATCCTATATGGTTCTTCATGTAGGAAAATGGCTAAAATACATAACAAAGACTTCACTGAACTTGCAGTAGATGGTAGCAACTATCTAACTTGGGCTATGGATGTGAAAATTGTGCTTACAGCCAAAGGTTTCATTAACACCATTAATGAACCTGATCCACAAAATCCTATCCCAGTCAATCACAAGTATGCAACCTTGCACTTTCTAAGGCATCACCTTCATCATGATCTCAAAGCTGAGTATATCATAGAAGATGATCCTAAGAAACTTTGGGATTCTCTCAAAGAACGCTATGATCAACAACAAAGTGTTATTATGCCCGAAGCAAGACGGGAGTGGTCTCTACTCCGTCTGATGGATTTCAAATCTGTTGCAGAATACAATTCTGTAGTTCACAAGATTTCCACCAAGCTTCGTTTCTGTAATCAACCTTTGGATGATGCAGAAATGATAGAGAAGACTCTATCTACATTCCTCCCTGCTAATAGGATATTGCAACAGCAATACCGCCGCCACAACTACAACAAATACTCTGACTTAATATATGATTTACTTCAAGCAGAAAAGCATGATGAGCTCTTAACAAAGAACCATCAAATGTGCCCTGTGGGTGCAGCACCTCTGCCTGAAGTTCATTTCAATGCGCAGAGTAATAATAAAAAGTTTGGTGGTAAGAAATTCAAAAAGAATTTCAAGGGAAAAGGGAAGAAGCAGAATTTCAAGAAAGGCAAGGGTTCTCACAAAGGAAAGGACACTTTCAAGAAACCTAGTAACAATGACAACTCTCAAGTTTGTCAAAGGTGTGGTTACCACAACCATACAACTAGAAAATGCCACACCGCTAAGCATTTGGTTGATCTCTACCAAAAATATGCTGCAAAGCAAGTTCATGGAAACAAGTTTGAAGCGCACTTCACCACGCTTACTCCGGGTGCTAGTTGCTCCAAGGATGTTCCTGCGGAACACAACACGGAGAAGGATCCAATGCAAGTGGATGAATTCTTCAGCACTGACGACATGATGATCGATAGCATCGACAACACTGACAACATGCTTGTGGATGGACCATCCAATGACATGTTTGGAGACATGTCTTAGTCTCTATGCTCCCGGAAAAGAACTTCGTTCTATAGTCTAAAAGAACTTCGTTCTATAGCCATATTTATGTAATAATTGTGTTATAAATATTTATTGTCACAAAGTATTGTAAGACATATGCTACTTATGATACCTATTGAATAAAGTATGTTTTATATAATCTATGAGTCAAAATCTTATAATTTAAATTACTCATTCTAGATTATCCTACGGGGACAATCCAAATGGAGGAAGAACTTTGTTTGGTGGATAGTTGCACAACTAACACCATACTCAGAGAACTTAAATATTTCCAAACTCTCAAAAAGAGTAAAGGAAATGTCACAACTATCGCGGGTCGTGATGCTATAATTGTTGGTTCCGGTCGGGCCACAATTGTTCTCCCTATGGGTACTCAAATAGTAATTGAGGATGCACTCCTATATCCTGATTCAACTCGTACCCTATTGAGTTACAAAGACATCCGTTGCAATGGTCTCCATGTGGAGACAAATAGTGACAACAAAGATGAATACTTATTCATCACTAAAAATGACGGATATAATAAGCGACTGCTTGAGAAAATTCCTTCACTATCATCTGGATTGTATTATACATACATCAAACCCGTACAACATGTTGCATACAAGGTAATTTTTCAAAATCTTGATATCTTCAAGATTTGGCATGATCGCCTTGGTCATCTTGGTATAGGGATGATGAGAAAAATTATCGGCAATTCAATTGGTCACAAATTAACTACTTCAAAATTTCCCAAGCCATCAGACTTTGTATGCACTGCATGTGCCACAGGGAAATTAATTTTAAGACCCTCTTATCTTAAAATAAAGGCTGAACCACTACAATTCCTTGAACGCATTCAAGGAGATATTTGTGGTCCCATTCATCCATCAACTGGACCATTTAGGTACTTCATGGTACTTATTGATGCATCTACTAGATGGTCCCACGTATGTTTATTGTCCACAAGAAACCATGCTTTTGCAAGGTTCATTGCTCAAATTATCAAATTAAGAGCACACCATCCTGAATATGCTATCAAGACTGTCAGGATGGACAATGCCGCTGAATTTTCTTCACATGCCTTCAATGACTATTGTATGGCTCTAGGCATAAATGTGGAACATTCTGTTCCTTATGTACATACACAAAATGGATTAGCCGAATCTCTTATCAAGAGAATAAAGTTAATTGCTCGACCATTATTACAGAATTGCAATCTACCAACATCATGTTGGGGGTCATGCGGTCTTACACGCCGCTGATTTGATTCAAATAAGACCTACTGCATACAATACGGTTTCCCCGTTGCAGTTAGTATGTGAAAATCAACCAAGTATTTCTCATCTGCGAAAATTCGGTTGCGCTGTATACGTACTGATTTCACCACCGCAGCGTACATCAATGGGCCCCCATAGAAAATTGGGGATATATATTGGGTACAAATCACCGTCAATCATCAAGTACCTTGAACCTCTTACAGGGGATTTATTCACTGCCCGGTATGCTGATTGCATCTTCGATGAGGACAATTTCCCGGCATTAGGGGGAGACAAGTACCAAACAGAATGCCAAGAAATAAATTGGAATACCACAGGTATTCAGTCCTATGATCCACGTACTATAGAATCTGAACGTGAGGTTCAGAAGATCATCAATTTGCAAAACATTGCAAATAATCTGCCAGAAGCATTTACTGACTACAAAGGTGTCACTAAATCACATAATCCTGCTGTAAATGTACCAGAGAGAGTAGCAATTCCTACTCGACAACTCCCAAATCAAAATAAGAGGGGGAGAAGTACTATTACAAAGGATAAGGCTACACCAAAGCCTCCGCGGAAAACAAGGAAGGTTACTTCCAAAGCAGTAAATGCAAATCAACATCAAGTTGATAGACACCAAGTGGATAATGAAAATCCAAACAATATGGATGTTCAACAGATACATCACATACCTAGCACAAGTGCACAAAATAATATAAGTGCTAGGACATCGGAAGACCCAGACTCAATCATTGAGGGAAATCAAGATGAGTCACTAGGGGTACAAGAAATTTCCATTAATTATATTGATTCTAGAGAATCATACAACAGAAAGACTACAAATGTCGACATTTACTTTGCCACAAAGATTGCAAATGACATTCGTATTGATCCAGAACGTAAGTCCATGGCAGAGTGCATCAAGCGCTCCGACTGGGTCAAATGGAAGGAAGCAATCAAGGCAGAATTAGACTCGCTCAAGAAACGAGAGGTATTCTCCGCAGTGATGCCTACTCCTCGTCACATTTTCCTGTGGGATCAAAATGGATTTTCGTCCGTAAAAGGAATGAAAATAACGAGGTGGTGAGATACAAAGCGAGACTTGTAGCACAAGGGTTCACGCAGAAACCCGGCATCGATTTCGATGAAACATATTCTCCAGTAATGAGTGGTATAACATTCCGATATCTAATATCATTGGCAGCTCAAAAAGGTCTATCCATGCATCTCATGGACGTAGTGACAGCATATCTTTATGGGTCACTAGATTCGGATATCTACATGAAAGTTCCGGAAGGAATTGATATCCCGAACAAGAATCATTCACGCAACATGTATTGTGTAAAGCTTCAAAAGTCATTATATGGCTTAAAGCAGTCGGGAAGAATGTGGTACAACCGACTAAAGGAATTCCTTCTTCGGAATGGTTTTTCCAACAATGATGATTGCCCATGTGTATTCATCAAGAAATCCTCAACTGGATTTTGCATTATATCTGTGTATGTTGATGATCTCAATATCATTGGGACTCAACAAGATATAGATGAAGCACGCAAACATCTTAAGACGGAATTTGAAATGAAAGATTTGGGTCAAACCAAATTTTGCTTAGGTTTACAACTTGAGCACCTCCCAACAGGGATTTTAGTACATCAGTCTGCTTATATCCAAAAAGTTCTACAGAAATTCAATATGGATAAATCATATCCATCTAAAACACCTATGGTCGTTCACTCTCTTGAAGTTGATAAAGATCAATTCAGACCTAAAGGTGAAGATGAAGAGGTATTGGGACCAGAGGTTCCGTATCTCAATGCCATTGGAGTGCTAATGTATATCGCAAATTGCACAAGGCCTGACATTGCATTTGCGGTAAACTTGCTAGCTCGATACAGCGCTGCTCCAACACAACGCCATTGGGCGGGAGTTAAGAATATCTTCCGATATCTTATTGGCACTATAGATCTTGGATTATTTTGCAAATTTAACCAAGATAAAACATTGATTGGATATTCTGATGCTGGCTATTTATCTGATCCCCATGAAGCTAGATCTCAAACAGGCTTTGTATTTTTACATGGTGGAACGGCTATATCATGGAAGTCATCAAAACAGACTCTAGTAGCCACATCCACAAATCATTCTGAAATAATTGCATTATTTGAAGCATCACGTGAATGTGTATGGCTTCGCAGAATGATTAAGTACATACAACAATCATGTAGTATAAGTTCAATCATGAATCCTACCATGATGTATGAAGATAATGCTGCTTGTATTGCACAAATGAGAGCATGTTATATAAAAAGCAACCTATCAAAACATATGGGTCCTATACTATTCTATCCTCATGAATTACAAAAGAAAGGAGAGATAGAAATCTTGCAAACTAAATCATGCGATAATCTTGCAGATTTATTCACAAAGTCACTACCAACATCATTATTCCAGAAATATGTTTCCGGAATTGGTATGTGACAACTTAAAGATTTGCAAGAATCAGGGGGAGATTCCCTTTAAATATAACCTATACATAATCTTCTGATTATGAATATTGTACTCTTTTTCCTATATGAGTTTTTCCTTATAAAGGTTTCTCATAAAGGTTTTAATGAGGTAATATCAAATACAAGATTACCTTATTTTCCTTCTAAAGGTTTTAAAAGGTAATATAATAATACCTTCTCATATTTTTCCATCAGGTTTTTGGAGAAGGGTATTCAAATATGATCCTCAGATCATAACTACATTGCTCTCTAAACTTATGAGTTTTTCCTTCTCAAAGGTTTTCTCATATAAGTATCAAATGAGACAATAATCAAATATGTCATATCACTTTTCTCCTTATTTTTCCCACTGGGTTTAAAAGGAGTTTTTAGTGACATATACTCACAGATTGGTTTCTCCTCAAGATTTTTCCCAAAGGGTTTTTGGAGGAGTTTTACAAGATAATATTCAAGGAAGATTGGAGAAGAAATTACATCAAGATCATATGAAGCAAATTGATCAAGGGGGAGTGTTATGAAATATTAGTTAATGATCAATTAACTTAATATGTAATTAAATTAGTGATGTAATTAGGACAAAAGGCAACTACCTCCCGGACGGGTGTGTCCTCCCCGAAAGGGTGCCTGCGCGACCCTTCCCTGTAAATAAATAGTGGGGTCCACCCTCTCTCCAATCAATCCCATCAATCAATCACTGTTCATTTTACATTCACTTCAACAAAATGGAAGGGGTAAAACATTTACCTTGGGGTAAACATTTACCCCTTGCATCCAAACAGGCCCCATATCTTTTTTGTGCTTACAAATCACTCATTGATCATTATAATTTCAAGCAAAACAAATTCTAGCATTGATGTGCAACTTCGGGGGGAAAAAGATGGAAGAGGTCAAAGTATAGTTGCCTGTGACTTTGACCATCTTGTGATAAACAAATGATAAGAACATCAAAAGGTAAAATAAGACCTTTAGATAAATAAGTGGAGCTCGAAGGTACTGCAGGATAGTGTACTAGAAGAAATTAAACCACTGTCATGTTCCTATCAGGACATCACATCATGGGATGATGCTGGATCTGGGTTCTATTGACACCAAGTTGATATAAACAATAATGTAAGTTTATTTTGGAAAAACTCCTTACAAACGTCAAATATATATATAAATGACGTGCACTTTACATTTCAAAAGATATCTTGTTCTGGAGTGGGGGCAAGGCTGCTTTAGTACAGTTAACATATGCTATGCTAAGATAGATGTGCAATGGGATCTCGCTGCAATCATAAGAACAATCCACCTCTTTCCTTTAAGGAAAACAAACCTATCCGCTAGACATACTACAATCGTGGTTATCCAGTACTCCAATAAAATATATCACAATAGGACCCAACTGATAAGGGATAATATCACAATACCGAGTAATGATATATTTCCCGCAAACCCAGCATATTCTTGGAGAAGGATTGGTGTTTAAGGGCATAAAAAGTTCACTTGCATAAAAAGGGCATAAATTCACTAAAGATCCTCTAGCCTATTGGTTAGAGGGGGTTGAGATATGGTCGCAACCAGGAGACCCGGGTGAATTTGCAGTACTAGTTTAAAAAATCCTCTCGCCGATGAAGCCGGAGTTCAGAGATTTTTTAAGCCGAGATTATGTTTCCTTCTCTTAATGAAAACCGTGAGGCAGTCTTAACCCTACAGATTTAATTCACCATTTTCCGTGCGCCTTGTAATTTTCAGAATTAGTTCCCGTAAAACGATACTTATTTCATGAAAAATACTGACTGGTGGAAGGACGATTTGCAAATGCTCTTATTACCATATTGACTGACGACTGTTAATTGCATCTCCTAGGAATGTTTTGAGACACCCATGCCATGCACGCCATGGTTGAGAGAGAAAGGCGATGCGATCTTTCGAAGGCAGGTGGAGGGACCTTGGGACAGGAAGATGACCTCGTGCAGCCATTGGTATCTTGGCAGTGGGCGGAGCACAAGAGAGCGGTCAAAAAAGGCTTGGCAATTTGGCATGCTTCCCTTTCCTTTTGGTCACGAGATACTGGGTCAAGTGCAGCATGATTGGAACCGGGAAGGCCTGCCAGATAAAGATCTCCTTTTCCCGGGTGATCGTAACTTTCTGGTGTGGTAATGCGATTGGTTGCACATACTTTTTAGGCTTTCGTAGTATTTCCTTGAAATCATGGAAGCTCCCGTCTACTCATAGATTCTATGGATTTCTTGAAGCAAAGATGCCATCTTCCTCCCAAGTCCCAAGGTCAGAAAAAGGTTTGTTCAGTTAATTGAAACCTTCATGACAATTTTCAGTTACAAAATGCTGAATGCAACAAGTAAAGCTTTGGTAGCCAAATACTTGCCCGCACTCCATTATGGTCCTGTTTAGTTAGTGAAAATTTTGAGAGTCTCTTTCAAGGTTTATTAGAGATAATAAATGTAAACTATTTACAAAATTAATTACATGAATGGACGAGAAATCTCAAGATGAATCCATTAAGCCTAATTAATTCGTTATTAGAGATTGATTACAATAGCACGACGTTGTCTGATCATGACATAATTAGACTCGTTAGATTCGTCTCGGAAATTAAAGTAGGAGTTATGAAATGAATTTTGTCATTAATTCACATTTAATATTTTTAATTAGTATTTGGAGATTGATGCAACGGATAGTTGGCAAAGTATTTAGGAACTAAACAGTGCCTATGATCTTTCTACGGCTCGTTTCCAAGTGAATTCTGAACAGTTAGATACCGGTTTACCTCAGGGATTTCGGCAGTTTCAAAGGACTCAATGCTTGTGCATAGAATCCAGACCGTTCATTTTTTTGTTAACAGGTCCGTACTTATTTTACAGGCGAATCTTATGGAAAACCCCACGTCGACTTTAGCAGGGACCAGGCAGGGACGCGCCTGCTACGACAAACATGCCCGCCACAAAAGGAGCGACGAGAAAGCGCTTTGCATTTTCCCTGCCCCTCTCTCTAACTGCAAAAAAAATTTCAGGTCAGATCCAAATTCCAAATGGCTGCTGCAAGCCTGCAATCATCATCCAGTGCCGGATTTTTGCAGAAAGAGCGAGCTGGAAAGAGGCAAAATGGTGGTGTAGCAGTACCAGGGGAAGGCATTCGTAGATTGCGAGCGAGCCTGAAGAGAGAAAGGCAAGCAGGGGCAGCGTGGAAAACAAGGAGGGAAAAGGCATTTCATCCCAGGCAAAAAAGCAGCTTGCTCTTCAATCATGGAAAGGCGCCAGCAGATTCTACTGTATGCATGAAGCTCGCAAAGATCTTTGCTTTGGGGCCTGTTTAGTTGGCTGAAATTTAGCCTTTTTAACGTTTCGAACTCCTGTAGCACACTGTAGCACGTTTCGTTTGTTTGTGGTAAATATTGTCCAATCATAAACTAACTAGGCTCAAAAGATTCAGCTCGTGATGTACAACAGAACTGTGTGATTAGTTAATTTTTTTACCTACATTTACTGCTCCGAACATATGTATTTTGGTGTATTTAATGTGATGTGATGGAGAGAGAGTTGAAAAAGTAGCAAAATTTTTGCTAAATTTCAGCCAATTAAACAGGCCCTTGGTGTGTTTAGAAGCCCAACTTCCCCAAAATTCACTATGTAAAAAGAAGATTCCCCATTACATCAAACATCATATCAAAAATGTCGGCACATGCATAGAGTACTAAATGTAGATGAAATCAAAAACTAATTACACAGTTTAGATGTACTTTGCGAGACGAATCTTTTGAGCATAGTTAGACCATGGTAGGACAATATTTACCACAAATAAATGAAAAGTGCTACAATGTTTTTCAGTTCGGAACAGGACTTTTAGCCCAAAATCCGTGCAAACTCCAGAATTTTGCATCCCAATTCAGGGATCTAAACACACCCTTTATCTGGCATCCTAAAGCAGGGATGAAATCAAGGAGAATTTTGCAAACTCTGCTTCGAACCTCCCAGAGTTTTCTTGGATTTTGGGGGCCCATGATGGCATGCATCATCCATCCTCCACCTGGCCTGAATTCAGTTATCAATCCATAACAGAAAGAATCTTTGTTTTCTTCCGGCGTTTTTGTTGTGAAACATGACAGTTTGATAGTAATATACTTAGTAATTTGACACCGACAAAGCAGTTTCAAAACCATCCCAAATGAAGATTGGTAGGAATCCACACTTGTGCAGTTCTACTGCACATCGATGCAGCACTGTGAAGTGTGAGCTGCCGCTGCCAGCATCAAGAATTGAGTTTCAGATTGGGAATTTCAGACAACTAACTTCTCAGTCTCTTTTGCTGTCGCATCGTCCATGAATTGCATCAAAATTACATTACCTCATACTAGCTCATAGGAACAAGAAGATGATTATCATCGGCTACAAGAATATCACGAGTCGAGAGGATTGCTCTCGCTCATATGTAACAGTAGCAGTCGTAATGGGGATAGGAGACGACAGGTAGTGGATAGGTCGATAGATACAAGAACAGCGCAAGTCAAAAGAGGGGGAGACAGAGAAGAGAGGTCGGCCCGTGGCTAGCTAGCTAAGAGATGACGAAGGAGAAGTGGTCAGTCGAGGCCGGACCTGATCCGCTTGTGGCCGGCGCCGGCCTGCCGGACGGTGCCGACGGATCCGCCCTCGGAGGCCGCGCGGCCGCCGCCGCCGTCGGAGGCGGCGAAGAGCGAGGAGAGGTCGGCGTAGAGGTCGACGACGCGGCGGATGTTGTTGTTGAGCTCCCGGATGAGGCCGACGTTGCGGGAGAGGTCGCCGGGCACCTTGGACTCGTGGTTCTGGTTGATCTCGTTGATGAGGACGCGGTTCTGGTCCAGCAGGCTCTGCACCTGCACGAAGCTCGTCTGGAACGCGTGCAGGACCTTGGTGTCCACGCCCGCGCCGGCGGCGCCGGCGCCGAACCCCGACAGCGTCGTCTCGCCGCCCTCCATGGAGTAGGATGCGCTCCCTCCTCCGCTTCTTTTATCTGATCCGCTTCGTCGTCTTGTTGCTGCAGTGCTGCGCCTGAAATCTTGGTGGACTTGTCAGCTCTGCAGAGTCTGCAATGAGAACGGTGGGGAATTGATGAGGGAATGAGACTGCAGAATTGTCGCTGATAAAATTCGAGTGGGAAAAGGATGTGAGTTCACTTTGCTTACGAAGATCGCAATTTTAAACAAATTTTAGCACATTACTGCTGGCCTCAGCAAAGTAAAGGTGGAGACATTTTTACTGTTGGGGCATGGGAGGACAGGGTACTGTGCTACAAGGTCAGATGTACTTGCCGAATCTTTCTAGCTTTGGGCCCGAAAAAATCGACAAAAATCTCGGTAGTAACGCGATTTCCCCCAAACGAGTAGAGAAAAGAAAAATCTATCCCAGAAAAGAATTCGGAGGGGCGGAAAGCGCGTCGAATTTTGTGGGGGAAAGACGAATGATGAATTTGATAAAGGCGAGGCTCGTGCTCCGGCGATTAGTTGGTTAATTGCGTAGCGTAGCAAGAGGAATGATTTGAGATCCGACGAGCTGGGCGCAGAATTCCCGAGAGCACGTGGAGACGACCTCGAGAGAGGTCGCCGAATAGGGGAAACGAATCGGACGCGGCCCTGAATGGGTTGGGGCCAAATCGCAACGCAATCCACAGAGGAAACGCAGGATTCAGACGGGAAGGAAAATCGGCGGAGCGAAGGGGCTCAGACTTGGCGGCAGATTTGTGCTTCCCCTTGTTGGACAGGAGCAGCTAGTCAGACGAACTAATCCGACTCCGGTCAACCTTGGCATCAGGACGAAGAATAACGGAAACGAGCCCAAGAAAGGGGAAAGAATAAGACGGGGACCTTAACCAGCAAGAGAGACAAGAACCCCAGCAAACAGTAGCATCATCACACCAGGCAGGGCATGCTCGGGTCGAACGCCATGGCTTCTTGCTCTCCTCACTTCACTTTAGGAGGGAGGTGAGAAGAGAGGAGGAGGAAGGAGGGTGGGTGGGTGGTGCTTACCTCGGTGCTACGCCGTAGCATCTCCGGGGAGGAGGTTCCGGTTCCGTCGGTTGGGTACTCCGTCGGGGAGGAAGAGGACTGAGGAGCGGCTGCGCGCGGCCGCAAGAGAAGAGAAAGCGGAAGAAGTGAAGAGGAGACGGGGGGAGGTGGATGACGATGGACAGGAGGAGATCAGGAGATCCTCAGAGACACGAAACAGGCAGGCCAGGCCGTCCTTCTCTCTCTCCTGTTTCTTTTTTATTGCTCTGTGTACAGAGAGAGAGAGGATCTTTTGCTAGAGAGAGGGGGTGAGAGATTCGTGACACGTTTCTCTCTGGGGTGCGCTGCGCCATGGATCATGTCTCGTGTGAATGCTGATATTTCCATCGATAGCGTTTAATGGTATTTTTTCATAATAATGTTCTGTTTAGTTCGCTGAAATTTTATTAAAATTCTCATCGAGAAGACCGTGTCAGTTCATTTCTCCACTCTGTACGTACTTCTTCACACACCAAAATTTTACCATTTTCACCCCTCTAAACAGAGTCTATAAATGAACACCATGCACTGCGTTCGGGTGCAGTGGAATTCTATCAATTCCATGAAAAAATTCTCTTTTCAATTCGTTTCTTTTTCAAAAAGAGAATACTCTACTCTTTTGAATTCGCAGCCAAGCTGAACAGAGGGTAATTCCACAACAGTAAGATTTGTTTTTTTAACCCTTACAGCGGGCTGAGAGCAGTAGGGCACCGTGCACCGAGGAAATCACACTCATCCATGATCCATCTTTGGTCAAATACCTGTGGATGTCAGACAATAATGTGCTGACCGGATTCATAAATTCCTCGGACACGGCTTCAAACCGGATGATGGGTACTACAGCGTTTTTGGTAGAGATTCTTGTGTGTTTTTGTGAAGCTCTACCAAACGTTACAACAAAACAGGTCTTACGCCCAAACTGTTTTCGGACTCTCTCTCTAGAGCTGATTCGTGTGGGTGAAGCTGCAAAAACGCAGCTTCTCCCGCTCCGCCGGCAGCTCCTCCCTCTCTTTCTTCTTTTACCCTCGCGAGGGGCCCACAGCCGGTCGGTGCGCCTGGAGATGGCCGACGGGCGTGGTGGGGGCGGCGATGGCAGGCGCGGTGGAGGCGGAGATGGCCGACGGGGGCTGGTGGACGCGGTGGAGACGGCAGACCGCGGCAGCGCTACGCGGCCGGCGGGTGCAGCGCGGAGCTCATGGTTGGCGAGCGCAGCTAGAGGCGGGCGCGGGCGGAGCGGGCAGCGGGAGCGGCTGGAGGCGGGCACGGTGCGGTCGGCCGGCGGGCGCGGCGCTCGCGGTCGGCCGGCGGGCGCGGCGCTCGCGGTCGGCGGCGAGCGCGGCTGGATGCGGGCGCAGCTGGAGGCCGCAGTGGTGAATGGATGATGAAGGGATAAGGTGGCGTTGGGGAGAAGAGAATGGTACAAAATAAGAAGGAAATGGAAGAAAAAATAATAATAAGAAAATAATAGAAAAGGAAAAAAGTAAAAAAAAAAAAGAAAGGGTACAATGGACAGTTCATCATCTTATCCACGTTACACAGCCAGAAGAAGCTGTTTTGCCAAACAATTTCCTAAAACAGTCGCAGATTCATCAGAAAATCTGCTCCACTAGCACAGCCAGAGCCGGAGCTGTCACAGCCGCAGCCACAGCTGTACCAAACGCACCCTTAGTACTGGCATCCTTTCACTGCTCCTGCTGGTTCTACCATTTCTGTTTTTCGTAAAAATTTCTCCAACATCAATTTTTGACACTAATTAGAAGTATTAAATGTGCATTGATGGCAAAACTTATTTCATAACTCTCCTAATTTTTCGAGACGAATCTAACCAGTCTAATTATATCATGATTAGACAACGTCGTGCTACAATAGACAATCTCTAATAACGGAATAATTAGTCTTAATGGATTCATCTCGCGATTTCCCGTCCATCCGTATAATTAGTTTTATAATTAATCTATGTTTAATACTCCTAATAGACTTTGAAAGAGGATTTGAAAAATTTCTCCAAATTTTTTCACTAAACTAATAAAGGCTTCTAATCAAAACCTTTGAGGTCTTATTGGGAACTAAATTGGAGTTTTTTATTTTAGTTAATTAAGTTTCAATAAGCTATAAGTCCCTACGCTACTTTAAATTCTTACCGTGTTGACAACTTTAAGATTTATTGTAAGTTATAAATTATATACCCTCTTCTACTCTTAAACTGATGCATTAAACCGCAAAAAGCACTAAGAGCATGTAGCTACCATGCGCGAGGCAAGTCCATTACTGTCGAACTCAAACAATATATTATCTTTTAAGTTGTCTGACAAATCTATATAATTTAATAATTTGTACATATGAAAAGGATAATATCATGAGTTGTATGGGGGTTTGGGCATCCCTAACCTTAGAATCATGGGGTTCGCCCTTCGATTAAGATGGCTTTGGTTAGCTCGAACTGATGCCACACGCATGTGGACTGGTTTGCGTATGCCTACCGATGCGCTGGCGAAGGAGTTCTTTGCTGCCTCTATTACGGGCGTGGTTGGTGACGGTGTCAGCGGTGACGGTACCAGCGCCCTCTTCTAGTCGGACAATTGGATTAATGGCGCTTTGATACAGACGTTTGCTCCTAACCTTTGGGCAGCTGTACCCATCAGGATTAGGAACAAACGTACGGTCGCTCAGGGGCTTTCTCAGGGCCGATGGATTCGAGATATCAAGCTTGCCCTTACGGTACAAGTGCTCGTCCAGTATCTTCGGATCTGGGATTTGGTCCATGGCTGGATCCTCTCTCCTTCTCCGGACAGGTTTGTCTGGAAGTGGTCGCCGAACATGCAGTTCACGATCACATCAGTTTACCAGGCCCTCTTCCGGGGTAAAACTGAGCTTCTTGGTGTCTGACAACTTTGGAAGGTGCAAGCCCTAGGAAGGTGCAAGTTTTTTGGTTGGCTCGTCCTCCATGGTCGCTGCTGGACTTCCAACCGTCTACGAAGGTACGGGTTGCGTGATACAGATGAGTGCGCCCTCTGTGCTCAAGAGGTGGAGACGATTGACCCCCTCTGTGCTCCTTTAGTCGGGAGGTCTGGTTCCGTGTTTTGGGTGAATTGGGTGAAGTGGGGCTTCGTCTCTTATGTCGCAGGCTCCTGAGCCGTCCGCGGCCTGGTGGTTACGCATAAGGAAGAGGGTCCTCAAAGCTAGGAGAAAAGACTTCGACTCCTTGACCAGACTAGTTGTTTGGTCGTTTTAGTGCGAGCGCAACCATCGGGTCCACGGTCATTGCGCTTTGATGCTGGTCGCTCTAGCTCCCTCCATCCTTGAGGAGGCGAAGCTCTGGGCGTCTGCCGGTTTCAGCGGGATTGCTTTTCTGTTAGCTCCTAGGTTTTGAAGGTCGCTTGTGTTGTGGTGTGTTGTTTCGTTCTGTTTGGCCGAAGTGTGGCTGCTGTTTGTGTTTTGTGTCGGTTGTAAACTAATTATCTTCTGCTTAATAAAATATGTGCATAAGAAATATCATGAGATGACCTATAAAGCTGTGATGTGTAGTAAGATACTTGCTCTTGTTACATCAAACAAAAAAAAAGCAGTTAGTACAATGATATTTCTACAAATTATTGAATTTATACCGGGACACGTCGGCTTCTTTCGCTTACGTGAAATACACCGTGATGTTCTGCACCCTGAACTCAATGGGGACGCCGCCATGTATGGCTAGTTTGGTTACAGTTGCAAGCAATCCGGTGGTTGGCGATGGCAATATCTAATCGCCGCCGCGCCGGCGGCACCCAAAACGCCATCGAATCTCCCAACCATGCGGCAGATATATAATTAAACCGACGGTGACAGTGGTATCTGCCATCCCCATTCGCGGAAGATTTGGGTTCCTTCGAGTCGGCTCAACCGCTCAACTGGATCCGTCATTTTTGGGCATGTCTGTGCTTTCGCAGATCGGCATGGCGCCGGAACGGAAGCTTCCCGTAAACGCCAGCGCATCACTTGTTGGGTCAAGTACTAAGCAAATGCAAGTCATGAGACTCTGTTTAGTTCCAATATTCTCACCAAAATTTTCATCTAGAGAACCATGTTAGTTCATTTCTTTCTGTCTGTGCACGTGACTTAATGTAAAAAATTTTACTCACTTCACAAAAATTTCAACCAACTAAACGGGACCTCAGTGGGGTTGGGGGATAAGCACAGATGCCGCATAGCAGAACATGGGTAGACCAGGTAGGCCACCATGTAGTTGTCTAAAAGTCTTTAAAATTTTCGCATCGCAGACCGTGTCACTTCTCACAGAACACGTTTCCCAATGTAAAAATTTCACCACTTTCATCAAAAATTTTATCAACTAAACGAAGACCACCAGATCCCCCACCACCTCACCCTCTTGCTAGATTGCTGCCAAATCTGGAACCGAATTTGCTTCGGCCACAAGGGATTTCTACACCTCTCTCTAGATTGCTTGCTGAATGCGTTACCGGCCTGTTGACCTGTGGTCCTTGGTTTTCTTTTCTCAACAATCAGACATGAAGCTTCCAAATTTCATTGCCGGATGAAAATTTTCTGAAGAGGCTATGTTTCACTGTTTTCACGTAAAATTTGGAAGGGTATGAAAGATTACCTAGCAATTGACAAGTATCAAACCTAGAAGTCGACCATGATCACACACGTGGACAGTGAAAGCAACTTAACTATCGTTTTCTCACATAAATAAAAAAGAAAGAAAACACGACAAATCGACCCGAGGCATGAAATAAAGAGAATAATCCAGTGATAGGAGTATTTCCTGAAAGAAAAAATGAAAAAAAAAGTGAAGGATTAGTATGAGCCTTTTCGTACAAGCTACTGCCTAACTTTTGTGGAATTTGATGTAAATTCCAGTCAATGTCGTTGCGGTCCTTTTATTGAGGATGTGTTTAGTTTCGTGAAAAATGGTGAAGATGTGACAGGTAAATAATGAAAAGTTGCTAAATTCCAAATTAGACGTCTTTTCAAAAAAAAAAAATCACTCATCACATTGGATGTTTGGATACTAATTAAGAGTATTGGATTAATGACAAAACTCATTATATAACTCCAGGTAAAATCACAAGATGAATCTAATAAGCCTAATTATGCATGATTAGATAATATTGTGCTACAGTAAACAATCTCTAATGATAGATTAATTAGTCTTAATAGATTTGTCTTATGATTTCCAAACAAGTTTTGTAATTAATTTTTCATTACTCCTGACATCCCATTTTCAATTCGCAAACTAAACAACCGTTTCATACCTGTCTTCTGCCAGTAGAGATAGCTTTGTGGAGGAAAAAAAATCGGCTTTTTTGTACATGCCGCCACTGCAGAAGCCGAATACTCACTCTGTTCCAATATGTAAGCATTTGTAGAGTTCAAATTTTGTACCATAATGTAAGCATTTTTATAGATAAGACAACAAAATGGGTAGGTAGATTGGTGGAGAGTTGGTAAGTAGTGTAAAATGAAGGGTATAGAAGTCATTTCCTCTCAGTGTTGTTTCTTGAATTTGAATGCTTAGAATGCTTATATTGTGGAACGGAGGGAGTACTAGCATGTGCACTGACTTGGACATCCTAAAGTCAACCATAATGGCCGAATATTTAAATTTACATGCCAAACAAAGGAGTATCTGGGTAGATTTGAAATTCTACACACAGAGATCAAGGTTTCTGGATAAAGATGGACAGCAGTTTTTACATGTTCTGCAGAAATCCGAGGATTACATCAGAGTTCTGCACAAATCAAGTACTTCCTCCGTCTCAAAATAAATACAATTCTATGACAAACTAAGGTGAGATGTAAAATAACGAAAATACCTTTTGTCTTCTATGAGAAAGCTCTAAGCATTGGCTTGTCTTTTGTGAGAGAAATTTCTAGAGCTTCTTATCTTTTGTAATTGATTAACCAAACATGCATTTTTTGTGAGACAAAATTTGAATCTTAAGATTTCATTTATTTTGAGACGGAGGGAGTACCGTGTAGCATTAACTTCTATATATTGCCTCTAAGTCATATTGTTCAGGCTGACCAGCAAATAAAAAATTGCAGAAACGCTAGATACATGTGCACAGAAACACTCATGGATCCTTAAACAAAAATTTTTGGGCTCTTTTCTATATTTTCATTTCTCACAGTTCGACAGAGGAAAACACTACCCAGTTTTTACTGTACCTCTTCATCTCTTTTGATCTGCTCTGCAAGCCATGCTTTCCAGTCTGCTACCTATAACGATCCTAGGGATCGATATGGTAGCTAGAATTTCAAATCTAAAGATAGGAGAAGCTGTTGAGCTTTCTGATTAATTGATCCATGGCCTCATCCGGAGGTTCAGGTAGCTTCAAGTGTGTGTATATATATATATACATATATATATATATATATATATAGGTACTCTATAGCCGGCCATAGAATACTTATTCTATAGCCAGGTCTCGACGCGTGTCATTCTGTCTTAATGAGCGAGCCGAGCTGCTGTTGCGGAGAAGCAGCTGGACCAAGCGGAGTAATTAGCTGCTGCTGCCGCGTTAATTACCGGCCTTGACTGGTGCTACCAGATACGCATCGCCATGGAGCATGCACGCAACTGCAGGTGCAAACGCACATGCTACGTTTATCTACACTTGCATGCATATTTTTTACGATTACTAGTCCATGCAAACTACTATACCCTTTATATGAATTTCATTAATCATTTACTAGAGTTCGTTCCTTTATGCATGCCATTTTATTTTCATGGTAATTTGTGTAAATTGGTTACTACTATGATCGTTTGCTGCTCTGATTATAGTAACTAGGAATATAAATATGCCAAACTGTTTGAGGAACGAGTGACTATATTGGTGAGTCAAATTTACCGAACAGATGTTTATGGGAATTTGAATTTATTATTATGATAATAAGGATGAGTTACCACACAATTTTTTATTTAGTCTGATAAACCAGTTACTATAGTGAATTTGATTTTTTTTATAAATGATTTACTAGAATCTATACTATGCATTTGGAACTGATTTACTAGAATCTATACTATGCATTTGGACGTTATTTACTACAATCTATATCAAATCTTGTAATTACGCCAATATATATATATATATATATATATATATTTGTTTGCTCGATTTCGCAAAAATAAATACCGGTCAAAAAATTATCAAATCTATACTACTCCCGCCGTACCACACGGCGGTAGGGTTGACGTGGCACGGTAGCAAGGGCACCAACCGCCGTACCACACGGCGGTAGGGCTAATCGCCGTGTGGGACGGCGGTTGGAGCCTGCCGCCAGGCGGCAGCAGAGGCTGCAGCAACCGCCATATGACACGGCGGTAGGTAGGAACCTACTACCGTGCCCTACAGCGGTAGTTTTTTTTGCCTAGTACCTTACATTTTTGAACATATGATACTTAACGAGCAATCACATAAATAAACAATGGCACGTACGGCGTAAATACCCTAACCTTGTGCCGCTGCTAGTCCTAACGTGTCTTAGGGAATTTAGATAAACGGTTACAACATTTCTAATCTAGTTGTACGAGTACTGCCCGGAGATCCCGGACATCATAGACCCGCCGGAGTGCTGGGAGGACATGTAGTACCCGTACCCTGGCGGGGGTGGAGGTTGAGGTGACGGTGGCGGGATGGAGTTGCTGGTGGAGTGTTGCCCTTCTTCTCGTGGCATGGACAGCAGCAGAACTCATCCTCACATCCGGTGTTCGTCTTCACCACCATTGGTCCGGCCACCAGTCCGTCGTCGTCGTCGTTGGTAGATGTCGGATCTGGAGAAGCCAATGCCGACGCGAGCTCTTGCTTCAGGTTGAAGATGACAACATCCTCGAGGTAGTCGATGTACTGTTGATACGGGTGAATAGCTGGGGGGATCCACCCATTGCACGAAACCGCAGTTATCTGGTTGGTCGGAGTACTGCAGAAATCGAGATTACATTAGTAAACCATAAAATGATGAAGGACAAAGGTCACGTAGCTTTGCTTACCCATGCTCGTGAGCAGTACCAGAAGCGTCGACCAGAGTTGTTCCATCCCTGGTAAACTTGCATCACACAAAACTCAGCGTGTGCACACCTTGGCCAGTTCACCGTTTGATTTGGTGCGTACTTTCTAACATCACGCATGGATTTGAAATCTCTCTTATCTAAGACTGGAAAACTGCCGTTGAACTCTGGATCTTGCTGGCTCCACAGTGTTGGACTGACGGAGCCATCATCATCCCCAGTCCAGGAACTCATTGGTGCTTGTTGTGTTGAGAAGGGGCACTGGAGAAGAGTGGTCACATATATGTAGGTAATGAAGCAGACTGGACGGTGGGCCATTCGATCCGGGGCAAGAGAAACAGGCAGTGACTCAGAGGAAACACACCCTAGTACTAGGTTCACTGTTTGATGCAGTGACTCATAGAAAACACACCCTAGTACTAGGTTCACTGTTTGATGCAGTGACTCACAGAAAACACACCCTACCACTCGAGGAAGTACAACACTTCGGAGGAAACAAGCTCTAATGCATCTGGAATCAAGTTCTTAATGATACAAGCCGACTCTAGTGGATGATGAAATGAAATCATAGTTTTTTAGAGATACAGTAGCACTCGGCGTCTAGTACTCTACGTCTACTGGGTACAACGGGGGTATTTCCCCTTCCTCATGGCATCCGGCCAAAGCTTCCTTAGCCCGGCAAGCTCTCTCCCTCTTCCTCTCTCTATCTGCTTCACGGGCCGCGGCCGCTTCACGTTCTTTCATCTCCCAACGAATGCGAATTTCCTCCTACTACTCCTTACGTTTTTCTTCTTGTTTTTCTGCCTCAACCATCCGTTGCCACCTCTCACGTGCTGAACGACCCATCGCCTCGACGTAACGCTTGTCTTCTTCGAACTGCTCACAATCTAGCCACTGCATAAAATCATAGAGAGAAGGTAGAGTCTTTTTTCAAAGACAAGTTAGCACATAATAAACTAGTAATGACATACTATTTATTTAGTAATGTAGTTTGTTCTTACTTTGGGTCTAACATTGCTGAATGGCGTGATTGGGTCATGCTCATAGTTCACACACATGAAGAACCTCATCCCGTAGACGTACCCGAGAATGTTGCACTTGACAAGCTTACAGTTGTCACCACAGTAGCACATAGGAGTGTGGTCCCCTTTGGCACCGCAACCTTGTCCTTCCTCTTGGTGAGCAACTCCAAGTTCAACTCAGGACCCGAGAAAGCCATTGCAAACCTACAAAAAAGATGACAAATATCATAACTCATTACATGTTTCATTTCAAATCAGAGAACAATATATAACATGATATGGTAATAATTTTGTAGGCAACAAGAGGGAGAGCTCTGACACCACGCAAAACCGCGTTGTAGACCTCACCAAAATTTGTTGTCATTATCCCATGCCTCACACCTCTCTTATCAAATAGGAGACACCATTTCTCCTTCGGCTCATTCTGAATCCACTGGCTAAAGGTCTTCACAGAACGTCCCCTTCTCCTTCTGACATTTGGAGCATCTAGCCCCACATCCTTAAGAGAAACTGGCTCTTCCCCAGGTTTAGTACTTATTAGCTTCTTAGCTATCTCTTCTGATGCTTTCTTCGTCAGGTCATCTAATTTTTTCCAGATCTCGAAGAACTTTTTCTCCTGATTCGTCGCACATAACCGCTTGAACAATGTAGTAAGTTCTTTGTTCTTGAACTGGCTATGAAAGTTTGCTCCCATATGCCTCATGCACCACCTGCTATGCACATCTGGCCATTGTGGTGCTCTGTGACGTTCTTGGCTACCATCTTTGATGTCATTCATCGCCTGCAAAATACCTTTGTGTCTATCGTGTATCACACACACGTTTGACACATCTCCCACCACCATCTGCTTCAATCTCTCCAGAAACCAATACCAACTGTCACCATTCTCTCCCTCTACAAAAGCAATTGCCAATGGCAACAACTGATTGTTGTCGTCTGCAGCCACAGCTGTAAGGATTGTGCCCTTGTATTTTCCTGTTAGGAATGTGCCATCTATGCAAATGACTGGTCGACAATGTTTGAATGCCGCAATAGTGGGACCCAATGCTAAGAATACCCGCTGCAAGACTTGCTTCTATGGCCTTGATACAAGATTATAAGTCTTGATATCATAATAACTACCCGGATTTAGCGTGGCAATTGTGTTCAGCAATTGAGGCAGATTGTCGTAGGATGCTTCGTAAGTACCCCACCTCAACTCCAGTACCTTCTTCTTCACCATGTATGCCTTACCGTAACTTATCATGTACCTAAATTTCTTCTCAATTGCCAAGATAATGGACTTGGGCTCATAAGCAGGATTTTCCACAATCTTAGCAAACATCTGGCTGGCCACAAAACCGGCCAACAAATTACGATGGCTTGCATCTAGCTGGTCAAGTACACAAGTGTGATCCACAACAGACTTGACCTCCCAGTAATTTTTCCACTTGCCCTTATAAGCATACACTCGAAAAGGACAGTTGGGCTTCAGACATTGTACATCATATATGTGTGGAGAACTCTTCACTACCCTGAACTCTCTCTGCTGAGTAAGGATGGCCCACCTCTTCACTGCATCCTTGACATCGACTGCACTCTTATACATGGCGCTGACACAAACCTGATTCTCTATGTACTCCCAGGACACATTCTCACCAGGATTGACAGTGAGCTGTGAGAAATTGTAGCTGTCCCAGTCCCTTGGCACTAGCGGGTCATCCTCATCATCTGAGGAGTCCTCTTGCAACCCACGTTCATCGTCACCGGCCTCCATTTCGTACTACCTCAATACTTCTTCATTAACTTCCCTCTCGTCAATTTGACCACGGGCCTCAAAGGGTGTGTGACTGTGTTCCTCCTGAACTCCTACTTCTGCCTTAGTCGCATCACCATCTCCTTCTTCTGCCTCAGTTGCAGGACCATCTCCTGCTTCTAGTTCAGCCTCACCCTGCTGAGCACCATTACCCTCCTCATGCACTTGACTACTAGACCCAGCCTTGTGAACAAACAAAATCACAGGCAAACCAATTTGACATGCAGTTCTGATATAACTCCTCCAATGTCCAGTGCCTTGAAGTGGCATAAGCTCCCAATATACTGCCTCACTCCTGTTGATTAGAGCCATAATCGACAAGTCATGTTGCTCTACATCTACATGGAATGCCTTGTAAAAAAAGTTGGTTATGGCCCCCAAGTTCTTTCTGCTGCTCTTCTAATCACATGGTCAACCGAATCAAATTCTGACAAGTCAACTCCATTTTCACCATATCTAATCTGGCCATTACCGAAATACAACTTGACAGTAACTGCATCCGACATGTCTGACAGCATGAAAAACAATAATCGCTATTAACAAGTAGATCCAGTAACTACAAAATCTATCTACTCAGATCTACACTAAAACTATAATTTTACTAAGCAGATCTACACTAGAACTATAATTTTACTAAGCAGATCTACACTAGAACTATAATTTTACTAAGCAGATCTACTCTAAAAACACTACTTAAAAATATGAATTACCAGAGTTCAAAATATTGTATTTACCTCTAACGAGACGAAAAACCGGCAGAGCTTCGCACCTTCGCCACCTCCTCCTCACTCCCTTCTCTTCTCCCCACCCCCTCTCTTTTTTTTCTGAATTATTATGACATTTTCGGCTGAATTTCGGCCTTATATAGGCAGGAGATCCAACCGTCGTGTGGCATGACGGTTGCAGGCCTGCAGCCGCCGTGCCACACGGTGGTTGGACCTGTCGCCGTACCACACGGCGGCAGGCCCCTACCGCCGTGTGATACAGCGGTATCTAGATCCGTCGGGGCCCGCGTCCGGGTGGCCTCGCCATCGTGGCACGTCAGCAGCCGCCGTACCACACGGCGGTAGGAACCACCGCCATGTGGTACGGCGGCAGTAGTATAGATTTGATAATTTTTTTAGCCGACATTTATTTTTGCAAAATCGAGGAAAAAATATATTAAAAAAATTCCTTCAAGTACTGCCGGCGTGGCCAGCTTACATGGGCTCCTTGGCCCAACACGCAAGGCACACAGGCCCACTCCTATTCCTATTACAAGGCCAAAGCCTGGTCATGACACTACCCTTCTCATCACCATTTGCAACCTGCACAATGCACATCATTTTCTGTTCTTGTTGTATTTCTAACAGAAAATATATTCCTTAAAAGAAAAGGAATGCAATCGTGACAGTTTGATCTCGAGAACTGATGCATTATTGAGCTAGTTACCGCATACCTCAAAAATGAGTGTTTTTCGGGGAATGTCATCCAGAGCTTTCACGCAGATGGTAGCCGCATCCTCTTTGCTTATTCTTCCCTTGGCTGCTACGCCCTACACATTTCAAGCACCACGTGATAGGATAAACCCCATAAAGTGACACAGCACAACAATGAACAGTGTAGGCATTTCAATATGATAATATTCCTCTCAGATTTTTATTAAAAAAATATTCCTCTCAGATTCCCAGCACTTGAAATGCACGTATGATATTCGATTTGTCAGTTGAGCAAACACAGTGCAAGAAGAAGTCATATGCATGCATGAACAACAATATAACTTAGCACTTACTCGGTGATGACGTCGTACACAGTGCCAAAGTTACCCCTCCCGATGATTTTGCCCTTGGTCCATGACCTGATCGCATTGTTGGACGCCAACTTATCTGCAGCAGCCAGCCAGGCACGGAGGCCCGGGCTTGGTCTGGCTCATTAAGGTAACGAGCCAGCTCGGCTCGGCTTGTTAACAAAACGAGCAAAAAGGTTGGCTCGACTTGGCTCGTTAGTAGCTCGAGCTAGCTCGTTAGGCTTGCGAGCTGTATGTAAATTTGAAATTAACATTTGAGCATATGTAAAAATTTTTAAAATATTAATTATAAGGTTGTAAATGATAAAATTAGTTACACATGGAGCACTTAGGAAAGTTTATCATAGCTTCAATGGCTCGGCTCAACTTTGATAGCTCGGTTTTCTATGTTGAAATTAAAACTTTTTAGCTCGTTTGGCTCGCGAGTAGCTCGCGAGCTGGCTCAAGCCAGCTCGTTAACAAAACGAGCAGAAATAGTTGCTCGGCTCGTTAAAAAATTGATCGAGCCGAGCCGAGTCGAGCTGAGCTATGAACGAGTCAAGCCAGCTCACGAGTTTCTGGCTCACGGTCCAGCCCTATTGAGCCCCTCCACCGCCGTGCGCTCCATTGAGGAACCCCCCAACCCGGCTCTACATCCTAGCTCCGTCATTGCAACCAGCTGAGGTGCATTCTCAACTGATGGCAAGGGAGCCCAAACAGAAAGCTACAAACCCCAGCACGACAAGAAGTGACCCCAGATGAGGGCGACTCAAACACTCGAGCCTTGCCATGGTTAAGTTCCTAGCAGGTAGGCTCCTAGCTAGATGGTTAGCTAGCAGGTTTGAGACGAGAGGGTTTTTTTACAACATAGAGACGAGGGTTTGATCGAGATGGTAATTCAGAACACGCCGGTGAGGGTTCGGGAATCATATACATCGCTTCAGCAACAGATCGACATCGCATCGCACCGAGAGACGCGGGGTGCGCGAGGCGGACGCGGGGCGCGGGCGGAGTACGTGAGTTTTTTTATTTCTTTCTTTCCTTTTTTCATTATTATATCTCTTATATATTTTATTTCTCCTCTTTTTTCTTTTCTCTCTCTCGTTTTTTAATACTGAGTTTTCTTTTCTCTTTTCATTTTTTATTTTTTTCTTTTCTTTTCTTTTATTTTTTATTCCATTTTTATTTCCTCTCTTTCTATTTTCTATTTCTTTGTCCCTAATTTTCTTTTCTGGTCTCTTTAGTTTTGTTTTCTTTCTTTTTCTATTTTTATTTTCTTTATTTTTTCTCTTTTCTTTATTATTTTTTCTCTAATATGGTTCTTTATGATGTTTAATATTCTTCCTTATTTCTTCTTCTTTCGTTACTCTTTCTTTATTATATTTTTGTTTATTTTACTATACTAGTTCCTTGTATATTATTTATTATTTATTTTTTCTTGATATATAAGGTATTTATTAGTTTTTTTTATTTTTATATCATAAGTATTAAAATATTTGTTTTCTATTTACATATTTATTCATTCTCAGTGAATATTTGTTCTCTTCAGTTATATTTTTTGTTCGTGAATATCTGTTCCACCTCGGTGAATATTTGTTTCACTTAGTGAAAATTGTTTTCAACTTCATATTGTTCAGTCTTAGTGAATATTTGTTCTTTTTTATTAAATATTTGTTTTCTCTCTGTGAATATTTGTTCTAGATCAGTAAAAATTTGTTCTCACTTAAGGAACATTTGTTCACCTTCAATGAATATTGTCCCCCTTCAGTGGATATTTGAAAATTTGTTCCACCTCAGTGCAAATTTGTTCTTTTTCAGTGAATTTTCTTCCCTTAGTTTATTTATTTATTCTGACACTTTATTCGGCATACAAACTTGTTCTGACTATAATAGGATCTTATTCTGACAGTTGTTCTCATTTGTTCTAACACTTTATTTTGTTTGTTCGAGATGACATATAAATTTGTTCTGGTTATAATAATAAGTTGTTCTGACTATAATAGTAACTTGTTCCGTCTATAATACTTGTTCTGACCCTTGTTCTGACACTATATTTGTTTTGTTCGTGATGACATATATATACAAACTTGTTCTGCATATAACAATGACGTGTTCTAATTTTTAAAAATTTACAGTTAGTATTTATTCTGACACTTTATTTGTTTGTTAAAGATGGCATACAAACTTGTTCTGGCTATAATAGGATCTTGTTCTGACAGTTGTTCTCATTTGTCCTGACACTTCATTTTGTTTGTTCGAGATAACATACAAAGTTATTCTGGCTATAATAATAAGTTGTTCTAAACGTTATTCTGATATCTTCTGACCCTTTATTTATTTGTTCGAGATGATATGCAAGCTTGTTCTGTATATAACAGTGACTTGTTCTTGTAGTTTCTAAAATTTGTTCGACACATACACATATTTGTTCCGGCAGTTTGTATATTTTGTTCGGTATGTACAAATGTTTTGTAATAGTTTGTAAATTTTGTTCTACAGTTATGTATTGCACAGAATATATAACCTTAATTACAAAATACAAATAAAAAAGTTTGTCAAAATATAGTGAAGTGAGATCTTGTTTTAAAGTTTTTATTCTCAGAAATTCAATGGTGCAATTAGAATTTAAATTTGATGATTCAAATGAAAGATATAAGTTTTTGAATTTTGAGTTTTTGTGTCTAGCAAGTAATCATTGCTTTGCGTTAGATATTTCATTCCCTCCGTAGGTTTATGTACATGTTTGTTTTTTGTTTGACCGGCTAGACATTACATAGCCGAGGCATCCCCAGTGCCACCGCACGTTCGACATTACATATCCTAGACCGGCGTGACAGTTCGCTTTTTTGTCGCTGAAGCGACGTCTAGACGTGCCCGTGAAGGTTTGAGAGCTAACAGATGTAGACGTGTGCGCATGTATTTAAAGCATCTGTAACAAATTGGAATACTATAACTTCTTAATGTTTACTCTCCAAGGGTGTGCATTTGAGCGCCACAAAAAATGCATGGAAACTAGCTAGTGAAAAAGAAAGCTTCCGAACAGCTGGCCTGGCCTTGCATCTCACACAAAATTATTATTGTGGCATATGTTTTCAAAATTATATTACCTGCAAGTCATATAATCATACAAAACTATGTAAGAGCTCCCTACTAAGGAGTTCTCTCAACCCTCAGTGCGCCATGTCATGTGCTTACGTCATTCGTTATTTACTTCCCACATCACTCAAGAGTTAGCACGGCAAAGGCAGATAGATAATCCACTCTTCTTTACTCACCACTCTAGCAGCTGAAGAGGCTCACTAATGGCAGAGCACGATAGATAATTATCACATCTTTACTCTGCACTACAGCAGCTCAAAAGTTAGCACAACAGCTGAACAACCTTTCCTATTCTTTACTGAACACGCCTGCTCAACTCCCTCACCGGAGTGAAGGCTTCTTTAAAGAGAAAAGATCGTTGGGCATGTCATCACCCGTCTTTCTCATCATGCTTCTGTTCAGTCCTGCTTTTGATGTTCTGGTGACAACACCGGAGGGTGCAGCGGGCCTACAGGCTACAGGTGGTGCTCAGCGGTGGGTCAGGGGGGCTCCAGCCCCCCTACCACTCTGGATCCCATGTAATCCCTCCAAATTTTCCATAGACATTTTGAGGAGAAAGAGGAAGAAGAAGGAGGAAGGAAGAAGAAGAGAAGGAGAGCCTCCTACCACCCAATCCTGGATTCACCACTAGTGGTGCTGGTGGCTGTTGACACATCTTATCTTATATATTTATAAGTCAACCAAACATGAGAAAAGGGCATAGTTGTTAATATCAACTTAGAATAGGGTGTCACTAACAGTTTTCCTGGAGTTTTGGAGAATTCTATGTCTTGCAGGGACTAATCAGAAAAAAACAGCAAAAGGAACAATTCTAGAAGACTCTAGAGGACTCCGGAACTCAACGTGACTTGGCATCCAAGAAAGAAGCATCTAGAAGGGGTAAGGACCCACCTGGCCGAAGCAGACCCCGAGGGGGGCCCACCCCAGGCCGGTCGGCCTAGTGGTGGGGCCGGTCGGCCCCCCCGGGTGCCACCTCAGCCCTACTTCCGGAAGGTTCTTCCACCGCCTATGAGGATCAATCTAAACCGTATGTTAGGTCGGTTTGATCGTACGGCGCATGGCACCTCCTCAGGACTATATAAGCAGCCCCCCTGACCCCCTCTGGAGAAGAGGATCATACCTGAGGGATCTCAGATCAAGTCATCAAGTCAGAGATACTACGCCCTAGAAACACCATATAGCGAGAGTAGCTAACTAGTCTAGATCTAGGGGGAGGCAAGGCGTCTACTTGGCTCCCGATCGTCTAGAAGCTGGTCGAGATACTGATCTAGCTTCGCTCTTGTAAGTTCTTCTTTATAAGTTCTTTTACATTTGCTGTAGAGACATATTTTCTTATCAATGATTATATTCGAGATTATATGCTTTGGTGTTTATTATGATTACATGTTTAGCATAGTTGATTTGCCTTTATATTCGTGTATGGAGTCGTATAGCCCTCACCTAGGTCATCTGTTAACATGGGTGAGTGGTAAAGATAGTGTAAGCGTGGTGCTTATACTGTAAATACCTGCGATTGCACCCTACATGCCGGGTCGTGTGGTAGATCGTGGTGGTGACAGCACTATTGAGTCCTTCGCAATCCACCCCCCGTGTGTAGGACTAGTGGAGCCTTATACTATTTGGGTTGTTTCAAGTTTCGGCCTTGATCCTCCTGGGTAGTCTCCCCATGCATAAGTATAATAGTTCTTCTTCCATGATTGTTAAATGTATTGCACTAATCATAGTATGCATTGACGTATAGTTTAGAGTTACTGAGGAGTATCCTCGCTAACTAGGCTGTGAATACGCTTCTCTTTCTATATTGATACTTTCTGGTGGTTCACTATGTTATGACTTGATCAATGCTATCATTATCATTATCTTTATGTGACTTACCCCTGTTTATAGTAATTGATATATTTTGGTCACTCTACATTACACAACTGAGAGATGTGCATGCATTGTTATTATAGATAAAAGACTTCTTTCCCTGTGGTAGAATATAAATACGATACCTGGTTTTACTCCTGGTTAAAATGCTACAATGGTATATTCATATCTGTGCGCTTGCAGATACCCATATATATATATTTTCTTACCTAGAGATCCAAGGCATATGTAAGAGTACCAATCCATGCGTTTTAGTGGTACTTCTGTCAGGGATGACAACCTAGATCGAGTGTGCTATGACCCGTAGCGGATATATCTTTTAGTTTATCTGAAAGAAACATCTGATATACACTTAGCATCATGTTAAGATATACCTTTGCATTTCTGACGCTTTCGATAGAGATGGATTTTATATCTATTTCTAATCGATGACGTTAGCAATGTCAACAGTGGCTCGACGCCGTCGTCACAAACGACATGCGTCACGGAGCTCCTGCGGGCCTGGTGACCTGCGCTGTGTTTCTGACGGGGACCGACCAGGAGACGACGAGGCTGGGCAGCGACTGCTGCCCTTGGCTTGACACGTTCGCCAACACAGCGTGTAAAGTAGCATTCACCATGATGAATCCCCTGCGAATTGAAGTTCCTGCAGGGCTAACTGTTGGACATTTTTGGTATGACAGGAGCAGCCGGGAAAGAGGAAAATTCAGTGTTTGTCAATGGATTCTGGTGGTTACCGAATCGCACTCCATTGGGCACCCTACTGGTGAGATATGCCATTCAGTATTTGAGCTCCTCCTTTCTATTCACTCAGGTTCTTCCATCAATTATTTTATGCACTTTTGATGTTTTATCTATTGTCTCTTAGTAACTCTTGCATAAAGCATTCTGAATTTTTTTTGTGCAGATATGTAGATTTATATAAATTGAGTTTCGTGCCCTCAACCTGTTCGATGTATTGACACTTAGCAAGAGCATTGGGCTTCTTAGTCATTCAGGTAACAAATTGTGCTGGAATTTATTAGCATTTCCAAGTGTGCAATTATCCTCATTCTGTTATTTTTGGCGATCAATTGTTATTCTTAGTTTCGATGATCCATCAGCTTTTTCCTTATTTTGTTTCTTCCAGTTTCACACGAGCTTGGTGTTCCATGTTTGCAATTGTAAGAATAAGTAGAATGAATATTGAGGAGAGTAAAATACTAGGTTGCTCACATGACTTTTAACGTAGTTTATCGAAAAGCTCTCTCAAATTCCGCAGCAACACGCGAGGAATCACCTAGTTTATCACTATTTGCGCGGCTGTCGTAGCCTGGAGGAGTTCCTGGCAATCATGTTTCTTGTGTTTGGAGGCCTAGCAATATAAGAAATCGTATGCTGGTAGTCTAAGAAGGAAAGTGAGTGAATTAGACAAACTTAAAATCTTAAGCGTAAAGTTATCACTATTTGCTCAAAACATAAATTAGAACATACTAATTAGATGTACATCTAAAGCTAGTTCTAGTGTGAAACACCCATCCCAAAGACTTTTGCAACCTATAGCCAATCTTATGAAGATACTACTCTATGAAAGTAAAGGCAAACAAGGATTGAAAGTATGAAATGCGGAAACATAAAGATGAATGAGAGGGTTCAACGTTTCCCATCTTACAAATTACATAGTAACAATGCAGACACTCACAACACACAGACACACTCACCCATATGAACAGGCCCGTCGACAGGCAGGAGTGAGGTGGGCGATCGCTTCGGGCCCCAAAATCGGAGGGCCTCCACTCCACCAGCCCAATACTCAGAAGCTATTCGGCTGGTTGTTCTCAGCTTGTTACAGCTTATTTCGGCTTATTTCTCTCTCACATAACATTATTCAATCTATCAGTCGAACACTATGCTTCTTATCAACCGAACATCTTCTCAATTTATGTTAATTGATCCATCTTAGATCCCTCGCGATCCTTCCTATTCCACACGTTCGGCGGCATCCTCACGTCCTTCCGCCTTCCCCAGCGCATCAGTGTCACCGCCACGGAAAACGAGCGCCGTGCAGCCCCCCATGCCTTGCCGCGCAGTGTCGTGGCCTCTGGCCTGCGGATGAACTCAGCCAGTCAGGCGGCGTCTCATACGCAGATGCAAAGGCTGCAAGCCAACTAGAGCTGTAGGTCAGCAGCGGCATACAAGCAGAAGGTCTCAAAGCCGGCACAAATCTCCAACTCATAGCCTGTAAGCCACAATCCACTATTGCCAAGATCGAAAGACCCAATCGTGAGCCACAGCCGTGAGGGCCCTATTTTGTATGTCGAACCGGGGTCCAAAATTCTTAGAGACGGCCCTGCATACGAACCCACGTACGCAAACTTTATCTTAATATAAATATATATTGTGTTGTTTGTAAAAAAAATTCAATGCTAAGATCCGTATCTATACTATAAGAAGCGAAAATAATTAAAAACTTTTCTCATCCAAATCGGGTCCACCGTACCTCTCACGCCGGATCCACCCGTCATGTATCTTTGGAAGTGGATAGGGTGGAAGGACTATAGAAGGACAAAAAACACAATTTGGAGAGCATTTCTGCCAAAAACGAATTGTTTTTCTCACCCACCACGCACGTACCCACGTCGTGTACCCGCTGGACCCACCCAAGTTTCCTCCGTCTCAGAGCAACTCCAAGAGTCTCTCTAAAAATCACTAGCTAAAATCCTGATTTGACTAGTGTGTAAAATGAAATAGCTAGCAAAAGTTGATAGAATCCAACAGACTAGCCAAAATCAATAGGGAAGGAGGAAGGAGAGGTGGGATTGGAAGGGCGCGAGAGAGAGAGGATAGCTAGCGGGACTGGCTAGCCAAAGATGATTAGCGAAGCTCCCGGTTTAGCTAGCGGAGGATAGCGAGGGCAACTTTAGCTAGTCTGTTGGATTGAGTTTTAGGACAAATTTTTTATTTTTTAGCTACTCAAGCTAAGATAGCTAGTCTCTTGGAGTTGCTCTCACCCCGGCAATTCCCGAGTCCAAAAAAAGAAATTAAAAGAGGCTCGCGACGCCGGATTGGCCTGGCTTGCCGCACTTGAACCACTCGAGCGCGTCGCGAAGCCGATCTGCCAACGCCACCGGCTCCATGGCCGCAATCACCAGTTCACCACCTGCTCCTTCACCGGAAGCGAGGACGCCAGCCACGAGCGCGCATCGCTGAGCCTCGACTCCGCCACCGCCACCGCCTTCTTGGCCGCGATCACCTCCTCCTCGTAGGCGCGGATGGCCTCCTCCTCCTCGTAGAAGCGGATGGCTTCCTCCTCCTCAACCTTCTGAGAGGACGCCAGTTACGCCACCATCAGGACCAACATGCAGCGATTCAAACACAAAATCATAGACAAGCTGATTGCAAACACAAGGGTAACTGATAGATAGATTAGATAACATATATAGTTCGATAGATTACCAAGGCCCAACAGACAAGATAGATTAGATACTAAGGCCCCAAGATAAATTAGATGCAAAGTCCCCCAGACACTGCCCAGCCTTCGACGACCTCAACCTCGGCAGATGCATAGACACGGCTCAGCCTTCGACGACCTCAACCTCGATGAATGCATAGCCCTTCTTGAAGTACTCATGGAGTATGCTCTCCTCCGTCTCAATGCTCGCTAGAACCGCGACTGAGCCCAGAAGGTTGGCTTCCCAGAGGTCAGGGTTCCCATCCAAGGAATCCTCAGACAAAGGAGGAAGAGGCTTACGCGGACGACGATGGAGCCTATTCTTCATTTCATCGTTCGGCGCCCTCAGCGTCACGATCTTCAGAAGACCACCATCGCTTGCCTTCATCACCCCCTTCTTGATCACCGTCCTCTCAGACAAACATGACTCCTTCAGGCAGAAAATCAGCTCCAAATGGCGCAGCTCGTCGATGTCCCCGCCGGCCACCCTCATCCTCTGCAGGGCAGCCTCCTTGACGACGCAGATCTTGCAGGCGGAGTCGTTGGAGAAGCCATGGTTTTCATTAAGAGAACCTTGCTCGTCTCCTCACGAGAAAAATACATCAATATAAAATTTAATTTTAATTACTCTAACATATAAAAAAACAATTAAGTAAACACAAAATCACAAAATAACAAAAAAACACAAAAAAATCGGTACTACAATACATGTTTCATGAAAAATAACAAGTGCTCAATAATAATTTTTTTAAAATACGTATGTGTCGCATGTGCACCTTACTAGTTTCTTAAAAGAAAAAAGGAAAGTGAAGGATTGGTGCAAAGCCGTTTCGTACAAGCTAGTGCCTAACTCTTGCGGAAGTTCTTGTAAATTCATGTTAATGTTGTTGCTGTCCCTCTACGTTTGATACCTGTCTCCGTCGGTAAACGTAGCTTTGTGGATAAAAATATCAGCTGTTTGTACATGCCCCTGCAGAAGCCGAATACTAGCATGTGCATTGACTTCACTTATCCTCAAGTCAGCCATAATGTTCTTCAAATTGACATGCCAAAGAAAGGAGCATTGACTGGCGCAGCTTCACACGCCCAGAAAGTAAACAAAGTGCACCTTTTTTTTAATTACACAGTACAACACAGACGCTCACAACACGCACGCACACTCAACCCTATGAATACACGTACGCAAACCCTACCTCTATGAGCACCTCCGAAGGACTGAGCAGCGACAGACTTGGAGATTCTCGAAGTCACCACTGGCGCCTCGTCGTCGACGGGAACGTCGCTTACCACTTAATGCATAACGCCGGAAAATCCCGGAATAAATCCGAGAAAAGGTGCGAGCACCAGGATTTAAACCCTGGTGGGTAGCGTCCCACTGGACCGTCCTACCATTGGACTACAAGCCCATTCGCATAAACAAAGTGCACCTTTGCTTCGCCTCGAAGACTCCTCTCAGCTCTCCTCTCTCCGGCCCCCCTTCCTCTCTTCCTCCGGTGTCTGCGCCGGTGGCGAAGGGGAGGCGGGCCGGTCCCGTGCTCTCTAGTAGTAATAGCTTAGTTTCTTTTCTTTCTTAGTTGCCCCGGATGGGTGCTCATTGGCCTCCGTGCCTCTGTTCCCACGGTGCCATCGTCGCCATCGTCGGTGCTGCTCTTGTGGTGGCACTCGCCGACTGCTGCTTCACCATGGTGAGTAATAAAATAAATCCGCTCCTCTTCACCTCGCCTACTCCAGCAGTTCCTCCTCCGCCCGCCACCTCCCCCGTTTGCTGGAGTTCCTGTGCCGCCACCCTAGATCTGGCCGAAGTTGGGGCCGATCGGCGAGCGCCTCCTATAGATCGGTTCCTCTCTTGGGAGAATCTGCTCTCTGGGATGGTTGTTGGTAGATTCCCCCTCTTGGCTGAGATTTCCACAGTCCCCCGCTTCGCCTGCCCTTCACAACCGGTTGTGGTCCTGGAGCTTGTTTCCCCAGCAAGTTGGCTCTAATCATGCACCTGCTCGTCTGCGCCGCCTTCCCCTGGGATCCGGGTTCAAGGTGCTTCATCTACCTCCGACGACGACTACTACCAAACCTTTCGGTCGTCGGTGTGCTTCTCCAACATCAGCTTCCCCAACCCGCTTCAACCGACGCTCTGCACGGTCTACGCCTGGGTGTACGCGTCCTCGACGCCCCTACAACCCTCCGCCGGCGGCTCCTTCGTCTCTGTTGCCATGGACAGTGTTGTCAAGCTTTTCTCTGTATCCAGGACCTTTGTGTAAACCCGATCTTCTTGCGAGTACCTATCTGTAAACTGCCGCTGTGATTTTCAATATATATATGTTTGTTGTCAAAAAAAAAGAAAGAAAGAAAGGAGTATCTGGGTGGATTTGAAATACTACACACAGAGATATCAAGTTTTCTGGAAAGATGGACATCAATGTTACATGTTCTGCAGAAATTCCGAGGATAGCATCAATGTTCTGCAGAAATAAGGTACTCCCTCTGTCTCTACATATAAGTATTCGTTGACTTTTTCTATCCACGTTTGACCTTTGTCTTATTAAAAAATTATGAAAATATTATTTATTTTGTTATGATATGTTTTATCATCGTATATATTTTAAGTATATCATAATTATTTTTATATTCTCATAAATTTTTTGAATAAGACGAACGGTCAAACGTGATACGCAAAAATAAAAAAATACTTATATTTAGGGACGGAGGGAGTACCGTGTACTCCCTCCGTCCGGAATTAATAGTCGTTTGAGCTACATAATTTAGTCTCTTTATTTCTGTCGTTCCACAACGTCACAAGCTGTACAGAGTAGCTCCGTAGTTGCCGGCACCATGTGCCTGCCTGACTTCTGCTACGGCCATCCTCTACCTTTGCATCTAGCGCTGCCACGGAAGCAGAAAGCACGGCTCTCCATGCGACACTGCCAACAGACATCATTGATATATAGGGGTATCAGGGACATTTGGCAATACATTGGTTACCGGTTCCGGTCTTCAGCGACGATTAATCTGGGACAGAGGGAGTAACTGGCTAAAAAAAAGTATCATGTGACATTGACTTCTATTGCCTCCTAGTCAAAGGGTTTTAATTACCGCTACAGTAGCGGTTTTTGTAACCGAGAAAACCGGACCGGTGTACCAGTCAGACTGGTTAGATAGGTCCGGTTAGGCATCGGTTACCGGTCGATTTTGCTACCGAGCCGGACTGGTATCACCGGTTACCGCGGTAAACGACTGGCTACCACCTGTAATTAAAACCTTGATGGCCTCACAATCTTCAGGCTGACTAGCAAATAAATAATTGCAGTACATGTGCACAGAAACACTCATGGATGATTAAACAAAAAAATTAGAATTGTAACACCATTTGAATTGCAGTTTCACAGTATAAGATATTGAATCGGAGCAACTGCACTGCAGAGACGTGCATAGCCTCCTTGGAGGCTTAGGTAGATGTGTGTTGGCACAAGTGTACGGCCAACAACAACGCGGAGGGGCTCGCTGCAGCACCTCTGTGTAGGCACCGATCAGACCGGTGTGTGTCACCGGTCAGACCTTTGCCCACCGGTCAGACCGGTGAAGATCACCGGCCAGACCTTTGCCGGGGTGAACCGGCGAAAGACCTCCGAACGTCGCCCGGGCAGGATCCCGTCGGGGCGGCGCACGTAGGGTTGCTCTAGGGTCGGCAAGGCCACCTAGAACGCCCTCAATCGACATAGAGACGAAGGAGGAACAACAAGTAGTAGATTGGAAAAGTTTAGGGCAAAGAGAAAAGGTAAAAAGACAAACGAAAGTGTTTTTGATCGATTGGATGCCTCAATCGGCCGTGTCCCTTTATATTTATAGGGTGGGGAGGTCTTGCCCCACAAGGAAATCCTTTTACAAGCCTAAATCTATCAGGACTCCTTTTTTCGGTTCGGACAGGGGGGCACCGGTCAGACCGGTGCACTCGACGTGCAGATCTTGTATAAGTCATATCTCTCTCATCCGGACTCCGATTTGGACGTTCCACATATGAATCTTGATCTACTCGACGAGACCTATCCAATGGTGAAGTCCAAATTGTATTTTATGGTCTTTGACCACACCGGTCTGACCGGTGGGACCCACAGGTCTGACTGGTCAGACAAGACGTGCCAATTTTGGGTGCGAACATATGCCCCCCTGTTTTCTGGTAAAGCTTGCGTGCCAGAAAACATTTACAAATATCAAAATTGGCTAAAGATGATGATCAACAATGCATCGTCCATATTTTGCTCCTAAGGGCGATAATCGCTTTATCGGCCATAAACTTGCTCTCAAGTTATGGAACAACTTGTTTTCGGTCTCCATACCTGCTTAGTAGTGGCTGACCTTGCTGGTAACACTGTTGCTCGTTGCTCCATTGATCCTTGCTTCCGCATCCGTTGCAATCTTCTTTTTTGTGTATGTGTTAAGCCTGAGGGACACCACCTCGGCTGTGAGTATTTTGATTCATCGCTGTCCTTATGACCTCCTTTAGAGTTAATGGATGCACTTCCGACCAGATTATTATCAAGAACAATCGGTATTTGCATTGAACCATGATTTACATATGTAGGAGGATATTGAATCATATATGAACGCATATGTAAATTAGCATAATCCAAAGGTGAATAATAGCAAGGATATGACTAGGACCATGGTGAGGTCGGTCCAGCATTGTAACATCCCAGAATTTTGAATGTTTTCCCAAGTGTGAATTTTCACAAAAATTTAAAACTTTTTGATTGAACATGTGTGCTACCCAATTTTGGACCAATTTGCTAGCCTCTCATCTTAAATTCCATATAAATTAAAACCATATACAAATTATTTTCAAATTATGGTATAAATATGATTTGGTTTTTCCTGGGTTTTAATTTGGAGTTAATTGAGTGTTGTTTGGATTTGAAAGTGATTCAAATTCGAACTAATAAACCAAATCTATATTCAAAACCTACTTTAATAGCTACCACATAACTTGGGCTCAAACCCAGTGGTCGAAGTTTGCTCGTCATCCCTTATCTTTTGGTACCAAACCAAGCTTCTAACCCAGCCCACCTATCGGCCCAGCCAGCTCGGCCTGCTCCACAAACCGGCCCACCAGCCACCTTTCTCTTCCCCTCTCCTTTCACTGCCAGACCGGGCCCACGGGGCAGAGGCGCCGTGCCTCTTTCTTCCTCCTCACGCAGTGCCCCTCACGCGCGCTGCGCGTGCGCGCTTGACGGGACGCGCTCGCCGGCCTGGACCGTGCTGGCACGCACGCCGAGCCGCACGCACGCCTAGGCCTCCGCCTCGTGCACTCCGCCCGGGGAAATCCCCTTCATGCCCCTACACCGCGCCCAATCGCGCCCAGCTGGGCACAGCTGTGAGCCGGCCGCGGCACCTCTCTCTCTCCGCCAAGGGGGAGGGCAAGACCGGGATCTCGCGTAGCCGCCCTGCTTTGGCCACCGGTATAGGACCTCGGTGCCGTGCCGTAGCCGCCCATCCCTCTAGAGCTTTTCCCCCTTTCTTGCTTTCCAATCCAAGCCGCTGCCCTCTGCTTTTTCCCCTTTTCCCTGCATCCACCGCCAAGAGAACGAGGAGAGGGTGAGAAGAGGGGAAGAAGGAAGAGGAGGAGCCTGAGCTACTTCACGAGGAAGCCAACGCCGCCGCGTCCAAGGGAGGTCGTCGCCAAGCAGAGACGCCATGACGACGCCAAGGCCCAGGGGGTCGTGGTACTCCGGAGCGCCGTCAAGCCTCGACGCCGCCGATTCCGCGCCTACGACCACGTCGGGGAAGTGCCAAGCACACCGACGCCGCGCACGCCGAGGGGAAATTGATCCGCGCCAAGACGTCGCCACCATACCATGAAGCCCTCACCGCGCCGACGCCAAGCATCAGGAGGACGAGGAGCACCTGTGCGCCACTGGACTGCGTTCTCAAGCCCGTGAACCGCGACGCCGCATCCAAGCCGAACCACGCCGTCGACGCCCTGAACCACGACATCCGGCCGGCCTGTTTCTTCTCGCCACGGCCTCGACATCTCCCCGGCCTCGCCGTGACCCTCCTCGAGCCCCCGGTGAGCACCAAGCCATCTCGCTCCTGCCATGTCGTTTCCTTGCTCTGAGTCTCCGGTCGCCGTTCTGCCGCGCCGCGACCATGGTCCGTACCCGTACCGTCATGCTGAATGCCGGCCTTCGAGCCGAGGAAGCCGCATCGTTTCTGTCCGGCCATCGCGCTGCGTCTCCGTGCAGGGACCGCACCGCCGCGCCTCCGCTCTTGCCGAGCCGTGAGCCGTGCCTTACTGCGCCCTTGCCTCGCCGTCGCGCACGCCTTCGCCGCGACGCAACCACGCCGCGTGCCGCGCTGCTCTGCAAGCCTGCGCCGCCCTGCTTTGTTTCGTGCCGCGCTTCTGCTAAGAACCGCGCCGCGCCGCTCAACCTTGCTCCGCGCTGCCACGCCTCGCCGCGCGCATCCTTGCCGCACAGCCTCGCGACGCGTCGCGCCGCCGCTCTACCTCGGGTCGCCGCCGCTTCGCCTTGCCTGCCTCACACAGCCCTTGGTCAGCCAAGCTGCCACCGCATCTGTGCTCGCCATGCCTGTGCTCTCTGTGCCTGAACTCGCCGTACCCGTGCTTGCCATGGAGCTATGGACCGGCCTTCGCGCCGAGATACTTTCTCTGCAGGTGAACGCGTCGCCACCACCGTCGTAGCCAAGCCATGTCGCCGGCCAACTCCTGCCGCTCCACCGCTTCCTTTCTGGCATTCTGCCGAACATCTCGCACGCACCCTCTTTCTTCTGAATCTAAGTGGTTTCACACGCTGGGCCACACAAGCACAACCACATGTTTTCACAGAGGATCCCACGTCTAGTGAATCGGGCGAACCCCAGGGGAGTTCAGGGTGTACCCCTGGACTTACTCATGAACCCATATGTGGGCTTCGGCCCACGAAAGCCCGCTGATCCCAGGCCTAACCAGGCCGAGCTGATAAGTGTCAAGGGTGCTTTTTCAGACTTGTGAACCTTGGGCCGCACTGGGCCGGCCCAATGGGCCTCCAACACTTTCGGCCCACCTAAGGCCCACTAACCCGCTGACCGCTGACGTCATGCTGACGTCAGCATTATTTTAATAAAATTATTTTTGGTTTTAAATAAAAGGATTTAATAAATGCTTTATAAATCCCTTTTTCTTTCAAAATTCATAACTAATTATCTGGAGCTCCGAAAATTATGAAACCACTTGCGTTGGTTTCATAATTTCGAGACGCTCGCTGCTACCCTATCCTTATCCTCTCTTGCCCTTGAACCAAACCCTGTTTTGCCCCGCGTACTTGGAGTAGGATTCGTGGCCGCTACCGCCACTGCGCTATTGTGGGTCTGGGACGCCGGAGCCCCGCAACTAGCCACTGATGTGTTGCAGACATGAATTACATCCCCGAGTCGTGTTCTCATAGCTTTCCTTGCTTGCACCGCTTCCACCGTTTTGTGTCGCAAACCCGCTCTCTCTCTGCTTTGCTTTGAGCCGTGTAGCACGCGTCGTACCAAGTGTTAGTACCCAGAACGCCGCGCGTGATGGACGGCCGTGCTGAGAGCAGAGGCCTCTGCTTCAAGCACGGCAACCCCGCGTTGCAACCTAGCTACTACGCCGTGGTTATTGACGCGTTGCTAGCACTTGCCCCACCGTGCTCCCGAGCACGTCTTACCGCGTCACCATCCTTTTATCGCCCTCAATACGATCCTTTCCTTCTCTTTGTGCTGCTGCCGCACACTTTGTCCTGATGAACTCTTGCCCAGCTCGCGCTGCCTTGTTTCTCTCTCTCTTCATCCTCTGAGCTTCCACTTTGTTGCACCTATCTGTTGCGCTAATACCTTACAGGCGCAATCACCAAGGCCCTTAGCCTTTGATCGGCAACTCAACCTTGAACTAACCCTTCTCCCTAAACTAGTTCTCTAGTATATAAAGCTAAATGCTTAAAACTATTTTAATATAAAACTAATTACTTTGATTTCCTTAAATTAAACTAGTGCTGCTTGTAGCTAGTTCGGATTTATTTGGTTCTTCTAATGGATGTTATTTGGAATTAATGCTTAGATGATTGTCGTTATTTATTTCCGTGTCGCATCTCGTGTAGGCTTGTAACCTTGTATGAAGACTCGAGCTGCGACGACGACCCGAGCTGTGACGTTTGGGAAGACCTTCGACCCGAAGGAAGGGCCCAACCTCTACTACTCTACGACGACTACCGCGCAGGTGTCATGTCACTCCCAACCATGTAGATCCCATGCATGCTATTAGTCGCTAGCGCTTTATTTATTATACTTTGGATGATTGAAATGCATAGACAACCTTTTAGCCATGCCTTGGATTTGATATACCCTGTTCCTTGAATTTCCTACCTTTGGGACTAGCTACAGACCCCTAGCTAGTCCCCTATATTTACTACCCATATATTTTACCTGCTTCGTGATATGGATGGATTTCTGGTTGGGACTGAGATTGGGATATCTCGGTGTTCTAGCGTGTGTTTTGGGTGAGTGTGTATCCTTGACGTGTTACCGCGGGAGCGAGCCGCTTTGGTTACTTGTGAACGCCTGTCTAGGGGAGATGCGACCTGGCCTCTCGCCCTAGCGGCGTGTCGGACGGATGGAGTTGGTGAGTGCTTGCTCCCGCAATTAAGGACCGATCGTCTGTGTGACCTTGATCTTTGGGCTATTTTCGTACAAACCGTTCGCTCACGTATGGGCGGGGTTCGGTCCGAGAACTAGTTGGTGGTTGGCTCTCAGCTTGTAGGCGGACCGGTGTGGTCGTGTGAGGGGGACGAGTTATACCCCCCGAGTAGACGTCGCCCCGGCTCCTCCGGGGATGGTTTCACAGCTCCGAGGCCCTGCTGGCAAGTTTCGCGCCCCAGTTCAGGACGAGTCAGGCTCGGAGAGGCAGGAGAGAGCCACCCACTGCTAGGTCTCCGGCCGTTAGGTAGGGATGTGGAACGGCGGCCACCGTTTCTGCCCTATCCGGCGGGTCCAGTTGTACAACCTCTGCAGAGTGTTAAACCTATAGCTATAGTCCGTGTCCACTGGTATGGACAGCCCTTGCGATCTCTCACCTGGCTAGTATTTTCTTGTGCTGCTTCTCTCCCCTGAGTGTGTGAGCCCGGCTTGATGCCGTTGAGATGTGGGGACAGGAGTTGGTGACCCCACATCGCAGATGAGAGTGGGATGCTGTGACTCGGTTGAGGTCCAGTGTTTTGGTGTACTTTCCTTGGTTGGGGTGTTGACCCCGGAGGCGTTGGCCTCGGAGGTGTGGATCTCCTCGGAGATGGTGACCTCTCTGCAATACCGCTTACCTTGATGTTGCTACCGCTGCTTGCATAAACTTACTACAGCCATATATAGGCCTATCCATGCATACTAGAATTCGTCCACCGCTTTTGCTCTTTGTTGGGAAGCTGACATGACCTACCCGCTTATCGGGTAGATGTTGATGCTTTCAGACTTGGTGATCAACTACGACATCGACGATGAAGGGTGGGAAGACTAGAGCTGGTCCTACACTCAAGTTTGCCTGTGGAGCTGGAGACGCTTCGCTTCGATAAATCCGCTGCGTAGATGTTTTACCTTTCTTGTTTAGTCCAGTTGGACTTGTACCCGGCTTATGCTGAAGTGTTGTACTCTGATGTATTAATAAAATAATGTAATTTCCCCTTTATTCCTGTGTTGTATGGATTTGTACCACTTGAGACAGGGATTGCACGTGATAGTCACTTCCTGGGACTATCACAGAGGTGCAGAGGATCGGGATTCCAGTTTCGGAAATCCGGTTCGTTTCAGGTGGTATCAGAGCCGTACTTGACCGTAGGACGAGCCCTAGCGATGGCCGATAGTTAGGACAGCTTAAACATCCTTGATTGAGTATATACTCCTTGAATTCTATATAAACCCCTTGAATTCTACTATTACATCCTTGACTTCTAACTAACTAACTTACTAACAACCCTTCTACGTGTTTGCTGACCTTTGGAGAACGACTGATGTTGCTTTATCAAGACCAGGCCATACTACGGAAGGATGCCCTGTACAAGACAAGGAAAACTACCACCATGACAACTATGGAGATTGGGTACGGGGAAAAGATGAAGATAACTCTACAGGACTTACCCGGATTATCCCCTGTTGAACCCTCAATACAAGTTTGCACCATGACGAAACTCAGACTATCGAAGATGGAGTAGACTGCTACCATGATGCTACATGAAGTCTGCGTACGAGAGAAGCAATAAGAACAATATGCACTCTTCCCTCCCTGCTCACGACGAAGTTGGGACAACGCCACTTTGAAGATAATGAGGAGTTGAGATTCTAATTCCAAGTGCGCCATCATAAGGAATTGGTGATCTACTATATGGATTTGGCACACGTAAGCCTGGTTGTAGGAGTCGGAACCCCTGAGAAGCTCGTGGCTCAGCATTTGGATAAAGACACATCGACTTGAAGCTACAAGAATAGCCAAGTCAGATTGGATTAAGATACTACCACAAGCTGTAGCTACAAGAGGCAAATAAATGGATTAAACAGTGACGATTACTCTGGAAGCACGTATCAAATACTTGGAACAAGGATTTGATAAGTTTATTTGGAATACTCTAAACTGGAAGTATGAAATTTGGATGCTTGGATTTGAATCTCCCTAACTGACCAGAGTTGACGATGGATTAAGATGAACAGATGAGAAACAAGGGGCATGGATGAAACGATAAACATAGAGCACCCCCATTGTAAGGGCAATGCCACGAGAACCATGGACGAAGAAGAGTAGTCTAACTAAGATGGAGTATCAGAATGGGAAGAATTGAACCAGAAGCATTGGACTAAAATGAAGAAGATTCTAGCCACCTACCACAGGACCCCCTGCGCCTTTCAGGCTACTTATGGAACCCCTTCAGTCATAAAGATGATTTTGGTAATTGGACCTAACCCGGAGGATTGTAAAGGTAGCAATTGCTACAGGATGCAACATCAGTACTACACGAGTCAAATGGATAGAATAAGTCATGTGACTCGAAGAGGAATATGAAACACAACTTACAGATTCTCGATCAAGCCAGCATGGATAAGAACTTCACCAGCCTGTTTCGGAAAGTTCAGCACCGAGACATCAGATGGACGTATCCTTTCAAGTGATGCCACACTAACCTTAGTGAAATCCCTGAAGTGGCCACGATATACTAGAATGTTTTTCCCTGGTGTATTCTCGGAGGTCTTAGGAGTCAGCCTCGAGATACACATTTGTTTGGTGCATTACTTGAGTGATTGGATCTTAATGCTCTTATGGTTGTTATGCCTCTTCATGTTTGTGTGAAATTGTATTGAGTGCTTATGCTTGCTAGGTCTTTAGATGACTCCTCTAGAGGCCTTAGCTACCCACCCTGCGAGACCAAGAACTTGAAGAATGAAGACCGATGGGTCAAGCTTATTAACAAGACCAACCTTCAGAAGAGAAGAAGAAGTTCTCACAACCTCGACAAATCAGACCAAGACTTCAGATGAGATACCCGAAGATCTCTAGAATCGAGTTTGCAAACCAGAAAATGAGTACCCGAGAATTTGAAACCTCGAAAGCTCAGAAGTGCATGTACCTCTATGGAAGCATATATTGGTTAAGAGCAGTTGAGTACCCTAAGATGTCAGCGACGCATTTTGGATAAGTTCAGTCGATCCCACTTTTGGAATAAGCCATCAATCAGGAAGCTCTACTGGACACCATATGTTGAACTAGTGGGAAGAAGAACTACTTCGACGACCACTGGACACGGGTTACCTGTTCAACCTCGCAGTTGAAACCTACCTATTGGAAAATAAGACAGAAGAGTTTGCCAAGCATATAAGAGTAAGGTAGGTGTGACTTCCACGTGAAGATCCATCCCAAGAAAATGGAACCCAATTTGACTAGTGTGAGATTTCGGATGATAAGAATTACTCGCACAGTCGAGGGTGTTGCAGATGAACCCTCTCAACATGGACTGTCATGAATGGGAAGTAACCATTCAAAGTGTTACGACCAGGAGCTAATCGAACATGTCGGGTACTGCTAGCACTGTGACAAGAATCGTCGGAGACGAGCTAAACCAACAAATGGATTACTATAAGAGTTGTACACGAGGGTTGGTAAAGATTACTGGACACTCAGAGAATTTCTGGAAGTTGAGAAATCACCCTGGAATTTGAGGAACTTTGATTACCCGCACGAGACCCTATTATGGAATACAAGTACTACACTAGGATAAACTATTTGGATGTGCCCTAGCATGAAGCAGAAAGATTCCCTAAGCCTCGAGATGGCTGAGTAAGTAAAGGAAGTTATGTTCACATAAGTGCGACTAATTGCTGAGAGGGCACGCCATAAGAGGTGCGACTGCACTAATGTTTTGGAAAAATCAGTATATCTACTTATGGATCAAGAGATAATATTTTATATCTTCAACGTATCCCAGATGGGTATGGCTTCAAGAAGATTTCTTGGATAAACTAGGAAAACCTAGAGAATATACGAAAATATGGATGAAGAAAAGATATTTATGAGACTCAACTTCTGCTTAGCGTACCTCCTTTGGATAAGCAGTCAAATTTGGACAAAGATAAACTTATGGGAACGCTAAGAATACAAGCTTCAGTATGTGGCCACCAATTGGATAAAAGCTTGCCATATGGACTCCAACTACATGTATGCTACAAGATAGGCCCGGATGCATAGAACTCTGCTAGGCTTAAAGAATACGACTCCCTTATATGGAAAGAAGTGGGAGACTCGTGCCTAATTGGATTAAAAGTACAGATGGACACCATGAGAGTATGGCCGAGTTCATACGGAATAATTTTGGAATATGCTAAATTGATAAGAAGGATGTAACATCGAGGGAGAGGATTGGAATAAGATGAGACTATCATGCTTCAAACTGCTCTAAGTTTATCGAGCTTGTGTAACACGGCTAGAAGAGATGAATTAAGATAAAGGAAACACTAGCCTATGACTGGAATCTCTCACGAATTTGGACTGGAGTGAAATTCTTGGAGATATATGGACAAAGCTTAACAAGTGCTTATGGATGCTAACAAGAGAGGACACACGATAGCGCTTGACATCGGAAAGACTCACGTGGAGACAATATAAGATTAGAGTAAACACGAAGGGACCTCTATGGAAGAAAGCGAGATATCTTCAATAAAGCTCTACAACGTCGAGGACATCGATATCGTGAAGACTTACCGAGAAGGAAACCCTCGCCATCCCCGGTACGAGCCTAATCTCGGGGACGAGATTCTTGTGAGGGGGGAGGAATGTAACATCCCAGAATTTTGAATGTTTTCCCAAGTGTGAATTTTCACAAAAATTTAAAACTTTTTGATTGAACATGTGTGCTACCCAATTTTGGACCAATTTGCTAGCCTCTCATCTTAAATTCCATATAAATTAAAACCATATACAAATTATTTTCAAATTATGGTATAAATATGATTTGGTTTTTCCTGGGTTTTAATTTGGAGTTAATTGAGTGTTGTTTGGATTTGAAAGTGATTCAAATTCGAACTAATAAACCAAATCTATATTCAAAACCTACTTTAATAGCTACCACATAACTTGGGCTCAAACCCAGTGGTCGAAGTTTGCTCGTCATCCCTTATCTTTTGGTACCAAACCAAGCTTCTAACCCAGCCCACCTATCGGCCCAGCCAGCTCGGCCTGCTCCACAAACCGGCCCACCAGCCACCTTTCTCTTCCCCTCTCCTTTCACTGCCAGACCGGGCCCACGGGGCAGAGGCGCCGTGCCTCTTTCTTCCTCCTCACGCAGTGCCCCTCACGCGCGCTGCGCGTGCGCGCTTGACGGGACGCGCTCGCCGGCCTGGACCGTGCTGGCACGCACGCCGAGCCGCACGCACGCCTAGGCCTCCGCCTCGTGCACTCCGCCCGGGGAAATCCCCTTCATGCCCCTACACCGCGCCCAATCGCGCCCAGCTGGGCACAGCTGTGAGCCGGCCGCGGCACCTCTCTCTCTCCGCCAAGGGGGAGGGCAAGACCGGGATCTCGCGTAGCCGCCCTGCTTTGGCCACCGGTATAGGACCTCGGTGCCGTGCCGTAGCCGCCCATCCCTCTAGAGCTTTTCCCCCTTTCTTGCTTTCCAATCCAAGCCGCTGCCCTCTGCTTTTTCCCCTTTTCCCTGCATCCACCGCCAAGAGAACGAGGAGAGGGTGAGAAGAGGGGAAGAAGGAAGAGGAGGAGCCTGAGCTACTTCACGAGGAAGCCAACGCCGCCGCGTCCAAGGGAGGTCGTCGCCAAGCAGAGACGCCATGACGACGCCAAGGCCCAGGGGGTCGTGGTACTCCGGAGCGCCGTCAAGCCTCGACGCCGCCGATTCCGCGCCTACGACCACGTCGGGGAAATGCCAAGCACACCGACGCCGCGCACGCCGAGGGGAAATTGATCCGCGCCAAGACGTCGCCACCATACCATGAAGCCCTCACCGCGCCGACGCCAAGCATCAGGAGGACGAGGAGCACCTGTGCGCCACTGGACTGCGTTCTCAAGCCCGTGAACCGCGACGCCGCATCCAAGCCGAACCACGCCGTCGACGCCCTGAACCACGACATCCGGCCGGCCTGTTTCTTCTCGCCACGGCCTCGACATCTCCCCGGCCTCGCCGTGACCCTCCTCGAGCCCCCGGTGAGCACCAAGCCATCTCGCTCCTGCCATGTCGTTTCCTTGCTCTGAGTCTCCGGTCGCCGTTCTGCCGCGCCGCGACCATGGTCCGTACCCGTACCGTCATGCTGAATGCCGGCCTTCGAGCCGAGGAAGCCGCATCGTTTCTGTCCGGCCATCGCGCTGCGTCTCCGTGCAGGGACCGCACCGCCGCGCCTCCGCTCTTGCCGAGCCGTGAGCCGTGCCTTACTGCGCCCTTGCCTCGCCGTCGCGCACGCCTTCGCCGCGACGCAACCACGCCGCGTGCCGCGCTGCTCTGCAAGCCTGCGCCGCCCTGCTTTGTTTCGTGCCGCGCTTCTGCTAAGAACCGCGCCGCGCCGCTCAACCTTGCTCCGCGCTGCCACGCCTCGCCGCGCGCATCCTTGCCGCACAGCCTCGCGACGCGTCGCGCCGCCGCTCTACCTCGGGTCGCCGCCACTTCGCCTTGCCTGCCTCACACAGCCCTTGGTCAGCCAAGCTGCCACCGCATCTGTGCTCGCCATGCCTGTGCTCTCTGTGCCTGAACTCGCCGTACCCGTGCTTGCCATGGAGCTATGGACCGGCCTTCGCGCCGAGATACTTTCTCTGCAGGTGAACGCGTCGCCACCACCGTCGTAGCCAAGCCATGTCGCCGGCCAACTCCTGCCGCTCCACCGCTTCCTTTCTGGCATTCTGCCGAACATCTCGCACGCACCCTCTTTCTTCTGAATCTAAGTGGTTTCACACGCTGGGCCACACAAGCACAACCACATGTTTTCACAGAGGATCCCACGTCTAGTGAATCGGGCGAACCCCAGGGGAGTTCAGGGTGTACCCCTGGACTTACTCATGAACCCATATGTGGGCTTCGGCCCACGAAAGCCCGCTGATCCCAGGCCTAACCAGGCCGAGCTGATAAGTGTCAAGGGTGCTTTTTCAGACTTGTGAACCTTGGGCCGCACTGGGCCGGCCCAATGGGCCTCCAACACTTTCGGCCCACCTAAGGCCCACTAACCCGCTGACCGCTGACGTCATGCTGACGTCAGCATTATTTTAATAAAATTATTTTCGGTTTTAAATAAAAGGATTTAATAAATGCTTTATAAATCCCTTTTTCTTTCAAAATTCATAACTAATTATCTGGAGCTCCGAAAATTATGAAACCACTTGCGTTGGTTTCATAATTTCGAGACGCTCGCTGCTACCCTATCCTTATCCTCTCTTGCCCTTGAACCAAACCCTGTTTTGCCCCGCGTACTTGGAGTAGGATTCGTGGCCGCTACCGCCACTGCGCTATTGTGGGTCTGGGACGCCGGAGCCCCGCAACTAGCCACTGATGTGTTGCAGACATGAATTACATCCCCGAGTCGTGTTCTCATAGCTTTCCTTGCTTGCACCGCTTCCACCGTTTTGTGTCGCAAACCCGCTCTCTCTCTGCTTTGCTTTGAGCCGTGTAGCACGCGTCGTACCAAGTGTTAGTACCCAGAACGCCGCGCGTGATGGACGGCCGTGCTGAGAGCAGAGGCCTCTGCTTCAAGCACGGCAACCCCGCGTTGCAACCTAGCTACTACGCCGTGGTTATTGACGCGTTGCTAGCACTTGCCCCACCGTGCTCCCGAGCACGTCTTACCGCGTCACCATCCTTTTATCGCCCTCAATACGATCCTTTCCTTCTCTTTGTGCTGCTGCCGCACACTTTGTCCTGATGAACTCTTGCCCAGCTCGCGCTGCCTTGTTTCTCTCTCTCTTCATCCTCTGAGCTTCCACTTTGTTGCACCTATCTGTTGCGCTAATACCTTACAGGCGCAATCACCAAGGCCCTTAGCCTTTGATCGGCAACTCAACCTTGAACTAACCCTTCTCCCTAAACTAGTTCTCTAGTATATAAAGCTAAATGCTTAAAACTATTTTAATATAAAACTAATTACTTTGATTTCCTTAAATTAAACTAGTGCTGCTTGTAGCTAGTTCGGATTTATTTGGTTCTTCTAATGGATGTTATTTGGAATTAATGCTTAGATGATTGTCGTTATTTATTTCCGCGTCGCATCTCGTGTAGGCTTGTAACCTTGTATGAAGACTCGAGCTGCGACGACGACCCGAGCTGTGACGTTTGGGAAGACCTTCGACCCGAAGGAAGGGCCCAACCTCTACTACTCTACGACGACTACCGCGCAGGTGTCATGTCACTCCCAACCATGTAGATCCCATGCATGCTATTAGTCGCTAGCGCTTTATTTATTATACTTTGGATGATTGAAATGCATAGACAACCTTTTAGCCATGCCTTGGATTTGATATACCCTGTTCCTTGAATTTCCTACCTTTGGGACTAGCTACAGACCCCTAGCTAGTCCCCTATATTTACTACCCATATATTTTACCTGCTTCGTGATATGGATGGATTTCTGGTTGGGACTGAGATTGGGATATCTCGGTGTTCTAGCGTGTGTTTTGGGTGAGTGTGTATCCTTGACGTGTTACCGCGGGAGCGAGCCGCTTTGGTTACTTGTGAACGCCTGTCTAGGGGAGATGCGACCTGGCCTCTCGCCCTAGCGGCGTGTCGGACGGATGGAGTTGGTGAGTGCTTGCTCCCGCAATTAAGGACCGATCGTCTGTGTGACCTTGATCTTTGGGCTATTTTCGTACAAACCGTTCGCTCACGTATGGGCGGGGTTCGGTCCGAGAACTAGTTGGTGGTTGGCTCTCAGCTTGTAGGCGGACCAGTGTGGTCGTGTGAGGGGGACGAGTTATACCCCCCGAGTAGACGTCGCCCCGGCTCCTCCGGGGATGGTTTCACAGCTCCGAGGCCCTGCTGGCAAGTTTCGCGCCCCAGTTCAGGACGAGTCAGGCTCGGAGAGGCAGGAGAGAGCCACCCACTGCTAGGTCTCCGGCCGTTAGGTAGGGATGTGGAACGGCGGCCACCGTTTCTGCCCTATCCGGCGGGTCCAGTTGTACAACCTCTGCAGAGTGTTAAACCTATAGCTATAGTCCGTGTCCACTGGTATGGACAGCCCTTGCGATCTCTCACCTGGCTAGTATTTTCTTGTGCTGCTTCTCTCCCCCGAGTGTGTGAGCCCAGCTTGATGCCGTTGAGATGTGGGGACAGGAGTTGGTGACCCCACATCGCAGATGAGAGTGGGATGCTGTGACTCGGTTGAGGTCCAGTGTTTTGGTGTACTTTCCTTGGTTGGGGTGTTGACCCCGGAGGCGTTGGCCTCGGAGGTGTGGATCTCCTCGGAGATGGTGACCTCTCTGCAATACCGCTTACCTTGATGTTGCTACCGCTGCTTGCATAAACTTACTACAGCCATATATAGGCCTATCCATGCATACTAGAATTCGTCCACCGCTTTTGCTCTTTGTTGGGAAGCTGACATGACCTACCCGCTTATCGGGTAGATGTTGATGCTTTCAGACTTGGTGATCAACTACGACATCGACGATGAAGGGTGGGAAGACTAGAGCTGGTCCTACACTCAAGTTTGCCTGTGGAGCTGGAGACGCTTCGCTTCGATAAATCCGCTGCGTAGATGTTTTACCTTTCTTGTTTAGTCCAGTTGGACTTGTACCCGGCTTATGCTGAAGTGTTGTACTCTGATGTATTAATAAAATAATGTAATTTCCCCTTTATTCCTGTGTTGTATGGATTTGTACCACTTGAGACAGGGATTGCACGTGATAGTCACTTCCTGGGACTATCACAGAGGTGTAGAGGATCGGGATTTCAGTTTCGGAAATCCGGTTCGTTTCAAGCATATGAATAAGCTGCAGCAACATAATTTTCTTAAGATTTGCAAGAACAAGATATATTTTGATTTTTTGAAAATTTTGAATTTTTACCTTTACTTAGCCGACTCCCTTGCTTTTGGCTTGCTCTCTTCTTCTTGTATTTGGCCAAAAGCTCCTCGAAGGTCAGCTTAACCTTTTTCTTGACCTTGGGACATCTCTGGGGGCACCGGTCAGACCGGTCTGGGGCACCGGTCAGACCGGTCGACGTGCTGCCAGTCTTCTTCGTCTTCCCTTGCCCCCCGAGCGTTGAAGCCTTCGCTGCAACCTTGGGGGTATCCTCCAGTAGCTTATTCTGCACTTTCTCTTCAGGCCTCTGCTCACCAATGATTACATTTTTTCCTTTAGCTTTTTCGACTTGATCCGGCCGAATTAGCACTATTGGATTGTTTAACTCAAGAGTATTTATCAGAAAGGGATTATGATCAACTTGCATAGCATGAAAAGTCAAACGACCTTCATTAATGGCCGATTGCACTTGCCGACGAAATACATTGCAATCATTAGTTGCATGAGAATAAGAATTATGAAATTTACAGTAAGCACGTCTCTTTAACTCTTCTAGTGGCGGTATAGTATGATTTATTTTAATTTTTCCAGCTTTCAACAACTCATCAAAAATCCTATCACACTTGGCTACATCATATGTGTATTTAATTTCTTCTTGCCGATTCTTACGGATCGGCTTTAAAGACTCACAAGTGCTAGGTTTATCTTTATTTGACCATACAAATTCAGCAGTTAAAATATCATTGCCTTCATCGTCCGAATAATCAGACGCATAGTAAATAGGACAATTAGACTTTTCATTGGTTTTTTGTGAATTCTTAAATTCCTTAAGTCGGTTTTCATTAGCTAAAGCTTTTTGCAACAATCGATTTACATCTAAGAAATCTTGACCATCTAGCTTCTCTTTATGAATATCAAGCAAACCAGAATAAGCAAGATCAGCTAGATCTCTATCAGAAATTGTCAAACTATAGCATCGGTTTCTAGTGTCTCTAAATCTTCTAATATATTCAGTCACAGATTCATTAGATTTTTGACTAACCGATACAAGATGTGACAATTTCAACTCAGTTTCACCAGTAAAGAAATAATCATGAAATTTATTTTCGATATCAGAAAAAGTGTAAACTGAGTTGGGTGGCAAAGAAATAAACCAAGTAAATGCAGCACCCGATAGAGATAAAGGAAACAATCTCATTTTACAAATATCATTAGAAGCAGCTGCACCACATTGTATAGTAAATTGGCCTATATGCTCTAATGTACTTCTACCATCATCCCCACTAAATTTAGTAAACTCTGGTATTTTAAATCCCTGTGGGTACGGGATGTACTCATAATTATCAGGATACGGTCTTTGATACGACCGACTCTTAGTTTTAGGCTCTGTACCAAAAGTTTGTCTAAATATCTCGAGCATCTCTTCTCTAAATCCCTCCATCCCCAAAGCAGTTCTAGGTCTAGCCGATCCAGGATGTGGTGCTCGATTTATAGTAGGTTGTGGTGTGCTATATGTTGATGTTTGGTTCGGCAATGTGTTAGGAACATGCTGCAATGAACTATTAGGAACATATGCACTTGGCTCGCTATATACAACCGTATGCGGCATCATTGCATTAGTAGCGGCCATTGTACTCCCTCCACTAGCCGAAGCACCAATAGTGGTCCGGCTATGTATGTGGTGGATTGGAGGTACACCAATGGGGACTTTAGGTATATGCAAATCTGAAAAATCATCTAGTGTGCTATCTTTAGAATTTTCGGTATTAGAAGTAGATGTATTAATATCATTACCAGAAAATTGTTTACCAAATTTGGCCTCTATACGATCTAAACGAGAATTAATCGTAGATTCAAAATTTTCACTCATGGCTACAAATTTGTTATTTAAGCTAGCACTAACAGCCCCATCAATCATATTAGCAATATCTGAATTATCTTCAGGAGGAGCATCAGATTGTACCTTGAGTGCGGGAATATTGATGACGACATCCTTGTCCTTCTTGACGTTCCGTTGTCGATCCACGGAGAAGTGCGAGATGTATTGCTTCATGGCTTCTTCTTCCAACTCCAGGATCTCCCGCTCCTTTTGGTCACGAATCTTCCTCCTGACTTCAGCAAGTGCTTTCTGCTCTTCAGCCGATGTTTGTTCAACATTCGGCCTTGCAATGTTTTAGGGGTCAAACTCAGAGGGTACAGGTAATTTACCGGCCGTGGCAGCCGATTGATCTTCCTTCTTCCCCAGCGGAGTCGCCAAATTTGTTGGCACAAGTGTACGGCCAACAACAACGCGGAGGGGCTCGCTGCAGCACCTCTGCGTAGGCACCGGTCAGACCGGTGTGTGTCACCGGTCAGACCTTTGCCCACCGGTCAGACCTTTGCCGGGGTGAACCGGCGAAAGACCTCCGAACGTCGCCCGGGCAGGATCCCGTCGGGGCGGCGCACGTAGGGTTGCTCTAGGGTTGGCAAGGCCACCTAGAACGCCCTCAATCGACGTAGAGACGAAGTAGGAACAGCAAGTAGTAGATTGGAAAAGTTTAGGGCAAAGAGAAAAGGTAAAAAGATAAACGAAATTGTTTTTGATCGATTGGATGCCTCAATCGGCCGTGTCCCTTTATATTTATAGGGTGGGGAGGTCTTGCCCCGCAAGGAAATCCTTTTACAAGCCTAAATCTATCAGGACTCCTTTTTTCGGTTCGGACAGGGGGGCACCGGTCAGACCGGTGCACTCGACGTGCAGATCTTGTATAAGTCATATCTCCCTCATCCGGACTCCGATTTGGACGTTCCACATATGAATCTTGATCTACTCGACGAGACCTATCCAATGGTGAAGTCCAAATTGTATTTTATGGTCTTTGACCACACCGGTCTGACTGGTGGGACCCACAGGTCTGACCGGTCAGACAAGACGTGCCAATTTTGGGTGCGAACAATGTGCCTCCACGTCTCACACGCACTATTGTTTCTTCAATTATATGGTTAAAATAAAATAGCCAGACAGGCTAGAAGATCAAAGGTAAAACTTTAGCTCTTTCTCTTTTGAGTCTTCAAATCCTTTTTCTTTTTTGGGTTCTTTTCTATTTTCCTTAATCACAGTTCGACAGAGGAGAAACACTTTCCAGTATTTACTGTACCTCTTCATCTCTTTTGATCTGCTCTGCCAGCCATGCTTTCCAGTCTGCTAAGGATGGCAGTTTTATCCATGGGTAAGGGTACCCGCGGGTACTCTACCCTGTTGGGTAAGGGTAATGGTATAAAATTCTATCCACGGGTAAGGGTACGGGTATAAAATTCTACCCACGGGTAAGACTAAGGATATGAAATTCTACCCGTGGGTTACCCAAGGGTACCCGCACTAAAGAAGTCCATACAAACATTTGACCCAAGTAGGTCCATATATCCTAACCCTAGCAACTCGCAAGACTAAAGTATAACTTGAATTGATCTAATATCTATTATTTTGTGTTCTCAGGATGATGTTGAGTCCGACATCATTGATCCATGACTCGCAACTCGCAATATAAACATCACAATTTGATCTTATTTCTTATTTTGAGATGTTGTACTTTCTCATTTGACTTGTGCTAGTTTGGACTTTGGAACTTTATGCATGTCAGCATGTGTGAGTGTGTGACAGTTTGAGAGTTAAGAATTTAAGACTTACTTATGTCAGTATCAATATGTGTGTGATTGTGAAGTTTGAGACTTATTTAGCTATCAAATTATTATTGTACTCTTGGATATGTACTTATTGACATGTTTATGTTAATACCCAGCGGGTACCCTGTTACCCGGAGGGTACCCGGCGGGTAAGGGTACGGGTAAGGATTCTTACCCGTTACGTTTGGTAGGTAAGGGTATAAAAGAGATAGACGGGTATGCCAACGGGCGGGTAAATGCTTTACCCTTACCTTACCCTGCCCTTTGCCATCCCTACAGTCTGCTACCTTCCCATCACCATTTGCAACCTGCACAGTGCACAACATTTTCTGTTTTTGTTGTCTTTCTAACAGCAAATATTCCCTGATAAAAGAAAAGGAATGCCGATCACGACAGTTTGATCCCGAGACCTGATGCCTTATTGAGCTAGTTACTGCATACCTCAAAAATGAGTGTCTTTTGGGGAATGCCACCCAGAGCTTCCACACAGATGGTAGCAGCATCCTCTTTGCTTATTCTTCCCGTGGCAGCTACGCCCTACACATTTCAAGCCCGTATGATATGAGAGACACCGTAAAGTGACACATCACAACAGTGAGCAGTATAGGTATTTCAATATGATAATATTCCTCTCAGATTCCCAGCATTTGAAATGCATGTATGGTACTCAATTTGTCGCATGCAAATTCAATAATATGTAAGTGTATGTCCTGCTCATTGCATGATATTCATTTAGTTCAACTATATATTGCTACAAAAACTGAATGGATTAACATGCACTGGAGGTAGGCTGGGTTTTTGAACTGATACCTTGGTAAAATCGAAACCTCTCTCACCACCAGGGGTGCTTCGAAGAGAAGCAGCCCTGATTATCGTAGATGGGATACCAGATGAAAGAACTACTTCTTCATCCCTCTCTGCTAGCTTCTTCAGTTTGCTGTTCATAATAGCTTGCAAGCCACCACTATTTCTGTAGACAGACAGCTGTACTGTTATCAAGATCTCATAGGGGCAACAGACTGATACTAGAGTCAGCTGGATCCTGAGAAATTACGAGAGTATTGCAAACCTGTGATAGCAGAACAATGTGCTCGACACCCTTGAAGTCAATTGGTTCCGAGAAGAAACCGTCCTGTAAAAACATCAATTTCAAATGTAAATCTTGAAAGTGAAGAGGAATGACACTTCATAAGTGCCGGTAGATAATATCTTCTCAGATAAGCACATAACTTACACAGGACAGTACCTTGCTTAAGATTTAGATAAATACAATTTGGTTAACAAAAAGTTCCAGCGGATTGACCCGCAAGTTTTCCAAATATGTGGTGGATTTATGGAGAATACTTAATTGACTCTCATACCATACCAACACTCAAATTTCTAAATATGAAGCCTCTTCACATGAAAGTCAAATGGAGGGAACTAAAAAAAAATCTGTAATTGTCTTATATATATATTAAGAAAAGAGTACCACAAAGAGAAGTGCCGAACAATGAACAGATTTCCAGATAATAAAATATTAAACATCATGATTATTTTTTGTGCAGATAGTAGAGCTCAAGCTTTGGGAGTAGCTAAGCATTGAATAGAAACACCAAGCTTTAACATACATTGGCTGGAGAAATTACAGCACGAACGCCTTTTAGTGCTTTCTTTGTGAAGGACTTATCTTCCATATCACCAACCATGCACTACAAGTGAACCAAAAGGTGATTATTTGCATGATATTCATTATACTTATCAGGAAAAAAATACAAGATAGATCGGTAAAAAAAAATGCATGTACACTTTTGTTTCTTATATGTTAATTCATATTTAGGATCTCTAGCAGTAGAAGTAGACGGGTAGAAACTTAATTAACAAAGATGTGAACTTAGACCTAGTTCTACAACGCATCTACCGGATCTAAACCCTAACAGGAACACTAGCAACTAGGGGTTAGAGGTACCGACCGTCAGCGAGGGTGCCGTCCTTGGCCATGTCATCGTCGACGGCGATGTGGCCGGCGGTGCAGAGTCACAGGTAGCGTCGGTGGTGCTTCCCGGCGGCCTAGTGCTCCCTCGGTCGGTAGGGGAATGTAGGTGGGGTGTGTGGCGGCGCAGGGCAACCTCGTGATGCGTGTCGTGGCCCCCACCTCCTCTATATAGCACTGGCGCCAGGGGCCCACCAACCATCGTACGGTGGGGCTCCCCCGACTAGGGCGCGAGGTCGAGTCCGACTGGGCCTTTGGGCCGCGTCGGAGAGGAGATCGACTAACATTCTCCCTCTCGGTCTCATCTTAACTTTCTTGCACTTCAGCCTCTCGCTGGGTATCCACTTCATCACAAATAACCATACCGAGCATGTGTCATCTTAATCGTAATGACAATCAGATTAACCAGCCACAATACACTTATCCATTCTGAAGGATCTTAACTCGGGCCCTATCCAGGAATCATAGGCTTTCCCTTAAACCCATACCGGTAATGTGTTCTTTAAACACACTGGGTGGTAAGCCTTTTGTGAGCGGATCCGCAAGCATCTCTTTTGTACTTATATGCTTCAGACTTATAGTATTATCCTGGACTCTATCTTTCACAGCATAGAACTTAATTTCTATGGGCTTGGTAGCATTACTCGACTTGTTGTTATGTGCATAACATACTGCCGGCGCGTTGTCGTAGTGCATCTTTAGTGGTCTATGTATGCAATCTACCACTCTCAAGTCAGGTATAAATTTCTTTAACCACATGACCTGTCCTGTAGCCTCAAAACATGCTATAAACTCTGCATACATCGTAGATGTTGCAACTAATTCTTACTTGGAACTTCTCCATGAGATAGCCCCTCATGCGAGAGTGAACACATATCCAGATGTAGACTTTCTATCATCTCTATCTCCTGCATAATCTGCATCCGAATACCCTTTTATCTCTAGGGTATCCGATCTTCTATAAGTTAGCATGAGGCCTGTTGTGCCTTGCAAATATCTTAATGCTTTCTTTGCCATCTTCCAGTGCTCTGCACCTGGATTAGACTGATATCTTCCGAGTACTCCTGTAACAAATGCTAAATCTGTGTGAGTGCACACTTGTGCATAGTGTAAGCTACCTACTACTGAAGCATATGGAACCTTTCATTTGATCGATCTCATATTGGTTCCTTGGACACTGATATAGTCCAAACTTATCACCCTTCTGAATAGGAACAGATGTGACTTTACTCACATGCATACTATACTTCTTTAAAATCTTCTCTAAATATGCCTTTTGCGATAGAACTAAAACCCCATTTCTTCTATCTCGGTGAATTTGTATGCCTAAAACATACGAGGCTTCACCTAGATCTTTCATATCAAAATTTGAGGACAAAAACTCTTTTGTCTCCTGTAGCAATCTGACATCATTGCTGGCAAGCAAGATATCATCCACGTACAGTATTAGGAAAATAAATTTCCCTCTCTTAAACTTTACATAAACGCAATTGTCCTCGATATTTGCTTTGAACCCAAATTTCTTAATCGTCTCATCAAATTTGATGTTCCATTGTCTTGAGGCTTGCTTTAAGTCATAAATGGATTTCTTCAAGTGGCATCCCAAATGTTCTTTGCCTTTCACAACAAAACCTTTGGGTTGAGTCATGTAGACATCTTCATATAAATCTCCATTCAGGAATGCCGTCTTTACATCCATCTGATGTAATTCTAAATCATAGTGTGCCACTAGAGCCATTATGATTCTAAAAGAATCCTTACATGAGACTGGAGAAAATGTCTTATTGTAATCTATCCCTTCTCTTGGAGTGAAGCCCTTGGCCACAAGACGACCTTTATACTTTTCTATATTCCCTTCAAAGTCGTATTTAACTTTGTAGACCCATTTGCGGCCTACTAACTTGGCTCCTTTAGGAATTTCTTCTAAGTTCCAAATTTTATTGGTACTCATTGACCTCATCTCATCCTCCATGGCTTCTTGCCATTTGGATGCATCAGGGTGTCTCATGGCTTCTTCAAAAGAAGTGGGATCACCCTCTATGTGAACTTCTTCACTGTTATAAACTTCATAATCGTCAGGGATAGCTGATCTTCTAGCTCTTTGAGACCTTCTTAGGGCCTCAGCGGTTGGCACCTCTGGTTTTGGGGACTGTTCTGGTTCTTCTTGTGCGACGGTTGTCTCTGTGAGATCCTAAAGGACAGGTTCCTCATTATCACTCATTGTTTGCACTGGTGAACTAACAATAGGTTCTGGCACTACAGTGGGCTGCACCGCAGGTGTCGGAACAACACGTGGGAAGAAAACTGGTTCTTGAGTCATTGGAGTAGGTACATATACCCACTTCTCTTCAAGATCAATCTCTCTCCGTATCGTGCTCCCTCTAATCATCTCATTCTCTAGAAAGATTGCGTGTCTCATTTCCACAAACTTTGTGTGTCTGTTAGGACAATAGAAACGATAACCTTTTGACTTCTCAGTGTAGCCAATGAAATGACAACTCACTGTCTTGGGATCTAATTTCCCAATATTTGGGTTAAATACTTTAGCCTCAGCCGGACATCCCCACACACGCATGTATCTTAGGGAGGGTTCTCTACCCGTCCATAACTCATATGGTGTTGTAGGTACTGACTTAGTTGGAACTTTGTTTAAGATGTGGGTGGCGGTTTTTAATGCCTCCATCCACAAATTTACTGGCAAGGTGGAATAGCTTAACATACTTCTAACCATATCCATCAAGGTACGGTTCCTTCTTTCAGCTACTCCATTCTGCTGAGGCTCGCCCGGTGTGCTATACTGGGCAACTATGCCATTTTCCTGTAAATACCTTGCAAAAGGTCCAGGAGCTTGGCCATACGGGGTGTGTCGACCGTAGTACTCCCCTCCACGGTCGGACCTTACTACTTTAATCTTTAAGTTGTGCTGATTTTCTACTTCAGCCTTAAATATCTTAAAATTTATCCAAAGCCTCTGACTTTTCTTCGATTGGATAAATGTAGCCATAGCGAGAATAATCATCTGTGAATATAATGAATGAATCAAAACCATCCACAGATGTCACAGAAAATAGACCACAAATGTCAGTGTGTATAATCTCTAACACTCCTGTGCTTCGCTTTGCGCCTTTCTTAATTTGCTTAACAAGCTTGCCTTTAATGCAATCGATGCATTGCTCTAAATCTGAAAATTCTAAGGGCGGTAGAATTGATTCTTTTACTAAATGTTCCATTCTTCCCCTCGAAATATGGCCTAAACGACAATACCATAATTTCAAAGAGGCACAATTAATTCTCTTCCGCTTTCTACTTTCATTTGTAGACGAGGAGACAATCTCTGTCTCACACACATTCGCGTCGTATACATTCACAGAATCATGCACATGTAACTTGTAAAGCTGGTCTTGTCGGATGGCAAGACCCACACAAACTTTATTGCACTTAATCAAACACTGTTTAATGCCAAAATGGCACTCAAAACCGTTATCTGCTAGACATGAAACTGGAATAAGGTTTCTATTCAAAGAAGGCACATAAAGGACATCATGGAGCTGAAGCGTGAAGCCATCATGTAGCTTTATTGGGAGTTCTCCTATGGTCTCCACTTCAGTTTCGACTCCATTAGCAACTTTAATGCTTCTTGCACCTCTTCGAAGGGTCTGACTCGAATGGAATCCCTGCAAAGAATTGGTAACATGAATAGTTGCACCTGAATCAATCCACCATGTGCATTTTGAATAACTCAAAAACAAGGATTCATCTACAAATGTAATTATATCCTCAACATGAGTGTTTATGTACTTCAGCCACTTAGGACAATCTTTCTGCCAGTGGCCTTGTTCCTTGCACCACAAGCAACTGTCCTTTGGAACTGCTTTCTTTCCTTGAGGTGGATGAGGCTGATCATGCTGAATGGGAGCTTTCCCATGAGACTTGGATGGATTTGATGAGGATCCACCACTTTCATGCTGATTCTTCGGCTTGTAGCCTTTGCTACCAAAAATTCTCTTCTTTGTACTGTTCTGCACATAGTTGATGAAACCACCATTCTGTGCTTTGAGCCTCTCTTCCTCTTGCACACACATAGAAATGAGCTTGTGCAAGTCCCACTTCTCAGACATGGAGTTGTAGTTAACTTCTAGCACTGAGAACTCAGGTGGTAGTGACTTAAAAACCAAGTGCACCACAAACTGATCAGGCAATGGCAACTCCATGCTGGTAAGCTTTCCATGCATGTTACTCATCTGTAGAATGTGGTCTTTGACACCACCTCCAGTATACTTCATACTGGCCAGCTTACCAATCAGGATACTGGCATATGTTTTAGAGTGCGTATCATGTTGTCTTGCTACTATGTCTAAATACTCAACAGCAGTATGTGGAATTCCCTCCACATTCTTCTCAGGGATTGAAACCCTGATGATCTCAGACATCTTTGTCTGCATGATTTTCAAGCACTTTTTGTTGTTGCTCTGCCATTTGGCCCTCTCTAGGGCGCGCTCAGCAATCTTGTCAGCATGGTCACATTGTCTAGTCCGAAATGCTACCTCAGTCTCATTAGCTCCTCTCACCAGATCCGCAATATTTGCAGGAAATGGTGTAGTCAGCACATCGTCGTACTCCAACAGTGTTAGAGCACACTCCAACTGGTTTCGCCACTCCTTATAGTTGCTCCCAACTAGCTCAGGAATGGCGCTCATGAAGCCTGATCCTGACATAAACATAAATAAATAAGGTGAGAACATTAAACTTAATAAATGCTGCATGTATTAATTTAACTTTAGTCAAAATCAACACATACAACAATACTCTACATCAATTCTATATCACCTTTGGGTAGAAAAATAGAATCAATGCAGTAAAAAACTTTAATCAATCTGTTTATAATATTGTAATTATCAGCTGTGGCCAGAAAAATTGACAATATCATAAAAATACATTAAATTCACTCTTCTCTAATTAAATACCCCTTTGGTTCAATTTAATTAAAGAATCAACTTTGCAGCGGAAACTCATGTGTAAACTTAAATTCAAGAAACATACTACTCTTTGTAAAATTTATCCCTTTGGTTCAAAATTTAAACAGAGATTCAAACTTTAATATTCAAATAAACATTCAAATTTACTCATAAAATTGCTTCTGAAAAAATACTAAAACAATATTGCGAAACATTACTGTTCGCGGCCAACTCAATGGCCCAGCACCAAAAATTGGCCCACGGCCTCTTTGTCACGTGCCTGCATGGGCTCTATCCCAGCAGCCAATGGCTGGGCCGGCGAGGCGGTCCACAGCCACGCCCCGCCTGGGCCACTTCTGGCCCAGCTCTGCGGCCGGCTGCTTGCAGCCGTTGATGTGCAGTCGGACGGTCCAGATTCATCCCGTCGAATCCGCGACGTATATAACGTGGTTCGCAACCCTGGGAAAACCCTAATCCCATTCGCTTCCTTCCCTCGCCTCTGAGATGCCTGACAGCGCCGGCAGGGTCGTCTCTCCCGCGTCCGGCGGTCTCGCCGGCGGCGGTGAGGGAGGACTCCGCCGGCGTTCAGCTGCGGATGCCCCCTCCTCTACTTCCTTGCTAGCCCCCTTCCTCCCTGCTCCCCCCCCCGTCGAACTCGCCGGAAGGAACACAAGAAGACGGTGCCACCGCCGGCCCTCTCGCCGGCGCACGCGTTTCCCTTTGGGTGAGCGCGCCGCCGTCGAGGGGCCCGGTGGTGGTGCCCTTAACCTCTGCACCGCACCATCTTGTACGGGTGCGAGTAGAACTGACCCGCGCGGAGGCGGTGGTGACGCCGACGAGGTAAGTCCCCGGCGTTTCTAGATCTAGGGTTAGGAAATCATCGATTTCATCTCGGTTGTTCGTGATTTGGCACGATTTCTTGCCCTAACCCGAACGGATCTAGGGTTAGGGTTTACTCTTCTCTCTGATTCGCTTTGAATCTTCTCTGTCTCTGTTCGATTTTCATCGATTTGAGTCTTTTCCAGTGGTCCTCTCCCCCTTCCTCTTTCAATCCGGGATAAGAACTTCATCTTTTGACCACTGGCTTCCCCGATCTAAACTTCTAATTGCTAGTAGGCGACTGATACCAATGTTAATTCATATCTAGGATCTCTAGCAGTAGAAGTAGACGGGTAGAAACTTAATTAACAAAGATGTGAACTTAGACCTAGTTCTACAACGCATCTACCGGATCTAAACCCTAACAGGAACACTAGCAACTAGCAACTAGGGGTTAGAGGTACCGACCGTTAGGAGGGTGCCGTCCTTGGCCATGTCGTCGTCGACGGCGATGTGGCCGGCGGTGCAGAGTCGCAGGTAGCGTCGGTGGTGCTTCCCGGCGGCCTAGTGCTCCCTCGGTCGGTAGGGGAATGTAGGTGGGGTGTGTGGCGGCGCAGGGCAACCTCGTGCTGCGTGCCGTGGCCCCCACCTCCTCTATATAGCACTGGCGCCAGGGGCCCACCAACCATCGTACGGTTGGGCGCCCCCGACTAGGGCGCGAGGTCGAGTCCGACTGGGCCTTTGGGCCGCGTCGGAGAGGAGATCGACTAACATTATATACTCCCTCCCTTCCAATTTGTAGGTTGTTTTGGCATTTCAAGATTCAAACTTTTTGTTATGCATCTAGATATATACCTATGTTTAGATACATACTAACAACTATGAATCTAAATTTGCCAAGACGACCTCCAATTTGGAACGGAGGGAGTAGCTAATTTCACCCAAAAAATATGACAAAAAATTATAATATCTGAGAGATAAAGAATGTCCAAATACAATCAGAGCATCAGAGTATCACCTCCACATAAGTTCCAAAAGCTTCTTCAGTGGATCGTTTGTCCTTAACAAGTGCTTTTATTCGAGCCCTTTTCAGAATTAGTGCCAATATCACCATCTGACACACAAGGAAACCAACTTGAATCGGGCATATTTTGTCGAAAGATCTACCAACAAAGTTCGGATTTTTTTAATAAACCAAAACATTTAGGTGTTTCCTTGAGGATTTTTCCATTCAAACAACTTGTTGTGTTAATTGGATTATTTTGACTAGAATATAGTGTTCACCTGAGATTACTGGGGAAAGAAAACAATAATAGGCAACTTTCAGGATTACTCTACTAAACATCGGTGCAACAGCAGTTCTGCAGGTAAAAGGCAACCTGTCCAATCTCACTGTCGCCATCAGTTACTAGAACTGCGTCTCGAGGCTCCTCAATATCTGTTGTCACCCCAAATCTGCCAGCAAATAAGAACAATGGCTACCTTAATTGACATAATAATTTCTCTATGTACCTGGAGAGTCCCTGGGAAGCAAATCGGGCGCTCCATACCATCTCCTTAACTTTGGCCCCTCTAGAAATATTTGAAGCACAAGTCAGGGTCTGCTTGGTTGGTGGGCACACTTTGCGACATTCGAGTTATGCAAGTTTCGACTTGTGGCATGGGTTAGCTTTCCTATCATGTTGGATAAGTTGCCTCAAACATTTTCTTCACCAATAAAGTACGGCTAACCCATTTCGGCAAATTGCGGTAGCTATGGAGGCGAATCCTTGATTCATCAATATTTTGGCAAAGGGATTAGGCTTTCAATTATGGACTTTACAGAGCAATTTACAATGTAACAAGAATTGATCAAATAAACAATTACAGAAAGCTGATTTTATTCGGTTGTCGCTACAGAGAGATCTGCTGACTAAGTCTAAAGACGTGTTTCTCCAATAATTTTAAACGTCCCATTCGGACTTCAGATGAGGGAGATATGCCTTTGAGAAGCTCTGCACGTCGGGCGGACCGGTCTGACCGGTGCCCCCCGTCCGAGTTAAATCAAGGAGTCCTGATAGATTTACGCTTGTAAAATGATTTTCTTGCGGGATCCAATCGATCAAAAACACATCTTTTATCCTTTTTACCTTTTCTCTTTACTCGAAATTTTTTCAATCTATTACTTGTTGTTCCTCCTTCATCTCTACGTCGATTGAGGACGTTCTAGGTGGCCTGCCGACCCTAGGACAACCCTGCGTGCGCCACCCTGACGGGATCCTGCTCGGACGACGTTCGGAGGTCTTTCGCCGGTTCAACCCGGCGACACCGGTCCTACCGGTCTCCAGCACGAGTCTGACCGGTAGCGTGGGAGGCGCTGCAACGAGCATCTCCGTACGCTGCGTGATCGTGTGTTGGTCGTGAACTTGCGCCAACAAATTGGCGACTCCGCTGGGGAAGAAGGAAGATCAATCGGATGCCATGATCAGAAAACTACCTGTGCCCTCTGAGGTTGATGCTAGGAATATTCAAAGGCCGAAGGTTGAAGAAACGTCGGCTGATGAGCAGAAAGCACTTGCTGAAATTAGGAAGAAAATTCGTGAACAAAAGGAGCGGGAGATCCAGGAGTTGGAGGAAGAAGCCATGAAGAAATATGTGTCGCACTTCTCCGTTGATCGACAAGGGAACGTCAAGAAGGACAAGGATGTCGTCATCGATATTCCCGCGCTCAAGGTACAATCTGATGATCCTCCTGAAGTTAATTCAGATATTGCAACTCTTATTGATGGAGCTGTTAGTGCTAGCTTTAATAACAAATTTGTTGAGTCAAAAATTTGAATCTACAATTAATTCTAGTTCAGGTCATATAGAGACCAAATTTGGTAAACAATTTTCTGGTAATGATGTTAATGCATCTACTTCAAATGCCAAAAATTCTAAAGATAGCACACTAGATGATTTTTCAAATTTGCATATACCTAAAATTCCCATTGGTGCACCGCCAATCCACCACGTACATAGCCAGACTACCATTGGTACTTCGACTGGTGGAGAGAGTACAATGGCTGCTACTAATGTCATGATGCCGCATACATCTGTATATAGTGAGCCACATGCAATGCATATGTTTCTAATAGTTCGTTGCATCATGTTCCTAACACACTGTCGAACCAAACATCAACATATAGCACACCACAGCCTACAGTAACTTGAGCATCACATCCTGGATCGGCTAGATCTAGAACTATTTTGGGGATGGAGGGATTTAGAGAAGAGATGTTTGAGTTATTTAGACAAACTTTTGGTACAAAGCTTAAAACTAAGAATCGGTCGTATCAAAGACCGTATCCTGAGAATTATGAGTATATCTCATACCTACAGGGATTTAAAATACCAAAGTTTACTAAATTCAGTGGGGTTGATGGTAGAAGTACATTAGAGCATATAGGCCAATTTACTATACAATGTGGTGAAGCTGCTTCTAATGATATTTGTAAAATGAAATTGTTTCCTTTATCTCTATCAAGTGCTGCATTTACTTGGTTTATTTCTTTGCCACCCAACTCAGTTTATACCTTTGCTGATATAGAGAATAAATTTTATGATTATTTCTTTACTGGTGAAACTGAGTTGAAATTGTCACATCTTGTATCAGTTAAGCAAAAATCTAATGAATCTATTTCTGAGTACATTAGGATATTTAGAGACACTAGAAACGATGCTATAGTTTGACAATTTCTGATAGAGATCTAGCTGATCTTGCTTATTCTGAGTGGTCTTCCCGTCGATGGGAAGGCGGCGGCGAGGGATGACGGCGGCGGCTCGGCTAGGTTTGTGTAGGCAGTGGCATTGGAGCTCAGGGCATTGGCGGAGCCAGGATCAAAATCTACCTATGGTGAAGTTACTACTACTAATTATAAAAATAGTCATCAAATATGCATAAATATATCAGAGATCATCATGTGAATCACAATTGTATATGAAAATTTCAAACATTGATTCAACCAATAGTTGGGTGAAACTATAGAAGCACTGTGAGAAAACCAGAGGGACGACGGTGCCTGACATAGTGACATGTGGGTGCGTCGGTTTGCATTCTAATATCCTATTGGGCTCAGTTCAGCATGACTAGATACAGCCCAAAGGCCCAAGACACCAAGATCGATCTTGTCTCTCTCCTTCCTCCTTTCTTCTTTGTCGTTCCCAGCAAATTGACTGCCAGCGCAGGTGCATGGGACTGGCCAGGGACTGATAGGGCGGTGTGTGTCGGCAGGCAGGTGTGGCGGCCGCCAGTACTCGCCATACTGGTGGCTCCGCCACTAGCTTAGGGTGGCTAGGGTTTGGGGAAAAGGGTTTTGAGGTGCGGCAGTTGCCTTATAAAGGATGGGAGACGACGGCGTGCGGGCCACAGGAAAGGGGCGCCGAGGCGGCCGGGATTCGAGCTCAAGTTCGGCTGGGGCACAACCGGAGGTGGGGGATGACAGGTGGTCCCCACCTGTCGGCGGCTGCGAGAGGAGGGAGGCATGTGCGGGCGGACGCTGGGCCGCTGTTGGGCTGCTGCACGCCTACTGCATGGTTGGTTGCTGGGCTGCAAGAGAAGCTGGGCCAAAAGGGAAAAAAGGAAGGGAAAAGAGGAAGATTTTGCTATTTTGAAAGAAGAACAAACAAATGAATTCAAATTCAAATTTGAATTCAAGCAACAAAAAAATGCACGAGCATGTATGCAACAATGAACTCCTATATTTCATTAATTTATTATGAGAAAGAGAATTAAATGCCTAAGAAAAATTTAAACAACCTTATGATTCTTATACTTTTAAACTCTGATGTGGTTGTGGTCATCACTCCACAACACACCGCACTCAAAACAAAGATCCAAATCAAGGATTTATCACATGATCAAACATCCAAACACACTTTTAAACTAAGAACACATTAACTAAAGACGTGTGCATCTAACGAATATACTAAATTAAACTTAAAGATTCTATATCCTATTAAGGAAGATCTTTGGTTGAACATGATAGGTTCATTGGATTACTGAGAATGATTATGAATGCGGGCATGGTAAAGATAGGAAAAAAAATTAGAAGGACTAGAACAGATGCTAAAAATTCCTTAAAGCAAGAACAAGAAAGCTAGTTATATATTCAAAGCTTTAGGAATAATTACACCCAATGCAAGGTAGATAGCTCTTTTTATCTACTACTAAAGACAAGCTAAGGATGCACATGATGTAGGCAAATTTCAGGATTACTATACTAAACATCCGTGCAACAGAAGTTCTGCAGCGTATGAAAATAAAACATACTCCCTCCGTCTCGTAAAGAATGCAATCTTAGTATTTGAAAAAAATTCTACAAAAAGTGCAATTCTAGAAAATAGATCTGATTACCTACCTAATTAAGTAATCAGATCTGATCTGCATGCCAAAACTTACTGCATATGACTAAAAAATAGGGTAGAGTCTTTTTGCGTTACCACTAATCTGTTCTAAAAAACTAGAATTGCACTTTTTTATGGGACATAGGGAGTAGCTAGAAGGCAACCTATCCAATCTAACTGTCGCCATCAGTTACTAGAACAGCGTCTCGAGGCTCCTCAATATATGTTGTCACCCCAAATCTGCCAGCAAATAAGAACACTGGCTACCTTAATTTACATAATAATTTCTCTATGTACCTGGAGAGTCCTCATCCTCAGCAACCCCATCCGTGGGAAGCAAATCGGGCGCTCCATACCATCTCCTTAACTTTGGTCCCCCTAGAAATATTTGAAGCACAAGTCGAGAAAATTGCAATTATAGGACTCCTAACGTTGTGACTTCGCAGTTTTGCCATTTCAAACATTGCAGACGTAATTTTGGGACTCCAAACGTGTGACACTCGTTTCTCATGCCATTTTGTTGTGAATGGCAGCACACTGGTAAGCCCTGTCAGCATGTATTGGCCTTTGTAACCAGGCAACGGGGAGTCGATCTTGAGCAATTTGTGCATGACTACTACTCTGTGAATAGGTTTAGGGCTGCCTGTTCTAGAGAGATTGAGCCAATGACAGATAAATCACAGTGGCCACATGTTGAACTGCCATTTGGTGTAGGTGCACCACTACCTAAAGGGGAAGTGGGAAGACGACGTAAACTTAGAATAAAAGGGTGTCTTGAAGGTGGTCACAAGAAGAAGGGTGTCAAAAGTACAGGAGGTGACAACGAAGGTGACATTGAAAGTCAAAATGCTACGGTTCCGGTCAATGCAAAAGGGCAAAAAATGATCAGAGGACCTATGACTTGTCTGAAATGTGGTGGACAAGGACATAGACAAGCTAGTTCAAAGTGCCCACTCAATGGGACAACAAAAAAGAGGTAACTATTGATTATTAATGTATTCAAATTACTTGTATTTATTTGAGACAACAGTTCATTGTTAATGTATTTATTATTCTTGTAGGAAGCGGAGGCAACCTAAAAAGAATTTTACAAAAGCTGCACAAGGAGAACTTAGTACCCCACAGAGGCCAACTAGAGAAGAAATACTACGGGACAGTCCAGGCAGAGTCACTAGAAGGTAAGAAATATTAACATATTTATAATACAATAATTGTTTCCTACATCTCATTGTCGACTCAAAATTATGTGCAGTCGGCTCGCGTTCGTGTTAGGAGAGGGCAGCTCTTCACAAACCAACACCAACAATACTAGTCCTGGGAGGATGGCTGCAGCTGCACCTAAAAAGATGGTACCGAAGAGAAAGCTCAATATTGGATGAATGTTGTATCTGCGATGAGATATGCACTCATGTTTTATTTGCAATATTGAACTCGTTTAGTGCAAAATTATAGTATGTGAGATGAACTTAATTAGGCTAAATTTGTCGACTTGTGTGATGTTAACTTATTTGTTTGAGGTGAACTCATTTATGGTTAGAGATGAATTTATTGGTGCTCATTATGTCAATTTTATTTTTACAAGTAAGTCCACAGCCTGCGATCTGCCATTTTTTCTTTTGATAAGTAAGTGCCAATTTTTATTTTAAAATAATTATGTGGCCAGGTCTGCCAGGTCCGGCGGCCAGCAGCCAGCCAGGTCCGACGGCCAGGACCGGCGGCAAAGCAGCCAGCCAGGTCCGGCGGCCAGGACCGGCGGCAAAGCAGCCAAGGGCAGCGCCCAGGCCTGCAACCAACACACGCATGGCATGCATCGGTACAGAAGAAAAACAACGTAAGGGGCAAAAACGTCCATTTAGTACTCAAATACAAAGGAAATAATTAAAAAAAGGAAGAAATACACAAAATGGTATGAGAAACGAGTGTCACACGTTTGGAGTTCCAAAATTACGTGTGCAATGTTTGAAATGGCAAAACTGCGAAGTCACAACGTTAGGAGTCCTATAATTGCAATTTTCTCGCACAAGTCAGGGTCTGCTTGGTTGGTGAGCACACTTCGCGACATTCGAGTTAGGCAAGTTTCGACTTGTGGCATGGGTTAGCTTTCCTATCATGTTGGATAAGTTGCCGCAAACATTTTCTTCACCAATAAAGTACGGCTAACCCCACTTCGGCAAATTGCGGTAGCTTTGGAGGCGAATCCTTGATTCATAAATATTTTGGCAAAGGGATTAGGCTTTCAATTACAGACTGTACAAAGCAATTTACAATGTAACAAGAATCGATCAAATAAACAATTACAGAAAGCTGATTTTATTCGGTTGTCGCTAAAGAGAGATCCGCTGCCTAAGTCTAATGACGTGTTTCTCCAATAATTTTAAACGTTCGATTCAGACTTCAGATGAGGGAGATATGCCTTTGGGAAGCTCTGCACGTCAGGCGGACCGGTATGACCGATGCCCCCAGTCCGAGTTAAATCAAGAAGTCCTGATAGATTTAGACTTGTAAAAGGATTTCCTTGCGGGGCAAGATTTTTGCACCCTATAAATATAAAGGACCACGGCCGATTGAGGGATCTAATCGATCAAAAACACTTCTTTTATCTTTTTTACCTTTTCTCTTTACCCGAAACTTTTCTAATCTATTACTTGTTGTTCCTCCTTCATCTCTACGTTGATTGAGAGCATTTTAGGTGGCCTGCCGACCCTAGGACAACTCTGCGTGCGCCGCCCAAACGGGATCCTGTCCGGGTGACGTTCGGAGGTCTTCTGCTGGTTCAACCCGGTGACACTAGTCTTACCGGTCTCCAGCACCGGTCTGACCGGCGGCATGGGATGCTGCAACAAGCTTCTCCGTACGTTGCGTGTTCATGTGTTGGCCATGAACTTGCGCTAACAAATTGGCGACTCCGCTTGGGAAGAAGGAAGATCAATCGACTGTCATGACTGGAAAACTACCTGTACCCTCTGAGGTTGATGCAGGAATATTCAAAGGCCGAAGGTTGAAGAAACGTCGCGTGAGGGTAGAAAGCACTTGCTGAAAATTCGTGAACAAAAGGAGCGGGAGATCCAGGAGTTGGAAGAAGAAGCCATGGAGCAATACATGTCGCACTTCTCCGTTGATCGACAAGGGAACATCAAGAACAACAAGGATGTCGTCATCGATATTCCCGTGCTCAAGGTACAATCTGATGCTCCTCCTGAAGTTAATTCAGATTTTGCAAATGTTATTGATGGAGCTGTTAGTGCTAGCTTTAATAACAAATTTGTTGAGTAAAAAATTTGAATCTACGATTAATTCTCGTTTAGATCATATAGGGGCCAAATTTGGTAAGCAATTTTCTGGTAATGATGTTAATGCATCTACTTCAAATACCAAAAATTCTAAATATGACACACTAGATGATTTTTCAAATTTGCATATACCTAAAATTCCCATTGGTGCACCGCCAATCCACCACATACATAGCCGGACTACTATTGGTACTTCGGCTGGTGGATGGAGTACAATGGCTACTACTAATGCCATGATGCCGCATACATCTGTATATAGTGAGCCACCTGCGAGGGTATATGTTTCTAATAGTTCGTTGTATCATGTTCCTAACACATTGCCGAACCAAACATCAACATGTAGCACACCACAGCCTACTGTAACTCGAGCACCACATCCTGGATCGGCAAGACCTAGAACCGCTTTGGGGATGGAGGGATTTAGTGAAGATATGCTTGAGTTATTTAGACAAACTTTTGGTATAGAGACTAAAACTAAGAGTTGGTCGTATCAAAGACTGTATCCTGAGAATTTTGAGTATATCTCATACCCACAGGGATTTAAAATACCAAAGTTTACTAAATTTAGTGGGGTTGATGGTAGAAGTACATTAGAGCATATAGGCCAATTTACTATACAATGCGATGAAGCTGCTTCTAATGATATTTGTAAAATAAAATTGTTTCCTTTATCTCTATCGGGTGCTGCATTTACTTGGTTTATTTCTTTGCCACCCAACTCAGTTTATACCTTTGCTGATATAGAGAATAAATTTTATGATTATTTCTTTACTGGTGAAACTGAGTTGAAATTGTCACATCTTGTATCAGTTAAGCAAAAATCTAATGAATCTATTTCTGAGTACATTAGGATATTTAGAGACACTAGAAACGATGCTATAGTTTGACAATTTCTGATAGAGATCTAGCTGATCTTGCTTATTCCGAGTGGTCTTCTCGTCGATGGGAAGGCGGCGGCGAGGGATGACGGCGGCGGCTCGGCTAGGTTTAAGTAGGCGGTGGCACTGGAGCTCAGGGCATTAGCGGAGCCAGGATCAAAATCTACCTATGGTGAAGTTACTACTACTAATTATAAAAATAGTCATCAAATATGCATAAATATATCAGAGATCATCGGTGAATCACAATTGTATATGAAAATTTCAAACATTGATTCATCCAATAGTTGGGTGAAACTATAGAAGCACTATGAGAAAACCGGAAGGACGACGGTGCCTGACATAGTGACATGTGGGTGCGTCGGTTTGCATTCTAATATCCTATTGGGCTCAGTTCAGCATGACTAGGTACAGCCCAAAGGCCCAAGATCGATCTTGTCTCTCTCCTGCATCCTTTCTTCTTTGTCGTTCCCAGCAAATTGACTGCCAGCGCAGGTGCATGGGACTGGCCAGGGACCAATAGGGCGGTGTCTGTAGGCAGGTGTGGCGTCCGCCAGTACTCAGCCATACGCCCATACTGGTGGCTCCGCCACTAGCTCAGGTGGCTAGGGTTTGAGGAAAAGGGTTTTGAGGTGTGGCGGCTGCCTTATAAAGGACGGGAGACAGCAGCGTGCGGGCCACGGGAAAGGGGCGCAGAGGCAGCCGGGACTCGAGCTCGAGTCCGGTTGGGGCACAACCGGAGGTGGGGGGGTGACAGGTGGTCCCCACCTGTCGGCGGCTGCGAGAGGAAGGAGGCGCGTGCGGGCCGACGCTGGGCCGCTGTTGGGCTGCTGCATGCCTACTGCACGGTTGGTTGCTGGGCTGCAAGAGAAGCTGGGCCAAAAGGGAAAAAAGGAAGGGAAAGAGGAAGATTTTGCTATTTTGAAAGAAGAACAAACAAATGAATTCAAATTCAAATTTGAATTCAAGCAACAAAAAAATGCACGAGCATGTATGCAACAATGAACTCCTATATTTCATTAATTTATTATGAGAAAGAGAATTAAATGCCTAAGAAAAATTTAAAACAACCTTATGATTCTTATACTTTTAAACTCTGATGTGGTTGTGGTCATCAGTCCACAACACACCCCATTCAAAACAAAGATCCAAATCAAGGATTTATCACATGATCAAACATCCAAACACACTTTTAAACTAAGCACACATTAACTAAAGACGTTTGCATCTAACGAATATACTAAATTAAACTTAAAGATTCTATATCCTATTAAGGAAGATCTTTGGTTGAACATGATAGGTTCATTGGATTACTGAGAATGATTGTGAATGCGGGCAGGGTAAAGATAGGAAAAAAAAAGGACTAGAACAGATGCTAAAGATTCCTTAAAGCAAGAACAAGAAAGATAGTTATATATTCAAAGCTTCAGGAATAATTACACCCAATGCAAGGTAGGTAGCTCTTTTTATCTACTACTAAAGACAAGCTAAGGATGCACATGATGTGCAACCTTATTTATGTACATATACAAATTATATTTGGACACACCCTAGCTACACTCTAGTCTAAACAAACAGATGCTCCATCGGCCAAATGGATCCTCCATCAGTTGAGCAACCGTCGCACGTCCTTCGGGCTTTTGTTTAAAGCATCTTGCTAGAAAATCCCGGCATCCTCCGATAGGGTGCTTGGAATTTCGGGCAGCATTCCTTCACCAATTTGGAACATGGCTGCTACCTGCCAATTTAGTAAAAGAGAAAGAAAGGATACACAGAACTAACACGTACCCATTCCACCCCTGAGTATGGAAACTTTCCCGTCAGTATTTCCAATACCCCTGAGTATGGAAACTTCACCAATTTGAAAATTTGCCTTCACCACTTCCGGTGCCATCCAGTTGACAGTTCCATTCACTGATGCTGCTACTTTGCTAACACTTGACAGCGGGACGGAGCTGGGATGGCAGGGTTGGAGGGCCTCGTTCCCCTTCTCTTCCTCCAGCCTCCCCTTCTTCTTCCTCTCCCTCATTTTTCTTTCCTTCTCCCTCCTTCTTCCCTCTAATTTCAATGGGGATCCTGGCCGGTAGGGGGGGCTTGAGCCCCCTCCCCTGCTTGATAGCTCCTTTGCAAGGCCGAAGTCGGCCATCTTGACACATCCACTTGTGTCGATCAGTAAGTTGGCACATTTGATGTCTCTGTGTTACAAATAATAGTGATCAGAAAAGAATAAGAAGAACTAAGTGACCAAACCACATTCTATTCAAGTAGATAGTGGAGGTCGTTTAAAATTTGTTTTGTGTGCGAAGAGACTTGGGGCTCAGTTAATTTATATTTCCTATACAATAATGATAGGATCGAACCTTGGCTAACCATTTCCAGAAATATTTGCAACATCCCATTTCCCTGGCAATTTGTTGGAACATGCATGATGTTGCATCAAATGAAGTCATTGATTGGAATATATATATATAGAGAGAGAAATGATGGAATTTGAGGGTTTGAGAGTTAGCAGGTTTGAGACGAGTATTTGAGAGCTAGCAGGTTTAATTTGAGGGTTTGAGATGGTAATTCAGAACAGGCTCGTGAGGGTTTGAGAGCTAGCAGGTTGGAGGGTTTGAGAAGAGGCACGTTGGCAGTGCCAGCCAGAGACGGAGGCTGGAAAGGAGGGCTCATTACTCTTCTCCTTCCTCGAGCCTCCTCTTCTTCCTCTTCCTTCTTTTTTTTCTCTTTTTCTTCCTCCTTCTCCCCTCTTCTTTCAATGGAGTTTGGGGGGGGGGGCTTGAGCCCCACTGCGAGATCCTTCTCTGGTGCCAGCGGCCTGTAAGTGCAATCAAGCCCTAAGTGGGTTTTGGTGATGTTGACCACCCAATTAAAGGTCTAATGAGCTGCTAAGTGTATATTTCAGGTTAATGATTTGTGTAAGGTGCAAAGGAACAAAAGGACACCCCTAATTCAAAAAAGGAAGGCTTGCCCTTGTCCAAGGATGGTAGTTTAATTTATTTTCTTTTAGAAATTGAGTATAGGACAAGCCATACTATCGAGAGGGACACTAATAGTGGTTTTGGGATAGAACCAAGTGCATTAAGTTCTTTACAAACCAACAAAACATCCCAGCCACAAATGACATATCAGCAGCAACTCTGTTTCTCTATCTCCGGAACCTCCGAGTTTTTCCCGGAAGTTCTGGACTGCCTTGTGACTGCTAGCTGAAGACTCCCAGACCTCGGAAGTTCCGAGATTTTTCCGGAGGTTCCGAGATTTCAAAAAGAGCTGTTGCAGATCTAGATCTGAGGGTATTTATACCCCTTTGACCCCCAACGGTCCTTTTCTTCTTCCCTACGCTGAAACAGTAGCTCTTGCCCCTTTCTCACTCATAGCATTCACTCCCACTTACTTGAAATCCAAATTCCATCCTTAGCATTCAAGTCTTGGGTGATTCCTTGTGAGAAGAAGCAAATCCTTTCACTCTCTTGAAGATTTAGTGCACTTGGTGAAACCCTAGTTTACTTGGTGGATCTATTACTCTTGGAGTTTTACTCCTAGATGGCTAGAGGTTACTTGGGAGCTTCCTAGCTTTGTGTGGCTACCCCAAGTGGTTTGTATTACCCTTTGTGACTAGTGGAGCACTCCATCTATTACCTTGGTGATAGGTGTGAGAGAGGAGTGGATCTAGAGAGATCCCAAAACCTTTGTGGCTTACCTCAACAACGTGGATGTAGGCTAACCTTTGTGGTGAGCTGAACGACGGGTTAAATCTGTGTCCCTTGTGCTTTACATTCTTTACTTTCATTGCTTGTTTGTTCTTGTTTGCTCTCAACTAGATCTATTAGGGTTTGCTCTAGATCTATAAGTTCTCCTTGCTCTAAGGGTGTTTTATAGCTTATGCTTCAAATCCATAGCTGCAATTATTTGTATCTTGCTTGTGAAATCAGCCCTTTGCTATCTAACTCATGCAGGATTGAAAAATCAGAAGCTCCAGGAAAATTCACTGTCTGTGCATGTTCCCGGAGGTTCCGGACACTGACAGAATTTGGCAGAAAAGTTTGAATTTGTTTTGTAGGCCTATTCACCCCCCTCTATGCCACTTGCATTGATCATTTCAATTGGTATCAGAGCTAGGATCCTCAGTTTGCACTTAACCGTGTGAGGAAATGGCAAGTGGAAATGAGAAGGCCGAAGGGGACAAGGTAGAAGAAGTTGGTGAACCAACCAACAAGGAAGGAGCCGAAGCAGCTGAAGCTTCAGGAGTAGATGGTGACTCATCATCTGCTCATGAGAAGCTTGAAAAGCTCAAAAAGGCTATGAAGGAAGACATCAAGAAAGAAAAAGAAAAGAGGAAGAAAAAGGAAGAAAAGAAGAAGAAGGAAACGAAGAAGAAGATGATGAAAGATCCTTCACCTCCACCCTCTTCTTCATCCTCTTCGGTGCCCTCATCCTCATCAAGTGAGAATGGAGATGATGATGATGAGTACTATGGTGCAAGAATGCCCAAGAGAACGCTCAAGCCCAAGCCCAAGTCCAAGAAGAGCTATGAAAGCGTATCCTTTAACTATGATTGCTTGACTACTTCCAAAGATAACATGTCTATTCCCGTTGGCAAATTGCCTCAATTTGATGGCACTAACTTTGCCAAATGGAAGCATCTAATGAAAGCCTACCTTACGGGCTTGCACTTGGATTTGTGGAATATTGTGTGTGTAGGTTTTGAAGATCTCGAAGATGAAGAGAAGCTTACATCACAAGATTGCCGCAACATAAGAAGAAATGCCCAAGCCACCATCATTCTTCTTAGTGCTTTGAATGGACAAGAGTACAATAGAGTGAATGGCTTAGAGATTGCCAAGGAAATATGGGACACCCTCCATATTGCACATGAAGAGGTTGACAAAGTGAAGAAGTCTAAGATAAGCATTTTGATGTCTGAGCTCAATAGATTATCTATATTGGAAGGTGAAGGACCTCAAGATATGTTTGATAGATTGATGGTCATTGTCGGAAAGATTAGAGGCTTGGGTGGTGATGAATTGGATGATCACTATGTTGTGAAAATGATGTTGGAGGCCTTTGCTCCTAGAAACCCTACTCTAGTCACATTGATTAGAGAGAAGAAAAGATTTGAAGAGTTCTCTCCAAATGATGTCCTTGGAAGAATTCTTACACATGAGCTCATGGACACAGAGATACAACATAGAAAGAAGATTGGAGAGCTAGAGTCCAAGATGAACAATATGAAAGTCAAAGATGTGGCTCTCCAAGCTAGCAAGTCAAGCAAGTCATCTACTTCATCAAGGTCGTCCAAGTCAAAGTCAAAGAAAATTGAAGTAGAGAGCTCATCAAGTGAGTCAAGTGAAGATGAAGATGAAAGTCGTCAAGTTGAGATTGGTGATATAGCCTTATTCATGAGAAGATTCAAGAAGGGCTTAAAGAAGCAAGGCTACAAGTTCTCCAAGAGAAAGTATCCCAATCACAAGAAAAGGACTTGCTACAATTGTGGAAGTACAGAGCACTTCATTGCGGATTGCCCCAATGAAAAGAAGGATGGCAAGAATGACAAGAGCAAGGACAAGTACAAGAAAGATCACAAGCCATACCACAAGAAGAAGAGCTATGGTGGAGAAATCCACATTGGACATGAATGGAACTCCGGTGATGAGAGCTCTAGTGATGAAGAAGAGAAGAAGAAGGTTGCAACCGTGGCTATCAAGAACCCCTCATCTACATCAAAGCTCTTCAACAACTTAAGTGATGATGAAGAAAGCACCACCATTCATTGTCTCATGGCTAAGGGAGAAAAGGTAGAATCCTCCTCTAAGCCCTCTCCTCCACCTAGTTATAACTCGGACATAGACTCTAGTGATGAATCTAGCAATGAAGAAATAGAACAACTTGTTGGTAAAATTGACAAACAATCTAAGGACTTCATGGCTAAGCTAGTGGTTGAACTAGAAAAACACCAAGTTCTTCTTGCTTCGGAGAGGAGTGAGGTTGAGGCCTTAAGATTGGAAGTTGATCATAACTTGGCTATCATCACTACTCTTAAGTAAGAACTTGCTGCCTCTCAAGCTCAAAACAATTCTCTTAAGACAAGGAATGAAGAGCTTGAGGAGCAATATAGTCTCCTTTGGAGTAGTACCTCACACCCCTCCAAAGCAAAGGGTGAATCTAGTTCTTCTACTAGCAAGGGCTGTGATAAATGTCATAACATTGATGTTGAATCTTATGCTACTAACCTTGCCAATATGGATGCTATGAAGAAAGAAATTACTAGGCTTAACTCAATCATAACTAATGGGTGCATGAAGGATGAGAGCAAGAGGAAATTTGATATCAAATATGAGAAGATGCTATACAAGAATTCAAGGCATGGCTTTGGGTACATTGAGAACAGTAAGACCTCTAAAAGGAAGATTATCAATGGGAAGGAATGCCTCAACTTCAACAGCAAGGGCTTCTTGTTCACCCAGAGTCCGGAGGTTCCGGTGTCAATGCCCGGAGGTTTCGGAGTCTGGAAGGCCAAAACTGCATAGAATGCATTCCCGGAGGTTCCGAGAAAAACCTCGGAGGTTTCGGGGTCTGCAAGGACAGAAGCAAGAACAAGGCCAAGTCTCAGCCCAAGCATGTTCCCAAAGCATCTAACACTCTCTTGCAGGTCAAGAACAATCCCATCCTACCCACAAGGAACAAGTTTGCACACAAGACCAAGGCTCATGCATCCATTGAAACTCAACCTAGCTATGTGTTGAGACGCAACAACCTTGGTAAAGTTGTTACCACGTATGTTGGAAATGAGTCCAACATATATGTGAAAAGGTCACTGTGGGTTCCTAAGATTTTGGTTGCTAACGTGGAAGGCCCCAAGTCAAATTGGGGACCTAAAAGAAGGAACTAAATTGTTTTGTAGGCATACTCCTCCGGTGGATCAAGTTGGGTGCTTGATAGCGGATGTACACATCATATGACCGGAGAAAGCAGTATGTTCTCCACCTATCTCCACCTAGAAGGACCAAGAGAAAGAATTGCTTATGGTGGGGATGCTAGTGGAGAAGTCATTGGAGTTGGTGATATTCCTATCTCTTCTAAATATTCAATTACTAATGTGCTTCATGTTGATCCGTTGGGTTACAATCTACTATCCGTTTCACAACTTAGTGAGATTGGATTTGATTATCACTTTTCGGATAAAGGTGTGTCCATCATAAAGAGGGAGGATTCCTCTATTGTCCTTATGGGGCGCTTGAAGGGAAGGCTTTACCTAGTTGATCTCAACAAAAGTAAAGTCGTCCCTAAGACTTGTTTGGTGGCAAAATCTAGCATAGGTTGGTTATGGCATCGCCGACTAGCTCATGTTGGCATGAGGAACTTGGCCAAACTCTTGAAAGATGAACACATCCTTGGACTAACTAATATTCATTTTGAGAAAGATAGGATATGTCAAGCATGCCAAGCCGGGAAACAAGTACGTGCACCTCACCCACCAAATAGCATCCTCACTACTTCAAGCCCGTTAGAGCTCATTCATATGGATCTATTTGGACCAGTGGCCTACATAAGCATTGGTGGTAACAAATATGACTTGGTTATTGTTGATGACTATTCTCGCTTCACGTGGGTGTTCTTTGTGTTTGAAAAGAGTGAAGTTCAAAGGAAGGTGAAGACCTTCATAAGAAGAGCACAAAGGGAATTTGCTTTGCCCGTCAAGAAAGTGAGAAGTGATAATGGCTCCGAATTTTGCAACACCAACGTTGAAGAGTTTCTTGATGAAGAGGGCATCAAGCATGAATTTTCAGCTCCTTATACCCCTCAACAAAATGGGGTGGTTGTCGACCGGGCATCCCTGGGCCCACCAACACATTGTGGGCCATACCCGAGAGATAAGTTCCTATACACCTGGACTACTCGACTAGTGGGCCACAGTGCTGGTACCGTGGGCCACAAGACAAGACAAGGCGGACAAGGACTTGTACTAAGACTAGGATAGCTTTCCATACCTTGTGTAGGCTACTCCGGGTTCTACTCGAATAGTACCCTTGTACCAATCCGACTTGTAACCCTGCCTCCCGTGGCATATAAGGCGAGGCAGGGACCCCTCTCAAAACATACGCAATCAATACAGAGCCACGCAGCATACATGACGTATGGTATTACGCACATTGCGGACCGAACCTGTCTAATTGTGTGCCCCGTGTCTCACCATCGTGTTCCTGATCTCGGCGAGCCCCACTGCACAATCTACTACTTCGGGTACCCCGTCGTAGGCTCGGTGTCTAAAACACTGACAGCTGGCGTGCCAGGTAGGGGATCTCGTCATTGATCCACTAGCGAACTCGATGGCTCTCGTCACCATCAAGCCGATCGTCGCTTTCCAGCAAGGCGACACCTTCGTCTCTAGCTCCTGGGTTTGCGTTGCTGACGGCGCCGGATCGTTCCTGCGTTTCTTAGCGCCAACTCCGGAGTCAAAGCTCAAGTCCTCGACGCTTACGCAAGCTTCGGTGGAGAATTTTGTCAAAACTTTCGGCAAAATTTCGATCTCTGACCTGTTCAGAGAACTCGAGTAGGAGTTCGAGTACAACTCGACTTCGCCTCTTATCTAGCCTGGGTTGCCCTCTTCAGCTTCACAGCTTGCGCTCAGCCTGGATAACATTCCAGCACCACCTATCTTCGGTCATCACCATGTTAGTACCACTTACCAAGCCACACTGAAGCGCCTCATGTGCCCTGGCCCGAAGATCATGCTCGAGTACTTTTCAGATTCGGACGACAACTTCGACTATTCTTCGGATTCCTCTGAGTTCGAGTTTGACTACAGTTTGGATTCTGCTGAAGTATAACAATTGTCCGGCCCTGCTCATGGACTCGTGATCACATCGACACCTGAGGGTAGATTCGTCTACTGGCCTGAGCATGTACCTGCTGATCTTACACTGGATGATCAGGAGCGCTTTATCGCCTGTCTCGACAACTTGCCCTTCTAGGAAGGCGTCAAGTTTGTTGATTATGACACTGATATTGAACTCATTCAGAGTATGGGTACCTATTCGTCGCATCGAGAAGTGTTTGTCGTCGACGCATCTACTCCGCAAGGGCATCGTTCCAATTATCGTTATCCGGATGATGTATCTGATGATGAACTCTCTGCTAATGCTCCTGCTGATGAAACCGCGGAGGTCAAGGCTGCACGTCGCCAATGCAATGCTCATCGTGCAACTCTTCGTCGGGAACTTGCGGAAGCTCTACCTACCCGTAATCTTCAAGAGGCTTTGGATGCGGTGGCTACTCGTGAGTATCGTACTCCAGAGGAAGCTATCAATGCAATCAATCTACTCGGTCGCTCTATGCCTCGTGACAGGGCGGCTGCTGAAGTTGCGAAGCTGGCTGAACTAGCCTACACTATGCTACGACAGAATACCAGTGCACCTAGTCACCATGACCGCAGTGGGGGTGCTCATTGTACTACTCCTACTCCTAATCGCACACGTCCAGAAGCTAGCAACAGGGGCAAGGGTGATGATGGCAGTGTCAACAGCAAGTCAGGAGACTATCGCTACGATGCTCGAACAACAATCAACGCCAGACGCGCTGAGCGTGAGAAGCAAAAGGATAATGACTCTAATTCTTTTCCTGCTTTCTCTGCCCGAGTTCAAGATCTATTCCTTCCGGAGAAGTTCAAGCCTTACGACATCTCCAAGTATGATGGCAAGAAAGATCCAAGGCAGTGGTTGCGCTGTTATGCTCTATCCATCTCCAATGCCGGAGGCAATGATGATACTAAATGTATCTATTTCCCCTTTGTTCTTGAGCAAGAGCTCCTCACATGGTTTGAGTCCCTCAAACGTGGCTCCATCGACAACTGGGAACAACTCAAACACCGCTTCACCAGCAACTTCGCGGGTTCTCTGGGCCGTCATGGCACCAGGTTGGACCTTGCCCAGATCAAGCAGAAACAAGGCGAGACTCTTCGCGAGTACATGCGCCGCTTTTTTGAGAAAAAGGGCTACTGTTGTTGATGTCACTGAAAAAGAAGTCATAGACACCTTTCAAGATGGTTTCTATGATGATAGGCTTTTCCAAGACTTTGGTCGTGCTTGCCCAGTCAACATCACCAAACTCAAGGAGATGATCACTCACTGGGCGGACGAGGAAGACAAAGCTCGGAATCAGTTCAAGCATCTTCACAACAATCAGATCATCAACAACAACAACAATGCTGGAGGAAGCAATAGTGGCAAGCAACAGCAGGGCAACCGTCAAGGGAATAACTACTCGAGTAATCCCAATCACAAGCGCAAGACCGACAACACTGTTGCTGCCATGGAAACCACCGCCAAGCCTGAAGATGATCCTCACTGGACAACTTTGACCAAGTAGAAATGCCCATGGCACCCGGAGGGTGATCATACTACAGAGCAGTGTTACCAACTTTGACGTGCATTGAAGAACACACCCGAACCAACGCACCCAAACCCGCGATATCGCAAACACAAGGGGAAAAAGGCTAACACAGACAAAGACATGGGGTTTCAGAACCCCTCCAATACTGTCAATGTCATATTTGGTGGTATTCCAACCAAGCGCATGCAAAAACTAGCTCTCAGGGAGATTATGTCCATTCAACCAGCAGCTCCCACTTATCTCAAGTGGTCTAAAACCCCCATTACCTTTTCAAGGGCGGATCAATGGACTAGTTTCTCTGAGCTAGGATGATATCCTCTCGTTCTGGATCCTGTGGTAGCAGGCTCCAGGCTTACCAAGGTTCTCATTGATGGTGGCAGTGGTCTCAACGTCTTGTTTGCCAAAACTTTGAAGAAGATAGGCCTGGATATCACCAGTATGCTTACCAAGACCAATTCACCGTTCTATGGTATCATCCCGGGCAACACAGCTGTTCCTTTGGGTTCAGTTGTACTACCCGTTACCTTTGGGACCAAGGATCACTATCGCACCGAGTACATCAAGTTTGAGGTCGCTGACTTCGAGACTTCTTACCATGCCATCATCGGCAGGCCCGGTCTCGCTAAGTTCATGGCTATCCCATACTATGTGTACTTAGTCCTCAAGATGCCGAGCCACAAGGGAGTTCTTTCATTGCAAGGGGATCTGAAGCATTCCTACGACTGCGATACAGAAGCCGTAGAACTCGCCTCGACTACTCAAGTACCCAATGCAATGATGGAGGTCTTCACTGCCGCTAAAAAGCTTGCTCCGAGCGAGCTGGAGGTTCCTAAGAAGACTGACAACAACAACAAGCCTGCACCATCTGGTGACGTCCTGCTCAAAGCCATTGACCTTGGTACTGGTGATAGCAGCAAGACAACCATGATCAGTGCACAACTTGACCCTAAATAGGAAGATGTGCTCGTCAACTTCCTTCGAGCTAACCGTGATATCTTTGCATGGAAGCCATCTGACATGCCAGGTGTGCCCAGGAGGTTGATTGAGCACTCACTCAACGTCGATCCTAATGCTACCCCCAAAAGACAACACCTTCGGCGTTTTGCTGACGACCGCAGGGCTGCTATCAAGAAAGAGCTCGCTAAACTACTCGCGGCTGGCTTCATCAAGGAAGTTTTTCACCCGCAGTGGCTCGCTAACCCTGTGCTCGTCAGAAAGAAGAATTCTAATGACTGGAGGATGTGTGTCGACTACACTGATCTCAATAAGCATTGCCCCAAGGATCCTTTTGGGTTGCCACGGATTGATCAAGTTATTGACTCTACGGCGGGTTGTGCTCTACTCTGTTTCCTGGATTGCTACTCTGGCTATCATCAAATTGCAATCAAAGAATCTGATCAAGAGAAGACCACATTCATCACTCCGTTTGGTGCTTATTGATATACAACAATGTCCTTCGGGTTGAAAAATGCTGGTGCTACATATCAAAGGGCTATCCAAGCGTGCTTCAAGAAGCAGCTTCACAAGAACGTAGAAGCATACGTGGATGACATCGTTGTCAAGACTAGGGATCCAGACATACTCATCACGGATCTTGAGAAAACTTTCGCTTCACTACGCGAGTACCTATGGAAGCTCAACCCTAATAAGTGCGTCTTTGGCGTATCTTCAGGAAAACTACTCGGGTTCATCATCAGCCATCGTGGCATCGAAGCAAACCCTGAGAAGATTACTGCCATCTCCAACATGCAAGCTCCGACTACTATCAAAGATGTCCAGAAGCTTACTGGTTGCATGGCGTCACTCAATCGCTTCATCTCACGACTTGGAGAACGGGGTCTTCCTTTCTCCAAGTTACTCAAGCGGCAGGAGAAGTTTACATGGACAACTGAAGCTGATCAAGCTCTTTCTCAGCTCAAGGAGTTCTTATCCAAGCCTCCAGTCCTCACGGCTCCTCTGCCCCAATGAAGAGCTCTTGCTCTACATTGCTGCGACTACTAATGTCGTCAGCACTGCTATTGTCGTTGAGCGACAGGAAGAAGGCCATGGCTACCCTGTCCAGAGGCTTGTCTATTTTGTCAGTGAAGTTCTTTCAGAATCCAAGGCTCGCTACCTTCCGGTGCAGAAGCTACTCTATGCAGTTCTGATTACTTCACGAAAGCTCCGCCACTACTTCGACGAGTACAAAATTTCTGTGATCACTAGTTACCCGCTTGGCGAGATATTGCACAACCAGGATTCCACAGGAAGGATTTCTAAATGGGCTGTAGAGCTTAGTGCTCTATCGCTTGAGTTCAAGTCTCGCACTGCTATTAAGTCTCAGGCCTTGGCTGATTTCATGGCTGAGTGGCGAGAAAATCAAGTCCCAACTCCAACTGAGCGTCTAGAACATTGGGTCATGTACTTTGACGGTTCCCTCAAATTGGAAGGCGCTGGTGCCGGGGTACTTCAGATTTCTCCCAAGGGCGAGCAACTCAAATATGTTTTGCAGCTCTTCTGGAAGATCTCAAACAATGAAGCTGAATATGAAGCTCTACTGCATGGTCTTCGCCTTGCAGTCTCTCTTGGCATCACACGACTACTTGTTTATGGTGATTCTTTGGTGGTCATCAATCAAGTCAACGATTCATGGGATCGTAATGCTGAGAATATGGATGCGTACTGTCAGGAGGTACGCAAACTTGAGAATAAATTTCATGGTCTCGAGTTCCATCATGTGGTCCGCGATAACAATGTTGTTGCAGATGTCTTGTCGAACCTGGGATCTACATGAGCTCAAGTGCCAGCTGGGATCTTCATCCATGAACTCCACAAACCATCAATTCCGGAGCAATCATCTGCACCCACGACTACTTCAGTTCAACCTGATCGAGAAGTGCTTATGATTGATGTGGACTGGAGAACTCCCTTCATCGACTACATTCAACATCAGTTGATTCCAGAAGACAAGTCAGAAGCCGAGCGCATCTCACGCTGCGTCAAGGCTTATGCTCTAGTCAGAAATCAACTCTACAAGCGAGACGCAAGCTCTGATGTACTCATGAAGTGCGTTTCTCGCGAAGAAGGCAAAGAAATCTTGGAGGAGACACACAAAGGAATCTGTGGCAACCACGCTTCTTCCCGCACCTTGGTGGGAAAAGTGTTCAGATGTGCTTTCTACTGGCCTACAGCTCTTGCTGATGCAGAGGAACTAGTCAAGAAGTGCCAGGGATGCCAATTCTTCGCCAAGCAACAACACGTTCCTGCCTACAAGCTCATCATGATACCACCAACTTGGCCTTTCGCTTGCTGGGGGCTGGATATGATTGGTCCTCTCCCAAATGCGCCAGGGGGATTCAACAGAGTTCTGGTGGCTATTGACAAGTTTACCAAGTGGATTGAGGTCAAGCCTGTTACCTGCCCCAAGGCTGATCGTGTCCTCGACTTCTTGGATGAAATCGTACATCGCTATAGTTTCCCTAACCGCATCATCACAGACTTGGGTTCGAATTTCAACAATCACCAGTTCTGGGAGTACTGTGAGAACAGTGGAATTGACGTCCGGTACGTCTCTGTCGCTCATCCCCGTGCCAACGGCCAAGTGGAACGCGCTAATGGGATGATACTGGATGCTCTCAAGAAGCGACTGTATGATGCAGCAAATACCAAGGGTGGCAAGTGGATCAAGGAACTACCTAATGCACTTTGGGGGCTACGCACTCAGCCTACTACCCCCACAGGGTAGTCACCTTACTTCCTGGTCTACGGCTCTGAAGCCGTTTTGCCTACTGATGTCATGTGGGTTCTCCGACGGTTGATCAGTACGAAGAAGGTGTAGCTGAAGAAACAAGACAAACAGATGTTGACAGTCTCGAGGAAGCTCGCTGCAATGCACTTGTTCAATCTGCTCAATACCTTGAGAGGATTCGCCGCTATCATGACCGCAACGTTAAGGAACGCTCCTTCAACGTTGGTGATTTAGTCCTTCGTCGCATCCAGAATACGGCAGGACTACACAAGCTCAACTCGCCATGGGAAGGTCATTTCTCTATTGCAAAGGTTACTGGCCCAGGCTCATATCATCTTCAAACTCTAGAAGGCGAGGAAGTCGACAACTCTTGGAATATCGACCAGCTTTGTCACTTCTACCCATAGGGGGTCTCAACAACCCACTCCAGACGGCTACGGCTGTAAAACAACTCGTATTGGGTTTCATCAACCCTTTCCAGGAAGCTTTGGTTGCAACCACTCAACAGACAGCTACGGTTGTCACCACTCGTAGGGGATCAAGATAATCCTCTCCAGACAGTTTTGACTGTATCTTCTCATAGCTTTCAGCTGCGAGCACTCGCAGGGGGCTTCATCAACCCTCTCCAGGCAGTCTCATTCTGCGACCTCATAGGGAGTCATGATAACTCTCTCCAGACGATCCTGTATCGTGTAGGGCAATAAGTAGCACATGCTGTCCATGTTCCTATTTTTCAATAAGAGGTTGCGGCCTAGAGTAACACCCTGCTGGTAGGGTCTCAGTGGAACTCTCATACAAGTTGCTACTACAGCAAGGATGAGTTCATCACACTGTCCCCTATGGTCTTACTCGTTCTTCGGAACATTCTTGCGAGTACTCTCTCACTAGGCTCATAGCCTCAGAGATACTTAAGACATTGTAAACACTGTACAATGTATTCAGTAATAAAGTTGCTACTCTATACCGACTTATTACTGTCTTCTACTTGTTCATAACAAAGCCTTCTTTACGCTGCCACAACTAAGGTGTTCAACTCGTTATGAATAAGTTCTTTTCGAGTACTCTCTCACTAGGCTTGTTAGCCTCAGAGGTACTTAAGACATTGTAAACTCTGTACAATGTGTTTAGTACAAGCCGCTACTCTATATCGACTTGTTACTACTCTTAGCTTAATTCATGACAAAGCCTTCTTTTACGCTGCTACAGCTAAGGTGTTCAACTCGTCATGATTTAGCTAACATTCTTCGGAACATGTTTACACTTGAGTATTTCTACTCGTGTATCGTATCTCTTTTTGCAGCCACACACTCAATACCAACTCGAGTACTTGGCCAACACATAAGCATACAAAGGGATCCAGATAATTGATTTCTTCAAAGTTTTCAATTATATTACATAAACACTTGTTCGGGATTACACTTGTTTTTTCCCTAGTGTTTCTACCTACAGGTACATCTAGCGGAGATCGATGAACTTGGAGACTGCTTCCGCGATTGGAGAAGTCTGTTGCATCAGCTCGTTGAGATGATCGTCGGTGCAATCTCCAGATCTGCCGTTCATAATGACCGTGAGGTCCGCCTCGGCATAGAAAGACTTGATGAAGCTCAGGACTTGATTTGGGATCGTGCAGGCCAGCCTTTGAGCATACTCCAGAATCTTCTTTGGCGTGTCTTTCAGCCTCTCCATAAGTGGACGGGGCTGAATTCCAGCGACTCTGGGCTCGAATAGATTTGCTACTAGCTCGGCCGCCTCTGTCGAGGCCTTCAGCTCTGAGCGTAGGCCCTCAGCTTCTTCAATCTTTTCCTTGAGTGACTGCATGCAACAGAGCAAATCAGTCCAGCCGGCAATGCGGATGTCCATTTCGCGCTCAAGTTCGAAGCACCGCACCTTATAGTCTTCCTTCAGATCCATATGAGCTGCTTCTTCACGGTTGAAAGCTAGCTGCCAGTCCAGCGCCTTATTCTTGAACTTGTCGACTTCTTCCGTCAGCTCTGCAAAGGATTAAGGCTACTTATCAGATATGGTGTGCAAGAGCAAAAATACTCAATGATGATTTCAGAAGGGAGATTACCTTTATTCTTCAGGCGCAGGGATTTGTTCTTACCAACAACTTCATCTTTCTTCGCCGTCAGCTTCTGGATTTTGTTGTGGTACTCGGCGGCGTTGGCATCAAGTTTCTCCTGTAGCTTCAGAGACAAGGCTTTTTTGCTTCATTTCTTCTCTGAGCCGCGAGACTTCTTCAATGTCAGCCGTGTGTTGTTCAAGCAGGCGAGTCTTGTGTTTCGACTGCTTGACTACCTCCTGCAAAAGCAAAAAACAACCTATGAGTCAGAAACAAGATATCTATGACTACAAGTACTCTACAAGAGTCTACACAACTTACCGCAAGGAGTTTTTCTACACCACGGAACATCTCTGCATGAGCATGCAAGTTGTCCTCGTCCAGGCAGGAGTCATCATATGGCATCTAGTTTTCGGCCATGGATTGAGTACTTGTACTTGCTACAGAGTACTTTGCGGCACTGCACAGAGGAGCCGGATCTTCAATAAGTGGCTCATGCGGCACTATGCGGTTCTCTGGGTTCTCCTCCAGCGCCAGTTGTGCATCTATACGATGTGCGGGGGCTTCAGCAGCTGGGATTTCCTCGTGGCGCAGCACGCCTTCAGGATCAACCTCCAGGGCTTCATGCACCACGGCTTCAATATCCTTGAGTTGTTGAGCCCTGGGCCTGGAGGTCGCCTCCACCGCTGCCTTGACCACGTCGCTCCAGAGAGTCTGCAATGCTTGAGCAGCTTCAGCTTCTGCGGGTACTTCTTGGCGCTCTGGAAGTACATCTTCTGGCTGCTCTTGAGGAGTTTGGTCTCTTCCAGCAGCACCACTTCCAGAGGCACCCCACTTGACATTAGTGGATTTTCTGCATTAACAAGTTGGTCAGCAAAAGTAGAGTAGATAATCACAATAAGTACTCGACTACTCGGGTACTTACAGAGCAGCACGAGGCACTGATACTTTCGGCCCCAGCATGTCGAAGAAGGAGGGCGCCGCCGGCACCTCTGGCACAATATCCACCGGCGGCACACTTCCTGGTACCGCGGCTTCTTGTTGTACATGCGTCACCATCTTCACGGTCGACGCTGGAACCACCTCGGGTTCTGTTATTCTTGAGGGCTACTCGAGGGTACATGAGCTGCACTCTCAATAACCTGCGCAAGTATTTAGATCAAGACATTACAGCAGAGAACAAGTACTCAATGCAACAATGACTATTTAAGAGTTCTCCAACACTTACTGTAATGACGGGGAGGCCTGAGATTTTCTTTACGGCCCGCTTCCCCACTGTGGTCCTTTTCTTCCGCGGTGGCAGCGTCACATCATCTGCAAGAGATGATGCTGGCCTCTTCGATGACCCAGCAACAAGGCCACTGAGGATGGATGCCCCTGAGTACCCGTATCGGCTTTTCACTTCAAAACGCTGTTGAAGTGTTTGGCCGTCTTCATCGCTTGAGGAGGCATCCTCCACCAAGATTTCTTCTTCCCCTTGAGCAGATTGACTACTCTCGGGGGCTTGAGCCTCCACTTCGGTTGGCTCTCCCTCCGGCACTTGTAGTGGGTCTTGAGGACGAGGAGGGGGAACGGACACAAATTTTAAGACATCCTCCTGCGAGACAGGGCAATTATTAGCTACACGACTACTTATAATAAGTACTCGGGGGCTAGTACTCGGAGACTCACCAGACGTGGAGGATTGTCGGCACTGTATTCACAGACAGTTGCAGGTATTCCGTGAAGATTCTTGAAGATCTTCTGCAGCCTCTCCATCACAAGATCATCGCTGATCTCTTCTGAAGATAGCCTGGAGCCATCATCAGCTCCAGTGTACTCGAACCCGAGATGCTCCCGCTGCATCAAGGGTTGTACCCGTCGCTTCTTGAAGCTAAAGGCTACTCGTTCAGCTGTCAAGCCCTGCGCCTTATTCTGCGCAATCTTCGCCAGCAACTCAGGGATCTGGATGCATTCCTGCATCGTAGGTTCATCCTTCCAGAGCCTGTCGTACACTGGCGCGAACATGCTCGGCTTCGGCAGCTGAGGCGGGGCGTTCTCTATGTAGAACCACTTGTTCTTCCAGTCCTGATTTGAGTCAATCAAGTCATACTTAAAGTACAACTCCTGCGCCTTCTGGCACATCTGCACACCGGCTCCACCAACTACAACTGGGAAGTTGGCGTTGGGCTGCGGCTTCAAATGGAAGATCTTCCTGAACAAGGCCCAGTGAGGGTGGATTCCGAGGAAGGCTTCGCAGAAGTGCACGTACACTACAATCTGGAAGATGCTGTTGGGGTTGAGGTGTACGTGCTCCAATTTAAAGAAGTCGAGGAAGCTGCGGAAGAAATCCGACGACGGCATCATCAATCTACGCTCGACGAAGTGCCCGAACATTGGGATTTCATCCGGGCTCTTTTCCATCGGCCACGCATCACCGGCAGCAGAGCTCCAACCAGCAATGGCCTTCTCGCGCAGCAACCCGCCGGCTTCGAGGGCTTGGATATCTTCCTCCCTCATCTTGGACTTCTTCCAAGAGACAGCCTGACTCGGGGGCTTCGTGATGACCACCGTCTTGTACTTAGGCTCCGGCAATTCATTCTTGCCGCGACCGGATTTCCTTTTCTGTCCCTTGGATGGTGCGGGCTTCATCCTTCCTGTCATGAGGGCCTTCTTTCGCATTGACCGGAGGACGGCGAAGGGATGAAGGTGTGTACTCTTGGCACTATGGGCGCTCGAACTCTGCGGCGGTTATGGATGCTAAGGCGTTCTGGATCTAAGGGCGAATGGAAGCAGTGAAACCCTAAGGGATACCCCTTCGGGTATTTATAAAACCAAAACCCTAAACGGTTCGACCTGGTGACCCTTCGTATTCAACAGATTGGTTTCACACAGGCAAACATTTGGCTAAGTCAGAGGACTAAAATCCAAGACCTGCTCGGCTCTATCTCGGGAGCTCGACTACTCGATGGAATTGGATTTCACTCAGCTACAGTTCACTGAATTCATGCCACTATTCTACAGTCAGATTGGATCCTTCAATTCGAGAAAGTACTCGACTCAAGGCTCGGGGGCTCCGTGCCACGTGTCCTTCAGTTTTTTTCAGGATTTTATGGGATTATTTGACGAAGACTACAGATTGACCCTCAGCTTGAATTGTCAATTTGAACTAAGGCTCGGGGGCTACATCCATATAGGATGCGATTTTTTGCAAATCGCATTCCTATATTATTTCTTCAAATTTTCTGAGGATTTTCTGGAGCAAGATCAAAGAATAGATGATTGACCCTCAGCTTGAATCTTGGATTCGAACTAAGGCTCGGGGGCTACATTCCATATGGAATGCGATTTCAGTAATCGCATTTCCATATGGATCTTTGATGCAAAGATTTCAAGAATAAAGTGGGTATTATTGAAGACCTTCAAGGGAAGTACTCGGGGACGCTTGGGAACAACTCGAGAAGACTTCAAGACTACTCGTGGAGTTAGCTGGAGTACCTTCCAGCCTCGTGATGATTCAAGTACTATTGAAGATTGAAGCTTGTAGAACTCGGGGACGCTTGGGAACTACTCGTGGAAACCTTCAAGACTACTTGGAGCATCGCACTCGACTACAAAGTACTCGGGGGCTTGTCGACCGGGCATCCCTGGGCCCACCAACACATTATGGGCCATACCCGGGAGATAAGTTCCTATACACCTGGACTACTCGACTAGTGGGCCACGGTGCTGGTACCATGGGCCACAAGACAAGACAAGGCGGACAAGGACTTGTACTAAGACTAGGATAGCTTTCCATACCTTGTGTAGGCTACTCCGGGTTCTACTCGAATAGTACCCTTGTACCAATCCGACTTGTAACCCTGCCTCCCGTGGCATATAAGGCGAGGCAGGGACCCCTCTCAAAACATACGCAATCAATACAGAGCCACGCAGCATACAGGACGTAGGGTATTACGCACATTGCGGCCCGAACCTGTCTAATTGTGTGCCCTGTGTCTCACCATCGTGTTCCTGATCTCGGCGAGCCCCACCACACAATCTACTACTTCGGGTACCCCGTCGTAGGCTCGGTGTCTAAAACACTGACAGTGGTTTAGAGAAAGAACCGCACACTTATTGAGATGGAAAGAACCATGTTGGATGAATACAAGACACAAGATATATTTTGGGTCGAAGCTATCAACATAGCTTGCCATGCCATCAACCGCCTCTATCTTCACAAGTTTCACAAGAAGACCTCCTATGAGCTTATCACCGGTTAAAACCCAAGGTGTCCTACTTTAGAGTATTTGGGTGCAAATGTTTCATTCTAAACAAGAAGCCCCGGAGCTCTAAGTTTGCACCAAAGGTTGAAGAAGGTTTTCTTCTTGGTTATGGTCTCAATGAACACGCTTACCGTGTCTTCAATCTAACCTCCGGAAGGATTGATGTCACGGTGGATGTTACCTTTGATGAATCTAATGGCTCTCAAGTGGAGCAAGTTGATATGAATGTTGTAGGAAAAGAGAAGCCACCTTGTGAAGCAATCAAGCAAATGGCCACAGGTGATGTTAGACTAGTTTAAGCACAAGATGAAGATGAAGAAATTGTACAAGCTTCAACACCATTCGAAGGGCCAGATGCTCCTGGTTCTACATAGGTGCAGACCTCGGAGGTTCCGGGGAAACACCCGGAGGTTCCGGGAACTGGCACTGGAACTCAACCTCCGGGAATCACTCCGGAGGTTCCGGAGTCTGGGAATACAGCACCCCAGAACCTTGAGAACCAGGCCACCATTCAGCAAGGAGATGATCGTGAAGCTATTTCAGAGACTCAAGCTGATGGTGATGATGAAGACCAACCTCTACACCAACCTCTTGGACCATCACATCCTCGCGTACATCAAGTTGTGCAACGGGATCACCCCGTTGACAATATCCTTGGGAGCATAAAGAGAGGGGTAACAACACGATCTCGTCTTACAAATTTTTGTGCATGTTACTCGTTTGTTTCCTCTCTTGAACCTATCAAGGTAGAGCAAGCTCTTGAGGATCCGGATTGGGTGATGGCTATGCAAGAGGAGTTGAACAACTTTGAAAGAAATCAAGTGTGGGAGTTGGTGGAAAGACCCAAGACAAACATCATAGGCACCAAATGGGTTTTCCGAAACAAGCAAGATGAGTTTGGCATTGTGATTAGGAACAAAGCAAGGTTGGTTGCTCAAGGGTACACTCAAGTTGAAGGACTAGACTTTGGAGAAACATATGCACCCGTGGCAAGACTTGAAGCAATTCGGTTTCTTCTTGCCTTTGCTGCCCATCATGACTTCAAGTTGTATCAAATGGATGTCAAGAGTGCATTTCTCAATGGTCCACTCTCCAAAGAAGTCTATGTGGAGCAACCACCCGGTTTTGAAGATCCCAAGCGTCCTAATCATGTCTACAAACTAAGGCGCTCTATGGGCTTAAGCAAGCACCAAGAGCATGGTACGAATGCCTTAAGGATTTCTTGCTCAAGCAAGGCTTTGAGATAGGCAAAGCCGATGCTACACTCTTCACTAGAAAAGTTGATGGTCATATCTTTGTTTGCCAAATATATGTCGATGACATAATATTTGGTAGTACTAATGAAACTTTTTGTGAAGAATTTAGTAGGGTTATGACAAAGAGATTTGAGATGTCCATGATGGGTGAGCTCAAGTACTTCCTTGAATTTCAAATCAAACAAGCAAAGGAAGGGACTTTCATATGTCAAACCAAGTACACAAGAGATAAGCTTAAGAAGTTTGACATGGACAAGGCCAAGCCCATCAAGACTCCAATGCCTACCAATGGACACTTAGATCTTGATGAAGAAGGGAAATATGTGGATCAAAAGGTATATCGCTCTATGATCGGCTCTCTTCTTTACTTATGTGCATCTAGGCCGGACATTATGCTTAGTGTGTGCATGTGTGCTAGATATCAAGCTAACCCGAAAGAGTGTCATCTTATGGCCGTAAAGAGAATCTTGAGATATCTAGTTCATACCCCTAGCCTTGGCTTATGGTATCCTAAGGGCTCTACTTTCGATCTACTTGGCTATTCGGATTCCGATTATGCCGGTTGCAAAGTAGATAGAAAGAGTACATCGGGGGCATGCCAATTCCTTGGTAGGTCTCTAGTGTCTTGGAGTTCTAAAAAGCAAAACTCAGTAGCCCTTTCCACCGCCGAGGCCGAGTATGTTGCAGCCGGCGCTTGTTGTGCTCAACTAATTTGGATGAAGCAAACCTTAAAAGATTACGGATGTCATTTTACCCATATTCCACTTTTGTGTGACAATGAAAGTGCCATAAAGCTTCCAAATAACCCTGTAAACCACTCTCGTACAAAACACATAGACATCCGTCATCACTTCTTGAGAAACCACGAAACCAAAGGAGATATCGCTCTAAGTCATGTGAGCACCGAAAAACAACTAGCCGATATCTTCACTAAACCTCTCGATGAGTCAAGGTTTTGCAGTTTGAGGAATAAGCTAAATATTCTTGATTCTCGTTACGTGGTTTGATATATAGCTCATCTTGATTGATATATTGCCTTGCTGAAAATCCTTTTGAAAAACCTTAATACATCTGTTTCAAAAGCTATTTTATATCCTAACTTGTTCCAAAAGGCTATAGCTGTGTGTTGATTATTTATTTTCTAGCCTGTTGGGACAAGGAGTCCATGATCTAAGAGAAAGTTGAATCATAAGTGCCAAATCTCTTCAAAACAGCAAGCTCACTGTCTCTGGTTGCATTCTCCGGAGGTTCCGGATCCAAATCTGGTTCAGTCAAGGCTTCAGTCAGTATTCAGTTCTGAATCTGGAGGTTCCGGAAAATTTCCGGAGGTTCTGCACTTGTGCAGTTGGCGGTCAAACCGAGTCTGAAGGGAATCAAAGTTAGAATATTCCTTGACCTTATCTTTACCCCTCTAGGGTAACTTCCCTCTCTACCCTAATCCTTTCACCGCAGTAGATCTGACTTTCACCGCACGACCCCCACTTGCCTCTCTCCCTCGCACGCACGCGCCCGAATCCTTCTCCACTGTGCGCCGCCGCTGCCGTCGCCATTGCCACCGGCGAGGTCACCCGTCAAGCTCCGGTGGTGGTGTGCCTCATCCGTCCGTGCTGAAGGTCGAAGAAGGGGGAGCCGCTCGTACAAGATCTACACCGACAGTTGCCACTGCCCGTGACCAAGAAGGAGTCCAGAAGGTGTTCGCGCTCCTCGTCCTCAACATCTCGTGCTCCTCCTCTCTATCCCAAAGGGTCTTGCTCTATGAAGTAGGAGATCTAGCCATTGCACACCAGATTCAATCTGGTAGGCTAACTCCAGCACCACTAGGTCACTCTGTGACCTAGAGAGGGCCTCTGGGCTACGTCGTCGGTGTGAAAAACTTCACAGGCGTCACCTTCCTCTCCCTGTTCAGAGGTACATCTCAACCCTAACCCTAATCCGTCAAGTTCATCCTCTTTTCTTGCCCTTGATTAGGTTCCTAGTGTAGGATTGATCCTAATTGCTCTCTGATGTTAGATGTGTAGATGCATTGTGTCTAGATTTCAATTGAAAGTTGAATCAGAAACAAGTATTCACTGTCACTGAAGAACTCGGAGGTTCTAGGAATTTTCCGAAGGTTCCGAGGTCTGCAGTAACAGAAATCCTGATTCTGATTCAAAGTTCAATTGAACTCTTGTACATTCTGTCTCTGATTCATTCTTACATCATTTCCTTATCAAGCTACACATCTCTTTATCTAGATGACTGGGGATTCCTCAAGAAAGAGGGACAGGCCTCTGCAGTTTGAGGATTCAGAGGGTGAGGAAGCCTTCAACATAGCAGTCAGAACAGTGGCACCTAGGAAGGCAACACCAAAGAGGGGCAGAGGATCTGGCAGTATGACAGGAGGTAGAGGTTCAGGGGCTGCTGCCCATGTAGCTGATAATGGTGGAACAGAGGGAAAGACTATCCCTATTGAGGTGACAGAGGCTGTCAAGCCTGGTGAACTTGATACATCTTATCTGGTCCATGTGGAGGTTATGCCCAAGAAGAGGCCACCCACCAAGTATGACACCACCATGACTTTGGAATATCAGAACTATGAAGGTGCAAATCAGCCTGTTAGGAAGGCAAGACTGGTGAATCCTATCTCCTGCCCAAGGTTGCTGCCATTGACAAGAGGTTTTGGTCAGTTTTTCACTTCAACTACTATGGATCTGTGTTGTTCAGCAAGCCTAAGATCAGGAAGATGCAGTGGGTAGATTGGCAACACATTGAAGAAATTGATAGGCTAGAAGTGGAAGAGGTGCTTGAAGTGGTCAACAAGTATGACATAAAGGACTTAATGGGGTTCAAGTATGATTGGAATGCAGAAATCATAGCTCAGTTCCATGCCACCTTCTTCTATGATGATACCAAAGACATCATACACTGGATGACTCAAGGGGTGCATTACAAGCTAGATTTTGTGACTTTTGCTAGGCTGTTAGGCTTCAACAAGCAGGATAGGGACAGAGATGTGATCAATTTTGAGAGTCACATGAAACCAAATTAGATTGCTGATGCTTATTATGTGGATGAATTGGCAACTGGCTCCACTGATGGTCTCAAACCAGTCTACTATGTGCTCAACAACATGCTCAGACAGACCATATACCCCAAGGCTGGTAGTGACTCCACCTCTCTAAGGAGTCTGGCAACAAATCTGATCTTCAGAATGCTACCATAGGCCACTCCTTTCTCAGTCAGCAAATTCATTTGGTTGGACATCATTTTGAGTATGGAGAATGGGGTGGACAACTTCCCTTATGCCCTCTATGTTATGTACATCATTGAAGTTGTCATTGGCAAGATACTCAAGAAAGATTGTGAGCACTGTTCATATCAGGTCAAACAGTGGAAGCACCAGAAGACTGATGCAACTGTGAGGCAAGTCCTTGGGACTGATGCTGGCACTCCCTCCACTCCAGCAGCTACACCAGCAGCTACACCAGGAGCACATGGTCGTGAGGCTGGCCCTAGCAGCACCGAGGACAAAGAGTCTGAGCTTGATAAGATGAAGAAAATACTCAAGTATAGCCTCATGCTTTGCACTTACTCAGCAAATCAGGCTTTTGAGGCTAGAAAGGACATAAACAGGTTGCTTGTCCATAATGGTCTTGCTGCTGATCCCCCTGCTCCTCCTCCAGACTTCTATGTGCACATCTCTAGTGATGAGGAGGATTTTCATGCTCAGCCTAGGACTCCTAGGACTTACTCTCAAGCCAATCCTAATCAACCTAGTGATGCCCAATCTGAAGAAGTCCAGTCTGATGATCAAAGTGACCAAGAAACCCTAGCTACCAAAATGAAGAAGATGAAGCCTCAATCTAAGAAGAAGATCAGCTCCAAGATCCCTACCAAGAAGAACTACAAGGCTGCAGCACAAAGAGGCAAGAAGCCTCCATCTGATGAAGAGCCTGAGTCCTCTGATGGCACCTGGGATGTTGAAGAGTAATTTCTTCTCTTCTTTTTGTTAACATGTTGACAAAGGGGGAGAAGAGGAAAGATTGAGATGACTGGCTTTTGTGAGTTGTGAGAGATGCTGCTGCTGCTCATGTTTTTTTTTCATCTCAGCTGAACTCATTTGATGGTCTGTAATATTGGTACTGGTACTTATGTGCTTGCCTCTGTTGGCAAGTGATGGTTGATGGTCATGGACAACTGTTATGGGATGTGAAAACTTTTAAAACTGTGTGATGTAATGTAATAGACTAGATGTGCTTTATGTTGCTTATCTTAATCTAGTCCTGTTGCTGTTAAGTTTATATTCCCTGCCTGTGTTGATTGATTGATAGAACTGTTGTGGAACCAGAACTCGGAGGTTCCGGGATTTTCTCGGAAGTTTCGGGCTTTGGTGCCAAAACTCGGAGGTTCCAGATTTTCCCGGAAGTTCCGAGGACTGGTCACAGTTAGTTCCCTGGTTGATTCTAAACTGACATATGCATCACATATAACTATTACACTGTTCTTTGCACCCCACGATGACTTGAATACAATGCAGTTGTTTCACATCCTCATAATGTATGCCTACATGTCTTGAGACATTTGTACTCTATTCTAATTGAGAAAGGCATACATTAAGGGAGAGTCTTGTATTCATGTCATCAAAAGCTCAATCTTTATAATTAAATGTATGATTTAATTAGGTTGTCAACATTTACCAAAAAGGGGGAGATTGTAAGTGCAATCAAGTCCTAAGTGGGTTTTGGTGATGTTGACCACCCAATTAAAGGTCTAATGAGTTTCTAAGTGTATATTTCAGGTTAATGATTTGTGTAAGGTGCAAAGGAACAAAAGTAGACCCCTAATTCAAAAAAGGAAAGCTTGCCTTTGTCCAATGATGGTAGTTTAATTTATTTTCTTTTAGAAATTGAGTATAGGACAAGCCATACTATCAAGAGGGATACTAATAGTGGCTTTGGGATAGAACCAAGTGCATTAAGTTCTTTACAAACCAATAAAACATCCCAGCCACAAATGACCTATCAGCAGCAGCTCTGTTTCTCTGTCTCCGGAACCTCTGAGTTTTTCCTGGAAGTTCCGGACTGCCTTGTGACTGCTAGCTGAAGACTCCCAGACCTCGGAAGTTCCGAGATTTTTCCGGAGGTTCCGAGATTTCAAAAAGAGCCGTTGCAGATCTAGATCTGAGGGTATTTATACCCCTTTGACCCCCAACGGTCCTTTTCTTCTTCCCTGTGCCGAAACAGTAGCTCTTGCCCCTTTCTCACTCATAGCATTCACTCCCACCTACTTGAAATCCAAATTTCATCCTTAGCATTCAAGTCTTGGGTGATTCCTTGTGAGAAGAAGCAAATCCTTTCACTCTCTTGAAGATTTAGTGCACTTGGTGAAACCCTAGCTTCCTTGGTGGATCTATTACTCTTGGAGTTTTACTCCTAGATGACTAGAGGTTACTTGGGAGCTTCCTAGCTTTGTGTAGCAGCCCCAAGTGATTTGTATTACCCTTTGTGACTAGTGGAGCACTCCATCTATTACCTTGGTGATAAGTGTGAGAGAGGAGTGGATCTAGAGAGATCCCAAAGCCCTTGTGACTTACCTCAACAACGTGGATGTAGGCTAACCTTTGTGGTGAGCTGAATCACGGGTTAAATCTGTGTCCCTTGTGCTTTACATTCTTTACTTTCATTGCTTGTTTGTTCTTGTTTGCTCTCAACTAGATCTATTAGGGTTTGCTCTAGATCTATAAGTTCTCCTTGCTCTAAGGGTGTTTTATAGCTTATGCTTCAAATTCATAGCTGCAATTATCTGTATCTTACTTGTGAAATCAGCCCTTAGCTATCTAACTCATGCAGGATTGAAAAATCAGAAGCTCCAGGAAAATTCACTATCTGTGCATTTTACCGGAGGTTCCGGACACTGACAGAATTTGGCAGAAAAGTTTGAATTTGTTTTGTAGGCCTATTCACCCCCCTAGGCCACTTGCATTGATCCTTTCACGGCCGGGGGTGAAGCGGTCGATTTGTTTCTTGCATTCCACACCCTCTCTCCCAGTAAACGATTTAAGGTGGACAATTTCTTTATCAGCAAAGCTTAATTTTTTGTAACTGTATATATTTATATTATATTGTACCCTGGGTACAGGTCACGATTAGAGCACTTAGGCTGTCCGCACTCGTCAACCTCCAAATCCAACCCCTAAAAGGAATATTTCTTCCTCGTCATCGAAATTTTACAGTTCAGTTTCAGTTTTCCCGCACCAGTCATCCCCTATATCTCAAACTCCAAACCAACCAACAAATGTGGAGCCCACACGTCATACTCTCTTTCTTTAATCCCACCCCCGCCGCTCTCCCTTCCATGCTCTCCCCCTCCCTCCACCTCGTTCACTCCGCCTCCTCCTTCCCCATGGCGACAGTGCCGGCCCCACCCTCCCTTCCTCCCTCCGCCGGCGTGGAGGACGACTCGGAGGCGGCGGCCTCGACGGTGCCCGGATCCGACGCGCTCCCTCTTCCCCGCCGCCGGCGAAATCCACCTCATGCGCCGGATCTGCGAGGTCCCAGCGGCCTGCTCGTGCACCTCGAGCACGGGGCCATGGCGGCAGCGCGGCAGCTCCGCCTCGAGCTCCCTCCTCTGCTCCCTCCGCCGGCAGCATCTCCTCGCTTCCTCCTCTTTCCTTTGGCGCGCGCGAGGGCGGAGGATGGTGGTGGAGCTCTGGACCGTGGCCGAGCTCCAGTGGCCTACTCCCCTTCTCAGCTCCCCATCTCCTATCGGCGGCCATGTCCTCTCTCTCGGCCAGCCGCAGAGGAGCTCCACGCCGGCGTGCGGGCAGCGGTGGCGACTAGCGCACGTGCAAGGCAGGGGCGGCGGCGTCCCCTGCTCGACAGATCTTGGCCGCATCCACCGGCGTTGGCGAGCAGGGCCGCATCCACCGGCGGCCGCATCCATGGCGACCGGCGCTGGCGAGCAGGGCCGCATCGATCGGCGGTCGCATCCATGGTGGCCGGTGCGGGCGCGGAGCAGAGGCCTCTTCGCGCCGGCCTCGGCGGCGTCCTGCGCCGGCTAGGCGGGCCTCGGCGGTGGATCCGGCGCGAGCAGAGGTGAGGTCGGCGGCGCGCTGCTGCTCCTCCACCACCTACCTTGCGGCGCGGCGCCGGCGTGGAGGTCGAGCTTCCCTGTTCCGGCGTCAACATGCTCCTCTCCACGGCGTCCTCCGGCCCCGCTTTCTCTCTCTCTCTCCACGACATCCTGCGGCGGCCTCCCTCCTCGCCTCGAAGGGTTATTGGGATGGCGTGCGAGCGCATGGGCCTGCCGCCACGTCTGCGCGTCCAGGCCGAACAGGAAGACGCCGGATTTGCGTCGCCGCTGCCGACCGCGACGGTGCCGTCGGGTTTCCAGGCCACCGCTATGGGAAAAAAGCGCTAAATGGGACCGTCACCCGCCACTGTGTCCCGTCGCGGTCCTTTTCCAGGTCTCGCTGCGAAAAACCTTAGACTATCTCCAGCAAGAGTACCCATCTTCAAACTCAAATAGTCCTTATGGGGGAGAAGAGACAAAAGAATCACATCCCCAAAGAGCAATGCCCACAGCAGTCGCGCGCATCCCCTCCCTCATCCTGCAGCAACCGTTGGCTCCCGCGAGGAGGGAGACGACCGCGGCAGCCACGCCGGCGAGGCCGCTCCTGGTCTACTCGCGCCGTGGAGACCCGACACCACCGGAAGGAGGGAGCCCCTGTCCCTGCTCGAGATGGAGAGCAGGGAGAAGACGGACGAAGGAGAGGAGACCCCGTCCCCGTCCGCCGCCGCTCCTCCCTTGCCTCCATGCCGTGGTGCAGAGGGACCTCGGACTCGACGACACGGTGGTGGATGAGGCGGAGGAGAGGGAGAGGAAGAGGGCACGCAGAGGAGACAGTGACGCGGCTTGTTTCCCCGCAGTCGTTTGAATCCGATTGGAGCTCGCCGGCTGTCAGGCTGGGAGGTGACGGAGGCGGCCTCCGACGGCAGATCCGGTGGCCTAGTGGCCGGATCTGACGCTCCCGACGGCGGCTCGACAAGGTGAGGGGGAGCACGACGTGGGGCAGCGGGAGCTTCTGTCGGTGCGGGGTCGGCAGCGGCGGCGACCGGCGCGTGGGAGACGGCCCGTGCTGCAGCGTCGATGATGGGGCCTGTGTGGCCTCCGAGGCGCGGAGGCTCCACCGGTGCAGAGCGGCGGGTGCCCTGCAGAGAGGGCGGAGAGAGAACGGGGAGGAAGGGGGGCGGCGTGGTGGTTGAGATGAGGGAGAGGAAAGAGAAACCTGAGATTGAGTGTTGAAAGGGAGGTCCTTCATTATGAGGATGGGGGTGAGTGAATTATTGGAGCTTCTACAGTGCTGATTTCTCCCTCATTTCGAGGATGGGGTGGGAATGGGTGACCTGCTGGAGATAGTCTTAGAACGCTCGTTGAGCTAGGCTACTGGATGCTAGTTTGGGCTCCCTCTGTTGCTAGAAATAAAATAAACATGGCCTAGCAGAACTGCCGCTCTTCACCTCCGTCCAATGCACCTTCGATCTATGTGACAGTTCCCATTTCTGCATGCACGATGCACACATAGATCAAGGGGGTGATTGGTTGGTCGCACGCGACTTGACCAGGCTCTCTGGATGCAGCCACGGCCTGGGTGCGTGCATGGAGATCTCAACCAGGCTCACGACGTGCAAACGGAGGTCGCGGGCCAGGCTCCCCGGAAACGCAGGGAACGGCCGTTTCCCGCGAGCCAGGCTCGCACGATGCAGGCACGCGTGCTAGGCCCAGCATGCAGACTCACAAAAGCACATGACGCATGCAGTTGAAGAGCCAACCAATCAATTTTTTTGTGCCAGCCTGGTTGTGTAGAGATGCGAACCAATCAATACGTCCCTGCGTCTTGTGAGCCTGGCCGGTCAGAGCCTGTACCGATGGTGCGAGCCAGGCTGCACGGAAACGCAAACCAATCAGGCCCCAAGTGCCTCCAAGTCATAACCTTGATGGCCTCACAATCTTCAGGCTGACCAGCAAATAAATAATTGCAGAAACACTAGATACATGTGCACAGAAACACTCATGGATGATTAAACAAAAAAATTAGAATTGCAACACCGTTTGAATTGCAGTTTCACAGTACAAGATATTGAATCGGAGCAGCAGCACTGCAGAGACGTGCATAGCCTCCTTGGAGACTGAGGTAGATGCGCCTCCACGTCTCACACGCACTATTGTTTCTTCAGGTATATGGTTAAAATAAAATATCCAGACAGGCTAGAAGATCAAAGGTAAAACTTAGCTCTTTCCCTTTTGAGTCTTCAAATCCTTTTTCTTTTTTGGGTTCTTTTCTATTTTCCTTTGTCACAGTTGGACAGAGAAACACTTTCCAGTATTTACTTGACCTCTTAATCTCTTTTGATCTGCTCTGCCAGCCATGCTTTCCAGTCTGCTACCTTCTCATCACCATTTGCAACCTGCACAGTGCACAGCATTTTCTGTTTTTGTTGTCTTTCTACAGCAAATATTCCTTGATAAAAGAAAAGGAATGCCAATCACAACAGTTTGATCCCGAGACCTGATGCATTATTGAGCTAGTTACTGCATACCTCAAAAATGAGTGTCTTTTGGGGAATGCCACCCAGAGCTTCGACGCAGATGGTAGCAGCATCCTCTTTGCTTATTCTTCCCGTGGCAGCTACACCCTACACATTTCAAGCCCGTATGATATGAGAGACACCGTAACGTGACACATCACAACAGTGAGCAGTATAGGTATTTCAATATGATAATATTCCTCTCAGATTCCCAGCATTTGAAATGCATGTATGGTACTCAATTTGTCGCATGCAAATTATATCACACGTTTAATGGGCACAATAATATGTAAATGTATGTCCTGCTCATTGCATGATATTCTTTTAGTTCAACTATATATTGCTACATAAACTGAATGGATTAACATGCACTGGAGGTAGGCTGGGTTTTTGAACTGATACCTTGGTAAAATCAAAACCTCTCTCATCACCAGGGGTGCTTTGAAGAGAAGCAGCCCTGATTATCGTAGATGGGATACCAGATGACAGAACCACTTCTTCATCCCTCTCTGCTAGCTTCTTCAGTTTGCTGTTCATAATAGCTTGCAAGCCACCACTATTTCTGTAGACAGACAGCTGTACTCTTTTCAAGATCTCATAGGGGCAACAGACTGATACTAGAGTCAGCTGGATCCTGAGAAATTACGAGAGTATTGCATACCTGTGATAGCAGAACAATGTGCTCGACACCCTTGAGGTCAATTGGTTCAGAGAAGAAACCGTCCTGTAAAAACATCAATTTCAAATGTAAATCTTGAAAGTGAAGAGGAATGGCACTTCATAAGTGCCGGTGGATAATATGTTCTCAGATAAGCACATAACTTACACAGGACAGTACCTTGCTTAAGATTAAGATAAATACAATTTGGTTAACAAAAAGTTCCAGCAGATTGACCCGAAAGTTTTCCAAATATGTGGTGGATTTATGGAGAATACTTAATTGACTCTCATACCATACCAACACTCAAATTTCTAAATATGAAGCCTCTTCACATGAAAGTCAAAAGGAGGGAACTAAAAAAAAATCTGTAATTGTCTTATCTCTATCTCTACCTAATATTAAAGTAAGGATTGCTTCTGCCCAAGATTTTGGTCCGTCGTTACAAAAGGAGTCGGAATCGGTCGTTAAAAAAAACCGCAAAGACCGGCCAAAACCGCTGGGAACCGAGCGTTCGACAAACAAAAAAAACCGAGCCGGAGAAACAACGAGCGCTGCGCTCCAGAAAAAAAAGGGGCTTCGTGGGTTCGAAGCACTGATCCCTATCTTCACGTTAATATTTGCCACCAAATAGACCAGCAATTCAATTATGTATTTAAGCACAATAATCTCTACCTAATATTAAAGTAAGGATTGCTTCTGCCCAAGATTTTGGTCTGTCGTTACAAAAGGAGTCGGAATCGGTCGTTAAAAAAAACCCGCAAAGACCAGCCAAAACCGCTGGGAACCGAGCGTTCGACAATCAAAAAAAAAACCGAGCCCGAGAAACAACGAGCGCTGCGCTCCAGAAAAAAAAGGGGCTCCGTGGGTTCGAAGCACTGATCCCTATCTTCACGTTAATATTTGCCACCAAATAGACCAGCAATTCAATTATGTATTTAAGCACAATAAATGTATGTAATATCGGACTGTCTCATGGCCGCTGCCCAAATGATTCCTGGATTGGTTTGCTAGCTTGTTAAGAAATTGATTGCCATATTATTTCTCCATGTATATTTTAATTGGAGTAAAAATGATTAATTCTGTTACAAAGATAATTATTTTGTATAATCGATATGCGAACTAAAAATATAAATTAATGGTATTTAATCTTCTTTTGAATCCATCATATGGCATTGACAAGTGGACCCTCAAATAGCAACACATTAACTTTTGTATATTAACTTTTATGTCATTGACGGGTAGAGTTACCACGGCCTGTTATAGGCGCATGGGTTGTGAGGTTGGGATAGTGCAGGCGTGATGGTGAGGTCGCGGAAGGCAATGGGGTGGTGAAGATGACAGCGCGGCAGGAGTGGACGACAACAAGCCTAGGGAGGTGTGAATGATGGCATGCATGGTCGGGGTGACGCGTGCACAGCGAGAACGATAATAACACAATTAAAGCAAGGATTGTTTCTGCCCATTATTTTCGTCCATCTACAATAACCGAAACGAAATCGGAGAAAAACCGAAGTCCTCCCACGTGAACCGGCGCAAAGGAGTAAAAACATGCAAAAAACAGCGCAAAAAAAAGAAAAACCGCTCCCCACCGCGTGAACCGACCGCTCCCTCCTCCCCTCCACCGTGTGTGAACCGGCGCGCACCGTGTGAAAAAGGAAAAAAAAAGAACCAACTGCTGCCCCCCTCCGCTGCGTGGCGCGAACCGTGTGAAAGAAATAAAAAACCAGCCCACCTAAATCCCTCAAAATTACAGGTTCCAACAAAAGGATTCGAACCCACCACCCATTAGCTCAAGGAGAATGAAGCCAAACCACCTAAGCTATGTTACATTTGTTGTTTGGAAACCAAGAATGTGAATATCCTTGGACTGTTCAGCGTAGCTTTCAGTAGTAGAAGCTAGAAGGGTTAAGAGGGGAATGGAGATAGGATGATGATAGATTTGAGCTCTTGGGACACAAAGAAAGTAAGTAAATAAATAAATAGAGCACACCTCACAAATGGATCGAGTGCATGTTTTGATTTTATTTATATTTTTATCTCTTTTTAAAATGAGGTAACTACATAATTAATCATTATCTATTTTTAAGTGAGGCAACTACATAATTAATCCAGAATGGAATGGGTAGATTAGTGTATATACCACGATGAAAAATATAGATTAAGGTTTACAAAGACTAACAAAATCTAAGTCAAATGAAGGAAGCTTTTATGATACCTTACATTACCAGCAATGTAACAAGCCCTTTGACATGGGTAACAAATCCATATGTTAGTGATTATACCATAATATAAACAACACTATATACAGATCAGTTTCGTCAATCCAAACCTCTATGGATCTCCACCATGCGCATGTTTAAAGATTAAAGCAATGGAGATGTATGGATGAAAGGATGGATATATATGAACGTGGAGGTGAGGATGATCTGCATGTGGGGTGATAAACAACTAAGAGAAGTCCAGATCTACTACTTACAGAAGCACTAAGTACGTGATGCACCCGCCACCAAGAATTAAAGAAAAATACATGAAAATTAATTAAAGTTTCTCCGTAGCAACGCACGGGCAAGTTTGCTAGTATATATATATTAAGAAAAGAGTACCACAAAGAGAAGTGCCGAACAATGAACAGATTTCCAGATAATAAAATATTAAACATCATGATTATTTTTTGGGCAGATAGTAGAGCTCAAGCTTTGGGAGTAGCTAAGCATTGAATAGAAACACCAAGATTTAACATACATTGGCTGGAGAAATTACAGCACGAACGCCTTTTAGTGCTTTCTTTGTGAAGGACTTATCTTCCATATCACCAACCATGCACTACAAGTGAACCAAAAGGTGATTATTTGCATGATATTCATTATACTTATCAGGAAAAAAATTACAAGATAGATCGGTAAAAAAATGCATGTACAGTTTTGTTTCTTATATACTCCCTCCGTTCCAATTTGTAGGTTGTTTTGGCATTTCAAGATTCAAACTTTTTGTTATGCATCTAGATATATACTTATGTTTAGATACATACTAACAACTATGAATCTAAATTTGCCAAGACGACCTCCAATTTGGAACGGAGGGGGTAGCTAATTTCACCCAAAAAATATGACAAAAAAATTATAATATCTGAGAGATAAAGAATGTCCAAATACAATCAGAGCATCAGAGTATCACCTCCACATAAGTTCCAAAAGCTTCTTCAGTGGATCGTTTGTCCTTAACAAGTGCTTTTATTCTAGCCCTTTTCAGAATTAGTGCCAATATCACCATCTGACACACAAGGAAACCAACTTGAATCGGGCATATTTTGTCGAAAGATCTACCAACAAAGTTCGGATTTTTTTTAATGAACCAAAACATTTAGGTGTTTCCTTGAGGATTTTTCCATTCAAACAACTTGTTGTCTTAATTGGATTATTTTGGCTAGAATATAGTGTTCAGCTGAGATTACTGGGGAAAGAAAACAATAATAGGCAACTTTCAGGATTACTCTACTAAACATCGGTGCAACAGCAGTTCTGCAGGTAAAAGGCAACCTGTCCAATCTCACTGTCGCCATCAGTTACTAGAACTGCGTCTCGAGGCTCCTCAACATCTGTTGTCACCCCAAATCTGCCAGCAAATAAGAACAATGGCTACCAAGGAGTGTAATTTACAGAACAATTTCTCTATGTACCTGGAGAGTCCTCCTCATACTCAGCAACCCCATCCTTGGGAAGCAAATCGGGCGCTCCATACCATCTCCTTAACTTTGGTCCCCCTAGACATATTCGAAGCACAAGTCAGGGTCTGCTTGGTTGGCGGGCACACTTTGACTTGTGGGATGGGTTAGCTTTCCTATCATGTTGGAAAGTTGCCGCAAACAATTTCTTCACCAGTAAAGTACGGCTAACCCCACTTCGGCAAAATGTGGTAGCCATGGAGGCGAATCCTTGATTCATCAGTATTTGGGCAAAGGGATTAGGCTTTCAATTATGGTCTGTACAGAGCAATTTACAATGTAACAAGGATCGATCAAATAAACAATTACAGAAAGCTGATTTTATTCACTTGTCGCTACTGAGTGATCCGCTGCCTAAGAGTCTAAACACGTGTTTCTCCAATAATGTTAAAGCCCAATATGCTGCTTCAGAAATAAAAAAAGGTCCATTCAGCTACCACAAGACGAGCATTCGGCTTCAATCCAAATATGAAGCAAGAATGGCCCGACACGAAGCCGGTGTCATTCTGCGTAGTCTGCATACCCTCAATGTAGTCGAGGATGCGGTCGGTGAAGCTGGCCTCGTCCTTGCCCTTGGCCCGGGCGACGGCCAGAAGCGCCGGCGGCCTTCTTCTTCCCGGAGAGAGCGGGGCGCCGGTACCCCTGTCGCGAAGTGGGGGCGGAGGTGTGGGGGAGAGGCGCGGGAGCAGGGGAGGCGGGGGCATTGGAGTGGAGTCTCGTCAGGAGGCGCACAGCTGCTCGGGAGAGAGGTTTGCCTGCCGGCGCTCGTGCTCTCCGGCGGATTTGGCGTGCGTAACCGTGGTCCACCGCTGCGACCGAGCGGGGATAACGAACGCTTGGACAGTCGGAATTGGACGGATGGGTAGCTGTATGCCTGTATGCGCTGGATAAACATGTGTTTAGAAGTCCAACTTCCCCAAAATTCACTATGCAAAAAGAAGATTTCTCATCACATCAAATATCATATCAAAAATGTCGATACATGCATGAAGTACTAAATGTAGATGAAATCAAAAACTAATTACACAGTTTAGATGTACTTTGCGAGACGAATCTTTTGAGCCTAGTTAGGCCATGGTAGGACAATATTTACCACACACAAACGAAAAATGCTACAATGCTTTTCAGTTCGGAACAGTACTTTTCAGCTCAAAATCCATGTAAAATCCAGAATTTTGCATCCCAATTCAGGTAACTAAACACACCCATAAAACCTATCTGTATGTATATATATATATATTATATTATATATATATATAATATTAAAGTAAGGAGTGTTTCCGTCTTGTTTTCTGTTACGTTCCCTAATCCATTATGGTGAAAGACACGAGAAAAATAAAACGAAGGCAACCGTACTTCTCCGTCAAAATCTCTGCTCATGGCCGGTTTCTGTGGGGAACCGCCAAAATCAATACGAACCGCTCGGTCTACATCGCGGAGGCTAGACGTGGGGAAAAATATGTCATCTGTACCGTGCGCTTTTTATAAAAAAATTATATAAGAATCGGCTAGGAGAGCACTGAATTGTGTGGAACCTTGTGACACATACTCCCTTCGTTCTTAAATATATGACATTTAAGACAAGAAAATTAATTTAAAATAAACGTCATATATTTAAGGATGGAGGTAGTATAAAATATAAGTTATACTTAACTGTTGAATTGACATTTCAATGATGTGACTAAAAAATGTAGTCAGACCAAAATAAAGTACCATATTGTATATATAAGACGTCGTGTAACGATATGCTGGAATTGTCATGCCTATGGCCATCCAATATCTAAACCAAACATTGACATTGCAGATGAGTGGACGTCTATTGCTAAACCTATATTTTCTAAATAACAGGTTATCAATAAAAGTAACATTGAATGAGTAGTAAAACTGTGGATTAATTTTTAGTGCTTTGTATCTATATATGGCCCCCTATTTGTTCAGACAAGCTTCTCCGGTAGGGTCCACACTCCACAATGATGATGGGCCCATGGCTGAAAAAGCTAATCAAAATCGAAAATTAGATCACATGCGGAAAAATTTTAGTCCATCGTTGGAGCCTTGGAGGAAAACAACAGAGTTTATAAACTACACACCGGGGAAAAGGAGCAAAGAGTAAGAACACCTCCAACAGAATTGCCATCAGACTTGCCAAAGCTAAATTGTAGCAAATCAACCAAAAAATGTGCTCCAACAGACTTGGTATAGGACTTGCTATCCCATGTGACTTGCCATCCATCGCCTCCGACTGGCCAAACTCAGCAAGTCTGCTCGCTCGCTCGCTCACTTACCAAACGCGGGTCCCACCTGCTCGCTCGCTCTGCTGGTCTCCGCGTCGCAATGCTCCGCCTCCGGTGCCGGCGGGCTGCCTGGTTGCCTCGCCTACGCCCAGCGCCGCCACCACCTGGAGCCGTAGGACATCACGGAGTAGGGGCAGGGCCGGCGGGGAGGAGCATGCGTGTGGGGACCACCCTTTTATATACTTAAATATGCATATATGGGTGCTCGGTTGCCAATAGTACCATTCTCTGGATCGGCTGATGGTACCGGCACTTCTCACAAGAAGTATCAGATCCATATATCGTAAAGCAAGCAAAACATTATTTTAAAGGAGTTTGAGGGTAAGAAAACAATTCTACCAAAGATGAAACCTCAAACTTGCAGTGGAGTCCTACGTAGCAGATCCATTACCACAGGCAGCTTGTCCGGAAATGGGTCAGGCAGATCCTTCCCTGCGACGAAACCCGTCCTCTCTTTCTTATGAATTGAAGGGACAAGGGAAGCAAGAGTGAGCACCTAAAATAGGTACTCAGCAAATCCCAACGTATAGGAATTTTACCTATATCTATATGCAAGATTGCCAATGGAAAGGAACAGGTCTTGATAATTAAAAAAGTAAATTAATGCAAGTGAACTAAATTTTGGAGAAAAGCAGAAAGTAAAGCCAATATAATAAGTAGGTTGGTCCAGGAGGGGAACACGTAGCCTCCCCTACCAGTCCTCAAGTTTTATTAAACTCAGCGACCACCGGAGTCCCACTGAGCCGGCATCTGCCGTATCACTTTCTAAGGGCCTCTGCCCTGTCTCACCCTATCCATCCTCACCAAAGATGTATCTAATCAATGGGAGCTTTTACCAAGAGTGCTCATAACCGAGAGAGTCTCGGCTATTCGAATAGATTATACTCTGCGCACAGGCGTACACTGTACCCGTACGTCTGACCAGCCCATACCAAGGCCTTTGGCGGTACTGGCCACAAGAACCGTATCCACCGACGTCTCCGTGTGGACTACATTCTCATCCACCTGTAGACAACATTCCCAAGCTCCATCCACATCTACACTGAGGCCTAAGTAGGGGTCATTCCACCACCACCCGCCTGCATGCGGGTTCACGTCCCGGGACAAAGCATATGCATATAAAAACGTGGTATACAATACCATCGCGCCATTCCGGGCGCCATAACAAACCTGATGACCCGTACCGGCCAGACCTGGGACTCTGCGAAGGTCCTGCTCCAGCGCATCCGTTGTCCACCATGGCCCCTTGGGATGGTTTACTAGGTTCAGTGGTAGAGTGTGATCCAAGGCCGCACATAAACAGGCATTCCCGACAGGCTATGCTTTTTTGGCTATGTATGGTCGTACTAAATCACCGGAAAGACTTTCCCGAGAACCGATCCTTATACGACCGGAGTAAGCATGGACAGGATCCTCCACTTAGGCTGCCCCATACTCCCATGTCCGTCCTTAAAGAGTATAACTCTCTTTAGTAGGGTTATTTTATTATTCTCAATCTACCTCTCCCAACCAATAACAGAGATCCTTTCATGAGTATTTGTGAATAAGTAAATTAGGGGTGATGCTCGATCATCGACTGAGTCGAGATCGGGATCATCGAGTCCTTAAAGCAGAATGCATGTCAATTTAATATCTGGGTTCATTTTACTTTATAAAACAGTGGATAAAAATTTGATCAAGGGGGTGTTGTTGGGACTTGCCTTTATCCAAAGAGGGGAGAAAACTATAGAGTTGTCTTGAGCTTCCTTGTCTTGATCTCGATCATCTTCTTGAACTCCGCTTTGATTCTCTGACGTTGTCACACACGGTCTAAGGTAACGCAGTTAATTGTATAAATATAAATTAATCAACAATCATAGCAAACATCAAACTTGAGTTAAGGAGATGGAAAGGTGATCTAAGAAATCTAGATTGAGATCCTAAGAACTAGAACGATGATCGTGAGGTGATGCGATTGATTTGGTCGCATAAAATATGGACCTTTTTATAAAGAAAACAGGTGCTTGGATAAAACTAGGGCTAAGAAAGATGGTAACTTGGGTAACTAAGATATGATTAGGCTTCTAGAGGCCCCTAGTATTTTTAGGAATTTTGGTGGAATTTTTTGGAGCTAAGGATATGAAAAAGTGGATTTTTGTGTACACTAAAGGGGCTTTTCTATAGGTTGAAAAGAACAAAATAAAATCTAATATCTAGAAATGTGTCAAAATGAATTGGAAAACATTTCTACGGTTTTTAGGGCCTCTAAGATTTATGGTGATTTTTTGGGAATTTTTTGTAAATTTCTAAGATGGCTAACTAGAACTTGGTGTACACTATGCCGGGTGGCTATAGCAAAAATAGGGCACCTGAGTGGCTGACAGGCAGGGCCGGAAGCTGACGTGTGCACTGGGAGGTAGGGCTGGCGTGGCATGCACGTGGTCCACGTGTGGCAGCCACGTGGTGGACCGGGTGTGTGCATGGCGCTTGCGTGGCACGTGTGTGCGGGTGGTGTTCATGGACTAGGTGCACGCAGAGGAGTGAGAGAGATGGGGACGGTGGGTGGAACGGTGTCCCGGATGGGCCCGCGCATCAGCAACGGCGTCAGCCAGTGGGCGACGGTGCCGCCCAAGATCGGCCGGGACTCGGCGGCGCGAGCAGCGGACTCACCGGAGTCCTCGCCGTTGGTCGCTAGAAGGGGTCCCCGGTGTCGAGAAACGGATCTGGGTGCTCAGTGCGACACGACGGAGCTAGGAGGGGTGAAGTGGGGGTCGGAGAGGACACGACGGCGCAGCGCGAGATCGCCGGAGTGGCAGTGGCGCTTGGTGGATAAGGGGAAGGCGGTTGGGACGGGTTTGGTGCTCTTGTGAGTGGGTGCACACGCATGTGGGTGACTCGTGAGTGCGGAGAGGGTGCCACTGGGTGTGCGATGGCTGGAGCATGGCTAGAGGCTCGCCGGCATGGCGGCGACACGACCTTCATGCGGCGGCGCGGCTAGGAAGGGGAGAAGAGGAGAGATGCGACGCGGACAGCACAACAGCTTACCTAGGAGGGTTCCGGCATGGCGTCGGGCTCAATTCCACAGCACCTCAGCCGGAATCGAGTTTCACCGCGGCGGCGGGAGGAGCGGGCGGCGGAGCTTCCTACAGCATTCTGGCGAGGCCGGATACGACGGAGCAGAGCATCGCATGTGTGCGGTGGCTAGCGAGCTCGCCGGAGCCTCGGCTCTGGTGTAGCCCGACGGTGGTGCTCAGCAGGGCGGCGGCGCTCTAGTCCTATGCCGGCAAGGTGGAGTGGAGAGGTGTGAGGAGCTCCGGGTGGCCATGGGGCTATTTATAGCTTGGGCGGGACCTTGTGGTCGTGCCACGTCACTCGGGAGTGAGGGAAGGCGGCAGGATTAGCTCGGCAGTGAAGGAGGATCATGGCGCCGTGGCGGCGGGTACGGCACAAGAGGGTGAGGGTGAGAGGGGCTACGGGCGGGGAAAAAGGTGTAGGCCTTTCCGCCTGGTGTAGGTGAGTGTGGTGATCGTCGTGGCGGTGATCTTGGAGCAACGGAGGGGGAGATCGAGCGGCGGTGTTCCAAAGCTCGTTCATGGCCGTCGATCGTGGCGCGGGAAGTACGAGTGGATGAAGGGATGCGGTGGAGTTCAAGTGGCACGAGGGAGTTGCCTTGGTGCTGGGGTTTGCGGCGCTCGTCCTGGATGGATAATTGGAGCACCAGGCGAGGAGATCGAGCGGGGTGCGGCCGCCGTGGAGCTCTGGGGCGCGGTACGGGCATCGTGGCGGATTGCGGCGCTGGGGCTCGGCAAGCTCCTTGAGTCGTCAAAAGTTGCGGCGGGGCGTCGGGCGAGTGCGGCGCGCGCGCAAGCAAGACAACGGTAGAGGGAAAAGGTGGCGCGCGGGGGAGGAAATGGCGGTGGCGTCGCGGTGTGTCGAGGGAGGAGGGACGGTGCGGGATGGGCTGGAGGTAGACGACGACGTCAGCGCGTCAGGGGTGTTGGGCCGCCGTTGGGCTGAGCTGGGCCGTGGGTGGAAAGAAGAGGGGTGGCGGGTTGCGCAAGGAAAAGGAGATTTAGGGGGTTGGATGGACTTTGCTGGGCTGGAAAAGGGTAGCCGTCCCACTAGTGTTTGAAAGACATTTTCCTATTGTTTGAACTTGAGTTTGAATTCAAATTCAAATTTGGATTTCAAATTTGAAAGGACCAAGATGTGTAGGTGCTCTAGAAATTCCTTAAGAAAAGTTAGAAAAGAAATTTGGGGTGAGAAAAGATGTTAGCCACTCAAATGCATATGAAACCTAGGGTTTAATTTAAAGGGTGCATTTGAAAATAAATTAAAATGCAAGGGTCTTTGTGTAGAAGTTGCTATATGTTTTTAAAGAAAATTTTTAGGGGCTATTTTTAAAGGTTTTCAAAAATCGGGATGCTACAGATCTACCCCACTTAGAATGAATCTCGTCCCCGAGATTCGTAGGGGATTCGTAAGGTTAAGGGTTTTTTCCTATGGTTTCTCTTTACCGTTGTGTCCTTGACTTGCTTCATCTGACACCTCTATTCCTTCTTCTGGTGATTCTGCACACTTTGTCTGGTTCCATTTGATTCCATGTGGCCTTTCCGATGCTATAGTAGCCACCTTCTATCTCTGACATGTCCACTACCTAATGTCCATTTTATGACGTGTCGTGTTGACCTTGAGGCCAATTATCGCTGTCAGTTATCCCTGGGGATGTTTCGTGTGATGAACGGAACCTTAGCAGAGTAACTGTTCCTTGAATTCTTTCCGAGTACGGTATTCTTAGCTTTTCACGAGATTGAGGAGAGTTTCTTTTAAAGGTCCTCCGGGAATTATTATATCATATTTCCCGAAAGATCTCTTATTTATGATTTCCTTTCCATATACCGTTTCTTATGCAGGGTATACTCGGGTTAAATTTGAGGGTGACTTTCTTGGCTTCTTGCTTGTAGCTGGTATAAGTTAGCTAGTCAACTTGGTGATTCTGACGGGTTTGTCAGAATATCTGGCAAGAATAGCATCCGACATTATTCCGGCGTAGGAATTTCTGAAGGTGATTGAGTATCTCCGGGCTTAATGCCAATTATTCATCCTTGGATTCTCCGAGTGAGTCAGCGATTGTGTCCCATTCTCTTGATATGGGTTTTGCCGGTATCGGTGTATATAGTCATGCAACATAAGTTCGTACGTTAGCACATTCGTATAAGATGGTTCCATACCATTTCTGCCTTTACCTCGAAAAATTTGTCACTCTATCATATATATTCCACTATATATATATCGGTCACTTGGTTCCCCGAACAACCATTTTCCTGAATATACAATTTCCGTATACTTTTATCATGATCACATTTCCTACTAACTCTTCTGTCAATTAAGACTAGTCTCCTTGTCTTCTGGCTTCTTGGTCTTTGTTGACTTTGGATTGTACTCTGAGTGTACTAGCTGTCTGTGTAGCATGGGTTGTACTTATCACGTCTTCAGTCCTTGCTGTCCCTTCTTGACTATAGCTTCTACCCCACTTAAAATGAAATTTTAAGTGTTAGGTTTTCAATTCTGACATTATTGCTTTCCTTGCGGTGACTTCAAGACTGATGTGCTTGTATAAAGAAGGTGCTTTTCCAGAGTCTCTTCATGAAAGTACTTGAATACCGAGGGTGTTCTTCCCGACATTCTGACATCGTTCTCATTTGTCTTTAGTTCTTCAGGAATGGTGGACTCTGGTTCTAGTTGGTCTTACTGGTAATCTGACGTTGATCTGTTTGATGCTCAATCTCTGGTGTCGAATGTGCCCAAACTTTGGTTGGTTGTACTGACATTCTCCCTTGGAACTTCTTCTCGTCTTGAATTTTTAGCATGATCAACGCGGCTCAGATCATTTTCTTGTCTTGGTTATCTTCTACCGACTCTTCTCTGTTGGGTGACTGGTGAGTACTGGAGGGTGCTATGGTGCCGTTAAGGGGTTGTTATTCGTTGTCTTGACCAGAATTCCGACTAGTAATATCCGGTATGCTTCTATGTTCAGGGAGTGAACATGTTCTTGAGGTGCATCTATTGGTTGATCATTCTTGAAATTCCGTTACTAATGCTTCTTCTATATCTTCTGATGGTGATTTTGATGCTCCTGCCGAGTTGATAGAGTATTGTTTTTGTCTTCCACATTTGCCTGATCTTGGGTGACATTCTGTTCTAACAATGGACGTATAGGGTTATCTGGGTGGCAAGACTGTGTTCCTTTGTTGACGTTTGATTATCGTTACAAAGTTCGTTTGGACTTGCAAGCGGACAAATCCTCCGTTGTAGTCAAGGGACCCTTCTTCCCTTGAGTGGCGAACCCAAGGTATCGAATCTGTGGAACAATGTGTAATGCAAGATCCAATCTAATAAGCAGAAAACACTTTGATCTTGAAAAGTGGTTTTGCATCTAATCTATGGAAGAACCATGAAAACACATCCAATCAACTCAACACCGGAGGTAGCAAGAGAAAGAGAGGGGAGGTAAAACCAATCTAGAGGTTGGATCGGGTCTTTTGTTGAAGTTCCAAAACCAAGAAAGATAAAGCAAATGAATCTCATTAAAAGCCTCTTTAAATCGTGGCTTTCATTCCAACCCTCAAAGGCACCTACCGTACACGTGATGAACATCCTATCACGATGTCCCGCTTATTGTGTAGGTGAACCTAATAGCACGTTCACGAGGAACGTGTTGAAAACGCTCGATAGGTCAGGTATGCACCTCTAGCCACCATGGCTATAAGAACATCCTATGCAATCTATCCGGAATAGATTAGAGAATAAGAAAACCCAAGCGAAGACAAAATCGTAGTGAAAGCACTTGATTGCTAGAAATCGGATTCAATCTTGCAAATTCAACATGAAGTATAATACATGGACAAGATCACCACCGGGATCCTACCTTGATCTTGATCCTAGCTTCTAGAACTCCGATGTGGTCTTCCATGCAAGGTTCCCACGTCGGCTAGGGAAACCCTAGTAAACCATCTCGACCCTCTCCTCTCCGGAAGGGTGTCCCTCTCTTCTCTGCTCCTCGGCGGCGGATGACGAATTGCTTCCTTCGTGGCTCGAGGCACGGGGACTATGAATAGCCTGAGGATCACCTAGGTCAAAGGGGGCGCCGAACCGGGCCCTGAATGGGCTGGGCCGGCCGGCCTGGGCCCATTTCGGCCCCGGCTTCCTTCCAGATGCTTCTCGCGACTTCCTAACTTTTTGTCGAGTTGCATGTGGGTCCTTGACGTCATTTGCTTCGCGGTTTAGATAAGGGTGCTTGGCGTATGAACTCCCGCATCTTCCGTCTAGGTCCTTGACACTTCTCGGCTTCACGCTTCAATCCTTGGTTCATTTGGAGTCATGCTCATCTTGTATCTTGACTTGTCCCGGGGTCCATGATCTTCTCGTAAAACCCCTGATGAACTTTACTCGGAAGTCCTCATTTAGGCTCTTAATCCATGTGTAAACAATAAACTCCAAATACCATGCACGAGTGCGAACTTGACATATAATGAGGGTTAGGATCATTAGTGTGAATATCAAATTAATACCAACAAAAAAGGTAAACATGTGGCTAGGTTGACGGAAATCGACCGCCAACATCCTTCAAGTACCGTAGTGTCCTTCCTTTGGATCCGTGTGTCCTTTTACTTCTGCTTGTTGTATAGCTTGAATCCCTTCTCGATGACAATCTCTGACTTTATCAGTAATGAGTATAGAAATCCCTAACAACTGCCTTGACAATTTCTGATAACGAGTAGCTTCACTCTTCCGACTTGATCTTGTCTTGCATAACTCCACTGTCGTTGTCGGTTGAATCCGATTTCTCTGACTCTGGCTGTAAGAATAAACTTCCTTATCCTCTGACTCTGATGAACTCCTTGAATAGATTCCGGCAGCATTCTGTCTGGACTAGACTCCGGCAACATTTTGTCTTAACTAAATTCTGGGAGCATTCTGGCTTGACTGACTCTGGCATCATTCCGGCTTGACATCATCCTCTGAGAATCTTGTGGTGTTGGTGCCAGGGTTTGGGTCTAAGGGTAGGGGTATGTCCTGGATTATTTTCTAAGAGTCCGGCTAGAAGGGGATGAGTATGTGTTCTATTTTAAGGGGATGAGTATAGAGAACTATAATGCTATGATGCTCAAACAATATATTTTATTTATATATCCAGGGAAGGGCTCACTGTCCCTCACAGCCACACACAAGCAAAATACATAAAAATGTCGCTATACTCGACCTATTCTTTATTTATGCTAATCTACAAACTAGGCCTTATATGTATCTGCTTCCCTTCTTCACTGATCCCAGTTTCCTTCCTCAGCAAAATCTTGCCAGAAGTCTACTCCTTTGAGGGTGTCTCTTGTTCGGGCTTCATCAATGTCCAGAGGTGTAGCTGATCTTCCCCAAGTTGTAATGAACTCTTTCATGTCTCTTTCAAAGTCTATACTGGCTGGTGACGATGGTATTGGATATGGCTAGGGTTCAACTGGTGGCTTGGTTTCATCTGTATCCGAGGTTTCTTCTGGGATAGGGTTTAGGTTGGTGGGGTTTGGGAGAATCCCTTTCTGTGGGTTGATCCTCTTTCCCGGAAAGTTTCTTGGTGGATTTCTGGCTATTATGGGTAAGGCAAGAATTGTTGGGGTTTGGGGATATGCTCTTTGTGGGGCTAGTAGCTTCGGTTTATTGAATGGAGTTCCTTCCAGACTAGTCCTTGCACACTTCTTGGTTAGGTATCTCAAGTCTTGTTCTAACTCTTCGGTTGCATCCTTCGGAAGTTCCTAGGCTTCTCGTTCACGCTTCTCTCGTGAAGGGGGTACTTGTCCCAAGGCTTGTGCTAAGAGGGCTCTCATCTCTGCTATGCATTCCTCATTCTTCTCAGCACGATATAGGGCTCCCTTGTAGTTGAACCTCTGCATCTCATACAGCTTGTCCAAGGCTAGAAGGTAGTTCACGGTTGTGGTCAAGGTGAGCTGGTTGACTTCAACTAGCTTGCTGATCAAGTCCTTGACACGACAATTCCATGCTGTCCTCTCGGGTCCTCCTATCGACAGGTATCGAAGAGAGGTCTTGGCGGTAGCTTTCACGGCATCTTGTCATAAACTGACTAGGGCTTTTCTTGATACTTCTTGAATCACATCTTCAAATCGAGTGCCTAAAGTGCTGACAGGCCATGTCTTCCATTTGGCATACGGTGGAGAGGGACCCATGAATAAGGTCACTTCACATCGCTCTGAGCCATAGGTTGTGTATTCCTTGCCCTTATATACTGGTCGTTGGGTGTATCCTAACTCTGTGAGTGCATTCCATAATATCTGAGGAAATCCGGTGTTCTTGGCACAATCTGAGTATATCCATCAGGCTTCATCGATCCAGCTGTTTCCTTCCATTGCTTGAGTTTCTGGACAGAGTTTCCTCCGTGAGTACTTGTTATCTCTTGCCTTTCGGAAAGGGGTAAGAATATGGATCTAACTTAGTGATTTTTAGGGTTTAGAGCTATCTAAGCGTATTTATGTACATATATAGCTCTGATACCACCTTGTGGGGGCCACCCTTTCATATACTTAAATATGCATATATGGGTGCCCGGTTGCCAATAGTACCATTCCCTGGATCAACTGATGGTACCGGCACTTCTCACAAGAAGTATCAAATCCATATGTCGTAAAGCAAGCAAAACAATATTTTAAAAGAGTTTGAGGGTAAGAAAAGAATTCTACCAAAGGTGAAACCTCAAACTTGCAGCGGAGTCCTACGTAGAAGATCCATTACCACAGGCAGCTTGTCCGGAAACAGGTCAGGCAGACCCTCCCCTACGACGAAGCTCGTCCTCTCTTTCTTCTGAATTGAAGGGACAAAGGAAGCAAGAGTGAGCACCTAAAATAGGTACTCAGCAAATCCCAACGTATAGGAATTTAACCTATATCTATATGCAAGATTGCCAGTGGAAACGAACATGTCTTGATAATTATAAAAGTAAATTAATGCAAGTGAAGTAAATTTCGGAGAAAAGCAGAAAGTAAAGCCAATATAATAAGTAGCTTGAACCTGGAGGGGAACACGTAGCCTCCCCTACCAGTCCCCAAGTTTCATTAAACTCAGCGACCACCGGGATCCCACTGAGTTAGCATCTGCCGTATCACTTTCTAAGGGACTCTGCCCTGTCTCACCCTATCCATCCTCACCAAAGATGTATCTAATCAACAGGATCTTTTACTAAGAGTGCTCATAACCGAGAGCCTCGGCTATTCTAATAGATTATACTCTACACAGAGGCGTACACTGTACCCATTCGTCTGACCAGCCCATACCAAGGCCTTTGGCGGTACTGGCCCCAAGAACCATACCCACCGACGTCTCCGTGTGGACTACATTCTCATCCACCCGTAGACAACATTCCCTAGCTCCATCCACGTCTACACTGGGGCCTAAGTAGGGGTCATTCCACCACCACCCGCCTCGCGGGTCCACGTCCCGGGACAAAGCATATGCATATAAAAATGTGGTATACAATACCACCGTGCCATTCCGGGTGCCATAACAAACCCGATGACCCGTACCGGCCAGACCTGGGACTCTGCGAAGGTCTCTAAGATTTATGGTGAATTTTTGAGAATTTTTTGGGAATTTCTAAGATGTCTAACTAGAACTTGGTCTACACTATGTCGAGTGGCTATAGCAAAAACAGGGTGGCTGAGTGGCTGACAGGCGGGCCCGGGAGCTGACGCGTGCACGGGGAGGCAGGGGCTGGCGTGGCGCGCACGTGGCACACGCGTGGCAGCCACGTGGTGGACCGGGTGTGTGCGTGGCGCTTGCATGGCGCGTGTGTGCGGGTGGCGTTCATGGACCAGGTGCACGCAGAGGAGTGAGAGAGATGGGGACGGCTGGTGGAACGGCGTCCTGGATGGGCCCGCGCGTCAGCGACCTGGTGCGGGACGACGTCAGCCAGTGGGCGACGGCGCCGCCCAAGATCGGCCAGGACTCGGCGGCGCGAGCAGAGGACTCCTCGCCGCTGACCGCTAGAAGGGGTCCCCGGTGACGAGAAACAGATCTGGGTGCTCAGTGCGACACGGCAGAGCTAGGAGGGGTGAAGTGGGGGTCGGAGAGGACACGGCGGCGCATCGCGAGATGGCCGGAGTGGCGGCAGCGCTCGGTGGAAAAGGAGAAGGCGGCTGGGAGGGGTTTGGTATTCTTGTGAGTGGGTGTGCACGCGTGCGGGCGACTCGTGAGTGCAGAGAGGGTGCCACCGGGGTGTGCGATGGTCGGAGCATGGCCGGAGGCTCACCAGTGCGGTGGCGGTACGACCTTCATGCGGCGGCGCAGCTAGGAAAGGGAGGAGAGGGGAGAGGCAGCACGGACAGCACAACGGCTTACCTAGGAGGGTTCCGGCATGGCGGCGGGCTCAATTCCGGCAATACCTCGGCGGGAATCGAGTTTCACCGCGGCGGCGGGCGGTGGCGGGAGGAGCGGGCGGTGGAGCCTCCTACAGCGCTGTGGCGAGGTCGGCTATGGCGGAGCAGAGCTTCGCATGTGCGCGGTGGCTAGCGAGCTCGCCGGAGCCTCAGCTCCGGTGTAGCCCGACGGTGGTGCTCGGCAGGGCGGCGGCACTCTAGTCCTATGTCGGCGAGATGGAGTGGAGAGGTGTGAGGTGCTCTAGGTGGCCATAGGGCTATTTATAGCCCAGGCGGGACCTCGTGGTCATGCCACGTCACTCGGGAGTGAGGGGAGGCGGCCGGATAAGCTCGGCGGTGAAGGAGGAGCATGGCGCCGTGGCGACGGGTACGACAAAAGGGGGGTGAGGGCGAGAGGGGCTACGGGTTGGGGAAAAAGGTGTAGGCCTTTCCGCCTGGTGCAGGTGAGTACGGCGCTCGTCGTGGCGGCGATCTTGGAGGAACGGATGGGGAGATCGAGCGGCGGTGCTAGTGGCGGCGTTCCAGAGCTCATTCATGGCCGTCGATTGTGGCGCGGGGAGTACGAGTGGATGAGTGGATGCGGTGGAGTTCAAGTGGCACGGGGGAGTGCCTTGGTGCTGGGATTTGCGGCGCTCGTCCTGGATGGCTAATTGGAGCGCCATGCGAGGAGATCGAGCAGGGTGCGGCCGCCGTGGAGCTCCGGGGCGCGGTACGGGCATCGTGGTGGATTGTGGCACTGGGGCTCGACGAGCTCCTTGAGTCGTCAAAAGTTGCGATAGGGCGTCGGGCGAGTGCGACGCGCACGCGAGCAGGACGGCGTTAGAGGAAAAAGGTGGCACGCGGGGGAGGAAATGACAGCGGTGTCGCAGTGTGTCGGAGGAGGAGGGATATCGTGGGATGGGCGGGAGGTAGACGACGACGTCAGCGCGGCGGGGGTGTTGGGCCGCCGTTGGGCTGAGCTGGGCCGCGGGTGGAAAGAAGAGGGGGTGGCGGGCTGCGCGCAAGGAAAAGGAGATGGAGGGGGTGGGATGGACTTTGCTGGGCTGGAAAGGGGTAGCCGACCCACGAGTGTTTGAAAAACATTTTCCTATTGTTTGAACTTGAGTTTGAATTCAAATTTGAATTTGGATTTCAAAATTGAAAGGACCAAGATGTGTAGGTGCTCTAGAAATTCCTTAGGAAAAGTTAGAAAAGAAATTTGGGGTGAGAAAAGATGTTAGCCACTCAAATACATATGAAACCTAGGGTTTAATTTAAGGGCAAATTGCAAAACTGCCCTCGTTTTGGTTCTTAACTGCACGTTTGCCCTCATTTTTAAGACTTTGCACGTATGCCCTCGTTTTTTGAATCCGAATCGGCCATCTACCCCTATTTCTGAACGTCGTGAGCCATGACTGAATAAAAAAGATTGGTAAAAGGAAAAAGGATGGGAAATGACTTATGTGCCCCTACCTTATCCTGAAGGACCTAGTCTCCTGTAATCCTGTCCAACGTCTCCACTGGAACCCTATCTCTCTACTGGTGGCGGCGGCCCCGGCGGCAAGGGCCCAGGCGGGGAGGAGCGGCTCCCTCACAGGCGCGCGCGGGTCACGGCGTGGCTCCCTCGCTCATGGGGCCGCAGGTCGCCTCGCGCAGGGACGGGTGTCGCGAGGCCGCGGTGCGCCTCGCGCAAGGACGGGCGGCACGGGTCGCGGCGCAGGTTCCTCGCACGCGCGCGGGGCCGCGGTCTGCCTCACGCGTGGACGGGCGGTGAACCTCGCGGGTGGCAGCGGACGCTGGGCCTCGGCGGCCATGGATTGGATTACTCAACAGGAAGGGTAAGTTCTTCCTCCTCAACTTCTGTAATGGGAATTGAATTGGTTCGATTTGTAATGGGAATTGAATTGGTTCGAGTTGTAGGGTGATTTGGCTGACTCGATAGGTAATTAGGTTGTGACTGTTGTAGTGACTGTTGTGATTTGTAGGCTTCAATTTAAGCTTGTTGTTAACATTCGCTCACACTGGAGCTTGCCGGATGGGGGCCAAAGACATATAAAAGGAGGGAATCTCTTGCAAAAATTGTTGATAGACATAGCTACAGCTTGCTGCAATTAGTGGATTTCATTGGTGAACGCTTTGTGTGGGGTTCGAAGCAGTACATTTCCTTCTGGCAGTCAGTGGAGGATGCATCTATCGAGATTAAAAGTGATGAAAATCTGTTGCAGTGGTTTGACCTCAACCAAGAGAGTAGAGTTGTGCACATTGACGCCCAAATCAATGACTTTGACGGTCCATTACAGTCCTCACCCACAAAACGTAGATGTCACCCTTCAGTGAGGAACAAAGTAGTTCAATCTCTTATTACTCCACCTCTTTTGGATCTTCCTATCGATCCAACACACCCCACTCAAGATCTGAGAGAGCCCACAAATGAGACAGCCACATACACAAATGAGACAGCCTCGAACACAAATGAGAGAGCTACAAAATCTAAGGCAGGCAAGAAGCACAAGAGAAAAGGTGCATATGATGATGATGAGCCAGTTGGAGTTGATGAGGAGGGCACCTACTCTGACACTGAATCACTTGCTGCACTAAGTGACAGTAGCTATGACACTGATTTGGCTGCATCTTCTGACTCTGATTGCTCTGATCCTGAATATGAACCTGATGTCGAAATATTTGATGAGGATGACGATGATGATATTTCCATCTTTTCTTATGATGTTGATGATCCATGTGTTGACATTGGTGTGGTTTTCCCTGATGTGAAACAGTGCAAATCAGCATTAACCCAGCATGCAATATTGAATGATTATGCTTTCCGTACTGTGAAGAAAGACAAGAAACGCTTTCGGGCCAAGTGTTTGAGAGCAGATAAAGGCTGCGAGTGGACATTTTTTTGCATCTACGAGCAGCAAAAAGTACCTTGGATGCAAGGTACACTAGCTAGAATTTTTTTTTTGAAAAAAGGCACTAGCTAGAATATAAAGTACTCCTAATTTCATAATTATTGACAGAAGGATTCTTTCTAAGATTCTTTCTTTTGCTGCAGGTTAAGAAGAATGGACCGATTCACAAGTGTAGTTCAGTCAACAATTGTGGTGATACAATGGCCACAAGTAACTGGGTAGCTGAAAGGGTTGTCAATTGGTTGAAGGAAAAGTTAACAAAGGGACCAAAGGAGTTGCATTCTGCATTAAGGAAGAGATATTCTATGGAAATTCCATATAGCAAGATTTTCAGGGGCAAAGAGAAAGCTCTCAACATGATATTTGGAAAGTGGGATGACAGTTATGACTTGGTGCCCGGGCAAAGAGAAAGCTCTCGACATGATATTTGGAAAGTGGGATGACAGTTATGACTTGGTGCCCACTTATAGAGCTGAACTACTCAAATCAGTTCCAGGAAGCATTGTTGAGTTTGACACAGAAAAGCATCAAGGGGATGTGTGTTTCAGTAGATGTTTTGTGGCTCTTAAGCCATGTATTGATGGTTTTTTGGAAGGATGTAGGCCATACATTGCAATAGATGCCACCCACCTAACAGGGAGGGCAAGAGGGCAATTGGTGGCTGCTGTTGCAATAGACGGGCACAACTGGTTATTTCCCGTTACTTATGGAGTGATTGAATCTGAGTTAAAGGAAAGTTAGACATGGTTCATCCAGCATTTGAAGGTTGCTATTGGTACACCTACTGGTTTGGTTATTAGCACTGATGCAGGCAAAGGAATTGAGGTGGTTGTGGATAATGTCTATCCAGGAGTGGAGCATAGAGAATGCATGAGGCATTTGCGGAAGAATTTCAAGAAGGCCTACTATGGACCATTATTCAACTATAATATGTGGCCAGCAGCCAAGAGTGACACCATTGAGAAGTTCAATTGGCACATGGCTAGGATACAAGAGAAGTACCCTGAAGCCATTGAGTTCTTGGATGAGAATCATCCCTACTTATGGAGTAGAAGCAAATTTTCTGATCATTGCAAGGTTGATTACATCAATAACAATCTATCTGAATGTTTCAACAACTGGGTGAAAGAAGTGAAAGATCTGCAAGTTGTGGAGATGCTTGACACTATAAGACGGATGATCATAGCCAAGGTTGAATTGAGAAATAAGATTGCTATGAAAATGAAGGGAAAAATAATCCCAGCTATTATTCAGGCTCTAACTTCTCAAAGCAAAGCTATCAAAGACTGCGAAGTTTTAAGATGTGGACAAGGCACAGCTGAAGTAACAGCACCTACCAAATCAGGAGCATTATTTAGGTATGCAGTCAACTTGGAGTTGAAAACATGTAGCTGTAGGGCTTGGCAAGTCAGTGGAAAGCGTTGTAGACATGCTTTGGCCTTCATTGCAAGACTTAGTAGAGAGGTGCACATGGAGGACTATGTCCATGAATACTTCTCCATTGATAAGTTCAAAAAGGCCTATTCAGGTGTGTTCAACCCAATGACATCCAAGCAATTTTGGCCACGTGTTGATCTAGGCTACAAAATCAAGAAGCCGATATTAAGAAGAAAGCCTGGGAGGCCAAGGAAATCTAGGATCAAGGCAGCAGATGAGCCAGGTAGTACAAAGCAAAGGAGGTGCCATGAATGCCATGAACTAGGCCATACAGCCAAGAAGTGCCAAGGAGGCCTAACTGCTAAACAGAAGAGGAGCCGCTTATCTTCAGATAATGCATCTGAGGAGGAATTCAATGACCCTACAACTGAATATGCATCATCAACAAGGCGAGGTAGAGGTAGAGCTAGGAGGTCATCACCTGTTGAATCATCCAAGTAAGTTCTTCTAAACTGTACAGATTTCATATCTATATGATGCCATATTGCCATGCATAATTACTGATACATTTTTACTCTATTGTTTTGAAGTGCAAGTCAAGGAGGAGAAATGCCACCATCTGGCAGGGGGAGAGGAAGAGGGAGAGGAAGAGGTGTCTCAAGGCTTGCTGAATACTTCAATGCCTAGAAATGACTAGTTATTTTGTCTTGTGTACTAATAGTACTTGTCATGCATTGTATGGTCTATGCTGTGTATGTGCATATGACCTGGTGACCCAAATCTGTGATCTGGGCATGTAGTATCATTATTTTGGTGAGCAAACAATGTGATCTGGGCATGTAGTATCATTATTTTGGTGAGCAAATGTGATGTGGACATGTATGTAGACATGTGATCTGGGTCTGCACCATGCAGTGCGCACCATAATTTGGGCATTGCATTGTGAAATACTATGTCCCTCTCTTTAAATATTGATCTCTTCTATGTATTGTCATGCCTATGTGAGTATGTGATATGGACATGCATGTGGTTTATTTGTACTGTATAGGTTGCAAAAGTTTAATTTAATTTACTTGAACATATGTTGTTGTTTAATTAAAAAACTCCAGAAATGATCCATATATGCAAGTCCCTATGGAATATGGGGTCATTTATGCCAGGGGTATATTTGTCTTTTCAGCCTTCAGTTAACAACGTTAACTTCGTTTCACAGAATAGGGGCAGCTACCATTTTCGGATTCAAAAAACAGGGGCAAACGTGCAAAGTCTTAAAAATGGGGGCAAACGTGCAGTTGAGAACCAAAACGAGGGCAGTTTTGCAATTTGCCCTTAATTTAAAGGGTGCATTTGAAAATAAATTAAAATGCAAGGGCCTTTGTGTAGAAGTTGCTATATGTTTTTAAAGAAAATTTTTAGGGGCTATTTTTAAAGGTTTTGAAAAACCGGGATGGTGCAATGCGCCGGCGAGGAGGAGCGCGCCGGTGAGGAGGGGCCGGCCGGTGAGGAGCGTTGGCCCCCTTGCGCCGCCGACGCCGCTGGCCCCCTTGCACCGCCGTCGTTGCCGCACAGGCGCACAGGCAGAAGACCGGCAGTGAGGGGCCGGCAGATCCAGTCGTCGGGGCAAGGGCACGAGGTGATGAGGAGGCGCGGGTGAAGCTTCGACGTCGGGGAGGAGGGCTGGCCGGCTGGGAGGGGGCGCCGCCGTCGCTTGGAGAGGCCGCCGCCGCCGGCAGAGGCGTCTCCACCACTGGGAGAGATAAACAGTATGGGGACGGCCGGACGGGAGAGGATGGAGATGGGAAGAAGTGGAGGAAAGAAAAATAAAGAAGGAAAAGCAAAAGAAAAAGAAAAAAAATGACAAGAAAAAGAAAAATGATGACAAGAAAAAGAATGAAAGAAAATAGGAGGGGGAATGAAGGGGATGACACGTGGGACCCACACGTCATTGTGTGTGGAGAGGAGGGTTGAATGTAGCTGTTGAGATTTGGAAAGCGAGAAATAGAGAGTCTGTTGGAGTAACTAGTTCAATATGGAGAGGAATCTGTTTGGAAAGTCGAATAAAGAGTCGAATTTGGAGAGGCTGTTGGAGTTGCTCTAACATAGTAGAGGACTACATGTACAAATTGGAACTGAAAAACAAAAAATGAATAATTAAGAATCTAAATGTTGCGTATATTTATAATAGCCCCGACTCTAGAAACATGTCCCACAAAATAATGTCATCTCGATGGCGAAGGGCACCACAATGAACTCTACAACCAGCAGCGGAGCCAGCCACCAGAGCCAACGATATCAGCTCAACTAAACACTGATGTCTCCGCCCCTGTCTACATGCTACTGATGGGTAGAGTCATCTCGATCCGTTCATGCTAGGAAGGCGCACAGGCACTGGGGATAATGATGCGGGTGGGACGAACAACGACGGATGAGGTCAACATGATGTGGGCGCGATAGTGAGATGGGGAGGCGGGATGATGGTGCGGTGGGTCCGGATGATAGTGAGGGTTTGGAGGCACAGTCAACGGCGTGCGAGGTCGAGTGGCGCGTGCATGATGAGAATGACGACACGACTAGTTAAGGTGAGATCAGACGTACGATGACGAGACTAGGGTAGACGAAGGTGGACAAGGTTAGAGTGGCGCGAGCATGACAGTGAAGTCAGGGATGACGGCGTGGCAGTGGCAAATGACAACGAGGCTGGAAGGTGGGAACGATGGCAGAAGAGGTTAGGGTGGCGCGAGCGAGACAAGGACAACGGCGAGGTCGGGGAGATGTGGGGGCGGCGAGATGATGGCGCGGTTGGGGCAAACGATGGTGAGGCGAGTAATATTTTCTCCCGTTACAACGCACGTGCATAGTTGTTAGTATTAATTATCATTTTCAACACTGACACAAAGCAACAAAGGAGCACGTACACGTACACGGTACACATCTGTTTCTTGAGAAAAATAATGAGAAGTTGCTTCGGTGTTGGGCGCACATAGTTATAGCTGGTGCCTGCATTCTTCTACTTCTTGAGGCTGTCTAGGAACCGTGTCCCTTCGCCCAGTGCTCTGAAGTTGCCCTTGTTGTACTCAAGCTTTCCGATGGAATTATAATGTGCCCGCGCCTTGTCTCCCTCGAGGAGCTCCGGCAGCGGCGTCACCATCCCATCAACGGAAGCATACTGGAACAACACGACGGTGGTCCGGCCCCTCTCGGCGTCCGGGACCACCCTGTGCTCGATGCTGGCGTAGGCGCCGTTGGTGAGGACCTCGAGGGTGTCGCCGACGTTGATGACGAATGCGCCCGGGATCGGCCGCACGGGGAACCACCTGCCGCCCCTCTTGATCTGCAGGCCTGGCGTGTCGTCGACGTGCAGCAGCACCGTGAGGCCCTGCACGTCGGTGTGCGAGGTGATGCCCAGCACCTTCTCCGGGTGCCGGCATGGAGGGTAGTGGTGCATCACCATGCTCTGCCGCTTCTCTGTGTCGCCGCTGAAAAAGCTGCCGAGGAGGGCCTCTTTGCTGACGCCAAGGTCAATCGCCATGAATCCGAGCAGCCGTCTTGCGAGGTTGGTGATCTCCGTGGAATACTCGTCAAGTGCCTCCCTTCGATGGAGCACAAGATTAGACAAGGCGTCTAGGCGACGATTGAATAATCGAACAATTAGAGAAAACTGAAATGACTCAGCCTTGTTTAGTTGGACAAATTTCCACTATTAACCTGTCACATCCAAACTAAAAACACTAATTAGTAGTAATAAATGTAGATTAATGATAAAATTCATTACATAATCCTCGGATAAATTCTCGAGCCGAATGTAATGAACATAATTAGATCACAATGTGATGCTACGATAAATATTATCTAATGTTGAATTAATTAGGCTTAACAAATTCGTCTTTTAGTAATTTGTTTTATAATTAGATCACGTTTAGTCCTCAAAATAACACCTTTATAATGCTACAGTGAATTCAACCAAAACAAGTAAACAAGGCTGAGGATGCATTACGATGGACATGAACACAGACCTAAATGATGGCGGGTTAGTAGGCCACAGCTCCGGTTTTCTGCCATGGGCTGGCTGCGTGACGAGGACCACGGTCTCTGCCCAGGCCAGCTTACCTTGTCCGCTGCTGAATTGGTGGCCGTACCCTTGGAACTTGTCGTCGTCCCCCGGAAACGCCATGGCGTTCTTGCTTTCCAGTGGCAACCTGAAGAACTCTGCAGCGTTCTCTCTCATGCGCCGCATCACCGCCTCGTCAACTCCATGGCTTGTCAGCTACGAGACGGAGGAGGAGGTATCATAGCTCGTATATAGCAATGGGATGATGTGATGTGATACAAGTGAATGAAGAGAAACATAAATTAAACTGATCTCCTGAGTTCTGACCTGGAAGAAACCCCAGTCTCTGCAGGCAGAGCCAAGCTTCACCATTTCCGACGCCGACGACTCCGGATCAAGAAGCTTTGCCATGTCCACCACCGGCAGCTGGAACGTCTCATCATCGCCTACGACCGCGCCGGCTGCCTGGATCTCGTCAGTTCGGATGAACCTCTCGGGGATCTGCTTGACGGAGTCCGTGCTGAACAAGGCTGCGACGGCCTCCGTGATTGTCTCCCTCCTGGGGGCTGCGACATCCATTCCGCTCGCGTTGCCTCTGATGACGTGATTACCTGCTAATAGTTGGGCATGGGCGCATGGGCATGGCGCGGCTCGACTTTATAGGTGGAAGGTAGAATAGGATCAAACTTATTAAAATGTGTCTTTTTGTTTAGATATACTCCTATTTAACGCGTCTACGTCCCGTTTGGCCCGTGGTTCACGTGGATATTTTAGTACTCAGAGTCATGCACAATGATAAGATGCATTGTTTTCTAAAGTATAAGCCTGATAATTGATGAGACAATGCTACAAACAGAACATTATCAGGAAGGTTACAATGGATTGTGTGCTCGAAGCAAAAGCTCAAGTGCTTGGGGGTTGTTGGAGAATGCAACAACTTCTGAAACCGAATCAATGATTGGTGCGACCGACAATCATTGATAATGCAATAATTATAAAGTAACTACTCCATCACTCGGACTAATATTTCTAAAAGTTATTATATTTAAAAATTATTTAGGATTCAAACTCCTAGCTAATAATCAAAATTGTTTACCTACTACTCTCTCTTTTTTAATACTTCAAAATATTATACTCATAAAGATGTGTACTTACCTCTGTCTACTCATAATTGATTTTTAATTAATAATTACTTCATACAGTTTTTCATTCACACACATACTTTTCTCGTTTTGTATGCACCTCCATACATTGCATTTAGCATAAAAATCACATTACTTCATCACATACATGTACAAATGATCTGAATGGTGACACCCATCATGCGTGTATACCCTAACTTATTATTTCTATATTAACAATGACATAAATAGGTAATTTAGAATCATATATAAGTTTACTTTTATATGTTTATGATGCACATGAAAATAATTAGATTAAGATTGAGATATTTAATTACTTCAGGTTATTTTTTAGCAATACTTTATGTATTTTTAGTAAGGATACATGTAGGTAACTTAGAGATAAACTTAGAATGACATTTTAAGTTATGCTTTTACAATAATATGCATGAGTAATTTGGATGAAGATTATGAGTTACTTTAGATTATTGTTTATTATGCAGAGCTTGATAATTTAGATATAGGTTTATGATTTATTTTAGAATATTTTCATAGTGATAGTTGTTTGTAACTTTTTAAAAATATAATTTACCAATGACTATGTTATTATATTTACCATATTCATGTTTGATGTTTCTGATTTTGTAAGAATTTCTGTAATTTGTGTAGCATGTGTTGTGAGAATTAATGTGCAGTCTCTAATGAAAAAATGAGGCCACACTACTACAAAGCTATTACCTTGAACTATCTCTCATTTGTTAAAAATTTGAACACAATACCTATAAAGATATATCTTCATCTGATTGTGATATATTTTAGTTAGTAATTACTCTATAACATTGTCATCCTCATTTAAATTGTTAACTTTTGACTTTGTATTGCAAGTATGTGCTTGAATTTGTTTAACAAAGCCTATGTCTTGACCGAAGTCAGTAGGGGAGACCCCTACCTATTTTTTATAACTTTCATTCCAACTTTGTTTAATTCTCTTCCACAAGGAGTCGAACCCGGGTCTGCTAGGTGCTACTTAGGTGCTCTAACCACTAGGCCAGAGGCCCTTTCACAATAAAACCTATGTTTTAGCTTTGATTTTAACATATATTTCTATATTCTCACCACTTTCTATACCTGAGCAAAACTAACCCGGCCCGACCCGGCCCGCAGGCCCAGCCTGAGCCCGACGGGTTTTGGCCCGCCCATGAACCTTAATAGACAGGGCCTGGGCAGAGATCTCAAAGCCCGATAAAATTATTTTTGGTCCGAACCTAACCCGATATACATTTTAAGATATTTTGTAGTGTATAAATTACACAGGCGGCCCGCCCAACCCCCGGCCCAGCCTGAAAAAGCTAGACCTGACGCCTAGTGGGACGTCACAGGCAAGATTTTTTCGGCCTGAAATAATCAGGATTTTTTCGGCCCGATCCGAACCTGGTCCGGCCCAAAAAATGCTCAGGTATACCACTTTCTAGTCTTTATAAATGATAACACACTATGTGTATATACCTTAGTAATTATATCATATAGCAATAGTTCAAGAAATAGACATTTTGAAAATCATATTTATGGCGTATATTTTTAATTAAGATGATTTGATTCAAATTTAGGGTTACGTTATGTTAGCTTTAATAATAGCATATGTGGATAATGTAAATGAAATAAAATATAAGGGGTTATTTTAAGCTACTTTTTAATTATTATTGGTGGAAATTTAGTTGCAAATTTAGGGGGGCTATTTCAAATTATTTTTATGATTGTAAAAGTGGATATTTTTATAAAAATTAGAGATTACTTAAGTTTATTTATGTAACGTGTGGGTTAGTAATTCAGATATACATTTAGGTGCTTACTTTAGGCTATTTTCGTAACGGCGTAGGTGTTTAATTTTTAGAAAACTGAAAACATAATAGATCCAATGGTTGTGATGATTTGAGTCTACCTATTGATGGCCAAATGTTTTGTTTTTTTATAGAATTTTTTAGATTTTTCTCTTTTTCCGAAGTGTTCACCTAGGATCCTAGGTGAGGTTAGATAACACAAGAAATGCATAAACCTTTACATTGAAGACTTATTTTTAATAAGTTATACAAATTCATTTATGTGGTTTGAAACTAGAAGCTAGCTAACTTTCTTATAAACCTTTTTCATGCTAGTTTTTTTATCCATGCATTGTGAGTTTTACATTGAAAATTTCACAAACTTTGATGGGTATCCACCCTAAAACAAAATCACCTTTTTGTGATACACAACCCAATATATGGGTATGAAATTTTTAATGAAGATTCAGTGGATTTCTATATGCCAAACTAGTACAAATCATTAGAGAAGGCAATTATGAACTTGTGGAAGAAAATTTTAGAAGAAACAAACAACCTGAGGGGGGTAGGTCGATTAGCATATCAGCCATAGTAGGCCAATTGGCCTAGGGGTTGCTACCCTTTTCACTCTGTTTTTTTTGTGAAAAACATCGCTGAGAAGATTCAACACCTTTTGTAATGATCTCCGAAGGATTCCATCCTTACTAGTTACTTCGGCGATTAAAAGAATGAGAAAAAGACATCTACTTCTTATGCTACTTTTTAATATAAGAAAGTTTAATATACACACTCTTTAGCAGTGGCATAGACAAAGGGCGGGGTAGGGGGCCAGACCCCATATGAAAACATGTTTTCACTGAAAATTTTAAAATTCAAATAAATTTAAAACAAATAACATGGTTGGCCCTCTAACAAGTAAAAATTTGTTCACTTCGAAACAAACAAGTAAAAATTTCAGTTCCTGGCTCTACCATTGCTTCTGCTCTTTAGTAATGTCTTAAGGGCTTATTTGTATAGCACTCCCTCCGTTCCAAATTACTATTTATTTTGACTTTTCTATGTACACATCATTTGCTATGTATCTAGACATAATATATATCTAGGTGCATAGCAAAAGCTATGTATCTAAAAAAACTAAAATGAATATTAATTTCGGACAAAGGGAGTAGTAGATTAAAGTGGAGTATATACGAAATACCTGAGGAAATTAGTTCATTTCATACTCAATTCCTTTCGTTCCACTCCAATCCCCTTCTATCCAAAAGTACTAGGGTTATAATAAGCCCTTAAGGCCTTAAGAATATCTTCTTTTTTTGAATTGGAAGGCCTTAAGCATGTCAAAGATACATTGTACATTACAATATATACAAGAGGAGTGCTTTTATTCCTATATTTGGGAATGGAGGTCACATTGGCACAACACAAGCAACAGAGGAGCTTGTACCGGGTACGCATCTCTTTCTTGAGAAAATGAGAAGTTGCTTGGCCTTGTTTAGTTAGGTGAATTGAAACTTGCTGAAAGTGTCACATCAAATTTACTGATACTGATTAGGAGAACTAAATATGATCTAATTATAAAATTAGTATATACAGATGGACTGAAAATGACGAGACAAATCTATTAAGCTTCATTAAGTTATCATTAGAAGATGTTTATTGTAGTACAATATTGTCTAATCATAGTCTAATTATTCTTAATAGATTCGTCTCGTGAATTTACCTGGGGTTATGAAATGAGTTTTGTCATTAATTTACATCTACTACTCCTAATTAGTATGGAAACATCCGATGTGTGATGAGTGAATGATAGAAACTTGCCGATCTAAACAAGACTTGATATTGGACGCGACGTACACATATAGTTGTTGCGTGCATTCTACTTCTTCAGGCAGTCTATTAGCTGTGCCCCTTTGTCCAGTGCTTTGCAGTCAATAAAAGTGTTTTGCCATGGCAACTGAATTTATTTAAGCTTCCCATTTTGAAAAAAAATGGCAACTGAGTTCAGAGAGAAGTTGGAACACCACATGTTCGCCCTGTCAGCAACATAGCACTTCTAGCAACTACTGTTCTGAAGGTTTTTGTGAGGGCAAAGATACATTTTGTGAAAAAATAAAGGTGCAAGGAATTCTTTAGCACTTTCAAAAAAATGCCTAACACTTATATATTCCATTTAGTTGATGTAATGTAGAATATAATTTACCTTAGCAGTATGCTGATCAATATGTAAAATATAAATATGCAAACTTTTTCCTTACTAGAATCTTAGAAAAAAATGTGCATAGGCATGTACACTCTTCTATCTAACTTATGTTTACCTACATCTTTACTATAATGATATTTTTGCAATTTACTACATGTTATATGATATAAAAGTCTTGATTATTAATATTTTTTAAACGCGTACCTGCAGCACGTGCATCTCCACTAGTGTCTTAATAATTTCAATATCCTAAGTTTAAAACCTGGCACTACCGGAATCCCCTACTTCATTGTGTGCCTCACGCACACGACGAAGGCCCTGGCACACGGCGGAGGCTTCGCCGTTGGTTGCTCCCGGCAAAGCTTACACGACAACCAGCTGCACGGCGAAGAAAAGTTTGTCATGTGCCTTTTTTCGGGCACACGGCAACTTTGCTGTGTGTTTACTAGAGCACACGGCACACGGCAAACTAAAGAACGAAGAACGGACGGTGCGAGAAGAAGGTGGGGTTTGCCATGCGCTAAATCCATCACACGACAACCAGCTGCCGCCACCACGTCCCTGCGCTGACAGTTGTAGTTTCCGACGCGCGAACCTCGACCAACCACCAGGTGTAGCCATGGGCGCAGTGAAACGAACCGGATTTCCGAGAATGGAAATCTGATCCTCTGCACCTCCGTGATAGCCTTCCTGGGACTATCACGTGCAATCCCTGTCTCAATGGTAACAAATCCATACAGAACAAAAAGAAATATAGATCTAAATAATTAATATTATTATAAATAAACATCTGATTACAACTCATCGGCACATGTCAGGTACAAGTCCAACAGGACTGAATCAAACAGAGTAAACATCTACGCAGCGGAACTCATGTAGCGGAGTAGACACCATATCCCAAAGGCAGCTCGAGCGTAGAACAAGCCTCAGTCCTCCCATCCGTCGTTCTCGAAGTCGTAGTTGGGCTCTGTGTCTTAAAGTCCATCATCTAATCGATAAGCGAGTAGGTCATGTCAGCTTCCCAACAAAGAGCGAAAGCAAAAGATGAATTCTAGTATGCATGGATAAACCTATATGGCTGTAGAAGGTTTATGCAGCAGCAGCGTTAGCAACATCAAGGTAAGCAGAAAAGCAGAGAGGTCACCATCTCTGAGGAGATCCACACCTCTGAGACCAACGCCTCCCAACCAAGGAATATACACCAAAGCACCGAATCTCAGCCAAGACTCAGCATCCCACTCTCATCTGCGATGTCGGGTCACCAACTCCTATCCCCACGTCTCAACAGCACAAAGACGGGCTCACACACACGGGGGAGAGAAGCAGCACAAGAAAAGACTAGCCAGGTGAGAGATCGAAAGGGCTGTCTATACCAGTGGACACAGACTATAGCTATAGGTTTAACACTCTGCAGAGGTTGTACAACTAGACCCGCCGGATAGGGCAGAAACGGATGCCTCCGATCCACATCCCTACCTAACGGCCGGAGACCTAGCAGTGGATAGCACTCTCCTGCCTCTCCGAGCCTGACTCGTCCTGAACTGGGGTGTGAAACTTGCCAGCAGGGCCTCGAAGCTGTGAAACCATCCCCGGAGGAGCCGGGGCGACGTCTACTCAGGGAGTATAACCTGTCCCCCTCACACGATCACACCGATCCGCCTACAGGTTGGATGCTATCCACCTACTAGTTCTCGGACCGAACCCCGCCCATAACAAGGCGAACAGTTTGTACAAAAATAGCCCAAAGATCAGAGTCGCACAGTCGATCGGTCCTTAATCGCAAGGAGTGAGCACTCCACCAACTCCACCCGTCTGACACGCCGCTAGGGCGGGAGGCCAGGTCGCATCTCCCCTAGACAGGCGTTCACAAGTAACCAAAGCGGCTCGCTCCCGCGGTAACACGTCAAGGATACACACTCACCCAAAACACACGCCAGAATATCAAGATGTCCCAGTCTCAGTCCAAACCAGAGATCCATCCATATCACAGGGGGTAAAATATATGGATAGTAAATATCGGGAACTAGCTAGGGGTCTGTAGCTAGTTCCAAAGGTAGGAAGTTGAAGGTACAGGATAATACAAATCAAGGCAAGGCTAAAAGATTGTCTATGCATTTCAAATCATCCAAAGTATAATAAGTAAAGCACAAGCAACTAAATAGCATGCGTGGGATCTATATGGTCGGGAGTGACATGACACCTGGTTGGCTTCCGAAGTCCTGGTGCTGGTCGTAGTCGGCATCGTTCTCCTCCTCCGGTTCGTAGCTCGGGTCTGCTCAGCACGAGATACGAGACGCTAAAATTACCGGCAATCAACTAGGCATAAATCCAAAGAAACCCAAATTTAAAAGATCCAAAAAGACCCAAACTATCTACAAACAACACGAGCTCGTTTTTAGAAAAATAATGAAACTGGTTTCATATTTTTTGGAGTTATAAATAATTAGTTATCAATTTTCAAAGGTTAAAGGATTTATAAAATAATTATTAAAATCATTTATGAGGACCAGGTGTGTCCGAGGACCAGTGGAGGGTCGCTCCTTAGTGATGAGTGATTGACAACGTTTTGTGGACTGATGCTTGGCTAAGTGTGTAGGTACAGGTTGCGGCCTGACTCGTGTCGGTGCAGGTGAAGAACAAGCGCGAAAGGCCTTAGCCGTGGCGGCCTCCGGGTGATGGAGTGGCAAGTAGGCTTGGTTCGATGGACCCGGTGGCCGATGGGGTCAAGTGTGAGCCGTGCGGTGCAAACTGGCGGGCTGAAGTCGTGAACATGGGCCGGTGCAAGGTAGCGGATGAAGCCCGAAGCTTGCACGCGGGGTTTGGTGGTTTGCCCACAAAACCATCGGTGGACGGTTTCTGGGTTTGGGCCTCAAAACCAAGCCCGGAGGCCCAAAGCGACGGAGACGGTGATCCGGGAGCTTCGGGAAGCTTCGAGGCGGAGGGCACGTGGCGTGATCGCGGGGTTTGCGTCGAGGTGAAGCGAAGCCGCGGTGGAAGCGTGTCCGTCCGATGAAGACTTGACCAAATTGCCCCTGAGGGGTTGTATCATCATTTAAGCAGTAGGGGTAGCGTGGTCATTTACCTCCCTCCGATGGACTTCGTATAAATAGCGGAGAGGTGGATGGCATCTCTCTCTCTTGGACTCTAGGGCATTCTCCCCCGGTAGATTTCTCTGAACTGCTTCTTTTCCCTCTGGATTCCTTAGGCTAGACTCTTGTACAGAATCTGACCTCTGGATGTATGGAAGCATTCGGCGTCCCGGTGATCTCCTAGTCCCCTGTGATTTTCGTGTCATTTTCGGGACTATTTTTGGGGGGTTTCGTTCTTCACTCGATTCGTGATTTTGGGGGTGTTTCTTCACGGATTTCTTTGAGGGGATCATGGGTGGATGCCTTGCGCATCTTTGTGTGTGATCTTGACCCCTCAAACGCTGTGGAGAGCCTTCGATTCGTGCGTTTTTGGTTGGTGCCTGAGTTCATGATGGTGGTTCGTGTGATCCGCGATTCTCGGTGATTTAGTGGCTTAGGAGTCGAGATTTTTGGGGCATAGCTTCCTCTTGTGTTGCTTATCATCTCCCCCAAATCTTGTCTCAAGAGCTTTAGCCGTTTGGGAGATCTGGTGATGGAAAGGTGGAGTTGACTCCCGAGGTCGGGCGTTTTTCTGCTCCGTTCGAGCCCGGCAGACCGTCCGCGAGTCCCGTGCGGACTGTCCGCGAGGCACAGACAGCGCAGCTGTTCTTCGTGTTCTTCGTTTGTTCTTCGCGTGGTTCACTTCGATCCTTTGGCTCCAGGCTTTTGTTTTGCAGACGGTTAGCGGACCGTCCGCGAGGTCCTGGCGGACTATCCGCGTTGGCCGGATTTGTGTCTGGGGTGTGGCGTCCTTTTGTCTGGGGTCTCTAGTGATTTGGCGGACCGTCCGCGGTGCTCAGTCGGACCGTCCGCGTGAAGAGGATTTTCTCCCGAACTCTCTGTTAGCTCCTGTGTCTATTTCGGACTGTCCGCGCCTGCTCGTCGGACTGTCCGCGGCTACCTGGCGAACCGTCCGCGGCAGCCTGGCGGACCGTCTGTCCTGGACGCAGAAACTAGCTCGAGTTGATCGGTTCCTTTGATTCCTCTCTTGTGCTTCCGCGTGTGCTTCAAGGAATCATTCCTAAGACTTGTGGTTGATCCATAACCTTGTTGTCTTGGCGATTGGTGTTTGATTTGATCCATCTTTCGTGAGTGCTCGGATTTGAGTGGGGTCTTAGCCGAGTTCTTTCTGAAGAATTTTTATCGGCTCCCATTCACTCCCCCCCCCTCTCTGGTCGCCCTATTCGGTCCTTCAATTGGTATCAGAGCTGGTTACGGATCTTCTTTATTCTAACCAGTCTAAGATCCAAAGATGGGCGATTACGGCAAGGGGTCGGGTCCTCCGCACTTTGATGGCAAGAATTACCCGATGTGGGAGAGGCGCATGGGCGCGTTTTTGTGAGGGAAGGGAACTCTTATCTGGGAGGTCACTCAGAATCCTCATTATGTCATCCCAGATAGTTTTCTGCTTCTAGGATCGCGGGACATGTTTGAGGCCAACAGCAAGGTCATTGATTACTTGTTCCGTGCTCTCTGTGCCTCGGAGTTCGATCGAGTGTACGGAGAGGATGTGACCGGAACGATTTGGCTCAAGTTGAAGAATGCTCATGTTGGCAATGCCCAAGTGCAAGCCCGTATGTTTACGACTTACCGGAGAGAGTACGAGAACTTCACTCATCTCCCCGGTGAGTCGACCGATGCTATGTTCCAGCGCTTCACTTGCATAGTCAACAACATGAGGGCCAATGTGACAGTGCTCCCATACACGGATCGTGATCAAGCTATCAAGCTTTTGCATGCCCTGGATAGGTCCGTGTGGGAAGCCCAAATCGAGGCCATTGAGGAGTTGAGCGCATATGACACGCTGTCGCTGGATGAGCTGTTCTCCAAGCTCAGGTCTTCAGAGGTTGATCGTGGCTTGAGAGCCAAGAGTGAGAGCCCCACTGATCCCCATAGTTTGGCTCTCGTCTCATGATCGAGGACTAACGCTAACTCTGTTGGCTTTTCTTTGTCTTGTCTTGTGTCCTTGCTAGATGAGGACTTTGAGGTGCTGAGCGAGGATGATCTCGCCTTGTTGAGCAAGAGGTTTGGGCGGATGTACGAGAACCGCAAGAATGCAAGGCGGAGCTCGGGGATGTGCTATCAGTGCGGGAAGCACGGGCACGTCATCGCCGAATGCCCTGAAGCCATGGAGATCAAGAACGACTACAAGGGCAAGCCCAAGCACGACTATAACAAGCACCGCTCCCGGAACGACTACAAGGACAAGCACAAGGACAAGGGCGAGAGAAGGCACAAGAAGAGTGGCGGCCACAAGAAGAAGACCGCTCGAGCAATGGTGGCCGGAGCGAGCAACATTGACTCGACATCAAGCGATGCTTCTTCCGACTTGAGCAGCGAGGAAGAGCAAGAGAAGCGCAAGGACAAGCGGCACACGGGCAAGAACTTCACCGGCCTGAGCTTCATCGCGCAAGGAGGCTTTTGCGGCATGGCACATTACAAGAAGGGTGGGAAGCACAGCTCGGATTCGAAATCCGACTCCGATGAAGAGGTAGGACAAGATCCCAACTTCTTGCTAGAGGAGAATGCTAGGCTGAATGAGTTGCTTGACAACCGTGATGATGTGCTTAGAAAGACCAACAAGGAGAAGAGGGAATTTAGGTCTTTGTTGGGTGATGCTAAGGACAAGGTAGCTGAACTTGAATCCTTGCTTGTGGATGCTCGAAATGAGATAATTGCTTTGAAATCTGCTCCTGTGGTGTCTGATGAGATTGATTGTGGTGACTGCTCAGTTTTTCTTGCTGATTTGACTGCTCTCAAGGAGAAGCATGCCTCTACTTTGGAGGAACTAGATGTGGTTAGGATTGAGTGTGATGAATTGAAGTCTAGGCCAGCTTTGTTAGGAGCTTGTACTTCATGTCCTATCTTGCATGCTAGGCTAGATGAATCTCACACTAGGATTGTTTCTCTTGAGGCGGCATTGAAAGCTCCTCTTCCTACATCATGTTCAACCTGTGAAATGCATGCTTTGAAGAACATGGAACTTGCACACTATGTTGATCGTCTGCAGGATGAAAATGACGAGCTTAAGAAATTGATGAGTTGGTTGTCTGGGCATGAGTCACAATTGAGTTTGATGTTGGCTCAGTTCAAGAGATTTGATGGTCAGGCGTTGGGGGCCGAGAAGAGTGGTGAGAAGAGTAGTGAGGGAGAAGAGAAAATTGGAGAGATCCCTACTCAACCACACACCATACCCATGAACAAATATGCACCCAAGCCAAACCACTTGAGAAACAAGCTTGACACAACTCCAGACCCACCAGTGTTCCCCCAGAAAACAGAGAACTACCAGAAACCCATCAAGTTTGTGAGCAACCTGGGTAATGTCTTTGAGGGGAAGTCAGGAGAGAAAGGTGTTGAGAAGCCCACAGAGAAGCCACCGCCTAAGCCAGTGCCAATCCGCTTCCATTGTGAGTATTGTGGGAGGGATGGGCACAAGGATGAGTTCTGTTTTCGGAGGAAGAGGGATGAGCGGTTTGCTAGGGAGATGGCAAACAAGAACAGGTACCACCTTTCTCGTGGTGTGCCTAAGCCTTGTAGAGGGCCTCTACCTAGGGGTGAGGTGTATGTGCGTACAGTTCCCACTCGTGGAGGTGGAGGTGTGTTCCCTCAGAGAGACCGGCGTGTTGGGTTTGGGCGTGGTGAGTTAGCTCGATGTGCTCCTTCTCGTGACCGTTACGAGTTTGGGAGGCACGATCAGAGCTTTGGGTCTCAGATGGACTACGGGCCACGTTTTCCTCCTCGTGGTGCGCGTACTCCTCCAGTGAGACGTGACAGGTCCTTTGGTGGTAGGCGTGAGAGGGCTCCGCCTAGAGGTTTTGGGAGGATGGATTTTGCTAACCCTTCTTTTGAGCAAATGGCTCAGCACTGGTTTGACTCTTTTGGTACTAACCCCAGTGTTGAGTCGCTTGCTCATTCTCGTCCTCATTTTTGATTGCAGGTGGGAGGCTTGGAGAACTTTTGGTTGATCGACTCCGGTTGCTCACGACACATGACCGGAGATCGTGGGTAGTTCTCCAGCCTCACCCCGGTGAGTACGAGGGAGTACATCACTTTCGGGGACAATGGGAGAGGACGAGTGCTTGCTGAAGGTATGGTGAAGGTGAGTAGCAAGGTGACCTTAAGAAGTGTGGCCCTAGTCATGTCACTTGGTTTTAACCTGTTGTCAGTATCTCAATTACTTGACGAAGGTTTTGAGGTTCGTTTTAAGTCGGGTGCTTCTCGTGTGCTTGATTCTCGAGGCGATCTTGTCTGTACGATCGTCCCCGAGGTTCAAATCTTTCGTGCCGACTTTTCCCAGTCTGTTGGTCCTCCTCGATGCTTTGTTGCTGGCGTTTCGGCTGAGCTTTGGAAATGGCATAGGAGGTTGGGACACTTGAGCTTTGAGTTGCTTTCCCGCTTGAGTGGTCTTGATCTTGTCCGAGGATTACCTAAGTTGAAATTCGAGAAGGATTTGTTTTGTGCTTCTTGTCGGCATGGAAAGATGGTTGCCGCTTCTCACGCCCCTCTGACTTCTATCATGACCGAGCGACCTTGTGAGCTGTTGCACATGGATTTGGTTGGGCCAGCTCGTGTTCGCTCTGCTGGTGGGAAGTGGTATGTTCTTGTGGTTGTTGATGACTTTTCGAGGTACTCTTGGGTTTTCTTTTTGGAGGATAAGAGTGAGACATTTGGCTTTATTCGGGACTTGATCTTGAGGTTGAAGAATGAGAGACATGGTGATGTCATTCGAGCTATACGCAGTGATAATGGCACGGAATTCAAGAACTCTCATTTTGATGCCTTTTGCAGTGATCTTGGTCTTGATCATCAGTACTCTTCTCCATACGTCGCTTGCCAGAATGGCGTTGTGGAGAGGAAGAACCGGACCCTTTGTGAGATGGCCAGGACGATGTTCGATGAGCATAGGACTCCTAGGCGTTTTTGGGCCGAGGCGGTCAATACCTCTTGCTATGTCTCAAATCGCATCTTCCTTTGTGCCTTTAAGAAGAAGACCTCTTATGAGCTGATGCACGGCCGACAACCCAAGGTGAGTCACTTTAGAGCTTTTGGTTGCAAGTGTTTCATTCTAAAGAAGGGCAAGTTGGATAAGTTTGACTCTCGATGTTCGGATGGGATTTTCCTTGGTTATGCGATTCATTCTAGAGCATATCGTGTGCTCAACCTTGACACTAACCGAATCATGGAGACTTGCGAGGTTACCTTCGATGAGACACAGCCATGTAGCTCTTCTGCTTTTGAGTGTGCAGGTGACGAGGAGATTGGAGCAAGGATCTTTGAGGATGAGAAGGACGGAGATGGAGACGACAACGATGGTGGTGGTGATGCTCCAGCGACTGATCGTGTACGTGCTACTTCCACTACTACGACGACGATCGAGGACGGACCATCCCCTACACCCACTACGACTGAGGCTGTTCGAGTGGAAGCTGCTGCTGAGGGGGAGGTTGTGTCCAGGCGTGAGGCTCCCCGGCGAGTACAAGTTGATCACCCACCGACGACCATCATTGGTGACCTTCATGAACGCACTACACGGTCGAGGTCAAGGAATACTTCTCATTTCGCTCACTCTGCTTTTGTCGCTTCTTTTGAGCGCAAAGATATTCGACACGCATTGTCTGACGAGAAATGGGTGAATTCCATGCATGAGGAGTTGGAAAACTTTGAGAGAAACCAAGTCTGGGTGTTAGTCGATCCACCGCCAAATTGTCGTCCCATAGGTACCAAGTGGGTGTGGAAGAACAAGGAGGGTGAGAATGGGATGGTTGTGAGAAACAAGTCGAGGTTGGTGGCGCAAGGGTTCCACCAGAAGGAGGGGATAGACTATGAGGAGACATTTGCTCCTATGGCCTATTTGGAGGCAATTTGGATCCTTCTAGCCTTTGCAGTGGCTAAAGGGTTCAAGTTGCACCAAATGGATGTCAAGAGTGCTTTCTTGAATGGGGTGATAGAGGAAGAAATGTATGTGAGGCAACCCCCGGGGTTTGAGAGTGAAAAATACCCACACCGTGTATACAAACTCCAGAGAGCGCTCTATGGGTTGAAACAGGCACCTAGAGCTTGGTATGGCAGGTTGAGAGGCTTTTTGCTGAGTAAGGGGTTTGTGATGGGCACAGTTGATAAGACCCTGTTCCTCCTTAAGCATGGGAATGACCTTTTGATTGTTCAGATATACGTGGATGACATAATCTTTGGTGGCTCTTCTCATGATCTTGTTGCCAGATTTGCAGATGACATGAGCAGGGAATTTGAGATGTCCATGATGGGCGAGCTGCAGTTTTTCTTGGGTCTCCAGATCAAGCAGTGCAAGGACGGGACCTTTGTACATCAGGCGAAGTACACCAGGGACATGGTGAAGAAGTTTGGCATGAACGACTCCAAGCCGCTGACTACACCGATGAGTATGACTACGGCTTTGGATGCGGACGAGGACGGTGAAACCGTGGACCAGAAGGAGTACCGGAGCATGATCGGCTCCCTCCTCTACTTGACGGCGACGAGGCCAGACATACAGTTCAGCGTGTGTCTGTGCACTCATTTTCAGGCTTCACCGAGAACTTCACATCGACAGGCCGTCAAGCAGATCTTCAGGTACTTGAACTACACTCCTAAGTTTGGTCTTTGGTACTCTGCCTCCTCGACACTCAGGCTTCATGGTTTTTCTGATGCGGATTTCGCTAGGTGTCGATTGGATCGCAAGTCCACTTCTGGGTGTTGCCAGTTCCTTGGTTCTTCTTTGGTCTCTTGGTCATCTCGCAAGCAATTGAGTGTAGCCCAGTCCACCACCGAGGCTGAGTATGTGGCTGCTGCTAGTTGTTGTTCCCAGCTGCTTTGGATGACCTATACCATGAGTGATTTTGGAGAGGAGTGCTCCCAGGTTCCACTTTTCTGTGACAACACCAGTGCCATAAGAGTAGCCAAAAATCCTGTCCTCCACTCCAAAACGAAACACATAGAAGTGAGGTACCACTTCCTGAGAGACAATGTGGAAAAGGGAAATATATCTTTGTCCTATGTTCCTACCCAACACCAGCTAGCTGACATTTTCACCAAACCGCTTGACCAAGCCACTTTCACTCGCTTGCGGGGTGAGCTTGGGGTATGCTTTCCTTTCTAGCTTGGGTCTTGGAGCTTCTCATGTATATATGTGTCATATGTTCATTTTGTTGCATTTCCTTCATGCATTTTACTTTCTGTACAAAACCTGGTAGGATAGCCATCTTTGGATCACTTGAGCTAGGATTGAGCTTCTCTTATATACATTGATCATTGATGTGCTATGGATGAGATATGTGCATGATTGGTAGCTTGTGGCTGTGAATGCTATGCTCTTGTTGGTTTTGCCATATATGTATGATGAAATAGCATTTTGGTTGTGAAAATGATAAAACTGCCTCTCTCATGAGTAGATGCTTGTCTATGCTCAATTTGTGCTTAAGTGCTTATATCATGCTCAGTTTGTGCTTGAGGATCATATTCTCTTTGCTTGGGGTCAAAGATCCTCTATCATTATAAATGTTTAGCCCTTTTGCTTGCTTGGGGAGGAGCATAAGCTTCTTTTTGCCGCAAAGGCACTTCATGTACCATGTTTAATCTTGAAAATGAAATTGGTGTATGAATTGCCTTATGCTTGAAAAATGAGCTCCTAATCATGTTTTTATGCTTTGATATTCATATATCGGGTGCTAAATCGTAGCATGCTTGTCTACCATGAGAAGTCTCATTTTAAGAAGTAGACACATGGCTCGGTGGCTTTAACATGACTTGAGTAGCTTGTGGGCGTTTATAATGATCTTGTGATGAGAATTTGTGATCTTGCATAACCTTTGGATGATCTAGTGCCTTTGTGTTCAAATTGGTATAGACATGGTCTTGCTCATGAGATGACTATTTCTTTGTGAAAATTGCTTAAAATTGCTATTAGCCATGTCACATGGTTATATGTCTCTACCTTCTTGATGGCAATGTGCTAGATACACCATGTCTACTTTGCTTGCTCTATGTCTCATTTGTAGTATTTTGTTGTGCTCCTTGTATATCTGAGAAGCTTGGTAGATTGTATATGTGCTTTGACATGCATTTTTCATGAAAACAAAGGAAGAGGTTCATATACCTTGATTCTTGCGTTGTCAACAAGGGGGAGAGTTTTGGGGAGAATTTTCATGGAATTTTCATGCATTGGGAGTTTTTGTGGAAAATGGGTATGCATTTGTGAGATATTGCATGCGAGGAGAAAAATTGAGAAGAGGAGGTTGCATTTGCTCAGGGGGAGTTTGCATTTGTGCAGGGGGAGCTTCTTTTGTTTGCCTAAGTTTTGTGCTTTGAGGTGTGCTCATTGTGAGCTTTGTTTTGTCTCGGCTGTGTCGAGCCGTTGCCCTTGTCTTAGCGGGCCAAGACTTGGATTGGCGAGTGATCTTGTTTTCGCTTGTTCTTTGGATTTGGATCACTTGCTTTGGAGGTTTGTGTTCGTGGTTGTTTTCTTTTCTTTTTCTCTATCACGGTTACTATGGGTGTTGTCAATGCACTCATCAAGGGGGAGATTGAGGACCAGGTGTGTCCGAGGACCAGTGGAGGGTCGCTCCTTAGTGATGAGTGATTGACAACGTTGTGTGGACTGATGCTTGGCTAAGTGTGCAGGTACAGGTTGCGGCCTGACTCGTGTCGGTGCAGGTGAAGAACAAGCGTGAAAGGCCTTAGCCGTGGCGGCCTCCGGGTGATGGAGTGGCAAGTAGGCTTGGTTCGATGGACCCGGTGGCCGATGGGGTCAAGTGCGAGCCGTGCGGTGCAAACTGGCGGGCTGAAGTTGTGAACATGGGCCGGTGCAAGGTAGCGGATGAAGCCCGAAGCTTGCACGCGGGGTTTGGTGGTTTGCCCACAAAACCATCGGTGGACGGTTTCTTGGTTTGGGCCTCAAATCCAAGCCCGGAGGCCCGAGGCGACGGAGACGGTGATCCGGGAGCTTCGGGAAGCTTCGAGGCGGAGGGCACGTGGCGTGATCGCGGGGTTTGCGTCGAGGTGAAGCGAAGCCGCGGTGGAAGCGTGTCCGTTCGATGAAGACTTGACCAAATTGCTCCTGAGGGGTTGTATCTTCATTTAAACAGTAGGGGTAGCGTGGTCATTTACCTCCCTCCGATGGACTTCGTATAAATAGCGGAGAGGTGGATGGCATCTCTCTCTCTTGGACTCTAGGGTATTCTCCCCCGGTAGATTTCTCTGAACTGCTTCTTTTCCCTCTAGATTCCTTAGGCTAGACTCTTGTACAGAATCTGACCTCTGGATGTATGGAAGCATTCGGCGTCCTGGTGATCTCCTAGTCCCCTGTGATTTTCGTGTCATTTTCGGGGCTATTTTTGGGGGGTTTCGTTCTTCACTCGATTCGTGATTTTGGGGGTGTTTCTTCACGGATTTCTTTGAGGGGATCATGGGTGGATGCATTGCGCATCTTTGTGTGTGATCTTGACCCCTCAAACGCTGTGGAGAGCCTTCGATTCATGCGTTTTTGGTTGGTGCCCGAGTTCATGATGGTGGTTCGTGAGATCCGCGATTCCCGGTGATTTAGTGGCTTAGGAGTCGAGATTTTTGGGGCATAGCTTCCTCTTGTGTTGCTTATCATCTCCCCCAAATCTTGTCTTAAGAGCTTTAGCCGTTTGGGAGATCCGGTGATGGAAAGGTGGAGTTGACTCCCGAGGTCGGGCGTTTTTCTGCTCTGTTCGAGCCCGGCGGACTGTCCGCGAGTCCCGTGCGGACTGTCCGCGAGGCATAGACAGCGCAGCTTTTCTTCGTGTTCTTCGATTGTTCTTCGCGTGGTTCGCTTCGATCCTTTGGCTCCAGGCTTTTGTTTTGCAGATGGTTCGCAGACCGTCCGCGAGGTCCTGGCGGACTGTCCGCGTTGGCCGGATTTGTGTCTGGGGTGTGGCGTCCTTTTGTCTGGGGTCTCCAGTGATTTGGCGGACCGTCCGCGGTGCTCAGTCAGACCGTCCGCATGAAGAGGATTTTCTCCCAAACTTTCTGTTAGCTCCTGTGTCTATTTCGGACTGTCCGCGCCTGCCCGTCGGACTGTCCGCGGCAGCCTGGCAGACCGTCCGTCCTGGACGCAGAAACTAGCTCGAGTTGATCGGTTCCTTTGATTCCTCTCTTGTGCTTCCGCGTGTGCTTCAAGGAATCGTTCCTAAGACTTGTGGTTGATCCATAACCTTGTTGTCTTGGCGATTGGTGTTTGATTTGATCCATCTTTCGTGAGTGCTCGGATTTGAGTGGGGTCTTGGCCGAGTTCTTTCCGAAGAATTTTTATCGGCTCCCATTCACTCCCCCCTCTCTGGTAGCCCAATTCGGTCCTTCAATTTATACAACAGAAAAAGGTTTTTAATAAAAATATTCTGCTGATGTCAGCATGACGTCAGCTATCAGCGGTTAGTGGGCCGTTAATGAGCCAAAAGTGTTAATGGGCCGAAATCGGCCCAATGGACGTGGCCCAACAGGGCCCAGTGGACCAAGTCCAGAAAACACCCTCCAACTCCCGTTTTACCCCGCGGTGGTTAGATGGGCTGTCACCAGGCCTTAATGGGCTAAGGCCCAAGCAGTGGCCCGTTGCTCGTTCCTAGCGTCAGAAGTCTGAATCAGACCCTCGAACACCTCAGGCCGGTGCACCGGCACTCCTAGAACTCAGCTGGGGTTCACCGATGCTGCCTGTCCGTGGCGCAGCGGCGGCACGGCGTTCAGCCGGGACGGTGCGCGGCGCGTCGGTGACGGCGCTGCGGAGTTAGAGGTTACGGCGGTGCGGCGTGACGAGGTTAGCACGGCGAGCTTCCTAGCGCGGCCAGGACCTGGATTAGGACCTTTACGGCCGACTCGGCTCGACGCGGCGGCGCGGCGAAGCAGAGCTCACGCGCGCGGCGGCGGTGCGGAAAAAGCGAGGCGCTACGGAAACGAGGTTAAGTCGGGTGATGCCAAGATCCTGCTCTGGGGTGCGTTAGGCTGTGGTGCGCGGCTGGGCTAGCGCGCGACACGGTCGGCGTGCGCACACCAAGGTGCGGCGCCATGGAACCGCGGCGGGGCACGACGGCAAGGTGTTTGTGGCCGAAGCCTTGCCGGTGCGTGCGCGGGTGCATGATGGCTGGGTTCTACTCGCAGCGGCGAAGGGATCCTACAGAAAAGGCGGCACGAAGGCCGGACAGGGGCTAGCAAGACGACGAGCTCTCGACTCAGGCACGGAGCGACGGCCGGCAGCGCAATGCTGGGGTGCGCTCCCACAACTCAGGCAGTTCAAGGGGGAGATGAGAGAGAAGCAGTGTGGCGGCTCACGTTGGGGCGACAGTGAAGACGTGGCCGGCCTGGTGAAGACGGCGACGAGGTGTAGGTGTTCACGGCGGTGACGCGGTTCTCCTCGGCTTCCTCTTCCGCGACGGTGTTCTGGCGCGGCGTGGCTTCTCCTCGAACGGCAACGGCTTCAGCGCTTTGACACGGACGGCCTCCGGCTTCTCCCGACGCGGCAGCGCCGGTCTCTTCTTCTTCTCCCCTCCTCTTCCTTCTCGGCTCCCTCCTCCTTCTCCTCCCTCTCTCGGCAGCAGAACATGGGAAAGGGAAAGGGGGAAACCCCAACTGGGTGGTTGGTTGGCAATTGGGGCTTCGCCTCGGGCTATAGGGTGCGCAGGATCAAGGGGACACGCGACCGGCGCGGGACGCGGCTGTCCCCCTTGCCTTGGTGCCGAAGGCGCGACGCGGCGGGTGGATTGGCGAGCAAGGCTCGGCGCGCGGGAAAAGCAGGGACGCGGTGTCAAACTAGTGAATCTAGGGGCGGAGTGCACGAGGTGCTCGACCTAGGAGTGCGCGCGGGCCTCGGCGTGCGTGCCAGCTCGGCGGAGCAGCCATCCCATCGCGCGTGCGGGGGCGCGGCGCGGTGCGGCGCACCGGGTTGGAGAAAGGGGAGAGAGGAAAGAGATGACGGGGCGTCCCACCTGCCAGTGACTCGGCGACAGCGGGCTGTACTGGGCTGCTATGCGGGCCGGCCTGTTGGGCTGCGCGAAAGACAAGGGTGTGCGAAGGGTCACGGGCGAAGAGATCAGGGTCCTCCGGTAGACTTCGTCGTGAGTTAGCAGGCCAAGTTAGGAGTTAGGAGTTGAAAATAGATTTGAATTTATGTATATCTTTACTATTTGAATTTGAATTATTTCAAATTCAAAACACACTCAGATAAATCCAAATAAAATCCAGAAAAAATCCAACTCACATATTTATACCATAATTTGAATTTATATTTTTATATTGAGTTATATTTGGAGAGAATTTAAGGGAGAGGCTAGCAACTTGGTTTAAAATTTGGTAGCACTCAACAAATATTAAAAAGTTCCAATTTTTTTAGAAAATCGCACCTTGCAAATTCTGGGTTGTTACACGCAGCCTCGCCGGCCTCCGCCGAGTGCAGGCTGGACCGTGACGGCCACCGCCGCTGCCCACGGGGTAGAGCTCCCCGTGTGGGCCATGGTCGGCTCTGAGGAGAGGAGGGGAATAGGAGGTGGCTGGCGATGACGGGGGAGAGGTGAGGAGTCGGTGATGGGGTATGAGAGGAGAGGGGATGGGGCGGCGGCAGGGGAGAGGAAGGGACACACAGGAGATAGGAGACAACATTGCACGACGCGGGGGGAGGAGACGGCGGCGGGTGGTTGCTGGTCGGGGAGAAGGAGGGGGAGGGGTAGGGTTTGGCTGGGGGTGGAGGCGCTTATATATGTAACTAGTTTAATGCCCCGCACGTTGCTGCGGGATGTTTGTGTTCGTGACAGCTATGAAATTACGTGCACAATGTATATATGCGTAAATGAAAAAATGAAGAAGACATTAGTAGGATGAATATATGTGATGTCTATGAAACAATGGATGGCATGCCAATTTGATAAGTACAGAGTACTTAGTCCAAAGATCAGTACTGCTACATGATAGCAATTTTGTTCATGAATGATAGTAAAAGTAGTAGAAAACAAATTGTAGCATATTGTATGTGTAGCTGCTCTCTCGCTAGTAGACCAAAGGAAGCTAATAGGAAACCAAACTAACCAAAATCACAGATTATTCAAGTCTAGAGCAGATAGCTTTTTTCCCACATAGCGGGCCAGATGTTCACATATTCTTGACCAACTAAATACGTTTCTGACATGAAATCAGCAGAAAGAACGATTGAAAATCAGTATATCCAGTTCTGAGATGGGGAATAATTGTAGCACTGAATTGAGCATTCCTCCATCATTCAACCCCAGAGTGGTGGATTACTAAATCTTAACAGCAAAATGATGGTGGAGTACACAATTCAGTCCGTTCTCGTGGGAGTAGGCAGCGTACCTGTTCTACTCGTCGTCCTTCAGGACGTGCTCCCTGGAGGCCGGTGTGGCTGCTGCTGCCGCGGCGGCGGGGCTTCTCCTTCTCGCCGGAGCATCTTCTGCATATCATTGACCCGCATCCGGACGATGCCACCGACCACAACTGTAGAAGAAATCAGCAAATAATCACCGGGCACCGGCCTCAATGTGGACGATTCAATAGGCGACAAGCGAAGATGAACGATACGTATGAGTATGACAGCTTCAAATTATCGGAGTGAGGGTTCGGCTCTTCATGTGCCATCTCTTCATCTGCCAACAATTAATAATGAGAATGATTTTCAAACTTTCAGCCCCATGAACTCCCTACACAAGGTATCAGACACATTTCCCCTCAAACTCATTCCATACTTCAAAAGATTTGGAAAGCTGAATCCATTCCACCCTTCCTTAAAACTTTTGTGTGGCGCCTGATTAGAAGAGCTTTAGCTACTGCTGAAAGAGTGGGGAGATACTCCACTCACATAGATAACCATTGCACTCATTGTGGTCAGGTTGAGAATGATGTTCACCTTTTCTTCTTATGGCAGTTACCCATGCAGGTTTGGAATTTGTCACCATTTTCTGTACCTCTACACTTACTAGACCCCCAAGAAGATGGAGTGCAAATTGCTTTACCTGCTCTCATTTCGCCTAACCCCTCTGAAACCTCTCTTCTTAATTTCCTTTTCACTTCATGGTATATCTGGAAAGCCTGAAATGATCATCATTTCCATAGCAAAACATGGACTGCTTTTCAGATTTGCAGGGCAGTCGAAGCTCACAAGCAATCACACTTATCAGCTATGCAGGAAGCACAACAACCGATGCAGCAACAAAATACAAACCCTTCTCCTCCTCCCACTTTGGTTTGCAGGGATGCTGTCAGTACCATGAATCCACAACATATGTTGCCAATTCCTTCAGGAATAACATGCTATGTTGATGCATCCACCTCTCTGGATCTCAATCATCCATCTCCAAGAAGAGCATGATTGGGAATTTTCATTGTTAATTTGCAGGTACAACCGGCTAACACATTCTACATCAAAGCAAGTCTAGTAGAATCACAGACTGTCCTCTCTACAGAGGCGATGGCAATGGCTCTAGCAGCTGATCTACTTCACAAGATGGACTTCCAGCATGTCACCTTTCGGATTGTGCTCAGTTGGTAGATTTTCTCAATTCATATGATCATTCTGATTCTGCTGACTAGAGGATGAAGGTGCACACATAGTTGTTTGATGATGCCACTCTGAACCGGATGCCTCAAGTCATCAAGATAGATAGGAACCTTAATAGTACAACCCATACTTTAGCCTATTCTTCTACTGTTGTACAACATCAAAATTATGTTCCTACCTGCTCCCATGAGCTTCTTGCTGCTAAGTTAATGAAAGTTTGTTTTTTTAAAAAAGAGATGTTGTCCTAGTAACGAAGAGGTTGTTGTGGTGAGTAAATTAAGAAGGACCCTTGAGCTCCTGTGCCAGTAAATAAGAGGTGCCATGTTGAGCAAAGAGTGGGAGGATAGCTAGTTGATGTGGAGGTGTGTGGGGATGATGCAAGGATGACGTGGCACGCTGAGAGTTGAGAGAATGAGTTAGTGGGGTGCTCTTATATAGTTTTGTATGATTACAACGTATCTGGTCCATCGGATCTCGAGATTGATGGTTGTAGCGAACATGGCCTTATTGCTGAATGTTTGAGTATGATTTTGGTGATTCATGACAACATGATCTATGGGACTAACCTTGTTGTTGAGCATGTCTTTGTAGACATTTTTAGGTCCCATGGATGCAACCACAATCAAAGTTAACATACCATGAGCAAGTTAACATACCATGAGTAAAGCATAGCAAAAATCCAGAGTTAGTATATATTTTAAAGGTCTAAATGGTGGTATGTTAACTACAAGTGATGAAAAGTTCAAAGAGAAGCAAAGCAGCCAAAAGACATTGTCGGATGAACCGACGGCACCTAGAAGAAGGCGTCGGTGCAAGCGCTAGATGAACTGGTACACTGCGTGAAGGATGAACCGACGGTCCATTGTGGGCACTGTCGGTCCATCCCCTGAATTATTCTATTGAAGACAGAGAGGTGCTGGTGCGGGAACCTGTAGGACCGGATGAACTAACGGTCCATTGGTGGGCACTGTCGGTCTATCTGATGATTTATGGAATCAAGACTGAGATGTTTTGGCCATGGAGTCTTCAGCACTGGATGAACCGACGCACCGTTGGATGAAGCATCAGATGATTGGTGTTAGCAGGAGTCTGAGGTTGAAGGCAACGGCTAGTAGCACCGGATGAACCGGCACCCCCAAAATGTATAGCATCAGATCATCCGATGGTACTCAGAAAAGTACTAGCTGTTGGAGGAACGGTTCTATGGATGCTTTGGGCTATTTATACCCCTTCCACCCTGCCATTTGAGGTTGCTGGAGTGAGCTGAAGTCCAGAGGAGTGCAAGACACATTGAAGATCACATCCATGCCATACTAGTGCTTAAGTGAACATCCAAAGGCTTTGCACATGGTTGGTGTGTGTGCTTAGTGCTAGGTTTAGCTTAGAGCTGAGTGAGTGCAAGGTGTGCCTACCTTGTGAGGTGATTCTTGAGTGGATCAAGTTGTACAAGGTGCGCCGGAAGCCTTGGGGCCTAAGTGGCTCTCCGGCAAACGTCTTCGACCCTCCGGCTTGGTGTGAAGCGGCGAGGACACTTTGTGCGGGGGACGTGGAGACCCCTCCCTTGGTGGAGAAGCTCCTTAGTGGAGGCGGCATCAAGGTGACTAAGGGTGCTTGGTGAGTGCCTTCGTGGCGAGCCTTTGTGGCTAGTCAAGTGATGCTCTTAGGAGAGACTTGGTGACTGAGAAGTAGTACTCCTGTGTAGAGTGCTTCAACAACGTGAACTAGGGGTGGCTTAGTGCCTACCGATACCACGGGATAAATCGCTTGTCAAGAGTTTGCTTCCTCTCATCCCTCTTTACGTTTCCGCTTTACATTCTTGCAATCCTTACTTGTCTTTACTTTCCTAAAGTAGTATCTTGCTAGGATTGGCTATAAGTTGCAAAACTTATTTTGGGATGAGGGTTTCACACTAGATCAACCTTAAATTGCACATCTACATAGAAATGATCTAGTTTACCTTATGCATAGTAGTGGAAACCATAGGTTAAGGTTTTAAGTTGCCTAATTCACCCTCTCCCCCTTTTAGGCTACGAGCATCTGATTCCTTACAACGGTCCATAGTGAAGAAGGATTTATTTTCCATGTGTCACCCCAAAACACACACAGCAAACTTTTTTACATGAATGATAATTCTGTAATTACATTTGATATATTAAAATTATTAAACAGTTTCAAAAAATATCAAAATTTTACATGAAACAACATATGTTGTTTATTGCCTATAGAAAAATTTTGAAGTCAAATCAATTTGATCATCACTTTCACTTCAAATCTAACAGCATCCTTCTCAACTCTGTGATTCTTCTCCGGAGATGTTTCCATTTGTAAACATCGTACATGATAAAATTGTGAAACTCACTTAATTTTTTTACCACAGCCTCCACATCTGTTACTATGAGATATTGATAGATCTCGTAACTTTAAGACTTACATTTGCATTTTTTAGAATTTTAAAACCATTCGGACAAACGGTCGTGGTCGTGTTTCCTGGTCGAGATGTTAGAAATTTCTTTTGATTTCACGGGAAAGACCTTAAATTTGGATAAATAACATGAATATTATTTTTCACTCATTTTATTCTATTATTTTAATCACTTGCTGTTCAAATTTGATTTGATTCAAAAATTATTTGAAATGTAAATAATTAGTTAAACAAATCAAACAAGTACAAAAACGCACCAAAGTTTAACATGGAGTACCATATGTATGTGGAGTGGGAAAAAAGTTTGGAGGGAAGAAGACAAATTTTTTTGTATGCTTTGCCGTGTGTCTCCAAAGACGCACGACGATGTGTAAAAAACAAAGCACACAACAAACTATTACTTCGTTGTGTGCCAAAAAAGACACACGACAATGCATAACGGCCGCATCTAATGCTAACGGTCGCTGCCCGCGGAGCTGGAGCTGTTACTCACGGAGGTGGGGAGAGAATAAAAAAATTATTGCTTCGTCATATGTCAAAAAAAGCACACGGCGAACTATTACTTTACCGTGTGCCAAAAAAACACATGACGAAGTTTGACTTCGCCGTGTGTCAAAAAAATACACGGCGAAAGCATACGACGACGAACTATCGAACACCTGGTGAAGTACGGTTTTCCAGTAGTGTGGTATTGATAATTATCTTAAGGCCTTAAAAACATACGAAATGTATATGGCACATTGCGAAACAAAGGTACGTGTTGCATATTACAATTTACAAAACAAGGGTGCTTTTTATTTTTTGTGGAATGGACATCACATTGAGAACTTGATTTCAAACACAAGCAACAAAAGTAGAACGTACACATGTCTTTATTGAAAAATTGCTGCGGTATAGTAGTGAGATCTGCGGTGCACATGTAGCTGATGGCCTGGTGCAGTGGGTACGTTCTACTACTTGAGGCTTTCCAGGAACCGGGTCCCTTCGTCCAGTGCTCTGAAGTTGCCCTTCGTGTACTCAAGTTTTCCGATGGAATTATAACATGCCCGCGTCTCGTCTTGGATGCACGCACATTGCTGGTGGTGTGTGCGCGTGTTCTACTTCTTGAGGCTGTCCAGGAACCGTGTCCCTTCGGCCACTACTCCAAAGCGGCGCTTGCCGACGTTGCCGTACTCAAGCTTCCCGATGGAATCGTAGCGTGCCGCCTGCGCCTCGTCTCCCCCGAGAAGCTCCGGCAGCGGCGTCACCATCCCATCAACAGAAGCATCCTGGAACAACACGACGGTGGTCCGGCATTTCTCAGTGTCCGGGACCACTCTGTGCTCGACGCTGACGTAGGCGCCATTGGTGAGGACCTCCAGGATGTCGCCGACGTTGACGACGAAGGCGCCCGGGAGCGGTCGCACGGGGAGCCACCTGCCACCCCTCCTGATCTGCAGACCCGGCGTGTCGTCGGCGTGCAGCAGCACCGCCAGGCCCAGCCCGTCGGTGTGCGCGCGGATGCCCAGCACCTTCTCCTGGTGCCGGCACGGCGGGTAGTGGTTCATAATAACACTCTGCTGCCCCTTTTCGACTTCCCCGCTGAAGAAGGCGCCCAGGAGCGTCTCCTGGCTGACGCCAAGGTCGATCGCCATGAATCCGAGCAACCGCCTTTCGAGGTTCGTGATCTCCGTGGAATACTCGTCAAGCGCGTCCCTATTGGAAATTTGGAATCGAATAATGGATGAGGCAGAAGATTAATTAGACTAGGTGATTAGTTAAGAATCGAACAATTAAAGAGAAAACTGAAACGAGGAGGCATTATAACGGACAGGAGCCACTGACCTAAATGATGGCGGCCACAGCTCCGGTTTCCTGCCATGGACTGGCTGCGTGACGAGGATCACGCACTCTGCCCAGTCCAGCTTACCTGATCAGCGGCTGAAATGGTAGCCGTACCCTTGGAGCCTTATGTCGTCTGGTGGAATCGCTATGGCGTTCTTGCTTTCCAGTGGCAACCTGAAGAACTCTGCTGCGTTGCCTTTCATGCGCTGTATCACCGCTTCGTCCACTCCATGGCTCGTCAGCTACGACAGATCGAGGAGTTACCATAGTAGTATAGTTCATAAGTAGACGACGACCATAACAGAAAAATCGATGCTGACCTGAAAGAAACCCCAGTCTCTGCATGCAGAGCCAAGCTTCGCCATCTCCGACGCCGACAACTCCGGATCAAGAAGCTTTGCCATGTCCACCACCGGCAGCTCGAACGTCTCATCATCGCCGACAATGACCGCGCCGGCTGCCTGGATCTCGTCGGTTTGGATGAACCTCTCGGGGATCTGCTGCTTGACAGAGGCCGCGGCGGCCTCCGTGATTGTCTCCCTCCTGATGACGGCTGCAGCATCCATTGCGCTCCGCGTTACCGCTGATGAGTACCTGTTAATAATTGGGCACGAGCAGACAGGCGCTGCTCGATTTTATTGCTGAAAGGTAGAAGGGGATTAAGCTTATTAAAATGTGGTTGTGTTTAAGATACAATTATTAATTGGATGCGCATCTAATAAAGAAGAGTGCGCTAATTTGTCCCGTTTGGGCCGTGGCTCGCGCGGAGATTTTAGTACTCCAGTTATATACGATGACTGACAAAAGGATGCATTAGAGCATCGCTAGCAGAATCATCATTTTAGACTCTCTATGTGAGTTTTCTTAAAGGTTTCACTTTATATTGAACAGTTCAATTCAACAGACTCTAAAATCCCTCTGCACATACTGATGCATGAGTCCAACACGTCATCCACTCATCCCACACCGCAAGCCAATTTGGATTTGCTAGCGAGGGGGGCCAATTTCTATAGCCGGATGCCTTGACGAGTTGGATGGGCGGATGACTAATCTGTTGAAGAGCTATTTTGGTGTTGAGTAAATAAAATTTAGCTTGACGAGCTATTTAACTAGTCTTTTGAAGTTGTTTTTATTTTTTAAACTATAAGCCAGATACTATATCATTTTAAAACAAAGTGTCAGAATATAAACACGTTAATGAGACAATGCTACAAACAGGACATTATCATGAAGAAGAGTGCATCAGTTAATAATTGGATCCGCATCTACTGAAGAAGAGTGCGCTACCCATTTGGCCTGTGGCTCACGTGGAGATTTCAGTACTCCAGTTATGCAGAATGACGACTAACAAAAGGATGCATTGTTTTCTAAACTTATAAGCTAGATAACTGATGAGAGGATGCTACAAACAGGACATGATAATAGTCTGTGTGCTCGAAGCCAAAGCTGAAGTGCTGTTCCCAAAAAAAAAAGAGCTAAAGATGAAGATGCTCCTAGAGGTAGGTTTAGACGCTTGGTTTATTGGGATATATAATGAAGAGACACATATTTTAAAGCTTTAAATTAAGCATATCAAAGGTACATTGCGCAATACAACTTAGGAAACACGGATCCCGAAAAGTTTTTATAACTGGAAAATGGAGAGCGGAGATCGTATTATTGAGAACTTAATTTGAAACACAAGCAACAAAGAAGCACACGTCTTTTTCTTTGAAAAGTTGATTCGGTGTCGCAATTTTGTATGGTGAGGAAGTTCTACTTCTTGAGGCTGTCCACTTCTTGAGGGTGTTCACAATCCGTTTCCCTTCGGTCACAGCACCGACGTGGCTCTGGGTGTATTCAAGCTTTCTGATGAACATTATGTAAGAAACCAACAAAGAAGACATCATCATTGAAAACGTAGTTTTAAGGGGCGTCTCCAATAATCTTTTGGAAACATTTGTTAACAACCAACATCTCCAATATCCGCTAAAAATGGTAGTAGTTAACGTGCGTCTCCTTTCACTTCGCCTTTTAAGGAGACACTTTTTAACAAACACACGTTTCCTTTGTGGTTTCTTAAAGAAGACGTGTTTTTGGAAAACACGTTTTCTATGATGGCTACACTATTGGAGACGCTTTGTTAGAAAATGTCTCCTTTGTATTTCCTAAAAGGAGACGTGCTTTGGTTAGCACGCATCTCCTTTGTTGACGGCAATATTGGAGACGTTGGTTGAGATTACGCATCTTCTATGACTTTGTTATAGCAGACACTCGTCTAAATCAGGCGCGTCTCCGCTTAGGGGCTCTGGCAACCCTACGGCTCGCCATGACGACACAATGCTAGGTAGTGGTGGGCATTCGGTTTTAACCGACTATTCGGTTTTTCGGTTTTTCGGTTGATTTTTTCCCAAGCTCTGGCAGAAAATAATGAAAGTTAGAGCTAGATAGTGTTAGTAAAAGCACACTATTGCATAAAAGGGAACGTATGGATAGAATTATTACTCTTGAAACATATCTTGAAGGTCCAAGTATTTGTTCGGATCTCTTCTCAATGAATCAAAGACATGGACGTTGCTTCTGTTGACATCAATTATGAGAAGAATCCAGTGGAAACTGTATATACATGGAAGCTCAAAAGATTAGAACTAAATAATGTTAACTAATATAAGATAATTAGAAATGCGAACCCTTAGTAATTAAGATGGTAATCACACTTACTCGAAGTTGTAAGGTAGAAGTATCAAATCCTTGTAATGCAAATTACACAAGGTCCTTAGGATTGTTTTGAATGTTGTTTCTGGTTGGAGCTTTACTTGATCTTGATTAACTAAAGATGGGTCCATGAAACCTATTCGTTGGTAACCCTTCTTCCGCATGTTATGCATTCCAGGCTACAGAAAATAAAAGACAAAGTTAATAATTAGAGTATGCATTAATTTGTTAATTAGGGTATGTATTGCACCGTCACTTATAGGCACCAGGCCATGACAAGATCGGTATTCAAGGAGTCAAGATGGTAAATTTCATAAATATACTTGAATCGCAGCCAGACCAACTTCTCGCCTTCACCAGCAAAATCTCCTGGTTGAACAAGCATGCCAATCATCTCCAGGCCCGCCTTAGACGTCTTCATGTAGAAGTCATGCAATCTGCGCATCTGAGTAGGGAGTTTCTTCACCAACTCAGGCCTGACAAAAGATTTCACATGCTCGTAGTGCCATCTAGGTACGAAGTTTTTGTCCCGAGGAGGTGATTCGTGGCCGAGAACATATTGTAGTGGGAGCCCTGTTGCTTCTTGCATTTGAATGACATGCGCTAGTTGTTCTGTGTCCATAAGTGCAAGAGCTCGTTCAGTTGCAGTGAGGCTGGAGGCGACGTAAGTCTGTACTCCCGACGTCGACGCTTCTGTTGTCTTCTTCATTGAAGGCTCTTTCGCTGACATCAACGTTTGTGTTGCCTTCTTCGTTGAAGGCTCTTTCGCCGACGTCGACGTTTGTGTTGCCTTCTTCGTTGAAGGCTCTTTCGCTGACGTCGACGTTTGTTTTGCCTTCTTCATTGAAGGCTCTTTCGTCGACGTCGACGCTTCTGTTGCCTTCTTCTTCTTCTTCTTCCTATAATCCTGTGGCATCGTCGACCCCGGTACTTGGTCGATGTAACTATTTGGTGACCCTCCTTGTCTCTTCTTCTTTAGGGACTTGTGCAGCGACCGGTCATAATCACTTAGTATGGGTTTTATAATTTCTTGTCTCTTTTCTGCTTTCTTCTTCTCTATGAAAGCTTTGAGTTTCTGCGGACGATCTTTATTCTTTTCTGCTTCTATTTCTTCGAGCAATTTTTGTTTAGCAGCCTCTTTATTCCCTTCAATCCACACCTTGAGTTGCTTAACACACTCCGCCTCATTTTCTGATGCTGTCATGTCATATGGCAGCTTCCTTTTAACAGGCAGCTTTTTCCCTTTCTTCTTCGGGGGATCCGAATTTGGCACGGGCATAAACGCGGTAGATTTTGATCGGGACCGCCTCTTGGCAGGCTTTGGTGAAGGCTCCTTTGGTGGTGATTGATGCTTTGGTGGTGATTGCTGACGATCGCCATCGCTCGCGGTAGGAGAATTCCCCCGTTGTGGAGACGGTGAGCTCCAATGATTCGGCGACGACCGGCCCGGTGACGGCCCGGGAGATGGTGGCTGCTGCTCGGCAACACTCGGAGGGATCGGTGGCGGCATGTTAGGTATTATGATGTAACGTTTGGGCCACAATTTGATACTGTGAAGCGCATCGTGGAGTGTCCTTTCCCCGTCACCTCCTTGGATGTCTAGCTCTATGTCGTTAAACTTTGGGTCAACAATCTCCTCCAAACCAACTGAGGCGTAGCCAGCTGGAATCTCCATGCCGTGGCTTGTACGTCCCGGGAGATGTGCTAAAGCCATTCCGTACACCACCTATATATATGTAGAGAAATGATGAAGTTATTAAATGCTTGATACATGCATCAAAGGTTGAGATAATTGCACGTATAATCAGGTTTATACCGTCATTGTGATGTTGCCGATCGGCTTGTGCAGCTTACATGCGGTGCGCTGACAGAGTTCATCCACAGGGTACCGTTCGTTGTCCTCTACTTGAACTTCTTCTTGGTTTGCCGCCCTTTGTTCTTCGGGGGGCTCTGTGGAAGCACAGCTGCTTTTGTGAGAGGAAGGGCTAATGACGGGATCCACCGGTGCTTGGGGCAGTGCTCCGGTAGGGGTGATCTGAGCTACCGCGGTGGCCACTCGTCGTTCAATCTCTGCATTCATACATTCTTCTTGATCTTTAAGTCTCTGCTCCATCATTTCACGCCACCGTCCCTCTTCACGCTCCCTTCTTCTTTTGCGGCTTCTATAGGTGTCGGCGCTTCCCTTGAAAGCAAACTTCCACGGGACTACCCTGTAGCCCCTGCAACGTCCTGGGTGTTCCGGATTCCCGAGCGCAAAAGTGAGCTCATCCATGTCTTTGTCAGGAACCAATATGCCTGCTTTGATGTCTTCATTCTTTTTTATTATCTCATGTGCCACCTCCCGTAACGTGGGTGGGAATTCGAGGGAACCATCATCAGGGTTCAATCTTCCACCGCGGGCATAATACCAATTCTTCGATCGTTCTTCCCAGTCAAAGACCGCTGGTACGATACCTTTGTTGAGGAGGTCTTGTTCAATCTTCCGCCACTTGGGTGCTGCAACCGCGTAACCACCGCGACCAAGACGATGGTTGTAATCCGTCTTCTTACTGGCACTTTTCTGAGCTCGTGCGCTCTTGTTGGCGAATTCTTCACTATTCTTGTAATCCACAAAGGACTGTCAGTGATCCTTTAGCTTGGGATAATCATCAAAATTTGGAGTTCGATTCTGCTTGATATAATCTCTGTGCAGCTGCTTCTTGAAACTCTGCAATTGAGTTGCCATCTTCGTGAGAGTCCACTGCTTCACAAGGTTTGCGTTCACGCCCGGTGGAAGTGTGAAGTGTTTTAGGATATCATCCCATAACATATTCTTAAGTGAATTCGGAACCACCCATGGATTATCTTCCCTTCCCTTCCATTCTCTATATGATATGGGCACGTTGTCCCTCACAATAGCACCGCATTGGGACACAAACTTGTCCCTGACCTTCTTTGGTTCCCATGGCTGGCCAAGCTCGTTGACTTCAGTGATATGAAACTTCACGTCATGATCGACGATTACTTTTGTACGGTCTCTCTTAGTCTTTTTGCTTGTCGAGATTGAAGTCTACAAGTTGCGGATTTGTTATTCACGCGGGGTTCCAGAATGATATATATACCTCGTTGTTAATGCATTTATGGATTTGTTAATGCATGATATATATACCTCGTTGGAACCTTCTGCAATAACTATGAAAAGGTCTTCATTATTGTCCTCGGCGCGGCTGTCGATGTCTGCGGTGCGGGAGTCGATGTCCGCGGTGCGGGTGTCGATGTCCCCGGTTATGTTGAGGAACGCGTCCGCCTGGCTACGCTCCTCCTCGGTGAAGGTTGGGACCTCGGTATTTGGACCCACAACAATAAGACTCTCCATCAGCCGCTCCTCGTCCTCATTGTTATTCATAATTAGAAATTTCTGAGCACATAAATGATTTTCTGAGCACATAAATGAATTTCTGAATACATAAATGAATTTCTGAATACATAAATGAATTCTTGAGCACATAAATGAATTTCTGAATACATAAATGAATTTCTGAATACATAAATGAATTTCTGAATACATAAATAAATTCCTGAGCACATAAATGATTTTTTGAGCACATAAATGATTTTCTGGATACATAAATGAATTTTTGAATACATAAATGATTTTCTGAGCACATAAATAATTTTCTGAATACATAAATGATTTTTTGAGCACATAAATGAATTTCTGAATACATAAATGATTTTCTGAATACATAAATGAATTTCCTTGCACATAAATGATTTTCTGAATACATAAATGAATTTCTAAATACATAAATGATTTTCTGAGCACATAAATAAATTTCTGAATACGTCATGGCCTAAGTGTCGGGCGGGAGTCGAGCGAGACTACCTAAGTGTCGGGCGGGAGTCGACCGAGTCGGGCGCGAGTCAAGCGAGACTACCTAAGTGTCGGGCGGGAGTCGAGCGAGAAAACCTAAGTGTCGGACGAGGTTGAGCGAGTCGGGAAAGAATCGAGCGTGTCGAGCGATACTACCTAATTGTCGAGCGAGCGAAAAAATACATTTCATCTAAAAACACTAATTAAATTCAAATCTAAATACATATTTCATCTCTAAATACATTTCATCTAAAAACACTAATTAAATTCAAATCTAAATCTCTAAATTCAATTCTAAAATCTCTAAATTCAATTCTAAAATCTCTAAATTCAAATCTAAATTTATAAATAAATTAATTGAAAACATTAAAAAAATTGCTCATGTCAGCCATCAGGGGCTGACGTCAGCAGATCCCCTCACCGGCCGGCAGCGACGGCGGGCTCAGTGGCCGACGTCGACGGCCGGGAGCGGCGGCGGGCGACGGCCGGGCGCGGGGGAGACGGCGGCCGGGTGTGGGAGCCAGCACGGAGACGGCGCCCGGGCGCGGTGGAGCGGGGGCGACCGGGAGCGGCGGCGGCGGAGCGGGGGCGACGGCGGCCGGGAGCGGCGGCGGGCGACGGCCGGGCGCGGCGGAGACGTCGACAGGCGTGGGGACGACGGCCGGGCGCGGGCGGCGTGCGGACGACGGCGGCCGGGAGCTCCGGCGGCGGAGGGCGCGGGGCCGGACGTATCGACGGCCGGGCGCGGGTAGGGATGGCGGGGTGCGGCGGTTCGGCGACGGTGGGGTGCGAGCTGCGACGACGGCGGAGGCAGGGGTGACGGCGGGGGAAGACGACGACGGCCGGCGGAGATCACGGCCGACGGACGACGGCGGGGTGCGAGCTGTGTGAAGTGGAGGAGTTGGCGAAGAAGAGGGGTGGATCCGTGGGATATATATCCCCCTCCTCTTTAGTCTCGGGTCGTAATCAGACCCGAGAGCAAAGAGCCTTTAGTCCCGGGTGGTGATACGACCCGAGACTAAAGGCCCACCTTTTGTCCCGGGTCGTATCTCCACCCGGGACTAAAGGCCCCTTTCGCGCGGGAGGGCCGCAAGGGCAAAATTTCGGCCTTTAGTCCCGGGTGGTGTTACCACCCGAGACTAAAGGACCCCCTTTAGTCTAGGGTCGTAACACCACCCGGGACTAAAGTGTAATTTTTGGCGGGAACTGTTTTTCCCCTCCCATTTCTTTTCTCATTTTCACATTCTATCTCTTTGAAATCACAAAAAAGATAGTAACTTTTACTATTTTTTCGTGCAAAATTATATTTAGTTAAAATATAATAAACTATACTTTGCTATGCAAAATTATATTATAGAGTTGTAAACATTCACTTCCAATTTTCATTTGCAATATTGATGTGCATTCCCAATAAAATTCAATTAAACCGAAAAAAATAGTAAATTAATTCAAAAAAATCTCAAACTTGGTGGGTCAATCTCACATGACATATTCAAGCTTCATAAAAATTTTGAGACCGATACAACACTGCAAAGTGCATGGGCTTCAGAATTGTTAAGACATAAGTGGTATAGACATGGTTCGATGAAAGGTTCTATATAGCTTTGTGAAGCACGTGTACTCCATCTATGTCGAAATGGTCTGAAACTTTTTTGGTTGTCATTTACACTCAAAATATTAGCTCACGCAAGATCTTAGATTTTTCTGATGACTAAATGTATTTTAAGTTTTTTCTTCGTGCTAAAGGAGCTAGAATATTGTGAATTACACATCAATAACTCAAGTATGATTCGGCTTCCAGATAAATTAGACTCCTAAGGCACAAGAGAACTTGTGGCCAAGTTTGCCTCCATTCTGGATCGTTTCAGGGGTGCTCTCAGCTCAACTTTTAATTTCTAGGTGATGTCACACGGAAATTCAATTAAAACGAAAAAAATAGTAAATTAATTCAGAAAAATCTCAAACTTGGTGGGTCAAACTCACATGACATATTCAAGCTTCATAAAAATTTTGAGACCGATACAACACTGCAAAGTGCATGGACTTCAGAATCGTTAACTTGTTAGAGACCAATAAAAGAGTTGATCACATTAGCATTACACAATTGATTTGATCAATAATCATTACGTTACGACATTAATCTCAAGCACGTAAGTACGGTGTCTCTTCACGTCCAAGCAATATGCTTGGGTCAACTTCGACAGCGAACGGAGGCATGCCATCAAACTGATCATAATCATCGGATTGATCTGTTTTGTCCTCGACTCCCACGATTACTCTTTTACCTGGAAGAACTATGTGACATTTTGCCTCTTGTGGTCCTGCTTCTTGGGGATTTTTATTCTTCGGTATGCTATTCATATCCTTGACATAGAAAACCTGATGCACATCTTTGGCAAGCACGAATGGATCATCTTTGAACCCAATCTTGGTAAGGTCCACTATTGTCATTCCATATTCATCTTTCTTTACGCCATTCAGGTTTACCCATTGGCAAAAAAATAGAGGGACGTTCATCGCACCGTACTCAAGCTCTCATATCTCTTCTATGATACCATAATAGCAGGTCTTGCCCCCATCTTTTCCGATGACGTCCATACGGACAGCACTATTTTGGTTTGTGCTTTTGCGATCTTGAGCTCTTGTGTAAAAATTGTAATCATTCATATCGTAAGCTTGAAATCTTTTAATTGTGCTACAAGGTCCCCTGGCTAACAAAGCTAGTTGTGGATGAATCGTTGAGTTTCCGATGAGTTGTTCACTCAACCATGAGGGAAATGTTTCCAAGTGACGGCGTGCAATCCAGACTGGGGATTTGGTTGGATTTTGAGAAGCAATAATCTGCTCGTGTTCCATCCTATACGGAGTCACCAGTGATGATTATTGCAGAACTGTTAGGTGTGCTTTTTGGAACAAATCAGTATTATTGCTCAAACTTGATTTCCTTCCGATGGTACCCTTTCCCTGTAGCCTCCCCTCGTGTTGTGATACTGAAAGCCCAATCGAGTCAATTGTGTCGACAAAATCAACACAAAACTCAATGACCTCCTCAGTTCCATATCCCTTAGCAATGCTTCCTTCCGGACGGGCACGGTTAAGAACATATTTCTTGAGGATCGACATGAACCTCTCAAAAGGCCACATGTTGTGAAGGTATACTGGACCGAGAATAGTAATTTCTTTCACAAGGTGTGCCAGGAGGTGCGTCATAACTTCGAGGAAGGAAGGTAAAAATGCCAACTCAAAGCCGACAAGACATTGAACCGCATCATTCTGTAGCTTTCCTAGCTTGGCTGGATCGATTGCCTTCTGTGAAATTGCATTGAGAAATGCACAAAGCTTTACGACCAGTAATCATACATTTTCTGATAGAACACCCCTCAACGCAACTGGAAGCAATTGTGTCATCAACATGTGACAGTCGTGGGCCTTTAGATTTGTGAACTTCTTCTCTTTCATATTTATGATCCCCTTTAAATTCAACGAGTAGCCAGATGGAACCTTAATACTGTTCAGGCAATCAAACACGCTTTCCTTCTCTTTCTTGGTGAGAGTGTAACTAGCAGGACCAAAGTAATCAACATCATCATCATCCTCTTCCGGATCAGTTTCATCATCACCCTCCCGCGGAACTTTGGGAATCTTATGAAATTCTTTCAGGTCCTCTCGTGCTTCGTTGGTATCCTTCGGGTTACCGTAACAACCCATGAAGCCTAGCACATTCACGCAAAGATTCTTCGTAAGGTGCATCACGTCAATTGCGTGTCAGATCTCAAGGCTACGCCAATAAGGTAGCTCCCAAAATATAGATTTCTTCTTCCACATTGGTGCACGCCCGTTGGCGTCAGTTGGAACAGGTTCACTACCGGCACCCTTTCCAAAGACTACCCTTAGCTCATTTACCATCTCAAATACGGCATCTCCATTAAAATGGGGTGGCTTTATACGATCGTCAGTCTTCCCTTTCCAATGCATCCCTTTCTTCCGTAAGGGGTGATTAGTTGGAAGGAAACAACGGTGACCATTATACATGACCTTCTTATAGTTTTTGAGATGAATACCTTGTGTTCTATGTAAACAGTGTGTGCATGCCCGATATCCCTTGTTTGTCTGCCCAGAAAGGTTACTTAGGGCAGGCCAATCGTTGATGGTTATGAACAACAATGCTCATAGATCGAAGTTCTCTTGCCTATCCTCATCCCACACACGTACGCCCTCTTCCCGCCATAGCAGTAATAGTTCATCGACCAACGGTATTAGGTACACATCAATGTCGTTGCCGGGTTGTTTTGGACCTTGGATGAGCACCGGCATCATAATGAACTTTCGCTTCATGCACATCCAACCAGGAAGGTTGAACATGCATAGGGTCACAGGCCAAGTGCTATGACCACTGCTAAACTCCCCGAATGGATTGAAACCATCCGTACTTAAACCAAATCTTATGTTCCTTTCCCCGTCCTCAGAAAATGTCTTGAATTCTCTATCAATCTTTCTCCACTGAGACCCATCAGCCGGATGTCTCAGCAGGTTGTCTTGCTTACGTTCCTCGGCGTGCCATCTCATCAACTTAGCATGTGCTTTGTTCCGGAACAAACGCTTCAAACGTGGTATTATAGGAAAATACCACATAACCTTTGCCGGAACTTTCTTCGTCTTGTCACGGTGCCCCTGGAGATCACCAGCATCTTCATCTCGCCGAATCTTATAACATAGCGCTTTGCACACAGGACAAGCATCCAAATTCTCGTAATCCTTACCCCGATATAGGATGCAATCATTAGGGCATATATGGAACTTCTGTACCTCCAACCCAAGAGGGCACACAGTCTGTTTTGCTTCATATGTGGTGGACGGTAATTCATTGTTCTCCGGGAGCTTGTCCTTCACAATTTTTAACATCCCTTCAAATGCCTTATCAGACACACCATGTTTTGCCTTCCATTGCAGCATTTCTAGTGTAGTACCAAGCTTTTTTGACCTGGCTTGCAATCTGGGTATAACGGTTTTCTGTGATCTTCGATCATACGTTGGAACTTTGCCTTTTCTTTTTCGTTTTCATAGTCCCTATGTGCATCCAGTAGAACCTGGCCGAGATCATCAGCAGGCCCGTCAGCATGTGCTGGTAACTCTTCTTCGTCAGCATCTTCCATTAAAGTATATGCAAAAGCTTGACCTGCGGCCCAGTCCGGAATATCCTCCTCCTCTTCTTCGTCGTCTTCCATCACAACCCCTCTTTCACCGTGCTTGGTCCAAACCACATAGTTCGGCATGAATCCGTATTTCAACAAGTGGAGGTGAAGTGTGCCCGGGTCATGATAGTCTCTTTCGTTTCTGCAATCAGAGCATGGACGACACATAAACTCACTCGCATCCTTGTTTTTTTCGCCACTTTGAGAAAACCATGCATGCCGGTAATGTACTCCGCTGACCGTCTGTCGGTGTTGTACATTCATTGCCGATTCATCTGCATCATATTAAGTGAAAAATATCCATGTTAATTCTACAACACTATCCCTAGGTATCATTTTCTAACAACTAAATTAATAAATTCTATTTTCTCTAATGTTAAATATAGCTAGCTAAAAGTAAAATTTATATAAAAACAAAAAAAATCTTAGTACAAATGAATGAAAGAAGATAATCATAACAAATGAAAACTACTTATTACCAAATCTAAAGTATACTAATATAAAAACTACATCTCTTAGCTCTTAAATCAAATTTTCTATTTTCTTAATTGTGGCATAAATTTTAAGTATAAAAAATATACACTATCCCTAGGTCTTATTTTCTAATAACTAAATTAATAAATTCTATTTTCTATAATAATAAATAGAAAATTATCATAACAAATGATAACTACTTATTACTAAATCTAAAGTATACTAAAAACCTCATCTCTTAGCTCTTAAATCAAAATTTCTATTTTCTCCTTCTCTAAATCATAAAACAAAATTTAAACATAACAAATGAATGGAGGATGAAGAATAATACCTTAGCAGCACCTTGGAGGTGAGAAAACTCCAAAAATTGATGAGGAAAATTTGGGCAGCACCTCCCAAGGTTTGAGGCGCCATGGAGCTGAGAGGAGCTTGCTCTTTGAGCTCTCGGTGAAAAATGGTTGGGCAGGGAAGAAGAAGGTGCGTGCTGTCGATTTTGTATAGGGGAGGCCTTTTGTCCCGGTTGGTAAGACCAACCGGGACAAAAGGCCTCAGAAATCCGGCCCCGCCAACCCTTTAGTCCCGGGTTGGTTTACCACCCGGGACTAAAGGCCGGCCCCAATCATTGCGCCCGTGGAGGGCTGGCCTTTAGTCCCGGGTTGGTTTACCAACCGTTACTAAAGGGTCGCCCCCCCCCCCACCCAAATGACCCTGTTGTTTTTTAGTTTAATATGTACTAAGGTCTCCAAAATTTGTGATAAAGGCTATTATTAAGGTTTAATCAATACTTTGGAGGTGAGAACCCTAATATTAAGGTTTCCAATAAATTAGTCACTAGCCTAACATCAATACTTAAGGTCTTAACAAAAAATATAAAAAAGTTCATACATCAATACTTAATTAAGGTCTTACAAACATAAAAAGTTCATACATGAATACTTATGGTACGGTCTTAACAAAGATAGAGGGGTGCATCAATGCACGACACATATTTCATACTTCATTCTTCTTCCTTAGATAGTCCATATAGTTGAAGTCTTCGATCTTGAAGTCGAGAACTTCAGCGAAATATGCCAGAGAATGGATCAGTGCACTCTCTATCGCTTCACAATTATGGTCACATGGACTTCCATAAATTTCAAACAGTGGCGAGGAAAACTGATATGTCATGCAAAATGAAAGATGAGCCTGATACTTCCAATCTCTTGTGCGTGTAGCATTTGAAGCTCTGTAAGAAAATCCCACAACATCCATCACTTGCTCTAGAATTGCATGAAAGCTCATTGCCGCAAAGGTTTGACCAAACATATCCTACAGTTAAGAATAATATTATTACGACGCATTAAAAATGCTGAATAAGAAGATTAAAAAAAGTTAAATGGTGCTCCATACCATGTCATCTTCATTTAGCTGACAAAGTCTCTCTGCGGTCGTGGTGACACTTTCTCCTTCCTCGAGTGACTTTATTAGAAAGTTAGAGTAATCTGGCACAAAATACCCATTAGCGTTTAGTTGTTGTAAGCATGCCTGCACGGCGGTCCTTTCATAAGTCCTCCTAACCAGTGCAGGGGTACCCCACCCAACAATCGATACAATTTGGATGGGTTCTGAAGACAGCGAGGAGTGATTTTGTCCTCGAACGGCTATGTCAAACGAGATTTTTAATTGTATGCAATTGTTTGGACCGACAATGACGCATTGTGTAACAAGAGGGGTACCACCTAAATTTTCAACAACATGTGCGAGGCACTGCTTATGATTGAGAACCTGCATTGTATGAAAATAATATTATTATCCGTGTGTAGTACGTAAACATCAAATTTATACAACGAAAGAATATTACTATGTTGGGACGAGGTCCCTGGCTTCGATCACCAGTAGGTAACTCAATCACACCATGAATGAAGTGTATGCCTGGACGACGAGCCAAAGGTGTCCGGTCATCAAAACTGATTCCACGACCGCCGCCATGGCGACCTCCACGGCGACAACCGCGACCAGAATAACTTGCCATAGTTATTCTGGACTACTCTGTAATATATATAAAATAATGCTTAAATAAGAGAATACTTAAATCTATTCTATATAAAAACAAAATATATAAGACCTATTTTCTCATTTTCTAATAACTAAACAGATAAGTGCAAGAGCTCGTTCAGGTGCATTGAGCCCGGAGACGACGTAAATCTGTACTATACCTTTCCTAATCACCCTGATCATTTAGGAAGTACAACCTCACCTCACCATCATATACACGCACCTCGCTCTCCCACTTACAGTACATGGCCAAGCTACAGCCCTGCATTTCCTACCTAGCTACAGCCCAACATCACCGAGCCACGTATAGCCCCAGCTCGTCGGTGATGTTGGACTATAGCTAGCTAGGATGTAAGGCTACTGGTACAGAATGTCTAACCGACTGTATATATGGAAAAAAGAAAAAAAATAAGAGAATGCCTAAATGTATTCTAAATAAAAACAAGAAATACTTAACAAAAATGAATTAAATAGGTAGGTAGTATATTTTCATTTGGTAATGACCATTTTTTAATAAACTAACTTCTAATAAATTAAGCTAAATGTAAAATTAAATGCATCTCTCATCTAAAAGTTAAAATCAATTATCTTTATAGCAAAAACTATAAAATTAGAGGATAAATCCCTATGTGAAACTATGCTTAAAAAAATATGTGAAACTAAATACAATGTTAGCTAAATCTAAAACATCTGAAAACATCATCTCCTCCTACCACCTAAAAATCTAAATCCATATTTTCTCCATTTCTAACCATAAAAACGAAATTTAATCATAACAAATGAAGGAAGAATGAAGAATCAAACCTTAGCAACACTTTGGAGGAGAGAAATCTTCACAAATTGATGACGAAAAAATTGGACATCACCTCCCTAGGAGAAGAACTAGCTAGCTCTTCACAAACTAAGCTCTCGGGTGAATATGAGCTCGGGCAGCGGAAGAAGAAGGGAGGCAGTGATATATAGGCGCACCCTTTAGTCCCGGGTGGATACCACCCGGGACAAAAACTTTAGTCTCGGGTGGTGTTACGACCCGAGACTAAAGGCTCACCCTTTAGTCTCGGGTCGTAATACCACCCGGGACTAAAGTCTGGCGCTAATAATTACGACTCAGAGCCGTTGGACGCCAAGCTTTTAGTCCCGGGTGGTATTACCACCCGAGACTAAAGGGGGGCACAAACAGCCTTGCGAGGCCACGTCGCCCCAAAAGCATTTGTCCCGGTTCCAAATACTTGGGAACAAAGGTCGTTTTTCCACCGGTGTGCCGCCCCTCCTGATCTGCAGGCCCTGCGTGTCGTCGACATGCAGCAGCACCGCCAGGGCTAGCCCGTCGGTGTGCGGGGGGATGCCCAACACCTTCTCCGGGTGACGACAAGGCGGGTAGTGGTTCATCACCATGCTCTGCCCCTTTTCGGCGTCCCCACTGAAGAAGGCGCCCAGGAGCGGCTCCTGGCTGACGCCAAGGTCGATCGCCATGAATCCGAGCAGCCGCCTTGCGAGGTTCGCGATCTCCGTGGAATATTCGTCAAGCGCGTCCCTAGTGGAATCGAATAATGGATGGAGCACAAGATTAGACTGTCTATGCGATTATTGAATCGAACAAAGAAAACTGAAACGAAGATGCATTACAATTAATGAACATGAACACAGACCTAAATGATGGCGGGTTAGTAGGCCAAAGCTCCGGTTTCCTGCCATGGACTGGCTGCGTGACGAGGAGCACGCACTCTGACCAGTTCAGCTTACCGGTCCATGGCTGAAATGGTGTCCGAACCCTTGGAACTTGTCGTCGTCCCCCGGAATCGCTATGGCGTTCTTGCTTTCCAGTGGCAAGCTGAAGAACTCTGCCGCGCTGTCTTTCATGAGCTGTACCACCGCCTCGTCGACTCCATGGCTCGTCAGCTACGACGGATCGAGGACGTGGTGTATCATCATAGCTCATAGAGTAGCAATTGGATGATATTGCCACGATCATATATATGCGGGGAAAAACAGAAATCGATCCTGACCTGAAAGAAACCCCAGTCTCTGCAGGCAGAGCCAAGCTTCGCCATTTCTGACGCCGACGACTCCGGATCAAGAAGCTTTGCCATGTCCACCACCGGGAGCTCGAACGTCTCACCATCGCCGACGACCGCGCCGGCTGCTTGGATCTCGTCTGTTCGGATGAACCTCTCAGGGATCTGCTTGACGGAGTCCGCCCTGAACAAGGTCGCGGCGGCGTCCGTGATCGTCTCCCTTCTGATGGCGGCTGCAGCCTCCATTTCGCTCGGCGTTACCGCTGATGAGTGATGAGTACCTGCTAATAATTGGGCATGCATGGGCGCATGGCGCGGCAAGATTTTATTGGCGAAAGGTAGAATGGGATTAAGCTTATTAAAATGTGGTGTTTGATTTAGATACAATTAATAATTGGATGCACATCTACTAAAGAGGAGTGTGCTAATTTGCCCCACTTTTGTCCCGTGGCTCCCATGGAGATTTTATACTCCAATTATGCGCAATGACGAAAAGGATGCACCCTTTTCTAAACTATATATAATGAGCAAGATAATTCATATAGTAGTTTGTCCTTCTAGCTACCAATAAAGTGTCATAATATAAACAAGATAATGAAATAGTGCTACAAATCACAGTATCATGAAGATTACAATGGTCTGTGTGCTGAAAGCAAAAGCTGAAGTGGTGGTAGAGGGTTCGAGAATGCAATGATTTCTGAAATGGATTCAATGATTGGTGCCACCCACAGCAGTACAACACTCAGCTTTCTTTGCTTTCAAGATGACGACATAAATATGTAATTTAGAATCATGTATTAATTTACTTTTTGACATTTCTATATGATACACATGAAAATAATTAGATTAAGATTTAGGTGTTTACTTTAGATTATTTTCAGTAAGATACATGCAGGTAACTTAGATACAAACATAGAATGACATTTTAAGTTATGCTTTATGCATGAGTAATTTGGATGAAGATTATGGATACTTTAGATTATTTTTATAATATTTTCATAATCATAATTGTAACTTTTACAAAATATAATTGACGAATAACTAATAGTTTGCAGGATTCATGTCTGATGTTTCTGATTTTTATAAGAATTTCTAGAATTTGTCCTTTTCTCCTAGCATGTGTTGTGAGAACTGATGCGGAGTCTCCAATGAAAAAAAATGAAAATGAGACCTTACAAAACTATTACCTTGAGCTACCTCTCACTTGTTAAATATTCCAACACAATATTTATATTATTTGATTATCACAAATTTTAGTTAATAATTACTCTATAAGGTTGGCATCTACATTTATAATACTTTTGACTTTACATCACAAGTATGTGCTTGAATTTGTTTAACGAACCCTAAGTTTGAGCTATAATTTTAACATGAAAAGCTATATTCTCACCATTTTTTAATCTTTATAAATGATAACACACACCAGGTATATACCTTAATTATTATGTCATATACCAATAGTTTAAGAAATAGACAATTTGGAGATCATATTCTGGTGTATATTTGATTCAAATTTAGGGCTACGTCATGCTATTTTTAACAATAGTATACATGGATAGTGCAGATGAAATAAAAAAACAGGAGGTTAATTTAAGTTATTTTTAAATTTTTAGTGATGGGCCATTTAGTTGTAAATTTAATTTAAATTAATTTATAATAGCTAAAGTGGATAAGTTTGATAAAGATTATAATTTACTTTACTTTATTTTATATAATAGTAGAGGTGTGTAATTCAAATTTAGACTTAGGTGGTTACTTTAGACTATTTTCATAATGGCATAGGTTGGGTATTTTTTAGAAAACTAAAAACATTATAGATCCATTGGTTGTGATGATTTAAGCCTAACTGTTGATGGTTAGATGTTTGTTTTAGAATTTTTGAAATTTCTCTCTTTTTTTCTAGAATATTCACCTAGGATCCTAAGTGAGATTAGATAGCACTTGAAATACTGAAACCTTTAGATTGGAGATTTTAATAAGTTATGTTAACAATTTATTTTTGTGCTTTGAAACTAGAAGCTAGCCATCTTTTTTTATAAACCTTTTTTCATGATAGCCTTTTTATCCATGTCTTGTAAGTTTTTATATAAAAAATTCACAAACTTCGATGGGTGTATCCACCATTGGCGGAGCTAGTTGAGAGCCGAGGTGCCCCCCCCCCGTGCTCTTTGGAATTAAACCACTACTGCATGGCTACCAATGCTACTTTAAGCCTGACAAAACTGCTGAAAATATGCATAACTACATGGTAGATGCATGTATGTGTACATCTTTTAGCTAACTTTCATTGCTAAATATGCTTTTCAAGCTAGTAATAATATTTTAATGTACATAATTTGGTAGGCATGCATTTTATTTGTCGATTCTCCTTGAGACCTTGACACATCTGATTGCTTTTTCAATCTAGTTATAATATTTCAATACAGATAATTTGCGCTTGATGAAATTGGCTGCCACTTGGTTCTAATCCTAGCTCCGCCACTGGTATCCACCCTAAACCAAAATAATCTTTTTTTGTGACACACAACCTTTCATATGAGTTTGGACTTTTTTTACAAAGATCCAGTGGATTCTCTATGGCCAACCAATACAAATCATTAGAGACAATTATGACTTGTGGAAGAAAAATTTATAGAAGAAACAGACGACTAGAGAGGGTAAGATGACCAACCTACCAGCCATAGCCCATAGGCCAATTGGTCTAGGGGTTGCTACCCCTTTCACTTTTTTTACAAAAAGCATATCTGGAAAGATTCAACACCTTTTGAAAGATTTCCGACTGATTCCATACTTACAAGTTATTCTGGCGGTTAAAAGAATAAAAAAAAAGTCATGTACTAAGTTCTCATGCTACTTTTTAATGTACACGCTCTTTAGTAGTGGCGTAGAGCCGTAGACACACAGTGCGGGCAGGGGCCAGGCCTCCTATGATACCATCTTTTCACTAAAATTTTTAAAATTCAAATTAAATTTAAAAAGTTAACATTGTTGGCCCCTTATTAACAAAAAAACTTTAGTTTCTGGATCTGCCTCTGCTTTTTGTTAATGTTTTAAAGCTTATTTGGATTGTAATAAAGTGAAAGAAGAGTGACTGGTGAGGAAATTAATTAGTTCATTTTATACTCAATTCCTTTTGTTCCTCTCCGATCTCCTTCTATCAAACAAACTCTAAGTGATTTCCATGTACTGGGGTTTTAATGAACCTTAGTGGTGGCACGGTATACTAATAATTATCTTAAGGCCTTCAGCATATCAAAGATGCATTACACATTACAATATATACAAAAACAAGGGGGCTTTATTCTTCTTTCTATACTTGAGAATGGAGATCACTCTGAAAGAAGCAACAAAGGAGCACGTAGGTACACGGTAAACATCTCTTTCTTGAGAAAATGAGAAGTCGCTTCGATCGGTGTTGAGATCTTGGACGCGACGGACACATATAGCTGGTGCATGCGTGCGTTCTACTTCTTCTTCAAGCTGTCTAGGAACCGTGTCCCTTCGCCCATTGCTCTGAAATTGCCCTAGGTGTACTCAAGCTTTTCGATGGAGTTATAACGTGCCCGCGCTCCGTCTCCTCTGAGGAGCTCCAGCAGCGGCGTCACCATCCCATCAACGGAAGCATCTTGGAACACCACGATGGTGGTCCGGCCCCTCTCGGCGTCCGGGACCACCCTGTGCTCGACGCTGACGTAGGCGCCGTTGGCGACGAAGGCGTCGGGGAGCTGCCGCACGGGGAACCACCTGCTGCCCCTCCTGATCTGCAGGCCCGGCGTGTCGTCGACGTGCAGCAGCACCGTCAGGCCCAGCCCGTCGGTGTGCGGAGGGATGCCCAACACCTTCTCCGGGTGGCAGCACGGTGGGTAATAGTGCATCCCCATGCTCTGCCCCTTCTCGGCGTCCCCGCTGAAGAAGGCGCCCAGGAGCGCCTCCGGGCTGACGCCAAGGTCAGTCGCCATGAATCCGAGCAGCCGCCTTGCAAGACCCGTCATCTCCATGGAGTACTTGTCAAGCGCATCTCTGTTCGGAATCCATGGAGCAGAAGATCATTAGTCAAGACAATTATTGAAACGAGGATGCATATATAATAGTAATGGACATGAACTTAACGCATAGTCACGCACACAGACGGACAGACCTAAATGATGGCGGGTTAGCAGGCCAGAGCTCCGTTTTCCTGCCTTGGGCTGGCTGCGTGACGAGGAGCACGCACTCTGCCCAGTCCAGCTTACCAGCCGACGGCCCACCGCTGAAATGGTAGCCGAACCCCTGCAACTTGTCGCCCTCCCCTTGGAACGCTATGGCGTTCTTGTTTTCCAGTGGCAAGCTGAAGAACTCCACAGCACTCTCTTTCATGCGTTGTATCACCGCCTCGTTAACTCCATGGTTCGTCAGCTACGTACGGAGGAAGATGGTATCATATAGCAATCAGATGATGTGACACAATTAAACGAAAGAAATAGGAACCGACCTCCGATCCTGACCTGAAAGAAACCCCAGTCTCTGCACGCGGAACCAAGCTTTGCCGTCTCCGACGCCGACAGCTCCGGGTCGATGAGCTTTGCCATGTCCACCACCGGCAGCTCGAACGCCTCATCATCACCGACGACGACCACGCCGGCTGCCTGGAGCTCGTCCGTCCGGATGAACGTCTCTGGGATCTGGTCCACGCCGGAGTCGGTGCTGAACAAGCAAGGTCGCGGCGGCGTCTGTGATCCTATCCCTGCTGACGAGCTTGGCGGCGGTAGCCTCCATTGCACATTTGCACTCCGTGTTGGTAAAAAGGATGGGAGGAGTGGATGCAAATTGACTAACACGTATTGCTAGTTTGTCCCGCTTGGGCCGTACGTGGCTCACCTGAAGATTTTAATACTCACACGTGATGCGCAGTGACTAGGAAAGGCATGCGACAATCCTACATAAATATATCATGAAGTGTGCTGCAAGCAAAAGCTCAAGTGCTAGCGGCAGGAGATGCAACAATTTCTGAAACCGGTTCAATAATTTGATGCAGACTGCAGTTAGAAGTCGTTACGGATCCTCTAATTTAGCCTAGCCAATTTTAAAATTTAGCTCAATAAAAATTATATAATAATATATAATCATTTACATCTTTATAGAAGCACGTTACTACAAAGTACCATTACAATTCTCTCAAACTTCAAGCTTGCACGTCACCACCTAACCTCCCTCTTTTTTAATCTCAGCACCGCAACTCCTCTTCTTTACTCTCACCACGGCAACTCAACAGGCTCAGACTGTCTCCAGCAATGTTCCCGTCCGCCATGCGCAAACATCTCTGTATGAGCAAAGGAGAGAGAGAGAGAAGATTTTAGCATCGCAGAAGGGGGGGGAGCTTCCAGCAGCACGCGCAACCCCGTTGTGCATCTGAGGAGCACCGTCGCGCGGTCCTGCTCTGCGCCGCCCCCAGCTCGACGCGCCGCCGCCGAAGTCCCCGTCCTGCGTGCCCCTGCCGGCCAGCCCCGTCCTCTCCCCTACCGAATGAGCACCGCCGGCCACCACGAGTCAACCGGCCATGCGGCCCCTGCTCCGCGCCGCCCACAGCTCGACACGCCGTCGCCGAAGTCGCCATCCGGCGTGCCCCTGCCGGCCGGCCCCGCCCTCTTCCCAACCGGATAAGTGTCGCCGGTCACCACGGGTCAACCGGCCACGCAGCTCGACGGCGGGGGAAGCTCGATGCCTCGATCTGCTTATCTCTCTGCTCGATCCGTTGGGGGTTGGCTGCGCCGGAGGTTGGGAGAGGGACGGCCGTGGCTGCCGGCGGCGGGAGTTCCGCGGCGGAGCAGTAGGGCCCAACTTTCATGCCATCAGGGACGGGGACCCTCGGTGGCAGGGACGAAGGCGACCACCGCGCGGGGGCGGAGGCAGAGCCGCGCCGCGGTGGGCCTCCTCCGTGGAGGGGCTGGGGCGCGCACCAACGTCAATGACGGCAGGGCGGGGTGGTCGAATGGGGAGGAACGGAGAGAGGAAGGTGACGGATGCGAGCAAGAGGAGAAGGTGACGCGGTTGCAGCAAGGAGAGAGAATCTCCGAATCAAGTGGTACGGAGGTCACGATGTGCAAAATGGGCGAAGGGATGCCGTAACTGCTGGAGAGGCTACAGTCTCGATTTCTTCTTCATTTTGCGCGAAAGGGTTGGGATAGAGGTGCTGCTGGAGAAAGTCTCATCAGGCAACTCAAACGCATCGCAGCTCAACAGGATGAGCCTCGGTCAAAGTGCTTGCTTTATAAAAAAAAAGTTACAAAAGATTTCTCGCAGCCTCCCATGCCGTCTGCCGGCCCCTCTGCCCCGCGCTTGAGCCTGCTAAGGGCACGTGCAGTGTGTATGAAAAGCGTTCTATGCTCCTGTTTAGTTCTCAAAGTTTTACCAAAATTCTCACTTAGAGGATCGTATCAGTTCTTTTATTCTCTTTGCACACGCAGTCCAACACAAAAAAAATTGTTCACTTTTCACCAACTAAACACGACTCCGGGCAAAAGTGAATCGTCAACACAGTGACATGCGAACCATTGTTGTCTGAAGCAAGAGTCGAATGCTGAACCATGAGCAACTAAAGTGAATTAAATGTTGCCACTTGGTCGGTTTCCGTCGGTTGGCGCGAGGGGTGAAGGCTATTCAGATATGATAGTCCTTTTTTAATTGTTTGTGGGCCTCATATGACGATGCTCACACTGCGCAGAATGAACAAGTTCGGGTCGAATTTTTGAACCGTTCGCACCAGGACTGGAGGTGCCCTGAGGCTGGTCGCACTGGGAACGCTACAGGAATGCTACGCAACGCTAGCGCATGTATTTGGTGTTTTTAACCCCACACCGGGGGACGCTACAGCCGACGGGATGTCCCATTCGCATGGCGAGTTCGCCAAATCCAGCGTCGTAGCGCGCATGCGCTATCTCTCCACGTCGGACAGCAGCCCAACGACCTCGTGCCTCCCGCCGCTGCTGCTTCATCCCCGCGCCGTAGGGGAAGCTCCGCCGGAGATGGAGGAGGGGCGCCAGCAGGTAGAGTGGAGGGAGAGAAGGAGGGAGCTGCCGGGAGCTGGTTGGGCAGTCAGCGTCGAGGACGAGGAAGCTGACTACTCCACGACGGCTCCTCTGCAGCACGGAGGAGAACACGAGGTCGACGCCATGCTTCTCCTCTTCCCCCTCGTCCGCAACAAGCTCGAGAGGACGAGCTCCGTCGGGCCACGCCGCGCCTCCCCTCACCGCCGCGCGAGTCGCAGGAGCTCCGCTGGCGAGCTCCGCAGGCCGAGGACGACGAGCAGGTTGTCGCTGCACTGAGTTTCGCGTGTGCGGATCTCCGCCACCCTGCTCGACCCGGGATCACGGATCTCCGCCGTCCTGCTCGACCCGGGCGCTCTCCTGCCTCTCCGCTGCCGCCACTGATGGTGCCTCGCCGCTCATCGGGATCTCAAGGGAGAGATCATGCGCCGCTGCTGCTGGTGCCCCACTGGTCGCTGCCCACCGGGATCTCGAGCTCGGTCGAGGTGACAGACGACCGCTTCTGGGCGCGTGCCGCCTCCCTCAGCAACCTGTGCTCTGCGTCGTCACCCGCCACAAGCAGGGGAGGATCCCGGAGGCAGCCATCCCGAGCTCTCGTGTGCGAGCTCCGCCGGCGGGGGGAGAGGTGGGGAGGACGCAGGGCGCCGCTCTCGTGTGCGACCTCTGCCGGCGGGCTCGGGGAACTCGTCGCCGGTGGGGGAGGGGTGGGGTGGGCGGAGGTAGCGAGGTGGGAGAAAGGGAGAGAGTGGCTGGAGGGAGGAGGAAAGGAGAGAGAGGGGGTTGGAGGCGGGGGAGTTAAAAAATCGGATAAGTGGGTCCCACAGGTGTTTGTTGGTATAGAGTATGAGGTATAGGGGATGACGGGTGCGAGAAAATTGATGTTGTACTGCAAATTCTCGATGACTAGGCAGAATATTCCCTTTACAGTACCGCAAATGGAGTATGACGAGTGCTACCAGCTTGTGCTGCTATGCGTTTGAGTTGCCTGCTGAGCCTATTTACTCTCACCACTAGCTCTTGCTTTTCTATTTTCTATCCGACTCCACTGCCCCGCGCTACCGGCCCCGCACCAGCGCGCCACTGGAGAACCGCGCGCGGCCGCGCCACTGAAGGCCATGGCCCGTGAGACCATCCACACTCGTTCTCCTCCATTTCTTCCTTCAAAACAGAATATTTTGTCCAGTCATCAAGATTCTCTCCTTCATTCTCAGTTTTCCTGCATCCATCTTCCTTTATAATTCTTCCTCCGTCCCAACAATCAAACTGGGCTCCACACGTCAGTCTCCCTCCTCTTTTTTTACTCCCCTGCGCCCTCCCTCCCTCTCTCTCTCCTCATTGCGCCCCTGTCCCTCGGCTCCTCCGCCTCTTCTTCTCCACTGCACCTCTGCTCTTCCGCCCTCCCCTTCCTCTCCACTGCGAGTAGGGACCGGCAGCTCTCCGTCGGATCCGCCCACCCCAGGGGTGGTCGTGGACGAACTCCACCTCGCCGGCCGGATCACTGCGGCAGCCTCGAGCTCTCGGCGCGGAGCAGGGGACCCTACCCGGCTCCCTGACGGCTGGCTCGATCTACAGGCGGAGGAGGTCGCCGTCGATTCAGAGCAAGGGATCAGGCGAAGCTCAATTCGTCCACATCCTTGTGACAGAACTGTCCAAATTAATTCCCAATTACCGCATAAACCATCCACTTGGTCATTATGTGTTAAAAAGGAGTTAACCTGTCGAGTCTGCCGAGTCAAGCCTGGTAAATCACTTAACAAGGATTGAACACTTGTACATCAAAACTCACTCGAAGGCGAGTCCATAGATAGACATTTCACAATTATTACATCAAGTTTCACAAGGTTCATTATTACAAACCAAGTCTTTTGCATTAGGGTAAATAGTTCAGAGTTCGAAACACAGCGGAACTAAATTCTAAAACGTCATAAGAAACATCACAGGAGGCCATCCATGATGTCACTAAGCACTGTCATCCTCCCACTGAACTTCCCAACCGGGTGGGAGAGAACCAGGCCACAGGAAACCATCATCATTCACATCATTACCTGAAAACATCAACAAAAGCAAGGTTGAGTATACTAATACTCAGCAAGACTTAACTGTCAGGTGATGTGAGATCACCAACTCTCTAGACATGCAAGCTTTTTGGCTAGTGGGTTGTTTTGCTGAAAAGCAACAAAGAGTAGGTCCTTACTTTCAAGTTTTAGCTCAAAATTCTAGTTGATTAACCATTACTAAGTAAGCAACTATTGCAAGCATAAGTTGTGCAAACAATTAAGTATACATCCAGATTACTTCTCAATTCCATTATTAAGGGACATAGCTTGTATGGATAAGCAATATCAGATTAATAACCTTGCAAGGTGGACCTAAACACATGGGAGAATGCATACCCCAAAAATGACAACTAAAACCAAAGGGGCAGGGTATGCACCAACCAGGTAGTTCCCAGTCATCCTGCGTTCAGGATCAATGTCCACAGTCTTAGGTACAAGGTTTACTGGAATTTCGGCCCTACGTCCGACCAGACTCACACAGGCACCACCAGTTGCAAGGCGGGGAACGAATCCCAAGATTAGTGGTAGAGAGTTCCCTTGCTGAGTCAAAAAGGTACTGATAGGCGATGGCCCGATCTTCCGAGAGGTAGATGGTAAACTCGATTGGGTGGAGAACTCGACGTTGACGATCTGGCTTCGAATTAGCACGATTCGGACCCCGTAACCACTACACCACTGCTGCGCTGGTTATCAACCAAGCACAACTTGATTGACCTCGCCACGAAGGCTTTTCCCTGCAAGCGAATCGAGAACACAAGCAAGAAAGTAAAGCACGTAATCTGATAAATGCAGATATGAATTGAAGCAAAAACAAAGGGGTTCAAGTTCTGATCACAAAAGGACTAATCGACACAGTGGTGACGAACAAGAACGGGGGCCCTGATTCACAGCAAAAGACCTCGACACTACAGTGGCTATGAAGAAAGTTTGATCCTCGACGGAAATCACAACCTATTAAACAAAACCCAAGTCTAAACGATGACGACTACTGAGTTTAAACCCTGAAGGGGCGACCTAGGGTTGAGGGGCGACTAGGGGGGCGTACTCAACCTGGGCTTAAGGCCCGACACGATACACGGCCAAATTGGCCCAAAAAGGTGACAAACACCTTGTCGTGGTCACACAGCATGATCCATGAACCTTCTGGAGCTGGGACTAGAACCAAAACAATGGCTTCGTCTTCCCCTTTCAAACGCATCCTTATACACCTCGTTTTGATGCCGGATGAGGGAGATATCGCCGAAACCGTGCAGGAGTGTCGGCTGAATCCGAACCGAACGTGACAGCTGAGTTGGAGACGACTTGTAGCGTGGGGAAAGACGTGGCATGCGCGTATCCAGCGTGGTGATGTCCTCATCATCCTCCCCTTCTTGAATTGGAGCCGTCCTCAACTCCATCCCATCATCAACCTCCTGTAAAAGGTTAGTGATAGCAGAATGCATACAAGACAAAGTAGCATCGAGAATACGAACATCTTGGGACAGCATAGTATAACAAGGTGCATCATAGTTTTCACAAAGTTCAGCAGTAGCAGATGTAGTAGCAATAAAAGCACATCCTCTTAATTTAATACCCTCACGTTTATCAACATTAGAATCACTCATACACGGGTGGATAAGGGACCTTTAGTCCCGGTTGGTAAGGGTGTTATCTCTCTAAAGTCCAACCGAGACTAAAGCTTAGAGACAAAAGCGCCCCCCCTTTCTTACCGGGTGGCCAACCGGGACTAAAGGGGGGCCTAATAACAACCGAGACTAAAGGGGGGACACGCGCCAGCGCCAAATTTTTTTTGAAAATCTCTGGGAGGCCCTCACACACGCGCATGTCGCAAGGCACAAGTCACGTGATTTTTTCACGCGAAATATACGCGTGCGCGGTGCGGGGATTCGAACTCGTGACCTGTAGCCTCACGCGTAGCTTCCTTACCATCTCACCTACACAGCACATGTGACTGAGTAGAGAATGCAATCTTCTTATAGTAACTCGTGGGAGACCCTTTAGTCTCAGTTCGTAACACGAACCCTGACTAAAGGGGGGGCCTTTAGTCTCGGTTCGTAACACCAACCTAGACTAAAGGCTCGGTCCACCGTCCTCCTTTGGTACCCCTTTAGTCTAGGTTGGTGTTACGAACCGAGACCCCCTTTAATCTCGGTTCGTAACACCAACCTAGACTAAAAGCCCGAGACCCTTTAGTCTAGGTTCGTATTACGACCCGAGACTAAAGGGTCCGAGCTCTCCTACCACTCGTGGCCACGTCGATGCAAAGACTTTAGTCTAGGCTCCAAAATTTAACCGGGACAAAAGGGTTGGATCAAAGGTTGTCTGTCTCTCTACTAGTGATAGCAGGTTGTTTCATTTTATTTTCAGCAAGCTCTTTAAAATGTTTCCTAACATCAGTAGGTGATAAAGGAAACAAAGTAATGTTTTTATTCTTATGCATGAAAGTGTAAGTATTAGTTCTAACATGGTGTGCAGCATCTTTATCATATTCCCATGGTCGTCCTAATAAAAGGGAACATGCTTTCATTGGCACAACATCAAAATCAGCATAGTCGGTATAAGAACCCACTGAAAAATGTATACGCGCTGAGTGTGTTAACTTTGCATTAGCACTATTGTTGAACCATTATATGTGATATGAGTGACGTAGTTCACGAGTGGTCAAACCAAGCTTTCGGACCAGATCTGAACTCACCAAGTTGTTGCAGCTCCCGGTATCAATTATGGTGAGAACACGGCGCTCCTGGACAATGAGAAACATATGGAACAAATTGTTACGTTGTACCTTTGTGTCCTCCTCATCAGCCAATTGAGCGGCCAACACACGCTGCACAAGAAGGCTAGGGAAGCCCGCGGCTATAGCATCAGAATCAATGGTATCCTCCTCTTGCTCAACCGAAGAATCTGCAACAAGATTAGTAGCAAGAGCCAAAGAATCTTCTTCCTCATCACTAGCACTGATATAACCATTACCATCAGGGGCAGCGATGAAAGCACAGCGACTTGGGCATTCCTTCGACACGTGTCCCATGCCCTTACAACGGTGGCACTGGATGCTAGCAGAACTACTCGAGGACGCACCTGGAGTAAAAGGCTTCTTATGCGACTGGATCTGCACAGGAGACAAATTGCTCACCTCGGAAGTTGGTGTAGTAGACGGTGTAGGTGATGGTGCCTTAGGAGCAGCGGCGGCCTTGGACTTGTCAACATCTAGACCCTGCTGAAAAGTTCTCCCAGTGTTGGAACTGAAAAAAAATTGTTGGCGACATCCCTGTACCTCACGTTCAACCTTAATAGCAAGATGGTACAATTGGCTGAACCTTGTCCAATCTTTGTAATCAAGAATATCCTATATATCACGGTTCAAACCACCAAAAAATCTAGCAGAAAGAGCCTGATCATCCTCATGTATGCCACAATGTGACAAAGAAATAAGCAATTCTTGATAATAAGCCTCGATACTTTTATCACCTTGTTTTAAAGTTTGCAGTTTCATACGCAAATCACGTTGATAATATGGAGGAACAAAGTGAGATTTCATACGTTGTTTCAAAGCATTTCAAGTTTGAGGTATAGGTGGAGTAGCATTATTATTAGCATAAGCATTGTACAGATCATTTCACCAAAAGAGAGCAAAACTAGTAAACTCACTAGTAGCAAGCCTAACTCTATGCTCATCAGAAACTTGATGGGAATTAAATTTTTGTTCAACAGTTAGTTCCCAATCTAAATAAGCCTCAGGATCAGCATTACCAGCAAAAGGAATCATGGTAAACTTAACTTTAGCAAAATGATCATTATTACCACGATTTTGATTACCTCCTCCATGATTGCGATTTCCCCCTCCCATCTGAAAACGACTACGTCGGAGACGCTCCTCATCAGGATCAACATCCTTGAACTCATCATCATCCTCAGGTTGAACTGGTGGAGGTCGTTGCTCAGCATGTTCAATCTAGGTCACCAGACTGTTGATCTGTCGAGTCAATGCATCAAACTGTTCTTGCATGTAGGTACGCTGCTCAGTAACAAGCCTCGTAAGCTCGTCCTTTGACACACACTCATTGAAGTCTGTGGGAGACTCCTTTCCTTTCCCGGTACCTAACATGGTTAGATGACAGCAAAAGATAACACAAAAAGGGTTATCCCTATCAACTAACAACTACTGGGTGGTGGTGGTGAAAGTGGAATGCAATATCTCAAGCGGCTTACCACCGTCTTACAAGTGTTCTTACCAAAGCCAACAGGTCGGCACAATCAGTTGTCGAGCATGGGTAACAAGTTGCAAGATGAAACTGTGCTGACAGAAGTATCTGTGGAGCTATGGGTAGGCACAATATGGTAGCAAGGATTAGCAAATAACGAATGCAGATTAGCAAAGTTCAATAAATGTCCAAAGCACAAGTCACAATTGCTGGCTAAGACGTGTCCTACTCGTAGCACAACAAGGTAAAAGTAACAAGGAACGATGGACAAAAAACTCTGAAAAACAGCAGAATGGCAGTTCTGTAATTAATGTTGAAAACCTTGCCAAAAAGGCACTAGTAGAAAGCAAAGACGCGTTTTCAAAGAAGTACCAGCAAATAAACTCAACTTTTTATGAATATTTTACCACTGCTCCAAAATCACAAAGGATGGAAGCACACAAAATTTCACCTGAAACAGAGGTGTATTGTGTCCTAGGGAAAATTAGGAACGATCTTTGAAAACCTCTCAAAACACTTAAACAATTTTTTTATTTATCTTCCTGATTTTTTTTGAATTTTTTGAGAATGGCCTGACCAACAAAGTGGGTAGATGACTGTCCAACTTTCTGTTTCCAAGCTCCTGTAAAAATTTGAGCAAAAACGGAGTACCGAGCGAAAAGTTATGCCTGATTTATGGAAAGTATCTCAACCTATGATTTCAGAAAGGCACAACTCGGCAGGAAAAGTAGCGGCGGCTAGGGTAAAACTTCCTCCTAGCGGCGGCACAAACAAACACAGGGGCACAATCCTCCCTGGTAGTAGATGCAAAGCAATAGGTTTTCGCTAGATAATGAAATCAAGGATCAAGTATGCGATGCAAAAGCGATTAAAGCGGCTTGCAACCTATCTAGGACTTGCACGACGAGAGTTCACACAAGGCGGCTAGCGAGGGCAAATCGAGTAATGTGGTGGCTCGACTTGTTGTATGGCTAATGGTGGATGGGCTAGCAGCGGAAACAAAATAACAGCGACGGGCACGTTGAACTATGATGACGAACACAACCTAAACCAGCAACAAGACTCGACCATGGACACAAACTCAACAAAGCAATCTGAAAACGAAATTGCAAGGCTAAACGGGGTAGTAGGACAGCAGAAAAGTAAATCTTTTTGGGGTTTTTGTGAACGATAGGTGATGAACACAAATGAATCTAAAGGGAAACACGAGAGTACCTCACGGGAAATATAGGAATCTGATACCAAATGATAGGCGATGGCCTGACCTTCCGAGAGGTAGATGGTAAACTCGATTGGATGGTGAACTCGACGTTGATGATCCGGCTTCGAATCAGCACGATTCGAACCCCGCAACTGCTACACCACTACTCCGCTGGTTATCAACCAAGCACAACTTGATTGACCTCGCCACGAAGGCTTTTCCCTGCAAGCAAATCGAGAACACAAGCAAGAAAGTAAAGCACGCAATCTGATAATTGCATATATGAATTGAAGCAAAAACAAAGGGGTTCAAGTTCTGATCACAAAAGGACTAATCGACACAATGGTGACGAACAAGAACGAGGGCCCTGATTCACAGCAAGACCTCGACAGTACAGTGGTAATGAAGAAAGTTTGATCCTCGACGGAAATCACAACCTATTAAACAAAACCCAAGTCTAAACGATGACGACTACTGAGTTTAAAACCTGAAGGGGTGACCTAGGGTTGAGGGGCGACCAGGGGGCGTCCTCAACCTGGGCTTAAGGCCCGACACGATACACGGCCAAATTAGCCCAAAAAGGTGACACAACACCTTGTCGTGGTCACACAGCATGATTCACGAACCTTCTGGAGTTGGGACCAGAACGAAAACAACGGTGTTGTCGTGCCAACGCATCCTTATTCGCCTCGTTTCAATGCCGGATGAGGGAGATATCACTGAAACCGTGCAGGGGTGTCGGCTGAATCCGAACCGAACGTGGCATACCAATTTATCAAATCTTATGATTCCAACATAAGAAACCTATAACTCACGAGTGACGAACATCACTCGACCTTTACCATGTCCTTAGGGCATGGAAGCTAGCGACCTATCATGCTAGTATTTGAGCATAGTAACATAGGATCATGCATCTATGGTTTCAATTCAACTCCTGAAACTTAAATGCACAAACATAATCAAACATAATTGCATAAGTTGGAAAACCTAGGTTATGCTCCAGGGCTTGCCTTCACTAGCAAAGTTAGTCTAGAGATCCTCCGAACTTTGGTTCGGGTCTTGCTGCAATTCCACTACGTTCACCTCTCCTTCAGCTGGCTCTCCTTCAAACTCCGGCACCAGCTCGTAGTTCTCGACCGGAAGTTCTACACGACGTGCATATGCATCAACTTCATGTATTCATAAATAAGGAGGGAAAACTCAGTTCAGAAATTGAAGGGTAAACATGGGGTGTATTGATGACCACATTCACCTAGACAAGTTATATTCAGCATACTCTTCCTTTATCAAGGAAAGGTATGTGTGTGATTTATCTTCCTTATTTGATGGTGGTTGTGTGCACATCTAAATTAATTAATTTATTTCACTTCACCAAAGTAAAGGTGATGTTCAGGATCTATTTTGGTGAAGCTTTGTTATTCAAATTCACATCACATTAAAGGTGATTTTGATTTTCTTTTTATTCTACTTATTAAGCTTGATTTACTTCAAAAATTATTTTTGGATAATCTACACACAAAATGACAGAGGGAAATTTTATACAAGCACACGGCATGGCAACAGAGCTACTGCCCAAAATTTGCATTAAACTAAGCTTTATGCTGCACATGAAAAATCTAGCAAGTACTAGTTTGTATAAACATAATTAATTTATACAGAGAGATCTACACATGATCTAGAATCAAGAATTCACACAGAGCAACAACATGGCATAACTGATCTAGTCATAAATTATTATGACCAGAAACATACTACAACATGCTTGATTAATAAAACTTATAATTATACCATTAATTAAATCGAGATAGCTAAGCATGCTAAAAGCTATTCATCTATTTATTATAGCTTCATCTATTCATATTTAGGCTATTATAAAAAGATCAACTCTATTTGATGAACCAAAAATTTGAAACTAAATAGGAACAGATATGGTGACATAAATCAAAATAAAATTATACCTACAGATATATAATAGATCTATGTGCTATTTTTCAACACAATAATAAGCATGGCCATACTAGTAACATATATAAAATTCACATGCAGATCAGCTTTGGTTTTCAAATTATTTCAAATCTAGCCAAATTGATCATTTCAAAATAATTCAAACTCTAAGCAGAAATTTACAAACTTCCTTTCTATAAAATTTGCTTCTGTTCATGAGGATTACGGAACAGTTGGGTTTGTATTTTTTCCAATTTTTTTGTGATTTTATATTGATTTTACAAGTTGCTACGCTTTCAAACTAGATCTAGATGATACTTTTTGCATACAGGTCCCTGGTTCTTTCATTCAGGCCCCCAGATCAAAAACTGAGATCACAATCGGGTCCCTGGTGCCATGGTCGGCAGAGGGAGCTCGATTTCAGTGAGGTGAAAGGCCGGGCTTGGCCAGGAAAGGGCTTGGCCTCACTCACCTAGGGTTCCATTCTGGGGCTCGGACGGGTCGGAGGAGGTGCCGGTGGGGGTCCTTGGCGGCGCACAAGATCTGCAGCCGTGGAAGCTTCAGCTCCGGCAAACTGGGGTGAGGCCCGGGGCAAGAAGTTACACCGGAGTCTGGAGTTGAGCGTTGGGAATGCTCAGGTGATGTCCGTGGACACTGGTGGCAAGCGGAGGGCGGAGCTTCTCTACGGCGTGTCAATGGCGGACAGCGGAGGGAGCTCGGGCGTGCACGCCAGGAGGAAGAGCTGGGAGGAGGCTTCACCTCGAAGGCTTGGCCGTTGGGTGGTCTAGCTGGCCTGCTTGGGCTGCTGGCTGTCCCGTTGCCGTGGCGGCGCAGGCGCGGCGCGGAGCAGCGCTGTGCAGCGCGTGGCGGCGGCTCGGCATGCGGGCGCTGCGTGGCGTGGGGTCGGGCAGGACGTGGTGCTCGAACAGTGCGGGGCAGGAGGGCGGGTCCACCCTCGACGTCCGTGCCAGGTGGTGCGTGATGGTACAGCGTCATCACGGTGACTCGGCGCGAGCAGGCGCGCTCCAGAGCGCCGGAGCGCCAGTTTGGGCGTCGGTCAGCGTCGGTTTGACCGAAATTTTCTCCAAAAATTTGAACTGAACTTGAAAATCTCCAAAAACAAAAGTTGCAGATTGAAGTACCAAGCTACAACTTTTACAAAGGGTGACATATGTTTTGAGCTATGATTTGGCCGGGAACGTCTGTCGAAATTGGCAGGATGCAGAACTCGGTTTACTGTTCAAAACGGTGTTGACCAAGTTTTTGAGTATCTTCCACTTAGAATTTGAAATGTCGGTAATTAGATGAAATGTGTTCCTGGAAATTGTGCACAACTTTTGTATTGGCAGAATTTTTAGTATTTAAGGAAAATTTTGAGATATAGCTAGAACATCAAAGACGGGTCATATGATAATAAGGGTTTGACCACTTTAGAAGGGTTTGAATCTATTTTTGAGGGTTTTCTACTCAAAATCTCAAATTCCATCCAAAAGAGGAAATGTTTCCCTGGAGATAACACACACTTTTCATATTGGCTGATTTTCAAGTTGTTATACAGAATTTTGAAATTATAGCCAAGCCATCAAAAGACCTCAAAAGAGCCTTTAGGAAGTTGATTGGTTAGATAGGGTTTAACCCCCATTTCCATCCCAAATTTCAAAAAGTGCCAAACTACAAGGTTGTGTTCCCGAACCTTGGTGATAACTTTCATATTGGCAAAGGTTCAAGTTCTTATGTGAAAACTGAAATTAAGTTCAGACCAAGCTTTGCTCCTTATGGTGTTTTAACCAAACTTGTTCGATTTCCCTTTAAACACCATTAGCTTAGGTTAACCCCTTGATTAAAAGAGATAAACACCAGGGGTGTTACAATCCTGATACCAACGGAGGAACTCGAGGTGGTGGGCGCGTCTCCATCTCCGTCGACGCGCGACGCGGGCGGCGGCGATGGTGATGTTGCTGCGCACCAAACCTCACCGGCGCCGCACGCCCCACCTTTCTCTCCGCCGCGATCGACCTGCTCCCTCCGCCGTGCGCCCCGGTATCGATTCGCCGCGAGGAGCTCGACGTCGGTTCTGCGGGAGCTCGGTGGCGACGGCGGATCCATGGCGGCGCAGGGAGGAGCAGCCCGGGCGCGACGGTCACGTTCCGCGGCCCTTGGCGCAGGAAGGAGGGAACGGGAGGACGACATCATCTGGAGCTCCCTCCTGGCCATGGAAGTCCCGGCGGATCTGTTACTGCAGTTTACTGGTGGCGCGCGGCGGCGCATGGTCCAGATGGCGGAGGAGCAGGGTGCGGTGGGGGATCTCACCTACGGGAGAAGCGGGCAGAGCTCCGGCGGTAGACCTCCACACCTTCGAGCTCGACCCTCCCTCCCTCTTCTCCCCTCTGCTCCTCTGTATTTCTCTGCCTGCCGGAGCTCCGACGGCGGCGGGAGGGTCTCCGGCGACCACGACGGCGCGGCTCCTCCTGTGGCCGGCGGCGCAGGGATGACGACAGCGATGAGCTCCTGACCGCGGCTCCCTTCTCCCCCTCCTTCCTGGCACGAGGCCGTTGGGCGCAGGCCGCAGCGGGGCACGTGGTGGGGCCGGCACCGCTCGTGGAGTCTCCCAGTTTCCTCTGGATTCCCAGGAAAAGGGCGGCGACAGGAAAATCCTGTGTCTCCTGGAAGAGCCCCTGCACGGGAAAAACGGCATTCGTCTCCTCAGGAGCCGGATGCCGTTGCCGGTGCAGGTGGTCCGAGCCATGCCGTCCCCAACTCTGCGCCGCAGAGGAGAAGGTGAGAGGGAAAAGAAGATGTGTTCCACTAACACTGAAAATAATCATTAGTACTAGAAGCAAATACGATTCAATTGACATGCTATTACGATTGGCATCATGCTCTATTGATTTGTTCAGTCTATTAATTAGGGATGTTGTTTGTTTTTTGAAAAAACTTCACTCTTCCTAGCCGTACGTTTGCAAAACGCACTGAGTTTTTGGTTTCATGCACTCCACATGTTCTATGTATTACATCCAGCAAACTTCGGAGACCATGCTAAAATTTAAGGGAAAGCTATATCTCACTCATGTGATTAACTCCTCCTCACACGATTTTTTTTACCTCCATCTTCACCCATTCTTCATCTTCTCCAACTCCGGTGACCAACTCCAGCGAATTTAGGGTTCGGGTTAGGGTCGGGGTTCCTGGGGGGCTGCTGCTCGCTGCCGGCCATGGAGGGAGAGTCGGCAGCGGCAGGGCGGCCTGGCGGAGGTCGCGGACGGCGGAGCGGTAAAGCCGAGCGGCGGGGGCGCGGCTGGTCGGGCGGTGGAGGACGGCGGTTGGGGCCAGACCAGGGCGGGGGCGTCATGGTGGTGACGGTCGGGACCGGAGGTGGTGCTCCGGCGGGGCCGGAGGAGGCGGCGGCGGTGCGAGGGAGCGGCAGTAGGGGATGAAGGTGGGGATCCCCCGAGCTCCGGGCTAGCCGCGCTGGCGGGCCCTAGTCCGCCGACGCCAGCCGGGGTGGCGGAGGGGCTGGGCGGGGGCGGCGGAGGGTCCCGAGAAGAAGAAGGGTCGGGGCTCGAGGATGAAACGCGACACGTGGGGAGAGGTGTAGGAAGGGATAAGGTGGAGAGAGAAAAAAGAAGGGAGATCTGAGCCACTTATTTAAGATCTAATGGTCAAAAAAATCGTGTGAGAAATGCTTTTATTTCACCTGGGTAGCAAGAGCATTGACCTTCTAGAGTCATTCAGGTAAGGTAACAACCTATGCTCTAACTTTATTAACATTTATAAGTATTAAGTGTGCAGTGTCTTCATTCTGTTACTTTTGTCAATTATTTGTTGTGTGAACATTTTTATTTTGGGCAGCTAAAAATTCTCACGACAACGTACGAAATATCATCTAGTTTTGAACTATAAATAGGAAGACATGAATTGGATTGTGAAGGAGACATAAATACCACGAATCATTACCACCTAACTGCAGCTGCACTTATAGATGGCCAAACGAGCGGCCCGACCCCGTCTTGCCCGGTCATGTTGGCGGCCGATTGTGCCATTTTATAGACTTAGGCCCGGCTTGGGTATGCCTTATGCGGGTTGTGCCAGCCCAACAGCCTGCGTGCTAAGTGTGTCGAGCCACCCATTAGACCATTAAGAAAAAAAGTAAATTAATGATAGTTGATGCATAAATACATATAACACAAAATCTAAATGGAGAGGCCTCTCCATTTAGGCTTAAATGGAGAGCCCAATAAGGTTACTTCCTACGACACAAAACTTACTTCCTGTGACACAAAGTTACTTTCTGCGACACAAAGTTACTTCCCGCGACACAAAGTTACTTCCTCCGATGTTGCTTCCTGCGACACAAAAGTTACTTCTTTTGACACAAAGTTACTTCCTGCGACACAAAGTTACTTCCTCATATGTGCTTCTTTCTGTTGAGGGAAGTAATTTTGTGTCGCAGAAAGTAACCTAGGAGGGCTCTCCATGTATGACTAAAAGTTACTTCCTCATGTGTGCTTCTTTGTGTTGAAAAAAGTAATTTTATGTCGCAGAAAGTAACCTAGAAAGGCTCTCCATGTAAGACTAAATGGAGAGATCTCTCCGTGTAGTCGCCTCCTACATATAATATGTCCACATCCTTACAATTTTGATAATTTTAGCGTACATATAATGATACACATACATGTTGTCATATACTGACATATACTCCAAGATATATAGGTCTAATATGTTCAAACAATCACAAACATAGTTATTTTTAGAGTAACTCCCAGAGTTTGGCTAAATCGTTTTCTATATGTAAAAATAGCAAAACGTCGGTCAATACCTAATCCAACAACCCAGCTATGTCGTCGACTCGCTATCCTGCTCGCAATACCTTCCCCTCCGCTTGGTACCTTTGGAGAGCCATTCTGGGTGCGTTTGCGAGGGTGGCTCTGGAGGGCCTTGCGCTCGTGGGGTGCAGGCTCCTATGTTTGTGGCCTTGGCCCACGAGCGAGCCTGGCTCCCCGGAACCAAAAACGATGCGTAAGCCAGGCCCTGGAGAAACGCCGCTGGGGAGCGTTTCTGGCGAGCTCGGCTGCGCGCGGTGCTCGTGACCTCACGTGGGCGCGATGAAGTCACCTCCCTTCTTTGTCTCTCACCCACCGCTCCTTCTCCGTCGTTGCTCCGCACGGACGCCTCCCTCACCGGCGTCGTGTGGCCCACACTCCCGCTCCCCACGGCGTGTTGCTGCAGCGCAGCCGCCTAGCTTCCTGCCACCGTCAGAAGCAAGCCATGGCCGGAGGGCCGAGCGTGACCTGCATGCGCTGCTTGGTCGGAAGTCCGAGCTCGCCTCACGCCATGGCTAGGGTTGGAGCTAGCCCCGCGCCGCCATGGTCGGAGCACCAACCTCGCCCTGCGCCGCCATGGTGTGCCCTGCACCTCACTTGTGGCGGCGTGCCGCTGCAGCGTCGCCGTCCCGCTTCCAGCCAGCTACGACGGTCGGCGCCCCGTCCGCCGCGCGTTCCCAGCTGCAGCGGAGGTCACCGCCCTCTCCCTACCCCATCTTCTTCGTTCTGGCCTGGTCGCGGTGACGAGCTCAGTAGCAGCCATGGCCACGATGAAGTACACCCCTTGGGCGCTCGATGAAATGCCAAGAAGATAGAACGTTACACAGTGTGGTGGTAAGCCTACCAAATGGTAGTGCAGAGTAGCCGTATCTACTTCTGGCTCGATGGCAAACACCAGCTCGTTCGGGAGCAGTCTCTTTTGGTAAGTGGACGCAAACATAAGCTGTTGCACCAGTTGAGACTGGCTTTGTCAAGCCTGGTCCTATCGGGCGGGCCGAGCTGGCTAGGTACACGGTCGCAAACGCACCCTCTGCCTCGCTATCTCTCCTGATCTCCGTCCCACGCGTGCTCCCGCTACCCTCCTGCGTGTTTCCTCCCGCGCTGTTCCTCTCGCGCTGCCGCACATCCCCACGCATGCGCCCCTTCCGCCTGCGCCGACGCCTACAGGCCGTGCCGCCGTGTCCCGGCCGCGCCACCGCCTGGCCATGTATAAGCCGCAGGCCCGCAGCATCCCCGTGCACAGGCTGCTGCTTATTCGGCCGGGAGATCACAGTTTGCGCCAGAACGGGTGGATCCGGAGGCACATGTGGTGGACTGGTGGTTCAGGTTCCTTTCACAAGGTTCGATGGGCGGATGCCAGATGATCTCCTGAATGATGAGCAATTTGACGAGGAGGATGCATACACCGGTGAGATGCTTGTTCAGTACTTGATTGGATGTGTTGCTGCCTGCTTGCTCTGTTTTCTTTTACAGCAAACAAGATAACTTGCGGTGCGAAATTGGCTTTGTGATCCAATAAGCCCTTTCTGTGAACAGGAACAATAGACTGTTGTACATCTCTCTCTACTGTGATTTTGACCAAGCGGTCTGGATGTTGGTTCACAATCGGGTGCCATCAGCTCCAGTTCATCAATTTATAGCCCAAGAACATCCAACAGCTGGTGCGGCGTCGGCGTACTCCCACATCCAGGCGAGCCTTCACGTGGACCCGATGAGGGCGTGGCAAATTCAACGTCATGGCGGCGGCGCCGTCACCATGTCAGGCGATGCTGCTTTCGCGAACCTGAGCGATCACGGCGGCGGCGGCAGGCGATGGGCGTCCCATACAGGATCAATGAATAGGAAACCACCCCATGGTTGACCTGATAGGTGGTTTTGAATATAAACATCAAGTTTTACCTAGTCTCTTGGACTACTTCATAGAATTAGGTGGATTTAACAAATCAAAGAATTAGGTGGTTTTTTATATTTTTACAAAGGGATATAATTTTCTAATTTAGCTAACAAAATACAAGTCTCTTGAAGTTGCTCTATGTACGAGAAAAAAAGACAAAATAGGCAATGATGTTCCTGAATTTTTGGGAAAGGGTCAAGTCCGTCCCCAAACTTTTAAAAAGACCAATTTAATCCTTAAACTTTTGTGATCCGTATCAGTTACATCCTTAACAGGACGCCGTCACGTATACGGTGACGGACAATAGCGAACGCCGTTAGCCATCCGCTTCAGGCCGGCAGCAGCACCGCACGAGGGACATGCTTCTTCCTCGTGGCACTGGCACGCGCCGTAGAGATGCTCCGGCTGCTCGCCTAAGACATGCTGCCCGTTGAATCTTCGTTTGTCAGAGGCTCATAGCATAGGAGTGCACCGCCGCTGTACCTTCATTTCCCCTCTGAATCGACAGCCGCCGCCTCGTTGGTGCTCCCCGCCTCGACTACAGTCGGCGCCCACGCATCTCGCCCTCTCCCTCTCCCTCGGCTCGCAGCCTCGCCGGCACTCCCTGCCCCGCCCATAGCCCCGACGCTGCGTCGCCCCCCCCCCGTCTTGCTCGGTCGCGGTGGCACCGAGGAGAAACTGAGGAGGGATGTTGCAGGAGAGATCAACGGCAATGGCGGTCGGGGAAACTCAAATCTGCGGCCGGTGTGGGGATGGTGAGTGGCGTGGATGGACCGAGGAGGGAGCTAAGGAGGCTAGTGAGCTGTGGCTGCGGGGGATTGAGCGGAGCTGACCGGAGCACGACGAATTTGTTCGGCGTCGGCAGCTCCCGCCACCGCCGGCCGGCGTGTTCGTAGCATGGAAGCAGAGGAAGCAGAGCTTGTGGCGGAGGCGACGGTTCTTGGGGCTTGGTGCTACGGCGACGCGCACCTGGTGTCTGTGGGAACGACGCTGATGGTGCTGGCAGGGTAGACGTGGTGGCCCCCGTCGGCTACGTTGCACAGATACTTGGATATAAGGATGGCAACGGGTCGGGTTCGGAGCGGGTGGAATGTTTGGGCACCCAAAACCGAAACCCAAACTTAAAACCCGAAACTGACCCGAACTCCGATTCGGATGAAAATCCATGCCCAAAACCAAACCCGCGGATACCCGAAACCCGATTGGATATCTGAAATCCGCTTTGTATGGCAACATATTAAGACTAATGTGGACTTTTTATAAACATATACACATATGTATACATATTCACATGTATAAACAAGAGGCAACAAATAGTAAATAACATCATGAGTCAACTTAGAATATTATATAAGTAAACAAATCATCACTAATATATTATAAAGTATGAGTTTTAATTCCTAATGATTTATTTCGGTTATCCATCGGATATCCACGGGTGGAAAACCAAACCCGATAGGTTTCGGAGCTCCGAACCCGAAAACCGTGGGTGAAAAATTCAAACCAAACCCGAACCCGCTAAACCCGAAACCCGCGGATATCCGACCCGAAACCGCTCTATTGCCATCCTTACTTGGATACGAATATGGATACGCGATACGTCGATACTCTGATACGCTATTTTTTCAAAAATACGGATACAGGGATACGCGAATATATATATTATATTTATAATTAATAGAAATATAAATAAATGCACAATTAAAAAAGCCACCTAAAAAGTTATTAGAGTACCTGATTCTTTGTTATTTTGTATTTCAGCATGTCTTCTGTTATTCACCCTCACCAGTGACTCTTACTGTCGGTTTGAACATGGAAGCAAACTAAAATAACAACGACGTGGGGATGCGTGTTGAGAGGGTCCTACGTGCATAGAGGGCGTATTTATACACAGAATGAGAGGTTAGAGTTTTTAAGTGTCGGGATAGAATAAGGAAGGTGTCAACAAATTATCAGAATTATTTTATTTTTAAAAAATATTTAAAAATATTTGATACTTGTCCGACAAGTATCGAGTGATTATCAGTGTCCTGGCAGTATCCGATGAGTATCCAGTATCTGAGCTTTCACAAGTATCCGCACATCATAGCCCGTCGGTCCGTGCAACACCGCGCAGCACGTCGCACCCGGCCGCATCCGGAACGGCGCCGCCGAGACCTGTGCGTGCTGATTCACGGAGACGACGAGGCTCTGGCAGGAGCGCGCGCTGGGAGCGGGGTGGTGTTCCCGAATGCCATCGGCGAACTCCACGGCCACTCCAGGAACGACGGATCGCCCGCCTCGCCCTCTTCTACATGCGCGGGCTCTGCGGCCTCGTCGACTCCTCCCACGGCACTACCGTTGGATGATTCGGATGCTTGCTGATGAAACACCTGCAGCGAATAGCAGCATTGTCGCTCTCCACGAAGAGTTGCGTGGCCTTCGGCGGTGAGGCGGCGGAGGCGTTCCGCAACAAGGCGGCGGCGCTGGGGCTCAAGATGGTCGCCGTCGCGGCCATCCTTGTCTCCGGCGCGGCCGGCATCGCGATCCCGTTCCTCGGCTGCCGCTGGCGCGGGTGTGACGGCGGCGGCGACCTGTTCGTGCTCGCCAAGGCGTTCGCGGCGGGGGTGATCCTGGCCACCAGGTTCGTATCCTGGCCACCAGGTTCGTGCACGTGCTGCCCAACACCGATGAGGCGCTCAGGTAAGGTTCTGCCGCCCGCCGCCGCCTCCACGCGGACGTGCTCTCGTTCCACCTCCATGGACAGCGCCAGGTGTGACGGTGTTTACGGCAAATGGGATGAAGGATGTAACTGAGGTGGATCACAAAAGTTCAAGGACTAAATTGACTTTTTCAAAAGTTTAGGGACGAACTTGACCTTTTGTCAAAAGTTCAGGGACGTTATTGTCTATTTTGCCTGAAAAAATATAACAGATCAAATCGTGTCATCCACTTAAACGGGCCATGCCCGTAGGCGGTGGATTCTGATCTTGGGCGGTTCCGTTCGCGCGATCAGCTTGATGGAATTTTTTATATATATATTTTTTTCTTTGATTTTTGAAAAATAAATGGCCAAATAAAAAATTTCGAGAAATATACATCTGTCGTCATACCACACGGCGGCAGGAACTCCTACTGCCGTGTGGCACGGCGGCAGGGGTGCCGCCAACGGTCGGGAGACCTGCTAGTGGGGCCAGGTTCCTACCGCCGTACCTCACGGCGGCAGGAACCTAACATCGTGGCGCACGACGGCAGGGATCCTAATACTATTCGTTGCAGCCGGTTTCGACGCGGCCGCGGTCTCGACTTCTGACGACCACCTGGGCTGGGATGAGTTTGGGTACAACGACATTCTCGCGGCCATAGATGGGGCGGAGGGCGAGGAGTTTGGCCTGTCACAGTTCACACAGGCACCGCCTGTTAGGACTCAGGAGACACAGCTGGTGGGCGGAGCGACCCCGGCGGCCGACGGAGCGACACCGGCTGGTGCAGGGTCGTCGTCGGCCGGTGGAGCGACACTGGCTGTTGCAGGCTCGTCGCAGCCGGCCATGGCGACACCGTCTCCCGACCAGCTCGGACCGCGGGTGGTCAGGCCACCTGACCCCTTGACGTACGCCCGGGACCACACCTCGGCTGGCGCTAGAGCTGTTAGGCTGAAGAGGCACCGGCGGATTTAGATGTATTAGTACTTTTACCATGATCTTGTATAAACTATTTTGCATCTACTCGTTGATTATGATCTTGTGATTACGTTTAAATTTATCAGTTTCTTGTTTTTACAAAATTTAAAAGTGTTTTACAAAATGAAAAAACTAAAAAAATAAAAATGACCTTACCGCCATGTGGCACGGCAGCAGGACCCTGCCGCCGTGTGGCACGACGACAGGACCCTGCTGCCACGCGGACGTGCCACCAGAGGTGCTCTCCTGCCGCCGTACCCCACGGTGGCAGGGACCTAACGCCGTGGCGCACGGCGGCAGGGATCCTACCGCCGTGTGGTACGGCAGCAGATGTATATTTCTCGAAATTTTTGATTTGACCATTTATTTTTCGAAAATCAAAGAAAAAAATATATATAAAAAATTCAGCTTCATGACCACATGGGCCTCACGAGTTCGTTGGCGGCCCACATCACCGCCTCAACGTCTCGATCGCGTTAGGGTTTTGGAGTTGGAGGCGGCGGCGGCTTTCCTCCCCGCCCGACCCCTTTTAAAGGAAGACTGCTCTCTTCCTCTTGCGCCCTCGGCTGCTGATAGGGTTTCGTATCGGGGAGAAGGCAGGGCGAAGCACAGGGATCCCATCACCCGCTCCGCGTTCATTTCGAGGCTAGGTAGCCGCCATGAGCCGGTCGGGGCAGCCTCCGGATCTCAAGAAGTAAGCCCTCGCCACATCTGATTCCGTTCACATCCAGATCTTGTTTTATTCCGCTCCTTTATACCGATTCAGGTTCATCTCTTATGGCGTCGCAGGTACATGGACAAGAAGCTTCAGAGTAAGTGAATCTCTCGACTTCAAATCTCAAATCCCAATAGTTTACCTGTGTGGAGTTTGTTGTACTGACGGAAGCGCGTCAGTACCAGTATGTTGTGGAGTTTGTTGTACTGACGGAACGTGCGCGCCAGTACCAGTATGTTTAATCTTAGCGATTGGTGATTAGGCTGCACCCGATTTTTGAGTAAATCCACTCAACCACATTCTCACTAGCAGCACTTCAATAGTGGGGAATATGTACAACGCCCCTTAATCCCCACCATGTGGGGAATATGTGATATTTGCTCCTTGTTTGCTTAGTTAAACCAAATTCTGTTTTATTTCTCTAGGATTTGCAGCTGCATCATTAAAAATCTTGTGTTTCTTGATTGTTTTCAAGGCTGACTCTGCATGAGGATTATGTTTCTTTGATGTGCTTTTCTTTGTGATTTCGTATTTTGCCCTATATGATGAACATTATATCAAAGCTATGGATTTATCTCTAGATGAAGCTTAATGTCATAGTTACTCTGATAGGTGCTTTTCTTTGATGTGTGGTGTTATGATTCTTTTGATACTCTGTATGCATGTTTATGATAGAGAGTGGTGAGTTGACATCATGGTCTACTGCCATGTTTTCTCTTTAGGTTTCATACTTGTGTTTCTTTTTCTTGATCTATGATGGATGGCTGCCCTACATGATGATGATATTTCAAAAAGCTATGGATTAATTTCCAAATGAGGCTTTTATTGTCATAGTTACTCTGATAGGCTGCCATATCAACCTTTTTACAAATCAGCAATGTGTTTTGGGGATCTGATAGCTGATGTTCATGTTCTGAATAGCTGTAACAAACTGGTCGCCAGAAACAAATCATGCTTTACTTTCCAAAGTGCCTTTTCTATGAACCACTGTGACTCGAAAGAAGCAATTCTTAGTGTGAAATGTGACACTAACTTATGGCACAATCAAAGTGTGATATGCCTGCTGCTCATTTTTGTTCAGTATATTTTTAACCAGCTTAACATGTTTAAAGTATTACTGGCCACCAATCTGCTTGTTAATGACTGTTATCCTATTAGGTGACTAGAAATTCATTGTGGTATATGGATTTTTAGTTGCTAATTTTTACCTTTTTGATAATTCTCCAGTCAAGTTGAATGCAAACCGTGTTGTTATTGGCACGCTTCGAGGATTTGATCAGTTCATGAATCTGGTGATCGATAATACTGTTGAGGTCAATGGAAATGACAAGACTGATATTGGAATGGTGGTAGGTTTCCTTTTACTAAGTTTTGTTAGTAATTTTAACATCTGCTTCAGATTGTATTTCATTATATGCATAATCTAATACTGACGACCAACGTTCATCTGCAGGTTATCAGGGGAAATAGTGTTGTCATGATTGAGGCGCTGGAGCCTGTTGCCAAGTCTCAGTGAAGTGAATCATCACTCCGCTTCAGTAGATGTAGCCTCTGCTACTTGAAAACTGATGTAAATGTTATCAGTCCTGTTGTACGTTGACAATATTAAATGCACAGTGATATAACTTTGGACTTGAACAGTTTTAGCCCTGTTCCGCCTTTCGTACTCCCTATTTGCTCCATTGGCACGTAATTCTTAAGCCATTGCTTATGATAAATTCAAGTTTAACTCAGCTTGATTATGCATAATTGTCACCTTCACAGCAGGCCTGGCTACCTGTGCTAGCTCTTGGTTCAAAGGTGACTACATGAATTGCCTCCCTCAGCTTTACTGTGGGTGATGTAGTTCTGTAATATTACCGCATTGCCTGTTGCTTTCTTTGTGAGGGACAGTGCTTCTATTGTAGTGTCTTCAGCACCCCTTGGTATTGTTTCTAGAATTTGTACAAATTGACTTGGGCTGGCAGCTAGACCCTCTCATACCTAGCTGCATACAGCATACCTGTTGAGGAGGTTTATCAGTGTCAAGGAGCAGTGTGTGGTTCTTCTGTTCTGCGTAACTTTTGAGTTGGTATTTTTGTGACATGCTCTAGCACTGAAACTTTGCTAGATTGTTTTCATCATACGGATATTGCACTTAACAAACAAATATACTTGAGAGATGAAAAATACACTATATTTTTGTGTCATGATAAATGTATCGATTTAGTTAGTTAAGTGATTGATTTGCATCAAATGAAACATGGAAGATGAATGTCACACTTTTGCAATACTTAGAGATGAAATACACTTTTTTTTCTAATTTATATGTTGTTGGATTTATTTCGTGTGATGATAGTCAGGCTCGTTAAGTCAATTAGCTAGTACTCCATCTATTTCAAATTATAAGTCTTTTAGATTTATATAGATATTATTTAGCATCTAGACATAGTGTATATGTAAATGAGTAACATCATGTACGAATCTAATAAAATCAAAATGATACGAGGGAGTAGTTGATTTGATCCGGAGTTCTAATTTGGTAGTTGATTTGATCCGGAGTTATCTAATTTGTCCCACTCGAGTGTCGTGAAGCCTTTTGTTTCCTCTGGCTCGTGGCGCGCGTGTGTAGTTTTTAACTAAAATTGAGTTGCGTGAAATTTAAAAGTGCACAGGAAAACTAAGCAGTATCCGCATAATAAAGTAAAAAAAGATCATTAGTTACACTTGATTGATATAATATGTTATAACGGAAAATAATGTGAGAAACTAGTATTGACTAGCAATTATGTCCGTGCGTTACACGGGAGCAGACACAGCTCGCCTCGCCGTCGTAAGCTAGCTTTCGGAGCTCAACCTCTGTTTTTCCCATCGTGTTAGTGCCACCCTAACCTCTTCCATCGTATGTACCACATCGCCTTCTCTAATCACACATATGTGCCATCCTGACCTCATCTGCACTTTTTTTCAGCATCTTCATCATCCAATCATCCACCTCGGTTGTGACATCATCCTCGCCTTCGGAGCCTTACCATCGCAACCCACGCCACCATGATCGTACAGCCACCTTACCACCCATACACCTTTTCGACCTCCTTGTCGTGCCCGCGCCATCCTAATCTTGTTCGTGCTTTCCTAACCGCACCGTCATTCCCATCACGCATGCGCCACTCCGCGACCACGGTCGCCGCCTCCCCACCTCACCATCGTCTACTCTGGCCACGTTGTCATCCGAGCCTCCCCAACCTCACCGTTATGCCCCGGTAACATGTGGATTTATTATAAAAAAACATGAGAAGATTTTTTTGCAAAATAAAAATATATAATCACAGTTGAAAGAAACAATGAATATAACCATCAATTGTCAGCGGCTTGTGTGGTGTATTCCACCGATCAAAGAAGGTTGGAACTCATATATCATTCATGATGTATCATTCTCTACTCTCTTTTTTTTCCGGCTATCTCTTTCTTCAACCTCATCTCGTCCTCTTCTGTGGAGCCCATAGGACAAGCCATGGAGCTCGGCGGTGGCGGCCCTCGCCGTCCGTCTTTCCTGCCCGCGAGATTGCCCCGCCTCCCCGAGCCGCTCCTGTCCACCAACCCTCCCTGCGCCTAGCTCGGAGCTCGTGCTCCGTCGTCCATGGAGGGCTCGCACAGGACCGGGTCCTGTTGGCGGCCATGGAGGGTGCCATGACACGACTTACCTGTCGCCGGCTCTTACGCTCGTCTCGCCGCCCCCTCCTAGGCTCGTTAGCCAGGGCCACAGCCGCCCCCTGAAGGAGCTCTTCCCCGCCGTTCTGGGGTCACATCCGCCCGTTAGAGTGGCTCAATGCCTTCCCACAAGCAGCAGCAACCGAAGAAGGTGAGAGGTGGACTTCGAAGCAAAAGAAGCCATCGTGGAGTGTCGACAACTTGGAGCACCAAGGGAAAGATGAGACCCATCCTCCCATCCTTCCAGCGAAGCAGACGACTGGAGGAGGCAAGGTTGAACAAACTGCCAGCAAACAACGAAACAATGACCAGCTACGCAACCACCAAGTACGACGACGACGAAGCTACGGTAAGTGGCTCGAAGGTGAAGCACAAGACTTCGGCGCCCTGCAACAAGCATGCGGGCAGTTGTAAGTGCAATCAAGTCCTAAGTGGGTTTTGGTGATGTTGACCACACAATTAAATGACTAATAAGCTTTTGAGTATGAGCTGCAGGTTGAAAATTGTCAAAGGATGCAAAAGTGTTAAAGGTGACCCCTCATTCAAAAGGAAGGCTTCCATAGGCTCAAATGAAGGTTTAAATTCATTTTATATTTTGAAATTGAGTTTAGGACAAGCCGTACTATCAAGGGGGATTCTGATAGTGGTTTGGGTCTAACCAAGTGCATAAAAACCATATCCAACAATCCTAAACCCATCCACAAATGATCTGTCAGTCTGCTGTTACTTCTCTGCAAACTGCAGAGGTTCTGCATATTTTCGCAGAAGCCTCTGCTGTTCTCTCTGTCAGACTGTCAGTTATAGTGTTCGCAGATGTTCTGCATATTTTCGCAGAAGGTCTGCGACTTGGAACAGAGCCGTTACAGTTCAGATCTGAGGGGGTATTTAATCCCCTTCTTCCCCAACGGTCTCCTGCCGTTCCTGCTGCGCCCCAACAGTGCCCATAGCTTCTCTCTCACTCAAGCATTGACTCCCACCAACTTGAAGCCAAATCCAACCCTTGCATTCAAGTTGAGAGTGATTTCCAAGTGAGAAAAGCAAAAGAATTCCTTCCATCTTGTTCTTGTGCACTTGGTGAAACCCTAGCTCTCTTGGTGGATCTATTACTCTTGGAGCCTTGCTCCTAGACGGCTAGAGGTTACTTGGGAGCTTCCAAGCATTGTGTGGCAGCCCCAAGTTGTTTGTATTACCCTTTGTGACTAGTGAAACCCTCCATCTATTACTTTGGTGATAGGTGTGAGAGAGGAGTGGATCTAGAGAGATCCGAAAGCCTTTGTGGCTTACCTCAACAACGTGGATGTAGGCTAACCTTTGTGATGAGCTGAACCACGGGGTAAATCTTGTCTCTCGTGTGCTTTAACTTGTTCTTGCTTAATTGTCTTGTTTTGCCTTGTTAAAGCATGCTTATCTAGGGTTTGCCTTCGATCTACTTGTTAGTCAGCTTGGTATAGGGTGCTTGTGCTTATGTGACGCCCCAGGTTTTTAATTAGCATCATTAGTGCTAATGACCGAGTCAAACACGTTGACTCTAGTCAAACCTTGGTCAACCTGGGTCATCACCCCGAAAACCTAGTCAACAATCACTAATGACCCTCTTAATCAAGTCAACACACACTTGTGGTCAAACCTTGGTCAAAGATGTGGTCAAACCCTAGTCAAACCCCAATGTCTTTGAACCTCCTCTGGAACTTTTGCCGCGTTCTCCAAATTTCACCTAAACACTTCAAATTCTCCCAATATAAAAGTTGTCCAATTTTTCGAGGGACACAACTTTTCTGTTGGGTGGCATTTGAAATTTGGAGTGGAAAATGGTGTAAAGCTCGGTCAAGGCCTCCAGTTACTATTTACCGGCGCCATGAAAAGTCTCAACTTGGCGAGCAGTTTATGCAAAATCCGTCGAGCAAAACACCTATCAGCCTTTGTAGAAGTTGTAGAGGGTAGTGAGATCTACAACTTTGGTATAATCACCTTGGGTCAATGTAGTTCGAGTTTTGGGAGAAAAAGCATGGTCAACAGCGTTACACCGAAACGTTTCCAGCTGGAACGCGCCAGCACGCGCGACGTCGCGTGGACGCCACGTCGGCCGCCGCCGTACGCGCACACCGAGGCGGGCCTGCGACCGCCGGTCCGTGCGCCGTGCCTCGAGCTCGTGGGCGTGACGTAGGTGGACCCCAGGCCCCTGCCACGCGCCGTGCCCTCACTCGCCGGCCGGCCGCACCGCCGTTTTCCCCCACCAGGCCGCCATACCCGCGGCTTAATAGCCGGGGTATCCTTCGCGACGAAGGCAAAGACCTCCCTCTCCCACTCGCTTGCCTATAAAAGGAGCCGTTGTCCCTCTCCTCGCGCGAGCACGCCGCCGCCGGACGCCATTAGAGCCGCCGCCAACGAACTCCCTCTGCCGCGCACTCCCTCGGCCGTGCAACCACCCCTGCCCTTCCTTTAGGTCCTACTGAAGCTTGCACTATCGCTTGTTGACCTGGACGCGCCGCTCCTTCGCCGGAATTGGAGCTCCCGCGGCCGCCGTCGTCCTGCTCTACCGCGCAAGCTCACCGCTGGCGTTTTCGCCCCACCTCCGGCCACCAGAAGACCTGCGGTGAGCCCCTAGCCCTCCTCCGCCCCTTTCCCGGCCGGCCCCGCCGCCGGAGCCGCCGGAATTCCGGCCGCGTCGCCGGCTGCCCGAGGACCACATTGCTAGGCTTTGAATCTTTCCAGGGGTCGGACTGTAAAGCAAGGGCCTATGTGTGAATCTTTGAAATCTTCCAGGGGCCTGCTTGAAAGTTTGATCTTAAATAGTGAAAGCCTTTTTGCTGAAACTTGTAAAATCCGTAGAAAATCGTAGAAAAATCATAAAAATGCAAACTAAATTTTGTTGGTTTCCTGGTGAATAACCCTACAACTTTTGTAAAGCATGACCCTACTTTTGAGTGATAGTTTTTGCATGAAAAATACACAACTGTTAAACCTAGATCTGTTGTAGTTCAAAATCTGTTTGTGATCTGTAGCTGAATTTTGGATATGTTATGTGTTATGTCTTGCCTAGATTATTTACCAAAAATTACAGAAAGTTATGCTGTACATCTTTTATTATGAATTGTTTTGTATTTATAATGAATCTGTCCAAATGATTTTTATAGCTAAAAATAATTAGATTTGGGTGCTCAATTTCTGCATGTAATATTGTTATGCCTAAATTCACCTCTGGTGAATTAATCACAATTTTATATCTGCCAAAATTATTTAATCTTGTTGTATGCCTAATTTTCTTTGTAAATGCATAGCTCAAGATCTATAATAGCTCTAGGTGTATATGTTACATGCCTAGATTAGTTTTGGACCAGAGACCATGTGTGAGAAAGTTGGGATCCTTTTGATGCTTATTTATTTTTATATGCTTTTATCTTGTTTTGGTAGCTAGCTTTTGTTATTTTCGGTATATTTAATTTCATAGCTCTCCTAAGTGTGCATGTGTGTGCAGTGGCTTTGTTTAGGTTTGTAGTGCTTCATAAAACACCCCACTGAATTTTATTAAATTATTTTATGAATAAAAGCAATGGTAGCCTTTTTAAGCTTAATAGTAAAGTTAAATTGGAAAATCACCAGTACACACCTAATGACCTTGTGTATGTGAGGTAAAACATGCTAAGAAGCTTAAGACCAACCCTTTGCTGTTTTGTGAATTTAAATTAAGTTATTTACATAAATGTGTACACAGTCACTATTAAAAAGAATAAATAATAAAGAACCTCATATTGTTCCTTTTTGGAAGAGTATGCTGAATATGTTTATCTGGGTGAATGTGGTCAACCATGCACCCCATGGTTGTCATGTGTTGTTTGTAGTTAATTAAATCAAAAACCGTCAATTAAATCTTGCATTTGCATCCTCGTGTAGATCTTCCCGACGGTAGTTATACGCTCGTGCCGGAAGGAGGAGACGAAGGTGTTGACGGTGAGCTGCAGTACGTGGACGTAGCTCAGGACCTAGACCAAAGTCCAGAAGGGCCCAAGGCCAACCTTGCCAGCGAAGGCAAGCCCCGGATCATTGACCCTTTCTTTTTAAAATTATGCAATTACCTGTGCTATGTTTGTGCATTTACATTTCAGGAGTTGAATTGAAACCCTAGATGCATGATCCCTAGGTACCTATGCTCTTTTACTAGTATGCTAGGTCGATAGCTGCTATGCTATAGGACCGGTACAAGTCGAGTGATGTTCGTCACTCGCGAGAATAGGTCCTTATGTTGGGATCATAAGATCTTTTTAAATGGATTGCTCATGTGGTAAGAGCATGGGATTGGGCTCCGGTCCAGTGGCTTTCGTGGGCTAAGCTTTTGAACGTACTAAGCACTTGTCGGGAATGGGACCGGTAAGCCTAGTACCTTAATGAGACGGTGCGGGAACTTACTATTACTAATCTCGAGTAATCACCTGCCCGGCTAGCTACCGGGAGAGGGGGGTACATGTGTGAAGCTGGGTGCCTTGCGGGGTACGCCAGATAGCCGTGTACCCGGGACAGTAAGATTCGATCCCAAGCCGAGGACTTTTGGGAACCGCCTGGTGGTTGTTCATGTAAGGGCACCCTACCGTGTGTTTAGGTTTACCTTGCAAGGTTATAAACCAATCGATTGTCGGCCTCTCACCGTTATCTGAGACTGCTTAATCAACTGGCCATGATATCCCTTAATGATGGAACTTGGTGAATACTACTGCTTGAATTACTTGTCTTGTACAATTCTTGATTGAATTAGTTGGCACACTTAGAAATGGTAATTAACTAGAATTTGTGCTAAAATATTGAAAGTAAGGACATACTCTTATTGCTTTTCAGCAAAAGAACTCCACCGGCCAAAAAGCCTCTCATGTCTAGAGTTTGGTGATGTAGTTATCACCCGACGGTTAAGTCTTGCTGAGTATTAGTATACTCAGCCTTGCTTTATAAAATGTTGTTGCAGGTGGTTTGGCTTGGTGAGATTCCACCCGGCTGGGAGCTGGAATGGGTGGATGACGACAAGTGGTGGCATCACGGACGGCCTCCTGTGATGTTATCGTTGCGCTAATTTATTTTTATTTCGCTGTTTTCGAACTCTGAACCTTTACTTACCATGTCATGAACGATGTTTTGTAATAATTAAAATTCGGATTTAATTTGTGTAATGTACTCTGGACTCGCCTTCGTGTGAGTTTTAATGCATATGTTCGATCCTTTGTTGCTATGTAAGTGATTTCACCGGGCGTTAACCCGGCAACTCACGACGGGATGGTATTTTACTGTCGCTTAATGGCCAAAGTGGATTGGTTTAGGCGATAGTACGGTATTTTCCTGGGCGGGTTGTCACAGCTTATATCTCTGTTTTACCTTCCTACTAACATCTCTAAGGCTTCAGATCTGTTTCCCTTTGTTTTATCCGCAGCTGCTGTTATTCTGTCTGCAGAACGCAGAGGTTCTGCGAATATTTGCAGAAGCTCTGCAGTCTGGCAGAAAACAGCAGAAAAGCCTGATTTTATTTTGTAGGCCTATTCACCCCCCTCTAGGCCACTTGCATTGATCCTTTCAATTGGTATCAGAGCCAAGTACCTCAGTTTGCACTTAACCGTGCGAGGAAATGGCAAGTGGAGATGAAAGGCCCGAAGGGGACAAGGAAATTGGTGAACCCACCAACAAGGATGTAGCTGAAGCAGCTGAAGCTTCGGGAGTGGATGGGGACTCCTCCTCTGCTCATGAGAAGTTTGAAAAGCTCAAGAAAGCAATGAAGGAAGACAGCAAGAAAGAAAAAGAAAAGAAGAAAGAAAAAGAAGAAAAGAAGAAAAGAAGAAAGAAATAGAAAAGAAGAAGAAGAAGGAAGCAAAGAAGAAGAAGAAGAAAGATCCTACACCTCCACCTTCATCGTCATCCTCATCGGTGCCCTCATCTTCATCAAGTGAGAATGGAGATGATGATGATGAGTACTATGGTGCAAGAATGCCCAAGAGAACGCTCAAGTCCAAGTCCAAGCCCAAGGAGAGCTATGGAAGTGTATCCTTTAACTATGATTGCTTGACTACTTCCAAAGATAACATGTGTATTCCCGTTGGCAAATTGCCTCAATTTGATGGCACTAACTTTGCCAAGTGAAAGCATCTAATGAAAGCCTACCTTACGGGCTTGCACTTGGATTTGTGGAATATTGTGTGTGTAGGTTTTGAAGACCCCGAAGATAAAGAGAATCTTACATCACAAGATTGCCGCAACATAAGAAGAAATGCCCAAGCCACTATCATTCTTCTTTGTGCTTTGAATGGACAAGAGTACAATAGAGTGAATGGCTTAAAGATTGCCAAAGAAATTTGGGACACTCTCCATATTGCCCATGAAGGGGTTGACAAAGTGAAGAAATCCAAGATAAGCATTATGATGTCCGAACTCAATAGATTCTCTATATTGGAGGGTGAAGGACCTCAAGATATGTTTGATAGATTGATGGTCATTGTTGGGAAGATTAGAGGCTTGGGTGGTGATGAATTAGATGACCACTATATTGTGAAGGTGATGTTGGAGGCCTTTGCTCCTAGAAATCCCACTCTAGTCACCTTGATTAGAGAGAAGAAAAGATTTGAGGAATTCTCTCCAAATGATGTCCTTGGAAGAATTCTTACACATGAGCTCATGGACATAGAGATACAACATAGAAAAAAGATTGGAGAGCTAGAGTCCAAGATGAACAATATGAAGGTCAAAGATGTGGCTCTCCAAGTTAGCAAGTCAAGCAAGCCCTCTACTTCATCTAAGCCATCCAAGTCAAAATCAAAGAAAGTTGAAGTAGAGAGCTCATCAAGTGATTCAAGTGAAGACGAGGATGAAGGTCCTCAAGTTGAGATTGGTGATATAGCCCTATTCATGAGAAGATACAAGAAGGGTTTGAAGAAACAAGGCTACAAGTTCTCCAAAAGAAAATATCCCAATCACAAGAAGAGAACTTGCTACAATTGTGGAAGCACGGAGCATTTCATTGCGGATTGCCCCAATGAAAAGAAGGATGGTAAGTATGACAAGAGCAAGGACAAGTACAAGAAAGATCACAAGCCATATCATAAGAAGAAGAGCTATGGTGGAGAAGCCCACATTGGACATGAATGGAACTCCGGTGATGAGAGCTCAAGTGATGAAGAGGAGAAGAAGAAGGTTGCAACCGTGGCTATCAAGAACCCCTCCTCTACATCAAAGCTCTTCAACAACTTAAGTAATGATGAAGAAAGCACCACCATTCATTGTCTTATGGCTAAGGGTGAAAAGGTAGAATCCTCCTCCAAACCCTCCTCTCCACCTAGTGATAGCTCGGACATAGACTCTAGTGATGAATCTAGTGATGAAGAAATAGAACAACTAGTCGGTAAAATTGATAAACAATCAAAAGACTTCATGGCTAAGCTAGTGGTTGAACTAGGGAAACACCAAGGTCTTCTTGCTTCGGAGAGGAGTGAGGTTGAGGCCCTAAGATTGGAAGTTGATCATAACTTGGCCAACATCACTACTCTTAGGGAAGAACTTGCTGCCTCTCAAGCTCAAAATAATTCTCTCAAAACTAGGAATGAAGAGTTTGAGGAGCAATATAGTCTCCTTTGGAGTAGTACCTCACACCCCTCCAAAGCAAAGGGAGAATCTAGTTCTTCTACTAGCAAGGCCTGTGATAAATGCCATAATATTGATGTTGAATCTTCTGCTACTAACCTTGCTAATATGGATGCTATGAAGAAAGAAATTGCTAGGCTCAACACTATCATAGCTAATGGATGCATGAAAGATGAAGGCAAGAAAAAGTTGGATCATAAATATGAGAGGATGCTTTACAAGAATACAAGGCATGGTTTTGGGTACAATGAGGACAGCAAGACTGCTGAAAGGAAAATCATCAATGGTAAAGAATGTCTCAACTTCAGTAGCAATAGGTTTCTGTTTGCCCAGACTGCAGAGGTTCTGCAGAAAAATGCAGTGGCTCCTCGGTCTGCAGACAAAAAACTGAAGAAATCCCAGACCGCAGAGGTTCTGCAGAAACATGCAGAAGTTCCGCAGTCTGGAGTCAGGAAGGACAGCAACAAGAAGAAACTCAAAGCCGGACCTCAATATGCTTCCAAGACCCCCAGCAACCATGCACAAGCAAACAACCATCATATGTTGCCCAAGAGAAACAAGTTTGCTCACATAAACAAGGCTCATGCATCCACCAACATACAACCTAGCTATGTGTTGAGACGCAACAACCTTGGTAAAGTTGTTGCCACATATATTGGAAATCAGTCCAACATATATGTGAAAAGGTCACTATGGGTTCCTAAGATTTTGGTTGCCAACGTGGAGGGCCCCAAGTCAAATTGGGGACCTAAAAGAAGGAACTAAATTGTTTTGTAGGTATACTCCTCCGGTGGATCAAGTTGGGTGCTTGATAGCGGATGTACACATCATATGACCGGAGAAAGGAGTATGTTCTCCACCTATCTCCACCTAGAAGGACCAAGAGAAAGAATTGCTTATGGTGGTGATGCTAGTGGAGAAGTCATTGGAGTTGGTGATATCCCTATCTCTTCTAAATATTCAATTACTAATGTGCTTCATGTTGATCCGTTGGGTTACAATCTTCTATCCGTTTCACAACTTAGTGAGATTGGATTTGATTATCACTTTTCGGATAAGGGTGTGTCCATCATTAAGAGGGAGGATTCCTCTATTGTCCTTACGGGTCGCTTGAAGGGAAGACTTTACCTAGTTGATCTCAACAAAAGTAAAGTCACCCCTAAGACTTGTTTGATGGCAAAATCTAGCATGGGTTGGTTATGGTATCGCCGACTACCTCATGTTGGCATGAGAAACTTGGCCAAACTCTTGAAAGATGAACACATCCTTGGACTAACTAATGTTCATTTTGAGAAAGATAGGATATGTCAAGCATGCCAAGCCGGGAAACAAGTAGGTGCACCTCACCCACCAAATAGCATCCTCACTACTACAAGCCCTTTGGAGCTCATTCATATAGATCTATTTGGACCGGTGGCCTACATAAGCATTGGTGGTAATAAATATGGCTTGGTTATTATTGATGATTTTTCTCGATTCACGTGGGTGTTCTTTGTGTTTGAAAAGAGTGAAGTACAAGGGAAGGTGAAGACCTTCATAAGAAGAGCACAAAGGGAATTCGGTTTGCCCGTCAAGAAAGTGAGAAGTGATAATGCTCCGTATTTCGCAACACCAACGTTGAAGAATTTCTTGATGAAGAGGGCATCAAGTATGAATTTTCAGCTCCTTATACCCCTCAACAAAATGGGGTGGTTGAGAGGAAAAATCGCACACTCATAGAGATGGCAAGAACCATGTTGGATGAATACAAGACGCAAGACATCTTTTGGGCCGAAGCTATCAACACGGCTGCCATGCCATCAACCGCCTCTATCTTCACAAGTTTCACAAGATGACCTCCTATGAGCTTATCACCGGTAAAAAGCCTAAGGTGTCTTACTTTAGAGTATTTGGGTGCAAATGTTTCATTCTAAACAAGAAGCCCTGAAGCTCTAAATTTGCACCAAAGGTTGAAGAAGGTTTTCTTCTTGGTTATGGTCCTAATGAACACGCCTACCGTGTCTTCAATCTATCCTCCGGAAGGATTGATGTCACAGTGGACGTTATCTTTGATGAATCTAATGGCTCTCAAGTGGAGCAAGTTGATATGAATGTTGTAGGAAAGGAGATGCCACCTTGTGAAGCAATCAAGCAATTGGCCATAGGTGATGTTAGACCAGTTGAAGAACAAGAAGATGATGAAGAACTACTCCTATCTTCAACACCACTCGAAGGGCCTGAAGTCACTGGTTCTGCAGGTGTACAGACTGCGGAGGTTCTGCATAAAAATGCAGAGGACGAGGTTCTGCAAAGAAATGCAGAAGTTCTGCAGTCTGGGAATTCAGCACCTCCAATTACTGAGAACCAGGGAATTAATCAGCAAGAGGATGATCAACCAAGTGCATCTGAGCCCCAAGCTGATGATGATGATGAAGACCAACCCCTACACCAACCTCTTGGACCATCACACCCTCGTGTACATCAAGTTATACAACGGGACCCCCCCGTTGACAATATCCTTGGGAGCATAAAGAGAGGGGTAACAACACGATCTCGTCTTAAAAATTTTTGTGCATTTTACTCGTTTGTTTCCTCTCTTGAACCCATCAAGGTAGATCAAGCTCTTGAGGATCCGGATTGGGTGATGGCTATGCAAGAGGAGTTGAACAACTTTGAAAGAAATCAAGTGTGGGAGTTGGTGGAAAGACCCAAGACAAATGTCATAGGCACCAAATGGGTCTTCCGGAACAAGCAAGATGAGTTTGGAATTGTGATTAGGAACAAAGCAAGATTGGTTGCTCAAGGGTACACTCAAGTAGAAGGACTTGACTTTGGAGAAACATATGCACCGGTGGCAAGACTTGAAGCAATTCGGTTTCTTCTTGCTTTTGCCACTCATCATGACTTCAAGTTATATCAAATGGATGTCAAGAGTGCATTTCTCAATGGACCACTCTCCGAAGAAGTCTACGTGGAGCAACCACCCGATTTTGAAGATCCCAAGCGTCCTAATCATGTCTACAAACTCCATAAGGCGCTCTATGGGCTTAAGCAAGCACCAAGAGCATGGTATGAATGCCTTAAGGATTTCTTGCTCAAGCAAGGCTTTGAGATAGGCAAAGCCAATGCTACTCTCTTCACTAGAAAGGTTGATGGTCATATTTTTGTTTGCCAAATATATGTCGATGACATAATATTTGGTAGTACTAATGAAACTTTTTGTGAAGAATTTAGTAGGGTTATGACAAAGAGATTTGAAATGTCCATGATGGGTGAGCTCAAGTACTTCCTTGGATTTCAAATCAAACAAGCAAAGGAAGGGACTTTCATTTGTCAAACCAAATATACAAGAGACATGCTAAAGAAGTTTGACATGGACAAGGCTAAGCCCATCAAGACTCCAATGCCTACTAATGGACAATTAGATCTTGATGAAGAAGGGAAATCCGTGGATCAAAAGGTATATCGCTCTATGATCGGTTCTCTTCTTTACTTATGTGCATCTAGGCCGGATATTATGCTTAGTGTGTGCATGTGTGCTAGATATCAAGCTAACCCGAAAGAGTGTCATCTTATGGTCGTAAAGAGAATCTTGAGATATCTAGTGCATACCCCTAACCTTGGCTTGTGGTATCCTAAGGGCTCCACTTTCGATCTACTTGGCTATTCGGATTCCGATTATGCCGGTTGCAAGGTAGATAGAAAGAGTACATCGGGGACATGCCAATTCCTTGGTAGGTCCCTAGTGTCTTGGAGTTCTAAAAAGCAAAACTCAGTAGCCCTTTCCACCACCGAGGCCGAGTACGTTGCAGCCGGCGCTTGTTGCGCTCAACTACTTTGGATGAAGCAAACCTTAAAAGATTACGGATGTCAATGCTCCCATATCCCACTTTTGTGCGACAATGAAAGTGCCATAAAGCTTGCAAATAACCCCGTAAGCCACTCTCGTACAAAACATATAGACATCCGTCATCACTTCTTGAGGGACCACGAAACCAAAGGAGATATCGCTCTAAGTCATGTGAGCACCGAAAAACAACTAGCTGATATCTTCACAAAGCCCTCGATGAGTCAAGGTTTTGTAGTTTAAGGAATGTGCTAAATATCCTTGATTCTCGCTGTGTGGTTTGACCTCTAGCACACTTTGTTGATGTGTGTTATCTTCAAGAAAATGCTTTTGCAAAATTTAAATAATGTGTTTCAAAATCTATTTTATATCTCAACTTGTCTCAAATGGCTATAGCTGTGTGATGTTTGATTGTTTTCTAGCCTATTGAGACAAGGTGTCCATGACCTAAGTGAAGAACATAATGAAAAGACCAATTTTCAGCTCAATCTGGCAGTTCTCTGTCTCTGTTCTCCAGTATGCAGAGGTTCTGCATTTATATGCAGAGGTGAAGGCGCTGCGTTTATCTGCAGAGGTTTTGCGTTTTTATCTGACAGACCAAATCGTTCGGTTCGCTTGTTTCTGATAAGCGCAGACATAACCCCAGACATGTCTGTGGTAACCAGACATTCTCAGGCGCTCCCCCGCGGTATCCTCTCTCACCGCATCAAAGAAAAGGAAAAGGGGAATATACCTTTTAACCCTATCTCTTACCCCGTCAGAGCAGTAACTCCACTTTCACCGCAACCTCACCGCTTTCACTGCATCTCGCTCTCGCTCCCGCAACCGCCTTCACCGCTCTGCGCCGCCGCCGCCGCCCTCGTCACCGGGAATCTCCTCCGGCCGCACCTCCAGACGAAGAAGGATCCGTGCCCTGCTCCTCGACCGTGGCGGGTTGCTGAGTTGAAGAAGGAAGGGGGAGCAGGCCGCGCCGTGCAGATCAAGATTCTCCAGCGACCACAGGACAAGAGCCGTTCGAGAAGAAGTACAAGCTCGTCTTCGTCAACCTGTCGACCTCATCTCCCTCTCCTCCAGCGCAGTTCAGATCTTGTGAGGCAGGGGAAACCATTGCACACACCGGTTCATCCCGGTCGGTTTCTCCAGCGCCACTAGATCACCTTGTGATCTAGGAGGGCCTCTGGGCTATGTCCTCGGCGTAAACGCCTCACAAGGTTCTTATTTCTCACCCGGCCGAGTTCATAGGTATAACCTAACCCTAAATCCCAGATCCATCTTTTCTCTCGGTTCTAAGGACAAGTTCTTGATTAGATCCTCTTATCTTTGCTTGCTAGTGTTGTTGTTTTGGTACATTTTGGATTAAGGCTCAGTTGAAAGGTGAATCGAGTTTCACAGTCCTGTCACTGCAGAACGCAGAAGTTCCGTGTTTTTTCACAGAAGTTCTGCATTCTGCAGAGACACTCACCGTGCCCTCGATTCACAGTTCAACTGAGTTTCTCTCCTAAGTGCTACTGTTTCACAATACTCTAGTGCCTTATCCCTGCTATCTTTATCTCTAGATGGAACCTGGAGGCTCTCAGAGGAAGGACAAGAGGGCTGTGCCCTATAATGACTCTGAGGGAGAGGAAGCTTACAATGTGACCAGGGAGACTTTGTCAAGGCAGCAGTCAAGCTCAAGAAAGGCAACTCCAAAAAGAGGAAGAGGGTCAGCAGGACCTGTCACTGGCAGAGGCAGCCGTGCAGCAGCAACCCCTGTGAAGAATGATGGGGGAACTGAAGGGAAGACTATTCCAGTAGAGCTGCAGTCTCCAACTAGGCTTGGGGACATTGACAGCTCCTACATCAGAAACTTCAGAGGTAATCCCCAAAAGCAGCCTCCCACTAAGTATGATCACACTTATCACATAGAGCATGAGACTTATGATTGATTGGGAACCCAAGTCAAGAGTGCTAGAGAAGTCAATCCTTATGAATATCCTAGGTGTGCTGCTATTGATTATAGGTTTTGGTCACCATTTCACTATGATTTCTACAACACTGTGATCAGAAACAAGAGTAGGATAATGACAATGAAATGGGTTGACTGGGGCCACATAGAAAGGAAGAGGACTGCTGAGTCAATAGAGCTGCTGAAAATAATTGATGAACATGACCTGAGGGATATCATGGGGTTCAATTATGATTGGAATACTGAGATTATCAATCAATTTCATGCTACCTTTCATTGGGAAGCCAAGCATGACACTATACATTGGGTGACAGAGGGAGTGCATTATAAGGTGGACTGCACCACCTTTTCAAGACTGTTGGGGTTTGGTCAAGAGAACAGAAATGCAGACAACATCTATTTTGAGACCAAGCTTAGAGGAAGGGATGTTCCTGAGTTATTTGAGTGTGAGGAGATGGCTAACAACAAGACCACAGGACTGAAACCTGTGTATTATGCTCTCAACAATCTGTTCAGGGAGACCATTAATCCAAAAGGGGACAGTGATGCCACTTCTCTTCGCAAATATGCAGTGAATCTGTTGAAGAGGATGCTCCCTACAGGAAAACGCTTCTCTGTAAGCAACTACATCTGGTATGAGTTGAGTGACTCTCTGAATGATGCTAGGAACAACTTCCCTAATGCTCCCTACATTATGTATGTGATTGAGATGGTTAGTGGGCTGCGGTTCCCTAAAGATTGTGCTCATAAGTCCTACCAGTTGACATCTTGGGGCCACAAGCAAAAGGAGACAGTGCTCAAGTCTCTTCATGAGAAATCAGCTAGAGGCACTGATCCTTCAGAGGCCGGTCCTAGCACTGTAGCACAGAAGGAAGGCAAGAAATTAAGGAAGATGATCAGGGATACTTTTGCCATGTGCAGATACACTGCTACTCAAGTTTTTGAGCTGAGGAAAGATGTTAATCAGCTCATGTTCAAGGCAAATATCTCTACACCTACTCCTGTTCCTCCCCCTACCTTCTTTGTGGACACTTCTAGTGAGGAGGAAGCACAAGACATACCTGGTGATGATGAACCTCTTAGTGCTAGGGTGCCTCCCAAGGGACCTAAGTTTGCTGCTAGAAGGAAGAAGCTCAGCTCCAAAGTACCACTCAAGAAACCTATTGAAGTGGAATCAGAATCTGAGACAGAAGAGGAAGAAGAACCAGCTGCTGCCTCCACTACTCCAGAGGACGAAGAGGAAGAGACTAACTGGAGCCAGGATGAGTGAAGAAGATGGCCAGATCCAAGCTAATTCCTCTCTTTCTTCTCTTTCTTCCCTTTTTGCTATCTGTTGACAAAGGGGGAGAATGAAGAAAGATTGAGATGCATATCTGATCTTTTGCTGGTGCTGACAAAACTTGATCTTTTGTGAGATGTGAGAGTACAGTATCCTCTCTGAACTTAATCTCTGAAAGTTGGTCTGTAATATATTTGGGCTTTGCCTCTGTTGGCAAGCCATGGTTGGTTGTGGACAAGATTTGTAGGATTTAAAACTTTAAAACTGTGTGATGTGATGTAATAGGACTAGATGATCTTACCTTGCTTATTTCTTAATCTAAGTTCCTATTACTTGCTGTTATCTATTGAATATGTATCTGCCTGTGATGTTTGTTGGAGTTGCTGTGTTACAGGATGCAGAGGTTCTGCAAATTTTCGCAGAGGCTCTGCTTTGCAGAGGTTCTGCATATTTTTGCAGAGGGTCTGCGGTATGGACACAGCTGACTCTCTGATTGTTTCTATCTGTCATATGCATCACGGCTTGTATGTTACACAGTTCTTTTGCACCCCACGATGAAATACATACAATGTATCTAGTTTCACTTACCCATTTTTATATGCAAACATGTCTCATACACATATTTTCTCTATTCAAAAGAGAGATGCATATACTAAGGGGGAGCATTGTATACATTCCATCAAAAGCTCAATCTTTGCAATTAAATGTAAGCTTTAATTGGGTTGTCAACATCTACCAAAAAGGGGGAGATTGTAAGTGCAATCAAGCCCTAAGTGGGTTTTGGTGATGTTGACCACACAATTAATGGACTAATAAGCTTTTGAGTATGAGCTGCAGGTTGAAAATTGTCAAAGGATGCAAAAGTGTTAAAGGTGACCCCTCATTTAAAAGGAAGGCTTCCATAGGCTCAAATGAAGGTTTAAATTCATTTTATATTTTGAAATTGAGTTTAGGACAAACCGTACTATCAAGGGGGATTCTAATAGTGGGTTGGGTCTAACCAAGTGCATAAAAACCATATCCAACAATCCTAAACCCATCCACAAATGATCTGTCAATCTGCTATTACTTCTCTGCAAACTGCAGAGGTTCTGCATATTTTCGCAGAAGCCTCTGCTGTTCTCTCTGTCAGACTGTCAGTTATAGTGTTCGCAGATGTTCTGCATATTTTCGCAGAAGGTCTGCGACTTGAAACAGAGCCGTTACAGTTCAGATCTGAGGGGTATTTAATCCCCTTCTTCCCCAACGGTCTCCTGCCGTTCCTGCTGCGCCCCAACAGTGCCCATAGCTTCTCTCTCACTCAAGCATTGACTCCCACCAACTTGAAGCCAAATCCAACCCTTGCATTCAAGTTGAGAGTGATTTCCAAGTGAGAAAAGCAAAAGAATTCCTTCCATCTTGTTCTTGTGCACTTGGTGAAACCCTAACTCTCTTGGTGGATCTATTACTCTTGGAGCCTTGCTCGTAGACGGCTAGAGGTTACTTGGGAGCTTCCAAGCATTGTGTGGCAGCTCCAAGTTGTTTGTATTACCCTTTGTGACTAGTGGAACCCTCCATCTATTACTTTGGTGATAGGTGTGAGAGAGGAGTGGATCTAGAGAGATCCCAAAGCCTTTGTGGCTTACCTCAACAACGTGGATGTAGGCTAACCTTTGTGGTGAGCTGAACCACGGGGTAAATCTTGTCTCTCGTGTGCTTTAACTTGTTCTTGCTTAATTGTCTTGTTTTGCCTTGTTAAAGCTTGCTTATCTAGGGTTTGCCTTCGATCTACTTGTTAGTCAGCTTGGTATAGGGTGCTTGTGCTTATATCTCTGTTTTACCTTCCTACTAACATCTCTAAGGCTTCAGATCTGTTTCCCTTTGTTTTATCTGCAGCTGCTGTTGTTCTGTCTGCAGAACGCACAGGTTCTGCGAATATTCGCAGGAGCTCTACAGCCTGGCAGAAAACAGCAGAAAAGCCTGATTTTATTTTGCAGGCCTATTCACCCCCCTCTAGGCCACTTGCATTGATCCTTTCAGTAGTAGAGGGTCTCCTCCCTCGCTGACCGACGGAGAAGTCCCCAAGGGACGAGAGGTACAGATCGGGCCAAGGAGCGACGGAAGCGGCGACAGCCGGCAGCGAGCGGCCGACGGCGCAAACGACAAGCGCCCGCAGCCGGCGTGGAGACGGCTGTGTCGGGGCAGATCCAGACGAAGCTCGGCTCCCCAAGGTGGGACCTTGAGGAACCTGTTCCAAGGTGCGACCTTGAAACCGCCGCAACCGAACGTCGGCGTGAGAGTAACTGTTGACCTCCACCCACGCCTCCTCCACGAGTTGCACGACCACCACCGCCTCGACCCTCACCTCCACCACCACCGCTGCGACCCCCACCAGATCCACTGGCGAAGAGGGTAGGGAGGGGCGCCCGCGGTGCTGCAGAGGAGCCACAACCGCCACGAGCCTCCTGCACGGCGGGGCTCGAGCCGGAGCTCGTGGAGAAGACCGGGGCCGCCGGGTCAATGCGACCACCCGCACCTCGAACCACACTGAATCCGTCGCCACCCGCAACAGATCCGCACAGGGGAGCGCCGGATCCGCCCCAAAGAGAGTCGTCGAATCCGCCGCCGGGAGGGAGCTCCGTCGTCGGGAATGTAGGAACCCTAGACGGAGAGGTAGGGGAAGAGAAGAGAGGAAAGATGGGGAAAGGAGGGGGAGGAGAGGAGAAGAAGAAGGGAGCGGAGGGAGGGGCCGCCGCCGCCGCCGGCCGACGACGACGGCAGCGGCCAGCAGGGACGGTGGCGGCGCTGTTTGGGGGGGGTGGGAGTCGTCCTCGTGGCACCCAGGAGGACGACGCGAGGGCCTGTTGTTGCATAATTAATTGCTACATAGTCATGGCTAGGTATTGTATAATTGAAAAATCGAAGTGAATTATCAATTTATTGAACCAGTAAATGTTTCTCTGCCCTCCTTTATTAATTTTCTCTCTAGTTCCACCACTTATCACAACTCTCTCCAGTTTAGCGTGTGTTGCTCAATCTTCTCAGTCATCAGATACTACATATCTTGGCACTTAGTAGAACTCTCTTCCAGTTTAGCTCGGATAGTGTGGCAGCATTCTAAGTAGCTGCGGTTGTTTACATCGTGATGGTGTCCAGGAACCGAGTCCCTTGGGCAGTGGCTCTGGCGCTGCCCTTCATGACCTCAAGTTTCCCAATGGACCTGTAGCGTGCCGCTACCTCTCTGCCTCCTCCTACCCCGAGGAGCTCCGGCAGCGGCGCCACCTGCCCTCGGAGGCACGCGTTGTGGAACGTCGCCACGGTGGTGCGGCCTCTCCCGGCGTCCGGGACGACCCTATGCTCGACGCTGGGGTAGGCGCCGTTGGTGACGACGTCGAGGACGTCGCCGACGTTGACGACGAAGGCGCCCGGCAGCGGCCGCACGGGGAACCACCGGCCGCCCCTCTTGATCTGCAGGCCCGGTGTGTCGTCGGCTTGGAGCAGCAGTGTCAGGCCCGGGATGTCGGTGTGCGGGGTGATGCCCAGCACCTTGTCCACATGGCGGCACGGAGGGTAGTGGTGCATCGCCACGCTCTGCCTCTTGGGCTTCAGCGGGGTTTCGTCGTCGTCGTCGTCCCGGGTGAAGAAGGCGCCTAGGAGCGCCTCTCGACTGACACCGAGGTCGGCCGCCATGAAACCCAGCACGCGCCCTGCAAGTTGCGTCATCTCCACAGAGTACCTCTCCAGCGCGTGCCTGATGCAATCGATTGAGCCATCGATCGGATGGAAATGGAATCGTGCAATGGAGAGAGTGGAGGAGGTACCTGATGGTGGGTGGGTTTAACGCATGCCAGAACTCCATGTCCCTGTCCTCGAGTGGCTGCGTGTACAGGGACAGGTTCTCTGCCCAGTCCATCTTATCACTCGAAGATCCGTTGAAGTGGTGGCCAAATCCTTGGAAGCCGCCTTCTCGGACTGCCACCGCGTTCTTGCTCTCCAGTGGCAGGCTGAAGAACTGTGTCGCGCTGTCCTTCATCAGCTGCATCGCTGCTTCGTCGACGCCATGGTTTGTTAACTACAGAATAAAAGGAACCGGGGTATGTGACTGAGGAGAACATAAATTTCATCACATACTAACATAAGGATATGATATGCTGTACAGGATCGCCCTGACCTGAAAGAAACCCCATTCTCTGCACGCGGAGCCAAGCTTGGCAGTCTCTGACGCCGACAGCTCCGGATCAAGAAGCTTTGCCATGTCTACCACCGGTAGCTCGAACGCATCGTCCTCGCCGTCGCCGACGACGGCACCGGCTTCCTTTATCTCCGTGGTCCTGATGAACCTCTCGGGGATCTCGACGGAGTCTGCGAACGCCGCCGCGGTGGCGCCCGTGATCTTCTCCCTGACGATGAGCTTCGCGGCAGCGGCCTCCATTGTTTTGCGACTCTGCCCCCCAATGCAATTGGACACCACACGGAAGTACGGAACGCACACGGCTCCTCCGCACGAGTTACATTCAGGTCCAGCTATTATATATTTTTCTAATATTGCTATATAAGACATGATAAGCCGGAACAGAAACATTATTGTCGCTTCCATGCCTAGCCATCCACGCTTGTGAGGAGCTCTGCTCGAACGAATCTATAGCGAAAACAATTGAAAATCTTTCTCAATTCGGGTCTGTTTTACCCTTCACGTCGGACCCACCCGTCATCTAATTGTTAGACCGAAAAGGTGTAACTATAAATAAAAATCGTAATTTGGGAAGCGTTTCTGTCAAAAACTAAATTATTCTCACCCACGCTTCTCTTACCCACCCACCGTACCCATCAAAAACTGTGTTATTAGCAAGCTAAAGAATCGGAGTATCGGATGTAGACGTGGCGACGTCGGTCTCTCACAACGTACTCGTCTTGATGACTCCACTGACTTTTTTTTTATCTATCACACGCATGCACGTCTGACCGGTTTCCTATTTGCTCACGTTCATATACACGGGGCTCTCATTAATATATGAGTATACATCTAAGTCGCTTACCCTAAGCGGGAAATCACTAACCCAAACCACCTGTGGTGATGACTCTGAGTAAGACTCGCACATACCATAACATATTAGCATCTGTAGTTGTGTCAATTAATTATACATGCTTTATCAAATTATGGAGCACACGTCCGCCAAATAAATTGTAGAGCGGTTCCATTAGGTGGTAGAAGAAATTATCCACAACGGCACCACTCTTGGCACTGCTGCCGTTGACGGCGTCGCGGTGGTAGGTGCAGAGAGGGGCAGTGCCGCTGCTAGCAAGAAGACGAGGAGGGGTGTCAATGACTGAAAAGGTGTCCGAGGAAGACCGAGTTGACGGGAAAGAAAGAGAAAATGAAATTAGTATGACATATACAACCCATGACATCTGGTTGTGAAAAATTTGAAATCATAGAGGTAAAAGTAGTGGTGAGGGTGTTCTACGGTATGTTCTATCTATGCTATATATAAAATATTTCTTATTAGATTTTTCATACAAATTTTATTTTTTATTTTCTAAAATACGTATGTGTCGCACGTGCACCTTACTAGTATGTTCAAATGTCACGTAAACTTCACGTATCTATATGTACACCTGATCATGAGTTGGGTCATATCAGGTCCGGGGTCGGGTTTTTTGAGTTGTCGGGTTAAATATCTTGGCCCGCGCCCAACCCTCTGAAAATGCCGGGGAGCAGTTCCATGATTAATCAGGCCATTGCAGTAGTGGATTTGTCGATTAGTTGTTGCCTTGTTGTGCATGCATGGTGGCGGGTGGCCTGTCTTGCCCATTGATCCTGTTGTAAGGTCTTCCTTTTCAATAAATGGGGTATGCTTGGTTGCAACCCTGAGAGATTTGCCTTGGAGAAAATGTTGCCTGCAAGTTGCTTGTGAACTGTAGCATATTGCGTGGCCAGGCAGCTAGTAGAGTCAACCGTTTGGTTGGAACCCTGGTGTAACAATCAATTAATGGCACTAATTAAAGCCTCAGGCAGCAGCTAGCAGTGCCCATGCACTCTTTTTCGGTCGCCTGGTACAGAAAGGAGCTGCATGGTGCACAAGAATCGATAAATAGTAGTAATTAAAGCTCAGGCAGCTGATAGAAGAACTTGACAGAGGAAGCAAGTGCCTGGTACAGGCAGCAATCCAGGACTCAAACCAAACGTGCCACCGGCAGAGTTCAGGCAGCTATCTATCCAGGCAAAATCGGCTCAGGGTTCCAACCAAACATGCCCTACATGTGCGGCAAATATTCTTGGTCACCTCTTTAAAAATAAACATTATTTTCCAAGCAGAATAACAGTACGTCGCAAATGTAGTCCAAGAAATATATATTCAGAAAGAATTAAAAACAAGCAGCATTGTTTCAAAACATTTTGAATGTCAAAGTTGACAAACATTCTTCAAAGAGTGATGTGTTCCCTATAAAATGTGATGGCCAGGATATCATGCAAGCCTTTGAATGTCCAATTAATAAGAGTTTTCCTCTGTGGGTTTCGGCCATCTACGCCAGCAACGAAAACATCATCGTCGCCACCTCCACCACTGCACCTCCAAGCTGCCACCACGACCACTGTGGCCTGTCGTAGCCATTGCTCCGTCACCAGATGAGAGAGAGAGAGAGAGAGAGAGAGAGAGGAGCGTCACTCGTCTCTGGCTCGCCGCCGGATCTGATGAGAGGAGGAAGAGGAGCTTAATTACCAGGACCACCTGCCGCCGGATCTGAGGAGAGGAGGGAGGAGCTTCCCCCGCCGCCGGATCTTACGAGTATATGAAGAGGAGGCGAGCTTCCCCCAATGCTGTCACCGTCACATCTAAACTCCTGCTGGCCGTAGCCATCGTTCCTTGCCCCACCGCCCCTCCTCACCGGTCAATGTACTCCAATGAGGGGCGTGCGGAGGGGGGGGGGGGAGAGGACACGCGAGGGGAGTGGAGGGGAGGAGAGGGGAGAGGACGAGGACCAACGACGATTGCGTGAGGCAGAGCTAGGAGAAGAGAGGGAGGGGATACAGAGGGTTGCGGGAGATAGAGGAGGGTGGCACGGCACAGAGAAAGGAGAGAGGGGGCGGCACGCGGCAGATGTGAGTTAGGGTTAGGGGAGTGAAGGGCGCGCTATATATGGAAGAGGGGAAGGGTGGTGGGCCGGGGTGGATTGTAGTGGCTGAGTTAGTTTGTCGTGTGTGCTAGTCGAGACACATGGCAAAAGCTCTGTTTTGCCGTGTGTATCAATCCGGGCACTCGGTAAACTATTTTTTTATAATTGTACTTAATATATTAAAATTATGTAACAAATTCTAAAAATTACCAAAAATTAACACGAGATGATCTATATTGTCAATTGTTTATAGAAAAAGTTTTGTAACCAAATCTCAATTTGAACGTACTTCGCTTACAAACCTAACAACATACTCCCTCTGGTTCCTATTAGAAGTCGTTTTGGACAAGGTTTGAGTCAAACATTGGGAATATAAATCATGAATAACTTTTAAATTATTGAGTTTGAAAATGTGAAAATTATACAAATAGATTTGTCTTGAAAATTACTTTCATAAGAATATACATATATAACTTTCCAATAAAGATTTTTATAGAAAAGAGAAGTCAAAGTTGTACTTTGTTGACCGTGTCGCTGTCCTAAACGATTTCTAATATGGAACCGGAGGGAGTATGTCTTTAACTCTATGAAAATTCTTAGGAGATGTTTCCGTTTGTAAACATTATATGTGAAACAATTATGAAACCTACTCAAATTTTTACCACTGCCTCCACACATGATATCATAATGTATTGACAAATCTCATGATTTTCATATTTTATTTGCTTTTTTTAGAATTTTAAAATTATTCGAACACACGTTCGTGGACTTTCTCACTTCTATCCCGGTTTACTTTCTCACTGTCTTGCTCCGAAGAAATGGGCCATCAAGAGAATATACATGATTAGAAGAAGCGTCTTGTTGTGGAAGGGAGCAGTCGAAGCAAATGGCAGATATTGTTTAATCATATAGACAAAAGCTAGTGCCAAAAAAAGTTTGGAGAGCTGGGCATGGATCTTAGCTTATTTGGTAGAGAGCTTTGTAGATGCGTTGGTTATGGTTGGAGTGGGCTGATTTGGATAGGCCACGGCGGTCAAAATTGGGGATGGACAAAAGCTTTTTTTTTGTTCGCTGTGGTATTTAAGGGGGTGCTTGATGGGGTGGCCCTGGGGCTTAGTTTGCTGTTTGGTGTCATTTTCTTGTTCCTCGGCCTGGCCTGCGGGAGCTAAAAAGAGCCTCTCGGTCAGGCTCCACTCGTACACTATTTTCCAACGATACCGCTGGAGCACAGCTCTGCTGGGTTCGAGACAAGTGATTTGGGGCGATTTTGCACTACTAGTCAGGCTCGTAGGTGCAAACCAAATACAAAAATGAGAACGGGCCGAGCCCACGAGCCAGTGCTTCAAACACGGAAGGCTGACATGTTTTCACCAGGCTTTGGCTGGCCAGAGGCAGGCCGACAAGCCGGGCTAGCCAGGTGCAGATGAGCAAACACACCCTAATTTTCTCTCCCCGGAGCGGCTCGAGTGATTCGCCCGACTGGTTTCTAGTTTTCTCGTTTCGCACGGTGGTTGTGCGAGAAGTTCGGATTCTTTGGTTTTTCTTCAGAACTTCTGGTTTTCTCTGGTTTTTATACATAAAGGCCGGTTTCACCTTGGTTTTGTACCCCGCAGTGCCTGTAAAGATAAAAGATTACTGGCTTTATTCGTACTAGCTAATTGCTCGTGCGTTGCTACGGTCAAAGATTAATTTTTTATTTCTATTTTATTACACTTGTTGGATGTCTACACGTTTGTTAGAAAAACCAACAAGCTTATTATATTTCCTTCAACTAAAATACTCATTACATTTCTACCATTTTTTAACTAAAATACTCATTACATTTTTACCTTTTTATTTAAGCAAAAGAATTGCTAGAGAAAACTAAATAGGTATAGTACAATCGTACAACCATAATTTGACCATATTTTGAATTGTATTTGGATTCGTTTTCAGTGCAAATAGCAAGTAGTGTGTTCAATCTAGCACGTACTGTATTGAACTCCTCCTAAATGTCTTCTTCCCTTTCCACGTCTCGTCCCACACCATCATTTTGTTCGTCCGTCCAGTATGCATACATACCTGCACGTACCTTTTTTTGATCAAATATACCTGCTCGTACCTGACTGTCTGCACGTCGATCCTCGTAACTCATAACCATAGCAAAAGAGCCTGTTCCCATTAGCATGTTTCGGTTGGAACAAATCTATCTATACTACAAGGAGCGAAAACAATTGAAAATTTTTCTCACCCAAATCGGGTCCACCTTACCCTTCACGTCGGACCCACCCGTCATCTAACTGTTTGACCGAAAAGGTGGAACAGCCATAAAAATCGTAATTTGGGGAGCGTTTCTGCCAAAAACGCTTAACTTTTTTCACCGGCGCCGGGTGTACCCGCCCGCCATACCCGCGAGGCCCACCTTTTCTCTCCCTGCGTAGTGCGCCAGCCGCTCGGTCTGTTTCCCTTCGCCCCGTGCGCGGAAAAGAACGGTTCAGCCCCCCGCATCGTCCCTCCCCCACTCGGGCGATTCGGGCGGCGGCGTAACCTTAGCCCCCGCCACCCACCTCTCGCTCCCTCCTCTCAACCTCACCGTCGCCGGAGAGAACTGCGGAAGTCCGTGCAGCTCCCTAGGATGGCGGCGGCAGGTCTTGTGTCCTCGAGCTGCGTGCACCGGATTTGGGTGGGGGAAGTGCACGGTGGTCATGACTACGTCGTGCGGCGATGGCTTGGTGGCGATCGGACGCGGCAGCGTGAGGGACAGCTGCGCCGCCGGCCCTCTGTTGTTGCATTGTTGCTGCTGCTACTCCTCCGTCCGTCCCCGCACGGTGGCCGAGAAGCAGGACGGCGGCGACGAGGTCAGTGTCGTGGGGGTCCCGTCCGCACACGCTACGCAGGTGCGGGAGCGGTTTGCGACGCAGGTGGCACATCTCACCCACGTGAACGCCGAGACCAGCATCGCCATCAGCCGCGGTGTTGACATTGCCTGCTCCGCGCTCTGCGTCGCTGCCGAGGACCACTCGCTGGTCTCCCAATCCAAGATCCCGTTCCCCGTCGACGCCTCTCAAATAAGATTATGCTATAGTGAAATTATGTTCTACATGCACAACTTACAAGTACTAGTACTGGTGCTTATTTTTTACTAGGATCTTCCATTCAGACCTTCTGATGTGCGGGCTATGTATCTTCATTCGGTATGCTAGCATCTTCCTCATAGATGTTATAGTATTTTCCCCCGTCACTGATCTAGCGTTCTTCGTATTGTACAATGTAGGTCATAGATATTGAAGACTGTCCCCATATATGGCTTACTTGATTTCGATGTAGAGATATTCTTTCCAACAAATATCGATAATGGACTCCCTAGAGGTTACGAAGGCAGCAAGAGAGTCTTTCCACCCATATATGGCACCATCTCATCCAACATAAGGTACACATCAACAATGTTGCCGTGATGAATCCGTTTAATTTGAGGGTTACTTTGCTTTATAGTTAAACTAGCAAGATGCCCGTGTGTTGCTACGGTGAAATATTAATTGTACTTTTGTATACTTTACCCATACCGTTCATAAAAATATCTAATACTCCATCCGTTTCAGAATACAGCTACTTCTACACTTTTTCCATACAGATTAAGAATGTAGAATAAAAGTCTATATTTTTTCGAAAGAAAACGGTAAGAGAGTACCATACAACGTAAATTTTAAAGAAATGGTGTCACACCCAGCCAGTGACATTTACCACTCCAACTGTGAACCCCTTGATAATAAATAAAAGGTTGTATTGCCCTTCATTAGTTTTCATACGCCAGTTAATATGACAATTATACCTTTCCTACTTAATTAGTGGCAGGCTTAATCTGCATGCCATAATTGCATGCATGCAGAGCATTCTAGACCTCTTATGTCAAATAACCCCCTTGAGAACTTCTAAATAGCTATATTATGGAACAGAATTTGAATGCTAAAAGTAGCTATATTCTGAATGATTTTATCCTCTATATCTTTTTTCACATAAAAAATCTATATATGGGCTCTTGCTCAAATTCTCTTACCCTACATGATTTTCACGTGTTCTATAACAAAACACACATTCATATCCTTTCCATTGCATTGAAAATCATTTCCATAGTGTAACATCCCAAAAAATTGAAAGTATGAATTTTGGAAAAATTTGAAACTTTTATTTATTTGATGAGTGACACCATATTTTAAACTTTATGCTAGCCTCTCACCTAAAATCCATAGAAATAAAACCAAAATATAAAATATAAATTCAAATTATGGTATAAATATGTGAGTTGGATTTTATGAATTTTATTTGGATTTAATTGAGTGTGTTTTGAATTTGAATTGATTCAAATTCAAATATAAAGTTTAGTTATAAATTCAAAATCTATTTTCAAAACCTATCTAACTTGGGCCAGCCAACTTCTGCTCTAGTCCACCTGAGCCCCTTCATCTCTCGACCCGTGGCTACTCTTCCGCCCCCCTTCAATCGTGCGGCCCATCAACCCGGCCCAGCTCAGCCCGCGCCGCGCTGTGCCGTCTTTGGCTCGCCGACAAGTGGGACCGCCCTGGGTCCTGGTCATCTTCTTCCCCAGTCTGTTTGACCCGGTGCCGCCGCACCGACGCGCCGCGTCGCGGCTGCACGCACGCGCCCAACCGCGCGCCGCTCCGCCGAGCTGGCACGCACGCCGAGAGCCGTACGCACACCCAGGCGGACCCCACGCTCATGCCGCCCTCTATTCACTTCTTTGCCCCTGCGTTGCCTGCGTGCCAAGCCAGCTTGCGCCCGTGCCGCACCACGCCTTCGCCGCCAAGGCAAGGAGGGAACAGGTGTGCCCCACGCTGCTCCCTGGTCTCCTTGACCGCGCGCGCCTAAAACCCCACAGCCAAGTCCCAATTGGCTTCCATCGCCAATTGGGGATCTCTCCCCTTTCCCCAGCTTCGCCGCCGAGAGAGAGAAGGAGGAGGAGAAGCGGAGGAGGAAGAAGGAGGAGGAGAGGTGCGCCCCGCCGCTGCGCCCTCTCGCCGGAGCCGAAGCCACCAAGACCGGAGCAGATCGAGCGGGGGAGAAGGCCTTCTGCGAAAAGCCGGAGCCGGAGCGGAGCTGTCGCCGCGCCGCCGTGTACCTCGTCGCCGCTTCACCGACGATCGGCTCCACTGCTACGCCTACACCTCCGCCTCACCGTGAGCCGCCGTTCCGCCCTTTTGCTCCTTCCCTTTTCCCCTTGATCTTCCTGTGATGCCCGTGAGCGCACCCCTGTGCCGCGTCGGATCTCGCCGCCGTGGTCGCCCAGTCATCGCGTCTATGTGCCGGCCTTCGTGCCGTTTATCTCTGTGCAGGAGTTTTGCCGCCGCTTCACCGTCGCGCCGCGCGTCGCGACTCTGGTTCACCCAGTGCCCGCGCGCCGGCTAGCCGTGTCCCGGCCAGGGGCTAGCTGAGGACCAGGTGTGTCTGAAGACCAGTGGAGGGTCGCTCCTTAGTGATGAGTGATTGACAACGTGGTGTGGACTGATGCTTGGCTAAGTGTGTAGGTACAAGTTGCGGCTTGACTCGTGTCGGTGCAGGTGAAGAACAAGAGCGAAAGGCCTTTAGCCGTGGTGGCCTCCGGGTGATGGAGAGGCAAGTAGGCTTGGTTCAATGAACCTGGTGGCCGATGGGGTCAAGTGCGAGCCGTGCGGTGCAAGACTGGCGAGCTGAAGTCGTGAACATGGGCCGGTGCAAGGTAGCGGATGGAGCCCGAAGCTTGCACGCGGGGTTTGTTGGTTTGCCCACAAAACCATCGGTGGACGGTTTCTTGGTTTAGGCCGCAAAACCAAGTCCGGAGGCCCGAGGCGACGGAGACGGTGATCCGGGAGCTTCGGGAAGCTTCGAGGCGGGGGGCATGTGGCGTGATCGCGGGGCTTGCGTCGATGCTAAGCAAGGCCGCGGTGGAAGCATGTCCGCTCGATGAAGACTTGACCAAAATACCCCTGAGGGGTTGTATCTTCTATTTGAGTTGTAGGGGTAGCGTGGTCATTTACCTCCTTCTGATGGACTTCATATAAATAGCGGAGAGGTGGATGGCATCTCTCTCTCTTGGACTCTAGGGTTTCCTCCCTCGGTAGATTGCTCTGAACTGCTTCTTTTTCCTCTGCTTTCCTTAGGCTAGATTCTTGTATAGACTCTGACCTCTGGATGTATGGAAGCATTCGGCATTGCGGTGATCTCCTAGTCCTCTGTGATTTTCGTATCATTTTCGGGGCTATTTTCAGGGAGTTTTGTTCTTCGCTCGATTCGGGGATTTGAGGGCGTTTCTTCTCGGATTTCCTTGAGGGGATCATGGGTGGATACCTTGCGCATCTGTGTGTAATCTTGACCCCTCAAACGCCGGGAAACACCTTTGATTCGTGAGTTTTTGGCCGGAGTCCGAGTTCTTGGTGGTAGTTCATGTGATCCGCGATTCCTGGTGATTTAGGGAGTTAGAGGTCAAGATTTTTGGGGCATAGCTTCGTATTGTGACGCTTCTCATCTTCCCAAAATCTTGTCTCAAGAGCTTCAACCGTTTGGGAGATCCGGTGATGGATTTGGGAGTTTGACCCCGCGGGTCGCGCGTTTCTGGCACTGTCCGCTTCACGCGGACTGTCCGCGAGCCCTTGGCGGACTATCCGCGGGGTGCTGAACAGTGCTCGTGTTCTTCACGAGTTCTTTCGTGTTCGTGTTTTGATCCGGTGCCACAAGTGGTTTTGGTTGCACGGAGTTTGCGGACGGTCCGAACTGAAGTGGCGGACAGTCCGTGAAGGTGCGGACAGTCCGCGGTGCTTGCCTGAACAGTCCGATTTTTCGGGGTGCGTCTCTGGAGGTTCTGTTCGCTTTAGCGGACAGTCCGCGAGGCCTTTGCGGACAGTCCGCCCAGGCCCCACGGACAGTCCGCCGTACATCACGGACGGTCCGTGAGGTCTGTTGCAGACATGCTTCCTTTGCTTTGATTCTTGTCCGGTGCTTCCGCTCTTTGATTCGTGGCTTGTCTCTAGGACTTGTGGGCTTGTGTGTGCATAGTCTAGAGCTTCTTTGGTGTATGCGAGTACTCGGAGTGGTAATCGGGGTATAGGCTGAGTTCAACCTTCGGCAAGAATTTTCATCAGCTCCCATTCACTCCCCCCCTCTCTGGTCGCCTATTCGGTCCTTCAATTGGTATCAGAGCCGGTTACAGATCTTCTTGATTCTAACCAGTCTAAGATCCAAAGATGGGCGATTATGGCAAGGGGTCGGGTCCTCCGCACTTTGATGGCAAGAATTACCTGATGTGGGAGAGGCACATGGGCGCGTTTTTGCGAGGGAAGGGAACTCTGATCTGGGAGGTCACTCAGAATCCTCACTATGTCATCCCAAACAGTTTTCTGCTTCTAGGATCACGAGACATGTGTAAGGCTAACAACAAGGCCGTTGATTACTTGTTACGTGCTCTCTGTGCCTCGGAGTTCGAGCGAGTGTACAAAGAGAATGTGGCAGGAAAGATTTGGATTAAGTTGAGAAATGCTCATGTTGGCAATGCCCAAGTGCAAGCCTGTTTATTTTCCACTTACCGGAGAGAGTACGAGAACGTCACTCATCTCCCCGGTGAGTCGACCGATGCTATGTTCCAGCGCTTCACTAGCATAGTCAACAACATGAGGGCCAATGTGATAGTGCTCCCATACATGGATCATGATCAAGCTATCAAGCTTTTGCATGCCCTGGATAGGTCTGTGTGGAGTGCCAAGGTCGAGGCCATTGAGGAGTCGAGCGTGTATGATACGCTTACGCTTGATGAGCTGTTTTCCAAGCTCAGGTCTTCAGAGGTTGATCGTGGCTTGAGAGCCAAGAACGAGAGCCCCACTGATCCTCATAGTTTGGCTCTTGTCTCAGGATCAAGGTCTAACGCTAACTCTAGTGGTTTAACTTTGTCTTGTCTTGTGTCTTTGCCAGATGAGGACTTTGAGGTGCTGAGCGAGGATGATCTCGCCTTATTGAGTAAGAGGTTTGGGCGGATGTACGAGAACCGCAAGAATGCAAGGCGGAGCTCGGGGATGTGCTATCGGTGCGGGAAGCATGGGCACTTCATCACCGAATGCCATGAAGCTATGGAGATCAAGAACGACTACAAGGGCAAGCCTAAGCACGACTACAACAAGCACTGCTCCCGAAACGACTACAAGGACAAGCGCAAGGACAAGGGCGAGAGAAGGCCGAAGAAGAGTGGCGGCTACAAGAAGAAGACGGCTTGAGCGATGGTTGCCGGAGCGAGCGACATCGACTCCACATCAAGCGATGCTTCTTCCGACTCGAGCAGCGAGGAAGAGCAAGAAAGGCGCAAGGACAAGCGGCACATGGGCAAGAACTGCACCGGCCTAAGCTTCGTCGCACAAGGAGGCTTTTGCGGCATGGCGCATTCCAAGAAGGGTGGGAGGCACAGCTCGGATTCGAACTTCGACTCCGAGGAAGAGGTACGACAGGATCCCAACTTCTTGCTAGAGGAGAATGCTAGGCTAAATGAGTTGCTTGATAACCGTGATGATGTGCTTAGGAAAACCAACAAGGAGAAGAGGGAATTTAGGTCTTTGTTGGGTGATGCTAAGGATAAGATAGCTGAGCTTGAATCCTTGCTTGTGGATGCTAGAAATGAGATAGGCTCTTTGAAATCTGCTCCTGTTGTGTCCGATGAGATTGACTATAGTGATTGCAATGTCTTTCTTCCTGACTTGACTGCTCTCAAGAAGAAGCATGCCTCTACTTTGGAGGAACTAGATGTGGTTAGGATTGAGTGTGAAGAATTGAAATCTAGGCCAGCTTTGTTAGGTGCTTGTACCTCATGTCCTGTGTTGCATGCTAGGTTGGATGAATCTCACACTAGAATAGTTTCTCTTGAGGCGGCATTGAAAGCTCCTCTTCCTACATCATGTTCTACCTGTGAAATGCATGCTTTGAAAAACATGAAACTTGCACACTATGTTGATCGTCTGCAGGATGAAAATGATGAGTTGAGGAAAATGATGGGGTGGTTGTCTGGGCATGAGCCACAATTGAGTATGATGTTGGCTCAGTTTAAGAGGTTTGATGGTCAGGCGTTGGGGGCTGACAAGTGTGGTGAGAAGAGTGGTGAGGGAGAAGAGAAAGCTGGAGAGATTCCTATTCCACCACATACCACACTCATGAACAAATTTGCACCCAAGCCAAATCATCTTAGAAACAAGCTAGACACAACCCCAGATCCTCCAGTGTTCCCCCACAAATATGAAAACTACCAGAAACCCATCAAGTTTGTGAGCACCCAGGGGAGTGTCTTTAGTGGGAAGTCAGGAGAGAAAGCTGGTGAGAAGCTCATAGAGAAGCCACAGCCTAAGCCACAGCCGATCCGCTTCCAATGTGAGTATTGTGGGAGGGATGGGCATAAAGATGAGTTCTGTTTCAGGAGCAAGAGGGATGAGAGGTTTGCTAGGGAGAAGGATAGGTACCACCTTTCTCGTGGTGTGCCTGAGCCTCGTAGAGGGCCTCTACCTAGGGGTGAGGTGTATGTCCGTACAGTTCCCACTCGTGGAGGTGGAGGAGTGTTTCCTCAGAGAGATAGGCGTGTTGGGTTTGGGCGTGGTGAGTTGGCTCGACGTGCTCCTTCTCGTGACCGTTACGAGTTTGGGAGGCACGATCGGAGCTTTGGGTCTCAGATGGACTACGGGCCACACTTTCCCCCTCGTGGTGCACGTACTCCTCCAGTGAGACGTGACAGGTCCTTTGGTGGTAGGCGTGAGAGGGCTCCGCCTAGAGGTTTTGGTAGGATGGATTTTGCTAACCCTTCTTTTGAGCAAATGGCTCGACACTGGTTTGACTCTTTTGGTACTAACCCCAGTGTTGAGTCGCTTGCTCATTCTCGTTCTCGTTTTTGATTGTAGGTGGGAGGCTTGGAGGACTTTTGGTTGATCGACTCCGGTTGCTCACGACACATGACCAGAGATCGTGGGTGGTTCTCCAGCCTCACCCCGGTGAGTACGAGGGAGTACATCACTTTCGGGGACAATGGGAGAGGACGAGTGCTTGCTGAAGGTATGGTGAAGGTGAGTAGCAAGGTGACCTTAAGAAGTGTGGCTCTGGTCAAGTCACTTGGTTTTAACCTGTTGTCAGTATCTCAGTTACTGGACGAAGGTTTTGAGGTTCGTTTTAAGTCGGGCGTTTCTCGAGTGCTTGATTCTCGAGGCGATCTTGTCTGTACGATCGTCCCCGAGGGTCAAATATACCGTGCCGATTTTTCCCAGTCTGTTGGTCCTCCTTGATGCTTTGTTGCTGGCGTTTCGGCCGAGCTTTGGAAATGGCATAGGAGGTTGGGACACTTGAGCTTTGAGTTGCTTTCCCGCTTGAGTGGTCTTGATCTTGTCCGAGGATTGCCTAGGTTGAAAATCGAGAAGGATTTGGTTTGTGCTTCTTGTCGGTATGGAAAGATGGTTGCTGCTTCTCACGCCCCTCTGACTGCGGTCATGACCGAGCGACCTTGTGAGCTGTTGCACATGGATTTGGTTGGGCCAGCTCGTGTTCGCTCTGCGGGTGGGAAGTGGTATGTTCTTGTTGTGGTTAATGATTTTTCGAGGTACTCTTGGGTTTTCTTTTTGGAGGATAAGAGCGAGACATTTGGCTTTGTTCGAGACTTGATCTTGAGGTTGAAGAATGAGAGACATGGTGATGTCATTCGAGCTATACGCAGTGACAATGGCATAGAGTTTAAGAACTCTCATTTTGATACCTTTTGCAGTGATCTTGGTCTCGATCATCAGTACTCTTCTCCATACGTCGCTTGCTAGAATGGCGTAGTGGAGAGGAAGAACCGGACCCTTTGTGAGATGGCCAGGACGATGCTCGATGAGCATAGGACTCCTAGGCGTTTCTGGGCTGAGGCGGTCAATACCGCTTGCTATGTCTCAAATCGCATCTTCCTTTGTGCCTTTAAGAAGAAGACCTCTTATGAGCTGATGCATGGGCGACAACCCAAGGTGAGTCACTTTAGAGCTTTTGGTTGCAAGTGTTTCATTCTGAAGAAGGGCAAGTTGGATAAGTTTGAATCTAGAAGTTCGAATGGTATTTTCCTTGGTTATGCGATTCATTCTAGAGCATATCGTGTGCTCAACCTTGACACTAACCGAATTATGAAGACTTGCGAGGTAACCTTCGACGAGACACAGCTATGTAGCTCTTCTGTTTTTGAGTGCGCAGGTGACGAGGAGATTGGAGCGAGAATCTTTGAGGATGAGAAGGATGGAGATGGAAACGACGACGATGATGGTTGTGATGCTCCCGTGGCTGATCGTGTACATGCTACTTCCACTACTATGACGACGATCGAGGATGGTCCATCCCCTACACCCACTACGACTGAGGCTGTTCGAGTGGAGGCTGCTGCTGAGGGGGAGATTGTGTCCAGGCGAGAGGCTCCCCGGCGTGTACAGATTGATCATCCACCGACTACGATCCTAGGTGACCTTCATGAACACACTACACGGTCGAGGTCAAGGAATACTTCTCATTTTGCTCACTCTGCTTTTGTTGCGTCGTTTGAGCCCAAAGATATTCGACACTCTTTGTCTGACGAGAATTGGGCGAATTCCATGCATGAGAAGTTGGAAAACTTTGAGAGAAACCAAGTCTGGGTGTTAGTCGATCCACCGCCAAATTGCCGTCCCATAGGTACCAAATGGGTGTGGAAGAACAAAGAGGGTGAGAATGGGATGGTTGTGAGAAACAAGTCGAGGTTGGTGGCTCAGGGGTTCAACCAGAAAGAGGGCATAGACTATGAGGAGACATTTGCTCCTGTGGCCTGTTTGGAGGCAATTAGGATCCTTCTAGCCTTTGCCATGGCTAAAGGGTTCAAGTTGTACCAAATGGACGTGAAAAGTGCTTTCTTGAATAGGGTGATAGAGGAAGTAGTGTTTGTGAGACAACCCCCGGGGTTTGAGAGTGAAAAATACCCACGCCGTGTTTACAAATTCCAGAGAGCGCTCTATGGGTTGAAACAGTCACCTAGAGCTTGGTATGGCAGGTTGAGAGGGTTTTTGCTGAGTAAGGGGTTTGTGATGGGCACAGTTGATAAGACCCTGTTTCTCCTTAAGCATGGAAATGACCTTTTGATTGTTCAGATATATGTGGATGACATAATCTTTGGTGGCTCTTCTAATGATCTTGTTGCCAGATTTGCAGATGACATGAGCAGGGAATTTGAGATGTCCATGATGGGCGAGTTGCAGTTTTTCTTAGGACTCCAGATCAAGTAGTGCAAGGACGGGATGTTTGTACATCAGGCGAAGTACACCAGGGACATGGTGAAGAAGTTTGGCATCAACGACTCCAAGCCGCTGACTACACCGATGGGTACCACTACGGCTTTGGACGCGGACGAGGACGACGAACCCGTGGACCAGGAGTACCAGAGCATGATCGGCTCCCTCCTCTACCTGACGGCGACGAGGCCAGACATACAGTTCAGTGTGTGTCTGTGCACTCGTTTTCAGGCTTCACTGAGGACTTCACATCGGCAGGCCGTCAAGCGGATTTTCAGGTACTTGAACTACACTCTTGAGTTTGGTCTTTGGTATTCTGCCTCCTCAACACTCAGACTTCACAGGTACTCCGATGCTGATTTTGCTGGGTGTCGATTGGACCGCAAGTCTACCTCTGGGTGTTGTCAGTTCCTTGGTTCTTCTTTGGTCTCTTGGTCATCTCGCAAGCAATCGAGTGTAGCCCAGTCCACTACAAAGGCCGAGTATGTAGCTGCTGCTAGTTGTTGTTCCCAGCTACTTTGGATGACCTACACTATGAGCGACTTTGGTAAGGAGTGTTCCCAGGTTCCACTCTTTTGTGACAGCACCAGTGCCATAAGTGTAGCCAAAAACCCAGTCCTTCACTCCAAAACGAAACACATAGAAGTGAGATACCACTTTCTGAGGGACAATGTTGAGAAGGGAAACATATCCTTGTCCTATGTACCTACCCAAGATCAGCTAGCCGACATATTCACCAAACCACTTGACCAAGTCACTTTCACTCGCTTGCGGGGTGAACTTGGGGGTGTGCTTCCCTTTCTAGCTGGGTCTTGGAGCTTCTCATGTATATATGTGGCATATGTTTCATTTTGTTGCATTCCATTCATGCATTTTACTTTCTGTACAAAACCTTGTAGGATAGCCATCTTTGGATCACTTGTGCTAGGAAAAGCTTCTCTTATATACTTTGATCACTGAGGTGCTATATGTGAGATTCGTGCATGTTTGGTAAATGGTGATGTGAATGCTATGCTCTTGATGGTTTTGCCATATATTTATGTTGAGATAGCTTCATGTTTGTGAAAATGATAAAATTGCCTCTCTCATGAGTAGATGCTTATCTATGCTCAATTTGTGCTCAAATGCCTCTATCATGCTTAGTTTATGCTTGAGTATCATGTTTTCTTTGCTTGGGGTCAAAGACCTTTTGTCATTGTAAATGTTTAGCCTATTTGTTCACTTTGGGAGGAGCATAAGCTTCTTTTTGCCGCAAAGGCATTTCATGTACCATGTTTAAACTTGCAAATGAAATTGGTGTATGAATTACCTCATGCTTGAAAAATAAGCTCTTAATCATGTTATTATGTTTTGATATTCATATCTTAGGTGCTAAACCGTAGCATGTTGTCTACCATGAGAAGTCTCATTTTAAGAAGTAGACACATGGCTCAGTGGCTTTAACATGACTTGAGTAGCTTGTGGGCGTTTATAATGATCTTGTGATGAGAATTTGTGATCTTGTATAAAGTTTGGATGATCTAGTGTATTTATGTTCAAATTGCCATGGATAGGGCTTTGCTCATGAGATGAATATTTCTTTGTGAAAATTGCTTAAAAATGCTTTTGGCCATGTCACATGCTTATATGTCTCTACCTTCTTGATGGCAATGTGCTAACTCATCATGTCTACTTTGCTTGCTCTATGTCTTATGTGTAGCATTTTGTTGTGTTCTTTGTAAATTTGAGAAGCTTGGTAGACTGTATATATGCTTTGACATGCATTTTTCATGAAAATAAGGGGAAGTGTTTCATATACCTTGATTCCTGCATTGTCAACAAGGGGGAGAGTTTTGAGAAATATGTATGATAGGGGGAGAAGTTGTGTGCAAATGCATTTGGGGAGATTTTTCATGTATTGGAAGATTTTTATGGAAAATTGGTATGCATTTGTGATATGTTGCGTGTGAGGAGAAAAATTGAGAAGAAAATGTTGTGTTTGCTCAGGGGGAGTTTGCATATGTGCAGGGGGAGCTCCTTTGATTTTTTCTGAGTTCTGTGCTTTGTAGTGTGCTCTTTGTAAGCTTTGTTTTGTCTTGGCTGGGGGAAGCTTGCACGCGGGGTTTGTTGGTTTGCCCACAAAACCATCGGTGGACGGTTTCTTGGTTTAGGCCGCAAAACCAAGTCCGGAGGCCCGAGGCGACGGAGACGGTGATCCGGGAGCTTCGGAAAGCTTCGAGGCGGGGGGCACGTGGCGTGATCGCGGGGCTTGCGTCGATGCTAAGCAAGGCCGCGGTGGAAGCATGTCCGCTCGATGAAGACTTGACCAAAATACCCCTGAGGGGTTGTATCTTCTATTTGAGTTGTAGGGGTAGTGTGGTCATTTACCTCCCTCTGATGGACTTCGTATAAATAGCGGAGAGGTGGATGGCATCTCTCTCTTGGAATCTAGGTTTCCTCCCCCGATAGATTGCTCTGAACTGCTTCTTTTTCCTCTACTTTCCTTAGGCTAGATTCTTGTATAGACTCTGACCTCTGGATGTATGGAAGCATTCGGCGTTGCGGTGATCTCCTAGTCCTCTGTGATTTTCGTGTCATTTTCGAGGCTATTTTTGGGGAGTTTTGTTCTTCACTTGATTCGGGGATTTGAGGGTGTTTCTTCTCGGATTTCCTTGAGGAGATCATGGGTGGATGCCTTACGCATCTTTGTGTGTAATCTTGACCCCTCAAACGCCGGGAAACACCTTTGATTCGTGAGTTTTTGGCCGGAGTCCGAGTTCTTGGTGGTAGTTCGTGTGATCCGCGATTCCCGGTGATTTAGGGAGTTAGAGGTCGAGATTTTTGGGGCATAGCTTCAGCTTGTGACGCTTCTCATCTCCCCAAAATCTTGTCTCAAGAGCTTCAGCCGTTTGGGAGATCTGGTGATGGATTTGGGAGTTTGACCCCGCGGGTCGCGCGTTTCTGGCTCTGTCCACTTCACGCGGACTGTCCGCGAGCCCTTGGCGGACTGTCCGCGGGGTGCTGAACAGTGCTCGTGTTCTTCATGTTCTTCGCGAGTTCTTCCGTGTTTGTGTTTATATCCGGTGCCACAAGTGGTTTTGGTTGCACGGAGTTTGCGGACGGTCCGAACTGAAGCGGCGGACAGTCCGTGAAGGTGCGGACAGTCCGCGGTACTTGCCCGGACAGTCCGATTTTTGAGGTGCGTCTCTGGAGGTTCTGTTCGCTTTAGCGGACAGTCCGCCCAGGCCCCACGGACAGTCCGCCGTACATCACGGACGGTCCGCGAGGTCTGTTGCAGACGTGCTTCCTTTGCTTTGATTCTTGTCCGGTGCTTCCGCTCTTTGATTCGTGGCTTGTCTCTAGGACTTGTAGGCTTGTGTGTGCCTAGTCTAGAGCTTATTTGGTGTGTGCGAGTACTCGGAGTGGCAATCGGGGTATATGCTGAGTTCAACCTTCGGGAAGAATTTTTATCAGCTCCCATTCACTCCCCCCTCTCTGGTCGCCTATTCGGTCCTTCACTAGCCTTGTACGCGCGCACGTTTGCCAGGCCAAGCACGCCCAAGCGCTGAGCCGCAGTAGATGCGCGCGCGTCCTTTTTTGTCTGGCCGCGCTTATGTCGCCGATCGTCGCCGCCGCGCTGCACGCCGGCCCTACCTTGCGGCGTCGCCACCGCCGCGTCTGCCGAGCCGACCGCTAGAGGCCTTCGCCCGGAGCCTGGCCGCGCTGTGACGTCGACGAGCCAACACCGTTTCGCTGCACTGCTGCTTTTCTTTGTTCCGCCGTCGCCGTCGCCGGAGCGCCGCACGCCGCGTCGTGTCGTTTGCGCCGCGCCGCCGCCGCACAGGCGAACCCCAGCAAAGTTCTGGGAGTGCCTGTGCGCTGGGCTGTGAACTTCGAGGGCGAGTGCCAGACTTCTGGCGTCTGTAACTTGAAGCAGGCCGTCGCCTGGGCTTTAGCCCATTAAGGCCCAGGGTCGGCCCCTTTTTCTTTTCTTTTCGCGCTCTGATTTAAGTCCAGGGACGCCCAACGGACTTAGTCCATTTGGCCCATGGGGCTGAGTCCTTTGGGCCGAATTCGGCCCACTAACCCTATCGGCCCATTAACGGCCCTCTAATCAGAGGCGATGACGTCACGCTGAGGTCATGCTGACGTCATCACATATTTTCAAAATAAAAACCCTTTTCTTATTTATAAATGAATTTGATAATTATTTTATAAATCCTGTAACCTTTGAAAATTCATAACTAATTATTTATAACTCCGAAAAATATGAAACTAGTTTCTTTATTTTTCTAAAAATGAGACGGTGCTATTTGTAGCTAGTTTGGATCTTTTTGGATCTTTTAAAATTAGGTTTCTCTAGATTTATACTTAGTTGATTGCCGGTAATTTAGTGTCTCGTATCTCGTGCTGAGCAGACCCGAGCTACGAGCCGAGGACTACGACCCCGACTTCAACCCAGACCAGGACTACGGACGCCAACCAGGTGTCATGTCACTCCTGATCATATAGAATCCATGCATGCTTTTAGTTGCTAGTGCTTAATTATTATTTATGAATGCCTTTGAATTGCATAGACAATCTTTTAGCCGTACCTTGGTTTGTATTATCCTGTTCCTTGAACTACGTACTTTCGGAACTAGCTACAGACCCCTAGCTAGTTCCCGACTATATCTATCCATATATTTTACCCTTAGTTATGGATGGATCTCTGGTTTGGACTGAGATTGGGATATCTCGGTATTCTAGTGTGTGTTTTGGGTGAGTGTGTATCCTTGACGTGTTACCGCGGGAGCGAGCCGCTTTGGTTACTTATGAACGCCTGTCTAGGGGAGATGCGACCTGGCCTCCCGCCCTAGCGGCGTGTCGTTCGGATGGAGTTGGTGAGTGCTCGCTCTTGCAATTAAGGACTAATCGACAGTTTAACCGTGTATCTTTGGGCTATTTTCGTGCAAACCGTTCACCTTGTTATGGGCAGGGTTCGGTCCGAGAACTAGTATGTGGATGGCATCCAGCCAGTATGCGGATCGGTGTGATCGTGTGAGGGGGACGGCGGACGGGTTATACCCCCTGAGTAGACGTCGCCCTGGCTCCTCCGGGGATGGTTTCACAGCTTCTTCGAGGCCCTGCTGGCAAGTTTCACGCCTCAGTTCAGGACGAGTCAGGCTCGGAGAGGCAGGAGAGTGCCGTCCACTGCTAGGTCTCCGGTTGTTAGGTAGGGATGTGGATCGGAGGCATCCGATTCTGCCCTACTCGGCAGGTCCAGTTGTACAACCTCTGCAGAGTGATAAACCTATAGCTATAGTCTGTGTCCACTGGTATGGACAGGCCTTGGATCTGTTACTCTGGCTAGTCTCTTCTTGTGCTGCTTTCTCTCCCCTGTGCATGTGAGCTCGGCTTCATGCCGTTGAGATGTGGGGATAGGAGTTGGTGACCCCACATCGCAGATGAGAGTGGGATGCTGTGACTCGGTTGAGATCCAGTGTTTTGGTGTTCTTTCCTTGGTTGGGGTGTGTTGACCCCAGAGGCGTTGGCTTCGGAGGTGTGGATCTCCTCGGAGATGGTGACCTCGACATTTTTGCATTCCTTGATGTTGCTACCGCTGCTTGCATAACCTTCTACAGCCATATATAGAAATAACCATGCATACTAGAATTATTCTCTTTACTTATGCTCTTTTGTTGGGAAGCTGACATGACCTACTCGCTTATCGAGTAGATGACAGGTTTTCAGACCAGGATCCAGACTACGACTTTGAGCATGATGGATGGGAGGACTGAGGCTCGTCCTGCACTCGAGCAGCCTTTGGGAGATGGTGTCTATCGTACGGACATCCCTGGGCCCACTGCACAGGTGGGTACTGGGACCGACTACTCCGTGGGCCCCTGGGACTACCCGACTTGGGTTACACGGCACCTGCTGGCGTGGAGCGTAAGGCTTACAGAGGATTAGTACTCGGTTAGGAAGCTAGACATGTCCGGATCCATGTAGAGTACTCCTAGCCGTACACGACTAGTACTCCTCTGGCAAACCGACTTGTAACCCTGCCTCCCAGACTATATAAGGCGAGGTAGGGACCCCTATCTCTTCATCCGCATCATCTTGTAAACACACCCAATCAATTCAGAGCTACGCAGCATACAGGACGTTGGGTATTACGCACCTCACGGCCCGAATCTGTCTAAATTGTGTGCCGCGTGTCTCTCCTTCGAGTTCCCGATCTCGGCGAGGCCACAAACGTCTACCTCGGGTACTCCCCTTGGTAGGTTGCCAGGTTAAATCACCGACAGCTGGCGCGCTAGGTAGGGGATCTCGCCGAAGATCTCATGGCGAGCTCGACGGCTTCAATCGTCATCAAGCCAACCGCCGCTTTCAACCGTGGTGACACCTTCGTCTTCGGTGCCTGGGTCTGCACCGCTGATGGCGCTGTATCGTTCCAGTGCTACCTCACCATGACCCCAGACCCGGAGACCGGACTCGTGACGCTTCCCGAAGCCATCACGGGTCCACTCGTCGAAAAATTCAGCGAATTTTCGCTCTGCAACCAAGTCACCGACTTCGAGATTGGATCCGACTCCAACTCGAACTCGACATCGCCATAGATTGAATCATGCGAGCCGGCTCCTGAGCCATTGTGTGAAACGGTCCTCCTCCACGAACACTTCCCGTACGGCCTCTGCAACTCTAGCAGGGCCCACGCGGAAGCCCTCGCCGCACATCGGGCCGGCAAGGAGATTGTCTCCGAGTATTCCTCGGACTCCAATGCCACACCCGGCTACAACTCAGACTCCTCCTACGAGTTCGATTTCGGCTCGGACCCAATCGAGTCTGAGCTCAACGCAACCGAGGAGCCGCTGTCAGGTCCTACCGCTGGCTTGGTCATTACATCTACTCCCACTGGCAGATTCGTCTACTGGCCCGACAGCAAGCCCGCAGACCTGACTGACGACAACTCGCGCTGCATCGCCTACCTCAAGACACTCCCCTTCCAGGAGGGGACCCCGCTGGCTCCAAACGAAGACGAGCACACCCCCACCGAGGTAGCGACTACCGACTCCGGCCTCTACACCCCTGACCTTGAAGTCTTCATGGCGGCCGGGGAAACTGGAACCTCAGGATGCCGGCCCGATCGATACCTCAACAACATTTCGGACGATGAAGAATCAGCCAACGCACCCCCCAACGAGACTACCGAAGACAAGAACGCTCGGCGCGACCGCAACAGGAAGCGGGCCGATCGACGCCGACGCCTCCGGGAAGCTCTCCCCATCCGGAACCTCAATGAGGCCCTGGATCAAGTCGCCAACCGGGTGCACACTACCCCTGAGCAATGCCTTATGTCTATCACCATGATAGCACGGCAGGCCCAGGGGCATCGTGCAAGTGACGTCATCGCCAAGCTTGCTGAGGACGCATACTTCATGCGGGTCAACAACAGAGTTACACCCGCTGGAAACCACGAATCCACTAGTCGCAGCCGCACCCCAGTAGATAGCGGACGCAACCGTGTCCGTGGCGAACACCAACCAACACCCAACCGCTCTAGAGCCTCTGCAGGGGGACCCTCGCACGGTGGCCACAGTGGTGCGGGCGGTGGCGGCGGGGGCAGCAGTGGCGGCAGTTCCTCCCATGGCGGTGGCAGAAGAGCTGGTGGCGGCGGCGACCACGGAGGCCGAAGCCACGCGAACAGCCACGCCACCGGCTGTACTCACGGTGGCTACGATGCCCGCCACAAGATCAACGAGATCCGCCGCGCCAAGAAAGCTACTGAAGTCAGCGACAGTGATGGCTTCCCCGCCTACTCTGCACGACTTCGCGATCTGCTTCTCCCCGAGAAATTCAAGCCTCTCGGAATCACCAAGTACGACGCGAAGCAAGACCCAGTTCAGCGGCTCAGGTGCTATGCCCTGTCCATTGAAAACGCTGGTGGCAACAACGACACAAAGTGCCTCTACTTCCCCTTCTGTCTGGATCAGGCTCCACTCACTTGGCTCGAGTCCCTCGACAAGAACTCGATCGACCAGTGGGACCAGCTGAAGGCTCAGTTCACCAGCAACTTCGCGGGCGCGATGGGGCGCTCGGGTACCCGCATGGATCTGGCGATGGTCAAACAGGAACAAGGCGAGACGCTCCGCCAGTACATGCGACGCTTTTTCGACAAGCGCGCGACCGTAGTCGACGTCACTGACAAAGAAGTCATCGACCTCTTCCAAGACGGGCTCTACCACCGTCGCACCTTCGAAGACTTCGGTCGCCGCCGCCCGGGTTCCATCACCAAGCTCAAGGACATGATCACCTCATGGGCCGACGAAGAGGACAAGGCGAATGCCAAGTACGACTCCATTCGCGGCAAGAACAAGAATAACACGGGCGGCAACAACACCAACAAGGACCAAGGGGGTCGCAACAATAACTACTCGGGTCCTAACCGTAAGCGCAAGCCAGACAACACAATCGCGGCTATACAGCGCCCTGCGAATGACAACTCCAAAAAGACCTCCGGCGGCTTCAAAGACTTGCTCAAAGAGAAGTGCCCGTGGCATCTGGATGGCAATCACACCACCGATCAGTGCTACCAACTCCGGCGAGCACTCAAGGATATTCCCGAGCCACGGCCTCCTCACGACAAGAAGGGTAAGAAAAAAGTCGACGAAGGCAATGGCGACTTCTAGGAACCTGACAAGACGGTGAATGTCCTGTTCGGCAGACTACCCCCCAAGCGGTCCCAAAAGCTCACTCTACGGGAAGTCTTGAGCATTGAACCAGCGGTACCGACACCTCTAAGGTGGTCGGAGGTACCCATCACCTTCTCCCGCGCGGATCAATGGACAAGCTTCTTCGAGCCAGGACGTTTCCCACTGGTCTTGAAACCAGTAGTCACGGGCTCCAAACTCAACAAGGTACTCATCGACGGCGGGAGCGGACTCAATGTCCTCTTCACCAAGACCTTGAAGAAGATGAAGCTCGACATCACTGACATGCTCACCAAGAGTGCGTCGCCTTTTTACGACATCATCCCGGGTAACGTGGCTATTCCACTTGGCTCAGTGGTCCTGCCAGTTACCTTCGGGGAGACGAGGAAGAACTACCACACCGAGTACATCAAGTTCGAGGTTGCAGACTTCGAAACCTCCTACCATGCCATCCTCGGCAGACCAGCGATCGCCAAGTTCATGGCGGTCCCATACTACACCTACTTGGTACTCAAAATGCCAAGTCCTGCTGGAGTACTCGCGCTGCAAGGAGACTTAAAGGCCTCTTACGACTGTGACACCGAAGCCGTGGAACTCGCAGCCACTAATCAAGTACCCAACGCAATGATGGAGATCTTCGCTGCCTCCAAGAAGCTTGCCCCAACTGAACTCGTGATACCCGAGAAGACCGACACCGCGAACAAGCCTCAACCGACAGAGGAACTGCAGGTGAAAGCCATCGACCTCGGGACGGGCGACAGCACAAGACTACCATGATCGGCGCGGGGCTCGACCCGAAATAGGAAGACGCGCTCGTCAGCTTCCTTCGGGCCAACTGAGACATCTTCGCATGGAAGCCAGCGGACATGCCAGGGGTGCCTAGGAGGCTGATCGAGCATTCACTCAACGTCGACCCTAAAGCTACGCCCAAGCGACAACATCTCCGCCGCTTCGCTGATGATCGACGGGACGCCATCAAGAAGGAACTCGCCAAATTACTCGCGGCCGGCTTCATTCGTGAAGTCTTCCATCCTGAGTGGCTCGCCAACCCCGTCCTCGTCCGCAAGAAGAATACCAACGAGTGGAGGATGTGCGTCGACTACACCGACCTCAACAAGCACTGCCCCAAGGACCCCTTCGAGTTGCCGTGGATTGATCAAGTCATCGACTCCACGGCGGGCTGTGACCTGCTCTGCTTCCTCGACTGCTACTCCGGCTACCACCAGATTGCTATCAAGGAAGAAGACCAGGAGAAGACTGCGTTCATCACCCCGTTCGGTGCCTACTGCTACACGACAATGTCGTTCGGGTTGAAGAACGCCGGCGCCACCTACCAGCGAGCTATCCAGGCCTGCTTCAAGAAGCAGCTCAACAAGAACGTCGAAGCCTAAGTGGATGATGTGGTCGTCAAGACTAGGAACTCCGACACGCTCATCGCCGACCTTGAAGAGACCTTCGCATCCTTGCGAGAGTACCAGTGGAAGCTCAACCCCAACAAGTGTGTCTTCGGCGTACCATCTGGGAAACTACTCGGCTTCATCATCAGCCATCGCGGCATCGAAGCCAACCCCGAGAAGATCTTCACCATCACCAATATGAAAGCTCCAACCTGCATCAAGGATGTCCAGAAGCTGACTGGGTGTATGGCGGCCCTGAACAGATTCATCTCGAAGCTTGGAGAACGGGGATTACCCTTCTTCAACCTACTCAAGCACCAAGAGAAGTTCGTGTGGACCGAGGAGGCTGATCAAGCTCTAACGCAGCTCAAAGACTTCTTGTCAAAGCCACCGGTTCTCACGGCTCCTCGCAAAAAGGAGCAGCTACTGCTCTACCTCGCTGCGACTTCTCATGTGGTCAGTACTGCTATCGTAGTCGAGCGGCAGGAAGAAGGCCACACCTACCCAGTCCAGCGACCAGTCTACTTCGTCAGCGAGGTTCTGTCAGAGTCCAAGGCACGGTACCAGCCGGTCCAGAAACTACTCTACGCAGTACTCATCACCTCGTGGAAGCTACGACACTACTTCCAGGAGTACTCGATCGTCGTCATCACCGACTACCCGCTCGGTGACATACTTCGCAACCAAGATGCTACTGGAAGAATCTCTAAATGGGCGGTCGAACTTGACACCCTCAACATCGACTTCAGACCTCGCACAGCTATCAAGTCCCAGGCACTAGTCGACTTCATGGCAGAATGGCCGGAGAATCAGCTACCAACTCCAACAGAGCGACCAGAGCATTGGGTGATGTACTTCGACGGCTCACTCAAACTCGAGGGCGCGGGCGCAGGGGTACTCCTGATTTCTCCAAAGGGCGAACAACTCAAGTACGTCCTTCAGATCTTCTGGAAGGTCTCAAACAATGAAGCTGAGTACGAGGCCCTACTACACGGGCTCCGCCTCGCAATCTCATTGGGCATCAAGCGGCTACTAGTCTACGGCGACTCCGCAGTGGTCATCAACCAAGTCAACAAGTCTTGGGATCGCAACAAGGAGAACATGGATGCCTACTGTCTAGAAGTCCGCAAGCTCGAGAACAAGTTCTATGGTCTCGAGTTCCACCATGTCGTCCGCGACAACAACGTTGCAGCGGATGTCGTGTCGAAGCTTGGTTCTACTCGCGCACAAGTACCCGTCGGAGTCTTCGTCCACGAGCTTCACGCGCCATCAATCCCGGAGCCGGCGCCAATGACCACTGACCCTGTGCCATCGCAGCCCGGTCAGGAGGTCCTCGACGTGGTCTGGAGACAACCCTTCATCGACTACATCCGCGAGCAGAAGGTTCCCTCCGACAAGAACACGGCCGAACAGCTCGTCTGCCGAGCCAAGACCTACGTACTCGTCGGAGACAAGCTCTACAGGCGGGGTGTCACTTCTGGAGTACTCATGAAGTGCATACCTCGGGATGAAGGCAAAGACATCTTGGAGGAGATCCACAAGGGCGTGTGCGGCAACCACGCGTCTTCTCGCACGCTAGTGAGCAAAGCCTTTCGATGAGCCTTCTACTGGCCTACAGCTCTGGCCGACGCTGAAGAACTCGTTAGAAAGTGCCAAGGATGTCAATTCTTCGCCAAGCAGCAATACGTCCCGGCCTACAAGCTAGTTACCATACCACCAACCTGGCCCTTCGCCTGCTGGGGGCTCGACATGATTGGGCCTCTGCCAACTGCGCTAGGAGGATTCAACAGAGTCTTGGTGGCCATCGACAAGTTCACTAAGTGGATCGAGGTCAAGCCGGTCACCTGCCCAAAGGTCGATAGAGTACTCGACTTCTTGGATGAACTCATGCATCGCTACGGGCTACCCCATCGCATCATCACAGACTTAGGTTCCAACTTCAACAATCACCAGTTCTGGGAGTACTGCGAGAACAGCGGGATCGATGTCCGGTATGTCTCAGTCGCCCACCCGCGCACCAACGGACAAGTCGAACGCGCCAACGGGATGATACTCGACGCCCTCAAGAAGCGATTGCACGACGCAGCTAACACCAAAGGAGGCAAGTGGATCAAGGAACTACCCAACGCACTCTGGGGGCTTCGTACTCAACCTACCAAGCCAACAGGGCAGTCGCCCTACTTCCTGGTCTACGGCTCCGAAGCTATTCTACCCGCCGACGTGATGTGGGAATCCCCGGCAGTAGAACAATACGACGAAGGCATCTCAGAAGACAGCAGACGGGTTGATATCGACAGCCTCGAAGAAGCCCGCTGCGCTGCTCTTGTTCAGTCAGCAAGGTACCTAGAGGGTATCTGTCGCTATCACGATCGCAACGTCAAGGAACGCTCCTTCAACGTCGGCGATCTAGTTCTCCGTCGTATCCAGAACTCGGACTGACTACACAAGCTCAGCTCGCCATGGGAAGGTCCCTTCTCAGTCTCCAAGGTGACCGGACCTGGCTCATATCGCCTCCAAACACTTGAAGGCGACGACATCAACAACTCATGGAACGTCGACCAGCTGTGTCGCTTCTACGCGTAGTTGCTCGACTACTCATTTACGGGTCCAAGTCTACACGGCTACTCATGGACTCTTCGCTGTAAGAGGCCTCTCGGTCCTAGCACTAGTCTACGGACTACTCTTCTCCAAGATCCAGCGTCAACTGCTACTAACGGATTTTGGGCTGCTCAGAGCAGAAGGACTCTGGCGGCGGTCTACCGACCATGTACCCTAGATCTAGCCTATACGGCTACTAACAGATCTTCAGCTGTAAGCGGCTCAAGGGCCCTAGCACCACTTAGCCGTAGGCGGCCTACGGGTCCTGTTGACTACTCATCTGTATACGGCCCTGACCATCCAGGTGTACTTCTTCATCAGTAATAAAGCTTCATTCTACTCAACTTGTTTACTGTGCCTTCCAACTAGGTAGAATCTACCGAGTACTACTACTCACCACATCTCCCACGGCTTGGTACTCTGCACACTTCGCTGCAAGTGGCGCCAACGAATACTCATTACAATACAAGCAGTGGGCGAACTTCATTGATATTTCAAAAAAGTCTCTGACTACTTTGTTTGTCTAACATCAACTACTCTAAGCTAGCTCTACAGGTACATCTATTGGAGATTCAGCTTCTCCGCCACCTGCTCCGCGATGGGCGCCATCTCTTCTAGGAGAGTCTTGTACTGCTCATCAGAACAGTTCGCCGCAAGACCACCAGCTACCACATCCACCGGTGCGTTTGGGAAGTACGACTTCATGTATGCCAGCACCTGGTTCGGGATAGATTTCGCCAGATGTTTGACGTACGTCGCCAAGCGCCCGGGGGCTTCCTTCAGCCTGTCTACTAGAGGGGCTATCTTGGGTCCGCCCGGATGTGGCACTAGCAGCCTCGCGATGGGCAGCACGGCTTCTTCGAGTTCCTTCAGCTGACCTCGAAGCTTCTCGCAGTCTTCATTGAGCTTCTGCAGAGATTTATAATAATTGACAAGGTCACGGTCTGAGGCTTCACGAAGCTCCATGTGCTTGATACACTCATGGCGCAACTGAGCGTACTCATATTCAAGTACCTCTCTCTTGTCGGTCTCGCGGTACACGCTGTTCTTAAGGTCCGTCTCAGATGCCTTCAGCTAGTCGACCTTTGCCTCAAGATCTGCAGACAACTCGTCACAATGACAGACTACTCACAAGTACTACAATAAGTACTCAGCGACCTTGGTGGAAGACAAACCTTTGTTCTTCTGGCGCAACGACTTGTTCTTCCGGATCAGTTCGTCCCTCTTCGCCTGCATCTCCTGTACTTCGTTGTGGTACTGGGCGAAGGCGCTGTCAAGCTTGGATTGGAGCAGCGCTGAATGCTTCTTCGACATGTCCAGCTCCTTCTCCAAGGCTTCGGCGCGGAGGACCGTGTCACCATACTCCTTCAGAAGATCGGTCTTCTGACGGGATCTCTCCACCAAGCCCTGCGCAAGACACAGCAGCTAATCAGTACTCAATATTCAGAAGGCAAGTGAACTCAAGGTATTCGCAGCATACCTTGATCCAGTTCTCTGTCCGGCGCCACGACTCCATGCCCAGCGACACAAAGGCTGGGTCAATGAGATCATCGTCCAGCAACTCAAGACCTCCGTGGCTTGAAGATCCTGTCTCTGGCATGGGCGACGAGTGAAGTGGCGCAGCCTCTTCTATCACCGCCTCGCAGACGACGACGTCAGTACTTGCCTCGAGGTGCTGATCAACCCGCTCTTCCGCGCTCAGCTCGGGGGCTACCGTAGTCCCCGGCTCGGGGGCTGTTTTTGTCGCTGCCTCAACAACCGGCTCTGTGGACTTTGCCTCCACAGCAGCCGTCTTCATGGCTACCACCTCAGGGATCGTGGCTCCCTCGGCTTGTGCTCCTGTCATGATCAGTACATGAAGCCAAGTCAACGACTACCCTACATGACGACTACTCATGGTAGCAGGATGAATACCTTCAACCAAGGTGGCCTCTTCAAGTACCGACTCCACTACGGCTCCAGCTTGAGGTGGCGGCGTGGGTTCGCGCACCTCTGCCGAACGGTCTTCTCCATCGGCTGGAGTGCTGGCCTCCCCACCATCCCACGACAAGTCCGTGGATTTCCTGCATCACGAAGTGTTCAGTCAACCACATAAAGCTTGTCAATTACAAGACTACTCGAGAGTTCAGAGAACTTACAGAGTTGACCGCACCACGGTCACGGTCGGAGCGCCCAGTATACTGGTGATATCAACTATGGCAGCCTCGCTTATAGCTCCGGCCTCCACAGGGGTCTCCTCTGGCTGCTCCACAGTCGCAACCGGATGCGGGTCTTGGGCTTCTTCAGCTGACGCCTGCGGCTCCACGGAGCCAGCCTGCTGTTGCGCCCCCTCTGGCACGACATCTTCAGTAGCTGGAGGCGGGCTAATGCTCCTTTCAGTTGCTGCCCCCACTGTCTCCCAGACATCTTCATCACCCTGATCAACGGGATCCGAGGAGGGGATGTTCTGCAGCAATATAAGGAATATTGTCAGCACCAGACTACTTATCGGCAGTACTCGACTACTCTAGTCGTGCTATTCACCTCTGGCCTGGTGGCGTCTGACAGCTTCAATTTCTTCATGGCGCGTTTCCGCCCCACATTGCGCGGATTCCTAGGCGGCGCCGGCAAGCTAGCCTCCAGGCTAGATGACTTCTCGATGACCGGGATGTTCGGCATCCCAGCTCGGCTGAACCTTGAGCGGAGCTGAAACCGCTGTTGCAGCGTCTTTTCATTCTCGTCATCGGAGCTGTCCTCAATAACGACGGCATCGTCGCCTTCACGGACTTCGCGACGCTCCTTCGCTTTGGTTCCCCCCTTCCCCTGCGTTTGTCTTTCAAGTCGCGGAGGGGAGGGTGGGGTGGAAACATACTTCTGCACATCGTCCTACAACATCAAGCAGGCATGAGACGACTACTTCAAGCCAATTAGTACTCGGGGGCTTATGTCACGACTACTGACCTGGCTTGGTGGCCGTGCCGCGGAGTACTCTGGCACCGGGCACGGTGTGTACGGGGGCATATCTTTAAAGATCCTGCCCAGTCTCTCGATGATGACATCATCATCAATTTCTTCACCGGGCATCCGGGACGTATCTTCGTCGCCGGTGTACTGGTACCCGAGGGTGTCTCGCGCCATCAGTGGCTACACCTTCCTCTTCATGAAACTGAAGGCCACATGTTCAGCTCTCAGTCCGGCTTCCCGCAAGGCCTTGATCTTGTTCAGCAGCGGGGGTAGTTGAATACCCTCCTGCATGGTGGGCTCTGTGTTCCACCATGGCGCATGCTTCGGTTGACGCCCGCTCGGCTTCGGCAGCTCGGGGTGGTGGTTGGTGATATAAAACCACCTCGCCTTCCAGTCCTGGTTGGAATCAATGAGCTTGTACGGCAAGTACTGGCCGGCGGCGTCTTCACGCATCTGAATCCCGGCGCCTCCAACTACTCGCGGGTCATCAGTGCTCGGTTGCGGCTTCACCCGGAAGAATTTCCGGAACAAGATCCAGTGGGGCTTAATCCCCACAAAAGCTTCACAGAAATGCACAAAGATGGAAGTGTGGAAGATTCCGTTGGGGTTGAGGTTGAGGTACTCGATACCGTAGTACCTGAGCATCCCCTTGAAGAAGTCGCTGGCCGGCAGCGCGAGTCCACGCTCCACGAACCGCGCGAACATCGGGATCTCGTCCGGATTCTTCTCCATCGGGTACGGGTCTCCAGTGGCGGTGCGCCAAAAATCTATCTCCTTCTCACGGAGGAATCCGCTGTTGACCAAGGCGAGGAGGTCCTCGGTCTTCAACTTCGCCTTCTTCCACTCCTTTGCCGGATTGGGGCGAGGGGAGGCAGGCGGCGACGACGACGACTGGCCGGCATCTCCGGCCTCATCGCGGCTCCTTTTCTTCGACGCGCCGGTCTTCGAGCTTTTCGCCGGGGAAGCCTTCATCCTCCAAGTTACGGGTGTCTTCACTCGCATCCGCTCGGGGGCTATGAAGGTGGGCGGACTACGGCGGCGGGCGCAAGTAGATCTAATCTACGCTCGCGGCGGCGGAGGCAGCAGAGGAGCAGAAGGGGCAGTCTCTCAGATCTAATCTGTGGGAATGCTGTCGTTGGGAGTACAAAAACCCTAAGGGTTTCACCGGCTATTTATAAGCCGCTGGGCGGCTCAGTTCCAAACGGACGGATAAGCGCCAGACGGGTGACTCAGCGGCGGCAGCCTGACCTTTCACATTCCAGTACTCGACGCTCTCAGTCTCGGGGGCTCGACTACATCCGACGGATTCAGTGGGCTACATTAGATCCAGATCCCACTCAGGACACATTCTATAGTCAAGATGACCCTTCAATTCGAGAGAAAGTACTCGACTCAAGGCTCGGGGGCTCCGTGCCACGTGTCCTTCGGTTTTTTCTTCGGATTTTTCGGGATAAGATTGGCAGAACTTCAGATTGACCCTCAGCTTGAATCTGCGATTCAACCTAAGGCTCGGGGGTTACATTCCATATGAAATGCGATTCTCCGAATCGCATTTTCCATATGGTTCTTCATCAAAACAACACGAGTACTATTGAAGACCTTCGAGAGAAGCACTCGGGGACGCTTGGGAACTACTCGAGAAGACTTCAAGACTACTCAAAGATTAGCTGGAGTACCTTCTAGCCTCGGGATGATTCAAGTATTCTTGAGGACTTTCGGCTTGTGGAATTTGGGGACGCTCAAGGACTACTCGCCAAGGCCGTCAAGACTACTCGAAGACATCCTGCTCGACTACAAAGTACTCGTGGGCTTGTCGTACGGACATCCCTGGGCCCACTGCACAGGTGGGTACTGGGACCGACTACTCCGTGGGCCCCTGGGACTACCCGACTTGGGTTACACGGCACCTGCTGGCGTGGAGCGCAAGGCTTACAGAGGATTAGTACTCGGTTAGGAAGCTAGACATGTCCGGATCCATGTAGAGTACTCCTAGCCGTACACGACTAGTACTCCTCTGGCAAACCGACTTGTAACCCTGCCTCCCGGACTATATAAGGCGAGGCAGGGACCCCTATCTCTTCATCCGCATCATCTTGTAAACACACCCAATCAATCCAGAGCTACGCAGCATACAGGACGTAGGGTATTACGCACCTCACGGCCCGAACCTGTCTAAATTGTGTGCCGCGTGTCTCTCCTTCGAGTTCCCGATCTCGGCGAGGCCACAAACGTCTACCTCGGGTACTCCCCTTGGTAGGTTGCCGGGTTAAAACACCGACAGTGTCTACTTCGCTACATGAGTTCCGCTGCGTAGATGTTTTACTCTGTTTGATTCAGTCCCATTGGACTTGTACCCGGCATGAGACGTGATGATGTACTCAAATGATTAATTATAATAATATTAATTATGTAGACCTTCTATATTATCTGTTGTTGTATGGTTTTTAATTACTATCTGAGACAGGGATTGCACGTGATAGCCTCCTGAGACTATCACAGAGGTGCTAGGGTCGGGTTTCCAATCTCGGAAATCCGGTTCGTTTCACATAGTTTATGATATTATCTTCCAACTCCATAAACAATTTTTATTATTTTCTAGTTTGTTTCATAAATTAATAGGTATCGATATTATTTTTCATGATATATTTATCTAGCCTCTAGCTTAGTCATTTAAATTCTATCTAGTCAAATTGCCACTTAGAATCGATGTAGATTATTAAGATACATGAAGACATATATGTATCATGTCACGCTGACAAAAGTTATGCAACTTATTTAAAAATTATTTTTTTAGAAGTTTATTTAGAATTTTTAGTAGGCATATGGAGCTTATTTTACTTGAGGGAGCTGACAAACTGCTACAACAATTTTTTATGCTAAGCCACTGGCGTGAGAGCAGTCCATGTGCTTTATTTGTTTTATAGGCATGCGCAAGTGTTGCATGCATGGGCCCGGCCAAACTGAAAACATCTGTGTTAGTTTAGCGCGAGCCCCACCACATGGGGAGGCCCACGCGGGAGCCCCACGCGTCCGTGCGCAGCCTGAGCGATTTGTTTTGCAATGGTTTTTACCTTTCTTTCCTCGGTTTTGACCAGTTTTTCTTGATATATTTACCGTCTCTGACTCGGATTAGTATAGGAGTATGCCCCTGCGTTGCAACGAGAGAAAATATTACTCACATACAATTTGTCTTCCTTGTGATATCATCCTCCGCTGCACTGTCATCATCGCCACCCCATGGCCTCGCCGTCATCCCCGTCGCGCCCGCACTACCCTGACCTCGATCATCTGTCGTCGTCCGTGCCTTCCCAACCTCACTGTCGTCTTTCCCGGTCTCGCTGTCGTCAACCCGATCTTGTCTTTCCTAACCACACCGTCGTTCTAGTCGTGCCTGCATCTCAGCCGCTGTCGTTCACGCCTCCCCAACCTCGTCATTGTCTGCCCTGATCTTGCCCGACCACACATCACCGTTTTTGTCGCGCCTACGATACCCTGACTCGCCTGTCATCTTCGCGCCTCCACTTAGCTGTCGTTCGTTCGACCATGTCATCATTCTTGTCGTGTTTGCCCCCCTCCCTCCTGACCTCACCTAACGTTATCGACCCTCTAGTCGTGTCATCATCCTTGCCAGCCCGTTGCTTCCCTACCTCATTGTCATGCTTGCACCATCTCGATCTTGCTCGTCGTCGTCCGTCCCAACCTCCCTTACCCGACCAAGCTGTCATCCCACTACCCACACGCCTTCTGATCATAAGCAGACTGAGATAACTCTATCTATTAATATTGTATGACACATCAAACATTAATTTATTATTGCTTGAGAGCCACCTTTCAATGACATGAATTATACAAGAGAAGATTAAAAACTATTAATTTATATTTTTTAGTTCACATATTATTATACAAACTAATTATCTTTACCATAGAATTAAATCATAGTTTTCTACTCCATGGAGAAAAAAAACTTGTGAATCAATGTTTTTTAACAAGCGAACCAACAATTGAAATCAATTGAATGGATAAAACAATCGACTATGGCTTATATTCAAAAGTTATTGTGCTCACAAATATAATAGGACAGCTAGCTTGCATGGTGGGAATCCTCCTCGGGAAGGGAAGATTGGGATCACCGGGTCCAAGCCTCGAACCCGTGTCCCTAGCTGATTTTTCTCGAGTGCTCCTTTCCCGACCTGGTACGCTCGGGTCTTTTTTGTGTCCGCTCCTTTTTTTTTCCCCGGTCTGGTTCGCTCGGGTCTGTCTGTGTCGCTCGGTTGACAATGGTTTCGACCGGTTCTTCGCGGTTTTCTGCGCTGTTGACCGATTCCGAAATCGCTATGGTAGTGACGGATGAAAAAAAAGGCAGAAGCAATTCTTGCTTTAATGTAAAAAAAAGAATAAAGATTCCTTCCTTCTCCTGGTAGTTGGTCTGCTCCTCCATTGCAGAGATTAAAAGGTTCAGTGTCACCCCAAGAGGTTGCTCATTTCATATTCTTGTAGCACCTATCAATTAACCTGCTCTTCAAGATGAGCCATGTGTGGATCAGTTTTTTTCTTACTGCTTACATTTTTTTTCTTCCCAAGTTTTTAAAGTTCCACTTAATAATGTGAGGTTGTCAGTTTTTAGTCTAATCAATTTGCCACAGCTATGGTAATACCTCCTTATGAGCTCCTGCAATGTACATGCCTCCTTGTTCATCTTTGCACATTTTTTTGGGTTACTTATTTCTAAAGAACACTCAGCTTCATTTTTTGTTGTACCTGCAATGTGAATTTACCAACATTAACTGTACAAGTTCCTTTTCAAGAGACAATATGTGGTTTTTTGACAGGATTACCAGCTATTAGAAAATTATGGTATGAGTGCAACGTTATTCCAGATTCTTCTGCTCCAAACAATGTTAACACCTGATGTACATTTTGTTATGCCCCTTCTGTTCTGCAAAACAGGATGGTTATTCCTGTCACAATCTCTAAAATGGAATATATGATGCCGAGGTAGATATATCATATATCATACATGCAGCCATATTTTCAGTTGATTTCAGTTATTGCTGCATCTATTCATAACTCCTGCATTCTTATATATGTGATGCATTATCATGCCCCCGTAATTTGTTGATGTAGGTAGATCAACTATATATAAACATGACTGCACAATTCATCTACTCAAGTCGTGAACTCGGTACCTCAAACCTTTCTCCTCTTTTTCCCCCACAACAGTTGGAAATTCCAACAGTTAGAACTGATTCAGCCTCTTGAGTCTTGATTTATCTGAATCCTCTTATACATGTGTTGTGTTTTTATTCCGGGAGGATCTCTCAAATGGTGAGACCGATGCTGACTAGGACTGCATCAATGACGCCACATGTTCAACGTCACGCGCTGCGTGGAGGAGAGAGTGAAATGCCCCCACACACTTCATCTCCATGCACCACCACGCCTTCATCCCCAGTCAACCGTAACTTTGCTCGGTAAGAGCTCCATGCCAGCCTGTCATTGTCGTATCGCCACTGCATATGATTTGTCTGTTAGCCTAAAAGAAGAACAAAAGCAGGAGCTTTGACACTAATAAGCTGATTTGTGCATGGATTGCAGGGAGCAAGTGTAGTTAAATAATTGGTCGAGTTCTCATGTTTTAGCTCAAACATTCATTTGTGCTAGGGTAAAGAATGTTACAGCTTATGAAATGCTTCTTTCAGATGCTATGGAATTTCTCTGGTTCTTTTCATAGGTCAAAGAGAGAATTGCATTTGTTTTAATTCTTGTTACATGAAGTATAACATATGACTATGACCATAATAGATGGATCTACTGATTTGTTATAAGCAGCTTTGCAAATCATATTTTATGTTTGGAACCAATCACTCGAATTTAGATATCCCGATGTGGTTCCTCTTCTATAGTAGAGAATGACAACAATGTCTTGTGAGTTTTTTGTTAAAAAGTAAGACCTGATTGGAATAAATGTCACATTATAAGTATCTTACATGTACGATTTAACATATTGGATTATTACAATTATTTTGAAAATAATACTAAACAAGACTTTCTGAAGGAAATATTATTCTGATGAAAAATTTGGACCCTGACCACAGCTTGCCATCATTTTTTTTCATGAAGCTAAAAGCTGGAGGGCTACACAAAGGTGTTACTGCTATTTTCATTTGTGTAAGACATGCATTTTTTTCCTCTTTTGACTATCCTGTTCCCAAAGCCAATGCCATCATGGAGCTATACTAAATTCATTGATTTAATGTTATGTAGGTTCTTGAGTTACAGTGTTCACGATAGCCTTTGAGTATATATAAATTGATCATGGTGTAGTTGCTTCTCTTGCACACCATCACAACCTAAAGCCAATAAACTGCACAATGGAATATATATTCTCCCATTTGATTGTTGTAAGTGTGGTTTGTCACATTGCCTTTGAAAATTTGCATGTGCCGTTAACATGCATCTCTTATTTTAGAGTAAAATGCTATGAATAGGCTGATAGTTTGTCATTATCAGTTCAGAAGTGATTGGATTATTTGCTTTCCTGGGTGGTACATAGAAGACTGAGAAGGACGAGATTATTACGAAGGAAGTTGTGGAGCGAAGTGATCAAATAGGATTAATATACAAAGGACAAAATAATCAATTCAAAGTTTCTTAAGATTTCTTCAAAACACGTGCGTGCTGCACGTGCACTTTACTAGTCCTTACCAAAGGCTAGAACAAAATAATTTTGTGTCACGATTTTTTTCATGATATAAACACAAGGAGAGGACGACGGGAGGAGGCGGACGAACGGAACGAAACGAACGAAAACGGAAATAAAAGGAAATTCACACCTCTTTGTACTCCGGAATTCAGCCCATGAGACTCACAAACCGGGCCGGATCGAAGGCCCAAACAAGCACAACGCACGCATGGGGGATGGGAACCGGAAATCCTATATACCTTCCGGAAGAAAGTTTCTTATGAAACTATAATCCACTAATGGCCCATTTAACAGCATACACCAGCCCAACAGAGTGAACCCTAGCCCCAACTCTTCTTCCACCTTTGCGCCGCCGCCACCTTCCTCCCGAGCGCGTCGCCGCCGCCGCCGCCGCACGCCCTCGCCAGCCTCCCCCGCGCCACCCGCCGGCCCGCCGTGGCCTCCCAGGGCGCGGTGCTAGAGCTCCGCGGCGACCGTCGGCGCGGGTCGCGCGCAGCCGGCCTGCGGCCGTGCTCCGGTGAGAGCTCGCCGGCCGCCATCGCGCGCTACCGAAAAATGTTGTCCAACATTTCCGAAAAATGTTGGAACATTTTTGCAAAATATTGACGAAAACATGTTTAAAAACTAAACATTTCTGTAAAATGTTGGAACATTTTTGAAAAATATTGGAAGAGATGGAATGTTGTCCAACAAAATGTTGACAAAAACATGTTGAAAAAACTAACATTTCTGTAAAATTTTGGAACATTTTTTTAAAATGTTGGAACAGAATAGTGATGAGGTGGGCTGGTGGGATAATAGCTAGCAAGTTAGATGGGCTTTCGGTGGGCTGGAAGTTTCAATGTTTATCCACCTTCCGCAAGCCATATAGGAGCCCCCGGATGGAACGCAGGCGAACGTGACCGTGTGGGGTTGTGGGAGTTTTGTCCTGTTCTCGGGTGGGGGGCGTGGCGTGGCAGGGCCGCGAGCCTCGGTTCGCTACAGGAAGCCGGTTTTGTTGTTTCCTACTCCAGTTTTACCTATAGCAGCCGGTTTTGTTCCGGTTTTTAACACCAAAGTCCAGTTCCACAACTTCGACTTGGTCAATGACGTATCAAAAAATTGAGCAGAAGTAATCTTTACTTTAATATTATAGGTAGAGATATAGGTAAGACAAAAGAAAGGGGAGATATGAGTTTGGGAATTTGAGGTATAGCGTACACTGAATTTGAATAAGCACACCATTCATCCATTTGTCTGAAATTGCCCTTGCACTCAACGAGACGCTGGTGTAACGTTCTAGCTACATGATCAGCAGGGTGTCCACAAACCGTCTCCCTTGGGCTAGTCCTTCGCCGCTGCCAGTATCGTACTCGAGTTTCCCAACGGACCTGTAGCGTGGCCGTGCATCGCCTCCCTTGAGGAGCTCCGGCAGCGGAGTCACCATCCCATCAACCGAAGCATCCTGGAACATGGCCACGGTGGTGCGGCCCCTCTCGGCGTGCGGGACCACCCTGTGCTGGACGCTGGCGTAGACGCTGTTGGTGAGGACGTCGAGGGTGTCGCCGACGTTGACGACCAGGGCGCCCGGGAGCGGCCGCACGGGGAACCACCTGCCGCCCCTCTTGATCTGCAGGCCCGGCGTGTCGTCGACGTGCAGCAGGAAGGTCAGGCCCAGCGTGTCGGTGTGCGGGGGGATGCCCACCACCTTGTCCCGGTGCCTGCAGGGCGGGTATTGGTGCATGGACACGCTCTGCCCCTTCCCGTAAGCGCCGTCGCCGTCGAAGAAGGCGTCCAGGAGCGCCTCTTGGCTGACGCCGAGGTCGGTCGCCATGAAACCCAACAGGCGCCTTGTGAGGTTGCCTATCTCCACGGAGTACATTTCGAGCGCATGCCTGAAGGTGGGTGGTTTAGCTGGCCAGAGCTCCATGCTCCTGCCGTGGACTGGCTGCGTGAAGACGAGCAGACACTCTGCCCAGTCCAGCTTGTCGCCTCCGCTGAAGTGGTGGCCGAAGCCTTGGATTCCGCCTGCTCGGACCGCCACCGTGTTCTTGGTTTCCAGTGGCAAGCTGAAGAACTGCGCAGCACCGTCCTTGATCTGCTGTATCGCAGCTTCCTCGACCCCATGGTTTGTGAGCTTAAGAAAAGCAGCAACGACGGGACGATAGGATTCACAGTTAAAGTGCAGCACCAACAAAAAAAAAGTACGATGGTGGTGAAACGGAGAATGATGGTAACCTGAAAGAAACCCCACTCTCTGCAGGCGGAGCCGAGCCTCGCTGTCTCCAATGCCGAAAGGTCCGGATCAAGAAGGCTCGCCATGTCCACCACCGGCAGCTCGAACGTCTCACCCTCGCCGACGACCTCACCGGCTGCCTGGATCTCGTCGGTTCGGATGAACTTGTCGGGGATCTTGACGGAGCCCGTGAACAAGGCCGCGGTGGCGTCTGTGATCTTGCCCCTGCCGGCGATGAGCTTGCCAGCAGCAGCAGCCTCCGCCATTGTTCTACCTCTTGATTATTGTCCACGCGCGGCACGGCACCGAATTTAACAAGTTTGTTGAGGGTCCAATTTGTACGCAGGCCGCTAAAGTTCTTGGAGTCAAGTCTCCTACCGAGCATATAATAGTCAGATATAAGAAAAGATGTCGCGCGGATAGTTAACTATAGATGTGGATCAGTTTTAGGTAGTGATCATTTGTCCCATTGGAGTCGTGACGCGCATGGACCTGTTCAATTAACTGCTCCAATTCAAGATGATCAAACTCTGAAGAGCAACTGTTAGATTAATGTGTCTTGAAAACGAATCGTCCACAAACTGACAAACCTCCTGTTGCTGAACTCATGATTTCACTAAAAAGCAGAGCAGCCGATGGCTGGCCTCGAGCTGTTGTCACCTCACCTACCGCCGTCCCGCAGGGCTGCAGGCCATGGAGAATAGAAAATGACGAGCTGCTGCTGAAGTTGAACTGCCGCCGTGCAGAAGTCAAAGCGTCGGTAATTCCGATCAATTTCGTGAATTCGTCCAACTCTAAGTGAAAAGAATTCTAAGCTCAGTCTCGGTGGTAGTTTCACGAGCACAGTTATCTAAACTGACATGTTAGATTTTGAATACGATGAAACTGTCACTCTCAGTGTACAGTTTTGTGGGCACAATTTCACATACATGATGCAACATTTAATTCCTGCATATGTTTTGCAGGTGTTGTGATCAAATGTAACATGAGAATTATGTAGCTTTTTGTAAATAAAATTGTATTTCAACTAGCTTCAATATTCAACGATATTAAATATTTGCATATATGAAAATAATTACATATAGTATATTTCAATTTGTAGACCTATTAAGATGACGCCCTTGTGAGATAGAATGGAAACGAGTTGCCTTTGCACTCGGTTACACGTTAACATTTATAGCCCATAGGCTTGTACAACAAGTACATCTCAACAAACCAAATCTCAACTACATGCCTATCCTACACAGCCGCCATCTTGGCTTACAAGCTAAGCTTACAACAAACCGATAGCTACTCTATCGTCGAACACTCCTCCTCAATCTCAGCCACTTTCAAGGTTGAGATTGTGCTTGAATTCCTTCAACTTGAGTGCAGTGATAGGCTTTGTAAAACCATCAACCACCTGATCATTGGTGCTTATGAATCATATGTCCAAGAGTTTCTGAGCAACTCTCTCTCTCTCACAAAATGAAAATCTATTTCAATATGTTTTGTCCTCGCATGGAAGACCGGATTTGCTGAGAGATAGGTTGCTCCAATGTTATCACACCTGTTGGCATTTCTTAGCGTCGATCACTTAAGAACAGATTTGGAATCCATCCTTAGCGTCAGCGTTAGAAATGCTTGTTGGCATTTCTCAACGTCACCACTAACGACGCCGAGTTGGCGTGAACATCAAGACTTGCCAAAGGTAAATCTAAACGATCATGAACGAATCCGCAAGCGCACAAATAAACCGTTGTAGCATTTCCCCAAGAAAGGAGAATATTCCAAGGGTATCGTATCCGTGGAAGGCAATGGCGGATATCATAGACTTATGCTTTTGCACTGAATGTAAACCAAGAGATAGATATAGGAAACAACAACTCAAAGGCAAGGGGTAAGATAAAGATATGATAGGGTAGTGTGACACACACTCAGATCTACCTCTACTCTAGTACACTACGGCTTAGGGGGAACATACGAGTTAGCTCTAGGTTCTAATGTACTAAACATACAAAGCTAGAAGATATAAGAGATAGGCATGAAACATTGCATGAGAGGGTAAGGTTCAGCACCCAGGTACAAACGGGGAGATAGCCCGCGACGACCAGCACTCTGCGAAACTATACTTTAGACTCCTACAGTAATACCCCAGCGCGGAGGGTTCCAAAGGGTCCAACAACTGTCACCACTGCGGCCTACCTCAATCGTTACGGGGGGCATGCTCATAACTAACATAGCCACACAACCCAGGCACCATGCCTGCGTTGCTGCTAGACTTCACCCGGGCCGGGCTATTGTGACCCAGGGTGAGAGCCACCAGAAGACTGGTCAACTTAGACCGAGTACCGTAGCTTGAACACAAACCTCATGCAATACTATCATGCCATCTAACAAGATCAACTAAGGCTAGACATACGAACGGATACGAACTCTCTTATGTCTAGTCAACAAGATCAAAGGGTCGTGTTCGTGAAGAACATGAACCTCTAACTTATGAACAAACACATAAGGAATGAGTAAATCATCCTTCAAGTGGATCAAAAGGTAGTGTTCACGAAGAACACAAGCCTCTAAATGATGAACAAGAGATGAACTCAAGAACATATCAATCATATTATCTACCATGACTTTATATGAAATAGCTGAATAACTGAAATAGATCAAAGTCATACAAAGAAATAAAGATAAAAGAGAACTCATACCTAGACTCCATAGTAGACTTGGAACCTGAATAAGAGCTACTCTAGCCTACCCCCTAGCCTTAGAGACTAAAAGTGAGAGGAGAATGAGAGAGTGGTGCGTGAGAAATGGGAGCCCCTCCCCTTCTATTTATAGGCAAGGAGGAGGCTTGCCTCGGGCACCAAATGGCCTCAAAACACCCGGGAGTGAAGCAATGGACCAATGAGCAGCTACCACGTGGAGGGACGAGATGGGAGGAGCCAGAGGCAGTTCGGCCAATCCTAGGATCGGACGGCCCCCTAGGCCCTCCACTCGGGGTGGTTTTCCTCTGTGTGGCTGTCCTGTGGGCCCTCTGATCCTTCCCCGTTGCATGGCTTGTTTTGGTATCCGAGGTGGGCCCCTTGATCCATGTGAAGTCCATGTGTCGCTCTCTGATCTGTCGGTGAGTGCCTCCCTTGGATCAGTGACGTGGATTGCCACGTGTTTCCTTGGTGGCAGCCACCTCCTCAGCTAAGTTAGCATGGTTCTTCCATAGAAGGTGGGTTTCTATCTCTTTTAATGCTTATTTCACCTACATACAAATAATCTTCAAGGACAAGTGGAACTACAATATTCAAACCAAAATGCAAGTAAATAATGCATATGCCTCCATTTATGTGAGAATATTGATGGCTGAAAGTAGTACTTAACAACCGTCAACAACACCACAACCTCGCAACTGGTGAATGAGGAACCTGCAATTCCGTCAGCAGTTGTTGTATCCACATCATCTTTGTTGTCGCATTCGCCAAGGCCTTGCATTCAGCCTTCGTACTAGACCGAGACACTGTTGGTTGCTTCCTCGCACACCAAGAAACGAGACTGGACCCAAAGAACATTGCAAACCCTCCAGTTGACCATCGATCATCAATGCACCCTGCCCAGTCGGCATCAGAGAAGGCGCTGACAGTAGTAGAGACTGACTTTCTGATTCTAAGGCTCATACTCAAAGTTCCTTGAATATAGCACAGGATCCTTTTCACAGAACTCCAATGGACCGTGGTAGAGGCATGCAAGAACTGGCACACCTTGTTTACAGCGAACGAGATGTCTGGCCGTGTGAGAGTTAAGTATTGGAGTGCCCCTACCATACTCCTATACCGTGTGGAATCCATAGGTCCAAGCCTCACCCCATCTGACAGACTCAACTTGTCAACTGTTGATATGGGTGTATCTATAGGCTTACTCTTCTCCATGTTTGCACGCTTGATCACATCCGCTGCATACCGCTACTGAGTGAGCAACAAACCTTCTGATGTTTTCTTCACTTCAATTCCAAGAAAGTAGTGAAGTTCACCAAGATCCTTAAGAGCAAACTCCTTTTCTAGATCTTTCAACAAGGCCTTTGTAGCATCCTCCGAAGAACTTGCCACAATGATATCATCAACATACACAAGTACATAAATCATAATTTCGCCCTTGTTGAAGTAGAACAGAGACGTATCTCCCTTTGACGATCTTAAACCAAGCTGGAAAAGTTTGTTACAGAGTCGTGCATACCAAGCTCGAGGTGCCTGCTTCAATCCATAGAGAGCCTTGTCAAGTTTACAAACATAATTTTCCTTGCCTTTCACTTCATATCCAGGAGGCTGATACATGTAAACCTCGTCATCAAGAATGCCATGCAGAAAAGCGTTCTGTACATCCAACTGCCGAAGTGACCATCCCTTAGATATGGCAATGGATAAGATAAGTCTGATAGTGGCAGCCTTCACCACAGGACTAAAGGTATCTTCATAGTCGATCCCATACCTCTGTTTAAATCCTTTGGCAACAAGACGAGCCTTGTAAAGATCAATGCTACCATCAGCCTTTCTCTTTATTTTCCACACCCACTTTGAGCCAATTATATTCTTCCCTTTTGGTAAGGGCACCAAGTGACAGGTTTTGTTTCTCATCAGCGCATCATACTCCTTGTCCATCGCTTGAGCCCATTGTTGATTTCCAAGTGCTTCTTCAACACTAGCCGGTTCTTCTGGACAAACAGTGCTCACCATACCCCAGCGTACTATACCATCTGTGTATGTCTTGGGCTTTGTGATCCCATGCTGGAGACGAGTAGTCGGTCGTCGGGGAGCATCCACTCCTCCTTGATGCTGTTGAGCACCAGCAGCGGCACCAGGGGAGGAGGCCGCACCGAATCCATCAGGCGCCACAGCAGATCCGCCGACAGAAGCATCAGGTGTTGCCCCCCTGGCGATGGATCGGCGTGTGCAGCCACACCGAAGGGGTAGGCGGTGAAGAGGTGGACGCAGCCGCAGAGGATCCCGCGCCAGCCGCGCCAACCAAATTCGCTGGGCCGCTGTCGGGTGACGCCACCTGCGCCACGCCACCCGATGCTGATCCGCCGGCTGCGTCAATACGAGGTGCAGGAGGATCAACTCCGATCCCCGCACCGTTTTTGTCCTACTCCAGCTGCATAAAATGGTGCCGGTTTGGCACCATTTCTTCTTCAATTTGCACCAAATTTTCTCCTGCAACATCTCCAGCACCAACACACTTTGTCACAGCATTAGTAGGCAGAGAGTTGACCAAGGATTGGTCACGTACAATTGCATTCCCAAATTCACAAGAGGAGTTTTTGAGTGCATCAGGGAGAAGATCAATTTCCTTTTGAAGACGAATTCCGGCATTTGGGTGAAGTGTGGAGAAAGGAAAGACCGTCTCATCAAAGACAACGTCTCGAGAGATATACACACGGCTAGTAGAAGGATCTAAACATTTGAATCCCCTATGCATATTGCTATACCCAAGGAATGCACACCGCTTGGATCGAAACTCAAGTTTTCTAGAGTTGTAGGGTCTTAGGTTTGGCCAAACAGCACAACCAAAGGTTCGAAGAAAATTGTAATTAGGAGATTTGTTAAACAAGCGCTGATAGGGAGTATCATTGTTAATGACTCACGAGGGAAGGTGATTTGTGAGAAAAACAGCGGTAAGGAAGGCTTCATCCCAGAATTTTAGCAGCATACTTGCATGAGCAAGGAGAGAGAGCCCTACTTCAACAATATGACGATGTTTGCGCTCGGCCGGCCCATTTTGTTGGTGATCATGCGGACACGACACATGATGTGCAATGCCTAAATGTTTAAAGAAGGTGTTTAGGCTTTGGTATTCTCCTCCCTAATCAGATTGGATAGCTAGAATTTTAGAGTTGAATTGGCACTCTACCATGACTTGAAACTCTTTAAAGCAAGAAAAAACTTCAGATTTATGCCTCAACAAATAGATCCACGTGAATTTTCTATATTCATCTATGAAACTCACGTAAAAATCGTGCCGCCCAACCGAAGTTGGTGCCGGACCCCACACATCAGAGAACACAAACTCAAAGGGTTTGGATGAAACACTGTTTGATTTGGGATAGGCCAATTGATGGCACTTCCCTCGCTGACATGCATCACATATCACATTATTCTCCTGATCACTAGAAAATGAAAGTTTGTGGCGGCTAAGGACATGTTGAACAACATTATTGGATGGATGCCCTAGACTACTATGCCACGTAGAAACGGTGGGCTTGAATACTCCATGCGCTTGCTTATTCGAAGGGAGGTGCTCGCAATCATGAGGCTTCAAAGGGTAGAGGCCGCGCTCACATTGGCCTTTGAGGAGTGTTGTCCTCGTCTCCTGGTCCTTGAGAGAAAAATAAGTGGGGTGGAAACTCTAGAAAAGCATTGTTATCACGAACAAGGCGATTGACCAAGAGGATATTTTTGTGGCATGAGGAACATGAAGAACATTGTTTATACGAATCTTGCGAATAGGAGAATGCAAAGTACTATGACCAATGTGATCAATTCTCATACCTGACCCAGATGCTGTGTGCACCTGATCACCTCCATGATACTTGTCGCGGATCGTCAGCTTCTCGAGATCCCCGGTCACATGATCTGTGGCTCCTGAGTCCACATACCAATTCGTGTCGACGCCATAGGACATGGTTGCAGCAACAACACTCTTCTGTAGTGGCCCAGTCCAGGATGGATCGAAGCATTTGAAGCACTTGATGACGTAGTGGCCCTCCTTGCCACACAACTGGCAGATCGCGCCCGGGATGAAGTTGTTGCCCCGGCCGCCTCTGCCGCCACGTCCTCCCTTGGATCCTCCATGCGCGAAGCCTCCACGATTGCCACGGCCACCGCCGCGGCCACCTCCATTTGCACCACCGCCACGGCCACCCTTGGCAGCCATGTTAGCGGAGGACTGAGACCCTGCGCCATGGTACCCCATCTGCTGCTCAAAGGTTGTGAGCTACGTGAACAGCTCCTGGATTGTGATCGGCTCCACCCTCGCTGCGATTGCAGACACAACAGGGTTGAACTCCATGTCCAAGCCGGTCAGGATATAGGAGATGAGCTCCTCATCCTCTAGCTTGCGCCCAGCAGATGCCATCTCGTCCGCCAACGACTTCATCTTGGCGACGTACTCGGAGACAGTGGACGTCCCCTTAGACGCTGTGGCCAGCGCCATCCTGGTGGTGATGATCCGGGCGCGAGACTGTGAGGCAAAGATCGCCTTGATCGCGGACCATGCCTCAGCAGCGGTCACGACGTGAGACACCTGACCGAGAATTTCCTTCGATAGATTGGAGAGAAGGTAGTTGAGGACCTGCTGGTCCTTTGCCACCCAATCTTCATGCTCCGGATTGATGATGGCCGGGTCATCGGCCTTGGCATCCTTCTTTGGCGGCAGAAACTCCATCGGCGGCTCTGCATCGACTGCAATGAACTTCGCCGGCCTGGCCCCCTTGATCGCCGAGAGGACCTGGGATTGCCACTGCTGGTACTTGGCGCGCGTTAGCTTCTCGCTCGGAGGACAAAACCCGAGAGAGGAAACAACAGATAGCACAGAGGAGGAAGCCATGTGTAAGGAATCAGATGCTCGTAGCCTATGAGGGGGAGGGGGTGAATTAGGCAACTTAAAACCTTAAGCCTAGGGTTATCACTATTTGCTCAAAATATAAACTAGAACATACTATGTAGATGTGCAACTATGGTTGTTCTAGTGTGAAACTCCCATCCCAAAACAAGTTTTGCAACCTATAGTCAGTCCTAGCAAAATACTACTCTATGAAAGTAAAGGCAAACAAGGATTGCAAGAGAGTAATGCAGAAACGTAAAGGGGGATGAGAGGAAGTAAACTCTTGACACGCGATTTATCCCGTGGTATCGGTAGGCACTAAGCCACCCCTAGTCCACATTGTTGAAGCACTCCACACAAGAGTATTGCTTCCCGGTCACCAAGTCTCTCCCAAGAGCACCACTTGACTTGACACAAAGGCTCTTCTCATTTTGGCATGTGGTATTTTTGCATCCATGGGACCTAGAAATGTGTACAAGGACATGCTAAACAATATGGTTAGTCCCATTGCTTGTGTTATCATGAATCACCAAAATCAACTTTGAACAAATGGCATATGAGGCCATGTTTGCTACGATCTCCCCCTTTTTGGTGATTTATTATGACAACACGTGCAAAGCAAGCATAAGTTTGCAAAATTTGACAAAATTGAACCACTTACACTTGCTTGGATGCTTACCATCATCTAACTCCTCCTAAATGTGTTCTCACTCTTCCATGATCTTCTCTTCACATATAGCTTGCTACTTCCCTTTTGGAAACCTTGGCTTGCTTTGGCTCTAAATTCTTCCCCTTTGGAATAAAATCTCCAAAAAGTGTCCAAAACAAAAGGGTCTCCAAAAGAAATTTAGCAAGTCCTAGCAATTGTAGCTCAAAGAGAAATGTTAAATGCAAGGGAGAAAGTTGCATGAACCATGATCCATATGTATGATATCAATGAAGATACCACATGTGCGAGTAACTAAGGTGGATCACTAGCTCATGAGACTAGCATGATACAAACTAAGCTCCCCCTAAGTGTGTGCACAACATGATAGTGTGAAAATCAAGTGCACAACTACAAACACTAGTAAGAAAAGGAAGCTTAGAGCATATCATGCAAGGAGGTAGCTTAAAAGACAAGAAATAAGACAAGAGAGTTCTTGTAACATTACCACTTGTATATTTTGAGCATTGCATACCTCCAGGGGCTTTCCTCTCTACCTTGTTGGCACCATGTTGAGATAAGCCACTTGGAAATGATATCATTTAGAGATGACATCACTTAAAAGAAGCTTGCAAAGAAGACACTTGGGGGTACCACAAGGATTAGTAATGTATGAGTACATTGCCTTTGAACTTATATAGAGACATAAGCTCGCAAGGACATAACTCAATAGCATGAAGCTCATATTGCTATATTCACTCTCTTAGAGATGTTAGATCATATTTATAGTGAAATAACATTATCTTAGAATGAAATACCGCACCGGAACACGTCATCAAGGGACTACACAAGATAAGCTTGAAATGATGTTAGTCCCACAAACAAACCATAGGATGAGCTCCCCCTAAATGTGTGCATTTAGTGTTTGAATCACCAATCAAATGTATGCACATTGTTTATGACAACAAAAGGGAAGCTAACCCTATAGCTTGCCCATGATGCAAAGAGATATATAAGAAAACATGCATCATAAAAGAAACAAGTGTAGCTTTCCTACACACTAATCAAACCATGTAGGTTGCTCATGGGTTAGCACATGACACAAGCAACCTACCATAAGAAAACAACTAGGCATGGCAACAAATGCAACCTAGACAAGGCAATGGAGCTACAATGATATATAAGATGAGTTATGGTTTCCATTACCTCAACCGAAGAACTTGGGCAACATATGTCCAAACTTCCAAACTTGGCTTCTAGACTTGAATCTTCTCATCTTCTTTGTGCCAAGCCTCCCAAGTCCCCGATCTTATGGCCTTTACGTGGCCTTAGGAACCCAAACCATTTGAGGCCCCTTCATGTTGGTGATGACTTCCTTAGGCACCCAAATGGATTGGTTCCAATCCCATTCCTTCATCTTCCCCACATTATGTGCAACCACCTTGCCATTAGCCTTCTTCTTGATGACATAGGAGTTGCTTTTGATCTTATTCTTGCGGTTGGGCTTGGTGTAGATGAGAGAGCTCTTGATGGTGGTGTTCATCTTCTTCTTCTCACCCTTGTCCATCTTCTTGACAAATTGAGGGCATTTGTAGAACTTGTGCCCTTCTTCATGACACTTGTAGCACGTCACGGTTGAACCCTTCTCAAGCTTCTTCACCATGTGATCATGGTTATCTTGAGAAGGTTGGACATTGCTCTTCATGTATTGAGAGGCTTCTACTTGTTCCTCATTGTTCTTGCCTTTGCCCATCAAGCTAACCAACCTCTCTCGGAGCCATTTTACTTCTTGCTTGAGCTCATCATTCTTCATGCTTATGGGACAATCACATTTTTCTACGACAACATTCTCAATGCAAGAAGTTGAAGCATCTACCTTGGATATAGGAATTACGCAAGGGATAGATGATTCATTGAGCTCAAAGAAACCATTAGTTTTAATCTCAATGGTCTCTTGCTTAGATTTTAGCTCTTCATGCTTCTTGCTAAGCAATTTGAATTTGCACAACAAATGTTCATAATTTGTAGCAAGGGTAGCACTAAGATCATTGAGAGCATTAAGTTCTTTTATTTCTTTAGCTTGTTTTTCAAGGATTTTTTTGCTCATTGACTAGCTCAACAAGATCATCAAGTGAGGTGGCATCGGATTCATCATCACTTAACATCGCTTTCCATACCTTGGGCCATAAGGCACATGTGTGATGATGATAGGGGACCTTGCATGAAGCGGGTGGTGAAGTTCTTGCTTGATTCATCGCTTGAGCTGCAAGAACTTGATTCTCCACCACTTTTCCATTCACCAATGGCGGTGAATGATTCTTGCTTCAGCTTCCTCGCCTTGACCACCTTCTTCTTGCGTTTGATCTTGGTGAACTTGATGTGTTGATGATGACGCCCTTCTCTCAAGTGGACATTGTAGCCGTACATGTTGATTTTCTTCACATACTTGAAGATCTTCTTCACGTACATGCCAACCATCGACTCGACCTCTTCATCACTTGAGGATCCTTCTTCGTCATCATAATCATCATCACTTGAGCTTTCATGAATTGACATCCTTCTCATCTTCTTCTCTTATCGGCTTTAGAGAGCATGGCTTGCGGTTAGAGAAGATGGTTCTTAGGGTGTTGGCTTGAGCTCAACTTTTGGTTCTTCCTTTGTCTTGAGCCCATCCTTGGAAGCTATCTTGGACTTGGGCATGATTTGTAATTCATGTTCCATGATCTTGCTCAAGATTTGAGATGACTTCAACTCTTCAAGCTTCTTCTCATAGATGATAGCTTTCACCAAGTCATACTCGGGCTTCCGGAGACTTTGAAGGATCTTGCGGTTCATGTTCAAGTCTGTGATGTCCTCCACACCTAAAGTATTAATCTCATTGACAAGAACATTTAGGCGTGAGTACATAGATTCGGCATTTTCATTCTGAAGTTGCTTAAAGCTATTGAATTCCTCAAGGAGACAACCGTAGCGTTCATTAGCTACTTCTTTTGAACCCTCATTTTGTTCCTTGATGGTATTCCATAATACATGAGCATTTTCACTAGTAAAAACTCTATTGAAAATACCTACATCTAGAGAGGATAAAATGATACTCTTTGCAGTAACATCAAATTGCTTCTCCTTCCTAGTACCATTTCTCATGCCCTCACTAGTGACCCTCCAAACATCAAGATCCTTAGCTTGTAAATAAGCTTCCATGAGGACCTTCCAATGAGGATAACCTGTGCCATCGAAATGTGGAGCCAAACCTATGGTATCCACCCCTTTCATTCCTCTATAGAGCAACTCACTAGGCAGTGAAGCCTAACCGATCAAATGAGCCGGTTTTCACAAATTGCCAATCGAATTGGCGTATCCTTGTGAAGGAAGTGAGTCCCGGCTCTGATACCACTTGTAAGGAATCAGATGCTTGTAGCCTAAGAGAGGGAGGGGGTGAATTAGGCAACTTAAAACTTTAAGCCTAGGGTTATCACTATTTGCTCAAAACATAAACTAGAACATACTATCTAGATGTGCAACTATGGTTGTTCTAGTGTGAAACTCCCATCCCAAAACAAGTTTTGCAACCTATAGCCAATCCTAACAAGATACTACTCTATGAACGTAAAGGCAGACAAGGATTGCAAGAGAGTAATGCGGAAACGTAAAGGGAGATGAGAGGAAGCAAACTCTTGACACGCGATTTATCCCGTGGTATCGGTAGGTACTAAGCCACCCCTAGTCCACGTTGTTAAAGTACTCCACACAAGAGTATTGCTTCCCGGTCACCAAGTCTCTCCCAAGAGCACCACTTGACTTGACACAAAAGCTGTCGCCAAGCTCCCTTGGTCACCTTGATGCTGCCTCCACTAAGGAGCTTCTCCACCAAGGGAAGGGGGTCTCCACGTCCCCCGCACAAAGTGTCCTCGCCGCTCCACACCAAGCCGGAGGGTCGAAGACGTTTACCGGAGAGCCACCTAGGCTCCAAGGCTTTCGGCGCACCTTGTACAGCTTGATCCACTCGAGAATCACCTCACAAGGTAGGCCACACCTTACACTCACTCAGCTCTAAGCTAAGCCTAACACTAAGCACACACACAAAGCATGTGTAAGTCTATGGATGAGCAATTTAGCACTTGGATGGCTTGGATATGATCTTCAATGTATCTTGAACTCCTCTGTACTTCCACACACTCCAGCATCTTCAAATGGGCGAGTGGAGGGGGTATAAATAGCCTATGGTGACCAACTAGCCGTTGCTCAACGGCTAGCAGAAAACACACCATCGGATGAACCGACGTTGTATTTTTCCAAGGCAGCGGTTCATCCGATGCCCCTCCACGTCATCATAGCCGTTGCATCCTGCTGACATAATTCATTTGACGCTTCAACCGATGCTGCTCCACTGACCATCGGTTTATCCGGTGCTGAAGGGTTCTGCGCCAAAACCTCTCTGTTAGCATTTTCGAAGCCATCGGATGAACCGTTGCTTCCACCGTCAGTTCATCCGGTGCTGAAGGGTTCTGCACCAAAACCTCTCTATCTTGATTCCTTGATGCGTCGGACAGACCGACGGTACCCGCCAATGGTCCGTTGGTTCATCCGGCGCTGCTTCTCCTCCAGAAATTCATCTGGTGCAACTAGAACTGGGGGCGTCGGTTCATCCGGTGGTCCATGCTAACTTGAGTTTTCCTCCGCAGTGTACCACTTCATCCGTTGCTTGCACCGACACTTGCTTCTAAGGTACCGTCGGTTCATCCGACGATGTCATTCCTTTTCTTCTTCTTCCATAGTTTAGACCCTCAAAAAATATACTATCTTCTCATTTTGGCATGTGGTATTTTTGCATCCATGGGACCTAGGTCTACAAGGACATACTAAACAATATGGTTAGTCTCATTGCTTGTATTATCATGAATCACCAAAATCAACTTTGAACAAATGGCATATGAGGCCATGTTCGCTACACCATGGTGAAGCTCATAGGCTAACCTAGCTCTGATTACCATGTGAGATAGAATGGAAACGAGTTGCCTTTGCACTCGGTTACACGTTAACATTTATAGCCCATAAGCTTGTACAACAAGTACATCTCAACAAACCAAATCTCAACTACATGCCTATCCTACACAGCCGCCATCTTGGCTTACAAGCCAAGCTTACAACAAACTGATAGCTACTCTATCGTCTAACAACCCTTTCTTGTAGACCTATTTCAATTTGTACTTGCATAGGCAGTTTCAGTCACATCGACTGAAACAGATAACTGAAACAAGATGAGGACTGAACAGTATTCAAATAACTTATAATGTCCACTGCTGAATAGTACTAAGATAACTGAAACAAGAAGGTCACAACAATACGTAATTTTGTTATCACTAACTGCTAGCCTGAGCATTGTACTGTGCAAGCCAGCCTACTACTGAAGGGCAGAACTCCCATCTTCTCAAAATAACTCCCAATATCTCAAGACTTCCATATCTCCCATGTTAAATCGTCAACTGAAAATAGACCAGATAGCTAAGCTCAGCGTAAACAGATAGCTTCAGATTGTTAAAGTTCAGAAAAAAGAGTAACAATAACAGATAGCTAACCTCAACAATCGTAATCTTTACCAAATATCTTCTTCTCATTTCCATGTATAGGGTCTTTAGAAATATTCAGCCAAGCACTTGCCTGTAATAAAAAAAAGGATTAGTACAGACCAACTACACTAACCTGCAAAAACCTCATCAACATAATTGTAGTGGTGTGATTACCAGTCTAACTTCCTCATCATTTGTCCAATGAAAAGTGTGGTTGCTGCAAGTAATTGAAATAGCCACCCCTACAATGTGTGCACAAATTCACAATTAACCGATATGGCCAGTTTTTTTTCGAGGAATACAAATTAACAGCTACTGACAAGAGTACATCATGTCAACCAAATTGCCTCTTTGCTATGGTCAACAGCTACTGCCAAGAGCGCAACAGGACAATTAGCTTGAACAATACAATTCAGTGAGGGAGCAAACAACATAAATTTCATCTACATGCTACCACAGATTGAAATAGTAGTTATGACATATAGTAGTTTTGTGAACTACACATCAGAATAGTAGTTACTGTCAACCGCTTCTAGATTTCTAATCTGATGCTAAATCCATCATATTCCACCTACTGATTAGCTATAGTAATTAGTGTCAACAGCTGCTAGATTTCATAATCTGATGCTAAATCCATCAACCAACTAATCTAGGTTTAAAAAACAGCATAATGCAACTCTAATTTACCATCGATTTGACTGATTTCCAAAAGCAAGAGAACACGGGCCGCTGCTACCTCCATATCCAGGCCATCATGGAGCAGTTGGGGCTTCGGGTAATGGCGATTCAGACAGCATTTCGGCTACTGGCGAAGGAGTTTGACCTGTTGGGGGATTCGGATGTGCCGCCGCCGCTGACCTTAGCCTGGACACCGCTGCCCTTTGCCGGGGCCCCGCCGCTGCCCTTTGCAGAGCCACCGCCACTACCTTTTGTCGAGCTGCCGGATTTGCCGTGACAGGGCATCTTCGCTTAGCCGGAGGAGGAGATGAAGAACCAGTTCCCCACCATCGAATCCGCGATTTAAAGCAGAGGAAGGCTTTGTGGCGCACGATTTGGAGGTTTTCACGTGCGATTTGGAGGCGGAGGCGCAGAGCAGAGCATTCAATGCACATTTTGGAAGAGCGGGGACGCGGGAGGCATGGTGCGGCGGATTGAGCAGGGGATCCGGCGATGAAACGCCGAAGCGCTCAGTGCGGGTGTCATCCTGTTTCACGCGACTAGGTAGTCGAGTAGAAGGCGTGTCGTGCCCACGAAACGTCCATGAAACGAAAGCTTCTCTCTCCTAATAAAGAGATTGCCAAATCAGCATAGATGATGATGTGTCATACTAATTAATGCTCATGAAATCTTCTATGAAACCGCAATGAGACTGGCCTAAGAAATAATAATCTAAGGAGCTCAGGTAATAAAGTGGTTTCAGATTGGGAAGTGATCATGGCTCTGTTTGGATTCTCTTATTTTGTTTTTTTCTGTGGTATTTTTCCCTCGGAACAAATCTGCCATACAAATTAACTCGCAATACTTTTCTCTAGGAACAAATTTACCGTACAAATCAGCACAGATCTACCGAACAGAGCCACACATGTCATAGTATTCTTTTACCTTGACAAATCTGCCGCAACCAAATTGAAAGAATGCAAAAAAAAATCCTTAAAACATCGTCTAAGCAGTATAAGTCGTGTTTTATAAAAATCCAATAAATGTCAAATTTAAATGTTCCTCCGAAAGAACCAGTGAACCTAACAGGTAATTCAACTTGCAGCGTGTAAGCTGTTGATTTGCCACCTTGGTGGACAGTAGGGTTAGGTTTAAGAGTAAGCTACAGTAACCTCTTATCAACAGATGTATGTATGACGGGGACGAAGCCAGACGAAAATGGCACCAGGATCATTCTTGTTTCACACTGGAATCTTTGCTTTAAAAAAAACAATGTCAAATAGTGATTACCATTGATTTTACATAAATAGCGAATTCATCGGGGTCCGCTGACCTCGAAAGCAAAGGCCATTTCTGCCCCTGGTGTGTGAGACAGGTGCTCAGGAGTGAAGAGCCGAGAGAGCACAGAGCAGCAGCCATGTTCAACCCATGGAACAGCAAAAGAGAGATAATAAAATACAGGAGTAGAAGCTTACTATTCAGATTGATGCATCTTGTGCAACCATGATCAAGCTCGTGATACGTGGTGCAAACGAAGTTCGATTGCTCCAAATTTGATGAGCTTGTTCTATGTTTGTAGCATTGATTTGTATAGTGGTTTGAGACTTTTGTTAGTGGAGGCGTGGAGCATAAGATGTGAAGGGGAGCTCGTCAGCTCTGTTAGTAGCAGATTTAACAGTGTGCAGTTTTGGTAGAAGTATCATCTGAGGGCTCCGATTGGCTGAAACTTTGCTAGCTCGTGAGTGACTTGTTGAACTTCAGTTCTACAAAATTTTAAGGTATTTGGATACGTGGTTTGCTTGGTGTGAGCAAAACTCTAAAAGTGACGCAAGAAGTTGTTTCAGCAAAGCTGAAAATGATATCTCTTGTTGTAATCTCGTTTTGATGTTGCTACCATTGAATGATTCTACGGAGTAGACACTAAGACACAAGCAACGCATTTGACACGATGAAATACCAGCAGTCGGGCACGCGCTACTTGAGCTGTCGCCGCTGGCGCTGGGTGACGACGTGCCGGCGCGCCCTCGCCAGGACGGCGGCGATCCTGGTGACGTTGAGCCGGATGTCCTGCTCGTTCCAGTAGTGCCTGAACGCGTAGGGCTTCCCCTCCGCCTCGCCGCGCCGGTACACGGCCACGGGGTCGCTGATCACCGGGTGCGCCGCGCCGTACTTTTCCATAGCGTGCTCTCCTCCGCGCACGCATCATAGCCGACGTACCGGAGCCGCAGCGCCCGCGCCGGCCGCTCGAAGAAGTCCCGGTATGTGGACGCCGCCCCGGCGCCGGCGCCGGCCGCGGCGGCGAGGCCGTAGGGAACTACCTCGACGACCACGGACTCGGCGCGGAGGAACACAGGAGGTGCGTGAGCCCCGCGCCATGAGCGCCCACCAGAACGTCGCACGAGTCCGTGAGGCGGGCCAGCGCCGAGAGCTCCCGCGCGGCGTCGCCGGGCCGCGGCTCCACCGCCACCAGCTCGAACCCCGCCCTCCTTACCGCCGCCGAGATCTCCGCCATGTTCACGAACCTGCGCGTCTTGTGCCGGTCCACCAGCATGAGCCTCGGCTTCGCTGCCGCCTTCTTCTTCCTGGCCGGCGGCAGCGAGCAGACGGACTGCAAGAAGCCGCGGAAGTCGAGCAGAGTGTTGTTCCCGTCGTCGTCGTCTACGGCGAGGTCGCCGCGGCCGTTGAGGCGGACGATGGCCCGCGGGTAGCAGGGCACCTCCGTGTTCGTGTCGAAGTCGACCACGTCGTGGTCGGACAGCGCATCGAGCACGGGCGCGAACCTGGCGACGAACCACCGCGCCCGCCGCCCGTTGGTGACGACTGACGACGAGCTGCACCCGGCGGTCGAACGCGCGCGTGGTGGCCTACAGAGGCACGGTTAGAATAAATGGGCCTAGAGCTATTTAGTTTAATAATTAAATAATTAAAGCTTATTGTTTTAATGTTGGTGAAAAGTGAGAAATTTTGTATGTGTATTTGAGAAACTTTTCATTCGACTTATGAGGTAGACTTTCGGTACATCTCTCGTGAGTTGAATAAAGAGAAAGGCGTGCCACACGCGTGTGCGCGCTCGCTTGCCTCGCCGAGCCGGGCCGGGCCGAGGCTGAGGGCGTGTCGAGCCGAGCCGAGCCGAGCGGTGGGGACGGACGAACGGACGAGATGTGTTGCGGGGCGGGAGCACCTTTTGCCCTTGGAAATGAATAATCCTTTGTAATATTCTCAACAGTGATTTAGTTTCCTTAACCGCGACCGTCCAGGTTCATCCCACCGGATCCCAGATCCAGATCTGGGCGCACATCTCTGCGTCTGCACCTTTTGCCGTTGGAGAGGAATAATCTTTTAGAATATTCTCAACGGTGATTTGGTTTACTTAATCGTGACCGTCCTGGTTCATCCTACCGCGTCCCATATCCAGATCTGGGCGCACCCCTCCGCGCCTGCCCGCCTATATAAGGCGCCCCTCCTCCTCCTCCTCAACTCACCCCATTTCTCAACCAGGTACTCCTGCTTAGGAGACCTCTCCATTCTCCTTCTTTGTCTGCTGCTTTGCTTTTTCGCATTCCCATTGCCTGCATCACGCGCACAGTGCCGGCGAGAGCAGAGCCTCCGGAACCTCGTCCTGCTGCTGAGATCCTGCACGGGGTAGGCGGACGATAAGGTTTTTGGGGAGCGTCTTGACACGACTGCTCGCTCCCGTACGACTATTTCGTCTACTTCCCGACGACCGTTCGAGGGACTCCACTACGATCATCTTCATGCACCGATTTCGTACGACTACATCGACTAAGGTCACTCCATGGCTAGTCCAAGTGACAACAGGACATCGGGTGACTCCGTCACCCGCCCTCCCATTGGTACATTCTAAAACTTATATTCATGTTTATTAGTAGTATATTTATGAATATGTTTATGTTTAATTGTTGTTTAAACATGAACACTTGGACATGGATTGTTTCACTCACCGTCATATTGGAATATCCTTTTAATTATGGAATTAAAATTTACCGGAATATTGCCTATCATCTAACAATCCAAAAACCTTATATTGTTGATAGGATGATTCTGTTAGCTAGCTTCGCAAACTCAATCAAACCAAAGCATTTTGATGGTTCCAACTATAAGAGGTGGCGTGACTTGTACACTCTTTGGCTGATGGCCATGAACGTAATGTTCGTTACCTACGAAACAGTTCCCGGGGGTGTCTCGGAGGCGGCTTTTACAGCTGCTGATAGCATGTTCCGAGGTTGCGTCATTAGCGTCCTGGCTGAGAATCTGATTGACACCTATCTCCGTTACAAGACGGGGAAGGAGATCTGGAATGTTCTTGAGGCTCAGTACGAAGCTTCTGACACTGGCAGTGAGCTGTACGCCATGGAACACTTCCTATACTACAGGATGGTGGAAGACTGTTCGGTAGTGGAACAAGCCCATGAAGTACAGGCGCTGGCTAAAGAGCTCAAGAACTATAGCAAAGAGAACCCTTGTGAGTTGCCCGACAAGTTTATGGCTGGAGCTATCATCTCCAAGTTGCCACAATCTTGGAGGGACTTTGCTACGACTCTAAAACACAAGAGACAAGTGTTCAGTTTTGATGACCTTGTTGTGACTCTTGATGTTGAAGAGAAGGCGAGAGCAAAAGACACACGTGGAAAGGGAATAGCCGGTCCTTCAAGCGCAAAATTTGTGCAGAGGGGTAATCCCAAGTTTCAGAATAAGAGGAAGAAGCCTTCACAAAACCCGACCAAGGCTAAGCAAGCCGACAGGCCAGACAAGAAGGAGAGAAAGCCAGGGGCTTGCTATACATGTGGCAGTTCGGATCACTTTGCTGCAAAGTGCCCGGATCGCAAGGATCGCAAGGGCCCTAAAACAGCAAACATGGTTGTTAACGAGGGTGGAGGAACATCGGAGTATCATAATTTCTTACCTACAGTTCTTTCAGTGTGCTCTTCACCAGAGTGGTGGGTAGACACCGGTGCTAATATTCATGTATGTGCTGACATTTCTATGTTTTCTTATTATCAGGTCGGGGGGACTGGCTCCTTGTTGATGGGGAACGGTGCCCATGCGTGTGTTCTTGGTGCTGGTACGGTCACTCTGAAGTTCACTTCGGGGAAGACCATACAATTGAAGAATGTGCAGCATGTACCTACCATCAAGAAGAATCTAGTCAACGGGTCTCTACTGTGTAGAGATGGGTTTAAATTAGTCTTCAAGTCGAATAAATATATCATTTCTAAGTTTGGTACTTTTATTGGAAAAGGCTATGATAGCGGAGGCTTGTTCCGCTTTTCTTTGTCGAATGATAATAATGTTGTGAACCATGTGTTTAATGATGATGAATCAAATGTTTGGCATTCGAGGTTTTGTCATGTTAATGTTGATTGTATGATGCGCCTAGCTAGTTTGAGTTTAATTCCGAGATTTACCTCTGTAAAAAATTCTAAGTGCCACGTATGTGTTGAATAAAAACAAACTCGCCAGCCACATAAGGCTGCTGAGGTGAGAAACTTGGCACCACTAGAATTAGTTCATTCCGATTTGAGCGAAATGAACGGTGTGTTGACAAAAGGCGGTAAACAATATTTCATGACTTTGATAGATGATAGCACTAGATTTTGTTACATCTACTTGTTAAAATCAAAAGATGAAGCATTGCATTACTTTAAAATCTATAAAGCTGAAGTAGAAAATCAACTTGAGAGAAAGATTAAACATCTAAGGTCTGATCGAGGTGGTGAATACTTCTCAAATGCTTTTGACTCATTCTGTGAGGAACACGGTATTGTTCATGAGAGGACACCGCCCTATTCACCCCAATCCAATGGGATTGCCAAAAGAAAGAACTGCACGCTGACTGACTTGGTGAATGCCATGTTAGAAACTGCAGGACTATCTAAGGAATGATTGGGTGAGGCGATATTGACCGCCTGTCATGTCCTGAACCGTGTGCCTATGAAGAATAAGAAAGTAACACCATTCGAGGAATGGGAGAAGAAGATGCTAACTCTTTCATATTTACGTACATGAGGTTGCTTGGCCAAAGTCAGTGTGCCAATCACCAAGAAACGTAAACTTGGACCGAAGACGGTGGATTATGTCTTTCTAGGTTATGCTTTTCACAGCGTCGGTTATAGATTCTTGGTAGTAAGATCTGGAGTGTCCGACTTGCTTGTCGGCACAATTATGGAGTCCAGAGATGCTACATTCTTTGAGAATATTTTTCCAATGAGAGATGAAACAAGTTCATCTAGGCAAGAGTCTGTCAAGAAGGACAACTCCACCGAGCCGATGGAACTCGATGAGCCTACACTTATTGAGCATCCTGAGGAGGATAACGATGAAGCTCCTAGGAGGAGCAAGAGACAAAGGACAGAGAAATCCTTTGGAGATGATTTCATCATATACCTCGTAGATGACACTCCTAAGACCATTGCAGAGGCCTACTCTTCACCTGATGCTGACTATTGGAAGGAAGCAGTGAGGAGTGAAATGGACTCTATCATGTCGAATGGAACTTGGGAGGTCGTTGAGCGTCCCTATGGGTGCAAGGTTGTGGGATGCAAATGGGTGTTCAAAAAGAAGCTTAGGCCCGACGGTACTATTGATAAGTACAAGGCTAGACTTGTGGCCAAGGGTTACACCCAAAAAGAAGGAGAAGACTTTTTCGATACTTACTCACCAGTCACTCAATTGACTACCATAAGAGTACTACTTTCTCTGGCAGCCTCCCATGGTCTTCTCGTTCATCATGGACGTTAAGACAACTTTCCTAAATGGAGAGTTGGAAGAGGAAATCTATATGGATCAACCAGATGGATTTGTAGTAAAGGGTCAAGAAGGAATGGTGTGTAACCTGGTGAAGTCTCTCTATGGCCTCAAGCAAGCACCTAAGCAATGGCATGATAAGTTCGACAGAACTTTGACATCTGTTGGTTTTGTTGCAAACAAAGCTGACAAATGCGTGTACTATCGCTATGATGGGGGCGAAGGAGTGATTTTGTGTTTGTATGTAGATGACATACTTATCTTTGGCACAAGCCTTGATGTGATCAAGGAAGTCAAAGACTTTCTATCTCAAAAGTTTGAGATGAAAGACTTGGGAGAGGCTGATGTTATTCTTAACATAAAGCTGATCAAGAGAGAAAATGGTGGGGTGACTCTATCACAGACTCACTATGTTGAGAAGATGCTGAGTCGGTTTGGATACAGCGATTCTAAACCCACCTCAACTCCTTATGACGCCAGCTTGGTTCTAAAGAAGAACTTGAGGATAATGGTGAATCAACTGAGATACTCCCAGATCATTGGTTCTTTGATGTATCTGGCTAGCGCCACGAGACCTGACATTACATATGCAGTTAGTAAACTGAGCCGGTTTGTTTCAAACTCAGGCAGCAAACACTGGCGTGCTCTCAAGAGGGTAATGCGCTATCTAGTAGGTACAATGAACTATGGAATTCACTATTCCAGAGACCCTAAAGTCTTGGAGGGATATAGTGATGCAAACTGGATTTCTGATGCTGATGAGTTAAAGGCCACAAGTGGATATGTGTTCACACTTGCAAGCCGACCATTCTAACGAGGTCAACAATGGAAGCAGAACTCGCAGCATTGGATACTGCCACTGTCGAGGCTGAGTGGCTTCGTGAACTCCTAATGGACTTGCTGATAGTTGAAAAACTGATACCGGTAATTCTAATGAACTGTGATAATCAAACTGTGATTCTCAAGGTGAACAGTTCAAAGGACAACATGAAGTCATCCAGGCATGTCAAGAGGCGGCTGAAATCTGTCAGGAAATTGAGAAACACCGGTGTTATAGCTCTGGATTACATCCATACAGCTAAGAACCTGACAGATCAATTTACAAAGGGTCTGTCACGTATTGTGATAGATAATGCATCTATGGAACTAGGTTTGAGACCCACGTGAGTCTTTCCATAGTGGTAACATGTCCTATGTGATCGGAGATCCCGTGATTTAGAATGGTGAAACAAGCTATGGTTTGACTGAGAGAAGAGAACCTTTGAAAAGGCCCGGTCCATGGAAAGATGCATTTCTCTTCAAAACTGTATGGCTGGCTGGTATGTATATCTTAATGTGGTCCAAGTGGCTTCCATGAAACAAGGCAGTTGTTTCTCTGAAGCAAAGATATAGTTCTACAGTATGTCTTGAAGGAGCACACCTATATGAGTCAGACTACTGGTCATAGTCTATGAGATTTGGGTGATCTCTAGAAAACTCATGAAGAGGCACGGAGTGTGACCCATAAGCTCCAACCCGCGGGGATGCTATGTGCAGCCAAGTATCAGTAATGGGCTCTGGCCAAGCTTAGATGCACAAAACTGGCAATTCAAGGCATAGTCCATTGTTCAGTTATAAATAAGTGTAACCTGAGTTCCTGGTGGATGTTCAACTTAACAGTCTCCACCGTAGTACTGGTATATCAAAACAGAAAGAGAAAATGAGAGCATTTCCAATGTGACTTATAATTCTTGGCGGAGATTGTTAGAATAAATGGGCCTAGAGCCATTTATTTTAATAATTAAAGAATTAAAGCCCATTGTTTTAATGCTAGAGAAAAGTGAGAAATATCGTATGGGTATTTGAGGAGTTTTTCATTCGACTTATGAGGTAGACTTTCGGTACATCTCTCGTGAAGTTGAATAAAGGAGAAAGGCATGCCACACGCGTGCGCGCTCGCTCACCTCACCGGGCCCAGGCCGAGGGCGTGGGTGTGGGCGCGGTGTGTCGAGACGAGACGAGACGAGACGAGCGGTCAGATGGACGGACGGACGGACGTGTTGCGGGGTGGGAGCACCTTTTGCCGTTGGAAAGCAAATAATCCTTTGGAATATTCTCAACGGTGATTTGGTTTTCTTAACCGTGACCGTCCAGGTTCATCCCACCACGTCCTCTCCGTGTCCCAGATCCAGATCTAGGCGCACCCCTCCGCGCCTGCCCGCCTATATAAGGCGCCCCTCCTCCTCCACCTCAACTCGTCCCAATTCACAACCAGGTACTCCTGCTCAGGAGACCTCTCCCTTCTCCCTCTTCGTCTATTGCTTTGCTTTTTCGCATTCCCATCGCCTGCATCGCGTGCACGGTGCCGGCGAGAGTAGAGCCTCCGGAACCTCGTCCTGCTGCTGAGATCCTACACGGGGTAGGCGGGCGACAGAGTTTTTGGGGGAGCGTCTTGACGCGACTGCTCGCTCCCGTACGACTACTTCGTCTACTTCCCGGCGATCGTTCGAGGGAGTCCACTACGATCATGTTCCTACACTGATTTCGTATGACTACATCGACTAAGGTCACTCCATGGCTAGTCCAAGTGACAACGGGATATCGGGTGACTCCGTCACCCGCCCTCCCATTGGTACATTCTAAAACTTATATTCATGTTTATTAGTAGTATATTCATGAATATGTTTATGTTTAATTGTTGTTTAAACACGAACACTTGCACATAGATTGTTTCACTCACCATCATATTGGAATATCCTTTTAATTATGGAATTAAAATTTACCGGAATATTGCCTATCATCTAATAGGCACCAGCACGTCGGCGAAGCTGTGCCACAGGTTGCGGAGGTGCCGGCTCACTGTGAACACCACGGCCGAGGACGAGCACCGCGTGGCGCACGACGCCGGCGGTGGCAGCGCGCTCTACCGTCCGTTCGTGCTGACAACGACGGTGACCCGCTCGCTGTCGCGGATGTACCGGCCGCTCTGGGCCCTGATGAGCCACTCCGTCGTCTCATTCACCTGTTGCTTCTGGCCGAGATGCGAAGACAGAGAGAATCCATGTACTATGTTCTTTTTTTCCATGACTGAAAGGGAGAAAGTAGAGAGAGTAATTTGGAAAAAAGAAATCAAATGTTTATTATTAGTTTATATTAATTTTATTATTTTGCAAATATATAGACTCTGTGAAGTTTTGCAAAACTAACTCTATACCGTCAAATGAAATGACAGTTTAGTGCTACAATGCCCCAACCGCCATTTCATACGACGGTTGGGTATTGTAGCATCTGTTGTCACTACTAGAATTGGCAGAGGGCCCTTTCCTCTCGGCACAGGATGTGCCGAGAGGAAACTCTCGGCAAAGCTAAAAGGGCTTTGATGTCACCTAGAGGGGGGTGAATAGGCAGACGACCAAATTAAACTTTTCTTCCCCGCAAACTTGAACTGCCAAGCGTCACCAGCCAGACCGGTAGAGCACAGAGCACCTGCAAAAATAGTTTCAAGCTCCTCTTGACTTCTAGCACGAACCAAACTTGGTGAGTGGTCTTGGTAGATGATCACAAGCAGGGTAATGATCCCTGCATGCATAAATAGCACACCCAAGTGGATCGAAGCGGAAGCAAATCAAATATGCTAGAAAACAACTTAGAGAGGCAAACCACAATGAGACGCAAGGATTTGCTTCCCAAAGTTCACTTCCACTAAGGAAGCTACGTCTTCGTTGAGGAGCTTGTAAGGGATTCGAGTTCTCAACTAACTCTTCCCACAACAAGTCGGGTCTCTTTCAACCACTTTCCTCGATTCCACTAAGGCGATCTTTTCCACGAAGAGGCAAGATCACAACTCTCACAAACTTGTCGTTGCTCACCACAATTTGGGAGCTAGTCGGCGACGCCTAGCCGTCTAGGAGGCAAACCTCCAAGAGTAACAAATACTTGAATGCTTGTAGATGCGAATCTCAAGTGCTCAAGCTATGGGAATGCTCTTGTTAGCTCATAAAGGCTCTCTTGAGCTCACTCTCTCAACCCATCTCAAAGATATGGCTTGAATCCACAAATCTTACAAAGAGAGGTTGGGGAGAGCCACTAAGGCTTTAGGCTTGCAAGAAAATGACTTAGAAGCTCAGCAAATTCACCAAGAACAGCAACCCACCAAAGAGGAGGGCTTGGGTACTTATACCCCTCAAGAAGGAAAACTAGCCGTTAGCTATCGGGTGACACCGGTCAGACCGGTGTTTGAAAAACTAGTCGTTGGGCCTAGCTGCATCGATCAGACCGGTGCCCCTCACCGGTTAGACCGGTGAGGCCCGAGACACCCCCAAAACCCTTTCTATCACTCTAACACTTCACCTAAGAGATGAAGTGACTCAGGTTAGGTTAGGAGGGGTTGTTAGCACACTCTAAGGCTCTCAAGGCTATTTCTTACAAAGGTTTTCTAAGAGCACTTGACTTGGTCATAAAGCGAAAGTTGCATCCCTCTTGATGGTACGGCATACTTATACTCAAGAATAAATGAAAACACCTTGTCAACCTCTTGAGCTTGAAAGTCTTCAATGTTGCCATACTTGATCAATTTCCACTTGAGGGCTTTCAACTTAGCCAAAATCTTGAGCACAACCATACTTGAGCTAGTGGCTTAAGATCCTTCCATATAGCATAGGAATGCACACTTGGATCTTGAAGTCACTTCATATTGCCAATCATAATATGTGAATGAGTTGCATTGCTTCCCTCGGCTAAGGCTTGGATATGATACTTGGAGACCCCACGGATACTAGAACTTCACCTTAGCAAAACACAAATGGCAGCCTAGCTAGGACCCCAAAGATTGCTTAGTCCCTCACCCTAGTCATCTCGGTTGATCTCTTCATCACTTACCCAATCCATGTTGAGTTTGGCTTTGCTTCATCCATAATTAGTATTCATTTGAGATCCTGCTTCAAATGCTTGTTCTTGATTGACAACGAGTATGCAAGCTTCCAATTAAGAACCATAAAGTCTACACTCATCCTTGTGTCCTCTTTCATTTACCACATGAAGCCTTGCATTTAATTTAGAGAGAATTATCATCTTCTCTTTCTATGATCCTTGTACTTTAATCAAGCTACCATATTTATAAATGAAACCACCTTCTCAAAGTATTCCCAATATTTATCTTCTTTTGTTGCTTGATATTTGCCATTATTCCTTAGGATCACTCATATATTTGTCTTCTCCAATGTGAGCCATATAATATTCATTCACCAATACATATCCCAACAATAACTCATGAATATATAAATAAAACCTGCTCACAATCTTAGACAAATATGTTAGACCTTTAATCGCTTTGTCATTCAATTCACCAAAATCCACTTAGGAGCCTAGATGCACTTTCAAAAGCACTCTCGGTACAGCCTGGCTGGCAGAGGGTGCTTTGCCGAGAGCCACATCAACCACCTCTCGACACAGATGTGCCGAGAGCAGAAATGGCTCTCGGCAAACACTTTGGAAAAAGAACAAAAAAAGCTAAACCACCCGACAGCGCGGGCCCACCGGCCGTTCGTCGTGGCCCACCGTAGCCGGACCTCCGCGGTCGTCGCCACCGCCGCTGCCGCCACCTCCATGGCCGCCGCCACCGCCGGAGGCCGCCACCACCACCACAGGAGAGAGGTGGCACCGGCTGGCCAACCACCTGGGAGACCGGAAGCCACCACCACCACCACCGGAGGCCGCCACCAACACCGCCGGAGGCTGCCGCCGCCACCACCATCGTGGCCCGCCGCTGCCTCTGCCGCACCAGAGAGAGAATGAGTGAGAGACAAAGAGAGAGCGAGATAACCGGATCCACCACCACCTCGCCCGGATCTGCAGGGAGGGTGCCCGCCGCCGTCCCATGGAGCTTGGGCCCAGAGATCCAGAGCCGCCGACGCCAGGGCACCTCCCGTGTTGCGCCGCCGCCGCAGCTATAGGGCTCGCCGGACCACTGCCGCCAACTCCTCGAGTTGCGCCGCCGCCACACCTCACCCCGCTGCTGCTCCTCACCACTAGTGAGGGGCGAGCGGAGAGGGGGAGGGGAGGGGAGGCAGAGGAGGGGGACGGTGGCGCGACCGGGAGAGAGGAGGGGAGGTGACTCCGCCACCGGGAGGGAGGAGGAAGGGGACGACAGATCTGAGGGGGAAGGGGGCAACGCCAGGAGGCCAGGAGCAGGGAGGATGCGAATGGGGGGGCTAGGGTTTCGTCGGCCGCCGGTTTTACCTAGAGCGAAATCGACGGATGGTCGTCGATCCGGAGGTCGACTCCAGGCGCTCGGCGGATAGATGGGCTCGCATTCGGCCCAGGTGGGTGAGGCGCGCGGGCCGATTCGGCGGCCTGCTCGTCGGTTTGCGGGCTTCGAGCCCAGTCTCGGTGAGATCTTTGCCGAGAGGAATATTCACTGCAAAGAAAATTTTTAATCAAACTAATTGTTAAAAATAGCAAACAAATGCAAAAAAGTTCTAAAATTTAACATGACACCAGTTATGTTGTATATCACTTATAGAAAAGTGTTTATAGTCAAACTCAAATTTGAATTTCTTGAAGACTCCAAACCTAGTGACATTAGTTCAAATTCTTAGAAACTTCTCGTGAGATGTTCCGGTTTCTAAACAGCGTACGTGTTCAAGTGTTCAGAACATTCTCAATTTTTTACCGCAACCTCCACATATGATATCATGAGCACTCGACAAATTTTGTGATTTTCAAACTTCATTTGAATTTTATACAATTTTAAAATATTTCTACCTCACGATCTTCATCATGATCAAAGAACCAAATGCCGAAAATTTAGCTTCATTTCATGTATATGGTCTTAGAGATGTCTCATGAGAATGAATATCATTTTTTTCACTAATTTTACTCTATGATTTCATGCACTTGTAGTTCATATCGGACGTATACGAAAAAATTACCTAGAAAAAAGTAAAATTATTAAATATAGCAAACATAGCTAAAATTGTGTCAAATTTGAGAATAAGTTTTGTATAAGTTCTTTCCAGGCTGGCTCTCAGCAAAGAAATTTTTTGCCGAGTGTTTTTTCTTTGCCGAGAGTTTTTTACTTTGCTCTCGGCAAAATCTTCTTTTCCGAGAGTTTTTTATTTGGCTCTCAGCAAATCTCGGGGCTCTAGGCAAAGCCTGCGAATCCGGTAGTGTGTACCAGCTACCGCCGTTAGAAACGACGATACCTATCTTCACGTTTTCAAGAAAATCATAACTATTTCATATGAATTCAGATGGAGAAAATCTTTATACGAAAGTTGTAGATCTCAACAAGATCTATAACTTTGCAGTACAAACTTTTTTCATTTGAAGTCATATTCATGCCCAAATATTTGATGAAATGTTGAGATCTTAGCGTTATATTGATTATTTGGGCACGAAGATGACTCCAAATGAGAAAAGTTTAAACTGCAAAGTTGTAGACATCATCGAGATCTACAATTATTGTATAAATATTTTCTCCATCCGAGTTTATATAAAATAGTTATGATTTTTTTTTGAAAATGTGAATGAAGTTACCACCTTTTGAAACGGCGGTAGAACCCTACCGCTATATGAAATGACGGTTGGAAGTGCTACAGTACCCAAACGCTATTTATATGGTGGTATAGAGTTAGTTTTGCAAAACTTTGTTGAGGCATATATTTTTACAAAATTATAAAAAATAAAAATAAAAATAATAAAGGAAGCAGCACTCGCATGCAAATAAACACCCCATCTTTTGTGGCCCAATGCGCATTAGGCCTAGTGTAGAGACGTCTGTATGTCCGCGGCCCAACAAGCATAATCTCGGCCCACTACACCTCTTTCCGTTGTCTTTCCCTCAAAAAGTCTCGACCTCGCATACCATCGCCAATTCGCCATCGTCATCCAAGGGGAAACCCCTGCGCGCCCCCGCCCCCCCCCCCCGCGCCGGCGCCGCCGAACACCGGACAACGCACGCCGGCCTCCGGCGCCGCCTCCTTCTTTCTCCTCCTCTCGTCTCCTGTAATGGCGTCGAGAGGAGGCCACTCCGGTATTGGTGGTGAGCCCTGGCCTTCTTCGGATTGCGCGCTCCTATCTGTTCTCCGCTTCCACCAGCGGTCGATCCCTAATAGTCCGTTCGGTTACTTCGATTCGGTTCTCCTCGTCCCTAGCGCGAGATTGATCTAGGTGGTGTTCGCCCACCCCGACCCTATCCGCGTGTGGGCTCACGCATTAAAGGTGTCTATTAACCTAACGTAGCAATTACTACCGTTAACACTCATTTTGCGATGATCTTCGGCACGAAATGCACCTCCCTGTTCACGCCCTGTGTCACGCGGACCACTGGAGGTGGGAAGTTTTAAAGTGAATTGAAGTGCTTGGTGCTATTGGTGAATGCTAGGTCTAGATATCAACTCTGTACAATGCTGAGCCTTGAGCTTTAGTGTGCTTTTTTTGGGTGGATATCACAACTGTGAGGATATTCAATTTCTGGAACTGCACAAGTTCTAACTATGGGTTCATGCTCCGTGCAGATTCTGTTCGCATCAGCACAAAGCGACATGACAGCAATAAAGAGGTATGGTTCTTACTTCTTATTTTCTTAATTGAGTTATTATCTGCACAGTTGGAGACCTGAATGATTGTGTGTTTTATTTCTTGCCCATATTTGTTCTCCTATGCAGTGTTCACATATAGTTTTATTGTTTCTGACTAAATGTTGCTGTTTTATATCTCCATTTCTGTAATAAAATTGTAAGCGCTTCCTAAATTTCCTAAAGTTGGATGTGTTGATTCTCAAAGGCCACATAGTGTAAATTGATTGACAAACACAAAAGCATGTGTTATTTTGAATTCTGTTGCGTAAATTTTTTTTGTTACTTTTATCATTGATTATACTCCCTCCGTCCCAAAAAAACTTGTCATCCCAAGAATTTTAGGACAGATTAACAAGAAGGTAAAACAACCTCGATTGCCCCTATTTATTAGCCATATTTGGTGCTATTTGACTACTGCATGCTCACATGCACAACACACATGCTAAATTGAGTATAACAACACGTTTTTTGGGACAAATTTTGAATCGCAGCATGACATGTTTTTTGAGGTGGAGGGAGTGGTGGATTTCATGTTCAGATGCATTTGGTTGCCTGGTTGATGACATTTTCTAATAAATACACATGTACAATATTTTCAGAGAAGCATATTGTTATTCCAATTGCTGTTGTTTTGTTATATTTATTGCATATTCAGGAGTTCTTTTTGTCAAATATCATCAATATGTGTTGTAGCTACTGTTTACAGATACCTTATCTGTTCTCATGCTTTGTTTGTTCTGCCATTGCAGAACACAAGTCAGCAAGGTGTGAATTCTTTCAGAATGCAAAAAGAAAGACAATCAGAGTTGTCAAGACCTGGAAGAGTTTTCAATAGAAACATTAGTAGAGGAGGCTACTCTCGAAGTCAGCATGGTACGTAACCACTTGACTGTACCTCAATTCTTATTAGGAAAAAACATTTAAACTTTTGAGGATACCTGCTTACATGGTCATGTGGTGTCATGGTGTGCATGGTGATTTCTTAGGGGTAAAAACTGATCTGTAGTCTGTAGAACATTTCATCTTAGGAGAGAAAGTTAATTGTATTTGTGATTTTTAAGTTTTTTATGAGTTATTTTCAAGCTACCAACCATATGTAGATACATGTGCCGAATGGAAACTGTCGTTACCCTTAGACATGTTTTACATGACATAACACTATTTGCCTAGATTAACCATTATGATATGTGGAAGCTCTTGTTCTTGCAATCTGTTGTTTCTTGGTGCTCATATGTAACATTTGTTACCTTTTATAATGGTTATGGATACATTTCTGAGGCAACATTACATCTTCATTCTTATTGTATGGATTATTAGTAGGTAGTGTCTATATGCTTTATTAAGTCAGTGAAATACAAAATTATTATGATTGTTATTTGTTATATAGCATTTCAGCATAAGATATTATTACTTTTAACCTTTTGAATATCTGATATTTTCAGGATTCACACAGGAATTTCGTATTGTCAAGGACAACAGAAGTAAACAGAAAGAGGCTGTTGAGACTTTGCCAGAAGCACCTCACAACAGGGATTCTAGCAATGAACATAGTGTTTCAGATGTTGGAGATAAAAGGTAGGGTATGCCAATCAATCCCTATGTATTCTGTTTTTTATGTAAAAGGAACTGGAGTGGTACACAATAGAAAATATTTGTATCATCTGAAGATAATCAGATATTTGGAACTTTCCGCTACAGTAAAATAACGCAAATTGGTGATGTAGCTTTAGGTGGTCTCTAATGCAGTGTTTTCTTCCATCTTGATGTTATTTGACTGGTTTGTGGGTTTTACACGGCTGATATGTGACCCCTTTTTTCTTCTGAAATTGCCTGCCTCCTTTACTCATGTTTTAGTAGTTCTAACAACATATTTCTCTTCTCTGTTAGCGTTAGTTCAGATAAATGTTTTGTATGGCTTCTCCTTTCTGATCTATAGCTTCTTTATTTATAATCTACACTGAATTTGCTGCATCGTTTTCACCAGTATCACATCTGTTCATATATGTCATTGTCCTGTTTCTGAAGCTCAACTGAAAATCTAGCTGCACAACACCATTTGGTCACTCCCAATGTTAATGGACATGGAGCAGATCAAGCTGACAAAGGTATCAAAAGTGCTGCCCAAGCCTCTAGTGTCCGGAAGTTGGAACAATCAGAAGGGATGCAAGCAACGCTAGTAGGTTCTCATGCAGTTTCAGGAAAGGAAAGCAAGAACAGAATGGCCACTCCGCCATCCAGGAAAAATAATTTTGGCACGGAACTTTGTTGTTCCTCATCAGATCCAATCCATGTACCCTCACCTGGTTCAAAATCAGCTGGAACTTTTGGAGCCATAAAGCGTGAAGTTGGAGTAGTTGGTGCTAGGCAACGGCCTTCTGATATTCCAGCAACAAACACATCTACTTCTAACAGCTTAGCCAAAGTGACATCGGCACAAAAGGATAATCCTCAGAATGAACAGCAATCTGGACTCCCTGGAGCCTCTTCTTTGAGAAATGGCCGTCTTAATTCGCCTGTACCATTGAGCAGTAGGGCATCGCACCATGTTAGTCATACGAAAGGTTAGCACTTCTGTGGGAATTCGATTTGTTAGGAATGTTGATAAATAAGTAGCTTCTTATGGTTAGCATCTCACCTCTTATTACTCATATTTTCCCCAAGACATTATGCATGCAAGTTTTATACTGCTATAGAGAAGATATAATGCTTTTTGTATCAGAGAAGGCTACTCAGTTTACAAGTGCATACTTGGCTATATCTCCCCATTGCATTAGACCCATAGTTTCTCTTTTTGTACATTCATACCACATCATTCTAAGTTGATTAGAAACTGATTACAATATCTGAAAAGGATATATAGTAGTTTTTTTGGGCACTTGACCAGCTTTCAAATAAAAAAAAGTGCTAACAAGTAAACTGTCATCAATGAACAATGTTACAATTATTATCTGCACCCCCTGAGAGAAAAGGATGTGCTTTGGTAGCCCTTTTGGAGTTAGCCCGCATACTTCTCACTTGTATGTTGAATTATTATCTGCATATTGAAATTTAAAAATCCTTCTCACTTGTATGCAGTTAGCTCTCATCTGGAGTGGAAGCCGAAATCAATAAGCCCCAGCTGTGTCAATCACGAAGTTAGTGTTGTCCCTCCCAGTGTTGATTGTAACCAGGCAGTTTTGGCTGGCTTATCTAAGAAGCTTTCACAAGCTAATGCATCTCAAGATGAACATGTTATCATACCGGAGCACATCAGGGTACCAGACTCTGAAAGAACTCATCTCATCTTCGGTACTTTTGAACCAGAAATTGACCCAAAGGCATCGGTAGCAGCCTCCCATACTGTTGTGACTACAGAAGACTTGAATGATCATTCTCCTCCAAGGTGATTCCGCAGCATAATGTTTTGGATCTTGCTCCCTTTCCATGATCAAGCTGGTGACTGTATCTGCTCCAGCATTTTCATTTGGTGATTCTATCTTGAGTTTTTTTGAAAACTTATTATATTAATAAATTGATTTGGACTTGCTTTTGTTTGTTGCCAGCAGTCAGACAGCATTGAATTCCATCACAGCAACAGATGTTGCTCCTAATGACAAGATGGATCATCTTGGTTCTTGCAGCCCACTGCCAGAGCCAGAGTCAATCGTTTCAGTTTCTGAACATCAGCAATCATTGACCGACAGTGTGGAGGCTCCCAGTCCTAGGGTTGTTGGTGAGTATGGGACAAATGAGATGATTACAAGCAAGGTCACATATTCTCAGCCTCAATTCCAACATCAGGACACTCCAGCTAACTTAAAGGTGACTCACTTTAAATCGGAGGACAATGTTCCATTCAACTTTCTCTGTACTATTCCTTTGAATTTTGATGTTAAACTGACACTTTCACCCTTCCGTTTCATGATGTATCAGTCATACGAGCCAGATTCTAGATATGTGATGCCATTTATCACAAAATTTGTTGATGGTCAAACAGCACAAAGTACAGCTTACACCTCTGAGGTAACATAGGCACACTTGTCTGCTGATACACTTGATGTCTGTTATGTGCTGCTCTGATTCATATTTAGAAATGGAAATTTATCTGGACCATCTGTTTGCGAACGTTTAAATCCTGGAAACTATATATCTCCACTTGTTTTTGTTTGGTTGTATTTTGGTACCATTTCTCTTCTCCGTTTACAGTCACCTATTTGCTGGTGATTAATGTATTTGTATTGTATGAAACCTATTTATGAACAGTTTTATGGATTGTACGGCATCTAGTTTTGAATAGTTATTTGAGAACCTGCCTAGAACTTTTCAACTCCAGGCCAATATGTTTTCAGAGGAATTCACCATGGCTGTTGGCTTAACATTCTCGTGCAACTATCATGATAGTATCTATGTTTTTTTGTTAGTGCATATTCATTGTCCCAGGCTTATTTGAGATTTTATTGACAGGCCATGGGCTTACATCCTGCAAATGCCTATCAGTTACCTGCATCTGGAGCAGCTCAACAACCGGTGCCCCAGATGTATCCTCAACAATTTCCAGTGCCACAGTATCCAAACTTCATGCCATATCGCAATGTTTACTCAGCACAGTATGGGTCTCCAATGGTTGCCACGAACTATTCGAGCAATCCTGCATTTCCGCAGTTGCCACTCGCCAGTAGCTATATGGTGATGCCAAATGGAGCCCCACAACTAGCAGTGAATGGCATGAAATATGGGTCGTCCCATCAGTATAAGCCAGTGTTTCAAGGAACCCCTGCTGGATATGGTGGCTATGCAAGTCATAACGGTTACCCTGTCAGTAACGGTGTAATTGGCAGCACAGGTGCTATTGATGATGGCAATATGAATAAATACAAGGACAACAGTCTCTATGCACCCAATCCACAGGTAGCATGCAATCTTTGCTGGACCATTAACTATTTCTTTAAGCTTTTTTTGTTCCTTCTGTCTTGACTAACATTTTTCTTTACCATGCTTGTCAGGCCGAAGCAACAGATCTATGGGGTCAGAGAGAGATTCCCAGCATGCCACCTGCACAGTTCTACAATATAGTGGGACAACCAGTTTCCCCCCATGCAGCATACATGTCACCCCACAATGGTCACCCTTCTTTCAGTCCAGCTCCTCCCCATCCTGCTCAGTTGCAGTACCCGAGCTTTCCTCCACACGCACTGCACCCAACATCGATGACCATGGTTCAGAACCCACAGGGCATGGTACATCAGCCAGGAGCTCCAGGAAATCTGGGCCTTGACATGGCGGCCATGGGGCCTGGCAGTCAAGTTGGAGCATTTCAGCAGAACCAGCTTGGCCATCTGGGCTGGGCGCCGCAATCATTTTGAAGATTCTGCAATGCCTTCCGTGGTGCAACAACTGAAATTTCGGTTCCGTATTCAAAGAAACCTGAGTCAAGTGCCATGCTGTAATACGCTGGATAACCTGATGAATGCCAGGTTTTTTTGTTTAATTATAAAAAAGAAACTCATTTTCTTTACATTGCCTTGATGATTCCCAAATGTCTCAGAGTTTCTTTTTGGAACACTTGTTGGTTCGGGTTCTTATTCGGTTATTCCAGAATTTTGAATTCGTAATTGATTGTGGGTTATGACGGAAGGTAAGATGAAACGCCCTTGGCAAAGTGATAAAATGCATCATGTGCAAGATCTACTCTTCAACCCCCGGTATGGTAAATTGCTATGTGCCGCCAAGATAGAATGTTAAAAAAGTTAGGATGATGAGGACACGGGGAATCATGATTATGGCGATTGAGGCTACAAGATGAGTGGGTTGAAGTTCGACAGTTGAAAAGGCATGTGACAAGATACCGTCCTCAAAACTTCTCAATGAAAAAACTATACCCTTGCACATCCAACAAAGGCGTTTGATCTTATCCATCTTGTAATTAAACAAAGGATGTTAGGTAATGGGGAGGGCACGTGTTGGCGCTTTGCATCTGCGCATTGCTGTCTCCTTTTGTGTGGTTGACGAATGACGAGACAGATCACCGATCGGAGATCTCACACAACCTGAGCCAACGAAGATAGACCATGCATGAGATCTCATATCGTCAGAATCTCTCGAGGAAGGGCAAGCACAGGCTTCAGAGCAATTTCTTGTTTGGAATAATGTTATGTTAACATGAGTACTCCCTCCGTCCTGAAATATAAGGCATTCAAGGGTTCAAAATTTGTCCCTAAATATAAGGCGTCCTAGGAGTTTTTGGTAAGTACTCAATCAACTCAATTAAAGACTTGCCAAATATTGCACTTGTTAACTAGAAAACTTACCTTTAATTATCATTGGCTAAGGGTATATGTGACATTTTCCCACTTCTTTAATCTGTCCTAAAAATCTTAGAATTCCTTGTATTTCAGGACGGAGGGAGTATGCTTGAGCCAAGCCTCCAAACAAGGCTGGGTAAAGGAACACTTTTTTTTAAAACCTCAACAAGGGGTGAAGCTCGCCCACCTGAACATTTCATTACTAAGCCACCAGCCAAAAGGTTGGCGGTGGAGTTACAAAAGTGTGGCAAATTCACATATTACAGAATAAGGTTACAAGCACAGTGCGACAAATACAAAGAACACAACACAGAAAATTACATTCCACCGATCGTCAATCGGCGCCACAACCGAGCAACATGCTTGCCAACTTCACAAGGGTTGAGGTGTGTCCTCCAAACCCGTCGCAGCTACACCGCCCTGTGTGCTACCCTCCAACGACGTCAAGGAACACTTTAAAAAAATATACTTGAGCCTTACCAGTCTGAGGTGAATTATACCTGCTTTGACCCTCCATCCAGATGCACGAGATCCACGAGGGACCGAAATGTGCAAGAGAATTTAGAGTTAGGAATCTTTTTTTCTAATAAAAGGTATTAAAATAGGAATATATTAGTTGCGTATAAAAATTGAGCGAGACTACCACTTGGAGAACTTACTTTCTAGAGCATTTCATTTGAAGAAGAAAGCTTGTCCCTCCTTTTATGTTGTACTCCGACTGACTATTCAATTTTTCCTACAGAAAAAAGGATATTAATTAGCATGTCATTTTCAAGTTTCTTCCACTTTCCACTGTATTATGTGCATCTATTTCCAATACAAATTATTGTGTTCTTGACACCTATAAAAATTATAAAGTTCACTAGGTTTCATGCATTTAAACATTTTTTCCATGCGTCTTTGTAAGGGATTCTCTTACAGTTGGAGCCCGTTTTATTAAAAAAAAAAAGTCGGAGCCCGTCCACTGCACCCGCCATAGCGTGGGTCCACGAGTTATTGGCCCTACCATTACGTGTGGCGCCTTAACAAATTTCGTTGGTGTCGCTTCCGATAATGACCCCCAACCTGCCCACGCTCGTGCCTTTGCTTAAGGACAATAATAATATATTTGGTCCCAGTCTTGCACTCCAACGATACAGACAGAGCACAAAAATCTCAGCTGCACTTCACTTTTCTACCTCAAAGAAAAAACTTCCATGCATACCAACCTTTTCTTTTAGCACAACTTGCCACCTTTATTGTTTGATCAATATAATGTGTGACAGTCACATTTCTATAACTTTTATATTAAAATAGGTGCATGTTGTCATTCAGTAGTTCGAAAAATTATGGTCACCATAGATCAACCGAACACGTCATATTACTGGGACTAGTATTCTTTCGAAAATATCACGTGTACCGTAAAAACTACTGCACAATGGCACACTGGTAAGGAGATGTGCTATTATTTTAGTCCACATAGTTGAACAACCAATACAGCAAAGCCGATTCTTAGGTTAAAATAATGAGCATCAAACCACCTTCTTTCGAAATAACATCACATGATATTGTTTACTCACGATAAAAGGTGACATAACCACAACCAATTACTCTTTTAATAGCCATGATAATATCAGCAACACTAGATTTTGGTATAAGGTATTAGATCTAAATAGTAAACTCAGCTCGGAATACTAAACTAGGGAACCGAATGCTCTAAGAAAAAGCAACATATTTTTAAGCAAAAGAACGTGGACCTTATATTGCTCATATGCTGCGTACGCCTAACAATTTCCTCTGATGGACGCTGTATGATAGTGATAAGAGTGTGACAGATCATATTTGTTTAACCCCAAGAAATGCAAATTTGGATGCGGGTTAGGGGCCTCGTCGGTCGTCGTTAACTCTTTCGGGGAGAGGAGAGAGGAGAGAGAAAGAAGGGGACTCGATTGACGCGAGGACGACGGGGAGGTACTTCGCTTCTGCTTCCTCTTTTGTCACCTCAAATTTGCTGTTTCTAGCCGGTGAATCTTACCGATAGTGGATTGCGTTGGTCTCTGGCAGCCAGCCATCCTGATTATCTGGTGCCTTGTTCTCTCGTTCAATCGCTCTACAGTTTCTGTGTCAATTTGGTTCTTGTTAGTTCTTGCTCCCCTCTCGATCTACTCATTTGCTCTCTCAGCTGGTGGATCTTTGGGAACTACCTGTGAATTATTTGTTGGGGGAGCACGTCCTTTCGGTCCACTCTTTCTTGGTTCGGTAAAACCGTGAGTCTTCCGGGGTGTCAGAATATGTTTTTTTAAGGGAGGTGTCAGAAATTCAGAATATGGTTGGAAATCTGGCCTTCACTTTCGCCGATTTAGTGCTCTTTTAAGCTATTTTTGCAAGAATTATGAGCTGAATTTAGGTGGGTTGTACTGGTCTTGAGTGATTTTTCAGATGTAGTTGCTTTATGTTGCTACATCGGAGAAACGAAAACGAAAATTTTCTTTTAAAAAAAGATTGTGAAAGGATGGTGGAATAGAAATTGCTTTAGCAGCATAGGTTTACCGTTTACGTGATTTGTAACAGATGTGTTCTGCTTTGAGTATTATCTCAAATTACTGTGGGATTTCACTTGTTATTCCACTGGTTAATGATAGGTCTCCAAAATATTGATGATTAAAAGAATCTTACATCAGGAAGATAGTACATATTAGATATCACTTTGAATTAAGAAATTCTAAACAATATAAATAGTGAGTATCATGAACTATCAATAGCAAATTCTGGGTGAACTTGAGGTGGTGTGTTGTGTTCTACGCTGGACCCTGCAGTTTCATGCACTGTTACTCTTCTTCTGATTAGCTTGCAGATTTTCCATTAAACTAAATCATTACGAAGGTGGTAAACAAAAAAATTATCTAAGGAGATTATTTATGTCTCACAAATGTTCCTTTGATTTATTTATTTTTCTGTCATTTCAACTATTAATCATGTAGGTACATAATTAGTAACCGAACTCAAGGTTCCAATATTTTACCACTGTTGTGCGTATATGTGTCAGTTCAGCCGAATCTATTATTGCATCGGTGATTTATTCTCAATATGTTTTCTATTATCCAATGCAGGAAGATGCAAAATGCTTCTGGAGCTTGAGTGATGCCATCTGGTAGCAAAAATGCTTTTGCGAGAAATGGATGGTGATCTGTTCCATACCATGCCCAACTATGTAAGCAGCAGTTTGATTTAGTACTGTATTGTATCCTGAATTACATGATATACAATAGTGGATATTAAAAATCCATTTTTTGTGAATTAGGATTTCCTGTCTGGGAATGGTTATTCAATGAAGCAGTTAAATTGTAGTAACTCTGACAGAGATTCTTCAACAACAAAATCTGAGCAGTCTCGCCAAGAATTATCTGCGTTGAGTGACGGCAGCCTCAATGGACAACACACACCAACGCAATCAGGTAAAGCATTTCCGTAAATGTCATACATCTCTGTGAACCTATTTTTTTATTTTATAACTAACTTGAGATTTTTTTAAAAAGAACATAATTGAGATGTGAGCCCAAGATTTGCAGGTTAGTACAAATATGGCTGTTGTAGTATATGGTGCATTGTATACATATAAAACATTAAAGTTGTCCTCAAACCAGATTGAATTCACATTCTGATTATTTACGGTAGCTTCAAGTTTTAAGCATTGTGTTGCAGTCTTGGTAACTTTGATTATAGTATAATCACAATTCAAATTCTGATTATTTTTGGTACCTTTGAGTTTTAAGCATTTCCGTAAATGTTGTTCTACACTTCACCTTGCTTGGAAAGTTTACAACTCTTAAAATATTAACTAAATTATTTGTTGTACTTACAATAATTGGTTAGTTGTGACTTGGTGAAGCTGAGTGCTAGGAGTCTGGAAGGTCCACTCTAGCCTGAATCCCCAGGAAATGTATTTGGTTGTGTTGGTACCTTGTTCCTTTCCCTTATCTTGATCTAAGATTACATGTGAACTCAATGGCACCCCAACAATACTTCAACTAGATGTGATAATGCCATCCCAACTATATTTCAAAGCCAAATGTACAATGTGCACAATGCACCAAACCAAGGACTTATCATGCGTGCTGATCAATTACTGTATTCTAGATTCTGCTGTTCCTAAAAGAAATTTGCCTTTATCTCAGTCTAAGAAGCTTAAGTATTATTCAGCTATCATGATAAAATTTGGTGATTGTCGATAGTGCTAAAATCAATTATTTGAGTTATGAGAAAAATCATTTATTAATTTGTATCGCTACAAATGGACAGCAAGACTGTTCGTGGAGCTCTACTGCATCACTTATTGTATAACAGGTTTGTTCTCCCCCGCAGAAAACAATGATAGTTATGGAAAGCGGGACCAGGGCATGGTGAAGTCTGTATTGTCCTTTGGCAACCCAGAAGCTGATTTCCCCCCTGCAAAGTTTGACTACAGCCAGCCTTTTGTAAGCTAATCAACCTTTAGTTCTTCGGTACTTCTGCTATTCTTGGAATTTATGTTCCAATTGCCCGCTATCTGTTTTCCAGGCTTGTGCTTCTTATACAGCTGATCCATATTATGGTGGGGTCCTAACAGGATACACTTCAAATTCCATTGTGAGTTCTCTATGATTTATAGTTCTACAGTACACTCAGTGCACACGTTGACAAATATATTAAACTTGCATAACAAAAATGATCCACCTGTTTTGCTTGTGCTTTGCTATTTTTTATTGCCTAAACACTGCAGATAGTGTAGAAGTGCTTTTGGGTTTCAAATGAAAAATGGGAAGTGTCCAAAAAAGTTGGATTTTAGATTTTACTGTAAAAAACAGCTTGGGTAACCCAATAAAGAATTTGATAAAAGTATTACCAAGTTTAATAACAAAACACATGAGAATATGAAGCCCTTTTTCCTTATAATTTATAAGCAAAACACAAACATTGGAAATTTCTATGTGGAATCTTATATGTTGTCATGCAGGTTCGTCCTCAAATTAATGGTGCAACAAACTCCAGGGTACCATTGCCTATTGAACCTGCAGCAGAAGAGCCCATATTTGTCAATGCAAAGCAATACAAGGCTATCCTCAGGAGGCGGCAAATGCGTGCAAAATTGGAGGCTCAGAATAAACTGGTGAAAGGTCGGAAGGTAAGCTTAAAGCATTTCACATTTGCTCCATCCAATTTCTCTTGTATGATTCATGATTTTGCACACTTTGGGATGCACTTGACTTTTAAATTAGTTAGTACACTTTCCATGATATCATATAGTTACCAATCACAATCAGTCCAGTGCGATTAATAGTATTGCACCCTTCTTTGGCATACCAAACTATTGAGTCTGCTCATAGTGTATGTGGAACCATCATGACCAAGGGTTTTGCAGCATAAGTTACTCACTTCTTTTGTATAAACAAACATTCTAAAATGTTTCATCTACCCCACTATTCTCCCTTGGTAAGAGAACCAATAGAAACAATTGTGTGTGTGTGCCCTTTTATTATTCCCCACGAGCTTCGTTGATAAACAGTAGCATTACTTTATTAGTGAGCAACTTGACAGTTAGTACCATTTCAATAATTTATGCATTCATGTAACCAAATAAATATAGTAACCATCACACTAGGACCTTTGTTATAATACTTCGTTTCTGAAGACATCGGTCAACATTTTACAGTCATGGAAATTAAGCTGGATACAGTAATCACTTATATTCTTTATATCTGTTTCTAGACGTACTTTTTCTTTCACCTTAGTTATGCCACATTTATTTCTTCTGCACATGATTATTGTTGGCCAGCTTTGTTTTGCTATCTATTATGCAGTTCGCACATTTTCCTGGGATATCATACATCAATCAGCATGGAATTTTCTTCTCTTCCCAGCCATATCTTCATGAATCTCGACATCGTCATGCAATGAAGCGAGTCCGTGGACCAGGAGGTCGCTTCCTTAACAAACAGGAGCTCCAGGAGCAGCAGCAGCAGGATAAGGCTCTGCCTTTACTTCACACTCCAACAGGTGGGGTAGGCAAAATGGCCTTCGGCAGGAATTTATGCCCTGAAAACAGCACATCTCACTCGCCTTCGACAAGCTCTGGGATCTCAAATGTAAGTGGGGGTAGCATGCTGGCTCATCAAGAGCACATCAGCTTCTCATCTCCTAATTTCCTCCCCAGCATGAATTTCCACAGAGAGAACGGCAGTGAAAAGATGGCTGTCAACAGCGTCCGCCACCGCACCCCGTCGTGAGGTGAACCTGCCTCCATTGCTGCTGTGGTGGCACCATCACTGGCACGCTCTGTTGTGCCCGTGGCAATTCATCCTTGGCTTATGAAGTATATCTAATAATAGTCTGCTTTCAGTTCATATGTAGTAGACCTTGTCTCAGATCATCTCGTTTGTATTTGTTGCAACTGAATTACTGAAGCACCACTTGTTTATATATATATTGTGGATAGAGAAATACCCGTGTTTCTGGATGTACCAAGTAATGTAACCATGGTTTGGAAGCACCTTGATTTTGGCATCGCCACAATTTTTTGCTTGCCGCTCATACTCTGCATTTTGGCACAGTACAAACATGATCATAGCTACATTTAGGATGACAGAATTCCATCATATCGAAACTTCCAGGTCCCAGCAGATACAACACTTGCTGGAAGCAGAACATCAAAACCAATGCTGAAACTACTCTACCCATGGGGAACCATACACAACATACATGACTGCAATTAAGTTCAAGAACTAAAGTTATTCCTATTATTTTCCTTTTTGGGGCCACGAAGCATCTGTAGGCTGTAGCACAGGGAGTTTGATCTAGATGTTTGCAAGAGAACATGACAATATTCACAAGGGAGAAGCATCCGCAGACCGCAGGTCAGTGCTATTCAAACACCAAGTCAGTCCCACTTCAGAGAAGCTTCATATCTTGACCTCCCGAACATCATTTTGTCCAAATGGGGTTCCACAGCCAGGACATTTCCGGTGGCGAATCTCAAGGTTCCTTTGGATGCATGGCGAGCAGAACAGGTGAAAACATTTGGTAATCACAACCTGTTATCCAACAAGCATAGAAATAGATCCCTTGTCAGCTCAGGCAGCAAAACTGGCCATCCGACATCCAAGTGATTAACAACAAAACAGGAGTGTCACGGAAGCAAGAATGGTTTAAATCTCTGCCATCTTGATTAAGAAACAGGTTTAGGTCATTCGAAAAACATAAGCTGTACAGTACATTACATGTTACCTCTTTAGGCCGGTCAAAGCAGACGCCACACTTGAGAATAGCCTTGCATTCTTTTATTTCATCCTGGAGTTTCTGGATAGTGGTCTCTTCAGTCTCAGATGTCAGCTCCATAATTTCATTTTTCACCTCTTCATATTGTTCCTCAAGCCGCCGCCTCTCACTCCTGAAAAAAGTAAAGGTAACATGAAAGTGGTGAGAAGCGAGCAGCATAACACGATCAACGCGCAAAAGAAGCTTAACATCAGACTAACCTCTCATGCTCTAGCAGTATTTTCAGCTCAGATATCTTTTGCTGAGTCTGGTCATGTTCTTTCTCAGAGGACCCAACAGAGGACCGAAGCCACTTGAGTTCCTTCTCTGTGTTGGATATGTCCAGCGCAGTCCTTTCCAGACTAATTGTAAGATGTCTATTTTCAGCTGAAGTTTTTATAGCTTGTGTTACACAAGTCTTCATCTGTAAAACCATTTTCAAAACTAGCTCACTCCAAATGTTAACACTAATCATTTTACATATTTGAGTTGATGTTTGCTATCACAAAATTTATGAAAACTGTTGCGACATAATGGCGAGTCACAGAAATACTATGCAAAATAAGTATTATAATGACAAATGCTAAACTACCTGCTCTTCACCACGGGAAATTTTCAGTTTGGATGACTCCAGTGAAGTATTAACTTGCTGGAGTTGCTTCTCTAACATAAGCTTTTCAGAGAAAAGGGAACTACAAGCTTGTTTCATCTTCACACTATCTGATACCAGCTGTAAGATCATAATTAAGTTACTGATAGCAAGCAATAATAAAAGAAAAGCTAGCTTTTGCCAATGAAAACAGCAAACAGAGTTTCGTAAACTTGGTTAATGTGCTTATAACCTCCAGCAATAACTGGCTAATAGACTGTGGTAGTCAAACAGCTTTAAGTGAAGATACTCCTGGCATCTATCTCCAATCCATATGGCACGAGTTTGCAGTTTTGATGTAAAAATGATTAAAAAGAGAACTGATAAATACCTTTATGTTAAAGTCCTCTCTATCGGCAAGCTGTTCAAGAAGATGTTGATTTTGTGTTTGCATGTCTTCATATGCTTGGCCGATAGTCTGTATGCAAATATCATTGGCTTTCACATATATCCCAAAAAAAAAACTGATAAGAAAAGAAAAATAAGTAACCTCAATATCAGAAATATAGGCATCTCCTTCAGCCTCCTTAATTCTTATTGCCTCCTTGAGTTCCACAACATCTCTGGCAAACATATCATACAGGTTCACAAAACAATCTAATCACGGGATTCACAAAAATAATACCTGCCACTTTACGTCAGATGCACCCAGCAAATATGGATAGTTCAAATAATTATATACTCCCTCCGTCCCATGAAAGTGCAATTCTAATTTTTCTAGGACAGATTAGTACTGACATGAAAGACTTTAATACCCTCATTTGTTTACCAAATGCAGTAAGTTTTGACATGCAAATCAGATCTGACCACTTAATTAGGAAGGTAATTAGATCTATTTTCTAAGATTGCATTCTTTGTGGGATTTTTTTTCAAAAGCTAGGATTGCACTTTTCATGGGACGGAGGGAGTAAGATATAACACTAAACTAGGTATTACATACAAGATACAACTTGAGAAAAGCATGATTTTTAAATTGAATTAAAAGGAAAAAAAACAACTACCAGTTGTTCCCTGGAGCAGAAAGCCAACCTTTCAGATGCATCTACTTTAGCCCTTAACTCTTCCAGTTCTGCTTCAGCAAAGGAAAGCCTTTGCTGGCATGCAGCTTCAGCTTCACTTGCTGCTTTTACTCGAAGCTCAAGACTATGTTCCTCTAGACTACTCCTCAAATATTCAACCTGACTGTGAGCTCGTTTTTCTGATTCTTCAATATCAGCAATTGTCCTAGATGCACAGTGTAGAGAGAATGATGTATACAATAATATAATGAATGAAATAAAATATACATGTATGTCAAAAGACTAAGATACACATGTAATGTGCACTACACGTACACTTTCTCAATCTAGCACTGTTTGTCCCAGACAAATTGCAACTAAATATGCAGTACCATGACCATACCCTAATAATTTTCTAAATTTACATCGTAAATTTTCTGACTATAATTTTCTTTGTGCAGTTAGCAACATCTGGAGAACTATTACGAGTCCACCTCATTGCAACTTGAAAGTCAAATTACCAGTCATTGCTTTTCCTCAACAGCTTGATCAATGTTTGACTAGGTCACTATTCAAAGATTGCACCCTGATAACCAAACATGTGCCACAAAATAAAAAATAATTAAATTTAAATATTAACAAGGTGCTTAAATCATAACCTGGTTCAGTCCGCTTCTACCACTACTATTATTATTGTTACTAATACCCCTTTTGGGGTTTTATTACCCTGTTGATTTTTTTTGGCTCATGTTGGGTTTCATTTCTAGCCTACCACAATTTGCTTGGGAATAAAAGGCTTTGTTGTTGATTTATAAATGAAAATTAATTTAAGAATATGAAAATATAGACCCTACAGTAAATATAGTTATTTAGAAAAATGTTACTTTGAAGAAAGTTCAAAGAATAATAAAGCAGTGACGTATAAATTTTATATACTATCCAATCATGAGAAATGTAGATCTATTTTTAAAGCAGATAGATATATCTTATTGAAAATTTTGACTCAATACCCCAATAGCTGGAAATCACACCAAATATCCAGAACAAAAAAGGAATACAATTATGAGGACGGCTGACCATTACAATTGCGAATCATTCTAAACAAAGCATATATGTTCAAAACCTAAAATCGATATTAAAAATAATAGCCAACTTTACCTTGATTCGGAATATTCTTTTGTGTACATATCTGCAATAAATTGCAACTCCTGCTTTTCCTTCTCCAACTCCTCAACCTGTTAAAAATTGAAACTTCCTTGACAAAGTAAGAACGAAAAACATGTGAACACTTTTAGTAGCAACTCTATTTCACCACAATTGGTGCTCAAAATTTGCATTCATGTATGCTAATTGCACTTTAATTTCTAAAATAGAAAAGGAATACAATTCAATCAAGCCATTCAACAGTGAATAGATGGTCCAGCTCCAACAATTTTCCTAAACCTAATATGCTGGATCTCTACTATCATTGCAAAACACACAGATCATGCAAGAGCATTGCTTACAAGCTAACTGCAAAGGTACTTACATATTGTAACTCTAAATCAAAAGACCAAGCACTATTGTGAGACCAAGCTCTTGGCCTTTCTTGTGAGACCCAGGATTTGAACCATGGTTGGCCACACCGACACACTACATGTCTGTTCTCATAGTCACTATGACAAAACTTGATATATTTGCTATTGATATCTTCCATGCAAGTATCATAACTCATGGAGAAACCACATATATCAATTTCTCAAGCTCTTAGCACCACCTTACAGAAAACAGAGATGTTTTCAGGATACCATACCAATGCTTTGAGGGACTTGATCTCAATTAGTTGTGAGTTGTATTTATCAGATATCTCCTTTTGCTCTTCAATCTGAAAATTAAACATATTTTCATCACATGTACTAGGTATTTTGCTAGCTCTTTACAATGTCTGCAGAAGAGGAGCAAAAAATAAAGAACCAACATATAAGAATTTTTCTTTCAAAAAAAAAGACATAAGAATTTTAGATGTCCAACTGAGCAAAATGGCATCAAAGTATACATATATCTACCACACAGTGGTCCCACATATAATTGCTTTGACATAAGCATATGATAATCAGAATTCAGTAAACCAATAATGATATCAAGTGATCCAAAAAGGCAATATTCCAGAATACAGACCCATTATTTACATGCAATGATTTATACTCACAAGATATACTATGCCTAGGGTTAATACTCAAACATAGTCATTATGATCTAAAAAAGCATATACTGATGCCAGCTCTATTCTGAAAATAGTGCTTACGACTCAGATGATCATCTTCTCAAATTAGCGAGTCATGTGGATAAATCACACTCCACAGTGATAAACAAAACTAAAGTACTGAATATTGCTCCATGGATTACACTGAGATATAAGAGTGTGTGCACTCAGGGAGTCAGGGTTGCACCATTGCTCCATGGATTACATCGCTCTTGCATGTTCAATAAAAAAAAATGTATACAACAGACAGATGACTGAGGAAAATGTATGTCCAAAGAAACCAGGGGAAATACAAAATCACAAACCGAAGGACCAGATGGAGGATAGCATGGAATCACCAGCATGTGCATGGGTGCAGTGGCGGACCTGGGTTGGGCCGACGACTAGGGCCGAATTGAGCTACAGTGTAGAATACAGGCTGAATTTAGCTGGGCTTTGCTTTCAATTTGGTGCTACAGTGTGGAGATTATGGGCTGGCGACTAGGGCCGAGGCCTGGGAGGCCTGGACCGCAGGTCCGCCTCTGCATGGGTGGCTAACTTCCAACAGGGTAAGCTTCAAACAACATTCACAAGCATGCTAAGATCACAAAACAATTAGACACGCAGAATAAAAAAAATACAAATGCAAGAGGAATAGTTAACCAAATCAAATATAGACCTTCTTAGCTACCAATGATGTTAATGAATCCGCTTTCTCACGTAATGCAAGTGCTTCAGAAGCCGCATCCTTTGATCTACTCAACTGATTCTCCATCATTCGCAGCTCATTGGAGAGTGCTGCAGCCATAACATGAATCTCATTCTTGAAGTCTTTCTTGCCTAACAGGAGAAATAAGAACAAGGTGTATTACATTCTACAAGAGATGACTACTGATTCCCTATTAAATATAAGCAATATGCCAGGTCCCCTCTACCTGAATCTTGAAAAGCTTCCTCAACCTTTGTCTCAAGATCATTCTTTTCAGACATGAATATCTTAATTTGATTTTCCAGTTCTTCGATTTTCGTCTCATAAATGGTAATAGTTTGTTTAATACTGTCAAATGATTCTGCTTTTGCACAAATTTCTTTGTCCTTTTGCATGAGCTGGTCCTTGTCATTCTACATTCACACAATGAAGAAAAACTGGAATATTCAAAACAATACTAATGCAAGCCAGTACAACAGAGGACAGACATCATACCTGTAAAACTTCAACTAACCCCCTATAGCGCTCTATCTCAGCATTCAGATGCTGCAATTGATCATTAAGAATTGTGTATGGTTTTGATGCTAAAACATAGTTCTCATCTTTCAATTGCCCCTGCATGCATAGCACAGTGAAACAAGAACACAAGGATCCAACTTGAAATACGAATATATGTCAGCATCCACTACAAATCAAGGTACCAACCTCAAGATCTCCTAGCTCCTTGGACAGTATTAGATTATCCTCTTGAGTCTGATGGAGTTCTAATAGACGGTTTCCTGCAAGGGTCTGCCCTAAGTTGGGAAAGTGAGCAAATTAGCAGTAAAAGATCAAACATACTCTTAAAAGGAAAAAAAACATGAGAACATAATACTTCTAAAGAGCATCCATCCCAAGAAAATTGCAGATTCGTTTGACTACAGTTCTCAAGTACCTTAGCTGCATCAACAGCATCTTTGAGCTCTTGCCAGCTCATACTTTGGTCTGAAGATTTCTCAGTAGAAATACCACCATTCACAGCATTCACACCGGATGCATCCATGACAGAACCATGCTTCTGCAACTGCAGCACAACCAACTTCCGTTGACTTTCCTCAAGCTCTGCCATGCTTTCCTCTAGCTCACCTGAAATCCATTAAATGCATATGCATTATGGATTGGTTTCGTTTATAGAACAGGTCAGCCAAAACTAGTTGACCAGACTAACTAATTTAGCGTGCATTTTTTTGTGATAATTCATGCACAACAGAAATTTCGTCTGCATTTATTTTGTGTCCATTCATGTGCAAACAAATATTAGTACAGATTGAACAGCCTGCTAAATAAACATGCAAATATCACATAAAGGTCCATTGTAAAACCAGGATTTATTTCATATAACAGAGCAAACTTTAACTTACAACAAAAAGATAATAATTTGGTGCCTTCCAATACGCAACTCACATTCACATATACTCCATTCAGTTGCAGGGTAAGTCAACATTCCAAGCTTGGTTCCAAATTACTTTTTGTGTGTTCGGTTTTGATATTTGAAAACTATACTGGTAGATTTTTATTGAGAAGTATTTTCACGATAGTACACATTTGCTAAGTATTACAAAAATATACCAAAATTAGTCAAAAGTTATCATTTACATATGACAAAAAGGACAAAAAGAAGTTGAGAACTGTGAAACAGATATTTTTGTGGATGCAGCAAACTTTCATCCAGACCGAATAAAATGGGAAAAGGTGAGGGAAGGATCATTTCAACACCTGAAATGCGCTTAATTTCCTGTAGCTCCTTTGAATAGTTGCTTTTGAAAGCTTCAATCTCATCCAGATACTTTTTGTGCTTCTCATTAATAATAGAAACTGCTTGATTGGCATTCTCAACTACCTCTTTCAGGTGATCATTATGATGTTGAAGGGCAATCAAAACATCTAAATAAAAACAAATATGGTTTAATCAAATGGACAGTGAGTGTAGAACTTAGGTGCAGAGTAATAAAAGGAAAAGATACAAGAATTTTTTTTACCTTCATTTGACTTTTGACCATTAAGAGCTAAAGTTAAAGATTCACTTCTAGCCTGATGTGAAGAAATTGCCTCTTGCAGGGACTTCATCAAAGTAACAGTTGCTAAATGGCGGCAAGCAAGAGCTTCTTGAGCAAATTCCAACACACTATTGTCCTTGTTATTTTTGAAATTGCTGGACTTCAAGAGCCTCAACAGAAATATCTCCTCAGAAGGACATGACTCAAAAGATTCTAAGAAACGATGAGCACACAATCAGGGAAAGAAACATCACTACAGAAACCAAATGGATCTCACAAAAATGAATTTGATGCAACCTTCGGATAACTCTTCATGGTCAAGCACTTGCAGACTGCCCAAATTCCCGCCAACCCGTACCCCAAGCAGGACCAAATCATCAATCAGCTGTAGTATGCATAGATGATAGATGATGAGAAACATGTTGGACTGGAAAAGGTGCATACAAAAATATCTCACACGCAAAGAAAACAACCTGATTCCACATTTTATTCAGAGAAATAAGAGTCTTGTCATAAGAACATTGCTCATCTTTCAGCTCTTTGAACTTCACCTCCAATGCGTGCATTTCAGACTTCTGTGCCTCCAATTGTTGCAACAACTTTTGGTTTTCATATTGAAGAGCTGCAGAATCCATCTATAAAGACAAACAATAATAATGAAAATGCACAAAGTTAGATCCTATAACATCAAAAAGGGAAACTTGAAAAAGGCCATCAAAGGACATAAAACCCAGCAACATAACTTTCAAAATTACTTAAGTGATCTGATAAGAGCAGGTACTCGGTTGTTATGGTCAACTTGCAAACGCAAATTATAACTGAAATTTAGATTCTATATCGATACAGTATATTTATTTACTAAGCTCTGTTTGGTTTGTGATGCTGGTGAACCAAACAGAAATTTTGGCATTACAATGTTTGGGAAGAAAAGAAAATCCTATGAGAATCATATTGAATTCCTATGAGAACCCTATGTTTCAATAACCCCTCAAGCTTTTAATCGTAGAAGGTAAGAAAATGAAAAGTAAGAGGGAGGGAAATTTACACTTCCAGCATTGTGTAACCAAGTCTACAACTTCTAATTTCACTAATCACTAATATAGTTAATAGAACCTTAAAGACAAGATACAAAGAACTTTCCATCAAGTCCATTTTTTCTCATTAATGTCCACTAATTGCGATCTATGGGTGTGCAAAAGTGCGAAGTGCATTGTTGAGTAATGCAAAAATTTAGGATCAATTTGGAATGTATTACCATTAGCTTTTTGTTCAGTACAAGTGCTTTTAAAAAAAGAAACCTATGAGATTTAATTGCAGTGTTGTTCTTTTTAAAAATAGGGTAAATGCTGTAATACATCTAGAAGTAGTTGGAACTAGATTTCCCCATAAACAAGTCAGAGACATGGTAAGGAAACGAGGTAATACTAATAAATGAAAGATGCTTACTTATAACGCACAGTCACCTGTGAAGCTGCATTAATTTAGACAACTAACATTTTCCACGGAGCTTATTTCTGTTATTGTTGATAGCTAAGACTGTAAGTGTGTTACAGAATTTCCAACTACTTACTGTCATATTGCAGCTCAGCTTCTACATCAAACTGAAACTACATGGGGAGGATGAGTCAATTTTATTACTGCCAATATCCAGTCCAGATTCGTTAAAGAACGAGGGGAGCTGAGCCGGCACAGATCAAGGCCAGCCCTGGGAAGATCCCTGCTTTGGTATACAAAAACCAAGAGAATGGTAGATACCCAAAACACGATACATTTAAACCATTGAACACCAGATCAAAGGAAATCAGCATGTGGCTATGACGCACAAAAGAACCAAGCTACTTCAAAGGATCAATTCATGTCACGATAGATCAACCAACGGCCTACTTAATCAGTTGGGACTAACGCAGGAGAGGTGCAACAACAGGTCGTGCCTAGCAGCTGCGAAAGCACTCATTGCAAGTTAGGGGGCTGTTTAGTACTCCATCATGCAGCAAAGTAATCCTCAACCTACTACCATCCAGAGCTAAGAAGAGATTAAGGTTTGATCGCACGTAGCTGCCGTAACAGAAGTAAACAAATTCCACCAAGCAAGTTAGGGTTCCTTACCAACACAAGGATTGAATCCCAGCACTCCACGCCAAGCCCAATCCCTGGAGTATGACAAGGGCGCGGGCACCGAAGACGACTGAGAGGAAACGAGTCCCTCCGCGTGGCTGGCGAGCTTCGGCGGGGTGAAGCGGGAGGCGGGTTCGGCGCCGCCGGCTCGACGCGCTTGGGCACAGACACGAGTACACGACCGCACGAGCACGGGACCGGGAAGGATAGGAGGCAGGAAGGCGTGCGGCGCGGGTACTGGGGAGGCTCTCGTGGTGGTACCGGCCGCCTTTGGTGCGTTTCTCCGACAGAAGGAGTGGTCGGCCGGCGGCGGGCTCGTCGGAGCAACGGCGACCGAGAGAGAGGTGGAGTTCCGTCCGCTCAGGCGCTCACACGTTAGAACGGGCCGCGGCCATCTCAGCCCGTCCGCCGTATGCTTCCTTTCATTTTTTTTCGGTCTTGGCCCTCTCTCTCTCGGCTCGGCTCGGCCCGGCCCGGCCATCGTTGTCTTTTTAGATGAGCCCAATCTATGCGTGCGAATTGCGCTATCTTTTCCTTGGAAATTTTTTTATATATATTTTTTCCCTATTTTGCAAAAATAAATGGTCCGCCAGAAATTTTGCAAAACTATACATCTGCCGCCGTGGCCCACGGCGGTAGGGGTCCTACCGCCGTGCGGCACGGCGGCAGGGGCCGTGGCCCACTGGCAAGGGCACATACCGTCGTGGGCCACGGCGTTAGGGACCTACCGCCGTGCCGCACGGCGGTAGGAGCCTAGCGTGGCCTCCAGGTAGTGCCGTAGGCCACGGCGGTATGTATGGACCTACCGCCGTGCCCTACGGCGGTAGGATTTTTTTTGTAAATTTCAATTTTTTGAAGCATTGATACTTAACGACCAACCATTGATATTTAACGACGAATTACAGAAACAAGCAATGGCACGTACGACACAAGTACCCTAACTTTGTGTCGCTGCTAGTCCTAACGTGCCTTAGGGAATTTAGATAAACGATTACAACATTTGTAGTCTAGTTGTACGAATAGTACCCGGAGAATCTGGACATCATAGACCCGCCGGAGTGCTGGGAGGGCATGTAGTACCCCGACAGGGGTGGAGTTGGATCAGACGGTGGCGGGGGTGGAGTTGCTGGTGGAGTGTTGTCCTTCTTCTCGTGGCACGGACAGCAGCAGAACTCGTCCTCACACCCGGTGTTCGTCTTCACCACCATTGGTCTGGTCACTGGTCCGTCGTCGTCGTTGGAAGATGTCGGATCTGGAGAAGCCAATGCCGACGCGAGCTCTTGCCTCAGGTTGAAGATGACAACATCCTCGAGGTAGTTGATGTACTGTTGATACGGGTCAATAGCTGAGGGATCCACCCATTGCACGAAACCGCAGTTGTCGGTGTTTTAGACCGGCAACCTACCAAGGGGAGTACCCGAGGTAGATGAAAGTGGCCTTGCCGAGATCGGTAACTCGAAGGAGAGACACGTGACACACAATTTAGACAGGTGCGGACCGCGAGGTGCGTAATACCCTACGTCTTGTATGCTGCGTAGCTCTGGATTGATTAGATGTGTTTACAAGATGATGCGGATGAAGAGATAGGGGTCCCTGCCTCGCCTTATATAGTACGGGAGGAAGGGTTACAAGTCGGTTTGAGGGGAGAGTACTAGTCATGTACGGCTAGGAGTACTTTACATTGATCCGGACATGTGTAGCTTCCTAACCGAGTACTATCCCTCTGTAGTCCTTGCGCTCCACGCCAACAGGTGCCGTTTTGCCCAAGTTGAGTAGTCCCAAGGGCCCACCGAGTAGTAGGTCCTGGTACCCACCAGAGTAGTGGGCCCAGGGATGTCCATACGACAAGCCCCCGAGTACTTTGTAGTCGAGCAGGCTGTCTTCGAGTAGTCTTGATGGCCTTGGCAAGTAGTCTTTGAGCGTCCCCAAGTTCCACAAGCCGAAAGTTCTCAAGAATGCTTGAACCATCCCGAGGCTGGAAGGTACTCCAGCTGATCTTTGAGTAGTCTTGAAGTCTTCTCGAGTAGTCCCCAAGCATCCCCGAGTGCTTCTCTCGAAGGTCTTCAATAATACCCGTGATGTCTTGATGAAGAAACCATATGGAAAATGCGATTTGGAGAATCGCATTCCATATGGAATGTAGCCCCCGAGCCTTAGGTCGAATCGTAGATTCAAGCTGAGGGTCAGTCTGAAGTTCTGCCAATCTTATCCCGAAAAATCCGGAGAAAAAACCGAAGGACACGTGGCACGGAGCCCCCGAGCCTTGAGTCGAGTACTTCCTCTCGAATTAAAGGGTCATCTTGACTGTAGAAACGTGTTCTGAGTGGGTCTTGAATCTGGTTGTATCCCACTAGGGTCATCTGAAGTAGTCGAGCCCCCGAGATGGAGAGCATCGAGTACTGGAAGTTGAAGAGTCACGCTGCTGCCGCTAGGTCACCCGTCTGGCGCCTTATCTGCCCGCTGAGAACCGAGCCGCCGGTTCCGGTTATAAATAACCGGTGAGTCCCTTAGGGTTTTTCACTCCTAGCAGTTGCATTCCTCAGATTAGATCTGGATCACCGCCTCCTCTGCTCCTCTGCTGCCGTCGCCGCCGCACAGAGACTTAGATCCATTTGCTCGCGCCGCCGCAGTTCACCCGCCGCTGTAGCCCCCTAGCGAATGCGAGTGAAGACACCCGTCATTTGGAGAATGAAGGGATCTCCAGCGAAGGGCAAGAAGACCGGTGCGTCGAAGAAAAGGAGCCGCGATGAAGAAACCAGGGATACCGGCCAGTCGTCGACGTCGCCACCTTCGTCTCCTCGCCCCAATCCGGCGAAGGAGTGGAAGAAGGCGAAACTGAAGACCGAGGACCTCCTCGCCTTGGTCAACAGCGGGTTCCTTCGTGAGAAGGAGGTGGATCTATGGCGCACCGCCACCGACGATCCGTACCCGATGGAGAAGAATCCGAACGAAATCCCAATGTTCGCCCGGTTCGTAGAGCGCGGATTGGCGCTCCCCGCTAGTGATTTCTTCAAGGGTCTGCTCAGGTACTATGGCATCGAGTATCTTAATCTCAACCCCAATGGGATCTTCCATGTTTCTATTTTTGTCCACTTCTGCGAAGCATTTGTGGGTATCAAGCCCCACTGGGTGCTGTTTCGGAAGTTCTTCCGGTTGAAGCCGCAACCGAGCACCAACGATACACGAGTAGTCGGAGGTGCCGGTATCCAGATGCGTGAAGACGCCGCCGACCAGTACCTGTCCTACAAGTTGATAGAGTCGAACCAGGACCGGAAGGCCAAGTGGTTCTACATCAGCAACCACCATCCTGAGCTGCCGAAGCCGAGCGGGTGTCAACCGAAGCACAAGCTGTGGTGGAACACAGAGCCCACCATGCAAGAGGGTATTCAGCTTCCCGAGTTGCTGAAGAAGATCATGGCCTTGCGAGAAGCCGGACTGAGGGCCGAACACGTGGCCTTCAATTTCATGAAGAGGAGGGTGCAGCCACTGATGGCACGAGACACCCTCGGGTACCAGTACACCGGCGACAAGGATACGTCCCGGATGCCTGGCTTTGAAGTCGAGGACGACGTCATTGTCGAGAGGCTGGGCAAGATCTTCAAGGACATGCCGCCGTACACTCCTTGCCCGGTTCCCGAGTACTCCGCAGCTCGGCCGCCAAGCCAGGTCAGTAGTCGTGACAGTAGCCCCCGAGTACTGATTAGCTTGAGGTAGTCGTACTCACATGTGCTGTATGTTGTAGGATGATGTGGCAAAATACATCTCCGTCCCGTCCTCCCCTCCGCGTCTCGAAGGACAGGCGCAGGGGAAGGCGGAGCCCAAGGGGAAAGAGCGCCGCGAAGTCGGTGAAGGCAGTGACGCCGTTGTCATCGAGTCCGGCTCTGATGACGATGAAGATGAAGAAACACTGCAGCAAAGGTTCCAGCTGCGCTCCAAGTTTAGGCGAGCTGGGATGCCAGACGTCCCAGTCATCATCGAGAGGCCGTCGAGTCTCGAGGCTAACTTGCCGGTGCCGCCGAGGAGGCCTCGCAACGTAGCGCGGAAACGCGCCATCAAGAAGCTGAAGATCTCCGAGACGACCAACCAAGAGGTAAATACCGCGACTAGAGTAGTCGAGCACAACTGATAAGTAGTCGTGTGCTGAAGATTTGTCTTGTAATGTTGCAGGATATCCCCTCCCCGGACCCCGTAGACCAGGGCGACGAGGGGGTCCTGGACACCGTGGGAGCGGCAGCTGATAGGAGTATCAGCCCGCCTCCGTCAACCGAAGAAGTCGTGCCAGCAGCGGCACGGTAGGAGACCGGCGCTGCGGAGCCGCAGCCATCGGTTGAAGAAGGACGAAACCCTCCGCCGGCTGCAGCTGTGGAGCAACCAGAGGAGGCGTCTGTTGAGGCCGGAGCTGCCGCTGAGGCTGGCATAGTTGATATTGCCAGTATACTAGGTGCTCCAACCGTGACCGTGGTGCGGTCAACACTGTAAGTTCTTATGAACTTTCAAGTAGTCGTATAGACGGCCGACTTGTATTGCTGACTTGATTACTTCGTGATGCAGGAAATCCATGGATCTGTCATAGGACGGTGAGGAGACTAGCCCTCCAGCCGACGGAGAGGGCCGCTCGGCAGAGGAGCGCGAACCCACGCCGCCGCCACAGACTGAAGGCGCGGTGGGGTCGACGTTGGAGGAAGCCACCTTGGTTGAAGGTATGTGTCCTGTCACCACTGGTAGTCATCATGCATAGTAGTCGTAGCCGCTGAGATTGGCTGCGTGTACTCATTGTGCTAGGAGCACAAGCTAAGGGAACCTCGATTCCTGAAGCCGTGGCCATGGAAACGGCTACTGTGGAGTCGGAGCCCACAGGACCGATGGCTGGGACGGCGGAAGAAACAACCCCCGAGCTGGGGACTGCGGTGGCCCCCGAGTCGGGTGCGGAAGTGCAGGACGATCCGCTCCACGGGACGAGCACGGACGTAGTCGTCCGCTAGCCCATCATAGAGGAAGCCGCGCCGATCCGTTCGGCGGCTATGGCACAGGAGGCATCTTCGAGCCGCGGGGGTCTTGAGCTGCTGGAAGACAATCTTGTCGATCCGGCAGTTGTTGCTCTGAACATGGAGTCATGGCGGCGTACCCAGCAGTGGGTCAAGGTACGTTGCGAATACCTCGAGTAATCTTGCATGACGAAATACGAAGTACCCGTTTGACTGTTCTGTATACGCATGATATTATTGAAAGATCCCGTGAGAAGTCCGAGCTGCTGAAGGGGTACAATGACACAGTCCTTCGTGCCGAAGCCTTGGAGAAGGAGCTCGATAAGTCGAAGAAACATTCTGCGCTGCTCCAATCCAAGCTCGACAGTGCCTTCGCCCAATATCATAACGAAGTGCAAGAGATGCAGGCGAAGAGGGACGACTTGATTCGGAAAAACAAGTCGCTGCGCCAGAAGAATAAAGGTATGCTTCCCACCAAAGCCTTTGAGTACTTATTAGGGTACCTTGGTGTAATCTGACAGTGTGATGAGTTGTCTGCAGAGCTTGAGGAAAGGGTCGACCACCTGAAGGCGTCGGAGATGGACTTGAAGAACATCGTGTATCGTGAGACCGACAAAAGAGAGGTACTTGAGTATGAGTACGCTCAGTTGAGCCATGAGTGTATCAAGCACATGGAGCTTCGTGAAGCCTCAGACCGTGACCTTGTCAATTGCTATAAATCTCTGCAGAAGCTCAATGAAGATTGCGAGAAGCTGCGGGGCCAGCTGAAGGAACTTGAGGAAGCCGCGCTACCCATTGCAAGGCTGCTGGTGCCACACCCGGGCGGGTCCAAGATTGCTCCACTGGTGGACTGGTTGAAGGAAGCCCCCGGGCGTCTGGCGACGTATGTCAAGCATTTGGCGAAGTCGATCCCGGACCAAGTATTGGCATACATGAAGTCATATTTCCCCAAGGCTCCAGTGAACGTAGTCGCCGGTGGACTTGCAGCGAACTGTACTGACGATCAGTACAAGACCCTCCTGGAGGAGATGGCGCCCATTGCTGAACAAGTGGCGGAAAAGCTCAACCTTCAATAGGAGTACCTGTAGGAGTAGCTTAAAGTAGTTGATGTAAAACAAACAGAGTTGTTAGTAACTTGTTTGGATTATCAATTAAAGTTGTCCATGATATATCTGTGAAATAAGTACTCGTAGCCGCCACTTGCAACGAAGTGTGCGGAGTACCAAACCGTGGTGGAACTTGTGAGTAGTAGTACTCAGTAGGAGATGCCTGATTGGAAGGCACAATAAATAAGTTGAATGGAAATCAAACTTTATTACTGATGAATAAGTACACCTGGATGGTCAGGGCCGTTTACAAGTGTAGTCGCCAGGACCCGGAGGCTGCCTACGGCTAAGTGGCGCTAGGACCCTTAGGCCACTTACAGCTAGAGATCCGTTAGTAGTCGTATAGACTGGATCTAGAGTACATGGTCTTACAGACCGTCGCTAGAGTCCTCAGCGCTCTAAGTAGCCCAAGATCCGTTAGTAGCCATTGACGTTGGATCTTGGAGAAGAGTAGTCCGGAGACTAGTGCCAGGACCGGAAGGCCGCTTACAGCGAGGAGTCCGTGAGTAGTCGTGTAGACCTGGACCCGTAGAGTAGTCGAGCGACTACGCGTAGAAGCGACACAGCTGGTCGACGTTCCACGAGTTGCTGATGTCGTCGCCTTCAAGTGTTTGGAGGCGGTAGGAGCCTGGTCCGGTCACCTTGGAGATTGAGAAGGGACCTTCCCATGGTGAGCTGAGCTTGTGTAGTCCATCCGTGTTCTGGATACGACGGAGGACTAGATCGCCGACGTTGAAGGAGCGTTCCTTGACGTTGCGATCATGGTAACGTCGGATACCCTCGAGGTACCTTGCTGATTGGACGAGGGCGGCGCAGCGGGCTTCTTCTGAGATGCCTTCGTCGTATTGCTCTACTGCCGGGGATTCCCACATCACGTCGGCAGGTAGAATAGCTTCGGAGCCGTAGACCAAGAAGTAGGGCGACTGCCCCGTCGGCTTGGTAGGCTGAGTACGGAGCCCCCAGAGTGCGTTGGGTAGTTTCTTGATCCACTTGCCTCCTTTGGTGTTAGCTATGTCGTGCAATCGCTTCTTGAGGGCGTCGAGTACCATCCCATTGGCGCACTCAACTTGGCCGTTGGCGCGGGGATGGGCAACTGAGACGTACCGGACGTCGATCCCTCTGTTCTCGCAGTACTCCCAGAACTGATGGTTGTTGAAGTTGGAACCCAAGTCTGTGATGATGCGATAGGGCAGCCCGTAGCAATGCACGAGTTCATTTAAGAAGTCGAGTACTCTGTCGGCCTTTGGGCAGGTGACCGGCTTGACTTCGATCCACTTGGTGAACTTGTCGATGGCCACCAAGACTCTGTTGAATCCTCCTGGCGCAGTTGGTAGAGGCCCAATCATGTCGAGCCCCCAGCAGGCAAAGGGCCAGGTTAGTGGTATGGTGACTAGCTTGTAGGCCGGGACGTGTTGCTGCTTGGTGAAGAATTGACATCCTTGGCACTTTCTGACGAGTTCTTCAGCGTCGGCCAGAGCTGTGGGCCAGTAGAAAGCTCGTCGAAAAGCCTTGCTCACCAGCGTTCGAGAAGACGCATGGTTGCCGCAGAAGCCTTTGTGGATCTCCTCCAAGATGTCCTTGCCTTCTTCTCGAGGTATGCACTTCATGAGTACTCCAGAAGTGGCACCTCACCTGTAGAGCTTGTTTCCAACTAGTACGTAGGCCTTAGCTCGGCGGGCGAGTTGTTCGGCCAAGTTCTTGTCGGATGGGACCTTCTGCTCGCGGATGTAGTCGATGAAGGGTTGTCTCCAGTCCACGTCAATCATCATGACCTCCTGGCCGGACTGTAGTGGCACAGGGTCAGTGGCCGTTGGCGCCGACTCCGGGATGGATGGCGCGTGAAGCTCGTGGACGAAGACTCCAGCAGGTACTTGCGCGCGAGTAGAACCAAGCTTCGACAGGACGTCCGCGGCAACATTGTTGCCGCGGATGACGTGGTGGAACTCGAGACCGTAGAACTTGTTCTCGAGCTTGCGGACTTCCAGACAGTAGGCGTCCATGTTCTCCTTGTTGCTATTCCAAGACTTGTTGACTTGGTTGATGACCACTGCGGAGTCGCCGTAGACTAGTAGCCGCTTGATGCCCAAAGAGATTGCGAGGCGGAGCCCGTGAAGTAGGGCTTCATACTCGGCTTCGTTGTTTGAGACCTTCCAGAAGATCTGCAGGACGTACTTGAGCTGTTCGCCCTTTGGAGAGATCAGTAGTACCCCTGCACCTGCCCCTTCGAGCTTTAGTGAGCCGTCGAAGTACATCACCCAGTGTTCTGGGCGTTCGGTTGGAGTTGGTAGCTGATTCTCCCGCCACTCTGCCATGAAGTCGACTAGTGCCTGGGACTTGATAGCAGTATGTGGCTTGAAATCGATGTTGAGGGCGCCGAGTTCGACCGCCCACTTGGAGATTCTTCCAGTAGCATCCTGATTGCGGAGTATGTCACCGAGCGGGTAGTCGGTGATAATGACAATCGAGTACTCCTGGAAGTAGTGTCGTAGCTTCCGCGAGGTGATGAGCACTGCGTAGAGTAGCTTCTGGACCGGCTGGTACCGTGCCTTGGACTCTGACAGAACCTCGCTGATGAAGTAGACCGGTCGCTGGACTGGGTAGGCGTGACCTTCTTCCTGTCGCTCGACGACGATGGAAGTACTGACCACATGAGTAGTCGCAGCGAGGTAGAGCAGTAGCTGCTCCTTTTTGCGAGGAGCCGTGAGGACCGGTGGCTTAGACAGGAAGTCTTTGAGCTGCGCCAGAGCTTGATCAGCCTCCGCGGTCCACGCGAACTTCTCTTGATGCTTGAGTAGTTTGAAGAAGGGTAGTCCCCGTTCTCCAAGCTTCGAGATAAATCTGTTCAGGGCCGCCATGCACCCGGTCAGCTTCTGGACATCCTTGATGCAGGTTGGAGCTTTCATGTTGGTGATGGCGGAGATCTTCTCGGGGTTGGCTTCGATGCCGCGATGGCTGATGATGAAGCCGAGTAGTTTCCCAGATGGTACGCCGAAGACGCACTTGTTTGGATTGAGCATCCATTAGTACTCTCGCAGGGAAGCGAAGGTCTCTTCAAGATCGGCGATAAGCGAATTGGAGTTTCTGGTCTTGACAACCACATCATCCACGTAGGCCTCGACGTTCTTGTTGAGCTGCTTCTTGAAGCAGGCCTGGATAGCTCGTTGGTAGGTGGCGCCGGCGTTCTTCAACCCGAACGACATTGTCGTGTAGCAGTAGGCGCCGAACGGGGTGATGAACGCGGTCTTCTCCTGGTCTTCTTCCTTGATAGCGATCTGGTGGTACCCGGAGTAGCAGTCGAGGAAGCAGAGCAGGTCGCAGCCCGCCGTGGAGTCGATGACTTGATCAATCCGCGGCAACCCGAAGGGGTCTTTGGGGCAGTGCTTGTTGAGGTCGGTGTAGTCGACGCACATCCTCCACTCGTTGGTATTCTTCTTGCGGACGAGGACGGGGTTGGCGAGCCACTCAGGATGGAAGACTTCACGGATGAAGCCCGCCGCGAGTAGTTTGGCGAGTTCCTTCTTGATGGCATCCCGTCGGTCGTCGGCGAAACGGCGAAGGTGTTGTCGTTTGGGGGTAGCTTTAGGGTCGACGTTGAGTGAGTGCTAGATCAGCCTCCTGGGCACCCCTGGCATGTCCGCTGGTTTCCATGCGAAGATGTCTCGGTTAGCCCGGAGGAAGCTGACGAGCGCGTCTTCCTATTTCGGGTCAAGACCCACCCCGATCATGGTAGTCTTGCTGCTGTCGCCCGTCCCAAGGTCGATGGCCTTCACTTGGACTTCCTCTTATGGGTGAGGCTTGTTTGCGGTGTCGGTCTTCTCGGGAATCTCGAGTTCGGTTGGGGCGAGCCTCTTGGACGCAGCAAAGATCTCCATCATTGCATTGTGTACTTGGTTGGTCGCTGCGAGTTTGAAAGTGCATCTAGGCCCCTAAGTGGATTTTGGTGAATTGAATGACAAGGCGATTAAAGGACTAATGTATTTGTCTAAGATTGTGAGCAGGTTTTATTTATATATTCATGAGCAATTATTGAAGTATTTATTTATGGATGAATATTATATGGCTCACATTGGAGAAGACAAATATATGGATGATCCTAATGCATAAGTGACAAGTATCAAGCAATAAAAGAAGATAAATATTGGGATAATTTGAGAAGGTCAATTCATGGTCTCCCATATGAAGACGTAGCTTGATTAAATTTACAAGGATCATAAAAGAGAAGATGGTAATTCTCTAAGTCAAGTGCAAGGCTTCATGTGTTTATTGAAAGAGGACACAAGGATGAGTGTACACATTATGGTTCTAATTTGGAAGCTTGCACATTCATTGTCAATCAAGATCAAGCATTTGAAGCGGGTTTTCAAATGAAGGTTAATTGTGTATGAAGCAAGTGGAACTCAAAAGTGGATTGGATAAGTGATGAAGAGATCAACCGAGATGTCTAGGGTGAGGGACTAAGCAATCTTTGGGGCCGTAGCTAAGCCGCCATTTCGTGTTTTGCTAAGGTGAAGTTCTAGCATCCGTGGGGTCTCCAAGTATCATATCCAAACCTTAACTGAGGGAAGCAATGCAAGTCATCACCATGTTAAGATTGGCAATATGGAGTGACTTATGGATTCAAGTGTGCATTCCTATGCTAGATGGAAAGATCCTAAGTCATTAGCTCAAGTATGGACGTGCTCAAGTCAAAGGCTATGTTGAAAGCCCTCAAGTGAATATTGATCAAGTATGGCAAGATTGAAGATATCCAAGCTCAAGAGATCAACAAAGTATTCTTAGTCATTCTTGAGTATAGGTATGCCGTACTATCAAGAGGGATGCAACTTAGCGAATTGACCAAGTCAAAGTGCTCATTAGTTGACCTAAGTGAGATCTAGCCTTAGAGTGTGCTAACAAACCCTCCTAACCTAACCTGAGCCACTTCATCTCTTTGGTGACGTGTTAGTATCATAGAAAGGGTTTTGGGGGTGTCTCGGGCCTGACCGGTCTGACCGGTCAGGGGCACCGGTCTGACCGGTGCCGCTAGCCCCAACGGCTAGTTTTTCGAACACCGGTCTGACCGGTGTGGGGAACCGGTCTGACCGGTGCCGCCCGTGGACCAACGGCTAGTTTTCTCCTTTGAGGGGTATAAATACCCCAAGCTTTCTTCAGTTGAAGCTTGCTGTTTCTAGTGACATTGCTGAGGTCCCAAGCCTTTCCTAACAAGCTCTAAGCCTTAGTGGCTCTCCCCAACACTCTCTTTGTGAGATTTGTGGATTCAAGCCATATCCTTGGTGTTGGGTTGAGAGAGTGAGCTCAAGAGCGACCTTGTGAGCTAACAAGAGCATTTCCATAGCTTGAGCACTTTGGTTTCGCGTCTACAAGCTTTGAAGCGTTTGTTACTCTTGGAGGTTTGCCTCCTAGACGGCTAGGCGTCGCCGGCTAGCTCCCAACGTTGTGGTGAGCAGCGGGAAGTTTGTAAGGGCTGCGATCTTGCCTCTTCGTGGAAAAGATCCCCTTAGTGGAAAGGAGGAAAGTGGTTGAAAGAGACCCGGCTTGTTGTGGGAATTGTCCCTTACAAGCTCCTCAACGGAGACGTAGCCATTCCTTAGTGGGTGGTGAACTTCGGGAAACAAATCCTTTGCTTCTTCGTGTGGTTTGACTCTCTAAGTTGTTCTTCTAGCATATTTGTTTTGCTTCCGCTTCGATCTACTTGGGTGTGCTACTTGTGTGTGCAGGGCTCATTACCTTGCTTGTGATCATCTACAAAGGCCACTCACCAAGTTTGGTTCGTGCTAGAAGTCAAGAGGTGCTTGAAGCTGTTTTTGCAGGTGCTCTGTGCTACACCGGTCTGACCGGTGAGGTGCACCGGTCTGACCGGTGCCTCCTGTGAAGTCCAGTGCTTGACCGGTCTGACCGGTCATCACCACCGGTCTGACCGGTGGAACACTGTCAGCTCAAGTGATCGGGAAGAAGAGTTTAATTTGGTCGTCACGCCTATTCACCCCCCCCCCTCTAGGCGACATCAAGGTCCTTTCAATTGGTATCAGAGCTTGGTGCTCCGATTCGAGCTTAACCGCTTGGAGTTCTTCGATGTCGACAACTTGTGTGGTACCGTTTGAGCCTCTAGCTCTAGATGGCTCAAACTACTCTTCTTGGTGCTCCAATGTTCTCATTGCACTTAAGGTTTTGGGTCCTACCGCTGAGGGTATTATGGTTGCGAGTATCCTTCCGGAGGATGGGACTTGTGTCACTCCTAAGGAATTGGAGAAGAAGCGACTCAATGCCGTTATTACTAACCTTTTGTGTAGTTGTGTATGTAGAGAGCTGAAGCATCTTATTCTAAAGAGCAAAAAGATTAGCGAAGATGCTCATCTCATTTGGAAATTGCTATTTGAGATAGTTCACACCAAATGGGATGAAATTGAGAGTGATGATGAAGATGAACCAGTGGAGATATGTTCCACAGCCTCTACAACATCCACTGATCATCAAGCATCAACCCTCAAGCAAGAAGAAGATCAAAGAGGCGATGACGCTGTCCCTCTGCAGGGACCGGTCAGACCGGTGACACACACCGGTCAGACCGGTGCCGACAGAGGCACACCAACTTGCTTGATGGCAAAGAAGGAAAAGAAGAGCAAGAAGAAGAGGCAGGCCAAGGGAGCTAAGGGCCAGAAGATTGAAGCATCAAGCTCTCCGACAAGAGAACTTGAACTTCTCAAATCCGAGCTTGCATCATTGGTTTGTAAGTATGAATCATTGGCTAACAAATATGATCATGATATCAAATCTTTTTCATATAGAACTAAAGTAGAAGAAGAAGCCAATGATGAGCTAGAAGCCCAACTAGCGAAACTCACTAGTGAGCATATGGCTCTACAAGCCGATCACAAGGGACTTGAGTGCTCCTATGAGAAGCTTGTCGATTCTTATGCAACACTAGAGATAGCCCATGAGGTTGTGCTTTCATCGGTAAAATCTATGCAATCTCTATCTCACACATGCACATGCTCACAAGTTCAAATTAATTTATCTTGCGCTAATGATTATTTGTCTCAAGCAAGCCAATCTAGCATTGAGCATGTACTTGTAGAATCTTGTGATGATCTCATTGCTAAAGAAAATGATGAACTCAAGCAAGAGGTTGAAAAGCTTCAAAAAGACTTGTATGTGTTGAAGGAGAAGAGCAAAGTGCAACCTTCTCAAGATAACCGTAAAGACATGGTGAAGAAGCTTGAGAAGGGATCAACCGTCACTAGCTCAACCCCTCAACTACATACAAGGACCCACAAGCACAAGATTCAAGAAAAGAGCAAGGTTGGGCAAGTCAAGTCCCAATATCGCCCAACCAAGCACAAGGCAAAAGAATCGCTCTCCAAGAAGCCTAGAAGCTCAAACAAGTGGAGAGTGTGCTACAAGTGCAGAGAGAAGGGTCACTTTGCGGACTCGTGCCCAAGTGTGAAAATGAGTAGTGGCACTGACCGTGACCGGTCAGACCGGTGCATGCCACCGATCAGACCGGTGCCGGCCAGGGCAGCCCCACCTCAAGCAAACAAGGCGAGGAAGACTTCTTCTCTAAGTACAAGGCTCAGAAGCAAGCATGAACAAGAAACTATAAGGAATGGTGTGACCAACAAGAACAAAAGTCGCATTTGCTATGAATGCCGTCAAAAGGGTCACATGGGCAAAGATTGTCCAAATGGTAATATTCCTAAATCAAATCTAGTCCATTATGATTTTCATAAGCTTAGGAACGATAAGAATGGAACTTGTGCTATGAGGGAGATTAGTTCACCTCAATATAGCATGAGAGCTATTTGGGTTCCTAAGCATCTTGTGGCTAACCCCATAGGACCCAACAAGCGTTGGGTACCAAGAAATGCTTGCTGAGCTTGCAGGTTGAAAGAGATGCATTGAACACATGGTTAGAAGGCATGGAAATCACGTTTGATCAATTGTCCATGTGAAGGGCAAATTCATTCAAATCTTGAGTTCAATGACATCTCGGTAACTAGTGCTCCTTGTTGAGTCTTAGTCACTCTTAGTTCTTCGTGAACACTCATGTGACACTTATCTTGGACGAGTGAAACATGAGGTAGTGACTTTGACATCTTTATGAAATTATACTCTCATGCCATTCGATGCTTTTAATGGCTCTCTAGAAGAGCATTGCCTTGTCTCTGTTACAGGTTTCAAATTAGTGATGTGTTCACTTAATCAAGGGACAAGAAATTGAAAATCACCAAAGAAGTGACCACTGGGGTCACCGGTCTGACCGGTGACAGGCACCGGTCTGACCGGTGCCGGCTCAGTGAGGCTGTTGGGCGGGTGACCCGGCACCTGTGCTCGGGTGACCCGGTGTGCCTCTGTGTGCTGCAGGGTGACCCGACCCCTATGGCCGGGTGACCCGGGATTGACCCAACTTTCAAGAAAAAGGGTGATTTGGCATCAAAGTGATATTGTAATCTTACTCTTTTGTGCATCCCTAAGCGAGCTCTTGATAAGTATAACTCTCTAAAGATAAGTAAGAGCTAGCACCATTCAAAATTCAAATATATGCACAAATGAAATGGTCTTAAGGCAAAGGTATGTTTCCATGAACCTCATTGAATACCGTAATGCATCTAGGCCATAATACCATGCTAGTGTGCCATCCTTAGCATGCAATTGCTTCAAGTGAATTTTTGTGTGCCTCTCTAGATATTTGGTTGATACCTTTGCTTTCTCTCGTCTTTGTGTCTCGAGGTTGAAGGTATGAGTCAAATATTCTTGAAAAGCCATTCATTTGAAGTGGATGCATGCACTTTGTGACATAGGATAGACTTTTCGAAAAAAATCAACTAGTATGTGTAGGAAGTGTGCTCTTTTTGAAAATATTCGATTCTTGGTCTTTGTGACCCAACCAACTTAGTTGTGACTATGGTTCCCCTTGCTTGATTGATGGCTAGTCACAATTAAGAAGTTTTTCTCAAGTCCATTAAATCCATCTTTATCTCTCTCTCTTGGAAGAATCAAGAATTATCAAAATAAATTGGATTATCCTTCATTCTTTCAAGACTTGATGAATTTTGGATCAATATCAACTCTTCATTTCCTATCCAAAACTTCTGAAAGAATTAGGATCAAAATCTCTCTTTTTGACCCGAAGTCCTTTTCTCAGGGGAGCACCGGTCTGACCGGTGCCCACCACCGGTCTGACTGGTGGTACCCCTGAAGTCACATCTTCCTTCTTCTGAGACCTAAGTGGATGCAAAGTGTCTTATAAAATACCAGAAGAAGTTTTCAGAGGAATTTTCGCAAAATGGGAAAGAAGGATCGGAACTTCCGAGGCTACGTCGGTTCTACCGATATGGATTCTCTGTTGTATTTATCAAAATCTTCAGTACTACCGAGCACGGGTCGGAACTACCGCTAAAGGCTCACTGGCTCGACCAAGTGTAGTCACCGGTCTGACCGGTGGCTCGCACCGGTCTGACCGGTGACGCCCGACTCAAACCCGTGGGCCCACAGTAAAAAGGATCTATCCTTTACCCCCTTCCTTCTCTCTCTCCTCCATTATTCACCAGAACTCACCTCCTCCAAACCGTGAGGACCATCTTCCTTCCCTCCTCTCACCACTCCTTTCTCCCATGGAGATTTGAGGATTCAACCAAGGAAAGACCACAAGTTTGGAAGCAAAAGGATCTCCCAAGGCCCCTCTTCAGTTCCCCCTTCGAGTCCTTTGGATTCCTTTCAAGTTCTTCTCTCCAAAGGTATTCAAATCTTTGTTTTGCCCGATCTCTTTACTCCGTGCAAAGATTTGAATTTCCTTTGGTATATCATCTCCTGAGAACCCCTAGAAGACATACCTATAGATCCATAAAGTTTCGTTGGACACATTGTGAGAACCCAAGATTTGGGGTCGGACGGCCATCACCGGTCTGACCGGTGGCCGTCACCGGTCTGACCGGTGGCGCGTGTCCAGTCCCAAATTTTGTTTTCTTCATGCTTTTCAGCACTTATCTGTATTAGGTTGTCTCATGTCTATCTAGACCAAATCTTAGAGTCATAGCTGCTCAGATTGGATGTTGGAGCAATTGGCTCTGTTCTGGGTGGCACCGGTCTGACCGGTTCCCATCACCGGTCTGACCGGTGTGGCCCAGAGCAGACCCAATTGGTCTGTACTTTCAAGAATTTTCTTCTATATCGATTCAATCTGGTTCCTAGAGTCTAATACACTCTTGTCATCCTTTTTGTGACTCAGGACAGCAGTCATGGTTAGGGAAAAGGAGGGTGCTAAGAAGAGAAGAGAAGATGTGCATGCTCGCAGAGGGACTGCCCCCGGTGACTTTGGGGAAGGGGGCAGCACCATAAATGTCAGCGGCAAAAGGTTGAGACGTCGTTCAGCTCGAGAGAGTGCAGAGGCACCAGACCTTGGAGGTGACACCGGTACTAGCAGTGATGACAATGTTGAGGATGAGACCTTTCAGGGACAGTTTGAGCTAAAGAGGCATCAGGAGGCTGGGTCTGATGATGATGACTCCGACGAGGCAATGGATGAGGATGAGGAGGATGAGGAAGAAGAAGATGATGTGGATGCCATGGATGAGGATGATGATGACCAGGGTAGATTGAAAATCATGCCACCCACCTATATCTATCCTGACAGGCCAGTAAAGTACCATGGTTCGGGCATGACTAAAGCCCTAAAGAAGTTGAGGGATAAGAACCCTTATGAGGAGGCAAGGACCGCATCCGATCCAAGGTTTTGGGCTAAGTTTCAGCAAGATTATTATGCTACGGTGATCATCAAAAAGCCCAAAATCACTCATAAGGCACAATATGTGGATTGGGGGCATATGGCTAGGAAGAATGACCCCATTTTTAATGAAGTCATAAGCAACTGTGAGAGGCAAAGGGTCAAGGAGCTTATGGGTTTCCGACAAGATTGGAACAAGGAGATAATAGCCCAATTTTATGCCACCGTGCACTTTGGACACATTGGTACTGAGAGGGCTATGATTTGGATGACCAATGCCCAGAGGTATTCCATCACTTTCCCCAGGTTCTTGAGGTGCTTTGGGATAATGGCAGGAGACAAGGACTTAAGGCAGCTCCATGATGAAGGGGAGCTTGACAAAAGTGCCTTGCACCTTATGTACCCGAGAGGTAACCATGCTTATTATGGGAAGGTGAAGAATCTCTATACCTATTATGCTGCACTTAATAGACTCCTTAGGGTGTCTATTACACCGAGAGATGGGAATCCCTCTGAGATCACAAAATTTCAGAAAAACTTGATGGTTGCTTTAAGGCCGGGAGCTCCGGAATTTAGTGTTGGGGATTTCATTTGGCAGGAAATCAAGCATCTATCAGAGGACCCCAAAAAGATTTGCAGCTACAGTCCCTATATCATGTATATAATTGAAAAGGTTGCAAAGACGGAGTTTCCCAAAAATGTGACACACAAGCCGTTGAAGCTCAATCCTAGCAAGAGTCCAAGGCTTCCATCTCCTAGAGCAGAGCAAGCACCTGGCCATAGGGAAGGAATCACAGAAGAGGGCACTACTCAGTCAGATCAGCCACAGTCAGGCCCTCAGGCCGTCACCGGTCTGACCGGTGCTGAGCACCGGTCTGACCGGTGGGGAGGCTGGGAGCAGCACAGGCCCCGCAGGTCCTCTTCTCCATTGAGGAAGTTCCTCAATTTCATTTTTGGCATGTGTAGGAGTCAGCATGACATCCAGGTGGAGCAACAAAGGTCTAGGAGGGCAAACAAGCAAATGAGGGACACGATGAAGTTGATGCACAACGCTCAAGGGTTTGAACCGCCCCGCTCTCCTCCCTCTCCTGAGTCTCCACAGGTTGAGATACCTTCCTTCGAGGATAGGATGAGAGGTTGGGTCAACTCCGACATGCTTAATCAATATGGACCTATGTTTTTTGAGTCCGGGCAAGAACAAGGGTCTTCATCATCAGCGCCTCCTCCACCTCCACCGTTTGTACCCCCTCACCCAGATGTACCTGGTTCTTCTCACTCCATGGAACAAGAACAAGCTCCTCCACCTCCTCCACCTTCCGAGCAAGGACAAGATTGGGGCGCTCGCTTCTCCGCCGAGATCTTTGGATATAATCCATATCACTATGGTAAAGACAGTGCTCCTATAGCTCATCCATCTGAAATCACTATCTCTGATTCTATTTACCTAAACTCTCCTATGCATTGGATTTTTGACACTTCTCAAATAGGAGGGAGCTCTCAACCAGGAGACGGATCTCAGGGACAGTGATCGACGGCTACTTCTTCTCCAGGCCCTTCTTGGATGCTTGATGACAAAGGGGGAGAAGATTTGGATTAAAGACTTAAACTCAAAGTTGCTGTCTGTGTTGCACCGGTCTGACCGGTGCAGGGAACCGGTCTGACCGGTGCTGGCTGGCTGTTGAGAGCAGCTGTGTAATTTTTTAGAATCTTATCTTTGTGGACTTGAGAACATTTGTGTGAGTGCTACTGTGTGTTTGAACCTTTATTGTAATAATTAAGCGACTTTATTGCTAGATGTGATGCATGTATTGAATGATGTATTGTTTGTGTTGGCTAAATGGAGCAAAGTGATCTAAGCCGGCTTGCAACCCCGGCCTGATCACCTTGGACCAAATAGCACGCACACCCTTTACTTTGTGCTCTGGCTGGACCTGACCGGTCTGACCGGTCAGGGGCACCGGTCTGACCGGTGCCGCCTAGTCAGGCGTGCTGGCTGGACCTGACCGGTCTGACCGGTCTGGGGAACCGGTCTGACCGGTTCTGCCTAGTCAGTACTCTTGTTCTTTGCTTTGTGCATATCTTGTCATACGCATCACGGTTTTTATTTTATCGCTCACACATGTTGCACTCCACTGATTCTAAGATATAGGGGGAGCTAACACGCGCTTTCTCCCAAATTTGTGCAATTGGCATTTAAGGCCAATTTTTGAAATTCAACTCTAAGCACAAATTAAGGGGGAGCTCTAGCTACATCTAAGAATCTAAAATGCGCTTTAATGTTTTATTTGTAAGCTTTAATCAAGTTGTCATCAATCACCAAAAAGGGGGAGATTGAAAGTGCATCTAGGCCCCTAAGTGGATTTTGGTGAATTGAATGACAAGGCGATTAAAGGACTAATGTATTTGTCTAAGATTGTGAGCAGGTTTTATTTATATATTCATGAGCAATTATTGAAGTATTTATTTATGGATGAATATTATATGGCTCACATTGGAGAAGACAAATATATGGATGATCCTAATGCATAAGTGACAAGTATCAAGCAATAAAAGAAGATAAATATTGGGATAATTTGAGAAGGTCAATTCATGGTCTCCCATATGAAGACGTAGCTTGATTAAATTTACAAGGATCATAAAAGAGAAGATGGTAATTCTCTAAGTCAAGTGCAAGGCTTCATGTGTTTATTGAAAGAGGACACAAGGATGAGTGTACACATTATGGTTCTAATTTGGAAGCTTGCACATTCATTGTCAATCAAGATCAAGCATTTGAAGCGGGTTTTCAAATGAAGGTTAATTGTGTATGAAGCAAGTGGAACTCAAAAGTGGATTGGATAAGTGATGAAGAGATCAACCGAGATGTCTAGGGTGAGGGACTAAGCAATCTTTGGGGCCGTAGCTAAGCCGCCATTTCGTGTTTTGCTAAGGTGAAGTTCTAGCATCCGTGGGGTCTCCAAGTATCATATCCAAACCTTAACTGAGGGAAGCAATGCAAGTCATCACCATGTTAAGATTGGCAATATGGAGTGACTTATGGATTCAAGTGTGCATTCCTATGCTAGATGGAAAGATCCTAAGTCATTAGCTCAAGTATGGACGTGCTCAAGTCAAAGGCTATGTTGAAAGCCCTCAAGTGAATATTGATCAAGTATGGCAAGATTGAAGATATCCAAGCTCAAGAGATCAACAAAGTATTCTTAGTCATTCTTGAGTATAGGTATGCCGTACTATCAAGAGGGATGCAACTTAGCGAATTGACCAAGTCAAAGTGCTCATTAGTTGACCTAAGTGAGATCTAGCCTTAGAGTGTGCTAACAAACCCTCCTAACCTAACCTGAGCCACTTCATCTCTTTGGTGACGTGTTAGTATCATAGAAAGGGTTTTGGGGGTGTCTCGGGCCTGACCGGTCTGACCGGTCAGGGGCACCGGTCTGACCGGTGCCGCTAGCCCCAACGGCTAGTTTTTCGAACACCGGTCTGACCGGTGTGGGGAACCGGTCTGACCGGTGCCGCCCGTGGACCAACGGCTAGTTTTCTCCTTTGAGGGGTATAAATACCCCAAGCTTTCTTCAGTTGAAGCTTGCTGTTTCTAGTGACATTGCTGAGGTCCCAAGCCTTTCCTAACAAGCTCTAAGCCTTAGTGGCTCTCCCCAACACTCTCTTTGTGAGATTTGTGGATTCAAGCCATATCCTTGGTGTTGGGTTGAGAGAGTGAGCTCAAGAGCGACCTTGTGAGCTAACAAGAGCATTTCCATAGCTTGAGCACTTTGGTTTCGCGTCTACAAGCTTTGAAGCGTTTGTTACTCTTGGAGGTTTGCCTCCTAGACGGCTAGGCGTCGCCGGCTAGCTCCCAACGTTGTGGTGAGCAGCGGGAAGTTTGTAAGGGCTGCGATCTTGCCTCTTCGTGGAAAAGATCCCCTTAGTGGAAAGGAGGAAAGTGGTTGAAAGAGACCCGGCTTGTTGTGGGAATTGTCCCTTACAAGCTCCTCAACGGAGACGTAGCCATTCCTTAGTGGGTGGTGAACTTCGGGAAACAAATCCTTTGCTTCTTCGTGTGGTTTGACTCTCTAAGTTGTTCTTCTAGCATATTTGTTTTGCTTCCGCTTCGATCTACTTGGGTGTGCTACTTGTGTGTGCAGGGCTCATTACCTTGCTTGTGATCATCTACAAAGGCCACTCACCAAGTTTGGTTCGTGCTAGAAGTCAAGAGGTGCTTGAAGCTGTTTTTGCAGGTGCTCTGTGCTACACCGGTCTGACCGGTGAGGTGCACCGGTCTGACCGGTGCCTCCTGTGAAGTCCAGTGCTTGACCGGTCTGACCGGTCATCACCACCGGTCTGACCGGTGGAACACTGTCAGCTCAAGTGATCGGGAAGAAGAGTTTAATTTGGTCGTCACGCCTATTCACCCCCCCTCTAGGCGACATCAAGGTCCTTTCAGAGTTCCACGTCTTCGGTGTCACAGTCGAACGAAATCTTCAAGTCCCCTTGCAGTGTGAGTACTCCGGCAGGACTTGGCATCTTGAGTACCAAGTAGGTGTAGTGTGGTACCGCCATGAACTTGGCGATAGCTGGTCTGCCGAGGATGGCATGGTAGGAGGTTTCGAAGTCCGCAACCTTGAACTTGATGTACTCGGTGCGGTAGTTCTCCCTTGTCTCCCCGAAGGTAACTGGCAGGACCACTGAGCCCAGTGGAATAGCCGCGTTACCGGGGACGATGCCGTAGAAGAGTGACGCGCTCTTGGTGAGCATGTCGGTGATGTCGACCTTCATCTTCTTCAAGGTCTTGGTGAAGAGGACGTTGAGTCCACTCCTGCCGTCGATGAGGACCTTGTTGAGTCTGGAGCCCGCGACTACAGGTTTCAGGACGAGTGGAAAACGTCCTGGTTCGGAGAAGCTTGTCCATTGATCCACGCGGGAGAAGGTGATGGGTACCTCCGACCACCGCAGAGGTGTCGGCACCGCTGGTTAGATGTTCAAGACTTCCCGTCGGGTGGCCTTCTGAGACCGTCTGGTGGGTAGTCCGCCGAAGAGGACATTCACCGTCTTGTCAGGTTCCTGGAAGTCACCGTTGCCCTCGTCGACTTTTTTCTTGCCCTTCTTGTCGTGAGGAGGCCGTGGGTCGGGAGTATCCTTGAGTGCTCACCGGAGTTGGTAGCACTGCTCGGTGGTGTGATTACCATCCAGATGCCACGGGCATTTCTCTTTGAGCAAGTCTCTGAAGCCGCCTGAGGTCTTTTTCGAGTTGTCCTTTGCAGGGCGCTGTATAGCCGCGACTGTGTTGTCTGGCTTGCGCTTGCGGTTGGAGCTCGAGTAGTTGTTGTTGTGGCGACCCCCTTGATCTTTGTTGTTGTTGTTGTTGCCGCCCGTGTTGCTCTTGTTCTTGCCGCGAATGGAGTCGTACTTGGCGTTTGCCTTGTCCTCTTCGTCGGCCCATGACGTGATCATGTCTTTGAGCTTGGTGATGGAGCTCGGGCGGCGGCGACCGAAGTCTTTGAAGGTGCGACGGTGATAGAGCCCGTCTTGGAAGAGGTCGATGACTTCTTTGTCAGTGACGTCAACTACGGTCGCGCGCTTGTCGAAGAAGCGCCGCATGTATTGGCGAAGCGTCTCGCCTTGTTCCTGCTTGACCATCGCCAGGTCCATGCGAGTACCCGAGCGCCCCATGGCGCCCGCGAAGTTGCTGGTGAAATGAGCCTTCAGCTGGTCCCACTGGTCGATCGAGTTCTTTTCAAGTGACTCGAGCCATGTGAGTGGAGCCTGGTCCTGGCAGAAGGGGAAGAAAAGGCACTTCGCGTCGTTGTTGCCACCAGCATTTTCGATGGCCAAGGCGTAGCACCTGAGCCACTGAACTGGATCTTGCTTCGCGTCATACTTGGAGATCCCGAGAGGTTTGAATTTCTCGGGAAGAAGCAGGTTGCGAAGTCTTGCAGAGTATGCGGGGAAGTCGTCACTGTCGCTTGCTTCAGTAGCCTTCTTGCGGCGGATCTTGTCGATCTTGTGGCGGGCGTCATAGCCGCCACGTGTGTTGCCGGTGGTGTGGCTAATCGCGTGGCCTCGGCCGCCGCAATCGCCACCGCCACCAGCTCTTCTGCCGGTGTCATGGGATGAACTCCCGCCGCTGCTGCCACCACCGCCGCCGCCGCCGCGGCTACCTCCGGTGCCACCCTGGCTGATGCCGCCCTGTGAGGGTCCTCCAGCCGAGGCCCTAGAGTGGTTGGGATTTGGCTGGTGTTCACCACAGACACGGTTGCGTCCGCCGTCTGCCGGGCTGCGGCTAGTGGCTTCGTGGTTTCTGGCGTCGTGAGTTCTGACGGGGGTACTTGAGCAACCCTGTTGTCGACCCGCATGAAGTAGGCGTCTTCAGTGAGTTTGGTGATGACTTCGCCCGCGCGGATCCCTTGGGCCTGCCGTGCTATCGTGGTGATAGACATGAGGCACTGCTCAGGAGTAGTGTGTACCCGGTTGGCAACTTGCTCCAGGGCCTCATTGAGGTTTCGGATGGGGAGAGTTTCCCGGAGATGTCTGCGTCGATTGTTCCGCTTCCTGTTGCGGTCACGCCGAGCGTTCTTGTCTTCGGGGGTCTCGTTCGGAGGTGCGTTGACAGACAACTCATCCTCTGAAATGTCGTCAAGGTACCGGTCGGGTCGGTTTTCCGAAGTCCCAACATCTGTGGCCGTCATGAAGACTTCACGGTCGGGAGTGCAGAGACTGGAGTCAGTAGTCACCACCTCGGTGGGGGTGTGCTCGTCGTTTAGAGCCAGCGGGGTCCCCTCCTGGAAGGGGAGTGAATCAAGGTAGGCGACGCAGCGTGAGTTGTCGTCCGTCAGGTCTGCAGGCTTGCGGTCGGGCCAGTAGACAAATCTGCCGGCGGGAGTGGATGTAATGACCAGGCCAGTGGCAGGACCTAACAGCGGTTCCTCAGTCATGTTGAGCTCGAACTCGGACTCGATTGGGTCCGATCCGAAGTCGAATTCGTAGGAAGAGTCCGAGTGGTAGCCGGTTGCGGTGTTGGAGTCCGAGGAGTACTCGGAGGCGATCTCCTTGCCGGCCCGGCGTGCAGCAAGGGCTTCCGCGTGGGCCCTGCTAGCATTGCAGAGACCGTATGGGAAGTGCTCGTGGAGAGGGGCCGCTTCACACGATGGCGCAGGAGACGGCTCGTATGAGGTGATCCAGGGTGACGTCGAGTTCGAGTTGGAGGCGGATCCGAGCTCGAAATCGGCGACTTGGTTGTAGAGCGAAATTTCACCGAATTTTTCGACGAGTGGGCCCGTGGCGTCTTCGGGAAGCGTCACGAGCCCGGTCTTTGGGTCCGGGGTCATGGTGAGGTAGCGCTGGAACGATCCAGCGCCGTCAGCGGTGCAGACCCAGGAGCCAAAGACGAAGGTGTCGCCGCGGTTGAAGGCGGTGGTTGGCTTGATGACGATTGAAGCCGTCGAGTTCGCCATGTGATTTTCGGTGAGTTCCCCTACCTGGCGCGCCAGCTGTCGGTGTTTTAGACGGGCAACCTACCAAGGGGAGTACCCGAGGTAGATGAATGTGGCCTCGCCGAGATCGGTAACTCGAAGGAGAGACACGTGGCACACAATTTAGACAGGTTCGGGCCGCGAGGTGCGTAATACCCTACGTCCTGTATGCTGCGTAGCTCTGGATTGATTGGATGTGTTTACAAGATGATGCGGATGAAGAGATAGGGGTCCCTGCCTCGCCTTATATAGTCCGGGAGGCAGGGTTACAAGTCGGTTTGAGGGGAGAGTACTAGTCGTGTACGGCTAGGAGTACTTTACATGGATCCGGACATGTGTAGCTTCCTAACCGAGTACTATCCCTCTGTAGTCCTTGCGCTCCACGCCAGTAGGTGCCGTTTTGCCCAAGTTGAGTAGTCCCAGGGGCCCACCGAGTAGTCGGTCCTGGTACCCACCAGAGTAGTGGGCCCAGGGATGTCCATACGACAGCAGTTATCTGGTTGGTCGGAGTACTGGAGAAATCGTGATTACATTAGTAAATCATAAAATGATGAAGGACAGATGTCAAGGAGTTTTGCTTACCCATGCTCGTGAGCAATGCCAGAAGCGTCGACCAGAGTTGTTCCATCCCTGGTAAACCTGCATCACACAGAACTCACCGTGTGCACACCTTGGCCAGTTCACCGTTTGATTTGGTGCGTACTTTCTAACATCACGCATGGATTTAAAATCTCTCTTATCTAAGACTGGAAAATTGTTGTTGAACTCTGGATCTTGCTGGCTCCACAGTGCTGGACCGAGGGAGTCATCATCATCCCCAGTCCAGGAACTCATTGGTGCTTGTTGTGTTATGAAGTGACACTGGATAATAGTGCTCACATATATGTAGGTAATAAAGCAGATTGGACGGTGGGCCATTCGATCCGGGGCAAGAAAAACGGGCAGTGACTCGGAGGAAACACACCCTAGTACTAGGTACACTGTTTGGTACAGTGACTCACAGAAAACACACCCTATGTGTTCACTGTTTGGTGCAGTGACTCACAGAAAACACACCCTAGTACGACCCGACTCTAGAGAATGATGAAATGAAATCATAATTTTTTATGGATACAGTAGCACTCGGCGTCTAGTACTCTACGTCTACTGGGTACAACGGGGGTATTTCCCCTTCCTCATAGCATCCGGCCCAGCTTCCTTAGCCCGGCGAGCTCTCTCCCTCTTCCTCTCTCTATCTGCTTCACGGGCCGCGGCCGCTTCATGTTCTTTGATCTCCCGGCGAATGCGAATTTCCTCCTGCTGCTCCTTACGTTTTTCTTCTTGTTTTTCTGCCTCAACCATCCTTTGCCACCTCTCACGTGCTGAACGACCCATCGCCTCGACGTAACGCTTGTCTTGTTCGGACTGCTCACAATCTAGCCACTGCATAAAATCACAGAGAGGAGGATTGACAGATAGTTGTGAGAAATTGTAACTGTCCCAGTCCCTTGGAACTAGCGGGTCATCCTCATCATCTGAGGAGTCCTCTTCCAACCCACATTCATCCTCATCAGCCTCCATTTCGTACTGCCTGAGTACTTCTTCATTAACTTTCCCCTCGTCAATTTCACCACGGGCCTCAAAGGGTGTGTCACCATCTTCTTCTTCTACCTCAGTGGCAGCACCATCTCCTTCTTGTGGCTCAGTTGCAGGACCATCTCCTGCTTGTAGTTCAGCCTCACCCTGGTAAGCAGCACTACCCTCCTCATGCACTTGACTACTAGACCCAGCCTTATGAACAACTTGGATAAACAACATCACAGGCAAACCAATTTCACATGCTGTTTTGATATAACTCCTCCAATGTTCAGTGCCTTGAAGTGGTATAAGCTCCCAATATACTGACTCACTCCTGTTGATTAGAGCCATAATGGACAAGTCATGTTGCTCTGCATCTACATGGAATGCCCTATAAAGAAAGTTGGTAATGGACCTCCAAGTTCTTTCGGCTGCTCTTCTAATCACATGGTCAACCGAATTAAATTCTGACAAGTCAACTCTATGTTCACCATATCTAATATGCCCATTACCGAAATACAACTTGACACTGACTGCATCCGACATGTCTGACAGCATGAAAAAAAACGCTATTAACAAGTGGATTTGCAACTACAAAATATATCTACTCAGAGCTACACTAAAACTATAATTTTACTAATCCATCTACACTAAAACTATAATTTTACTATGCAGGTCTACACTAAAATTATATTTTTACTAAGCAGATCTACACTAAAACTATATTTTTACTATTATCACAGTTCAAACTATTAAGTACCAGAGTATTACCTCTAACGAGACGAAAAACCGGCAGAGCTTCGCACCTTCACCACCTCCTCCTCACTCCCTTCTCCTCTTCCCCCTCTCTTTCTTTTTTTCGAATAATTTTACTATGCAGGTCTACACTAAAACTATATTTTTACTAAGCAGATCTACACTAAAACTATATTTTTACTAAGCAGATCTACACTAAAACTATATTTTTACTATTATCACAGTTCAAACTATTAAGTACCAGAGTATTACCTCTAACGAGACGAAAAACCGGCACAGCTTCGCACCTTCACCACCTCCTCCTCACTCCCTTCTCCTCTTCCCCCTCTCTTTCTTTTTTTTCGAATAATTTTACTATGCAGGTCTACACTAAAACTATATTTTTACTAAGCAGATCTACACTAAAACTATATTTTTACTATTATCACAGTTCAAACTATTAAGTACCAGAGTATTACCTCTAACGAGACGAAAAACCGGCAGAGCTTCGCACCTTCACCACCACCTCCTCACTCCCTTCTCCTCTTCCCCCTCTCTTTCTTTTTTTTCGAATTATTATGACATTTTCGGCTGAATTTCGGTCTTATATAGGTAGCTAGTTCCTAGCGCCGTGGGGCACGGCGGTACCAGGCCTGCTGCCACCGTGGCCCACGGCGCTAGGACCTGCCGCCGCAGCCCACGGCGGTATGTCCCTACCGCCGTGGGCTACGGCGGTATGTCCGTCGCACGCTACGGGCCCACGTCTGGCCGTGGGCCACGGCCCCTGCCGCCGTGCCGCACGGCGGTAGGACCCCTACCGCCGTGGGCCACGGCGGCAGATGTATAGTTTTACAAAATTTCTGACGGACCATTTATTTTTGCAAAATAGAGAAAAAATAATATAAAAAAAATTCTTTTCCTTGACACCTCCTTGGGCTGTCAACGAGCCCAGCTGTCTTTTCTATCTTCACAGAGTACTATTTCTACTTGGGTTTCTATCCAATGCCCGTGTTTGGATGGGAGTGAAAAAAATTTCACCCCCTATTAAATACAACTTTGACCACAAATAAAAGTATTAAATAAAATTAGTTTCCAAAACTGCCTTCACAACTCTAGGTAAATTTCTGAGATGAATCAATGAGATCTTTGACCGCGTAATGAGAGGATGATTACTGTAGCATCACTGTAGCAAATCATGCATTAATTATGCTCATTAGATTCGTCGCGCAAAGTTGCACTCATCTGTGAAAAGGTTTTGTAAATAGATTTCATTTAGTCCTCCATGCACGAAAGATTCTTTTTGCGTGAATTTTTTTTCCTCCTAACCAAACACGGATGCATAATAGTATATTGAAAAAATAAAATTGTATGACACATTATTATGTTTACTATACCTAAATGTATAGTAAAATTTATACGTCTTAAAAAAAATCAAAACAACGATTGGAGGGAGACTAAGGCTCGTTCGGCTTGCTCTTTCAACAATTTTTTTCTCTCACAACAAATCTGCCGGCTCAATCAGCACACATTATTTTCTTCTCAGAATAAATATGCCTGCCAAATCAGCCAAAAGACCTCCCGAACGCAGCCTAAATATACGAATATATGAGTATAGTGGCTAAATGGGCGGCCCGGCACAAGCATTAGCACTATTTGGCCCTGCACTATTAGCACTATTGATTAATCATGTCGTGTCGTGTATAGATAGACCAATTTCATTTATCAAACAATATAGTATACATCAATTTACAGTATCATAGGTCGGGATAATCGTGCCACATGGTGCCTGCTAAGAATCGTGTAGTGTTCATGCTGGTATTGTGTGTCGAGATCGCGACCTAGACACAACCTCTCGTATGCTCGTCTGGATAGGGGGTGATTGGTTGCAAACGATGGCTTCATCCAGGATGATCGGGCTGTGCGGGACTAAAGGAGCTGGGTTGAGCTCGAACACGTGGTCGTGTTTGGTTGTGTTTGATGTTGGTCCAGTACAAAATGAGATCGTGTTTGGTTGCATGTATAGATCAAAGTTCTAGGTGTCAGATCGTGTTTGGTTGCATGTATAGATCAAATTTCTAGATGGCTGACAGGTGGGCCTTTGCGTCATGCATTGTCGGGGTTCTCTACCGCCGGCAGTAGATTTGTATCGGTTCGGGCCTCCGGGGAGTAATACCCTACGTCCAGTTCCGAGTACTCGTGTTCCTATGCCAGGGATGTCTGTAGTAGGGGTTACAAATTTGGTGATCGGTCAGCCTCTACGTTGGTTGCACCCCTCCCCCTTTTATAGACATAAGGGCGAGGGGCAAAGAGGGAAAACGAAAATAAGCTACAGTGCTACGGCGTTGTGAAGTCTTTTCCGTCATTGATGTCCGTCAGCGGCGTGGGAGGGCGCTGAGCTGTGGTATCACCGAAGGCCGCCGCGTGTGTTGTTACCACTGTTTGTTCCGGGTACTTGGCATCTCCTCCGAGTAGTTCACGTGATGACTCAGCCTCCTTGAGTGCATCTTAGACCCGCCACGTTATGGCCTAAGTGCCTGTATGCGGTAATCAAGTGCGTGATCTGACGGGGTGGCGTGCAGCTGGCGTTGGATGTGACGGCATGTCTGAGGTCGTGGGGGTGCACTGTGCGCCATTACGACTCCTGTCAGACCAGGCCGTCCTCCTGTCGTGCCAGCTGCGGTCTTTGCATGGCGTGGAAACCGGCGTCACGCGTGTCGTTGCAAAGAAGCTTGGGAGGCTAGGGCAGCACCACGTTCGTGTGGGGCCCCAGCCCCACGCTCCGACTCCCCCGTGTGGACCCCGCCTTAGTCGGATACGGAGGTTACTTGTGCGAGCGGGTAGTCGGAGGCGAGGCAGAGCGTACTTGGGGACGAGGTGTACTTGTGCGAGGCGGAGAGTACTCGTGCGAGGCGGAAGATACTCGGAAGTGGGGAAGTCTTGTCAGTGAGGGTCTTGACGAAGATCTGCATCCCTCCCTGTCCTGGATCTTAGCCTTCACATTGTCAATGGTGTCAGAGGACTCCATCTCCAGGTTGATCATCTTGTTGCTTAGGGGGCCATAATCCAGGCCCTCGTCAGTTGCTCCCGAGCCTGTGGTGTGAGTCAAGGACTCGCTCGTAGGCTCAGCATTGGGGAAGTATTGTGGTTTTTGTTCTTTGATTTACTCGGCGGCCGGATGTAGCCCCCGAGCCCATGGAGGAGTTGTAGACTCGTTTATGGGGTTTTGAATCTTGAAATGTTGTCGTTGCTTTGCAAATCCCGGTCGTGGCGGTTGCTGCTGTATTGGTAGTCGCGTTCGTCATGTTGGTCGTGGCTGACGTGGCGATTGTGAAGTTTGGAGGAGACGGCGTGCTGCTGGTTCAGACTTGTGGGCTCACCCGGTATCGAACCGTCGCGCGGGCGTGCTCCTGTCGCCTCGGGGGAAGCGCCCACCGAGCGGGCGATCTTACGGTGTGGTGGGGCCAGCATTTAATGCTGGCGTCCATGTTTACCCCTTAAAACCGCACGCCGGTTGAGCTCCATACTTTTCTCCCCTGATTCCTTGCCTTCGCCAGCACCGCTTGCTCTTCCGCTCTTATCCTTTGCGGCGCCGCCGCCGCTTCCCGCATCCGCTCGCGCCCCCGAGCTCGACAACGCCATGTCGAACTGGACGCGCTCCAACGTTTCTCGCTCGATCCTTCATCGACTCGTCACCGCCGGCCAGCTGCCGGTCCTCACCGCCGCCGAGGAGTGGAAGGTGTCGGGCAACGAGTCGGTTCCGCACCCGCGGCTCGACTACATTGTCTCGTTCGTGACTTTTCACGAGCGGGGCTTCTCCGTACCCGCCAGTTGATTCATCCATGCCGTCCTCGCGGAGTACCGGCTGCAGCTCCACCACCTCAATCCGAATAGCATCCAACAGATGGCGGCGTTCGAGGCGCTGTGTGAGGGGTACCTGGGAGTGGGCGCTCACTGGCACCTCTTCTGGTACTTCTTCAAGTTCGTGTGCCTGAAGGACAGGTCGCTCCCGGCCACAATCGGGTGCGCCAACCTTCGGATGAAGACGAAGAGGAGCGAGGAGTACATCTCCGGCACGCTGACGAGCTCCAACAGCGGCTGGCACAAGGGGTGGTTCTACCTCAAGGACGACCCCGACCATCCACTGTCGAAGTATACCGGCGCCTCAATCGCCGAGGCGCTGGCGAACTGGAGTTACAGGCCCCCGGAGGCGGAGCAGGAGAGGCTGCTCGGGGACTGCTGGGCGGTGCTGTCCAAGCTGCGCGACGCCGGGATTGACTTGGCGGCCGTCATCAGCCAGTATCACGCGCTGGGGATCATTCCGCTCCAGCGACGCCGTCTGCGCATCTGCCAGATGGCGCCGGACAAGGCTCCCTTAGATGGGACTGTGTCAGCGCCTCGGCTCCCCTCGTTGGATGAGGTCCAGCGCCGTGTGGGGCTGGCAATTGGGAAGGCCACCTATTCGTAGCCGCCGAGAGGAGACCAAAAAATACGTAAGTTCTTCTTCTTTCCGTCCGGCGCTCTGACTATCTTGCGTTCTTTGTGTTAATGCTCATTTTCTCTCTTGCCTTTAGTTGAGGCCTGCGGCCCCTATCCCCGCGAAGCTGCCTCTTCCTCAGGACGCGATGTCGAATCGCGCCCAGGCGGCCGCGGACAAGAGGAGGGCCGACCGTAAAGCGCAGCACAAGGACAAGGAGATCGCGAAGCGCGAGCGGAATGACGGCCGCGCCAAGCGTAGGAAGATGAAGGAGATCGCTGTCTCCTCAGACGAGGACCCTTCGTCGTTGCCGCCCTGGTCTGGTGATGACGGTGGTGCCAGCGTTGACTGGAGCGCGCTGTCATCTCCGTCGCCTCCTCCCCAGCGGCAGGTCGTGGGGTCCAGCTCGAGGCAGCGGCCGGAGCCTGCTGCCCACGAACAGGGAACGAGCTCCGGCTCGCGCCCGTCTCCGCACCCGGACCAAGAGGATCGGAGAGTGACTCGCTCCCGGTCGGGCCCCGGCGGCCAAGAGCAGCAGAGGGAGAGGAGGAGGTCTCCGCGGCGAGATGACTCGTCCAGGCGTCTGGAGGGTCGCGATTCGTCCGCCCGCCGTTGCTCTGATGACTCGTTGCGGCAGGGGTCACACTCTCCGAGGAGGCGGTCACCGCCCAAGGCAAGATCAGCGTCACCGACGCCCGCTCCGACCGCGCCGCGTGGGTAGAATGTGAACGCTCCCCGGCGGCGTCTCTAGTCGCTGGTCATTCGTGGCGGCAGGGCCCCGCCCGTGCAGGTCCCCCTCACCCAGAGCGATAGTCGGAGTCCGCCTTCCGACATGCCGGGGGCAAGAGATCAGCCCCCGAGTCATCGGGTGTGGCCTCCAGGCCTGTCAAGCGGGCTGTATCACCTCCTCCATGTAAGTGCTGTTTCGCGCTATTCTCGTTATTTTGTTCTTGAGTTTTTGTTTGCTTTCTTGATTCGCTCTTCACGTGTCAGTCGTTCCAACACCGGCGCGCTCAGCCTTGCACCGCGGAAGCACGCGGCCCTGAACGCGCGCACTGCTTCGTCCGTTCCCCGCTCATCAACTCCTTCGCCCGCGCCGGAGACACCCCAAGCCGAGGACCGGATCGCCGCGGCGGCTGAGGCTCACGAGACAGCGGCGCCCCCTCTCTTGTCAGGGGATGGGGACGTGGTCGGGGTGCAATTAGCCCCCGACCAAACCGAGCCCCCAACGACGCTATTGTTGGTCGAGGCGTCGATGCGCAAGCGGCTCCGGAGGCGAACGTGCCCCCGTCGTCAAGCACCGGCGGTGGCGAGACCGAGGAGGCGGCGGCCCCTTCGTCATCTACGCAGCTCCCGGATGCTGCCGACGCGGGAGGCCAGGCCTCCCAGGTGGTGATGCAGCCGCCTATGCGGCCGAGCTGGAACAGTGCCTGCTGGCGCCGGAGGAGCTACCGGCTACGATGCCCATTCCGGCCGTCCCAGAGGTCGTTGTGGCGGTCGAGGAGGCCGTGGCGAGTCCTGGGGTGTCTGGGACCCAGACGACAGAGACGGGGCCGGTCCCCAGCGCGCCGCCGGAGCCGCCACGCCAGCCCGCCGTTGTTGTTGCGGAGGTGGTCGAGATCGCGGACTCACCGCTTCCCGTCGCGCGGGCGCCTGCTTCCCTCGAGGATGTGGTGGCCAGCGCTTCCCCGATCACAGTCCGAGAGGTCGGAGAGAGCTCGGGAGCCCGTCCCTTCTCTGCCCCCGAGGGGGGTGGGCATGGCCTTGGCCTCGGGTGCACCTCATGGACCGGAACCCATGATGCCGAGGCGCACGTCGACGAGGACGAGGAAGCCACGACCCGTCACCGCCTCGAGTGGGGCCTTCGGTGGGCAAAGCAGGCGATCAACGAGCGCGTCGTTCCGGCCTCATCGGTGAGTTGGCCGAGCTCAATCTCGACTTAGTGTTATCGCTTCTGGGTTGTTTTTTGCAATTGATCTTTTTCTCGATCCAGTTGCTTGCTAGCTGCAGCGCCAGGAAGACGCGCACCATCGAAGAGCTCCAGGCCGAGAAGGCCCAACTGGAGATGCAGCTGGTTGCCGCCCGACTAGCGGCTGTCGGAGCGGTGGCAGGTGAGGCGTCGGCGAGGACCGCTCTTGAGGCTGCGGCGAAGTCAGCGGAGGACCGTGCGGCGGCCACGCAGTCCGCTGCGGATGCCGCCGTGTCGGAGAAGACAGCCCTTGAGGCCAAGCTCGTCCAGGCAGAAACCACAGCTGCGGAGCTGCGAACCGCTGCCGCTACTGCTGCTGAGACAGCTCGGACCGCAACTGCTGCCGCCACTGCTGCCCAGGCTGCGTCCCAGGCGGCCGCCGAGGAGAAGGTGATGCTCGAGAAGAAGGTGGCGGACCTGCAGCAGGACCTAATGCATGCTGAGGTAGATCTAAAGACGGCGAACAATCAGGTCTGCAACCTCTCCACCAAGCTGCAGGAGGCCACCGACGAGGGGACCCGGCTTCGCGAAGAGAACAGCAAGCTGGCGCGAGATCTTCAGGGTGAGCAGCCTTGCGCTCCCAACTTTCGTGGTATTTCTTTTTTTGCGTTAGCCGTTGCTGATGCCGCCTTGCTCTTTGGCTTCGACAGGGCTCCGCACAGCTCGTGCTGCACAAGCTGTCAAGCTCCTGGAAAAAGCTCAGGAAGTCACTGCCGTCGAGCTCAAGGTCCACGAGATGTCCAAGACGGCCAATTACTTGGTGTACCAGCTTTCGAGTACGTTCTTCTTATCTTAACCCCTTCCCCCTTCTTATTGTGCTCCTCGTAGCCCAACTCCGACTCGTTCCCTGTCTCCAGAGGTCAAAGCTGAGCTCGAGGACTCTCGAAAGGCTCAGCACGAGGCAGAGGAGGCGCGCAAAAAGGACATCCTGGACCGCACCAAGCTTGGCCAACATATCGACAGGATCTTGACAGAACTCGGCACTCCGCCCGTGAAAATGCCTCCCCAGGTGCTCGGCGATCGGATCAACCTTCTGTCGGGCGTTGTCAAAGAGAGAGAGAGCTGTCGACCTCTCGACAGGTGGTGCACCGGGTCCTCTCCATGTTCTGCTCTCATTACCAGGGGTTGGATATTCAGACGCTGAGTGGTGGTTGGGCCCCCGGCTACTCGAACGAGGAGCTTGACAAGATCGAGGAGGATTGCGCCACCCTTGCCCGAGCCATGCCCGACACCGCGATGAAAGACTTGGACCTGATCCCAAGAGACACACCAAAAGACGGCTCTGGGCCTTCTCATTAGATGTAACGAATTGTATAACAATCAAACAAAATTTGTATGCGTGCCGTACTAGACAGCTTTTCATTTTGTTTTGAAAACGTCACTTGCTAAAGCATTCCCCGAGCATTCTCGAATGACTGTAGAACAGAGTAGCAGTACTTAGACACCCAGGTCGATCGAACTTTTCTCTGGAGCCGCAGGGGTGTAAGAGTCAGAAAGCTCGACCTGAGCCGCGAAGTGACGCCACGCGCTCACAGCCCCCGAGTACTTAGGGACGTTCAGGAAATGACTCGCGTGCTTTTCGTAGAAAACGTTTTGAGCCGGAGCCCAAGCGGTTACCCGAGTACTTTTTGAAAGTAGTCGGACGTCGACCTGTGGGTCCAAGCTGTGCTCGCAAGTCTTCGCACCGTAGCCGCAGGGGCGTAAGTGCTAAGAAGCTTGGACAAGCAACAATATTGAAACGCTCACAGATCGACATCCTTTCCTTTCGCAAGATAAAGGTGTTCCGCCAAAAAGAACCGCTCGCTCGTGCGATTGGTCATGACAAAGTTGTCGGAGAGTTTTTGTTTTGAAAACGGGAAAAAGAAAGGGGGGCATCGTGCCCCGGGTAGCCCCCGAGCGGTAAGTGTTTTTGCATGGGCGCAAGGATACTTGCCGCTCAGCCTTTAGATAGCGTTGAAACATATAAAAGATGCCAACACAAAGAGATCGAAAACTTATGAGACGAGAACAAAGGCGCATGGCATTATTCATTGATCATAAGTTTGAAACAGGGAACATTACTCAAGGGTAAAAACAATGTAGGTGTTCTATGTTCCATGCGTTGGAGATGATCGTGTCGTCCTCGTGCCGTAGCTTGAATGTTCCTGGTCGGAGCACCTGGTCGACGATGTACGGCCCCTCCCATGGGGGCGCAAGCTTGTGCCGGTCCTTGTTGCTCATGACCCGTCGGAGTACTAGGTCTCCGACTTGGAATTGGCACTCGTGGATGTTGCGCTCGTGGTAGCGCCGTAGAGCTTGCTGGTACCGGGCAGAATGTAGGAGCGCCACATCACGCGCTTCGTCGAGCTGGTCGATTGCATCCTCGAGCGCGATTTGGTTCCCTTCTTCAGTGTACGCCCGGACTCTCGGGTTCCCATAATCGATATCCGTCGGGAGTACCGCCTCCGATCCGTGCACCATGAAGAATGGTGTGGCGCCGGTTGCACGGCTCGGCGTGGTGCGCAGGCTCCAGAGGACGGACGGCAACTCTGTGACCCATCTTACCCGAAACTTCTCGAGTCGTCTGAAGATCTGGGGCTCAATCCTTGTAGGATCATGCCATTGGCCCTCTCGGCCTGGCCGTTGGTCCTCGAATGCGCAACTGCAGCCCAGTCCACGCGAATGTTGTTGTCATCGTAGAACTTGAGGAACTTTTTTCCCGTGAACTTTGTGCCGCTGTCTGTGATGATCGAGTTTGGAATCCCGAAGAGGTAGATAATGTCGGTGAAGAATGCAATGGCTTCCTCGGAGCGGACCTTGACCACGGGTCGGGCTTCGATCCACTTGGAGAATTTGTCGACTGCTACAAGTAGGTGCGTGAAGCCCCCGGGCGCCTACCTGAACGGCCCGACTATATCCAGCCCCCATACGGCGAACAGCCAAGTGATGGGGATGTTCTGAAGCGCTTGCGCAGGGAGATGAGTCTGTCGAGCGTAGAACTGGCAGCTCGCACAGTGTCGCACGATATCCTTGGCGTCCGCCAGAGCCGTGGGCCAATAGAAACCTTGTCGGAATGCTTTTCTGACTAAAGTTCTTGCGGCGGCATGATGTCCGCATCTGCCAGCATGAATTTCCTGAAGCAGGTCTCGGCCCTGGTCTCTTTGAATGCATCGCATGAATATATCCGCTGCGCCTCGCTTGTGGAGCTCGCCGTCGATGAGGACGTACGATTTGGCTCGCCGCGAGATGCGACGTGCCTCCGTCTGGTCGGAGGGCAGCTTCCCCTCGACTAGCCACTCAAGGATTGGGAACCGCCAATCAGGGTCTTCTAAGTTTGGCTCCTGCGGTTGGTCGATCTCCATTACTTCTTGCGACTCCGACTCTGGCGGTTGTTCTTCATCGGTTCGAACGAACGGTGCATGCTGGTCACTTGCAAATACACTATGTGGTACAGGCTTGCGGCTTGATGCTGCTTTGGCAAGGATGTCTGCAGCTTTGTTGTTGTCGTGCAGCACATGATGGAGCTCGAGCCCATGGAATTTGTCTTCTAGCTAACGCACAGCTCGACAATAGGCCGCCATCTTGGGGTCGACACAATTCTTCTCCTTCATAACCTGATCCACGACAAGCTCAGAGTCTCCACGGATCTCGAGATGACGGATCCCAAGCTCGATCGCGATCCGAAGGCCATTAACGAGCGCCTCGTACTCAGCCACATTGTTGGAGGCAGGAAAGTGCAATCGAACCATGTACTCCATTCACACGCCCAGAGGTGAGATGAAGACAAGGCCTACTCCTGCTCCTTCCTTCGTGACGGAGCCGTCGAAGTACATTGTCCATGTCTTGTGCTCGATTGGTGCTGGCGTGGTCTGGATCTCTGTCCATTCAGTGACAAAATTCGCCAACACTTGCGACTTGATGGCGCTGTGCGGTGCATATGTCACATTCTGTCCCATCAACTCGAGGGCCCACTTAGCTATCCTCCTCTCGGCCTCAGGATTCTGAATCACCTCTCCGAGGGGGTATTTGGACACCACCGTGATGGGGTGCGAGTCGAAGTAATGCCGAAGCTTTCGTTTGGTGATCAAGACGGTGTACACGAGCTTCTGAATCTGAGAGTAGCGGGTCTTCGAGTCGGAGAGAACCTCACTTACGAAATAAACGGGCCGCTGTACCTTGAGCGATTTCCCAGGCTCGTCTCGTTCCACAACCAGTGCAGCGCTCACAACCTGCGTTGTTGCAGCCTCGTACAAGAGCATCTGTTCTTATGGCATTGGTGCTGTGAGCACGGGTGGACTCTTCAGGAGATTCTTGAGTTTATCAAGCGCTTCTTGAGCCTCAGGTGTCCACGCAAAGTGGTCGGACTTTTTCATCAGGCGGTACAGCGGCAAGCTGCGCTCTCCGAGTCGAGCGATGAACCGACTAAGAGCTGCGAGGTAGCCTGTGACACGTTGTACGCCTTTCAGGTTCTGGATCGGCCCCATGTTAGTGATGGCTGAGATCTTCTCGGGATTAGCCTCTATGCCGCGTTCAGACACGACAAAGCCAAGGAGCATACCCCTCGGAACCCCGAAAACGTATTTCTCGGGGTTTAGCTTCACCCCGTGTTCTCTCAGCTTTGCGAACACTTCCGTAAGATCGGGGATTAGATCGCCCGTCTTCTTTGATTTGACCACGATGTCATCAACGTATGTTTCGATTATTTGTCCTATGAGATCGCCGAAAACACGTCGCATGCATCTTTGAAACGTAGCACCCGCATTCTTGAGCCCGAACGACATTGAGTTGTAACAATAAGCGCCAAAGGGAGTGATGAAGGATGTTGCGAGTTGGTCCGCTATGCACATCGCGATCTGGTGATACCATGAGTACGCATCGAGAAAACAGAGGGTTTCGCACCATGCTGTTGAATCGACTACCTGATCTATGCGAGGCAAAGGAAACAGATCCTTGGGACATGCCTTGTTAAGGCTCGTGTAATCAACACACATCCTCCATTTCTTATTCTTCTTCTTTACAAGTACAGGGTTAGCTAGCCACTCGGGGTGGAACACTTCTTGGATGAACCCTGCACTAAGGAGCTTCTTGATCTCCTCGCCTATGGCCTTACACTTGTCGTCATTGAAGCGGCGCAGGCGCTGCTTGACCGGTTTCGATCCCGGCTTGATGTTCAGTTTGTGCTCGGCAACCTCTCTCGAGATCCCCTTCATGTCGGAGGGTTTCCATGCGAACACGTCGAGGTTCGCTTTGAGGAAGTTGACGAGCGCACTTTCCTATTTAGGATCGAGCGCCGTCCCGATACGGAGCGTGCGGCCATCATCGGTGACCGCCACATCCTTGACATCCTTGGCGGGCTCGAAAGAGCAGGCCGCTCGCTTGGATAACTCGAGGATATCTTGGTCCTCGGAGGGAGGCTCGGCGTGGAGCCTCTCGGACCGGATGAGTGTTTCAGCGAATTGAAAGCACTCAGTATCGCATTCGTATGCGTACAGAAAACTAGTCCCCTCTGTGATGACCCCCTTCGGACCAGGGATCTTCAACTTGAGATACGTGTAGTTGGGCACGGCCATAAACTTCGCGTAGGCCGGCCTCCCGAGGATGGCGTGGTATGTCCCCGAGAATCCCACCACATCGAAGGTGAGGGTTTCTGTGTGGAAGTTCCCCGACGTCCCGAATGTGACGGGCAAATCGATCTGCCCTATCGGGAGTGCATCCTTCCCGGGAATGACCCCATGGAAAGGTGTTGGCGATGGGCGCAGTCGGGACCGTGAGATGCCCATGCTGTCGAGTGTCATCATGTACAGGATGTTGAGCCCGCTCCCATCGTCCATCAGCACCTTGTGGACCCGCTTGGTCCCGATCAGTGGAGCTACCACGAGTGGGTAGCATCCTGGTTGCAGTACATGGTCGGGGTGGTCCGTTCGGTCGAAGGTGATCGGGGTGTCCGACCACTTGAGATAAGCTTGCGTCGCAGGCATGGTGTTGTAGACCTCACGTCGGATCAGCTTCTCCTTGTGCCTCGACGGTCGCGCCGGTGCTCCGCCAAAGATCATGTGGACCGCTCCATCTTCACGAGGGAAAACCACTTCCTCGTCATTGTCGTCGTTGTCGGGCAAGGGTGGCGCATCCTTCTTCGGGGGATCTGCTGTCTTGGGCTTGAGCGTGCCGTTGACGTAGTTCTTCATCAGACGGCAGTCTTTGAGCGCATGCTTGATTGGTGTCTCGTGATGGGTGCATGGCACCTCCAAGAGCCTCTCAAAATGACCCCTCACGAGGCCATTCGGATTATTCTTGGGGCGGGTTGCCTTGCGCTCGACTGCCGCAACAGTGTTGTCGTCACAACCTCGCTTGTCGCCCTTCTTCTTCTTCTTGGACCGCGAGGAGGGCCCCTCACCGGCATCCACGACTTGCTTCCCCTTGCTCGGAGGGGGAATCAACGTTGCCGCTACTGCCTCCTCCCCGTCGGCGTGGTTGGCTGCGATGTCGAGGAGCTCTCGAGTAGTCCTCGGGGTCCTTCGCCCTAGCCGGTGGATGAGGGTGGTGCAGGTGGTGCCGTTCTGGAACGCCGAGATGGCGTCGTTGTCTGTCGCGGTGGGAAGCTCGGTGCAGCACCTTGAGAAATGCCTGATGTAGTCGCGCAAGCTTTCCCCTGGCTGCTGCTTGCAGTTGCGCAGCTCCCACTGCTTGCCAGGCCGGGCGTATGTGCCTTGGAAGTTGCCGATGAAGGTCTCCCGTAGGTCCGTCCAGCTATTGATCCTGCCTCGTAGCAGGTGTTCGAGCCAGGTCCGAGCAGAGTCGGCGAGGTGGAGCGGCAGGTTCTTGATGATGAACAGGTCATCTGTTGCTCCACCTGCTCGACACGCGAGCCTGTAGTCTTCCAACCACACGCTAGGGTTGGTCTCTCCATCGTACTTGGGGACTGTCGTTGGAGCCCGGAACCGCGAAGGGAACTTTGCGTCCTGCACCTTCCGACCGAAGGCACGACGACCCTTCGGGTCGGGTGTCCAGCTGCGGTCGCGATCTCCGTCACTGTCGTAGCGTCCGCCACGCCTTTGGCTATGCCGTCGGCGTGAGCGATGCTCGTCACGCTTGTCGTGCCCGTCGTCGTTGCTGTCGTAGCCATAGTTGTAGTCGTCGTCGCCAGCGGTTCGGCGGCGAGCCTTGAGCGTGTCGCGGGCGTCGCGGTGGGGCCCCAGGCGTGACTCGACTGATGGCTCGCCAGCTTCCTTGTCGTGTCCCTGGTGCCTTGACGAAGATGGGTCTCGGCGCCGTACGGATGGTGCACCTCGCGCCTCCCGCGCGCGGGATGCCGAACTCTCGGCCTGCTGTGCGGCCGCCGTCTCGAGCAGTGTTTTGAGCTGCTGGTGAACCCTCTTCTCCTCAGGCGTGGCCGGCTCGGGGCAGCCACGCAAGAGCATGGCTGCTGCCGCAAGGTTATGCGACGCGCGCCTAAAGTGCGGCGTGCCGTCATCGTCGACGGCAGCATCCTCGTTGATGCGCCGGTTCACATCTCGCGCCCGTGCGCGAGCTTGCGGCACCGGCTGTTCCACCTCCTGCTCGCGGTGTTGCTCACACCGCTGGCTTTGCTGGGTCTCGTCCTCCACACCGAGGTCTTGGTGGAGGTTCGCCAGCTCTTCGTCGAGCTGGCGCTTGGCCTCAGCGATCTCGTCGAGGCGCGCCCGACGCTGGGCGTCCCCGTTGCGGTGACGAGGGTTCTCCTCGCCGTCGGTCGAGCTAGTGGCGGTGCGGGCCTCCAGGACGTTGCACTCTCGCGTGAAGTCCGGGAGGGGCGCCGGTGGCCCCCGCTGTGCAACCGCGGAGCCTGGAGTGACGTACAACGCCCTCAGCTCGTTCACGTAGGCCGTCACCGGGTCATCCGGGAGGCCTGGCTGCCCTCGGAGGAACAGGGCGTCGTACCGCTCCATGAATTCCCCCTAGGTCAGCGGCTCGGACCCGCTGGCCTGGAAGGCGAGGTCGGTGAGGTGGAAGGCAGCGAGCCTGAAGCGCTCTTGCGTCGGGTTAGGCCCTAGCATGATTGACTCGTCCATGAAGCCACGGACGAAAGCTGCACGCGCCGCCGCCGTCGTCGTGGCGGTGGGACGCGCGGGTCGGAAGAAAGTCCTCCCGACAACGGACTCCGCCGGCCCAGTGTAGACGAAGCCGAGGGAGTCGAAATGCACGGTGGCACCGGGAGTCAGCGAAACTCCGCGGCCCTCCATCCAGATCGCTGGTGTGGTTCGGTGAGACACACGATGTGCCCCTACCTGGCGCGCCAACTGTCGGGGTTCTCTACCGCCGGCAGTAGATTTGTATCGTATCGTGTGTCGGATCCGGATGGTCGACACGGAAGACACAAGGGTTTTATACTGGTTCGGGCCTCCGGGGAGTAATATCCTACATCCAGTTCCGAGTACTCGTGTTCCTATGCCAGGGATGTCTGTAGTAGGGGTTACAAACTTGGTGATCGGTCAGCCTCTACGTTGGTTGCACCCCTCCCCCTTTTATAGACATAAGGGCGAGGGGCAAAGAGAGAAAACGAAAATAAGCTACAGTGCTACGGCGTTGTGAAGTCTTTTCCGTCATTGATGTCCGTCAGGCGGTGTGGGAGGGCGCTGAGCTGTGGTATCACCGAAGGCCGCCGCGTGTGTTGTTGCCACTGTTTGTTCCGGGCACTTGGCATCTCCTCCGAGTAGTTCACGTGATGACTCAGCCTCCTTGAGTGCGTCTTAGACCCGCCACGTTATGGCCTAAGTGCCTGTAGGCGGTAGTCGAGTGCGTGCTCTGACGGGGTGGCGTGCAGCTGGCGTTGGATATGACGGCATGTCGGAGGTCGTGGGGGTGCACTGTGCGCCATTACGGCTCCTGTCAGACCAGGCCGTCCTCCCGTCGTGCCAGCTGCGGTCTTTGCATGGCGTGGAAACCGGCGTCACGCGTGTCGTTACGAAGAAGATTGGGAGGCTGGGGCAGGGCCACGTTCATGTGGGGCCCCAGCCCCCACGCTCCGACTCCCCCGTGTGGACCCCGCCTTAGTCGGAGACGGAGGTTACTCGTGCGAGCGGGTAGTCGGAGGCGAGGCGGAGCGTACTCGGGGACGAGGCGTACTCGTGAGAGGCGGAGAGTACTCGTGCGAGGCGGAAGATACTCGGAAGTGGGGAAGTATTGTTAGTGAGGGTCTTGACGAAGATCTGCATCCCTCCCTGTCTTGGATCTTAGCCTTCACATTGTCAATGGTGTTAGAGGACTCCATCTCCAGGTTGATCATCTTGTTGCTTAGGGGGCCCTAATCCAGGCCCTCGTCATGCATGCACCAAGCCATCCCAGCTCATATGGGAAGCTCGAATTCTGCGTACGAAGAGAGCCAGGACGGAGGGGCTAAAGTCAATGAGTGGATGCAAGAAAACCATGCGAGCAGCAACCAAACACGGGCTGAGTCCTGAGTGCTTCATATCGAGCGGGATGGCACTTTGCACCGTCCTGTTGGGGCAACCAACGACGATGGGTGGCATATCGACGAATCGATGGCGGCCGGTGACAGATCGACGACGGCGGGTGGCAGATCGACGAATCGATGGCGGATCGACGACGAATCGACAGCAGCGGGTGGCAGATCGACGACGAATCGACAACAACGGCCTGACGTCCCCGGATTTGGCGGGATCGACAACGAATCGAGCTCCCTCCTCCCGCGAGGCGGCCATCCTCGTGTTAGGCTCCGACGGCAGCCCCTCTTCCTTCCCTCTCCTGAGCGGCCTCTGGGGTGGAGCTCGCCGCCGGCCGGTCGCGGCCGTCTCCGTCTCTCCCTCTTCCTCCTGGCGGGAGTCAACTGTCATTGGGAGGATGCGCGACGAGTTGCCTGCTGCTGCTGGAGCACTAGTTGTTTTGAGTGTTGAGTTTGTTCTCTCTTGTGCTCAAAAGGTCTATCTGGTTAGGCAGGTGCGTGCTCTTGCTGTGAACAGTCTAAGAATCGTGTAGTGTTCGTAGATCGTAGCCTAGATACGACCGGACCATCGTATCTTGCTCGTCTGGATACTGACGTGTTAGTATCGTGTTTGCTAGTGTCTTGCATCGTATCTGTATCTGGCTCGTATGGACATCTATCTATATATGTATACGAGTAGCTGTTGTCGGCAGTGGACACTCTCGATTAAAAAACTGCTACTAGCACAATTGTCGAAGACGATACACTCAGCCGTCTAAATGCATACAAGAAGATAATGAACCGAAGAAATGAGAATCAACATGTTGTTTTTTATAGAAAAAGAAAAACACTAAACGGTTGACAAGTCACACACCCTACACTTGATAGCTGCTTTTATTCCGTTCACTGGGGTTTCTCGATCAGGAGGAACGTCTCGGAACGCCACCGGCTTCCTGATCGCAGGTACACGTGCCGCTGCGCACCGGCTGACACGTACAACATCTAGAAGCAGTACAGCAAGCGCGTATTAGCAGTTTAGCACGCAAGGCCCACCCGCCACCGCCCCCGCGCGCGCTGCCGTGACGGATCACTTGGCGGCAGCGGCTTCATCAGCCTCGGCGGTGGCCGCCTTGCGCTCCGCGTCGATCTTGTCGGCGATGGCCTTGGCCTCGTGCTGCGCGGCCTCGAGCAGGAAGCTCCCGCCCTCGTCGTCGACGGCGACCTGGAGCGGCTGCGAGCCCAGCCCCTCGGCGACGGCGAGCATGATGCGGCGCATCTCGTCGCGGAACTCGGCGCGGTCGACGGCGCCGCTGTGGTCGGCGTCGAACTGCTCGAAGACGGCGTCGTAGAGCGCGGCGACCTCGGCGGGGAGCGGCGCCGGCTCGGCGCTCCCGAAGCCGCCGCCGTCGAGTAGGCGGAACGACTCGAGCGCGCGGCGGAGCTCGGCGCGGGACAGCACGCCGTCGCCGTTGGCGTCCAGCGCCGCGAAGCGCGCCTCCACGCTACGCGCGAACGCCGCCTCGTCCGCCACGAAGGCGCGCACCGTCGACCCGTCCAGGATCACCACGCTCATGGCGCGATTGAGGTGTGGAGTGAAGGGCTGGAGGTGGAGACTGGTGGTGGTTTGGTTTGGTGACTGGTCGCTTTGGTTCGGTTTGCTGGGGGATGTTTATCTTCTCCGATCCTGCCCCGGGCCTGGGCGTGATATTTTGGGGTTCTCGGTGTGGTCAGCGATCACTGGTGTGATTCCACGTGCGCCTCCCTTTGTGTTGTTGTCTGGATTTTTCAGTCGACCTCTCTCTGTAAGAGCAACCCCAGCAAGACCTTCCATACGAGGCTTTTACTTCAAAATTTGAAAGTTTAGTGCAAAAATCTAACTCCAGTAGGACCTCCATATGAGCCTGCATTTTCCATACCTCTCCAAATTCCCCCTCCCGGCCTCCATTCCTAGAGGCCCTCCAAATCCCCCTCTAAACGTGGGCCCCACCATTTTTCCCCTCTCTCCTCTCCTGTCTCTCTCAGTTCGCTTCGCACCCGCCGCCGCCCCCGCCGTCGCCGCCTCTTGCTTCCCCGTCGATCCACCACGGCATCGCCGTCCGCCGCCTTTCTCCCCTCCCTCTCTCCCTCTCCGCCCCTCCGTCTTCCTCCCGTAGGCGCGCCACCCCCTCCCCTGCCTCGCGCGCGCCATGGGTGGGCATCTGCGGCGGCGACACCGAGGACGACGACGGCGGCGCGGCCCGCGGGCCCGTTTGCTCCTACGGTGTCGTGGCACGGTGGAGAGCTCGAGCATGGACGACCGCCGTTCCGCTGGAGCTCTATTCCCGCCGCGACGCACGGCGAACCAGGCCAACCGGGCGAGCCGTAGCTCTGCCAACCGCCATGACCAAGTCGCTGGCCAAGCCGCGAGTTGCGTCGCTGCCGCGAGGTGCAGCCCGGGGTCTGGATGGGCGGATGGCGATGGGATTGGGGAGGGTGTCACCGGCCGTAGAGGGTGCCAACTTCCTCGCCACCGGGAAGCTCATCGACCGCCGCGCGGCATCATTGCCCAGGCAGTGCTCCCGCAACGCTGCCTGCCTCCACGTGACCCGCCACTCACCTCGCCGGCGGACGGCGCCGTGTCGGCGCTAGTGCGCGCCATGTCCGGGCCCGCGGCGGGGGCGATGGTGGCCGATGCAGACGAAGGGCGCGGCGTACTCGGCGGCGACGAGGTGCACACGAGGTCCAGGAGCGCCGCCTCCTGCGCGTCCCCGCGGACGCCCTTGACGCCGCGGAGGGCGAGCGCGTCGCCGCGGTCCCGGACATCGAGCGTGGCCTCGACGTACTTGTCCTCGTCCTTGAACCACGTGCTCCTCCGGTGGCCAGCACACGACCGTCAACACCGCGTTAACGAACGAACGAGGTAGCAATACAGAGGATTTTCTTACATGGGTTGACCGTGCTGTGCTAATTGAAGCTCTGCTCCAGGAACGCGGACTGCTTCTTTTAGAGTCGTAGCTTCTTGCGCGCGGACGACGACAACGGCCACCCCGGGCGGAACGGCATCGCTAACGAGGGCGGCGGCAACGGCATCGGCGACTCCGTCGTGCCGTCGTAGTCCGACAGCAGGAGCTGCCGCGACGGCTCCATCGGCGGTGGCGATCGATCTCAACCCCTGCGGGACATGGGAGTTCGTCCTCGCCGTCGAGGGCAAGTACTTCTTCGGCCAGGCGTGGGTGCGCACGGCGTCGCCGCATCTCCACGCCACCATGGACGGCAGCTTCCGCGCGCTCGTCGCCGACCTCCTCGCGTTGTGCCCACGTAGCCGGCCCTCGCGCGGCTCCGCGGCAGGAGCGTGGCAGGAGCGACCCGCTCGAGGAGACAACAGGTGCCGGTGCCGTCGTACGACGCGACGGGCGCGCCCCGGGGTGCGACATCGAGGAACACCGTGGGGCGGTTCGGCGGGCTCGAGGTAGCGCGGCAGGGACAACACCTCGCCGCCACGCGCGCCGTCGTGAGGCCCGCCGGCGGGGATGAGAAAAGGGGAGGCCCCATGGCCAAGGCCGCGCGAGGCGGAGCTCGCCCTTGGGCGTGAGGCGGACCTCGCCCATGGGAGCGCGAGGCGGTTGCCGGCGGAGGAGGAAGAGGAGGTAGGGGCGGAGCGTGTCGGGCGCGGAGGAGCGGCGGCAGCCTAGGAGCAGAGCGCCGGCGGCCGGAGGCGAAGAAGGTGGAGCAAAGCGCCGGCGGCGGTCTCGGCCGAGAGGGAGCTGGTTGCGTGCGGTGTGTTACCAATAGATGGGGGTCCACCTCAAAATAGAGGCCTGTATTGATATCTTTGCTGGAGTTGAGTGCAAATTTTAAGCCTCTATTTTTTACAGTTAGGTCTGCAAATGAGTTTTGGAGGCCTCAATTTGCAGACCCTTGCTGGAGTTGCTCTAAGCGTCTCCTTTTAGCACTAATTAACCTGATCTGTGTGCTAGCAAATGGTTAAACAAACAAACAATAACAAGGATTCGGTGAGTTACTTCGGGGCATTCAGCGTGCTTATCAACAACGCGAACGGCACTTTCTTTCCAATTGCGTTGCGCCCCTTGGAATGGAAGAATCTCTCACTGCCTTGGTGCTCCATGCGAGAGTGACAGCTGAAGTGGGTGAGCATGAGCGCTCGGTGTCGGCAAGCCGACGGCGACACGACCCTCGATTGGCTCGTGGAGATCAGTGTGCCAGGCCTCGGTTCACGTCAAATCTATCATGATGTTGATTATACTCCTATATATCACAAGATCAGGCGTAGGGGATACTCTTTACCATCGCCTGATTTAAAAATTCTAATCCGGAATTTGGGTGAAAGAAAAGGGATCCGATGCTTTTGTTATTTAAAACACGTCCAATGAGAAAGACATAGATTTATGCAGGATTAGTGGTAACTGCCCCCTAATATAATATCAAATTTTAAAGAGCTAGGATATCAAATTGGAACTCAACCACTACTGCATCCGTTTCAAAATATAGCTACTACTAGCCAGAGACGGATCTAGAATTAATTTTAGGGGACTTTTCTCTCTTTCTTCTTCCTCTAATCCCTCCTTCCTTCATTCTTCTTCCTCAAATTTACAGAGAAGCTTAGGAGAGGTTCCATTGAATTTCCAGCGGTAGGGGGGCTTGAGCCCCGCCCGCCCCACCGCTGGATCCGTCCCTGCTACTAGCATTCAAAATTTGTCTTATAATATATCTATTTATGAGTTCTCAAGTGGGTTATTTGACATGAAAGGCCTAAAATGCCCTCCATGCATGCAAAACAATTAGGGCATGCAGATTTGCATGCAAGACTGCCACTAATCAAATTGGAAAGTTTTAATTATCCTATTAACTAGCATATATTGAAACTAATGAAGGGTAATAGGGACTTTTATTCTACATTCTTAACCTGTCCGAAAAACTATAGAAGTAGCTATATTCTGAAACGGTGGGAGTATTATTTAAAAAAAACATTTGTGCTTCTTTTTTGACAAACCGAGATTATATTTATATAAGCTTGTGATAGTTTATCCCATATCTTACAAAGACAACTCTGAAAGTAAAATAAATGACAACCAAAGCTGCTTGCAAGTCCTTACAAAGACAACTCTGAAAGTTTATCCCATATTACAAAGACAACTCTGAAAGTTTATCCCATATTTATATAAGTCCTTGCAAGTTCCTCCCGGTCGTTCCCGTCACAAACGGTCAAAGCTGCTGTGCATGAAGCCGACCACCTTCCCGACGAAGGACATCAAAGATTTTCAAACAGGCCAAATCACATCACCTGACAACAAGGGATCTCGCGCTTCAATCACCAACAACCTCGGCGCAGCAGACGACAAGCCACCCCGAGCGTCGGGAAGGAAACCACAAGAAGCGGTGGGAAATTAACCTCACAAGGCAGCTATCAACATCACCTTGGAGGGAGAAAAGACTCCTCTGACCTCCCGTAGCAATGTCGCTGACTTCAAGGCCGACAAAGACATGGACACTCCCTCGCAAGAAATCCATGAAGGATTCGAGCACCAACGCATAAGAAAGATTCAACATAAACCTCGTCAGTGCAGGATCTTCCAACTGAGACACCAAGGCCCAACACCATACTCTCCTCAACCATCACGAGACACAAATCACCTTCGACATCTATGCCACCAGAGACATTGAGCAAAAGAAAGGACATGTTATTGCTGCAGCTCATGCCGTCGGGGAAACTGTCAAAGATACCAAAATCGAACCTCTATCGTCGCACACTTAGAACTGCAACAGCACAGTGATACCCAACTCATTGACCAAATGACGAGGAAAGCTTCACCGGAGTTGGTCATGAGAAGCTTCGTCATCGTGTCGCCATCACCACTGATAACATCAACGACGCCGAAGAATCTGTACAGGTGTTGACGGCTCAAAAACACGTCAAGTTTGAACCGCAAGCGCACAGATCATTATAGCTCTTTCCTTAGAGTATTCCCCCAAGGTTTATCAATCCGTAGATTGGAAGCGAACCGACTAAGGTTTTCCATCTAATCTATCGAACCTAACCTAACATGAAGCATAGACTGCATAAAGGGGTTAACATACAAACATTGTATGGATGTATGGATCACATTCGGTAGCCATAATGTAACACGACCAAAGGTAGCACAAGCCCACTGTCTCCTAGTTGCAACTCCGGCCAAAACGATATACTAATCTAATACTCATACCATGATAAAGAGATATCCCTAGTACTTTCCTGTGAATGCCATTGCAAGGTGCGTGTCGACGACACACCTAAGGTTTTCCAAAGTTTTACCTAGTGACACTCACAATACTCGCCATAGATCAAACTCAACATTACACGTTTGTTCGGCCTTTTTCCTCCCGCATGCTGTCACCACACGAGGGTAATCAACCACCGACTTCTCGTGCACTACTATGATGTATCAGCAAGACATAGACTAACCATCACGATTAAATCTATTCCTACTAAGAACATATGCTAGCTACACATATGGAGGATAAAGCATGCGTCAAAGTAGATCAAAAGTAGAGACAAGATTAGATTGATATCACCGTCAAAAGTATGGCTTCACCACGCAGGGCCAACCATGACGGCTAGGGTCTAGCCTAAGCTATCACCTAGCGTTGAGGACTCACAGCGGCGTCGGCTTCCTTCGGCGTGTGTTCCTCAATTCGGCGGCTCTCTGGTGAATCAGCTCGTCATATTCATAGCTTGGAAAAAAGGTATGCGTATACTATAATTGATAAATAGTCAAAATAGGTCTCAAATTCTCTATGATATGTGACCTCTATACAAATAGGCACATATTAGAAGTGCAACTTAAAGAAATCATTTTGCATAGGGGTAGGTTCTGAAAGAATTTGCTTATAACCGATGCGGCGGCTCTTTGGGGTAGGAGCTTTAAATAGGCCGTGGAGACCCTAGGTCAAAGGGGAGGCAGAGGCGGCGCAAAAATGGCCTAGGCCGATCCACATGGGCCGGTCGGCCCAGGGCCTTTTTGGCCCGCCTCGGGCTCGGCTTTCTCGTGCGAGCTCCTTGATGTTTCCCAATTCTCCACCCCGATGCATGCGGGCTTTGGATGTCATTTTCTTCGTGAAATAGATAAGGGTGCTTGTCGCACAATCCTCTACTTCTTTGATCTTGATCCCCGGAGTTTCATCATTTTGTGCTCTAACCCTTGGAGTCTTGTTTATCTTGTTATTGCACTTACATTGGGCTCCTTGATCCTCTTGAGGCACGTGTTATGAACATCACCTAATAGTGCTTGTTAAATGCTGAAAACCTGCATAAACATAAAACTCCAAAAACACATGCTCGTGTCGAACTTGTTATGTCATGAGAGTGCCTAGTGGCGGGTTAGTTCCAAATGAGAGACGAAACCTACATGTAACAAGTACTCTAGGGGTGTCATAAATGAGCGTCAACAACAGGCCACTGGCCCCACCGGAGCTCGCGTCACGGGAGACCACGCCATCAGAGCTCACGCCATCGAAGCTCGCCCCGGAGCTCGGGCAGCCGAAGCATGTGCCGCCGGAGCTCGCACCATTGGAGTTCGTGCCGCTGGAGCTCGCTGTGACAGCATCCGCCTAGATGAGACATATCCTCCTTCTATCCTTGCCGGAAACGACGTCGTCGCCACCACCACTGCCGGGGAAGCAAAGGATAAGACCTAACCCTAACCGGTGATATAAAAGTCACCGACGTGATCTACAAACCCTAAGGCCTAATCCTAGAGCTGTACAGGTCCTCCCCCTGAGGAGCTGGGCTCCCCTCTTATCTCTATCACCGGTAAGGTCACTGGAGGAGGGGGGCTGGCGGATCGACGAAGAGAAGAGGTGAGTCGCCCTCTCAATCGCCTGAATGCACTGTAGATGGGCAAGAAAGTTCGAGATGTACTGGGAGTGGTATATGTCGTTTGTGCAGTCCATAAAGAAAGAGATTCACTGGGAGTCTAAGTATTGGTGGGGTAGCTCGGTGGACAGTCATAAGATTCACTGGCAGCGCTGGTCAAAACTTACTAGATCAAAAGGAGATGGAGGACTGGGTTTTAGAGATATGCCGCTGTTTAACCAAGCAATGCTGGGGAAGCAAGGCTGGCGACTGATCATGAGGCCCGACTCCTTGTGCGCTAGAGTACTGAAAGGCAAGTATTATCCTTCGTGCAATTTTCTGGAAGCAACAAGGAAGAAGAAATGTTCAGAGCCCTGGAAGGCGATCTTATTTGGCAGACAGGCTTTAGTTAAAGGCCTAATCAACAGAATTGGTCCGGGAGAGTCCACGAACATATGGACGGATAACTGGATTGCCGGCACATCGTCTATGAAGCCAATTGTCAGACTTCCAGGAGTTATGGTCGAATGGGTGTGTGACCTGTTTATACCGGGTTCACGCCAGTGGGATGAGCAGCTAGTTCGCAATTCCTTATGTGCAAGGGACGCTGAGGAGATTCTAAAACTACGACCGGGTACACGCTTGAATGAGGACGTGGTAGCCTGGGCATTGGAACGAAATGGCCTGTTCTCAGTCCGGTCTTGCTACAGGATGTTGAAGAAGGAGAACGATCAGTTGGAAGCTTTCAAGCTAAATGAGCCAGGCTCTTCAGTGGACGCCGAATGGTGGAGGAAGGTGTGGAAACTAAAAGTGCCACCGAAAATTCGTATCTTCTGGTGGAGAGCTCTTCAAAACTTTCTACCATCCAAGTCGGAATTAAAGCGCAGACATGTTGCAAAGGAGGATCACTGTGAAGCTTGTGGTGAGCCGGGGGAAAATCTGTTTCATATAGCATTTCGCTGCACCTTTGCCATCCGATTTTGGAATGCACTCAAGGAACTCACGGGGTGCAAAATCCCGGATCTCCACCCAAGCTCGTGGACCAGGGATTTACTTTCGGGCGAGTGCTGTACTCAGCAAGAAGCAGCCCTGATAATTTGTGGAATCTGGTCCCTGTGGACGGGCCGTAACAATCGTCGACATGGGAAGAAGCAATGGTCTCCATCGGTCGCAAGCAAACACATAGCGTCGATGATCGAGGAAATGATTTGCCTAGGACAGGAGGGCAGGACTAATCTTCCCAGGCAAACAGGCACTTGGAAAAAACCTGAACCGGGTTGGTGCAAGGTGAATACCGATGCTTCTTTCGTGGCCACGACCGGATATGGTTCAGGAGGAGTGGTGATTAGAAATGAGGCTGGCAATCTCCTACAGGCTCTTTCGAAATTCTACGATCACCTACTGGATGCACTGGTGGCTGAAGCGCTGGCGGCAAGAGATGGGGTACAGTTAGCTAGAGCATGTGGCTTTGAGAAGGTTGTGCTAGAGACAGATAATCTCACTCTGGTTAACCTTCTATGCTCGGATGCTGGTGTACAAAGCCCAATTGCAGGCCTTTGGCATGAGATCACAGTTCTTAGCAGGGCATTTAGTGATTTTCGTATTTCATTTGTAAATCGGGAAGGCAACGGGGCAGCTCACTTCTGTGCAAAGCTGTCCTCGGAGCTGAACCCGGTAGCTAGGTGGGCGGATGCTTTCCCTTTAAACCTTATAGGGATTGCTGAAGCAGATTGTACCCCTGCATCTTCAATATAATCGATGATCTCGCTCAAAAAAAAAAACCGGAGAGGGTCGTGGAGGTCGTCGGGACAAATCGGATTGTTGACTTTGACTCCTTGAAGTCGTTATAGAAGTAACCTTGCAGGGCACGCGTTTTGTGGAACCTGTGGTAGCGGTGACGGAATGTGTCGTCAGAGAGGATGTTGTGCCAGGCCTTGCAGACGAGAGTGGCACAGACGAGGTGGGTCTGCTCGTCTGGGGGGATGCGGAGGAGGATCTCTTCAACAAGCTCATCCGGCAACGTGGGCGCCATGTCGGCGCCATGACGACGGACGGCGACACCAGTGACCCCAACCCGACGGACCTTCATCGACGCGAGATCTTCACACGTCCACAAAGACAGACGGGGAAAAATGTACCTTGTCCTCGTGTCGCCTCGGTATATATATGAGGGATTTCTCGATCCGAATAGGATCCGATATCTTATTTCGTGTCAGGTCCGAGATCATGCAGCGACAAGGGCTCGTTGCTTTAATGCTTTAGGTTCGAAACCGAAGTCGAGCTGAGTTGGTTTCACATTGTGTTCGATTTTAACCTAGCTACTGGAGTACATGCATGCACACAAGCAAAGCTAATACTCCCTCCATTGGCAAAGATACGTGGTAAAAGTGGAAAATCGGGACGACGTGTCACGTGTCCCGCAACTTTGCCAACGTTGAAAACCTGCAACGAGGTGGTTTTTGCGCTGTTTTTTCGTCGAATCAACGAGGAACGGGACCAGAAGTGCTTCACTTTTTAGCAATCTTCATTCTTCAATCTTTGCTTGTTCTCCGTTGTTGGGCTTATTGGGCATCCTTCCACTGACGCAAAGTGGTGGGTTGGGGTGGCACCGCACCGGAACTGGGCGGGGCCCACGCGGCCAACCTCACTAGTACCAGTCGCTAATTACAAAACCAGCTCACCGCTGCTCCGGAATGAAGCAGGGCGCCGGAATGAAGCAGCCCGTGCCCGCCGACGCCCCGGTGCCGGCGACCAAGATCACCATGCCCGCTTCCGCGGCGGGCGGCGCCGAGACGGCGCTTCTCGGGAAGGGCCGGTACAAAGTCTGGGCCTTGGCCGCCATCGCGCTGCTCGCGCTCTGGTCCATGTCCGCCGCCTCCGTCTCCCTCCGCTGGTCCTCCTCGGGCGACCTCGCCGCCTTCTCCGGGGACCTGGAAGTCCCGCTCCGCGACGACCTCGACTCCCTCGTACGTACGCCCCATCCCTTCACTTTACGCCTCCCCGAGGGCTGACCGGCTGAGGGAGATGAGAGATCCATTCATTCTTTTTTTTTTTGGCCGACACGAGGTCAATCCCTATTTCCTCAGCAAGCTAGCTATCCGTGATGGGCTTAATTTACTACTCCATTAGCAGGAGTTTGTATTCTAATCGAGGAGGGGGACTCGGTTCCTTTCTTCCTTCCATTTAGGAATTGCAACACTTGCTGTGGGATGTGGCCTATAGGTAATCCTGCCAGCTTCAGGTATTTCCAGGTCAATGTTAGGGGAATTTTCGTAACCTTATTTAGGTTTGCTTGTTGGACCATCTGTGAACACAGGTAAAAAAAATTGTACCTACAAATAGTATTAGATACTCCTTACCAGTTGAGGAGGTATCGCTTACTTATCCACGAACGTTACCAAATTTACCCAATTTATATTAGAGTGATAAACTCCTTATGAAGAACAAGATGGATTCAGCCAAGGCATTGATTCTCGGCATAAACTAGCTGGGTTACCGATTTCCCTTGGTGGGTTGTATTCGTGCCTGTCAAAATACCTGTTATGAGCGTCAGCCAGAGCATGTGGATTATTCTTAAGCTTTATATGTATCTTAGTTCTTAGAGAGTAAAATTCCATCATTTCTTATGATTGTCTGATAATAAGTCCAAGTTCCACATTTCCTAATGTTCCTAATTGTTAAATTGTGATTCATTGTTGTCTTGTCTATTAGTAGCACAAAACACAAAAGACATACTTCAGTTTTGTGTTTCCTTGCACGGATAAGCAGCTTATGTTTGCCTTATAATTTGGCCAGGAGATGGAGGAGAGGGAGAAATTAGTGGGTCGGATGTGGGAAATGTACACACGCACCAGTGATGAGGTACGGCTTCCACGGTTCTGGCAGGAGGCGTTTGAGGCTGCATATGAGGAACTTGCTGGCGATGATACGCAGGTCCGTGATGCAGCTATCTCTGAGATCGCCCGAATGTCAGCTCACAAACTTGAGCTTGAGCAGACAGTGATTGAGAATGAGGTATGCCCAAGAAGCTCTAGCTCATTATGTTTGCCACCAAATTCATTCTGTTTTCCCTATCTTGTGAGACTGCCATTTTTTTTTATTTACCATGTCCATTCATCGCATTCGAACGTTAGTATTTCTCTGAAGCCCAGGCATGCTAATTTATCCCTGGAACAATGGTCTGAAATCTTAACCCAATACATTTTAGCTAGTTTCATCACAGATGTTTTTTGGCTAAAACATCCAGGGATTGTAAGTTTCAGCTAATGGACAGGGCTCAGGAGAATCATCCTGAATATAATGACCAACGGAACTGATGACATAAAACATAAAATTCACATTTGTCCAAACCAACACATTGTTGAAATAGTGGTACATATTATGTGTGGTACTTTGACTGTAATGCAGTGAAAGTTTCTGCTTAGCTGCAGACTGGAAATTGTTTCTCTTCTTTTACATAAATCATTTTAGTACAGTGCTGTCAGCATTTTTGATGAAATTGATATCATGCACTGTCAGCTTGCACATTGTCTTGTACTCTGGGCTTGCTGTAGTTCCATAAACAATATAATCAGCCTACCTTATCAAGTATGGTAGTAAAAAAAATGTCAAAAATCAAATGCTCAATTTACACTAGAGTGGATAGCTTATAATATTGAACGACTCTAGGTCCGTAACTGATCTGGTTCTGTTCTTGCAACTGAACAATTGTATAATATCTATAGTGCTTAGAAACATCTAAACTACCTATAGAAAAACAAAAACATCAAAACTAGTTCCACAGAATTTCTTATCTCCTGTCACCTTATGCAGGAAGAGAATGGAGCAGGCAACAAAGGTGGTAGGTCAATAGGGAAGCAGTAGCTTCGCGAATACCTGCAGCCTGAGAACCTGAAGATCCCTTGCTGACTAAGGTCATCAGCAGCTGAAATTAGGGGTTTCTATGTATACTAGTTTACAGCAACAAAGGTGCATTTCTGGCGCTGTGTAACGTTAGTTACTCCCGCTTATGTTTGATGACAGGCAGGCAACGGGCTTGCCATTGCTGTAAACTGTAAACTAACCTTCCCAGTGAAGATATTCATGCATCTCAGGCTCCCTTGCCCACGGTTTATGTTGCTTCTATAATCCTATTTCCGTTGGTTGAGTCGTTCCAAGACAGATTAATTTCTTACCCAATTTTTCAGTATCAAAAAAAGGTTAACGATCGCAGGTCGCTCCAATCAGCCATGATGCTGTTGCAGGGAAATATCATCGAGATCTGATGAGATTATTAGGGACTTGATTTAGTGACATCCGTATTTGTTGGAGATACTCGTAAAGAAAAAAAAATAAAACAAGATGGGCCAAAGAACGCAAACGGGCTCTCAAATTGTTAGGGCACAGGCATCGATTAGATTGCATCTGCCAGATTTTCCTATATATAATATGAACCCTGTTCGTCTGGCTTATCAGCCACCAGCCAACGGTACTTTTCTCTCAGAACAAATCAGCCACCAGCTACCAGCCAGCGGTACTTTTCTTTCAGAACAAATCAGCACCAGCCACCAGTCGTCAGCCCGACGAACACCCACCGAACGCCATGGCCGCCGCCGCCGCCGCGAGCCCCGAGGGCGAGGGCCACGATAACGCCCCGAGCAGCGTCCTGATCAACGTCCAAGCCTACGGCGCCGCCCGCCGGAACTCCTCCACCGCCAGTTCCACGACGAGCACCGGCCACCCCATCGAGGTGACCTTCTACACCGCGCGCCCGCCCGTGCTCGCCCACTTCAACGTGCACTGCCCCGGCCTGCAGCTGCCGCCCGACAACCCGAGACTGATGCCCAGGGCCATCGCCTCCGACGGCGACCTCTTCCTCTTCCGAGTGCCCGTCAGGGGCGCGTACTTCTACCACTCCAACGACTACTTCGTCTACAGGGCGCACCCTCGGCACCCGAAGCTGGACCTGCTCCCCAAGTACTACGCCTGCGCATGAGACTGCGAGGAGTTCGCCGTCCTCGGTCGCGGCGGCGCCGCCGGCGATGGCGACGACAGGCAGTATGTCGTGGCCAGACTCGGGAGAGTCCCGAGTACTGGTCTAACGCTGCACCTCTACCGCTCCGAACCCGGCGGCGAGGCAACTGCAGGGAGGTGGACCTCCTCCGACCAGCCATTGCCCGTGGAGGAGCTACTCAGGGACAAGGTGTGCCCGATCCCAAGAGATGCGTCGTGTCTCCTGGACCACGACTCAACCAAGGTGATCGTGATCGGAGGCCCCAAGGGCACGGTGGGGTGGGTTGACCTGTGGCGCGGCGTCCTCTTCTGCGACGTGCTCGACGAGAGCCCCAAGCTCCGGGACTTGCCGCTGCCGCTTCCGGCCAAGGGCAACTGGAGGCTCTTCATGAATTGCTGTCCGTACTCCTACCGGGACATCGCCGTCAGCCAGGACAAGAACACCATCAAGTACGTGGAGATGGAGATCGTTGCGCCAAGGCAGGTGGCTACCACGCCTTCCGGCCCCGAACCCGCTACGTTCCTCGAATGGCTGCACCGCCGGGAGAACCCGCCGCAGCCGACGTACTCCTTGGTCCCTGGTCGATGGAAGGCCACCGTGTGGAGCATCCCGACCACCCCGGCCGCTTCATGGGAGGACTGGCACCTTGACTGCACGGCTGAGTCGGGCGACCTGCGTGTCGACGACCCAAGGCATTATCAGTTGCTGCATAAGCTCATGATCGGCGGCAGCAGCAGCAACAAAGAGAAGGAGGTGACCGCAGAGGCAACCAGCTGCCTGTACCTGGGGTTTGTGCATATGGCTCACCCCACCTTGAGCATCGACGGCGATGATGTTGTTTATCTGGTGGCCAAGCGTGCCGGCACTGGCAGGGGAAAGGGGGGAATGGTGATCGCTGTTGACATGAGGCGGAAGAAGCTGGAAGGAGTGGCCAAGCTGGATAGCCAAAAGAACACCATGCTCGGGCGTTGCTTCCTTGCCAGCGGGATTTCGAAACATCTCAAAACTACAGGTAGGTACTTGCCATTTACTGTATGTGGTTGTCATTTATCTATTGATCATGACGAAGTTAAAATAACCGCGTGCCATTTGCAAACCTGCGCAGTTACACGGTTTAAAATAGATTAGATGTGCTTTAGTCGGGAAGTTTCTCTGTAATCTTATACTACAAAATGTCTTTGAATCTTTGATGGCCGACCCAAAGTTTCCTTTTGTCTTACTCAACACCATCTGCAAATGCATCATCAGTATTATTTTGATACTGTTTTTTTTAAGGAACAGGAGGGAGCGAGCCCCCTACTGATTATATATTAAGATAAATAAAAAGAAACAAGTTCTGAGGAATTACAAACAGTGAAAATAGTTGAGCTACTGAGAAGGAAGGGAAAATAGAGGTCTCCCGCCCCTCGCGTCGCCCCCGTGGGCGACTCGAGGGCCCCCGCGCCCTCCGCCGCAGCTTGTCGGCGGCGGCCGCCGCCGCCACCCCCTCCGGCGGCGGCCCCCCCTCTCTCCCCTTCCCCCTCTCCCTTTTCTTCTACCTCCCCCTCCCTCTCCACACCAGCACCCCTTGGTCGACCTTGGTTCGCCGGCGGCCGCCTATCTCCCCCCTTCCCGGCCGGCGTCGGCGTGCGCGAGCCGGGGACGGCCTCCTGCCACCGCCCCCATGCTTCTCCCTCACGCTCCCCTGCCAGGTTCGCCCCGGGCCCGATCTGGGCTGCCGGGCCCGATCTGGGCCGGCGGGCCGTTGACCCGGCGGCCGCGCTCCGTGCTCCGCCGGCCGGCGGGGGGCCCCCGGCCGCAGCTCCCGCCGTCCCCGGCGCGGATCCGACCAGCCGTGGCGCGGATCCGCCGTGCGGCGGGGCGGCCTGGCAGCGGCGGCCACCGGTGCTGGGGCGGTGTCCGGCTACGGTGCCCGCCTTCTCTGCTCGCGGGACGGCGACAGGATGGCGCGCCTCCTCGGCCAGCCGAGGACCCCGCGCGTGTCGCAGACGTGCGTTGCGAATGGGCGCTCCTCTCCTGGTTCTTCGAGGCGCAGACGGCGCCGGAGGAGAAGCTGCTCTGTCTTCTGCTTTGCACGTGGGGGCCCTCGTGTCGCCCTTGTGCGGCCGCTTCTGCTCGTGCTCGGCGGCCTCGCGGCCGCGTGCCGCGCTGGGCTCGGGCCTGGTTGCGGCCGCCGCCTGGGGCGGTTCTTCCTGCGCCCCTGCGCAGCCCGCGGCTTGGGCCTCCTCCGCGGCGCACTACCCCTGGCGCCTCGGGGTCCGGGCGCACCGGGCCGCCGCTTCAAGCCTCCTGTCCGCTCTGTGGCCGGGGTTCGCCTCTTCACCCGTGGCCTTCCCTGCCTCCGCCGGCTCCAAGCCCCCTCCTTTGCCGCCCCTTGCCCTACACCTCCGCTGGCGGCCGACCCCTCCTTTGCCGCCCCCTTGCCCTCCACCTCCACTGCCTCCCTTGCCCCCGTCCCCCGCGCCGTCCGCGCACGCCAGCGACCCTCCTCAACGTCGATGGAGCGCGGCGGGCTGGGCGCCGCCTCGCCAAGCTCCTGCCTTTGCGGCCTCGCCTGCTACGGCGCTCCTCTGCCGGATTGGCCCGCCCATGTGACTCCTCCGTCCCAACCTCCTCGGCGGTCTCAGCTCCTCCTCGCCATCGTCGGCCGTCTGCGCCTCTTCCTGCCGACCTTGTTGACCGTGCCTGCTGTTTGTTCCTCGTCGTCGCCTGCGGCCCCTCCCGGGCGGTCAGCTCCCCCCTGCTGGCGTCCATCTCTGGGCTGGCGGCCGCGGTCCCTCCCCCCGTGCCGGCGGTCGTTGTGCCCCCCTTCTGCTGGTGGCCGTTGCCCTTCCTCCTGTCGGCGGTCACGGCTCCTCCCTCTTCTCGGGGCCCGCGGTTTGGCGGTTTGGATCATTCTTCAGGTTGCAGTCGGCGATTAGGCGGCGAGGTGGATCGGACGGCTGCGTTTGGTCCCGGGGGAGTTGTTGCCGTCGTCTTGGTTGCGGCGGCTCCCTACACCTGCACCTGTTCTTCTCGCCTGCGCCGAGGCTTCCTGCTGCGTTCTCCACCGTCTTGCCCTCTCCTTGTTTGCGTTGGCCGGTCGTGGATTGGCATCCGAGGCTGGGGCGAAAGCCTTGTCTAGCTTCTGCTAGGCCGACAATGGACTGACCCTGCTGGGGGCATTGTCGCGGCCTCCAATCGCCTTGGTTTGCCGGGTGAAGATCTGGCCTGCCCCTTCACGGGTAGGCGGACGATGGCGGCGGCGTCGTCGCTCCCTTCCTGGAGGCATCGTCTTGCGGAACCTCCACTTCGGTCCACGCTGTTGCAAGTTGTTTGGCAAGCAGTGATGTGCGGGTCTCCTCGGTGTTCGTCAGTGCAGGTCCAGAGCTGTCCTTGGGGGCCTCTCCGTTGTACCCTCCTCTGCTTCCTTGTGGTAGTCTAACTTATGTTGGTGGTGTGGGATCTCTTCTCTTTTCTTTTTCCTCTGTTCGTTTTAGGTGTAATCTTGTTGTTCCTTCGCTCTTTGGAGGTTCTCCCATCATGGCGCGTTGTAAAACTCTCTCTTCTCTTAATGAAAAACGTGCTTTGCACGTCTTAAAAAAAGGAAGGGAAAAGAGAAAGAGGAGAAAGGGCTAAACTAAATTCATCCAGACGTACTCTCAGACGTTCATAGAGTTCACCCTTTCTCTTGCTCTGTGTTGCAGCAATGAGAATTCAGCTAGGAATTTCCTTTTGCAATCTTGTACTTGGGGGGCTATTTCATCAAACACCCATTCATTACGAGTTTTCCAAATGCTCCAAGTCATTAGGATTATAATCTCCATGTAAAAGAGAACTGCCAGCTTTGCTTTGAACAACCTTATGATTTGCAACACAGACCTTGTAGTTATGACTGAAGCTCCAATAGAACCCCAACAAGCTTTAGCAAAGCTACATCTGAAGAAGAGATGAGCCACCGTTTCCAATTTATTTCGGATGCAAAGATCACAAGTATAGAAATCAAGCTCTTTCTGCTTCCTTTGGAGGAGGTCTCTAGTGCTTAACCTGTCCTTTAAGAGTAGCCAAAAAAACACTTTATGCTTCATTTGACATTTTGATTTCCAAATCCAGAGAAAAGCAAGATGTGTTGGCCTTGAACCAATCAAAGGCCTGTATCATAGTGCATTGGCGTCATATGCCAAATCCTAAAACATTAAGTAGTAATATGTCAAATCCTAAAAGCAGGATGCTTCATTTTGATACTGTTAATAATAAGCTTCCAGTATCATAGTGCATTGGCGTCATATGCCAAATCCTAAAACATTAAGTAATAAGAGTAGCTATTCATTTGGACATAGTGCTTCAGCCTTAGGTTTGGCTTGCCCTGTTGTACTGAGGATAACATGACGTACTGTTCGCCTCCTTGATCCAGAAGGTACTAATTCTTTGCTTCTAGGACATTTTGTTGAATTAAAAGCCATTTTTATTTGATGTAGGTACAAGAGTATCTGTCGGTCGACAAGACGAGGAGCATACGCAGAACTTGACAAGAAGACGCAGAAAAAAGCAGTTGTGAATTTGTGATATACATCCACCTGTGTGGATGTGTGGTAAACAAGGTGTGTAACTAGATGTGGGAACCAGAGAAAGTTTCGAGACATGTGGTAGCCTCTTAGGGCAGCTCTAGTGTGCTTGCCAAGATGATGCTTTGAGGAGAGAGAAACAATTGCTAGAGGAATTATACATTGGACCGGTGGAGCTTGCTTGGAAATTTTCAGCACCCATTGCTTGGTTGGGCACCGGGTGCAAAGAGAAAAAAACAATTTGTGTCAGAGTACTTTGGTAGATGAGTGGACGGATGGCTAGCTAGGTAGAAAAAGTTGGAGGGAGGAAATATTTTTTTATCAACATGGGACCCACCTTAGCATGAACTATACAAGTTTAAACGTTGGAGTTTGCTTTACTAAATCAGCACCATCTGACGTGTCTAGCCTTAGTCATTGCCAAGAAAATATACGTTAAAGTTGCCCTTAGGGCACCAATCTTGTTTGGTACTATTATCAGAAAAATTTCTGATTACATTAAAAAAGTTAAGTTCTGACTTCAGATCAATCAGAAATGAATAATGACGGATCTAGAAATGAATTTAGGGGGGCTTTCTTCTCTTTTTTCTTCCTCTAGCCCCTCCTTCCCTCATCATTCTTCCTCAAATTTGTAGAGAAAGCTTAAGAGAGCTACATTAGATTTCCAGCGGTAGGGGGGCTCGAGCCCCGCCCGCCCCACCGCTGGATCCGTCCCTGGAAATGATAACCAATGAGCAGGCACTTGGACTGGAACATCAACACCGACCATACTACCCGTACTACTCAATTCAACAACAGCTGTTGGATTGGAACATCAACACGATTACATCATTTTGCTCAAACACAACTAAAAAATCACAATAGAAAATTGAATTAGGATATCAATACATGTCACACTACACATTCATCACACTGTCGTAGCTCCTCAAAAATGTGGCAAAATGGTCTAGCACCTCAGCTGCAACATCGCCAGCTGCCACTCCATGTCTCCACCACGCTCGACTTACACTGTGGCGACCTGAATTTGGAAGTTCGCTAGCTAAAATTGGATGGTAGCGAGCCTGATTTGGAAGTCAGTGAGCTTGATTTGGGAGTCGGGGTTGTGGTCGGCCTGAGGAGGAGGGTTGGCTGGAGGCGGTGGTGAAGAGAAGCGGAAATAGATGGTAACTTCACCTATAGCGTACAAGGTCTTCATCGTAACAACTTGCACAACCAGACAAACACAATCTACTTACTAAGCAGATTGCATTATATTAGACATGTTTGGACTAACTTGGCACTAGATTCCCACCAAAAACTTGAGTAAGCAAGGCAACTAATCACTACCTATATATCTTCTGAAAGGTGCGGAAGATTCATCTATATAAGTCTGTTAAAGCTCATCATCTATTGTGCTTCTTCTTCCTCTTCACCTAAATCTATTGCTCGCCCTCACCACTCACCAGCCTCAACCACCGCCTACGACCCCCCCCCTAATACACCTCGGTGGACCCGACGGTAGCGTGCAACATTGAAAGAGGTAGAAGGAAGAATAAAAGAAAAAAAGATGCTGCATGCATCATTATTCACTAAAACCTTGTTCTCTCATCATTGCAAATTACTTTTTGTTTTGACTTTCTAGATACATCATTTTGTTATGTATCTAAATATGAATATATATCTAGGTGTATAACAAAAAGAATAAATTTAGAAAAATCAAAATGACAAGTAATTTGGAACGGATTGAAAGGTTATTAAAGAGGAAAAAAATTGGGTGCGCACCGGGCGCACGCGAGCCCCGGTGCGCACCCCCGCGTGTCAGCGTGTGATTGGATGGAGCCCTGGCGCATCCCCGCTCGGCTCGCTCGATCGGCTCTCCCCGCCCGCGCGCCGCGCTCTCGCTGCCTGTGACCGGCACAGGGTCGCTCCGTGTTGTGACCAAGTCTCATGTACTTATTATTGAAATCAATTTTTGGAGCTTTTTTAAAATTATTTAACTCTAACATCTAACTCGACAAATGAGAGTACAGGTTCACCAATGTTCATAGATCTCATTTTGCTACTGTGCAGCCATGAGGTGAATAATAAATCATTTATAATTCCTTTTCAAAGTGACCATCCAATCCTGTTTTTAGACTTATCAGTTTGTCTGTGTTCAGTCCAACAACAATGGATTCCATGTTTGAGCTTCAACCAAAATATGTAAACCTCCTTTCCTCTACTCCAGAACTGCTGTCAATTGTTGTCCAATGATAATACTTTCCATATTGTAGATTTATATCCAAAGTTTAGATGATAATACTTTCCAACGAGCACTGGATCATTCTTGAGCTGTGCATTCAGTGTGTGTTTTTTATGCCTGCCGCTGCACTGCCTTTTGCGAAAGCCCATAGTGATGTTCGATGATTATAGTTGGATCATAGAATACGCGGATGGATGTCTGAAGCCACTTTGGAATGCTGACCAATGCATAGCAAAGCATTAGGGTCTTGACAAGCAGAGAGAAAAAGATCAGCTTTCAGTCAGTGCTCCCTTTCTGTTTTCAAATCTGACTTGCTGGTGATGCAGGGTGAGCTGCCGCAGGGCGAGCGGCATGCGGTTCACGAACACCGGCAGCGCGCACTTCCTGCAGGTGCTGATCACCAACGTGGCGGCGGACGGCGAGGTGGCCGCCGTGAAGGTGAAGGGGTCGCGGACGGGGTGGATCCCGATGGGCCGAGCCGTGGGACGCTGAAGCCGAGCGCGACACGGGAGCCGAGCGTGAGGGGAATCTGGGATAAGCCGAGCGCGAGCGAGACAGAGCCGAGCGCGCGCGGGATCGATCGCCCAGGAACGGAAGCCGCGCGACTGTACGTTGGATGCCACACGGACGACATCCCGCGGGGGTGCGCACCGGGGCTCGCGTGCGCCCGGTGCGCACCCAATTTTTTTTCCATTAAAGATGCATCCATATAAGATTTCCGGTGGCTCGTACCCACCGACACTTCGATAAGCAGGCCAAGGCGCCACCGGCGACCAGCCAACAAGTGGGTCGTCGAGGGGGCCTCGAGCCCTCAACAGGCCGGGTTGAATTCGGACAACGGAAACAATTACAGAAACAGTCCCACAATCGAGAATCGAAACAACAATAAACTCTCGAGTAGCAGAAGCATGTAAAACCACTGAGGAAACAACAAACTTGTCTGTAAAAAAAATTCTGATGCTTAACGAGTAGCAGTCTAGCAGAAGTAAAGATAAAACTACTAGCATCATCCTAACTCGACAAGATAAAATTCTGATGCTTAACGAGCAACGACAATAAGAAACTCGACCAATAAAAAGATGCCCCTCCTACTCGCAATCTGCAGCGCAAAGATACCCATGCATGCAGCTCAGTTCCAAGATCGTAGGCATTGCGTGCGTGCATCTTAGTTGCTGGGGTGCAATCATGCAATGAAAGAGATCGGCATGGATCACGCGTCCCAGTTGAGCGTGGGCAGCGCCGCCAAGCTGGAGTGGTAGCCGAACACGGTGCCCAAGTCGTCGTGGACCTGCTTCCCGTCGAGCTCCACCGCGGCCGCCGTCGCCCCGGTGCCTGTGTCGTAGCGCACCAGCGCGCGGCGCCACACGTCCTCCCGCCGCCCCGCCGCCGCCTCCCCGTCAGCGAGGCGCGCGGGCGTGTGTGCACACCGCACCGCCAGGCCGAGCGCCTGCTCGCCGCCGGCCAGCATCCCCCCAGGCACCACCGACCACATGACGCATCGCTTCGGGGCCACCACGCCGGGGATCGCGCACCAGCGCCTCCAGTGCACGGCGTCCCACCGCGCTGGCGCGCCCGCGCCGCCGTAGCTGGCGAGCTCCCACACCCCGATCCCGGCACTGCTGGCGCACGCCAGCCGGAGCCGGCCGCGCCACGCTGCGAGGTCCATGTTGCCCACGAAGGCCACGATGCGCCTGCCGCCGGAGGCGCGCGGCGGCGGCGGGAGCGTGCCGGTGAGCTCGCTGTCGATGTCGTGCCAGACGACGTTCCCCCGGTTGGTGAGCCAGTGCACGCGCCCGCCGGCGTACGCCGGCTTCGGCTGGATCTCCTCGTACGGCTCGAGGCGCGCCGCGTCCCGCGCCACGCGCCACCCGGACCCAGCCGCCCGGGACGAGAAGCGGTAGAACCAGCGCGTCTGCGCGCCCTCCGCAACGGCCACGACCACGTCGTAGCCCTGCGCCGCCGCGGCCGCCGGGTCGTACGCGAGCCCGCACACTCCCATAGGGCAGTCGTCGTGCGAGATTAGGTGGAAGCTGCCCGTCGACGGGTTGCAGACGCAGAAGACGAACCGCCCGCTCTCGCTGCGCACCACCCTCAGGCAGAGGAGGCCGCCGGTGTACGCGCAGAGCTCGAGCCGCTGGTACACGCCGGCGGCGGTCAGGAACGAGAGGCTGGGGTCTGGTAGCGCGAGGGAGCCGTCGGCGGTTCCGCCGCCGGTGGCGAGGAGCTCGAGCCTGCTGCCATGGAAGCGCGCGAGCGCGGCGGAGGCCGGCGAGGGGCTCTCCGCCTGCAGCGCGGCGAAGGCGGCGTCGCCGAGGATGAGGTCGCGCCACGCCTTGCAGACGGCGGCGAAGCGCGCGAGCGACCGGACGGGGAGGCGGGGCAGGATGCCGTAGCGGACGAGGTCATTGGGGAGATGCGGCGCCGCCGCTGCCGGCGACGGCCGTGGCGACATCTTGCGATTGCGGCGCCGGAATATTTTGGCGATCGACGAGGGGGAGGAGCGGGGTGTATAAATAGAGATAAAACCCTGCCGAGTGCCGCCGACCTGTGTGAGACGCCTGTGTTATGACTGTTGTCACGTTTATTTTCCTGTTTTGGAGGCGAATTGTTTAAGGAAAAAACGGAAACCGGCTCTGAAATGGAAAACCTCTTCTACCACATCAAATGAGAGCTCAAGCCAAGAAGATGAGATCCTTGTTGCCCGATTTGATCAGTCTGCTTTCCCGACGAGATGCCTGCTCGACACGCCTTGATACTCCAAGATATGCGTATCCGATTAATTCGATTTAAAAATAAATAATTCAATTCCCTGATTTAAAAATAAATAATTCAATTCTCGATATTTGGTCGATACTCAAAGATACGTCCTAGTCGCCACCGCCTGTCGCTCTCTCCGCCTCTTCTCGTTTTCACATCTTGCTGCACTATACCACCCCTCGTACTGGCGTATGGGTAGGCGCAAAGATATACGTGGTGACCTGATTAGCTCACGCTGACATCTTATACCATGCATTCTTTTTTTTGCCAGCTATGATCATGAAATTTTTAGTACCTTTTAATTTTTTGCCAGCTATGGCAGCGTGAAAGTTTGTGACCCCGGCAGCCCAGCTCGTCCAGGAATCATCAAGAATTACAGCTAGCACTCCACTTCTTGCCATATAGATAATGGAATTAGCACTACAAGAACTTATTTAATCTGTGACGCAATTATTCTGTCGCGGGTCGTCGAAAATTCGTCGCAAATCAGTGTTCGCGATGTTTTAAACTTTCGTGGTGGAATGAGCGTCATTGATTAAATCCGCCAACGTTTCTTCAAAAACGTCGCAGTTCGTGACGTATCTGGATCGTCATGGAGTAGCCCGAGGCCCATACCTCCCAACCCCTAGCCCACTATCCGTGACAAAAATAAATCGTCATGATTGCTGCTGACGTGTACGCCAATGTGGCTACTGACTTGTATGCCAATGTGGCTGCTGACGTGTCGAGCCAACGTGGCTGCTGCATGTATGCCAACATGGCGGCCGACGTGTGTGCCAACGTGGCGGCCGACGTGTGTGCCAACGTGGCAGTTGACGAATTACACCAACATATATTCCAGCCCATAAACTTTTTAACCCATCAAAAGGCCCATCAAATTTCAACCCGCTCAAATAGTCAGCAAATTCTTGAGCAACATATCAACCCAAAAGACAAGTTTTCAACGCATCAATCAAAATTACAACATATTAGCTCGATATCACAATCTCAAGAAATCTCAAAAAATAGAGGTTCGACATCTCAGGTTACATTTAGAATCACATCACCATACAATTGCTTACATTATGCTTTCATTTTGCATCCACTAGATCTTTTTGTCAATAACCTGAAATCAAAATAAAAATATGCATTAGCACCAATGTATATACTTAGCTGCTAATAGATATGTACAGATCAAGGGAACAACTGCTAATAGATCAAGGGAAGAGCATGAGATACACTAACAGATTTGTACAAATAAGTATTGTTCCTATGAATCAGTAGCACATCAGTAATTCAAACAGTTTGATCAATAAACCACACATATCAAATTTGAACAGATTACAGTAACATCAACTATACATGAAAAGTTTTACTTTGATCACACCATATTTAAAAAAACATGCATATCAATGGAAAATATAACAAACAATTAGCAATTATCAGTGATATCCAAAAAAAAATTTTGTCTTCTCAAAAAGTACTAGGACAAGTGCAAAATGGAATTATCCTAAATCCATCCACAAGGATCCATCCATGAATATCCAAATACTGACTGCACCTATAATCACTCATAAATCATATCTCAACAAGAACAATTGACTACAAGAAGCTTTCCATTGCTCTAATCTATGTCTACTCACTACAAGAACATATCAGAGTTTCAGTATTAGTAGAGGGACCAAAGGAGAGGAGTGTTTTACCTTGATTTCATGGGGTATTCCTGACTTCTAAGCTTTTGCCTGTTGAGGATGCATTTCATCACTACAAGAACATATCAGAGTTTCAGTTTTAGCAAGTAGCAAATTAGCAGGCGGGCAGTATAATAGGCAACTACACAGTTCAATAGGCAGTAGCAAGTAGCAAACGGAGACCTATGTATGAGTACATGACTACTATCAAGCACTTGTTCTTTGAAATCAGTTAAAGTCAGATTAACACATACACCATTTTCAGGCTAGCAATCAGGAGTTTTGGAAATAAGCAAATTACTACTAGGCTGGTAAGTGTTTCACTTATGAAGTTTTTTTATTAGTAACATATAGGAGTATTTTGACTATATGGATGGGATATCTTACACTTAATTATATCTCAATTCTTGTCTAAGAGTACTCCAATGGTCCAGAACTTGGAGCTCTCCATTAGTAGCGACCATGACAGCCTGCAAGCAAAGAATGCAAATTCAATCATGTGAATCTTCAAGTCAATCAGACCATACTAAGATTTTGTATCATGTGTTCTATATGTTTCATGTGTCCTACTGGAACTACAAATTCGAGTCACTATCAACATTCAACTAACATGTACATGGAAGAGATGTCAGCTTAAGAAAATCTCTTAGTATCTTAGCATAACTAAATAATATACAAATGATGAGATTCAGCAGGCAACTGAGATTCAGAGAGGAATTGTTCAAGGTCCCATTTTTGATTTTTCAGGTTGTTCAAGAATTGAAATGCCAGATTCATTATAGTGTGGCTTAGAGTTGATCTTCTTGGCTTAGGATCTTCTCTCTTTGGCTGCCCTGTTTTTGGAATTAATTTAACTATTTGGGTCAGGGTACTTAAAAATAAGATAGCCTGACAGAGCAGCAGCTAATTAATCTAACTGTAAGGAATGAGGTGCAGGTCATACACTCGAGCTCAAGTAACAATTGGTTTACTATTGATTGAAAGCAAAGTTTCACAGATATTTAATTGATGCTAGAACTGAGGTCCTGCAGGTCAGAAAACACATCACACAACCTGCTGAAACAAAATCGAAACAACCGGCGCCTCTCCCAGCCTGGGGACGCGGCAGCATTCTTGATGAGCTCATCTGCAAAATAATCAGCAAAGGTCAAAATTAGCCAACAAGCAGAGCAGAGTCATATAACTCAATCAAATGCACAAACGTGATTTACTTGACAACTACACATGCCATGCTATCCTGAATAATCTAGCTACAAACGAGAGGATACTTGGGCTATAATCTAGCTACAAACGTGATTGTTTTGATATTATGTTTATGTAGCATTTAATTCCCCTTATAGTCACAAACATATGTGTAGAGTGGTGGTAAGGCATAACAGTCTGGTCTTTGTAACCTAGGTCCCAAGGTTGCCACGTGAGTGAATGCGGTTAGTTTTAGTACAAAACAAGACAAATGTTTGACTAAGACAAAGACTACGAAGTAGCCCAGTGTAAAGTGCCCTCTATAGAAGACAGGGGGCATAGGTTCAAACCACCCTTGCCCCTCTTTTAGTTTCACTTTTTTAATTAATGCGCTTAGTTTTCGATACAAAACAAGCCAAATACTTGATTTTGACAAAAACAACAAAGTAGCCCAGTGGTAAGGTGCCCTCTCCAGATGAGAGAAGGCGTGGGTTCGAATCCCCTTACCCCCGGTTTTGGTTTCTTTTTTCTAATTGATGACATGGAGCTGAGGTGGTGTGCGCCGGGTGGGGTGGCACGGGGGTGGCCGGGTGACGTGGCACCTGCGGCCGGTGAGGTGGCAGGTGCGACCGGTGACGTGGCACGTGTGGCAGCGGGGGCGGCCGAGTGACGTGGCGGTGAGGTGGCAGGGGCGGCCTCGTGACGTGGCGTCCAAGGAAGAAGTACAAAAATAATTAAGGATCTTACAATTTCACAAGAACATGTGTAGCTCAATGGTTTGTCTGGTTTAAAGATACCTTGAGGTCTTGAGTTCAAATCTCCACTCTCCTGTTTTTTCTTTTTTTTAGATTTTATCAAAATTTTCCATCCTTTTTTTCTTTTTTTAGATGTTTTCAATTTATCAATTTTTCCATTCATAACATGACTGTTTTTTATTTGTCGATCGCGACGAATCTACTCAAACGTCATAGTGTTGTGGGCCGGATTGTGACGAATTTAACAAATTGTCGCAGTGTTTTAGGCTTCAATATCCATCAGTGCACATCCGTGACAAAAATAGGAATACGTCGTAGACGCAGTGCTCTTCGTGATGTTCTCTGAGAACATCGCAGAAAGTTCGTCATAGATTAAATAGTTCGTTGTAGTGTAGATTATTTAATTTATTATATGTGAATCAATTCTAGATTTCTAGGCAGCATGTTTTTTCATCATACAATCAACATTTCCGCAAAATATTTGAGTTGTGAGATCTTAGGGATTTCCATTCTTTTCAAGTTATATAATCAGGAGCAAACATGATTTTTTTTTAAATAATGCAAGAGCACTGCAGATTCATTTAAGAAGGAAGTCAGGTTTACAAAGTTTTGATTACATAAATAAAAAATTAACTCTCAATAGAGGCCTAATCATAAGTAAGAAAGCTCATGCCTTTCGCATGCCACAACTCTCAACAACACTTTCTCTTTGACTAAGCTAAACATCCAAACAACAAAGACCGATCTATGCTCAAGAATTCGTTAGTCGTTCCTCTCATTTCATAGATTCCATAATGTGACTATCAGGAGCGCAGCGACAGATCTTTGCTTCTTGAAGGTGAAAGGCTGAAGTCCTGCAAAGTGTTGGACCACCAACCCTACACACTATCTTCATCTTCTTTGTGGCACCTGAAAATCAAGGTTAGACCAGCTTGACACCAAGTGCCAAACATCTGTAGCAAAGTGGCAGGACAAGCGCAGGTGAACTATTGTTTCATGTTCCTGATCACAAAGCGGATACATCCGGTTGCAAGGTCAATTCCTGACCATCAACTTATCTTGGCAATGGGATGTAATTCAGATTATTGTTCGGCTAGGGACAATAGATTTTGGAGAGGTTCCAAAGCAATGATGAACATAAGTGGAGAAAGAGGATATCCCTGAGGCTAGATTTGTGATAAAATCTCTTCCATTGGGAGCCATTGTGCAGCGCTGATGAGCTAGTTGTGGAAAGTAATGTAACCCCATAATCTCCATTTAGGTCCAAATCCCAGAACTCCAACAATTCAATCAAGAAACTGAGTTTACTAAGTCAAATGCTTTGGCGATATCTGTTAAACGAGTTGTTAGCTTGTACACCTGGTTGGTTAGTTGGATAGGATAGACTAGCCTTGTCTTGTATAGGAAGTAACTTGTAACTCAAGATGTATTCCCTAGATCTTGGTAGGTTGTTGTACATGCCACGGTAGAGGCTGTTTCTACCCATATAAACACGTAGCCAGGTACATGAGAAGGTAACCTGTTCCTGCCATTTTCACATGGTATCAAGAGCCTACTTCCTAGCGGAACACCTCCATGGCTTTCGCATCTTCCTCCTCCGCGCTCTCGGCTGCACTCTCCCTGACCACATTCTTGCCGCCGGTCTCGGAAAAGCTGAGCCGCACAAACCACCAATCCTAGAAAGCGCAAGTCCTTGCACCGCTGAGAGGAGCCCAACTTGCTGACTGGCTTGATGCCAATGCTGAGCCTCCAGCTCGGTTCTTGCCGAAGAAGAAGCCAGATGATGATAACGAGCCGCCGGTGGTCAATCCTGATCACGGGTTCTGGGTGGCAAAGGACCAGACGGTCCTCAGCTACCTCCTCACCAATCTCTCCAAGGAGATTCTTGGCCACATCAACACCGAGACTACGGCCAAGGGAGCTTGGGCAGGGATTGAGGCGCTCTTTGCGTCCCAATCTCGCGCCAAGAGCATTAGTACACGCATGGCACTCACATCTGCCACGAAAGGTACCTCATCCATTAGTGAATATTTCACCAAGATTAAGAGTCTAGCAGATGAGATGGCGGCGGCTGGGCGCAAGCTTGAGGACGAGGAGTTCGTGTCCTACGTGCTGACCGGTTTGGATCAGGATTTTGATTCGATCGTGTCAGTCGTAGCCGCACGGGTTAAACCCATCACCGTCGCCGAGCTGCACACCCAATTGATCGCCCACGAGCAGCGCTTGGAGATGCGTAACGGGGGCAGTCAGTCCTCTGCTAACCTCGCCACCAAAGGCAAGGATGGTGGGGGCAACTTCCACCGCGGTGGCCGCGGAGGCCGCAACGATGGTTCTGGCGACGGAGGCCGCAACGGTGGCCGTGGAAATCGCGGGGGTTTCACCCGTGGTGGTGGCAACAGCGGCGGTGGTGGCCGCACCTCGTTCCAGCCTGGGGTCTTCTGCCAAATCTGTGGCAAAGAAGGTCACCAGGCACATCGCTGCTTCAAGCGATTCGACTCCAACTACAACGACCCTCCACAGAAGTCAGTATCCACTGCAACAACTTCGCAATATGGAGTTGACACCAATTGGTACATGCACACTAGCGCCACCGACCACATCACAGGCGACCTAGAGCGCCTGAGCTTCCGCGACAAGTACCATGGTGGCGAGCAAGTGCACGCTGCGAATGGTTCAGGTATGGATATCATGCACATTGGACACAGTACATTACGCTCCCCTTCCACCAATCTTAGATTGAAACATATACTTCATGTTCCTCAAGCCAACAAAAACTTATTATCTGTTCATCGTTTCATGAATGATAACAATGTGTTTGTTGAATTCCATCCACATCACTTCACGGTAAAGGAGAAGGAGACGAGGAGAACCCTTCTCAGAGGTAGATGTGAGGGCAGCCTCTATCCAGTGCAGTCATCGTCAAGTAGATCATCATCAAATAAACAAGTTCTCGGTGTTTCTAGACCGACGACATCGCTGTGGCATAATAGGCTAGGTCATGCTTCTGCTCAAGTAGTGCATAGTGTGCTTAGTCGCCATAAGCTTTCTTTCATAAAAGACATGAATAAGGGGCATGTGTGTAATGCATGTCAACAAGGAAAGACACATCAGTTGCCTTATCCTCAGTCTACAAGTATCTCAGCTAGGCCGTTTGAGTTGATTTTCTCCGATGTGTGGGGGTCGGCACCAACCTCGGTTGGACGACAGAATTATTATGTTAGTTTCATTGATGATCATAGTAAATTTGTGTGGATCTATCTTTTGCGCAATAAATCTGAAGTGTTCCAAGTCTTTCATGATTTCCAAAGTATGGTTGAACGACAACACAACTGCAAAATCTTAGCAGTACAAACCGATTGGGGAGGGGAGTATCAATCTCTTAATTCCTTCTTTCAGCGCATGGGAATCACACATCGTGTCTCATATCCTCACGCACACCAACAAAATGGATCAATAGAACAAAAACACAGACATATTGTAGAGGTTGGACTCACCCTTCTTTCCCAAGCACACATGCCAATCAAATTTTGGGGAGAGGTGTTCATGCATGCCGTATATCTCATTAATCGTCTTCCATCGAAGGTCATTGACAATCAAACACCTTACCTTCGTCTTTTTGGTAAGGATGCTGAATACACAGATCTTCGTGTGTTCAGTTGTGCGTGTTGGCCAAATCTTAGGCCTTTCAACTCAAGAAAGCTTGAGTTCCGATCCATACAGTGCGTGTTTCTTGGTTTTAGTAATTTACACAAGGGATTCAAGTGCCTTAATCCGAAAGATGGTCGTGTTTATATCTCTCGTGATGTGATTTTTGATGAACTTGTCTATCTCTTTGCCTCTTTACACCCAAACGCTGGGGCAATGCTAAGAGCGGAGCTCCTTCTTCTTCCCAGTCATCTTCAAAATCCGGGGGATGCTAATGATTGTGGCCATGGCATGAATCCTCATGAATCTACTGATGGGTGTTTGAGTTGTGCAGGAAATAAGGAAGCCTCAGAAAAAATTCAGATCAAAACAGTGCAGTTTTCGGTGCATCAGGCGCTGTAGGCGATGGTCATCGCGTGTGTCGGGGGACCGGGAGCAGTAGCCGAGCCGAGGCGGATCCGCCTGGTGTCAGCGCAGCGCCTGCTGCGGAATCCCCCTCGGGATCGCCGCAGATCTCCGCGTCAGGCAGCAGTGCGGCTGCCGACATGGAGGTGATTGGCGCCTCTGGATCTTCTGTGGCTGCGCCATCTTCCGTGGCTCCCCTGGCTGCCACAAACGATCCGACGGGGGGCATGCCGTCTGCGTCACCCGCGGCAATCGAGATGGATGCGGTCGGATCCGGTGCAGATGGTGCTGGATCCGGTGCGTCTGGAGACTCTGCTGCCGCTGCCGAGTTTGCTGCTACATCTGAAGTTGGGCGTCCAGCTACAAGATCTCAAAGTGGGATTACCAAGCCAAAAATCTATACTGACGGTACTGTTAGATGGGGAATGTTGGTTTCTTCGTCCGATCAAGAACCAATGTCAGTTCATAAGGCCATGGATGATCCAAGGTGGGTTGAAGCTATGAATGCAGAACATGATGCCCTGCTGCGAAATGAGACTTGGAAGCTTGTACCAAGGCCAAAAGGAAGGAACATCATTGGGTGCAAATGGGTCTACAAGATAAAGCGGAAGGCTGATGGTTCGATTGATCGACTAGTGGCAAAAGGGTTCAAACAAAGGTATGGAATAGATTATGAGGACACTTTTAGTCCCGTTGTGAAGGCAGCAACGATTCGTCTCATTCTCTCTTTGGCCGTATCAAATGGTTGGTCGTTGAGACAACTAGATGTCCAAAATGCTTTCTTGCATGGTGTGTTAGATGAAGAAGTTTTCATGGATCAGCCACCAGGCTACACAAGTAAGTTGCATCCAGATTATGTGTGTAAATTGGAGAAGGCTTTATATGGACTTAAACAAGCTCCTCGAGCTTAGTATGCCAGGCTATGTGCTAAATTGGTATCTTTGGGTTTCAAACCATCCAGAGCGGATACTTCCTTGTTCTATTACAGCATGGGTGGTCATACTATGTTTGTTTTGGTCTATGTGGATGACATTATTGTGGTGAGTTCTTCTCCAGAGGCAACTAAGGCACTGCTCTCAGATCTCCAACATGACTTTGCACTAAAAGATCTAGGTGATGTTCATTATTTTCTGGGAATTGAGGTAAAGCGTGACTCAAATGGTCTAGTGTTGTCACAAGGAAAATATGCTAGAGATATTCTGACACGATCTAGAATGGACAAATGCAAACCTGTGGATACGCCTTTGCCCACTACACAGAAACTAAGCATCACTGATGGCAGCAAACATGGGGATGGAGATTGTACAAGGTACAGAAGTTTAGTCGGTGCATTACAGTACTTAACTTTGACTAGGCCAGATATTAGTTTTGCTGTCAATAAAGTGTGCCAGTTTCTACATGCTCCGACAACAACACATTTCAGTGCTGTTAAAAGGATTTTGCGGTACGTTTGTGGCACTAGGGATCTTGGACTACGAATTCGGAAGTCAAGGTGCAGGATTGTTAGTGCGTTCTCGGATGCGGATTGGGCAGGCGATGTTGATGACCGTCGATCCACCGGAGGGTTCGCTGTCTTCCTCGGAGAAAACCTCATATCCTGGACTGCTCGGAAACAGGCAACAGTCTCACGATCATCAACAGAGGCTGAGTATAAGGCACTAGCAAATGCGACGGCAAAAATGATGTGGGTGCAAAAGCTTTTGACTGAACTATGTGTTCCTCATGCAAGGGTAGCTCGGCTGTGGTGTGACAACCTTGGGGCTAAGTACTTATCAGCAAATCCTATCTTTCATGCTCGGACAAAACACATTGAGATAGATTTTCATTTTGTACGAGAAAGAGTAGCTCAAAGGCTGCTGGACATCCGGTTCATTGCCTCTGGTGATCAATTGGCAGATGGATTCACTAAGTCATTACCGGTGTTCAAGCTTCATCAATTTCGTAGCAATCTCAACCTTGTTAGTGGCTGAGATTGAGGGAGGGTGTTAAACAAGTTGTTAGCTTGTACACCCGGTTGGTTAGTTGGATAGGATAGACTAGCCTTGTCTTGTATAGGAAGTAACTTGTAACTCAAGATGTATTCCCTAGATCTTGGTAGGTTATTGTACATGCCACGGTAGAGGCTGTTTCTACCCATATAAACACGTAGCCAGGTACCTGAGAAGGTAACCTGTTCCTGCCATTTTCACAATATCCAGTTCTAAAAAGAGAGCTAGCCTCTTCATTTAATGGTGTTATCTAATAAGGTCCTAAGTATAAAGGAAATTGTCATGGATGTTTGTCTTGAAGGCACTTTGATTCCTCAAAATGATCTTTGGTAGACAAGAGGACAATCAGTTGGCCAACAATTTAGATAGAATCTTAGCAACACTGCTGGTAAGGCTCATTTGTCTGAAGTCGGATTCACACTTGGGGTCTTTTGAGTTTTGGGAATCATAACAATATGAGTTGAGTTCAGTAGGTTAAGATGTTGCATGTGCTTATTGTAGAAGTTAACTACCAACATGTTCTTTGATAATTCCCCAAGAGGTTCTGAAAAATCTCCCAATATATCCATCAGATCCTGGAGCCTTCTCAGCATGTAAGTTGTGGATTCCTCGACCTCCTCTTCAATGAATTCATCCTCCAGCCACTGCAAATCACGGCTCGACAGATTCAGTCTTTCCTAGTTCAGAGTGGCATCCCACTCTCCGAGAGCCCAACAGACTGTTGAAATGCTCAAAAATAACATCAACATTTTCCTTGTTTAAATGCACCAATCCATTTTACGTGACCCTATCATGGTCTGCAAACTTGTTTCTTTATTTGTGTTTGTACCAGACTCCGGATGATCTTTCTCATCCTTCCATTCACCACAAGGAAGAACAATTAGCATCCTCAGCTTAGGGCAGGGGTGCGTGCGCCTGTTCTCCGGCCAGGCCACTAGCCCGTCGGTTGGCTCGCGCAAAGGGCTCTCGGGTGGCGCCGTGGCGGTGGGCACGCAGCGCCGTGCTGTTCCCGGCGGCGGAACGTCGGAGCGGGGCACTTTTTTTTATTGACTGTTCGCGCGCAGCATTCGTCTTATGCCTCTGTCTCCGTGTTCGGCGAAACGGGGGTTTTATGGAATCTTTATGAGAAAATTAGATCAGTACCATTAAAAGAGCTGGACTTTAGAAAAATAGCATCAAAAGATGTGTCTTTAGAAATCTAGCATCAAAAGTGTTCTCCGTTGTTGACTTCTACCACTCCCGTGAAATGTCCGTTAACTTGCTGAGCGACGAGGAGGACGGCGGCGCCGGCGAGCAGGAAGAGCCGAGGAGGGGCAGGGAGAGGAGAAGCGGGGCCTCCTAGGCGGCGCTGCCAGGCGGGTCCACGGGTGCTCCCCCGACGGGCGAGCTCGCCTCGCCCAGTGCCGGCGCTCCCCGGCGGGCGAGCACCGCAGCACCATCGCCCCTGCCCGTCTGGACGCCGCACCCGCCCGCTGGGGGAGGCAGCGCCGGGGAGGCCGGGCCCCTCCACGGGAGGTCGGCCATGGCTCCTCCGGTGGGGGATTGCCGCGCTCCCCTCCTCGGGAGGTCGGCCATGGCTCCTCCGGTGGGGGATTGCCGTCTGCCATTGCCGTCGCCCTGAGCTCGGGTGCCACCGGTGAACTTTCCGTCCCGACCACTTCTTCCCCATCCGACCTGCAAAACGGAATCACGGTAAGCTCCTGCTGCTACAGCCACTGTTTCCCCATCTCCTCCGCCATTGTAGTCGCCGGAATCGGCACTGGAAGTCGCCGCCGGCAGTCTGTACTCTGTACCGCCACCACTCGTCGCCGGCGAGCTCCAGTCGGCGTCCGGCCACATCAAGTATGGGTAGACGTGCGCGAGCTCATCCTAGTTGTAGTGGTCATGGCCTCCTCGCCGGAAACCTCACCGCCAGCGAGGTATTTCCAGTCAACGGCGTGGCCATCCGGCATGGCGAATATGTTCGTGATGGCCTGTTAACGTTCAGTTCACGGGAAGTTCACAGAATGGTAGAAATCAACAACGCACAACACTTTCGATGCTAGATTTCTAAAGCCCAATCTTTCGATGCTATTTTTCTAAAGTCCGATTCTTTTAATGTAATTCTCCCAATCTTTATATGGCCTTGCCCTCGAGTAGTAGAGTTGATCTTGCCTAAATGAATAACCGTTGAAGCAGAAACACAACTCCTAAAGCAATTTCTCACACATTCCTTCTTCATGGAGTATATGTTACAAGCTACCAAAAGTTCCTTCCCGCAGGAACCAAAACGCCCAATGCAAACTACGCATGACAATCTCATCACATCAGGTGTCCCATATCATGACGACGGCGATGACGGCCACGCCGAGCACTACGGCGAGCCACCTCCCGAGCGGCGTGTCAACGGCGACGGGCGTCCGGGGCTTGTACCCCTTGGAGAGGAGGTGGTTGATGGAGACGTACACGAAGATGCCCGTGGCGAGGCCCATGGAGATGGCGAAGATCCAGTCGGCCACCCGGCCCTGCGTGGTGGCGTCGATGACGATGCCGATGGCCACGCCGATGGGGCTGGAGATGGCGAACGCGAAGGCGTAGGCGAAGCAGGAGAGGAAGGGCCGGTTCGGGAGCATCCGGAGCAGCGCGATGCCCATGGCGATCGCCGCGAAGATCTTGTGCAGGCTGATGGTCCACAGCGCCTTCCACGCGTCAGCCTTCGTCTCTGCACAGTTCGTTGATCAGTTTTGTCAGGTCGATGCTTGCGCCGAGAATTGGAGATGCTAAGTTACTAATATGCAACCTCAGAATTCTACACAGGTTTCAGATTCCAAATAATTAATCTTTTTGTTTCAGATCAAATAGAAACCTCGATGGAATTGTTCATGTGAACTCTGAAGTAACAGTTTAGAGAGAAAGTCCAGACTCCAGAGCATCTAAATCCTTGACTGTTTCTCGAAATATCCAAATCCAAGACTGGAGCAAGTAAAAGTATGCATAACAATGACTGAACTGAAACATCTCGTGAACAAATATCAGAGGAAATGAAGGCAAAAACGACAATTTTGGGAGAACTATTGGCCTAATATTCCGGCTGTGCTCAACCTGTATGTAGGTTGCGAGACACTAACCCAACTTTGACAAAGAGCAAAGTCAAATTTCCACTTTGGTCTTTATCACAAACCATGACATCAAGTTAGACTTCAGATTCAGTTGGTCCTTGAAAAGCATGTCAGACTTCGACGCATCGCATTCTCATTTATACCTATCGTTTGATTATCTATTATTCGACTCGGACTAAACTAAGACTGACAAAGTTAGCCCGTGAGGATGACAGCGACATCTGGCAGCGACTCATAATCACAAGTCAAGCAAAGAGCCAAAGACTGCGTCGTCTGCAAGCTGGAATCGGAGAACAAAGCAGGAGGGAAGCATCTTCACACATCTGTATCGTCTCTATCGAGCTTAAGCCTTACCGGCGACTCCGATGGCGATGCCCTCGAAGACGGAGTGAAAGCAGAGGGCGGCGATGAGCAGGATGCTGTCGCCCAGGGTGCTCGCGTTGCGCAGCATCGACGCAACCGAGTGATCGGGCCCGTGCGCCTCCTGCGCGAATCAAGCGACGATGAGATTGATGGTCCGACTTGGTCAGAAATAATAGTGTAATTTAGAATCTGGAGTCAGTAATACTAGCAGTAACTTACAGCTGGTTGTGGCTCGGAGCTGGTGCCATTTGTGGTGCTCACCTTGATGCCGTCCTCCAGCTCTGAACGAAAATAGTAAAAGAAGAGGTAAATCATACATAAGCTTGTCAGAATAGTAAGCATCGATTGGATACAGCTCGTGCAGGAACAAAATTGCTAAACGTGACAATCAATGTACAGTAGGGACTGACATATGGCCTTCCCCGATTGATAACTGACTATTCCTCAGAATCCCAATACAGATACATAGTTATCATCTCGTGTACGCATATCGATTCCACGCATAAGTCTCGTGACACCCAGTTTTGTTTGTTTCGATCCAGTCCAACCAAATCTCCCCTTAATCATTCTCACAATCACAACATGTCTATCATATAAAGAAAGAACAAAAAGGAAATCTCAAGACAGGATTATAGCTGCTCCGTACATAGGAGTAGTGCAGAAACCTGAACTTCACCCTGTCTTGTGTATTGGTTTGGTTCAATCAGAGTGATCAGTAGCAGCCCAACCAATATCATCATCATCACTACTTCCGCAGAAGAAAACACTGGTAAAACCCCACCATTTCCAGTGGACGGGCAATTGGGTTGGAACAGTAATGGAGAGTTTATCCAAGAGCCCCCACTAATCTGAATTTGCAGCCTGTGCTATGTACCAGAAACCACCAACCCGGCAACAGCCAAAAAGTGAGGAAGAGTGCATTAAACCCAACCCCCAGCCGCCACCTCCAGGACAGGTGAACGGCACAACGCCCAGCTCACCCGCCACCGTCAAAAGCAGAGCAGAGCATTTCTACCGGCACGTGACACGCGGCGGCGATGTACTTACTGACCTGCACCGCCGGCGGTGGTGCGCCCCCGGGAGACGACGTGGGAGACGACGACGTCGGCGAGCGTGGTGACGACGTACCCGGCGCAGGCGAGCATGAACGCCCACGGGTAGTCGCTGGCCGGGAGCAGGTCCCCGAACGTCTCGTCGGCGTCGCTGAGGAAGTGCATGAGGGCCGTGCCGAGGAAGACCCCGCCGGCGAACTGCGTGCCCAGCGCGAGGAACGCCTCGTTCCACCGCATGAAGTAAGGGGACACCCCGCCCAGCAGGGTGCCCGCGAACACCACCGCCAGGCAATACAGCTTCGTCGCCACCAGCCCCCGCGCGCGCAGGTTGGGCTTCGCGGAGTCGCCGCCAGCGCCCGCGTCGGAGTCCGCGTCACCGCCGCCGCCGTGCGCCCACGCGGTGGTCGCGGCGGCGGCGGCGGCGGCGGAGAGGTAGAGGAGGAGGTGGGCGATGGTGGTGGCGCGGGCCATGGCGCGCGAGGAGGAGAAGGTTGGTGTACCAGGCAGAGGATTTCACAAATGGTGAGTGGGGCGCCGGCGGGTGCGCGGGTGGCCTGGGATTTATTTGGTCGCGGTTGTACTTCGTACCGCAGCAATGGAGGTAGAAATAGAATCCTCGGAGTTGATTCGTTTACTCGCGGTAATCTGAGACTGACAAGGTGGGTCAGATTCTGTGGGGTACGTAGGGCAGTGGCTGGGTGGGAAGTCAGAGCAGGTGAACGTCCGGCGATGGTTGTACTACGAGCAATCACACGCGGGGAGGTGGGAAAAGGCAACGGCAACAGGCAACGGCGTGCCCGGCGGGCGGTAGTACAGACAGTGACGGGGGACTGGGTGACGCCGTGGGGTTTGGGAAGTCCGTTACAGCCGCCGCCTCTACGGCGGCCTGCCAGTGCCTGGTCTCAGCTGGCCTTTCCCAGCTGTGCTCTCGCCACGAGTGATCCTCTACGCTGCTGTGGTCATTCACTCTCGGCACGCGCTTCCAACTAGATCGGGGTAGCACTCCTACGGCGGCCTTTTATGGCACAAAATATTTTTGGGACGGAGATACAGCTCCAATGTATTCCTTCCATCTCAAATTATAGTACAATTTTTATTATACAATATAAGTTTAGATGCATAATGCTATCTCTGAGTCTAGAAAAAATCAAAATAACCTACAGTTCCAAATGGAAAGAATACTTACACAAATTTTTTCGCATGCATGACACTTATAAAGATGGAGCTTAAAGCCTAAAACCAAGTAGTAAATACAATAACGTGCCGGCTCATCAGGTACACTCCATCACCCCATTCGAAATAGATAAAATCAAGATGAGCTTTAATATGATGTACTCTCTCCGTTTCCAAATTGAAGGACATTTTGATTTTTCTAAATTCATAGTTTCATACATACTTGAAGGAGTATTATTATGCATTTAGACTTGCACTATATTTAAGTACATATCAAGAAATACGCATCTAGAAAAACCAAAGCGAACATAAAAATAGAAATTCTGACAAAGAGAGTATAATAATATACATTGAAACAACACACATGCACATCGTTTCTACTTAGTTGAGACGTGTAAGCCAAGCCACAAAAGTGTTGCGTGCCTTTTCCGGCCATCGGTGTTGCTAGTTTGTTACCCGACCAGTGAATGAACAATTATGCCGGAGGGACGATAACATGTCAACAACAAACAAGCAAACTATATATGGTCTGGACTCTCTTTCCGTTACGGAGAGCAATATGCCCCATACATTACATGGATTATTAAATGGGCACACAATACGAAAATTCTTAACATCTACTCAACTTGCTGCTGTTACTTTCTCAAATTTGACTCTATTTGTAGGAAATATGTGCAACATTTGCATCTTCAAATAAACTTGTTAAAAAAATAGATTCCGATCTATCTAATGGTACTAATTATGTATTATAAATATTAATATTCTTTTTTTATATAATTACCGTTAGTTGATAATTTTTTTTTCCTCAGGAAGCGAGAACTCCTTTCTTTTTGAGACGGAGGGAGTATCTATCTATCTTCTTTACATATTGAAGCAAGAAAGAAGAGAATCCGTCACGCGGTCTGCTTAATAGTTTTTGGTCCGTCACCTCCCAACTCCTTTAGGGTGCGGATTTCCGTTCCTTATTAATATCCGTCCGTTAGACTATCTGCAATGGTGTTTCCTAAATACCATCTTCCAAATGAATTTTACAGTGCTTTCCTAAATGGGAGCATATCAGGTGGAAATCAACCCACCTGTGCAAACTATGCAAACTCCGATCAGAACCACCGGATCTAGATCCAAAGGTCACTGAGAGAGGTGGGAGCAATTTGCGTAAAGCCGCCCGCCACCCCTTGCTAATCTCAGCGTTTTTGCAATATACCCCCTGCCGCCCAGCACAAGCCATCTCTGGGCTTCATCTCGGCAGTCGGTACATAATCTCCCCGCGATTCATTCACCCTAGCGCCGCCGCTCGTGGAATCCTCGTCCGCATGCCACCCCTGCCGTCCCCATCCGCGCTGCCGCCTGGAATCCCGTCCGTCGGCCCTGTACCGTGCTCCATTCACGGGGCTGGGAAAGCTGGGCGCTGCGCCGCCGTTCAAGCGCTGGCAAGCCGCTTCGTCCGCAGCGCCGTTAAGGAGGGCTCGCCGGTGCCCAGGATGACGTTTTCCCGCGGCCAGGAGGACATTCCAAGAGAGCCGCTTGTGCACCTTCTGCAGGTGCGGCTTGAGCGAACTCGTGCTCAACCCCACGTTCTTGCTGCAGATCGGGCACACCTTCATTTCAGGTCGCTTGTGCTGCCGGTCCATAGACACCTTGCCGTGAAGCTTCTTGGGTAATGCCCAACTGCCAACTGCTGAAGGGTGGGTAATGCCCAACTGCCAACTGCTGAAGGGTGTATTTAGACCTTGCTGCCAGAGCCCCACCTATGAACAAGTTGCATAACACCGTATATGCTTGGGAAACACACTCCCAAAATGCTCACACAGTCACACTGATGTTGGACTTCATTGAACTGAAACCGATGCTTGCCTGGATGTTGGACTTCATTGAACTGAAACCGATGCTTGCCTGAGCCTCGCCTTGTTATTTCTGATATCTTCGTATAACAGAATACACAGTTTGTTTTATTATTTGGCGTTGCGGCCTTTGTATACCTGAACCTGAACATATGTGTGCTAATTGCTAATCATACATGCGTCATGCGTGTGAACTAAACCTACACTCTGATGACCCTAAAGTTCAGTCTGCTTACAAGTTACAACAGTGTGGATACTCCATCGGCTACAGCAGTACATCAGAAGCTCAGCTCATTGGCGAACGCCTTGGTCAGCTTCTGAGACGGGATCAGGCTCCCGCCACGGCTGATCCGGAGCGACTCGATCTATTTCTGGATCTTCATGGTCAATTGGTCATGGCGTTGTCCACACTGCCTGCAGAGAGCCGCTTGCGAGCCCTCCTCCTGGGCGCGGGCGAGCCATCCTGGGCACCGGCGAGCCCTCCTCAACGGCACTGCGGACGACGCGGCTTGCCCAGCGCTTGAACGGCGGCGCGGCGCCCAGCTTTCCCAACGCTGTGAACGGAGCACGGTACCGGGGCGGCGGACGGGGATTCCAAGGGCGGCAACGCGGACGAGACTCAGGGGCGGCAGCGCGGATGGACACTCCAGGGGCGGCGCGCGGACGGGGATTGCAGGAGCGGCGGCGCGAGGGTGAATGAATCGTGGGGAGATGATGTGTCGACTGCCGAGATGAAGCGCAGAGGTGGCGTGCGCTGAGCGGCAGGGGGTATATTGCAAAAACGCTGAGATTAGCAGGGGGTGGCGGGCGGCTTTGTGCAAATTGCTCCCACCTCTCTCTGTGGCCTTTGGATCTAGATCCGGTGGTTCTGATCGGAGTTTGCATAGTTTGCACCGGTGGGTTGGTTTCCACCTGATACGCTCCCTTCCTAAATAAAGTCATCCTTCAAATTAAGTTTTGATGCAACGGTGTCCCCTAATCTTTCTCCTCCATCCGCCCCAACCTGTCCCGAGTCACCCGCGTCCTCGCCATCTCGCTGATCTCCCCGCCAGCGCCGCTCGTGTCCTCGCCGTGCTGCCCGCCGACGCCACCCACATCCTCGCCGCGCTACCTGCCCTCTTGGGGCTTTCCCCCATCCACCCGCCGTCGCCTATGAAGGAATAGTGGGGGAGAAAGAGGTGGGGAAGGCCGTCCGCGAGCAGGGGAGGACGTCGCCGCCGGAGCGCTGTCAACAGGAGCTGCACACCGGAGTCGAAGCCGTACCGCGAGCTCAAGCCCGAGACTGCGCCACACCTCTTCTTCCTCTGTTCCGCTTCACCACCACGGAGTCGAAGCCGCACTGCGAGGCGTGAGCTCAAGCCCGAGGACGCTGCACCTCTTCTTCCTCTGCTCCGCTTCATCACCACCGTTGCAGCCCCCCTCTCGCCACCAAGCCAGGTGAGCCCCGTTGTTCCCCTCACCTGGAAGATGTTGTGCGACCTTCGAGTCAACCAGCAGCGGAGGCAGCGGTGGGTCAGGAGGGGCTGGAGCCCCTCCTACCGCCGGCTGCCTCCATTGGAGCCCCTCCAAGCCCCCCTCCCTAAAAATTAGAAGAGGAAAAAGAGGGAGAAGGGGCTGGAGGAGGAAGAAGCAGCGGCAGCCCCCCTGGGCGTCGTTCCTGGCTTCGCCGCTGGAGTCAACTGTGATGGTACTACCACTAGTAGTTTCATTTCATGATGCAAACTGAAAATAGTAGATTGAGAACCTATTTTTATTAGTTTCATTTCATAATTCGACTGTGAAGCATCCTGTGAATCCATAATTCATTTGTTGCTAGGTCTAGTAGTATCCATAATCCATAATCCGTAATTCAATGTTGTGGACATGCCTGCTGTCTTCATTTTCATCAATATAGCTTCTTTACCTAGCACCCTAGCAATCTAATCCAATCTTTAGTTCAAGCCACAAGTAAAGGGGTAATCTATATAAACTATATAATTGGTACCTAATAACGATTTCTCTTGCCTCTCAACACGTCACGTCATAACCCACTACACGCCATGCCACTATTCACTAAGTCATGTTAACATCCACCAAGCCATGTCAACATCCACCAAACCATATATTTATGTCTTCGTCGATTTTCTGTGACTAATAGCATGTTGTATTTGCGAGTAGCACGCCATAAAATTCTCGCAGTTGAAATACATGTAGGATCAATTATTTAAAAATGGTTTTCTCTCAACAAAATTAACATACTTTCATATATAATATTGTTTACAAATGAATATCGCCATGTAATCGTTTTGGTGTTTCTACTTTCACATTTTACCTTCAATTTTTGTTTAAAAATTCCCGCGGCAACACACGGGGTATCACCTAGTACTTTTAGGACCAGGGTGAGGGGTTTGCTTTTTTTGTTTTCAACAGCATTCATGTGATTTTACCACAAGTAAAGGGGTGATTCTTCATTTTCTGCTTTCACATCTATATATGCAAATAAAACTTTTGAGATTTTTCTTGGCAATAAGAACCTGATATACTCCTGATATAGAATAGAACAATTTACGTTACTTCTCAAGATTCAGAATGCAATTATGAGTTGTGAGGGGTATGTTTTTTTTTCAGGTGATCAAAATGACAGCAACATTCATCACGTCATCGAGGGCCGTGCCGGGCACCGACTCGCGGGGCTTGCCGTCATCGGGGTCGTGCTGTCCGCGGGACTTGCGGGGAGCGCCATCGTCAGGGCTGCACCACCTGCGGCTACACGACTCGCGAGGCTCCCCGTTGTTGGAGTCGCATCGCTCGTGGGAGTGGGACTCGCGTGCCGCACCGTCAACAGGGGTAGCACCGTGCGCGCGATTGCGGGTTGCGTCGCCGCGGGGCTCGCTGTCGTCGGGGCTGTGTTGTCAGTAGAGTCAGGGAGGAGGATGGGAAGAGAGAGGGAACGGGGATTGAACAGGAAGAGAGAGGAGAGGGAAAATAGAGTCAGGTGGCACGGCCCCCAAGCCACATGTGACATGTGGACCCGACGTCAAAACCACTTTTAAAACAGCGAAAGGACAAAAAATAAACGAGTTAGCTACTTCGGGGGCACCAAAATATCCGGTTTTGCAGACGAAGGATGAAAGTCAGACTTCCACAACAGATGAGGGAGGTCAAAAAGACTTTTTTTCTTTCCTTTATGTTGTCATTGTCAGTCCAAGCAACATATCCCCTGGCCGGCCCATTTTAGCGCGCTCATCATATCCACAGCAGTCTCCTCATCCAGCCATCCATCATCCTGCGCAGACCGTCCCCTGCGGCACCACCGCCGCTTGGCAACGGCCGTCCGCAGCCTCTTCCTCGAGCTCCACGGCCGACAACGTCGCCGCTCGCCACCATTCCACGGGATTGACGAGACGCGACAGCTCCGACCCCCGAAGCCGCAAGCTTCATCTCCGGTGAGAGAACTTGTTGCTTACTTTGGACGCTGCAGCAACTGAGGGCGAGAGCAGAGAGAGGGGAGAGATGGATGGGCTGACGGGCAGCGAGATCGCCGGCTTCGTGGTGGGTGGCCTGCTGCTCGGCGCCACCATCGCTGCGCCCAAGGTCGATGGATTCATTGCCTCCTCCCAAAGAAGGTCTCTTCCCTCCCCCATTTCCCCGTCGCTGCCTTTCGTTTTATAAGCCCCAATTGTGTCGTGTAATGTCTTGATGAAGAAGGATAGGCTGCACTGTCAGTCACTATTTGTTATGATTAGGTGCAAACAAAAAGCAAATTCAGTTTGGAGTAGCAGTAAAAATGGTTTGAGATAGAATAGTTCAGTGATCCATTCAAAAAGATGTACTTATGTAGCATATCAAATTAGCAGTAGATGACTTATGTTCAGAAAACATAAAGCAAGATTCCTTGAGAAGAAAATAAAAACCAGTGAAAAAAATATGCAGAGTGCGAGCATTGGTCATTAGAGTACTTAAGTTGAGAAAATTCAAGACTGATACTGATACTTTGTGCTCTGCTGCATATCCACCACTCATCCATCTTTATCTGAGCAAAGTATATATGAACTGCAGGTCACTAGGTATGTGTAAGAGGTGCGGTGATCTTCGGATAGTAGCATGCTCACAGTGCAGAGGAATGGGTTCAGTTCGGAAAGGAGGGGTACTTAGTTTGGGCATGCTAGATGATCTCTACGAATCACTCGGAGCTGAAGCCAAGACTGAGAATTTGATTCCTTGCACTAAGTGCAGATCGAAAGGTCGTCTGTTGTGCCCAGAGTGCTCGAAGATCAAATGATTCTTAAATAATAATGGTGCAAGGAAATATAAGGTTCTCAGTTAAGCTCAGAACTTTTTCTGCTTCAATGTGTCAACAAGTTGATGATGCTACAGTAAAATGCAGTCTGGTTTTTCTTCTTCATGATCTGCATCTTGATGTTCAATTTTAAACTGCAAGTTTTGATATGTATCAGTTGCTATAGCAGCTTGTTAGAGAATGAAAGCACACACATATTTTTTTATTATCAACATATCGTCAAGCATGCTAAATGTTTTGCATTGAGATAGTGGGTACAACAGTTGTGGTGGTCGTAAGGTCGTTAAATGTACAAACTGAAGTCTAATGTTTGAGGAGCTAGTACTTTTCCTGGAATTCTATATATACTGTATTCAAAGAACATGTTATTTTAAAAAATACATGTTAATGCCAAAGGTCAAGTGTTTACACAGATAGTCTCAGCCAGGCTAGTTTCTATTTTTGTTTGGATCGTGAACCCATGGACCATGGTGCCTTTGCTTGGTTAATTGTATGTAAACTGAAGCCCTGGCCCTGCACACCACGATTTCTTTTCTTGTTTAAAGTTCTTTTTAGAGGATCGACAATTCGACATGTTATAAGGTTCAACATTAGCAGATAGAGTGGACGTGATTGTCTTTCTAGCTTCAATGCAAAATTTGCCTCATGCCTTATATGTTGGAAATTCGTAGTAACATATCACCCACTAATTAACTTCGATATGCATTGCCTATACTACACTGCACAACTACAGTGGCATGCCCGCTTCCTCTATGACAAAATACTACTCCCTCCGGCAAATTATATGTCGTTTGACTTTTTTCAAACCAAGTTTGATTGCTCGTCTTATTCAAAAAATATATATAAATTTAGTGAAATTTAAATTATTTTAGAAGAACTTTCATTAATAAAGCAAGTCACAACAAAATAATATGATATTTTGCAAAAAAAAAGAATTAATAAGACAAGTGGTCAAACTTGAGTAAAAAAAGTCGAACGACCTATGATTTGGAATGGAGGGAGTAGTAAGACCGAAATGCCTTTGTGGAAAAAAGGAAGAAAGAAGAGAGTCCTGCTAATTTAACTCATTTGACATCCTGTTGTCCATTACTTCATATGTTTTACTTTCAATAAGAGGAACTTGTAGCATGGACCTGATGTGTATAAGTTATTTTGTACCGTTGCAGGATGGTTCTGTTCAGAATTATCCTCTGTTTTCTCAGCAATACAGTAATTTTCACTGTATTTTCAAGAGCGCCTGCTTATATTAACTGGCCACAAAGATTGATAGATTATTGAGTTTTTCATTGCTAGTGCTGCATCCTTATCATTCTGTCACGTAAAGATAATAATGGCACCCTGTTCAACATGGAAGGAGGAAGCCGATGCGCCTGACCTTCCGTCGCCTTTCCACCCGACGATCCAGATGCCGCGTTTTTCCCGGTGCGCACGAACCTCGCCCCCCATAAATCACCCGTTTGCGCCCACAAGCCTTCGCCGTGTCACAAACAGAGGCATAGAGCGCCGCCAGGCAAGAAAAAAACACCGAAGCCCCCCGGCGCTCTGTGAGGAATAGGGATGTCAATGGGTCGGGTGCGGGTGGAGCAAAACCCACCTATTATGACACTCATCACATTTAGCTACACTCACCCATTATCACACATATGGGTGAATTTACACACCCGCACCCACACCCGCTGGGCACCCACTGGGTCCATCACAATATACGACATATATAAACATGATGACATTATATGAAGCAATATAATAGGATAAAATCATTGAAGTCACAAGTAGATAGTTCTAACAAGCGAAACTTCCAACTTACAGTCACACCACATCACGTAAATGTTTATAGTTCTACTTAAAAAAGTAAATAGTCACTATACTCAATACATCACATAAGCAAATATAGAATAAATACTTAAATTTAGACTTAAGATTGAAAACACCAAGTATATATTACAACATCAATCATCATAAATCTATCAAATATATTTAGTACTTAGAAAAAATAACAATATGAATTATTATTTTGAGCCTCATGGGTCACCCACGGGTTGAAATTTGCACCCGCACCCACACGCACTTAATACGAGTCGGGTCGGGTGCAGACCCATGAGTGAAATTTTACACCCACGTCCGCACTCATCGGGTGTGAAACCCGTGGGCACCCGCACCCATGGGTCTGACTGCCATCCGAAGAGACAATGGGGGCCGCGGCGAGCCTCGTGTTGTTGGCGCCGGCTACGGGCTTGAGCCTGACGGCGGCGGCCGTTTGCCTGGCCACCGGAGTAACCATCGGCGCGGGTGTGGCGGTCGCGGCGGCGGCATGGGGTGCCGGGGCAGCCGATGCTGCGTGTGACGCCCACGACGCGGTCGACAGGGCGGCCGAGGCGGTGGTGGAGTACCTGCGCGCGGCGGAGGACGCCGCCGCACGCTCGGCTCGCGACGCCCTGGAGAAGCTCGAGAGAGCCGCGGCGTTCGTCAGGGACAGAGTCGTCAGGCTCCTCTGCCGCCTGTGCGGCCGCAGGAGAGCCGCGGCGGCGAGGCGCGAGATGGGCGGCCGCGCCGCTCGACGCGCGGGCCCCGACACGTTCGCCAAGGCCGCGGCGCGCGTCTCAAGGTCCCGGCGTCTCATCGTGGGAGGAGAGGCAGCTTCGTCATCGGAGGTCGTCGTCGTTCCGCTTCCGCATGCCGCCTCCGGGCCGGCGGGAGTGTTGGCCAGGCTCGCGGCGAGAAGCGCTGCCGAGATGATGGACCTCATCCTTGAGAGCTTTGTGGCGGAGGCTGATCTGGGCGACAACATTCCTGCGGCGGCGAGGTCGTCCATCACCATCATAGTAGCCGCAACGGCCGTCTGTCTCGACGCTGTCTCGCCTATTCGTGCTGCCACCAAAGCAAAAGCCTAGGCTTCTTATTGCATTCTTACCTGCAGGTCACCGTGAAATCAGACTTTATATTATGTTGCCTCCAAGACTTGATTGTCGGGATTACTCGTTGAGCTCAGGCTGCATTTTCATTGGTTTGATCTTCTTACAGGCTATATTATGCAAAAACTCAATCGAATTACCTTTGAATCCATTTATTAGCCGTAGTACGTGGTAGAGTAATTTTAGGAAACGCAAGGACGACGCTGCTTTTGCCCGCGCATGGCGTCTCGAACTACCAACATCGTCGGCCCATTGATCGATTCATGAGCTATCACCCGGTGAGAATTGAATGGAAAATATCCGGTGCCTATATATTCCGCCGTCCAAATAAAATAAAATTCGGGTTTCAAAAAATAAAATAAAATTGCTGATTAAAAAATCACTTGTGCGTTCCCTTTGCTTGTGAAACTTGATTGACCGTGCCAATTTCTCTCATCCGCTCTCTTCCCCCAACTATCATAATCACCCACGCCCATTCTGCTCTTTCTCGACCATGTGCCAAATTGTAAATTGACAACTCACTCCCTCTCTTCTCGATGCATCACTACCACTATATAATGCACCAGTTAATTCTTTCCTAAAGACACACAACTAAATCACCCCAAGAGTCATTAGCAAATTAAGTACACCTAACTAATTGTACCAGCAAACATCTACTTTCTCTTACTCACCCACCATCCAAAGGCCCAAATTACTGCAAACATCAACTTTCTCTCACTCACCCACATCCAACGGCTCACCTCCTCCGGATCAAACCTCAGCCTTTCACCGCACCCATTGTCCTCGGACCCACAGCGCCCGCCCTACACGTGCAGCACCGCACGCGCGCGAGTTTCGTCCCCCCCCCAAGGAACACGAGGAGACACACGCGAGACGAGGAGACGCGGGCGGCGGCGAGCAGCGACAGGGACTCCGCAGATGGACGATCCAATAGTATGCCCCCTCCCTCATCCCACCCCACGTCGTAGTCATGCTCGCCCGCACCCATGCCGCCCCCTTCCCTCCCCCAGCTCGACCACAGGGCATCCGCGGACGGGTCGCGCCAGCTAGGAACGCGGTCGGGTGACGCTGCCGTGGTCCTTGGACGGGCGGTGGTGGTCACTACGTTCTGCACGGCGGCCGACGAGGTCCGTGGACGGGCCACGACGGCTGGTAAGGAGTGGCGCGGGGCGAGGCTCGGCGGCCGAGATCTGACGGTGGCGGGTGCCGCAGGGCTCTGATGGTAGCGGGAGCAGCGACGCACGCGGGAGGTGCGGCGGCGGTGAAGGACCGATTAGGCGAACCAGAGAGGGGGGAGTGAATGGGAGCCGATAAAAATTCTTCTCGAAGGAGATAGAGACTCCAACAAGATGAACACGGCTTCCAGCACACGTCTCCGACTCAACTTCCCAAGTTGGTCAAGACCACGTAGCCACTGGAGTGCTACTAGTCCTAGGAACCAACAACTCAACCAAACGTTCCAAACGCACAACGGAAACTTGCACGGCTTGCTGCCTGTGCTACACCGGTCAGACCGATGGCCTGCGCCGGTCAGACCGGTGGACAGAGCCGGTCAGGCCAGTGGCTACAGCAGCCGCACAACAAACGTTCCAGTAAGCCTCAGTGACTCCTCTAGGCCCTGGAACAAAAACCACCTCCGAAACAAAATCTGCAAGGAAGAAGAACCCCTCACAAAACCTAGCAAAACAACTCCAAACGCACCAAGAACTGACCAGCAGGACCACGGGACAAAACCACACAGACAAGGCTGTTCCCCGAGACAAATCCCAGCAAGGGCTAGCACCGGTCAGACCGGTCAAGAGCACCGGTCAGACCGGTCGCGCCTGGGCAGCTCGAGATGAACAGCGCCCGCGAGTCAACTCCTCCAAATCCAACTCCCGATCTCCCGATTCGCTACACGGATTAGCACAAGACTTTGGGGATAGTAGGAACACCTCATGGGCACTCCATAGCCAAGATTTGGTCCACCAAAACTCGTTGAATCAAGAGGAATCGAAGGATTTCCGCCAAGAACACCACGAACCCTAGAACCACGAAAACCCCAAAATTGAGCCCCTTTACTCACGGATTTGGGAGGGGAATCAAAGAGAAAAGAACCACGAGGGGTTCATGCATACATCCCCCACCAAATCCCAAAGAGAAAGGTCTCAAAACCGCCACAAGAAATTCGCCAAGAAAAGCCTCCGAAAATCACCAAAAAGGAGAAACGGGAAAGACACAACCACGCCTTGAGGAACCACGCCGAATCATCTATACATACCAAAGAGGTTCATACAAGGTCTAGCTTGCCGCCCGATCATCCTTCCCTCTCACAAGATCTCACCATGAAGCTCTCAAGCTAGTCCTATGAAAATCCTAAGGAAAATAGGAAGAGAAAATAGGAAAACCAAATGAGCTAGGGTTCCAAGAGGTGGCTGCCATCCTCTCACCACTTGGGTTATATGGAGGCAACTGAAAGACGAAAATACCCTTACTAGCTAACTAGGGATACATGCCCCTCAAGGGTGAATTCAGAAATATTTGTCTTCGCTCCATCGGACGGATGCCCAGCGACCGCAAACTTGCTTAGCCTCGACGCAAGCCTTGCGATCCCGACGCGTGTCCTCCGCTTCGAAGATTCCGGACTGCGTCGTCACACACCGGTCAGACCGGTGCTCCTCACCGGTCAGACCGGTACCCACCGGTCAGACCGGTCAGACCCACCGGTCAGACCGGTCTGGAGCTGCTGCACCTCCGTCTTCGGTTCTTCGGTCTTGGATTTGTGGATCAACCAAGGAACCCAGTAGTTTTCTGGTGAACCACTGGAAACCCCGCGAACTCGGTGTAGCCTCCGCCAATCACCTATCATGACTCGGCTCCCACGTAGTCCCGGCTCGACCTTGGTTTTGAGGCCCAACCAAGAAACCGTCCATGACTTCATCTTGCCGTTCTTGCCACCATGCGGCCCGCACTTGACCCCGCTGGCCACCGGGTCCCTCGAACCAAGCCTACTTGTCTTCTCCACACCTGGAGGCCTCGCCGGCAACGACCTTTCGCGCTTGTTCTTCACCTGCACCAACACCAGTCAAGCCGCAACCTACAGCTCCAATACTTAGCTAAGAATCAGTCCACACCACGTTGTCAATCACTCATCACACCAGGAAGCGACCATCCACCGGTCCTCGAACCACACATGGCTCTCAATCTCCCCCTTGATGAGTGCATTGACAACACACACGTTTTGGTAACCAAGAGAAGAGGAAAAGAAAAGAAACGACTAAAAGAAACGACTAAAAGAAACTCCAACAAGCAATCGAAAGACCAAGAAAAGGCAAAGAGCAAGATCACTTGAAGAAGACAAGTCTCGGACCCCTTAGGCAAGGGCAACGGCTCGACACATCCGAGATAAAACATGCTCAAGCAAAGAGCACAAACCATCAAACCAAAGCTCGAAAGTCACAAAGAGCTCCCCCTGCACACATGCAAGCTCCCCCTGAACCAATGCACCTCCCCCTGGACAAATTCATGCGAACCACACCACGAAACAGAGTAGCTGCAACAGCTCAGCTCTGACCGGTCAGACCGGTCGACACCACCGGTCAAACCGGTGCTCAACATGTGAACAGGACCAGCACTCTGACCGGTCAGACCGGTGCACAACAGAGCCCAGAAATGGCTCGAAACCACCTGAAAACCTTCTAGATGCATTCAGTAGGCCAAAACATGCTCAAACTTCTCCCCCTTGTTGACAATGCATGAATCAAGCGAAAAATGCAAAAAATGCAACCTAGAGCTTCTCAAATAGACAAAATTCAACATAGGATGCCACACATGTCCAAATGAGCAAGTTAGATACTCTATAGCTTCGTAATGACATCAACTTCATGATCACCAAGTTTCACAACCATTGGACGAAGCTAAGATAGAATTGAGCAATCTTGCGAAAATTTACCCTCTCATGAGCAAAGTCCTAAACATGATCAAAACATATCAAAAATGGCAAAGCCACACAAACTTCATGCTAGGACAACCATTCTAAGCATAAGACCATCATAAACACCCACAAGCACCTCATGTCATGTCAAAGCCACCGAGCCATGTGCCTACTTCTATATATGAGACTTCTCATTGGTAGGCATCATGCAACGGTTTAGCACCCAAAGTAAATAAAAATTAGCACATATGACATGGGAGCACATTTTCCAAGCAATTTACATTTCATTTTCAGATTTGAAATTGGTACATGAAATGTCTTTGCGACAAAAAGGAACTTATGCCCCTCCACAAGATCAAGCATGGGGGCTAAACATTCATGATGGCAAATGAGCCTTTGGCCCCATATGATCAAAATAAGCTATCCAACCACAAATTAAGCATAACCAAGCCACAAAAACATGTCAAGATCATATAAAGGCATTTACTCACAAGAGAGCATACATATGAGATTTTTGAAAAACATAGCCATCAACCATGGATATAAACAAAGATTATCAAGAGCTAAGCCAAACTAACCATAGCTTACCAAACTAGCTCACAAAGACATATATATCATTCCATGGTGAACAATGTATATAGGAGAAGTTTTTCCTAAACAATGCATATGATACAAAATGCATGCAACCTAAGATACAAAGATGCCTATACATCATGTTACATATGCCATGCCAAATACACAAAGGAAAGCTATACATATGCTACAAAGGAGCTCCCACACACCAACTCAAGAAATCAAACACACACCAAGCTCCCCCCGCAAATGAGTGAAAGTTGCTTGATCTAGGGGTTTGGTGAAAATATCGGCTAGCTGGTCATGTGTGGGTACATGGATCAAGGCTATCTTCCCTTTCTCTACATTGTCTCTCAGGAAATGATACCTCACTTCTATGTGCTTGGTTTTGGAATGGAGCACTGGGTTCTTTGCAACGCTTATGGCACTGGTGCTGTCACATTGAAGTGGGACATGGGTATACTCCTCACCAAAGTCACTCATGGTGTATGTAATCCAAAGGAGCTGAGAGCAACAACTAGCTGCGGCCACATACTCTGCATCGGTAGTGGATTGAGCAACACTCGACTGTTTGCGGGAAGACCAAGACACCAAAAAAGAACCCAAGAACTGGCAAGTCCCAGAAGTGGACTTCCTATCCAACCGACACCCGGCAAAATCCGCGTCTGAAAAACCATGAAGCGCCAAAGAAGAAGACGCAGAGTACCAAAGGCCGAAGTCGGGAGTATGACGCAAATACCTGAAAATGCGCTTGACTGCTTGCCGATGCGAAGTCCTCGGAGACGCTTGAAAACGAGCGCACAGACATATCGAGAATTGGATGTCCGGCCTCGTCGCCGTCAAGTAGAGGAGTGACCCGATCATGCTCCGGTACTCCTTCTGGTCCACGTGTTCGCCTTCCTCGTCCGCATCAAGAGCTGTAGTCGTACTCATAGGCGTCTCCATGGCCTTGGAGTCCTCCATCTTGAACTTCCTCACAATGTCCTTGGTGTACTTAGCTTGGTGCACAAATGTTCCTTCCTTTGATTACTTGATTTGTAGCCCGAGGAAGAACTGCAACTCGCCCATCATGCTCATCTCAAATTCCCTGCTCATGTCTTCTGCAAACCTTGCAACAAGAGAGTTAGACGAGCCACCAAAGACAATATCATCCACGTATACCTGCACAATCAGGATATCTCTGCCCTGCCTGAGGAGAAGCAAGGTCTGATCGACCTTCCCCATCTCAAAGCCTCGCTCAAACAGGAACCCCCTCAACCTACCATACCAAGCTCTAGGCGTCTGCTTCAACCCATACAGCGCCTTCCTCAACTTGTAAACCCGGTGGGGGTACTTCTCACTCTCAAACCCCGGTGGTTGCCTCACATACACTTCTTCCTCCAACACACCGTTCAGGAAAGCACTCTTCACATCCATCTGGTACAACTTGAACCCTTTAGCCACGGAAAAGGCTAGAAGGATCCTGATTGCCTCCAAACGAGCTACAGGAGCGAAAGTCTCCTCGTAGTCGATCCCCTCTTTCTGACTGTACCCTTGAGCAACAAGCCTTGACTTGTTTCTCACCACTTCTCCTTTCTCTCCCTCTTTATTTTTCCACACCCATTTTGTCCCAATCGGCTTACACCCTGGGGGAGGGTCAACCAACACCCAAACTTGGTTCCTCTCAAAATTCTCCAACTTCTCATGCATCGAATTAACCCAATTATGATCAGATAGCGCGTGTCCAATGTCTTTGGGCTCAAAGGTGGCAACAAAAGCAGCATGAGCGAAATGAGAATTGTTCTGAACCCTCGACCGTGTAGTGCGTTCATTCATGTCGCCGATGATTCTCGAAGCTGGGTGATCCACTTGCACTCGCCGGGGAGGTTCTCGCCTTGATGCTACCTCCCCCTCAACAGCAGCTTCGCCTTGATCTGGGTTTGTCGTCGTAGGTGTGGGAGAGGGCCCGTTCTCGATCGTCGTCGAAGTAGTAGGTACATGTTCAGCTGCGGGCACCACACCGCCATCTTCATCATCTCCATGTTCATGCTCCTCCTCCTAAAAGATCTCCTCGCCAAGTTCGTCGTCACCTGCACACTCAAAAACAAGCTGACTACGTGGCTGTGTCTCGTCGAAGGTTACCTCGCAAGTCTCCACGATTTGGTTAGTTTCAAGATTGAGCACACGAAATGCTCTAGAATGAGATGCATAACCAAAGAAAATGCCATCGACAGACCTAGCCTCGAACTTGTCCAACTTCTTCCCTTTCTTCAGAATGAAGCATTTACAACCAAAGACATGGAAGTGACTCACCTTGGGTGTGCGACCGTGCATCAACTCGTAACAGGTTTTCTTCTTGTGAACCCTGAGGTAGATCCTGTTCGACACATAGCAGGCGGTATTGACCGCCTCAGCCCAGAACCTTCTCGGAGTCCTATGCTCGTCGAGCATCGTCCGAGCCATCTCGCACAAGGTCCTATTTTTCCTTTCCACCACGCCATTCTGGGGAGACGTATACGGACTCGAAAACTGGTGTTCGAGACCCAAGTCATGGCAAAAGGTTTCGAAGCGAGAGTTTTTGAATTCCGAGCCATTGTCACTGCGGATCGCTCGTATGACATCTCCGTGCCTCTCGTTTCTTAACCTCAAGACAAGATCTCGAACAAAACCAAATGTCTCCCCTTTCTCCTCAAGAAAGAACACCCACGCATACCGAGAGTAGTCGTCCACCACAACAAGGACATACCACTTCCCACCCGCAGATCGCACACGAGCTGGGCCAACAAGGTCCACATGGAGCAGCTCGCATGGACGCTCAGTCATCACATCAGTGAGAGGCGGGTGAGAAGAGGCTACCATCTTGGCATGCCTACACGGCGCACAAACCAACTCTTTCTCAAACCTCAACCGTGGCAATCCTCGGACCAAATTGAGTTTACTCAAGCGAGACAAAAGGTCAAAGCTCAAGTGACCCAACTTCCTCTGCCACTTCCACAACTCACTCGAAGAACCAGCCAAAAAGCAACGCTCCACACCAGAAGACTGAGAGAAATCAGCTCGAAACACTTGACCCTCGGGAACGACCATGCAAACTAGGTCCCCTCGAGAATCTAAAATCCGAGAACCACCAGGCCGAAACAACACCTCAAAGCCATCCAGCAACTGGGACACGGAAAGCAAATTGAACCCCAGCGATTGAACAAGAGCAACACGCCTGAGAGTGACCTTGTCACTTACCTTGATCTCACCTTCTGATAGCACACGCCCTCGCCCATTGTCCCCAAAGGTGATGTATGTCCTGGACACCACCGGGACGAGACTTGAGAACCACCCCTTGTCCCCGGTCATATGCCTCGAGCAATCGAAGTCAATCAACCAAACGTTCCTCAAGTCTCCCACCTGAAATTCAAAAATGAGCACGTGAGTGTACAAACGACTCAGCACTGGGGTTAGTACCAAAAGAGTAAAACCAGTGCCGAGCCATTTGCTCCAAAGTGGGGTTAGCACAAACCATATCATCACACCTATCAAAGCTACCACCACGAACACCACCACGGTAACCACTACGAGGGAACCAACCCTCTCTAGCTGGAGGAGGACGAAAGCCACGAAAAGGAGACCGTGGATCGTTCCTCCTCTCCATCTCAAAGCTACGACTCCTCCCACCCTCGTATTGAGCACGAGGTGGAGAACGCCTAGCAAACTGACCACTTGCAAACTTTCCAGACCAACCACTAGAACCACGACCACCAGAACCAAACCGAGCATCCTCACGAGAACGAAAACCAACTCGCTGTCTGCCCAGACCTGCACCGGTCTGACCGGTGTAGCGCACCGGTCTGACCGGTGTAGCTCGGCCAGCAGCACCACCTGCTGCCTTCCGGTCTCCCCAAGCCGGAACCGTCCTTACAATCGTCTTGGCCCTGGGCATCTGCATACGAGGCTCAGGTACACCATTAGAGGGGTGGTACCTGTCCTTGTTAGCCCACTCTCTAGCCATTCTCTCCTCACGCTTCCTCTTGAAGCAAAACTCATCCTTGTGACCATCTCTCCCACAATACCCACAATGGAACTTCCTGGGCTGTGGCTTAGGCTTAGGTTGGGGCTGTTCACTCGGTTTCTCACCTCCCTTTGGGCTCACAAACTTCACCGGTTTTTGGAAATCATTCGTTGGGTGAGGGAATATGGGTGGATCTGGAGTAGTGTCAATTTTGTTTCTGAGATGGTTAGGCTTGGGCTCAAACTTGTTCTTGTGTCTGTTTGGTGGTGGGATAGGGATCTCTCCAACTCTCTCAACTCCCTCACCACTGTTCTCTCCAAGCTTGTCAGCCCCAAGTGCCTGACCATCATAGCGTTTGAAAGCCGCTATCATGATACCAAGCTGAGGCTCATGACCCAACAACCAGCTCATACATTTCCTCAGCTCATCATTCTCATCCTGCAAGCGATCAACATAATGCGCAAGCTCCAAATTCTTAACCGCATGCAATTCACTAGTAGAGCAAGAAGTGGGAATAGGCTCTTTTAACTTAGCCTCAAACGAAACAGTGTAAGCATGCATCTCATCAATCTTTCCATGCAAAACAGGGCAAGAAGTACAAGCACCTAGCAAAGCAGGTCTAGACTTAAGCTCAGCCACTTCAACCCTAAGCATATCTAGTTCATCACAAGTAGAAGAATGCTTATCCTTAAGAGCAGTAAGATCAGCTAGGTACACAGAGCAATCACAGCAATCAATCTCATCAGAAACCACAGGAGAAGCCTTAAGCGAATCAATCTCAAGCTTAGCATCTAGGTTCTGGGTTTCTAGCTCAGACACACGGTTCCTAGCATCTTCTAGTGAGGCCCTAAGCTCTTTCCTCATCTTCTTGGCCTCTCTAAGTATGTGATCGCGATTATCAAGCAAGTCAACCAACTCCTCATTCTCCTTGCGCAAAGAAGAGAGCTCATCACATACCTCATCCTCGGAGTCGGAGTCCGAGTCGCTCTGGTGACTCTTCTTACTGCCGGAGCTACGAGCCATGCCGCAGAAGCCATCTCCCGTGAAGCAGCTCAACCCGCTCAAGTTCTTGGATGCCTTCTTGTTCTTGCGCCGATCACCTTCATCTTCGCTGCTACTCGAGCTCGAGGAAGAGTAGGCGGAGCTGGAGTCGACGTCGCTCGCTCCGACCATCGCTCGGGCCTTCCTGCCGCGGCCGTCCTTCTTCCTCAACCGTCGCTCGTCCTTGTGCTTGTTCTTGTGCTTGTGATCGCGCCTTGATCGGTACTGGCCGTCCCTGCTCGACCGGTGCCTGTAGCCGTCCTTGTAGCCGTCCTTGTTCTCCATCTTCTCCCGGCAATCGGCGACGAAGTGTCCTGGCTTGCCGCACTGAAAGCACGTCCGTGCTGTCCTCCTCGTGTTCACCCGGTTCTCGTGCAGCCTCTCGAACCGCCTGGTCAGCAACGCCAGCTCGTCCTCTCCAAGCACGTCGAACTCCTCATCTGGCAAAGACATCAAAGAAGACAGAGAGTACATCATGGAAGATGCGTTAGCGTTAGACTTAGCTCCTTTGCCACCAACAAGAGCAAGACTATGAGAATCAGTCGGGCTCTCGATCTTGGCTGTCATACCACGGTCCAACTCAGCCGACTTGAGCTTCGAGAACAGCTCGTTCACGGTCAAGGTGCCATACTTCTCGGACTTAACGATAGCCTCAAACTTCCCGTCCCATACGGTACGATCCAACGAGTGCAAGAGCTTCACGGCTCTATCATGATCATCGTATGGGAGTACGGCCACATTGGCTCTCATGTTGTTCACAACGACCGTAAACCGCTGGAAAAGGGCATCGACGGACTCGCCGGGGAGATGAGTGAAGTTCTCGTACTCTCTCCGGTAAGTCGCGTACATCCGAGCCTGAACCTGAGCATTCCCAGCATGTGCATCCTTCAACTGCTCCCAAATCCTACAGGCTAAGTCCTCTGTCTGAACCCGATCGAATTCAGGCTGACACAGAGCACGAAACAAGTAGTCGACCGCCTTGTTGTTGGCTTCGAACATATCCCTCGATCCTGGAGCAAGGAAGTTCATCGGATGAACATAAGCTGTGTTCACCGTAACGTCCCAAAGGATCTGACCCTTTCCGCGGAGGAACGCTGCCATCCGCCTCTGCCACATCTGGTAGTTCTTCCCATCGAAGTGCGGAGGACCCGAACCCCGTTCCTGGTACGCCACCTTTGGATCTTAGACTGGTAAGAGTCAATGAAGACCCGAACCGGCTCTGATACCAATTGAAGGACCGATTAGACGAACCAGAGAGGGGGGAGTGAATGGGAGCCGATAAAAATTCTTCTCGAAGAAGATAGAGACTCCAACAAGATGAACACGGCTTCCAGCACACGTCTCCGACTCAACTTCCCAAGTTGATCAAGACCACGTAGCCACTGGAGTGCTACTAGTCCTAGGAACAAACAACTCAACCAAACGTTCCAAACGCACAGCGGAAACTTGCACGGCTTGCTGCCTGTGCTACACCGGTCAGACCGATGGCCTGCGTCGGTCAGACCGGTGGACAGAGCCGGTCAGGCCGGTGGCTACAGCAGCCGCACAACAAACGTTCCAGGAAGCCTCAGTGACTCCTCTAGGCCCTGGAACAAAACCACATCCGAAACAAAACCTGCAAGGAAGAAGAACCCCTCACAAAACCTATAAAACAACTCCAAACGCACCAAGAACTGACCAGTAGGACCACGGGACAAAACCACACGGACAAGGCTGTTCCCCGAGACAAATCACACCAAGGGCTAGCACCGGTCAGACCGGTCAAGAGCACCGGTCAGACCGGTCGCGCCTGGGCAGCTTGGGATGAACAGCGCCCGCGAGTCAACTCCTCCAAATCCAACTCCCGATCTCCCGATTCGCTCCACGGATTAGCACAAGACTTTGGGGATAGTAGGAACACCTCATGGGCACTCCATAGCCAAGATTTGGTCCACCAAAACTCGTTGAATCAAGAGGAATCGAAGGATTTCCACCAAGAACACCACGAACCCTAGAACCATGAAAACCCAAAATTGAGCCCCTTTACTCACGGATTTGGGAGGGGAATCAAAGAGAAAAGAACCACGAGGGGTTCATGCATACATCCCCCACCAAATCCTAAAGAGAAAGGTCTCAAAACCGCCACAAGAAATTCGCCAAGAAAAGCCTCCGAAAATCACCAAAAAGGAGAAACGGGAAAGACACAACCACGCCTTGAGGAACCATGCCGAATCATCTATACATACCAAAGAGGTTCATACAAGGTCTAGCTTGCCGCCCGATCATCCTTCCCTCTCACAAGATCTCACCATGAAGCTCTCAAGCTAGTCCTATGAAAATCCTAAGGAAAATAGGAAGAGAAAATAGGAAAACCAAATGAGCTAGGGTTCCAAGAGGTGGCTGCCATCCTCTCACCACTTGGGTTATATGGAGGCAACCGAAAGATGAAAATACCCTTACTAGCTAACTAGGGATACATGCCCCTCAAGGGCGAATTCGGAAATCTTTGTCTTCGCTCCATCAGACGGATGCCCAGCGACCGCAAACTTGCTTAGCCTCGACGCAAGCCTTGCGATCCCGATACGTGTCCTCCGCTTCGAAGATTCCGGACTGCATCGTCGCACACCGGTCAGACCGGTGCGCCTCACCGGTCAGACCGGTACCCACCGGTCAGACCGGTCTGGAGCTGCTGCACCTCCGTCTTCGGTTCTTCGGTCTTGACTTTGTGGATCAACCAAGGAACCCAGTGGTTTTCTGGTGAACCACTGGAAACCCCGCGAACTCGGTGTAGCCTCCGCCAATCACCACTCATGACTCGGCTCCCACGTAGTCCCGGCTCGACCTTGGTTTTGAGGCTCAACCAAGAAACCGTCCATGACTTCATCTTGCCGTTCTTGCCACCATGCGGCCCGCACTTGACCCCGCTGGCCACCGGGTCCCTCGAAGCAAGCCTACTTGTCTTCTCCACACCTGGAGGCCTCGCCGGCAACGACCTTTCGCGCTTGTTCTTCACCTGCACCAACACCAGTCAAGCCGCAACCTACAGCTCCAATACTTAGCCAAGAATCAGTCCGCAACACGTTGTCAATCACTCATCACAACAGGAAGCGACCATCCACCGGTCCTCGAACCACACATGGCTCTCAGGCGGTCTTGCACGAGGGCTCGCCGCCTCCACCCTAAGCAGCGGTAGCGACTAGCGAATGAGAAGGCGGCGAGGTCGTCAGTGGGCTCGGAGGCCTCGACGGCCACGGCCGTCGCAAGCGTGGCGGCTAGCTGCGTGCACTACTCCTGCTCATGGAGCTGCGTGTTGGCGAGCGGGCTGAGCGCCACGGACGGGGATTGCGCGGCCCCCACTGCGGTACGGGCCATGTCGACGAGCGCCGCACGCACAGATGAGTATCCCCGTCGGCGGCCACAAGCGACTGCCGACATGGCGATGGCGGCTTGCCGGGCTCCTCCACCGCGAACTCCTCTGCCACCGTGCCTCTTCCACCTCGCCGGCTATTAAGGATGCAGATTTTAGTGGGTTGACCCAAAGACCCAAAACCCAAAAGATAAAAAGTGGTGTAATTACCCATTGGGTCGACCCACTAAAACTTTGGTGTTAAGTAGTATTGAGCGTTGTGGGTTACTTGGGTAACCCAATTGCTACATAAAGGTCGCATCTCAAGCTCATCCTCTCTATGTGGGACCTACATCCAGAGTCGAACCTTGGAATTTAAAACTCCTGTTCACACTATAAATTTTTAGCGGATTTGATCGAAATTTGCTGGAGATTGCTTAATATAATAGTCCGCTACTCTGTGCAAATCGGTGAACTCAAATCTAAATGTGGGACCCACCTCCAGAGCCGGACCCTAGAATTAAAAGCTCGCGTTCACACTATAAAATTTAATCGGATTTGACCGAAATTTACTGGAGATGCTTAATATGATAGTTCGCTACTCTGTGCAAATCGGTGAACTCAAATCTATATGTGGGACCCACCTCCAGAGCCGGACCCTAGAATTAAAAGCTCGCGTTCACACTATAAAATTTCAGCAGATTTGACTGAAATTTGCTGAAGATGCTTAATATGACAGTCTGCTACTCCGTGCAACTTGATGAAGCCAAATCCTTATGTGGGGTCCACACCCAAAGTTAGACCTTAAAATTAGATAATTGAACTGATTTTGTTAGATTTGAGATAAAAAAAATGAGTAAATGATTTGAATTGATTTGGTTTTTGAAGTGTATTATAGTGTAAATGGATTGGTGTTGATTTTGGTTGACCCATGGGTAAGTGTTGTTATGAGTCAGTGTAACCCAAAACACCAAAAAAATATTAATAGGTTGTTTGGGTCAGCCACTAGTTAACCCAATGAGTACCCACTTGCATGCTTACCGGCTATGCAGGCTGGTGGAGCCACGGTGGGCGAAGGGGCTACAACCGGCGCGGGACACAACGACAGCGAGCAACGGCCGGTGCGGGTTACAACAAGCTGCGGCTGGTTTGGGTGGTCAAGAGGAAATCATCATTGCTTCCCCCAAATCGATCTCTTCTTCCTTCCCTTTGCTTGTTTTGATTTCCTTGATTGACAACCAAGCAATTAGAGTTTTGAAGAATTTGTTCTGTGATTTTTAGTCATTTATTGATGCGATATGGTTCTGCGCATGAGGTACGAGCTGGGACTGTATGCATCAGAAGCTCATCAGGGCTGCGGCGAGCTCTGTTGAAGGTCAATGGTTGAGCCTCCGTCTGCATCCTCTCACCTCCTCTCTCTTGTTTATCTCTGTCCAATACTGTTCTGCCTTTTAATTGTTATTTCAGGAGTGGAAGCAGTATAATAATTGATTATATTTACTGATTGCAAATATGTATAATTAGTAATCTCTGTATGAAGCTGTGGGTAAAATTAATAATCAGAGCACCTAAAAGTAAGAGATAGTACATGTATATGTTTAGATCTCATCACATCAGGCAAAGGCAAGCCGTAATTCACCTTGAATTTAATTTGTTTTTTTTTGCTGCAGAGATTTTTAGGGAACAAAGAAATAACACTAGAATTTGAAAAGTGACTGTATATATTTTAAGGAAAAAGCTGATGTCTAACGAATTAGGAAGGGAACACTGATACAAGCAGGTATAGCCAAAGCAGTGCAGTGGTAAATGATGTTTTTATATAAAGTTCTTATTAATTTCCCATGTGCAGTTACATTTTTGTTGAAATGCAATTTGTGCTGGACGTGGGTAAAGTTGTCTAGCAGTTACACTCAAAACTATTTTCAATGTTTCTTGGATTGATGATGCATTCATTGGTTTGGAGCTGATCCAGACCTTAATTCAGTGGATGTTGTCTTCTAACTGCTGCCCTATATCCTCAATTTGGTCTTGGCCATTCATTGTTGTTTGTTTCTTTCCAGGGCAATTTCTCTGAGGAATTGCATCTCGAGTTCATTGTGCAAGAACAATGGTTTCAGTCAAATTTCCATTTCGCTTCTGCAGGTAACAGTGTGGTTTACAACTTCTTATTACAAATTATGACTTCTGCTTAAAATTTTTACCAGTTCACGCAAAATGTTGTGATGACATTGGGAAGAATATATCCTTGAGCGACACTATTTTGGATATGCTACAGAAGGGCACAGTCCAGAAAGGTACCAAGGGCACCAAGCTTGGTGGTGGCTGGTGGCAAGTGCTGGAGAGCTCGAAAGGGAGTTGTCTTACTACTGTCCGCTCGCTTCGCCTTTAAGGGGCGGACCTCCCCCTGCAGGGCCATGCACATTCATGTACTATTAGCCTTTTAATCTTCAATTCTGCATACAAAACATGAGTTTATCATAAGTTACTGACATTTGTTTTTTTATGTCTATGTGGCCACCAGTGGGCAGTTCAAGTAGTCATGAAAAGCTCATGAGCAACTGAAAGAGGTACATGAATCGCCTTTTGTTTGTTTGATTTGTATTACCTGTACATTATTGTTAGATTCTTTGAGATTATATCGTCTCTGAATGACATTGATTTGGTGCATTTCAGTGAACTGGCAGATTAATGATGAAAAAGAGTTACCCGAAGCATTTTGTAGTTTTCAATCTGAAACATCTGCATTTTGTGAGCTTGGTTTTCTAGGGATAAGCATTAGTTACAATCTATTTCACATCTCTGTATCTCCGGCAATTGGTTTGCATGTAGTCTATAAAATTTTACACTGTTTACCTTTTTTTTCATCTGTGTTGGCTTCTCATATGTTGGCAATTTCCTTGTTGGAGTGTCTGAGAGGGCACTAGATTGGGTAGTACGTAATTTCCTTGTCTCTATGTGTTGAACTGTAGATAAATTAGGACTCCAGAATATATTTGCTATAGAACATAGTTCGTCAAAGTATCTGCTGAATATGGTTGTGTTACCACCTTCATTTGTCCATAACAACATGTTGTTTGTGTTCCTGGATGTTGCTTGAGTGCTTCAATTTTTGCTTGAGACATGCCTTGTTAAGCATGAGTATCTTTGCTTGAGACTTTTGAATCCCTTTGCATGAGACTTTTGTCATGAAAACCTTGTCGTTAGTGTCTCCATTATGTGAAGTGTCTCCATTATGTGCATGATCTTTTAATTGTCCGTAGCAACGCACGGGCATTACACTAGTACCATGGAAGGACTAGAGCAGCAATGGCGGCACATGCTTTTGACAACTTGACCTAAACCTTGAGGCTCACATTTGGACCTAAACAATTCAATAGATTGGAATGGCATTGCAAATTGAGATGAGCTTGCACATGAACTAGAGTTTGACATGGTGTTTTTTAAAGACGTGCTTAGCACGTTTTTCATTAAGAAGAGGAGAAATTTGGATACAACGGCTTAACAAAGGAACAATAACAACATAGCTAGGAGGAAAAAGGCTCAAACCTAGAAAAGACAGATTACAACATAATACGACCAAGGGAGCGGATCCCAACGAACCTAGCACGACCCCATCACAGTGCCTCCTCGAGGATTAGTGGCGCAAGCGCCACCGGTTGAAGCGCGACCCTATCATGAATACGATGATTTCTTTCTTTCCACAACAACCAAATTACAAAAAGGGTGAGAGAGTCAAACTCTTTGCGCTGAAATTTGGGAACCCGTTTCCTGGCATCCAACAACCACCACTCGGAGAAAAGGCATCTCCACCCGTGGCGTCCAATCTTGTAGGCCGAAGTAACACGAAATCCAGAACCACATTTCGTGACCATAGACACATCCGACAAGCAAGTGATCCAAGGTTTCGACCTCCTACGCACACAGAGCGCAGTCATCCCTATCCCGCGGGCCACACCGACGCAGTCTGTTCGAGGTCCAACAATGACCATGTAACACTAGCCAACCAAAGCAGCGGCACCTTCCGGGTGCCTGAATCTTCAAGAGGCGATCCACACCCGCAAGGTTGGTTCTCCCCACTAAGCCTGGCAAAATACCCGATACCCATTACCCGTACCCAAATTACCCGAACTCGAGGTACCCGATCCCAAATTCGGATAGCGATTTTGATTATCCGAAATTAGTTTGGGTAATTTGGGTAATACACTCCGGTACCCGAACTACCCAATCTACCCGAAGTTTGCCATTTTCTTTGTATTTTATCTCGTGTTGTTAGTTGAACACTTGAAATTATTACTTTATTAGAATATAATCCTCTCTCGGTTTGAACAAGTGACTATAATATATTATTCTCCACAAATTATTGTTGAAACTCTACACAAAGGTAGATTTATTGGACGACCACACTCACTATCCGGGCAAAGGCAATATCCCTCACCCAGCGTCTTCCCTGCGTCGCGTCCCGAACCGTATGGGACCTCCTAGTATGAGGAGGAACCACATCCCAGAGATCTAGGGCTAGCAAACGTATAGAATAACCGTTTAACCAGCGATCCATCCAGAAGAGAGTGCGGGACCCATCCCCCACTTGCACCGTTATTGAGGTGTCAAAGAATTCTTGTGCCGACTTGTCGACCTGAAAATTGTACCCCGACCAAGTTTTGTCCATGTCCACCCGTGCCACCCATAACCAGCGATAGCCGTAACGCAAAACCCATGAGCTGTAGGTCTGGGATGCTAAGGCCGCCCAACTGTTTTGGGCAAGCCGCATTGACCTAAGTGATGACGTATTTTCCACCCACGACGACCTCCTTGACATGGTGTTGGACCCAGGAAGACGTGGTTGGAGCTATCGTCTTGCATGAACTAGATGTTGATTCCTATATTTATGATTGCTTCTTGTTCTGACTTAGTTTTTTTAATTTTGCCATGATACCTGCAAAATAACAAGGAAATGGAGCAGTTTTAGGAGGGTAGGTGAATTTCTTACACTTATTTGCTCAGAAGAAGGAAAGTTTTCCGCATTTGTCTTTGTTTTTAGAGACGGATTCTTGAGCAATTTTATTTGTATTTTAGATGTTGCAAATAAGCAAGATGTGTGTGGACCTATGGGGGCATTGTTGGTGGAGTAGCCGAGTGGGAGGTAATGCTAGTGCATATCGGGTATGTTATCATATGTCAGTTTTTCTATTCTCATTCCTCCAAAGTATGATTTTTCCCTTGTTGACAAAAATTGCATTGAACAACCACTTGAATGACTCAAAATGTCTCATCATATACATCAAAGCTGCACAAAAAACCATAGTTTATCTAAACTGACTGAAACCTACAAACATACCAAATGACATGTATTCTTTGTTAGTTTCAAAGGTAGTGTTGAATGTGATTATATCACTGCAGTGACAATCCACAATAATCATCGTTGCATCAGCCCAAAATATATTGGCGATCTGTTTATCATAATGCATTGCAAGTGCATACTGAAATGAGGGATTCTCCTCAAATTGAGCTTGGAAATATTTTAGCAAACTTCCAGCCTCACCATATATACAACACCTCTCTTTGGCATTTAGTACGAAGGTAATTCTTATGATCACAATAGGTGTACCCGAGGTTAGCTGATCCACTAACATATCGACCAAGAAACTCATGGGCAGCTTTTTAGGTATAATTTTGGAAACATTGACCACTTCAATATCAATGTTTGAAGCTTAGAAATGTTTCTCTGTGATGACATTAGCTGCCAAGTTTGTGCAGTTTGAAGAATTTGGTTGTGTTCAACAAATAAATCATGCACCTTGTAGCTCCCATTTTCTCTTTCAAAAGTAATGGCCATGCAAATTCAGACTACTTGATGTTACCAATCCATCAAGATCACTCTTGTTTGTGTAAGATTTTCTGACATAAAAACCTATGCAATCTCTATATGTCACCTAGAAATTCTAAGTTTCATTGAAACTACTGAATGATATACCAAATTGTGGAATCTAAAAAGAAATTGCCGCTCTCTTTGTACAATTATGGATAATACCGTTAGAACTACTTCTTATCAGATTATAATTCTAACTCTATAATCATATATATACTTATAAAGCAATCAAATACTAAGCAAGATCATTGGATTATCTAATTAACATAGAAGCTTTTTAGAGCATGAACCTTGCAGGTATTTCCTCGAACATATGAGGGGCGTTATCCATGACAACATGCCTAGCAATCACTTGTTGGTATGCTATGCACCGAGGGAGAAGACACAAGAGTGTGTGTGTGTGTGGTGGTGGGGGGGGGGGGGGACTAGGCACGATGCCTTCGTCGTCATGTAAGTCTTGCTCGGTTGCCACGCAGACGTTGTGGCACCTCCACAAGCGGTGCACTGAGGGTGCGAGAGGACATATGCTTTGACACGTGCATGTGGAGACGCAATGCCAGTGGCTCTATCGATCGTGGGAAGAGGATTTGTTGTGCGGCAGCTCGCCGACCTCTCACACAGTCACTGACCTTGACTCTCGGGAAATACGGAAATGGTGCAAGCATTTGTTTTTGTCCCTCGAGATAGCGCGAGTCATACATCTTCCTCCAACAAGCATAAGTCTCTACTTGCAAATGGTCGGGCCCTTAGATTTTTTCGTGATGCTAAGATCGCAAGACTACCAAAGTTCAGAACTCTTTCACATTTTACTTGATCTAAAGTGTTCGGAAGTTAGCAGTGGATGTCTAAAAATGAGAACTGCTTCTGTACTCCTCCTTCTGTCACAAGAATCTTAAAGCAATCCACAATTAATTAATTAATTTTAAATTATTTTTCACCAGAGTCTCAAATGGATCCAGCCCTCTTAAGGTCCAGACCATGTCCAGATTCTTTTATTCTGGTGTCATTCAATTCATGGAGGGTGGCAGCTCTCAAAACGATGGCGATGCCACAAGCACTGCCTTGGACCGAGGTGGCGACAATCCACGAAGGCAAAAGCCGATGACATGCTTTTCCTAATAGAGACGCTATCGTGAGAAGGTCCTTTGGCACTATTCTATTTTGTGTGAGGAATTCTCGCACCTCTTCCTAATGTATGTTTGCTGCTGTCATGTTGGTGGTCATCCAACACCACCGCGATGTGGCGAGATAGCACCCTTTGAATGCATCATGGCCGCCATCACATCCTCCAACACCGGCAAGGAGGTGAACATAGTGGATGTCATAGAATCCTGGAGAGTCCATGACGCGTATCCCAAATCATGTGATCTCATCTAGGCCTTGTCTTTGGAGTCCATGTTAATGAAACAACCCCATGGCCATTCAGGTTCTGATGTCTGGCTCAACGAAGCCGATGTAGTCATGCGCCCATGCAGCATCTAGGCATAACTTCCAAGCATTACCCTTTCCTGAGTTTGAATGCTAATGCAGACCATATTGATCATACACATTCATACTTATGTATCTATGCATTGTTAAGTACTAATCATAATTATGTTGAAATGAATTCTTGGACTAAAAATTATCATCTGTATTCCTTTTAAGATATTAATGTCTATATCTGAATCAAACATTCATTTTCTTATTTTTATTAGCTATTTTTTTAGGACCTTTCATTAAAATGACACTATTGAGAATGAATTTGTAGCTTGCTATTTAGATACATCGTTTGAAGATTGTTGCACCTCAGCAACAGAGCCAAATGTTAAATTATGAATTTACCATTGTATGATTCTGTTCATCACCATCAAAGCAGTTTTCCACTTTTTCGTATACGATGATGGTTGCAAGTAATCCTGCTACTTCTCTAGTACACCACGGGCTGGGCACCATGAAGCACGATGAACATAACGGAGGCAACCATCCGCAGTGGAGCTTTGCAGCCATCAGACATCGCTGATGTGCAACTCACGACAGTTAGCTCGGCGACTTACAAACGGTAATGCGCATAAAGGGGATCGAGAGCTGAGAAGATAATGTGGGAAACTGGGTACGTACTGGTAATGGGCTGGATGCTGATAGGGCAAGACCCATTTGAGACTAATTGAAAATAATTAATTAATTGGTGGGTTGCTTTAAAATTCGTTTCAAAATTTTTATAAAGGAGTATCGAAGTAATTCTCCTAAAAAACTAGTAAGTTGAGATAGTTAATAAATGCATACAAATTCAAAAAGTTAAGAAAGAGAGTTGCTATCTAAAATTATAGTAAGTACATAAAATTACTTGGTGCCTAAACTTTTAGATTTCATCATGTTAGCTATAACAAAATCCGTCTTTTGCATGTTTTAAATTATATTATGCGGGTTGGACTGAAATAGAGGAGTTTTTGTGTGCGCGTGGTGGGGAATTAAGCAACAATGCGGGAGTAGAGGGAAGCACCATGGGCAAAGGCTCGAGAGAAACAACGGCACTGAATTCGTTCACATTGGAATCTATGACAATAACGCGGGTGATGGGGAACAAGAGCAAGAAGCAGATCAGCAACCAGTTGCCTATGAAAGCAACGAGATACAACAAGAGGAGGTATAATATGGATGATGACTTTCAAGATTTGACATCATTCACGACTTCTCATATATTAATAATAGTTTATCCATTTTCCAGGTTCCTTCTTCGAGCAAGAGCAGTAAAAAGTCTCAAAGGAAACGCGGCCCAAAGAAGAAGCTAGAGGGTCGTTTCATCATGACAGAAGTCGCTGAATCAGGGAGACCACTTGCTCCAGAAGAAAATGTGATGAAATTGGTCAACCACATTGGTTTTATTGTCAGGGATAACATCCCCATAAGCATTCCGTACTGGAGAGCTTCTGAAGCTCCCGATTACGAAGATGGGGATGATGAGGCACCGCCGGAGGTGCGGGGAGATGTGGTTGCGGACACAGACAAGGACATGATATGGGAGCAGATCACAGAACACTTTACATTCCCAGATGAAGCAAACTTGGCTAACATCAGATATTGGGCGATGCAAAAGGCTGCAAATGCCTTTCAGTCGTACAAGAAGCGCGTCTGACCGCAGAGTACATCAAGACTGGGCTTACACCGGAGTTCACGAAGAAGGGATTGGCCAAGTTAAGAGATCACTGGGATGCCTTTGTGCAACACAAGGAATCGACAGAGGCCAAGAAGTTGACAGAAACCAACACCGCCAACGCCAAGAAGAAGAAAGAATTTCACAAGCTCGGACCGGGAGGTTACAAGAAGGCCATTCCCAAATGGGATCAGAATGAACAAGATATAATGGCTAAAGGAATCATACCGGCAACTCTAGATTGGCCCGAGCGAGCAAAGCATTACTATTTTGCACATGGTGGCAAACTGAATCCAGAAGATGGAACATTACTGCCGAGCGATCAATTAAGAGAGACAGCTGGAAGGCTTGTTGATTTAATAAGGCGTACAGCGGAAGGATCTTTCCTGCCTGATCGAGAGAATGACGAGCTTACTATGGCACTAGGTACCAGAGAACACGGTGGACGTTGCAGAGGCAAGGGTGTCATATCATGGAAAGAAGCATTCCTGCAGCACATTGATTCGTATAGAAGTCGCAAAAGAACTAAGGACCAACAAGCACGTGAGATACGAGAGCTGCAATAGCGTGTCAGTATGCATGAGGCGAAAATGGCGGAAGTCATCGATCAACGTGTGGCGCTCGCTCTTAGCAAGCACTCAACAAGTCAGCAAGCACCTGCAGCATCAGGGCCTCATGATGAAATGAGCCCATCTAGTAAGCGTAAGAGCAGCGTCGCTTCCACGGAAGCAGCCCCAGCGGCCACGGATGCAGGCGCCCCTGCTGTCGAGGAGCGACGACCCCACTACCCCGTGGATGACATCACTGTGAGGTCCACATGTGAACTTCTGACTAAAGTAAGAAACAAGATGCTTGTGGTGGCTTACGGTATTGCTGAGGTACCGACACCAGGGGAAACATTTATGGAGTACCCCCTTACGAGTATAACTGCCGATTTAGCCAAAGTCTTTGTGGACCGAGTGGTTGACTCTTGGGATGACTTAGAACTGGAACCAGAAGGACCTTATGGGGAAGAGACCCTACGAGAAGCGGTGCACTGTTGCATTTTGTGGCCGAAGGATCACATAAGGATAACACAACAGCCCGTGGAAGCATCATCTCCTGCACGATACGCCGTGCCGGGAGCACAAGACTCGCCAGGTAGAAGGGAACGCAGCAGCAGTCCCGAACATCCAGCAGGTGACAGGGATCCAAGCGTGAGTCCAACTCCTCCTGCCGTAAGGGTTCCAAACGAAGACCTCCTCCTCCTCCTCCTCCACGTCCAAAGAAGCAGAAGATAGTCAAGACTCCAGAGAAAAAATCTTACGAGAAGACTTCGGAGGAACTGGATGCGATAGTGGCCAAATAAGTGCATGATCATTTTCATGGCCCGAAGCCTCCACCTGAGAAAAAAACTGACATGGTTAAATTTAAGCGTTTCCTGGCAGGCAAGGAGAAAGAGAAATTGAGAGTGACAGTGCCTCCTCCGTTGTCTGACTACGATCGCGCGTCAGTCAAGATCAACAAGAAGAAACAGAAAGTTTGGTCAACTGTTGCACAACTAGGAACCCAATCGAAGCAATCCATCTCGCCCCTCAAAGTTATTTCAACCAAGGACCAGGAATTGCTTCTATTTGGTGCAGATGCTGGAATCACACCTGGTCAAATTCTAGGGACTGAAGAGTTAGAAATTCATCGAGGGCCACAAAGACGTCGATATGTGCATGGTGAGCCGCTTCTGTGGGAGCGATTGTTGGTCGATCTTCCAACTAGAATGTACGAGTTCCACAATTGGTACATGGAAGAGTCAAGAAACAACGAGACCGGTATGCTCGAAGTTAGAATTGGAGAGGAACATTTTTTCTAAGGTACAAGCACTTTCCTTGTGCCTTTCGAAGAGTTCCATATGCTATTCAATCAAGATGCACTCGACTACACATTAATGACTTGCTGGACGCTGTAAGTCTTTATTTTACTATAAGCTTAAAATTATCGCTGTAGCCTTACTACCGTATGTCTGATCTCCTCATTTGTATCATACAGCATGGAGATGCAATCTTGCCAGAAGCAAGGAATCATGGACATCAGCTTCATGGATCCTATGCAAATAAATGAGGCAAATGTGGATGATCAGGCAACAGATACAGTGGTTCATTTGTATAAGTTTCTGGACAGGCAACAGGACAAGACTATGATACTTTTGCCGTACAACTGCCAGTGAGCAACCTGTTTCACATATCTATTTATTTATTTTCTGAATTACACTAAATATTACAATATACTTATATACTTGTATATGTAATGGTAGCTTCCACTGGATTCTCTTTGTTATCTATCCAAAGACGGGCCACGTCTGGGTCTATGACTCTATTGGCGGATATAAAGACTGGTATATTTCTCTCCTCGAACAGTTGAACCTAGCATGGGATATGCTCTTCGTACAGTACAAAGGGAAATTCAAAGAGAAACTTACATACCTCCATGACGTCGAGGTACGTCTTTTTGTTCTTCGATCTCATGTCACTTCTTCTCTGAATACAAGAAATCATATTTATTAACTTTGTTCCCAAATATGTGCAGTGCATGAAGCAGCCGAAGGGTACCAATCTATGCCCATACTATGTATGTGAGTTCATGCATACCTTTGCAAGTAACTACTTGGGTGGAAGCCGCCAGCGAGCGGTGCGTACTTATCCCTAGTTCTTAATTTTTATATACTTTGTTCTACCAATAATACTTATGAAATTAATAACTTCTTCTCTAGATTGATCGCATAAAGAAAGGATTTCTCGAGACAGAAAAAATCCGGCTAATTCAAGAATAATTGTGCGGATTTCTTCTAGACGAGGTGATCAATCCAGGGGAGAGTTTTTTTCCGGTGCATCAAGGTTCACAAGGACCACTGACGCCACTTCAGGTCCTAGCATTGAAACTGGCCAGAAAAACGAGGAGGAGAAGGAGAAGGAGAAGGAGAAGGCTCACAATGAGAAGGAGGAGGAGAAGGAGAAGGAGAAGGAGAAGGAGAAGGAGAAAGCCGACAATGAAAAGGAGAAGGTGAAGGAGAAGCCGAAGGAAATTCCTTCTAGGGTCAGTACTAGGAGTCAGCAACGACGAGAAGGATCTTCAAGCAAACGATCTTAGAAGGATCCAAACTTTAATCTTCTCTGACAATTGATTTGTTGTAAATATTTTTATCGTATTTTCATATGCACAATATGCTTATATATATGTAATATATGTTGTATGCAATCTATACGCTTCGCATTAGGATAAGCATATTAGTATACGTATACCAAACACATACGAAAAGCATATTAGTATACGTATACCAAACAAATACGATTGGATTAGAAATAAAGAAACTGAATAGAAAATTAAAAATTAAAAAAACATTAGTACCGGCTCGTGTTAGCAACCGGTACAGATGTGAGCCCACATCTGTACCGGCTGGTAACACGGTCCGGCACAAATGTGGCCGCCCACATTAGTACCGGCTGGTAACACGGTCCGGCACTAATGTGGCCACCCACATTAGTACCGGGTCACACGACCCGGCACTAATGTGGGCGGCCACATTAGTGCCGCCTTAGCTGTACCTAGGGTTGAAAACGGACGGGATAAATCCCGTACCGTCCCGTCCCGTTTCCCGTATTTGACCCGCCCGTTTTCGTATTTACGGACAAATGCGGTAATGGGACGGGAAGCGGTTAAGGGTCTATCCCGCCCATTTTTGCGGGATCCCGTTTTTAGCCGGGATGAACCTGTTTTTATCCCGTATTAGATAAATACGGGACGAACTTAATATGTATTAGTATGTACTTATAACTTTTTTATGTACTAAAGATCATTGTACCATATGTTTCATGAAAGATCACTAGTCTAAGTGTCCTTAAAGGTTCCAAAACGTAGTTGGCAACTATCAAAACAACAAAATCAACAATGTCAAGTGCATACATATCAAAGTATAAGTTCTCGCTTAACTAACCGATCCCGCCCGTTTTCGTATTACCGTTCATCCCGCTCCTGCTCCCGTTCCCGACTATTCCGGAACCGGTCCCGTTTTCGGTGATAAAATGTGGTAACAGAAACGGAAGAGGGGGTTTCCCGCCCGTTCCCGTCCGTTTTCATCCCTAGCTGTACCGGGTGGCCACCCGGCACTAATGTGGGTTGCCACCCGGTACAGATGCCCCTTTCCCTAGTAGTGGTCAATAGTAGAAAACTTTTTTAAAAAAATTGCTATAAAAAATGGGTGGAGGGAGCTATCACCTAGTTTCCTATTTGCATTGCATCCTTGAAAATATGGTGCCTATATAACACATTGATACTCTAGAAGTTTCTAATGCAAATCATGGCATTAGGAGATGTCCAAAATATCAAGTGACAGATGCCAAAACGCTCGAGCATGCTATGTGTTTCTAAAAAAAAAATCAAGATGTCATAGAAGGCTTTAGCATCTTAATAACTTTTATTACGTCATCAATATAAAAAATTACGCAAAAAGTGGGCGTAACTCATGTGTGAATTAACCGTAATCTCAATACAAACTAGTATAAGATATAAAAGAAATTCAGGTGTCATGGGTTTTTATAAATGATTAATTTTTGCTTACCCCGTATATTAATTGATTGACATAAATCACAAATGTTGGGACAAACATAAGAGAACAAAATTTGGATATTGGAGCCCTCTAAACACTCAATTGAAATTTACCTTTTCCTTTAAAAAGTATACAATAGCAGCATAACCTTTGAGCTGCTATGAGCAACACAACTAGAGTCGAATGGACCAATTCACCTGGGTTTTGGACGAAGGCACGAAGCCGATGCGCCCAACGCCTGGGCCCAGCGACTCCTCGTACGCGCCGGCGCCTGCTAGAGGTTTGCGCACCCATTCCCACCCCGACGCCGTGTGAATTGTGATGCCGCGTTTTCCGAGTGCACACGCGAAGCTCGCTATAAATCACCCGCTTGCGCCTCCCTACGGTTTCGCCGCGTCAGCGTCAGCGTCAGTGCGTCACCACCAACAGGGCGCTACGAACAAGCGACGATGGGGGCCGGGTCGAGCGTCGCTTCATCACTGGCGCCCATGGGCATGGCGGCCGCAGCGATCGTCTGCCCGCCGGCCGGCCTGGCCGCTGGAGCAATCTTCGGCGTGGGGGTGGCAGTTGGGGCGGCAGCATGGGGGCCAACGACGACTGACGCTTCTCCTGCTCTCGACGCCCTGGACGCGGTCGACAGCGCGGCCGAGGCGGTGACGGCGTACCTGCGCGCGGCGAAGGACGCCGCGTGCTCGGCCGCCGACTGGGCCTTGGAGAAGCTCGAGCAAGCCGCGGCGTCCCTGGTAGACAGAGTCGTCGCGCTCCTGCGCCGCCTGCGCGGCCGCAAGGAAGCCGCGGCGGCGAGGCGCGACACGGACCGTGCCGTTCGAGCTCATCAACAATACACATGCCTCGACGTGTTCGCCGAGGCCGCGGCGCGCGTCGCTAGGTCCCGCCGTCGCATCATGGATGCTAAATTGCTAATGCCGGAGGAGCGTCGGCATTAGTAGTGCGACGTCTGGGATCGGCCTCCGACTCCGACGCGGCCAGGCTCACGGCCAGAAGCGCCGCGGAGATGATGGTTCTCATCCTCGAGGCCTTCGTGGCAGAGGCCGGTCTGGGCGACAACATCCGCCGGCGGCCAGGTCCTTTATCACCGTCATAGCAGTCGCGATGGTCGTCTGCCTCGACATTGTTGTCTCGCTTACTGCCGCTGAGTAGGCTTTATATCACCTGCAGCATGCAGGCTCACCGTGAAATCACCCATTTCACCCTTCATATTGTCGCGTCAAATCAGATTTTATAAGTTTATTACAATGCTTATTATGAAGTTGAATTATTGATGTGTGTGCGCGTTGCCGCTACCAACTATTGCGTCAACATTTTATAGGAAACTAGCAACATGCCCGTGCGTTGCTACGGTGAATTATTAGTTGTAATTTCTATACTTTAGTCATATCGCTCATATACAAATTGACAAATATCTAATAAATATTTAATACTTTATATCTTTTTTCACATAAAAAAATAAATATGGGCTCTTTCTATTTTACCCTACATCAATTTCAGGTGCACTATAAAGAGACACAAATTCGTATCTTTCATTGCATCAAAATCATTTCCATTGTTTATGATATTATATTTACCCAATTTCATAAACAAATTTTATTATTTTTCTAGCAAAATGCTCGTGTCTTGCTACGGTGAAATGCTAATTGTATTTATGAACCTCGTTGCTTTTTTCTGTTTCTATTGCTATACTTCTATTGCACTGAGTGATCTCTACACATTTGCTAAGAAGCCAATAAAATTTTCGCTTAACATATTTTCTTATACTCAAATTATCATTCATTTCTAACTCTTTTTTAGCAAGAGGTTTGTTAGACATACAAAAATATATATACTGATATTGCACCATACAACACGACCACATCTATAAGTGTACTCTCTTATTGAGTTGATGATGTTATGTTTCATATATATATGGTTCATCCTAACCTAGCAAGTACAACAGGTAGTAGCGGAGTGTACCGTACATACGCTAGCTAGTAGGTGTGAATCTATTTCTCATTGCAAATAAGTAATGTATGTCCAGTCCGCAATAATACAACATTAACATGCAACATTTTAATCATCTTGTATAAATTTGTACTTGAGTATATTAGAATCTCCAAAGTTCTTTTCAAACCGACAAATGATCCTTAAATTTCAAAAAATAAACATGTAGAAGAACGTAAGGGCGTGTGTGGATGCATATGTAGCAGCAGTCCTTTTTACCCCCTAGACCATGGTCTGAGTCCACATTTCCTCCCGAGACTATGAAACCCTCCATTTGACACCTGGATCTTCCAAAACCAGACACGTGACCACCCGAACCCGAAACCACCCTGGTTTTGTTCGACGTTCTCCTCCTCTCTTTTCTTTGCCCATACAGTGATGCTTGCCGCCTGCTACTTTTATGCTAATTACAGTTGCAAGAAGCGAAGAACCTCACGAAATCAAGAAATCATGACCAAAGCTCGCAAGCAGCAAAGCACAATCCATACTCCATGCGCGCATGGACCGGCTCTTGGCCTCGTCGTTCATGGCCTTTGCACACAAGCCCGTACATCCAGGCCAGAGGCCAGAGCCCGTGTCCATAGAGATGCGGATGGGGACCACAGACGACGCGAAGCCGATACGAAGGCTAGCCCTGGGCATTCGGTTCTAACTGAACCGATCGGTTCGGTTCCTCGGTTCCCAAGAAATGAAGACCGATCGGTTCTTTTCAAAAGCCGGAACCGCACAAATTCGGTTTCGGTTAGTTCGGTTCGGTTCCGGTTATAACCGAGCTAACCGAAGATAATACATTCACATTTTTTTACATTTTCCCAACAACAGGAAATACAAAACCAAAAATGCAAAAAAACAATTTCACGCGCATGCCGAGCCGCCGGGCATGCCTCCACTGCTTCACCCTTCGCTGGAGGCAGAGCCGCCGCCCTTGTAGCTGGAGGGAGGGAGGAGACGCCGCCGGATTGAGGAAGGGAGGAGGGGGCCGCCCTGCGCCGCCACCGGCTGGAGACTTGAGTTGGGGGACGACGGCGCGCGCCGGATCTGAGGAACGAAGGTGGAGAGGAGCCACCTGCCACCGGATTTGAGGAAGGGAGGGACGGAGGTGTAGCCCGCCGCCGGATTTAAGAGTCAGAGCTCAGAGGAGGGGAGGAGTCGGGCAGCCATAGCTGGCGGGGCGACGGCAGGGAGGCGAAGGCGCTCATCTGCTGCTGCTTGGAGGCGGCGGCGTCGGGGAGGCGCAGGCGCGCAGCTTGGAGGCGGCGGTGGCGGGGAGGTGTAGGCGCGCAGCTTGGAGGCGGCGACGGCGTGTAGCGTGGCTGCGTGGGAGGGAGGGAGAGGAAATGATTTAGGGTTAGGGTTGTGGGCCGGCGGAGAGCTTTATATCTATGGAGAGGTGGGGTTATCAGGAGTTGGGCCAGTGCTACATGGGCCACCTTGGTCTGAAAATGAATGATTCGATTTAGTGTTCGGTTCTTTTGGTTAACCGGGAACCGAACCGAACTAACTGAGGGAATTCGGTTCCTGAGAAACAGGAACCGAACAGGGAACCGATTTTGTCGGTTCCGGTTCCTTCGGTTCCGGTTCCCGGTTCTTCGGTTTCGGTTCCCGGTTCTTTGTGCCTAGGGCTAACGAAGGCCGCAACCCGGTGCCATCAAGCATCAGCAGTAGCCGAAGAAGCTGCAGATCGGAGCGAGCAATTCGGTCGTGTTCGGCCGTTTGGGTCGGCTAGAGTAGGATTGTAGGAAGAGGCACAGAATTTTGTCGAGCGCCGCTTAGCTCGCGTCTCGCACTCTCGCCTAATTCGCTCGCCCGAGGTTTTAATATAGCATGTCCGCCGCGCCGCGTTCTCTTTTCCAAAACATGCGCAAGGATCAGCGAAATCACCGAAGCAGGAGCGGTGGCAGAGGCGAGCCCTGAGCATGCTTCTGCGTGGGAGGTGGCCTGGGGACGGCCGCCGTGAGACGCGATGCCACGGTGGCGCCGTCGTGGTCGACTGAGAATTCCCTCTACGACGGACGGCAACGAGTCCGCCTCTGCGCCTCAAACACAGACAAGTGGGCTTGTGACACGTCAGAACAGAGACGTGGCCATGACTTGCCGCCGGCTCGGACCAAACCTGGCTTGAATCAGGTCAGGGATGTTACGTATCCGGTTTCATGACCTCGAGGAGGTATAAAACGGACAGTTTTTCAGCCGCGGGTGAAAATATGGACTCAGCGCATGATCTAGGGAGGTAAAAAGGACCTTTTCTTTTTTACGGGTTGGGTGGGGCTCGGATCCCCGGTTCTTGTTGGGTATCAGTTCTTCGGTTCGTGGGGTGGATGGCGGGTTTTCTCAGTTTGGTACCTTCTGAAGCGGTTGAGGCCTTTTTCTCGCGGTTCGGCACCCTCTGCGTCGGTTCACCCGGTTTTTTTGCCAGTTCCCTATTGATGGACGAAAATTATGGGCAGAAAACAATCCTTGCTTTAATATTAGGTGAAGATTAATGTGCCATCAGTCCTTCCGCACCGTGTCCTGCACCTAGCATGTAAGTCCATTGATCAGGCACGACGGCTCGTCGCCCGCGCGCATGCGCGCCTTGCTCTCCCCCGTGCACCCCGCACTGGTAGAGAGGCGACCTTTGATCCATCTCTTTTATCCCGGTTGAACTTTGGAGCCGGGACAAAAAGATTTAAGACGATGTGACCCGTAAAGACTGTTGGCGCCCCCACCCTTTAGTCTCGGGTGGTAAAAACACCCGAGACTAAAGAACATGCGCCCAACAGCTCTCTACCTCCAATTATTAACGCAGAGCTTTATTCTCGGGTGGGGTTTCCACCCGAGACTAAAAGGAACCTTTAGTCTCGGGTGGAAACCCCACCCGAGACTAAAGCATCTGACCACCGACGCCCGCTAAAAAAAACCCACCGATGCCCCCATTCCCTTCTCTCTCCTCCCTTGTCTTTTCTCTCAGCCGGTCATCTCCTCTACTATCTCTACTCGATCTCTCTGCTCTATCTCATCCCCTTCCTTCCCCTTCGCAGGTCACGCAGCGGCGCGGGAGGCCTGCTCTGGCGGGAACGCGGTGGCGCGGGAGGCCAGCTCCGGCGGGCACGCGGCGGCGCGGGCTGCCTCGGCTCCGACAGCGCGCGGCCTCCCGCGGCCGGCGGTGCGGGTGCCCCAGCTCCGACGGCACGGCCTCCCGCAGCCAGCGGCGGGGGCTGCCCCGGATCGGACGGGTGCGCGGCCTCCCGCGGCCGGAGGCGGGGGCTGCCCCAGATCCGACGGGCGCGCGGCCTCCCGCGACCGGCGGGCGGCGGCCCCGTCCCGGCGAGCGCGCGGCGGCCTCGGCGGACGGGCGCGCTGCCCTGGCGGGCGGGCGGCTTTTGTAGAGTAAGTTTTTTTTTTGATTTTTTTGGATGAATCGAATTGGGAATCCAGTTGAACTCATTCGTTGTGATGAATCTTGTGAACTTGTGCTCTGTAATTTCTGATGAATCTTGTGAACTTGTGCTCTGCAATTTGCTTATGTAACTCTTGTGTGTTGTATGATGATGAGATGAACATGTGTGATTTGTATGATTTGATTCGATTTGGATATATGGTGAATGCAATTGAACTTTTCTAGTTCTTACACTTGTGCTCGAGCTGTTCATAATTTGAGCTCGAGTTGATGGAGATGGAGATGGAGATGGAAGAAGATGAGGGACGAGAGATGAGGGATGGGGGGACGCAGGGGATTGGGGGCGGGGACAGGGCGTAGGTGGCTTTTTTTTGTTTTTTTCGAAACCCTTTACTCTCGGGTGGTGTTACCACCCGAGATAAAAGGGGGGTCTTTTGTCTCTAGATATTAGTCTCGGTTGGTCTTTAGAGATATATTGCTCTTACCAACCGGGACTAAATGTCCCTTCTCCACCAGTGCCGCCACGGCCTGCTTCGCTCCCCGCAACGCGAACCCCGACAGGTCCATGAGCAGCGCCATGACCCCGACATAGTCCCTCGCCAGCGGCGGATCCAGCGGTGGGTAGGGGGCCTGGAGCCCCCCTACCACCCTGGATCCCATGGTAATTCATCCAAGTTTTTCATAAAAATTTTGAGGAGAAAGAGGAAGAAGAAGAGGAAGGAGAGCCCCCTACCACCCAATCCTGAATTCGCCACTGTCCCTCGCGAACGCCTCCTGTGACTCGACGGTGAAGTACGGGCCCACGAACACCGTCTGCGACGTCTCCAGGTTCATGTCGCGGCAGGGCACCCGGAGGTGGAACTTGGAAGGGTGCGTGGTCGCAGGTCGCTCCAGTGGCGAAGCCACCTCTGGAGGTGGGCGAGGATGACGCGCTGCTGGATGGCGACGTAGGTGGAGAGCGCGTGGGGTGTGAAGTTGGGCGCGATCCGGCGGCAGAGCTTCTTGTGCTCTTCGTCAGATATGTAGATGAGGTTGTAGTTTCCGAAGAGCTTCTTGCTGAAGGGGTGGCTGATGAAGTGGAACGCGTCGGAGCGGACGTTGGCGAGCACGCGGTGGCTCAACTCCATGTCACGTATAAACACCACGAACGTCCCGAGGAAGTAGTCCGCCGACAGACAGGCCGAAATGCGACTCGGGGACTCCCTTGGCTGGGATTAAGCCAGTGTAAAAACTTCTGTGTATTGATTTCTACTAGCAAATATGCTCATGCATTACACATGAAAGTCGTATCTCAAGTTGGAATCAAGAATCAATCAGAAAAGAAAAAAAATGTATTGCTATTCTTTTTTGCGCATGCACCACTCTGACCTCGTCTTTTGTCGTCTGCGTCTCCCAAGCTTTGTCATCATTGTGAGCATTGCATTATATATAGTGACAATAGCTAGCGTTAGATATGTTGGCTGGTCTATTCTTAGAGCGTGTTTGGCCGAGCTCCACTCAGCTCCAGCTCCTTCCCTGCGCATACTTTGTTGCCTCAGTAGACGTGTCAGAGCCGGAGCCGGAGCCGAAGACAGAGGAGCCCTAATTTGTAGCTCCTCCACTGGTTGTGCGAGGAGGGTAGAGAGAAAGTCAGCTCTTATGAACAGTAAATGAACCGTGAATGAACAGTGATGATGAAAGTGAGAGAAACGGGCCCTCGCGTCGTCTTCGCGGAGGCGACTCGAGGGGGCTCCGTACCCGCGCCACTAGGTCCCCCGCCGTGGCTCCCGACGGCCGCTGCCGCCACCCCCTTTGTCGGCGGCGGTGGCCAGCGACGGCGGCGCACAACCGACACCCTCGCGCCCTCTCCTTCGTCTTCCTCCCCCTCCCCTCTTTCCTCCCCCTCCCCCTCTCCACCCCACCACCATGTAGCGGTCGTTCTCCTTGGTCATCGGCGACGGCGCACCCTCCTAGTTCTACATCCGGCCTTCCCCGGCGCGGGTCTGGCCTCCATCCTCACGGATCTGGTGTGGGATGCGGTGGCTCGGTGTGGTGCCCGCGTGGTCAACCCTAGATCTGGGTTGGGGCCGGCGCCACCGTCCTTCGCCAGACCCTCTCCTAGTGCTTCGACCTCCCGGCCCCGCGGCGGGCTTGCCGTCATGTCATCGGGGAATGTCGCCACTGTGTCGGGTGCGGTACCGGTGGCCCTCTCCTCAGCTGGGCTGGGACCGCCTCCTCCGGGTCTCCGCGCCACCACCGTGGCTACCTCTCCTCCCCTCCTCTCCCCCTTTCTCTTCCCCCCGTTTTCCCCAACCCTAGATCTGGGCCCGGGGGTGACGCCGTGCCGTTGTTCGTGACCCCTGTGACGGCCTTCTTCTATTGCGCATCGTCTTTGTCGATGGTGTTGGCCTCCCCCACGACTGCTGGGGTTGGAGGGTCGGGCCGCCACCGCCGTCCTCTCCGGCACTTGCGGGTCGCAGCAGTGCTCGTCGCGCGGGCGGGCCGTGGCAGGGCTTGCTGCATGCGCTGCCGTCGGACCCCCACCTTCGGCGCTGGTGGGTCGTGGCAGACCTGGTGGCTGCGGGGTTTGCACTGAGAGGAAGGAGCCCTCTCTCGCCCCCTCTTCTTCCTTCTGCTATCGTCCTAGCCCTAGGTCTGGGTAGAGTTGGAGTCGTCGCTGCCGACCGTCATGGGCCCCTCCTCTTCACCCGTCCACGGCGTTGCTGCCGACCGCCCCCGACCGCGGCCTCCTCCACCCTGCCGAAGTCGTCCCATCCTCCTACCGGCGGTCGTGGCCCTCCTACCCGCCGCTGGTGGCATCCTCGAGCTTGCACCGCCAGCGGCCCCTCCCCGCTGTGTCGGCGTCCTCGAGTTCGCGCCCTCGGCATTCTCCTCCGGCGCTAGGCCTGTCGTCAGCGACGTCCCTGGTTCGCCACCCCGGCGTCGTCTCCTCCGGTGCTGGGCCCCTTCGCGCCTCGGCTCGGCCCGTCCCCTGCTCTTCGATCATCGTGGCCCCTATCCACGCGGCTGCCGCTTCGCCCTCCTGCTCCCCCGGTCGTCCATCGCTGGTCTGCTGTTGTGCTTCAGTTTCTCTCAGTGCCTTGGACGCATGCTGCCTTTCCATCAGCCGTCAAGCACCAAGTCTTCTAGGGTGATGGTGTGGAGCTGGTTTTGGGGCCTGGTGAAAGCCTCGCTTGACCTCCGTTGGGCTGACAATGGCTGCGCTTGTTGCGTAGTTACCTCGCTGGAGGCGTTGACGCGTTGTCGCTTCGGTCCCAATCCCGCTTGGTCTGCAAGGTGAAAACCTATTCTGCCCCTTCATGGATAGACGGATGATGGCGGCGTCTTCGTCGTTCCCCCTGGTGGCATCGTCCTGCATGACTTCCTCGACCGACTCCTCTTAGACTTCTTGTTTAGCGTCCGGTGATGAGCGTGTGTGCTCAGCACCCTTGTTTGTAGTAGGCTACGCCCTCTTGTGGTTTGTGTTGTATGGTGGTGGTGTGAGTTTCTTTCTCTCCCTGTTTTTCCTTTCGGTCTTAGGTCGTTTTGTTGTCTGGTATGTTCTTTGCGCTTTAGAGTTCTCCTATTGTCGCAACTTTGAAACCATCTTCTCTTCTCTTAATGAAAAACGTGCTTTGCACGTCTAAAAAAGTGATGATAAAAGCGACCCGTCCTACGTGGCAGCCGGAGTCGGAGTGGGGCGGAGCCTGATCAAACACGCTTTTACTTCTTAGGCTCGTTTTGTTTAAATTTGGGGTTAGTTCAAATAATTAAAAGTTTTGAATAATCTAATATTGACAATAACATGTTTCGTTATGGGCTGCTCCAAGCATCAGCTTGAGGTTGGATTTTTTTTTTTAAAAAATAGACAGATCATATGGTACCATCACTCCATCAAACCGTGAACTTGCGACAAACACAATATCAACAGCGACAGTTGGCGGAGCCACCAGACGTGGAGGAGGGATGGGGCACGTAGATCGCTGTCGTTCTACGCGCGCATCGAGCGCACAAGATGAGCGTGCGAGGCCAGGCTGACAACATCAGGGGGCTGCTATTCAGCGCACGCGCTCCGAGCACGCAAATCTCAGACAGGCCCCTCCTACCCGTGGCTTTCCTTTTTAGGAAAGACAAAAATACCGTAACTTTCTATTTTTGGAATAACATAACTTATGCACATAACTTTGATGCATAACTTTGAGTTATAAATTTTTATCAGATAATTTAAAGTACAACTTTGACACTAGCTACGCGTGCAGAACTTGTGCATACAACTTGTATGCACAATTTTTTGAAAAATAACTTATACGTGTAACTTTTTTCAAACATCAGTTGTATCTTTTATTTTTTCGAAATTATACACACAACTTCGACGCATAACTGTGGACCACAAATTTTTGTCAGATAATTTTTAAGCATAAGTTTGATGACGCACAACACTTATGCGTACAACTTGTATGCACAATTGTTTGAAGGATAATTTGTGCATATAACTTTTCTCCAACGACGAGTTGTGCGTAGAACTTTTTCTGTGAACGACAAATTGTATGCATAACTTTTTCTGTACCGACGAATTATGCGCATAACTTATGCAAAAGAAAAAATTTGTTGAATGAAGAGAAAAAGAAAAAAGGAATGTGTGGGGTCCGCGCGCACGTGGGAAGCGCGGGACCCCGGGCGGACTGTGCGCTCCGCGTGCACGCTCGCGGAATCAATTTTGCGCCCGCGACCCCTCCTCTCTCGGGGTTTCCTCTCCGCACCATCATGGTGCTGTTGTTGCACTTTCTCGCTGCGCTGCTATCATTTCCTCCTCTCCGATTCAGATCAACCATTTTCCTCCCGGAGCGAACCCCAAACACCAAGACTCGGTCTTCCTCCACTTGAATCAAGTCCCAATCCCATTGAATCCAGCTCAAGGCCATGGCTAGGGTTGCCTTCACCGTCGCGCGTCCTTGGTCCTCTGCTCCTCCAGCGAGCTACGACCCTTCCCTGCTCCCTCCTACCGGAAGCCCACCGGCACCGGAGACGGGTGCGACCTTAACAACTCGGAGTGCGCGAACGCCAACTTGTCACACACCGACTTGTGCAGCCGCGCGGGGAGACGCGACAGCTCAACCTCCGACTAACTTTGCTTTATGTGTGTTGCGTGCGTGGTAGTCCATCGGCTCCTCCTCCACGGCACACCCACGGCGTGAGATCTGGCAGTCATGGCCTCCTCCATGGCGTGCAGATGTTGCGGTGAGCGGTGCCGGCCGACGGAGGGCGGAGGCGTAAGCGACCGGACGACAGCGAGGCTAGTGGCGCACAAGCGGATGGAGGAGACATGCCATGGAAGCATCGTTGGGTGTTGACTGTCCACAGTAGGGCAAGCGTGGAAGAAAATGACCTTTTGTAGATCGTCAAGAACTACGATACTTAAACTTCAAGAACTGTGGGTTGATTACTGAAAATTGTTTGGATTTTTTTTGGAAAAAAAACCATGACGGTTGACAGAAATTACGGCCCTTTAATATTAGGTAAAGAATCACAACCCATGCGTAAAAGAATGCCTCATAAATGGATCACTATTTTTTCAGCTGCATCTTTGATGGGACACCTCTCAAGCTGAAGAAGGAACACGCGATTGCTGAAAGGTATGTTGTCCTTGTCCCTTGGATTGTTCCTTCGATATTTGGACTTGTATATTTCATCCTTTCTCAAATTAGATCCCTTTGCTTTTTCAGAAACTTAGAGGAAAGAAGCAGCGGAAGAGCTTAGAGATCGTACAGGCACATCTTGCGTGAGTTGATAGTTTTGTTTATCACGCCACTCCTCCTTTGGAGAAACAAAGGTGTGATTCCTACACAACTCTCCTAATCTAAATACTTCCCCAACTCTTGTTGCCGGTCGCAAAATTTGAACCTGCGAGCTTTATAATTTATCTTTATACCTCTTTAACAGGTCAGAGTTACGGTAGGAAACTATTTGTGTGCAACCTTCGATCCAACATAAAGATGGTGTGTGACAGCCTTTGATCAGGCACAAAGATTTGTGTCAAGATGCAGATGAAGATGAGGAGATCAAAGCATTGAGAAAGAGGTTGGTCAATGTTATTTCTTCATTTTGCAACCATTAACATATTTTTTACATAAAAAATCAGGACATAACGAAGATTGTTGGTATTTAGTATGTTTTTTAAAGCCTCTCAGATTCTTTTGTAACATAAATATGATATTTAAGATGTGAGTCATTGTTTTGAGAGTAAACTTCTTTCCTCGATGAACACCCTACAAGACAATAATTCGATGACTGTAAAAGGTTGTTTGGACTTGTAGGGCTTCCAGTTGTGTAGGTAATTAAATTTTCTATATTATCATGTTGACTGTTGTATTCTAAAAAATTATAGAACCCTTTACTGCTGGGTTAATGGTTAAGATTTATAGTTCTAATTCAATGACATTTGTTGTGGTACTAATAGGCTGGTGAAGGAGAAACCCAGTATGCACAACTGTTCAAAGAGGTCAAAATATTTTTTTAAAAAAAACTTCACCTGTGTCTTTCACTTCTTTTAATATCACCTATTATTTTGACTCTAACAAAATGTGGTCTATTGTTTAGTCATATGTTGTTGCCTCCGAAGATTCTGATTGTCTTCCTTTTGGGGCCCCACTGTTCCTTCGGGATTTTATTTGTGACAAAAAATAAGTAAAGGAGTTTAATGCTGCTAATGTATGCATATTATTATATGTTCAATACTTACCTTGACGTTACAATTTTTGTTAGTGATGTCAGCATCTTATTAAGTTGCAGATTTTAAAGGAATTAAAACTTTCACTGGATGAGTTCATTAATTTTTGCATTTTATCTGGATGTGATTAATGTGGTAGCATCAAAGATAACCTCTCTAGATTCTATTTCATTCAGCAATATGTCAATTCCTGCACTCTCAAAAATAATATGTCTATTTTTATTTGTTCAGCAGGAATGGAGGCCAAAACAACACAAGATCTAATTCGTCAATATCATTGTATAGAAATTTTTTTTGGATTCAAACAAGTTCATCTATTTAAATATATCGAAGAATTATCCATTATCGTGTTGCTAGGATAGTACTACGTTACCGTGCACTGTAGTGTTGGCTGAATTTACCAGCTTTGAACTTTTTGTGTTTACTAGCAATGGTCAATTTTCTTTTTCTTTTTATTTTTATGATGACATTCCATATGTAAGGGGATGGAGGGTGTACTATATATAGACTTTTAGATTTCAGTTTAAAAGAAAGCTTAGAATTTTTTGCATTAGTTTGCTCGATATCACCTAGTTTCCTATTTGCATTATATCCTTCTGAAAATGTTCCATTATTTCCTATAAAGTTTGAGTTTTTCTATGTATAGTTATTTTTCATTATGTTTAAGTTTGCAATTTGAAAACATGATGTCTATATAATACATTGATACTCTAGAAGTTTCCAACGCAAAATCATGGCATTATGATTTCCAAAATATCAAGCGATAGATGCCAAAAAGGTCTAGCTTGTTGTGCATCTTTTCTCCAAAAAACAAAATAAACAAGCCATAGAAGGCTCTAGCATCTTAGTAACTTCTATTACGACATCAAAAAAATGTTAGGGGTAACTCATGTGTGAATTAACAATAATTTCAATACACTAGTGTAACATATAAACAAATTCAGGTGTTAGGGGTTTATTAATAATGATTGAAATGTACTTATCTCATATATTGATTAACATAAATCACAAATACTCCCTCCATTCAGTTTTGTTGGCAATATTTCCAAAATGAAGATATTCAAGATTGATTGCAGTATTTTATCTTAACCTCGCGTTTCCGTGAGCAGTTTGTTGGGGAAAACATAAGAGTGGAACCTTTGAAATTGAAATTGAACTTTTCCTTTTAAAAGTACAATAGAAGCATAACCTTTGAGCTATGAGCGAACTAGTAGCCATTGATGTTTCTTTAGTCCACTCATCAAGCAGTCTAATGATTTGTAAACTAAACTGTCCAAACATGTCCAAATGAAATAAGGGAAACCTGTATTTAGGCCTTTTCAGAACTCTACACCTTCCACTCTAGCTACTCTACTCCACACATGTCCAAATAAAAATTAGGGAAACATGCATTTGCGCCTTTTCAGAACTCTATCGGCCGATTCCACACATGTGGTTTCACATACCATTTCAGCACTACAACACAGATAGAGTTTTGCATTCTTCCCAGATTTAATGCAAAATTTAGATGCGGTGAAACTCCTAGTAACATCACTAATGATTCATGAACTATATGAAGAGCCATCTCAGTTGCTCCTTATCTTACATAATGGAGATTTCTTGTGAAATTTTCAAAAATTGCTCACTAAACTGTGTACATGGCCTACACTACACAACTAGAACATAATGAACCACTTCATCTTGTGGGGTTTTTTTAATGACAATGCTACAGTATGGACATCCAGAATTTTTAAAAATCGGACACTTCGTATATGTTGCAATAGTTAAGTATCAATGTTGCACCTATTATTTCTGCATGCTTCATAATTGATGTTGCATGAAATATATTGTTCATGTTGTGGTGGGAATTCCTATCTAGGGTCAAACGACACAGTCATATTTATACATTATTATTCATGTTGCAAATATTGATCTATGTCGTTTCACTAGTTAAAATTTATTAATGTTTCGTCAGTCGGTGGAAAATTTTCCATCAGACGTCCGGGTGCTTGTAGAGTTGAAAGTAAATAAAAAAGATACATTTTAAAACTTGTACAACCCAACAGACAAAATACAAAGACTGAAAGGCCTCAAGCGAAAAAAGAGAGGAAGAGAGCACCTTTGTGGACTTGCGTCTCTACAGCTGGAAGCAATCAGGTCTACGCACACAGAACACGTGGGGCATATAGCTGGTGATCACCGTTGGCACATATGTATACGGTGTGTTTTGGTTGTATGCACTACATGATGCATGTATGAACGATTCTGGATGGTGGAGTCAACCAATTTGGTTGTAACATAGGGTTCACTCCCACTAGTATAATAACTAGGTGAAACTCTGCGTGTTGCTATGGAAATTTCTTATACAAATTTTAAAGTGAAATTTGAAAGTAGAAACACTATGATGATTGCATGACAATATTCTCTTGCAAATGATATTATATTTATATATGAAAACATGTTCATTTTGTTGAAAGAGAACATATGTTAAATGATTGTTCTTCTATATATTTCTACTATGTGAATTTTATAGCATGATATTCGCTAAATTGCATGGGTCGATGCTATTAGTTATAGAAAATCAGTGAAAGTCATAAATAGATGATGCTAGTGGATGGTGATGTGACGTGTGATGTAGTGGGTTCCTTGATGAGATGGATAGATTGCATGTTGAGAGAAATAGAAGTAATGACTCTAAGTGGAATGACTTCATTCTGAATAAATTGACACAACTCACCCAACCAACAAAATGATCATTATTGTTTTGAACCATTTCATACATGAATCAAATAATATAAGCAATCAAATATACACATAATGTCTGAATCGCTACAGACTTGTCTGCTTTTGTGTTTCATGCTTGCTTAGAAAACAAAGAACCGGGGAGCACCAGTCATTTTGCCACCCGAAATTTGACCCTTGATCATTTCGCTCACTTTAATTTGTGATGCAGTTTAGGACATGTGACTCGCAATGCCAAATGCGTTCAAGTTTTGGTAGTGTGCCTTGTGAAAATGGACCCTCTTCGGCTCTTTGTGACATGCTGCTGAAACGATGGAAGAAGGAAGCCAATGCGCCCGGCGCCCCGGCCCAGCAACTCCTCGCGACCCATGTGTGCCTTCTCGAGGTTTGTGCACGTGCATCCCCCACCCTGACGCCGGACGGCTGGAGTGTCGATTGTTAGGAATAAGCACACCATGGATGTGTTCAGGGCGTGTGTGTGTGTGTGTTCGAGTCACTAGGCTAGGTGGTTCGCGAGTGTGTGCTCGTGAACGCGCGTGTGTGTCGCGTTTTGTCGGCCGTGCGTGGCGCGTGCGGTGTGCCAAGTGGACGAACACGACACGGTCAAGTCCGGGCGCTGGTGTGTGCGAAGGATACCTCTGCTGGTGCCGTGTGGCTAGGACACGTTGTTGTGGAGTAGTTGGGCGAGTGGTGTGCATGGGCGCAGTCGTGCAGGAGGAGGCTGCCATGCTAGGAGAGCGAACGGCTCCTGGAGTGTGGACGAGCGGGTCCTGCATGCGGACCGAGCACGACGGCTGTGATGGAGGAGAGCTCCCCGGCCTATAAGTAGCCCCTAAGATCCCCGTTGTACTCCGACGGTTCCATTTCGCTTGAGATTAGGCCAAGATACATGAGCTATAGGCTCTGCGGCGTTCGTTACCGGCAAATCTATTGTTCTTCTTCTTCCTCCATCCGTGAGCACGTGTGCGACCTTGAGTAAGCTAGGCGAGGGGGGGAGCTCTGGGAACGTGCATTCCCGGTTGAATTCCAACAATTGGCATCAGAGCTTTGGCTGGGAGCTGAAGATTGGTGACTCTTCGTCGAAGGGCGACAGTTCGAGCTCGGGCGCCGCCATGGAGCGTGTCATACCCAGCTTCGGCATGGTGGAGCTGCCGATGCTGACCAAAGGGAACTACCAGGAGTGGTCCCTTGTGATGCAGGTATCACTAGAGGCGCTAGAGCTGTGGGAGGTCGTCGAGGAGTAGAGCCAGAACCGCGCCAAGGATCGGCGCGCGTTGTCCACCATCCTCCGTGGTGTGCTACGGGAGATGAAGGTCGGGCTCGCCATGAAGAAATCGGCGAAGGAGGCCTGGAGCTCCATGAAGAAGATGCGCCGCGGCGGCAAGCGCGTGAAGGCGGCCAATGTGCAGCGGCTGATGAAGGAGTTCGAGAATTTGATCTTCAACGATGGCCAGACGGTCGGTGACTTCACTGTGCGTGTCGATCGCTTGACTGCGCGTCTGCGTGATCACGGCGAGGTGCTGATCGACTCCAAGGTGGTCCAGAAGGTCGTGCGCACCGTTCCAAGAAGACTCAAGCAGGTGGTGGTCTCAATCGAGATCCACGGCAACCTCGACGCCATGACACTGGACGAGCTCGTTGGCCAGCTCCAGGTCGCGGAGGATGCGGACGATGAGGACGAGCCGACGGCCAAGAGAGGGAGCGGCGAGCAGCTGCTGCTCACCAAGGGCCAGTGGGAGGCTCACGCGCGCCAGCGTGGAGGTGGCGGGCATCATGGTGGCGACGGCCATGGAGGCGGCGACGACGATGGTGGCAGCAACACGAGCTCGGGTGGCGGGAGAAGCCGCTACCGAGGCTGGTGCTTCGACTGTGGCGCACGCAGGCACATGGTGAGGGAGTGCCCCAAGAAGAGGAAGGAGAGGGCACTGCTCGCCGATGTCGCCGAGGAGACGACGCTCCTGTGAAGTCCATCTCCGCCATGTCGTGTGAAGGACCGAATAGGCGACCACAGAGGGGGGGAGTGAATGGGAGCCGATAAAAATTCTTCCCAAAGGACGAACTCGGCCTATACTCCGGTTGCCACTCCGAGTACTCGCACACACCAGAGAAACTCTAGACTAGACACACACAAGCCTACAAGTCCTAGAGACAAGCCTTGAATCAAAGCGCGAAAGCACAAGAAAAGAATCAAAACACTTGGCCAATTCTGGAAAAGCCAGCGCGGACTGTCCGTGCAGTACGGGCGGACTGTCCGCTAGGCACAGGCGGACTGTCCGGACCGACTGTGCGGACTGTCCGAAAACTCCAACAGAACCACCAGAGACGCACCGAGAAAATCGGACTGTCCGGCTGAGCCACGTGGACCGTCCGCCAGTGTCGCGTACTGTCCGTGAAGGCCACGCGGACCGTCTGTTAAACTCGCTGAAAACCCCAGACAAACGCAGCCCAACCCCAGACAAAAACTCGACCACGCGGACCGTCTGTGAACCTCACGCGGACTGTCCGCAAACTGCCTGCAACAAAACCCTAGGGGTGAAACGGATCGAAACGCGAACGCGTACGAACACGCGACGAACTCCGACGAACAGGAGCCACGCGGACTATCCGCGCATACCAGGTGGTATGTCCGCCACGCACGAACAGAACCAAAAACTGCTCGAGCTCGGGAGTCAACACCACCTTTCCATCACCGGATCTCCCAAACAGCTAGAGCTCTTGAGACAAGATTTGGGGGAGATGATAAGCGTCACAAGAGGAAGGTATGCCCCAAAAATCTTGGCCTCTAACTCACTAAATCACCGGGAATCGCGGATCACACGAACTACCACCAAGAACTCGGGCTTCGACCAAAAACTCACGAATCGAAGGGGATTCCCAGCATTTGAGGGGTCAAGATCACACACAAAGATGCGCAAGGCATCCACCCATGACCCCCTCAAAGAAATCCGAGAGAAAATGCCCTCAAATCCACGAATCGAGCGAAGAATGAAACTCCCCAAAAATAGCCCCGAAAAAGACACGAAAATCACAAAGAGCTAGGAGATCACCACAACGCCGAATGCTTCCATACATCCAGAGGTCAGAGTTTATACAAGAATCTAGCCTAAGGAATACAAAGGAAAAGAAGCAGTCCAGAGTGATCTACCGGGAGAGGAAACCCTAGAGTCCAAGAGAGAGAGATGCCATCCACCTCTCCGCTATTTATACGAAGTCCACCGGAGGAGGTAAATGACCACGCTACCCCTACAACTCAAATAGAAGATACACACCCCTCAGGGGCAATATGGTCTAGTCTTCATCGAGCGGACACGCTTTCACCGCGGTCTTGCTTAGCATCGACGCAAACCCCGTGATCACGCCACGTGCCCCCCGCCTCGAAGCTTCCCGACGCTCCCAGATCCCCGTCTCTGTCGCATCGGGCCTCCAGACTTGGTTTTGCGGCCCAAACCAAGAAACCGTCCACCGATGGTTTTGTAGGCAAACGATCAAACCCCGCGTGCAAGCTTCGGCCTCGAACCGCCGCCTTGCACCGGCCCATGTCCATGACTTCAACTTGCATTTGCTAGTCTTGCACCGCACGGCTCGCACTTGACCCCATCGGCCACCGAGTCCATCGAACCAAGCCTACTTGCCTCTCCATCACCCGGAGGCCGCCACGGCTAAGGCCTTTCGCGCTTGTTCTTCACCTGCACCACCACGAGTCAAACTGCAACATGTACCTGCACACTTAGCCAAGCATCAGTCCACACAATATTGTCAATCACTCATCACTAAGGAGCGACCCTCCACTAGTCCTCGGACACACCTGGTCCTCAATCTCCCCCTTGATGAGTGCATTGACAACACCCATAGTAACCATCATAGAGAAAAAGAAAAGAAAACAACCACGAACACAAACCTCCAAGCAAGTGATCCAAAGCCAAAAAACAAGCGAAAACAACGATCACTCGCCAGACCAAGTCTCGGCCCCCTAAGGCAAGGGTAACGGCTCAACACAGCCGAGACAAAACAAAGCTCGCAAAGAGCACACCACAAAGCACAAAACTCAGGCAAACCAAAGGAGCTCCCCCTGCACATATGCAAACTCCCCCTGAGCAAATGCAACCTCTTTTCTCAATTTTTCTCCCACATGCACAGAATCTCACAAATGCGTACATATTCTCCCCAAATTCTCATACACATTCTCCCCCTTGTTGACAATGCATGAATCAAGATATCATGATGCTCTCCCCCTTGTTGTCATGAAAAATGCATGTCAAAGCATATATAATCTACCAAGCTTCTCAAATATACAAAGAGCACAACAAAATGCTACAAATGAGACATAGAGCAAGCAAAGTAGATATGGTGTAGTTAGCGCATTGCCATCAAGAAAGTAGAGACATATAAGCATGTGACATGGCCAAAAACAATTTTAAGCAATTTTCACAAAGAAACATTCATCTCATGAGCAAAGCCCTATCCATGACAATTTGAGCAAAAATGAACTAGATTATACATAGCTCATACAAGGTCACAAGTTCTCATCACAAGATCATAGCAAACACCCATAAGCTACTAAATGTCATGTCAATGCCACCGAGCCATGTGTCTACTTCTTAAAATGAGACTTCTCATGGTAGACATCATGCAACGGTTTAGCACCCAAGATATGTATATCAGAACATAAAGACATGATTTAGGGCTCATTTTTCAAGCATAAAGCAATTTATACACCAATTTCATTTTCAAGTTTAAACATGGTACATGAAATGCCTTTGCGGCAAAAAGAAACTTATGCTCCTCCACAAGTGAACATATGGGCTAAACATTTACCATGACAAATGGGTCTTTGACCCCAAGCAAAAATAACATGATACTCAAGCACAAACTAAACATGATATAGCCATTTGAACACAAATTGAGCATAGACAAATATCTACTCATGAGTGAAACATTTTTAGCATTTTCACAAAAAGGAAGCTATCTCATCATGAATATATGACAATACCATCAAGAGCATAGCATTCACATCACCATTCCCAAAGCATACACATATCTCACATATAGTAATCATAGTGATCAAAGTATATAAGAGAAGCTCATCCTACCCCAAATGATCCAAAGATGGCTATCTGTTGACGGTTGAAAAGTGATGTTTTTACACCGTCAATACCTGCATAATATAATGGTAAAAGGATCATCAACACTAGATTAGGGCTTGATACTGATGATTTTCACAAGTGTTGGTGTTTCTAGCTTTTGTTGCAGGATGCACCGAAATGCGTGCTAAACAGTACAATTGAGGGCAAGTGGTCCAATGACCTATATAGGACGTCATCATAAACAACCTCAAATGCCAATTCGGACTGCACCATTGCGACGGGCTCGTCGAGACGATCGAAATGGACATATTATATGCCTACATCGGAGTCCGTATGCGCAAGATATGAAGAGGACAACACAGCTGACGTCACGGTGGGACCCACACGCTACAACGCCATGCATGCACTAAGCAGCAGCCACGTGGCGGGCCCTGAGTGGTTGGCACGAGCGGGCCCAGGACCCACGCGCAGCGCCGCCCAACGCCCAGCCGGGTCAACGCCCAGGCACGGGGCGCGGGCGCGGGCGCAGGCGCACGCGGGGGGCAGGTTGGCCACGTGCCGCCCGCTGACTGGCGCACGACTCCTGCCCCGGATCGCCCCTGTGGCATGTAGCTGGCCGCTGATTGGTTTGCAGCCGGCGGACCGGATCGCGGCCCGGCGCATCGCGTGCGCGCGGACGCTGCGCGGGAAGGAGCGGGAGGACAGGGACAGGTGGCGCGAGGGGATTCGCGCGGAGGCGAAGGCGGTGCAGCGCCGTACGCCAGAAGGAGCAGGGCCGCGGTTCCCGCCCGGTCTGCGGCCTGGTTTTGCCCGGTTCGCCCTTTTTAGTACCGGTTCTCAGCGCAGATCGCATAGGAATCTCCGGTTCTTCCATAGAATATCCGGTTCTCTCCCGGTTTCGCCCTGCCACGTGTCACACTATCATTGGAGGCACCCAGGAAGGCTGCACAAAGTGGAGCACTTGGAGCACAAAGGCAACCCACCCCCTCCTCTATAAATAGGAGGGGAGGGGCTCCCATTTGAGACACATCCCTCTCTCCCTCTCCTCTCATTCTCTCTTGGAGAGGTGAGTTCTCACCTCTCCCATGTGTTGTGTGTGTGATTAGAGTGCTAGGTAGGATAGGTGAGGAGTGAGTTGATGTCCTCGTGGATGCTCGTTCTTCAATTAGACCAAAATGAGTATTTCAGCATTTCTTATTTAGACTATAGTGGACATCATGCATGCTTAAATTATTCTTGTGTTCTTAGCTCGTTCATAAGTTAGAGGCTTGTGTTCTTCGTGACACAAGGCTTTGATCCTTTAGAGCTAGCTCAGCAGTTCATATATCTGTTTGCATGCTCTGATCCTGTTTAGCTGAGTAAGTTTACTGTATCTCGTTTGTTTGCGTCCATAGCTTTCTTTCTGCTCCGTAGCTTGATGAATAAAGTGTGACCTGAATCCTTATTTCTCTAGTTCGTGGGTCCGTATTTATACGATTGCTATAGTGTAGTTAGCGGGCTAGCATACGTATCCGCACTATAGTATTTATCTGGGGTACAAACGTGGTGTCTGGGCCCTGGTTTTCCTGCGAAGACCACGTACGTTCGTAGCGTAGAGGTAGGCCGTAGTGGTGACAGACTGTTGGACCATTTATCAACCCTCTGCGTCGCGTACCTGAGACATGGGTACCCATGGGTCCCCACCGGCCAGGGTCCCAGGGGCCCCTGACAAATGGACCTGACCTTCCAGAAGACCCGCCGACCTTACAAGTGGGTCCAGCGACCTGATCAGGATCCCGGAAGACCCGCGAAGCCTTGGCGTACAAGTCAAGACACGGCGACCTGGCGCGCCGCCGCCTGTAGACTCCGCGTATCGCGGGATGTCCATTGTAATCCGGGAGATATGCTTCTCACAGTTGTAACCGACCCCGACACGGGTCAACCGACCTGCGCATGCAAACCCTAGCCTGTCCCCCCATATAAGGCAGCCTAGGGCTCCATGCACAGGGAGAACTCATCTTCATCCTCGCATAATCCACCACAACTGGACGTAGGGTTTTACTCTCCGGAGGCCTGAACCAGTATAAACCTTTGTCTCCTTGTTCCTCGCCGCCATACTCGCCTAGTTCCGTGCGCATCCCGTGCACAACCACCAACGCTCTTAGGTCCCGATCCTCCATTAACCTGCAAACCACTAGGACGACCCCTAGCAGATCTGTCCAGGTCTCACCCCCTGACAGTTGGCGCGCCAGATAGGGGCAATCGGGAACTCGCTGTGCAGCATGGTGGCCCAATCTGGCGTCGTCTTCCTGGCGAGCATGGCGGCCTACCTCGCCGACCCCGTGGAGATCTGCTTTGGATCCTTCACGGCGACCTCTCCTGCTCCGGTAGCCTTGACTCCTCCAGCGACCTCCGAGAAGGTCGTCGCGGCGTCCGCCGCCGTCTCTGTTCCCGATCTAGTATCGGAGACCCACCCACCCAGACCCTATGACCTTGTCCAGGGGATGGAAAGCGTCATCGGCTCGATGCAGGAAACTCTGGAGATCTGCGAACGAGCTCAGCGCTCGGCGCAGACTGCGCTACGCCACGACATGCTCCCCTTCGGCCTGAAGTCAACGCCCGGCCTTCGCCTGAGCCAACTCTCCACGCCTCCTCAGATCCAATCTGGGCGGCGACCTTCACACGACTCAAGGCCAGCGCCTCGAGCCCGGCACGACCCTCTCGACGTGCCCTGCACCTATCACAAGGGTGCGAAGCATACCCTCCGCGGGTGCCGCCTGCGGAAGAAGATCGACAACGAGCTCCCTCGCCGAGCTAAGCGACTTACCCAGTCTCCGGACTCAGGGAGTTCCAGAAGGTCCGGGTTCGCCTCTCCCCCAACGACTCGGAGATCGTCTTCCATCAGGTGATGGTGATCTCCGAGAACGAGCCACCCCGCGCGGGTGCGACCAACTCTGAGGAGGCGGTCCGCATCCAAGCCAACGCTCGCCGCGCTAAGCGACGTGCGGAAGAACAGCAGCGCATCTTGCCCTGCGCTCGAGACCTGCGCCTGGAGTTCGAGGAAGCTGGGATCCCGACCTTCAACCGCCCCCAGGCCAACCTGGGCGCGGCCATCACCCGACTCCAGCAAGTCTAGACGCCTGAAGCTGAGCAGGCCCTCGCGTACCTCCAGGTCGCCAACACCCTGGTGGAAGAAAAGAGCGCGGCCTCCAAGTCCGTTGCGTCTTCGTCGACCCGCCACTCGCGCAGTCGATCTCATCGACCTGCGCGCAGCCATCTCTCCCCCGTCCGGGAGGAGGTCGCTCAGCACAACCCTGAGCAACCCGCACAACAGCCTGCTGCTGCACGCGACCTTCGCGTCAACCTCGATGCCAACAGGCGCGCTCGTGATGCCCGCGGCTACGTCGACCAGCACCACCGAGAGCGCAAGGAGCGCGAGCTCCGCCGCCGCCTGGACTACGACCGCGAGTACGGCGCACCCAGGGGCGTTCACCGCATCATGGAGCGTGAGATCCGTGATCAACACGAGATTGAGAACCGGCGCCGTGCCAAGTACGACGCCGACCATGGCGACCCCGCCATCGTCCAGTCCGACCGGGATCGGCAGCCACGTTCCCAGGTTGTCGTCCCCGAGTGCAGCGTCCACTCCGCGCCAAGAGAGGCCGCCCCGGCCAGAGGCTCCGGCGACGACCTTGCCCTCAACGCCTTCCCGGCGCTGGATGCCCGCTTCAAGAGGGCGGAGTACCCCGACAATGTCACACCTATTTTTCCAAAGAAAACCAAGTGCAGATCTATATGCATGCCAGGATCAAGTTTCATGCATATAGTTGACATAAGTGAATAACAGAAATAATATCTCGTAAGAAAAAGATAGATCATCAGAGTATTACGCTCAATCCTGGAAACGAAGGCTCCAAACATCACAGGCAATCGACTGGGGGTTGCGTACGCCTAGCACCAACAACATCTTCATAGCAACTTCATAGCAGCTTCCTCTTTCTGAGCAACATTGTTTATAGCAAGGGTGAGCACATGCCGTACTCAGCAAGTGTGGGAAAAGTATGAATGCAAAGGCTGAACAAGGTAAGGCTGACAGGTTGACTGCATTAAGCACTTTTAGTTGGTCAAATTTTATTAGCACCTGATTACTAATAAAGTATAAGTATATACCAACCCACAATTAACATAAAGAGATACGCCATAAGTATATGACTAACATAACCATAAACCACGATTTAAGTCCATCTTCAAGTTCAATTATTATGTGAGGATCCAGGCCGCTCTTGATCGTGAGCACGGCTAATCGATTAGTTTTACACTCTGCAGAGGTTGTACACTTTCACCACAAGTCGCGTAAAAGTTCTAGGAACTTTAAACCCAACCACGCGATGTTGATCAGGCATCATACCACACTAGGTGTGATTGCATAGGGACGCTACGAGACCTTTACAAAGTTTCCCCAGTGTGAAGCAACCCGCGAAGGTTCTGAGCCGTCGCAGAGTATAAAGTCCCCTAGTAGGTACCGTGTCTTAGCCAAGTCCAACTCCCTACTAGAGCGAGTCTATACCCCAACTAAACGCTTCCCCTTGCCCTTTCGGTAAGGTCACCCCAACACTAGAGTCCCTAATTAATTAGCCAAGCCAGAGCCATATAGCCCTGTGGTTGCACTGTTGTCCTGGGTGGTCGCTCCATGTTCCGATTAAACATTGTGATCTTGTATTAACTAGAGGTATATAGCAAAAAAGTAAAACATGTTCAACATTACTGTTGTTCATTAGAACCACCATAACCCAACATAGAGCAACTAAGCATAGCTACCCAACATAAAGGTAAACCCAGGTTGACAAGGAATAAAAGTAATAAAGTCTAGGATAAACCTTAATAGGACCCATCAATATTAATGTAAGCATATGCAATGTGATTAAACACAGTTATTGGGACAAAAGAACAAGGACACACTTGCCTTTAACCAGTGTAATGATGTTGCTCAGAATGTCTTCACCTTTAAGCTCTTCACTGCTCTCGATCAACGTTCATTCCACTCGCATCAATCATTGGGCACAAGCATGCAATGAAAACAAACAAGTACTACTAAGAACAGTACGCCAATCAAATCAAAGCTTTAAAAGAACGTGCTAAAGGATAGGCTTGATTCTAAGGATCACTGAAGCACACAGACCGTGCTGAGAAAAAGAAAGGTCTGATGAAACTGCTTGATCTGAACTAAAGCTGAAAGGATCTAGAAAGAGACACACTAAGACAAAGCTTGATAAAGAACGGCTAACGATCAATTTGCATATATGAGAGAAAAAAGCTATGAGCTAGATTTATTTTAATTAGCAAAAATATGTAAAGGATATTTTATAAGAAAATACCCTAAATTGGAATTAATGTAGCATTATATTTTATTTGCAAAAGACCGGAGTAAAGAACTAATCAAGTTTTATTTATAAAGGTTCATATATTGATTATACCAATTAAACATTTAATTTAGAAATGATAAACTATATGAATCATCTAAACGTAACTTTATGATTCGAGTAGATCATATTATTATTAAAAGCATTATGGTATTAGCATTAATCAAATTAACATTTATTTATAAAAATCGGTGTAAAAGCCTAATCAACTTTTAGTTAGAAAAGTTAATTAAGTATTAAGCAAATTAATATTTGGTTTATGAAAAACCGAGTAAAAGATCTAATTAGATTTTATTTATAAAAGAATGTGAGAGAAACATTAATCAAATTAAATTTGATTATGAAAACCGGTGTGTAGCACTATATTGCTTTTATTCAGAAAAAGCATGTTTAATAAGCATTAATCAAAATTAATATTAAATTAATTTTCAGAAAACAAACATGATGAAAAGTCACCACTAACGTGTTCTTTACATCATTATGAACCTAACGCAACTTGAACGGATAAAAATGGAGCTAAAACGGGAAAGATATGGCTGTTTAAAGGTCTAGGGACTTGTTGGCAAGGATTGGAAACTTCCAGGGCCTAACTGCGAAAAACCAGGGGCATATACATAATTCCGTATATAAACCCGAGGGCTTACTCGCAAAAGTTCCAGGGTGGACTGGATCCAGGGTATCTATTCTTTCCAGGGGGTTTTCTGCAAAAAGATCAAGACACAAAAAGGAATCTATGGATTACAGAGTTCCTCAGGGGCCAAAACGCAAAGTGGCCAGGTCTTCTTCTTCCTTGGTTCGAAATAGAGGCAGGGGCAGGGCGGACCGGGAGATTCCGGCCGGTAGGGTCGCCGGCGCTCCGGGCTACGAGGAGCTCGGGCGAGCGGAGGAACGGGGAGAGGAGAGGAAACGGGTCGTGATGGAGGGCTCACCGCGGACGGAGAGGGGCGGCAGCGGCTCGACGGCGGCGGACTCCGGCGACCGGCGGCGGTGCTCCAGTGCAGCCCCGGCGATGGGAGGTAGCCCCCTAGCTGCGGCCTGTCCCGGCGAACTCCCTGGAAGCAACGGCGTGCTCCGGCGACGTCCCTAGGAGGCGAATCGGACGACGGCCGGTGGAGCTCCTCTCGGCTTGCGGCTCCGGCGGACAGCGAGGCGGCGGCGTGCTTGCGCAGGGCAGAGGCGCGCGAGGCAGCCAGGGCTAGGGCGCGCGCTTGGAGGTCGGGCTGGTTTTAAGGGGCGCAGGCCAGGGAAGCCGTGGCGCGCACGCCGGGGACGGCGGCGGTGCACCGGACTCCGGCCAAGTCCCGGTCTGGCACGAGAGCGCCCCGGCTGCTGGGCTCGGTTGGGCCTCGGCCGGGCTGCGGCTGGGCCGGGCCGGAACGGAGCGGGCTGGGGTCGAAGCGGGTCGAAAGGTGGGCTGGTGTTGGGCTGCGTAAAAGTAGAGCTGGGCTGAAGCAAAACGGAACGGAGGAGGGAAAGCAAGCTAGGCCGAGGAATTCAAGGGGCGGCGATAGACTTCGCGATGCTGGACTGCAAGACTTGAGGGGGCGGAGGAAGACTTCGGCTGATGGGCTTAAAGCAACTGTGGGCTGAAAGTGAAGAAGGGAAAAGGAAAAGAAAAGGAATTTCTTCTTAATTTCAGAAATCATTTTCGTGAAAAGAATAATCTTGAAATAGCTAGATAATTCATAAAAGTCACGAAAAATATTCTAAAAATTCCAGAAATTATGGGAAAATTCCCACAGAGAGATTGGGACACGAACAATACAAATAAAATATTTGGAGCTCATGAAAAAGATTTTAGAGCCTTCTAGTAAATAGAAAATGCTCAAAGAAAATGAGAATAAACTCCAGAAAAATTCGGAAAATTCTCGGAAGGATTTGGTCAGCACCTAAGCGTGTCTTTAAAACATTTTGCACTCAAAAACACCAGGATGCATCGGCATGAATGCAACACTCACAATTATTTTATTTAATTCAGAAAAACAAACAATACCTTTTTCCTATGCTATATTTCCTGTGAAGAAAATTAATGTGGGAAAAAATTTTAGAATTGAAGGAAAATCGTTGCTTAATTATTATTTCTATTCACATCCTGAAATTGGAAATTTCAGGGTGTGACAAATCTACCCTCCTTAAAAGGAATCTCGTCCCGAGATTCGAAGAAAGAAGAAACAAGGAGAAGGGAGATAAACAAGAACATTGCTAATGAGGTAGGTAGGCAGTCATCCTCTTTTGTCTTCAGGGTGTAGGATCTTCAGTATTCTTCTTTCTTGGTCGTTGGGGTCTTCATCAGAGGGAGCTAGATGGGATAGTAGCAAGCACAAGATAGGAAGGAAAGTAGAGTGATGTCTTCTTTTCTTCAACTTGCTCACTTCTTTGTAGTGGTATAGGCAGTAGCATTTGCTTGTTGATGCGGGCTTTGATTATCTTCTTCTAGAGAGAAAAAGAGATGACAAGGATGTGGGAGGTACAACAGAAGAACCCAACTAAGCACCTGATGTTATTGTAGATATAAGACCCACAATACACCAACACTCACTACAAAAAACCAACTCAAACATTACCATAAACAATCATGATCATGCAAGCACTGAATTTCACCACTCAACACACAGTCAAAGGAACGATGCTAAACATTATTAATAGTAATAGGGTATCCTCCTAAGCATGAGCATAGCTTCACCGATCATTACTCATCTAAAGATGTTGAATCAGAAAGGACACTTTGGAATCAAAAGTCAAGGAAAGAATCCAAAGCAGCATTGTTTGGGGGACAGAGAAGTTCAAGGATGAGGATAGACTGACATGAATTGACAAATATGTTTAAAGTGGACAGGCAAGCAAGATATCAAGGAGAAACATTGCATGCGACAAGATCAAGATCAAGATCAAGGGAAGCTAAAATAAACAGACAAGGGTAGAGGGTCATAACATTTGCAAAACAATGATGTGCAAATGAAAATGAGACAGTCAAAGGTGAGTTATCAAGGAGGATTGATGAAAGATAGTGGTCAAGAAGTGAGAATATTCATCACAGAGCTCAAGGGAAAGGTAGTGATGAATTTTAGATCAAAGGAAACTTTAAAGAATGACCATTGCTAACTAGGCTTACGTCCTACAGTCGATACAGCTCTGATACCACTCTGTCACACCTGTTTTTCCAAAGAAAACCAAGTGCAGATCTATATGCATGCCAGGATCAAGTTTCATGCATATAGTTGACATAAGTGAATAACAGAAACAATATCTCGTAAGAAAAAGATAGATCATCAGAGTATTACGCTCAATCCTGGAAACGAAGGCTCCAAACATCACAGGTAATCGACTGGGGGTTGCGTACGCCTAGCACCAACAACATCTTCATAGCAACTTCATAGCAGCTTCCTCTTTCTGAGCAACATTGTTTATAGCAAAGGTGAGCACATGCCGTACTCAGCAAGTGTGGAAAAAGTATGAATGCAAAGGCTGAACAAGGAAAGGCTGATAGGTTGACTGCATTAAACACTTTTAGTTGATCAAATTTTATTAGCACCTGATTACTAATAAAGTATAAGTATATACCAACCCACAATTAACATAAAGAGATACGCCATAAGTATATGGCTAACATAACCATAAACCACGATTTAAGTCTATCTTCAAGTTCAATTATCATGTGAGGGTCCAGGCCGCTCTTGACCGTGAGCACGGCTAATCGATTAGTTTTACACTCTGCAGAGGTTGTACACTTTCACCACAAGTCGCGTAAAAGTTCTAGGAACTTTAAACCCAACCACGCGATGCTGATCAGGCATCATACCACACCACCGAGGTGTGATTGCATAGGGACGCTACGAGGCCTTTACAAAGTTTCCCCAGTGTGAAGCAACCCGCGAAGGTTCCGAACCGTCGCAGAGTATAAAATCCCCTAGTAGGTACCGTGTCTTAGCCAAGTCCAACTCCCTACTAGAGCGAGTCTATACCCCAACTAAACGCTTCCCCTTGCCCTTTCGGTAAGGTCACCCCAACACTAGAGTCCCTAATTAATTAGCCAAGCCAGAGCCATATAGCCTTGTGGTTGCACTGTTGTCCGGGATGGTCGCTCCATGTTCCAATTAAACATTGTGATCTTGTATTAACCAGAGGTATATAGCAAAAAAGTAAAACATGTTCATCATTACTGTTGTTCATTAGAACCACCATAACCCAACATAGAGCAACTAAGCATAGCTACCCAACATAAAGGTAAACCCAGGTTGACAAGGAATAAAAGTAATAAAGTCTAGGATAAACCTTAATAGGACCCATCAATATTAATGCAAGCATATGCAATGTGATTAAACACAGTTATTAGGACAAAAGAACAAGGACACATTTGCTTTTAACCAGTGTAATGATGTTGCTCAGAATGTCTTCACCTTTAAGCTCTTCACTGCTCTCGATCAACGTTCATTCTACTCGCATCAATCATCGGGCACAAGCATGCAATGAAAACAAACAAGTACTACTAAGAACAGTACACCAATCAAATCAAAGCTTTAAAAGAACGTGCTAAAGGATAGGCTTGATTCTAAGGATCACTGAAGCACACAGACCGTACTGAGAAAAAGAAAGGTCTGATGAAATTGCTTGATCTGAACTAGAGCTGAAAGGATCTAGAAAGAGACACACTAAGACAAAGCTTGATAAAGAACGGCTAACGATCAATTTGCATATATGAGAGAAAAAAGCTATGAGCTAGATTTATTTTAATTAGCAAAAATATGTAAAGGATATTTTATAAGAAAATACCCTAAATTGGAATTAATGTAGCATTATATTTTATTTGCAAAAGACCGGAGTAAAGAACTAATCAAGTTTTATTTATAAAGGTTCATATATTGATTATACCAATTAAACATTTAATTTAGAAATGATAAACTATATGAATCATCTAAACGTAACTTTATGATTCGAGTAGATCATATTATTATTAAAAGCATTATAGTATTGGCATTAATCAAATTAAAATTTATTTATAAAAACCGGTGTAAAAGCCTAATCAACTTTTAGTTAGAAAAGTTAATTAAGTATTAAGCAAATTAATATTTGGTTTATGAAAAACCGAGTAAAAGATCTAATTAGATTTTATTTATAAAAGCATGTGAGAGAAACATTAATCAAATTATATTTGATTATGAAAAACGGTGTATAGCACTATATTGCTTTTATTCAGAAAAAGCATGTTTAATAAGCATTAATCAAAATTAATATTAAATTAATTTTCAAAAAACAAACATGATGAAAAGCACCACTAACGTGTTCTTTACATCATTATGAACCTAACGCAACTTGAACGGATAAAAATGGAGCTAAAACGGGAAAGATATGGTTGTTTAAAGGTCCAGGGACTTGTTGGCAAGGATTGGTAACTTCCAGGGGCCTAACTGCGAAAAACCAGGGGCATATACATAATTCCGTATATAAACCCGTGGGCTTACTCGCAAAAGTTCCAAGGTGGACTGGATCCAGGGTATCTATTCTTTCCAGGGGGTTTTCTGCAAAAAGATCAAGACACAAAAAGGAATCTATGGATTACAGAGTTCCTCAGGGGCCAAAACGCAAAGTGGCCAGGTCTTCTTCTTCCTTGGTTCGAAACAGAGGCAGGGGCAGGGCGGACCGGGAGATTCCGACCGGTAGGGTCGCCGGCGCTCCGGGCTACGAGGAGCTCGGGCGAGCGGAGGAACGGGGAGAGGAGAGGAAACGGATCGTGATGGAGGGCTCACCGCGGACGGAGAGGGGCGGCAGCGGCTCGACGGCGGCGTACTCGGGTGACCGGCGGCGGTGCTAGGTGCGGCGGTGCTCCAGTGCAGCCCCGGCGACGGGAGGTAGCTCCCTAGCTGCGGCCTGTCCCGGCGAACTCCCTGGAAGCAACGGCGTGCTCCGGCGACGTCCCTAGGAGGCGAATCGGACGACGGCCGGTGGAGCTCCTCTCGGCTTGCGGCTCCGGCGGACAGCGAGGCAGCGGCGTGCTTGCGCAGGGCAGAGGTGCGCGAGGCAGCCAGGGCTAGGGCGCGCGCTTGGAGGTCGGGCTGGTATTAAGGGGCGCAGGCCAGGGAAGCCGTGGCGCGCACGCCGGGGACGGCGGCGGTGCACCGGACTCCGGCCAAGTCCCGGTCTGGCACGAGAGCGCCCCGGCTGCTGGGCTCGGTTGGGCCTCGGCCGGGCCGCGGCTGGGCCGGGGCGGAGCGGGCTGGGGTCTAAGCGGGTCGAAAGGTGGGCTGGTGCTGGGCTGCGCTAAAAGTAGAGCTGGGCTGAAGCAAAACGGAAAGGAGGAAGGAAAGCGAACTGGGCCGAGGAATTCAAGGGGCGGCGATAGACTTCGCGATTTTGGGCTGCAAGACTTGAGGGGGCGGAAGAAGACTTCAGTTGATGGGCTGAAAGCAGTGGTGGGCCGAAAGTAAAGAAGGGAAAAGGAAAAGAAAAGGAATTTCTTTTTAATTTCAGAAATCATTTTCGTGAAAAGAATAATCTAGAAATAGCTAGATAATTCTTAAAAGCCACGAAAAATATTCTAAAAATTTCAGAAATTATGGGAAAATTCCCACAGAGAGATTGGGGCATGAACAATCCAAATAAAATATTTGGAGCTCATGAAAAAGATTTTAAAACCTTCTAGTAAATAGAAAATGCTCAGAGAAAATGAGAATAAACTCCAGAAAAATCCGGAAAATTCTCGGAAGGATTTGGTCAGCACCTAAGCGTGTCTTTAAAACATTTTGCACTCAAAAACACCAGGATGCATCAGCATGAATGCAACACTCATAATTATTTTATTTAATTCAGAAAAACAAACAATGCCTTTTTCCTATGCTATATTTCCTGTGAAGAAAATAAATGTTGGAAAAAATTTTAGAATTGTAGGAAAATCGTTGCTTAATTATTATTTCTATTCACATCCTGAAATTGGAAATTTCAGGGTGTGACAGACAACTTCAAGCCCAACATCAAGCCATATGATGGGCGCTCCGATCCTAACATCTGGCTGTCGACCTACTACGTCGCCGTCAAGGCGGCCGGTGGTAGCTTCGACCATATGACGGCCTACTTCCCGCTGGTCATGGGCAAGACCCCTTCGCTGTGGCTCAACAACCTTGAGCCCGGCTGCATCAAGACCTGGGCCGATCTGTCCCAGGCCTTCACGTCGAACTTCCAGGCGACCTATGATCGCCCTGGAAACACCTCCAGCCTGGGGCGGTCGTGCAGAAGCCCAAGGAGCGGCTCCGCGACTACAACACCCGGTTCTTCGAGAACCGGAACGAGTGCGTTGGCGTTAGGGACGACCAGATCGTCGACAGCTACAAGAAAGGCATCAAAGACCGCAAGGTCTTCGAGAAGATCCATGAGGCTAGCCCAACCAACGTCAAGGAGCTCATGGTCATCGTCAACAAGCTAATGGACACAGAAGACGCCCTCTAAAATCAGTTTGACGCTGATAACGCTGGTGCATCTGGCACTGCAGCGAATAAACTCCGCAAGAGACCCTCCGAGGTCCTAGCGGCCGAAGGGCGACGAGGTTCGTCCTTCAACCAGGAGGAGTTCAACCTGACGCTTGACAGCATCTGCGGGTTCCACGAGGGAGCCACCCACACTCTCCGCGAGTGCTCCCAGTTCAAGAGGACCTTCAGCGCCCCCACGGACCCTAAGCGACCCAGGAACGATGGCGGGCGCCGCAACAACCGCCTCTATAACAACAACTACCGCCGTGACGACCGGCGAGATCGGCGCGACGACCGCCGCGAGGAGCGACATGATGATCACCGCGAGCCACCTCGCAGCGACCCACCACGCGGCTGTAACGACCCGGGTTTTCGGTGAGGAAAACCCGACTCCCTGTACCCTTGTTATAGTCCCTGGATCAGTAGCTATCACGTACAGAACTCATTACAGAATAATATCATTTCCATACAACGAAATCAGAGTACAAAACAGAGTATTTACATCCGAACACAGATCGGTATACGATTTAAGTACAAGCCCCTTGGCCTAAACGACAAGTGGAAACTCTATGCAGCGGTAGCTAAGGCTTCAAGTCTTCATCTTCGATCTTCACCACAGGCATCCTTGAGCGAAGCAACACAACCCTTCCTCCATGGATTCTTCACAAATGGACTTTCGCTCCAAGTCCAATCCTGCACACTCACAAACTATCCCCAAGGAATGGGATATGTTCACGTCACCAACCGTATGCAAGCTTTAAGTGGCCTAAAGCTAAGGGTATAAAAAGGAGTCAAGGAGTAGGCTAGAGTATTCCTAAACAGCAGCAACAACATAAATGGAATAATATCTCCAATTCCCACCAATTCCCAGATCACTCATCCACAAACGGTTATACCTGGTCACCCAGATCACCGTCACCAAGTCCTATCTCCATCTAGGGTCGGTGCGAGAACTCTCACTCCTCACCTCAATGATTGCACTCGGATCTGCGAGGCAGAGGGAGCAACTCTCCTCTCCCCGAGTACAACCACGGCTCACCATACACTCTCATCCTATAAGGGAGAGGTAGAAATCAAAAAACGTAAGAGTCGGAGAAACAACGGGCATGTCCATAACTGAGGACGCGGCTATACGTATAGATCTAAACTCTGCAGAGCGTGTACACCTATACCCAACTCGGAATGGCACCCGGCGGTGATCAGCCAACCAAACCCATCCTACCGGACGAACACCTAGGAGTTACGATTCCATCCTGCATCCGGGTCTCGCTGCGGTCCTTCGCAAAGGTCCACCCCAGAACTGTGAAAATACCCCTGTGTGGCCACACGGGGAGCGCCCAAAGGGAAGGGACTTCACCCTACACCCTCTCACTGATACCCTCTATCCTACTGGCAGGTATGGTATCGCACTTGCTAGGGTCGAACGGCCCTATCCCCACTCTCGGCGAGGTGGTGTGTACGAAAGTCCCGTGTAACAGGCGACCCACTCGGTTTCAGACCGGGGCGAGCTCCTATCCTCCAAGTCATCACAAAAACCCCAACACATGTGCTCCTAAAACAGTGTACCCGCCATAGGCACCAAACTGGGCAACGTCCGAAAACACGATCCCTAGCCCCCGATCCCAGATCGGGTTGTCTTGAGCTCACCCCCGCCAAAATATCCCAAAACATCTTCTCCTACCAGTTTTCCCCACACACGCCAAGAAACTACCACAATAATCCCAACACATGCATAGCAAGCTCAGCGTATCATCACGCATAAGTAAAGTAGTAGTAGTAGGTCAATCAAGGACAAGTATGTAAAAGAGGCTATGCACGGGTTCATCATATCCATCACTATGCAGTAAATAAAGCACTAGCAGTTCTAATAGCCATGCCTAATGGGCATTCAAAGTAGGTCGGGCGTGAACACCTGTGTGCAAGTAGTCGTTGTAGTTTCTGTAGCCGTACTTGATCTTCTGGCTCGCCTCCTCAGCTCCGGGAAATCCTAGATTCGAAAATTGAAATAAATAACGATGATCTATTTGCAAATAAACTCCAAAGAGAAGCAATAAAGAACCAAATAACTCCAAAAGCTAGTCTATCAGGTGCTTCATCATTTTAGAAGAATAAAGAAACTGATTTCATATTTTTCTAAGCTAGAAACAATTTATTATTGATTTTCAAATAAAGAAATATTTTGTGAATTTAATTAATTGCGATAAAACACAAACAAAACATAAGTTAGCAAGTTAGAGATCATATGCTAGGTTTCAGGTTGGTTTGCAAACTCGGTTGACTTAGTCAACGATCATTGTTGACCAAGTCAAAGGGAAAGGTCAAAGGTCAACCGGACCCCACAAGTCATCCTGTGGGCCCCGTATGTCAGATGGGAACAAGATAGACAGTTCGCGACCTCACATGTTAGTGGGACCCAACGGTAAGTTCGTGGGACCCCTTTGGTCAGATAAGCGAGATTGTGCAGAAAGGATCAGCTAGAAGCGATGTGGCGTGGTTGAGCAACTCGGCTCGAGCTGAACATGGCAAAAGTGTGGCGAGGATGGATTTATCCAACGTATGGCAGATGGTTTAGTTATCACACGCGTCGTGCACGACGAAGGCGTGGCACGGCCGCGACGAAAAGGTACGGCAGAGACTAGAAAGATTGAGAGGATGCACCAAGCACAAAGATTAAAGCTTGGTGGAAAGGGCGAGTGATGCTACTAACAAGCAACACCTAAACAAGATAGATAAAGGGCTAAGGTTGGAAACATAACCGAATCTAACGAGACTTGCTATTTTCCGGCACAAGATATCCTTGGTTGGGCCAGAAAAGGGGACGCAAGCAAGCACGTTGCTGGTTGAGTTTATAACCCATGGCCTTAGGCAAACCCCCAAGACGGATTAGTGACCAAAACTGGCTTGTTCGTACCTGGCCCAGGCAAGCAGTTAGAAAGAAGACCGAAGGTTGGTTGGGCACCAACATGGCCTTGTTCAGAACATGCAGTAGCTAGGCATGTATGACCATGGCCTAAGCACCAGCTAGGAAGCACTACAACGTTAGCAGATTAGAGCCTTGGCTCACTGCTTGATAGCGAGCAATGCCCATGACAGAAAGATTAAGGATCATGGTTAAACACTTGAAGGTGTATGGCTTGGTAACAAAACAGAAGATGATGGCTTACTAGCTTTTGCTCGGGCTGAAGCTTCATGGTGCGGATCAGATCGGCTACATGCAGCTCGTTGGTAAACTAAGCTGCTCTGAAGTCGTGGGATGGACATGGCAAGGTAAAGGAAAAAGGGTTAGGCCGATGGGCTAAGCATAAGCTAGGACTGTTAGCTTGTGCTGGTCTGATTAGAGCTTCCTGTTCGTAGGCAGAAAGCAAGGTGTCGGCAAAAGTTGGTTGGGAGTACAAGGTAAACAGGTAGTAGCTAGGCTGAACAAGATGGTCTCCTGATTGCACAGAATTGTGGCACAAAGAATTATTTCAGCATAGTTCTTCTCGGCTAGCACGCACTCGAGCTAAGGTGCAACAGAACGATAAGACCAACATAATTTGGCCTCACATTTGCTAGCTTTCTTGTATGTGCTGCAGTACCATGGATGGGTTTGGAACAGGGCACAAGGCGAGCATAAGGCAGCACCAAGAAGAAAAGCTCTCAACGGCTGCATGGCTTGCCTGTGCGCATTCCTGCTTCAGCGAACAGCCGGCTCGACGGTCAGGAAGCTCAGACAAGAGGAAAAAGAAGGCGGCTTGGCATGGCAAGCATGGCAGTAGTCTGGTATTCCGGGGCCACATGCTGATATGGTGAGGTGTGGCTGCAGGTCTGCATGCAGCGAGATAAAAAACTGGGCAAAGGCAGCATGCCACACTCGGGCAAGCATGGCCAAGGGTGATGGTGAATTTTTGCACACACTTGGCCTTCATGAGCACCAGCTGTAGAAACAACCAAAGCTTCCAAAGGTTTAAGCACGAGCTGAACTTCACGGTTTAGACTAGGCAAAGGCTTGGATGGAAAAGATCACAAGAAAGGGCATGGCTGTACGAGCTAGGTGCAGGCGTGCGGTGAAGTGTAAAACGAAACAAAAAGAAACAGCTTCGTCCCTTGGCGTGTGTGCGCGCGTGCGCAAGCCGGCGGCTTGCCCACAGCGACGCCTCGGCTATGGCGTGTGCACGCGCACGACGGTGGAAAGAACAAGGCGGCCTTGTGGATGGTCGCCAACATACTGGCACTTGCGTGTGGGTGCGCCAGAGACGTGCATAGGCATGGTGAAGTGGTGCGGAAAAGGGCCCAAAAAGGGGGGCCTTGGCCTTCCTGTACGTGCGCGCTCCGGCCAGGGCTTGGGCCAAGGTGGTGCCTTGCCCGGCGTGCGCGACGGCGAGGCACGGAAGATCACGACTTGACCGCCGGCGAGTGCGCGTAGGTGCGCGGGCGCTCGGCGGGTGGTTGGTGCGCGGGGAACCAAAGGCAAGGCCTTCCGCCTCCCTGCGCGTGCGTGCACGGGCGTGCAAACCGGCGGCTTGGCCGCATCGGCGCAGCAGACAGGGTGGCACGTTCGTCGGCGTCGGGCAACAGGTACAAGGTCAAGCGGGGCTTGCGCGCGCGTTGGTGAAGGCAGCGGCACCTGCAGGCGTAAGGCTCGACTCGATGGTCGGCACACAAGCGACGGCGTCTGCGCGGCGGCGCGGAGCAGTGCAGATAGAGGTAAAGGCCGGGCAAAGCCACGGCTTGTTCACAGAGCAACAAGCGGCTCGAAGGCCGGCACAGGAACAGCAAGGTGGGAACTAGACTCACCTGAGGGCTTGCTGTCCTAGGTCGGCCATTTTGACGAACACGTCGTGGGCGAGGCGGACGGCAGCCGTGCAGGGGAGGAAGAGGAACTGCAGCTTGGTGTAGGGGTAGCAGAAGTGCGGCATCGGTGTCCTCCATCTCCAGCTCGTGGTTGTTGTTGGTGCCGTGCTTGGAGAACAGGAAGACACTCGCGGTCCAGGCATAAGAACGAACAAGTTGTGAGCACGATGGGAACGGTTGTGTTGCCGAAGTTGAAAGGTAGCAGGTTGGTTCGGTTCCTCACCTATGGGTCGTTCGACAGCAAGGTAGAGCAGGCAACCGACCATGGTGGCAGCTGATGGTCGTTGACGGACGCGCAGCTCCCCTATGCCCATTTCGTCGAACAGGTAGAGGACGGGGTGGAAGGCCCGATCGTCGTCGAAGAAAGGCAGCAACTTGGTGGCGTTCCCGGCGCGACGCGACAAGGCGATGCTCCCGGCGATGTGGACGCGGCCAACGGCTCCGGCTTGGCGCAACTGGGCACGGCCGGCTCGGCGCGGCTGCACCCCGTCCGGCGACGTGCGGCTCCTGCTCTGGCAGCACGCGGCGCAGCAGGGTGCTGCGGCCGTCCGGCGGCTTCCGGCTGGGCGCAGCGGGCATCCTCCAGCTCGTGGCGGCGCACAGCTGCTGGTCCGGCGGAGCAGAACAGAGAAGAGAGAGGGGACGGCGGCTGCTGTTCGAGGGAGCACCAGGAAGAGAGAAATTCCTCTGATTTATTTCGGTGGGGAAGAAAACAGCAAGGTTCTGCTTGCTCGCTACCGCTCGCTCCTGCTTGCTTGTTGCCGATCGAGGGAGCGCGCACGTACAGGAAGGAGCAGAAGAAAACAAGGGAGCTGCGCAGCGGCGGCAGGGAGGAAGGGGAGACCGAAAGGAAAGAGAAGCAAGACCAGGCAGGAGGGGCTCACGCTGGGCCGTTGCTTGTGGATCTGCGTCTTGTGATTGGAAAAAAAGAAGCAAGGCAAAAAGGGAGTGGAAGGCGTGCTGCCTTGATTGGTGGCTGGGATCGATGGGGAGAAGAACAAAAGAGAAAAAAAAGATTTGTTGCTGCATTGCCCGGCGGATGAAGGAAGAACAGAGGAGCAGATAGAGTGGCGGCGGCAGAAAGGATAGAAGGCAGGAGAGAAGAAAGAGAGAGGTGAGGGGTATTAAAGGAAATGGTTAGGGTTAGGATTTGGTAGGCTTTTAGATGGGCTCAGCGATTTAGGTCGAGACAATTTAATCCCGCGAAATAAATCGATAGCAATTTATTTTGTAAATTTGGTACAAATGAATTTAGACTATTTTTCCGGAACGAATCAATTAACAAGATATTAATTCGAGAAGCCGGAAAACATCGTCGTAATTCAAATGAGCTCTCGGGAATTTAATTTAAGGATTTATAGTCTATTCCCCGAAAATCGAATTAATTGCAAATAATTAATTCGAAGAGTCGGAAAAATATTCCCGTAATTCTTTTAATAAATTCCCGAGCACTTCTGAAGAGATTAGGCCGGGAAGGATTAGAGGGCCGAAAAAGTTGGCGGGTCCACTGAGTTAGCAAGTGAAGACCCGAGAGATGATTTAGGCAGGTCTGAAGGTTAGAGAGGGTAGTTAGATTAATTAGCTTTTGATTTATATTTGAAATTAGATTTCAAATATAAATCACACTCAAGAATTCAAAGAAAAATCCAATTAAGGAACAAATCACACTAACATGGAATTTATCCTTAGCACACAAAGCAATTTAATTAATTTTATTACTAAGAATTTGGAAAGGGCACGAGAAGATAGTCTTATGATTCTAAACAATCACATCAAGCACGAATTTTTTTTGAAATCCACATTTTTGCAATCATAAACATTCCGGAAAAATCCGGGATGTTACAGCGGCAACCCACCTCCAGCTGCTCCTCGCGACGAGACGAACTTGCCCCCTCCACCGGTGTCGGGCAACCTCAATGGGCCTTTCCAGGCCGTAACCCGAGCGATCAACATGATCGTCGGCGGAATCAAGTCCAGTGCCAGTAGGAGGCGCTACAGGAAGGACAAGGGCGACGTCCACCTCGTCCACACTCAGCCAATTGTGCCTCTGCGTTGGTCTAAGCAGGCGATTACGTTCAACAGGGAGGATCACTGGGTCCACATCCCAGATCCCGGGTCCTATCCGCTCATTGTCGAGCCCACGGTGGACGGGGCCCTGCTCTCCCAGACCCTGGTCGACGGAGGCAGCGGGCTCAACATCATCTTTGTTGAGACCCTCAAGAAGATGGGCTTCGACTTCGACAAGATGACGGAGTGCGACGAGCCCTTCTATGGCATCGTCCCCGGGAAGGCGGCCTACCCCCTGGGTCGGGTCTCCCTCCCCGTGACTTTTGGTACGAAGGCGAACTTCCGCACGGAATACCTCAACTTCGAGGTCGCCAACTTCAAGTCCTCCTACCACACGATCCTTGGTCGCCCGATGCTGGCCAGATTCATGGCCATCCCGCACTACACCTACTTGGTGTTGAAGATGCTGGCTCCACATAGGGTCCTCTCCGTTAAGGGGGACCTCATCGTTTCCTTCAGGTGCAACACAGAGGCCCTCGACCTCGCCGCGACCTCCGCCGCTGCCGACGCCTCCGCGGTCTTGGTCGATGAGGCCAACCAAGTCGACCCTGTCGACTAATCTGTCCCAGAGCAGAAGCGCACCGACACCGCGCTAGACGCGACTCCCTCGACGAAGAAAGTCTGCCTCGGCCTTGCCGACCCAGAGAAGACGGTGGTGATCGGCGACGGGCTCGACCCCAAATAGAAACTCACGCTCACCAGCTTCCTCCGGGACAACGCCGACATATTTGCATGGAGTCCATCGGATATACCAGGTGTCCCTAGGGAGCTGACTGAGCACGCCTTGGATGTAAGCAAGACGGCCAAGCCTGTCAAGCAGAAGCTTCGCCGCTTTGCGAAAGATCGCAAGGACGTCATTAGGGTGGAGCTAATAAAGCTCCTAGGTGCCGGATTTATCCGAGAGTGTAAAAACCCGGTTTGGCTCGCCAACCCGGTTCTTGTACCAAAGAAAACCGGTCAATGGAGAATGTGTATCGACTACAGCGATCTCAACAGGCACTGCCCTAAAGACCCTTTCCCTCTTCCGCGCATCGACCAGGTCGTGGATCCCACAGCCAGAAGCGTCCTCCACTGCTTTCTCGACTGCTACTCAGGGTATCACCAGATAGCCCTGAAGGTCTCTGACCAAGACAAGACGGCGTTCATAACGCCCCATGGCATCTACTGCTACACGGCCGTGACCTTCGGCCTCAAGAATGCTGGTGCGACCTACCAGAAGGCCATCCAGAAGTGTCTGGCCAGCCAGATCAGCAAGAACGTAGAAGCCTACATCGACGACGTGGTCGTCAAGACCACCCACGAGGACAAGCTCATAGCTGACCTTGCAGAGACCTTCGCCAACCTCCGCGTCTACCGCTGGAAACTTAATCCAGAGAAGTGTGTCTTCGGTGTCCCATCTGGCAAGCTCCTGGGCTTCATGGTCAGCAACCGGGGCATCGAGGCCAATCCCACCAAGGTGGATGCCATCCTCAAGATGAAGCGACCTACAGGCAAGAAGGACGTCATGAAGCTCACCGGCATGATGGCGACCCTATGCCGATTCATTAGCAAACTTGGAGAGAATGGCCTACCCTTCTTCAAGCTGCTAAAAAAGGCGGACATGTTCGTCTGGACCGAGGAGGCGGACCAAGCTCTAGAGCAACTCAAGACCTTCCTCACGACACCCCCGGTGATGGTGCCCCCAGCACCTAAGGAGCCCTTACTGCTCTACATCTCGGCAACCACCCTTGTGGTCAGCGCCGTTCTGGTGGCTGAGTGGCCTGAAGAGGGGCGACCTTACCCTGTCCAGCGACCTATCTACTACGTCAGCAAAGTCCTGTCTGACAGCAAGACAAGGTACAGCCAGCCCCAGAAGATGCTCTACGCACTACTCATGACCTCCCGCAAGCTCCGACATTACTTCCAATCGCACAAGATCAAGGTCGTCTCGGCCTACCCCCTTGGCGAGATTCTACGGAGCCGTGACACCACTGGGCACATCGTCAAGTGGTCCATCGAGATGGGCGAGTTCGACCTAGAGTTCTGCCCTAGGCAGGCCATCAAGTCCCAGGTCATCGCAGACTTCGTCTCGGAGTGGACAGAGATCCAGCAGCCTCCCCCGTTGGAGCGACCTGAGCACTGGAAAATGTACTTCGATGGTTCCCTGAACCTCGAAGGAGCCGGTGCGGGCATCTTGTTCATCTCCCCCCAGGGTGACTACCTCAAGTACGTCCTGCAGATCCATTACAAGGCGTCCAACAACGGCGCCGAGTATGAGGCCCTCATCCACGGGTTACGCATCGCTGTCTCCCTCGGGATCAAGCGCCTCATGGCCTACGGCGACTCTAAGGTCGTCATCGACCAAGTCAGCAAGGACCCTGAAGCCAGGAAGGACACCATGGATGCCTACTGTGCTGAGGTGCGCAAGTTTGAGCGTCACTTCGAAGGGCTCGAGTTCCACCACGTCTGCCGCAACAACAACATCGCGGCCGATGTCCTCTCCAAGGTTGGCTCCAAGCGCGCACTGGTCCCGACTGGTGTGTTTGTCTAGGACCTACGCAAGCCGTCCATCAAGCTCATCCCCGACCCAGAGTCGGCTGACAACGAGGTGACCTCGCATGCAGGTCGCGAGATCCTCATGATCGACGCGGAAGATGATTGGCGCCTCGACTTCATCGCCTTCCTCCTCGAGCATCGAGTGCCTGAGGATAAGGCAGAGCGAGAAAAGATCACGAGGCGTAGCGCTAACTACGTCGTCGGCGGTAAGGAACTCTGCCGGAGGTCCGCCTCCACCGGAGTATTGATGAAGTGCATCCTACGATCTGAGGGCCTCAGGCTCTTGGATGAGATCCACAGTGGCGAGTGCGGCAACCATGCCGCCTCTTCCAACCTGGTGGGCAAGGTTTTCAGGTCTGGCTTCTACTGGCCCACGACCATGGCTGATGCCCAGGAACTTGTACGTCGATGCAAGGGGTGTCAGTTCTTTGCTAAGCAGCATCACGTCCCGGCTCAGGCCCTGAGGACCATCCCTCCGTCCTGGCCCTTCGCAGTATGGGGTCTTGACTCTGTGGGACCTTTCAAGACCGCCCCCGGCGGCTACAAGCACATCATCGTGGCGGTGGATAAGTTCACCAAGTGGATCGAGGTCCGTCCCGTATCCAACGTCACATCGAAAGAGGCGGCCAAATTCATCGAGGAGATCACCCACCGCTTTGGGGTGCCAAACAGGATCGTCACCGACCTTGGCACGACCTTCACAGGAGCCGAATTCTGGGACTTCTGTCAAGACAGCATGATCGACGTATACTACTCCTCGGTGGCGCACCCGCGGTGCAACGGCCAGGTCGAGCGTGCCAACGGCATGGTCTTGCAGGCCATCAAAGACCGTATATTCGACGGTTCAGTGCCCTACGCAACTAGGTGGCTCTCAGAGCTCCCTCACGTCCTCTGGGGTCTCAGGACCCAGGTCAGCTCGGCTACAGGGTACTCACCCTTCTTTCTGGTCTACGGGTCAGAGGCCATCCTCCCCACCGACGTGGCCTTCGGTGTTCCTCGCATCCAGAACTTCGACGAAGGAGAAGTAGAGAAAACACGCCGGCTCGACCTCGACAGCGTCGAGGAACATCATGTAGCCGCGCTCATGCGCCACACCCGCCACGAGCAGCAGCTACGTCGCTACCACGACCGCAACGTGCGGGAACGTTCCTTCAACGTCGGTGACCTAGTCTTGTGGCGGATCCAGAACACCTAGGACATGCACAAGCTCTCTGTGCCTTGGGAAGGCCCCTTCATAGTCAAGGAGGTAATTGGACCGGCGACCTATCGCCTCCAATGGGCCGATGGCCAGGGCGTCCCGAACCCCTGGAACATCGAGCACTTACGTTGCTTCTATCCTTAGGAGCTTTGTACCAATAAAAAGCTATGTACTCTATCCTTTGTACTTCGATATATATATATAAAAGTTTACCTTTTCGACCTGCTTTTATGAGTTTTTATCTGTTCACTCCTCCCCTTCGACACGCTCGGGGGCTTGGCTTTAAGCTCGGCCCTTCACGCTCGGTGGCTTGGCTTTAAGCTCGGCCCTTCACGCTCAGGGGCTTGGCTTCGCCAACCTAAGGGTCGTTCGACCTGGGGTTTCTACTTGTCTTTTACCAGTGTTCCCTTACCACAACTTTTTGTGCTCCTTATAAGTATTCCTAGGTCACGGGGTTGCTTGACCTTGGGTCCCTGACCCCCCTCCGCGCGCCGGTTGCACGTAAGCCTGCATGTCGAGCCGTCTAAGTCGGTAAGCCGTTCCTCCACTGAGTTGGGTTAGCGGGGGAAAAGGTTTTTTGCAACCCCGTTACCTTTGCGTTTTTATAAGGAGTATACGAGTCAAATAAGGGATCACATTAACTTAATTAAAACATGCCTTTTTCATTCATGCAAGGTTTATCTTACATCAAAAGGGTCCACGACCCATTGGCGCTAACTGTCTGCTACGTCCTAAGTTACATTTCCAGGTCTATCTTCTTCATAATTTCATCTGCAGCAGCCTGGATATCCTCGCTGCCCACCAGTTGCGACAAGGCGAGCTCCTGCTTGACCTTCTCAAGGTCAAATGACGGCTCATGGTGCTTCACCATGGCTAGTGCCGTAGTAGCGGCGAGCTTGCTGCTGTCTATCAGCAAGGTCTTTATGCGACCTTCCGCATCCTCCAACCGCGCGACGAGCTCCTGTGGACCACCCTCGACCTTGGGGACGTACACGTCCACAAGGTACTCGGTGGCCTCCTTGAGGTCGTCCAGCTCCTTCTCAAGATCCGCAGTCATCTCTTGATGATCAATAAGGGTTTGCATGGCCCGGCCCAGGTCGATCTCGAGATCCCTGCGGACACCAAATTCATATGCAGCTTTTCGGGTGAAGTAAGACTCACTGGCGATGACCTCCTTGTGCTTCTCCTTGAGGACCTTCACCTATTCCTTCGACTCCTTGAGGTCCTTCTTCAAGGCGGTCTCCCTCTTCTTGGAGTCTGCAAAAGTCAAGGTCAGGATGGGTTCACCACGGTGTGAAAGCATAAGGACTAAGGGCGTCCTACGACGTACCTGCGGCGACGACCTTCAGATCTTCCTCTGCTTCCTTCGCCTTCAGCTTGGCAGCCACCAGCTCTTGCTTCAGGACCTCTATCGCCTTATCCTTCAAGGTCGCCTCGTCCTTGAGGTGTTGTACCTCCTTCCCGGCCTCAATCTTGGCCTGAAGCATGGCCTCCCGTGTCGTGGATAGCTCCGCGTGTAGCTTGACGCCCTCCGTAAGCAGGTTTGCCCTGCCCTGCGCCCGCTCAGCAAGAGTCTGCACCCACACATTACGAAGGATTGTTAAGTCACAGTGCCTAAGTGAATTGAAGACTTAACCCCAAAGGCAATACTGACTCACCATGAGTGTCCTGCCGATCGTCTTCGCCACCTCCGTGATGGTCGCCTGCGCCGTCTTGAAGTCGGCAAGGTCTTTGGCGTCGGCGATGACGTCATCCTCCCACGGAGTGCCCGTGTAGAGGCACCGATGCCGCTCGTCCTACTTTCTTCCACCTCCGGTCTCCGCCAACCTCGTCTCCGGCAGGCTTGATTCAGGCAGGTCTTGCTGTCGCAGGCCTTCCTCCTGCTGAGCGCTCTCAGCAGCAATCTTGGCCGCCGCCGACGATGTTGCCCCCACGGTCTCAGGGACCTTGCTGGTGACATCCCCGCCCGAGGTCGCCGGCGACTGCCCCACCGGCACCTTCTCAACCTTCTGCCCAAAGGCCTCTTGGCCTGAGGCGTTCTTGCTGCTACCCGATGTAGTATGAGTCCCCCTGCCCAAGGTGCACAAGTTCGTCAGCACCGACTACTCAACAAGCAGAGAAGATGAAGAACAGCATAAAATTAAGCTCGGTAACATACTCGCCGCTGGTCTTCAACTTAAACAACATCGGCCTGGGCGGCGCCCGCCTTGGCTTCTTCTGCGACCCTTGGTCGCTCACGCCTTCCGCACTCGGCTTTGGCTGTTGCTCGCCTACAACGCCGAGCGCGGTGTCATCTCCTCCTGCGGCCGCTACGTCACCCGATCCCGTGGCGACGTCGTGCGACCGCGCATCGTCCTGCTCCTCGAAGACGACCCCGATGCTAGTCGTTGCCATCTCCGACGAGGCAGTGGTGTCCTTCCTCTTCCTCTTCTTCCTCTCCGCTTCAATGGTGGCGGAGATGATCTTGACGCCCTTGTGCGTCGGGATCTTGCCAGCGACAGACCGCGTCCATCGAGTCGTTGGCGCAGAGCTCGCCACGGGCGGATCCTCCTCATCACTACCCCCACCGATGAGTCAGAGAGGTAGTTCTCCACTAACTCCGGCGGCGGAGCCTGCACGTCCTCCGCCGCTCGGACCTTGAAGCTGCGCTCACCCTCATCTGCGAGGGGAGCCGGGCTCCAGAACAAGCCCTCACGACCCTGCAACAGGCGACCTTCGTCTCAGAAACAGGGAAAGGCAAACTCAACAAAAACAAAGGAATCAAGGTCGATCAGTGACTTACCACTTCGGCGGGCCGCTTGAGAGAGAACGCCTTGGGGCACGTCCGGTTCCGGATCACCCCATTGAAGAGTTCCCACACCCGCGCCACCATCTCCTGCTTGAAGACCTTGCGCTGCTGTACGCGGGTCGGGTCGGCTTGGCCCCAGTACTCGTAGGCCGAATGCACCCGATCTTGGATCGGTTGCAGCAGCCTCCGGCTGAAACTGATGGCCACTGCGCCGCCCGTCAGCCCTTCGTCCTTGCGCGCCTTGAGGTCCTCCAGCAGCGGCTTCATGGTGTCCATCTCCCGTGACGTCAGCTGGTTGGTCCACTCCGGCACTGGGACCGGCGCGAGCCCCGACCTGGTGGCCAGCGCCGGCTTCAGGTTGTCGATGTAGAACCACCCTCGCCTCCAGCCCTGGGTGTTGTCTGGCAGCTCCATGTCGATGTACACCGTCTTCATGTGACGGTGTAGCATGAAGCCGACGGCCCCGACGACGCCATTTTTCCCCGTCTTCTTCACCTCAAAGAAGTACCGCCACAGGATGAAGTGTGGCGGTATCCCCAAGTATGCCTCGCACAGGTGGATGAACGAGGAAACTGTGGTGATGGCGTTGGGGACGAGGTGTACCAGGTCGATGCGGTAGAAGTGGAGCAGCCCGCGGAAGAAGTTGCCCGCCGGGACTCCAAATCCGCGCTCGACGTACGTGACGAAGGCGACGGTCTCCCCGGTCCCCTCGGAGGGGAAGGCTTCGCCGGCGGCTGGCCTCTAGCCCACCTACTCCCTGGGCTTCAGCAGCCCGCGCTCCACTAGACTCTTCAGCTGCACCTTCGTCACCGTCGAGTGCTCCCAAAACTTCTCCGGCGGCGGCGCAAGCTTTGGGGCCATTTCCTCTTCGTCGAAGCCGTGGATCTAGTTCTAAATACCACCAGGGATTCTGGCGCATACAGCGGCGCTGGGCGTGGTGGATCTAAGCACGGCGACACCGGCGAATCTGTGCGCTAAAGCTCCTGGCGGCGGATCGGAAACCCTAGCTGCGGTGGGGAATGGAAGTGAGTGGGGTCCCCAACCCTCCACTCGGCCTTTTATAACCGGACCGCATCAGTGCGGTGGGCCGCGGCGCCCTAAACATCCCTTCGGATTCGACGTCATTCCCGGCGACCCAACGGATACATCGCCCAATGGCTCTTTCGGCATACCGGCCACAGGCAGTAACGGCTCGCGCCGTGGGGGAATCTATGCTCGCTGGCCTTCCTCCCAATGGCCCGATGTCCATGGACTCGTTATGCCCTACTTCAAGCCCCTTCCCCATCATTTTCTTCAAGGTCTTTTGGCCTCTTACGACTTTCGGGTCTATGATAACACCTTCATAAGGTTGATAGGTACTACCGCTTAGTAGGTCACCTCAGCTCTCACTATCGGGTTCACACCCCCTGGCTCCTAGGTCCTGCTACCTACTGGATCGCCTTAGCTTTCATGGCTGGTTTATACCAACGACCCTGTGCTTAAAGGCTTCACTGCCCGTTGGCGACCTCCGGGTCAAGTAGCACCTCCCTGAGGTTGCTAAGGTCCTGCTACCTATTACATTGCCTTAATGGCTATACTGACGGCCCCGTGCTTAATGGCTCCACTGCCCGTTGGCGACCTCTTGGTCAAGTAGCACCTCCCTGAGGTTGCTAAGGCCCTACTGCCTTCTGGGTCGTGTAGACCTAGAGTTTCCAGGCTGACTACCTGCGTTGTGTCACTGCACAACGGCTGTGTCGACCCAAGTTGACACGGGTTCTTTGTCTCTACGAAAGGCCTCCCGTAGGTCGGCGTGCTATTACAGCCCTGCCGGGACCATGGTATCCGTACCATTGCAGCCTGGGCGCCCTCACAACCACCAAAATCATGATATTCTTCATGTAAAAACTATATTTACAGCTTCATAAGCTACAAGGAGTTTGGCCCTTGGCCAAATTACAAGATACAAAGATCTTAAAGGTCCTGAATTACCTTCCAAATTGCTTACGACTCAATCTACACTAATAAGGCTTGTCGCAAGCTTTCTTCTAGCTTCAGGACCTACTCGACGACCTCTACAGCCACTGTGGAGGCAGCTGCCACACAGCCACCTCTACTCGTGCACCAACCGGTCTCCTGCGGCACCCAGCGTCAAGTCTGAGCTCTCCCGCAAGATTGCAGAAGGTCCGAGCTTTAACACCAACCTCACCGGGTGGAGCGCGGCGTTCACCAGCATCACATCAGGCCTGAAAGTGTCAGGGCCGACGATGCAACTGCTGCTTCATACTCCTTCCGGGCTCCTCGGCAGGGCTGGGAGAAGAGGCCAATCGAGTTCTTCGAGCCTCGCAAGCATTCTTCTAGCTCCAAGCATGAACTACAACAACCCTACACTCTGGAGGGCGGACACAAGCCCCTGGCATGGCAATATTACTACATTGGATCATCTTGAATCACCTTTGAAGATTGGTACGGTTTGCTTCAAGCCTTGGGTGCCTATTTATACTCCAGCACCTGCCATTGGGTGTTAATCCGCAAGCCAGCTTGCGTGGTGTCCTTATCCGCAAGATCACTGTACCCTCATGGAGCATGAGGTCACTGTTCGCCCGTGGGAGGCATTGGCGCGCTTGTCCCCTACCTGACCACATCCTGGAGCACCTTTTGTCTTTTGCGGGTGATTGCGACCTGTGCTACGTCTGCAAGTCGGCCCGTGACCGTACAGTGCACGCGTGACTCTGGTTGCGCCAGACCTGCTGCCTGCGGCCCTCTGCAAGATTTTGGAGCCCTTGTCCTCTAGCATCGACACTACAAGAGCATCTGTTTCCTAGGCAGAAGGTCGTAGGTTCAGATTATTTCTCTTCTTCTTCTTTGGAGCATCAAACCGGCCATCTTGGTCGCTTTACTGCTCGGGGGCTCCTACACTAGTGCGTCTTCGACGCCCTATTTTCTTCAGGTCGCCTCGACCTAATGGAAGCCCGCTTCCATCACATCTCTGCTCGACCTACCCTTGGTAGGCTTGTTGACCTTTCTGAAGGTCGTGGCTGCTACTACAACATGCCTGACTCCGGTCAGGTCGGCGGTTCCGCAAGATCTACGCCTCGTCTTCACTTCGACCTCATGGTCCTTCGACCTAGAAGCTCGACGCTCAACTTCGTGCGCGCATCAGAGGGGTTTTCTTTTCTTTTTTGATCGCCGTGCACCCTTCACGACATCGACGGTGCTGCGCCTTGCTACTCTTCGACACAACCTCGCCTCGGCCGCTACGCCTACATGTCGATCGGGGGCTTGAGAGACATGGGTACCCATGGGTCCCCACCGGCCAGGGTCCCAGGGGCCCCTGACAAGTGGACCCGACCTTCCAGAAGACCCGCCGACCTTACAAGTGGGTCCAGTGACCTGATCAGGAACCCGGAAGACCCGCGAAGCCTTGGCGTGCAAGTCAAGACACGGCGACCTGGCGTGCTGCCGCCTGTAGACTCCGCGTATCACGGGATGTCCCTTGTAATCCGGGAGATATGCTTCCCACAGTTGTAACTGACCCCGACACGGGTCAACCGACCTGCGCATGCAAACCCTAGCCCGTCCCCCCATATAAGGCGGCCTAGGGCTCCATGCACAGGGAGAACTCATCTTCATCCTCGCATAATCCACCACAACTAGACGTAGGGTTTTACTCTCCGGAGGCCTGAACCAGTATAAACCCTTGTCTCCTTGTTCCTCGCCGCCATACTCGCCTAGTTCCGTGCACATCCCGTGCACAACCACCTACGCTCTTAGGTCCCGATCCTCCATTAACCTGCAAACCACTAGGACGACCCCCTAGCGGATCTGTCCAGGTCTCACCCCCTGACCGAGTTGGGCTCGATGTCAGCACATTGATGTGTTGTCGCCCCGCGGGGATGACTGAGAACGACAGATCCATCTTGAGAGCTAAGTTCCTTAAGAAAGTGCTTCTCAACCCATATCTATCCCAGCTGGAGTTTGGTGTCCTTGGACCATCTATACTAGAGTAGGAGATATTACACACCGTTCCTTGGATTCGATACCTGACGGGAATACTCATTCTCCTAGGGAGAAGTGCTACAACTGTGTATCCGTGCGCTTGCGGATTCGTTCGCACTCGTCAGTGTACCCAGGAGTTTCTTACACGCTCACGCTAGTGCGCCAGTGGTGGTGACGTTAAGAAACGCCAACACTATCCTACCAGGTTTTGTACATAAAGGTAAAATGCATGCATGGAATGCAACAAATAATACATATATGACATATATACATGAGAAGCTCCAAGACCCAGCTAGAAAAGAAAAGCACACTCCGAGTTCACCTCGCAAGCATGTGAAGGTAACTTGGTTAAGTGGTTTAGTGAATATGTCGGGTAGCTGATCTTGGGTAGGTACATAGGACAAGGATATGTTCCCTTTCTCAACATTGTCCCTCAGAAAGTGGTATCTCACTTCGATGTGTTTCGTTTTGGAGTGAAGGACTGGGTTTTTGGCTACACTTATGGCACTGGTGCTGTCACAAAAGAGTGAAACCTGGGAGCACTCCTCACCAAAATCGCTCATAGTGTAGGTCATCCATAGGAGCTGGAAACAACAACTAGCAGCAGCTACATACTCGGCCTCTGTAGTGGACTGAGCTACACTGGATTGCTTGCGAGATGACCAAGAGACCAAAGAAGAACCAAGAAACTGGCAACACCCAGAGGTAGACTTGCAGTCCAATCGACACCCAGCAAAATCAACATCGGAGTACCTGTGAAGTCTGAGTGTCGAGAAGGTAGAATACCAAAGACCAAACTCAAGAGTGTAGTTCAAGTACCTAAAGATCCGCTTGACGACCTACCGATGTGAAGTCCTCGGTGAAGCCTGAAAACGAGCGCACAGACACACACTGAACTGTATGTCCGGCCTCATCGCCGTCAAGTAGAGGAGGGAGTCGATCATGCTCCGGTACTCCTTCTAGTCCACGGGTTCGCCATCCTCATCCACGTCCAAAGTTGTAGTGGTACTCATCGGTGTAGTCAGCGGTTTGGAGTCGTTCATGCCAAACTTCTTCACCATGTCCCTGGTGTACTTCGCCTGATGGACAAACGTCCCGTCCTTGCACTGCTTGATCTGGAGTCCTAGGAAAAACTGCAGCTCGCCCATCATGGACATCTCAAATTCCGTGCTCATGCCATCTGCAAATCTGGCATCAAGATCATGAGAAGAGCCACCAAAGATTATGTCATCCACGTATATCTGAACAATCAAAAGGTCATTTTCATGCTTAAGGAGAAACATGGTCTTATCAACTGTATCCATCACAAACCCCTTGCTAAGCAAAAAGCCTCTCAACCTACCATACAAAGCTCTCGGTGCCTGTTTCAACCCATAGAGCACTCTCTGGAGTTTGTATACACGGTGTGGGTATTTCTCGCTCTCAAACCCCGGGGGTTGCCTCACATACACTTCTTCCTCTATCACCCCATTCAAGAAAGCACTCTTCACATCCATTTGGTACAACTTGAACCCTTTAGCCACGGCAAAGGCTAGAAGGATCCTAATTGCCTCCAAACGGGCCACAAGAGCAAATGTCTCCTCATAGTCTATACCCTCTTTCTGGTTGAACCCCTGAGCCACCAACCACGACTTGTTTCTCACAGTCATCCCATTCTCACCCTCTTTGTTCTTCCACACCCACTTGGTACCAATGGGACGGCAATTTAGCGGTGGATCAACTAACACCCAAACTTGGTTTCTCTCAAAGTTTTCTAACTCCTCATGCATGGAATTCACCCAATTCTCGTCAGACAAAGCATGTTGAATATCTTTGGGCTCAAAAGAAGTGACAAATGCAGAGTGAGCAAAATGAGAAGTGTTCCTTGACCTCGACCGTGTAGTGCGTTCATGAAGGTCACCTATGATCGTCATCGGTGGGTGATCCACTTGTACACACCGGGGAGCCTCTCGCCTGGACACAATCTCCCCCTCAGCAGCAGCCTCCACTCGAACAGCCTCAGTCGTAGTAGGTGTAGGGGATGGACCATCCTCGATCGTCGTCGTCATAGTGGAAGTAGTATGTACATGATCAGCCACGAGAGCATCACCTCCATCATCGTCTTCATCTCCATCTCCATCCTGCTCATCCTCAAATATCCTCGCTCCAATCTCCTCGTCACCTGCACACTCAAAAGCAGAAGAGCTACATGGCTATGTCTCGTCGAAGGTTACCTCGCAAGTCTCTATGATTCAGTTAGTGTCAAGGTTGAGCACACGATATGCTCTAGAGTGAATCGCATAACCAAGGAAAATACCATCCGAACATCTAGACTCAAACTTGTCCAACTTGCCCTTCTTCATAATGAAACACTTGCAACCAAAAGCTCTAAAGTGACTCACCTTGGGTTGTTGTCCATGCATCAGCTCATAAGAGGTCTTCTTCTTGAAAGCACGAAGGAAGATGCAATTTGAGACATAACAAGCGGTATTGACCGCCTCGGCCCAGAAAAGCCTAGGAGTCCTATGCTCATCGAGCATCATCATGACCATCTCACAAAGGGTCCGGTTCTTCCTCTCCACTATGCCATTCTGGAAAGCGACGTATGGAGAAGAGTACTGATGATCGAGACCAAGATCACTGCAAAAAGTATCAAAATGAGAGTTCTTAAACTCCGTGCCATTGTCACTGCGTATAGCTTGAATGGCATCACCATGTCTCTCATTCTTCAAGCTCAAGATCAAGTCTCGAACAAAGCCAAATGTCTCGCTCTTGTCCTCCAAAAAGAAAATGTCGGTGTTTTAGACCGGCAACCTACCAAGGGGAGTACCCGAGGTAGATGAATGTGGCCTCGCCGAGATCGGTAACTCGAAGGAGAGGCACGTGGCACACAATTTAGACAGGTTCGGGCCGCGAGGTGCGTAATACCCTACGTCCTGTATGCTGCGTAGCTCTGGATTGATTGGGTGTGTTTACAAGAAGATGCGGATGAAGAGATAGGGGTCCCTGCCTCGCCTTATATAGCCCGGGAGGCAGGGTTACAAGTCGGTTTGAGGGGAGAGAGTACTAGTCGGGTACGGCTAGAAGTTCTTTACAAGGATCCGGACATGTGTAGCTTCCTATCCGAGTTCTATCTCCCCGCAATCCTTGCGCCCCACGCCAGCAGGTGCCGTGTTGCCCAAGTTGAGTAGTCCCAGGGGCCCACCGAGTAGTCGGTCCTAGTACCCACCGGAGTAGCGGGCCCAGGGATGTCCATACGACAAGCCCCCGAGTACTTTGTAGTCGAGCAGGATGTCTTCGAGTAGTCTTGATGGCCTTGGCGAGTAGTCCTTGAGCGTCCCCGAGTTCCACAAGCCGAAAGTCCTCAAGAATGCTTGAATCATCCTGAGGCTGGAAGGTACTCCAGCTGATCTTTGAATAGTCTTGAAATCTTCTCGAGTAGTCCTCAAGCGTCCCCGAGTGCTTCTCTCGAAGGTCTTCAATAATTCTCGTGATGTCTTGATGAAGAAACCATATGGAAAATGCGATTCGGAGAATCGCATTCCATATGGAATGTAGCCCCCGAATCTTAGGTCAAATCGTAGATTCAAGCTGAGGGTCAATCTGAAGTTCTGTCAATCTTATCCCGAAAAATCCGGAGAAAAAACCGAAGGACGCGTGGCACGGAGCCCCCGAGCCTTGAGTCGAGTACTTCCTCTCGAATTAAAGGGTCATCTTGACTGTAGAATGTGTCCTGAGTGGGTCTTGTATCTGGTTGTGTCCCACAGAGGTCATCTGAAGTAGTCGAGCCCCGGAGATGGAGAGCAACGAGTACTGGAAGTTGAAGAGTCACGCTGCTACCGCTAGGTCACCCGTCTGGCGCCGTATCTGAGACCCTAGCCGCCAGGGCCGGTTATAAATAACCGGTGAGTCCCTTAGGGTTTTCACACCTAGCAGTTGCATTCCTCAGATTAGATCTGAATCGCCGCCTCCTCTACTCCTCTGTCGCCGCCGCGCGTAGATCCAGTTGCTCGCGCCGCCGCAGTGCACCTGCCGCTGTAGCCCCCAAGCGAATGCGAGTGAAGACACCCGTCTCTTGGAGAATGAAGGGGTCTCCGGCGAAGGGCAAGAAAACTGGTGCGTCGAAGAAGAGAAGCCGTGATGAAGAGACCGGTGATGCCGGCCAGTCGTTGACGTCGCCACCTCCGTCCCCTCGCCCTAATCCAGCGAAGGAGTGGAAGAAGGCGAAACTGAAGACCGAGGACCTCCTCGCCTTGGTCAACAGTGGGTTCCTTCGTGAGAAGGAGGTGGATCTATGGCGCACCGCCACCGGTGATCCATACCCGATGGAGAAGAACTCGGACGAAATCCCAATGTTCGCCTGGTTCGTAGAGCGCGGATTGGCGCTCCCCGCCAGTGATTTCTTCAAGGGTCTGCTCAGGTACTACGGCATTGAGTACCTTAATCTCAACCCCAATGGTATCTTCCACGTCTCCATCTTTGTACACTTCTGCGAAGTTTTTGTGGGGATCAAGCCCCACTGGATCTTGTTTCGGAAGTTCTTCCGGTTGAAGCCGCAACCGAGCACCAACGATACCCGAGTAGTCGGAGGTGCCGGTATCCAGATGCGTGAAGACGCCGCCGACCAGTACCTGCCGTACAAGTTGATAGACTCCAACCAGGACTGGAAGGCCAAGTGGTTCTACATCAGCAACCATCATCCTGAGCTGCCGAAGCCGAGCGGGTGTCAACCGAAGCACAAGCCATGGTGGAACACAGAGCCCACCATGCAAGAGGGTATTCAGCTACCCGAGTTGCTGAAGAAGATCAAGGCCTTGCGAGAAGCCGGGCTGAGGGCCGAACACGTGGCCTTCAGCTTCATAAAGAGGAGGGTACAGCCACTGATGGCACGAGACACCCTCGGGTACCAGTACACCGGCGACAAGGATACGTCCCGGTTGCCTGGCTTCGAACACGAGGACCATGTCATCGTGGAGAGACTGGGCAAGATCTTCAAGGATATGCCCCCGTACACACCGTGCCCGGTGCCAGAGTATTCTGCGGCACGGCCGCCTAATCAGGTCAGTAGTCATGGCATAAGCCCCCGAGTACTGATTTGCTTGAAGTAGTCGTACTCATATGTGCTACATGTTGTAGGATGACGTGGCGAAATACGTCTCAGTCCCGACTTCTCCTCCGCGACTTGTGGAGCTACCAGAGGAGAAGGGCAAGAAGAAGGAACGCCGCGTGGTCGGTGATGGCGAAGATGCCGTTGTCATCGAGTCCGGCTCTGAGGACGATGAAGATGAAGAAACTCTGCAGCAAAGGTTCCAGCTGCGCTCCAGGTTCAGCCGAGCTGGGATGCCAAACGTTCCAGTCATCGAGAAGCCATCCAGCCTTGAGGCTAGTTTGCCGATGCTGCCGAGGAGGCCTCGCAACATGGCGCAGAAACGCGCCGCCAAGAAGCTGAAGATCTCCGAGACGACCAGCCAAGAGGTAAACACCGCGACTAGAGTAGTCGAGCACAGCTGATGGGTAGTCGTATGCTGATCAATTGTCTTGTAATATGCAGGATATCCCCTCCCCAGACCTCGTAGACTAGGGTGATGAGAGGGTCCTGGACACCGTGGGGGCGGCGGCTGAGAGGAGTGTCAGCCCGCCTCCATCAACCGAAGAAGTCGTGCCGACAGTGGCACGGCAGGAGACCGGCGCTGCGGAGCCGCAGCCGTCGGTTGAACAAGGATGAAACTCTCCACCGGCCGCAACTGTAGAGCAACCGGAGGAGGCGCCTGTTGAGGCCGGAGCTGCCGCTGAAGCTGGCATAGTTGATATTGCCAGTATACTAGGTGCTCCAACCGTGACCGTGGTGCGGTCGACACTGTAAGTTCTTATGAACCTTCAAGTAGTCGTATAGATGACAGACTTGTCTTGTTGACTTGATTGCTTCGTGATGCAGGAAATCCACGGACCAGTCGTGGGACGGTGAGGAGACCAGCACTCTAGCCGACGGAGAGGGCCGCTCGGCGGAGGAACGCGAACCCACGCCGCTGCCACAGACTGAAGTCGCAGTGGAGTCATCGTTGGAGGAAGCCACCTTGGTTGAAGGTATCTGTCCTGTCACCACTGATAGTCACTACGCATAGTAGTCGTAGCCACTGAGTTTGACTGCGTGTACCCGTTGTACTAGGAGCACAAGCTGAGGGAGACGACTGCTATGGAGTCGCAGCCCTCGAGACCGTTGGCCGGGATGGCAGAAGGAGAAGCCCCCGAGTTGGGTGCAGAGGTGCAGGATGATCCGCTCCACGGGATGAGCACGGACGTAGTCGTCCGCTCGCCCATCATAGAGGAAGCTGCGCCGATCCGTTCGGCGGCTATGGCAGAGGAGGCATCCTCGAGTCGTGAGGGTCTTGAGCTGCTGGAAGACAATCTTGTCAATCCGGTCGTTGTTGCTCTGAACATGGAGTCATGGCGGCGTACCCAGCAGTGGGTCACGGTATGTTGCGAGTACCTCGAGTAGTCTTGTACAACGAAATACAAAGTACCCGTTTGACTGTTCTGTCTTCACAGGATATTATTGAAAGATCCCGTGAAAAGTCTGAGCTGCTGAAGGGGTACGGCGACACAGTCCTTCGTGCCGAATCCTTGGAGAAAGAGCTCGACAAGTCGAAGAAACATTCTGCGCTACTCCAATCCAAGCTTGACGGTGCCTTCGCCCAGTATCATAACGAAGTGCAAGAGATGCAGGCGAAGAGGGACGACTTGATTCAGAAAAACAAGTCGCTGCGCCAGAAGAATAAAGGTATGCTTCCTGCCAAAGCCTTTGAGTACTTATTAGGGTACCTTGGTGTACTCTGGTGATGTGATGAGTTGTCTGCAGAGCTTGAGGAAAGGGTCGACCAGCTGAAGGCGTCGGAGACGGACTTGAAGAACATCGTGTACCATGAGACCGACAAAAGAGAGGTACTTGAGTATGAGTACGCTCAGTTGCGCCATGAGTGTATCAAGCACATGGAGCTTCGTGAAGCCTCAGACCGTGACCTTGTCAATTGCTATAAATCTCTGCAGAAGCTCAATGAAGATTGCGAGAAGCTGCGGGGCCAACTGAAGGAACTTGAGGAAGCCGCGCTACCCATTGCAAGGCTGCTGGTGCCGCACCCGGGCGGGCCCAAGATTGCTCCGTTGGTGGATCGGTTGAAGGAAGCCCCGGGCGTCTGGCGACGTATGTCAAGCACTTGGCAAAGTCGATCCCGAACCAAGTCTTGGCATACATGAAGTCGTATTTCCCCAAGGCTCCAGTGGACGTAGTTACCGGTGGACTTGCAGTGAACTGTACTGACGATCAGTACAACATCCTCCCGGAGGAGATGGCGCCCATTGCTGAACAAGTGGCGGAAAAGCTCAACCTTTAGTAGAAGTACCTGTAGGAGTAGCTGGATGGTCAGAGCCGTTTACAAGTGTAGTCGCCAGGACCCGGAGGCCGCCTACGGCTGAGTGGCGCTAGGACCCTTAGGCCGCTTACAGCTAGAGATCCGTTAGTAGTCGTATAGACTGGATCTACAGTACATGGTCTTGCAGACCGCCGCTAGAGTCCTCCGCGCTCTAGGCAGCCCAAGATCCGTTAGTAGCCGTTGACGCTGGATCTTGGACAAGAGTAGTCCGGAGACTAGTGCCAGGACCGAAAGGCCGCTTACAGCGAGGAGTCCATGAGTAGTCGTGTAGACCTGGACCCGTAGAGTAGTCAAGCGACTACGCGTAGAAGCGACACAGCTGGTCAACGTTCCACGAGTTGTTGATGTCGTCGCCTTCAAGTGTTTGGAGGCGATAGGAGCCTGGTCCGGTCATCTTAGAGATTGAAAAGGGACCTTCCCATGGTGAGCTGAGCTTGTGTAGTCCGTCCGTGTTTTGGATACGGCAGAGGACTAGATCGCCGACGTTGAAGGAGCGTTCCTTGACGTTGCGATCGTGGTAGCGTCGGATACCCTCGAGGTACCTTGCTGATTGGACGAGGGCAGCGTAGCGGGCTTCTTCGAGGCCGTCGATGTCAACCTGTTTGCTGCCTTCCGAGATGCCTTCGTCGTATTGTTCTACTGCCGGGGATTCCCACATCACGTCGGCAGGTAGAATAGCTTCGGAGCCGTAGACCAGGAAGTAGGGCGACTGCCCCGTTGGCTTAGTAGGCTGAGTACGAAGCCCCCAGAGTTCATTGGGTAGTTCTTTGATCCACTTGCCTCCTTTTTTGTTGGCTGCGTCGTGCAATCGCTTTTTGAGGGCGTCGAGTACCATCCCGTTGGCGCGCTCAACTTGACCATTGGCGCGGGGGTGGGCGACTGAGACGTACCGGACGTCGATCCCGCTGTTCTCGCAGTATTCCCAGAATTGGTGGTTGTTGAAGTTGGAACCCAAGTCTGTGATGATGCGATGGGGCAACCCGTAGCGATGCACGAGTTCATCCAAGAAGTCGAGTACTCTGTCGGCCTTTGGGCAGGTGACCGGCTTGACTTCGATCCACTTGGTGAACTTGTCGATGGCCACCAAGACTCTGTTGAATCCTCCTAGCGCAGTTGGCAGAGGTCCAATCATGTCGAGCCCCCAGCAGGCAAAGGGCCAGGTTGGTGGTATGGTGACTAGCTTGTAGGTCGGGACGTGCTGTTGGTTGGCGAAGAATTGACATCCTTGGCACTTTCTGACGAGTTCTTCAGCGTCGGCCAGAGCTGTTGGCCAGTAGAAAGCTCATCGGAAAGCCTTGCTCACCAGCGTTCGAGAAGACGCGTGGTTGCCGCAGACGCCTTTATGGATCTCCTCCAAGATATCCTTGCCTTCTTCTCGAGGTATGCACTTCATGAGTACTCCAGAAGTGGCACCTCGCCTGTAGAGCTTGTCTCCGACTAGCACGTAGGCCTTTGCTCGGCGGACGAGTTGTTCGGCCGAGTTCTTGTCGGATGAGACCTTCTGCTCGCGGATGTAGTCGATGAAGGGTTGTCTCCAGTCCACGTCAATCATCATGACCTCCTGGCCAGACTGTAGTGGCGCAGGGTCAGTGGCCATTGGTGCCGACTCCGGGATGGATGGCGCGTGAAGCTCGTGGACGAAGACTCCAGCAGGGACTTGCGCGCGAGTAGAACCAAGCTTCGACAGGACGTCCACAGCGACATTGTTGTCGCGGACGACGTGGTGGAACTCGAGACCGTAGAATTTGTTCTCGAGCTTGCGGACCTCCAGACAATAGGCATCCATGTTCTCCCTGTTGCGATCCCAAGACTTGTTGACTTGGTTGATGACCACTGCAGAGTCGCCGTAGACTAGTAGCCACTTAATGCCCAAAGAGATTGCGAGGCGGAGCCCGTGAAGTAGGGCCTCGTACTCGGCTTCGTTGTTTGAGACCTTCCAGAAGATCTGCAGGACGTACTTGAGTTGTTCGCCCTTTGGAGAGATCAGTAGTACCCCTGCACCTGCGCCTTCGAGCTTGAGTGAGCCGTCGAAGTACATCACCCAGTGTTCCGGCCGCTCGGTTGGAGTTGGTAGCTGATTCTCCCGCCACTCTGCCATGAAGTCGACTAGTGCTTGAGACTTGATAGCGGTACGTGGCTTGAAGTCGATGTTGAGGGCGCCGAGTTCGACTGCCCATTTAGAGATTCTTCCAGTAGCATCCTGATTGCGGAGTATGTCACCGAGTGGGTAGTCGATGATAACAGCAATTGAGTACTCCTAGAAGTAGTGCCGTAGCTTCCGCGAGGTGATGAGCACTGCGTAGAGTAGCTTCTGGACCGGCTGGTACTGTGCCTTGGACTCTGACAGAACCTCGCTGATGGAGTAGACTGGTCGCTGGACTGGGTAGGCGTGGCCTTCTTCCTGCCGCTCGACGACGATGGCAGTACTGACCACATGAGTAGTCGCAGCGAGGTAGAGCAGTAGTTGCTCCTTTTTGCGAGGAGCCACGAGGACCGGTGGCTTAGACAAGAAGTCTTTGAGCTGTACCAGAGCTTGATCAGCCTCCGCGGTCCACGCGAACTTCTCTTGATGCTTAAGTAGTTTGAAGAAGGGTAGTCCCCGTTCTCCGAGCTTCGAGATAAATCTGTTCAGGGCCGCCATGCACCCGGTCAGCTTCTGGACATCCTTGATGCAGGTTGGAGCTTTCATGTTGGTGATGGCGGAGATCTTCTCGGGGTTGGCTTCGATGCCACGATGGCTGATGATGAAGCCGAGTAGTTTCCCAGATGGTACGCCGAAGACGCACTTGTTGGGATTGAGCTTCCATTGGTACTCTCGCAGGGATGCGAAAGTCTCTTCAAGATCGGCGATGAGCGTATCGGAATTTCTGGTCTTGATGACCACGTCATCCACGTAGGCTTCGACGTTCTTGTTGAGCTGCCTCTTGAAGCAGGCCTGGATAGCTCGTTGGTAGGTGGCACCGGCGTTCTTCAACCCGAACGACATTGTCGTGTAGCAGTAGGCGCCGAACGGGGTGATGAACGCGGTCTTCTCCTGGTCTTCTTCCCTGATAGCGATCTGGTGGTACCCGGAGTAGTAGTCGAGGAAGCAGAGCAGGTCGCAGCCCGCCGTGGAGTCGATGACTTGATCAATCCGCGGCAACCCGAAGGGGTCTTTGGGACAGTGCTTGTTGAGGTCGGTGTAATCGACGCACATCCTCCACTCGTTGGTATTCTTCTTGCAGACGAGGACGGGGTTGGCGAGCCACTCAGGATGGAAGACTTCTCGGATGAAGCCCGCCGCGAGTAGTTTGGCGAGTTCCTTCTTGATGGCATCCCGTCGGTCGTCGGCGAAACGGCGAAGGTGTTGTCGTTTGGGGGTAGCTTTAGGATCGATGTTGAGTGAGTGCTCGATCAGCCTCCTGGGCACCCCTGGCATGTCCGCTGGCTTCCATGCGAAGATGTCTCGGTTAGCCCGGAGGAAGCTGACGAGCGCGTCTTCCTATTTCGGGTCAAGACCCGCCCTGATCATGGTGGTCTTGCAGCTGTCGCCCATCCCAAGGTCGATGGCCTTCACTTGGACTTCCTCTGATGGCTGAGGCTTGTTTGTGGTGTCGGTCTTCTCGGGAATCTTGAGTTCGGTTGGGGCGAGCTTCTTGGACGCAGCAAAGATCTCCATCATTGCATTGGGTACTTGGTTGGTCGCTGTGAGTTCCACGGCTTCGGAGTCACAGTCAAACGAAATCTTCAAGTCCCCTTGCAGTGTGAGTACTCCGGCAGGACTTGGCATCTTGAGTACCAAGTAGGTATAGTGTGGTACCGCCATGAACTTGGCGATAGCTGGTCTGCCGAGGATGGCATGGTAGGAGGTTTCGAAGTCCGCAACCTCGAACTTGATGTACTCGGTGCGGTAGTTCTCCCTTGTCTCCCCGAAGGTAACTGGCAGGACCACTGAGCCTAGTGGAATAGCCGCATTACCGGGGACAATGCCGTAGAAGGGTGACGCACTCTTGGTGAGCATGTCGGTGATGTCGAGCTTCATCTTCTTCAAGGTCTTGGTGAAGAGGACATTGAGTCCGCTCCCGCCGTCGATGAGGACCTTGTTGAGTCTGGAGCCCGCGACTACAGGTTTCAGGACGAGTGGGAAACGTCTTGGTTCGGAGAAACTTGTCCATTGATCCGCGCGGGAGAAGGTAATGGGTACCTCTGACCACCTTAGAGGTGTCGGCACCGCTGGTTCAATGTTCAAGACTTCCCGTCGAGTGGCCTTCTGAGACCGTCTGGTGGGTAGTCCGCCGAAGAGGACATTCACTGTCTTGTCAGGTTCCTGGAAATCGCCGTTGCCCTCGTCGACTTTCTTCTTGCCCTTCTTGTCGTGAGGAGGCCGTGGGTCGGGAGTATCCTTGAGTGCTCGCCGGAGCTGATAGCACTGTTCGGTGGTGTGATTACCATCCAGATGCCACGGGCACTTCTCTTTGAGCAAGTCTCTGAAGCCGCCTGAGGTCTTTTTCGAGTTGTCCTTTGCAGGGTGCTGTATAGCCACGACTGTGTTGTCTGGCTTGCGCTTGCGGTTGGAGCTCGAGTAGTTGTTGTTGTGGCGACCCCCTTGATCTTTGTTGTTGTTGTTGTTGCCGCCCGTGTTGCTCTTGTTCTTGCCACGAATGGAGTCATAATTGGCGTTCGCCTTGTCCTCTTCGTCGGCCCATGATGTGATCATGTCCTTGAGCTTGGTGATGGAACTCGGGCGGCGGCGACCGAAGTCTTCAAAGGTGCGACGGTGGTAGAGTCCGTCTTGGAAAAGGTCGATGACTTCTTTGTCGGTGACGTCGACTACGGTCGCGCTTGTCAAAGAAGCGCCGCATGTACTGGCGAAGCGTCTCGCCTTGTTCCTGCTTGACCATTGCCAGGTCCATGCGAGTACCCGAGCGCCCCATGGCGCCCGCGAAGTTGCTGGTGAACTGTGCCTTCAGCTGGTCCCATTGGTCGATCGAGTTCTTTTCGAGTGACTCGAGCCATGTGAGTGGAGCCTGATCCAGACAGAAGGGGAAGAAGAGGCACTTCACGTCGTTGTTGCCACCAGCATTTTCGATGGCCAAGGCGTAGCACCTGAGCCACTAAACTGGATCTTGCTTCGCGTCATACTTGGAGATCCCGAGAGGTTTGAATTTCTCGGGAAGAAGCAGGTTGCGAAGTCTTGCAGAGTATGCGGGGAAGCCGTCGCTGTCGCTTGCTTCAGTAGCCTTCTTGCGACGGATCTCGTCGATCTTGTGGCGGGCGTCGTAGCCGCCACGTGCGTTGCCGGTGGCGTGGCTAGTCGTGTGGCCTCGGCCGCCGCGATCGCCGCCGCCACCAGCTCTTCTGCCGGCGTCATGGGATGAGCTCCCGTCGCTGCTGCCACCACCGCCGCCGCCGCCGCAACTACCTCCAGTGCCACCCTGGCTGATGCCACCCTGTGAGGGTCCTCCACCCGAGGCCTTAGTGCGGTTGGGATTTGGCTGGTGTTCACCACGGACACGATTGCGTCCGCCGTCCGCCGGGCTGCGGCTAGTGGCTTCGTTGTTTCTGGCGTCGTGAGTTCTGACGGGGGGTACTTGAGCAACCCTGTTGTCGACCCGCATGAAGTAGGCGTCTTCAGCGAGTTTGGCGATGACTTCGCCCACGCGGACCCCCTGGGCCTGCCGTGCTATCGTGGTGATAGACATGAGGCACTGCTCAGGAGTAGTGTGTACCCAGTTGGCGACTTGCTCCAGAGCCTCACTGAGGTTCCGGATGGGGAGAGTTTCCCGGTGACGTCTGCGTCGATCGTTCCGCTTCCTGTTGCGGTCACGCCGAGCGCTCTTGTCTTCGGTGGTCTCGTTCGGAGGTGCGTTGGCAGATAACTCATCCTCCGAGATGTCTTCAAGGTACCGGTCGGGTCGGTTCTCCGAAGTCCCAACATCTGTGGCCGTCATGAAGACTTCATGGTCGGGAGTACAGAGACTGGAGTCAGTAGTCGCCACCTCGGTGGGGGTGTGCTCGTTGTTTAGAGCCAGCGGAGTCCCCTCCTGGAAGGGGTGTGAATCGAGGTAGGCGACACAGTGTGAGTTGTCGTCCGTCAGGTCTGCAGGCTTGCGGTCGGGCCAGTAGACGAATCTGCCGGCGGGAGTGGATGTAATGACCAGGCCAGAGGCATGACCTGACAGCAGTTCCTCAGTCATGTTGAGCTCGGACTCGGATTCGATTGGGTCCGATCCGAAGTCGAACTCGTAGGAAGAGTCCGAGTAGTAGCCGGTTCCGGTGTTGGAGTCCGAGGAGTACTCGGAGGCGATCTCCTTGCCGGCCCGGCATGCAGCGAGAGCTTCCGCATGGGCCCTGCTAGCATTGCAGAGACCGTATGGGAAGTGCTCGTGGAGAGGGGTCGCTTCACATGATGGCTCAGGAGCCAGCTCGCATGAGGCGATCCAGGGCGACGTCGAGTTCGAGTTGGAGGCGGATCCGGGCTCGAAATCGGCGACTTGGTTGTAGAGCGAAATTTCGCCGAATTTTTCGACGAGTGGGCCCGTGGTGACTTCTGGAAGCGTCACGAGCCCGGTCTCTGGGTCCGGGGTCATGGTGAGGTAGCGCTGGAACGATCCAGCGCCGTCAGCGGTGCACACCCAGGAGCCAAAGACGAAGGTGTCGCCGTGGTTGAAGGCGACGGTTGGCTTGATGACGATCGAAGCCGTCGAGTTCGCCATGTGATCTTCGGCGAGAGCCCCTACCTGGCGCGCCAGCTGTCGGTGTTTTAGACCGGCAACCTACCAAGGGGAGTACCCGAGGTAGATGAATGTGGCATCGCTGAGATCGGTAACTCGAAGGAGAGGCACGTGGCACACAATTTAGACAGGTTAGGGCCGCGAGGTGCGTAATACCCTACGTCCTGTATGCTGCGTAGCTCTGGATTGATTGGGTGTGTTTACAAGAAGATGCAGATGAAGAGATAGGGGTCCCTGCCTCGCCTTATATAGCCTGGGAGGCAGGGTTACAAGTCGGTTTGAGGGGAGAGTACTAGTCGGGTACGGCTAGAAGTTCTTTACATGGTTCCGGACATGTGTAGCTTCCTATCCGAGTTCTATCTCCCCGCAATCCTTACGCCCCACGCCAGCAGGTGCCGTGTTGCCCAAGTTGAGTAGTCCCAGGGGCCCACCGAGTAGTCGGTCCTAGTACCCACCGGAGTAGCGGGCCCAGGGATGTCCATACGACAGAAAACCCAAGAGTACCTCGAAAAATCATCAACCACAACAAGAACATACCACTTCCCACCAGCAGAGCGAACACGAGCTGGCCCAACCAAATCCATGTGCAACAGCTCACAAGGTCGCTTGGTCATGACCGTAGTCAGAGAGGTGTGAGAAGCAGCAACCATCTTTCCATGCCGACAAGAACCACAAACCAAATCTTTCTCGAATTTCAACTTAGGCAATCCTCGGACAAGGTCAAGATCACTCAAGCGGGAAAGCAACTCAAAGCTCAAGTGTCCTAACCTCCTATGCCAATTCCAAAGCTCGGCCGAAACGCCAGCAACAAAGCATCGAGGAGGACCAACAGACTGGGAAAAATCGGCACGAAAGATTTGACCCTCGGGGACGATTGTACAGACAAGATCGCCTCGAGAATCAAGCACATGAGAAGCGCCCGACTTAAAACGAACCTCAAAACCTTCGTCAAGCAACTGAGATTCTGACAACAGGTTAAAACCAAGTGACTTGACCAAAGCCACACTTTTCAGGGTCACCTTGCTACTCACCTTCACCATACCTTCAGCAAGCACTCGTCCTCTCCCATTGTCCCCGAAAGTGATGTACTCCCTCGTACTCACCGGGGTGAGGCTGGAGAACCACCCACAATCTCCGGTCATGTGACATGAGCAACCGGAGTCGATCAACCAAAAGTCCTCCAAGCCTCCCACCTGTAATAAAAAACGAGAACGAGAATCAGCAAGCGACTCAACACTAGGGTTAGTACCAAATGAGTCATACCAGTGTCGAGCCATTTGCTCAAAAGAAGGGTTAGCAAAATCCATCCTATCAAAACCTCTAGGCGGAGCCCTCTCACGCCTACCACCAAAGAACCTGTCACGTCTCACTGGAGGAGTACGTGCACCGCGAGGGGGAAAACGTGGCCCGTAGTCCATCTGAGACCCAAAGCTCCGATCGTGCCTCCCAAACTCGTAACGGTCACGAGCAGGAGCACGTCCAGCCAACTCACCACGCCCAAACCCAACACGCCTATCTCTCTGAGGAAACACACCTCCACCTCCACGAGTGGGAACTGAACGCACAAACACCTCACCCCTAGGTAGAGGCCCTCTACGAGACTCAGGCACACCATGAGGAAGGTGGTACCTTCCTTGTTTGCCATCTCCCTAGCAAATCTCTCATCTCTCTTCCTCCTGAAACAGAACTCATCCTTATGCCCATCCCTCCCACAATACTCAAAATGAAGCGGATCGCATGTGGCTTAGGCTGTGGCTTCTCTATGGTCTTCTCAACAGTTTTCTCTTCTGACTTCCCATCAAAGACACTCCCCTGGGTGCTCACAAACTTGATGGGTTTTTGGTAGTTTTCAAATTTGTGGGGGAACACTGGTGGATCTAGGGTTGTGTCTAGCTTGTTTCTGAGATGGTTTGGCTTGGGTGCAAATTTGTTCATAGGTGTGGTATGTGGTGGGATAGGAATCTCTCCAGCTTTCTCTTCTCCCTCACCTTCTCACCACTCTTGTCAGCCCCCAACGCCTGACCATCAAATCTTTTAAACTGAGCCAACATCAAACTCAATTGTGGCTCATGCCCAGACAACCACCCCATCATTTTCCTCAACTCGTCATTCTCATCCTGCAAACGGTCAACATAGTGTGCAAGTTCCATATTTTTCAAAGCATGCATTTCACAGGTAGAGCATGATGTATGAAGAGGAGCTTTCAATGCCGTCTCAAGAGAAACTATCTTGGTGTGAGATTCATCTAGCCTAGCATGCAACACAGGACAAGAAGTGCAAGCACCTAAGAAAGCAGGTCTAGATTTCAATTCATCATACTCAACCCTAAGCACATCTAGTTCCTCAAGAGTTGAGGCATGCTTCTCCTTGAGAGCAGTCAAGTCAGCCAAGAAAACATTGTAATCACCACAATCAACCTCATCAGAAACAATAGGAGCAGCTTTCAAAGCACCTATCTCATTTCTAGCATCAACAAGCAAGGACTCAAGCTCAACTATCTTGTCCTTAGCATCACCCAACAAAGACCTAAATTCCCTCTTCTCCTTGTTGGTCTTCCTAAGCACATCATCACGGTTATCAAGCAACTCATTGAGCATAGCATTCTCCTCTAATAAGAAGTTGGGATCATGTCGTACCTCTTCCTCGGAGTCAGAGTTCGAATCTGAGCTATTCTTCACACCCTTCTTGGAGTGCTCCATGACGCAAAAGCCTCCTTGTGCGACAAAGCTGAGGCCGGTGAAGTTCTTGCCCGTGTGCCGCTTGTCCTTGCGCCGATCTTGCTCTTCATCGCTGCTCGAATCAGAAGAAGCATCGCTTGATGTGGAGTCGATGTCGCTCGCTCCGGCAACCATCGCTCGAGCCGTCTTCTTCTTGTACCCGCCGCTCTTCTTTGGCCTTCTCTCGCCTTTGTCCTTGCGCTTGTCCTTGTAGTCGTTCTGGGAGCGGTGCTTGTTGTAGTCGTGCTTGGGCTTGCCCTTGTAGTCGTTCTTGATCTCCATGGCTTCAGGGCATTCGGCGATGAAGTGCCTGTGCTTCCCGCACCGATAGCACATCCCCGAGCTCCGCCTTGCATTCTTGCGGTTCTCGTACATTCGCCCAAACCTCTTGCTCAACAAGGCGAGATCATCCTCGCTCAGCACCTCAAAGTCCTCATCTGGCAAAGACACAAGACAAGACAAAGAGAAACCAACAGAGTTAGCGTTAGACCTTGATCTTGAGACAAGAGCCAAACTACGAGGATCAGTGGGGCTCTCGCTCTTGGCTCTCAAGCCATGATCAACCTCTGAAGACCTGAGCTTAGAGAACAGCTCATCAAGCGACAACATGTCATACACGCTCGACTCATCAATGGCCTTGACCTTGGCACTCCACACAGACCTATCCAGGGCATGCAAAATCTTGATAGCTTGATCATGATCCGTGTATGGGAGCACTGTCACATTGGCCCTCATGTTGTTGACTATGCTGGTGAAGCGCTGAAACATAGCATCGGTCGACTCATCGGGGAGATGAGTGAAGTTCTCGTACTCTCTCCGGTAAGTGGAAAACAAACGGGCTTGCACCTAGGCATTGCCAACATGAGCATTTCTAAGCTTAAGCCAAATCTTTCCGGCCACATTCTCTCCGTACACTCGCTCAAACTCCGAGGCACAAAGAGCACGGAACAAGTAATCAACGGCCTTACTGTTGGCCTCACACGTGTCCTGTGATCTTGGAAGAAGAAAATTGTCTGGGATGACATAGTTTGGATTTTGAGTGACATCCCAAATCAGAGTTCCCTTCCCATGCAAAAACGCGCCCATGCGCCTCCCCCACATCGGGTAATTCTTGCCATCGAAGTGCGAAGGACCCGACCCCTTTCCATAGTCACCCATCTTTGGATCTTAGACTAGTTAGAATCACGAAGATCCGTAACCGGCTCTGATACAAATTGAAGGACCGAATAGGCGACCAGAGAGGGGGGGGGAGTGAATGGGAGCCGATAAAAATTATTCCCGAAGGACGAACTCGGTCTATACCCCGATTACCACTCCGAGTACTCGCACACACCAGAGAAGCTCTAGACTAGGCACACACAAGCCTACAAGTCCTAGAGACAAGCCTTGAATTAAAGCGTGGAAGCACAAGACAAGAATCAAAGCACTTGGCCAATTCTGGAAAAGCCAACGCGGACTGTTCATGCAGTACGGGCGGAGACGCACCGAGAAAATCGGACTGTCCAGCTGATCCACGTGGACCGTCTGCCAGTGTTGCGGATTGTTCGTGAAGGCCACGCGGACCGTCCGTCAAACTCGTTGAAAACCCCAGACAAACACAGACCAACCCCAGACAAAAACTCGACCACGTGGACCGTTCGTGAACCTCACGCGGACTGTCCGCAAACTGCCTGCAACAAAACCCTAGGGGCGAAATGGATCGAAACGCGAACGCGCACGAACACGCGACGAACTCCGACGAACAGGAGCCACACGGACTGTCCGCGCGTACCATGCGGACTGTCCGCCACGCACGAACAGAACCAAAAACTGCTCGAGCTCGGGAGTCAACACCACCTTTCCATCACCGGATCTCCCAAATGGCTAGAGCTCTTGAGCAAGATTTGAAAGATGATAAGCGTCACAAGAGGAAGCTATGCCCCAAAAATCTTGGCCTCTAACTCACTAAATCACCGGGAATCGCGGATCACACGAACTACCACCAAGAACTCGGGCTTCGACCAAAAACTCACGAATCGATAGGGATTCCCGGCGTTTGAGGGGTCAAGATCACACACAAAGATGCGCAAGGCATCCACCCATGATTCCTTCAAAGAAATCCGAGAGAAAACGCCCCCAAATCCACAAATCGAGCGAAGAACGAAACTCCCCAAAAATAGCCCCGAAAAAGACACGAAAATCACAAAGAGCTAGGAGATCACCACAACGCCGAATGCTTCCATACATCCAGAGGTCAGAGTCTATACGAGAATCTAGCCTAAGGAATACAGATGAAAAGAAGCAGTACATAGCGATCTACCGGGGGAGGAAACTCTAGAGTCCAAGAGAGAGAGATGCCATCCACCTCTCCGCTATTTATATGAAGTCCATCGGAGGAGGTAAATGACCACACTACCCCTACAACTCAAATAGAAGATACACACCCCTCAGGGGCAATATGGTCTAGTCTTCATCGAGCGGACACGCTTCCACCGCGGTCTTGCTTAGCATCGACGCAAACCCCGTGATCACGCCACGTGTCCCCCGCCTCGAAGCTTCCCGACGCTCCCGGATCCTCGTCTCCGTCGCATCGGGCCTCCGGACTTGGTTTTGCGGCCCAAACCAAGAAACCGTCCACTGATGGTTTTGTGGGCAAACCACCAAACCCCGCGTGCAAGCTTCGGCCTCGAACCGCCACCTTGCACCGGACCATGTCCATGACTTCAACTTGCTAGTCTTGCACCGCACGGCTCGCACTTGACCCCATCGGCCACCGGGTCCATCGAACCAAGCCTACTTGCCTCTCCATCACCCGGAGGCCGCCATGGCTAAGGCCTTTCGCGTTTGTTCTTCACCTGCACCACCACGAGTCAAACCGCAACCTGTACCTAGACACTTAGCCAAGCATCAGTCCACACAACGTTGTCAATCACTTATCACTAAGGAGCGACCCTCCACTGGTCCTCGGACACACCTGGTCCTCATCGTGTTTAGGGGGAGAATGTTAGGAATAAGCACGTCATGGATGTGTTCAGGGCGTGCATGTGCGTGTTCGAGTCATTAGGCTCTGTGGTTCGCGAGTGTGTGCTCGTGAACACGTGTGTGTGTGTGTGTCGCGTGCAGTGCACCGGGCGGACGAATGCGGCGCGGTCGAGTCCGGGCGCCGGTGCGTGCGGAGGATAGCTCTGTTGGTGCCATGTGTCCTAGGACGCGTTGTTGTGGAGTAGTTGGGCGAGTGGTGTGCGTGGGCGCAGGTTGCACGGGAGGAGGCAGCCATGCCTGAAGAGCAAACAGCTCTCAGAGTATGGACCAGCGGGTCCTGCGGACCGAGCGCGACGACCGTGATGGAGGAGAGCTCACCGGCCTATAAGTAGCCCCTAGGAGTTGTAATCCGCCGGTTCCATTTCGCTTGAGATTAGGCCAAGATACAGGAGCTATTGCTCCGCGGCGTTCGTCACCGGCAAATCTACTGTTCATCTTCTTCCTCCGTCTGCGAGGGTGTGTGCGACCTTGAGTGAGCTAGGCGAGGGGGGAGCTTCGAGAATGTGTGTTCCCGGTTCAATTCCAACATCGATGTCGCGTTCTCCAAATGCGCGCACACAGGGGTTATTGGTAGGGTGCATAGATTGGAGCCTGGTTAGGATAAGCCTATGGCCAGCTCAAGCCTGGCTAGCTCTACCATTTTGATATGTGTTTGGTAGGGTGCATAAGAACTTTTAGCCTGTACAAGCATGTGATTAGTAAGGTGCATATGGTTGAATGAGCTCACTACTTGCACAGCTCAAGTAAGTTTACCCTTCCCTCTCCTCTTCCCGTGCTACTTCTCTCCCCTTTGCTCCCTGCGGCCGCCCGTGGAGCTCTCTTGAGCCGAGCAGCCTCCACCCGTGAAGCTCGCCAGGGCCTCGACCTGCTAGCTCTCCCGCGTCGCCTTTGCTCCCTTGTTTCACTTACAAAGTTGATTTTTTTTGTGTGCGCCCTTGTTTTCCCGTGCTGGGACCTGGGAGATTGCCTTGTTGCGTGATAAGTTTAAAGTTCTCAGCGTTCCTAGTGGTGCACTACCATCAAATACCTGATAAGTTCCTTATTGCTTTGGCGGAATGGCGTTCCGCAAGAGCACTGCACGTCGCGTACAGAAAAGCAACTCCAAATCCAAAAACAAAATTATGGTATCTTGTGGTGCACTGCCATCAAATATGCCACTTGCGCTCAAAATGTTGTAGGCACTACCAGGGATCAAGATTATTTCATGAAATTTAGATCTTTTTTTATCACGCGTACAGAAAAGCAACCCCAAATCCAAAAATAAAATTGACCACGTACTGTAGGTATCTAGTAGTGCACTAGCACTACCATCAAATACCAATTGCACTAAAAATGTTGTAGGCACTACCAGGGTCAAGATTTGACAAACTTTCGATCTTTTCTCGGTCATGACGACCAAAAAGACTATTCACCGGAAACATCACTCCGCTAACCAAAAGATTTACCATTTTAACTGAAATTTCATCCGAAAATTTGCAAATTTCAGTTATTTCGATGGGGCTCAAAAATTTGCTGAAAATGAAATTCAAAACCTTGGGCACCACCATCTATTACATGGCTTGTCACACACACATACGCCGGCACGGCACGGCACCAACACTGTACTACTCCCTTGTATCGAAATACTTGTAGCCGTTGATATTTTTTCCAACTTTAACTATTCGTCTTATTCAAAAAAATTATCGCAAATGTGTAAAATGATAAGTCAAGTTTAAAATACCTACAATAATAAAGTATATAGCAAGAAAAGTAAACGATACTTGCATAATTTTTTGAATAAGACGAATGGTCAAAGTTATGAAAAAAGTCAACGACGACAAATATTCGATACGGAGGAAGTACTTGACATGCCCAAAATGCACGTTTTGCCCCTAATAACGGCCGGCCACCATCGCATAAGCCACCTTGCACCTCACCGTGCCAAAGGTACTAGCCACTATTTCTCTTTTCCTTGCAGATTCTGCTCTTTCCTCTCCAATGGACTATGGACGCTATGCTGAAACTTTCTAAAGGTTGAAGACGTCGAAATACTCGCATTTTTGGCTGACTAGCGAATGACTGGGCTACATTTAAGTTGGCAAATTGGATTCGGACAAGAAGAAAGCCCATTATAGAAAGTTTCTCCGGACAGCCCGCGGGCAAGAAAGAAGAGCGGAGTGGGCGGGCTGATTTCCTCTCAGCCGAGATGCTTCTTCAGCGGAGTGGTCGCGTGGGAAAACTTGGCCCAATGGAACCGAGACGTGAAGCAAGCAACAAGGGTGTGCTTGGTTCCATAACAAAAGGTTACCACACTTAACATTTGAGGCGTGCCACAACTTTTTTTGATTTGTTAATTTAACTTTGGTCCAGAGATGATGAATCGAAATATTGACCATCGTACGGACCTAGACAGGTTTTTGAGTGAGGGCACTCCTTTGGAACAACTTAAATTTGAAAGTTTTTGCATGGTGAAAATTTTCTAATTACCTTGGAGTCAAAAAATTGAGTGAGGGCACAGTGTGCCCTCACTCACCCTAACGTGGGTCCGCCCTAGAAAATTGATTTTCGAGGGCTGGTTGGTTTGTTACAGTACGTCATCACTCTTTTATTATTATAGGACCACACAATGGAACTCCCCATCCGTGTCAAAATATATATACTGGCACGCCTAAAAAATATTTTCATAGTAGTGTCAGTTAATGTGGCTGTTAGTTAATTAGTTTGATTTTGCAATGGATAATGCTGGCATCAGTGGCGGAGCTAGAAATGATACATAGGGGGGCCATTTTAGCACTAAAGATGGCATTACATACATATTATATGGTTAATAATATTTTGATCACATATCACAAAATACAAGTGACCATGATGGCTAGCATATAGTCAGACTAAGCCATTTACAAAATAAAGAAATCATAGGACGAACACAGGTTAAAACTCCACTCTTCTATCCTTCAGATCTCTGAACTCATCAATTATATCTTCATACGTGTAGTGCTCCACAACGTCCCCTTCTATATGTATCAGCAAGCTATTAGCAAGAAATTCGTCTTCCATCTTATTGCGCAGCCTTGTTTTTGTGATCTTTAAGATAGAAAAAACGCGCTCAGCGGTAGCTGTTGAAACCGGTAGAGTAAGAAGCAACCGAAGCAATCTATCAATCAAGGTAAATGTCTTATCGCGTCCTGTGATAACAAGACGTCGACAAAGGTCGCCAATTGTGCCAATGTTTTTCAGATCCTCACTCTGGGAAACATGAACAACAAAATGTTTCAATTGTCTCTCTAATGAAGCTAATTCTCGTTTAATAAAATCTGCTGGGTAGTACTTTTCAACCATTCTACAGATCTCAGTAGCTTGGAATGATGCAAATCCATGTTTTGGTACCAATGTAACACTGATGGATAAAAGAGCCAACACCTTCTCATTGAATTTCAGGTTTAGTTCTGTCAATTGAGTGTCAATTGTTGCCCGAAATATCTCCACTCGAAAATAGCGCTCTTTGGTAAAATGATCAGGCTGACGACGAGCACGACCACCACGCATAATGTATGGTTCCTCCATGTCTGGTATATCTATATCATGAGTTATACAGAACTCGACGACCATGTTAAAAAAGTGTTCCCAACCTTCATCTGATCTTAGTTGTTCTAAAAGAACTTTAGTGGATTGCACAAGATGGATGGCATTTACTATGTCCTGTCTTTTCTTTTGTAAAGCTTGACCAAGTAGTTCAGTGATCTCCAATATTTCTCTCATCATACATAAGATAAATACAAACTCAAAAGATGTCAAGTGCTTGAAAGATGTATCTCCATCGGCACGATGTGTGCCAGTTGATGAATCAGCAGCCAATTTTTGTAAAACTGAACTTACAGGTTTGAACATGTCCATAAGGTTGGAAATAGAACCTAAATGGGAACCCCACCTTGTGTCCCCTGGACGTTTCAGTGAGCGGATTTGATTTGCTCCTTGACCTGTCTCAAGTTCAGCAATAGCTAGCAAGCGTGCAAGTTCAACCATTTGAGCATCATGGAGCTCATCATGGCGCTTTGATGATGAGTCAACTGTGTTCACAATGAAGAGAAGATGCTGAAAAAATTGGGTAACAGGAACCACATCCTTTGCTGCAGCAACAAGAGCAAGCTGTAAACGATGGGCATCGCAATGAACATAGTATGCATAGGGGCATTCTTTGAGGAAAAGTGCTTGCAATCCATTGAACTCTCCCTTCATGTTGCTAGCACCATCATACCCTTGGCCTCGAAGGTTCTGAACATCAAAGCCATATGTGGACAGTACATGAGACAATTCCTTCTTTAGGGTTAATGCTTTGGTGTCCTTTACATGAATCAAGTCAAAGAAACGTTCTTGTAAAACACCATATTCATCAACAAATCTGAAAACGAGTGCCATTTGCTCTCGTTTTGCTACATCACATGTTTCATCCACAAGGATAGAGAACTTCGCATCACCTATTTCCTCTCGGATATGCTTTCTGATTTTCATTGCAAAAATACTCAAGATCTCCTTTTGAATATCAGGTGACGTGTACTTGGCATTTTTTGGAGCATTCTCTAAAATAACACTATTAACTTCAGGATTGAATTCACCAAGAAGGCTTAAAAGTTCTATAAAGTTTCCTCTATTATCGGACTGAGCTGTCTCATCATGACCCCTAAAGGAACAAGACTGCAATGTTAACCACTTAACAGCTGCAATGGATGTTTTCAGCCACAGACGATTACTTTTTTTCTTCTGGTTGTCTGTCACCTCCACAACATTATCTATATGATTTGAGTTGTTTAACAGGTATTGGCATTCTGTCACTGCATTGTTGTGTTGTGAGCAAGGATCTGACCCAACATGAACTAAGAAAGCACAATTTTTGCCATTATGAACTTTTTTCCAGGTGTCAAAACCTTGTACTGTGAAGGTATCATAACCACTTCTTCTGTTTATATTCTTGCTGGCAACAAAGCAAAAGAGACAATATGCACGATGGCTGCTCTCTGAATACTCCAACCAAGAAGGAAAATCACTGAACCAACTGAAAATAAAACGACGCTGGTGCCCTTTTGGTCCATAAGCCTTGTAATTCTGCAGTTTTGGTTGCATTGGGCCTAACTTCAAGTATGCACGACGTACTTCATCTTGCTGGTTGCTTGGATATTCCCAAATTTGTGGACGCAATGCTGGATCTCGTTCTAAGAATTCAATTCCTCGAAATACAACTGATGGCCGTTCTTCATGTTGTATCTGTTCCAACTCAATTAAAGGGGAAGGAACTGGAGGACCCTCTTGCTCTTGCTCCCCAACTGAATCATCTCTTTTCCTTTTGAAAAATTCATAAATGGGTTTCTCTCTAACCATTGATACCTATCATTATCAATAAGGCAAATAGCTATTAGAGAATCTCTGACCAAGAACGAAGATTAGGGTTGGATGGGGAACAAGCGAATCAGCGAATGGGTGGAGACGGAGCACCTGAGTCGCGAACGAGTGGAGGCAAGGACCAGGCCGGCGAGCGGCGGACAGGCTGACAAGCGGAGGTCGCCAATCCAGCGAGCGGCAGCTCCTGGTCCTAGGGGCGACGGCGAGGGGCTGGTGCTCGCGCCTCGCGGCCTCGCGCAGCTGCGCCGATTGGGGCTGTGTCCGTCGCTGCGTATGAGGCCAGGAAGGAGGCAGATAGCTGCCTAGCTGGGCTTCTGAGTTGGGCTGATTGTGGGGCTTTGGGCTGTATTTCTACTATATGGGGGCGATTTCGTTTGGACCAAGGGGGGGGGCCACGGCCCACCTTGGCCAATGAATAGCTCCGCCGGTGGCTGGCATGGTTGAGAATGTCCTCAATATGCAGTATGTCAGGAAAATGACTACTGCATTCTGAGCTCATGTGTTGCTGGGACGACGGTGCCCGCACTGCACGACCAAAAAGCATATAGCGTCGTGGTGGTTGGCACCGTTGCTCCACCAAAGCGCGGTGGCCATGGCGACGCGCGCGCGGGAACACGGGCCGGCACCGGCATGCACGGAAATCGAGCTTATTGGCTGCCGCGGCCATGGTGGCGCGCGGGGCGACGTCGTTGAGCCTGCATACGCAGAGAACGCGCCCGTCTGTGGCGGCCATGGCGACGTGTTCGGCGATGTCACTGGACAAGGCCCCCGGCCCGGATGGCTTCACGGGTCGCTTCTACAGATCTTGCTGGTCGATCATTAGGGGTGATGTGCTGCGGGCGTTCAACGCCCTCTCTGACATGGACTTCTGTAGCTTTCACCACCTGAACGGTGCTCTCCTCACGCTCGTACCCAAAAAACCAGACCCGGTCGCTCTTTCTGATTTCCGACCCATCAGCCTAATCCATAGCTTTGGGAAGGTTTTTTCCAAAGCAGCTGCTAACCGCTTTGCCCCACACCTCTCTTCTCTAATCTCGCCCAACCAAAGTGCCTTCATCAAAGGTCGCCTCATCCATGATAACTTCCGCTACGTCCTTGGCACGGCGAGAGCTCTTTCTAGTCGAAAGCTCCCTAGGATCATATTCAAAATTGATCTAGCCAAAGCTTTCGACTCGGTCGGCTGGGTTTTCCTTCTTGAGCTCCTTTCGGCTGTCGGCTGCCCTCGCAGATGGACCGATTAGATCTCGGTCATTCTGTCCACCGCTAGCACCAAGGTGCTGCTTAATGGTGCCCCTGGGCAGCGAATCTGCCACGGTCGAGGCCTGCGTCAGGGGATCCCCTATCCCCCATGCTCTTCGTGCTGGTCATGGAATGCTTCCATGCCCTATTCCGCAAGGTGGAAGCCCGTGGTCTCCTTCTTGATCTTGGGAGGAACATCCGCTTTCGTGCCTCTCTCTACGCTGACGATGTGGTCGCCTTCTTTTCTCCGGTCGAGCTCGATCTGCGGGTCGTCAAGGCGGTGTTGTCGCTCTTCGAGAGCGCGGCTGGCATGGCGGCAAACTATACCAAGATCCAGGTCTACCCTATAAACTGCTCTGAGGATCACTTGTCTCTGGTCCGATTCATTCTCTCCTGCACGATCGCCGACTTCCCTTGCACCTACCTTGGGGTACCCCTTTCTATCAAAAGGCTACCCAAAGTGACTCTGCAGCCACTGGTCGATAAGGTCGCTAGGCGCCTGCCCCCTTGGCAGGGCAGACTGTTGAGCCGCAGTGGCCGCCTCGTTCTTGCCAAATCCACTCTCTCTGCCATCCCGGTCCACATTTCGATGGCGATTTCCATCTCCCCCTGGGCACTGCGTGCGGTCCAAACCCTCATCCGTGGCTTCCTCTGGTCCGGCACAGAGGTGGCCTCGGGCGGTCGCTGTCTGGTCGCTTGGGTGAATGTCACCTGCCCCACTCGCTGCGGAGGGCTCGGCCTGCCCAACCTCCGTGTCTTTGGTACTGCGTTGCGTCTCCGTTGGCTGTGGCTGGCGAGGACTGACCCGGACAGGACTTGGGCGGCGTTCCGCTTCCCTGTTGACAAGGCCACTCAGGCCTTTTTCAACGCCTCCATCTCCGTGGAGGTTGGGGACGGCACTCGTGCACTTTTCTGGGAGGACAGCTGGATCTCTGGGTGCTCCGTTAAATCCTTGGCACCAAATCTCTGGGCCGCGGTCTCTCCTAGGGTGCGTCGGTCCTGCACTGTCGCCGAGGCCTTGCAGACGGGGGCAGCCGGGATCCGTTGGGTCGCGGATGTAACCCACGCCCGGACTGTGTAGGTGGTCTTGCAGTACCTTGTCATTTGGGACCTACTACAGGAGGTCAGGCTCACGTCCGAACCTGACCGGTTCATTTGGAAATGGTCCTAGCGGAGTTTACACCTCGGCTTCGGCCTACTCCGCCCTCTTTCTTGGTCGCGTCGACATCCTCGGAGCACGACAGATCTGGAAGGTTCACATGCCGGGGAAGTGCAAGTTCTTCGCATGGCTGGTCTTGCACGGCCGTTGCTGGACGTCGGACCGGCTACACCGTCACGGGCTTAGGGACTCGGACACCTACGCGCTATGCGCCCAGGAATCCGAAACGCTGGACCACCTGACGGTGGACTGTGCCTTCTCCAGAGAGACCTGGCTTTTGGCTCTCAGACACATTCTCCTTCCGAGCCTGGCTCCGGATCGTCCGGTGAGGTTCGCAGAGTGGTGGTGCTCCGCCAGGAAGCAGATCGCTAAAGCCCGGAGGGAAGGCTTCGACTCTTTCGTTTGGCTGGTCGCTTGGTCGCTTTGGAGGGAGCGGAACTGGCGTGTTCATGACAAGGAAGCTCTCATGCCGGTGGCGCTCGTTCCGGAGCTCCTAGATGAGGCTAGGACTTAGGCGCGCGCGGGCTTCCTCCCGCTCGTTAGGTTGTCAGGGGTTCGCCCGGTGGGGGCGGTGTAATGCTTTCGCCTTCTTTTCGTTAGGCCTCATGCCTTGTTGTATTCTAAACCGGATGTTTTTTCTCCTCTCTTAATAAAAAACGTGCTTTGCAGATGTCAAGCTCACATGCGCGCCCGTTCGATCTTGGCGTCCCCTTCCGCCGCTCTCTGCTGTGCAGAGTGGTCACCGTTGTTGCTGTCGACATCCTGCCTATTCGCTGAGGCGGCCGTGGGCGTGATCGATCGGAGAGCCTGGGACTGCGGCGTACTACGTGGTCCACGGTTCAAGCAACAACATGACTGTTTACGGGAATGGCGTTTCCGTATGCACACTGTATAGTAGTACTTTCGGTTGGCACGACACCATCCTCGACATGACACATGCATGCATGCATGCATGCATGATAATAGGAGTCGACGACACTCTCGAGCATGCGCCGCCACACGTGTTGGGAATTGGGATAACGAAAATAATGGATAGATCGAGCGCCAGCTGCACGTTGCAAGCAACAAGCGATCCTTTGCATGGATTGTCCTTCAATTATTTGGATATAATGGAAAGTACACAAGTCCCCCACCATTCCACCAATGCAACGAGATCGCATCGACCATGCCACGAATAATGATGTACAGTACGTAGTGTGTCTCGTCCCGGATGAGGCCCGTTACGTTCTGACGGTCTCCGATCCGGTGGTCGCACACGCTCGAGAAAGATTGCCACGGCTCCATTAACAGTATGCTCGGTAGTGACCAGCCAGCAACCAAGAGGATCGATCTGCTGAGCTAGAACCGATACATGAGAGCGAGCTTGGCGAAGCGTACGTGCTTGTTGTGGTAGACGAACTTGTACCCCCTCCACCAGAATGCATGCATCATCGATCAACATAATCCTAAGTTCCTTTGCACCACTAAACATCACTGAACCATCAGAAAGCTCTTACAAAAGCAATATGCCTAGAGGAACGAAGCGGCACGCTTGTGTGCCCGTGATCCATCCATTCCATCGCGTGAAGGTTAACTGGTGAGGCGGTTTTCATTCCAAAGAGCAAATTTTTTTCTAACTACGGACAATACCTTCAACAATATCACTGTCGCCAAGTACGACTAGGATGGCATTGGGGATGCATCATAGCTCTTTCACAAATCACAATCCAACTCTACAATCCGACCCTTTAATTTATTATTTTTTTTTTTTTGCTTAAGTGATCGAGGGAGCAGTTAGTATGAACCGCGAGACGTGCTTCTCATGAGCTCATCGGTTACCACCGTTGCTCGATCCTGCTGTCGCCATGGATGTCAACATCCTGCCCATACTACCCCGTAGGACTGTACAAGGTGAGGTCCACGGTTCCAGCATACTACTACTGTTTATGGCAATGTCACTCCCGTATCATCTTGTACTTTGGGATACTAGTGGAAGTGCAGATGCGACACGCACGTGATAGAAAAAAGGAAAAAATAAACATATATTGTGTTACTGGGCAGATTAAGATACAAGATCAATTAATGAGTAATTGGTTATATGAGCCTGTGATAAATAATTAGAGCATGCCATGCTTTCTTGTACATAGATGGTCATATGTATTGGTTAAAAATCACAAAATCTCAGGATCACATCACTAATTATTCAAAAAAGTATTCCATTCCAACTCCATAGTAATACAATCTATATTAAGTAAAACAATAAAACTCTCCTTATTCAAACCTCATCCTACACGCCATATAAAAAATCTATGACAAGCATGAAGTAATTAACTACGACTGCTCGTGCTTTATTATTGGTCGTGTTGGACGAAACCACATTGGAGTCCTCATTGATTGTCTTGCATTCACACGTCGACCCTTGACCGGATAGTTGTTCCTCTCAATTGCCACATTTCTCTTAACCTTCCTGGCAAAAGTGACAACATCGTAGTCCGTCATTTTAGCCACATATACACTGTTAATCTGGGTACTGCTCCATGTGCCACAGAAGGCGTAGTTTAAACCAACAAACAGTGATGTGCCAAGGTCAGTGGTATGGATGCGTCTCCATGTCTGCCCCATATCATCAAACTTGAATAAGTACATTTCATCAACATCCTCAAACTTGTCAAGATCACTCTTAAGAACCCTGTAGTATGGACGTTCGAACCATTCCCCATTTCCTTGTACACACATTAGTATTAGATCATCTGCAGGGGTCTTGGCTAGGTAGAAAACACGACAATCAGAGTTAAGAAAATACTCCTCAACAAATGGGATATCGGCTGAAGTGATTATAACTAGATTGTCGCCTTGATCACCCATGTGCCATGAAAAAACAAAACCTTCAGTGTCTACAGCTACCACCCTGCCCTTGTGGATAATGGCATCCATGTATAGCATTGTAAAATAGTTGTGTGTTGACTGATAGGAAAGAAAGGTCCAAGTGGGACTACTTCTGGACATGTAAGCTAACACCTCACGATCAAATAAAGCAATTGCTGAGTGCCCTCCCTCGGCAGACAGTGTTTGGTACAGCACAACTCGAAGGAGATTACCGACAGTGTATCCACAGACTACTTCATGTTTGGTAAATTCATCGTGCTTGAACTTGTGATGCAAGCATAACGATGGCAAGGAGACCGTTTGTCCAGTGACAAGGTTCACCAATTCCAACGACCACCTGTTACCCGAGATAACGAGCCAATCATCCTTTCCACCTACCCACACCTTGTCCTTGAGATATTTACTGTGCACAAGGAATGATGTTCCTTCCGAAACATCGTGAATACCGAATGAGCCATCCCCCATAGATTCTTTCATCCTGCTGCGATTGTTGTCAGCTCTAGATGTCACCAACATAGGGATGCCTGTTGTTTGCAGCGATAACATGAATTGAATAACATATGCACCCATAAATCATTCACATGGCGTATATATAGTATTTATAAGAAACTCGAGTAGAGAAATACACTATATAGTAAGTATTAGTACCTGACATGAGGCGCTTGATTTTGAGCTTGGAGCTCACATCAGACCATTCTTGGCAGGTTGACATGAAGTTCTGAACATCGAGTAGGTCGAGGCGGTGGATAACGTTGCTCCATGCGTCATCGTAGAGGCTGAGCCATTGGGCACCTCTTGTTTTATCTGCTTTTTTGTTAGGAGATGTCATCCACACTTTTTGACTCCAGCCTAACCTGATAGCAAAATGGTCATGAATGAGCATGTCATAAAGCTTCTAACAGTGCTCTACTCCGATTTATAAAACGTAAATCTATCTTTAAAAGGTTCTCAACCTATAATACAAGCTTTTAACAATTCTTTTTGGGGTAGAGTATCTTTTAACAATGCTTTTTGGACACCCCTCCGATTTCTACATTTCTACAAATCTCATTATATGAATGCAATTGGCATGGTCAAATCGATATCTACATCTATGTGGGCACTCACCGAGAAGAATATTGTCAACGGAGATATGGTATGTCGTAGTTTTATTTCAGGCGTAGAGTAGCTTCTGGATTCTTCAATTCTGCCCTGTTATATGTGGAGGGGATGGATGAGTGGATGGAATAAAGCTCAGTCCACCGGTGCATGTTATATAGCACTGTGCTATGTAAAACAAAGAAAAGTATTCATGATTATAGGGACTATAGCAATATGTATATAAAAGGAAGTGTATCACGAAAATGAAAGGAAGGAGTACCAACATAATCAATTAAACGGTATTTGTAGAGAATAATCAGGACGCACCGTTTGGAAACGTAAACATGGAATCTATTGGTAAGGTAAGGTAAGTTTTGTGGAACACCATGCAACATTTCCAAACATTAAGGCCGATAATAATGCAATGATAGAAGAGTAGAAACTAAAATCACGCGATTTTACGGTGATCATGCGGTTTTGCATGCATGATCCAACCAAATCAACTAAAAACAAACTTGTGTTGCGGCGTTTGTGAAAGTGAAGGCCCAGCCATAGAAGAGATTCGGCACCCTCCACGGCCAACACGCGTGCGACACGCCAGTCCGCGAGAGCGGCACAGCGGGAGACCGGGGGTGACGTGCCGACGGGAGATTGGACGCAGGGGAATCCTTTGCCAAGACAGCGATTGCCGGATCTACCGCTGCGGAGGCCGAGGCGGATCGCTGAAACCTCGTACTGACATGCGATGCAGGAGATCAGCTTCGAGACCTTCACCCGCCTGGGTATGAATGAAATATCCACTTGTGTTTTTTCGGGTGTTTGTGCGTAAAAATTTTAGACATTTTCTTCAACTAAAAAATTAGTATGTTTTTTATCAAAGAGATTTCAACAATCAATAAATCAAGAACAAAATAATACATTTACCAAGCTCCTCAACGGAATAATAACAACTCCAAACAGTACGTGTACTTATTTGAATCTACTATATCAATTTATTTAGATTTCATAAAACACAATGGTGGAAAGCATGATGAGGTAGTTAATTCTGCATCAGTCCTCATCCGAATCTATGATAATAACAGGATGTTCGATGCTATTGACTAGGTGATCGGGTTCTGGCCAGTTGGGCTCTTGAGGAAACAAGTTGCGCTTCAAGCGGTTCAGCGCATGCGGGTCATCTTTGATGCTTTTGCCTGTATAATAATAGGACTCTTCAGGAAAAAAGAAGTCCCATGTTATGTCCATGTACGCCTTGTCATCTTCGAATTTGGTTGATGGCCTCAAGAGGTCCACCTCCTGAACAAAAAAAAAACAAACGTCAATGTAGCAATGTATATACAAGATACCGGAGTGACAATTTTAATACTTACTGTTGTGTCCAACACCAAGTTAGACGGATTCGGCAAAGTTCTCATCCTCTTTCTTGGTCCATTCCCAGTGCCATCTAGGTCACCGCCAACAATTTCCTTCCCCCGCAAGGCCTGATGATCTGGACCATTGACTTCCTGAACTTGGATGCCGCCGGTGGTAAAATCCCCTTCGCTTGACTTAACGTCAGATCGAGTGTGACGGGTCGGAGAAGACATCCCGTGAGAACGTGGCAGTAGTCAGTGACCTGCACGCTGATTGTACATTATAAGCAATATGGCACATAGATGTACAGTTTATAACAAAAAATTCCTACTCTAGTAATGTCATCGAAGTTCAGAGTAACGTCTAACCTCAGAAAGCTTGACCCTGGAGAACGGCGGCAGGCAGGCACAAATGAGCGGAGGAAGGTCTGGGATGATGAAGTTGTATATATAGGTCAATTAATATAGACATGTATATATACAACAAATAAGGAACGTCTCTATCTTTTTCGGCAGGCGCGTGATTATGGGAATCAGTATGGTGCCTGCTTGGTGCGTGATGATGGAAATCAGTGTTTTGGGCAAGGCGTGATCATGAGAATCAGTATTTTTTTCAGGCACGCAATCAGGAAGTATTCATGATCATGAGGATTGTTTATATAGGAAACGTAATTACAGTAACGTGTATCTCTATAAAAAGGAAGTGTACCAACTGATAAAAGAAAGTATACCGGCAAAGTCAACCAAATGTTTATTTCTGTATTGAACGGCACAACAGTAACGAAGTTTTGTGGGAGAAAACACACCATTTATTATATATTATCTATACTATAAAGGCAAAAATTGCATCATCATATAACATATATATTATATATTATGAAACACAAAATATTATATTATGAAACACAAACTATGGCAAAAATTCACAAGCTTATTAATTTTGAATTTAAATTAATACCCCCATGTACTATATATTGTGAAGGTCAAACTCTAATGTCTCGCAAATTCGAAAATACAATTATATATGGGAAACTTAAACTTATAAAGAAAATAAACTTTTCGACAAATGCATAATGGGGGTACATAATGGGGCGCATTTGTAGTCTATTCTGACTTGTATATGTAGTCAATCAAATACTTCAGCGGACGCTTGGAGTCGCTTCCAGTCTGCAGGGACGATGATCTTCGTTCAAAGTACAGTCGTTCGAAGAACAGCCGAAGAAATTCAGATCGAAGAGACACAGAAGCTTTAACGCATTCACGCACATCGTAGTCCGTTCTCAAAGCGTGTCTAACATCTGCAAAAAAGGTAAATTTTATCAGAAGCCATAATTTGCAAATGGATTTTTTATCAACTAATATGTTGTTGACCTTCAAGCAAGTGTGTTGTTGTATGTTGGAAAAAAACTGATTTTAGTGTCTCTAGTTGCCACCAAGCAATCTATAATAATGAGAGAAAATATTATAATATTAGGAGAATTCATAGGCTCGCAAAAAAAATTGAATTCATCATCCACATATATGAAAATAGTGTACTTACGCATGTTTTGATCTGCAACAACATGTTCAACCATTATAGTGTTGTTGTTGACATCTGCTTCAACAAATAGTTTATGTCCTTCGACTGCGTCTTTACGGACTCCCAATCGAAGGAATTCCAGTGTACTACACGACATAGAGTATATATATGTGCACATAGTTAAATTTGAATGAAACAAGATAATCTACGTAAAGGCGTATGCTAGCAATTAAATACGAACATGAATAACTAACTTGAAGTCCGCCAAACACAGCTCCCGTACACCCCATTCATCATGATCCTCAACGTCAATTGTTTCGCTAACAAATGCCACGACAGCTACTACACAAACAACCTTAGTCCCATGTGGGAGATCCATAGCAGTCGCTAGATCAACAAGAGCACCATTATTGATCTGAAGATATGAAACATGTTGATGTGTAGTTATGTGAGTAATGAGGTGCACCCAATAGTCAAGTAGTTATCAAAACCATTCCCTTGCCGGATGCATGATTGCACAATCGCTCACAGCAAAATTTGACGAGAAACTTAAACTATATGCTAAACTAACACATGAACACAGGCATGAAACATTACTTACCATCGTCGATTCTCGGGCGAGAGCAGCGAATCAGCAAAGACACAAATGCCAGTCAGACGTAGGATGTGTATGGATTAGCTAGTTCGCTACAAAGCAAATGTGCTCAAAGCGCACTCGTATATATGTATCCGGGTAGAGGGGTTGCATTTGGCAATAATAAATATTTCCGTAATTTTTATCCAGCACGTCAATTTCCTTCTCCATTTTTGCACTCGACAAATTAGCCAGCAAACAAGATTGTTCACTCGTAATTGCCGATTGGCGGCACCGAGCTGTATTATTTCCTTCTTTCCTGCATGTGTGTGTATGCGAGTATGCGACATGCATGAAGATCAATACATGCATATTTTCCTTTTTGAATTTTATAGCCTCCTTCTTCCAACCCATGAGGCTGCTAAACAATGACCTATTTGTAGCATGCTCATTCTTTCCTATTTCGTGTCTGGTGGAAGGGTGACAAAAAAGAAACATATCCCAAGGCTACGGCCGTAACATCCCGTAATTTTATTACAGAATGTTTAGTTATGAAAATGAGGATTTTAAAATTTTTGGTGAATTATTTGGAGTGCTTGATAATTTGAATAAGGATGTCTTCTTTTCTCTCCTAATAATCCTAGATTTATTTTGAGTTAATTAAAATTTTGAGGAAATATAAAATGTTAGTGTGAGAACCCTGGAGTTCTTTGGCTTTAATTTGGATTTTATTTGTGTGAGAATAAAATTTGAATTCTACATTCAAATTTGAATCTATTAAGAACAGGGTTAAAGAGTTAAGGATAATAGGAAAGTCTTCTCATCTGGTTTGGGCCGAGTCTATACCGGCGAAGTCCACTCAATGCCCCTCATCTCCCCTTGCTGCTCACCGGTCCACCTTCCTTTCCCGCCGGCCCATCTGTTTCACGGCCCAGCTAAGCCCGCCAGCCATCCCTCTCGCATGGGTCACCGACAGGCGGGACCCACGCGTCATCCGCTACCTCCCAAACACCTTTCTCCCCTTTTCCCCTTTCCACCGCGCCGCGTCCACCCCGGGAGCGCCAGCTTGGCGAGCTCGCTGTACCGCCCGTGGCCGACACCCTGGATGCGTGCCACCTCGGCCCGCGTCCATCACCGCCTATAAGAACACCGTCGCAGCCCCTCACTCCCAACCCTAGCCGCCCATTGGGGTTTTCCCCCAATCCACTCTGCCCTCTGCGTCGCCGGAGAAGAAGAAGGGGGGAGGAGGAGAAGAAGGCGGGGAGGCTGTCCGTGGGGATCGCCGTCACCGCCGTGAATCCGAAGGCCGCCCGCGGAGCACCTGTTCGCTGTGAAGCCAAGGGCTGCGCCCGTCTGCCTCCTCTGCTTCCTCTGCACTGCGCCGCTCTACTTCCCGCTCCGCCGTCGACCTTGCTCCACGATCGTCCCCGACGCTCTTCTCTTCGACCCGTGGTCACCAAGGTGAGGCCGCCCGCTCCTTCTCTCTGCTGTGGACCCGGCCATCGCGCCGAGGGAGGAAAGGCCGCACCTTGAGACCTCGTGAACGCCTTTGCACACGTCGCGCCGCTGCCGCTGACCATTGTCGTCTGTGTCGCCTGCCATCGAGCCGAGCCTTACGCCTGCAGGTGTCGCTGCCGTCGTCAACACGCGCGCGCTCACTGCTTTGCTCTGTCCCCTTTTCTCTTTGCCTACCGGTGACCTCGACGTCCTGCTTGCCGCGCGCGTTGCCTTCGTGCACACGCGAGCAGGGGAGGAAAAGGCCCTGCCTTTAGGGTCTTGCCGTGTTCGTCTCGCCGCCGGCGTGACCGCGCACTCACGCGCGTCATCGCCCAGCCGTGGGTGCCCTGTTCTCTGCCGACGCACTCGCCGGCCGGAGTGCCGCCTTGGCCGAGCAGGCCTTGTGCTCATGGGCAAGGGGCAAAGCCCCAGTCTTTTGGCCCAGATCGCTTCACCTGGTGCACGTGAGTACTCGCCTGGCGTTTTGGCACGTCCACGCGCCAACACCGGCGATCGACACACCGCACCGCTGCGCCCATCACTGCGCCGTCGCCGTCGAGCTCCGCTCCGGCCAAAGGTGGGACCTTTCTTGGCCCTACCGTGTGCGCAAGCACCTCCCGAGTCGAGCCATGCCTCGTGTTGTCCAGCCGCCGACCCACCTTGCCGCCGGCGAACCCAAACCGCGCCGCTGCCCCTCTGCGGCATTGCGCCGAACACCTGCAACCCGAGCCAAAACCCTGGGGGGTTTTGTTGCACACCGTCACACACACGCACGCGTCGTCGCGGAAGATCCGGCTAGATCTCGTGCGGCCAGCCACTCACGGCCAGGCCACACGCCGGTCAGCACTGTGTCGCGCCGCAGTAAAGCCAGGGCGGGATCCCATGCCTCCCGCCGCGTGGACGCCACGTCAGCCACCACGCGGGCAAGTGCTGGCTTAAAGCCGCACGGTGGCAGCCGCGTCAGCGCCATGAGCCAGCCAACAGCCGGTTTTAAGCCCGGATTGAGACAGCTGGAGTTAGCCTGTAGCTAGCCAAGAGTTGATGCTATTGTAAATACATATTTTAATTTTAGAAATGTATTTTTCCTTTAGAAAATTCATAATAAATCCGTTTTAACTCCGAAAAATACAAAACCTTTTCCTAAAATCTTCTAAAATCTCAAACTCCACGCTAGGCTAGAGTTTCCCTCCTTTTTGGGTCTTATTTGTTTTTCCTCTTGGAGTTATTGCATTAGCAGCCGAGTTTATTTATTTAATTACGATTCTAGGAGCAGCCGGAGCCGGAGAGCTGAACCAGGACTACGACGACGACCTCGTCTATGACAACTACCCGCTCCCAGGTTCACGCCCGACCTACTTTGAATGCCCATTAGGCATTGCTTTTAGAGCTGCTAGCGCTTTACTTATGCATGATGATGGATATGATGAAACCTTGCACTGCCCCTTTTATATACCTTGTCCTTGATTGACCTACTACTACTATATTTATGCGTGGTTATACGCTGAGCTTCGTGCATGTGTTGGGATTATGTGGTAGTATTCTTGGCGTGTGTGGGGAAAACTGGCAGGAGAAGGTGTTTTTGGGTGACTTGGCGGGGGTGAGCTCAAGACAACCCGATCCGGGATCGGGGGCCAGGGTTCGTCTTCTCGGGTGATTCCCATTTTGGTACCTATGGAGGGTACACGGTTTTAGGAGCACAGGTGTTGGGGTTTTTGTGATGACTTGGAGGATAGGAGCTCGCCCCGGTCTGAAACCGAGTGGGTTGCTTTGTTACACGGGACTTTCGTACACACCACCTCGCCGAGGGTGGGGATAGGGCCGTTTCGACCCTAGCAAGTGCGATACCATACCTGCTAGTAGGATAGAGGGTATCAGTGAGAGGGTATCGGGTGAAGTCCCTTTCCCTTTGCGGCGCTCCCCGTGTGGCCACACGGCGGCATGTTCACAGTTCTGGGTGGTCCTTTGCGAGGGACCGCATCGAGACCCGGATGCAGGATGGAATCATAACTCCTAGGTGTTCGTTCGGTTGGATAGGCTCGGTCGGTCGTACACCATCCGGGTACTATTCCGAGTTGGGTACTGGTGTACACGCTCTGCAGAGTTTAGATCTATACATATAGCCGCATCCTCGGTTATGGACATGCCCGTTGTTTTCTCCGACTCTTACGTTTTGGGATTTCTACCTCCCCCTTATAGGATGTGAGTGTATGGTGAGCCGTGGTTGTACTCGGGGAGAGGGGAGTTGCTCCCCCTACCTCGCGGATCCGGGTGCAATCATTGAGGTGCGAGAAGTGGGAGTTCTCGCACTGACCCTAGTTGGAGATAGGTTCTGGTGATGGTGATCTGGGTGACTAGGTGTAACCGTTTGTGGATGAGAGATGTGGGAATTGGTGGGAATATGGAGATGTTACTCCTTATATTGCTGCTGCTGCTTAGGAAAACCAAGCCTCTACATTGTTCCATTCTTTACCTTTAGAAGTAGGCCACTTAAAGCTTGCATACGGTTGGTGACGTGGACCTATCCCAATCCTTGGGGATAGCCCTTGAGCTTGCAGGGTACGAGTCAGACTTCGACAACAACACCGACGGATGGTACGACTGAGGGACGCGTCGCTTCGCTCAAGGATGCCTGTGGGAGAGAAGAATAAAGATGGAGACACCTTCTGGAAGCTAGCTACCGCTGCGTAGGCTCTTATTCATGTTATTCCGCCAAGAGACGTGTAATGATGTACTCCTTTATTCAGGACTTGTAATAATATTAATACTTTAGTGCTTGATTTCATTGTGTGGTTGTGATATTTATATGTGATGGATGTCTGTGCGTGATAGCATCTGATCTAGGGACTATCGCGAGTACAGGATGACGGGTTTTCCTCTTTTGAAAACCCGAGTCGTTACAGATGGTATCAGAGCCATACTTGACCGTAGCACGTGCCCTTAAAAATGGTCGATAGAAATTAGGACTCTAAACGATCTCTTTTTGCTATATACAAATTCTTGGCATATATTGCAAAACTTATCCTTCTTTGAAAAGTTCTACCTCACCTGCGCTAACTAGAAATTTCTTCTGCGTCACAGGAAATGACTCGTCAAGAGGCAGAGATCCTCCCGGAGCACGTGGAGGGTCTTGCTCGTTGGGTGGACCGGGTCGTCCTCAGGCTGGGGATTCCCTCGACTCACATCACCTACCGCGCCGAGGACGTACCAACTCAGTCCGGCCCACTAGTGCTTTGCACGGTGGCCATCCTACCGCACCCGGCGCATCCAGACTTCTCTGGGATGCTGGAGCACAGCACAGGGCTGAACGTGAGGAACGCTGTCGACACCGCCTGCAGCCACGTGCTTCACCACCTGTTGGCTAGGTACCGCGACGTGTTCAGGACAGGAGACCTGCGGCTGATTCCCCAGGACTACTACAGAGTGGCTCCGATCGTGGGATGGCTGCCTGACCCTTCGGCACTCTACGAGGAGGAGGTTGTCCAGGCTCCTCTACGTGAGTCCGATGAGGCGCTCGTCACTACGGGGAGCTACCTCGTGGACCTCGACACTCACCCTCGTAGACTGAGCGAGCAGACGAGCGGACTCTTCAGCAGACTGGAGCACACTACGTCAGAGGTCCTTCAGCTTCTACCCCGCTGCCAGAGGTTGGACGTGGAGAACCGTACCTTACGACAGCGAGTCCAGCAGCTCAAGCGTGGGCTACGCCACTCCAACGCTTTGGTGGTGCAGGCAGAGACAGAGAGAGTGACCGCACGTGAGGAGATGCTCTACGCTAAGGAGGACCTATGCAAACAGGAGGCCAAGTTCAGCCGCCTCTTCGACAAGCTGAACCAGGATGATGCACTGCTCACCGCATAGGGAAACCGTTTCGCTCGTGAGAAGGTCAAGGTTGCCGAGCTTTCTAAGGACAAGGACGCCAACACCGCCAACCTCGCTGCACTCACCAGGACTTCCGTGTTCCTGCTGGACAAGTGCAAGAGGATGCTGAGGATGTGGGAGGACGCTGACTCTCTACGTGTGGACAAGCTTCACGAGCTCAGCAGTCAGCTACCTCCAGAGGTCCAGCGGGAGATCCGCCAGGAGACCTTCAAGCTGCACCCGTCCACTCTCAAGCTACACCTGTGTCCGATGGCTGACATGCCTACTCCGGTTGAGACCGAGGAGGTGAGGGCTGCTCACGCCATGCTGACCCGGATGTTCCCGAGAGACTTCCCCGACGAGGACCGTCGCCCAGTGACGTACAAGAGGGCTCGCACCGAGTAGGGTGTTGGAGCGAGATCATGCTAATAAGAGTAGAGTTGTAATATAGGTAGCTACCATGAGTTGTCCCATGCAGCCGAGAGCCTATTCCGGTGCATGTGGGGTTATGAGTCTTGTCACACCTTAGATGTGCACACCCCTTTTGAGATCATGTAACGCTATATTAGATCGCTGCTGTGTGTGACCTCGAAGGCTTGAGTCAGCCTAGAGGAAACTTATGTACTCATGATGGATGCTGGTTGTTTGGTTTTAATGGAGTTAATCGTTCTTGTTTCTTTTTCTTATTGAGTGTTGGAAATTATATAGTAGAAATATTTTCATGCTTGTTTATTAGACTCAATTTGTTGGTGAGTGACGTATCTAATGTTTCCTTTTCCCTTGGTCATGTTTTCAGTAAGATGTCCATCAGGAGGTCCGGACGTCTGTTAGCTCGCCTCGAGGAGGCCGAAGCCGAGGAAGAACAAGCCCCGCCAGTCCGTGGCCGTGGACGTGGCCGCGCTCCCGCACATGGGTGTGGATGCGCTGCTGCTCGTGGTCGTGGACACGCGCCTGTCCAAGGAGTGGGATGAGGCCGAGGCGCTGTGGTGCCACCACCGCCGCCTCTGCCCATCGGTCAAGGCGATGCTGAAGGAGAGGAAGAAGTCGAAGGGGAACCTGAGCCGACACCAGCTCCCCAGGGTCGTGGGCATGGTTGTGGCCGTGGAGAAGCACCGCCACCGCCTAACCTGGCTGAGGTGATGGCCGCTCAGACTCAGTTGATGCAGAGGATGGCTGAAGCCGTCGAGAACCGAGTCAACAGTGGGAACCGCAACATCCCGCCGGAGGAGGACTTCACCAAGAAGATCGAGAGGTTCCTCCGCCTGAAGGCCCCTACCTTCAGTTACTCGGATGATCCTCTCACCGCCGCCGACTGGCTCCGCGTGATCGAGACGAAGCTCGACCTCACCGCCTACACTGATGAAGAGTGTGTGGCTCTCGCCATCCACCAGCTCGAGGGTCCTGCCAAGTCATGGTGGGACAACTACTCTGACAGCCACCCGAACCCAGCTTTCATCACCTGGCTGGAGTTCTGTGAGGTGTTCCGCAAGCAGTACCTGCCGAGGGAACTCATGAGTCAGAAGGCATAGGAGTTCCGCACCATGACTCAGGGTGCGATGAGGGTGGAGGAGTACGAGAGGCACTTCATGAAGATGATGTGCTATGCCCCCAACGACACCAACACCGACGACAAGAAGCAGTTCTGGTTTCTGTGAGGCCTCCACCATGGTCTCCGCCAGGGCTTGAAGGCCAGTGAGCACAAGTCCCTTCGCCACCTGGTGAACAGGGCGATCGTGCTCGAGGAAGAAAGGAGAGGGCATGAAGAATGCATGAAGGGCAAGAAGAGGATGGGAGATCGGGACCATAGCGACCGATCCTTCCAGAGGCTGAGAAGTGGACAGAGCAACCTGTTGAGAGGGAGCTACCGCCCGGGGAACAACCAGCCCGGACGTGGCTTCGGAGGAAGCCGTGAACCGTACCCAGGGGGAAGGAGCTCCAACTACCAGCAGCAGGGTGGTGGCTACAACCGCCCTCAGCAGTTCGCGTCAAGACCTGGCACCGGAGGTTTCACACCTACGTGTTACGCCTGTGGCAAGCAAGGCCACAAGTCGTTCGAGTGCCCCAACAAGAAGAACTCTGCTACACTTGCCAAGGCACCAGCTCCAGGAGGGAGGCCACCTCAGGCTGCTCCCCAGCAGACCGCTGACTGTGGGAGACTCAACCTCCTGACTGAGGAGGAGGCTGCCGACGCTCCTGATGTCGTGATCGGTGAGTTTTTAGTTTGTGGTGCAAAAGCTTTAATTCTTTTCGACACTGGTGCAACTAGTTCTTATGTGTCCTCTAAAACTTTGTAAACAAAATGTCTCTCCCCATGACTCCCCGACCGAAACCTATTGTGACGAGCTCGCCGCTCGAAGATATCAAGTGCACCTTGCTATGCAAAGGTGTGGAAATGTTCATCAAGGGTCACAAGTTCCTCGGAGATCTGACCGTGCTGAAGTCCAATGGGATTGATGTTATTCTGGGCATGGATTGGATCACCGCTCACAAAGGAGTTATCTCCTCGTCACCGCGACAAGTGACCCTGATACACCCTAAGGGGACGAAGATCACGTTTGAGCCGCTGAAGTCACGAGACGTACCAGCTGTGTACAACCTCACTACGAAGACAGTGGCCGATGTTCCAGTGGTTTGTGAGTACCCCGATGTTTTTCCTGACAACCTACCGGGGTTACCACCAGACCGCGATGTGGAGTTCGTGATCAACCTTGTGCCGGGTACAACACCCATGGCGCAAAGTCCTTACAGAATGGGCAAGTTAGAACTGGCGACACTGAAGGAGGAATTAGAAGCTCTCTGATAGAAGGGGTACATCCGACCAAGTGCATCACCTTGGGCTTCACCGGTGATGTTTGTACCGAAGAAGGATGGAACGCAATGGCTGTGCATTGATTACCGCGCTCTTAATGCGGTAACCATCAAGAACAAGTACCCGTTGCCACGCATTGATGACCTGCTCGATCAATTGAGGAAGGCAAAGTACTTCAGCAAGATTGACCTTCGATCCGGCTATCATCAGATGAAGATCCGCCCCGAGGACATCTACAAGATAACGTTTGTGACCCGGTACGGGCAGTATGAGTTCACTATCGTATCGTTCGGTCTTACGAACGCCCCAGCTTACTTCATGAACATGATGAACAAGGTATTCATGGATGAGTTAGACAAGTTTGTCGTGGTATTCATTGACGACATCTTGGTCTTCTCGGAAACTGCTGAAGAGCATGAAGAGCATCTGAGGATAGTGCTGGAGAAGCTGAGGCAGAATCAGTTCTATGCCAAGTTCAGCAAGTGCGAGTTCTGGCTAGAAGAAGTCACATTCCTTGGGCATGTGTTGTCAGGTGAAGGAGTAGCTGTTGATCCCTCGAAGATCGAAGCTGTGTCAAAGTGGCAATCGCCCAAGACAGTGACAGAAATCAAAAGTTTTCTCGATATGGCAGGGTACTACCGCCGGTTTATCGAGAACTTCTCCAAGATTGCGAAGCCGATGACCGAGTTGCTTAGGAACAACACACCATTCATGTGGTCAGAGAAGTGTGAAGCAAGCTTTCAAGAGCTCAAGACCCGACTCACCACAACTCCTGTGTTGACGCTTCCCGATGACAAGGACTTTGTGGTGTACTGTGATGCTTCAAGGCAGCGTCTTGGATGTGTGTTGATGCAAGAGGGCAAGGTGGTCGCTTATGCTTCAAGACAGCTTCGGAAGCACGAAGAGAACTACCCGACACATGACCTCGAACTGGCAGCTGTTGTCCATGCTTTGAAGTTATGGAGGCACTACTTGATGGGCAACAAATATGATATCTACACGGATCACAAGAGTCTGAAGTATATCTTCACCCAGTCAGAGTTGAACTTGAGGCAGCGAAGATGGCTAGAGTTGATAAAGGACTATGACCTCAACTTTCACTACCACCCAGGCAAAGCGAATGTTGTGGCCGATGCTTTGAGCTGAAGAAGCTATTGCAACAACCTGATGGTGTAGGAGGAACAGCCAGAGTTGTACAAGGAGATGGAAAGATTGAAGCTCGACATCGTCGAGAGGGGTCAGCTCAATGAGATGAGGGTGAAGTACGGTCTGGAGGACCAAATCAGGCAAGCCCAGAAGAAGTGCCCAGAGATTGAAGAAGTGAAAGAACTTCTGACGAGAGGTAAGGCCCCTGACCACCGCATTGATGAGCAAGGCACGTTATGGTTGAAGGATCGCATATGTGTGCCTAGTGTTGAGGAGATTCAGAAGACGATTCTGAAGGAAGCTAACAACTCTCGGTACTCTATTCACCCTGGATGCACCAAGATGTACCAAGACTTGAACAGTCGGTTCTGGTGGGAGAACATGCGGAAGGATATCGCTGAGTATGTTGCACGATGTGACACGTGCCAGAGAGTGAAGGCGGAACATCAAAGACCCGCCGGTCTGCTACAGCCTCTAGAGATACCTCAATGGAAATGGGATGATATCAGCATGGACTTCGTGGTGGGTTTGCCCCGCACTCAGAAGGGAAATGACTCGATTTGGATGATTGTGGACCGTTTGACCAAGGTAGCACACTTCATACCGGTGAAGAACAGGTTCAGTGTGAGTCAGTTGGCCGATCTTTAGGTGGAGCACATCCTGAGGTTGCACGGAGCACCCCGTAGCATAGTGTTCGACCGTGGCCCTCAGTTCACTGCTCAGTTCTGGAAGAGTCTGCATGATGCGATGGGCACACACTTGGACTACAGTACGGCTTTTCATCCTCAGACTGATGGATAGACTGAACGGGTGAATCAGGTTCTCAAAGACCTTCTGAGAGCTTGTGTGTTGACTTACAGCAATGATTGGGAGAAGAGTTTGCCCTACGCTGAGTTCTCGTACAACAACAGCTTTCAGGCAAGTCTGCAAATGGCACCCTTTGAAGCTCTTTATGGCAGGAAATGTAGGACCTCGTTGATGTGGTCTGAGGTGGGGGAGAGGATTTTCTTTGGTCCTGCTTCCATCGTTAAAGCTGAGGAAAATGTTGCAAAGGTAAGAGAGAACTTGAAGATAGCTCAAAGCAGGCAGAAGAGCTATGCTGATCCAAAGTGAAGGGATATCTCCTTCGAAGTTGGTGACTACGTCCTTCTGAGGGTGCCACCGCTTAGACGCACAAAGAGGTTCCATGTGAAGGCGAAGCTAGCCCCAAGGTTTGTCGGACCCTACAAGATTGTGGCAAAGGTGGGGAAACTTGCTTATAAGCTGGAATTATCGCCTGATCTTGCCGGAGTGCATCCTGTGTTCCACAAATCGCAACTCCGGGGATGCCTCGACCCTAAGCTTGACAAGCATGTCTCCACCGATGCTATCGACTTGCAAGACAATCTGGAGTACTTGGAGTATCCGGTAAAGATACTGGACAGGGCCGAGAAAGCTACAAGGAGTACCACCACTCGCTTCTACAAGGTGCTTTGGAGCAATCACACCGAACGAGAAGCGACGTGGGAGAAAGAATCGGTCATGAAGGAGAAATACCCACACCTCTTCGAGGCGGAGGTAAGTTCTTAATCTCGGGGACGAGATTCTTTTGAGGGGGGAGTCTGTAACATCCTGTAATTTTATTACGGAATGTTTAGTTATGAAAATGAGGATTTTAAAATTTTTGGTGAATTATTTGGAGTGCTTGATAATTTGAATAAGGATGTCTTCTTTTCTCTCCTAATAGTCCTAGATTTATTTTGAGTTAATTAAAAGTTCTAGGAAATACAAAATGTTAGTGTGAGAACCCTGGAGTTCTTTGGCTTTAATTTGGATTTTATTTGTGTGAGAATCAAATTTGAATTCTACATTCAAATTTGAATCTATTAAGAATAGGGTTAAAGAGTTAAGGATAATAGGAAAGTCTTCTCATCTGGTCTGGGCCGAGTCTACACCGGCGAAGTCCACTCAATGCCCCTCATCTCCCCCTGCTGCTCACCGGTCCACCTTCCTTTCCCGCCGGCCCATCTGTTTCGCGGCCCAGCTAAGCCCGCCAGCCATCCCTCTCGCATGGGTCACCACAGGCGGGACCCACACATCATCCGCCACTTCCCACACACCTTTCTCCCCTTTTCCCCTTTCCACCGCGTCGCGTCCACCCCGGAAGCGCCAGCTCGGTGAGCTCGCCGTACCGCCTGTGGCCGACGCCGTGGATGCGCGCCACCTCGGCCCATGTCCATCCCGCCGTCCACACCTCTGTTGGGTATTTTAGCACCACACGAAATAAATCCGCAAGCGCACGAATATCGTTGTAGCTTTCACCTCAGAGTATTCCAAGGGTATCGAATCCATGGGAACGTGTGTGCACTAACTTCGTATAGTCGGTCCAAGGACACACCCAGATAAGAGGCAAGGATAGAGAGGATTCCTAAAGATAGCACTATAGATGAGATTAAAGGTCGATCTCTAGATAGAACTTGGCTTAGGGTACCGCTAGCCCTGACTTAAAAGGCGACTCCGGTACGCGGATCTATGTGGAACGGAGCTCTGACTATATCCAACTGCGGAGGATCAATGAGGGCCAGACGGGCTGTCACCACCACCTGGACTGCTTCTACCTAACCTTGGGATAAGCTGAACGAATGATTACCGGTAGCGTGACACAACGTCTACGCTGTGGTTACTGCCATAGCCAACGGACTACGGCACTCTGTACTTATAGAACTACGACCACGAAAGAGAACTGATCTCACTCACTATAGGTACTACTAGCTTATACTAAAGGCATACGAGAGAGCACTCAACCCCGTACTGTGCTTCCAACGTATACGAACTACTTGCAGCAGTCAAAAGCATAAACCCAGGATCTACACACTAGCAGAGGAGAAAGTCTACTCATGTAACCTAGCATAAACTATTAGAAAGGAATCAGAACACACTTTATTCTAATTAGAGCATGCAAGCACATCCACTTTATTCTAAAAGACTAGTCATACAAATAGGATACAAACTTGTGCACCTAATCAACTAGATCGAGGGGGCGTGTTCATGAAAAACACGTGCCTCTAAATGATGAACAGGTGAAGAACACAAGAACATATCACTTGCACTTTGGTCTAAATAGAAAATGCAGAAATACTCACTTTACTCTAATTGAAGAACAAAGCATCCATGGAGGTACATCCCTTTCACTCTCTCCCTAGCTTTGATTTAATCAACTACTCCACACTTACACTCTAGAAGGAGGAGAGGAGAGCCTCTCCTCTCAAGAGAGAAAATGAGAGAGGAGGAGAGGAGTTGTGTGTTCTATTCTCTACCCCCTCCCCTTCTATTTATAGGCCAAGGAGAGTAGGAGGAGTCCCCCTTGGCTGCCATGGCCGCCACCAATAGGGTGGTGACACGTGGCGAAGAGGAGTGGGGGCCAAGTAGCTTGCAAGAGAAGGAGCTTTCCGGCAGGATCCTGAGGGAATATTCGGGCACACACCTAGGACCGCCTTTGCCTCATCACGACAAGCCGACACATCGAAGGGCGACACGAGAGGCTGCAAAATGGGTTCGGCTGACCTGGGGGGTCAGCCGACCCCCAGGTAGCTCCCCTCGCGCCGCCTTTCGTCCAGGTGACTACCAGGTGGGTCCCAAGGTGGGTATGGGGGTGCATGCGGTATTTTTAGCCATTTATCTCGTGGTTGTGGGCCCTTGGATCCGTGTACTGGCTCCTGATTGGTCGAAGGTGTGTTTCCTTGGATTGGTGATGTGTCATAGACACATGGCATCCAACGTGGCAACACGTCGCCACGTGGTCTGGTGTGGGTCCCACTGGGCCCACATATCAAGATGGTGATCTTGTCGTGTGCATATCTCTTTCATCCGGACTGAGAAGTAGACAAATGATATATCCATTTCGATTGTCTTGATAAGCCCGTCGCAATTCTGCAGTCCAAATTGGTATTTGAGGTTGTTATGAATGACGTCTTATATAAGCCATTGGATCACTTGCTCTCAATTGTATCATTTATCACGTATTCCGGTGCATCCTGCAACAAAAGCTAGAAACACCAACACTTGTGGAACTTGTCAATATAAAGCCCTATTCTAGTGTTGATGATCACTTTTCATTCATTTTATGCAGGAGTTGTCGACATAAAAGTAGCACTTAATAGCCGTCAACAACCTCTCCACGCCGCCTATAAGAACACCGCCGCAGCCCCTCACTCCCAACCCTAGCCGCCCATTGGGGTTTTCCCCCAATCCACTCTGCCCTCAGCGTCGCCGGAGAAGAAGAAGGGGGAAGGAGGAGAAGAAGGCGGGGAGGCCGTCCGTGGGGATCACCGTCGCCGCCGTGAAGCCGGAGGCCGCCCGCGGAGCACCTGTTCACCGTGAAGCCAAGGGCTGCGCCCGTCTGCCTCCTCTGCTTCCTCTGCACCGCGGCGCTCTGCTTCCCGCTCTGCTGTCGACCCTGCTCCACGATCGTCCCCGGCGCTCTTCTCTTCGACCTGTGGTCACCAAGCTGAGGCCGCCCGCTCCTCTCTGCTGTGGACCTGGCCATCGCGCCGAGGGAGGAAAGGCCGTACCTTGAGACCTCGTGAACACCTTTGCACACGCCGCGCCGCCGCCACTGACCGCCGTCGTCTGTGTCGCCAGCCATCGAGCAGAGCCTTATGCCTGCAGGTGCCGCTGCCGTCGTCAACGCGCGCGCTCACCGCTTTGCTATGTCCCCTTTTCTCTTTGCTCGCCGGTGACCTCGTCGTCCTGCTCGCGGTGCCACCATGGCCTTCGCCGCGTGGATTGCCTTCATGCACGCGCGAGCAGGGGAGGAAAAGGCCCTGCCTTTAGGGTCTCGTCATGCTCGTCTCGCCGCCGGCGCGACCGCGCACTCACGCGCGTCATCGCCTAGCCGCGGGTGCCCTGTTCTCCGCCGACGTACTCGCCGGCCGGAGCGCCGCCTTGGCTGAGCAGGCCTTGTGCTCATGGGCAAGGGGCAAAGCCCCAGTCTTTTGGCCCGGATCGCTTCACCTGGTGCACGTGAGTGCTCGTCTGGCGTTTTGGCACGTCCACACGCCAACGCCGGCGATCGACGCACCGCACCGCCGCGCCCATCACTGCGCCGTCGCCGTTGAGCTCCGCTCCGGCCAAAGGTGGGACCTTTCTTGGCCCTACCGTGTGCGCAAGCACCTCCCGAGTCGAGCCATGCCTCGTGTTGTCCAGCCGCCGACCCACCTCGCCGCCGGCGAACCCAAACTGTGCCGCCGCCCCTCTGCGGCATTGCGCCGAACACCTGCAACCCGAGCCAAAACCCTAGGGGTTTTTGTTGCACACCGTCACACACACGCACGCGTCGCCGCGGAAGATCCGGCTGGATCTCGTGCGGCCGGCCACTCACGGCCAGGCCACACGCCGGCCAGCACCGTGCCGCACCGCAGTAAATCCAGGGCGGGATCCCATGCTCCCCGCCGCGTGGACGCCACGTCGGCAGCCACGCAGGCAAGCGCTGGCTTAAAGCCGCACGGTGGCAGCCGTGTCAGCGCCATGAGCCAGCCAACAGCCGGCTTTAAGTCCAGATTGAGACAGCGGGAGTTAGCCTGTAGCTAGCCAAGAGTTGATGCTATTGTAAATACGTATTTTAATTTCAGAAATGTATTTTTCCTTTAGAAAATTCATAAGAAATCCGTTTTAACTCTGAAAAATACAAAACCTTTTCCTAAAATCTTCTAAAATCTCAAACTCCACGCCAGGCTAGAGTTTGCCTCCTTTTTGGGTCTTATTTGTTTTTCCTCTTGGAGTTATTGCATTAGCAGCCGAGTTTATTTATTTAATTACGATTCTAGGAGCAGCCGGAGCCGGAGAGCTGAACCAGGACAATGACGACGACCTCGTCTACGACAACTACCCACTCCCAGGTTCACGCCTGACCTACTTTGAATGCCCATTAGGCATTGCTTTTAGAGCTGCTAGTGCTTTACTTATGCATGATGATGGATATGATGAAACCTTGCACTGCCCCTTTTATATACCTTGTCCTTGATTGACCTACTACTACTACTACTATATTTATGCGTGGTTATACGCTAAGCTTCGTTGTGCATGTGTTGGGATTATGTGGTAGTATTCTTGGTGTGTGTGCGGAAAAACTGGCAGGAGAAGGTGTTCTTGGGTGACTTGGCGGGGGTGAGCTCAAGACAACCCGTTCCGGGATCAGGGCCAGGGTTCGTCTTCTCGGGCGATTCCCATTTTGGTACCTATGGCGGGTACATGGGTTTAGGAGCACAGGTGTTGGGGTTTTGTGATGACTTGGAGGATAGGAGCTCGCCCCGGTCTGAAACCGAGTGGGTCGCTTTGTTACACGGGACTTTCATACACACCACCTCACCGAGGGTGGGGATAGGGCCATTTCGACCCTAGCAAGTGCAATACCATACCTGCTAGTAGGATAGAGGGTATCAGTGAGAGGGTATCAGGTGAAGTCCCTTTCCCTTTGCGGCGCTCCCCGTGTGGCCACATGGGGGCATGTTCACAGTTCTGGGGTGGTACTTTGCGAGGGACCGCATTGAGACCCGGATGCAGGATGGAATCGTAACTCCTAGGTGTTCGTTCGGTTGGATAGGCTCGATCGGCCGTATACCGTCCGGGTACTATTCCGAGTTGGGTACTGGTGTACACGCTCTGCAGAGTTTAGATCTATACGTATAGCCGCATCCTCGGTTATGGACATGCCCGTTGTTTACTCCGACTTTTACGTTTTGGGATTTCTACCTCCCCCTTATAGGATGTGATTGTATGGTGAGCCATGGTTGTACTCGGAGAGAGGGGAGTTGCTCCCTCTACCTCGCGGATCTGGGTGCAATCATTGAGGTGCGAGGAGTGGGAGTTCTCGCACCGACCCTAGTTGGAGATAGGTTCTGGTGACGGTGATCTGGGTGATCAGGTGTAACCATTTGTGGATGAGAGATGTGGGAATTGGTGGGAATATGGAGATGTTACTCCTTATATTGCTGCTGCTACTTAGGAAAACCAAGCCTCTACCTTGTTCCTTTCTTTACCTTTAGAAGTAAGCCACTTAAAGCTTGCATACGGTTGGTGACGTGGACCTATCCCAATCCTTGGGGATAGCCCCTGAGTTTGCAGGGTACGAGTCAGACTTCGACAACAACGCCGACGGATGGTACGACTGAGGAGCGCGTCACTTCGCTCAAGGATGCCTGTGGGAGAGAAGAATAAAGATGGAGACACCTTCTGGAAGCTAGCTACCGATGCGTAGGCTCTTATTCATGTTATTCCGCCAAGAGGCGTGTAATGATGTACTCCTTTATTCAGGACTTGTAATAATATTAATACTTTGATGCTTGATTTCGTTGTGTGGTTGTGATATTTATCTGTGATGGATGTCTGTGCGTGATAGCGTCTGATCCAGGGACTATCGCGAGTACAGGATGATGGGTTTTCCTCTTTTGATAACCCGGGTCGTTACAGTGGCGGCGGAGGACACGTTGCCAAAAAGTGCAGAGAGCGTACATTTTGCAAGGTGTACGAGCTTGATTTAATGCACGGCAAAATAAAACCAAGGACCCGATAGGGAGGCAGCAGATGGACAGAACTATAGAATCATGCGTGCGCCATGCATGCAAGAAAATATGGTGTCGTGATTATTATATGTGACACATGTACTAGTTATTAATCACAAAATATGATAGGACCACATCAATAATTATTTCAAAAATATTCCATTTGAAATCAAAAACTCACAATGCACAAACGACACACATCTCACACGCCACAGATAATTAAAAACAAAATAAACTACTTATAAATCTTCAGTACCTTCGGTGTCGACACTCTCCTCGTGGCTCCCCTCATCGGAGCTACCTGGTTTGTCCATGGACTCATTGCCATTGCAACCTTGATTGTCGCAGAGAGGCTCATCGTGCACTACTGCCGCAATCTCACGAACACCATCGTGCTGCAGACATCTTCTCTTCTTTAGTGGTAGGTCCTCGTCTTGGTATTCATCATGTTCTTCGTTGAAGACGTTGTCCTCGTCATCTTCCTCCTCGTCTTCTGCTTGGTAGTCCTCATCATCCTCTTCAGCCATGTCACTGTGCCAGTCATCGTCTTGCTCGTGATCCTCCCCATCAGCTTCGTAGTCCTCCTCGTCCTCGACATCGACAATGTCCCAATCATTGTCCTCCACATCCTCTTCCTGCTCCTCTTCTGGCTCGGTCATGTCATCATGTTCCTCTTGGCACTCGTCATCCATTCCAGATTCATCATCCTCTAATTCATCCTCATCTGGAACCCATTCACTGTCTTCTGCATCTACCTCTGTTGACTCGGCATCAGTGCTTTCTTCATCATAATCCACTTCATCAGATGGCTCCATTTGTGTTTCGTGCCTGGTGGACTGGTGGAAAAAAGTGAAAAAATGTGTTAATATCTGTATGTTGTATGGGAATCTTAATATAGTTGCTCCCATCGCCTTTTTTTTAACAATTCCCGACTGATTGATATGCCAATCGAAATTGATTGATTAATTTCCTTAATACATTACAAACTGATTCATGTGATAACACAAAATTTACGTGCCTAATCTGTAGGTCCTATGGGAATCTTAACATAATATATTTGCTCCCATCACCGTTTTTTTGACAAGTCCTGACTGATTGATATGTCAATACAAATTGATTTATTAATTTCCTTTAAAAATACATTACATATTGATTCATGTCATAAGCAATAAATTACCGGCCTAGATGTTGTTATATGACTCCTGATTTAGCGCACCATCTGGTATTCTTCCATATTTGTGTGCGTGCGGCATGCGTAAAGATCGATAATTGGTAGGAGCCCGTCTGCGTGCTGATGTGGCTCCCATCTTAAATCTTCCTTGGGCCGGGATGGCAACGCTTTTGATCAATTTAACCTGAGTTGCAGATGTGCAGGTGCCTCAATATCTGAAGGTTCCAGAAAATTCTCGGGCGAGATCCGTGGTGATTTTATGCTCCCATGCAATTTAGGCGTAGCTGGGTACCACACGGATCCCGGAGCAGATATTCCCGCGGCAGCTGGCGGCGTATCTGCGTCGGTTTCAGTGCCCCATGCGTCCGAGGTTGCAGGCTCCGCACTGGCTGCCCCTGCCTCGCCACCTGGTGCTTTCCCGACCACGCACCCAGGCGCAAGTCGATCGGCGTCCACGTGTCTACTTTGTACTGGTGCCAGCGTACCGCACGTGAGCTCGGGCGTATCTACGTCGGATCAGGCACTGCGGATCTTCTGCGTCTGCACCTGGATCTCCTGCTCCGAGCGGATCCTCTACGCCAGAAGCTGCAGCTTCAGCATCGCAACGCCACACTACTCGCCTTCCATCTTTCAAAATAAAAGAAAAAAACTACTCGCCTTCAACATGGTATACGAAAGCCCAAAACCTAAACTGATGGGACAACCATAGGCGCCTGAAGAAGAGAAGATCCCCACCTAACACATCAAGCCCCCACCATTATACATCCAGGGTACAACGGCATCCTGCATGTACCGTGCTTGCGTATGCCTAATTTAAAACAATTATTTATATAAGACGCATTATATCATACCATAATTTATACTAATAAATCACATACAGATAAAATGTGGTAAGGTCGTGATCACGAAAGCAATGCTATTATTCTATATATAGCGAATATTTATAGAGTAATACCAACTTATTCGAGTAATGTTTCACGAATTGACTCAAAAAAGAGGAATGTTTCAAAAATGTGGTCGCACTGCGAAGGAAAACAGTTACAACTTATTGATAACCAACTTCATGAATCGCTAATAAATCTAGATGTATCTCTCGACATCCGTAGCCCATATGGAGGAGCAAGCAGCTCTGACATCTTCTGGTATGTTATCTGCACTCTCGTTAAACTTCCCTTCTATAAATCGGGTATGTGTCCTTCCCTTGCTGTGTTTTTTCATAGAACTGGCGGGGATACCGGAAACGACATTGACCATCAACCATGCAGGGACAAGTCCTATTAAGAACTCCACAAGGCCCATGCATCATATTCTTGATAACAATCTCATGCAAACAACGATACTTGTTGGGATCTGGAATCTCTGCTGATATAAACTTATCATAATCATCTGGGCTTCTTAATTAACTTTCGGACACCATAACCAATAAGAAGTGCTCATGGAGTGGTCCTCTCTTTTGGAATTCTGTTACATGAGCCCATGCAGCAACTTCACCGAGATGACCCTTCTTGATCAAAAACATGTGAAGATCCAGTAACTTAGCATGGTACACCCTAGCAACAACATCGGGACGATCTTGTGGTGTTTGTCCAGGCAACAACTCGGCTACTATTTCATCCCAATACGGATTGCATGTCATGGTAACAAAAAAATCTGGTTTACCATACCGTGCAACCAACGACATTGCGTCCATGAATCTAGACTGAACATCACAATCACTCCCGGGAAAATGTTTACTCAATATAATTCTTTTCCCTGCCTTGGATGCATCAGCTTCACTGGTCGCAAGAGTGTCAAGTAGCCCCTAGTCATATACAAGATCAAATGAACAATTTATTAGTCTAATTCAGATTGTTTTTAAAGAATTTAGGACAACACAAGAAAGAATGGTCACCTGATAAAGGTCGGCACGAATCAATGCCTGGTGTTCTTTCTTGGAGTACCAGTCTAGACGCATTGACTCCACCTTGACATACCAATCAACCAACAATTGTTGGAATAGACGACCACCATGATGCAATACGTTGAACTGGCCGTCACGGATCTGAAGCTTATAACACTTGTATTCCCGAGCACTGACCCAAATACGTGAAGTCCCAGATTCTAGCAAACATGCATAAGATTATGTATTGTTACGTACATTTTTTTATTGCAAAAAGTAAGAGAAGTTGACACGAAATTGCATTAGCTGCATATACCTAGTCCTTCCACTTCACCATAAACGTCATCCTCAACATCAACAGCATGATCCTAATACAGTATTGAATTATACATAATATTAAGTAATTAAGTAATAAAAATGTAGAAGTAGTGCTTGACAAACCTTCTGTGTCAGAGAACAACCCAATAGTATCATCATCAACATCAATAGTACACCCTGAAAAGACACGCAGTGCATGATGAACATGATAAAACAATTGTGTATCATATGTGCATGAGAACATATCATATCTATACCGTGATTCACCGATGCGTCACAATCATCATTTCCAAGCTCCTCTGTAATCCCACCATCTATATCTACACCAAAAGTTGCATTATAAAAAGTATAGAATAATTAACATACAATAAACTATGTAAAGAATATAACTGATCATAAAGAAGCAATAATTGAAAATGTTAATTGTACAAACCTGTCCTTTTACGCTTGGTGTATTTCCTTTTTGGCTTCGATGGTGGTGGAACTCTATATCTGATCTTTTTGTCCTCCCATCCAGTCTCACCTCTTGGGGAAAATAGTGGATATGCTAAAGGATCATAACAACCATAATATGCCCTAATATAGTGTGGTTCATTTTCTTTTCCATAGATAACAATGCTACGATCGAACCTATGTTGTGGATCAGTTCCATCAACCCAAATAGCAGCAACTTGATCCATGGCTGGTGCATTATACCTCCTCTGATCAACAGAAATGTTGGTATTCAGTGCTATGGTGTACTCTTGAATGTTTGAAACCATCCCTAAACTTGTTAAGACCTGAACATATGGCTTATCCCGTTGTAGAACAGACCTTACCGACCGAATCAAATTCTTGTCGAGATTGGGTGACCTCTTAACACGATGCTCAATACTGTCATCAGTATCAAAAAAGTAAAGCTGCATATGACGTGGCCCTTTAACACTTGGCATGAGAGGATCCAACTTGTGATACATTTGGGCATGTGCCTTGAAACAATACACACCACTTCCCTTTACAGATGCCAAACGTCAATCGATAGAAACCCCAAAGCTGGTGAAAGAGAAGTGTGAGTTGAAATAGCGAATGTGCTTTTTTGAAATACCTTACATCCTTGTCGGTTAGACTTGTAAACAATCAATGTATTTCTGAAGGCACTTCTAGCATATATAGGTCCACTTTCCCTTTCATGCAGCAAAATGCAGGCCCTTCACCAGGGAATCTCTTTGCATTGCAGAATTCACAATTTTTTGATTTCCTTAAAACATGATGATTCTTAGGTAGGCCATTGTAAACTTCATCATAGGGATCGTGTCCGATTGGATCCTTGTCGGGATCCCTAAAATAAAGAAACTTAATGTCTGCAAAGAGAAAATTAGCATAAATTAAAAGTATGCAAATAAAAATATATCAAAAAATTGATTAAATAAAAATAAACTGACCTCGTTGATAATACACCCGAGCTTCATCATCATCTAGCATGTCATCACATTCTTGGGCAGGATCCCTCTCATCTAAATCATTCTCTAATGTTTGGAAACAACACAAAACATATGCTTAATATAATACATATATATTTATAGTTGTGTGACTGAAAAATAATACATATGTGTATTGTACCTTCAACACACTGCCGTGGATCATCAGGTTCCCATATAGACGTTGTTGGTTCCGTCTGTTTCCTCTTGACAGAACTCCTTGTAACCGGACGTGAACATAATTCTGTCAAACCAGATTGCATTGCTCCGACAGGGGTTTGTACAAAACATCCTACAACATTTTAAATAAAAATGATTGTGTGAATATATAAGTTCGAATCAATATGACATAAATTTGTTTTGAAAAAGAATACATTGATAATACCTTCATTCAGAGTGGATTAACTGGTCCGAGCATCAATACTTTGTGCTATTTTATGCTGCCTCTGAGACTCTGATAGAAAACATATTGTTGCCTTTATATTAACCTCTTTATTTGAACCGGAGATGAATCTACAAGAACAAATATCTTTATCTAACATTTAATCTGTCAAAACAGGAAAGGAATTAGCTATGGGTAGATAAGCCTAACCTGCAGCAGAATTTGTAATGCCATTCGTAACAACAGATTGTCTGCTGTCAATTACAACACCTAATTAACCAACAGGTGACCACATGAAATTGTTTAGACATCATGCATACCAACACTAATTGGAAAAGCATGCAAAGGTAAACATAGTGCATACCAGGAGTTGCAGTTTGGACGGGCGTTGTATTTTGGGCAGGATTAACATCATCGTGATTGTTTGCTCGCTGGTAAACTGATGCATCGCCAACCATATTAGATGCATTGCTACCATTAACACAAAAAAGCAAAATATACGCTGAAAGCAAACCTGCATAGACTGAACTGTTGGCAACTCGATGTTTTAGAAAACTGGGTGTAAACGACGTATTCCTACTAAACCAGCCTTCTCCAAGTTCACCAGCGTCATCATCTGCATAATTAATTGAAAACTAAAGAGAGCAACCTCTAAACAAAAAATTATCAGCATCATGAAATATAAGATCCACATGATTACCTAATGTACTTGTTGGGTGTTCAACAGTATTGGACAGTGGATTCACTGAATTGCTAGATTCTCTTTCTAACTTTTTACGCTGGTAATCAGCCCTCCGCTTTGCATTTATCTCCAACCTTCTCTCCACGGGCATGCTTGCATATCTTCCTCGTCGTTCTTGTGCTTTATCCTCCACACAATCTGTAGGAATAAAAAACAAATATAAGCACTAGCTAGTGTCGTTTGTGCTCATGTGTAGCACGAGAGGCAAGGTTCACGCTATTACCTGGTACGACCAATGATGTATTCTCTTTATCATGCTTCTTACGCTGGTAATCAGCCCTCCGCTTTGCATTAATCTCCAACCGTCTCTCCAAGAGCATGCTTCCATATCTCTTTCATCGTTCTTGTGCTTTACCTTCCTCGCGGTTTGTAGGAATAAAAAAACAAGTATGAGCAATGGCCAGTATCGCTTGAGCTCATGAGAACCAGGAGAGGCAAGGTTCACGCTAATACCTGGTACGACCAATTGTGTTGCATCTTTGCTCAACGGTGTATTCTCTTTTTCATGCTTCTTACGTTGGGAATTAGCCCTCCGCTTTGCAGTAATCTCCAACCATCTATCCACGGGAATGCTACCATCCCTTCCACGTCGTTCTTGTGCTTTACCTTCCTCGCGGTGTGTAGGAATAAAAAAACAAGTATGTGGCAACTATCGCTTGAGCTCATGTGTAGCACGAGAGCAAGGTTCACGCTAATACCTGGTATGACCAATTGTATTTCATCTTTGCACAACGATGTATTCTCTTTTTCATGCTTCTTACGCTGGTAATCAGCCCTCCGCTTTGCATTAATCTCCAATCGTCTCTCCAAGGGCATGCTTCCATGTCTATCTCGTCGTTCTTGTGCTTTCGGTTTCTTTTGTTCAGCAGCACCGATAGAATCATCTGCAAGCAATTAACAGGCACAAGCAGATGATGATGGAAACGCTAGGCAAGATACAGGCAGTAAAACCGGAATTAAGCAGCAGTGGCTGAGCACAAAGAATATATGACATACCTTCTCCTGGTCTCTTCACACCACGACCACATCCACGACAGGTGTCTTGATCGTTGGTCACATCGCGAAGCGGAGCTCGACGGTCCATCCAGGATGGAGGAAAGGGAGCAAGGGAAAAGCAAGCAATGGAATGAGGACGGGATGGAGGAAAGGGAGCAAGAGAAAACAAGCAAGGCAAGGCAAGCGATGGAAGGAAGGAAAATAATGCTGCGGAATCAATCAACGCACCGTAGAAGGAAGGAAGGAGAGGTTTTAGGGAAATCAAGGAAGGCCCACAGCGGGTACAAGGAAGGATTGGAGGAGAGGTTTTAGGGAAACAAAGCAAGGCCCACAGCAGGTACATGAGGCGGGTAAGGCGAGCTGCGGTAACAAAAAATGGGTTTTGCGGCAGAAACATTTTAGAACGTCAAGAATTTTTGTTGTTCGTCGTCATTTGACGCGGTTTCGTCGTCGTCGTCGTTTCCACTGACATGTGGGTCCTATGTGATAGGGTGGGTAGGCTCCCCTTGGGTGAGAAGTGTTTTACAATTCTATCTGCCTTTATATACTTTGGGATATGACACATGGTGTGGTCCTAAAAAAGGTCTGTGTGGGTGACTTGACAAAACACTACTACCAAAAAATGGAGGTTTCCTGAGAGTAATTAGCAACTTTCATGAAAATGTTATTTTCGTGAAGGTGGTTCAAACACTCTCACGAAAATCAATTTTCATTAAGGATGAAATATGTGGGATTTCGTGAGTGTGAACGAAAAAGTCCCACGTAATATCTGGGCCCATATTAGAACAGATGTGACCATGTAATGAAGAATCGATGTATGATTCAACTTTCTTTTTTAATCCAGAATTAAAATTTGTAATTGGTATTTATTCATCATAAGAACTCAAAATTTGATAGTTCTTTTTTTTCCTATTTTTTCTAAAATCATGATTTTTCATTTGATAGTGTATGTTTGTTTGTTAATTGCATGCTATTTCTTGGATCCTTTTCACATTGCTTGTTTTCTTCAACCTAAATGGGGAATAAAAACATGTTTTTCAAAAAAATGGTAATGTAACTTAATATTTGATAATACTATGGTCAACATAAGGTTGTGGTCAAATTTCATGATGGTTGTAAGCCTACAAGACAATGTATTTCATGAGAGTTATAAAAGTATTTCATGAGGGTTGTAAGCCTACATGAAAATGTATTTCATGAGAGTTGTAAAGATACTTTATGAGGATTGCAGCCTTTAGAAAAACATACCATGACATGTTGTTCATGACGCTCGTAGGCGTACATAAAAATACTCTTGGTGACCTGGTGCTGTAAAAATTTTCGTGTGGAGGAATCACAGGTTTTTGGATAAAAGAAAAAGAATTACGGGTTTCAAATAAATGCCTTTGCTCACTACACATGCTAGCTAAGAAACATTTTCAGCAGGTTGTGTCCTTTTTTATTTTTTTATGATCTTTTTTATATATTGGACCTAAACTCATTGGACGGTTTATGAGATTTTTAATTTATTGTAACTTATTTTGATTGTTAATATTTTTCTTAAAAATTATATATCTTTTATATACGTGCGTGTCGCATGTACACTTTACTAGTTCCTCTAATGAAAATAGATCCCTGTGGGTTGACACATGGAATTGGTATTTTCGTGACCTTCCGTGCATGAGGGGACTTTCATGAGGGTTGAATGTCACAAAACTCATTTTCGTGAGGGTTTTGACTTCTGGATTCTTGTTAGTGAAAATGTCATGTGATTTATTTGGATAATGAAAACACAAAACCACAAGATACGAAAACATCGATAATGAACAATGACGAGGAATAGCTTGTCCCGATCGTCCCGGCAGCCGTTCTGATCTGACCGTCGCACATGCTCGAGAGAACATGCAGGAAACATTACGTACATTGGCTCCACTACCAGTGAAGCGAGTGTGCTGCTCGTGCTCGTGCTAGAACGATGGCAGCTTGGAGCAGCGCTGCTTGAGGTAGACGGCGCAGTCGTCCCTGGGCGTGATGGTAGGGATGTACACGAGGTCGTCGCACCCCACCGTGGCGTGCCGCCGGAACTCCACCAGCGACTCGAACAGCGCGATGAAGAGCACGAGAGGTGGTTGAGCGCGTAGCGCTGGCCGACGCACTGGTGCGCCCCGGCGCCGAACGCCAGGAAGTTTCGCCGGAACTCCGCGTCCTCCCGGCGCTCCTCCGAGAAGAACCGATCCGGGTCGAACGCCGCCGGGTCGCGGAACCCCTGGAATGACGACTCGTACAGCGACGGGAACACGGTGGCGCCCTTCGGCACCGTGTACCCCTCCGCCAGCGCGAACGGCTGGCGGGCGATGTGTGGCACTGTCGTCGCGGGTGGGCGGATCCGGATGACCTCGCGCGCCACGGCCTGGGCGCGCATCTCCGCCGCCTGCGCGGCCGTGATAGGATCGCCGGAGTCCGACGACCAGAGCGCGGCGACCTCGGCGCGGACGCGGGCGAGCACGGCCGGGTGCGCAGCCAGCGCGGACACCGCCCAGCAGAGGGACGACGTCGACGCGTCCTGCGCCGCGAACAGGAAGTCGAACACGAGGCCCCCGATCTGTTCGTCGCTGGCGTGAGGCGGTGGGGGGTTCCCTGCCGCCGCCGCCTCGTCCTCCTCCCGCACCGTGTCCTGCATCCAGTAGTCCATCAGGCACGACGGCTCGCCGCCTGCGCGCATGCGCGCCTTGCTTTCCCCCACGCACCGCGCCAGCGTGCGCACCAGCCGCGCCACGGCCTGCTTCGCGCGCCGGAACGCGAACCCCGGCAGGTCCACGGGCAGCGCCATGACCCCGACGTTGAACGTGTAGTAGTCCCTCGCGAACGCCTCCCGGGCCTCCGCGGTGAGGTACGGGCCCACGAACACCGTCTGCGACGTCTCCAGGTTCATGTCGCGGCAGGGCACCCGGAGGCGGAAGGGCACGTGCGGCTCGCTCCGGCGGAGCCACCTCCGGAGGTGGGCGACGATGACGCGCTGCTGGATGGCGGCGTAGGTGGAGAGCGCGCGGGGCGTGAAGTTGGGCGCGATCCGGCGGCGGAGGTCCTTGTGCTCTTCGCCGAACATGTAGATGAGGTTGTGGTCGCCGAAGAGTTTCTTGCCGAACGGGTGGCCGATGAAGTGGAACGCGTCGGGGCGGACGTTGGCCAGCACGTGGTGGCTCAGCTCCGTGTCCCGGATCTACGTTGCACGGATACGGATATGTGTATCGGTATCTGATACGTATCCGATACGTGATACGCCAATTTCCAAAAAAACTCGATACGCGGATACGTTTAATATTTAAAAAAATAAAAAAAATAATGCATGTCTCAAACAACAGGTCTCAAATATAGTAGTCTCAAACAACAGGTCTCAAATACAGTAGTCTCAAATTTAGGAAAGTGGAAACTAATAGAGTAATAGAAGGCATTCAGGCTTGCAATTCATGCAGCAACAAGTTCCTATTCCTCCTCATTGATCAAGTTCCTATGCTAGCACTTGCACTAGCACCGCTCAAATTGGGAGACACCATGTACTGCATATACAATTAATCAAGCAAAAAGAACTCACTAACTCCACTGCTGACACAGACTGGATCGAGATTGGGGAGAGGAAGAAGAGGAGATTGAGAATGGGGACCGGGAAGGGGATAACTCACTGGATCCACGTCGCAGGGGGCGGTGCTCTTCGCCGGCGAGCAGGGACAAGTGCAGGGTGCTCGTTGCCGGCGGGCAGGGATGGGGAGGCCGGCGGGCAGGGACGGGTGCTCGTCGCCAGCGAGCAGGGACGGGTGCAGGGTGCTCGTCGCCGGCGGGCAGGGACGGGGCAGCCGACGGGGGAGGGTCGGGTGCTCGTCGCCGGCGGCCGGCGGGCAGCGAGCTGAGGTCGCGGGCTCGCGATGAAATCCCGCGGGGATGTGGCGCGAGGCGGAAGTGCGGCGCGATGCGGGATGGCTAGGGCGACGCGACAGGATATGGCGTTATTTCATTATTTGGGCTGGGCCGTATCAACAATAGCTTGATACGCCGTATCCGTCAAGGTGATACGTATCAGCCCACGTATCGGATCTTTTTGAAATTAATAAAAATCGGATACTTCGGGGATACGTATCCGACGAGTATCGGACACGTATCCGTATCCGATACGTATCGGATACGCGATACGCATGTTTCCCCAAGTATCCGTGCAACGTAGTCCCGGATGAACACCACGAACGTGCCGAGGAAGTAGTCCGCCGACAGGCCGAGACGCGACTCCTTGGCGCGCGCCGCCTGCCCGTCCCAGTACGCCGCCGGGTCGCGGATCAGCCAGGCTACGCTCCCGAAGAAGGGCACCACGAGCGGCGGGCCGGGCAGGGGCCCCTTCTTGCGGCGGTAGGACAGCTGCTCCGTCAGGAGGTAGAAGACCACGGCCGTGACTAAGAACGGCGCCGCCGCGTGGAGATCGAAGAAACCCCAGGGAGAGAACTCCGCCATTGCTGCAGTCTGCATACTGCTTTTCTGTTGGCTGACGCTCTCACGTGGAGCTCAAGCTCGTCCCAGCCCTATATATATAGGAGCATAGAGGGAGACGCTACACATGCCTGCATGGGTCGGATGCAGACGTCGATTATTTGAGTTTGGCGGCGCGTCCTGTTGACTGCTGAGAAGCGTGGCACTGGCAAGAGTCGCTCACTGTTCTCCCATACCCGTAAAGAAAGAGGATTGTCTATAGTTTACAAGTTTGAAATTCAAACTCAGAGCCTCTTTGGCAGGACTGTGACTGTGGATGAAACGGCTTCGGCTGTGGCTGTGTCAGAGAAGCAGTTTTTCCTGGCTGTATCTTGTCTGGTTAGAAAAAAGGAAAAGCTATATGTCACACGCGCAATTCTGCCCCATCTGTCACACAAATTTTTGCTCCGTCGATCCTGCGATCTGCGGCTCTCGTCTGCTGCGATGTGTTGTAGTTGATTTGTCTCTGACATGTGGCCCCGAGTTAAAGGGGTAGCTGTTTTGATTTTGGGAGCCGTTCCGCCTTATCTCTTCGGCTCCTCCGCCTCTGCCGCTTCATTTCGCATCTCGCCTCTCTCTCTCCCCCTCTTCTCCGGCGACGGGCGGCGACCCGCGGGCACCCGCGGCGATCCCTCGCATCGGACGGCGCCGGTGAGTTAGATACCCACGGATCTACTATGTGTTTTTGTTCCCTCGCCGCGCGCACTTCATCTGATTCATTTGGTTTGCGTTTTCCCTCTCTGTTTTTCATGTTGTTCGCGCGCCGATGAGGTGAGTCTAGGGTTCCGTCCTGCCAAGGTGAGTTTGTTTTTCTGCTGATCTAGTCTATTCGACTGCATTATTTTTCGCGAGCGGAAGTGCTGATTCGGTGTGTTTTTTGTGTTATTTTATCCTTTTTGTTCGGCGATGAGGGTTGATTTCCCAGGGTTTCCGACAGCCGCCGGTGAGTCCCATTTCCTCGATTCGTCCCCCCCTCCACACACCCATGTCCATTATCTATTTCTGATTCGTTTGGTTGGGTTGTTCTTCTGATGCTGAATCTGATGTGGTTCGCCATGGCGCCCCCCCGCTCGTGCTGATCCGGATGTTTGACGATTTGGGTGGGGTTATTCGTTTCTCAACGATCCCCTCTGATGACGATTGATTTGCTCTAGGGTTCTACATCAGCTCGGTGAGTAGTTGTCCCTGATTTTTACCCTTTAGTTATGCGCGGATTTTTTGCATTTTAGGGTTTCCCCAATATATACTAGAAAAAGTCTATGAACTGTACAGTTTTGTTACCTGATTTTCCACTTGAATTTTGTTGTACCTGAGATAGATAGTTTCATATGCGGCAGTATGTTTTTTTCCATGATTGTATATGTTCTTTTCTCTACACATACCATCCCAGCTTTTTTTTCTGTATTAGGGTGTTGATCCTTGTTGATTTTTATTAAGTTTGCATTACTAGGCGATGATATGAATTGATTTTGATACGTGGCCCTATTTTTCTGTGCCAATATTGTTTTTGTGTGTGGGGGGGGTGGTGGTGGTGGTGCTAACTATGTGATGTGTTTCATTTTCCATTCATTCTGTTTTTTTTAGTATGTTTAACTATGTGGTGCTAACTATATATGATCTGTGGCTAGGTACTGTTTTATTCATAATATTTTCTGCTCTCTTGACTAGTTCATGTAGGGTCTGAGATTTATTTTTTTGTTTATTCACTCCCGCCCGCTAGTGAAATAGTTTTTTCAGAGTACTAATATAGTTTTCTAGTGATGTAAGTCTGAGGTTATTCATAAAACGCACATGGTTTTTTCTGATAGATTTTAGAGTGCTGGTTTAGTGCTTCTACTATCACAAAAGAGACTGTAATTTTTTGATATGTAGATTGGAATATGTGCATAGAAAAGCTAGATATATTTTTTTTCTGGAATCCAGGCCAATGTGCCATCTCATTTTCCTTTTTGTTTTTTCCCCGCATTTTTCATTTCCTGTTATATGTTCATTACCAATGCTATGAGCTTGTATACATGCTTTGTTAGTTTGCTAATCAGGGTTGGTAGATCATTACATATGTTCTTTTCTTTTTTCCAACCATGGTTGACGCAGTTTTTAGTACGAGTGCGAATGTTTTCATTTTTTTATTTTCATGTTTTAGCTGAATCTCAAAATAGCAATATACATGGTCTGGGGTTTGGGGTGGGGGGGTGTTGAGCTCAATACGCTCCAATGAGTTTTTAGTTTTTCAAAATGGTTAGTAGTGTGGCAGTTTTAGTTTTTTCCAACCTCCTTACTTTTTTGTAACCATGTATGAATTGTTTTGTTGCATTTTAGCCTTTTTTTAGTTATCGGTTTTTGCATATATTGGAACAGGCAGCATGTTTCCAGCGTGGTCATTTTGGGGAATGTGTTTTTTTAGCGCGTGCTCTGATTTTTTCACGGAGCAACGCCACTGAATATGAGTTTCTTTTTTTCCTGGGGAATGTTTTTCTTTGAATTCTAATTTGGGTTTTGCGTCAGTAGGTTAAAGTGTTTTTTCCTGTATTCACTATCACTGATTTTTTTATACACGTTGATTTTTTTAAAGTGCAGCAGACCATGCCATATGTTATTTTCTCTAAAGTCATTCGTTTGTTGTTCCACCCCCTCTCTGATCATTTGTTCAAGGTAGCAATTATGCTATTTTTTGGTTGTGTCGTTGTCCCTTTTTTTCTAGATGTCTCGGAAACACTCAACACGCGGCGCTGTCATCTCTAGTGACGAATCAGAAGATGCTGAGTTTGAAGATGTGCAGTGTTCTCAGATGTCATCCGTCGATTCCGAAGCAGCACACGCTTCTGATCAAGAAGCTGACTCTGAAGTTAGTATGTTTTTTGTTTTACTGAAGGTTGCTATTTTTTCCTTATTGCTTGCTTTTTTTCATTTTCCTATGTGGTTCATATGTAGAATAACTCATCTTCGGAGTCTGATGGTGATGAAGGTTACAACAAGCTGCTATTTGAACTTGTCATGAAAGATGTATGGTTATTATAATTATTTATCCTTTTTTCCAGTCATTTTTTATTTTTTTATTGCGCATTGTGCCCTTTTTCATTTTCTAAATCTAGGCAATTGATTCTCTCTTTTTTAAAACTATTTTTTCTTTTTTGCATCTTCATACAGTTCAAACTGATCAAGAAGCTGAGGCGTGAATTACATTCGGCTTCACATCCCAAAGTTAGTACTTTTTTTTAGCCTACCAGAACCCTACTTCCTATGCTTGTTATTTAAAATGAATCATTTTCGTTATTTCATTTTATCTTTTTTTTTTGCACTGATGCTCTCATTTTTGTGATAATGTTTTCATTTTTTTCTTTTTGTATTACTTGTAGTCTAAAAGGGCTAAGGTCACAAAAACCACTGAAGACGGCTTTACCAGATTCTCTGCTACTTCATTATCCAATGTCATTGATGCTCTCAATCCTCATCAAAGATTTGTTATTGAACGTTATGGCTTTGGCTCTCTTCTCCAGTTTAGTAAGTGATGTGTCCCTAAAAAATTTGCCACCTGGATCGCTCGTCAGGTTGATGCTAGATCAGGAGACATAATTTTGGGAGGAAAGGTTCTTTTTTTTCTCCCCTTTTTATGTGTATAATTCATACAGCACTGTTCATTTATTATTTTTTGTCTTTTTTTAGGGTATGTATCAAATAGACCTGCCAAAACCCAAAAAACACTGCTACAACTTTTTTTTTGACCCCTGCTCAGCCCCTGAACATGCATTATATATGTCTGATTAGGTCATATCACTTACAAGGGAATCAATGAATCTAGTGTTGGGCATCCCCTTGGCAACCTTCCCATTCCATCTGATTACAGTGTTGGTAAAACCATTGTTCTTTCAAAATTTGGCAAGGATCAGCTCCCCCAAGTATCATTTTTCGCGAACAAAATAATCAAACAAGCTGATATGTCTGACGAAGATCTTTTTGTGTGCTTCATGGTTGTTGCACTTAGTAGTTTTCTTTGCTCAAACACTAATCTGGTCCCTAGCCCAAAATATTTTGGTGTCTTTGAAGATATTGAGAACGCAAGGGATTATGATTGGTGCGGGCTTGTTCTATCTTGGTTGTTAGGTCACATTAAAGCCTTCAACAGAGCTAACACTGGTCATGGAAGTTCAAAGTCACGCCAATCTCTTGGAGGATGTATCTATTACCTGGTTGTATGTATTCCTCTCATCTTTTTTATATCTTTTCAATGTTTTTTTCTTTTTTCTTTTTTTTTGAATTATCATGTGTTGATTGGTCGATTTTTTGCTTATATTTTTTTATGTATATGGAAAAAATATAACATTACTTATATTTTTCTCACCACAAGGTAATGTACTTGGATCATGTTGATTTTCGTCAGCGACAAGTAAAGCCTCACATGCCCCGCATATCTATTTGGAAAGACAATATGATTCAATTGTATTCAGAACTTGACAAGAAATGTCCCGGCGAGTATGGACAAAGGCCTCTCCTTGATTATGACTCAACATGCTTTGCCTAGGTTGTACATTTTTTTAGTCTGATTCTCACTATTTTTTTATATGATTGTCTCTACTATCTAATTCCATTCCTTTTATTTTTCTATTTTTTTCAGTATCAGCTGTATAAGCCCACTGAAACCACACCTGAAGTTGATCAAGATTTCTTCAACCAGCTGGAAGCTGTTGCTGGTTGTGACCTCTCTCAAACACTGAAGCTGCAAATTTCTGAATTGGTTGAGAAACATTGCAGGATGTCTGGCCTTTCTATCAATCTTGATGTATCTTCCTTAGCCTCACTATCTGATGATCTTAGGAAGATGTTTGTTAGGATGATGAATTATGCAACTAATCTGGACTCCAACACAAAGAGACTTGTCATCGATTTAGTGAAAGCTATATCTGAAACCGAGAGGTTTGATCCGCCCGCCAGCCATGCTGATTTTGAGGTGGGAGGTGGTCCACCATCTAGCCCGCCACCTCCTTCTGGCCAAGAAGGTTAGTAGTTTATTCAATTTCTTTTATTTTTTGCATTTTAAAATTTTTTGCTTCTCTCATGTTTTTACATTATTTTCCCTTGTTTTCAAATCTCTTATTGGTTTATTTATATAGACCCCTCAGAGCAAGGACCTAGCTCCGACAAAGGTGCTTCTGGTGCAAAGGTAATTTGTTTTTTATCATGCTCTAATTTTTACAATGCATTCTTTTACTCATTGCTATTTCAAGTCCTTTTTCTAATATTTCAGTTATCTATGTTCATAATATCTTAATTAAAATGTATATCAGTCTAATATTTTCAATTTTATTTAGCGTCCGAAAGTTTCACGCTCTTCTCCTCCAAAAACAAGAAATCGTGGTTCCGGACCTTCCGCCAAAAAATATGTATGATTTCTATACATTTTTTTATTGTTTTTTTTCCAGTCATTGCTATTGCTTTTCACAAAGTCCTATACGTTTTTATGGATGTTTTTCTTTATAAGCACTTTTTTTGTGTTCTCCCCAGGGAGGTGATGGGAATGCTGAGCATCTGATGAAAAAACTGGTTTCAAATGGTTGGTTTGCACCATTTTTTTTAAATTTATGTTTTGAAGTTTATTTTCAATCTTTATATATATATATATACTATTTTCTTAATATTAATCATTCAATCTGTTTTTCATTAATTTCTTAATCTTTTTTTTCAGTTGTTGCTGTAGCTACTGATCAGATGTTGCAGAGCTCTTTAAAATGATCTGCTTCCCATGCTGCTACCTCAAGTATATTTTCACTCCTTCCTCTTAATTTGTCTATTTTTGTCGAATAAACCTTTTTCATTTTTTTTGGTAATTCCTTATTTTTTTGCAGTTTCTCTTTATTTGTATTCCCATTTTTATTTCTTTTCATTTTTCTATGTTCATTGCAAGCCAGAAAGCTGCTACCCTGGATAACATGAAATGCAATTTGAATGATACATTTGACCAAGTTAAATTGACTCAGCAAGCTACAATCCACAGAGCTGCGCCTCTTGTTTTGAAATCTCCAAGAACTAGCCCCCAGCAGTCTAAGCGGATTTCATTTACCCAAATTGTCGATGATCATTCTGGAGAAGATGCATCTCCTCCCTCGCTCAAGCGCCGTACATCATTCAAGCGCCCTGAGGTATTCTCTTTTATCAGTTTTTATTTACTTTTTCTTTTTTTGTTCAACTTTTTTGTTGTTATTTGATTTTTCTTAATCAGCTTGTATGTTTTATTTTCACGAACTGTAATGCTTACACTATTACCCCCCCCCCAGGTCCCACCTAAATTTGATGACACCATTCTAATAGATTCTGAAGAAGTAAGATAAATGTTATCTGATTCATATCAGTTTTTTTGTTTTTATCTTCTTTGTTTCAATTCTTTTATATATGTTGTATTATTTTTCATTGCAGGATTACATTACCATGCAAACCCTTCTTGCAACTCATGAACAAAACTCTCGCATCACTCCTAATTTGCCTAAGAAGCCTGGTATTTTGTCATCTATCCGCAGTTCTTCCAAGAGAAATGTAAGCACTTTTTCGTTTATCTGAATTGCTTTCTGTTTTATTTTTTTCTAATCACATCCAGTTTTTTAATTATCTTGTTTTTTTGTGTTTTTTATTTTCAAGACTGTTTCATCTCCGGAGGTTGAGGTTGTTGGGTCGAGGACTCTGTCTCAAAATTTGGAGAATATGCTCAAGCAAGCAAATGTCTTATATAACGCTAATCAGGTGCAAACTCCATCTGCCAGTAGAGTTCATGTTTGCCCTTCAAATTCATATCTTGACCCCTCAGAGGCTACGAAGCGTTCTGATTTCAAGGCAAGAAATTCTTCCAGTGGAGGCAAACCACCAATGCATGGTCCCAGACGAGGTGTAGCACCTAGCCGGTATCTCAGTAATGATTTTGTTACACGTAGTAACAAGTTCCATGTCACAAAATCTGAGCTTGCCAATTATCAGGCAATTTGCAATTTAGCAAATTCTTCCTATAGCAGGTTAATATATCTGATCTCAAATTTCTTTCACTAATTGTTATTGCACATCTCTTTTTCTTAAGTTAATCTCTTTTAATCCAGTTGTATTCATTTTTAACTTATCTCCTTTTTTTTGTTCAAATTTTGTCATATGATGTAGTGAGGACGCTGTTTACTTTGGTGGAGTCAGGGTAACTTTCTGGTCGTTGGGTGAATCACTCAAACCAGGTGGCAATGTTAACAATTTTGTCATTGCTGCATTCTGCTATCATCTTTTTTGTTCACCAAAAGGCCACCCCAATGATTCAAAATGTCACTACTTCTTTTCCAATATCTCTGTAAGTTTCTTTTCAAGTTACTGTTTATTAAATTTACATTTTCTGTCAATATTTTTTTATACATAAGGAGTGTCTTTACTTCCTTTGTTCAGTTTTATCTATATTACCTTACACGTCTCGCTTCTTTTTTTGCTAAATCTCACAGGAACAGCTGTTAAGAGACCCCAGTGAAACTAATGAAGATATTCTTCTAAGAGCCTTCCAAAGATCAGCGAAGACCTGCCCACTTCACCAATCCGATCTTGTAAGTGCTGTACTGACTAGTTTTTCTGTCCTTCCTTATATGTTAATGTGCATCAACTTTATTTTTTTAACTTTTTCGATTACATACACTATCTGTTTTTTTTTCGCAGCTATATTTCCCCACTTTCTATGATGATCACTGGTTTCTTTTCATCGTTGATATCAAGGACTCAAAATTTGTTTTCCTCGACTCATACTACAAAAAAACTGATGAATTTCACTCATATGTCAGAGATCTTATGGTATGTGTCTGTTCTTTTTTTTTATCTCTTTTTTTCTGCATTATTGTGTGTGACAAAGGCAATGTCTAATATTTTATATTTTATCTAGATCCCTTCCTTTTCTTTCTGGTGGAACAAGTTTATCAATGTGCCCAAGAATTTTGATTCCTTTGAACTGCTTTACCCTCGCGTGCCCCGGCAGTCTGATTCTAATGAGTATGATTTTTCTGTTATATCTTCATGTATCAGTTTTTTTTTGCAATCTTTATATATTCTGTTCTTTATATTATTTCTTTTTTTTGGCATTCTTTTTTTTACAGAACTGATTTTGGTGTCTTCGTCATGATGTTCCTCGAGCATTGGGAATCACCCAGAAGCATGCTTGCTAATTTGTTTGAAGAGAAGGATATCCCAAACATCAGGGTAAAGATTGCTAATGATTTGGTCTTTTCTCACAAGAATGCGGGGAAGAAGGGACTGGTCATTACTTATGACGAGAAGGTATAGATGTGTTGTTCATTTTTCAATTAAATATTATCCTGTTTTTTATTATTTTCATTTTTGTATTAATATATCTGGCATGTCATTTTTTTGTACTCAGGAATTTCTCAAGACCTAGAGCACACCCCTCGTCCATGTGATTAATTTGCTCAATCCCTCCAGGGAGCATGTAATAGGGCCAGCTTAATTCTGTGTGAAACTATGTGGGTTGGTTGACATGCAAGCGCGAACAATGCTGCTTTTAGCAGTGCTACTTTCTGAACTGTTTTAGTTTGATACATTCTTGTATAGTCGTCAATATGCCACATTTCAGGTCGTGTTTGTGTGTTATCTCTTTTTTTTCTCCCCCTTTTTTGCGATGCATTTCCAGGTTGTGTTTGCTCTGTTGTTTTCTTTCTCTTTTTTTCGTTTTCAATCTTTTTGTTTTGTTTTGCATTTCGTTCACTACCTTACCTATATATATACTGGATCATCTCTCTTTGTGTATTTTGGCAGTCTACAAATTTTTCTTATCCACCGACTTTGTTGCAAGTTTGTTCAGGTCAGTTTTATTCCCTTTTTACTCAGTACTATGCATCAACACATTTTTTACACAGCGCAATCCTTTTTTTCACTGCATATAATTAATTGTATGTTTATCAACACAACCATGTAAATAAGAACTGATTGCTATGTAATCTGTTTTTCACCATTTTAATCATTCTTACAGACACAAAAAATTTTAATCCACATCATTACATGGACAATAATAGAGACAAATTGGTCCTTGATGCATATTTCTATATAGTCGCCATTCTTCATTATCTTTTTTTTTGCCTCGCCAAGCCTCCCTACTACTTTTTCTTTAGATATTGTTGCTGCTTCCCGTATCACTCTTTTTCATCTCTTTCTTGCTTTTCGCTTGTGGGCCTGTAGTAAGCATCACACAATCACTTTTTCCGATTTACAAACATTATACATAATATGTTATCGTAGTTTATATATATAATTAGTATTTAACTTCCAATAAATTATATACAGTTAAATCCTTACTCGTGTTAGTAGGTTTCTTGTTGTTTTTCCTCTTAGCTTCCGCTTTCTTTTCCTTTTCGCGGTGTTGCTCAACCATCGCCATGAGTCTTTTTGGCTTTTTTGGCCTCCCTTTTTGCTGAATTCTTTCTGGATCTTTCAGTACAACCACACCTTCTGCTATATTGATGCTTGTGCTATCCAAACTAATTGTTTCGTTGTTTTCCATAATTATAGATGAAGATGTCATTCCATCAGGATCAGCCAGTAGTATCTCAACCTCTTTTTCAATCCTTTTCAGTTCCTCACAAAGGTACTCTGTTGCCTTGTCGGTTTTTGAACCTTTTGATGCTAACAATGCAAGCTGTCTCGATATCATGTTGAATCTTAGTAATTCATGCGTGCTTGAATTTCCCACCATCGGCTGCATTGATATTTTATGTTCTTTCTTTCTCCATCTGTCTATAAAATACTTGTCAGGGATATTTTTAATCTCTTCTTCCACTATCACTTTCAGCACATGCACACAGAAGATCCCATCCTTGTTGAATTTCCCACAGATGCAGCTGAAATCTTCCTTCCCCTCAGTGAGGTCAGTTAATACTATGTATTTCCTTATCCGCTCTCTTTCCTTTATCTGATTAGATTTGTACCAGACCTCAAAGACCTTTCCCTTCTCAATCTCTTTGTATTTGTAGCTTTCTGTCTGTCTTAGTTGATGCATAAACTTGAGATATATGTTTCTGTTATAATTCTCAATCGCCTGTTGCTCTATTGTGTATCCATAATGTAGTTGTTTAGGCACTTTTTGCCTACTTTGATTATCATCGATTTCTTCCTTGTTCCTTATCACATCTATTATTCTCTGATATTCTCGCAGGAAACTCACCAGGCTGTATGTTGGACCCACATTGTCCTTGAATCTTGCATTTGTTCCCTCGCTTCTGCCGGTGCTCTGAAGAAATGGGAAGAAGTCATTTTTGTAGTACACTGGTATGAACCTCTTCCTGTTGGCCCACATTTTATTGAAGTATTTGTTCTTTTCAAGGTTGAAGTCTATAACCATTTTCTACCACAACATCTCAAACTCTTCTTCAGTAACTGAGAAGTTCACTGTATCTTCAAACATCTCAGGTAATCCTATTTTACTTGAGAACACTTTCAAGTTTTTGTTGTAGCATTTCTGTTTGATGTGAAAAAAGCAATTCCTATGCCTTGAATTAGGGAGCACTTGTGCTATAGCAGCTTTCATGGCCTTGTCTTGGTCTGTAATTATCGACTTTGGGTGTTTTCCACCCATTGAGTCCAGAAATGTTTCAAACACCCATTTGAAAGTTTCTGTTGTCTCATCTGATAGAAATGCACACGCAAACAAACATGTGTTTGCATGCCCTGTTATCCCAACAAACGGAGCAAAGGGTAGATTGTATCTGTTGGTCATGTATGTTGTGTCAAAGCTCACACAATCGCCATATTTTGCATACCATTCTAGTGATATGCCTTCTCTCCAGAATAGATTTTTCACCTTCATTTCTTGGTCCACTTGAAACATGTAGTAGAAACTTGGGTCTTCTGATTTTCTCTTTCTGAAATATGCAATGGCTTGTGTCATGTCATTCCCAGTGACTTCTCTATTAATCTTTGTTCTTATGTTTTGGACGTCCTTAGTCTTGTACGGTAGTGCTGTCAAACCACCTCTGAGGTATGATAGAATTGCTATCATCTTTCGCGTAGGAATGTTGTTGTCATTCAGTGTCCTAATCATCCCTTTCTCACTATCTGTCATATATTTCCTACCGCTGAACAGCTGGTTCCTATTCTGCGGACTCAAATTATGATTGTGGTCCAAATCCAGAGCGACTACCTTCCAAATTCCTGCAATTTCTTTCACTAGCATAAAGCATTTGCAATCTGTTCTAACTTGGACATTTGTTTTCCTCTTCTCTTTATCTGTATTCTCAGCCACTACAAGCAGTGTGTCGTCTGTGATATCTTCACCCTTTTTCTTAGGTGGCTTTCCATACATGTGGCATCTCATTTCTTGTTTGTATATCTCATTATTCTTTTTCTTGCTTGTAGTTCTTGTTGTATGCGTAACTACAACCTCAAAACCAGCAAGGAAACCATAGAAGGAGAAGAAGTGGTTAGTGTCATCTCTGCTTGTGAATTACATCCCTATTTGTGGTGTGTATTTACTGTCAGTATCTGCATTATTCCCTTCAGATGCTGCCAACTGCTCATTGCGGATGAATTCTTCAATTTCTTCTTCCGTAAGTTCTTGGCTACCATTTGCTTCCTTTTCTTTGTTATCATTCATTCCTTCACACACATTTTCTGAATTAATTCTTTCTTCTGTTTCATTTTGCACTGGAGCTCGGTCCTGCAGCGAAAAATCATGTAAGTTTAACATCTCCATTTTTTTTGCAAATTACTATTTCTTATTCTTTTTTTGGTTCCATTGTATCATGCTTTTTTTATATCTTTTCCAATTGAATGGCACTGAATATATCAGCTTGACAGATGGCATCATCCCGCCACTCTTCACTGGAATTAAGTGTTTCGGTTTCTTCATCACGCCCAACCTGAAGAGTATGTATTATAATTAATCTTTTTTCATTTTTTTTACTCGGAAAACAACAATTGCATCAATGACTTTTATTATGAGAACCAAACTATATTTTTATATTTTTTGTTTTTTTTTTGCCCCTTACCTCACCCAATGTTTCTGATATTGCACTAGGTGTCCTCGGATCTTCATCTGCATTGCTGGTTACCATCTGCCATAATAAATGTTCCAATTTTTTTGGCAGGTTAGTGTTTACACATAATACCCAACTCTGCATCTCATAGTTCATTTGCTTTTTTCACTTACCTCATCATCATAACTATGATTAGTCACATCAGTCCAGTCTGTTTGCCCAAATCCTGCCACTTGCAATTGTTGTTTTTCTAATATAAAATTTGCGTCATCAGAACATTATAGCTTTAGCCTCCATATGTTTTTAATATTTTTTGGCAAAACTATCAAATGATATGTACCTCTATATCATACTCTCCTGTAAGAAGGCCCATGTAGGACCCCCCCCCCTTTACAAAATATATACTCAAGTGTCATTGATACATTTGTGACAGACTTTGCAATTAACATAAAACACCAATATAAACTGTTGTATGTTTTTTTTTGCTAACCTGAGTAATATCTGCAATTTGTGTTTCCTGAGAATTTCTAATCTGTTCCATCAGCAAGCCAGTGTAAAATCCCTGCAAAATGATAGCAGTTTTAAATGGAAACTTTCATTCATCTTTATTCTGTCCATGTTTTTTTTCTAAATTTTACACCATGCACACTCACCTGCTCTGAGTTGGACATGTCATTTATACTAGCATAGCTCAAATCTCCATAATCAGCATATCTCAACTGCATGTTGACCATATGATCTGATCGATCACCCCATTGGTTTTGATTGATCTGATTCTGTATGGTAATTTTTTGTTAGTTTTGATACATCAAAACATTTTTTTATATATCACTGATAAATGTGAATTTTTTATTCACACACCCCTGTACCAATTATGTTGTTTGAATATTATACAAGAATAAAAAAACAGACTCACCTCTTTGCTGTATTCTGAACATGAATGTGCGCCCAGGTAATTGAAGTCAGTGGTTTCTAGACTGCTCATCATTTGGTTCTTTAATTTATCATTTTCTAGTGCTTGTGTTACCGCTTCCACCTGCTGCAAACCATGCTCATTTTTTCATATTATAAAAAGGGAAGTTCTACCTTTTTTTTGTTATCATATTGAATATTTGCGACAATGTTTCTGCAACAACATACCTGTGTATTTGGAGGCATGAGCCCCCCTTCCACCTGCTCCATTATAAATGTTGCTGATGTAGTAGAGCTACTGCTGGTTTTTGACTGCCCTTTATCTACAGAATCCTTATGTTGTTTATTTATCTGCTAGTATCATTAAAAACAGCAGTTCAATTTTTTTGATCAGTAATATATTTTTTTGTACAAACATATAATCTATCTGACCATGCAAAATTGATGAATTTTTTGGGGGTTTTCATGCGCGCCTCACCTTTGATTTTTTGCCTGATGATTTCTTCTCAGAATTCTGCAGTTCACCAATGTCACTTGATCCCTGCACCTGAAGCAATTTGGGCTGTTTTTTCTGGTTAAATTTCCATGCATAAAGTATATGGGTTAAAAATTTTAAGAATTTGTTCAGATCAGAGCAGTAGAGGGGCTAGTTAATCCACTTTTACGACACATAGTACCTGAGATTCTCTTTTTGCAGATGTATCTGAACTCTTGCCGCCCCCTCTAATTGTTGTATTTTTTGCAGATTTGCTCCCTCCTCCTTCCAGTTGATGGGTTCTGCTCCTCTCATCTGGTGGCTCTGGATTTTGAGCTTGTCCCATACCCTTAGTAGCCTGGATCGACTTGATTTGGATGGAGATCGAGCCACCACCCGACGGCTCCTCAATGTCCTGCATCAGATAAGTATTTTTCCCCTTTCTTTTTTGCTTCTTTCCTCTTTTTCGCCCCCGATCTGGTTGACTTTTCTTTAAACCCCCCCCCCGGTGCATCTATCTTTTTTTTCTTGCCGGCCAAGTGATATAAGTGGGCCTTTTTTCCATCGGGTTTTTTTACTCTTTTCTGGGCCCAAGTTTTTTGGATTTAAAGTAGTTAAATGGGCCTTTTTTTAATAGGGGTCAGTTACTGTAGATTTTTCTCTTTTTTCGTGCAGTTACCCCCACGCACTATTGTTCTAGCTCTTCAGTTCCGTGGGTGCCTCCTCGTTTCGTGCGCCCATCTTTATCTCAAAACAGTTGCTTCTTTATGCCTATTTAACTCCTCCCACCCCTTCCATTATTCCCATTCCATTTCTTCGTCTCCACTTCTGGGCAACTCGAGAGAGAAGGTTGGCTGTTCTTCTTCTTTATTTTCTCTCCCCATTCTTTTTCTCTCATCTGTCGCGTGTTTCACTCCTGCGTCAGTAGATTTGTTTCTGTGTTTTTCATTTCTCATCTGCTAACTCACGACAAAGGCTCGGCATACTATGTGTGTTCTTTGCTCTTTCTCCATTGGAATTGTGTCTGCCAATAAGTAGATCTACTTTTCATGCCTTTAACCCATTTCCACGTTCTAATATGTTCTGATTACCATTTTTTTTCTTTTTGACTTTTTGCAGGCTACAAGGTTTCTGACAACCAAGAAGGAGGTACTTCTATCTTTTCATTCTTATCTTTTTATTTTTTTCACAAGGTTCTCATTTGTTTTTTTCATATTCTTTCTGTTTTTTCATCTACTTTTATTTTGTAATCTGGTTTCTTTTGTTTCTTTTCCTTTTTTTCCTAGATCCAAGTTGTCTGTCAACTAACAAAGAGGTAATTATCTTTTTTTATTTGCTTTTTTTTCTCATCTAATCTATCATTCCCATCTATATGTCTAATACATTTTCTTTTTCTTTTTAGTTCCTCGGTCCCAGATCCCCTGCAAGAGGTAATATATCTCATCTTTCTCAGATATTCTTTTTTTAACTTTTTCAACTGGTTTTTTTTCAGAAACTCCCATACTACTTTTTATGCTTTTCTGTTTTTTTCTCATAATTTTTCATTTTGAAAATCATTTCAAATTGAAATCTAACCAAACTGTGTGCACTTACTGTAATTATATTTGTTCATCAGCTAACTAATCATATAAAATTTTTTACTTGTAAATTTTATGAGCCATATTTTTAGCCATAGGCAGTATATTTTTGTGTGATTACTCATAATTTTGCTGAAAATTTGTGCGTTTTTGCCACATCTATATCTGTCATTTTTGGCATCTATTCTCTCAAATCTGTTATTTTTGAATTTGTCATCTGTAAATCTGTCATCTGCTTGTCAATCGGTACCCTCACTTTTTAATTTTGTCATCTGTCTGTAAGGAATTTTAGCAATGCACTTATATATCCTTTAGTTACACTTATCACTCGCCCTTATTACTCCAACTTGGTTATTGTAAATTATTCACTCATCATATATAAATTGTTATGTGAGTTGTGTAAATTTGTGTCATGAGGGGAAATCAGACATATTCGGCTTCTGTTGTATTTTTCTCATAATTTTACACAATTTTTTTTGTGTGATGTCATGGTTTTTTTAAAAAAGATACAGATCTGCACATCTGATAATTTTGGGGCGATAGATTAACTTTTTTTCCTGTTTTTTTTCATCCTAATGCAATGTTTTTTTGTTTGTGTTTTTTCATGTAATTTTTTTGAAAACAATCAGCAATGTCGTCTGTTGCACCCAAGTAAGTGATTTTTTTTACTTGTGTTGGATAGATTTTTCCCCACTGTTTTTTTTTCATCACAAGTATTTATATTTATAACTATATATATGTTTTTATTTGTATTTGAATCTGCCTTTTGGAATTTGGAATATTAAATTTTATTTTGCATTTTGGGGTATTTGATTATGTCTTTTGGTATTTAATCTGGGGTATTTGAATTTGTTGCATATGAATCTATTGTTTGGAATCTGGAATCTTTTTTTCTTAATCTGCCATTTGAATTATTTGAATGTCCTTTGGTCATTTGAATCTGATATTTAATATTTGAATTTGTTTATCAGTATTCAATATGTTTTTTTTGCATTTGAATCTGCTTTTTGGAATTTGGAATCTTTTTTTCTTAATCTACCATTTGGGGTATTTGAATATGTGTTTTGGTCTTTTGAATCTGAGATTTAATATTTGGTTATTTCTTAATCTGCAATTTGGGGTTTCGTATTTAAATCTGTTTTTTGTTAGTTGAGGATTTTTAAATCTGCCATTTGTTTTTTTTGGATGCTGATCAGTACACTGCTAAATGCACTCACTATCAAGATATGATTGGACCGAACATGCATCACTTTGTTGGTATAGGTTTTAGCATGCAGATTAAGTTACATTTCTTGCTTTGGTTTTTTACTCTAATATGTTTGATGTAACTTATTCATTCAACATGTGTTAATTAGGCACTTGACCTGCGTAATTTTTATGGATCTAAATCTGTGTGATTCCTTTTGTTATAAGTGATTTAGTTTTCCTTGAGTAATATGCATCTCAAATGCAGAGTATGAACTTATTTGTTTTGGTAGTTCTGCTAGTATGTGCACCTAGTTGGTATTTTAAGTTTGAGTTGTTGCCTAGTCTCTAGTAGAATCTGGAATGTTTTTGTCACATTTCAACTTCCATGATGCCCCATTTGTTTGTAACCTGGCCAATCATACCACTTTCCTTATGCATCCCAATCCATAAAACGAACCATTTTGCTTATCACACTTTGTGAACCCAATTTTTTTATTTTTATATGTTCATTCTGATTATTTTAGTCAATTGGTACACTTATCACTTTCTTTTATTACTCCAAATTGGTTGGTGTAAATTATTCATGTGTGTGATGCCAGGGATAAAACCACACAAAATTGGTTTCTCATTTAATATGTGTGATGGCAGGGATTAAATCACACAAAATTTGCCTTATGTGAAATCTGTTTAATTTGTAGAAATCTGCTTAGAAATATGCTTTTTTACACAGAATTGGTTTCTGTTTTCCTTGCAGCAGCATCAGCTTGGTCAGTGTTTTCCTAGTCTGCTTGTTATCTTGCAGCTTGGTTGTTTGCTTGATTTATCTCCATTTTTCCAGCTACCTCACTTATTTCTTTTTTGCAGCTCATTTGGGTGGGCTGTAGCAACTTGGTGATTTTTCTTATCTGTTAATTCTCTTGATTTTGTTTTTTGGGCTGCCTACCTCATTTCATGTTTCCTCAGTTGGGTTTATTATGTTTAGTGCATCGATATGCATCATAGATCTCAATGCACCTAGTTGGTATTTCAAGTTTGAGTTGTTGCCTAGTATTTTTCTTATCTGTTAAAACCAGTTGAGTCTGATGAGTGAGGATATGTTCTCTGTATAAAAGATATGAATATGCATATTGTACTATGATCAAATATACTATTCTGCTGGTATTTCATTTTTGCCTGATCTAGGTTTATGACACAGATTAATTAAATTACATTGCTGGCCCTTCATAGTTACCATAATTAGATTGGTGTAATATATTCAATAGGATTATGTAAATTGCTGACTTCATATGTGTAAGTTCATTTTGTGTGTTAATCTGGTGGGTATATGGTGTTTTTTTCGCTGCTGTGAAAATATGTTTGAATTTGCTTTTCTACTAGATTTTTTCTGTGTGCTATATTTTTTGGGGTAATCTGTGTGATTTGTTTTTTTTCACAGATCTGTGTGATGGAAAGCCCCAAATCACACAGATTCGGTTTTTTTGGGAATCTGTGTGTTTTGACCTTTTCCAGTAATCTGTGTGATGGAAGGCTCCCAATCACACAGATTCCCACCCCAAACAGATTCGTGTGATTCAAAGGGTAAAATCACACGTGTGACAGGCCCCCTCAAATCACACGGGTGAGGGATAGACAGACCCTAGAAAAATGTTTGGCAAAACAGTTTTTTTTGACAAAACATGAATAAAAAAAGTGAAATGTCTATAATATCTTTTTATTGTTATCTTTCTTTCTCTTTTGTTTTTTTCCATTTTCTTCTCTTGTTCCCGTTATCACCCACCAGCGGCCCGGTGCCTTATCCATTCGCTTGGATACACCGTCGTCTCCCTCCGTCACTGACGACCTGCGCCGGCTTGGGCGTCGCATGTGCATCGCGGTGGAGCTCAACAATCGCCGTGTATGCATCAAAGGGGGGGCACATCAGGGCGCCATGGCCGCTGCCCATGCGCCGACGGGGCCACAGCGGACGCCTACCTACTCCGCCTGTGGGCCATCCCTGGGGGCAAAGGACGGCATCTGGCAAGGAGAAGCTGCGGGGAGCCAGTGTTTTTGGCTTCTCCTCCCTCTGATGGCTTCAGTCCTCGTGTTTCTCGAGGCTTCATCTTCGCAGCCGTTCCAGTACAAAGTGTTTGACAGAGCTTCGGCTTCTGCTGGAGGAGAAGCCGCAGCCGAAGCCCTGCCAAAGGGAGCCTCAAATGTTGTCTCAGTCTCACACGGTGCTTGCCAGAGCACCGCGGTCCTCCCATGCCAGGCTACCTCGTCTAAACTTGCATTGCCGCTCTAGCAAGAGCCAAATATATGCATCATCCACCATCACTTCCATCATCTAGCCAAATCAACATCGTAATGTGCACTACGCTCCCCGGTAGTCTCGCTTGCTCACTCACGTACCAGGGCGTCGGCACGTCGGTGAGTGTTGGGATCAAGCAACTCAAGATGCTAGGCACGGGTGCCATGTCGGCGTTCTCCGCCAACAGCCATAGTCCCACTCTCGGAGATTGCTCAAATTTCTAGATTTATATCAGATCTAAATCTTTGTAGTTGACAACTTTTTCATTCGAAATCGTTTAACAGCTCAAAAGATCATTCTAAGTTGTCCTTTGGAAATCTTGAATTCTACAATTTTCAAACGACTTTGGATGTAAAAGAGCTCTATATTAAAGTGATAGTGCTTAACAAGATTAGAAACTTTGCACTTGACAAGTTTTAAATTTGAGATCATTAGTGGCCAAAAGTATAAAAGTTTTTCGTTTGATGTTAAGGATTGGAAGGATTAAGCTTAAAAGATGTATTTTCTAATATATTTTTTCATACAATCTCGGATGAATACACATTTTATATCAAAGTTGTAGATTTAGGATAGATTAAAACTTTGTAGTTCACAGCCTATTCGTTTGAAATCGTTTAATACTAAAAATATCATTTTAATCTCTTGAACTTTGAAATCTACAATTTTGAAACGATCTCAGATGTAAACAAGCTCCATATATATCAAAATGGTAGTGCCTAACAAGATCTAAAAATTTGTAATTTACAACATTTTCAATTGAGATCGTTAAAAGGAACATACATCCACATCAGTGATCCACACCTCTAAAATGGAACCCGTACGTCCAATGGCTGACTCTTCTCATGACGTATTAGATATCCTCCACTCTCCACGTACTCTCCCGTCTCCACCATCAACCTCGATCCCCCCCCAACCCCAACCAACACCATATAGCCATGCAGCGGGAACGCGAATAGCGCGAGCGTAACAATAGTTCGTGTGATCGGCACAGCCACGATACCCGAGTGTAACCCGGCCCCAACGGCAGGTTTGGCTGACATGACCCTGGAGGTGCCTCCACAGCAGGGACAACGCCAATCTCCGACGGAGCGACCCCAACAACGCGCGGGTGGCATTGTGGCTTGATCCTCGGCTCTTCTAAAGCCAGTTTCAATGGGATTTCATGGATAAATTCTTGCAAATTATTTTTCTAGTAGTGGCTGAAGTGATTGGGGACTTTGAAATCGTCGGTCCAATTTTCAAGCTCTACCTACCGATCCTCCAAGGACCCTTTTGCGCTTGTTTAGATTGTGGAATTGGGTGGAATGAATAGTGGCTGCATAGTAGAATTTTAGATCGGGAGTGTTTAGTTTGAAAAAAGTGGTGACGGAGGGTGATGAAAGAATAGTGCATTGGGGCGCGTGCTGTGAGAGAGAATGTGATGAGTAAAAAGATGGTGAATAGTTGATATTTGGATCAGAAGTGTTTAGTTTGAAAAAAAATAGTGAATATACAGTATGACTCAATATGATGGAGTGAATAGTAGATTTTGACCTATTGATCAAATTAAACAAGTACTCAATACGTGACTGGTGAGTACCAATTTCCAATTTTCCATACAACGCAAGAGAGCTGGCCTCGGAAAACGAAAATGCCATATTAATGAGTGCATTTCCCTATGCACTCTGAAATACTCGTGCCCAGGGGCGGGCCCAGGATTTTTACAATGGGTATTCAACATTTAAAATCGCCCAGGTGCTTGTAACTCTACAAATTGAGCTAATTTCAATTTGGACATTGCTAATTTATGATTTATTCAGCAATAAGTAACTTCAAAAGTCATTGCTATGCATGTATATGTCATTTAATTCCGATGTGCAGAGGTTCAGCGCTAATGCTACCAGAAAATTGAGTAGAACTAAACATTTGTAGCCATCGGAGAGATGAAATGCATGAAAATGAGCAAATCCATTCTCTTGAATTGAACTATATCCAATGGAGAATAGCGGCACAAATATTGACAATGTCTTTTCTGAAATAGTATGATCATGCAAACAACATATATAGGTCATGCCTAGTAGATTGAAGCAATTGAGAATGCAAAGTGTATAACGATCTCATAATGCAAGGTGTCACTGTTTTATTAAGAAAAAAAATTGTCGAAGAATAAAAAGGTGAAGTTAGATACACTCATATGGGAATCATAGGAAAATTAAATGAGCATATCCTACTAGCGCACACCCCATGGCTCCTTAATAATGTTGAAGGTGCCAATCCCATTCAAAAAAATTTCATAGGAGTACACACGACGCAGTCAGTCAGCAGATTACAGGTGGAACTGCTAAACTTGGGCCATCTCTGGGCCTTCAGGAGGGAGGGGAAGTGGGCTAAGTCGTTTTTTCGCTCACGGGAGGCAGAGAAGCGTTGGAAAGCCTGTTTTGTGATGCAATTTTCTATTATTGAAAACATACACAGGTTATACACTGAATATATATGAATTTTCTTGCAAAATGGGTCTCACATACTCTCTGGTATAAATGACCATTTGACCCGAAGCTCATAGGCCAGCCTAAAATTTTTTGGCCCGACACAAGCATGAGTCCAACAAGATGGTTTCGTGCTCGGACCGACACGAGAACGATGTCGGGTTAGTGCTGGGCAGCGATTTCAGCTTGTTATAAAATGATGAAAAGTAATCGACGAAACTAAGGAAATCAAACCGCAAGGGACACGAGATTTAACGTGGAAAACCCTCTCAACACGAGAGAGAAAAACCACGGACGCCAGCCAGTAAGAACTTCACTATGATCGGAGTCGGGTTACAAACGCCAATGGTGGCAGTTTACAAGAAGACGAGAGAATCAATCTTCAATAGAAAACCCTAACGGGGTTATGACCCGTACCGTACCGCGCTCCGGCCCAAGCCTCCGGCGACGGGCCTCCGCTCCGTCAGAAGTAGACGGCCTTCTCTCTTGGCTACATAATTTAGATCATCATTCAACACAGCCCACCGTGTCGGCCCAGCCCAGGCACGAAGAGCCTCGGCCCGACACGGCCTATGGGCAGGCACGTGGCCCACCTGGCCCAGTCGACCAGTGCCGCGGTAGATAAGGCCGGCGGCCAGCCCCACAAACCCTAGTCGGCCACCCCACCTCCTCCCGTCCACAGCTGACCACCCCACTTCCGCCGCCGCCGCCACCTCCTTCGCCGCCCCCACCGCCACCTCCTCCGCCACCTGACACCTTCTCCGTCGCCGGCCCGCCACCCCTCTTCTCCCTCTTCCTCCCCACCGGCAAAGGACGCGGCGTCGAACGCGTCACCGGGAGTGCCAGCCTCCGTCCTCCCCTCCGGCGTAAGGTGACGGCGCGGCGGAAAAGGGTGGGACGGCCTCCTTCCTCCCCTTCGGCGTCAAGCGGCGGTGCGGCGGAGAAGGGCACGCCAGCCTCCTCTTCCTCCCCTCTGGCGTGGCGGGCTGGCGGTGGATCTCCGTCGTCGGCTCCCTGGATGGCGCGGGGGAGCTGGAGCTGGTCGCGGGCGAGCCACCACCTCCGCCTCCGGTCGTCGGCTCCGCCCGCCCGCCGTCAGCCACCCTCCTCCGCATATCCTCCCGTCGTGCTACGGGCTGGCACGACACGAGCACGCTGGGCCGTAGTCGTACCATCGTGCCGGCACGACACGAAAAAATGGCGTGGTGCTCGTGTAGTGCCTCCAGCACGACACGAAAAAACGGCGTGGTGCTCGTGTTGTGCCTCCAGCACTACACGTAGTGCCGGCACGGCAGGGCACGGGGTGCCTTCGTGCCCATCATGATTGTGCCGCGTCGTGCTCGTGCTGTGCTGAGCTGGGCGACCCAGATGGTCATCTGTACTCTCTGGCTCTGTACCATGGGTTCTGGGATTCGGTCTGAGATCACCGAAATTCGCCGAAATTCGTCCATTTCGGGAGGGTCCGAAACGAGATTTAAGCTTCAAAATTCGAATATTTCTAGAATCTACTCCGAAATTCGATCGAGATTGACCGAATTTCGTCCATTTCGGTTGGGACCGAAATTTTTTGCCAATCGAATCCCAAAACCTTCTACCATCCACACCTCCCTCCTATCGAGCTCAAAGGGACAACGTCAGATCGGCTGCTTAGGTTACCAACGGGCGGTTTCACGACCAAGCTTGGGCGACTTCTTTTCCACTCTCTTTGGTGACTGGAATTCCGCCGCGGTTGATGCAAAGCAAAGCGATTCCGGCGGCGGTGTCTTGGACGACGCTGCCAACAAGGCCGGCGCCCTTAAAGCAGCATCCACGGCGCTGGCGTCCATCAAGAAATCGGCCGAGACGAGAAGGCGGTGAGCTACGTGTCCGGGCTGTTCTCCTTCTCCCTCGCCACAGCTGCCTCTTGCTCGGCCGTCGTCTCGGCCTACGGGGCCTTGAAGCGTGCCGCCACCGCGACCAGTGACAAGGTGGTGGAGCTCGTGAAGCAGCTGCTCGGCGGCGACGCGGCCACCACCGCGAAGAGCAAGTTCGACAGAGTGACGGCGGCGCTCCGTGGAGGCGCTCCGTCGTTCGCCGCGACCGTCGTGGCTGCCCTCGACGCTGCCTGCTCAGCCGCCGCCCATGCTGCCAGCGTGCGGGAGGCCCTGGCCGCGCTGCCGGGGCTCGCGTCCGCGACGGCCAGTAATCTGGCCGCGGCGGCGTCGACCGTCGTGGATATCAAGGCTGTAGTCCGGTTCATCCCGATTGTGGATAAGCTCTTGGATGTTGTGATCCCGACAGAGGTCAAGGCCGCCATCGCCATCGTGGCCGTCGTGGTAGGTTTGTACTATGCATTCTAGGTCGCGCCGGCTGCAGGCACAACGGCGGCCAGCAGGGCTATGATGATGATGAAGGCTCCAGGTGGCGGCGCTGCCGTTCAGCTGATGCTTAGGTCAGCTGGCCTAGAAACCGCGGCTGCAGCATTTGGCTTCAACGTACTCGCGTGATGCGCTGCGACTGCGATCGCTCACTGGCTTGAGAGCGATAGTTCAGAATGAGAATGGGCTGGCCCGGACCTGACCTTGGACTGACCCCTATGGCCTCAAGGCCAACTTATGAAGCCATGGGCCGACCCAAACTTACATTTTGCCTATGGCCTTGACGGCCCAATGGGCATCATGGGTCGGCCCAATCAGAAATATCAGATTTTGGAAGCACAAGTAACATTTAATTTGTCATCATCAGCAAACATCATTACAGCAATAATCATGATGCATTAAGATGTTCTGAACACAAATAACACCTCATTCAGTTTGTTTTTTCACTACTTTCAAGTAGCTCAACTTCCTACTCCAGAAGGATGCATCATCAACCTCCTCGTTAGGAGATCATCAAATATTTGGAAGTCGCAGCTGCTAGCGCTAGCAGGACTCACTTCGAGTCGTCCACTGCCTGGAACCTATGTAAACGCCTGAAACCAGAGAAACAACACATGCAGAAGTAAATAATGCATACTTGTCAGAATGTGCAAATTCAAAGACTCGTCAACATATAATTGGATTTTCAAATTAAACCAAGACAGTAATTTTGGTAGCGACTAAGGCATACTGAAATTTAAAGCACAGGATCAAGTGATGACCAAGCTTCACTCACTACAGGGGAATGGCAACCATGCTGAACAGACTGATCAAGCTATTGTTCAGTCACTACTGCTATTGCAGTACCCAGTAGGTGAAGACTGCAATATTGCAAACAACTAGGTAGTATATACTGCAAGCATGTGAAACATGCTAGTACTCAAATGATGGCAAGGCCATCGCTTAACCATCAAAGAAGTTGTCCCTGACAAGGACATAGATTTCAGATGAATGTGCTCAAATCAAATGATTGAGTCATCTTATTACATATGGTGAATACACAAAAGAAAACAAATCCATGTATGTCAGTACATGTAAATTGCATGACAATTATTGGCTTCTGAATGATCTGTACTTTCTCTACTCTAAAATTAAGTCTGCATCCTTTCGCAAAAAAAAAAAAAAAAAAATTAAGTCTGCATGGTATACATTCCAAGGTATTGTTGGCAACTGAGAAGAAAATTGATCCGATGAATCCATAGATGAAGTTCGGTCAGGACCGGATCCACAAGCAATGGGATGGGAAGGGATTACAGCAATAGAGACCGTCCAGCAATCCTATCCTAGTACCCAGAAAAACGATATGATTCCGCTCAAACCCTAGGACATAGCTACACGAGATAGAGGAAAGAAAGGAGAAACCAGAAGCTTACTGGAGAGGAGATCCGCCGGAGGAGAGGGCGAGGCGCCGAGTCGCCGCTGCCGGAGATGAGTGCGGCGTGCCCGCTGCCGCTTGCTCACTCGCTCTTGTGCCGCTGCCGAAGGGGATCGCACGGGGGATGACGGGTCGACCCTATCTACCCAAAGGGTCAACAGGCCTTGGCACTGTATGACCCCTTTGTGATTTGGAATTTTATATATATTTTTTTTATTCATTTTATAAAATTGTACTACCGTTTCAAAATTTATCAAATTTGACCTCCAAACGTCGTGGCGCACGGCGGCCGCCGTGGCTTACGGCGGTTGCAGGTCTAACCGCCGTGTGCTACGGCGGTTGGGCCAACCGCCACGGGGCCAACGGGCGGGAAGACCAGCCGCCGTGGGCCACGACGATTGACCTCTATTCGCCGTGGGCCACAGCGGTAAGTATCTGCAACCGCCGTGGCCCACGGCGGCAGTTCGTTAGAGCCCTATAAGAGTTGAAAATTAGCCCGAAATTGTCATAATAATTCGAAAAAAAAAGAAAGAGATGGTTGGGAAGGAGAAGAGAGTGAGGGGGCGGAGTAGCGAAGTTCTGCTGGTTTTTCGCTTCATTGTAGGTATTTCGTTGATTTCAACCCTTTTAGCACCTGTACTTAGATGTAATGAAAGCATAATTAGTATTGATTCACTAGATTTCTTTAGATCTGTAATATGAAATAGTTCATGTTTATAGGGTTTAGGGTTCAGAAGGAGAAGAGAGTGAGGTGGAGGGGGTGGAGCAGCGAAGCTCTGCTACTTCTTCGCTTCATTGCAGGTAATTCGCTGATTTGAACTCTTTTAGTAATTTTACTTAGATATAATTACTATTAATTATGTAGATTTCTATAGATTTTTGTATGGTATAGATTTCTGGAGTATAGATCCGTAGTTGTAGTTTAGATTATAGTTTACATATTTGACACTCATTAGACTATATTACGTAACATATTTACTGTTAGTTTAGATATTAGTTTATTTGTTTGTTAGTCCCTGGATGTAGTATTTGATAGCAGTTATTGCTTTTTATTATGAATCAGACATGTTCGAGACAGTCATAGTCAAATTGTATTATGGATCTGGAGAAATTATATATGGTCCACAAGGAGTTGACTTGTCAAATTTTAGTTCAATTGAGAAAAATGTTAAAAGAGCAATAGAAAGAACCTGAAGCGGGAGCTGTCGGGGGCATTGACTTCTGACACTGCCCATATGTATGGGTAAGCCATGTCCACAAATCTGTTCATCATCTTTCTTTGGTTTGCTAACGTTTTCTTGCCTTTTGCAGTACTCCACCCAAACAGAGAACTGCGGTTTCTCGCAATGGGTGGATCCACCAGCTATTCGCTCCTATCAAGAGTACATCAACTACCTAGAGGACGTCGTCATCTACAACATGAAGCGGGAGCTGTCGGAGACATTGGCTTCCCCTGATCCATCGTCTAGCGCTAGAGACGGTCGATGCTGCAAATGTTCGACCTGCACTTGTGAATGCCACAAGAAGAACAACTCCCCCCCGAAAGATTGGTCCCCTCCACCTTCACCACCTCCACCCCCACTTAGGTACTACTACATGCCATCGCAACACTCCGGCGGCTCTATGCTCTCCGGGCAGTTCTCATACAACTAGATTAATTAGTCATGTTGTAATCAAATTTCTAAATTTCCTAAGGCATGTTATCCGTACGTAAGACGCTTTGTTAGGGTTGTACAAGCGTCGTACATGCCATTGCAAAGGTGTGTATTTTCTCTTCTAAATATTAAAAAAACCAACCGCCGTGGTGCAACCGCCGTGGCCCACGGCGGTTGCATGCCCGCTGCCTGCCGCCACACGGCGCCTGCAACCGCCGTCCCCAACCGCCGTGGCCCACGGCGTTTAGGCTAACCGCCGTCGGCTACGGCGGTGGCGCTCAACCGCCGTAGCGCACGGCAGCTGGACGTGCAACCGCCGTGGGTCACGGCGGCCGCCGTGCGCTACAGCGTTTGGAGGTCAAATTTGATAAATTTTGAAACAGACGTATAATTTTGCAAAATATATAAAAAATTCTGTGATTTGAGGCCACCCCGAATGGCCCATTGGCCTCATTATTATGGGTCGGGCCAGGTACCTATTGGGTCGACCCGGCCCATTCCCATCCTGAGCGATAGAAATATGCATGCCGCGCTTTTCTGATTTACTGCAACCAAAAAAGCTGATACCTGAATGAGCGCCAGCTGATCCTATTATTTGAGCGTCTGAATTCTGATTCCTGAATGAATTGATGCATCCCCTTTCCATAAACGGAATTAGTTGAATCCACTTGAGAGAGTGGATCGTCTCTTAGATTGGAGCTGAGAGAATCAACACGTCTAATTTGGATGAAGAAATGTTAGTTTCTCTTTGTAGATACGTTGATCAACTGTTTTTAAGGGAAAAGTCTGATTTTCATCCTCCAACTATAGCAGAAGTTTGATTTTCAACCTGCAACTACAAAACGGAACAGAGAGGGCCATCAAACTGTCAAAACCAAGCAAATTTGGCCTTTTGGGTGGTTTTGCATTTTCTAGAAATTTCTATTCTTTTTGATTTGGTCAAAATCCATAACTAATTCATTTTAAATAAAAAATATGAAGTTGATACCAAAAGTATTCTAAAAATGTAGGCTATTTGTTGGTACTCTATTTAGTGTTATTTACATAATATTTGTTGCTATTCCTAGTATTTTATTGCTTGTAATAAAACACAAGGAACATGGTCAACTAAGTTCAAATAATTCCAAATAGAACACCAATAGATAGGTTACATTTCTAGAAAAATTTTGGCACTGGTTTGATATTTTGTTGATTTGAAATGAATTAGTTATGAGTTTTTCATTAGATCTAAACTTTTAAAAATGCAACACCACTCTTCAAACTACCCAAAAGGCCAAATTTGCGCGGTTTTGACAGTCTGATGGCCCTCCCTATCCGATTTTGTTGTTGCAGATTGAGAATCAAACCTCCACTATAGTTGGAGATTGAAAATTAGACTTTTTTCTTTTTTAATCCTACACATTGTTCGCATACACGCACGAACACTCGCCATATGAATAACACTGGTTCAATCATATAATAATTATAAATTAAATCCAAAATGCACAACTATATTGAGTTACCAACACTTGTTTTTGCTCATCCAGCATCTAAGCTGCACACGAATATGTGCATGTATCAGCCGATCCGATATTGCGATGTGTAGAACTTGATGGTAACAGGGGCGGGCCTACATGTATTCATGGGTATTCAGTTGAATACCCATTATTTTTATAATAATGTTTTGTATATGATGCATTCTATGTATATATATGAAAAAATGAAAAATAAACAAGCTACGTTCATTACAAACAAAAAATTAAGTCCACACGGACACCGGCACACTGCTAGCTAGCTAGCTGCTCCGCCTCTTTCTTCCTTCCATCACTATCAGCCCAATGGCCCAATTATCGCTAGCCCAATTGGCCCATTCGGCCATTTCTCCTCTAGGTCAGACAAAGGGAGAGAGAGAGAGTGCTCAATGGCTGCCGACGGCGAAGAGACAGATGGTGGCGGCGTGCGGCATGCCCTTCACCTGGCAACTCTACGACAACGGCGGGACGGCAATGCTGTGAAGGGAATCACCATTGCGTGGGTCGGAGGGCCAGTGCAACAGCAGCTGCCGGAGCAAGCAAGGATCGCTTGATTCCTGTGCCAATCTATGTCTTCCCTTTCTCCCTTTTCTCCGAGCTTCAGCAATTGGGTAAATCAAGTAAGCAGCAACATATTGAGGTGAAGATTTTGTGTTGGGATAGCATAATAGTGTACTAAAATTGGTCAAATTGTTATTGCAATTTACTAATCTTATGAATTTTTGACAATATGTAATAGTCAATATCATTCTCTAAAACTTGTGTAATTTAAGAATAGTGCAACTACCGATTTGAAAATTTTAAGCCAACCACGGCTAAAAAAATTTCACCCTTTAATTTTTTTGAATACCCATTCTTAAAATCCTGGGCCCGCCCCTGGATGGTAATCCCGCTGGAGACCACTAAGCGATCGAAGATTCCTAGTGTGCAAAAAGTTTTGGACTTGAAGGTGTTGTGTTTAATTTCCATATTAATTAAACCTCTATTACTATTGTGCAAACGTGAGCTCTAGCTATTAAAAAATGTTAATCTGTGAGTAGCACGTGCCAATCTTGCTTTTTGCTCTGTTGCCCTGTTTTTTTGCAATAGCCAAGATGTCTTTTTTTTCTCTTAGACTATCCACAACGGTGTCTCCTAGAAATCATCTTCTAAAGATATATTCGGAGGATCCTTTTAAAAATTTAACCCCTCTAAATTTTAATTTGCTGCAGCGGTGACCTGTATCTTTCCTCCTCCATTTGCCCTGCTCTGTTTTCCTCTGCCTCGCGCGTATCTTCTCGCTCCGCTGCCTCAAGGACCGAGGTCCTCTATCCTGCTGCCGCCGCAGTAGCCCCCTCCTCTCCTCCAACAGCGTGCGGTCGCGCCCCGTCCCCCACGCCGGTGGCCGTGCGCTCCTCTCCATGCCCGCGGTGCTAGCACAGTGCTCGAGCCCCTACCGCCCTGCAACTGCCCGAACCACTTCGTGGTCCCTGCCGACGCCGGCGGCGCCACCTCGCGAGGCCCTGCTGTGTCCTCGCGTCACCACATCCTCCCCGCAGGTGCACATCCGCGCACTGCTTCGGTGTCCCATCTGCCATCATCCATCAGTGGACGTAACTTTCACCTTCACTCCGAAATTTAGATCCCCTGTAGATTGCTAATGGTTCTTGGTAATTGTCACCTTCACCCTGACTGGATAGTGCTTGACATCAGTGTCAAATTTCTTGTTGGTTCATTCCTGTTTCGATATGTTGCTCTGTCTGGTCTAATTGAAGCACCATTGATACTTTGGTTTCTCATGTTTTCAAATATGCTTAAAACAGTTTGCACTCACTGGATAATTCCTAGCAAAGTACAACAGATTCTACAAGGAGATGAAGCCTCCGCCTCTGTAATGCCAACACACCACACCAAAGGATCATCAATCACTACTGTTTACTTCTCTAGGTTAACAAAATGGTACTACTGACAGAACAGGTAACAGATAGCAACTGGAATATAGGAGAAAGATCAATTACCTAAAATCTGTAGACTGGGTCTTTCCCTTGCCAACCCATCCCTTTCCATTATTCTGATATCAGACCCCGAAGCTCGGTTCCAGGAAAAGAAGCACACCAAAGAGCATGTAGTGCTTCCTAATAGAAAATAAACGAGATAACATGTTAAGTAACTAACTACTCTTTCTCAAATTTCATCTGAAAGGACAAATGAACAGAACTAGAAAAATCAAAATGATGATCTGGATTGAGATATATAATTCCAGTAAGTTTTAGCTCATTCAGAACAGCAGCAGCAACATAATAACTGACCAATTGTAACTCATCTTAACAAGTCCTTGAACACATGATTATCTATGTCGTGCACGATTAACAACAACTACTTCCTTATGTTTGCTCAGATCTGCTAATATGTTCTTTTAGATTACTTTTTAGGGTAAAATGGACAATTTGTACATGTCGGATCATATGCACTTAATAATTCTGACCCCCGAAAATACTGAACTAATTCTTCATTTTGTAATATATTTTTTTCTTTGTTTTAGGTGCTCTCATGGAGATAGGGCTGGATATCGAGCCTGGCTCGGCTCGTTATACCTCGAATCGTTATGGCTCAGCTCATTCTAGCTCGTTATCTTAGTGAGCTAGAAACCTAGCTCGACTTGGCTCGCTAAGAAGCTCGAGCTGGCTCGTTAAGTTCGTGAGCCAGATCGTTAATAGTTATAAATTCAAAAAATCACAGTAACAAGTAAGTATGAAATCAACAAATACAATTTGTTTACAAGCCGACAAACCAAGAAATCAAGTAGCCAGCAAGCAATTTAGTACTCAAGAAAATTACTACTATATCTACTCTGCTAACAAGCAATTATCTCGTTTGCTGGCTGCTGCACTGGCTCGTTATGGCTCGCGAGCAGCTCACGAGCCAGCTTGATCTTGGCTCGTTATCATAGCGAGCTAAAACTTGATCTCGGCTCGGTTCAAATTTACTAATGAGCCGAGCCGAGCCGAGCCACTAACGAGCGAGTTCGAGCGAGCTAATGAGCTTCGAGCTTTTCGTCCAGCCTTAGATCGATGGAGAGGCTGCACCAAACAATGGAAGAAGATGATTCTACCTTACTTCGGTACTTGACTGCAGAGGATCAACCGAATTATGAGTTGCTTTTTGACGACGACTAAGAGATGGCCACTATGGTGGCAGCCATGGATGCAGAGAGTTCCTTCCGCCACACAACACATGCGAGACGACTTGTGCCTAGAGACCATGCTGAGGGAGAGGCAAGGATAATACGCCACTACTTTGCTGACAACCTTGTGTACACCCCTGAACAGTTTCGTAGAAGGTATAGAACATGTCATGTCATATTATTGTCTTTTTTGTCAATATATGCATATTGCTTACATGTTCAAACTTGTAGGTTCCGGATGAGGCGTCATGTGTTCATCTGCATTCTTAATGGAGTTCAGTCAGTGGATAGATACTTCCAGCAGCGTGAGGATTGTACTATATTGTTAGAATTGAGTGCTTTGCAGAAGGTGGTGGCCACAATTTGCATGCTGACGTATGGTACAAACACTATTGATGAGTATGTGCAGATTAACGTGTCAACTGCTCGTGAGACTCTTAACCATTTTCTGCATTGATGTTATAGCTGCCTTTGGGAAGGAATACCTCCGTTCTCCAACTCCTGATGATGTGGCTCATTTGATGCAAGAGAATGAGAGTCGTGGTTTCCTAGGTATGTATGGTAGCATTGATTGCATGCACTAGCCGTGGAGGAACTGCCCTATTTCTTGGAAGGGCGTGTTCACTAGAAAGGGGAAGCAATCATCCATGATCTTGGAGGTTGTGGCATCTCATGATATTTGGATTTGGCATGCCTTACTTTGGCCTTCGAGGTACCTACAATGACATCAACATACTGCAAAGGTCGCCTATTTTCTCAGCATATGTCCGAGAAGAGACACCTCCAGTTGAGTTCACAATCAATGAGCATACATATGACACGGGTACTACCTTGCGGACGGCATATACCCATATTGACCTGCATTTGTGAAGAGCATTCTTCATCCTATGGAAAGAAAGACTGCATGATTTGTTGCTTTGCAAGAGAGTACACACAAAGATATAGATAGAGCATTTGGAGTGCTCCAAGCAAGGTGGGCAGTGATCCGAGGGTCAGCTTATGGATGGGATAGAGAGAGTCTTGGTGATATTATGACCGCTTGCATCAGAATGCATAACATGATTGTGGAGGATGAGAAATCTGAGGCCACCAATACCAACTTCAAAAATATTGGCACCACAGTCACAGTCAGGCTAGCACCTTCTGAAAATGTTGCCAAGCGGAGAGCATTTCACATCACAAATTAAAGGACCCAGCTATGCATATCCAGCTTCAAAAGGATCTCATCGAGCACAACTGGATGCGATATGGTTCCACTTAGATGTCATAGTCAATAAGTGTAATGACTTTATTCATATAAATTATCTGTTCTTCTTCCTCTTATGATGATCCTTTTGAAGATAGTGCGAGTCATATATTTTCCCTCCAACAAAAAGTTTCAGCCTGCAAATGGTCGAGCCCTTGGATTTGTTCAGGACGCTAAAATCGGGCGACTAACAAAGTTCAGAATCCTTTTAGATTTTACTTGACCTAAAGTGTTTGAAAGTATGTAGTGGATGTCTAAAAAATTAGTAAGTTGAGATACTTACTGTATGATAAAAATACAAAAGTTTAGAAAGAGAGTTTTTTTGCGGGTAAGTTTAGAAAGAGAGTTGCTACCTAAAATTACAATATGTACATAACATTACTTGGAGCCTAAACTTTTATGTTTCATCAAGTTAGCTATAGTAAAATCAGTCTTTTGCATGTTTTATATTTGACTTTATCTTGCGGGTTGGATTGAGAAAAGAGGAGTTCCTTTGTGTGCACGTGGTGGGGAATTAAGCAACAGTGTGGGAGTGTGGGCAAAGGCTCGGGACGAATTCATTCACATTGGAATCTATGACCCCCCCCCCCCCCCCCAATACAACGGTCAAAAGTGGTGAGCGAGGTATCACCTAGTGTCCTAGTTTCCTATTTGCATTGCATCCTCAATATTTTTTCATGTTGTAGTTGCCACCTGTTACGTTTCGCAGTTTGAAAATATGGTGTATATATAACACATTGATATTCTAGAAGTTTCCAATGCAAATCATGGAGATTGTCAAAATATCAAGTGAGACTGATAGTCGAGCATGGTATGTGTTTTCTCAAAAAAAATCAAGATGTCATAGAAGGCTCTAGCATCTTAATAATTTTTACTACGACATCAATATAAAAAATTACGGAAAAAAGTGGGCGTAACTCATGTGTGAATTAATTATAATCTCAATAAAAACTAGCATAAGATATAAAACAAATTAAGGTGACATGGGTTTATAAATGAGTAAATTTGCTTATCCTGTATATTAATTGATGGATATAAATCATAAATATTGGGACAAACAAAAGAGAACAAAATTCAGATATTGGAGCCCTATAAAACACTCAATTGAAATTTAGTTTTTCCTTTAAAAATTACAACAGCAGCATAACCTTTGAGCTATGAGTGAAATTACGATTGTTGTTTCTTCCGTAGTCCACTCATCAAGCAGTCCAATGAGGCTATTCCCAGTGAAAGGAGTTTCATTGAAAAATAAATTATCCAAACATGTTCAATAAAAATAGAGAAACCTACATTTGGGCCTTTTCAGAACTCTACAGCTTTCACACTCCATAGAACCCTCTTCGTGACATGGTGGATGGACGAAGGCACGAAAACCGATGCGCGCAGCGCCCCGGCCCAGCGACTCCTCGTGAGCCGGCGCCCGCTCGAGGTTTGTGCACGCATTCCCACCCCGACGCCAGATAGGAGTGATGATGCCTCCTTTCCCAATGCACGCGAAGCTCGCTATAAATCACCCGCTTGCACCCCCAAGATTTCGCCGCGTCAGCGTCACTCACACCTACAGGACGCTACGAAGAAGAGACGATGGGGACCGCGATGAGCGTCGCGTCGTCCCTGGCGACCACGGGCTTGGCGGCTGCCGCGATCCTCTGCCCGCCGGCCGGTGTGGCCGCCGCCGGAGCAATCTTCGGCGCGGGGGTGGCGTTCGGGGCGGCGTGGGGCCCTAAGGCGGTGATGTCGTACTTGCGCGCGGTGAAAGACGCCGTGTGCTCGGCCGCCGCCTGGGCCTGGGATAAACTCAAGGAAGCCGCGGCGTGGGCCTCGGATAAACTCAAGGAAGCCGCGGCGTCTCTGGTGGACAGAGTCGTCAAGCTCCTCCGCTGCCTGCGCGGCCGCAAGGAAGCCGCCGCGGCGAAGCGTGAGGTTGACCGTGCCGCCGCTCGAGCTCAACAGCAAACGTGCCCCGACGTGTTCGCCGAGGTCGCGGCGCGCGTCGCCAGGTCCAGCCGTTGCATCATGGATGCTTCTGCCGCCGCGGCTTCTTCGTCGTCGGCTGTCGTCCCTTACGCTGCTGCACCGACCGGTGGAGCGTCGTCGTCCGACGTGGCCAGGCGCGCGGCAAGAAGCGCTGCGGAGATGATGGCCTTCGTGGCGGAGGCCGATCTGGGCGACAACGACATTCCGCCGCCGGCCGGGTCCTTCATCACCGTCATAGCAGCCTCGGCGGCCGTCTGCCTCGACATTGTTGTCTCGCTTACGCCTACAGCCGCTGCCTAGGCGTATTTTATTATTACCTGCAGCCTGCAGGCTCACCGTGAAATCACCCTTCATATTATTGCGTGAAATCAGACTTTATTATTATGTTTATTTTGCTGCTTATAACATTGAATTCTTTTTGTGTGCCTTGCTTTTCCCTGCTGTGAATCTGTGATTGCCTTGCCTCTGATAAGTTTCCGGCCGGCGTTCCTAACATCCTGTGAGCGGGGGACGGGTACGGGCGGGAGCGTTTGCCGTGGTGACGAATCGGTGATCATGGAGTTTGAAGTTATTTTTTCTGATCTACAATCCTCAAAAATACATTTCTACAACTGAGTCAGTACAAGAAGATTATGATGACCACCTTCGAAATACTGAGCCTGCAAAATCTTTCAAATTGACGAAGTCGTGTGCAACGTTCTCGACGAACATATCACCTGCCCCTGAAACAATATGCCGATCAAATCCTATAATAAACCCAGAAAAATGCACAGCTACATTGAGTCACCATTCACCAACACTTGCTTTACTCCTCGATCGTTCTTGTAATAAAGCTGCACACGAATGTGCATGTATCAGCCGATGATCCGGTATTGCGATGTCTAGAACTTGATGGTAATCTTGCTGCAGATCACTAAACGATCGAAGATCCTAGTCTAAAATTAAAACAGTTCTGAACTTGAAGGTTACAGAGAGGGTAAAATTACACATACTACTAGTACTGATAAATTTTGAACTTCAAAGACCAAAGGTAAGGGTATGCTTGCGTCACCGTCTCGGCCGGGCTCTCGCGCAGTTCGTCGTCGGTGCGGAGCAAACTCGCAGTGCGGCGAATGGCCGTCTCGTCGGAGACCAGAGGCATGCTGGGCTAGTTAGTTTGGCGATAGTCCTTTATTTGGGCCTGACCGGCTGCGCCAACTGCAAATTAATTGTACAGCTCACAGCCAGGTATTCCACGAAACCGTCTTTTGGAATTCCAAAACCCTCGCTATCCTCCTCATCAATAGAAATTACAATAATGTCCTCAAAAAAAATCAAATGAAATTACTGTACCCGTGAGTGATTAAAGACTGGAAGACTCGTCTTTTGGACTTCCAAAACCCTTGGTATTCTCGAGGCCTAGAGACCTGAATGCTACTGCCTGCATTCATTCCCACGAGTTGTTGGCCGATGAGCACGAACTGAAGCACTCAAGAAGCAGTGCACTTGGCCTATAAATCAGACAGACCCAAGATCGGTGATCTCCCACATTCCCATCTCCAAATTTCCCGATCACCACCTCCGAGCCGCCTAAGCCATTCATCAGCAATGGGAGGATTCGTTAGCAAGGTCTGCTCCGTTGTTGCTCAGGTGGCCACTGCGGTTAAGAAGGCCGCGGCGGCGTTCTGGGATTGTATTACTAGAGCCGCGCGCGCGGTGGCGAGCTTCTTCTCCGCCCTGTACCGAGCGGCTGCGTCGGCCTTGAAGAGAGCAGCCGCCGCTGCGGCCCGCATCGAGATCCCGAAGGGGGTCAAGATCGCCGCCGGCATCGTCATCGCGGCGGTGCTGGCCCTCGCGTTCGGCTGCTTCATGCCGCCGGCTGGGGTGGCGGCCGGGGCTGGTGCTGGGGCCATGATGGTGGCGCCAGGCGTCGGCGGCGGCCTCATGATCCTTCGTCCGGCGTTCGAGGCGAACGCAGCGCTCTATTTCAACGTGCTCCGGTGTGCCGGTCCAGCGGCAGCGGCCGCGTCATTTGCTGCTGTGTGACGCACTGACGCTCGCTCTGTGCTGACCGCTGTGTTACCGGCTTACCGCTAGCTCTTTGTATCAGTTCCATTTTCATGGCCCTTTTATTAGGACCCGTTTGGTTTCCTGCACAAGGCTGAGCTTGGCTCCCAAGATGCAGCATCTTCATATACTCAGGTGATTGGTTGCTCAGCCCGGTTCGCGTGGTGCAGGCTGTGCTTGTTTGGAGGCCTTCATCTCTAGTCTAGCCTGTCTCAGATGATGCAAAGATACCCAACAATCCTGGCTCGCCAGATACGAGATCCATCCACGTTTCTTGAGAGCCTGGCTCAAACGAGTCTGGCCCAGCTCAACCAGGACGCGGCGATGCGAGCCAGGATGCTTTGTCCGGGAAACCAATCGCGCCCTTAGTGTTTGGTTTCTCGGTTTATCTTATGTCATGTTCCTTGTTCGGATGTAGCTGCTGAGTCGGCATATCATCACTAATATATGGATTTGGGCTAAGCTTTATTTCTGAAGTTTGCCAGTTTTCAGTTTCGCAGAAAAAAATCTGGAGTATAGATAAGATGTCCAGAGATTTAGTTTGTTTAAAATCTACGATTAACAGTAGTAACATATGAAATGATCGATACAAAAGAAAAAAGCATCTAGGCCGGATATATTAATTTGTTGCCATATTTATTCAAAACTCTTCGGACGGCTGGTAACCGTGGGCGTGGCCGTTGAAGAACTTCCGGGCCGCCAGTGCGGCTAGGGACGTGTCATGAACACATGGTTCGTGGTCGATGCCGTCACCCTCTTCCACTCACGACACTGACGACTACCGGAAATCGGATGTTTGACGTGTGCATTATATCCGTTGCCGAGTGCTATAAAAACAGAGCAATATAACTACACTCGGCAAACAGATTTTTTGAAAAATCTTTGCCATTTGGCACTCAGCAGAGTCTTCGCCAAATGTAACACTCACCAATGCCTTTGTCAATGCCTTTTGCCGAGTGTTTTTTTAGACTTCATCGAGTGTCCTAAACTAATTGTCTTCCCCGTATCAGCCACATCATCAAGCAAACCAAGTTGTTTATACTCAGAGGAGAGAGCAGTTGATAGGTAAAAAAGAGGTAACAAAGCTACTCGGCACTGGGTCAGGACTCAGGTTATATGATACAGAATGTATAGCTTCGTTTGATATCACATCATATTTAAAAATCTTTTATTTTTGGAATTGGATACGTACTTTTTAAAATGCAGTGCTAAATATAATGGGCATCACAGTCAACCTTTCTCAGTTTAATTTGATTTCTCATAGTGGACTAATAGGAGTTGTGTATTTCTTACAGTCCAAAACAACTACATACTCCCTCCGTCCCATAAAGAATGTCGCCCGGGAAGCGTGTTTGTGAGACAAACACGATTTTCTAGCGACACTCTTTCTGGGACGGAGGGAGTAGTGCATACTAAGAAATGAGAGGAAGATGATGTGGTCATTGAATTTGTTGTGTATGATAATTCAAATGATGTGGTCATTAGCATGTTGCATATCCAAATTTTTATTTGGAACAATTGTCTTTGTTGCAATCTATTAATATTGAACATTTATCTATTATACATGCAATTGCACATGAGTCTTAATTGTGTTTCATTCTATACCCGGTACCTAAATGGCATGCCCACTGGTAGTAACATGCATGTCATGTGATGGGATTCTACTAGGCTGTTTGGTTTGAGGAACCACCTCATCTAAAATGAGGTGGTCCATTATGAGTCGATCCTACAAAATTTAGTGGGATAATCTCATTTCTCATATCTATACTAATTCTCCATAAAACAAATATAAAAATTGAGGAGTGAGAAGATGATGTATGACCTCATTTCTCAAACCAAACACCCCTACATTTCTTTTGCATGAAGGGACAATTTGTTTCACCCATAGTATGTGTCATCCCATGATCACAATCCTAGTGCTCGAGGTATGTTGATATGTTTGTTTTATAATGAATTTATTTGATGTTATAGGTGTATTGATATGTTTGTTTGATAAGGATGGTCAAGATTAAGCAAGTTTAACTTAAAACAAAGCTTTAATTAGTTAGTACTCGAGACAAATTGAAATAATTTACCGGAGTAGTAGCAGCTAGCAAAACGGATGAATTTTCCTTTTAGAGTAGTAGGATGTTTCCAACTTCCAAGCTACAGTAACCAGCTTCCAACCTTTGGTCTACTCCAGCGGCGGAGCCAGCGTGGGGGCTGGGGGGGCTCCAGCCCCCCCTAACGGCCGACCGTCCATGGAGGTCCCTTGAGCCATCAACGATTGTCTAGCAACTTAAGCTGTCAAATGATGGTGTTTAGCACCACTAATCGCGATTTTACTTTGGCTCAGCCCCCCCCCCCCCTAAAACATTGGCCTGGCTCCGCCACTAGTCTACTCGAGGCAAAACAGCTTCCTTTTCACATTTTCATTCATTCACACATTCACACACGCCGCATAAGTGCGTATAAGGGCAGGCTAGCAGTTTCATTTGCCGCAGTGCGTTCTCTCGGCCTCGCCATCTCGCGTTCTCGACCCGTCCCCAAACTCCAGTTAGTTCTGTGGAAGCACAGCAGCGATCATGGCCGTTCTCTTCTCCAGCCTCTGGGCCCTCGTCATGGGCACGCTGCGCGCGGCGAAGGCCGTCGTCATGGAGATATCCCCGCCGGCCGTGACATTAGCCTGTGACATAGTCGCAGCCGCGTGGGCGTCGGTGGCGTGGCTCATCGGCTTCCTCTGGGCCTTTCTTGCTTCCGCCGTCAACACCCTGCTGCCGTACGCCATGACTGCCGCGTGGTCCGCGGTTCGAGTGTCGCAGATGTTCCTGGGAGTGGCGCTGAGCCTGTGACGACTATACATCGCGCTAGCGATGGATAGCAACTCGTCGCGCTGGTGGGGCCCGCTGGTCGCGCCGGCTGCTGAGGGTTAGGGTTTCGGGCCTTCGGGGTCGGGTTGCCGGGGGGCTAGGGTTCCGACGAACCCTTCTCCGCCCTCCGACCATGGAAATTGCCGGCCGGCCGGGGGAGGTAGGTAGGCCAGGCGGTGGGGATGGGGGCCGGGCGGCCTTTAGGGTTCTGGCGGTGGGGGCGGCGGTCGGGCCAGGTCGGGGGTGAGCTCGCGACGGCCGGTGGAGGTGCTGGGTGGGGAGAGCTCGAGGTGGCGGCGCTTAGGGTTCCGGCGGGGGTGGCGAAGGGGGCGGCGGGAGGGGGAAGAGGAGGCCGCCGCGGGCGCGGTAGGGTCTCGCCGGGCGGTGGGGCGGCGGCGGAGGAAGAAGCGGGCGAGAGGAAGAAGAGAACGGGAAGAAGCTGGGCCGTTACTGGGCCTTCAGCGATGGATTGTAATCCATCGCTTCGGTGATGCATAACCGCGCCCCGCTGAGCCTCCTGAGCTATGCCTGGAGCCTCTCGTCGGTCATCGTCGCTGGCGCCGTGCGCGTGTTGAAGGGCGTCGCTGTGGTTTCGCTCCCGGCGGCCGTGACACTGGTGGGATCCGTAGCCAAGGCCGCGTGGGCTTCAGTGGCGTGGCTCCTGGCTCCTCTGCCACCTCCGGACCCTGCTCTCTGCCGCGGCTGCCGTGGCCACCGACACGCTGCCACGCGCCGCGGCGGCGGCGATGGACGCGGCGGAGTACGCTGTTGGAGCCTCGAAGCCATGCCTGGATCTGGCGTCGAAGTTCCTGTATGAACTCTACGGACGGCTGGTCACCGTTGCCGTCGAAGAACTTCCGGGCGCCGCCAGAGCGGCCAGGGACGTGGCATGGTCCGTGGTCGAAGCATCACAGCCCCGGCTAGAGACGGTGTCAAGGCACTCTCGTGACCTGTACGGATGGCTAGTGGCAACTGCCGAAGAGAAGATCCAAGCCGGCGCCGGGGCATGCGCTCGTGCCGTGGCCCGCGGGGACTTCTCGAGCGAGGCCGCAGCCGTGGTAGCACGAATAGACTCCACGGCAGAGGCCTCCGGCGCGCGCCTGCAGGAGTGGCCTTGGTTTCTGCGTGACCACGGCGTCGCGGTGTATGTGCTGCTAACCCTCGCCCTCCTAGCAGTTGCCTTCGTTTGCGGCGGCGTTTGCGCACTCGCTTTGAGCTCTCCCCTAAAGGATCATGAGCGCAACCAGGCACGGCGGCAGCCCTCGCGTCCTCCGCACCATTATTGAATGAAGAAATTAAACATTGCTCACTGTGGCTGCCGACAAAGATTACTGGTACTACTACTACACTACTTAACTGTTTTCAGGAGGGGTAAGGTTTGATGTTAAAATTCAGATTCGGATCCGAGCACGTTGAAATGATTTGGACATATGGTGTAGCAAGTTTGTATTTTGAACCTTCTAAACTTCTGTACTCCCTCTACCACAAGTTAAATTGTTGTCTAAGATTTGGTCATTTATTTCACCAGCAGCAAGCAGGTCATTCCTCTATGATGTGTCATTCCTCTTACAACTAATGTATCATCAACTTCTGCAAATCATATCGTATTTTAAAAGTATTTGAAATATGAAAATAGTTACTTTCTTCGTTCATCTATGCAAGGTCTATTTTTGGTTGGCTCAAAGACGAAGGGAAGCACTTCCGTCCTTAGTTTTTACTTGGAAAAAAACAATCAACTTTTATATATTGCGGATTCGATTACTCTCTGCATGCGACAGAAGCGATTCTAGGATTATCTTTTTGGGTAAAGACTTTTATGCATACTTCTTCTGGGTTATCTATACCATACTGTATTCTCGTAAGATGATAGGCTAGCTAAAGATCCACCACGTACGTGCTACGTCATAAGCACATTGGGAACGTAAGTAATTGTAACCATATACATATAACATGACAACAATGGAATCCTATTCCCTTGCTTTTATCTGTAAAGTCTCTATTCCCCGGTGATCGAAGCCCAAAGATATATGAACCACCTCATGTTTGACTAGCCAATTAGATAACCAACCCTGCTGCATTGTCCCCTTTGTATAAATATTTTATATTTCAAATGCAAGTTCGAAAGATTGCACTGCTCTTTCTTTCTTTGCACAAAAGAACCCCTCCTAATTCACTAATTTGGAGGAAGATATTGTACTTTTGGATTTGAAAAAAAATGTTTCATTCGCGAGACGTGCATGCGAAGAATTACTGCCACTCCAATTCCCAAAGCATCACTCTCGAGAAAATATGATAATATACCTTGCAAAAGTGAATTTTGAGATTTCATAATAGACCTTGCATAGATGAACGGAGGGAGTATATAATCTTGTGCACTATGAATATAGTTTAACTAATTGTTAATCGAAGTCTATGAGTATTAGAAATGAATTGGTGGAATAGCCAAATTCATCCCTCATCTTTACCCAAAAGCTCAATTCCATCCCTGAGCTTTGAAATTGGTCAGTTTAGTCCCTAAACTTTGGTTTTGAGTCTAAATTCGTCCCTAAGCTGATGTGGTAGTCCATGTTGGCATATCCAGTCAGCAAAGCTTGTCCTTTAACTGAGTTAAATCAATATCGCCACTATAGTATTGGACTCTGATACTTTAAAACGAAATATCGATTTACAGTCATACTATTTTCCGTAATTTTTAGCCATATCTGTCAGTTAGATTATTATCAAATTTAATAAAAAAACACAACAAAATGGTAGTGCACAAGACAAGGTTTATTTATTTACTATTTACGGGCAGTATACTTATATACTTGACAATACTATAATGGTGATATGGATTTATCTCATGTAAAGGGACAAGTTTTGCTGACTGGATATGCCAACATGGACTGCCACATCAGCTTAGGGACGAATTTAGACTCAAAAACAAAGTTTGGGGACTAAACTGACCTATTTCAAAGTTCAGAAATGGAATTGAGCTTTTGGGTAAAGATGAGGGATGAATTTGACTATTCTGCCAAATGAATTATAGGAATAGCATTATCCAGTTCACCTGACCAAATAGGATCGGGATCCTATAACATTTGATGGGTAGTGATGCACGTGATGGTGTAGCGGGGTATTTTTCATTTGGTGTGCAGTACGTGGTAACCTTAAGCTATTTTGGGCCAATTAGCTAGCGACGCAAGTGTAATTGTAGAACATTCCAGGGAAAATGATTTAATAGCCGCCCTTTATTATTGGTGTTACTCTACTCGTCACGAGACCTGCCGTTTTGGTAACTGCCTCCCAGTGGCGAATCCAGAATTGGGTAGTAGGGGGTTCTTCTTCCTCTTCTTCTTCTTCCTCTTTCTCCTCAAATTTCTATGGAAAATATGAAGGGATTACATGGGATCCAGGGTGGTAGGGGGGCTGGAGCCCCCCTGACCCATCGCTAGATCCGCCACTGCTGCCTCCAATCAATTGCGAAAAAAAATCAATCGATTGCGCATGCAGAAGACTGTAAATAAAACCCCGTCTTTTGGAATTCCAAAGCCCTTGATGGTATCCTCATCACCAATTAAAGTCTGGGAAACTAGCCTTTTGAACTCCAAAAAACGCTTGGTATTCTCGAGCCTGAATGTTAATATTAGGTCAGTCCTTATGGTAGAAATCATGTGCGAAGTTCAAAAAAGTCACATCATCAAAATTCATATATAGACCTACCCCTCCCCAACAGTTGGTGTCTTCACCTAATAAATATTGTTTCTCTCTCTCCCTTATATCTTACCAATGGAGGGGAAGAGCAAACCCGCAAGACTCTAGTCAGGTCTTCCCCATGGCGATTTTGCTGGGTCTTGCGGCCTTAATTCGCGTGAGGAGGCCAAGTCTAGAGGAAGAAACCAGGTCTTGTGTTTTTCTCCTCTTTCTTCATTAACTATGCTGTCATGTCACCAATTTACTGATGTGTCACCTCATTTATTAGGAATGGACTCCATCCTACGTGGACCATTGAGACTGCCCTTACTTCGATGAGCACGAAGCACTCAAACAGCAGTGCACTTGCCCTATAAATCGGACAGACCCAAGATTGTTGATCTCCCACATTCCCATCTCCAACTTTCCCGATCATCACCTCTGCATCGCGTAAAGCCTTTCGTTCATTCATCAGCAAAATGGGAGGTTTTGTGAGCAAAGTGACAAAAGTGTGCTCAGTCGCGGCACAGGTAGCCTCGGCTGCGAAGAAGGCCGCGGCAGAGTTATGGGCCTCTATTACTAGAGCCGCGCGCTCGGCGGCAAACTTCTTCTCCGCCGTGTTCCGCGCGGCTGCCTAGGCCGCCTCCTCGGCATACGAGGCCGTAAAGAGAGCAGCTGCCGCTGCCGCCCGCTTCCTACCGAAGGAGGCCAAGATCGTTATCGCGGCCGTAGCAGCGGTGATGGGCATTGCGTTCTGGTTCTGCATGCCGGCTGGGGCGGCGGCGGGGGCCATGATGGTGGCGCCAGGCAGCTGCGGCACCCTGATGATTCAGCGTTCGGTGTTCGCGGCGAACGCGCCGTTCTATTTCGCCATGCAGAAATGCATTACTGCAGGTATAAGCGACCACGGAGCTTATCGAAATAGTGTTGCATGTCCCACTTAGAAGTTTTGAAATCTTTTGAACTTTTGCACACTAATATTACCAAACAAGATGTGCATTGTCCCAAAAGTTGAGATTCAAACCACTTTTGTAAAAATTCAAATGAAAAAAACAAATTTCAGTCACTAGAGGACAAAATTTTCAGGATGGGTGAAATTTGTTTTTTCATATGAATTTTTACAAAAGTTGTTTGAATCTCAACTTTTGGGACAATGCACATCTTATTTGGTAATATTGGTGTGCAAAAGTTCAAAAAATTTCAAAACTTCTAAGTGGGACATGCAACAATATTTTGATAAGCTCCGCGGTCGCTTATACCTGCGGTATTTTCACTCCGCTTCTCCATGCTCCGGGTTGCCGGCCCAGCAGCTGCGGCGGCCTCACTTGCCTGCCTGTGAGGCTCTGTCCCTCTCTCTGTCGTCCGTGTTCGAGTTTCCAGTGTTACTGTGTTAGTGCTTGTCGTATCAGTTACATTTTCGTGGACGTTTTATCTGGGTGGTTACTTTTACTCAGGAGCTCCGGACAGCGCTGCTCTCTCGTCCCCTCCTCCACCTCCTCCATGAAATCTCCCTTCAGGCCTCCTCTAGGAGGTGAGCAGGGAACACGACGGCGGTGAGCCCGCCACCCCCAACTGGCAGCCCTCCGCAGTCGCTAAGCCCAGGAGCGGTAGTGGCAACGCCACGGACGAGGTATCTTCTTCCATCTCGCTCTGTTGCTCATGACTGCTCGGTGTGATATTGTTTGTTGAGTCGAGAAGCAATTATTGCTGGTTGAATAGAAAAACAAAAATTCTTGATGATAAACGGGAAAGCTTAAATTCTTTGTCTACACAGTGCACACTGTTACTCGATCAATTTTTTATATGAATGTGATCTTAGTCTGAAACAGATGTAACCACATAAAGCAAAAAAAAATGGCATACAAAATTCGATTTATACTTTCATTGTCATGATTTATGGGTCTATGCATAAATTTGTCAAGGTGCTGACAATGTGGAATTTTGTGCTCAAGATGCTGTCAATGTTTTTTTTACTTTCGTTCATAGTGCAATTCCGCCCCAGCTAAAAAATTTTTCTAGGTCCGCCATGGGTGACACTGTTTCTCAGGAATGCGAGGCCTCATTAGTTTTAAAGCTGGATTAATTTGATGAGTACCATTTGAATCGCATCCAACATGGTCAAATGAAACTTTACAGTTGCCGTGTCCAAACTAAAACTCAAATACCCGATCTGATCCATGGTACGATATTGTACACTAAAGCCTCCGGCGAGAAAGCATCACAACTGTGCACGGTCACATGCGCAGCACAACATGGCTAAGAAAGCGGCTTTTCTTCGGTAACCCATCGCTCGAGTGGTCGCCGCTTTGTTTCCCTTTTCCACCTTTTGCTAGCTGTTTCCCTTTTACCGCCTCGCGCCGGCTTTAAGCCCCGCCCGCCGGTCTTTCCATCCACGTCCAGAGAGTAGCGGACTGAGGAAGAAACCAGCAGCCATGGCCATCCCCATTGCCAACCTCTCGGCCGTCGTCACGAGCGCCATCGAGGCGGCCAAGGCCGTGGCCACGGAGATGCTCCCGGCGGCCGTCACCAGGGACACCGTCGTCGAGGCGACCAGAGCCTCGGCCGCGTGGCTCATGACCCACCTCTGGGCCTGGCTCGCCGTGGCGCGGGCCGTCGCCGTCGACAACCTCCCGACCGGCGCCGCGGCGGCGGCGAGGACCGTCGCGGGCTCCGCTGCCGAAGCCACTGGCCCGTGGGTCCACACGGCGGCGAAGCTCTTGCACGGCGTCTACGGGTGGCTGGCCGCCGCGGTCGTCGAGAAGCTCCCCGACGTCGCCGCCGAGAGGCTCATGGGCGACGCTGCGGCGTGGCTCATGCAAGGGCGCGGCGCCGCCGTGTACGCGACGCTGGCGCTCGTGCTCCTGGCCGCGGCCTTCCTCGGCGGCGCCGTGTGGGCGCTCACCTGCCGGACCATGAAGGGCCCCGGGCTCGGCGGCGCGCGCGTCCCGCGCGCCTTGTTCAAGGCCAGCCCCAAGCACTACTACGCCACCGTGCGGACTGCGCGGAAGGCGGCGCGTCGCAGCGGCGGGTGCAGAAGCAGGCTGCTGCTTCCGGCCGGGCTTGCCATCGCCCTAGTGGCCTTCCTGGCAGCGAAGGTGCTCTACTAATGTGCTTTACGCCGCTAGGTGGCCAGATCTCATAAAGCTGTAGGAGTTATCGATCTCTGTGTGGAGCATGCACATGTTTTGCGAATTTGATATGGCATGTTATTCATTGTGTTGCTGCATCAGAGGATTTTAAATCTTTCTATTTCGCTCTTAACATATATATTTCGTTTATGTACAAATGTCACTTGATTTCAGGAGATCTACGTTAGTGCAATGGTGGATTGAGTTGGTGGGAAAGGGCAGGCAAAACCCATTGCCCCGTCGTCGCAAAACTTTTCACTTCATTTAATTTAACCGAGAAAGTCTGAGTTGTTTGCAGAACTATTTTGATATGCAAAATTGAGATAAGTCTATACATTTACTAGACTTCAAAAACTTATGCTATTGATTCGTTCCAACGTTTCTTCAGCTATCAGTGACTCAGTGTGTTAGCTTCACTAATAGAGTTCCAGTTTGCTGTCTGCTTGACTACAATTCCCTCAACCACTTCAGCTGCAGAGGACGTTTCGGAGTTTTCTCCAAGAAAGCATGTCATTAATCTATGTCCATGGTTGCATAACTCTAGCCGCCAAGTTTCAAAATTCTGATGCTAATTTGTGAGTCTTTAGTCTTTACACAAACTGAAAGCGTCCGACTACCAACCCCTGATAGCTAACCATGCACCTTTGACCGATACCTTGCCGAATGGAAAGCGAGGCTGCTTATATTGGTAAATGCTGTGCTGAGCTGAGCAGTCTGCCAGTTTACTTCATGTCTAACCTGTGATCCCCAAGACGGTCTGCGAGGCCCTGGATGCACGCCGTCGTGCTTTCCTTTGGACAAAGTGTGCCACCAGAGTTAGCAAGGAGAATGGCGTGCTGGGCGTTTAATTTAGAGACATCATCACCGATCAAAACCATTGTCTTTTTTTATTCATAAACTCTATGAAAATTATGATCGACAACCTCCCATGAAAATGACATCGTCACGGATGCTCAGTGCCTCAGTGTCAGTGACGACTGCGTCGCTCGATCAGGTCTCCTATCCCTCTCTGGCTCCGACAACCGATCGCCTGCCTCCTGCATTAGCATTACCCCGGCACTGGCCCATTCACTTCCAGAGCAGATGATGCAACGCGAGGGGACAACCCAAATTAAAGCCAAGTGCAAACGGAACGTACTAATTCTTCTGCAACTTTGGCAAATTTGGAAGGCCCGTAACCCTCTGATTTCTTAACAAAAACTCTCCACTAGTAAAGACTCAGGATATCATCCGACACGGGTGGTCGGTGATCTGGACGCCTGGAACTGCAAGTTTTTTTTTTTAGGAGAAGAGAGCTCATTTATTACTCAGAAAAGTGATTACATTCCCGAGCAATAATTTGCTCAACACACACTGGTGCCGCGAAACGCCACACTGCCGAGTCCTTTGTTCGCTTTGCCAGTTGTGCCAGCTCATGGGCTACACTATTACTCTCTCTTCTCTTGTGGATGATTTTCCACTGAGGTAACTTGTTACCAGCTTCTATTGCCTCATTAATGATAAACTTGAGGCAAGATCTCATTCCGGAGCCAGCTGAAAGCATGGAAGCAACGGTGCTGCAGTTTGTTTCAAGAAAAATATTTTGGCGACACCACTCTGCAGCCAACTCCATCCCCTCCTTGCAAGCTAAGGCCTCCATCTCCTCTGCACCTGTACTTTGGCTGATGAATCTCCAGGCCGTTAGCTGCACCGAGCCTGATGAGTCCCGGATGACAACTCCAATGCCGCCAGTTCCTGAAGCACCATCAAAAGCTCCATCAACATTTACCTTCAAAAAATCCTGCGGTGGCGCTTCCCATCTAGCTTCTTGTCTGCATTTTCGGACATGGTTCAGGCACAGGGACTCAGCGACCGGGCGCTTTCCCTTGGAATCACTCGCACCTTGCAGTTGCCGGATGTCGCACAGTTCCAGCCAATACTTCTGCAAAAAGCCAACCGATGCGTCAAAAGAAATTTTGTCAGAGCCATGAGTGATATTGTTTCTAACATGCCACGTGCGCCATAACAGCAGCAGAAGCTTAGCTCCCTTGTCAACACCAGCTTCGACTACCAACGTCAGAAGGCCGTCCGGGGTCAGCTGGAGTAGCTGTTCCTCGTCCGGCAAAACCCAGACATGCCTCATTGCTTGTCTTAGTGTCGCTGCATGCCCACATCTGATCAAGGCATGCATCACAGTTTCTTCTTCCATCCCACAGATTTTCACAGGTACTCGTAGCGCTAATCCTCCGGTGCCGCTTGTTTGCTTGGGCAGCTAATCCATTATTTATGGCCCGCCATCCAAAGATCATGACCTTATGGGGTAAAGGAATTTTCCAAAAGTCCTTCCACACAGGGCTGCCGTTTTGATTGGCAGAGCATGACTGCTTGCCTGCTCCTTCCTCAACTTTCAGCTCCTTGGCCAACTTATATGCACTACGCACAGTGAACACTCCGCTCTTTTCGTAAAACCAAGACACAAAGTCCTCTGAAGGTTTTGAAGGGAGTTTGATGCTAAGGATCTGCTCCACATCATGGGGCCGGAATAAATCACGCACCACCTCCTCCTTCCAGGACATACTGTCATTGTTTAGAAGCTGAGAAACCCATTTAAATCTATTTGGTCTCCTCTTTCCAGTAGGCCTCCTCAACCATCCCCGGGGTATCCACGGGTCACGCCATATGCGAATCAAATTTCCTGATCCCACCCTCCAACACACTCCTTTCTTCAACAACTCCAAACCATGGACAATAGCCTTCCAAGTGATTGATTGATTAACCGGAAAAGCTGTATCCAATAGATCTCCATTAGGGTAGTACTTGGCCTTGAGCACACGCGCACATAAGCTGTCTGGTCTTTCAATTAGTCTCCAGGCCTGTCGAGCAAGCAAAGCTTGGTTGAACAATTTTATATCCCGGAAACCCAAACCTCCATCTCTCTTAGAATTTGTAAACTTGTCCCAAGCGATCCAATGTGTTTTCCTTTTGCCAGCCAGTTCACCCCACCAGTACTTGCGTATAGTCCTTGTCAGAGCCTCATGTAGTGGTCCTGGTAGAAGGAAGACACTCATGACGGGATAGCTTGTGCCACAGATTTAATGAGTACATCCTTTGCTCCTGCAGATAAACACTTCTCATCCCAAGCATTACATCTCTTGCCCAATCTTTCAGAAAGCGCCTGAAACCTCTCTGCTTTCATACGTCCTTCGGGTGTTGGCAAGCCCAAATATTTTGCTTCGAAAGCAACTTTATGAATATTCAGACATGTTTTAACCTCTTCTATCACCGCTGGATCATGCTGTGCATTGAACAGTATAGAACATTTGTCAAAATTTATTGATTGTCCAGTACCCCTTGAATACCTTTCCAGCGCCACTCTTACTCTTTCCGCTTGCATGCCATTTGCTCGAAAAAATAAGAGGCTGTCGTCAGCAAAAAGAAGATGTGAAATTACTGGAGCTCGCCTGCACACCTTCATACCTTCAATTCTCGAGTTTGTCATCTCTTCCTGTAATATCTTTGATAGACCATCAGCTACAAACAAGAATAAATATGGCGACAATGGATCACCTTGGCGTAGACCCCGGGTAGGTTGGAGGGTATCCAACAGGACACCATTGAAGCGAACGGTATAACGTACAGTGGAGACACACGCCATAATCCACTGTACCCATACTCGATGAAAGGCCAGCTTCACAAGAACATGTTCCAAATAGCTCCAATCCACACGGTCGTAAGCCTTGGCAAGATCCAGTTTGTATGCACAAAAATTACTCCTATCTGAATGATCTTGTTGTATTGCATGAATACACTCAAAGGCCAACAATGCATTGTCCGTGATCATCCTTCCCGGGATAAATGCACTTTGGCTGTCCGAAATAATATCATCAAGCAGCGGCCTCAGCCTGTTTACCAGACACTTGGAAACCACCTTGTAAATAACGTTGCACAGACTTATGGGACGGTAGTCCTTTAGAGTTTCAGGGTTCTAAATTTTCGGTATCAGGACAATAGCTGTATCATTAACCCCTTCAGGCATTCTTCTTTCCTCAAAAAATAGCTTTACTGCTTTTATCACATCTTCCTTCAGCGTTGCCCAATTTCTTTGAAAGAATCTAGCAGGAAAACCGTCCGGCCCTGGGGCTTTTAAAGGTCCAATTTGAAATAAAGCATTGCCTATTTCCTCATCCGTGAAAGCCTTGCATAGGGACTCATTCATCTCCTCAGTAATTCGCTGCTCAAAGAGATCAGAAACTTGCACCGGGCTGACCTGAGGGTCCTTCGTGTATAGTTCCTGGAAATATTCATTCACCATCTCTTTCATTCTATTCTCACTTGGTCTTCTACCCAATCACCCGAGGCCTCTTTTAATTTACGGATGCGGTTTCTCCTTGCTCGCCATGCTGCCCTCTGATGAAAAAATTTAGTGTTTCTGTCCCCTTCTCTGAGCCAATCCACTCTCGCCCTTTGCAGCCACAACATCTCTTCTCTATACAACAGTTCATTCATTTCTCTAATAGCTTCTCTTATAGCATTTCTGTCCACATCAGCAGCCTGCAATTCAGCCAATTCCTTCCTCTTTTCTTCTATCTCTCGCCTTACCGAACCAAACTTTTCTCTGCTCCACATTTTCAGGGACTTCAGCACATTTTTTAGGGCTACATTAATGTGCCCGAGGTCCCCCTGGGCATTTTCTCCCTTCCATGCTTGCTGAATATGCTCACCCAAAGAGCCATCCTTTCCCACATAATCTCATAGTAGAGTTGCTTGCCTCCATTTATGGCATCCATCACCTGTTGAACCTTCAACAAAAGTGGGCAATGATCAGAACAGGGAGAGGTTAAGTGAGTAATTGATGCATCAGAAAAACGATTTAACCAATCTTGAGAAGCAACTCCCCTGTCAAGGCGAACTTTTACGTTCCTTGCCCCGGTTTTTCGGTTGTCATACGTCCACGGGGTTCCTGAGAAACCCAAATCCTGTAACCCACAAAAATCAAGAGTTTCTCGAAACTCAGCCATCTGTTTCTCACCCCTTTTATTTTCCGAGAAATGTTCATATTGCCACATTGTTTCATTAAAATCTCCGACAACTACCCAAGGGTCAGTAGATCGAGTTTTTAGGCGCTGCAAAATTTCCCACATACGATGCCTGTCTTCTACTCGCAGTTCCCCATAAATGGAAGTAGCTCTCCAAGGAGCAGAAGACATGTCCTCGCGGACCGACACATCAATATAGCGATCATCAATAGTTAGAAGATCAACCTGAATGTTTTCATCCCAAAAAAGGGCCAGCCCACCACTGCAAGTTGTCGAATGAAAGATCTAAGATAAACAAGTTAAATTTTGGAGAGTTTTGGGGGGATGGGACCTGATACTGATAGTTGTTATGTGCATGTTCTGACTATGCAATGTGGTCACTACGGTCTACGGGTGCTCTTCGTTGAACTGACTCGCTGTTAAGTTCAGTAGGTCAGGCCCCCTCATGTTCTTCAAAGAGAATGGTATGCTTCTCTGGAGTCTGGAAAGAGTTATCATCGGTGTAAGAAGAGTTCCATGACAATGCAGTTGCCAATAAGCCAATGGTTCCTGGTATCAAACCAGACAAACTTTTTTGTTTTTGGCAAGGCTGGTTCTTTGAGGTTGTCCAGGCTTGGCTGAAAAGTCCAGGCTGCAAATTTGGGAAGTCCGTTAATGTTTGGGCTTGTTTTTCCTTTTTCATTGAAATATAATAGGGCTTCCACACCGCTACTGGCCCAGTCCATCTTAAGATCACCATGGGCCGCGGGTTGGAGCAAATTTACATCAGGGCCATAGGCCGTTTGTTTGCCCAATCTCTGACAAGCTGATTCTCCTGACAGAGTGATTTTTTTTATTTTTTTTACAATTTTACAAAAATAAATGCTCGTTTAGGAATTTTCAAAAGTATACCAATACAGTACCATCAAACATATACATCGACATGAAATCGTGCTACACAAAAATAAATACGACTGCACTTGGCCGACAGCTGGACTCTGCCTCTCCCCATTCCTCTCCCCCTCGGTGCTGTCGCGCCTGCCCTCGTATGGTCCTAGGGGTAGGTGAGGTGAGGGGGTCTGGTGGTGCGGGCGCATGGGCGGACCCAATGGGTAGTCCAGGTAGGCCCAGGACTACCCTAAATTTCAGCCCAAAATTTTTTTAGTACTTCTCAATTCTGGCCCAACTCAGCCCAACATCGAAACCCTACGCTGCTACGCATCAGTCCGCTCCAGCAGTCCAGTCCCGTCCGGCAGCCGTCCGTCCCTCGACCTGTTGCACTGCCTCCCGTGTGCAGCTCCTCCCTCCAGCAGTCCAGCGCGGCTCCTCCGTCGGTCTGTCCAGCAGGCAGCAGTCCAGCGTAGCAGCGCCTCCGGCGAGCGGCGACCCAGCCGGCAGCTCACCTCCCGTCCCAGCCCTGCCGCCTGGCCAGCGCCCAGTGGGGGTGCAGCGCGCCGGCGCCCGGCCGCGCGACGTCCGGCGTCCCCTGTGCGCGTCTGCGCGATGGCCGACGGGCGACGACCAACCACTGCTCCAGGGCTCCAAGCAGGTATGCAAATGCAATTACCGCAAAATCCCAAATGCTATTGCTAATTTTTGTCTAATCTTCTCCACTCATTCACTCATTCTTGCTTGGTTTGGTTCTTCTTCCCCAATCCCCACTAATTTCAGGCATGAAGAATGGAAGTATTGCACAGCTTTTTCGTAAACACGAAGAGAAGGAAAAGGCAAAGAAGATTGCTTCTTCTTCCCAACCAATTCCAGTAACAGTTGATGGGTTGTCTGAATCTGAAGATGAAGGAAAAATTGTGGATCCAGTTGTGGTTAATGGCTCAGGTTCAACCCTAGTTGTGGATGATGGTCCAGTTGATGTTGATGGGCAATCTATAATTGTGCTTCCAGTTGTGGATGAAGGGCATCAGGAACAAGCAGAACCACCTCCCATTCCAGTTGTGGATGAAGAGCAGCCCCTTGACGAGGAAGAAGCAGAACCATCTCCTCCTGTGTATGATGTTGATGCCCTTGAACATGATCCGGGCTTAAGAGTGCCAATTTCAAGCTTTGATGTCAATGATCAAGATGCAGCTAGAAGAGGATATATTCTAAAAGGTACATGCCAACCACATGCTCATGAGTTTCCAATCAGATCAATATATGGTAAAGATCGCCGTTTTAGTCTTCTTTGGTTTGCAACCTATCCTTGGATTGAATACAGTGTTGAAAAGGATGCTGCATTTTGCTTCGTATGTTACTTGTTTGGCAATGAAAGTGAAAAATTTGTTACTGGAGGTTGGAATAATTGGAATCTGGGAACTGTAGCTCTTGCCAAACATGGGAAATCAAAGGGACACAAGTTTGCTCAAGAGAAATTCAATTTATTTGTGAAAAAGGGTACGAAGATTGACATAGTTATTGAGAAGGTGTCACAAAAGGAGCACATTCTGTACAGGGCTAGGTTGACATATTCAATCAGATGTTTGAGGTTTCTTTTGCATCAAGGCTTGGCATGTCGTGGACATGATGAAAGTGAAGAGTCCAATAATAGAGGACACTTTCTTGAACTGTTGAAGTGGCTGGCAGGAAACAGTGAAGAGATTAACAGCTTGGTTTTGAAAAATGCTCCAGGTAACTGCATTTTGACCTCCCCTCGCATACAAAAGCAAATTATTAGATGTTGCTCTGAAGAAACCACTAGATACATAATTAAAGAACTTGGAGATGATCATTATGCAATTCTAGCTGATGAATGTAGTGATATATCACATAAAGAGCAGTTGGATGTTTGTTTGCGTTATGTTGATAAACTTGGAAGGGTAGTTGAGAGGTTCCTTGCTGTAGTTCATGTAGCTGGTACCACTTCCATGGAACTTAAAACAACAATTCGGTCATTACTTACTCGTCATCACTTGACAATTACTCAAATACGTGGACAAAGCTATGATGGGGCTAGTAACACAAAAGGGGATGTTAAAGGGCTGAAAACACTGAATATGAAAGATTCTCCTTCTGCATATTATGTGCATTGTTTTGCCCACCAACTACAGCTAGTTCTGGTTGGTGTTGCTAAGGGAAATGATGGATGTCATAATTTTTTTTGCTCAAGTTACCCGCTTGCTGAATATTGTTGGAGTTTCTTGCAAACGTCATGATATGCTTAGAGATGTTAGATCTCAAAAACTGAAGAAGGCACTTGATTTGGGTGAAATAGAAAGTGGGAGTGGTTTAAATCAAGAGATGGGATTGGCTAGGCCTGGTGACACTCGATGGGGTTCTCACTACAAAACTGTTCTGCATATCATTGACATGTATTCTACAATTCGGGAAGTACTTATCACTCTTGAAAATGATCGCACTCAAAGGGATGATTGGCCTAACATACATACTATGCTTAAATCTTTTGAGTCATTTGAGTTTGCTTTCAATGCACACTTGATATTTGTCATTCTTGGTTACACAAATGAGCTGTCTATCTCATTGCAAAAGAAAGACCAAGATATTGTTAATGCCATGGCACTTGTTGGTTTGGCAAAGAAAAGAATGCAACAAATGAGGTCTCATGGGTGGGAAGGTTTCTTAGCAAAGGTTACATCATTTTGCATCAAATACTCCATTGACATTGCTCCATTGGATGGTAAATATGAGCCTCATGGAAGATCTCCTCGGTTTTATCCGGAACAAACAATTGATGATCACTACAGAAGAGAAGTGTACATTGGTGTGATTGATAGAGTTCATCAAGAGCTTGAGAATCGATTTGATGAGGTTAGTATGGAGTTGCTTCTTTGTATGTCAGCTTTGAATCCCTCCAATTCATTTGCCTCTTTTGATGCACAAAAAGTACTTAGGCTTGCAACTTTTTATCCCAATGACTTCTCAAGTTCTCTCATGGAACTTGAACTGCAACTTGATAATTACATTGATGATGTGAGGGAGGATGATAGATTTCAAGGACTAAACACTCTTGGTGAGCTCTCTGTTAAGATGGTTCATACAACCAAACATGATCTGTATGGTAAGGTGTTCTTGATCATTAAATTGGCATTGGTTCTACCTATGGTAACAGCAAGTGTGGAAAGAGCATTCTCTGGATTGAATTTTGTGAAGAACAAAAATAGAAATCGTATGAGTGACAAGTTGTTGAATAATTGTTTGGTCACTTTTATTGAGCGTGACATTTTCTCTAATGTAAGTGACGATGCCATCATTCATACTTTCATGAACATGAGGAAGCGCAAAGCAAAAGCTTTAGACTAGTGGTACTGTAATATTATGTAAGACCTATATCATCATTTGAACCTTTTATGTTGTCATATATTCATGTTTCGAACTAATTTGTTGAGAAGAAACTATTATGAAACCTTTTAAATGAGTTATTGTATATTCGGTTGTTTTATACCGTTCTGCTATTTGGATTGTACCGTATTGGTTTTTGAATTTTTTATTCAGGACTACCCAATGTTCAAATCCTGGGTCCGCCACTGTGCGGGCGTGGTGCAGTGTCGTCGGGGGTGGTGTCGCTAAGACTCGTTGGGACGCAGATCCCGACGCCTGCGCCATCTGCTCGGCCTGCTGCGCCATCTGCTCCTTCAACGCCGGCTGAGTCCCGACAGGTGCCCCGCCTAGCTGGGAAGCTTCAATCTCCTCCGTCCTCTCTTCCGTCGCTTCGATGATGTCCTCAATGTCGAACATCACCGGAGACTTTGCCCCTGCACCCTCCTCGTTTGTTGTGGAATCCGGTGTGGCGCTGGAGGTGTAAACTACACAGAAATAGATTTATTAACCACATATCGTATCATGTGTATGCGTCAGGAGATAGAATGAGAGTCGTCACCTAGGGGTTGCTGAAAAACAAGTGGCTGCCAGAAAACAGGTGGCTGAGAAGGTGGTGGTGGCGAAGTATGTGCTGGTGAAGGGCCAGCCCAAGACGAAGGTCCCAGACCTGTCAGTATCGGTGACTCCCTGCAAGATTAGGTGTCACTCATCAACACACTACATCATCGTACAAATTAGAATGAATATAACAAGATGTATTTGTGGTGTAGAAAGCAAACGGTCGTGGAACATACGTCATTGGAGCCGACACAGTGATGGAGTACGGTGGCTGTGTACAACACAATGATGCCTGGTACGAACGACCAGTGGAGGCGGAGCTAGAGGATGACACGAAGTGGTGTGGAACCAGAGGAAGAGCAATGTCACCGCGGAAGTTCACCTCTAGACAAAACCTTGAGGTGGCCTCCTGACGAGGGCCTAAGTTGGGGCCCATCATGCAACGACTACCAAAAAGGGGAGTACAATATACATTCTGAGTACTTGGCGGCCCATACGACAAGTTCCTCCATCTCCGAGTACTAAGTGGTTCGCACGACTACATCTCCGTCCCCGACCAGCCCGGGAACCACACAACTACTTCTCTGTTTTCTGACCTCCGCCATGACTACCCGCTCGCACGACAAGTTTCCGCCTCCCGACTGCGCCAACTCGATTCGCACGAGCAGTCTCCACCCCCGACTAGGCCAATCTTCACGCCGAACAAGCCTCGGGCAGGGCCCACCTCCGGCGTGGCAAGTCCTCCGCGCACGCCCGCTCCCACAACGCCACGTAAGGCCTTTTTTCCCATGTCGAGTCGTACTGGCAGAGAACGCCCGGTGTCAGGAGGTGTGGGCACCCATTGCTTCCTGACACCACGAACGGCACAACACGTGCCGTCCCATCCTCACAGGGGCTCCATAGTCCCCCAGAAAGACACATATCTACGATGCTGCCGGGAATAGGAGCACGAAGTTGACATCCCACAGTGCCGAACTACTCGGAGATGAGCCCGGGGAGTCACCAACGCCTACTACTTGGAACCAACTATTCCCGGAAGCCCATGCAGTCAACAACAACTATGCTACAGTTCACAGCTGCTCCCATGTCTGGACGGCCGCCCAACGTGGGGACGGACATTCGACATTGTAACATAAAGTTTCATACTTTTTTACCCCTCTTTCCCATCCCCCTTGTGACTATAAAAGGGAGGGAAGTGGTCAGTAGAACGAGAGAGCACAACAAGCAACACCACACGTATGACTTCAGGCTACAAGAACCACTCCACACTCACACCAGGGACTTGGGCTCCGAAACCCTCTCCCGACTAGTTTGTAACCCCTACTACAAACATCCGGCATAAGAACACCACTCTTTCAGACTGGACGTAGGGTCTTGCGGACCCGAACCAGTATAATTCGCGTGTCTCTCGTGCCAACCATCCAGATTCCCACACACGATCGTAGAAATTTACCTGCCGGCGGTAACAAACCCCGACACCTCCAGCATCTTGTCGTACATCTGTTGGTGCTCCAGGGCTTCGATGACGAGTGCCCTCCCGTGCACGTTCGATGCCAACGCCTCGACCTCCGCGATCATGTTGTATTGTCCATATAATTAGTATGACATGCTATAATGGTAAGTAACTGAATAGAATCAAAGATGAACTTTACGCACAAACTTACCGTGTAGTTGAAATCTGATCGTGTCGGATGGAGTACGTGGCCGATGGAGCGGCCAACAGCTGCAGTGGCACGGCTGGAATGTGCGTCACACGCGTCCGAGTCCTCAGCAAATACCACTGCAGGTATGCTCTGAAGGCCGCATCGTTGTGGGGTCGCTACTCGTGGTCCGCGTGAGCCCAAACCACCCATTGTGCCCTAGTGGTAGAGCCCTTCTGCCACCATCTATTACAAATATAGTGAATTAGTCGATAATTTATATTACGTACACGAACAAAAACATAAAGAATTTGTAGTAACTTACTTGTGCACCGTAGCAGGCACGTTGTGAGTGACTGGTAGAGGTGACTCATGGTGCAGCCCGAACTGCCTCATCACCCGACGGACGTGGTACTTCTCGATGTAGATGTCATACACCAACGGCGTCGTTGTTATCCAGTACTACTGGTCTCGAAGGAACAAGGATGAGAGGCCGTCAGGTGCGCGCCCCGTGTAGGATCGATGGCCTATAGAAGGAGGGTTGAATATGGGCCTTCTTTTGATTTCTACAACAAGAAGTAAACCTTAACCTATATCTCTAGTGTTGCCCATCTAAAAAGGTTTCTTCCTACCAACTAAGCACACTAGCAACAAAGTTCCTTAGCAAGATATGCAACAAGCAAAGCAAACTAGAGGAAAACTAGAACAAAGGAACTTAAGAGCTGAAAGTAAATGCGTAAATAAGTGCAAGGAGGTAGAAAGAGTGGACACGAGACAACCGAATTTTTTCCCATGGTATCGAGAAGTTGACGCTTCTCCCTAATCCACGTTGGAGCACCCACAAAGAGTTTTGCTCCCCCTCAAGTCACTTAGACTTGAGTGCTCACTAAGAGTACCCGTTCTCCATCTCTGGAATGGTGGGTCTCAATCCATTTACACCAAGAACTTCTCGGGGCTCCCACAATCTCCAAGAGCTCACCAAGAACCCCAAAACACCGAGACCGTCTAGGAGCCATCAAACTCCAAGAGTAACAAGCTCACACACTTTCACTTGACCAATGCACTCAGCTACGCCATAGAAAGCACATTGAAACTCTTGATCACCAAGAAAGAATCCCTCTTGGCTAGGAAGATGAAATCCAAATGATCAAAGCACTAACTCTCCTTCTCCCTGGCTGCTGTAGTTCTTCAGAGTGGCAAAGGTAGCTCAAGAGACGCAGGGGGGTCTAATTTATAGGCCTAGCAAGGGAGGCTAGCCGTTAGAAAAGTCCTCTGAAAAGTAGTACCGTCGGATGAACCGACGGTTCCCCCTACGACAGCGTCGGTTCATCCGGTGTCTCTGTCTGAAGAAATATAGCCATTGAACCCAAACGCTGTACCACTTCATCCGACGCATGCACCGACGATGCATCGGTTTATCCGGTGCTGAAGCAACTTCACTCAAAACGTCTCTGCGTGAATTAGACATAGGCGCCGGATGAACCGCTGAGTATCTTCATGAGCGTCATTTCATTCGGTGCTGAAGCAAGTCCTCTTGGTGCGTCTCTGTATGATTTATATGCATGTGCCGGATGAACCGATGCTTGGACCGTCGCGTCATCCGGTGCTGAAGGCACTTGACTCCATTCCTTACTGTTACCAAACCCTAGGTCACCGGATGAACCGCTGATACTGCTGATACACCGTCGGTTCATCTGGTGGTGCTGTTTTCTTCTGAAACTTCCACATAGATCATCCGGTGCAACTAGAATTGATAGCGTCGGATCATCTGACGCGTCCTTTTCATTTCAACTCATCCAATTCAATCGCCTTTGAGTTTTCTTTCAATTATTTTGTTTCCAATGTGTTTCCATGAGTATCTTGAGCTGTTTAGTAACCAAGGAGCTTGATAGTGCATGAATATAGCATAGCATTTGGCATGGTCAAGCTACTATAGTGTGAACTCCTCTTAATAGTACGGTCAAACACTACAAACTAGCAAATCCAAGTGTCCTTCATCTCCTTGTGACACTTGGAACTAAGAATGTCCTTAGCCTTGTAGTCTTTGTCCATTGATCATCCATAATTTCAATTGAGGGGTCTCATTTCACTTATATCTCATGACAATAACCCAAGAATAAATCCGCTACAAAACAAATGTTAGTCACAAGTATATGGTTGTCATTTATCACCGAAACACACCCTTACCAAAGGTGCGGTGGGGCCTTTATGCTTACACTCCGCAATAGCCTCGGCTGAGTACGACGTCCAAATGACGTCAACATCCGTCATGGCGTCGATTTGCCTCACGAAGTCTCTATAGGACTTCCTGGTGTGGTCCCCAACCCAAAGAGAGCTGCATTAAGAAACCAAAAAGTTAGTGTTACGAACGAATAATTTGAGTGCAAATAAGGCAAGAAAATATAAGGCGACAATCATGACCTTCCACAGGCACCACAACGAACCCATGGTAGGGCAGTCGACGTCGTCGTGGCCAGCTGCCAGCCGTGCGTACAGATCCCGGTCGACGTAGGGCTGACCCATGGGAAGTCGCTCATACAACCAAAGCTGCAATAGTAGAGAACACCCGAGCAAGATCCCCTGGTTCCTCGATCCCTTCGACACGGATATGCACATTCCCCTATAGGTCACCGACAAAATAGCAGCGCCCCAGCTGATCTGGGACCTGGTCCAAGGGTACATCGGCAATCATTTGAGTGTAGAGGATCAGGTACCTGTTCACCGCGTCTCCCTGCGAGTCGCAGAACATGACGTAGCCGAACAACCACAACAGGTATGCCTCCAAGTGTCTGGTCATCGTCGGTGTCATCTCTCATGTAGTCGACCTGCACAAAAGTAGAAGAAATTGTTACGTTGCTTGCACATTTATGAAAACATAAGAAACTAAGAGATCGAGGTACGTACGTTGAACTGATGCAGCCACTTGGAGGTGGGTTCGACCGTGTTGATGAAGATCTCGGCGGGACCAATGGCACGCTCGTTCGGAACCATATGCGCGAACCAAGTAAGGATCTCGTCGCGTCACGTGGCGGAGACGTCAACCGCCTCCATTGTCTATCCCACACAGGGTAACCCAAGCAAGAGGGCCACATCTTGGAGAGTGATCATCATCTCTCCCATGGGGAGGTGGAACATCTGCGTCTCGGTCCACCACCGGTCTAGCAGCGCGCACAACAGCGGGTAGTTGAAGTCGAACCGTGTCATGCGATCCTGCTGACGAAACGCAAACCTCATGAAGTCCCCCTCAACTAACCGTGCGCGTAGCCTGGTCCACAAAACAAAATTGGCGTCAGTACAATTAACATTATTAACAAATATTACTAGATTAACTGTTTGAATAAATAGTGTATCGTATAACGTACTTCGGAATCCACCACCGGTGTAACAGCATCAAGTGCCCCAAGCCATGTGAACGTACAGTGTCAAGCTCTGTACCGTGAACAATTGAGTGGTATGACCGGTGCTACCTGTCGACTGCCTCGTCGAACAGCTTTGGGAGCACATACGGTGTAGAAGAAGGCGGGGGTGGAGGCTGTGTCATAGCTGCAAAAACCAATTACGAAAAATACGATAATAATATAAAAAGATCGATGCATCAATTTCTAAAGAAAATCTAATATTTCTGAATTATTTGTAACATTTCTAAAAAATATTCTAGTATTTCTAAAGAGAATCTGATATTTCTAAAGAAAATCTAATATTTCTAGTATTTCTTACATTTCTAAAAATTATTCTATTTTTTCTAAAGAGAATATGGTATTTCTAAAGAACATCTAGTATTTCTAAACTATTTCTAATATTTCTAAAAAATATTCTAGTTCTAAAGAGAACCTGGTATTTCTACAGCAAGTCTAGCATTTCTAAACTATTTCTAAAATTTCTAAAAATTATTCTAGTATTTGAGAATATGGTATTTCTAAAAAAATCTAGTATTTCTAAATTATTTCTAAAACTTATTTTACTATTTCTAAAGAGAATCTGGTATTTCTAAATAAAATCTAGTATTTCTAAAATAATTATACTATTTCTAATATTTCTAAAACTATATCTAAATTAAATCTAAACGTAATCCTAAACTATTTCTAAACTACTTTCACTAACCTAAATATATGTACTAAGATAGGTATATGAGTTAGATTACTATCTAACTCGAAGCGTAGATCTGACAGAGCTTCACTGCTACTGAAAATGATTGAATTGTGCCTTAGTGGGGGTGGGGCGGGGGGATTCCGCCTTCTTATAGTAGCGGGGCCGGAACCATCATTTGATATGGCGGTAGCAGACCAGCGTTGTCGCCGAGGCGGCAACCACCATTCCAAAGGGTGGTTCCGTGAGGCTTGCCCACCGCCGGGCCGCAACCACCGTTTGAAATGGCGGTTGTGTTAAGCGGGCCCACTAGCAGGTGAAGCCGCCGGCGGAAGCCCCTGCCGCCTTTTCAAACGGCGGTTGCACTGACCAACCGCTGTTTAAAAAGGCGGTTCTCACCTTTTCAAACGGTGTTCATGGTATAGTTTTGAAAAATTGTTAAACAAGTATTTATTTTTGTAAAATCATAAAAAAAATATAAAAAATATGACAAATTGAGGACGCTGAGAGAGACACCTTGGCAAGTGCATCTCTTCTCATGAAAAAAGACATAATGCCACCTCGAACTACTCTCTCTATTCCAAATCACGGTCTATCTTAATTTTATCAAGTTTATAGATAAATCTTTTGACCAAGTTTATAGATAAATATATTAACGTATAAATATACTATCAATATATGTTTATATGTGATTTTAATAAAACTAATTTGATGTTGTAGATATTTGTGCCTTTTTCTATAAACTTGATCAAAATTAGATAAGTTTGACTTATAAGAAAGCTAAAGTTATTTATAATTTCGAACCAACTGATAACAGGATCGTCTAAAAATTTATAAAAATACTTTAGTCATATCAAATCATAAAGACTCAATTATTCATTTGATTTAGTGGAGGACATATCTCGAAGCTGTATCGCAACTCGCAAGAGCTCACATGGAGTGACCAATATACTATGTATTTATGTTTTTCCTTTGAATGAATCGTAAATACATGACAAGCCATTAAACTTGCATCAAGTTCTCATTTGAATCACTTAACTTGCAAATAATACATACCACATCATCAAACTTGTACTCTTGTTCACTAGAGATTTTTTTTGGCAAACGGCACACATAGCATCATCAAACTTGCATCCATGTTCACCAGAGGTCCTTTTATTTTTCACATTTGATTGATCTGCCAGCTGGAGGTGATGACAAGGAATTTCATGACACTATTGAGAGTTGTGGGGTTAGCCCAAATTATGTTATAAAGGTTCACAATTCTTTTTGAGTCCACATCTCACAAAATTATGAAAATTACGAATTCACATACTAAAATTTAGTTCACACCTCATTGTAAATTGAGTTTGCAATGAATACATAGATTTACTTGTAGGTTTACACAAATTTCAACATAATTATATATTCAAAATTATCATCCTTCATTGTATAAATATGATAGCATTCTATCAGACGAAAAATATTATCCTTCACTATTTTGTCATTGCCCCAGCTGGCAGATCAATCAGACGTGGTTTAAAAAAAGACCTCCGGTGAGCATGGATGCAAGTTTGATGATGTGGTGTGCGCCATTTGCCGAAAAGAACCTTTGCTGAACAAGGTTACAAGTTTGATGATGTGATGCATACCATTTGCAAGTTAAGTCATTCGAGTGAGAATTTGGTGCAAGTTTAATGGCTTGCCATGCATTTTACTCAAGTTGTTTTGACATTGACAGTGTAGGGTCTTTTTCCTGCTTTCCTCATAGGCCTTAATCTTGAAGCAAACACCCAACCTAACAAAAAAGAAACTCCACAACCATCATCATGGGTCTGATCTTCAGCTTTATAACCACATGCTATAAAAATTTCCTAAGACACCACATGCATGTGGAGCTCGATCTGTCCCCAGCATGGCTCACCAACCCCATCGCCAAGTCTGCATGCTTTTCCCGTCATGTGCATGTCGCTTTTTTCACATAACATGCACTGTGAAATAGGAATGGACATGTATGATGTGCATCCCCCTCCCATGTTTGCAGCCTTGCAGGCACCTAATTCCTGTTAGTTTCAGCGAAAGTCGGCTCCTTATTGGCTAATGGGCTGATCAGGAGATCTGCTAGCCTCATTGGCTCCTCTGCTGCCACTTCCTAAACTAACTTAACCATGCCTACCTAGTGTAGTAGTGTTAGCTAGAAAACCTGATCGATGAGGAGACTTTGGCCAACACTAAAATCCAGCATCTGTAACCTGTCATGTCTTGCAGTCTTGGTGATTAATTCCTGATAAGTAACTGTGTGTGGCTCTGTTAGTCTTGTGCCTAACTTATTGTGACTGGCATGTAATCAGACAATCTGCTTCCTTATCTGAATGTCTCTTCAAGAAAGACAAATAACACCAAGCTGAGAATATATATGGTCAAGGATTCAGCTACCACCTCCAGTACTTTCTCCTCTAACAGAACTTTCAAGGTATAACTAGGCTACTAGCTAGACTGCCTTTATCAAGATCCAACTCTGCATATAGCTTGACTGTCTGACTCCCATTTGGTAGCTGGCGATCGATCGAACGGTGTAGAGACTAGATGTAGTGAACTGTTCCGGGTCAATGGCGACAAGGACGGCCTGGAAAAATGCTACTACTACGCAGATGGAGTTAAATGCCTCGCTCGCTTGACAGCGCCGTTGTCCTGCTTTGTGCTGTGATTGGGAAAGCCTAACGAAAGGTGACTAGCTGGCTGAGGAATGGAAGACGACCTCTGGCTGATTGGTCACTCCAGCCAGCATATATAGGATCGGAATTGATCTCATGTACAAATTACTATATGCTCTGCCCAGATGTGCTCCACTAGTACTGCATTATTGTGCATTCCGATGGCTAGTCAACTCGCTTGTTTGTCTGATGGCCCCTAGACGTGTAATTTGCAGTTGGTATATGCAGTACTATATGCCAAATGTCCGGTAGGTAGAATCTTCCTACCGACAGATTATTGCAACAGCTCTTTCACATACTACTTTTCATCGCTTAACCTAAGATGATATGCACGGCTACTGTTACCAATGTTGCTCACCTTGCTTGGACAGACCTAACAACAAGTTTTTTTTTTGGCAAACTTTTGTCGCAATTACTGAGAGAACTTGTTGACCTGAGAATTGATAGGACAGTGGAAATAATTTCTATCTGGACCTTAGTAAGTTGGTATGCATATATTTTCATCAGTATTTCAATGAATCTTCCATTAAATCATGCAGTGATGCAAATGTTTATTGGGATCCATGGATGGAAATGGTATCTGACGTGTGGGTGTCCGTAGCGACCGTGTCTGTTGCAGGTTTTAGCTGCCCTAGGTCGGTCCGCTGCGAAGGTGGTGGTGGTGTCGTGGTCTCTTTCCTTTTCTTGTCGTTCGGGTTGTTTTCCTGCTGTATCGCGCTCTAGAGGCTCTTCTAGAGTCGCGTTTTGTAAACTTCTACTCTCTTAATGAAAAACGTGCTTTGCACGTCTTAAAAAAGAGTTACTTCCCCAAAGGAAAAGAGCTTGTTGGCACAACTGCAAATTAGTACTAACTCCGTTTCAAAATTATAAGTCATTCACAATTTTTAAGAGAGTCAAATCATTTTATATTTGATCAAAATTATAGAGAGGATCACCAGGTTTTATGGCATTGAATAGATATACTATGAAAAATATATTTAATAAAAACTAATGATACCTATCTTATATCATGAATGTTAGTCCTTCATTATTTAAATTTGATCGAATTTGAAATGTTGTGACTCTTCAAGTTGGAATTACTTACAATTCGGAAGGAAGATGTGGGACAGGTCAACAATGTCAGCGTGTCACACACGTGAAATATACTCCAAGCGGTAGGTCTTTATTAACAAAGCCCAACAGTCACCGACGAAGCTTCGTTCGTGGCTGATTAGAAGTAGCACACCGTGGCTGGGTTAACAAGCAACTAGTAGTAACCGACATGTTAGCTGTTACACGCCATGCGCGCATGTGCTTCTTCCATCTTCCTTGGCCAAGACTCGAAACGCGACAGGAGGACAACAAACACCAAACGTTATGTTACAATATGCCCTGCTCAGCCAACAGCCGTCAAAACCCCATGTGTGTGCATTGTGCATTGATATCCGCACATCACTTCACCCACTACAACAACAAAAAAATATTATATGAAGAGGCCAAGGTGCGGATGTGATGAACTGATCAACTGTATAAGCCATGCCATGTATTGTGAGAGAATTTAAGACAAAGTATATTGAACTTATAAGTTATGTTTTTATCCGAATTATGATTTTTGATTTTCGCTAACACAAACAACCTGGTTCTCCTCTTATTGTTTGTGATTTGTAGTGTGGACAGTGGATGCTGTTATCTCAACAACTAACAATAAATAAGTTAGTTGTATAACCGTATATGTCTATATATCTTAGTAGCTTTTTTTTATTCGGAAAAAGTATCCTAGTGTCAACTGTCACGGGGCTTAAAGATGGCGACATGCACGAAATATCCGCGTACCCGCGGATACCAAACCCGATAGGCGCAGATGATGATCTAGGTTTGTGCCCGCGGGCGCGAGCGCGGGCACGACTCTAAACCCGCGGATACTCTGCTAACAGATTTGCAAAAATGGTATCCGCGCCCGCAAATCCGCTAAACCCGTTAAGACTGTGACATGTGGATCCTAGTAGTTAGAAGTATATATTTACATGTGTTGTGCAAGACTTTATTAGCACAATAATTTTGGTCTGTAATTTGTTGCATTTGCATACTTGGCATTTGTTATCTCTCAATTATTTTGTATTGAAATGTGTGTTGAACTTCTGCTGGAGCTCCTTGCATGTTTTGATTACAGGCATGCCCGCGGGTATCCGCTATCCGCGGATTGCGGGCGCGGATGTGGCTATGTGCCCGTTGCGGATAGCGGGTGCGGGCGCGGGCACGGGTTCCAGCATGCGGGTGCGGATTTATGTAGGCAGTATCGGCGCCGATACTACCCATTGCCATCCCTAGGGCTCACAATTGAAGTGGTAAAGTCCACTGGCTAGAGAGCTCCCACCCAAGGTTCATATCCTGGGTGATACACTATTTAAAATTTGTACTGTAGGTATTCTCCTAATGTTTTCTTCAAAAAAATTATCTTAGTAGTTGTTTGGTGGCGTTTCCGCACTTCTTTGCACATTAGAGTCTAAGGTGTGTGCTAAACGTCTCTGTGTGCCAACCAATGTCCATCCTACCCTGCTCTCACCTTAAACTCTAATGTGGGAAAAAACTGCTCTCACCCCCTCCGCTCTCGATACGCCTACCCTGCTCATTACACATTGTTCCTCTCTGTTCACCGTCTAATCGATCTCTTCATGAAACAACCGTTCTGATTGCTTGCCTGGCTTAGCGCCTCCCTGCTCCCCTCGTTTCCTTGCTCAACACCCTCCACATCCTCTGTGCGATGGTTGAGCTCGATTCACAGGCAGCCGAGTTCGATTAACAAAAGGAGATGCTAGGTTGTTGAGATGAACTTGATTCGTGAGTAGTGGCAGCGGTTAATCTTGGAACTCTCTATCGTCCTAGGGTTGTCCTCTAACATTTTTCTCATTCTCCGCCGTGTGCGATCTACGGCTCGTCACCTAGAGTATGAACCATAATAAACGCCACAGAACAGGTTGGAGGGGCTAGAGCGACGTGGAATTGGTTTGGAAGTTACTTCCAAATACGCTTTTAATTAACTATGTAATTCTTACATGAATGGGTCAAGAAAAAAAATGTTATACGTTACTCGTCGAAGATTTGAAACGTTATCAAATGGTTTGTTATATTAGTTATCTAATTCCCACGTGAATGATTGAGAAGAAAAATATTATACGTTACATGTCGAGTTTTTTTATATGGCGGGAACTATATTTCTGTACGTAAAAGATTATTATTATTATTATTATTAAGAAGTTGATCATGTAAATTATCATTTGTTCCTATTTACATTATATCAATATTTCAAGCCGAAAACTACGATATTTTAACACTTCCACTTTCGCTGTATTGCTGTGCTGTGTTTTTTTCGAACTTTCGATCGCCTAAAACCAAAAACCGGTTACGGGATACCTGGTGTACGAGCCGACGAGGGGGAGGGTGAAAACGAAATGGAGACGCATGACTGGAAAGGATGCCTTTTGCTGTCTTTCCTTTTACGTCAGCCGGCGAAGAACTACTTCTCAGTTCTCCCCGCCCCCTCTCATCATTCTCAGATCTCCCTCCCTCCCTCTTCTCCCACCCTCCCTCCCTTCCTCTCTTTCAATCCTGTTCCTGTCCACCTCACCGTCATCGCATTCCACCGCTCTCCCTCGCGGATCCCGCCGCCCCTTCGTCGCCGGTGTTCCTGCCTCCCTGCGTCCGCGGTCCCGGAAGCGGCTGCCGGGTCTTGTGGCGGGAGTCGAGCCCGCCGCCTCCGGTGGGTGGGTTTGCCGGATGGTTATTACCTCCTGATCCATCCGGAGCCCGGATCCGCCTCAAAGACCCCGCCTTTGTGGGTTTTCCGCGCCATGCTGGAGGGTTTGGCGCGTCGGCGGTGAGGCGGGGGCGGGCCTCTGGTTTAGTTCTTGCGTCGGACTATTCCGGAGATGCTTCGAGGAACGGGGCACGGCGGCGGCGATGCGCGGAGGCGAGCACTGGAGCACCGCCGCTCGGCGCGGCGGCGGCTTCCGGGGTGGATCTGGTGGCTCCTCGGGATTTTCCTCCTCGTCGGGCTCATGCTCTTCGTCCTGCACCATAACCAGAAGGAGCAGTTCCGGCCGCCCGTCGTGGTGAGTACCGCAAATCTGGCTTCGTGTAGCTTTCAGACTGCTTAATTCTGCGAGATCTTCCGAAAGATCGCTGCTTTTATTGTTATGGCTGAAGAATTGTGGAGAAATTCCATGCTCTTTAAGTGATTCTATATTTTCGCCACCTGCTTCTGCTTAGTGGATCTCGATTAGCACAACAATTTGAGATCTTTTGAATGTGTGTGTAGAATGTTCATGTTTTCATGTTGTAGACCTGTTGTTATACGAAATGAACACTATCAGCATTTGTAGAGAACAATATTTCTGCATTAGTATGCAAGTATGGGTGGGTGGTAGCTGTTGAGAATTACAGTTGAATTTTTCGGCTTAGATCTTTATTGCCATATTTCAGTATAGATCCTTTGAAGGCTATAGTCTCTAGTCAGCCAGACAGCCACTTTGCTATTTTATGGAAATCTTAGCTGCCACATACCACTTTGTTGATGGTAGAAAGTGTTTTTGGCTATTCATGAGTGGTTGTTAGAAATGGCAAACATGGTAAGCAATTTTAGTAGTTGGTGTGGCATGATAGATAGGATGCCCCTGGACAGTTTTGGTGATCTGTTCAAGTACTTAGGTAGTGTGTCCTTCTCACAAGGTGGTTTCCCATCGTCCCTGTTGATAGCAATTAACAAATACTATCCACGTACTAGGAATATGATTGCTTTCTTCTCAGCTGGGCGGACAACATGTAACGGAGAAGATCTAATCAGTATTGTACGCCAATACTAAATACTAAAATATGATGTCATACTTTGATAAATGCAATTGATTATTCAGGGGCTTCTTGTCGTACATGTATACTTCTAAATGTATGGCATTTGGCAATCATCATGATACTCATAATTTCCTTTTATTCTCTTTTGGCGTCAAGCGACTTCCAGTAATGCTTAAGCCTCGCTCCCTAGTTGTATTCCTGTATGTTTTCTGAAATGCAAGTTTCATGGCTTTTATCTGTATTATTTCAATTAAATTGCACGGATTTGAACCACTGCAATGAATTGCCTATGGTAGCAACATGTGCTGCCTGTGATACCTGCATAATACCAGCTCCTTGGAACTACACAATGAAAGCACTCTTTTCTTTAATTGAAGATTTGAAAATGCCGAAGAGATAAAATCATTAATAGAACATGGTACTGTTGATGTATATGAGGCTGTTTATGATTCAAGCTTATTGGTATATGTTTCCTTTCAGGCAAGTCAGATTTTGTATAATTAAAATTGACAATCTGAATATGGATTCTTTGGGCAGAATGATATAAGGGCTACTTGAAAACATCAAAATTGATTAGGTATTTTGTTGATCTAATCTGTAGTTCCGTTAATTTTAGCTTCAAGGAAGGATTAAGTTCTATTGTGCTGCCAATATTTACTGGTAGTTGCCTAGCCAAGGGTGTATATTAGCATGACCCTCGTAAGGAAGGTTTCTATATTTGTTCTCTTGGTGTGACCTAGTGCATGATAATCGTAACAGAAAATTCAGTTTCTTGTGATATGAAGAGCAAAATGAATCTTAAGCATGAATTGTATGGTCATTATGAATGACTATAATATTATAGGAAAGGCTTGTATCCTCTGCAGTGGCATGTGAATAAAAGGAAGATGATAATTGAACGTGCCATTAAAAAATAAATAATTAGCTTAGATAGCCCTGCTCATTTTAGGACCATCTAACGGTAGATAGAATCATCTCATCATCTGAATAGCTGATGAGGTATTGAGTGTTGCCGCCCTGAAATCTAGAATTTCTCTTGGTTGACGTTATAAATCAATCTAAAGTTCTGGTCATTTATTGCTTTTAACTTCTGAACTCAGTTTTATGCTATTATCTCGAGAACTACATGCTGTCATCATGTGAAAAAATAGGAAGTATGATATCAAGTTATAACAGTTCCTACTATTCTATTTATAGAGAAGTACTTTTCCATTCTTAAGGCAATCTTTTAACACGTCAGGTAATTCACAACTACTGCAAATAAAATGGAGACAGAAATCTGTTGGGGGTGTGACTAGAAGTTTTTTCTTACTTGAATAGTTTGATAGAAGATAAGACCCAGCTCTTGAATGTCGTCGAACATTTGCAAGCATGTAGCTAGTTCATCTTGGATTAATTTGAATTCTAATTCTTTAATGCTGTTATGCTGGAGGTGATTTTACTTAAATGAACCTCACCAGTTCACTCACTTAATGATGTCCAGTGATGATACTATGAGAATGGACTGGTACAAACTTTTTCATACCAATGGATCGTAGACTCGTAGTTGAAAGACTGAGCTCCTTTTCTTCTTGAATTCTATTACATCAAATACGTTTTGTACAGTTATTAATTGGCTACTCTTCTGTAAGCAAAAGTCACTGTTCCATTTATGAATCTTGTCCCTGTTCTTGCTTTCTAATGTTTTTCTTTTTAACTTATTTCAGGATAATGGTTCAGCAATCGAGGAAGTCCCTCATGAGAAGGTGAATTTCACCGAAGAGCTTTTGAGCAGCACATCATTTGCTCGACAGTTAGCGGATCAGATGACTTTAGCAAAGGCATACGTCATCCTTGCAAAAGAGCATGGCAATCTTCAGCTTGCATGGGAGCTTAGTTCGCAGATAAGGAATTGTCAAAGATTGCTATCTGAAGGGGCAGTTAGTGGGAGAGCAATTACTCAAGAGGAAGCCCATCCTATAATAAGCCGGCTAGCACGGTTAATATACAAGGCACAGGACGCTCACTATGATATCAGCACAACAATAGTGACATTGAAGAGCCATGCCCTTGCACTAGAGGAGCGTGCAAAGGCAGCAATTGTTCAGAGTGCTGAGTTTGGTCAGTTAGCAGCAGAATCTTTTCCCAAAAGTCTGCACTGCTTAACTGTGAAACTGACAGAAGAGTGGCTTCGGAACCCGAAGCATAGGAGTCGCTCAGAGGAGCAGCGGAATTCCACAAGATTGGTGGACAATAATCTGTATCATTTCTGTATATTCTCTGATAATGTTCTGGCCACTTCAGTTGTTGTCAATTCTACAGTCTCCAATGCAAATCACCCTCAACAGCTTGTGTTCCATGTGGTTACCGACAGGATCCACTTTGGTGCAATGTCTACTTGGTTCCTCATAAATGACTTCAAAGGTTGCACTGTTGAAGTCCGCTGCATAGATGAGTTCTCATGGTTGAATGCTTCTTCATCTCCTCTGGTCAGGCAGCTATCTGAGGTGGAAACTCAGGGTTACTACTACTCGGCTGGTTCAAAAAATCCTGAAAGAGAAATAAAATTCCATAATCCAAAGTTTGTTTCGCTGCTGAACCATTTACGGTTCTACCTTCCTCAGATACTCCCCAACTTGGAGAAAGTGGTGTTTCTCGATGATGATGTTGTGGTGCTGAAGGACCTGACACAGCTGTTCTCCATAGAGTTGCATGGCAATGTCATTGGAGCAGTGGAAACTTGTTTAGAGTCATTTCATCGGTATCACAAGTATCTCAATTTTTCGCACCCAACCATCAGCTCCAAGATTGATCCACATACTTGTGGATGGGCTTTTGGAATGAACATCTTTGACTTGATAGCTTGGAAGAAGGAAAACGCTACATCACTTTACCATTATTGGCAAGAGCAAAATTCTGACCTATTGCTCTGGAGGACTGGAACGCTTCCTGCAGGCCTTTTGACATTTTATGGCCTGATGGAGCCCCTAGACCGCAGATGGCATGTCTTGGGTCTGGGGTATGACGTAGACATAGATGTTCGGTTGATTGAGAGTGCTGCTGTTGTGCACTATAATGGAAACATGAAACCCTGGCTGAAGTTGGCTATTCGCCGTTACAAGTACATATGGGAGCGGTATGTGAATTTCTCGCACCCGTATGTTAGAGAGTGTATGTTACATTAGAAAGTCTGCAAATCTCTGTATGTTCTTGCATGCCACTGAAGCTGTATCTGTATGCTTCAGTGTCTTCACATGAGTCTTGCTTTTGAGCACCTTATGTGAGGGTTGTTTCAGAGAGGTAGAATATATACTCAAGGGACAGCATCAAAGAAGTCAACTGTTAAAGTTTTCTTTTTGGGTTGGGGGAAGATTCATTTTGAGATGAAAATAATTCCTTTGCAGATTTTTACATACAATTTGGACTGGAAGTTTTAGCAGTCTAACCAGATACATCTGGATAGATATTGTAAAAGAGATACAGTTGTTGGATCAATGGGCCAATTTTTTGAGATGTTAGGAAATGTCATTTGCCAGTTCAGCTGTGCAGGGTCACTGGTGCTGCATTCTTTTCATAGTATATTGTTTTATACTGGTGAAGAAGGTTCTTTCCTCCTCTGTATAAATAGCTGTTTTATACTCCTTAGACAATATGAACTCAGTTGAAACTGGAGAAAGGAATTTGAAATCATTGTGATGTGCTGAACATGAGGTGGTGTTTTCTTATGTTGAAACGAGGGGATTTTATTGTGATGATCGTCTTAACCTAGGTATGAGTTCTGAGTTCCAAAGAGATAGGGAATGAGCTTCATCTGAGTAGTAGCGAGGTGGCAAATATACTACCTATTGGTTTCACCATTTGCTCTTGTTGCAAAGTAATGAAAAGATGACCAGGGGAAGTGCATGTAGGTAGATCCAGATCTGAACGACAGATTAAGCGACAAGTGGAAAAGGGACTCCCTTTTCATGTGCTGTCTGCAACTGCAATGCGATGCATGCGTGCATCAAGATGAAGGGCAAGACGTCTCATGCGACACCGAGGGCAGCTCCGTACCTGGGGACTGCTTCAGGTGTCTCCGCTTTTGTTTTTGCAATTGCAACCAATCGAACATGAATGCTGAATGCTATCATCCTGCCATTTGATGTTAAATAGTACTCCCTCCGTCTCAGAAAAGAAAGAGTGTCGCTAGAAAACTGTGTTTGTCTCACAGACACGCTTTCCGGACGACACTCTTTCTGGGACGGAGGGAGTAACTTCTAAAGATTCTTAAAAAAGACTTTTTTTTTAATGTTCTTTCATTTTTTTCAACAAATTCCAAAGATCCGGTCGTTGGAAGTTTGGTATTTGAATCTGTAGCAACTAGCAAGTAGCATCATTCAGTAAAATCGAGGCGCATCGCGGTTGCCGTTTGGAGGACTCTAGGAGACGATATTGCGATCAAGGGTTAGTCAAGAGAGTTGGCCTGGTTTGTTTGTGTCCATTCAAGTTATCTAAGCCATCAATCACCATTCTTGTGGCCCGACAGCCGCCATATGCATTTTCAGCATTGTATAGATATCATGTTGACGGTATGGATGCCAGGAAGCAACTGAAACATGGCCATTCAAAAGCACCAGTTGCTATAACTGACACTACTGAAGGGAACTTGTTAAAATATGCAAAAGGTTCAACCTACTCAAGGTTAAAATATGCCACGCCCCATATCTTCAGTTTGTTCTACTCATCAGCAGTGGTAGAAGGAGAAAGGAAGGCAGGAAGCTTCCGTAGTCCTCCTCTTTGTCGGCACCTCTGTTGGTGAGCACCAGTTGCAACAATCGCAGTCCAACGGAGTGTGGTGTTGCAGTTGCGGTACTGAACACATGGATGTACGGCAAGTGCATCCCAACGGCGTATTTTCATTTTATTTTTCTCCTCCGTTTTGTTAAGACGTCGTTCTCCTGTAACAGCACGAAGGATAGCAGCTGCCTTTCCCTTTTCTTTTCTTTTCGTATTTCTCCCCACGTGGATTGTGAAGTCTAGTCGGATCCAACAACAATAGCAGCTCGCGTGTCGGTTGCATCCATGGAATTCAGAAACCATATTGGACAGGACATTTGTTTCCTGATGACTGATGCACGCCAGAGTTTTTAAGTTTCAACAACCTAGATCACTAGCTATCGGATGTATTTGCTTTCGGCCGTCCGAATTCAGCCAAATACTGCCAACAAGAGGTGAATTTCAGCATGATATTGTTTAATTGACCTAGCTACTAGTTCTGAAACCTGTAGTTCTTGACGGGTTTGAGATCAACAAAAAATAGCATTCAGGCGATGTAATTTCTCGGTAATTTAACAATTATATTACTCACAATTGATTTCAACAAAGTTCTTCTAAGGTGTTCAGGCAATCCCTCAGTCAACGTCTAGTCATGATAAAATCCCATGCATCAAGTTTTGGCCCATCAATTTTTTTTCCTTCTACGAGAATGAATTCCTCAGTAAACATGCAATTACTCATTACTAATCACACCAATTGGACAAGGAATATTTTGTTACTGAGTCATCTACTGCTGAATGTAAAAATTTCTCTTGCGCCACATCGTAGCAAGCCCTCTCTAGAATTGTGCCTTTACCAGGAAATGCTACAAGGCACATCAAGACAGAGAGCTGGCTACAACTCTCATTCAGCTTTATTTCTCTCCAGTCCACAAATGGTAACTAACTGCATGTTTTCAAAAAAGTATTCACAAAATACTTCTTCCATGAGGATGATCAATTATCATCACCACTAGCTGTCCTGTCCAAAAGGAAACTTTCCATTTTATGCTCATTTTAGTGTGCTGGCAACGTAAGCTCCAACCATTTAACCAATGAGTGCAACCAGCTTTTTTGGAAAAAAGGTGGCCACAATGGTTCCATTGTCAACGCACAATCGCCCCAGTCTTGATAGATGAGGAGATACAACAGAGTGAAGATTTGGATTCCAACTCCATATCTAGAAACAGTGAAACACAATTATCAAATAAAATAAACATGCAGTGATTGTACAGAAACACACATTCTGAGACTGTGCAACATGTGCCTACTGCCCACCAGAAAAGGTCCTTGCAGCCATTGTGCCCTTCATAGATGGACACTGTGAAGCTTTGATTGCCCTACATAGTACATGAGTTATGGGATACAACACATTGCTGCCCCCTGAACCTGATAGGCTCCAACTTGTTTGTTGGAATCCACTTGGTTTCAGTCTTTCAGATGCAGTCCCTAAAGATAGGTGTATGCCCACCAACCCTTTCTGGTTAAGTTTTTCAGTCACCTATATGAAAAGACCAGCTCTTCACTTGCATGACAGAAAAGATGTGTCACATCACATGGTGATTGGTGAAGGCGAAGCTTGCTTAATCTTTCAACCAACTGAATACGCATGGCAGATTATTGAAAAGAATAAGCTTTGCTTAATCTTTCAACTAACTGATATTCAGTTATGGATGCACACAGATCTTGAAGAGTTGAGATCCTCCTCCAGCTCCAACATGTAGCAGCACCAGATCTGTTCCAGCTCATTGCCCAGCGATGATTGGCAGCTCTCTGTGCCCCTGGCACTGGCAGTAGCAAGATATGAGGTCTCACTGAAAAGTTGCTGCAGGTCTGCAACTCTGCAGATGGTCACAGCTCACACTTTCAGAGATGATTGGGGTTTGTGGGTGATGGCAATTAGTTGCTTCAGATGTACTTTAACCGGGATGAGTAAACACTGACATGCACGTGACAAGAATGTGAAACTATGCTCGAATTGCTGTAAAACCATAGACCCCGGGCAGCAAGATGAATTCCACAACTTATATTTACCTGACGCCAGAAATATCTGACAGGCAAGAACTTTTATGAGAGATTCTGCCTGTAGGGCCTGAGTTATGAGAGATTCTGCCATTCTGGTGGTAATACAGTGCAAGATCTTTTTTTTTTGGAAATAAATCAGTGCGAGATCTTAAAAATCAAATCTTCCAAACATTCATAAAATGAGATTTGAGAAACCTATTAGGCAGCAATATGTCAAATAGATGATGCCAAACACCACGAGACACTATGTATTTCTCTTATTCCTGAGCACAAAAATGGTATGCGTCCTATTCCAAAATCACGTGTGTGTTTACAGATAGATAGTCAGAGAACAGCATTTTTATGGGCTACTACGAAGAGAGATGAATTGGAGCTGGTAAGAGCAGGATGAAGTAGGAGAAGCACAAACCATAGCGAAGAAAATTGACACAATGCCTAGTGGGACTGAATTGCTGATGATCTTGGAATTTTAGCAAACCAGGTGAACCTGATAGTGCAGGTAGGCAAAGATACAGCATAGCAGAAAACGAGGAAACATGGTTGAGGCCAAAAGGTAGCAAAAGCCTACCACAAGAGGAGTAACCTAGACGACTCTGCCTGCCTCTGCGGCCAGGATTCATCCATCCCCCTCACAAAGTCACAAGTGCAGGGTGAAAGTGAGGGGGGACGCCACATCCAAAGCTCCAAGCGCCCAACGACAAGTTGCACCCATGGTAGGCCCCCGCCGAGCTGGCAGCCATTTTCAACATGTGCGCCCGGCACAAATGACAATAGGGTCGCCGTCGGCCTGATTCCTTGGACAAGTATGCCGCCGGCGGCGGCGTATCACACTTCACCACCGCACCCTCTGAATATCCCCAAGGGCCAATGCCGCTGACACCCACCACACACCTCCCTTCACTGTCAATCTGATGGCACACCATGGCGTAACCGGGCTTCGGCTCCCATCAGGATTCAACAATGACAGATTGACATCCACAGCCTGAAGATCAGCAGTAGCTGCTGCGTAGTGTCACGGGATTGGAAGACATTTGGACTGCTGCTAGAGATGGCAAAGGACGGGAGTTACAGCAATCTGAATCATGGTAATTGCAATCGGATGCAACCATGTCGACAGGACTGGAGGTATTTACAGCTCTACCTACACTAAGGATCAGGAAATATGTACAATGGTGGACACTGCTACAGAACATACTGAATTCACAACTGTTGTTGGGCTGCTCAGACTTCATCCCAAGGTTTTAGTCTTTCAGAGTGATCTTGGTCTGAAGAGGCTGCTGAAGAGAAACCTAGTAGGCGACTCTTGCGCCGTTGACTTCGGGTGATCAGGGTGCCCTTTTACTTGAAGCACAGCCTGGCCTATCTCCTGCCGTATGGCTTCAAGCGTCTTCAGCTCGACCGAGCTCCCTGCTGTGTCACGAACATAGAAAGTGTTGAGGGCCTTGGTACCCCTTGTTGCAACTTCTGCTCTTGTGACTGTCAAACCATTCTCACGGAAAATGCGTGTTACATCTGACAACAGACCCACTCTGTCGCCTGTTGACAACTCTAACTTCAGGCCCTGCAAGGGTTACACAGTTACTAATTAATTTTCTGCTAAATAAACTGCTGGGAGAAAAAAAACGTGTATTCAGTAGTTCATCATGTGATCTGATACCTAACTTCAATTTATTATTGTACTTACATTAAATCGCATAACAGTAGGAAACGAACTGTAAGCACGGATGAGTTAATTGAGAACAACACACTCGTACAACGGAGGAAAACAGCATGTGCTCCATCAAGAAGAAAAGGACCCAAACATTGACAGTGACTCAACAATAAAGTGTGCAAGGCAATAAAAAATGCCAACACTCCAACCACAATTTTTACCTCCTACAGCAATGCATCACATCATAAAATTCAAGACTCTATCTCAACAACTAAATGCAGAAGTAGCATCAGTGTCCTTATGGAAGTAAAGGAAACAGCGAAAACAAAAGGAAAATAATCACACAAGTGCTGATATCCCCAATTACCTCGGATACTCTCCGTTCTATAGCTGCTTCAAGGCATTGGATGATTCGTTTTCTCTCGGCCTCTGAGTTGACAGGTGATCCATCGATGTGCCTTATATAATATTCCTGTTGAAACACGGTGTTATAGCAAACAAAAGTTTACGTCTATGTTTGGCAATAGGAATTAGGAGCTGAAATGTCATGGTGAGGTACCTGGTAAGCTTCAGGGCCCTCAGTATCCACACTCCCATGGTAAACCACATATTGCATATCTGTTAGAGTGCAAACTGTGTCGAAGAGAAGCTTTGGTCGATCCTTGCACCGCATTGTCACCACAGAATAATCTTTCTGAAGCCAATTAACAACCGAGACCATGGGCATGGAGTTGGGATCCACCCTATCCTTGTCATACCTTTCATAATCTCGATCCTCAAGCATCATTTGGTGCAGCCGTCGCTCTGTGTGGGTTATCCCCATTGCAACTGTTGTCTTGGCATCTCTACTCCTTCCCTTGAACACATTGCGAAGCCGCTCTTTGATTCTGCCAAGCCTATCTGCATCCAAAATTGCTAATCCAGACTTCCTATCAGTGACCTGGATGACTGCTGCTGCTCTTTCATTATGTGTCCACACCTCAGCATTCACCACGTTACAGTCCAGATTTGTGAGCACAGCGCTCACTTCAGAGAGAAGACCAGGTCTGTCAGTCCCAGTTAGCTCTATCAAGGTATAGTCGGAGGAAGGCTCGACTCCAATGGACCTCCTTCGTGAAGGAAGAAAGCAAGAGCCAGGTGCAATAGACTGCACGAAAAGATCGACAGATTAAGCAAACTGAAGACAACAGGAAAATAGCCAAACAATTATGGCAAGCAACCATTACCTTGTAAATGTAATCTTTTATCCCTTGAAGCACAGATTCGACCATTATCTTCTGCCCACTTTGATTCGTCACATTGAACACTGAAAGCACAAACTGAACAAGTTAGAAATCCCAACACCAATTTGATGCGAGGAGTTCAAAGGAATCATTGTGCAGTTCTTGTCCTACCATCCATGAACCATCCCCCGTCAGAGGATATGTAGGCTTTCTTAACAATGAGCTTGAGGTCGGTGAGAACCTGCACAACCTCCAACAGTATCCCATACTTGTTGGCGCTGTCCACCTGTGCCATTCAAACAAAAAACTGCTTTATATTATACTATTCAGCAACAAACAAGAATTACATTTAGTAACAATCCCTTGCTTTTCTAGGACTTACATGAATAATTGTAGCATTTTCAGATGACGAGTTGTCAATCGTGACCCTGAATTCGGGGGGAAATTATGAATAGTCCAGTTAGTAAAAATCAGCAATTACACTTCTCACGGTGATAAGAATAGTACTGCAGATGGAATTTCCTTTTCATCGGAAATGGTGATGAACCGGTTAGCACCTTGGAGGGTTCATCTTTTGGATGAACTTCTGGTACTCATCGTCACTATCCCAAGAAGAAGAGGAAGAGTCCCCATCTGCGAATGCAGCTGCAACAAGAAAAACACCCGCTCAAAATTCCAATCGAACCGCAGCCGCATCCACACGACGATTGAGGCACGCGGAAAGAAAAACAGCTAAAAAAATGGAATCCGTTCCAAAAAAAAAACGAGCATCAACTTCAAGAATTCAGTTTGCCGTGTCAGCAGGTGCCTCAATCAAATCATTAAACTCACTGAATCAGTAAAGGAAAAGAAGGGGCAAAAAAGATAGTAGAGCTTATCGATGTTTCCAAGAACCCCAAAATGGATGGATGGAACAAAAAGTCTGGAGCCCGCAAGGATTCCAGATAGGGAGCGCAAACAACCCGCGGACCGAAACCCATGGAAAGAAAGCGAGGGCGCCATGCCTCCGCCAAGAAAGGGGAAGCAACCACAACCAATCCCCCCGCCGCCGCCTCACCCAACCCAGCCCGACCCCAAGAAAGATAGATGGATGGAGCAGCTCTCTGCAGCAGGCTCCACAAACATACCCATGCTTGCTCGCGTGGTGATGATGGCGACGGTGATTGCCGCCAACCTTGCAAAGACTCAAGAACAGCCGCTGTAGGAAGGCGGAGGCCTGCTCCTCCGCTTTCTCTCACCACGGGTCCGGCCGGCGTGCTGGGCTTCACAGGAATGGTAACGGGCAGCAGCTGTAGCCTGTAGGCGCTGGCGCAGCCGCAGCACCAACCCCCCTTGGAGTTGGAAAGGCCAGGCCAGGCGGCTGGGATTCTCTGCCTTTTTCTCGAACGGGGAAACGCACACGCGCCCCAAAGCCCGAACCCAACCAACACGCTCCCCAGCTGTAGTCCTCTACTCATCGCAGCAGGAGCTGAGGTGGAGGTGGAGATATCCGGCGCGACGGCGGCTGGCTGCGGCGGCCCAGCTGTCAGTTACTCAGTATCGCGGTGGCCACGCGCCGCTCTGTTATTGGAAGCTGGTTCGGAGACGAAGAGGAGGGACGGGTGACGGGGTGAGACGAGGATTGGAAAGTGGTACGTTCTGAAATATTCGAATTTGTATATGTTAAAATGTAAATGTGATTATTCTAATTTGTGTCTGAGTACTAATAGAGATATTGAAATTGATGTATCCGAATTTATTTTTACTATTTTTCTCTATCCGAATCCATTTCTGTATTCGAAATAATTGTGCCTAGCTATCTTTTGTTTACATGTTCGTACTTTAATTTCTATCCCTTTAATGATTTTGTTCTTCTAAAATTGTCACTAAACGAATAAAAATTGCTATATGCAAATTGAGTAGATATTCAGATGCGAATTCGAACTATTCGTTTTGCATTCGCATTCGATTATATTCGAATCCGAATTCGTATCCGACAAAAAATGTGAATATCTAACTAAAAGTATTCGAATGGTATCCGTATCCGCGCCATTTCCAACCCTAGTGAGACTGTGATAGCCTATTGGAAATATTCAGCGTGGAAACATGAAAGTTGTTTAAAAATTAGAAAAAGTCAATTTTTGACCATCCAACTTTAGGTTAAGTTTGGTTTTGGTTATCAAACTTAAAACCGGAAATCTTTGACCATCTAACAGTCAAAACCGTTCAAATTTGGGCATCAAGCGGTTTTGATGAGTGGTTTTCAATTTATAATTTAGTCCTTAGATCTTAAAATGATCACTATTTTTTGCTCGTACTTCCGATTTAGGTGATTCTTGCGGTCACGCGTTCATAATGGTGAGCTTTATCTTTTCATATGTTATTTATACTATTCTATCACTATTGGTTATATTTTTTTTATGTTGTCGTGTAAAAATAATAATATAAGAAAAGTAAAATAAATAGTTACAAAATAACATGTACAACATTTTAAGAGATAAAGCTAATCGTTACGAACGCATGATTACAAGAATCACTTAAATAAGAGATATGAGAAATAAATAGTAATCATTTTAAGATCTAGGAACTATTTTAATCATTTTATTTATTGTTTAGTCCTATTATCTTAAAATGATTACTATTTTTTACTCATATCTCCGATTTAAGTGATTTTTATGGTCATGCGTTGGTAACGATGAGGTTTATATTTTAAAATGTTGTTTATATTATTTTGTAACTGTTTTTTACTTTTCATATATTGTTGTTTCTACACCACAACATAAGAATAATATAACAAATACTGATAAAAACAGTATAACTAACATCTGAAAAGATAAAGCTCGTCATTATGAATGTGTGACCACAAGAATCACCTATATCAGAAGTACGAGCAAAAATTAATAATTATTTTAAGATCTAAGGACTAAATTGTAAATAAAAAATGAAAACCACCCATCAAAACCGCCTGTTGGCTAAATTTGAATGGTTTTGACAATTGAATGGTCAAAGATTTCCGATTTTGGAGTTCGATGGCCAAAATCAAACTTACCTATAGTTGGATGATCAAAAATAGACTTTTTCCTTAAAAATTATACTCAGAAGTCTTTAATTTTTTCTAAAATGATTCATATTCATAATCCATTCGTGGATGTACTTGGTTACAAAAGTTGCAAACTCATTTTATAAAAATTCATATGAAAATAAGGGTAAGTACTACACGTGCACTAGAATACACATGTCCATAAATTTTGTCTTCTAATGCACATGCACTAAAAAAATGTCATTTTTTATGATTGTCTCTACATTGAGTTTGCATCTTAACTTTTGCAACAAAGTAGATATATAGATACATTATGAATGGGAATTGTTTCAGTTTTTTTAAACCTCAAAGTATGGTTTTAAAGGATTGTTCATGTTTTCACCAAGAAAGTGGTTTGCACTAAATATTTTCCCGAACCTCATATCCTGCTTCCTACTATGTCTTAGACCGGGTGCTAGTGATGACAATAACCGAGAGCTAAACAAACTCACCAGCTGCAGACAACAACCAATAGCTAAGCATGCACATTGGATGGAGAGTTACGCTTCCTTTCTTCTCTACAATCACAAGGGTTAGGGTTTCGGGGCTCGACGATCCTGAGCACCTACCCGAGCTTGGCGAGCTATAGCTCACAAATACAAGGTCGAATCAGCCGCAACCACCTCGTACCAGAGATGGAAAAAGCAGTAGCCTTAGGCTACGTCACGGCTCAATTCAGTCATTGGGTCTGCCACTGATTTGGGGGGTTTGGAATTGGGGGTTGTCACCAGTCAGGAGGCTCCAACTATAGGAGGCCCTTGGGTGGTAACGACGGATTATGGGTGGGACGGTGAGATGTTGTGGACAACTAGTGTGTATAGTTGTCCAAAATGTCTGCAGTCCAACAACCCACCTGTAAGTCTGATATTTTGGTCTAGTCCGAGCCCAGCAACCTTCGGGCTGTGCTCCCGGCTTGTTACCTCATGTCGGGCGTGGACCGTCACCCCAGCACGCCGGGCGGCTTGGCCCGTCCCGGCACGAAGTTAGCAGGCCGGCTCGCATAACCCACCCTCATATATAAGGAAGCAAAACTTCTTCCAAACCTTAACTCCCTCCTAGACTCCTCCTACACAACACCACCTCCTGAGTCCCTCTCCCCGTGACCCCCGACTCGCGAGACCGCGTCGTCACCTCCCTTCGGCCACCCTCCCCTCTTCTAATCCTCTCTCTGTCTCTTTCAACATCTCTTCGCCTGTGGAGAAAGCGACGACAAAGGTCGACGACGCCTATAGTTCGCCTTCCCTTCCGCCGATGCCGGTACCCTTGGCCCCTCCTCTCCTCCAGCACCAACGCCAGAGCTGCTACTTTCCTCCTCTCCTTCACAGGCGCCACCCCACCGAGCCAGCGACGTTGCGCGCTACCCCCTCCTACTGAGACGCCTCCCCCTCCATTGACAATGCTGCTACACCTTCCCTCCTCCACCGTCCTCCCTCGCTCGCGAGTGGCCGTGCCTGCTATGGCCCAAAGCTGGCCGTGCTTCACAGGCAACCTGGCACAGAAAACGGTTGGGCTGCCAGTGGAGCTTGTGGGCGAGCACAGCCCGACACGTTGTGCCGTAGGGCCAGGCCAGGCTCGGCACCTAGTTGGCCGGTCCATGCACGACCCGTGCCATGGTCGGGCATGGCGATTCAAATGAACATCTATACTTGTGGGCGAAGGAGGAGGCTGCTGGCAGTGTGAAAGTGAGCTCTCCAACAGAGTCGTGTCAAGCGGCAATGGTCGGTGGAACGAATCTATCGAGAATAAAAGCAACTCCAAGAGCCTCTATAAAAATCACTAGCTAAAATCCTGATTTGGCTAGTATATAAAATAAAATAGCTAGCAAAAAGTTGATGAAATCCAACAGACTAGCTAAAATCAACGGGGAAGGAGGAAGGGGAGGTGGGACCGGAAGGGCGCGAGAGAGGATAGCTAGCGAGACTGGCTAGCCAAAGATGACTAGCGAAGCCCCCGATTTAGCTAGCGAAGGATAGCGAGGGCAACTTTAGCTAGTCTGTTGGATTGAGTTTTTGGACAAATTTTCCATTTTTTACCTAGTCAAACCAAGATAGCTAGTCTCTTAGAGTGACTCTAAGGCTGGAGCCTGGAGTTGACTGGAGACGAGTGTGGTGACCGGCAGTAGCGGATCTGGCAGAGGTAAGAGTGGTGGATGGTGGGAGCCAGACACAGGGTTTTCATTCCCGTTGGGAACCTGCTCGGTAACCACGGTTACCGGTCCGGACCGGTAGCGGTACCGGCCGGTTCCCAACTACTCTAATTCAAAATTTTCAAATTTGCATTCAAAAAATTGAAAAATAAAAGAAAATTCGTAAAAATACTTCAAGGTGCGTAGAATTTAATGGTGTCAAAACTTTTCAAATATTAGTTAATTTAGTATTTTTTGCGGGCATCAAAAGTCGGTTGAAATTTTGATGCCCGCAAAATTACTAAATGCACTCATATTTGAAAAATTTTGACAGCATTAGATTCTATACACCTTGAAATATGTTTAGGAATTGTTATTTTACTTTTGAATTTAAATTTGAAAATATGTCAAATTCTTCATTGATTCACAACCGACCGGCTAACCGGTCTTACCGGTCGGTAAACCGGTGTTACCGGCTGATATACCGCTCGATCACTACCGTTAGACTGGGATTTGAATTTGGTTTTTTAAATTTGATCGATTTTAACTGGTATCCACGGTAACCACTCCGGTATACCGCTACCGGAGGCCGACGGTAGCAGCATACCGGTCGGGAAAAAAACCCTGACCAGACGCATGGACAAGCGGCCAGGGGCCAGGAGCTGCCACACCAGTCCGTCCATGAGGAAGTCGAAGATGACATCCTCCTCCTAGGGCATGGCGACTATGCGTCGCATATGCGACAAATAGCAAACCAACACACACCTGCGGACCCCACGTAGAGCCCACCTGTCAGCGACCGAACATGGCCCCACCTGTCAGTCGTTTTCCTCCCCTGCTGCCGCGCTTTGCCTCCTCCCTGCCGGTCCTCGAGCTCCCCGCCGGAGGGCGGCAGCGGCGGATGCAGCGGGGGGAGCCGCAGCAGATGGAGGAGGAGGGCAGCGCGGGGGATTCGTCCGACTCCTCTCCCGCTGCTTCCTTACCGAGCAGACGACGATGGCGATGGACGACGACGGTGGTGGTGGAAGGCGGTTAGGGTTCCGGTGAACCACTTTCTCCATTTCTTCTCCAACCCTGCGGCCTTAGAAGAGGCCGGCCGGGGGAGGTAGGTAGGCCAGGTGGTGGGAATGGTCATGGGGCGGCTTAGGGCCCTGGCGGCGGCCGGGCCAGGTCGGGGCGGGGGAGAGCTCGCGGCCGCCGGTGGAGGCGCTGGGTGAAGAAGAGCTTGCGGCCGCTGGTGGAGGCACTGTGTGGAGGAGAGCTCGCGGCGGCGGTGGGCCGGGGAAGAGGGTGGCGGGAGGGGGAGGAGGAGGCTGCCGCGGGCGCGGTAGGGTCTCACCGGAGCTCCGCGGCCACAACCGTGGAGCTCCGGTGAGACCCTACCACGCCCGCGCCGGTGGGAGCGCCAGGCGGCAGGGCGGCGGCGGAGGAAGAGGCCGGGGGAGGAGGAATGGAAGGAGGGGAGAAGGAAGAAGAGGTTAGTGGGTCTTGGGCCGTTTCCTAGTGGGCTGGTGGGCCACTGAAGGTGATGGTGGGGTTTTTTTGTTGCCTACAGTGATGCATAATCGTCCTCCTCCTCGGGCGCCTACGGACTTGCTCTTCACGTGATGCTTGTGAATCATGTCGCCTTCAGCGACCTATAACCGCAATCACACTCACCCGTTTGCTTCTCCTTGTTTGTTCCGTGGAATGCTATATGCTACCTAGCCCACCCCTCTCTCCATCGGATCCATGATTTGCGAAAGTTTGAGGAAGAACAACTGACAAACTCGAGAGAAATCCATCCAGTTCAGCGATGATGACTGTTCAATTGCTGGGCCCAGCAGAATGGCCAGGCCGAGTGCGACGGAACGACGACGACGGCTCATGCATATGGTGTAGCGTGTGAAAATTATTTGGGCTTCTTTATAAAAAATGATGTAGTGAGGGCTGGTGACATGGGCTTAAAATAGTCCACGGTCCATTTAGTGCATTACAGGCCGACCGGTTCAAACAAAAAGTTAGTCGGCGAAACCAAGCCAGCAGCCCAGAAAAACGGAATATATATATATATATATATATATATATATATATATATATATATATATATATATATATATATAGGTAACTACTATTCAACTCATAGTGTGGTGAATACTATTTAACACTCCGGCGGAGCTCCACCGGAGTTCGGTGAACATTGATGCAGCCGTAAATATGTATGCGACCGTAAATACCAAAGAAACCGTAAAATCTTTCCATAATAAAAATGTCCTCATTGTCGATGATTATGGTCCCAATCAATTTGACATTAAGGCCCCGTTTGGGAGGACTCCCGCCGGCTCCGGCTCCATCACTGTAGCACTACTGTAGCGCGGAGCCGGCGGAGCCACCCAAAACCAGCTCCACGGGCTCCTTGCTACAGGGTGCTTGTCAGTTAGAGAGGAGGGAGGGAAGGAGGTGGAGCTGCTTCACGCTACAGTGTGCTACAGGAGGTGGAGCCGCTTTGCTGGAGACGCTTGGAGCCCTCCCAAAGGGGGCCTAAATGGAGAGTTAGTCCACTTTCCTATTTGTATCCCTTGGTCCCTCCTAGCTCAGAACGATTATGGTGACGGCGACGCGACCAGATGCGTCGCAGCGACCTCTCTCTCATCGGCATCAGCAGCTGCGCACAACTCTATTCTGGCGATGGCGATGCGGCCACGTGCGTCGCAGCGGCCCCTCTCTCATCGGCATCTTGATATCAGCGGTTGCACATAGCTCGATTCTGGCGATGACGGCGGCGCACAGCTCGATTCTGGAGACGGCGATGCGGCCACGTGCGTCACAGCGGCCCCTCACTCATTGGCATCGTAGGCAGCTCACAACTCGATTCTAGCAACTGCAGCGTCACCAACACGGCCACATGCGTCACAACGGCTCCTTTCTCGTCAGCATCGGCGGCTGCGCACAACTCTACCATGCATCTACGCCATGGTGGACGTCCATGACCGGCAAATCCTCGAACAGGAGGAATCGGTATGTTATTGAATATCCTAGTGGCATACTGGCATGTAGCAGGTAGCAGCATCTCCGATGGCAATCCAAGTTGCTCGATCAAGACCCGTTTCATCTATCTTCCATTGTGTTACTATTACTCTATTTACTGTACTCTTGTAGTAATTATTTCTGCATTGTGTTACTATTACTTTGTCAAGATAGTTAGTAATTATCTCTCTCAGTATTTCCGTTTTTACTTCTGGCAACCTAGAAAGGAGTAAATGATCAGCCTATGATTTTTACTACCACCAATGAGAACAATGTAACGAGTGCACAACGTCCGATTTGATCCGGCCAAACAATTTGAATCACGCGAAATCTCTAGTATATGAACGCACCAAATGTCATTAGTATGATTCATGCGTGTAGATCTAAATACTGATTGTATTCATATGAAAATAAAAAAGGAGTCACCACAAAACCAGGGATCCACTTTTACTTCTCGCAAAGGAAAATAAGTAGATTGCTCAACAGTATGATTTTTAATAGTACCTCCGTTGATCCCACGAAACACTTTGAATCAAATTGACACCTCTAGCATATGGATAACAAAAATGCGTCTGCATGATTCATGATGTACATCTCAATACAGGTGTGTTCATTTGAAAATATGAAAATCGCGGTCAGCATCATTTTTACTATATTTATAAACAACTCCTTGAAAGATTATTTAAAACTACATTTATAAAGTTTCAAACTTATTCCGCTACCATTATTACTACCTTAAATGGAGAAACTATCCAATGTTTGTTTGCAATCATAAAATATTTCAAATCCAGCTACAACTGTACTCTCTCCTAAACAGTACTCCCAAATCTCGCTCATGCTAGCTGGTGCACATGGAAGCACTAACTGCCTCCTTAACTCCCTTTCTCTTTCTACAATTTGAGTTAATTGCTGCAGACCTCCGTGCATGCTAAAAAAGAATTTTGCATCCGCAAGTCAGTTCGTGGTCAAGGAGGATTAGCTTCCTATAGCCACACATGCAAATTGCAAAACGAAAGGAATAATGCTAGTGCAGACCATTTTACTACTCACGATTGAAATCAAGTAAATCTGCAGCTTGTTTGGGGTGGCTGGAGTTCTGGTGAGGCGCCGCTTGCACGTTGAAGGCGTAAGTCCGGCCAGCAATCAATATACCAATTAGTCATGCCCTTAAAATGGACATTAAAGCAGACATATAAATCTAATCAATCATAATTATTGCGTAGTTGACCAACGAATATTAAAACGGACGCGTGCTATAGATGGATACGATTTTTACTACCGCAGACAAAAACAAGTAATTACATGATTACTACGATTTTTACTTCACCGGAGCTCTGGCCAGGGTGGGCGGCGCGCGCTAAATAATATCCACCACGCAGCGTGATGAATATACATGTACATACTTTTTGTTTAGTCAAATTCAATATATATCATGAGATATGAAGGTAGGAGTAGTTACACGCGCGTGTAGAATGAATTTTCCATATATATATATATATATATATATATACCACGGAATAGCTTATTCTGTGGCCGGGCCATCTGACCAGCCACCCACTGAACCAGGTTGATGCTTCTGGTCCGACCGCGTCCGTTGCATGGGTGAGCTGCTAAAACACTCATTAATTATGGTGATTAAGGCAATTAAACACAGTAATTTGTTAGTTAATTGAGCATAATTAGTTGAGGAGAATTTTGAGTTCACGGTTTGTGGCGTGCATGCAGCTAGTGGTCTGGGTTACCAAGGTTTGTGTACACATGCTTGCATGCGTACGCGATTTTTTTTCATCTGGTATCCATATGTCTTGCATATATTCTAGTAAATAATTTTCCAAATTAAAATCTGGTAAAGATATTGACTTAGTTACCGAAAGGAGAGGTAGTATAGATTTACTGAATCACGTCCAAATACATATAGATTCTAGCAAATCAGTTCCAAATGCATAGATCCTAGTAAATCATTATAAAACATTCTCGTAAATCATACTCCCTTCATTTGGTAACTAAAACGTAAAAGCGGTACTACCTCGTAAATTTACTAGTTACTTTTTTCCGTAAATTTACTAGTACTAAAAAAGAGTCCATGCCTACTACCTCGTAAATGTAAATCCAGACAACTGTGATTTACAAGAATTTGGTTAATGATTACTTAACTTCATGACCTTTATATACCATTTTATTTTTATACTAATCTTGCAAATGATTTACTACAATGTATGCCCTCCATGTACAGTAATTTTGTACTGGTTGTTTTTTTACCAACATCCAAACGTAATAGAAAAAAATACATGCAAGTGTAAGATAAAACCAGACATATGTATGCTGCATGTGCAGGTGTTCTTGCGGCATGCAACCAGGCAAGGATTACGGATCACTAGTAGCATTTTTTAGAAGGAACATGTATTGATCTTAGCGCATTACACCGTTCTGTTTACAAACAGGACCTGAAAGAAAAGAAAAATTACAAAGAAGTTCGAAACTCCTGTTCATCTTCCTCGAAGCCTTCAACGGTCCGTTCGTCGCCGCCGTCGAAACCGCTTCCCACTCGTCGCCGGGCACCAGAGCCAAACTCCACAAAGTGGAGGCCGCAGAGGAGGGCTTACTGCTAGGCGAATCAGCCGAGTACGCTGCCTCCCAAGCGCATCGGCCAACTCCAGTACCCACGACGCATCCTTCGTTTCCATCGCCGGCAACCCGAGCAAAGCTCAGATTTCCTCCAAAGATCATCTTCCTTGACATTAACAGGGTCAACAACATCATCACCTGAAGAAGACGACGATGCGACGGCCCTCGACTCTTGGACAGGTCTCCCCAGCCTCTCCGTTGACGTCGGAGTAGATCGCCATCGGAGAACGGAAGAAGCTGGGAGAAATTATTTCTCTGCAACGTCGTCGCTTCCGCATCGCCGACGCCACCAGGAAAACCAAGCCGCAGAGGAACCACAATCCTCCGGCAAAACCTAACTCCACCGTCGAGCATCGGCAGCGAGCAAACCCTAGACCTAGACAGACTCGATTATGACTCGATCTACTAAAAAGAGGGACCCCCGCTCCCCTTACCACCGGCTAGAAGGCCGGAGATGAGGAGGAACGGGGGTCAAAACGGCAGCGACGGCGACTACAGGCGGTGGCGGCGGCGCGGAGGCCCCCCGAGTCGCCTCGAGGCGACGCGGGGGTCAGGGGCGTGGGGTCTCAGCTAGTAGCATTGACTGGCGGCTAATTAACGTGCCAACGAATGCTAATTACCAAGACGTGTTAATGAGACCCCGGAAAGAAAGCAAATGGACGGTAAGATGCCCGGCCACAGAATAAGTATTCTATGGCCGGCCATAGAATACCCGTTATATATATAGAGAGGGACACACACATACATATGGAAAAAGTCCATATCACTACCCTCAACTATCAACAAAGTTCACATAACCCCCTCAACTATTTTTGTGTTTAGTTAACCCCTTTGATTTCCTAAACCAGCTTACTTTACACCTTTAGCTCTAACATAAGCCGGTTTTGCTGACTTGGAGGAAATTTTGCTGAGTCAGAGATGGTGACAACACAATAAATAAAGAAGGTGCAGAAAATCTCCTCTACATCGGCCCAGCCCAGCCCAAGTTCTTCTCTGTTTGTTCTTGGGCGTCTCTGTCCGGGAGCCGCGTGTCTCGTCGCCGCCCACTGCGCCGCCGGTGTTCGGCTTGCTCGTGGCCGTCCAGCACCATCGGGTGTCGCACGTTGTCGCTGCCCACAACCACCGGAGGCCATGCCTCCCTTGCCCCTGTCGCCATGGCCATGGCATCTTCCAGACTATCATCATGGAGTGCTGCCGAGAGTTCGTCGCCTGCGAGGGGCCCGGCCACCGGGCCACGTACGGCTTCAGCTCTCCCAAGGGCCACACCTTCACAGGGTCAAGTTGAGTTGTAAATTGAACGTGAATCATCGTGTACGTCACCAGCAGGCAGATGGTCTCGAACTCCCGATTCCCTGCTTGCCGCAATTCACGTATTCGTCCAGGAACAGGTAGTTGGCAGTTCGGCGGTAGGCCGCCGTACTCGAGCAGCCGCAGCAGGTCCGAGAACTTCCAGTGGATGTTCCCTGCATGCAGAATTGCAGAGCCACAAAGGCACACCTGATCAACAAACTCCTATCTACACTCGGCGACGAACTTGACGAGGTTTGCACCGGCGAGCTCCTCAGGGACGTCGTCGCACTGCTGCATGATCGCTGGCGGTGGCAGCTGCTGCTGCCGAAGCTCGACACAACCCTGGAGCAGGCGACGAGAGAAGGATAGAGGAGCGAAGAAGACTGCTGACGTGGATTCGTTAACTCGCCTGTGTGGCATTAAACCGGCGCCGGACCAGCAAAACTGGTTTTGATTATTAGAGCAAAAGGTGTATTGTGAATTGGTTTTGGAAATGAAAGGGGTTAAATATAGGGCTGCAGCAAAATCCTTGGCGATCACATATTTTTACTAAATCGAAAAATATAGGAAAAAGTCCAAAATACTACCTTGAACTATGAAGAAAGTTTGATCGCCAAGGATTTTTGTCAAATCTATACAACAACCGTCATGGCCTACGGCGGTTTAAGTGCAACCGTAGTGGCACAGGGCGGTTGAAACTAACCGCCGTAGGCCACGGTGGTTGCAGTGCAACAGCTGTGGCCTACGGCAGTTAGGCGGCCTTTATGACGGTTGCTGGAGCCTCACGTCGGTTAGGTTTAACCACCGTTGTGTACGGCGGTTAGCCCCAACCGCCGTGGCGTACGGCGGTCGGCTCATTTAATTTTTTTCACTTTATGCTCTGTATGTTGGTTTTAAATGTTGTTTGTAAAATAAATACTTGCATGGTACAAAGAAATACTTGCTGCTAACAAAGAAAAGCAAAGTGACATAACAGAAAATTAGTTCATACAGATAGTATGTCTAAGATCACAAATAAGAGTGCTGCTGCGTAAACTAACATATCTAACCTAACCTAGCAACATCTCTTCTTCTGTTGCTGCCTGTCTGCTCGGGCTGCGGCCCACGTCTGGTCGCGAGGGTACGTGAACTGGTCACGTGGGTTGATCTGCCGACGCCGAGCAGCGTCGGCAGGCGGTGTTGCCATCGCCGCCGCCGCCGCCGGCGTCGACCCTGCATCCGGGTGGGACTCTCGTACGGGGGCTTGCGACGACCTTGCACCTCCAGCTGTGACCTCCGGCCACCCTCCTGGAGATGGCTGCGTCCCTCCGCCCTCCTATGTCCGCGTGGGTGGTGCGCTTGGTAGCTACAACCCTCCAAGCTCCTCCTGCGTCCCGGCGCACGGCACCCCACGCAAGTAGTCGAAGCTGAACTCGTCGTACGGTCGGCGGGGTCGTGGCCCTCTAGCAGGTGCTCGTACAGTCTGAGGTCGACCTTCGGCTGACCAATCGAAAAGCGCTCGTGGCACTAGAGCTGTAGAAGGAGAGGATAGCCGAGAAGGATCGCTTTGTCTGAATGACCCTTGGACACCCCCATGCACACCCCCCTGTACGTGACGGTAAGAAGAGCGGAGTCCCAACTGATCTGGGGGACCGCGTCCAAGGGCGTGTCGGCGATCCTCCGAGCGTAGGGGATCAAGAACTTCAGCACTGCGTCTCCCTGAGAACTACAGAACATCACGAACCCAAACAGCCACAGCAGGTACGCCTCCAGGAACCTGTTGACTGTCTCGGGCTGGGCATCATCTGCTAGGTAATCAGCCAGCACAAACAAATTCAATCGTTCGTTACATTGCCTCCACAGCTATAAAACAAAGAAAAAGAAGAGGTCAAGGTACATATGCTGAACTGCTGCAACCAGACTAAGGTGGGTCCGTGAGAGTTCGTGAACGGCTGGTACGCCGCGGGGGCGCGATCGTTCTAAGGAACGTTGAGGACCAGGTGTGTCCGAGGACCAGTGGAGGGTCGCTCCTTAGTGATGAGCGATTGACAACGTTGTGTGGACTGATGCTTGGCTAAGTGTGCAGGTACAGGTTGTGGCTTGACTCGTGTCGGTGCAAGTGAAGAACAAGCGCGAAAGGCCTTAGCCGTGGCGGCCTCTGGGTGATGGAGAGGCAAGTAGGCTTGGTTCGATAGACCCGGTGGCCGATGGGGTCAAGTGCGAGCCGTGTGGTGCAAGAATAGCGGGCTGAAGTCGTGAAAATGGGCCGGTGCAAGGTAGCGGATCGAGGCCGAAGTTTGCACGCGGGGTTTGTTGGTTTGCCCACAAAACCATCGGTGGACGGTTTCTTGGTTTGGGCCTCAAAACCAAGTCTGGAGGCCCGATGCGACGGAGACGGTGATCCGGGAGCTTCGGGAAGCTTCGAGGCGGGGGGCACGTGGCGTGATCGCGGGGCTTGCGTCGATGCTAAGCAAGGCCGCGGTGGAAGCGTGTCCGCTCGATGAAGACTAGACCATAATGCCCCTGAGGGGTTGTATCTTCATTTCAAGTTGTGGGGGTAGCGTGGTCATTTACCTCCCTCCGGTGGACTTCGTATAAATAGCAGAGAGGTGGATGGCATCTCTCTCTCTTGGACTCTAGGTTTTCCTCCCCTGGTAGATTGCTCTGGACTACTTCTTTTCTTCTGTATTCCTTAGGCTAGATTCATGTATAGACTCTGACCTCTGGATGTATGGAAGCATTCGGCGTTGCGATGATCTCCTAGTCCTCTGTGATTTTCGTGTCATTTTCGGAGCTATTTTTGGGGAGTTTTGTTCTTCGATCGATTTGGGGATTTGAAGGAGTTTTCTCTCGGATTTCTTTGAGGGGATCATGGGTGGATGCCTTGCGCATCTTTGTGTGTGATCTTGACCCCTCAAACGTCGGGAAACACCTTTGATTCGTGAGTTTTTGGTGAGAGCCCGAGTTCTTGGTGGTTGTTCGTGTGATCCGCGATTCCCGACGATTTAGTGAGTTAGAGGTCGAGATTTTTGGGGCATAGCTTCCTCTTGTGTTGCTTATCATCTCCCCCAAATCTTGTCTCAGGAGCTTTAGCCGTTTGGGAGATCCGGTGATGGATTAGGAGAGTTGACCTCGCGGGGTCGGGCTTTTTCTGCTCTGTCCGCGCCTGGCGGACTGTCCGCGAATGACGTGCGGACTGTCCGCGTGACACCAGTTCGTCGCGTGTTCATCCGTGTTCGTGCACATTTGTGTTTCGATCCGTTTTGTCGTGAGGGTTTTGTTGCAAGAGGTTTGCGGGCTGTCCACGTGTGGTGTGCGGACTGTCCGCGTGGCTCGGATTTTGTCTGGGGTGGCTCGTGATTTGTCTGGGGTGTCCAGCGAGTTTTGCCGGACTGTCCGCCTGGTGTGGCCGGACTGTCCGCGAGGTCACGGACCGTCCGCGGTGCTTGCCAGGACTGTCTGAATTTCCTCGATGCAGCTCTGGTCGCTCGAGCTCCTTTTTCGGACTGTCCCCCGAGGGTCCGCGGACTGTCCGCCAAGCTTGCGGACTGTCTGCCGTACTCGTCCGGACTGTCCGGCCAGGACTTCGCAGATTTGGCTAAGTCTTTTGATTCTTGTCTTGTGCTTCCGCAGTTTGTTTCAAAGCTTGTCTCTAGGACTTGTGGGCTTGTTTGTGCCTAGTCTAGAGCTTCTCTGGTGTGTGCGAGTGCTCGGAGTGGCAATCGGGGTATAGGTTGAATTCGACCTTCGGGAAGAATTTTTATCGGCTCCCATTCACTCCCCCCTCTCTGGTCGCCTATTCGGCCCTTCAATTGGTATCAGAGCTGGTTACGGATCTTCTTGATTCTAACCCATCTAAGATCCAAAGATGGGCGATTATGGCAAGGGGTCGGGTCCTCCGCACTTTGATGGCAAGAATTACCCGATGTGGGAGAGGCGCATGGGCGCGTTTTTGCGAGGGAAGGGAACTCTAATCTGGGAGGTCACTTAGAATCCTTATTATGTCGTCCCAGACAGTTTTCTGCTTCCAGGATCGCGGGACATGTTTGAGGCCAACAGCAAGGCCGTTGATTACTTGTTCCGTGCTCTCTATGCCTTGGAGTTTGAGCGAGTGTACGGAGAGAATGTGGCCGGAAAGATTTGGCTCAGGTTGAGAAATGCTCATGTTGGCAATGCCCAAGTGCAAGCCCGTTTGTTTTCCAATTACCGGAGAGAGTACGAGAACTTCACTCATCTCCCCGGTGAGTCGACCGATGCTATATTTCAGCGCTTCACTAGCATAGTCAACAACATGAGGGCCAATGTCACAGTGCTCCTATACACGGATCATGATCAAGCTATCAAGCTTTTGCATGCCCTGGATAGGTCTGTGTGGAGTGCCAAGGTTGAGGCCATTGAGGAGTTGAGCGTGTATGACATGCTGTCGCTTGATGAGCTATTTTCCAAGCTCAGGTCTTCAGAGGTTGATCGTGGCTTGAGAGCCAAGAGCGAGAGCCCCACTGATCCTCATAGTTTGGCTCTTGTCTCAGGATCAAGGTCTAACGCTAACTCTGTGGGTTTCTCTTTGTCTTGTCTTGTGTCTTTGCCAGATTTGGACTTCGAGGTGCTGAGCGAGGATGATCTCGCCTTGTTGAGCAAGAGGTTTGGGCGGATGTACGAGGACCGCAAGAATGCAAGGCGGAGCTTGGGTATGTGCTATTAGTGCGGGAAGTACGGGCACTTCATCGTTGAATGCCCTGAAGCCATGGAGATCAAGAACGACTACAAAGGCAAGCCCAAGTACGACTACAACAAGCACCGCTCCCGAAACGATTACAAGGACAAGCACAAGGACAAGGGCAAGAGAAGGCACAAGAAGAGTAGCGGGTACAAGAAGAAGACAGCCCGAGCGACGGTTGCCGGAGCGAGCGACATCGACTCCACATCAAGCGATGCTTCTTCTGACTCTTCATGGTTGGTAGACTTATCCATGTATGAGCATGCCCGTGGATCCCCCGCTTCGTTAAGGGAGCATCATGACAGGATGATTTCCCCCGAACGAGCGGATGTCTTCGGGAGGTAGGCCGGAGGTAGGAGTTTAAGGATGCTTTTAGATGAGATGCTTGGTTTGTTGCTCGTTTGCCGGAACTACAAATAGAAGGCGCTAGGCTGAGTCGTCCCCTTGGTGGGGCTTTACCTCGCCTATGTTCGTGTATGTGATCAACCTTGTGCCACCACACATACACCCTTAAAGGTTATCTTATATGCAATCAATGTTTAATGTTAGGTTAGTTTGGCTAGACAAGGTAGAGATCTCTAGCGGTTTGCTTCCGATCCTTGGATTGACAATCCTTGGGGGGACCCTCCTTGGTGAAAAAGGCACCAAGTCACCCGTAGGCTTGCAGTGAACTTCAACACGGTTTTGAATCGTCAACACATATCGTGTGCTCAACCTTGACACTAATCGAATCATGGAGACTTGCGAGGTAACCTTCGATGAGACACAGCCATGTAGCTCTTCTGCTTTTGAGTGTGCAGGTGATGAGGAGATTGGAGTGAGGATCTTTGAAGATGAGAAGGATGGAGATGGAGACGACGTCGATGGTAGTGGTGATGCTCCCGTCGCTGATCGTGTACATGCTTCTTCCACTACGACGACGATGATCGAGGATGGTCCATCCCCTACACCCACTACGACTGAGATTGTTCGAGTGGAGGCTGCTGTTGAGGGGGAGATTGTGTCTAGGCGAGAGGCTCCCCGGAGGGTACAAGTGGATCACCCACCGACGACGATCATAGGTGACCTTCATGAACGCACTACACGGTCGAGGTCAAGGAACACTTCTCATTTCGCTCACTCTGCTTTTGTCGCTTCTTTTGAGCCCAAAGATATTCGACATGCTTTGTCTGACGAGAATTGGGTGAATTCCATGCATGAGGAGTTGGAGAACATTGAGAGAAACCAAGTCTGGGTGTTAGTCGACCCACCACCAAATTGCCGTCCCATAGGTACCAAGTGGGTGTGGAAGAACAAAGAGGGTGAGAATGGGATGGTTGTGTGAAACAAGTCGAGGTTGGTGGCTCAGGGGTTCAACCAGAAAGAGGGCATAGACTATGAGGAGATATTTGCTCCTGTGGCCCATTTGGAGGCAATTAGGATCCTTCTAGCTTTTGCCGTGGCTAAAGGGTTCAAGTTGTACTAAATGAACGTGAAGAGTGCTTTCTTGAATGGGGTGATAGAGGAAGAAGTGTATGTGAGGCAACCCCCGGGGTTTGAGAGTGAAAAATACCCACACCGTGTATACAAACTCCAGAGAGCGCTCTATGGGTTGAAACAGACACCTAGAGCTTGGTATGGCAGGTTGAGAGGCTTTTTGCTGAGTAAGGGGTTTGTGATGGGCACAGTTGATAAGACCCTGTTTCTCCTTAAGCATGAGAATGACCTTTTGATTGTTCAGATTTACGTGGATGACATAATCTTTGGTGGCTCTTCTCATGATCTTGTTGCCATATTTGCAGATGACATGAGCAGAGAATTTGAGATGTCCATGATGGGTGAGCTGCTGTTTTTCTTAGGACTCCAGATCAAGCAGTGCAAGGACGTGACGTTTGTACATCAGGCGAAGTACACCAGGGACATGGTGAAGAAGTTTGGCATGAACGACTCCAAGCCGCTGACTACACCGATGGGTACCATTACGGCTTTTGATGCGGATGAGGATGGTGAACCCGTGGACCAAAAGGAGTACCAGAGCATGATCGGCTCCCTCCTCTACTTGACGGCGACGAGGCCGGACATACAGTTCAGTGTGTGTCTGTGCACTCGTTTTCAGGCTTCACCGAGGACTTTACATCGGCAGACCGTCAAGCGGATTTTCAGGTACTTGAACTACACTCCTGAGTTTGGTCTTTGGTATTCTGCCTCCTCGACACTCAGACTTCACGGGTACTCCGATGCTGATTTTGCTGGGTGTCGTTTGGACCGCAAGTCTACCTTTGTGTGTTGTCAGTCCCTTGGTTCTTCTTTGGTCTCTTGGTCATCTCGCAAGCAATCCAGTGTAGCCCAGTCCACTACAGAGGTCGAGTATGTAGCTGCTGCTAGTTGTTGTTCCCAGCTGCTTTGGATGACCTACACTATGAGCGACTTTGGTGAGGAGTGTTCCCAGGTTCCACTCTTTTGTGACAGCACCAGTGCCATAAGTGTAGCCAAAAACCCAATCCTTCACTCCAAAACGAAACACATAGAAGTGCGATATCACTTTCTGAGGGACAATGTTGAGAAAGGAACCATATCTTTGTCCTATGTACCTACCCAAGATCAGCTAGCCGACATTTTCACCAAACCACTTGACCAAGTCACTTTCACTCGCTTGCGGGGTGAATTTGGAGTGTGTTTTCCTTTCTAGCTGAGTCTTGGAGCTTCTCATGTATATATATGATATATGTTGCATTTTGTTGCATTCCATGCATGCATTTTACTTTCTGTACAAAACCTGGTTGGATAGCCATCTTTGGATCACTTGTGCTAGGAAAAGCTTCTCTTATATACTTTGATCACTGATGTGCTATATGTGTGATATGTGCATGTTTGGTAAATGGTGATGTGAATGCTATGCTCTTGATGGTTTTGCTATATATGTATGATGAGATAGCCTTCCTTTTCTGAAAATGATAAAATTGCCTCTCTCATGAGTAGATGCTTGTCTATGTTAAATTTGTGCTCAAATGCCTCTATCATGTTTAGTTTGTGCTTGAGAATCATGTTCTCTTTGCTTGGGGTCAAAGACCTTTTGTCATTGTAAATGTTTAGCCCATTTGTTCACTTGTGGAGGAGCATAAGCTTCTTTTTGCCGTAAAGGCATTTAACGTACCATGTTTAAACTTGAAAATGAAATTGGTGTATGAATTGCCTTATGCTTGAAAAATGAGCTCCTAATCATGTGTTTATGTTTATGATATTTATATCTTGGGTGCTAAACCGTAGCATGTTGTCTACCATGAGAAGTCTCATTTTAAGAAGTAGACACATGGCTCGGTGGCTTTAACATGACTTGAGTAACTTGTGGGCGTTTATAATGATCTTGTGATGAGAATTTGTGATCTTGTATAAACTTTGGATGATCTAGTGTATTTGTGTTCAAATTGCCATGGATAGGGCTTTGCTCATGAGATGAATATTTCTTTGTGAAAATTGCTTAAAAATGCTTTTAGCCATTTCACATGCTTATATGTCTCTACCTTCTTGATGGCAATATGCTAACTACACCCTGTCTACTTAGCTTGCTCTATGTCTCATGTGTAGTATTTTGTTGTGCTCTTTGTATATTTGAGAAGCTTGGTAGATTGTATATATGCTTTGACATGCATTTCTCATGAAAACAAGGGGAAGAGCTTCATATTTCTTGATTCATGCATTGTCAACAAGGGGGAGAAGTTATGCACATTTGGGGAGAGTTTTGTATGTTAGAGGGAGAATCTTCATGCTTTGGGAGATTTTGTGGAAAATTGGTATGCATTTGTGAGATTTTGCATGTGAGGAGAAAAATTATGAAGAAAGAGGTTGCATTTTCTTAGGGGGAGTTTGCATATGTGCAGGGGGAGCTCCTTTGGTTTGCCTGAGTTTTGTGCTTTGTGGTGTGCTCTTTGTGAGTTTTGTTTTGTCTCGGCTGTGTTGAGCCGTTGCCCTTGCCTTAGGGGGGCGAGACTTGGTCTAGCGAGTGATCGTGGTTTTCGCTTGTTCTTTGGCTTTGGATCACTTGCTTGGAGGTTTGTGTTCGTAGTTGTTTTATTTTCTTTTTCTCTATGATGATTACTATGGGTGTTGTCAATGCACTCATCAAGGGGGACATTGAGGACCAGGTGTGTCCGAGGACCAGTGGAGGGTCTTTCCTTAGTGATGAGTGATTGACAACGTTGTGTGGACTGATGCTTGGCTAAGTGTGCAGGTACAGATTGTGGCTTGACTCGTGTCGGTGCAGGTGAAGAACAAGCGCGAAAGGCCTTAGCCGTGGCGGCCTTCGGGTGATGGAGAGGCAAGTAGGCTTGGTTCGATGGACCCGGTGGCCGATGGGGTTAAGTGCGAGCCGTGCGGTGCAAGACTAGCGGGCTGAAGTTGTAACCTCTACAAAAGATTTGTCTAACATTAATTTAATTTTCAGATCATATTAAAGAGAGCACTGGCTTAATCATATACAAACCAAGCACAAAAATGAGCAAAGCGGCAACGATCATCATATATCCATAAGAAAAAGCATACAAGATATCATCATAGTGAGCTCAAGGTAACGGTGATTATTATTTGTTGAATAATACCAAATCTAGGTTGTACTCCTTGTAGCCATGTTATTCTATAAAGAGATTTACAAAGATTGCATCTAAGATTATGGAAAGCATATATATGTACAGATATATAGAAAGACAAGGACAAAAAGAGGGTTGAGGATTTGTTACCGTCCCTTGATGCTTGAAGTGTAGCACGACCTCCCCCATGCTTAAGCATTGTGCTTAACATGGAAGAAGAAAATCAGCATCGCATGGCAATTGTGATCCTTGTACTCCATGCGGTCTTGTTATATCCACCAAAGTCCTCCCCATGCTTAGCATGTTGCTAGGCATGGAAGCTGATGAACCATCTTGTAGTTCTTGAAGTCCTACCGCCATGTGAGTCAATCATCGTCACGCTCTTCACTTTGTTTCCTTGATTGTCCTTCAACGTCTGCCCTTTGTCACGAGCCTTGTCCCCAATTGTTTCTCCTCCCATCTTCACCTCCTTCCATGTTGTCCCTTGTAGCTGGTTCATCTTTCACAAATTTTTTTCTACTTCCAGAACAGAACATGTACTAAATTATTGCTCCAACGTGAAGTGCTTGAAATTATCTTTCTAACGAGTGGTCATTCATCCCAATCGGACTTTGAACAAAAGAGTTACGCCCTTTTTACTCCGTTAGTACAAGCTGTCCCGGGCTGATTTCAGAACGTGTGACACCCAAAGATTTGGTTGTAACTCCTTGCACGGGTCTCCTAAAATGTTGAATCTTGTTGCGTTGGAAAGAAGACTTAATGGAGCTCCTGAATATCCAAATTTCCTATTTTGTACACTTCTGAAGGTGTGCTTAATTTTGATGAAAACAGCAGCACTTCCTTCGAGGTTTTGGAGGTGTTGATGATCTTGATTTCAGATTTTATCATGAACTTATGGGAGTGATTCACAATGCCTGAAAAACAACTCTAATGCACAAAGTACCCCTGAGGTGACGGTCAGGAATACTCACTCTATGCTGACAAACCAAAGACAACACCTAAGATCTTAACTTGTGGCATAGTTAATCTAGTGAAAGAAAAATTAAGAACCTAATGGGTGTACGTGTGTGCAAGAGGGCATGCAAATGATAGGATGGTATAAAAATAAATCAATGTTTACACCAAATTCTAAGCTCCATGTTTACAAAGTGGTTGCCAAACTTCTCCATTGCCATAAAAATTTATTAACCAAGGTCAAAACACCATGTTATCCCAAGATTAATAATTCTTTATAGTGCAAGAGAAGGAGAGCGCATTGCAAAGTTTATAAACCAACCAATGCAAATATGGAAGTTAGTAAGGTTTATTGAACTAAATGACGATGGTCTGCAAACAAGTTTAAACACCACGTTTACACAAGATTGCTAAAGAAAATGCCACATGTGAAGCATTATCATGGATATGAAGGCATACATCATTAAGTGTAGAGAACAACAAATCCAACTATATGCAAAACATGTATGGAGTGCAAAAAGAATGGTAATGGTAAGATGCAAGCATAAAACAAATATGAACATGATTGTGGTGATGGTCTAAAAATAAAAACTAACCTAGATTAATTAGCCACAAGCTAGGAATCAAAGGGGTAGTGCAACTCTTCATATTTCTCTCAAAAATGACACAAATAAAAAGACTCTAAACACTAATAGGCACACAAAAGGGGTCTACAAGTTTTTCAAGATCAAATAACAAGGTGCTCCCTCAATAGCAATTAAATCATACAACATGATGTGGTGGCATTTATTAGAGCAATGGTACAATGTTACTTGATGGTTCAGTTTAAGAGCTCAATGTAGGCGGTCATATAATATATATAAGCAAAAGAAAACGGGTTGCCTCCCGCAAAGCGCTTTATTTAAAATCATAGAGCTCGACTTTCTTACGTACCTTCTCGTGGTCGCGAAGCCATGGTTTTTCATGTAAGATTTGAAGATGTTCACGCAGCTTTGATCCACTCTCCACGCTTGACACGATCATTTTTCTTGATGAGAGGCTTGCCCGATCGTCTCTTGCATCATCATCCCCTTCTTCTCCTTTGCTCTTCGTTGCTGCCTCTCCTTTCATGAATTTTCCTATCTGTCCAGATCAGACCATGTAGCAAAAAACTTCTCCAACGCATGGCGCATGAAATTGTCTTTCCATCAAGTCTTTGTTGACCCCCAACGGACTCCGATCGAGTGAGTTGCGTCCGTTTTACTCCAACGCTGCAATCTGTCCAAATCTAATTTCAGACTGCGATCACCTATGTTTTTGCCATATCTTCTTGTACGGGTCTTCAAATTCATCGATCTTGGAGGCGTTGGAATCAACACTTGATGGAGCTTCTGATTTTCAACTTTTGTCTTCTTCTACATATCTGATCAGGTACTCAAAATTGATGAAAACAGCGACGTCCGCTCTCTAGATTCGGGGAAGGCGATGCACGAGCTTGCAATTCTTTGGGGCATGGCTCCTCTCCTCTTGATTAAGGTTTAAGGACCTGCATGGTTAGTGAAACTCGGGGTTTCCCCTGACACACGCTCTTTTAAGGTCACGAGCTTGACCAAGCACAAAGCAAGTCCAAGATTTGCAAGATGTAAAAATAAACATACGCAATCATAACCACAATTTAAATTGGATGAACAAAGCATGTTGTGATTAAAGGTAGCATAAGTTTCTTGCTCAGCGCTAAGGCTCTCATTAGGCATGGGCTCATTAGGTATGCAAATTAACAAAGTTAAAGCACAACATAGCCTCATTATCATTCTTAAGAAATTCTAGCCTATCAACATGATCACCAAGGGTGTGAGGCATAGAATCGAATCATACTATTGGATGGACATCAAAATATCAAAGGGACATTATCATCACCAAAAGTATCTTGAGAGGTTAATGTGTACCTTAGCCTTCAAGCTTTTCATCGTGAGTGGTCCTCCGGAGTTGAAAGCGAACAATCCTTGATGATCGGAGGTGGCTCACGTAGACTTTTTCCAATTCCTTCCTTCGTGCCACATGTCGTCAAGGTTGCTTTGTGTAGGATCACTCCTCTTCACTTGTGGGCTCATACATCTTGGTTGTGAAAAAGTAGCTCCATGATCCTTCGTGTGAGAGCCCAAAACATCTGCGCCATTAGATGTCGTCCTTTGTGTGTAATCCTTTGTGGTCTTCTTCAAACATCTTCTTGCGTCGGATGTCGCCAACTTGTGCCTTCATTTATCAATGCTCCATGGGTCTTTGTTTTGTTCTATGTCTCTGAATTTCTTCGTGTGTGGTCTAATGAAAGCATCCCCCAAGCTCCTCTTCGTTGTTGTCGTCTTTATCTTCACCATCTTGTCCTCATCGTGTTGCTGCTGCCTCTTCTTCATGGATTTTCCCCTGTGTACATAACAGAACATAATATTGCTCTATTGAAAAATTAATAAAATTACCTTTCCAACGGGTACTCATTCATCTTACTCGGAGTCCAAATGAGGGAGTTATGGTTGTTTCACTTCAGCTTTGCTTGCTGTCCAGAAATTTTCAGGATGTGCAACCATCAGTGATTCGGCCATATCTGTTTGTAGGAACCTCCGATCGACTTGATTCTCAACTCGTTGGAAGCGTAACTTCGTGGGGCTTCTAAATATCCAAAGATATCCCGTTGTTCTTCCCATGGGGCTGTGCAAAAATTGATGCGAATAGAAACTTCGAAGATGTTGACGAGCTTGATCTTGTGATCTTCGGGGCACCGTGATTGCTTCCAATACCTATTGCTTGAACAAAAGAATCTCCACGAGACATTAGTCTTAAAAATTTAATTTACACGTTGACTTACCTTGTTCACATGCTCTTGTGTAGGGTGTGAGCTCGATAGCGGATGATGGGCCACTAACAAAAGTTAGCACCTACCACTAAAGAGTAAATCTTTATGTTGCGATCATCTTATTGGGTTGCAGATGTAGAGAACTCATTGAACGTCTTGTGTCTAGCTTTTCACCTACTTTCAAGGACACAAACAAGAAAACAAGCATATATGCAATAATAAAAATTAGGGTTAGTGCAAAAGAAAGATAGATTTCCCTAGGGTTTGAGTTCCAATCCCCGGCAACAGCGCTAGAAAAAGCGCTTGTTGACGTTTGAAACACGTGTCGCGTTTCGATCCGCAAGCATACGGATCACGTGTGGCCTTTTTCACTCGGGAGTGACCCAAGGTATCAATCCGTGTATCGGAAGCAAACTACCTAGGGTTCTCCATCTAACCGGTCTAATCCTACTTGAAGCATAGATTGCATAAGGGTTTAGCATACAAACACGGGTGGATGTATGGATCACATTCGATTGCCAAAAGGTAACACGCCAAAAGGTAGCACTAGCCTACCGTCTCCTAGTTGCAACTCCGGCCAAAGTGATAAACTAACCTAAACCTCATACCATGATAAGGAGATATCCATTGCACGTTCGTTCGGCGCTTTCCCTATATCGTACGGTCACTACGGAAGGTAATCAACGCTGAACGACTACTCGTAAGTCCGTGCACCACTTAGATGTATCCGCAAGACATAGATTAGATCTATTCCTACTAAGATCATATGCTAGCTACACACATGAATGAGAGAAGGCATGCATCAAAGTAGATCAAAAGTAGAGGCAAGATTAGATTGATATCACCGTCAAAAGTACATGTGCCTTGATGAATCCAAGGCATGGCTCCGGAACTCCACCATGGCTTCACCACGCAGGGCCAACCATGGCGGCTAGGGTCTAGCCTAAGCCATCTCCTAGGCAATGTCGAGGACTCGCGGCGGCGACAGCTTCCTTCGGTGTGTATTCCTCGATTCAGCGGCTCTCTGATGAATGGATGCGGCGGCCGTCGGAGACAGGGGATATAAATAGACCGAAGAGGCGGTAGGTCAAAGGGCACTGCGAACCGGGCCCGAAAGGGGGTAGGCCGGTCGGCATGGGCCGGCCGGCCCAGGCCCTTTTCGGCCCGGTTCGGGCCCATCTTCCTCCACGATGCTTCTCACACTTTCTTGAATATTTGCCGAACTTCATGTGGGTCCTTGACATCATTTTCCCTGCGGTTTGGATAAGGGTACTTGGCGTGCGAACTCCCGCATCTTCTGTTTAGGTCCTCGGAGGTTCACGGCTTCATGCTTTGGTCCTCGGGTCATTTGGAGTCATGTTCACTTCGTGTATTGACTTGTGCCGGGCTTCATGATCTTCTCATAAAGTGCTCGATGAATCTTGCCCGAAAGTGCTCCTTTAAGTCCTTAAATCCTGCGTAAACAACATACCCCAAAAACCACATGCAAGTGCGAACTTGTTACATCATTAGTATGCCTAGTGACGGGTTAGTTATAATTCAAAGCTCAAACCAAACTACCAAAGTGTAACAAGTGCCCTTGGTTGACAGAAATCGACCGTCAACACCCATCTTGACGAGTCAGGTACCCCTTTCATAGAGTATACAGAGCACATATCTTAAGTTTTCTATTGTGATATAAATATGGTACGAAATCAATAATAATCTTGGATCCAAATACTTACTCCTGAGCATATATATGTTCAATCTTATATATTAAAGTGTAATTTTAAGATAGAGTGGCCAAATAAATTAAATGTCATCAGATTATGTATGATGAATTAAATTATATTACGTCCAGTTTAAATATTATTTAAAATGACACTATTCACATTGGATTTTTTATGTCGTCTACTATATATACTAATTTTTAGGGTTATGTTTTTAGGCCACTATGCTGAATTTTTTTTTGTTACATACACGACCTACTCAAATTAAATTATAGTATCTCCACTTCATGAATTATGTATGATGAATTTTTTACCCTATTTACAGGTGCATCGAGAGATTACTATAGGGAGCTAACCGAGGAGAGAAATGTTGTTTTCAACAAGGATGATTTGAATATCATAAGATCATTAAATGTTGAACAACGTTCTAGTTTCGATGTAATTATGAAGCATGTCACTAATAAGAGAGGCCGGGTTTTTTTTGTTGATGGACCTGGAGGTATTGGCAAAAATTTTTTGTACAGGGCATTACTTGCCAAGGTCCGATCTATGGGCCTCATTGCTGTCGCGACGACAACATCTGGTATTGCGGCTTCTATCATGCCGGGCGGGCGTACTGCACACTCAAGGTTCAAGATCCCTATTAAACTTGGTGATAATACCGTCTTCAGCTTTTCAAAACAGAGTGGTACGACAGCTCTTTTGCAGACAATATCGTTAATCATTTGGGATGAAGTGGCCATGACCAAAAGACAAGCTGTTGAAACCCTTGATAGATCTTTGCAAGATATAATGGATTGTAGTGACCCTTTTGGTGGAAAGGTTGTTGTGTTTGGAGGTGACTTTAGACAAGTTCTTCCTGTTGTGCCACATGGTACTCGAGCACAGATTACGGATGCAACTCTGCAAAGATCGTATCTATGGGATAAAATACATAAGATCCGGTTGTCGCAGAACATGAGAGCATAGAGTGACCCATGGTACTCTGATTTCCTTCTCAGGATCGGTAATGGAAGAGAAGAAAGTGACGCTAATGATTATGTGCTGCTCCCCAATGACATTATGGTTGAGTACAACTCTGACGAGTCTATTGATGTATTGATAAAGCATGTGTTTCCTGATCTGAAAGGTAATTGCACATCGTCAGAGTATATGCGAGAGCGGGCAATCCTGTCAACTAGAAATGAGCATGTGGATGCTATGAATGCTAGGATGATCAAACAGTTTTCGGGTGATGAAAAGGTGTACTTCAGCCATGACACAGTCGATGACGACACTAGCAATACCTATCCACTTGATTTTCTGAATTCTATCACTCCTAATGGCTTGCCACCTCATGAGCTCAGAATCAAGAAAAACTGCCATGTGATCCTACTTCGCAATCTTGACCTACACAATGGTCTTTGCAATGGCACCCGTTTGGTTGTCAGGGGTTTCGGTAACAATTCAATTGACGCTGAGATTGTTAATAGCCAACATGCTGGCAAGCGGGGTTTTCTTCCAAGGATACCTATATCCCCTTCTGAAGATGTGACGCTACCATTCAAGTTGAAAAGGAAGCAGTTCCCGATTAGGCTAAGTTTCGCGATGACTATCAACAAGGCACAAGGACAAACCATTCCAAATGTTGGAATATACCTTCCTGAACCGGTGTTCTCTCATGGTCAGCTATATGTAGCATTGTCTAGAGGAGTTGGGCGTAATACGACGTGGGTTTTGGCCAAACCTAACATTCTAGCTGATCCAACCGGAAAGAAAACTAAGAACATCGTGTATAGAGACGCTTTGGAAGCATAGGAATGTTGTGCATGTGATGTGAGCTGGTTAAGTATTAAATGTGTTATATTGCATTATGGTTGTGTCGAACAATTCTCTATTTTAACAACGCAAAGAAATGTCTATATTCAATGAGCATTTTTTTGATACTTTTTTGAACACGTGCGTGCCGCACGTGCATTTTACTAGTGTATAGTTACAGTTTTACAGATAACTCGGTCTATCTAATCAGTCAGTCCAAACCGGTCTATTTGATGTCAGCGTTTGAGATTTTGAAGTTTTTTATGGCTACATATTGATATCCAAATGTTTCAGTTGTCTATCGAATCATCTTAACTGTATTTGTGACTGTAAATTGGATTGAAGTTACATCATATTAATTATAGATGTACAAATATACTATTGTTTTAATCTACATTCTTCCTCAATAACTATCAAACATGTTAAATTAAAAATATATCAATGTATTTGTTTTCTAACTTACAAGAAAAAAATAATATGTGTATATATTATATATTATACAATTTTATATACGGTAGACTTTAGAAGCCGTCGTGAAGAGTTCGCCAAAGGACCCTCAAAATCCTAGGGCCGGCACTGTCGTGTTGTGCCTTAGGTGGGTTGACCTCAGTAGAATTAAGAATATCAGACAAGTGTACATTGTTGACCAATATAGGTTGTTGGTTTGGACTACAAATGCAATGACTATATCTCTAGGGTTTCCTAATGAAACTATTAAAATATACCATGAATTACACGAAAAATATCCTCATAGTTTATCTAGGTTTGTTATCTTTATATTTGTGAAAAGTATAAATGATTCCCATTTAAGTAAAAGTGTGCCAATATTATTATGGAGACTGCAAACTTTTTGATATCAAGGCCAAAGGTCCAAATATCCACGAACATTCAACATGAGTGAGGATTTCTCTAAAAAACATGGTTCTATATAGGTCAACTAGGCAAGAAAGCATATGCTAAATTGAGCTTCACATAATCTCATACACCCCTACAAGTAAAATAGTTCCAAAATCAAATCCATCTTCCTTCCATGAATTTTGATTCAGCAGGCCTTATTAGCTTGCACGTAAAACTTGATGAGCATGGGGTCATCCATCCTCTCACTGTCGAGAGAAAAGGCCATTGTAGCACCCTGAATTTCCTAATTTCAAAATAGAATTTAACGTCCCAAGTTAGCCCATGAAATTTCAGGTTTTAAACCAGACCTTTATCGATGTTTCCCATCGGACGCACATACACCAGCACACTACTGATGACTGATGATTGATGAATACATTTGGTTCTCAAACACAACACTCGCTTTGGTGTTTAAGGACCAGCATGTCCGTGAGACCGTGACAGCGAAGTACTCCTAGCTTTGCACAATAATACAGTAACCCAATACAAATATCCTGTTCTAGTTTGACCAGTCAGATTTCACCTATGGCTGAATGAATACCCTCGCACTATTCAGCTTCTCTTTTTTTTTTCTTGTTGCACAATATTTTTCTCCTAAAACAAATCGACCAATCAAATGAACACAAAATATTTTTATCTCAGAACAAATATAATGTACAAATCAGTAGAAGATCTGGCGAACATAAGTTGAATTCTCGTATGGAACCGGGAGAATTCCCCGTTCCGAATTGGAGCCTCAGATTAATTAGTAAGCATACATCATCAACAAGTACAAACAAGGTCCGGCGTCAATTAATTAGGTGCTAAATATGGGAGTCGTATCAGCGTAGTGAATGTAATCACGGCAGCTCACGCCCTGTCTTGCCGGCCAAGTCCCAAGGACTACGAGGAGCCGCCGCCCCCGCCGCCGCTGCCTCCTCCTCCTCCTTGATGGCCGAAACCCCCTCTCCCTCCCATTGCCATGTGATGCTGTTGGTGTTGCTGCTGCTGCTGCTGTGGCGGTGGCGGCGGCTGTTGATGCTGCTGCGGCTGCTGCTGTTGCGGTGAGCCGTACATGGGCTGCCGCATCATCATCATCATGCCGCCGGCGCCGGGCGCGCCGTAGCCGGCGTACCCACCGGCATTGGCGGCGCTCCTTGCGACGTCGCCCTGCTGCTGCAGCTGCTGCTGCTGCGCGGCGGCGGAGCCCGAGGCGCCCGAGGAGGCGGCGGCCCTCTCGCCCTCGATCTCGCGGAACTTGTGGAGGTAGTGCTTGAGCGGCTCGACGTAGTCCTCGAAGCCGAGCGTGGTCATGGCCCAGAGCAGGTCGTCGCCGTTGATGGTCTTGCGCTTCTCGCGCTGGCACTTGTCGGAGGCCTCCCCGGTGATGAAGGAGATGAACTCGGAGACGCACTCCTGCACCGTCTCCTTGGCGTCCTTGCTGATCTTGGCGTTCGCCGGGAGCGCCTTCTTCATGATCCGGCTCACGTTCGCGATAGGCAGGAACCGGTCCTGCTCCCGCGGCGACGAGAGCTCGCCGCCGGCGTTGCTCGGGCCGCCGGAGTCGTTGTCCGAGTCCGGCATCCCCGCCCGCCCGAGCCTCGGCGCCTCCTTCTCAGTTCAAGAACAAGAAGGCCGCCAAGGATGCAGAGCAGGCTGCTGGTGCTGAGTTGCCGACGCGATGAATCGAAGCATCAACGACACCTCTGCTGCATGATGCGAAAGCAGGAACCACGAAGGCAAGCAGGAAAAGGAGGGAAAATTTGCTGAAGGTTTGCGCCCTCGAGAGATTTGAAGCTCGAGGAGGAGAGCAATGGTGGGGAATGGGCGGGTCCGTCGGATCGCGCGGATAAGAACGCATCCAGGTGTGAACGTGGTGCGCCTCGACGCCGTTCGTTTGCTGATAAGTATGTGCCACATGGCGATTCCGCCTCCGTGGATGGGCGCCACGTCGGATTGATCCGCGCCGTCGACGTGGGCCCGGGAACACGTGGGACGGCGCCCCGCCGTGAGGTGCGCAAGTGGCCGGTCTGCCACCTAGGACGATGCACTCGGACCAGCTAGATGAGGAGGAAGCTTATCGGCTCCTTTGATCCAGTCAGGCACTCAGGCAGATGCAGGCAAGGTAAATCTGCAGAACATTTCATCTTCTTTTTCTGTTTACAGCTTAGATTACACAAAGACGAGTAATGTGTTATTGAAACCCATCTTAATTTTTCACTTTCCCGGTGATCAATCACAGGCAAGGTAAATAAACTTCACTAACAGATGCCATTCTGAATTTCTTGCTTCAGTGCCCATACAAAAGCTTCTCATACAACAGCGTTCAGCTGGATTTACATAACTGACCGTTTATAACTGACTACCGAACTATTCTCCAAGGACATGCTCAAAAAAAAAAAAAATCTCCAAGGACAGACCTCAGCTTTCCGTGACTCGCTATCCTACAAGAGTTAGGCCATCAGTTGTAACCTCTACTGATACAAGAAGCCCTGGATAAGCTGGATCTCCACATCCATCTCATCACACTGGGCCGAGTCTTCACCTGCGCTGTCGCTGTTGCCTTTCACATCGCCATTGGTCTTTCCGTTCCCAGCGGCACCATTCTTGCCAGAATCTACATCAACTTTGGCGTTTGCATTGTGATCAGCATCTTCAGCTTTGCCATTGCTGCCAGCATCTGCTTGATTTTGTTTTGCATGTATATTTCCCTCTTTTACTTTGCCGTCTTTATCACCACGGATTTCTACATTTGCACTGTTCTCATCGTGATCAGCCTCCTGAGCTTTGCCATCTGTGTGTTCTGCAAATTCATCATTTCCACGATTGTTAAATTCTTCAGCTTCACAACCATTGCCAGTTTTTGCATTGCTGCCAGCACTCCGACCCCTGCCTTCTTCATTTCTACTGTCCTCAGTGACATTATTTGCTCCATTGCTAGCCCCTTTCACTTTGTCATCTTTAGAACCTTCTAGGGCTTGAACATTGCTGTTCTTCAGTCTCAGCTTCATCATTGCTTGAACTTTGTATGGTGTTATCACCGTTTGCAATGGATGCAACCTTTTCACCCTCTCCAACCTTAGCTAACTCGTCATGGATGTCTTCATTTTGTGTATCAGCAATGGTTTTGTGGTCTTGTGAACCGTCAGCAGCATTACTGTTATTTCTCTTAACAGCAGACTCCACAGAAGCCCCACCATTGATGCCCTCTTCATTAGTACTGTCATTTGTGTCCTTTGAACTGTCTTTAGTTTTACCATCTGGACCAGCTTGAAGTGCATTTCGCTTGTCAATACCAGATTCAACCGTTCGAACCTGTGTCGTTTCCTTGGCAGCTTGCTCAGCTCTAGCCTTTGCTTCTGCTACTTCCTCCTCTTCCAATTCCTTCTTCTCTGCCTCCTCCGTTAGCCTAAAGAGCTCCTCTTCTATCAGGGACCTTATTAGTGGCTTTCTCTCAAACAGATCCTTCCCAAAGTATTTGTCTGAAGATATGAAATAAAGTCAGAAAGCTCTGTAAGCTAAAAAGCAATGAATGTTCAGCTTCATAGATGCCTTTACAATAAAATAATGACCAGTCATATCTGCAAGGATAAGGTATAAAAGGCCTATGGAAAGGAAGTAAGCAAAGACATACCAACTTCTTTTACAACATCTCCAAAGGTCATCTGAAATGGGTGAAAAGAAAAGAAACAGAGAAATGTAAACCACAGGATGAATATCTCAAAACAACTACCGTGTATTAGTATAACCCAACATAACACTATAACAGAGAGGTTGTTAAAGACAAATGATGTACAGTGTATCTCACCGTGGCAAAATCTGCATTATCCAAGATAAGAAAGACAGCTTCTCTCAGCTCATCCTTACTTGGTTTCATTGCCTGTTTTCGTGGTTTTGCGTCTCCTTTAGACTCCTGTTTACCTATAATGGAAAGGGATGGTTTTCAAAATTAGCATTTAGGAACTAGGGGTCATCCAAACTGTTAGAAAAACAGTTAAGCTTGTACATAATAATGTCAGAGAAAAGATATCAAAGGAACGCCTATGCAACCTAGTAGTTGAAAGCAAGAGGTGAGGGTGGTCTGGAAGCAATAGTTTCAAGTTTCATTCTCTTACTTCAATTCCAGTCCAACCGGTGTGGAAGCAATAGTTTCAAGTTTCATTCTCTTACTTCAACTCCAGCCCATCCTATGTACTTTAACTTTTTCATACATTTGAATCTCTGCTTTTGATCTTTACTAGCTCTTTACTTCATATATACCCCCTCTAATTCGGGTCAAATAAACATTTGACTAAAAACCCGTCTATAAGACCAGGCACTTCAACTCCAGCCCACATGAACAATATTAGAATACCTTCTTTTCTGGAGCAAATATATACCATATGTTCTATTTGTAATTATTTTTATATTCTTCTGACTTCTAGTTCTAAGGCATTATTTTCTGACTTCGAAATAGCATGTGGAACATGCTCTAGTTTCTTTATTACAGATTATTAAAAAAAAGTTAATTTACTACAGGCTACCTAATGGCTGGACCTGTAAAAGGTGTCTTTTCTAGTTACATTACTCAGTTCCACCACCAGTTCAAGCAAATAACACTCCTGGTGCATTCTTTGAATATTGAACACACTTTCTTTGTTTTATGTGTTATCCACTTGCAGACAAAAACCACAGATGCATAAGTCATAGCAAATCATCCAGAAGCATACCACAAGATTTGAGTTTGCAATCCTCCTTGGGAGTTCCTTTTTTCTTGATAATAGAAGACTTCTTTTTAAAAGCTTTCACATCAGTACTATAACCATGAGCATTCTTTACCGACATTTTAGATGGTGTGGTAGTCATTGCTTGTTCATCTGTAGGATTTGGCACTTCACTGAGAGATACCCCATCAAAATATTCCGATACACATCCATTTATCCTCTCAGCAGGCTCAAGGTTGGTTCGTTCCTTGGGGAATTTTTCTTTCTGATCATCAGCACATATATATCTATTATCCATCAAGTCACAGTCAAAATATTTTTCTCTATCCTCCACACCATTCCTCCCATCAGCTTCCTGTTGACCTTCCCGTTTCTTTTTCTGCATCAGTTTGAAAATAAAGAAACAAATAAAGTGAAAGTAGTAACCGCTAAACTAGTGTTGTTTACAAGAGGTATAAGTTATGGAAAAGATGGAACCTGAAAGAACTTGCAGAGCACACCATAGGTCAAACCAAAATATTTATAATATATCCTTACAGAATCAAGGAGCTTTGCCAGTGATGCTAAAAACAGGGTACACGCATACAAGCATATTTCCAAAAGGACAGTATACCTTTGAAGGTTTAACACCAGAAAAACTTCCTTCTTCTTTCATACGTCTTCTTTTCTTGATTTTCTACAATCGATAAGACACATGAAAAAAGAATCAGCATGCCAATGACAATGGTGTTAGATGACATTTGTGTATGTCATGTGTCTCCTTGTATCCAGTCGTATGTGGTTAGGATACTTCAGGCCTATGGCCTATATGTACTCATGCAACACCGTGACACCAATGCAATGATTATTCTCCCTAATCTAGTTTACAAATGGTGCTGCAGGGTTAGCAGTTATGAAGGAAATGAAAACATGTGCTATCATTTCTAGAAGTGTTCTAGAATATTGCAGTTTAGGACCTTATCAGAGTTTGTGCCATCAACACCAGAGCCGTGGTCCTTCACGAATTCCATCAGAAATGACACAAGTTCCTCCTGTAAAAGAAATAGAGATGTTTCCCAATGTGCATCATCTGGCAGATGATAACAGAAATTTCAAGCATTTAACTGAACCAACCTTCCTATTAGCTCTTGAGCCAATGACATCAAATGACCGGCACAGTTCGATTAGTGTATCCCTTTTACAACTGTTGAGCTTCTCCAGTAGATCTGCTCTTAATATTTCCTGTTATCAGTTCAATACCACGAACAAGATCAGCAAAACTGCAACAATATAACAGGAGGAAAAAACACATTGATTGACTACACCAAGCTGCTTCCAAATGACAATATACCTCTTCTTCATGACAGCCATGCCCAGTGAGTTGGAGAATTTGTTCTCTCAAGTCATGTACCTGGCAATGGCAAACCAAATAGAGTACTTCTGAAGATTGAAGACACAATCCACAAGCATCCAACCTAACTTAATACTTCATTTACATTTGGCAAACAAACACATTGCATACTCTATTCCTATATTTGGTTCAGCGCTATAGTAACAAAGAAGCATATCCATCTAATTCGTCACAGCTTGAACAATCTGTGTACCGAAAGGAAACTTGGCTTGGTACCTCTCAAAGCAGATAAATCGGCCGGTTTGGCTAATGCACATCTATGCACCAACAAGAAGTCAACAACCAAAACCTACCGATTCTTTCTCAACGAAGACCCAAGTAGGCTTAATCGACTTAGTTTCCGAGGCCACCTACACAAACGCCAGAGGAAACAAAACAACCATCAGTTCAGAGCTTAATTTCTGGAGCAACCCACACAGTCAAAACTTTGAATGCGTGGTTTCGCCGACCCCGCACAAGCACAGGCAGACAGCAGCAAGAATCTTGCTGTTCTTGCTCCGTCTGTGGGTAACGGAATCGCTAGCTGATCACACACAGGCTCGCAGACACGCACGCCCAAAAAGAAAAAAAAAAGGAAGCAGCAGAAGACCTTCCTCGCTTCGGCATCCCGATCTGGGATGTCCGCGCCCAGGCACGAGCAAGGGAGAGACCCATTTTAGTTTTAGCTCGGCCGCTCGGGATTCATCAAATCAGACATGAGCGCATGATGTCATCAGAAGAAGAGAAGGTACGGGAGTGCGCGCGCATGCTCACCTTGGATCGATTCTCGCTGGCGGCGGCGCCCGCACCGTCTTGGCAGTCCATGGCGCCAACGCGGTAGCTCCCTTCCGTTGCTCAGCGCTCAGCGGGCGAGGGCGATGTCTCCGAAGTGAGGAGGGTTCACTGTCAGTTCAGTTCAGCTCAGCTCAGCTCAGCGAGAGGTCAGTTCAGCACTTCAGTGGCTGTGGAGGACTCGCTCGCCTGCCTCCCTGGAATCGGCTGCTGGGTTCAGCGGCGGGGTGACGAAAGAGGCAAGAAGGTAACCTGCCGAATTAGGAAAATGTTAGGGGTGCTGACTGCTAAGAGGCAATTAAAGCTAACCCAAATTATCCTCCAGTCCTGGAATTCAGCGATTCACTATTCATGTCACCCTTTGGTTGGGTTGTAATTTTTGCAAAAGCTGTTGTGAGTTATCATTTTTACAAAAGCTGATGTAGAAGAATAGTAAACTCGTTTGGTTGAATTGCTGTGGGTTTTGAAAAGTAATATAAGCAAACCCCTCTCACCTCGGCTTTCTCTTTCCCCGGCCAAGACCCACGATGGAGCTCCTATGGGCGCGTTCGGTAGCTTGGCCCAGCTCAGCCAGATCCATGAGCCAGGCCGGAGCCCGACGAGTCAGGCATGTGGGATGCGCAGAATCCATTCGGGATTCCTGCATCCCACGATGCTGGCTGGGCCTTTCATTGCGTTCGTTTGCCTGGGCCGAAGGTGCCCCCCCTTAACTAACTCAAATTGCATCAGCATATGGCGTTCGGCAGCCTGCATGGGGGGGCGGATAGCCTCACCGCGCGCACACGCAGGTGAGGGTTACCACCCCGTGCACAGGCTCTCAGAAAGACATATAAACAAGTTTCAACTATAACAAGAGATTAATACTTTAATTATGGGGGTCATCAGTGGATATTTACAACAAACTTGCATACTAAGACTTGTACAAAAATTTCTGCTACAATCGAAATGTACAGAGACATGAAAATCCGAGGCAATGCTGTGAAACAACCCATCTTGGAGCATGCATCTCTCAATGACCTTCACTGAAATAGGGCGTCAGTACTTAGTTGCCTACAGATAGTTGAGAGCAAGAGCGAGTCGTTGTCGCCAATGATAACAGAAGGCATCATAGGCAAGGTCGACATCATCTTCGCTCGCAATGGCCGTAGTGAATAGCACATCATTCGCACATAGAAGTAAACATCATAGGCAAACACCATCGGCAGCACCACGAAAACAACAACATGAAGAAGGCAATGAAGAACAAGTCAGGGCACTGGAGAATTGATAAAAAAACTTCAAGCATTGCAGTGCAACAAAAAAGGCTCACCGTGAAGCAAAGTGACTGAAGTGGCATTGAATGTGATCGCCAAACAAATGTGTCAAACTGCATTGCAAGGTATAAGAGGCAAATTGTCAGATAAACCATATGATGGGTCTGAGCATTAAGGCAAGCTCTTCATTCCCAAACCACAAAGCAATAGGCTAGGTAAAATATGCAAGAAAGCACAAGGCAGAGATAAGGTTGTCTCAGAACAAGTGCATCACCCGCAAATTATGATAGACCTTAGAATTGTCAATGATATCAGCCACAATTCAGTCATATAGAAGGAGGCTCCAAAGTGGCGGTGCAGTTTAGGAAAAGAACAGACACCAAAGAGACAAAAAGAACAAGGCGAAAGAAGAAGGAGAAGTTGCCACTTCATCATCGCCAAGACATTACAATCCTCACTGGCCAAAGAAGCAAGCAAACAAAGCTAAGGGAAGTGATAGAATATAGCAGCAGCTACAACCGGTAGCTGTAAAGTAGCCTGATCAAAACAAATGGAGAACAACATGAAGATGTAAGTCAAATAACAAATACTGAATAATAACAGCATGAAACATAGGAACAACAGCTGAAATAACTAAGCAACAAGGGCAAGAAGTGCAAAATAGTGAAGAACAACTGAAATAACCAAGCAACAAGGTCAAGCTGTGCAAACTAGGAAATGGAAACAGCGCAAAACAACAGAAACAAGCAAGAAGATACCAGATCATGAAGAGCAGCAAAGAACATGACAAATAAACATGTGAACAATAGCAGGCAACATGACAGATACCAAATATAGGTTCCATGACATCACATACATCATCACATGCATATACCTACCTTGGAGTTCAACATGAAACCATCATAGGCATATAACAGTTCTAGATCCATAATATTACAATACCAAGCATTAAAGTTCACCTAATGAATGCATCAAAGTACTTACCATGCAACTTCTTAGCAAATAGTTAGTTCTTGCAGCTGCCAAAGTAGATTAGTAATTAGCCACCCCCTATTGTGAGACCAAAAATAACCACAAAAGGTCAGGTGCAAGCGAGGCTACACCCTAGCATGTCAGACCTATCTATATAGAGATCTGTGCAAAAGAAGGGAGCGGAGATGTGCTCAATATTTTCCCTGAGCTGTGGGGCCGCATCTACTACATCAGATGTAGTAGTGCTTGGCCAACCAGATCCTGAGCCAAAGGGTGCGGTGATTCTCAGCCATGTTCACAAAGGCAGTGCCCTGAGCCTTGTTATCCAGCATGTGGGAGAAGGCAACTGTGAGAGCCTCCTCGGTGAACCCAGGGGTCAGCATGACAACATGGTAAAGATCAGGGTTCACCTGCTCGGGCCCAGACACCCTAAGTGCACTGGCTACGTTGTTGACAACGTCGGTCATGTTAGTGAGCATGAGCACCTCCTCCAGAGACATCCCAGCCCTCTTCCTCTTACGTCCAGGGCAACCTACCGGGGTCTTAGAAGCCTCTATGCTGGTAGGAGACTTCTAGACCGTCTTCTGCTCCGCCTGCTAGTCACCAGAGGTCAGGTCCACCACGAGCTTGGTGGACGAGAGGTCTACCACGGGCTTGGTGTCACCAGAGGTCAGGTTGACAGGATTGGTGTCTGGAAAACCGAAGAACAAACCAAGGGGCTCTCCACTACCCTGTGCCCACCTACCAGTTGCCATGCCACCACCAAAGATGACCTTCATCTACTCGTAGTGCTCAATGGGCTTGTTGAGGAGCTCTGCATCCTTGGGATGGTCCTGCAGCAACACCAACAACAAAGAAAACAGACTTAGTTAGTATTTTACTAAATCAAAATAAAAAGAAAACTGAATCATAAACAACTGAGTTAGTATGTTACCTTGCAGTGGCCCAGGTAGTGGTCCTGATCAAGTAAAATGCTGTTAGTGAGCCCATCCCACAGTGCACCACTGAGATCCTTGAGCCTGCACACCCTGGGCCACCACTGCCTCCACTTGCGGAGGTGGTTGTACACTTGAGTCCCGGTGACATGCTCACCAGTGAACTCCCTAAGTGTAGTAGCCACTTTGTTGATGTGCACCTCCTCGAACCCCTTGTCAGCCCTGACACCGCTGCCTATGAAGTCACACATGCGACGCAGGACAAAGCTAGAGGTGGCACTTGTCCACCTCTTTGGTGGGCGAGGCAAACCACCATCAGCAGCCCCACTGCCCTTGCACCTCACCACCATCACCAGCAACACCCTACCCCTGAGCACCAGCATCACCCAAAGCAGCACCATGCACAACACCAGCACCCGCAACAGCTTCAGTAGTAGCCAGTACATATGTAAATCTAATGTCAAAATCGACAGCAGCTAAGACATTTTGTGTTGTGGTGCCCTTGCAGCCTCTAAAAGCAGCCTACATGTGGTAGGGCACCCTGAAAGGATCTTGTGATGCCTAGAGGGGGGGTGAATAGGATCACTTTAAAATTCTGCAAAATCTGAGCAGCGGATCAAGGACCGGATGACCCGGGGGGGTCCGGGTCACCCTGTCACTTGGGTTGGATCAACCAACACGCGAAGATAGAGTATAATAAGCTTAATAAAATTTGAATTTGCAGAAAGTATATGAACCAAAACTTGTGTATTTGAGCTTGTAACCACCTGCAACAAAGGATTTCACAAGAAACAATACAAATATGTAGATCGATCCAAACCTAACTTCTAGGGTTAGAGAAAAGGGGATGAACTCAAATAAGCAAGAGACAAGAGATTTAATCCGAAGTTCACTCCCACAAAGGAAGTTACGTCTCCGTTGAGGATCCCACAAAGGGAGGGCTATCACAAAGAGCCTCTTGCCTCACCCAATCCCCACAAAGGAAGATTGGTGCTCACTAAGAGAAATCCACAAAGGATGGGTAATACAAACGTTCCCGGGTGCTCCACACGGAGAGGGCACTCAACGGGCGACGCCTAACCGTCTAGAAGCAAGCTTCAAGAGTAACAAACGAGAAACAATCGATCTTGGCCGCCACAAGTGCTTCTTGAGATGAACGAGTGAAGAGCTAGCTCAAGGAGCACACACTAGCACCTCAAAACTCTCTCACACCCAAACCCTAGGAGGATCCTTGCTTGGAGTGGCTTGGAGAGGAGTGGAGAGAAGGGGAATGGAGCTTGAGGAGGTGTTCTTTTCGTTGGAGGCAGCAACCCGAGGAGGAAGAAGTGAGGGGGTATAAATACCCCCTCCCTTCAAAGAGCCGTTAGGCTGGCTGCTGCGGCGGGGCCGGGTCACCCGGCATCCACCAGAGGCGTACCGGGTGATCCGGCCAGATGGGCCGGATGACCCGTCGGGGCTCAGACAGCTGGGTAAGCTTTTTCAAAGGTGCTTCTTGGATTTTGGCTAGATTTTTGTGGCTAGACTTTTAAAGATGAGCACTTGTAGCAAACTTTGATTGATCGATCTCGTTCCTCTTTATAGTACGGTGTTGCCTAAACTCAAATTCGAAATAGAAAATAAATTTAAATCGCCATTTGAGCTTCAACACAAATAAGAGAAATTGAGGTCCTTCCTTTCACAAATGAAATTTTGTCTCATTTATTCCTGCACACATCTTAGATAAACCAACAAATACTCAAATTATACTTGTCATTATCACCAAAATAATTAGGGGCCTAGATGCACTTTCAATCTCCCCCTTTTTGGTGATTGATGACAACCATAATTTGAGCTCATAAGATAGGAATAGAATTCAAGAATTGTGTCCAATTATTTAGAAAAGAACTCCCCCTAAATATGTGCTTCATCAACTAGAATGGCCTCAAATGCCAATTGCACATATTTAGAGTGGGCTCCCCCTAAATCATTGCATACAACACATAGTGCATAAGTGTGATGAGCAATAAAATGTGATGCATATAACAAGATATATCACAACAACAAAGTGAGAAATAACATATCATCGACCAACACATGCATCACACACGATAAATAGGATTCATTACATCACACTAGCATAAATAGAGTACCACAAATAAGTCTTACATAAATAAAAGTCTCACTTGGCACAACCATCCATCACACCATCACACAACTTAGTTCATTACATGTCCACTAGACTATTACATGAATAGCATAAAGATAGATAGATAGATAATTTTGTGTGAGGGGCTTCCATCCTTCAAATTTCACTCCCCCTTTGGCAACAAGCACCAAAAAGGGAAGCTACTCCTCGTCGTCGTAGTCCTCTTCCTCCTCACCACCATAGTCGTCTTCTTCTTCTTCATCATCCGCCAGGACCCAAGAGCCAAGGTCCTCCCAAGGATTAGGAATGGGAGAGGGAGGATCAAAAGTTCTAAGCTCACGAACGGGAGAGTGTGGCATATCCAACTTTGTCATCATGGCTTTTCTCTCTACTTCCGCCTTATGAAACTCCTCGGCGTGCCATTTTCTATCCCTTTCACGCTCTCTTGCATTTTGACGACCAATGTTGAAGCAAGCAAAGATCCCTTTTGCAAGAAAATTTAGCTTTCCCTTCTTGTTTCTAGGGACCCCCTGAGAGTGAGAGGCACCTTCCATTGGAAGGGGATCAAATGAGCGCCTAGGAGGTTGAGCTTGAGAAGATGAGGCACCTGCATCACCGGGTCCATCAATAGGATAAATGCCAGGATAATCTCCCTTAGGGTCAATGCCAGTCTGATGCTTGCCAAGCTTGAAGGTTTGAATGAGCTTGCCCTTGCTAGTTTGATACTTCTCATGATGAGTGTCAGTTGGAAGGTCAAGCTTGGTGGCATGTTTGACAAGCATGAAGATATATGGAGCATAGTGGCAACCACTAGAAGCAGTGTAAGAGCATGTAATGATCTCCGTCCAAAGATAATGACAAGCATTGAATTGTGGTAAACCCGGAGCCATTTGATAAAGCAAATTTCTAGCTCTATGGGAAATGTTATCAGAGTCACCGGCTCTAGGAGTGAGAGTGTGCCTAAAAAGTAAATTGAGCATCTTGTAGTAAGGAGTGAGACCACTAGTATGACCAAATTTGATGTTTCCATAGGCTCTATCATACATGAATTTCATCTTTGTTACTTCTAGCTCATCTCCACTATGAATGCGCACAAGATCATTGGAGAAGCAATTTGTAGATGTGGCACCTCTAAGTTTGAAGATATTGGCAAACTCCCAAACTGAGACAGATAATCTCTTACCCCAAAGAGTGAAGTGCATGGTGTTGTTGTTGTTGTCAACATAAAGTGTTGCATAAAACTGAGCCACCACTTCCTCCGACCAATCACAAGACAAACCCATGAGATAAGAAACTCCCATATGGCGGCAACGAGTATACACAGCTTGAGTGAGTTCTTGAAGGGGAGGAGGTAAATCAAGCAAAAACTGCCAATCAATCCACTTCATCTCTGTGGTGACACGCCCTTTGTTCAAGATAGTGGACTCGTACCAATCGGCTTGATAAGCATGCCAAAAACGATCATCACCAAAGAATGACCGTTGGAGCCGCCTTGGGTCTTCAAAGCGATGGGGTCTCACATCGTTGCCGCTTCTCATGTAATTCACCATAGGAGGATCACGCCTACAACGCTCCGGGGTGTGAACAGGAACCACCATGTTCTCATAGTCAGAGATGTCCATGTCCGCATCATAGCGGTCCCCAACCTCACTTGAGCTTTCTCTCTTCGTCCTCGCACCAATGGAGGTGGTCTTCTTCTTAAGGATGGGATTGCCTTCTTGTCCACGGCCACGACCTTGTGCACGAGCGGGAGGAGCTTGTGGCTTAGACCTCTTGGTATGATAGTGAATACCGTACTCCTCATCCGAAGCATGATACTCCTCTTCATCACTAGCACGAGTCTCTTCTTCCTCACTTTCTTGCGATACAATTTCCTTGCCTCGAGCACTTCCTCTTTCTCTACCCATCTGTGAAGTAAGAAAGCATACACGAAATTAGGATTGGTAGATGTTTCTACGAGAAAGCAAAGTACTTTGTAGGAGACAAAACTCATTGGGTCGTCCAGGTCCTGTCCGGGTCATCCGGCCAGAGGGGCCGGGTGACCCGGCCGGACGGGATGAACCCTAATCCGAGCTAGGCAAAGATGGAGTTGATGAAACGGAACAAGATCATAGGGGTATGTTCTAGGGTCTATATAGAAGCATTTGATCAAAGGAAATCATCTAGAACGAACCACATTGAGAGATCGGAAATTCGGGAATTTGAATCGATTTTACCGTTGGATTCCCGCGAAGTTTCCGGATGATCCGGAGAGGAAGGAGCTCTTGAGGAGGAGAGCAACCCAATGCCCCCAATCACGGTCGAATCCCTTGGTGGAGCTCGAAAAACGCCTAGGGGAGAGTGTGAGCGGCGGCGGCGGTGTGGAGAAGAAAGAGTGAAGGAGTTAGGGTTGAAGCCGCCGGCCACGGGCCTTTTATATGCCCTGCGTCAGGTTCGGGTGACCCGGCCGAAAGTGGTTGGAAGACCCGGCATCCTCCAGAGCCGCGCCGGGTCATCCGACTGGGTGGGCTGGGTCATCCGGCTTGCTCAGGAGACGCCCAAACAGCTTAGGGATAAAGGATATGGAAATTTTGATAGATTTGGAGATTGAGATATATAGAGATATAGCTAGTGGACATATAATAAACTTTTAACCACAAGTGACTAGCCACAATCAACAATCCATAACAATAGTCACTTGGGCTAAAGATTGATCCAAGGATCTCAAAATCCAAATTTTCGAAAGACTCACACAAATGAAAGAAAATAAATCTTTTTCAACCTATCTAGGCAACAAATAAGTATGTGCAACATGTCAAGCCAAGTTATGAGAATCCAAGATATTTAGTTCACTCCTCAAAGCACAAAACCTTTGCTCATTTAGAGGCTTAGTGAAGATATCGGCAAGTTGCCTCTCTGTGCTTACATGACGTAGAGCAATATCTCCCTTAGCCTCATGATCCCTTAAGAAATGATGTCGAATATCTATGTGCTTTGTTCTAGAGTGTTGCACCGGATTGTTTGCTAGCTTGATAGCACTCTCATTATCACACAAGAGTGGAATCTTGCTAAACATACAACCGTAATCACTCAACGTTTGCTTCATCCACAAAAGTTGTGCACAACAAGCACCGGCCGCAACATACTCGGCTTCGGCTGTGGATAAAGCAACCGAATTTTGTTTCTTAAAACTCCATGACACCAAAGACCTACCAAGGAATTGGCAAGTCCCCATTGTACTCTTTCGATCTACATTGCAACCGGCATAGTCCAAATCAGAATAGCCAAGTAAATCAAAAGTGGAGCCCTTGGGATACCATAAGCCTAGGTTAGGAGTGTGAACCAAGTATCTAAAGATTCTCTTAACAGCCATTAGATGACACTCCTTAGGATTAGTTTGAAATCTTACACACATGCACACACTAAGCATGACATCGGGCCTAGATGCACAAAGATAAAGGAGGGAGCCAATCATGGAGCGATATACCTTTTGGTCGACCGACTTCCCTTCTTCATTGAGATCAAGATGTCCATTTAATGCCATAGGAGTCTTGATGGGCTTAGAATCGGCCATGTCAAACCTCTTGAGCATATCCTTCACATACTTGGTTTGACATAAGAAAGTCCCTTCCTTCATTTGCTTGATTTGAAACCCAAGAAAGAACTTCAATTCACCCATCATAGACATCTCGAACCTCTTGGTCATGATCCTACTAAACTCTTCACAAAACTTATCATTAGTGGATCCAAAGATAATTTCATCAACATAAATTTGGCAAACAAAGATATCTTTTCCACTTCTTTGAATGAAGAGAGTAGAATCGGCTTTGCCTATCTCAAAACCGTTCTTGAGAAGATAATCCTTAAGGCATTCATACCATGCTCTAGGAGCTTGCTTAAGCCCATAGAGCGCCTTATGGAGCTAGTACACATGGTTGGGGAAGTTTGGATCTTCAAAGCCCAGTGGTTGTTCAACATACACTTCTTCTTGGAGAGGTCCATTCAAGAATGCGCTCTTCACATCCATTTGATGAAGCTTGAAGTCATGATGAGTAACATAGGCCAAGAGTATATGAATTGACTCAAGCCTTGCTACCGGAGCATAAGTCTCTCCAAAGTCCAAGCCTTCAACTTGAGTATAGCCTTTGCCCACGAGCCTTGCCTTGTTCTTTGTGACGACACCAAATTCATCTTGTTTGTTCCTAAAAACCCATTTGGTGCCGATCACATTTTGCTTGGGTCTTGGCACCAACTCCCAAACTTCATTCCTCTTGAAGTTGTTCAACTCTTCCTCCATAGCAATAATCCAATCCGAGTCCTCAAGAGCTTGATCCACACTATGAGGTTCCAAAGAGGAAACAAACGAGTAAAACACATAAAAGTTTGACAATCTTGAACGAGTAGTTACCCCTCTTTGGATGCTCCCAAGGATATTGTCAACGGGGTGATCCCGTTGAACCATTTGATGAACTCTTGGATGTGGTGCTTGAGATTGACGTTGAATAGGTCCATCATCATCATCTTCAACTTGGGGTTCTTGTTCTTGAGCTTCACCACCTTGTTCTTCCCTTTGATCAAAGCCACTTCCATGATCGTCACCATGAACTTGACTTTCATCTTGATGAACTTGAGAACTAGGTGGTTCAACTCTTGTTGATGATGGTGGATCTTGATTGCTTGTGTCAACCGGAGCTTGAACTTGAACTTCCCTTGGCATCACTTCACCGGTGCCCTTTCTAAAGATGGATATACTTGGAGGTTCTTCATCATCTACAAGGTTTTCACTAACTTGCTCTCTTTGAGAGCCGTTGGATTCATCAAATTTCACGTCTACCGTGGTTTCAACACAACCGGTGGTCTTGTTGAAAATACGATAAGCATGTTCGTTAGTTCCATAACCAATGAGAAAACCTTCATCAACCTTGGATGCAAACTTTGAGGCTTTGGGTTTCTTGTTAAGTATGAAACACTTACACCCAAAGACCCTAAAGTAGTGCACACTAGGTTTCTTACCGGTGATGATCTCGTAGGGAGTTTTGTTCAAGTACTTGTGGAGGTAGAGGCGGTTGGCGGCATGGCACGCGGTGTTGATGGCATCCGCCCAAAATGAGTCCGGAGTCTTGTACTCATCAAGCATTGTTCTTGCCACTTCAATCAACATGCGGTTCTTCCTCTCAACAACGCCATTTTGTTGAGGAGTATATGGAGCGGAGAGTTCATGCTTGATGCCTTATTCATCAAGGAATTCTTCAACTTGAGTGTTCCTAAACTCCGAGCCATTATCACTTCTTATGTTCTTGACCTTTAGCTCGAACTCATTTTGAACTCTTCTTATGAACTTCTTGACCACTCCCTTTGCTTCACTTTTATCTTGCAAAAAGAATACCCAAGTGAAACGGGAAAAGTCATCAACAATTACTAAACCATATTTGTTATCACCGATGCTTATGTAGGAAATTGGTCCAAACAAGTCTATGTGTAGAAGCTTCAACGGTCTTGATGTTGAAAGGATGTTCTTGGCGGGATGATGCGCTCCAACTTGCTTTCCCGCTTGACATGCACTACATAACCTATCTTTCTCAAAAATAACATTTGTTAGTCCTAGGATGTGCTCGTACTTTTGAAGTTTGGCCAAGTTCCTCATGCCAACATTAGCTAGTCGGCGATGCCATAACCAACCCATGTCGGATTTTCCCACTAAGCAAGCCTTAGGGTCCACCTTTACTTTTGTGAAATCCACATAGTAAAGCTTTCCCCTTAGGTGACCCGCAAAGACAATAGAGGAATCCTCACTTCTCGAGACGGTCACACCCTCTTTGGTAAAGAGACAATTGTAGCCTTTCTCACAAAGTTGTGAAACCGACAACAAATTGTACCCTAAACCTTGAACATGGAAAACATCTTCAATTGAATTTGTTGTCGAGATAGCAATTTTACCTAGACCAATTACATCTCCTTGACCATTATCTCCATATATGATAGTTTCCGTAGGGTTGTCATAATGCTCAAGCGATGCAAACAAGCCTTCATCTCCGGTCATATGATCAGTGGCACCACTATCAATTAACCATGCGGTTCCACCGGAGGAGTAGGCCTACAAAACAAGTTTAAGCTTTTGGTTTAGGTACCCAAAAAGATTTGGGTCCTTGGAGGTTAGAAGCATAAACTTTTGGAACCCACACACTCTTCCTCATAGCCTTCTTGGCATAGGCTCCAACATACTTGACTACCATTTTACCATTGTGGTCCAAGGTCACGACATAGTCACACGTGTAGTTGGGGAAGGCTTGTGTTCCACCACATTCTTCGATGCCTTAGATGGAGAATTAACCCTACCATTTCCTTTTGTGGTGTTCACAACCTTTGGCTTCTCTTTTGTTGTGGTAGAGGTGGTTACTCCATGGGTAATATCCATAATAGTGTTGAGGTAGCCACCCTTGTTCCATAAGGGGATCTCATGCCCTTTCACCACCCTTCTACCATTGACCTTGTTGTCCTTGTAGTGCCCAAGTCCTCTTGTGTCAATTGCCTTTGGAATGGACTTGGCACCCAACTTACCCTGGTTGATCAACATGTTCAACCGGGCAATCTCCTTATCCTTGCTCTTAATTGTTTCCTCTACCCTTGCAAGGTTAGTCTTAAGAGCATTTAGATCAACATTAGAGCATATAGAGCAACCTTTGCTAGTGGAGGCATTAGAGTCAAAGTTTGCTTTAGGGCCGGCCTTGGTGCTTTCCCAAAGAGCACTATAGTTTGCTTCAAGATTTGTATATTTCTCCGACAAGCATGAGTAGCTTGTTTGAAGCTCACTATGAGTGGCCTTTAGGGAAGCTAAAGATTCATTTGCCAAAGAGTAGTCCTTTAGCATCCTCTTATTAGAGTCATTGGCCAAGGACAAGCCTACGGTCAACTTCTCTACCTTAGCCTTCTCCTCGGCAAGGGTCTTCTCTAGAGCAAGGTTTCTTTCCTTCTCACGGATAAGCAAGTCTTCTTGCTCATGGAGAATCTCCTTGTTTTCCTCTAATTTGTCCAAAAGCTTTTTAATTTCTTTATGGCCTTTTTTTACCAAATTGCTTTATCATGTTTGCCTCCATTTCTTTTTCCTCATCTAGGTTGTCTATGTCATCACTAGGTGTGGATGATGATGAGGTGAGAGAGGATGAGGTGGTTGACTCTTGTACCTTGCTCCCTCTTGCCATGAGGCAAAAGTGAGAGTTGTCCTCATCGTCGGAGAAGTTGTTGAAGAGACGTGGTGAAGATGCTCCTTGTGCCATGGCAAGTGTTGCCATGCCTTTCTTCTTTGGTGCTTCATCTTCATTACTTGAGTCCCATTGTTGACCCACGTGAGCACGCCCTTGGTATTTGTTCTTGTACTCTTTGCTCTTCTCCTTGTACTTCTTCTCTTCCTCATTCTTGTCCTTGTTCTTGTTCTTGGGACACTCAGCAATGAAGTGTCCATACTCTCCACACTCATAGCACTTTCTTTGTGACTTCTTCTTTCTATCATCACCGCCTTTCCTTGATGCCTTGAACTTCAAGAACTTCTTGTACTTCCTTATGGCAAAGGCGGTTTCTTCATCCGTGCTTCCTTCTTCACTTGAATCTTCATTTTTAGTCTTGGAAGTCTTGGGCTTTACTTCCACCACTTCACTAGAGCTAGCATTGAGGGCTAGACTCTTGTTCACCTTCAAGGTAAGTGACTTCTCCACATCTTGATCAACTAGCTCTTGATGCAAGATCTCACCAAGAAGTTGATTGGGAGTCATGTTGTGGTAGTTTGGGTCTCTTCTTATCATAGTTGCTAGGTTTGGGTTCTTCGGTGTGAAGGCTCTTAGCAACTTCTTTGTGAACTTCTCATCATCCCAATCATTGCTTCCTAGTGCTTTGATGTCCGAGACAAGGAGTATTAGTCTATCATACATTTCCCTCACGGTCTCTCCATCCTTCATGACGAAAAGCTCAAGCTCTCCATGAATCAAGTCAATCTTGCCTCTTCTCACATGATCGGTACCCTCATGTGCCTCCTTGAGTGTATCCCAAATCACCTTGGCAATTTGGATGTTCCGGACCTTGTTGAACTCTTGAACACACAAGGATGATGTGATGACTCTTGTTGCTTGAACATTGCGGTGGAGGTCTTGTTCATGCTCGATCGTCATAGCTTCACCTTCGGCGGGTATTGTCACACCTACACACACAATCTTCCAAAGAGAAGGGTGAAGCCTGTAAAGGTGCATTTGCATATCATAAGCCCATTTGGGGTAGTCTTTCCCATTGAAGTGGGGAGGCTTTCCCAAATGTACAGAATAAAATTTTTCGTTAGGATTGTTGCCCGATATGTGTCCGTAGTGGAATGGCACTTCATAGTAGCCGGAATGAGAGTGCTTTGCTTGCTCCTTCTTGATCATCTTCTTAAGGAGCTTCTTGGCCATCTTCTTTGCCGCCTTCTTCTTCTTGGCTTTTCTTCTTTTCTTTGCCACTTTCTTTGGGTCATTGTCACCATCCTTGACATCTTCATCACTTGAGTCGGAGTCCGAGTCCAAGTCGGAGTCGGAACCATCGGAGCTCGCGATGTTGGATGGTGTACGGCTTGGGGCCTTCCCCATGAGTTCTAGAGCCGCGGCTTGGTCTTGAGCGGCCTTGAGCTCTCTTTCTTGAGCTTCCTTGGCGGCGAGTTCTTGAGAGGAGAGGTTTCCATCACTCCCCGACATCTTGATCCCTTAGCGGTTAAGCCTAAATCAAGGGATTAGGCTCTGATACCAATTGAAAGGATCTTGTGATGCCTAGAGGGGGGTGGGTGAATAGGATCACTTTAAAATTCTGCAAAATCTGAGCAGCGGATCAGGGGCCGGATGACCCGGCTCAACTGGCCGGATGACCCGGGGGGGGGGGGTCCGGGTCACCCTGTCACTTGGGCCGGATCAACCAACACGCGAAGATAGAGTATAATAAGCTTAATAAAACTTGAATTTGCAGAAAGTGTATGAACCAAAACTTGTGTATTTGAGCTTGTAACCACCTGCAACAAAGGATTTCACAAGAAACAACACAAATATGTAGATCGATCCAAACCTAGCTTCTAGGGTTAGAGAAAAGGGGATGAACTCAAACAAGTAAGAGACAAGAGATTTAATCCGAAGTTCACTCCCACAAAGGAAGCTACGTCTCCGTTGAGGATCCCACAAAGGGAGGCCTATCACAAAGAGCCTCTTGCCTCACCCAATCCCCACAAAGGAAGATTGGTGCTCACTAAGAGAAATCCACAAAGGATAGGTAATACAAATGTTCCCGGGTGCTCCACACGGAGAGGGCACTCAACGGGCGACGGCTAACCGTCTAGAAGCAAGCTTCAAGAGTAACAAACGAGAATCAATCGATCTTGGCCGCCACAAGTGCTTCTTGAGATGAACGAGTGAAGAGCGAGCTCAAGGAGCACACACTAGCACCTCAAAACTCTCTCACACCCAAACCCTAGGAGGATCCTTGCTTCGAGTGGCTTGGAGAGGAGTGGAGAGAGGGGGAATGGAGCTTGAGGAGGTGTTCTTTTCGTTGGAGGCAGCAACCCTAGGAGGAAGAAGTGAGAGGGTATAAATACCCCCTCCCTTCAAAGAGCCGTTAGGCTGGCTGCTGCGGCGGGGCCGGGTCATCCGGCCAGAGGGGCCGGGTCACCCGGCAACCACCAGAGGCGTACAGGGTGATCCGACCAGATGGGCCGGATGACCCGGCGGGGCTCAGACAGCTGTGTAAGCTTTTTCAAAGGTGCTTCTTGGATTTTGGCTAGATTTTTGTGGCTAGACTTTTAAAGACGAGCACTTGTAGCAAACTTTGATTGATCGATCTCGTTCCTCTTTATAGTACGGTGTTGCCTAAACTCAAATTCGAAATAGAAAATAAATTTAAATCGCCATTTGAGCTTCAACACAAATAAGAGAAATTGAGGTCCTTCCTTTCACAAATGAAATTTTGTCTCATTTATTCCTGCACACATCTTAGATAAACCATCAAATACTCAAATTATACTTGTCATTATCACCAAAATAATTAGGGGTCTAGATGCACTTTCACACCCTGACAAGGATGTGGGTGCCATCTATAGCTCCAATGCAGCCCTAAAACAGTGAACATGACCTCGTAAGCGTGTCATGTGTATCCTAAAATGAAGTCTATCAACACTGATTGATAAATGTACCTTGAAGTATGGGTACCACCTTTGGCTGTCAAGGATTTTAGGATGGGTACCACCCTCTGCGGTTCTTATCATCTCAGCTCTAAGCTCCCCAACGACATAAAGGACTTGTGCAAAGTACCTAGACATAGTGTCTATGGATCTCCTGAAGGTGTGGTGGATAACTCTAAATCTTTAGTTGTGGCCAACAATATGCAGAAACATAGCTACCTGTTCCTCGACGGAGGAATGGAAGCTGTCCTGTAGTATCTTTCTCTCACGAAACAGTTGACATAAGTTAAAAAGGGGGCTTTGCGCATTTTAAGCATGCTCACTGACTCAATATCAGTGCAGTTGTAGATCAAATCTAGATTAGCCTGCCTCTCAGCATCTACAACAGCCCTAGGAACCCAAACAGATTCACTCTCCACATCCCCATCATCACAAACAGAAAGCACCTCCTAAGACTTTTTTTTTGCGAATTAAGCACCTCCTAAGACTTAACATGCAGGCAATGCATACAACAACAAGTACAACTGCTTCATAAGCCATCCGGTTAACCACGTCCATCTACATCACATCGCAGTAACACATCAAGTTTAGAGAAAGTATGTATTGGAATCGCAAGGCATCCGATGGTGTCACATCTACAGCCAAAGCTTGGAACAAATGGGATCATTGCCTTGGCTGCTATTAGATTAGCCTCCCAAAGGTTCCTCCAAACATCATCGACCAAAGGCATAAAACAAGGGAATAGAAAGAAGAGAAACATAAACATCATCGACCAAAGGCTCTACATGACAACGTCGACATGGACACATGCAACAAGAGGAATATCAAACAATAGGGTCAAAAACAACATATTTTATAAGTACGTATAGCAGGAACATGTACATAATACAAAGAAGTTGGTTTGAGGGTAGGTTGAACCATGTACTGCCACCACACCGAGGGTTACAGGGCACTAGCGATGTAGAGGAAATCGCCATACCAATGCCACTCTGGTGGATTGTTGTTGGCCATGGTTACATGGTTGAACCTACCATCAGGCCAAGAAAAACCAAAACCTACCGTGACTAAGCAAAGAAACACACAGATCCGGTGAGGATCTCCCACAAAATGAACGACCCAAGCACAAATGTAGAAATGACTGTAGATACGACAAATCATGCGAAATCAAGATCGAAAATACCACATTCATCCACAAACAGTGTAGATCCGGAACAAAGATTAACTGAATGAGGCAAGAACTCATCAATCCATAAACTGTGCAACGAAAACTCCTTCGTAGGAGACCTTTTCCCATCGTAATCAACCAGATCGAGCATGGGTAATCACAGGAATGGCGGATCCGAGGCTTACCTCCACGAAGATGAAGACGACCGTCGTGGGGCAGAGGAGGAAGTACCGGGGACCGGATGACCCGAGCCGCAACTGGGGAAGGAAGTAGACGAGGGAGATGTGCTCCGTCAACATGAACATGCACGAGACGTCGCGAAAGAACAGGTTCGTCGACTCGCCGGGGACGAAGAGGAAGCAGATCTGCTCGGTGACGAAGAGGAAGAACGGATCCAGTGCTCCTACTCGACGAAGATGCCACACCCGTCAGAGTTGATGCGCCCGGGAGCAGAAATGACTCCGCCAACGACCACCGTCGCCCCCCAGCAGCCGCACCACCAACAACCACGCCGTCGCCGCCTACTCGCCGGATGGAGGAGAGGAGAGGAGAGGAGAGGAGGGAGTGAACACTTCGCGAAGGCAACCGAAATGGTGGGGAGGGAGGCGACACGGAGGAGAGCAAGCCACTCTTATACGCGGGAGCGGTAACCCTAGCGGGCCAAAAAAATGGCACCAGCACCAGGCCGTCTCCCGCGCGTGCCTCCGCGTGCAGGCAAGAGCGCTGGCCCCGGCCTGGCTCGCGAGAAACGGCCCCTTGGGGCATTTCGTGGGATGCAGGCCGAGGGGGGGCTCTTTTGCATCGGGCCGGCCAGGCCGGCCAGGCCTGCCAGGCCGTCCAGGCCACCGAACAGGGTGCGCTGCACCCCGCGGGCTGGGCTAGCAGGCCGACGCGGCTACCGAACGCGCCCTATGTGGCGGGGCACGCGCTCGGTGGCAGCAGTACTCCCACCCCATGGCAGAGCTCCTGTGCACGACGAGGTTCGTGCCCATAGATCCCTAGCCCAGTGGAGCACGTGCCCGTCTGTGACGCCCCGCTGTGGAGCTCCCGCACACGGTAGGGCACGCTCGCGTATCTCGAGCCAATGGGGCACATGCCAGGCGGTGGCACTAACATGTCTGGCAGCAGAGCTTCCGCTCGACAGAGCTCCCACATCGTGAAGCACGCGGAACATGAGGGACAGAGTGGGGGAGCACGGGGAATGGCCGAGAGGGACGCAGGCGACTATACGTCACATATGCAACAGATCTGCCACTGTCGCCTACAATGTTTCTGGTTAGAGCCTGCAGTGACGTGGTGGGAGGTTGCATGCAGTAGAGGACAAATTTGATGACGTCACCCCACATGAAAGAAATTTCCATTAAAAAACGGTAGATATGAAACCGTGCATCTAAATTAAATTTCGATTTCCACCAATGGATTTTTTGTACTGATATCTCAAAACAAGACCCCACTTGATTATGTTTGGATGAAATATTTTTAAAAATATTTTTAAAATACTTAATATTAATTAGTATTACAGCGAACAAATACTTGAATAGCTAGAACAAATATATTTGTTTGGCCTCTGTATATATATTTGTGCAGTCCCAGTGAATATTGTTCGCCTAATGAATATTTGTTCGCCCTTTGTATATATTTATTCGGTCTCAGTGAATATTTATTCGCACATATTTGTTTGAGTGAATATTTGTTCGGGCTCAGTGAATATTTGTTCGTCCTTTGTAAATATTTGTTCCACACTTCCACTTATACTTGTCTCATAAAAAATATGCAATTTTATTAGAAAGTAAAATAAAATAATTCGTCCAAATATAGTCTAGTGGGATCTTGTTGGAAAGTTTTCATTATCAAAAATCCAATTGTGCAATCCGAATTAAAATTTGATTTCGGTTTAAGATTTATTAATTTTAAGTTCTGATGGGAACGGGGGTGCCCGATCTTCCGTCAGGAGAAGGATAACTCGTTTTGGTGGAGTGCGACACACCGATCCGGCTTAAGATCAAAGACCCGAACTCCTGCAACCTTAGCACCACAACTCCTCTGGTTATCAACCGTGTTACAATTCGGTTGACCTCGCCGCGAAGGCTAATCCCTGCCTGCGAAACGAAGAATACAAGCAAGAACTCGAAAGAACGCAGCACTCAAGAATTTAGTGACGACTGCAGATGAATGATTAAGCACTCGAAGTTGGGGGTTTCACAAACCGAAAACGGCGACTGTTCGACGACAGAAAACTCTAAAGCAAAACCCGAGTCTAAATGGCGGCAGCTACTGAGTTTATACCCTAAATGGGGCGAGCTAGGGTTGGGGCGCGCCGGAGGGGGGCGCCCACAACTTGGGCTGATGGCCCGACTCGATACAAGGCCGTGTTGGCCCAAAATAGGTGACGCAGCACCATTTCGTGGTCACACAGTATGATCCACGAACGTTCTGGAGTTAGGACCAGAACCAAATCGACGGCGTCGTCGTCCCCTTTGCAACGAGTCCTTATACATCTCGTTCTGACGTCGTATGATGGAGATATCGCCGAAACTGTGCAGAGGTGTAGGCTGATTCCGAACCGGACGTGGCAGCTGAGTTGGAGACGAAGTACAACTTGGAGAAGGTCGTCGCGTGTGCGTGTCCAGCAGCTTGGCGATGTCCTCGTCAAGTTCCAAACCATTTTGCAGACATGAGATGATCTCAACAATTTTGTCTGTTTTTGCATGTATGCACCAACTCAATAGCAATACGTCAATACCAAAGTCTTCACATACTTATTTAATTTATTATGTGCGCCTCTGCTGCGGTCCACATGTCACACCCTGAAATTTTCAATTTCACGATGTGAATAGGAAGAATAATTAAAACAATAATTTTCTCTCAATTTTAAAATTTTCCAAACATTTATTTTCTTTACAGGAAATATAGTATAGGAAAAACCTTTGTTTGTTTTTCTAAGATTAAATAAAATGTTTATGTGAGTGTTGCATTCATGCCGATGCATCTGGTGTTTCATGAGTGCAAATGTTTTTAAAATGCGCTTAGGTGCTGACCAAAACCTTTCTGAGAATTTTCCACCTTTTTCTGGAATTTATTCTCACTTTTCATGAGCTATTTCTATTTATTAGAAGGCTCTAAAATCTTTTTCATGAGCTCCAAATATTTTATTTGGGTTGTTCGTGTTCCAATCTAGCTCTGGGAATTTTCCTGGAAGTTTTGGAATTTTCGGAGTATTTTTTCGTGGCTTTTATGAATTATCTAGCTATTTCTAGATTATTCTTTTTCACGGAAATGTTATCTGAAAATAAAAAGAAAAAAAAATAAATCTTTTCTTCTCCTTTCGGGCCAGCCATGTTTGAAGCCCAGCAAAGGCCGTCAGCAAGTCCGCTGGACCTCCATCAGGTCTCTGGCCCGGTTCATCTTTTCCCCTCATCTCTTCTCCCTGGATCAGCCCAGCTCCTTCTCTTGGCCCGTCCAAGAAGTCCGCCGGTACCCCTCCTATTCCTCTCGGCCGCTCGCTCGATCTCCTTCATCTTTCACAGCTGTGCGCGGCCCAGCAAGTCTGCCCAGTTTCGATCCGCTTCACCCCGATCCAACCCTCCAGCCCACTCGAAACCCATCCGGGCCCGAGCTGGGGTCCGCTTCGGCCGGGACACCGCCGGAGTCCGGCATTCCCCCGTCTCGGCGTCCGTGCCGTGAGCGGCACGGCCTCCTCGCACCCCTGCGTCCCATATATCGCCGCCCGTCCGCGTGCCCTCGCTTGCCCTGCGCCTTGTGCTCCCGCCCCTGTAGCGTCGCCGCTGAGCCGCGACGAGCTCGCCGCCGCCGCCATGGAGCCAAGCTCCGCCGCCGCACGATGCCGCCGCTCGGACCGCCGCAGTCGAAGCCGACGAATCCAAGAGCTCCACCGCGTCGTGCTGAACGTACTTAGCGACTTTCCGTCACCGGCGTTGCACCGGAGCACCGCCGCCGTCTAGGGCCACCACCGGCCGACCCTGCTCCACGCCGCCGGCCGCTTGCCGTCTCTCCCCCTCCAAGGTGAGCACGCCCTTGAGTTGCCCTCGAGCTCCTCTTCGTTTTCCCCTACTTACCCGAGCACCTGGCAGCCTAGGACGCCGGCGCCGCCACCCCCCCAGGCCGCCCAGAGCTCCTGTCCGCCGGTGTACAGAGGAGGAAGATGACCGTTTTGCGGATAACCCCCTGAGAAAAGAAGTAATCCCTAGATCTGTTTTCTGTGTCTTGCCAAACTTGCAGATAACCCCCTGGTTCTTTTAGATCCCCTAGATTCCATCCATCCTGAGACTCTTGCAAGTAAACCCTCGGGTTTTTACATAATTATGTATATGCCCCTGTCTTTTCACAGTTAAACCCCTGGAAGTTCCTGATCTTCACATCTAGGTCCCTACACCTTTAAAAGTCCATATCTTTCATGTTTTAGCTCTGTTTTTTATCCGTTCAAGTTGCGTTAGGTTCATAACAATGTCAAGTACACGTTAGTGATGAGTTTTCATCATATTTTGTTTTCTGAAAATAAATTTAATATTAATTTGATTAATGACTAGTTAAATATGCCTTTTCTAAATAAAAGCTATATAGAGCTATACACCGTTTTTCATAATCAAATTTAATTTGATTAATGTTTCTTTCACATACTTTTGTAAATAAAATCTAATTAGATCTTTTACCCGGTTTTTCATAAACCAAATGTTAACTTGATTAATATTTAATTAACTTTTCTAATTAAAAGTTGCTTAGGTTTTTACACCGGTTTTTATAAATAAAAGTTAATTGGATTAATGCTAATGCCATGATGTTTTTAATAATAATATGATCAACTCGAACCATAAAGTTTCGATTAGAGGATTCATATAGTTTAGCTTTTCTAAATTAAATGTTTAATTGATTTAATCAATATATGAATCTTTGTAAATAAAACTTGACTAGTTCTTTACACCGGTTTTGTAAATAAAGTTTAATTTGCTTAAAAACCAACCTAGGGTATTTTCTTATGAAATATCCTTTACATATCTTTTACTAATTAAAATAAACCTAGCTTATAGCTTGATCTCTCACAATATGCAAATCAATCGGTAGACGTTCTTTATCAAAGCTCTCCGTGTCTCTATCATAGAGCTAATCTCCTTTCAAGATCCAGATCTCTTGATCCTAGTTCTTGCCCAGACCTAGTGCCCTTCATAAAGCCAACCAAGCCTTTCCCTTATCTCAGCACGGTCTGTGTGCTTTAGTGATCCTTAGCATCGAGCCTATCCTTTAGCACGTTCTTTTAAAGCTTCTCTTTTGATTGGTGCTTTGTTCTTAGTATGTTTGTTTGTTTGCTTTGTATGCTTGTGCTCGATGATTGATACGAGTAGAATGAACGTGGTTCAAGAGCTTGGAAGAGTATGAAGATGAAGGATTCTGAGCAACATCACTACTCTGATTAAAGGCAAGTGTGTCCTTGTTCTTTTGTCCCAATAACTGTGTTTAATCACCATTGCATATGCTTGCATTAATATTGACGGGTCCTATTAAGGTTTATCCTAGTCTTTACTACCTTTACTCCTTGTCAACCTGGGTTTACCTTTCTGTTGTGTAGCACTGCTTAGTTGCTCTACTTTGGGTTATGGTGGTTCTAATGAACAACAATAATAATGAACTTGCTTTACTTTTATGCTATATCTCTGGATAATACAAGATCATATGATTAATCGGAACATGGAGCGACCACCCAGGAAAACAGTGCAACCACAAGGGTACATGGCTCTGCCTTGGCTAATTAATTAGGGACTCTGGTGTTGAGGTGACCTTACCGAAAGGGCAAGGGGAAGCATTAGTTGAGGTATAGACTCGCTCTAGTAGGGAGTGTGCTTTGCTAAGACACGGTCCTACTAGGGGACTTTATGCTTTGCGGCAGCTTGGAACCTTTGCGGGTTGCTTCACACTGGGGAAACTTTGTAAAGGCCTCGTAGCGTCCCTATGCAATCACACCTTGGTAGTGTGGTATGATGCTTGGCCGGCATCGCGTGGTTGGGTTTAAAGTTCCTAGAACTTTTATGCGACTTGTGGTGAAAGTGTACAACCTCTGCAGAGTGTAAAACTAATCGATTAGCCGTGCTCACGGTCACGAGCGGCCTGGACCCTCACATGATTAATCTATGGAAGTCAATGATTAACTTGATGCATCTATCTTCCTTCATGTTGTTTATTTCTCTTATGATTAATTGTGGGTTTGGTATAAACTTACACTTGCTAGTAATTATGTTGCTAATAAAACTTGACCAACTAAAATGCTGACTGCTTTAACCATCAGCCTCCACTATAAAGTCTTGTATGTTATATGATGTTTCCGCTTGCTGAGTACGGCATGTGCTCACGCTTGTTTTTATTATTGCAACGACACAATCCGGATGCTGTTCAGATTTGGAGGGAAGATTTTCCTGGAGACTTCGACGAATTCTAGGCGGGCGTACCACCAGTCAGCTGCCTGTGGTGTTGACCCCATCCGCTGCGTTGTTACTCGTTAAATATTAGTTCGTTTATGAGACATTTTGGTCTGTAATAAAGTTTAATACTCTCTTTACATTATGGCATTGTGTTTTGGATATCACTGAGTCGTTATATGTGTGAAACTTGATCCTGACACATATATAATATGAGCATTCGAATTTGCCTTTAAATTCGGGTGTGACACCACATGATAGGGGGACAGGCACGGCGAACAGGAGAAGTCGTGAGAGAAACAGAATGAACCGTTTTGGTAATTTTGAGACCTAAATGCTAGTGAAAGAAGGGAAAGATGCTTTTGCATTTGTACTGCAATGAAAGCTGCTTTTGGCCAAAATCTCAAATGGCTTTTGGAGATTGTGATTTTCTTTTGACTTTTGCAAAAGCAAAAGCAGGCTGTCAAGTCCAACGAAGAAAAACTCTTATACTCATTTACTCCTTTTGTAAGGGCGTCTCCAACGCTATAAGAACAGCAGCAGCGTGTGTGCATTCAAGCCAGCAGCTCCAGAGATAGGTCACGAGGGTAGCGCTCAACTTGTTTTGCTCCAGCGTGTATCTCTAGGGTAACGTGTACCAAGCTAAATAAAAAACTGCCGAACTGCGCATATGAGAGAGGAGCGCATCGAGCTGTGAGCGAGGTTAGCGCTTCGCTCCACGCTTGCCTCTTCGATTTTCCACTGTTAATGCTTAGCGCCGGGCGTCTGTTACGAGCGAAAAATCGGACGGCTAGCGCACGATCCGCGCGCATCCGACGGCCTCCCATCCACGCGCATCCGTGCATAACGGGGGGGGGGGTGGGTGGGTGTGACGTCATCACTTGGCAGTTGCATCCCACTCGCCCTCATTTCCCCACCCACCCCTCCCTCTCCCGCAGCAACCGCCGGCAGAGCGGTGACGATGCGGAGATCGGCGGCAGCGGTGGCGGCGGAGGGTGACGGATCTGACTGGGAGTCGAGTGATGGGGAGGAAAGCGGCTCCTCCCTGCCGCCGCGCGCTCCCGGTTCTCCCCCGTCAAGCGACGAGTCAGACGACGCGGAGGACGCTGCGGAGGCGACGGGGTCGCGGCGGCCGCGACGAACGAAGGCGGCGGTGGGTGTTGCTGTCGGGCAGGGCGGCGGCGTCTTCTCACGGACGCGTGGACGTCGCTCGCCCACGGCCAGCCGCGATGCGCATTCTCCGGTCGACGACGAGCGGCGAACACTCGCACCAGGCATCCTAGTATGTTCATCACCCCCGCTCAGGCCCCATTTCTTCCACTTCTATGTGTGATTTCAATCCATCTTAGGGTTAGGATTATGAAATTTTGCGAAGAAATGATTCATATGTGACACCCGAAATGAAGCTCATGAGAAATTATGTGAGAAACGAAATGAAATGAAATGAATAGTTCATCGACTCAGTGCCCCTCTGGAAACTAGGCATACTGCTTGTCTCGCCGGAATAGTTGGTTTCTGTCGAAATTATGGTGTGTAATCGAGAATGACACACATGCTGTATGCAGGCAGGCATGATCCATGTCTACGATGCATATGTGTCTTAATTTTGCCTGAATGTCATCAACCACTGTCATAGATAGATGAAATTAATGGCGTCTGTGAGCTAGTGCTCTTTGCTGCGTCTATTCTTCTGACTATAATCCACATACGTGCACGAATCTAAACTGTCCTACCTGCGCTTATATTTCTTTGACGGCCATCCAAAACCTGTCACCTTAGATGTATTTTTTATCTTCAGACGTGAAACTGTGAATGTGAATGTTCACGTACTTATATGCACTTTAACTAGTAGTCGATCAAATGGTTTTTGGTGTACTTGCTGTGTGTTATGAGTCGTGTTCATGCGATTGGAAATTATTTGCATCCTGATTGTAGTGTTTTTGCTCTATCACCATCATCCATGCACATGCCTTGCTAGCTTTTTTCTAGAGAAACAGAGTCTGCTGATCACATTCACATTTGCTGATGTATATGTTTTTGATGATGTTTCTGGTTCAAAAATCTTATGTTGCATTCCTTCATTTCTCATGTCTCAAGCTAACACATGTATGCTTTCTTTTTTTCAGACAAGACAAACATCACAACAAATGAAGAGCATTTCAAGACTCGGTTTTCCGTCCGCAGGATCCGATCGATTGTACCCGAGCTTGATGACGAGCGCAAGGGATGGGTTACTGACGCGGGGTTTGGCTCTTTACTGTCCTTGTCTGATTTCTCTGTGCCCATCAAGCTTGTGAAATGGATGATGCCGTGTGTAGACCCACTTCTCAGTGAATTCAGATACAAGAATAGAGTCATTGAATTCAACCGCCACATGATTTGCAAGATTCTTGGGTTGGAAAACAATGCTAGAATGGTGAGGGTTTCTGGTGATTCAGAAGAGGTGAACAAACTGAAAGAGGTGTTTAGGGATGGAGATAGAGCAAAAATTGCAAAGTGCATCTGTTGACGGTTGATTGTCATTGCAAACTTGGATCTGCAAGCGTACAGACCGTATGGGACCCTTCTTCCCTTGAGTGTAAACCCAAGGTTCTTGTCAACCCAAGGAGCAAGGGGATTGCTAGCGTTCGACCTAAAGCTAATCTAGTCGATTAAGACAACCTTTAACTAGAGATTGATCTAAGAGCAAACTAATTTTAAAACAAAGAGATGTGTGAGGTGCACAAGATGTAAAAGGACACTTGCCCATAGGGTCTAGGATACATGAACATGCAACCGCCAAGGAAGATAAAAACCAATCTAATCTATTGAAGGTGTGACCGCGGCTTCACCCTTTTCCGCCTCTCGCACTGTCACTACGCGAAGGCAATCAAGGCAAAACAACAAACGATCACGGTATGTTGAAGGGATCAACGGGAGTAGTGAGATCTATACATCCGAAAAGCACAGTAGCTAGCCTTAAACATGAAAGCATCATCAACATGAAACCAATAGATTGAAACCATAAACGAGTCAGCGATTACATGACATGATCCGTTACAACCCCATGGACAAATGAGAAGATTACCCCATCAAGACGCTAAGCATGGCGTCGTTGATCATGGTAGATGCTTCCAGCGGTGCGTCCTTCAACTCCGGAGGCGTCGTGGCAGCACCTCGATGTCCTCCTTCGCTTGTGGCCGCCTCCTTGGACTAGATGAATATTTCTCCCGAGTGCTCTCCTCGAATCTCTTCCGATCCAACCTCTCTTGATGAATGGATCCCCCCTCGGGAGTATTTATCTCTGTTTTGACGAATGGTGGCGCCGGCCTATGTTTAGGGTTGAAGGATCTTCACGCACAAGAAACCGGGGGCCGAACCGGTGTGGGAAAGGGCCAGGCCGGCCGGCCTGGGCCGACCGGCCTGGGTCCTTCTCGGCCCGGTTCGGTCGCCCCTTCCTCCGAGCGGCCCGTCTTGGCATTTTGGACTTTCACCCCCAATATTTGTGTCTTTTTGGCATCATCAACCTTGCGATAAATATAGGGGGTCTTCTCGTATGAAATCCGATCTTTATGTCTTGGTCCTCGGAGATGTTTTGTCGTAGCACCTTGGTCCTTGCCACCTTTGGGAGTGAGTTTGCCTTGCACTTGAACACGAACAGAACTCCTCATTTACTCCTTTGAACTCGATGTGACTCCGTCCCTTTAGTCCATGTTTTCCTACAAAAACATCACACTTCCAAATGCATATACAAAGTTGAACTTGTTATATCATTAGTGTGCCTAGTGGCGGGTTAGTACCATGATGAAGTTCAAACCAAAGTGTAACGAACATGCTTGGAGCACCAAAATTCACCGTCAACAGCATCTCTCTTCTTAGAGCCAGCAAGGATAAAGCGTCTTTCTTGAGGGCTTTTACCTTAATAGCTTTGGGAAGCGTGTTCACTCCTAGAATCAGAAATGATATCAGCCTGAAGTATCTAAACAGCTTGGGAAATGTTGATTTGATCAGCACTTATGATTGGGCTGGGCACATTCTGGAGGAATTGATGGATGAAGTGAAGAAGTACCAGAATCACCTCAATCAGGGGTCGAGACCTGGTATTCACAATGCAAGTGTTAGGATCATGGGATTTAGATACTAGAACAAAGAGATAATTCCGAGAGATGCAATAACATGAACTTCCAGATTAAGACAGATTATGTTGGCCCCAACAAATCAGGTGTAACTCTCAATGTTGATATCCATAATTTATGAAACTTTACCAAATCAGGGAGTTTGAAATTATGAAACTAATCCAACTAGAATCACCTCAATCAGGGGTCGACTACTCGAGATATAAAATAAACAAGACAACTGTGTCAGGTAGCGCTGACAGATTCTGAATGCTTCACTAATTAGTATGTATCTCCCAGATTACATATCTAATATTGCTGAAGTTTTGAAAGAAATTAACCCACAAAATTCTGGAACTAACCCAACTGATTTCATGTCAATCGGAGTTCTGTAGCTCAAGATAAAATTAAAACACTGCTGCTGTATCAGAGAGCTACGTGCACAGATTTTGTACCAACAAGATTTGTTAGATAGATAAAGAAAGATGGATAAAGGACTAGGGTTATGTATGATTAGAGTTGGTTGAGAAAGATTTAAGCCCCGACTAAACAAACAAGCTGCTAAAAACTGATGTCATTGTGGTCATTACTCAACAACACACTGCACTCAAAACAAAGATCCAAATCAAGCATTTATCACAAGATCAAGCATTCAAGTACGCTTCTAAACTAAGCACACGTTAAGACGTTCGCATCTACCAAATTATACTAAGAATGAACTTAAAGCTCCTATATCCTATTAAGGAAGATCTTTGGATTGAACATGATGGAGTCACTGGATTTCTGAGAACAGTTATAAAAGGGGGTAAAGTGAAGGTAGAGAAAGATTAGAAGAAGTAGAGCAATTCTAAAGATTCCTCATAGAAAGAACAAGAAAACATAGAGTGAAAAGATTAGCCAAGGAAAGGTGAAGGAAAAAGTAGAACATCAAGGATGGGGTAAAAGCAAGGACAAGAATATTACTATAAGAAGAATAAAAGCATAACATGAAGTGAGAAAGGCTTCTAAAATATTATAATCCTTAAATCCGACCAATTTCTAACTAGGCTAATGTCCTACAGTCAACATGGCTCTGGTACCACTTTGTCACACCCAGTTTTAAAGCCAAAACCAGATGCTTAAATTACATGTGCGCCAGGATCAAGTTACACACACGTAATGACTCAGTGAATACCAAATACAGTGCCAAAGCGTAAAAGAGAGTATTATAACCATTACATGACCGAATGTCTCATAAACATATCATCAGAGCGAACAACTAGCAGCAGATCTTCAGACGGAAACTCCACAGACAGCTGACTGGTCGCACGTACGCCTAGTACATCTCAACAATCTTCAAGTCTGAGCAGCAATCCGGGTTGTGTAGTTGCAATAATAAAAACAAGCATGAGCACATGCCGTACTCAGCAAGGGGAGAATAATATAATAAACATGCAAGGCTGTATAAGTGGATGGCCAAGGGTTTAAGCACTTTAGCATTTTAGTTGGTCAAATTTTATTAGCACCTGATTACTAATAAGGTATAAGTATATACCATCCCACAATTAACAAAGAGCATCATCAACATAAAGTATATTCAACAAATTAATTTCAACTTCTATAATTTAATCATGTGAGGGTCCAGGCCGCTCTTGACCGTGAGCACAGCTAACCAGTTAGTTTTACACTCTGCAGAGGTTGTACACTTTCACCACAAGTCGCGTAAAAGTTCCTAAGAACTTTAAACCCAACCACGCGATGCTGATCAGGCATCATTCCACACTGCCGAGGTGTGATTGCATAGGGACGCTACGAGGTCTTTACAAAGTTTCCCCAATGTGAAGGAACCCGCTAAGGTTCTGAGTCGTTGCCGAGTATAAAGTCTCCTAGTAGGTACCGTGTCTTATCCAAGCCCAACTCCCTACTAGAGCGAGTCTATACCCCACCAGCGCTCCCCCTTGCCCTTTCGGTAAGGTCACCCAGCACTAGAGTCCCTAATTAATTAGCCAAGCCAGAGCCATATAGCCTTGTGGTTGCACTGTTGTCCTGGGCGGTCGCTCCATGTTCCAATTAATAAGTATGGTCTTTCAATTAAATCATTAAGGAACATAGAGTATAAAAGTAGTATCCATGTTGTTCATTACCATCCTAGTTGAGCATACTATGCAAAATCTACCATCAAGATTAATTAAGCAACCCGATTACAAGGCAATGGTCAAAAGATACTAGTCATCGTCCTCAATAGGAACCCATCAAAATTAATGCAAAGCAATAAAGTAAATACAGTTATTAAATGCATGTTTAAATAGGACATAGCGGGAATGACCAAGGACACTTGCCTTCCACAAGATCCGGAAACTGCTCAGAGTCTTCAAAGTCTTCTCCTTCAGGAAATCCCACGATCGGTTCGTTCTCTACGCATCACACATTCACATGCAAAGGAGCAATACAATAAAATAAGAAACAATTCACCAATCATTGCAAACAGGAACAAAAGCTGTACTAAACTAATCTACTCGTCAAGACGAACCCATGGATATAAAGAACATTGAAAACGGAGCTAAAACGCAAAAGATACAAGCTATAGAAGGTCTAAGGGCTTTTCTGCAGGAAAACTAAACTTCTAGGGGTCTAACAGCAAGAAACCAGGTCCTAAAACATAAATACGCTTACAAACTCGAGGTCTGCTGCGCAAAACCATTGGGCTGGATTGTGGGTGCGAAACCTGAAAAGCTCAGGGGCTAAAACGAAGAAAACAGGACTAAGTTGTAAGGGTTTTTTAAACAGTGGGAGGACCGACTTGTAAATCTAAAGAAACCGAGGGTCTCTTTAAAAAACGACAGGGCACGGCGGGTTTGACCGGTATGTGGCGGTTTGACCCCAGGGTGGACGCGATCTGGGTCATTGATCCTGGATCGGACGGCTGCATGCACCCCTGACCGAGCGCGACGGCGAGCAGCGGCGGCGCGTGGTGGCCGGCGGCGGTGACCTCGCCGGAGTTGCTCGTTTTCGAGCTTCCGGTCACGAAAAGGGACGGGATTTGCTCCTAGAGTGAGCTGGCGGTGCAGCGAACTTATCTAGGGGACTTGTGCGGCGGAAGACGCGACGGCGGCAGCACGTAGCTTGACATGGCGCACGGCGGTGGAGCAACGTGCTCCGGCGAGCTCTTGCGGGCGAGGCAGGTCACGAGGGCGAAAACAAATGATACTCACAGCTTCCTTACCCTCACACAAAACTCCGGAGGTGCATAGGACCGACAGAGAGGCGGCACGGGTGGAGATCGATGGCAGTGGCCTCGAGCTAGGGTTTCAACTAGGCGACGGCGCTGGAGCTTGCTACGGTTTGGGGAAAGTGGATAGAGGAGGTACGACGGTGGTTATATAGGCGCAGAGGAGGCGGCCTCGACGTGCGGCCCAAGGCCAGAGGGCGCAGAGCGGCACGGGTGTGCGGCACGGTCGGACTCGGGTTCAAGTCCGGTTGGATCTCAGGGATGACGACCGGGACCCAGCGGTCAGCGGCTGGCGGGCGACGGAAGGCAGAGGGCGTCGGGGGAACTGGGCCAAAGAGAAGAAGGGGCTTCGCCAGACTTCCGGCCGAAAGGCCGTGCGACAGAGCTGGGCCAGCGACGCATGAAGCTGGAGGAGGAACGGCAAATCGGGCCGGGGTCTTGAGGGGTCTCCGACAGACTTTCCTAGACGGGCCGATAGCAAAGCAAAAGAAGGGGAAGGGAAGGACAGAGAAAGGTTTTGGAAAATTGAAAATGCAAACCAAATTGAATTCAAATACTCATTTGAATTCAAACACCCAAAAGTTATGCACCAGCATGAATGCACAAAAAAAACTTCTATGATTCGTTAATTAAAAATTTGAAAAACATTTAAATGCCTATAAATCACATTAAACCTTAGAAAATCCTTAAATCCTTAAACAATCTCAAAATAAATTCTATAAATTCTAATAAATTTTAGTAAATTGCAAAACAGTAAATTTAGGGTGTTACAAATCCTACCCCCTTAAGAAGAATCTCATCCTCGAGATTCGGATGGATCATCGAAGAGATGGGGATAATCTTCCTTCAGTTCATCCCTTCTTTCCCATGTTGCCTCATCCTCTGCATGATTACTAAACTGCACCTTGCACATCCTAATCACCCGATTCCTTGTAACCCGTGTTAAAGTATCCAAGATCTTGATAGGATGTTCAATATAGGTGAGGTCTTCCTTAACTTCCAATGCATCCATAAGCAATGGCTCTTTATCATGCGGTTGAAAGCCCTTTTTCAACCGAGAGATATGGAACACATCATGCACATCTGAGAGCTGATTTGGCAACTCCAATCTGTAAGCTACCTCTCCCACTCTCTCAGAAATCCTAAAGGGTCCAATAAAACGAGGTGACAACTTCCCTTTAACCTTGAATCTACGTAAACCTCTAATCGGTGATACTTTGAGATACACATAATCGCCTTCGTGAAAAACCACATCTCTCCTCTTCGTGTCAGCATACTTCTTCTGCCTAGACTGAGCAGCTCTCAAGTTATCCCTGATGATCTGAACCTGCCTTTCTGCCTCCTTAATGATGTCAGTTCCAAACAACTGACTCTCTCCTGTCTCACTCCAGTACAATGGAGTTCTGCACTTCCTTCCATAGAATGCCTCAAACGGTGCCATCTTAAGACTAGCCTGATAGCTATTGTTATAGGAGAACTCAGCATATGGCAAACTCTTATCCCAACTTCCTCCATGCTTGAGGGCACAAGCTCTCAACATATCCTCTAGAATCTGATTAGTCCTCTCAGTCTGTCCATCTGTCTGTGGGTGATAAACTGAGCTGAAATTCAACTTCGTATCCATGGACTCATGAAGCTTTTCCCAAAAACGAGATGTGAACTGTGTACCTCTATCAGACACTATCTTCTTAGGTACACCATGCAAACACACAATCCTAGACATATATAGTTCTGCCAATCTAGCACTTGAGTGAGTAGTCTTCACTGGAATGAAGTGAGCTACTTTCGTCAATCGGTCCACTATTACCCATATAGAATCATACCCAGCTGGTGTTCGTGGTAATCCCACTATGAAATCCATACTAATCTCTTCCCACTTCCATTCAGGCATTTTCAATGGTTGAAGTAATCCAGCTGGTCTCTGATGCTCAGCTTTAACTCGATGACAGGTGTCACACAAAGCTACATGAGCGGCTACATCTTTCTTCATCCCATACCACCAATACCTCTGCTTGAGATCTTGGTACATCTTAGTACTACCTGGGTGAATTGAATAAGCTGAATCATGAGCTTCTCTCAGGATAGTCTCCCTGAGATCTCCCACATCTGGCACACAAATCCTGTTTTTAAACCATATAGTTCCCTGATCATCCTATGTGAATGTAACGACCTGGGTTTTCAAAAGGGGAAAACCCGTCAACCTGCTCTCGTGATAGTCCCTGGATCAGTCGCTATCACGCACATACATCCATCACATATAAATATCACAACCATACAGCGAAATAAAGCATCAGAGTATGAATATTATTACATGTCCTGAATAAAGGAGTACATCAATACACACCTCTTGGCGAAATAACATGAATAAGAGCCTACGCAGCGGTAGCTAGCTTCCAGAAGGTGTCTCCATCTTTATTCTTCTCCCACATGCATCCTTGAGCGAAGCAATATGCCCCTCAGTCGTACCATCCGTCGGTGTTGTTGTCGAAGTCTGACTCATACCCTGCAAGCTCAGGGGCTATCCCCAAGGATTGGGATAGGTCCACGTCACCAACCGTATGCAAGCTTTAAGTGGCCTACTTCTACAGGTAAAGAAAGGAGCAAGGTAGAGGCTGGGTTTCCTAAGCAGCAGCAGCATCAAAATAAAGAGTAACATCTCCATAATCCCACCAATTCCCATATCACTCATCCGCAAACGGTTACACCTGGTCTCCCAGATCACTGGCACCAGAACCTATCTCCATCTAGAGTCGGTGCGAGAACTCCCACTCCTCGCACCTCAATGATTGCACCTGGATCCGCGAGGCAGAGGGAGCAACTCTCCTCTCCCCAAGTACAACCATGGCTCACCATACACTCTCATCCTATAAGGGGGAAGATAGAAATCCCAAAACGTAAGAGTCGGAGTAAACAACGGGCATGTCCATAACTGAGGACATGGCTATACATATAGATCTAAACTCTGCAAAGCGTGTACACCAGTACCCAACTCGGAATAGCACCCAGACGGTGTACGGCCGACCGCACCTTCCCAACCGTACGAACACCTAGGAGTTACGATTCCATCCTGCATCCGGGTCTCGATGCGGTCCCTCGCAAAGGACCACGCCAGAACTGTGAACATGCCCCCGTGTGGCCACACGGGGAACGCCCACAAGGGGAGGGACTTCACCCTATACCGTCTCACTGATACCCTCTATCCTGCTAGCAGGTATGGCATCGCACTTGCTAGGGTCGAAACGGCCCTATCCCCACTCTCGGCGAGGTGGTGTGTACGAAAGTCCCGTGTAACAAAGCGACCCACTCGGTTTCAGACCGGGGCGAGCTCCTTTCCTCCAAGTCATCACAAAAGCCCCAACACATTTGCTCCTAAAACAGTGTACCCGCCATAGGTACCAAACTGGGCCTCGCCCGAGAAGATGATCCCTGGCCCCGATCCCGGATCGTGTTGTCTTGAGCTCACCCCCGCCAAGTATCCCAAAAACACCTTCTCCTGCCGGTTTTTCCCTACTCACGCCAAGAATACTACCACATAATCCCAACACATGCACAACGAAGCTCAGCGTATAATCACGCATAAATATAGTAGTAGTAGGTCAATTAAGGACAAGGTATTTAAAAGGGCAGTGCAAGAGTTTCATCATATCCATCATCATGCATAAGTAAAGCGCTAGCAGTTTTAAAGCAATGCGTAATGTGCATTCAAAGTAGGTCGGGCGTGAACCTGGGTGTGGGTAGTCGTCGTAGCTGAGGTCGTCGTCATACTCCTGGTTCAGCTCTCCGGCTCCGACGGCTCCTAGAATCGCAAATAAATAAATAAACACGACTGCTATTTGCAATTAAATCCAAGAGGAAGAACAAATAAGACCCAAAAAGGAGCACACTCTAGCCTAGCGCGGAGTTTGAGATATTAGAAGATTTTCAGAAAAGGTTTTGTATTTTTCAGAGTTAAAACGGATTTATTATGAATTTCCAAAGAGAAAATACATTTCTGAAAATAAAATACGCATATACAATATGGCAGACTTTAGGCTAGCTCTAATCCAACTCTAGCAGACTCTTAAAGGGCTTAAAGCCAGCTGCAGGCCAGCCCTTCGGCTGACGCGGCAGCCACGTGCATGGCTTTAAGCCAGCGGCTGCTCGCGTGGCAGCCTGTGTGGCGGCCTGGCGTGGCAGCGCGTGGCGGATCCCGGGCGGATCGCTGCGGCGCTGCGCCATGTGTGCGTGCGTGTGGCTCGGCCAGGTGTGGCCAGCCGCACGGGATCCCAGCGGATCTTCTACGGTGACGTGAGCGTGTGTGCGTGCGTGTGCCGGCAAAACCCTATTGGTTTTAGGGCGGCGCCAGCACGTGTTCGGTGAAAAGCCCATAAGGGAATCTGGCGCGGTATGGCTCGCCGGCGGCGATGTGTGCAGGGGGTTGGCCAACAAATGGCACGGCTCGACTCGGTGGACCCTTCCACACATGCCCATGCCAAGAAAAGCCAGGCCTTTGGCCGGAGAAGTGCTCGACGGCGGCGGCGCAAGGACGGGCGCGGCGGTGCAGTGCGGCGACGGCCGGCGTGGTCGCGTGAGAGCGTCAAATCGCCAGGTGCGTGCGTGCTCCAGGTGAAAGCAAACAACCCAAAAACTGGGGCTTTTGCCCCTTGCCCAGATGCACACGGCTGGCTTGGCCATGGCGGGGCTCTGGCTGGTGCTTGCGGCGGTAGAGAGCAGGGCTTGCGCGGCGAGGCGACGACGCACGAGGGTACGCGGTCGCGTCGGCGGCGAGGCGTGCATGGAGAGGCCCTAAAGTCTCGACCTTTCCCTCCTGCTCGCGCGTGCACAACGGCAACCCGCGCGGCGAAGGCTGCGGCAGCGCGGCGAGCATGACGGCGGGGCCTCCGGCGTGTAAACAGAGCAAAGGAACAGGGCAAAGCATGGGCGCACGCGTGTTGTCGACGGCAGGGGCTCCTGCAGGCATAAGGCTCGGCACGAAGGCCGGCGACACAGGCGACGGCGGTCAGCGGTGGCGGCGCGGTGCGTGCGAGGGCGTTCACGAGGTCAAGGCGGAATCTTTCTCCCTCGGCGTGATGACCGGGTCCACAGCAGAGAGGGAGAGGTGGTGGCTCACCTGAGTGACCCCTGGTCGACGTGCAGAGCGGCGGTGAAGTGAGGCAGAGCAGAACGGCGGCGGCGCGGGCTGGTGCAGAGGAAGCAGGGGTGCGCGGCGACGGCAGGGACGGCGCCGGCTTCTCGGTGATCAGCAGCTCCCGCGGATGGCTCCGGCTTCGCGACATGCTCCCTCGAACGGCCTTCCCCGCCTCCTTCTCCTCCCGTTCTTCTTCTTCAGGTGCGGCGGCGGAGACAGGGGAAAACCCCAGGGCGGATTAGGTCAGGGGTGCGGCCGCGGCGGTGTTTTTATAGGCGGTGCGGAGAGGTGTGGACGGCTGGATGGGGCGCGCTTGAGGTGGCGCGCATCCAGGCCATCGCCACGGGCGCGTACGGCGAGCTCGCCGACCTGGCGCTCGCCTGATTGGCGCGGCGCAGAGGAAAGGGGGAGAAAGGGGAAAAGGTGCGTGCCGAGGTGGCGGATGACCGGTGGGTCCCGCCTGTCGGTGTAAGAGGAAAAAGGGAACGTCGCATGGGCCTTGTTGGGCTGCTGGTTCGTTGGGCCGGGGAGTGCAGGGGCGTGCGCTGGTTTAGAAAAAAGAGAAGAGGGGCCTCCGGTGGACTTGGGCTGCGAACTTGAGGCCCAAACAACTAAGGATGGTTTTCCTATTTTCCAAACCCCCTTAACCCTATATTAAATAGATTCAAATTTGAATTTAGAATTCAAATTTGAATCCCGCTCAAATAAATCAAAATACAAACCAAATAAACTCCAAGGTTCTCACACTAGCATTTTATATTTCCTAGACATTTTTAATTAGTTCAAAAAAATAAATCTAGGAATTTAGGAGAGAAATTAGAAGACATCCTTATTTAATTTGTTAAGCACTCAAACATTTCACCAAAAATTTTTAAGTCCTCATTTTTATATTTAACATTCCATAATAAAATTGCGGGATGTTACAGTGAAATCCGGAGCTTTGCCTTTCTCCATAGTTTTCTTGATTTCCTTAATCTCTGTATCCTCCAATTGTCCTTTTCGTATCTCCTGCTCCAAGGTAGATTTTATTTCTAAGGTAACTCCCTGAGTATGAGCAACCATCCCCGAATTGAGCTTCTCAAACTCCTTCATCAACTCATCAGGCAACTGGAATGCTAATGCCATGTTAGCTTGTCCTTTTCGACTCAAAGCATCTGCAACCAAATTTACCTTCCCAGGATGATAGTTCATCTCTAAATCATAATCCTTGATCAGCTCTAACCAGTGGCGTTGTCTCAGATTCAAGTCCTTCTGAGTGAAAATGTACTTCAAACTCTTATGATCAGTATAAATCTGGCACTTGGTTCCCATAATGTAATGCCTCCAAATCTTTAAAGCATGTACCACAACTGCTGTTGGCGTTTCTTAACGTCACCACTAGTTGTACACCTAGAGGGAATGTATAAGAGCAACCGGGTATACCGCAAGCGCACGGAAATACCGCTGCAGCACTTCCCCAAGGAAGGAGAGTATTCCAAGGGTATCGAATCTAAGGAACGGTGTGCACTATCTTCTACTCTAGTATAGATGGTCCAAGGACATCAAGCTCAGCTATGGTAAGGGAGAAGGTGAAGGGCTTCCTAAGTGTATCGATCAAGGTCGTATTGGTTCACGGTATAGAACTCACCACGGGGCGCCAACCCACCCTAGCTGTTTAAGGCTAGGCAATATGTTCTGGCAACGGGGCCCAACTCGGTACACAGGCGCGGAGGGTTCCAAAGGGTCCAACATGCTGTCACCATGCGGCCTACCTCTATCGTTACGCGAATGCACGTGGTCTTCGTAGGATAATCAGAGTATAGACACCATGTCTACACTCCTGATAACTACTATAGCACTGCGACGTCTGCCTGGCCCGTCTACAGCACTATAGCAATCTGTATAAATACGAAACCACGAACGCAAGCAAGTGTGTACTAGATCGTACCTTATTAGATCAGGATAGGTTAGGAAGAACAACTACTGACATATTTATGAGCCTCAACTAGATCAAAGGAGTGATCCACAGACAAACAGATAAATGCACTTGCATAAGTATTCAACTAGATCGAAGGGTTGTGTTCATGAAGAACACAAGCCTCTAGTTCAAGAACACACGAAGAACACAAGAACATATCAATCATGCAAGAACACACTTTAGTCTAAATGAGATATGTCGCAATACTTACTTTGGTCTAAATGAAGAACAAAGAAGAACTCCTTCATCATCACCTTCACTTCCCTCTCTACCTAGCACTCACACACACACACCCTACATGGGGAATGAGAGGAGAGGAGAGGTTGGATGTGTCTCAAATGGGAGCCCCTCCCCTCCTATTTATAGAGGAGGGGGCGGCTTGACAAGAGGGGTGATGGCCTCCACTTTGTGCAGCCTCCTTGGGCACCCCCAATCATGTGGTGACACGTGGCAAGGCAAAATCGGACCAGAACTGGCCAGAACCGTGAAGAACCGGAGCATCCTATGCTTCCTGGGGCGAAAACCGGCACAAAAGATGGGAGAACCGGGCGGTCAACGGGACAGCCGGGCGGACCGGGCAACGGACCGTGGCAACTGCGCCAGTGCATCGTCCCGCGTCTCTCCACGCGTGCCGCGTGTCCGGCCCGGTGGCTTCCTCTGTACGCTGCCTGAACCGCCTCCGCTGCTCCTATCCGACGCTGCCACGCGTCCCCGGCATGGGCGAGAGAGCCACGCGCGAGCGCGCGCTCGGTCAGCACCTGTGCTCGTCCACTAGGATGCGAACACGTGGCCATGGCGGGGGCGTCCCGTGTGCCTGTGCTGTGCCAACGTGGCGATCCGCAGGAGAGGCTGTGCTCCAGTCCCTGGCCGCCACGTCGCCTGCTGATCCGCGTGAGTGCTGGCGTCAGCGATCCGCGGAGGGTGCTGGCCGCCAATGGTGGCCCGCCATGTGGCAACGTCTGCGCGTCTGTGCGTCTGCGGTACGAGGTAGGGCCGTGTGGGTCCCGCTGACATCATTTGTTTTGTCCTTTTCCTAACTTCCTCATACGAACTCCGATGTAGGCATATAATATGTCCATTTCGATCGTCTCGACGAGCCCGTCGCAATGGTGCAGTCCAAATTGGCATTTGAGGTTGTTTATGATGACGTCCTTTAATAGCCATTGGATCACTTGCTCTCAATTGTACCATTTGGCACGTATTTCGGTGCATCCTGCAACAAAAGCTAGAAACACCAACACTTATGGAAACTATCAGTATCAAGCTCTATTCTAGTGTTGATGATCCTTTTACAGTTATTTTATGTAGGTATTGATGGTGTAAAAGTAGCACTTAAGAGCCGTCAACAGCTGCCAACTCTAGATCATGTGTAGCATAATTCAACTCATGCTTCCTCAACTGCCTAGATGCATAGGCTATAACATGTCCCTCCTGCATAAGAACACAACCAAGACCATGTCGAGATGCATCACAATAGATATCAAAACTCTTCTGCAGTTCTGGCATCACTAGCACTGGAGCTGTGGTCAACCTCTTCTTCAACTCCTCAAAACTTGTCTGACATGCATCAGTCCATTTGAATTCCCTATCCTTCTCCAATAATGATGTGAGAGGCTTCACTATCTTAGAAAATCCCTCAATGAACCGATGATAATATCCTGCAAGGCCAAGAAAACTCCTGATCTCCTTGACTATTCGAGGTGGTTCCCACTTCAACACATCACTAACCTTTCCTGGATCAACTGAAATACCTCCATCAGTGATGATATGCCCAAGGATAGAGACTTCCTTCAACCAAAAATGACACTTACTAAATTTAGCATACAACTGATGTTCTCTAAGTTTCTCCAACACAAGCGTCAAGTGTTCCTCATGCTCCTCCTCATTCTTGGAGTATATCAAAATATCATCAATGAACACCACAACGAACTTATACAGATACTCCATAAACACCTTATTCATCAGATACATAAAGTAGGTAGGTGCATTAGTCAATCCAAAAGACATGACTGTATACTAATAGAGTCCATACCTAGTGGTGAATGTAGTCTTAGGAATATCTGATAACCTGATCTTCATCTGATGATAACCAGAGCGTAAATCAATCTTTGAGAATACCTTAGCTTCTCTCATCTGATCAAACAAATCCTAAATACGAGGCAATGGGTACTTATTCTTGATGGTGACATCATTAAGCGATCTGTAATCCGCACACATCCTTTGAGTACCATCTTTCTTCTCCACAAAGATGACCGGTGCCCCCCAAGGTGATGAACTAGGACGAATGAATCCCTTTTCCAATGAGTCCTTAATCTGCTTCTTAAGCTCAAGTAATTGATCACTAGACATTCTATATGGACGCTTAGAAATAGGGGTAGTGCCAGGTAAAAGATCAATAACAAACTCAACATCTCAGTCAGGTGGCATACCCGGCAGATCATCTGGAAACACAACTGGAAAGTCACATACAACCTTGATATCCACCAAAGATTTACCATTCAATTGGTTTATTGTACAATCTATCTTTGAAGATAGAGCAATTGCAAATTCAATCCTTTCCCCATCTGGACTGGTGAGAAGAACTGACTTCTTGGTGCACTGAATCGTCGCATCAAACTTGCTCAACCATCCCATTCCAAGTATCACATCAATGCCACTGGACTCCAATACTATGGGATCGGCTCGAAAATCCTTCCCCAAAATCTGAAGGTTGACGTTATTACACCTGTATAGTGCCTTCATGTTCCCTTTTGCTGAACTGACTAGCATGGGTCGTGGCATGATGCTCATGGGGATATTATGTTTAGCTACATACTGAGAAGTAACGAAAGGATGAGATGCTCTAGTATCGAATAAAACTAAGGTGGGAGCGGAGTTGACAAGTCACATGCCGAGCACTACTCGTGGGTTCTCCTGAGCGGTCTCAACACTCATGTGATTCACCTTGCCACGTGCATAGCTGTGTTGTCTCTTGTTTCCCTATGGGTTCTGGCTCTCATTCCTTACCTGTTGCATCTGCCGACTCTGCATTGGAGTGTTGGGAGTATTCCTCTTGGGACACGTGGTTCCATAATGCCCAGCCTCTCCACACTTGAAGCAAGCGGTACCTTATGATGCGATATTCCTCATTGGGGTGCCAACTGGTACTATCTGACGGTCCTGGTGAAAACCACGATGTGGAGTCTACTGCACTGGCCGCTGAAACTGTTGTTGCTACCCAAAGTTCTCACTCAGGCCTTCAGAATGGAGTGGTGTCTCTTGTGGTGGGGGTAAAACGGAGATGAGTGTTACTCCCAGACTGTCTAGGGGTGGCGCCCTTCCTTTTCAGCTCTGCCAACTCTCTGCGCTTATGCTCCAAGCCAATGGCCTTGTCTATCAGATCCTGGAAGGATGGAAAGGTGTGAGACATAAGTTGATACTGGAGTGGTCCAGCTAACCCCTCTAAAAACAGCTCCTGCTTCTTCTCATCATCAGCAGCATCCTCAGGAGCATAGCGAGACAACTCAACGAACTTGTCCATGTACTCTATCACTGACATCTCTTCCTGCTTGAGATCCAGGAACTCCTTCTTCTTTAACTTCATAAGACTGGTAGGTATATGGTGGCTCTTGAAGCTGGTGGTGAACTCCTGCCAAGTGATAGCATCAGGGTGGCATGGACAACAATGTAGGCATCCCACCAAGCTGACGCTGTCCCACTAAGTCGACCTGAAGCATACAAGACTTTCTCCCTATCAGTACACTGGATGATGGTGAGCATCTTCTCCACTGTCTTCAGCCAATCCTCTGCCTCCAAGGGATCAGCTGCATGAGAGAATACCGGGGGATCATGGCTCATAAACTCTCGATGCTTGTCCCGAGGCAGTTGATTCTGGTTAGGTTCTGGTTTATTTGGACCTGCATGTTTGCCATGTTGGTGGACATGTTCTGGAGAAGCTGCATCTGTGCTGCCAGGAACTGCTGCATCGCAGGATCGTTCTGACCGTGTTGTTGAATGTGGTCAGAACTACCACTCCTCCTTTGATGGGTCACTACGGGCTGATTAACTCCTGATCCAAACCTGGCATTCACCATGCAAGTGTTAGGATCATGGGATTTAGATACTAGAACAAAGAAATAACTTTGAGAGATGCAACAACATGAACTTCTAGATTAAGACAGATTATGTTGGCCCCAACAAATCAGGTGTTACTCTCAATGTTGATATCCATAATTTATGAAACTTTACCAGATCAGGGAGTTTGAAATTATGAAACTAATCCAACTAGAATCACCTCAATCAGGGGTCGACTACTCGAGATATAAAATAAACAAGACAACTGTGTCAGGTAGCGCTGACAGATTCTGAATGTTTCACTAATTAGTATGTATCTCCCAGATTACATATCTAATATTGCTGAATTTTTTAAAGAAATTAACACACAAAATTCTGGAACTAACCCAACTGATTTCATGAACTTAAAGCTCCTATATCCTATTAAGGAAGATCTTTGGATTGAACATGATGGAGTCACTGGATTTCTGAGAACGGTTATAAATGGGGGTAAAGTGAAGGTAGAGAAAGATTAGACAAAGTAGAGCAATTCTAAAGATTCCTCAGAAAGAACAAGAAAATATAGAGTGAAAAGATTAGGCAAGGAAAGGTGAAGGAAAAAGTAGAACATCAAGGATGGGGTAAAAGCAAGGAAAGAATATTACTATAAGAAGAATAAAAGCATAACATGAAGTGAGAAAGGCTTCTAAAATATTATAATCCTTAAATCCGACCATTTTCTAACTTGGCTAACGTCCTACAGTCAACATGGCTCTGGTACCACTTTGTCACACCTAGTTTTAAAGCCAAAACCAGATGCTTAAATTACATGTGCGCCAGGATCATGTTACACACACGTAATGACTCAGTGAATACCAAATACAGTGCCAAAGCGTAAAAGAGAGTATTATAACCATTACATGACCGAATGTCTCATAAACATATCATCAGAGCGAACAACTAGCAGCAGATCTTCAGACGGAAACTCCACATGCAGCTGACCGGTGGCACGTATGCCTAGTACTTCTCAACAATCTTCAAGTCTGAGTATCAATCCAGATTGTGTAGTTGCAATAATAAAAACAAGCGTGAGCACATGCCGTACTCAGCAAGGGGAGAATAATATAATAAACATGCAAGGCTGTATAAGTGGATGGCCAAGGGTTTAAGCACTTTAGCATTTTAGTTGGTCAAATTTTATTAGCACTTGATTACTAATAAGGTATAAGTATATACCATCCCACAATTAACAAAGAGCATCATCAACATAAAGTATATTCAACAAATTAATTTCAACTTCCATAATTTAATCATGTGAGGGTCCAGGCCGCTCTTGACCGTGAGCACGGCTAACCGGTTAGTTTTACACTCTGCAGAGGTTGTACACTTTCACCACAAGTCGCGTAAAAGTTCCTAAGAACTTTAAACCCAACCACACGATGCTGATCAGGCATCATACCACACTGCCGAGGTGTGATTGCATAGGGACGCTACAAGGCCTTTACAAAGTTTCCCCAATGTGATGCAACCCGCTAAGGTTCCAAGTCGTTGTAGAGTTTAAAGTCCCCTAGTAGGTACCGTGTCTTAGCCAAGCCCAACTCCCTACTAGAGCGAGTCTATACCCCACTAGCGCTCCCCCTTGCCCTTTTGGTAAGGTCACCCCAGCACTAGAGTCCCTAATTAATTAGCCAAGCCAGAGCCATATAGCCTTGTGGTTGCACTGTTGTCCTGGGTGGTCGCTCCATGTTCCAATTAATAAGTATGGTCTTTCAATTAAATCATTAAGGAACATAGAATATAAAAGTAGTATCCATGTTGTTCATTACCATCCCAGTTGAGCATACTATGCAAAATCTACCATCAAGATTAATTAAGCAACCCGATTACAAGGCAATGGTCAAAAGATACTAGTCATCATCCTCAATAGGAACCCATCAAAATTAATGCAAAGCAATAAAGTAAATACAGTTTTTAAATGCATGATTAAAGAGGACATAGCAGGAATGACCAAGGACACTTGCCTTCCACAAGATCCGGAAACTGCTCAGAGTCTTCAAAGTCTTCTCCTTCAGGAAATCCCACGGGTTCGTTCTCTACGCATCACACATTCACATGCAAAGGAATAATACAATAAAATAAGAAACAATTCACCAATCATTGCAAACAGGAACAAAAGCTATACTAAAGTAATCTACTCGTCGAGACGAACCCGTGGATATAAAGAACGTTGAAAACGGAGCTAAAACGCAAAAGATACGAGCTATACAAGGTATAAGGGCTTTTCTGCAGGAAAACTAAACTCTAGGGGTCTAACAGCAAGAAACCAGGGCCTAAAACATAAATACGCTTACAAACTCGAGGTCTGCTACACAAAAACACTGGGCTGGATTTCGAGTGCGAAACCTGAAAAGCTCAGGGGCTAAAACGAAGAAAATAGAACTAAGTTGTAAGGGTTTTTTAAACTGTGGGAGGATCGGCTTGTAAATCTAAAGAAACCGAGGGTCTCTTTAGAAAAAATGATGGTGCACGGCGGGTTTGACCGGAACGTGGTGGTTTGACCCCGGGGTGGATCGGACGGCTGCGCGCACCCCTGACCGAGCGCGACGGCGTGCAGCGGCGGCGCGCGGTGGCCGGCGACGGTGACCTCGCCGGAGTTGCTCGTTTTCGAGCTTCCGGTCACGAAATGGGACGAGATTTGCTCCTAGAGCGAGCTGGCAGTGCGGCGAACTCATCTAGGGGACTTGTGCGGCGGAAGACGCGACGGCGGCAGCACGTAGCTTGACATGGCGGACGGCGGCGGAGCAACGTGCTCCGGTGAGCTCTTGCGGGCGAGGTAGGTCACGAGGATGAAAACAAATGATACCCACAGCTTGCGTACCCTCACATGAAACTCCGGAGGTGCACAGGACCGACGGAGAGGCGGTACGGGTGGAGATTGATGGCGGCGGCCTCGAGCTAGGGTTTCAACTAGGCGGCAGCGCTAGAGCTTGCTAGGGTTTGGGGAAAGGGGATAGAGGAGGTACATCGGCGGTTATATAGTTGCAGAGGAGGCGGCCTCGATGTGCGGCCCAAGGCCAGAGGGCGCAGAGCGGCACGGGCACGCGACACAGTTGGACTCGGGTTCGAGTCCGGCTGGAGCTCAGGGATGACGACCGGGACCCAGCGGTCAGCGACTGGCGGGCGACGGAAGGCGGAGGGCGTCGGGCGAACTAGGCCAAAGAGAAGAAGGGGCTTCGCCAGACTTCCGGCCGAAAGGTCGTGCGACGGAGCTGGGCCAGCGACACACGAAGCTGGAGGAGGAACGGCAAACCGGGCCGGGGTCTTGAGGGGTCTCCGTCAGACTTTCCTAGACGGGCCGACAGCAAAGCAAAAGAAGGGGAAGGGAAGGACAGAGAAAGGTTTTGGAAAATTGAAAATGCAAACCAAATTGAATTCAAATACTCATTTGAATTCAAACACCCAAAAGTTATGCACCAGCATGAATGCGCAAAAAAAACTTTTATGATTCGTTAATTAAAATTTGAAAAACATTTAAATGCCTATAAATCACATTAAACCTTAGAAAATCCTTAAATCCTTAAACAATCTCAAAATAAATTCTATAAATTCTAATAAATTTTAGTAAATTGCAAAACAGTAAATTTAGGGTGTTACAAAACAATAAACACTATATTGATCATGGGTGTTTAGGAAATTACCCAATCATGTCTTACCCCACAACTTATACCTTTTTGCTGGAGGTCCTTGATCCAACCATACTTACTTTCTTACTTCTGCCGGAGGGTTTTGAGCTTTTTCAAAAATAAAATTCCTGCAACAAGTATTAGACAAAATCTTCCTCCAAGTTCTCACATGTCGCTCATTTAAAGTGGATATCCTAAACAATTCATGAACTCTCATCTCCCACAAGTCTCTCATTTAAATATTTGAAGTTAACACAAATATTATCAAGCTAGGAAAGTTCTCTAATAGTTGTTCACCTTTCGAGTCAATGACCATGAGAATGAAACCATAATGTGAGGGTATCAAGGATAAGAAGATTTAGAATGGTGGACATGTGCAAAACGGAAAAGAAAATATGACTTCAAGGCCCTAATGATGTCCTTGTTGTCGGATTGCACATGGTTGGAATATCGAAGATTCGTTCTCAACAACATCACATCCTTCCTTTGCACTTCTCTTGATCTTCACTTGACTTGTTATCCCCTCTTATACCTTTCTTGCTTTTGCCTTTAATTCCTCTTTTTCCTCTTTATTCCTTTTTCTTTTCTTTTCTTTTTTTCTTTTTTTTTAATTTTTCTCACCTTTTCTTCTCTTTATACCCATTTTTTTCTCTTTGCTTGACATCTTTATCTCTTCTCCGAAGCTTTACGCTCGCCTCCTTGGCGTGGAAATACAATCTGAAATTTAGCCAAAATCCTTGCTTGACAAGGAATGAATCTTCGGGCATAGGTTGTGTTCAAGGAATAAGATGAATAAAAAAATATTATGGGTTGGGTATGGAATCCGGCGATACAATGCACTTTCGATGTGAAAGTCTCGTTACCGAATATATGACGAGGCTAGCAATAAAAGATATAAAACAAGGACATGATCATTGCTCAAAATTAGAACTTCCAAGAGAGAAAAGTCCTAACCCAATTCATCATGCTAACAACACTTATAGTGGAACGAATATTTAAAGGCTTTGTATAGGATAAGCTTGCTCTCAACTTGGAAGAAGAAGATACTAACCTTTATTGCAAGGGTTTTTTCATGTAATTTTTAGAAATAAAAACCTCCAACTTTGTAATAATTGTAGCATAGCTAAACAAGGTTCTAGCTCGAAGTAAAGTATGGATGCTCTCACGGGCAAGGACCCACTAAGCACCACAGAAACTTTCGTGCTCATTGCTCATGATCGAATATAAAGATAAAAGATATATAAACAAGTGAGCAAGAAAAATAAAACACACAAGACAATTTCAAGACTCTTTTTTTCTTTATTGACTCAAAGCTAACATTAACACACCATCGAGCTAAAAATTGAAAAACTTCAAGCCAAATCAACCAAACTACTAGGGTAAAAAGTTTTTTGGAACTAGCTTCTTCCTCGTTGTAATTTTTACAAAAAGAACAAGAGGGGAAGAACAAATGCTAAACTTAGTGGAACTTTCCACAAGACGAGCACCACTTCTTATTCTCCATGCACATCGGGTGCTCATCGCCCCGAAACCCCTCCCAAAAATTGTCGGTACAAACATAGAAGTTAGAGAGACGTGTCCCAGAGGAAAGCGGGCGCGAGCCGCCGCGCAAAGCCCCCAGGCCGGCCGGCCTGAGCCGACCGGCCTGCCCTGGCTCGCGGGCTGGCTCATCCCAAAATTTGTGGTGCCCATTGTTTTTTGAATATAAACCTATGCAGAAGAGTTGGCCCAGCAAAAATTCACGAAACACACTAAAAATAAAATAAAAACTAAAATATATACATGTGACGTACCTTGTTTTTCGTCTTAGGCTCAACGCTCGGATTCATCCTCCATTGTGAAAATGTCAACGTAATGTAGGGGCACGACGTCCGGTTCAATATAGACCTTTAGCCGCTGACCATTCACCACGTATTGGTCACCTTTTGCATCCATGATAGTAACCGCTCCATTGGAGAACACCGAATGTACCACATAAGGTCCGTCCCATTTGCTTTGTAACTTCCCTTTTCCGAAAGTTTTGAACCTTGAATTGTAGAGAAGGACCTTATCTCCTTCCTTGAACTCTTTTCCTTTAAGTCTTTTATCATACCACCTTTTGATCCTCTCTTTGTAAATGCTTGCACTCTCATAAGCCTTCAACCTCATCTCTTCTAGCTCGCTAATTTGGATTCTTCTTTTCATCCTTGCAGCATCTAAGTCGAGGCTCATCTCCTTTATTGCTCAATATGCCTTGTGCTCTAGCTCAACCGGAAGATGACAAGCCTTGCCATATACAAATTGGTATGGAGTCATACCTATCGGTGTCTTGAATGCCGTCCGATATGCCCATAATGCTCCATCCAATTTCTTTGACCAATCCTTGCCTCCCTTCTCAATAGTATTATTGAGGATGCTCTTTAGTTGCCTATTTGATGTTTATGCTTGTCCATTGGTTTGTGGATGATAGGCCGTAGCCACTCTATGCTCGATTCCCAATTTGGACAAACACTTTCGAAAGCTATTCCCGGTGAAATGAGTCCCTCTGTCGCTTATCAAGATTCTCGGAACACCATAGCGAGGAAAAATGATATTCTTAACCATTGAGATGGACTCCTCTGTTGATGCCTTACGACATGGTATAGCCTCCACCCACTTGGACACATAATCAACCATGACAAGTATATGCTCGTATCCATGTGAGTTTGTAAATGGTCCCATGAAGTCGATACCACAAACATCAAATAAATCAATTTGCAAATTATAATTCAAGGGCATGGCATTCTTTTGAGAGATGTTACCGGTTCTTTGGCATTCAGGGCAAGAGGCAACATACCTTTTAGCATCTTTATGCATTTTCGCCCAATAAAATCCGTCGGCCCATACCTTTGCTTGAGTTCGGAAATGCCCATAATGTCCTCCGTATTCCGCCGAGTGACACTTCCTTATTATTTCTTGCCTCTCTTCTCTTGGCACACACCTTCTCAATACTCCATCGGCTCCAAGTCTAAAAAGGTAAGGCAAATCCCAAAAATATTTTCGGCTCTCGGAGATTACCCTTCTTTGGCATTCTTGTCTAAGTGATCGAGTGTCATTTTTTGAATCGCTCGAATGATGTTGATCATCCAACTATCCTTATCGATTACTCGATAGAGGTGATCATCTCTCATCTTGTCTTCAATGGGCTCCTTATCATCCTCACGATTTATCCTTGATAGGTGGTCGGCCACAACATTCTCCGACCCCTTTTTGTCTCGAATCTCAACATCAAATTCTTGTAGGAGAATGATCCATCGAATCAACCTTGGCTTGGCATCCTTCTTTGACAAGAGATACTTAATTGCCGCATGATCGGTGTAGACAATCACCTTGGAGTTCACAATGTATGATCTGAATTTTTTGAAGGCAAACACAACCGCAAGCAACTCCTTCTCCGTTGTTGCATAATTTAATTGAGCTCCATTAAGACTTTTACTAGCATAATATATAGCATGTACCTTGCCTTCTTTTCGTGGTCCCAAGATGGCTCCAATGGCATAGTCGCTAGCATCACACATTATCTCGAATGGCTGACTCCAATCGGGTAGTTGAATGATTGGTGCGGTCACGAGAGCTTTCTTTAGTGTCCGAAACGCCGCCAAGCACTTGTCATTAAAGTCAAATGGCACATCCTTCGGAAGAAGGTTAGTTAATGGCTTGGTGATCTTTGAGAAATCCTTGATAAATCTTCTATAAAATCCTGCATGGCCCAAGAAGCTCCTCAAAGATTTGATATCCGTCGGTGGTGGAAGTCTCTCGACCGTCTCGACTTTGTCTTTATCCACCTCAATGCCCCTTTCGGATATCACATGTCCCAACACTATACCTTGCTTCAGCATAAAGTGGCATTTCTCCCAATTGAGCACCAAGTCAACCTCCGCACACTTCATGAGAACCTTATCCAAGTTGGCTAAACAATCTGCAAAAGTTTTCCCATAGACGGAAAAACCATCCATGAACACCTCGACAATCTCTTCAATGAATTCCGAAAACACCACCACCATGCAATGTTGGAAAGAGGCCGGAGCATTACACAAACCAAAAGGCATCCTTCTATATGCAAATGTTCCATATGGGCAAGTAAAAGTTGTCTTATGTTGATCTTCCGGGTGAATAGGAATTTGCATGAACCCCGAGTACCCATCGAGAAAGCAAAAATAGGAATGATTTGCTAACCTCTCAAGCATCTCGTCGATGAACGGTAGGGGGAAGTGATCCTTCTTCATTGCTTTATTCAATTTTCGATAATCAATGCACATCCTCCATCCGATCACGGTCCTTTGCGGAATTAACTCATTCTTCTCATTCTTCACCACGGTCAAGCCTCTTTTCTTCGGCACACAATGTACGAGGCTCACCCATTCGCTATGCGGTACCGGGTAAATGATTCCAACGTCCAATAACTTGATCACCTCCTTTTTCACCACCTCTCGCATGCCATGGGTTAACCTCCTTTGATGGTCCACTACAGGCTTGCATTGATCCTCCATAGGTATGCGATGAGTACAAAAGGCTGGGCTAAGTCTTTGAGATCATTTATTGAATACCCGATCACCTTCTTGTGCTTCTTCAATAAATTCGGCAACATCTCATTTTCTTCGGGGCTCAAGTCGTTGCTCACAATGATGGGATAGGTCTTGTTCGGCCTCAAAAATTCATACCTCAATCCCTTGGGCAAAGGTTTGAGGTCCACTCCGGCACTTTTGGCTCTTCAGGCTTAATTTCTCTGATATCATCAAATTTCTCCGCCTCCATGCTTCCATCTTGTGGTTCTAGTCCTTTAGATGCTTCCTCCAATTCTTCATCTTGCTCATCATTAGGTTGATTCTCCATTGCTCTTTGTAGTGGATCCCTGAAAGTTTCAACAAAATGAAGACTCCCTACCTCTTTGTCATCAAGAGGTAGGGGTAATGAGTTCCTAGAATCGGGAAGAAAATCGTATGTATGTTTATCTCCATCAAGATTAATCGTTACTTTCCCTTTTCCGGCATCTAAAATAGCGTTAACCAACTTTAAAAAGGGTCTACCAAGAATTATGTGATCATGTTTATCATAGTAGGCATCAACAATAAAGAAATCAGTTGGTATGCATTTTTTAGAGATGACAACTTCAAGATTGCAAGCAATTCCAAGAGGCCTAACAACTCTACCATCTCCCATGATTAACTTAGTAGAAGTTGGGACTAGGTCTATGGTATGATTATGAATCTTATCATAAATTTTAGAGTATAAGACACATACTTGTGCTCCGATATCACATAAAGCTTTGAATTGAATTCCATTAATTGTGCAACTTAAGTGCGGGGTTGTCTTCTCCTCTTGATCGGACCCTATGGCATATACTTCAGTGAGGCGAGCGTATGGTGATGCTTCGGGCTTGATCCCCATCACTCTTTTCACCTCGGCTATATGGTCCGGATCCACTTCTACTTCATCAAAGAGCTTTCGAAAAATCTCGCCGGTCGTTTCAAGATCATATGAATTTTCCGCTTGCTTCCCCGGTGGGAAATCTACCTCCAAAGCTCTCGCCACCCCCTTTTGGTTGGGGTATGGTCTTCTCTTGTCAAATACTTCCCCAAAATCAATTGGAACCCAATCCATTTGCTCGAACTCCCTCAATGGCTTTGCGCTTGAAATGCTTCTTCCATTCACTTGGTTTGATTTGGCGAAGTCGATGTTTGAGGTAGTTCTTTGCTTCCACATGTACTTCTTCTAATTTTTTCGGGATTGGATCCTCTTTCTTGTCTTCCGGGGCCGCTTCTCTGAAAATTCCAACAAGTGTTCTCACACTTGAATCATATTCTTGCTTCCCCGAAAGTCGCGTTTCCCAATCTCGTCGCGTGGTCGCCGCCTTGCTGATTTTTTGTAAAAGTTGAGCGGCTTCCGTGAGTGTTTTCTCCATGAGATCCCCTCCTGCACACATTTGAACATGTTCTGCGTAACTAGGGGTTAGGGAAAAGAAAAAAGTATGCAAAAGTACGTCACCGGAGAATCCGAGTCTTGGTCCTTGTTCAATCAGCTCGTTGAATCTATTCCACGCATGGTCTATCCCTTCTTATTCTCCTTGCGTGAAGGTGATCACTTGCCTCCTTAGATGTTGGACTTTACTTATCAGGAAGAATTTCTCACAAAACTTCCTTGTCAATTGGTTCCGATTCCCTCCAACTTCGAAGGACGCGAATGAGTACCACTTCTTTGCCTCACCGGCAAGTGAGTAGGGGAAGAGATTCCACTTGAACCATTCGTCGGGGACTCCTTCTTGTCGTACCGTATTGCACAATGTCGTGAAGTGCTTGATGTGTCTATACGGGTTGTCCGCCTCCATCCCTTCGAAAGGATTAGCAGCCGCCATCTCGATGATTCACGCCTTAATCTCATACTTTGTCGCTTCGGGCTTCGAATCCGACTCTTGTACCTTGATGTCTTTACATTGGGGGCTAGCGTAATCCCTTAATGATTTCTCCGGGTCTTCCAAAGGACGGTGGGCAAACGCCATCTAGACAACAAAAACAAAATGAAAGCGGGGGTTTCTAGGAAACAAAGGTTAGATGTTAGTAATCAACAAAATTAACACAAAATCAAACGTAGCAAACTGGCTTGCTCCCCGGCAACGGTGCCAGAAAAAGGGCTTGTTGACGGTTGATTGTCGTTGCAAACTTGGATCCGCAAGCGTACGGACCGTATGGGACCCTTATTCCCTTGAGTGTAAACCCAAGGTTCTTGTCAACCCAAGGAGCAAGGGGATTGCTAGCGTTCGACCTAAAGCTAATCTAGTCGATTAAGACAACCTTTATCTAGAGATTGATCTAAGAGCAAACTAATCTTAAAACAAAGAGGTGTGCGAGGTGCACAAGATGTAAAAGGACACTTGCCCATAGGGTCTAGGATACATGAACATGCAACCGCCAAGGAAGATAAAAACCAATCTAATCTATTGAAGGTGTGACCGCGGCTTCACCCTTTTCCTCCTCTCGCACTGTCACTACGCGAAGGCAATCAAGGAAAAACAATGAACGATCACGGTATGTTGAAGGGATCAACGGGAGTAGTGAGATCTATACACCCGAAAAGCACGGTAGCTAGCCTTAAACATGAAAGTATCATAAACACAAAACCAATAGATTGAAACCATAAACGAGTCGACGATTACATGACATGATCTGTTACAACCCTATGGACAAATGAGAAGATTACCCCATCAAGACGCTAAGCATGGCGTCATTGATCATGGTAGATGCTTCCGGCGGTGCGTCCTTCAACTCCGGGGGTGTCAGGGGGAGAGACCTAGACAGATCTGCTAGGGGGTTACCCTACAGGTTTGCAGGTTAATGGAGAGGATCGTGACCTAAGAGCGTAGGTGGTTATGCACGAGATGCACACGGAACTAGGCGAGTATGACGGCGGGAAACAAGGAGACAAGGGGTTTTAGACTGGTTTAGGCCTCCGGAGAGTAAAACCCTACGTCCAGTTGTGGTGGATTATGCGAGGATGAGTTGAGTTCTCCCTATGCATGGAGCCCTAGGCCGCCTTATATGGGGAGGACGGGCTAGGGTTTGCATGCACAGGTCGGTTGACCCGTGTCGGGGTCGGTTACAACTATGGGAAGCTTATCTCCGGATTACAAGGAGTATCCCGTGATACTCGGAGCTACAGACGTCGGTGCGCCAGGTCCTAGAGTCCTTGACTTGCACGCCAAGGCTTCGTAGGTCTTCCGGGATCCTGATCAGGTCGCTGGGCCCACTTGTAAGGTCGGCGGGTCTTCTGGAAGGTCGGGTCCACCTGTCGGGGGCCCCTGGGACCCTGGTCGGTGGGGACCCATGGGTACCCATGTCTCTCAAGCCCCCGATCGACGTGTAGGCACAGCGGCCGAGGCGAGGTTGTGTCGAAGAGTAGCAAGGCGCAGCATCGTCGAGGTCGTGAAGGGTGCACAGGGATCAAAAAGGAAAAGAAACCCCTCCGATGCGCGCACGAAGTTGAGCGTCGAGCTTCTGGGTCAAAGGACCATGAGGTCGAAGTGAAGATGAGGCGTAGATCTTGCAGAACCGCCGACCTGACCGGAGTCAGGAATGTTGTAGTAGCAGCCACGACCTTCAGGAAGGTCAACAAGCCCACCAGGGGTAGGTCGAGCAGAGATGTGATGGAAGCAGGCTTCCATTAGGTCGAGGCGACCCAAAGAAAATAGGGCGTCAAAGACGCACTAGTGTAGTAGCCCCCGAGCAGTAAAGCGACCAAGATGGCCGGTTTGATGCTCCAAAGAAGAAGAAGAGAAATAAACCGAACCTACGACCTTCTGCTCAGGAAACACATGCTCTTGTAGTGTCGACGCTAGAGGCCAAAAGCTCCAGAATCTTGCAGAGGGCCGCAGGCAACAGGTCTGATGCAACCAGGGTCATGCGTGCACTGTACGGTCATGGGCCAGCTTGCAGGCATAGCATAGGTCGCAATCACCCGCAAAAGACAAAAGCTGCTCCAGGATGTGGTCAGGAAGGGGACAAGCGCGCCAATGCCTCCCACAGGCGAACAGTGACCTCGTGCTCCACGAGGGTACAGTGAACTTCCAGATGAGGACGCCTCGCAAGTTGGCCTTGCGGATAAGACTGAATAGCTAGTGCTTGGTAGTATAAATATGTACCCAAGGCTTGAAGCAAACCGCACCAATCTTCAAAGTTGAACCACGATGATCCAGAGTAGTAATATTGCCATGCCGTGGGCTTGTGATCGCCCACCAGAGTGCAGAGTTGATGTAGTGCATGCTTGGAGCTAGAAGAATGCTTGCGAGGCTCGAAGAACTCGATTGGCCTCTTCTCCCAGCCCCACCGGGGAACCCAGGAGGAGTATGAAGTAGCAGCTACATCATCGGCCCTTACACTTTTAGGCCGGAGGTGATGCAGGTGGGTGCAGTGCTCCACCCGGCGAGGTTAGTGTTAAAGCTTGGACCTTCTGCAATCTTGCGGCGAAGCTCAGACTTGATGCTGGGCGCTGCAGGAGACCGGTTGGTGCGCGAGTAGAGGTGGCTGTGTGGCAGCTGCCTCCACAGTAGCTGTAGAGGTCGTCGAGTAGGTCCTGAAGCTAGAAGAAAACTTGCGACAAGCCTTATTAGTGTAGACTGAGTCGTAAGCACTTTGGAAGGTGATTCAGGACCTTTAAGATTTTTGTATCTTGTAATTTGGCCAAGGGCCAAACTCCTTGTAGCTTATGAAGCTATAATTATAGTTTTTCATGAAGAGTATCATGATTTTGATGGTTTTGAGGGCGCCCAAGCTACAATGGTACGGATACCAAGGGCCCGGCAGGGCTGTAATAGCACGCCGACCTTCAGAAGGCCTTTCGTAGAGACGAGGAACCCGTGTCGACCTGGGTCGGCACGGCCGTTGTGTAGTGACGCAACGTAGGTAGTCAGCCTGGAAACTCTAGGTCTACGTGACCTAGAAGGCAGCAGGGCCTTAGCGACCTCAGGGAGGTGCTACTTGACCAAGAGGTCGCCAACGGGCAGTGGAGCCATTAAGCACGGGGCCGTTGGTATAGCCATGAAGGCAATGTAGTAGGTAGCAGGACCTTAGCGACCTCAAGGAGGTGCTACTTAACCCGGAGGCCGCCAACGGGCAGTGAAGCCTTTAAGCATGGGGCCGTTGGTACAAAACGAGCCATAGAGGCTAAGGCGATCCAGCAGGTGACAGGACCTAGGAGCCAGGGGGTGTGAACCCGATAATGAGTGTTGAGGCGACCTACCAAGCGGTAGTACCTATCGACCTTGAGAAGGTGTTAGAATGGACCCGGAGGTCGCCAGAGGCCAAGAGACCGTAAAGAGAATGATGAGGGAGGGGCTTGAAGGAGGGCATAACGAGTCCATGGACACCGAGCCGTTAGGCAGAAGGCCGGCGAACATAGATTCCCGTACGGCGCGGGCCGTTACTGCCTGGAGCCGTTAGGCCGAAAGAGCCGTTAGGCGATGTATCCGTTGGGTGATGTATCAGTGGGTCGCCGTGAATGTCGCCGAATCCGAAGGGACGTTTGGGGCGCCGCGGCCCGCCGCACTGGTGCAGCCCGGTTATAAAAGGCCGAGTGAGGGGTTGACGACCCCACTCCCTTCTATTCCCCGCAGCAGCTAGGGTACTCGATCCGCCGCCAAGAGCTTTTAGTGCACAGACTCGCCGGCGCCGCTGTGCTTAGGTCCATCGTGCCCAGTGCCGCCGCATGCGCCAGAAATCTCTGGTGGTGTTTAGAACTAGATCCACGGGCTTCGACGAGGAAGAAATGGCCCCAGAGCTTGCGCCGCCGCCGGAGAAGGTGTGGGAGCACATGATGGTGACAGAGGCGCAGCTGAAGAGTCTGGTGGAGCGTGGGCTGCTGAAGCCCAGGGAGAAAGTGGGCTGGAGGCCAGCCGCCAGCGAAGCCTTCCCCTCCGAGGGGACCGGGGAGACCGTCGCCTTCGTCACGCACGTCGAGCGCGGATTCAGAGTCCCGGCGGGCGACTTCTTCCGCGGGCTGCTCCACTACTACCGCATCGACCTGGTGCATCTCGTACCTAATGCCATCACCACTATATCCTCGTTCATCCACCTGTGCGAGGCGTACTTGGGGATACCGCCACATTTTGACTTGTGGCAGTATTTCTTCGAGGTGAACAAGACGGGGAAGAATGGCGTCGTCGGGGCCGTCGGCTTCATGCTATGCCATCACATGAAGACGGTGTACATCGACATGGAGCTGCTGGACAACACCCAAGCCCCGACCTAGTGGTCAGCGCCGGCTTCGGGTTGGAACTTCTGGGTCGACCCGCCTCGCAAGTTGCAGCGGGTCGGTTTGACGAAGGAGAAACTCTAGGTCTAAGCCCCAGGCGACCATCGAGTCCCAATGCAGGTGCACACGGTGTTCCTTGACGCTGTCGAGGTCGAGCCTGTGTGTCTGCTCTATTTCTCCTTCGTCGAAGTTCTGGATGCGAGGAGCACCGAAGGCTACGTCAGTGGGGAGGATGGCCTCTGACCCGTAGACCAGGAAGAAGGGCGAGTACCCTGTAGCCGAGCTGACCTGGGTCCTGAGACCCCAGAGGATGTGGGGGAGCCACCTTGTCACATAAGGCGCGGAGCCGTCGAAGATGCGATCTTTGATGGCCTGTAAGACCATGCCGTTGGCGCGCTCGACCTGGCCGTTGCACCGTGGGTGCGCCACCGAGGAGTAGTATACGTCGATCATGCTGTCTTGACAGAAGTCCTAGAATTCGGCTCCGGTGAAGGCCGTGCCAAGGTCGGTGACGATCCTGTTTGGCACCCCAAAGCGATGGGTGATCTCCTCGATGAACTTGGCCGCCTCTTTCGATGTGACGCTGGATACGGGACGGACCTCAATCCACTTGGTGAACTTATCCACCGCCATGATGATGTGCTTGTAGCCACCAGGAGCGGTCTTGAATGGTCCCACAGAGTCAAGACCCCAAACTGCGAAGGGCCACGACGGAGGGATGGTCCTCAGGGCCTGAGCTGGAACGTGCTGCTGCTTAGCGAAGAACTGACACCCCTTGCATCAACGCACAAGCTCCTGGGCATCGGCCATGGCCGTGGGCCAATAGAAGCCAGACCTGAAGGCTTTGCCCACCAGGTTGGAAGAGGCGGTGTGGTTGCCGCATTCGCCACCGTGGATCTCGTCTAAGAGCTGAAGGCCCTCGGATCGCAGGATGCACTTCATCAATACTCCGGTGGAGGTGGACCTCCGGTAGAGTTCCTTGCCGACGACGACGTAGTTAGCACTACGCCTCATGATCTTTTCTCGCTCCGCTTTATCCTCAGGCACTCGATGCTCGAGGAGGAAGGCGATGAAGTCGAGGCGCCAGTCATCTTCCGCGTCGATCATGTGGATCTCGCGACCCGCAGGCGAGGTCACCTCGTCGTCAGTCGACTCTGGGTCGGGGATGAGCTTGATGGATGGCTTGTGTAGCTCCTGGACGAACACACCGGCCAGAACCAGTGCGCGCTTGGAGCCGAGTTTGGAGAGGACATCGGCCGCGACATTGTTGTTGCGACAGACGTGGTGGAACTCGAGGCCTTCAAAGTGACGCTCGAGCTTACATACCTCGGCACAGTATGCGTCCATTGTGTCCTTCCTGGCTTCGGAGTCCTTGCTAACTTGGTTGATAACGACCTTGGAGTCACCGTAGGCCATGAGGCGCTTGATCCCGAGGGAGACAGCGATGCGTAGCCTGTGGATGAGGGCCTCGTACTCGGTGCCATTGTGGGACGCCTTGTAGTGGATCTGTAGGACGTACTTGAGGTAGTCGCCCTGAGGGGAGATGAATAGGACACCTGCACCGGCTCCCTCGAGGTTCAGGGAACCATCGAAGTACATTTTCCAGTGCTCAGGTCGCTCCAGGGGTGGAGGCTACTGGATCTCTGTCCACTCCGAGACGAAGTCTGTGATGACTTGGGACTTGATGGCCTACCTGGGGCAGAACTCTAGGTCGAACTCCCCTAGCTCGATGGACCACTTGACGATGCACCCAGTGGTGTCGCGGCTCCGTAGGATCTCGCCGAGGGGAAAGGCCGAGACGACCTTAATCTTGTGGGATTGGAAATAGTGCCGGAGCTTGCGGGAGGTCATGAGTAGCGCGTAGAGCATCTTCTGGGGCTGGCTGTACCTGGTCTTGCTATCGGACAAAACCTCGTTGACGTAGTATATGGGTCGCTGGATGGGGTAAGGTCGCCCTTCTTCAGGTCGCTCAGCCACCAGGACGGCGCTGACCACAAGGGTGGTCGCCGAGATGTAGAGCAGTAAAGGCTCCTTGGGCGCTGGGGGCACCATCACCGGAGGTGTCGTGAGGAAGGTCTTGAGTTGCTCAAGAGCTTGGTCCGCCTCCTCGGTCCAGACGAACTTGTCTGCCTTTTTTAGAAGCTTGAAGAAGGGCAGGCCTTTCTCCCCCAGCTTGCTAATGAATCGGCCTAGGGCCGCCATCATGCCGGTGAGCTTCATGACGTCCTTCTTGCCCGTAGGTCACTTCATCCTGAGGCTGGCATCCACCTTGGTGGGATTGGCTTCGATGCCCCGGTTGCTGACCATGAAGCCCAGGATCTTGCCGGATGGGACACCGAAGACGCACTTCTCTGGATTGAGTTTCCAGTAATAGGTGCGGAGGTTGGCAAAGGTCTCCGCAAGGTCAGCTATGAGCTTGTCCTCATGGGTGGTCTTGACGACCACGTCGTCGACGTAGGCTTCTACGTTCTTGCTAATCTGGCTAGCAAGGCACTTTTGGATGGCCTTTTGATAGGTCACACCCGCATTTTTGAGGCCGAAGGTCATGGCCATGTAGCAGTAGATGCCGTGGGGTGTTATGAACGCCGTTTTGTCTTGGTCAGAGACCTTCAGGGCTATCTGATGATACCTTGAGTAGCAGTCGAGGAAGCAGAGGCGGATGCTGCCAGCCGTGGAGTCCACGACCTGGTCGATTCTGGGAAGAGGGAAGGGATCTTTAGGGCAGTGCCTGTTGAGATCGGTGTAATCGATACACATTCTCCATTGACCAGTTTTCTTTGGTACAAGAACCGGGTTGGCGAGCCAAACCGGGTTTTTACACTCTCGGATAAATCCGGTAGCTAGGAGCTTTATTAGCTCTACCCTAATGACGTTCTTGCGATCTTTTGCAAAGCGGTGAAGCTTCTGCTTGACAGGCTTGGCCGTCTTGCTAACATCCAAGGCGTGCTCAGCCAGCTCCCTAGGGACACCCGGCAAATCCGATGGACTCCAAGCGAATATGTCGGCGTTATCCCGGAGGAAGCTGGTGAGCGCGAGTTCCTATTTGGGGTCGAGCCCGTCGCTGATCACCACCGTCTTCTCTAGGTCGGCAAGGCTGAGGCAGACCTTCTTCGTCGAGGGAGCCGCATCGAGGGCAGTGTCAGTGCGCTTCTGTTCTGGGACAGATTGGTCGACAGGGTCGACTTTCTCGGCCTCCGCGACCAAGACTGCGGAGGCGTCGGTGGCAGCGGAGGTCGCGACGAGGTCAAGGGCCTCTGCGTTGCACCTGAAGGAAACAATGAGGTCCCCCTTAACAGAGAGGACCCCTTGTGGGGCCGGCATCTTCAACACCAGATAGGTGTAGTGCGGGACGGCCATGAACCTGGCCAGCATCGGGCGACCTAGGATCGCGTGGTAGGAGGATTTGAAGTTGGCGACCTCGAAGTTGAGGTATTCCGTGCGGAAGTTCGCCTCCGTATCGAAAGTAACAGGGAGGGAGACTTGACCCAGGGGGTAGGCCGCCTTCCCGGGGATGATGCTGTAGAAGGGCTCGTCGCACTCCGTCATCTTGTCGAAGTCGAAACCCATCTTCTTGAGGGTCTCAACAAAGATGATGTTGAGGCCGCTGCCTCCGTCGATCAGGGTCTGGGAGAGCAGGGCTCCGTCCACCGTGGGCTCCACAACGAGCGGATAGGACCCGGGATCAGGGATATGGACCCAGTGGTCGTCCCTAGAGAATGTAATCGCCTGCTCAGACCAACGCAGGGGCACAATTGGCTGAGTGTGGACGAGGTAGACGTCGTGCTTGTCCTTCCTGTAGCGCCTCCTGCTGGCGCTGGACTTGATGCCACCAACGATCATATTGATCGCGCGGGTTGCGGCTTGGAAAGGCCCATTGGGATCGCCTGACGCCGGAGGAGGGGGGAGGTTTGTCTCGTCGCGGGGAGCCTTTGGAGGAGGGTCGCTGCGAGGTGGGTCGCTGCGAGCTGGCTCGTGGCGATTGTCGTATCGCTCCTCGCGGCGGTCATCACGCTGATCCCGCCGATCGTCACGGTGGTAATTGTTGTTGTAGGGGCGGTTGTCACGGCGCCCGCTATCGTTGCGGGGTTGCTTAGGGTCCGCGGGGGCGCGGAAAGCTCTCTTGAACTGGGAGCACTTGCGGAGAGTGTGGGTGGCTCCCTCATGGAACCCGCAGATGCTGTCGAGCACCAGGTCGAACTCCTCCTGGTTGAAGGTCGAACCTCGGCGCCCGTCAGCCGCTAGGACCTCGGAAGGTCGCTTGCGCAGCTTGTCTGCTGTAGTACTAGATGTACCAGTGTTATCAGCGTCGAACTGATTCTGGAGTGCATCCTCCGTGTCCATCAGTTTGTTGACGATGACCATGAGCTCCTTGACGTTGGTCAGGCCAGCCTCATAGATCTTCTCAAAGGTCTTGCGATCTTTGATGCCCTTCTTGTAGCTATCAACGATCTGGTCGTCCCTGACACCGACGCACTCATTCCGATTCTCGAAGAACCGGGTGTTGTAGTCGCGGAGCCGCTCTTTAGGCTTCTGCACGACCCGCCCCAGGCTGAAGGCGTTTCCAGGGCGATCGTAGGTCGCCTGGCAGTTCGATGTGAAGGCCTGGGACAAATCGGCCCAGGTCTTGATGCTGCCAGGCTCAAGGTTGTTGAGCCACAGCGAAGGGGCCTTACCCATCACCAGTGGGAAGTAGGCCGTCATGTGGTCGAAGCTACCACCAGCCGCCTTGACAGTGACGTAGTAGGTCGATAGCCAGATGTTAGGGTCGGAGCGCCCATCATACGGCTTGATGTTGGGCTTGAAGTTGTCGGGGTACTCCACCCTCTTGAAGCGAGCATCCAGCGCCGGGAGGGCGTTGAGAGCTAGGTCATCGCCCGAGCCTCTGGCCGGGGTGGCTTCTCTTGGTGCAGAGTGAACGCTGCGTTCCGGGATTACAGACTGGGATCGTGGCTGCCGATCGCGGTTGATCTGGACGACGGCGGGGTCGCCGTGATCAGCGTCGTACTTGGCATGTCGCCGGTTCTCGACCTCGTGCTGGTCACGGAGGTCGCGCTCCATGATGCGGTGAACGCCTCCAGGGGCGCCGTACTCCCGGTCGTAGTCCAAGCGGCAGCGAAGCTCGCGCTCCTCGCGCTCTCGGTGGCGCTGGTCGACGTAGTCGTGAGCGCCGCGAGCGCGCCTGTTGGCGTCGAGGTTGACGCGCAGGTCCCAGGCAGCAGCGGGCTGCTGGGCAGGCTGCTCAGGGTTGTGCTGAGCAACCTCCTCCCGGACGGGGGAGAGATGGCTGCGCACAGGTCGATGAGATCGACTGCGCGAGTGGCGGGTTGATAAAGATGCAGCGGACTTGGAGGCCGCTCTCTTCTCTTCCACCAGGGCATTGGCGACCCGAAGGTACGTGAGGGCCTGCTCAGCTTCAGGCGTCCGGACATGTTGGAGTTGAGTAATGGCCGCGCCCAGGTTGGCCTGGGGGCTGTTGAATGTCGGGATCCCCGCTTCCTCGAACTCCAGACGTAGGTCTCGAGCACAAGGCAGGAAGCGCCGCTGCTCCTCCGCACGTCGCTCAGCGCGACGAGCGTTGGCTTGGATCTGGGCCGCCTCCTGGGAGTCGGTCGCACCCAGGCGGGGTGGTTCGTTTTCCGAGACCACCATCACCTGACGGAAGACGATCTCTGAGTCGTTGGGGGAGATGCGGACCCGGACCTTCTGAAACTCCCCGCAGTCCGGAGACTGGGTAGGTCGCTTAGCTCGGCGAGGGAGCTCGTCATCGATCTTCTTCCGCAGGCGGCACCTGCGGAGGGTATGCTTTGCGCCCTTGTGATATGTGCAGGGCACGTCGAGGGGATCGCGCCTCGCGCGAGGTGCCAGTCTTGAGTCGTGAGAAGGTCGCCGCCCAGATTGGATCTGGATAGGCTTGAGCAGCTGGCTGAGGCGAAGGCCAGGTGCTGGCTGCAGGCCGAAGGGGAACGTGTCGTGGCGTAGCGCGGTCTGCGTCGAGCGCTGAGCTCGTTCGCAGATCTCCAGGGTGTCCCTCATCGAGCTGATGACGTTTTCCATCCCCTGGACAAGGTCACAGGGTCTGGGCGGGTGGGTCTCCGATACCAGATCAGGAACAGAGATGTTGGTGGACGCAGTGACGACCTGCTCGGAGGTCGCCGGAGGCGTGGAGGCTGCCGGAGCAGGAGAGGTCGACGTGAAGGATCCGAAGCAGATCTCCACGGGGTCGGCGAGGAAGGCTGCCATGCTCGCCGAGAAGACAATGCCAGATTGGGCCACCATGCTGCCCAGCGAGTTCCCGATCACCCCTACCTGGCGCGCCAACTGTCAGGGGGTGAGACCTGGACAGATCCGCTAGGGGGTTGCCCTAGAGGTTTGCAGGCTAATGGAGGATCGAGACCTAAGAGCGTAGGTGGTTATGCACGGGATGCACACGGAACTAGGCGAGTATGACGGCGGGGAACAAGGAGACAAGGGGTTTTAGACTGGTTCAGGCCTCCGGAGAGTAAAACCCTATGTCCAGTTGTGGTGGATTATGCAAGGATGAGTTGAGTTGTCCCTATGCATGGAGCCCTAGGCCGCCTTATATGGGGAGGACGAGCTAGGGTTTGCATGCATAGGTCGATTGACCCGTGTCGGGGTCGGTTACAACTGTGGGAAGCTTATCTCCCGGATTACAAGGAGTATCCCATGATACTCGAAGCTACAGACGTCGGTGCGCAAGATCCTAGAGTCCTTGACTTGCATGCCAAGGCTTCGTAGGTCTTCCGGGATCTTGATCAGGTCGCTGGGCCCACTTGTAAGGTCAGCGGGTCTTCTGGAAGGTCGGGTCCACCTGTCGGGGGCCCCTGGGACCCTGGTCGGTGGGGACCCATGGGTACCCATGTCTCTCAGGGGGCGTCGTGGCAGCACCTCGACGTCCTCCTTCGCTTGTGGCCGCCTCCTTGGACTAGATGAATATTTCTCCTGAGTGCTCTCCTCGAATCTCTTCCGATCCAACCTCTCTTGATGAATGGATCCCCCTCGGGGGTATTTATCTCTGTTTTGACGAATGGCGGCGCCGGCCTATGCTTAGGGTTGAAGGATCTTCACGCACAAGAAACCGGGGCCCGAACCGGTGTGGGAAAGGGTCAGGCCGGCCGGCCTAGGCCGACCGGTCTGGGTCCTTCCCAGCCCGGTTCGGTCGCCCCTTCCTCCGAGCGGCCCATCTTGGCATTTTGGACTTTGACCCCAATATTTGTGTCTTTTTGGCGTCATCAACCTTGTGATAAATATAGGGGGTCTTCTTGTATGAAATCCGATCTTTATGTCTTGGTCCTCGGAGATGTTTTGTCGTAGCACCTTGGTCCTTGCCACCTTTGGGAGTGAGTTTGCCTTGCACTTGAACACGAACGGAACTCCTCATTTACTCCTTTGAACTCGATGTGACTCCGTCCCTTTAGTCCATGTTTTCCTATAAAAACATCACACTTCCAAATGCACATACAAAGTTGAATTTGTTATATCATTAGTGTGCCTAGTGGCGGGTTAGTACCATGATGAAGTTCAAACCAAAGTGTAACGAACATGCTTGGAGCACCAAAATTCACCGTCAACAGCATCTCTCTTCTTAAAGCCAGCAAGGATAAAGCGTCTTTCTTGAGGGCTTTTACCTTACTGGCTTTGGGAAGCGTGTTCACTCCTGGAATCGGAAATGATATCAGCCTGAAGTATCTAAACAACTTGGAAAATGTTGATTTGATCAACACTTATGATTGGGCTAGGCACATTCTGGAGGAATTGATGGATGAAGTGAAGAAGTACCAGAAGTTCAGTCCTGAATGGCTTCAGAAGGATCATCAGATTGGATCGTGCCTCATTATCCTAGCGGTATGTGCTCATCGTCTTTTTAACTGCACTAGTCATTTTTGTTTTATTGATGCTATGTTGGTTGTATGTTGCAGTAGTCGTATGTAAATGTTGAAGGCTATTAGTTCTGATAATTTCTTGGTCTGCATCTTACATAGATTGCCTACATGGACCACCTCGACCTTCCATCAGACAGAGGAGGGCACCTAATCAACTACTACGCCCCCACATCTGCAACGTTACAAATGAAGACTTCAACTTTGTGATGGTGGTTGACAAGAATAAGATGTCGTTGGGAGATTCATTCGGGAGGCTACCGGTATGTGCAATGTTACATTGCTCCTTCTCTCCCTCACCATAATTTCTTCCTTTTGTGTTTTACCACTTCCTCTTCAAAGGCTCTTTTTATACAAACTTTGACATCAATCTTGCTGCTGTTTTTATTTGTGTGCAGTTTCGTGACTTCGCTCTAACTCCATACGCCCCTGCCCTTGCCCCTGCCCCTGCCCCCTGCACCTGCCTCTGCCCCAGGCCCTGCCCCTGGTGCTGCTGCCCCTGCCCCGGACCATCTTTTGCCGCTGGGCTCCATGAAGAAGATCCTATTATCAGCTCTTTAGATGCATGGCTGAAGGAGCCTGCTCAGTTTGACATCCAGGAGGTTAGTAAGCTCCCCAATCTTTTTTCTCTTTTTCTTAGTTTTGTTGGTTATCTGTCTTGCAGATTTTAAATGTTGCAAATATGCTCATTTGTTGTTGCAAACATTATTTTCCAATGTTGCAGATCATTTCTATGATTTTTTAGACATAGTAAAAGTGATGCATGCTTTTTTTAGGATGTTATAGAATGCTTTTTTTACTATGTTCAATGTACTAAATGATCCCGCTCTTTGTGTAACATGATATACTACCATCCTCAACACGGAATACCAACATATGCAACACCATAAAATTCTGGAAGCTACCTCTTTTAAATCTGTCCTTTTTCTCAATACCCTAATATATGTTACACTTATCATGCTTCCAGGTACCTATTGAGTACCAGTAGGTTGCCGCACACTTTTCCAAGGTCATGAATGAAGACGCCCATGAAATCGCTGCTGCCGTGGCGAAATCACTCAATGATCAAATCGCGGCAAAGTTTAGGCAGCACCTAGGCGAGATGCTGGCTAAGATGGCTGAGTTAGCCCACAAGGCTCGGAACAATGATGTGGGAGCAGCACCATCAACCACTGATGGTGATAGAAGCACAAAAAAGGGGCCCACAAGTGCTGATGATGTAGGTGAAAGACGCACCAGTGTTGCTGGAACATCCACCAGTGCTGCTGGAACATCCACCAGTGTTGTTGGGTCACCTAGTCACAAGAAAAGCAACGATTCGAGCCTCTACGATGACATGCCTTCATTTGATTTGCTCAATTCCGACAGGGCTGATGATGATTGCTCGACCCCACTAGAAATTGCACACACAGGTGCGCCTCGCCCCGCGCATATCCATGTTTCTGCACTTTCATATTCAGCACTTTATATTTTCATCTTTTTCTTTTTTTCAGTTGGAACAACCATGGATGATAATCAGGCAAAGAAGCCAGGCTCAAGTACTGTTGACAAGCAAAATAGGAGGAAGCGGGATGCCATCAATCTGAACCAAGGAAAGAAGGCGAAGAAACTAAGATTGGATGAAGAAACAAAGTCTATCTACGACAAGCTGATCAGCAAAAGGATTTTGAAGAAGCCACTCACCAAAGAAGATCTATTAGTAGCGTAAGCTATTTTTTTAACTTTGCCCCACTCAATGTTGCACACTCAAAATATATGTGTTTCAGACTGAATTTACACATGTTGTGGTAACTATTATGCTTTTAGACTAAGACTATACATGTTCTAGAACCAACATACAATTTTTTCACACCAACCAATGTTTCAGACTTAACATACAAATGTTTCATACTCACTATATATATGTTTCAGACTCAACATACAAATGTTTTAGACTCACTTTGTATATGTTTCAGACTCAACATACAAATGTTTCAGACTCACTTTGTATATGTTTCAGACTCAACATACAAATGTTTCAGACTCACTATATGTATGTTGATGTAACAACTGTCAAATGTTTTAGACTCAGAGTACTCAACCTTTTTTCAATTCATGTGTTACACAGTAGATTCTACATGTTTCAGAGTCAACATATACATGTTTCAAAACTATATTTCACTCATTCATTTTTTTCTCATCTCAAACCTTGCTGCTCACTTATATGTGTTCTTTTTTCCCTTCCAGGCCCCCCTTTGTCGGCATCGATGGCTTCCATGTCTCCTATGAGGAGTTCTACAAGTCCTTCAAGCCAAAGGGTGAAATTGATAATAAGGTCATGACTTTATGGACTAACCAGTTCAACATTGAAGAACGTGAATCTTACACAAAGGACAAGAACATTGTGAAGAAATATGCTTTCTCCTGTCTACTCAGCGTTAGTCCCCAAATCTGTGGCAACATCTGATTTCTTTTTCTTACTCATGTTTTTGTACTTTATAATTTTGTGTTTTCTAACCAGTCCCCTCCCCCTCCCCCAGGATAAGCTGATTGTTCGTCCTGATAAATTCATTGAAGACAACCTAAATAGGAATCTAGCAAACTTGGACAAGATATTTGACCTTTCTAAGATGGACCTGGTATTGTGTTGCACCCCCTCCCCCTTGTTTTTGTTCTTTGCTTATTTTCTGCATAAAAATGCGCACATGCTGAATACTTGAATCAATTATTGTTTTTGTAGCTTTTTTCCCCATTGTCCATGAAGGCCACTGGGTACTTGTGTGCGTCAATATGTTTATCAGCCAAATCTCCTGGAGGATGTTATGAATGTGCGCAAAACTTGGTCAGTAATACCAATCATTCTTTTCCCTTTTAACCATTCAATCATTTCTTTGTATAGTTACCTGTCTTTCCTTTTGCAGCCAACAAAATAATTAACAAACCATTTTTGTGTATAATTAGATCATAAACTTCTCTAAGGCTTGCTCGAAATCTGGTGTGCTGAGGAAAGATGTGTCCGCTTTTGAGTGGGATTACCCCAAGGACTATCCGCAACAAGATAACTTGTAAGCACACTTTTTCTGTACCATGTTTCATCTAAGCAATGTTTCAAATTCAAAATATAAATGTTTCATACTCACTATTTACATGTTGGTGTAATATATGTAAATGTTTCAGACTATTTACACACATGTTGGTGCAATAACGGTTAAATGTTTCATACTAACTGTTTAGATGTTGGTGTAATATCTGTAAATGTTTCAGACTAACTACACACATGTTGATGCAATAACTGTTAAATGTTGCAGATATGATTGTGGGTTGTACACAATGCTGTACATGGAGTCATGGAATGGAAAGAAGATGGAAACCGTGCTTCAGCCGGTAATCCATGCTACACGTCTAGATGTAGCTTGTACCTTAATCATCTTTTTTTAGCCCCTTGAATCACGGGTAGCTAATGCTTGAATCTCTCTCTTTTTTTCAGCACATGATGGGCGATTACAGGAAAGTTAGTGCAGCGATACTCCTACTTTCCGAGAGCAATGAAATCAAGACAAGTGAGTTTCTGGAGAAGTACTGCAACCAAAAGTGATCGAATGCTCTTGTACCTGTAGTAGTGTAGTTTTATGTACTAGGGAGTAGATTTTATGAACCTGCCACTTGTAAGATGTTTATGATGTGTGGGTGGAGTTTCGTACGACAATGACTAGCTATGTAAACAATTATGCCCCTGCGCTATGTAACAAATGTTGCAAAATCTTTTATGTGCTAGCGGGTTTCATATATATATATATATATATATATATATATATATATATATATATATAATAATTATCTGAAACAAGTTGTGCAGTCCAATATTTTTTTTCTTTTTTGTTGCCGCAGTGTATTCTGGGTGTTGCACATTTTTTGTTATCCTGCAACATTCAAAAACACCTTATGAAACATCACAGACGTGCACATGCAACATGAACAATATCAAGTTACAGGACACCAAGACAGGATGATGCTATCATGTAGCACAACTGTTGCACTTTTTTGAACCACATGTTTTCAATAGCAGACATGTACTCAACAACAGGAATAATTATATTTTTTTCATTAAACACTTTTGACATGTTGCAATTGATGAAATGAAATGTTGCATCAACTACATTTACATGTTTCCCAAGCTCAACTAAATGGAACAAATTGTAGAATAATTTAGATCAGAGCTTTAGTTCAGTTTCCTTCAGCTCCTTCATAATTGCCTCCGCCTTGGCCATGTACTCTCAGATCTGCACGTTGTGTCCTTCTTCATGGCAATAAGAACAAGGCAACATTTTTATTGGTGCAGTCTTGGCTTTGCCTTTGCCCTTCTTTTTCATTGCTTTCTCTCTAGCTTGCATAACTATAGACTTAAATCTGTCCACCTTCTCTTTTGGACGCCCCTTGCTGTTTGTTTTTGGGGGATTCTTCAACTTCACAGCGGGTTTTTCACTTGGACCAACATTAGCCGCAACACCAACTTGAAATCCATCATGGTCATTTTCCGACGAGCCCCTTGCTGCCCTTACCGCTTCAACCAACTGATCTATACCAGCAGAAGCAATGGTGTACTTATCCGGACCTAAACAAGCCTCCACTGCTAGCGAAGTCATCTTCCTGCACAACGCATTGTACCTTCGCTTGTTGGTGGTGGGGACACCAAATGTTGGCTCGACACCCGAGAGGCATTCTTGTATCATTATTGTTGCTTGCTTCCTTTGACCATCTTCTTAACAAATATTTCTTTGGAATTGTATCAACATCCCTGTTTGTGAACACTTTCAGTATGTGTGGACACAGCAGGCCGTCATGGTCAAACATGTTGCATGATCATGTATACGTTGTTGCATCTTTATCAAAAGTGACCAAGCAAACTCTTGTGGAATTCGGGTGCACAACCTGGATCGTCCAGCCTTGTTCATCAGCAGTCACCCCTCCTATCTTGAACCTTGTCGAATCACACAACAACTCTTGGAATTTACCAAAGACTTCACTAGTGTAGAAATGCGCTGCTTGCTTCTCAAAAGAATACCTCCCCCATAGCGGCGGGTCAGAAGTCTTCCCCTTGCAACACTTCTTGTTCTCTCTCTCAGCCCTGATGTCCATGATGTAGTCATATTACGTCACGAACTGCAACACTGAGTCCTGAGGGTGGACCACCTTCTTGAACAACGAATTCATGCTTTTCGACCTCCCTGTTGTGCCTGTGAAGGGGAAGAAGTACTTTCTGAAGTATGCAGGAGCCCACATCCTTCTTGTTCCAGAAATGCTTTGAAAGAACTCATTGCCTTGCAGCTTGTATTTTTGCTCCAGCCTTGCCCACAACTCCTCATACTCTTCTGGTGTTTCAGTGCGGTTGACACAGTAGTCAAACTCTTTTGCAAAGTCCGTTTCATTACTAATCAACCACGCAAACTTCTCTATAGCTTTGCTGAGGACATGCCATTTGCAACATCTGTGGGTTGCGTTCGGGAAGACTATAGCTATCGCTGCCTTCATTGCCTTGTCTTGATCCGTCATTATGTTGGTGGGTTCTCGCCCGCCCATTGCTTCCTTCAACCTCTCCAACACCCAAACAAATGTTTCAGTTGTTTCATCTGGTAACAATGCACACCCAAGTAGTATGCTCTGCAGGTGGTTGTTTATCCCGACAATAGGTGCAAACGGCATGTCGTATCTGTTGGTGCAGAATGTCGTGTCCATGAATATGCAGTCACTAAAACTCTTGTACAGCTCTCTTGTCTTGCCCTCAACCCAAAAAAGCCCTCGCACCACATTATCTGCGTCAATCATTGGAGCATAGTAGAAAGAAGGGCTCTCAGCCTGCTGCTTCTGAAAATATTCCATCGTTGCATCCATGTCCTTGTAGCTTAGGCCTCCCCTCAAGCGCGTCCTCATGTTTGAAACGTCCTTGCTGCTGAAAGTAAGGTTGCCAACACCACCGTGGAAATCACCAAGAATCCCCATGATCAGCATAGTGCTGATGTTTCTGTGATGCAGAGTTTTCAGCAACTCATAATCTGCCCACGAGATGCTTCAGTGGGATCTCAGATGTTTCCTCACCCCAACCCCCTTCACAAGTGGATGACTATGCTCAGGTTGCATTACTATGACCTTCCACTTCCCATCCCTTTTCCCAACCGCCATATGGGCCTTGCAATCAAACTTTTTGATGGTGTTGCGCTTCCTTGCTGATGTGGTTAGCACAGCTGTTGCTGCCCTCTTCTTCGTACCTTCTGTTGTAGCTGTGCCACTCGTCGAAGCTCCTAAGTTAGCTTCTTCCTCCCCATCAGCCACTGCATCCGGAGCCGGCTTCCTAGCATGTGAGCATTCCCATTCTTTCCTGTTAAGTTCCTTGCTATTTATTTTGCTGTTGTTTCTGCTCGACGCCACCCTGATGCTAAAACCAATCTCGTACACATATTCATTGTACACCCTTTGTGCTTCTTCAATGCTGTCAAACTCCATACCAACACACGGATGAACTGGTTGTGAGCATACAACATCCTCATCCTCATAATAGACCTCTTCTTCACCGACCTCTACTTGCACACGATCAGTCGAGTTTGCCAAAACATTAGGGTGGCCGACACTGTTGTTGTTGGAGTTGGCAGCACTCTGGGGCAGCAGATTTGGAAGACGCAACTGCATTTTTCATGTTGCAGAAGTTTCAATCACATATTGCAAACGATATAATCAAATGTTTCGATCCTGTAAACACTATGCAACAGCAACTTTTAAAGCCAAACGATCGAAAATATGTAGCAAAATCTACCAAAAACAACCCAACATCATGCATATCATGCAAATAGCCCAGCAACATGTATAGAAGCAGCAACATCTTAAACATTGGGGAGCAACATCGAGGTGAGGAGGGGGGACAGGGGGGAGGGGGGACCTAACCTGCTCTACGGATACAACTCGCCTTAGTACCCTTGACTCGGAGCCCAAGGCTCCAGGGATGCTGCTCAATGTAGCTGGGCGGGTCGTGAGGGACACCATGATCGCATCTGAAGAATTTCTTGCAACAATGGCTCCGGGACGGGCGGCATAGGATTGATCCGGTGGGGGGCACTCAATTTTGTGGAGTATATACGCCATCAGCGCTCCTCACGTTGTGGATCCAAGGTTTCGGGGGAGAAGACCTCGCCCGGAGTCCGCCCCCCTCGCTTCAGAGGCCGGGCGAGATGGGGAAGAAGGGCTGCGGCCCGTGGATGAACAACTACCCGCGATGTTGCAACCAACATACCTCGCAACACGGTTGCAACACCCTGGTGCTTGGATGTTGCAAGCAACATAGCTCGCAACATGGTCCCAACACGCTGATATTTGGATGTTGGTCGCAACATGCTCGCCACAAGCTCGCAACATGATCACCACATGCTCGCAACATTGCTGAATCGCTCGGGCAGGAGGGAGGGAGGCTCCGAGGTTGAATGTTGGTCGCAACATGGTTCGCAACATTTCAAAATCGTTCGCAACATGTTTCACAACATCAAAACGCTTCGCAACATGATCCGACGGCTGATATGTTTGATGATTCCAATCGTGTGGCTGGGAACCCGTCCGACGCTAGCGCCCGGAACGGACGTCCGGGTGCTAGCAGTCTCGTTAAAGTAATATTTCTACTAGTTGAACGTCACCGTATTGAAGAAGCTCTAAGGCGTGGAATATGACTTACCATTCATTCATCTTATATTACTCTCTTCTTTAGGTTGTTTCGAATTTTTTAAATTCATGAATATTATTATACATCTAGCTACATGCACCTTATATCTAAGTGTCACCTTGGGCGTTCGGTAATACCGAACCAATCGGTTCGGTTCTTCGGTACTCGTTCTAATTCGGTTCCTCACAAATTGGGTACCGATCGGTTCCAGAAAATTCTCGGTACCGAGGGATTTCGGTATCGGTTCTTTCGGTTCGGTTCCGGTAAATACCGAACCGAAACGGAGGGGGCGAACGGCGCGACCTCGTCGGGTGCTGCCGCTGGCAGAGGCGGACTGGCAGATGACGAAGGCGCCAGCGTGCCGCGCGTGTGACGGACGGACGCGCGGGGACGGGACCGCATCCGGGATCCCACGACGGCAGGACGAGACGACGGCATGACGAGATGAGCTCGATGCAGCCGGCGGAGGCCGCTGGGCAAGGTGACAGACGGCCGGACGGGCCACGGGCGTGGGCGGCGGCCGGCAGGTTGGGCACTCGGGCCGTCAAGCGGACGACGCCGCGGCATGCCGGCGCAGTCGCGCGGGGAGCAGACGAGCTGTTGCGGCGCCGGCGCGGCCACGCGGGGTCGCGGACTCGCGGGGAGGGGAGTAGCAGACGGCCGGACGCGGACTGCGGAGCCGAGACGACGGGACGAGACGAGAGAGGGACCGAGGGAGTCGAGTGCGCTGCGGTCGGCAGACTGCGGATGCGGAGGCGGAGTGACTCGCGACGAATGACCTAGGGTTGCTTTCTTGGGCCGCTAATGGGCTTCTGTGATGGATTTCTTTCCTTGAGTTTGCTCATTTCGGTACTAGCTCGGTAATTCGGTAAACCGAGGGTAAAAAACCGAATTTACTCGGTAAATTCGGTTCCCAGGAACCGAACAAGAACCGAACTCTTCGGTTTCGGTATTTTTCGGTTCGGTTTTCGGTATTTTTCGGTTCGGTTTTCGGTATTTCGTGCCCAGCCTGATCTAAGTGTATAGAAAAAACTATGCACCTAGAAAAGACAAAACAACCATACAATTTGGAACGAATGGAGTATTAGTTATCTATAAATTCAAAACTATTTTAGAGTATATTAATTTGATTACAAATCCAAACATACCAAATTTACATGACTAAAATGAAATGTTATTGGCTCAATTATTAGTCCAGATTGTAAAATGCGTGCGCGCCAGCTTGTAAAATTTGAATCTTGGAAATTTTAGGTTTCCAAACTGTGCATAATCTCATAGTTTTTTTTGTTTCGCGAGGATATAGTTGGTGTTGTGCTACTATAAAGCACTGATAGAACTGTACAAGTGCAGCAGGGCACACCACAACCTTGTCAGGATGGAGACTGCCAGACTGCAGAGCCCGGTGACACATGAGCACGCACTTACATACGACGTCTATTTCGTGACAACGGTGACGGAGGTTTTGGTGTACCACTCGCGCTCGTCGCCCCTCAACCTCAGCCAGTCTTCGAAGCGCGGCACGCTGCCGTACCATCGCGGGGGCTTCTTCGGGGTGGGCAGGTCATTTGGTGAGCCGGCGTTGAGCATCAGCACGACGTCCCACATGGACGGCCGATCCTCAGGGTCTTCCTGGACGCACAGCAGGGCTACGTGCGCGCACCGCCTGATCTAGCTACCCAAGCAGCGGCGGCGAGGCGGCAGCTCCTCGACGATCTCGTCACACAGCGACGGGTGGATGAGCTTCGTCAGCTCCTTCTCCACGAACATCAAGTTCCATGCCTAGAATATAATAGGTAAAGTATCATCGTCAGATTCATATTAATTGAATACTAATTATGAATATTTCAGGTGAAGCTACCTAGGATTTTAAGCGGACACTATAAAAATAAAGAGAAATTTAAAAAAACATCTTACCATTAATTTGCAGACTCGATCTATCATAGTTATACAATCTATTATGTTTTCTCAAAGATCACCTATACCATTATTAAAATAGTCTAAAATAATTCTCCAAATTTATATCTAAATTATCCACATGTGCCTATAAGATAAACGAAAGTAACCTCTAATCTTATCCACTTATGCTATTATAAATAATATTGAAAATAATCTCCTTAATTTTCAACTAAATTACCCACTACTAATCCTAAATATTCTTTAAAAAACAGGAAACATCGGACATATAAACTCTAATAATCATAGTACTGTCTATTATATTTTCTAAATAACTACCTAGCATTTTCATTATAAAAGTATTTTAAAATAAATCCAAAACATGAATTACCAAAAATTGTTGAGCTTGGTCTTTATAAACATCTAAAATAACATGTAAACTTCAATATCATAAACATTGGCCTATTATATTTTAAAAAAGGATCCACCATTATTATTATAAAAAATAATTTAAAATAAACCCTAAACATGTCTCAATTACCGAGCTTGGCCATTAAAAATGATCTAAAATTACTCAATAATCTTTATCCAATTTACTCATTCTTATCACTGTAAATCATAACTTAAAATGTCATTCTAACTGTATATATAAGTTATCCATGCATGTCTATATTAAAGATAATCTAAAGTAAACACCTAAATCTTAATCCAATTATCTTGATGTGCGTGCATCATATAGAGATGTTCAAAAGTAAACTAATATATGATTTTAAATTATCTATTTAATTCCATTATTAGTATAGAAATACTAAGTTAAGGTATGTATACATGATGGGTGTCACCATGTAGACTAATACATATATGTGAGGAAATGATGAAAAAATAGAGGTGCAATACAAAATGGAAAAAGTGTGCATATAGATTGATTAGTATAGGGTAATTAGTAATTAAAAATAAATTATAACTAGATAAAGATAAGTACATATCTATATGAGTGTTTGTTGAAGTATTTAAAAAATGAGAGAGCGGTATGTAACAATTTTGATTATTAGCAAGAATTTTAATTTTTGACCAATTTTCAATACAACTTTAAAAATATTGTATTAATTCAGAACCCATACTGGCCCCTGATAACACCGAGCTAGCATATATAATCGCAGGCTCTACGTGATACACTTACATACTCGTGAAGGGTCAAGGTCTTGCTCTCCCCGCACGAGTACGATGCGCGGTTCCTTTTGCCACTCAGGGATCTCCAGGAGCAGGCTGCCGAAGCTGAACACATTTTGCTCGATCGCCGACTTCCTTTGCACCTACCTTGGGTACTCCTTTCTATCAAAAGGCTACTCAAAGCGGCTCTGCAGCCACTGGTCGATAAGGTCGCTAGGTGCCTGCCCCCTTGGCAGGGCAGACTGTTGAGCCGCAGTGGCCGCCTCGTTCTTGCCAAATCCACTCTCTCTGCCATCCCGGTCCACATTTCGATGGCGATTTCCATCTCCCCTGGGCACTGCGCGCGGTCGAAACCCTCATCCGTGGCTTCCTCTGGTCCGGCACAGAGGTGGCATCGGGCGGTCGCTGTCTGGTCGCTTGGGTGAACGTCACCTGTCCCACTCGCTGCGGAGGGCTCGGCCTGCCCAACCTCCGGGTCTTTGGTACTGCGTTGCGTCTCCATTGGCTGTGGCTGGCGAGGACTGACCCGGACAGGACTTGGGCGGCGTTCCGCTTCCCGGTTGACAAGGCCACTCAGGCCTTTTTCAACGCCTCCATCTCTGTGGAGGTTGGGGACGGCACCCGTGCACTTTTCTGGGAGGACAGCTGAATCTCCGGGTGCTCCGTCAAATCCTTGGCACCAAACCTCTGGGCCGCGGTCTAGCCTAGGGTGCGTTGGTCCCACACTGTCGCCGAGGCCTTGCAGACGGGGGCGGCCGGGATCCGTTGGGTCGCGGATGTAACCCATGCCCGGACTGTGCAGGTGGTCTTGCAGTACCTTGTCATCTGGGACCTACTGCAGGAGGTCAGGCTCACGTCCGAACCTGACCGGTTCATTTGGAAATGGTCGCCTAGCGGAGTTTACACCTCGGCTTCGGCCTACTCCGCCCTCTTTCTTGGTCGCGTCGACATCCTCGGAGCACGGCAGATCTGGAAGGTTCACATGCCGGGAAAGTGCAAGTTCTTCGCATGGCTGGTCTTGCACGGCCGTTGCTGGACGTCGGACCGGCTACACCGTCACGGGCTTAGGGACTCGGACACCTGCGCGCTATGCGCCCAGGAATCCGAAACGCTGGACCACCTGACGGTGGACTGTGTCTTCTCCAGAGAGACCTGGCTTTTGGCTCTCAGACACATTCTCCTTCCGAGCCTGGCTCCGGATCGCCCGGAGAGGTTCGCAGAGTGGTGGTGCTCCGCCAGGAAGCAGGTCGCTAAATCCCGGAGGAAAGGCTTCGACTCTTTCGTTTGGCTGGTCGCTTGGTCGCTTTGGAGGGAGCGGAACAGGCGCGTTCATGACAAGGAAGCTCTCATGCCGGTGGCGCTCGTTCCGGCGATCCTAGATGAGGCTAGGACTTGGGCGCGCGCGGGCTTCCTCCCGCTCGCTAGGTTGTTAGGGGTTCGCCCGGTGAGGACGGTGTAATGCTTTCGCCTTCTTTTCGTTAGGCCTCGCGCCTTGTTGTTTTCTAAACCAGATACTTTTTCTCCTCTCTTAATGAAAAACGTGTTTTGCACCTCTTTAAAAAAAAAGCTGAACACATCCGTCTTGCCTGAGAAGGTGCCGTTGTTCGCGTACTCGGGGGGCATGTAGCCACTGGAAGACGATCATAAAAGAGCTTACCAGAATCAGAACCGATCTTAATTTAGTATGCATTCTACGTGAATTTAATTTGGTTATTAATCCTACATACCGTGTTCCTGCAACGACGTCTGCCTTCTGAATTTTATCCGGATGGCAGGTTCTTGCTGTACCAAAATCGGAAATCTTGGGATTCATATCATTATCCAATAGGATGTTACTGGGCTTGATGTCCCTGTGGATAATATTCAGACCGGAGTGCAAGTGGAGATACACGACGCCCTGAGCTATACCTCCAATAATCTTGAACAACCTATCCCAGTTCAGAGAACCCCTAGCTCTTGGGCCTAAACAAATTGTTTCAAACATCAGAGAGAAGGAACTTAAGGGCAACAGAATTGAAGTATATTTTTATTATGTAACAGAATACATGCCAAATATGAATTTGTCGAGGCTTTCTTTACTCATGTACTCATAAACCAGGATCCTTTCCTTTGATGCAATATCCCTGAAGCTTCACGATGTTTCTGTGCTGAAGTTTTGGAATGAACTTGATCTCGTTTTCAAAGTCACACAAACGCTCTGGGTTTGATTCTACGAAACATCTCTTGATAGCGACAGGAAGCCCTTGAAGTCGTCCCTGATAATGATAAGAGGGAAAGTAAAAATTTAATCTCCAATAATAAATTAGAATCGACATATCAAATGATTCTTAGCGCATTGACCAAAAGCCGGATAAAATATTGTACATGTACGTGGTTACATTTTTTTTCGTTAGTTACACTTACAAATGTTTCCCTTTTACAGTGTGTAGGCACATATTTTTCAGGTCCTAGACCTCAATTTATAAGTGAATTTTGCTCAGTTCAATTACAACTTCCAGCCTTTTAAGACAACTACTTAATTATATCCCTCACACGCCATTGATAAGAATTAGAATTCTTTTTAATCTTTAATTTGCAAACCAAATAAAATTTTCTGCCGAGCTCTCCTAATTATAACAGGAACGTACTTATACTTCTTTTTTTCTGTCTTATTTTCAACTAGTCTATGTGAGTTCTTAAGTAATCTTCAAACATCAGCCGAAAATCGTGACACAATCTAATTATAAATATTGTGAGGTTGAAGATAATTAACTGCCTAGACCAACAGAAACTAAGTTTGATGTTACCTTATAAACAGACCAAAACCACCTTCACCAATCTTGAATTCACGTGAAAAGTTTCTTGTAGCTTTCGCCAACTGAGATAATTCGAACAAGGAAAATCCTGCAGCTTTAGAAAGGAAAACAAGAGTTTACTCATTCAATCTCAAGCAGTACACATATTATTGTAGTATGTTGTACTTCTTCCATTCTAAACTATTATTCATTTTGGTTTTTCTATATACATAACTTTTGTACTCACAAATACTTTGGGGCGGAGGGGTATAGGCTTTTTCTGCTCTTTAATTTTGAAAGTTCCCTTTTCAAGGAGTTCTTACCAATTAGACCAGCATGATGACTGCTATGTGTCAACTGATCGGCAGTATCGTTCCTTGTCGTTACTCTATCATCGCCACGGCTCCGAGCATCTACACGAAGGATTATGATATAATCTATCGTATCAACAGAACAGTGCATCTGTAGTGTACGTGCATGTGTGTTGATGTATGTCACCAGAAGAAGATAGTACTTGTGGTCTCGTCCCTTCGCACTGCAAAAGGCTCGGTTCTAGCTTGGGGCCTTTCGAACGAGTAATCTTCATTTGCAATAGACCTACAAACGCATAGATGCAGTGTGTGTGTATGTGTGTGTGTATACATATATATATACATACATATATATACATACATATACATATACATATACATATATATATATATATATATATATATATATATATATATATCCTAAGTTAAACACTTCTAGCTTTAATTATAGAAAAATGCAAAACATATATTAAAGTACTTCGATTAAATGCACCATGTAATATGTTTGGTTCTATAAATTTAGTTAAAGTTAGACAAATTTTACTCAGGAAATGGGAACACATCTAGTGCAAACTAGATATCATGTGCAAACTTAGAACACTTTCGATCAAGACCACAAGATGCTCATCCAAAAGGCAGGAGGAGGGGGTAATCGCAAATTTTTATTAGAGATACCGGTGGTGGGCGGTTATGTGCAAAATAACCTCCTCCCCTCTGCTCCTTAAATGAGCATCTTGTGGTCTTCATTTAAAGTTTCTAAGTTTGCACAGGATATCGGTTTGCAACTGATATGTTCCTGACAAACTAAAACATATAACGACCGGGCATTAGATTTTTTTTGTTAGAAAATTGATAAATATCTAGCTGCTGCGACATGACTGGATTTTTTAAGCTTTTATAGTAGATAATGATCAATGATAAGGTTATCCAAATATTAATGGTTGTTGATTTTTTCTTGTAACATTTTTTTTGATGAAACAAAATTTTGTTACAAATATATGCAGTGAAGTCAAACTTCAAATACGACCTTCTTCGATGTTTGATGATGATGTAACTTATTACGAATAAAATAAACGCATGCTTATTACATAGTTTTTCAAACATCGTGATTAAAAGTCAACAACAACAAGTAAATACTCGATTTTGATAAGGTAGCATATGGTAGGGGAGTGATAGCTCACCGGCGGGATGCACAGCCCAAACGATTCGACGAGGATCGCGGCATACTCTGCGTATACAGCAGCAGTACATGGTTGAGAAAGAATACCACGTTTGCCCTAAAAAACAATATTTACTACTACTCTCTCTGCGTGTGAGAAATGAGAAGTGGGAAAGGAATAGGGGGGCAGCAGAAACTAACTAAAAGGTGACCTGCGTTTGGGGTGACTCGACCCCGTTGAGGATCCTGACGAGGCGGCGCGTGGTGTCGATGTGGCCGATGACCGGGAAGATCTGGAGGTAGAAGTCGAGCTTCTCCCTGACGCGGCGGAACTCCTCGGCCTGCTTGCCGCTGCGCAGGAAGCGGCGGATGTAGCTGCTCCCCTGGCACGCGGCGACGAGCACGCAGGCGTCCCGGAGCGTGGCCTCCAGCCTCCCCAGCACGCGCTGCATCTCCGGGTGCTCGCGCTGGACCTGCGGCAGCAAGTCGCCGACCGTCTCCACCTGCTGCGCCAGCTGCTGGCACTCGCGGCGGTTGCGCCGCACCGTCTCCACCCGCCGCAAGATATGAGCGATCAGGCCGTACGCGTCCACGCCGGCGATCTGCGCCACCGTCGCCACCGGATCCACCCGGCTCCATACCGGCATCGTGTGCCCTGCCGGAGAGAGAAGCTTACACACTCGTGTGCCGCTACTAGCTACTAGCTCTGATCTGTTGTGACAAGGTGCTGCTGCTGTGCATATATGCTGGAATGGCACGACTTGTGCAGGCCTCTTCACCTTTTTAAATCCAATGTACTACTCTGCCATCGTCATGGCCACAGCCCGTCACGCAAACTCCTGCCTGTTTACAATTGCCATTTTCAACTCTTTAGCCTACTGATAAATCTCCGTCTAATATATAGCCTACTCAACTGTGAATTATCATTCACATCCATATACACACACCGTCAGTTCATTGGCCTGAACCATTCCACGTACGCGTCAGCAACACAATCCGATCCGCTGCGACAACACAACTTCTTTGAAGCTCCACCTGCCATCGATCATCGGCACCTCGATCTCACCATCACACACAACCATCAACAAACAATATCATGATAAATTAGAGACCACAGATCAATATTTGCATCGGGCATCTAAATGACATGGAATAAAAAAAGTTATCGACTACAAGTTGGAGGCATCATTGAGTGCAACAAATTTTTTTCATACATATTTATCTGTTATGAATTTTCAATCCCTAGTTGCAATTAAAACTTGGAAATTACCTTAGTGGTGATGATTTTAATGTAGAATGCACTATATATAGATCTTGATTATCAGTTCTAGTTCGTGGCATTAACCGAGACTCTACCAACAAGTAAAATATCAGTCAGTTCTTGACAAAAAAGACCTACATACTGTGATATGTTTGCTCCACTTTTGACAACGAACCATCTGAACTGTGATGATGCTATATACTCCACCATCATGATGGCTCCATGCATATAATTAACTAATTGCGATATTTTTTTTGTCATGATGGAATTAGCTCAACCGATCGACTGTGATCTGAATGATACAGCAACAAAACATGTGTGGCTTTGTTTAATTTATTATATCTTTTTAAAATGTTAGCATATGACCGTCGTCGGACATCACGGTGCTGAACTTTCAGCCCGTAAAGCTGAATACATTTGCCAAGGATTTGGAGTCTCGAACTTCAAGTTACAGCTTTTAACTGAAATACTTGATCACCTTCAGCTTCGAATATCCACTTTCAACAAGAAATTTGAAGATTTCACCAAGAAATCAGAACTTTCATTGTTCTGATTTACCGGCTGAGGGCCAGTTCGTTTAGGGTTTGTTTGGCTCCACCGGATTGGATTCCGGCCGGAATTGGTAAATATAACAAGAAACTTATGATAGCTACTATAAGAGATCCGGATTTATTCCGGGTCGGAAACTAATTTACTCATGATATGGACACAAAGAGACTCGGAATTAACCCACTAGTCAAGAGATGTGGAATCAATCCGGCTCTTTGGTTCCTTGTTATACTTATCATAATTAGTAAATTAGTTCTCGACCCGGAATAAATCCGGGTCTCTATAGTATCTATATTGATTTTTTCTATAGTATTTGCCATTCCCGTCCAGATTGAATCTCACGGAAACGAACAAGCCCTTACTCTGGAACAGTTCCCTGTAACTGTTCCGGTTGGAATGGAAGGTTTATTTGTATTAACATTGATTTGCTGGAGTAGTTCCTAGCCTCAATTCAGACCAAACGAACCTGAGATACAGCACTAGTCGTCGTTGGGTCGTGGATTATTTGATTGGATCGAAGGCATCATTTAAGCATAAGCCGTGGATCCAGTTCTGCTGTCGCTTGAGCCGTTGAGCTAGCGTGTGTCCTGTCCTGTGTGACACAGGCTGTGTCCTTTGCTGACGCGCTGTTCCACGTATCAACGAGGGCTTGATCCGCTCATCAAGACCTTAGCGAGACACGGTACCTACATCTGCTCGTTTTGGCGTACAGTTTTATAAATTTTGCGACGTACTTAGATATAAATTGTATCTAGTTACATATGTCAAACATACAAATCTTTAAAAAAAATCGAAATGACATGCAATTTGAAATAGGGAGAGTATCTTTCATTTTAGTTTAGGAATTGAAATATATGACGGTTGCTAGCTTCTCCTGATATGAATCTGGCGTATATGCAAACCACCGTAGCTGTGGACTGGCTACCTGCTACGGTTGAGCTGGAATGACGCGCCAGCTGGAATGAAAGAAGAAACGGATCGACATACAGGAGGGTTTTTTTTTTGTTATGTGTAGGAGTTTATTTATTCTATATCAAGGATTTTTTTTAATTTCGAGTAGAAGCCTGATCATAATAACATATTATAAGAAAAAATTGCATCCACCGTGCAACAACACTCACATACATTTGCACGTTTTGCAAGTGAAAGTGATATAACACAACGAGTTATTATATGGTGAGTGTAATTTACTCTATTTAAATAAATGAAAACTCTCTTCGTTCCAAATTATAGTTCATTTGACTTTTCTCAAATTTGACCACTCCTTTTATTCAAAAAAAATATGCAAGATATCATATTTTTTGTTGTGGCTTGCTTTATTAATGAAACTTCTTCAAGATTGAATTAAATTTGACTATGTTATCACAAATTTTTTGAATAAGACGAGTGATCAAACTTGAAATTGAAAAAGTCAAACGATCTATAATTTGGAACGGAGGGAATATTCATCATGTAAGAGAATATTTTGCGAAAGTAACCAAGAATGTTTAGCAAATATTAGTGTTGATAACTTCTTAATTAGGCCATCCATGTCATTTTCATTAATATTAATAATATTTTTAAAAATCTAAAAACAGTTTTTATGGGACAAAGGGAGTATGTCCTATCGGGAGGCTAGGTTTTTTTTTGCCGGGTGGCGCTACTCATCGGTGAAGCCAGTGAGTTAGAGGTACCAAGACGTTGTTGTTAAGGCAAGTACGTTGGTGTTGTCTAATAGATGATCTCATGCATTGACACGTAATCTTGAGACAACTTAACAAACAATATGTACAATGGGTTGTCATTTTTATGTTGTTTCATAGTATTTTTTTCCTCAATTTGTGCATAAAAATAGAAGTTGCATGCAATCACTACTAGTACAATGGTGAAAAATCATCTCATAGTCCTAAAATGTAGCATATGAGGTGGTTGTTTCGCAAAACAACTACCTCTTTCTCTTTTCTCACTCCACATCAGAAAAATTCCTACGTGACATGCATGAGACGACCTATGAGACTATTGTTGTGTACCAATGTACTCACCCTTAGGAAAGGCAATACATGTTATTCGGACTGCGTTATTGATGAAGAGGTGGGAGGCGTGGATGCAGCTGCTAGCCAACGCAATAGCAAGCCATCGTGCCGGCTGAGGGGGCATTCGTGGACGGAGGGAGGGAGGATGCGATGCCCACAAAAGGTGCGTTTCTTTTTTTGTTTCTTTTTTATTCTTTTCCTTTATGTTTATTTCCTTTTTAATGATTTTTTCTTTCAATTTTTTCATCTCATTTTTCTTATTTCCCATCAGTTCATTTCACTCAGTGTCTTTCTTTTTCTTTCACTATTCCCTCTCGTGTTTTTTATTCCATTCGTTCTTTGTTACTATATTTATTATCTTTCAATTTTTCTTATGTTAGACTTTTATATTTTCATAGTCTATTCATTCTTTTCATTAATTCATTTGTTGGGTCATTATTCATTTTTCTTTACTCATGTTTTTTATTTTCTATTTTCTTCTACTTATCCTTATTTAATTTCTATTCTTTTCTTACATATTTTTATTTTCACTTCTCTCATTTGTTATGTTTTTATTCATTCTCGTCTTATTTTTCCTCCTTTTTTGTTACTCTTTCTTGCATTTTGTTTTCTTATAATAATTTTTCTTATTCTTCCATTATAATTTACAGTCTTTTACTCATATAATAGGTATAAGAATTCTTTTTATCGTAGGTATAAGAATTTTTCTTTTTACATATTTTTTCGTCATCTGTGAATATTTGTTCTCCTCAGTAAATTTTTGTTCTCTTTCAGTGAATATATTTTCCCTTTCAGTAAATATTTGTTCTCACTTAGGGAATATTTGTTCCTTTCGTTGAATATTGGTTCCCTTAGTGAATATTTGTTCCACATCATTGAAGATTTGTTCCCACTCAATGAATATTTATTCCACCTCTATAAATTTGGTTCTTGTAACACCCTAATTTTCCATCACCAAATGAATATAAGCAACATGGTGTTTAGGTTTAATTTTCTAAGGAAATAAATAATTTATCAAGTAAATTTGGCCTTTTAATTATTTAAATATCATTCTATATAATTTTAGAGGCAACAAGTGCTTGTGCATCATATTTTGAAATGCATGGCATATGTTTGCTTGTGTGAAGTTTTAAAAAAAAGAGTTTTAGTTTTGGTTTGAAAACCTGAAAAAGGGTTTGAAAAATGTTTAAGGTTTGAAAAGGGGTTTTAAAAGAAAAAGGTTTGAAAAAAAAAGAGAAAACCAAACCCCTCACCCTCCCTTTCAGCCCAGTCCCGCTCGCGGCCCACCTTTTCCCCGCCGGCCCATCCCTCCTTCCGGCCCATCTTCCCGCGCCAGCCCGCTTCCCCTCCCTCTCTCCTCGTGTGGCTGACCGCCCGGGCCCGCCCGTCGGGTCCTCCCCCTTCCTCCAGTCAGCCCCCTCCTCTGCCTCGCAACAGCCGCGCCTGCCGGCCGTTTTCCCCGCCTTTCCCGCCCTTCCCTGCCTTCAAGCCGCCATCAAGGGAGCAATTAAGCCCCGGTGCCTCTCCCTCCTTCGGTTTCCCCTACGGTTACTCCTTTCCCCTCCTTGAAAGCCATCAAGACCGGGCCGGCCGCCATGGCCATCAATGGCCATTGCCCTCCACCCCGGCCGTCGCTCTCTCTCCCTTCCTCCCCTTATAAGAGCCGAGCACGAGTCCTTGCGCGCCCTTTTCCCTCGCCCGTGCACGCCCTGCATCCTCTCCTCTCACGCGCGTGCCGTCGCAAGGAATTTCCGGCCGCCGGCCACTGTTGGCCACCCCGGAGCTCTCCGTCGTCGGTGAAGTGACTCTAGCCCCCTCTCTTTCTTTTTCTTCTTCACGTATGTTTCTCACCGAGCCTCCCTCTGTCCCAGGTTCGCCCTCTGTCGTCGAACCGAGCAGAACCGCACGCCGTCGGACCCGCCGTTCTCGATCTCCCTCACCAACGTCTCCTCGTCGCTGTTATCTTCACGTGAAGCTCCGCGTTGTGGTGAGAAAGCCCGTCCCACCTTTTTCCCTTGTGTTACCGTGCCATCACCAGTGGCTCGGCACTCACCGGAGTTCACCGGAACTTCATGTCCGCCTCACCGGATGTGGTGCCGCTGCCGACGCCCGAACCACCCCCTTAAGCTCCTAGCTAGGTTCGCCCCGTCCTCCTCTTCGCGTGGGACGAAGCCGCGTCTCAAACCGAGGTCGGGAGCTCGAGATCGGGTGAGCTCCGGCGAGCTTCCCGCTCAGCACCGCCGCAAGCCGGCCGTGCGCCACCGCCTTTCGCTTGCGCGCAACCGTGGCCGCACGATCCAGGGTCGACGGCGCAGATCACGCCCCAGCCCCGGTCAAAAGGGCCAGGTACCGGTCAACCCAGGGTTGCCGCCGTCACTTTGCAAAAAGGCCCCTGTCCTTTCCGGAATCACAACCATGCCCTTCCACCTATAAGAAACCTTTCAAATAGGTCATGTTTCTTCTGTTTAAGCCCCTGATCTTCTTAGTTTTTCTCACCCGAAGTCCAATCTTGATCTTTTGCGCTATAGACCTTCGGTTTATATGCATAATTAGGTTTTAGCCCCTGGTTTCTTGCAGTTAAGCCCCTGGAAGCCCTGTTTCTTCACAGAAAAGCCCCTGAATCTTGTTTTGGCCGTATCTTTTGCGTTTTAGCTCCGTTTCCACCGTTTCAAGTTGCGTTAGGTTCATATCAACTCAAACTACGTGATAGGACCAATGTTGAACGGGAACATATCAGGTGGAAACCAATCCCTCCGTGCAAACTATGGAAACTTCAATCTGAGCCACACGATGTTGATCCAAGGGAAGACTTATGGAAGGTGGGAGGGGTGATGTGCAAAACTCATGAGAGGTGGGAGGGATGATTTGCAAATGCACTTATGCAAATCACCCCTCCCACCTCCCATGAGCCCTCCTTTGGATCAACATCGTGTGGTTCAGATTGAAGTTTCCATAGTTTGCATGGAGGGGTTGGTTTTCACCTGATACGTTCCCATGTTGAACATGTTCTATGTTTTATAATTTATTTAAATATTAAATATGATTAAATCCTTATACACATGTTTTTCTAATTAAAATCTAATTAGAGTTCAACACGTGTTTTCATAAGAAAGTTAATATGATTAATACTAGTTAAATAATTCTTTCAATTAAAAACCAATTAGATGTATACCTCGATTTTCATAATCAAACTTAAATTGATTAATGATTATGCAATTTGCTTTCTAATAAAAAGCAACATAGGCTATATCTTGAGTTTTCTTAATTAAATGTTAGTTTGATTAATATGAATATAAATGTGTTTTTAAGTTATAATTTGATTAGTTCAACTCGAAATATAAAGATAAACGTTTAGATGTTTTACATGTTTCTTTTAAATTAAATGTTTAATTTGCATAAATAATACTTGAATATTTACAAATAAAATTGGACTAGGTTTACATCGTCTTTTAAATATAAAATAACTTGCTTAATTATAAATAGGGTATTTCTTTGAAATAACCTATGCACATCTTATTTGAATTAAAATATACCAAGCATATAGCCTTGTGTGATATAATCCAAGTCTCCCGATAGTTCCGAGTGTTTTTGCGTTCGCAGTCTTGGAGCCAAACCTTGTCCTCTCTTTAAGCTTTTCATGCTTGGTGTATTGTTTTATTTATTGAATGTATTCTTGTGCGCTCATAGACATCGTGCCAGTTTCAAGTGAGCAGCCAGTTGAAGCGGATCAAGAGCAAGTTTTTGAAGAAGAACCCCAGTGTTTAAGCAAGGAAGGCAAGTGGACTTCTCCCTCTGCATATTCCTCTTTGTCCTAAATAATTGCATGTTAACTAAAATTTACATTTAAATGTTGCTATGCATAAACTTGATGGGAAATTACCTTTTTAAGGACATGACTAGATTTTTATCCTCATCGCCTTGAACAACCCTTTTAAATAAATGTTTTGGGTAGTAATGCTTAGTTGCTATACCTTGGGATGGTTCAAATGAATCTTTGCAATATGATGAATGTTGATCATGATAGCTATGGTGAAGATGATGCTTATGGTTAATAACAAGATCATATGTTTTAATCGGAACATGGAGAACCACCCAGGAAAACAGTGCAACCACAGTCCATATGGCTCTGGCTTAGCCAATTAATTAGGTGTGTGGAATTATCTGACAGCCTTATCCGAAAGGAGCACAGGGGGCCGGAGTTGTAGGGGTATAGCCCGGTTCTTTTGGGGTAGCAGCCTTTGCTAAGGTGCTGACCACTAGGGAGGGTTATGGTCCGCTCCGCTGCTGTAACTGTCGCGGGTTGTTGGTCTTCTGCATATCTTTGTAAAGGCTTCGTAGTGGACCCCTAGCCACTCACCTCGGAAGTGTTTAAGGGTCTGATCAACCCGGGCAACATGGGGAACACGAGCTGTGGTGAAAGTGTACAACCTCTGCAGAGTGAAAACTGATCGATCAGCCGTGCTCACGGTCAAGAGCGGCCTGGACCCTCACTTGATTAATGAACTTGAAGATGGAATTAAATTGTGGTTTATGTATGGTTTGAGATGGAAAGTTTCTAAAGTCTTTTAAGTGGGATGGTATAAACTTACACCTAGTAAATAGGTGCTTGCTAATAAAATTTGACCAATGCTAAAAATGCTAACCGCTGCAAACTCTTAGCCTATCCTTGATAACCTTGCATATTCCCCCACTTGCTGAGCTCCAACCATAAGTGTGCTCACCCTTGCTTACCCGCTATTCAGAGGAGAACAATGGAGAAGAGTACTTCAGCGACTTCGATGAGTTCTGAGGCTTGCGTGCCCCCAGTCATGTGCCTGTGGAAGCTGAAGACGGAGTTGCTTCGTCTAGTTATCGTTTGTTCGTTTTAAAGACCTTCGAGTCTACCGTCTGAGTGTAATAAAGAGATAATGTAATGGTTTAACTCTTGCACGTTTTGATTACTGTTTATGACATTCACTCATGACGTCTATCATATGTGTGTAAACTTGATCCTAGCGCACATATGAGATGCATTTGGTTTCATTTCGGAAATCGGATGTGACAGTTCTCCTTCAGCGAATATTTGTTCACTCTTAGTGATTTTTTGTTCCACATGTATACATCACATAGGAAAACTGTAAGCTTAATGAAAAACTATGAATAAAAAGTTAATCAAAATATAGTCAAGTGAGATCTTGTTTTAAAGTTTTAGTGTCAGAAGTTAATGGTGCAATCGGAATTTAATTTTGATGCTTGGTTTATGATTTATAACTTTTTAAAGTTTAAATTCGTTTTGCATGTGGATGACTTCAAACAAATTGTTCGTTAGTTCCTATAATTTGTTCGTACCTACAATTTTTTTTTTTGTTTTGCGGTGTTGTAGATTTTGTTCAAAAATTATTGCAGCTCAGAAAACATAAACCTTAGTTAAAAATATGAATATTTTTTTTGTCAAGTTACATCTTGTTTTGAAGTTTTTATTGTCAGAAATCCAATGGTGCAATCGAAATTTAATTTTGATACGCGGTTTATGATTTATAGTTTCTTAAGTGTCAATTTGTTTTTCACATGAATGATGTCAACAATTTTGTTTTATTTGCATGGACCACACAGGAAAACAATAAAAGAACATGAAAGAAGCTCTCAGTTCTCACGAATGGATGGAAATAGGCTACAGTCCACTCTGATCTAAACCAGCTGGCTTTCTCCTCCTGCGGGTAGGCGGCGTTACGGTTTGCATACCATCATGTCTGCAATGTATAGTCACCCCCGCTAGCCAACCTAACAGAACAGAGGTGGTAGGAGGCTCCTCCTATATGTCTATCGGAAGATAGTTAAGGGAAGAAATTATAAAGCTCAGCAAAACCTAGAAAACCCATTACAACACAATGCAGACCAAAAGTCTATCTAGCTAAAAATATTTTCAACATTTTTCGAAAGAAGTTGGACCAATATTCCGTTAGAAAAAATGAATCCCATATTTTTCCCAAAAATGTTGTACCAACTATTTTTTAAAGTTGAGAACATTTTTTTCACCTTCTTCTCTGGCTCCAATGTTGGTGGCGATGGCGAGCTCCCACTAGGGTTGTGGCAGTGCACGGATCGGCAAGCCCACGATCGTTGAGGGCAGTACAACAGGGAAGAGAGGACGCAGGGGGTGCTAAGGAAGCTAGCGAGGCGATGACGCACCAGCAGCCCGACGCGAGGAGGTCGCAACGGTCGATCGTGGCGGCAGAGGGGCACGTCGACCGGCAACGATAGGTCCACGTGAGGGGCACGTGGCGGCACAAACGGGAGAGAGGAGGTGAGAGGGAGGGGTGAGGCTAGGGTTAGGGCAGTGGAGATATAACAGATGTGAGTGTGTGGTAATACTTTTGGCCATCAATATTCTCACATAAATGGAGGCATATGCATTTATTACACGCATTTTATTAAGAATAATATAGTTCCACTTGTCCTTGAAGATTATTTGAATGTAGGTGAAATGAGCATGAAAAGAGATGGAAACTCACCTTCTATGAAGTGATCCACGCCACATCAGCTGAGGAGATGACTGCCACATGGATCTTAGGTGGCAAACACGTCACTGATAAAAGGGAAGCACTCATCGACAAATCAGAGAGCGACACGTGGACATCACATGGATCCATGGGCCCACCAGGGACTCAAACTGCCAAGAAACTTGCCATGCACGAGGGAAAGATCATGGGACCCACATGTCATCCACCTAGAAGAATCACACGACGACGCGTGGAACGAGAGCGTTGGCCGATCCTAGGATCCGCTGAACCGCCTCTGTGACGTGTCATCGTGACCTTCCACGTGGTGCTTACCCATTGGCTCCTTGCTGCAATCCGGGAACTTTTGGAGACATCTGGTGCCCGAGGACGCCATGGCCCTTGCCTATAAATAGAAGGGGAGGGGCTCCCATTTCTCACACCCACACTTGACTCTCCTCTCTCACTTTTAGTTTCCAAGGTTAGGGGTAGGCTAAAGTAGCTCTTATTCAGGTTCCAAGTCTACTTTGGGATCTAGGGATGAGTTCTCTTGTATATTTATTTCTTTGTGTGACTTTGATCTACTTCAGTTATTCAGCTATTTCTGGTAGTTCATGTGATCGATATGTTCTTGAGTTCTTCGTTCGTTCATCATTTAGAGGCTCGTGTTCATCATGAACACTACCTTTCGATCCACTTGAAGGATGATTTACTCATACCTTTTGTATTTGTTCATAAGGTAGAGGCTCGTGTTCTTCACGAACACGACCCTTTGATCTTGTTGATTAGACATAAGAGAGTTCGTATCTGTTTGTATGACTAGCACTGTTTGATCTAGTTAGATTGCATTGTTGTGTTGCATGAGGTTTGTGTTTATGCTACGGTACTCGGTCTAAGTCGGCCAATTATCTGGTGGCTTGACCCTGGGTCACAATAGCCCGAGCCGGGTGGAGTTCAATAGCAACACAGGCATGGTGCCTGGGTTGTGTAGCTGCGTTAGTTATGAGCTTGCCCCCCCGGTAACGATTGAGGTAGGTCGCGGTAGTGATAGCCATTGGAACTTTTGTAACCCTTCGCGCTGGGGTATTGCTGTAGGAGGCTAAAGGATAGATTTCCACTTGTATGCTTAGTGTCGTGGTGCTAACTCCCCGTTTGTACCTGGGTGTTGAACTTTCGATCATGCAATGCTTTGTGCTTCTTTCTATATCATCTAACTCTTGTATGTTTAGTACCTTAGAACCTAGAGCTAACTCTGTATAGTCCCCCATATGTCGTAGTGTTATTTAGTAGGAGATGAATCAATGTGTGTGCCACACTACACCTTATCCTTATCATTTATCTTACCCCCTGTATTTGAGATGTTGTCTCTTACTCTATCTCATGGTTTATATTTAATGCAATAGCATTAGTCTTGATATCCGTCATTGCCTTTCACGGATTCGATACCCTTGGAAAACTCACTTCCCTGGGAAAATGCTACAATGGTATATCTGTGCGGTTGCAGATTCGTTCATGGTCGTTAGGATTACCTCTGGCTATTCTTGAAGCTCGCTCTAACTCGACGTCATTAGTAGTGACGTTACGAAACGCCAACATGCATAGTGTCAAATATTGAAATTTTCAATTTCTTCTACTTTTCAGAAGATGAATAGAATTTCCGGAGGTGCAGGGTGGTGGTTGCCATGCATGGTAAATTTGGAATGGTTTTGAGAAGAAAACGGTCCACTTAGACTGACTCCAGGAATAGTCTTCACCCCCATCTTCAGAATGTTGTTTTGAGCAAAGGAGAGAGATGGCTCAGGTACTGCAAAAGAGGAGGACGTGCAGTAGTGTTGCTGCAAGCGCATCTACATCCTCGACGGTTGGCTCCCGTGGGCGCTGGGAGAGAAGGGCGGTGGAGGAGGCCCGTCTGCTGATGGCCGGAAGGAGCAAGGGAGGGATGGTGCCGCCGCTGGGGAGAGAGGAGGGACGGCCTCAACCTCCGTACCGGTGCCGTGCTGCAAGGGAGAAGACGGAGGAGCAGTAGGGCGCCGGCGGAGAGCGAGCAGGGGCGGCATCAGAGCTCGAGCAGGGGTGGCACAGGAGCAGGAGGAGGAGGAAGCGGCGGAGGCGACGACTCGGGAGGAGGAGCCTGTCGGAGCAATCCGCCCCCGCGGGGCCGCGGCTGTTGACGACTCCACCACCTGCGCCGAGATCCCTCCTCTGACCTTCAGCAGCATCCGCGCCTCGATGGCGTCCTCGTCGCGCGTTGTCGACACGAGTCACTCGCCAGAGGCTGAGGACCCCAGCTAGTTGCCTATCGCTGGTGCCGGTGAGGTGCGCGCCCTCCACCAACCGCTCGGTACGCCGACAGGGGGCGGACGCTGGGGAGACGCGCGTGCCTGTGACCGCTTGCCGCCTCCGCCGGAGAAATGACGGGCGCCTCACGGTGGCGCGGCCTCCTCCTCCTACGCGTCTGGATCTGTGGCGCCCTCCCCGCCTCCTTCTGACGAACAGCTGCTCCTGCTCCTCGCTCCCCTACTCGAGGCGGAGGAGAGGCCGAGTGATCTGCGCCGCTGCTCCCGGAGGACAGGCCGGGCGGATGTCGCTGCGACGAGGCGGCCACTGCGTCGCGAGGGAGTGCGGGCCGAATCAGGAGACGGCCGGCGGGGGTGGTGGAGGGCCGGCAGGGGTGGAGGAGGGCCGACGAGGGTGGATGAGATGGTCGCCGGACCGGAGAGGGTGGGAGCAGGGGAGGAGTGCCATGAGGACGGAGGGACCGAGGGAGGGAGGTAGTGGTCGGGCTGGCAGTTGCAATGAAGAGATGATAGAGAAACCCCGAGAATGGGAGAAGAAAGGCTTGCAACCGCAAAAACCAGATGCGCATGCGGCACCCGCTCGAGTGCCCACAGTGCACATCTCGTCTGCATTTTGCAGACGCGAGAAGCATTGCGGCACCTGCTGGAGTCAGTCTTGGCATGTGAAGAACGCATCTAGAGTCTGATTTAAAAGAACACACTAGTTTTAACTTTTTTTTTATACTCAAGTTTTAACTTTTAATATTGGCCAAATTGTATATGGCCATATGGGACAAAAACATTGATGAATCGAGCTGCTCTTACGAGGAGGTTCTTTATTCTGCCAATTTCCAACAAAAGAATGCTCACACAACCGCGCCATGCAGTGGCTCGACCTTTGGCTAGAACTAGAAGGAGCCATCGTCGCTGGTGACATCGCCCCACCTAACGTTGTAGTTTGCGGCGAGGTAGTGCGCACCGACGGGTCCCCTGCTGCCGTACGGGTAGAGCTCCGGCGCCACCCTCCTGTCCTCCAGCTCTCTGAGCACGGGCGTGAAGATGGCCCACGCAGCGTCGAGCTCGTCGCTCCGTATGAAGAGGCGGCGCTCCCCCTCGATGGCGTCCAGCAGCAGCCGCTCGTACGCGTCGGGGATCTCCCGGCGGTACCGCTCCGAGTAGAGCAGGTTGAGGTTGCTGCGGTCGAGCCGCATCCCGAGCCCCGGCACCTTGTTGTTGATCTTGAGGTAGATGGCCTCGTCGGGCTGCACCCGGAGCACCAGCTCGTTGGTCGCCGTGTCCGGGCCCGTCCCGGCGCCGGCGGCGCTACGCCGGTATAGGTTCCCCGGCACGGGGCGGAACTGCACCCGGATCTCCGCCCGCCGGGTGTGCAGCGCCTTGCCGGCCTTCATGAGGAAGGGCACGCCGTCCCAGCGCGCGTTGTCGATGAAGAGCGCGGCGGCGGCGAAGGTGGGGGTGACGCTGCCCTTGGGCACGGTGGGGTCGTCGGCGTAGCCCGGGAAGGACCGGCCGCCCCGGGTGTGGCCCTTGTACTGCCCCACCACCACGTCCTCCACCTTCAGCGTCCGCATCGATCGCAGCACCTTCACCTTCTCGTTGCGGATGTCCTCGGCGTCCAGGCTCACCGGGGTCTCCATGGCGAACAGGGCCAGGATCTGAAGCAGGTGGTTCTGCATGATGTCACGGATGATCCCGTAGTTGTCGAAGTAGCTGCACCCAACCCAATCCATCAGACCATCATTATCAGTTGATTTTCATTCAAGTTTTGGCTAATTAACATTGTGTGGAAATGGAACAAGGTCCTGCAGACCCGCCTCGACCCTCGGTGCCGAAATCTTCAGAGAAGATGAGCTGCACGTTCCGGATGTAGTTCCTCGACCACAGCGGCTCAAAGACGAGGTTGGAGAAGCGGAGGACCGAGAGGTTCTCCACCAGCTCCTTGCCCAAATAATGATCAATCCTGCAGGATGCATTCACATGTCAATGTTCATTTCAAGATCGAGGGTATCACAATGTGTTTCATGGTCTCAACTTGCCTGAATATCTGCTCCTCGGCCAAGTACTTCTTCAGGGACCGAGTGAGCTCCCCTGAGGACTCCGAGTCGCGGCCAAACGGCTTCTCCACTATAAATCTTGTCCATCCGGTTGAAGAAGACGCGGTGCGGCTAGCAGATCTTACCACATCGACGAATATGTTTGGCGGGATCGACAAGTAGAATAGCCTGTTCGGTACCTTGCCTCCCTGATGACACAAAATTCTGAAGCGTCATTAATTATTTCACATTTCACCACAGAAATGTATAAGAAATTAAACTCCAATCACAAGAAAGGTACTACATGCACAATCATCGCTCTACCATAAGATCTTAATAGCATCTTCTGAATTGCACGGCAGGTTAGGCAATCGGCATAGCGGACACGATGCTTGCTGAATTTGAAATCCAAATTGGATTTGCGATATCCGTACCTCTTTTTCTTTAAGCTTCCTGTCTAATTCAGCAAACCCATCCTCTGAGTTGTACTGCCCAGATTGGTAGAAACACCTCTGCAGGAACTTTTCCATCTTATCGCCGCAGTTCTCCCTATTGGTTGCTCAAGTAGAATTTCCATTACATTCAGAATATAATTTTGGGGATTGAGAATGTCTACAAAACAGATTACATATGTAGTAGGTAGCTGTTTAGTCACTAGATTTAAAAACACCGAATTTCTGAACTTCATACACTCTTTATTTTTTGAGAAACTTCATACACTCTTTATTATGCCAAAGCTCCTGAAGTCCATTTCAAAAGGTGAAGTCCGATATTTTCCATTTTTTAAAAAAAGACCAATACTAATGACAGAGCAATAGCATACCTTTTGTCAATTCGACATGTAAGAGTCATGCTAATCATGTTCCTGAGCTCTTCATCGCTCATCTTACTACGGGCATAACCAAACACTGTAAAATGCTGCATTAACCATGGTTAGCTGTAACTGAAGTCTGAAACTATCACGTACGTAGTATTCAGTATATTCACACCCAAGCCAAAACAGCAAAAGCAAGGTTCATGGAACCGCATCATCCACAGCCGAGCAAAGAGGTCACAAACCTCCGTGAGGCAGTCCTCGTAGAACAAGGCGAAGAGCGCCGGGAAGATCTTCTTCTTGGCGAGGTCGCCGGAGGCGCCAACGACGGTGATGCTGACGGTGCTCCCTCCCTGCTCCGGTGGCCCATCTCCGGTTGGCCTCCCATCTAGCACCTCTGCAGCCAGGAACTACCTCTGCTTATAGCCATCATTGCAAAGCTAGCTAGCTGCTAGTTGAACGGTAGGTAGCAGCAGGCGTTACCAACAGTACCATTGCTTTTGCTGAACGAGGCACCGATCTGCGGGCGCCCATTGAAGGACCTCACCCTGAGAAGCCACGCCCTTCTTGCCGCAAGGATCCTGCGAGGTGAGCAATGGTGGAACGGCAACAGGTGCTTAGCCCCCGCCTCGCGCGGATGAGCTGAGAAGGTGGCCGCCGGGTGGAAGCGCAAGCCGGTGGCCGCCATTGGAATTGGGATCGGATCAGTGGGGCAGGAGAAGGGAACAGGGATGGTCGCGAGTGTTACTCCATTGGGGGGATTCAGCAGGAGAGGAGAGGAAGATTTAGATATCTTTTTCAGCAATGGACTTCGATGTTCTTGGCGATTTGCAAATTGCTTTGTGGATGCTGATAGAGTGACAGTTGGTCGGGACGTCGTGGTCCAGCGCGATAAGTGGTCACGGATAATGCATCCTTCAAGATATTTCTTTTCGCCCGGCCCCTTTCTTCATCGATGGTTTAGGGATATGTGTCTGTCCTAGAAGTTAAACTACAGGTCGTCTTTGCGTGTCTGTTGCAATGGGTATCTTTCAGTCTTTCAGACCAGCTCATCAGCATGGTTTAGCAAACCTCTAATTTCTGTTAATTAAATTTTCTTTTTTGAATATCCATTTCAAAGTCGTTGGTACAATAATATAAATTCATGCTGTATAAAAGGCCCATATTTATTTGGTTTACTAAAAATTTTCTTTGCATCACATGTTTTCATAGTATCATGACTCCAACGGCGAATTAGTTAAGGCTGTTAAGCTGTCATCGCCAGTCACCATCTTATACCCTTTCAGGACGATCTCCAGTGTGGAGCAGCCATGCATTCTGAGAGTATATGGATCCAAGTGATACTCGAATCTAAGTTTACGAAGTTAGATATGCATTTTAAAAGTACGAGGACACGAGTGATACAGCTGGTTAAGTTAAAGGATCGGTCATGCATTTTTTTAGAGGTTTGCAACATCAACAACACATTCATTAAAATGCAGCTTAAAATCTACAATAATCTACACAACCATCTGGTAAGAGGCATGACATTAATCAAGTAAAGAAGATAAGAGGCATGACATTAATCAAGTAAAAAAGTTATGTATTCCACATCAGTCAAGTAATCAGTCCATATCTCGGAAAAACACAAGTACTACTACTAAGCTGATGGGGTTAAGACCACATCACGATTTTCATTAAAAAAGGAACCTAATCCCGGTTTAGAAAATCTTCGGAACCTCGCTTCACCGGCGAGGGAATTTTTTTGAAACTAGTCCTGTAAATTCGCTCCAACGATGAATCGAACCCGATTCTCTTTGTTGCGACCGTACCTCAGTCCTCTCTAACCACCTATAGACTAGAGGACCTTTGGTGAAAAACACAAGTCCTCAACGCGTAAAATTTTTTAGACTTGTAGTCTTTCAGGTCGATCGGACACAACTCAAACTAATAATCTTACATAATTACTCTATATAGAAACTGCAGCAACCTAAAGCGAAAACTCTCAAGTTTAAATATACTCGAATCAACAAATATTCAAACCAACGAACCAAATAGAAATAGTCTAAGTATAGAATGATCTCACCAAGGGTATGTTTACTTCCTCAAAATTTCACCAACTAATGCTATGCTATAAAAAAGGAGATCTGCCTAATCATTTCAGTAGATGAAGTAGTGGGAGGTCACGAAGGAAGGAAGGGGGCGTGTTGAGTTGAGAATTTCTAACCCGTCACATCAAACTTCGGACACTGATTAGGAGAATTAAATGTAGATTAGTGACAAAACATATTTCACAACCCCTACCTTAATTTTCGAGAAGAATCTAACGAGCCTAATTATGTCATGATTAGACAATATCGTGCTACAGTAAACAATCTCTAATGACGAATTAATTAGACTTAATGGATTCGTCTCGGAATTTCCCGTCCATTCGTGTAATTAGTTTTATAATTAGTCTATGTTTACTACCTCTAATAGACCTTGAAAGGAGCTCCCAAAATTTTGGTGAACTAAACACACCCCAAGTTTAGTGTTGATCTATATATGATTGAGCTTCTGAGATAATGAGCTTGAGAATGATCCATTTAGTGGGTGTTTGGTTCCAAGTAGCTTATAGTAAGTTCCGTCACATTGAATGGACACAACTATTTAGTAGGACTAAACATAATTATAATTACAATTACAATTATAATTATAATTATATAAAACTAATTGCATAAATACTATGTTTCTTCGCGAGACGAATCTAATGAGTCTAATGAATCTATGATTATCACATTATCTAATCATGATATAATTAGACTTAACATATTCATCTCACGAAAAAGCTTAGGATTATGAAATTCGTTTTATCATTGGATTTACATTTTATATTCCTAATTAGCTTCATAGTATTCGATGGGACGGGACTTATACTTAGAGATGTCTCCTGCACAACCACCACTAGTTGGAGAAAAAATGGGTAGTTTTTGTGCTCACTACTTCCTCTGAAGAAATAATTTTAACCATTGATTCGTGTACCAAAAGAATTGTTTACGAGCAAGATATTTATGAGTAATGACAGACTGTTTCTAAGATTACGAACTTTAAGGGCGACAAAGTTTTATCTCATTTGACTTCATATAATCTGATGTGTCGCAAATAAAAGTTTGAGGATACGCTATAAAATGATGGCATGAAACTGTGTGCATCGAAGGTATTATATTTCATCCATCAATAAAAATTAGCTTGACATGGCAGTGTATTGAAAACTATTTCCTCCGTTTTAAATTATAGTTCGTTTATAGTGGTGTTTTAGAGAGGCTCTGCTGCTCTGGTCTAATAATTATATTGCAAAACATAGAATCATCAAGCGGAGCCCACACGGTGCACTTTATCCTCGGCGAAAAGGCGAAAATCCGTCATGTTTTATGACTATATGCATGAAGTTTTCGTTAGCACGCGCTACGTTAGTCGCTCGACTAAAACCAAAGGTAGCCTTTGAGCAGAAGGGTCAACTGCCAAGTCAAGCCGAGCAAGACTTGTCATTGTACAATCATAGTACTAGTCATTAGCGAAAGAAAAAAGAGAGAGGAGCGTGCGTTCTCACTCCCCGGCCCCGCAGATCTATTTTCATGAGGAAGCGAAACAACGAGTGATCAATCACTCCACCAATGACGGGCGGGCCTGACGTGACAGTGCGAGACTGCGAGGTGAGCGCGTGGACTCGGTCCGCCCATCCAGCACACCCGGGCACCCGGCTCGCCGCCGGCCGCCGCGCAATTGCCATGGAATTGCCGAGAGGCAAGCGGGGCTTTGATGGTTTAGCGACCAGCTCGGCAGCAGAGGCAACAAGCTGCACGGCGGCGCCTGATCGGACTTGACCTGACCCCGTCGCGCACGGTGTGGCCCGTGCTGGAACACGCAGTACACTGCGCTGCAGGAGGACTGGCCGGCGAATCTGGTGGCTGGCTGGTACGACGACGTGAACCCTGCGCCGGGCGCCGTGGAACTGACGATGCAGCTGATCCGAACGAGCCCAGCCCGCCTCCCCTACCGGAAAGCAGGCACCACTCACGCGACGCGTCATGCCATTGCCATGCCATGTGGACGCGGTAACCTCTGCAGCCATGCATGAGATGAGAGTGAGTGAGCAAATCGCCTTCAAGATTCCAGAGTGAGTACAATGAAGGAGTCAAAGTCTCGGTCAGTCTCTTCGTCCCCTTGCCCCCAGCACCGGGCCCGGCCCCACTCGGGTTTACTCCGAGCCCGAGCCGGCATGCTCAGTCTGCCTTCCCCGTCCACGGCGGAGTGCTATATAAGCCTGGACCAACCAACCACCGCTGCAAGCCGAGCTCGATCGTGGCCATAGCGTGCAATCAACCGGACAAAGCTCCCCCCGCCGGCGCCGTCCCACACGACCTCCGCTGCGCTCAGAAAGCTTCACCACCGGCTGCGGCGGCGATGGCGAAGGCGAACAACGAGACCAGGGCCACGGCGCTGCTCTTCTCCTTCTCCGCGGTCGTCCTCGTCCTCCTTGCCCGAGCGGTCCTCCTGCAGCCCCCGGACCGGCGCCCCGGCGGTGCCGACCTCCTGCTCGCCGCGCTCGACCGCTTCCTCGACGGCCGGGGGCTCCTCGACCTCGCCACCAGGAGGAACATGGTCCTGCTCTGCCACGCCATACTCCTCGTCATCCTCAGGGACGCCGGCGTCATCGGCGCCCCCGCTCGCCGCCGCACCGCCGCGACCGAGAGCACGGACGACTCCGCCGTCGTCCCATCCGCCGCTGATGCCGCCGCTTCTGTTCTGACCGACTCGGCGGATCTGGAGGGGACCATCGTGGTGTGGCGGCAGCAGCGGGATGGCGCCAAGCAGGACGCGCACTACGCCGACGGGAGCGGCCGTCGTCTCGTCAGGCGTCGTCAGCCGCGGCGAAGCGCTCACCAGGTGCACCCAGCGGCCGAACAAACGGAACAGCAGCAGCCGTCTCGGGGCAGCAGAGAGATCGTCGTCGTGGAGGAGGTTCGTCCGAGGAGTAATTACCTCCTCCTCGACGACTATGATAGCGCCGCGGTGGCGGTCGTTGAGCTCGAGCTGCCTGCTGCGAGTGCGACGAATGGTACGAAGAACAACTTCGACCGCCGCATCGTCGTGGTCGCCGGCGACGAGAGGGACGTAGTAGACACCGCAGCGGAGGAGGCGACGCCGGAGCTAGCCGACGACAGGAGTTTCGAGGAGTTCATCAAGAAGCAGCGGAGGAAGATGCGGCAGGAGATGCAGCTGGAAAGGTCGTCATGGTCACAACAAGCGGTAACAGCATTGCTAGCTTAAGACGATCCTGTGTAATAACAGAAAGAACGAAACCTGATGACAAGCTCCCCGTCGATGGACATCCTGGGTAGCTTCGACTTCGAGCACTCCATCTGGGCGCTGGGTGTTCCTCTGTTTTCCCGGACGATCGAGATCTTCCGATCCGTCGGTGTGCATAGAAAAAATAATCATTTTGGTTTGTTTTCCAAACTTCTTCGTGACTGATCAAACATCGCTAGATTCTGCATCCGGGGTGAATCAGGGCCCCTTTGGCAGGGCTTCAGCTGCGGCTTCTCCACGAACAGAAGCCGAAGCCCTGCCAAACGGTCCAAAATGAAACAGCTTTGGCGGTGAAGCCGGTGAAAGCCCCAGAAATTCCGCTCTCACAGCCGCTCGACACCGTGGAAGCCGAAAAAAGAGGCTCCCCGCGGCTTCTCAAACCTTTTGCCCTCGATGGGGCCCGCAGACGAAGCTTGGGCTAGCAGCACGGTGGCGCTCGTGGTGGTCGGCGACGAGCGCAGCGTACCGAAGAAGCGACCGGCGACAGGTGCCCCGACGGCGGGCGCGAGCCGTGGAGAGGAGCATCCGGCCGACACCCACTCCCCGGCGAAGTCCACCTCATCACCCGGCGCCGCCACGGAGCGAGACGACGCACAGGAGAACCAGCAGCCCAGCCGTCGCCACTGCCTCTGTAGCAGGCCGTGGAGCAGGCGCGGTCAGGAGGAGCAAGCTGGTGGTGGACGCACCGCCGTGGGTCACGGGGAGGAACACGCGCGGGCTGGTACTGAGGGTCGGACGGCGACGGGCCACGCACGAGCTGGAGACCGGAAGCTGGCAGCTGGCGGCGCGGGAACTGCGGCTGAGCGACGATGCCGATCTGGGAGTGTGGACGAACCACGAAGCGAGAGGAAGGGGAAAGATATTTTCCGTCAGGGAGTATTTGCCGATCTGGGAGTGAATGGATAAGAGAGAGAAGTAAAGGAAAGGGGAAGGAAAAAAAAAGGAAGAGTAGGGAAAGGGAGGAGAAAATAGGAAAAGAGGAATAATTAAAAAATGAAAATAAAAATATAAAAGGTATTGTAGACATTTCATCATTTTATCTATGTTACACAGCCACACGAAGCTGTTTTGCCAAACATTTTTTTAATCAGAGAACCCACAGCCAGGAAAAGCTGCTTCACCAACACAGTCACAGCCGCAGCCATTTTAGTCACAGCCATAGCCCTGCCAAAGGGGCCCCGTTGCACCTGCTAACCCACTTTCCGTACACTGAGAAGTGAACGATAGCACGAAAATAGAAGAGGAGAAGTAGAGGGCGATCGCGGTCAGAGAGAGAGAGGGGGACAGTGAGGCCGCCGAGCAAAGAAAGTCGTCGCCGCCCGTCGCTTTTGAGCGTTGACGCTGGAGTCAAGATCGAACACGTACAAAAAGACCTCGCCAAACACGACAAGTCAGTGGTAATACGAGAGCGTTGCAGAAATAATACTAGTTGTTTAGTTGGTTAATTTTTTGATAAAAATAGTAAAATTTTTGCATTGAGAAACGTGTTCTGTGTGAGGTAGCACCGTCCGATGTCCTCAGAAACTATTGTTGTTAAAAACGCTGGTCAGGCTCTCCACGCGAGGATGGTGCTCCTGTCCTCCCTCCCCCCTACCCCTCCACCTCCCCGGCGGCGGCGGACCTTCCGGCCGCGGCCGCCACCTACTACTCCCAGCCCAACTCGTCGGCCCCGGCGACCAAACCCTCCGGCCTCGGCGGCTCCGCCACTCCCGCTGCCAAAGACCCCATCCCAGATCTATGCCGGTCCTCCCCTCTTTCCCCTGATGCGAGACCTTTCCGCCCTGCGGCCGCCTTGGCTGCCCTCTCCCTGGTGGCCGATGAGGTGGAGGAGCTCGACTGCGTCGACTACAGCTTCACGCCCTCGCCTTCCCGGTCTCTGCGGAGCTACCTGGATGCCCTCCTCTCCTCCCCCAACCCTGCCCCACACTCCCCACCGTCGGCGACGGTTCTGCCGGCCGAAGGTGGCGCCTTGGTGGTGCAAGCTAGGGCGGAGGGGAGCGCGGCTACGCTGGCGCCAGAAAAGAAGAAGCGTCGCCGCCCCTCTCGCCGTGTGCAGTGGCGCAACCCCCCTCGCCTCTGGTTGCTGCTCCGCCTGTGCCCGGGCGGCACCTGTCGGCCGCACTGGCTGCTCACTTGGGTCCCTTGAACCCCCCACCGGCCACCCGCCGTCGGCCCAGGGTGGACGACGATGGCTTCCAGGAGTACGTCTCCCGGTCCACCTGGCGACACCACCGACGGGAGGCCGACTGACGGCCGCCGCCTCCTCCGGTTCAGCGTCGTATCCCCGCCGAACTCAACGGGCGCTGCCTCAACTGCCTCTCGTACTCCCACCGCGTCGCCACCTACAAGCGACCCAGGCACTGCCTGCGCTGCTTCCGGCCGCACCACCTCGCCAAGGACTGTAGCCTCCCCTGGACACCACCGTCGACCAGAGCCGCGGCGGGCGGTGGCGCTACTCCGCGGCAGGAGCCGCACCCGCTGCGCTTCCACCGCGCCCAGGGTCCTGGCACCCCCCGGCGTCCCAGGTGCCGAGCCGCACCCCCTCACCGGAGCCTTCTCGTATATCTGTGGACTCTGCGGTCGGCGACTCGACGGGTTCACCTCGCCCTCGGCAGGTGACCCCAGAGTTCTGCTACGTCGAGTACAGTGATGCGATGGCGGAGGAGGAGGCCCGCCTACGGCTCTCTCTGGTAGCCCAGGTCGGCAACATGTCCTCCGCCTTCCTGCCCGTCGATGCCAAGAGGGCGGTTGCTGCGGCGGCCGGAATCCCGAAGTCTGAGGTGGAGGTGGTGCGTTTCCATCCGGAGAGGTTCCCGGTGCGGTGCCCAAACCTGGCGGTGCGCGATCATCTGGTGGCGGCCAGCCCCATCCCCTTGGGCCACACGAGCTTGACCTTGAGGCCATGGACACGACTGGCTCATGCTGAGGAATTCACGACACTCAACAAGATCAAGCTCGAGTTGGTGGGAATCCCGCCATACGCTTGGAATCTCGATACGGCCAGCAAGTTCCTCACCCCCTTCTGCTGGGTGGAGAACATCGAGCCGGCGACCGCAGGGAAGACGGACCAGTCGCAGTTCATCCTGCATGCATGGACACTGGACCCCTTCGCCATCCCGGAATCCAAGAAGCTGCTGGTGGCGGAACACGAGATCCCGGTGGTTCACGAGGACCCGGAGGTCCAGCTCATCTTCGGCAACCTGTCGTCCTACCTCAGGAGGAAGAGGTTCCTAAGCTACCCTGTGGATATCCACCTCCGGAGCATCATTGACTTCACGTCGAGGTCGTCGTCTACTTCCGGCCCGTCATCCCCCTCCGACGACGGCGACAGCGGCCCCGGCGGCAACCCTGACCGGTCCTACGGTTTCCGCCAGGGAACTGTCGACCCACGGTTAATGGGTTTCAATCGCCGGGATGGCGGCGGCACCGCCGGTACTTCCTCCGCCGGTGGAGGTGCACGAGGTGGGGGCCGCTTTCCACCACATGCGTCACGATGGTGCGATAGGGGACACTGTCCTGTTGTGGCCTGACGAAAAGCTGCCCTACTTTCACAAAGCAACTTCTGCGCATTGCACCACGACAAGATCGACCACCGGGGAGGCCGCCGAAGGAACACTCCCGCCGTGTGCAGCCAAGACAGCTGCCACCCCCGCTCCGCTGCTGATGCAATCCCCAGTCAAAGAGATCGTGCCACCCAAGACCATTGCTGAGCCGTGGGTGTTTTGTCCAGCGGATTTTGAATCCCGCGCTCCGGAAGCCCGCCCACTGGACCCGATGGTTCTCGAAGCTTCTTTCTCGCCGCTGCCCCGACGCGTGGCACCCCGGGCTCTTTCCCTTGACGTGTCGTTCTTGCCCGCTCTTTCCCCTGAGCAGGCCTCCATTCAAGGCCCAGTTGGTATTGGGGTTGGCGTTGATGGGCTTCAGTCTGAGGAACCGGCCTTTCCTCCCCTAGACGTTTACTGCTCTCTTCTTGAACCTGCTACTGGGTCTGGGCTGCCCGCGATGAACAATGCACCGTTGTTGGGTGCCTCTCTGTCTGATGTGCCAAGGGCTGACTTGGTTGCTATCCCAGCTGGGAAGCAAACCGCCGCGCCGACAGACAACATTGAGTTCACCGTCCCGCCTGGCTTCAACAGGATCGATATGCCTTCTACTCCACTACACGCCCCGACACCCCTGCGCGATCCAGAAAGCACTATGCTCTCTGCCTTCTCCAAAGCCATGCAGCGGAAGGTTCGGTCCCCGTTGGCGCCGCGGCCAGGCAAGACCAAGAGGAAGACGACACCGGACGGCAAGCGCGAGCTCCCAAAGCGAAGTGAGCGCATAGCCAAGCAACCGCTTGCACATGTCACCTCCTCCAAGCGAGCCGAGGTGGTTCTTATGCAGTGGTTCGGCATGGTTGACAAGTCCACCAAGATCACCCCAACCGTCAGAGATGCCTACAGGAGGTTCTATGTTGAGGAAGCACACGACAAGCACTACGAGGCAATGACAGATATCCTGCCGGCGCTGCGCTGCAACGCCCCAGCCTTGGGAATGCAGGCGTAACTGCTGCTCCCATTCATGGTTGAACTTCACTCCCATGGATCAAATCGTTCTACTTTCCTGGAACGTGCGCGGGCTGAACACGAGAGCTTGGCGCGACGTCGTACGTGTGGCGGTGGATGATTCTAGAGCATCTCTGGTTTGTCTACAAGAGACCAAGTTGGAAGTAGTTACCAACGGTGTAATCCTTTCTATGCTAGGTAATCAATTCAGTGATTTCGAGTACCTGTCGGCGTCCAACACGAGGGGTGGAGTACTCATTGCTTGCAGGTGTGGTGCGGCGACCATCTCGGACGCCCACATTGGTTGTTTTTCTATAACTATGAGAGTGAGCCCGGACTCCGGTGAGCCATCCTGGTGGCTCACGACGGTATACGGGCCTCAAGACGATGCAGCTAAGGAACTGTTCCTGGAGGAACTGGCGGCCATACGGGATGAATGTGCCGGCCCCTGGGCAATCACGAGCGACTTCAACTTGATACCTGACCCAGCAGATAAAAACAACACGCGCATAAACAGGAGGAACATGGCTAGGTTTTGCCGCGCCGTCAACACACTTGAGCTTAGTGACGTTCACCTCCATGGTAGAACTTACACCTGGAGTAACGAGAGGGAGAATCCTATGCTGGTAAGACTCGACAGGGTGCTAGTGACGGTTGATTGGGAAGAGAACCACCCAAATTGTTTTCTGGAGGCGCTATCTTCAGACGATTCCGACCACTGCCCGCTCTTGCTCCAAACAAACACCACCGTCCGGGGTAGTGCCAGGTTTCACTTCCAATCTTTCTGGCCCAAATACGACGACTATTTGGACGCGGTGACCAGAGGGTGGTGCTGCCCAAACGATGTTACAAATCCTTACAGGCGCTAGGACTTCATGTTGCGCAATGTCGCCTGGGAACTGCAGAGGTGGGCGGTGAAGAAGGTGGGCATAGTCAAATCACAACTCCTGATCGCCAAAGAACCGATCCTGCAGCTCGACCGCGTCCAGGAGATCAAAATGCTCTCTGAGTTTGAGCGGGAGTTCAGATGCCAGCTGAAGAAACTAACTCTGGGGCTGGCGTCCTTGGAGCGCACGATCGCACGTCAGCGTTCGCGAATTCTGTACCTCAGTGAGGGAGACGCGAACATGTGGTTCTTTCACCTCCATGCCAATGGGCGCAGGAGAAGGAAACACATCACCAGGCTGCAGACCGACAGCTGTTTTATTCATTCGCTAGAAGAGATGGCCGAGGAGCTTTACAACTATTTTGACAAGGTGTTGGGGTAGCAGCTTGAAAGAACACACACACTCGACTTCGATGCGCTGGGGATTTCGCCACTTGACTTCTCTACACTGGGCATTCTTTCACTGAAGAAGAAGTTTGGCAAGTCATCCGGGACATGCCGCCTGACAAAGCTCCGGGTCCGGACGGAATGACTGGCGTGTTTTATCAGTCCGCTTGGCCTATCATCAAGCAGGACGTGATGCGGGCTGTCAATGCCTTCTGCTCGGTGGACCGGAGAGGATTCTGGTGTATCAATGGGGCACTACTCACCCTGCTGCCCAAGAAGCCCGACGTGTTGGCGCCTAAGGATTACTGGCCCATTAGTTTGATTCACAGCCTACCAAAGCTAATCGCTAAAAACATGGCCAATCGTTTGGGGACACACATGACGGAGCTGGTACTTTGCAACTAGAGTGCTTTCATCAAGGGGCGCTCCATTTTGGACAGCTTCAAGTATGTGCAACGCTCCGCCACCCTGTTGAAGAAGCGCCGAATCCCAAGGCTATTACTGAAACTTGATATATCAAAGGCTTTCGACACTATCTCCTGGCACTTCGTGCTCGAGGTTCTGGAAGCTTGGGGCTTCGGTGTGCGATGGCGAGATTGGATTTCCTTGCTACTATCCACGGCATCCACCAGGGTAATGCTGAACGGCCGACCGGGGACAGGATTGAACACCGTCGAGGATTGCGTCAAGGCAATTTGCTTTCACCGATGCTCTTCGTGATTGCCATGGACGCTCTCAACCACCTATTCATCAGAGCTTGTGAGGCAAACATACTGCGGCCAATTGGTGTTCCCAGCATCAAACACTACTGCAGCAAGTATGCGGACGATGTGATCCTGTTAGCTGCACCGGGGTGGACTGAAGCCAGGGCAATCAACACTGCGCATCTTTGCCGGCGCTTCAGGACTTCGCACAAATTTGGAGAAGTGCTCAATCACACCAATCTATGGAGGCGAGGATGAGGTTGATGATTTCCGGTGCCACTTGCCTTGTCTAGTGAAAAATTTCCCAATCATCTATCTGGGCGCATCGCTGACTACTGGAGCTCTTACCAAATCTCAATACTTGTTGCTGGTAGAGAAGGTCGCTGCAAAGCTCCCAAACTGGCAAGGCCCGCTACTGAACAAGAGCGGATGCCTAACTTTGGTGAAGTCCACGCTGTCAGCTATGCCTGTCTACCTGGCATTGTCGGACAAGCTTCCTCCCTGGGTGATCAAGAAGCTATACAGTATTAGGAGGAACTACCTTTGGACGGGACAAGACGTGGCGGTTCGAGGCAAGAACGCTGAGGACCAGGTGTGTCCGAAGACCAGTGGAGGGTCACTCCTTAGTGATGAGTGATTGACAACGTTGTGTAGACTGATGCTTGGCTAAGTGTGCAGGTACAGGTTGCGGCTTGACTCGTATCGGTGCAGGTGAAGAACAAGCGTGAAAGGCCTTAGCCGTGGCGGCCTCCGGGTGATGGAGTGGCAAGTAGGCTTGGATCGATGGACCCGGTGGCCGATGGGGTCAAGTGCGAGCCGTGCGGTGCAAGACTGGCGGGCTGAGGTCGTGAACATAGGCCGGTGCAAGGTAGCAGATCGAGGCTGAAGCTTGCACGCGGGGTTTGGTGGTTTGCCCACAAAACCATCAAGTGGACGGTTTCTTGGTTTGGGCCGCAAAACCAAGCCCGAAGGCCCGAGGCGATGGAGACGGTGATCCGGGAGCTTCGGGAAGCTTCGAGGCGGGGGGCACGTGGCGTGATCGCGGGGCTTGCGTCGATGCTAAGCAAGGCGGCGGTGGAAGCGTGTCCGCTTGATGAAGACTTAACCAAAATGCCCCTGAGGGGTTGTATCTTCATTTATGCAGTATGGGTAGCGTGGTCATTTACCTCCCTCCGATAGACTTCGTATAAATAGTGGAGAGGTGGATGGCATCTCTCTCTCTTACTTCCTAGGGCTTTCTCCCCCGGTAGATTTTTCTGGACTGCTTCGTTTTCCTCTGGATTCCCTAGGCTAGACTCTTGTACAGACTCTGACCTCTGGATGTATGGAAGCATTCGGCGTCCCGGTGATCTCCTAGTCCTTTGTGATTTTCGTGTCATTTTTGGGGCTATTTTTGGGGGTTTTCGTTCTTCGCTCGATTCGTGAGTTTGGAGGTGTTTCTTCACGGATTTCTTTGAGGGGATCATGGGTGGATACCTTGTGCATGTTTGTGTATGATCTTGACCCCTCAAACGCCGTGTAGAACCTTCGATTCGTGAGTTCTTGGTTGGAGTTCGTGTTCTTGGTGGAGTTCGTGTGATCCGCGATTCCCGGCGATTTAGTGGCTTAGAGGTCGAGATTTTTGGGGCATAGCTTCACCTTGTGTTGCTTATCATCTACCCTAAATCTTGTCTCAAGAGCTTTTGGCGTTTGGGAGATCCGGTGATGGATTTGGAGGGTTGACTTCGCGGGCTCGAGTTCGAGCAGTTCTGTCTGGGGCTAGCGGACAGTCCGCAGGGTGCCCACGGACAGTCTGCGCGTCCTGAAGTTCGTCGCGTGTTCTTCGTGTTCTTGCGCGTCTTCGTTTCGATCCGTTTCCTCAACTAGGGTTTCGTTGCAAGTGGTTTGCGGACAGTCCGCGTGTCGCTCACGGACGGTCCGCGTGGGAAGTTTTGTCAGGGGTTTCCAGCGAGCTGGGCGGACAGTCCGCACTCGCCTCACGGACAGTCCGCGACACTGGCGGACGGTCCGCAAGGCCTAGCCGGACAGTCCGTATTTTTGGGTGTGTCTCTGGTGGTTCTGGTGGTTATTTCGGACAGTCCGCGAGGCAGGGCCGGACAGTCCGCCGTACACACGCGGATGGTCCGCCCGTACCATCCGCACGGTCCGCACTGGTTGTTTCCAAAATTGACCAAGTGCTTTGATTCTTGTCCGGTGCTTCCGCTCTTTGCTTCTAGGCTTCTTGGTTGATCTTCTTGGCTTGTGTGTGCCTTGTTTGGAGCTTAGCTTGTGTGCACAGATTCGTGGAGTGGCAATCGGGGTATAGGCCGAATTCGACCAAAGGGAAGAATTTTTATCGGCTCCCATTCACTCTCCCCCTCTCTGGTCGCCCGTTTCGGTCCTTCAATTGGTATCAGAGCCGGTTACGGATCTTTGTGATTCTAACTAGTCTAAAATCCAAAGATGGGCGATTACGGCAAGGGGTCGGGTCCTCCGCACTTTGATGGCAAGAATTACCCGATGTGGGAGAGGCGCAAGGCCGTTGATTACTTGTTCCGTGCTCTCTGTGCCTCGGAGTTCGATCGAGTGTACAGAGAGAATGTGGCCGGAAAGATATGGCTCAAGTTGAGAACTGCTCATGTTGGCAATGCCCAAGTGCAAGCCCGTTTGTTTTCCACTTACCGGAGAGAGTATGAGAACTTCACTCATCTCCCCGGTGAGTCGACCGATGCTATGTTTCAGCGCTTCACTTGCATAGTCAACAACATGAGGGCCAATGTGACAGTGCTTCCATACACGGATCATGATCAAGCTATCAAGCTTTTGCATGCCCTGGATAGGTCTGTGTGGGAAGCCAAGGTCGAGGCCATTGAGGAGTCAAGCGTGTATGATACGCTGACATTGGATGTGCTGTTTTCCAAGCTCAGGTCTTCTGAGGTTGATCGTGGCTTGAGAGCCAAGAGCGAGAGCCCCACTGATCCTCATAATTTGGCTCTTATCTCAGGATCACGGTCTAACGCTAACCCTGGTGGTTTCTCTTTGTCTTGTCTTGTGTCTTTGCCAGATGAGGACTTTGAGGTGCTGAGCGAGGACGATCTCGCATTGTTGAGCAAGAGGTTTGGGCAGATGTACGAGAACCGCAAGAATGCAAGGCGGAGCTCGGGGATGTGCTATCGGTGCGGGAAGCACGGACACTTCATTGCCGAATGCCCTGAAGCCATGGAGATCAAGAACGACTACAAGGGCAAGCCCAAGCACGACTACAACAAGCACCGGTCCCGGAACGACTACAAGGACAAGCACAAGGACAAGGGCGAGAGAAGGCACAAGAAGGATGGCGGATACAAGAAGAAGACCTCTCGAGCGATGGTGGCCGGAGCGAGCGACATCGACTCGACATCAAGTGATGCTTCTTCGGACTCGAGCAGCGATGAAGAGCAAGAGAACCGCAAGGACAAGCGGCACACGGGCAAGAACTTCACCGGCCTAAGCTTCGTCGCGCAAGGAGGCTTTTGCGGCTTGGCGCACTCCAAGAAGGGCGGGAAGCACAGCTCGGATTCGAACTCCGACTCCGATGATGAGGTACGACAAGATCCCAACTTCTTGCTAGAGGAGAATGCTAGGCTCAATGAGTTGCTTGATAATCGTGATGATGTGCTTAGAAAGACCAACAAGGAGAAGAGGGAATTTAGGTCTTTGTTGGGTGATACTAAGGACAAGGTAGCCGAGCTTGAATCCTTGCTTGTGAATGCTAGGAATGAGATTGTTGCTTTGAAGTCTGCTCCTGTGGTGTCGGATGAGATTGATTGTGGTGATTGCTCAGTTTTTCTTGCTGATTTGACTGCCCTCAAGGAGAAACATGCCTCTGTCCTTGAGGAACTAGATATGGTCAGGGTGGAGTGTGATGAATTTAAGTCTAGGCCAGCTTTACTAGGTGCTTGTACCTCATGTCCTATCTTGCATGCTAGGCTAGATGAATCTCACACTAGAATTGTTTCTCTTGAGGCGGCATTGAAAGCTCCTCTTCCTACATCATGTTCAACCTGTGAAATGCATGCTTTGAAAAACATGGAACTTGCAAACTATGTTGATCGTCTGCAGAATGAAAATGATGAATTGAGAAAAATGATGGGGTGGTTGTCTAGGTATGAGCCACAATTGAGTATGATGTTGGCTCAGTTCAAGAGGTTTGATGGTCAGGCGTTGGGGGCTGACAAGTGTGGTGAGAAGAGTGGTGAGGGAGAAGAGAAAGCCGGAGAGATCCCCATTCCACCACATACCACAGCCATGAACAAATTTGCACCCAAGCCAAACCATCTCAGAAACAAGCTTGACACAACCCCAGATCCTCCAGTGTTCCCCCACAAATCTGAAAACTACCAAAAACACATCAAGTTTGTGAGCACTCAGGGGAGTGTCTTTGATGGGAAGACAGGAGAGAAAGCTGGAGAGAAGCTTGTAGAGAAGCCACAGCCTAAGCCAGTGCCAATCCGCTTCCATTGTGAGTATTGTGGGAGGGATGGGCATAAGGATGAGTTTTTCTTTCGGAGGAAGAGGGATGAGAGGTTTGCTAGGGAGATGGCAAACAAGGACAGGTACCACCTTGCTCCTGGTGTACCTGAGCCTCGTAGAGGGCCTCTACCTAGGGGTGATGTGTTTGTGAGGACAGTTCCCACTCGTGGAGGTGGAGGTGGAGGTGTGTTCCCTCAGAGAGATAGGCTTGTTGGGTTTGAGCGTGGTGAGTTGGCTCGACGTGCTCCTTCTCGTGACCGTTACGAGTTTGGGAGGCACGATCGGAGCTTTGGGTCTCAGATGGACTACGGGCCACGTTTTCCTCCTCGTGGTGCGCGTACCCCTCCAGTGAGACGTGACAGGTCCTTTGGTGGTAGGCGTGAGAGGGCTCCGCCTCGGGGTGTTGGTAGAATGGATTTTGCTAACCCTTCTTTTGAGCAAATGGCTCAGCACTGGTTTGACTCTTTTGGTACTAACCCCAGTGTTGAGTCGCTTGCTCATTCTCGTCCTCGTTTTTATTGTAGGTGGGAGGCTTGGAGAACTTTTGGTTGATCGACTCCGGTTGCTCAAGACACATGACCGGAGATCGTGGGTGGTTCTCCAGCCTCACCCCGGTGAGTACGAGGGAGTACATCACTTTCGGGGACAATGGGAGAGGATGAGTGCTTGCTGAAGGTATGGTGAAGGTGAGTAGCAAGGTGACCTTAAGAAGTGTGGGCCTGGTCAAGTCAATTGGTTTTAACCTGTTGTCAGTATCTCAATTACTTGACGAAGGTTTTGAGATTCGTTTTAAGTCGGGTGCTTCTCGTGTGCTTGATTCTCGAGGCGATCTTGTCTATACGATCGTCCCCGAGGGTCAAATCTTTTGTGCCGACTTTTCCTAGTCTGTTGGTCCTCCTCGATGCTTTGTTGCTGGCATTTCGGCCGAGCTTTGGAAATGGCATAGGAGGTTGGGACACTTGAGCTTTGAGTTGCTTTCCCGCTTGAGTGGTCTTGATCTTGTCCGAGGATTGCCCAAGTTGAAATTCGAGAAGGATTTGGTTTGTGCTTCTTGTCGGCATGGAAAGATGGTTGCCGCTTCTCACGCCCCTTTGACGTCTGTCACGACCGAGCGACCTTGTGAGCTGTTGCACATGGATTTGGTTGGGCCAGCTCGTGTTCGTTCTGCCGGTGGGAAGTGGTATATTCTTGTGGTTGTTGATGATTTTTCAAGGTACTCTTGGGTTTTCTTTTTGGAGGATAAGAGTGAGACATTTGGCTTTGTTCGGGACTTGATCTTGAGGTTGAAGAATGAGAGACATGGAGATGCCATTCGAGCTATATGCAGTGACAATGGCACGGAGTTTAAGAACTCTCATTTTGATGTCTTTTGCGGTGATCTTGGTCTCGATCATCAGTACTCTTCTCCATACGTCGTTTGCCAGAATGGCGTTGTGGAGAGGAAGAACCAGACCCTTTGTGAGATGGCCAGGACGATGCTTGATGAGCATAGGACTCCTAGGCGTTTCTGGGCCGAGGCGGTCAATACCACTTGCTATGTCTCAAATCGCATCTTCCTTCGTACTTTCAAGAAGAAGACCTCTTATGAGCTGATGCATGGCCGACAACCCAAGGTGAGTCATTTTAGAGCTTTTGGCTGCAAGTGTTTCATTCTGAAGAAGGGCAAGCTGGATAAATTTGAGTCTAGATGTTCGGATGGGATTTTCCTTGGTTATGCGATTCACTCTAGAGCATATCGTGTGCTCAACCTTGAGACTAACCGAATCATGGAGACTTGCGAGGTAACCTTCGACGAGACACAGCCATGTAGCTCTTCTGCTTTTGAGTGTGCAGGTGACGATGAGATTGGAGCGAGGATCTTTGAGGATGAGAAGGATGGAGATGGAGACGACGACGATGATGATGGTGGTGCTCCCGTGGCTAATCGTGTACACGCTACTTCCACTACTACGACGACGATCGAGGATGGACCATCCCCTACACCCACTACGACTGAGGTTGTTCGAGTGGAGGCTGCTGCTGAGAGGGAGGTTGTGTCCAGGCGTGAGGCTCCCTGGCGAGTACAAGTTGATCACCCACCGTCGACCATCATTAGTGAACTTCATGAACGCACTACACGGTCGAGGTCAAGGAACACTTCTCATTTTGCTCATTCTGCCTTTGTTGCGTCGTTTGAGCCCAAAGATATTCGACACGCTTTGTCTGACGAGAATTGGGTGAATTCCATGCATGAGGAGTTGGAAAACTTAGAGAGAAACCAAGTCTGGGTGTTAGTCGATCCACCGCCAAATTGCCGTCCCATAGGAACCAAGTGGGTGTGGAAGAACAAAGAGGGTGAGAATGGGATGGTTGTGAGAAACAAGTCAAGGTTGGTGGCGCAGGGTTACAACCAGAAGGAGGGGATAGACTATGAGGAGACATTTGCTCCTGTGGCCCGTTTGGAGGCAATTAGGATCCTTCTAGCCTTTGCCGTGGCTAAAGGGTTCAAGTTGTACCAAATGGATGTCAAGAGTGCTTTCTTGAATGGGGTGATAGAGGAAGAAGTGTATGTGAGGCAACCCCCGGGGTTTGAGAGTGAAAAATACCCACACCGTGTTTACAAACTCCAGAGAGCGCTCTATGGGTTGAAACAGACACCTAGAGCTTGGTATGGCAGGTTGAGAGGCTTTTTGCTGAGTAAGGGGTTTGTGATGGGCACAGTTGATAAGACCCTTTTCCTCCTTAAGCATGGGAATGACCTTTTGATTGTTCAGATATACGTGGATGACATAATCTTTGGTGGCTCTTCTCATGATCTTGTTGCCAGATTTGCAGATGACATGAGCAGGGAATTTGAGATGTCCATGATGGGCGAGCTGCAGTTTTTCTTAGGTCTCCAGATCAAGCAGTGCAAGGACGGGACCTTTGTACATCAGGTGAAGTACACCAGGGACATGGTGAAGAAGTTTGGCATGAACGACTCCAAGCCGCTGACTACATCGATGAGCACGACTACGGCTTTGGACGCGGACGAGGACGGCGAACCCATGAACCAGAAGGAGTACCGGAGCATGATCGGCTCCCTCCTCTACCTGACGGCGACGAGGCCAGATATACAGTTCAGCGTGTGTCTGTGCGCTCGTTTTCAGGCTTCACCGAGGACTTCACATCGGCAAGCCGTCAAGCGGATCTTCAGGTACTTGAACTACACTCCTGAGTTTGGTCTGTGGTACTCTGCCTCCTCGACACTCAGGCTTCATGGCTTTTCTGATGCGGATTTCGCTGGGTGTCGATTGGATCGCAAGTCCACTTCTGGGTATTGTCAGTTCCTTGGTTCTTCTTTGGTCTCTTGGTCACCTCACAAGCAATCGAGTGTAGCCCAGTCCACCACCGAGGCTGAGTACGTAGCTGCTGCTAGTTGTTGTTCCCAGCTGCTTTGGATGACATATGCCATGAGTGATTTTGGAGAGGAGTGCTTCCAGATTCCACTTTTCTGTGACAGCACCAGTGCCATAAGCGTAGCCAAAAATCCTGTCCTCCACTCCAAAACAAAACACATAGAAGTGAGGTACCACTTCCTGAGGGACAATGTTGAGAAGGGAAACATATATTTGTCCTATGTACCTACCCAAGACCAGCTAGCTGACATTTTCACCAAACCGCTTGACCAAGTCACTTTCACTCACTTGCGGGGTGTGCTTTCCTTTCTAGCTTGGGTCTTGGAGCTTCTCATGTATATATGTGTCATATGTTCATTTTGTTGCATTTCATTCATGCATTTTACTTTCTGTACAAAACATGGTAGGATAGCCATCTTTGGATCACTTGTGCTGGGAAAAGCTTCTCTTATATATACTGATCACCGATGTGCTATTTGTGAGTCTTGTGCATGTTTGGTAAATTGTGGATGTGACTGCTATGCTCTGGATGGTTTTGCAATATATTTGTGTTGAGATAGCTTTCTTTTGATGAAAATGCTAAAATTGTGTCTCTCATGAGTAGATGATTGTCTATGCTCAATTTGTGCTTAAATGCCTATATCATGGTTAGTTTGTGCTTGAGAATCATGTTCTCTTTGCTTGGGGTCAAAGACCTTTCTGTCATTGTAAATGTTTAGCCTTTTTGCTTGCTTGGGGAGGAGCATAAGCTTCTTTTTGCCGTAAAGGCACTTCATGTACCATGTTTAAACTTGAAAATGAAATTGGTGTATGAATTGCCTTATGCTTGAAAAATGAGCTCCTAATCATGTTTTTATGGTTTGATATTCATATCTTGGGTGCTAAATCGTAGCATGCTTGTCTACCATGAGAAGTCTCATTTTAAGAAGTAGACACATGGCTCGGTGGCTTTAACATGACTTGATTAGCTTGTGGGCGTTTATGATGACCTTGTGATGAGAATTTGTGATCTTGTATAAACTTTGGATGATGTAGTGCTTTTATGTTCAAATTGGTATAGAGAGAGTCTTACTCATGAGATGACTATTTCTTTGTGAAAATTGCTTAAAATTGCTTTTGGCCATGTCACATGCTTATATGTCTCTACCTTCTTGATGGCAATATGCTAGATATACCATGTCTACTTTGCTTGCTCTATGCCTCATTTGTAGCATTTTGTTGTGCTCTTTGTATATTTGAGAAGCTTGGTAGATTGTATATGTGCTTTGACATGCATTTTTCATGAAAACAAGGGGAAGAGTTTCATATACCTTGATTCTTGCATTGTCAACAAGGGGGAGAATATACATGCAAGGGGGAGAGATTTGTATGATATGGGACAATTTTCATGCATTGGAAGTTTTTGTGGAAAATTGGTATGCATTTGTGAGATGTGGCATGTGAGGAGAAAAATTGAGAAGAAGAGGTTGCATTTGCTCAGGGGGAGTTTGCATATATGCAGGGGGAGCTCCTTTGTTTTTTCCTGAGTTTTGTGCTTTGTGGTGTGCTCTTTGAGAGCTTTGTTTTGTCTCGGCTGTGTCGAGCCGTTGCCCATATCTTAGGGGGTCGAGACTTGGATTGGCGAGTGATCGAGTTTTTCGCTTGTTCTTTGGCTTTGGATCACTTGCTTGGGAGGTTTGTGTTTGTGGTTATTTTCTTTTCTTTTTCTCTATGTGATTTCTATGGGTGTTGTCAATGCACTCATCAAGGGGGAGATTGAGGACCAGGTGTGTCCGAAGACCAGTGGAGGGTCGCTCCTTAGTGATGAGTGATTGACAACGTTGTGTGGACTGATGCTTGACTAAGTGTGCAGGTACAGGTTGCGGCTTGACTCGTGTCGGTGCAGGTGAAGAACAAGCGCGAAAGGCCTTAGCCGTGGCGGCCTCCAGGTGATGGAGTGGCAAGTAGGCTTGGATCGATGGACCCGGTGGTCGATGGGGTCAAGTGCGAGCCGTGCGGTGCAAGACTGGCGGGCTGAAGTCGTGAACATGGGGCAGTGCAAGTTAGCGGATCGAGGCCGAAGCTTGCACGCGGGGTTTGGTGGTTTGCCCACAAAACCATCAGGTGGACGGTTTCTTGGTTTGAGCCGCAAAACCAAGCCCGAAGGCCCGAGGCGACGGAGACGGTGATCCGGGAGCTTCGGGAAGCTTCGAGGCGGGGGGCACGTGGCATGATCGCGGGGCTTGCGTCGATACTAAGCAAGGCCGTGGTGGAAGCGTGTCCGCTCGATGAAGACTTGACCAAAATGCCACTAAGGGGTTGTATCTTCTTTTATGCAGTAGGGGTAGCGTGGTCATTTACCTCCCTCCGATAGACTTTGTATAAATAGCAGAGAGGTGGATGGCATCTCTCTCTCTTGCTTCCTAGGGCTTTCTCCCCCGGTAGATTTTTCTGGACTGCTTCGTTTTCCTCTGGATTCCTTAGGCTAGACTCTTGTACAGACTCTGACCTCTGGATGTATGGAAGCATTCGGCGTCCCGGTGATATCCTAGTCCTTTGTGATTTTCGTGTCATTTTTGGGGCTATTTTTGGGGGTTTTCGTTCTTCGCTCGATTCGTGAGTTTGGAGGTGTTTCTTCACGGATTTCTTTGAGAGGATCATGGGTGGATGCCTTGTGCATGTTTGTGTATGATCTTGACCCCTCAAACGCCGTGTAGAACCTTCGATTCGTGAGTTCTTGGTTGGAGTTCGTGTTCTTAGTGGAGTTCGTGTGATCCGCGATTCCCGGCGATTTAGTGGCTTAGAGGTCAAGATTTTTGGGGCATAGCTTCACCTTGTGTTGCTTATCATCTACCCCAAATCTTGTCTCAAGAGCTTTTGGCGTTTGGGAGATCCGGTGATGGATTTGGAGGGTTGACTTCGCAGGCTCGAGTTCGAGCAGTTCTGTCTGGGGCTAGCGGACAGTCCGCAGGGTGCCCGCGGACAGTCCGCGCGTCCCGAAGTTCGTCGCGTGTTCTTCGTGTTCTTGCGCATCTTCGTTTCGATCCATTTCTCAGCTAGGGTTTCGTTGCAAGTGGTTTGCGGACAGTCCGCGTGTCGCTCACGGACGGTCCGCGTGGGAAGTTTTGTCTGGGGTTTCCAGCGAGCTGGGCGGACAGTCCGCACTCGCCTCACGGACAGTCCGCGACACTGGCGGACGGTCCGCAAGGCCTAGCCGGACAGTCCGTATTTTTGGGTGTCTCTGGTGGTTCTGGTGGTTATTTCGGACAGTCCGCGAGGCAGGGCCGGACAGTCCGCCGTACACACGCGGATGGTCCGCCCGTACCATCCGGACGGTCCGCACTGGTTGTTTCCAGAATTGACCAAGTGCTTTGATTCTTGTCCGGTGCTTCCGCTCTTTGCTTCTAGGCTTCTTGGTTGATCTTCTTGGCTTGTGTGTGCCTTGTTTGGAGCTTAGCTTGTGTGCACGGATTCGTGGAGTGGCAATCGGGGTATAGGCCGAATTCGACCAAAGGGAAGAATTTTTATCGGCTCCCATTCACTCTCCCCCTCTCTGGTCGCCCGTTTCGGTCGTTCAAACGTTGTGGCTTGGCCCATGGTTTGTCGGCCGACTGAATATGGAGGTCTCGACGTTGTGGACTTCAAGCTCTCCAGGTATGCATTGAGAACCCGCTGGCTTTGGTTGCAAAAGGTCGACGACGACCGTTCTTGGTCTGCCCTGCAAATCCGGGTCGAGCCAGAGGTTCAGGCATTCTTCCACGCATCAGTGAAGGTAACAGTGGGGAACGGCCAACACACACTCTTCTGGGAAGACAACTGGGTCGACAGCATCTCCGTTTCGGCCATCGCCCCTAACCTCTATGCCTGCATCAACAAAAGAGCCAGGAACAACCGCACGGTGGAGCAAGCTTTGTCGGGGAGGAGGTGGACGCAGGACATCCATGGCGGCCTCTCCTTACCGGTGCTCGTTGAGTACGTGAATCTTTGGGACAGATTGTCAACTGTCTAACTGCAAGCCACCAATGATCGCTAGATTTGGCGTTGGACCAAGGACGACAACTACTCGGCAGCTTCAGCTTACAAGCAACTGCATGCCGGCAGTATTCACTTGAAGGGGGCGACACGCATCTGGAGAAGCTAGGCACCTGGCAAGGTGAAATTCTTCACTTGGCTGACTATCAAGCGACGTATATGGACTGCCGATCGTCGGAGGAGGCACGGTTTGGAGGCCCACGACAAGTGCTGGCTCTGTGACCAAGACAATGAGACATGCGATCACATTCTTGTCACTTGCCCCTATGCCAAGGAAGTGTGGTGGGGGTGCTCTCCAGCCTACACTTGCACCGCAACTTCAACCCCCCCAATAGCGTCCCTTTCTGGATGGTGGGCTCGAATCAGAAGGCAACATCCGAGCAACCAAAGGAGGGGGATAAACACTCTACTAATGCTCGTCATTTGGAGCTTATGGAAGGAGCGCAACACACGGCTCTTCGACGGTGATCCCTCGGCCGCCCATGGCTTAGTTCAACGGGTGTTGCAGGACGTTGATCTTTGGGTGTTAGCAGGGGCAAGACATTTAGGTCATTTAAGCAGACGGGAGTAGTACGAGTTTCTTTTACTTCAGGTTGTTGCTTGGGTTGTTGTTGCTGGCGCCAGTCGCTAGTATTGTGTGGCTTGTGTCCACACTCTTTGTAACTCTTTACTTGCATTTCTTCTTAATACAATGATACACAGCTCTCCTGCGTATTGGAGAAAAAGAGGTAGCACGGTTTGCAATGTGAAAATTTTGGAAATTTTTGGAAAACTAAACAGGGTCATTCTGACTCGGACGTGGCAAGGCAGCCTGCCTGGTACGGAGTACTAGTATTGTACATCTTGCCTACGTTTACCATGACCTTTTGGAGTTGGGTTCGTTTCGTGCCATGAGACTGAGAGCTTCCATTCCATCCATCGCCCGAACCTGTCTCTTCTGCACTGCACTGCACATATTGTTCGTTTTTTTTTTTTTGAAATGAAACATATTGTTCGTTTTCGTTGAGGCGTGGCAATGGAGAGATCCAACCAACAGTCGCCTTCGATTGCTTTGTCGCATCCTGCTTCTGCCGAGCCGAGGCGCCCGCCAGGGGCAGTGCAGCAGGCGCCGGGGAATTTCCTTGCCTGCCGGGTACGTACTAGTACAGTAGTAATCAGATATCCTATAGGGCCCGCGGGCCACGCCGTTAACCACACGTGCCGGGCCCGTGGACTTGCTCGGTCACCTGTGCAGGTAGGTCTGGAAAACGTCAACCTCCTCGCTATGGCTTCATGTGCGATCAGCTTTTCCACGAAGGCACCCGAAAGAGTCGGCGATCACGATCAGAAACGGAGGTCTCTAGTATTCACTAGTGAGTCCGCTCGCCGTCGCGGCCGGGCTACTAGTAAATTCCTCAAGCTCTTGAAAACTGTCAGTGAACACGCGTACGATTATTCACCGGCAAACTGGAGGGTCGCAATCAAGTGCTCAAATCTAGGGACTTGGGCACTGCCTCAACTACAGCATTGACAAAAGGGAAAAGCCTGCCAGTCGGGTAGGTTTTCCCTTCAACCTTTTTGTGCTCGTTTCCGTTTCATGATGAAATCTTAGCATTGGCCAAACGGTGGTCCTGTTTGATCATGGGTTAGAGTTAGTTTTAGCTAGTTGAAGTTCAATTAGCTACAAAGTATCCAAACATGAGGGTTAGATTGGGCTAGTTTGCATCTAATCTACTCTAAAAAACTATCCCACCCAAGAGGTGTTTATTGGAGCTAATTCATGTTGGGTAAAAAATGATTTTTCTCTCTCACTCCACCTACACCTAATGATTGAAAAAATACATTTAATGTCATTCTACCATTCCATCCAAACACCTCTAGAGTTAGAGTTAGTTTAGACTAGAGCTAGAGTTAGAAACTAACTCTAACTCTAACCCTGTTAGAGTATCCAAACAGGACCGGTATGCATGTTCTCCCAGCTACTCTGCAATCCTTTCTAACTCTGGTGGTGTTGACTAATTGGAGATCAGTTTTTTTTTAAAACTTTGGAGCAATCAACTGGAAAGCAGCTGTGCAGCTGATTAACAGTGACTTTACGAGCAGCAATCAGTGGTTCACTAGTCTGTTTTGGTTTGACAGCAAATTTGTGAGCAAGCAACAGACACTCCGAGCCAGGGTTTTTTTATCATTGCAAACCGCAATTTATACCGCGGTAACCGCTAAAACCGCTGCGGTCCGGTTTAAAAAAATCGCGGTAAAAAGTATCTAACCGAACCTACAAAACCGGAGCCAACGGCTTACCGCTCGGTTTTTGCGGTTTACCGCTCGGTTTTTTTTCAACTTACCAACCGTTTATACCACGGCTTAATTAACCCTGCTCCAAGCATGGTGAGTTTTTCGGGCTGTAGCCTAGCAAGTAGTTTTAAACCGTGCTGGACCGGCCTTAGTCTTTACATGGGCTAAATAATCAAGAACGAAACAGAAATATGTGGGCCGGCCCAGCAGCCTTCTGTCGTCCACGAATTCAGTGAAGAAACAACTAGGCGGCTTGGAGGGAGGAGGTGGTGGTGGGTGGGTGGTGGTGCTTCGCCGTGGCGACAGAATCGCGCGAGCTGTCACGCCGGCTCACTACGGCTCACAGGAGGAATTCGGTCCATCAAGGTCCACGTGGCCAGCTACTTCTTCTTCCCTGTGCCGCACAACGTCCCCAACCTCACGCCGCTCCGTCCCCGACCTCGCGCCGTCACTCTGCTTGCCCCCGCACCGCCCTCCTGCATCGTCTTCGGCGACTCTCGTCACCGGCAACCCTCCCCCTCCGCTCGCATGCTAACCCGGTGACGCCTCCGTCCCAGCCGCGTCCACCTCCTCGGCCGGTAGCGCCCGCGCCACTTCGCCGTCCACCCACCATCCGCTGCCAGCTTCCTCCTCCTCTTCATCGTCTTCTTCCTCCACCGTGCCCCCGCCGCCAACCACCACCCACCGGATGTCCTTCCCTGCCCGGCCGGCAGCGCTCTCGCGCCGCCTTGCCTCCACCACCGGCCAAGCCGCCAGCTCCGCCGGTCCGCCGCTGCCCCCTGCCCTCCCTTTACAGCCGGAGGTCATGAGAGACCAACCCGGTAACCCGAAGACCGAACCCTACCGGCGGTGAGCTCCGTAGCCTCGCGCCGTCCTCCTCCACCGTCTCCGGCGGTTCCCGCCGCCGGATTCGCCGCCACCACCTTCCGCTGCCCTAACGTCGGGGAGCTCGGGGCCATGAGAGGAGCAACCACGGGGCTAGACTGAGGAGGAAAAAGAAACTGATGTGCGAGGCCCGCGGTGTGATGGATTGATTTTTTTTTCGCTTCAGCGTTATATATGAATGATTGGCGGGAGGAGGTTGGAGCACACTTGAGTACCTGACCTGGATGGTGGTCTCAAAAAAAACTGACCTGGATGGAGCAGGGGATCCTACCCGTTCATTGCTGCCTCCGGCTTGCCCTCTTAGGGCATCAGCAATGTTAAGGGCGTCCACAATGTGCCCAAAAAGTAGTCCTTATGCAATAAATGCCCTCTTATGGACCGGCTGTATACATTGCTCAAGTAGTCATTATAGCATTTATTGCCAAAATAGTCCATATGCATATGGACCGCCCACAAGGAAATAAAATACATTACTTTTGGAAGGTCACTGTTACAAACGAATATAAAAGTACAACGGTTGGATGTGGGGACATAGAGTCGTTGGCCAAGTAGCCGTTGGCTGCTACTGCTAGCACTCCTCCATGCGTTCGTCTACAAAACTGAGCTTCACCTCCATTTCACCTCCATATGCTGCTGCCTACAAAACAAACGCCCACACATTTCAGATTGTCGTTCTCATCAAGAGATGGATTCATCCAACAGAAATTTCCCAAACCTAAATGAGGAATGCTCAAATCCCTCAGAAACAGGCCATAGCTCCCCTCCCCAGTAATTCCCTAACAATTTCCCCCCATCTCAGTTGCCCCAAAGTATGAACCCAAAATATTTTCATAATTTCTACCCATTTGGTAGCCCAGCCAACTATGTACCATATAGCCAACTCCTCCACACTTTCAAGGACTTCAACATCAAGGAAATTGGCTGCCAGCAAGCTTACCAGGTTACCCCGTCCAAGAAAATTTGGTGCACTCGCCAAATCAGGTGTTTAGAGCTGCAAGCAACAAAGGGACCTTTGTGCCACAACATAGCAGTTTTGTTGCACCTGCAGCCAACACTTCTTCCCATGGGTCCGAGTCTTCCACTCCATGCCCTGCAAGACACCAAGAGAAGCAGCCAGTTGAGATTGAAGAGTTAAGTGATAGTAGTGAAGAAGTGGGGAGAGCACAACGCATCAATTGGACAGAAGAAGAAGAAAATCTAAGGTTACTTTTTGCTTGGTTAAATAATTCAGTTGATTCTATTCAAGAAAATGGAAAGAAGCTAGAGCATTATTGGAAGGATGTAGCTCATGAGTTCAATGAAAACCGGCCTAAAAATGCCCACAAGAGGACTGTCAAACAATTGAAGACACATTGGGGTAATGTTAAGAGGGATGTTGCTAAGTTCTGTGGGGTTTATGCTAATGTTAGGCTGACCTACACCAGTGGACATTCTGATGTCATGATCATGGAGAAAGCCCATGCATGGTACAAGAGTCAATCAAGTGAGAAACCTTTCACTTTGGAGTATATGTGGAGCGAGCTGAAGGATCAACCAAAATGGCGCACGCAAGTGAAAAAGGAGCTAGACAAGAACAAGAGGACTAAGATTTCTGAATCAGGAGCTTACACATCATCATCAAACTGTGACACTGATGAAGAAACATCTAGTAAAGAGAGGCGCCCCGAGGGGCAGAAGAAAGCAAAAGAAAGACTAAAAGGCAAAGGAAAAAAAGGCACTTCATCTTCTCCTTTGGGGAACCCGCCATCTGAAAATATGATCTTGTTCAATGAAACTATCAAGATTAAAGCTGAAGCATTATTGAAGACGGCAGAAGCAACAACAAAATCAGCCGAAGCAAAACAGGAAAGAACAAGGGCGGACAAGTGGAAGGCGTACTTAAAATTGGAGCATAAAGATACTTCAAATTTCAGTCAAGATAAACTGAATAGACATGAGGCAATGTTGAACAAGTTAGCTAAAGAACTTGCAGAGTAGTTGTCATCTGAATAGATAGAGTAGCTAAAGAACCCGCCATCTGAAAATATGATTGTTCTGCGCACCAAATGGCCCTTGTTCATACGTGTTGTCATCAGGTATATCATAGTCACCCCTCTCATCATCAATTATCATGTTGTGCAAAATTATACATGCATACATGATATCAGCCAGTTCTTCCCTTTCCCAAAGACGTGCTGGGTGATGTACGATGGCCCAACGTTTTTGCAAAACCCCAAAAGCTCGCTCCACATCTTTTCTTGCAGCTTCTTGGCATTGTGCGAACGATTTAGCCTTGCTAGTACGAGGTTTGTTGATTGTTTTGACAAATGCTGCCCACTCTGGATAAATACCATCTGCCAGATAATATCCCATTTTATATTGTGTCCCATTAACTGTATAATGAACAACAGGTTCTCTTCCTTGTAGTTCCTCAGTGAACAATGGTGACTGATCCAATACATTGATATCATTGTTTGAACCAGCAGCACCGAAAAATGCATGCCAAATCCAAATGTCTTTAGATGCAACTGCTTCAAGCATGATAGTCGGCACTTTATAGTCTCCACGTGTGAATTGACCTTTCCATGCAACTGGACAATTTCCCCACTCCCAGTGCATACAATCAACACTACCCAACATTCCTGGGAACCCATGCGCCTCTCCAAATTCTAGTAAACATTGAATATCATCTTGAGTAGGCCTATGAAGATATTGTTGACCAAATAAATGCCTGACTCCTTGAACAAAATTAATCATGCATTCTAATGTTGTTGTTTCTGCTACCCCAAAAGTTTCATCCATTAGGTCAGCCGGTGTACCATATGCCAACATTCTAATGGCTGCTGTGCATTTCTGCAATAGTGATAGACCCACCTTGCCAAATGCATCTCGCCTTAGACGGAAATATGGAGACCAAACACCAAGAGCTTCAACAATCTACAAAAAAAAGATGCTTCCTCATGCGAAATCTTCTACGAAATTGCTCATCGGTGTACAAAGGATTCTCACAAAAATATTTAGCAAACAATCTATTGTGGTCCTCTGCATGATCTCTATTGATGTACCTTTTTGTGTACCCTCGACGACGAGTAGAGGATTCAGGTTGCTCTGCTTCGAGCTCAGCAACAATCTGAGCTTCAATTTCAGCCTCCATGGGATCATTGATGTGACGCCCCAGGTTTCAATTAGGGTTATTTAACGCTAATGACTGAGTCAACCGAGTCAAACACGTTGACTTTGGTCGAAACTTGGTCAACCTGGGTCATCACCTCGAAAACCTAGCCAACAAACCTTAATGGTCGAAGCTTGGTCAAAGTTGGGTCAAGACTTAGTCAAAATCCCTAGTCAACCCTTTGACACCAACACCTTGTCCGGAACTTTTGCCGCATTATCCAAATTTTGACTAAACACTCAAAATTCCACCAATATAAAAGTTGTTCATATTATTGAGGGACACATCTTTCATGTTGGTTGGCATTGCAAATTTTGAGTGGAAATGGGTCGAATTTTTGGTCAACGGTAGCAGACACTTGTCTTTGGCGCCGAGAAAAGTGCCAAGTTGGCATGCCTGTTGTGCACAATCTAGGGATCAAATCACCTATGTGCCTTTGTAAAAGTTGTAGAGGACAACTAGATCTTCAACTTTTATATAGATCACTTGGTGCACTTCTGTTGCAAAATCTGGAGAAAATCGTGGTCAAACAGGGCTAGTCAGAATTTTCAACCGCGCTCTGAAGCGCAGCGCGCGCACGACGTCGCGCCGTCGGCGCCAGGCCGCGCGCACGCGCCGTGCGCATGCGCCGCCGCGGGGCCCGCACGCCGAGGCACGCGCCTCCCCATGCGCGTGCGTGGACCCCGCGCTCCAAACCGACCTCTAGCACCCTCTCCTCGGACGCCAAGTGTCGCGCCACCACCGGCGCGCCGCTCCGTCAACGACGCCGCCGCCATACCGCCGCCGTACACGCGCCATGCTGCCCCCTCCCCTCGCGACTTGTCCTCCAAGACATCACGGTGGTCGAAGTCGTCGCCGTGCTCCGTTAAAACCCCCGAGCTCCTCGCTTGCACGAGCGCCATCGCCGTGCTCTGCTCCCGCCGTCGGCCTGCCATTGACGCCCACGGCGAGCTCACCCTTCCGCCGTGTCTCGTGCCGGTCCAAACTCACCTACACCGCCACGAGCACCTATAGAATCTACCCGGTCAGCTTGTTGTCCAGGTCGAGCGGCCAGTTCGCTGGAGGAGCCGTTCTCGCGACCGCCGCCGGTCACCCTGGCCGCCGCCATGGAACTCCCCGTCCGCTCACTTCCCCAGTCGCACAACCACCCCAAGCATCTTCCCTAGACCCCGAGAGAACCTCCAGCGTCACTTGTTGCCCCGGCCAAGCCTCCTCTTCGCCAGAGATCGAGCCGAGGCGGCGACCGCCGCCCGCCACCGCCGAGCACCCTCGCCAGAGCCGGCTCTACCCCGTCCAACCCCTCCAATCGACCTCATGTGAGCCCAATCGCACTTCTTTGCCGCTTGTTGTCCACCTCCGGCCGTCGTTCGCCGCCGGCGAGCCCAACCGCCACCGGAGGGACACGGTTGTGAAGTTCAGGGACCTGTTCGTGAATTAGGGACTTGTTTGTAAGAGTTCGTATCTAGGTTTCTTCACAACTCAGTCCTGCACCTTCTAAAATCCATATAAAATCGCAGAAAATTCAGAAAAATGCAAATAAGTAATTATTGGAATCCTTGTGAAGAGCACTACTTTTCCTAGAAAAGTTGTATATAATTTTTCTTAATAGTTTTTGAATAATTTTGCAAACTCAGTTTGAACTGTTTTTGCTGTAGTTTAATTTCTAGATGTGAGTTTGACTTGAAACTTTGTTATGTTGTTCTTTGTGATGTTCATGAGCTCTGGATAAAAATTTGCACAAAGTTACTGAGTAGATTTTGAGTTATGATCTATTTAGCCTTTATGCTAGTAGTAGTTTCATCTTTTTGCCTAGCTCTGCATAGGTTTGCTCTGTGGCTACTTTTTACCCCTTGAGCTGTGTATGTTATGTTGGTTCTCTGGTAATTTTTGCATGATGGTTTGACTCTGTTAAAATATGTTTTTGATTTATGCATGCTAGAGGAACCTATGTGTTTATTTGAAGTTATGTGTAGTTTTAGGACTTGTGCCTTGGTGTAGTCCCTTGTTAGGTTGATGTTGTCCTCTGGTGAAAAATTGAAATCATTTGCATGAGTAGTTTTGCCTAGAATAATTTGTGTTCTAATTACAAGGCTGGTCTTGTTATTTTTGTTAGAATTAATCTAGATTTTTCCTATGCATGATTTTTGGTGTGAGAGCATGTTTTGTGGTCATCTTGCTGTATGAGAAAAATCAGGACCAGAGGAGTTATATATATTTTTATATGCTTAGTGGTAGTTTGAATAGCTATAAAATGCTTGATATGTGTGTGAAATGCATGTTTACTCTTGTTGTGTTTATTTCAGTGGCTTATTAATTAATTTCAGTGAATGTGTGAAGTTTAGTTACTGTTGTGAAGTAACTTTTGTGTTGTTTGTATAAATGTGCACATAATCACCATCTAAAAGAATGTTGAATAATTGGTTGGTTGCCTTTTTCTTTTTCTTTGGAAGAGTATGATGAATGTATGTTTATCTAAGTGTTTATAATCAATCATGCACCCTATGATTGTCATATGATGTGTTGTCGTTAAAGTAAAACAATTTCACCCTTTAATTCTTGCATGTGCATCTCCGTGTAGAACCTTCTAACGGTAGCAGCTTGTCTCGGAACGAGGTGACGAACCGTTCGAGGGAGAAGTGAACTACGTGGAAGTGCAGCAAGACCCGAACCAAAGTTCGGAAGACTTTCCTACTAACATTGCTAGTGAAGGCAAGCCCCGGTTAAACATATATCTATGTGTTTCCTTCTAAAATCTCTAAATTTATGCTTGTTTACCTATGTGCATTTACGTTCAGGAGTTGAATGGAAACCCTAGATGCATGATCCATAAGTACCTATGATCTCTTACTAGTATGCTAGGTCGATAGTTGCTATGCACTAAGGACCCGGTACAAGTCGAGTGATGTACTTCTCTCGTGAGAATAGGATCTTATGTTGGAATCATAAGATTTGTTAAACGGAATTGCTCATGTGGTAAGAGCATGGGATTCGGGCTCCGGTCCAATGATTAAGAGATTAAGCATTTGAAAGTACTAAATATTTGTCGGACATGGGTACGGTAAATCTAGTACCTGAATGATGCGGTGCGGGAACTTTAGGCTACTACTGTTGGGCTGCTGCCCCAGTCTTGCAAACTGTGGTGCATGATGATGCTGGATGCTAGTGTGAGGCATGCCAGCTAGCTATGTACCTAGGACTGTGGCATCAGTTCCTGATTCGACGAATGACGAGAACCGTTTGGTTGAAATCACTCTTTTTGAGGGATTTTCTTCCGTATGTTTAGGTTCACCTTGCAAGGTTATAAATCAATCGACTGTCGGCCTCTCACCGTTATCCGGGAATAGCTTAACCCTCTAATCATGATAATCCCTCTATGATGAAATGTTGATAAACTTGATGTTTGATTAATTGTTTGCACAAGTATGCTTGAATTAGTTGCTTATCTAGTAATAATTGATCTACTAGAAATTGAGCTAAAACATTGAAAGTAAGGATTAAATCTGTAGTCGCTTCTTGGCAAAACAAACCCAACAGCCAAAGGCCATGCATGAATAGAAGGTTAAGTCTTTTATTTCAGACGGGTAAGCCTTGCTATGAATATTGTTTTCAGGTGATAATGTTTGGCCTGGTGAAATCCCACTTGGCTGAGAGCTGGAATGGGTGGATGACAAAGAGTAATGGCATTATGGGTGGCCTCCCATGATGCCAAGTTATCGATTAGTTATAATTTCCGCTGTTTCAAAACTCTGAACCATTTACCTTTAATGCAAGGACAATGTTTGTAATAATTAACCTTATGGGGAATATGGATTAATTTGTAAGTACTCTGGACTCTCCTTCGTGGGGGTTTAATGTATGCGTTTCGATCCTCTGTGTGGTTTACAAGTGATTTACCGGGCTATGACCCGGCAACACTCAACGGGATAATTCTTTATTATCGCTTAATGACCAAAGTGGACCGGTCTAAGTGATAGTACGAACTTATCTCAGATGGGGTTGTCACAATTGATTTCTTCCCACATCAGCTCTTCAAGTTTTTCACTGATATTGGAATCATCTGAGTGACTAGATTCCTCTTCTGAGGTGGTTGACATGCTTTGGATGTTGGTCTGGGTTTTGGGTGAGGGTGAACTAAGTGTGTCGAGTGAGGTTGTCTGAGTGTGAGGTGTGAGGAGTGAGGCTGTCTGGGTCTGGGTGCTCCTATTTGTAGGATGAATTCCAACGGCTAGTTTGTAACAGCTATTTCTTACTTTTGTCTGCTTACCAACAACTACTTGTAACTTTTGTCAGCTTGCCAACAACTACTTCTTTACTTTTGCCAGCAAGCTAATGGCTACTTTTTTGTGTGCAGGTATACGTATTGTGAAGAAAATGACTCCTGGATGTTAAAACAAGGTGCAAGCAATTTTTTTGATAACAACACACATTTTAGTCATGGGGATACAGTACAAGCATTGAACTGAATACTACGGGTACACAACACACTAGGCATTAGCCAACTCGATTACACCAAATACAAGCACTAAATACTACGGGTACATTAACCATACTACTCTGCAAGTTCTTTAGCTAACTTGTTCAACATTGCCTCATGTCTATTCAGTTTATCTTGACTGAAATTTGAAGTATCTTTATGCTCCAATTTTAAGTACGCCTTCCACTTGTCCGCCCTTGTTCTTTCCTGTTTTGCTTCGGCTGATTTTGTTGTTGCTTCTACCGTCTTCAATAATGCTTCAGCTTTAATCTTGATAGTTTCATTGAACAAGATCATATTTTCAGATGGCGGGTTCCCCAAAGGAGAAGATGAAGTGCCTTTTTTTCCTTTACCTTTTAGTCTTTCTTTTGCTTTCTTCTGCCCCTCGAGGCGCCTCTCTTTACTTGATGTTTCTTCATCAGTGTCACGGTTTGATGCTGATGTGTAAGCTCCTGATTCAGAAATCTTAGTCCTCTTGTTCTTGTCTAGCTCCTTTTTCACTTGCGTGCGCCATTTTGGTTGATCCTTCAGCTCTCTCCACATATACTCCAAAGTGAAAGGTTTCTCACTTGATTGACTCTTGTACCATGCATGGGCTTTCTCCATGATCATGTCATCAGAATGTCCACTGGTGTAGGTCAGCCTAACATTAGCATAAACCCCACAGAACTTAGCAACATCCCTCTTAACATTACCCCATTGTGTCTTCAATTGTTTGACGGTCCTCTTGTGGGCATTTGTAGGCCGGTTTTCATTGAACTCATGAGCTACATCCTTCCAATAATGCTCTAGCTTCTTGCCATTTCCTTGAATAGAATCAACTGAATTATTTAAGCTCCAAAGTGTTGGCTGCAGGTGCAACAAAACTGCTATGTTGTGGCACAAAGGTCCCTCTGTTGCTTGCAGCTCTAAACACCTGATTTGGCGAGTGCACCAAATTTTCTTGGACGGGGTAACCTGGTATCTGGCTGGCAGCCAATTTCCTTGATGTTGAAGTCCTTGAAAGTGTGGAGGAGATTGGCTATATGGTACATAGTTGGCTGGGCTACCAAATGGGTAGAAATTATGAAAATATTTTGGGTTCATACTTTGGGGCAACTGAGATGGGGGGAAATTGTTAGGGAATTGCTGGGGAGGGGAGCTATGGCCTGTTTTTGAGGGATTTGAGCATTCCTCATTTAGGTTTGGGAAATTTCCGTTGGACGAATCCATCTCTTGATGAGAACGACAATATGAAATGTGTGGGCGTTTGTTTTGTAGGCAGCAGCATATGGAGGTGAAATGGAGGTGAAGCTCAGTTTTGTAGACGAATGCATGGAGGAGTGCTAGCAGTAGCAGCCAACGACTACTTGGCCAACGGTTCTATGTCCCCACATCCAACCGTTGTACTTTTATATTCGTTTGTAACAGTGACCTTCCAAAAGTAATATATTTTGTTTCCTTGTGGGCGGTCCATATGCATATGGACTGTTTTGGCAATAAATGCTATAATGACTACTTGAGCAATGTATACAGCCGGTCCATAAGAGGGCATTTATTGCATAAGGACTACTTTTTGAGCACAATGTGAACGCCCTTATGCACATCATCTACGTACATACATTTACAGGATGATCACGTTCACCTTTTTCATACTACTTGCGTACGCTACGAGTCTACGACATATGGAATGGACGAGTGGTGCTAGGTGAGTTTGACCATCTCTAACCCATTCCTTTGTTCCTGATGGCTGAGGCAAGAAAGAGTAGAGCAAGCTCAGAGGAAGCTTTTTCCATGCTCAATCTAGGAGTGCCTTCCGTGCTGCTCGGACTCACTATATGTCTGTACCACACTCCAAGATGTACACAATAACAGTATTTGTGCACTTATGTACAAAATGCACACTTTTTTTAAATACACACTGCAGGGGTGATTTTCCCACCATTTGTAAATACAAAAACATAAAAACACAGACAACAAGTATAGCATATATACGTTTGTTCAGCTTTACATTCGACAGGGCGCTTCTTCATCGTCCTACACTCGCACAAACAAAATACAAAGGAACGACATTCATATACCAACACAAAAGCACAACACATGAAACGAAGCAAAAAACAACTGAAAAATATGGTACAGTATACATCCTAACATATGCTACCAGGAATTTTACAACGAGCAACACGACGAAGTTGCAGATCTTCGTATATTTTTCCGAGACGAAAAAGGCATCACGTACGTACGCAAAACTATACTACGTACGAGATCACATGACGCTGCACCCGGCGCTGGGCTCCTCCTCGTAGTACGGCTGCTGCTGCGGCTGCCCGTGCGCGTACGGGGTCCAGCCGTAGCCGCCGTACGGCGCGTACGCGGCGTGGCCGTACGCCGCCGCGGGCCCGCCGCCGCCGCCGTACCCGCCCGCGGGCTGGCCGCCGTAGCTGCCGTACGGGGAGGGCGCCGGCCAGATGGACGGCATGGCGTGCGCCTGCGGCGCCTGCTGGTACTGCTGCGGCATCATCATCCCCGCCGGCATCATCCCTGGCATCCGCGCGGGCGCCGCCGCGGCCATCGACATCGACGGGCCGGTGCGGGGCGCCTCCAGACGCGCCGCCACGGGGGTGTTGGTGGTGATGATCTTCGGCTTGCCGCCGCCGCTGTGGCCGTGACCGTGACCGTGGCCGTGGTGCGCGTGCCCGCCGCCGCCCGCCGGCTTGCCCATGTCGAAGTCGAAATCGTCGAAGTCGTCGTCGTCCAGGTCGTCGTCGTCGTCGAACTTGACGTGCTTCTTCTCCGGCTTCGCCTTGCCGCCACCGTGCCCACCACCGCCATGCCCGCCGTGGCCTCCACCTCCACCGCCGTGCCCGCCGAGGACCTTGCCCAGGGCGTTCCCGTGTCCGTGCCCGTGGCCATGGCCGTGGTCGTTACCCTTTCCGGGCTTGGGCGCCTTGGCGGCGTTGACGGCAACGGGAGTACCATGCTTCTGCTTCCCTCCGCCGCCGCCGCCTCCACCACCGCCCCCGCCTCCGCCCCAGGCACCGCCGCCGGCTCCGGCGACGTGTATGTCGGTGATGATCTTGCCAGCGCTGTGGGTGAGGCGGTCGGCGACCTCCTCGCCGTCGAAGGGCCCGGACACCGTCACCGTGTTGTTCTTCTCGTCGTAGGTGATGGTCCTAATGCTCACCTTGTCTGCCGATGAGCAGAGAGTGAGGAACAGAGGATCGTCGAAGCACAGAGATTTGTGATCATGGGGAGTTTGGGAGTAAGAGGCGAACCTTGGACCTTGCAGAGGACCTTCCTAATCTTCTTGTAGCATTTCTCGCACTCGAGATCCACTCTCATGACAACCGTCGACATCTGAACAATGCGAATTCAGGGATCTCAGCCTCGTACAAATGTATCAGTATAGCAAAGAGATCAAAGAATGGCAGCTGAAGAATCTTTTTCACGAGAAGCAGAGGGAGACACAGCAGTGATTACAGTAACATGACATCCTATTAGCTGATAGCACGAGACAGAGAGTGTTTTGCAAGCTAATGAGAACTGTTTCCCGAAATATCCATTGATGTATGTGGAGTTAGTTGGTTGGTCCCTTTTTGATTTGTGAAAGGGAAGAGAGGAATCGCACGTTGCTTGTTGTCTACTTCACGCGTGGGTACTTGAGTGTGGAGGGAGCGCACTCGAAAGCCATGCGTAATCACACCGGCCGGGATCGAGTTGGCCGCATGACGCCGACACCACCAAGCGATCCCCGGACACACAGATTCATGGCGTGGTCAGGTATATATGGAAATGTGAAGCAAAGAAGAACAAGGTGGATCCAGGTTTGTTAACAGTTGGTTAGCGCCGCAAGCTCCTCTCCGTCTAAATTAAATTTCTTCTCATAAGTTGCTGAAAGCTAAGGAACGTGATCTTTGGAAGGTACTACATCAGAAACTCGCAACCAAAACTCGGTTAATCTTTGGGCCGACGAAATCAGAAAGGGAGTTGGAGAGGCAGAGGAGGTTGCTTCGCTTACCTTGTGCTGCTGCTATGGATGGATTATGCTTGCTTGGAGAAGGCTTTGCCACCTTTGTTCTTTGCAGGTGCGGAGGAGGCAGGAGACCTCCAGGGAGGAAGAGATAAGGGGGGAGGAGGAGGGTGGTGGGCAAGGCTAAGGCCGCGAGGGAGTATGTAGTAGTGGAGCCTCCCAGCACTCATCAGCTCAGTTGAGCCCCCTTTTGTTGAGACACCAGCAGAGGCAGGGTGTGATTAACCTGGCAAGGCAGGCTGGCAGCGTGACGCTCTCGAGTGCTCTCAGATAAGCACCAGACTATAGCTCTGGCCGCCACGTGGGCCCGCCCCCGGCTTAAACCACCTGTCTATGGCCTCCCTTTTCCACCGGGTACAATACAATCATCATTGCCAAGAGCTGCTTAATTTTAATCTGCTGATGCTATCCTGCTGTATTATTCCCGCGGTAAGATTGCTCTTTTTTTTTTTAATGAGAGAACTTATATATTCAGGCGTTCATTCCCCCAAAGAGGGCACCCAGATATCTCATGTGGACCGCGGCATCCGCTACCGTCCAAGCAAGTAGCCAAAGGTGAGTTTTGTTGAGCGGAAACACCATACCAGCTCACTCCCCTGGGACAGTATAAAGTGGATTAAGTTAACCAAAAGATTAGGATATATATATATAACAAAAGGTCACAAGAGTTGAAGAGAGTACTACTATGCATGATCGATGAACCTTAGTTTTGTAATGATCGAGCGAACAACGCAAAGCTGCCCCCCACGATGGTGTTGGTGTGTGAAATAATGGTTGAATCGCCGCAGCAGCAGTAAGTACCTACTACCCCGGGATTTAGGCAATGCAATGCCGCTTTGAGTGGCAAACCAAACCTTCCTGGGTCCCCTCCAGGGCTAGTGGAGTGGGCACTGACGCCCGCCCGCTCGCCACTAGCATTGCAACGTGCAACAAATCGTTTGGTTAGGCCCGCCCAACTCCCTTCAAAAGATTGCTGCTGTTATCTCCTCATACAGAGGCAGAGCTAAAGCTACCGATCAAAAGAAAGCTAGTGATCCGGATCGAACTAACAGTGGGGACGGCGACAAGAAAGGAAGAAGAGTGGGAGGGTGAAAACGAGAGTCACGTGTACTCACGTAGCTTTCGTGGGAGCGGAGCGTAGCGTAGCGGCGGACGGGTGGGTGCGTGTGCGTCGTCGTCGTGGGGCTGTTGGCCTCGGCCATACCGGGCTGTTCCATCCGGGACTTGCTCGGCGGCCACTGATGCTGCTAGTGCTACCAGAGGAGGAAGAAGGATTACCACCACTCCACATACAAGATACTACCATTGTCATGTCACCCATATCATTGCCGACCGATTAATCAATGTGCACTGCTTGCTAGCTGCGTCCCGGCGTGATGCATCATCGATCGATTTGATGTGCTGTGCTGGTGTGCCTTCGCTCTCGCCCCCTGCAGCAGCCGGAAAGGGAGGGAGCTCTGGACCGGACGGACCTACGCCACCGACGAGAGCACTAAAAGCCCCGCAAACCGGCCGGAAGCGCTACTGTGACGGAGGATTGCAAAATCTCCTCGGTCCCAAACACACAAATATCAGCATCCTCCTCCGGTTTGCGTACCAGCGATTCACTGATCACTCTGACAGTAGGAGTCGGTACGGTACGGTGCTTTGCCCATGCATGCAAGGCCTGCCTTTCGCGGTATCCAAGTGCACGTCTACAAAAGAGTCCTCCTCCCTGAAAACTTGGCATTTGGGACCAATACGACGACAGATAGCCCTGCAAATTCAGATCAGGATTCCCGGCCGGCCTTTTCGCATGATCGCATTCAGAGGGTCGGTCGGTCGTACCCATTGTTGCAAAACAAACAACAAAGGTTCCGGCAACGCTTACCTTTGTTCCCAAACTTTATCAACAACAAGGAGGACGGGCACAGATGCAGAGTACGCTGCGAAGCTTCGACCTGGGGCTCCACACCTTTTTAAACCTAACATCACCTTTGATGCCTTTGTACTGACGCTCCTCAAGAGCATCTTCGTGCACAGTCCGCGTACGGCCCGTAACCATCCATCACGGGTAGTGAAAAAAGAGCCGACGACAACAGTAACAGGTTCATGATGGCAAACATGCGTGATGAAGCGCCGCCCAAGGGACCAAGAGGCAGATGCAATGGACGCAAACCAGCAAAGCAACGCCTCAACCACCTGTCTCTCTCAGCGAGGCAGGCTCATCCATCTTCACTTTCACCCAAGTTAAACCGCAATCATCAACAATTCAATACCCACACAACAATATAATGGAGTGCTACAGATCGTAGGAAATGCCGGCATTTTATCAAAAAATTTCCATTCAAAGCAAACAAAATATTCCGGAGCAGCCTGCTGGTGGTACATATCCACACGGACCAGGAATTCCTGCAGCTCCTCCTAGATTATGTATGGGCAAACAATTTCCAATACAGTACACTCACTGATAAATCACCAGGCTCTCTCACTCAGTCAAGCTGCTGCAGGGCAGGAGGAGGTATCACTCGGGACGAGCCGTGGTGGGCGCAAGGTGGTCAAGCGGCTCTCTTGAAGGGGTCCTTGTTGCCATGGTTGCCACCATTGTGGCGATGGAGGTCTCCTTTGCTGTTCCGACCAGCTCCAAACACCTTCCGATCAGCCTCCCTCGCTTTGCTCTTGTCACGGAGCCCGGATGTAGCGGAAGTGTCCTCCGGCTTCTTAGCTCGGGCTGGTGGCGCACCGTGTGGTCCAAGATAGATGGTTTCTGTGTCCTTGGTGGCCTGCAGGATTAAAAAAAACATCAATGTAACAAATAGACATGCATGGACAATGATTATCTACCAAGTTTCTTGCTTTGCTGCTGTTCCACGGTAGAAAATATGAATCTTGTCATACGCAACTCTCCCATAAGTCAGCACAACAAGCATGTTTCTTAAACACGGCCAGTGTCGGGTCACTTTATAGCAAGTCAGTCCTCATTCATGGTTGCAACGAAAATTGAATTATGCTGGTGTTTAGCTGTCATACACAACCAAGGAAAACATCCTACTGATTAGAAAGAAACCTTTGGAGGTGGCTGAGGTTCAGAAGCCTGTGCAGCTTCCCAGTCTCCGAGATTAGATTCTTCAACACTGAAGCTTGGGATCACAAAGTCATCATTATCTGTGAAATGTAACACATATCATGTGAATAAATGTTCCATAAAAAACCAACAGACACTTAGTTCTAAAAATAATAAATTGACTAATACCTTCCGAAAAAATAACAAAAAGAAAGAAAAAGGTCACTTTTCAACCGCATTTTTTTTTCTAGCCTGTCTTTCAACTTCCAGCTTTGAAGCCATATAAAACACAAACACAAAATACCAGTCAGAACAAAACCAGGGTGGCTGACACCTCCGTCCCTCCAGCAGTTTTAGAGTTCAGGGACCATAGCCATAGTTTATTTCCTAAGATAAGCTTAAGCATAGAAGGATTGCAGATAAGTTCAAAGACAAAATTAAAAACATCAAGATGACCCAAAGAATGCATCAAAACTTACCAAAAAGAAACCTACATAATCAGATTAGCAAATTATAAACAAGATCTAACTAATAACAGATATAGCAAGGACAGATTAACAGAATATGGAAGCAACTCTAACTTTCTCATTATCATCCCTACATAGACCTCTCGGCGTGCACTGCCCCTGTTTCAGGTGCAAACAAAGGGCAGGTAAAATGGGATTTCACTGACCTATTATTGGACTTGCTGGACCAGGACATCGACATGTGTGTACTAACACCAAATCCAAATAACACATTATATTTATCACCAATGACCAATCAATAAAGGGAGTGTTTGGTTCCGCAGGCAAGCCTTGCCTGGCCCTGCCTGCACAGAAACCAGAGCAAAGGAAAGCGTTTGGTGTTTTGCTTTGGGGGCTGTGCAAGTTTTTCCTCGTTGAAGTGAGTGAGCCGAAACAGCTCTCATTCCGCGGGCAAGACAAGCCTCCTCTGGCAAAGCAAGGTCAGGAAAGCTTCTCTAGTCTCTCCACAACCAAAAGTGCCGAAAGCCCGAAACCCTCTCATGTGACACCCAAAATTAGCCCAATTCAGGTGACCAGTAAAGATCAATGAATCAAATCATTCTTGTAGGTGAAGACAACATGCAAATAAATAAGTTACAACATAATAATAATAGAAAATGAGTTTATTGGTCCGTAGAAAAAAGTACTTCCAGGATGCTATGTGAACTCGCCATTAGAGATGTCATGTGCCACTTACAGAAAACGCTTTCTACAACAGCGCCACATTAGACGGCAGCATCTGAAACATATAACCAAAGCACCTATTCATGCTTGCAACCAAAGCTCTATTCTTCCACAATTATTGATGTTCAACCAACTCTATCTAGAGGACATGGCTGAGCCACAATTGCAAATTCATCAAGATTTATTCATTGCATCTCATCTCACAATCCTCATAAGTTGGATATATCCGAAAAGAAACATATGACGAGCCCTTTTTTTAGAGAGAACCAAATACATATGGAGGCACTTCATCAAGAAATTTCAAAATTTGACACCGAATTCGTGGCCTAGTTTCTCGACACTCTAATTTGTGGCCTCTTCAAAATTTGACACCGTGCACATGAATTTCTTCAAAACGAGGGACTCTCTTCTACTTCTCCCTTCAGCCCCTGGTGAAAAGATGCTAGTGCCCTCTTCTTCTTCCTCAGTTCTTCTCCATCGAGCCTCATCGCGCACTGGGCCGCCTCCGTCGCCACCTGCTCCCCCACCGCCGCCGCTTCATCGGTGCGGACTTCCTCCCCCACCAGCCTCGTATAGCAGCTGGCGGCATCCGACGCCAACCCGCGAGCTGGCGGCCTACCTGTCCGACGACGACGTCGAGAAGAACACGCTCATGGGCGCCGGCCACGCCGCCGAGACGGTCGCGTCGGTGCTCTAGAGGAAGGTGAGGAGGAAGTCAGCGTCGAGCGCGTGGAGGCAGCCACGAGGGTGCTTGCCGCGATCATGGCGTCTCACGGCATCGAAGACACGGGTGGCTGCCAGCCTCGCCGCGGACGCTGGCGCGCGTGATGCAGGGCGGGAGCAGCCTCGAGGCAAGGGTCGATGCAACAAGGCTGGCAGTGGCGGCGCTCTGCGCGGAGGCCGGGTGGGCGATCCGAGCTCCGCCGCAAGCGCGCCTCCTGCCAAGTCAAGCCTCTTGCGGCGCCCGCCGAGCGAGCTACACCGCGAGCCGCGCCTCTGACCGGGGGCCAGTTCCCAGCGGCGGGCGAGTTCCCCCTCGGCAGCCGGCTGCAGCTCACGGCCGGCGGGGGTGAGCTCCCCCTGGGCGTAGGCTAGTAGGGGTGATGCCCCGGCAGTGCAACTAGGAGGGGCCGCAACGGAGCTAGGTGAGCCCCCGGGTAAGCTCGTCAGGGGAAGAAGAACAGAGGAAGAAGAAGAGGGCATTAGCGTCTTTTTACCAAGGGTTGAAGGGAGAAATAGAGGAAAGTCCCTCATTTTGAAGAAATTCACATGTATGGTGTCAAATTTTGAAGATGTCACGAAATGAGTGTCAAGAGAAACTAGCCCATCGAATTGGGTGTCAAATTTTGAAATTTCTCCACTTCATCAGGATTGTTTTCGCCATCATCTGCTCCGACCTTTTAAATTGTCAATGCATAAACAACTTTATTTTTTAGCAGCTCTTATCTACGATTTCGTGTTTCTTCTCATTACGTAAGGCGAGGCAGCATCTAGGGACACCACACGGGGCCACCTCAACACCTAGATGACGCTTAGACTCTATAGCCATGCACAGCACACAACTGACAGTGCACTGTAATCACTTTCTTCAGCCTCACCCCACACGAGCGGACCTTGCGAAAATCTAACAGTGGCGGGTACCAAACCTCATGGAAAGAGAAACAGTTTTTCACAAATTATCATTTGACTAATGTGTGCATTTGAACAAATTCTAAGTAGAGGTTACGCTGAAGACATCTGGCTCCCAGAGCCAATTCATATTTTTTATTATATATACGTATTATACCAAAAGGCACTAATTGCTGATAAGTGACTGAGGGATATTGACTTGGCTATGTTGCTAAAGTCAACCATTAGTCCATGAACAATTCAAGTAATTAAGTATAAGCAAGTTTTTATGTTATATCAGGATGTACCAAATTGCAATAAGAAAACTGAATGATCGCTTCAGTTGCTACTTGCTACCTCAAGGAGCCTAGTCATGTTGACGCTTTTGAAATAGGGTAACAGCAAGGTCTGAAATATCTCTGATGGTGGCAAACCTCGTTGTTATTCTTTAATAAGCATAGCAGAACTCCAGAACCAATTTTGTGTGCATAAATTTACCAAAGATTAACCTAATTCAGGAAAGAAAAAGTAAACCAACCAAGTAGACCATCCAGACTCCAGTAACGGAGCTCATACCCCACTGAGCCAGATAGCACCGCGTCAATACCAGTGTATTTCAACGCACACCCTAGAGGCTAACATTTCTGTCCCAAAGACCCAAACCACTTTATCTTGTTGCAAAGTGCTGCCTTGCTGGTTCACATGGTAAGGCTGCTATAACTCGTTCCAAGTAGAAAAAAGAAAACCAAACTGCTAGAAAAGAAAAAACGTCGAGAGAATGAGGCGGGAAGGGAAGGGATTTAGGGAGGTTACCCCAGTCATCGGCGTCGGACGCGGCGGGGCCGGTCAGGGGGTGCGGATCCATCGGGCACAAAAGGACATCGAACTTCGGATGAGCCTGGGTGCGAGAGCCCGAGGTAACTTTCTTGAAGGATCCCGGCGGCGGCTGCGAGGAGGCGAAGGGGGCGGTGAGAGGTCAGGCGGCCGGCGGCTTCGGAATCCGGGGGGCGGCTGCGACTGGTTGGGGTAGGGGTTGGGGATATCTGTCGATTTGGCGAGCGGCGATGGAAGAGAAGAGACGACGAGAAGGAAAAGGAGCTGGAATTTGGAATCTGGAATCTGCGCTTGGATGGTCGGTGTTCCCGTTATACCCCTGGTTTTCTATTCTATCAATTTTCTATCATAACTACTCCTAGTAAAATGCATGTGCAACACGTACATGTATGTAAACAACTGTACTGCTTGTCGGCTGAGTAGAGCGCCACCGACCATCGTTGTTTTGTCGTGTTTGAGCACTATCGGACGAAGACATTAACATCAGGAAGCAAGCGAAGTTGAGTCGCAGGCACGTGCCACACACACATGTTTTTTTTAAAGTTCACAAATACCACTACAAGAACACAATAACAATCCGTGACAATTAATTAATCGATTTATATAAGAACACATAAAAAACTTCAACATATATTTTATCTTGGTCGTGAAAGATGTGACTCGTGATATATGTAATCAAACACGTACGTTAGGGAGGAACATGAAGACTTAGTTTTGGACTCTGCGTATGTTGTATTGGAAAATATCTACGACTTTTTCTCTCATAATTCTTTATTATCATATTATTTATCTTCTTTCTCTTCCTCTGGCTGTCATTCACTATACTTTTCTTGTTTGGAGCTATCGTTATCCTCTTCTTTTCGATGTGAATCGTCCAACTTTAGATTGATCTCTTGGCTGTCTTCTCCGTCAATCATCTCAACATGTACTTGCATTTTTTGTACGCTTGACATCTCATTGAGAACATGTGGTGAAATCTCTCACTGCACCACATTTGAATTAACTCATGACAGTTTACTCTACATGTAATATTAAACTAACTAATTTTGTTTTGTGTGAACAAGATTTATGATAAACAAATTTACTAACATACGAACCTTTGTTTGCGCCGTGCTCCATCTTCGGATTCAAAATAGCAAGGCGGTGATGGAGATACCGAAAACTATGAAAGGACTGGATTGGCGACCAGAGAGGGAGGAGTGAATGGAAGCTAATAAAATTCTTCTCCGAAGAGGTGAACGCGGCCTCTGTCCCAAAATCACTTCCAACTCCAAAGCCTCTTCCTTGCCAAGACCACGTAGTCACTGGAGTATTACTGATCCTAGGAACAAGTCCCACCTCAAAGCAAAACTACCGAGACTAAAATACACATGAAACCTCGAAACCTCTTCTGTCCAGCAGGGAGCGCTCTAACCGCATAGGGGTGGTTAGACCTCTTTGGACATAAAACACCAAATCGTCCAAAACCGAAGCAAACAGTTTCGAAACTTGTTCAAATTTTAACCATGGCTTTCTCTGATCATGGCCATCATGCTCTCAGAGGATCTCCTCGAAAAACCAATCTTTGACCAGAGGATACCTAGGGTGGTCTAACCTCCTTCCAGGGACGGTTAGACCTCTTTGGACTGGCTCCAAAAAAGGTCAAAAATTAGGCCAAACAGAGTTGAAACGATGAAAATTTAACCATGAGTTCTCTTGATCAAGGCCAACTTACTCCCAGAAGATCTCCACAAAAAGCCAAATTTTTTCGGGACGGTCCCCCACGCGGTTAGATCGCCCTCCCCAGGCAGCTCGGGAAGAACAACACCTGTGGGTCAACTCTCAACTTCCCATCGATCGATCTCTCGATTCACCCTACGGATTGCAATGAAACTTTGGGGATAGGTGGTTACCTCCTGGACAACCTGTAGCTCAACAGATATCCACAAAAACGCTCTTAATCATGGAGAAGCGCAAATCTCGTGCCTCTACCTCAAGAAATCGGGCAACTCCGAAAACCATCAAATAGAAGTCCTTTCCACAGGTTTGAAGGGGCATGATCACCAAGAAAAGAGGCACCATGTCCTCATGTGTGATTCTCACTACAAATCCCACAAAGAAACTCCTCCAAACCCTCCCCACGAAAATCCCAAGAAAAAGTCTCTGAAAATACCTCTAAAAAAGAAAAATGCAGGGAATAAATAATATAGCACAAGATGAAGAAGGAGAAATCACTATGAATCATGTAGCCATATTCGATTACAAGCCACTCCCAAGAATCACAAATCTTGGATAGCAAAAGGCTCAAACAAAGAGTCACTCTCACCTCTCTTCCTCTCACCAAGAGCACTCCAAGAAGAAGGAGCACACCCAACTAACCAACCAAAAGAGATGGTTACCCAACCAGCCACTCATCCCATATATAGAGCCCTCCGGACAAAAGACCGAAGTGCCCCTACACTAGGAGTTACAACACAAGCCCATGCAAGGGCATTTTTGTCAACACATGATTACACTCATCGAATGACGCCAGCTCCGAGGAGGCCGCCTCCACACCCAGTGCCAACTCTCTGTAGATGTTTTTAGGCTTTGCTTGTTGCGCTAATCCTTCATGATTAGCTTCTTTTGATTTGTAAAACTTGAACTTCGATATTGTTGGATGGTGCTGCTTCTCATGATTTGGCTTTGTCTTATTGAACTAATTGCCTATGTGTGCGACATTGGGTGACCGTAGCGTGCATTGTGGAGCGCAGTCGTGCGGTCTCGTCGACTGACACCACCTGTCCATCAGCTTGCTGCGACTTCCTGATTAAGTCGCGCCGCGTGCTGCGGCCTCGACCAAGCAGCCGCGGTTTTCACTTTTTACCTTGCTGTCGGTACCGGCCCACGGCCGTGGCTCGAGTGATTTTTACCCAGCAGTAGCTCGAGTAGATCTTTACCTCGGGTGGCCGTCTTGACTCGTCTTGCCAAGCTGTCCCCGAGGGAAACATGCCGGGCGTTGCTCGATGCAGGGCTCTCTTTTTCGTGCGGTCAGACTTGATGTGATGTGAGTGGCGGCATGCTCCACACTCCGCCAGGTGGACCCAGGCCATCAATCGTCACCTGCCCGCATATCTCTCCTCTTTTAAGTCGAGAGGGGAGAGCTAGTTGAGCTTTCTCCCTTCTTTTCGCATCTTGCACAAACCTTCTCTGTCGCCGTCGTCAAGCCCGTAGATCTAACCCTGCTTCCGCATCTCACGCTGTCGCCTCCGCTCGTTCCTCCATCATCCGTGATGATGTCCAACTAGCAGCGCTCGACTACCACCGTCGTGAGGTTGCAGGCGCTTGCTGACGCAGGGATACTCTTGCACCTGACTGAGGTGGAGGAGTGGATCAGGCTGATGCTTGAGGATTCCCCACGGCCCCCTCTTGGGTATGTGGTTTCCTTCATCGCCTTCCATGAGCACGGATCCTTCATCCCGGTAGGGAGGTTCATCCGCACCGTGCTTCTTGAGTATGGCCTCGAGCTACATCACCTCAACCCCAATGGCATCCAGCACCTGACGGTGTTTGAGGCATTGTGCGAGGGATACCTAGGCACCAAAGTGCATTGGCATCTGTTCCGCTACTTCGTCATGTTCATGTGCCTGAAGAACGATCGCAGCCCTGCAACGATCGGGTGCACCGCCATCCAAACAAAGCGGGGGAGGTCATCAGAGTACCTCGCCGGCCCCTTGACGAGCTCCAACAGCGTGTGGCACTCGGAGTGGTTCTACATTAAGAATGACCCTGAGTGCCCGCTGCCGGCCTTCACAGGTGGTTACCACGACATCACGCCAGACGTGTGGTCCAACGAGCCTGCGAAGAGAGATCAACCGAAGCTGCTCCACGGCTGCCACGAGGCTCTCATGGCCCTCCAGTCCCATGGGGGTGGACCTTGCGGGCGTGATTGGCGGCTATCTCGCGAAGGGGGTCGTGCCGCTGCGGTGCCACACCCTTCATTTGTTCGAGATGACGGCCAACCGGGCCCCCTTCACGGGGACGGTGACGGCTGACCCCCTACCCTCAGAGGGTGAGGTCCAACGCCGTGTGCGGTAGGCCGTCGCTGGCAGCCCGGAGTGGCTGCCGGCCAACCTCCTCCCGATGCTCCTGGATGAGGGCACAGTTTCCCTAGTAAGCTTTTCCCCGCGCCTTCCTCTTTGCTTTTCCCTGGTTCTTTCCCTCACCAGTGACATCTTGTTCGGCAGGCCAGAGGCTGGTCCATCACGTACACCAGAGCCCCGCTCTCGAAGGAGAGGCCGCGAAACCATGCCCTCGCGGACAAGGTCAAGGGGCGTAAAGACCGCCACAAGGCATGGAAGGTGGCAAAGATCGCTACGCGCGATCGGAACGCCACCCAGAAGAAGCGGAGGGAGGCGGGTGACGAGGGCATGTCCTCGAGCGAGGACCCCGAGTCACTGTCGAGGAGCTTGGAGGATGAAGATGATGATGAAGGTGATGTCACTGTGGTGACGTCGCGGGCAGAAGAGGCGGCAAGGCAGACCTCGTCGTCGGCCGCGAGAGTCTTACTGCGCCCGTCAGGGGGATTCGGCTCCAGTCGGGAGCCGTCTGAGGTAGGTCGAGGCGGTGACTGCTCTCGCAACAGGGCGTCACGCCACTCCTCGCGGAGCGACTGCAACAGAGATCGTGCATGCGCGCCTGCGTCGGGCTGTCATGGTTCTGATGAGGGCTGCATGTCATGTCATCGTGGTAATCATGATTGGAGAGTGGGAGGCCATGGCTGCGTCTCCCACGGACCGCGTCCATCATAGGGGGCAGCTGATGTTGTGGCCCCTCTGCCGTTGGCGGCACAGAATGTCGAAGAAGCAATCCTTCCGCCGTCCCCTGTGCTGCCCCCTCCGTCCGTGCTGGGGGACCGCAGATGGAGACCGCTCCGGTGCATTGACGGTGGCGGTGAGGCGGAGCTGCTCCACGATGTTTAGCGCCAAGAGGTCTGTGGTTTGGTCGTCGTCGTCACGCTCCAAGAGGGCGCGCATCTTCTCAACAAGGTGAGAGTTCTTTTGGCCTTCATTCTGGTTCGCTTTGTTATTTGATGCTCAATGCTCTGTCTTCAGGGCCGCTGATGATGTGACACTCACGCGGGCAAAGAAATCCTTGCGCGGTATTGAGCACAACGCCGTTATGCCGGCTCCAAAGGCCATCTCCCAACAAGCTCCCGTGTCTTCTCCCATCAAGACCTCGGAGGAGGGAGGCAAGACGGCTTTGAGCATGGAGGACATGCCACGGAAGAGTGACAGCTCCGGTGATAGCTTCCTTCCCCTGGGCGTGTCGATGTCCGGAAGCCCTCCTTCGGCAGTGGCGCTCGAGGCAGAGCTGCAGCAACATATTTCGGACCCGTCGGGAGGCGTGCCCGATGCGTCGGTGGGCCGCCCTGTTGCGACGGGAACCGATCCGCAGGTCGTGATCTCCGACATCGTTGCCGAGGACACCATCACCGGCAGGGCCTGCCGAGTCACGGGCCTGCACCTTCCCCCAGGTGCACGACCGAGCCCGAGCCATACTTAATTGCAACCGCGTCAGCCGTCGGGGTTCTTCCTACCTTAGAGTCCCAGGGGATCCTGGATGTCGAGATTCTTCTTTAGAGCGACCGCTTAGGGACTATCGAGGACTTGGGGGCGACGAACTCGGCATCCGCGCAGCCCCCGAGCCCCCGGCACGTCTCGTCGCCATCCTCTCGCCGTGATCCCAGGATGAGCGCGTCAGCCAGCCATCAGGGGGCGCTGGTGCCCGTCTCGCAGAGCGAGACCTGCTGCCACCGGTTGTTGATCGCCGCCTGGGGCGATCCGGACAAAGTCATGGTTGATGTTGATGATGAAGCAGAGTGTGCGCAAGAAATTCGTCATGCAAACATGGTGATCATGGAGGTGGCCCTCCCTGTTGTCGAGGTGAGTGCCTTGGCCTTGATTTTCCCTTCTTGTGACCTGCATGGCTGCTTTACCTTTGTTGTTCTTGGGGTCGCCTCTTGCGTAGGAGCTGCTGATGCGTAGCGCCGCCAAGTCTTAGTTTCTTCACCAAGAAGCCGGCCGCTAGCACGCCACCGATGCCCTTAGGGCAGAGATGGAGCGGAAGGAGGTGGAGCTCGCTGCTCTTCGCTCGTCCACTCGTGAGGATCAGGCCCGAGATGAGGAGGAACGACTAGCCTGATAGCGCAGGCGGTGTTGGCGGAGGAGCAACTGGCCGTAGTTGTGTCAGAGAAAGCCACCCTCGCCACTCAGTTGGCGGAGGCTGAGGAGCTGGTGAAGGAGACATGGTCTGCCGCTAAGTTTGCCACGCAGGAGGCGTCCTGGTAGAGGGCCGTCCTGGTAGCGCAGGTGGCAGACCTGGACGAGACGGTGGTGAACTTCAGCCGCGACTTCAAGACCGTCAGCAACCAAACAGTTTTCTTACAGGGCAGTTCATTGCCGTCATTGCGGAGAGAGACCAGCTCCTCACGGTCGCCTGTGATCGCGACACAGAGCTTACTGGTAAGCTACTCTCTGGTTCGGTTCTTTGCCCTGTGCCCGTGTTGTTTTGCTAACGGGCTCGTCTTGAACGGTGGTGTGGCAGCCGCTTGCGCGAAGCTTGAAGCATTGCGATCGAGGTGGGCGGACGCCGCCACCTTGGTGAACGGAGTCATCACCAAGCACGAGGAGCTGGTGACACTTGTGCTGTCATTAGCAGAGGGCTCGATGGGTACGGATTGCACATTCTTGCCCTGCTTGTCTCTTCTGGTGATGATCTTGTGGTAATGCATCTTTTTTCTCTACCTCCCCTTTCTCACAGAAAGTCGCAGAGCTCAAACTGTCCACCCCAACGGCTGACGGAGCCCGGATAACCATCCTGAAGAGGGAGACAGCTCAATAGGTGCTCGTTCAGGCTGTCGTGTAGCTGCTGGAGGCGCTCGATGTTGGTGACGGGGCATCGTTCGTCGAGCGCGTCGAGCGGGCCGCAGGAGTTGCTCGGGAGTGGGGGATGGACATGGCTCGACAACTGGTTCACAAGGTCGTTGCCATGTTCTTGTCACACTACCCAAAGCTGGTGCGCGACCTTCTGGCTGGTGGGTGGGCTCCTGGACACGTAGGCCACCGGTACGCCGAGATTTGAAGAGGAGTGCACCGAGTTTGCCGGAAGGTTGGCTGATGCTGCGATGAAAGACCTGGGATGGCTCGATGATGAGCTGTAATGATAAGAAGGTAGATCAGTAGCACTGATAATCCTGCAGTAAAGAATTGCGGTTCCCCTGTAGCTAGGGGGTTTTCTCTTTTTGTTTGATGTTTGACTTTCTCTTTTCCCCCGTTGGGAGCCTCAGGGTCCTTGGTCGAGAGGATAGCCCTTAGGACGTAGTAGGTTTCACTCCGACCTGTAGCTGCCGGAGTGTGGGGACTCGAGAGCATCAACCATACTTAGTCATGTCGGGATCTTCCTAGGACTGTCAGCCCCCGAGTCACCTTTGGGGATCAGGATAGGTCGAGCGTTAGGTTCAAACATTTTTGAGCATGTCACGACGATTTCTTTGTTATCCTTAGGAGCACGGAGGAATCGATCCATGGGTGTGGACCTTGCTCAAAGGACCTTACACGTGTAGCCACGGGGGCACCAGTGCTTGGGCGAGCTCGATCGCACGACCGTTGAGCCCGACCTCTCCGTCCCAAGACAGCAGAGTATACCGCATGTCGTTTCCACGAGAAAACTTTGTTTTTAAAAAGAAGAGGGGCAGCGTGCCCCTAGAGGAGCTCCCCGAGCAACAACGAATTTTAGGTCGAGGACCAGGAAATGGGTTATTGCTCAAGCGGGAAAACTTTTCGCAAGTCGATGTAGAAAACTTAGGATATGAAGAACTCGGAAAAGCACATGCACTTTTAATCATCATAAGCATAAGAAGTACATGTACTTTTTCAAGGGTAGAAACGACGTAGCTGTTCTAAGCCCGCTTCGTCGCTGCGGGGTTGTCGAGGTCATCGGGAATGGGCTCGGCGGTGATCCTCTCGGACCGGATGAGTGCCTCCGCGAACTGGAGTCACTCGGTGTTGCACTCGTACGTATGCTGAAATGCCGTGTCGATGGTGATCACGCCCTTTGGCCCGGGCTTCTTCAGCTTGAGGTACACATAGTTGGGGACGGCTATGAACTTCACATATGCCGGTCTCTCGAGAATCACATTGTACGTTCCCGGGAAACTGACCACCTCAAAGGTGCTTGCGGAAGTTGCTATCCATACCAAAAGTGACGAGTAGGTCGATCTGCCCGAGCGGGACCGCTTCCATCCCAGGTACGACCCTGTGGAATGGCGTCAAGGACTGTCGTAGTTGGTACTGCGGGATACCCATGTCGTCAACGGTCAACATGTAGAGGATGTTGAGGATGCTGCCTCCGTCCATCAGCACCTTATGCACCCATTTGGTGCCAAACAAGGGCGCCACCACCAGCAGGTAGGCCTCTGGCTGCGAAATGTGGTCAGGATGGTCGGTCTGGTCATACGTGACCGGTGTCTCTGACCACCTGAGGTACGACAGTACCACAAGCTCGGTGTGGTATATCTCCTGCATGATCCGCTTCTGTTTGCGCCTTGGCGAGCGCGCGGGCGCCCCGCCGAAGATCATCATGATGGCGCCATCTTCCTTGGGGAAGTCGTCATTGTTGTCGGGCTTCGTTGCACCGGCCTTGGTTCCCTCGAGCACCGTTCTTCAGAGTTCTGTCTAGGAAATCCTTCATCAGGTTGCAATCCTTGAAGGCGTGCTTGTCCGCCCCCTCGTGGTTGGGGCAGGGTGCCTCCAGCAGCTTCTCGAAGTGGTCCTTCGGGGGACCACCCTTGGGTTTGGCCGGCTTCCTATCGGCCCCCACCACCAAGTCGTCGCCTCGAGACTTCTTCTCCTTCTTCTTCTTCTTCTTCTTCTTCTTCTTCTTCTTCTTCTTCTTCTTCTTCTTCTTCTTCTTCTTCTTCTTCTTCTTCTTCTTCTTCTTCTTCTTCTTCTTGTCGCGTAGGGCGGACGGGGCCTCGCCCTCATCCTCTGACTGCTTTTTTACTGAAGGCGACAACTTCTTCCCTGTCAGCGTAGTCAGTGGCTTGGTCGAGGAGGTCCCGCGTGGTCTTTGGCTTGCGCCGCCCTATCCCTGGACAAGAGTTCCGCACGTGGTTCCGTCCTGGAACGCCGTGGTGACTTGGTTGTTGGCCGTATTGGGGAGCTCCGTGCAACATTTGGAGAAGCGACAGATGTAGTCGCAGAGACTCTCACCCTTCTTCTGCCGGTAGTGGCTTCGCTTGCACGTGTTGCATGGCCAGGCGTAGGTACCTTGAAAGTGGCTGATGAAGGCGTCTCGAAGCTGAGACCAGCTGTTGATTCTTCCGCGGGGGACGTGCTCGAGCCAGGTTCACCCCGAGTCCGCGAGGTAGAGCGAAATGCTCTTGATGATGAAGAAGTCGTCGCTCGCCCTGCCATTGTGGCAAGCGAGATGGTAATCCTCGAGCCCCACACTCGGGTTGGTTTCACCATCGTACTTGGCCACTGTGGTTAGGGCCCGGTAGGGTGCAGGGGGAACGACAGCAAGGACGCTCGGACTGAAGGACCGCGGACCCTGGGGGTCAGGCGTCGGGCTCCGGCTTCGGTCTTCGTTGCTATCGTAGAGACCCCCACGTCTCTGGCTGTACTTCCTGCGCATCTGGTGCTCGCTGCCGAAGTCGATGTCGGTTGTGATCCTTCTACGTGCGCGGTTGGTGTCCTGCGCATCGCGGCTGGGACCAAGTCGTTGCTTGACAGGTGTGCGATCGACCTTACCGCGGCCCCACCGTCTCGATGGAACAGACGACCCGCGATGAATGGACTGCTCGAGGACGTGTGTTCGTGAAACCTGGTGTCGTGATGTCGAGCTCTCCGCTTGTTGGACGGCCGCCACCTCGAGGAGGTCTTGGAGGTGTTGATGAACCCTTTTATCCTCGGGCGTGACCGGCTCCGGACAAGTCCGGAGGAGGACAACTGCCACGGTGAGGTTTTGTGAGGCCTACTTGGCAACAGGCGTCCTATAGATGATATCACGGCCGTCGCCATTAAGGTGACGGTGCACCTCTCGTGTGTGTTTGCGGGCTGGTGGCGGGGTAGCATCATCCCCGAGCTCCTGGTGGAGCTTCGCCTGCTCCTCTTCAAGCTCCTTCTGAGCTTCGTCCAGCTCGTCCAAACAGGCACGCCGCCGATCGTTGGCGTCCTCGCCTTGCAAGGTCGGACCGCCAGCGCCGTTTGGCGGGGTCGGGCTACAGGAGTCGCCCCCCGTTGAGCTTTCCCCAGAGTTGACGGAGTGGACCACACTGTCGTGCTGCGTGCAGACAAAGCATTCGCGTGTCAGATCGTAGGGCTTCTCTACCCGCCTTGCGGGCAACGTCTTGCCGTCCCGCTTCCCCCTGACGGACGCATCTGCCGGAGCTGAGACAGAACCTGTCCCTGCGGCAGGGACCTGATCCCCTCTGCAGGGCAGCCAGGCCTGCCCCTTGGGATACAAGGCATCGTAGCAGATCTTGAACTCATCCCATGGCAGCAACTCGTCGCCCTTCATGCGAAAAGCGAGAACAGCAACAGAGTACACCGCGAGACGGAAGCGCTCTTGGGACGGTGTGGGTCCTAGGCTGTCCGCCATGTCATGGCCGATCATGTCCAGGACTTGGTCGGTGATGGATTTCACCGACCGCGACTCCTCAAGCTGCTCTACCTGAGTAGCCACTGCAGTGTCGAGCTGAGGGCGCGTGAAGACAGCCCCAGCCGTCGCCACCCGCCTTGCGGGCAACATCTTGTTGTCTTGCTCTCCTCCGGTGGACGCATCCGCCGGAGCGGAGACAAACTGTCCCTGCGGCAGGGACCTGATCCCCTCCGCACGGCAGCCAGGCCTACCCCTCGGGATATAGAGCGTTGTAATAGATATTGAACTCGTCCCAAGGCAGCAACTCGTCGCCCTGCATGTGAAAACTGAGAACAGTGGCGAAGTACACCGTGAGGCGGAAGCGCTCCTGGGATGGTACGGGCCATAGGCTGACCGCCATGTCGTGGCCGATCATGTCCAGGACTTGGTTGGTGACGGATTTCACCGACCGCGGCTCCTCGGGCTGCTTGACCTGAGTAGCCATGGTGGTGTCGAGCTGGGGGCACGTGAAGACGGCCCCAGCCGGTGACTCTGCCGACCCGTCGTAGATGAACTCTAGCGAGCCGAAGCGCAGCATCATGCCTGGCACTGAAGCACCAATTGGCCATCCAGACCTTGAGGATGTCGTGACACGCTAAGTGCCCCTACCTAGCACGCCAACTGTCGAGGTTTGATACCGCCGACAAGTAAATTTGTATGATTCGTGCATCGGATCCGGATGGTTGGGACAAGAGACACAAGGGTTATACTGGTTCGGGCACCCCGGGGGTCCCTATGTCCAGTTCGGGAATGTGTTCTTATGCCCAGGGGGCTTGTAGTAGGGGGTTACAAGCTTAGGTCGAGAGAGGGACCTGATCTCAAGTCTCAACCATGGTGTTCGTGGTTGTGAATTGTGTTGTGCTCGGTTGTCTTCTAATCTCCTGTTCGTGTGTGTGCCCTATGCCTCCTTTTATAGTCTCAATGAGGCAGGGTTACAAGGGGTAAAAAGGGAAGAAAATGTTTCGCTACAGTGCCGCAACAGTGCCGGAACATTGTTGCGGCGCATGCCTTCGCCCCGGATTGGTGTCGTACCTGGAAGGCTACGTTAGCCTACCACTAGGGCGGTGTAGGCGCCGTGCCCTTGCCTCTGGGTGGCTAGCTCCGAGTTATGGCTTATGTCTGCCTGCTAGGTCGAGCGCACTTCGTTGAGTCCTCGACCCAGCTGCTGGTGGCGCTTGATCGGGGTGCGCCGATCGATGACGTATCCACGAAGGATTCGTGTCGTCCTTGGTTACTGTTGAGCCCTTATGTGGCAGGACATCTTCGCGGTGCCCCCACGCAGAGGGCAGGAAAGGCCATCATTACCTGACAGCGGGGGTGCGCCAGTCATGTGACCCCTGCTGCGGTTGTGGACGGCTAAGGCACACTCTGTTGACGCAAAAAATGGAATAAAGTTCTTCACGGCAACACATAACGGATCCATGGGATGTGATAAGGCGTGCCAGCCGACTTGACCTGTTGATCGGCACGGAAGAGATTGGAAATGTTAAATAGCGGGTGAATCGGCTAGAGAGCCGATGTGTCTTCTGATAAAATTGTATCAGCTTAGGCAGCCGATACGGAGAACAGATCAGCCAGATCAGCCGATATGATAATGTAGGTAAAAGCTACGCAGGCAACATCTGAAACAGATCTAATCGGCTATGTACAGTGATTAAAATATAATAAAACAATAAAAGCTGATAGGATGCAGTCTCAAGCTGGATAATTGGTGATAAAAGCTAAAGTAACCAGAATTAAGATAAGACTTGCTAATCTAGCTGATATCGGTAAATTGTGAATAAATCTAGACAAAACCACAACGATGCGCCCGGAGGTTAAAGCCTAGAAATTACTCGGTAAAGCGGTACTCACAAGCCTGTCGGAGGTCGATTGATGCAGCCCGGCGAACTCGAAGGACGACGCTTGAAGAAACAAGAAAATAAGAAAAATAAAAACTTTTGACGAAGTCGCCGACTTGAAAGGTAAAAGTAGAGTTTGTATATTGATAGTGTGATGAAAGATTGCAATAGCCGGGGGTACATATTTATACCCTGAACCAAAGACTCCTGACTAGTTATGACTAGGATTCGTACAAGACTTGCCTAATACATAATATCTAAACTAAAGGAAATATTAAGATACATGAACTCAATTTCCCTTTCTTATAGAGTCCTTGCTAATTAAACTCTGCTTTATCCTGCCACCGAACAACATCCAGGTACGTGATAACTTAGACTTCTTTCTTGACTTCAGCATCCATGTATTTTCCTTCCTTACTCTAATTGATCATGTGTCCTGTATGTAATTTTCTCAAATCCAGACTCTTATGGCTGTTGCTCTTCCTTCGTTGATTGTGATTCGGCCAAAGTATTAGATTGGAAAATATTATTTAATCCTATTATGCCAAATACAACTACGTAGCCGTGACTGATCCTCTCCTTTTAATAATCAAGTGTGATAAATGCTTGTACGACTTATCCCTTCCTTGTCTTCTTTCTTTATTGTTTTTTCCCTTGCTTTGGCTGTGTGTCTGCCGATTGCTTTATGTAGCAGCCGATTTTCCTCTGCTCTTCTCTTGCCAATTCTTCTTTGCTCTACTTTTGCTGATGCTCTGGCTGCTGTTACCGCCTCCTAGCTTCTCTGGACAATCTTGGTGATACTGCCAATCTCACTACTCAATCGTGATATGAGATTTTTGCTAAAATCTGGTGTCAACACAAGCCCCTAGTTTCGGAGTATAAAGGATTCATGCTTCAAAATTCTGTAACTCCGGAACCTCTATCTTCCGACCAATGCCAGCTGCTCCATGGATTTAATACTTTAATCTTTCCCGACGTATAGCTCTGATCGATGAGCCGTCACTATGTTAGCATAGATGTTGACATATTTTCTTCTAATCTTGGCTCACCCTAGCATTGTGCCTTCATCGGCAGTATAGGCATCCGTAATGGAAATGTTGGCAGTAGTAACTTCTTCTTGCAATCAGTGGTCTTTGCTGCCCAATAATAATCATCAGTCATTTGTATCCTTCATGTATGCTTGTGTCTTCAAGTGGCTTCCATTGAACCTGATCTAGAATAGTATCATGGACAATCAGCTGTGCAATAACCCCTAATCCAGCATGTAATCTCATCAGACTGCCTGGGCCGGCCGAAGAAAGTAATCAGCCATAATCCTTGTGCTTGTCCGGTGAGCATATGTGTAAGTATCAACGCGGAGAAAGTAGCACTACATAGCCCCCCTGCATTGGTTCTGTAGATGTGCTGATGAATACTTCTAGTAAGGATAGAAATAATTATTGCACAATTGTATTGGCCCGTGTCTTGTCAACTTCATCAGTCATGATGTTGTTTCGGTGCTGACTTGTCGATTTTATCGGCCACACGGCTTCATTGACAACAGAGACGATAATGCTATATTATTCTTCAGCTCTGGTGATTCCACGTCATTGTCGCCTTGATTGTCTTTAGTGTCATTCCATTGTCACAACAGTCTCGCTTGTAGTGTCGCGTCGGTACTTTTGGTATTGTGACATTGGCAGTCTGTGCACCAATAAGCATGGATGTTTTATTGGCAAACTTTCAGTTTGAGTACTCTGACCATCAGCTCCTCATCACTTTGCGATCAACATGCAAACTGAAAATTAATCAACCCATGCATATACTGGTCAGTCGATTCTTATCAGCCTCCTTAAGTGCGAAAATGATGGAACTGTCCCTCTGTCAGCTCAACTCTGTCACCAACAGCTGATGCATTATCCAAATCGGCTCAACTCCAGTATTTGTGGCCGATGACTTTCCAAAACAACTTGGTGGTGGCGCATATGCGATGTCATTGATAGTACCACCACCATCAAGTTTGACAATGCTTGTACCCAGCATTTCCAGTAATTTTGCACAATGGAAACCAGATCATGACAAGCTCATGGTGGCACCAGATATCCTTGCTAGCTTGCTGATCTCTTCCACGCACAACCCTTATGTGTATGGGCATGTGCATTCTTGTTTGCATGCATGTATCGTGATCTTCACTGCCTTAGCTTTGGTGACCTTCCTTTATAGCTGTATGCTAAAGCTGTTCATGATGGTGCCGGCAGTGCCCATGGTGGCCGATCATCAATCTGTCATGGTGTATCGGCTGCGGCATTAATTCCCCATCAGATGCTCTTGCGACTTCAGGTCGTGGTACACAACCTGTGTTCGACTCAACTGAACGAGAAAATATTTTCTAAACCTCAGGGCCCTGATTCAATTTTAATACCCATATATATGGCCAACTGCTTCCCTCGCAATTTGCGAATTGAACACCTTTGGATAATACTTCTTAGTCCATGCTGCTCAAGTTTACCACTTTCCGTCTTTGTTTCGGCTTATCAATAGCCGATGTATAAAACTAGATCATCCAAGAAGGAGTTCAGCCTATTTAGGAGATATCAGAGCCTCTTTGGATGCTTACTCTCTTTGCTCAGAGTAAATATTTCCATCAGCTACTCCGCACAGCTGCAAAAAACTTGGATTGGACCCTTTTTAGATTAGAGCTATCTTTTGAACGTTTGGCGATCTTGCGATGTCCTCTTAGTCTTGTGGGGCCCTTATCAGCAACATTTATTTCATGCCGGCAACATCTTCTGGTAGCCATGCAGGCTCGTAATCGTCTCTGATCACATTTCGACAGCCTTGTCGTAATTCGTGGTGTCCTCTCACCATGTGGCAATTGGCAGCGGCTCACTGCCAGGTGTAGGCATCATGCCTCCATGACGAGTGTAGGATTTCTCGCTCCTGTAGTGGAACTAATTTGACTACTAGCCGATTTCTTCTGTTCGGCTTTAGTTACGACATTACTGTTGGCAGTGCTATTCCCCCATATGTAAGCGTCCTCTAGCGTTATACCACTATACGGATCATTGTCGGCTGTATTTCTTCCTCTAGAATGTCAAAAGAGACTTTGACTTTATCAGCTTGATGACTGCCTGACCTCATCGTCTCGTTGTCTATCAGCATGGCGACAACAGAGTATGCAGCTGATTGAAGGATCAGGGAGAAAACAAAGTTGAATATTGATCGAACCATAGTAGCACATGTATTCCACATGCTTTGGCTTCTATCGGCTATCCCCTCCATCGGCCTTTGCTGCAGAGACTTGTGGCCGATCGGTTTTCCTCATTGTTTATGGGATAAATAAGACAAATTTGTATCAGGCTACTCCAGTGACCGGTCAAGTACAGACACCTTCTAGGATATATTGTTCCTTTGCCTTTGATTACCAATAGAGTCTACCAATATTGTCTGCCAAACTCTTCAATGATCAGTACAAAATCAAACACTTGATTGTGGCGCCAATCTCATTATTTCAGTACCGCTTTCCTGTTCCGACAACTTTGTCGCAAAATCGGCAGGAATAGTGACAGCAACAACTACATCAGTAATTCCATCTTCATTGTCTTTGACTTGCCTCTAGCCGATTAGTTCCTCCTGTATGCTCTTATACGTATCACAGTGTTGGCTAAGTAAACTGTACATATGCATGTAGCCTTTTGTGCATCTGGAGGAATAAAATACTTGGTCTGACAGGTATGAAGGCTTCTGTCTTTTTTGATTATCAGATCCACATTTTTTGACGAATTATTAAATTATCAGCCTGAACTATTACCCCATTATTACTCCACTGAAGAAATAGTCATCGTCTCCACTTCGTCGGCCCATTTATTTTTAATCTGAATGCTGATTCTCCTTGCTAGTGTAATCTTGTTTCTCCTGAGCACGTGTACTCTGACTGAAATCAACTGTGGACTAGTATCTCTCTCCATGTGTTGTAATGACATCATCAATCTTAATTCCAATAATCATCAAGGAAATAGCTGTCTACAAATTTCTTCATAAAAGGACACGGTAGCCGATTAAAGAAATCTATCAGCTGTTTTATTTCCACGGTGATTTTATCGAAAAACCCTTCTGCCTGGTGCAACAGGATAGCGAGTAGCTTCTGGGTAGGCCATATGCGTGCACATGATGAGCTTATTGATAGCCGATTATGCTCCCATCAGCTTTTCGACGACTTTGAATTTGTTCTTTTCCTTAGCCGATTTGAGCGTAAGCCATAACCGATTTTAATTGCAAACTGAAATCCTTTATCAGTTGTTACCTTGCATTTGTTTTGGTGCCAATTGATCTACTCCACTTGCAGCGTAGGGAAGTTATCAGTAGATACATACCGCGTAGGGCACTAGGCATTGCCGTAGACATGCCTGCTTGATGACGGGTCGGCGCAGATCCGTTTGTCAACGATGTTGCCGTAGTCGTCGTCATCGGAGTAGTCGTTGATGAAGTCGCCCACGAGATCGCCGGTGTTTGAACTTGATGGCGGCTCCTTCGGCGTAATCAATAAAAAGTGGTAGTGCTTCATTAGCTGACTTTGTTGATCTTTTACCAGCCAACCTTTGTTTCCATCGGCTATATTTATAGCAGCCGATATATCTCATCTTTTCTAGTGGCTTGTCTCATGTGCCTGCATATGCGCGGTATGCATGGAGCACATAGACTTGTACGTAATGAATCAACCTTGATCCCATCTGAATAGCACGTAGCCGATATCTCGCCGGCTTTTAGCAACAAATATTCTGAGATAGTATAATAATAGGATCATGCTTCAAATAACATGTACCCCATTATCTAGCCGATTAAATATGTCAGCTTTAAATTTACACATGTAATCCTTGTCCGCCTGGATCTCATGGAAATAATCTCCAAGTGGCCAATGCTTTTGAGTATTGTCTCTGGATAGTGGGCAATAAATAATCTGAGAAATTGTCTCTTGCCCTGCTTCTGCATCCTTGTAATTAACGACCCCATCTTTCTCAGTCCCCTCAAAATCTATCACCATAGCTTTGGATGTTTCCTTCTGGCCGTTTATTTCCACCATATCTTCTAAACAAGGATTCCTGTCGGCTGGAGCTTCCCAATTAGGATTTCTGGAATAAAAATCCTTGTCAACTTGTTTTTCTCTATCTTTGTAATCAGCTGGGACTTCGTCTTCCTGGATTTCTTCAGCGTTGTGCTTTTCTCCATACTGGATTTTATTTTTTTAACTCATCAAACAATCCTTGCTTGATAGCCGATTGTATTTTATCAGCCTTATCAATATTAAATTTAGATTCCTTAATTTATTCTCTGTCATACACATATGAGATTGAATATTTCTTTTCGGCCCACTTAGCCAAATCTGTCTTAATTCTTTCCTCGTCATGGGCTGTCTCTTCCTTTGTGTGAGGCGTATCAACACTATTTTTTCCTTCTGGCAGCTCTGCTATCAATTGTGATGACACCTCAACATCCTGATAAGCCAACAACGGTGATTCTTGAGGAGTATACTGTGATATAATATTCTCATCTTCCTGAGTTGTCAATTGTGCCATCTGAACTGTACGTTGTGGGAGGTGTATCATGGACCGTACTGCAACTCGCGACTGATAGCTTCCAAACTCATGAAACTGAACTGCAGAAGCTTGTTGTTGGTAATTTCCCTACGGTTGAGGCTGAGATGGTAGCTGGGAAAATTGCGCCTGTGTCTGGAAGCCATCTAATTGTTGTTGATAATGAACCATCAGCTGTGGGGCCGACACAAGTGGCTTATAATTACTTTGGTAATGTGATTGAATAGCAATCGGTTGCGGATCCGATGTTTGAACCCAATTCTGATGAACTGTTTGACCATGAATTCTCGATGAATAATAAACAGGCTAGGTCTTGAATGTTGCATTAGCCGATAATTTCGGCTGTTGATAGTATGGCTCCACATAGTCTTGCTGCTGAACTGAACCATGAGAGAACGCATCTCGATTGCTTATAAGATTCGTCAATGTTTGAGGATACGTGATGGACATCTTTGGACTTCTTATGATGTGATATTATCTTCGTGTCCCACCGGGCGTGCCAAGATGTGTTGACGCAAAAAATGAAATAAAGTTCTTCACGACAACACGTAACGGATCCCTGGGATGTAACAAGGCATGCCAGCCAACCTGACATGTTGATTGGCACGGAAGAAATTGGAAATGTTAAATAACGGGTGAATCGGCTAGAGAGCTGATGTGTCTTCTGATAAAATTGTATCAGCTTAGGCAGCCGATACGGAGAACAGATCGGCCAGATCAGCTGATATGACGACGTAGGTAAAAGCTACGTAGGCAACACCTGAAACAGATCTAATCGGCTATGTACGATGATTAAAATATAACAAAACAATAAAAGCCGACAGGATGCAGTCTCAAGCTGGATAATTGGTGGTAAAAGCTAAAGCAACAAGAATTAAGATAAGATTTGCTAATCTAGCTGATATCGGTAAATTGTGAATAAATCTAGATGAAACCACAGCGATACGCCCGGAGGTTAAAGCCTAGAAATTACTCGGTAAAGTGGTACTCACAAGTCTGCCGGTGGTCGATTGATGTAGCCCGGCGAACTCTCGAAGGACGACGCTTGAAGAAACAAGAAAATAAGAAGAATAAAAACTTTTGGCGAAGTTGCCGACTTGAAAGGTAAAAGTAGAGTTTGTATATTGATCATGTGATGAAAGATTACAATAGCCGGGGGTACATATTTATACCCTGAACCAAAGACTCCTGAGTAGCTAGGACTAGGACTCGTACAAGACTTGCCTAATACATAATATCTAAACTAAAAAAAATATTAAGATACATGAACTCTATTTTCCCTTTCTTGTAGAGTCCTTGCTAATTAAAGTTTGCTTTATCCTGCCACCGAACATCATCTAGGTACGTGATAACTTAGACTTCTTTCTTGACTTCAGCATCCACATATTTTCCTTCCTTACTCTAATTGATCATGTGTCCTGTATGTAATTTTCTGAAATCCGGGCTCTTCTGGCTGTTGCTCTTCCATCGTTGATTATGATTCGGCCAAAGTATTAGATTAGGAAATATTATTTATTCCTATTATGCCAAATACAACTACGTAGCCGTGACTGATCCTCTCCTTTTAATAATCAAGTGTGATAAATGCTTGTACGACCTATCCTTTCCTTGTCTTCTTTCTTTATCGTTTTTTCCCTTGCTTTGGCTGTGTGTCTGCCGATTGCTTTATGTAGCAGCTGATTTTCCTCTGCTCTTCTCTTGCCGATTCTTCTTTGCTCTACTTTTGCCGATGCTCTGGCTGCTGTTACTACCAATCTCGCTACTCAATCGTGATATGAGATTTTTGCTAAAATCCGGTGTCAACACACTCTCCCCATGCTGCGGTATCCCTCGGTGGTCCCTGCGGACACTCACCTTGGAGATGGAGCCTTAGGTCGTGCGAGGCGGAGTTTTAGACCGAGAGCGGCCGTTAGGTCGTGATGACCCTGTTGACGGTCGATTTCTGTCAACCAAGAGCACTTGTTACACTTTGGTTTGAGCTTTGATTTATAACTAACCCGCCACTAGGCACACTAATGATGTAACAAGTTCGTACTTGCATGTGGTTTTTGGAGTATGTTGCTTACGCAGGAATTAAGTACCTAAATGAGGACTTCCGGGTAGAGTTCATTGAGCACTTTGTGAGAAGATCACGAAGCCCGGCACGAGTCAAGACATGAAGTGAACATGACTCCAAATGACCCGAGGACCGAAGCATGAAGCCGTGAAACTCCGAGGACCTGAACGGAAGATGCGGGAGTTTGCGCGCCAAGCACCCTTATCTAAACCGCGGGGGAAACGACGTCAAGGACCAACATGGACTTCAGCAAATATTCAAGAAAGCACGAGAACCATCGTGGAGGAATATGGGACCGAGCCGGGCCAAAAAGGGCCTGGGCCGGCCGGCCCATGCCGACCGGCCTAGGGGGTTTCGGGCCTAGTTCGGCCTCCCCTTTGACCTACATGTTCCTCGGCTCATTTATACCCCCTGCTTCCGACGGTCGCCACATCCATTCATCAGAACTCGGCAAAACCTAGAAGTGAGCACCGGAGGGAGACGACGGCGGTGAGTCCTCGAAGTTGTCTTGGAGATGGCCTAGGCCGACCCTAGCCGCCATGGCCGCCCTGCGTGGTTGTGCCATGGTGGAGTTCCGGAGCTACGCATTCATCATCATAGGTATGGCCTCGGGGGTGATGGTGTAATGTATACTTTCATGTGAGCAAAGATAATCTTGTCATCCGATCTATTAAGCGATTTCATGTCTCCGTCTTTACTTTCTACTTTTCATGAATATGTTTGACCCTTAGTCTAATGCTAGGTTAGACTACATAGCATACTTTATGTAATCATGGTGATTAGATCTAGTATGTTGACCCTTCATGGTTTGTAGACGTGTCCATGTATGGGCACGCTCGTGGATCCCCCACTTCATTAAGGGAGCATCATGACAGGGTGATTTCCCCCGAACGAGCGGATGTCCTCGGGAGGTAGGCCGGAGGTAGGAGTTTAAGGATGCTTTTAGATGAGATGCTTGGTTTGTTGTTCGTTTGCCGGAACTACAACTAGAAGGCGATAGACTTAGTCGTCCCCTTGGTGGCGTTTTATCTTGCCTATATTCATGTGCGTGATCAACCTTGTGCTATCACACATACATCTTTAAAGGTTACCTTATATGCAATCTACACTTCATGTTAGGTTAGTTCGATAGATTAGATAGAGAACCTTAGCGGTTTGCTTTTGATCCTTGGATTGACAATCCTTGGGGGCCCTCCTTGGTGAAAAAGGCACCAAGTCACCTGTACGCTTGCTGTGAACTTCAACACGGTTTTGAACCGTCAACAAGCCCTTTTTCTGGCGCCGTCGCCGGGGATCGGCAACTCGAACCCTAAGGTGATCTACCTTTCTATTTGACTAACCCTAATTTTTATTATTGCATATATGCTTGTTTTCTTGTTTGTGTCCTTGAAAGCAGGTGAAAAAGTCAGACACAAGATGTTCGAAGAGTTCTCTACACCCGCATTCAACAAAGTTGAAGATTCGCTCTTTAGTGGTAGGTGCTAACGTTTGTTAGTGGCCCATCATCCGCTATTGAGCCCACACCCTACACAAGAGCACGTGAACAAGGTAAGTCAACATGTCAATTAAATTTTTAAGACTAATTTTTTGTGGAGAATTGTTTGTTCAAGCAATAGGTATTCGAAGCAATCACGATGCCCCCGAGATCACAAGATCAAGCTCTTCAACATCTTCGAAGTTTCTATTCGCATCAACTTTTGCACAGCCTCATGGGAAGAACAATAGGATATCTTTAGATATTTAGAAGTCCCACGAAGTTACGCTTCCAACGAGTAAAGAATCAAATCGATCGGAGGTTCCTACAAGCGGATATGGCCGAATCACCGATGATTGCACGTCCTGAAAATTTCTGGACAGCGAGCAAAGCTGAAGTGAAACAACCATAACTCCCTCATATGGACTCCGATTAAGATGGATGAGTACCCGTTGGAAAGGTAATTTTATAAATTTTTCAATAGAATCATATTTTGGTATATGTTCTATTATGTATACAGGGGGAAATCGAAAGAAGAGACAGCAGCAACACGATGGGAACAAGAGAAGTGGAGATGAGGACGACAACAACGAAGAGGAGCTTGGGGAATGCTTCCGCTAGACCACTCACAAAGAAATTCAGAGGCTTAGAACAAAACAAAGACCCCTGGAGTATTGGCAAATTAAGACACAAGTTGGTGACATCCGGCGCAAGAAGATGTTTGGAGCAAATCACGAAGGATTACACACAAAGGATGGCATCCGATGACGCGGATACTTTGGGTTCTCACACAATGGATCATGGAGCTACATGAAGGCATTTAAGATGTGTGTGAACCCCTCAAACAAGTTAAGAGGAGTGATCCTACACAAAGCAACCTTGACGACGCGTGGCATGAAGGAAGGAATTGAGAAAAGTCTACGCGAGCCACCTCCGATCATCAAGGATTGTTCGCTTCCAACTCCAGAGGACCACTCACGATGAAAAGCTCGAAGGCTAAGGTACACATTAAACTCTTAAAGTACTTTTGGAGATAATATCTTTATTTTGATATTCATGTTCATATCTAATAGTATGTTTTGATTCTATGCCTTGCACCCTTGATGATCATGTTGATAGGCTAGAATTTCTTGAGATCAATAAAGATGCTATGTTGTGCTTAAACTTTGATAAATCCTTGCCTAATGAACCCATGCCTAATGAGAGCCTTAGCGCTGAGCAAGAAACTTGTGCTACTTTTAATCACAACTTTCTTTGTTTACCAAATTTAAATTGTGGTTATGGTTGCATATGTTTGTTTCACATTTTGCAAATCTTGGACTTGCTTCGTGCTTGGTCAAGCTAGTGACCTTAAAAGAGCATTTGTCGGAAGAAAACCTGAGTTTCACTAACCTTGCAGGTCATTAAACCTTAATAAAGAGAAGAGAAGCCATGCCCTAAAGGAATTGCAAGCTCGTGCATCGCCTCCCCGAATCTCGAGTACGGACATTGTTGTTTTCATCAATTTTGAGCACCTGATCAGATATGTAGAAGAAGGGAAAAGTTGAAAATCAGAAGCTCCATCAAGTGCCGATTCCAACGCCTCCAAGATCGATGAATTTGAAGACCAGTAGAAGGAGATATGGCAAAAGCATTAGGCGCTGCACAGTCTGAAATCAGATTTGGACAGGTTGCAGCGTTGGAGTAAAACGAGCATAATTCACTCGTTCGGAGTCCGTTGGGGGTCAACAAAAACTTAATGGAAAGACAATTTCATGTGCCATGCATTGGAGAAATTGTTTGCTACATGGTCTGGTCTGGTCAGAGAGGGAAATTCATGAAAGAGGAAGCAACGACGGAGAGCAAAGGAGGAGAAGGTGATGATGATGCAAGAAACGATCGGGCAAGCCTCTCATCAAGTAAAATGATCGTGTCAAGCATGGAGAGTGGATCAAAACTGCATGGACACCTTCAAATCTTGCATGAAGGACCATGGCTTCACGACCACGAAATGGTACGTAAGAAAGTCGAGCTTTATGACTTTAAATGAAGCACTTTACGGGAGGCAACCCGTTTTCTTTTGTTTATATTTATATATCTATATAATATGACCGTCTACATTGTGATCTTAAACTGAAACATCAAGTAACATTGTACCATTGCTCTAATAAATACCACAACACAATGTTGTTTGATTTAATTGCTATTGAGGGAGCACTTTGTTCTTGATCTTGGAAAACTTGTAGACCTTTTTGTGTGCCTATTAGTGTTTAGGTTCTTTTTCTTTTGTGTCTTTTTAGAGAGAAATATGAAGTTGACACCATCCTTTAATTCTAACCTTGTGGCTAGGTAATTTAGGCTAACTCTTGCAATTGTTTTAGACAACCGCCATCTTGTCATTTTGTTCATCCATGTCATACTGCATTGCATGTTTTGTTTTGATCTAACTTTTTGTCCAACCAACCTAAGCCTACTCATAGCCCCCACCAAAAACAGTAGACAACAAGGGTAGGGTTGACTTGTGGCCAAGCCCACCTCTATCCCTAGCTCTAACTAAAAACTTTAACTAGCCCTCCTACGAGAAAATCTTCCACACCTTTAGCCTTCCTAAAAACCATAAGTTTGTTTTTCATAAAAAGACCTTCGACACCACCTTAGATAGAATTTCTATGCTAGACTCCCTCTCTTCAAAATTCTTGTTTGAGCCAAAAATATAGGATACCCATAACCTACCCTTAAAACCTTGTTAGCTTGGTTGTTTGATCTTTTCAACCCTTGCTAACGCTTGTTTGTGCTAACTCCTTGCATTCACATTTTGCATCCACCTCGTTTTCATCATCTTTATGAGAGCTAGGTCTTTGTGAAACTTTGTGATGAATGGGCCACCATAATTCAGTTTTATAGACCTTGCTTTCATTTTGCATTGGTTGGTTTGAAAACTTTGTAATGCGCCCTACTTATCTTATACTATAAGAAATTATTAATCATGGGATAAGCATGGTGTTTTGACCTTGGTTAATAAATCTTTATGGCAAGGGAAAGGTTTGGCAACCACTTTGTAAGCATGGAGCTTAGAATTTGGTGTAAACATTGTTTTGTTTTTATACCATCCTTTCATTTGCATACACACTTGCACACACGTACACCCACTAGGTTTTAACTTTTCTTTCGCTAGATTAACTATGCCACAAGTTAAGATCTTAGGGGATGTCTTTGGTTTGTCGGCATAGACTGAGTATTCCCAACCGTCACCTCGGGGGTACTTTGTCCTTTAGAATTGTTTTGCAGGCATCGTGAATCACTCCCATAAGTTCGTGATAAAAGACTGAAATCAAGATCATCAACACCTCCGAAATCTCGAAAGAAGCGCTGCTGTTTTCATCAAGATTAAGCACACATTCAGAAGTGTACAAAAGAGGAAAATTGGATGTTCAGGAGCTCTATTAAGTCTTCTTTCCAACGCATCAAGATTCAACATTTTAGAAGACTCGTGCAAGGAGTTAGAACCAAATCTTTGGGTGTCACACGTCTTGAAATCAGCCCGGGACAGCTTGTCGACCGGGCATCCCTGGGCCCACCAACACATTGTGGGCCATACCCGGGAGATGAGTTCCTGTACACCTGGACTACTCGACTAGTGGGCCATGGTGCTGGTACCGTGGACTACAAGGCAAGACAAGGCAAACAAGGATTTGTACTAAGACTAGGGTTGCTTTCCATACCTTGTATAGGCTACTCCGGGTCCTACTTGAATAGTACCCTTGTACCAATCCGACTTGTAACCCTGCCTCCCATGGCATATAAGGCGAGGTAGGGACCCCTCTCAAAACATACGCAATCAATACAGAGCCACGTAGCATACAGGACGTAGGGTATTACGCACATTGCGGCCTGAACCTGTCTAATTGTGTGCCCCGTGTCTCACCATCGTGTTCCTGATCTCGGCGAGCCCCACCGCACAATCTACTACTTCGGGTACCCCGTCATAGGCTCGTTGTCTAAAACACTGATAGGGGATCTCGTCGTTGATCCACCGGCGAACTCGATGGCTCTCATCACCATCAAGCCGATCGTCGCTTTCCAGCAAGGCGACACCTTCATTTTCGGCTCCTGGGTTTGCGTTGCTGACAGCACCGGATCATTCCTGCGTTTCTTAGCGCCAACTCTGGAGTCAAAGCTCAAGTCCTTGACGCTTACACAAGCTTCGATGGAGAAACTCATCGAAAATTTCGGCGAAATTTCGATCTCTGACCCGCTCAGAGACTTCGAGTCGGAGTCCGAGTACAACTCGACTTCGCCTCCCATCCAGCCTGAGTTGCTTTCTTCAGCTTCACAGCTTGCGCTCAGCTTGGATAACATTCCAGCACCACCTCTCTTCGGTCATCACCATGTCAGTGCTGCTTACCAAGCCACATTAAAACGCCTCATGTGCCCTGGCTCGGAGATCGTGCTCGAGTACTCTTCGGATTCGGACGACAACTTCGACTACCCTTCGGACTCATCTGAGTTCGAGTTCGACTATGGTTTGGATTCTGATGAAGTAGCAACTGTCTGGCCCTACTCAAGGACTGGTGATCACATCGACACCTGAGGGTAGATTAGTCTACTGGCCTGAGCATGTGCCTGCTGATCTCACCTTGGATGATCAGGAGCGCTTTATCGCTTGTCTCGACAACTTACCTTTCCAGGAAGGCGTCAAGCTTGTTGATTATGACACCGATACTAAGCTCATTCAGAGTACAGGTACTTATTCATCGCATCGAGAAGTGTTCGTCGTTAATGCAACTACTTCGCAAAGGCATCGTGCCAATTATCGTTACCCGGATGATGTATCTGATGATGAACTCTCTGCCAATGCTCCCGCTGATGAAACCACGGAAGCCAAAACTGCACGTCGCCAACGCAATGCTGATCGTGCAACTCTTCGTCGGGAACTCACGGTAGCTCTACCTACCCATAATCTTCAAGAGGCTCTGGAGGAGGTTGCTACTCGTGAATATCGCACTCCAGAGGAAGCTATCAATGCGATCAATCTACTCGGTCGCTCTATGCCTCGTGACAGGGCGGCTGCTGAAGTCGCAAAGCTGGCTGAGCTAGCTTACACTATGCTACGCCAGAATACCAGTGCTCCTAGTCACCATGGCAGAAGTGGCGGTGCTCATCGTACCAGCCCCACTCCTCAACGCACACGTCCGGAAGCTAGCAACAAGGGCAAAGGTGATGATGGTAGTGTCAATAGCAAGTCGGGAGACTCTCACTACGACGCTCGTACAACTATCAACGCCAGACGCGCTGAGCATGAGAAGCAAAAGGATAATGATTCTGATTCCTTCCCAGCTTTTTCACCTCGACTTCAAGCTTTGTTTCTTCCGGAGAAATTGAAGCCTTATGGCATCTCTAAGTATGATGGCAAGCGAGATCCAAGGCAGTGGTTGCGCTGTTATGCTCTGTCCATCTCCAATGCCGGAGGCAATGATGATACCAAGTGTATCTATTTCCCTTTTGTCCTTGAGCAAGAGCCCCTCACATGGTTTGAGTCCCTCAAACGTTGCTCCATCGACAACTGGGGACAACTCAAGCATCGCTTCACCAGCAACTTCGCGGGTTCTTTGGGCCGTCATGGTACCAGGATGGACCTTGCCCTGATCAAGCAAAAACAAGGCAAGACTCTTTGCGAGTATATGCGCCGCTTCTTTGAGAAAAGGGCTACTGTTGTTGATGTCACCGAGAAAGAAGTCATAGACACCTTCCAGGATGGTTTCTATGATGATAGGCTTTTCCAAGACTTCAGTCGCGCTCGCCCAGCCAACATCACCAAGCTCAAGGAGGTGATCACTCACTGGGCGGACGAAGAAGACAAGGCTCGGAATTGGTTCAAGCATCTTCGCAACAACCAGAACAACAACAACAACAATGCTGGAGGAAGCAGCAGTGGCAAGCAATAGCAGGGTAACCGCCAGGGGAATAACTACTCGAGTAATCCCAATCGCAAGCGCAAGCCCGAGAACACTGTTGCAGCCATGGAAACTACCGCCAAGCCTGAAGATGATCCTCACTAGGCAACTTTGACCAAGCAGAAATGCCCATGGCACCCAGAGGGTGATCATACTACAGAGCAGTGTTACCAACTTCGACGTGCGTTGAAGAACACACCCGAACCAACGCACCCAAACCCGCGATTCCGCAAACACAAGGGGAAGAAGGCTAACACAGACAAAGACACTGGGTTCCAGAACCCCTCCAATACTATCAATGTCATATTTGGTGGAATTCCAACCAAGCGCATGCAAAAGCTAGCACTCAGGGAGATCATGTCCATCCAACCAGCAGCTCCCACTTTTCTCAAGTGGTCCGAAACTCCCATTACTTTCTCACGGGCGGATCAATGGACTAGTTTCTCTGAGCCAGGATGATATCCTCTCGTTCTGGATCCAGTGGTAGCAGGCTCTAGGCTTACCAAGGTTCTCATTGATGGTGGCAGCGGTCTCAACGTCCTGTTTGCCAAGACTTTGAAGAAGATGGGCCTAGATATCACCGATATGCTTACCAAGACGAACTCACCATTCTATGGTATTATCCCGGGCAACGCAGCTGTTCCTTTGGGTTCAGTTGTACTACCCATTACCTTTGGGACTAAGGATCACTACCGCACCGAATACATCAAGTTTGAGGTAGCTGACTTCGAGACTTCTTACCATGCCATTCTCAGCAGGCCTGCTCTCGCTAAGTTCATGGCTATCCCGCACTATGTGTACTTGGTTCTCAAGATGCCGAGCCCCAAAGGAGTTCTTTCATTGCAAGGGGATCTGAAGCGTTCATACGACTGCGACACAGAAGCTGTAGAACTTGCCTCGACTACTCAAGTACCCAATGCAATGATGGAGGTCTTCACTGCCGCTAAAAAGCTTGCTCCGAGCGAGCTGGAGGTTCCTGAGAAGACTGACAATAATAACAAGCCTGCACCATCTGGTGACGTCCTGCTCAAAGCCATTGACCTTGGTACTGGTGACAGCAGCAAGACGACCATGATCAGTGCACAGCTTGATCCTAAATAGGAAGACGCGCTCGTCAACTTCCTTCGGGCTAACCGTGATATCTTTGCGTGGAAGCCATCTGACATGCCAGGTGTGCCCAGGAGGTTGATTGAGCACTCACTCAACGTCGATCCTAATGCTACCCCCAAGAGACAACACCTTCGTCGCTTTGCCGATGATCGCAGGGCTGCTATCAAGAAAGAGCTTGCCAAACTACTCACGGCTGGCTTCATCCGGGAAGTCTTTCACCCGCAATGGCTTGCTAACCCTGTGCTCATCAGGAAGAAGAACTCTAACGATTGGAGGATGTGTGTCGACTACACTGATCTCAACAAGCATTGCCCCAAGGATCCTTTTGGGTTGCCGCGGATTGATCAAGTCATTGACTCTACGGCGGGCTGTGCTCTACTCTGTTTCCTGGATTGCTACTCTGGCTATCATCAAATTGCAATCAAGGAATTTGATCAAGAGAAGACCGCATTCATCACCCCGTTTGGTGCTTATTGTTACACAATAATGTCCTTCAGGTTGAAAAATGCTGGTGCTACATATCAAAGGGCTATCCAAGCGTGCTTCAAGAAGCAGCTTCACAAGAATGTGGAAGCATACGTGGATGACGTCGTTGTAAAGACTAGGGATCCAGACATGCTTATCACAGATCTTGAGGAAACTTTCGCTTCGCTACGCGAGTACCAATGGAAGCTCAATCCCAACAAATGCATCTTTGGCGTATCATCTGGAAAACTACTCGGGTTCATCATCAGCAATCGTGGCATCGAAGCAAACCCCGAAAAGATTACTGCCATCTCCAACATGCAAGCTCCGACTACTATCAAAGATGTCCAGAAACTTATTGGTTGCATGGTGTCTCTTAATCGCTTTATCTCACGACTTGGAGAACGGGGTCTACCTTTCTTCAAGTTACTCAAGCGGCAGGAGAAGTTTACATGGACAACTGAAGCTGATCAAGCTCTTTCTCAGCTCAAGGAGTTCTTATCCAAGCCTCCAGTCCTCACAGCTCCTCTGCCCAATGAAGAGCTCTTGCTCTATATTGCTGCGACTGCTAATGTCGTCAGTACTGCTATTGTCGTTGAGCGGCAGGAAGAAGGCCATGGCTACCCTGTCCAGAGGCCTGTCTATTTCGTCAGTGAAGTACTCTCAGAATCCAAGGCTCGCTACCCTCTAGTACAGAAGCTACTCTATGCGGTTCTTATTACTTCACGGAAGCTCCGCCACTACTTCGACGAGTACAAGATTTCTGTGGTTACCAGCTTCCCGCTTGGCGAGATATTGCACAACCGGGATTCCACAGGAAGGATTTCTAAATAGGCTGTAGAGCTTGGTGCTCTATCGCTCGAGTTCAAGTCTCGCACTGCTATCAAATCTCAAGCCTTGGTTGATTTCATGGCTGAGTGGTAGGAAAATCAAGTCCTAACTCCAATTGAGCGTCCAGAACATTGGGTCATGTACTTTGACGGTTCCCTCAAGTTGGAAGGCACTGGTGCCGGGGTACTTTTGATTTCTCCCAAGGGCGAGCAACTCAAATATGTTTTGCAGATCTTCTGGAAGGTCTCAAACAACGAAGCTGAATATGAAGCTCTACTGCATGGTCTTCGCCTTGCAGTCTCTCTTGGCATTACACGACTACTTGTCTATGGTGATTCTTTGGTGGTCATCAATCAAGTCAACGATTCTTGGGATCATAATGCTGAGAATATGGATGCGTACTGTCAGGAGGTATGCAAGCTCGAGAACAAATTCCATGGTCTCGAGTTCCATCATGTGGTCCGTGACAACAATGTTGCTGCGGATGTCTTGTCAAAGCTGGGATCTACACGAGCTCAAGTGCCAGCTGGAATCTTCGTCCATGAACTCCACAAACCATCAATTCCGGAGCAATCATCTGCACCCGCGACTACTTTAGTTCAACCTGATCGAGAGGTGCTTATGATTGACGTGGACTAGAGAACTCCCTTTATCGACTACATTAAACACCAGTTGATTCCTGAAGACAAGCCAGAAGCCGAGCGCATTTTACACCGTGTCAAGGTTTATGCTCTAGTCAGAGATCAACTCTACAAGCGAGGCGCAAGCTCTGATGTACTCATGAAGTGCGTTTCTCGCGAAGAAGGCAAGGAAATCTTGGAGGAGACACACAAAGGAATCTGTGGCAATCACGCTTCTTCCCGCACCTTGGTGGGAAAAGTGTTCAGACATGCTTTCTACTGACCTACAACTCTTGTTGATGCAGAGGAACTAGTCAAGAAATGCCAAGGTTGCCAATTCTTCGCCAAGCAACAACACGTTCCTGCCTACAAGCTCATCACGATACCACCAACAGAGCCACGCAACATACAGGACGTAGGGTATTACGCACATTGCGGCCCGAACCTGTCTAATTGTGTGCCCCGTGTCTCACCATTGTGTTCCTGATCTCGGCGAGCCCCATCGCACAATCTACTACTTCGGGTACCCCGTCGTAGGCTCGGTGTCTAAAACACTGACACAGCTTGCACTCACGGAGTAAAAAGGGCACAACTCCTTTGTTCGAAGTCCGATTGGGATGAATGACCACTCGTTGGAAAGATAATTTCGAGCACTTTGCAATGGAGAAACATTTCAGTACATGTTCTATTCTGGAAGTATAAGAAAAATTTGTGGAAGATGAACCAGCAATGAGGGACATCATGGAAGGAGGTGAAGATGGAAACAATTGGGACAAAGGCTTGTGACAAAGGGTGGACGTTGGAGGACAATCAAGACAAAGTGAAGAGTATGATGATCCACACATGGTAGTAGGACTTCAAGATGGTTCATCATCTTCCATGCCTAGCAACATGCTAAGCATGGGGGAGGATTTGGTGGACATGAGAAGACCGCATGGAGCAAGGATCACGGTTCTTCTTCCATGTTAAGCACAATGCTTAAGCATGGGGGAGGCCGCGCTACACTTCAAGCATCAAAGGACGGTAACAAATCCTCAACCCTCTTTTTGTCCTCGTCTTTCTATATGCTTGTACATATGTTAATGCTTTCCACAACCTTAGGTGCAACCTTTGTATATCTCTCTATAGAATAACATGGCTACTAGGAGTACAACCTAGATTTGTTTTTGTTTTCAACAATAATCACCGTTACCTTGTGCTCACCATGATGATATCTTGTATGCTCTTACTTATGGATATATGATGATCGTTGCCGCTTTGATCATTCTTGTGCTTGGTTTATATATGATTAACCTAGTGCTCTCTTTTAATATGAATCTGAAATTTAAGTAATGCTAGCCCAATCTTTTGTGGGGGTTATGATAACTTAAGTCCCATAGTTGTTTTTTGTTACTCTCATTTTTGAATGAATCAAAGATCATTTATTTTTATTCTTAAAAGATATGCTAACCTTGTCTTTAATACCGCTTGCATTTTGCTCTACCTATCCAAAACCTTATATTCAATTGAGTGCAAAAACCTTAGTTTACAAGATTTATTTTTGGGTGCATTGATTCAAGGCTTGATTTCTCTGGCTCGAGACTAAGAAGCTGGTCATTCCATTTTTGCGTATCGTACTTTATTCTAGCCTCTTCTATCCGTGCATTTTGAGTTTCCACATTGGGAATTTCGCAAACCTCGCCGGATAGCCAACCACAAAATCCAAATATATCTTTTTTGTGTTCACCTCCTTGACCACAACCCAATATATGAGTATAGATGAATATTTTGAGGAAGATTACAAGAAAGGTGCTTCAAGTGAGTAAGGGAGACTTCCAAAAGGATCCCTAGAAGATTTTTCGAGTATCTCTCTCTAAGAAAATATGAGAGCTTCAATTCCCACCTTGGCACATTTACCACCTCTTTGCCTGAGGACGAGCAAACGTCTAAGCATGGGGGAGGTTGCCAAGGAAGTGCTAGTATAGTCTAGAGTTCAAGGGGAGCAAATAAAAAAAGGGAGAAAAAGTATGATGAAAGAAAAAAATGAATGAATGAAAAAAATGATAAAGGAGAAAAAGTATGATGAGAAAAAGAAAGAAAGAAGAAAGAAAAAATAAAATAAAATAAAGCTCCCCAGTTCTCTAACTATGTTTAGTGCTTTTTGAGTTTTCAAGAGGATTCAAGATCAAGACCCATACTCATCTTTCCAACCATGTGCAATCCGATAACGAGGACTTCGTTTGTTCCTCGGGATCACTCTTTGCCATTTGCACATGTCCACCTATCTAAAAGTGTGTGTTCATCTCTCCCCCTCCTTGTAACATTATTTTTCCAATGACCTTTTTGACGAGTCTCGGTAAGACCATGAGAAGCTTGTCTTGTTTTGATAATATCTCGACTATAATATCTTGGTAGGACTAAACTTTCCTATAGCTCCATATAAAGCCTTCCACCAAATATTTGAGAGAGGAAAGGAGTAGGACAAGTAGGCTTGAGAGACAAGATGAGATGAGAGTTCATGAGCAAGATGCAAGGAGGTTTATTATTGATCTTGGTAAAGCAATTTTTCTTCATCCCGCTCTTTATCTTCAAAATTTCTGAGATTTGTTTAAAATTTGAGAGCATGAGTAATTACTTGTGGAAAGAGGTTAAATGATATCTACCCTCCATAGAGATGAAAGCTAGTTACATTATGAAACTATAACAAATATAAACTTGGAGAGCATTATATTTTCTCATGTATGAACAAGTGCAGGGTATGAACATTGAAGGGCAATACTGACACCCATTAAAGGCTTACTTGAGGACGAGCAAGGTTTAAGCATGGGGGTATGTTGACGGTCGATTTCCCTCAACCAAGAGCACTTGTTACACTTTGGTTTGAGCTTAGATTTATAACTAACCCGCCACTAGGCACACTAATGATGTAACAAGTTTGCACTTGCATGTGGTTTTCGGAGTATGTTGTTTACGCAGGAATTAAGTACCTAAATGAGGACTTCCGGGTAGAGTTCATTGAGCACTTTGTGAGAAGATCACGAAGCCCGGCACGAGTCAAGACACGAAGTGAACATGACTCCAAATGACCCGAGGACCGAAGCATGAAGCCGTGAAACTCCGAGGATCCGAACGGAAGATGCGGGAGTTTGCGCGCCAAGCACCCTTATCTAAACCGCGAGGAAAACGACGTCAAGGACCCACATGGACTTCGGCAAATATTCAAGAAAGCACGAGAAGCATCATGGAGGAAGATGGGCCCGAACCGAGCCGAAAAGGGCCTGGGCCGGCCGGCCCATGCAGACCGGCCTAGGGGGTTTCGGGCCTAGTTCAACCTCCCCTTTGACCTACACGCTCCTCGGCTCATTTATACCCCTGCCTCCGACGGCCGCCACATCCATTCATCAGAACTCGGCGAAACCTAGAAGTGAGCACCGAAGGGAGATGACGGTGGCGAGTCCTCGAAGTTGTCTAGGAGATGGCCTAGGCAAACCCTAGCCGCCATGACCGCCCTGCGTGGTTGTGCCAGAACTCGGCGAAACCTAGAAGTGAGCACCGAAGGGAGACGACAGTGGCGAGTCCTCGAAGTTGTCTAGGAGATGGCCTAGGCCGACCCTGGCCGCCATGGCCGCCCTGCGTGGTTGTGCCATGGTGGAGTTCTGGAGCTACGCATTCATCATCACAGGTATGGCCTCAGTGGTAATGGTGTAATGTATACTTTCATGTGAGCAATGATAATCTTGTCATCCGATCTATTAAGCGATTCCATGTCTCCGTCTTTACTTTCTACTTTTCATGAATATGTTTGATCCTTAGTCTAATGCTAGGTTAGACTACATAGCATGCTTTATGTAATCATGGTGATTAGATCTAGTATGTTGACCCTTCATGGTTTGTAGATGTGTCCATGTATGGGCACGCCCGTGGATCCCCCGCTTCATTAAGGGAGCATCGTGACAGGGTGATTTCTCCTGAACGAGCGGATGTCCTCGGGAGGTAGGCCGGAGGTAGAAGTTTAAGGATGCTTTTAGATGAGATGCTTGGTTTGTTGTTCGTTTGCCGGAACTACAACTAGAAGGCGATAGACTTAGTCGTCCCCTTGGTGGCGCTTTATCTTGCCTATGTTCGTGTGCGTGATCAACATTGTGCTATCACACATACATCTTTAAAGGTTACCTTATATGCAATCTACACTTCATGTTAGGTTAGTTCGATAGATTAGATAGAGAACCTTAGCGGTTTGCTTCCGATCCTTAGATTGACAATCCTTGGGGGACCCTCCTTGGTGAAAAAGGCACCAAGTCACCCGTACGCTTGCGGTGAACTTCAACACGGTTTTGAACTGTCAACAGACCCGTTAGGTCGTGCGAGGCGGAGTCTTGGGTCGGAGACGGAGCTCTAGGTTGTGCGAATCGCCAGCGTGGCAGCGGCGACTCCCGAACGTCCAGCTAGAACTGGGACTTGGACTGGCCTTCTTTGTCTTGATGACTATCCCTCATTGCTTTGGGCCTTCCTTTTCTTGTTAATAGTGGGATTAATTGTTGACTTGGTCAACCCCAATTCTATCCCCTCATCATCAATTGTTTGGAAACACATTCAATCTTGCATATATGAAAATCCCTTATGGAAACGTATTGGCACACCAAAAATCTCTTATGAACTAACGGGATTCGGCCCAATAACCATAACTTTTAGCCCAACCCAACAAAAACTCCTAACTTTAGATATATAAACAGAGCAGCAGTTCACTTATCCATCCCATTTCCTCATATCCTCCCGGCTGCCCCACCCCACTCACACGTGCATGTGGTTGCTCCTGGCCACCTCGCTGCCCCGGCTCCTCTGCGGTCCATACCGCCGTCGCCTGGCACGTAGCAGCAGCGCCTCCCTGGCCCCTGTCGCCGATTCCTCCCTTGCCTCCCCTCAGTCCCTTCCTTAGATCACGACGGCGCATGGCTCGTCCGTCACCGCTCCCGAGCCCGCCGACGTTGTGCGGCCGTGTGGGTAGGCGGCCTGGCGAGAGTCCGACTCACGGGGGTGGGCCCGACGCGGGTATACGCAGGCGGGTAAGGAGAGGTCATGATGACAAAAATATTATGTTTTTGGTAGAAATGCTCTCCAAATTACAATTTCTATGGGTCTTCCACCTATTCAGTCCTTCAATTAGATGACGGGTGGGTCCGACGTGAGGGGTAAAGCGGGTTCGAATTGGGTGAGAAAAGTTTTCAATTATTTTCGTTATTTATAGTATAGATAGATAGATAGATAGTGTTTGAGGGAATTGTGTTGAAATATTCATGTTAGAGCTCCCTTAGAATTGGAATGCAAGGTTCTCAAAATGAAGGAACAAGAAACACTTAAAATTGGAATGCAATGGCACTTCAAACCTTACAGGATTCTATAACGCAGGAAAATTTGAACATAAGCCTTTGGAGGCATGGGGGAAACCATAAGGAACAGACCAATCCATATGAATGAAGCAGTTCTTTGTTTCAAATAGCCTCACAAAAAAATCTGTAAGATGAAATCTTCTAAAATTAATAGGATCTAGTCAACATTGCAAGACATGTCAATGGCATTGAATTGGTTCAACAACTTCGTCGAAAAAATGGATTCAACATCAAAATCAGCTATAATGTTAAAATGGACCATAATTGCAATTTTGTCATTTGGATGAGCATTATATTGTCTTTTGGAATCCTAGGAAGCAGCCTAATCTTTAAAGACCGAAATCTGCAACATAGTCCATCAGAAAATATCGTGCCACGTCGACGGCATTTCTCGGCCGTCAGATCACGTGATAAATGGCTCAGATCGACGGATAGCCTGTCGGTTTTGCAAAAAACGCCCTCGAGCTTCACCAAAATCCTACTCGCCCGTCCCCACCAGCCTCCACGGTCCCTTCCTCTCTCTCCCCGCGGCGGACGCCATTTGCATTTGCATCTGCATTCAAGCTCTGACACATAAACGGGAAAAGATTGTTGCGAGTAGAGAGTTCTTGGGCAATACAAATAAAAGAGAGCTTCGTATATGGGCGGAAAAAGTCTATTTTACTCCCCTCATCTAATCACTTTGTCTGCTTAACCCCCTCAACAAAATTTAGGCTCACTTTACTCCCCCAAAATACTTCATTTGGTCCAATCTATCTCTAGTTAGATTTCTATCTTTTGTTTCTCTCTGTATAAGTTGAATTTCGAGTTCAAATTTTATGACTGGATACAAAACATGATGCCTTATGTCAAAAAACTTTACTAAGAATTTTTCATGATTATAATCATAGGTTAAAAATATTTAATACAAAATTTATCTGTAGTAGACAAAACTGTACAAAAAATAGTCATGAATAATTGACCACTCTGGCTTTCCATCTAAGCGAGAGACTGTAGCTGCTGGTGATGTAACAGCTAACAGGGCGGAATTTGATACGGAGAGATTTTGGAAATGCAAAGTTGTCAGAAAGTTCAAAGCCAATGATGATGCAGATGTGTGCACGACATAGCATTGGCATTCAAGCAGAGTCAGGTTTCTCAAGGTTTCTCAAAATTTCCTCTGATGGAGCATAATTGTTCTCAGGTTTGCCTTACTGATTCACTTACCGTTGTCGGCATCAATTTGATTTCAGTCTTCTCCTGGAAAATCTGTAATGATGGTATGATACTTTGCTCTATAATTCTCTGACACTTTTTCTGTTTTGTAGGTGGTTTGGAGAGAGTTTTTGCTGTACGACAATTACATACTGGCAAGACACAAACCTTGTCTGGGGTTTCCTCTTTTGTTCTTTGTAGATTCTCCATATTCTTCCATTTCCTGTGTAAGTGCCTTTCCATTTCTTTATTGTACCCAATTCTTTAATCAGCAATTCATGTTTCAACCTTGTGCAAAATTTATGTCACTGACGGATTATTTATATAAAATAAAAAACAGTTCAAAATTGAAACCATCGTATGTTCCAGTCTTAGAGGGAAATACATCCAAGTTTGTTATACGGTAGGCACAGTAAAACTTCGACTCCACGAAGAATCACTTGGTCACCTCTCAGGATGGCGCGGTAACGCGACGCTCTGCGTTTCTAGTTTGAAAGCCCCGTTCACTTCAGTAAAAAAGAGGTGAAAAATGGTGTATAAATAGTACTTGAATAATATATATTTTTTTAAAAGAAGATGTGATGGATGTGGTGGGATGAATAAGAAACTTTGAAGGGAGGTGTACAATTGGTTTGCCATTATTTAGGTAGGAATGAGAAACTGCCCATTAACTTACACCCTCTGGTCCAATTTCATTCAGCCTCTTGGACTTGTTGGACCTCAGGCCCACCCAAGCCCAAACCGACTGGGCCGTTACCTTACTCTCCTCAGTCCATTTCATTCAGCACTATCACTCAATTTTTTTTCATTGACTGGCATGATGCTATCTGGTACTTTTAGTGATAATATTGGTTGTAGGCTTGTAGCAATCACCTTTTCCTTATTGCTATATATTTCTTATCTCTCAAGATTTTACTGGCTCAAAAAACCATTGATATAACTGAATACCAAAAACACATGAATGACATGTACCAACTCTCTGGTGGTTTGCATTATGTGACACTTTATGGGTTGTTTGCTTCCTAGCCACTGTCACGCATCTCTGTCGCCGCCGCAAGTGTGGCGTGGAAATTGGGGCCACAGCCACGGCCAAAAAACGTGAAGGGAAAAGTTGCCACCGCCTAACTCTGATCACCAAGCAGTATCTGAAAACTCATGTGGTGTGCCAGCATGCATGTGCCGTGGCAAGTTCCGGCGGGGAAGCCCTTCAAAGGGCACAGCATAACTGTGGCATGAACTTACCATTTTGCCCTCCGTTCTTTTTTAATTGCTTTCACAGATTTGAGGATGTGAATTTTGCCATTATCTTAAATTATGTAAACATATTTGAAGACAAATCAACTTGAATAATTTTAGACCGGCGGCGGTCTGCTGTCCAAATGTGTCTTCTTGTTGCAAGCCATGTGAAGAATTTTACCTTGGGCGGTGCCCAGCTTCCCCACAGAATCTGGATGCCCCGGCCCTTTGCAGGCTGCATGGTACTACCGTCTACCGCACCGGCGTGCAGATTCTTGTTGTTTGCAAATTGCACCCTGATACGTTGCCTGATAGGTATGCTGAGGGCTGAGGCCACCAAGTAGTTGCCTTCCAGCGCAACAACATCGATCTTCAGTGTCTTGCACAAGGTGAATGGTGGACAGTCGCTCCCACAGAGCAGTGTACTCTAGCAGAACAGCAACAGATAACCCGTCTGTGATGTCTTGATGAGCCGCCCATCGCCGGCCGGTCTAGTAATGCTTGTTCCGAATCTTGAAAGAAGGTCTGGACTTCAGGTTGTTCAACATGTATCTGAAGTGTCGACCCAGGATCTGTTCTCATCAACAATTTTCTGTAGCCATAGCTATCGGGCCCTTGGGATGATTCCAGATTAGCAGCTACACGGAGATCCACCCAAAATGAACAGAAACGCATCACATTCATACAAAGAATAATTCTACCGTAATCGTGGCTTGACCCTAGCCACGGTCGCGCAAGTAATAACTCGGGAATCTTTTCTTTTTAAGACGTGCAAAGCACATTTTTCATTAAGAGAAGAAAAATAGTACAAGAAACACTTTAGGAGGAACCTCGAAGTGCAGAGTTACAAGAAAGAACGACGACAACACGAACAACAAAAGAGGAGCACCTCACCACAACAACACACCACAATAGGAACTACCTAAGGCGGATCACTTGTTTTAGATATTTCAGCACAACACATGACCGTGTCGATGCCACCATAAAACAGAACATTAATCTTGTTTTAGAATCACATATTACTAACGCAGACGTTCACATACGCGCACGCACACTCGTCCCTACAAACACACGCACACAATCCTACTCGTATGAGCACTTCCGAAACACTGATGAGCGGTAAATCTTCAAAATTGACGAAGTCACCACTAACGTCTCGCTATCGATGAGCATCTCTTTGCCCCTTTCAACTGACCCAAATGGCACGGCTGCCCCGGGTTTTTTTGTGTTGCATCTTGGAACACGAGTACACGACTGGGAAATTCAGTCGCAACAGCTCTCCTGACACCGGAAGAACATTAGAAATAAAGGGTACCATGTCCATGTGTGCTATGAACATCCTGCTCGATCTGCTATATCTGCCAAGTGATCGAGCTGTGTCAGCTTCGGCCACTGTGTTAGTTTCATCTAGTACACACACATCATTGGCGATAGATGGCTGGCTCAGAGTAAACGAGGATAGAATCAAGAGAGAGATATAGTGCGACATATATGGGCCCCTGTCGATCGATCAGCACTAGTTTGCTTAAATAAACCTCTCCACATACTTAAAGGAGCTAGTAGCTTTCTCTATCATTCTCATAAAAAAGAGACTTCTTTATTTGCAGGAAAAAAGTGCCATAGTCCCGAATACTCCCTCCATTTTTAGCAGATGCATGTATTGTAGGATATAGAGAAGTCTTCGTAAAAAAAAGTTCCATGCATGTTAGCAATAATACGTCTATTCAGATAACTATTATGCTATAAGCCTGCAGCGCGTAGTAGTTTGACTAATTGTTAGCCGAAATTTGTTAAGTTTTACATTTTGATAAAAATTCATACCCCTATTAAAACTGAACGGAGAACACATGGTTATGAGAAAATAACAGAAGCATGGTTTAATTTTGACAGTCAACACTCCTCCCTGTAGTTTAATCCATGTATAAGCTGGTGGTCCATCCACTGGTAGAGAATGAGCTTTTGGTACACCCCTTTAGTCCCGGTTAGGTGGGGGCTGCAGCTCGGTGATGTAGGACTGTAGCTAGATAGAAGATGCAGGTTTGTAGTTTGCTGGTGATGTAGTACTGTAAGTGGGAGAGCCAGGTGTATATGATGGTGGGATAGTCCCCGTGAGATTGTTGTAGTTCCCAAAGCATCAGGGTCGTCTGAGTTGCTGGTTCATAAAGGTTATGTACATTAATAATAGTGTTGAATTCTTCCTCTTTTGTTTTACTTTTTATGCATAAAACGTGTGACTGTTGAATTCAATCTGTGTATAATATGTGTGTTATTTTGATTTGGATATAGTTTGAGGTAACAATGTCGTCGTCAAGTGACGTTGGTAATGGTCATGTCTGTGGCCGTGGCGGCCGCGGTGGCTGTGGCCGTGGCCGTGGAGGTCTTGGTGGCGGTACGGAGGACCCGTTGCCTCGACGTCTAGGATTGCACTTTCACTGCGAGATTACCTTACAAATGGGTGATCCGACACGTGTGGCCAACGTGGTAATATAATAATTGACATCAATTTGCTTTACATAGATTTTTTTCATTTCACATGGAAAATCTATAATTTTAGTTACTTATAATTATTGTAGGTTATCAACAATATTAGATGGCTCAGAGATATTATCGATGATATTGGTGGTACTCCTCCTGTAGTGCAAACTGAGCATGTTGAGAGCACGGCAAGAGTGCATATCTCTTTCAGTGCACCTGCTCGATTTGTAGACTACCAGTTGTTGCCAGTAGGCGTGCCACACCCAATGGTTCTCATTGCAACAGTGGGCTCAACATCACCTATTTGGTTAACTCGAGAAAGGACTGTCGTGGAGAATTGTCTACAACAGCTCCAGAATGTTGGGTGCTTCGTGCCAGATCTTTCCTATTTTAAATTAAGGTAACTCGAGGTGGGTGAAAGCAAGGTGGTTCAGACTACAAAGAGGCTTTGCAAGGCTCATCGAGATTTGGTATATATAAATACCCTATATATATATGTGTGTATATATATATATGTATATATATATCCTTTTCATTCATTCTTAATTAATTTGTTTGCGTTACATATATATTTTTAACTTTCATAAGATTATTATATCTCATCATCATCTGATTGTGTGTAGGAGATCTCTGGTTCTACTTATGCTTCAATTAGCTTTTGTGTGATTCTTAATCAAGTCGTGGAAAGAGTTGGAGTGGATTACTATAGCGGGGAGCCGTTTTTCACCAGAAATTAGAAGAATCAAGCAATTCTAACTTTCTACAAGTCAACAGAACCCGAGGCTCCATTGTTCGATGTTTGCAGTGTTGTGTGTGACACTCCTCCGGAAGTAGAGGAGAGTGCACTCGTGCGCTCTCTAGTTTATTTGGAGGGAGTTCTAGGCTGGACGATTGCAAACATTAGCCATATTTCATATCTACAAGCGCGTGATAGATTAGGTCCAGGTCCTCAATAACATTATGCATGCATGGATCAGGCTTTGTACCGTACCCTATTATATGAGCTTGTATGAATTAGCTAGCTATGTGAACCTTTATGAACTTATTAATTATTAATTAGCTTGCAACTAGAGGTTACGTGTGCTATGTCAGCTTATAACTTTTAAACCAGTACTTCAAACACATATATGAATTCACGTATTGTCTTCAAATCATTGTCACATCTGATTTTCCGAAGAAAACCAAATGCATCTCATATGTGCGCCAGGATCAAGTTTACACACATATGATAGACGTCATGAGTGAAATATCCATAAACAACATTAAAAACGTACAAGAGTTAAACCACTACATTATCTTTATTACACTCAGACGTTAGACTCGAAGGTCTTTAAAACGAACAAATGGTAACTAGATGAAGCAACTCCGTCTTCAGCTTCCACAGGCACATGACTGGGGGCACGCAAGCCTCAGAACTCATCGAAGTCGCTGAAGTACTCTTCTCTAGTGTTCTCCTCTGAACAGCGGGTAAGCAAGGGTGAGCACACTTATGGTTGGAGCTCAGCAAGTGGGGGAACATGCAAAGCTATCAAGGATAGGCTAAGGTTATGCAGTGGTTAGCATTTTTAATGTTGGTCAAATTTTATTAGCAAGCACCTATTTACTAGGTGTAAGTTTATACCATCCCACTTAAAAAGACTTTAGAAAACTTTCCATCTCAAACCATACATAAACCACAATTTAATTCCATCTTCAAGTTCACTTATCATGTGAGGGTCCAGGTCGCTCTTAACCGTGAGCACGGCTGATCGATCAGTTTTCACTTTGCAGAGGTTGTACACTTTACCCACAGTTCGTGTCCCCCATGTTGCCCGGGTTGATCAGACCCTTAAACACTACCGAGGTGAGTGGCTAGGGGTCCATTATGAAGCCTTTACAAAGGCATGCAAAAGACCAACGACCCGCATAGTTAGAGATCAGGGCGGACCATAACCCTCCCTAGTGGTCAGCACCTTAGCAAAGGCTGCTACCCCAAAAGAACCGGGCTATACCCCTGCAACCCCAATCCCCCTCTGCTCCTTTCGGATATGGTCATCAGTACATTCACACACCTAATTAATTGGCTAAGCCAGAGCCATATGGACTGTGGTTGCACTATTTTCCTGGGTGGTTCTCCATGTTCCATTTATAACATATGATCTTGTTATCAACATAGCATCATCTTTCACCAAAGTTATCATGATCAACATTCATCATTTTGTAAAGATTCATTTGAATCATCCCAAGTATAACAACTAAGCATTTCTACCCAAAACATTTATTTAAAAGGGTTGTTCAAGGTAAAGGGGATAAAAATCTAGTCATGTCCTTAAAAAGGTGATTTTCCCATCAATTTTGCGTAACAACATTAAATGTAAATTTTAGTTATCATGTAAGTTGTGTGGGACAAAATAGAATATGCAGGGGAGGAAATCCACTTGCCTTCCTTGCTTAAACACTGGGGTTCTTCTTCTTCAAAAACTTGCTCTTGATCCACTCAACTGGCTGTTCACTTGAAACCGGCACGATGTCTACGAGCACACATGAATACATTCAATAAATAAAACAATACACCAAGCATGAAAAGCTTAGAAAGAGGACAAGGTTTGACTCTAGGACCGCGAACGCAAAAACACTCGGAACTATCGGGAGATTTGGATTGTATCACACAAAGCTATGTGCTTGGTATATTTTAATTCAATAAAGATGTGCATATGTTATTTCAAAGAAATACCCTATTTATAATTAAGCAAGTTATTTTATATTTAAAAGATGATGTAAACTTAGTCCAATTTTATTTGTAAATATTCAAGTATTATTTATGCAAATTAAACATTTACTTCTAAAAGAAGCATGTAAAACATCTAAACGTTTATCTTTATATTTTGAGTTATACTAATCAAATTATAATTCAAAAACATATTTATATTCATATTAAACAAATTAACATTTAATTAAGAAAACTCGGGATATAGCCTATGTTGCTTTTATTTAGAAAGCAAATTGCATATACATTAATCAATTTAAGTTTGATTATGAAAACCGAGGTATATCTCTAGTTAGCTTTTTAATTGAAAGAAATATTTAATTAGTATTAATCATATTAACTTTCTTATGAAAACACGTGTTGAACTCTAATTAGATTTTAATTAGAAAAACATGTGTATAAGGATTTAATCATATTTAATATTTAAATAAATTATAAAACAAAGAACATGTTCAACATTGGTCCTAACACGTACTTTGAGTTGATACGAACCTAACGCAACTTGAAACGGTGGAAACGGAGCTAAAATGCAAAAGGTACGGCCAAAACAAGGTTCAGAGACCTTTTTGTGAACAAACTAGGCTTCCAGGGGCTTAATTGTAAGAAACCAGGAGCTAAAACATAATTACATATATAAATTGAAGGTTTATAATGTAAAAAGGCAAGGTTGGACCTCGGGTGGGAAAAACTAGGAAGATTAGGGGTTTAAATGCTAAAAACAGGACCTAACTGAAAGGATTCTTATAGGTGGAAGGGCATACTTGTGATATTAGAAACTACAGGGGCTTTTCTGCAAAAAGACCACGAACAGCTTGGGTTGACCGTTACGGTCAAGGTTGACTCGCGCGAGGGCTGCGATCTCAGCCGTTGATCGCGGATCGGTCGGCTGGCGGAAAACTAAGAAGATCAGTGGTCTATACGTAAAGAAAAGGACTTGTTTGCAAGAGTTTTCATTGGCAGAAGGATATGGTTGTGATATTAAAAACTTCAAGGGTTTTTTTGCAAAACGGCCGGTGATACGCGCGGTTGACCGGTACGCGACCCGGTTTGACCTGCACTGCGGGTCGATCTGGACCGTCCGTCGCGGATCTGACGGCGGCAGACGGACGAGCGGCGGTAGGGCACCGGAGACGGGCGGCGCACGGCGGCGCTTCGCTAGAAAACTCGCCGGAGATGGCCAAAATGGCCTCCCGGCCACCAAACTCGACGCGAGAAGCACCTACACGGAGCTGGGGAGAAGGCGAACCTATCCGAGGGAAAAGGGAGGCGGTTAGGGTTATGGGTGAAGGGCGCCACGACCGGCGGCGGACGGCGGCGGCGGGAACAAGGCCGGCGAGTTCGTGTGCGCGAGGAAAATGAAAACCGAGCGCATGGGAGGCGTCCTCACCTCGCTGCGATCCTCTAGGAAGACTCCATGGTGATGAAGAGGCAGCGGGGAAGGAGATCGACGCGCGGCGGCGGGACTCCAACGGCCTCCAAGCTCAAGCGGCGGCGCGCGCGTGAGAGGAGAGGGCGGAGCTCGGGTGAGGGAAAGGGGGCGCACAATGCTTTGGCTGTGGCTTTTAAAGGACGAGGAGAGGGAGTGAGAGCGGCAGCCGGGGTAATGGCCTTCAATGGCCATGGGGGCGGCCATTACTGGAAAAGGAGTGAAGGAGGAGGAAACGGAGGATAAACTGAAGGGGAGGTTAAGGAGGAGCGGCGATCGTGCTTCAATGCGCCTTGAAGGCCGGCTTGAAGGAGGGGGGAGACCGAGGGGCGCCAGGATTTGGCCGGCGGCCGTGCGGCTGTTGCAAAGCAGGGGAGCCGGAGGTGGGGGAAGGAGCTGCCAGGTGGGGCCGGGGCGTCAACTGCTGCAAGAGGGAGAAGGCGCGGGCCGCGGGAAGTTGGGCCGGACGAGAGGGAGTTGGGCCGTGGGAGAAAGAAAAGGGGAGGGGAAGCTGGGCCGGCGCGGAAGAGAGGCCCGGGAAGGGGAGAGGAGGGCCGGCAGCTTGGTGGGCTGGAAGGGAGAGAGAGGGTTTGGGGGGTTTTTCTTTCTTTTTTTTCTTCAAAACTCTTTCTTTTAAAACCCTTTCAAAACCTTAAACACTTCAAATCTTTTCAAGTCTTCAAATTATTTTAAAAAAACTTTTAAAACTTCACACAAACAACATAAACTATGCATTTCAAAATATGATGCACAAGCACTTGTTGTTTCTAAAATTATTCAAAATGATATTTAAATATTTTAGAGCCAAATTTATTTGATAAATTATTTATTTCCTTAGAAAATTAAATCTAAAACACCATGTTGCTTATATTTATTTGGTGATGGAATTTAGGGTGTTACAAATCAGCATGTCCAGGAAGTATGTTTATTATTCTGAGTTGGTTTAGTACTATTTTCAATTGAATTGAATTTGCGCTTAGGGATTCCGAAGAACATGCGTTTTGCAGTACCGTATTGGTCTCAAACTTTTTCTAAGACTTGCTGATGTCTCATGGGAAGGACTCACCAAGTTTAAGATTTTTCTGAATTGGTTTAGTACTTTTTTCAATTTAATTGATTTTCCACGCAACATCACCAGGTAATTAAACATTGACCTGAGTCCACCCTTGAAAAGATCTGGAATGGTGTCAAATTTTGACACAAGGTCTCTTGTGACTTAGGAGACAAATCTTTGTGGAGGCTGATGCAGAATTCTTGTGTTTTCGGTGTGTAATTGACCATAATTTGTCTCACGCATCACTCAGAAAAATACAATAATACATTTAATTATCAGAAAAACCTAAGATCTTTCCTGAGGCTTTATTTTGAGAGTAGATGACAACAAAGAAATTTCAGACCATTTCGACATAGACGGAATCCACGTGCTTCACAAAGGTATATGGAACCTTCCACGGAACCAAGTGTGCACACTTAGGTTCTACATGCGCTTTGCGGTGCCGTATTGGTCTCAAACTTTTTCAAAGACTTTCAGATGCCCCGTGGGAAGGACTCACTAAGTTTGAGATTTTTTTGAGTTGGTTTAGTACTTTTTTCAATTTAATTGATTTTCCATGCAACATCACCCGATAATTAAACGTTGACTTGAGTCCACCCTTGAAAAGACCCGCATTGTTGTCAAACTTTGCCACAAGGTTATTTATCAGTCATTAGATTAATGATGCATAAACTGACTCAATTGAGTTTTTTAAAGTTATTTCAAATCAATTTACCATAGTTTTTCTTAAAAATTTGGACAATGAAAATTGTAAACGAAAATTAGAAGTAAATTGTTTCAACTCTTAAATTAATATATGCATAGAAAAGTAGATATTTTTTATTCTTAACTTAATATAATTTTGCATGACACAAATATTTAAACTTACAATTTTTTAAAGGTAGCAAAAAAAAAGAGGAAGGAAAAGATAAATATTAACTTCTCGTGCAAAATTGCACTTTAGTCCCGGGTGGTGTTACGACCCGAGACAAAAGGGGGGCTTTTCGTCTCGGGTGGTAACACCACCCGGGACTAAAGGGCGAAAATTTGCCTTTGGGGGGCTCCCGTGCGAAACTACCCTTTAGTCCCGGGTGGTGTTACCACCCGAGACAAAAGGTCTCCCTTTTGTCTCGGGTCGTAACACCACCCGTGACAAAAGGCCCTTTAGTCCCGGTTCGTATTACGACCCGAGACAAAAGGAGTGGTATATAAGGCACGTCTTGCCTTCCAGATCGGCACTTAGCCGCATTTCGCCCAAATCTCATTCTCGCCGTCTCCGTCGTCGTTCAGCCGCCGCCGCTGTCCTCCTCCCCAACGCGCCCCTCCCTGACGCGGAGCTCGTCCCCCACGCACCGTCCCTCTCCGACGTGACGCCCACCGCGCGCTCGCCCGCTGCTCTCGACCCCGACGACAACGCGCCGCCGCACGGCCCTCCCCAACGCACCCCTCCCCGACGTGCCACCCTCCGACGTGCCGCCCTCCCCACCGTGGCGCCGGCTGCCATCCTCATCCCCGACGTGCCCCTCCCTGACGCGCCGCTCGTCCCCGACGTGCCGTCCCTCCCCGACGTGGCGCCTCTCGCGCGCTGCTACCAGCCCCGACGACGACGCGCCGCCACACGGCCCTCCCGGACGCACCGCCCTCCCAAATGCGCCCCTCCCTGACACGCCACCCTCCGACGCGCCACCCTCCCCACCGCGGCGCCTGTTGATGCTCACTAACTCTTATTTTTATGCATCAACAATACATGAAAAAGGATCAAAAAGATAATTCAACATTAGTATAGGGCTTTGGACTAATGAATTCCACAAGTTTTGGTGAATTATATATTTTCAGGGACTATTCAGGAAAATACGAAAAGAATGAATTCTAGAAGGCTCCAGAAGACTCCCGAACTCAACCGACGTGGGCTCCAAGAAATTAAGCATCTAGAAGGGACAAGAGGCCCACACGCAAAGGTGTTGCCCAGCCGGGGCCCACCACAGGCCGATCGGCCCTGTGGTGGGGCCGACCGGTCCCCCCTGGCCGCCAACTCAGCCCTACTTCGAGAAGCTTCCTCCACCGCCTATGAGGATCAATCTAAACCACTTGTTTAGGTCGGTTTGATCCTACGGTGACGGATTACTCCTCCGGACTATATAAGCAGCCCCAGACCCCCCTGGGAGAGGCATCTCATTATCATCCATTAAGGAGATCATTATCAGATCAAGACGCCAAGGCAGGAGAAGAAGAGGATACACAAGAGATAGGATAGCTACTTCATAGTTCAAGATCTAGTTCTTAGATCAAGAACCTAGTTCTAGATAGAGAGTCAGATTCGAGTAGAGTTGAGTTTTGCTCCAATTCAGATCTGTAAGTCATCAAGATTCAGTTCTTACATTGTTTCCCAATGACTATGTGCTACTTCAATATTATGTGTGCAATTGCTAAGTTCTTACTTTGTTCTAGTAGTATATTTGATATAGTCATAATTAATGATGAGTGCACACACTTATTCGTAGAGCTCCTAGTATATTATGCGCATATGCTATAGGTAGTAGAAAATATGTAAGCATGGTGCTTAGATATAATTTACTTGTAGATTCACCTTATACTCCGGGTCGTGTGGTAGATCGTAGGTGTGACAGACCTATTGAGTCCTTTGCAGTCCACCCCCCCTGAGTATAAGACTAGTCGAACAATGATTCTTGGGAGGATCAAGTTTTGTCCTTGATCTTCTTGGGTAATCTTCGGGGTGCTCACCTTTATCCATGGCTATGCTATATGTGATCATATGCTACATTAGAATAGATGAATAACTAAGTCTTTGTATGTTGTATAGAATTGTGTCTCTTAAGTAAATCCAAGTCTAATCTAGCTAGGAAGTAGTATGTTCTATGCTCCACGTGTTCCTCTGCCTGTCTAAATTATCATTACTTTATCATTTGGCTTACCCCTGTTAAAGTATGTGCCATTCCATCAAAGTCTCATAAAGTAGACTATTGCCATCCCTAGTCAACTGTTACATCCATTCTATCTTCCCTGTGGATACGATATTTTAAAACCCATCACCCCGGGTGAAATGCTCACCGGTATCCGTGCGCTTGCGGATTATCTATCATAATATTTCTGTAGGCTTAATAAATACCAACCAGCATTTCTGACGCTATTATCAGGAATGGATTCTAAATCCATTCTCTTGTAGTTGCGTTAAGAAATGTCAACAAGCATTTCTGACGCCGTTGCCGGGGAAGATTGGATGGCTACCTTTTAAAAATCGATGGCTAGATACTTTATGATGACATTGTAATTTGGCACCTCTGCTTAAACAGAATTACCCTTGTTTGTTTTTGTCTATCTTATTTGAAGGGTATTAACAGGTTTGATTGTGATTCACCACACTTCGATCATTTGAGTCAAATCGACCAAGGAAGCTTTACACCAAGTTCCTGAAGCCATGGCTGAGAAGACGTTGCTTGAGTTTTCTACTCCAAGCATCAATAACATCCGCACTGGACCAACACTTCAAATCAACCATGAGTTCGAGCTCAAGCCTAGCCTCATCAACATGGTGCAAGCTAATCCATTTAGTGGAAAGGTACATGAAGATGCACACGCTCATCTCCAAAACTTTCTGGAGAAAGGCACCACCATCTCCATCAAGAACATTCCAAAGGACACGATCCTACTCCGCTTATTCCCATTTTCACTAACGGGAAGGGCAAGGCAATGGTTCTACTCCAATGAAATCAACACATGGGAGGAATGTTCTACAACCTTCCTATCAAAGTTTTTCCCCACAGGCAAAACCAATGCTTTACATAGAAAAATCACCAACTTCTAGCAGTAGAAAGGCGAGTCAATTCCAGAGGTATGGGAACGTTTGCAAGAATATATATCAGATTGTCCTCATCATGGAATAAAAGAATGGATGCTCTTACAAAGCTTTTACCATGGACTAAACCAAAAAGCGACTGAGCGTCTAGATGCCACTGCTGGAGGATCATTCTTGTCACTCACTCCGGAACAAGCCGATATACTTATGAAGAAGATCTCAGAAAATCAAGGCTGGACCCAGAAGAACACCCAACACTGTCATCAGAGTGAAGAAGTACAAGAAGATGAAGAATTAAAAGCAGTATCAGCTGGTATGGATGTGCTGTTGAACCGGCTTGAGGAAGGAGCCTACTTCAAAAAGGATCGACAAGCTTTACAAGACTCTATGAATGCTTCAAGAAATTTAAGCTTGGTGGTCCACAAGTCAGCACCAACCCAAGAAAAAGACCTACAACCCCGATCGACTTACGCAGGTAAGTATCCAGGTAATAATTTCAAGCAACCTTCATTACGGGAGTTAATTGAAGAACAGGATAAAATAAACAATAATCTCTCTAAGAAGCTTGTTGCTAATGATAAGATTCTAGATGACATAAATGTTAAAATGGATAGTTTTTCCGCAATCTTAAAAGATCAAGCTATCTTTAATGCTAAACTAGAATCAAAGTTATCAAAATTGTCTGTTGTTGCGCCTGTTACCACTAACCCTGAGTAGGTATTTAATGGCCGAACAAGGGGTGGGAAGCAAACAACTGATCCAAAGGGCCCAGTAAGACCGTCGGCTAGAACACCTACAACACCTGCAACATCTGCAGCACCCGTAGCACCAGCCGAAGCTCCAGAAGAGAAGGATAATGACGTAGAAGAAGTTGTGCAAGAAGAACAAGACCCAACAAGACAAGATTTCAACGACACCAACTTCCTACCATATCCAAGAAGAATGAGAAAACCTCAAGTTGATGATCAATTCGGGAAATTCATAGAGGTAATCCAGAAGCTTTATGTCAACATACCTTTGTTGGATGCCATGCAAGTTCCGACATATGCTAAGTATATCCGAGATATCCTGAATAAGAAGAGACCTTTCCCAACTACGGAGATCATCAAGTTGACCGAAGAATGTAGTGCGGCAATCCTGAACACATCACCCATCAAGAAAAAGGATCTAGGATGCCCCACTATAGAATGCTCCATTGGAAATCAATACTTCAACAATGCACTCTGTGATCTTGGAGTAAGTGTCAGTGTGATGCCCAAGGTTGTTTTCGACAAGCTCAAGCACACTACCTTGGTTCCAACATCAATGTGTTTACAATTAGCAGATCAATCAATTCGCTACCCATCAGGAATCGTCGAGAATGTTCTAGTGAAAATTCGAGAGTTCTTGGTGCCAGTTGATTTCGTGGTATTGGATATGCACCCAGACTCCAGGGTTTCACTAATTCTCGGGCAACCATTCCTGAGCACCGCCAATGCACGCATCAATGTAGGCGGAGGAGAGATCACATTCGAGATCAATGGAAAGGAAGAGAAGTTTGCCTTCAAACCCAGACCAGAGCTCAGCATCAACGCGAACATGATCGATCAAGAGAAGATATCACCAGAAGGACCATTATCTCCGAAGACGGAGGATGCACCTGAATATTAGAAGATTTGAAAGTCCCATTCGAGGACTCAAACTACGAACCCGCGCCGAAGGTAACTGGTAAAAACACAAAAATATATTTTCTGCATTTCCATATTTACTACAGTAAATACTTTTTCACGCCCCATGGTAAATAATTTTTACGGTGTGTCAAAACCCATATAATAATTTTTTGTGGCGGTATAAAAATATTTTTACTTTCATATTTTTGCTGTTGCATTTTCATGATTTTACCCTTACGCATGGGACCCACATGCCATAGGGATACACATCAAATCATCACTTTCTTCCACCTTATCTTATCATCCACCAGCCTCATTTATTCCCACTCAAAAGCCACTTATTCTGGTGGTGGATTGCAGCAAGAATTGGACGGAGGAGAGGGCACCCGAGTGGGGCCCACGTGGGACCGACCGGCCCCACCACAGGGCCGACCGGCTTCCCCCCTCGGCCCTATAAAAGCGGCCACCTCCCTCCTAATTCTTCACACATTAACAAGTTTAGAAAACTTCCTTTCAAGTTTCAGTAGTGCTGCCACAAGAGTAAGGAGGTTTAGGGAGAGAGTAAGGAGGAGAAAGCCAAGGATACTTTTGCTCTAAAAACTTTCACATACACCCTTGTGTGGAAATCCTTAGACACCATGTTTGGGAGATTCCTTGGACGCACTCGCTCCAGGACTAACTCCCAACGATCAATGAGTGTTGACTCGTAGGAGTCCCCCTCACCCATCTCAAATCCCTCACCTTCAGCATCACCATCACAACGGAAAATCCTAACCAGTGATGTTCATCTTCACATAAGGAGAGGAGAGGAGAAGGAGAGGTACGATAAGTTGAAGAAACGCACTTTTGTCCTCACACCCATGTTCAACGAGGAGTTCATGCAGGAAACAGGTATGAATACCGAGTTTGCCCAAATGTTCCTTTTGCTAGGATGGACTTCCTTTTACAACACTTCTGAACGGGGTTCCCGTCTCCTCACACTAGAATTTCTGTGCACCTTAAAAACCACTGAGGACGGAGTAACCTTCCGGCTCTTCCATCAAGAATACACTTTGTCTTGGAGGAGGTTAAGCGATGCCTTGGGGTTTGCACAGGGTTGCACTTTAGACTTTGACACAAGACTTGAAGATTTTGATAAGCTGCACCTTTGGGCAGACATTTCAGGAAGAGAGAATGCACACAGGCCACGCACTAATGAAATTCAGCATCCCACTCTCCGTTTCTTTCATAAGTGGATAAGCTTTGTTTTCTTTCCACGAAATGATAACGTCAGCGTGAGGGTGTCGGACATGCAACTCTTATATGCTGCCCTGAAAAGAAAAGCTGTTTCTCCTGTTAAGATGCTGGTAGAGCACTGGCTTTCACTCCCTAACCTAGTTGGAGATATGAGCTGCACCTCTCTGATCACTCGCATAGCCAATGATTTAGGCATCCTCGGAGATGCCACCATCATCAACATTGACACTCCTAGAGAGGTCATCGGCTACGAGTATTTCCGCCAAGGAAGATGGGTCAAAAGGATCCAAGGACAGCTGCACTATGTTTGCAATAAAGACACAATCCCGTTACCTAACCCGGGGTTGGGTATATATTCTGTGCAATCTTTCTTGATCAACTTTCAGGCACAACCAGTTCAGCAGCAACCTTCGCGAACGTCGGCACGAGCTTCATCATCAAACTACACCGGAGCTGACCAACCCTCTGAAGAAGCCGCTTATCAATCGTATGAAGGTCCAGTACCATCATATCCTCGCCGCCCATACCAAGGAGGAGATTTACCGCCTCGAGGACCAAGTGATTTTAGAAGACAGGAATTCGGGAGTGGCAGGTTTCACGCATCATCTTCAAATTTTGTACCTGCCCGTAACTCCTTTTCAGGATTCGACCATCAGCGCACTGCAACATTCCGCCAAGGTGTCCATGACAACATGAGGATGCAAATGAGCACCCAGAATACCCACACCGACATGCTACTCCAACAACAACAATGGATGAACCAGGCGGGACAGCAACTGGAAGACATACAAGAAACCACAGATTCGAACGCTGAACTACTGGCGAACACGCTCCGCCAGTGGAGGATGTAGGACCAAGCAGCTTGGGGGAGGAGTGCACCTGAGGTAAGTATCATTTACCTACTTATATGTTTTTGTTTAAGGTTTGTTTAGTTTTATAAGTTTAAAATAATAATAAAATAAATAAATGATTTCCCTTGCTTAAAAATAAATAAGAACTAGAGAAGTATGCTTAATGAACATGATAGACAAATGCTCTTCAATGCTTAATACCTAGACTACCATCTTTAAATTCTCCCAAGACATGGATACAATTGTTTAGATTTTAAAACATGCTTTGAGTTTGAGATTCTTGTGGGAGCAATTTCCTGATCTAAGTCTAGGTGATTGATTGATATGATTTAATTAAGTTGAGCTGTTGTTTATCTTGTTCAAAGTGACACTAAATTCTGGAGATTTACTTTTTAAAAATCATAAAATTTTTGCATGACGAGTCTCCTGTATGACACAGAACTTTATGTCCTGTTAAAAAAAAAGAGAAGAACCTTATTGAAAATATGCTCAGAGTGTTCCAGTTATATATCTCTCTATGCTTTCAAGAGACTTGGGCATGACATAAAAAAAGAGAAGAAGAGAAAAGAGAAAAAGAAAAGAGAGGAAAAAGTGAGATGAGAGAGGGAGAGAAATGAACAAGTGTTCTACTAGGCGAGAAGGGCCTACCTCCCTAAAAGAATAAAATTATTAGAGATGAATAATGGACACAAGTCCGAGGGCGAGAAGAGTCCACATCTCTAAGGAGAGAGAAAAATGGACAAAAGTCCGGGGCGAGTAGGGCCCACCTCTCCAAATGTCATGTAACCCAAGGTTCTCTTAAAATTATTGCTAAAGAGAGAGATATATTTCAGGAACAGAAGAAGCAAAAGCAGGCTAAGGTTGAAAGTTTTATTATATCATCACTGTCAAATGTCATACAGGAATACTCTGAGTTTTATCTTGAAAATCTTTTGCAAAACTCTAGAATTATAGTGAAACTAAAGAACTTGAGACATGGTGCTTGACTTAATTATTCTATCTCTCAACTGCTCAAGACCCAAGTACAGATAAAAGCCCCATGTTCTCAAGCAGATACAAGTAGGTTTAAAAGTCTGTGTTTTCATCCTACCTTGGAAGAGATTTTAATTTGGTAACAATGAGTCTTGCTAGGGACTAGCAAGAGGTAAGCTTGGGGGAGTTTGTTGATGCTCACTAACTCTTATTTTTATGCATCAACAATACATGAAAAAGGATCAAAAAGATAATTCAACATTAGTATAGGGCTTTGGAATAATGAATTCCACAAGTTTTGGTGAATTATATATTTTCAGGGACTATTCAGGAAAATACGAAAAGAATGAATTCTAGAAGGCTCCAGAAGACTCCCGAACTCAACCGACGTGGGCCCCAAGAAATTAAGCATCTAGAATGAGTCATTTGTGCTTTACTAAGGTGAAGTTCTAGCATCCGTGGGGTCTCCAAGTATCATATCCAAGCCTTAACCGAGGGAAGCAATGCAACTCATTGATATATTATGATTGGCGATATGGAGTGACTTAAGGATCTAAGTGTGCATTTCTATGCTATATGGAAAGATCTTAAGTCACTAGCTCAAGTATGGATGTGCTCAAGACATTGGTTAAAGTTGAAAGCCCTCAAGTGGAAATTGATCAAGTATGGCAAGATTGAAGACATTCAAGCTCAAGAGGTTGACAAGGTGTTTGTTTATTTATCTTGAGTATAGGTATGTCGTACTATCAAGAGGGATGCAACTTTCGGTTTGTGACCAAGTCAAGTGCTCTTAGAAAACCTTTGTGACAAATAGCCTTGAGAGCCTTATAGTGTGCTAACACCCCCTACTAACCTAACCTGGGACACTTCATCTCTTTGGTGATGTGTTAGTGTTATAGAAAGGGTTTTGGGGGTGTCTCGGGCCTCACCAGCCTGACTGGTGAGAGGCACCAGTCTGACCGGTGCGACTAGGCCCAACGGCTAGTTTTTCAAACACCGGTCTAACCGGTGAGGAGCACCAGTCTGACCGGTGCTGCCCGACAACTAACGGCTAGTTTTATTTGTTGAGTGGTATAAGTACCCCAAGCCTTTCTCTTTGGAGGGCTGCTGTTCTTGGTGAACTTGCTAAGCTTCCAGGTCATTTCTTTGAAGCCTAAAGCCTTAGTGGCTCTCCCCAACCTCTCTCTTTGTGAGATTTGTGGATTCAAGTCATATCTTTGAGTTGGGTTGAGAGAGTGAGATCTAGAGAGCCTTTGTGAGCTAACAAGAGCATTCCCATAGCTTGAGCACTTGAGCACTTGAGATTCGCGTCTACAAGCATTGAAGCATTTGTAACTCTTGGAGGTTTGCCTCCTAGACGGCTAGGCGTCGTCGGCTAGCTCCCAAGTTGTGGTGAGTAGTGGCAAGTTTGTGAGGGCTGTGATCTTGCCTCTTCATGGAAAAGATCGCTTTAGTGGAATCGAGGAAAGTGGTTGAAAGAGACCCGGCTTGTTGTGGGAAGAGTTAGTTGAGAACTCGAATCCCTTACAAGCTCCTCAATGGAGACGTAGCTTCCTGAGTGGAAGTGAACTTCGAGAAACAAATTCTTGCGTCTCATTGTGGTTTGCCTCTCCAAGTTGTTTTCTAGCAGATTTGATTTTGCTTCTGCTTCGATCTACTTGGGTGTGCTATTTGCGTGTGCAGGGATCATTACCCTGCTTGAGATCATCTATCAAGGCCACTCACCAAGTTTGGTTCGTGCTAGAAGTCAAGTGAAACTTGAATCTGTTTTTGCAGGTGCTCCGTGCTCCACCGGTCTGACCGGTGAAGGCCAACGGTCTGACCGGGGCCCTCCTGTGAAGGAAAGCCAACACCGGCCTGACCTGTGAGGCACACTAGTATGACCGGTGATGCCTGGCAGTTCAAGTTTGCAGGGAAGAAAAGTTTAATTTTGTCGTCCACCTATTCACCCCCCTCTAGGCGACATCAAGGTCCTTTCAATTGGTATCAGAGCTGAGTGCTCTGATTCGAGCTTAACCGCTTGGAGTTTGACGATGTCGACAACTCGTGAGGTACCTTTTGAGCCTCTAGCTCTAGATGGCTTAAACTATGCTTCTTGGTCAATTCATGTACTCAATTGTATTAGGACCATGGGTCCACTTGCCGAGAAGGTTGTTATTACTAGTATTCTACCTCCTCACCTTAGGGAAAACAAAATTGACTTGTCAAAATCATCCCTAGAGGACTTAGAGTATTGGCAATGCAACTCTCGAGTATTTAACTACATTTGTAGTACTTTGAGTATTGGTGTGCAGGAATTTATCTATGAAAAAATTGAAATTGATGCACACACCATTTGGGAAATGCTTTGAGAAGAATATGAAAAGCCCAAATGGATTGATCAAGAGCAAACCATGGAGAAGGCACTTGAGGAGTGCTCAAAATCTTCATTCAACAACATTGAGACTCAAGTGTCACTTCCTAAGCAAGGAGAAGGCCAAAGAAGCAACGACACTATTGACAGTTGAAACAAGTGTCGCGTTTCGATCCGCAAGCGTACGGATCACATGTTGCCTTCTTCACTCGGGGATGACCCAAGATATCGAACCGTGGATCGGAAGCAAACTACCTAGGGTTTACCATCTAATCTATTGAACTAACCTACATGAAGTGTTGATCGCATAAAGATTTAACATACAAGCATGAAAGGATGTATGGATCACATTCACTAGCCAGAAAGATACACGACCCAAGGTAACCCTAGCCTACCATCTTCTAGTTGCAGCTCTGGCCAAGATGAAAACCAATCTAAACTCAAACCATGATAAGGAGTAACCCTTACACGTTTGCTCGGTGCTTTCCCTTCCTTCGTACTGTCACTACACGAAGGTAAACACAACCGAACGACTATACGTCCGTGGACTACTACGAGATATCCGCAAGACAAAGACTAATCACCACGATTAGATCTATTCCTACTCACATATGAATAAGCACAACTCGTAGTAGATCAAAGTAAGGATAATGTATGATTTATATCACCATCGAATGTTGAATGTACAAATGCCTTGAAGAATTCAAGGCATAGCTCCGGAACTCCACCATGGCTTCACCACACAGGGCCAACCATGGAGGCTAGGGCATGGCCTAGGCCATCTCCTAGGCAATACGAGGACTAGCAGCGGCCGTCGGCTCCCTTCGGCATGTCTCCTTCGATTTGGTGTCTCTCTGATGAATGGATTGGATTCAGCCCCTCCCTTGGACGTCCAAGGGGTTGTATTTATGCCTTGGGGAGCCTTGGGGCGTGCTCCCCCTTGCCTTGCACGAGATCTTGCTTAGGAGTTAAGCAAACTTGGTTTCCATAAAATCAGCCTCGCCCAGATTTTCCTGATTCGCAACCCTTCCTTGCCGGCACCTTATCTCCTACGTACAGACTCCAAATAATACAAATTTGGTATCTAGATTGTGTGCCACGAAATTATCTCCAACTTTTTTATTCATTGGTTTCCTTGGAAACGAAGATAAGATCCCAAAATGGCCTCGGAAGATAATCTATCTGATTTCGGACTTATCTGCGCAGCAAGTATTTCGGGGGCCATATCTCCTAGCTCCTTGACCCGAATTGATCCTCTCATATGTCCAAATCGAAGCTCTCGTCGAGACCCACAACTTTGGTATTCAAACTTTTGCCATCAGAGGCCGTTTAAGTCTCCAAATCTGCATCGAAAGATCATGCTGTTCTGGGCTGCGCGAATATCTCTCGGGCTGAGTTGATCTCGTGGGTAAACCTCCAAGTCTCAAGGGCCTGGGCCCTCTGGTCCACTTCAGGCCTGCCATCCTTCACGCGGCTTTTCTTGCAATTTTGACATTTTGTATCTTCGCATATGGGCTTTAGACGTCATTATCCCCGCGATCAAGATAAGGGGTCTTGTCGCGTGAACTCCCGCATCTTCTGTTTAGGTCCTCAGAGTTTCACGGCTTCATACTTTGATCCTCGGGTCATTTGGAGTCATGTTCACTTCGTGTCTTGATTTGTGCCGGGCTTCGTGATCTTCTCATAAAGTGCTTGATGAACTCTACCCGGAAGTCCTCATTTAAGCGCTTAAATCCTGCGTAAACAATCATACTCCAAAAACCACATGCAAGTGCGAACTTGTTACATCATTAGTATGCCTAGTCGTGGGTTAGTTATAATTTAAAGCTCAAACCAAAGTGTAACAAGTGCTCTTAGTTGACGAAAATCGACCGTCAACAGACACTGTCCCTCTACAGGGACCGGTCAGACCGGTGAGTCTCACCAGTCAGACCAGTGCCAGCAGAGGCACCAACATTTGCTTGATGGCCAAGAAGGAAAAGAAGAAGACCAAGGGAGGAAAGATTGAGACGAATGAAGCTTCAAGATCCTTGACTAAGGAACTTGAGGCTCTCAAATCCGAGAATGCCTCTTTGGTTTGTAAGTATGATTCACTCGCTAGGCAATATGATAAAGTTATCAAATCCTTTGCTTGCGTAGCTGCAGTGGATCAAGAAAATGAAATGCTTGAAGAAAAATTAGGGAAGCTCACTAGTGAGCATATGGCTCTACAAGCAAAGAACAAGGAACTTGAGTGTTCTCTTGAGAAGCTTGTAGACTCTTATGCAATACTAGAGATAGCTCATGAGGTTGTGCTTTCATCCGTAAAATCTATGCAACCTCTATCTCACACATGCTGACAAGTTTAAATTGATTTGTCTTGCACTAATAATTGTTTCTCTCAAGCAAGCCAATCTAGCATTGAGCATGTACTTGTAGAATCTTGTGATGACCTCATTGCCAAAGAAAATGATGAACTCAAGCAAGAGGTCGAAAAGCTTAAAAGAAACTTGTATGTGCTGAAAGGGAAGAGTCAAGTGCAACCTTCTCAAGATAACCGTGAAGACATGGTGAAGAAGCTTGAGAAGGGATCAACTGTCACTAGCTCAACTTCTCAACAACATATCAAGACCCATAAGAACAAGATTCAAGAAAAGAGTAAAGTTGGGCATGACAAGTCTTTTCATGGCCCAACCAAGCACAAGGTACAAGAAACACTCTCCAAGAAGACGAGAAGCTCAAACAAGTGGAGAGTGTGCTACAAGTACAGAGAGAAGGGACACTTTGCCGAAGCTAGCCAAAATGCTGTAGCAAATAGTAGCACTGACCGTGACCGGTCAGACCGGTGCCGGCCAGGTCAGCCACTCCTCCAAGCAACAAGGCAAGAAAGACCCCTTCCCCAAGAACAAGGCTCAAAAGCAAGCAAAGACAAGAAAAGGTAAAGTCTAGCAAGGACAAAGTCCGTCTTTGCTATACTTGTCGTCAAAAGGGTCACTTGGGCAAGGATTGTCCAAATGGTAACATTCCTAAATCAAACCTTTTCCATTATGATTTCAATAAGCTTAGGGAAGATAAAAATAGTACTTATGCTACAAGAGTGGTTAATTCACCTCAAAATAGCATAAGAGCCATTTAGGTCTCTAAGCACCTTGTGACTGACCCTGTAGGACCCAACAAGTGTTGGGTACCAAAGAATGCTTCTTGAGCTTGCAGGAACCTAGAGATGCATTGAACACATGGCTAGGTGAAAAGAAATCCTTAGATGATGTGACCATGTTGAAGGCTTTAGAGTTGAAATCCTTAAATTCAATAGCATCTCGGTAACTGGTTCTTAATTGTGTGTCTAAGTCACTCTCAGTTCTTTGTGAACACTCATGTGTCCCAAGTCTTGAACTAGTGGGGCATGAGGAAGTGACTTTGACAATTTTTATGAAATTTACCCTCTCATTCCATTCGATGCTTTTAATGGCTCTCTAGTAGAGCAAATGCCTTGCCTCATATACATGTACAAAATTGTGATATGTTCACCAAATCTCAAAGCAAGGCAAACAAGATCATCAAGGGTGATGGAATAGCTGTCACCGGTCTGACCGGTGGCACGCACCGGTCTGACCGGTGATGAGCTTGTTCCGGCTGGTGCCGGGTGACCCGACCCAAAGGTCCGGGTGACCTGATATGTCTCTGTATCCCGCCGGCTGACCCGGACCCTATATCCGGATAACCCGACCCACAATCGAGGCTGAGCCAGCATCCACTGGTCTGATCGGTGGGTCCGACCGGCCTGACCGGTGTGCACAAGATGCCTCAAAATTATTAGAGGACATCCTCTTGGTGATCATGAGTAAATGGTATGAGTACCCTGACACATTTCAATAATTTTATCATTTATGTGTCATGACCAAGTATGTGAATTAGCCACTCCATATTCTTAATTGAATAATGTGTAATGATCGAGAAATTCAAAATATCTCTATGCACTAATTAAGGGGGAGCTCATTTCATTACTTGTGTCATTTGTGGGACTAACAATTTCTTCTAGTGATCTTGTAGTCTCATGAATCCGTGCACCTTAAGCAAGCTCTTAGTAATCACTTTTCTCAAGAATTCAAGTAAGAGCTAGCAACTACTAAAATAGAAAATATGCACGAACAAAATGGCCTAAGGCAAAGGTATGTTCTCCTAATATCCTTTATTTATTGTAATGCATCTAGGCCATAATACCATGCTAGTGTGCCTTCTTTAGCATGTAATTGCTTCAAATGAACTTTGTGTGCCTCTCCAGATATTTGGTTGATACCTTTGCGTTCACTCAACTTTATGTCTTGTAGTCAAAGGTATGAGTTAAATATGCTAGAACGGCTATTTGTTTGAAGTGGATACATGCACTTTGTGTTATAGGATAGATTTTCGAAAAATCAACTAGCATGTGTAGGAAGTGTGAAATTTGAAAAATATTTGGTTCTTGGTCTTTGTGACTTGATCAACTTATTTGTGACTATTGTTCTCCATGATTGATTGATGGCTAGTCACAAATGAGAAGATTTTCTCAACTCCATAATAATCTCTTTATGTATCTCTCTCACTTGGAAGAATCAAGTTTATCAAATAGAATTGGATTATTCTATATTCCTCTAAGAGCAGTGAAAAGTAAGGATCAAAATCTTACAAAATCAGATCAATGTCTATCTCAGGGGAGCACCGGTCTGACTGGTGGAGTGCTATAGCCACATCCTCTCTCTCTTTTGGATCCTAAGTGGAAAGAAATGGGTTTATCAGTTATCAGGTGAAGTTTTCAGAGGCAAAATCTCAAGAACAGGAAGGATGGCACGGAACTTCCGAGCCAAGGGTGGCACTACCGATAAGGGATCTCTGTTTGAATTTTCAAAAACTTCGGAACTACTGGCCCTGGATTGGAACTACCGATATGGCCCGCTGGTTGAACCAAAGGGGGTCATCGGTCTGACCGGTGGCGCCCGGTAGACACCCGTGGGTGCACAGTAAAAGAATATCTACTTTTACCCTCCTTCATCTCTCTCCTCTATCATTTCACCTGCCTTCTTCCCCATTCACCCCGTGGCAACCTCTCTCCACCTCTCTTCCTCCTCCAAGCACCTCCCATGGAGACCTAGGGTTTCAACCAAGGAAAACCACATCTCCTCCGTGGAAAAGAACCCCCTAGGGCTGCTGAGGAAGGATCTAAGGCGGCTCATTGGTTTCAAATCGAGTTCTTCTCTCCAAAGGTATCTAAAACTTTCTTTTGCCCGATCTCTCTACTCCTTTGGAAGTTTAAGGATTCCTTTGGTAGAACATCTCCTAGCAACTTATAGAAGACATACCTATAGATCCATAACGTTTCATTGGATACATTGTGAGGATTCAAAATTTGGGGGTGGACGGCTCTCACCGGTCTGACCGGTGAGCGCACCGATCTGACCGGTGCGGCCCATCCAACCCTAAATTTTGTTTTCTTCGTGTCTTTGACCATTATCTATCTAGGAATGTCTCTTATTCATCTTTGATCATATCAAATCTGTTCAGGCTGCTAAGATTGACAGTTAGGGCCATTGGCTCTGTTCTGGTGGGCACCGGTCTGACCAGTGGCCCCTACCGGTCTTACCGGTGACGTCCAGAGCAGACCTAGTTGCTCGAAACTGAGTTTTTCGATTTCAAATCCTTTTCAATCTCTATCCTGGTGTCTTACACATTCCTGTCATCTCTTTTGTGACCCAGGACAATAGCTATGCCAAGAGTTAAGGAAGGAGCTAAAAAGAGAAGAGAGGAGGTGATTGCTCGAAGAGCGATCACTCCAGGTTCCTTGCCTGGAGCCAGTGGTAGTGATGCTGAGAGGACTTTGAGACCCTGTGCATCTCAAGAAAGGACTGAGAATGTTGTTGGTGGTTCCCAAGAGGCAAGCAGTGATGATGATGTTGAGGATGAGACTTACACTGAGGCTCTTGATCGCCCTCATGGCAAGGGGCCAGCCAACCTGGATGAAGATGAGTACATTGGTGAGGGTGAGGATGATGACACAGGGGGCCGAGAGCGAGATGAGGATGACGATCCTATGGATGAGGATGCGGCTGATGATGACGATGATGACAGTGGTCATGGTGGGCTAAGGATCAATAAGCCCATATACATGTTCCCCAAGAAAGCAGAAAATTTTCTTGGTTTAGGGAAAACAAAGAAGTTAAAGAAGCTAAGGGAAGTTCTTCGGCACCTCCACCACCTCCTCTATTTGATTCAGCAGGGACTTCTCATCAGGTTGATGCTCCAGAAGCTCCTGAGGCTCCTGAGGATTGGGCTAGTCGCATATCTACCGACATTTTTGGTTGGACCTATCCTCAGCCTCCTCCCCCTCCACCACAGGGTATGATTGATACTTCTCTAGATCCTTATCTAAAATGGAACCTTCCCAAGATTTCTTTTCTTACATCTCCTATGTATTGCCTCACTTATCTCTAAAATAGGGGATGGATCCGGATGGTCGACTTGGGACTGATCAGCTGCAGCTACACCTTCTCCAGGCCCTTCTTGGGTGCTTGATGACAAAGGGGGAGAAGATTGGATTGAAAGCTAACAGTTTCAGTAGCTAGTGCAGCAGGGCAGTGGTCACCGGTCTGACCGGTGGCTTGCACCGGTCTAACCGGTGCCGGCTGATGAGAGCAGCCGTGTAATAAAAGTTGGAATTATGTTTCTTTGTGGACTTGAGAACTTTGTATGAGTGCTCGTATGTGTGTTGAACTCATTTATGTAATATTAAGTGACCTTATGCTAGATTGTGATGCATGATATGTATGATGAATTGTTTGTGTTGGCTACATGGGGTATGGTGATCTAAACCGGCTTGCAACCCCGGTCTGATTGCACTAGCCCAGATAGCATGCACGGTTTTTTCGCTTTGTGCACTGACTGGACCTGACCGGTCTGACCGGTCGGGGTCACCGGTCTGACCGGTGGCCATCCAGTCTGTGTCCTGGATGGGCCTAACCGGTCTGACCGGTCAGTGTCACCGGTCCGACCGGTGGCGCCCAACCAGCACACTTGGTGTTTCGCTTTGTGCTTAACTTGTCATATGCATCACACATTTTATTTTGTTACTCACACATGTTGCACTCCACTGATTCTAAGATATAGGGGGAGCTCTCATGCGTTTCTCTCAAATTTGTGCTTTTGGCATTTGAGGCCAAATTTTTGAAATTCAATTCAAAGCACAAATTAAGGGGGAGCTCTAGCTATATCTAAGAATTAAAATGTGCTTTAACGATATATTTGTAAGCTTTAATCGAGTTGTCATCAATCACCAAAAGGGGGAGATTGAAAGTGCATCTAGGCCCCTAAGTGGATTTTGGTGAATTGAATGACGAAACGATTAAAGGTCTGACATATTTGTCTAAGATTGTGAGCAGGTTTTATTTACATATTCATGAGTTATTGTTGGGACATATATTGGTGAATGAATATTATATGGCTCACATTGGAGAAGACAAATATATGTGTGATCCTAAGGCATAGTGGAAAATATCAAGCAACAAAGGAAGATAAATATCGGAAATAGTTTGAGAAGGTCAATTCATTGTCACCGGTACATATAGTAGCTTGATTAAAGTACAGGGATCATAGGAAGAGAAGATGGTAATTCTCTCTAATTAAAATGCAAGGCTTCATGTGGTAAATGAAAGAGGACACAAGGATGAGTATAGATTTTATGGTCCTTAATTGGAAGCTTGCATATTCGTTGTCAATCAAGAACAAGAATTTGAAGCGGGATTTCAAATGAAGACTAATTATGAATGAAGCAATGCCTAACTCAACGTGGATTGGGTAAGTGATGAAGAGATCAACCGAGATGACTAGGGTGAGGGATTAAGCAATCTTTGGGGTCCTGGTTAGGCCGTCATTTGTGCTTTACTAAGGTGAAGTTCTAGCATCCGTGGGGTCTCCAAGTATCATATCCAAGCCTTAACCGAGGGAAGCAATGCAACTCATTGATATATTATGATTGGCGATATGGAGTGACTTAAGGATCTAAGTGTGCATTTCTATGCTATATGGAAAGATCTTAAGTCACTAGCTCAAGTATGGATGTGCTCAAGACATTGGTTAAAGTTGAAAGCCCTCAAGTGGAAATTGATCAAGTATGGCAAGATTGAAGACATTCAAGCTCAAGAGGTTGACAAGGTGTTTGTTTATTTATCTTGAGTATAGGTATGTCGTACTATCAAGAGGGATGCAACTTTCGGTCAAGTGCTCTTAGAAAACCTTTGTGACAAATAGCCTTGAGAGCCTTATAGTGTGCTAACACCCCCTACTAACCTAACCTGGGACACTTCATCTCTTTGGTGATGTGTTAGTGTTATAGAAAGGGTTTTGGGGGTGTCTCGGGCCTCACCAGCCTGACTGGTGAGAGGCACCAGTCTGACCGGTGCGACTAGGCCCAACGGCTAGTTTTTCAAACACCGGTCTAACCGGTGAGGAGCACCGGTCTGACCGGTGCTGCCCGACAACTAACGGCTAGTTTTATTTGTTGAGTGGTATAAGTACCCCAAGCCTTTCTCTTTGGAGGGCTGCTGTTCTTGGTGAACTTGCTAAGCTTCCAGGTCATTTCTTTGAAGCCTAAAGCCTTAGTGGCTCTCCCCAACCTCTCTCTTTGTGAGATTTGTGGATTCAAGTCATATCTTTGAGTTGGGTTGAGAGAGTGAGATCTAGAGAGCCTTTGTGAGCTAACAAGAGCATTCCCATAGCTTGAGCACTTGAGATTCGCGTCTACAAGCATTGAAGCATTTGTTACTCTTGGAGGTTTGCCTCCTAGACGGCTAGGCGTCGCCGGCTAGCTCCCAAGTTGTGGTGAGCAGTGGCAAGTTTGTGAGGGCTGTGATCTTGCCTCTTCGTGGAAAAGATCGTCTTAGTGGAATCGAGGAAAGTGGTTGAAAGAGACCCGGCTTGTTGTGGGAAGAGTTAGTTGAGAAGTCGAATCCCTTACAAACTCCTCAACAGAGATGTAGCTTCCTGAGTGGAAGTGAACATCGGGAAACAAATTCTTCCGTCTCATTGTGGTTTGCCTCTCTAAGTTGTTTTTAGCATATTTGATTTTGCTTCCGCTTCGGTCTACTTGGGTGTGCTATTTGCGTGTGCAGGGATCATTACCCTGCTTGAGATCATGTACCAAGGTCACTCACCAAGTTTGGTTCGTGCTAGAAGTCAAGAGAAACTTGAATCTGTTTTTGCAGGTGCGCTATGCTCCACCGGTTTGACCGGTGAAGGCCAACGGTCTGACCGGTGAAGGCCAACGGTCTGACCGGTGCCCTCCTGTGAAGCAAAGCCAGCACCGGCCTGACCAGTGAGGCACACCGGTCTGACCGGTGATGCCTGACAGTTCAAGTTTGCGGGGAAGAAAAGTTTCATCTGGTCATCCGTCTATTCACCCCCCTCTACTCGACATCAAGGTCCTTTCAGCGTGTGGCGACGGCCGGCCGGGGTGGTTTTGTCTTGCTGCCGCAAGCCCGTGTAATGCTTGCGTCATCAAGGATTTTTAAATTAGTTTTAATTGTATTTGATTTAGTTTATCAATTGAAATGTATTTATGTATAGTTATAATAATTTCCTAGATAGCCATAGAAAATGTAGAAATCATTGATATGCACAGAAAATTTAAAAATCATAGGAATGCATAGAAAATTTAATTAAAAATCATATATGTTTGTGTATATATAGTCATACATGTAAATTCTTATTTGTGTATATGAGTTCTTAAAATTGTTTTATAATACACATTTCATAGTTCTGAACCCGACAATTGCCGCATCGACTCGAACAAGTGACTCTCCGTCACCTCCCCGCCATTCTCCAACTACGCCCACACGTCACCGCTAGAACAAGTTAGTACAAATATTTCGACTTAGTTTAATGGAAAATTCTTGTTTGTTCTCTAAATTCATAGAAAAATGTTATTTATTCCAGAAATTCATAGAAAATTCTTGTTTATTCTAGGAATTCAGAGAAAATTGTTGTTTATTTCAGAAATTCCTAGAAAATTGTTGTTTATTGCAGAAATTCATAAAAAATTCTTATTTATTCTAGAAATTCATTGAAAATTGTTGTTTATTCTAGAAATTCAAAGAAAATTGATGTTTATTCTAGGAATTCAAAGAAAATTGTTGTTTATTCCAGAAATTTCTAAAAATTCTTATTTATCCTAGGAATTCTTAAAAAATGTTATTTATTGCAGAAATTCTTGGAAAATTATTGTTTATTCTAGAAATTCATTGAAAATTATTGTTTATTTAATAAATTTGTAGAAAACTCTTGTTTATTCCAAAAATTCATAGAAAATTCATGTTTATTCTAGGAAATCATAGAAAATTGTTGTTTATTCTAGAAATTCTTAGAAAATTCTTGTTTATTCTAGAAATTCATAGAAAATTGATGTTTATTGCAGAAATTCATAGCAAATTCTTGTTTATTCCAGAAATTCATAGAAAATTCATGTTTATTTTAGGAATTCGTAGAAAATTGTTGTTTATTCTAGAAATTCATAGAAAATTCTTTTTTATTCTAGAAATTCATAGAAAACTCATGTTTCTTTCGGTAATCCATAGAAAATTCTTGTTTATTCTAGGTATTCATAGAAAATTCTTGTTTATTCTAGAAATTCATAGAAAATTCTTATTTATTCTATAAATTCATAGAAAATTTTATTTATTCTAAAAATTCATAGATAATTTATGTTTATTGCAGAAATTTGTATAGTTGAGATGGATGACAACAATGATAGCCTTATGGAAGAGATTATTGCTAGTGGTACAAATACGATTCCAACCTACACCACCGAGGAGTGTAGTCAGGCGGACATGTTCTTGAACATACCTCCGACCGAGGAAGACGCCGCCCGCGTCGAGGACCTAGCAGAAAATAATGAAGACCGTGCAGAAAACAATGAGGACATTATTATGAATGATAATATGCAATGTTCCAACGAGGTATATATATATATTATGCATTAAGTTCATCATTATTAATTCTCTAACCTCAATTCTTACATAATTAATTAAATAATGAATCTGCAACTTGTATGCTTCATGCTCAACATCAAAAAAGACTAAGAGAGGGCGTACACAAGTACTCACCAGCCATGTGATGTATCATATCACAGAAGTGTGAGAGGTTGGCCAACCATGTGCTCCAAAAAAGATCAAAGACATGTATGTGTCGCAACGCGGGGCCATTGTAAAGGACAAAGTGCCCATCAGCTACAGAGAATAGAAGGGAAAATGAGATAATCCACACATGGTTCCAGACTTAGTGAAAATTTTGTTGTGGAATGAAATCCTAAAACACTTCACACTTCCTCAAGGCGTCCAACCAAATGATGTGAAGCGTCGGACTCTCGCGAGGATGGCAACTCAATTTCAGAAGTTCAAGCAGCAGATGGATAAAGATTATATCAAGAAGAATCAAACTCCAAATTGGATTGAATATCCCAATTTAAAAGAACACTGGACGTCCTTTGTGGATTACAAGAAAAGTGAAGATTCCGCCAAGGCGAGTGAACGAGTGAAGAAAAGTTGTGATAAGAAGGGGCACGACCATCATCTTGGTTGAGGTGGTTACGCACTTGCAATGCCCAAGTGGCAGAATATGGAAGAAGACCTTCTCGCACAAGGTACCATACCAGCGGTCTATGAGTGGCCCAAGCGAGTGACGAATTGGTATTATGCTCATGGAGGCAGAATTAACTCTGAAGATGGTACCCTTGAATTCCCACCCTCGTTATGAGAGGCGGCACTCGAGATATTGAAAATAATTGAAGATGTCAAAGCGGGGAGATTGAATGTTGACAGAGAGATGGATGAGCTCACTATAGCGCTCGGGAATCCAAAACACCCAGGACGTTGTAGGGGCTACGGGGTGGTACTGTGGAAATTTGCTTTCAAGGGAGACATTGCCACCTATAGAAGCCGCAGAAGAAGAAGAGAGCGCGAAGAGGAGGAACGGCGCCAAACAGTGGAGCAAAGACTTAAAGAACATGAAGAAAGTATGGAGGTAGAGATTGAACAGCGAGTGGCCACCACTGTAAATGAGATGGCCCATTCTGGAGGACTGCACCAAGTATAAGTGGATCCTTCCGCCCACAAAAGCAGTTGTGCTTCCACAGAGGTCCTCGAAGAGCAAAGGGCAATAGAAGGAGTTCAAGTGGACGACAACCAATGGTACCCTGTGGATGACCTCTGTCGGTGCACCCCATGTGAGCTGTACAAGCCATTCGGCAACATCACAATGAAGGTATAATTCATGCTATGAGCTAGCAACTGATGCATGACTTAAAAATTTCTTAACAGACAATCACAATGACGGTATAATTCATGCTAATAACTTCATTATTTCTCTACATATATATAGGTGGCGGACAGAAGTGCTTTTGCGCATTTTCATGGACAGACAAGCCACAACATGTCGATTGCACCTGGCTACGCCTCAGTTAGTGTGGAGAAGATTTGTAATCATGATTTTGAAGAGTTAGAGCTAGAGATCTCAGGAGGTGATGGGGAAAAGACACTTAAGGATGTGCTTTGTGGTATCATATTATGGCCTAAACGTTACATCATAATCCCCGTGAACGAGGGGTCAATCCCTCCGAGAGATCCCCTGGAGCCTCCACTATCATCTCCGGGGTCGTCATCACTACCTTCAAGATCACCTCGCTCACCGTCTCCACAAGAATCATTCAATCCGGAAGAAGCGAGCTCCAGTGATCACGATGATGACATCCCTCCCAAATCACCTCCCAACGCGCCGTAGAGGTACCGATCACAATCATCTCGCAAGTCAGTGCAACTACCAAAGAAAAAACAACCGAAGAAGAAAAACCCCGAGCCAAGGAAGCTACCATGGGAGATGACAGAAGAAGAAAATGACATGATTTGTGCACAACAAGTCAAGAATTGGTTCGACAAAGTGAAAGCAGAAGGTCGACATAGGCGGCTCGAGGAGAAAAAAATGAAGGTCATCCGCAGAGACTCAAGGCTTTCATACACGAGAAGGAAGAAAGGAAGAGAAGGGTAGAGTTGAAAACAGACTATGACCGTACAGTGGACAAGTCTTATGCAAAGACGAGACGACGAGGGTCGCCAAATAGTTGCATCGAGCAAATACCTATGTCGACGTCGGCGACTGGCACAAACAAGAACAAGGAGAAGCAAACAAATGCATCGACGAGCAATCCGACTGATTTTGTTGCCTCAGGCCTCAATGCAGAGGAACAAGCTCTTGCAAATATGCCTACAGAAGAACTGGCTCAAGTCATTAGTTTTGTTGAAGACACAAGGATGCCTGTTGGTGCTATTCTCGACATTCAAAACCTACCAGCGGATCAAAATTTTGTACCTAGATGGTGCTTTCAACCAGGAAAAGCTTTAGTCAGGCTAGAATTGGTAAAGAACCTCCCAACTAAGATGCGCAGATTTCATGAATGGTACATGAAGAAGTCATCAGGAGGCCTGGAGATGTTTGGTATGCTTGTGAGGCCTGAAGATTTTGCCCTTGTAAGCGAGAAGGTGGTCTGGCTGGAATTCAAAGATATTTATGAAGTTTACCACCTAGACGCTCTGAATATCGATCTTAGGATGGCCTGGTGTCTGTAAGTGGCATATTTTCGTATGTTTATTAATAAATTTATTACGTCTGCCGATCTACTAATTAACATTTGTCTTTCATTTTCTGTAGCCTGCAACTTACTGAGATGCGATGAAAGGGTTATTCAAATGTTGGTTTCATGGACGCATCAAAAGTTAACCAATCTGAGGTCAAGAACCAACCAAAAACAACAATCGACACAATTTATAGGACCTTGTCTGAGTTTCATTACAAGAATTGTTACAACTTCAAGTAAGTGCGATTGTCATCTAATTATCCTTGTTAATTCTATTTAGTCAATTCTAATCTTTATGAGCATGCATACAGGTTCCACTGGATTCTACTGATAATCGGTGTGACAACAACAACATCATGGTGTTTGATTCGTTGAGAAAAGACCCCTCACAATACCCAGACCTTCAAAATTTGTTTCAAGAGTAATAATTTTATCTAAGTCGTTTTCTTTAATGCAATATATATACACCTGCGTGTAACTACTCCTACTAACTATTTTCCACCTCCACTAGTGCTAACGAGTTGGGAACGTGACCCGTTAAGAGGCTAACCGAATTCTCGGCTGCATCCTGCATGCGTGCGTTTGATCCAACTAATCAAGTGCATGCCTTCCGTTTGATAGGGTTGGCAGTTACATCTGAAGTTTGACTTTTTTTGTCGGTCATCAGTTGTTTCTTTGAACGCATACTCCGTATACTATATATATATTCTTTGTCATTGCTGTATACATTAGGTGAAAAAAGTGCACGGATGCATATATACTTAAAAAAATTATTAGTGTATGGGCCTGTTTGCTGGCCAGCCACAGCTGGCCACGCCACGCACACGCGCGCCACAAGCTGTGGCGGGCTTTTCCAGCGCCACACAAAGCCACAGCTTCCGCAGTTGCCTGTAGCGTGGCGGCACTGTTGCATGGCGCGGTGAGTGTGGCGGTGGCGAACTGTGGCCAGCAACCAAACACTCCCTATGTCTTTCTTTTGGAATACTATGTATTATCGAGAAAGTTTGTTAGTATGTCTACATACTTTTTTGACGTCTGAGTATATGTACATACTTTTTTTTTAAAATAAATCATTGTATCAGTATTAATGCACACACGTTAATTAACTGGGGAGTACATATAAGTCTGCTGAAAAGTATCATTACATACTGCTGATCGTTTCTCCAAAAAAAAAAGAGCAGTATCAATGCATATATACAATTCTGCTGAAAAGTATCAGTACATACTACTGATCGTTTCTCTAAAAAAGGGCAGTACCAATGCATACAAGACTTGATGCCTGTCTCAAGCATGTGGATTTCTTTACTTCTTAAAATTCTTCACTGAAATCTGAAAGGCAGTAGTCATCAATTATGTTGGAGAACTGATAAGATTCACTTCCGTCATGGTTCGAAATTAATTGATAGTAAATCTGTGACAAAACACGAAGACAATCTGAATTTCCGAATTAAAATTGATCTAGTCTGGAAAAAAGTATAAAGTGATACTCCAATTTTTAAAAAGTATCAAGTGATACTCAGAAACAAATACATAAAGTATGAAGTGATACTCCAATGTTTTTAAAAGTGCTAGCGGATAGCTGACCAAGAATTTTGGGAGATGTGTTGTAGTTTTGTAGAGGTACCTCGCCATCTGCTGAAGTAGGCGTCATCAGTTTACAAACATGCCGTGGTTAATCACAGTCAGGCTCGCGTGGGGCAGAGTGTATCGGCTGCCGTTCCATCAGGCTTCTGGACGTACCACTACCGGATTCGAAGTCTCTACCGAGAGCCCCAATCCTCTCGGCAGAGGTTCTTTTCCTCTCGGCAGCCTCTGCCGAGAGGAAGATCTTGGCAGAGGCCACTCGGCAGACTCCAACCGACAAAGGCTCCTTTGCCGAGAGCCATGCCAGATCCTCTCGGCGCACATGTGCCGAGAGCACAGATGGCTCTCGGCAGAGAGAATTTCACAAAACAAAAAAAAAGAAAACCCGCCGGCCAGCGGGCCCACCGACCGGCCACCCTGACCCCGCCGCCGCCACCACCACCACCACCTGCACTGCCGCCACCACCACCACCGTCGCCGCCAGCACCGCCCGCTGCCAGCACCACCACTCGTCGCCGCCGCTCCACAACCACCACCACCTCAGCCAGCCCGCCGGCACCACCACCACCACCACAGCCAGCCGCCGCCGCCACCACCACAGCCAGCCCGCCGCCACCACACACACACACACACACAGAGGGCTGCCCTACCTCCTTCCGGATCTCGTCAGCGGCCGCTGGATCCGCCACCGCGCCACCGGATCTCGTCACGGGCTGCCGGATCCGCCACCGCGAGGAGGATGCACGCTGCCGCCGGGACGAGGGAGGAGGCCGCGTCCGCCGCCACGCCGGATCCGCCGCCACTCCGGGAGGACGCCGTCGCTGCCCGCCGGATCCGGTCGCCGGATCCGCCGCCCGCCGTCGTTGCCACGCCTCTCTCCCCGTCGATGCTCCCCACTACCAGTGAGGGGCGACCGGAGGGGAAAGAGGAGGGGCAGCAAAGGGCGCAGGGAGAAGGGACGGAGGAGGGAGAGGTGGCCGGAGAGGAGGGGGAGAGGTGGACGGCGGGGAGGGAGGAGGGAGAGGAGGTCGGAGAGGAGGGGGAGAGGTGGATGACAGAGGAGGGGGGCGGGCGCGCCGGCGTTGGGGGAGAGGAGTGGGGCGCGGGCGGGGATAGGAGAGGAGGCAGAGGAGGGGGTGCGGCAGGGGGAGGTGGAGGAGGGGGCTAGGGTTAGGTTTAGGGGGGTGGCCGGTGGGTTTTTATACACGGGAGAGGGGGGCTGGTGGGCCGATTTGGGCTGCCTCTGCCAAGAGCAAATAATCCGGCTCTCGGCAGAGACAATTTTACTCAAAATTAATTTTTAAAATAGCAAAAAGTAGGGAAAATTTTCCAAAAGTTAACATGATACCAGTTATATTGTATATTACTTATAAAAAAGTTTTTGGAGTCAAACTCAAATTTGAATTTCTCTAAGACTCCAAACCTAGTGGTATTAGTTCAAATTCTTAGAAACTTTCTGAGAGATGTTCCAGTTTCTAAATAGCGTACATGTCCATGTGTTCAAAACATTCTCAATTTTTTTTCACAACCTCCTCATATGATATCATGAGGACTTGACAAATTTCGTGATTTTCAAACTTCATTTGAATTTTATATAATTTTTTAACCGTTCTACCTCACGATCTTCATCATGATAGGAGAACCAAATGTTGGAAATTAAGCTTCATTTCATGTACATGGTCTTAGAGATGTCTCATGAACATGAATATCATTTTTTCACCAACTTTACTCTATGATTTCATGCACTTGTAGTTCATATCGGACGTATGCGAAAAACTACCTAGAAAGAAGTAAAATTGTTAAATATACTAAACAAAGTTAAAATTGTGCCAAATTTGAGCAAAAGTTTTGTATAAGTGTATGTTGAAGATAGAAAAAATTTGGAGGCAAGAAAGTGATTTTTTTAAAAATTTCTTTGCCGAGAGCCTAATAAATAGCTCTCGGCAAAGAATTTCTTTGCCGAGAGCTTTTTTTTCTTTACCGAAAGCTTTTTTTCTTTGCCGAGAGCTTTTTATATTGCTCTCGGCAAAGATTCTTTACCGAGAGTTTTTTATTTTAGATCTCGGCAAAGATTTTTTCTCTCGGCGAATGCTCGCATTCCGGTAGTGTACGATAGGATCAGCCAAAAAAACATCTCAATCTGCAGCCGTAATGAATGTTGGTCAATAAGACAAAATTAATTCCCATAATTTCAGATCCTTGAAATTGATCACTGACCTCGTTAACCTCGCAAAAAAAACAGATCGCTTGCACTGCAGACATCGGCAGCCCATCCGTCTACGAGGGTTTCGCAGGGTATGACGGAGGAAGAGCCGGATGGCCCTATCAAGAAGAGGCCGTCGTTTGCGAGAAAATTGCAAATTTGGATCTCCAAACATCGTGCCTCGCAGGTTTGTCATTTCTAACGTAGTTTTCGTAAAAATGGGTCTCGAAATGTTGGTCTCTTGTAAATCATGTCCTTAATTGTATTTCTCTTTTTTTCTAATCAAAATACATGTATTTTGATATTTTCTAATTGAAATGACACTTTTGCCCCTGTATTTTTTTTACGAAGACGCACGATTCGCTAATCAAATTGTTTCGCATCCTCCTGCGACTCCTGTGACGGAACCCTAGAGCCGCAGCAATGACCAACCGCGTGCGCCCGTCGCCGTGCTGCCCTACGCTGCTCATCCACCACGTTGTGCCACCCGAAGCCGAGCCAACCGACGCCGCGCCACCCGTCATCGACGGCTAGCCGGCTAGGGCGTGGCCGCGCCCCTCGTCACCGACCTCCGCGCCGCATCTCCCCACCGGCCAGGGACCCTCCGTGCCGCTCGTCGCCGCCGACCAGGGTGCCTCCGCGCCGCTCGTCCGGCCCTAACGAGCCAGCCACGGTCGGCCACCTGCAGGCCTGCCAGCAAGTCAGAGCCGGCCGCATGGAGGTCGGCCAGCCAGGCACTGGTGGAAAAACAGCTTTCCGTCCCCGGTGGGAGAGGCTTTAAGTCTCTAAAGCCCACCCGGGACGAAAAGGGAGAGACAAAAGGCCCCCCCTTTGTCACCGGGTGGGCAACCGTGAATAAAGGGTGCCCTTTATTCCCGGGTGGTAGCCCCGCCCGGGACAAAAGGGGAGGGCCAGCAGCGCCTGTGCGCCACCCCTTTAGTCCTGGGTGGTAGCCCCGCCCGGGACAAAAGAGGAGGCACACCAGCGCCTGTGCGCCACCCCTTTAGTCCCGGGTGGTATAAAGACCCCGCTGTGAATTTTTTTTGTTTCATTTCAAATTGTTCTAATAATGTTATACACGTATATTCTCACGTATTTGGGTGTAATTTACGTATACGTATAAATGTTTACACTAATTATACGTGTCTACTATACGTACTATATGAAGAGAATAAACTTATAAATAAATATATACACACATTATATTACGTCGAAAGCATAGCATATATTATTTTCTGAAAGTAGTATATATATATATACATCAAAATACCGTTTCATACTAATTCTAGTCTAAAGTTCCACCGGAGGTGCTAATTAATATTTATCAATTCGATGACCGTCATAGTGATTTCTGCCTTGTGGATTAATGACCTGGTCCATTATGAATCCGCAGAGACCTTCTTGAATCGCCAAGAGTCGGTCCTTCTCAATGATTGCGTCCCTAATCATATTGTTCTGCAATATGCAAATAATTTAATATATTACACACAAGAATTAAATATATAAGCGGTTAGAAAAAAAGTATTATTAATTGATTTAAAATAATACTTACAGTATAATCTGACGGGTTTGCCTCGCAGAAATTGTGGATGAACTCACACACATAGTATGCACATAAATGTGTCCCTGGTTCCTGTCTCATACACTAAATTGAAGAAGATAATTATGAAAAATTAGTGTTATGCATTTTTAATTTGCCCAATCTGAAGTTGTTATTTGGTTTACGTACCGGAAAATTTGTAGTGAAGTTTATTCTATGTTTCCATTGTCCAGGGTTGACAGCCTTGAATTTTTCCCAAGCTCTGGCAGAAAATAATGAAAGTTAGAGCTAGATAGTGTCAGTAAAAGCACACTATTGCATAAAAGGGAACGTATGGATAGAATTATTACTCTTGAAACATATCTTGAAGGTCCAAGTATTTGTCCGAATCTCTTCTCAACGAATCAAAGACAAGGATGTTGCTTCTGTTGACATCAATTATGAGAAGAATCCAGTGGAAATTGTATATACATAGAAGTTCAAAAGATTAGAACTAAATAATGTTAACTAAGATAATTAGAAATGCGAACCCTTAGCAATTAAGATGGTAATCACACTTACTCGAAGTTGTAAGGTAGAAGTATCAAATCCTTGTAATGCAATTCACACAAGATCCTTACGATTGTTTTGAATGTTGTTTCTGGTTGCTTCTTTACTTGATCTTGATTAACTAAAGATGGGTCCATGAAACCTATTCGTTGGTAACCATTCTTCCCCATGTTATGCATTTTCAGGCTACAGAAAATGAAAGACAAAGTTAATAATTAGAGTATTCATAAATTTGTTAATTAGGGTATGTATTGCACCGTCACTTACAGGCACCAGGCCATGACAAGATCGGTATTCAAGGAGTCAAGATGGTAAATTTCATAAATATCCTTGAATCGCAGCCAGGACAACTTCTCGCATTCACCAGCAAAATCTCCCAGTTTAACAAGCATGCCAATCATCTCCAGGCCCGCCTTAGACGTCTTCATGTAGAAGTCATGCAATCTGCGCATCTGAGTAGGGAGTTTCTTCACCAACTCAGGCCTGACAAAAGATTTCCCATGCTCGTAGCGCCATCTAGGTACGAAGTTTGGGTCCCGAGGTGGTGATTCGTGGCCGAGAACATATTCTAGTGGCATCCCTGTTGCTTCTTGCATTGCAATGACCGCCGCTAGTTGTTCTGCGTCCATAACTGCAAGAGCTCGTTCAGTTGCAGTGAGGCCGGAGGCGACGTAAGTCTGTACTCCCGACGTCGACGCTTCTGTTGCCTTCTTCGTTGAAGGCTCTTTCGCTGACGTCGACGTTTGTGTTGCCTTCTTCATTGAAGGCTCTTTCGCCGACGTCGACGTTTGTGTTGCCTTCTTCGTTGAAGGCTCTTTCATCGACGTCGATGCTTGTGTTGCCTTCTTCTTCTTCCTATAATCCTGTGGCACCGTCGACCCCGGTACTTGGTCGATGTAACTATTTGGTGACCCTCATTGTCTCTTCTTCTTCATGGACTTGTGCAGCGACCGGTCATAATCACTTAGTAGGGGTTTTATAATTTCTTGTCTCTTTTCTGCTTCCTTCTTCTCTATGAAAGCTTTGAGTTTCTGCGGACGATTTTTATTCTTTTCTGCTTCCATTTCATTGAGCCGTTTTTGTTTAGCAGCCTCTTTATTCCCTTCAATCCACGCCTTGAGTTGCTTATCACACTCCGCCTTATTTTCTGATGCTGTGATGTCATATGGCAGCTTCCTTTTAACAGGCAGCTTTTTCCCTTTCTTCTTCGGGGGATCTGGATTTGGCACGGGCATAGACGCGGTAGATTTTGATCGGGACCGACTCTTGGCAGGCTTTGGTGAAGGCTGCTTTGGTGGTGATTGATGCTTCAGTGGTGATTGCTGACGATCGTCATCGCTCGCGGCAGAAGAATTCCCTCGTTGTGGAGACGGTGAGCTCCAATCATTGGGCGACGACCGGCCCGGTGACGGCCCGGGAGATGGTGCATGCTGCTCGGCAACACTCAGAGGGATCGTTGACGGCCCGGGAGATAGTGGCTGCTGCTCGGCAACACTCGGAGGGATCGGTGGCGGCATGTTAGGTATTATGATGTAACGTTTGGGCCACAATATGATACTGTGAAGCGCATCACGGAGTGTCCTTTCCCCGTCACCTCCTTGGATGTCTAGCTCTATGTTGCTAAACTTTGGGTCAGCAATCTCCTCCAAACCAACTGAGTTGTAGCCAGCTGGAATCTCCATGCCGTGGCTTGTACGTCCTGGGAGATGTGCTAAAGCCATTCCGTACGCCACCTATATATATGTAGAGAAATGATGAAGTTATTAAATGCCTGAGACATGCATCAAAGGTTGAGATAATTGCACGTATAATTTGGTTTATATATACCTTCATTGTGATGTTGCCGATCGGCTTGTGCAGCTCACATGCGGTGCGCTGACAGAGTTCATCCACAGGGTACCGTTCATTGTCCTCTACTTGAACTTCTACTTGGTTTGCCGCCCTTTGTTCTTCGGGGGCCTCTGTGGAAGCACATCTGCTTTTGCGAGCGGAAGGGCTAATGACGGGATCCACCGGTGCTTGGGGCAGTGCTCCGGCAGGGGTGATCTGAGCTACCGTGGCGGCCACTCGTCGTTCAATCTCTGCATTCATACGATCTTCTTGATCTTTAAGTATCTGCTCCATCATTTCACGCCACCGCCCCTCTTCTCGCTCCCTTCTTCTTTTGCGGCTTCTGTAGGTGTCGGCACTTCCCTTGAAAGCATACTTCCACGGGACTACCCCGTAGCCCCTGCAACGTCCTGGGTGTTCCGGATTCCCAAGCGCCAAAGTGAGCTCATCCATGTCTCTGTCAGGAACCAATCTGCCCGCTTTGATGTCTTCATTCTTTTTGATTATCTCATGTGCCGCCTCCTGTAACGTGGGTGGGAATACGAGGGAACCATCATCAGGGTTCAATCTTCCACCGCGGGCATAATACCAATTCTTCAATCGTTCTTCCCAGTCAATGACCGCTGGTACGATACCTTTGTTGAGGAGGTCTTGTTCAATCTTCCGCCACTTGGGTGTTGCAACTGCGTAACCACCGCGACCAAGACGATGCGCGTAATCCGTCTTCTTACTGGCACTTATCTGAGCTCGTGCGCTCTTGTTGGCGAATTCTACACTATTCTTGTAATCCACAAAGGACTGCCAGTGATCCTTTAGCTTGGGATAATCATCAAAATTTGGAGTTCGTTTCTGCTTGATATAATCTCTGTGCAGCTGCTTCTTGAAACTCTGCAATTGAGTTGCCATCTTCGTGACAGTCCACTGCTTCACAAGGTTTGCGTTCACGCCCGGTGGAAGTGTGAAGTGTTTTAGGATATCATCCCATAATATATTCTTAAGTGAATCTGGAACCTCCCATGGATTATCTTCCCTTCCCTTCCATTCTCTATATGATATGGGCACGTTGTCCCTCACAATAGCACCACATTGGGACACAAACTGGTCCCTGACCTTCTTTGGTTCCCATGGCTGGCCAAGCTCGTTGACTTCAGTGATATGAAACTTCACGTCATGATCGACGATTACTTTTGTACGGCCTCTCTTAGTCTTTTTGCTTGTCGAGGTTGAAGTCTACAAGTTGCGGATTTGTTATTCACGCGGGGTTCCAGAATGATATATATACCTCGTTGTTAATGCATTTATGGACTTGTTAATGCATGATATATATACCTCGTTGGAACCTTCTGCATTAACTATGACAAGGTCTTCATTATTGTCCTCGGCGCGGCTGTCGATGTCCGCGGTGCGGGAGTCGATGTCCGCGGTGCGGGCGTCGATGTCCCCGGTTATGTTGAGGAACGCGTCCGCCTGGCTACGCTCCTCCTCGGTGAAGGTTGGACCCCAGCAATAAGGCTCTCCATCAGCCTCTCCTCGTCCTCATTGTGATCCACAACTAGAAATTTCTGAATACATAAATGAATTTCTGAGCACATCAATGATTTTCTGAACACATAAATGATTTTCTGAATACATAAATAAATTTCAGAATACATAAATGAATTTCTGAGCACATAAATGAATTTCTGAATACATAAATGATTTTCTGAGCACATAAATGATTTTCTGAGCACATAAATGATTTTCGGGCGAGAGTCGAGCGAGACTACCTAAGTGTCGGGCGGGAGTCGAGCGAGTCGAGCGAGAAAACCTAAGTGTCGGACGGGGTCGAGCGAGTCGGGAAAGAATCGAGCGTGTCGAGCGATACTACCTAATTGTCGGGCGAGCGAAAAAATTAAAATCTCTAAATACATATTTCATCTCTAAATACATTTCATCTCTAAATACATATTTCATCTCTAAATACATATTTCATCTCTAAATTCAAATCTAAAATCTCTAAATTCTCTAAATTCTCTAAATTCAATTCTAAAATCTCAAAATTCAATTCTAAAATCTCTAAATTCAATTCTCAGCACATAAATAAATTAAATGAAAACATAAAAAAAATGCTGACGTCAGCCATCAGGGGCTGACATCAGCAGTTCCCTCACCGGCGCAGCGACGGCGGGCTGAGGGGTCGACGGCCGGGCGGGCGGGCGCGGGGGAGACGGTGGCCGGGCGCGGACGACGTCGGCGGCCAGGCGCGGGGGAGACGGCGGCCGGGCGCGGCGGAGCGGGGTCAACGGGCGCGGTCGGGAGCGGCGGCGGTGGAGCGGGGGCGACGGTGGCCGGGAGCGGCAGCGGGGAAGACGACCGGGCGCGGCAGAGACGTCGACGGGCGTGGGGACGACGTCCGGGCGGGGTCGACGGGCGGCGTGTGGACGACGGCGGCCGGGAGCTCTGGTGGCGGAGAGGGCGCGGGGCCGGCCGGGAACGGGCAGGGACGGCGGGGTGCGACGGGGTCGACGACGGCGGGGTGCGAGCTTCGACGACGACGGAGGCAGGCGCGACGGAGGCTTCGACGACGACGGAGGCAGGGGCGACGGCGGGGAAGACGATGGCCGGAGTGTGAAGTGGAGGAGTTGGGGAAGAAGGGGTGGATCCGTGGGATTTATATCCCCCCCTCTAGTCCCGGGTCGTAATCAGACTCGGGAGCAAAGAGCCTTTAGTCCCGGGTCGTATCACCACCCTGGACTAAAGGCCCCTTTCGCGCGGGAGGGCGGCAAGGGCAAAATTTCGGCATTTTGTCTCGGGTGGTGTGACCACCCGAGACTAAAGGCCCCCCTTTAGTCTAGGGTCGTAACACCATCCGGGACTAAAGTGTAATTTTCGGCGGGAACTGTTTTTCCCCTCCCATTTCTTTTCTCATTTTCACATTCTATCTCTTTGAAATCAAAAAAAATAGTAACTTTTACTATTTTTTCCATGCAAAATTATATTTAGTTAAAATATAATAAACTGTACTTTGCTATGCAAAATTATATTTTAGAGTTGTAAACATTCACTTCCAATTTTCATTTGCAATATTGATGTGCATTCCCAATAAAATTCAATTAAACCGAGAAAAATAGTAAATTAATTCAGAAAAATCTCAAACTTAGTGGGTCAATCTCACATGACATATTCAAGCTTCATAAAAATTTTGAGACCGATACAACACTGCAAAGTGCATAGACTTCAGAATCGTTAAGACATTAGTGGTATAGACATGGTTCGATGAAAGGTTCTATATAGCTTTGTGAAGCACATGTACTCCATCTATGTCGAAGTGGTCTGAAATTTTTTTGGTTATCATTTACACTCAAAATTTTAGCTCACGCAAGATCTTAGATTTTTCTGATGACTAAATGTATTTTAGGTTTTTTCTTCGTGCTAAAGGAGCTAGAATATTGTGAATTACACATCAATAACTCAAGAATTATGATTCGACTTCCAGATAAATTAGACTCCTAAGGCACAAGAGAACTTGTGGCCAAGTTTGGCACCATTCTGGATCGTTTCAGGGGTGCTCCCAGCTCAACATTTAATTTCTAGGTGACGTCGCACGGAAATTCAATTAAACCGAAAAAATAGTAAATTAATTCAGAAAAATCTCAAACTTGGTGACATATTCAAGCTTCATAAAAATTTTGAGACCGATACACAATTGATTTGATCAATAATCATTACATTACGACATTAATCTCAAGCACGTAAGTACGGTGTCTCTTCACGTCCAAGCAATATGCTTGGGTCAACTTCGACAGCGAACGAAGGCATGCCATCAAACTGATCATAATCATCGGATTGATCTGTTTTGTCCTCGACTCCCACGATTACTCTTTTACCTGGAAGAACTATGTGACGCTTTGCCTCTTGTGGTCCTACTTCTTGGGGATTTTTATTCTTCGGTATGCTAGTCATATCCTTCACATAGAAAACCTGATGCACATCTTTGGCAAGCATGAATGGATCATCTTTGAACCCAATCTTGGTAAGGTCCACTATTGTCATTCCATATTCATCTTTCTTTACGCCATTCAGGTTTACCCATTGGCAAAAAAAAGAGGGACGTTCATCGCTCCGTACTCAAGCTCCGATGTCTCTTCTATGATACCATAATAGCAGGTCTTGCCCCCATCTTTTCCGATGACGTCCATACGGACACCACTATTTTGGTTTGTTCTTTTGCGATCTTGAGCTCTCGTGTAAAAATTGTAACCATTCATATCATAAGCTTGAAATCTTGTAATTGTGCTACAAGGTCCCCTGGCAAACAAAGCTAGTTGTGGATGAATCGTTGAGTTTCCGATTAGTTGTTCACTCAACCATGAGGGAAATGTTTCCAAGTGACGGTGTGCAATCCAGACTGGGGGTTTGGTTGGATTTTGAGAAGCAATAATCTACTCGTGTTCCATCCTATACGGAGTCACCAGTGATGATTGTTGCAGGACTGTTAGGTGTGCTTTATGGAACAAATCAGTATTATTGCTCAAACTTGATTTCCTTCTGGTGGTACCCTTTCCCTGTAGCCTCCCCTCGTGTCGTGATACTGGAAGCCCAATCGAGTCAATTGTGTCGACAAAATCAACACAAAACTCAATGACCTCCTCAGTTCCATATCCTTTAGCAATACTTCCTTCCGGACGGGCACGGTTAAGAACATATTTCTTGAGGATCGACATGAACCTCTCAAAAGGCCACATGTTGTGAAGGTATACTGGACCGAGAATAGTAATTTCTTTCACAAGGTGTACCAGGAGGTGCGTCATAACATCGAGGAAGGAAGGTGGAAATGCCAACTCAAAGCCGACAAGACATTGAACCGCATCATTCTGTAGCTTTCCTAGCTTGGCTGGATCGATTGCCTTCTGTGAAATTGCATTGAGAAATGCACAAAGCTTTATGACCAGTAATCGTACATTCTCTGATAGAACAGCCCTCAACGCAACTGGAAGCAACTGTGTCATCAACATGTGACAGTCGTGGGCCTTTAGATTTGTGAACTTCTTCTCTTTCATATTTATGATCCCCTTTAAATTCGACGAGTAGCCAGACGGAACCTTAATACTGTTCAGGCAATCAAACACGCTTTCCTTCTCTTTCTTGGTGAGAGTGTAACTAGCAGGACCATAGTAATCAACATCATCATCATCCTCTTCCGGATCAGTTTCATCATCACCCTCCCGCGGAACTTTGGGAATCTTATGAAATTCTTTCAGGTCCTCTCGTGCTTCATTGGTATCCTTCGGGTTACCGTAACAACCCATGAAGCCTAGCACATTCACGCAAAGATTCTTCGTAAGGTGCATCACGTCAATTGCGTGTCGGACCTCAAGGCTACGCCAATAAGGTAGCTCCCAAAATATAGATTTCTTCTTCCACATTGGTGCACGCCCGTTGGCGTCAGTTGGAACAGGTTCACTACCAGCACCCTTTCCAAAGACTACCCTTAGATCATTTACCATCTCAAATACGGCATCTCCATTAAAATGGGGTGGCTTCGTACGATGGTCAGCCTTCCCTTTCCAATGCATCACTTTCTTCCGTAAGGGGTGATTAGTTGGAAGGAAACAACGGTGACCATTATACACGACCTTCTTACAGTTTTTGAGATGAATACCTTGTGTTCTATGTAAACAGTGCGTGCATGCCCGATATCCCTTGTTTGTCTGCCCAGAAAGGTTACTTAGGGCAGGCCAATCGTTGATGGTTATGAACAACAATGCTCGTAGATCGAAGTTCTCTTGCCTATCCTCATCCCACACACGTACGCCCTCTTCCCTCCATAGCAGTAATAGTTCATCGACCAACGGTCTTAGGTACACATCAATGTTGTTGTCGGGTTGTTTTGGACCTTGGATGAGCACCGGCATCATAATGAACTTTCGCTTCATGCACATCCAACCAGGAAGGTTGAATATGCATAGGGTCACAGGCCAAGTGCTATGACCACTGCTAAACTCCCCGAATGGATTGAAACCATCTGTACTTAAACCAAACCTTATGTTCCTTTCCCCGTTCTCAGAAAATGTCTTGAATTCTCTATCAATCTTTCTCCACTGAGACCCATCAGCCGGATGTCTCAGCAGGTTGTCTTGCTTACGTTCCTCAGCGTGCCATCTCATCAACTTAGCATGTGCTTTGTTCTGGAACAAACGCTTCAAACGTGGTATTATAGGAAAATACCACATAACCTTCGCCGGAACTTTCTTCGTCTTGTCACGGTGCCCCTGGAGATCACCAGCATCTTCATCTCGCCGAATCTTATAACGTAGTGCTTTGCACACAGGACAAGCATCCAAATTCTCGTAATCCTTACCCCGATATAGGATGCAATCATTAGGGCATGCATGGAACTTCTGTACCTCCAACCCAAGAGGGCACACAGTCTGTTTTGCTTCATATGTGGTGGACGGTAATTCATTGTTCTCCGGAAGCTTGTCCTTCACAATTTTTAGCATCCCTTCAAATGCCTTATCAGACACACCATGTTTTGCCTTCCATTGCAGCATTTCTAGTGTAGTACCAAGCTTTTTGTGACCTGGCTTGCAATCTGGGTATAACGGTTTTCTGTGATCTTCGATCATACGTTGGAACTTTGCCTTTTCTTTTTCATTTTCACAGTCCCTTTGTGCATCCTGTAGAACCTGGCTGAGATCATCAGCAGGCCCGTCAGCATGTGCTGGTAACTCTTCTTCGTCGGCATCTTCCATTAAAGTATCTGCAAAAGCTTGACCTGCGGCCCAGTCCGGAATACCCTCCTCCTCTTCTTCGTCGTCTTCCATCACAACCCCTCTTTCACCGTGCTTGGTCCAAACCACATAGTTCAGCATGAATCCGTATTTCAACAAGTGGAGGTGAAGTGTGCCTGGGTCATGGTAGTCTCTTTTGTTTCTGCAATCGGAGCATGGACAACACATGAACCCACTCGCATCCTTGTTTTTTCGCCACTTCGAGAAAACCATGCATGCCGGTAATGTACTCCGCTGACCGTCTGTCGGTGTTGTACATCCATTGCCGGTTCATCTGCATCATATTAAGTGAAAAATATCCATGTTAATTCTAACAACACTAAAGTATAAAAAACAAAAAAAAATCCTAGTACAAATGAATTTCTATGTTAGTACAAATGATAACTACTTATTACTAAATCTAAAGTATACTAAAAACCTCATCTCTTAGCTCTTAAATCAAAATTTCTATTTTCTCCTTCTCTAAACCATAACACGAAATTTAAACACAACAAATGAATGGAGGATGAAGAATAATACCTTAGCAACACCTTGGAGGTGAGAAAACTCCACAAATTGATGACGAAAAATTTGGGCAGCACCTCCCTAGGTTTGAAGCGCCATAGAGCTTAGAGGAGCTTGCTTTTGAGCTCTCGGTGAAAAATGGTTGGGCAGGGGAAGAAGAAGGGAGCGTGCTGTCGATTTTGTATAGGGGAGGCCTTTTGTCCCGGTTGGTTTTACCAACCGGGACAAAAGGCCTCTGAAGGCCGGCCCCGCCAACCCTTTAGTCCCGGGTTGGTTTACCACCCGGGACTAAAGGCCGGCCCCAATTATTGCGGCCGTGGATGGCTGGCCTTTAGTCCCGGGTTGGATTACCAACCGGGACTAAAGGGTTGCCCCCCAGTGACCCTGTTATTTTTTTAGTTTAATATATATTAAGGTCTCCAAAATTTGTGATAAAGACTAATATTAAGGCTTAATCAATACTTTGGAGGTGAGAACCCTAATATTAAGGTTTCCAATAAATTAGTCACTGGCCTAACATCAATACTTAAGGTCTTAACAAAAAATATAAAAAAGTGCGTACATCAATACTTAATTAAGGTCTTACAAACATAAAAAGTTCATACATGAATACTTAAGGTACGGTCTTAACAAAGATAGAGGGTGCATCAATGCACGACACATATTTCACACTTCATTCTTCTTCCTTAGATAGTCCATATAGTTGAAGTCTGCGATCTTGAAGTCGAGAACTTCAGCGAAATATGCCAGAGAATGGATCAGTGCACTCTCTATCGCTTCACAATTACGGTCACATGGACTTCCATAAATTTCAAACAGTGGCGGCGAGGCAAACTGATATGGCCTGTAAAATGAAAGATGAGCCTGATACTTCCAATTTCTTGTTTGTATAGCATTTGAATCTGTGTAAGAAAATCCCACAACATCCATCACTTGCTCTAGAATTGCATGAAAGCTCATTGCCGCAAAAGTTTGACCAAACATATCCTACAATTAAGAATAATGTTATTACGACGCATTAAAAATGCTGAATAAGAGTAAATGGTGCTCCATACCATGTCATGTTCATTTAGCCGACAAAGTCTCTCTGCGGTCCTGGTGACACTTTGTCCTTCCTCGAGTGACTTTATTAGAAAATAAGAGTAATCTGGCACAAAATACCCATTAGCTTTTAGTTGTTGTGAGCATGCCTGCACGGCGGTCCTTTCATAAGTCCTCTTAACCAGTGCAGGGGCACCCCACCCAACAATCGATACCATTTGGATGGGTTCTGAAGACAGCGAGGAGTGATTTTGTCCACGAACAGGTATGTCAAACGAGATTTTTAATTGTATGCAATTGTTTGGACCGACAATGGCGCATTGTGTAACAGGAGGGGTACCACCTAAATTTTTAACAACATGTGCGAGCCACTACAAATGATTGAGAACCTGCGTTGTATGAAAATAATATTATTATCCGTGTGTAGTACGTAAACATGAAATTTATACAACGAAAGAATATTACTATGTTGGGACGAGGTCCCTGGCTTCGATCACCAGTAGGTAACTCAATCACACCATGGGTGAAACGTATGCCTGGACGACGAGCCAAAGGTGACCGGTCATCAAAACTGATTCCACGACCGCCGCCATGACTTGCCATAATTATTCTGGACTACTCTGTAATATATATAAAATAATGCTTAAATAAGAGAATGCTTAAATTTATTCTATATAAAAACAACATATATAAGACCTATTTTCTCATTTTCTAATAACTAAACAGATAAGTGCAAGAGCTCGTTCAGGTGCAGTGAGCCCTGAGGCGACGTAAGTCTGTACTACACCTTTTCTAATGACCCTGATCATCTACGAACTACAGCCTCACCTCACCATCATATACACGCACATCGCTCTCCCACTTACAGTTCCAAATCAACTAGCTACAGCCCAACATCTCCTATCTAGCTACAGTCCTACGTCACCGAGCCACGTATAGCCCCAGCTCGCCGGTGACGTAGCTAGGTACGAGATGTTGGGATGTAGCTTGGTGATGTAAGGCCACTGGTAGAGAACCAACCGACTGTATATGGAAAAAAAAGAGAATGCCTAAATGTATTCTAAATAAAAACAAGAAATACTTAACAAAAATGAATTAAATAGGTAGGTAGTATATTTTTGTTTGATAATGACCATTTTTTTAATAAACTAACTTCTCATAAATTAAGCTAAATGTAAAATTAAATGCATCTCTCATCTAAAAGTTAAAATCAATTATCTCTATAGCAAAAACTATAAAATCAGAGGATAAATCCCTATGTGAAACTATGCTTAAAAAATATGTGAAACTAAATACAATGTTAGCTAAATCTAAAACATCTCTTAGCTCCTCCTACCACTAAAAATCTAAATCCATATTTTCTCCATTTCTAACCATAAAAACGAAATTTAATCATAACAAATGAAGGAAGGATGAAGAATCAAACCTTAGCAACACTTTGGAGGAGAGAAATCTTCACAAATGGATGACGAAAAAATTGGCTAGGAGAAGAACTAGCTAGCTCTCTTCACAAACTATCTCTTAAGTCTCAGGTGAATGTGAGCTCGGGCAGAGGAAGAAGGGAGGCAGGGATTTATAGGCGCACCCTTTAGTCCCGGGTGGTATTACCACCCTGGACTAAAGATGAGACTTTAGTCTCAGGTGGTAATACCACCCGGGACAAAAACTTTAGTCCCGGGTGGTGTTACGACCCGGGACTAAAGGCTCACCCTTTAGTCCCGGGTCGTAACACCACCCGGAACTAAAGTCTGGCGCCAATAATTGCGGCTCGGAGCTATTGGACGCCAAGCCTTTAGTCCCGGGTGGTATTACCACCCGAGACTAAAGGGGGCGTCGCAAACAGCCTTTCGAGGCCACGTCGCCCCAAAAGCATTTGTCCCGGTTCCAAAGTTGAACTGGGACAAATGCTTGGGAACAAAGGTCGTTTTTCCACCAGTGAGGGGCAAGGGCCTGGAGGCCAGTGTGCGTCACCTCCCAAGCAATGGAGGCCGGCCAGCCAGGGGGTAGCGACCTGATCTCCCGTGCGTGCGTACATCATTAAGAAAAAAAAGAGTTGAGGGGTAGAAGAGTCTTTTCAGATTGGAAATACACTTATTTTGATTAGAAAAGACTGAAAATACGTACGAGGGCATGATTTACAAGAGGTTAACGTTTCGAGACCCATTTTTATGAAGACGACGTTAGGAATGGCAAAACTGCGAAGCGCGATGTTTGGAGACCCAAATTTGCAATTTTCTCGTCATTTGCGCCACTGCCACCGGCTGTTCATGTGTCCCTGATTGCATATGATTGATCCGGACAGAGAAAACGGAAGCGGGCTGGTGATTCCGCCGCCATCGGCAGTGGCGGGTACCCATCCGCCGAGAGCCAAAACGATTAAACGAATGAATGTGGACGGGAGCTAGGGAGAGGGATCGGGCTGGAGACGGTAAATTAGGAGGGGTCTGGTACCCATATTGGGTCTCGGGTATGCTCGATAAGCGTTTGCGATCTGCATGTGGTTTTTCCCTCGATGCGGGAGCACACAACGTGAAAAACAAGCAGGAGTAGTTACACACGGGTGTAGAATGGATTTTGCATATATATTATGCAACTGGGTGCATTCTATGTAGAGAATGCACCCAGGCCGAACCGACGGACCAGGTGCGGCCCAAACCAACCCAGCAACCGGCGGCGGTGCGCACGACCCACGCGCACGGCGCACCCGACCCAGCAACCGTCCTCCCGCCCCCCGCGCGCCCCACCAAATGTGGGCGCAAAACCACCCCTCTCGCATTAACTCTACTCCTCCCTCCCGTTACCTCCAATTCATTTCAGTTTCTCCCTCCCACACGGCACCGCTCCGCTCTCCTCTCTCCGCTCGCCTCTCTCCGCCGCTTCCGATTCCGGCACGCCGGTGCTCCGACGCCTCTTGCTGCTGCGGGACTCTCTCCGCGCGCGGTGGATGGTGGTTCATCCTCGAAAGCTCCGCGCGCATCGGTAGCTTCGCGTATCGGCGCAACCTCGGAAGCTTCACGGGGAGGATCATCGAGCGCTGCGTCTCGCCGGCGAGGATTCAAAGTTTATTCGGTCGTCTCCTCCTTCAACCCCATTCGTTCGAGGTATCCACATCACCCATTGCTTCAACCCCCCTCGCATTCTAGTTGTTGTTCCGATTTTTGCGTGCTAGGGTTTCGATTCGCCGTTGTTTTTTCCTCAACCGCATCCGGGTTTGTGTTTGTAGGTTCGCGAAGGCATCATCGGAAGTTCCGCTAGGCTGTGCTGCGTCATCGTCATCGGCGGTTCCTCGGTCGCGTTCGCGCCCGTGATTTTCTAAGTATTTCCGCCCTCAATCCCAATGGTGTGTATCAGTTACCCCGCGGGGGCTGTGATTTTCGCTGTTGCAATCCTCTATCGGTTGTAGTTATGATCAGCATTGTGTGTTTGATTTCGGTGCTGTCAGTTGCAACCTAGGTGTGTACAGTGTTGCAAACGCATGGCAGATCTGTTTTTTGTGTTCCACTGTTGTAACGTAGATGTGCATAGAGTTGCAAATGGATGATTGTTTTGTTGCAATCTGTTTTGTGATCTAGTTGTATAGAGTTATAATTATGTTTTTCCATTCAGATTTGTTGTTGCAGTTGTTCCATGATTCAAGTTGCAACTCTCTTACCAGCGATGTTGCAACTGTATATTTTAACTTTCACTTAACCTAGTTTAACCTTCAAAATTTGTTTGGTTATTGGTTTAAAACTGATTGTTGGAACTGGTCTAGTAGTAATTGTTTAGCAGTTTTGTTGGCAACTGTTTTGTAGTGTATGTTGCATTGTTGGCATTGGCCCAGTAGTAATTATTATAGAAGCTTGTTGCAAATTGGTAGCAGTACCTGTTGCAATCTGGCGCAATGTGTTTTTTTTTTCATTATTTGAATTCAATTTCACTCAGTGCTTGTAGTGGTCCAGTAGTAATTATTGTAGCATTTTTCTATTGCAATTGGGCTGTAGTCCATGTTGCAATATGGTGTACTGTATTTGTTTTTTTATCATCTGAATTCAATCTCATATACTGTTTTTGTTGTGTAGCGCGTGATGATTAGCATTTTTTTGTGTTTTATGAGACCTGCATCATGTCATTGTGTTCTTATGTTTTTTTCATTCCTGTTTTTTAGTTCTTTTTCTTAGAATGGATCAAGAACAGAATGTCACAGGCGGGCAAGGTGATGAGAGTCTTCGCCGCTCAGCCCGTGTGCAGAATAAGCGTAAAGAAGTCGACAGAAATCTACTGAAAGAGAAGAGGAAGAGGTTGAAGCTGAGAAAGCCCGGTTCCACGTCTCAAGCTGGAGGAAGTGATAATGATGACCAGGAGCAAGATCCAGATTTCCATCCTGATGAAAATGTTTTTGGTGCTCCGGTTGGTGGTGATGTTGGGGACGTGAACATTACTGCTGGTGATGATGATAACGCCAAAACCAGGAACCTTGCTGTGCGGTGCTCACCGGCAAAGTTCCTCAAGCTCCTGGGTGCGCTGTCCGACGGCATGAAACTTGAGATCATTGCCAAGGGTTTCGGCGGTCTGCTGAGCTTCAAGCCCAATTTTTTGTCTAGAAGATTGCTCAGCTGGCTCATGCGGAAGCTCAACCCAGAGATGATGTGTCTAGAGATTGGTGGTGGGAAAAAGATTCCTGTGACTGAGCACAGCGTCTGGTATTCTTTTATGTTACCAAATGCTGGCAGCGACCCGCCTTCCATGTCTGATGCAGAAGCTCACAGATTACTGGATGTCATTGGAGCTCAAATCTGTGGTGATGCTTACAGACCCAGAACTGGCATCAGTATTTCTGTCATTATTTCCAAATTGATGGACGACACTCTCACTGGGGAGCTTGGGCTGAGAGCGTTTTTCATGACCACATTCCAGTGTTTGCTTTTCTCCAACACCACCAGTCATCTGAGGATCGATGATGTAAGGTACACGTTGGACATGGAGAACATGGCAAACAAAAACTGGTGCAAGGCAGTGGTTGACAGGCTGAGTGTCACTGCTCGGCTGTACAAGAAGGATTTTGCTGAGAAGGGCATCAAAGCACCCATCAGCATATGCGGCATCTTCCTAGCTGTAAGCCCCTGTTCCTAGTAGTAATTGTTTTGAATTTTACTGTTGCAACCATTAGTTGGCAGATGTTGCAATTTGCTATCTTTTTTTCAACAATCAGGGTGCAATAACAGCTAATAGCAGTTGCAACTACACATCAACCATGTTGCAATCATAGGTAACAAGTAGTTGCAACCACACATATATCACATATAACAAGCAGCTGTAACCGCACAGCATATCTGTTACAATCACAGACATCCAACTATTGCAATGACAGCTAACTATCATTCATTTTTGTAACATCTGGTTTTGTGATTGTTTTTCTTTTTGTTTGTGCAACTGGTCTTGACACAATTTTGCAATCATATATAATAAGGAGTTGCAACCACACACATATATTTGTTGTGCAGTAGTTTTTGCAATCACAGCCAACAAGCAGTTGCAACCACACATCACATGTGTTGCAATCACACACATCCAACAGTTGCAATCAAAGCCAACCATCATTCATTTTCTTTTTTTAACATGTCTTTTGACAGATGTTATTATTATTCTTTTTGTTTGTTGTAACTGGTTTTTGACAGATGTTATAATTTTTATGTCACAGATGTTATACGTCGACAACCTGCAGCATGATCTTGAGACAAGCCCGTTCTCCATCCCTCGGTGTGCTTTCTTGGACTCAAAGATCATTGAGGCGATAGCTTCGTCGGACCTCAGAGGTGATGTGCCTGCTGGCACCATTGAGTACGGACACCTCAGGGTAAGTTTTTGCAAACCACATTTTGTAACTGTTGCAAACGCTAATGTACAATTTTTTGCAATTTGTTGTTTTATTTTACCATCCAACATTTTTTTGTTGCTTTTTCCTGCAGCTGAGAAGCAACGTGGACACGTGCTACGGCGTCGGGCCCTCTGCTCTTGCAGTAGTACCCCCCAGTACCCCCCAGTACCAGTAGCTGCTGCCCCAGGAGAAGCTTCATCTTTCCCAGCAGCAGCAGCACCTGCTGCCGCCGGCACATCCGCTGGTGCGCCCGGCACATCCCATGATCCTGGCAGTCGCGCTGCTTTCGACATCCAGGCCCCTGCTTTCTACCAGTACCCGAGCCTGAGTTCTTCATTCGGCCAGAGCCTTAGTGATCTGGTTGGAAGGAGCAGGAAGTCTGCCGCTGCCAACATCCTGAAAGTTTTCGACGAAAGCACCAGCAAGGCTCAGGCATACGCACAAGAGGCTGTCAAGTACTCTACAATGTCAAGTGAGCTTATGGCGAAAGCTCACCACGAGTGCTTCAGCGGCATCCAGAAGCTTATTACTGATGCCGTCGCTGAGAAGGAAGCTGCCAAAGGGCACAGGAGGAAGGGCAAGAATGATGCTGGAGAAGCTACAGGTATTTTTTGTTGTTGCAGGCAGCATGATATTATTGTTGCAATCACCTGTCACAGAAGTTGCAATTTGCCAGGCACACAGATACTGATAATATTACATTTTTTTTACAGGAACAGGAGGTAGTTTGAATCAACCAGAAGACCAACCAGGAGGTAACCAGGAGGAAGAGCAAGTAGGAGGTGATGATGAAAATGTAGGTAGCCCCATTCATGCTGAACAAAATGTAGGGAGCCCCATCCCCATTGAAGTCCAGATGCACCAGGAGGATGATGAAATGGGGACTGGGGATGACGAGACAGGTCATGATGATGATGATCTTGATGTTTTTATGAGAACACCACCGCGTGGTCAGAACATTAATATGGATGAGCAAAGTACGGCTAGGAGTAAGTGTACCAATGTATCTCTCTTCACGCTAAATAACGGCTTTCGATGATTTTTTGACTATTTTCCCATTTTTTTTGCTGTGGTGCAGCTCCACCTGATCTACGTGGAGTACACGCTAGCGTTGAAGATATAATTGGAATGATGGATTCCCCAGAGCAATCTGCCAGCAGTGATGGCGAGGTTAGTTTACTGGTGGTTTTCTTTTGCATTACTATCAGCTTTTCATGTTCTGATTTTCCCACCTGTTCAACATTTTTCTTAGTCTCCCCCTGAAGCCCAATAGACACGTGCACCAAGAAGTGTTGTTGGCAAGAGGAAGGCTTCTGATGTTGGAATGCAGCAGCAGCAGGGCCTTGGCCAGAAGGTTGTAACAACACAGTTCCAAGTTTGTAATTTGGATGCAGTTATAGTTGCAATTTGTGTTTTTCTGTTTTTTGCTAAAACATACCTGATTCACTGTCGTAATAAGGGTCCTATAACGTACGAAAGGAGGAATGATAAGGCTGAGAGGAAGAAAGCGGATGAGGAGATGAAGAGGAAGGTTGAAGAAGAGGCAAAGAGAAAGGATGAGGAGGATGCGAAAAGGAAGGCAGAGGAGGAGGAGAGGAGGAAGTCTGATGAAGATGCTAGGAGGAAGGCAGAGGAGGAGGAGAATAGGAAGACAGCGGAGGAGGAGGAGAAGAGGAAGGCGGATGAGGAGAATAGGAAGGCAGCGGAGGAGGAGGAGAAGAGGAAGGCAGAGGAGGAGCAGAAGAGGAAGGTGGAGGAGGATAAGAGGAAGGCGGAGGAGGTGAAGAGGAGGGCAGAGGAGGAGCAGAAGAGGAAAGCGCAGGAGGATGAGAAGAAGAAGAAGGCAGAGGAGGAGGAGAGGAGGAAGGCGGCAGAGGAGGAGAGGAAGAGGAAAGCAGAGGAGGATGAGAAGAGGAAGGCTGATGAGGAGGAGAGGAGGAAGGCGGCAGAGGAGGAGAGTAAGAGGAAGGCAGAGGAGGAGGAGAGGAAGAGGAAGGCAGCAGAGGAGGAGGATAGGAGGAGGAAGGCATCAGAGGAGGAGGAGAAAAAGAAGGCTGAAGCTACAGCAATTGAGAAGAGGAAGGCTGCAGCCGAGGGAAAGAAAAAGGTTGCAGCTGGCAAGCAAAAGGGCGATCAAGCTGCATCTGAAGTCGAGAAGAAGAAAGCTGCTGCAGCTGAAGCAGAGAAGAAGAAGCTTGAAGCAAAGGTTATGAAGATGCAGGAAGTAGCGCAAAAACAGCTGGAGGCCAATAAGGCTTCCCTGGCCAAGCCGGTCCCCGTTGCCAAGGCAAACAAGGCCCTGCAGATGCAGCTGCAAAAACTTTTGCCAAGAAGCGTAAAGAGTACGAGGAGATGTTGGAGATGCTTCGTAAGGAGGCTGACTTTGATATTGACAGCATTGAATGCCAGGCACAATCCGGCTCATCACCTGATGATGTCAACTTCCCTGCTGATTCTGATGACGACATCAACAGGTTGAGCCAACCAGTCCGGCTGTCACAAGAAGGAGATTCGCAGGGCCTTGTTGATTTCAGTGAGGTTCAAAGGATTATATTCCAGCGCCTAGGCGACAGAGTGCTGAGGAGGCGCAGGGAGTACATTTCCCCATTCAAGATCATGAACAAGCGGCCTGAGATACCCCTCGCCAAGGCTGTATATCTCAGGAGGAAGATTGCTGGTGACCCTGAGCTTCGAAGGTATGTTTTTTGTTTTTTGCTTTTCCTCCTGAGATATACAGTTGCAACCACACACTAACCAGGTTGCAATCATAGATATACAGTGTTATTCATGTTTTTTTAGATTACATCTAAACCAGTAGTCTTTGCAATCACACACATCCATTAGTTGCAATCACAGTTAACAAGCAGTTGCAACCACACATCATCTCTATTGCAATCACAGCTAACAAGCAGTTGCAACCTCATATCTAACAAGCAGTTGCAACTCTTTTCTTTTTTGCAATAACAGCTAACCTTTTTTGTTTTTTTGGTGTAGGAGAACATTAATGCAGTTTGGCCTGCTTGCTGATTTCACTGGAGAGGAGCTTTTAAACTCCTTTTCCAATGATACATTAGGAGAGTCTGGCATCATAGACTTTTGTGTGCACTGCATGAGACACGATGATATCGTGCACAAGCTTGATTCATGCGGATACAGGGTGTTCCTGACGACAGGGTTCTATGTAAGTTTCCATTCCTGCCCCAACACCATGTTTTTTGCAGTTCTGTTTTGTGTAACATCCTTTTCCTTTTTTTCACTGTAGTTCAATGTCTCAACCTGCAATGATGTACTGAACCCTGATAAGTCCGAGACACAAGTTTTCAAAGAAGCATGGAAACATCTGAGATCCGAATGCCAGCATTATGACCTGTCGAAAGCAAAACTAGTTAGCAGGCCCTTTCCCCTAGCCCACTATGTTTTTCCTTGTTGCAACTGATAGTTAATTGTCTCTGCAACTGTTACTGTCCTCCACATTGCAATTTTTGAACGATATGTTTATTATGCAATTCAGAACACAGTTGCAACTGTGCTCTTATCAATAATCAGGTTGTAATCACATCTAACATGTGGTTGCAACCATACAGTTAGCAAGGTTGCAATCAGACATATACAGTGTTATTTAGTAGTTTTTCAATCAGAGCTAATCACACATCAAATCTGTTGCAATCACAGCTAACCAGCAGCTTAAGCCACACACTAACTAGGTTGCAATCACATTTTGTAAACCGTCTGCACCTTTTTTCCTTTTGCAAACTGTCATTTTTCAGCAGATGTTTGTCCATTTTTTTACTAATCACATCCACTCCTGCCTTGTACCAGATTTTTGTTCCTATCCAAGATGGACAGCACTTCTTTGTGTATTGCTTCAATTTCATCCACAATCGTATTGATGTGCTGAACTCCAATGACTACTTCATCAAATATACTGATCAGGAAGAATGGCAAAAGGCTGTTTTCACAAAGATCCCAATCATAGATGCATTCTTCTAGAAGGTTTCCAATTTGAAGTTACCCAAAGTCAGCGGCTGGAGGAAGCCTTTCATTGACTTACCAAAGCAAGCTGGGCCATCTGATTGCATGTTCTTTATCTGGAAGTACATGGAGTATTACGATGGGGACACGCTAAACACAGAAATCAATCCGGTGAGGCATGCTGTCAATCGATTTTGTTCCCTTTTTAAAGTTTTGTGTGTGTCATGACAATACAGCCCAATGACCATTATTTTTTTTTGTATTTTTATGTTGTTGCAGTTCAAGGGCCCTATATACAGATGCGAGCTGATGCACTATCTGGTCTTCCACGCTCTGAACCAAGCTGAACTTCCTGAATCACTGGATAAGTTTAGGATTGGTGGATGCCCGGTGCCATTTAATGTGGACAGTAGTCAGTCAAACAATTAGTTTCATGCAGAAAAACTTCTTTTTAGTGATGTGTTATGTTGGAAGTATTGAACTTGTAGTGTTTGTTTGGTTTTGTGCACACTGTACTGTTTGATGCAGAATGCAAGTTAACTGTCTGTAGTCAGTCTAAGAAATATTTGGTCGAGTTGCAACCGAATTGTTTTGTCATGTGCAACCGAAGTATTTGTTGAGTTGCAATCGGTGTGCTTTTGCTCAGTTTGGTGCAATTGATTTTATGTCGAGTTGCAACTGGTGCCTCTTTTTCTTTTTACAGAGTTGCAATTCGTATGTACACATTTTTTTATGCTGAGTTGTAATCGGAGTGGATGCTGAGTTGCAATTTGAGCGATCACGCAGTTTGCAACTGGAACTTAGTTTGAGCTACTGAATTCCCGGGTTGCAATTAGTAGAATGGAAACTTGCAATCCGGAGACCTACAATGTTGCAAACTGGTGTTTTAGTCTAACTGCAACTAGAACTATATTGGAGTTGCTATTTGTCCGATACAAAGTTAATAAAACTAATCAGAAGCGCAACTGAAGCGGACAACTAGTTGCAATCGAGGTGCCTTAAGAGTTGCAACTGCTAAGCCACTAAACTTGCAATTGTAGGGTTGTGGTTGTGCAGTTGCAATCCTCAGAGTTGCAAACCACACGCTAAGCAGGTTGTAACCACACACCAACCAGGTTGCAAGCACACACATAGTAGTTTAGCAATCATTGTTATTCACCAGTGTAACCACACGATAAAAGAAGTTGTAATCAGACAATACTAACTGTTGCAATCACATAGCAAAATAGTAGGTGTAACAAGACCTGACCGAATAATTGCAATCGCAAACTACTAATGTTGCAATCGAAACACAAACCCTGTTGCAATCAGGGCACAGTGTTTGCAGAAAGTAAAAAATTAATACTTAGAAGTACATGTGGGTAGTGCGACTCAGAAGCGCAACCGAAGTGGCAAAAAGTTGCAACTGTCTAGTCAAAAACCATGCAATCTTATTGTTTTGAGGGAGTGGGGTGCGGTTTTTGTAGCAGTTGCAACTAGTGCGACTGTATACTTGCAATCATATTGCCTTCTTTTTTAGAAGTTGCAACTGGCGTGACTGCAGACTTACAACTGTACTGTAGCTTGAGTTGCAAATTGTTTGAAATCAATAAAAAAAGGTGACAATATATGTCCAGAGTTGGACATTCATCCCAGATTCATACCAACTGAACATCAGCATATTCATTATTGTGCTTAAGTTACACAGGAGTATGAAACATGTTAAAAAAATATAAATTACATTGGCTTCACTCAGATTCATAGCAGATTCACTCAGATTCATAGGAATCTCGGTAATTAACACCGGAAGATGCTGCTCTCCTAATTCTTGCAAGCGCCAGCGATGCTGCAGAATCCTCCACAGCTTCAGTGCATCCAGACTGGCCTGTCTCATCCTCTTCGCTTTGCTGCTCATCCTGATCCTCATCTAGTCTAATTTTTATTTTTGGGCGACCTCTCTTTCTTGGAGCTCCAGTTTTAGTTTTTGCGCCTCTTTTCTTGGCATTATTCTCTGTTGCTCTGCTTCTGTTTGGGTTTTGAGGGCATGTTGTGCTATAGTGACATTTTACATGGTAGGTATGGCACTCTTTTTTCCCCTGGCTTCCAATGTACGTGTTGTACGGATTATGAGGTTCCTTACCCTTTTCAGCCGCACTTGCAGATTTTCTACCATTTTGTGCGTGGCTGTGGTGGCTCAGTTAGTTTTATACCAGTAAGGAAATTTGTAGAAGTTGGATTGAGACTTGATTCTGGCGGGGCAGGCTCATTGTGCAGGACGACTTGGCCCACATTGGTTTCAGTTAGTTCTTGTGTTGGCGCAACAGCAGCAGCAACATCACGAGCCTGTGCTGCACCTTCATCTTCATGCAACTCACCATTAGTCCCACTGTCCGCTGTCCGCAGAAGCTCGATTCCAGGAGTTATCATGTCGATGTGCCTTATAGTTTTAGTGTAGGCGCGATCAGACTTGCTTCCTGCTCTCCCCAGGCGCATTAGTTTAGGCAGGAGCTTCGACATCCTTGATTATTCCGTGTCAGGATTAGCCCCAACTGGCACATCGTGCTGGTCCCATGGAACCACAGATCTTGCACTACGTGTATATCGCTTCAGAATGTACTTCTCAGGTATGTTTTGAATTTGGAGGTGGGTGAACGCCTTTATTAGGTGCATGCAGAACAGCCCTGTATGCTCCCATTGCATGCACTCGCATTTATACAAACCTGCTTTCTTGTCAGCCACCACTTTGAATGCGTGGTGTGCCCAGCAAAATGCCCCAGTGCCCTTCTCATGCTTCACAAAGTAACCAGATTCCACAGCCGGGTCAGGCTCTATCACAAAAGCTGTGCTGTTAATGTATTCCCGCTTGTACTCATTGTAGACAGCCCTTGTGTAGACCCTGCCGAGTTGCTCATCAAATCGTGACTTGCACACCCCGACCACTTCAGCCTGAGGACAAAAAAATAGTTGAGCATTATATGTGTGCAACCATCCCAGCGTCCCAGTTGCAATCAGACACATCAGAAGTTGCATTCACACCACACCAGAGTTATCCCAGTAGTTTTTTCGCAACCACACACCAGGTTGCAAACCAGACACCAACCAGGTTGCAACCACACACATAGTTTTTTTGCAATCATTGTTACCAGTTGCAACCAGGCTAGTACAGAAGTTGCAAGCGTTCCATAATAACAGTTGCAATCATTGTTTTTTGATTTAATTGATTTTGGGTCATTGTTTATATAGTAGTTGTAATCAGACAGCAAAACAGTAGCTGCAACTACACCTAACGCCCAGTTGCAATCACAAACCACCTAGGTTGCAATTAAAACAGATCCAGGTTGCAATCAGGGCACAGTTTTTACAAACAATAACAGGTTGTAACCATAAAAGCAAGTTGCAACTGTCAGGGAGTACCTGTGAGTAGTGCGACTCGCCAGCATCCATGTGGTCCGTGTGCTGAATTGAGTCGAGCACTCTTTTTGCAAATACATGCAGGTTGGTTACATTATTAACATAGCCATCTTTCAGCACCCTGTTATGGCTCCCAGATCTCTGGGTGGATGTCATCCGCCCACAGTACATGCCCTTGAAATATGTGGACATCCATCTCTCTCTTTTCTGCCACAATGCAACAATCGCAGGGTGCTCTCCGATGCCACATTCATCCACCAGTCTATTCCACTCCACCTCAAACTGTGTGGGTCCAAGAGGATAATTTATCAGGGATTCCAGCCTCTCCTTCAGATTTTTATCCTTGTGCAATTTGTACAGCTCATCGAGCTCATAATCCCACATTCTGGTTATGTGCCATCGGCAATTCCTATGCCGTGTCTTGGTAAACACAATCTTTAATGCTTCCCTCATCGCTGGGTCGTCATCTATGTGATGCAAAATCAACAGAAAAAAAATAAAATGACCAGGTTGTTGCAATTAATCAGCATATAGAGTTGCAATCAACTAAAACCCTGAGTTGCAACCAACACAAAAATATCCAGAATTATGTTTCAACTGACTGTTGGCATTGGTCCAGTAGTAATTACTCTAGAAGTTTGTTGCAACTGGGTTGCAGTGCATGTTGCAATCTGGTGCACAGTGTTTTGACATTGTCTGAGTTCAATCACACATATTCTTTTGGTTAAAACTGACCAGGTTGTTGCAATCAAGTAGCATAAAGAGTTGCAATCATCTTAAAGAGACAGTTGCAACCAACACAAACTATACAGGTTGCAATCACACACATATTAACAAGAAGTTGCAACCACGCAAATACCAGAAGTTGCAACCACAACAGACAATCAGGTTGCAATCATTGTTTTATTTTTAACAGATTTTGGGGGCTGAGTTATACAGTAGTTGCAATCACAGACCCAACATGTAGTTGCAAACATCACCTAAACTATCAGTTGCAATCATACCTGGCAGAATCACAAAAGGTTGTTTACCAACCATGCAGCTTTTGAATGTCTCGAACAACCACTTGAATGACTCAATCGTTTCATCACGAAGAAGAGCTTGCCCAAATGACACATTCTTCCAGTTGTTACTGCAACCAACAAACATGGCCAACGGCATGTTCTTGCTGTTAGTTTTGTGAGTCGTGTCAAATGTTATTACATCCCCAAAATCCTTGTACTCTGCCCGCTGACTTGCATGGCACCAAAAAATGCTCTGAAGCACTGTTGTTTTTGGGTCGAAATCGACATCCCAATAAAAATATTCATTGTGCTCCTTGCATTCCCTGAAGAATTGGAACAGTTTCTCCATGTCCCCATCCCTTTCCTCCCTTGCTTGCTCAGCTTTACTGCACCATAAAAAAACTAGTAAAACTGCTGGTTTTTGTTCTATCTGGGTGCATTTTTTTCATGCTAGGTTGAATGACCTACAGGTTCTGGACATCTTTCTCTGTGAATGGCCAGTTTTGACGGCCTCCAAATAATTCAGACATCACATTCATTGCTGCCTGTGTTGGCACACCACTCCTTGCTATCACTGCAAACAGATCATCCAGCGCTGCCTCTCTCTGCTTGTGAGCATGCATGTATCTCACCATCCTCGGGGTGGGCTGAAGCGGGTGATTGTGCGCTTGCTCCACGTGATCAAAATACCAAGTATTGTGCTTCTTGTCCACCTTCAACTTAACATAAGCGGGGCAACCAATTCTCTTCGACGTCTTATTTGTCAGAGGCTCCTCATTCTCTTTACCTGGCTTCAGAAAACCCTCCCTGTTGCAGACCCAGTGTCTGGTTTCTTTACTAGTTCTTTTCGTCCTTACGCTAAAACCAACCATCTTTGCATAATCGAGGTAAAAGTTGTAGGCTTCATCTTGTGTAACAAATGTTTGATGCACCCACGGGACAAACACATCAAGCACGGTTTCATCCTGCAGAAAAAAACACATTGAAGAGTTTGCAATTAACACAGTCATCAAGTTGCAATCAACAGGCACTATAGGTTGCAACCGTAGAACTGACGGAGAAAAACATAGCAGTTGCAATCAACAGGCATCCCGAGGTTGCACTCAACAAGCAACAGACAAGCTGCAACCAACTAACACCCCTAGTTGCAACCAAGCAGAAGGAAATGTTGCAACCGGAACAACCACATAGACGCAGTGGTAATTGAGGAGCAAAATCAGACAAGTTGCAATCAACAGGCACTACAGGTTGCAACCACTAGGCACTAAAGGTTGCAATCGACAGAACTGACGGAGAAAGACATAGAAGTTGCAATCAACAGGTATCCCGAGGTTGCAATCAACAAGAATCAGACAAGCTGCAACCAACTAAAACCCCGAGTTGCAATCAACCACAAGCAAAAGTTGCAACTAGAACAACTACATACACGCAGTGGTAATTGAGGAGCAAAATTAGACAAGTTGCAATTAACAGGCACTACAGGTTGCAATCAAGACGAGTTGCAATCAAGACGAGTTGCAATCAAGAGGAGTTGCAATCAAGAGGCATCCGAGGTTGCAATCAAGAGAAATATCTGGTTGCAACCGACAGGCAACGAACGTTGCAAACCGCAACACAACATCGCACAGCGGCAACCGAGGAGCGAAAATACAGAGGTGCAATCAACAGGCATCCAAGTTTGCAAGCAACAAGCAACGAACGTTGCAAACCGCAAACCGCAGTGACAATCGAGGATTAAAAACACCATCTAAGTTGTTCTTACCGGAAGGAACAGCTGGGTTGCATCAGGAGTGACCATCGATCCAGGTAGAATTGAAGGCGGGGGCGTCAGCATCATCGTGTGATGCAAGGGATCACTTGATGGGCCTCGGATCCCCGGACCCGCTACTGGCGTGACAAGAGGCTGCGCTCCAGGCGGAGTTGCCGTAGATCCTCTCGTAGGCGGAGACGATGATATCGGCCCAGTAGCACCCGCTGCAACAAGCGCTACCTGCCTCCGCACCTCCGGATGCCCTGCTGGAAGAGGCGATTTGATGCGCTGCAGCGGCGGCAGGGCCATGGTTTCCGGCGAGGAAGGTCGAGGCGATTCAAGGTGCGGCAGCGATGGCGGGGCCATGGATTTCGGTGTAGAGGATCGGAGGAAGGCGCCGACGAGGGGGATGGAAAGCCGGAGACGGGAAAGGAAGCCTGATTTTGGAGGATTGCTTGCGGGAGAGGTTGATGGGGGAATATGCAAGCGCGCGGGGGGAGGGGGCGTCTGGTTACTATTGGGAGGCGTGTTCGGGACGGTTTGTCGGGACGTGGACGGGGCGGACAGGGAAGGCTATTGGTGCGGGGGTCTGTGCCGTCGCGAACTAAAATGCACCCAGGTGTATTTTAGTGTCGTCGTATGTGTGTGTGTGTGTATATATATATATATCTTTTACTAACACTCTATCTTTTATTATTTTTTCCTCAGAGCTTGGGAAAAATTCATTGCAAACCACCAAAGATCATTTAAACCAACAATTAGATGGGTCACTAATTTTCCGATACGTAATCCAAATAACGACTTCAGATTGAGAAAATTTAAATTGTATAACACTAGTATTTCATAATCTGTTCCCCTCTCCACTTTAGTGTTTGAGATAAGAACAAGAAATAATTTATGTGGGTACTACGTCTGTGAGCACATACACGCTTTCTCTAAAAACTTGACAGATTATATTGTAAGTAACATAATCCTATTAATAATACATCATTTTTAATTGCTTATGTATTTAATCGTTGGGTGTAATATGTTAACATATTTGCAAATTACAGACGGATATGAAAAGGGACGCACTCATTGAGAAGAATCGTCTCTTGGCAATTAAGAAGCTCTCATCGGATTTCTCATGGACGAGGTGGTTGATCCAAAAGAAAAACATTTTTATGACAACCATCCAGTTGACCAACCCGCCTCCACTGAAAGTTGAGACTAGAAATTTGAATTGAACGATATTTTGATGTATATATACTATAGGGTATAGGGTTTTGATGTATACTAGTTTTAGAAAATACTATCTATTTTGATGTGTATAAATTATTATGTGTGTATATATTTATAAGTTTATATATGTAGATATATAGGTTTATATATAAGTCTAAGTATGTATATAGTATATATATTGACACGTATACATAGATACTCAGTGCAAATACGTATACGTACATATACACGTGAGACAATAATTAGAATATACGCTCAAATTGAAAAACAAAAAAAGAAAACGGCGACCCTTTAGTCCTGATTGGTATTACCAACCGAGACTTAAGGGGGTGGGCGCAGGCGCTGCCGTGCCCCCTAGTCTCGGTTGGTAATACGAATCCAGACTAAAAGCCCCCCTTAGTCTCGATTCGTCACCCGAGACTAAAGGGGAGAGGGCTTTTGTCTCTCATCATTAGTCTCGGTTGGAACTTGAGAGACCTAGGCCTCAGCCAATCGGGACTAAAGCCTCTCTCCCTACTAGTGATCTTTGCACAAGCAAGAGCTGTGGATCTCTGTACGGAGAATTCTTGATTAAGTTATGAGGAAACAAAAGCTTGCATATTGGAGTGGTATTGGAACCTTTTTCAAATATTTTGTTGTTGTAACTAATAACTAGATTCAGCGGTACAATATTGCAACCGCATAATAATCTTATGCCCAAACCTGGATGTTATAATATTCAACTTGAGTATTGAATCCATCAGAAGTTGGGCCATACCGTACAGATCCAATGAAATCCTTAATGGAGAAAATCTTTGTGGCGATATGATCTTGACACCGATGGACCACGATTCCTCCCTCGCCACAACAACACAAGGCCATCTCTTTTGTTTTGCATGTTTCATATGGCATGTTGATTACAAATTAATTAGTAAACTCTGGATCACATAATACTGTAGTTTTTTATATCAACATATCAGTAATTACTATATGTATTATTATACATATGAAAATATAGCAAGGTGGTGATTTTGTCAAAACCGCTTTAGTTCAATTGAAATTTGCAAAAAGGACACTGATAGCCAAAGATTAAATATATCAATGACTGAGCATTCTTACATATTGAACCCGTTATCACAACCGGTTCCAAACCCATGTAGTAGTTAGTTTTGGAACAAGGACTATGAAATTGGGACAAATACTCACGAATATTAGTACCTGTTTAGAATCAGTACAGAAAGGTGGTTATCATTGTTGATTGGTAGTTTGAACTCTAAACAAGTACTGAGATCTTAATTAAGCAAGTACACAATACCGGTCAAGGCCGTCCCACAAGTTTCATGAGCCCTTGGGCGAGTAAGACACTAAGAGTCTAACAATCTAATATTTTAATGTAACGATTACATTATATAATACTATTGATAAGAGATAACTTGTAGCATATATTTAATTCTTCTTGTAAAAGTAACAGTACATCAAAGAAGATAAAAATGGCAAAATAATTATGATGGTTGCCTCAAATAAAAACGCAGTGCTTTAGTGCTTTTTAAAAAAGCGTTTTTAAGCATTTTTTGATGCAAAATCTTCAAGAACACCAGACTTGTCTCTTTCCTAACTTCTAACACGATAAAAAAATATTGAATTAGAAATCAATCTAAACCTTTATGCTCTATCCCCATAAGCACGATCGATCTGTACACTAGTACTAAATTGCAAGTCAGCAATCAAATTCATACGGACCATACCTTTGCCGTGGAGAATTAGAGGATGTCGTCCTCGTCGTTTGCGATCGAGAAACAATTAAACAAACGATCACCTCCTGAGTTCTGACCTTGACCTGAAACAAACGATCCCAATTCTCAAATCTCAATCATCAAACTTGATACCATGATGGCCTCCTCCTTGAATGCCGGCACGGCGGCACAGTCCGAACAGAGAGGGAGACTGGGAGACGTCCAGACGGGAGACAAATCGGGCATCGAGTCGTCGATGATACCCTAGTCGCCGGCTCGTCGTGACGCCATCGGCCTGCCCGTCGCCCTTGGGGCCTCGCCGGCTCGGCCCTCCTCGTCTTCTCAATCTCGTTCGTCGATGCGATACGTTGCGGCGTCCGGGCGTCGCTGTGTATACGGTATACCGCATGATGCGCAGGAAACATCTATACCTCATGGGCCCATGGGCGGCGCACGGTTCGCCATGCCCCCAGGGACGGCCCTGACCATTTAGTAACACCAATCGATAGTAATTGATAGTTTGAACTACATTGGTGGACTGGTTTATATATGGAGAAAATCCATTCTACACGCGTATATAACTACTGGATCCCGTATCCAATTAAATATATATATATATATATAGACACACACAACTGGAAGCAATGTCGTTTCACGGAGGAAGTTGTGTCAGTTAGAAACACTATCAACTGATACTATTCGTTACAAATTGTAAATCGTTTTAGCTTTTTCATTGTCATGATGTTTGCATGCACGTAGACATTACACTTAGGTGCATGAAAACATCGATGAACTAGAGAAGTCAAAACAACATACAATTTAGAACGGAAGGAGTAGCGGCAGAGATACTAGTTATAGCCATGTATTAATCATTGCCTGCAGGGCGGAGCTAACAAAGGAAGTCAGTGATGTCAATACCTTTAAAGATCGATGTTAGCTCAATAGTAGATGAGCAGTAATTTGCCACTGTTTGCACGAAAACCATCGATACACCTAGCTCCGCCACTGATTGTCTGGTATGTGTCTGAATCGATACTTATGATACTATCGGTGCCTGTGATAAGTGAGGTATCAAAGACAGTTCTGTAATTAATAGTGATGCATACTAGCAACGACTCAAAACGATGTACACTCCCCGTGTTGGGGGGAAATAAAATTAACAAACAAGAATAGCATCAAAAGAACAAATTTGAACTGATCATATCAGTACATTCGCCAGGATTAATTCCGAGAATTGGGACACATATCGATCTCTGTTGGCATCGCTCTCCTATCTCTGTTACCTTCTTGTTAGGTCTGTGTGCTTGTCTCTGCCCGACAGTGATGTTTTCTATTTCTACCGCAATTGGTTCCGCTGTCTGCCAATAATTATGTAGTGTCAATTTCGGCCACTGCTTGCTCTAGTACAGTGACAACGGCCGGCTCATCAGAGTGAAAGAGGATATATGGTATCAAGGGATATAGTTTTAGCACAAAATTTAAAAACCTTCTCTATGTTTCCATTGAAAGAATAAATTATTCTCTATGTTTCCATTGTCACTGTACTAGAGCAAGCAGTGGTCAAAGAATATACAGCAACGAAAGATGATGTTTTTAATGCATGCATATATGCACACTCCTTATCGCTTTTTTATTAGATATACCCCTCCGTCCCAAATTACTTTCGTTTTGACTTTCATAGGTACGCTGCATAACAAAATAAATAATTTAAGAAAATGTAAAGAACATTCTCTTCTACTGTTGGGAATTCCCTGAGCCTGCATTACTCTCACATGTGGTGGATCGGAGTGGATTGGCCATGGCCACATTCAGAGACACCGCAATCATTAGCCGCCGGACAAAAAGGATGGGATTCTTACTCTAGTTTCATCCACCATTAAAACCCATCCTTTTCGGGCTACATGACATTTGATCTGGCATTCCGGATTCACCGGCGCCGCTCATTCCTCCGCCATGCCCTCTCAAGTGATCCAGTCCAGCAACCACATGTGTATGCATCCCCCTTCGTCGCCGTCTTTATAAGCCTAGCTAGCAAGGGAAAGTTCTCACTCACGCGTCTAAGCCACGTAGTAGACAGCCCACCGCCGCAGTCCAACAAGCAGGCATTATTCATGATGCAGCAGAGCCGGCGGGAGCACGGGAGCTCCGGCGACCTCGACGTGTTCGGGGCGACGAGCTACTTCGCCGGCGGCGGCCTCCCTAATAACTTCCCCGGTGAGCCTGCGGCTGCCCTGCAGATCCAAGCTAATAAGGTGACGCGTGGCACGATGATGCAGGACAGTTTCCGTGGTCCTCGTCATGTTCCTGATGATGATGAGCACCTCGGGTTGCATCACGACGAGCGCCATGGTCAGCTGGGAGTCGTTGTAGGCAAGCCGTCGTCAGGTAGTAATAAGAGCAAGATCGCCGCCCTCTTGAGCTTCGTGGTCTCGCCGTCACCGAGAGCTAGCTTCCGCAAGGAGTCGCCGCCATCGCCGCTGCCGGCTACTAAGAAGCTGCTGCTGCTGGCAGCCGGCGACGAGCCGCCGGCTAAGGCCTCCTCCTCCTCGTCGTCGTCCTCGCGCGAGAGTAGCGTGCAGCTGCAGGGGTGTAGCGGCGTGCACGACGAGCTTGATCTGGGCGTGGCGACTGGGGACAGGAGGTTGCAGGGCGTCAGGGTCGTGAGGGGCCGCAGAGGTGGCGAGGAGAGGTGGGTGGTGAGGTGCAGTGCTTGGGAGGAGCACCATGAGAAGATGTTCGATGATGATGCAGGATCAAGTGATCCCAAGGATGAGGTGGTTGAGGCAGGAGATGATGGCAACAACCCTGGTGGTGATGACTGGGAGAGTGACTGCAGTTCTGATCTATTCGATTTGGATCTTGAGTACATATGTTGATCGATCTACCACTTAACTAATGACAGTCTCTAGTACAGGTTGATCATATACTCCATGCTCTGCTAGCTAGTTGTCGGGGACAGCCATAAGGGTCCCCTAAAAAACCGGGGGGAACCCATTCGCTTTCGCAAAAAATAAAACACAAACTAATTCACAAACCTAAAACGCGCTCAAGATAGTCACGGCCCAGCGGCCGGGCCCACAGCCCTGGTGGCCCCAGCGGCCCACTAGAACAGTCGGCCCAGCCACCCCCGGGCGAAACTCCGCTTCGCTCGAGGGGCGCAGCGCCGCGCTAACGAGACTCCGCCTCGCTCGAGGGCCGGTCGCCCCCTCGGATGGGACTCCACCTCGCTCGAGGCCCTCACGGGCTCGCCGCCCCCACACCTGCTCCCCCGACAGGGGCGTTTAATGCTCTAACACTTGCAGGCGCCCGGGTCAAAGACGAATCCACGCCATGCCGTCCCTCTGACACGCCCGGGAATCATATTCCGGCGCTGTTCTGCCAACTCTCCCGGCGAGGCCATCCCCACCACTGTGCGGCAAGGCCAGTGTCAGCTCCGCGACACTGCGCCACCCACTCTCGTACGGCCAACGCGCCGCACCCTCGAAAGAGGACGGCGGAACCCTCGAAACGGGGACGGACGCCTGCTCCGCGCCTGCCCAGGGCCACACCATGACGCCGGACCAGTGAGGCGCGTCACCTCCGTCACCGTCGGTCCTGCGCAGCCATCCCCGCCATCACGACGCCATCCCGGGCACTGCAGCGCCATCCCTGACGCTGTGGGAGTGCGGGGCGACAAGACACCACCACGCCCGCGGCTGTGCCCCTTACGACCTCCCGTCAGCCGCACCCTCGAGTCGGCGTACGGACGACGACCACACGGGAAGCTCCTACGCCGCCACCCTCGAAGCCGCTCCTGGACGGATACAGGGCACGCCATGACGCTCCGCCAGAAGTAAGATTCGCCAGGACGGCCGTCCACTCCGTTGCACTGTCCGCCATGCCATCACACGTAGCTAGAACAGTGCGGCACGCCTGTAAACTGCCTCCTCCTTGGCCTATAAAAGGAGGGGCAGTCCCCTGGCCGCAGGGGGAGGATGGAGAGCGCTGACCCACACGCTTTCTGCCTTCACCACGATATTGGCACTCGCCTCAATCAAAACCCCAGGGACCTGGAGGTCCGGCCTCCTCTCCCGCCCCGCTTGTAGCTCCCCTCTGCAAGCACCACGGTGCAACGCAATACAGTGCCTCGAGTACACCACTGCTGGACATACGGCCCCGGCCGGAACCATGATAAACTTGTGTCCCCTGTGCTGTCGTTTGCACCGACCATCGAGAAGCTGATCACAGTGTAACTTACTAGTAACTGTCGGGACTACTTTCCGCACCGACAGTTGGCGCGCCAGGTAGGGGAAACTCGCGCTGTGATCGACCCCTCACCAGCATTCTCGATGGTGATTCGTACCGAGATGACGTCCCCGAGGTACGCCATGGGCAGCTCGGACCCTCTCCCCGCTGGATTCGAAATCCGGTTTGGGAGCCTGAACTTTCAGGCCACAGGGAACGGCTACCTCATGCGCCTCACCAACTTCGACGAACTCCACCCGTGGCGGTCGACTGGGCCGGGCCCAATGCCCGTCACGCCTGCTACTGACGCTCCGGCACCCACCCGGGTGGCTGCCGCGGGCGCCTCGATGCCCCGGCGCCGCAAACGCCCAGGTCAGCGCTCGCGCCAGGCGCGCACGGAGCGACGCCGGGCAACACGCGAGGCGGCCCGGAACGACGCGCCCCCGCCGAGCGACACGGCGGCGCACCCTGCGGGGGAGCACGTGGCCGCGGGGCCGCAGTTTCCCCACGAGATGCGCAACCCTGCTGCGGCGTACGCCTCATCCGTCAGCACCGACATGGCCGCGTACGAGGATCTCCCGGGCCATCACTTGCTGTCAGTCCGGAACCTCATCGCCACCACCAACGACGAGTCGTACCACGGCTCGCCCAGCGAGCTGCCGCCCTCAACCTCGCATGGCTACGCAGAGTGGGACTTCTCCGGCGTGCCGGACCCTGTGGTCTTCCGGTGATTCCTTGATGCCGCGGACTACTGGTTCGGTTGCTCCGACGACTCCAGCGAGGGGAGCTATGATCCCTCGCGCGAGTACTTCGTTGTCGCCGCCAACGAGCAAGCTGACGGCGCAAACGGAACGGGCGACGGGAACGCGGCCCAGCATCCGGAGCCGAACCCGCCACCGGCCCCACCAGCGGGCAATGCGGATATCAATGCGCAGCTGGCCCAGGCACGCGAGCTCGAGGCGAAGCTCGCAGAAGAGTACCGGCAGGTGCGGCTCCTGCGTGCAACTATCGCAGGGGAAGCCTCGGCGCACGGCGAACACGCCCGAGAAGCCGGGAAGCAAGCCTGCGAGCGCATCAATGCCAACTTCAACGTGGACGACCCACACACGTCACTTCGTGCCAGCCAAAAACTCATCGCGGCGGCAACACTACTTCGGGCCATGCCCGAGCCATCGACACCCGAGGCACGTAACCTGCGCCGCGAGGCGCAGACTCTCATCGAGCAAGCGGCCGTGCAGCAGGCCGAGAGCTCCGCGTCCCGCATGCGCAACCAGTCCAGCGCGCGGGGCGACGGCGGCGCGAAGGACCAGGAGGCATCCGTCCACGCGGACGGCGCGGCGGAGCAGCCGCCAAACCAGGGCAAGACGTCTGTCAAGGAGCGGATCCTTGACACGCGCGGCGAGGCCCACGACGGAGACGCCCGCAACGTCCTGAACGCCAAGCGAAAGGGCGACGCGGAGGCGCGAGCGGCGGCGGGCTACCACCCTCGACGAGGTGGTCGCTACGACAGCCGGGAGGACCGCTCGCCAACACCGGAACCCCCGGGAACCCGAGTGTTCAGTCGGGAAATCCGTGCGGCGAGTTTCCCCCAGCGTTTCCGCCAGCCCACCACCATCGACAAGTACACGGGGGAGACAGACCCTCGTGTGTGGCTCAACGACTACCGTCTGGCTTGCCAGCTGGGCGGAGCCACCACCGATGCGGTGATCATCCGCAATCTGCCTCTGCACCTTGCGGACTCGGCCAGAACGTGGCTCGAGCACCTACCGCCCAGCCAGCTCCACAGCTGGGATGACTTAGTCCGCACGTTCGTGGGGAACTTCCAGGGCACATACGTGCGCCCTGGGAACTCCTGGGACCTGCGAGCGTGCACCCAGAAGCCCGGCGAGTCGCTCCGGGACTTCATACGGCGCTTTTCAAAGCGCTGTACTGAGCTCCCAAGCGTTGCTCAGTCCGAAATCGTGCACGCCTTCCTTGAAGGCACGACCTGTCGGGACCTCGTGCGCGAGCTCGGGAGGAGCCCGCCGGTCGACTCCAACGAGCTGTTCGACATCGCCACCAGCTTCGCCTCCGGAGAGGAGGCAGTGGGGGCCATTTTCGACGGCAAGAAGGGCAAGCGCGTGGACGACACGCCCGCGGAGGGCAGCAAGTCCAAGGAGCCCCAGCAAAAACACAAGCGGGGCAAGAAGGGCAAGAAGCCGCGCCACGAGGCGCGCACGCAGGGGCGCGACGACGGCGGGGACGAGGCCCTCGCAGTCGACCCGGCTCGAAGGGGCCCTCGAGGGGCCCCTCGAGGCCCCGGCGTATTCGACGATATGTTGAAGAAGCCCTGCCCGTACCACAAGACCCCAGTCAACCACACCCTCGAGCAGTGCGACATGCTCAAGAAGTACTACCGTCGCGTCGCCGCGAAGGAGGACGAGGCCAAGAAGGACGGGGGTGGCGGAGACGCTGATGGCTTCCCCGCGGTGGAGAACGTCTTCTTCATCTTCGGGGGACCGACGGTGGACATGTCCACCAACCGGCGCAAGCGAGAGCGGCACGAGGTCCTCGCCGCGGAGAGGGCACCTCCTTCCTTCCTCGACTGGTCGGAGGACGCCATCACCTTCAGCCGCGAGGACCACCCGAACCGCATCCCCAACCCGGGCCAGTACCCGTTGGTCGTCGATCCCATCATCGGCAACGCGTGGTTTTCCAAGGTGCTGATGGACGGCGGCAGCAGCCTCAACATCCTCTACGCCCACACCCTACGGCTGATGGGGATTGGGTTGGACCAGCTGCGGCCCAGCACGGCGCCGTTCCATGGCGTCGCGCCAGGCAAGCGCGTCCAGCCCCTCGGGCAGATCGACCTGCCGGTCTGGTTCGGCACACCGGACAACTTCCGTAAGGAGGTCCTCACCTTTGAGGTAGTGGGGTTCCGGGGCGCGTACCACGCCATCCTTGGCCATCCGTGCTATGCCAAGTTCATGGCGGTCCCGAACTACACTTACCTCAAGATGAAGATGCCGGGGCCAAAAGGCGTAATCACCGTGGGCTCGTCGATCGAGCACGCATTCGACTGCGACATCGAGTGCGTCGAGCACGCTGAGGCCCTGGCGCTCGACGAAATGTTTGTCACAGACATGGAGAAGCTGGCCAACGAGGGCCCCGACTCCTCCGCCAAGCATGCGGGCAGTTTCGAGGCTGCCGAACAAACGAAGGAGGTGCCCCTCGACCCTGCAGCCCCCGAGGGCAAGGTGTTGAGGGTCAGTTCTACCCTCGACCCGAAATAGGAAGTGGTGCTCGTCGACTTTCTCCGCGCCAACGCCGATATCTTCGCGTGGAGCCCCTCGGATATGCCAGGCATCCCGAGGGAGGTCGCCGAGCACTCCCTTGATATCCTACCTCACTCCCGAGCCGTGCAACAACGGCTGCGCCGCTTTGACGAAGAGCGGCGCCGGGCGATCGGAGTAGAGCTGCGGAAGCTCCTCGAGGCCGGGTTCATCAAGGAAGTTTTTCACCCTACGTGGCTAGCTAATCCTGTACTAGTTAAGAAAAAGAATGGGAAGTGGCGGATGTGTGTAGATTACACTAGTTTGAATAAAGCATGTCCCAAAGTTCCTTTTCCTTTGCCACGAATCGATCAAATCGTTGACTCAACTGCAGGGTGTGAACTATTGTGTTTCCTCGATGCCTATTCCGGGTACCACCAAATAAAGATGAAGGAGTCCGACCAGCTTGCGACTTCGTTCATCACGCCGTTCGGAATGTTCTGCTACGTAACGATGCCGTTTGGCCTCCGAAACACGGGCGCTACATACCAGCGATGTATGCAGCACGTCTTCGGAGACCACATCGGGCGAACCGTTGAGGCTTACGTAGACGACATAGTTGTGAAAACCAGGAAGGCGGACGACCTGGTTAGCGACCTGCGCGTGGCATTCGATTGCCTGCGAGCCAACGGGGTGAAGCTGAACCCCGAGAAGTGCGTCTTCAGAGTGCCGCGAGGCATGCTGCTGGGATACATAGTTTCCCAGCGGGGCATCGAGCCCAACCCCGAGAAGGTCACAGCCCTCGAACGGATGGGCCCGATTCGAGACCTCAAGGGGGTCCAGAAGGTGTTGGGGTGCCTCGCCGCCTTGAGCCGCTTCATCTCGCGGCTCGGCGAGAAGGGATTACCCCTCTACCGACTCCTGAAGAAACACGAGCGCTTCTCCTGGACCGTCGAGGCCCAGGAGGCGCTTGACAAACTCAAGGCGACGCTCGCCCATGCGCCGATCTTGACGCCGCCCCAGGACGGCGAGCCTCTGTACCTCTACGTCGCCGCGACCACTCAGGTGGTCAGCGCCGTCATCGTGGTGGAGCGTACAGAGGAGGGGCACGCCCTACCAGTCCAGAGGCCCGTGTACTACATCAGCGAAGTGCTGTCCGAGACCAAGGCACGGTACCCACAGATCCAGAAGCTGCTCTACGCAGTAGTGCTCGCGCGGCGCAAGCTCCGGCACTACTTCGAGGCCCACCCGGTCACGGTGGTCTCCTCGTTCCCGTTGGGTGAGATCATCCGCAACCCGGACGCGGCGGGCAGAATCGCCAAGTGGTCTGTGGAATTGATGGGCGAGACGCTCGCCTATGCGCCACGCAAGGCAATCAAGTCCCAAATCCTGGCGGATTTCGTCACCGAATAGACGGACACACAACTGCTGCCGCCCGCAAATCCAGGCCGAATGCTGGACCCTCTACTTCGATGGGTCAGTGATGAAAACAGGGGCGGGCGCGGGCCTGCTCTTCATCTCACCCCTCGGGGAGCACTTGAGATACGCGGTACGCCTGCATTTCCCCGCGTCGAACAACATGGCGGAGTACGAGGCCCTTCTTTGCGGCCTCCGAATCGCCATTGAGACAGGCATCAAACGCCTCGACGTCAGGGGGGACTCGCAGCTCGTGATTGACCAAGTCATGAAGAATGCGAGTTGTCACGACGACAAAATGGAGGCCTACTGCAACGCCGTACGAGCCCTCGAAGACAAGTTCTATGGCCTCGAGCTTAACCACGTACCCCGCAGGTACAACGAGGAGGCGGACGAACTCGCAAAAATCACGTCGGAATGAATCACTGTCCCCCCGAACGTTTTTGCGCGGGACGTCGCCAGGCCGTCCGTCAACCTCGAGTCGACACCCTCGAGTCAAGAGGAACTCTCGGGGGCTCCCTCGAACCCAGCGGGCGCGGAGCCCATGGATGAAGACCCCTCGAACGAGGCGTTTGTGCTCTCCTTGCTCGAGGGCTACGGTGCGGACGAGGCCGAGGCCGAGGCCATGGACACGGAGCCAGCCCCCCGCGCGGAGGACTGGCGGGCCAAGTACCTCGCCTGGATGGAGCAAGGGGAGCTTCCCTCAGATCGGTCCGAGGCCAGACGCATCGCCAGGAAGGCCAAGTCGTTCACCCTCGTCGACGGCGAGCTGTACAAGCGCGCTGCGTCAGGTGTCCTGCAGCGGTGTATACCCATCCCCCAGGGGCGCGAGCTCCTCCAGGACATCCATGCGGGCGTGTGTGGCCACCACGCGGCGCCACGCACCCTCGTGGGCAACGCGTTTCGCCAGGGCTTCTATTGGCCTACCGCGGTTGCTGATGCCAGCGAGATCGTGCGCACCTGCGAAGGGTGCCAATTTTACGCCCGCAAGACCAATCTCCCGGCGCATGCCCTCCAGACGATCCCCATCACGTGGCCTTTTGCCGTGTGGGGGCTGGACATTGTCAGGCCCCTGCGAAGGGCGCCCGGGGGCTACACGCACCTGCTAGTCGCCATTGACAAGTTCTCCAAGTGGGTCAAAGCGCGCCCAATCACGAATCTCAGGGCAGAGCAGGCCGTAACATTCTTCACCGACATCATCCACCGGTTTGGGGTGCCTAACTCCATCATCACCGACAACGGGCCCCAGTTCACCGGCAGGAAGTTCCTAGAATTCTGCGACAAGCACCACATCCGCGTGGACTGGGCGGCCGTCGCGCACCCACAGACCAATGGTCAAGTGGAGCGGGCCAATGGCATGATCCTACAAGGCCTCAAGCCCAGGATTTTCGACAGACTGAACAAGTCTGACCGAAAATGGCTCCAGGAGCTGCCGGCGGTCGTGTGGAGCCTCAGAACCACTCCGAGCAGGGCCACGGGATTCACCTCGTTCTTCCTCGTCTATGGCGCGGAGGCCGTCCTCCCCACGGACCTGGAATACGGGTCGCCCAGAGTCAAGAGCTACGACGAGGGCACCAACCAACGAGCCCGCGACGACTCACTGGATCAATTGGACGAAGCCCGCACTGTGGCCCTGATGCATTCAGCAAGATACCAGCAGGCTCTGAGGCGGCACCAGGCCCGGAAGATACGACGCCGAGACTTCGACGAAGGGGACCTAGTCCTAAGGCTGCGCCAAGACAATCGAGGCCGCCACAAGCTATCGCCCCCATGGGAGGGACCCTACATCGTTGTCAAAGTGCTCAAGCCCGGCACCTACAAGCTGGCCAACGAGGACGGCGAGGAACTCACCAACGCTTGGAACATCCAACAGCTACGTCGCTTCTACCCTTAGAAAGGATTTCCAAGTTTTTCTTGTCATTTACATACCCAACACCCCAGTTGGCTGTAATTTCCATCAAATTAATAAAGCTAAAGGGGGACTCGGTTTTCCCCTGAAAACCAAATCCCCCTCGGGGGCTACTGCGGGGGGCGTCCCCCCCCCCCCAAAAAATGGTCCCATTTTTTCGCAAAATTCGCCGCAAATGTGCTAAGTATGCCTCGACCCAAACTTTGGGTGGACTCACGCGGGACGCGAGTGGCCAAAGGACGAAGAAGCGCGAGTCGGGGATAGCCCACGCCTCCGGCAGGATACGGCCCTTCCCCCTCGCCACTTTGCCTATAAGCTACTCGTGCGAACGAAAACCTTCCCAGCCAAGGTTCGCCTAAGAAAGCGGGGAGGCAGAACAACACAATTGCCGAAATAAACAACGAGTTTTTCAACTTACAAACATCAAAGTGTTTTAAACAGCGAATGTTTATTACAACAGCCGCGCGGCTCGAATTCTAACATCAAAAACATAAAGGGCACAAACGCCCAATGGTCTTCAGGCTTGGGGGCCGCTAGCCGGGGGAGCGTCCGGGAAGAGGAAGTCCATGAAGTCCTCGGCGAGGATGTCAGCGGCAGGAGCAGCGAGCGCATCCGCACGGTTCATCGCCACCTCATCGTCGACGCCGACGGGAACGACGTAGCCCGTGGAAACGGCCTCGAGGTCAACCTGGTAGTGGGAGGCCACCACGCCAAGAGCTTTCTGAACTCCCAGGTGAAGGGCACGGCGCACGCACTGGGTAACGTGCCTGCCGAGGGCGCGGAGGCGACTCGCCATCGAGCTCCCAGCCTGCACTTCGCCCCCCTCGACCCCCTGGCACGCCTCGAGGGCGGCGGCCCGCAGCTCCTCCAGCTCCTGTTGTGAGGAGTTGTAGGCCGTCTGGAGGGACTCTGCCTGGGTCGTCGAGTTCCCAAGAGCGTTCCGCAGGCCTGAAACCCATGAACGATAAACAAAAATTAGGAGCGGATCCCAAGCAAACCAAATCAACAAGCGAAATGCGAAGAGAGGCGACTCACCTTCGACCTGTTTCTTCTCCGAATCGAGGGCCTTGCGCACGACCTCAGCCTCCTGCTGCAGGCTAAGGACCGTAGCTTCCTGCTCCACGACAACCTGGCGCAGATCCTCGTGGGAGACGCTGAGCTGGTTCAGCTCCCCGTCAAGCCGCGAGACTTCTTCGTCCCGTTGCTTGAGGGTTGCCTGCGCCCCCTCGAGTGCGGCGCGCTCCTGCTGAAGGAGGCCCTGGGCCTCTTCTCGTGCCAGGCGCTCGCGCTCGAGGGCGGCCCGAGGCTCAGCAAGGGCAGTTCTCTCCTGCTAGAGCTGAGCGTCCGCCTGTTGGCGCGCGTTCCGCTCCCGCTGAAGCTGCTCCCCCATCGAGGCGAGGGAGGCAGCCTGGTCCGCCAGGCTGGCCCTCAGCTGCTCGGCCTCCTTGGCCCTTTCCTCGGCCTGGCTCTGCCAAGACCGTGCTCCCTCGAGGGCTGCACGATCCTGTTCGAGCTGGGCACAAATCGAGGCCACCTCCGTCTCCCACTCCGCCGCCACGGTCCGCATCGCGGCTGCGTCCTCGCGCGCCTTCCGCAGCGCCTCGTCCCGCTCCAGGAGCGCTGTCCGCACCTTCGCGACTGCAGAGGCGTCTTTCGCAGCCTGGGCGTCCTGCCCCAGGAGCTCGTCCCGCACTGCCTGGAGCCGGTACTCCAGCCACCCGTTGTCGGTCCGCAGGGCCTCGACAAGGGCGTCAAGAGCATCGTATTGGTCCCGGTACCAGTTGCGCTCGGAGCTCAGCCGGACGAGGTGGCCGTACTTCTCCCGGGCTCGACCCTCCAATTCCTGTCACCGGCAGACAAGGCAGAAGAGAATTTGAGTCGGAAAAAGCGCGAACGCGGGAGAGACGAGGGGGGAAGAAACTCCAAAATCCAACAGAAGGGACGCGTACCTGGAAAATCCGCCACGCAGGACCCCCGTGGATCCGCAGCGCCTCGTCCAGCGCGTTGTTGAGCGAGGCACCATGGTCGCGGAACTCTTGCCACAGTGCCTGCTCAGCCTGAGCCTCGATGCAGAGGGCTGGCGGCGCGCTGGCTTGCTCCCGCTCCCGCTCCACACGCGTCACGGTGCCATCGGGGGCAGGAGGGCCGGCACGAGACGACGAGGCCTCGACGCCATGCGCCGGGGGCTGCGGCATCACGCAGCCATCCTCCCGCATCACTAACACCCCCGCCGCGGGCTCGGGGGCTGGCGCGGGCCAGTTCTCCCATTGGCCCCATCCAGGCGGCGGCTCGTCATCGTCGGGGATCTCCACCACGGCCGCCTGACCACCCGCCGCCGGGACAGGCAGAGGTCGGACCGTTGGCGCGGCGGTTGCCGCTGTCGTAGCCGCCGCCGCGGCCATCGCCTCCTGCTGCGGCTCCGTGGCCACGGCCGCGCTGCGCGGTGGCTCGCCCGTCATCGCCGCGCTCCCGGCCGCCCGTGGCGCCCTCGACGAGCGCCGCCTCGTGGGTACGGACGCGTCCGACCTGAGCGCTTTAGCGGGCACGAGGGCGGGGACGGTCGGCACCACCCTGCGAACACGGAGACAAAAAACTAAGCTCCAACCCCTCGAAACCGGAACGTCTAGACGAGGGACTGCTTACCTCAAGGTGGAGAAGCCTCGCTTCCTCTTCCTCGAGGGTTCGGCAGGCGCTGTTGTGGCGCCCGTCGTCGCCGCCGCAGCGCTCCCAGACGCTTCCGCGGCGCGTGCTGGCGCTTCCGCGACGCGCGCCGCCTCTTCCACGGACCGCCCGGCGGCGGGCGCTTCCGCGCCCACCACGGGCGCCTGCTCCTCTACCGCCTCTGCGGCTCTCGGTGAGGGGGTCGAGGGATTCCACCTCTCGAGGGGGGCCCGCCCCCCATCGCTCTCCTCTTCTTCCTCCTCTCCCGACGACGAGTTCCCCGGAGTCGCCGGGGAAGAGAGTCCCTGCTGCTCGCGCAGCCGGTACTCCTCGTCCCGCTGTTCCCGGCGCTCCCGCCGCCGGATTCTCTTCTCCTTCCTGCGCGTCGCCCGCTCCTGCTCCCGTCGCTGCGTGGCGCGGGTAACCGCTCGAGCTCGGGGCGTGGGCGGGTCGGACCGCGAGGCGTCCACGGTCACCCTCTGCTAAAAAGCGACTGTCAAAACCATGCTGGTACGTTGCAAGGGAACGAGAAAGGGAGGAAGGCCTACTCACCGCCGGGGCGTCGGGGAGCATAACGAACGACCAGAGGTCGTCGTTGCTGTGCCGGCCGGCCTTGAGGCTGATGGCGCGCCTCGCCCTCGTGGCCGCGTATTCCCGAGCGAGGCGCTCATTCAAGAACCGCGAGCGCGCCAACGATGTAGGGTTGGCCGCCTCGCTCATCTCGTGAATACGGAGCTCCCTCTCCATGAGGGGGACGATCCGCCGGTGGTGGAGGTTCGCGAGGACCGAAGCCGCCCCCAACCCGGCATCCGCCAGGCTCTTCAACGCGGTTAGGAGCGAATCCAACCGCGCCTGGTGCGAGGAGGGGGACACGCCGTGGTGCCAGGAGTCGGCCTTCTCCTTCAGCACCTTGCCGGTGTAGGGGGGAGGCCGGCGCCGTCGTTGCGGAGGTAGAACCACCCCCGCTCCCATTCCGCGTTGTTGGATGTCATCGTGCAGGGGATGTATAACTCCTTGCGCGAATCCCGCAACGAGATCGACAGGCCGCCGGAGCGCACCGCCCGGCGCACCCGTGCCTCGGGCGTAGCGAGCGTATGCAGCTCCGCACGGAAAAGATGGACACAGAGATCCCAGTTCACTGGGATCCCCAGGAATCCCTCGCAGACGCCGACGAAGGTGGCCGCCTGCGAAATCGCGTTGGGGGCGAAGTTGGGCAGCTCCACCCCGTAGTGGTGGCACAGTCCGCGCATGAAGCGGCTCGCCGGCGCGGCGAAGCCGCGCTCATGATGCCGGATGAAGCTGATGACGTAGCCGTACGGCGGGTTGGGCTCCCGATCCGTCGCCGGCGGAACGATCCACGCCGAGGGCTGCCCCTCCACGTTCGGTGCCAGCTGGAAGCTGTTCACAAGCTCGATCAGGGCGAGCCCCGTCACCGTCGAGCGGCTCCACGGCAGCGGATCCAGCACCGTGATTGGCTGGGGGGGAGCCATTGCGGTTGGCGGCGGCGCACGAAGACGAAGCTAGCGGCAGGCGAAACGAAAGGGCGCACAGCCGAGAAGCGAAGGCAAGGAGCAAAGGGCGGCGGCGCTAAGTAACGAGGAGGCTGCATCTGCCACTGACAAGCGGGGCCCACCGCACCGAAACGGCCGGCCGCGCGCGCGCATGCGCGATCATTACGGCGCGGCAACCGAAGAGCAGCGGCGGCCTGTCACGTCCACCCCCCACGTCGCCCACTACGCGCGCGGCCGCGACGCCTGAAAAGGCGCGCCCGCGACGCACGACTGAAGCCACAACTGTGGGCATTTAACGGCCTGGTCCCTTACTAAGTAAGCGTGACCCTCGCGCGGCCCGAGCCCAGTGCTCGAAAAACCAGACCCTCGAAGGGTGCGATTACTGACCAGTGGCCTCGAGACCCGCTCGGTGAAAGCGGGCGCCACAGGTGCCCTCGATTCTAGAGGATTACTGATCAGCAGCTCTGGGGTCGGCTCGACCGCGAACCCACGAATCCTGCAGATGCAATCAAGACGGGGGCGCTTAGCTGCCACCCCGCAACGGCCCTACTGATCAGGGGTTCGAAGCACTGACCCTCGAAGGGTTCGAACAGGCGCCCCAGATCAACAGAGTCAGGGACGACGAGGGCGCGCGCATTCGAGCCTATCCTCGAGCTCACCAGCTCGAGGGCGCCCCACATGTCGTATTCAAGAGCCAACGAGGGCAGCTAGTCGAGGGATCCCATCGAGGGAGAGCTTCCGCGCCCTCGGTCCCCAGCGAACGGGACCGAGCCCTGCCTAGCAAACCCACGTAAGCGCTTTCATGGACGAGTCTCCGGACCACGAGCCAACCCTTATCGAACGGGGCATGGGCGTCCACTTGAATCACCCGATAACAGCTCGAAGAGGAACCCGCAATTCGCGACCCGCTCGATGGGAGTTGTGGACACCTCACCCCCCGTCCCGCGGAGGGACGGCGAGGGAACGTACAAACAAGTCGGAGAGCCCGCCCCGATCGCCTCGAACGGGCCCAGGCTCGGGGGCTCGACGCGTGGCTACACCTCCTGGATATGCACCGAACGCACGCGAACGTCGACACATGTGTACGGCACCGCCGAGGCCGGCTGAAACACCGCCGAGGCCGGCTGAAATAAACGCCTCGCACAACGACGATGCTGCGAAAAAACCTTGAAGGAGTACACACACTCCTCCAAGGCTTCGGGGGCTAGACCCGCGGGTCCGCTAGCGCGCCCCCACGGAATAGCACAGCAATCAGGAGGGAAGAAAGTCCCATCAGTAAGCGTCAGCATCTGCGGGATCCTAACGGATACACCCGCAGATGCTCGGGGGCTACTGTCGGGGACAGCCATAAGGGTCCCCTAAAAAACCGGGGGAACCCATTCGCTTTCGCAAAAAATAAAACACAAACGAATTCACAAACCTAAAACGCGCTCAAGATAGTCACGGCCCAGCGGCCGGGCCCACAGCCCTGGTGGCCCCAGCGGCCCACCAGAACAGTCGGCCCAGCCACCCCCGGGCGAAACTCCGCTTCGCTCGAGGGGCGCAGCGCCGCGCTAACGAGACTCCGCCTCGCTCGAGGGCCGGTCGCCCCCTCGGATGGGACTCCGCCTCGCTCGAGGCCCTCACGGGCTCGCCGCCCCCACACCTGCTCCCCCGACAGGGGCGTTTAATGCTCTAACACTTGCAGGCGCCCGGGTCAAAGACGAATCCACGCCATGCCGTCCCTCTGACACGCCCGGGAATCATATTCCGGCGCTGTTCTGCCAACTCTCCCGGCGAGGCCATCCCCACCACTGTGCGGCAAGGCCAGTGTCAGCTCCGCGACACTGCGCCACCCACTCTCGTACGGCCAACGCGCCGCACCCTCGAAAGAGGACGGCGGAACCCTCGAAACGGGGACGGACGCCTGCTCCGCGCCTGCCCAGGGCCACACCATGACGCCGGACCAGTGAGGCGCGTCACCTCCGTCACCGTCGGTCCTGCGCAGCCATCCCCGCCATCACGACGCCATCCCGGGCACTGCAGCGCCATCCCTGACGCTGTGGGAGTGCGGGGCGACAAGACACCGCCACGCCCGCGGCTGTGCCCCTTACGACCTCCCGTCAGCCGCACCCTCGAGTCGGCGTACGGACGACGACCACACGGGAAGCTCCTACGCCGCCACCCTCGAAGCCGCTCCTGGACGGATACAGGGCACGCCATGACGCTCCGCCAGAAGCAAGATTCGCCAGGACGGCCGTCCACTCCGTTGCACTGTCCGCCATGCCATCACACGTAGCTAGAACAGTGCGGCACGCCTGTAAACTGCCTCCTCCTTGGCCTATAAAAGGAGGGGTAGTCCCCTGGCCGCAGGGGGAGGACGGAGAGCGCTGACCCACACACTTTCTGCCTTCACCACGATATTGGCACTCGCCTCAATCAAAACCCCAGGGACCTGGAGGTCCGGCCTCCTCTCCCGCCCCGCTTGTAGCTCCCCTCTGCAAGCACCACGGTGCAACGCAATACAGTGCCTCGAGTACACCACTGCTGGACGTACGGCCCCGGCCGGAACCAGGATAAACTTGTGCCCCCTGTGCTGTCGTTTGCACCGACCATCGAGAAGCTGATCACAGCGTAACTTACTAGTTAGTGTCGGGACTACTTTCCGCACCGACACTAGTAATATATATAATATGTTTGTTTTTTAGAAAATGAAATATATATTAATATCTCAACCTCTGCATATAAGCTAGTAGCTATTTTGTAAACTGTAAATGAATAGTTGGGTATCATGTGCACTCAGTGCCTTTTGTACTGTCAAAAGAATCACCTGTTAACATGCTTACTATATATGCACACAAAAAGCATGTATAAAAGTGATCTGTAATTTGAGACGAAGGAAGTACCTTCTATTCGTTCGTATGTACTGTATGTAGTGTTGGCGTGTGGTTCGTCGCCCGTCCCCTTTTCGTGTATATGCTGCAGCTGGATGTCCTGTACAGCCTGTACCAGGCCCGTCTCTAGGGGTGTGCGGGTCGTGTGACTGTATAGGCCTTCGTTTTCAGCGTGGTACAAATACAATGCACGCAATGCATGTAGTTGCCTACGTTATTGATCACAACGTTCCAAAAATGAGACGGGGGCAGATAGATTGCTTTGGCGTGGTCGCGTGTGCTATTCGTTACCAAAGTATAGGTCAATAAAAGTAATGACACATCCTGAACGAGCAAGTCGTTGTAGTATAGTGGTGAGTATTCCCGCCTGTCACGCGGGTGACCCGGGTTCGATCCCCGGCAACGGCGCAATTTTTTATTTTTCCTTCTTTTTTTCTCTCTTGCGTTTTTGTTGGTTTTTTGACTTTTTGTTACGCAAAATACTTTAATTTACCACCATCCCAGGTTAAAGGTGTTGTTTATTGCTGGAGAAAAGCAACTTCTGCATAGATTGATTGCATTGCATGTATTTATAAACATCGTACTCTTCAGGAAAGGGGAAACTTCCATTATTTAGCTGCCATTCGCTATCTGCACTGCATTGTTTAGTTGGAAGATAAATGGAAGTGGCTTACTGATTCTCAATGTGTGCTTACATTTGCACTCCATTAGTATAAACTTCATGACGATATTCATACTTTAGGACAATATGCATCAACACCCACCACAGGACGGGGCTGGAACCTTGACCTGCTTTCCATCTCAATGTGGTGAGTTTTTTTAAATTTATCCCTGATGATCTACAAAACATGGTTCACATCTTCATGCATATTTAAAATGGTTCAAATTTGAACCATGAAGCCAAAGCGCCTTTCAAGTTCAGAACAAGAAGTTTGAAAAAGAAAATTCCCATTTACGAACATGAAACTTGGTGCTGTTTCTTCCAGATTACTGTCATTTACACTGTTGTATTGTTAAATCACTCTAAGGTAATCTAATTTCTGTGGATATCTTCCCTTGAAACTACACTCGTCACATGTCCACACTGCAAAAACAGTCGTTCAGAGTTGAGACGAACCAGCATTCAACCACGCAACGAGGATGCACCACAGCAAGACTAAGCAGAAGCAGCCTTGTCATCACCAAACCAAGTAACTGTTGCATATCTGTTTTCCTATATGAATGTACCACTCTAATAAATTGTTGATTCCTTACGGGTTCATGCAGAGCAGACTACACCAGAACCTGGCTGCAAACGGAATAGAAAAATGGGTGAATTCACATCGTAGTTACTATTTCCCCACAAGAACAATGCATGTTCCTCCACGTCAATGGAAAATGCAGCGTATCTTAACTCACCGAGCATGCCCTGATGTCCTGGCACCCACACAACAGTCTACCATTGAGCAAGTCTGTGGATTGGAACACGCCCCCTCCATCGCTTCTCTGGAATATTTCAGTTCAAAACAACGTCAGCATCATCCTGTAGAAAATCTGAAAAATGCTAGATAGCCCTTCCATACACAACAAGAGAGAAAATATTCCTATATTTTAAAGAAAGTGATATGTATCTTTAGAATTTCTGAAAATGGTAGCTAGAATATTCATCTTTGCATGCTCAGTACCTTGTAGTAATCGACCGCGATGAAATTAGCCCATCGATTCCCTGCTGCTCCGTAACATGTATTCACCATGTCAGTAAGACTTTGGGAATGCTGTAGACACGCTGTAAACTTCAGAGGGACCGATGGGAAGTAGTTCATGAGGACTAGCGATTTAGTCTTGTCGCTGAGAGGTGCAGATTCAGCACGATTGGAGCATTTCCCAGCATCCATCCCATCATCACCATCTGACATCAAGTGAAATATGTTACATCCAAGCATGCAAGTGGTGTTTGACTGCATTTCACCAAAAAAAATAAATAAATAAAATCAAAGACTTGGTGCCTCACAATTGTTCTCAACCATGAAGTTCCACTGGTAAGCAATTCCTTCAGTACTCTGCTTTGAGCTGATGGAGGTGAACACCAGCAGGCGCTGGTTGCTTGCAACCATGTCACTGACAAGAGGCCAGTCCTGGCCATTCTGTGGCATTTTCGACACTGGGAACCAGTACTTCAGCAGGCCAGAGGCGTTGAACACATTTGTCAGTCCATTCGGTGCATGAACATAGTCTTCCAGGATAATTGTGACGATTTCAGATGGATTGGCTGAAAGAAATGCCTCAATTTCCTGGAAGGTATCCAATGCTGGTTCCTGCAATGATACAAGGTTGTAAAACACTGCAGTCTGAACACCTTCAGTTGAGATTCTAAAGAGTCAGGCATATCCAGTATACTCACAAATGCAGTGAAATCATTGCATTTCCCACCATTTGAATGGCACAGCCATACATCTCCTTTGAAGTCATATGTGTCTAGCATCAGTGCCCGGACGCCATTCTGCATATCATTGGTAATGTCATCAGAATAAGAATTTGTCATGGAAAGGTGCATATAATAGGAAATGCTGAACAATGGAAGGATCAGAAGGTACATTTAACTGGTCAGTGACAGTATCCTCCTGGTTGTCGAAGGTGATGCGTGGAATCCCAGTGTGTGAAGGCTCACCAACGATCGCATATGAATTGTGTGTCGTGAGATAGGCATACTTGTTGAATGGCAATGAATTATTCTGAGAGACAACAAACCAGAAGCAAAATTTTATTCAGGACGTGATTTCAGTACTTGGGAGAATGAATATAACTCTTTTTCTGTCATGATATCCTTTGACTAGTGAGTTCAGACGAGCCTTTTGGAGATTTTTAAATGGAAATTCAACCATCTAGATAGAATCTTCGACAGGACAAAGGATGCAAAAAGAATATTCTGGATGGGGGAAAACAGAGAAAACAATTCAGGAAGGAAATAAATAACACTGCTGGAAAGTGTAACGTATAATTTCTGTCCACCAAACAACATTTGACCAAGAGCATCCTAAAACTATTCGCCATGTCGTCAGGGTGTGTTGAACAAGAACACCCTGACGTGAGCACAATGAAATTTCTTTTGGCTGGCATGCTGCATTCTTCCTAACCGCTCATGCCTCGGCCAGGTAAACCAACTAGCAACAGCCAACAGGGAGCAGATCCAGGAAGCCAAGAAATCATCACAACGACACGAATTCAGAACCGCAAAACACACGCGCAGGCAGAACAACTGCTGCTGCTCCTCGTCCTCGGCTCGGCCGTTTTCCTTCTACAAGAACAAGAGGAAAGAATGGAAGCGAAGTGCGGCGGCGGCTTACAATGAGCTGGAAGGGATTGGTGGCGGTGGAGCGGACGCAGTGGGAGCCCGAGAGCTTGGGCTCGCAGTCGAAGCACCACTGCCCGGCGCCGCAGTCCGCACTCGTCGAGCAGGTGTCGCCCACCTGAATTCAGCAAGAAATCGCCGAGGCTCGGAATCAATTCCCCCGCATAGACAACCACGAATCGAATAAAACAGAGTTTCTTTTCCATCGGTTCAGCCGCCGCCGCCGCTTACATTGGCAGTTGCCGCTCCCAGAGCTGCCGCCAGGAGGCCGAGCAAGAAGAGCGGTGCCGCTGTAAAGGCGCGGCCCATGTGGGTGACTTGTTTGTGGTGGTCCGCTCCACTCCTGATGAAAGTTGGCAGAGAGAGAAGAACAGCGACGAGAAAAAAAGGATAATGCTGTGCAGGATTCCTTCCTCAGGGGCTCCGTCCTCCTCCTTTGGGCTTTGGACTAATCAAGCGTCGTCGGCTGGATAGAGAAAGGGAGACAGAGATTGTTGGGAAGGTAGGTGCATTGCAGGGGTCAGGGTTAGCTTTGTCACGCGATTTATATATACTACAGGACAGGCAGCGGTAGATCGTTTACAGATTTGCAGCTTTGATTGCAGAAAATATTAAGAACAGCCGTGCAGATTCGACAAGTAATGCTGCTGCTGATGGCAGGATTTCCACGCGCCGGGTAACGTACGCGCTGCTGCTAAAAATCTGAAATCTCCAGTACGCGACAGCCTTTTGAAGTCTACGCAGGCGTTTCTCGTTGACGGAGAGAGGGACTGTAGCCTGTTTAGTTCCAAAACAAAAAAAATTTGAGGTTCCTTTGAAGGCTTATTAGGAGGATTAAATATAGACTAATTACAAAACTAATTACATGAATGTACGGGAAATCGCGAGACGAATCCATTAAGCCTAATTAATCCGTCATTAGAGATTGTTTACTGTAGCATGCGTTGTCTAATCATGGTATAATAAGGCTCGTTAGATTCGTATCGCAAAATTAGGTAGGAGTTATGGAATGGATTTTGTCATAATCCACATTTAATACTTCTAATCAGTGTCCGAAGATTGATGTGACGGGTAGTTGGGAAAAAATTTGAGGCCCTATGTATTGAAAAAAGATGTGGCTGTTCAGATTTCAGCGTCCGTCTTGGGGCACACCGCACACCACATCTGCCCAATTTCCATGTGGGGGTGTGTTTATAAGCCTAACTTCCCCAAAATTCACTATGCAAAAAGAAGATTTCTCATCACATCAAACATCACATCAAAAATGTCGGCACATACATGGAGCACTAAATGTAGATGAAATCAAAAACTAATTACACAGTTTGGATGTACTTTGCGAGACGAATCTTTCGAGACTAATTAGGCCATGGTAGGACAATATTTACCACAAACAAACGAAAAGTGCTACAGTATTTTTCAGTTCGGAACAATACTTTTCAACCTAAAATCCGTGTAAAATCCAGAATTTTGCATCCTAATTCAGGAAACTAAACACACTTTGGAACAGAGCAATCGGCCGGTTGGGTTGGTGTTGCTTCCAAGGCGGTTTGTTCGACTCCGGTTTCGTCAGGTTGTTGGTTGTTTTGCTTCATTTGATGTGGTCAAGGGATGGAGAGGTTCCTTTGGAGGCTTATTAGGAGGATTAAATATAGACTAATTACAAAACTAATTACATGAATGGACGGGAAATCGCGAGACGAATCCATTAAGCCTAATTAATCCGTCATTAGAGATTGTTTACTGTAGCACGGCGTTGTCTAATCATGGCATAATTAGGCTCGTTAGATTCGTATCGAAAAATTAGGTAGGGGTTATGGAATAGGTTTTGTCATTAATTCACATTTAATACTCCTAATCAGTGTCCGGAGATTGATGTGACGGGTAGTTGGGAAAATTTTTGGGAACTAAACAGGGCTATATATTGTTTTTCCCCAAAGAGAACACGCTATTAATAATGGATAGAAATACTCTGGACTATGCCATTTTGGTTCTACGATTTTTTATTTACTCTCGAAACAGCTACCCTCATATCCACGTCACAATTTTTTTATTAACTAGCAAAGTGCACGTGTGACACGCATGTGTTTTCAGAAAATTATTATTGAACACTTATTATTTTCATAGAACATGTTTAGGAGTACCAATTTATTTTATTCAACTAAAGTTTATTAAGTGCATTTGTAACCAAAGATTTACTGATGGTACTAAAAACCACGTAATCTCACATATTTAGTTTTCTTGGTGCAATAGTATATTCATGCAACAATGCCCCAGTCTAGTGAGTCCCGCACATGCGAGATGCAAGCGTGGCATCCCGACGGGCCGTCTCCACCATCACACAGTTGCGATATTGCCGACGCAGGCCCCTCGCGCCTCGCTCTCACCGTCCCTGTCGCCGTCGCACGAGGAGCGAGTAGGGGACGACTGAAGGAGGGAGAGAAGATGAAGAAGGAGGAGGGAGCAGAGCAGGCAGGTGTGGGAGGAGGAAGAAGAGGAAAGGGGAGAGTATAAGGTCTGGCAAAATAATTCCTTCGCAAATTAGTTCTCGAATGGAATATAAGTCTCTAGTTTTAGCAACACTGCTGAAGAAGACAATTTTGTGGTACATAAAATTTTCTCTCTCCTAAACCTAAAACCAGTTTTAGGTCTGCAATTTTACCAACTCTACTGAAGATACTCTTACTATTGTTAGATTGTAACAATTCACAAGGTAGGGGAAAATGCAGATTGTAAGGCCATAATGAGATAGAGAGACTATAAGCATCAAGGCCCCACCGCACCTTTGGTAAGGGTGTGTTTCGGTGATAAATGACAACCACATACTTGTGACTAACCTTTGTTTAATAGCGGATTTATCTTTGGGTTATTATCATAAGTAATTAATGAAAAGAGACCCCTCAATTTGAATTAATGGATGATCAATGGACAAAGACTACAAGGCTAAGGACATTTCTAGTTCCGAGTGTCACAAGGAGATGAATGACACTTGGATTTGCTAGTTTGTAGTGCTTGACCGTACTATAAAGAGGGGTTCACACTTGAGTAGCTTGACCATGCCAAATGCTATGCCATAATTATGCACTCTCTAGTTCCTTGGTCACTAAATAGCTCAAGACACTCATGGAAACACTTTGGAAGCAAAAGACTTGAAGAAAAACTCAAAGGAGATTGAATTGGATGAGTTGAATCTGAAAAGGGCGCGCCGGATCATCCGACGCTATCTCATTTAGTTGCACCGGATGAATATTGTGAAGGACTCAGCAGAATTCAATAGCACCGGATGAACCGACACTATATCAGCAGAGGCAGCGGTTCATCCGATGACCTAGGGTTTGGTAACAGTGACAATTCAAGTCTATGCCTTCAGCACCGGATGAAGCAACGGTCGAGGCAGCGGTTCATCCGGCGCATGCATATATTTCATACAGAGACGCACCGAGTGAACATGCTTCAGCACCGGATGAACCGACGCACGTGGAGATTACCAGCGGTTCATCCGGCGACCCTGTTTATTCTACGCAGAGACGTTTTGAGTACAGAGCCTTCAGCACCGGATAAACCGACGCTATAACCAAGTGAGCGTCGGATGAAGTGGTACAGCGGTCGTGTTCAACAGCTATAATTCAACACACAGAGTGACCGGATGAACCGACACTGTCGCAGGGGGAACCGTCGGATCATCCGACGGTACTACTTTTCAGAGGACTTTTATAACGGCTAGCCTCCCTTGCTAGGCTTATAAATTGGACCCCCTACGTCTCTTGAGCTGCCTTTGCCACTCTGAATTACTACAGCAGCCAAGGAGAAGGAGAGTTAGTGATTTGATCATTTCGACTTCATCTTCCTAGCCAAGAGGGATTTTTTCTTGGTGATCAAGAGTTTCAAGGTTCTTTCATTGGCATAGCTGAGTGCATTGGTCAGGTGAAAGGTTGTGAGCTTGTTACTCTTGGAGTTTGACGGCTCCTAGACGGTCTCGGTGATTTGGGGTTCTTGGTGAGCTCTTGGAGATTGTGGGAGCCCCTGGAAGTTCTTGGTGTAAATGGATTGAGACCCACCATTCCGGAGATGGAGAACGAGTACTCTTAGTGAGCACTCAAGTCTAAGTGGCTTGAGGGGGAGCAAAACTCTTAGTGAGTGCTCCAACGTGGATTAGGGAGAAGCGTCAACTTCTCGATACCACGGGAAAAAATTCGGTTGTCTCGTGTCTTCCCCTTCTACCTTCTTGCACTTAATTCCGCATTTACTTTCAGCTCTTAAGTTCGTTTGCACTTGTTTCCTCTAGTTTGCTTTGCTTGTTGCTTTGCTTGACTAGGGTGCTTTTCACTTGTTAGTGTGACTATTGCTAAGGAACTTGATTGCTAGTGTGCTTAGTTGGTAGGAAGAAACCCTTTTAGATGGGCAACACTAGAGATCTAGGATAAGGTTGTTACTTGTTCTAGAAATTGAAAAGAAGGCCCATATTCAACCCCCCCTTCTATAGGCCATCGATCCTACAAGTGGTATCAGAGCTTAGGCTCTCTTTTTGGTAGCTTAACCGCCTAGAGAGATGGGCAAGGGGAGTAGAAATGGCCCTCCCAAGTTGGCGGGGAAACAGTTCACTTTTTGGGCACATAGAATGGCTAGCTTTCTTCAAGCACAACACCATGATGCATGGACCACTACCATGTATCCCATGCCTAATGAACCCACCGAGAGTGAACTCAAGTGGAACTATCATGCTAGAAACTTTATCTTTGAGACACTTGAGAAGGATTTGTTTGATAGGGTGTTTGCCTTGGATACCGCTCATGAGGTTTGGATGGAGCTCAAAACTATCCATGTGGGCAACAAGAAAATCCGTGAGGAGAAGTATGAGTTGCTTAAGGTTGAGCTCAATGAGTTCACAATGAAGGATGATGAATGTGTAGAGGAAATGTACTCTAGGATGGGTGTTCTTATTCAAAATATCAATGCTCTCGATGTTGCTAACGTGTCTGAGCAGGAAATCATTCGGAAAATTCTTCAAACACTTCCCAAGCCCAAGTACAACATCGTGAAGGCACTCATCTTTGAGAAGGACTTTGAAACTCTCACCATCACCGAAGTTGTGAACAAGATTCGGTCTCATGAGATGTTCTTGATGGGTAAAATGGAGTCATCTTCCTCCACATCAAGCTCCAAGAAAGATCTCGCACTCAAGGCTAGTGACAAGACCAAGTCCAAGTCAAAAGCAAAGCCTCCTCCCTCTTCAAGTGAAAGTGAAGACAAGAGTGACTCAAGTGATGAAGATGATGGTGAACTTGCTTTCCTCATGAGGAGGACTACCAAATTACTCTCCAAGATTGGCAAGAAAGGCTACAACTATGATCCCAAGAAGAACAAGTTCCGCTCATCAAGAAGAAGTGGTGAAGGTGGCAAGAGGAAGTGCTACAATTGCCAAAGCTATGATCATCTATCATATGATTGTCCCAAGCCCGACAAGCGAGCGACAAGCTCAAGCAAGAAGAACAACAATGATGATGATGATGAGAAGGATGACAAGCACTCCAAGAAGGACTCATACAAGAAGAAGTCTTCTAGCAAGCCCTACAACAAGAAGAAGAGTAGTCATCGTTCTCTCTTGGTAAATGAGTGGATCACGGATGGTGAAACTTCAAGTGAATCAAGTGATGGTGAAGATGAGAAGAACAAGAAGTTTGCCGGTCTTGTGATCATGGATGATGAAGAACCTCCTCTTCCTCCACCACCTATGTGCTTCATGGCTAAACACTCCAAGGTGAGCGATAGTGAAGATAGTGACTCATCGGATAGTGATAATGAACTTTCACCCCAAGCTCTTAAGGGACTTCTAGATCAATACACCGACATTATCAAGAAGCAAAAGAGTAAGTTCAAGGTTCTTGAAGAGACCCATGAGAAACTTAAGCTATCAAATGATAAGTTACTTGCGAAACACCATGACCTAAGCAAAGAGTATGATGCTTTGGTAGTGTCTCACAAGTCACTTAGAGATGACCATGACAAGTTACTTGATAAGAACAATGAGCTAATCATCAAACATGATGATATAACTGTGCTTAACAAGTCTCTTGAGTCAAATCAAAATATGCTTAAGAAAGATCATGTGGTCTTAGAGATGAAGTATCAAGAGATTGAGCTTGCTTATGAGGCCATTTGTGCTAGTGGGCAAGAAATTGCTAGAGACATCACTAAGACAAATGCCTCTACTTCTTGTGATGATTTGATTGAAGAACCTAAGATCTTGCCTAATGATGAGAATGTTGCCTCCTCTTCCAAGACTAACCATGATAGGGTAAAAGGACTTGAAGAGGAAATAAGAAGCCTAAGAACTTGTGTGAAGAAAATGGCCAAGGGTGAAGCATTGCATAAGGAGATCCTCTATCACAATGCAAGAGATTATGGCACTAGGGGACTTGGCTCCTTCCCTCAACCCATCAAAGAGACTCGCAAGTCAAAAGAGCTATATGGGTGCTTTGTGAAGGAAGTTGGGTCTTATTGCCAACATTGCCAAATCACCGGCCATCACACAAGGGAGTGTCCTTTACCTTCACGTCCTTTGCCTAAATTACCTTGCAACTATCGTTCCATGTTCAACAATAACTATTTCTTGTTGTTGAAAAATAGCAAGGGCAAAGTGGCGGCAAGGTTCATAGGGACCAAGGCTAAAGTGAATCAACCTAGGCAAATTTGGGTTCCCAAAGCTTTAGTAACTCATGTGATTGGACCCAAACTTGCTTGGGTTCCTAAATCTTCAACTTGATCTCTTTGTGTGTAGGTGAACTACAAGGCCGGGGGAAGTCATTGGGTTCTTGATAGTGGATGTACTCAACACTTGACCGGCCAAAGTAAAATGTTCACCTCTCTAGTGGATGATGCGGGGAATCATGAGCAAGTCACGTTTGGTGATAATTCTAAAGGAAGAGTTTCCGGTTTGGGTGACATAACCTTTGCAAAAGATCTTTCTCTCTCCAATGTTTTGTTTGTTGACTCTTGTAGTTATAACTTGCTTTCCATTGCACAATTTTGTGATCTTGGCTTATCTTGCTTGTTTGATGAAGAGAGAGTTATCATTACTAACAAGAAATCTAATGAACTTGTGTTCAAAGGTTTTCGCCATGGGAACATCTATCTTGTGGACTTCTCCTCTCATGAAGCAAACTTGACTACTTGTCTTTTCACCAAGACATCCAAGGGTTGGCTATGGCATCGTCGTATTGCACATATAGGCATGAGTCAACTCAAGAAGGCTTTTAAAAGAGGTTTAGTTCTTGGTGTGAAGGATGTCACATTTGAGAAGGACAAGTTATGTGGAGTGTGTCAAGCCGGCAAGCAAGTAGCAAGTCATCATCCTATGAAGGCCTATGTATCTACCTCAAGATCTTTGGAAATCATGCACATGGACCTCTTCGGCCCAACTACATACATACAAGGGTCTTGGGGGTAATCTCTATTGTCTTGTCATTATTGATGATTACTCACGCTACACTTGGACATTCTTTATGGAGGACAAGAGCAAGACATTCGGGATCTTCAAGAACTTTGCTAAAAGGGCTCAAAATGAATTTGAGTCATCTATTGTGAAGATACGGAGTGACAATGGATCGGAATTCCGAAACACTAATGTGGAAGAATATTGTGATGAGCTAGGCATCAAGCATGAATTCTCCTTAACCTACACACCACAACAAAATGGTATGGTAGAAAGGAAGAACAAGACTCTCATCACATTGGCTAGAGCTATGTTGGATGACTATGGTATCTCTCAAAGATTTTGGGCGGAAGCTATCAACACGGCGTGTCATGCTTCAAATAGGGTGTATCTCCACCGACTATTAATGAAGACACCCTATGAGCTTCTCATTGGGAGGAAGCCCAACATCTCCTACTTCCGAGTCTTTGGGTGTAAGTGTTTCATTTACAAGAAGAGGAAGCACCTAGGGAAGTTTGAGAGTAGGGTAGATGAGAGCATGTTTCTTGGTTATGCATCAAACTCCAAGGCATATAGAGTATTCAACAACACTACACGTGCCGTTGAAGAAACATGTAACGTGGAGTTTGATGAATCTAATGGCTCCCAAGGAGATGGCTATTATTGTGATGATGTAGGAAAAGAACCTCTACGAGATGCAATGAAGAAGATGGCTATTGGGGACATCAAGCCCAAAGAGGATGATAATGCACCTTCTACTTCCCACAACCATGAAGACTCATCCTCTTCCGATGATGACAATGATGATCATCAAAGAAGAACAAGACAAGAAAGCCCATCTTCCTCAAATGGACCACCTCCTACATCACAAGACACCCAAGATCAAGGAGAAGAAGAACCGGAAGTAGTGCAACCTCAAGACGATCCAACCACACTTGAAAGGCGCACAAGGACTTCATCAAACCACCTCATCGATCTTGTCTTGGGTGATCCCAAGGGTGGTACATGTACTCGCCGCAAACAATATGCTTCGTTTTGCAAACATCATGCATTTGTTTCTTTTGTAGAACCCACTACTATAGGGGAAGCTCTTGAGGACCCGGATTGGATCTTGGCTATGCAAGAAGAGCTCAACAACTTCACAAGAAATGAAGTTTGGGTCCTAGTAGAGCGCCCCATGAACGTGATTGGCACCAAGTGGGTCTACCAAAACAAGCAAGATGAACATGGAGTTGTGGTGAAGAACAAGGCAAGACTTGTCGCCAAGGGCTATTCTCAAGTGGAAGGCTTGGACTATGGAGAGACCTTTGCTCCGGTTGCACGTCTTGAAGCAATCCGTATCCTTCTTGCTTATGCCTCTTGTCATAAAATGAAATTATTCCAAATGGATGTCAAGAGTGCCTTCTTAAATGGCTTCATCAATGAAGAAGTCTATATTGAGCAACCTCCCGGTTTTGAAGATACCACACATACTAACCATGTCTATAGGTTGATCAAGGCTTTGTATGGACTCAAGCAAGCTCCTAGGGTATGGTATGAGAGGCTCCGGGACTTTCTCATCAAGGAAGGCTTCAAGATTGGAAGAGTGGACAATACTCTATTCACCAAGATCATCAACGGAGAGCTCTTCATTAGTCAAATCTATATTGATGATATCATCTTTGGCTCTACCAATCTTAAAGTGTGCAAGGACTTTAGTGATCTCATGACTAAGGAATTCGAGATGTCTATGATTGGGGAGCTCAACTTCTTCCTTGGGTTTCAAATCAAGCAATTGAAGGAAGGGACCTTCATCCATCAAGAAAAGTACACCAATGATATTCTCAAGAAGTTCAAGATGGATGATTGCAAGCCAATCAAGACTCCAATGCCTACCAATAGACATCTCGACTTAGATGAGGGAGGTAAACCGGTTGATCAAAAGCTTTACCGTTCAATGATAGGCTCCCTTCTTTATCTTACCGCATCTAGGCCCGATATCATGTTTAGTGTTTGCATGTGTGCTCGGTTTCAAGCCAACCCTAAAGAATCTCACCTAAGTGCTTTGAAAAGGATCCTTAGATACTTAAAATACACACCTAGCATTGGCTTGTGGTACCCCCATGGTGCTTGTTTTGAGCTCTTGGGTTATTCGGATTTGGATTTTGCCGGATGTCGAGTAGACCGTAAGAGTACTTCGGGTGGGTGCCATTTGCTAGGTCGATCTTTGGTTGCTTGGTCCTCTAATAAGCAAAACTCCGTGGCCTTATCCACCACGGAGGCGGAATACATTTCCGCCGGGGCTTGTTGTGCTCAAATCCTCTATATGAAGCAAAGCCTCTTGGATTATGGTGTGGTGCTAGATAGGGTTCCCCTCCTTTGTGACAATGAAAGTGCCGTAAAAATTGCTAACAACCCGGTTCAACACTCGCGCACCAAGCACATTGATATCCGCCATCACTTCTTGCGAGACCATGTGGCTAAAGGTGATATTCTCCTTTGTGGTGTTCACTCCGAGGAGTAATTGGCAGATATATTCACTAAGCCTCTTGATGAAAACACCTTTTGTAGGCTAAGGAGTGAATTAAATGTGCTTGATGCGTTTAACATCATGTGATGCTTGTCATATAGTTTGCATTTACATATGTACATGGTGTAGGGGCTTGTCTAACCTCGTTAAGATAGTGGTGAGTATGGGTCTTGCTTGAGCCGGTGGTTCCAAAATTTCGCTCAAGGCATGTTGAAAGGCTCACCATGAGTAAGCTTAACAAGGGTTCAAACTTGACAAGATAGTTTATCTTTCCGCTTTGCATCTTTTCTTGTCATATAGTATGCATTCATGTCTTCTTTCATGCATTTGTTCTTGCATAGCATTGCGTGAGAGGTGTCACAAAGGAAAATCACACTTTGAGAAAGTTTCTTAGCGTTCAATGCAAATCAACATCTCGAAAGGTGTGCTAAGACAAATGATGGTGCTTAATGCCTATTGAGTTATGTCCTAACGAGCTTAAAGTTTCTAAGTTCAAAGGCAATGACTCATACATTCCCTTTTTGGATCTTATTCGCCTATTTTTCTAAAAATTTATAAGGTGTATCCCTTGAAGGGAATCTATGGTTTATATACCTCTATTTTGCAAAGGAGTGCTTGAGGGGTGAGGTTGTCACTCAGGATTGATCCAAAAATATGTTTGTGTTGGCTTGTGTGTGGCATTTGTCGGATAAAAAATGAGCTTTAGTTCAACATTCTGCTTTTTACTTCACCGGATAAACCGCTGCTATATAGGTTCCAGCGTCGGTTCATCCGGTGGCCAGGTCAATTTGAATTTTGCTCAGCGCGCTTCTGTTAGCTATCGCCAGATGAACCGACGCTCACCTCTGTGGTTGCAGCGGTTCATCCCGTGCTACAAAATTCTGGGGCAAATTCAGACCTGCGTGAAATTCATCCGACGCATCTAAAAACAAGGCCATCGGTTCATCCGGTGATGCACTTCATAGTTTTGACCACATCTTCCGACGCATACACCGACGCTGCGTGTTTTTCTACCGTCGGTTCATCCGTCACCTCTCTGCAGCATGGCCCCACATGTCATATCCGTCCCGTTCGTTTTTCTCCTCTCTTTCGAATCACTCAGCCGCACCCGTACACCGCCGTTTCGTGACGCCGGCGGCCACCGCTGCCCCGCACCGCTGCACCTGCGCCTCCGCTGGCCTGCTGAGCTCGCCGCCGGCCATCTCCGCCGCGCCGCTCCCTCCGCGCCAAATCGTCTGCACCGCCGCGAAACCCTAAGCTAGGGTTTGCGTCGCCGCCGCCGTCTCCGGCCCGGCCGGCGCCGTCGCAACTCGCCGGCGACCTTCCCAGGCGTGCGCAAGGCCTCTCCCAGCTACCCTGCTGCTTCTCGACGAACCTCTCCAGCCAGGGGTGAGCACTTCCCTTCATCTCCCGCCCCTGCTCAATCTGTTTGAAATTCTTGAGGGGAATTGATGGGAAATTCTGTGTAATTAGGCTATAATCTGAGTTACACCTCTTCATTTACATCAATCATGCTCATCTGTTCAGGATTAATTGCTCAGTTTCATCTTTTTATCTATCTCATGCATTTGAGCACTGCGGGCTACTGTTCTTGCCCTGTTTATCTACTTGAGGACTTCAGTGGTGCCTAATTGACATTAGATTGTGAGTAATGAGTTATGCTGATCTTTTGTTCACCATTTTTCGCTCAAACTCCTACAATCTATGCTCCATCTCATGGTCGTTTGAGCATGTCTTGCTACTGTTATGTTCTATTCAGTGCAGTTCCATGTCCTGTTCATGCACTCATACACACACATCCTGGTGCACATAAGGACAGTCATAGATTCACCTATCTTATCTTGTGCTATGTTTATCTCCTAGAATCCATGCTTAGGCTCTATCTATTCATCTGCTTTGCTTAAGGACCCCATCTTTAGTTATTTATTCTCGTTTATATTCTTTGCTCACCATTCTATAATCTTCCATCGTTTCTCTGACAGATGGCAGGCGACAAGAGGAAAGGCAAGGCAATGGTTGAGCTGAAGAAGAAGAAGGGAAGACATGAGAAGGAGTGGGAGCGTGTGCTCCAGGTGCCTGACACCGAGGGTCAGCCACAGAGGGGTATACGGATTGGCAGCAGTGCACAGGGTCAGGGGGAGCAGCCCCATGAGCAGCAGCCGTTACGGCGTTCAGGTCGCACTGGTACCAGGCAGACAGACACAGAGACACAGTCACCTTCGTCTGCACCACGTACTGGTCTGCGGACTCGTGGTGGACACACTCAGACTCAGCCTACTCTGAGGCAGAGGAGGACAGCAGCAGAGCAGCACGTGCAGCAGGATCAGGAGGATCGGTCGAGAGAGGGACCGGAGATCCGTATTGGTGCTCAGCGGGCAGAGGCTTTCGGAGTCTACCTCCGTGATCTGAGGAGCCTCTCTGGCCCGAAGATCCGGAAGTTGAGGTTTGTGACAGAGGACGAGTGGTTCCCTTCTCAGAGAGATGACTGTGACCCCCGCTTCTGGACTATCCTTCAGGAGAGCTTCTATGCCTCCTATGTCAGGAAGGGGTCACAGCTGAGCCAGCACAGGATGCTTCAGTGGACAGCACTTCGAGCAGCGGCAGCTGGAGTCCCGATACTCCCACACTTCGACTACTTACCGGGACTTGCAGCTCTGGTCAGTGAGAGGCCGCGGTACGTGCCAGAGTGGGTCAGAGTCTTCTACTCCACAGTCTACGTTGAGGATGCCCGGCTCTCGATCCGTACAGTTTATGGGGCAGTAGTACAGACTCACTCGAGAGGGGATTGCAGAGTTCCTCGGGGTTCAGGTCGACGACACGTCGATTCACTACTTGGCCTACCCCGACGTTGAGGCTCCTCGTCATGCTCACACTCCTATCGTTCCGACCGACGAGCAGATCAGCTTCCTCTTCCAGCAGCCTTTCCTCCCCGGCACCCCTCGGACACCTGACAGACTGACTCGCGAGGCCTACGTGGTCCACTTCGTTCTCAGGAGGTCCCTACTCTTCAGGATGGGGAATGCAGAGTCTATCACCGGGGTTCAGCAGTGGTTACTCCTATACATCATGACTCAGCAGCCGTTTGATATCGTGGATATTCTTCCGAGTGAGATCGAGGATGCTATCATGGATGGGATGGGGATGACCAGGCAGTTCCCTTTTGCTCACTGGATCAGTTGGATGCTATCTCGACTTGAGGCTCAACGTTATATCTCGGTCTTGGAGCGTTCACGATACGTGTTCAAGACATACCAGCCGCCGATGCCAGGAGACAGGAGGCAGGGACCCAGGGGACGGAGACGAGCAGCTGAGGACCTCCAGGCTCGTGCTGCAGCTGAGGCAGTGATGGACAAGGCCGCTCGACTGGACGAGCTTCTTGCTCTAGCTGAGGGGCCTATGCCCGCGTACCTCACCACTGACACTGAGGAGGACTCGAGCGAGGACGAGGATTTTGAGCCAGAGACACAGCACGTCTTCCGTACTCGACGTGCTCACGACGACGAGGCAGGAGGCTCCAGTTTACCAGGACAGAGGGAGGCCGAGTCACCTATTCCACCTATCTCTACCTCTCAGGTCACTCAGCCAGATGCCCTTGCTTCAGTGATCCAGTCGTTGGCCGACCAGTCGAAAGCCATGATGGAGATTCAACGCGAGATGCAGGCACAGTTTCAGCGACAGCAGGAGGCCCAGCAGATCATGCTAGATGGTATACGCCAGCACCGGGAAGCACAGAGGGTACAGTTCTTACAGCAGCAGGAGGCTCAGAGGCAGCAGCTATAGCAGCACCAGATGATGACTGCCCAGATGTTCTCGTTCATGTCTACTTGCTTGGGTCAGCTGTTCCAGCACACGGGGCTTCAGCTTCCGTCTCTCCCGACCCAGCAGCTCCTTCAGCCTGAGCCAGCTATCTCAGTTCCTCCTGTCAGCTTAGTGAGCCTCCCGATCCCGACGGTCTCGATCTCAGCTATAATTCAACACACAGAGTGACCGGATGAACCGACGTTGTCGCAGGGGGAACCGTCGGATCATCCGACGGTACTACTTTTCAAAGGACTTTTATAACGGCTAGCCTCCCTTGCTAGGCCTATAAATTGGACCCCCTGCGTCTCTTGAGCTGCCCTTGCCACTCTGAATTACTACAGCAGCCAAGGAGAAGGAGAGTCAGTGATTTGATCATTTGGACTTCATCTTCCTAGCCAAGAGGGATTCTTTCTTGGTGATCAAGAGTTTCAAGGTTCTTTCATTGGCATAGCTGAGTGCATTGGTCAAGTGAAAAGTTGTGAGCTTGTTACTCTTGGAGTTTGACGGCTCCTAGACGGTCTCGGTGATTTGGGGTTCTTGGTGAGCTCTTGGAGATTGTGGGAGCTCCGGGAAGTTCTTGGTGTAAATGGATTGAGACCCACCATTCCGGAGATGGAGAACGGGTACTCTTAGTGAGCACTCAAGTCTAAGTGGCTTGAGGGGGAGCAAAACTCTTAGTGAGTGCTCCAACGTGGATTAGGGAGAAGCATCAACTTCTCGATACCACGGGAAAAAAATCGGTTGTCTCGTGTCTTCCCTTTTTACCTTCTTGCACTTAATTCCGCATTTAGTTTCAGCTCTTAAGTTCGTTTGCACTTGTTTCCTCTAGTTTGCTTTGCTTGTTGCTTTGCTTGACTAAGGTGCTTTTCACTTGTTAGTGTGACTATTGCTAAGGAACTTGATTGCTAGTGTGCTTAGTTGGTAGGAAGAAACCCTTTTAGATGGGCAACACTAGAGATCTAGGATAAGGTTGCTATTTGTTCTAAAAATTGAAAAGAAGGTCCATATTCAAACCCCCTTCTATAGACCATCGATCCTACAGAGACACTAAGATTTTTTTCTCTTGATGACCCGTAATGATTCCAGGCGTTGATTAATAAGAAGAGTAAGAATTAAGAGGCGGCAAGTTTTTAGAACCAGTCCTAATGGACAGGGGGCATCGAAATAGCTTCACAACAGAAAAAAATTACAACGATTCAAGTCTTGTTCTATCAACGAGTGAAGCCAAGTTGTCTGCACCAGAGATGCTAAGAAATGGATGCACATTTCATCCGTTACTATTGTTAGATTGTAACAATACGTAAGGTAGGAAACAATGCAGAATGTAACAATCTGGGCCGTAGGTTGCTAGTACAATCCTAGGTGGAAAGTTGCATGCTCGTGTCAACCTGTAAACAATAAATCAAACTAAAACAAACACGACCTCGGTGATAAACATGAGAGTTAACAAGAGATAAAAGTGATAACATCTTTATTTTCCTTTTTCTAAGGAGAGTTTTTATTGGTTAGGGTTTCATACCTTGCAAGAGCTGAAGTATTTGAACAAATAGCAGAAAAATTTCAGAAACGACTAATTGAATGATTTCAGTTTCTTTCAGCAAACTGAGAAAAATGATTGATTTCCTGAATCCTAACTACAGCAAGAGCACGACACTTGATTTTATGTCATAAAAAATAAGCATCACGGGTCAGTAATCGCTCTGTAAAAATATTGACGAACGCTAGATCAAGAATACTAGTGGACCATCTGTACAAATCCCTGCCAGTACCTCCCACTGCAGAATCGTGTGTTCTTGAGATAATGGGGAAGCAAGAAGAACATAAGAAGTGTTCAAACAAATTAACTGGTTAATTGAAGGACCGATCTCTCAATAATGATGTGAGCACGAACGTTTACAAATAACCATTAGAACATTACATATAAATCATCAGAAGTTAAACAAATTTACACAAGCCATGCTGAAAATTTCGTTCTACCAATAACACATGATCGCTTTGATACTCGAGACAGTTCATTTTTTTTTCTCGAACACGCAGGAGAGCTGCGTATCTTTATATTAGAAGAAGAAATGGCCCAAAGTACATATAAAAAAACACATCGCTCCACCTTGGGCTAGAATGGAGGATGTTGGGGTACAGTTCATGAACTATCAAACAAAAAACAGAGACCGTTCATGAACGAACAAGCATACAGTGCTGGAGAGGATTGGTTGTGCAGCTTAGAAACTTGATTTGCCAGTCAACAGTTTGGTACACCCTGTTTTTCATGTCTCTCAAATCAAGCCATTTACCCTTGACTACACTCCTGTCTTTACTGATCTGCCGAAGGCCCGAAGCTGGTGGATCTTACCAGGCAAGACATCTATCCAGAAAGAATTTGGAGCGCAGGTTGGTCAAGAAGGGGGACCGTGCTGTTCCACAGACGCTGATTAAGTGGAGCAAGCTGTCGGAGGAATCCGCAACCTGGGAAGACCTGTACGTCATGATGAAGCATTTTCCTGAAGCGATTGCTTGGGGACAAGCCAATTCTGTAAGCAGGGAAGGTGTAACGCACGTTGCAGAGTAAGAAGCGGGAAGAGAAGAATACGCTATCGACGTCATCATTTAAAATTGTTGCTTATCTGTTTTCACTTGGGTTGTATTGTCGTCGTGTGGGCCTGTAGGGTCAGCGTCTGTGCTCGTGGGATATAGCACCGGCACCTTGTAACAGACAACTATGAACTGCATATTCTGAATTGAAACAAGCTGGACGTCAGGGTTCATCACACGGTCCTTCCTCCTATCTCTGTGCTGATTTTGTATCGATCTCACGCCGGTGATCACCGCGGGCTAGGGGGTTGTTACACAGGGGTGATAAAGGATCACCCTGTCTGAGACCTTTACCAACAGCAAAATAACTACCATTTTCATTATTCAGACACACACAAACAGAAGCACCCCAAGTAACACATCTAATCCAGGTAACCCACTTGTTAGAAAAACCTATAGAGATTAAAAATTCCTCAAGGAAGTCCCAGTTTATCCTATCATAGGCCTTTTCATAATCTAGTTTAGCTACTTCATGAGCACCGACCACACTTTCAAGGATGTACCTGCCTTTTATAAAGGCTGTTTGATTTGGAGAAAGAAGGCGATCACAAACTTGAATAAGCCTATTATTCAAAACCTTACTAAAGATCTTAAAATTATAGTTTATCAAAGCAATAGGTATGAATTTCTTTAAATTAGTACTAGTATTTGGCTCCTTGGGAATCAGAGTCGGCGTCACATAATTGAGTCTTTCCAGTTTCAGCTGATTATTTTCAAAGGCCTTAACTAAGGCCACGAAGTCATCTTTGATGACATGCCCAAATTTTTGGTAGAAGAGAAAGGAAAAGCCATCAGGACCTGGGGCTCCATCAGCATTAGAGCCAAAAATGGCTTCTTTAGAGCGTGTTTGGCAGAGCTCCAGCTCTGAAAAATAGCTCTAGAGCTGCAGATCCGCGCAACTCCACCATGGAGCAGCTCCACCGTGGATTTGAGATCCGGAAAATGTTTGGTACGACTCCAGATTTCCCATCATTCCTATGACATCTAGGGCCCACATGTCAGAAGAGTAGAAAATAAAAAAATCATCTTCATCCTTGCCTAGTGCTTCTTCTTCCTTCTGCAGCCTCGCGGGGGGCCGGGCGTGTGCATTCTCGCCGGAGGCAGGGCGGGCGCGGGGTCGCCAGAGGCAGGGTGGCACGCGGGGGAGCTCGCCGGAGGCAGGGTATGCACGGGATCGCTGGAGGCATGGCAGCGCGAGGGGTTGCCAGAGGCGGCGCGCGGGGAAGCTCGCCGAAGGCAGGGCAGGCGCGGCCACGGGCGGAGGTAGGACGGTGAATCGGGTAGAGGCGGCGGCGGAGGCGAATCAAGCTGCGACGCGGCGGAGAGCTCGTGCTGCTCAGGTTCGTCTGCCATGGGAGGAGGTCGGAGCTCGTTGGAGCTTCGACGCACGGCGATTCCGGACGCCGTTTTCAAATCCAAGGGCATGGGGGGGGGGAGAGAGAGAGAGAGGAGGAATAGGTGATTCGGTTCAGGGAGTTCTCGGCATGGGTGAGCGAGTGGAAGGAGGTCGGCCGTGGGCGTGCATGGATGCGGCTCTGGAGCTCGTGGAGAGCTCGATATAGGGAGGAAATTGCACAGAGGAAGGAGAGGAGCGCGGCCGTGACGCGAGAAGGCCGAGATGGAACATGAAGCTGGTAGCGCGCGGAGGAGAAAAGAATAGAACGAACCATTTTTTCCACATACCAGTGGTAGTAGTGGGTAATTTCTCCCAATTCCACAAGACTTGGAGTTGGTGGAGCACCCCCTGAGACACTCCACAAAATTCGTGGATCTGGAGCCAGATCCACTGTTTTTTTGGAGCAGATCTACGATGGAGTTGCCGGAGCTGGACGTGTTTGGCTGAAAAAACTTGAAGCAGAGTTGGTTTTTCAGATCTGGAGCTGCGTGGAGCTGTGCCAAACACGCTCTTAACCTTAGTTTCTAAAATAGGGGCTGATAAATCTCATTTTCTACCTCTAAGACTGTCATCCTCATCCCAAAAGTCCTCCTCTAAGTGGAGGTTCAGTTTCTCCTCTTTAGCAAAAAGAGTTCTATAAAAATCAGAGGCTACTTTAAGCATATCCTTATTTTGGGTAACCTCACCATCAGGAACTTGAAGAGTCAAGATGGTCTTTTTCCTATTTTTCTGATTGGCTAATGCCTGAAAATATGCAGTATTCCTATCACTCTCCTTAATATCCTTGTCTCCAGCTCTTTGTTTGGACTTAATCTCTTCTTTTAACCGAATCTTTTCCAGGTCAACCTGGACAGTTTTGAGTCTATCCCTTTCACTGTCAGATAACTCAGTATATTCAAAAAGCACTTCTAGCTTTTCAAATTCCTCAAGGATGTTTTTCTTCAACTTTTTAGTCTCAGCATTACAGTTAAGAGACCAACCTCTCAATTTCCTTCTGAGTTCTTTTAGCTTAAAATGTAAAATATCTAGATGATCCTGAAATCTACAAGGAGCAGACCAAGATTTCTCCACAATATTGTAAAAATCCTCCTGTTCTAACGACTATTTTTTAAAACAAAAAAGGTAGCCTTTCTCATTTCAGTGACCCCTAAGTCACAAACAGAGGCATGCGGTCACTACCTAACCTAGATACACTTCTGACATTTATATTAGGGAACTTGCTTTCAAAATCTGTTGACACAAAGACTCTATCAAGAACAGCCATAATAGGATGCCCTTGGTTGTTAGTCTAAGTATAGGTTCTTAAAGGATTCTTCAGTTCAGTCAAACCCCAAGAATTAATCCAATTGTCAAAACAATCAGAGGAATGAAAATTAATATTCCCATTATCCTTGTCAGTTGTATATCTAGGTAAATTGATGCCCCCTCCAATCATTATGGGATCTGACACATTTGCTAGTGAAGCATGGAGCTCATCAATGAACTCCTGCTTTCCTTGCTCATAGGCAGATCCATACACAACCATCAAATTCCATCTAAACTGATCAGATATATTTACAACAGTAGCCACTATAAAGAATTTACATATCTCCCAATGCATTACATCAAATATATTGGTTTTAAAACCTAACAAAATACCACCACAAGAACCCTCTGTTGGTAAGTAATTCCAGGTAAAATTTCTACCAACATCCATAAAGAAGGACATCTTAAATTGGGTTACCTTAGTTTCTTGAATACCAACAAAATCCAAACTATGGTCAGAAATAAAATCTTTCAAACAATCCAATTTACCAGCCTTATTTAGGCTTCTAATGTTCCAAAAGGCTCCTTTCATGATTAACTTGTGTTGCAATGGAAGGCTTCAAGCCTTTCTGGACTATCTGTGACCAGGTGAGCTTACTAGTAATATTAGTCTCATCAACCAGTTCTGGAGATTTTAAATCTCCTTGATTAATGGGTTCAGCATCAGCGTTGTCAACCAGCTGAGTCAATATCTAGAGAGACAGGAAGCACATAAACAGGATGCTCACTATCAAAATTTTCTCCTCTAATTCTATCATGGTCAACCATATAGATTCAATGTTGGTATGAATTTCTTCAGTATCCTTGCCTAGTTTAATATTAACATTAGCAGCTAAATGCTTTAACAACTCAGTATCATAAGTAGGAAGTTGTATACCTGCAGGCCTCTCAAGAGGTTGCTCCAGATTCTTGTAGGACTTGTCCTCAGCCTTCTGTAAGAGGTTGCCGAACATTTTCTCTTGAGAGGACTTTGAAAATTCGACTGAATTGGTTCATGTAAAGTGCAACTCCTATGTGAATTCTCTCTGTCAATTCTCACATGTAATTTCCAGCCCCTTTCCCTTCCCTTGCCAAACGTACAGTTTATCCTTGGGTATTCAGGCTGAGAAGTGCAGGGTTGTTTGCACATATTTTTTTTTCGATAAGGGGAATTTTATTATTTTCCAAAGTTTTTACGTCGAGAGGATACAATACCTTGAAAAAAGTATATGTAAAAAGTAGATGACATGGACTGGAACAATACCTCGACCTTAATTGGTACGGGTGTCAGACCCTTGTTCGCACATGTCTGGATTGTGGCTGCGTCAGGAACAGAGTCAATGTGAAAGATTTTTTTTTCGAAATAGAAAATATATTTAACTCAAGAATGTTACATCAAGATGATACAACTAAGCTTGAAAAATTCTCAGCCTCTGCAAAAGCACACAGCTTAAAAAAGAACAAAAGGCGCACACGCTAATGTCTCGTAATCCGAAGACTAGACTGCCACCCACGTGCCCAGGTAAAAAAAAACTCCTTGGGCACTTGCACCAAGCGCATTGAGATGTCGCCACAACTGTATCTTGAGAGATATGCTTCTGGAAGATAGCCCGCATACAAATCCAGTGTGTAATCAAGTAAATAACCTGCAAGGAAGAAGTTTGTTTGCTTTCAAATACCATAGCATTCGTGCATAACCATACTGACCACCAAGTAGCAGCTGCACCCACTAAGATTAAAGGTTTCATTTCTTTAATAATTCCCGTCAGCCAAGTGCCAAATAGACTGCGGGGTTGAGAAAGCCCGAATGCCATATAAATGATTGACCATATTTCACGTGCAAACTGACATTCAAAAAACAAATGTCTAACTATCTCATCAGTTAGCAATTCGTGGAAGTAGATCATTCCACCTTGCTAACTTGTTTCCAATCAAAGCCCTATGCCACGATATATTTGGTGGATTGGTACTCAGTACTTCTGCTACTGTATCATAGAGTCCTATTTCCTAAACACCTATCTTCCCAGAACCGGATTTGTGATCCATTCTCTATGCTAAAAGATCCGAAACGTAGGAAATCTCATTTTTTAGAAAAAGGAATTTTTATTCCGGCCTCTGCAAGAGTTTTGCACACAACCAATTCTTATTACAGTTCTTTCAAGCATCTAAAAATAACCCACAACTCTCAAAGAGCGAACTAAGCAAAGGTGCAACATTATGCGTCGATCCTCTTAAAAGACGACCACCCGTGCTTGGCGAAGATCTCCATAGCCATGGTCTCTAGTGTGCGACACGCCCACTTCAGTAGTTGTTTGTTGCGGTTCGTTTGCATCGTGCTCCAGAAATGTGTCCAGTAAGTTGCCCAGAAAATAACCTGCAAATAGGAGTATAATCTTTTTCCATCAAATGTCACATCATTTCTACACAACCAAATAGACCAGAAAAATGCACTTATTCCCACACAAATTTGAGAACGTATACGTTGGTCTACTTGATTGAGCCACACTCCACATAAATCAGCTATGTCTTTAGGGGGTCGCAAACCAAATGCCACTGTAAAGATTCTCCAAACGAACCTTGCAACATGACAATCAAAGAACAAGTGTTGGATAGTTTCGTTATTGTCACAAAAACAACATCGATGATCCCCTCTCCAATGTCTTTTTAGTAGATTGTCTTTAGTTAAAATTACCCCTTTTAACAAGAACCACATGAAAATCTTGATTTTTAGCGGTAATTTTAATTTCCATAATGCTTTGTTGGATGGCAAGTGTATTTGATTCACCAGATTTTTGTACATTGATTGTACATTAAAGTATCCTTGTTTGGAAAGAGACCACTTGATAGAGTCTTGACGGTCATCCAATTGCACAAATGTAATTCTTGAGACAAGCTCATTCCATTTGAGTAAGGCTAGCCCAGATATTTGTTGCATAAAATTTGTTGCCACATACCAACTGTCTTCAACAAACGAAATAACCATTTGCTTAACAGGGTGATGTTTTTAATTTCTAGGTTATGGATCCCTAGTCCCCCTTGCTCTTTAGGTTGACACACAGGATGTTCCATTTAGCTAATCGGTATTTCCTTTTATGATCATCACTCTGCCAGAAGATATACAAACTACTGCATAGTTAATTATAATCTAGGATCGTGCACGTTATAACCGTGAATCATCAGAAGATACAAACTACAATTAATATCAGTTATGTTGATTCCTAAGAACCTACCAACATAATCTAGTGCATATATGTATGCACTATCCCTAGCCATGTAGGGCGTCAATAATGTTTCTCCAAATATTCACACCAAATTCGTGGATGACGATAGTGTAATGTCAGCTTGCCAACCGCCACGTACTTGACTTGAGTGTGGTATTGTGAATGTCCATCCAATGTCTTGTAGCACTTGACGTAAGACCTCGCACATTCCTTGATCAACATGCATGAAACTATTACACAGTTCGTCCTAGATTGAAGTGGCAACCAAGAAAAATGTTAGTATATACGTACAAATCGGCAATTGATTAGAAAATGAAAGTTTCAAAATAACGAGTAATAAGTGTTTTATTTACATACAATGGGCGATTCATATGATGGTGATATCTGTTTAGGCATTTCACTGACCTCGCACATTCCTAGAAGGCTTTAATCTTCCAGTAATTGTAGTTCAGGAATACATGTCTTGTTTGACATTTTATTTTGATAAGTGCCTTCCTCACCGCGTCTACTGCAGCAACATGTGGCTATTATGCAGCAATAGAATTAACATGTATATTAACTGTTTCACCAAGTACTTACTCTCGCATGCCTGCACAATTAATTGCTAGAGAAACCAGATAGCTTCCTCGCATCGGACTCGCTTGTGAATGTACCACCATATATAGGAGGTTGTTTAGTCATGTTATATATAACTTGTTCTAATCATTCCATTAGTGAAATCAGCTTCAATGCAAATTAAAATACTAAAAATTGTTGTCATTATAACAATAAAAACTAAATGTGGAAAAATTATCGAGGTTGTTAGTATATACCACATGTCGACCTAATTCTTGTGTAACAGGCATGGATTCATGACCGACGGGAAAGAAAGTCCCAACATGATGTGTTGGAGGTGGTGGTGTAGGGTCCGATGGACCTCCGTATGGGCAACATATCGACATTTTATCCTACAAATTTAATAAATAGTACATAACAAATAAACTAATAGTAAAAAGTACAAAAATTTAGTAACAAATACAAAATTTAATAAATAGTACAAAATTCAATAAATAGTACAAAATTTAATTAAATGGAAGAAGCTAAGGGAGAGCGGTTGAGGAGGATGGGACGCGGCAGCGCGAGTGCGCGGGCCCGGAGAGACGTACTGGCGGCCGGTGTGGACTCACGTACAGAGCGGGGGAGCTGCTGCGGCAGCGCACGCACGACTGTACGTCGGAGAGGGCCCCGGTCGGCGTCGCATGGTGGATGGCCGGGTGCGGCGGTGTTGCCGAGGCGGAAGCGGGTGGGGGACAAAATCCGGCAGCCTGACAGCGTGCTTCGATCGATCTGAAAATTGTCGTGTCACTTGTCCAGGCTCTTATCACCTCCAAACTCTCGAAGGTGAAGAAATTGACAACTCATGGAACATCGAGCACCTCTGTCGATTCTACTCATAGTCCAAGACTACCAATCGACAACTTGACACCGCGCCACGGGTAGTTGTAAGCGACCCTCGGGTCCTGACTACTCTCTAGGTCACATAGTAAGCGGCCTTCTTGGTCCATGCCTATCAAAGACCTTCAAGCGGCCCCTCGTGCGGCCAGGTCCTGCAGTAAGCGACCTTCTTGGTCCATGCCTCTCAAAGATCTCCAGCAGCAAGCGTCCCCTCGTGCAGCTACAACTACTCTCCGGGTCATGCAGTAAGCGGCCTTCCTGATCCATGCCAACCAAAGACCTCCAATTGCAAGCGGCCCCTCATGCGGCCAGGTCATGTAGTAGGCGGCCTTCCTGGTCCATGCCAAACAAAGACCTCTAGCTGTAAGCGGCCTACGGGTCCTAGCGACCTCTAGCTGGTACAAGGCTCTGTGCCAGGCCCTTGGCCACACAGTTGTAATAATTTTCTACACAGTAATAAAGATTAATCTATCTATATTATCTTTGTTCTGTGATTGGCATTGCACCAAGCCTACCCAAACATGCTACCTATATCCTCTTCTATAAGACACCCTACAGTTCTTCGGAACTCATCTTATTGCTCCCAGTAATAGCCCTACCATCGAGTACTATTACTCGCAAACTTTCTCTTGCAGCCAAGACTCGCCGGACTAGCTACTGGTCTATCAAAGGCGCACGACTTCATCACATGCAAGGGACATCACAGATAATTGAGTACTCTCATTTCAATTACTACTCATTACATATTATCTGTGCATATTACACTTGTTTCCTGCAAATTTTTTCTGCAGATACAATCACCGCTGGTCAATGCAGGCGGCCATCTCTTCAGTGATGGGGACTGTCTCCTGTACAAGTACTCGAAACTTTTTGTCGGAGCAGTCAGCCGCCACACCCTCCTTCACCACGGACAGGTCAGCTGTCGGGTAGAAGGACTTGAGGAAGCTCAACACTTGGTTCGGGATTGACCGTGCTAGCCACTACACGTACTCGAGTATTTTGCCTGGAATGTCCCTCAACCTCTCCATAAGTGGCCACGGCTCTACTCCAACCACTCTGGGTTCGAACAGCTCCGCCACGGGTTCTGCAGCTTTCTTCAGTTCTTTCAGCTCAGCCTCCTCCATCTTCAGCTTCAGCGACTGCATGCAAGTCGTCATGTCAATTTCGTCGTTAATGCGGAGTTGCAATTCACGCTCGAGCTCTATGGTTTGCACCTTGAGGCTTTGTTCAACTTCTTCGCGCGCGGCTTGTTCCCGGTTGAAGGCGTTCTGCCAATCAGTGGCAGTATTCCTCCACTTCTCGCGACATCCTCAAGTACTACACAACAAGAGACCAGAGTCAGCAACCAACTACAAATAACTACTCAATGCATAGAGCGGGATTCATGGAGCTACCATTCTTGTCTTAGCACAAGGACTTGTTCTTGTGGATGACTTCATCCTTCTACTCCGTGAGCTTTTGGATTTCATTCTGGTACTCCGCCGCATTGGTATCCAGGCTCATCTGTAGCCGAGACGGCAAATCCATCTGCTTGTCCAGGTCCTCCTCAAGCTTCACCACTCGATTAATCTTTGTGGCTTGCCTCGCGAGTACCCTGGACTTCCGCCTTGACTACTCAATGATATCCTGCAATCATCACAAGGTTCTTAAGCATCCATTGACTACAAGACTAGTCTACAACTACGGGTACTTGTTCTTACCTCTATGAACGAGCTGAAGTGTTGAAGTGACTTCATCTACATCGCCATGTGTTCCGGCTCCAGCATGGCATCATCAACAGTAGCCAGCACCTCATCAGTGGCGTGACTACTCAACTCCGCCTCGGGATCCATCGCCACACTCCGCAGCGGTGTTAGGTCTTCTATCTCCGCCTCACGGACGACCAGCTGCCTCTCTGCACTCAGCTCAAGGACTAGCCATGCGTTCTCCTGACGCACGGACACTGGGGCTTGTTGTTGCGGTGGCATGTTCGTCTCAGGGTCTGGTAGTACCCCTTCTCCTAGCTCTGCTTCAAGTTCGGCCAGAGGATTAGTCCTTGGCTCGGGGGCTGCAGCATACACGACAATCAGGGATTCAACTACTTTACTCCACAACAGAGACAAACCTGTCGCGACGAACGTCTCCGTCACCATCGCCTCTTCAACAGTCTCGTCTTCGGCCAGCGGGATGACTCTCTCATCTTCTACTGCGCGGTCCTCTGTACCCACAACAACGCTTGAGCTAGTCGCCTCCCAGGAGAGATCCGTTGATTTCCTGCAAGCAACATCTCCGTGAGCACTCAATTAATCAAGACACAGTAGGTGTCAGTGTTTTAGACACCGAGCCTACGACGGGGTACCCGAAGTAGTAGATTGTGCGGTGGGGCTCGCCGAGATCAGGAACACGATGGTGAGACACGGGGCACATAATTAGACAGGTTCGGGCTGCAATGTGAGTAATACCCTACGTCCTGTATGCTGCGTGGCTCTGTATTGATTGTGTATGTTTTGAGAGGGGTCCCTGCCTTGCCTTATATGCCACGGGAGGCAGGGTTACAAGTCAGATTGGTACAAGAGTACTATTTGAGTAGGACTCGGAGTAGCCTATATGAGTTATGGAAAGCTATCCTAGTCTTAGTACAAGTCCTTGTCCGTATTGTCTTGCCTTGTGGTCCACGATAATCTTGCACCGTGGCCCACTAGTCGAGTAGTCCAGGTGTGTAGGATCTTATCTCCCGGGTATGACCCACATGTGTGGTAGGCCTAGGGATGCCCGGTCGACAAGCCCCCGAGTACTTTGTAGTCGAGTGTGATGCTTCCAAGTAGTCTTGAAGGTCTCCGCGAGTAGTTCCCAAGCGTCCCCGAGTTTTGCAAGCTTCAATCTTCAATAGTACTTGAATCATCACGAGGCTGGAAGGTACTCCAGCTAACTCCACGAGTAGTCTTGAAGTCTTCTCGAGTTGTTCCCAAGCGTCCCCAGTACTTCCCTTGAAGGTCTTCAATAATACCCGCTTCGTTCTTGAAAATCTTTGTATCAAAGATCTATATGGAAATGCGATTACTAAAATCGCATTCCATATGGAATGTAGCCCCGAGCCTTAGGTCGAATCCAGGATTCAAGCTGAGGGTCAATCTTCTAGTCTTTGATCTTGCTCCGAAATAATCCGTAGAATCCAAAGAAATTATATAGGAATGCGATTACTAAAATCGCATCCTATATGGATGTAGCCCCCGAGCCTTAGTTCGAATTGACAATTCAAGCTGAGGGTCAATCTGAAATCTTCGTCAAATAATCCTGTGAAATCCTGAGAAAAACTGAAGGACACATGGCACGGAGCCCCCGAGCCTTGAGTCGAGTACTTTTTCGAATTGAAGGATCCAATCTGACTGTAAAATAGTGACATGAATTCAGTGAACTGTAGCTGAGTGAAAACCAATTCCATTGAGTAGTCGAGCCCCCGAGATGGAGCCGAGCAGGTCTTGGATTTAAATCCGTTGACTTAGCCGAAAATTTTGGCCTGTGTGAAACCAGTCTATTGAATAAGAAGGGTCACCAGGTCGAATCGTTAGGGTTTTGATTTTATAAATACCCGAAGGGGTATCCCTTAGGGTTTCACTGCTTCCATTCGTCCTTAGATCCAGAAAGAAAGCCTTAGCATCCGTAGCCGCCACAGAGTTTGAGCGTCAACACCACCAAGCGCTTCCTCCTCCACCCCCTCGCATCCCTCGAGTCAATGCGAAAGAAGACCCTTGTGACTGGAAGGATGAAGCCTGCGGTGACCAAAGGATAGAAGAGGAAATCTGGCCGTGGCAAAAATCAGTTGCCGGAGCCCAAGTACAAGACCGTGGTAATCACAAAGCCACCAAGCCAAGCTGTTTCTTGGAAGAAATCCAAGATGAGGGAGGATGATATCAAGGCCCTTGAAGCCGCTGGGTTGCTGCGCGAAAAGGCAGTCGCAGGATGGAGCTCTGCCACGGGAGATGCGTGGCCCATGGAGAAGACTCCAGATGAAATCCTGATGTTCGGCCACTTCGTCGAGCGTGGATTGATTCTGCCGTCGTCGGATTTCTTCAGGGGATTCCTCGACTTCTTCATGTTGGAGCACGTACATCTGAACCTGAACAACATCTTCCAGATTGCAGTGTTCATGCACTTTTGCGAGGCTTTCCTTGGTATTCACCCACATTGGGCTTTGTTTAGGAAGATATTCCGCTTGAAGCCACAACCCAATGCAAACTTCCCGGTAGTAGTACGTGGAGCCGATCTCCAGATGCGCCAGAAGGTACAAGAGTTGTACTTCAAGTATGACTTGATAGATTCGAACCAAGATTGGAAGACCAAGTGGTTCTACATTGACAACACCCCGCCTCAACTGCCAAAGCCAAGTATGTTTGTGCCGGTGTATGATAGGCTCTGGAAGGATGAACCAACAATGCAAGAGTGCATTCAAATTCTAGAGTTGCTGGCTAAGATTGCGCAAAAGAAGGCGCAAGGCTTGACAGCTGAGAGGGTTGCCTTCAGCTTCATGAAGCGGCGAGTACAACCCTTGATGCAGCGGAAAAATCTTGGGTTCGAGTACACAGGTACTGAAGATGGCTCAAGACTGTCCTCAGAGGAGATTAGTGATGATCTCGTGATGGAGAGGCTGCAGAAGAGTTTCAAGAATCTTGATGGAATTCCAGCGGCTGTCCAAGAATATAGTGCTGACAATCCTCCGCGTCTGGTGAGTATCCGCAGACTAGCCCCTGAGTACTTTATTAAAAGTTGTTGTGAACTTAGAAAATTTGTCTTGTTTTACAGGAGGATGTCTTGAAGTTTGTTTCCATCCCTCCTCCTCGCCCCCGCGATCCACTACAAGCACCAGAGGAAGAGCCATCTGAAGTTGAGGCTCAAGCCCCCAAGAGTAGTCGATCTGCTCAAGGGGAAGAAGAAGTCTTGGTGGAGGATGCCTCCTCGAGCGACGACGAACAAACACTTCAACAGCGTTTTGAAGTGAGAGGCCGTTACGGGTACTCTGGGGCGCCAATCCCCAGTGGTGTCTCCGTAGGAGTAATGAAGAGGCCGGCTTCATCCCTTGTAGATGATGTGACGTTGCCACCGCGGAAGAAAAGAACCACTGTGGGAAAGCGTGCTGTGAAGAAGGTCATAGCTCTGCCATCCATTACGGTGAGTTTGGAGAACTTTAAGTAGCCAATATCTTGTTGAATACTTGCTCTCTGTCGTAATGTCTTGAATTTTGACTTGCGCAGGTTATCAAGAGTACTGCACAAGTACCCTCAAGTAGCCCTGCAAGAACGACAGAACTCGAGGTGGTTCCAGCGTCAACCGTTGAGATGGTGACGCATGAGCAACAAGAAGGTGTGGCACCAGAAAGTGTGCCACCGGTGGATAATGTGCCAGTGGTGCCGGCAGCACCTTCATTTTTTGACATGCTGGGGCCAAAAGTTGTGGTGCCTCGTGCTGCTCTGTAAGTACCCGAATACTCGAGTACTTCTTGTTGTTGTTAATCTTGAATATGCTGACCAACTTGTTGATGCAGTAAATCCACTGATGTTAAGTGGGGAGCTTCTGGAAGTAGTCCTGCTAGAGATAATCAAAACTCTCCAATAGAGCAAGAAGACGTGCTTCCAGAACCCCAAGTAGTAGCCGCTGAAGCTGATGCTGTACAAGCACTGTGCTTCCTCTGGAGTGATATAGTCAAGGCAGTAGTGGATGCGGCTTCCAAGACCAGGGCTCAGCAACCCAAAGATATAGTGGCAGTGGTGAATGAAGGCTTGGAGGTTGATCTAGAAGCCGAACTGCGCCATGAAGAAATCCCCGTTGCTGAAGCCCCCATGCGCAGATAGATGCACAGCTAGCGCTTGAAGACAGCCCAGAAGGCCGCATAGTGCCGCATGAGCTAGAAATTGAAGACCCGGCTCCTCTGCACAGCGATGCGATGCACTCGGAGGCAAGCGTGAGTACTCAATCCAGAGCTGAAGGCTTGATGCCGTACGATGACTCATGCCTGGATGAAGACAACTTACAGACGCACTCCGAGATGTTCCGCAGTGTAGAGAAACTCTTAGCGGTAAGTTGACTTCTCTTGTAGAGTACTTTTGGCCAAAGATATCTTGTCTTTGATTCTTGAGTTGTTTTTCTTTTGCAGTAAGTAGTCAAGCAGTCGAAATGCAAGACTCGTCTGCTTGAGCAATACGCGGCTGACATCGAAGAAGTCTCTCAGCTCAGAGAAGAACTTAAGGAACAGAAAGCCTTGTCTCTGAAGCTGCAAGAGAGCCTTGATGGTAACACCGCAGAGTACCACAATGAAATCCAGAAGATGACGGCTCAGAAGGATGACGTTGTGGGAAGAACAAGTCACTGCGCCAGAAGAATAAAGGTATTCCCCCTTTCTGAACTTATCTTAGAGTACTTTTTTCTTGTGCACTGCATCCTTATAAGTAGTCTTGGTCTTTTGCAGAACTGGCTGAAGAGGTTGAAAAGTACAAGAACAAGTCGCTGGACTGGCAGTTGGCTTATAACCGTGAAGAATCAACCCGTCTTGACCTCGAAGCCGATTATAAGGTGTGGTGCATGGAACTTGAGCGTGAAATGCAGATTCGCCTTGACGGCTGGAATGATTTGTTGACTTGTATGCAGTCCCTCAAGATCAAAATCGAAGAATCAGAGTGCCTGCGTGCTGAGTTGAAGGTCTTGATGGAAGCAGCCGAGCCAGTTGCCAATCTCTTCGAGCCTAGAGTTGCTGGAGTTCAGCCCCGTCCACTTGTGGATTGGTTGAAGGACACGCCGAAGAAGATTTTGGAGTACGCTCAGAAGCTGGCCTGCACAATTCCCAATCAAGTGCTGAGCTTCATCAAGTCCTTCTACGCAGAGGCGGATCTGACGGTCATCATGAACAGAAGATCTGGAGATTGCACCGACGATAGGTTGAATGAGTTGATGCAGCAGACATCTCCAATTGCGGAAGCGGTCTCCAAATTCATAGATCTTCGTTAGATGTACTTGTAGGACAAAACACTATGGAAAAATAAGTGTAATTCCAAACAAATGTTTATGTAATATAATTGAAAACTTGAGTAAGTCAATTATCTGGATCCCTTGTATGCTTGTGTGAATGCCATGTACTTGAGTTGATAATGAGTGTGTGGCTGCAAAAAGAGATACGGTACTCGAGTAGAAGTTCTCAAGTCTAGATATGTTCCGAAGAACGTTAGCTTAGTCACAACGAGTTGAACACCTTAGCTGTAGCAGCGTAAAAGAAGGCTTTGTTGTGAAATAAGCAAAGGACAGTAACAAGTCGATATATAGAATAATAACTTTATTACTGAACACATTGTACAAAGTTTACAATGTCTGGATACACTATTGAGTAATAGTGCCTTAAGTACCTCTGAGGCTGTGAGCCTAGTGAGAAAGTACTCGCAAGGATGTTCCGAAGAACGAGTAAGACCGTAGGAGACAGTGTGATGAACTCATCCTTGCTGTAGCAGCAACTTGTATGAGAGTTCCACTGAGACCCTACTATGAAGGGTGTTACTCTAGGCCGAAGCCTCTTATTAAAAAATAGAGACATGGACAACATGTGCCACTTATTGGTCTATACGACACGGAGTCGTCTAGAGAGAGTTGTCATGACTCCCTACGAGTTCGTTAAATGAGACTACCTGGAGAGGATTATCATGATCCCCTACGAGTGATCGCAGCTGAAGCCACGAGTAGTCACAGCCGAAACTGTCAAGAGAGGATTGTCTTGATCCCCTACGAGTAGTGGCAACTGTAGCTGCTTAGTGAGTTGTTGCAACCGAAGCTGCCTGGAGAGGGTTGTTGAGACCCCCTACGGGTTGTTTACAGCCGTAGCTGTCTGGAGAGGGTTGTCATGACCCCCTACGGGTAGAAGCGACAAAGCTGGTCGATGTTCCAAGAGTTGTCGACTTCTTCACCTTCAAGAGTTTGTAGACGATATGAGCCTGGGCCGGTAACCTTTGTGATAGAGAAAGGACCTTCCCAAGGCGAGTTGAGTTTGTGTAGCCCTGTCGTGTTCTGGATACGACGAAGGACTAAGTCACCAACGTTGAAGGAGCGTTCCTTAACGTTGCGGTCATGGTAGCGGCGAATCTTCTCAAGATATCGAGCGGATTGAACGAGTGCGTTGCAGGGAGCTTCCTCGAGACTGTCGACATCTGTCTGTCTTGTTTCTTCAGCTACGCCTTCTTCGTACTGGTCAACCGCCGGAGAACGCCACATGACATCAGCAGGCAAGACGGCTTCAGAGCCGTAGACCAGGAAATATGGTGATTGCCCTGTGGGAGTAGTAGGCTGAGTACGTAGCCCCCAGAGTGCATTGGGTAGTTCCTTGATCCACTTGCAGCCCTTGTTATTTGTAGCATCATACAATCGCTTTTTGAGAGCATCGAGTACCATCCTATTGGCGCGTTCCACTTGGCCATTGGCACGTGGATGAGTAACAGAAACGTACCGGACGTCAATTCCACTGTTCTCACAGTACTCCCAGAACTGGTGATTGTTGAAATTCGAACCTAGGTCTGTGATAATGTGATTAGGGAACCCATAGCGATGTACGATTTCATCCAAGAAGTCGAGGACTCTATCAGCCTTGGGGCAGGTAACAGGCTTGACCTCAATCCACTTGGTAAACTTGTCGATAGCCAGTAGAACTCTGTTGAATCCCCCTGGTGCATTTGCGAAAGGCCAAGTTGGTGGTATCGTAATGAGTTTGTAGGCTGGAACGTGTTGTTGCTTGGCGAAGAATTGGCATCCATGGCACTTTTTAACTAGTTCCTTTGCATCAGCAAGAGCTGTAGGCTAGTAGAAAGCACGTCTGAATACTTTTCCCACCAAGGTGCGAGAAGAAGCGTGATTGCCACAAATTCCTTTGCGTGTCTCCTCCAACATTTCCTTGCCTTCTTCGCGAGAAACGCAATTCATGAGTACATCAGAACTTGCGCCTCGCTTGTAGAGTTGATCTCCGACTAGAGCATAAGTCTTGACACGACGTGAGATGCGCTCAGCTTCTGATTTGTCTTCAGGAATCAACTGATGCTTAATGTAGTCGATGAAAGGAGTTCTCCAGTCCACATCAATCATAAGCACTTCTCGATCAGGTTGAACTGAAGTAGTCGTAGGTGCAGATGATTGCTCCGGAATTGATGGTTTGTGGAGTTCATGGACAAAGATTCCTGCTGGCACTTGAGCTCGTGTAGATCCCAGCTTCGACAAGACGTCCGCAGCAACAATGTTGTCGTGAACAACATGATGGAACTCGAGACCATGAAATTTGTTCTCAAGTTTACGTACCTCCTGACAATATGCATCCATGTTCTCAGCATTACGATCCCAAGAATTGTTGACTTGATTGACGACCACCAAAGAATCACCATAGACAAGTAGTTGTGTAATGCCAAGAGAGACTGCAAGGCGAAGATCATGCAGTAGAGCTTCATATTCAACTTCATTGTTTGAGACCTTCCAGAAGATCTGCAAGACATATTTGAGTTGCTCGCCTTTGGGGGAAATCAGAAGTATCCCAGCACCAGCGCCTTCCAATTTGAGTGAACCATCAAAGTACATGACCCAATGTTCTGGATGCTCAATTGGAGTTGGGACTTGATTCTCCTGCCACTCAGCCATGAAATCAACCAAGGCTTGAGACTTGATAGCAGTGCAAGACTTGAACTCGAGCGATAGAGCGCCAAGCTCTACAACCCATTTAGAAATCCTTCCTGTGGAATCTCGGTTGTGCAATATCTCGCCAAGCGGGTAGCTAGTAACCACAAAAATCTTGTACTCGTCGAAGTAGTGGCGGAGCTTCCGTGAAGTGATCAGAACCGCATAGAGTAGCTTCTGTACCGGAGGGTAGCGAGCCTTGGATTCTGAGAGTACTTCACTGACAAAATAAACCGGCCTCTGGACAGGGTAGCCATGGCCTGCCTCTTGCCGTTCAACGACAATAGCAGTGCTGGCAACATTAGTAGTCGTAGCAATGTAGAGCAAGAGCTCTTCATTGGGCAGAGGAGCTGTGAGGACTGGAGGCTTGGATAAGAACTCCTTGAGCTGAGAAAGAGCTTTGATCAGCTTCAGTTGTCCATGTAAACTTCTCTTGCCGCTTGAGTAGCTTGAAGAAAGGTAGACCCCGTTCTCCATGTCGAGAGATGAAGCGATTATGTGATGCCATACATCCAGTAAGCTTTTGAACATCTTTGATAGTAGTCGGAGCTTGCATGTTGGAGATGGCAGCAATCTTCTCGGGGTTTGCTTCGATGCCACGATGGCTGATGATGAACCCGAGTAATTTTCCTGATGATACGCCAAAGACGCATTTGTTGGGGTTGAGCTTCCATTGGTACTCCCGTAGTGAAGCGAAAGTTTCCTCAAGATCCGTGATAAGCATGTCTGGATCCCTAGTCTTGACAATGACGTCATCCACGTATGCTTCCACATTCTTGTGAAGCTGCCGCTTGAAGCACGCTTGGATAGCTCTTTGATAAGTAGCACCAGCATTTTTCAACCCGAAGGACATTGTTGTGTAACAATAAGCACCAAACAGGGTGATGAATGCGGTCTTTTCTTGATCAGATTCCTTGATTGCAATTTGATGATAGCCGGAGTAGCAATCTAGAAAACAGAGTAGAGTACAACCCGCCGTGGAGTCAATGACTTGATCAATCCGCGGCAACCCGAAAGGATCCTTGGGGCAATGCTTGTTAAGATCAGTGTAGTCGACACACATCCTCCAATCATTAGAGTTCTTTTTCCTGACAAGCACAGGGTTAGCATGCCATTGCGGGTGAAAGACTTCCTGGATGAAGCCAGTCGTGAGTAGTTTGGCGAGCTCTTTCTTGATAGCAGCCCTGCGATCATTAGCAAAGCGACGAAGGTGTTATCTCTTGGGGGTAGCATTAGGATCGACATTGAGTGAGTGCTCGATCAACCTCCTGGGCACACCTGGCATGTCAGATGGTTTCTATGCAAAGATATCACAGTTAGCCCGAAGGAAGTTGACGAGCACGTCTTCCTATTTAGGATCAAGCTGTGCACTGATCATGGTCGTCTTGCTGTTGCCACCAGTACCAAGGTCAATGGCTTTAAGCAGGACGTCACTAGTCGGTGCAGGCTTGTTGTTGTTATCCGTCTTCTCAGGAACCTCCAGCTCGCTCGGAGTAAGCTTTTTGGCTGTAGTGAAGACTTCCATCATAGCATTGGGTACTTGAGTTGTCGAAGCAAGTTCTACGGCTTCAGTGTCGCAATCGTAAGAACGCTTCAAATCCCCTTGCAATGAGAGAACTCCTTTAGGGCTCGGCATCTTGAGTACAAGGTACACATAATGTGGAATAGCCATGAATTTTGCGAGACCAGGTCTGCCAAGAATAGCATGATAAGAAGTCTCGAAGTCAGCGACCTCGAACTTAATGTACTCGGTGTGGTAGTGATCCTTAGTCCCAAAGGTAACGGGTAGTACAACTGTACCCAAAGGAATAGCTGCATTTCCCAGGATGATACCATAGAACGGTGAGTAGGTCTTGGTAAACATATTGGTGATATCCAGGCCCATCTTCTTCAAAGTCTTGGCAAACAGGACATTGAGACCGCTGCCACCATCAATAAGAACCTTAGTAAGTCTGGAGCCTGCCACCATTGGATCCATAACGAGAGGATATCGTCCAAGCTCAGAGAAACTAGTCCACTGATCCGCCCTTGAGAAAGTAATAGGGGTTTCAGACCACTTTAGAAAAGTTGGAGCTGCTGGTTGAATGGACATAATCTCCCTAAGTGCAAGCTTCTGCATGTGCTTGGTTGGAATCCCACCAAATATGACATTGACAGTGTTGGAGGGGTTTTGAAACCCAGTGTCTTTGTCTGTGTTAGCCTTCTTCCCCTTGTGTTTACGGAACCTTGGGTTTGGGTGCGCTGGTTCGGGTGTACTCTTCAGTGCACGGCAAAGTTGGTAACACTGCTCTGTAGTATGATCACCCTCTGGGTGCCATGGGCATTTCTGCTTGGTCAATGTTGCCCAGTGAGAATCATCTTCAGTCTTGGCAGTAGTTTCCATGGCTGCAACAGTGTTGTCGGGCTTGCGCTTGCGATTGGGATTGCTCGAGTAGTTATTACCCATGTGATTGCCCTGCTGTTGCTTGCCACTGTTGCTTCCACTAGCATTATTATTGTTGTTGTTGTTGTTCTGGTTGTTGCGAAGATGCTTGAACTGATTCCGAGCCTTGTCTTCCTCGTCTGCCCAGTGAGTTATCATCTCCTTGAACTTGGTGATGTTGGCTGGGCGAGCGCGACCGAAGTCTTGGAAAAGCCTGTCATCATGAAAACCATCCTGGAAGGTATCTATGACTTCTTTCTCGGTAACATCAACAACAGTAGCCCTTTTTCAAAGAAGCGGCGCATGTACTCGCGAAGAGTCTCAGCTTGTTTTTGTTTGATCAGGGCAAGGTCCATCAGAGTACCATGACGGCCCAAAGAACTTGCGAAGTTGCTGGTGAAGCGTTGCTTGAGTTGTCCCCAGTTGTCGATGGAGCCTTGCTTGAGGGACTCGAACCAAGTGAGGGGTTCTTGCTCTAGACAAAAAGGGAAGTAGATACATTTAGTATCATCATTGCCTCCGGAATTAGTGATGGACAGAGCATAACAACGCAACCACTGCCTTGGATCTTACTTGCCATCGTATTTAGAAATACCATAGGGCTTGAATTTCTCCGAAAGAAGCAGAGCTTGAAGTCGAGCGGAGAAGGCAGGAAAGGAATCAGAGTCAACATCCTTTTGCTTCTCGCTCAGCGCGCCTTGCGTTGATGGTTGTGCGAGCGTCATAATGAGAGTCTCCCAACTTGCTATTGACACTGCCCTCACCACCTTTGTCCCTGTTGCTAGCTTCCGGACGTGTGCGTTGAGGAGTGTGTGTGATGCGATGAACACCTCCACTGCTGCCATGGTGACTAGGAGTACTGGTATTTTGACGTAGCATAGTGTAGGCTAGTTCAGCCAGCTTCACGATTTCAGCAGCCACCCTGTCACGAGGCATAGAGCGACCAAGCAAGTTGATTGCATTAATAGCTTCTTCTGGAGTGCGATATTGACGAGTAGCTACCGCATCCAGAGCCTCTTGAAGATTACGGGTAGGTAGAGCTTCCGCAAGTTCACGATGAAGGGTTGCACGATCAGTGTTGCGTTGACGATGTGCAGTCCTGGCCTCCGCAGTTTCATCAGCAGGAGCGTTGGCAGAGAGTTCATCATCAGACACATCATCCGGGAAGCAATAATTGGCACGACACCCTTGCGGAGTATCGACAACGAAAACTTCTCGATAAGATGAGTGAGTACCCGTACTCTCAATGAGCTTAGTATCGGTGTCATAATCAACAAGCTTGGCACCTTCCTGGAAGGGTAAGTTGTCCAAACAAGCGATAAAGCGCTACTGATCATCCAAGGTGAGATCAGCAGGCACATGCTCAGGCCAGTAGACGAATCTACCCTCAGGTGTCGATGTGATCACCAGTCCTTGAGCACGGCCAGTCAGTTGTTGTGCTTCAGTAGAATACGAACCATAGTCGAACTCGAACTCAGACGAATCCGAATCAAAGTAGTCGAGGTTGACTTCCGAATCCGAAGAGTACTCGAGCAGGATCTTCGAGCCAGGGCACATGAAGCGCTTTAGCGCGGCTTGGTAAGCGGCACTGACATGGCGATGGCCGAAGAGAGGTGGTGTTGGGATGTTATCCAGGCTGAATGCAAGCTGTGAAGCTGGAGAGAGCAACTCAGGCTGAATAGGAGACGAAGTCGAGTTGTACTCGGACTCCGACTCGAGTTATCTGAGTGGATCAGAGAGCGAAATTTCACTGAAATTTTCGACGAGTTCCTCCATCGAAGCTTGCGTAAGCGTCGAGGACTTGAGCTTTGACTCCGGAGTTGATGCTAAGAAATGCAGGAACGATCCGGTGCCATCAGCAACGCAAACCCAGGAACCAAAAACGAAGGTGTCGCCTTGCTGGAAAGCGACGGTTGGCTTGATGATAATGAGAGCCATCAGGTTCGCCAGCGGATCAACAGCGAGATCCCCTACCTGGCGCGACAGCTGTCAGTGTTTTAGACACCGAGCCTACGATGGGGTACCCGAAGTAGTAGATTGTGAGGTGGGGCTCGCCGAGATCAGGAACACGATGGTGAGACACGGGGCACACAATTAGACAGGTTCGGGCCGCAATGTGCGTAATACCCTACGTCATGTATGATGTGTGGCTCTGTATTGATTGTGTATGTTTTGAGAGGGGTCCCTGCCTCGCCTTATATGCCACGGGAGGCAGGGTTACAAGTCAGATTGGTACAAGAGTACTATTTGAGTAGGACTCGGAGTAGCCTATATGAGTTATGGAAAGCTATCCTAGTCTTAGTACAAGTCCTTGTCTGTCTTGTCTTGCCTTGTGGTCCACGGTAATCTTGCACCGTGGCCCACTAGTCAAGTAGTCCAGGTGTGTAGGATCTCATCTCCCGGGTATGACCCACATGTGTGGTGGGCCTAGGGATGCCCGATCGACAGTAGGTACTCGAGTACTTGGGTACTTATAGTGTGGATCATGGCAACTATTTCTTGGGCTCCCCAAGAAGTCGGAACAAACTAGAAGCGACTACTGGCGGCTCCGTGGCATCCTTGGGTTCTGCCGGGGGCTCCGTCGCCTTCACAGCCTCTGCCCATTGGTGGCTCAACTTCTTCGCTCGCACTACCTGTGGGAATCCCCATGGGCTATGCGGCACCACCATCATCGATCTCCACGACTTTGACAGCCTCAAGGGCTGCATCCTAAGCATCCGCTGGTGCATGCACAATGTTTGTTTGTCCCTACGTACAAGACTTAATCAACAACTATGTCGTCGAGTACTCTACATCCTACTCGCAGGGCACGACATCATACCTCATCAGACGGCTCTTGCGGGCCCAGGATCTTCTTCACGCATCGTTTCCACACCGTCCTCCTCTGCTTTGGAGGCGGCGTGATGTCATTAGCAAAAGCTCCTGCTGGCCTTTTTGACGAACCAACAGAAACAGAGGCGGCATACCCAGAATGTGACTTCACCTCAAAGCGCTGGGCAAGCGTTGCCTAATCGTCATCCGACGAACAGTCCTCCACGGTCTCCTCTTCAGTCTCCATCGATGCTGCAACATCGACTACCTGTTGGGGGCCCTGGCGACCTTTGCTCTAGATTTACTCTGCCTTCACCGTATGCAGGCAGCAGAGGCATGGAGTAGAACCGGTCAGCATCTACCTGCATATCACAAGACATGTCAGGTACTCAACAAGTTATTCAATAGGTACTCGGGGCTACGACTACGAGTACTTACTTGTTTCGGAGGCCTCTCTGCAGAGTGCTCCTCCACACTAGTGGTGGGCACTCCAGGCTTCATATTCTTGAAGATTCTGCTTAGTCGCTCCATCACAACATCAACACTGATCTCCTTGTCAGTGAACCTTGAGCTATCATTACGGTACGACCATTGTACTCATAGCCGTAATGGTCTCGCTTCATCAGCGGCTGGATTCGGTGCTTCATAAAGCTATACACCACCCTCTCCGTAGTCAGCCCGTCCGCCTTTAGTTCTGCTATGCGTCTCAGCAACTCGGGTACTTGCAGGCGCTCTTCAGTGGTGGGCTCTGCATTCCATATATCACTGTGCACTAGAGCAAACATGCTGGGCTTGGGCAGTTGCGAGCACTGGTTGTTCGTATAGAACCACCTGTGCTTAAAGTCCTGATTTGAGTCAATCAGCTTGTATTCAAAGTACATGTCGGCTGACTTCTCGTGCTTCTGGATTCTGGCACCACTGACTACATGTGGGGCCAGGCTGTTGGGTTGCGGCTTCAGGCGAAACAACTTCTTGAAGAGCCCCCACTGTGGCCAAATTCCCAGAAAAGCTTCACAAAAGTGCACATAAATCGAGATTTGGAAGATATCATTGGGATTCAAGTGCACGTGCTCGATCTTGTAGTACTCGAGCAGCCCACGGAAAAAATCTGATGCCGGCAGGGCCAGCCCACGCTCGCAGAAGTAGGCGAACATGGGGATCTCATCCGAATTCTTCTCCATCGACCATGCATCCTCGGTGGTGGTATTCCATCATTCGATCGCCTGCTCCCGAAGGAACCTGTCGTCGACCAGCGCCTGGATATCTTCGTGCTTCAACTTGGACTTCTTCCAGCCGCTAGCCTGGTTCTGCGATGGCGACGGCTGGGGGAACATTTCCTCTTTCCCCCAGCTACTTTCTTCTTCTGCATCTATGTTGTCTTCATCCGCTCTTCATCCTCGTGGTCACGAGCGTCTTCACCCACATTCGCTCGGGGGCTACGGGCTAGTGCGGAGCAGTGGCGAGGATCTTTCTCTCAGCGGTGGCGGTGGATGCAGAAGATGGATCTAATGAGTGTTCATTTTGATGCCAGATGTGAATGGGAAAACCCTAATGGGTCACCCCTCTATTTATAACCGCATGGGCTCTTCACAGTGCGGTGGACTTTCCAACTTCCAAGACCTAGTGTTCTCAGTCTCGGGGGCTCAACTTCAGATCTGGAAATTGGAAGACTTCTAGCTACGGATTATTCACTATGGCCACATTCTACAGTCAAGATTGATCCTTCAATTCGAGAGACGACTCGACTCAAGCCTCGGGGTCTCCGTGCCACGTGTCCTTCAGTTTTTTCTCCGGATTTTTTGGGATAAGATTGGCAGAATTTCAACATGGACCCTTAGCTGGAATCTGTGATTCGACCTAAGGCTCGGGGGCTACATTCCATATGGAATGCGATTTTCGCAAATCAGATTTTCATATGGTTCTTCGATGCGAAGATATGAAGACATCACGAGTACTATTGAAGATCAAGAGAAGAACTCGGGGACGCTTGGAAACTACTCGAGAAGACTTCATGACTACTCAGGATCTGCTGGAGTACCTTCCAGCTTCGTGGCAGTTCAAGTACTACTGAAGGCTTTGGTTTGTTCCACTCAGGGACGCTTGGGAACTACTCACGGAGCCTCCAATCCAAGACTACTCAAACATGTCACACTCAACTACAAAGTACTCAGGGACTTATCGTACTGGCATCTTTGGGCCGACTACCGAGGTGGACCATCCCTGTGTACATGACGGCCTGCCGGGACTACGTGCGGGCCACGGTTCAAGACAGCGTGGGCCACAAGGCATCTCAGGACTAGTACTAGAATAGGAAAGCTTATCATGTAGACCGCCATGGCTTCTCCTAGTCGTACTCGACTAGTACTCCTGTACTCAAACCAACTTGTAACCCTGCCTCCCCATGCATATAAGGCGAGGCAGGGACCCCTAGAGAACACCGGAAACTTACGCAATCAATCAAGAGCCACACAACATACAGGACGTAGGGTATTACACACATTGCGTCCCGAACCTGTCTAAATTGTGTATCTCGTGTCTCACTATCGAGTTCCTGGTCTCGGCGAACCCCACCACACAATCTATTACCTCGGGTATCCCCTTGGTAGGTTTGCCAGGTCTAAACACCGGCAAGCCGCTCTCGGAAATGCTCATTTCTAAGAGCGGGTGACGCCATCACCTGCTCCCAGAAATGGGTGCCATTTGCATCACCCGCTTCTGGAAACCCTTCTCTAGGTGCGGGCTATTTCCTACAGTATCGTGCTTTTTTGTTAGATCGAGCGGGAATTCCGCCCGCTCCTAGAAAAAAAAGACGCTCTGTAGTAATGAAAGCAACAATATAATGATGCATACCTATGGATGAAGAAATAACGATTTGGGCTGCTACGTAGATTCTATTGCCCTGTTTTGACCTAGTCATGTTTATTTGGGCTAAGAATTTTATAATGATTTATAAATTATATAATTTTTTGGCTCCTATATGGGCCAGCGGCGGTCGACAGATATCGTGCACCTTTAAGCGGCGACTCCATGTTAGGCAGCACCAAGACTCAAGTTAAGGACTTAAGGTTACAGATAAACTCAATGACATGTACTCATGTCTAGAATCCATGTACAACAAACTGCCCAACATATCTACAAAACAATGTCACAATAATTCGTCTAAAAGAAAATTTACTTAGAATTGTTTCAAAGGTACACGGAAGCAATACAAGAAAGGAGACAAATTCAGACACTACACGGGCTTGCGGGTTTCCCCAGTTAAATAACTCAAAAAAGCTAACAAAAGAGAGCAAGAATGTCGTGTGAGTTAACACTACACAGTAACAAATTAGTAGACCAATAGAAAGACTCGTGCGACGTTGCCGTATCATGACCTGTAGCCCAATGATTAGTAGGAAGATTGGAGATATTTTGCAGGATGTGGATTAATTCCTTAAAACATTAGGGTATTTTTTTAGTTAAGAAGCAGAGGCTGTGGATTCATTGTGACAGAGCTTGGGGAATTTTCTGTAAAATTTTGGGTTGTGGGTAGATTTTGTAGAAAGTTTAGGGTCTTTTCCATAAAAGTCTATGGACCGTGTGTTACCCTGTTCTCTTCGTCGAAGAGAAGGTGAAAAGAACACTATTTACCCATCACATCCATCACATCTTCGCTCACAAGAAACATTATTTCAGCACTATTCATACACCTGTTCACTATTCCTTTATAACGAAGTGAAGGGAGTTTAGATTTGTGGGAGATGCATGGATCGCAGGTTGATTATTATAATAAAATTACCTAAGAGGTGGCTCAATCGAGGTAAATGTCGTCACATTGCCTAAGAGGTGGCTTAAATAAATGGTAGTTTTGTAAAGGTTGAGGTGGCATCATTAAAATGTCGGAGCAGTGGTTGGACTGTTATTTATTTTTGGTAAAGTCTGAGGGGGGTTTTGTGTAATTGGCAGCCCTCTTGGCATTCCTTAAAGCTTGTGGGGGTTTTTCATAAAGGTGTCTGAGAGACGTCTGGAATAACATTATATTTCTGTAAAGTCTAAGGGGGATTTTGTAAAATTGACAGCCCTCTTGGTATTCCTTCAAAACTCTAGGTGCTTTCCATAAAACTGCCTGAGAGATGGCTTGAACAAATGTTATTTCTGCAAAGTTCGAGGGTTAATTTTGTTAAAGTTTGAGAGGGATTTCGTAAAATCGGAAGCCCTCTTGGTATTCCTTCAAAGCTCGAGGTGCTTTCCATAAAACTGCCTGAGAGATGGATCGAACAAATGCTATTTCTGCAAAGTTCGAAGAGGTCTTTGCAAAATTATCTGAGTGTTTATTGGACTACCTATTTATTTAGACAACACACGAGGGTATTTTCTTAACGCATGATTTGACAGCTCTCCTTTTCTTGACACCCCCCCCCCCCCCCCCCCCCCCACCCCACCTCCCCACCCCCAGGTCTTAGCCGAGGCAAAGAAATCATGTTGCTGCCGACCTACAAAAGGAAACGAAAGAACTAAAAAGAATAATACCTGCTGTGAATAAGTGATTGATTTTCAAAGTAAAACTATTTCAGATTATCCAGGGGCAATCAGGTCGCCAATAATTACTTATTATTAAGACTGAATCAAGGTACAGATCAAAGCGTCTTTCCAAAAAATAACGCCAATCAGAGTCATCCCCTACACGGAAGTTCATCGGCTGCTGGTACCATCTCCGTGAAGCAGATCTCCAATCATTCATGGAGTGTAAACAAATGATTCGTAGATACCATTTGTAAATCTTGGGTAGTAACATCGATCTGGTGGACGTGCATGACCTAAATACTGAAACTTTGAGCTATCTAAATGGTACGCTACTGTGGAGAACAAATCAGCTAGAAACAAAACTTTCTTAGAAGGATGAAATCCAAGAATATCAAACCTCCATGTTCTAAAGTTATCTTCGTCATTGGCTTCAACCGTGATAATATCATCATTATCGGAATCCCACTCAACGCCTTTATCAGGTATAAGAGTGTCAGAGCCGTCATCTTCATCGTAGCTACTAGTTCCTTCTTCTACCGTCCAAGATCCATCCAATTTTCTCCCATTTGTATCACGATACGGCGTATTCAGTTCAATGTCAACCTCATATTTCAGGAGCCACTCAATGTGCGCACATGATTCGTTGAGCATCCAAATCCGTAACTGATTGCCATACACTATTCCATAATGCACCACATTCTTTAGTCTCCCGAGATACGGTTTTGCACCCTTGAGGTCTGTCGTCGGTATTTTTATTTTCTTTACTCTCCCCTGACATGGTTTTACACTGTGAATGTAATTCATCGGCGTTTTAAGTACTCGATACCTGCCTTTGGACAAAACAAGCCTGGAAACGATTATGTTATTTATATTAGTATATGTTTGTATGCATATGTGTCTGCATATATATAGCACGACTGATGATAACGAACAAGACATCAGATTTTTCATTTGTATAAAAATAAAAACATAGTTCGTTAAAAAGTAGATGCATAAGCATACCTCAAAATAAAAGAGCGTCGATATTGCACGTAGAGCACACCCTGCGAGAACACTGCATACCGTTGTCGGTACTCACAACAGATATCGTTGAGACGATCGAGCCGGACATCTTGGACCGTCCCTGCTGGCTCGCCTTTGCGAACAAAGGCTCTCTCCTCCCACTGACCAGTCCTGGAGGAGAAGATGTTCATCTTCCACGTCGACGGTGGCCACTCTTGTTCCTCCGTTATTAGACCATCGTCGGCTTTGGGCACGGCCGGGATCAGGATCACTTCATAGTGCGGCGACATGGCCGGATCGAACGCGAGGTATGCACCAGCGTAACGTGCTGCTACGCTTGCACGTTTGGGAAGAATCGTCCAACGTTGTGTCGCAGGATTGCACACACACATCTTCTCCTCCCAGTGGTAAGTGGCATAGAGAAGGAGGCCGTTGCAGTGATCCAGAACCAACCACCAGCCGTAGTCGTGGGCCAAGAACAACTTGCCGTCAATCCTTGGCGATCTCCTGGTTGTGGGCGGCGGGCGGCGGAAGAGGTGCGGGCGGTGGTGGTCGATGTAGTTGATGACCACGCCATAGACCTTGTGCGGAAGAAGAGGCTTGTACGGGAGCCCCCAGTAGCAACGAGGAGTGGGTGCAGGCGCGCTGATGTGCCGAGGCGAGATCGGCCACAAGGTCCGTCTCCATCTCCATCTCCATGGATGGATGGCTGCGCCTACGCGGCGCCATTGATTCATGTGCGCGTTGGGTTTTGCTCGGCAGCAGATCAGTGTGGCCTGCAATGTGATACTAGTATAATGCTCGTGCTAACGCTACGGAAATATCGTACAATACAAATGAAACCACCAAAAGAATATATAAAAATAAATAACAATATTTGAGTGATAAAACAATGTTTACTGAATGTCACCAACAACAATGTCACTGTATTGTTTGATTTGAATACTTGGTCATGTAAGCAATAACAATGGCATGAAATAGTTATGCTTCAGAATTAAATTGTTGATAAATTAAGCAATAGAAATACACAATGGCTAGGTATTACCACCACCCATACTATGACGTAAGCAAAGTACTATCAACTTATCTTACCATAGTCTGTGATAAGGCTAAGTTATTGTTTAATATGGGATGGGAACAATTTCCTATACACATTTATTTTTACAATAATTAGTAAAATAGAAGCAGCTACCTTAGATGACTACGATGGAACAAATGCTTGAAATACATACAAATGGTTGTAAATCCGTTGATCCTGGAGGGTGAGCCGCTACAAATCAAGGTGCTGGATTGCAAATTGGTGGTGGTCTATGATTGGGAAGTGAGCACTGGTCCACGACACCGAGGGCTAGTCGTGTTCCCTCTTTTGCACACAACCCTCAGCACAATTGCACAAACCATCAACTCGAGATGAACATTCTGTCGCTGCCCTCTGATGCACAAAGAGATGAAAGGAGAACCAGTTAGTTGAGTGAGGCAAATCGTCGAACGCTCTAAACGCAAGCACAAAACATTCAGCCGCGCTCTAAATGCAAGCACAAAACATTCAGCCGAGGTCTGGTTTGGTTGTACGTGCGGTGGGGCGACCGATCAGAAGGAAACAATTTGACAGACGAAGCGCAGCTGTCGCACAGCTTCACGCTCGATCTCACGATGGCTTCACCAAATAGTAAATTCTAACCAGCTACTCCCTCTGTTCCAATTTATATGACGTTCTGGCACATGATTTGGATGTCCAGATTCATTAAATATTCAATGCACTTGACCATAATCCATTTACTAATCCAAGTAATAAATGTTGCACTTGATTATTAACTAGAACGAGTATATTGGGACAGACGGAGTAAGTTATTAGAAGGCGAAGCCACAATGGCCCGATGAAATCTCAAATTAGGGGAGAAGATTGGGGCAGCGGGCTCACCTATCGCTTGCAGATCGGGGACGATCCTCCTAGGAACCAGTGTGCGGCAGAGGAGCCAGTGCCGGATTCAAGCAGATGGCCACCGTGCGGCAGAGACCGGAATCAGGGGCGAGGCAAGACCGGTGGCGGCCAGGTTGATTTGGAGAAGCCGATTGCACAGGTGGGAAAAGGGGCGACGCGATCAGCTGGGTCTCTCGGCGGGGAAGAAGGGGTAGGGGACGGTGAAGGGGGACGTGAGGCGCGGCCGGCGGGCGGACGTGAGGCGCGAGCGCGATGGCGGCGGGCGGAGGTGGACGGGGAAACTACTTGGCCCTGTTCGGTGGACAGGATTCTGGCCTTCAGATTTGAAGAATGCATGTGTGGGTGTAAGAGTAACTCCAACACCTTATATATATATATTTTTTGAGATTACTCCAACAGCTTAGTTAAATTAGTTGAACTAGTTAAATTTTGGAAAAAAAATCTCAAAAATACTCTTCCAAAAGACTAGCTATTTGGCCAAATCGCTATCCCGGCTAGCCATTTTTGTCGCCCCGCTAGCCAAAGATGGCTAGTGACCTCTGCTCACCATCTCCCGCGCGCTATGCTCCCGCCCCCACCTGCCATACCAGAGAGAAAAGGGGAGCACTCTGCGGCGTTGAGTAGCTCTGCCTCCCCTCCTCAGACCACGTCGCCGGCCGGGAGCAGAGGAAGAAGGGTGCCGACGGTCGAGGCCGAGGCCGAGGCCGAGGGAGGAGCTCGGGGGTGCGCGCGACAGCGTGAGGAGGACATCGGGGGAGAAACTCAGGTACGCACAGGAGGAGCTTGCCGGTCGCCGACGCGCGGCGAGGACTTTGCCTTGGCACGATCCCGCACCACCTCCTCCGCTTGTGGTGCTGCTGCCGGAGGGTCTGGATCCCGGCGGCGCCGTGGCCGAGCGGGCTCTCCTGCTCCCTCCGGTCGAGTGCCTGCTCCACACAGACCACGAAGGGAGCTCGTCCCCGGCGGCACGAGCTCGTCCCCTAGCCGGTGGAGGGAGGGAGAGGAGCGCGACCGACGGAGGGAGTGCGGGGTGCAGCTCCTCCGACGACCGCGGCAGGAAGTGGCGGCGAGGGGCGGGCCTGCCTCCCTCGCACGACGTCGTGGTCATGGCCCGCGACGGCTACGGTGGATCCATGGCGGCCGGCCCCCATCACCCTCACTCCCCACCTGGTCTCCGCCCTCCTTTCCAAGCACCCTCCCTCCCTCCCTCGCAGCGAGCAGGGGCCCCGCCGGCCTCAAGCTCGTCGCCGGTAGGAGCTCGATTTGGGGCAGTTCTGGACTCGCCATACCATTTTTTACTCCTGTCTGGTGGGCCTAGGTGTGGGCCTAGCAGATGGCTATTCAAGTTTAGCTAGTATGTTGGAAGAAGATGAGATATAGAGAAAGAATACTAGATAAATGTGAATTTAGCTAGTCTATTTAGTGAGTCTCTTGGAGTTGCTCTAAGGTTTTGCCCGGCACCACGCGGTTCGCAGTGGTGTGCTATGAGTGTGATTGGTAGGCTGCATTAGTCTTATCTAGGCTTACGCAATGCAACATACCTGTAATTGGTAGGCTGTACAGGGCGTTAGTCTGGCCCTGGCAATGAAAAAGGGCATGTAAGACTGGCTAGTAGGAAACACAAATGAGGACTGTTCCCCACGATGCAGGCTTCAGATAGCCTAGATGTGATTCAGCTCACCTCCCTCCTCTGTGCCTTCGTCTTGGTGGAGTTGGTGATACCAGTGTCGTGGATGACGGAGCTCGCGGCCGGGTGTCACACCCGAATTTAAAGGCAAACTCGAATGCTAGATTATATGTGCGCCAGGATCAAGTTTCACACAACATTGTGCATACCAAAAGACAGCGTCTCAACGTAAAGAGAGTATTAAACTTATTACAGACCGAAAGTCTCATAACTTAAACAAAATCGAGTATCTAGCAGCGGAACTGACACCTCCACATGCAGCTGACTGAAGACACGATCGCCTAGAACTCGTCGAAGTCTCCGGGAAAGTCTTCAAATCTCTCCCAGTCTAAGCAGCAATCCGAGTGGTGTAGTTGCAATAATGAAAACAAGCGTGAGCACATGCCGTACTCAGTAAGCGGAAAAGATATATAACATGCAAGGCTTTCTGTGGATGGCTGATGGGTTAAGCAAGTAAGCATTTTAGTTGGTCAAGTTTTAGTTAGCAACATAATTACTATCTAGTGTAAGTTCATACCAACCCTTAAATAACATAGAGATCATAAACATAAATAAAGGTAGAATGCATCAGTTTATTATCATCTTTCATAACTTAATCATGTGAGGGTCCATGCCGCTCTTGACCGTGAGCACGGCTAACCGGTTAGTTTTAAACACTCTGCAGAGGTTGTACACTTTACCCACGAGTCGCATAAAAGTTCAAAAGAACTTTAAACCCAACCACGCGATGCTGATCAGGCATCATACCACACTACCGAGGTGTGATCGCATAGGGATGCTACGAGGCCTTTACAAAGTTTCCCCACGAAGTTGCAACCCATAAGGTTACCGGATCAGTTAGCAAGGTATAAAGTGCCCTAGCGGGTATCGTGTCTTAGCAAAGCCCAACTCCCTGCTAGAGCGAGTCCATACCCCACAGTACCGCCGCCCCTTGTCCTTATCAGGTAAGGCCACTCCTAACCAGGGTCACTAATTACTTAGCCAAGACCAGATCCATTTAGTTCTCATGGTTGTACTGTTGTCCTGGGTGGTTCTCCATGTTCCAATTAATCATATGGTGTTGTATTAGTGAAGGTATGACATAAATAAATCAAGATTAATATTGCTTCATTAATACCACCATGTAACCATATAAAGCATAGCGAGAACTACCCAACATAAAAGTAAACATGGTTGATCAAGGCTTAGGATAAAAACATCTAGTCGAACCTTAATTGGGACCCATCAAGTTAATGCAAGAAAAAGTAAATACAATGAATTATATGCATGTTATATAGGAAAACAGGAATGCATCAAGGTTGACTTGCCTTCAACTGTATCATGCTGCTGCTCAGACACTTGGAAGTCTTGCTCTTCAAATTCCACGAACGGTTCGCTATCTACGCATCATATCCATAACATACAAACAAGCAATGGAATAAATTAAGAAACAGCCATCAAACAGTACATATCCATAACATACAAACAAGCAATGGAATAAATTAAGAAACAGCCATCAAACAGTACAAACAGAACTGAACAGGGGCATAAAACTAATCTACACTTTGATACAATCGTTTGGACATAAAGAACGCTAAAAATGGAGCTATAACGAAGAAGATATGGCTTAACCAAGGTGTAAGGGCTTAACTGTGAGAAAACTAAGGTTCCAGGGGCCTAACAGCAAGAAAACAGGGGCTAAAACATAATTAAGCATATAAACTAAAGGGTTGCGGTGTAAAAACTTAGATTTGGACTTCGGGCGCAAAAACCAGAGTTAAAACATAAAGAAAAGGATCGAAACATAAATACTTCTGAATGGTAGAAGGACCGGGTTGCAAAACTAGAAAGAACAGGGGCTTTTCTGCAAAAGCGGCTCGATCAGCCGGGTTGACCGGTACGCTTCACTGGTTGACTCCGGTTGGATTAGATCTGATCCGCCAAATCTTGATCCGACAGCTACGGTCCTTCGCAGACGCGAACCGGCGGCGACGGAGACGGCGAGCGGCGGCGCTGCAACAGAGCTCCGGCAAGCTCGCTCGACTACGAGCTAAGGTGCTCGATTTGTAGCGCGAGTTGGCCAGGGACGAAGCTTGCGACGCGGCGGGACGATCTAGGGCATCAGAGAGGTCTCTCGGTCGGTGACGGCAGCACGTGGCTCGGTGAGGCGGACGGCGCACGGCGGCGCTACTCCGGTGAGCGAGCGCAAGCAAGATAGGGCACGGGGATGCATACAAGCGACACGCATAGCTTCCACACCTCCACGTGAATCTCCTGGTGGTCTTCTTGTCAACGGAGAGGCGGCAGGACGGCGGATCGACGTCGGCGGCTCGGATTAGGGTTCGAGCTCGGGAGGAACACGCGGGCGAGGCGGCTAGGGTTCAAGGGTTCGGGACAGGGGTGGCGGTGCCTTTTAAAGGCCGAGCACGCTGCCTTGGCGTGCGGGCCAAGCCAGGACAGGGTGCGCACCGGCACGGGATTGACCCAGACTCGAGCTCGAGTCCGGCTCGAGGAAGGGGATGACAAGGGGGACCCACCAGTCGGCGTCCGTAGGCGGAGAGGGGAGGCGCGGATGCGGGCCGGCTGGGCTGGTTCACTAACTGGGCCGAGGCAGAGCGAGCCGAGTGGCCTGCTAAGCTGCTGGGCTGGAGAAGTGACTACGGGCCAAAAGAAGAAAAGGGAAAGGAGGGAAAAGAAAAGGATTTGAACTTTTTGAAAGAGGATTAACTCAAATGAATTCAAATTTGAATTTGAAGTCAAACAATAAAGAATAATGCACCAGCATGATTGCAACAATAAACTCCTATGATTCATTAATTATTTATGGAAACAATTAAATGCCTAAGAAAATAAAAATCCTTATATTCCTTAGCTCATGTAAATGTTTCTGGCAAATTTTATTTAGAACAATAATTTGAAATTTAGGGTGTTACAAATCCTACCCTCTTAGGAAGAATCTCGTCCTCGAGATTCAGATAGATCAGCGAAAAGTCCGGGAAATTTTGCTTTCAGTTGCTCTTCTCTTTCCCATATTGCCTCATCTTCCGCATGATTACTCCACTGTACCTTGCACATTCTGATCACTTTATTCCTCGTAACTTGTGCCATGGTATCCAAGATTCTTATTGGGTGTTCAGTAATGGTGAGATCATTATTGACTTCCAACCCATCCATAGGCAACAGATCTTTGTCATAAGGCTTTAAACCCTTCTTCAGTTGTGAAATATGGAACACATCATGCACATCCGAGAGCTGGGTGGGTAGTTCCAACCTGTAAGCTACCTCTCCCACTCTCTCAGTAACCCTGAAAGGTCCGATGAAGCGAGGGGACAACTTTCCTTTGACTTTGAACCTACGCAACCCTCTGATTGGTGAAACCTTCAGATACACATAGTCTCCTTCCTGAAAAGTTACATCTCTCCTCTTCTGATCCGCATAACTCTTCTGTCTAGATTGAGCAGTCTTCAAATTTTCCCTGATCACTTGAACTTGCCTCTCTGCCTCCTTAATAATATCAGATCCAAACAGCTAACTTTCTCCCGTCTCACTCCAATACAACGGAGTTCTACACTTCCTTCCATATAAAGCCTCAAAGCGTGCCATCTTAAGACTGGCCTGGTAGCTGTTATTATAAGAAGACTCTGCATACGACAAACTCTTATCCCAACTTCCTCCATGCTTCAGCGCACAAGCTCTCAACATGTCCTCTAGAATATGATTGATTCTCTCAGTCTGTCCATCCGTCTGAGGGTGATAAGCCGAGCTGAAATTCAACTTCGTATCCATGGACTCATGAAACTTTTCTCAAAAACGAGATGTGAACTGAGTACCCCGATCTGACACTATCTTCTTCGGTACACCATGCAAGCACACAATTCTAGACATGTACAACTCAGCTAGCTTTGCTCCTGTATAGGTGGTTTTCACTGGTATAAAGTGAGCAACTTTAGTTAACCGATCCACAATAACCCATACCGAGTCATAACCATCCCTAGTACGAGGCAATCCAACAATAAAATCCATGCTGATTTCTTCCCACTTCCATTCAAGCACCTTCAATGGTTGAAGTAATCCAGCTGGCCTCTGATGCTCAGCTTTAACTCGATGACAAGTGTCACACAACGCTACATGTGCTTCCACATCTCTCTTCATTCCATACCACCAATATCTCTGCTTGAGATCTTGATACATCTTTGTACTACCCGAGTGAATGGAATAGGCCGAATCATGAGCTTCCCTCAAGATGGTCTCTCTGAGATCCTTCACATCTGGCACACAAATCCTATCCTTAAACCATATGGTTCCTTGATCATCCCTTCTGAACTCTATAGCATTAACCTTTTCCATAGTTTCCTTAATCTTCTTAATCATCTCATCCTCCAACTGTCCTTTCCGTATCTCCTGTTCCAAGGTAGATTCCAATTCTAGGGTCACTCCCTCTGTGTGAGCAACTATCCCCAAATTAAGCCCCTCAAACTCCTTCATCAGCTCATCAGGTAGTTGAAAAGCCAGAACCATATTAGCACGACCCTTCCGACTCAAGGCATCTGCAACCAAATTTGCTTTCCCAAGATGATAATGAACCTCCAAATCATAGTCTTTGATCAATTCCAACCAATGACGCTGTCTCAGATTGAGATCCTTCTGAGTGAAGATGTACTTCAAACTCTTATGATCAGTGTAGATCTGACACTTGGTTCCCATGACATAGTGCCTCCAAATCTTCAACGCATGAACCACTGCTGCATGCTCTAAATCGTAAGATAATTCTGCTCATGTTTCCTCAACTACCGAGACGCATAGGCTATAACATGTCCCTCCTGCATAAGAATGCAACCCAGACCTTGTAGAGAAGCATCACAATAGATATCGAAACTCTTCTGCAGATCCGACATTACTAGCACTGGGGCTGTGGTCAATCTCTTCTTCAACTCCTCAAAACTAGCTTGGTAGGCATATGTCCACTGGAACTCTCTGTCCTTCTCCAATAGTGTTGTGAGTGGCTTCACTATCCTAAAGAATCCCTCGATGAACCGACGATAGTAACCAGCTAGTCTAAGGAAACTCCTGATCTCTGTCAGTGTCCGAGGCTGCTCCCACTTTAACACATCATTGACCTTACTTGGATCCACTACAATACCTCCATTGGTGATGATATGACCAAGAAAAGCTACCTCCTTGAGCCAGAACTCACACTTGCTGAACTTGACATACAACTGTTGCTCCCTAAGCTTCTGTAATACAAGCCTCAAATGCTCCTCATGCTCCTCCTCATTCTTGGAGTAAATCAAGATATCATCAATGAACACCACAACAAACTTATCCAGGTACTCCATAAAGATCTTGTTCATCAGGTACATGAAGTAGGCAGGTGCATTGGTCAATCCGAAGGACATAAGTATGTACTCATATAGTCCATACCTTGTGGTGAACGCAGTCTTATGAATATCTGAAGCCCTGATCTTCATCTGATGATAACCAGAACGCAAATCGATCTTAGAGAACACCTTGCCTCCTTTCATCTGATCAAATAAATCTTCAATGCGAGGCAACAGATACTTGTTCTTGATAGTAACATCATTAAGAGACCTGTAATCCACACACATCCTTTGTGTACCATCCTTGTTCCCCACAAAGATAACCGGTGCTCCCCAAGGTGATGAACTAGCTCGAATAAACCCTTTACTCATTAAATCTCTAATCTGTGCCTTAAGTTCTCGCAACTGATCACTAGACATTCTATATGGACGGTTAGAAATAGGAGCAGTACCAGGTAGTAGATCGATAACGAACTCAACATCACGGTCAGGAGGCATACCTGGTAACTCATCAGGAAAGACATCCGGAAACTCGCACACAACTCTGATATCCTCCAAAGTCTTCCCATCAAGCTGATTCGCTGTACTGGCTGTAGCTGCTGGTGGATCTGCTGCAAACTCGAACCTTTCCCCAGCTGGACTAGTGAGAAGAACTGACCTCTTGGCACACTGAATCACTGCGTCACATGCAGTCAACCATCCAATCCCGAGTATCACATCGATCCCTCTTGATTGCAGTATTATAAGATTTGCCAGGAAATCCCTGCCCATAATCTTGAGACTGACATGATTGCACTGATATGTTACTTTCATCTCTCCCCCTGGTGTACTAACTACCATATTGCGAGGCATAGGACTAATGGGTAGATTATGCTGAGCTACGAACTGAGAGGTAATAAATGCATAGGATGCTCTCGAATCAAATAAAACCGAGGCGGGAGTGGAGTTGACTAGGAACATACTGAGCACTACTCGCGGATCCTCCTGAGCATCACCCGCATCAATGTGATTCACCCTGCCACATGCATAGCTCTGTTGTCTCTTGTTGGCTTGCGGGGTCTGGTTCCATACCTCATTTGCTGCATCTACTGATTCTGCACTGGAGTGCTGGGGGAATACCTCTTAGGACACGCGTTAGCATAGTGACCAAGCTCTCCGCACTTGAAGCAAGTGGTAGTTGCAGGATTGGGGGTGCATTGGGCCTCACAAGGGTACCGACTGGAGCTCTCTACTGATTCTGCTGGAAGGCAGGGTGTGGTGTCTGCAGACCTGAGCGCTGAACAAACTGCTGGAACTGCTGAGCGGGATACTGGAACTGCTGCTGCCCAAAGTTCCCACTCGAACCTCCATAGCGGAATGGTGCTCCCTGCTATGGATTGAAGCGAGGACGAGTGATGCTCCCAGACTGTCCAGATCTAGTAGCCTTCCAATAAGCTCTTGAAGGGTCGGGAAGGTATGGGACATAAGCTGGTACTGAAGTGGTCCAGCTAGTCCTTCCAGGAACAACTCCTGCTTCTTCCTGTCTGTATCAACATCCTCAGGGGCATAGCGTGACAACTTTGTGAACCTATCCCTGAACTCTGCCACCGACATCCCTTCTTGCTTAAGAGCAAGAAACTCCTTCTTCAGCTTCATTAGACCAGCATGTATGTGATGGCTTCTGAAGTTGGTAGTGAACTCCTGCCAAGTGATAGCATTTTGGTTGGCATGAGCGGCGACGAAGGCATCCCACCATGATGAAGCAGATCCCTGAAGTCACCCTGAAGCATATATGACCTTCTCTCTGTCATCATATTGGGCTATAGTGAGCATCTTCTCGATAGTCTTTAGCCAATCTTCAGCTTCCAACGGGTCTGCCACATGTGAGAAACTTGGTGGCTGGTGGCTCATAAACACCCAGATGTTGCTCACAGGACCACCATGGATGCTGGGATCGCAGAAGCTGCAAGGAGGGCACTCTATGTACTCTCTCACAATGCGCGTGCTGACCTGGAGGATACCTACTGCAGATACACTCTTACAGAGCCAGTGGTGAAGCCAAGACCTATATCGCTCCAGCTCCAGCTCATGAAGGAACCTTGAACAACGTCCGAGAGTTGTTGGCCACCGTTAACACTACCCTAGATGACACCAACAACACTCTCGTTGAAACTCATGAGAAGATCTTCACCTTGGAGACTCAGAAGCATGCGTTGGAAGCTGCTCTGATGAACAAGAATGAGCCAGTGATCCTCGACAATGAAGAACCCCACTCCTCTCCAGTACCCAAGAGGCCCCGCTACGACTCTCTAGAAGCTCGCACTGAACCTCTTCCAAAGAATAGGAGTCCTTAGGTGTCAGTCAGAGTCCTTGTAATCGTTAGTTTTTCGAACGATCGTTTAAGTTTGTTTAGTTTTAGGAGTGTGTTTGGAGTGCGTGTGTGTGCAACATTGGTTGATTTGGATCTTTGATTGAGTGCAATGTGTTGTGGAGTGATGACCACAACAACATTGGTTTAATAATAAAGTTGGTTAGTTGGGTTTATTTTCTTGTCCCAAATCTTCCTTTATCATACTCTATATGATTTCTTTACTCAATCTTATAGTAAACTCTGTGAGAATCAAGTCTGATCGCGCTGCCTTTTGACATATCAGTACTGTTTATTTAATATCTCGATCTATAGAATTCTTCTTGATGCAAAACTAGTTGGGTTAGTTCTGGAATTTCATGTTTGTGTTCCTGTTAAAAATTCAGCATCATCCAACTCATATTCTGGGAGCTATGCTTAAAATTTTAAGGCCATCAGAACCTGATAAATCTGCTGATACAGTTACCTTGTTTATTTTATATCTCCGGCTTCAGACCTCCATTTGAGGTAAATCCAGTTGGGTTGGATCTGTAATTTTGTATACGACACCTCATAAAAATTTCAGAATTTTTGGCTACTCACGAAGAGAGTTACAACTAGTCCTTTGAGATCAACAGACTCTGTCCTAGTCTGGAAATCTGCATTGTGTTAAACTTTTAAGCTTTTCTCTTGATTTAATCATCTAAATCAATGTTCCTAACACTCAGATGGTGACAACCAGATCAGGATCAGGAGTTGATCAACCAGCAGTGGTCCATCCTGGGAGAGGCAACAGATCTAGCAACGTACCTCAACCTCCACAGATGGATGCAGCAATGCAGCAGTTCTTGCAGGCTCAGACTCAACTCCTCCAGAACTTGACCAACACCGTGGCCAACCTGCAGGCTCAGGTCAACAATCTACACCATGGACAACAACAATCTCCAGTGAACAAGCATTGGGTGTTTATGAGCCACCAGCCACCACTTTGTCACACCCGAATTTAAAGGCAAACTCGAATGCTAGATTATATGTGCGCCAGGATCAAGTTTCACACATATAACGACATTGTGAATACCAAAAGACAGTGTCTCAACGTAAAGAGAGTATTAAACTTATTACAGACCGAAAGTCTCATAACTTAAACAAAATCGAGTATCTAGCAGCGGAACTGACGCCTCCACAGGCAGCTGACTGAAGACACGATCGCCTAGAACTCGTCGAAGTCTCCGGGAAAGTCTTCAAATCTCTCCCAGTCTAAGCAGCAATCCGAGTGGTGTAGTTGCAATAATGAAAACAAGCGTGAGCACATGCCGTACTCAGCAAGCGGAAAAGATATATAACATGCAAGGCTTTCTGTGGATGGCTGATGGGTTAAGCAAGTAAGCATTTTAGTTGGTCAAGTTTTAATTAGCAACATAATTACTATCCAGTGTAAGTTTATACCAACCCTTAAATAACATAGAGATCATAAACATAAATAAAGGTAGAATGCATCAGTTTAATATCGTCTTTCATAACTTAATCATGTGAGGGTCCATGCCGCTCTTGACCGTAAGCACGGCTAACCGGTTAGTTTTAAACACTCTGGAGAGGTTGTATACTTTACCCACGAGTCGCATAAAAGTTCAAAAGAACTTTAAACCCAACCACGTGATGCTGATCAGGCATCATACCATACTACCAAGGTGTGATCGCATAGGGATGCTACGAGGCCTTTACAAAGTTTCCCCAGGAAGTTGCAACCCACAAGGTTACCGGATCAGTTAGCAAGGTATAAAGTGCCCTAGCGGGTATCGTGTCTTAGCAAAGCCCAACTCCCCGCTAGAGCGAGTCCATACCCCAGAGTACCACCTCCCCTTGTCCTTATCAGGTAAGGCCACTCCTAACCAGGGTCACTAATTACTTAGCCAAGACTAGAGCCATTTAGTTCTCATGGTTGTACTGTTGTCCTGGGTGGTTCTCTATGTTCCAATTAGTTATATGGTCTTGCATTAGTGAAGGTATGACATAAATAAATCAAGATTAATGTTGCTTCAATAATACCACCATGTAACCATATAAATCATAGCGAGAACTACCCAACATAAAAGTAAACCTGGTTGATCAAGGCTTAGGATAAAAACATCTAGTCAAACCTTAATTGGGACCCATCAAGTTAATGCAAGCAAAAGTAAATCCAATGAATTATATGCATGTTATATAGGAAAACAGGAATGCATCATGGTGGACTTGCCTTCAACTATATCGTGCTGCTGCTCAGACACTTGGATGTCTTGCTCTTCAAATTCCACGAACGGTTCGTTCTCTACGCATCACATCCATAACATACAAGCAAGCATTGGAATAAATTAAGAAACAACCATCAAACAGTACAAACAGAACTGAACAGGGCATAAAACTAATCTACACTTCGATACGATCATTTGGACATAAAGAACGCTAAAAACGGAGCTATAACAAAGAAGATATGGCTTAACCAAGGTGTAAGGGCTTAACTGTGAGAAAACTAAGGTTCCAGGGGCCTAACAGCAAGAAAACAAGAGCTAAAACATAATTAAGCATATAAACTAAAGGGCTGCAGTGTAAAAACTTAGATTTGGACTTCGGGCGCAAAAACCAGAGAACTCAGGGGTTAAAACATAAAGAAAAGGATCGAAACATAAATACTTTTGAATGGTGGAAGGACCGGGTTGCAAAATTAGAAAGAACAGGGGCTTTTCTGCAAAAGTAGCATGGTCAGCCGGATTGACCAGTACGCTTGACCGGTTGACTCCGGTTGGATTAGATCTGATCCGCTGAATCTTGATCCGACGGCTGCGGTCCTTCGCAAACGCGAACCGGCCTCGACGGAGACGGCGAGCGGCGGCGCTGCAATAGAGCTCCGGCGAGCTCACCCGGCTGCGAGCTAGGGTGCTCGATTTGTAGTGCGAGTTGGCTAGGGATGAAGCTCGCGATGCGGCGGGACTATCTAGGGCATCAAAGAGGTCTCTCGGTCGGCGACGGCAGCACGTGGCTCGGCGAGGCGGACGACGCACGGTGGCACTACTCCGGCAAGCCAGCGCAAGCAAGACAGGGCACAGGGGATGCATACAAGCGACACGCACAGCTTCCTCACCTCCACGTGAATCTCCTAGCGGTCTTCTCGTCAACGGAGCGGCGGCAGGACGGCGGATCGACAACGGCAGCTCAGATTAGGGTTTGAGCTCCGGAGGAAAGCGCAGGCGAGGCGACTAGGGTTCAAGGGTTCGGGACAGGGGTGGCGGCACCTTTTAAAAGCCGAGCACGCTGCCTTGGCATGCGGGCCAAGTCGGGAAAGGGCGCGCACCGACACGGGATTGACCCGGACTCGAGCTCGAGTCTGGCTCGAGGAAGAGGATGACAAGGGGGGACCCACCTATCGGCGTCCGCAAGCGGAGAGGGGAGGCGCGGATGCGGGTCGGCTGGGCTGGTTCACTATCTGGGCCGAGGCGGAGCGAGCCGAGTGGCCTGCTAAGCTGCTGGGCTGGAGAAGCGGCTGCGGGCCAAAAGAAGAAAAGGGAAAGGAGGGAAAAGGAAAGGATTTGAACTTTTTGAAAGAGGATTAACTCAAATGAATTCAAATATGAATTTGAATTCAAACAATAAAAAATAATGCACCAGCATGATTGCAACAATAAACTCCTATGATTCATTAATTATTTATGGAAACAATTAAATGCCTAAGAAAATAAAAATCCTTATATTCCTTAGCTCATGTAAATGTTTCTAGCAAATTTTATTTAGAACAATAATTTGAAATTTAGTGTGTTATACCGGGGCCACGGCGGCGTGTGACTGCACGCGCGACCGGCGCCCACGGCTGAGCTCGCGGCTCCGGCCCGTGCCTGAGCTTGCGACGACGTGCAGAGCAAAGGCAGTGGTAGTGCGCGCAGAGATGACCTCCACTGCAGCTCAGCGGGCATGGGACGGTGCGAAGCAGGCGGGGATGCGCGCGATGACGGAAGAGGCAGGTCCGTGACGGGGGAGGCCCCTCACCGCCGTTGGTGATGGAGTAGCCGACCGAAATGGATGACGGGCGAGCTGACTGGGAGGGAGGGAGGAGGAGGAGGGGGCGCTCGCGTGGGGAGGACGGGTGACCGTCCATTGCCGGTGCCGGTAGTGGCTGTGCAGCGGGGTAGGCCTCACCCGCCAGGAGGAGGAAGAGGATGAAATAGAATGGTAACTTCATCTATGCATTGTACAAGGTTATATTAACAAGCTATACAACTAACCAAACAAAATCTTGCACTAGTTAGGCTTAAGTCGACGAAGCAACCAAACACAAATATATTGTATTGTATTAGACATGCTTGGTGTCACATCCCGCTCTTTTTAGGCATTTTAAAAACATGAACTTATTAAAAAATTTCAATAATTATAGGCTTAATTTTCTTTTCTCTAGATATTCCAATATTTCCATAAATATTTTTTGCATTTAAACCGACATTTGTGATGCATTTGATTGCTAAGTGATCCTTTAAGGAATTTTTGTTTGAAATTTGAATTTGAAATCACATTTCAAATTCCTCATTCAAACAATAGTTAAATCCCTTTTCCCTCTTAAGGATTTCGGGATGGAAATAAACCTGAAATATTTATTTCAAATTTATTTTCCAAAAACCCTAGTGTAAATCTTCAAAGATTTTGGGTTAAAAACGAATTTGAAATTCCATTTCAAATTCACAATAAAACCCGAGTCAAACCCCTAAGGATTTTTGTTTGAATTCGAATTTGAAATCTCATTTCAAATTCACTTTTCAAACCATAGTCAAATCTCTCTCTTTTTCTAAGGATTTTGGGTGGAAAATGAATTTGGAATTTTATTCCAAATTTACCTTTTAAAGCCCTAGTTTAAACCTAAGGATTTGTTGTTCGAAAATAAATTTGAAATTATATTTCAAATTTGACTTTTCAAACTCTAGATTAAACTCCTAAGGATTTGGGTTGAAATTTGAATTTGAATTTGAAATCCAATTCAAATTCAACTTTAAAACCATAGAAAACATCTCAAACCTAGAAGTCTACCAAACCTCCCTGGACTCTTTCCTCTACACCGGCCTGCCCCTCTTTCTCTCGCAGCCAAATCTGTTGCGCCAGCCCAGCAACACACCACGGCCCAGCCGGCCCATCCCTCGGTCGTCCCCTAACTCGGGACGTCACCTTCTTCCCCGCCCGCGTCACCGCACGCCGCACCATCCCCGGCACAGTCCACCGCCTCCACCTGCTCCTCTCCACCGTACAAGCGCCCGCGCTCGCAGGCTCGACCGCCGCACCTCCTTCCTCTCCCACGACCAGGAAAAGCTGACACACATCCTTTCTCGCACCGCAAATGTTGACACCACGCCCGGATTGCCACCGCTGACACGCCCGCCCGGCCTCGCCTCAACGACCCTCCCCTCACCCCAGCCGAGCGCGCCCTAGGACCACTTGACACTCCTCCACCCTCTCCGCCCGCACCTGCATTTTATCCACTCGCAGCAACGCTGTAGCAGCCGCGCCACGTCCAGAGCCGAACGCTGCCGCCGCACGCCGCCGTAATGCCACCCCTAGCTGATCTACGAACCCCGTCTGCCTTCCGCCCGAATAGCAGGAGCGTCACCATCGCCTCGCCACGCCGCATTCACCTAGCCCTTCCCTAGGCACCTCCCTCGCTCCGCACCTAGGCGCAGCAGCCGCCCCACCTTGACGTCGCCGTGCTCTAGAGCGTGAAGGCCGTACACCGCCTGCCTACACCCCTCCTCGCCGTGCTACCCTCGCTGCGGTCATTGGCCTCAACATAACCGCCTGCTGCCTTGGCCACTGCAACTTTAGACCAAGGCCCCCTGCCTCGCCGTACCAGTGCCGAGCCCCGCCCACCATGGCATTCAATGTCGGCGAGCTTATCCTCCCTAGAGCTTGCTTAGCAGCCAAGGAGGCTCACCCTGGCCCTATAAATAGAGCCGAACCCCCTAGGAATGCCACACACCACCACCTCTCGCTCTCCCCCTCGCCGGCACCATTCCTCCCATCCTTTCCCCACAACGGCCAATTCCGGCGATCTAGCGCCTCCTCGCTGTGGACACAACTCCACCCAGCCCTCCACCACCACAGACACCACACAAGCACCGCTACAATACCTATTCACCACCGTACAGCCGGCCACCCTCATCCTCTGTCACCACGTGCCGCCGGATTCCGGCGAGCATGCTCCGCCATGTGGGAGCTTCCTGTTGCTACGTCACCGCCGGAGAACCATCCCGGTGCTCCCGTGATGCTGCTCACGTGTGCAGTTGCGCTGCCCGAGCCACTTGTCGTCACCTCCACGAAGCCACTGCACAGCTGGGATTTCGGCGAGTCACCAACACTGATCCGGCCGGCCTAGGTACCCACTAGCCTCGCCTTTTCCTTCCACACGCACTCAACCACACACACACACACACTTGTCTTAGCTTTAGAAGACCCCTAGCGGCCGATCCTCTTTTGGCTGCGTGCCGCCACTACTCCAGCGAGCCCGCGCCGTCCACCGAACCACAACCTCACTGTCAGTGTTTTAGACACTGAGCCTACGACGGGGTACCCAAAGTAGTAGATTGTGCGGTGGGGCTCGCCGAGATCAGGAACACGATGGTGAGACACGGGACACACAATTAGATAGGTTCGGGCCACAATGTGCGTAATACCCTACGTCATGTATGCTGCGTGGCTCTGTATTGATTGCGTATGTTTTGAGAGGGATCCCTGCCTCACCTTATATGCCACGGGAGGCAGGGTTACAAGTCAGATTGGTACAAGGGTACTATTCGAGTAGGACCCAGAGTAGCCTATACAGGGTATGGAAAGCTATCCTAGTCTTAGTACAAGTCCTTGTCCGTCTTGTCTTGCCTTGTGGTCCACGGTACAAGCACTGTGGCCCACTAGTCGAGTAGTCCAGGTGTTCAGGAACTTATCTCCCGGGTATGGCCCACATGTGTTGGTGGGCCCAGGGTTGCCCGGTCGACAAGCCCCCGAGTACTTTGTAGTCAAGTATGATGCTCCAAGTAGTTTTGAAGGTCTCCACGAGTAGTTCCCAAGCGTCCCCAAGTTCCACAAGCTTCAATCTTCAATAGTACTTGATTCATCACGAGGCTGGAAGGTACTCTAGCTAACTCCACGAGTAGTCTTGAAGTCTTCTTGAGTTGTTCCCAAGCATCCCCGAGTACTTCCCTTGAAGGTCTTCAATAATACCCGCTTCGTTCTTGAAATCTTTGCATCAAAGATCCATATGGCAATGCGATTACTAAAATCGCATTCCATATGGAATGTAGCCCCCGAGCCTTAGGTCGAATCCAAGATTCAAGCTGAGGGTCAATCTTCTACTCTTTGATCTTGCTCCGAAAAATCCGCAGAAAATCCGAAGAAATCATATAGGAATGCGATTTGCAAAAAATCGCATCCTATATGGATGTAGCCCCCGAGCCTTAGTTCGAATTGACAATTGAAGCTGAGGGTCAATCTGTAGTCTTCGTCAAATAATCCCGTAAATTCTTGAGAAAAACTGAAGGACACATGGCACGGAGCCCCCGAGCCTTGAGTCGAGTACTTTCTCGAATTGAAGGATCCAATCTGACTGTAAAATAGTGGCCTGAATTCGGTGAACTGTAGCTGATTAAAATCCAATTCCATCGAGTAGTCGAGCCCCCGAGATGGAGCCGAGCAGGTCTTGGATTTAAGTCCTCTGACTTAGCCGAAAATTTTGTCTGTGCGAAACCAATCTGTTGAATATGAAGGGTCACCAGGTCGAATCGTTATGGTTTTGGTTTTATAAATACTCGAAGGGGTATCCCTTAGGGTTTCACTGCTTTCATTTGCCCTTAGATCCAGATTGAAAGCCCTAGCATCCGTAGCTGCCGTAGAGTTCGAGCGTCCACACCGCCAAGTGCTTCCACCTCCACCCCCTCGCAGCCCTCGAGTCAATGCGAAAGAAGACCCTCGTGACTGGAAGGATGAAGCCAGCGCCGTCCAAGAGTCAAAAGAGGAAGTCCGACCGTGGCAAAAATCAATTGCCGGAGCCCAAGTACAAGACCGTGGTAATCATGAAGCCACCTAGCCAGGCCGTTTCTTGGAAGAAATCCAAGATGAGAGAACATGATATCAAGGCCCTCGAAGCTGGTGGGTTGCTGTGCGAGAAGGCGATTGCTGGATGGAGCTCTGCCACTGGAGATGCGTGGCCAATGGAGAAGAGTCCAGATGAAATCCCGATGTTCGGCCACTTCGTCGAGCGTGGGTTGACGCTACCGTCATCAAATTTCTTCCGGGGCTTCCTCGACTTCTTCAAGTTGGAGCACGTGCACTTGAACCCCAACAGCATCTTCCAGATCGCAGTGTACGTGCACTTCTACGAAGCCTTGCTTGGAATCCGCCCACATTGGGCTCTGTTTAGGAAGATATTTCGTCTGAAGCCGCAGCCCAACGCCAACTTTCCAGTAGTAGTCGGTGGAGCCGGTCTCTAGATGCGCTAGAAGGCACAAGAGTTGTACATCAAGTACGACTTGATTGATTCGAACCAAGACTAGAAGATCATGTGGTTCTATATCGACAACGCCCCGCCTCAGCTGCCAAAGCCAAGTATGTTCGCGCCGGTGTATGACAGGCTCTGGAAGGACGAACCAACAATGCAAGAGTGCATTCAGATTCCAGAGCTGTTGGCGAAGATTGCACAGAAGAAGGCGCAAGGCTTGACAGCTGAAAGAGTAGCCTTCAGCTTCATGAAGTGACGGGTACAACCCTTGATGCAGTGGGAGCATCTTGGGTATGAGTACACTGGAGCTGATGATGGCTCGAGGTTGTCTTCTGAAGAGATCAGTGATGATCTTGTGATGGAGAGACTGCAGAAGATCTTCAAGAATCTTCACGGAATTCCTGCAGCTGTCCAGGAGTATAGTGCTGACAACCCTCCGCGTCTGGTGAGTTTCCAAGAACTAGCCCCGAGTACTTGTTATAAGTAGTCGTGTAGCTAACATTTGCTTTGTTTTGTAGGAGGATGTCTTGAAGTTTGTATCCAACCCTCCTCCTCGTCCCCAGGATCCACTACAAGCACCAGAGGGAGAGCCAATAGGAGTGGAGGCTCAAGCCCCCGAGAGTAGTCGATCTGCTCAAGGGGAAGATGAAGAAGAAGTCTTGGTGGAGGACGCCTCCTCAAGCGATGATGACGACCAAACACTTCAACAGCGTTTTGAAGTTAAGGGCCGTTATGGGTACACTGGGGCGCCAATCCCCAGTGGTCTCTCCGTGGGAGCAGTGAAGAGGCCAGCTTCATCACTCGCGGATGACGTGACGCTACCGCCGTGGAAGAAAAGGACCACGGTGGGGAAGCGAGCTGTGAAGAAGATCGCAGGTCTCCCGTCCATTACGGTGAGTATTTGAGAACTTAAGTAGTCAATAATGTTGAGTACTTGCTCTCTGCTGTAATGCCTTGAATTTTGACTTGCGCAGGTTATCGAGAGTGTAGCGAATGTACCCTCGAGTAGCCCGGCAAGAACAGAAGAACCCAAGTTGGTTTCGACGTCAACCGTTGAGACGGTGGCGCGCGAGAAACAAGAAGTCGCTGTAACAGGAAGTGTGCCACCGGTGGAAAGTGTGCCAGAGGTGCCGGCGGCGCCTTCATTTTTTGACATGCTGGGTCCAAAAGTCTCGGTGCCTTGAGCTACTCTGTAAGTACCCAAGTACTCGAGTACTTATTGATATTGCTTACTTTGAATTTACTGACCAACTTGTTGATGCAGAAAATCCACTGATGTGAAGTGGGGAGCCTCTGGGAGTAGTCTTGGCGGGGGAGATCAGCTTCCTCAAGAATAGCAACACGATGTGCTTCCAGAGCCTCAAGAAGTACCCACTGAAGCTGATGCTGCACAGGCACTGCGCTTCCTCTGGAGTGACGTAGTCAAGGCAGCGGTGGAGGTAGCTTCCAAGCCCAGGGCTCAGCAACCTGAAGATATTGAAGTCGTGGTGAATGAAGGCCTGGAGGTTGATCCAGATGCCGGACTACGCCACAAAGAAATTCCAGTTGCTGAAGACCCTGTGCGTCAGATTGATGCACAGCTGGTGCTTGAAGACAACCCGGAGGACCGCATAGTGCTGCATGAGCCGATCATTGAAGACCCGGCTCCTCTGCGCAGCGCTGCAAAGTACTCTGCGGCAAGCACAAGTACTCAATCCATGGCTGAAGGTTTGATGCCGTATGACGACTCATGCCTGGATGAGGACAACTTGCAAGCACATGCCGAGATGTTCCGCAGCGTTGAGAGGCTCTTCGCGGTAAGTTGTAGTCTCTTATAGAGTACTTTTTTAGCCAAAGATATCTTGTCTCTGACTCTTAAGTTGTTTTTGCCTTTGTAGGAAGTAGTCAAGCAGTCAAAGCGCAAGACTCGTCTACTAGAGCAACACGCGGTACACATCGAAGAAGTCTCGCAGCTCAGAGAACAACTGAAGGAGCAAAAATCCTTGTCTCTGAAGTTGCAAGAAAAACTTGATGGAAACGCCGCCGAGTACCACAACAAAATCCAGAAGTTGATTGCTCAGAAAGATGACGTTGTCAGGAAGAACAAGTCCCTGCGCCAGAAGAATAAAGGTAATCTCCCTTTCTGAATTCATCGTTGAGTACTTTTTCTATGCACACTGCCATCTGATAGGTAGTCTTCATCTTCTGCAGAGCTGACTGAAGAAATTGAGAAATTCAAGAACAAGGCGCTAGACTGGCAGTTGGCTTATAATCGTGAAGAAGCAACACACATGGATCTTGAAGCCGATTATAAGGTGCGGTGCTTCGAACTTGAGCGTGAGATGGAGATTCGCATTGCCGGCTGGAATGACTTTTTGACATGTATGCAGTCGCTCAAGTTCAAGATTGAAGAATCCAAAGGCCTGCGCGCAGAATTGAAAGCCTTGACAGAAGCAGCCGAGCCAGTGGCAAATCTCTTCGAGCCCAGGGTTGCTGGAGTTCAGCCTCGTCCACTTGTGGAGAGGTTGAAGGACACCGAAGAAGATTCTGGAGTATGCTCAGAGGCTGGCTTGCACGATCTCAAATCAAGTCTTGAGCTTCATCAAGTCTTTCTACGCAGAGGCGGATCTCACGGTCATCATGAACGGACGATCTGGAGATTGCACCGACGACAGGCTCAATGAGTTGATGCAACAGACTTCTCCAATCGTGGAAGCAGTCTCCAAGTTAATTGAACTCAGGTAGATGTACCTGTAGAGCAAAACACTAGGGAAAAACAAGTGTAATCCCAAACAAGTGTTTATGTAATACAATTGAAAACTTGAGTAAGTCAATTATCTGGATCCCTTGTATGCTTGTGTGTGTGCCAAGTACTCGAGTGGATGATGAGTGTATGGCTACAAAAAGAGATACGGTACACGAGTAGAAGTACTCTAGTGTAGATATGTTCCGAAGAACGTTAACTTAATCACGACGAGTTGAACACCTTAGCTGTAGCAGCGTAAAAGAAGGCTTTGTCATGAAAAAAGCTAAGAATAGTAACAAGTCGATATAGAATCGCAACTTTTTACTAAACACATTTTACAGAGTTTACAATGTCTTAAGTACCTCTGAGGCTATTAGCCTAGTGAGAGAGTACTCGAAAGGAACTTATTCACAACGAGTTGAACACCTTAGCTATCGTAGCGTAGAAGAAGGCTTTGTTGTGAATAAGCAAAGGACAGTAACAAGTCAATATATAAGATAACAACTTTATTACTGAATACATTGTACAGAGTTTACAATGTCTTAAGTACCTCTGAGGCTATGAGCCTAGTGAGAGAGTACTCGCAAGAATGTTCCGAAGAACGAGTAAGACCGTAGGGGACAGTGTGATGAACTCATCCTTCCTGTAGCAGCAACTTGTATGAGAGTTCCACTAAGACCCTACCAGAAGAGTGTTGCTCTAGGCCGAAGCCTCTTATTAGAAATAGAGACATGGACAACATGTGCCACTTATTGCTCTATACGACACGGAGTCGTCTGGAGAGAGTTGTCATGACTCCCTACGAGGTCGCAGAATGAGACTGCTTGGAGAGGATTATCATGATCCCCTACGAGTGATCGCAGCTGAAGCCACAAGTAGATACAACCGAAACTGTCTAGAGAGGGTTGTTGAGGCCCCGTACGAGTAGTGACAACCGTAGCTGTCTGTTGAGTGATTGCAACCGAAGCTGCCTGGAGAGAGTCATTGAGACCCCCTACGGGTAGAAGAGACAAAGCTGGTCGATGTTCCAAGAGTTGTCGACTTCTTCGCCTTCAAGAGTTTGGAGACGATACGAGCCTAGACCGGTAACCTTTGCAATAGAGAAAGGACCTTCCCATGGCGAGTTGAGTTTGTGTAGCCCTGTCGTGTTCTGGATACGACGAAGGACTAAATCACCAATGTCGAAGGAGCGTTCCTTAATGTTGCGGTCATGGTAGCGGCGAATCTTCTCAAGATATCGAGCTGATTGAACGAGTGCATTGCAGCGAGCTTCCTCGAGACTGTCGACATCTGTCTGTCTTGTTTCTTCAGCTACGCCTTCTTCGTGCTGGTCAACCGCCGGAGAGCGCCACATGACATCAGCAGGCAAAACGGCTTCAGAGCCGTAGACCAAGAAATAAGGTGACTGCCCTGTGGGAGTAGTAGGCTGAGTACGTAGCCCCCAGAGTGCATTGGGTAGTTCCTTGATCCATTTGCCGCCCTTGGTATTTGCAGCATTATACAGTCGGTTTTTGAGAGCATCGAGTACCATCTCATTGGCGCGTTCCACTTGGCCATTGGCGCGTGGATGAGCAACAGAGACGTACCAGACGTCAATTCCATTGTTCTCACAGTATTCCCAGAACTGGTGATTATTGAAATTCGAACCCAGGTCTGTGATGATGCGATTAGGGAACACATAGAGGTGTACAATTTCATCCAAGAAGTCGAGGATTCTATCAGCCTTGGGGCAGGTAACAGACTTGACCTCAATCCACTTGGTAATTTTATCGATAGCCACCAGAACTCTGTTGAATCCTCCTGGTGCATTTGGGAGAGGACCAATCATATCCAGCCCCTAGGAAGCGAAAGGCCAAGTTGGTGGAATCGTGATGAGTTTGTAGGCTGGAACGTGTTGTTGCTTGGCGAAGAATTGGCATCCATGGCACTTCTTGACTAGTTCCTCTGCATCAACAAGAGCTGTAGGCCAGTAGAAAGCACGTCTGAAAACTTTTCCCACTAGGGTGCGGGAAGAAGCGTGATTGCCACAGATTCCTTTGTGTGTCTCCTCCAAGATTTCTTTGCCTTCTTCGCGAGAAACGCACTTCATGAGTACATCAGAACTTACGCCTCGCTTGTAGAGTTGATCTCCGACTAAAGCATAAGCCTTGACGCGGCGTGAGATGCGCTCGGCTTCTGACTTGTCTTCAGGAATCAACTTATGCTTAATGTAGTCGATGAAAGGAGTTCTCCAGTCCACGTCAATCATAAGCACTTCTCGATCAGGTTGAACTGAAGTAGTCGTAGGTGCAGATGATTGCTCCGAAATTGATGGTTTGTGGAGTTCATGGACAAAGATTCCAGCTGGCACTTGAGCTCGTGTAGATCCCAGCTTCGACAAGACATCCACAGCAACATTGTTGTCGCGAATAACATGATGGAACTCGAGACCATGAAACTTGTTCTCAAGTTTGCGTACCTCTTGACAGTACGCATCCATATTCTCAGCATTATGATCCCAAGAATCGTTGACTTGATTGATGACCACCAAAGAATCACCGTAGACAAGTAGTTGAGTAATGCCAAGAGAGACTGCATGTAGAGCTTCATATTCAGCTTCATTGTTTGAGACATTTCAGAAGATCTGCAAAACATATTTGAGTTGCTCGCCCTTGGGAGAAATAAGAAGTACCCCGGCACCAGCGCCTTCCAACTTGAGGGAACCGTCAAAGTACATGACCCAATGTTCTGGACGCTCAATTGGAGTTGGAACTTGATTTTCCCGCCACTCAGCCATGAAATCAACCAAGACTTGAGACTTGATAGCAGTGCGAGACTTGAACTCGAGCGATAGAGCGCCAAGCTCTACAGCCCATTTAGAAATCCTTTTTGTGGAATCCCGGTTGTGCAATATCTTGCCAAGCGGGTAGCTAGTAACCATAGAAATCTTGTACTCGTCGAAGTAGTGGTGGAGCTTCCGTGAAGTAATCAGAACCGCATAGAGTAGCTTCTGCACCGGCGAGTAGCGAGCCTTGGACTCTGAAAGTACTTCACTGACAAAGTAAACCGGCCTCTGGACAGGGTAGCCATGGCCTTCCTCCTGCCTTTCAACAACAATAGCAGTGCTGACAACATTAGTAGTCGCAGCGATGTAGAGCAAGAGCTCTTCATTGGGCAGAGGAGCTGTAAGGACTGGAGTCTTGGATAAGAACTCCTTGAGCTGAGAAAGAGCTTGATCAGTTTCAGTTGTCCATGTAAACTTCTCCTGCCGCTTGAGTAGCTTGAAGAAAGGTAGACCCCGTTCTCCAAGTCGCGAGATGAAGCGATTGAGTGACGCCATACAACCAGTAAGCTTCTGGATGTCTTTGATAGTAGTCGGAGCTTGCATGTTAGAGATGGCAGTAATCTTCTCGGGCTTTGCTTCGATGCCACGATGGCTGATGATGAACCCGAGTAGTTTTCCAGATGATACACCAAAGACACATTTATTAGGGTTGAGCTTCCATTGGTACTCCCGTAGTGAAGCAAAGGTTTCCTCAAGATCCGCGATAAGCATGTCTGGATCCCTATTCTTTACAACGACATCATCCATGTATGCTTCCACGTTCTTGTGAAGCTGCCTCTTGAAGCACGCTTGGATAGCTCTTTGATAAGTAGCACCAGCATTTTTCAACCCGAAGGACATTATTGTGTAACAATAAGCACCAAACGGGGTGATGAATGCGGTCTTCTCTTCATCAGATTCCTTGATTGCAATTTGATGATATCCGGAGTAGCAATCCAGGAAACAGAGTAAAGCACAGCCTGCCGTAGAGTCAATAACTTGATCAATCCGCGGCAACCCGAAAGGATCCTTAGGGCAATGCTTGTTGAGATCAGTGTAGTCAACACACATCCTCCAGTCATTAGAGTTCTTCTTTCTGACTAGCACAGGGTTAGCAAGCCATTGCGGGTGAAAGACTTCCCGGATGAAGCCAGCCGTGAGTAGTTTGGAAAGCTCTTTCTTGATAGCAGCCCTGCGGTCATCAGCAAAGCGACGAAGGTGTTGTCTCTTGGGGGTAGCGTTAGGGTCGACGTTGAGTGAGTGCTCAATCAATCTCCTGGGCACACCTGGCATGTCAGATGGCTTCCACGCAAAGGTATCATGGTTAGCCCGAAGGAAGTTGACGAGCGCGTCTTCCTATTTAGGATCAAGCTGTGCACTGATCATGGTCGTCTTCCTGCTGTCACCAGTACCAAGGTCAATGGCTTTGAGCAGGACATCACCAGTCGGTGCAGGCTTGTTGTTGATGTCTGTTTTCACAGGAACCTCCAGCTCGCTCGGAGCAAGCTTTTTAGTTGCAGCGAAGACTTCCATCATAGCATTGGGTACTTGAGTTGTCGAAGCAAGTTCTATGGCTTCAGTGTCGCAGTCATAAGAATGCTTCAAATCCCCTTGCGATGAAAGAACTCCTTTGGGGCTCGGCATCTTGAGTAGAAGGTACATGTAGTGTGGAATAACCATGAACTTGGCTAGAGCAGGTCTGCCGAGGATGGCATGGTAAGAAGTCTCGAAGTTAGCAACCTCGAACTTGATGTAGTCGGTGCGATAATGATCCTTAGTCCCAAAGGTAACGGGTAGTACAACTGAACCGTAAGGAACAGCTGTGTTGCCCGGGATGATACCATAGAACGGCGAGTTGGTCTTGGTAAGCATATTGGTGATATCCAGGCTCATCTTCGTCAAGGTCTTGGCAAACAGGACATTGAGACTACTGCCACCATCAATAAGAACCTTAGTGAGTCTGGAGCCTGCCACCACTGGATCCAGAACGAGAGGATATCATCGTGGCTCAGAGAAACTAGTCCATTGATCCGCCCTTGAGAAGGTAATTGGAGTTTCAGACCAAAAAGTGGGAGCTGCGGGTTGGATGGACATAATCTCCCTGAGTGAAAGTTTCTGCATGCGCTTGGTTGGAATCCCCGCAAATATGACATTGACAGTGTTGGAGGGGTGTTGAAACCTAGTGTCTTTGTCGGTATTAGCCTTCTTCCCCTTGTGTTTACGAAACCTTGGGTTTGGGTGTGTTGGCTCAGGTGTATTCTTCAGCGCACGACGAAGTTGGTAACACTGCTCTGTAGTATGATCGCCCTCTGGGTCAATGTCGCCCAGTGAAATCATCTTCAGTCTTGGCATTAGTTTCCATGGCTGCAACAGTATTGTCGGGCTTGCGCTTGCGATTAGGATTGCTCAAGTAGTTATTACCTATGCGATTGCCCTACTATTGCTTGCCACTGTTGCTTCCACCAGCTTTATTGTTGTTGTTGTTGTTTTTGTTGTTCTGGTTGTTGCGAAGATGCTTGAACCGATTCTGAGCCTTGTCTTCCTCGTCTGCCCAATGTGTGATCATCTCCTTGAGCTTGGTGATGTTGGCTGGGCGAGCACGACCGAAGTCTTGAAAAAGCCTATCATCATAAAAACCATCCTGGAAGGTATCTATGACTTCTTTCTCGGTGACATCAACAACAGTAGCCCTTTTTTCAAAGAAGCGGCACATGTACTCACGAAAAGTCTCGCCTTGTTTTTGCTTGATCAGGGCAAGGTCCATCCGAGTACCATGACGGCCCAGAGAACCCGCGAAGTTGCTGGTAAAGTGTTGCTTGAGTTGTCCCCAGTTGTCGATGGAGCCGCGTTTGAGAGACTCGAACCATGTGAGGGGCTCTTGCTCCAGAACAAAAGGGAAATAGATACACTTAGTATCATCATTGCCCCCGGCATTAGTGATAGACAAAGCATAACAGCGCAAGCACTACCTTGGATCTTGCTTTCCATCATATTTAGAGATGCCATAGGGCTTGAATTTCTCCAGAAGAAGTAGAGCTTGAAGTCGAGCGGTGAAAGCAGGGAAGGAATCAGAGTCCGCATCCTTTTGTTTCTCACGCTCGGCACGTCTGGCGTTGATTGTTGTGCGAGCATCATAGCGAGAGTCTCCCGACTTGCTAGTGACGCTACCTTCACCACCTTTGGCCCTGTTGCTAGCTTCCGGACGCATGCGTTGAGGAGTGGGAGTGGTACGATGAGCACCTCCACTGCTGCCATGGTGACTAGGAGTACTGGTGTTTTGACGTAGCATAGTGTAGGCTAGTTCAGCCAGCTTCACGACTTCAGCAGCCGCCCTGTCACGAGGCATAGAGCGACCAAGCAAGTTGATCGTGTTGATAGCTTCCTCTGGAGTGCGATATTGACGAGTAGCTACCGGATCCAGAGCCTCTTGAAGATTACGAGTAGGTAGAGCTTTCGCGAGTTCCCGATGAAGGGTTGCACGATCAGCATTGCATTGATGACGTGCAGTCTTGGCCTCCGCGGTTTCATCAGCAGGAGCATTAGCGAAGAGTTCATCATCAGATACATCATCTAAAAAACGGTAATTGGAACGATGTCCTTGCGGAGTAGATGCATCAACGACGAAAACTTCCCGATAAGGTGAATGAGTACCCGTACTATCAATGAGCTCAGTATCGGTGTCATAATCAACAAGCTTGGCACCTTTCTGAAAGGGTAAGTTGTCGAGACAAGCGATAAAGCGCTCCTGATCATCCAAGGTGAGACCAGCAGGTACATGCTCAGGCCAGTAGACAAATCTACCCTCAGGTGTCGATGTGGACACTAGTCCTTGAGCAGGGCTAGTCAGTTGTTGTACTTTAGTAGAATCCGAACCGTAGTCGAACTCGAACTCAGATGAATCCGAATCATAGTAGTTGAGGTTGACGTCCGAATTCGAAGAGTACTCGAGAACGATCTTCGTGCCAGAGCACATGAGGCGCTTCAGCACAGCTTGGTAAGCGGCACTAACATGGCGATGGCCGAAGAGGTGGTGCTGGGATGTTATCCAGGCTGAGTGCAAGCTGTGAAGCCGAAAGGAGCAACTCAGGCTGAATAGGAGACGAAGTCGAGTTGTACTCGAACTCCGACTGGAGTTCTCTGAGCGGGTCAGAGATCGAAATTTCGCCGAAATTTTCGACGAGTTCTTCCATCGAAGCTTGCGTAAGCGTGGAGGACTTGAGCTTTGACTCCGGAGTTGATGCTAAGAAACGCAGGAATGATCCAGCGCCGTCAGCAACGCAAACCCAGGAGCCAAAAACGAAGGTGTCGCCTTGCTGGAAAGCGACGGTCAGCTTGATGATGACGAGTGCCATCGAGTTCGCCAGTGGATCAACAACGATCTCCCCTACCTGGCGCGCCAGGTGTCTGTGTTTTAGACACCGAGCCTATGACGGGGTACCCGAAGTAGTAGATTGTGTGGTGTGGCTCACCGAGATCAGGAACACGATTGTTAGACACAGGACACACAATTATACAGGTTCGGGCTGCAATGTGCGTAATACCCTACGTCCTGTATGTTGCGTGGCTCTGTATTGATTGCATATGTTTTGAGAGGGGTCCCTGCCTCGCCTTATATGCCATGGGAGGTTGGGTTACAAGTCGGATTGGTACAAGGGTACTATTCGAGTAGGACCCGGAGTAGCCTATACAGGGTATGGAAAGCTATCCTAGTCTTAGTACAAGTCCTTGTCCGTCTTGTCTTGCCTTGTGGTCCACGGTACCAGCACCGTGGCCCACTAGTCGAGTAGCCCAGGTGTTTAGGAACTTATCTCCACTACGTGAAAACCTCAAATAGGTCACGCAACATTTGTAACGGGCCCTTAACACCCATTACATGGACCCCATCTGTAACGGACGTTGTTTGGCGCCCGTTACGCATAAGCGTGGCAGGCTCGACCCTGACGTGGCCAACACAACGCCCGTTACCAATGAGGACTTCCAATAACGGGCTTCTTAAATGCCCGTTATAGTTATTCTTTAAAAGGACAGGGACTTTTATACAAAATGTTTTTAAAATGCGACTGTTGACCGGTATGATGACCGGTTGACTCCTACTGGGATGGATCTGGGCCGCAGGGTTGAGATCGGATGGTCACGAAGCTCTGCAGGCGACGGGCGGCGGCGCGAACACCAGCGACCGGCGGCGCAGGAGCAAAACTCTGGCGAGCTTGCCTGAAAACCGAGCTAGGGTGCACGGCTGGCGACGAGAAGCGGCCGGGGAGATTGCTGGGGCGACGGCGAGTCGATCTAGAGCTTCGGGGAGGCGGCTCGGCGACTGGCGACGGCGCACGGCTCGGAGAGGAGGGTGTGCTACTCCGGTGAGCTCAAACTCGCGCTGTAGAGCTCCTGAATGTGCACAAGCGGCTTCGGGGTGCTGCTCACCTTCTTGCGGTCCTCCGGGTGCTCTTCTTGATGGCGGGACAACAGCGGTCCGGCAGGTTGACTTTGGCGGCAGCGCTAGGGTTTCAGTGCGGTGCGCAGAGGCTTGAAGGCGGTGGCGGCTTGGGATTTGAGGAGACAGCGAGGGCCAGGGCAGCTTATAAAGGGCGGCGGCGGCTTGGCGTGGGGAACACGGCCTCTCGGAGACGGAGAAGCCCCGGACTCGGGCACAGCGGCGGGGAACAGGAATCCGGGATGGATTCGGCCGGAGGTAGGAGATGACGGAGGGGGCCCACTCGTCAGCGAGTGTGGGCGAGGCGGGAGAAGGCGGGCCGGCACTGGGCCGCAAGCAAGCTGGGTCGGGCACAAACGGACGGGCGAAGGAAACTGAGGGGCAGGGATAGACTTTCATGGCTGGGCCGAAAACGAAGAGCAGGCCGGATAGGAGGAAAGATAGGGTTTTAAAGGAAAAGGCTTTTGAATTTTTAAAAGCACTCAAACACTTTGAATTCAAATTCAAATTTGAATTCAACCAAACAAAAACAATGCTCCAGCATGTATGCAACATTAAACTCCTATATTTATTTAATTAATTTTCAAAAATTTATTTAAAATGCCTAAAAATCCAAACACACCTTACACTCCTTAAACTCAAAGCATTGTTTCTATTCAAATTTTATTAAAACAATTTTTTTGTAAAATTAGGGTGTTACACTTGGTGGGGGCGGCGGGCGGGGCCTTCTCCTCCTCGCTGTAGAACCTCCCTCTTGAGTCACGGCGGGGGAACGACTGCTTTCCGCCGGCCATCTCTGCGACGGAGACGAGGAAGGAGAAGGGGATCGGAGAGAAGGCGACGGAGACGAGGAAGGCAGAAGGTTTGAGAAGAAAGGCAGAATGGCAGATCGAGTGGCAGGGGAGAGTGGCTTTTGGTCAAACATCGAGTGGCAGGGGAGAGTGACAGGACAGCCCGATCTATCAGGGCTCCCATTTCGACATACAGGCATAATCAACAAAAAATCTTTTGAGACAAAACAGACATAATATAGAGAAAGATAACTTGTCCACATATATAGATAAAGATTACTTGTCCACAAACATCCACACAGATATACATAATTATTACAAACAATTAACTTGTCCATCTAGCTAGGCCTTAACTTGCCCGTCACATTTTTACAATGGTCATGCTATCTGACCATGCACATCAACAAAATCATGCCCCCTTCAACATCAACAAAAGCATGGTATCTTCAACTAAGATTAAATGCAACCAAGGTATCCTGAAACACATCGAGCGCATCATCCATAGGCTGCAGATTTTGTTCAGCCACAAACTTGTACCCCTCATGAATGCAGCCTTTGTGAGGAGGATGTGCATTTCTTCCTTAATATGATCAACCCCAGGTTTCACATATTCCCAGACAGTGTCATGCCATTTTGATTCCTATGGAATGAAAAACATAGGAAAGTTGCTACATTGATCATTTGGATGAACCATAGGAATAAGAAGATTGAGATAGACAAAGGAACAAGTTGCTACATTGATCATGTTAGAAATCCTACAAAATCTCTATGGAACAAGCCATTTCATAGGAACAAGTAGATCAAGCTCAAGCTGCTCCATTTATAGAACAAGTAAAAGGCACTGTGATTCAGAGAAACTTGCCTCGCCGTCGTCGTGGTAGTTGCCAGCGTAGGATATGAGGTCCTCTACACCTTCGCCACTCCCTCGACCCCTCGCCGTCATTGCAAGACATTTGCCATCGCAGACGTGAGGCAAGCGCCTTGCCCTCTTCGCTGCCCCCTCGCGGGCACGCTCCTCCCTGCCGTTGCTTGGCCCCTCGTCGGAACCCGAGAGGATCCAGTCGATGACGCTCATCTCCGGCTTTGGGTTCGCTGCACCGCCACTTGGCCCCTCTCCGGCGATCATCGTCGTCTCCGTCTTTGCCTCAATCTCGCCGGCACGCGCGCGAATCTAGTTGCGGCAACGCATCGCGTTCGGCTTCTCCTCCTCGATACACGGTGCGCGGGGTCGTCCGCTGCTTGGCCCCTCGCCGGCGCTCATCGTCGTGTCCCCGCCTCCGCTCACCCCGCCGGCGCCGCCTCCGCTCACCTCTGCTAATCCCTAGTGAGAAATTAGGAAAGCGTCGTGTGTGCTGCCCTTATCCATTCGGGATCTTATATTCATTTTCCAAAATGGAGAGCCATTGCCGACGCAGGTTCGAGAACCCACATCACATTAGTTGTCACGTGGGGGCGGGCAGGCAACGGTTATCTTTTTATATAGGCTGCTGACGCTGACATGTGGGCCCGACACTATTTTTTTTTGAAATGAAACTTGCTTCCCTCAAATATTAGAGCCCATAAAACAACACCTATAAATTCATTAAAAATACGAACAATTAGTAGTTGGTCATTTAGTATTTGAATAAAATATCAGCATGCACACTTGTGTAACAAAAATTATCAAAATTTGAATTTTTATCTCATGTTTGGGATATAATAATTCTAATAACGTAATAGGTTCGTCTACAAATTCTACAAATTGAGTTGGCAACATAATTTGGGTCCCTAAACTTGTCATAAAAATTTCAAGTGGTTTCTAAAAAGAAAGATCATACTTGTGTACAAATGTGTACATCTCTCACATAGTTTCCTAGAATGTTACTTCGACACTGAAGTTTTCCACACTTTACAACATGTTCGAACTCATATACATTTGAAAATTTAACACAACCTTGTGTCCACCTTAACAATACGAAATACAAAGTTTCATTAGTAATGGTTGTGTAAAACAAATATTATTTCTATGTTCTACTTATCAAGTACAAGATAAGGCATAAAAACATTACTCACGAAAAGAAAATATACACTAAACAATGAAATTAATGAAAAGATGGCGATTTTAGAAAAAATAAGAAAAAACAATCATCAAATTTGGATTACGTATGACCGAGAAATACTTGACACAAAATTTGGTTCCAGATTAAAAGGAGAAAGAAGAACTATTTCCTTTGTGGTCGGTTTCCAGCGAATAGAGGTATTAATAAATTAAAATAAGCTATATGAACAGTCTTTGCATTGGAACTTGAAAAGAGGTATTAAAATAAGGTATATGAACAGTCTTTGCGGGACGGAGGGAGTCAAAGTCTTTTGTCAAATGCGACGCGGTTAGTGGACACGCATCGCCGCAGCGTACTGCATTACGAGGCGTAGTGGTGTGTCGCAGTGGGAAGACTGGCTGCCTGACAGTTCCCCGTCTTGTCATATAAATGCCCGGCCAGCCAAGAGCTTTCTTCCATAAGCTTCAAGCGCGCCACCAAGAAAACCCCAGCACCACCGTCTCCGGTCACCAAGAGCTTCTTCTTCCTCAAGCGCGCGCATGGCATCGTCGTCGAGTGAGCCATCGAGGAAGCGGGGAAGGGAGGAGGATGACAACGACGAAAGCCACCGCCGTCGTCTCATCCAGGAGGCGCCGGCGCCGCCGGCCGAGGAGGTGCCGGCGCCGCCGGCCGAGGAGGCACCGGCACCGCCGCCCGTGCAGCCCTCCTCTCTGAGTTCACAACTAGTTTTGGACAACATTTGGTCCGTCCAACTCTTGGCCGAAGCTTTCAGGAAGCTTCTACAGGTGGGCGTTAAGCTCGGCGTGCCACGACCCAACGATCCGCTGCAGAGGTCCGTGAAGGATTTCGCCATCAAGATCCATTGGTTGGCTGGGGACCTTCAGAGAGTCGTGGTCTAGGGCAACGGCGACGACGACGGCGACATCGACGTCGGTGGCGATGGCGACGGTGACAATGGCAGCTTCGACGGCGGTGACGAACGTGGCCTCGGTGGCTCTGACTCCGACTCCGACGGTGGGGCTCCTCTGGCGGCGGCGACAAGTCTTCCTACCTTAGCTTAATTAATTTGTTCCTCCTCTGTGTGTTCGTCCTCCTCTGTTTGTTCGTGGAACTCTGCTTGTTCCTCCTGTGTGTTTGTTGAACTTGTGATGAACTACATCTAAGTGGCAGGGGAGAGGGGCTTTTGGTCAAACATTGGGAACTCTGCTTGTTTGTCATGAACATGTTCCTCTGTTAATATGTGTTCCTCCTGTATGTTTGTTGAACTTGTGATGAACTACATCTAACAATGGCAGAGTGGCAGGGCAGAGTGGCAGCGGGGCAACAATGAATTGCAATGTTTGTTACTCTCTTTGTTAGTGAAAAGATTCTGAGTTTCGAAATACGGGTGCAGGCTGGTTAATTTCACACTGAAATGTCAACACAGATGAATTGATGAAATTTGTGATATGTGACACATTAAGATTCATGACCCAATTGTCATTCCATTCCATTTTCTTTATTCATACATTTAAGTTTGTCATCTGTGACAAATTTTTCATTCCTCATTCACACAGATGAAACAAATTAAAGCACCACTTTTCACATCACAATTACTTCTTTGCAGCATACATCCCCAGTAAACATCCAAATACTACACAAACAACACCCACCATAGTCAAGTTCATCTTCCAGATCATATTGTCCATCTTCTCCTCCAGTGCTTTCTTCCTCTGCTTCTCGTCCGGTGCTTTCTTCTGATTGTCGCTCCCAAGTTGACAATCCACTGAATCAACTACTTCATCGATCATGTCTGCCCAGTTCGACGGTCGAAAAGATATGACGCCAGCATCCTTCAGCATCTGGAGATACTCCTTCTCGAAACGGTAATATCCACAAAGCTTGGGGAACTGTGCAAATCAAAAGCACATAAGAACCCTAACTCAGATTTGGGAAATCACAGCTCAGACTACTCACCGAGTTCCTCGCACACTTGAAATAAAGACAACCGTGGTTTTCACCTTCCTTCTGCATCCTCCCCTCCACCACTCAAGCCATACCACAGTCCGGGCAAGGGACCAGTGGGAAGCCGCTTAGCTCACCGACTGGATCCAAGCCGATGGAGTGAATGCGGCTGCCCCGGCCACCTTGAAACCTGCTCCTGCCACGTCCACCTCCAGACGAATCAGCATAGTGCGACATGTGCGCGACGGTGGGGAAAGGAAGGGCGGGCGGCGGTGGAGCTCAGAGTGGGGAAGAAGCAGGGAGCTCAGAGGTCAGAGCGTCATGTGTGCTGCGCTTATCCCATTCGGGATGTTATATTCATTTCCAAAATCGAGAGTGATTTCCGATGCGGGTTCGAGACCCCGCGACTCATTTGTTGTCAGGTGGGTTCGACCGGCCAGGCAACATTATCTTTTTTATATAGGCTGCTGACGCTGACACGTGGGCCCGACACTAATTTTTTTTGAAATGAAACTTGCTTCCCTCAAATATTAGAGCCCATTAAACAACACCTAAAAATTCATTAAAAATATGAACAATTCGTAGTTAATCATCTAGTATTCGAATTAAATATAAGCAGGCACACTTGTGTAACCAAAATTATCAAAATTCGAATTTTTATCTCATGGTTGGGATATAATAATTGTAATAACGTCTTAGGTTGGTCTAAAAATTCTACAAATTGACTTGGCAACATAATTTGGGTCTGTAAACTCGTCATAAAAATTTCAAATGGTTTCACAAAAGGAAGATCATACTTGTGTACAAATGTGTACATCTCTCACATAGTTTCCTAGAATGTTGTACTTCAACAATGAAGTTTTCCATACTTCACAACATGTTCGAACTCATATACATTTGAAATTCTAACACAACCTTGTGTTCACCTTAACATTACGAAATACAAAGTTTCATTAGTAATGATTCTGTAAAACAAATATTATTTCTATGTTGTACTTGTAAGAAAACAAGATAAAGGCGTATAAACAACATTCAGGAAATGAACGAAGTTATATACGAAACAATGTCATAAATGAATAGATGTTGATTTTAGAAAAAATCAGAAACAAATATCATCAAATTTGGGTTATGAATGACGGAGAAATACATGATTCAAATCTTGATTGCAGATTAAAAGGGGGAAAAGTGATCTGTTCTTCATTCGAATATTACTGGATCTGCGTCTCCTTTGTTGCTCTTCCATAAATTCACACAGATAATACGAGCAACATAAATTTAATTTGCAGGTGCAAAAGGAAAACATAGATTTAGTTTCTTATTGCCCATTCGAGCTTCACCATTTCACGACGGAGTCTACAGGCTTCGGTGCAATACAGAGCAATTTCCTCAAATCCTTTATCCACGCCGCAGCCGTTGCCTGCGCACGACTGATCTCCGCGCACCTGTGCCGGCGGTGGCAGCGGGTCTCCCCAAATGCGCCATGTCGTCCTCCAAATAGCTTTCGCGGCCTTCTTGCGCAAAAGCACACAGCCCTCGTTGCTCACCTGTGTCGTCGTCCCGCCGCCGCCCGCGACCCGCCTCATGTACCTCTTCGCGGTGTCGTCGGCGGCGGCACCGCCATTGTCCCTGTATAGCAAGATGGCGTACAAATAGGCCGCCGCATCGTGCCCACCATCGGCGGCACGCCGGAGATCATCGCTTTGCCTATTTTCCATGAACACGGCTTGATCTCAGAGTAGAAGCAAGCCCCCGGATTGCCGAGATCGGTCAGCATAGAAAGGAAGGCTGTGTAAGCGTTGATGTCGTCCCACATCCAAGCAATCTCATCTCTTATCACCTCTATCGACAAACGCCGACCGACGTCGCGGTGGCTGCACAGGCGACGCATGGTTGAGCAGGTACCTCGTAGGCTGCGGAGGTCAGCCAAGGGCCGCTCCGAGGTCGCACCGACGAGCACCGCAATCTTAATGTGGACCTCTTGAGGGAGGTCCTCTAGCAGCGACGGCTGGTGCGGCCTGCTAGGCATCTCCGGGAAAAATGGCAACCACCATCTTCTCGTCCCTAATCTCCTGCCCCCGCGCAGAGAGAGAACGCGCCGAGGAATGAGGACGATGAGGAGTGTATGCAGTTGTGGTTTTTTCGCGGGTAGATGAAGCGGCCAGCAGGGCAACAGTTTTTATCGAGGAGTCAAACTCTTTGAAGTTGGACCGAATATAGACCAAATAATAACATTTCGCATAATGGAGAGTTGTTGGCGACACGGGTTGGTGAACCTGCGTATTCTTTGTTGGGCGCGTAGGGTTATCTTTTTTTTATATAGGTTGCTGACGCTGACGCGTGGGCCCGACACTATTTTTTTTGAAATGAAACTTGCTTCCCTCAAATATTAGAGCCCATTAAACAACACCTAAAAATTCATTAAAAATACGAATAATTCGTAGTTGGTCATTTAGTATTCGAATAAAATATCAGCAGTCACACTTGTGTAACCAAAACTATCAAAATTCGAATTTTTATATCATGGTTGGGATATAATAATTGTAATAACGTCTTAGGTTGGTCTAAAAATTCTACAAATTGACTTGGCAACATAATTTGGGTCCCTAAACTTGTCATAAAAATTTCAAATGGTTTCTCAAAAGGAAGATCATACTTGTGTACAAATGTGTACATCTCTCACATAGTTTCCTAGAATGTTGTACTTCAACACTGAAGTTTTCCATACTTCACAACATGTTCGAACTCATATACATTTGAAATTTTAACACAACCTTGTGTTCACCTTAACATTACGAAATACAAAGTTTCATTAGTAATGATTGTGCAAAACATATATTATTTCTATGTTACTTGTAAGAAACAAGATAAAGGCGTATAAACAACATCCAGGAAATGGAGTTATATACGAAACAATGTCATAAATGAATAGAAGTTTATTTTAGAAAAAATCAGAAACAAATATCATCAAATTTGGATTACGAATGACTTAGAAATACATGATTCAAATCTTTGATTGCAGATTAAAAGGGGAAAATGAAGCGAACCGTTCCTCATTCGAATAGAACTTGCCCCGGCCTGACACGTTTTCCTAATAATATTGGGCCTTTCAGTTTTAAGGCCCACACACACCCACTCGCGCTAGGGTTAGTAGGGAAAGACGCCTCCCTCACGCAGTCGCCTCCTCACTCTCCCCTCGCGCCGTCGTCTTTCTCCCCCTCGCGCCGCCGCCGCTTCCTCCCCCTCGCCCCCTCCGCCGCCGCTTCTTCACCCTCGCCTTCCTCCCCTCACCCCCTCCCCCCCGCGATGCGACGCACGCTACACACCTTCGCTGAGATGCGCGCCACACCACCCCTCACCTTCCAGCGACGACGACTAGGAAGATGAGGAGGGATCCAGCGCACGAGGTCGACGCGAGGACGTGGCGACTAGAGATCCCTCCGCTCTGACAGTGACAAGGTGAACTGCATGCTAGAAATCCCTCCTACATCATTAAGATACATTCTTGACTATGCTCACCAGTAGCGTAGCCACATTAGGGCCAGCTGGGGCAGCCGCCCCAGCTAATCTGCCCTAACTCGACTATGTTCCTTCTTCTCTGATGATATTTTTAAGCTTCGGTAGTATTTCTAGATGGCACCATGACTCATAGGACCTTAGTACTTGCTAATTTGTGTCTTTGTTCTTCAAATTTATGACTACATTTTGAAAATTTTTGCTAAAATTTGTGCAACTACAGCATATAGATGTGTGAATTGGTGTGTGTTTCATTTTGGTTTGGTCCGTCATTAGGTGTCGCCCCAGCTAATTTTTTTTCTGGCTCCGCCACTGATGCTCAGTTAGGGTTTCAAGTTTCAAAACGTATACTTAGCATTTTCCTTTCGACTCACTCTTATATTTGGTTTTGCTCTTGTTCCATATGTACATTTGGACATTCTCTCCAAGTTGAATAAGTACCTCATCAGCAATAGAGGCAGCGAGCATCTTCCTCTTTAAAATGGTAAGGTCGTATTGCCTGAACTAATTTTTTGGTTTCTGAATATTGCATTTATGTTAATGGTTTGCCATAGAACCAATGAGATTATAGTGGGCTAAACTAGTTACTGTAATTATTTTCTCATTTGTATGGTCTTGTACACATTTCTGTGGGTGTTGATTAGATAAATGCTTAACTGTTATGCATGATTAACTAAAAATGTGCTCTACTTGTCTCCTGTTGTAGCATGTCTCCTGGAGAGGTAGCAGTATGGTCTACTTTTTGTGCTATTCTTGGACACTGAGCTGACCTTTCTCATAATCCCCTGACAATTAATTCATAGGATAACTATGTCGAGGACTGCCGACATGGGCAATTTGAAGAAGATGCATATAATGAAGAAGATGGATATGCCACTGCTAGTGAAGAACAAGAGCAGGTGGGTGGGGCTACGGGCCGAGCCAGAGTGCCAAGGACAGCAACAAAGTGGCCAAGAGACAAAATGGTAGTCACTGAGGTTGAGAGAGTGTTGACGGTGGAAATTCACCATTTCCAACCCTCAATATTCTCACATAAATGGAGGCATATGCATTATTTAATAGCATTTAGGTTCGAATAATGTAGTTCCACTTGTCCTTGGAGATTATTTGTATGTAGGTGATTTACCTTTAAAAGAGATGGAAACTCCACTTCTATGAAGAAACCATGCCAACTCAGCTGAGGAGGTGGCTGCCACCAAGGGAAACATGGCAATCCACGTCATCGATCCAGGGGAGGCACTCATCGACGAATCAGAGGACGCCACATGGACTTCACATGGATCAAAGGGCCCACCTCGGATACCAAATCAAGCCATGCACCGGGGATGGATCAGAGGGCCCACAGGGCAGCCACTCAGAGGAAGCACAGGCCAGGGGGCCACCCTAGGGGGCCGGCCGATCCTAGGATCAGCCGAACCACCTTAGGGCCCCCTGATCCTGGCCCTCCATGTGTTGGCTCCTCATTGGTCCATTGCTTCACTCCCGGGTGTTTAGGGGCCATTTGGGTGTCCGAGCAAGCCTTGTCTTCCTCTATAAATAGGAGGGGAGGGGCTCCCATTTCTCACACACCACTCTCTCATTCTCCTCTCACTTTTAGTTTTCAAGGCTAGGGGGTAGGCTAGAGTAGCTCTTCTTCAGGTTCCAAGTCCTCTTGGAAGTTTAGGTATGAGTTCTCTTTCAACTTTATTTCTTAGTATGACTTTGATCTACTTCAGTTATTCAGCTATTTCATATAAAGTCATGGTGGATCATATTCTTGATATGTTCTTGAGTTCATCCCCTGTTCATCATTTAGAGGCTCGTGTTCTTCGTGAACACCACCTTTTGATCCACTTGATGGGTGATAAACTCCTTCCTTATGTGTTTGTTCATAAGTTAGAGGCTCGTGTTTTTCACGAACACGACCCTTTGATCTTGTTGATTAGACATAAGAGAGTTCATATCTGTTCGTATGTCTAGCCTTAGTTGATCTTGTTAGATGGTATGAGAGTGTTGCATGGGGTTTGTGTTCAAGCTACGGTACTCGGTCTAGTTGACCAGTCTTCTGGTGGCTCTCACCCTGGGTCACAATAGCCCGGGCTGGGTGAAGTCTAGCAGCAACGTAGGCATGGTGCCTAGGTTGTCTGGCTACGATAGTTATGAGCATACCCCCTGTAATGAGAGGTCGGTCCTCAGGTGGTGACAACCCTGTTGGATCCTAGGGCAACCTCCGCGTTGGGGTACCTGCTGTAGGAGTCTAAAGTCTAGTTTCGCAGAGTGCTGGTCGTCGTGGGCTAGCTCCCCGTTTGTACCTGGGTGTTGAACCATGTTTCCCTCATGCAATACTCATGCCTATCTCTTGTATCTTCTAGCTTTGTATGTTTAGTACATTAGAACCTAGAGCTAACTCGTATGTTCCCCCTAAGCCGTAGTGTGCTAGAGTAGAGGTAGATTTGAGGTGTGTGTGTCACACTACCCCTATTATTTTTTATCTTACCCCTGCCTTTGAGTGTGTTGTTCCCTATATCTATCTCTTGGTTTACATTCAGAGCAAAAGCATAAGTCTAAGATATCTGCCATTACCTTCCTTGGATTCGATACCCTTGGAATACTCTCTTTCCTTGGGGAAATGCTACAATGGTTTATCTGTGGGCTTGCGGATTCGTTCATGATCGTTTAGATTAACCTATGGCAAGTCTCAATGTTCACGCTAACTACGCCATTAGTTGTGACATTGGGAAATGCCAACAAGCATTTCTAGCACCGACGCTAAGGATGGATTCCAAATCTGTTCTTAAGTGATCGACGTTTAGAAATGTCAACAAGCATTTCTGGCGCCGTTGCCAGGGAAGGCACAGGATTATCTTGACTATGCTTTGCATCTGTTTATAAACTCTGAGTAGGTTAGGACAACTCTCAATGCAGGCTAACCTTGATTGTCTTTTTTTATCTTTGGATGATGAAGACAGGTAGTGTATGACTGGTTTTGACCTACCAGGGAATTTTACTGAAGATCCCAAGTCACTTGTGAGGAAAGCTCGAATTCATTTCGGCTCACCTCGTCGTACTCGTCCGGAGGGCGAACCAGCTTCCTTTGTACCATCCACATCCAACGCTATGGCCCAGAAGACACTTCGTGAGTACTCAGCTCCTTCCGCTGACCAGGTGCTGCAAGGCCCTGAGGTGGCAATGGGGACTGAAAATTTCGAGATCAAGACGGGTCTAATCATGATGGTACAGGCTAGCCCATTCTGTGGCAAGCCAAATGAGGATGCCAATGCTCATCTGCAGCAATTCCTAGAGCTATGCAACACTTTCGTCATCACGGGTACAAATATGGATGCTGTTCGTTTACGGCTATTTCCATTCTCCCTCCTGGGGAAAGCTAAGCAATGGTTCTATGCGAATCGGGAATCTATTGACACTTGGAGTAAGTGTTCAGAGGCATTTCTCCAGAAGTTCTTCCCATTGGGTAAAACCAATGCTCTTCATGGAAGGATTTCTGGTTTTCAGCAAGCAGCAAGTGAATCAATTCCAGAGGCTTGGGAGAGGCTTCAGGAGTATGTCCTGGCCTATCCTCATCATGGGATGGAAGATTGGCTCATTCTTCAAAGTTTCTATAATGGGTTGACTCCGACAGCCCGAGGCCATATTGATGCTGCTGCCCAAGGAGCATTCTTCTCACTCACTATTGATAATGCTAAATTACTCATGGAGAAGATGGTCTCCAACCAAGGGTGGAGCGATGAAAGACTCCAACCACGACCGAGGGGTACTCATACTATCAAGGAAACAGACATGATTACTGCCAAGATGGATCTTCTTATGAAGAGATTGGATGACTACACCAGCGAGAAGGCTGCTATGGCCACTACTTCTTTGCCTATGGACTCTCACATCACTTGTGAAGTCTGTGGCAACACTGGGCACTCAGGCAACTATTGTCCGGATACTCAGGAGGACGTGATGTACATGAATGGCAATAACAATGGTTATCGTCCATCTCAACAAGGAGGCCAATCGTGGAATCAACATCGCCCTTATTATCAAGGAGGTAACCTAGGTAACTCATACAATCCTAACCAACCTTCCTTGAGAGATCTTGTTTTTGGGCAAGCTAAGATTAATGAAGGTATTAACAAGAAGCTAGCTGCCCTTGATAAAACTGTGGAAAGCCTCAACGTAAAGCTTGATAGTTTTTCTTCTGCTCAGAAGAGTCAGGTGAGTTTTGACAAAATGTTAGAAACCTAGTTGGCTCAGCTGGCTGCTTTGGTTCCATCTCCTGATAACAGGAGGATCCCGGGGCAACCCGTATCCTCTTGTGAAAATGTTAGTGTAGTGTCAACCAGGTGGGGTAAGCCACCTAGGAGGACACATGCTTCTGACTATGCAGGAAAGCCCATTCAACAAATTCTTGATCCATGGGAGGAATCAGTAGTAGTGCACAAGAAAGATCCAGGCTACCCGACTATCACTTGCACGATCTATTACAAGAAAATTAGGCATGCCCTTTGTGACCTTGGTGCGAGTGTTAATCTCATGTCCAAGGCTATGTTCGAGCAACTGGGATATCCGGCTCTCTCTCCAACAGCACAGACTATCCAACTCGCTGATTCAACGATCTGATATCCGGAAGGAGTTGCTGAGAGTTTATTGGTTAAGGTCAAGAGCTCTTATGTCTTCGCGGATTTCGTGGTCCTTGACATGGATGACGAGGGAGGAATGCCGCTCATCCTTGGGTGACCATTTCTCAGTGATGTCCGAGCTAGAATCAATGTGGGATCCGGTATCATCCGTTTCTGCATTGGGGAGAGGAACTTGAAGTTCAAGTTTCAGGACAAGGAAGAGCAATGCTATTTGGTGCAAGATAGTGTTGAGCAGCTTGGGGGAAGGACGGTGCCTTCACCCCCGAGGAAGAAATCTCCGTCAAAGAGGTTAAGGAAAATTTGAAAAATAATGGCGGAAGATTGAGATGGCACCAACCTCTACTTCTCAGGAGTGGGGTGCTGAATGGAATTGATCACTGAGAAGAGTCCAACTCGTCAGACTGAAAATGATGGGCCCTTTCTACCAAAAAAGGTTAAAGCTGGTATTTATCTCATATTTCCCTTTCCAAAGTTTCATTTCCAAAATTGCATATTTAATTTTCCAAAACTCTGCATTTGCATGCTAGATTTATCTAGCCCTTTTCCCTTTTCCAAATAAAATTTCTGAAAATAATTTCTGAGTTTGAAAACCATAGAAAATTCATTTGGGCACTTTCTGGAGTAAACTTTGGCTGGTGCACCTTGGCATATCTTCATGTAGCCGTTGGTGACACACCTGCCAAAGGGGGTCAGCACTGGGCCCACAACTGGGCCGGCCAAACCAAGGTTCGGCCGAACCCTGGCAACGGTCAAGTGGGCCCAGCCTTGGCCAACGGCTCCTAGCCGTTGCCCAATGGCTACCCTGCGGTGTGCTGCCCCTTTGCTCTATAAATTGGACCCGAGAGGGGGTGTTCTTCACCCATTCAACTCATTTCATTCACACCCCCTCTCTACTCCTTGCTCTCTTGGTTTTCTTGGATTTCTTGCTCAAGATTGGATCATCAAGTGGTCTCTCTAGTGTGTTGCTGAAAATATTGCTATTGGTGGAGCAAACTCAGTAAGAACTTCATTCGATTTCACTAACCCATCACCGAGTTGCTCTTGTCGTTTGTTGTTGAGCTAGCATGAATTGGGCGGCGAACACTCTCCGGAGGGTGACACGCTCACGCTCTCGTTCGCGGGCAAGCATGAGTGCATCCACCCCCGCCGAGCCAACGCCGAGCCCATCAACGATGGATTATGAAGAAGAGCAAGAAGGGCAAGCCGAGCCACAAGCCACGGAGGAGGTCGGCGACGGCACCCCCTACCTCAGCTTGCGGGTAGATCGAGAGGAGCAAGCCTATGCTCTCTTGAAGGACCGAGTCTTCACCCACACCAGGGACTTTGACCCGGCTCTCATGGAGAAAACAACCGTCGTGCTAGTGTTTCAGGCAGGTCCACCAGGAGCGCGGCGAAGAGAGCACACATGCAGCAGCAGCAGTCACAGCCGACACCACCACCACAGCCTCTGCCACAGCCTGTTACACCACGGGTGGCAGGAGGGACCCCTGCGGGGTACATGTCCGGGGTTACCCCTGGATATGCACCTGGTTGGGACCAGCCCACCTACCAGCTGAGTGCGAGTGGCACGGCTTGGGTGAGCGCGAGCAGAGCTCAGTGGGCCACACCCGCTAGTTCCAGCTCCGGTGGTCCACCTCCATCCTCGTCCTTCCGGCGACACTCTTCAGCCTCTGCACGTGATGCTCAGCTCACACAGCAGATGGGAGAGCTCACCGTCCAGGTCACGGGATTGGAGGAGACGCTGAACACCCACGTCGAGTCTACCTCAGCGTGGCAGCGTGAGGCTGGTGAGAGGATAGCAGCCATTCAGCAAGATCAGCGGCAGTACATGGAGGCGCAGAGGGCTTACTACGTGAGTCAGGGTTTCTTCTACCCTCCTCCACAGTGAGCCTGAAGCTAGCTTGGGGGAGGACCCCCATCCTGAGGTAACTTGTATCTTCCTTCATTTTCAGAATATCTTATAAATGAAAATCCAAAAAAATCTGCAAAATAAAAAGACCAAAAAAACATTTATTTGCTTTCATCATCATTTGCTTAGTTTGCTTTGATATGCTTAGTAAGAATGCTTTGCCTCTATGGTTGAAATGATGAATAGTTGCTCTGTTTGTTCTCCTCATATGTCTTGCCTACAACTTTGTATCCTACCTAAGTTTTGAGTTTGTTGGTTTGTATGTTCAAACCTTAGCTTGAAAACTATGGGTAGCAAAAAGCATGATCCCTGCCTAAGTTGTTGTGAGACATGATATGGTAGAATAGAGTGCTATGATCTTGTGCTTAGTGATGCTTGACATCCGGAGTTTTCCTTTTTGAAAAATCAAAACATGATGAGTTCCTCAATGATGAGAATTTCCCATCCAAGGCCATATGTAGATTCTAGTTATTAGCCTCCACATATGCAGCTTGTTCTCTCATTGAGCTTTGTCAAATTGTTGTGACCCTTGTTAGAACTCATACTCCCCTAATCAAGATCACATACATGTTCATGCTAAACTTCTACACTGGAAGTTAAGCATTCATCATTTACTCCATACTGCTTATGCATTCTTCCATAAATAAAACTCTATGTATCTTTGCATCATTCATCCCTCTCCGAATATCTCCAATAGAGACAAAGGGCTAGCTAAAAAAAGAGAGAAAAGCATGCTCAAAAGCATGGCAAAAATAAATAAAGAGAGCTAGCCCAAGTCTCGAAAAAAAATTTCAAAGGAGAAAAAGGGATTGATATGTGCAAGAGAAAGAGTTCCACCATGTAGATGGTAATAACTTGTACCTACTCCGAGCTAGTGTCCACCTTACCATCAATCCCTCATTCCCTCATATAAAACATGGCAATATCTAGCACCCATTTCCAGGCCTAGTATCCACCTTGCCATGCTTATCCATCACACACATATGCACATCTTGATCAGGATGTATGTTTGTTTCTTCCAAGGATCCGGTTTTTGACTTAGCAAAATATGAGAGACAAGTATGCCACATCTTCCCAACATACAGCTCCACATAAAGCTTATTAGGAGTAGGATGTGAAGAAAGGCAACATTGATGCCTTGGTGAGGAACCATACACCTTTGAGCGATCCGAGAGTATCATTTGAGGAACTCTGATTTTCTTTTAAAAAATTTGCAAAACCTCCGGATTGATAGCTGATCAAAGTATGAGTGATTATGCATGCTATAACCATTCTGTCTCTCAACCACCCAAGGCAGGTGAAGCTATATGCCCCACGTATCAGGTGAAAGGTAAGAACATTGCCAACTTGTTCAACTCTTGGTAGAGTACTTTGCTGTATGTTTGCCATAAGTTGAGAATACAACATTGTATCAACTCCTGATCAACCAACCTAAGTCTCTAATGTCTTGCTTCGAGACGAGCAAGAGGTTAGCTTGGGGGAGTTTGTTGACGGTGGAAATTCACCATTTCCAACCCTCAATATTCTCACATAAATGGAGGCATATGCATTATTTACTAGCATTTAGGTTTGAATAATGTAGTTCCACTTGTCCTTGGAGATTATTTGTATGTAGGTGATTTACCCTTAAAAGAGATGGAAACTCCACTTCTATGAAGAAACCATGCCAACTCAGCGGAGGAGGTGGCTGCCACCAAGGGAAACATGGCAATCCACGTCATCGATCCAGGGGAGGCACTCACCGACGAATCAGAGGACGCCACATGGACTTCACATGGATCAAAGGGCCCACCTCGGATACCAAATCAAGCCATGCACCGGGGATGGATCAGAGGGCCCACAGGGCAGCCACTCAGAGGAAGCACAGGCCAGGGGGCCACCCTAGGGGGCCGGCCGATCCTAGGATCGGCCGAACCGTCTTAGGGCCCCCTGATCCTAGCCCTCCACGTGTTGGCTCCTCATTGGTCCATTGCTTCACTCCAGGGTGTTTAGGGGCCATTTGGGCGTCCGAGCAAGCCTTGTCTTCCTCTATAAATAGGAGGGGAGGGGCTCCCATTTCTCACACACCACTCTCTCATTCTCCTCTCACTTTTAGTTTTCAAGGCTAGGGGGTAGGCTAGAGTAGCTCTTCTTCAGGTTCCAAGTCCTCTTGGAAGTTTAGGTATGAGTTCTCTTTTAACTTTATTTCTTAGTATGACTTTGATCTACTTCAGTTATTCAGCTATTTCATATAAAGTCATGGTAGATCATATTCTTGATATGCTCTTGAGTTCATCCCCTGTTCATCATTTAGAGGCTTGTGTTCTTCGTGAACACCACCTTTTGATCCACTTGATGGGTGATAAACTCCTTCCTTATGTGTTTGTTCATAAGTTAGAGGCTCGTGTTCTTCACGAACACGACCCTTTGATCTTGTTGATTAGACATAAGAGAGTTCATATCTGTTCGTATGTCTAGCCTTAGTTGATCTTGTTAGATGGCATGAGAGTGTTGCATGGGGTCTGTGTTCAAGCTACGGTACTCAGTCTAGTTGACCAGTCTTCTGGTGGCTCTCACCCTGGGTCACAATAGCCCGGGTCGGGTGAAGTCTAGTAGCAACGTAGGCATGGTGCCTGGGTTGTCTGGCTACAATAGTTATGAGCATACCCCCCGTAATGAGAGGTCGATCCTCAGGTGGTGACAGCCCTGTTGGATCCTAGGGCAACCTCCGCGTTGGGGTACCTACTGTAGGAGTCTAAAGTCTAGTTTCGCAGAGTGCTGGTCATCACGGGCTAGCTCCCCGTTTGTACCTGGGTGCTGAACCATGTTTCCCTCATGCAATACTCATGCCCATCTCTTGTATCTTCTAGCTTTGTATGTTTAGTACATTAGAACGTAGAGCTAACTCGTATGTTCCCCCTAAGCCGTAGTGTGCTAGAGTAGAGGTTGATTTGAGGTGTGTGTGTCATGCTACCCCTATTATCTTTTATCTTACCCTGCCTTTGAGTGTGTTGTTCCCTATATCTATCTCTTGGTTTACATTCAGAGCAAAAGCATAAGTCTAAGATATCCGCCATTGCCTTCCTTGGATTCGATACCCTTGGAATACTCTCTTTCCTTGGGGAAATGCTACAATGGTTTATTTGTGCGCTTGCAGATTCGTACATGATCGTTTAGATTAACCTATGGCAAGTCTCAATGTTCACACTAACTGCGCCATTAGTTGTGACATTGGGAAATGCCAATAAGCATTTCTAGCGCCGACGCTAAGGATGGATTCCAAATCTGTTCTTAAGTGATCGACGTTTAGAAATGTCAACAGAGAGGGGGGATGCCAGTACCATTGACACAAAAGCACAGGTTCAGGGCGCTTGCAGGGCTCATCGCTAGACAAAAGATACCTTTGGATTTGCCAGAAATAAAAAAACTAAGCGATGAACAAAAGTGGTACTTGTTTGAAACCTATATGCAGAAACACTTGGAGTTCCAGGAAGACATGAAAGAGCAGGCATTCAAGCTTTTGTGGAAGATTGCAGCCAAGGCATGGAGACAATTCAGATTTCCGCTTAGGCAAGATTTTATCAGAAAAGGACTCGAGCCATTTGGAAAGCACGACTTTATCAAGCCGGAAGAGTGGACAGAGTTTGTGAAACAGCAGGAAACCGAGGAAGCCTCATCTCTTAGTGGCAAGTTCAAATCACTTCGAAGCCTGAACACAAACGAGCACAACATGAGTTTAGCTGGTTATTGTGGAAAACTACCACTGTGGGAGGAAGAGGACAGGAAATTAGCTGCGGCTGGGATCGCCAACCCATATGATGCCATCACTGATGATCGTTCTAGGAATTGGATGCGAGCAAGGAGTAAACTAGTGGTGAAAGACGGTGTTGCCGAGGTAGTGTTCAACAAAGTAGCAAATGAAAGTGTGGCTGCAGACATCATGGAAAAGAATGCACATGCAGAATCTTCAGGAATGACTTCATGGCTGAGGGAGAATGAAGTGCTAAGTCAGTGCTTGGGCCGCCCCAAACAACCATGTCACGTGCATGGTGTCTCCAGCTATCAGGACTGGAAGTTTGCATGGCCTCATCACGCTTCCATGTACAGGAAGAGGAGGAGGGCCAGTACTGACTCATCAGTTGATAAGCAACAGATGAAGGAAGAAATCAAGCAAGAACTCAAGGCTAAGATGGAGAAGGATATGCTTGACATGATGGCATGAGGGTACCAGGTGGTGTTTGCACCAGTGTCCAATCGCACAAGCCCTTCACCCGCCGGACTGAAGAGCAGCTGTGCGTCCGCAGATAATGTAGGTTTGATCAACGGCACTACAGAGTTGTCGACAGAGGTACTGCACATTGCTTCCCCCACACAGGAAGACCTTATAGGCACGTTGACTGAACCCATAGACTGTGGCATATGGATCATATTTCACGGTGTTGAATGTGAAGCTGCAATTGGTGTGGTTCAACCAGAGCAGACTACGCTACACACAGTCCCGATTCATGAAGAATGTGCTGTGGTCGAAGTGCTGCATGTATATTCTGTCTTTAGGGATCACGTGCTGGAACACCCTCCTAATGACGAGGTGACGACACTTGGACAAGCTCTACACCAGAGGATATAGTGGAAGAGGTGTCACATTCACATCAAGGGAGCACCAATTGCAAAATCGTGTTCGCACACTATGGTACATTTTCCTTCTGGTTCACAGACTACAGGACAAGACCCAAACCCAGAAACACAAATTACAGAACAAAATTCCCCACCTGGTAACCCACCTCCTTCTCCTCGTCCACACCCAGAAACGCAAATTACATCCCCACCTTCTCATGAAAGAACAAAACCTCCATCCCCAAAAGAAAGTGCTCAAAACAATGATGCCAAAGTAGGAGCCCAGAGTCATGTGTTGGCTGATGCCGAGAAATCTGTCGACGACAGTTCAAAGAAAGCTGAGGTACATCTGGGCCCAATATCTCTGCAATAGCTGCTGGTCAGACACCACCTGAGAAACCTTCTTCAGCCATCTCAAAGCAGCAGGAAAAGAAACTCGCTGAAAATAAAAGGTCTACCAGAAAGCGATCTGAGAAACCTTCTTCAACCATCTCAAAGCAGCAGCAGCAGAAAATTGCTGAAAATAAAAGGTCTCAGAAGCCTACCACAAAGCCTTCTTCAGCCATCTCAAAGCAGGAGGAAAAGAAGCCTGCCAGAAAGCCATCTGAGAGAAACGCTAAGAAGAAGAAGGCCAATGTTGCTATGACTCATATTAACCCAAACTACAAATTTGGAAATGCAATGCTCAGTGCTGCTGAACTCAACCATTCGGATACTGCTCCTCCTTCTGTCACTAATCTCCACAATTTCTACATGGGACGTTGTAAGGACAATGACGAGTCTCTGATTCAGGGCATAATATGGCCCAAGCACGGCTGGTGGCCTATGAGAGAAGATGAAAAATACGAGCTGTTGGCTGTGATCATCAGCGACTTGTACGATCTCTTCAACTTGGATGCTTTGGATATGGGACTTATCCGCTATTTCATCCTGTAAGTTGCTTGAAAATTTAATCTGCTTCTCACTAATCATTTTCTATCTAAATGTGCTTTGTGCCTCAGTTCATCTTTACTATGTATTTTGCCTCCTTACACTTTGTTTTTTCTTAATATTAGGAATATGGTTGTAGAAGTACGGCAGAAGAAGGAACCCGTTGCCTTCCTTGATCCTGAATGCTTTAGCCAGTCATATGCTAAAAAGAGAGTCATCATTTCCTGCTATAACACTGGGGAGCACTGGATTGCAGTGGCGATCTTTCCAAAGTAGAAGACGGTCTTGTATCTTGATTCATATAGGATGCTAGACACTAATTTCTCTCAGTTGGTACTTGCCATTGATGAGTAAGTTCTTTTTCTTTCTTAACCTACAAACTTCCTCAACAAACTCTGCAGAGTTTATTAATTTGTTGCATGTTTTTTGTAGTGCTTGGAATAGTTACTGTGATGACAACAAGTTGCCCCACTGCACCTTGAACCATGAGAAGGCTTTTGATGTACGTATTACTTAGTATTTCCTGCCTGTGGAAGCTAGTACTAAAGCTTGAGTTTATTTTTTCTCACCACTGTTTGTCTATGTATATTTATCGCAGTGCTACCAACAACCTTACAAATCCAGAGTCTGCGGCTTCTATTGTGCCTATCACATACTTACAATGAAAAATAAATTCAAGGACCCTGAGGTACTTTCTTGGGATCTGCAATTGTAACAACTGCAACTGAGCACAGTTCTTGCTTATTAGCACTGCACATGTTTGGTAACCACCTGTGTGCTGACTGTTGATATTGTTATATTCAGGCATTTTGCATACCTACTTGTCAGCTGCACCGAGACACGCTGCTCCACATTAGGGAAAGAACTGCCTCATTCCTCATGGACCAGGTGATCCAACCCTCAGGAAAATTTCACATTAATGATGCTATGATGGCTCGCATTGTATCTGATACCAATCCTTATGGCCAGTGATGATATTGTTGTGAACCTTACTTAGCTTGTTAGAAGAGGATACTGAATGCCTGAATTTTGACAGATTATGCATGTGAATCTTGTGAATTTCTATTCAGTTTGTGGAGTTATGTGAATGTGGATGCTGGACCTAATTTTTGTGAAAGTAGACAACGCGTCTCCTTTAGTCGAGACAGAGGAGACGCAAGTTCACAGTACTCGTCTCCTTTGGTCGATTAGAGGAGACGCACGTACACAGTAGGCGTCTCCTTTGGTCCAGACAGAGGAGACGCACGTACAAAGTACGCGTCTCCTTTGGTCGAGACAGAGGGAGACACGTACTAACAAGATGCATCTCCTTTGGTCGAGACAGAGACAGACGCGGGTTCATAGCAGGCAACTCCTTTCGTCGAGACATAGGAGACACGCACTGACAAGACGCGTCTCCTTTCGTCCAGACAGAGGAGACGCGCACTGAGGAAACGTGTCTCCTTTTGTCCAGACGGAGGAGACGCGCACTTACATGACGCGTCTCCTTTCATCAAGACAGAGGAGATGCTTCATTTTCCGCGTCTTCGATGTTGAGTTCATGTAACGGGCTCGGTTTCTGTGACTGTTACCAAAGGTCCATGTGGGCCCAGACAAACAGACATTTCAGGTGACCGGTAACTAGTTTCAGTAACGGTCTTTGTTAGACACCCGTTACTAATACGTGTTATGAGTAACGGGCTCAGTGTCTGCACCCGTTACCAAAGGCTCTGGTGGGCCCGGAGAAACAGCCATTTTAGGTGACCGGTAAGTAGTTGTGGTAACGGTCTTTGTGCGACGCCCGTTACAATTACGTGTCATCAGTAACGGGCATCGGCCCATTACCTTTGTTGGCTTATTTGTAACACTTGATCTGTAATGGGCGTTTTGCCCGTTACCAATGGCCATCCGCACCCGTTACTAATGACTGTTTTTCACGTAGTGCTCCCAGGTATGGCCCACATGTGTTGGTGGGCCCAGGGATGCCCGGTCGACACTCACACCGACAACACCCCCGCCGACTCCGCCATGCCTTGCTGAACCCCAGGCTATACTCTTTGTCGTCCCGCGCCTCTCCTAGCTGCCGGCGGCGAGAGCTCCGGCGAGGTCCCCTACTCTGCCACCGCGCGCGGCCCTGATCATGGGCGGTGCCGCTCGAAGCCGTCAGCCCCGTCCCGCGCCATCGCCTCGCCTCTCGCTGTCACGTGGGCCCAAGGCCAACACCGTCGCCCACGCCGTCCGCCTCCCTATCCCAACCCTGCGTGCACCCAGTCCACTGGACCGCCCACACACCTCGCGCCGGTCCACCGCGTCAGCCCTTAAAGATTTGCTATGTACACACAGAAAATGCACACCAATCTTCACTTAGAGCACTTAGACACTTCCAAAAATTCTAGAAAAAATCCTAAAAATATTAGGAATTATTCTAAGCCTAATGGTAACATTTGTTTCCATAGTTGACCTTCCTAAACCCCTTTTTATTTTAGCCCCTCCCCGGGGTAAATAGAAAACCCTGTAGAAGTGTACCTAGAATTCTGCACTTCAACCATCTTAGCTTATAAAATCCTAGGAAAATTCCCAAAAATACTATGAGGCATTCTAAGCCTAGTGGTGCCATTAGCTTTCATAGTAAGCTCTCTAGGACCCTTGTTCTATTTTGCCATTTCTCGGCTTAATAGAAAACCCGGTGAAAGCGTATATAGAAATACGCACTTCACTTATCTTGATCCCTAGAAGCTTAAGGATGTCTCCCGAGGTACCCTAGAGCTACATGAGCTTTACCACGAGCCTCTTCACACACACGTCCTTTGCACATGACCGTAGGCCTTTCTCGGATTCCGAGAATCCTGCTGTTACTCTGCCCAAGAAAACCCTAGGTTTCAATATCCGTAGCCGTTATGCCGCCCGACCTTAGACACCACGCCAACCTAGTCTTTACGGCATCCAACTATGGATATCGTAGAATGTTCCTTTGTTTGATGTCATTTAATTTCATTGATTGATGAATTGCTTTATTGATTGTTATTTTATGTGTTGTTATACTCGGTAGACGCCAAAGCTCTCTCCCGAAGCCAAGGATCGAGAAGGACATGAAGTCAGAGCTCAGGATGTCTGTAAGTCAAGCTAGCTGACCAAGTCCCCGAGGATCCATAAGGCAAGACTTAACTAGGAAAGCAAGTATATGAGGCAAGTTTCAGCACTCCTTCTTGATCATATTTCCGTCATTATTTTATAATAAAATGTGGTAAGATAATAATTTGACTTGCATTTGCTGTAAGGACGGGTTGATCCTGATCTCAACGAAGTCGATGACCGAGCATCAACCCTAGATTTACTTTTTACAATTATTCATGGAAAGAAACTATGGAAATAGGGAGAGATAGAAGTAGATAGAAGAAAATAAAATGAACCAACTAAAGTGAGTTAGACTCCCTAAGGACGGACATGGGAGTATGGGGGCAGCCTCGGTAGAGGATCCTGTCCATGCTTACTCCGGTCGTATAAGGATCAGTTCATGGGAAAGTCTTTCCAGGGTTTTGGTACGGCCACACGGGCCAAAAAGGCATAGCCTTCGGGAATGCCTATTTATGTGAGGACTTGATCCACACCCTACTACTGAACCTAGTAAACCATCCCAAGGGGCCGTGGTGGGCAACGGATGCGCTGGAGCAGGACCTTCGCATAGTCCTAGGTCTGGCCGGTACGGGTCATCGGGAATGTTTTGGCGTCTGGGTGACGCAGTGGTACTTGTACCACATTTTTATGCATATGCTTTTGTCCCGGGACGTGGACCCGCTAGGCGGGTAGTGGTGGAATGAGCCCTACTTAGGCCCCAGTGTAGACGTGGATGGAGCTAGGGAATGTTGTCCAGGATTGGATGATAATGTAATCCATGAATGGACGTCGGTGGGTACGGGTTTCGTAGGGCAGTACCGCCTTAGTGCAAGGTATGGGCTGACCGACTGTGCGGGTAAAGCGTACACCTCTGCGCAGAGTATAATCTATTCGAATAGCCGTGGCTCTCGGTTATGAGACCTTTTGGTCAAAGCTCCTGTTGATTAGCACACATGATTTGTTGGGTTAGATTTAGTGGTGAGACAGGGCAGTGGCCCTTAGAAAGTGATACGGCAGATGCCGGCTCAGCGGGACCCTAGTGGTCGCTGAGTTTAATAAAACTTGGGGACCGGTAGGGGAGGCTGTGTGTTCCCCCTCCAGGACCAACCTACATATAATACACTTGCTTTACTTATTGTCTCTCTGAAATATATTTCACTTACATTAGTTTATTTATATTAATCAAGACCTGCTTCCTTTACCTTGGAACCTTACATGTAGTCTATAGGATTAATATCTTATATGCTGGGATTTACTGAGTACGTTGATGTGTACTCAGCCTTGCCTCCATTATACTTTTTACAGGTAGACTACGTGGGTTCCAGGTGTTGAAAACCATCTAGTTAGTGGATGGGCACCTACGTTTCCCTTCGTTGTGTTGAGGTATTTTCTTTGAATATACGCTATTTATTGCCTCTATACTTAACTCTGATAAGAACTGTGTTAGCCTATGCGATCCAGGGACTAACACAGGTGCTTAACAGGAATCCCGAAGATGGGTCCCCTCACTTGGGCTAGTCTGGCTCCAAATTCTAGCCAGGTCACGAGTTGAGCTACAACACATTGACTTTCCTATACGGAATAGTGGCCCAATGGGCTACAACACAATGGCTCTAATTCATAGCCACGTTGGGCCAAATATTCCAACACTAGAAGGGGTTGGTGGCAGTGGAGCGGACTGTAGTGAACATGACCTTATTGCCGAATGTTCGAGTATGATTTTGGAGATTCATGACAACATGATTAATGTGACTAACTTTGTTGTTGAGCGTGTCTTTGTAGATATTTCTAGGTCCCATGGATACAACCACAATCAAAGTTAACATACCATGAGAAAGTTAACATACCATTAGCAAGTTAACATATCATGAGTAAAGCATAGCAAAAATCTAGAGTTCAAGTGATGGCAAGTTCAAGACGCAAAGAATCAGCAAATAGAGGCCGTCGGATGAACCTACGGTACCTAGGAAGCAGCGTCAATGGAAGCATCAGATGAACTGGTACGCTGCGGAGGAGGCTCGGTCAACATGGACCGTCGGATGAACCGACGATGGGTTTTCTAGTTGTGTCGGATGATTGCCAGCAACGAGGCAGCAGAGTCAGTAGCACCAGATGAACTGACGGTCTAGTTGGTTCGACCGTCGATCTATCTGATGAATTATGAAATCGAGACAGAGAGGTCTTGGCGAAGGAATCAGTAGCATCGGATGAACCGACAGTCTGGTTGGTTCGACTGTCGGTCTATCCGATGGATTATGGAATCAAGACAGAGAGGTTTTGGCCGCAGAGTCTTCAGCACTGGATGAACCAACGCACCATTGGATGAAACATCAGATGAATTGTGTCAGGAGATTTGCAATAGCTATATGACGTGGAAGGGCACTGGATGAACCGACGCCTATGAAAAGGGGAGCATCTGTTCATCCGATGGTATGTTTTTCAACAGCTTTTAGCCAACTGCTAGTTTGATGTCTTAGGCTATTTATACCCCTTCCACCCTGTCATTTGAGTGTGCTGGAGTGAGCTGAAGTCCAGAAGAATGCAAGACACATTGAAGATCACATCCATTCCATACTAGTGCTTAAGCGAACATCCAAAGGCTTTGAACATACTTGGTGTGTGCTTAGTCCTAGGTTTAGCTTAGAGTTGAGTGAGTGCAAAGTGTGCCTACCTTGTGAGGTGATTCTTGAGTAGATCAAGTTGTACACGGTGCGCCGGAAGCCTTGGGGCCTAAGTGGCTCTCCGGCAAACGTCTTCGACCCTCTGGCTTGGTGTGGAGTGGCGTGGACACTTTGTGCGGGGGATGTGGAGACCCCCTTCCATGGTGGAGAAGCTCCTTAGTGGAGGCGGCATCAAGGTGACCAAGGGAGCTTGGCGAATGCCTTAGTGGCGAGCCTTTGTGACTAGTCAAGTGGTGCTCTTGGGAGAGACTTGGTGACCGGGAAGCAATACTCCTGTGTGGAGTGCTTCAACAACGTGGACTAGGGGTGACTTAGTACCTACCGATACCGCAGGATAAATTGCGTGTCAAGAGTTTGCTTCCTCTCATCTCTCTTTACGTTTCCGCTTTACATTCTTACAATCCTTGCTTGTCTTTACTTTCCTAGAGTAGTATCTTGCTATGATTAGCTATAGGTTGCAAAACTTATTTTGGGATGAGGGTTTCACACTAGATCAACCTTAGATTGAACATCTAGATAGAAATGATCTAGTTTACTTTCATGCAAAGTAGTTAAAATCGTAGGTTAAGGTTTTAAGTTTCCTAATTCACCATCTCCCCCTCTTAGGCTACGAGTATCCGATTCCTTACACGGACGTAGTGGGAAATCCTATATATCTTCCAGAAGTTAAGATAGAGTTGAAACTTCCACTGTTTAAGATCCGTGCAATAAATCACAACCTTTGATTCACTTCACCCCAAACCCTACGCTCCTCACCCTCTTCATTGCTCCCACGTCTCCCGTACCCACTACAGGAAACCCAAAAGACACCGAGTGTTTTCCATCAGGCACTCGGGACAAAAGCTTTTATCCTGGGTTGTGTTAGCACCCGAGACAAAAGGGTACCTCTTTTGTCTCGGGTGGTAACACCACCCGGGACAAATGGCCGGCGCCAATATTGCATCGCAGTAGCCGTTGGAGGCCTCCCCTTTTGTCCCGGTTGGTAATACCAACCGAGACAAGGGGGGGGGGCGTTCGCAGCCATTTTGGGCCACGTCGCCCCCAAAGCCTTTTGTCCTGCCTCCAAAGTTGAACCAGGACAACTGGCCTGGATCAAAGGTCGTATCTCCACCAGTGTTTCGGCGTCTTTTACTCCCTACAATGGTTGAGCATACAACACCTCTCACTACAGGAAAACCGCTCTTTGCCGTGCGCCACGGTCTTTGCCGTGAACTTTATTTCGGGTGCACAACAAAGAGCTCATTTTGCCGTGCGCCGGCCAAAACGCACGGAAAAGAATCTTTGCCGTGCGTTTTATTTTCCGGCACACGGCAAAGAATCTTTATTGTGCATTTTATTTCTTGGCGCACGACAAATTATTTTTTTTCTTCCCCCCACCAAGGTGGTAAACGGCCGTTAGCCTTTGCCGTGCGTCGTTTGGAGGCACACAGTAAATACATTCCTTTTGCCGTGCGTTTCCTATGGCGCACGGCAAAGTATTTTTTTAAAAAAGTTGATTTTTGTACTTCTTTATTTCTCTACTACAAAAATATTATTTTGTACTTTATATTTCAATTTTATACATGTCTCGATAAATTTACTATTTTTAACAATTATGTGTCACTTAAAGAATTTTTGACGTATACGTCAAATTTGAACTGCAAGTGCATAAAGTAATGGAGTAAAATTTGTGGAAAAATGATATTCATGTAATTGAATCATTTTTAAGACCTTATACATGAAATTGGATGATATTTTGAACATTTTGTTCGCGAATCACGAAAATTCACATGCAGTTGCAATATTTTTTAATTATATAAATGCAAACAAAGTTTGAAAATCATGAGATTCGTCAAGAGCTCATGATATCCTATGTGAAGCTTGTGATAAATCATATATAGTGTTTTGAGCAAGTCGTCGAGGATGGTGTTCAGAAACCGAAGTATCTCACTAGAAGTTTCAGAGTGTTGAGAGCCACTTGATTAGGTTTGTAGCCGTAGTAAAGTTCAAATTTAAATTTGAATTCAAAGTTTTTTATGTAGGCAATATACAACTTATATTGTCTCATCCTAATTTATGGTAATTTTGCGGATCCATTTGATAATTTTAGTACATTAACTCTATTTATGAGGTGTAAGAGCAACTTCAACAGATGGAGTAAATTTGACCCCCTATATAAAGTTATTGGGGGTTGAGTAAAAATATTTACATCCCTAAAACACAATTTGCTCCAACAGTTTCCCTGTTTTGCTTCCCTTAGTTTGGGGGTGGAGGAGAGATCCCCTCTATAGAGGCGATGGAGAGGGATTTTTAGTCAATGGAGAAAAAAAAGGGGGCTATAGGGAATCTGCTGGAGGAGTTTTTTTGCATTTCATCCCCTATATCACTATTTTTTTTGCTATTGGGGAGGGGATAGGGAAGCTGCTGAAGTTGCTCTAAATAGATATAAATGGAAAAAGGCTTTGCCGTGCGCTGCGAGCCCTGGCGCATGGCAAAGCCGAATTGGGCCAAATGGCCCAATAATTCCATTCTGGCATGTGTCTTTAACAGCCAGCGACCCACCAACCGGCCCATTTAACAGCCGGCGGCCCATTTACATCCCCCCGGTTGGCCTTTCTATTTAATCCCCCACCCCATACCCTAAAACCCTAGCTCCTCCTGCCTCTCCCTCTCCAATCGGCCGCCGCAGCCCCACCGCCTCCTCCCCACCATCATCGCACTGACTCATATCCCCTGTCCCACTGGCTCCTCTCCCCTGTGCCCCGCCGGCTCCTCTCCCCCGTCCCCCTCCTCTCCACCGCCGTCGCGCAAATCCAAAAGACAGGAAGCGGTGGCCAGCGAGCTCCTCCCACAGGCGGGGGATCCGGCGTGGCAGCAACGCTCCATCAGATCTGCCCGCCCCTCTCCCTCAGCGCGCGAGCGGCAATGACGATGGCGCAGCGGCCTCCACCGACGATAGTGCGCCGACCCTTCCCCCCACGGCGCGGCTGCCCCTCTCCCCTCGGCACGGCGGCCCCTCCCCCGACGGTGCGACCTAGATCCGGCCAGTGCGAGGTCCCCGGATCCGCCGTCCACGTCCCCAAATCCGCACCGCACCTATCGTCTCCAGCACCGCCTCCCTCCTCTAAGGCGCCGGCTCCCTCTGTTCCTCCTTCGGTGGCCCGTGGTGGAGTCAAGGCGGCGGCGGGCCTCCTCCGCATGCGCACGGCCTCTCTCTCCCTCTCCAAGATCTAGTGGCCCGGGATGGAGTCAAGGCGGTGGCGGGCGCAAGATCCGGCGGCTCCGGTGCAAGATCCGGCGGCCTTGACGCTGTGGAGGCCCAACGCGGTGGAGGCTTCGACGCAAGATCCAGCAGCCCCGACGCGGTGGTGGCCCGCCGGCGACAGGTTCAACCAGTGTTGTATTTTTTTTCTTTTTTTTGTTTCGTTTGCCGTGTGTGCCAGAGCGAGGCGCACGACAAAGACCTCACTCTTTGCCGTGCGTCTCCAGGCCAGGCGCACAGCAAAGCCGGTGGCCGCTGTCTCAAACGGGCGCGCCATCAGGTGCTTTTTTTCGTCGTGCGCCGACCCTGACGCATGGCAAAGGGCCTTAGCCGTGTGTGTGATTGAAAAGCGCATGACAAAGTCTCTTTGCCGTGCGAAATGTTGCCGTGCGACCTTTGCCGTGCGTTTAATCCCCTCTTTCTCGTAGTGTCTTTTACGACATTCACGTATGTGGAGTCTCTTGTCGGTGGGATCGCGGTTCTCGAGTTTGGGTCTGGTGGTATTCCACGATGATGAAGTTTCCTGAAGCAGTGGACGACGTCAGTTGCAAGGTAGATAAAGGTAGAGACCTAATAAGGTGCTTCAATGTAATTTTACTTGATGTTTAGTTCTCAGTTGTAAAAGAGATTATATTCTAGTGAAATATTTAAGAAGCTCATCTCCGCTGACCATTCACAAATTTAATCATTCACCTTATATATATAGATGCGGACGGTTACATATCCTAACGGAACTTCAAAATTTTAAACATTTATCATGTGATTTAGTTCCAAAAGATGCGGACGGTTACATATCCTAACGTGGTGCTTTTTTATCATGTATATATACGTATAATATATATGTACATACTTCATGAGATCAATACAACCATCCATTCACCCTTGTCATTTGTTCGAGCAAGATCATTTGTCTAGCTCCTGCTCTCTACCCTTAGCAATATGTAAAAATAATTTTTTCATGTATCGGGCCATTTTGTTTACTATGAGACTAATTTTTTCCTTTAGTAAATTAAATTGTTCGCTTGTAAAATAATAATCATGCCTTTTTCTTCATGCATACCTATCTTCCAAAAACTGACATTTGTTTGCTATAATTATTCATTTTCCATCTCTTTCTATTAATATTTTATTTTTTCTATTTACACTATGTTCTTTTTTATTTAGTTTTCTTTACTTCAAGAGGTACCAACAACTACAACAAATGCGGAGGTACTGATTTTTTTAGGTAGGTATTATAATTCCGGTTATGATGGTTGGTTCAAAAGGACTATAAAAGGTTCAGGTATAATAAATGCATTGGATGTGTTAAAACATTGGTACAAGATGAACATATCTTTGGTTAATTAGCAAGAGGACGTTGCAATGTGTCAACTGCCAACTTACGTAATTGGTTCTTCAACTCTACACGCTATGAAAACAGCAGCAGACATATAATTAAAGTGTCCTTCTAGGTACTTCAAGAGGTGCCAACAACTAGAATGATGGAGGAGGTACTATTTTTACATACCGGTTCTGAAATTTAGCTTATGATAGTTGCTTCAAAAGACCTGTCTTTGGTTAATATATTAGCAAGATGTCGAAATGTGCCAACTTATTATCACATAATTGGTTCTCTTGAACTCTACACGCCTTGAAATTATGCTACCAGTTCCCCTTCACTTAAAATAGCTGCAATAATACAGTACAAGCTTGTAAATAATTTATAAATAAACTGGGAGTAAACATTCCTCGCAAAAAAGGGGATCTAATTTAAAGATAGACTATTATTGTCGTATTGCGTATTTGCGTGATAAGCGTGGTTAAGTGATGCGCCAACTTGCACCACTAGTTGGTCAACTATGATATCATCACTATTTACATAAGAACAGAACATACATTTTTTAATGTTCAAATTTTAATCTGATAATTGACTCTTCATTTTTGCGTATGATGGGTCCACGAGATAATGTTAAATAAGCTATAAATTAAAGAGGCGAGACTATTAGCTTTTAAACTAAAAAAATCTAAATCTCGTGTAGCGCATGCCAATTTTGTAAAACAGTGAAACTAAGAAACATGAGGATGATCCATATTTTTTGGTGCATAGCAAAGCACTGTCTCTACACAACAATTATCCGCGTGCTGAAGTTTGTGGAGCTCCTGAAAAACCTAACCTAACTCATCCTCTCTCCATATATATGTAGCCAGTTCCAAGTTCAAACCACACGATCGAGCTGCACTGTCACTTCCACAGCCACCAAAAGCCAAGGCGCGCCGCCATGGACACGAGCACGCTGCTCTTTGTCGTCGCTGTGCCCGCAATCTTTCTCGTACTGGCGCTGAAAAACCTCCTCCCTGCAGGCGCCAACAAGGAGAATCCACGGCTGCCGCCGGGCAGCGCAGTCCTGCCCCTTCTTGGGGACATACTCCGGCTTATCGCCACGGGCAGGCTTCCAAACCCGGAGCTCTTCATCAACGGCATGGCGGCGCGGCACGGCGCCATGTTCACCACCAACCTAGTCGGCGAGCGCACCGTGTTCTCGGCCGACCCGTCCTTCAACCGGCTCGTCCTCAACGGCGACGGCCGCATCGTCGAGACAAGCTACCCCTCCGCCATCAACACGCTCCTCGGAGCCAACTCCGTGCTCGTCACCCACGGCCCCGCCCACAAGGGCCTCCACGCCCTCGCCCTCCGCCGGCTCGGCTACTCCGTGCTGCCGTCGCTCGTCGAGCTCGTCGACCGCCTTGTCATGGCCACCATGAGCCAGTGGGAGCTAGATGGGACCATCCGCCTCGTAGGCGAGGCGAGGAAGATCGCCATGAACCTCAACATCAAGCACCTGCTCAGCATCGAGCCCGGGCCGTGGTCGGAGAGCATCCGGTGTGAGTTCAACAAGATAAGCGACGGCTTTGTATCCGTGCCCTTCCCGTTCGCCTCCTCTCTTCTCCCTTTCACGGACTATGGCAAGGCCCTCAAGGTGATAGATATCGTTCATCTGTTGATATTTTTCTTGGCACCAATTAATTCTATGCATAGTACGTATGGACCATTAATTATTTTCTTCGTTAAATTAAAGGTGATTTTATCTAATTTATATTTAATAGGCGAGGAAGAAAGTTGTTTTGGCGCTGCAGGAGGTGATTAGGAAGAGAATGGACGAGAAGGACAACAAATTTGGGAAGAAGGACATGGTGGACCTGCTTCTTGAAGCAGATGGGGGAAGTTTCTCCATGGAGCAAATGGTGGACTTCATCGTGAATCTGCTGGCTGCTGGCTACGACACGACGTCGCTTACGATGGCACTTGCTGCCAAGCTCCTCGCTGAGACACCAACCGCGTTGGCACAGCTCAGGGTATGAATCACAAAAATCCTATTGAGAATAAGCTTTATCTCTTCGAAAATCCATGGTAGATTCTCTCGTACAAGGATGGACATTGGGCATGTTATATCCACACATTTCTTCGTACTATTAACAAGGGAAGCTCCTACCTATATTTTTTTATTCCAACCCTGGCTAATTCGCTTTGACGAGAAGTAGAATCCGAGCATGCTGGTGCTATATATTGATCAGGTGCTCCAACCACCAGGCTAAATGCTTTTTCACCTCCTGCTGCTAGCTTGTGGTCCACATCCAATTTCCTTGCTTTTATATGAGCACCGCAGTCGTATTGAATTATGTGTTGTGGACAGTTTCTTTATTATCTGATTGTAGTCAACGAACGAAGCTCTTGGAACATAATTAACACAATGTACCTACAACTTGGTCAGAAAAAAACATTATTCATCAACATTACATTCAGTAATTATATATGTCATATAACGTCACCTCAAAAGTCAAAACTTAGTCTATATTGATATCCTTTTGTGGTTCGCAATGGGACTCCAAAGTGACACTAGTGAAATTTGAGTTTTTTTTTATTTAGAGAAGTGATAGTTGCATTGTACCTAACATTTTGTGATGACATAATATATAGTCCAATTATTTTTTGGATAAGTGATTTTTACACTATACTGGATGTAGTACATGACATTATACTATTGTTACATTTTGTGATGACATAATAGTACATGACATGCTATATAGTTGATACGTTAAATTATTTCTTTGAGTTCCATGCCCGGAATTTAAAAGGCGTGATAGTGTACACTGGGCAGGGACGACCCTATGTTGCGCGAGCCTAAAAAGACATGTCTGCATGCAGATATAGTAGTAGACTAGTACGTAATAGTATGCAATTTAGTGACAAGAGCCCTAGGAGGCAATAATCAGAGTATGTACCATAACAAATTAAAACCCTAGCTACTCTTTTCAAGTATATGTTCAGTTCATCATAATGTTTGGTAAATTTACAGGAGGAGCATGAAAACATCAGAAAAAGCAAAGGCGAAAACCAACCCCTGGAATGGAGCGATTACCAGTCTATGGAATTTACGCAATGTGTATGATTCCAGAGTCCCTAATTTCATAAGGCTGCCTTCTAGCTGCAATAATACACCCTTGAAATAAGAAGAGAATATGAACTAATACTAGTTAGATTCTTTTACTGGACGACAGACTTATAGTAAAAATGTAACAATGAAAGGATAACATATGTCTGCAGGTGATAAATGAGACACTCCGTGTGTGTAACATTGTCAGCGGAGTAATGAGGAGAGCAAACACTGATATTCATTTCAAAGGTACTTTGGCGCAAACTAGCACCTGCTTTTGAGAACTTCTTGATTTTGAAGATAGATTCATTCTAACATGTTTTTGCTTTTCAATCAGATTATATCATTCCAAAAGGATACAGAATCATGGTTTCATCCGGAGCTGTGCACCTTAACAATGAACACTATGAGAATGCTCGTACCTTTCACCCTTGGAGATGGCAGGTTGTCGTCATAGGGCCTTTAGTATCCTATACTCCTACCACACAAAACATGTTATATTATCCATTGGCATTTGAATGAAAAATGTATGCAGTCAGGGTTGCAGAGGTGTTTAACAATATGTATTGATTCATTTGTGCTTTACAGAGCAAGAACAACAAACTTCAGGATGTTCCAGTATCCAACTTGTTTAGTCCATTTGGCGGTGGCCCTCATCAGTGCCCAGGCAATGAACTTGCGCGAGTTGCTGTCTCGGTTTTCCTCCATCATCTTGTGACACGTTTCAGGTTAGTTTTGTATATATATGCTGTTCCAGGATGCATGATTCTACATTGTTTTTTTGTAGTCAACAGGCAGAGTTTCAACTTTGTAACATCACACATGACTACATTTTTCCCGATGACCAATTGATTTGCAGCTGGGATGAAGCTGAGGAAGATAAGATTGTCTCCTTTCCTACCACTCGGACTCTTAAAGGATACCCGATCAATCTGCGGCTGCGATGTGGCTCTACTATCTAACGAAACAAAAGGAGTATATATTCTAGCTACTATATACTCCCTGTCCCCCTCCATCTTTTTACATGTCCTAAGTTAAATATATATTACACTTTGATCAAGTTTAAGTTTGATTATTGAACAAAGAAAATGTGACATTTAAAAATGGGTTATTGTGTATTTGCAGTATAAATAAAGGGGGAGAAGAATGGTTGGTTGCTCGTCCTTCTGTAATTTTTCTCATTTTGCATTTGTCAATCAATAACGGAAAAGGAGAAAATGGGTTCCCAAATTGGGAAAAGGAAGAACGGCCGAGCAAGCAACCAGGGCCAAGGTAGCTGTTATATGTGCCTGTTCAGTTGCTCCCATAGCTGGTCTTTGGTCTGAGGTTTTTGATGCATCTAGTTTTCCTTTAAACAGTGAACTCGATGGGTTCAAATGCAAAGGCAAGTTTCACGCTAAATCGTGCTTGTTGAAGACTTGTAAAATTAGGAGAGCAAATTTTATTAAGAAGGGTTCCAAGTGAAGGGGATTTTTTGGAATAGCAGAGGTCTTAGCGACTTGGCTAAAACAAGATTTTTAAGGAAAACTTCCAAAGAGCAAAACTTAGATTTTATCGCTCTTTTGGAAACATGCAAGAAAGATTTCACCCAAGAAACACTAAATAATTTTAGTGGGGGGAGAAATTTTATATGGCATTGGACCGCGCCCCACGGGAGGTCTGGAGGCATTTTGTTAGGGGTTAACTAACATTGATGTGATGGATGTTGGGAGCATTGATGATGGTGACTTCTTTGTGAAGTTCAGATTGAGAGATAGAAAGAACGACTTTAAATGGGTTCTGGTGGCTGTCTATGGAGAAGCTCAACCCGAATTTAAGGAATCTTTTCTTACTGAGTTGGTACAATCTTGTAGAGATGAGAAATTGCCCCTATGCATAGGGGGGGGACTTCAATATTATCCGGAATAGTTCAGAAAAGAATAATAATAGATTTGATGGGAGATGGCCTTTTCTATTCAATGCGGTTATTAACAGCCTGGACTTGTGAGAGATTGCAATGTCGGGTCGTAAGTTTACTTGGGCAAATTCTCGTAGGGTACCTACATATGAGAGACTGAATAGGGTGCTGGTTAGCACGGAATGGGAGCAAAACTTCCCGCTGGCGACGGTTGAGGCGCTTAGCAGGGAAATTTCAGATCATACCCCGCTTTTGCTTAGTTTGGGGGGAAAACCAAGGGGGGGAGGCAACCACCTTTTAAATTTTAGCTTGGTTGGCTTCTGAAAGAGGGCTTTTTTGAGGTGGTCTCCGAGGTTTGGAACAAAGAAAATAAAGGGGTAACCCCTATGCAAAAATGGCAAAACAAGATTAGAAGGCTAAGACAATTCTTACGAGGGTGGGCAAAGAATATGAATGGAGCTTATAAGAAGGAAAAGCAGGAACTCATGAGAAAAGCGGAAGAACTTGATAAAAAAGCGGAGTCCCAGCTGCTAAGTCAGCAAGAATGGGACCTTAAGCAAAGCATTAGCAGTAGAATTGCCCAACTCTTGAGAGAAGAGGAGATAAGATGGTTCCAGCGGGCTAAAACCACTAAGATCTTAAAGGGAGACAATAACACAAAATATTTCCAAATGATTGCAAATGGTAAAAGGAGAAAGACTAGAATCTTTCGACTAGAACAAGATGATGGGATTGTGGAGGGTGAGGAAGAATTGACCAAGTACATCACTAACTATTATAAGAATCTCTTTGGTAAGCCTGAGGGAAGCAGTTTATCGCTCAACGAGTCCTTGGTGGAGGATATTCCTCAAGTAACACACTTGGAAAATGAGCTTTTGGTGGCCGACTTCTCTGAAAAGGAGGTTTGGGAGGTTGTCTTTCAGATGAAGCATAACAAAGCTCCAGGACCGGATGGTTTCCCGACTGAATTCTATCAGGTTTTTTGGAGTCTCATTAAGGACGGCCTAATGGCCATGTTCAGAGACTTCCATGCTGGCAACCTCCCTATCTTCTCTCTTAATTTTGGAATAATTACATTGCTTCCAAAAGAGCAGGAGGTTAAAAAAATTCAGCAGTACAGGCCCATTTGCATGCTAAATGTTGGTTTCAAGATTTTTACTAAGGTCCTGGCTAACAGGCTCACAACAATAGCATGTAAGATTATAAGGCCGTCTCAAACTGCATTCCTTCCTGGGAGATACATCTTGGAAGGAGTGGTCATTTTGCATGAAACAATTCACGAGCTAAAAAGGAAGAAGCAAAAGGGCCTAATTCTCAAACTAGACTTTGAAAAGGCTTATGACAAGGTCAACTAGTCCTTCTTGCAGCAAGTCCTTAGACTAAAAGGTTTCTGTGGGAAGTGGTGTTAGTGGATAGAGCAAATTGTCACGGGGGTAGTGTTTGTGTCAAAGTGAACGATGAGACGGGACATTATTTCCAAACTAAGAAAGGCTTGAGACAAGGTGATCCTCTGTCGCCAATCCTTTTCAACATCATAGCTGATATGCTAGTAGTTTTGATTGAGCGTTCAAAGAATTTGGGTCATTTTGATGGTCTAGTCCCTCACTTAGTGGAGGATGGCCTTTCCATTTTACAATTTGCGGATGACACAATTATCCTCTTGGAAGAGGATCTAGAGAAGGCCAAGAACCTGAAGCTAGTACTAAGTGCGTTTGAAAAACTTTCAGGCCTTAAGATCAATTTCCACAAGAGTGAGTTGTTCAGCTTTGGGGAAACTAAGGAGAGGGTCTTAGAGTATGTGGAGCTTTTTGGTTGTAAAGAGGGGGCTTTTCCTTTCAAATATCTGGGTATCCCGATGAGTCCTCACAAACTCTCAAATAAAGATTGGAGGGGAGTTGAGGAAAGATTTCAGAAGAAGCTTAGCAGTTGGAAAGGAAAGCTGCTTTCGACTGGAGGCAGGCTGGTTTTAATTAACTCAGTGCTTTCAAGTCTACCAATGTACATGATTTCTTTAGGATTCCTAAAGGAGTCCTTGAAAGGCTAGACTATTACAGGTTTAGATTTTTCTGGCAATGCGATGATCATAAAAAGAAATACAGACTTGCTAGGTGGAATATACTCCATAAACATAAAAACATTGGAGGGTTAGGCATTGTAGACTTGGATACCCAGAATAAATGTCTGTTGAGTAAGTGGTTGTTTAAGTTGATAAATGAAGAGGGTATGCGGCAAGAAATTCTTAGGAAAAAATATCTTAAAAATAAGACTGTTTCTCAGGTAGAGAAGAAGAAAGGGGACTCTCACTTTTGGTCGGGTTTAATGGAGGTTAAAGGTTTGCTAATGGAAAGGGGCAGGTTTAAGGTCCAGGATGGCACCCAAACTAGGTTTTAGGAGGATCTATGGATTGGTAATGAACCATTGATGAAGAAATATCCGGCCCTATACAATATTGTTAGGAAGAAAAGTGCTACCGTGGCGCTGGTGTTGAGTACTACCCCTCTAAATGTCTCTTTTAGGCAAGCTCTAGAGGAGAAAATTGGGTCAACTGGTTACGTGTGGTGAGAAGTATTCTCACAGTGCGGCTTAATGACCAAAAGGATTCGTTTTTGTGGACTGCTAGTAAGATTTTCTCAGTTAAAAAGATGTACAATGATATAGTGATGAGAAATGGGATCCCTTTTAACTGTTGTACTTGGAAAGCAAAAATTCCTTTGAAAATAAAAATCTTCCTTTGTTATATTAGGAAAGGTGTGATCTTAACCAAAGATAATCTAGCTAAGAGACAATGGAAGGGGTGCACTCGTTGTTGCTTTTGCAGTAGGCAAGAAACTATTCAACTCCTCTTTTTTGATTGTCTAATGGCTAGGATGATGTGGATGACCATAAGTTTTACTTTTGGCATTAAAACACCGACAACGGTTTCTAACCTTTTTGGTCCTTGGCTTACGAGTTTTTCTAAAACGCAAAGGGGCCAAGTTTTGACCGGTGTGGCAGCCTTCTGTTAGGCTTTATGGCTCAGCAGGAATGAGATTGTGTTCCAAAGATCAAAATTTGTATCAATTTTGCAGGTGGTGTTTAGAGGAGCTTTTTGGGTGAGGAGTTGGTCCATTTTATCCAAAGAAGAAGAAAGAAGTGTTTTGAAGAAGGGGTGCCGGTGTTTGGAGACGATGTCTTTGGAGTTCTTTAACAAGAGCGGCTGGAACATCCGAAAGTGTATCGTGTGCTGGTTGGGTTTGAGTTCGAGTTCTTAGAGTTCTTCGTTCTTTTCTTTTGAGCTATAGAACTTGTTATGTGGCTCATTTGGGTATGTACCTGGTGTTTTGTGGTGGCCTGCTGCGTGTAGTGCCGGTGGGCGGCCTGGAGTTGGTCCTAGTTCTTGCTGTGGTTGGCCATGATGGCTGTGTATCGTTTCACTGGCTGTGAGCACTTGTGCTGAGGTCGGAACTGTTGACGGTCAATATTTGCCATTTCCAAGACCGTCAACCCCTGTAAATCTGAGCATGAAATGAACATCCACACTAGAATAGGTGCTTAAACTCGTACTTTCCACCAGTGTCGATGTCTATTTGAATGCAGGTATTTAGCATAAGAAATGAGAGGAATTCATGCACATTCACTCCACTCCAATCCAAGGCACTCAAATGCTGATCAATCAGGGGTTGCCACATGGATTCTCCTGGATCCATGGTGTCACCAATCCATGTGAAGGACTTTCAACGAATCACACGCTGCCACGTCAGCATCACATGGATCCATGGGCCCACATTACCAACTAAACCGCCAGGAAACGTGCCATGCACGGAGGAGAGGCATCAGGGCCCACATGGAAGTGAGCCAGAGGAAGCTCACCCCAAATGGAGGGGAGAAGGTGTCGGCCGACCCTAGGATCGGCCGAACCGACCTAGGGTCGGTTGATCCTCCCCCTCCACTTGTCACTTGCTCATTGGCTCCCTGCTGCAGTCCCGGGTGTTTAGGGGCAGTTTGAGCCCCGGAGCAAGCCTCCTCCTTGTCAATAAATAGGAGGGGAGGGGGCAGGGATGGCAATGGGTGCCCGAAACCCGAAACCCGATGGATTTTTGCTCTATTAGGGCACGGGCGTGGGTCAATTTCTAAACCCATGGGTTTGTTGTTGGGTCAAATGTCAGACCCAACGGGTTTGCGGGCATGGGTCTGGGAACATAGAACCCGAACCCGGAAACCCATGGGTTTTCTAGACCCGGTCCACCAAGCAAATTAGCCATATAGTCAATATATCAGCCCAACTATCTTGGCCCAATTACTGTTGTATATAAAGCAGCAACCATCCCAAACCCTAACCTAATTTCATTCCCTACCCCGACTCCACATCAGCAGCCCGCAGCCGCAAGAGGCGGCGCATCTGGCGAGCCGCGACCCGCGAGTCCGCGACCGCGAGCGCTCGCTGTCCTGCGCGGCTGCGCACGCGCACCTGCTCGCCTGCTCCGCCCCTGCCCGCTGCTCGCCTCCCTCTCCCCCCCTCGCCTCGCATGGCCTTGCTCTCCGGTTCAACTGAAGATGGCTGGTGAACTTCCTCCTCCTCTCCATTAACCATTTTTTGCAGCTTGCAGCCTTCCACTACTGACCCTGCAGCCGACGGCCCTTTTCAAAGGGGCTCCTCCGACGCCGACCAAGTACCGCCCGAGCTGAAGGAGAAAGGGAAGGACAGACCCCAAGCAGATCCGCAAGCTGGCACTCTAGTTCTTCCTGTACAAGGTCGAGGCTCTCCTGCATCGGCTACTTGTCCATCTCAAGTTGCTGTCATCGTCGGCTCCTCCAACGAGCCCAAGTCGAAGCTTGTCACGAATCGTCGCCTCCTCAAGCCTGCATCTATAGCAGCTACATCGACAAAGAACAAGAACCGTGGCCGGCCTCCAGTGTCTCCGACCTCACCAACTCCAACGGCGTGAAAAATCGTCGATTCTTTAGGGTAAGATTTGTGATTACCTAGTAGGCTAGAAAATGCAGTGCTTAGATGAGATTGTCATTTGGTAGATGAGATTGAACTGCTTTGCATATGGATTAGTCTTTACTGTACTGCTCCTGTCCTTTTTAATGGTGATACAATTCCGGATAACAGTGATCTAACATTCGTGTATGTGTGTAGTGTTAAACCTTTTTCTTATTTAATATGCTAATCTATCATACTTGCTTAGATGAGATTGTCATTTGGTAGATGAGATTGAACTGCTTTGCTAATGGATTAGTCTTTACTGTAGTGCTCCTGTCCTTTTTAATGGTGATACAATTCCGGATAACAGTGATCTATCATTCGTGTATGTGTGTAGTGTTAAACATTTTTCTTATTTAATATGCTAATTTATCATACTTGCTTGTGTAGATTAAGAAAAATGTCTACAGCTAGTGGCAGCCAATCTCCATTGTCTCAAGGGTCACAAGCACTGTCTCTATCTGATCCAGTTACAAGATCCCCATCTCCTCTGCTAGAGTCTGAAAATGAGTCAGCACCTATTGAGATAGATGACGCTGATGTCATTGAAGTAGAAGATGATGAAGACGGTGCTGAAGCGGGTTCTAAGAGAAAACTCACCTTAGTTGTTTGGAACGAGTTCAAGAGAGTGAAATTAAATGGAGAAGTCCGAGCAAAGTGCATGTATTGCTTCAAGCTTCTTTCTGCAATATGTACCAATGGGACTAAGCACTTGCACACTCATTTGAAGGGTTGCACACAGAAGAAGATAAAAATGAATGGAAAAACTTTGGCCCAGGCTTCTCTGAGATTTGGTAAAACTGATGCAGGGGCTGTCTCACTGCAGAATTATACATTTGATCAAGAGACCGCAAGAAAAGAGCTTGCTTCAATGATAGTGTTGCATGAGTATCCATTGAGCATGGTTGACCATGTTGGATTCAGGAGATTTGTTGGTGCACTTCAGCCACATTTCAGAATTGGAACTAGAAACACAATAAGGTAATTGATTTGTCCCTTCGACTACTTATTTCAGATCTGATATCCTACTGTTAAATGCACCTTGTAATGATTTTATCTCTTATTTCAGATCTGATATCATGGCACAATATGAAGTGGAGAAGAAAAAGGCAATTGAATACATGGCTGGTATTGAATGCACCTTGTTATTGTGCAATCTGATTTTATTTCTTTCCTTGCAGTTGATGAGAAGAACAAATAGCCTGTGACCTTTTGGTCTTGTCTCCAGGACATTCAAGAGGGCATGCAGGTGATCTGTTAATCTATATTTACTATTTTTTTCATTTGGCACCTTCTTATAAAAGTGAGATTATATAGCTTACTGATTTTTGTTTATTTGTGCAAGCAGGAACTTGCAATTTAAGAGGTTCAAGAAGTTCAAGAAAACCTGTGATGAGATTGCTCTTTTGGTGCAACCTCCAAGCATCAAGTCAAGTACAAGAAACAATTGAGGCCTCTTCTCCTGATTGTCACTGATCTGTCAATTGTAACTTGTAATGAACTTGCAGACTTGTAGAGTTGTAGTACCCCTCTTTTGTTGGCTGTTTGATGTTGCATGTTGAAACTATTTCTGGTGGTGAACTTCTTAGATTCAACTTTGTTATGCTACTGTCTGCGAATTAGTATTGGTAATTTTGTTGTTGAACTACTGGTGGTCAAATTTGAATATTTATGTCATCGGTCTATGAAAAGTGTTGTCTGGTTCGTGTTATCTTGTTATTTTTGTGTGTGATGTCATCCTGTGCATGTCAATTGCCTGCCATGCCGATGCGCCTGGACAACCTGTAACATGTTTACGTTGTCGGGCACGGGCGACCCGCGGGTCGCCCGAGACCCGTGCGGGCATGGGTTTGGGTGAGAAATTGTACCCGTGACGGGTCGTGGGTTTTTTAGCGGGTTAATTTTTTGTTAGCGGGCATGGGTTTGGGCGGGTTAAACCCAGCGGGTTTGTGCCCGTTGCCATCCCTAGGAGGGGCTCCATTTCTCACACACCACCTAGCTCTCAAGTTTCACTTCTTCTTGTGTAGCTTTCTCTCCCTCTCTCCAATTCTGCCCATGAGAGGTGATTCTCACCTCTTTGTGGTAGAATGGTGATGAGGAGAGATCTAGATTAGGAATAGTGTGAGGTAGAGGAGGGGTAAGGAGTGAGTTGATGTCCTCGTGGATGCTTGTTCTTCATTTAGATCAAAGTGAGTATTTCAGCATTTCTTATTTAGACTATAGTGGACATCATGCGTGGTTGCTTTGTTCTTGTGTTCTTGGCTTGTTCATAAGTTAGAGGCTTGTGTTCTTCATGACACAAGGCTTCGATCCTTTAGAGCTAGAACCATAGTTCATTTACTTGTTTAGCATCCTCTGATCCTATTTACTTAAGCAAGTAAGTTTGCTGTATCTCATTCAGCTGCATCCATAGCTTCCTTTCTGCTCCCAGTTCAATGATATGATCTGCTTCCGATCTTTCCCTTGTTCGTAGGACCATATTTATACGGTTGCTATAGTGTAGTTAGCGGGCTAGCATACGCCGCACTATAGTATTTATCTGGGGTATAGACGTGGTGTCTGGGCCTTGGGTTTCCTACGGAGACCACGTACGATCGTAGCTTAGAGGTAGGCCGCAGTGGTGACAGCCTGTTGGACCCTTTGTCAACCCTCTTACGTCGCATACCGAGTTGGGCTCGCAGGACAGCACCTCTGAGTGTTGTCGCCCCTCGGGGATGACTGAGATCTGACAGGAATACATCTTGAGAGCTAAGTCCCTTAAGGAAGTGCTTCTTGTATCCCGACCTATCCCAGGGAAAGCTGGTGTCCTTGGATAGACCCTCTCTGGTTACCCTCCATCCTAGGAACGAAACCCGAAGGGAGTACTCATTCTCCTAGGGAGAAGTGCTACAGTGGTGTATCCGTGCGCTTGCGGATTCGTTCGCACTCGTCAGTGTACCCGGGAGTTTCTTATACGTCTCACGCTACTAAGGCGCCAGCGTTGAGGATAAGAAACGCCAACAAGCATTTCTGGCGCCGTTGCCGGGGACGACTGTTGTTAACCTTCGAGCCCGTCTATCCTCGTATTTATCTTTTCCTTTTTTTTATTCTACCTTCACCCCCGTTACCCTTTTTGAACTATCCCTTTTGTTTTCTTTCTACCTCTACCCCCGCTACCCATGGAAGGTTATCCTTGTAAACACCTTCCGCCTTCGAGGAGTGAACCCTCAGAGCCATCTTTGTCAAGAACCACTCTTACATTTGGCTTATGGATTCGCCCCTCTCATGAAGCTAATTCAGGACCTATCCTTCTAGAGGTTCAGTCATGAGAACCCCTTTGATCATGTGAGAGACTACGAGCGTCTGATTGAAACTCAGGGTAAAACCGGAGAATCACCGGACGTTCGGAAAAGAGAGTGTTTCCCGCTATCACTCTCTGGGGAAGCTTGGGATTGGCACCGTTGTTTTGGTGGAGATTACCTTACTTGGGAAAGGTTGAGAGCAGCTTTTTGCTCCCGCTTCTTCCCAATACGACGTGTCATCTCGTTAAGGGCAAAGATTCTTTATTTCAAGCAATGTGAGGAGGAATCACTAGGAATGGCATGGAACCATTTCGCCTCCGTGGTGGAAGATTGCCCAGTCCTCCGCATTCTTGATTGGATGTTGCTACAGCACTTCTGGTTTGGATTGCGGAAGAATGATGCCATGAGGCTTAATGCTCTCTCCGGAGGATCCTCTGTGCACCTAGATGCTATCAAGGGAAGAGAGATCCTGGATAATCTCCGAGATTTCAGCTCCCCTTGCATCCCGGTCAACAAGGTGCCCACCAGAGGAAAAGTTGAGCCACCTAGATCCATCATCAGCCGAGTCCGAGACTTCATATCCACTCTTTCTAAGCTCTGGCTGAAGATGTCATTCCTGAATAGCAGGAGTCTAAGGGAAAGGTTTTGTGGCGCGAGATCTACCCTTGGGTTCCCCTCTCGTGCATCTTCTTAGACCTTCTCCCCGAAACTTTGTCTCGTGGGAGGACGGAGAGAGTAGTTCGGAGAGAACGACCATTCCCGGCCAGGATGACTTGTTCGATCCTCACTACTATCTCCTGAGGAGGGAATGAGAGGCCCATCATGTTCCTACGTCGAGGTTTGAGCTGAAGTGCTTTGCACTGAAGTTTTGTATAAGCAGAGACATCAGTCTCTGCCTTATAATCCATTGGATTCATCCATCAGACCGAGGGAGCACGATCATTTACCGATCGAATGGAGTACACTCACTTTCCATCTCAAGCACATCGATCAATGCCGATCAATCAGGAGAAGCTTGCTCTATGTATCCTATGCCTGATTTGATCGATGCCCAATGGGAGGTACACTTTCCAGTTTATCCATAATCCCCCATTGGAAGCTTAGGCCAGATTTGGGAATGTTTTCGTCACTTTGATGGGAACATCAAAGCCTCTGCCTAAGGCAAGAGTGAGTAGATCTTGCTCTTCGTCCGAACTCTAGTTCCTGATCGTACACCGGCCTCTGAAAGTCCACGCTTTATCCTTTTGAGAGCCGAGTGTCCTTCTGAGCTTGAGTTCACTCGGAGATCGGTACCTATTGGTGAAGCACTAGCCTCAGTGCTCGATCTTTTCATCTCCGAGTTCCACAACCCTAGTGCTATAGTCCTCGAGTCCAATGACCACCTCAGGAAAGGCCTTAGCCTCTTCGGGATGATCATGCTTGCTCTCAGCCCCGATATACCTTTTTGGGCTCGAGTTCGTATATGCACTACCCTTGCAGAGCAGAGCCTATCGTCATATCAACATCATCTGCAAGGAGTCGGTCATAAGTTGAGACAGGAGATCACAAGACACCCACACCCTGAGTACTCCGGGGACTCATCTCGTTTCCCCCGGACGAATTATCCTTCGGGTATCTTGTGGACCGTGGTCATGCAGGAGAAAGAAATTGCCAAGATTAAGAGGAGAAGGCAAAGGTCCACAGGAAGGCAGCACCTTTGTGGTGACACGGACGCTTCATGACTACCGCCGGAAGTGCTTACACTTCTGATGAACCTAGTGTGTCGCTAAGGTGATTTCCCCCAGATTCTCTTAGACATATCATGGTTTGGCCAAGGTTGGTATATAGTTGAGGATGAAATTTCAACCTCAACCTTATCTTAGCCTTAAGCCTAAGCCAATCTTTCCATCTTGGGAAATCCACCTGGGTTGTCGATCTTGAGACTTGCTAGAGCCCACACGAGAAGGGGGAGGACCAGAGGGGCCCACAGGGGGCCGACCGAACCCAGGTTCGGCCGAAACCCTTGTGCCTCCTCTCCCCTTCTTCTTTCGCGTGTGCGTCTCATTCTCCTCCAGAACCCTTCTCTCTGCCACCCGACGAGCTTTCGCATCGCGAGTTCCATCTCCTCTACCTCACCATCCTCAGCATCGCCGTATCCATGGCCGGCCACGGTTTCGTTCGGCTTCGTAGGGAGGCCTCGCCCCTCACTTTAGGAGGAGAGAGCCCCTCTCATCTCATTGACCTCAGCAACTTGGATGAGGTGATGGGGTCGCTGGAAGCCATGACCCCCGAGAGAGGCAGGAGTGTGGAAAGCACTCGCAGGATGCACACCGACTCTCCGGTGCAGTCATCCCAGCGAGGCTCCTCTTCCCCGCCTTCGTTCCCGGCCAGGATGGCCACCATGGGGGATAAGACCGCTGCCAAGCGCGTCTTGTTTGATGATCCCCCTGGGCCACCCTTGAAGCCAGGCGAGCGCTACGTCGGGTCTGACTTCAACAGCTATGGAGAAGCCTTCTACCATACTTATGAGCAGGATGTGTGGGACAAGTTCCCGCTTCCACAGACCTGGTGCAAGATCTTCGGGGTGAAGACAGCCACTGGAGGCTATGGTACACCCTACCATAAGCCCCCTCAGTGGGAGTGGATCCTCGTCAAGATCATGGCAGACATCCGGGTGAATGGCGCCAAGAAGACCTCAGCCCTAGCAAAGCTGGTAGACAGACTAGCTGAACTGTTCTTAGAACATGAGAAGCTAGTTGAGGAGCTGGCTAAGCAAAGGGATGAGTACCATGAGCTTAGGCTTGAGTACCGCCAGCTGGAGGAGGACATGACCCAGAAGCTGCAGAGGTTGGTAGTTGATGAGGGAGAGGAGCAGATCCTCTCCGAGTAGTGGGGATTAGCCTCATCTTTAGTTCATTAGGCGCTAGTCTAGGTCTAGGTTTGATTTCCCTTTGTTTCCCTTTATTTCATTTATTTCTTTTGCATGTGTGTAAGCGCCTAATCATTTTGATTAAAACATTTGGATTTGAATAAAGTGGCTCACCGGTCATGTAACCCGGTTTAGCCACCCTTTGTGTCGTTACTTTGGTCTTTTTGAATTCGAGGACATCTAGGTTCGACACAGTGTGGGGGAAGAGCCACGACTCTCCCAATGCAAGAGCGACGTTTCCGTATGTACCCACTGCGAGCACTCCGCGCTAGCCGATCGATCACCTACCGAGAACCTGAATGGGACCCGCACGAGTTCACTCCTGTGGAAAGCCTCTCATGGTTCATCTTCCATGCATAGTGCCGGTTTGCATCTCGACAAACTCACTCTCTTTCATTCCTGAGTTTTATAAGCTATATCCTTCTATCTCTAAACTAAAACTCGAATGATGATGCTAAATATCACCCAGCTCATTGGTACCTGAGTAGACTTACATATGTTTTATTCCTTGTTTTCTGCCTGATGCTTGTGAACCAAAATCTTCTTAAGGACAAGCATGTTCACCTAAGTAATTGATGAGTATGATATGGCTGGATGATATGATCTTTTGCTCTGATGACTAACTCTCTTGGGGAATTTATTTTTGAAAACTCAAAACCTCTTGGAAAGGCTCCTCTTTGATATGCCTCCGTCCCATTAGAGCCATATGATCTCTTTAGGTAAAAACCTTCGATTCATATGCTGCTTGTCATTACATTGAGCTTTGTCAAATTCTGTGACCCTTGTGAGAAGTCTTTTCATTACTTTCATGATCAAGATTTATGTGCACCCCACCTATTTTCCCCTTGCTATGCTTCTACCCTGGAAGTTAGCATTGTATCATTCATTCATTCCATAAAAATAAAACTCCATATGTGGTGTGACATCCCTCTCCAGAAGTGTCCTTCAAAAAGAGACATGGGCTAGAAAAAAAATATACATGCTCAAGGCATGATATATATATATATATACATATAAAAAGAGAAAGAGAAATAGCCCATGTCCAAAATAAAGGAGGAATAGGGGAGAGATAGATCATGCAAAAAGGAGTTCCATATAATAGATGGTAATAACTAGTGTCCATTCCGGGGCTAGTGTCCACCTTACCATCAACCCACATTTCCACCTTATATATGTATGGTAATATCTAGCACCCATTCCGGGCCTAGTATCCACCTTACCATACACACCATAGCCATACCGGTGCACATCTTGATCTGATGGTGTGAATTGATTTTCTCTGTGGATCCAGTCTTTGACTTTGCAAAATATGCGATGCAAGTATGCTTTCTCTTTATCCTACCCTGAGCTCCACATATAGCCATCATTAGAAGTAGGATGAAGAAAGGCAAAATGCCTTAGTGAGGACATATACACATTGAGCGATTTGAGAGAATCAAATGAGAAAGCCACCAAGAATTTTGTTTATGAAAATCTTGCAAAATCCCCAAGGTGTTTATCATCAGGTGCATAACTGACTTGATACACAGCCGTTCTACTTCTCAATCACCCAAGGGAATGTGATAGCCACTACACAGAGGTTCACAGGAGCAAGGTATGACTTGGAATATCTCTTATGTCTGTCTTAGTTTTCGGTATTCATGACCCGCTTGGCTTTTGTTTCCCCTTCACTCGGGACGAGCAAAGGTCAAGTGTGGGGGTGTTGTTGACGGTCAATATTTGCCATTTCCAAGACTGTCAACCCCTGCAAATCTGAGCATGAAATGAACATCCACACTAGAATAGGTGCTTAAACTCATACTTTCCACCAGTGTCGATGTCTATTTGAATGCAGGTATTTAGCATAAGAAATGAGAGGAATTCATGCACATTCACTCCACTCCAATCCAAAGCACTCAAATGCTGGCCAATCAGGGGCTGCCACATGGATTCTCCTGGATCCATGATGTCACCAATCCATGTGAAGGACTTTCAACGAATCACACGCTGCCACATCAGGATCACATGGATCCATGGGCCCACATTACCAACTAAACCGCCAAGAAACGTGCCATGCACGGAGGAGAGGCATCAGGGCCCACATGGAAGTGAGCCAGAGGAAGCTCACCCCAAATGGAGGGGAGAAGGTGTCGGCCGACCCTAGGATCGGCCGAACCGACCTAGGGTCGGTTGATCCTCCCCCTCCACTTGTCACTTGCTCATTGGCTCCCTGCTGCAGTCCCGGGTGTTTAGGGGCACTTTGAGCCCCGGAGCAAGCCTCCTCCTTGTCTATAAATAGGAGGGGAGGGGCTCCATTTCTCACACACCACCTAGCTCTCAAGTTTCACTTCTTCTTGTGTAGCTCTCTCTCCCTCTCTCCAATTCTGCCCATGAGAGGTGATTCTCACCTCTTTGTGGTAGAATGGTGATGAGGAGAGATCTAGATTAGGAATAGTGTGAGGTAGAGGAGGGGTAAGGAGTGAGTTGATGTCCTCGTGGATGCTTGTTCTTCGTTTAGATCAAAGTGAGTATTTCAGCATTTTTTATTTAGACTATAGTGGACATCATGCGTGGTTGCTTTGTTCTTGTGTTCTTGGCTTGTTCATAAGTTAGAGGCTTGTGTTCTTCATGACACAAGGCTTCGATCCTTTAGAGCTAGAACCATAGTTCATTTACTTGTTTAGCATGCTCTGATCCTGTTTAGTTAAGTAAGTTTGCTGTATCTCATTCAGCTGCATCCATAGCTTCCTTTCTGCTCCCAGTTCAATGATATGATCTGCTTCCGATCTTTCCCTTGTTCATAGGACCGTATTTATATGGTTGCTATAGTGTAGTTAGCGGGCTAGCATACGCCGCACTATAGTATTTATCCGGGGTACAGACGTGGTGTCTGGGCCTTGGGTTTCCTACGGAGACCACGTACGATCGTAGTGTAGAGGTAGGCCGCAGTGGTGACAGCCTGTTGGACCCTTTGTCAACCCTCTTACGTCATGTACCGAGTTGGGCTCGCAGGACAGCACCTCTGAGTGTTGTCGCCCCGCGGGGACGACTGAGATCTGATAGGAATACATCTTGAGAGCTAAGTCCCTTAAGGAAGTGCTTCTTGTATCCCGACCTATCCCAGCGAGTGTCCTTGGATAGACCCTCTCTGGTTACCCTCCGTCCCAGGAATGAAACCCGAAGGGTGTACTCATTCTCTTAGGGAGAAGTGCTACAGCGGTGTATCCGTGCGCTTGCGGATTCGTTCGCACTCGTCAGTGTACCCGGGAGTTTCTTATACGTCTCACGCTACTAAGGCGCCAGCGTTGAGGATAAGAAACGCCAACAGGAACTCGTTTGTTCCTTAATCTAAAAAATAAACATACTTTTTTTGAACGAATGGGCACAAGACAGTGCTTATTTCATTGATAAAGAAGAAAATTACAGCTAGCTTGCCAGACAAGACTAGAAGAATTAAATACACTCGCGTGCTCACACTCGCCAAGCTCTTAGCTCCCCTCTAAAGCAAAGTGAGTGCTCGCACTTAAACTTAATTACAATCAATGGTACAGACGACTCTCCGTAGACAAGAACGCGACATTTTCTCTCTATCTCGATGTAGATAACACCCACCATTCTATCAGCAAAGAGTTGTGAGGCCATTCTGCCGAACCAACCGGCCATCTCACCCCATAAACACCGTATGTGTCGGCATTCCATGAGTAGATGTTGCGTAGTCACCACCTTCCTTCTCTAGAGATGTTGCAACATCAAGTCTCTCCTCGTTAAGGGGAACCAGTTCCGCCACTGCTGTCCCGGCGTGCTAGAGGAGGGTCTCATCTAGTAGGTCGGAGTTGTCATCGTCAAGGTTGTTGAGGATTGTTGTCATGGCAGTGACGATATGAGTCGGCAGCGAGCCGTGGAACATAGCGATAAATTTGCGCAGTACCTCCTTGATAGGGGCCAGCTCGTTAGTGGAGAGGCTCAACTTGCGACACAGGTTCCTTTGCACATGTTCCAGCATTGGAATCGCCGGCCTCTTGTCCAGCCGGGCACTTCGGCCCACATTCATCATGTCGAAGGTGCGTCGCTAGCGGGTGCAGTGGGCCGCTGGATGCGGCAGGAGCATCACATCTAGCTTGGTGAATAGGGCATCAACATTGTGGTCGTTGTTCATGGTGCCCTATTGCTCAATCACGATGTCCTAGGCCAGTGTCGTGTCTAATGGCATCATGATTGCTGGCGTCGCGTCTTCTGGCATCCCCGCATTATGGTATGCAGCCGTTGCATCTATCGACATTGTCGTCTGGGCTGTCTGGGCTGAAGTTGCCTGGAGGAGCTATGCCTCGAAGCCGTCCAGCGCCTGCGCCACTGCAGCGACATATGGCACTGCGACAAGTTTGTCCGAAGGGTTGAGAACACGCGCGGAACTAGCACCGTGAAAGACATCTAGGCCTTAAGTGGGGTTTGATGTATTGAATGACAACTAGATTAAAGGTCTAATGACTTTGTTAAGCATGTGAGAAAGTTGTAATATGTATAACAAAGCATGTTGTACGACATTGATAATCTACACGTGGAAAACAAGCTATGGTTGTACAAGATGAATTGAGGCATGGCTTTTTGCCTCATATTGTGAATTGGCTTGATATAAGGATGAATGTCATGGTATTTGATATATGTGTTGCCATGAAGCATATTTGGTATATAACAAGCAAATGAAAGTGAAGATAGAGGCATAATGATAATGGGATATCGGTTGGTCTCTATAGAGAATGGGAAGCTTGTTATAAACAAAAGGGATATTAAAATCAAATGAAGACATGATCTCAACTGGATTTCACTCTTGATGTTGAATCAAAACTGGACTCAAAATGGCAACGGATGGATGAAGAAATCAAGCAAGGGATTAGCAATGAGATACTAAGCAAGGCTTGGCCAAGTGGTCACTCTTGTGTCATGAACCTAGCTAGGGTGAAGTGGCTATAGCTTGAAGAATTTTGAGGTATCAAGTCAAGCCTAACTGAGTAGAGCAATGAGGATACATCAAATATTCTTTTGGTCATGTGAAGGGGTGACTTGCATCAAGAATTGGAGTTCACTCCTATATGTTGATCCAAGTCACTAGCTCAAGGTTGAAGTGCTCAAACTGATGAGACATTGATGGATGGATCTCTCAAGTGGATACATTGATAAAGTACCACTATCCATGAAGATGAAGCTCAAGTGATTTAATATTGCATTTATATTTGATCTTGAGTATAGGTATGTTGTACTATTAAAAGGGATGCATCACAAGCAGTCTTGATAATGTCTCAGTGCTCAAGTAACCCATGTGAGTTGATGAGAGACACAAAAACCACACGTACATGATTGGTTTTACTCTATCAAACCTAGTGGCACCAGGTTTGGCACCAGTTTTGTGTCAGCCGGCCCAACGGCTAGTTGTTTGAAATCTCGTTGGCACCGGGTTTGGGAACCCGGTGGCACCGATTTTCTCTGAGTTTGCAATGACTAGTTTTTGAGGAGGTATTTTGTTGATGGTTCAAAACCGTGTTGAAGTTCACCGCAAGCACACGGGTGACTTGGTGCCTTTTTCACCAAGGGGGGGATCCCCAAGGTTCTTGTCAATCCACGGAGCAAGGGATATACTAGCGTTTAGTCTAGCACTAATCTAGTTGATCAAAGCCTTATGAAAGAGATATTAATCTAAAGTAAAAGGCAATCTAACCTATGTTTATCTAAGTCTAAACTAGATGGCAAAGGTTGGTGCAAGAGAGAGATTAAGATAGATAAGTGTTCCATCCCTAGAGTCTAGGATCACAAAGATATGCATCTATTACATGAAAAGAGGTGTTGCCTTCTCTAGCTTCACAGCGGTTATGTAGTCGCTAGGCCTTTTCCCTTCTCTCGCACTGTCACTACGCGAAGGTAATCGACCACTTCGCTAACGCATCTATATCTAAGCATCCATAGGGTTTGGCTAACCACCACGATTACCACAAACCCTACTAAGATCACATGTTGTACATACATATGTAAATAAAGCATTTGCAAAGACATAAACCATGAAGCATTGATAGGCATAAGGTTCAAGTAGCGATTACATAGCAAGGACCCATAAAACCCTAGGGATGAACGGAGGCATTACCCCATCATCTTACATAGATTGAAGCACATAGGGGTGATGGAGACTCCGGAGAATGTCGTCGATGAAGATGGTGGTGAGGAGGATTGGGAACACCCCTAGGCCGACGGCTTGGAGTCCTCCTCTTGCTTCCTTCCCTCCGCCGGTGTTGATCCTTGTGATGAACTCATCTAACTCTATCCCTCATCTTGTGGCGGCGGCTTTCTGGTGAATGGGCATCGGTAGAATGATTAGATGCGGCGACCGTCGGAGGCAGAGACTATTTATGCACCGAGGAAACCCTAGTCCAAAGGGGAACCCGAACCGACGCAAAAAAAGGGCTAGGCCGGTCGGCCTAGGCCAGCCGGCCTAGGGCCTTTTTGGCCCGGTTCGGGCCCATCTTTCGCGGGCGAGCTTCTTGCAATTTTGACTTTTTGCCCTTCAGGATGTGTGGCCTTTTGGTGTCTTTATCCTCGTGAATAGATAGGGGGTCTTGTCGTATGAACTCCGGTCTTTTCGTCTTGGTCCTCGGGAGTGTTTTGCCATAGCACCTAAGTCCTTGCCACCTTTGGGAGTGAATTTACCTTGCACTTGAACACGAACGGAACTCCTTGTTTGTCCATTTGAACTTGATGTGTCTCCTTCACCTTAGTCCATGTTTTCTTACAAACACATTATACTTCAAAATGCACATGCAAAGATGAACTTATTATATCATTAGTGTGCCTAGTGGCGGGTTAGTTCCATAACAAAGCTCAAACCATAGTGTAACACGTGCTCTAGGTTGACAGAAAATGACCGCCAACATCCCCCCATGCTTAGATCTTGCTCGTCCTCGAGCAAGTTGCTCACAAAATTATTCATCCATGGAGTGTGCTTCGCCAAATCTTTCCTTACAAGTTAGTCAATCCTTCATCTTTAATATAAGAAACATGAGACAAAGATCACAATGAAAAAATGGGTGTTTAGAAATTTACCAATTCAAGACTTACCCCACAACTCATACCTTTCACTAGAGATCCTCAACTTCAACCATACTTACTTTCTTACTTCCATTGGAGGGTTTTCATGGGTTTTCAATATAAAATTCCTGCATTAAGTATTAGACAAAGTACTTCTCCAAGTTCTCACATGTCGCTCATTTATAGTGGCTATCCTAGATAATTCATAAACTCTCACCTCCCATAAGTCTCTCATTCATAATATAAGGTGGAGCTATAGGTATGGCTAGTAAAGTTAGCACAAGTATTATCAAGCTAAGAAAATCCTCTAGTGGTCATTCACCTTCTGAGCCAATGATCATGAGAATTAAACCATAATGTAAGGGTATCAAGGATGAGAAGATTTAGAATGGTGGACATGTGCAAAGGGAAAAAGAATAATGACTTCAAGGCACTAATGATGTCCTCGATGTCGGATTGCACATGGTTGGAATATTGAAGATTCGTTCTCAACATCGACGCATCCTTCCTTGCACTTTTCTTGATCTTCATTTGATTCATCATCCCTCAATATATCTTCTTTGCTTTGCCTTGAATTCCTCCTTTTTATCCTTTCTTCCTTTTTTTATTTTCTTTCTTCTCTTTTTTTCTATTCTCTTTTCTTGACATCTTGATCTCTTTTCGAAGCCTTTCGCTCATCTCTTTGACATGAATCACAATCTGAATTTTAAATAAATCCTTGCCTAAAAACGGAACGAATCCTCGGGCATAGGTTGTGTTCAAGGAATAAGATAATAAAAAATGTCTATGGTTTGGGTATGGAATCCAGTGATATACGGGGCATTCATTGTGAAGTTCCCGTTACCGAATGTATGACGAGGCTAGCAATAAAAGATATAACATCAAGGACATGATCATTGCTCGAAATTAGATCTCCCAAGACAGAAAAGTCCTAACCCAATTCATCATGCTAACAACACTTATGGTGGAGGATATATATAATGTAGGCTTTGTATAGGATAAACTTATCTCTCAACTTGGAGAAAGAAATTGCTAACCTTTATTGCGAGGGTTTTTTCATAATTTTTCAAAAATAAACTCCTCCAATTTTAGTATTAATCATAGCATAGTCAAGGTGAGGTCCTAGATCAAAGTTGAGTATGGAAACTTCCAAAGGCAAACTTCCACTAAGCACCACGTAAACAATTATTCACAGTGCTCAAGCTCAAATAATAAAGATAAAAGAAAAAACTAACAAGTAAAAACAAGAAAATAACTTGCACGAGCTAGCTCCCCCCATGCTCGGATCATACGACGTCCTCGTCGTAATTTTACAAAAAGTATAAGAGGGGGAAATCAACCACTACTCCGAGGTGAACACATGGTCATGCTTATTATTAAAAACTAAAAGAAATCTAGGTTGTCCTCCTAGTAGCCATGTTATTATTGAAAGAGAAAAACAAAAGTTGCACTGAGTTGAGGTTGAAGGCATACTTACAAGCATTTGTGTTCGGAAAAGAGAAAGTCCATGGAGGTGTTACCATCTTTTGTAGTTCTTTGTGGTCTTCTCCCAACATCTTCATCTATTGATTGTGACTTTACTTTTGTCTTGATTTTCCAATGCTCCTAAACTTCTGAATTTGATCATGTAAGCTTCATGGAACCAATGGTCGCTCTTCTCTTCAAAGTTGTCATCACCATCTCCTCTTTCTTGTTCTCATCATCTTCTTGCTGTCTCTTCTTCATGGATTTTCCCTCTGTCCAGAATAGAACATATATCGAAATATAGATTTGTTGAAAAGTTTATGAAATTACCTTTCCAATATGTGGTCATTCATCGAAACCAGAGTTCAAACAAGGGAGTTATGTCCGTTTTACTTTAGCGCTGCGTGCTGTCCAGAACTGATTTCAGGACGTGCGACGTTCGATGACACTGGTGGAAAAATGACCTTTGATCCCAAGCATTTGTCCCGGTTCAACTTTGGAGCCGGGACAAATGCTATTGGGGCGACGTGGCCTCGGAAGGCTGTTTGCGCCCCCCCCCGCCCCCCCTTTAGTCTCGGGTGGTAATACCACCCGGGACTAAATGCCTGGCGTCCAACGGCTCTGAGCCGCAATTATTGGCGCCGGACTTTAGTCCCGGGTGGTATTACGACCCGAGACTAAAGGGTGAGCCTTTCGTCTCGGGTCGTAACACCACCCGGGACTAAAGTTTTTGTCTCGGGTGGTATTACCAACCGGGACTAAAGGGTGCGCCTATATATCCCTGCCGCCCTTCTTCTTCCTCTGCCCGAGCTAACATTCACCCGAGAGCTTAAGTTCTTCTCCTAGGGAGGTGATGTCCAATTTTTTCGTCATCAATTTGTGAAGATTTCTCTCCTCCAAAGTGTTGCTAAGGTTTGATTCTTCATCCTTCCTTCATTTGTTATGATTAAATTTCGTTTTTATGGTTAGAAATGGAGAAAATATGGATTTAGATTTTTAGGTGGTAGGAGGAGCTAAGAGATGATGTTTTCAGATGTTTTAGATTTAGCTAACATTGTATTTAGTTTCACATATTTTTTAAGCATAGTTTCACATAGGGATTTATCCTCTAATTTTATAGTTTTTGCTATAGAGATAATTGATTTTAATTTTTAGATGAGAGATGCATTTAATTTTACATTTAGCTTAATTTCTTAGAAGTTAGTTTATTTAAAAAAATGGTCATTACCAAACGAAAATATACTACCTACCTATTTAATTCATTTTTGTTAAGTATTTCTTGTTTTTATTTAGAATACATTTAGGCATTCTCTTATTTTTTTTTCTTTTTTCCATATATACAGTCGGTTGGACGTTCTGTACCAGTAGCCTTACATCCTAGCTAGCTACAGTCCGACATCACCGACGAGCTGGGGCTATACGTGGCTCGGTGATGTCGGGCTGTAGCTAGGTAGGAGATGCAGGGCTGTAGCTTGGCGATGTAGAGAACTGTAAGTGGGAGAGCGAGGTGCGTGTATATGATGGTGAGGTGAGGTTGTACTTCCTAAATGATCAGGGTGATTAGAAAAGGTATAGTACAGAGTTATGTCGCCTCCGGGCTCACTGCACCTGAACGAGCTCTTGCACTTATCTGTTTAGTTATTAGAAAATGATAAAATGGGTCTTATATATTTTGTTTTTATATAGATTAAATTTAAGCATTCTCTTATTTTCCTGCAGAGATTGTAATAGTTTTGGAAAACTATGGCAAGCTATTCTGGTCACGGTGGTCACCGTGGCGGTCGCCGTGATGAACGACCACCTTATGCTTGTCGTCCAGGCATACACTTCACCCGTGGTGTGATTGACTTACCTACTGGTGATCGAAGCCAGGGATCTCGTCCCAACATAGTAATATTGTTTCCTTGTATAAATTTGATGTTTACGTACTATACACAGATAATAATATTATTTTCATACAATGCAGGTTCTCAATCATTTGCAGTGGCTCGCACATGTTGTTGAAAATTTAGGTGGTACCCCTCCTGTTACACAATGTGCCATTGTCGGTCCAAACAATTGCATACAATTAAAAATCTCGTTTGACATACTTGTTTGAGGACAAATTCGCTCCTCGCTGTCTTCAGAACCCATCCAAATGGTCTCAATTGTTGGGTGGGGTACCCCTGCCCTGGTTAGGAGGACTTATGAAAGGACTGTTGTGCAGGCATGCTTAGAACAACTTTACGCTAATGGGTACTTTGTGCCGGATTACTCTTATTTTCTAATCAAGGCACTCGAGGAGGGAGGAAGTGTGACCACGACCGCAGAGAGACTTTGTCAGCTGAATGAACAAGACATAGTATGGAGCATCATTTATTGTTATTTTAATCTTCTTATTTAACATTTTTTATGAGTCGTGATAACATTATTCTTAACTGTAGGATATGTTTGGTCAAACCTTTGCGGCAAAGAGCTTTCATGCAATTCTAGAGCAAGTGTTGGATGTTGTGGGATTTTCTTACGCAGATTCAAATCCTACACTTACAAGAGGCTCGAAGTATCAGGCAAATCTTTCATTTTTCAGGCCATGTCAGTTTTCGTCTCCACTATTTGAAATTTGTGGATGTCCGTGTGACCGTTATTGTGAAGCGATGGAGAGTGCACTGATCCATTCTCTGGCATATATCGATGAAGTTCTCGACTTCAAGATCGGAGACTTCAACTATATGAACTATCTAAGGAAGAAGAATGAAGTATGAAATGTGTGTCGTGCATTGATGCACCCCTCTACCTTTGTTAAGACCGTACCTTAAGTATTCATGTATGAACTTTTTATGTTTGTAAGACCTTAATTAAGTATTGATGTATGAACTTTTTTATATTTTTTGTTAAGACATTAAGTATTGATGTTAGGCTAGTGACTAATTTATTGGAAACCTTAATATTAGGGTTCTCACCTCCAAAGTATTGATTAAGCCTTAATATTAGCCTTTATCACAAATTTTGGAGACCTTAATATATATTAAACTAAAAAAACAACAGGGTCATTGGGGGGGCGACCCTTTAGTCTCGGTTGGTAAACCAACCCGGGACTAAAGGCCAGCCCTCCACGGCCGCAATGATTGGGGTCGGCCTTTAGTCCCGGGTGGTAAACCAACCCGGGACTAAAGGGTAGGGGGCCGGCCTTCAGAGGCCTTTTGTCCCGGTTGGTAAAACCAACCGGGACAAAAGGCACCCTTTTGTCCTGGTTGGTTTTACCAACCGGGACAAAAGGCCGCCCCTATACAAAATCGACAACACGCACCCTTCTTCTTCCCTGCCCGACCATTTTTCACCGAGAGCTCAAAGCAGCAAGCTCCTCTCCATGGCGCCTCAAACCTAGGGAGGTGCTGCCCAAATTTTTCCTCATCAATTTGTGGAGTTTTCTCACCTCCAAGGTGTTGCTAAGGTATTATTCTTCATCCTCCATTCATTTGTTGTGTTTAAATTTTATTTTATGATTTAGAGAAGGAGAAAATAGAAATTTTGATTTAAGAGCTAAGAGATGAGGTTTTTAGTACACTTTAGATTTAGTAATAAGTAGTTATCATTTGTTATGATAATCTTCTGTCATTCATTTGTACTATGATTTTTTGTTTTTATATAAATTTTACTTTTAGCTCGCTTTATTTAATATTAGAGAAAATAGAATTTATTAATTTAGTTATTAGAAAATGAGACCTAGGGATAGTGTATATTTTTTATACTTAAAATTTATGCCACAATTAAGAAAATAGAAAATTTGATTTAAGAGCTAAGAGATGTAGTTTTTATATTAGTATACTTTAGATTTGGTAATAAGTAGTTTTGATTTGTTATGATTATCTTCTTTCATTCATTTGTACTAAGATTTGTTTTGTTTTTATATAAATTTTACTTTTAGCTAGCTATATTTAATATTAGAGAAAATAGAATTTATTAATTTAGTTATTAGAAAATGATACCTAGGGATAGTGTTGTAGAATTAACATGGATATTTTTCACTTAATATGATGCAGATGAACCGACAATGGATGTACAACACCGACAGACGGTCAGCGGAGTACATTACCTGCATGCATGGTTTTCTCGAAGTGGCGAAAAAACAAGGATGTGAGTGGGTTCATGTGTTGTCCATGCTCCGATTGCAGAAACGAAAGAGACTACCATGACCCGGGCACACTTCACCTCCACTTGTTGAAATACGGATTCATGCCGAACTATGTGGTTTGGACCAAGCACGGTGAAAGAGGGGTTGTGATGGAAGACGACAAAGAAGAGGAGGGTATTCCGGACTGGGCCGCAGGTCAAGCTTTTGCAGATACTTTAATGGAAGATGCTGACGAAGAAGAGTTACCAGCACATGTTGACGGGCCTGCTGATGATCTCGGACAGGTTCTACAGGATGCACATAGGGACTGTGAAAACGAAAAAGAAAAGGCAAAGTTCCAATGTATGATCGAAGATCACATAAAACTGTTATACCCAGATTGCAAGCCAGGTCACAAAAAGCTTGGTACTACACTAGAAATGCTGCAATGGAAGGCAAAACATGGTGTGTCTGATAAGGCATTTGAAGGGATGCTAAAAATTGTGAAGGACAAGCTTCCGGAGAACAATGAATTACCGTCCACCACATATGAAGCAAAAAAGACTGTGTGCCCTCATGGGTTGGAGGTACAGAAGTTCCATGCATGCCCTAATGATTGCATCCTATATCGGGGTAAGGATTATGAGAATTTGGATGCTTGTCCTGTGTGCAAAGTGCTACATTATAAGATCCGGCGAGATGAAGATGCTGGTGATCTCCAGGGGCACCGTGACAAGACGAAGAAAGTTCCAGCGAAGGTTATGTGGTATTTTCCTATAATACCACGTTTGAAGCGTTTGTTCCGGAACAAAGCACATGCTAAGTTGATGAGATGGCACGCCGAGGAACATAAGCAAGACAACCTGCTGAGACATCCGGCTGATGGGTCTCAATGGAGAAAGATTGATAGAGAATTCAAGACATTTTCTGAGGACGGGGAAAGGAATATAAGGTTTGGTTTAAGTACGGATGGTTGAATCCATTCGGGGAGTTTAGCAGTGGTCATAGCACTTGGCCTGTGACCCTATGCATGTTCAACCTTCCTGGTTGGATGTGCATGAAGCGAAAGTTCATTATGATGCCGGTGCTCATCCAAGGTCCAAAACAACCCGGCAACGACATTGATGTGTACCTAAGACCATTGGTCGATGAACTATTACTGCTATGGCGGGAAGAGGGCGTACGTGTGTGGGATGAGGATAGGTAAGAGAACTTCGATCTACGAGCATTGTTGTTCATAACCATCAATGATTGGCCTGCCCTAAGTAACCTTTCTGGGCACACAAACAAGGGATATCGGGCATGCACGCACTGTTTACATAGAACACAAGGTATTCATCTCAAAAACTGTAAGAAGGTCGTGTATAATGGTCACCGTTGTTTCCTTCCAACTAATCACCCCTTACGGAAGAAAGGGATGCATTGGAAAGGGAAGGGTGACCATCGTACGAAGCCACCCCATTTTAATGGAGATGCCGTATTTGAGATGGTAAATGATCTAAGGGTAGTCTTTGGAAAGGGTGCCGGTAGTGAACCTGTTCCAACTGACGCCAACGGGCGTGCACCAATGTGGAAGAAGAAATCTATATTTTGGGAGCTACCTTATTGGCGTAGCCTTGAGGTCCGACACGCAATTGACGTGATGCACCTTACGAAGAATCTTTGCGTGAATGTGCTAGGCTTCATGGGTTGTTACGGTAACCCGAAGGATACCAACGAAGCACGAGAGGACCTGAAAGAATTTCATAAGATTCCCAGTTCCGCGGGAGGGTGATGATGAAACTGATCCGGAAGAGGATGATGATGATGTTGATTACTATGGTCCTGCTAGTTACACTCTCACCAAGAAAGAGAAGGAAAGCGTGTTTGATTGCCTGGACAGTATTAAGGTTCCGTCTGGCTACTCGTCGAATTTAAAGGGGATCATAAATATGAAAGAGAAGAAGTTCACAAATCTAAAGGCCCACGACTGTCACATGTTGATGACACAGTTGCTTCCAGTTGCGTTGAGGGGTGTGTCTATCAGAGAATGTACGATTACTGGTCGTAAAGCTTTGTGCATTTCTCAATGCAATTTCACAGAAGGCAATCGATCCAGCCAAGCTAGGAAAGCTACAGAATGATGCGGTTCAATGTCTTGTCGGCTTTGAGTTGGCATTTCCACCTTCCTTCCTTGATGTTATGACGCACCTCCTGGTACACCTTGTGAAAGAAATTACTATTCTCGGTCCAGTATACCTTCACAACATGTGGCCTTTTGAGAGGTTCATGTCGATCCTCAAGAAATATGTTCTTAACTGTGCCCGTCCAGAAGGAAGCATTGCTAAGGGATATGGAACTAAGGAGGTCATTGAGTTTTGTGTTGATTTTGTCGACACAATTGACTCAATTGGGCTTCCAGTATCACGACACGAGGGGAGGCTACAGGGAAAGGGTACCATCGGAAGGAAATCAAGTTTGAGCAATAATACTGATTTGTTCCATAAAGCACACCTAACAGTCCTGCAACAATAATCACTAGTGACTCCGTATAGGACGGAACACGAGCAGATTATTGCTTCTCAAAATCCAACCAAATCCCCAGTCTGGATTGCACGCCGTCACTTGGAAACATTTCCCTCATGGTTGAGTGAACTACTCATCGGAAACTCAACGATTGATCCACAACTAGCTTTGTTAGCCAGGGGACCTTGTAGCGCAATTACAAGATTTCAAGCTTACGATATGAATGGTTACAATTTTTACACGAGAGCTCAAGATCGCAAAAGCACAAACCAAAATAGTGGTGTCCGTATGGACGTCATCGGAAAAGATGGGGGCAAGACCTGCTATTATGGTATCATAGAAGAGATATGGGAGCTTGAGTACGGAGCGATGAATGTCCCTCTGTTTTTTGCCAATGGGTAAACCTGAATGGCGTAAAGAAAGATGAATATGGAATGACAATAGTGGACCTTACCAAGATTGGGTTCAAAGATGATCCATTCGTGCTTGCCAAAGATGTGCATCAGGTTTTCTATGTCAAGGATATGACTAGCATACCGAAGAATAAAAATCCCCAAGAAGCAGGACCACAAGAGGCAAAGCGTCACATAGTTCTTCCAGGTAAAAGAGTAATCGTGGGAGTCGAGGACAAAACAGATCAATCCTATGATTATGATCAGTTTGATGGCATGCCTCCGTTCGCTGTCAAAGTTGACCCAAGCATATTCCTTTGATGTGAAGAGACACCGTACTTACGTGCTTGAGATTAATGTCGTCCTGTAATGATTATTGTTCAATCAATTTTGTAATGCTAATTTGATCTACTCTGTTATTGCAATGGTCTCAAACTTATGCTAATGTGTTGTATTTTGGTCCCAAATGTTTCGGAATGCTTGCATATGTCTTGTGAGAATGAACGAACCACCAAGTTTGAGATTTTTTGAATAAATTCAATATTTATTTCGATTTAATTGAATTTCAGTTGTGATACACATCAATATTGCAAATGAAAATTGAAATTGAATATTTCAAACTGTAAAACATATTTTTGCAAAGCAAATTACAGCTCTTTAGATTTTTCTAAATTTGTTTATTATTTCTTCAGTTTAATTGAATTTAAGTGGTGATGCACATCAATATTACAAATGAAAATTGAAAGTGAATGTTTCAAACTCTAAAATATATTGTCTCATAGCAAAGTAGACTTTATTAGATCCTAACTAAATATAATTTTGCATGGCTGAAATAGTAAAAGTCGACTTTCTCACATACCTTCTCATTGTCGCGAAGCCATGGACCTTCATGTAAGAAATAAAGGTTCCCATGCAGCTTTAATCCACTTCCCATGTTGTACTTGATTACTTATAGAAGACTTGCCCAAGCTATCTAACCATCATCACTTTCTCCTTCTTTGTCGCCCTTTGGTGCTGCCGTCTCTTCACGAATTTTTCTTTAATGTACAGAACAGAAAGTGTACCAAAACTTTACTCCATTGCATATTGCACAAAATTTCCTTTCCAACAAGTCTTTATTTGCCCAAATCGGACTCTGGACAAGAAAGTTATGCCCATTTTACTCCGGCGATGCAATCTGTCCCGAGCTGTTTTCAGCACGCGCATCGCTCAATGTTTTCACCATAACTCCTTGCACGAGTCTTCAAACTCATTGGTCCTTTGATGTGTTGGAATGGAAACTTGATGGAGCTTCTGAATATCTCATTTTATTCATTTGTACACCTCTGAACAAGCTCACAAATTGATGAAGACAACAACATTCATTGCAGGATTTGGAGAGGTTGATGATTTATCTTGCAATTCTTTGGGCATGACGTCTCTTCACATTATTGAACCTTGTGTTTCTGCATGGTTAGTGAAAATCGGGCCTTCTCCCGACATGTGCTCTTTTAAGGTCACTAGCTTGACCAAGCGCAAAGCAAGATCGAGATTTATAAAACTTATTGTAAACATAAGCATCGATAATTACAACCACAATTAAATTGTAGCAACATGTCAAGTGTAATTAAAGAAAGCATATGTTTCATGCAAAGCTCTTAGCTCAACACTAGGCAAAGGTTCTTTAGGCATAGAATTAATTGGTTCAAACATAAATATTTCCTCATTATGATTCTCAAGAAATTCTAGCCTATCAACATGATAATCATTAGAGCAAGGCATAGAATTTAAACTATCATTCATACTATTGGTTGAACATAAGGATTTGAATTTATCATCATCAATACCAATAATATCTTGAGATTTCAGTGTGTACCTTGGCCTTAGAGTTTTTCAACAAGAGTGGTCCTTGGTTCATTTAGCGGTGTTGAAGGCAAATCAATCTCAACGAGTGGAGGTGTCTCTTTGTTACCTTCTTGCATCCCCTCCATCTCATCATGTGGAACTTGTAATTAATCAACTATATTTGCATTTGGCTCTTCTTTGAAGTCTTCATTATCACCCAAATCTTCATCTTCAAAGTATTGTGTGTTGCTTTCTTTAATCTCCGTGTACCACATGTCGTCAAGATTGCTTATCGTTGACTCACTCTTTTCTTCATCCGTGGGCACTTCCATGTCTTGATTTGCTAGTGTGTAAGCTTCAATAGCGCACAAGCTATAACCTTGTGGAGAGGGGTCTTCTTGGAGTGTTTGCTTTATGTCATCTTCCTCCCACATATCTTCTAGCTTGAATCCTATTTTCTCGAATTTATCCTTCAAGTCACTAGCTCTTTTCTTTATTTCCCTCATCTCCTTAGCAATAAAATCTTCTTCTCGAATTGGTGCGCATGTTGTTGTGTAGATGAGACTTTTTGGCTTATCATGGTTGTGCTCTTCTCTTCCTTCATCATAAATCTCTGAGATCTCAAGTTGGTCGATCCATCCTTCATCTTCTTCTTCAAATATCTTTTGGATCGACTCTCCACTCATCTCTTGATAAAAAATGTTTTCAATTCTTTTGGCGACACGTCGGTATTCCTCCTTCCTTCGATGGTTGATTAGGGGGGCAAAATCAACTTGAATCCAATCGGATTGATTGAATTCCTCCAATGCTCTAGCATTCCCCATACTTCGGCCTACATTCATGTTAGTTTCAACAATCTTAATATCCGAAATGACTTTGCTTACCTTAGGAAGTGTTCTTCAATTTCTTGTATGGTCGATTCATCTTCCTTGACCTCTGGTACGTCTTTTTCAAAAATTTCAGCAAGCTTTTCAGGCTTGCTTCTGTCATTTTGCTCCTCCCGACAACGTCTTTGCCAATCTCTTATCAAGGCCACTCCATTGCTGATTTTTTTGTAGGAGTTGGGCGGCCTCCGTGAGTGTTTTCTCCATGAGATCCCCTCCTGCACACATTTGAACATATTCCATGCAACTAGGGGTTAGAGAATAGAAAAAAGGTATGCAATAGTACATCGCCGGAGAATCTGAGTCTTGGCCCTTGTTCAACTAGTTCATTGAAGTGATTCCACGCTTGGTCTATCCCTTCCTCTTCTCCTTCTGTAAAGGTAATCACTTGTCTCCTTATGTGTTGGACCTTGCTTATGGGGAAAAATTTCTCGCAAAATTTTCTCATCAATCGATTCCAATTTCCTCCAACTTCGAAGGACGCAAATGAATGCCACATCTTTGCTTCGACGACAAGTGAGTAGGGAAAGAGATTCCACTTGAACCAATCATCGGGTACTCCTTCTTGTCGTACCGTATTGCATAATGTCATGAAGCGCTTGATGTGTCTAAACGGGTTGTCCGTCTCCACCCCTCTAAAAGGATTTGTTGCCGCCATCTCGATGATCCGAGCCTTGATCCCATACTTCGTCGCTTCGAGTATCGAATCCGACTTTTGTACCTTTATGTCCTCACATCGCGGGCTAGCATAATCCCTATGTGATTTCTTTGGTTCCTCCAAAGGATGTTCGACGAACGCCATCTAGACAACAATAACAAAAACAAAACAAAAGAAAAGTTTCCCTAGAAAACTAGGGTTAGATGTTAGTGATCAACAAAACTAATACAAGATTAAACGTAGCAAACTGGCTTGCTTCCCGGCAACGACGCCAGAAAAAGGGCTTGTTGACGGTTCAAAACTGTGTTGATGTTCACCGCAAAGCACACAGGTGACTTGGTGCCTTTTTCACCAAGGGGGGATCCCCAAGGTTCTTGTCAATCCACGGAGCAAGGGATATACTAGCATTTAGTCTAGCACTAATCTAGTTGATCAAAGCCTTATGAAAGAGATATTAATCTGAAGTAAAAGGCAATCTAACCTATGTTGTCTACGTCGAAACTAGATGGCAAAGTTTGGTGCAAGAGAGAGATTAAGATAGATAAGTGTTCCCTCCCTAGAGTCTAGGATCACAAAGATATGCATCTACTACATGATAAGAGGTGTTGCCTTCTCTAGCTTCACAGCGGTTATGTGGTCGCTAGACCTTTTCCCTTCTCTCGCAATGTCACTACGCGAAGGTAATCGACCACTTCGCTAACACATCTATATCTAAGCATCCATAGGGTTTGGCTAACCACCACGATTACCACAAACCCTACTAAGATCACATGTTGTACATACATATGTAAATAAAGCAGTTGCAGGGACATAGACCATGAAGCATTGATAGGCATAAGGTTCAAGTAGCGATTACATAGCAAGGACCCATAAAACCCTAGGGATGAACGGAGGCATTACCCCATCATCTTACATAGATTGAAGCACATAGGGGTGATGGAGACTCTGGAGAATGTCGTAGATGAAGATGGCGGTGAGGAGGCTTGGGAACACCCCTAGGCCGACGGCTTGAAGTCCTCCTCTTGCTTCCTTCCCTCCGCCGACGTTGATCCTTGTGACGAACTCATCTAACTCTATCCCTCATCTTGCGGCGGCGGCTTTCTGGTGAATGGGCGTCAGTAGAATGATTGGATGCGGCGGCCGTCGGAGGCAGAGACTATTGATGCACTGAGGAAACCCTAGTCTAAAGGGGAATCCGAACCGACGCAAAAAAGGGCTAGGCCGGTCGGCCTAGGCCGGCCGGCCTAGGGCCTTTTTGGCCCGGTTCGGGCCCATCTTTCGCGGGCGAGCTTCTCTTGCAATTTTGACTTTTTGCCCTTCAGGATGTGTGGCGTTTTGGTGTCTTTATCCTCGTGAATAGATAGGGGGTCTTGTCGTATGAAGTCCAGTCTTTTCGTCTTGGTCCTCGGGAGTGTTTCGTCGTAGCACCTAAGTCCTTGCCACCTTTGGGAGTGAATTTACCTTGCACTTGAACACGAACGGAACTCCTTGTTTGTCCATTTGAACTTGATGTGTCTCCTTCACCTTAGTCCATGTTTTCCTACAAACACATTATACTTAAAAATGCACTTGCAAAGATGAACTTGTTATATCATTAGTGTGCCTAGTGGCGGGTTAGTTCCATAACAAAGCTCAAACCATAGTGTAACACGTGCTCTAGGTTGACAGAAATCGACCGCCAACATCCCCCCATGCTTAGATCTTGCTCGTCCTCGAGCAAGTTGCTCACAAAATTATTCATCCATGGAGTGTGCTTCGCCAAATCTTTCCTTACAAGTTAATTAATCCTTCATCTTTAATATAAGAAACATGAGACAAATGTCACAATGAAAACATGGGCGTTTAGAAATTTACCAATTCAAGACTTACCCCACAACTCATACCTTTCACTAGAGATCCTCAACTTCAACCATACTTACTTTCCTACTTCCATTGGAGGGTTTTCATGGGTTTTCAAAATAAAATTCCTGCATTAATTATTAGACAAAGTACTTCTCCAAGTTCTCACATGTCGCTCATTTATAGTGGCTATCCTAGATAATTCATAAACTCTCACCTCCCATAAGTCTCTCATTCATAATATAAGGTGGAGCTATAGGTATGGCTAGTGAAGTTAGCACAAGTATTATCAAGCTAAGAAAATCCTCTAGTGGTCGTTCACCTTACGAGCCAATGATCATGAGAATTAAAACATAATGTAAGGGTATCAAGGATGAGAAGATTTAGTGTTGACGTTTGATTATCGTTGCAAAGTTCGTTTGGACTTGCAAGCGGACAAATCCCTCGTCGTAGTCAAGGGACCCTTCTTCCCTTGAGTGGTGATCCCAAGGTATCGAATTCGTGGAACAATGTGCAACGCAAGATCAATCCAATAAAGCGAGAAAGCACTTTGATCTAAAGAGGTTTCAAATGCATCTAATCTACTAAAACATGAAAGGTAGCGAGATAAAGCAAGAGGTAATCGATCTAGAGAGTCTAGATCGTGCCTTTGTCGTAGTTCCAAGCGAGAGATGAAGATAGCAATAAGAATCTCATAAAAAGCATGTGGCTTCTGGTCCAATCCTCGAAGGCACCTACCGTACACGTGATCGACATCCTGTCACGATGCCCCCGCTTCTTGTGTAGGTGAACCTAAGAGCACGCTCACAAGGAACATGTTGAAAACACTTGGTAGATCGGGTATGCACCTCTAGCCACCGCGGCTACAAGAACACCCTAGGCGATCTATCTTAAGTATAGATCGAGGAAGAAGCAAAACCAAGAGAAGACAAAACCAAAGAGGAAGCACTCGATTGCTAGTTATCGGATTCATTGAAACTCCATCATAAGTGTATACATGAATAAGATTCAACTAGGATCCTACCTTGATCTTGATTCAAGCCTCCGGAACTCTGACGTGGTCTTCCATGCAAGGTTCCCACACCGGCTAGGTGAACCCTAGACGACTATCAAGATCCTCCTCTCCGAGATGGCGTCCCTCAAGCTCCTTTGCTCCTTGGCGGCGGATGACGAATGACTTGATGGTTGGGACTTCGCACGGGGACAATAAATAGCCCAAAGAGGTGCTAGGTCAAAGGGGGAGGCGAACAGGGCCCAGAATGGGCTGGGCCGGCCGGCCTGGGCTCATTCTGGCCCGGTTCGTCCCTGCTTTTCTTCCAGATGCTTCTCGTGACTTCCTGAGTTTTTTCCGAGTTGCATGTGGGCCCTTGACGTCATTTTCCTCGCGATTTAGATAAGGGTGCTTTGCGTATGAACTCCCGCATCTTCCATCTAGGTTTTCCGCACTTCTTTGCTTCACACTTTAGTCCTTGGTTCATTTGGAGTCATGTTCATCTTGTATCTTGACTTGTCCCAGGGTCTGTAATCACCTTGTAAATCCCTTGATGAACTTTACCGGGAAGTCCTTATTTAAGCTCTTGATTCTTGTGTAAACAATAAACTCCAAAAACCATGCACGAGTGCGAACATAACATATAATGGGGGTTAGGATCGTTAGTGTGAATATCAAATTAATACCAACATAGAAGGTAAACAAGTGGCTAGGTTGACGGAAATCGACCGCCAACATTTAGAATGGTGGACATGTGCAAAGGGAAAAAGAATAATGACTTCAAGGCACTAATGTTGTCCTCGATGTCGGATTGCACATGGTTGGAATATTGAAGATTCGTTTTCAACATCGACGCATCCTTCCTTGCACTTCTCTTGATCTTCATTTGATTCATCATCCCTCAATATATCTTCTTTGCTTTGCCTTGAACTCTAGACTATACTAGCACTTCCTTGGCAACCCCCCATGCTTAGATGTTTGCTCGTCCTCGGGCAAAAGAGGTGATACATATGCCAAGGTGAGAATTGAAGCTCTCATATTTTCTTAGAGAGAGATACTCAAAAAATCTTCTAGGGATCCTTTTGGAAGTCTCCCTTACTCACTTGAAGCACCTTCCTTGTAATCTTCCTCAAAGTATTTATCCATACTCATATATTGGGTTGTGGTCAAGGAGGTGAACAAAAAAAGATATGTCTGGGTCTTGTGGTTGGATATCCGGCGAGGTTTGCAAAATTCCCAATGTGGAAACTCACAATGCACGGATAGAAGAGGCTAGCATAAAGAACGATACGCAAAAACGGAATGACCAGCTTCTTAGTCTCGGGCCAGAGAAATCAGGCCTTGAATCAAGGCACCCAAAAAAAATAAATCTTGTATATGCTAATGTTTTGCACTCAAGTAAATTTAGGCTTTGGATGGATAGAGCAAAAGGCAAGCGGTACTCATGACAAGGTTAGCATAACTTTTTGAGAATAAAAAGGTTCTTTGATTCATTCAAAGTTGAGAGCAATGAAAAAGAACTATGTGACTTGAGTTATCATAACCTCCACACAAGATTAGGCTAGCATTTAATTAAATTTCAGATTCATATTGAAAGAGAGCACTAGCTTAAACATGCATAAATCAAGCATAAGATCGAGCAAAGCGGCAATGATCATCACATATCAACATGGTACAATTTTCCATCCATATTAAGATCATAAAAATAACGGTGAAACTTATTCGTGATGAAGGAAAACAAAAACTACTACTACCACACACATGCTGAAAATAAATAAAAACTGAAAATGCTACGCACACAATTTGCACACAAACTGAAAAATAAAGGAAAGGAGAAGTAAAAATTAAACCAAACTTGAAAGCATTATTTCTTCTTCCTTCCTTCAGTCTTCCTCCAATGGTTGATCCTCCGTCTTTATGATGAGAGCAAGCTTGGAGCGTCTCGGAGTATGATGGTGTAGAGATCGAACATGTGGATCCTCCGTGTGCTCTTGCGGTTCGGTGTACCGCATGGATGAGCTTCGTGTATTCTTCATGCCTTCAAGGAGCAGCGTGTCGCTCCTCGGTGGTGCCACGTCCTCCTCCATGCTTCGCGGGGACTCGGAGATAGAGTGCCTCCGCGAAGAGCTTGCCAGCGGCACCCTTGACGGTGATCATGTCTTCCTTCCGAGGGCGGCGTTCATGGCTTTCCTTATCATGCCTTGCTGCACAAACTCACAAACAACCTCCCCGGGGGTTTCTTGCCAGTGGAAATACACACAAAGAAAGTATATGGATTGACAAGAATTGTAATGATCATTCAGGAATTTTTATAGAAGGAAGTGAGGCACAAATTTTTATGGGTGGTTTCTGGAACTTCTGGGATATGAACTCAAGAACACGAACTAGCAAATGGATGAACTACTTACCAAACAAAGGGGAGTCTTGGGGGCTGATTGGAAGGGGCAGGCCGGCCGGCCTAGGCCGATCGGCCTAGGGGGCCTCCTCCTCTTCCTTGCTCCAATTTTCTCTGAGGTACTTCCTTTTTCCTTGTTATCCTGTGTACTCGTGTTCCACAAGAATCCATCTCTTAAACCTTCTCGGTCAGTCCTTTGTTTCGAATTATGAGATCAACGCCTCCCTCTTTTACTTTGTGTTAGTTCTTGTCTTCCATGCTTTATGTGCTTTCACTTATTTCCTGCAAAACAAAGTTATTGCTGCCCCCCATGCTTGTCCTTTATATGTGCCCAAGATGCTTTGATGATAAGACCTTCTTGTGATGCATCATGGAGCACAAAGCAAGCAAACTCAAAATCTTCTCTTCAATCATGCTTTGACGCTAATCACTCCTCTAAATCAAAAATTAACTCAGAGGTAGCAATGAGTCCAAATGTATCCTTAGAGGAGCTTTTAGGCATCAAAAACATTTGTAAGTCGAAAACTTTCCGACTACATTTATTTTGGTTGCACCGGGATCATTTGCTTTCATTAATTGATAGCAAGGTCCTCCGGCTTGACCGTGGGGGTATGGGTTTAGGTTCTAGTTTTGGCCAAATATGAGAGAGAGATTTTGAACAAATAAAAACAATGGGGATTAGAAAAATTCTAAATCTAGAGAAACCGGTGAATGTTAAGTTGAATGAAACCAAAAATCGAATTACCTAGGTTCACGCGAGTCCTACCATGCGTCAAAGGTTAAAAATCATTAGGGAACATAGCAAGGCTCTACTCGTGTGTTTTTAACATGTAAAACAAGCCAACCTTAACATCATGGAGAGGATGAAAGGCTCGGATAGGATCTGAATTTTTGGTTCTAGCTTCTAAAAAAGAGGCAAATAAATCATGGGATGGCTTATGTCATTGGTTTAAGATCAAAAAATCCAAATAAAATGACTGAGCAAATAAAATGGTCTCCAAAACTTGTTCAACCACTTAAGAGTTTATAAAATGTCTTGCATAGCAAATTCTAAGACTCACTTACTTGAAACTCGAAAATCTTCCGGGTTGCCCTCCCGGCAGCCTTTATTCTTGATCGGGTTGTCCTCCCGGTAGCTTATTCTTGACTCAACGAACGGGTTGCCTCCCGCCTAGCACTTCATTTAAAGTCCATAGCTAGACTTCTTCTCTTCTTCACTTCCGATCAATGCTCTTTGCGGGCATTGCAATCTTGGGTACCCACTTCTGCACTATCTTTGGCTTGGGTGCAGGCTTTTTCTTCGGCTTAGTCATTTTTTGGTCTTCACAAGCTGGCTTTCTCTTTTGGTCTTGACGGATGCAACATCTCCCTTGATTCTTCGCTCCCATACCAATGCGACGGTGAGGTGGAACATATTTAGCGTTAATAATGTTGCGTACCTCGAAACATGGTCGAAATTTGAATGCACTCTCGCCGTTGATGTCAATCTTGATCTCCTTCTTGCCAACATCGATTGTCACTCTGATGGTATTAAGGAACAACCTCCCAAAGAGCGGCGGCTTCTCCCTTTCTCCCATATTGAGCATAAAATCCACGGGGATGAAGTGATCTTCAACTTTTAAGGGTACATCTTCGGTGATTCCCATGGGATAGCGAATAGAGTTGTCTCCCAACTCTAGACTCATGGCAGCGGGCTCTAGCCTTGGTAAGCATAGTCTCTTGAACACCTCTCTTGGCGTGGCTCCCATACTTGCTCCAAGGTCACATAACATCTTCTTGAACTTGAATGAGCCAATGGAACATGAGACGATCGAACATCCGGGGCCTCTTTGTTTCTTGGGTCCTTGATATGCAATAATGGCACCGCATTCCTCGGACATCTTGATGTGATCTTCCCCGAGTGTCGCCACCTCATACTTGTCGCTAAGTATGTTATTGAAGTAGCGTGGCTTTGATGAAGGCATCTCCACTCTTCCTCTATTACCCATTAGGCACCCAACAAGTTGCTTCAATTGCGCTTCTAGCATCTTCATTGTGTTGAGCACTTGATGGTTAGAACTTTCGACCTCCATCACTCTCCCGTCTATATCCTCTAATATTTTGTTAATGACCTTGAACTTGGTGATGGTGTCCTTGTTGATCCTTGCTTGCTCGTCCATGAAGTCCTTCAATTGTACACGAAGAGGAACCGGATTTTGAATGGGCGAGCTTGCATTCAATTGAGGTTTACCTTGCCCGTAGCGGAAGTTTGGTGATTCTTCTTTCTTCGTGTGGTTGAGCACCTTCGCTTCCTCCGGACAACCTCCTTGGACATGGTTGTACTCCCCACACCTCTCACATGTGGATCTTGCCTTGGCGGCCTCCATAGCTTTTATCTTTTCTATCTCTATCTTCTCCACCCTATCCATAAGTGAACCGACTTGCCATACAAGGAATTCGGCTTGCCTGTATTCATCGAAGCGCTCCAAAGCTTCCACAATTGTCTCCGTGGGAGATTGAACAAATGTTTCAACCTTGTCGCGCAAACTTTGAATTTTCACCGGTGAACAAAATCTCTTTATAAAGGCCCTCATCAATGCGTCCCAACTTAATTTCCTTGCCGATAGAGTGTGGAACCAATCCAAAGCTTTTTCGAGTATTGAAAACCCAAAAAGCCTTGCCCTCAATTGATTTTGAGTCAACCCTTCCACATTGAAAGTTTGACATAGTTGAACGAATGCTTGGACGTGAAGGTTTGGATCCTCTTTACCGGTGAAAGGTGATTCTTGTACTTTGAGGATAGTTGAGACCTTGATCTCGAACAGCCTTATGACATCTTCAAAGTCTAGGATTGGTAGATCCGGGATGCATAGTTCCCCGATCATGCGCTCCGGCTGTGATTCTTCCATGGGTGGCGGTTGAGGTTGATCTCCTTGATGTTTCCTTTGGAGATTCCGACGATCCTTCGGCCTCGGCTATTGGATCTACAAATTCCTTAGCTTGTGTTGCACGTCTCCTTTGCCTGTAAAGTTTTTCTAGATCATCCACAAAAGAAAACTAGGGTTTGTTGGAGAGGTAGCCATCCATCTCCGGTTAGGGTTAGTGATAAACAAAAATCAAAAAGAAGAACTAGGTTTAGTGAAAAACTAGATTAGATTGATTTTTTTGAGGATGATCGAAGTTAGTACATGCAAAAGAAAAACCAAAAGAAAAACTGAAAATTACTTACAAACGTGATACTAGATCGGATCTTGATTGATTGTTCGCCGGCAATGGCACCAGAAAAAGGGGCTTGTTGACGTTTGATTATTGTTGCAAAGTTCGTTTAGACTTGCATGCGGACAAATGCCTCGTCGTAGTCAAGGGACCCTTCTTCCCTTGAGTGGTGATCCCAAGGTATCGAATCTATGGAACAATGTGCAACGTAAGATCGATCCAATAAAGCGAGAAAGCACTTTGTTTAAGAGAGGTTTCAAACGCATCTAATCTACTAAAACATGAGGGGTAGCGAGATAAAGCAAGAGGTAACTGATCTAGAGAGTCTAGACTGTGCCTTTGTCGTAGTTCTAAGCGAGAGATGAAGATAGCAATAAGAATCTCATAAAAAGCATATGGCTTCCGGTCCAACCCTCGAAGGCACCTACCGTACACGTGATCGACATCCTGTCACGATGCCCCGCTTCTTGTGTAGGTGAACCTAGGAGCACGCTCACGAGGAACGTGTTGAAAACACTTGGTAGATCTGGTATGCACCTCTAGCCACCGCGGCTACAAGAGCACCCTAGGCGATCTATCTTAAGTATAGATCAAGGAAGAAGCAAAACCAAGAGAAGAGAAAACCGAAAGGGAAGCACTCGATTGCTAGTTATCGGATCTATTAAAACTTCATCATAAGTGTATACATGAATAAGATCCAACCGGGATCCTACCTTGATCTTGATTCAAGCCTCCGGAACTCCGACGTGGTCTTCCATGTAAGGTTCCCACGCCGGCTAGGTGAACCTTAGATGACTATCACGACCCTCCTCTCCGAGATGGTGTCCCTCAAGCTTCTCTGCTCCTCGGCGGCGCATGACGAATGACTTGATAGTTGAAACTTCGCACGGGGACTATAAATAGCCCAAGGATCATCTAGGTCAAAGGGGGCGGCAAACCGACCCAGAAAAGGGCCAGGCCGGCCGTCCTAGGCCGACCGGCCCAAGGCCTTTTCAACCCGGTTCGCCCTCGGTTTTCTTCCAGATGCTTCTCGCGTCTTCCTGAGTTTTTGCCGAGTTGCATGTGGGTCCTTGACGTCATTTCCCTCACGGTTTAGATAAGGGTGCTTTGCGTATGAACTCCCGCATCTTCCGTATAGGTCCTTCGGACTTCTCGGCTTCACGCTTTAGTCCTTCGTTCATTTGGAGTCATGTTCATCTTGTATCTTGACTTGTACCGGGGTCCGTGATCACCTTGTAAATCCCTTGATGAACTCTACCCGGAAGTCCTCTTTTATGCTCTTGATTATTCCTGTGTAAATAATAAACTCCAAAAACCATGCACGAGTGCGAACTTGACATATAATGAGGGTTAGGATCGTTAGTGTGAATATCAAATTAATACCAGCATAGAAGGTAAACAAGTGGCTAGGTTGACGGAAATCGACCGCCAACAAGGCAAATCAATCTTAACGAGTGGAGGTGTCTCTTTGTTACCTTCTTGCATCCCCTCCATCTCATCATGTGGAACTTGTAATTAATCAACTATATTTGCATTTGGCTCTTCTTTGAAGTCTTCATTATCACCCAAATCTTCATCTTCAAAGTCTTGTGTGTTGCTTTCTTTAATCTCCATGTACCACATGTCGTCAAGATTGCTTATCGTTGACTCACTCTTTTCTTCATCTGTGGGCACTTCCATGTCTTGATTTGCTAGTGTGTAAGTTTCAATAGCGCACAAGCTATAATGTCACACCCGAATTTAAAGGCAAATTTGAATGCTCATATTATATGTGCGCCAGGATCAAAGTTCACACATATAACGACTCATTGATAACCAAAACACAGTGCCAAACGTAAAGGGAGTATTAAACTTTAATACAGACCAAAATGTCTCATAAATGAACTAATTATTAACGAGTAGCAACCCAGCGGATAGGGTCAACACCACAGGCAGTTGACTGGTGGCACGCCCGCCTAGAAATCTTTGAAGTGTCCAGGGAAATCTTCAAACCTCTCCAAGTCTGAACAGCATCCGGATAGTGTCGTTGCAATAATGAAAACAAGCGTGAGCACATGCCGTACTCAGCAAGTGGAAACATAATATAACATGCAAGGCTTTATAGTGGAGGCTGATGGTTTAAGCATTCAGCATTTTAGTTGGTCAAGTTTTATTAGCAGCATAAATACTAGCAAGTGTAAGTTTATACCAAACCCACAATTAACATAAGAGAATAAACAACATAAATAAAGATAGATGCATCAAATTAATCATTGTCTTTCATAGATTAATCATGTGAGGGTCCAGGCCGCTCGTGACCGTGAGCACGGCTGATCAATCTGTTTATACACTCTGCAGGGGTGGCACATCTTTACCCACAAGTCGTGTTTCCCATGTCGCCCGGGTTAGCTGGACCCTTAAACACTGCCTTTGGTGAGTGGCTAGGGATTCACTACGAGGCCTTTACAAAGATTCCCTAATATGGGCTGCTCACTAGGTTACATGGTCAGTGCAACGCATAACCCTCTCTCAAGCTGCGAAGCTACCACAGAGCAGATCAGGTTGAGGGCCGGGCTATACATCATCTACCGCCACCCCCTCACCCTTATCAGGTAAACCATACCACATACTAAGGTTTCTAATTAATTAGCCAAGACAGAGGCATTTTTCTTGTGGTTGCACTGTTATCCTGGGTGGTCGCTCCATGTTCCAATTAAACAAGGTGATCTTGTATTAATGAAGGTATAACATAAATAAATCAAGTTTCATAAAGTTCATTAATACCATCCACCAAGTTAAGCATAGCAAGAGCTACCCAACAATAAATTAAACCCAGGTTGTTCAAGGTAAAGGGATTAAACAATCTAGTCATGTCCTTAATAGGGTCCCATCAATTTAATGCAAGCAAAAAGTAAGAACAGTGAATTAAATGCATGTTGTATAGGTAAACGGGTATGCATCAAGGAAGACTTGCCTTCAATAGATCCCTGTTGCTGTTCAGACACTTGAGCTTCTTGGTCTTCAAATGCTTCAGCCCAAACGTTCTCTACGCATCACATCAAGTACATACAAGCAAACAATAGAATAAAATAAGAAAATAATCACCAAACAGTATTATCAAAGCAAAACAGAGGCAAAAAGCTATTCAACTCTTCGATATGATCGTTTGGATATAAATAACGCTAAAAACGGAGCTAAAACGGAGAAGATATGGCTAAAAGAAGGTGCAGGGGCCTATTTGTGAAGAATCTAAGGTTCCAGGGGCCTAACAGCAAGAAACCGAGGGCTAAAATGTAAAGAAACTTAAAAACAGAGGGGCTTGGGTGAAAAACTAAGGTTTTGGACCTCGGGCACTAATTCTATAAAACTCAAGGGCTAGAACAGAAGAAACAGGACCTATCTGTAAAGATCTTTCTAAGGTGGAAGGACCGGCTTGCTATATTTAAAAGGTCAGGGGCGTTTTTGTAAAGCTGCACGGTCAAGCGGGGGTTTAGATCTGTTGACCGGTATTGACCCCTGGCGGATTTGATCCGAGCCATTAGATCGAGATCGGGCGGCGGAGGTGATGCACGTGCGATCGGTGGCGGCGCTAACGTCGGTGAGCGGCGGCGCTCGGCAGAGATCTCGCCGGCGAACATGGAACTCGAGCTGGGGAGCTTGGCGGGCGACGGGATCTGGCCGGGAAGACTGCTGGTGCTATGGTGGAGCGACCTAGGGGCTCGGGAAGGCGGAACGATGAACGGCGACGGCGCGCAGCTCGACGCAGCTGCGGCGACGGAAGACGCGACTCCAGCGAGCTCTAACTCACGGCACAGGGCGCCTGGACGTGAACAAGCGGTCTCGAGAGGTTCCTCACCTCCACGTGGTGCTCCGGGTGACCTTCTCGTCAATGGGATGCGGCGAGGTGGCGGTTCAACAGCGGCGGCGGCTAGGGTTTCACGTGTTGCGGCTGGAGCTCGAAGGCGGCAGCAGGATTGGTTGGAGAGACGGCGGCGGAGCAGGGCAGCTTATAAAGGCCGGAACGGGACTTGGCGTAGCCTCCAAGGTGACTCGGAGGTGGGGGAGGCCGGGACTCGGCGGTGTGGCGAGAGGAGTCCGGGGCGGAGATGGCCGGAGGTAGGGGATGACGGGGCAGCCCCACTTGGCAGTGGCTGCAGGCGAGGCGGGGTTACGCGGGCCGACGTGGGCCGTTTCTTGTTGGGCCGAGCTAAGAAGCGGATGGCGAGAGGAGAACAAGGAGCACCGATGGACTTCGACAGGCAGCAGCAGGTTCTAGACTGGGCTGAAAGCAAAGGGTGCTGGGCCGAACCAAGCAAAAGAGAAGAGGGGGCGACAAAGGACTTGTGCAGCTGGGCTTCGAACAAAAACAGGCCAGAAGGAGAGATGGGGTTTGGAGATAAAAGGAAAAGCTTTTGAAATTTTTAAAAGAACTCAAACTCTTTGAATTCAAATTCAAATTTGAATTCAACCAAACAAAAACAATGCACCAACATGTATGCAACATTGAACTCCTATATTTATTTATTTAATTTTTCAAAAATATATTTAAATGCCTACAAATTTAAATACACCTTATATTCCTTAAACCCAAAGCCTTGTTACTATTCAAATTTTATTAGGGTGTTACATATAACCTTGTGGAGAGGGGTCTCCTTGGAGTGTTTGCTTTATGTCATCTTCCTCCCACATATCTTCTAGCTTGAATCCTATTTTCTCGAATTTATCCTACAAGTCACTAGCTCTTTTCTTTATTTCCCTCATCTCCTTAGCAATAAAATCTTCTTCTTGAATTGGTGCACATGTTGTTGTGGAGACGGGACTTTTTTGCTTATCATGGTTGTGCTCTTCTCTTCCTGCATCATAAATCTCTGAGATCTCAAGTTGGTCGATCCATCCTTCATCTTCTTCTTCAAATATCTTTTGGATCGATTCTCCACTCATCTCTTGATCAAAAATGTTTTCAATTCTTTTGGTGACGCGTCAGTGTTCCTACTTCCTTCGATGGTTGATTAGGGGGGGGGGCAAAACCAACTTGAATCCAATCAGATTGACTGAATTCCGCCAATGATCTAGCATTCCCCATACTTCGGCCTACATTCATGTTAGTTTCAAGAATCTTAATATCCGAAATGACTTTGCTTACCTTAGGAAGTGGTTCTTCAATTTCTTGTATGGTCGGTTCATCTTCCTTGACCTCTGGTACGTCTTTTTCAAAAATTTCAGCAAGCTTTTCAGGCTTGCTTTTGTCATTTTGCTCCTCCCGACAACGTCTTCACCAATCTCTTATCAAGGCCGTCCCATTGCTGATTTTTTGTAGGAGTTGGGCGGCCTCCGTGAGTGTTTTTGTAACAACCCAGAAGTCTAAGTTATGAAAATGTGAGAAAATTTGAACTTTTCTTTTGTTGATGATGTGTCACCATATTTAAACCCTCTCTAGCTCCTTTCCCTAATTCCTAAATAAATAAAACCAAATATATAAAAATATATTTTCAAATTATGGTAAAATATGTGATTTGGAGTTTATGGAATTTATTTGGTTTTTATTTGAGTGTGTTTGAATTTGAAATTATTCAAATTCAACTAATGGTTTAAACCCCTAAATTCAAAACTATTTTCAAAAACCCTTCAAGCTAACTGGGCCTGCTAACTTTGCAAAGTTTAACTAGTGTCCCTCAGCTCTCAGACCACGCACGCTCTCGCACCCGGCCTTCTTCATCTCAGCCGAGGCCGGCCCATCCAGCCCAACGAGCGAACCGCCCTGTTTTTCTTCCTCTTCACGCCAGCGCGCCGCAACGCTTCGCCGCCGCACCTGTACGCGCGCGTGAGCGCCACCCCGGTCAGGGGACAAGCCCCCGACCGCGCCCGTGGCACGGACACCGAGCCAGACAATCGCGCCCGTGCGCCACCCAGTCCTTTTCCCTTTCTACCCTTGCCCAGTGACGCGTCGAGCACCCCGCCAGCCACTGCTGCTCTGCCACATCGGCAACCCGTCTCGCAGCAGCCCATGGACGCCCTGCTGTGACCATCCTACCCACGCCTCGACGTGCTCGAGTAGCTAAACCCCTGGGTGAGGCCCCTGGGGCAAGGCATCAAGCATGTGGGGTTTTCCCCTTTGGTTCCTCTGTCCACCGCCGGGAGGGAAAAAGGGAGAAGAGAGGAGGAGGAGGGGAGAAGAGAAACCCCCGCGCGCGTCGCCGCCGTGCCGCCCTGCTGAAGTCAAGGACCTCGACGCCGGAGCCGAAAGAGCCGCGGGGAGAGCCGTCCACGGGAGCGTAGGAACCGAAGCAGGGGAGCACACGCGCCATCGCCTTCACCTCGTCGTCGCCTTCCCGCCGCCGAGGTCTTCACCAACGCGGACTCCACGGCTACGTCTACATCGCCGACCATCGGTGAGCCAGACCGCACCTCCTCTTCTTCTTCACCCGTGGGAGCGTGCCCCTGCGCCACGCCACGCCGGTCCTTGAGCCGTGCGTCTTCGCGAGTCCGCCGCCGCGTCGCACCCCAGCGCCGCGCCAGTCCTCGCCGTCTTGTCATGTTTCGTCTGCACCGCGTGGCCGTCCTTATCTTGCCTGAGAACCCGGCCTTCGAGCCAATGATCTGTCTGCAGGGAGCGTCGCCGCCGCAGCTGTTGCGCCGCGCCGCGGACTCGGCTTGTCGGGCACCCGCGCGCGTCGGCCGGCCATGTCACGGCCAGGCAAGGCCTGGGCGCGCACATGTGCCCTGGTAAGCACACCCTCATGCTAAACAATGCCTCGCTGAGTTCCTAGCCCAGTTGCGCGCCGCTTTGCTGCCTTTCCGCTTTGTGCCGCCGTTGTCGCCGCCGATCGACGCCGTGTCGCGTCTAGTGCGCTGTTGCGCTACGCGCCTGCACGCGCGTGAGAGACGAGCTGTGGCCGCAACTGCGTGCACGCGCGCACGCAAGCGTCCGCGTCCAGTGCCCCCCTAGTGCAGGGACAGACGCTGCGCAAGGTCGAGGCGCCGCTGTCACCGCGTCATCTCTGCGTCGCGCCGAGAGCGCCGCCACGCCACGCCGCACCGGCCAAAGAGCTCGCCCCCAGGGCTATGGCTGCGCCGACGAAGTCGCCGGGTCCTAGTGAGCACTAGCGTCCGCTCGTGCAAGCGCCAGGACCACCGTCGTCGCCGGACGCCGTACACCGTCGCCGCCGGGTGCGCGCCGAGGCAGGCATGGGCGGCAAGGGTATGCCGTGCACCCCAGAAAACCCCAAGGACCTCCACCGGACTTCTCCGGTGCGAGTCCGCGGAGGTAGTGGGCCGACCGGCCTGTTTAAACCCATCTCGGCCCTTTTCTTTTTATCTGTTGGACTCAGAATTTATTTCGGGGACCTCTTCTGGACTTTGCTCTTCTGGCCCAAGAGGCTAAGTCCATTGGGCCGACTCTGGCCCACTAACACTTTCGGCCCATCAAGGCCCACTGACCTGTGACGATGACGTCACGATGACGTCATGCTGACGTCATCACCTATTTTCAAAATAAAAATTCCTTTTCAGTTTTATAAATGAATTTGGAAATTATTTTATATAACCTTTAACCTTTGAAAAATCATAACTAATTATTTACAACTCCGAAAAATATGAAACCAGTTTCTATATTTTTCTAAAAATGAGACGGTGCTGTTTGTACGTAGTTTGGTTCTGTTTGGATCTTCTAAAGTTGGATTTCTTTGGATTTATGCATAGTTGTTTGTCGGTATCTTAGTGTCTCGTATCTCGTGCTGCACAGACCCGAGCTACAACCAGGAGGAGGCTTACGACCCCGACTACAACCCAGACCAGGACTTCGGACGCCAGCCAGGTGTCATGTCACTCCCAACCATATAGATCCTATGCTTGCTATAGTTGCTAGTTCTTAATTACTTTTGATGCATGTTTTCAAGTTGCATAGACAATTGATTAGCCGTGCCTTGGAATTGTTTATCTTGTCCTTGGAATACCTACTTTTGGAACTAGCTACAGACCCCTAGCTAGTTCCCGGCACTATTTCATCTATATATTTTACCTTTAGTTATGGATGGATCTCAGGTTTCGACCGAGGTTGGGAAACTTCGGAACTCTTGCGTGTGTTTTGGTTGAGTGTGAATCCTTGACGTGCTACCGCGGGAGCGAGCTGCTTTGGTTACTTGTGAACGCCTGTCTAGGGGAGATGCGACCTGGCCTCTCGCCCTAGAGGCGTGTCAGACTGTTGGAGATGGTGAGTGCTCGCTCTTGCAATTAAGGACCGATCGACAGTTTAACTATGATCTTTGGGCTATTTTCGTACAAACCGTTCGCTCACATATGGGCGGGGTTCGGTCCGAGAACTAGTTGGTGGTGGGCACTCAGCTTGTAGGCGGACCGGTGTGGTCGTGTGAGGGGGACGGGTTTACCCCCCGAGTAGACGTCGCCCTGGCTTCTCCGGGGATGGTCTCACAGCTCCGAGGCCCTGCTGGCAAGTTTCGCGCCCCAGTTCAGGACGAGTCAGGCTTGGAGAGGCAGGAGAGTGCCACCCACTGCTAGGTCTCCGGTCGTTAGGTAGGGATGTGGATCGGAGGCATCCGTTTCTGCCCTATCCGGCGGGTCCAGTTGTACAACCTCTGCAGAGTGTTAAACCTATAGCTATAGTCCGTGTCCACTGGTATGGACAGCCCATGGGTCTGTTACTCTGGCTAGTCTCTTCTTGTGCTGCTTCTCTCCCCTGTGTGTTTGTGAGCCTGGCTTCATGCCGTTGAGACGTGGGGATAGGAGTTGGTGACCCTACGTCGCAGATGAGTGTGGGTTGCTGTATCTTGGATGAGATCCAGTGTTTTGTGTTTCTTTCCTTGTTGGGGTGTTGACCCCGGTGGCGTTGTCCTCGGAGGTGTGGATCTCCTTGGAGATTGAGACCTCTCGGCTATTCTGCTTACCTTGATGTTGCTACCGCTGCTTGCTTAACCTGCTACAGCCACAAATAGGATTACCCATGCATATTAGAATCCTCTTCTCTATCGCTTATGCTCTTTGTTGGGAAGCTGACATGACCTACTCGCTTATCGAGTAGATGACGGACTTTCAGAGCAGGAGCCGGACTACGACTTCGAGCACGACGGATGGGAGGATTGAGGCTTGCCCTACACTCGAGATGCCTGCGGATATGGAGTCTACTTCGCCACATGAGAGCCGTTGTGTAGATGTTTACTCTGCTTGATTCAGTCCTGTTGGACTTGTACCCGGCATGTGCCGAAATGATGTACTCAGATGTTTATTTATAATATTATGTGGACCTTCAAGTATTTATTCTTGTTGTACGGTACTTTGCTTTACTTTCTGAGACAGGGATTTGCACGTGATAGACTCCTGGGACTATCACAGAGGTGCAGGGATTGGGTTCCCGTCTTCGGAAACCCGGTTCGTTTCAGCTGGTATCAGAGCCGAACTTGACTGTAGGACGAGCCTAAGAACGGACGATAGTATAGGAAAGCCCAAACACCTTGTGCTTTATATGCAATCCATGAAACTTTATATAAATACCTTGCACTTTACTATATACTACCTTGATTAACATTACTAACTTTTACTAACAACCCTAACAACGTGCAGATGGACCAGCTGACATGGATCCCCCTCAAGACCGACGGCCAGTGGGCCGGAGGGTTCTGCAAGATCCTCAAGAACTGTTTGGAGACCGCTGGAGTGGAGACAAGTGAGGTGTTCTACGAGGGACGCACCACGGCCATCGTGGACCAGTCACCGACGGAGCTGACCTTAAAGATACCGGTTGACCCACGCGTGCCAGAGCTCGAAAAGGTCAGAGTCACGTGTTTCAACAACTCTACCCTGGAGGCTCACCAGTGTTGTGCCAGACTCACGCTGAAGAAAGTATGCCGACAGTTGGAGCAGAGGTTGAAGGATACACCCTTCGAGGTTCTTCTGACAGCACTGTACGACCACAGCAGGTGGCACACAGATGAGACAGCTTACACCGAGGAGAACACAAAGGGCAAGGATGAGAAGAACCAGTTGGCCAGCAAGTTCATTCAAGCTCAGGACCAGGCACTCTAGGCAGACTAAGAGATCATGTTTCTGCGACAGAAGTGGGATGACACCTTGGGACAGAACGCCCAGCTGGAGAGAGAGAACAGCCACTTGGAGTTCTTTCTCAATGAGGCACACAGGAGGAACATCCAGATCACAGAGTGGGGACTCGCAGCTACCAGAGCCAGCACAGAGAGGGATGCACTTGAGATCGCCACGCTGAGAGCCAGAGTAGAGGAGACATAGACCTCCTTGCGGGAGTCAGAGGCAGCGACCAGAGAGGAGCGGTTGAAGCTGCGTGAGAAGGAGTACTTGGTAGAGTCTCTTGGAGCAGCTTGCACCGACTACCAGCTACGGTTGTGGGACACGAGGAGAGGCTGACTCAGAACTACAACCACCTCTGGTACTTGGGAGGCAGAGTGTACGAGGCACAGGACACAGCCAGCCGGACCAGCTCCGCTTGGAGGGACTCTGACCTGAGATGAGTGACAGAGTACAGGGAGTTGGCAGAGTAGCTACCACCACAGAAGAAGCCCAGGGTGAGGATAGAGACGTTCGAGCTACCCCCTACTCAGCTTTCGTCACCGCCACCTTACCCGCGAGGCAGTTCAGACCCCCCTGAGATGACCAGAGCGTTGCGGAGCTTGGCAACCTACTTCGACCTACCAGAAATTGAGGTACCCGACTACCCGGGAGTGAACGACCCACCGTTCTACGCGGTTCCACTCAGTCCGAAGACCGTGTCACCACCGCTCTCACCAGCTACAGTTCAGGAGTAGGCACCATGAGGGGATGATCCTGTAGTCAGCTAGGATAGAGTTCTTCATGATGTTCATGTTTAGTTGACCACCTCTTATGTATCGCGATGTAGTTCTCATGCTTCTGTGTAATCTCGAAGGTTGTGGAGTAGGCCTCGAGATACACACCTTTTGTATGGTGATCTTGCTTGAGTGATTGGAGTTATCGATCTTTTTCCGGAGTTTATGCTCCTTATATGCTTGTGTGAAATTGTTTGTTGTAGGCTAGATACTCCTTATATGCTTAAGTACCTTAAAGTTAATTTCCGACAACTCGTTTCTCACGATCTCGAACTCTTAAAACAGATGTCGGTGGCAAGGAGGTCAGGACGGCTCCTACGCCGTTTCAAGGAGGCAGCCAGGGAGGACGCCGAGCAGGAGGACGTCCCGCTCCCCGCTGGAGGTCGAGGTCGTGGCCACCGTGGAGGCTGTGCCCCACGTGGCGGACGCTGTGGTGGACACCGCAGCGGGCGAGGAGGTCGAGGAGGCCGAGGAGGAGGCCGAGTGCCAGTTAACCCTGACCCAGAGGAGGAGGAGCTCGAGGGGGAGGCTGAGCCAGAGCAGGAGCCCGAGTAGCCGGCTCCACCGCCCAACCTAGCAGCAGTGATGGCACTTCAGACCCAGCTGATGTAGACGATCGCCGATGCTGTGGTTCAGAACAACAACAACTGGAGAAACATCAGGAACCAGCCAGAGTGCTTGTAGAAGAGAGTGGAGGGTTTCTCCAAGCTATGTCCGCCCACCTTCGACAACTCTCCGGACCCACTCGTGGCAGACAACTGGTTGAGGGAGATCGAGAAGAAGTTGGAGCTCACAGACTTCACTGAGGAGGAGTGCGTGTACGTCGCCGCACACCAGCTTGTCGGCACGGCAGGAGCTTGGTAGGACAGCTACTGTGACTCACACGCGGACCCTACCTGCATCACGTGGGAGGAGTTTGTGGAGGCTTTCAGAGCGTTCCACATTCCAGAGGCTGTGATGGACAGAAAGGCAGACGAGTTCAGGCACTTAAAGATGGGATCGATGACAGTGCAGGAGTACACGAACCGCTTCCAGGAGCTGATGCGGTACGCTCCAGACGACTCCAACACCGAGAAAAAGAAGATGTACTGGTACCGCAAGGGACTCCACAGAGGGATGGCACACCACTTGGCAGCTCACGACTGTGACACTCTTCACGCCCTGGTGGGCAAGGCCTTGGTTGTGGAGAAGTCGAGATTGGACTACGTGGAGGTCCGTGGAGAGAAGAGGCAGCGTGCAGACCGTGTAGGGTACCCAGGGTTACACCAGAGACAGAGGTCCGCTCCGCCACAGTACTCACAGCAGAGACAGCGTCCTTACCCTCAGCAGCCGCAGACTCAGTTCACTCAGCAGGACAGAGGTAACCCCGGAGGTAGTGGAGGTTCGAGTCAGTGGAAGCCCAGGCCGCAGCAGCCGCCCGCTTACGACAGCTCACAGGTCACCTGCTACCACTGCCGTCAGCTAGGCCACAAGTCAAATGTGTGCCCGCAGAAGCTTCAACAGGGAGGTCAGAACAGGAAGCCGCAGTACCAGACGCCAGCGAGAGTACCAGTTCCGGGAGGACAGCCCCAGCAGAACCAGCAGAAGAGCGCACCACCACCCACTCGAGGCAGACTGAACGACCTGACCGTGGAGGAGGCAGCCGCAGCACCCGACGTAGCTCTCGGTGAGTTTTTAGTCGATTCAGTTATGGCTTCAGTTCTGTTTGACACCGGTGCTTAGTTTTCGTACATTTCTACCAAGTTTGTAAAGGAAAGGTCATTACCAACTAAGCCCAGACCACGGCCTATAGTAACCAGCTCCCCGCTAGGTGAGAAGTGGAGTACGCTGGAGTGTAGAGGAGTGAACATGGTGTTTGAGAAACCGCTGTTCGTGGCAGACCTGACAGTTCTGGAGTCGACCAGGATCGACGTGATACTTGGGATGGAGTGGTTAGCCCAGCACAAAGGATTGGTGAACTGCAACCCAGTATACGTGCAGTTGGAGCACCCCAGTGGAGCCAGAGTGTTGATCAAGCCACAGAGCCAGAGGTCTACACCGATGCTGTGCAACATGAAAGGAAAGAGTATGGAGGAGATCCCGGTGGTGAGGGAGTACCCCGACGTGTTTCCAGAGGAGTTGACTGAGTTACCACCAGACAGGGATATTGAGTTCGTGATTGAGCTGATGCCAGGAGCTGGACTAGTGGCCAAGAGCCCGTACAGGATGTTCGCGGATGAACTAGATGAGCTGAAGAAGCAACTCAAGAAACTGCAAGAACAAGGGTTTATTCGACCGAGTGCCTCACCTTGGGGTTCGCCAATTCTATTTGTGGACAAGAAGGATGGCACCAAGAGGATGTGTGTGGACTACCGGACACTCAACTCGATGACAATCAAGAACCGGTACCCTTTGCCTAGGATTGACGACTTGCTAGACAGGCTGCGGAAAGCAAAGTTCTTTTCCAAGATTGACTTGAGGTCAGGTTACTACCAGATGAAGATTCGGGACCAGGATATCCCAAAGACAGCTTTCACGACTCGGTACGGCTTGTACGAGTTCGTAGTGGTTTCCTTCGGACTGACCAACGCACCTGCCTACTTCATGAACATGATGAACAAGGTCTTCATGGAAGAGCTGGACAAGTTCGTGGTAGTGTTCATAGATGACATTCTGATTTTCTCAGAGACAGCAGAGGAGCACGAGGAACACCTTCGGATTGTGATGGAAAGGCTGAGACAATAGAAGTTGTATGCAAAGTTTAGCAAGTGTGAGTTCTGGATGGAGGAAGTTGCTTTCTTGGGACACGTGTTGTCAGCAGAGGGAGTTGCGGTTGACCCTTCGAAAGTGGAAGCAGTTACCAAGTGGGAACAGCCACTCACAGTGACAGATATTCGGAGCTTTCTCGGGTTGGCAGGTTACTACAGGAGGTTCATAGAAAACTTCTCCAAGATAGCGAAGCTAATGACAGAGCTGTTGAAGAACGACAAGAAGTTCGTGTGGTCGGAGGCATGTGAGAGGAGTTTCTAGGAGTTGAAGAAGAGGCTCATGACAGCTCCGATTCTTACCCTGCCAGACATCAAGAAGAATTTCGTGGTGTACTGTGATGCCTCGAAGCAAGGATTGGGATGTGTGTTGATGCAAGAGGGCAAGGTTGTTGCTTATGCGTCAAGGCAGCTCAAGAAGCACGAAGAGAACTACCGCACTCACGACTTGGAACTAGCAGCAGTCGTTCACACTCTGAAGATTTGGAGGCACTACTTGATCAGCAACAAGTGTGAGCTGTACACCGATCACAAGAGTCTGAAGTACTTCTTCACTTAGTCGGAGTTAAACATGAGGCAGAGGAGGTGGCTAGAGCTGATCAAGGACTACGACATGGAGATCCACTACCACCCTGGCAAGGCAAACGTTGTGGCAGATGCACTGAGCAGAAAGTCCTATTGCAACAACTTGATGGTGAGGCAGGAGCAGCCAGCACTTCACGACGAGCTAGAGCAGCTTCAGGTTGAGATTGTGGAGAAAGGACAGCTCAATGCACTGCAAGTGACCTACGACTTGGAAGGCAGAATTCGGGAAGCTCAGAAAGGTTGCTCTGAGGTTTGGGAGCTCAAGGAGCTGATGGAGAAGGGAAGAGCTGAGGATTACCATGTGGATGAGCAAGGCACGGTGTGGCTGAAAGATCGGATCTGTGTCCCGCAGAATAAGGAACTCCGAGAGCAAATTCTGAAAGAAGCCCACGATTCAAGGTACTCCATTCACCCAGGGAGCACAAAGATGTACCAAGACTTGAAGCAGAGGTTCTGGTGGAAGGATATGAAGAAGGACATAGCCTACTACGTGGCTTGTTGTGACACTTGCAGCAGAGTGAAGATCGAGCACCAGAGGCCTGCAGGCCTGTTGAAACCGTTGGATATTCCTCAGTGGAAGTGGGATGACATTTCCATGGATTTTGTGGTGCGACTACCCAGGACACGGAAAGGACACGACTCGGTGTGGGTCATCGTGGACCGCTTGACCAAGGTGTCACACTTTGTGCCAGTCAAAGCTACGGATACAATAGATCAGTTGGCAAACCTGTACGTGGACCATATACTCAGACTACACGGAGCTCCGAGGAGCATAGTGTCAGACAGAGGGCCCCAGTTCGTGGCCAGGTTCTGGAAGAGCTTCCATGCAAGGATGGGAACCACACTCAGCTACAGCACAGCTTACCACCCACAGACCGATGGACAGACTGAGAGAGTCAACCAAACTTTGGAGGATATGCTTAGCGCTTGTGCCCTCACCTACGGCACCGACTGGGAGAGCAGCTTGTCTTATGCAGAGTTCTCATACAACAACAGCTACCAGGCAAGTCTCCAAATGTCACCATTCGAGGCCCTTTATGGGAGAAAGTGTAGGACACCCCTGATGTGGTCAGAGGTAGGAGAGAGGATGATCTTTGGACCGGACATTCTCAAGGAGGCTGAAGAGAAAGTGGAGAAAGTCAGGGAGAACCTAAAGATTGCTCAGAGCAGATAGAAGAGCTATGCCGACCGTCACCGGAGAGACTTGTCGTTCAACAGAGGAGACTTTGTCTACCTAAAAGTGTCGCCGATGAGAGGAACCAAGAGGTTTGCCGTGAAAGGAAAACTTGCCCCGAGGTACGTGGGACCTTACCAGATCACCGGAAGAGTTGGGAAGCTTGCCTACAGACTCGCTTTACCAGAGGAGTTGTCAGCAGTGCACCTCGTGTTCCACGTGTCACAGTTGAGGAAAAGTGAGAAAGAAGTGGAAGCAAAGCAAGTCCCGGTGGAGATACCTGACCTGCAAAACACTCTGGAGTATGCAGAGTACCCCGAGAAGATCTTGGACAGAGCAACAAAGGAAACCAGGAGGACCACAATTCCTTACTGCAAGGTGCTGTGGAGTCACCACACGGAGCGAGAGGCAACCTGGGAGAAAGAGTCCGATCTCAGGAGAGAGTTTCCTCACTTGTTCGAGGGAGAGGATGGAGCGTAAATCTCGAGGACGAGATTCCCGGTGGTGTGGGAGAATGTAACAACCCAGAAGTCTAAGTTATGAAAATGTGAGAAAATTTGAACTTTTCTTTTGTTGATGATGTGTCACCATATTTAAACCCTCTCTAGCTCCTTTCCCTAATTCCTAAATAAATAAAACCAAATATATAAAAATATATTTTCAAATTATGGTAAAATATGTGATTTGGAGTTTATGGAATTTATTTGGTTTTTAGTTGAGTGTGTTTGAATTTGAAATTATTCAAATTCAACTAATGGTTTAAACCCCTAAATTCAAAACTATTTTCAAAAACCCTCCTAGCTAACTGGGCCTGCTAACTCTCTGCAAAGTTTAACCAGCATCCCTCAGCTCTCAGCCCGCGCACGCTCTCGCACCCGGCCTTCTTCCTCTCAGCCGAGGCCGGCCCATCCAGCCCAACGAGCGAACCGCCCTGTTTTTCTTCCTCTTCACGCCAGCGCGCTGCAACGCTTCGCCGCCGCACCCGTACGCGCGCGTGAGCGCCACCCCGGTCAGGGGACAAGTCCCCGACCGCGCTCGTGGCACGGACGCCGAGCCAGGCAACCGTGCCCGCGCGCCACCCAGTCCTTTTCCCTTTCTACCCTTGCCCAGTGACGCGTCGCGCACCCAGCCAGCCACTGTTGCTCCGCCACATCGGCAACCCGTCTCGCAGCAGCCAATGGACGCCCTGCCGTTACCATCCTACCCTTGCCTCGACGTGCTCGAGTAGCTAAACCCCCGGGCGAGGCCCCTGGGGCAAGGCATCAAGCATTTGGGGTTTTCCCCTTTGGTTCCTCTGTCCACCGCCGGGAGGGAAAAAGGGAGAAGAGAGGAGGAGGAGGGGAGAAGAGAAACCCGCGCGCGCGTCGCCACCGCGCTGCCCTGCTGAAGTCAAGGACCTCGATGCCGGAGCCGGAAGAGCCGCGGGGAGAGCCGTCCACAGGAGCGTAGGAACCGAAGCAGGGGAGCACGCGTGCCATCGCCTTCACCTCGCCGTCGCCTTCCCGCCGCCGAGGTCTTCACCAACGCGGACTCCACGGCTACGTCTACATCGCCGACCCTTGGTGAGCCAGACCGCACCTCCTCTTCATCTTCACCCCTGGGAGCGTGCCCCTGCGCCACGCCACGCCGGTCCTTGAGCCGTGCGTCTTCGCGAGTCCGCCGCTGCGTTGCACCCCAGCGCCGCGCGGGTCCTCGCCGTCTTGTCATGTTTCGTCTGCACCGCGTGGCCGTCCTTACCTTGCCTGAGAACCCTGCCTTCGAGGCGATGATCTGTCTGTAGGGAGCGTCGCCGCCGCAGCTGTTGCGCCGCGCTGTGGACTCGGCTCGCCGGGCACCCGCGCGCGTCGGCCGGCCATGTCACGGCCAGGCAAGGCCTGGGCGCGCACATGTGCCCTGGTAAGCACACCCTCGTGCTAAACCACACCTCGCCGAGTTCCTAGCCCAGTTGCGCGCCGCTTTGCTGCCTTTCCGCTTTGCGCTGCCGTTGTCGTCGCCGATCGAAGCCGTGTCGCGTCTGGTGCGCTGTTGCGCTACGCGCCTGCACGCGCGTGAGAGCCGAGCTGTGGCCACAACTGCGTGCACGCGCGTGCGCAAGCATCCGCGTCCAGTGCCCCTAGCGCAGGGACAGACGCTACGCGAGGTCGAGGCGCCGCTGTCACCGCGTCGTCTCTGTGTCGCGCCGAGAGCGCCACCACGCCACGCTACGCCGGCCAAAGAGCTCTCCCCCAGGACTATGGCTGCGCCGACGAAGTCGCCGGGTCCTACTGAGCACTAGCATCCGCTCGCGCAAGCTCCAGGACCACCGTTGTTGCCGGATGCCGTACACTGTCGCCGCCGGGTGCGCGCCGAGGCAGGCATGGGCGGCAAGGGTATGCCGTGCACCCCAGAAAACCCAAAGGACCTCCACTGGACTTCTCCGGTGCGAGTCCGCGGAGGTAGTGGGCCGACCGGCCTGTTTAAACCCATCTCGGCCCTTTTCTTTTTATCTGTTGGACTCGGAATTTATTTCGGGGTCCTCTTCTGGACTTTGCTCTTCTGGCCCAAGAGGCTAAGTCCATTGGGCCGACTCTGGCCCACTAACACTTTCGGCCCATCAAGGCCCACTGACCTGTGACAATGACGTCATGATGACGTCATGCTGACGTCATCACCTATTTTCAAAATAAAAATTCCTTTTCAGTTTTATAAATGAATTTGGAAATTATTTTATATAACCTTTAACCTTTGAAAAATCATAACTAATTATTTACAACTCCGAAAAATATGAAACCAGTTTCTATATTTTTCTAAAAATGAGATGGTGCTGTTTGTAGGTAGTTTGGTTCTGTTTGGATCTTCTAAAATTGGGTTTCTTTGGATTTAAGCATAGTTGTTTGTCGGTATCTTAGCATCTCGTATCTCGTGCTGCACAGACCCGAGCTACAACCAGGAGGAGGCTTACGACCCCGACTACAACCCAGACCAGGACTTCGGACGCCAGCCAGGTGTCATGTCACTCCCAACCATATAGATCCTATGCTTGCTATAGTTGCTAGTGCTTAATTACTTTTGATGCATGTTTTCAAGTTGCATAGAAAATTGATTAGCCGTGCCTTGGAATTGTTTATCTTGTCCTTGGAATACCTACTTTTGGAACTAGCTACAGACCCCTAGCTAGTTCCCGGTACTATTTCATCCATATATTTTACCCTTAGTTATGGATGGATCTCAGGTTTGGACCGAGGTTGGGAAACTTCGGAACTCTTGCATGTGTTTTGGGTGAGTGTGAATCCTTGACGTGTTACCGCGGGAGCGAGCCGCTTTGGTTACTTGTGAACGCCTGTCTAGGGCAGATGCGACCTGGCCTCTCGCCCTAGCGGCGTGTCGGACTGTTGGAGATGGTGAGTGCTCGCTCTTGCAATTAAGGACCGATCGACAGTTTAACTATGATCTTTGGGCTATTTTCGTACAAACCGTTCGCTCACGTATGGGCGGGGTTCGGTCCGAGAACTAGTTGGTGGTGGGCACTCAGCTTGTAGGCGGACCGGTGTGGTCGTGTGAGGGGGACGGGTTTATCCCCCGAGTAGACGCCGCCCTGGCTTCTCCAGGGATGGTCTCACAACTCCGAGGCCCTGCTGGCAAGTTTCGCGCCTCAGTTCAGGACGAGTCAGGCTTGGAGAGGCCGGAGAGTGCCACCCACTGCTAGGTCTCCGGTCGTTAGGTAGGGATGTGGATCGGAGGCATCCGTTTCTACCCTATCCGGCGGGTCCAGTTGTACAACCTCTGCAGAGTGTTAAACCTATAGCTATAGTCCGTGTCCACTAGTATGGACAGCCCACGGGTCTGTTACTCTGGCTAGTCTCTTCTTGTGCTGCTTCTCTCCCCTGTGTGTTTGTGAGCCCGGCTTCGTGCCGTTGAGACGTGGGGATAGGAGTTGGTGACCCTACGTCGCAGATGAGTGTGGGATGCTGTATCTTGGATGAGATCCAGTGTTTGGTGTTTCTTTCCTTGTTGGGGTGTTGACCCCGGAGGCGTTGTCCTCGGAGGTGTGGATCTCCTCGGAGATTGAGACCTCTCGGCTATTCTGCTTACCTTGATGTTGCTACCGCTGCTTGCTTAACCTGCTACAGCCACAAATAGGATTACCCATGCATATTAGAATCATTTTCTCTTTCGCTTATGCTCTTTGTTGGGAAGCTGACATGACCTACTCGCTTATCGAGTAGATGACGGACTTTCAGAGCAGGAGCCGGACTACGACTTCGAGCACGATGGATGGGAGGATTGAGGCTTGCCCTACACTCGAGATGCCTGCGGATATGGAGTCTACTTCGCCACATGAGAGCCGCTGCGTAGATGTTTACTCTGCTTGATTCAGTCCTGTTGGACTTGTACCCAGCATGTGCCGAAATGATGTACTCAGATGTTTATTTATAATATTATGTGGACCTTCAAGTATTTATTCTTGTTGAACGGTAGTTTGCTTTACTTTCTGAGACAGGGATTTGCATGTGATAGACTCCTGGGACTATCACAGAGGTGCAGGGATCGGGTTCCCGTCTTCAGAAACCTGGTTCGTTTCAGTTTTCTCCATGAGATCCCCTCCTGCACACATTTGAACATATTCCATTGAGGACCAGGAGCGTCCGAGGGTCGATGGATTGCCGATCCTCAGTGATGAGTGATTGACAACGGGTGTCGTACTGACTCTTGGCTCAGTGTTGCAGGTGTAGGCTACGGCCTAGTTCGTGTTGTTGCAGGTGAAGAACGGGTGCGAAAGGTCTTCAGCCTTGAGGGGCCTTGTTGGCGTTTCTCAATGTCACCACTAGTTGTACACCTAGAGGGAGCGTATAAGAACAACCGGGTATACCGCAAGCGCACAGAAATACCGCTGTAGCACTTCCCCAAGGAAGGAGAGTATTTGAGAGCCATGTGTGGTTCGAGGACCGGTGGTTGGTCGCTTCCTGGTGTGATGAGTGATTGACAACGTGGTGTAGACTGATTCTTGGCTAAGTATTGCAGATGCAGGTTGCGGCTTGACTGCTGTTGGTGCAGGTGAAGAACAAGCGCGAAAGGTCGTTGCCGGTGAGGCCTCCAGGTGTGGAGAAGACAAGTAGGCTTGGTTCGAGGGACCCGGTGGCCAGCAGGGTCGAGTGCGGGCCGCATGGGGGCAAGAACAGCAGGATGAAGTCATGGACGGTTTCTTGGTTGAGCCTCAAAACCAAGGTCGAGCCGGGACTACGTGGGAGCCGAGTCATGAGTGAAGATTGGCGGAGGCTACACCGAGTTCGCAGGGTTTCCAGTGGTTCACCAAAAAACCACTGGGTTCCTTGGCTGATCCACAAAGCCAAGACCGAAGAACCGAAGATGGAGGTGCAGCAGCATCAGACCGGTCTGACCGGTGTGTGATGACGCAGTTCAGAATCTTCGAAGCGGAGGACACGCATCGGGATCGCAACGCTTGCGTCGAGGCTAAGCAAGTTTGCGGTCACTGGGCATCCGTCCGATGGTGCGAAGACAAAGACTTCCAAATTCGCCCTTGAGGTGCATGTATCCCTAGTTAGCTAGTTAGGGTATTTTAGTCTTTAGGTTGCCTCCATATAACCCAAGTAGTGAGAGGATGGCAGCCATCTCTTGGAACCCTAGCTCATTTTGTTTTCCTATTTTCCCTTCCTATTTTCTTTAGGATTTCCATAGGACTAGCTTGAGAGCTTCATGGTGAGATCTTGTGAGAGGGAAGGATGATCGGGTGGCAAGCTAGACCATGTATGAACCTCTTTGGTATGTATAGATGATTCGGCGTGGTTCCTCAAGGCTTGGATGTGTCTTTCCCGTTTCTCCTTTTTGGTGATTTTCGGAGCCCTTTCTTGGCGATTTTCTTGGAGCGATTTCAAGGCCTTTCTCTTTGGGATTTGGTGGGGGATGTATGCTTGAACCCTTCGTGGTTCTTTTCCCTTTGATTCCCCTCCCAAATCTGTGAGCAAAGGGGCCCGATTTTGGGGCTTTCTTGGCTCTAGGGTTAGAGGTGTTCTTGGTGGGATTTCTTCGATTCCTCTCGGTTTAGCACATTTTGGTGGACCAAATCTTGGCTATGGAGTGCCCATGAGGTGTTCCTACTATCCCCAAAGTCTTGTGCAAAACCGTGGAGCGATTTGGGAGATCGGGAGTTGGATTTGGGGGAGTTGACCCGCGGGCGCTGTTCATCCCGACAGCTCAGGTCACACCGGCCTGACCGGTGCCTCACACCGGTCTGACCGGTGCAGACTCTTTGTTGAGTTTCGTTCGGGTGAACGTCTTGGTGTGTTCCCTGTTGTCCCGTGTTGCTGCTGTTTCGAGTTTGGTTCGTTTTGGAGCTCAGTAGGTCTGTTTGGTGGATTTGGGATTTCCTGGCTTGGACCGGTCTGACCGGTGTAGGGGCCTTCTGTGGAAGTTCTCAGATTTTGCCAGCAGGGACCGGTCTGACCGGTGCTGCTCACTGGCCTGACCAGTGTAGTTCAGTGGTGCTCGAGTTGCTTGTTCCGCTGCGTTCTCGAGTAGGTGTAGGTGGTTGTTGGTTCCTAGGACCAGTAGCACTTCAGTGGCTGCGTGGTCTTGGCCAACTTGGGTAGTTGAGTCGGAGACGTGTTTTGGAAGCCGTGTTCGTCTTGTTGGAGTTCTCATCTCCCTCGAGAAGAATTTTTATCGGCTCCCATTCACTCCCCCTCTCTGGTTTGCCTAATCGGTCCTTCAATTGGTATCAGAGCCGGTTCGGGTCTTCATTGACTCTTACCAGTCTAAGATCCAAAGATGGCATACCAGGAACGGGGTTCGGGTCCTCCGCACTTCTATGGGAAGAACTACCAGATGTGGCAGAGGCGGATGGCGGCGTTCCTCCGCGGAAAGGGTCAGATCCTTTGGGACGTTACTGTAAACACAGCTTATGTTCATCCGATTAACTTCCTTGCTCCAGGATCGAGGGATATGTTCGACGCCAACAACAAGGCGGTCGACTACTTGTTTCGTGCTCTGTGTCAGTCCGAATTCGATCGGGTTCAGACAGAGGACTTAGCTTCTAGGATTTGGGAGCAGTTGAAGGATGCTCATGCTGGGAATACTCAGGTTCAGGCTCGGATGTACGCGACTTACCGGAGAGAGTACGAGAACTTCACTCATCTCCCCGGCGAGTCCGTCGATGCCCTTTTCCAGCGGTTTACGGTCGTGGTGAACAACATGAGAGCCAATGTGGCCGTGCTCCCATACGATGATCATGATAGAGCCGTGAAGCTCTTGCACTCGTTGGATTGTACCGTTTGGGACGGGAAGGGCGAGGCTATCCTTGAGTCTGAGAAGTATGACACCTTGACCGTGAACGAGCTGTTCTCGAAGCTCAAGTCGCCTGAGTTGGACCGTGGTTTGACAACCAAGATCGAGAGCCCGACTGATTCTCATAGTCTTGCTGTCGTTGGTGGCAAAGGAGCTAAGTCTAATGCTAACGTATCCTCCAGGATGTACTCTCTGTCTTCTTTGATGTCTTTGCCAGACGAGGAGTTCAACGTGCTTGGAGAGGATGATCTGGCATTGCTGACCAGGCGGTTCGAGAGGTTGCACGAGAACCGGGTGAACACAAGGAGGAATCCACGGACATGCTTTCAGTGCGGCAAGCCAGGACACTTCGTCGCCGACTGTCCAGAGAAGATGGAGAACAAGGATGGCTACAAGGATGGCTACAAGCACCGATCGAGCAAGGACGGCAAGTACCGATCGAGGTGCGATCATAAGCACAAGAACAAGCACAAGGATGAGCGACGGTCGAGGAAGAAGGACGGCCGCGGCAGGAAGGCCCGAGCAATGGTCGGAGCGAGCGACGTCGACTCCAGCTCTGCCTACTCTTCCTCGAGCTCGAGTAGCAGCGAAGATGAAGGTGATCAGCGCAAGAACAAGAAGGCGTCCAAGAACTTGAGCGGATTGAGCTGCTTCGCGGGAGATGGCTTCTGCGGCATGGCTCGTAGCTCCGGCACCAAGAAGAGTCACCAGAGTGACTCGAACTCTGACTCCGAGGATGAGGTATGTGACGAGCTTCCCTTCTTGCGTGAGGAGAACGAGCGTCTTGGCAAGTTGCTTGATAATCATGATGACATGCTTAGAGAGGCCAAGAAGATGAGGAAAGAGCTTAGGGCCTCACTAGAAGATGCTAGGAACTGAGTAGCTGAGCTAGAAACCCAGAACCTAGATGCCAAGCTTGAGATTGATTCGCTTAAGGCTTCTCCTGTGGTTTCTGATGATGTTGACTGTGTTGATTGCTCTGTGTACCTAGCTGATCTTACTAGTCTCAAGGATAAGCATGCTTCCACTTGTGATGAACTAGATGTGCTTAGGGTTGAAGTGGCTGAGCTTAAGTCTAGACCTGCTTTGCTAGGTGCTTGCACTTCTTGCCCTGTTTTGCATGGAAAGATTGATGAGATGCATGCTTACACTGTTTCGCTTGAGGCTAAGTTGATACACTGTTTCGCTTGAGGCTAAGTTGAAAGAGCCTATTCCCACTTCTTGCTCTACTTGTGAATTGCATGCGGTTAAGAATTTGGAGCTTGCGCATTATGTTGATCGCTTGCAAGATGAGAATGATGAGCTGAGGAAATGTATGAGTTGGTTGTCAGGTCAGGAGCCTCAGCTTGGTATCATGATAGCGGCTTTCAAACGCTATGATGGTCAGGCACTTGGGGCTGACAAGCTTGGAGAGAACAGTGGTGAGGGAGTTGAGAGAGTTGGAGAGATCCCTATCCCACCACCAAACAGACACAAGAACAAGTTTGAGCCCAAGCCTAACCATCTCAGAAACAAACTTGACACTACTCCAGATCCACCCATATTCCCTCACCCAATAAATGATTTCCAAAAACGGGTGAAGTTTGTGAGCCCAAAGGGAGGTGAGGAAGGAGAGAAGAAGGGTGAGAAGCCGAGTGAGCAGCCACAACCTAAGCCTAAGCCTAAGCCACAGCCCATGAAGTTCCATTGTGAGTATTGTGGGAGAGATGGTCACAAGGATGAGTTTTGCTTCAAGAGGAAGCGTGAGGAGAGAATGGCTAGAGAGTGGGCTAACAAGGACAGGTACCACCCCTCTAATGGTGAACCTGAGCCTCGTATGCAGATGCCCAGGGCCAAGGCGATTGTGAGGATGGTTCCGGCTTGGGGAGACCGGAAGGTAGCAGGTGGTGCTGCTGGCCGAGCTACACCGGTCAGACCGGTGCAGGTCTGGACAAACAGCGGTCTGGTTTTCGTGCTCGTGAGGATGCTCGGTTTGGTTCAGGTGGTCGTGGTTCTGGTGGTTGGTATGGAAAGTCTGCAGGTGGTCAATTTGCTAGACGTTCTCCACCTCGTGCTCAATATGGGGGTGGGAGGAGTCGTAGCTTTGAGATGGAGAGGAGGAACGGTCCACGGTCTTCTTTTCGTGGCTTTCGTCCTCCTCCAGCTAGAGAGGGTTGGTTCCCTCATAGTGGTTATCGTGGTGGTGTTCGTGGAGGTAGCTTTGATAGGCGTGATGATATGGTTTGTGCTAACCCCACTTTGGAGCAAATGGCTTGGCACTGGTTTTACTCTTTTGGTACTAACCCCAGTGCTGAGTCGTTTGTTCACTCACATGCTCGCTTTTGAATTTCAGGTGGGAGACTTGAGGAACGTTTGGTTGATTGACTCCGGTTGCTCGAGGCATATGACCGGAGACAAGGGGTGGTTCTCAAGTCTCGTCCCGGTGGTATCCAGGACATACATCACCTTTGGGGACAATGGGCGAGGGCGTGTGCTTTCAGAAGGTGAGATCAAGGTAAGTGACAAGGTCACTCTCAGGCGTGTTGCTCTTGTTCAATCGCTGGGGTTCAATTTGCTTTCCGTGACCCAGTTGTTGGATGAGGGCTTTGAGGTGTTGTTTCGGCCTGGTGGTTCTCGGATTTTAGATTCTCGAGGGGACCTGGTTTGCGTGGTCGTTCCCAAGGGTCAAGTGTTCCGAGCTGATTTCTCTCAGTCTTCTGGTGTGGAGCGTTGCTTTTTGGCTGGTTCTTCGAGTGAGTTGTGGAAGTGGCATAGGAAGTTGGGTCACTTGAGCTTTGACCTTTTGTCTCGCTTGAGTAAACTCAATTTGGTCCGAGGATTGCCCCGGTTGAGGTTTGAGAAAGAGTTAGTTTGTGCACCGTGTAGGCATGCCAAGATGGTCACCTCTTCTCACCCGCCTCTCACCGATGTGATGACTGAGCGTCCATGCGAGCTGCTCCATATGGACCTTGTTGGCCCAGCTCGTGTGCGATCTGCGGGTGGGAAGTGGTATGTCCTTGTTGTGGTGGACGACTACTCTCGGTATGCGTGGGTCTTCTTCTTGGAAGAGAAGGGGGAGACGTTTGGTTTTGTTCAAGATCTTGTCTTGAGGTTGAAGAACGAGAGGCACGGAGATGCCATACGAGCGATCCGTAGTGACAATGGCTCGGAATTTAAAAACTCTCGTTTTGAAACCTTTTGCCATGACTTGGGTCTTGAACACCAGTTTTCGAGTCCGTATACGCCTCCCCAGAATGGTGTGGTGGAAAGAAAGAACAGAACCTTGTGTGAGATGGCCCGGACGATGCTCGACGAGCATAGGACTCCGAGGAGGTTCTGGGCTGAGGCGGTCAATACCGCGTGCTATGTCTCGAACAAGATTTTCCTTCGAGCATTCAAGAAGAAGACGTGCTATGAGATGATGCACGGTCGCGCTCCCAAGGTGAGTCACTTTCATGTGTTTGGATGCAAGTGCTTTATTCTTAAGAAAGGCAAGAATCTGGATAAGTTTGAGGCTAGGTCTGTCGATGGTATTTTCTTTGGTTATGCATCTCATTCTAGAGCATTTGTGCTCAATCTTGAAACTAACCAAATCGTGGAGACTTGTGAGGTAACCTTCGACGAGACACAGCCACGTAGTCAGCTTGTTTTTGAGTGTGCAGGTGACAACGAACTTGGCGAGGAGATCTTTCAGGAGGAGGAGCATGAACATGGAGATGATGAAGATGGCGGTGTGGTGCCCGCGGTTGAACATGTACCTACTACTTCGACGACGATCGAGAACGGGCCCTCTCCCACACCTACAATGACAAACCCAGATCAAGGCGAAGCTGCTGTTGAGGGGGAGGTAGCATCAAGGTGAGAACCTCCCCGGCGAGTGCAAGTGGATCACCCAGCTTCGAGGATCATCGGTGACCTCAATGAACGTACTACATGATCGAGGGTTCGAAACAATTCTCACTTTGCTCATGCTGCTTTTGTTGCCACCTTTGAGCCCAAAGACATTGGACACGCGCTATCTGATCATAATTGGGTGAATTCGATGCATGAGGAGTTAGAGAATTTCGAGAGGAATCAAGTTTGGGAATTGGTTGACCCACCCCTAGGGTGTAAGCCAATTGGAACAAAAAGGGTGTGGAAGAACACAGAGGGAGAGAAAGGAGAAGTGGTGAGAAACAAGTCAAGGCTTGTTGCTCAGGGGTTCAGTCAGAAAGAGGGGATCGACTACGAGGAGACCTTTGCTCCTGTAGCTCGTTTGGAGGCGATTAGGATCCTTCTAGCCTTTGCTGTGGCTAAAGGGTTCAAATTGCATCAGATGGATGTGAAGAGTGCCTTCTTGAACGATGTGTTGGAGGAAGTAGTGTATGTGAGGCAACCACCGGGATTTGAGAGTGAGAAGTACCCCCACCGGGTGTACAAGTTGAGGAAGGCGCTGTATGGGTTGAAGCAGGCGCCTCGAGCTTGGTATGGTAGGTTGAGGGGGTTCCTATTTGAGAGAGGGTTTGAGATGGGGAAGGTCGATCAGACCTTGTTTCTCCTCAGGCAGGGCAGAGATATCCTGATTGTGCAGGTATACGTGGATGATATTGTCTTTGGTGGCTCGTCTAACTCTCTTGTTGCAAGGTTTGCAGAAGACATGAGCAGGGAATTTGAGATGAGCATGATGGGTGAGTTGCAGTTCTTCCTCGGGCTTCAGATCAAGCAATTAAAGGAAGGAACATTTGTGCACCAAGCTAAGTACACCAAGGACATTGTGAGGAAGTTCAAGATGGAGGACTCCAAGGCTATGGCGACGCCTATGAGTACGACTACGGCTCTTGATGTGGATGAGGAAGGTGAACACGTGGACCAGAAGGAGTACCGGAGCATGATCGGATCACTCCTGTACTTGACGGCGACGAGGCCGGACATCCAGTTCTCGGTATGTCTGTGCGCTCATTTTCAAGCGTCTCCAAGGACTTCGCATTGGCAAGCAGTCAAGCGCATTTTCAGGTATTTGCGTCATACTCCCGACTTCGGCCTTTGGTACTCCGCGTCCTCTTCTTTGGCTCTTCATGGTTTTTCGGATGCGGATTTTGCCGGGTGTCGGTTGGATAGGAAGTCCACTTCTGGGACTTGCCAGTTTTTGGGTTCCTCTTTGGTGTCTTGGTCTTCCCGCAAACAGTCGAGTGTTGCTCAATCCACTACTGAGGCAGAGTATGTGGCCACAGCTAGTTGTTGCTTTCAGCTCCTTTGGATCACATACACCATGAGTGACTTTGGTGAGGAGTATACCCATGTCCCACTTCAATGTGATAGCACCAGTGCCATAAGCATTGCGAAGAACCCAGTGCAGCATTCCAAAACCAAGCACATAGAAGTGACGTATCATTTCCTGAGAGACAACATAGAGAAAGGGAAGATAGCTTTGATCCATGTACCCACACATGACCAACTAGCCGACATTTTTACCAACCCCCTAGATCAAGCAACTTTCACTCGTTTGCGGGGGGAACTTGGTGTTTGTCTGATTTCTTGAGTTGGTGTGTGGGAGCTCCTTTGTAGCATACGTATAGCTTTCTGTTGGCACATTTTATCTATGAATATTTCCCCTCACATTTACTGGAAAAAGGACTAAAATATAATTAGATCACCTTATTAGGGTTTATATTGACAATTTCCACGAGTTTTGGTGAATCTATGAATTTACAGGGACTATTCAGAAAATATGCAAAGAAACCACTCTAGAAGACTCCAGAAGGCTTCGGAACTCAACGTGACTTAGCACCTAAGAAAGAAGCATCTAGAAGGATCAAGGACCCACCTGGCCGAAGTGGACCCCGAGGGGGGCCCACCCCAGCCCGATCGGCCTGGTGGTGGGGCCGGTCGACCCCCCCTAGCGCCAAATGGGCCCAGCTTCCGGAATGTTCTTCCACCGCCTATGAGGATCAATCTAAACCACAAGTTAAGGTCGGTTTGATCGTACGGTGCACGTCATCTCCTCCGGGCTATATAACCAGACCCCCTGACCCCAGGGCAAACAACAATTCATTCTATTAGATCCTCCATGCCTATCTGAGATTAGAGCTCTAGATTAGAATTAGAGTTGGAGAGTTAGTATCAAGTTGAGAGATTAGAGCCACGATCTATTTAGATCTAGCTAATCTTGTTCGAGAGGATTAGAGAGCGGTAGAGGCGAAGCTGAAGGAAGGCCCGGACCTGTCGGTGTCTCCTCTTCATCTTCTACCTCTGGGATCAACTCCATTGGAGCCTGATCCTGAGACCTTGTGGAAAGATCGACTTCTTATTCAAGTGAGTAACATTGTCTTTATTGTTCTTACGGTTCATAACTCTCTGAGTACTTTAATTCCTGTCACTCTTGAGTTAAAGTTGCATGTTTAGTGTAAGCATGGTGCTTAGACTAGCTAGCTTATGAATGCCTTCTATATTCCGGATCGTGTGGTAGAAGCGGGAAGTGACCTTGTTCCCGTCTGTCCTTTGCAGTCCACCTCCCGTCTATAGAAACCGTAGGACTCCCCCCATAGATTCTCGGGAGGTTCCCTTTCCTAAGTGTGCCTTCAGACAATCACCCCATAAGAACAATATAGACATAGCTTGTGAGAATAAGAACCAGACATCCTTAAGTTTTCCTTATCTCTCTTTCTGTCAAGTCCTTGATAGCTACTCAGTGATTAGTTATATATCTCAGATACTCTCTTTACCATTCTCCTTGTTGATTCAATATTTAAAACTCTCTCCCGGGTGGAATGCTCACCGGTATCCGTGCGCTTGCGGATTATCCATCATAATATTTCTGTAGGCTTAACAAATACCAACAAGCATTTCTGGCGCTGTTGCCGGGGAGAACGGTTAAGAGAAAACTCTTCGAGTATAACTAATCTTGTATCTTTCTTTTTTCTTTTTAGTTTTAGATTACCTACTGTCCTTATGGACACTACCCTCATTAAAGACTTTTCGGCACCCTCAAAGCTCAGCCTTAGGCCTATGCCATCATCGAAACCAATCCTATCTGATGCCTATGAGCTGCGCCCACGGTTAATAGAGATGGTCCAAACCAACACTTTCTTAGGAATAGAAGACGATGACCCTTATCATCATCTCCAGCAGTTTGAGCAAACTTGTGACTGCCTGCACATTGAGGGTATGTCAGACGAGATTATCCGTTGGAAGTTTTTTCCATTCACTCTGAAAGGAAAAGCTCACCAATGGTACGACCGGACCAAAGAGAAGATGAAAGGCGATTGGGGAACTCTCCGTGCAGATTTTTGCATGGATTTTTATCCCTTATCTAAAGTAGTCGACCTCAGAATCAAGATCATATCCTTCAAACAGGGGGATAATGAGTCTATGAGTTCATCCTGGGAACGTTTTGAACACCTTTGCAAATCCGGACCAGATCTAAGCCTTCAAGACCATATTCTCCTTCAACATTTCTATATTGGTCTTAATAAGGAATCTAGAGCCTATTTGAATGTCTCCTCTCATGGATCATTCATACACCTTACATCTAGTGAAGCTAGAACTGTCCTAGACAACATTCTAGACAGCACTAATGATGGTCCTTTAGAAGAGAAAACTTTAGAAGAAGAGATTCCAGAGATAGCTACACCAGAACCTATGCCAGAAACATCTCAACCTATAGCTATCCAACATATAGAATCACCACAGGAAGAAATTCCTCTACCTGATTTTATAAATGATATCGAGGATGATTTATTTTCCGATTATGGAAACACCTCGAAATATCATAAAGAGAAGAGGCCTCGAAAGCACACATCTTCTTCACATGAGAAGATAGACCCTTTTGAGCAAACCTTCTCAAGAGAAAACACTGTGGAGCTTGCATCCATCATGAGTGGGGAATGGTTAGAAGAGTCAGAGCTTTCCTCTGATGTAGTCCATTTGGATTCACCTTCTATACCAATTCAATGTACAATCAATGGAACCCCCTTTGATGCCCTTTATAATCCAGTTGTGGGAATCAATATAATGGCCTTATCCTTTTTCCATTAGTTTATTAAAAACAAGTCATTATCTCCCACAACGAAATTATTAAAGTGCTCCTCAGGACAAATTATTCAAAGTTCGGGAATTCTCTATGTCTTACCTATTTCAGTTTACGACATGTCAATTCACCTGAGGTTTCACATTTGTGATATTAAGGAGTTCGATCTTTTAATAGGCTATCCTTTAGAAAAACTCCTTAAAGAAGGACACAGGGAAACTTGATGTTTGCCTAGGCAAAACCATTAAAGTTCCCTTACACTTCTCACATTCGATCCATACTAAGACCGAACCCAGTCCTGAACCTGACCCAATAGAAGAGGTGAATGAAGCATCTCTAGAACATTTCGTAGAATCCAATCAAGAAGATGTCACTGAATTCTTCATCGAGGGAGAAGAAGAAAATCCTACAGAATCTGAGCCCCTCGATGAAACCGAGGAACCCTCGAGACCTCCCATTGAGCTTAAACCTTTACCACCTGGTCTTAGATATGCCTTTTTGCACAATGATTCTGAGTCTCCTGTGATCATTAATGACCAACTCACTCAGGAAGAGACTCATAGGCTGATAACCATCTTAGAACAACATCGCTCAGCCTTTGGCTACTCGCTCCAAGACCTTAAGGGCATCAGTCCTGCCCTTTGCACTCATCGCAGTCCTACAGACCCCGATGTTCTACCATCTAGAGAGCCACAACGAAGACTCAACAATGCGATGAGAGAGGTAGTGAAGAAAGAAGCTCTGAAACTCTTACACGCCGGGATTATATATCCTGTGCCACATAGTGAGTGGGTGAGCCCCGTGCAAGTTGTGCCTAAAAAGGGAGGCATGACAGTTGTGAAAAATGAGAGGAATGAATTAATTCCTCAGAGAACCGTCACTGGTTGGCGTATGTGCATAGATTATAGAAAACTCAACAAAGCCACAAGGAAAGATCACTTTCCACTGCCCTTCATTGATGAAATGTTAGAGCGGTTGGCAAATCACTCTTTCTTTTGCTTTCTTGATGGATATTCTGGATATCACCAAATCCCAATCCATCCCAGTGACCAGAGCAAAACCACTTTTACATGTCCTTATGGAACTTATGCTTATCGTAGAATGTCTTTTGGGCTATGTAATGCTCCAGCTTCTTTTCAAAGATGTATGATGTCTATATTCTCTGATATGATTGAAGAGATCATGGAAGTTTTCATGGATGATTTTTCTGTTTACGGAAAAACCTTTGATGATTGTCTAGAAAACTTGGATAAGGTTTTGCAAAGATGTGAAGAAAAGCACTTAGTCCTTAATTGGGAAAAATGTCATTTCATGGTTAGAGAAGGAATAGTGCTAGGCCATCTAATTTCTGAAAGAGGAATTGAGGTAGATAGAGCTAAAATAGAAGTAATTGAACAACTACCTCCACCTGTTAATGTCAAGGGAATCAGAAGTTTTCTTGGCCATGCTGGTTTCTATAGAAGGTTTATAAAAGATTTTTCTCATATTGCTAGACCTCTTACAAACTTGCTTGCCAAAGATGTTCCTTTTGACTTTGATGATGCTTGTCTTAAATCTTTTGAAACTCTAAAAAATGCTCTTATTTCTGCACCCATTATACAACCCCCTGATTGGTCTTTACCTTTTGAAATTATGTGTGATGCAAGTGATTATGCTGTGGGGCTGTTTTGGGGCAAACAAAGGACAAGAAACATCATGCCATTGCTTATGCTAGTAAAACTTTGACAGGACCTCAACTCAATTATGCCACAACTGAAAAAGAACTGCTAGCTATTGTTTATGCCATTGACAAGTTTAGATCTTACTTAGTAGGAGAAAAAGTTATTGTTTACACTGATCATGCTGCTTTAAAATATTTGCTCACTAAGAAAGATGCTAAACCTAGATTAATAAGATGGATTCTGCTTCTCCAAGAATTTGACTTAGAAATAAAAGATAAGAAGGGAGTAGAAAATTCTGTTGCCGATCATTTGTCTAGAATGTATTTTGAGAAACCACAGGAACTACCCATCAATGACGCAATGAGGGACGACATGCTCTATCGGATCGCCCGGTCAGACCCCTGGTACGCAGATATTGTTAATTTTATGGTTGCAGGGTATGTACGACCAGGAGCCGACAAGAAAAGCTTATTTACGAGAGTCGCCATCACCTGTGGGATGAACCATACCTTTTTCGAGTATGCTCTGACGGGTTACTCAGGAGGTGTGTACCGGCAGAAGAAGGAATGAAGATCATTGAGAAGTGCCACTCATCACCATATGGAGGTCATTATGGAGCTTTCCGCACACATGCAAAGATCTGGCAAAGCGGATTTTTCTGGCCAACCATGTATCAAGACACAAAAGATTTCGTACGAAGGTGCAACTCCTGTCAGAGGCACGGAAACATCAATTCCAGAAATGCCATGCCACTGACAACCAACCTTCAGATTGAGCTGTTTGATGTCTGGGGAATTGACTACATGGGACCATTCCCAAAATCCGGAAAATTCGAGTACATCTTGGTGGTAGTTGACTATGTCTCCAAATGGGTTGAAGCCCTGCCATGCAGATCTGCTGACCACAAAAGCTTAATAAGAATGTAGAGACAATATTTCCGAGATTCGGTACGCCAAGGTTAGTGATAAGTGATGGAGGATCCCATTTCATCGACAAGCGCTTCGAGAAATACCTCATGAACCATGGGATCTAGCACAATGTCGCTACTCCTTACCACCCGCAAACAAGTGGTCAAGCAGAGACGTCCAATAAGCAGATCAAGAACATTCTACAGAAGACGGTGGACCAAATGGGGATAAAATGGAAAGACAAGCTACCCGAAGCACTTTGGGCCTATCGGACAGCTTATAAAACACCTATTGGAATGTCTCCCTACCAACTGGTCTACGGGAAGACATGTCACTTGCTGGTTGAGCTAGAATTCAAGGCTCATTGGGCAATAAAGAGATGGAACATGGACTTTGAAGCAGCCGGAACAAAACGGAAAATGCAACTGTCCCGAGCTAGAAGAATGGAGAGAGAAGGCGTATCACAGTGCCAAGATCTACAAGGAAAGAACCAAGAGATGGCACGACAAGAGAATCATAAAGAAAGAATTCAACCCAGGCGATCAGGTATTACTTTTTAACTCCAGGGTCCGACTCTTTGGGCACGGGAAGCTACGAAGCAAGTGGGACGGACCATACAAGGTGGTGAATTCATCGTCACACGGAGCCGTCACTCTTCAAGACGACGAAGGTACGTTATTCAAGGTAAATGGTCAATGTCTTAAAATATTTTTAGAGACCAATAAAGAGTCTGAGGATTTAGATGAAATAGATTTCTTTTGTTTTCCCACGAATATTAATTTTAGGCCGTAATGGGCCGTCTTAGGGTTTTTAAGGATCAGCACACGGTTAGAGCACCCCGCACCGAAGATCGTCGCAAGACGACGTGGTGGGGGGCCGACCGGCCTCCTCACTGGGCCGATCGGGCCCTGCCCGCCGCCTCGCGCCGCCAGCTTTCGCCCACGCTATCTCTAAGGTGCTCAGTTTTGGAAAAACTTGTTCAGGGATCTTTTACGAGATATCCCGTAGCCTTCCCAAGCTAGGTCAACCCCCTCTGCAAGTCCGTGACCGATGTATAAGCAGGGGTAGACCTCCACCTTTTTCTCATCCCAAAGCCTCCAAGTAGTAGCAATGGCCGACAAGCAGCTTATCCCCTTTAGCTTTGAAGCCAAGGCGGTTGTTCCTTTCGAGAAGGAAGCAAAGCCGCTAGCCTCCTTGCCTCCTGATCTCAGCCCTCTCTCGCTGTTCCCGCCTAGTCATCCACGTTTGCCGCCACCACCTAAAGAAAGCAGGCAGGCAATGTACGCTCAGCCGTACGATCGCCGTCGTGAAGCAGCTCAGAAGAAGCCGATCCGTGTTCCTAGCTACATGGATCTGAAGAAACCAAGGGATGGAGAGCGACTTGCTGACGTGCGCATGGACAAGCATGGCAACACAAGGGTGCATAAGTACACCACCTCCTCAAGCCGTGTTACCATCGACGGAGTTCGTGCCAAAGAACCTCAAATCAAGAGAATTCCGGTCATCGAAGCCAGCCAGCGGATGCCGCAGAAACAGAAGACCCGGAAGACCGTAGCTGAGCTAGCGCAGGAAGTAGCAAGCCTGGCAGAAACTTGCAAAGAGATCCACCGCGTCAACACTTCCCTCACCAAGACCGTCCTCAAACTGTTAGAATCAAAGAAGCGAAGGGACGATGAGGAAGACCATAGCCGCGACCTTAAGAAGGGCAAGCGCCCTTTGTAAACACCTTAGTTAGAGAGCACATTAGTGATAGTTAGTTCGAGTTAGTTAGTTTGCTTTAGTTGTTAGAGTTGTTTAATAAAGTGCTCTCTCCTTTAATAAAGAAGTATTCCACAAGTTGAGCTATTTTTGCCTATATATATATATATTTTCTGGATATGTTTTTGTCTCCACCATACTGTGCATGCAAGATAACAGAAAACAAGTGTGGGGGAGAAGAACAGACGACCAAACGGCATCTTCCACGACCAAAATCAAGAAAAACGGGAAAAGCACAGAACAAACGACTCGCACGACGAACCACGGCAGAACCCAGTTCGGCCATGTCTCGTCCACCACTCGGTTTGCTTCCTGAACTTTTTAAATTTTTGCAATTTGCTTTCCGTTTCGAATTTGAACAAAGATGCCCTGCTAAAATGTCCTGATAACCTAAAAGATAAAGTTTCACATGTTTATGCTCTTAGAAATATTTATTGCTTTTGGGATGATCAGAATGAGGTTAGAATAATGAGAACCATCTTTCTTTTATCTTGTCTATGGAGAGTGCTTTAAAAATCATTAGCTAAGTTTCTCCTTTGGGATCAATAATATATCCCAGCAGAGCTTTCATTGAAAATAAATTTGATTAAATGCTGCTTACTTGTATTGAGCTTTGTCAAATCTAGAGCTATGTTGAAGTTTTGTCTAAGTCTATGATCAAGATCACGTACACTGCTTTCACTAAAGTATCTATGCTCTAAGATTTTTGATCTCTGTCTCCCATATCATGAAAAAAGGTACAGCTAAAAAAAGAAGAAGAGAGAAAAAGCCAAAGAAAAAAAATTATTATGAGTGGAGAGAAAAGTGAGAGAGAGGAGAAAATGGACAAGTGTTCTACGGGTCAGAAGAACCCCCCTCTCAGAAAAAAGGCATAAAAAAGAGAAGAATAATGGACATGTGTCCGAGGGTGAGTAGGGCCCACTTCTCTAAAATAATAAGTGAGAGAGTAATAATGGACGTGTGTCCGAGGGTGAGTAGAACCCAACTCTCCACAAAATAGCTGGATACCTTGTTCTAAAAAAAATGGGAAAAGATAGAAGATTCTAAAGTCAGAGCAGTGATTTTTAAAATTTGACACACGCACATATCTTGATCTACGACCTATGACAGGCCTCTTCATGGATACAGATTTTGACCCAGCAATATATGCAAGGTAAGTCTGCTACATCTTTACATTCTAAAAACTTCACATATATTTGAGAGTATCACAAAGGAGTAAGCAAGGTTGCATTTTCTTTTCAAAACTTATTCAAAAAACTCTCCATTGACTTGATTTGAGAAATAAAGGTGATCTGTTTCTAACTATGCTCAGATATTCCCTAAGTACAGATATGACTAAGGAGTATAATTATGTTGATTCTTGTCTCTACGGTTGTAAACCATCCTTTTATCGAGGACGAGTAGAAGCCTAAGTGTGGGGGAGTTTGTTGGCACATTTAATCTATGAATATTTCCCCTCACATTTACTGGAAAAAGGACTAAAATATAATTAGATCACCTTATTAGGGTTTATATTGACAATTTCCACGAGTTTTGGTGAATCTATGAATTTACAGGGACTATTCAGAAAATATGCAAAGAAACCACTCTAGAAGACTCCAGAAGGCTCCGGAACTCAACGTGACTTAGCACCTAAGAAAGAAGCATCTAGAAGGATCAAGGACCCACCTGGCCGAAGTGGACCCCGAGGGGGGCCCACCCCAGCCCGATTGGCCTGGTGGTGGGGCCGGTCGGCCCCCCTAGCGCCAAATGGGCCCAGCTTCCGGAATGTTCTTCCACCGCCTATGAGGATCAATCTAAACCACAAGTTAAGGTCGGTTTGATCGTACGGTGCACGTCATCTCCTCTGGGCTATATAAGCAGACCCCTGACCCCAGGCCAAACAACAATTCATTCTATCAGATCCTCCATGCCAATCTGAGATTAGAGCTCTAGATTAGAATTAGAGTTGGAGAGTTAGTATCAAGTTGAGAGATTAGAGCCACGATCTATTTAGATCTAGCTAATCTTGTTCGAGAGGATTAGAGAGCAGTAGAGGCGAAGCTGAAGGACGGCCCGGACCTGTCGGTGTCTCCTCTTCATCTTCTACCTCTGGGATCAACTCCATTGGAGCCTGATCCTGAGACCTTGTGGAAAGATCGACTTCTTATTCAAGTGAGTAACATTGTTTTTATTGTTCTTACGGTTCATAACTCTCTGAGTACTTTAATTCCTGTCGCTCTTGAGTTAAAGTTGCATGTTTAGTGTAAGTGTGGTGCTTAGACTAGCTATTTTATGAATGCCTTCTATATTCCGGATCGTGTGGTAGAAGCGGGAAGTGACCTTGTTCCCATCTGTCCTTTGCAGTCCACCTCCCGTCTATAGAAACCGTAGGACTCCCCCCATAGATTCTCGGGACGTTCCCTTTCCTAAGTGTGACTTCAGACAATCACCCCATAAGAACAATATAGACATAGCTTGTGAGAATAAGAACCAGACATCCTTAAGTTTTCCTTATCTCTCTTTCTGTCAAGTCCTTGATAGCTACTCAGTGATTAGTTATATACCTTAGATACTCTCTTTACCATTCTCCTTGTGGATTCGATATTTAAAACCCTCTCCCGGGTGGAATGCTCACCGGTATCCGTGCGCTTGCGGATTATCCATCATAATATTTCTGTAGGCTTAACAAATACCAACACTTTCCTTTGTGCATTTCTTGCTTTTGGCATGGCATATGTGACATGATGTATAGGCATCTTTGTATCTTAGGTTGCATGCATTTTGTATCATATGCATTGTTTAGGAAAGGCTTCTCCTATATACATTGTTTCACCATGGTATGATTATATGTCCTTGTGAGCTAGTTTGGTAAGCTATGGTTAGTTTGGCTTAGCTCTTGATGATCTTGATTTATATCCATGGTTGATGGCTACGTTTTTCAAAAATGTCTCATGTATGCTCTCTTGTGAGTAAATGCCTTTATATGATCTTGACATGTTTTAGTGGCATGGCTATGCTTAATTTGTGGTTGGATAGCTTATTTTGATCATATGGGGCCAAAGGCTCATTTGTCATCATGAATGTTTAGCCCCCATGCTTGATCTTGTGGAGGGGCATAAGTTCCTTTTTGTCGCAAAGACACTTCATGTACCAATTTCAAATCTGAAAATGAAATGTAAATTGCTTAGAAAATGTGCTCCCATGTCATTTGTGCTAATTTTAATTTGCTTTGGCTGCTAAACCGTTGCATGATGCCTACCAATGAGAAGTCTCATATATAGAAGTAGGCACATGGCTCGGTGGCTTTGACATGACATGAGGTGCTTGTGGGTGTTTATGATGGTCTTATGATTAGAATGGTTGTCCTAGCATGAAGTTTGTGTGGCTTTGCCATTTTGACATGTTTTGCTCAAGTTTAGGATTTTGCTCATGAGAGGGTAAATTTTCGCAAAATTGCTCAATTCTATCTTAGCTTCGCCCAATGGTTGTGAAACTTGGTGATCTTGTAGTTGATGTCGTTACGAAGCTATAGAGTATCTAACTTGCTCATTTGGACATGTGTAGCATTCTATGTTGAATTTTGTCTATTTGAGAAGCTCTAGGTTGCATTTTTTGCATTTTTGGCTTGATTCATGCATTGTCAACAAGGGGGAGAAGTTTGAGCATGTTTTGGCTTGCTGCATGCATTTAGAAGGTTTCCAAGTGGTTTCGAGCAAGGTTTGAGCTCGTGTAGTTCCCAGTTTTCCCAGGTGGTCATCGGCCTGACCGGTGAGGTACACCGATCTAATCGGTGTGAGGTTCAGGTGCTGGGCGATCTAGCACACCGGTCTGACCGGTGTGGTTGACCGGTCTGACCGGCCCGAGCAAAGCTGAAGCAACAGCTCTGTTTTGCGAGGTGGTTTGCATGCATTCGTCCAGGGGGAGTTGCATTGGTTCAGGGGGAGCTTGCATGTGTGCAGGGGGAGCTCTTTGTGGTTTTCGAGTTTTGGATCGTTGGCATGTGCTCTTTGCTTGAGCATGGTTTTGTCTCGGATGTGTCGAGCCGTTGCCCTTGCCTAAGGGGTCCGAGACTTGTCTTCTTCAAGTGATCTTGCTCTTTGCCTTTCTTTGGCTTTCGATCGCTTGTTGGAGTTTCTTTTAGTCGTTTCTTTTCTTTTCCTTTTCTCTTTGGTTTCCAAAACGTGTGTGTTGTCAATGCACTCATCAAGGGGGAGATTGAGAGCCATGTGTGGTTCGAGGACCGGTGGTTGGTCGCTTCCTGGTGTGATGAGTGATTGACAACGTGGTGTGGACTGATTCTTGGCTAAGTATTGCAGATGCAGGTTGCGGCTTGACTGGTGTTGGTGCAGGTGAAGAACAAGCGTGAAAGGTCGTTGCCAGTGAGGCCTCCAGGTGTGGAGAAGACAAGTAGGCTTGGTTCGAGGGACCCGGTGGCCAGCGGGGTCGAGTGCGGGCCGCATGGTGGCAAGAACAGCAGGATGAAGTCATGGACGGTTTCTTGGTTGAGCCTCAAAACCAAGGTCGAGCCGGGACTACGTGGGAGCCGAGTCATGAGTGAAGATTGGCGGAGGCTACACCGAGTTCGCGGGGTTTCCAGTGGTTCACCAGAAAACCACTGGGTTCCTTGGCTGATCCAGAAAGCCAAGACCGAAGAACCGAAGACGGAGGTGCAGCAGCATCGGACCGGTCTGACCGGTGGGTCTGACCGGTGAGGTGCACCGGTCTGACCGGTGTGTGACGACGCAGTCCGGAATCTTCGAAGTGGAGGACACGCGTCGGGATCGCAAGGCTTGTGTCGAGGCTAAGCAAGTTTGCGGTCGCTGGGCATCCGTCCGATGGTGCGAAGACAGACTTCCAAATTCGCCCTTGAGGGGCATGTATCCCTAGTTAGCCAGTAAGGGTATTTTAGTCTTTAGGTTGCCTCCATATAACCCAAGTAGTGAGAGGATGGCAGCCATCTCTTGGAACCCTAGCTCATTTTGTTTTCCTATTTTCCCTTCCTATTTTCCTTAGGATTTCCATAGGACTAGCTTGAGAGCTTCATGGTGAGATCTTGTGAGAGGGAAGGATGATCGGGCGGCAAGCTAGACCTTGTATGAACCTCTTTGGTATGTATAGATGATTCGGCGTGGTTCCTCAAGGCTTGGATGTGTCTTTCCCGTTTCTCCTTTTGGGTGATTTTCGGAGCCCTTTCTTAGCGATTTTCTTGGAGCGATTTCGAGGCCTTTCTCTTTGGGATTTGGTGGGGGATGTATGCTTGAACCCTTCGTGGTTCTTTTCCCTTTGATTCCCCTCCCAAATCCGTGAGCAAAGGGGCTCGATTTTGGGGCTTTCTTGGCTCTAGGGTTAGAGGCGTTCTTGGTGGGATTTCTTCGATTCCTCTCGGTTTAGCACGTTTTGGTGGACCAAATCTTGGCTATGGAGTGCCCATGAGGTGTTCTTACTATCCCCAAAGTCTTGTGCAAAACCGTGAAGCGATTTGGGAGGTCGGGAGTTGGATTTGGGGGAGTTGACCCGCGGGCGCTGTTCATCCCGACAGCTCAGGTCACACCGGCCTGACCGGTGCCTCACACCGGTCTGACCGGTGCAGACTCTTTGTTGAGTTCCGTTCGGGTGAACATCTTGGTGTGTTCCCTATTGTCCCGTGTTGCTGCTGTTTCGAGTTTGGTTCGTTTTGGAGCTCAGTAGGTCTGTTTGGTGGATTTGGGATTTCCTGGCTTGGACCGGTCTGACTGGTGAGCTACACCGGCCTGACCGGTGTAGGGGCCTTCTGTGGAAGTTCTCAGATTTTGCCAGTAGGGACCGGTCTGACCGGTGCTGCTCACCGGCCTGACCGGTGTAGTCCAGTGGTGCTCGAGTTGCTTGTTCCGTTGCGTTCTCGAGTAGGTGTTGGTGGTTGTTGGTTCCTAGGACCAGTAGCACTTCAGTGGCTGCGTGGTCTTGGCCAACTTGGGTAGTTGAGTCGAAGACGTGTTTTGGAAGCCGTGTTCGTCTTGTTGGAGTTCTCATCTCCCTCGAGAAGAATTTTTATCGGCTCCCATTCACTCCCCCCTCTCTGGTTCGCCTAATCGGTCCTTCAGTATTCCAAGGGTATCGAATCCAAGGAACGATGTGCACTATCTCCTACTCTAGTATAGATGATCCAAGGACACAACTCTAATGGATAGGATAGGTAGAAAGGATCTGCTCGGACCGAGCGCAGAGTCTAGTTATGTTCTCTCAGGTGTAACACTCACTTCGGGCACCAGGCACATGGCCTTTGTGCTGGCTCGAGCCCAACTCGGTACGCGACGTAAGAGGGTTGACAAAGGGTCCAATAGGCTGTCACCACTGCGGCCTACCTCTACGCTACGATCGTACGTGGTCTTCGAAGGGTAGCTTATGGTTCAGACACCTCGTCTGCACCACTTACTATTCCTACGAATCCGCGAGGGAGATACTGGCACTAGCTCAAGGTATGCTCTATCACTCATGCAAGATCACGAATGCACTTTGATCTAACTAGAAACATGCAGGAGCTTCACTTTACTCTAATTAGACAGGCAGGCAAATGAGATGCAAACTTGTGTTCTAAGTCTACTGGATCAAAAGGGGTTGTGTTCGAAGAGCATAAGCCTCTAAACCAAGAACAAATGAAGAACACAAGAACACAGCACTCTAAGCATGCATACGACTTTAGTCTAAATAGGAAATATCAAAGTACTCACTTTAGTATAGTTGAAGAACAAAGGCACCGCTGAGGATCGTTCTTGAGGAAGATGTCATGAACATGACATGGCCTCAAGCCTCCCACCTCACTTCCTAGCACTAATCCTATACAAAGAGCTCTCCTCTCCTAAAGAGAGAGGCTCCAAGCCAAAATGAAGAGGAGGAGGAGGAGAAGAGTGTGTTCCAAAAGTGAGCCCCTCCCCTCCTATTTATAGAGGAGGGAAAGGCTTGCTTCGGGGCTCCAAGTGCCCCCAAATGCCCGGAGCTGCAACCAGGAGCCAGTCAGGAGGTGCCACGTGGAGGGCCTAGATCAGCCGAACCAAGGTCGGTTCGGCCGATCTAGGGTTCGGCCGAAGCAGGGGTGCCACGTGGCACCTTGTGCTTCCTCGTGGTGGCTGACTAGTGGGCCCTGATGCCTGTCCTTCGTGCATGCCAAGTTTCCCGACAGTTTTGGGGGATAAGTGGGCCCTTGAATCCATGTGATGTCCATGTGGCGCTTCGTGATTCGTCAGGCTCACTTCTCTTGGATTGATGACGTCAGTGATCCAGGGGAATCCTAGGTGGCATCCCCTCATTGGCTGGACTTGAAGTGCTTGGATCAAAGACTTATGCTTTTACTCCTCTTTCTAGTGCTATTTACCTGTATTTGCATAATCACCAACACTTGTGGAAATGATTAGTTTAAGCCCTATTCTAGTGTTGATAATCATTTTCCATGCCAAAAGGTACATGTTTGACGTGTAAGAAGTGAGTGAAAATCAGCCGTCAACAAATACCCCCACACTCGACCTTTGCTCGTCCCGAGTGAAGGGAAGAACAAGATCAAAGTGAGACATGATATCCAAAGGTATGAAACGAGCATAAGAGATATTCCAAACCATACCTTGCACTTGTGAACTCTGATGTGTCTATCATGCTATCTTGGGCAGTTGAGGGATGGAACGGTCATGAATCAAGTCACTCCTGCTCATCATGTTAAGTGACTTGGGGTTTTGCAATTAATTTTCAAAAACAAACCTTCCTTAGCTCCTCATTTGATTCTCTCAGATCACTCAATGTGTATATGTCCTCACCAAGGCATTAGATTGCCTTCCTTCATCCTACTTCTAATGATGGCTATATGTGGAGCTCAGGGTAGGATAAAGGCTAAGGCATACTTGCATCACATATATTGTAAAGTCAAAAACTGGATCCACAGAGAAAATCAAATCATACCATCAGATCAAGATGTGCACATGTATGGATATGGTGAGTATGGTAAGGTGGATATTAGGCCCGGAATGGGTGCTAGATATTACCATACATATATGATGGAAGCTGAGGTGATGGTACGGTGGACACTAGCTTCGGAATGGATACTAGTTATTATCATCTATGATATAGAACTCCTTTTTGCATGATCTCATCTCTCTCCTATTTCTCCTTTATTTTGGACATGGGCTATTCTTTCTTTTCCTCTTTTTTTTCATCATGCTTTGAGCATGCATCTCTTTTTTTTTCATAGCCCATGTCTCTTTTGAAGGATACTTTTGGAGAGAGATGTCACACCACATATGGAGCTTTATTTTTACGAAACGAATGAATGATACAATGCTAACTTCCAGTGTAGAAGCATAGCAAGGGGGGTATGATGGTGTGCACATGAATCTTGATCATGAAAGGAGTGAAAAGAATTCTCACAAGGGTCACAGAATTTGACAAAGCTCAATGCAATAACAAGCAGCATATGAGTAAAAGGTTTTCAACTATGAATATCATATGGCTCTAGTGGGACAGTGGCATATCAAAGAGGAGCTTTGCAAGGGGTTTTCATTATTTTCAAATAAAATTCCCAAGCACTCAGACATAAAGAGCGAAGATCATATCATCAAACCATATCACAAACGTCAACTACTTAGATAAGCATGAGTTCCCTAATGATATTTGTTCACAAGCATCAAGATGATAAGTAAGGAATAAAACATATGCAAGCCAACCATAGGAAACATGTAGAGCAAGCATAGCACGGATTGCTGAGTTTGATGTAAAGGATTGACTTCAAGATTCAAAACAAACTCAAAGGTACATGGAAGTGAGAAAGGGAAGTTGCGTACCTCGGGTCCTTCCTTTTATTCTGCAGGGTGGGGATTTCCCCCACACTGTCTTTTTCTAAGAAATGAAAGTAAGCTAAAAAGGGATAATAAAAATAAGGGAGAAAGGACTTACCTGGTGTTGGGCACACTCTTACCTATTTTACCCTTCCACGATGAAGTTGATCACTTCATATTCGATGTTGTCCGGCTCGAGGAAGATTTTCAATCGATGGCCATTCACCTTAAAATAGTTGCCTTCATCATTTTGCAGAGTGATAGCTCCATGAGGAGCTACCTCCACTACTGTGAATGGTCCTTCCCATTTGCTGCGCAATTTCCCTCTCCCGAACAGCTTGAATCGAGAGTTGAAAAGTAGCACTGTATCACCTGGTGCAAATTCTTTTTTCTTAATCTTCTTATCGTGCCACCTCTTGATCCTTTCTTTATAGATCTTTGCACTGTGATAGGCTTTTTCTCTCCATTCTTCCAATTCTGCTAACTGCTTCTGCCTGTTTCTTCCAGACTTTAGGAAATCCAAATTAAATCTTTTGATTGCCCAATGAGTTTTATGCTCCACTTCCACTGGTAGATGGCACGTCTTTCCGTACACCAATTGATATGGGGACATTCCTAGTGGAGTTTTGTAGGCTGTTCGATAGGCCCATAGGGCATCATCAAGATGCCTCTTCCAACTTCGGCCAGCCTCTTGTACTGTTTTCTGTAGGATATTCTTGATCTGCTTATTAGAGGTTTCTGCTTGGCCATTAGTTTGGGGATGGTATGGAGTGGCAACGCTGTGTTGGATCCCATGATTCTTCAGGAATCTTCTGAAATCGGTATCAGTGAAGTGGGATCCCCCATCACTGATTACCATCTTGGGAATGCCGAAACGAGGGAATATCACCTCCTTGAACATCTTTTTGGAATGTCTGGCATCGGCCGACTTGTAGGCTATGGTTTCTACCCATTTTGACACATAGTCGACTGCCACCAAGATGTATTAAGCTCCATCGGACTTTGGAAATTGGACCATAAAATCAATACCCCATACATCAAAGAGTTCAACTTGCAGATTATCATGTAGGGGCATTGTGTCTCTGGCAGTAATTCCTCCGTGCTTCTGGCAGGCTTTGCATTTTCGGATGAAATTCCTTGTGTCATCATACATAGTCGGCCAGAAGAATCCACTTTGCCATATCTTCGCATGTGTACGATAAGTGCCATAGTGGCCACCATAAGGTCCGGAATGGCACTTCTCAATTATTTGCATTCCTTCATTATGTGGCACACATCTTCTTAATAACCCATCAGCACAGACTTTATAGAGGTACGGATCATCCCATATGTGTTTCTTTGCTTCATGAACCAGTTTCTTCTTATCGGCTCCAGGAGGTATATATCCTGTCACCAGATAATTTACAATGTTTGCATACTAGGGGTTACTATCCGTGACCTTCAGCAACATGTCGTCTCGTAGAGAGTCATTGATAGGTGTTTCCTGCAGGTTAGTAATACGCATACGAGACAAATGATCCGCAACAGAGTTTTCTACTCCCTTTTTATCTCTTATTTCTAAATCAAATTCTTGAAGGAGCAGAATCCATCTAATCAAGAGGGGTTTAGCATCTTTCTTAGTGAGCAGGTATTTAAGAGCAGCATGATCAGTGTAAACTATTACCTTGGCTCCCACCAAGTAAGATCTAAACTTAACTATGGCAAAGACAATAGCAAGGAGCTCTTTCTCAGTAGTGGCATAATTCAACTGAGCTCCTGTCATGGTTTTGCTAGCGTAGGCTATAGCATGATGTTTCTTATCCTTAGTTTGGCCTAGGACGGCCCCTACAATGTAGTCACTAGCATCACACATGATCTCAAAAGGCAGCGTCCAGTCGGGAGGTTGGATGACTGGGGCAGAGATGAGTGCATTTTTGAGGGTAAGGAAAGATTCTATACATTCCTCTGTAAATTCAAAGGGCGCATCCTTGGCTAAGAGATTGGTAAGGGGTCTAGCTACCTGTGAGAAGTCCGTAATGAACCGCCGGTAGAACCCAGCATGGCCAAGGAAGCTACGGATGCCTTTGATATTTACAGGAGGAGGGAGCTTTTCTATTACCTCAATCTTGGCACGATCCACTTCTATCCCTCGTTCAGACACCAGGTGTCCCAACACGATGCCCTCTCGAACCATAAAATGGCACTTCTCCCAATTCAGGACTAAGTCCTTCTCATGACACCTTTGCAAGACCCTGTCTAAATTTCAAAGACATTCATCGAAAGTTTTACCGTTGACAGAGAAATCGTCCATGAAAACCTCCATGATTTGCTCAATCATATCTGAGAAGATAGACATCATGCACCTTTGGAACGATGCGGGTGCATTGCACAACCCGAAAGACATCCTCCGATAAGCATAGGTTCCGTAGGGTCAGGTGAAAGTGGTCTTGTTCTGGTCATCAGGGTGGATAGGGATTTGATGGTAGCCAGAATACCAATCAAGGAAACAGAAGGAGTGATTCGCTAGCCGCTCGAGCATCTCATCGATGAACGGGAGCGGAAAGTGATCCTTCTTCGTAGCCTTGTTAAGCTTCCTATAATCTATGCACATCCTCCACCCTGTGGGAAGGCGTTGAGCAATCTGCTCGCCGAACTCATTAGGGGCTGTCGTCATACCTCCCTTCTTGGGTACGCATTGAACAGGGCTCACCCATTCACTATAAGGGACTGGGTAAATGATCCCTGCGTGAAGAAGTTTAAGAACTTCTTTCTTCACGACTTCTCTCATTGCGTTGTTCAGCCTTCTCTGTGGTTCCCTTGGTGGAATATCTGAATCTACAGGGATGCGATGGGTGCAGAGATTCGGGCTGATTCCCTTTAGATCCTGAAGAGAGTAACCGAACACTGATCGGTGTTTCTCTAGGATAGAGATGAGCCTTATGGATTCCTCGTCGGAGAGATTGTCGTTAATGATCATTGGGGACTCAGTGTCCCCATGGAGGAAAATGTAACGAAGGCCAGCAGGCAAAGGCTTGAGCTCGATAGGAGGCTTAGGTGGAGCCTGGGATTCAGATATATCTATAGGTTCATCAGGCTCCTCTATCTCATCTATGAACTCAGGTGCCCATTCGTCGAGGAGGGATTCCGGCGAATCTCCTGGAATGATTGCCTTAACCTCCTCAATATGTGTAGCGTCATCAGGGGGATCAGTTCTCGTGTTTTTCGCTCTCGAAATTTCTACAGATAAAACCTCTTTCCCTAGGTTAACGTTAAGCTTACCTTGGGTAGGAGCCTCTAGGAGAAATTTCTCAAGGGGCAATCCTATCATGAGGTCGAAGCTAAGGACGTCATAGGTGTGGAAGTCAAGAGCAAAGTCAGCCTCCTTATACTTGATGGGGATAGCCTTCAAGATCCCTACTCCTTCTAGGATTTCTCCTTCCGGAGTCCTGATAGACGTCTGGGTAGGAGTCAGAGGTTCGTCCGCGAAGTTTCTCAGAGCATAAGTGCTGGACATGATATTGACTCCCACCAGAGGGTTGTAGAGAACTTTCACTATCCTTCCATTCATGACGCAAGAAAGGGTCGATCGAGGCGGGAGGAGCTGGAAAATTCCGGCTATTGACTCCAACTCTCTCGACCATTCTTGGGCCATGATGGCCGTTAATTCCCGAACGTTGTTCCTGAGGAAAGCGACACCCAAGGGATCTGGGGAACTTACGAGTGAAGGTGGTTTTCTCTCACAACCATAGTTCGAGGTGTTTGCATAATCACCTATTATTTCATCCTCAAACTTTAGAAGAGACTCCGGAGGTTGAATTGCTTCTTCCTCCGGTGTCGTGACCTCCTGAACTGAGCTTATGGAATTGGGTGATGAAGGTTCAGGCTCAAGTTCTGGGGTAATCTCTTTTTTGGGTGTGCATTCCTCTTGAGGCTCTTCTGGCTCGGCTGTGAAGGAAGCATTGACTGCTATACAATCAAGGATCTTCCTCCCCTCGCTTGGAGTTTTATCCGGAAAGGAACCTCCCGAGGCATCGTCAAGGTGCCAAGTGGACTTAGCGTCCAATCCCGCATAGAAATGCTGATAGAGCACGTGGTCGGGTATCAACAGCGTGGGGCCCGATTTTACTAAACGTAAGAATCTTTCCCACGCCGCACCCAAGGTTTCCTTATCATTTTGCTTGAATCTGAGCACATCCTTTCGCAGGGCAATGAGCCGTGCAGGTGGGAAAACCGTCGGCAGAATTCACCGACAAGATTTGGCTAGCTGCCACCCACTCTACTTGCGTGATCATTGTACCATTGCCTCGCGCTTCCCGTGAGGGAAAAAGGAAACAATTTCCAACGAACGATATCATGTGTCATGCCAGCAAAGGCGTAACATGAACACAGACGCTCAAATTCTTGCAAATGATCATAGGGGTTTTGACGGTCCCCGGAAAAGGAATACGATCTCTCAATCAAAGAGATAAGATTGGTACTGATTTGATAGCTAGATGTGGTAATTGGGAGTTCTGAAGGTGGAGGCTCTAACAACTCAGGTTTGGGAGCAGAAAGATTTTGGATAGAAGTCTGCTCCATGGTAACTGGGGTAAGGATAGAAGGAAAGAAAACAAAAAGGATACGTCGATGGGTAACAGGGGTGAAGGTAGAAGAAAACGAAAAATATAAATACGAGGACCACTAGGTTCAAAGAAAGATACAGCAACCATTCCCCGGCAACGGCGCCAGAAATGCTTGTTGGCGTTTCTCAACGTCACCACTAGTTGTACACCTAGAGGGAGCGTATAAGAACAACCGGGTATACCGCAAGCACACGAAAATACCGCTGTAGCACTTCCCCAAGGAAGGAGAGTATTCCAAGGGTATCGAATCCAAGGAACGATGTGCACTATCTCCTACTCTAGTATAGATGATCCAAGGACACAACTCTAATGGATAGGATAGGTAGAAAGGATCTACTCGGACTGAGCGCAGAGTCTAGTTACGTTCTCTCAGGTGTAACACTCACTTCGGGCACCAGGCACACGGCCTTTGTGCTGGCTCGAGCCCAACTCGGTACGCGACGTAAGAGGGTTGACAAAGGGTCCAACAGGCTGTCACCACTGCGGCCTACCTCTACGCTACGATCGTACGTGGTCTTCGAAGGGTAGCTTATGGTTCAGACACCTCGTCTGCACCACTTACTATTCCTACAAATCCGCGAGGGAGATACTGGCACTAGCTCAAGGTATGCTCTATCACTCATGCAAGATCACGAATGCACTTTGATCTAACTAGAAACATGCAGGAGCTTCACTTTACTCAAATTAGACAGGCATGCAAACGAGACGCAAACTTATGTTCTAAGTCTATTGGATCAAAAGGGGTTGTGTTCGAAGAACACAAGCCTCTAAACCAAGAACAAACGAAGAACACAAGAACACAACACTCTAAGCATGCATACGACTTTAGTCTAAATAGGAAATATCGAAGTACTCACTTTAGTCTAGTTGAAGAACAAAGGCACCGCTGAGGATCGTTCTTGAGGAAGATGTCATGAACATGACATGGCCTCAAGCCTCCCACCTCACTTCCTAGCACTAATCCTATACAAAGAGCTCTCCTCTCCTAAAGAGAGAGGCTCCAAGCCAAAATGAAGAGGAGGAGGAGAAGAGTGTGTTCCAAAAGTGAGCCCCTCCCCTCCTATTTATAGAGGAGGGAGAGGCTTGCTTCGGGGCTCCAAGTGGCCCTAAATGCCCGGAGCTGCAACCAGGAGCCAGTCAGGAGGTGCCACGTGGAGGGCCTAGATCAGCCGAACCAAGGTCGGTTCGGCCGATCTAGGGTTCGGCCGAAGCAGGGGTGCCACGTGGCACCCTGTGCTTCCTCGTGGTGGCTGACTAGTGGGCCCTGATGCCTGTCCTCCGTGCATGCCAAATTTCCCGACGGTTTTGGCGGATAAGTGGGCCCTTGAATCCATGTGATGTCCATGTGGCGCTTCGTGATTCGTCGGGCTCACTTCTCTTGGATTGATGACGTCAGTGATCCAGGGGAATCCTAGGTGGCATCCCCTCATTGGCTGGACTTGAAGTGCTTGGATCAAAGACTTATGCTTTTACTCCTCTTTCTAGTGCTATTTACCTGCATTTGCAAAATCACCAACACTTGTGGAAATGATTAGTTTAAGCCCTATTCTAGTGTTGATAATCATTTTCCATGCCAAAAGGTACATGTTTGACGGGTAAGAAGTGAGTGAAAATCAGCCGTCAACAGGCCTCCGGGAGATGGAGAGACAAGTAGGCTCGGTTCGAGGGACCCGGTGGACAGTGGGACTAGGTGCGGGTCACATGATGGCGAGACGAGCAAGACGAAGTCGAGGACGATCGAGCCGGTGCACGGTGGCGGCCGAGTCAAGAGGCTTGGCGGGAGGCCGGGCCGAGCGCGCGGGGTTTGGTGGTTTGCCCACAAAACCATCGGTGGACGGTTTCTTGGTTTGGGTCTGAAAACCAAGTCCGAAGGCCCAACGCGACGGAGACAGGATCTGGGCGCATCGGGAGGCTTCGAGGCGGAGGACACGCGGCGGGATCGCACAGCTTGCGTCGGGAGGATGTGAGGTGCGGCGAAGGTGTGGCCGTCCGATGGCAAGACCCACAAGATTACCTAATTGCCCCTATGTGGGTCGTATCACCAGTTGAAGTGCAAGGGGTAGTCGAGTCATTTACCACACCGGCGGGACCCGATATATAAGCCAAGGGTGTTGGTGGATGAGCTCTCTCTCTGCGACTCGAGGGTTTCATTTCCCCCCACCGTTTTCTTATTTTCCCCTTCTATTTTCCCTTCCTTTTCTCTAGGCTAGCATGAGAGCTTCATGTGAGATTTGTTGAGAGGGATGGATGCTAGGGTGGCATGCTAGACCTTGTGAACCTTTCCGGGTATGTATAGAAGATTTGGCATTGTGATTTTCGTGGCTCTTTTTGGTGCTATTTTTGGTCCCTTTGTTCTTCGCTTGATTCCATGGATTTGAGAGCGTTTCTCCCTGGATTTCTTTGAGGGAAACATGGATGGATGCCTCGTGCACCTTTGTGATTGATCTTGTCCCCTCAAACGCCGGGAAACCTCTTTGATTCGAGCGTTTTCAGTTGGAGCCCGTGTTCTTGGTTGAGTTCGTGTGATCCGCGATTCCCGTCGTTTTAGTGAGCTAGAGGCTGAGATTTTTGGGGCATAGCTTCACCTAGTGATGCACATAATCTCCCCCAAATCTTGTCTCAAGAGCTCAAATCATTTGGGAGATCCGGTGATGGCTTTGTGGGGTTGACTTCTCGAGCTCCCAGTTTTTAGTTCTGTCCGTGAAGGGCGGACCGTCCGCGGTGCCCTTGCGAACCGCCCGCGCCCAGGCAAGTTCGTCCAGTTCGTCGAAGTTCTTCGCGTGTTCTTGTTTTGGTTCGTTTCGATCCATTTTGTTTTCAGAGTTTTGTTGCAGGGGGTTGGCGGACCGTTCGACTAGGCCAAGCAGATAGTCCGCGACACTGGCGGACCGTCCGCGAGGCTAAGCCGGACCGTCTGCGCGGGTCAGTTTTCCTTCCAGAGTTTCTGTTAGTCCCTGTGTCCATTACGGACTGTCCGCGCCTGCCCGGCGGACCGTCCGCCCCATCCAGGCGGACCGTCCGCGACTGCCAGGCGGACTGTCCGTGCTGGACGCAGGAACTAGCAAGGTTGATTGGTTCCTTTCCTTCTTTGATTGTACTTCCGCGTGTGCTTCTAGGAATCGTTCCTAAGGCTTGGGGTTGATCCATAACCTGGTTGCTTTGGCGATTGGTGTTTGATTCGACTCATTGCTTGTGTGTGACCGGGTTTTGAGTAGGGCATAGGCCGGGTTCTTTGGAAGAATTTTTAACCGGCTCCTATTCACTCCCCCCCTCTCTAGTCGCCTTTCGGTCCTTCAATTGGTATCAGAGCCGGTTGCCGGATTCTTGTGACTCTAGTGTTGACGGTCAATATTTGCCATTTCCAAGACCGTCAACCCCTGCAAATCTGAGCATGAAATGAACATCCACACTAGAAGAGGTGCTTAAACTCATACTTTCCACCAGTGTCGATGTCTATTTGAATGCAGGTATTTAGCATAAGAAATGAGAGGAATTCATGCACATTCACTCCACTCCAATCCAAGGCACTCAAATGCTGGCCAATTAGGGGCTGCCACATGGATTCTCCCAGATCCATGATGTCACCAATCCATGTGAAGGACTTTCAACGAATCACACGCTGCCACATCAGCATCACATGGATCCATGGGCCCACATTACCAACTAAACCGCCAGGAAACGTGCCATGCACGGAGGAGAGGCATCAGGGCCCACATGGAAGTGAGCCAGAGGAAGCTCACCCCAAATGGAGGGGAGAAGGTGTCGGCCGACCCTAGGATCGGCCGAACCGACCTAGGGTCAGTTGATCCTCCCCCTCCACTTGTCATTTGCTCATTGGCTCACTGCTGCAGTCCCGGGTGTTTAGGGGCACTTTGAGCCCCGGAGCAAGCCTCCTCCTTGTCTATAAATAGGAGGGGAGGGGCTCCATTTCTCACACACCACCTAGCTCTCAAGTTTCACTTCTTCTTGTGTAGCTCTCTCTCCCTCTCTCCAATTCTGCCCATGAGAGGTGATTCTCACCTCTTTGTGGTAGAATGGTGATGAGGAGAGATCTAGATTAGGAATAGTGTGAGGTAGAGGAGGGGTAAGGAGTGAGTTGATGTCCTCGTGGATGCTTGTTCTTCATTTAGATCAAAGTGAGTATTTTAGCATTTCTTATTTAGACTATAGTGGACATCATGTGTGGTTGCTTTGTTCTTGTGTTCTTGGCTCGTTCATATGTTAGAGGCTTGTGTTCTTCATGACACAAGGCTTCGATCCTTTAGAGCTAGAACCATAGTTCATTTACTTGTTTAGCATGCTCTGATCCTGTTTAGTTAAGTAAGTTTGTTGTATCTCGTTCAGCTGCATCCATAGCTTCCTTTCTGCTCCCAGTTCAATGATATGATCTGCTTCCGATCTTTCCCTTATTCGTAGGACCGTATTTATATGGTTGCTATAGTGTAGTTAGCGGGCTAGCATACGCCGCACTATAGTATTTATCTGGGGTACAGACGTGGTGTTTGGGCCTTGGGCTTCCTACGGAGACCACGTACGATCGTAGCGTAGAGGTAGGCCGCAGTGGTGACAGCCTGTTGGACCCTTTGTCAACCCTCTTACGTCGCGTACCGAGTTGGGCTCGCAGAACAGCACCTCTGAGTGTTGTCGCCCCGTGGGGACGACTGAGATCTGACAGGAATACATCTTGAGAGCTAAGTCCCTTAAGGAAGTGCTTCTTGTATCCCGACCTATCCCAGCGAAAGCTGGTGTCCTTGGATAGACCCTCTCTGGTTACCCTCCGTCCTAGGAACGAAACCCGAAGGGAGTACTCATTCTCCTAGGGAGAAGTGCTACAGTGGTGTATCCGTGCGCTTGCGGATTCGTTCGCACTCGTCAGTGTACCCGGGAGTTTCTTATACGTCTCACGCTACTAAGGCGCCAGCGTTGAGGATAAGAAACGCCAACATCTAGCAAGTCTAGAATCCAAAGATGGCATACGTAGAGCGGGGCGGTCCTCCGCACTTCGATGGGAAGAGTTACCACAAGTGGTCGGCTCGTATGATGATTTTTCTTCATGGCAAGTTGTTGGATTTTGTTGTGCTTGACGAGAGTTATGTGATTCCTCCGGAGATCCAGACACTTATGGTGACCGACCCCAATGCAAAGAACAAGTATGAGGCAAATGCAAAAGCCGTTGATCATTTGGTCTGAAGTTTGTGCGATTCCAAGTTTGAGCGTGTTCGTGATTTGAATCTTGCTTGGAAAATTTGGGAGAAGTTGTTGGTTACTCACGGTGGTGATAGCCATGTGAAGGCTCACCTCTTGGTCACTTACCGGATGGAGTATGAGAACTTCACTCAACTCCCCGGTGAGGACATCGATGCTATGTTTCAGAGATTCACCGCCATCGTGAACAACATGAAGGCTAATGTGGATGTTTTTCCTTACACCAAGCATGATCAAGCGTTGAAACTCTTGCATATTTTGGATCATGAGGTTTGGGCGGCTAAGGTTGAGGCCATCAAGGAGTCCGAGCAATACGTGACCATTGAGTTGGATGACCTCTTTTCTAAGCTCAAGTCGTCCGAGGTTGATAGGAGGTTGCAATCCAAGCATCAGGGCACGACTGATTCACATAGTCTTACTCTCGTGGGCGGATCAAAGATCAAGGCTAACACTAACCCCTCCTTTCGATAGTTTTCCTTGTCTTCTCTCATGTCTATGCCAGATGAGGAGTTCGACGTGTTGGGTGAGGATGACCTCGCCTTGCTTTCAAGGAGGTTCGAGTGGTTGCATGAGAACCGGAGGAACGCAAGGCGAAGCTAGGGGACTTGCTTCAAGTGTGGCAAGCACGGCCACTTCATCGCAGAATGCCCCGAGGCGGAGGAGAACAAGCACAAGATGAGCGAGTACAAGGCGCATCCGAGGCGTGAAGACAAGCATCCATCGAAGAGCAAGCACTACTACAAGTCCAAGAGTAAGGACAAGGACAAGCGGAGGTCGAGCAAGGGTGGCGGCTACAAGAAGGACAAGGCAAGATCCATGGTGGCCGGTGCAAGCGACCTCGACACAAGTTCAAGCGACTCGCCATCAAGTTCAAGTAGTGAAGATGAAGACGCCGGACGGCGCAAGGGCAAGCGGCATGTGAGCCGGAACTTCAACGGGTTGAGTTGCGTTGCACTTGAGGGCTTTTGTGGCATGGCACATAGCTCAAGTAGCAAGAAGAGCGAGAAGGAAGACTCGGATTCCGACTCCGAGGATGAGGTAAACCGTGACCCCGACTCTTTGCTTGCTGAGATCTCTAAGTTGAATGAGTTGCTTGATAACCGAGATAGTGTGCTTAGAGAGGCTAAGAAAATGAGGAAGGATCTTAGGTCTCAACTTGAGAATGCTAGTGAGAAAGTAGGAGAGTTAGAGTCTAAATTGCTTGACTTGAAACTTGAGAATGACTCCTTGAAACTTGCTCCTACTGTTTCGGATGAAGTTGAATGCTCTGAATGTGATGCTTGGTTGAATGAGATCAAAGTGCTTAATGAGAAACATGCTTCCACCATGGCGAAACTAGATGCTCTTAGGACTGAGTATGATGAGCTTAAGGCTAGACCCACTTTGCTTGGTGCTTGTAAATCATGTCCTACTTTGCATGCAAAGCTTGTTGATGCTCGTTCTACCATTAGTTCTTTGGAAGCATCTTTGAAATCTCCTGGTGTGAATGCATGTTCTAGCTATGATGATGTTAGTGTGCGAAATATTGAGCTTACTTCTCGTTTGGATGTCATCTATGAGGAGAATGACTATTTGAGGAAGGTGTTGGGTTGGTTGTCCGGGCGTGAACCTCAATTGCGTATCATGATAGAGGAGTTTAAGAGAGCCGATGGTCGTGGTTTGGTGTTTGAGAAGTTGGGTGAGAAAGTGGGAGAGAACAGTGGGGAGAGTGTGTATGAGAAATGTGTTGAGTCCACTCCTGAGTTTGAGATGATCAGAGACATCCAAGTTCCACTCCCAAAAGCACCCAAGAACTCCTTTACACCCAAGCCAAACCACCTTTGCAACAAACTTGACACAACCCAAGATCCACCCAAATTTTCATCCAAAGCCAATGATTTCCAGAAACTAGTGAAGTTTGTGAGTGAGAAGGGTGTGAGGTCCAGTGAGAAGCCAGAGCCAAAGCCAAAACCCATCCCCTTCAAGTGTGAGTATTGTGGCAAGGAGAGGCACCTTGCGGAGTTTTGCTACAAGAAGAAGAGGGATGAGAGGCTTGCTAGGGAGCAAGCGAACCAGGACAGGTACCACCAGTCTCATGGTGTGCCTGAGCCTCGAGTGCCACTTCCACGGGGTATGGGAAGTGTGAGGAGTGTTGGTCGAGTTGGGGCTCAGGGTGGTCGGTTTCCACAGAGAGCTGGTGGTGAGTGGTTTGATCGGAGAGATGGTGGTGTGCGTGTTGGTGAGAGGTTTGGTCAGGCTCGTGGTGATTTTGCTGGACGTCCCCCTACTCGTCCTCGATACGAGTTCAAGGGAGATGATCACAGTTTTGGGTTCCAAAGGAACTACGGACCATGTTTTCCCCCTCGTGGCGTTCGTACTCCTCCCATGGGATATGGAAAGTTTGGTGGCAAAGGGATGATGTTTGCTAACCCCTCTTTTGAGCCGATGGCTCGGCACTGGTTTAACTTTCTTTGTGCTAACCCCAGTGTCGAGTCGTTGGCTCATTCTCGTTCTTGTTTCTGACTACAGGCAGGAGGCTTGGAGAACATTTGGTTGATTGACTCCGGATGTTCCCGACACATGACCGGAGATAGGCGGTGGTTCTCCAGTCTCACCCCCGTGAAGGAGAAGATCTACATCACGTTTGGGGACAACGGACGAGGGAAGGTGATTTCTGAGGGTGGTGCAAGTGTGTGAAAAGGTAACATTGAAGCGAGTTGCTCTTGTGAAGTCTTTGGGCTTCAATTTGCTTTTGGTTTCCCAGTTGCTCGATGAGGGTTTTGAGGTTCGTTTCAAGTCTGGTGAGTCTCGGTTGTTGGATTCTCGAGGTGATCTTGTTTGTATGATCATCCCCGAGGGTCAAGTTTTCAGGGCTGATTTCTCTCGTTCTTTCGGTCCTGCTCGTTGTTTGGTGGCTGGTCCTTCTTGTGATTTGTGGAAATGGCATAGGCGGTTGGGCCACTTGAGCTTTGATTTGGTTTCTCGCTTGAGTGGTCTTGGCCTTGTCCGAGGATTGCCGAGGTTGAAGTTTGAGAAGGATTTGGTGTGTGCTCTGTGTAGGCATGGCAAGATGGTAGCCACTCCCCATCCACCCTTGACCGCTGTCATGACCAAGCGTCCGACAGAGCTGTTGCATATGGACCTTGTTGGGCTAGCTCGAGTTCGCTCGGTGGGTGGGAAGTGGTATGTCCTTGTTGTGGTGGACGATTACTCTCGCTATGCCTGGGTATTTTTCTTGGAGGATAAGAGTGAGACTTTTGGTTTTGTTCGAGATCTGATCGTTAGGTTGAAGAACGAGAGGCATGGGAATGCCATTCGAGCTATCCGCAGTGATAATGGCTCTGAGTTCAGGAACTCTCGTTTTGACGCCTTTTGCAGTGATCTTGGTCTCGAACATCAGTATTCGACCCCTTATGTGCCCCCTCAAAATGGAGTCGTGGAAAGGAAAAATCGGACTCTTTGTGAGATGGCTAGGACGATGCTCGATGAGCATAGGACTCCTAGGAGGTTTTGGGCTGAGGCGGTCAATACCGCGTGTCATGTCTCTAACAGAATTTTGTTGCGAGCTTTCAAGAAGCAGACATGTTACGAGCTTATGCATGGTCGAGCACCCAAAGTGAGTCATTTTCGAGTGTTTGGTTGCAAGTGCTTTATTCTCAAGAAGGGAAAACTCGATAAGTTTGAGGCTAGGTCTAGTGATGGGATCTTCTTTGGATATGCTAACCATTCTAGGGCCTATAGAGTACTTAACCTTGAAACTAACAAAATCATGGAGACTTGCGAGGTTACCTTCGATGAGACAATACCATGTACCTCTCTTGGTTTTGAGTGTGCAGGTGATGAGGAGATGGCTGAGACCCTCTTTGAAGAGGAGAAGGATGAAGCTGGAGATGATGATGGAGAGACCCGTGTGATTGAAGCTGAGCGTGTACCTGCTACTTCCCCGACGTCCACGGCAGATGGTGGACCGTCTACCTCATCGACGACAACGCATCGACAGGAAGAGCAAGTGAGAGAAGCTGGTGTTGAGGGGGAGGCAGTCTCGAGGCGAGAGGCTCCCCGACGAGTTCAAGAAGTGCACCCATTATCAAAGATCATTGGGAACATCGACGAACGCACTACACGGTCAAGGTCCAGGAATTCCTCCCATTTCGCTCATGCTACTTTTGTTGCCACTTTTGAGCCCAAGGACATTGGACATGCTTTATCTGACGCAAACTGGGTGAATTCCATGCATGAGGAGTTGGAGAACTTTGAGAGAAACCAAGTGTGGGAGTTAGTCGAACCACCTCCAAATTGCCATCCTATAGGAACCAAGTGGGTTTGGAAGAACAAAGAGGGTGAGAACGGGATGGTTGTGAGGAACAAGTCTCGACTTGTTGCTCAGGGGTACAGTCAGAAGGAGGGGATCGACTATGAGGAGACCTTTGCTCCTATGGCCCGTCTTGAGGCAATTCGGATCCTTCTAGCCTTTGCCGTGGCTAAAGGGTTCAAGTTGTTCCAGATGGATGTGAAGAGTGCCTTTCTTAATGGGGTCATAGAGGAGGAGGTGTATGTGAAGCAGCCACCGGGGTGAGAGTGAGAAGCATCCACATAGAGTGTACAAGTTGAAAAGGGCGTTGTATGGGTTGAAGCAGGCGCCCCGGGCGTGGTATGGGAGATTGAGAGGTTTTCTGTTGAGCAGAGGGTTCATGATGGGTACCGTGGATAAGATCTTGTTTCTCCTCAAGCATGGGAATGACTTGTTGATTGTGTAGATTTACGTGGATGATATTGTCTTTGGTGGCTCGTCACATAACCTTGTTGCCAAGTTTGCAGATGAAATGAGCAGGGAATTCGAGATGAGCATGTTGGGCAAGTTGTATTTCTTTCTCGGGCTATAGATCAAGCAAGTGAAGGATGGGACGTTCGTGCATCAAACCAAGTACACGAAGGACATGCTGAGGAAGTTCAAGATGCAGGATGTGAAGCCCATGTCGACACCGATGGGTAGTACGGTGACTTTGGACGCGGACGAGGACGGGGAACCAGTGGACTAGCGGGAGTACCGGAGCATGATCGGCTCCCTCCTCTACCTGACAGCGACGAGGCCAGACATACAGTTCAGCGTGTGTCTGTGCGCTCGTTTTCAAGCTTCACCGAGAACATCACATCGACAGGCCGTCAAGAGGATCTTCAGGTACTTGCAGTCTGCCCCTGGTCTTGGCCTTTGGTATTCGTCCTCCTCGACTCTTTCGCTTCATGGTTTTTCGGATGCGGATTTCGCTGGTTGTCGAATCGAGAGGAAGTCTACTTCTAGCACTTGTCAGTTTTTGGGGTCTTCGTTGGTTTCTTGGTCTTCCCGCAAGCAGTCGATTGTAGCTCAGTCTATCACCGAGGCAGAGTATGTTGCAGCCGCGAGTTGTTGTTCTCAGCTGCTTTGGATTTCATATACCTTGAGAGACTTTGGTGAGGAGTGCACCCAGATCCCACTTCTTTGTGACAGCACTAGTGCCATAAGCATAGCCAAAAATCCAGTGCTTCATTCCCGAACCAAACACATAGAGGTGAGGTATCATTTCCTGAGAGACAACGTTGAGAAGGGAACCATAGTGTTGAACCATGTGCCTACCCAAGATCAGCTAGCAGACATTTTTACAAAGCCTCTCGACCAAGCTACCTTTGTGCGCTTGCGGGGGAACTCGGGGTTTGTTGCCCGTTTTAGTTGTTTCTTGGGGAGTTTGTCTTTGTATCATATGTATCATACCATGCTTTACTTTGATGTACATATATGCTTTGCTTGATGTATAAAACTTGGTAGGATAGCCATTTTGTTCCATATCATGTTGCATTTGTATCATATTGCATTTTAGGATGATGAGCTTCTCCTATATGCCCTGTTTGAGTAGCTTAGGCTATTTGTGAGATATTGGTCACTTTTGTGGAGAAATGGTAATGTGAGGCTATGCTCTTGGGATAATTGAGATATATGTGTTGTGAGATAGCCCCTTTTGGAATAAATTACTAATCTTGACTAAATTCTATGAAATGTGCTCCACCCATGTGTAGTAGTGTATCCATGTCACTTTTTGGTCTAGATGTGTTTTCTCATGCTTAGATTGTGCTTGGATGTTTTTTTCTTGCATTTGGGCCAAAGGTCGATATCATTGTGAATGTTTAGCCTATGTTGCATCCATGGAGGAGCATAAGCTTCTTTTTGCCGCAAAGGCACTTCATGTACCATGGAATGAGTTAATCTTGAAATGAAGTGAAAATGCCTTGAAATATATGAAAAATGCTCCATTCATCATGTTATGTGCTTAAAATGCTTTATCTTTCACATATGGGTGCAAACATGTTGCATGATGTTCACCAGTGGAGAAGTCTCCCCGAAGTGGACACATGGCTCATGAGCTTTGACATGACATGTTTTGCTCTATGGGCGTTTACAATGATCTTATGCTAAGAATTTGATATCCTTGTATGATCTCTGGATGAAGTGCATGTTTAGGCTAGAATATGGCATGGATAGGCTTTTGCATTTGTGGTGAGCCATCTTTTGATAATAATGCCTAAATCTGAAAATTTGCTTTGTCACGTGCTTACATTTCAATATATTCTTTGTGGCAATGCTCTGACTATGCTATGATCCATTTATGTGCTCTTTGTCTCATTTATAGCCTTTGACACTAAATTTGGCCTATTTGAGAAGCTCGAGTAGATGTTTATATGCTTTGACATGCATTGTGCATTTTCATGCCACACTTGATTCATGCATTGTCAACAAGGGGGAGAAGTGGTGAGTTTGTTGATGAAAATTTCAGAAATGCATCTAAATTTTGGAGAAGAAGTGATTTTGCATCCACATGTTCAGGGGGAGCTTGCATTTATGCAGGGAGAGCTTTCTTGTTGGTTTTCAGTGTGGAGTGCTTGAGTTTGTGCTTTGCTCGGCTTGTGACCTTTCTTTGCCTTTCTTTGGTTTTGGTCATGTGGTTGAGCTTCCTTGTTTTTCTTTCTCCTTATTTTCTTTCTCTGAATTTCATTCGCGTTGTGTGTTGTCAATGCACTCATCAAGGGGGAGATTGAGGACCAGGAGCGTCCGAGGGTCGATGGATGGCCGCTCCTCAGCGATGAGTGATTGACAACGGGTGTCGAACTGACTCTTGGCTCAGTGTTGCAGGTGTAGGCTGCGGCCTAGTTCGTGTTGTTGCAGGTGAAGAACGGGTGCGAAAGGTCTTCAGCCTTGAGGGACCTCCGGGAGATGGAGAGATAAGTAGGCTCGGTTCGAGGGACACGGTGGACAGCAGGACTAGGTGCAGGTCACATGGTGGCGAGACGAGCAAGACGAACTCGAGGACGATCGAGCCGGCGCACGGTGGTGGCCGAGTCAAGAGGCTTGGGGGAGGCCGGGCCGAGCGCGCGGGGTTTGGTGGTTTGCCCACAAAACCATCGGTGGACGGTTTCTTGGTTTGGGCCTCAAAACCAAGTCCGAAGGCCCAACGCGACGGAGACGGGATCCGGGCGCGTCGGGAGGCTTCGAGGTGGAGGACACACCGCGGGATCGCACAGCTTGCGTCGGGAGGACGCGGGGTGCGGCGAAGGCGTGGCCGTCCGATGGCAAGACCCACAAGATTACCTAATTGCCCCTACGTGGGTCGTATCGCCAGTTGAAGTGCAAGGGGTAGTCGAGTCATTTACCACACCGGCGGGACCCGATATATAAGCCAAGGGTGTTGGTGGATGAGCTCTCTCTCTGCGACTCGAGGGTTTCATTTCCCCCCACCGTTTTCTTATTTTCCCCTTCTATTTTCCCTTCCTTTTCTCTAGGCTAGCATGAGAGCTTCATGTGAGATTTGTTGAGAGGGATGGATGCTAGGGCGGCATGCTAGACCTTGTGAACCTTTCCGGGTATGTATAGAAGATTTGGCGTTGTGATTTTTGTGGCTCTTTTTGGTGCTATTTTTGGTCCCTTTGTTCTTCGCTTGATTCCACGGATTTGAGAGCGTTTCTTCCCGGATTTCTTTGAGGGAAACATGGATGGATGCCTCGTGCACCTTTGTGATTGATCTTGTCCCCTCAAACGCCGGGAAACCTCTTTGATTCGAGCGTTTTCGGTTGAAGCCCATGTTCTTGGTTGAGTTCGTGTGATCCGCGATTCCCGTCATTTTAGTGAGCTAGAGGCCGCGATTTTTGGGGCATAGCTTCACTTAGTGACGCACATCATCTCCCCCAAATCTTGTCTCAAGAGCTCAAATCGTTTGGGAGATCCGTTGATGGCTTTGTGGGGTTGACTTCTCAAGCTCCCAGTTTTCAGTTCTGTCCGTGAAGGGCGGACCGTCCGCGGTGCCCTTGCGGACCGTCCACGCCCAGGCAAGTTCGTCCAGTTCGTCGAAGTTCTTCGCGTGTTCTTGTTTTGGTTCGTTTCGATCCGTTTTGTTTTCGGAGTTTTGTTGCAGGGGGTTGGCGGACCGTCCGACCAGGCCAAGCAGACAGTCCGCGACACTGGCGGACCGTCCGCGAGGCTAAGCCGAACCGTCCGCGCGGGTCAATTTTCCTTCCAGAGTTTCTGTTAGTCCCTGTGTCCATTTCGGACTGTCCGCGCCTGCCCGGCGGACCGTCCGCCCCATCCAGGCAGACCGTCAGCGGCTGCCAGGCGGACTGTCCGTGCTGGACGCAGGAACTAGCAAGGTTGATCGGTTCCTTTCCTTCTTTGATTGTACTTCCGCGTGTGCTTCTAGGAATTGTTCCTATGGCTTGGGGTTGATCCATAACCTCGTTGCTTTGGCGATTGGTGTTTGATTCGACCCATTGCTTGTGTGTGACCGGGTTTTGAGTAGGGCATAGGCCGAGTTCTTTGGAAGAATTTTTAGCTGGCTCCTATTCACTCCCCCCTCTCTAGTCGCCTTTCGGTCCTTCATCCATGCAACTAGGGGTTAGAGAAAAGAAAAAGGTATGCAATAGTACATCAACGGAGAATCCGAGTCTTGGCCCTTGTTCAACTAGTTCATTGAAGCGATTCCACACTTGGTCTATCCCTTCCTCTTCTCCTTGCATAAAGGTAATCACTTGTCTCATTATGTGTTGGACCTTGCTTATGGGGAAAAATTTCTCGCAAAATTTTCTCATTAATCAATTCCAATTTCCTCCAACTTCGAAGGATGCAAATGAATGCCACATCTTTGCTTCGCCAGCAAGTGAGTAGGGAAAGAGACTCCAGTTGAACCAATCATCGGGTATTCCTTCTTGTCGTACCGTATTCCATAATGTCGTGAAGCGCTTGATGTGTCTAAACGGGTTGTCCGTCTCCACCCCTCCAAAAGGATTTGTTGCCGCCATCTCGATGATCCGAGCCTTGATCCCATACTTCGTCGCTTCGAGTATCGAATCCGACTTTTGTACCTTGATGTCCTCACATCGCGGACTAGCATAATCTCTTAGTGATTTCTCTGGTTCCTCCAAAGGATGTTCGACGAACGCCATTTAGACAACAATAACAAACCAAAACAAAAGAAAAGTTTTCCTAGAAAACTAGGGTTAGATGTTAGTGATCAACAAAACTAATACAAGATTAAACGTAGCAAACTGGCTTGCTCCCCGGAAATGGCGCCAGAAAAAGGGCTTGTTGACGGTTCAAAACCGTGTTGAAGTTCACCGCAAGCACACGGGTGACTTGGTGCCTTTTTCACCAAGGGGGGATCCCCAAGGTTCTTGTCAATCCACGGAGCAAGGGATATACTAGCGTTTAGTCTAGCACTAATCTAGTTGATCAAAGCCTCATGAAAGAGATATTAATCTAAAGTAAAAGGCAATCTAACCTATGTTTATCTAAGTCTAAACTAGATGGCAAAGGTTGGTGCAAGAGAGAGCTTAAGATAGATAAGTGTTCCCTCCCTAGAGTCTAGGATCACAAAGATATGCATCTACTACATGAAAAGAGGTGTTGCCTTCTCTAGCTTCACAGCGGTTATGCGGTCGCTAGGCCTTTTCCCTTCTCTCGCACTGTCACTACGCGAAGGTAATCGACCACTTCGCTAACGCATCTATATCTAAGCATCCATAGGGTTTGGCTAACCACCACGATTACCACAAACCCTACTAAGATCACATGTTGTACATACATATGTAAATAAAGCATTTGCAAAGACATAGACCATGAAGCATTGATAGGCATAAGGTTCAAGTAGCGATTACATAGCAAGGACCCATAAAACCCTAGGGATGAACGGGGGCATTACCCCATCATCTCACATAGATTGAAGCACATAGGGGTGATGGAGACTCCGGAGAACGTCGTCGATGAAGATGGTGGTGAGGAGGCTTGGGAACACCCCTAGGCCGACGGCTTGGAGTCCTCCTCTTGCTTCCTTCCCTCCGCCGGCGTTGATCCTTGTGACGAATTCGTCTAACTCTATCCCTCATCTTGCAGCGGCGGCTTTCTGGTGAATGGGCATCGGTAGAATGATTGGATGCGGCGGCCGTCGGAGGCAGAGACTATTTATGCACCGAGGAAACCCTAGTCCAAAGGGGAACCCGAACCGACGCAAAAAAGGGCTAGGCCGGTCGGCCTAGGGCCTTTTTGGCCCGGTTCAGGCCCATCTTTCGCCGGTGATCTTCTCTTGCAATTTTGACTTTTTGCCCTTCAGGATGTGTGGCCTTTTGGTGTCTTTATCCTCGTGAATAGATAGGGGGTCTTGTCATATGAACTCTGGTCTTTTCGTCTTGGTCCTCAGGAGTGTTTCGTCGTAGCACCTAAGTCCTTGCCACCTTTAGGAGTGAATTTACCTTGCACTTGAGTACGAACGTAACTCCTTGTTTGTCCATTTGAACTTGATGTGTCTCTTCACCTTAGTCCATGTTTTCCTACAAACACATTATACTTCAAAATGCACATGCAAAGATGAACTTGTTATATCATTAGTGTGCCTAGTGGCGGGTTAGTTCCACAACAAAGCTCAAACCATAGTGTAACACGTGCTCTAGGTTGACAGAAATCGACCGCCAACATATTTATACCCCTTGGTCTCCATTGTTGCAAGCTGCTGTTTTTGAGGTTGCTGGTGTGCTTCCTTGCTATTTCTTGCTAAGACAAAGCCATTCTTGCTCTCCCCAACCCCTCTTAGTGAGGTTGTTTGATCTTTGATAGATGTAGTGAGTTGGGTGGTAGAGAGAAGCCTTTGTGAGCAATTCAAGGGCACTTGAATCCATTGAGCACTGTTGGGTGTCGTCAAGATTTTGTGAAGCATTTGTTACTCTTGGAGGGTTGCCTCCTAGACGGCTTGGCGTCGCCCACTGGCTCCCAAGATGTGGTGAGCTGTGGGACAGTTTGTGAAGGTCTTGCTTCGCCTCTGAAAGGGAAGAAGCTATCTAGTGGATCGGGGAAAGGGTTGAATGCAACCCAGTTTCAGTAGGAGAAGCACCCAACAAAGACTAGGATTCACATGGTCGTGAGTCTGAACTTCGGTAAAACAAATCATTATGTCTGTTGTTAGTTTACCTTGCATTTGCCTTCCCTTGCTCTCTTAAGCTTGTCTTTGGTATACTTGCGATCTACTCGATTGTTAGTGTTTGTGAAGTGCAGGAACATTATTTATCATCTGAGAAATACTTCTTATCTTACATACCAAGTAGACACAAGTGTTGAGCAAGTTTGACAAGGCAAAGGATTGAGAGGCTTCACTGTCAGGCAAATCCGGTGGCACCGGTTTTGGTGGTAGTGTCGTTTTTCCACTATGTCTGGTGTTTTCAAGACTCTGGATTTTCTGGAGTATCCGGACTAAACTTCAAAGAATCCGCTGTTATCTGATAAAATTGATTTAAGTGGTGATTTTTCAGGTTGCGTCTATATATTCACCCCCCTTTAGGTGACATCAAGATCCTTTCACATCGTAGTCATCTTGTATAGTACCTGGCTACTTCGCCTGCAGTCGTGTTCAGTCCCAACTCGTTCACCAGGCAGCAAGCTCTGGTGATGTAGTCATCGGGCTTGCAGTGTTGTCGGTGTCGTTATGTCATCACAGGTGTCGTCAGCGTCATCGTCATCGTCCACTTCGTCATGGTGCCTGGATGGCCCGAAGAAAGCTGCGCTCATGTAGGTGGAGGGAGCCGGTCGCACCATGTCGCGGTTTTTGTCCCGTCCGCCGTCACTCATTGGTCGTGTGTCACGGCTGCTGTTGCTCGATGGTTGCTTGTCGCGCTCAGTGCGTGGATCGAGTGTCGCGTATAGCGTCTCCACCTTCGGCTGTTCATACGGATCTTTAATCGCCCTGACCCGTGTTGGGGAGGAGGTGGGGGAGGCAGCGGGGGAGCGTCTCGACACGTGTGTTGAGGAGAAGATCCGTAGTGTTGGCGAGCCTGGGGGCACTCACGTTCGCGGTGCCCCCAAACGACAGCACCAGAAGCAACGAACGGGGTCCCGACACTCTACCGCCTTGTGCCCTTTGGAGAGCAAGGGCGTAGCCAGGATTCAAACATTGGGGGGGGCAATTAGTCATAAGAGGGGCCAAATAACCAATTTTTAAATCAAAATAAACTAATTTTACTGATTTTTTACTGATTTTGCACTAATTTTTTATTTTCCCAATGGTAGTTCATTATTTCTGGGAGCATTAGGGGGGCCAGGCCCCTGCCCGCCCCCCTGGCTCCGCCCCTGTTGGAGAGATAGGTGAAGCAGCGGCCTTAGGTGATGCGGTTGAAGGCCTAGAGAACACTACAAGGAATGTGCCGACTAGCGACGCAAAAAAGGGCGATTGTCGTCATTAACCGCGATTAATGATGCCGGTTGTTACGAAAATGCTCCGTCATTAATCAAGTGTGACAAACCACGATTAATGAAAAGACCTTATTTCGCGGCGTCATGAGTTTAATGACGCGTATAAATTCGTAACACTAAGGTGTCATAAGCTACATGCCACGTCGGACCAAAATCTGATGTGGCACGACATTTTGTGACAAACCGTTTCGTCATTAAGTGAATTCAGCCCATATTTTGTTGGGCCAAGCCCCAAAAACCTTATCGTCATAGATTGAATTTGGCACATTTAATGTTACGCTGAGCCCAATAGTTTTGGTCGTCATAAATTGGTTTCAGGCCTTATCAAGGTTGGAATGAGCCCAATAAATGTGGTCGTCATAGATTGTATTAAACCTTATTAAGGTTGGATGGAGCCCAATATTGTTGTCGTCATAGATTGTTTTAGGCCTTATTCTGGTTGGATGGAGCTCAATAATTGCAGTTGTCATAGAATGTTTTAGGCCCGATTTTAGTTGGACCGAGGCCAATAATTGCAGTCGTCATTAATTTGTTTTAGGTCCAGTACTGGTTGGATCGAGCCCAATACTCGATGATGTCATAAATTGATTTAGGCCCAAATGATGTTGGACCGAGCCCACCAATCGCTGACGTCATTTTGGATTTGGCCCAGTTCATTTTGGATCATTTTTTCGTAAAAAATAATGGGCCGAAGGGGAAAGCCCACATAATTTTTTGCCCTGTTATTTTTTGCTGCAATTCAGGTGGTGCTTAATTAAATATAATTCAGTCTCATATTACATGCTAATCAATTCAGTAATTGACATCATAGATAATATTTGCATACCACTAATACAAATAAATGTTTCGGATCACACATGACACATTATTATCAAGGAACACAGAACAACCACAAGCAAATTGTCAGTAGGATCTCACAAACCAATACACATGATATCTCCTTGCTCACAAATAAAGCTGGTCTTGAAATAGAACCCACTAAGATAACAAAGCTCATTACTCACAAACCAGCACAACTAGCTGGGAGGACACAAGCAGAAGACTAAGAAACACAGTGGCCTTACCCAAGGCGTGAGCTTAGCAGTTGACGAAGGAGGGTCTCAATAGTTTCTACTTGTTTCTTCAACCTATCAATCTCATCAGTCTGCACTTTCATTGCTACATCTGAAGTTTGTGCCTTGATCTTCAAGTCTCTCAAAACTTGATCCTGCTCAACAAAGATTTCACCAAGGTCAGCAGCTTCATCTAGCCCTCCCAAAGAAACTTCAGGTCTTGACCATGTAGCGGTAGCTGGATAATCTCGAGGCATGTAATCAATGAATGGCTTTGACTTCACATTGGAGGCACAGGAATGTGATATTTAAACCACAAGGATTGTCCTCAATATTTCAGCCTAAAAATGAAAGGAGAAGTCAAACTTGGACCTTAAACAAAGCAAGCAAATAAACTTAAGAATAATCCTAAGAATAAAGTAGCAGGATAATCATGCGTTATGTTACATACCACGACATGTGATTGAATCTCAGCAATGCAGGAGCGGGATGCTAGGCCCTGCACAATAAGTATTAGGTCAGTTGCCTTAGATATCTACAAATTGATGCTTAGAAATTAAAAAATGAGTTCACGAAACAACATATGAGAACTAATGGCCCCCTCCTAACTTGTGTTACAAATCAGGAACTGGATCTACGGCAGTCAAGGTAAGAGAAGGATCTCAAATCTAACACAATAAACAAAGCAAATTACTTTCTAAGCATGGCTCATCGATGAAGTTGTGTTACAAATTAGTAATTGGATCTAGAGCGACCAAGGTAAGAGAAGAATCTCAAATCTAACACAATACACAAAGCAATTTACTTTTTAAGCATGGCTCAACGATTAACTTGTGTTACAAATCAGTTACTGGATCTAGAGCGGCAAAGGTAAGAGAAGAATCTCAGAACTAACACAATACATAAAGAAATATACTTTCTAAGCCAACGAAAATACTCCTAGGGGATTAGAGAGAAAAGGAAATGAAATTCTCACTTGTGAAGCTCCAAGATTTAGGGGCCCATGGATTTAGGGGGCATCCAGAGCCGGTGCTTGCGCCGCATCCTTGCTCAACTGCTCAGCTTGGCCAGCACAGCAGACGCAAGTAGAACACAGATATCTGCCACCCACCATCTCACTGAGATACCCCTCCACCTCCACCGGTGACGGCGAGGTCGGACCGCCACCGCAGATCTAGCTGAGCAGAGTGATGCTTTTTGGAAATGGAAGGTGGGAGTTTAGTGGCGCAACACAGCAGCAATAGAGTAGAGTATTTATTATTTGGGGGAGGAGAGAGAGTATAGAATTTGAAAATCCCGCTTTCCACTTGCTAACCGCAAAATGAAAATTTAGTGAGTTGCACTTGATACGAGGCCACTGACAAGAGGGGTTGTGCAAGCGTGGCCCCATATTGTCAGCGAGTTTGGGTGGGATTTCGGTGGTGTACAATATAGGCGGGAGACGGATATCTGGAAGAGACCCACGCTTCAGTGAAACTGGGTGCGTTTCCAGTCGTAGATCACAAAGCCTAACAGCTGCTTCTCCCACTATAATGCCTACACATCTATTTTTTTAAGTCATGCGGATATAAGGATCTTCCTTTTGTGTTCTTATCTGGACAAAGCACACCCATGTACCCACCAAATATTTCACATGCCTACCGGTGAAAAAGCCTGCATATTCCGCTCTATACTTGTGACAGGATTCCTGAGCAGTGTAAGCCTGCGTATTCCGAGCATCCCAAGTATTTTCATGGCTACTGTAATCCCATGAGGCATGCTCTGCCACGAGGTGCACGCTGCCTTGTGATCGGTCATGGTTAGATAAATAGGCGTGCCCCCAAGGCTTTTGCTCATCGCCTCTTCATCCTCCACGCATTGTGCTAGCAGACCACTATTTGGTTCTGCGCGCTGTCAAAAGAGGTGAGCTCTTAGCATCTACGTCGTGTTTCTATAGATTACCATCATTGTTTGTGGTCAGTGCTTATCATGTTTACTTTGTTAGCGAGTGTGTGTAGGAGGATGGCTTCTGATGCGAACGGAGGAACCACCAACTTCCATGTTGTGCCACCTCCGCAGCGGCCAGGATACATGGATCCATATGATCTATACGACATGGACGAAGCGGACGAGGAAGAAATGGAGGAGATGAAGAAAGATGCCTTGGCTTGGCTGCAGGAGTAGGGTTACACTCGTGTGCTTCGCCATGGTCGCTGTGTGTGCCCTTACTGCAATCTTTCCCACCGGCAGTGGGGTTTCCGTGACATCCTGCAGCATGCTTCTGGCATTAGTTGCTTGGGACGTACCATGAAGTCGAGGGGTAGGCATCGTGCATTGGAGGAATATCTCTGCAAATATCCTCGTTATGTTACATTCCGTCGTGCATTAGGTGTGGCGGAATAGGCGTGTGCCATATCCATCTCCATGACTGTGTCTGTCGTCTCCTCATTGCCAAGTTCGAAGGTTTCGTTTCTGGGTATATGTGTGTGTGCCAGTGCCACTGTACGAGTGTGGGTCTTTGGGGATGTATCATGTATGTGCACATTTAAGTTGACTAATTTGGGCAAAGTGACCATCATTTACGTTGTGTATATTCTTGGCAAAACGATGAATTTAGTCAAATGGTAAATTGGTAAAATCGGTCATCATTTACGTGTGTATCTTGCAATGCGGTCCGGTGGGATAAGAATAAAATATCACATGACAAGACAAGACATTACATCTCAGACTATGACAACGCATCATGACCAGGGAAAAACACTGAAGCAAGGAAGGTGATCATGGAAAAGAAGAACACCAATGTTCTTCATGGATAACATGGGATACAGGGGATTTTCCTACCACTACAAGATTCACAAAGCAGGAAAATAGGGGATCGATCTTTCCATCCAAAAGAAAACATGCCATTGATCTTTCCATCCACAAGACCACCTATATGAACATGAAAAAGAAAACCCAAATCCGAGTAATCTACGTCGACCCGTCCGAGGAGTTCCCAAATGACTCTAGCGTCGCGGGAGCTTCAATGGCTGGGGGAGCCACGGGACCGGGATTGGCGGGGCCAGCATTTGAAGGACCAGCGCCGACGTCCATCTTCTTCTTGGTCATCTTCGAGTCCACCACCTCCTCCTCCTCCGCACCCTTCTTCTTCTTCGCCCACGTAATGTCCTGGAACGAATCAAGCTTACTGGCGTTGTCATCCTTCAAAAGTTGCCTCACAAACGCCTTCGTCTTACGATTCATCTTCTTGGTCTCCTCCCGCTTCCTCTTCTTTACCGCCAATCGCTTCTTCTCAATGGCCCCCCACGTCTCCACCTCATCCTCGTCCTCTTCATCTTCATCCTCTTGCACGTAGTCGTACTCCTCCTCGCTGTCCACGCTCTCCTGCCTTTCCATGTCTTCTACATCAGTTTCACTCGAGGAGGGCTCGGATGGCTCGCATGCGCTTGGTTGGGGGGAGTCAGGCGGTGTCCCGATGGAGGAGGGGTTGGAAGGGAAGGGGGAGGCAGGCAGTCGAATCAGAGAAGAAGGCGTGGTGGTTGTAGTTTTTTGGAGGAAGAGAGTTTGAGACAAGGCAATGGAGAGAGTTGGGAGAGTCCGGTATATTAATAGATCTCAATTTCAGAGAAAGGCGGGGTGTCTGTTCGGGAGTTGTATCACGCTAATGCAAGGAGGCACCTCGATCTCCAATAATGTAATGGTCTTTTGCAAAGGAAAGAACTATGTAAATTTGTAATCTTAGTGAATTTGGAGCAAACTATATTTGTAATCTTTAACATGCAGAGATGAATTGTTTCACCGGCATTAAACTTGATGTTTGGGTTTGGGATGCATTAACAGATCGGATGTTTGGCAATAGGAGACCAGATGTTTGGGTCTAGGAAAAATGTACAGAAAGGACAAATATTTCCGGTCCTGTAAAAGATGCTTGTTTTTATTTTGGGCAAAGGTGATCTAGGATTTCATAGTTTATGAGAGAGAGAGCTAAAATAGGATAACATTTATAGGGAGACAAGGAAGAGAGATGGTCAGGGAAACAAAGCAGAAACAAGGGGATTGATCAACAAACAAAGAGAGATGGTTTGGGTTTTGGATGCATTAGCATTTCGGATGTTTGGCAATAAGAGACCGGATGCTTGTTTTGAATTTGTTGAAGGTGAGCAACTATCACATTGCTATTTCTTATTAATAATCCAATATTGATCTTCAACCTCTCCAGATACGTGCTTTATTGCAACCACTCCGAACATAGCTGTGGCTTAGCTAGATCGTGTTGATGTGAGGGGTGTGGTACACTACCATTGGATATGAAGTAAGACAACAAATTGGTTTGAAGTAACCATGGCTACTCTGCCTAGCGTACACTATATGGGAACAAGACATGGTCAAGACAACCAAGTAGACCTAGTGTTTCATCCATAGTTTTTTTCCATGTTCATGTGGCACGCTAGGAAACGACCAAATGAGATCATGCAATTCCATAGGCACAACCGGATGTTTGGGTCTAGGAAAAATGTACAGACATGATAAATATTTTCGATCCTATAAAAGATGCTTGTTTTTATTTTGGGCAAAGGTGATATAGGATTTCATAGTTTCTGAGAGAGTCCTAAAATAGGATAACATTTGTAGGGAGAAAAGGAAGAGAGATGGTCAATGAAACAGAGCAGAAATAAGGGGATTGATCAACAAACAAACGATAACCAAAATCACAAACACGGTTTAGGTTTGGGATGCATTAGCATTTCGGATGTTTGGCAATAAGAGACCGGTTGCTTGTTTTGAATTTGGTCAAGGTGACCAACGATCACATTGCTATTTCTTATTAGTCATCCAATATTGATCTTCAACCTCTAAAGATACGTGCATTATTCCAACTACTCCGTACATAGCCGTGGCTTAGCTAGAGTGTGTTGATGTGAGGGGTGTACTGCCATTTGATATGAAGTAAGACAACAAATTGGTTTGAAGTAACCATGGCTACTCTACCTAGTGTACACTACATGGGAACAAGACATGGTAAGACAACCAAGTAGACCCAATGTTTCATCCATAGTTTTTTTCCTTGTTCATGTGGCATGCTAGGAAACAACCAAATGAGATCATGCAATTCCATAGGCATGACCGGATGTTTGGGTCTAGGACAAATGTACAAAAAGGACAAATATTTCCGGTCCTGTAAAAGATGTTTGTTTTGATTTTGGGCAAAGGTGATCTAGGATTTCATAGTTTCTGAGAGAGAGCTAAAATAGGATAACATTTATAGGGAGACAAAGAAGAGAGATGGTCAGGGAAATAGAGCAGAAATAAGGGGATTGATCAACAAACAAACGATAACCAAAATCACAATCATGTAGGTCCAATAGGGGCGGATGTTCTTGTCTACGAAACATGAACAGGCCGGACAAACATGAGACCATGTTTCATGGAAATGTAAAGTTACTAATTAACATCACAATGTTCACATACATAAGACAATGTTACCACAAAATCTAAAGATACTAATTAACATCACAGATAACATAACGACATAGATCTTCCACTGGCGCGGCTCGCTCACTCCATCTACATCCATCCCTCATTTCTGGCCAGGACGCGGTGGCGACTCCACTTCTTCATGTTGTCCTCCCTCAGGGCCTCAGACCTGGCCATCCCAAGGACGTGGTCCTTGATCTAATTCAGATTCCTCCACTGGTGCATACGGTTGGGGCAAACAGGGCACCTGTAGGTGTTGGTAGTGCGTCAGAAGACGTGTAGAGAACCAGTCTTCAGATGGTCTGTGTTCGTTTGGGTGTCGGAGTTGGAGTCCAACTCTGCAAGTGCTGGAGGAGGCTGGGAATCCGCCGACGACCTACAAGCAGCTTCGAGCATCGGCGGGTCGACGTTGGCGGCGTCGCAGCGGGGCGGCTCCGTGCCGTGGAATTGACGTATAGCCACTCTAAGTAGGCGCGGATGAAGTGGAGGCCGCGCGGTGACAGCCAGGACCCGGATTCGAGCCCTGAGGAGGCGGTGGCCGAGAGGGTGGCAACACCGTCGGACCGACGATCAGGGATGGTTACGGTCATACGCCTGAGCTCTCTGTGTCTCAGGGAGACTGATTGCTTCATTGCGTCAGACGGGTGTAGGACTAAAACGGGAGTGTTTGGGAAGAGAACTATGGGTAGAGTGGTTCAGAACTGGCGAGGACACCGATGGTGGTAGGAATACAATGGCCAGCTTCCATTAGAAGTTGTGCAAGCTTATGTGACAAGCTAAGCAATAACAGGCCTCTAGATTGAGTGGCTGCCATTCATCTTCAAGCTTTGAGTGGCTGACGTGTGGGTACCATCTGGGTATACCCACACGTCACTAACCTCTTGATAATGGCAACCACCTTCCATGGGATGATGTGGCAAGCTTCTCTAGTAAATTAGGCAACAGGTGCCTCAGCCTGTCGAGGAAGGCTACGGCCGGATGTTACTGATAAGAAAAAGTGACCAGACCGGACTAAATTGTTTGTTGATTGGTGGGAAAAACAGGATGACAACGGTCGTATCTTACTGATTTGCAAAAGTGACCGGACCGGACTAAATGGTTCATTGATATGTTAGGAAAATACAATCGCATTAATCGAACGAACATCCACCCAAAGTAGGAAACAGAGTCCACATACACAAGACAGTGTTCCAGCAAAATCTAATGATGCTAATTAACATCATAGATAACATAACATCACAATGTTCACATACATAAGACAAAGTTCCAACAAAATCTAAAGGTACTAATTAACATCACAGATAACATAACAGCATAGATCTTCCACCAGCGCGGCTCGCTCACTCCATTTACATCCATCCCTCGTTCCTGGCCACGACACGCTGGCGGCTAAACTTCTTCTTGAAGTCCTGCCTCTGGCGTGCAGACCTGGCCATCCCAAGGACATGGTCCTTGACCTCATTCAGGTTGCGCCACCGGTGCATATAGTTGGGGCAGACAGGGCACCCATACGTGCCGTTGGTGCACCAGAAGATGCACAAAGCATCACCCCGAGGGACCGGAGGGATGTAGCCGTGGCGACGTTCATTAGACGAGTCAGTTTCAGTTTGGGAGTTGAAGTCGGAGTCAAACTCACCAACTGGAAGGGTAACCGTAAATGTAAGGTTCTGAGGCGGCGACGGTGAAGGAGCCTAGATATTCACCGGCGAGCCACCACCTGCTCCTGGCAAACCACCGGTGATCGACGGCGGGTCGACATTGGCAGCGTCGGAGGGCGGCTGCACGATGGTGGAGGAGGCTGGGAATTCGTCGGTGAGCCACCACGTGCGAAGTGGTGGTCGTCATGTGGCAGCACCCAGTCATGAGCACGCAAAGAGGATGTGGCGCCAGAGGATCGGTTGATGCGCGATGGTGAGAGCCGGCGCGACGGGGAGCCGGTGGGGGATAGCTGGCGCGACGGTGAGCCGGTGGGGGATAGCTAGCGCGACGGGGAGCCTGATCGCTTCATTGCGTCGGCCGGGTAGTTGGAGTGAGACACAAGTGTTTGGGAAGTGGTAGAGTGGTTCGGAGCTGGCGAGGACGCTGATGGTAGGGATAGGAATGGCGATTTATGGGGAGTTACTCGCCTTGCCTGGGAAGTTGTGCCTCTTCGGTGAGAAGGTAAGCAACGGGCGCCTCTTGAGTGGCTTCCATTCATCTTATACCGTTGAGGGGCTGATGTGCGGGTCCCTGCGCCATATGACCAACACGTCTGTGATCTCTTGATGATGGCAACCACCTTCCATAGGAAGTTGTGGCACGAGGATGGCAAGGGCGGAAGTTACTGATAAAAAAAGTGACAAGACCGGACTATATTATTTGTTGATTTGTTGGCAAAATAGGTTCACTTTTTTGGAACGAACATCCATCCAAAGTACTCCGTAGGAGGAAACAGAGTTCTCAGATCTTACAAACAGCATAATCAAATATGGAGGGACCAAACTTAATTAAAAACTACTAATTAGCATTACAGCAAAGTGACACTTGTTATTGTTGGCAATTAGCTTTTCATCTAGTCTGGTTTCGTTGAGGATCAAAGGTGCCACCTCGCCGTCGAGCAGGGACGGCTCCAACATCAGCGGATGAGCAGCTGGCAATGCCGACGGCCTTTCGACTAGACACGGGAATGGCCGTGCCCCTGAGCTCTCCGGAATAGTCGGCGCGGCGGGCGCACTTGACATCAATGGCCGCGCGGCTAGTAACGCTGTCGGCCTGTGGAGTAGGGACGGGAACGGCCGTGCCCCTGAGCTCTTCAGGACAGTCGGCGCGGCGAGTGCACTTGACATCCATGGCCGAGCGGCTGGCAATACCGCCGGCCTGTCGAGCAGGGACGGGAATGGTCGTGCGCCTGAGCTCTCCGGGACAGTTGACGCGGCGGGCGCACTTGACATCAATGGCCGAGCAGCTGGTAACGCCGCCAGCCTGTGGAGCAGGGATGGGAACGGCCATGCTCCTGAGCTCTCTGGGTCAGTCGACACGGTGGGTGCACTTGACATCAATGGCGGAGTGGAGGGCCACGACTGCCATAATGGCCGGCCTCTCGGGCACTCCACCCACTGCATGCCAGCTTTATTACTCCGGCAAGAATAGCACCTGCCTCACCTCTCCCCGGCATTCCAGCAACGACTGCCGCAGCTGCCGTAGAGGGTGTCGGGCCCCATCGGGCCGGCCCTCCATTGAGGTGTTTTTGTCCTGCCGCAGTCGCCGCATCTCCGCCCGCCGGAGCTTTAACCGGCGTGGATGGTAGGAGAGCGAGCTCCACAGGAGGCACACGATGATTGTCGCCGGCCATTGGGGGAGATGCTCTAAAATGCACATAGAAATTAGTTTGCTCAAATAGGCAGAAAATGTCGAAAGAACAAAGAAATCGATTGATTTGGGATAGAGGAAGACGGTACTTGCGCCGATAGGAGGCGATGCCGATGGGGTATTCTTGTGCGGTTGTGCCGAGAGGAGGAGATGTCGATGGGGTTTTCTTGCATTGAGGAGGAGATGCAAAACTGTTTTCAAGTATATATTAATAGATCTCATTTGCTAAGGGAAAGGCGCAGGATCGCATCGGGGATTGTGTCAGTCAAATGGAGCAAACTTAATTCACTTGAACATGATGAGATCGAATGTTGCCACGAGACTGGTTATTCTGGTTTACAAAACATTATCAGACCGGACTAAAGCATTTGCTACAAAATAGGCAATACAAGAAGGGCACAAAAGGAGGTCGGATGTTTGGGTTTACGAACCATGAGTAGACCGGAGAAATATGTTTAGTCATTTGATGGCAAAAGATGCTTGTTTTATATTTGGACAAGATGATCTATGATATCATCCTTCTTAGGGCGAGCCAAATACGTGCACAATTCGAACGTGAAGCCGTGGCTTAGCTAGAGCAAATTGAAGCCATGGGCAACAAATTGGCTTTCAGTAAAACCGTGTCTACTCTATCTAGTGTACACTACCCCATCTAGCAAAGATTTGTTTTGCCAAGGCTTGGTCAGTAGGAAAGAATCGTGAAGACAAGCAAGCTGACCTAGAGTTTCCACCACGGCTTCATTTTTCCTTGTTGACGAGGCATGCTTGGCAACAATCCGGCCAGGACCCAGAGTTTCAACCATCCGCATTTTTCCTTGTTTTTCCAAGACTTGGTTGGATAGGGAATACAACTCGGGCAGGACCAGATGTTTGGGTTTAGGATACATGAAGAGGCTGGAGAATAATTTTTGATGCAGATATCTATTTATTTTGCTAAAGAATAGATCACATTCGGCGTGAATTTTACATTCCTCGTTACAAAAATGTGACCATTCTTCCCAGGTCCTCTTGAAGCACAGGCCGCCTGCGCACTGATGATTGTCGCGTGCCACTGGCGGCGCCAGCGTTGCTCGCTGGATCACCTCAGAGGCTGCCTCACAGCATCGCAGGCAACCCTTGTTCATCTGCATCATCATCGCTGTCGCGGCCGCCGATTCTTCCTCGCCCTCGACCTGTCTGATGTACCATCTAGCAGTGTCATCATCATCGGCACCGCCATTGGCCTTGTAGAGGACCATGGCGGCTACGTAGGCCGCCACATTGTGCCCGGCCTGGGTGGCCTCCTTGAGCTTGGCGATGGATGACCGAGAGTTGTAGTTTTCCCCGAACAGGATGTCCATCACGGAGAGGAAACATGCCTCCGGGTTTCTTATGTGGGTCTGGCAATCGAGGAGGGCATTGTAGCCCTTGCGGTCGTTCCACTGCAGCTCGACGGCAAATCGCTCTAGCACCACGCACCGACCAATGGCCACGTTCTTGCACACGCAATGCATCTCCTGGCAGGTCGCCCGTAGGCTACGGAGGTCGTCCATGGCCCGCTCCAAGGTCGCAGCGAGGTGGCCGGCGATGTCAATGTTCACCTCGGTAGGGAGCGCCACCAGCGATAGCGGAAACTTCCTCAATGGCATGATTACTGACCTACTGGTGTCTTGAAAATAGTTTGATCAAACATCAGGGTCCCAGGTCAAATGCACATTCAAATTTATACAGAGACTAGCAAGAGAGCACTGTAATCTCACGGATCTTCCTTCCGAGAGGAGGAGATGCAATCACAACAAGGTTTTTTGTACACCAGGCGGAAGAAGTCGAGGGATGCCCCATTTACAACAAATCCACCGCTCCTTTCTCCTCATTTATAGTAAATTCACCGCTCCTTCACCACCCAAAACAATCGTCGCTGCTGCCCCATTGATTTCGGGATAACAATACCAAAACAATCGTCGTTGCTGCTCCATTGATTTCGGTATGATAATAATAATTCATTCTGACTGTTGGCGAACCTAATGGAAATTACGTTGTTGGAAATGTTAAGTGGTCGGACTAAATAGTCAGTACAATGTGGTGGATACTAACTGCCGCACATTTCTTGGTGGATTTTGGCAATACATTATTAGTACAATGTTCAGAATCATAAGGCACAATGTTCAGAATACATGATCGACACAATGTTCACAATACCAAAGTGACACTTGTACAATACATGATCAACACAATGTTCAGATACATCTAATTAGCCTTCCCACCGAGCTTGAATCCCTCCATTCCAGCGACAACAACAAATAAAGCAAGCAGCACATGCGCGACTTTGACATTGTCCCTATAATTCCCAATTGACTTCAGCTCGGCGGTAGCCTTCTGAAGTTTTTGTCACCCTATCTTGAGCTCATTCCTAATCTCTCTAAGCTCACAGTTAGCTTTTCCCAATTCTTCCTCCCACTGCTTTGCATCCTCTTCAGCTTTCGCTTTCTTTTTCATGAGCTTCACCATAACAACATACGACCTTCCATCCCATTCTGGATCAATTCAGCAGAAGTAATCACATTGCTCTTTTTCTTCCTGCAAATTAAACACCCCATTAACAATCACCGTTGACCACAGGAACCACATAAGCAGGTAGCCAACTAGCCATTACCTTTGGGCAGCCAGCAAACCGGCAGCCAGGGTTGAGAAAGGTCCAAGCATACTTCACCACAGCTCTCAACCCGTGTTTGCACTTGTCTTTAGGATGCCAATGGCTACTATTGCAGGAAGATGTCTCCGAGCAGTAACTACCAATGGAAGAAGATGCTGGAGTACACGGATGCTACAAAAAATTCATTGCAACTTGAAACTAATGCTTAGTTTTGCACTTTCTAAATCAATCAACTTGTAACAACAATCATGGTTCAACCGAAATCCCCAATTCCAAATATCTCTTTCCTCTGACGAAAGGGGAAAGCAGAGGCACAAAAGAGGGTACTGACCTGACCATAGCTCACTCTCTTCCCTTCGATGCGAGGATGCGCCATTCCCGCCATAGGTTGTAGATCTGCGCACCAATGCCTCTAGGCTAGATATTTGCCACAACGATCCACAGGAGTGTGCTGGCAAGCCCCTTGTAGTGTACGCGGTTGGAGATATAGTCATTGGCCGTACTTAGTAAACTAGGTATACTACTTTGTTTAGATATACACAAAATGCATTATGTCTCCGTGGTTCTGTGTACCCTTTTCAGAATCAAACGTCGCGGGTTCGACCCCTGCTATTGACATTGTATCCTTTTATTTTTCCTTTGTTTTTTATCTGACTGACTTGTTGGACCCCATTAAATTTTATGACAACTTGGAACCATTGTAGAAACAACCTGTTACGTGATCATTACTCAGGAAGGTCCTGCCAGCAAAACATCAACAGACCGGACCTTTCTCGTCCACCGAGCAGGAAACATCATATTATGATCAGGTAGCAACAAGTTTCTCAACTCATGACCACAAAGTTCACAACACCAAGTAGGAAACATCATAGGATGATCATCATTACAATTTTCACAATAAACATTACTACCCATTTGTAATCATAACGATAAGAACTAATCATCAATTTCCATCTATAGACGTTGATTCTCCTTTCATAGCTCCATCCTGCAGCTGTCTTGTCACCTTCTGTAGCTCAGCGGCAGTAGCTTCAAGCTTCATGTTAGCTTCTGATGATGCTTCCCATTGTTGATCCCTTTTTCGCTTGGCTGACCTAAAGAAAACATAAGCATCAACAAGTTTCATAACACTACGTGTCATGGCAGTTCATCACTATGAAGTGCACAGGAGCAACAACCAGTAATTAAACATCAACAACGAACAAGTTTCATAATAATCAAGCACTACCTATTTTTATCTTTCTCGCGTAGTATCTGTTGTTCTCCTTCTGCATCTGGATAATACTCTGTTGTATCGATTGCTTCTCCTTCTCGATCTCGATAATTACCTGCTCAACTAATTGCTTATACACTTCCATCACATGGATGGACTGTTTCAGCTTTCCCTTCATGTTTTCCAGCTCAGTGGTAGTTGCTTTAAGCTTGATGTTAGACTTTGCACATTCTTCCTTCCATGACCTTGCCTCCTCTTCAGGTTTTGCCTTCCAGTCCAGTACCAGGTCTTTCGACTCCTGGTCAAGAATCTCACCAATTTCTTTCAAGAAGGCATTGTCCTGGCGTAACATTTGGTCACACATCTCCTTGTATTTGTTGGTCTGTTGCAATTGTTCATGTAACAATTGGTCAGCCATATCCTTGAATTCCCTCATCTCTTGCATATTTTTATTTAAAATTTCCTGACACAGCTCCTTGTATTTTACAGCCTCTTGCTGCGCTATGAGTTCTCTGCCTTGTTGTTTGTGCAGGTCTCTCTTCACCTCCTGCAACCTAGCTTTTGTGGCTTCAAGCACCTCTAGAAACTGGTAAAAATATAAGAACCTATCAATCCATCAAACGATGCAAATTGAACACTAACTGAATCTAACACCTATTGTATATGCTCATCAATCCGTTAGATCCCCAAATCTAGAAATCCCTAGGACGATAAGGGAAAATATAGTGGCTCAAACCAGAGAACCGACCTTGTCGAGCTGTTTCAGCCTCTCGTAGCCGGGAGGTGGCGGCGCAACCATCTTCCCATCGCCGCTAGGATCCGCCATTCCTGCCACGAGCCGTTGCAGATCTACGCGTAGCAAAAGTCGAGAGTCTTTGCGAAGGTAGTGAAGCGTTTCCCCTACGAATTACTGATTTATATTAAAGACCTTCCTCGTTCCTAACTTTCACCTGGCACAACCATAAGGAAATTGTTTCCCATCAAATTGACACAACCAAGAGGTGGTGCAGTGGTAAACAACGCAGTCTCGTTCCTATAGTTCTCTAGTTCGAACCCTTGCTATGGCAAATTGTTTTTGCAATATTTTGTGACCGACAGTAGGAAACAAGCAGTTTTGCGATCATTACTTAGGAAGGTCCTTCCAGCAAAACGTCAACAGACCGGACTAGTAAAACATCAACAAAATTAATTCAGAATGGTGAGTATGCTCGACTCCATTTGAAATAGATTAAATCAAATTGGCATAATAAGATGGCATCTCATAGCACTCATCACCACAAAGTTCACACCACCAGCAAGTAGCAAACACCAAAATACAAGCAACTCATCACCACAAAGTACACAGCACCTTTGAACCGTCTAGGTATCAATAACACCATACCTGTTTTATCGATTGTCTGCAGCTCAGTCAGAGTTCGATTGCTCTTCTTTCAACAAGGCTGTAGCACCCCGTGTTTTTAATCAAGTGTTAATTAGTGCTAATCACCTCCCTAACCAAGTCATGGTCATTAGTGCTTAAGCCCTTAGTCAAAGTTAGGGTCAAATCCCTAGTCAAACCCTTTGGTCCTTAAACCCTGCCTAGAACTTTTGACACGTTCTCCAAATTTCACCTAAACACTTCAAATTCAGCCAATACAAAAGTTGTTCAGTTTTTCAAGGCACACAACTTTGCTTTTGGGTGGCATGTCCAATTCGAAGTGCAAAATGGTGAAAATCCTTGGTCAACGTCTGTCTGTTCATGGGTGCTGAGAAAATCCTGAAGTTTGCCTGCTGTTTATGCTCTATCTATTGATCAAAACCCCTATCAACCTTTGTAAAACTTGTAGAGGGTTAGTTGATCTACAACTTTGTCAATTGGACCTTGGCATAGTTCTATAGCGAAAAGTTGAGTTTGAATCGGTCAAACGCGAGCACTCCGCAGCAAATCGCACCGAGAACGCGTCCTCGCACGCCACCGTCGTGCGCGCACGCGTGCCACGTCGGTCCATCGTCGGGCGACTAGGCGCGAACGCCGAGGCACCCGAGGACCCAGCGGTCCGTAGGCGTCGCCGTGAGCACTGTGCTGCGCGGGTAGGTGACGCGGCTAGGCGCCTAGGCCAGAGCCCGCCATGGCCACTCCGGCCATGTGCGTCCGGGCAAGGGGAAAAAGCCTCAGCTTTTGGTTTGTTTCGCTTCGTTTGTGGCACACACACGCGAACCTGGCATCTTGGCTGTAACGCCCTGGGTTTTCAAAATCGGAAAACCCAGCATTCTGTCTCGTGATAGTCCCTGGATCAGACGCTATCACGCATAGGCATTCATCACAGATAAATATCACAGTCATACATCGAAATAAAACATCAGAGTACGAATAATAATCTGATTAATACATGTCCTGAATAATCGGAGTACATCAATACACGCCACTTGGCTGAATAACAGGAATAAGAGCCTACGCAGCGGTAGCTAGCTTCCAAAAGGTGTCTCCATCTTCATTCATCTCCCACAGGCATCCTTGAGCGAAGCGTCGTGCCCCCTCAGTCGTACCATCCGTCGGCGTTGTTGTTGTAGTCTGACTCGTACCCTACAAGCTCAGGGGATATCCCCAAGGATCGGGATAGGTCCACGTCACCAACCGTATGCAAGCTTTAAGTGGCCTACTTCTAAGGGTAAAGAAAGGATCAAGGTAGAAGCTGGGTTTCCTATGTAGCAGCAGCATCATAAATAGAATAATATCTCCATAATCCCACCATTTCCCATAACTCTCATCTGCAAACGGATACACCTGGTCACCCAGATCACCGTCACCATCACCTAACTCCATCTAGGGTCGGTGCGAGAACTCCCACTCCTCGCACCTAAATGGTTGCACCCGGATCCGCGAGGCAGAGGGAGGAACTCTCCTCTCCCCGAATACAACCACGGCTCACCATACACTCTCATCCTATAAGGGTGGAGGTAGAAATCCCAAAACGTAAGAGTTAGAGAAACAACGGGCATGTCCATAACTGAGGACGCGGCTATACGTATAGATCTAAACTCTGCAGAGCGTGTACACCAGTACCCAACTCGGAATGGCACCCGACGGTAGCAAGTCGACCGAGCCCATCCTACCGAACGAACACCTAGGAGTTACGATTCCATCCTGCATCTGGGTCTCGTTGCGGTCCTTCGCAAAGGACCACCCCAGAACTGTGAAAATGCCCCCGTGTGGCCGCACGGGGAGCGCCCAAAGGGAAGGGACTTCACCCTAACCCTCTCACTTATACCCTCTATCCTACTAGCAGGTATGGCATCGCACTTGCTAGGGTCGAACGGCCCTATACCCACTCTCGGCGAGGTGGTGTGTACGAAAGTCCCGTGTAACAGGCGACCCACTCGGTTTTAGACCGGGGCGAGCTCCTATCCTCCAAGTCGTCACAAAAACACCAACACCTGTGCTCCTAAAACAATGCACCCGCCATAGGCACCAAACTGGGCAACGTTCGAGAAGACGATCCCTGGCCCCCGATCCCAGACCGGGTTGTCTTGAGCTCACCCCCGCCAAAATATCCCAAAACACCTTCTCCTGCCGGTTTTCCCCACAGACACCAAGAAACTACCACAATAATCCCAACCCATGCATAACAAGCTCAGCATAACATCTCACATAAGTAGAGTAGTAGCAGTAGGTCAATCAAGGACAAGTATGTAAAAGAGGCTATGCTCGGGTTCATCTCATCCATCACTATGCAGTAAAATAGAGCACTAGCAGTTCTAATAGCCATGCCTAATGGGCATTCAAAGAATGGTCGAGCGTGAACCTACGTGAGGGTAGTCGTCGTAGCTGAAGTCGTCGTCGTAGTCGTGGGTCGGCTCTCCGGCTCCGGTAGCTCCTAGTTTCGCGAATACAAATAAATACCGGAGCTAATTGCAATTAACACCAAATAAAGAAGTGATAAGAGCCAAAAGAGAGCAAACACCTAACTAACGGGTGTGTCATGATTTTAGAAAGATTATGAAAGTGGTTTCATATTTTTTGGAGCGCAGGTTAATTAGTTATGAATTTTCAAAGTTTAAAACCATTTCTGAAATTAAATTGCGCATACACAATAACATTAACTATATGCTAACTATAGGCTAGCTCTAGCCGACTCTAAACGACCTATAAGCTGGCTGCTGGCTGACTCTAAGTGACCACGTGGCTGCCAACCGGGCGGCTATAAGCCAGCCCATGCCCAAGTGGCTGCCCACATGGCGGCTGGGGTAGCGGCCACAAATGATCCGGTCGGGATTGGGTGTGGATAGGCTCGGTGCAGGCGCGTGTGTGGTAGGGTCCTGGTTGGTCGGGCGCACGGGATCTATCGGGATCCGCTGCGGTTGAGACGGCGTGTGCGCCGGCGTGTGTTGGAAAACCCCAGGCGGGTTTTGGCTCAACCGGTAGGTGCTCGACGAAAAGCTCCAAAGGAGCAGCAGGACGGCAGGAGCTCGCCGGCGGCGAGGTGGTTCGGCGGCGGGTCAACCAGTGACACGTCGTGATCGAGGGGCATCTAGGGTTTCGTTTAGGCAAGGAAAAGAGCAGCCTTGGCCGGCGTCGACCTACGGCGACGAGGTCGCGCGGCAGACGGAAAACAGAGATCCCCCGACGGTGCGGCTGGGGTGGCCATCGCCGGTGAGGTAGCACGCTGGCAGGCGTGTGTGTGCGCGTGAACGTGTGCTCACGAACTGGGCGCCTAGGAGATGTGCAACGGCCGTAAGGCGGCAACCTGGCGCGCTTGTGCACGGCGAACGCCGGCGGCCTGGCCGCAGCGGCGAGTCCGGCGATGCACACAGGGGAAAGAAAACGCGGCGGCGCACGACTAGACTAGGCATGGCAGGGAGAAGGACGGCCACAAGGTTCGGCCGGTGGCGGACTTGGAGGAGGGCTGTGGCGGCCTTACGTGACGGCGGCGCTGGTTCATGCGCAAGCGTCGGCGTGCCAGCTCGCGCGCAAGGGTGTGGGCGCTCTGGGTTGGTCCTGGGTAAGAAAAGGCGGGCTTCGGCTTTGCGTGCATGTGTGCATTTCGACCGGGAGGCAACGCCTCGGTCGGGCTCGGCGACGAACAGGAGCAAGGCTCACGGCGGCGCGGCGATGAGACGGCGGCGCGTCGTGCGCGTCGGGTTAGCTCGGTGCTAGGGTGTGGCGACGGCGAGGCTTTTGCCTCCTTGTGCATTTGTGTGAGCAGGGGCGAGCTCGTGGCTCTCCGCGATCGTGACCTAGCTACGCTTGCGCGCGGCGTGATCACACGGCGGCGGGCCTTGGGTGCGCGCGAGCAGGAAGACGGGCACGGCCTAGAAGACGGCTAACAGGCAGAGACGCACGCGATTGAGGGCAAACTCGGCCCTTGGCTGGTTCAAGGTAGAGGCAACATCGCGGAGCTGCGGCTAGGCATGCTCGCGTGCGGGCGTCGGGCGAGCACGCCGGCCTGGAAAGGCATGCGGCGGCAAGCGAGTGCGAGCACGGCAAGGCGACAGGGGGGGCGGTTCAGGGAAAGAAAAGGGGCAGCGAGTTTCAGCGAGGCGAGCTGCGCGCAGCGACGATGACAGCGGCACCTGCAATCGATTCACGCAGCTCGATGGCTGTTCACAAGGCGACGGTGGTCTGCGCGGTGGCGCGGTGCAGGGCAGGTTGCGGCGACTACACGGCGTGATGGCCGGTCTTCACATCTTCATGCAAGGGGGGGAAACAGGGCACACCTGATGACCCCCGGGTCGAAGTGGAGCGCGTCGGTGAAGAGACGGCGGCGGAGCGGGGCGGCGGCGCTACAGGGGAAATAGAGGAGGTGTGCGGCGACGTGGACGTCCCTGGCACAGGCAGCTTGAGCTCCGGGTACGGCGTCGTGGTACACGCGCAGACAACTCCAAGCTAGGCGTCGCGGTGCAGGGGGGAGGGGTGCCGGCGTTCGCAGCAGCTCCTGGACGGCGGAGCGCCTTGGCTTGCCGCGGCTTCCTTAAGCGGCGGCTCCGGCTTTTCCTGGACGCGACGGCGCCGGGCTCCTTCTCCCTCTTCTCTTCTTCTCCCTCGACTACTTCTACCTTCTCCTCTCCTGCCTCTCGGTCACGGCGGCGGACTTGGGGAGAAGTCTCCCCCGGGGCGGCTAGGTCTGGGAGGAGGCCTGTGGCGGCCTTTATATGCGAGGGCTAGGACACCGGGGTCAGCTGCGGACGGCGGGGATCCTCGGCGTCCGTGCTAGGGCCACGCAGCGCGCATCAGGAGGTGCAAGGCGGGGCGGCCAGCGGCGGAGCGGTGTCGCTGTCATGCGCGCGTCAGCGGGAGGAAAGGGAAAGGGGAACAGGGATGGCCGGCTGACGTGCGGGGCCCGCGTGTAAGTGGCAGTGGCGCAGTGGTAGGTGGGAGGCGGGCCAGATGGGCTGGAAGGCAGGTGATTTAGGTGGGTCGGCGAAAGAGATCGGGGTGCGTTGGTAGGCCAGGCAAAGGGGTAAAGGAGGTCGGGTGGACTTGGCTGTTTTGGTTGTGCAGACGGGCCGACGGAGTTGGTGAGCCGGCAAACGGTTGAACTAGGGCTAGGAGATGGAGGAGGTCCAGCTGACTTGAACGGTGAAGATCAGGCCCAACACGCCAGGGGGTGTTTCCTATTTTCCTTATCTCCTATTTCTTAAACTTTTTCATTTCAAATTTGAATTTAGAATTCAAATTTGAATCACACACACAAATAAAATCCAAATAAAAAGCATAAACTCCAAAATTATCACACTAGCATTTATATTTCCTAAAAATTATTATTTAGCTCAAAATAAATCTAAGAATTTATCAAAGAATCAAAGAAGACATCCTTATATTTTAATTAAGCGCTCAAATTTAAACAAAAATTTTGAAATCCACATTATCGGAAAACTCCGGGATGTTACAGAACTCCCCCCCTCAATCGAATCTCGTCCTCGAGATTAAGAGCTTACCCCCCGTTTCCAAGGAGAGGAAAGATGAAAGAGAACTAACGGTACCCTACCGATAAAGAGACAAAACTGAGGTACCGAAGACTAAAACTCACCAACCACAGCGTTAGGAGCATCGGCAGCCTTTCCTTCCTTCAGGTGGTAAAGCCTTCCACGGCCAGCAGACTGCTGAGGAGCAGACGGAGGAGGTCCTGCTGGAGCCGGTGCTTTGGCAGGCGTAGCGACGGTCTTCTTGTTGGGGCAGAAGTACAACTTGTGGCCTGGCTTGCCACAGGTGAAACACGTGGGCCCGAACCCTCCAGTGTTCGGTCCTGGCGTGACCTGGGGCGGGCGGTTGTATCCTCCATTCTGCGTACGGTAGCTGTAGCTTCCTCCTCCGGAGTAGTTGCCTCCATGCTGGAGGTGTCCATCCCTTGGCCTCTGGTTCGACCGGTCTTGGGGATATCCCAGTCTCTTCTTGTCCTTCATGCGATCCTCATGGCCTCTTCTCTCTTCCTCAAGTGCGATGGCGCGGTTCACCAGGTGGCGTAAGGACTTGTGCTCACTGGCCTTCAAGCTTTGGCGGAGACCATGGTGGAGGCCTCGCAGAAACCAGAACTGTTTCTTGTCATCAGTGTTGGTGTCATCTGGGGCATAGCGCATCATCTTCATGAAGTGCCTCTCATACTCCTCCACCCTCATCGCACCCTGTGTCATGGTGCAGAACTCCTGGGCCTTCTGAGTCATGAGCTCCTTCGGTAGGTACTGCTCGCGGAACACCTCGCAGAACTCTAGCCAAGTGATGAAAGCTGGGTTCGGGTGGCTGTCCGAGTAGTTGTCCCACCAAGACTTGGCAGGACCCTCGAGCTGGTGGACGGCGAGAGCCACACACTCTTCATCAGTGTAGGCGGTGAGGTCGAGCTTCATCTCGATCACGCGGAGCCAGTCGTCTGCCTCGAGAGGACCTTCCGAGTAACTGAAGGTAGGGGCCTTTAGGCGGAGGAACCTCTCGATCTTCTTGGCGAAGTCCTCCTCTGGCGGAAAGTTGCGGTGCCCACCGTTGACTCGGTTCTCGACAGCACCAGCCATCCTCTGCATCAGCTGAGTCTGAAGGGCCATCACCTCAACCAGGTTAGGTGGTGGTGGTGGCAGTGCTCCTCCATGGCCACGACCACGACCACGCCCCTGGGGAGCCGGTGCTGGCTCAGGTTCAGGCTCACCCTCAGCGTCTTCTTCATCTTCTTCAGCATCGCCTTGACCGATGGGCGGAGGCGGTGGCACCACAACGCCTCAGCCCCGGCCTTGGCCTCCTCCACGGACAGGAGTGTGTCCGCGACCACGAGCAGGAGCGCGTCCACGCCCACGTGCTGGTGCTCGGCCACGAACCGGTGGGGCTTCTTCTTCCTCGGCAGCCTCAAAGCGTGCTAGCAAGCGTCCGGACCTTCTGATCGACATCCTTCTGAAAACTCGACCAAGGAAAGAAAACTTTAGAAAGCGCCACTCACCAACAAGTTGAGTCTCATAAGCAAGTATGAAAATATTTACTAATTATATATTCCTACACTCAAAGGGGAAGATCCATCAAAGCTCAACTAACTCTATTAAGTGTCGATCATACAACAATCATTATAGTTTTATATTCTCCCCCGAGGCTGACTCGGACCTGGGAGGTCACAACACTTCAACGGTCTAGTTTATCGGAAAACCAACTTGTATAGGGGGGGTGCCTATCAAGGTGTATCAAAACTTCTCTACTTCAGAGTGTGCTGGACATGTTCTCGACCAAATGGTCATGTCCTCGTAAGAATGGTTGAGTCCCATAGGTAAGAGAGAAGCTTTTTGAAAGAGGAAAGCTTTTATAAAATATTCCAAGGGGTTTATATAAAGCAAGGAAATGTAAAGAATCCTTATTCACTAACGACCATGTCTAAGGGCACGAGCTACGGTCAAGTACGGCTCTGATACCATCTGTAACGCCCTGGGTTTTCAAAATCGGAAAACCCAGCATTCTGTCTCGTGATAGTCCCTGGATCAGACGCTATCACGCACAAGCATTCATCACAGATAAATATCACAGTCATACATCGAAATAAAACATCAGTGTACGAATAATAATCTGATTAATACATGTCCTGAATAATCGGAGTACATCAATACACGCCACTTGGCGGAATAACAGGAATAAGAGCCTACGCAGTGGTAGCTAGCTTCCAAAAGGTGTCTCCATCTTCATTCGTCTCCCACAGGCATCCTTGAGCGAAGCGTCGTGCCCCCTCAGTCGTACCATCTGTCGGCGTTGTTGTCGTAGTCTGACTCGTACCCTGCAAGCTCAGGGGCTATCCCCAAGGATCGGGATAGGTCCATGTCACCAACCGTATGCAAGCTTTAAGTGGCCTACTTCTAAGGGTAAAGAAAGGATCAAGGTAGAAGCTGGGTTTCCTATGTAGCAGCAGCATCATAAATAGAATAATATCTCCATAATCCCACCATTTCCCATAACTCTCATCTGCAAACAGATACACCTGGTCACCCAGATCACCGTCACCATCACCTAACTCCATCTAGGGTCGGTGCAAGAACTCCCACTCCTCGCACCTCAATGGTTGCACCCGGATCCGCGAGGCAGAGGGAGCAACTCTCCTCTCCCCGAATACAACCATGGCTCACCATACACTCTCATCCTATAAGGGGGGAGGTAGAAATCCCAAAACGTAAGAGTCGGAGAAACAACGGGCATGTCCATAACTGAGGACGCGGCTATACGTATAGATCTAAACTCTGCATAGTGTGTACACCAGTACCCAACTCAGAATGGCACCCGACGGTAGCAAGTCGACCGAGCCCGTCCTACCGAACGAACACCTAGGAGTTACGATTCCATCCTGCATCTGGGTCTCGTTGCGGTCCTTCGCAAAGGACCACCCCAGAACTGTGAAAATGCCCCCGTGTGGCCGCACGGGGAGCGTCCAAAGGGAAGGGACTTCACCCTAACCCTCTCACTGATACCCTCTATCCTACTGGTAGGTATGGCATCATACTTGCTAGGGTCGAACGGCCCTATACCCACTCTTGACGAGGTGGTGTGTACGAAAGTCCCGTATAACAGGCGACCCACTCGGTTCAGACCGGGGCGAGCTCCTATCCTCCAAGTCGTCACAAAAACACCAACACCTGTGCTCCTAAAACAATGTACCCGTCATAGGCACCAAACTAGGCAACGTCTGAGTAGACGATCCCTGGCCCCCGATCCCAGACCGGATGGTCTTGAGCTCACCCTCGCCAAAATATCCCAAAACACCTTCTCCTGCCGGTTTTCCCCACACACGCCAAGAAACTACCACAATAATCCCAACCCATGCATAGCAAGCTCAGCATAACATCCCACATAAGTAGAGTAGTAGCAGTAGGTCAATCAAGGACAAGTATATGTAAAAGAGGCTATGCTCGGGTTCATCTCATCCATCACTATGTAGTAAAATAGAGCACTAGCAGTTCTAATAGCCATGCCTAATGGGCATTCAAAGAATGGTCGAGCGTGAACCTGTGTGCGGGTAGTAGTCGTAGCTGAAGTCGTCGTCGTAGTCCTGGGTCGGCTCTCTGGCTCCGGTAGCTCCTAGATTCGCGAATACAAATAAATACCGGAGCTAATTGCAATTAACACCAAATAAAGAAGCGATAAGAGCCAAAAGAGAGCAAACACCTAACTAACGGGTGTGTCATGATTTTAGAAAGATTATGAAAGTGGTTTCATATTTTTCGGAGCTCAGGTTAATTAGTTATGAATTTTCGAAGTTTAAAACCATTTCTGAAATTAAATTGCGCATACACAATAACATTAACTATATGCTAACTATGGGCTAGCTCTAGCCGACTCTAAACTACCAATAAGTTGGCTGCTGGCTGACTCTAAGTGACCACGTGGCTGCCAACCGGGCGGCTATAAGCCAGCCCATGCCCAAGTGGCTGCCCACATGGCGGCTGGGGTGGCGGCCACAAATGATCCGGCCGGGATTGGGTGTGGATAGGCTCGGTGCAGGCGTGTGTGTGGTAGGGTCCTGGTTGGTCAGGCACATGGGATCTATCGGGATCCGCTGCGGTTGAGATGGCGTGTGCGCCGGTGTGTGTTAGAAAACCCCAGGCGGGTTTTGGCTCAACCGGTAGGTGCTCGACAAAAAGCTCCAAAGGAGCAGCGGGACGGCAGGTGATCGCCGGCGGCGAGGCGGTTCGGCGGCGGGTCAACCAGTGACACGGCGCGATCGAGGGGCTTCTAGGGTTTCGTTTAGGCAAGGAAAAGAGTGGCCTTGGCCGGCGTCGACCTACGGTGACGAGGTCGCGCGGCAAACGGAAAACAGAGATCCCCCGGCGGTGTGGCTGGGGTGGCCATCACCGGTGAGGTAGCACGCTGGCGGGCGTCTGTGTGTGCGCGAACGCGTGCTCATGAACTGGGCGCCTTGGAGATGTGCAACGGCCGCAAGATTGTGACCTGGCGCGCTTGTGCACGGCGAATGCCGGCGGCCTGGCCGCGGCGGCGACTCCGGCGACGCACACAGGGGAAAGAAAAAGCGGCGGCGCACGGCTGGACTAGGCGTGGCAGGGAGAAGGACGACCACTTGGTTCGACCGGTGGCGGACTGGGAGGAGGGCCGTGGCGGCCTTACATGACGGCGGCGCTGGTTCGTGTGCAAGCGCCGGCGTGCCAGCTCGCGCGCAAGGGTGCGGGAGCTCTGGGTTGGTCCTGGGTAAGAAAAGGCGGGCTTCGGCTTTGCGTGCGCGCGAGCGTTTCGACCGGGGGGAAACACCTCGGTCGGGCTCGGCAGCGAACAGGAGCAAGGCTCACGACGGTGCGGCGACGAGACGGCGGCGCGTCGTGCGTGTGTGCGCGTTGGTTAGCTCGGTGGTAGGGTGTGGCGACGGTGAGGCTTTTGCCTCCTTGTGCGTTTGTGTGAGCAGGGGCGAGCTCGTGGCTCTCCGCGATCGTGACTTGGCTAAGCCTATGCGCGGCGTGATCACACGGCGGCGGGCCTTGGGTGCACGCGAGCAGGAAGACGGGCATGGCCTAGAAGACGGCTAACAGGTAGAGACGCACGCGATTGAGGGAAATCTCGGCCCTTGGCCGGTTCAAGGCAGAGGCGAGATCGCGGAGCTGCGGCTAGGCATGCTCACATGCGGGCGTCGGGCGAGCACACCGCCCTGGACAGGCATGCGGTGGCGAGCGAGTGTGAGCACGGCAAGGCGACAGGGGGCGGTTCACGGAAAGAAAAGGGGCAGCGAGTTTCAGCGAGGTGAGTTGCGCGCAGCGACGACGGCAGTGGCACCTGCAATCGATTCACGCAGCTCGATGGATGGTTCACAAGGCGACGGCGGTCTGCGCAGTGGCGCAGTGCAGGGCAGGTTGCGTCGACTACACGGCGCAATGGCCGGTCTTCACATCTTCAGGCAAGGGGGGAAAACGGGGCTCACCTGACGACCCCCGGGTCGAAGTGGAGCACGTCGGTAAAGAGACGGCGGCGGAGCGGGGTGGCGGTGCTGCAGGGGAAACAGAGGAGGTGCGCGGCGACGTGGACGTCCCTGGCACAGGTAACTCGAGCTCCGGGTACGGTGTCGTGGTACACGCGCGGACAGCTCCAAGCTAGGCGTCGCGGTGCAAGGGGGGAGGGGTGCCGGCGTTCGCAGCAGCTCCTGGACGGCGGCGCGCCTTAGCTTGCCGAGGCTTCCTTGAGCGACAGCTCCGGCTTTTCCTGGACGCGACGGCGCCGGGCTCCTTCTCCCTCTTCTCTTCTTCTCCCTCGACTCCTTCTCCCTTCTCCTCTCCTGCCTGTCGGTCGCGGTGGCGGACTTGGGGAGAAGTCTCCCCCGGGGCGGCTAGGTCTGGGAGGAGGGCTGTGGCGGCCTTTATATGCGAGGGCTATGGCACCGGGGTCAGCTGCGGACGGCGGGGATCCTCGGCGTCTGCGCTAGGGCCACGCGGCGCGCATCAGGATGTGCAAGGCGGGGCGGCCAGCGGCGGAGCGGTGTCGCTGTCGTGCGCGCGTCAGCGGGAGGAAAGGGAAAGGGGAACAGGGATGGCCGGCTGACGTGCGGGTCCCCCGTGTAAGTGGCAGCGGCGCGGCGGTAGGTGGGAGGTGGGCCAGATGGGCTGGAAGCCAGGCGATTTAGGTGGGCCGGCGAAAGAGATCGGGGTGCGTTGGTAGGCCAGGCAGAGGGGTAAAGGAGGTCGGGTGGACTTGGTGGTTTTGGTTGTGCAGACGGGCCGACGGAGTTGGTGGGCCGGCGAACGGTTGAACTAGGGCTAGGAGATGGAGGAGGTCCAGCAGACTTGAATGGTGAAGATCAAGCCCAACAAGCCCGGGGGTGTTTCCTATTTTCCTTATCTCCTATTTCTTAAACTATTTCAATTCAAATTTGAATCACACACACAAATAAAATCTAAATAAAAAATATAAACTCCAAAATTATCACACTAGCATTTATATATCCTAAAAATTATTATTTAGCTCAAAATAAATCTAAGAATTTAGGGAAGAATCAAAGAAGACATCCTTATATTTTAATTAAGCACTCAAATTTAAACAAAAATTTTGAAATCCACATTTTTGAATAAATTAACTTACCGGAAAACTCCAGGATGTTACATTGGCGCACCCACACCCTGACGCACACCCTGAGTCACACCCTGTCGCCCGTTGTCCGACCGCGGCCACACCTCGCCACCGGCGAGCCTCGCCGTGCCGGAATCCCCTTTGGGGCAAACCACCGAACACCTACCGGCACCGACCCAAAACCCTGGGGTTTTGTTGCACACGCACGCACACACGCTCGCGTACACGTAGAGGATCCGGAGGATCTCGTGCGACTGGCCAGTACCGGCTGAGCCACACGCGCACTCACACCGCGCCGCGCTGCAGGGATCCGCTGCACCGCGCCACGCGCGCAGCCACGCGGGCAGCCACGTGGGCAAGCACCGGCTTATAGCTGCCCAGTGTCTGCCACGTGCGCACGAGGAGAAGGCCAGTAGCTGGCTTATAGCCCGGTTTGAGCTAGCTAGAGATAGCCTAGAGCTAGCCTAAAGACTGCAATATTGTATATGCGTATTTGATTTTCAGAAATCTATTTTCTCTTTGCAAATTCGTATTAAATCCGTTTTAATTCCGAAAAATACAAATCCTTTTCTGGAAATCCTCTAAAATTCCAAACTACGTGCTAGGCTAGAGTTTGCCTCTTTTTGGGTCTTATTTGTTCTCCATCTTGGATTTATTGCCTTTAGCACCCGTGTTTATTTATTTAAATACGATTCTAGGAGCCGCCGGAGCCGGAGAGCTAAACCAGGACTACGACGACGACCTCGGCTACGATGACTACTCGCACCCAGGTTCACGCCCGGCCTACTTTGAATGCCCTTTAGGCATTGCTTTAGAACTGCTAGCGCTTTACTTATGCATGATGATGATTATGATGAAGCCCTTGCATTGCCCTTTTTACTACCTTGTCCTTGATTGACCTACTACTACTACTTTATATACGCGTGTTGATATTGATGCTGCTACTGCTTAGGAAACCCAGCCTCTACCTTGTTTCTCTCTTTACCTTTAGAAGTAGGCCACTTAAAGCTTGCATACGGTTGGTGACTTGGACCTATCCCAATCCTTGGGGATAGCCCCTGTTGACATTGCTAACGTCATCGACTAGAAACGGATATAAGATCCATCTCTATCGACGGCACCAGAAATGCAAAGGTATATCTTAACATGATGCTAAGTGTATATCAGATGTTGCTTTCAGATTAAACTAAAAGGTGAACTCCGACACGATTCATAGCACAACTCGATATAGGTCGTCAGCCCTGACAGGTGTGCCAGAAAACGCATGGATATGGTACTCTTACATATGCCTTGGATCTCTAGAAAAGAAGATATATATAAACAGGGAATCCACAAGCGCACAGATATGAATATACCATTGTAGCATTTTAACCAGGAGTAAAACCAGGTATCGTATTTATATTCTACCACAGGGAAAGAAGTCTTTCTAATCCATAATAGCTAATACATGCTCATCTCTCAGTTTTATAATGTAGAGTGGCCAAAATATATCAATTGCTATAAACAGGGGTAAGTCACATAAAGATAAAGATATTGATAGCATTGTTCAAGTCATAACATCATGAGCAGCTAGAAAGTGTCATTATAGCAAGAGAAACATAGCAAAGTCTAGTTAGAGAGGATACTCCTCGGTAACTCTAAACTATATGTCAATGCAAACTATGATTAGTGCAAACATTTAACAATCATGGAAGAAGAACTATTATATCAATGCATGGGGAGACTATCCAGGAGGATCAAGGCCGAAACTTGAAACAACCCAAACAGTATAAGGCTCCACTAGTCCTATACACGGGGGGTGGACTGCGAAGGACTCAATAGTGCTGTCACCACCACGATCTACCACATGACCCGGCATATAGGGTGTAATCGCAGATAAATACAATATAAGCACCACGCTTACACTGTCTTTACCGTTCACCCATGTTAACAAATGATCTAGGTGAGGGCTATACGACTCCATACATGAATATAAAGGCAAATCAACTATGCTAAACATGTAATCATAATAAACACCAAAGCATATAATGTCGAATATAATCATTGATAAGAACATATGTCTGTATAACAAATGTAAGGAACTAGATAAGAACTTACAAGAGCGAAGCTAGATCAGTATCTCGATCAGCCTCTAGACGATCAGGAGCCAAGTAGATGCCTTGCCTCCTCCTAGATCTAGACTAGCTAGCTACTCTGCTATATGGTGTTTCTAGGGCGTAGTATCTCTGACTTGATGACTTGATCTGGTGTATGCAAACTCAGGTTTCCAGATGCCTCTGCCAGGGGGCAGGGGGGCTGCTTATATAGCCCTGAGGGGTAGACGTGCGCCGTTTGATCAAACCGACCTAACGAGTGGTTTAGATTGATCCTCATAGGCGGTGGAAGAACCTTCTGGAAGTAGGGCTGAGGTGGCACCCGGGGGAAGCCGACCGGCCCCACCACCAGGCCGATCGGGCTGGGGTGGGCCCCCCTCGGGGCCCACTTCGGCCAGGTGGTCCGTCGCTTCTTCTAGATGCTTCTTTCTTGGGTGCCAAGTCACGTTGAGTTCCGGAGCCTTCTGGAGTCTTCTAGATGCGATTCTTTTAGCACTTTTCCCGAATGGTTCCTGGATTTATATAATTTACCAAATCTCCAGAAAAACTGTTAGTGGCACCCTATTCTAAGTTGATATTAACATTTATGCCCTTTTCTCATGTTTAGTTGACTTATAAATATATAGGATAAGATGTGTCAACAAACTCCCCCAAGCTTACCCTTTGCTAGTCCCTAGCAAAGATATGCTTTAGCAGGATCAGGAGTTGCTACAACGCTTTCACACCTCAAAAGTACTATGGTTTTCAAAAACCAATTCTCCTCAACAAGATTGCTCTCTCTTACCTTCAACCTTTAAGCATAGCCTTTTCATAAATCTTAAGCATATAAAGACAGAACAATCAAGTCAAGCAGTATGTCTCAAATTCTTTGATCAACTATCATCCTGGGGTTTTTGCAACATTTTTCAAATAAAACTCAGAGATCCTGTGTATGACCTTTTGAAGCATACAGTCACACTTGGCAAGATATGTATGGATGATAGTGTTGGATGGATGAGGGTGAAAGGTGGTAAGCCTTTTAGCCTAGCTCTTGGACTATATCTCTCTTTCTAAGATTTTTAAGATCTGGGCTTTCCATTCTTGGAGAGGTGGGCTCTACTCGCCCCGGACTTTTGTCCATTTTTCTCTCTCCTTAGAGATGTGGGCTCTACTCGCCCTCGGACACGTGTCCATTATTCATCTCTAAATTTATTATATTTTTTTCAGGGAGGTAGGCCCTTCTCGCCTAGTATGACACTTGTCCTTTTCTCTCCCTCTCTCTTCTCACTTTTTCCTCTCTTTTTTTTCCGAATGTAGCCCCAGAATCCTTTTTAACATTGAGAGAGATATATCCTAGAGTTGCATGAGCTGTATGGCTTGATGGAAAATGTGTACTTCCATGTCAGAAGCAGCATAAATGGTGGAATGGAATGATCTTGATGTGTATGACAAGCTCTTAAGGATCATAGACACAGGAACTCATCATATAAAATTTCATGATTTTTAAGATAAATCCAGGAATCAAGCTTCTCTCGGAAAATGATCAATAGCAACTCAACTTTTCATGAATCGTCTTTCAAGGCCTAGACTCAGATTAAGCATGTACTTGCACAGGTTTTGGGTTTAGAGCAAATTAAGCATTTAAGCTTCAGGAGAATCTAGGTCTGAAAACTAAGCACTTTTAAAAGGAATTACGGCGGAGCAACTATTCATCATCTCCAAGCATATATCATCAAGATCATTATTAAAGAGAAAAGCCAACTAGCAGACTCTAGCATTTTATTCAAACTAAGACTTTTAACTAATACTCAAATAACTAGCTAATATTATAGGATAGTGATACTTATCGTGATAACTGGGGGTGCTCTCCCCCAAGCTGGATCTTGAAGTAATTCTTGATTCATCCTTGGAACTTGTTTGCCTTCAGGTCCTTATTAAATTCTCCCTGTAAATATTAGTCTCGCACATACCCGAAGGAACAAATTCTAGGATTATGCTGTGAGCCTTCATGTGCCCACTTCTTTTTGGGTTTTTCTGAAATGTGTGGACCTTCATGTGCCCACGTATTTTTTTGTGAATTTTTATATGCAAAAGAGATGCTAAATGCCAAAACATGTGAATGCAAAAATATATTTTTTTATGCCGCCACGGTACGGAGTACATGGGGCCTTAAAGAATGCAAAAGCAGAAAATATTTTTATGATTTTTTTCAATGCAGGTATAGGGAAATAAACATGTTAATCCAAATATGCAGTGCAGAATATAAAGATAAATACCGAGTTACCTCTCGGCGAGAGTTTAGAGTACTTACTCCCATGGCGTAGATGTAGTGGCCATTGATTGATCAGTTGATGACGCGGGTAGTGATTGGTCTTCCGAAGGTGTACTTTGATCTTTCTTCCTCCAAACTTGTTTCTTCGGTGGAGACCTTTCTGGAGTAACAGGTTCAGAATACTGGGCTGGTAGAAGCTGAGCGGACTTCTCCTTGATCTCTTCTTCAATGTTCTTGACATCCGTCAACTTTGTGTTCAGCTTGCGTTGTAATTTCTGAAGGCGTCTCCGCGTTTTGTTCTTCTTGAGCTGCTCAGGATCAGTATAAGTATTGAAGTAGCAGCGTACCTTTTCAGTTCTGAACTGGAAGTGGATCTCGCCAGTCTTGATGTAGATGATTGCTCTTGTTGTGTTCAGGAACGGTCTTCCAAGCATGATGGGAGGATCTTGCTCATCTCCCATGTCTATGACTAAAAAGTCAGTCAGGACATAGTGGTCCTTTATCTTGACAGGTACATCTCGTGCAATTCCTTCCGGGAACCGTTGTGATTGATCCGCCATCTGCAACAATATATATGTGGAATACAAAGGCAGGTCGCCATATATTAATTCGTAGGTTACCTTAGACATTAGGTTGATGCCCGATCTCGTGTCGCAGACAACTCGCTGGAAGTTCCATTGATTGATGGAGCAGTGGATTGATGGAACTCCAGGGTCTTCAAGCTTTGGCAGTAATGGTGAAGGGAACAGGTTCTCATTCTCTGATTGAATCGTGTTGATCATCCAAACTTCCTCCACATGCGGTTGAGGTCGATTGTTCTTCTTATTCCTCCTTCTACCTCTTCTCTTCTTCTCGACAACTGGCTCGTATTCTTGGGGGTAAGGATATCGGGGGTGTGCAAGAGCTTTTAGGATCTTGTTCTTGAAATTGAATCTCTCCTTTCTCCCATTGATGGTGAAGACGATCTTAGCGGCGTCGGCGTAGATGATGGCTTTGGCTGTGGCAAGGAAAGGACGTCCCAAAATGATTGGAGCGTTCTCACTTCCCCCAGTCTCGACAACAACGAAGTCGGCAGCCACGTAGGAGCGTCCTACCCCCAGACATACGTCGTCTAGGGTGCCCTCGAGGTAGCATAGTGACAGGTCTACAAGCTGCAAGCACATGGTTGTATACAATAAAGGTGAACCATTGATTTTCTTATATATATTACCTTAGGCATTATGTTGACGCTAGACCCATAGTCACAAAGTGCATTCTTGAAGGTGTAGGCTCCAATAGTGATGGTGATGATGGGCCTTCCTGGATCTCCTCTTTTGGCGGGCATGACCCAGTCAGTCCATCTTGGGCCTTCTTCTGTCTTACTCGAACACAGATCTGCAGAATAGATATCGACAAGATTTGCAGATTCTAATTCTTCCGGCTGGCCCGGAATGTTACTTGGGTCAGCCGTGGGAACAGATGATGCCAGCTGAGAAATCTGAGATTCTAGCATTTTATTAAAGCTATGTTGGTTCTTGATGGCAGAAGAAAAACTTTCCATTTTATTACTAATAGTTTCGAGCATTTTATCATTGGAAGCTAACTTCTTGGACAGATTATCCATAATTCTACCCTGGTTTTGGACTAAGTCTCTTAAAGGTGAGAAATTATTGAAAGAATTATTACCTTGATAATTACCTAAATAGTTACCTGGGTAGTTGGTCCTCTGCTGAGTCCATCCTTGATTCTGCTGGGGACGATATTGGTTGTTATTGTTGATGTAGTTCACGTCCTCCTCCAGCTGAGGGCATTGACTCCCTGAGTGTCCAGTGCTTCTACACTCTTCACAGGTCATGCGGGATTTGAAGAGTTGCATGACTTCCTTCTTCTCAGGGGCTTTGTCTTCAAGCCTCTTCATCAGTAAATCCATTTTGGCAGACAGCATGTCTACCCCTTTAGCTGGTGCATTCCTCTTTCTTTCTTGCGGGGTTGACGTTCCTCGTTCCAAGCTTGATTGGACGCCATCTTTTCCACAAGGTTAGTAGCTTGAGTAAGTGTAAGGGACAGGAAAGCACCTCCAGCTGCAGCATCCATCGTTTCACGAGTGTTGGTAGAGAGCCCGTGGTAGAAGGTCTGCAAGAGCAACCAGTTTTCCATTCCATGATGTGGGCATTCTGAAATGTAGTCTTGAAAGCGCTCCCATGCTTCAGGAACAGATTCCTCGTGTTGCTGCTGGAAACTCGAAATTTTCCCCCGTAAGGCATTGGTTTTGCCTATAGGAAAGAACTTTGCCAGAAAGGCAGTAGAACACAATGTCCAAGTTGTAAATTTGTCTTTGTTGGAGTAAAACCATTGCTTCGCTCGCCCCAATAGTGAGAATGGGAATAAACGAAGTAGGACTGCATCACTTGGCACATCTTTGATCGTGAAGGTGCTACATATCTCCAAGAAATGTTGAAGGTGTTTGTTGGCATCTTCATGAGCTTTTCCACAAAATTGGCTAGCTTGTACCATGTTGATCAGCGCAGGCTTGAGCTCAAAAGCAGCATTTCCTACAGCGACTGTCGGACCAGTACGAATGTTGTCCGGGGTCGGTGCGGAATATTCGCGTAGAGACTTGTTTGCCATTACTTCAAACGTGGGTGTTAAGCTTCGCGCTGTTGAATCTCCCAAGGCAGAAGTCGTGGGCCGAGAATCAGGAGACCTGAGCTTTGACCTTGCCTTCCTTAAGATTTTCTCTGGATCTGAAACGAAGTTTTCTGGAAGATTCTTATTCATACATTACCCTGAAATAAGATAGACAAAAGTGGAAAGAACAAGGGTAAACCTGTTTAAGCAATGATAATTTGGGTTCTCGATATATTATGTGTGAGAGATGCATGCATGCTATTACTGAAACTTTTTCATCTAGGCTATAGACTTTCTTTCCCCGGCAACGGCGCCAAAAATGCTTGTTGACATTGCTAACGTCATCGACTAGAAACGGATATAAGATCCATCTCTATCGACGGCACCAGAAATGCAAAGGTATATCTTAACATGATGCTAAGTGTATATCAGATGTTGCTTTCAGATTAAACTAAAAGGTGAACTCCGACACGATTCATAGCACAACTCGATATAGGTTGTCAGCCCTGACAGGTGTGCTAGAAAACGCATGGATATGGTACTCTTACATATGCCTTGGATCTTTAGAAAAGAAGATATATATAAACAGGGAATCCGCAAGCGCACAGATATGAATATACCATTGTAGCATTTTAACCAGGAGTAAAACCAGGTATCGTATTTATATTCTACCACAGGGAAAGAAGTCTTTCTAATCCATAATAGCTAATACATGCTCATCTCTCAGTTTTATAATGTAGAGTGGCCAAAATATATCAATTGCTATAAACAGGGGTAAGTCACATAAAGATAAAGATATTGATAGCATTGTTCAAGTCATAACATCATGAGCAGCTAGAAAGTGTCATTATAGCAAGAGAAACATAGCAAAGTCTAGTTAGAGAGGATACTCCTCGGTAACTGAAGGACCGATTAGGCGAACCAGAGAGGGGGGGAGTGAATGGGAGCCGATAAAAATTCTTCTCGAAGGAGATGAGAACTCCAACAAGACGAACACAGCTTCCAACTCACATCTCCGATCCAACTACCCAAGTTGGCCAAGACCACGCAGCCACTGGAGTGCTACTGGTCCTAGGAACCAACACTCAACCTTCCGAGTCAAAACTCACCAAACCACAGCGGAAACTTGCACGGCTTGCTGCCTGAGCTACACCGGTCAGACCGATGGACTGCGCCGGTCAGACCGGTGGACAGATCCGGTCAGGCCGGTGGCTACAGCAGCCGCACAGCAAACGTTCCAGGAAGCCTTAGTGACTCCTCTAGGCCCTGGAACAAAAACCACCACGAAACACAACCTGTGAGGAAGAAGAACCCCTCACAAAACCTAGCAAACCAACTCCAAACACGCCAAGAACTGATCAGCAGGACCACGGGACAAAACCACACGGACAAGGCTGTTCCCCGAGACAAAAACCCACCAAGGGCTAGCACCGGTCAGACCGGTCAAGAGCACCGGTCAGACCGGTCGTGCCTGGGCAGCTCGGGATGAACAGCTCCCGCGAGTCAACTCTTCCAAATCCAACTCCCGATCTCCCGATCCGCTCCACGGTTTTGCACAAGACTTTGGGGATAGTAGGAACACCTCATGGGTACTCCATAGCCAAGATTTGGTCCACCAAAACTTGTCAAATCAAGAGGAATCGAAGAAATCTCACCAAGAACACCTCTAACCCTAGAGCCACGAAAACCCCAAAATCGAGCCCCTTTGCTCACGGATTTGGAAAGGGAATCAAAGGGTAAAGAACCACGAAGGGTTCATGCATATATCCCCCACCAAATCCCAAAGAGAAAGGCCTCGAAATCGCTCCAAGAAAATCGCCAAGAAAGGGCTCCGAAAATCACCAAAAAGGAGAAACGGGAAAGACACATCCAAGCCTTGAGGAACCACGCCGAATCATCTATACATACCAAAGAGGTTCATACAAGGTCTAGCTTGCCGCCCGATCATCCTTCCCTCTCACAAGATCTCACCATGAAGCTCTCAAGCTAGTCCTACGAAAATCCTAAGAAAATAGGAAGGAAAAATAGGAAAACCAAATGAGCTAGGGTTCCAAGAGATGGCTGCCATCCTCTCACCACTTGGGTTATATGGAGGCAACCGAAAGACTAAAATACCCTTACTAGCTAACTAGGGATACATGCCCCTCGAGGGCGAAATTGGAAGTCTTTGTCTTCGCACCATCGGACGGATGCCCAGCGACCGCAAACTTGCTTAGCCTCGACGCAAGCCTTGCGATCCCGACGCGTGTCCTCCGCTTCGAAGGTTCCGGACTGCGTCGTCGCACACCGGTCAGACCGGTGCTCCTCACCGGTCAGACCGGTACCCACCGGTCAGACCGGTCAGACCCACCGGTCAGACCGGTCTGGAGCTGCTGCACCTCCGTCTTTGGTTCTTCGGTCTTGGCTTTGTGGATCAACCAAGGAACCCAGTGGTTTTCTGGTGAACCACCGGAAACCCCGCGAACTCGGTGTAGCCTCCGCCAATCACCACTCATAACTCGGCTCCCACGTAGTCCCGTTCCGACCTTGGTTTTGAGGCTCAACCAAGAAACCGTCCATGACTTCATCTTGCCGTTCTTGCCACCATGCGGCCCGCACTTGACCCCGCTGGCCACCGGGTCCCTCGAACCAAGCCTACTTGTCTTCTCCACACCTGGAGGCCTCACCGGCAACGACCTTTCACGCTTGTTCTTCACCTGCACCTGCACCAGTCAAGCCGCAACCTGCACCTGCAATACTTAGCCAAGAATCAGTCCACACCACGTTGTCAATCACTCATCACACCAGGAAGCGACCATCCACCGGTCCTCGAACCACACCTGGCTCTCAATCTCCCCCTTGATGAGTGCATTGACAACACACACGTTTTGGTAACCAAGAGAAAAGGAAAAGAAAAGAAACGACTAAAAGAAACTCCAACAAGCGATCGAAAGCCAAAGAAAAGGCAAAGAGCAAGATCACTTGAAGAAGACAAGTCTCGAACCCCTTAGGCAAGGGCAACGGCTCGACACATCCGAGACAAAACATGCTCAAGCAAAGAGCACAAACCATCAAACCAAAGCTCGAAAACCACAAAGAGCTCCCCCTGCACACATGCAAGCTCCCCCTGAACCAATGGAACTCCCCCTGGACAAATGCATGCGAACCACTTCACGAAACAGAGCAGCTGCAACAGCTCAGCTCTGACCGGTCAGACCGGTCGACACCACCGGTCAGACCGGTGCTCAACATATGAACAGGACCAGCACTCTGACCGGTCAGACCGGTGACCTCAACCGGTCAGACCGGTGCACAACAGAGCCCAAAAATGGCTCGAAACCACCTGAAAACCTTCCAAATGCATTCAGTAGGCCAAAACATGCTCAAACTTCTCCCCCTTGTTGACAATGCATGAATCAAGCCAAAAATGCAAAAAATGCAACCTAGAGCTTCTCAAATAGACAAAATTCAACATAGGATGCTACACATGTCCAAACGAGCAAGTTAGATACTCTATAGCTTCGTAATGACATAAACTTCATGATCACCAAGTTTCACAACCATTGGGCGAAGCTAAGATAGAATTTAGCAATTTTGCGAAAAATCACCCTCTCATGAGCAAAGTCCTAAACATGAGCAAAACATGTCAAAATGGCAAAGCCACACAAACTTCATGCTAGGACAACCATTCTAAGCATAAGACCATCATAAACACCCACAAGCACCTCATGTCATGTCAAAGCCATCGAGCCATGTGCCTACTTCTATATATGAGACTTCTCATTGGTAGACATCATGCAACGATTTAGCACCCAAAGCAAATTAGAAGTAGCACATATGACATGGGAGCACAGTTTTCAAGCAATTTACATTTCATTTTCAGATTTATAATTGGTACATGAAATGTCTTTGCGACAAAAAGGAACTTATGCTCCTCCACAAGATGAAGCATGGGGCCTAAACATTCATGATGGCAAATGAGCCTTTGGCCCCATATGATCAAAATAAGCTATCCAACCACAAATTAAGCATAGCCAAGCCACAAAAACATGTCAAGATCATGGAAAGGCATTTACTCACAAGAGAGCATACATATGAAATTTTCAAAAACATAGCCATCAACCATGGATACAAACCAAGATTATCAAGAGCTAAGCCAAACTAACCATAGCTTACCAAATTAGCTCACAAAGACATATATGTCATTCCATGGTGAACAATGTATATAGGAGAAGCCTTTCCTAAACAATGCATATGATACAAAATGCATGCAACCTAAGATACAAAGATGCCTCTACATCATGTTACATATGCCATGCCAAATGCAAGAAATGCACAAAGGAAAGCTATACATATGCTACATAGGAGCTCCCACACGCCAACTCAAGAAATCAAACAAACACCAAGCTCCCCCCGCAAACGAGTGAAAGTTGCTTGATCTAGGGGTTTGGTGAAAATATCGGCTAGTTGTTCATGTGTGGGTACAAGGATCAAAGCTATCTTCCCTTTCTCTATGTTGTCTCTCAGAAAATGATACCTCACTTCTATGTGCTTGGTTTTGGAATGGAGCACTGGGTTCTTTGCAACGCTTATGGCACTGGTGCTATCACATTGAAGTGGGACATGGGTATACTCCTCACCAAAGTCACTCATGGTGTATGTGATCCAAAGGAGCTGAGAGCAACAACTAGCTGCGGCCACATACTCTGCCTCGGTAGTGGATTGAGCAACACTCGACTGTTTGCGGGAAGACCAAGATACCAAAGAAGAACCCAAGAACTGGCAAGTCCCAGAAGTGGACTTCCTATCCAACCGACACCCGGCAAAATCCGCGTCTGAAAATCCATGAAGCGCCAAAGAAGAAGACGCAGAGTACCAAAGGCCGAAGTCGGGAGTGTGTCGCAAATACCTGAAAATGCGCTTGACTGCTTGCTGATGCGAAGTCCTCGGAGAAGCTTGAAAACGAGCGCACAGACACACCGAGAATTGAATGTCCGGCCTCGTCGCCGTCAAGTAGAGGAGTGACCCGATCATGCTCCGGTACTCCTTCTGGTCCACGTGTTCACCTTCCTCGTCCGCATCAAGAGCTGTAGTCGTACTCATAGGCGTCGCCATGGCCTTGGAGTCCTCCATCTTGAACTTCCTCACAATGTCCTTGGTGTACTTAGCTTGGTGCACAAATGTTCCTTCCTTTGATTGCTTGATTTGTAGCCCGAGGAAGAACTGCAACTCGCCCATCATGCTCATCTCAAATTCCCTGCTCATGTCTTCTGCAAACCTTGCAACAAGAGAGTTAGACGAGCCACCAAAGACAATATCATCCACATATACCTGCACAATCAGGATATCTCTGCCCTGCCTGAGGAGAAACAAGGTCTGGTCGACCTTCCCCATCTCAAACCCTCTCTCAAACAGGAACCCCCTCAACCTACCATACCAAGCTCTAGGCGCCTGCTTCAACCCATACAGCGCCTTCCTCAACTTGTACACCCGGTGAGGGTACTTCTCACTCTCAAACCCCGGTGGTTGCCTCACAAACACCTCTTCCTCCAACACACCGTTCAGAAACGCACTCTTCACATCCATCTGGTACAACTTGAACCCTTTAGCCACGGAAAAGGCTAGAAGGATCCTGATCGCCTCCAAACGAGCTACAGGAGCGAAAGTCTCCTCGTAGTCGATCCCCTCTTTCTGACTGTACCCCTGAGCAACAAGTCTCGACTTGTTCCTCACCACTTCTCCTTTCTCTCCCTCTTTATTTTTCCACACCCATTTTGTCCCAATCGGCTTACACCCTGGGGGAGGGTCAACCAACACCCAAACTTGGTTCCTCTCAAAATTCTCCAACTCCTCATGCATCGAGTTAACCCAATTATGATCAGATAACGCATGTCCAATGTCTTTGGGCTCAAAAGTGGCAACAAAAGCAGCATGAGCGAAATGAGAATTGTTCCGAACCCTCGACCGTGTAGTACGTTCATTCATGTCGCCGATGATTCTCGAAGCTGGGTGATCTACTTGCACTCGTCGGGGAGGTTCTCGCCTTGATGCTACCTCCCCCTCAACAGCAGCTTCGCCTTGATCTGGGTTTGTCGTTGTAGGTGTGGGAGAGGGTCCATTCTCGATTGTCGTCGAAGTAGTAGGTACATGTTCAGCCGCGGGCATCACACCGCCATCTTCATCATCTCCATGTTCATGCTCCTCCTCCTGAAAGATCTCCTCGCCAAGTTCGTCGTCACCTGCACACTCAAAAACAAGCTGACTACGTGGCTGTGTCTCGTCGAAGGTTACCTCGCAAGTCTCCACGATTTGGTTAGTTTCAAGATTGAGCACACGAAATGCTCTAGAATGAGATGCATAACCAAAGAAAATGCCATCGACAGACCTAGGCTCGAACTTGTCCAACTTCTTCCCTTTCTTCAGAATGAAGCATTTACAACCAAAGACATGGAAGTGACTCACCTTGGGTGTGCGACCGTGCATCAACTGGTAACAGGTTTTCTTCTTGTGAACCCTGAGGTAGATCCTGTTCGACACATGGCACGCGGTATTGACCGCCTCAGCCCAGAACCTTCTCGGAGTCCTATGCTCGTCGAGCATCGTCCGAGCCATCTCGCACAAGGTCCTGTTTTTCCTTTCCACCACGCCATTCTGGGGAGGCGTATACGGACTCGAAAACTGATGTTCAAGACCCAAGTCATGGCAAAAGGTTTCGAAGCGAGAGTTTTTGAATTCCGAGCCATTGTCACTGCGGATCGCTCGTATGGCATCTCCGTGCCTCTCGTTTCTTAACCTCAAGACAAGATCTCGAACAAAACCAAACGTCTCCCCCTTCTCCTCAAGAAAGAACACCCACGCATACCGAGAGTAGTCGTCCACCACAACGAGGACATACCACTTCCCACCCGCAGATCGCACACGAGCTGGGCCAACAAGGTCCATATGGAGCAGCTCGCATGGACGCTCAGTCATCACATCGGTGAGAGGCGGGTGAGAAGAGGCTACCATCTTGGCATGCCTACCCGGCGCACAAACCAACTCTTTCTCAAACCTCAATCGTGGCAATCCTCGGACCAAATTGAGTTTACTCAAGCGAGACAAAAGATCAAAGCTCAAGTGACCCAACTTCCTATGCCACTTCCACAACTCACTCGAAGAACCAGCCAAGAAGCAACGCTCCACACCAGAAGACTGAGAAAAATCAGCTCGGAACACCTGACCCTCGGGAACGATCATGTAAACAAGATCCCCCCGAGAATCTAAAATCCGAGATCCACCAGGCCGAAACAACACCTCAAAACCCTCATCCAACAACTGGGACACAGAAAGCAAATTGTATCCAAGCGATTGAACAAGAGCAACATGCCTGAGAGTGATCTTGTCACTTACATTAATCTCACCTTCTGACAGCACACGCCCTCGCCCATTGTCCCCAAAGGTGATGTACTTCTTTGTCACCACCGGGATGAGACTTGAGAACCACCCCTTGTCTCCGGTCATATGCCTCGAGCAACCGGAGTCAATCAACCAAATGTTCTTCAAGTCTCCCACCTGAAATTCAAAAGCGAGCACGTGAGTGAACAAATGACTCAGCACTGGGGTTAGTACCAAAAGAGTAAAACCAGTGCCGAGCCATTTGCTCCAAAGTGGGGTTAGCACAAACCAAATCATCACGCCTATCAAAGCTACCACCACGAACACCACCACGGTAACCACCACGAGAGAACCAACCCTCTCTAGCTGGAGGAGGACGAAAACCACGAAAGGGAAACCGTGGATCGTTCCTCCGCTCCATCTCAAAGCTACGACTCTTCTCACCCTCGTATTGAGCACGAGGTGGAGAACGCCTAGCAAACTGACCACCTGCAAACTTTCCAGACCAACCACCAGAACCACGACCTCCAGAACCAAACCGAGCATCCTCACGAGCACGAAACCCGACTCGCTGTCTGCCCAGACCTGCACCGGTCTGACCGGTGTAGTACACCGGTCTGACCGGTGTGGCTCAGCCAGCAGCAACACCTGCAGCCTTCTGGTCTCCCCAAGCCGGAACCGTCCTCACAATCGCCTTGGCCCTGGGCATCTGCATACGAGGCTCAGGTACACCATTAGAGGGGTGGTACCTGTCCCTGTTAGCCCACTCTCTAGCCATTCTCTCCTCACGCTTCCTCTTGAAGCAAAACTCATCCTTGTGACCATCTCTCCCACAATACCCACAATGGAACTTTATGGGCTGTGGCTTAGGCTTAGGCTTGGGTTGGGGCTGCCCACTCGGCTTCTCACCCTTCTTCTCTCCTTCCTCACCTCCCTTTGGGCTCACAAACTTCACCGGTTTCTGAAAATCATTTGTTGGGTGAGGGAATATGGGTGGATCTGGAGTAGTGTCAAGTTTGTTTCTGAGATGGTTGGGCTTTGGCTCAAACTTGTTCTTGTGTCTGTTTGGTGGTGGGATAGGAATCTCTCTAACTCTCTCAACTCCCTCACCACAGTTCTCTCCAAGCTTGTCAGCCCCAAGTGCCTGACCATCATAGCGTTTGAAAGCCGCTATCATGATACCGAGCTGAGGCTCCTGACCCGACAACCAGCTCATACATTTTCTCAGCTCATCATTTTCATCCTGCAAGCGATCAACATAATGTGCAAGCTCCAAATTCTTAACCGCATGCAATTCACAAGTAGAGCAAGAAGTGGGAATAGGCTCTTTCAACTTAGCCTCAAGTGAAACAGTGTAAGCATGCATCTCATCAATCTTTCCATGCAAAACAGGGCAAGAAGTGCAAGCACCTAGCAAAGCAGGTCTAGACTTAAGCTCAGCCACTTCAACCCTAAGCATATCTAGTTCATCACAAGTAGAAGCATGCTTATCCTTAAGAGCAGTAAGATCAGCTAGGTACACAGAGCAATCACAGCAATCAATCTCATCAGAAACCACAGGAGAAGCCTTAAGCGAATCAATCTCAAGCTTAGCATCTAGGTTCTGGGTTTCTAGCTCAGCCACACGGTTCCTAGCATCTTCTAGTGAGGCCCTAAGCTCTTTCCTCATCTTCTTGGCCTCTCTAAGCATATGATCGCGGTTATCAAGCAAGTCAACCAACTCATCATTCTCCTTGCGCAAAGAAGAGAGCTCATCACATACCTCATCCTCGGAGTCAGAGTCCGAGTCACTCTGGTGGCTCTTCTTGCTGCCGGAGCTACGGGCCATGCCGCAGAAGCCATCTCTCGCGAAGCAGCTCAACCCGCTCAAGTTCCTGGATGACTTCTTGTTCTTGCGCCGATCACCTTCATCTTCACTGCTACTCGAGCTTGAGGAAGAGTAGGCGGAGCTGGAGTCGACGTCACTCGCTCCGACCATTGCTCGGGCCTTCCTGCCGCGGCCATCCTTCTTCCTCGATCGTCGCTCGTCCTTGTGCTTGTTCTTGTGCTTGTGATCGCGCCTCGATCGGTACTTGCCATCCTTGCTCGATCGGTGCCTGTAGCCGTCCTTGTAGCCGTCCTTGTTCTCCGTCTTCTCCGGGCAGTCGGCGACGAAGTGTCCTGGCTTGCCGCACTGAAAGCACGTCCGTGCTGTCCTCCTCGTGTTCACCCGGTTCTCGTGCAGCCTCTCGAACCGCCTGGTCAGCAACGCCAGCTCGTCCTCTCCAAGCACGTCGAACTCCTCATCTGGCAAAGACATCAAAGAAGACAGAGAGTACATCCTGGAGGATGCGTTAGCGTTAGACTTAGCTCCTTTGCCACTAACGAGAGCGAGACTATGAGAATCAGTCGGGCTCTCGATCTTGGCTGTCATACCACGGTCCAACTCAGCCGACTTGAGCTTCGAGAACAGCTCGTTCACCGTCAAGGTGTCATACTTCTCGGACTCAATAATAGCCTCAAACTTCCCGTCCCATACGGTACGATCCAACGAGTGCAAGAGCTTCACGGCTCTATCATGATCATTGTATGGGAGGACGTCCACATTGGCTCTCATGTTGTTCACAACGACCGTAAATCGCTGGAAAAGAGCATCGACGGACTCGCCGGGGAGATGAGTGAAGTTCTCGTACTCTCTCCGGTAAGTCGCGTACATCCGAGCCTGAACCTGAGCATTCCCAGCATGAGCATCCTTCAACTGCTCCCAAATCCTACAAGCTAAGTCCTCTGTCTGAACCCGATCGAATTCAGGCTGACACAGAGCACGAAACAAGTAGTCGACAGCCTTGTTGTTGGCTTCGAACATATCCCTCGATCCTGGAGCAAGGAAGTTCATCGGATGAACATAAGCTGTGTTCACCGTGACATCCCAAAGGATCTGACCCTTTCCGCGGAGGAACGCCGCCATCCGCCTTTGCCACATCTGGTAGTTCTTCCCATCGAAGTGCGGAGGACCCGAACCCCGTTCCTGGTACGCCATCTTTGGATCTTAGACTGGTAAGAGTCAATAAAGACCCGAACCGGCTCTGATACCAATTGAAGGACCGATTAGGCGAACCAGAGAGGGGGGGAGTGAATGGGAGCCGATAAAAATTCTTCTCGAAGGAGATGAGAACTCCAACAAGACGAACACGGCTTCCAACTCACGTCTCCGACCCAACTACCCAAGTTGGCCAAGACCACGCAGCCACTGGAGTGCTACTGGTCCTAGGAACCAACACTCAACCTTCCGAGTCAAAACTCACCAAACCACAGCGGAAACTTGCACGGCTTGCTGCCTGAGCTACACCGGTCAGACCGATGGACTGCGCCGGTCAGACCGGTGACACCGGTCAGACCGGTGGACAGATCCGGTCAGGCCGGTGGCTACAGCAGCCGCACAGCAAACGTTCCAGGAAGCCTCAGTGACTCCTCTAGGCCCTGGAACAAAAACCACCACGAAACACAACCTGTGAGGAAGAAGAACCCCTCACAAAACCTAGCAAACCAACTCCAAACACGCCAAGAACTGATCAGCAGGACCATGGGACAAAACCACACGGACAAGGCTGTTCCCCGAGACAAAAACCCACCAAGGGCTAGCACCGGTCAACTGGTCAAGAGCACCGGTCAGACCGGTCGTGCCTGGGCAGCTCGGGATGAACAGCTCCCGCGAGTCAACTCTTCCAAATCCAACTCCCGATCTCCCGATCCGCTCCACGGTTTTGCACAAGACTTTGGGGATAGTAGGAACACCTCATGGGTACTCCATAGCCAAGATTTGGTCCACCAAAACTTGTCAAATCAAGAGAAATCGAAGAAATCTCACCAAGAACACCTCTAACCCTAGAGCCACGAAAACCCCAAAATCGAGCCCCTTTGCTCACGGATTTGGAAAGGGAATCAAAGGGTAAAGAACCACGAAGGGTTCATGCATATATCCCCCACCAAATCCCAAAGAGAAAGGCCTCGAAATCGCTCCAAGAAAATCGCCAAGAAAGGGCTCCGAAAATCACCAAAAAGGAGAAACGGGAAAGACACATCCAAGCCTTGAGGAACCACGCCGAATCATCTATACATACCAAAGAGGTTCATACAAGGTCTAGCTTGCCGCCCGATCATCCTTCCCTCTCACAAGATCTCACCATGAAGCTCTCAAGCTAGTCCTACGAAAATCCTAAGAAAATAGGAAGGAAAAATAGGAAAACCAAATGAGCTAGGGTTCCAAGAGATGGCTGCCATCCTCTCACCACTTGGGTTATATGGAGGCAACCGAAAGACTAAAATACCCTTACTAGCTAACTAGGGATACATGCCCCTCGAGGGCGAAATTGGAAGTCTTTGTCTTTGCACCATCGGACGGATGCCCAGCGACCGCAAACTTGCTTAGCCTCGACGCAAGCCTTGCGATCCCGACGCGTGTCCTCCGCTTCGAAGGTTCCGGACTGCGTCGTCGCACACCGGTCAGACCGGTGCTCCTCACCGGTCAGACCGGTACCCACCGGTCAGACCGGTCTGGAGCTGCTACACCTCCGTCTTCGGTTCTTCGGTCTTGGCTTTGTGGATCAACCAAGGAACCCAGTGGTTTTCTGGTGAACCACCGGAAACCCCGCGAACTCGGTGTAGCCTCCGCCAATCACCACTCATGACTCGGCTCCCACGTAGTCCCGGCCCGACCTTGGTTTTGAGGCTCAACCAAGAAACCGTCCATGACTTCATCTTGCCGTTCTTGCCACCATGCGGCCCGCACTTGACCCCGCTGGCCACCGGGTCCCTCAAACCAAGCCTACTTGTCTTCTCCACACCTGGAGGCCTCACCGGCAACGACCTTTCACGCTTGTTCTTCACCTGCACCTGCACCAGTCAAGCCGCAACCTGCACCTGCAATACTTAGCCAAGAATCAGTCCACACCACGTTGTCAATCACTCATCACACCAGGAAGCGACCATCCACCGGTCCTCGAACCACACCTGGCTCTCAGTAACTCTAAACTATATGTCAATGCAAACTATGATTAGTGCAAACATTTAACAATCATGGAAGAAGAACTATTATATCAATGCATGGGGAGACTATCCAGGAGGATCAAGGCCGAAACTTGAAACAACCCAAACAGTATAAGGCTCCACTAGTCCTATACACGGGGGGTGGACTGCGAAGGACTAAATAGTGCTGTCACCACCACGATCTACCACACGACCCGGCATATAGGGTGCAATCGCAGATAAATACAATATAAGCACCACGCTTACACTGTCTTTACCGTTCACCCATGTTAACAAATGATCTAGGTGAGGGCTATACGACTCCATACATGAATATAAAGGCAAATCAACTATGCTAAACATGTAATCATAATAAACACCAAAGCATATAATGTCGAATATAATCATTGATAAGAACATATGTCTGTATAACAAATGTAAGGAACTAGATAAGAACTTACAAGAGCGAAGCTAGATCAGTATCTCGATCAGCCTCTAGACGATCAGGAGCCAAGTAGATGCCTTGCCTCCTCCTAGATCTAGACTAGCTAGCTACTCTGCTATATGGTGTTTCTAGGGTGTAGTATCTCTGACTTGATGACTTGATCTGGTGTATGCAAACTCAGGTTTCCAGATGCCTCTGCCAGGGGGCAGGGGGGCTGCTTATATAGCCCTGAGGGGTAGACGTGCGCTGTTTGATCAAACCGACCGAACGAGTGGTTTAGATTGATACTCATAGGCGATGGAAGAACCTTCTGGAAGTAGGGCTGAGGTGGCGCCCGGGGGAGGCCGACCGGCCCCACCACCAGGCCGATCGGGCTGGGGTGGGCCCCCTCGGGGCCCACTTCGGCCAGGTGGTCCGTCGCTTCTTCTAGATGCTTCTTTCTTGGGTGCCAAGTCACGTTGAGTTCCGGAGCCTTCTGGAGTCTTCTAGATTCGATTCTTTTAGCACTTTTCCCGAATGGTTCCTGGATTTATATAATTTACCAAATCTCCAGAAAAACTGTTAGTGGCACCCTATTCTAAGTTGATATTAACATTTATGCCCTTTTCTCATGTTTAGTTGACTTATAAATATATAGGATAAGATGTGTCAACAGCCCCTGAGCTTGCAGGGTATGAGTCAGACTTCGACAACAACGCCGACAGATGGTACGACTGAGGGGCATGATGCTTCGCTCAACGATGCCTGTGGGAGACGAATGAAGACGGAGACACCTTCTGGAAGCTAGCTACCGCTGCGTAGGCTCTTATTCATGTTATTCCGCCAAGAGGCGTGTATTGATGTACTCCATTATTCAGGATATGTAATAATATTCATACTCTGAAGCTTTATTTTGATGTATGACTGTGATATTTATCTGTGATGAATGCCTGCACGTGATAGCGTCTGATCCAGGGACTATCACGAGACAGATTGACGGGTTTTCCGCTTTTGAAAACCCGAGGCGTTACAGATGGTATCAGAGCCGTACTTGACCATAGTACGTGCCCGTAGAAATGGTTGATAGAAATTAGGACTCTAAAACGATCTCTTTTGCTATATACAACTCTTGTATATTACAAAAACTTATCCTTCTTTGAAAAGTTCTATCTCACCTGCGCTGACTAGAAATTTCTTCCGTGTCACGGGAAATGGACCGACAGGAGATGGAGCTACTCCTGGAGCACATGGAGGGACTCGCCAGTTGGGTGGACCGGGTCGTCCTCAGGCTGGGGATTCCCCCTACGCACGCCACCTACCGCGTCGAGGACGTCCGCACTCTGTCAGGCCAATTGGTGCTTTGCACGGTGGCCATCCTACCCCACCCGGCGCGTCCAGACTTCCCCGGGATGCTCGAGCACAGCACAGGACTCAACATCAGGAACGGTATGGACACCGCCTGCAGCCACGTACTTCACCACCTGTTGGCTAGGTACCGCGACGTCTACAGGACAGGAGACCTGCGGCTGATCCCTCAGGACTACTACAGAGTGGCTCCGATCGTGGACGGACTGCCAGACCCTTCAGCACTCTACGAGGAGGAGGTTGTCTAGGGACCTCTGCGCGAGTCCGACGACACGCTCATCACCACAGGGAGCTACCTCATGGACCTCAACACTCACGCCCGCCGACTGAGCGAGCAGACGAGTGGACTCTTCAGCAGACTGGAGCACACTACACTGGAGTTCCGTGAGCTTCAGCCCCGCTGCCAGAGTCTGATCATGGAGAATCGTACCCTGCGCCAGCGAGTTGAGCAGCTCAAGCGAGGGCTACGCCACGCCAACTCTGTGGTAGTGCGAGCTGAGGCTAAGAGAGTGTCCGCTCGAGAGAAGATGATCTACGTAAAGGAGGATCTACGCAAGCAGGAGGCCTGGTTCAAGCGTCTCTTCGACAAGCTGAACCAGAAGGATGCACTATTCGCCTCGTAGGGACGTAGTCTCGTTCGTGAGAAGGCCAGGGTGGCCGAGCTTGTGCAGGACCAGTACTCCAACACCGCCAACCTCGCTGCACTCACCAGGACTTCTGTGTTCCTGCTGGACAAGTGCAAGAGGATGCTGAGGACTTGGGAGGACGCCGACTCTCTTCGAGTGGACGAGCTTCAAGAGCTCAATGGTCTGCTACCTCCCGAGCACCAGCGGGCGATCCGCAAGGAGACTTTCAAGCTTCACCCGTCCGCCCTCAAGCTTCACCTGTGTCCGATGGCTGACATGCCCGCTCCGGTTGAGACCCAGGAGGTGAGGGCTGCTCACGCCATGCTGACGATGATGTTCCCCAGAGACTTCCCCGAGGAGGACCGTTGCCCCGTGAGGTACAAGAGGGCTCTCTTTGAGTAGCGTGCTGGAGCATGATCATGCTAATAAGAGTAGAGTTGTATTATAAGTAGTTTCCATGAGTTGTTCCATGCAGCCGAGAGCCTATTCCGGTGCATGAGGAGTTATGAGTCTTTTCACACCTAGATGTGCACACCCTTTTGAGATCATGTAATGCTATATTAGATCGCTGCTGTGTGTGACCTCCAAGGCTTGAGTCTGCCTCGAGGAAACTTATGTACTCTTAATGGATGTTGATTGTTTGGTCTTAATGGAGTTAATCGTTCTTATTGCTTTTTCCCCTTGAGTGTTAGAGTTATATTAATAGAAATATTTTCATGATTGTTTATCAGACTCAATTTGTTGGTGAGTGACGTATCTAAGGTTTTCTATGCCCTTGGTCTTGTTTTCAGTAAGATGTCCATCAGGAGGTCAGGACGTCTGTTGGCTCGCCTCGAGGAGGCCGAAGCCGAGGAAGAGCAAGCCCCGTCAGTCCGTGGTCATGGACGTGGCCGCGCTCCCGCTCGTGGGCGTGGCCGCGCTCGTGGTCATGGACACGCACCTATTCGAGGATGAGGCCGAGGCGTTGTGGTGCCACCACCACCGCCTCCGAAGAGTGTGTGGCTCTCGCCGTCCACCAGCTCGAGGGTCCTGCCAAATCATGGTGGGACAACTACTCCAACAGCCACCCGAACCCAGCCTTCATCACATGGCTGGAGTTCTGTGAGGTGTTCCGCGAGCAGTACCTACCGAGGGAGCTCATGAGTCAGAAGGCTCAGGAGTTCTGCACCATGACTCAGGGTGCGATGACGGTGGAGTATGAGAGGCACTTCATGAAGATGATGCGCTATGCCCCCGACGACACCAACACCGACGACAAGAAGCGGTTTTGGTTTCCGCGAGGCCTCCACCATGGTCTCCGCCAGGGCTTGAAGGCCAGTGAGCACAAGTCCCTTCGCCACCTGGTGAACAGGGCTATCGCGCTGGAGGAAGAAAGGAGGGGGCATGAGGAGCGCATGAAGGGCAAGAAGAGGATGGGAGATCGGGACCATGGCGTCCGATCCTTCCAGAGGCCGAGGAGTGGGCAGAGCAACCTGCTGAGAGGGAGCTACCGCCCGGGGAACAACCAGCCCGGACGTGGCTTCGGAGGAAGCTGTGCACCGTACCCTGGAGGAAGGAGCTCCGGCTACCAGCAGCAGGGTAGTGGCTACAACCGCCCACAGCAGAGCGTGTCGAGACCCGGCACCGGAGGTTTCACCCCGACGTGCTACGCCTGTGGCAAGCAAGGCCACAAGTCGTACGAGTGCGCCAGCAAGAAGACCGCTGCTACACCTGCCAGGGCACCAGCTCCAGGAGGGAGGCCACCTCAGGCTGCTCCCCAGCCTGCCGCTGACCGCGGGAGGCTCAACCTCCTGACTGAGGAGGAGGCTGCCGACGCTCCTGACGTCATGATCGGTGAGTTTTTAGTTTGTGGTACTAAGGCTTTGATTCTTTTCGATACTGGTGCAACTAGTTCTTATGTGTCCTCTAACTTTGTAAACAAACTATCTCTCCCCATGACTCCCCGACCGAAATCTATTGTGACGAGCTCACCGCTCGGAGATATCAGATGCACCCTGCTATGCAAAGGGGTGGAGATGTACATCAAGGGTCACAAGTTCCTCGGAGATCTGACCGTGCTGAAGTCCAATGGGATTGATATTATTCTGGGCATGGATTGGATCACCGCTCACAAAGGGGTTATCTCCTCGTCGCCCCGACAAGTGACCCTGATACACCCGAAAGGGATGAAGATCACGTTCGAGCCGCTGAAGTCTCGAGAAGTACCAGCTGTGTACAACCTCACGACGAAGACAGTGGCTGATGTTCCAGTGGTTTGTGAGTACCCCGATGTCTTTCCTGATGATCTGCCGGGGTTACCACCAGACCGCGACGTGGAGTTCGTGATCAACCTTGTGCCAGGTACAGCACCCGTGGCACAGAGTCCTTACAGAATGGGCAAGATAGAGCTGGCAACGCTGAAGGAGGAACTCGAAGCTCTCCGACAGAAGGGGTACATCCGACTGAGTGCATCACCTTGGGCTTCACCGGTGATGTTTGTACCGAAGAAGGATGGGACGCAACGGCTGTGCGTCGATTACCGTGCTCTTAATGCGGTAACCATCAAGAACAAGTACCCGTTGCCACGCATTGATGATCTGCTCGATCAGTTGAGGAAGGCAAAGTACTTCAGCAAGATTGACCTTCGATCCGGCTATCATCAGATGAAGATTCACCCTGAGGACATCTACAAGACTCGTTTGTGACCCGATACGGGCAGTATGAGTTCACTGTCATATCATTCGGTCTTACGAACGCCCCAGCTTACTTCATGAACATGATGAACAAGGTGTTCATGGACGAGTTAGACAAGTTTGTCGTGGTCTTCATTGACGACATCTTGGTCTTCTCGGAAACCGCTGAGGAACATGAAGAGCATCTAAGGATAGTGCTGGAGAAGCTGAGGCAGAATCAGTTGTATGCCAAGTTCAGCAAGTGCGAGTTCTGGCTAGAAGAAGTGGCTTTCCTTGGGCATGTGTTGTCAGGTGAGGGAGTTGCAGTTGATCCCTGGAAGATCGAAGTTGTGTCAAAGTGGTAGTCGCCCAAGACAGTGACAGAGATCAGGAGTTTTCTCAGGATGGCAGGGTACTACCGCTGTTTCATCGAGAACTTCTCCAAGATTGCGAAGCCAATGACCGAGTTGCTGAAGAACAACATGCCATTCGTGTGGTCAGAGAAGTGTGAAGCAAGCTTCCAAGAGCTCAAGACTCGACTCACCACAACTCTTGTGTTGACACTTCCCGATGATAACAAGGACTTTGTGGTGTACTGTGATGCTTCTAGGCAGGGTCTTGGTTGTGTGCTGATGCAAGAAGGCAAGGTGGTAGCTTATGCTTCAAGGCAGCTTCGGAAGCACGAAGAGAACTACCCGACACATGACCTCGAGTTAGCAGCAGTTGTTCATGCTTTCAAGATATGGAGGCACTACTCGATGGGCAACAAATGTGATATCTACACGGAACACAAGAGTCTGAAGTATATCTTCACCCAGTCAGAGTTGAACTTGAGGCAATGAAGATGGCTAGAGTTGATAAAGGACTATGACCTCGACATTCACTACCACCCCAGCAAGGCAAATGTCGTGGCCGATGCTTTGAGCCGAAGGAGCTATTGCAACAACCTGATGGTGCAGGAGGAACAACCAAAGTTGTACAAGGAGATGGAGAGATTGAAGCTCGACATCGTCGAGAAGGGTCAGCTCAACGAGTTGAGGGTGAAGTACGGTCTGGAAGACCAAATCAGGCAAGCACAGAAGAAGTGTCCGGAGATTGAAGAAGTGAAAGATCTTCTGACGAGAGGTAAAGCCCCTGACTACTGCATTGATGAGCAAGGCACGTTGTGGTTGAAGGATCGCATATGTGTGCCCAGTGGTGAGGAGATTCGGAAGACGATTCTGAAGGAAGCTCACGATTCTCGGTATTCTTTTCACCCCGATTGCACCAAGATGTACCAAGACCTGAAGTGTCGATTCTGGTGGGAGAACATGAAGAAGGACATAGCTGAGTATGTTGCCCGATGTGACACATGTCAGAGAGTGAAGGCAGAACATCAGAGACCTGCCGGATTGCTACAGCCTCTTGAGATACCTTAGTGAAAATGGGATGATATCAGCATGGATTTCGTGGTGGGTTTACCCCGCACTCAGAAGGGAAATGACTCGATTTGGGTGATTGTGGACCGTTTGACCAAGGTAGCACACTTCCTACCGGTGAAGAACAGATTCAGTGTGAGTCAGTTGGCAAATCTCTACGTAGAGCATATCCTGAGGTTGCATGGAGCACCCCGAAGCATAGTGTCCGATCGTGGTGCTCAGTTCACTGCACAGTTCTGGAAGAGTCTGCATGATTCGATGGGCACACACTTGGATTACAGTACTGCTTTCCACCCTCAGACAGATGGACAGACTGAATGAGTAAATCAGGTTCTCGAAGATCTTCTGAGAGCTTGTGTGTTGACTTATAGCAATGATTGGGAGAAGAGTTTGCCCTATGCTGAGTTCTCGTACAACAACAGCTATCAGGCAAGTCTGCAAATGGCACCCTTTGAAGCTCTGTATGGCAGAAAGTGTAGGACCCCGTTGATGTGGTCTGAGGTGGGGGAGAGGACTTTCTTCGGTCCTGCTTCCATTGTCGAAGCTGAGGAGAATGTGGCTAAGGTTAGAGAGAACCTGAAGATAGCTCAGAGTAGGCAGAAGAGCTACGCTGACCCTAAGCGAAGGGATATCTCCTTCAAAGTGGGTGACTACGTCCTTCTGAGAGTGTCACCGCTTAGAGGCACGAAGAGGTTCCATGTAAAGGGGAAGCTAGCCCTGAGGTTCGTTGGACCCTACCAGATTGTGGCAAAGGTGGGGAAACTTGCGTATAGGCTAGAGTTACCGCCTGATCTTGCCGGAGTGCATCCACTGTTTCACGTTTCGCAACTCCGGAGGTGCCTCGACCCAAAGCTTTACAAGCATGTCTCCACCGATGCTATCGACTTGCAAGACAATCTGGAGTACTTGCAGTATCCGGTAAAGATACTGGATTGGACCGAGAAAGCTACAAGAAGTACCACCACTCGCTTCTGCAAGGTGCTTTGGAGCAATCACACCGAGTGAGAAGCGACGTGGGAGAAAGAATCGGTCATGAGGGAGAAGTACCCGCACCTCTTCGAGACGGAGGTAAGTTCTTAATCTCGAGGACGAGATTAATTTGAGGGGGTAGTCTGTAACATCCCGCATTTTTAATACGGAATGTTAATAGTAAAAATGGGGATTTAAAATTATTGGTGAATTATTTGAGTGCTTGATAAATAATTTAAGGATGTCTTCTATTATCTCTCCTAAATTCCTAGATTTATTTTTGAGCTAATTAAAATTTTCTAGGGAATATAAAATGCTTTTATTTGGAGTTTTATTTGTGTGAGAATCAAATTTGAATTCTAAATTCAAATTTGAATCTAATTTGAATAGGGTTAAAGAGTTAAGGAAATAGGAAAAGGATAAAAACCTAGCTGGACCTTAGTCCTCAGCCGAAGTCCGCCGAAGGCCCCTCATCTCTTTTTCTTAAACCGTCAACACTCCCTACACTTCTCGACCCAGCTAACCCCTGTTGGCGTTTCTTAACGTCACCACTATGGCACCGTGGGTAGCATGAGCGTTTAAGAGACATCGGGTATACCGCAAGCGCACAAAAATACCGCTGTAGCACTTCCCCAAGGAAGGAGAGTATTCCAAGGGTATCGAATCCAAGCAACGATGTGCACTATCTCCTACTCTATTATAGATGATCCAAGGACACAACACTGAATGATAGGATAGGTAGAAAGGATCTGCTCGGACCGAGCACAGAGTCTAGTTACGTTTTCTCAGGTATAACACTCACTTAGGGCACCAAGCACAAGGCCTTTGTGCTGGCTCGAGCCCAACTCGGTACGCGACGTAAGAGGGTTGACAAAGGGTCCAACAGGCTGTCACCACTACGGCCTACCTCTACGCTACGATCGTACGTGGTCTTCGAAGGGTAGCTTATGGTCCATACACCTCGTCTACACCACTCACTATTCCTACAAATCCGCGAGGGAGATACTGGCACTAGCTCAAGGTATGCTCTATCACTCATGCAAGATCACGAATGCACATTGATCTAACTAGAAACATGTAGGAGCTTCACTTTACTCTAATAGACAAGCTGGCAAACTAGATGCAAACTTATGATCTAAGTCTACTGGATCGAAAGGGTTGTGTTCGAAGAACACAAGCCTCTAAACCAAGAACAAACGAAGAACACAAGAACAAAGCAACTAAGCATGCATACAACTTTAGTCTAAATAGGAAATATCGAAATACTGACTTTAGTCTAGTTGAAGAACAAAGGCACCGCTGATGATCGTTCTTGAGGAAGATGTCATGAATCATGACATGGCCTCAAGCCTCCCACCTCACTTCCTAGCACTAATCCTATACAAAGAGCTCTCCTCTCCTAAAGAGAGAGGCTCCAAGCCAAAATGAAGAGGAGGAGGAGAAGTGTGTGTTCCAAAATGGAGCCCCTCCCCTCCTATTTATAGAGGAGGCAGAGGCTTGCTTCGGGGCTCCCAGTGCCCCTAAATGCCCGGAACTGCAACCAGGAGCCAATCAGGAGCCAACACATGGAGGGCCTAGATCAGCTGAACCAAAGTCGGTTCGGTCGATCTAGGGTTCGGCCGAAGCCTTGGGGCCACGTGGCACCCTGTGCTTCGTCGTGGTGGCTGACTGGTGGGCCCTGATGCCTATCCTCCGTGCATGCCAAGTTTCCTGACGGTTTTGGGGGATAAGTGGGCCCTTGAATCCATGTGATGTCCATGTGGTGCTTCGTGATTCGTCGGGCTTGCTTCTCTTGGATTGATGACGTCAGTGATCCAGGAGAATCCTAGGTGGCATCCCTTCATTGGCTGGACTTGAAGTGCTTGGATCAAAGACTTGTGCTTTTACTCCTCTTTCTAGTGCTATTCACATGTATTTGCATAATCACCAACACTTGTGGAAATGATTAGTTTAAGCCCAATTCTAGTGTTGATGATCATTTTCCATGCCAAAAGGTACATGTTTGACGGGTAAGAAGTAAGTGAAAATCAGCCGTCAACAAATACCCCCACACTCGACCTTTGCTCGTCCCGAGTGAAGGGAAGAACAAGATCAGAGTGAGACATGATATCCAAAGGTATGGAACGAGCATAAGAGATATTCCAAACCATACCTTGCACTTGTGAACTCTGATGTGTCTATCATGCTATCTTGGGTAGTTGAGGAATGGAACAGTCATGAATCAAATCACTCCTGCTCATCATATTAAGTAACTTGGGGTTTTGCAATATTTTCAAAACAAACCTTGCTTAGCTCCTCATTTGATTCTCTCAGGTCGCTCATTGTGTATATGTCCTCACCAAGGCATTGCTGCCTTTCTTCATCCTACTTCTAATGATGGCTATATGTGGAGCTCAGGGTAGGATAAAGGATAAGGCATACTTGTATCACATGTATTGCAAAGTCAAAAACTGGATCCGCAGAGAAAATCAAATCATACCATCAGATCAAGATGTGCACATGTATGGATATAGTGAGTATGGTAAGGTGGATACTAGGCCCGGAATGGGTGTTAGATATTACCATACATATATGATGATTGTTGGTAGATGGTAAGGTGGACACTAGCTCCGGAATGGATACTAGTTATTACCATCTATGATATGGAACTCCTTTTTGCATGATCTCATCTCTCCCTTATTTCTCCTTTATTTTGGACATGGGCTATTTTACTTTTCTTTCTTTCTTCTTTTTTTTCATCATGCTTTGAGCATGTGTCTCTTTTCTTTCTCTTTTTTTTCATAGCCCATGTCTCTTTTGAAGGATACTTTTGGAGAGAGACGTCACACTACATATGGAGCTTTATTTTTATGGAATGGGATGAATGATACAATGCTAACTTCCAGTGTAGAAGCATAGCAAGGGGAAATAGGTGGTGTGCACATGAATCTTGATCATGAAAGTATTGAAAAGAATTCTCACAAGGGTCACAGAATTTGACAAAGCTCAATGCAATAACAAGCAGCATATGAGTAGAAGGTTTTCGACTATGAATATCATATGGCTCTAGTGGGACGGTGGCATATCAAAGAGGAGCTTTGCAAAGGGTTTTCAGGTTTCCAAATAAAATTCCCAAGCACTCAGACATTCAGAGCGAAGATCAAATCATCAAACCATATCGCAAACATCAACTACTTAGATAAGCATGAGTTCCCTAATGATATTTGTTCACAAGCATCAAGATGATAAGTAAGGAATAAAACATATGCAAGCCAACCACAGGAATCATGTATGTCATAGGAAATTACCTCATGAGTGTGTTATAAAAGATTGGTCTCAAGATTCAAAACAACTCAAAGGTATGTGGAAATGAGATAGGGAAGATTGCGTACCTCGGGTCCTTCTTTTTATTCTGCAGGGTGGGGATTTCCCTCACACTGTCTTTTCCTAAGAAATGAAAATAATCTAAAAAGGGATAACGAAAATAAAGGAGAGAGGACTTACCTGGTGTTGGGCACGCTCTTACTTATTTTACCCATCCTCGATGAAGTTGATCACTTCATATTCGTTATTGTCCGGCTCGAGGAAGATTTTCAATCGATGGCCATTCACTTTAAAATAGTTGCCTTCATCATTTTGCAGAGTGATAGCTCCATGAGGAGCTACCTCCACTACTGTGAATGGTCCTTCCCATTTGCTGCACAATTTCCCTCTTCTGAATAGCTTGAATCGAGAGTTGAAAAGTAGCACTTTATCACCTGGTGCAAATTCCTTTTTCTTGATCTTCTTATTGTGCCACCTCTTGGTCCTTTCTTTATAGATCTTTGCACTGTGATAGGCTTTTTCTCTCCATTCTTCCAATTCTGCTAACTGCTTTTGCCTGTTTCTTCCAGACTTCAGGAAATCCAAATTGAACCTTTTGATTGCCCAATGAGCTTTATGCTCCACTTCCACTGGTAGATGGCACGTCTTTCCGTATACCAATTGATATGGGGACATTCCCAGTGGAGTTTTGTAAGCTGTTCGATAGGCCCATAGGGCATCATCAAGATGCCTCTTCCAACCTCGGCCAGCCTCCTGTATTGTTTTCTGTAGGATATTCTTGATCTGCTTATTGGAGGTTTCTGCTTGGCCATTAGTTTGGGGATGGTACGGAGTGGCAACGCTATGTTGGATCCCTTGATTCTTCAGGAATCTTCTGAAATCGGTATCAGTGAAGTGGGATCCCCCATCACTGATTACCATCCTTGGAATGCCGAAACGAGGGAATATCACCTCCTTGAATATCTTTTTGGAATGTCTGGCATCGGCCGACTTGCAGGCTATGGCTTCTACCCATTTTGACACATAGTCGACTGCCACCGAGATGTATTCAGCTCCATCGGACTTTGGAAACGGGCCCATAAAATCAATACCCCATACATCAAAGAGCTCCACTTGCAGATTATCATGTAAGGGCATTGCGTCTTTGGCAGTAATTCCTCCGTGCTTCTGGCAAGCTTTGCATTTTCGGATGAAATTCCTTGTGTCATCATACATAGTTGGCCAGAAGAACCCACTTTGCCATATCTTCACATGTGTACGATAAGTGCCATAGTGGCCACCGTAAGGTCCGGAATGGCACTTCTCAATGATTTGTATTCCTTCATTATGCGGCACACATCTTCTTAACAACCCATCAGCATAGACTTTATAGAGGGACGGATCATCCCATATGTGTTTCTTTGCTTCGTGAACCAGTTTCTTCTTATCGGCTCCAGGGGGTATGTACCTTGTCACCAGATAATTTACAATGTTTGCATACCAGGGGTTACTATGCGTGACCTTCAGCAACATGTCGTCTCGTAGAGAGTCATTGATAGGTGCTTCCTGCAGGTTAGTAATACGCATACGAGACAAATGATCTGCAACAGAGTTTTCTACTCCCTTTTTATCTCTTATTTCTAAATCAAATTCTTGAAGGAGCAGAATCCATCTAATCAGGCGGGGTTTAGCATCTTTCTTAGTGAGCAGGTATTTAAGAGCAGCATGATTAGTGTAAACTATTACCTTGGCTCCCACCAAGTAAGATCTAAACTTATCTATGGCAAAGACAACAGCAAGGAGCTCTTTCTCAGTAGTAGCATAATTCAACTGAGCTCCTATCATGGTTTTGCTAGCGTAGGCTATAGCATGGTGTTTCTTATCCTTAGTTTGGCCTAAGACGGCCCCTACAGCGTAGTCACTAGCATCACACATGATCTCAAAAGGCAGCATCCAGTCGGGAGGCTGGATGACTGGGGCAGAGATGAGTGCATTGTTGAGGGTAAGGAAAGATTCCGTACATTCCTCTGTGAATTCGAAGGGCGCATCCTTGGCTAAGAGGTTGGTAAGGGGTCTAGCTACCTGCGAGAAGTCCTTAATGAACCGTTGGTAGAACCCAGCATGGCCGAGGAAGCTACGGATGCCCTTGACATTTACAGGAGGAGGGAGCTTTTCTATTACCTCAATCTTGGCACGATCCACTTCTATCCCTCGTTCAGACACCAGGTGTCCTAACACGATGCCCTCTCGAACCATAAAATGGCACTTCTCCCAATTTAGGACTAAGTCCTTCTCATGACACCTTTGCAAGACCCTGTCTAAATTTCTAAGACATTCATCGAAAGTTTTACCATAGACAGAGAAATCGTCCATGAAAACCTCCATGATTTGCTCAATCATGTCTGAGAAGATAGACATCATGCACCTTTGGAACGATGCGGGTGCATTGCACAACCCGAAAGACATTCTCCGATAGGCATAGGTTCCGTAAGGGCAGGTGAAATTGGTCTTGTTCTGGTCATCAGGGTGCATAGGGATTTGATGGTAGCCAGAATACCCATCAAGGAAACAAAAGAAGGGGTGATTCGCCAGCCGCTCGAGCATCTCGTCGATGAACGGGAGCAGAAAGTGATCCTTCTTTGTAGCCTTGTTGAGCTTTCTATAATCTATGCACATCGTCCACCCTGTGCGAAGGCGTTGAGCAATCTGCTCGCCGAACTCATTGGGGGCTGTCGTCATACCTCCTTTCTTGGGTACGCATTGAACAGGGCTCACCCATTCACTATAAGGGACTGGGTAAATGATCCCTGCGTGAAGAAGTTTAAGAACTTCTTTCTTCACGACTTCTCTCATCGTGTTGTTCAGCCTTCTCTGTGGCTCCCTTGTTGGTGGAATATCTGAATCTACAGGGATGAGATGGGTGCAGAGATTCGGGCTGATTCCTTTTAGATCCTGAAGAGAGTAACCGAACACTGATCGGTGTTTCTCTAGGATAGTGATGAGCCTTCTGGATTCCTCGTCAGAGAGATTGTCGTTAATGATCACTAGGGACTCAGTGTCCCCATGGAGGAAGACATATCGAAGGCCAGCGGGCAAAGGCTTGAGCTCAAGAGGAGGCTTAGGTGGAGCCTGGAATTTAGATATATCTATAGGCTCATCAGGCTCCTCTATTTCATCTATGAACTCGGGTGCCCACTCGTCGAGGAGGGATTCCGGCGAATCTCCTGGAATGATTGCCTTAACCTCCTCGATATGTGTAGCGTCATCAGGGGGATCAGTTCTTGCATTTTTCGCTCTCGAGATTTCTACAGAGAAAACCTCTTTCCCTAGGCTAACGTTAAGCTTACCTTGGGTAGGGGCCTCTAGGAGAAATTTTTCGAGGCGCAATCCTATCATGAGGTCGAAGCTAAGGACGTCATAGGTGTGGAAGTCAAGAGCAAAGTCGGCCTTCTAGGATTTCCCCTTCAGGAGTCCTGATAGACGTCTGGGTAGGAGTCAGAGGTTTGTCCGCAAAGTTCCTCGGAGCATAAGTGTTGGACATGATATTGACTCCCACCAGAGGGTTGTAGAGAACTTTCACTACCCTCCCATTCATGACACAAGGAAGGGTTGATCGAGGCGGGAGGAGCTAGAAAATTCCGGCTATTGATTCCGACTCTCTCGACCATTCTTGGGTCATGATGGTCGTTAATTCCCGAACGTTGTCCCTGAGGAAAGCGACATCCAAGGGATCTGGGGAACTCACGGGTGAAGGTGGTTTTCTCTCGCAACCGTAGTTTGAGGTGTTTCCATAATCACCTATTATTTCATCCTCAAACTTTAGAAGAGACTCCGGAGGTTGAATCGCTTCTTCCTCCGGTGTCGTGACCTCCTGAACTGACGTTATTGAATTGGGTGATGAAGGTTCAGGCTCAGGTTCAGGGGTAATCTCTTTTCCGGGTGTGCATTCCTCTTGAGGCTCTTCCGGCTCGACTGTGAAGGAGGCATTAGCTGCTATATGATCAAGAATCTTCCTCCCCTCACTTGGAGTTTTATCCGGAAAGGAACCTCCTGAGGCACCGTCAAGGTGCCAGGTGGACTTGGCGTCCAATCCCGCATAGAAATGCTGATAGAGCACATGGTCGGGTATCGACAGCGTGGGGCCTGATTTTACTAAACGTAAGAATCTTTCCCACGCCGCACCCAAAGTTTCCTTATCCTTTTGCTTGAATCCGAGCACATCCTTTCGCAGGGCAATGAGCCGTGCAGGTGGGAAAAACCGTCGGCAGAATTCACCGACAAGATTCGGCCAGCTGCCGCCCACTTCACTTGCGAGATCGTTGTACCATTGCCTCGCGCTTCCCATGAGGGAAAAAGGAAACAATTTCCAACGAACGGAATCATGTGTCATGCCAGCAAAGGCGTAACATGAACACAGATGCTGAAATTCTTGCAAATGATCATAGGGGTTTTGATGGTCCCCGGAAAAGGAATACGATTTCCCAATCAAAGAGATAAGATCGGTACTGAGTTGATAGCTAGATGTGGTAATTAGGTGTTCCGAAGGTGGAGGCTCTAACAACTCAGGTTTGGGAGCAGAAAGATTTTGGATAGAAGTTCGCTCCATGGTAACTGGGGTAAAGATAGAAGGAAAGAAACAGAAAAAAAGATATGACGAAGGGTAATGGGGGTGAAGGTAGAAGAAAATGAAAAATATAAATACGAGGACCACTAGGTTCAAAGATAGAAACAACAACCATCCCCGGCAACAGCACCAAAAATGCTTGTTGGCGTTTCTTAACGTCACCACTATGGCACCGTGGGTGGCGTGAGCGTGTAAGAGACACCGGGTATACCGCAAGCGCATGGAAATACCGTTGTAGCACTTCCCCAAGGAAGGAGAGTATTCCAAGGGTATCGAATCCAAGGAACGATGTGCACTATCTCCTACTCTAGTATAGATGATCCAAGGACACAACACTGATTGATAGGATAGGTAGAAAGGATCTGCTCGGACCGAGCGCAGAGTCTAGTTACGTTCTCTCAGGTATAACACTCACTTAGGGCACCAAGCACAAGGCCTTTGTGCTGGCTCGAGCCCAACTCGGTACGCGACGTAAGAGGGTTGACAAAGGGTCTAACAGGCTGTCACCACTGCAGCCTACCTCTACGCTATGATCGTACGTGGCCTTCGAAGGGTAGCTTATGGTCCAGACACCTTGTCTACACCACTCACTATTCCTATGAATCCGCGAGAGAGATACTGGCACTAGCTCAAGGTATGCTCTATCACTCATGCAAGATCACGAATGCACTTTGATCTAACTAGAAACATGCAGGAGCTTCACTTTACTCTAATAGACAAGCTGGCAAACTAGATGCAAACTTATGATCTAAGTCTACTGGATCGAAAGGGTTGTGTTCGAAGAACACAAGCCTCTAAACCAAGAACAAACGAAGAACACAAGAACAAAGCAACTAAGTATGCATACGACTTTAGTCTAAATAGGAAATATCGAAATACTCACTTTAGTCTAGTTGAAGAACAAAGGCACCGCTGAGGATCGTTCTTGAGGAAGATGTCATGAATCATGACATGGCCTCAAGCCTCCCACCTCACTTCCTAGCACTAATCCTATACAAAGAGCTCTCCTCTCCTAAAAAGAGAGGCTCCAAGCCAAAATGAAGAGGAGGAGGAGAAGTGTGTTTTCCAAAATGGAGCCCCTCCCCTCCTATTTATAAAGGAGGGAGAGGCTTGCTTCGGGGCTCCCAGTGCCCCTAAATGCCCGGAACTGCAACCAGGAGCCAATAAGGAGCCAACACATGGAGGGCCTAGATCAGCTGAACCAAAGTCATTTCGGCCGATCTAGGGTTTGGCCGAAGCCTAGGGGCCACGTGGCACCCTGTGCTTCCTCGTGGTGGCTGACTGGTGGGCCCCGATGCCTGTCCTCCATGCATGCCAAGTTTCCCGACGGTTTTGGGGGATAAGTGGGCCCTTGAATCCATGTGATGTCCATGTGACGCTTCGTGATTCGTCGGGCTTGCTTCTCTTGGATTGATGACGTCAGTGATCCAGGGGAATCCTAGGTGGCATCCCCTCATTGGCTGGACTTGAAGTGCTTGGATCAAAGACTTGTGCTTTTACTCCTCTTTCTAGTGCTATTCACCTGTATTTGCATAATCACCAACACTTGTGGAAATGATTAGTTTAAGCCCTATTCTAGTGTTGATGATCATTTTCCATGCCAAAAGGTACATGTTTGACCGGTAAGAAGTGAGTGAAAATCAGCCATCAACAACCCCGCGGCCCAGCAGCCCACGCGCGCGCTCCACTCCTCTCTCTCTCGCTGACGCGCGGATCCCGCCCGTCAGGCCGCCACGTCGACGTCGTCTTCCTCCTCCTTTTTCCCCTTTTCTCCTCTCTGTTCCGCGTCGCGGCCAATCGGGAGCGCGCCACCTCGGAGCCGCTCGCCATACTCGCTCGTGGCGGAGCCGCGGATGCGCGCCACATCAGCGCCCTCACATCTGGCCATCCGCACCTCGCACACCCGCCTATATAACCCACCGCCGCGGCTGGGCCCTAACCTAATCCGCCCTTGGGGTTTTCCCTTGACTGCGTCGCTGCACCTGAAGAAGAAGAGGAAGGGGAGGAGGAGGCGGGGAGGCTGTCCGTGGGATCGCCGTCGACACCGTGAAGCCGAAGGCCGCCCGTGGAGCACTGGTTCGCCGTGAAGCCCCGTACCGCGCCGTCCGCTCTGCTTCCTCTGCTCCAGCTCGCCGCGCTGCCGTCCTGCTTCATCCCCCTTCACCGCTGCTCTGCACGTCGACCTGTGGTCATCAGGTGAGCCCATCGACCCTCTCTCGCCTGTGTGAGCCGGCCTTCGCACCGAGGGGAGGAGAGAAGGCCCCGCCTTGACCATGTGCTCGACCTCACCGCGCCGCACCGCCGCAGCTAACCGCCGTCGCTTGTGTCACCAGCCATTGAGCTGTGCCTTACGCCTACAGGTGCCGCTGCCTTCACCGACGCGTGCGCGCTCACCGCCTTGCCCTGTTCCTTCCCCTGTGTGCACGCCGGAGGCCCCCGCTGCCCTGTTCGCCGCGCTGTCGTGGCCATCACCATGCCAGTTTGCCATGTGCATGCGCGTGCAGTAGGAAAAGGCAGCGCCTTTAGGCCCTCTCCGTACACGTCTCGCCGCCGGCGCAGCCGCGCGCTCACGCGCGTCCTCGCCTCACTGTGGGAGCCCTGCTCTCCGCCGCCGCAAGCACCGGCCAGAGCCCGCCATGGCCACTCCGGCCATGTGCGTCCGGGCAAGGGGCAAAAGCCCCAACTTTCGGTTTGTTTCTCTTCGTTTGATGCACGCACACGCGAACCTAGCATCTTGGCGCACCTACACGCTGTCGCCGGTGATCGCCGCACTGCGCCGCCACGCCCGTCTCTGCGTCACCGCCGTCGAGCCTTGCTCCGGCCAAGGGAGCTGCCTTTCTTGGCATGGCAGGGGGCGCACGAGATCCCTGAGTCACACCTTGTCGCCCGTTGTCCGACCGCGGCCACGCCTCGCCGCGCCGGAATCCCCTTTGGGGGAAACCACCGAACACCTACCGGCACCGACCCAAAACCCTAGGGTTTTGTTGCACACGCACGCACACATGCTAGCATACACGCAGAGGATCCGGAGGATCCCGTGCGGCTGGCCAGTACCGGCCGAGCCACACGCGCACTCCCACCGCACCGCGCCGCAGGGATCCGCCCTGGGATCCGCTGCACCGCGCCACGCGCGCAGCCACGCGGGCAGCCACGTGGGCGAGTGCCGACTTATAGCTGCCCAGTGTCTGCCACGTGCGCACGAGGAGAAGGCCAATAGCTGGCTTATAGCCCGGTTTGAGCTAGCTAGAGATAGCCTAGAGCTGGCCTAAAGACTGCAATATTGTAAATGAGTATTTGATTTTCAGAAATCTATTTTCTCTTTGGAAATTCGTATTAAATCTGTTTTAACTCCGAAAAATACAAAACCTTTTCTGGAAATCCTCTAAAATTCCAAACTACGTGCTAGGCTAGAGTTTGCCTCTTTTTGGGTCTTATTTGTTCTCGGTCTTGGATTTATTGCCTTTAGCACCCATGTTTATTTATTTAAATACGATTCTAGGAGCCGCCGGAGCTGGAGAGCTGAACCAGGACTACGACGACGACCTCGGCTATGACGACTACCCGCACCCAGGTTCACGCCCGACCTACTTTGAATGCCCATTGGGCATTGCTTTAGAACTGCTAGGGCTTTACTTATGCATGATGATGATTATGATGAAGCCCTTGCACTGCCCTTTTTACTACCTTGTCCTTGATTGACCTACTACTACTACTTTATATACGCGTGTTGATATGCTGAGCTTGCTGTGCATGTGTTGGGATATGGTGGTAGTATTCTTGGCGTGTGTGGTGGGGAAACCGGCAGGAGAAGGTGTTTTTGGGATATTTGGCGGGGGTGAGCTCAAGACAACCCGATCCGGGATCGGGGGCCAGGGATCGTCTTCTCGGGCGATGCCCAGTTTGGTACCTATGGCGGGTACACTATTTTAGGAGCACAGGTGTTGGAGTTTTTGTGATGACTTGGAGGATAGGAGCTCGCCCCGGTCTGAAACTGAGTGGGTCGTTTTGTTACACGGGACTTTCGTACACACCACCTCACCGAGAGTGGGGATAGGGCTGTTTCGACCCTAGCAAGTGCGATGCCATACCTGCCAGTAGGATAGAGGGTATCAGAAAGAGGGTTAGGGTGAAGTCCCTTCCCTATTGGGCACTCCCCGTACGGCCACACGGGGGCTTGTTCACAGTTCTGGGGTGGTCCTTTGCGAGGGACCGCATCGAGACCCGGATGCAGGATGGAATCGTAACTCCTAGGTGTTCGTTCGGTTGGGTAGGCTCGGTCGGCCGTACACCGCTCGAGTGCTATTCCGAGTTGGGTACAGGTGTACACGCTCTGCAGAGTTTAGATCTATACGTATAGCCGCATCCTCGGTTATGGACATGCCTGTTGTTTACTCTGACTCTTACGTTTTGGGATTTCTACCTTCCCCCTTATAGGATGAGAGTGTATGGTGAGCCGTGGTTGTACTCGGGGAGAGGGGAGTTGCTCCCTCTGCCTCGCGGATCCAGGTGCAATCATTGAGGTGCGAGGAGTGGGAGTTCTCGCACCGACCCTAGATGGAGATAGGTGCTGGTGACCAGGTGTAACCGTTCGTGGATGAGTGATATGGGTTTTGGTGGGAATATGGAGATGTTATTCTAATTATATTGATGCTGCTACTGCTTAGGAAACCCAGCCTCTACCTTGTTTCTCTCTTTACCTTTAGAAGTAGGCCACTTAAAGCTTGCATACGGTTGGTGACGTGGACCTATCCCAATCCTTGGGGATAGTCCCTGAGCTTGCAGGGTACGAATCAGACTTCGACAACAACGCCGACGGATGGTACGACTGAGGGGCACGATGCTTCACTCAAGGATGCCTGTGGGAGACGAATGAAGACGGAAACACCTTCTGGAAGCTAGCTACCGCTGCGTAGGCTCTTATTCATGTTATTCCGCCAAGAGGCGTGTATTGATGTACTCCATTATTCAGGATATGTAATAATATTCATACTCTGATGCTTTATTTCGATGTATGACTGTGATATTTATCTGTGATGAATGCCTGCACGTGATAGCGTCTGATCTAGGGACTATCACGAGATAGATTGACGGGTTTTCCGCTTTTGAAAACCCGGGACGTTACAAATACTAATCACATAATTTATAATTAAAACTTGTCAAGATTGATTGGATTTTGAAAATACGTTGGATCGTTAAGGAATGATTAGACCGAGAGGTCCTAGAGGGAATTTTTGGGTTCTTTTAAGGTGGCTAAGTATTTATGGTTTATTTATACTAACATCCAGCACTTCTTAAGCCACGTGTTTCATACGTGTGTTGTGCCGCATCACGAGTATGCGAGGGTTGATAGGGCAATCCATTCAATGGATCCTATCTTCTCGGTTGGATGTGCACGTGTTTTATACGTGTGCTTTTCGTATGCAACTCATACGAAGGATGGCGTGTTCTATTCAAGATGAACATGTCATGAGTTGTGATGTCGCCACGTTTTGCTATACGTGTGCATGATTCTGCAATACGAACATGTGGAGGGGGACACCCTCCATTCGAAAGGGGTGTGTCTCAGGTTGGGCGTCGTCCATGCGGTGCAAAATGCATGGGTACCATTTCTATAGTGAGTGGTAATGGTTGTGGATGCTTCCGTGACGTGCTGGCACAGAAGGTTCTTTTCTTGCAGGTACACTAACCACGTTAGTGCGATCGTTATGAATGACGTGTAGCTCCGACTAGTTATTATAGGGAGAGTCGTTTATAAGCTTGCCACCGGCATTAACTACATCTTTTTAGATCCTTAGGTTGTGAGGTCGATAAGACGTGTGCATGCATCATAGAATTTTGTTGAACCTAAAATTTGCTGTTCTACACTCGTGATTTGCTTCTAAATGTGTGGCTTACTCTTAGAAAGGGTTTTTCCTCTCATTTTGATCCTAGTAGATTCTGTCAAGTTTTGATGTTGTCTGTTCATGAATTTTAGAGCCATTTCTAGGATGTTTCTGACTAGGCAGCTTTTACGAAAGTTGTTCCTCATCAAGTCAATCATCTACTGTGAATTTTTCACAATTTTAGGATTCCTCGGTCTAGAGTTATGATAAAATTAGTGAACCTCTGTTCTGCTGTTTTTCCTGTTGACCTTTCTCTGAAGGTAGATTTATTCGAGCATGTTCCTATCTGATTCAGTTCTACCATTGAATATAAAAAATGAGCACAATTATGTCACTGTGTTGCTGTATAAATTTGGAAACCTTTGGGGCTCTAGTTATCACGTTATGAATTTTTGTTCATACCTACCAGATTTTTGTACCCGTATTCATGTTATACTCGCGTTGAGTTTTAACGTGTTGTACCCATTTTTGTACAGATGGAGTACCCGGAGTTTTTCGAGATCGACGTGGACGGTACCTTGCGTACCAATGGCCTTCACTAGGAGGGCTTTCCCCGTGTCCTGTGGGACACCCTCCGTGAGGTCAGCTAAACCGCTCCACCGGTGTACGAGGTGCTTCACTTCTAGGACCGGGGAGTTCCCTATGCGCGTACCACCGCGATCGTGCCGCCACACCCCGAGCACCCTGAGTGGCCAGACCTGAGCATGATGTTCTATGGACATCGTGGGTCGAGTCACTGGAGTCTGCGGCGATGCGGGTTCTCCACACCTTCAGCAAGCAGCACCCGGAGGTGGTGATGCTCACCGATCTGGGGTTGTTCCCTGCACTGGACCCCCAGGACGTGGCTTGGCGTGAGCGACTATCGCTCACAGACGTGTTGCTCACGGCTGACCCTCCCGAGGTCACTATGCAGCAGCTCCTGAGGCTACTCGAGGCACTGTACAATGTGCAGGTCTTCCGCCTCGCCACCGAGGCTATGTTTGCAGGTGTGATCCGAGAGACCACCGCCTTGACCGACGTCTTCTTCCACGACTTGCAGTTCGAGCGGCAGACTACTGCTCACTTGCAGCAGGAGGTTGTGACCCTCCAGGATGAGCGAGCTCAGTGGTACAAGGAGCGTGCTCAGTACATCGAGCAGTTGTACGCCCGGGACCACGACAACGACAGGTTGCGTGAGGACAACGACACACTACGAGCAGACTTGGTGCACTCCGAGACCCAGCATTTGGCCTTGGTGCAGAATGTGGCCGAGATGCAGAACCAGGTCATCGACATGGAGGTAGAGGTAGAGGTGTGGCAGGCCATGGCTCACCAGCTACAGCAGCCACCACTTGTTCCTATAGCAGCACCTGCCGCTCCGGATGAGCTGTAGGGAGCCTCAGGCTTGAACGACGATAGCGTCGATGGACCACCCCCGGAGTCTCCTCAGTCTAGCGCTGGCTCCGTTGCGGGCTACTAGTTGCCTAGATGATGTTGCAGGAAACCGACCTGTACTCTTGGCTTAGCCTTTTCAACTAGATTTTGTGGAGGGATTAGGTTGTACGGAGAGTATGTGGGATGTGTTTCACTTCCATGTAATTCGTGTTGTTGTAGGTGATCCACAAACCATGCATATTGTAATTGAGAGCCAGGTGTGGTTCGAGGACCGGTGGATGGTCGCTTCCTGGTGTGATGAGTTATTGACAACGTGGTGTGGACTGATTCTTGGCTAAGTATTGCAGGTGCAGGTTGCCGCTTGACTGGTGGAGGTGCAGGTGAAGAACAAGCGCGAAAGGTCGTTGCCGGTGAGGCCTCCAGGTGTGGAGAAGACAAGTAGGCTTGGTTCGAGGGACCCGGTGGCCAGCGGGGTCAAGTGCGGGCCGCATGGTGGCAAGAACGGCAAGATGAAGTCATGGACGGTTTCTTGGTTGAGCCTCAAAACCAAGGTCGAGCCGGTACTACGTGGGAGCCGAGTCATGAGTGGTGATTGGCGGAGGCTACACCGAGTTCGCGGGGTTTCCGGTGGTTCACCAGAAAACCACTGGGTTCCTTGGTTGATCCACAAAGCCAAGACCGAAGAACCGAAGACGGAGGTGTAGCAGCTCCAGACCGGTCTGACCGGTGGGTCTGACCGGTCTGACCGGTGGGTACCGGTCTGACCGGTGAGGAGCACCGGTCTGACTGGTGTGCGACGACGCAGTCCGGAATCTTCGAAGCGGAGGACACGCGTCGGGATCGCAAGGCTTGCGTCGAGGCTAAGCAAGTTTGCGGTCGCTGGGCATCCGTCCGATGGAGCGAAGACAAAGATTTCCGAATTCGCCCTTGAGGGGCATGTATCCCTAGTTAGCTAGTAAGGGTATTTTCGTCTTTCGGTTGCCTCCATATAACCCAAGTGGTGAGAGGATGGCAGCCATCTCTTGGAACCCTAGCTCATTTGGTTTTCCTATTTTCCTTTCCTATTTTCCTTAGGATTTTCATAGGACTAGCTTGAGAGCTTCATGGTGAGATCTTGTGAGAGGGAAGGATGATCGGGCGGCAAGCTAGACCTTGTATGAACCTCTTTGGTATGTATAGATGATTCGGCGTGGTTCCTCAAGGCTTGGATGTGTCTTTCCCGTTTCTCTTTTTCGGTGATTTTCGGAGCCTTTTCTTGGAATTTTCGTTCATCGCTCGATTCGTCGATTTGAGGGCGTTTCTCTCCGGATTTCTTTGAGGGGATCATGGGTGAGTGCCTTGTGCCTCTTTGTGGATGATCTTGACCCCTCAAACACCGGATTTGGCCTTCGATTCGTTGATTTTCGAATGAACCCTAGTTCATAGTGTTCTTGGCAAGGTTTCGCGATTCCGGGAGTCGTAGGGAGTTTGAGACCGAAATTTTTGGGGCATATCCTCTCCTTGGGGTGTTCATCATCTCCCCAAAATTTCGTCTCAAGACTCCAAGTGGTTTGGGAGATCTATCGATCGAAAGTTTGGGGCTGTTTCGCGGGCTGAATTTTTGGGGGGGGGCGGTACTACCGACCCTGTGCAGGTAATACCGATAACCTAATTTTCAGCTGCCAGAGAGTCTTTATCGGTAGTACCGACCCGAGGTCGGTAGTACCGATGGTCGGAAGTACCGACCTAGTGCCGGAAGTACCGATAACCTGGTTTTTAGGTGCCAGTAAGCCCATATCGGTAGTACCGACCTGGGGACGGTAGTACCGACAATTTCTGCTGCAGTTTGCCTCACGCTAGCTTTTTCTCTCGGTTCCTTTTGTGCTTGCTTCCGCTTTGTTCCTAGGCTTGTTCTAACTTGTTCCTAGGGTCAGTAGGTCCGTTGTGACTACGTGATCTTCGCAAGTGTGTGCGGAATTCTTCGGTAGTGATTTTGGGGTATAGGCCGAGTTCTTGAGAAGAATTTTTATCGGCTCCCATTCACTCCCCATCTCTTGTCGCCAATCCGGTCCTTCAGTAATGCTATTGGATGAACACCTTGTGATGATTATGTTTCGTGAATTAATTCGGGTTGTCGTGATCAAAATTTGATCTTGCGCTGAAAACCATAGTTGTGTGAAATGTTGTCAAGATCATTCTCACCAAAATTCATCATGTGTGTATAAGCGTAAAAAGAGTTATGGCAAATTTTGCGCATCTCGGCCTCCTGTGAAAACAGGTAGGCAGAAGCTCGGTTATAGAATTTTTCGAGCATGATAACATCGGAAATCGACCCTGAGTTGAATACCAATGTTGGAGCTTACAAAATTCTACACTTACTGACCAAAAATGAGAATTCTACCATGTATGGGCAGAGAGTTATGAATTTTTCACCAAAATCAGCTGCGCTGTCTGGTTCCTAAATTATGGATATTTACGAGTTTTCGTCTTGCATATTCTTCTTGTGGATTAATGTAATCAAGCTTACGAATATGTGGCTAATGAAAGCTCCATGAATTTCAGATGGTGGGACAGACACGCACCTCCCCTAACGGTTTCAGTGCAAGTGGGAGTGACGCTCCACCGCCTCCTCCCAACATGACGATACAAGAGCAGTTTATCGCCACTCAAACCGAGGTGATGCGATAGATACTGCAGACGCAGCAGCAGATTGCTCAACAGCTGCAGCAAGCTCCACTCGGGGGAAATCAGGATGGCCAACCCTTGGTCACCAAATATGAGCATTTCTATGGCATGAAACCCCCGACGTTCGAGGAGGCCAAGGAGCCTCTAGCTGGCTGGGGCATGGATCAGGGCCATTGAGGCAAAGTTCTCAGTGTTCGTCCTACTGTGCTCAGAAGAGCGTAAGGCCAGCTTCGCTGCCTTACAGCTTCGTGGTGTTGCACTGTTGTGGTGGGAGCACTTCAAGTCCATGGTTCCTGCTGGACATCAGGTCACTTGGACTGAGTTCAAGCGAGCCTTCAAGGAACATCACATTCCTAAGGGTCTCATGGACCGAAAGATGAAAGAGTTGCTTGTGCTGAAGCAGGATACTAACACGGTGTATGAGTATGCCAAGAAATTTAACTACTTGTGTAAGTACGGTGGGCACCATGTTGATAATGATGCCAAGGAAATTGAGCATTTCCGTGATGGGTTGGACGGAGATCTTTACGAGAGGCTTAATCTCTTTGGGCCGAACAACTATCAGGACCTTGTGAACAAGGCCATCTCCTAGGAAGATGCCATGAGAAGGGCACAAAAGGATAAGAAGAGGCAAGTCGGATTCACCACTTCTGATGGGTCAGGCAAGAAGTTCCGCTTTGTCAAGAAGAGTAACCAGGGGCAGTCCCAGTCATCTTCATCTGGACACTGGAGAGTGACCCCGTCTCAGAACAAGTCCTCTGGAAATTTCCAGTACCGTAAGGCACAGCAGCAGCCTTACCAGCCTAATGCACCCCCGGCCAACAATAGCACTATCAAAGATCGTCGCTGCTACAATTGTGGGCAGCCAGGGCACTATGCCAATGAGTGTCCCAAGCCGAAGCAGATCATGACCTACCAGCAAGGTGAAGGGTCAGGGGCCAAGCAGGGCCATCAGGGCAAGAAGCCCACTGTGCAAGTGAAGCATGGCAAGCTGAACTTCACTTCCCTGATGGAAATGCCAGAAGGAGAACCAGTGCTGACGGGTACATTTTCTATTCGAGGCTATTCGGTTAAAGTATTGTTTGATTCTGGTGCAACACATAGTTTCATAAATGGGAAAATTCTGCACAAACTGGGATTGGGTAGTTGTCGCATGAACCGACCTTATCTGATAACAACACCTGGTGGAAGAGTTACCACTAGAGACCTAGCCTTGAGAGTACCACTTGAGCTAGGTAGCAAAGTCTTTCCAACAAGCCTCATTGCCTTGGGCCTAGAATGTATTGATGTGATTCTAGGGATGGATTGGTTGACCCAACATAAAGTCATCTTGGACCTTGCTACAAGAATGGTTGAAATCAGTTCACCTACTGTCGGCACATCTACTCTATACTTACCTTCCAATGGTAGTGGAAATTCTTATGCTTTCGCAGCCATCACTTCTCTAATTGAGGACATTCCGGTTGTTTGTGAATACCCGGATGTGTTTCCCGATGACTTGCCTGGCATGCCACCAGACATTGACATCGAATTTGTGATAGAACTTCAACCTGGCACTGCACCTATTTCCAAAAGACCTTACCGTATGCCACCTAAAGAGTTAGCCGAGTTGAAGAATCAGTTGCAAGAATTGCTTGATAAAGGGTATATTCGCCCAAGTTCATCTCCTTGGGGAAGTCCCGCTCTTTTTGTGAAGAAGAAAGATGGTAGTCTGCGGATGTGCGTGGACTATCGTCCTCTCAATGCGGTGACAATCAAGAACAAATACCCCTTGCCCCGCATTGATGTTCTCTTCGATCAATTGGCTGGTGCCAAAGTCTTTTCCAAGATCGATCTTCGATCGGGCTATCACCAAATTAAGATTCGACCAAGTGACATTCCAAAAACAGCCTTCTCCACCAGATATGGTCTTTACGAATTTCTGGTCATGTCCTTTGGTCTCATGAATGCACCTGCCTATTTCATGTACCTTATGAACTCTATCTTCATGAATGAATTGGACAAGTTTGTTGTGGTCTTCATTGATGATATCCTTATTTATTCCAAGAATGAAGAAGAATATGAGAAACATCTTCGGATTGTTTTGCAGTGTTTGAGAGATCATAAGCTTTATGCTAAAATCTCCAAATGCGAATTCTGGCTGTATAGTGTGAAATTCTTGGGTCACACTATTTCTAAGGATGGTACCTTCGTGGATCCTAGCAAAGTGTAGGAGGTCATGGATTGGAAGCCACCCAAGTCTGTGCATCAAATTCGCAGTTTTCTGGGTCTAGCTGGCTATTACCGTCGGTTTATCCCGGATTTCTCCAGGATAGCTAAACCCATGACTGAATTGTTGAAGAAAGGTGTCAAGTATGTGTGGGATGAAGCTTGTAACAAAGCCTTTCACACCTTAAGGGAACATCTCACCTCAGCCCAGTGCTAGCACAGCCAGGTATGACGAAACCGTTTGATGTGTATTGTGACGCTTCTGGCACTGGCCTTGGTTGTGTGCTTATGCAAGACAACAGAGTTATTGCCTATGCATCCCAAGCACTTCGACCTCATGAGAAGAATTATCCTACCCATGATCTCGAGCTAGCAGCGGTTGTGCATGCCTTAAAATTTTGGCGGCATTATCTGATGGGAAATCACTGCAAAATTTTCACCGATCACAAGAGCCTTAAATATATCTTCACTCAATCGGATCTAAATATGAGGCAAAGAAGGTGGTTGGAGTTGATAAAGGATTATGATCTAGAAGTCCAATACCATCCTGGTAAAGCCAACGTGGTTGCAGATGCGCTTAGCCGCAAGTATTGCAACTACGCGACTGCAGAGCCGCATAATGAAGCTTTATGTGAATAGATGAGGAAGCTCAACCTGGAAGTGGTCGGGTATGGAAATTTATATGCCATCACCACTGAATCCCTTCTCCATGAGAGAATTGCTTTAGCTCAACTCATAGACGAAGGTGTCTGTTGACATTTCTTAATGCAATCACCTAAGAACAGGTTTGGAACCCATCCTGGTAACAGCGCTAGAAATGCTGGTTGATAATTCTTAACGTTACAGGAGTCCACAAGCGCACGGAAGTACCATTGTAGCATTTCCCCAAAGGAGTATTCCAAAGGGTATCGAATCCAAGGCAGGCATTGGTGGATTGACAAGTTCAACACTATTGCAATGAGTATAGATCATAGACGGAAATAAATCAGACACATCAAGTGCAGGGGTAAAATATGATAATGGGGGTAGTGTGATCACACACACACTCACTCTCTCTCTAAGGGGGTCCTAGGCATAGGAGGCAACATACGAGTTAGTTCTAGGTTCTTATGTACTATACACATAAAGCTGGTAGGAACGAGTTAGATACACTAGCGTTGAAGAACATTGACTTAAGCACCCAGGTACCACGGGGAGATAACCTCCCGCGTTGCTTCTGCACAACTCTGGTTGTTATATTTTAGACTCCTACAGCTTATCCGAACGTGGGGGATTTCAGAGGGACCAACTGCTGTCACTACCGCGGCCTACCCCAAGACAAACCGTGGGATAAGCTGATAAGTAAGGTAGCTACGCAACCCAAGCACCATGCTTACATTGTTAGCCGGACTTGACTGGCCCGGGCTATTGTGACCCAGGTCAAGCCACCAGATAAACCAGCCAATTACACCGAGTACCATAGCTTAAGCATAGACTTCATACAACGCAGTCATGTCATCTAATTAGATCAAACTAGGTTATGTACACAAACGGATTCGTGTTTTCCTATGTCTGTTCAACTGGATCAAAGGGTCGTGTTCGCGAAGAACACGAGCCTCTAACTTATGAACAAACACCAGAAACATGTGAAAGTCACCCGTCAAGTGGATCGAAAGGCCTTGTTCATCAAGAACAGGAGCCTCTAAATGATGAACAGGTGAAGAACACATGAACAAATCACTCATGTATACTAACACAACTTTATATGAAATAGATAAATAACTGAAGTAGATCAAAGTCATACAAATGAAATAAGATACAAGGGAACTCATACCTAGATCCCAAAGTAGACTTGGAACCTGAATTAGAACTACTCTAGCCTACCTCCTAGCCTTGAGACTAAAAGTGAGAGAGGTGTGGCAAGTGTGGATGGTTCATAAGTGAGCCCCCTCTCCTTCTATTTATAGGCCCGGGCACCGGCGAGGAATGGATGCAAACACCCCAGGAATGGCGCCTAGGACCAATAGGGAAGCACCATGTGGAAGGCCCTGAGTGGCGGCCACAAGGTCGGTTCGGCCGACCTGTGGGGTCGGCCGACCCCCTATGGGCCCCACTCAGGGTGTGCTTCCTCCTGGTGGCTGTCCTGTGGGTCCTTAGGTCGGTTCCCGGTGTCCACCCTGTTTTGGCGCGATTTGCATGCCTTTGTGGGCCCATGGATCCATGTGACGTCCACGTGTCACACTCTAATTCGTCGCTGGTTGCTTCACTTGGATTGCTTGCATGGCATGTGTAACGACCCGGGTTTTCAAAAGAGGAAAACCGGTCAACCTGTACTCGTGATAGTCCCTGGATCAGACGCTATCACGCACAGACATCCATCACAGATAAATATCACAACCATACAACGAAATAAAGCATCCAAAAGTATTACTTTTACTACAAATCCATTAAAGGAGTACATCATTACACGCCTCTTGGCGGAATAACATGAATAAGAGCCTACGTAGCGGTAGCTAGCTTCCAGAAGATGTCTCCAGCTTCATTCCTCTCTCCCACAGGCATCCTTGAGCGTAGCGTCGCGCCCTTCAATCGTACCATCTGTCGGCGTTGTTGTCGAAGTCTGACTCGTACCCTGCAAGCTCAGGGGCTATCCCCAAGGGTCGGGATAGGTCCACGTCACCAACCGTATGCAAGCTTTAAGGAGCCTACCTCTAATGGTATAAAAGATTCAAGGTAAAAGCTAGTGTTTTTCCTAAGTAGCAGCAGCAACAAATCATAAAGAATAGAATCTCCAATTCCCACCAATTCCCAAGTCTCTCATCCACGATCGGTAACACCTGGTCACCCAGATCACCGTCACCAAGTCCTATCTCCATCTAGGGTCGGTGTGAGAACTCCCACTCCTCACACCTCAATGATTGCACCCAGATCCGTGAGGCAGAGGGAGCAACTCCCCTCTCCCCGAGTACAACCACGGCTCACCATACACTCACATCCTATAAGGGGGAGGTAGAAATCCCAAAACGTAAGAGTCAGAGTAAACAACGGGCATGTCCATAACCGAGGACGCGGCTATACGTATAGATCTAAAAACTCTGCAGAGCGTGTACACCTGTACCCACATCGGAATGGCACCCGGCGGTGATCAGCCAACCAAGCCCATCCAACCAGACGAACACGTAGGAGTTACGATTCCATCCTGCATCTGGGTCTTGATGCGGTCCCTCGCAAAGTACCACCCCAGAACTGTGAACATGCCCCCGTGTGGCCACACGGGGAGCGACTGCAAAGGGAAAGGGTCCTCACCCACTTCCCTCCCACTGATACCCTCTATCCTGCTAGCAGGTATGGAATCGCACTTGCCAGGGTTGACCCGGCCCTATCCCCACTCTCGGCGAGGTGGTGTGTATGAAAGTCTCGTGAACACAAAGCGACCCACTCGGTTTCAGACCGGGGCGAGCTCCTATCCTCCAAGTCATCACAAAAACCCCAACACCTGTGCTCCTAGAATAGTGTACCCACCATAGGTACCAAACTGGGAATCGCTCGAGAAGACGAACCCTGGCCCCCGATCCCGGATCGGGTTGTCTTGAGCTCACCCCCGCCAAGTATCTCAAAAACACCTTCTCCTGCCGGTTTTTCCCCACACACGCCAAGAAACTACCACATAGTCCCAACGCATGCACATCAAGCTCAGCGTACAATCACACATAAATAAAGTAGTAGTAGGTCAATCAAGGACAAGGTATGTAAAAGAGGCTATGCACGGTTTCATCATATCCATCATCATGTAGTAATTAAAGCGCTAGCAGTTCTAATAGCAATGCCTAATGGGCATTCAAAGGTTGGTCGGGCGTGAACCTGCGTGAGGGTAGTCGTCGAAGGCGAAGTCGTCGTCGTAGTCCTGGGTCGGCTCTCCGGCTCTAGTAGCTCCTAGATTCGCGAATATAAATAAATTACCGAAGCTAATTACAATTAACACCGAAAGAAGAAGCAACAAGGCCCAAAAGAGAGCAAACACCTAACTAACGGGTGCGTCATGATTTTAGAAAGATTATGAAAGTGGTTTCATATTTTTCGGAGCTCGTATGAATTAGTTATGAATTTTTGAAGATTAAAACCATTTCTGAAATTAAATTGCGCATCCACAATACATTCACCTCTTAGCCAGCTATAGGCTAGCTCTTCCTATCTCTAGGTTTGCTCTAAACTGGCTGCAGGCCGGCTCCTAAGGCTGAGGTGGCTGCCACGCAGATAGCTCTAGCCGGCTGCAAGAGGGCTACAAGCTGGGTGGCAGCCTAGGTGGCTGCTGGCATGGCGGGCGCACGGGATCTCGGCGCAGATCCGGTGTGGCAAGGAGCAGAGCAGGCAGAGTTGTGGTTCAGACGGGATTGGCTGGGTACACGGGATCCAGAGGAATCTGGTGCAGCTCCCTAGTGTGTGGGCGAACACGAGGCTTAACAGGGGTTGGTTGGCTGCAAAAGATCCCGAGGATCCGGTGTGGTAGAAGAGGTGTGTGGCTGGGGGTGCGAAGCAAAACCCCAGATTGGGATTTGGTGGTCATCGGGTGCTCGGAGATTTGCCCTAAACGACCGGCGGGAGGGCGAGGCACGGCCGGCGGCGAGCTTTCCGGCGGTCGGCGAAAAGGAAACGGTGGCGTGGTTCAGGGCGCCCAAGAGAAGCACATGCGAGGAAGGGCTCGACCCCTTGGCCGGCTTTGGCGGAGGCGTGCTCGGTGACGAGGAGCAGAGTGGTGGCGCAGCAAGTCAACGTAGGGCGGCGAGCTCCTGCGGCGACTAGCAAACCAGAGACGACGGCGAAGCTTTGGGGTGGTCCAGGGATGCATATGCGAGGGAAGGCTCGTCCTTGGCCGGCAACAGGGCCGTCGGTCCTCATGCCGACGGGACAGAGAGCGGCGGCGTACGCAAGCGCCGGCGGCGAGCTCCTTGAGCGGGTAGCAACCGAGAACGGCGGAGGGATTTAGGAGGTCCAAGGGTTGCGGCTGGTTAGGGTAAGGCTCGGCCTTGGCAGCGGCGCCGGTGAGAAGCAGAGCGGCCGCGCGGCGCGGTGCTGCACGGCGGCTCAGCACGTGTGTGCGCGATTGCAAAACACCAAGGCATCAGTTTGGTCAGGTGCGCGCGACGAGCAGGTGCAGGCATGGCAAGGGTGCGTCCAGTTGGCCAAAGGCGAAGCCTTGGCCTTCCCCAGGTTCGTGCGTGCATGCGCGAAAGCTCAACGGCGGCTTGGCCAGTTTTGGCGATGGCGGCGCCATGGTCAAAGACCGGCGACGCGATTGGGTTCCGGTGGCAAGTGCGCGAAGCAGAGCGGCGCGCGGTGAACAGGGACAGAACACGGCGAGGGGCACGGGCAAGACGGCGTGTGGTCCGTGGATAAGGATGCCGGTGTGCGCGCGTGGACGCGCGCATGCTGGGTGCACGCGTGCGCGTTCGTGCGCGAGGAAGCATACCGGCCGGGCACGGCGGCGACGGGTCGGTTTACGAGCAGGCACCGGCAGCGGGTTTGCCGTTTGCGCGCTTGCTAGAGTGCATGCACAGCGAACGACGGTGAGCACGGTGAGGCATCAAGTGGGGAAAAGGAAATGGGGCTCGGCCATAGGCCGGCTTTGGCAGAGGCTCGGGTGACGGCGAGAAATAGGGCGGCGGCGCTGGTTCGTGCGCGGGCATTCGACCGGGAGGCAGCGCCTCGGCCGGGTACAGCGGCGAAGAAAGGCGTGACAGCGGCACAGCTGCGCGAGCGCGAACGCTAGTGCGCGAGCTGCACGCCTCGGGCTCGATAGAGTTGTGCAAGGCAAAGGCTGTGCCTTCCTGCGTAGGTGCGCGCGTGTGCAAGCCGGGAACTTGACCACGGTGCACGAGGACAGGACGGCGGGATGACAAGAGCGGCGGCTCGGTCGCCGGCGCATGCGTGTAGGTGAGCGAGTGCCAACGCGACGGTTTGGTCCGGTGCGTGCGCGTGCTGGCCAAGGAAAAACCCTCGCGTCACGACGAACACGATGGCGACACAGGCAGGCTGGTGACGAGCAGAGACCGGCGGCAAGAGCGACGTCGCGGTCGTCAGCGCGTGCACGAGGGCACGCGAGACGAGACAGGCGGCGGCGCAACGAGCTTGCGCGTGGACGTGCTGGGCTGGCAAGGTGCTAAGGGTGTGGCGAAAAGGCAAGGCCTTGCCTTCCCGCGTGGGCTTGCGTGTGCGTACGCCGGCGGCCTGGCCATGGCGGCGCGGCGATTACGGTGGCGTCACAGGCCGGCGGAGCACGAAGAAAGGGATGGACTGGCGGGCTTGCGCACGCGTCGGTGTAGGCAGCGACACCTGCAATCGATATGCACAGCACGAAGGCTGGCTCACAGAGGCGACGGCGTCATGCGCGGCGGCGCGGTGCAGAACGGCCAGAGCAGGGCAAGATCAAAAGGGCGGCACTCCAGTGGCTCGAAGGCCTCAACCACATCCATCAGGTGAAGAGAGAGAGGGCTCACCTGCAGCTGATGGATGACGGAGTGTCGACGGTGAAGAAGAAGCGGGCAGGGTCAGCGGCGCTGCGGGAAGCAGAGCAAGGTCGTCATGGTCCCTGGCTTGGGCAGCTCTGACTCCACGGCGATGGCGTCGAGGCTTCTACGAGCAGCAGCTCCGGCTTCTCCCCGGTGCGACGGCGCCAGGCTCCTTCTCCCCCTTCTCTTCTTCTCCCCCCTTCTTCTTCGCCTGGTAGCAAAGGGGGATTTGGGGGAGAAAACCCCAAGGGCGGCGGCTAGGGTTAGAGACTGGTGGTGGTGCTACTTATATAGAAGCGGCTGCGGCGCAGGTTGGTGGCGCGAGCGGCCTGGATGTGACGCGGCCGACGTGGATGGCATCGCCCGCGGCGGTCATGCACGCAGTGCAGAGCTCGGTCGAGCTGGCGTCCGTGCGGGTATGAAAAGGTGTGGAGGTGGCGATGACAGGTAGGGCCCACTCGTCTGCAACACAGAGAACGGTGGTTGGTGGGAGACGGGCTTAGGTGGGCTGAACGAGATAAACGGGCTGGCGTGGCTTAGACAGGCCGGCGGTCGGGCGGACCAGAGAAAAGAGTGGGAGAGGGGGTCCAGCAGACTTGACTAGCTGGGTTGAAGGAAAGGTTTCGGCCCAGCAGGGATTGGGAGGTTTTTCCTATTTCCTTAAAACCTTAACTCCTATATCTCATTGATTCAAATTTGAATAGGAATTCAAATTTGAACCACACACAAATAAAGTCCAAATAAAAGCAATAAACTCCAAAATTTAGCACACTAGCATTTATAATTCCTAACTTTATATTTTGACATAAATAAATCTAGGAATTAGAGAAGGATTCAAAGAAGGCATCCTTAATATTTTAATCATGCACTCAAATTCAAGAAAAAAATTTGAAATCTGCATTTTTGAATAAATTAACATTCCGGAAACCTCCGGGATGTTACAGCATGCATGCATGGCTCCCTTGTTGGCAGGTGTGCACGCATGGCATCCTTGTTCGCAGCCTACCTAGGATGAGGTGATGTGGCATGGACCATAGAAGGTGAGTTTGTCACTCTTTTCCTGCTTATTTTCCTGCAATCAAATAATCTCCAAGGACAAGTGGAACTACATTATTCTTAACTAAATACGTGTAAGAAATGCCTTATGCTCCTTTATTCATGAGTATATTGACGGCTAAAGTAGGTACTTAACAGCCGTCAACAACTCCCCCAAGATAGCCTCTTGCTCGTCCCGAGCAAGAGATAAGGACTTAGGTTGGTTGATCAGGAGTTGCTACGATGTTGTATTCCTAATGTATAACAAGATACAGCTTGGTACTCTATCAAGGATTGAAGAAGTTGGCATTGATCTTACCTTACACTCGATTGATATGGGGTGTGTAGCTTCACCTGCCTTGGGCGGTTGAAAGATAGAATGGTTGTATAAAGATTACGAATCACATGTACCTTGATCAGTTATCAATACGGAGGTTTTGCAGGTTTTTCAAAAAGAAATCAAAGTTCCTCAAATGATACTCTCGGATCGCTCAATGTGTATGATTCCTCATCAAGGCATGGTTTTGCCTTCTTTCACTACCTACTTCTAATAAGCTGATATGTGGAGTTGTAGGTAGGGAAAACATGTGGCATACCTGTTTCTCATATATTGTCGAGTCGAAATCCGGATCCTTGGGAGAACAAGTCATACACCCTGATCAAGATGTGCAAAAGTGTGTGTATGGTGGATGGATAATGAACTCCTCTTTTGCATGATTTTACTCTCCTCCTTTTCATAATTTTTTGAGACTTGGGCTATGTCTTTTTATTTTTATTTTTTTTTCTTTTTCTTTCTTTCTCTTCTTTTCTCTCACTTTTTTTTATGATCATAGCTCATAGTCCTTGCTGAATATTTTTTTGGAGGGAGAGTAATCATGGAACATGCATGAAGCTTTATTTTGTGGAATGGATGGGGGATGGATGAAATGATGGTTGCTAACTTCCAGTGTAGAAGTTTCGCATATGGTGGTGTGTACGTGATCTTGATCATAGGAGTAATGACAAGTTTACTCACCGAGGGTCACAACAATTCGACAAGACTCAATGAAGAAATCAGATAGCATATGTGGAGGTTAACAGAAGCTAAGATCTACATATGGCCTTAGATAGGAATTTCTTATCATTGAGGAACTTATCATTTTAACATTTTTCAAAAGAAAACTCCGGATATCAAACATCACTTAGCACTAGCTCATAGCAACTCTATTACACCATATCATACCTCGCAACAACTTAGGCAAAGATCATGCTTTTGCTACCCACAAATTTCAAGCTCAGGTTCGATAATACTAGCCAACAAACTCAAAACTTGGATAGGGTACTAAGTTGTAAACAAGACATACAGGAGGAATAAACAGAGCAACTATTCATCATTTCAACCATGAAGAATAAGAACACTCTTACCGCGCATATGAAAATAACCTAATTAAGAAAGCAAATAAATATTTTTGGTCTTTTTAACTTTTCAGATTTTTATGTGTTTTTAGCATATGGGGTTCTGAAAACAATAGAAGATACAAGTTACCTCAGAATGGGGGTCCTCCCCCAAGCTAGCTTCAGGCTCACTGTTGCGGAGGGTGGTATCCCATCCACGCGTAGTAAGCCCTCTGCTCCTCCAGCTGTCGCAGCTGTCTCTGCTCCATGGTGTGAAGTCTCTCGCCAGTCATACGCTGCCAGTCTCGAGTGGACTCAGCCTGCTGGTGCATCGTCTCCTCCACAGTACCAACACGGATGTTGAGCTCGCTCATCTGTTGAGTGAGGGTGGCCCCACGAGATGACGAGCGCAACCCGGACAATGAGGACGAGTCCCCGTAGGTAGCACCGGCGGGCCTAACCCACTCGCCACTTCCTGCACCCGGCTGACTCATGGGTCGGTCCCAACAGGGGGCATATCCGGGTGTAACTCCAGACATGTACTCGGCTGAGGCCCATGCGCCAGACAGCGGTGGGGTAGGCTGAGGCTGTGGCTGAGGTGACGGTTGTGGTGACGGCTGTGGCGGCGGATGTTGTGGCGGTTGCTGTACTGTCGCTGCCCTTCTCGATGCACTCCTAGTGACCATGACTCCAGAAACACTAGAACGACGAGGTTTCTCAAGAGGAACGGTCAGTGGCCATTGGCCGTACAAACGGAAATCCGGGTTAGGTAACCGAATCTGGTTTGCATGACCAGGGTAAAAGAAAACCAAAGAATCATCCGGGCCCTTCTTAAGAGTATGTCCTTGAATCAAATACGCCTCATCTATCACGGCCCGAGGAGAATCAATGTAGGGAATGTTAGCCCCTTGTGTAATCTTGAGACTCGAAATGATATGTGTGATCAAAGACGTACACTCAATAGAACCCGTCATCCTAAAATTTGTCAACCACTGCAGAATCATAGCTTGCACTGGGGAGATTTTGATCCGTCTGACCGTAGCATATAATATCCTCATCTCGTCTGTGCGCACGGGTCGAACGTCATCCCTTGGAAAGAGAGTGACAGCGAGCCACTTGTGCCACAGTCGGAGAGTGGGATGCGTGATATCGTTGCACCGAGGTGCTAACTTGCCACGGACAGGCCGACCAGAAAGCTCTTCCCAAAAACTATCTCGAATAAAATCGCTGCAAGCTTGATTGAGAGAAATAGCACAACGACGATGAAAACCGAGAGCACGACTAAGATCTGGCCATGAGACTCGATACGACGTTCCATGGAAATGAAACGTAATACCAGTCTCATCCTCCCGAATAGTACAGAGGAACTAGATGGTGAGAGGCCTAGAACCGATCTCCCACACCGGAACAAAGTTCTCCCAACCAAGAGCATGCCAAATGGAATCAAACTCGGAGTCCATTCCTATTTTCTCGAGAAGGGCCGAGTCGAACTCCTTGGTGTTGGCGAAGACTCGATCCTTGATGAGAGCGTAGGCTTGTCTCTCCCGGTCGTCCCTCAAGTCGATGAAGGCGGCATCGACGTCGAACACTCCTTCCGCTTGTGGCGTGGGTAGCTCCTCTTCTTCCTCTTCTTCACGGTCAGTTGACATTGGACTCAGTGTAGCTCCGGAGTGGTGAGACGAGCCCTCCCCGTCTCTAGAACGGCATGAGCGGGTCACCTTCCAGTACGCACCGACGATCCACCTCATCTTGCACAACAATGGGACAACACGAGCAACTCGGTGATGGGTTAGTGAAATCAAAATGAAATCCTTACCGAGCTTGCTCCACCAATATTCAATATTCAGCGACAAATTGGAGAGAGTGCTTGACACTTCCACTTGAGCAAGAAATCCAAGAAAACCAAAGAGCAAGAGCAAAGAGGGAGAGAGGGTGATGAAAATGAGTGAATGGGTGAAGAAACCCCTCAATCCCCCTTCTATTTATAGGCAACCGAGCCAGGCACCAGGGTAGAGGACAAGGGCAATGGCTAGGAGCCGTTGGAGGAGGCGGGGCCCACATGACCATTGGCCTAGGTCGGCCGAACCCCTGCCAGGTCCGCCTGCTTCCAACTTTTTGCAACGGCTCTCTAACGGTCACCTGATGTCCTGCCCAGATGTCTAGGTCCAGATTCGCCCAAAATTTTGCTCGAACATTTTTTTCTAGGATTTTCCAACTCAAAAATTTATTTTCAGAATTTTTATTTGAAAAGGGAAATTTGGCTAGAAAAATCTAGCATGCAGATGCAAGGTTGGAAAAATCAAATATGCATTTGGAAAAATCAAATAAAATTTTGAAAGGGAAATATGAGATAACTACCAATTTTACCTTCTGGCAAAAAGGACTCATCTTTTTTTAAGTCTGAGAGTGAGACTTTTCTCGGTGATCAATTCCAGTCGTCACCCCATTCCCGAGAAATAGATGGAGATGACCTCTATACTTCCCGCCACACCTTTCTTGTTTTCTTAGGCTTTGTTGGAGTGGTGGGAAGGCGTTGGGGCTGTGGCTCCGTCCCTGCCCCTGATTGCTCATTTTTACCCTGCAGTGTATAGCATTTCTCTTTTGTTGCTTGAAATCGGAATATCAAGTTCCTCTTCTCAATGCGGAATCGGATTGTTCCGGCTCCGACATTGATCCTTGCGTTGGCGTCACTTAGGAACCGTCTCCCAAGAATGAGGGGCATTCCCTCATCATCTTGCATATCAAGGACCACAAAATCCGCAAAGATGCATGAACCTTGGACGAATACCAATAAGTTCTCTACTATCCCCTCTGGATATCGGATTGATGCATCAGCAAGCTGGACGGTCGTCGCAGTTGGAGTTAGAGCTGGATATCCCAATCGTTCAAACATGGCCTTGGACATAAGGTTAACACTTGCACTAAGGTCACAGAGAGCATGCTTGATCTTCTGGTAATATATCTTGCAGGTGATAGCCGGATAACCAGGATCTTTCTTGTGTGTGATTGTTGAAGATTCCCATGGATCAAGTACCTGCTGTATAGGCTTCCCTGCATAGTCAGTGGCTTGTGCCCGCCCAGAAGGCTTACCCCATCTGGTGGACACTACACAAACATTTTCGTAGGAAGATACGGGTTGCCCCGGAATCTTCCCGTCTTCAGCAGAGGGAACCAAAGCAGTTAATTGAGCCAACTGGGTTTCTATCATCTTATTAAAGCTCAACTGGTCTTTAAGAGCAGAACAAAGGCTATCAATTTTAACATTAATGCTCTCAAAAGCCTTATCATAGGCAGCTGTTTTCTTATTAAAACCTTCATTAATCTTAGCTTGCCCAAAGACTAGATCTTTTAAGGAAGGTTGGTTTGGGTTGAAAGAATTACCTTGATTACCTCCTTGATAATAAGGGCGCGATTGATTCCACGTTTGACCTCCTTGTGGACGATAACTGTTGTTGCTGCCGTTCATGTACATCACATCCTCCTGAGTAGCAGGGCAGTAATTTCCTGAATGCCTAGTATTACCACAGACTTCGCAAGTCATGCGAGCATCCATAGCTTGAGTTGTGGTGGCCATGACGGCCTTCTCATTAGCTAGATCATCCATTCTCTTCATCATTAGGTCCATCTTGGCGTGCAACATATCCGCTTCCTTGATGGTATGTGTACCCCTTTGACATGGATGGAGTCGATCATCACTCCACCCTTGATTGGTAACCATCTTCTCAATCAGTGTAGTAGCTTCAGTAATAGTAAGAGAGAAGAAGGCCCCTCCAGCTACAGCATCAATATGGCCTCGGGCCGTCGGAGTTAGCCCATTATAGAAACTCTGAAGAATAAGCCAGTTGTCCATCCCATGATGAGGACACACCAGGATGTACTCCTGGAGCCTCTCCCAAGCTTCTGGGATAGTCTCATTTGCTGCTTGCTGGAAACTTGAAATTCGCCCCCGAAGGACATTGGTTTTGCCCAACGGAAAGAACTTCGTGATGAATGCTACGGAGCCCTTTGCCCAAGTGTTAATCTCTGCACGGTTAGCATAGAACCACTGCTTCACCTTTCCCAAGAGTGAGAAGGGAAACAGTCGCAGACGAATAGCATCTTCCTCCACTCCTCGTATAGTGAAAGTACTGCACAGTTCCAGGAACTGCTGCAGGTGGGCGCTTGTGTCTTCATTAGGCTTGCCACAGAATGGGCTAGCCTGTACCATCGTGATTAAGCCAGTCTTGATCTCGAAGTTTCCATTCCCAGTGTTGATCACAGGGCCTGTCGGCACCTGGTCAGCAGAGGGAGCGGAGTACTCACGGGGAGTCTTCTCGACAGGGTTGGCCATAGAATTTGATGCAGATGGCACAAAGGAAGCTGGGTCGACTTCTGAGTGTTCGCGCAAAGGAGAGCCGAAATGAGTTCGTGCCTTCCTTACGAGTGACTCAGGATCTTCAGTAAAATTCGGTGGTAAGTCGAAACCAGTCATGCACTACTTGTCTTCATCATCAATAGATAAAGAAGACAATCCAAGTTAGCCTGCATTGAGAACTATTTTATTCCTGTCATGATTATAAACATATGCAAAGTGTTGATATGTCATCCTTAAGCCTTCCCCGGTAACGGCGCCAGAAATGCTTGTTGACATTTCTTAACACAATCAACTAAGAACAGGTTTGGAACCCATCCTGGTAACAGCGCCAGAAATGCTGGTTGGTAATTCTTAACGTTATAGGAGTCTGCAAGCGCACGGAAGTACCATAGTAGCATTTCCCCAAAGGAGTATTCCAAAGGGTATCGAATCCAAGGAAGGCATTGGTGGATTGAAAAGTTCAACACTATTGCAATGAGTATAGATCATAGACGGAAATAAATCAGACACTCAAGTGCAGAGGTAAAATATGATAATGGGGGTAGTGTGATCACACACACACTCACTCTCTCTCTAAGGGGGTCCTAGGCATAGGAGGCAACATACGAGTTAGTTCTAGGTTCTTATCTACTATACACATAAAGCTGGTAGGAACGAGTTAGATACACTAGCGTTGAAGAACATTGACTTAAGCACCTAGGTACCACGGGGAGATAACCTCCCGTGTTGCTTCTGCACAACTCTGGTTGTTATATTTTAGACTCCTACAGCTTATCCGAACGTGGGGGATTTCAGAGGGACCAATGACTATCACTACCGCGGCCTACCCCAAGACAAACCATGGGATAAGCTCATAAGTAAGGTAGCTACGAAACCCAAGCACCATGCTTACGTTGTTAGCCGGACTTGACCGGCCCGGGCTATTGTGACCCAGGTCAAGCCACTAGATAAACCAGCCAATTACACCGAGTACCGTAGCTTAAACACAGACTTCATACAACGTAGTCATGTCATCTAATTAGATCAAACCAGGTTATGTACACAAACGGATTCGTGTTTTCCTATGTCTGTTCAATTGGATCAAAGGGTCGTGTTCGCGAAGAACACGAGCCTCTAACTTATGAACAAACACCAGAAACATGTGAAAGTCACCCGTCAAGTGGATCGAAAGGCCTTGTTCATCAAGAACAGGAGCCTCTAAATGATGAACAAGTGAAGAACACATGAACAAATCACTCATGTATACTAACACAACTTTATATGAAATAGATAAATAATTTAAGTAGATCAAAGTCATACAAATGAAATAAGATACAAGGGAACTCATACCTAAATCCCAAAGTAGACTTGGAACCTGAATTAGAACTACTCTAGCCTACCTCCTAGCCTTGAGACTAAAAGTGAGAGAGGTGTTGCAAGTGTGGATGGTTCATAAGTGAGCCCCCTCTCCTTCTATTTATAGGCCCGGGCACCGGCGAGGAATGGATGCAAACACCCCGGGAATGGTGCCTAGGACCAATAGGGAAGCACCACGTGGAAGGCCCTGAGTGGCGGCCACAAGGTCGGTTCGGCCGACCTGTGGGGTCGGCCGACCCCCTGTGGGCCCCACTCGGGGTGTGCTTCCTCCTGGTGGCTGTCCTGTGGGTCCTTAGGTCGGTTCCCGGTGTCCACCCTGTTTGGCGCGATTTGCATGCTTTTGTAGGTCCATGGATCCATGTGACGTCCACGTGTCACACTTTGATTCGTCGGTGGTTGCTTCACTTGGATTGCTTGCATGGCATGCATGCATGGCTCCCTTGTTGGCACGTGTGCATGCATGGCATCCTTGTTGGCAGCCCACCTAGGATGAGGTGATGTGGCATGGACCATAGAAGGTGAGTTTGTCACTCTTTTCCTGCTTATTTTCCTGCAATCAAATAATCTCCAAGGACAAGTGGAACTACATTATTCTTAACTAAATACGTGTACGAAATGCCTTATGCTCCTTTATTCATGAGTATATTGACGGCTAAAGTAGGTACTTAACAGCCATCAACATTGTCCAGTTGATCAACCAGAAATTATATGAGGGAAACCCCAAGTATGCTTGTTTCCAGAAGGATGAGAAGGGAGTGATATGGTTCGATCAAAGATTAGTCGTTCCCTAGGATCCGGAAATAAGGAAGGAGATTTTAGACAAGGCTCACCTCTCTAAATTCATCATTCACCCTGGTAGTACCAAGATGTACAGAGACCTTAGGGAAAGTTTCTGGTGGTCGAACATGAAAGGTGAAATAGCCAAGTATGTGTCCGGATGTGGGATGACATCAAGGCTAGTCACCAAAAGACCGCAGGCCAAATGCAACCCTTGTTTATACCCACTTGGATGTGGGATGACATCAGCATGGATTTCATCGTAGGTTTACCCCTTACCCTTAAGAAACATGATTCCATCTGGGTTATAGTGGACTGACTTACCAAGACCGCTCACTTCATCACTGTCCACACTACCTATTCAGTTGAACATTATGCGGAGATCTATGTTGACCTCATTGTGCGCTTGCACGGTGTTCCAAAAACTATCCTATCCGACAGAGGAACTCAGTTTCTTCCTCGCTTTTGGGCACAGGTGCATGAATCCTTAGGTACCAAGTTGATCCATAGCTCTAGCAATCATCCTCAGACCGATGGTCAGACAGAAAGAGTAAATCAAATAGTAGAAGATATGTTGAGAGCTTGTGTCATTCATTTTGACAAAACTTGGGACAAGTGCTTAGCCTTGGCGGAGTTTGCTTATAACAACAGCTACCAAGCCAGTTTGAAGATGGCTCCTTTTGAAGCCTTGTATGGATGAAGATGTCGCACCCCCTTGAATTGGTCACAAGCAGGTGAGAGGACGTTATTTGGTCCTAAGTTGGTACAAGAAGCCGAAGAGAGAGTGGAAGTAATTAGAGAAAATTTGAGAGCTGCTCAAATGAGACAAAAGAGCTATCATGACAAGGCTAAGGCACCCAGAGAGTTTGAAGTTGGTGATTATGTATACTTGAAGGTGTCACCAACCAAAGGTGTACAAAGATTCAGAGTAAAAGGGAAGTTAGTGCCATGCTACATCGGCCCTTACGAAGTCACTAAGAAGTTCGGTACGATTGCATATCGTATTAGACTCCCAGACCGACTCTCCGCAGTACACGACGTGTTTCACATCTCACAATTGAAGAAATGTGATCAAATACCGGAAGCAAAGATAATTGACGAGACCAATGCAGAAGTAGAACCCGACCTATCAGTAGTGGAACATCCCATGAGAGTGCTAGATCAGAAAGAAAGACAGACAAGAAGGCAAACATTGAAGATGTATAAGATACAATGGAGTCACCACACGGAAGAAGAAGCCACGTGGTTAACCGAGCAGTTTCTCAATACCAAGTATCTGGGTTTTCTCCAAAGCCAACATCGTATGTAACCTTTTCCCAGCTATCTTTTAAATTCGAATCTCGGGACGAGATTCCTTTTAAGGGGGGTAGGCTGTAACACCCCGTGTTTTTAATAAAGTGTTAATTAGTGCTAATCACCTCCCTAACCAAGTCATGGTCATTAGTGCTTAAGCCCTTAGTCAAAGTTAGGGTAAAATCCCTAGTCAAACCCTTTGGTCCTTAAACCCTGTCTAGAACTTTTGACACGTTCTCCAAATTTCACCAAAACACTTCAAATTCTGCCAATACAAAAGTTGTTCAGTTTTTCAAGGCACACAACTATGCTTTTGGGTGGCATGTCCAATTCGAACTGCAAAATGGTGAAAATCCCTGGTCAACGTCTGCTATTCCTGTTCATGGGCACCGAGAAAATCCTGAAGTTTGCATGTTGTTTATGCTCGATCTGTTGATCAAAACCCCTATCGACCTTTGTAAAACTTGTAGAGGGTTAGTTGATCTACAACTTTGTCAATTGGACCTTGGCACAGTTCTATAACGAAAAGTTGAGTTTGAATCGGTCAAACGCGAGCACTCCGCAGTAAACCGCACCGAGAACGCATCCTCGCACGCCGCCGTCGTGCGCACGCGCGTGCCACGTCAGTCCGTCGTCAGGAGACTGGGCGCGAACGCCGAGGCACCCGAGGACCCAGCGGTGCGTAGGCGTCGCCTTGAGCACTGTGCTGCGCGGGTAGGTGACGCGGCTAGGCACCTAGGCCAGTGCCACGCGGCGCGTTCGCACGCGCCGGAGCGCGCACGCGGAGGCCGCCATTGGCCGGCCGCGCCTCCTCACGACGCCGCGACTCCGACCAGTGCGGTGACTTGGGCGGTTACCGCCTGAGCGTGACGCACCTATATAAAACACCCCCTCCTTCCTCCCATGCGCGAGATCACACCGCCACCACCGTCCGCCATTGCTGCCGCCAGTGAACACAGCCTTCCACTCGCGCCCGTGACCAACAAACGACCCCGAGCTCTCGTTTAGCACCCACTCGAGCCTCCTCAGCACGCATGGCTTAGCTCCGTCCCAGCACTCGCCAGAGTTCGAGTCGAGGCGGATGCGTCGCCGTTGTCTCGCCGCCGCCGCTCGCCGAAGACTTCCCCGACCCAGCCACCACCTCCAATCGGTCAGTGGTGAGCTCAATCTCACTTCCCCGCCATTTGTTTGCCAACTCCGGCCGTCCTTCACCGCCGGCGAACTCGCTCCGCCGCGGAAGGCCACAGTTGTGAGGGGAAGATCTTTGTAGGGTTCGAGCTGTAAAAGCCAAGGGCATATCTGTGAAGATTCAAAACTTCATAGGGTCTGTGCTGAAATTAGGTTCTTCTTCGTTTTCCCTTTAGTCCAGTAACTTGTAAAATGTCTAGAAAATCGTAGAAAAATCAGAAAAATACAAAACTAATTTTGTTGATTTCCATATGAGTAGTTCTGCATCTTTTAGAAAGGTTGTATATACTTTTGATGTGTAGATTTTAAATGAAAATTCAAACACAGTTTGAATAGGTTTGTTCATAACTTGAGTTGTACTCCTCTGCTAGGATTGATCTTTGGATATGTTGTTAGTCATGACTAGTATAGGCTTTACCTAGGTTTTTGCACAAAGTTATTGAGTGAATCTCTGATTATGATTTATTTTGTATTTAGGCTAGATCTGTGTATATATTTTGTACAGCTTTATGTGAATGCTTTATGTGGCTCATCTTGTGGATATCATCTTGTTAGACTTAGATGTGTTCCTGGTAAATTTATCATGTATTTTTGAGTTGTCTATACATCTGTTTCTGAATGATGCTTGTTTATAAAGTTAAGTCTATAGCTCAGTTTCTATTGCTTCAGTGGTGCTTATCTTTGGGATAGATGATGTTTATGTCATGTTGGTGCTATAGGAGAAAGTTGGGCTACATTTTAGTTATGAAATTTCTCTGTATAAATAATTTGTGTTTAACTAGGCTGAAAATGGTTATTTTTGTGTAGTTTGATAGAATTAGTTTCTGGAGCTAATTATTGGTGTGTAGCCTTGTTACAGTCCATAGAGACTCTGTGTAAAAATTGAGCTCCAGTGCATGAGTAGTTTTCTCTGTATTAAATATTCTTGCTTTTGCTAGGAATAACTTGCCGTATTTTTCATGCTTAGGTTATAGATCTGGTTGCTATGAAATTTTGGCAGTAGCTCTGTTGTAGTACTGTGTGCTTGCACAAAAATTCTCACTATAGGTTACTCATGGTTTAACCAGAATGATTTTTGGAAGAAGTTAAGTGTTATAAAAAGGGAAATAAAGAAATACTCTTTTAAGGTTTATGTGTGTTTTATCTGTAGGAAATACTCCTGTTGGACCTCTGAAAAATAACTTGGTTGTTTGTGAAGTGTTTGTAATTTATTTGTTTAGATGTGCACACAATCACCATCAAAATAATAATTAAATAAAGGGTTGAGTGTTTTATCCTTAAGGAAGAGTATGCTGAATATATTCTTGTCTAGGTGAATGTGGTCAACATGACATCCTATGATTAATGTGTGATGTTGTATTTAATTATACCATCTTCACCAATTAATTCATGCATATGCATTCCCCGTATAGAAGTCCTTGACGGTAGCTACACGCTCGTGCCAGCTGACGAGGACGAGGGAGCAGGAGGAGACGTACACTTCGTGACCATTGATCAAGATCCAGACCAAAGTCTGGAAGACTGTCTGACTGCTGGAGCTGCCAAAGGCAAGCCCCAGTTTATCATTTACCTATGTGTTTTCCTGTAAAACTTCTGAATTTATGTTTGATTATCTATGTGCATTTACGTTCAGGAGTTAAATGGAAATCCTAGTTGCATGATCCATAAGTACCTACGATCTTTTACTAGTATGCTAGGTCGCTAGATGCTATGCACTAAGGACCCGGAACAAGTCGGGTGATGTACTTCGCTCGCGAGAATAGATTCTTATGTTGGAATCATAAGACTTGTTAAATTGGATTACTCACGTGGTAAGAGCATGAGATTTGTGCTCCGGTCCAATGGTTAAGAGATTAAGTGTTTGAACGTACTAAACATTTATCGGAAATGGGTACGGTAAGCCTAGTACCTCAATGATGCGGTGCGGGAACTTTGCGCTACTAATCTTGGGTTGCGGCCCCAGTCTTGCAAATTGTGGTTCATGTGTGACGCTGGACGCTAGGGTGAGGCGTGCCAGCTAGCCTTGTACCTAGGACTATAGAATCCGATCCTAATCCGAGGAATGACGGGAACCGTTTGGTTGAATGCACTCATTGTGAGTACTATCTCCCATATGTTTAGCTCCACCTTGCAAGGTTATTAATCGATCGAACATCGGCCTCTCACCATTATCCGAGAGTGCTTAATTATCTGGCCATGATAATCCCTCTATGATGAAATATTGATAAACTTGATGTTTGATTAATTGTTTGCACAACTCATGTTTGGAATAGTTGCTTATCTAGTAATAACTCGATCTACTAGAACTTGAGCTAAAATATTGAAAGTAAGGATTAAACTCCTTAGTCGAGTCACTTTATGGCAAAACAAACCCACTAGCCAAAAGCCAAGCATGATTAGAGGTTAAGTCTTTTATTTCAGACGGGTAAGTCTTGCTGAGTATTAGTATACTCAGCCTTGCTATAAATGTTGCTTTCAGGTGATAATGTTTGGCCTGGTGAAATCCCACCCGGCTGGGAGCTGGAATGGGTGGATGACGAGGAGTAATGGCGTTATGGGTGGCCTCTCATGATGCCAAGTTATCGATTAGTTTAATTTCCGCTGTCTTCAAAACTCTGAACCTTTTTCTTTCATGTGAGAACAATGGTTGTAATAATTTGACCCTACGGGGAAATTTGGATTAAATTGTAAGGTACTCTAGACTCTCCTTCGTGGAAGTTTTAATGTATGCGTGTTCGATCCTCTATGTGTTTACAAGTGATTTACCGGGCTATGACCCGGCAACACTCAACGAGATGATTCTTTATTATCACTTAATGACCAAAGTGGATTGGTTTAGGTGACAGTACAAACTTAACTCAGGTGGGGTTGTCACAGTATTCTCCGCTAACAATTGCTTACACTGGTCTGTCCATTTGTGAATCTCTTTTAGCTGGTCATTCTCCTGACGTAACAATTGATTAACCTGGTCCCTGCATTTGGTCAGCTCTTCCATCAGGGCAATGTAGTCCTGCCGTAACAATGCCATTTCATTCAACCAGGTATTCTCCTGTTGCAGTAATTGATTACACTGTTCCCTGCATTTGGTCAGCTCTTCCATCTGGGTAATGTTGTCCTGCCGTAACAATGTCATTTCATTCAACCAGGTATTCTCCTATTGCGGCAATTGATTACACTGTTCCCTGCATTTGGTCAACTCTTCCATCTGGGTAATGTTGTCCTGCCGTAACGATACCATTCATTCAACTGGGCATTCTCCTGCTGCATCAATTGATTACACTGGTCCCTGCATTTGGTCAGCTCTTCCATCTGAGTAATGTTGTCCTGTAACGATTGCTCATGCAGGTTCTTGTAATTTAGAGCCTTTTGCAGTGACTTCAACTCGCTAACTTGTTGTTCTTGCAAATCTCTCTTCACCTTCTGCAACTCAGCTTTAGTGGCTTCAAGCACCTCCAGAAGCTAGAAAAATACAAGAACCTATCAATCCATCAAACGATGCAAACTGAAAACTAACTGAATCTAACACCTATGAATTATCTATAACCTATCAACTTCTAATACCAATCGAAGTGCAAATCTAAAGGTACGATGAAATCTGAATCTAACATATATGATCATCAATCCTCCAGATCTCTAAATCTCGATATCCCCAACCCTAGGAAGATAGGGGAACATATAGCGGCTCAAACCAGAGGACTGACCTCGTCGTGCTATTTCATCCTCTCGCTGCTTGGATGTGGCGGCGCAACCATCTTCCCGTCACGCTAGGATCCACCATTCGTGCCACGAACCGTTGCTGATCTGCGTAGCAAAAGTCGAGAGTCCTTGCGAAGGTAGTGAAGCGTTTCACCTTCGAATTACCGATTTATATTAAAGACTCACCTGAAATTTACAGGTGGGACCTGGTCAATGTAAAAAATTCCCCTTCGAGTGGTAATAGGTTCGACCCACGGGAGGAGCAGATTTTCTCCTTGTTTTACCACCATATTTATCTGCTTTAACTTACATGGGGCATGCAAAATAATACAACCACAAATAAACTAATATAAAAAATCTTCTTGGCTCAAATAACACAAACGACATCATGTCTCAGTGGTAGTGCTGCCATCCCCTTCAGAATCAAAGGTCTCGGGTTCGACCCTTGCTATTAACATTGTATCTTTTTAATTTTCCTCCCTTTTTTACCAGACTGACTTGTGGGACCCTATTAAATTTTATGACGAGTTGGAACACTCTATCTTTAAACAGATGTTTACATGTGGGACCCTGTAAAATTTTATGACGAGTTGGAACACTCTATTTTCGAAAAAATGCTTATATGTGGGACCCTTCCGAATTTTATGACGACTTGGAACACTCTATTTTTAAAATAATGCTTACATGTGGGACTAAAGTTGGTTTATGACGCTGTTGCGGAGTTTATGGCATCACAAAACTGCTAGGAACAGGGAATGCTCGGCTACAGTACCAACCGTTATGACGAAAAAATTTTGTCACTAAATTTTCTCAGAACTGTAATTTAATGACGAGATCAGTCAGGAACGTCATAAATCAATGACAGCAAAACTAGATTACGTCACTAGTCAGCGATTTTCTTGTAGTGGCGAGAGAGGGAGGGAGATGGCACCTTTTGCCCCCTGGTTGTGCTCAGAATTAATTCCCCTCTGATTTGTAGCCTCGAACCAGAGGGGAGCAGATGGAGCGGGAATAAAAGAGACAGGGGAGGGTGTGCACATACATAATTAGTGTCAGGCGCACATGTATTTTGTTGCGCTCATAACTACTCAAAGCAGCAACAACGTATAGTGCAAGAGGTACTGCTAGCGCATGGCACGTCATGTAGAGGCAAAGTTGCGCTAGCACGTCATGTAGAGGCAAAGTTTTGGATCTCTCTCCACGTGTAGCCATCTCATCAAGCATTGTAATAATTGCTAGGTCCCGCCACTACTTCAGAGCTTGTGAGAACGAAATGATTTTTCTAATTTTTATTATTCATCTACTATTTATTTCACCTCTTTATACCTATCTAAACAACACTTTACAAACTTCTTGTTCACATGGTTGAAAAGGAATAATGAAAAACATTATTTACCTATCATATTCATCACATCTTCTCTCACAAGAAACACTATTTCAATACTATTCATTTATAACTTCAATATTACTTTTTCACCCAGACAAAGTCGCGGTGTGCAGTTGTGTGCATATGTGGTCGGTCATAGGTCTTCCTTCAGAGAACCATACAAAACCCCGCCGTGTGCTTGGGCCCCCTCCTCCCAACGTGTCTTCCAAGCCAGACCACAGGTAATTTATTCCGGCCGCCGGCGCCGCGCGCCCTCCGAAGCGCAGACGACACCGATCGACCCAGCAGCCATCGGAGGCGAGATCGATGGCGGCCACGTTGGACACGTCCCGCGAGCCGTGCCCCGACCGCATCGTCGAGGACACCGGCGGCGCCTTCGGGATGGGCGCGGTGGGCGGCTCCATCTACCACTTCGCCAAGGGCCTCTACAACTCCCCCAACGGCCACCGCTTCGCCGGCGGCGGCACCGCCGTCCGCATGAACGCGCCGCGCGTCGGGGGAACGTTCGCCATCTGGGGCAGCCTCTTCTCAGCCTTCGACTGCGCCATGGTGTACGCGCGCGGGAGGGAGGACCCCTGGAACTCCATCGCCGTGGGGGCCGCGGCGGGGGGCCTCCTCTCCCTCCGCCGCGGCCTCATCGCCACCGCCACCTCCGCGGTCGGCGGCGGCGCCTTCCTCGCGCTCATCGAGGGCGCTGGGATCGTGATACAACGCGTCTGGGCCGACCCGCCGGAGTACCTGCAGTTGGCCGGACCCGGACAGGATCAGGGACAGTACGGACAACTACCTCCACCACCTGGTGATTTCCCGGGAGTGCCGCCGGCGGCGCCGGTCGTCGTCGAGGAGATCCCCGGCGCTGCACCTGGCCCGATGGGGTGGCTCCAAGGTTTGTTTGGGAGGAAGCAGCAGGAGAAGGTTGCTGGAGGGGATCTCAAGTCGGAGGTTTTGCTGATGGATTTGCCCCCCGATGCTATCCCTTCATTCGATTGATTGAACTCAAAAATGCTGCATTTTGTTAGGTTCAGTAGTTAAGCTTGTATTTTCAGTTGAATTGGTGAGGATGATGCGTGCTGTTTTTTCCTGCAATTCTCTAGTATACCAACATGTCAAGTGCGGCCTTCACGCTTATCTCTTAGAGGTGCATGCGCCTCAGTTAGTTCCTTTATGTGTTGATGAGTACGTACACCACATTGCATAATGAATTTTTGTGTCCTTTGTTGAATTGACAGTTTGACAGCTGACACTGAAGATGCAAAAATAGAATTTTTGTGTCCTTTGTTGAATTGACAGTTTGACAGCTGACACTGAAGATGCAAAAATAGCTAGTTACGTTGTGTTTGCCTTCACTGATTAAATTCCGATGTAAATTTGAATTAGGTTTCAGATCAGATAAAAATGTGACTGTGAAGGAGAGCTGTGACTAGCTGAGGAAGATCACCTTCATTCTTAGCAATGGACCTCACCTTAATTGTGCAATGCGGCATCATTTTTCCAGGATGCAGCAGTACCTGACGATACCTGGAATGAAGTTCAGTCATAACTAAGGGATTGCCATGCTGTCTTGCTACAATTGAAAAGGCGTACATACAAAAAAAACTAGGTGATTCCCCGCGCGTTGTTGCGGAATTTGAAAAAACTTTTCGATAAAATATATTAGAAGTCATGTGATCTACCTAATGGATTTTTACTCTCCCCAGGATATTCTACTTTATTCTTAGAATTGCAAACATGGGACTCCAAGTCGTGTAAAACTGGAAGTAAGAAAATAAAGGAAAATTGATGGATTGCCGAAAGTAAAACTGTCTACAGACAATTAATCACCAAAAATAACATGAGTATAGTTGCACGGTTGAAAAATGTTAATAAAGCTGGAGCACAATTTCATCTATCAATTTACCATATCTGATTTTTCTTGAAATAGTTTGGCAACACATTATGGTCCCCAAGAATCACCTCTCCACCTTGTGGCTTGTCCATCCACAAAATAAGTTTAAACAGTGTGCTCTTCCCACATCCATTGAGGCCAATGATAACTATCTTTTCACCTCTCTCTACTATTAGGTTGGCATTATTGAACCGAGTCTGCACACACATCACAACAATCAAAATGTGTGTAAATAGTTGGTGTATATGATAACACAATATGTTCACTCATATTCATAAACTGAAATTTTGGAAGCAATGAGCATTCACACAATGATGCTGACCTTATCGTCGAATCCGAACTGAAGATTCTTTATTTGCTAACACAGTTCTACCACTTCTTCCCCACTCACAAAATCTGATCTTTAGCTGCTTTCGTTGGAAAGGTTTCCAGTCAACCCTTCCTTTTCAAGCTTCTCTAATTTCTGTTCAGATAAGGTAAATGTTAGAATCTACACAAAATTGTAAGCAGAAACATACAAAATAGCAGCTGAAAAATGCAATATGATTGGTCACAGTGAAAAATTTAGGACGGGTGTGTTCACAAATGAGTGGATTTCCCTCTATTCCTGTGCCAATTTGAACGATGTAGCTATTAAAAATGAATTCCTGTCTTCCAAACATGAACCAATAGATGCTCAGCGAGTGACAAACCACAAGAATTCCTATACGGGAGTGGGGATAGCGTGGTTGAATCGAACCCCTACAGTTTCTGGAATTCAAAACACATCTCGTCCGAATTGGCCTCGCCGGGGCGTCGAATTAGAAGAACCTTACGACTTACACAGCAGTGCACCGCGCAGCCCACGAATCCCCAGGAAATCGAACAATCACGCCGAATTACCCGGACTGGACCACGCACGGGACCTAGGGAAGGAAACAACCGAAGCGACGACGGGGTCGCGGATTACTCACCGACATGGGGGAACGAACCGACAACTTGCGGGGCCAGGTGGATCTCTCCCTCTGCACCCGCACCAGACCGGATGCGCGTCGCGCCGCGCCGGGACTGCAGGATGATGCGGCGGCGGAAGGCTTGTCGGAGAGGGGGAGGAGGGGGTGGTCGGCGTCGTGGTGATGGAAGAGGGTGGTTTGGACCTCGCCACCGTGGAGGAGAGGCACGGACCGGTGGAAATTTTATGGAGACAGGAGTAGCAGCGGTGGGGAGACAGCGGGTGGGGAGGCGAGGGGCTGGCGGTGGAGAGGCAAGGCGCGAGGGGGTGGCGGCGGGATTAAGGCGCATCGCGGGTGGAGAAGTGGGCGGTGGGGAGGCGAGGAGTCGTCGGTGGGGTGGGAAGGGGAGGGGGCGGCGGTGACAGGAGGTGAGGGGACGACGACAGGCGCGGGGGCGCGGGGTCAGATGGGGACGACGGCTCGGGTTGGGCTCGGGTGGGGATTGAGTGGGATGACGTCAACGATGACGTGGCTAGCTGTGGGTTGAGAGAATTGGCTAGTGGGGTGCTCTTATTAAGTTTTGTATGATTTATGTAGCTAAGGGATTTGCCATGCTGTCTTGCTACAATTGAAAAGGCGTATATACCAAAAAAAATTATGATATAAGAGCAAATCATTTGAAGTTGTTTCTTAAGTCGAAATATCATATTTTTTTTTGAGTGAGAAAGATCATAATTTTTAATTCAAAGTCAATTATCCACTATCTATCCATTTTTTCAATCGAGGAGACAGAGAGAGAGGCCGTGCGATTTTTTTTATACTTTTTTTCCAATTTGCAAAATTATACTACCGTTTTGAAATTTTACAAAAATATACCAGACTAAACGCCGTACGCCACGGCGGTTAGACTGCAACCGCCGTGACCCACGGCGGTTGGAGGGCGTCGACGGCGGTGGGGGGACTCCACGACGGTGAGACCTAACCGCCATGTGCCACGGCGGTTTGTCCTAGGCGCAGTGGCCCACGGCGGTTAGGACCAGCCGTCGTGGCCCACAGCGGTTAAGGTCAATTGGTTATTTTTACTTTATGAAAGTAAAAAAAAGGAAATTGAGGAATATTGCCTCAATTATTAAGAACACAATCACAATAAGATCTAGTTGAAATATTACAGTACCATGATTCAAATGAAATAGTAGTTCAAATATTACAGCACTGCAAGAAAGTCTACAACATCATACAAAATGACAAACTTCAGCCATTCTTGCGATGTGACGACGAAGGTTTAGCTTTCTTGGTAGCTTTTATAGTAGGTGGATTAGCAACACACGGGTCTGCTGGTGGAGCATAACGACCACCCCAAGGAGGTTCCTCTCCTCTTGCAATGGCATCTGCAGTTTTTTCTTGCAAATAATGATGCATATCTGGTGGAGCATAAAGAGCATCCCAAGGAGGTTCCTCTCCTCTTGCAATGGCATCTGCAGTTTTCCTTTGCAAATAACGAAGCATACCTCTTCCCAACGTGCTCATTTTCTTCAGATCAGGTGGTGTATTTGTGTTTTTCCCCTTGTGGTGTGAGGAATCACGATCACCACCACCATTACCATCCTCACCCCTTCCGGCAGCAACAGTAGACATCTCTAGTTACTGTTACAAAATATCTAAACTAATTATACTATTTGAAACTAATTTAACTAATTACATAAAATGAATAGAGGAAACATACCTAAGAGAGAGTAGCAGCCCGTGGGGAGAGGGAGGCGGCGGTAGGGTGGGGCGGGACTGCTGGTTGGAACCGTCGCCCTTTATATAAGCGCGGCAGCCGCCGTCCGCCACGGCGGTTGGAACCTACCGCCATGGCCCACGGCAGTCGCAATGATTTTTTTAACTTTATGACAAAAAATGAGCTGGTAATAACGAAAAGTAAAGTGACATAATAAAAAGTAGTCATCATCACAAATAAGAGTGATGTTGTCTTAACAATATGCTACATAATCTAGCAACACCTCTTCATGTGGTGCAGCCTGTCTGCTCGCGCTGCGGCCCGCGTCTGGTCGCGAGGGTACTTCAATGGGTCAGGTGGGTGGATCTGCCGACGCCTAGCATCAACAGCGGCATCCGGTGTCGCCATCACCGTCGGTGACCCTGCAACTTGGTGGGACGACCCTGGCAACCTGATCGCCTGTGTGCCTGTGGGTCGTAGCTGCGACCCTCTTGGCTGCGTGCATCCTCCCTCCTGTGTCCACGTGGCTGGCGCGCCTCCTAGCTGCGACCCTCCGAGCTCCTCCTGCGTCGACGAACCGTGCAAGAAGTCGAAGTCGTCCAGCTCGAAGTCGTCGAACGCTCCCGTCTGGTCGTCTAGGGTGGAGTCAGAAGGCTCGCCGGTGCCGACGAAATCTGTAACAAATAACATTATTAAATCATAAATCATAATTAATAGATTTTTGTATTTATATATAGTTAGAGATATAATTGTGGTCATTATCTGTGTGAAGAGCAGTGTCAGTGGACGAGGAAGGAACAACTGCTGGTGGTACTACTGGTGGTGCTCGTGCAGGTGCTGCTGTAGGTCCTCGTGGTACTGGTGCTGCTGCTCTGGGAACTGGTCCCCCTAGAGGATGCATCCTCTGGAGGGTAGGATGCACCGGAGGGCGCGGCGCGTAGAAAGTGGTCGGGAAGGGTGGCCGTGACGACGACGACGGTGCCTGGTGCGAGCGACTAGTCGAGGCGGAGCTGGAGGACGATTGGGGGTACCGTGGAAACAGTGGTAGAGCCGGGTTACCACCGTAGTTGACCGTGGTAAGAAACCTCGTGGTGATACCCTGCATCCTCTCCCACGTCTGCTCGATATCCTAGTGGGTCATGAGGTGCAGCCTCACCCTCGACTCCGCAAGAATATGCGAGATGTCCGCAATCACGTCGTACTGCAAAAGAAATTATTAGTAAATGTTACAATGTTTAGTACGATAAGAATAATTAGTTGCATTTTCAAACCCACTGCGGAGTCGTAGTGCTGATCCCGTCGCACCGGGTAGGTGACAGCAGGAACGATCACCCTCGCTGCGTCCGGAACCGGCGTTGGTGGCTGTGGTGGAACGAACATCACACGCGTCCGAGTCATTGGGGTGTACCACAGGATGTACGCCTCCCACGCCGTGTCGTCGTGGGGCCGCTCCTTGGTGACGATGTTCTCTGCCGCGGTAGCCCAAGCGTCCACATACGGCTGCACCCTCTGAACCCAAGAAACACGTCCCGGGACTCCCCTCCGAGACCACCTACCACAAATTTAGAAATTGACGAGAACTAACCTATGGGCGTCCGGCGGAACAGTGTGCACCACAGGCAGAGGCGACTCCTGGTACAGGACGAACTGTCTCATCACCCTGTGGACGGCGTACTCCTCCACGTACATGTCGAACACCAAGGACGTCTTCGTCTTCCAGTAGTGCTGGTCTCGGAAGCAAAAGGACGAGAGGCCTTGTGGTGCGCGGGCCGCGACAGCCGCCTCTAAGTATGGCGTCCACCTGACGTCCGCGTCCGTCAGAGAGTCGAACTGTCCGACGAAGTCTTTGTACGCGCTCTTCGTCTGCTCGTGAGCGTACGAGGTCTGCATACAAACGAAATGTGAATTGACCAAACTAGACAATATGGAGAGACAAATTAAAAGTGAAAGTTAAGAAATTACCGTCCGCAGGCACCAGAGCGATCCCATGGTGAAACGGTCGCAGGGGTCGTGACCCTCTGGCAGGGGCTCGTACGCCTCGTGGGAGACGTAGGGTCGACCAATCAGAAACCGCTTGTGGCACCATAGCTGAAGAAGAAGAGGACAACCGAGAAGGATCGCCTGGTCAGAACGACCCTTCAACACCCCCGAGCACAGGCCCCTGTACGTGCAGGCAAGAACAGCGTTGCCCCAATTGGTCTGGGGCACCACGTCCAAGGGTGCCTCGGCGATCCTCCGAGCGTGGGGGAGCAAGTACCTCGACATCGCGTCTCCCTGTGAACTGCAGAACAACACGAACTCAAACAGCCACAACAGGTACGCCTCGAAGAACCTGTCGACTGTCTCGTCCTCGCCTCATCTGGTAGGTAATCAGCCTACACAAACAAAATCAAACGTTAGTAACATTGTCTCCATATATTCAAAAACGAAGAAAAATATAAGGTGAAGGTACGTACGCTGAACTGGTGCAACCAACTCAAGGTGGGTCTGTGAGCGTTCGTGAACTCCTGGTACGGGGCGGGGGCGCGATCATTCCGAGGAACGTTCGCGAACCGAGCAAGGAACTCAGTACGCCAGTCCGTCGAGATGTCCACAGGTCACATCGGCTCGCCCTCACAAGGTAGGCCCATCAACATTGACGTGTCCTGAAGAGTCACCGTCAGCTCGCCGACGGTGAAGTGGAACGTGTGGGTCTCCGGCCTCCAGTGGTCCAGAAGCGCGCAGAGGAGGGAGAAGTCGAACTGGAACTGCGTGATGCGATCCTTACGAGGAATCACGTCCCGCAGCCTGTCCCTCTCGACTAACCGCGCTACAGGCAGTAGTCCTGCAGCGCGTAGCCTGAAACAAATAAGGTAAATTTATTAGTTAATAACAAAAGAATAAATAAAGTTACATATAACAAAGGTAAATTCACGTACTTGGGAACTTAACGGTCGTGGATCGGCAACAACATCCGCGTAGTGCGAGAACGTACATGTCCAAGATCCTCTCCGAGGACGGCGGACAGGTACGAGTGGTGCTTGCGGTCGACCTGAGCCTCCAACAACTCGGGCGTCACGTACGCCGCAGCCCGAGCCTGAGCCTCAGCCCGAGCCTGATCCATAGCTGCACCTGCATACAAAAATTAAATGAACAATAAAAAAACTATATAAAGTAATCTCTACATTTTTTATATTTTCTAGAACTGATCAACTAATTTTCTACATTTTCTAGAATAGATAAAGTAATTTTCTAGAATTTCTAAACAAGATAAAGTAATTTTTTACAATTTCTACAACATGAAAACTATTTTTTTACATTTTCTAAATTTTCTAGAACAGATAAAGTAATTTTCTAGAATTTCAAAACAAGATAAAGTCATTTTCTACAATTTCTACAACATGAAAACTATTTTTCTACAATTTTTTACATTTTCTAGAACAGAAAAAGTAATTTTCTAGAATTTCTAAACAAGATAAAGTAATTTTCTAAAATTTCTACAACATGAAAACTATTTTTCTACATTTTTTATATTTTCTAGAACAGATAAAGTAATTTTTGATAATTTGTAAACAAGATAAAATAATTTCCTAAATTTCTAAAATATTTTTCTAAATTTCTAAATTTTCTAAACTAATTTCTACATTTTCTAGAACAGATAAAGTAATTTCTAAATTTTCTAAACAAAAATCTAAATTTTCTAAACTAATTTCTAAACTAAAATCTAATTTTTCTAAACTGCAATCTAAATTTTCTAAACTAATTTCTAAATTTTCTAAACTAAGATCTAATTATCTACACTATTTACAGTAATTAAACTAATTAAAAAAAAGAAAGAAAACGTACTTGAGAGAAATGAGGGAGAGAGGGGCTGCGGCGGTTGGGGTGGGGGACGGTGGCCGACGTCGCCCCTTTATATAGGTGCGCCAGCCGCCGTGAGCCACGGCGATTAGGTCCTACCGCCGTGGCCTACGGCGGTAACAACTTCTACCGCTGTGGCCCACGGTGGTAAGTTGCCGCGGGCCCACAGCCGGGATCGGACCGTTGGCGGTAGCCCCATCGTCGTGACCGACGGCGTTTGGACTGCCTGCCGCCGTGGATCACGGCGTTTGGGCCTATCCGCCGTCACCCACGACGTTGGTCGTATATTTTTGTAAAATTTGAAAACAGTAGTATAATTTTACAAATTGAAAAAATATATATAAAAAAAATTCAGGCCGTGCTAAAAACAATAGAATCAGAGGCCCAAGGCCCACCTGTGCAAAGAGAAATGGAACGACCTGGTGGAGCACAGCCCAACACTGGTGGGCTCCGAGCCTTGAACAACACCATCCCCCGTCCTCCCGGCGGCCCGGCCGCATCCTTGGCTCCTTCTGTTTCGTCCCCTCCGCGCCGCCCGCCCCCCCGGCCGTCCGTCCCTTCCGATCACCATCTTGTCATCGCGCCGTCCCCGTCCGCCTAGGGTTCCCCCCGCCGCCGAAGACCGCCTGAGGGAGGGAGGAAATGGCGTCCACGCCGGAGACGTCGCGGGAGCCCTGCCCGGACCGCATCCTCGATGACGTGGGCGGCGCCTTCGCAATGGGCGCCGTGGGCGGCTCCATGTACCACTTCGTCAAGGGCCTCTACAACTCCCCCAAGGGCCACCGCCTCGCCGGGGGCGCCACGTCCGCGCGCATGCTTGCGCCGGGCCTCGGCGGCAGCTTCGCCGTCTGGGGCGGCCTCTTCTCCACCTTCGACTGCGCCTTCGTCTACGCCCGCGGGAGGGAGGACCCCTGGAACTCCATCGCCGCCGGTGCCGCCACGGGCGGCCTGCTCGCCGTGCGCCAGGGCCTCATGGCCTCCGCGAGGTCCGCGGTCTACGGCGGCACCCTCCTCGCGCTCATCGAGGGCGCCGGGATCATGCTCAACCGTGTCTGGGTCGTCCCGCCGCCGCCGGAGGACATCATGCTGCAGCACCCCGAGCAGGATCCTGGCCAGTACGCACCACCTGGCTACCTGGGAGTGCCGCCGGCGCCGCCGATCGCGGTTCAGGAAGTTCCCGTCCCTGACTCTGGCTCAACTGGATGGCTTGGCGGTTTGTTCTGGAGGAAGCAGCAGGACAAGGTTGCAGGTGGGGATCGTAAGTCGGAGGTGTTGGAGATGGACTTGCCGCCCCAGGCCGTTCCCTCCTTCGACTACAAGTGAAAAAGGTTCGTTTTTTTGTGTGTGTTTGCTTGATTTTGCTTGCAGTCGAGTCCATTTTATCATGAATGTCGCCATGTTTGTTCCTATGTATGCTGTACTGTGCAAAGATATGACATTTGTTAGATTTTTAGTTGCCTAATGATGGTATGAGGTGCTGTGTGACCTATGTGACAATGTCTACACATACATTTTCTCAATTGAACGATCTCGTTTATAGGAGTGAGATTTAAAGTGTGTTTGTTCCTCATTCCTCCCAAGTAGTAGATTATTAGTTGGAATTCCCATATGAGTGACAAAATTTACATCAAGCAACCAAAAAATTATGTGGTGGAGATCCATGCAACCTGACCTCCAGCTGAATTACACGCCATTGCATTCCTGTTGTGCTGTAATTAATCCATGCCCATCTCCAATAAGGCCACTCTCGTTCTACTGTTGGTCTTTGTCCATTTCACCATTTTTCCAAGGGTATGTTGATGGGTGCACCACATGTTTGCAGTGAATTCTTTATGTAATGCGATATCGGGTTTCCCCTTCTCCATTCAGTGCCGCAGTGAGACAGGATCCTGCAACAACATTGGGAGGGGGGTGCTCTTTCTTCCCTGGTCATCAGTGTCTGATCTCTGATGCTGCTAGGTGCTACTTTAGCTTCGTTGGTACTGTGCTGGTGCAATCATCCTTTTTAACTGTAATCAGCTTGCCTGGAACTTAGGTGTTGTCTGTAATTGCAATTGTTTGTGTCATATTACCGAACTCTTTTGGGTGTACCTCTTCTCTTCCTATTAATAATGAAAAATGTGCGAAGGCACGGTCACGAAAAAGTGTTCACCTAGCGTGAGACAATGGTCACTAATAAGTTCTGCACCTGACATCACTAGTACGTTGGTTAGTTTTGTGCCCAGTGTGATCTGTGAAGATTGAGCCCACTGGTGGGGTTGCAAGAGTATATATGTTAGGAGTTGGAATTAACGGATGATAAGGAAAAAAAATAGTGGCAGCACATTTGTGTTCCTTTCATAGTTTCACATGCCTGGCTAACTGTTGCGTAGCAGCACTATCTGTATTCCTTACATAGTTTCACATGCTTGGCAAACTCTACACTTGATGTTAGTAGTAGCAAGGTGTGCAGATCATATCTGAAAATGTTATTATCTATCAGAGTTTCAGGGACTTATTTAATTTGATTTCAACATGAGTGTAATCATGTTTCTTTTTAGTTCAAATCAGCAATGCTTTAGTGTTTTGTATTCTTAAATAGCAATTATAAAATTGCCTTTTGCAAGTGCCATACAGGCTCCAAAAAATGGTTTTTAGGGAAAAAAATTACATGTACTGCATCAGGTGCTCCATTTACAGTGAATAGTTAGGTGGAATTTTATTGTTGTGTGGACATGATGGTGCACTCCAGCCTGAAATTCTTAGGTTTCTCTAGTTCTATTCTTGGATCAGGGATGATGTATTATTCTTCCATTCTATTATGTCGTTTGTTTGTTCAATATATTTTTTTTGTTTATCTATAAGAGTCCTAATCTTTCAAAGGGATTCAAAAATGATCCATTTCCTACATGGTTGCTATTGATATATATACGAGGATCCTAACTCCGCACATTATTGCCTTCTCATGTTCTTTGATACTATGAGTCTGCCAATTGGAATTTCAGTAGCAGTATCCTTAGTATATTACTAATGTTCGACAAGCTTCCAAGAAAGTACTTGGTGTTCATGATATGGCTGCAAGTGTGGTAGTCCACCTACGTTCTGATAATCAGTTGAGTTGTCTTTGAGAAAGCAAAGTTGCAATGTGCAACTGTAGGTACGTTTTATGATGTTTTGCAATGTGCCTGTCTGATTGAGTTCTGTTTGGTGCCTGGCTAGAGGACGGAGACTGTATAACCTTTTGCACTTTTTTTCTTTACTTGTCTGTTGATTGCATACTACAGCATTTTTGTCTTGCTATGATCATTTCGATTTTCCAAGTTTCAACAACAGATGAGTAATATTATGGGTCGATCTTCTGCATGTACTAAAGGAATATTTTGTCCGACCTTCTCTTGCCTGTGTGATATTGACCTGATATATTTTGTGCTAAGAAACTCCACTTGCCTGTGTGATATTGACCTGATATATTTTGTGCTGATAAACTCCACATGTTCGTATTGTGTAGGTCATTCATCCTACTAGCAAGCGGCATTAGAAGTTTGGAATGACTCATAAGGCCAGGTGGCAAGAGTTGTAGGACAAAGTAAGGTTATGCTCGAGTTCCAGGACACAATTTAATTTGATAAAATTCGCAAGAATCAAATAAAATTTGAACTGTAGGCATTCTTGAATGTTACTTCACGAGCTTTATTTAATGTTTACAATACTAGTGGAAGTGCACGTGCCACACGCACGTGTTTAAAAAAATGCAAATTAACTTACGCTGTTTACAAAAGTAAAAGATATAAGAAAGTAGCATTTATAGGCATGTATATTTCTTTTCAATTTTTCATTCCAAAAGTGCATGTTTATTTTTGTTACAACTAAAATAGTATTTATATGCATGCATATTTTTCTTTTGAAGGAAATAGGAAATTAACGGGACTATCAATTTGTTTTTGTTTCTTTTGGAAAGAAATATTCGCCCCCTACATAGCAACAAATCATAGCAACAAATGGAAACAACATCATGCAAATCACGGACATGGTGTAATTTTTATGTCTATTTAGGTCTCCAACAAAATAATAAATGGGATCCAAGGATGATTCTACAAATCCGGCCGGTGCGGGCTGATCCTTTGCCCGAAGGTGCGGGATCCAAGTCTGATCCTCTGCCGCGTCAGTACGAGGATCAGAAAATCGGCATCACCTTCTGCGCGCCAGACACGACAGGAGATCATGTCCCCTCGATGATCCTCCTGCGGCCAATTCCGTGTCGACACATCACGCATGCACGTCGGGACTGGATCTTCTACGGCGGCAGAATCAAACCTGGCGTCAAACCTAGCGCTGAATTAGGTTAGATTTTTACAAAGAAAAACATTAATGGGCATGTTGATTTTTATTTGGAAACAAACATTAATAGGCGTGTTAGTTTCTTTTGGAAAGAAGTCGCCCCCTAACCACTGCTGACTTGGACACTAGCCCACGGTGTGGCTTGAAAATAAACACGTCTCTTAAAAACAAAAATTAATCCAAAATACTTATAGATTCTCTTAGTGGTTAGCATTCCTTCATCAATCTGGACTATAATTGTTTTATCTATGATGCTAAAACAAAAGATCCACATGAACTACTCAATATGCACCTAAGCTGTCGATTCAACATATGTGTCTCTGCATAGTGTTTACCTACATTACGTTTTGATGGAGCTTCTGAGCCGCCAGCCAAAAAAGATTGCAAGTACTTGACTGCAGAGCTTGGCCAACACCCTAAGTTTAGTAAATAATTATTAATTAATTACTAAATTATTATTAAATAATACAAATGACACTAATCTAACATTCTTTGTGCCCTACCCACTCATCTACCCTCATACCGGTTAACAGATCATAATAAATTATAACGATTGGCATCAAAAAACTAATGTATTTCATAAATAACAATGCTCAAATAATACAACGCACCTCATGCTTCCAAGACATCCCTATACACAATGTTCTTTGTGCTTTTTCCGGTGGGATCAATGTTTGTGTTCTTTCTGGCAAGAACCCACGTAGTTGAACGTGAGATACCTCTAGATAGTGCCACATATAGTTGTCCATGTGCAAACACAGGCTCTGGAAGGTAGACACCTACGTTTGGGATCGTCTGCCCCTGTGCTTTGTTAATGGTCATGGCAAAGCTCAATCTGATGGGAAACTGTTTGCGCTTCAACTTGAAAGGAAGCGTCAGATCCTCAGAAGGAGACATTGGTATTCGTGGTATGAAGACCCTTGTTCCAGCATGTTGCCCGTTAACAATCTCAGCATCAATACCATTCCTCATGAGTCCTCTGACGATCAAACGGGTACCATTGCACAATCCATTGTGAGGGTCTAGATTTCGTAGCAAGATGACGAGACAGTTCCTTTTAATGGTAAGCTCATGAGCAGGCAACCCTTTAGGTGTTAAAGAATTCAGAAAATCCAAGGGATAACTATTCTATGTGTCATCGTCTACCTCGTCAAAGTTGTACACATGTTTATCACCCGAAAATCTATCAATCATAATTGCATTGACAACATCGACATGCTCATTCCTAGTTGAAAGGATAGCACGTTCGCGCATGTACGCTGCTGATCTGAAACAATACTACATTATAATACCATACATATATGAATAAAAACAATACGACCAAATATGGATGAGAAATACGATAAAATAGCTTCGCCTCGTCTCTTCACACCCCGACCACGTATGGCCGAAGTTAAATTTTGAGTATTGGTGACGTCTCCAAGCGGATTTCGACGGTCCATTGAACCTCAGACTGAAAGACCTGGTGATGTACCCTCGATGTACCTTCGATGATGAGTAGGTGATGAGGAATCCATCGAAGAACAATAAATTAATGGCCACATGAAAGGACAATGCAGCTCAAGATTGGGAGGTGGTAATGCAAACATCGAGGCCCAGCAACTGGAATCTGCAAACAAAGCCAAACTACGATCAGGAGAATAGCCGTATTGTACCTTGGTAAAGCAGGTATAGGACCTTGGTGATGACCTACAGATTGTCCTGAAGATATGAGAGACGATGATGTGCAGATGCGTGAGTAATATTATATAATAAAAACGCAAGATCAAATGCTAGTGGTAGTAAAAAAATGCGAGATCAAATGCTAGTGCTAGTAAAAAACGCAAGATCAAATGAACTCACGGATGGAGCACTTCTCACCATCGTCGATCCACGTGCGAGAGCAGCAATCCAGCTACGCACGAAGTCGAATCGAAGTAGAAGACGAAGAATAGTAGCAAACGAATGGGAATGGTTGGGCTCACGATAAGATAGACACATATATATACTAACTGTGTAGAAGAGTTATATTTGGTAATAGAAAACTTTCCATCAAATCGTCAACAACACCATATCCTCATCAACAATCAGTGGGTCAATTTAGGTACAAAATCAATCAATCAATGATTAATTATAGGGCCAGCGAGGCATAATTAGTACATGTCATATTTTCTTGTCTAGCATCTACATATTTGGTAATAGAAAACTTTCCATCAAATCCTCAACGACACCATATCCTCATCCACAATTAGTGGGTAAATTTAGGTACAAAATCAATCAATGATTGATTAATTGTAGGGTAAGCAATACATAATTAGTGCATGCCATATTTTCTTGTCTAGCATCTACATAATAGGAAGGACCGGAGACGGCTTAAAAAAGATGAGAGAAGGCAAAGCTAAAAAGGAAGGCAACAAAGGAGAGATCAGAGATCGTTGACAGAAACAAAATAGAAAAGGAAGGGAGGAAAGACCGGAAGCGAGGAATCTGCGTGGTAAAGCAAAAAAAGGAAGGCAACAAAGGAGTAAGAGGAAAGAAGAGGAAAGGCAGGTAAGACGCCGCACCTTGTTTTTCTCCCGAAACATCAGCGCTGATTCCCTCTTTCCTTGTTTGCACGTGGGTACGCAAGGCGGGTAAGCCTAAGCGCTTGGTGACAAAACATTTCAGTTTTGTGGAGAAACATTTTAGAAAGTGCAAAAATTTTCGTCGTACCCCCTTTTGTGGCCCCAAAACAGGTGGACCGGGCTGCCATGTGGGTCTCTTGTGAGAGGTGGGTATGTTTTTCGTTGGGTGAGAATTGACATCAATTTGCTCATCTCTTATAGTATTGATGTGGTACAAGATCAAAACAGCTACATATGTACTCCTTATGTAGGTGTACATCAAGTGGCTCAATTTTGAAGTGGGAGATTGAGAGTCAGAGCACCTCGTGTTCTAATACGTTGCTTTGGTCTGTTGGCACAAGAATTTCTGTCAATTTGTGATGTATCTATGGCTGCCTCTTTTCTATGACGCTGGTTCAGTTGCCGTGCATCGCCACGAAGTATTCTTTTGGGCTTGTTTGTTTCTATGATGCTGATTCTTCGAGGGTGCCGCTTCCGTCGCGTGCGGGGAGGACCCCTGGAACTCCGTCGCCACCGGCAGCACCACATTGGCCCTGCTCGACGCGCGCTAGGGGATCCGCGGTGTGATCCGCGGTCCTCGGCGCCGGCTTCGGCTCGTTCATCGAAGGCGCCCTCATCGTGTTCATCCGCACCTTCGTGGAAGCACCGCTGTGGCGTGATGAACAGCCGCCGGTGCCGCCGAAGGAGTGTCCTGCCGTCCAGCCGCCGGCTGGCCATGCACCGACGCCGGGCGGCTTCTTGGGGATCCCGCGCCAAACCATTGTGGTCCAGGCACTACTAGAAAACCGACCTTCTGTACCGGGTGGCAACCCACATTAGTGCCGGGTGGCCACCCGGTACAGCTAAGGTGGCACTAATGTGGGCGGCCACATTAGTGCCGAGTCGTGTGACCCGGTACTAATGTGGCCGCCCACATTAGTGCCGGTCCCTGTCACTAGCCGGTACAAATGTGGGCTCTAACACGGCTCGGTACTAATGTTTATTTTTTATTTTTTATTTTCTATTCAGTTTCTTTATTTCTAATCCCAATCGTATTTGTTTGGTATACGTATGTGTTTGGTATGCTTATCGTATGTGTTTGGTATACGTATACTAATCATAATGCGAAACGTATAGATTGCATACAACATATAATACATATATATAAGCATATTGTGCATATGGAAATACGATAAATATTTACAACGAATCAATTGTCAGAGAAGATTAAAGTTTGAATCCTTCTAAGCCCGTTTGCTTGAAGATCCTTCTCGTCGTTGTTGACTCCTAGTACTGACCCTAGAAGGAATTTCCTTCGGCTTCTCCTTCACCTTCTCCTTGTCTTTGTCCTTCTCCTTCTCCTTATCACTGTCGGCTTTCTCCTTCTCCTTCCTTCTCCTCCTCCTTCTCATTGTCAGCCTTCTCCTTCTCCTTCTCCTTCTCCTTGTCCTTCTCCTCCTCGTTGTTTTTCTGACCGGTTTCAATGCTAGGACCTGAAGTGGCGTCAATGGTCCTTGTGAACCTTCATGCACCGGAAAAAAACTCTCCCCCTGGATTGATCACCTCGTCTAGAAGAAATCCGCACAATTGTTCTTGAATTAGCCGGATTTTTTCCGTCTCGAGAAGTCCTTTCTTTATGCGCTCAATCTAGAGAAGTTATTAATTGCATAAGTATTATTAGTAGAATGAAGTATATAAAAATTAAGAACTAGGGATAAGTACACACCGATCGTTGGCGGCTTCCACCCAAGTAGTTACTTGCAACGGTATGCATGAACTCACATACGTAGTATGCACATAGATTGGTACCCTTCGGCTGCTTCATGCACTGCACATATGTGAAAACAAAGTTAATAAATATGTTTTGTTGTATTCAGAGAAGAAGTGACATGAGATCGACGAACAAAAAGACGTACCTCGACGTCATGGAGGTAAGTAAGTTTCTCTTTGAATTTCCCTTTGTGCTGGACGAAGAGCATATCCCATGCTAGGTTCAATTGTTCGAGGAGAGAAATATACCAGCCTTTATATCCGCCAATAGAGTCATAGACCCAGACGTGGCCCGTCTTTGGATAGATAACAAAGAGAATCCAGTGGAAGCTGCCATTACATATACAAGTATATAAGTATATTGTAATATTGAGTGTAATTCGGAAAATAAATAAATAGATATGTGAAACAGGTTGCTCACTGGCAGTTGTACGGCAAAAGTATCATAGTCTTGTCCTGTTGCCTGTCCAGAAACTTATACAAATGAATCACTGTATCTGTTGCCTGATCATCCACATTTGCCTCATTTATCTGCATAGGATCCATGAAGCCGACGTCCATGATTCCTTGCTTCCGGCAAGATTGCATCTCCATGCTGTATGATACAAATTAGAAGATCAGACATACGGTAGTAAGGCTACAGTGGTAATTTTAAGCTTATAGTAAAATAAAGACTTACAGCGTCCAACAAGACATTAATGTGTAGTCGAGTGCATCTTGATTGAATAGCATATGGAACTCTTCGAAAGGCACAAGGAAAGTGCTTGTACCTTGGAAAAAATGTTCCTCTCCAATTCTAACTTCGAGCATACGGGTCCCGTTTCTTGACTCTTCCATGTACCAATTGTGGAACTCGTACATTCTAGTTGGAAGATCGACCAACAATCGCTCCCACAGAAGCGGCTCACCATGCACATATCGACGTCTTTGTGCCCCTGGATGAATTTCTAACTCTTCAGTCACTAGAATTTGACCCGGTGTGAGTCCAACATCTGCACCAAATACAAGCAATTCCTAGTCCTTGCTTGAAATAACTTTGAGGGGCTAGACAGATTGCTTCGATTGGGTTCCTAGTTGTGCAACAGTTGACCCAACTTTCTGTTTCTTCTTGTTGATCTTGACTGCCGCGCGATCGTAGTCAGACAACGGAGGAGGCACTAGCACTCTCAATTTCTCTTTCTCCTTGCCTGCCAGGAAATGGTTAAATTTAACCATGTCAGTTTTTTTCTCAGGTGGAGGCTTCGGGCCATGAAAATGATCATGCACTTGTTTGGCCACTATCTCATCCAGTTCCTCCGAAGTCTTCTCGTAAGATTTTTTCTCTGGAGTCTTGACTATCTTCTACTTCTTTGGACGCGGAGGAGGAGGAGGAGGAGGTCTTCATTTCGAACCCTTACTCTTTCCAGGAGGAGTTGGACTCACGCTTGGATCCCTCTCACCTGCTGGATGTTCGGGACTGCTGCTGCATTCTCTTCTACCTAGCGAGTCTTGTGCTCCAGGCATGGCGGATCGTGCAGGAGATGATGCTTCCACAGGCTGTTGTGTTATCCTTATTTGATCCTTGGGCCACAAAATGCAATGGTGCACCGATTCTCCTAGAGTCTCTTCCCCATCAGGTCCTTCTTGTTCCAGTTCTAAGTCATCCTAAGAGTCAACCACTCGGTCGACAAAGACTTTGGCTAAATCGGCAGTTATACTTGTAAGGGGGTACTCCATAAATGTTTCCCCTAGTGTCGGTACCGCAGCAATACCGTAAGCCACCACAAGCATCTTTTTTCTTACTTTAGTCAGAAGTTCACATGTGGACCTCACAGAGATGTCATCCACGGGGTAGTGGGGTCGTCACTCCTCGACAACAGGGGCGCCTACATCCGTGGCCGCTGGGGCTGCTTCCGTGGAAGCGACGTTGCTCTTACGCTTACTAGATGGGCTCATTTCATCATGAGGCCCTGATGCTACAGGTGCTTGCTGACTTGTTGAGTGCTTGCTAAGAGCGAGCGCCACACGTTGATCAATGACTTCAGCCATTTTCGCCTCATACATACTGACGCGCTGTTGTAGATCTCGTATCTCTCGTGCTTGTTGGTCCTTAGTTCTTTTGCGACTTCTATACAAATCAATGTGCTGCAGGAATGCTTCTTTCCATGGTATGACACCCTTGCCTCTGCAACGTCCACCGTGTTCTTTGGTACCTAGTGCCATAGTAAGCTCGTCATTCTCTCAATCAGGCACGAAAGATCCTTCCGTTGTACACCTAATTAAATCAATAAGCCTTCCAGCTGTCTCTCTTAATTGATCGCTCGGCAGTAATGTTCCATCTTCTGGTTTCAGTTTGCCACCATGTGCAAAATAGTAATGCTTTGCTCGCTCGGGCCAATCTAGAGTTGTCGGTATGATTCCTTTAGCCATTATATCTTGTTCATTCTGATCCCATTTGGGAATGGCCTTCTTGTAACCTCCCGGTCCGAGCTTGTGAAATTCTCTCTTCTTCCTGGCGTTGGCAGTGTTGGTTTCTGTCAACTTCTTGACCTCTGTCGATTCCTTGTGTTGCACAAAGACATCCCAGTGATCTCTTAACTTGGCCAATCCCTTCTTCGTGAAGTCCGGTGTATGCCCAGTCTTGATGTACTCTGCGGACAGATGCTTCTTGTACGACTGAAAGGCATTTGCAGCCTTTTGCATCGCCCAATATCTGATGTTAGCCAAGTTTGCTTCATCTGGGAATGTAAAGTGTTCTGTGATCTGCTCCCATATCATGTCCTTGTCTGTGTCCGCAACCACATCTCCCCGCACCTCTGGTGCCTCATCATCCCCATCTTCGTAATCGGGAGCATCAGAAGCTCTCCAATACGGAATGCTTATTGGGATGTTATCCCTGACAATAAAACCAATGTGGTTGACCAATTTCGTCACATTTTCTTCTGGAGCAAGTGGTCTCCCTGATTCAGCGACTTCTGTGATGATGAAACGACCCTCTAGCTTCTTCTTTGGGTCGCGTTTCCTTTTAGACTTTTTCCTGCTCTTGCTCGAAGAAGGAACCTGGAAAATGGATAAACTATTATTAATATTTGAGAAGTCGTGAACGATGTCAAATCTTGAAAGTCATCATCCATATTATACCTCCTCTTGTTGTGTCTCGTTGCTTTCATGGGCAACTGGTTGCTGATCTTCTTGCTCTTGTTCCCCATCACCCGCGGGGATGTTGAGCAAGCTATCAGCCTCCCTTCGAGCGGCCTCGTCATTGTTTTCATTTTGAGCGATCATATCCATTAAGATTCGCTCCTGTTTTTCGAACTCATCCTCATTTGGATCCATCTCGTAACTATAATAATTAGACAAGAATAAAGGTGACATGAAATAACTATTTGAAATAATGATTACAAATAATTATTTGAAATAATGACTACAAATAATTCGGGCGGGAGCGTGTCGGGAGCGAGTCGTGCGAGCGAGCGAGTTGGGCGAGTCGTGTGAGCGAGCGAGTCGGGAGTGAGTCGTGCGAGCGAGCGAGTCGAGCGCGAGCGTGTCATGTGGGAGCGTGTCGGGAGCGAGTCGTGCAAGCGAGCAAGTCGGGCACGAGCGTGTCGGGCGGGAGCGTGTCAGGAGTGAGTCGTGTGAGCGAGCGAGTCGGGCGCGAGCGTGTCGAGCGAGAGCATGTGGGGAGCGAGTCGTGCGAGCGAGCGTGTCGGGCGCGAGCATGTCGGGCGGGAGCGTGTCGGCTAATCTAAATTCAAATACATATGCATTTCATCTATATTCAAATCTATATTCTAATCTAAATTCAAATGTCCATAAATACACATTTAAATGTTCATAAATACCAATTTTAATGTCCATAAATACACATTTAAATGTCCATAAATACACATTTACATCCACATATGCATAACATTTACATCCACATATATAAATCTAAATATTAATCTAAATCTAAATCTATTTATTAATCTAAATCTAATAATTAATCTAAATATTAATCTAAATATAATAATTAATCTATATCTAATTATAATTCTTAAAAAAAGGGGGGGGGCTGACGTCAGTCACCACGGGGCTAACGTCAGCCCCCAAAACAGGGGATGACGTGGCGCGGTGTACCTGCACGGGCGGCGCACGGCGGGGGATCGGGACGGCGGCGTGGGCGAGGTCAACGGCGGCGACGGCGGGGTCAACGGGGTCGACGGCGGCGACGGTGTGGTCGACGGCGGGGTCGACGGCGCCCGGGGTCGATGGCGGGGTCGACGGGGTCGACGGCAGCGACCGCGGGGTCGACAGCGGGGTCGACGGCGCGCGGCGACGCGGCAGTGCGGCAGCGCGGCGGTGCAGCGGCGTGTGGAAGGGAGGTAGCGCGGCGGTGCAGGGCGCGGGGAAGAAGAAGAGGGAGGCGGCGCGGCGGGCGGAGAACTACTAAGTGTTGGGGGAGGGCCGCGGCTATATACCTCTCCACATTAGTACCGGTGCTCAACTAGCCCCGGTACTAACGTGGACATTAGTACCGGACCTAGATGAGCCCCGGTACTAATGTGCCTTTTCATTTCGCGCCAGATGGAGAAGCACATTAGTACCGGGGCCAAACTAGGACCGGTACAGATGTTCTTTTGTTTATTTTCATTTTCCTTTTGCTTTTCTTTTCCTTTTAAATACCCAAATCTATTTGAATTTGCTCTTAAATTTATTATAAATCATATTAAATACGGTGAAATGGCAGATTAAATCCTATTGTGCTTAACTTAGATATATACTGTGGAATGTGAACTTAGATCTCAAACTTGTGAAATCTATTAATTTAACTTAGTAATAAGTTATTTTGTTCAAAACTCTTATGTTCACTTTAAAAATCGAACATGAATATTTTTTTGCCATGCAAAAATTTACATTCGTAAGACTTGTCATGTTATTAACATGTATATCTCGATTTAGTTTTGCTCGTGTATTATTTTACGTTAAATTATTTATTTTATACCCGACGATGCATAGAAAATTAAAATAATTAATTTTGATTCAAAGAAATACAAGTTCCTGTTACTGAGTCATAGGTACATATTACATGACCATAAATTTAAAAAAAACTTGTTACACATCATCATTTAACGGAACGTGCGTAACCTTCCTCTTCACGAATGTTCCTTGGTTGTGATCGCGACGTAAGTACGGAGCGTCCTCTTGGGCTAACAGAAGGCTTGGGTCAACCTTGACTGAAAAAGGAGGAAGATCATCATCGAACTGATCATAATCTTCCGAAATGTCAGTCTTGTCCTCAACTCCAACGATTTTTCTTTTTCCTGGTAGAACAATGTGACGCTTCGGCTCATCAACATTCGACTTATTATCGACACCCTTCTTTATCGGTGGTTTGCTTGACATGTCTTTAACGTAGAAAACTTGACTCACATCATTGGCTAAGACGAATGGTTCGGCTTTGTACCCAATCTTGTTGAGATCCACTATTCTCATTCCACAGTTGTCTGTCGTTAAACCTCCTTTATTGTTGACCCACTGGCACTTGAAAAGAGGGATTTTTAGAGGTCCATAGTCCAATTCTCATATCTCCTCAATGACACCAAAGTATGTTTCTGTGTTCCCTTCGTCGTCTGTTATTGCATCTATACAGACACCGCTGTTTTGGTTTGTGCTCTTTTGGTCTTGGGCTCTCGTATAGAATGTGTACCCATTTATCTAGTATCCTTGGAATGTATCTACTGAGATAGATGGGCTCCTAGCCAACCACCGTAGTTGCTCATGAACAGTTTTATCACCTCTTATTTTCTGCCAAAACCAAGACGCGAAAGTATCAATGTGCTTACGTGTCATCCAAGCTTCTGTCTTCCCTATATTTGAGGCCCGAACAATGAACTTGTGCTCCTCCAAGTATGGAGACACAAGGGATGATTGTTTCAGGACAGTGTAATGTGCTTTATCGTATAACTCTGCATCCATGTCCATCCGAGCTTTCTTCCCTAGTGTGCCCTTTCCTCTGTGTCTCCCCTCATGGCGTGATACAGGTAGTCCAATCGGAGACATGTCATCAATAAAGTCGACACAAAACTCTATCACCTCCTCCGTAGCATATCCCTTTGCGATGCGTCCTTCAGGACGAGCGCGATTGTGGACATACTTCTTAAAAACAGACATCAACCTCTCAAAAGGGAACATATTGCTGCTTTGGACCTTGGATGATTATTGGCATCATAATGAACTTCCGCTTCAGGCACAACCAACCTGGAAGGTTGAACATGCATAAGGTCACAGGCCAAGTGCTATGACCGCTACTAAACTCACCGAATGGATTGAATCTATCCGTACTTAAACCGAACCGAATGTTCCTTACTTCCCCTGCAAAGTCTACAAATTATTTGTCAATTAATCTCCACTGTGACCCGTCACCGGGGTGGCTTTGCATTCTTTTTTGTGCTAACTCATCAACTTTGCATTGGCCGCGCACCTGAATAAATGCTTCAGTCGTGGTATCACTGAAAAATATCACATTACCTTCGCAGGAATTTTCTTTTTCTTACCCCCCTCAACTTCATCACCCTCATTGCGTGGGATCTTATAACGCTTCGCTTCGCACACAGGACAAGCCTCCAATTTCTCATTATCGTCACCTCAGTAGAGGATACAATCATTAGGGCATGCATGTATCTTTTGTACCTCCAAATCCAGAGGACAAACAACCCTTTTAGCTTCGTACGTTGACGCTGGCAATTCGTTTCCCTCGGGAAGCATATCCTTTACGATCTGCATCAAATCATCGAAGCCCTTGTCTGAAAGTCCATGTCTAGCATTCCATTGCAGCATTTCCACTGTGCTACCCAACTTCTTCTGCCTCTCTTTGCAACCTGGGTACAACAGTTTCTTGTGATCTTCCAACATACGCTCAAACTTCGTGGACCCCTTCACATTTTCGCAATCTTTCTTTTCACCGCGTAACATCTCACCCAGTTCGTCGAGAGGCTCATCGACCGGAGCAGCTCCTTGAGTGTCGCCCATGTAATCCTCTCCCATTGGATCATCTGCAAAGGCACCTTCTTGAGTCCAATCTGGAATCTGATCATCTTCTTCTTCATCGTCTTCCATTATGACCCCCTTTCCCCATGCTTTGTCCAAACAAAATAATTTGGCATGAATCCCCATTTGTATAGGTGGTCGTGAAGACTCTTTATCGATGAGTAATCCTTCAGATTATAGCACTTTTTGCATGGACAAATAATGAAACCAGACGGGGGTTTGTTTGCTTCTGCCACATCTAGAAATTCACGCAACCCATTAATGTATTCCATGGAGATTCTCTTGTCGGAGTACATCCATTGCCGATTCATCTACAAAGTATCACAAAAAAATCTTAAAGTGTTCATATCCAACCCACAATACACAATACGACAAACTTAAATGACCGCCTTATAGAAACTTAAAGTGCGACATATATATGAAAAATTAATTAAAATCTATGCTAATTAACCGATGTTTCATATTTCCAGAAGAGTAACTGTAGACAAATTTCTAATATTTCTAAACTAACTCTAGCATTTCTAGTATTTCTAAAAGTATCATTTCTAAAATATTATTTAACAGAAGAATTAATTTTATCATTTCTAAAATATTATTTAATGCTAGTTTAATTTGAAAAGTAAATCATATGTTCAAATAGATAAAACTAAATAAATTCTACCATCACATACAACATCTCATCCAACTAACCTCTACAACATTATAATTGAATATAGACATAAATGCATGGAAATAAGAAAAAATCTCCATCTTTAGCTCATTTTAAATATCACAAAATACTCCTATTTGAACCATTAAAACTCAAAATAAGTTGCTTATATCGAGGGAGGATGAAGTAACTAACCTCTACACCACTTCAATAGGTGAAATCGTCGAGGAATCGTCGTAAATCCGGCAAAACCTCCTCTAGGGCGCCATGGAGATGGGGAAGCTCGAGTTGGTAGGAGTGAGTGAGTGACTCGGGCAGAGGAAGAAGAAGACTGACATTTTTATACGCGGGGAGATTAGTACCGGGCCGTGGCTGGCGTCGGTACTAATGTGAGCCGCTCCCCATCCGTACCGGTCCGTGGCTGGCGCCGGTACTGATGTGGCCCACATCAGTACCGGTCCGTGGCTGGAGCCGGTACTGATGTGGCAGCTCCACATTAGTGCCGGGGCTGGCCACTGCCCGGCACTAATGCGCCACATCAGTACCAGCTCCAACCACGGACCGGTACTGATGTGGCTCTCTGGGGGCGCGTCGGGGCCCCCCCTTCCCACCCGGTACAGATGTGGACATCAGTACGAGGGGCAAAAAACTCGGTACTGATGTCCAGGACGGAAGCCCCTTTTCTAGTAGTGAGGAGATCGCTGTCGACGACCTACCCTCTCGTTCTGGCGCCAACTTAATTAGTTGGTTATTAATTACTGATTTACTGTGTATCAAGAATAGGAGTACACCAGCTTTGAATATTCATCCAAATGAAAAATTTACAACGGAAGAGGAAGAATTGCTGCAATCGTGCTCGAGGAACAAGAGATCGTGACTTCAGAAAGGCCTTCACCTCGTAATCCCGTATAGTATAGTCATAGGTCGTCAAATTTTAACGTGTATGTTTGCATGTGTTTTCATCAAACCGAGTTGTGTTTTCTTCCCGGTAGGGTAAATAGATTGAATATCTTGTAAATAGATTGAATATCTGCTTTATGTGTGCTCAACGTGCGGATGCAGTCAAAGAAGCTAGGGAGGCTTATTTGCTCATCTTTCTTCTCCTCTTTCTCTTCTTTCTCCTCTCTTCTTCCTACACTCCATCCATATATAGTTTAAAAAAAGAGAGGAGAGGACTTAGGTGAGATCCATTGGCTCACATATAGGGGGGAGAGGAGGCTAAAGCCCGGGGACATCTAATTTGCGGGCGCCCGGTAGAATCGTTTGGTCCGGTCGATTTCCGACCAGCGCACGTGGCCTAGCGCGCGCAGCCCATCGTCCAAGCCACGGTCGCGTAGTCCTCGCACCATCCGACACGTCTGACAGTATGTTTAAAAAATAATATAAGAAAGAAATTTGAAAGAAAACTTTAAACAAATAATTGTGCGAAAAAGTTTTCAAAACAAAAACTTTTGACAAAATTTTGAAGCAAAAACTTGAGGAAAATTTCCAGAAACAAAAATAAAGCAGAAACTTTGAAAACAAAATTTAGAAGAAAACAATTCTGAAAAAATTGTGAACAAAAATTTTAAAACCCAAAAATTTCGAGAAAAACTTTGGTGAACAAAAATTTATCGACATTTGTAAAAGAAAAGAACGCTCTGGCCAGCCGGTCGCCGGGCCGACGCCGCTCCTCGTCACGTCAGCATTGCTGGAGAAGCTGCTCGCCCGTGCGGCCGCTCCCCGTCGCGGCCGTGGCATGCTCGCGGCATGCTGCTAGAGGAGACGCTCCTGCCCGCGCCGCCGCTTCCTACCGAGGCCATCGGGGGAGGTCCTCTCTGTCGTCTCGTGATCTTTTTTAAGATGTGCATAGCACGCTTTTCATTAAGAGGAGAGAGTTATTCAAAACACAACTTTAGAGCAACTCCAACAGCTATTGTATAATCTTAGCTAAATTTAAAGTTTTTGTAGGATTCTAAAAAAAATAGAAAACTTCGTTAATGATGGGTTTTCCAACAGCCTCTTCAATTCTTCTCTCCATATCTGAACTGTGGGGTCCACATCCTACTTTTTTCCCCTTCACCGGTCACCAGCTGCGTGGCTTCACGCAGGGGCTCGCTGGCGCCAGCATCTGCAGCAACCCCGTGCGAGCAGTCGGCGCCTCCTCCGCGGCATCCCCGTGTGGGCGGCCGATGCGTCCTTCCCGAGTCCGCGGCAGCCTGGTGCGTCTCGGAGTCATCCTCCTCCACCTTCCCGCGCGCGTGGGCGGCTGGCGCGTCCTCCCCGGCGGCCGACGGTGTCCTCCTCCAAATCTCCACCTCCAGCTCCCGCTGCGCCTCCACCTCCCTGCATCGCAGGCGGCCGGCGCAAACTCCTCGGTAGCCCCGCACGGCCGGCCGACGCGTCCTCCTTGGCAGCTCGGCGGCGTCGCCCTCTACCTTCCCGCGGCAGGGCCGAGCGAGCGAGTCACACCCGCGAAGGTGGGAGGGTGGGACCATGCGTAGGAGCCGCGGATTGTGAGCGAACCCGCTCGGGAAAAATTGCTAGCGGCTGCCGAGGGATACCGAGCCAGATGGACTAGCTAGTTGGATAAAGAGTCCGTTGGATTGAGTTTTTACCTATCTTCTTTATTTTTTAGCTAATATAATAGATTTAGGGAGTCTCTTGGAGTTGCTCTTAGAAGAACATCTAAAGTGGAGAGTTACAAGATTGAAAACCCTCCCGTGCTGCCATCGGGCATCGAGCTCCGCAGCTGCCGGCACTCCGGCATCTTGGGCCGGCAAAAGAGGAAAGAGAAAAAGAGAAGAGGGAGGACCGAGTCACCCGAGAGAGTGGTGACCGTGAATTTTTTAAATGTATTTTTTTCATGATTTTCCAAAAATAAATGCTCAATTTCAAAATTATCAAAAATAGCCTCCACCCGCCATTTAACATCCAACCGTCACTGAAAAAGGTAGTTGTTGTAGCATCCAGATCTTAGTTTTCGGTATCTATAGTTGTCCAAAAAGCTCGCGGCACGATGGCCCGTCCGAAAGCCCGTCATTTTAGCTCGGCCCGAGCACAGCCCGGCCTGACACTCAGGCCGGGCGTGGGATGCCACCTCGGCACGTCGGGCGGCCCGGCCCGGCCCGAAAAAATCCCACCCCCTATAAAAAAGAATCGAACTGCTCCCCAAACCCTAATTCCGACACGCCGCCGCCTCCCGAGTCCCGCACAAGCGCACACCTCTCCCCTGAGACCCCTACGCGGCGACGCCTGACCCTCGGCCTCTCCCTCTCTCTCCCAGTTTCCCCGTGACGCAACCCCCGCGTGGGGAGCGGCAGAACCGCTCACCGCTGCCGCCGCCTGCTGCTCGCCCCTCAGGCCCTCCATTCCGCCGACGCCGGTACCCTCCCCGAGATCCACTCATCGTCCATCGAGCAGTGACAGCAACGCTGCACCTGCTCCTGTGCGCTACCCGTCGGCTCGCGCGGGGAACAACGACACTTGGGGCCAGGCAAAGCTAGAGCTGCGGGCCTGCGGCCTGTGGCGCGACGGGGGTGGCATGGGAAGGTTGAGCAGCGGCGGCGTCCGTCCAGGCATCAAATCCAGGGAGTGGTGCGGGCTTCGGGTCGCCCGCAAGCGCGCGTTGGGCCGTGCTATTTCGGGCTGGCCCGGCACGAAAGAGGCCCGTGCCTGGGCCGGTGCTGCAGCCCGTGCGCTGTCCCGGCCCAGTACGATGACGACCGGGCCAAGGCGAGCCCGTGCCAGGTAGGGATGGTAGTCAGACCTATGGGTGCGGTGCCCACGGGTTTCACACCCGATGAGTGCGGGTGTAGGTGTAAAATTTCACCCATGGATCTACACCCGACCCGACCCGTATTAAGTGGGTGTGGGTGCGGGTGCGGATTTTAACCCGTGGGTGACCCATAGGGCCCGAAATAATAATGCATCTTCTAAGTACTAAACATATTGGATAGATTTATGATGATTGATGTTGTAATCAAAGTTTTAAATAGCGGGCTATGGCCAATAGCGGCACCATTTTCTCAGCAGCTATGAGGCTATAGCGTAGCTATGGCAAATAGCGGTTTTACATAAATGATGCACAAAATATGCTTCTCAAGATATTTGGTGAACATAAATATACTTCAACAATACAAAATATGCTTCTCAAGATATTTGGTGAACATAAATATACTTCAACAATACGTAACTTAACAGAATGTGTTTCCAGAACAATTTTAAATGCTTAAATCTGAATCGAATGAACATGTCTGTCTGGGACTGATTATGGGACATCTTGAGATCGTTGTGGTGCTCTTCAGCGGAGGCTTCAGGCTTGGCTGCTTGCCTGCTTGAGAACCTGCACTGCTCGCTAATGCTCGCTGAGCAGCCGTTGCTGCTGTTGTGGAGGAACGGGAGAGGAGGATGCGGCGGGCAGCCGGGCGCAAGCGGAGCAGGGCGCTGCCGCGTCGTCGCAATGGAGCACAGCGGCTGCTGGACGCCGTAGCTACTGCACCAGAGCAAAGTGTCATGAACTATATCTAGTGGGCCGGCCTGCGAGCCGTGATCTGGGCTTCAGCCCATGTAAGCCATTTGGCCGGTGGGCCTTACAACACTATGTAACCAGACAAGCCCGTGGGGCAGGGCAACGATGATGAACTAAACCTAAACACTCTCTCCTCCCGACTTCCACTCGTCTTCCTCCCTCAGCCGAGGCGGCGCCGCCGTCCTCCTTCCTGCCGTGCGTGACGCCGGCAACCCTTACCGTCGCCGGAGCGTGACATTTGGTATCAGAGCCGAGCGCCGGCACCTCGCCGTGCATCGGTCTGTGCCCTTGCCACAGCCGCAGAACCCTAATCCCCGCCACCGCCACCGCGAAAACCCTCCGCCGTTCAAGCCTCAAACCCTGGCGCCGCCGCAAAACAACCCCAACACTGCCACCAACTCCTCCTCCGCAGCCGCTCCTACCGCCACCACCGCCAGCACCTCCACCACCATCGTGCCCATCCATCCACAAACACCACCACACAACACCGATCAACAGCAGCCTTGCCAATCCCCCCAATTCCTTATCCAAACCCGTCTCAAACTGAAGAAAGGGAGGCCCCCAACCCTAACCACTAGGATGGCGTCCGTGGAGGAGCAGATCAAGCAGCTGGCGGCCGATGTCAAGATGATCGGCGTTGAACAAGTGAAGAGCACCTTGCATCTCAAGGAACTGGTGTTGTGGAAGAACACCGCCGGGCGAACGGCCACCGATCTGCAAGCATCGATCGACGATCTCACATCGCGCATCCAGGCGTTGGAAGCCAACATCCTCAAGGCTCTGCCTCTGGTCCCGCCGCGCGAGGAAGAGGGACGGGCCAACGGCCACGGCGTCGATACAAGTCAGCAGGGTGGGGAATTCAAGGGGAAATCCCTAGATTCCACCCTGCTCAAGGGTGCGTATTCAATTCTCAAACCCACCCTCCCCGCTTATGATTTCCCTGAGCCTAGCACGCGGAATCAGTCTTCCCAATCCCCAAATTACAGTGCTCCTAGGGAATTTAAGCTGCCTAAATTAGACTTTCCTAAGTTTCATGGAGAACACCCTAGGGTCTGGAAGGAAAAGTGTGAGAAGTACTTCACCACGTATAACATACCTGTGCATACCTGGGTTCCTTTTGCCACTATTAACTTTAGGGGAAATGCTGAATTATGGTTGCAAACCTATGAGGCACAGCATGCTATAAGTAACTGGCCTGAATTATGTGTAGCAGTAGAACACAAGTTTGGTCAGGACTTGTATAGCAATTACATGAGATGAGAGATCTGCTGTCCATAAGGCAAACTGAGGATGTCTTAGAATATGCTGGTCGATTTGAAACTGCTAAGCATAGAGTCTTAGTTCATAACAAGGAGATAGGGGAGGTTTTCTTTGTTCAAAAGTTTCTGGATGGCTTGAAATACCAAATCAGCAATGCTATAACCCTGCACAAACCTAGAACAGTTGATGCTGCGTTATCACTTGCTCTCATGCAGGAGGATACAGCAGGAGTTCGAGAATACAGCAGGAGTGCTGTCAAGACCAATGTACCTGGGAATCAGGGGGCTTCCACAACACCCTCTGTACTGGGTGCTCCTCCAAGCACTGACAAGAGCAAAGAAGAGAAGCAGAGGCTCAGATGGGACAACAAATTTGAGTCTCTAAGGGCAAAAAGAAGAGCTGCAGGATTATGTATGAAATGTGGGGACCCTTACAGTCCTCAACACAGATGCCCCAAACAACTGGGTCTACATGTGGTTGAAGAACTCATGGAGTTGTTCCAGAATGAAGAACCTGATGACCAAGGCAATGATTCCATCAGTGGTGACAGTGATACAGAGTTATTATCCCTATCTGCATTTGCAACTGATGGCACTCAAGGCAAGAAAACCATAAGAATACAAGGCCTCCTGCACAACAAGGAACTGCTGATACTTGTGGATTCTGGTAGTTCAGGAACTTTCATCAGTGAAGCTATGGTGCAAGAGCTCAAGATGCGTACAGTTGGCACCACCAGTACAACAGTGGCATTGGCTGATGGCAGCAAGATTCAGTGTAACAAGTTGGTCCAAGATGTGACTTGGCGGGCACAAGGGAACACATTCTCTGTGGAAGCAAAGGTCATCACATTGGGAACTTATGACATGATCCTAGGCATGGACTGGCTTGAAAAACATAGCCCCATGTGGGTGGACTGGAGAAGGAAGAGGATGATATTCAATTATAAAGGGAAGAGGATAGTATTGACTGGGGTCAAGGATAACTTAACCCACTGCAAGAAAGTTACTATCAAGAAACTCAAAGGGCTGATCAGAAAGAAAAGTGTGGCTCAACTGGTGCAGCTAGCTCCTAGACTAACCACTCTGGCAGTTAACAGCATTACCCCATCACCTGTGGACAAGATCCTGGAGGAATTCTCTGATGTCTTCCAAGATCCCAAGGGATTACCCCCACAACGGAGTTGTGACCATGCAATTCCATTAATACCTGGGGCAGCTCCTGTCAACATTAAGCCATATAGATACTCTCCAGCTCAGAAGGACGAAATTGAGAAACAACTCAAAGAAATGCTGCAGCAAGGCATCATCAAACCCAGCAACAGCCCATTTGCTTCACCAGTCTTGCTAGTCAAGAAAAAAGATGGAACATGGCGGTTCTGTGTTGATTACAGACACCTCAACAATATCACTATGAAGAACAAGTATCCACTGCCAATTGTGGATGAGTTATTAGATGAGCTGCATGGCTCTAAATGGTTCACCAAGCTAGACTTGAGATCTGGATACCATCAGATCAGATTGTTGGGCATGGATGAGTACAAGACAGCATTCAGAACACACAATGGCCACTGGGAGTTCAGGGTGATGCCTTTTGGACTGACAAATGCACCAGCAACTTTCCAGGCAATCGTGAATGACATCTTTGCTCCATTGCTCAGGAAGCATGTCCTTGTGTTTGTAGATGACATCCTAATATACAGCAAGTCCCTGGAAGAACACAAGCAACACTTACAAGATGTGCTTTCCATCCTCAGGAAGCACTAACTGCTGGTTAAGAGATCCAAATGTTCATTTGCCCAGCCTAAGTTGGAGTATCTGGGGCACATCATTAGTGCTCAAGGAGTGGCTACAGATCCAGAGAAGGTGCAAGCAGTCCAAGATTGGCCAATACCCACAGATATTAAATCCCTCAGAGGATTTTTAGGGCTATATGGCTATTACAGAAAGTTCATCAGAAACTATGGACCTATCAGCAAGCCACTGTCTGATATGTTAAAGAAAGGAGCAGTTTTCACTTGGACTACACAGCTGCAACAGTCCTTCCAAGCACTGAAGCAAGCCCTCACTTCTGCCCCTGTCTAGGCACTACCAGACTTCTCCAAAGGCTTTACATTAGAAACTGATGCTTCTGGGACTGGCATTGGAGCTATACTTATGCAAGCAGCACATCCCATTGCATATCTCAGTAAGGCATTGGGACCACAGGCTCAGGCCATGTCAACATATGAAAAGGAATGTTTGGCACTGCTTATGGCAGTGGACAAATGGAAGTCATACCTACAGCACAAAGAGTTCACCATCCTGACAGATCACAGGAGTTTGACTCACCTGGTTGAACAAAAGTTAACACAGGGACTTCAGCACAAAGCCTTCATCAAACTGATGGGTCTGCAGTACAGAATCCAGTACAAGAAGGGAAGGGACAATGGAGCAGCAGATGCACTCTCCAGACAAGCACCATCACCACACACAGAAGTGATTGCAATATCAACTGTAGTGCCAAAATGGTTAGAGACAGTGGCAGAAGGATATTTGGAGGATGAAGAGAGCAAAGCCCTGTTGCAGAAGCTGAGTGTGTCAGGAACTAATAGCAAAGGATACTCCCTCACTGATGGAATCATCAGATATAAGGGGAGAATTTGGCTAGGCAAGCATGAGGCAGCACACAATGCAGTCTTACTAGCCCTTCACTCTAATGGAATTGGAGGACATAGTGGTATTACAACTACATACCACAAGATCAAGCAACTTTTTGCATGGCCCAACATGAAAGAGGACATCAGGAAATACATCAACAACTGTGAAGTGTGCATGAAAGCCAAGCCAGAATATATCAAATGCCCAGGGCTGCTGCAACCTTTTCCCCCACCACCATCATCTTGGCACACCATTAGTCTGGATTTCATAGAAGGCTTGCCCAAGTCCAAACATGCTAACACTATACTGGTAATCATTGACAAATTTTCCAAGTATGCTCATTTTCTGCCCTTAGCTCATCCTTACACAGCGGCCTCAGTAGCTCAAGTGTTTATGGACAATGTTTACAAATTGCATGGCATGCCACAGTGCATTATATCTGATAGAGACAGTGTCTTCACAAGCAACTTATGGCAGGAACTGTTCAAGTTGGCTGACACAACTCTAAATATGAGCTCCAGTTATCACCCTCAAACAGATGGGCAAACAAAACGCCTGAATCAATGCCTTGAAACATATCTCAGGTGCATGATCCAGGCCTGTCCTCATAAATGGGTTTCTTGGCTGTCATTAGCGGAGTTCTGGTATAACACTACTTACCATTCAGCTTTGGGCAAATAGCCATTTGAAGTCTTGTATGGCTATCCTCCTAAGCATTTTGGCATCACCACTGAAACACACTGTCAAGTACCTGAGCTAGATACATGGTTAAAGGACAGAGCAGCTATGCATCAAGTCATTCAGCACAACCTGGAATGAGCACAGAACAGGATGAAGGTGCAGGCTGATAAATACAGATCAGAAAGGAGTTTTGTTGTAGGAGATTGGGTGTATGTCAAGCTGCAACCCTATGTGCAAATGTCAGTAGCTCGAAGATCCAACAACAAACTGAGCTACAAGTACCTTGGGCCATACCTGATACTGCAGAAAGTGGGTGAAGTAGCCTATAAACTACAACTGCCACAAGCAAGCCAAATCCACCCAGTCATCCATGTGTCTCAGTTGAAGAAGGCATTACCACCAGTCACCGAGGTAAGCGCTGATGATGAATTAGCTTGTCTATATACTACATCTGTCCCTCGCCCTGTTGAATTCATATCCAGGAAGGCCGCCAAACTGGGAAACCGCCTGGTGCATCAAGTGCAAGTTAAGTGGTCTGACCTACCAGCAACATGGAAGACCTGGGAGAATCTGCACGCTCTGATCGCCAGGTACCCTGAATGCAACACCATGAGCAGTGGCTGAGCTCCATGCTGGTACAACTCGAGGACAAGTTGTTTCTTAAGGGGAGGGGGATGTCATGAACTATATCTAGTGGGCCGGCCTGTGAGCCGTGATCTGGGCTTCAGCCCATGTAAGAGCCATTTGGCCGGTGGGCCTTACAACACTATGTAACCAGACAAGCCCGTGGGGCAAGGCAACGATGATGAACTAAACCTAAACACTCTCTCCTCCTGACTTCCACTCGTCTTCCTCCCTCAGCCGAGGCGGCGCCGCCGTCCTCCTTCCTGCCGTGCGTGACGCCGGCAACCCTTACCGTCGCCGGAGCGTGACACAAAGCGATGAGCCATGGGTTATACTGTTTGTTTTGGGCCTATGTGGGCTGCAAATTTGAGTATGTGCTTTGAAATTTTGGTCCATCGCACAAAATGGCAGCAATACGCTATAGCAGACCGCTAGGCTAATTGGATTTAGCGCCGCTAACCAGCGATTTAGCGGCCGTAGCTGCCATAGCGGCACAATTTTAGTTGATGTTATTTCTTCAGTGGTAGGCAGGAGCAGTCCCAAGATTTGTAATGTGGGTATTCAAAATTTCAAATAAAAAAATTATATAACAAATAGATTGTATAACTTAGAGTTGAACATTATAACTTTATAAGATCATAATTTCAAAGTGTTCAACATATATACAAATATTTTGACAAAAAATAATGCCATTTTAAACGGTAGTAGAAGGCTACTTTTGAATTTTTTTTTGAAAAATCATGAAAAAATATATTAAAAAAATATTCATGAACCGTGAACGAGAGGGTACTGAAGTGATAAGATTTGCACCGAGGGCCACTATGTGGTGTGAGAAGGAGGCAACGAGCCAGTGACCGTGCGGGATGAAACTTCCGGGTCATTGTAATCTCAATATTGCGCTAAAGCCCCCTTGCCCTCTCACTGTAGATCCACCCTGGCTATGGCACCCCCTCTTAATGACATACTTCGTATGATGTTACGGTCAGGAATGACGAGCCTTCCTACAATTAGCATTGCACATTAATTACTTTGTGGTATGTGGTTCTCAAGCACCAATGTGTCCTTATTGTATAACTATGCTATTTCCATCGCAACCGTGGCGATCCCTTTAGTCTAAGGGAAGATACACTTGACCAAAGCTAAACAATCTTTGCGAACCTAAGAGCTTGGTATATTGTCGAGAAAAACAATTATAAGATTTGTGTAGTTTTTTTTGTTGCTTTCAGCTCATCTAAGCTTAGATAAGCTATTAAAATTCTTTGTGATGGAATCTACCCACCTAAATTTAAGTTCTCGACTCACAAGTACTCATATTTTTCTGTTTATTTCATATTTTACTTGATGTTATTTCTTCAGTGGTAGGTAGGAGTAGTCCCAAGATTTGTAATGTGGGTATTCCAAATTTCAAATAAAAAAAATATAACAAATAGATTGTATAACTTAGAGTTGAACATTATAACTTTATAGGATGATAATTTTAAAGTGTTCAACATATATACAAATATTTTGACTAAAAATAATAGGTACTCCATTGCATACCCTTGATACATGCTAGGCCCGCCCCTAGTGGTAGGCAAGTGGGTAGTGAGATGCATGTGGTGATTTTTTTAGAATTACACAGTACAACGCAGTCGCTCACAACACGCATACACACTCACTCCTATGAACACATGTACGCAAACCCTACCCCTATGAGCACCTCCAAAGGGCCGAGCACCGGCAGATCTGGAGATTCCCGAAGTCACCATTGGCGCCTCGTCGTCGACGGGAACGTCGCTTACCACTTAATGCATAACGCCGGAAAATCCCAGAATAAATCCGGGAAAAGCCGTCGCTTACCACTTAATGCATAACGTCGGAAAATCCTAGAATAAATCCGGGAAAAGGTGCGAGCACCAGGATTTGAACCCTGGTGGGTAGCGTCCAACTGGACCGTCCTACCATTGGACTACAAACCCATTCGCGATGCATGTGGTGAATTTGTCAATTTTAATATATGCTTTGTTTAATCTTTTAAAGGTGCTTATATAGATAGGGTTGCAAGCATGTTCATTGAGGTGACTGTGAGTGCATGAAGCTTCACTCCTAACAAAAACATGAATAACCTTTTTTTCGAAACAACTTGAGCATAAATAAAATTTTGTATACAATGCTTTTCCGCCAACTTCTTCTTCAAGCTCCCAATATTATGAGACCGACTGTATACATCCATTAGAAAAGGTGATCAAACCTGATCTTCCGTGTCCAAGAAATCTAACCCGGTTAAAAAAAAAGAAAAAGTCTATTTTGACCATCGAACTATAGCCTGAGTTTGATTTTGGTCATGGAACTTCAAAACCGGATATCTTCGACCATCCAACTATCAAAATCGTTCACATTTGACCAGCAGGCGGTTTTGCTGATGTGAACACCATGTAACAGTGGCGCCCACTTGTCAAGAGCTCATAATATAATATGTGGAGGCTATGCTAAAAAATGAGAATGTTTTAAACAATTCGACATGTATGCTGTTTAGAAATCGAAACTATCTCGCGGGAAGTTTCAAAGAACTCAAACTCAAATGACTAGGTTTGGAGTCTTAGTAAAATTCGAATTTGTGTTGGACTTCAAGAATTTATCTATAAGTAATACACAACAGAACTCGTTTCATGTTAATATTTGGAATTTTTCCGTATTAGTTTAGCAATTTTAGTAAATTAATTGATTAAAATGGTGTTTTTCGTGTGTCGACTCACGACAAACATACGGTTTGCCGAGAGCCGGCTCACAACAAACAAAGGAGGTGGCCCACATGACAGTCGCACGAGACTGCACATGGGATCGCCCACATGTTTGCCGAGAGCCAGATCCAAGGCTCTTAGCAATGTAGTTCCGCACAACACACACATGACTACACGTGGGCCGGCACACGCTTTTGCCGAGAGTCAGATCCAAGGCTCTCGGCAAATGCTTAGGCTGGCCCACACGCAGTTCCACACAACACACACGTGACTGCACGTGGGCCCACACACGCTTTTGCCGAGAGTCGGGTCCATGGCTCTCGGCAAACCCTTGGGCGGATCCACGCGTAGTCCTGCACAACACACGTCTTTTGTCATGAGCAAAAGTCAAAGCTCACAGCAAACACATAGCAAACACATGTGTTTGCCGAGAGTAGTATCCACAGCTCTCGGCAAACTGCCATGACATGGCAGCTGGCTGCGCGGCTTTGCCGAGGGCCGTGGGTCTGGCTCATGGAAAAATTTCAAATGTTGTCGTGAGCCAGATCCACAGCTCTCGGCAAAGCCACCCAGCCAGCTGCCACGTCATGGTAGTTTGCCGAGAGCCGTGGACCTAGCTCACGACAAACATTCAAATGTTGCCGTGAGCCAGCCGTTAGATTGACAGCAACTGTTAGGGGTTGAGACCTGGACAGATCCGCAAGGGGGCTACCCAAGCAGTTTGCTGGTTAATGGAAGGATCGGGAACTAAGAGCGTATGTGGTAGTTCACTTGATGAACTTGGAACACGACAAGTAGGCGAAGAACACGAGGACACGGTGGTTTAGACTGGTTCAGGCCTCCGAAGAGTAAAACTCTACGTCCAGTTGTGGTGTATTGTGTGGAGTGTGAATGGGATGAAGATGTTGACGTGCCCTTGAGGGGCACCCCAGGCCGCCTTATATTGGCTGGCGTGCCTTGGGTTACAAGCCTATTTCCATCTATCCTAGTTGGTTACAACAGGGAAACCTTATCCAAGCTGGACTGTCTTGTCTTGTACACCAAGTATCTTTACGTCCTTGGGCCCGTATGTCAGGTCGGCAGGTCGTCTGGTAGGTCGGACCCACCTGTCAGGGACGGCTCAGACCCTGGTCGGTGGGGACCCATGGGTACCCATGTCTCTCAAGCCCCTGATCGACGTGTAGGCGTAGTAGCCGAGACGAGGTCATGTCTAAGCGAAGCGAAAGCATGGCACCGCTGAGGTCGCGTAGGGTGAACGGGGATCCAAAAAAGAAAAAGATGTCTTCAGTCTTGAGCGAAGTCGAACATCGAGCTTCTGGAGTTTGGGATCCAGGAGGTCGAAGTGAAGGCAAGGTAGCCATGTGAAGAGCCGCCGACCTGACCAGGATCAGGTGAAGTAGAGTAGCTCACGCGACCTGAGTAAGGCAGCAATGCCGACCCCAGGGAGGTCGAGCAGAGAAGTATTGAAAGCAGGCTTCCAATAGGTCGATGCGACGCAGAAGAAGATGGCATCGCAAGACGCACTCGTAGAGTAGCCCCCGAGCAGTAAAGTGACCAGAATGGCCGGTTTGATGCTCCGAAAAAGAGGAAGAAAAGGAGAACCTACGGCCTTCTATTTTATCAGCATGATGCTTTAATGAACTCAGCCAATAGGCCGAAACACCTGGAATCTTGAGGAAGACACCAAACACCGAAAGCTATCATGAGTTCATGACCTGAGTCACAAAGCCACTGTAGGGTCACGGGGACACCATGCAGAATGCGGACTGCTACCCACCCGCATGGGACAAAAGCACCAGGATGTAGTCAGGTAGGGGAAAGGTGCGCTGACTGTCAGAGCTGCAGCGAGGTCTGGCGACCTGAAGTAGTCAACGATGGAGACGTCGGGAGGTCTGGCGACCTGAAGTGGGCGACGACGGAGACACCGGGAGGTCTGGCGACCTGAAGTGGGCGACGACGAAGACACCGGGAGGTCTGGCGACCTTGAGAGGGTGACGGGGGAACCATGAGGAGGTCTCCCGACCTCGAGAGGGTGACGAGCCCCCAAGTGTGGAAGCTGGATGAGTCGTGGAAGCACCGAGTCATCTCCCACCGTGAGCCAGAGAGGTCCGCTAGGCAACAGGAGATACGTCCAGAGGTCATAGGTACTCCGGAAGCTGGACAAGGAGCTAGCCCTGTGAAACAAAGTAGATGCAAAGATAGTGTATTAATCTGCACAAATGTGATGAAAATTTGCCCTGGGCCTAAGACATGCTTGAAATATGTTATGTTTGAGAAAGCATTCCCCTCATCATGCCAAGCGCAAATTATGCGAACTCAAATGCTATGAAGCTGCAAAACGTGTTCACCCCGCTAACCACTGCTCGTAAGGAAGACGGCTTACCGAACTGCACTGCTCAGAGTGGAGGCTTATGTGCAGCCGGTGCGTGGGGGAGTCAGGGACCCAAGGCCTTGCAACCACACGGCTAAGAATATACATAGCGAGTAAAAGACATTTAAAGGGAGAACGCACAGAAGTTAATTAAGTCCCTCAGGTCTGGCGACCTTTAGATTGGCATTGCTAAGCCCCCGAGTGCATCGAGGTCGGCTATACCAAGCCCCTGAGCTTGTCGAAGGGGGAGGGAAAATAAAGCAGGAAAAAGCATGTAAAGCAGGTCGGTGAAAGTCACAGAGACTATCGATGAAACATACGGAAGCCGTAAAAATATTAATTGCAAATAACACTTAGCTTGTGCGTCACTGTGGCTGAGGTCGACGTGGCGAGCTCGAGACGCCGAAGAGGTCGGCGATGAGTCGTTGAAGGTCGTAAGAGCCGAAGCTTGTTGGCGTTTCTTAACGTCACCACTAGTTGCGCACCTAGAGGGAGCGTATAAGAGCGACCGGGTATACCGCAAGCGCATGGAAATACCGCTGTAGCACTTCCCCAAGGAAGGAGAGTATTCCAAGGGTATAGAATCCAAGGAACGATGTGCACTATCTTCTACTCTAGTATATATGGTCCAAGGACACAACACTGATTGATAGGATAGGTAGAAAGGATCTACCTTGACCGAGCGCAGAGTCTAGCATGGTCTCTCAGGTATAACACTCACCTTGGGCACCAACCCACCCTAGCTATTTAAGGCTAGGCAATATGTTCTGGCAACGGGGCCCTACCCGGTACACAGGCGCGGAGGGTTCCAAAGGGTCCAACAGGCTGTCACCACTGCGGTCTACCTTTATCGTTACGCGAATGTACTTGGTATTCGCAGGATAACCTATGGTCCAGACACCACGTCTACACCACTGACTACTACTATAGCCGGACACCGTCTGACGTCCTGATAGCCCGACTATAGCACTCCGTATAAATACGGAACTACGAATCCACGAGGGAGATACTGGCACTAGCTCAAGGTATGCTCTATCACTCATGCAAGATCACGAATGCACTTTGATCTAATTAGATAAATGCAGGAGCATTAACTTTACTCTAATAGACAAGCTAGCAAACTAGATGCAAACTTATGATCTAAGTCTACTAGATCGAAAGGGCTGTGTTCGAAGAACACAAGCCTCTAAATCAAGAACAAACGAAGAACACAAGAACAAAGCGACTAAGCATGCATAGAACTTTAGTCTAAATAGAAAATGTCGAAATACTCACTTTAGTCTAAATGAAGAACAAAGGCACCACTGAGGATCGTTCTTGAGGAAGATGTCATGAACATGACATGGCCCCAAGCCTCCCACCTCACTTCCTAGCACTAATCCTATACAAAGAGCTCTCCTCTCCTAAAGACAGAGAGGCTCCAAAGCCAAAATGAAGAGGATGAGGAGAAGTGTGTGTCTCAAATGGGAGCCCCTCCCCTCCTATTTATAGAGGAGGGAGTGGCTTGCTTTGGTGCTCCAAGTGCTCCAAAACACCCGGGATAGCAGCAGGGGACCAATCAGGAGCTGACACGTGGAGGGCCGAGATCAGCCGAACCAAAGTCGGTTCGGCCAATCTAGGGTTCGGCCGAACCCTCGGGGCCACGTGTCGCCCTGTGTTTCCTCCAGGTGGCTGACAAGTGGGCCCTGAGGTCACTCCCCCGTGAATGCCAAGTTTCCCGACGGTTTTGGGGGATAAGTGGGCCCTTGAATCCATGTTATGTCCACGTGGCGATACGTGATTCGTCGGACTTGCCTCTCTTGGATTGATGATGTCAGTGATCCAGGGGAATCCTAGGTGGCATCCCCTCATTGGCTGAGCTTGAAGTACTTGGATTAAAGACTTGTGCTTTTACTCCTCTTTCTAGTGCTAATCACCTGTATTTGCATAATCACCAACACTTGTGGAAATGATTCGTTTAAGTCCTATTCTAGTGTTGATGATCATTTCTCATGCCAAAAGGAACATGTTGACGGGTATAAAATGAGTGGATAACAGCCGTCAACAAATACCCCCACACTCGACCTTTGCTCATCCCGAGTGAAGGGAAGAACAAGATCAAAGTGAGACATGATATCCATAGGTATGAAGTAAGCATAAGAGATATTCCGAACCATACCTTGCACTTGTGAACTCTATGAAGTGTCTATCATGCTATCTTGGGTGGTTGAGGAATGGAACGGCCATGAATCAAATCACTCCTGCTCATCATGTTAAGTAACTTGGGGGTTTTTGCAAGAGTTTTCAAAACAAACTTTACTTGGCTCCTCATTTGATTCTCTCGGATCACTCAATGTGTATATGTCCTCACCAAGGCATTGCTGCCTTTCTTCATCCTACTTCTAATGATGGCTATATGTGGAGCTCAGGATAGGATAAAGGATAAAGCATACTTGCATCACATATATTGCAAAGTCAAAAACTAGATCCACAGAGAAAATCAAATCATACAATCAGATCAAGATGTGCACGTGTATGGCTATGGGAGTATGGTAAGGTGGATACTAGGCCTGGAATGGGTGCTAGATATTACCATACATATATGGGGAATGTTGGTTGATGGTAAGGTGGACACTAGTCCTGGAATGGACACTAGTTATTACCATCTAAGTTATGGAACTCCTTTTTGCATGACCATCTCTCTCCTTTTTCTCCTTTATTTTTGGACATGGGCTATTCTTTCTTTCTTTTTTTTCTCTTTTTTTCTCATCATGCCTTGAGCATGTGTCTCTTCTTTTCTTTTCTCTCTTTTTTTTCATAGCCCATGTCTCTTGAAGGATACTTTTGGAGAGAGAGTCACACCACTTATGGAGCTTTATTTTCAGGAATGGATGAATGATACAATGCTAACTTCCAGTGTAGAAGCATAGCAAGGGGATTATGGGCGTGCACATGAATCTTGATCATGAAAGTAATGAAAAGAATTCTCACAAGGGTCACAGAATTTGACAAAGCTCAATGCAATAACAAGCAGCATATGAGTAGAAGGTTTTCAACTATGAACATCATATGGCTTTGGTAGGACGGTGGCATATCGAAGAGGAGCTTTGCAAAGGGTTTTTATGATTTTTCAAATAAAATTCCCAAGCACTCAAACTTAAAGAGCGAAGATCATATCATCAAACCATGTCTCAAACGCCAACTACTTAGATAAGCATGAGTTCCGTAATGATATTTGTTCACAAGCATCAAGATGATAAGTAAGGAATAAAACATATGCAAGCCAACCACAGGAATCATGTAGAGCAAGCATAGCACAAATTGCTGAGTTTGATTTCAAATGATAGGAATTGAGATTCAATCAAACTCATGGATAAAGGAGAGTGAGGTAGAGGGTGCACATACCATCGCTTCTGAAGGATAAAAGTTCAAGGGAGACTAGTGGTGATTCGGCTGACCATAAGGTAGCCGACTCACTCTAGTTTACCTTGCTCTTGTCATGAAGGTGTACTCCATGTTGTGCAGCGCCTGTGTGAGAGTTCTCGAGTGGATATGTCGATAATGACCTTGAGAGAACTCCCCCACACTGGTGGTTGAATCTGGTGTTGTTCTTCAAATGACAAATGAAAACAAAAGATAGACTCTACTGGTTCGAGAACCATAGAGCCTTTATTCAAATTCAAATATTTTTGGGTTTTTTTATTGTCACCATGTCATTTACTCAAGAAGGGTTAGACCAAGGTTACACATTATACATGAAGGGGAATATACTTACCTTGGACCTTTGAGAGGTCATATGTACCACCTTTGCATGATGTGCAACATGAATCTGACACCTCAACTTACCTTCCCATTTGAATTTGGCTCAATGATTTACCCATTCAAATTTGACGATTTTCTGCAAGGGTTACTCCACATACATGCAACCAAAATCTATGAAATTATAACTCCAAGGTTCATCAATCAAAACTCGACACCATGTCTTGTTTTGACTGAAGAAGACAATTTTAACCTAAGCACCATGCTTAATCTAAAATAGTCTATGAATGTATGATGCATTCATCCATTCAAACTAGAGCATATGAACAAAGATAAAGGAAGCATGCATGCATGATCAAGCTATTATCGAAAAGGGACATAAGCATGAGCAAAAACGGTGAACCTCGGGCAACCTCTCGGAAGGGCTTTGTTTAATGTCAAAAGCAGGACTTACCTAGCTAGTGGGCAAGATGAAAGAGCTGGCATCATTGCCACACCAGGATAAGATTTGGTAGAGGAGGAACTTTACTCAGGATGCTCACATACCTCCCCCCACACTTGAAGTTTGAATTGCTAGGCAACAAAACTCAAGTGTGTGGTGATCAAGCTTCCTTTTGTAAACGTTCCCTCACCAAAACTTATCTAGGTGTTGCAGCTGATGTGGCTCACATGTTCGTAGGCATCACCTGTCCATCTTTCTTTTCAATCTCCACTTGAAAGGTTAGTGACAAAAAATACCTGAAGGACAACTTATCCTAAAAACATGTTCTTGCTTTTATTCGAAAAGGGAAATAAAACCTATGCTAAACCAGGCTATCTCCTGGTAGTGCTTTGTTTATTTAAGGTCATAAGCTCGACCATGGGAACTTCATCTTGCAGCTATCATTGGTGGTGTCATTCCCGTCTCACCACCAATCCTTGATGTATCAGTGAAGCTTTAGCTGCAAGGTTAGTGTCACAGTGCACACACGAAATCTGATATGCTTATGATAGACATATACATCTACAAGGAATCTTCTGAACTTTCTACAAAAGAGGACCATAAGGTGATTGCAGCCCTCATGCGTGCTCAGCGCACTAAGCATGTCTGACTCTAGAGGGACATGATGCGCGCATGGTCTGTAGGGTGAATCAAGAATGAAACCACCATGCACGTGTGTGGAATCCTTTCCTCCGTACTCAAGAGTCAGTGCCTCGAAAGGTTCCATGGCCCATGAATTCTCCATCTCAAGAGAGTGATCGTGGAAGCTCGATGTTGACTCTCGACCATGATCGACAGCAACATGATACGGGCCAGCGGGCAGAGGCTGAAACTCAGTCGAGAGTGGTGACGATCGTTCGTCTTCACAAGGGTGAAGAGAGTCTCCCGAGTCATCCTCATGAGGGGTAGAACATTCTACAACCTTAATGAGAACAGACTTGGATGATGCGAATGGAGATATATGTGTCATCTTCTCGAGCAGGTTTTGCTGGCTTCGCCATAGCATGTCCCGGACAAGGAGTAGCAGAGGCAGAAACGACTCCCCTAAGCTTACCATCTAGGCTCCCTAAAGATGCATCGAAGAGATGCTATAAAGGGGAGCCTAGGAGAAGATCGAGATGAAGGACATCGAAGATGTGAAGGTCTAAGCGAGCCTTGATCCCGTGTATGATAAGCGGCACGACACTTGCAATCCCTTGACACTCAAGAACGTGTCCCAAGGGACAAGTCTTGAGAAGCATGTCAGATGGTGCTAGCGGAACTTTGCCCAAAATAGTTTCCGCTAAGTGCCATGGCAAAATGTTAACCTCCATGATGGGGTTACAATGGGCCTCTACGACAGTGCCTCTAATAGAGCAAGGGACAACCAGAGAAGGTGAACTATTCCAAATTGCATCGGAAAATCGTGTCACTCCCTCTGACCATTCCTCCCTCATGGCCTCCTCAGGGTATGCTTCGTCAGGAGGATCAAGAGGTAAAGGAGGCACCACAGGCCGAAGGGAAGGTTCTGTCAAAAGATTTCTAGAATGATCAGTATGGACAGAATAAGGATCCTCCCCTAATTGGGCATCAAAAGAATTCGAGGTGTCTGAAGGATTTCTAGATGGGTCATCCTCGAATTTGCAAGTGGACACCGAAGGTTGAATTTCTTCTTCCTTTGGCGTTTGGGGTTCGAAAGAGGTTTCAACAGACAAGTCTGGGGATATGGAAGATGTAAACTCTGACTTGGATGTTGAGGGACTCTCATGGCTCGACTCGGATTCTTGGTTGGGTTCGTTGTGATTAGCAGGGACAGAAGAGTTTTCTAAGAGGGAATCTAGGATCTCTCTTCCTTCCATTGGAGTTTTTTCCACAAACAAACCTCCAGCAATAACGTCTAGATAGAGGGCAGAATCCATGTCTAGACCCACACAAAAGATGTATAATGACACATCGATGGGTAAAGACGGACCATGCGTCGACACCAAAATGTGTAGGAACCTAGCCCATGCCACTCCTAGGGACTCCTCCTCTAATTTCTCGAAATCGAGGATACTTATTGGAAGAGAAGCTACACGAGTGTACCATTGCTCCGTCCTTTCCATGAGAGAGAACGAGTGGAAAAGTTATCTCGGAGTCCTCCCCAATCACCGTTCACACCTTCTATAGTACGGGCTACCATTGTTCTGCCTCTCCTATGAGGGAGAAAGGAAACAACTTCCACCTCACGATGTCTTGTGTCATGCCTGGCATAGCCAGACTAGAGCACAGTTCCTCAAATTCCTCCAAATGGAGGTAGGGGTCTTCATTGATTGCTCCAAAGAATGGTCGATCCTGAACCATGGCTAAAAAGCTAGGGGGGAGTTCATAGCTAGATGATGAAGATGATGATGGCTCTTTGAACTCACCCCTTGAGGTAGAGAAGCTTTGAAAGGAAGGCATCTCAAAAGGGTAACAGGGGTAAAGGTAGAAGAAAACGAAAAAGATAAATACGAGGACCACTAGACTCAAAGATAAATACAGCAACCATTCCCCGGCAACGGCGCCAGAAATGCTTGTTGGCATTTCTTAACGTCACCACTAGTTGCGCACCTAGAGGGAGCGTATACGAGCGACCGGGTATACCGCAAGCGCACGGAAATACCGCAGTAGCACTTCCCCAAGGAAGGAGAGTATTCCAAGGGTATCGAATCCAAGGAACGATGTGCACTATCTTCTACTTTAGTATAGATGGTCCAAGGACACAACACTGATTGATAGGATAGGTAGAAAGGATCTGCCTTGACCGAGCGCAAAGTCTAGCACGGTCTCTCAGGTATAACACTCGCCTTGGGCGCCAACCCACCCTAGTTGTTTAAGGCTAGGCAATATGTTCTGGCAACGGGGCCCTACCCGGTACACTGGCGCGGAGGGTGCCAAAGGGTCCAACAGGCTGTCACCATTGCGGCCTACCTCTATCATTACGCGAATATACTTGGTATTCGCAGGATAACCTATGGTCCAGACACCACGTCTACACCACTGACTACTACTATAGCCGGACACCGTCTGACGTCCCGATAGCCCGACTATAGCACTCCGTATAAATACGGAACTACGAATCTGCGAGGGAGATACTGGCACTAGCTCAAGGTATGCTCTATCACTCATGCAAGATCACGAATGCAGTTTGATATAATTAGATAAATGCAGGAGCATCAACTTTACTCTAATAGACAAGCTAGCAAACTAGATGCAAACTTATGATCCAAGTCTACTAGATCAAAAGGGTTGTGTTCGAAGAACACAAGCCTCTAAATTAAGAACAAACGAAGAACACAAGAACAAAGCAACTAAGCATGCATAGAACTTTAGTCTAAATAGAAAATGTCAAAATACTCACTTTAGTCTAAATGAAGAACAAAGGCACCACTGAGGATCGTTCTTGAGGAAGATGTCATGAACATGACATGGCCCCAAGCCTCTCACCTCACTTCCTAGCACTAATCCTATACAAAGAGCTCTCCTCTCCTAAAGAGAGAGGCTCCAAGGCCAAAATGAAGAGGAGGAGGAGAAGTGTGTGTCTCAAATGGGAGCTCCTCCCCTCCTATTTATAGAGGAGGGAGTGGCTTGCTTCGGGGCTCCAAGTGCTCCAAAACGCCTGGGATAGCAGCAGGGGACCAATCAGGAGCTAACACGTGGAGGGCTGAGATCAGCCGAACCAAAATCGGTTCGGCCGATCTAGGGTTCGGCCGAACCCTCGGGGCCACGTGTCGCCCTGTGTTTCCTCTAGGTGGCTGACAAGTGGGCCCTGAGGTCACTCCCCCGTGCATGCCAAGTTTCCCGACGGTTTTGGGGGATAAGTGGGCCCTTGAATCCATGTGATGTCCACGTGGTGATACATGATTCGTCGGGCTTGCCTCTCTTGGATTGATGACGTCAGTGATCCAGGGGAATCCAAGGTGGCATCCCCTTATTAGCTGAGCTTGAAGTAGTTGGATCAAAGACTTGTGCTTTTACTCCTCTTTCTAGTGCTAATCACCTGTATTTGCATAATCACCAACACTTGTGGAAATGATTAGTTTAAGCCCTATTCTAGTGTTGATGATCATTTCTCATGCCAAAAGGTACATGTTGACGGGTATAAAATGAGTGGATAACAACCGTCAACAAAGCTGCGCTGAGCTGTGAAGACGTCGAAGAGGTCATTGGTGCGCGTGTGATGACGTAGCAGGTCGCCGAGGCAAGCCGAAGCTGAAGCCGTGCCGAGCTACAGAGGAATCGAAGAAGGCCGACGAGGTGTTGATGACGAGCTCCATCTCCTGAACAAGGTTGCAGGGTTTGGGCGGGTGGGTCTCCGATGCTAGATCGGAAATGGGGGTGGCGACAGGCGCTGTCACGACCTACTTCGCGGCCGCTGGAGAAGCTGCTGCTGCCGGAGCAGGGAAGGTCGCCGTGAATGAGCTGAAGCAGATCTCAACAGAGTTGGCGAGGATGGCCGCCATGCTTGCCGGGAAGACGACACCAGATCGGGCCACCATGCTGCACAACGAGCTCCTGATCACACCTACCTGGTGCGCCAACTGTCAGGGGTTGAGACCTGGACAGATCCGTAAGGGGGCTACCCAAGCAGTTTGCAGGTTAATGGGAGCATCAGGAACTAAGAGCGTAGGTGGTAGTTCACGTGATGAACTCGGAACACGGCAAGTAGGCGAAGAACACGAGGACACAGGGGTTTAGACTGGTTCAGGCCTCCAAAGACTAAAACCCTACGTCCAGTTGTGGTGTATTGCGTGGAGCGTGAATGGGATGAAGATGTCGACGTGCCCTTGAGGGGCGCCCCAGGCCGCCTTATATTGGCTGGCGTGCCTTGGGTTACAAGCCAGTTTCCATCTATCCTAGTTGGTTACAATAGCGAAAGCTTATCTGAGCTGGACTGTCTTGTCTTGTACACCAAGTATCTTTACGTCCTTGGGCCCGCATGTCAGGTCAGCGGGTCGTCTGGTAGGTCAAACCCACCTGTCGGGGACGGCTGAGACCCTGGTCGGTGGGGACCCATGGGTACCCATGTCTCTCAGCAACCCATGCCGTCACCGTCGGTCGGTGACACAACTTTGTCGAGGGCCATTCTGACTCTCGGCAAACGTGTTTCATGAGCCAGGTGTGTGGCTCACGACAAACATGTCCTTTGCCAGCACTTTGGTTTCCGTGAGTTCTTTGTCGAGAGCAACTCACGGCAAACCCTTTGCCGGCGGTATTTCGCCCTTTGCTGAGTGTATCAGGCACTTGGCAAATCCAAGATTCTGGTAGTGATTGGTCTCGTGATCTTTAAGAAGTAAGAGCATTGCTAGATGCTGTGCAAACCTGCTCGTCTATCCCATGCCAAAGTATAGGTGCAAGGCTCACTCCTTTATCACGGGTCCGGCAGCCGCTATGTATGGGTGGGGCAGATGTTCGAGAGTTTACTTGGTTCGCATCAGAAGGTCATCTTCTTTAGCACAATGCCTGACATGTCAAGACGCTCAACTATCATCTTCGATGACATATCACTACGAGGGAATCAGCAATTAGTACCGGTTGGAAACCCCCCAATAATATCGGTTTTAGAACTGGTATTGTCCACCTGGTACTAATGTGGGGTACATACCGGGTGCGCCCACCAGTACTAATTTATCTCTTCCGTCGGCCTCAATTCTCCCTCCCTATTCTTTTTCTTTTTCTTTTCTTTACTCATTTTCTTTTCTTTTTATCAATACTATTCCAAATATTATAGCACAACATTCACATGATTCATTTCAACAAGATTACAAGTTACAACACAACCAATCATTTTCCATAAGATTCACAAGTTACAACACAATATCGACTCAGATTTGATTCAACACATAGTCGCAGACAAGATTCACAAGTCGTCATAGCACAAAAATCACACACCAAGATTCAACAACAAAAATCACACACGCAAGATTCATAAGTCACAACAGAAAAATCACACACCCAGATTCATAGCTAGGGTTCTGCCATGCCCCAGACCGCCGCGGCGCCAGCCTCCACCAGGACACGGCCCCTGCGCATGGCTGCGCCTCTCCAGGTCTCTGCTGTGCCCCAGGCCGCCACGATGCCGACCTCCGCCAGGGCCCGGCTCCTGCGCGGCTGCGCCTCCAAGCCTCTGCGTCGGCCCTACCGCACCCGCGCCGCACCCTCCCTAGCGCCAGGAGGCCAGCTTGCCTCTGTGCTGACCCTCACACACCCGCGCCGCGCCCTCTCTGGCGCCGGGAGGCCGGCCTGCCCTCGCGTCACCGCAGGGAGGTCGGCGCCACCGTGGCAGGAAGCGCCTCTGCCCGAGCCTCGTGCCCGCACGCCTCCAACGCGCCGTCGTGATGAGCTCCACCCTGGGCCAGCTCTGCCCCTACGGATAGTGAAGAGAGAGTGAGATGAGGATGGAATGAATCAGATAAGGATGTGTTGAGAGAGATGAGGAAGAAATGACTGAGACATGGGGCACCCGGGCTGGGAGATTTTTGTAAGTGTGCGTGTGCACGGAGGAAGAGGGAGGGGTGCACAGTAGCTCGACATTAGTACCGGTCCTTCTTTTTCCTTGGTATTAATGTGCATGTTTTAATACCGGTGTTTCATTTCTCGGGAGAGGGTGTCAATCAAGAGGAAGTTTGAGGATCTCACAAATGATGAGAAGAAAGAGTTGTTCACTACTTTAAAGGAAAATCTAGAGTACCCAGCCAATCTGTCCACAACAGATCACAATAAGGTAGTGAAGTCAGCTATGTCAGATATTGCTACCTTGCACTGGCGGTTCAAGACCCATTTGCGAAATACTTATGCGAGGAAAGACGAGCTTCCCTTTGTGAAGCATCCCTTTTTGAAGCTAGAAGACTCGGATGTGTTTGTGGAGGAAACCGACTCTCCTTATTTTGAGCAAGTGAGCCAGGAGATGAAAGTCAAGAGAGGAAGATACAATAAGCCACACAAGACGGGTAGAAAAGGTTATCATGGTAAAAGGAAAGGAGGAGGATGAAAAGCTAGCTGCAGAAGGAAAAGAGAACCCTTGGGACAAATTTCCTGGCCATTCGAGGCCATATCTGCGGGCAAGGGTAGGGAAGAGGAAGACCACTAGTGAAGAAAGAAGCAGGGATATAACATTCAGTAACCCTGAGGTGGTAGGGGTAGCAGATAAGGTGATAAGACTTGCAGCTTAGTCTAGCGATGGTTCTTTCCCTGGGGTTAGGGAGAATGATATCCTCACCGTGGCACTTGAGAATCCAGAGCATCGAGGTCGGGTCTGAGGCGTATCTAGTTCAATTGGCTGGGGTGAAGGGTTTGGTGAAGAGTTTGCTGGAATGTACAAGAAGAAGAGGTCTATTACGACCGAAGAAAAGTTAGGTCAAACAGTCTGCAGAGTTATGCGCAGGCGTGGCCATACCGGATGCTCGGGGTCTCCCCCAAGCACCAGAGCGGAGTAGCTCGGAGGAAGAAGATGCGCATGTCAGCAAGGAAGAAAGGGCACTACATGACAGAGAGGAAGAATATGCTCGGCGTGACAGAGCGGAAGATGCGAATGTAGAGCACTATGGTACGAGGTCATCACCTCCGCGGGACACAATAGGTCAGCTGACAGAGCCACCCGTGTGCATTCTTTTGGATGGCAGCGGGCATAACTTGGAGCTCGCATTAGCCACTGTCTATCCAAATCAACACACTTGCCATACAGTACCAGTACAATATGGGTATGCAGTGGTGCAACCTACTTATGTGTGGCCCAATACGACACACTTCTGTCTACATGTCCCAGTAGAGGATGAGCTCACAACCATAGGTCATGCACTCATGCAAAGGATCCAATGGCCAAGGAATAGGATCCTTATACCACCAGACAAGACAGCAAGCCAACTCTAGAGCCCCATCAGGTAGTAAGGGTTCAGCTTCAAATGCAAGTACTGGAGCTCAGCATCAGCAACATCAGCAGGAGAAGCAGGTCATCCAACCTCCACTGCAGCAACAGCAGCAGAAGAAGGTCATCCAACCTCCACTGAGCCAATCTCTACCTCAGCACCAACCTCCCCTCAGCAGCAGCAGCAACAGGAGAAGGTGGTCAGGAAATCTCCGCCTCATAAGCAGTAGAAGCAACAACAACAGGAGAAGCAGGTCAGACAACCTCCGTAGCACCAACCTCTGCCTCGGCAGCAGCAGCAACAACAATAGGAAAAGGAGGTCAGCCAACCTCTGTCTCAGCAGTAGTCACAATAAGAGAAGCGACCCAACAAACCTCTGTCCAAGTCCGTGATTGAGGCTACTGTTTGGGCAAAACCTAATTCAAAGTACAAGCATGGTGAGCCTATTTTGTCAGAAGAGGGTTTAAAGGCTGTTGGGCCAAGTTGTGCCAAGTTGCATGCGTACTATATGGAACACAATAAGAATGGTGAGATTGCCATTCCTACAGTGCTGCCTCAAGCCTACTTTCAAAATGCATTTGGTATCGACTTGACAATTCCATTCTGTGACTTGTATGACCTTTTTACATTGGACAGTCCGGACGTTAGCGTTTTGAGGTTGTGGACATTGTAAGTCCCTTCGAACCAAAATAGATATTTCTTTAATTTTGACCACAAAGTTCATGCATGCTAACAATTGGATTATTTGTAGGAAAATGATGCAGCAAGAATCAGAGATGCAGTGGAGTCTTGGGTTTGTGGACCCACAGGTTTTCTCGGCCACATATATTCATTGCCAGTATAGAGAAGTACAAGATGCACTTATGACGGCTATGTGTTGACGCAAAAAACGGAATCAAGTTCTTCAACGGCAACACGTAACGGATCCCCGGGATGTAACAAGGCGTGCCAGCCGACCTGACCTGTTGATCGGCACAGAAAGATAGGAAACGTTAGATGCGGGTTAGATCGGCACAGAAAGATAGAGAACCGATGTGGGTCTTCAACAAGTAACAGCCCGATCGGCCAATACAACTGTAGAGCGAATCAGCTAACTGGAGCAACCGAAGTGCAAGTATAACCAAAACGGCTAGGTCAGCCGATTTGATGACGTAGGCAAAGCGCAAGCAAAAAGCAGAGCAAACTAAGCGCTACGGGACAACACTCGAATCCGATCTCAATTGGCTAGATCGTAGTGAACCAATGTAGGAGCGACGATAGCCGATACGATGTGATTACGAGCTGGATAAATTGGTGATAAAAGTTAAATAAATAAGAAAAGACTTGCAAACCTAGCTGATATCGATAAGTTGTGAATAAAACTTAGACGAAACCACAGCTAGGGGTGAAAGCGGTCGAACGCGGTCGGGATATACCTAATATCGTTTTCACTTTCACATTTGAATATGAAAACAAAATCAAATTCGAAACGGTCAGACACGAAAACGAAAATGAACTTGCGAGGTATAGAAATATTCAAAAACGAACTAATTCGATCGGGAGTACATCGAACACGGTCGGAATACGAAAAAACTAAGCGGGAACACCGACCCATAGAACAAGTTAAGCATGGTGACAGCCTGACAACGGCACACGGTCTACACATACAACACAAGTAGACAACACAGTTGCATTTGCGCAAGTATTCAGGCAAGCAACAGTTCAAATAAGCAACAGTTCTAATTTCTAAATAAAAATAGGAAGTGCATAAGTCTGATTGTTTCACAAAGTCGCAGGTGAGGTCACATTTCCACAGCCCCACAGGCATTCAACCCTGAGTAGTTCAGCACACTTGCCATTTGCAAAAGCAAAACAGAAAACACTATGAGTCCATTCACCTTTACAAGCTCATCTAGATGTGCAAAAGTTGAGCAAAACAGAGAACACCAAGAGGTGTGCCTTATGGATCTATAAGGTTGTGCACACTCTTCATCTTGGTCCTCCCCCTTGATCCAGAAGGAGGGGTTCCTCGTGTGGATGATGGCTTCGTCGCCTTCGGCTCCATGGCGGTCGTTCAGGCATTGGGACGGCCAGACGGGGTCACGGGCGAGGAGCGAGTAGTGCTGGTGGGGGTGGTGATGGCCTGGGCCGAAGGAGGAGGGATGGGGACAGCCGGACGGGTCACGACCTCATAGGCGGGCGGTCGGCGGCAGCCTATCACGGCGAGCAGAGGGTGAGGCCGTGAGGGCTGACGACGGCTGAGGGAGGGGTATGGTTGAGGGGCCTAAATTGCTAGTTCTATTGGGCTGTGATGGACTGATGGGCCGGCCGCTGGGCTTCTTTGCTGGGCAAGCTAGCTGTGCACCTGGGATTGTGTGAGAAATTCGGGATGTTCCATTTTTTCTATACGGGATATCCCGACGTAAAAACGGGATGTGCGAAAGCGGTCGGGATAGAGCTCAAACCGATTTCATATTTAGTATCCCGTTTTCGTTTTTGATTTTGTTTTTGTCCGCAAATACGAAAAAGGTCGGGATAAATGTAGAAAACGGGACGGAACGGAACGGAACGTGATTCATCCCGATCGTTTTCAACCCTAAGCACAGCGATGCGCCTGGAGGTTAAAGCCCAGTTGTTATTCGATAAAACGGTACTTACAAGCTTGCCGGAGGTCGATCGATGCAGCCCGACAAGCTAGAAGAACGACGTTTGAAGAAACAAGAAAATAAGAAGAAGTAAAAAAGAGGTGGTGTCGCCGACTTGAATAAGTAAAGGTTTTGTTGATATTGGTGTGTACAAACTTTTTCTGACCACGCAGGGTCGCTATTTATGTCCTGAGGACAACTTGACTCCTAGTCGATAACGACAAAGCTTACTTGAATCTAAAGAAATAACACTACCAAAAACTTTAATGATTCTCATAGGAATCGGATTCTCTAAACTGGTTTTGACCCGATGTCAACTTGATTGTTGACCCGCCCCTGTCTTCCTTCCTTTGGCGTGTTCTTCCTCCACCACGTCTCTCTTCCATCAATCGGTCGATCCTAGATCGGCTGGTTGCTTCTCCCCTTTCTTTATCGGCTTTGAGGTCTTTCTGATGTCTCTTCATTTTTCCTTTGATACGTGTCAAAAACCGGTGTCAACACATGCCCCAGTTTCGGAGTAAAATATTGCTCCGAAATTCTCTCGACTTCAGTCTCCTTTTACGAATCGAATCCTAACCAACGGATAGATTTCCAAACAAACTCGAGAAACCAAGGGTATAAATACAACCCTATCGGCCAAATCCCGGCTTCCACAGCCTTTTGCTACAGTTCTGCTCTAATGCTAACTCAAAGCACAGATCCGAATCGATCTTCAACTTCGAATCAATGGCATCCTCTTCGAACCCGACCGGCGGTGATCCTCAAGAAACTTCCGCGAGCATCCCTGAGGTGACCATGGATTCAATCCCTGAGGTATTCCTCTCGATCTCCGTACTTCCTTTTCGCCGATTTTCCCCTACTTTTCTGCTGATTTCCTCCTTTTCTTAGACCAGGGATATTTTGCAGGAGCGTAGAAATCGCATCACTATTCCTTTGAGTGACAAACCTTTAGCAATCTTTTTAGGTCCTATGGGCAATCCAGATCCTACAGAATTGATAAATCTTGAAACCGGAAGAATCCTTTTTAAACATGACTCTCTGAATTTTGAGAATTAGAAAGACGCTTTCAGAACTTGGACTGGCTATACTCCTGGCTGGAGGGGATGGTCACTACGTGAAAACCTCACATAGGTTACGCAGCATTTGTAACGGCCCCTTAACACCCGTTACATGGACCCCATCTGTAACAGTTGTTGTTTGGCGCCCGTTACGCATAAGCGCGGCAGGCTCGACCATGACCTCGCCACCATAATGCCCGTTACCAATGAGGACTTCTGGTAACGGACTTCTTAAACGCATGTTACATGTTTTCTTTGTAACGGACGTTAACATGCGTCTGTTACGAAAGTAAAACCTATCGGTAACAGGCTCTTTAAGTCCGTTACCGATGACTTTCCTATTGGAGACGTGTTGTTTTTAGGACGTGTCTCATTTTATGACGACCCAATTGACGACGCTTGTTTGGAGGTAGCATCTCCTTTGTTTTCTCACAATAGAGACGCGTGTTGTTATTACACGTCGTTGTTTTTGCGTTCCGACCACTCTGCTATCTCGGACAACTACACTCGCTCTCTCCCCGCCGTTGCTGCAGCAGCATTTTCACACGCTTTCTGAAGGCCCCACTCGCTGCGCGCGCTCTCTCTCTCTCCTCAGAAAGCCGGCGCTGCAGCAGGCCGGCCGGCCGCGTGCGCGACGGTGAAAGGTGCCGGCAGACGTCGACCGCGGCGCGGCGTCCCTGCGCGCCGTACGTCATCGAAAGCAGCAGCTTATCCTCCTCCTCAGGCTCGGCGCCGTCCTCCGGGCCGTCGCTGTCGTCGTCACCGTCGTCGTCCTCCGCACTGTCGCCGTCGTCGCGGCCGCGACGCCTCGTCCTCCTCCTCGGAGGCGCTCGCCTCGTAGACAGTCCTTGTCAAGGTGGAAATTGCCCCCTTTAATTTTATTGAACTTCACTGTCCTAATCCTCTTACTCATCGGTTTTGGTGATGCATTATGCTCATTTGATCTATGAAAATTGCAGATGGTTGCTGCTGCTCGGGCTTTGATGTACAGTAGTAAGTCCCGAGATTGGGCCAGTTTCTTAATGGGGGTCAATGGTTTTCTAGATCAAGCAGAGGCGGATATGAGAAACCGTGGTGTTCAGGCAATGCTTTGCCCCTGTAAAGATTGTCTCAACGAGAAGAAGTTCGGACAACGGGATAACATTTTTCATCATTTGATCACACGTGGTTTCAAAGAAAATTACACATGTTGGAATAAACATGGTGAGGAAGACTTAATGAAGTAAAAACAGGATGCCTAAATGAAGGTGAAGCGCGACACCATGCTACAGGATGCCATGATGATGAAGAGCTTGATAAAGGTGGAGTTTTTGATGAGGAAAATGAACCATTCCCACCAATTGTGATGAGGCCTGAGGATATCACTGATAAAGAAGTTACAGGCTTCAATGATGGTGAGTTGTTGCAACGTGTGCACAATGTTGATCAAATGTTGCGGGATTTTGAGTTTCAAGGAGTGTATACAGCTTCTGAATTAGCGAGGCTGAAGCAGTTCGTTGAAGATTCAAAGAAATCCCTCTATCCTGGTTGCAAGAAGTACTCTCACCTTTCTGGTGATCTAAAACTTCTGCAGCTTAAGGCAGATCATGGTTGGAGCAACAAAAGTTTCAAACAACTATTGGATCTCCTTAAGGACATGCTACCCGAGGGAAACCAAATAGCCGAGTCTGTCTATGAGGCAAAGAAGATAATTTGTCCTCTCGGAATAGAGGTTGAAAAAATTCATGCTTGCAAGAACAGTTGTGTATTGTTCCGTGGAGATTATGCAGACCTTGACAAGTGCCCCAAGTGTGGGTTCGATCGGTACAAGAGGAAAAAAGATGGTGGTGATGATAACAATGCTGATGATGACGAGAACGAGCCCGTGGAGATCACAGGCAAGAAGAAGAAGAAGAATTTTAAAGGGGCTCCTATGAGGGTAGCATGGTATTTTTGCATCATTCCTCGGTTGAGAAGATGGTTTGCCACACGAAAGGAGGCCCAACTCTTGCGTTGGCAAAAGACGCGAACGAAGGAAGTTGGAAAGATTAAGCACCCCGCAAATGGCCAACAATGGCAAAACATTGATTCCCACTTTCAGGAATTTGCTGGTGAAAGCAGGAACATTCGGTTCGCTATGAGCACAGATGGCGTGAACCCATTCGGTAACCAGAGCTCAACACATAGCACTTGGCCTGTCGTGCTGTCAATGTACAACCTTTCACCCTGGCTATGCAAGAAAATGAAATACATGATGCTGACAATATTGGTCTCCGGGCCAAAGCAACCTGGCGACCGTATTGATGTCTACTTGAGGCCATTAGTTGATGACTTGAAGATAGTTTGGAAGCCTGGTGTGAAGGAGGTTTGGGATGAGTTCGGCCGTGAGGAGTTCACATTGCACGCCATGTTGTTCACCACCATCAACGACAACCCGGCTCATCGCAACCTTTCTGGCCAGAGTAAAAGGAAAGGTGAAGCTTGCCCACACTGCTTGGAAGAAACTTGTGCAGTGTGGCTAAGAAATTCAAAGAAATTCTCATTTATGGGGCACCGTCATTTCCTCAGCAAGAAACATGCCTACCGGGACATGGATTGTCAGTTTAATGGGGAAAAGGAGAATCGACAGGCGCCAATGCATGTGACTGGAGATCTGCTCCACTTGCAAGTCAAGGACGTCGAAACTATCGAGGAGTTACCCAAATTGTCTGAAAAGAAACTTCGCAAAAGAAAGAAGCGAGATGGTGAAGAAGAAGAAGAAGATGGGCGAGGAATGTGGAACAAGAAATCAATTCTATGGGAGCTAGAGTATTGGCCGCTTTTGGATGTGCGTCATTCGATTGACAACATGCACGTCATAGGATGGCAGAGAAAATGGGAGGACATTGGTAAGTGAAGGACCGAATAGGGTGACCAGAGACGGGGGGAGTGAATGGGAGCCGATAAAAATTCTTCCCGAAGGTCGAACTCAGCCTATACCCCGATCGCCACTCCGAGTACTCGCACACACCAAAGGAGCTCCAGACAGGTCACAAACAACCCCACAAGATCAAGAGACAAGCCAAGAAGCAAAGAGCGGAAGCACAAGACAAGAAGCAAAGCACTTAGCCAAATCTGCGAAGTCCAGGGCGGACCGTCCGCAAGCACCAGGCTGACTGTCCGCGGGACCCAGGCGGACCGTCCGCAAGCACAGGGCGGACCGTCCGAAAAAGCAGATCGAACCTCCAGTAGCGCACCGGGGAAAAACGGACTGTCCGACGGTTCACTGCGGACCGTCCGACCATCACGGACCATCCGACCATCACGGACTGTCCGGGCCTTCCTCGCGGACTGTCCGCCAAACTTGTTGCCACCGAACCAAAGCAACTCAACGGATCGAAACTCGAGCGCTCAAGAACTCGCGAAGAACACGAAGAACACCAACGCTGCCTGGGCCTCGCGGACCGTCCGCACGTGCCTCGCGGACCGTTCGCCAAGCACGAATAGAACAGAAAAATGCTCGAGCTCGTGAGTCAACTCCACCTTTCCATCACCGGATCTCCCAAACGGCAAAAGCTCTTGAGATAAGATTTGCGGGAGATGATAAGCAACACAAGATGAAGCGATGCCCCAAAAATCTCGACCTCTAAGCTACCAAATCGCTGGGAATCGCGGATCACACGAACCTCCACCAAGAACTCGAACTCTGGCCAAAAACTCACGAATCGAAGGCCTTTCCCGACGTTTGAGGGGTCAAGATCACACAGAAAGATGCGCAAGGCATCCACCCATGATCCCCTCAAAGAAATCCGAAGGAAAAAGCCCTCAAATCCCCGAATCGAGCGAAGAACGAAACTCCCCAAAAATAGCCACAAAAATGACACGAAAATCACAGAGGAATAGGAGATCACCGCAACGCCGAATGCTTCCATACATCCAGAGGTCAGAGTCTATACAAGAATCTAGCCTAAGGAATACAGAGGGAAAAGAAGCAGTTCAGAGAAATCTACCGGGGGAGAAAGCCCTAGAGTCCAAGAGAGAGAGATGCCATCCACCTCTCCGCTATTTATACGAAGTCCATCGGAGGGAGGTAAATGACCACGCTACCCCTACAACATGAAATGAAGATACAACCCCTCAGGGGCATTTTGGTCAAGTCTTCATCAAACGGACACGCTTCCACCACGGCTTCGCTTCACATCGACGCAAACCCCGCGATCACGCCACGTGCCCTCCGCCTCGAAGCTTCCCGAATCTCCTAGATCACCGTCTCCGTCGCCTCGGGCCTCCGGGCTTGGTTTTGAGGCCCAAACCAAGAAACCGTCCACCGATGGTTTTGTGGGCAAACCAACAAATCCCGCGTGCAAGCTTCGGGCTCCATCCGCTACCTTGCACCGGCCCATGTTCACGACTTCAGCCTGCCAGTCTTGCACTGCACGGCTCACACTCGACCCCATCGGCCACCGGGTCCATCGAACCAAGCCTACTTGCCTCTCCATCACCTGGAGGCCGCCACGGCTAAGGCCTTTCGCGCTTCTTCTTCACCTGCACCGACACGAGTCAAGCCGCAACCTGTACTTGCACACTTAGCCAAGCATCAGTCCACACAATGTTGTCAATCACTCATCACTAAGGAGCGACCCTCCACTGGTCCTCGGACACACCTGGTCCTCAGTCTCCCCCTTGATGAGTGCATTGACAACACCCATAGTAACCATCATAGAGAAAAAGAAAAGAAAACAACCACGAACACAAACCTCCAAAGCAAGTGATCCAAAGCCAAAGAACAAGTGAAAACAAGATCACTCGCCAAACCAAGTCTCGGCCCCCTAAGACAAGGGCAATGGCTTGACACAGCCGAGACAAAATAAAGCTCACAAAGAGCACACCACAAAGCACAAAACTCAGGCAAACCAAAAGAGCTCCCCCTGCACATATGCAAACTCCCCCTGAGCAAATGCAACCTCTTCTTCTCAATTTTTCTCCTCACATGCAACATCTCACAAATGCATACCAATTTGCCACAAAAACTTCCAATGCATAAAAAATTCTCCCCAAATGCATACAACATCTCCCCTTATCATACATAACTCTCCCCCTTGTTGACAATGCATGAATCAAGGTATATGAAACTCTTCCCCTTGTTTTCATGAAAAATGCATGTCATGGCATATATACAATCTACCAAGCTTCTCAAATATACAAAGAGCACAACAAAATGCTACAAATGAGACATAGAGCAAGCAAAGTAGATATGGTGTAGTTAGCACATTGCCATCAAGAAGGTAGAGACATATAAGCATGTGACATGGCCAAAAGCAATTTTTACAAAGAAACATTCATCTCATGAGCAAGACCCTATCCATGTCAATTTGAGCACAAATACACTAGATCATCGAAAGTTTATACAAGATCACAAATTCTCATCACAAGATCATTATAAATGCCCACAAGCTACTCAAGTCATGTTAAAGCCACCGAGCCATGTGTCTACTTCTTAAAATGAGACTTCTCTGGTAGACAACATGCTACGGTTTAGCACCCAAGATATGAATATCAAAAGATAAGAACATGATTAGGAGCTCATTTTTCAAGCATAACGCAATTCATACACCAATTTCATTTTCAAGTTTAAACATGGTACATGAAATGCCTTTGCGGCAAAAAGAAGTTTATGCTCCTCCCAAAGTGAACAAATGGGCTAAACATTTACAATGACAAAAGGTCTTTGACCCCAAGCAAAGAGAATATGATTCTCAAGCACAAACTAAACAAGATATAGGCATTTAAGCACAAATTGAGCATAGACAAGCATCTACTCATGAGAGACACCAATTTAGCATTTTCATAAAAAGAAAGCTATCTCAACATAAATATATGGCAAAACCATCAAGAGCATAGCATTCACATCCACAATTTACCAAACATGCACATATCTCATCCATAGCACATCAGTGATCAATGTATATAAGAGAAGCTCATTCCTCGCTCAAGTGATCCAAAGATGGCTATCCTACCAGGTTTTGTACATAAAGTAAAATGCATGCATGGAATGCAACAAAATGAAACACCATATCACATATATACATGTGAAGCTCCAAGACTCAGCTAGAAAGGAAAGCACACCCCAAGTTCACCCCGCAAGCGAGTGAAAGTGACTTGGTCAAGTGGTTTGGTGAATATGTCAGCTAGCTGATCTTGGGTAGGGACATAGGACAAAGATATGTTTCCCTTCTCGACATTGTCCCTCAGAAAGTGGTACCTCACTTCTATGTGTTTCATTTTGGAGTGGACGACAGGATTTTTGGCTACACTTATGGCACTAGTGCTGTCACAAAAGAGTGGAACCTGGGAACACTTCTCACCAAAGTCGCTCATAGTGTAGGTCATCCAAAGTAGCTGGGAACAACAACCAGCAGCAGCTACATACTCGGCCTCTGTGGTGGACTGGGCTACACTGGATTGCTTGTGAGATGACCAAGAGACCAAAGAAGAACCAAGGATTTGACAACACCCAGAGGTAGACTTGCGGTCCAAACGACACCCAGCAAAATCAGCATCGGAGTACCCGTGAAGTCTGAGTGTCGAGGAGGCAGAGTACCAAAGACCAAACTCAGGAGTGTAGTTCAAGTACCTGAAAATCCGCTTGACAGCCTGCTGATGTGAAGTCCTCGGTGAAGCATGAAAACGAGCGCACAGACACACACTGAACTGTATGTCCGACCTCGTTGCCGTCAAGTAGAGAAGGGAACCGATCATGCTCCGGTACTCCTTCTGGTCCACAGGTTCGCCGTCCTCGTCCGCGTCCAAAGCCGTAGTGGTACTCATCGGTGTAGTCAGCGACTTGAAGTCGTTCATGCCAAACTTCTTCACCATGTCCCTGGTGTACTTCGCTTGATGTACAAACGTCCCGTCCTTGCACTGCTTGATCTGGAGTCCTAAGAAAAACTGCAGCTCGCCCATCATGGACATCTCAAATTCCCTACTCATGTCATCTGCAAATCTGGCAACAAGATCATGAGAAGAGCCACCAAAGATTATGTCATCCATGTATATCTGAACAATCAAAAGGTCATTCCCATGCTTAAGGAGAAACATGGTATTATCAACTGTGCCCATCACAAACCCCTTACTCAGCAAAAACCCTCTCAACATGCCATACCAAGCTCTAGGTGCCTGTTTCAACCCATAGAGCACTCTCTGGAGTTTGTATACACGGTGTGGGTATTTTTCACTCTCAAACCCTTAGGGGTTGCCTCACATACATTTCTTCCTCTATCACCCCATTCAAGAAAGCACTCTTGACATCCATTTGGTACAACTTGAACCCTTTAGCCACGGCAAAGGCTAGAAGGATCCTAATTGCCTCCAAACGGGCCACAGGAGCAAATGTCTCCTCATAATCTATGCCCTCTTTCTGGTTGAACCCCTGAGCCACCAACCTCGACTTGTTTCTCACAACTATCCCATTCTCACCCTCTTTGTTCTTCCACACCCACTTGGTACCTATAGGACGACAATTTGGCGGTGGATCGACTAACACCCAGACTTGGTTTCTCTCAAAGTTCTCCAACTCCTCATGCATGGAATTCACCCAATTCTCGTCAGACAAAGCGTGTTGAATATTTTTGGGCTCGAACGACGCGACAAAAGCAGAATGAGCGAAATGAGAAGTATTCCTTGACCTCGACCATGTAGTGCATTCATGAAGGTCACCTATGATCATCGTTGGTGGGTGATCCACCTGTACACGCCGGGGAGCCTCTTGCCTGGACACAATCTCCCCCTCAGCAACAGCCTCCACTCGAACAGCCTCAGTCGTAGTGGGTGTAGGGGATGGACCATCCTCGATCGTCGTCGTCATAGTGGAAGTAGCATGTACACGATCAGCCACGGGAGCATCACCACCATCATCGTCGTCGTCTCCATCTCCATCCTTCTCATACTCAAAGATCCTCGCTCCAATCTCCTCATCATCTACACACTCAAAAGCAGAAGAGCTACATAGATGTGTCTCGTCGAAGGTTACCTCGCAAGTCTCCATGATTCGGTTAGTGTCAAGGTTGAGCACACGATATGCTCTAGAGTGAATCGCATAACCGAGAAAGATACCATCCGAACATCTAGCCTCAAATTTATCCAATTTGCCCTTCTTCAGAATGAAGCACTTGCAACCAAAAGCTCTAAAGTGACTCACCTTGGGTTGTCGCCCATGCATCAGCTCATAAGAGGTCTTCTTCTTGAAAGCACGAAGGAAGATTCGATTTGAGACATAGCAAGCGGTATTGACCGCCTCAGCCCAGACAAGCCTAGGAGTCCTATGCTCATCGAGCATCGTCCTGGCCATCTCACAAACGGTCCGGTTCTTCCTCTCCACTATGCCATTCTGGCAAGCGACTTATGGAGAAGAGTACTGATGATCAAGACCAAGATCACTACAAAAGGCATCAAAATGAGAGTTCTTAAACTCCGTGCCATTGTCACTGCGTATAGCTCGAATGGCATCACCATGTCTCTCATTCTTCAACCTCAAGATCAAGTCCCGAACAAAGCCAAATGTCTCGCTCTTATCCTCCAAGAGTACCTCGAAAAATCATCAACAACCACAAGAACATACCACTTCCCACTAGCAGAGCGAACACGAGCTGGCCCAACAAAATCCATGTGCAACAGCTCACAAGGTCGTTCGATCATGACCACAGTCAGAGGGACATGAGAAGCAGCAACCATCTTTCCATGCCGACAAGAAGCACAAACCAAATCCTTCTTGAATTTCAACTTAGGCAATCCTCGGACAAGATCAAGACCACTCAAGCGGGAAAGCAACTCAAAGCTCAAGTGTCCCAACCTCCTATGCCATTTCCAAAGCTCGGCCGAAATGCTAGCATCAAAGCATCGAGGAGGACCCACAGACTGGGAAAAGTCGGCATGAAAGATTTGACCCTCGGGGACGATCGTACAAACAAGATCACCTCGAGAATCAAGCACACGAGAAGCACCCGACTTAAAACGAACCTCAAAACCTTCGTCCAGTAACTTAGATACTGACAACAGGTTAAAACCAAGTGACTTGACCAGGGCCACACTTCTTAAGGTCACCTTGCTACTCACCTTCACCATACCTTGAGCAAGCACTCGTCCTCTCCCATTGTCCCCGAAAGTGATGTACTCCCTCGTACTCACCGGGGTGAGGCTGGAGAACCACCCACGATCTCCGGTCATGTGTCGTGAGCAACTGGAGTCGATCAACCAAAAGTCCTCCAAGCCTCCCACCTGCAATCAAAAACGAGGACGAGAATGAGCAAGCGACTCAACACTGGGGTTAGTACCAAAAGATTCAAACCAGTGCTGAGCCATTTGCTCAAAAGAAGGGTTAGCAAAATCCATCCTACAAAAACCTCTAGGCGGAGCCCTCTCACACCTACCACCAAAGGACCTGTCGCGTCTCACTGGAGGAGTACGCGCACCACGAAGGAAAACGTGGCCCGTAGTCCATCTGAGACCCAAAGCTCCGATCGTACCTCCCAAACTCGTAACGGTCACGAGAAGGAGCACGTCGAGCCAACTCACCATGCCCAAACCCAACACGCTTATCTCTCTGAGGAAAACCACCTCCACCTCCACGAGTGGGAACTGTACGCACATACACCTCACCCCCTAGGTAGAGGCCCTCTACGAGGCTCAGGCACACCACGAGAAAGGTTGTACCTATCCTTATTTGCCATCTCCCTAGCAAACCTCTCATCTCTCTTCCTCCTGAAACAGAACTCATCCTTATGCCCATCCCTCCCACAATACTCACAATGGAAGCGGATCGGCTGTGGCTTAGGCGGTGGCTTTTCTGTGGGCTTCTCAACACCTTTCTCTCATGACTTCCCCTCAAAGACATTACCCAGGTTGCTCACAAAATTGATGGGTTTCTGGTAATTCTCTATTTTCTGGGGGAACACTGGTGGGTCTGGAGTTGTATTAAGCTTGTTTCTGAGGTGGTTTGGCTTGAGAGTATATTTGTTCATGGGTATGGTGTGTGGTGGAGTAGGAGTCTCTCCAACTTTCTCTTCTTCCTCACCACTCTTCTCACCACTCTTGTCACTCCCTAACGCCTGACCATCAAACCTCTTGAACTGAGCCAACATCAAACTCAATTGTTGTAACACCTTAATTTTGCAAAAAAATTGTTTCAATAAAATTTGATTAGAAACAAGGCTTTGATATTAAGGATCATAAGGTGTGTTTGAATTTTTAGGCATTTAAAATATTTTTGAAAATAAAATAAATAAATATAGGAGTTTAATGTTGCATACATGCTGGAGCATTGTTTTTGAATGGTTGAATTCAAATTTGAATTTGAATTCTATTGTTTGAATCTTTTTTAAAAATCCAAAACCTTTTTCTTTTAAACCTCATCCTTTTCTTCCTTTCCGGCCCGGTTCACGTTTAAGCCCAGCAGCAAAAGTCTATCTGTGCCCCTCCTTCTTTTCCGCCGTCTGCAGCTCGCCTCGGCCCAACAAAAATCAGCCCAACACCGGCCCGTCCTCTCTCCTCCGCCTTCGGTCACTGACGCAGGGGGCCCACGCGTCATCTTTCTCCTCCCGTCTGCCGCAGACTCTTCCCCCACCATGAGTGAGCCCGAGACCCGGCCGCTCCCGCCTCGAAGTTGCCCTCTCCCGCACGCCAAGGCGATGGCCTTCTTAAGGACGCCGCCACCCGAGCCGAACCCTCAATTCCCCGAGCTCCAGCCGTCTTCGCTCCCGCGCCGCACCGAAACCCTAGGTGCCCGCCGCCGCAGTTGATCTCCCCGGCCGTCCCCTGATCGTCGACGAGAAGAATCTCAGGAGCTCCGCAAGAAGGTGAGCCACGCCCCGGTGCTACACGTTTGCGTCCAAGCGCCCTGTGCTTCGAGAATGAGCATGCCGGAGTTGTGTTTTCCGCCGCCGCCGCTGAGCTGAGCCGTACGCCGTCGCCGTTCGCCGTCTCGCCTCCCAGGAGCCCTAGATTGACTCGCCGTAGCCCCAGCAACCTTCCCGGCCGCTTCCCATCACCGAACAAGCACCCCAGCTCAATCCTGTGCGAGCTCGCCGGAGATTTCGAGCTGCGCCGCCGCTCACCGGTGTTTCCGCCGCCGACCGTCGCACGCGCATCATCCCCGCCGTCCAAACCAGATCCACCGGCCTAGATCCATCCCAGCCGGAGTCAAACCGGGTCAATACCTGTCAATAGCCGCGTGGCCCTGGCTTTTTGCAGAAAAACCCTTGTCCTTTTGAAAATAGCAAGCCGGTCCTTCCACCATATAGAAACCCTTGCAGTTTAGTCCTTTTCTTTTTGTTTTAGCCCCTGGTTTTCATAAAAATAGCTGCAGAGGTCCAGATCTCTAGTTTTTCAACCAAACCCTTCTGTTTTCAAGTTTCTTTACGCTTAAACCCTCGGTTTCTTGCAGATAGACCCCTGGAACCTTAGATTCTTCACAGATATACCAGTGTACCTTCTTCTAGCCATATCTTTTCCGTTTTAACTCCGTTTTTAGCGTTCTTTATGTCCAAACGATCGTATCGAAGAGTAGAATAGCTTTTCACCCCTGTTTTGTTTTGATCTTACTGTTTGGTGATTGTTTCTTATTTTATTCCATTGTTTGCTTGTATGTACTTGATGTGATGCGTAGAGAACGTTTGGGCTGAAGGATTTGAAGACCAAGAAGCTCAAGTGTCTGAACAGCAACAGGGATCTGTTGAAGGCAAGTCTACCTTGATGCATACCCATTTACCTATACAACATGCATTTAATTCACTGTTCTTACTTTTGCCTACATTAAATTGATGGGACCCTTTTTAAGGACATGACTAGAATATTTTATCCCTTTACCTTGATCAACCTGGGTATTTAATTTATTGTTGGGTAGCTCTCGCTATGCTTAACTTGGTGGATGGTATTACTGAAACTTTATGAAACTTGATTTATTTATGCTATACCTTCATTAATACAAGATCACCTTGTTTAATTGGAACATGGAGCGACCACCCAGGATAACAGTGCAACCACAATGGTACATGGCTCTGCCTTGGCTAATTAATTAGGGACTCTAGTGTTGGGGTGATCTTACCTGATAAGGGCAAGGGGAGCGTTAGTTGAGGTATAGACTCACTCTAGCAGGACGTGGGCTTAGCTAAGACACGGTACCTACTAGGGGACTTTATGCTTTGCGGCGGCTCGGAACCTTCGCGGGTTGCTTCACACTGGGGAAACTTTGTAAAGGCCTTGTAGCGTCCCTATACAATCACACCTAGGTAGTGTGGTATGATGCTTGGCCGGCATCGCGTGGTTGGGTTTAAAGTTCCTTGAACTTTTACGTGAGTTGTGGTGAAAGTGTACAAACTCTGCAGAGTGTAAAACTAATCGATTAGCCGTGCTCACGGTCACGAGCGGCCTGGACCCTCACATGATTAATCTATGGAAGTCAATGATTAACCTGATGCATCTATCTTTATTTATGTTGTCATTCTCTTATGTTAATTGTGGGTTTGGTATGAACTTACACTTGCTAGTAATTATGCTGCTAATAAAATTTGACCAACTAAAATGCTGAATGCTTAAACCTATCAGCCTCCACTATAAAGCCTTGCATGTTATGTTATGATTCCGCTTGCTGAGTACGGCATGTGCTCACGCTTGTTTTCATTATTGCAATGACACAATCCGGATGCTGTTCAGACTTGGAGAGATTTGAAGATTTCCCTGGAGACTTCGACGAATTCTAGGCGGGCGTGCCACCAGTCAGCTGCCTGTGGTGTTGACCCCATCCGCTGCGTTGCGACTCGTTAATATTAGTTCGTTTATTAGACATTTTGGTCTGTAATAAAGTTTAATACTCTCTCTACATTATGGCATTGTGTTTTGGTTATCACTGAGACGTTATATGTGTGAAACTTGATCCTGGCAAACATATAATATGAGCATTAGAATTTGCCTTTAAATTCGGGTGTGACAATTGTGGCTTATGCCCAGACAACTAACTCATCAATTTCCTAAGCTCATCAGTTTCATCCTGCAAACGGTCAACATAGCGTGCAAGTTCCATGTTTTTCAAAGCATGCATTTCACAGGTTGAACATGATGTACGAAGAGGAGCTTTCAATGCCGCCTCAAGAGAAACTATTCTAGTGTGAGACTCATCTAGCCTAGCATGCAACACAGGACATGAGGTACAAGCACCTAACAAAGCTGGCCTAGATTTCAATTCATCACACTCAATCCTAACCACATCTAGTTCCTCAAGAGTAGAGGCATGCTTCTCCTTGAGAGCAGTCAAATCTGCAAGAAAAACTGAGCAATCACCACAGTCAATCTCATCAGACACCACAGGAGTAGATTTCAAGGAGCCTATCTCATTTCTAGCATCCACAAGCAAGGATTCAAGTTCAGCTATCTTATCCTTAGCATCACCCAACAAAGACCTAAATTCCCTCTTCTCCTTGTTGGTCTTTCTAAGCACATCATCACGGTTATCAAGCAACTCATTGAGCCTAGCATTCTCCTCTAGCAAGAAGTTGGGATCATTTCGTACCTCTTCCTCGGAGTCGGAGTTCGAATCTGAGCTGTGCTTCCCACCCTTCTTGGAGTGTGCCATGCCGCAAAAGCCTCCTTGTGCGACGAAGCTCAGGTCGGTGAAGTTCTTGCCGGTGTGCCGCTTGTCCTTGCGCCTTTCTTGCTCTTCCTCGCTGCTCGAGTCGGAAGAAGCATCGCTTGATGTGGAGTCGATGTCGCTCGCTCCGGCAACCATCGCTCGAGCCATCTTCTTCTTGTAGCCGCCACTCTTCTTCGGCCTTCTCTCGCCCTTGTCCTTGTAGTCGTTCCGGGTGCGGTGCTTGTTGTAGTCGTGCTTGGGCTTGCCCTTGTAGTCGTTCTTGATCTCCATGGCTTCAGGGCATTCGGCGATGAAGTGCCCTGCTTCCCGCACTGATAGCACATCCCCGAGCTCTGCCTTGCATTCTTGCGGTTCTCGTACATACGCCCAAACCTCTTGCTCAACAAGGCAAGATCATCCTCGCTCAGCACCTCGAAGTCCTCATTTGGCAAAGACACAAGACAAGACAAAGAGAAACCACCAGAGTTAGCGTTAGACCTTGATCCTGAGACAAGAGCCAAACAATGAGGATCAGTTGGGATCTCGCTCTTGGATCTCAAGCCACGATCAACCTCTGAAGATCTCAGCTTTGAAAACAGCTCATCCAGCATCAACGTGTCATACATGCTCGACTCCTCAATGGCCTCGACCTTGGCACTCCACACAGACCTATCCAGGGCATGCAAAAGCTTGATAGCTTGATCATGATCCGTGTATGGGAGCTCTGTCACATTGACCCTCATGTTGTTGACAATGCTAGTGAAGCGCTAGAACATAGCATTGGTCGACTCGCCAGGGAGATGAGTGAAGTTCTCGTACTCTCTCCGGTAAGTGGAAAACAAACGGGCTTGCACTTGGGCATTGCCAACATGAGCATTTCTCAACTTGAGCCAAGTCTTTCCGGCAACATTATCTCCGTACACTCGCTCGAACTCCGAGACACAGAGAGCACGGAACAAGTAATCAACAGCCTTGCTGTTGGCCTCAAACATGTCCCGCGATCCTGGAAGCAGAAAACTGTCTGGGATGACATATTGAGGATTCTGTGTGACCTCCCATATCAAAGTTCCCTTCCCTCGCAAAAACACGCCCATGCGCCTCTCCCACATCGGGTAATTCTTGCCATCAAAGTGCGGAGGACCCGACCCCTTGCCATAATCGCCCATCTTTGGATCTTAGACTGGTTAGCATCAAGAAGATCCGTAACCGGCTCTTATACCAATTGAAGAACCGAATAGGGCGACCAGAGAGGGGGGGAGTGAATGGGAGCCGATAAAAATTCTTCCCGAAGGCGAACTCAGACTATACCCTGATTGCCACTCCGAGTACTCGCACACACCAAAGGAGCTCCAGACAGGTCACCAAAGGAGCCTATACCCCGATGGCATCCTTGTTGGCAGCCCACAAGATTAAGAGACAAGCCTAGAAGCAAAGAGCGAAAGCACAAGACAAAAAGCAAAGCACTTAGCCAAATCTGCGAAGTCCAGGGCGGACCGTCCGCAAGCACCAGGCGGACTGTCCGCGGGACCCAGGTGGACCGTCCGCAAGCACAGGGCGGACCGTCCGAACAAGCAGACCGAACCTCCATTAGCACACCGGGGAAAAACGGACTGTCCGACGGTTCACTGCGGACCGTCCAACCGTCACGGACCGTCCGGGCCTTCCTCGCGGACTGTCCGCCAAACTTGTTGCCACCGAACCAAAGCAACTCAACGGATCGAAACTCGAGCGCTCAAGAACTCGCGAAGAACACGAAGAACACCAACGCTGCCTGGGCCTCGCGGACCGTCCGCACGTGCCTCGCGGACCGTTCGCCAAGCACGAACAGAACAGAAAAATGCTCGAGCTCGGGAGTCAACTCCACCTTTCCATCACCGGATCTCCCAAATGGCAAAAGCTCTTGAGATAAGATTTGCGGGAGATGATAAGCAACACAAGATGAAGCGATGCCCCAAAAATCTCGACCTCTAAGCTACCAAATCGCTGGGAATCGCGGATCACACGAACCTCCACCAAGAACTCGAACTCCGGCCAAAAACTCACGAATCGAAGGCCTTCCCCGACATTTGAGGGGTCAAGATCACACAGAAAGATGCGCAAGGCATCCACCCATGATCCCCTCAAAGAAATTCGAAGGAAAAAGCCCTCAAATCCCCGAATCGAGCGAAGAACGAAACTCCCCAAAAATAGCCACAAAAATGACACGAAAATCACAGAGGAATAGGAGATCACCGCAACGCCGAATGCTTCCATACATCCAGAGGTCAGAATCTATACAAGAATCTAGCCTAAGGAATACAGAGGGAAAAGAAGCAGTTCAGAGAAATCTACCGGGGGAGAAAGCCCTAGAGTCCAAGAGAGAGAGATGCCATCCACCTCTCCGCTATTTATACGAAGTCCATCGGAGGGAGGTAAATGAACACACTACCCCTACAACATGAAATGAAGATACAACCCCTCAGGGGCATTTTGGTCAAGTCTTCATCGGACGGACACGCTTCCACCGCGGCTTCGCTTCACATCGACGCAAACCCCGCGATCACGCCACGTGCCCTCCACCTCGAAGCTTCCCGAAGCTCCCGGATCACCATCTCCGTCACCTCGGGCCTCCGGGCTTGGTTTTGAGGCCCAAACCAAGAAACCGTGCACCGATGGTTTTGTGGGCAAACCAACAAACCCCGCGTGCAAGTTTCGGGCTCCATCCACTACCTTGCACCGGCCCATGTTCACGACTTCAGCCTGCCAGTCTTGCACCGCACGGCTCGCACTCGACCCCATCGACCACCAGGTCCATCGAACTAAGCCTACTTGCCTCTCCATCACCCGGAGGCCGCCACGGCTAAGGCCTTTCGCGCTTGTTCTTCACCTGTACCGACACGAGTCAAGCCGCAACCTGTACCTGCACACTTAGCCAAGCATCAGTCCACACAACGTTGTCAATCACTCATCACTAAGGAGCGACCCTCCACTGGTCCTCGGACACACCTGGTCCTCAGTAAGCTTATAACATCAGTCAATGCCTTACTCTTTCTTTGTCAAATATGCAACGTCATGAACCCATGCTCGCGGCTGCTTCATATTTTTGGTCTGATGCTCTGAATGCTTTCCTCTTTGGTCATGGGCCGGCGTCACCCAATCTGGCCGGTGTAGTTTTGTTGAGAGGGTTAGACATCACTTCTGATGATCAGCTTTTCTCTTGCTCAAAACAAACTCATCGAATTGAGACCAAATGATATAATTGGAAAAATTATATGAACCAACATGCCAAGACGGGTACTGTTACCCTGAAAGAGCATGTTTCCTTTCTTAACATGTGGCTTGATAAATTCCTCTTTTGTGGTAGAACTATCGGCCCATCCTGCACCTATCAGCCGATTGCTAAACTTTTAGCAGCTGGTAATCATGTTCCTTTAGGAAAACATCTCCTTGGTGCAGTATACAACCTCCTCCACCAGGCTGTAGTCAATTTATCTGCTGGTCAACCCGTAGGTAGTATTGCAGGCCCTTGGTGGTTCATCAACATGTGGTTGAACCTTTATTTTTGTAATCACCTGGCAGTGGACATCTTTTCAATGTCTTTCCCAATATCTTCACCGGAGGATGACATCTCTGTTACTCGCCGATGCCGCAACTTTGGAGAAGCGGTGACTGTCTTCCCTGGCAAGAAATTCGATGGCCCTGAGGTATCTTATTTTTCCAGACTTTTCTATATTGGTCCTTCCAAAGAGACCACCATACTGTATGCTTATCTGGATCCGGACGATTCCTTTGAACATGTCTATGATCTTAGTGATCTTTCTGATGATAAAACTAAGGCAATGCTCGAGGAGATTATAAAGCCTGGGATTCTGCCTACCAATTTCTTTGGAAAATCTCTCCCTTCCTCCTATGAATTTTACAATCCTTGTGCATCTGCCTGTCAGTTGGGATTCGGCCAGTTACCAATTGGCCTGTATTTTGTCCCCCTTGTCGAACCAAGAGAAACACTCGTAAGTGCTCTTCAGTATCATTATTTGAGAGATCTGTCTCAAGATTCCTCGACTATAAATCTAGATTCCTGGATCCCTCTCCCCTTGACATCACATCTCTTCAAAGTTTGGTAGAAGGAATGGCATGCTCATCTATTCTTTGTTGCCCCAAAAGTGTACTGCCTTCAATTCAATCCTGCTTACGAAAGTCATCCTAATGAGGTAATTTCTGAACCTGATATGTATCTTCTCTCTTTGCTTTCTTTCTAATAACCTACTCATATTCTTTTTACTTCTACTTTCAGGGTGATTCTGTTGAGCCCCCAACATCAAGTGTTAGTGGTCGGCCGATCGATTATATTCCTCCTCGGGAATCTCCATACATCGACCATAATGCTCCTCCTATTGCATCTGTTATGGATGGTGCTGCTCACCGGGCTGCTAAAAGGAAAGCTGCACGAAAAGCTGATCATGTATCTCAGAAGGTAATCTCTCGGAAGAAACGGGCGAAGAAGACCACTTCTGCTGATGCAGTGCCTGTTGATCCAAGTCATGCAGACGGACTTCTTGCAAATGCAGTGAAGGTAGAACCCTTTCCCTTTTATGTTTTTGTAATTCGTAAATATGCTTTCTTCATGTTTGATGATCTTGCAGTCTTGTGGTTTGCTGGGTCGTCAGACCCAAGAAAAGGCAACAACATCATTAGTATCAGATCAAATGCCGGAACCAAACATCGTGGAGAACCCAACTTTCCAAACTTTTGCAGCTGAGAATCAACCTTCATCGGCTGTCCAAACTGAAGAAAGTCTGCCAAATATAGAGCCGATAAATGAAAATGTATCGGCTACACCAGAAGCTATGAGTATTCCTAAGTTGTTCAACAAAATTGATTTCTGTATTTTTGACTATTATTAACTCTTCTTTTTCTGGCAGGCTGACGAAAATCTAATCATTAGCACTATCTCCCATGAGGTATCCCTGGGTCCTCTTCCTGATAACGTCCAAACTCAGCTTCGGGACTTGCTACCACTTCTTGATCAAGAAATCGGCCAACTAGTTCAAGATGCCGAGCCGATCAGGAATATCTATAAGAAGATGAGAGGGCACCTGCCTGCTGAAATTAAGAAAAAGCTTCATGCAGTGGCTTTCATAGAGATACATGAACCGGAAGTGGAGGAGGCACAGAATCGGCTGGAAGAAAGATATCGTCAGGCTAGGCTGATTCAGAGTCGGGAGAATTTGGATTCTCAGGAAGCTGATCTGGACAGGCGAATCCAGACTTTATGCAGTTCTCATTCTATCATCGTCTCCAACATCGATCGGATGAAGAGAAGGCATGCTGAACTTCTTGCAGAATTAAGGTAACTTGAGGAAGATCTGTCGATTGAAGTAAAGAAACTAGCCGATCTTCCTCAAACCATCAGCAACATGGAGCGCACCAAACAGAATCTTGCCAGGAGAGCCCAAGCTATCCGTCAAGCGGAGCGACCAATGCTAGGTTCAGCCGATGCCGATCATAAGATGATAAATGAAGTTGATCAGCTCCGCGTAGATGCTATAAATGCCATTCACTCCATAGGCATAATTTAAACATTTTCTCTGTGTAATTCTGAAACTTGGTTCCGTGTGCCTGGCCTCTTGAATGTATCGGCCAAATTTCCAACGCTTTCTTTATTGTCTTTGACTCTTCTTTTGACTGACTATTTTGACCGGCCTATAAGAGTAGAAGCACTCCTCCCTGATTTCATACCACAATGTCTTCTTCTTCTTCTTGAGTGAATCAGGTCTGTTCTAGCTTGTATCCTTCTTATTTGCAAACTTTGTGATGACACTTCATTTTCTCAGTCCCCTCGCCGTGAAGATGTGGATAGAATTTTGGCTGCCATCAACGCTCATGGTGCAGATCGGCAGGCTCTATCTTCAAGGCAGAAGCAAGGACTGCATCTTGTGATCTCTGCTGATGAGAAGATAGAGTCTCTGGAAGCGAGAAGGAGGCAACTTCTTGCTAAATTGACCCAGGTTGATGAAGAAATAACCATTACTCGAGCGGAACTAGATAGGGCCAAGGATTTAGTGAGGCCATAATGTATTTTCTTAGCTGATGCATTCGGCCTTGTATTCAATTTAAGAATCAAATCCTCTTGTAGTGGCCTTTCTGACTATATTTGTCATCTCTTGAGATTCCTTCATACCCTTTTGCTTTCTTGCCCCCCTGTGTTTGGCCTCTCAACCGCAGCTAGAAGAATTTCTTGTGACAAACTTGGGCTTAATGGTTGTTGAGAAGGAGCAAGGTAGAATGCCTGTTGCATTCTGGCAGAGGAACACTCGAAGGGGAGGTGACCCGCCTTGGTTATCAATTCGCCGAGTTGTGGAGAGGAATCACAGAATCTGGTGAAGAACTGGGCTCTTTCTTCCATTTCTTCTTCGCCATTTCTCTCTCTCTCTGGTGCTCATTGAATTAATATCCTCATCATACTGAAGATGAGAAGCTTTTATGTAGCAAATAGTGTCTTCAAACAGATGTAATCGCCATGTACTGAAATATGAGAGAAAGAAATATATACGTATATACTTATTTTTTATTCATAGGGCGATTATTACATCGGCCATGATCCGAATCACTTATCGGCTATGAAATTTCTTTCACTTTTCCTTGAGACGATAACTGAGTATCGGCTGTCTATTCTTCGAAGACGATTGCTAAGAATCGACTTATCAATTACAATCGGTTATAATTCTGAAAGAGTAACTAACAATATTTAAGACTAAAATCAGCTGAAAGCCAGAAGTAGTCATCAACCAAGAATAATACTTCCGATTGATTGTAAATTTATTTGACTCGTTACTCCTCTGATCCGATCACTTGAATCTTGTCATTTGGCATTTTGGCGTGAGACACCACACTTGGGATTGAACCTTCTTTTTATCAAGTGTTTGCTCCTTGATTTCTGCTTTTGTTTGTCTTCAGATTTTGGACATTTTGTCACACTATCAGTATCTTCAGGAACATCTGAAGGACCGAATATGGCGACCAGAGGGGGGGAGTGAATGGGAGCCGATAAAAATTCTTCCCGAAGGTCGAACTCGGCCTATACCCCGATTGCCACCCAAATTCTCACGCACACAAAGGAAGCTCCAAACAAGGCACACACAAGCCTAGAAGATCAACCGACAAGCTTAGGAGCAAAGAGCGGAAGCACCGAAGCAAGAACCAAAGGACTTAGGCACTGCTGCGAAGTCCCTGGCGGACTGTCCGGGGTGACCAGGCGGACCGTCCGCGTGGAGGGCGCGGACTGTCCGGCAGGTCACGGCGGACCGTCCGTAAAAGCAACTCGAGAAACCAGTAGCGCACCCTCGAAATTCAGACTGTCCGTGGAGGCTTCGCGGACTGTCCGTCAGAAATCCGGCCACGCGGACTGTTCGTGAGACCCTCACGGACTGTCCGTCGAACCCCTTGCGACCAAAGACTTGGGGCGAAACGGATCGAAACAAAGACGCGCAAGAACACGAAGAACACGGGACGAACCCTAGGCGCACGCGCTCCTCGCGGACCGTCCGCGACCGTCGAGCGGACCGTCCGCGACACGCGGACAGAGCAGAAAAACGCCTGACCTCGGGAGTCAACTCCACCTTTCCATCACCGGATCTCCCAAACGGTTGAGGTTCTTGAGACAAGATTTTAGGGAGATGAAAAGCGTCACACAAGGATGCTATGCCCCAAAAATCTCGACTCCTAAGCCACTAAATCACCAGGAATCGCGGATCACACGAACCACCACCATGAACTTGGGCACCAACCAAAAACGCACGAATCGAAGGCTCTCCACAGCGTTTGAGGGGTCAAAATCACACACAAACATGCGCAAGGCATCCATCCATGATCCCCTCAAAGAAATCCGTGAATAAACGCCCTCAAATCCCCGAATCAAGCGAAGAAAGAAACTCCCCAAAAATGACACAAAAATCACAAGGGACTAGGAGATCACTGCAACACCGAATGCTTCCATACATCCAGAGGTCAGAGTCTGTACAAGAGTCTAGCCTAAGGAATCCAGAGGGAAAAGAAGCAGTTCAGAGAAATCTACCGGGGGAGAAATCCCTAGAGTCCAAGAGAGAGAGATGCCATCCACCTCTCAGCTATTTATACGAAGTCCATTGGAGGGAGGTAAATGACCACGCTACCCCTACTGCTAAAATGAAGATATAACCCCTCAGGGGCATTTTGGTCAAGTCTTCATCAGACGGACACGCTTCCACCGCGGCTTCGCTTCACCTCGACGCAAACCCCGCGATCACGCCACGTGCCCCCCGCCTCGAAGCTTCCCGAAGCACCCGGATCACCGTCTTCGTCGCCTCGGGCCTCTGGGCTTGGTTTTGTGGCCCAAACCAAGAAACCGTCCACCGATGGTTTTGTGGGCAAACCACCAAACCCCGCGTGCAAGCTTCGGGCTTCAACCGCTACCTTGCACCGGCCCATGTTCACAACTTCAGCTCGCCAGTCCTGCACTACACGGCTCGCACTTGACCCCATCGGCCACCGGGTCCATCGAACCAAGCCTACTTGCCACTCCATCACCCGGAGGCTGCCACGGCTAATGCCTTTCGCGCTTGTTCTTCACCTGCACTGACACGAGTCAAACCGCAAACTGTACCTGCACACTTAGCCAAGCATCAGTCCACACAACGTTGTCAATCACTCATCACTAAGGAGCGACCCTCCACTGGTCTTCGGACACACCTGGTCCTCAATCTCTCCCTTAATGATTGCATTGACAACACCCATAGAAATCACATAGAGAAAAAGAAAAGAAAATAACCACGAACACAAACCTCCCAAGCAAATGATCCAAAGCCAAAGAACAAGCGAAAACTCGATCACTCGCCAATCCAAGTCTCGGCCCCCTAAGACAAGGGCAATGGCTCGACACAGCCGAGACAAAACAAAGCTCTCAAAGAGCACATCACAAAGCACAAAGCTCAGGAAAATCAAAGGAGCTCCCCCTGCACAAATGCAACTCCCCCTAAGTAAATGCATACAACATCTCCCCCTTGTTGACAATGCATGAATCAAGGTATATGATGCTCTTCCCCTTGTTTTCATGAAAAATGCATGTCAAGGCATATATACAATCTACCAAGCTTCTCAAATATACAAAGAGCACAACAAAATGCTACTACTGAGACATAGAGCAAGCAAAGTAGACATGGTGTATCTAGAACATTGCCATCAAGAAGGTAGAGACATATAATCATGTGACATGGCTAAAAGCAATTTTAAGCACTTTTCACAAATAAATAGTCATCTCATGAGCAAGACTCTCTCTATACCAATTTGAACATAAATACACTAGATCATCTAAAGTTTATGCAAGATCACAAATTCTCATCACAAGATCATTATAAACGCCCACAAGCTACTCAAGTCATGTTAAAGCCACCGAGCCATGTGTCTACTTCTTAAAATGAGACTTCTCATGGTAGACAAGCATGCTACGGTTTAGCACCCAAGATATGAATATCACACCATAAAACATGATTAGGAGCTCATTTTTTAAGCATAAGGCAATTCATACACCAATTTCATTTTCAAGTTTAAACATGGTACATGAAGTGCCTTTGCGGCAAAAAGAAGCTTATGCTCCTCCCCAAGCAAGCAAAAGGGTTAAACATTTACAATGACAGAAAGGTCTTTGACCCCAAGCAAAGAGAACATGTTTCTCAAGCACAAACTGAGCATGATATAGGCATTTAAGCACAAATTGAGCATAGACAAGTATTTACTCATGAGAGACACAATTTTAGCATTTTCATCAAAAGAAAGCTATCTCAACACAAATATATGGCAAAAGCATCAAGAGCATAGCATTCACATCCACAATTTACCTAACATGCACATATCTCATCCATAGCGCATCAATGATCAATGTATATAAGAGAAGCTCAATCCTAGCTCAAGTGATCCAAAGATGGCTATCCTACCAGGTTTTGTACAGAAAGTAAAATGCATGAATGAAATGCAACAAAATGAACATATGACACATATATACATGAGAAGCTCCAAGACCCAGCTAGAAAGGAAAGCACACCCCAAGCTCACCCTGCAAGCGAGTGAAAGTGACTTGGTCAAGTGGTTTTGTGAAAATGTCAGCTAGCTGGTCTTGGGTAGGGACATAGTACAAAGATATGTTTCCCTTCTCAACATTATCCCTCAGGAAGTGGTACCTCACGTCTATGTGTTTCGTTTTGGAGTGGAGGACAGGATTTTTGGCTACGCTTATGGCACTAGTGCTATCACAGAAAAGTGGAACCTGGGAGCACTCCTCTCCAAAATCACTCATGATATAGGTCATCCAAAGCAGCTGGGAACAACAACTAGCAGCAACTACATACTCAGCCTCGGTGGTGGACTGGGCTACACTCGATTGCTTGCGAGATGACCAAGAGACCAAAGAAGAACCAAGGTACTGACAACACCCAGAAGTGGACTTGCGGTCCAATCGACACCCAGCGAAATCCGCATCAGAAAACCCATGAAGCCTGAGTGTCGAGGAGGTAGAGTACTAAAGACCAAACTCAGGAGTGTAGTTCAAGTACCTGAAAATCCGCTTGACGGCCTGCCGATGTGAAGTCCTCGGTGAAGCCTGAAAACGAGCGCACAGACACACACTGAACTGTATGTCCGGCCTCGTCGCCGTCAAGTAGAGGAGGGAGCCGATCATGCTCCGGTACTCCTTCTGGTCCACGGGTTCGCCGTCCTCGTCTGCGTCCAAAGCCGTAGTTGTACTCATCGGGGTAGTCAGTGGCTTGGAGTCGTTCATGCCAAACTTCTTCACCATGTCCCTGGTGTACTTCGCCTGATGTACAAAGGTCCCGTCCTTGCACTGCTTGATCTAGAGACCCAAGAAAAACTGCAGCTCGCCCATCATGGACATCTCAAATTCTCTGCTCATGTCATCTGCAAATCTGGAAACAAGATAATGAGAAGAGCCACCAAAGATTATGTCATCCACGTATATCTGAACAATTAAAAGGTCATTCCCATGCTTAAGGAGGAACAGGGTCTTATCAACTGTGCCCATCACAAACCCCTTACTCAGCAAAAAGCCTCTCAACCTACCATACCAAGCTCTAGGTGTCTGTTTCAAACCATAGAGTGCTCTCTGGAGTTTGTATACATGGTGTGGGTATTTTTCACTCTCGAACCCCGGGGGTTGCCTCACATACACTTCTTCCTCTATCACCCCATTCAAGAAAGCACTCTTGACATCCATTTGGTACAACTTGAACCCTTTAGCCACAGCAAAGGCTAGAAGGATCCTAATTGCCTCCAAACGGGCCACAGGAGCAAATGTCTCCTCATAGTCTATCCCCTCCTTCTGGTTGAACCCCTGCGCCACCAACCTCGACTTGTTTCTCACAACCATCCCATTCTCACCTTCTTTGTTCTTCCACACCCACTTGGTACCTATGGGACGGCAATTTGGTGGTGCATCGACTAACACCCAGACTTGGTTTCTCTCAAAGTTTTCCAACTCCTCATGCATGGAATTCACCCAATTCTCGTCAGACAAAGCGTGTCGAATATCTTTGGGCTCAAACAACACAACAAAGGCAGAATGAGCGAAATGAGAAGTGTTCCTTGACCTCGATCATGTAGTGATTTCATGAAGGTCACCAATGATGGTCGACGGTGGGTGATCAACTTGTACTCGCCGGGGAGCCTCACACCTGGACACAACCTCCCCCTCAGCAGTAGCCTCCACTCGAACAGCCTCAGTCGTAGTGGGTGTAGGGCATGGTCCATCCTCGATCGTCGTCGTAGTAGTGGAAGTAGCATGTACATGATCAGCCACGGGAGCACCATCATCATCATCCTCGTCTCCATCTCCATCCTTCTCATCCTCAAAAATCCTGGCACCAATCTCCTCGTCATCTGCACACTCAAAAGCAGAAGAGCTACATGGCTGTGTCTCGTCGAAGGTTACCTCGCAAGTCTCCATGATTCGGTTAGTCTCAAGATTGAGCACATGATATGCTCTAGAGTGAATCGCATAACCAAGGAAAATCCCATCCGAACATCTAGACTCAAACTTATCCAGCTTGCCCTTCTTAAGAATGAAACACTTGCAACCAAAAGCTCTAAAGTGACTTACCTTGGGTTGTCGGCCATGCATCAGCTCATAAGAGGTCTTCTTCTTGAAAGCACGAAGGAAGATGCGATTTGAGACATAGCAAGCGGTATTGACCGCCTCGGCCCAGAAATGTCTAGGAGTCCTATGCTCATCGAGCATCGTCCTGGCCATCTCACAAAGGGTCCGGTACTTCCTCTCCACAACGCCATTTTGGCAAGCGACGTATGGAGAAGAGTACTGATGATCGAGACTAAGATCACTGCAAAAGGCATCAAAATGAGAGTTCTTAAACTCCGTGCCATTGTCACTGTGTATAGCTCGAATGGCATCTCCATGTCTCTCATTCTTCAACCTCAAGATCAAGTCTCGAACAAAGCCAAATGTCTCACTCTTATCCTCCAAAAAGAAAACCCAAGAGTACCTCGAAAAATCATCAACAACCACAAGAACGTACCACTTCCCACCAGCAGAGCGAACACGAGCTGGCCCAACCAAATCCATGTGCAACAGCTCACAAGGTCGCTCGGTCATGACAGACATCAAGGGGACGTGAGAAGCGGCAACCGTTTTCCCATGCCGACAAGAAGCACAAACCAAATCCTTCTCGAATTTCAACTTAGGCAATCCTCGGACAAGATCAAGACCACTCAAGCGGGAAAGCAACTCAAAGCTCAAGTGTCCCAACCTCCTATGCCATTTCCAAAGGTCGGCTGAAACGCCAGCAACAAAGCATCGAGGAGGACCAACAGAGTGGGAAAAGTCGGCACGAAATATTTGACCCTCGGGGACGATCGTACAGACAAGATCACCTCGAGAATCAAGCACACGAGAAGCACCCGACTTAAAACGAACCACAAAACCTTCGTCAAGTAATTGAGATACTGACAACAGGTTAAAACCAAGTGACTTGACCAGGGCCACACTTCTTAAGGTCACCTTGCTACTCACCTCCACCATACCTTCAGCAAGCACTCGTCCTCTCCCATTGTCCCCGAAAGTGATGTACTCCCTCGTACTCACCGGGGTGAGGCTGGAGAACCACCCACAATCTCCGGTCATGTGTCGTGAGCAACCGGAGTCGATCAACCAAAAGTTCTCTAAGCCTCCCACATGCAATCAAAAACGAGGACGAGGATGAAGAAGCGACTCAATACTAGGGTTAGTACGAGAAGAGTCAAACCAGTGCTGAGCCATTTGCTCAAAAGAAGGGTTAGCAAAATCCATCCTCCCAAAACCTCTAAGCGGAGCCCTCTCACGCCTACCACCAAAGGACCTGTCACATCTCACTGGAGGAGTACGTGCACCACGAGGAGGAAAACGTGGCCCGTAGTCCATCTGAGACCCAAAGCTCTGATCGTGCCTCCCAAACTCGTAACGGTCACGAGAAGGAGCACGTCGAGCCAACTCACCACGCCCAAACCCAACACGCCTATCTCTCTGAGGGAACACACCTCCACCTCCACCTCCACGAGTGGGAACTGTCCTCACAAACACATCACCCCTAGGTAGAGGCCCTCTACGAGGCTTAGGCACACCACGAGCAAGGTGGTACCTATCCTTGTTTGCCATCTCCCTAGCAAACCTCTCATCCCTCTTCCTCCGGAAACAGAACTCATCCTTATGCCCATCCCTCCCACAATACTCACAATGGAAGCGGATCGGCACTGGCTTAGGCTGTGGCTTCTCTACAAGCTTCTCTCCAGCTTTCTCTCCTGTCTTCCCATCAAAGACACTCCCCTGGGTGCTCACAAACTTGATGGGTTTCTGGTAGTTCTCAGATTTGTGGGGAAACACTGGAGGATCTGGGGTTGTGTCAAACTTGTTTCTGAGATGGTTTGGCTTGGGTGCAAATTTGTTCATTGGTGTGGTATGTGGTGGAATGGGGATCTCTCCGGCTTTCTCTTCTCCCTCACCACTCTTCTCACCACACTTGTCAGCCCCCAATGCCTGACCATCAAACCTTTTGAACTGAGCCAACATCAAACTCAATTGTGGCTCATGCCCAGACAGCCACCCCATCATTTTCCTCAATTCATCATTTTCATCTTGCAGACGATCAACATAGTGTACAAGTTCCATATTCTTCAAAGCATGCATTTCACAGGTTGAACATGATGTAGGAAGAGGAGCTTTCAATGCCGCCTCAAGAGAAACAATTCTAGTGTGAGACTCATCTAGCCTAGCATGCAAAACAGGACATGAGGTACAAGCACCTAGTAAAGCTGACCTAGATTTCAACTCATCACACTCAATCCTAACCACATCTAGTTCCTCCAAAGTAGAGGCATGCTTCTCCTTGAGGGCAGTCAAATCAGCAAGAAAAACTGAACAATCACCACAATCAATCTCATCCGACACCACAGGAGCAGACTTCAAAGCGACTATCTCATTCCTAGCATTCTCAAGCAAGGATTCAAGCTCGGCTACCTTGTCCTTAGCATCACCCAACAAAGACCTAAATTCCCTCTTCTCCTTGTTGGTCTTTCTAAGCACATCATCACGGTTATCAAGCAAGTCATTGAGCCTAGCATTCTCCTCTAGCAAGAAGTTGGGATCTTGTCGTACCTCATCATCGGAGTCGGAGTTCGAATCCGAGCTGTGCTTCCCACCCTTCTTGGAGTGTGCCATGCCGCAAAAGCCTCCTTGTACGACGAAGCTTAGGCCGGTGAAGTTCTTGCCCATGTGCCGCTTGTCCTTGCGCTTCTCTTGCTCATCCTCACTGCTCGAGTCAGAAGAAGCATCGCTTGATGTCGAGTCGATGTCGCTCGCTCCGACCACCATCGCTCGAGCAGTCTTCTTCTTGTAGCCGCCACCCTTCTTGTGCCTTCTCTCGCTCTTGTCCTTGTGCTTGTCCTTGTCCTTATAGTCGTTCTGGGAGCGGTGCTTGTTGTAGTCATGCTTGGGCTTGCCCTTGTAGTCGTTCTTGATCTCCATGGCTTCAGGGCATTCGGCGATGAAGTGCCTGTGCTTCCCGCACCGATAGCACATCCCCGAGGTCCGCCTTGCATTTCTTGCGGTTCTCGTACATCCGCCCAAACCTCTTGCTCAACAATGCGAGATCGTCCTCGCTCAGCACCTCAAAGTCCTTATCTGGCAAAGACACAAGACAAGACAAAGAGAAACCACCAGGGTTAGCATTAGACCGTGGTCCCGAGACAAGAGCCAAACTGTGAGGATCAGTGGGGCTCTCACTCTTGGCTCTCAAGCCACGGTCAACCTCTGAAGACCTGAGCTTGGAAAACAGTTCATCTAGCATCAGCGTATCATACACGCTCGACTCCTAGATGGCCTCGACCTTGGCTTCCCACACAGACCTATCCAGGGCATGCAAAAGCTTGATAGCTTGATCATGATCCGTGTATGGGAGCACTGTCACATTGGCCCTCATGTTGTTGACTATGCAAGTGAAGCGCTGAAACATAGCATCGGTCGACTCACCGGGGAGATGAGTGAAGTTCTCATACACTCTCCGGTAAGTGGAAAACAAACAGGCTTGCACTTGGGCATTGCCAACATGAGCATTTCTCAACTTGAGCCATATCTTTCCGGCCACATTCTCTCCGTACACTCGCTCGAACTCCGAGGCACAGAGAGCACAGAACAAGTAATCAACGGCCTTGCTATTGGCCTCAAACATGTACCGCGATCCTGGAAGCAGAAAACTATCTGGGATGACATATTGATCATTTTGAGTGACCTCCCAAATAAGAGTTCCCTTCCCTCGCAAAAACGCGCCCATGCGCCTCTCCCACATCAGGTAATTCTTGCCATCAAAGTGCGGAGGACCCGACTCCTTGCCGTAATCGCCCATCTTTGGATCTTAGACTGGTTAGATCACGAAGATCCATAACCGGCTCTGATACCAATTGAAGGACCGAATAGGGCGACCAGAGAGGGGGGGAGTGAATGGGAGCCGATAAAAATTCTTCCCGAAGGTTGAACTCGGCCTATACCCCGATTGCCACTCCAAATTCTCACGCACACAAAGGAAGCTCCAAACAAGGCACACACAAGCCTAGAAGATCAACCGACAAGCTTAGGAGCAAAGAGCGGAAGCACCGAAGCAAGAACCAAAGGACTTAGGCACTGCTGCGAAGTCCCTGGCGGACTGTCCGGGGTGACCAGGCGGACCGTCCGCGTGGAGGGCGCGGACTGTCCGGCAGGTCACGGCGGACCGTCCCTAAAAGCAACTTGAGAAACCAGTAGCGCACCCTCGAAATTTAGACTGTCCGTGGAGGCTCTGAGGACTGTCCGTCAGAAATCCGGCCACGCGGACTGTCCGTGAGACCCTCGCGGACTGTCCGTCGAACCCCTTGCAACCAAAGCCTTGGGGCGAAACAGATCGAAACAAAGACGCGCAAGAACACGAAGAACACGGGACGAACCCTAGGCGCACGCGCTCCTCGCGGACCGTCCGCGACCGTCGAGCGGACCGTCCGCGACACGCGGACAAAGCAGAAAAACGCCCGACCTCGGGAGTCAACTCCACCTTTCCATCACCGGATCTCCCAAACAGTTGAGGCTCTTGAGACAAGATTTTAGGGAGATGAAAGGCGTCACACAAGGATGCTATGCCCCAAAAATCTCGACTCCTAAGCCACTAAATCACCAGGAATCGCGGATCTCATGAACCACCACCATGAACTCAGGCACCATAAAAAATGCACGAATCGAAGGCTCTCCACAACGTTTGAGGGGTCAAGATCACACACAAACATGCGCAAGGCATCCATCCATGATCCCCTCAAAGAAATCCATGAATAAACACCCTCAAATCCCCGAATTAAGCGAAGAAAGAAAATCCCCAAAAAGGACTCCGAAAATGACACGAAAATCGCAAGGGACTAGGAGATCACCGCAACGCCGAATGCTGCCATACATCCAGAGGTCACAGTCTGTACAAGAGTCTAGCCTAAGGAATCCAGAGGGAAAAGAAGCAGTTCAGAGAAATCTACCGGGGGAGAAATCCCTAGAGTCCAAGAGAGAGAGATGCCATCCACCTCTTCGCTATTTATACGAAGTCCATCGGAGGGAGGTAAATGACCACGCTACCCCTACTGCTAAAATGAAGATACAACCCCTCAGGGGCATTTTGGTCATGTCTTCATCGGACGGACACGCTTCCACCGCGGCTTCGCTTCACCTCGACGCAAACCCCGTGATCACGCCATGTGCCCCCCCGCCTCGAAGCTTCCCGAAGCTCCCGGATCACCGTCTCCGTCGCGTCGGGCCTCCAGGCTTGGTTTTGAGGCCCAAACCAAGAAACCGTCCACCGATGGTTTTGTGGGCAAACCACCAAACCCCGTGTGCAAGCTTTGGGCTTCAACCGCTACCTTGCACCGGCCCATGTTCACGACTTCAGCTCACTAGTCCTGCACTGCACGGCTCCCACTTGACCCCATCGGCCACCGAGTCCATCGAACCAAGCCTACTTGCCTCTCCATCACCCGGAGGCCGCCACCGCTAAGGCCTTTCGCGCTTGTTCTTCACCTGCACTGACACGAGTCAAATCGCAACCTGTACCTGCACGCTAAGCCAAGCATTAGTCCACACAACGTTGTCAATCACTCATCACTAAGGAGCGACCCTCCACTGGTCTTCGGACACACCTGGTCCTCAACATCAGCCTCAAATATTATTATGCATGAATATCTGTCGACCAGGGTCCCATTAAAAATAATTTCCAGATGGTTGATGCTTTAGAATAATAATTCGTCTTCCTAGATCACCTAGCTCCCATGAAAAATGAACTATAGATAATTGATACTCTGAAGTAATATTTTTGAGCAGCGAGCAATAAATATTCCAAGAAATAATATGGTGCTCTTTTTCTGTAACCTTGTAATCAACGACCTTTGATTCCTCAATTTCCTTAGAATCTATCATGTGTTGACATTTCTTAACGCAATCACCTAAGAACAGGTTTGGAACCCATCCTGGTAACAGCGCCAGAAATGCTGGTTGGTAATTCTTAACGTTACAAGAGTCTGCAAGCGCACGGAAGTACCATTGTAGCATTTCCCCAAAGGAGTACTCTAAAGGGTATCGAATCCAAGGAAGGCATTGGTGGAATGACAAGATCAACTCTATTGCAATGAGTATAGATCATAGACGGAAATAAATCATACACTCAAGTGCAGGGGTAAAATATGATAATGGGGGTAGTGTGATCACACACACACTCACTCTCTCTCTAAGGGGTCCTAGGCATAGGAGGCAACATACGAGTTAGTTCTACGTTCTTATGTACTATACACATAAAGATAGTTGGAACGAGTTAGATACACTAGCGTTGAAGAACATTGACTTATGCACCCAGGTACCACGGGGAGCTAACCTCCCGCGTTGCTTCTGCACAACTCCGGTTGTTAGATTTTAGACTCCTACAGCTTATCCGAACGTGGGGGATTTCAGAGGGACCAACGGCTGTCACTACCGCGGCCTACCCCAAGACAAACCGTGGGATAAGCTCATAAGTAAGGTAGCTACGCAACCCAAGCACCATGCTTACGTTGTTAGCCGAACTTGACCGGCCCGGGCTATTGTGACCCAGGTCAAGCCACCAGATAAACCAGCCAATTACACCGTGTACCGTAGCTTAAGCACAGACTTCATACAACGCAGTCATGTCATCCAATTAGATCAAACCAGGTTAGGTACACAAACGTATTTGTGTTTTCCTATGTCTGTTCAACTGGATCAAAGGGTCGTGTTCGCGAAGAACATGAGCCTCTAACTTATGAACAAACAACAGAAACATGTGAAAGTCACCTGTCAAGTGGATCGAAAGGCCTTGTTCATCAAGAACAGGGGCCTCTAAATGATGAACAAGTGAAGAACACATGAACAAATCACTCATGTATACTAACACAACTTTACATGAAATAGATAAATAACTGAAGTAGATCAAAGTCATACAAATGAAATAAGATACAAGAGAACTCATACCTAGATCCCAAAGTAGACCTGGAACCTGAATTAGAACTACTCTAGCCTACCTCCTAGACTTGAGACTAAAAGTGAGAGAGGTGTTGTAAGTGTGGATGGATCATAAGTGAGCCCCCTCTCCTTCTATTTATAGGTCCGAGCACCGGCGAGGAATGGATGCAAACACCCCGGGAGTGGCGCCTAGGACCAATAGGGAAGCACCATGTGGAAGCCCCTGAGTGGCGGCCACAAGGTCGGTTCGGCCGACCTGTGGGGTCAGCCGACCCCCTGTGGGCCCCACTCGGGGTGTGCTTCCTCCTGGAGGCTGTCTTGTGGGTCCTTAGGTCGGTTCCCGGTGTCCACCCTGTTTTGGCGCGATTTGCATGCCTTTGTGGTCCCATGGATCCATGTGACGTCCATGTGTCCCGCTCTGATTCATCAGGGGTTGCTTCACTTGGATTGCTTGCATGGCATGCATGCATGGCTCCCTAGTTGGCAGGTGTGCATGCATGGCATCCTTGTTGGCAGCCTACCTAGGATGAGGTGATGTGGCATGGACCATAGAAGGTGAGTTTGTCACTCTTTTCCTGCTTATTTTCCTGCAATCAAATAATCTCCAAGGACAAGTGGAACTTCATTATTCATAACTAAATACGTGTAAGAAATGCCTTATGCTCCTTTATTCATGAGTATATTGACGGCTAAAGTAGGCACTTAACAGCCGTCAACAACTCCCCCAAGCTAGCCTCTTACTCATCTCGAGCAAGAGATTAAGGACTTAGGTTGGTTGATCAGGAGTTGCTATGATGTTGTATTCCTAATGTATAACAAGATACAGCTAGGGACTCTATCAAGGGTTGAAGAAGTTGGCATTGATCTTACCTTACACTCGATTGATATGGGGCGTGTAGCTTCACCTGCCTTGGGCGGTTGAAAGATAGAATGGTTGTATAAAGATTACTAATCACATGTACCTTGATCAGTTATCAATCCGGAGGTTCTGCAGGTTTTTCAAAAAGAAATCAAAGTTCCTAAAATGATACTCTTGGATCGCTCAATGTGTATGATTCCTGACCAAGGCATGGATTTGCCTTCTTTCACCACCTACTTCTAATAAGCTGATATGTGGAGCTGTAGGTAGGGAAAACATGTGGCATACCTGTTTCTCATATATTGTCGAGTCGAAAACCGGATCCTTGGGAGAACAAGTCATACACCCTGATCAAGATATGCAAAAGTGTGTGTATGGTGGATGGATAATGAACTCCTATTTGCATGATTTTACTCTCCTCCTTTTCAAAATTTTTGAGACTTGGGCTATGTCTCTTTATTCTTTTTCTCTTTTTTTTGATCATTGCCCATAGTCCTTGCTAAATATTTTTGGAGGGAGAGTAATCATGGAACATGCGCAGAGCTTTATTTTGTGGAATGGATGGGGGATGGATGAAATGATGGTTGCTAACTTCCAGTGTAGAAGTTTTGCATATGGTGGTGTGTACGTGATCTTGATCATAGGAGTAATGACAAGTTTACTCGCCGAGGGTCATAACAATTCGACAAGACTCAATGAAGAAATCAGGTAGCATATGTGGAGGTTAACAGAAGCTAAGATCTACATATGGCCTTGGATAGGAATTTCTTATCATTGAGGAACTTATCATTTTAACATTTTTTCAAAAGAAAACTCCGGATATCAAACATCACTTAGTACTAGCTCATAGCAACTCTATTATACCATATCATACCTCGCAACAACTTAGGCAAAGATCATGCTTTTGCTACCCACAAATTTCAAGCTCAGGTTCGATCATACTAGCCAACAAACTCAAAACTTGGATAGGGTACTAAGTTGTAAACAAGGCATACAAGAGGAATAAACAGAGCAACTATTCATCATTTCAACCTTGGAGAATAAGAACACTCTTACCTCGCATATGAAAACAAACTAATTTAAGAAAGCAAATAAATATTTTTGGTCTTTTTAACTTTTCAGATTTTTATGTGTTTTTAGCATATGGGGTTCTGAAAACAATAGAAGATACAAGTTACCTCAGAATGGGGGTCATCCCCCAAGCTAGCTTCAGGCTCACTGTTGCGGAGGGTGGTATCCCATCCACGCATAGTAAGCCCTCTGCTCCTCTAGCTGTCGCAGCTGTCTCTGCTCCATGGTGTGAAGTCTCTCGCCAGTCATACGCTGCCAGTCTCGAGTGGACTCAGCCTGCTGGTGCATTGTCTCCTCCACGGTACCGACACGGATGTTGAGCTCACTCATCTGCTGAGTGAGGGTGGCCCCACGAGATGACGAGCGCAACCCGGACGATGAGGACGAGTCCTCGTAGTTAGTACCGGCGGACCTAACCCACTCGCCACTCCCTGCACTAGCCCAGGTCGAGCCACTCGCACCCGGCTGACTCATGGGTTGGTCCCAACCGGGGGCATATCCGGGTGTAACTCCAGACATGTACCTGGCCGAGGCCCATGCGCCAGACAGCGGTGGGGTAGGCTGAGGCTGTGGCTGAGGCAACGGCTGTGGTGATGGCTGTGGCGGCGGATGTTGTGGTGGTTGTTGTGCTGTCGCTGCCCTCCTCGATGCACTCCTAGTGACCCTGTCTCCAGAAACACTAGAACGATGAGGTTCCTCAAGAGGAATGGTCAGTGGCCCTTGGCCGTACAAATGGAAATCCGGGTTAGTTAACCGAATCTGGTTTGCATGGCCAGGGTAGAAGAAAACCAAGGAATCATCTGGGTCCTTTTTAAGAGTATGTCCTTGAATCAGATATGCCTCATCTATCACAGTCCAGGGAGAATCAATGTAGGGAACGTTAGCCCCTTGTGTAATCCCAAGACTCGAAATGATACGTGTGATCAGAGACGTACACTCAATAGAACCCATCATCCTAAAATTTGTCAACCACTGCCGAATCATAGCTTGCACTGGGGAGATTTTTATCTGTCTGACCGCGGCACATAATATCCTCATCTCGTCTGTGCACATGGTTCGAACATCATCCCTTGGACAGAGAGTGATGGCGAGCCACTTGTGCCACAGTCGGAGAGTGGGATGCGTGATATCGTTGCACCGAGGTGCTAACTTGCCACGGACAGGCCGACCAGAAAGCTCTTCCCAAAAACTATCTCCAATAAAATCGCTGCAAGCTTGATCGAGAGAAATAGCACAACGACGATGAAAACCGAGAGCACGACTAAGATCTGGCCATGAGACTCGATACGACGTTCCATGGAAACGAAACGTAATACCGGTCTCATCCTCCCGAAGAGTACAGAGGAACTGGATGGTGAGAGGCCTAGAACCGATCTCCCACACTGGAACAAAGTTCTCCCAACCAAGAGCATGCCAAATGGAATCGAACTCGGAGTCCACACCTGTTTTCTCAAGAAGGGCCGAGTCGAACTCCTTGGTGTTGGCGAAGACTCGATCCTTGATGAGAGCGTAGGCTTGTCTCTCCCGGTCGTCCCTCAAGTCGATGAAGGCGGCATCGGCGTCAAACACTCCTTCGGCTTGTGGCGTGGGTAGCTCCTCTTCTTCACAGTCGGTTGACATTGGACTCGGTGTAGCTCCGGAGTGGTGAGACGAATCTTCCCCGTCTTTCGAACGGTGTGAGCGGGTCACCTTCCGGTACGCACCGGCGATCCAACTCATCTTGCACAACAATGGGACAACATAAGCAACTCGGTGATGGGTTAGTGAAATCAAAATGAAATCCTTACCGAGCTTGCTCCACCAATATTCAATTCAGCGACAAATTGGAGAGAGTGCTTGACACTTCCACTTGAGCAAGAAATCCAAGAAAACCAAAGAGCAAGAGCAAAGAGGGAGAGAGGGTGATGGAAATGAGTGAATGGGTGAAGAAACCCCTCAAACCCCCTTCTATTTATAGGCAAACGAGCCAGGCACCGGGGTAGAGGACAAGGGCAACAGCTAGGAGCCGTTGGAGGAGGAGGGGCCCACATGACCGTTGGCTAGGGTCGGTCGACCCCTAGGGCGGCCGAACTCCTGCCGAGCCCGCTGTTGACGGCTATTAAGTACTATATTTATAGATGTCAACTCCTGGATTTTGACATGAGAAATATACATTCACAGTAGAATAGGGCCTTATACTGACAATTTCCACAAGTGGTGATGTATATTTGAATGCAGGCAATTAGTACAAGAAATAGAGCAAAAGCACACCTTATCCATCCACCTCATCAATCCAAGCCTCTCCACCTCAGCCAATGAGGGGCTGCCATGCAAAAGGCCACAGATTGGTGATGTCACCAGTCCAAGGGAGAGAGGCTCGACGAATCAGACGCTGCCACGTGCCCAGAACAAGGATCCAAGGGCCCACAACCCGAGCAAACCGCCTCCAAACAACCCATACACCGGGAACCGTCATAAGGGCCCACACACCAGTCACCCAGAGAAAGCACAAGGCGAGACGTGGTGGGCCCAGGTCGGCCGACCCCATGGATCGGCCGACCCGGGATTTTCTCCGTTCGCCATCAACTTCCACGTGGTGCTCCCTGATTGGATCCTTAAGCCAGTCCGGGGGTGTATGGGGTGTTCTCGCGCTGGTACCCGGGCCTATAAATAGAAGGAGAGGGGGTAGAGAATAGACACACACTTCTTCTCCTCCTTCTCACTTTTGCCTTTTGGCTTCTCTCATTAGGAGAGGAGAGCTCTTTGCATAGGATTAGTGCTGGCTTACTAGTGCTTTAGAGATTAGAAGGAAGGTGGGGTGGTGTCTTGGGGTTGTGCCATGGTGTTTGGCACATTTCTTCAAGAACAATCCTCTACGGATGCTTCTGTTCATCATTTAGAATAAAGTGAGTATTTCGACATTCTCAATTAGACTAAAGTGGCATTCATACTATGTTCTTGTGTTCTTCGTTCGTTCATCATTTAGAGGCTCGTGTTCTTCACGAACACGCTTCCTCGATCTAGTTGACGAGCGAGTTTCTCATACTTTTGTGTTTGTACATAAGTTAGAGGCTCGTGTTCTTCACGAACACGACCCTTGACCTTCTGTTATAAACACCTAAGTTTGTATCCTGTTTGTATGCCTGCTAGTTTAATCAGAGTTAAGTGGATGCTCCTATATCCTAATCTAGATCAAGTTCATCTGTGATCCCTTGCATAGGATAGCGTATACCTGAGTGAGTTCGGGTCTCTCCCTCATGGGTTCGTCGCTCCGTATTTATACGGAGTGCTATAGTGTTTCTACGGGGTGCCAGATGTAGCCGTGCTATAGTAGTAATCGGTGGCGTAGACGTGGTGTCTAGACTACGGGTTATCCTTTGAATGCCCTGTATCCCACGGTTTGTCTTGGGGTAGGCCGCGGTAGTGAGAGCCGTTGGACCCTCTGAAATCCCCCACGTTCGGATACAGCGTGTAGGCAACCATTTGCCGTGAACCAACTGTTATAGCCAGGACAGGCCGGTGTCCGAAACGAGAGTTCCTAATCAAGAGGTTGTTCTCAACTCTGCATGCTATCAGTAAGATCCTTTCCATCTTCATCTCATCCTTTAGAGTTGTGTCCTTGGATCATCAGTCTAGGATAGAAGGTAGTACACATCGTTCCTTGGATTCCATACCCTTTGGAATACTCCTGAGGTGAAGTGCTACAACGATATTTCCGTGCGCTTGTCGAATCTTTCGTACCCGTCGGTATACCCAGGTGGATCTTACGCTCCCGCTAGGTGTACAACTAGTGGTGAGGTTAAGAAACGCCAACAAGCATTTTTTGCGCTGTTGCCGGGGAACGGTTGCTGTATCTATCTTCGAACCTAGTGGTCCTCGTATCTTTTGTTTTTCCTTTTTGTTCTATCTTTACCCCCGTTACCCATGGAGAAGCTTTCCTGCAATAGCATCTCTACCCCTAGGGGCGAGTTCATCTTAGAGAAACCATCAACTTCTACATCTAGCTGCGAGCTTCGTCCCGGCTTTATAGCCATGGTTCGGAATTGACTTTTCTCTGGTGCCATCAGTGATGATCCCCATGATCATTTAAAGGAGTTTGAAGAACTCTGTTCGTGCTTGGTAATCCCAGGTATGATACAGGAAACTTTAAGGTGGAAGTTGTTCCCTTTTTCTCTTGTAGACAGAGTGGAACAGTGGTACACACGCACGATAGAGAGTGTAGACAATTGGGAAGAACTACGAGATGACTTTTGTTACTCGTTCTCCCCTTTTGAGCACTTGGATTCGCTACCGTGTGAATTCCGTGAATTTGAGCAACTAGAGTGCGAGTCTATAGGTGCAGCTTGGGCTAGGTTCTAACACCTGTTGGAGCTTAACTCAGACTTGTCTATACCCGATAATGTATCCTTGAACATCTTTCACAGGATGATAGACATGGAATCTGCATTTGAGCTCGACCTTGTAGCTGGAGGTTCATTCAGAACCCAAACTCCAACGGAAAGACTCTTCTTAGAAGACTCTTCTTCCCAAACCAGTCACAACGAACCCCACCAAGAATCAGAGTTGATCCAAGAGAATCTCTTAATAGACGAATTTGAGCTTTCACCTTGCACATCCAATGATTCGTCTAGAGAGCCTTCTCCCGAACCACGAACCCCAAAGGGAGAAGAAATTCAACCTTTGGAGTTCTCTTCTCGATTTGAGGGTGATCCTTCTCGGAACATCATAAATACCTCAGATCGTTCTTGGCACGAGAAGCCTACGGCATCGTTGGACTTTGATGAGGTTCTCAATGAAGTTTGGAATCATGGGGCAATAGTTTATTGGTCGCCTTGGAAATCAAAGCCTGTTTCCGAAGTAATTTGGGTTAGCTCGACTTCCACGACCATCCATTGCTCCATGAGGGGAAACACCGTAGATGCTGTTCATGACCCTGCTGCTGGAGTTTGCATCATAGCGGAGTGCCTTTTGGACACTCTGGTGGGTGACATGCCCCTCACCCCGACTGATAGATATTTTCGAAGTCCTAGGTGGAAAGAATATATTTTTCCATGTCGAGGGATTGATAGGGACGTGCCAATCATCATAGACAAGATCGAGGTGCACTTAGATTTTCACATCTATGACATCATGGATTTTGAACTTCTTCTGGGCTTCCCGTTGGATGAACTTCTTGATAAATCTCAAGGAAGCCTAGATGTAAAGCTTAGGGAAGCCGCTTCTACCACGTCCATCTCTTGTCATGAACATTCCATGGTAGAGCCTCTTCCCGAGCAAAACCCGCTCGAGACGATAATGCACATATCTCCGTTCGCATCATCCGAGCTTGTTCCGATTGAGGTTGTAGACTTCTCTACTCCTCAAGGGGATGACTCGGGAGATCCTCTCCACCTCTGTGGAGGCGAATGATCATCATCTATCTCGACCGAGTTTCAGCCTCTTCCCGCTGGCCCGTATTATGTTGCTTTCGATTATGATCCAGAGTCAACATCTTGCCTCCACGATGCATCTCTTGAGATAGAGAACTCATGGGCCATGGAACCTTGTGAGGCGTCGACTCTGGAATTCATAGGCAAAGGTTCCACAGACGAGCATGATCGTTTCATTCTTGATACACCACATGAACCATGCCTGCATCATGCCTATCCAGAGCCGGCCATGCTGAGTGCACTTTGCCCATACGAGGGTTGCAACCACCTTCTAGTCTTCCATTGCAAAATGTTTAGAAGGTTGATTGTGGATGCATATGTCTATCATAAGCATATCAGATTTCATGTGCACATTGTGGCACTGACCTTGCAGCTAAAGCTTCACCGATACATCAAGATTGGTGGTGAGATGGGAATGGCACCACCAACGATAGCTGCGAGATGAAGTTCCCATGGTCGAGCTTATGACCTTAAATAAACAAAGCACTACCAGGAGATATCCTAGATTAGCATAGGTTTCATTTCTCTTTCGAATAAAAGCAAGAACTTGTTTTTAGGATAAGTCGTCCTTCGGGTATTTTTGGTCACCGGCTTTCTAGGTGGAGATTGAAAAGAAAGATGGACAGGTGATGCCTACGAACATGTGAGCCACATCAACTGCAACACCTAGATAAGCTTTGGTGAGGGAACATTTACAAAAGGAAGCTTGATCACCACACCCTTGAGTTTTGTGCCTAGCAATGCAAACTTCAAGTGTGGGGGAGGTATGTGAGCATCCTGAGTAAAGTTCCTCCTCTATCAAATCTTACCCTGGTGTGGAGATGATGTCAGCTCTTGCATCTTGCCGATTAGTTAGGAAAGTCCTACTTTTGACATTAAACAAAGCCCTTCCGGGAGGTTCCCGAGGTTCACCGTCTTATGCTCATGCTTATGTTCCTTGTTGATGATAGCTTGATCATGCTTTCATGCTTCCTTTATTTATGCTCATATGCTCTGGTTTGAATGTTTTGAGTACTCACACATTCATAGACCATTTTAGATTAAGCATGGTGCTTAGGTTAAAACTGTCTTCTTCAGTCAAAACAAGGCATGGTGTCGAGTTTTGATTGATGAATCTCAGAGTTATATTTTTCATAGATCTTGGTTGCATATTTGCTGACTAACCCCTATAGAAAATTGTCAAATTTGAATGGGTAAGTCGTCGAGCTAAATTCAACTGGGAAGGTAAGTTGAGGTGTCAGATTCATGTTGCACAACATGCAAAGGTGGTACATATGACCTCTCAAAGGTCCAAGGTAAGTATATTCCCCTTTGTGCATGAAGTGTAATTTTGATCTAACCCTTTCGAGCAAATGACACGGTGACAATAAAATAAAATAAAAACAACAAAAATATTTTGAATTTGAATAAAGGCTCTATGGTTCTCGAACCAGTAGAGTTCATCTTTTGCTCTCACTTGTTTGAAGAACAGCACCAGTGTGGGGGAGTTCTCTCAAGCTCATCATCAACATATCCACTTGAGAACTCCCACACAAAGGGCTGCACGACATCGACTATGCCTTCATGACAAGAGCAAGGTAAACCGGAGTGAGCCGACTGCCTTTTGGCCAAGCCAAATCAACACTGGTCTCCCTTGATCTCATATCCTTCAGGAGCGATGGTATGTGCACCCTTCATCTCACTCTCTACCTATGAGTTTGAATGATCTTCAATTCCTATCCTTTCAAATCAAACTCAGTGGTTGGTGCTATGCTTGCTCTACATGATAACTGTGGTTGGCTTGCATATGTTTTATTCCTTACTCATCATCTTGATGCTTGTGAACAAATATCATCAGGGAACTCATGCTTATCTAAGTAGTTGGTGTTTGTGATATGGTTTGATGATATGATCTTCGCTCTAAATGTTTCAGTGCTTGGGAATTTTATTTGAAAAATCATAAAACCCTTTGCAAAGCTCCTCTTTGATATGCCACCGTCCTACCAAAGCCATATGATGTCCATAGTTGAAAACCTTATACTCATATGCTGCTTGTTATTGCATTGAGCTTTGTCAAATTTTGTGACCCATGTGAGAATTCTCTTCACTACTTTCATGATCAAGATTCATGTGCACTCCACCATTTTCCCCTTGCTATGCTTCTACACTGGAAGTTAGCATTGTCTCATTCATCCATTCCACAAAATAAAGCTCCATGCATTGTTCCATGATTTATCCCTCTCCAAATATCTCTAAAAGAGATTGAGCTATATAAAAAAAGGGAGAGATAAAGACATGCTCAAAAAGCATGATCCTAAAAAAAAGAGAGAGATAGCCCATATCTCGAAAATTTCAAAAAGGAGAGCGGAGAAAATCATGCAAAAAGGAGTTCCATAATTTAGATCGTAATAACTAGTACCTATTCTGGGGCTAGTGTCCACCTTACCATCAACCAACATTCATCATATATGTATGGTAATATCTAGCACCCACCCCGGGCCTAGTATCCACCTTACCGTACCTTTCATATCCATACACGTGCACATCTTGATCTGATTGTACGAATTGCTTTTCTCTTGGATCCAGTCTTTGACTTTGCAATATATGTGATGCATGTATGCCTTATCATTCATACCTACCCTAAGCTCCACATAAGCTATCATTAAAAGTAGGATGAATAAAGGCAATATAATGCCTTGGTGAGGACATATACACACTAAGCGATCCGAGAGAATCAAATGAGGAGCAAAGCAAGGTTTGTTTTTGAAAACTTATTGCAAAAACCCAAGTTACTTGACATGATGAGCAGAAGTGACTTGATTCATGACCATTCCAATCTTCAACTACCCAAGATGGCATGATAGACACTCCACAAAGTTCACAAGTGCAAGGTATGGTATGGAATATCTCTTATGCTCGCTTCATACCTTTGGATATCATGTACCTCCTTGATCTACTCCCTTTACTCGGGGCGAGCAAAGGTCAAGTGTGGGGGAGTTGTTGACGGCTGTTAAGTACCATATTTATAGCCGTCAACTCCTGCATTTTGACATGAGAAATATACATTCACAGTAGAATAGGGCCTTATACTGACAATTTCCACAAGTGGTGATGTATATTTGAATGCAGGCAATTAGTACAAGAAATAGAGCAAAAGCACACCTTATCCATCCACCTCATCAATCCAAGCCTCTCCACCTCAGCCAATGAGGGGCTGCCATGAAAAAGGCCACGGATTGGTGATGTCACCAATCCAAGGGAGAGAGGCTCGACGAATCAGACGCTGCCACGTGCCCAGAACAAGGATCCAAGGGCCACAACCTGAGCAAACCGCCTCCAAACAACCCATACACCGGGAACCGTCATAAGGGCCCACACACCAGTTACCTAGAGAAAGCACAAGGCGAGACGTGGTGGGCCCAGGTCGGCCGACACCATGGATCGGCCGACCCGGGATTTTCTTCGTTCACCATCAACTTCCACGTGGTGCTCCCTGATTGGATCCTTAAGCCAGTCCGGGGGTGTATGGGGTGTTCTCGCGCTGGTACCCGGGCCTATAAATAGAAGGAAAGGGGGTAGAGAATAGGACACACACTTCTTCTCTTCCTTCTCACTTTTGCCTTTTGGCTTCTCTCATTAGGAGAGGAGAGCTCTTTGCTTAGGATTAGTGCTGGCTTGCTAGTGCTTTAGAGATTAGAAGGAAGGTGGGGTGGTGTCTTGGGGTTGTGCCATGGTGTTTGGCGCATTTCCTCAAGAACGATCCTCTACGGATGCTTTTTTTCTTCATTTAGAATAAAGTGAGTATTTTGACATTCTCAATTAGACTAAAGTGGCATTCATACTGTGTTCTTGTGTTCTTCGTTCGTTCATCATTTAGAGGCTCGTGTTCTTCACGAACACGCTTCCTCGATCTAGTTGACGAGCGAGTTTCTCATACTTTTGTGTTTGTTCATAAGTTAGAGGTTCGTGTTCTTCACAAACACGACCCTTGATCTTCTGTTATAAACACCTAAGTTTGTATCCTGTTTGTATGCCTACTAGTTTAATCAGAGTTAAGTGGATGCTCCTATATCCAAATCTAGATCAAGTTCATCTGTGATCCCTTGCATAGGATAGCGTATACCTGAGTGAGTTCAGGTCTCTCCCTCGTGGGTTCGTCGCTCTGTATTTATACGGAGTGCTATAGTGTTTCTACGGGGTGCCAGACGTAGTCGTGCTATAGTAGTAATCAGTGGTGTAGACGTGGTGTCTAGACTACGGGTTATCCTTCGAATGCCCTGTATCCCACGGTTTATCTTGGGGTAGGCCGCGGTAGTGATAGCCGTTGGACCCTCTGAAATCCCCCACGTTCGGATACAGCGTGTAGGCAACCATTTACCGTGAACCAACTGTTATAGCCAGGAGGGGATGGTGTCCGAAACGAGAGTTCCTAATCGAGAGGCTGTTCTCAACTCTGCACGCTATCAGCAAGATCCTTTCCATCTTCATCTCATCCTTTAGAGTTGTGTCCTTGGATCATCAGCCTAGGATAGAAGGTAGTACACATCGTTCCTTGGATTCGATACCCTTTGGAATACTCCTGAGGTGAAGTGCTACAGCGGTATTTCTGTGTGCTTGCGGAATCTTTCGTACCCATCGGTATACCCAGGTGGATCTTACGCTCTCGCTAGGTGTACAACTAGTGGTGAGGTTAAGAAACGCCAACACCCGCCTGCCTCCAACTTTTTGCAACAGCTCTCTAACGGTTACCTGATGTCCTGCCCAGATGTCTAGGTCCAGATTCGCCCAAAATTTTGCTCGAATAATTTTTCTAGGATTTTCCAACTCAAAAATTTATTTCAGAATTTTTATTTGAAAAGGGAAATTTGGCTAGAACAATCTAGCATGCAGATGCAAGGTTGGAAAAGTCAAATATGCAATTGGAAAAATCATATAAAATTTTGAAAGGGAAATATGAGATAACTAACAATTTTACCTTTTGGCAAAAAGGACTCATCTTTTTAAGTCTGCGAGCGAGACTTTTCTCGGTGATCAATTCCACTTGTCACCCCATTCCTGAGAAATAGATGGAGATGACTTATGTATTTCCTGCCACACCTTTCTTGTTTTCTTAGGCTTTGTTGGAGTGGTGGGAAGTCGCGGGGGCTGTGGCTCTGTCCATGCCCCTGATTGCTCATTTTTGCCCTGCAGTGTATAGCATTTCTCTTTTGTTGCCTGAAATCGGAACATCAAGTTCCTCTTCCCAATGCGGAATCGGATCATTCCGGCTCCGACATTGATCCTTGCATTGGCGTCACTTAGGAACGGTCTCCCAAGAATGAGGGGCATTCCCTCATCATCTTTCATATCAAGGACCACGAAGTCCGTAAAGATGCATGAACCTTGGACGAATACCAATAAGTTCTCTACTATCCCCTCTAGATATCGGATTGATGCATCAGCAAGTTGGACGGTCGTCGCAGTTGGAGTTAGAGCTGGATATCCCAATTGTTCAAACATGGCCTTGGACATAAGGTTAACACTTGCACCAACGTCACAGAGAGCATGCTTAATCTTTTGGTAATATATCTTGCAGGTGATAGCCGGATAACCAGGATCTTTCTTCTGTGTGATTGTTGAAGATTCCCATGGGTCAAGTACCTGCTGTATAGGCTTCCCTACATAGTCAGTGGCTTGTGCCCGCCCAGATGGCTTACCCCATCTGGTGGACACTACACAAACATTTTCGCAGGAAGATACGGGTTGCCCCGGAATCTTCCCGTCTTCAGCAGAGGGAACCAAAGCAGCTAATTGAGCCAACTGGGTTTCTATCATCTTATTAAAGCTCAACTGGTTTTTAAGAGCAGAAGAAAGGCTATCAATTTTAACGTTAAGGCTCTCAAAAGCCTTATCATAGGTAGTTGTTTTCTTATTAAAACCTTCATTAATCTTAGCTTGCCCAAAGACTAGATATTTCAAGGAAGGTTGGTTTGGGTTGAAAGAATTACCTTGATTACCTCCTTGATAATAAGGGCGTGATTGATTCCACGTTTGACCTCCTTGTGGACGATAACCGTTGTTGTTGCCGTTCATGTACATCACATCCTCCTGAGTGGCAGGGTAGTAATTCCTTGAATGCCCAGTATTACCACAGACTTCGCAAGTCATGCGAGCATCCATAGCTTGAGTAGTGGTCGCCATGGCGGCCTTCTCATTGGCTAGATCATCCATTCTCTTCATCATTAGGTCCATCTTGGCGTGCAACATATCCGCTTGCTTGACGGTATGTGTACCCCATTGACGTGGCTGGAGTCGATCATCACTCCACCCTTGATTGGTAACCATCTTCTCAATCTGTGTAGTAGCTTCAGTGATAGTAAGAGAGAAGAAAGCCCCTCCAGCTACAGCATCAATATGGCCTTGGGCTGTCGGAGTCAGCCCATTATAGAAACTCTGAAGAATAAGCCAGTTGTCCATCCCATGATGAGGACACGCCAGGATGTACTTTTGGAGCCTCTCCCAAGCTTCTGGGATAGTCTCATTTGCTGCTTGCTGGAAACTTGAAATTCGCCCCCGAAGGACATTGGTTTTGCCCAACGGAAAGAATTTCACGAGGAATGCTGCGGAGCACTTTGCCCAAGTGTTAATTTCTGCACGGTTAGCATAGAACCATTGCTTCGCCTTTCCCAGGAGTGAGAAGGGAAACCGTCGCAGACGAATAGCATCTTCCACCACTCCTCGTATAGTGAAGGTACTGCACAGTTCCAGAAACTGCTGCAGGTGGGTTCGCGTCTTCATTAGGCTTGCCACAGAATGGGCTAGCTTGTACCATTGTAATTAAGCCAGTCTTGATCTCGAAGTTTCCATTCCCAGTGTTGATCACAGGACCTGTCGGCACCTGGTCAGCAGAGGGAGCGGAGTACTCACGGAGAGTCTTCTCGACAGGGTTGGCCATGGAAGTTGATGCAGATGGCACAAAGGAAGCTGGGTCGACTTCCGAACGTTCACGCAAAGGAGAGCCGAAATGAGTCTGTGCCTTCCTTACGAGTGACTCAGGATCTTCAGTAAAATTCGGCGCTAAGTTGAAACCAGTCATGCACTACCTATCTTCATCATCAATAGACAAAGAAGACAATCCAAGTTAGCCTGCATTGAGAACTGTTTTATTCCTGTCATGATTATAAACATATGCAAAGTGTTGATATGTCATCCTTAAGCCTTCCCCGGCAATGACGCCAGAAATGCTTGTTGACATTTCTTAACACAATCACCTAAGAACGGGTTTGGAACCCATACTGGTAACAGTGCCAGAAATGCTGGTTGGTAATTCTTAACGTTACAGGAGTCCGCAAGCGCACGGAAGTACCATTGTAGCATTTCCCCAAAGGAGTATTCCAAAGGGTATCGAATCCAAGGAAGGCATTGGTGGATTGACAAGATCAACACTATTGCAATGAGTATAGATCATAGACGGAAATAAATCAGACACTCAAGTGCAGGGGTAAGATAATGATAATAGGGGTGGTGTGATCACACACACACTCACTCTCTCTCTAAGGGGTCCTAGGCATAGGAGGCAACATACGAGTTAGTTCTAGGTTCTTATGTACTATACACGTAAAGCTGGTAGGAACGAGTTAGATACACTAGCGTTGAAGAACATTGACTTAAGGACCCAGGTACCACAGGGAGCTAACCTCCCGCATTGCTTCCGCACAACTCCGGTTGTTAGATTTTAGACTCCTACAGCTTATCCGAACGTGGGGCATTTCAGAGGGACCAACGGCTGTCACTACCGCGGCCTACCCCAAGACAAACCGTGGGATAAACTCATAAGTAAGGTAGCTACGCAACCCAAGCACCATGCTTACGTTGTTAGCCGGACTTGACCGGCCCGGGCTATTGTGACCCAGGTCAAGCCACCAGATAAACCAGCCAATTACACCGAGCACCGTAGCTTAAGCACAGACTTCATACAACGCAGTCATGTCATCTAATTAGATAAAACCAGGTTAAGTACACAAACATATTCATGTTTTCCTATGTCTTTTCAACTGGATCAAAAGGTCGTGTTCGCGAAGAACACGAGCCTCTAACTTATGAACAAATACCAGAAACATGTGAAAGTCACCCGTCATGTGGATCGAAAGGCCTTGTTCATCAAGAACAGGAGCCTCTAAATGATGAACAGGTGAAGAACACATGAACAAATCACTCATGTATAGTATACTAACACAACTTTATATGAAATAGCTGAATAACTGAAGTAGATCAAAGTCATACAAATGAAATAAGATACAAGAGAACTCATACAAGTGGAACTACATTATTCTAAACTAAATACGTGTAAGAAATGCCTTATACTCCTTTATTCATGAGTATATTGACGGCTAAAGTAGGCACTTAACAGGCGTCAACAGGGACCCCGAAGCGGTGGGTGATCTCCTCGATGAACTTGGCCGCCTCTTTCGACGTGACGCTGGATACAGGGCGAACCTCGATCCACTTTGTGAACTTGTCCACCGCCATGATGTTGTGCTTGTACCCGCCAGGGGCGGTATTTCAAGGACCCACGGAGTCAAGGCCCCACACTGCGAAGGGCCATGATGGAGGGATGGTCCTCAGGGCCTGAGCCGGGACATGCTACTGCTCGGCGAAGAATTGGCACCCCTTGCATCGACGTACAAGTTCCTGTGCATCAGCCATGGCCGTAGGCCAATAGAAGCCAGATCTGAAGACTTTGCCGACCAGGTTGGCGGAGGCAGCGTGGTTGCCGCACTCACCGCTGTGGATTTCATCTAGGAGCCTGAGGCCCTCAGATCGCAGGATGCACTTCATCAAAACCTCGGTGGAGGCAGACCTTTGGTAGAGCTCTGTGCCGATGACGACGTAGTTGGCACTACGCCTCGTGGTCTTTTTGCGCTCCGCCTTCTCCTCAGGTACTCGATGTTCAAGGAGGAAAGCGAGGAAGTCGAGGCGCCAGTCGTCCTCTGCCTCGGTCATGAGGACATCACGGCCTCCCGGTGGGGTCGCTTCGTCATCTGGTGACTCTGGGTCGGGGAGGAGCTTGATAGTCGGCTTGCGTAGGTCCTGGACGAACACACCAGCCGGCACCAGCGCGCACTTGGAGCCGAGCATGGAGAGGACGTCAGCCGCCACGTTGTTGTTGCGACATACGTGGTGGAACTCGAGTCCCTCAAAGTGACGCTCGAGCTTGCGCACCTCGGCGCAGTAGGCATCCATTGTATCCTTTCTAGCTTCAGAGTCCTTGCTGACTTGGTCGATGACGACCTTGGAATTGCTGTAGGCCATTAGGCGCTTAATCCTGAGGGAGATGGTGATGCGTAGCCCGTGAATGAGGGCCTCGTATGCAGCACCGTTGTTAGATGCCTTGCAGTGGATCTGCAGGACGTACTTCAGGTAGTCGCCCTAGGGGGAGATGAACAGTACACCTGCACCGACCCCTTCGAGGTTCAGGGAACCATCGAAGTACATCTTCCAATGCTCAGGTCGTTCCGAACGTGGAGGCTGCTGGATCTCTGTCCACTCCGAAACAAAGTCCGCAATGACCTGGGATTTGATGGCCTGCCTGGGGCAGAACTCTAGGTCGAACTCGCCTAGCTCGATGGACCACTTAACGATGCGTCCAGTGGTGTCGCGGCTGCGCAGGATCTCGCCAAGGGGGAAGGCCGAAACGACCTTGATCTTGTGTGACTGGAAGTAGTGCCGGAGCTTGCGGGAGGTGACGAGTAGGGCGTAGAGCATCTTCTGAGGTTGGGTGTACCTAGTCTTGCTGTCTGACAGGGCCTCACTAACATAGTAGATAGGTCGTTGGACAGGCTCTTTAGGTCGCTCAGCCACCAGAACCGAGCTGACCACTAGGGTGGTCGCGGAAATGTATTGCAGTAATGTTTCCTTAGGCACCAGGGGCACCATCACTGGGGGTGACGTAAGGAAGGCCTTGAGTTGTTCTAGGGCTTCGACCGCCTCTTCTGTCCTGATGAACTTGTCTGCCTTTTTTAGCAGTTTGAAGAAGGGCGGCCTTTTTCTCCGAGTTTGCTAATGAATCGACCTAGGGCCGCCATCATGCCAGTGAGCTTCATGACGTCCTTCTTCCCTGTAGGTCGCCTCATCCTACGGATGGCATCCACCTTGGTGGGGTTCGCCTCGATGCCCCGGTTGCTGACCACGAAGCCCAGAAGCTTGCAGGACGGGACACCGAAAACACACTTCTCTGGATTAAGCTTCCAGTGATAGCGTCAGAGGTTGGCGAAGGTCTCTGCGAGGTCAGCTATGAGCTTATCCTCTTGGGTAGACTTAACGACCACGTCGTCGACATAGGCTTCTACGTTTTTGCCGATCTGGCTCTCGAGACACTTTTGGATGGCCTTCTGGTAGGTCGCTCCAGTGTTCTTGAGGCCGAAGGTCATGGCCATGTAGCAGTAGATGCCGTGCGGTGATATGAACACCATTTTGTCTTGGTCGGAGACCTTCAGGGCTATCTGGTGATACCCTGAGTAGCAGTCGAGAAAGCATAGGAGGACACTTCCGGCCGTGGAGTCCACGACCTGGTCGATGCGCGGAAGAGGGAAGGGGTCTTTAGGGCAGTGCCTATTGAGGTCGGTGTAGTCGATACACATTCTCCATTAACCAGTTTTCTTGGGTACAAGCACCGAGTTGGCGAGCCAAACCGAATTTTTACACTCGGATAAATCCGGCAGCTAGGAGCTTTATTATTTCTACCCTAATGACGTCCTTGTGATCTTTCGCAAAGCGGCGAAGCTTCTGCTTGACAGGCTTGGCCGTCTTGCTTACATCCAAGGAGTGCTCAGCCAGCTCCCTGGGGACACCCGGCATATCCGATGGACTCCATGCGAATATATCTGAGTTATCCTGGAGGAAACTGGTGAGCGCGAGTTCCTATTTCTTGTCGAGGCCGTCGCCGATCACCACCGTCTTCTCTGCGTCAGCAAGGCCGAGGTAGACAGTCTTCGTGGAGGGCATGGGGTCCACGGCGGTATTGGTGCGCTTCTGCTCTGAGACAGCTAGGTCACTCGGATCGACCTCCTTGGCCTCGGTGACCAAGACTGCGGAGGCGTCGATGCAGGCGGAGGTCGCGGCGAGGTCGAGGGCCTCCGAGTTGCACTTGAAGGAGATGATGAGGTCCCCCAAGACAGAGAGGACCCCGTTTGGAGCAGGCATCTTCAACACCAAGTAGGTGTAGTACGGGATGGCCATGAACCTGGCTAGCATCGGGCGACCTAGAATCGCATGATAGGAGGACTTGAAGTTGGCGACCTCAAAGTTGAGGTACTCCGTGCGGAAGTTGGTCTTCGTACCGAAGGTAATGGGGAGGGAGTCCCGACCCAGGAGGTAGGCCGCCTTCCCAGGGACAATGTCGTAGAAGGGCTCGTCGCTCCGTGACCTTTTCGAAGTCGAAGTTCATCTTCTTGAGGGTCTCAATGAAGATGATGTTGAGCCCACTCCCCCCATCGATTAGGGTCTGGGAGAGCAAGGCCCCATCCACCGTGGGCTCGACGACGAGTGGGTAGGACCCAGGATCTGGAATGTGGACCCAGTGATCCGCTTTGGAAAACCTGATCGCCTGCTCAGACCAACGCAGAGGCGCAGTTGGCTGAGTGTGGACGTGGTGGACCTCGCGCTTGTCCTTCTTGTAGCTCCTCTTGTTGACGTTGGACTTGAGGCCTCCAATGATCATGTTGATCGTCCGGGTCGCAACCTGGAAAGGTCCGTTGGGGTTGCCTGTCGGAGGTGGAGGCGGTACGTTGCCCGCGTCGCGAGGAGGTTCTGGGTTGTTGCGAGAGTTGTCGCGGCGATCATCACGTTGGTTGTCGCGGGGGTCCCGGTTGTCGCGGTCATCGCGCTAGTCCCGCTGGTCATCGCGGCAGTAGTTGTTGCTGTAGCGGTGGTTGTCGCGGCGACCGTCGTCATTCCTAGATCGCTTGGGGTCCACGGGGGTGCTGAAGGCCCTCCTGAACTGGGAGCACTCACGGAGAGTATGAGTAGATCCCTCGTGGAACCCGCAGAGGCTGTCGAGCGCCGCGTCGAACTCCTCCTGGTTGAAGGTCGAAGCTCAACGTCCGTCGGCCGCTAGGACCTCGGAAGGTCGCTTGCGGAGCTTGGACGGGGGGTCCGCTACGGCGCCCGATGTGCCAGGGGTGTTAGTGTCGAACTGGTTCTGCAGCGCCTCTTCTGAGTCCATCAGCTTGTTAACGACGTTCATCAGCTCCTTGACGGTGGTGGCGCCAGATTCATTGATCTTATCAAAGAGCTTGCGATCTTTGATGCCCTTCTTGTAGCTTTCGACGATCTGGTCGTCCCTGACACTAACTCACTCGTTGCGGTTCTCGAAGAACCGGTTGTTGTAGTCATGGAGCTGCTCCTCGGGCTTCATGACGACCCTCCCAAGGTTGAAGGCATTTCCAAAACGATCATAGGTCGCCTAGAAGTTGGAGGTGAAGGCCTGGGATAGGTCAGCCCAGGTCTTGATGCTGCCTGGCTCAAGGCTGTTGAGCCATAGCGAGGGGACCTTGCCCATGACTAGCAGGAAGTAGGCTGCCATGTGGTCGAAGCTGCCGCCGGCTGCCTTGACGGCGACGTAATAGGTCAACAGCCAGATGTTGGGGTCCGAGCGCCCATCCTACCCCTTGATGTTGGGCTTGAAGTTCTCGGGGTAGTCCACCGTCCTGAGACGGGGAGCCAGCACCGGGAAGGCGGTGACAGCTAGGTCGTCACCGGTGCCTCTGACTGGAGTAGCTTCTCTAGGTGCGGAGTGGACGCTGCGCTCCAGATTTCCCTGGGCGACCCCTGGGTCGCCATGCTCGGCATCGTAGAGGGCATGTCACCGATTCTCGATGTCGTGGCGGTCGCGCTGCTCACGTTCCATGATGCGCTAGACGGCACCAGGGCCGGGGCCGCACTCCCGATCGTACTCTGGACGATGGTGAAGTTTGCGCTCCTCGCGCTCGCGGTGGCGCTGGTCGACGTAGCAGCGCACGTCGCGAGTGCGCCTGTTGGTGTCGAGGTTGACACGGAGGTCGCCGACATTAGCAGCAGTAGGCTGCTGGGCAGGTTGCTCGGGGTTGTGCTGGGCGACCTCTTCCTGAACAGGGGAGAGGTAGGAGCGCTGAGGTCGATGGGATCGACGGTGTGAGTGTCGCGTTGATGAAGACGTAGCGGCTTCAGAGGCCGCGCTCTTTTCCTTCACCAAGGCATTGGCGACCCGGAGGTACGCGATGGCCTGCTCAGCTTCAGGCATCAGCGGAGCTTGCTGGAGTCGTGTGATGGCCGCACCCAGGTTAGCCTGGGGGCTGTTAAACGTCGGGATCCCAGCTTCCTCGAACTCCATGCGCATGTCCCGTGCGCAGGGGAGGGGCGCACGGCGTTGTTCCTCCGCACGCCTCTAGGCACGCAGGGCGTTGCCTAGGATGCGGGCTGCTTCCTCAGAGTTGGTCGCGCCCACACGGGGTGGCTCGTTCTCGGAGACCACGAGCACTTGATGGAAGACGATGCCCGAGTCGTTGGGGAAGACGCGGACACGGACCTTCTAGAACTCTCCGCAGTCCGGAGACTGGGTAGGTCATTTGGCACGGCGAGGGAGCTCTTGGTCGATCTTCTTCCGCAGGCGGCACCCGTGGAGTGTGTGCTTCGCACCCTTGTAGTAGGTGCAAGGCATGTCGAGAGGGTCACGCCGGGCGCGAGGTGCAGGCCTTAGGTCGCCAGATGACCTCTGATCAGATTGGATCTGTGAGGACGTGGAGAGCTGACTGAGTCGGAGGCCAGGCGCAGACTTCAAGCACCTCTGCACTGAGCGTTGAGCTCGCTCGCAGATCTCCAAGGTTTCCTTCATCGTGCCGATGACGTTCTCCATCCCCTGAACAAGGTCATAAGGTCTGGGCGGGTGGGTCTCCGATACTAGATCCGGAACGGGGGTGGCGACGGGCGCCGTCACGACCTGCTCCGCGGTCGCTGGAGAAGCTGCGGCTGCCGGAGCAAGAGAGGTCGCCGTGAAGGATCCAAAGCAGATCTCCATAGGGTTGGCGAGTGTTGACATTTCTTAACGCAATCACCTAAGAACAGGTTTGGAACCCATCCTGGTAACAGCGCCAGAAATGCTGGTTGGTAAATCTTAATGTTACAGAGATCCGTAAGCGCACGGAAGTACCATTCTAGCATTTCCCCAAAGGAGTATTCCAAAGGGTATCGAATCCAAGGAAGGCATTGGCGGAATGACAGGATCAACTCTATTGCAATGAGTATAAATCATAGACGGAAATAAATCAGACACTCAAGTGCAGGGGTAAAGATATGATAATAGGGGTAGTGTGATCACACACACACTCACTCTCTCTCTAAGGGGTCCTAGGCATAGGAGGCGACACACCAGTTAGTTCTAGGTTCTTATGTACTATACACATAAAGCTGGTAGGAACGAGTTAGATACACTAGCATTGAAGAACTTTGAATTAAGCACCCAGGTACCACGGGGAGATAACCTCCCGTGTTGCTTCTGCACAACTCCGGTTGTTATATTTTAGACTCCTACAGCTTATCCGAATGTGATGGATTTCAGAGGACCAACGGCTGTCACTACCGCGGCCTACCCCAAGACAAACCGTGGGATAAACTCATAAGTAAGGTAGCTACGCAACCCAAGCACCATGCTTACGTTGTTAGCCGGACTTGACCGGCCCGGGCTATTCTGACCCAGGTCAAGCCACCAGATAAACCAGCAAATTACACCGAGTATCGTAGCTCAAGCACAGACTTCATACAACGCAATCATGTCATCTAATTAGATCAAACCAGGTTAGGTACACAAACGGATTCGTGTTTTCCTATGTCTGTTCAACTGGATCAAAGGGTCGTGTTCGCGAAGTACACGAGCCTCTAGCTTATGAACAAACACCAGAAACATGTAAAAGTCACCCGTCAAGTGGATCGAAAGGCTTTGTTCATCAAGAACAGGAGCCTCTAAATGATGAACAGGTGAAGAACACATGAACAAATCACTCATGCATACTAACACAACTTTATATGAAATAGATAAATAACTGAAGTAGATCAAAGTCATACAAATGAAATAAGATACAAGAGAACTCATACCTAGATCCCAAAGTAGACTTGGAACTTGAATTAGAACTACTCTAGCCTACCTCCTAGCCTTGAGACTAAAAGTGAGAGAGGTGTTGCAAGTGTGGATGTCTCATAAGTGAGCCCCCTCTCCCTCAATTTATAGGCCCGTGCACCGGCGAAGAATGGAGGCAAACACCCCGGGGAAGGCACCTAGGACCAATAGGGAACCACCACGTGGAAGCCCCTGAGTAGCGGCCACAGGGTCGGTTCGGCTGACCCCCTGTGGGCCCCATCGGGGTGTGCTTCCTCCTGGAGGCTACCCTGTGGGTCCTTAGGTCGGTTCCCGGTGTCCACCCTGTTTTGGCGCGATTTGCTTGCCTTTGTGGGCCCATGGATCCATGTGAAGTCCACGTGTCACACTCTGATTCATCGGGGGTTGCTTCACTTGGATTGCTTGCATGGCATGCATGCATGGCTCCCTAGTTGGCAGGTTTGCATGCATGACATCCTTGTTGGCAGCCCACTAGGATGAGGTGATGTGGCATGGACCCTAGAAGGTGAGTTTGGCACTCTTTTCCAGCTTATTTTCCTGCAATCAAATAATCTCCAAGGACAAGTGGAACTACATTATTCTTAACTAAATACGTGTAAGAAATTCCTTATGCTCCTTTATTCATGAGTATATTGACGGCTAAAGTAGGTACTTAACAGCCATCAACAACTCCCCCAAGCTAGCCTCTTGCTCGTCCCGAGCAAGAGATTAAGGACTTAGGTTGGTTGATCAGGAGTTGCTATGATGTTGTATCCCTAATGTATAACAAGATACAGCTAGGTACTCTATCAAGAGTTGAAGAAGTTGGCATTGATCTTACCTTTGACTTGATTGATATGGGGCATGTAGCTTCACCTGCCTTGGGCCGCGGTTGAAAGATAGAATGGTTGTATAAAGATTACTAATCATATGTACCTTGATCAGTTATCAATCCGGAGGTTTTGCAGGTTTTTCAAAAAGAAATCAAAGTTCCTCAAATGATACTCTTGGATCGCTCAATGTGTATGATTCCTCACCAAGACTTTGGTTTGCCTTCTTTCACTACCTACTCCTAATAAGCTGATATGTGGAGCTGTAGATAGGGAAAACATGTGGCATACCTGTTTCTCATGTATTGTCGAGTCAAAAACCGGATCCTTGGGAGAACAAGTCATACACCCTGATCAAGATGTGCAAAAGTGTGTGTATGGTGGATGGATAATGAACTCCTCTTTGCATGAGTTTACTCTTCTCCTTTTCGAAATTTTTGAGACTTGGGCTATGTCTCTTTATTCTCTCTTTTTTTATATGCCTGCCCTTGAGCATGTTTCTTTTCTCTCTTTTTTTTAACATAGCCCATAGTCCTTGCTGAATATTTTTGGAGGGAGAGTAATCATGGAACATACGCAGAGCTTTATTTTGTGGAATAGATGGGAAATGGATGAAATGATGGTTGCTAACTTCCAGTGTAGAAGTTTAGCATATGGTGGTGTGTACGTGATCTTGATCATAGGAGTATGACAAGTTACTCGCCGAGGGTCACAACAATTCGACAAAACTCAATGAAGAAATCAAGTAGCATATGTGGAGGTTTAACAGGAGCTAAGATCTACATATGGCCTTGGATAGAAATTTCTTATCATTGAGGAACTTATCATTTTATCATTTTTCAAAAGAAAACTCCGGATATCAAACATCACTTAGTACTAGCTCATAGCAACTATATTATACCATATCATACCTCGCAACAACTTAGGCAAAGATCATGCTTTTTGCTACCCACAAATTTCAAGCTTAGGTTCGATCATACTAGCCAGCAAACTCAAAACTTGGATAGGATACTAAGTTGTAAACAAGGCATACAAGAGGAATAAACAGAGCAACTATTCATCATTTCAACCATGGAGAATAAGAACACTCTTACCACGCATATGAAAACAAACTAAATTAAGAAAGCAAATAAATATTTTTTGGTCTTTTTAACTTTTTAAGATTTTATGTGTTTTTAGCATATGGGGTTCTGAAAACAATAGAAGATACAAGTTACCTCAGAATGGGGGTCCCCCCCAAGCTAGCTTCAGGCTCACTGCTGTGGAGGGGGGTATCCCAACCACGCGTAGTAAGCCCTCTGCTCCTCCAGCTGTCGCAGTTATCTCTGCTCCATGGTGTGAATCCTCTCGCTAGTCATACGCTGCCAGTCCCGAGTGGACTCAACCTGCTGGTGCATCGTCTCCTCCATGGTACCGACTCGGATGTTGAGCTTGCTCATCTGCTGAGTGAGGGTGGCCCCACGAGATGACGAGCGCAACCCGGACGATGAGGACGAGTCCCTGTAGGTAGAACCGGTGGGCCGAACCCACTCGCCACTCCCTGCACTAGCCCAGGTCGAGCTACTCGCACCCGGCTGACTCATGGGTTGGTCCCAACCAGGGGCATATTCGGGTGTAACTCCAGACATGTACCCGGCCGAGGCCCATGCGCCAGACAGCGCTGGTGTAGGCTGAGGCTGTGGCTGAGGTGACGGCTGCGGTGATGGCTGTGGCAATGGATGTTGTGGCGGTTGTTGTGCTGTCACTGCCCTCCTTGATGCACTCCTAGTGACCCTGTCTCCAGAAACACTAGAACGACGAGGTTCCTCAAGAGGAACGGTCAGTGGCCCTTGGCCGTACAAACGGAAATCCGGGTTAGGTAACCGAATCTGGTTTGTGTGGCCAGGGTAAAACAAAACCAAGGAATCATCTGGGCCCTTTTTAAGAGTATGTCCTTGAATCAGATACACCTCATCTATCATGGCCCGGGGAGAATCAATGTAGGGAACATTAGCCCCTAATGAAATCCCAAGACCCGAAATGATACGTGTGATCAGGGACGTACACTCAATAGAACCCATCATCCTAAAATTTGTCAACCACTGCCGAATCATAGCTTGCACTTAGGCGATTCTGATTCGTCTGACCACGGCGTATAATATCCTCATCTTGTCTGTGCGCACAGGTCGAACGTCATCCCTCAGAAAGAGAGTGATGGCGAGCCACTTGTGCCACAGTCGGAGAGTAGGATGCAAGATATCGTTGCACCTAGGTGCTAACTTGCCATGGACAGGCCAACCAGAAATCTCTTCCCAAAAACTATCTCGAACAAAATCATTGCAAGCTTGATCGAGAGAAATAACACAACGACGATGAAAACCGAGAGCACAACTAAGATCATGCCATGAGACTCGATATGACGTTCCATGGAAACAAAACGTAATACCGGCCTCATCCTCCCGAAGAGTACAGAGGAACTGAATGGTGAGGGGCCTAGAACCGATCTCCCACACCGGAACAAAGTTCTCCCAACCAAGAGCATGCCAAATGTAATCGAACTCGGAGTCCATACCTGTTTTCTCGAGAAGGGCTGAGTCGAACTCCTTGGTGTTGGCGAAGACTCGATCCTTGATGAGAGCATATGCTTGTCTCTCCCGGTCGTCCCTCAAGTTGATGAAGGCGGCATCGGTGTTGATCACCCCTTCGGCTCGTGGCGTGGGTAGCTCGTCCTCTTCCTCTTCTTCACGGTCGGTTGACATTGGACTTGGTGTAGCTCCGGAATGGTGAGACGAGCCCTCTCCGTCTCTAGAACGGCGTGAGTGGGTCACCTTCCGGTACGCACCGACAATCCAACTCATCTTGCACAACAATGGAACACACAAGCAACTCGGTGATGGGTTAGTGAAATCGAAATGAAATCCTTACCGAGCTTCCTCCACCAATACTCAATATTCAGCGACAATTTATAGAGAGTGCTTGACACTTCAACTTTGAGCAAGAAATCCAAGAAAACCAAAGAGCAAGAGCAAAGAGGGAGAGAGGGTGATGGAAATGAGTGAATGGGTGAAGAAACCCCTCAATCCCCCTTCTATTTATAGGCAACCGAGCCAGGCACCGGGGTAGAGGACAAGGGCAACGGCTAGGAGCCGTTGGAAGAGGCGGGGTCCACATGACCGTTGGCCAGGGTCGGCCGACCCCTAGGGTCGGTCGACCCCCTGCCGAGCCCGCCTGCTTCCAGCTTTTTGCAACGGCTCTCTAACGGCCACCTGATGTCCTGCCAAGATGTCTAGGTCCAGATTCGCCCAGAATGTTGCTCGAATAATTTTTCTTTGATTTTCCATTCAAGAAATTATTTTCAGAATTTTATTTGAAAAGGGAAATTGGCTAGAAGAATCTAGCATGCAGATGCAAGGTTGGAAAAAAATCAAATATGCATTTGGAAAAATCAAATAAAATTTTTGAAAGGGAAATATGAGATAAATACCTGTTTTACCTTTTGGCAAAGAGGACTCATCTTTTTAAGTCTGAGAGCGAGACTTTTCTCGGCGATTAATTCCACTCGTCACCCCATTCCTGAGAAATTGATGGAGATGACTTTTGTATTTCCCGCCACACCCTTCTTGTTTTCTTAGGTTTTGTTGGAGTGGTGGGAAGTCGCGGGGGCTGTGGCTCCGTCCATGCCCCTGATTGCTCATTTTTGCCCGGCAGTGTATAGCATTTCTGTTTTGTTGTTTGAAATCGGAACATCAAGTTCCTCTTGCCAATGCGGAATCGGATCGTTCCGGCTCCCACATTGATCCTTGCGTTAGCGTCACTCAGGAACGGTCTCTCAAGAATGAGAGGCATTCCCTCATCGTCTTGCATATCAAGGACCACGAAATCCGCAAAGATGCAAGAACCTTGGATGAATACCAATAAGTTCTCTACTATCCCCTCTGGATGTCGGATCAATGCATCAGCAAGTTGGACGGCTGTCGTAGTTGGAGTTAGAGCTGGATACCCCAATTGTTCAAACATGGCCTTGGACATAAGGTTAACACTTGCACCAAGGTCACAAAGAGCATGCTTGATCTTTTGGTAATATATCTTGCAGGTGATAGCCGGATAACCAGGATCTTTCTTCTGTGTGATTGTTGAAGATTCCCATGGGTCAAGTACCTGCTGTATAAGCTTCCCTGCATAGTCAGTGGTTTGTGCCCGCCTAGATGGCTTACCCCATCTGGTGGACACTACACAAACATTTTCACAAGAACATACGGGTTGCCCCGGAATCTTCCCGTCTTTAGCAGAGGGAACCAAAGCAGCTAATTGAGCCAACTGGGTTTCTATCATCTTATTAAAGCTCAACTGGTCTTTAAGAGTAGAAGAAAGGCTATCGATTTTAACATTAAGGCTCTCAAGGGCCTTATCATAGGCAGCTGTTTTCTTATTAAAACCTTCATTAATCTTAGCTTGCTCAAAGACTAGATCTTTCAAGGAAGGTTGGTTTGGGTTGAAAGAATTACCTTGATTACCTCCTTGATAATAACGGCGCGATTGATTCCACGTTTGACCTCCTTGTGGACGATAACCGTTGTTGTTGCCGTTCATGTACATCACATCCTCCTGAGTAGTAGGGCAGTAATTCCCTGAATGCCCAGTATTACCACAGACTTCGCAAGTCATGCGAGCATCCATAGCTTGAGTAGTGGTGGCCATGTCAGCCTTCTCATTGGCTAGATCATTCATTCTCTTCATCATTAGGTCCATCTTGGCGTGCAACATATCCGCTTCCTTGACAGTATGTGTACCCCTTTGACGTGGCTAGAGTCGGTCATCACTCCACCCTTGAGTGGTAACCATCTTCTCAATCTGTGTAGTAGCTTCAGTGATAGTAAGAGAGAAGAAAGCCCCTCCAGCTGCAGTATCAATATGGCCTCGGGCTGTCGGAGTCAGCCCATTATTGAAACTCTGAAGAATAAGCCAGTTTTCCATCCCATGATGAGGACAAGCCAGGATGTACTCCTGGAGTCTCTCCCAAGCTTCTGGGATAGTCTCATTTGCTGCCTGCTGGAAACTTGAAATTCGCCCCCGAAGGACATTGGTTTTGCCCAACGGAAAGAATTTCGCGAGGAATGCTGCGGAGCACTTTGCCCAAGTGTTAATCTCTGCACGGTTAGCATAAAACCACTGCTTTGCCTTTCCCAAGAGGGAGAAGGGAAACAGTCGCAGACGAATAGCATCTTCCTCCACTCCTCGTATAGTGAAGGTACTGCATAGTTCCAGGAACTGCTGCAGGTGGGCGCTCGCGTCTTCATTAGGCTTGCCACAGAATGGGCTAGCCTGTACCATCGTAATTAAGCCAGTCTTGATCTCGAAGTTTCCATTCCCAATGTTGATCACATGGCCTGTCGGCACCTGGTCAGCAGAGGGAGCGGAGTACTCGCGGAGAGTCTTCTCGACAGGGTTGGCCATGGAAGTTGATGCGGATGGCACAAAGGAAGCTGGATCGACTTCCGAACGTTCACGAGAAGGAGAGCCGAAATGATTTTGTGCCTTCCTTACGAGTGACTCAGGATCTTCAGTAAAATTCGATGGCAAGTCGAAACCAGTCATGCACTACCTGTCTTCATCATCAATAGACAAAGAAGACAATCCAAGTTAGCCTGTATTGAGAACTATTTTATTCCTGTCATGATTATAAAGATATGCAAAGTGTTGATATGTCATCCTTAAGCCTTCCCCGGCAACGGCGCTAGAAATGCTTGTTGACATTTCTTAACGCAATCACCTAAGAACAGGTTCGGAACCCATCCTGGTAACAGCGCCAGAAATGCTGGTTGGTAAATCTTAACGTTACAGAGATCCGCAAGCGCACGGAAGTACCATTGTAGCATTTCCCCAAAGGAGTATTCCAAAGGGTATCGAATCCAAGGAAGGCATTAGCGGAATGACAAGATCAACTCTACTGCAATGAGTATAAATCATAGACAGAAATAAATCAGACACTCAAGTGCAGGGGTAAAGATATGATAATAGGGGTAGTGTGATCACACACACACTCACTCTCTCTCTAAGGGGTCCTAGGCATAGGAGGCGACACATGAGTTAGTTCTAGGTTCTTATGTACTATACACATAAAGCTGGTAGGAACGAGTTAGATACACTAGTGTTGAAGAACATTGACTTAAGCACCCAGGTACCACGGGGAGATAACCTCCCGCGTTGCTTCTGCACAACTCCAGTTGTCATATTTTAGACTGCTACAGCTTATCCGAATGTGGGGGATTTCAGAGGACCAACGACTGTCACTATCGTGGCCTACCCCAAGACAAACCGTGGGATAAACTCATAAGTAAGGTAGCTACGCAACCCAAGCACCATGCTTACGTTGTTAGCCGGACTTGACCGGCCCGGGCTATTGTGACCCAGGTCAAGCCACCAGATAAACCAGCCAATTACACCGAGTACCGTACCTCAAGAACAGACTTCATACAACGCAATCATGTCATCTAATTAGATCAAACCAGATAAGGTACACAAACGGATTCATGTTTTTCTATGTCTGTTCAACTGGATCAAAGGGTCGTGTTCGCGAAGAACACGAGCCTCTAACTTATGAACAAACACCAGAAACATGTAAAAGTCACCCGTCAAGTGGATCGAAAGGCTTTGTTCATTAAGAACAGGAGCCTCTAAATGATGAACAGGTGAAGAACACATGAACAAATCACTCATGTATACTAACACAACTTTATATGAAATAGATAAATAACTGAAGTAGATCATAGTCATACAAATGAAATAAGATACAAGAGAACTCATACCTAGATCCCAAAGTAGACTTGGAACCTGAATTAGAACTACTCTAGCCTACCTCCAAGCCTTGAGACTAAAAGTGAGAGAGGTGTTGCAAGTGTGGATGTCTCATAAGTGAGCCCCCTCTCCCTCTATTTATAGGCCCGTGCACCGGCGAAGAATGGAGGCAAACACCCCGAGGAAGGCGCCTAGGACCAATAGGGAACCACCACGTGGAAGCCCCTAAGTGGCGGCCACAAGGTCGGTTCGGCCGACCTGCGGGGTCGGCCGACCCCCTGTGGGCCCCACTCAGGTTGTGCTTCCTCCTGGAGGCTGCCCTGTGGGTCCTTAGGTCGGTTCCTGGTGTCCACCCTGTTTTGGCGCGATTTGCTTGCCTTTGTGGGCCCATGGATCCATGTGAAGTCCACGTGTCACACTCTGATTCGTGGGGGGTTGCTTCACTTGGATTGCTTGCATGGCATGCATGCATGGCTCCCTAGTTGGCAGGTTTGCATGCATGGCATCCTTGTTGGCAGCCCACTAGAATGAGGTGATGTGGCATGGACCCTAGAAGGTGAGTTTGGCACTCTTTTCCTGCTTATTTTCCTGCAATCAAATAATCTCCAAGGACAGTGGAACTACATTATTCTTAACTAAATACATGTAAGAAATGCCTTATGCTCCTTTATTCATGAGTATATTGACGGCTAAAGTAGGTACTTAACAGCCGTCAACAACGAGGATGGCCGCCATGCTCGCCGGAAAAACCACACCAGATCGGGCCACCATGTTGCACAGCGAGTTCCCGATCGCCCCTACCTGGCGCGCCAACTATCAGGGGGTCAGACCTAGACAGATCTGCTAGGGGGTTACCCTAGAGGTTTGCAGGTTAATGGAGAGTATCGGGACCTAAGTGCGTAGGTGGTAGTCCACGTGGTGAACTCGGAACTAGGCGAGTAAGGCGATGAACACGGGGAGACAATGGTTTAGACTGGTTCAGGCCTCCGGAGAGTAAAACCCTACGTCCAGTTATTGTGGATTATGTGAGAGGATGAAGACAGTGTCCCCTTGAATGAAGCCCTAGGCCGCCTTATATGGGGAGGACGGGCTAGGGTTTCCATTCAAGGTCGGTGGACCCGTATCTGGGTCGGTTACAATCTGGGAAGATATTCTTCCGAATTACAAGGAGTATCCCATGATACTCGGACCTACAGGCGGCGGCGCGCCGCGTTCTATTGCCTTGGCTTGCATGACAAATACTGCGGATCCTCCGGGATCTTGATAAGGTCGCCCGTGGTCGTCGGAGTCACGGATAAGGACGCTGGGCCCACTTTACAGGTCGGCGGGGCTTCTAGATGGTCGGGTCCACTTGTCAGGGACCCCTGGGACCCTGGCCGGTGGGGACCCATGGGTACCCATGTCTCTCACTCGGTCCTTTTAACAGGCACAATTTAGACGTTTGTTACAAATGATGACCAGTGGGCCTCGAGAGACACGTGTAAAAAGATAATTGTAACGGGCAACATTAAAATCCCGTTACGTTTACTTGATTCTTGTAAAAGGCGTTATACAAGCGCCTGTTACAAATTGGGACCAGTGGGCCCAAAGGGAAACTTGGAAAAAGATATTTGTAACAGACTTTCTGTAAACACCTGTTACGTTAAGTAGGTTATTGTAACGAGATTCATGTCTGCACTCATTACCAAAGATCTCTTTAGGTCCACAAAAATAGTAATTTCGGGTGACCGGTAACTACTTTTGGTAATGGTCTTTACTACACGCTTGTTACAAATACCAATTATCAGTAATGGGCATCTGCCCGTTACCTTTGTTCGTTGATTTGTAACCCAACATCGGCAACGAGCGCTTTGCTCATGACCAATGACCATCTATGCCCATTACCAAATTGAGGTTTTCACATGGTGGTAGCGTGGTGGGGATGGCGCCCAAAATCGGTGCCACACCCCTATGGCATGGTTGGCTCAGACCGGCAAGCAAGCAATCCCTTAAACCACGCAACTAGAGAGATGAGTGTTAACGGCTGCTAAGTACCAGTTTTATGCTGTCAACTCCTGCATAAAATGAATAAAAAGTGATCATCAACACTAGAATAGGGCTTTATACTGACAAGTTCCACAAGTGTTGGTGTTTCTAGCTTTTGTTGCAGGATGCACCGGAATACGGGATAAATGATACAATTGAGAGCAAGTGATCCAATGGCTTATATAGGATGTCATCCATAACAACCTCAAATGCCAATTTGGACTGCACCACTGCGACGGGCTTGTCAAGACGATCGAAATGGATATATCATTTGTCTACTTCTGAGTCCGGATGAAAGAGATATGCACAAGACAAGATCACCATCTCGATATGTGGGCCCGGTGGGACCCACACCAGACCACGTGGCGACGTGTTGCCACGTTGGATGCCATGTGTCCATGACACATCACCAATCCAAGGAAACACACCTTCGACCAATCAGGAGCCAGTACGCGGATTCAAGGGCCCACAACCACGAGATAAATGGCTAAAAATACTGTATGCACCCCCATACCCACCTTGGGATCCACCTGGCAGTCACCTGGACGAAAGGCGGTGCGAGGGGAGCTACCTGGGGGTCGGCCGACCCGGGGGGTCGGCCGAACCCACTTTGTCACCCCTCGTGTTGCCCTTCCATGTGTCGGCTTGTCGTGACGAACCAAAGGCGGTGCCAGGTGCTTGCCCGAATATTCCCTCGGGATCCTGCAGCTCCTTCTCATGGAAGATACACCAACTTGGCCCCCACTCCTCTTCGCCACGTGTCACCACCCTATTGGTGGCACCCATGGCAGCCAAGGGGGCTCCTCCTACTCTCCTTGGCCTATAAATAGAAGTGGAGGGGGTAGAGAATAGGACACACAACTCCTCTCCTCCTCTCTCATTTTCTCTCTTGAGAGGAGAGGCTCTCCTCTCCTCCTTCTAGAGTGTAAGTGTGGAGTAGTTGATTAGATCAAAGCTAGGGAGAGAGTGAAAGGGATGTACCTCTATGGATGCTCGTTCTTCAATTAGAGTAAAGTGAGTATTTCTGCATTTTGTATTTAGACCAAAGTGCAAGTGATATGTTCTTGTGTTCTTCACATGTTCATCATTTAGAGGCACGTGTTCTTCACGAACACGCCCCCTCGATCTAGTTGATTAGGTGCACAAGTTTGTATCCTGTTTGTATGACTAGTCTTTTAGAATAAAGTGGATGTGCTTGCATGCTCTAATTAGAATAAAGTGTGTTCGTGATTCCTTTCTAATAGTTTATGCTAGGTTACATGAGTAGACTTTTTCCTCTGCTAGTGTGTAGATCCTAGGTTTATAAGTTCGACTGCTGCAAGTCGTTCGTATACGTTGGAAGCATAGTACAAGGTCAAGTGCTCTCTTGTATGCCTTTAGTATAAGCTAGTAGTGCCTATAGTGAGTGAGATCAGTTCTCTTCTGTGGTCGTAGTTCTATAAGTATAGTGTCGTAGTCTGTTGGCTACGGCAATAACCACAGCATAGACGTTGTGTCACACTACCGGTTATCATTTGTTCGGCTTATCCCAAGGTTAGGTAGAGGCAGTCCAGGTGGTGGTGACAGCCCGTCTGGCCCTTGTTGATCCTCCGCAGCTGGATATAGTCAGAGCTCCGTTCCACATAGATCCACGTACCGGAGTCGCCTGTTAAGTTAGGGCTATCGGTACGCTAAGCCAAGCTCTATCTAGAGATCGACCTTTAATATCATTTATAGTGCTATCTTTAGGAATCCTCTCTATCCTTGCCTTTTATCTGGGTGTGTCCTTGGACTGACTAGTATGAAGTTAGTGCACACTGTTCCCTTGGATTCGATACCCTTGGAATACTCTAAGGTGAAAGCTACAACGGTATCCGAGCGCTTGCGGATTTATTTTGTGTGACACTAAAATACCCAACAAGCTTTCTGGCGTCGTTGCCGGGGAACGGTTGCTGTATCTATCTTCGTACCCAGAGGTCCTCGTATCTTTTCATTTTTCTTTATTCTACCTTTACCCCTGTTACCCATGGAGAGGCCATCCTTTTACGACCTCTCCACCTCAGCTTATGAATTCTATGAGCCACCATCAATGTCTTCATATGGCTATGATCTTGACCTCGACTTTATAGACATGGTTCAAGATAGACCCTTCTTTGGAGCTATCAATGAAGATCCCTACATTCATTTGAAAGAATTCGAGGATTTGTGTTCACACTTGGTTACCCCAGGCATGACACAAAAAACCGTGAGGTGGAAGTTGTTTCCATTCTCTCTCATGGGGAGAGCAGAACAATGGTACGCTCACACTGTAGGGAGTGTGAACGGTAGTTGGGAGGAGCTTCGGGGTGACTTTTGTAACTCGTTCTCTCTCATGGAGAGGACGGAGCAATGGTACGCTCGCATAGCCTCTGTCCCAATGGACATTCTCGATTTCGAGCAATTAGAGGAGGAGTCTACTGGTGCAGCATGGGCTAGATTTTTACGTCTTCTGGCTTCTGACCTAGACCTATTGTCTCTTCCCGATGATGTACCATTATACATCTTTTGCATGGGTCTAGACATGGATGCTACCTTAGATCTCGACGAGATCACTAGAGGTTCATTTGTTCACAAAACTCCAATAGAAGTAAGAGAGATCCTTGATTCCCTCTTGGAGACCTCTGTCTTCCCCACCATTCATAGCGAACCCAGCCAATCTGAGTCGAGCTATGAGGATCTTCTAGCGACTGAATCTGATCCATCACCTCCCACATCCTCTTATTCAGATAGAACCCTCACCTAAACCAGGAACCATGGAGGAAGAAGAAATTCAACCTCCAAAGTTCCTCTATCAATTCGAGGATGACCCTTTTGAAGATCTCAAAAACACCTCGAATTGCTTAGATGTCCAACTAGGGAAGGAGCCCTCTTCTGTCCAAATCCATCCAGCTAGAAATCTTTTGACAGAACCTTCCCCTAGGCCTACGGTACCTCCTTTGCCTCCCGGTCCTCCAAACAAAACATCTATCATGGAGGCCATGGAGAAGAAGTGGTCGACTAGAGTGGGAAACTTTTCTGAAGTACTTTGGATTTGTTCACCTTTTTTATCATTTCTTGTTCCACAAGGGGAATTATCATAGAAGCCCATCTTAACCCCACTATGGAGGTTAATATTATGCCATGGCACCTAGCGTACACTTTGTTGGGCAACATTACGCTAAGACCATCTGACAAGCTCCTCAAGAGTTGTCCCTCGGGACACATTCTTGAGTGTCGGGGGGTTGCATGTGCCGTGCTGATCACCATAGACAAGATTGAGGTCACTCTAGACTTCCATATCTTTGATATCCTCGATCTTGACCTCCTCCTCCTAGGCTTCCCTGTAGAAAACTTCTTGATGCATCTCGAGGGAGCCTAGATGAAAAGCTTAGGGAAGCCGCTTTTGCCACCACTCCCTTGTTTTCAGAAAGTTCTATGGAGAAGCCTCTTCCCAAGCAAAACCCACTCGAGGAGATGATGCATGTATCTCCGTTCGCATCGTCCGAGCCCGTTCTCGTTGAGGGTGTAGAACTCTCTACTCCTCAGGAGTACAACTCGGAAGACCCTCTTCACCTTTGTGAAGACGAACGATCATCATCACCCTCGACCGAGTTTGAGCCTCTTCCCACTGGCCCGCATTATGTTGTTCTTGACCTTGATCAAGAATCAACATCAAGCTTCCACGATGCATCTCTTGAGATGGAGAATTCATGGGCCACGGAAATCTATGAGGCACCGACTCTGGGGTCCGAAGGAAAGGATTCCATTGACAAGCATGGTAACTTCACTCTTGATATACCTCAGGAACCATGCTTGCATCATCCTTCTCCAGAGTCAGCTATGCTCAGTGCATGGAGCATGCTCGAGGGCTACAACCGCCTTATGGTCCTCTCCTGTAAAAATTTTAGAAGGATGGTTGTAGATGCATATGTTTACCATAAGCATTGCAGATTTCGTGTATGCATGTGGCACTAACCTTGCAGCTGAAGCTTCAATGACACATCAACAATTGGTGGTGAGATGGGAGCGACATCACCAATGATAGCTGCAAGAAGAAGTTCCCAGGATCGAGCTTATGACCGTAAACAAAGCACTACCAGGACATAGCCTGGATTAGCATAGGTTTGTTTTATTTCCCTTTTCAAATAAAAAGCAAGAGCATGTTTTTAGTTTAGGTTGTCCTTCGGGTATTTTTGGTCCTAACCCTTTCAGGTGAAGATTATAAAGAACGACGGACAGGTAGCACCTAAGAACATGTGAGCTGCATCACCTCAACACTTTGGTAAGTTTTTGGTGAGGGAACATTACAGAAGGAAGCTTGATCTCCACACACTTGAGTTTTGTTGCTTAGCAATGCAAACTTCAACTGTGGGGGAGGCATGTGAGCATCCTGAGTAAGGTTCCTTTCATCCAAATCTTATCCTGGTTTGGAGATGATGTTAGCTCTTGCGTCTTGCCCAACTAGCTAGGTACGTCCTGCTTTTGACTTTAAACAGAGCCCTTTCGGGAGGTTCCCGATGTTCACCTTCTTGTGCTCATGTTTATCTCCCTTTGAGTATAGCTTGATCATGCTTTCATGCTTCCTTTATCTATGTTCGTAATGCTATGGTTTGAGTGCATGTTTAGCTACGTGGGTTCAAGTTTGTTTTAAATTAAGCATGGTGCTTAGGTTAAAACTATCTTCTTCAATCAAACAAGACATGGTGTCAAGTTTGATTGATGAACCTTATAGTTAATGCGTCTGTGGATATTGGTTGTATGTGCGGACTAACCTTTGCAGGAATTTTCGAAATCCAAATGGGGTAAGTCCTCGAGCTTGCTTCAAATGGGAAGGTAAGCCAAGGCATGTCAGCCTTGTTTGAGCTAGGTTCATGGTGAGTAAAAAAAATATGTCTGCTTTTCGAATAAAGACTTCCTGGTTCTCGAACCGGTGGAGTCCCTCTTTTGTTTTTCCTTTTTTGTTTGAAGATAGCACCAGGTACATGAACAAGTGTGGGGGAGATCTCCCAAGCTTATTATCGACATACACACTTGAGATCTCCCACACAGGCGTTGCACAACATCGACCGCGCTTTCATGACAAGGGACAAGGTAAACTAGAGTGATCCGGCTACCCCATGGGTGAGCTGAACCACCACTGGTCTTCCTTGTTTCTTATATTCTTCAGGAGCGATGGTATGTGCACCCTTTATCTCTGTAATGACACGGATTTTCAAATGAGGAAAACCAATCAACCTGTATTCGTGATAGTCCCTGGATCAGACGCTATCACGCACAGTCATCCATCACAGATAAATATCACAACCATACAACAAAATAAAGCATCCAAAAGTATTACTTTTATTACAAATCCATTAAAGGAGTACATCATTACACGCCTCTTGGCGGAATAACATGAATAAGAGCCTACGTAGCGGTAGCTAGCTTCCAGAAGATGTCTCCAGCTTCGTCCTTCTCTCCCACAGGCATCCTTGAGCGTAGCATCGCGCCCTTCAATCGTACCATCCGTCGCCGTTGTGGTCGAAGTTTGACTCGTACCTTGCAAGCTCAGGGGCTATCCCCAAGGATCGGGATAGGTCCACGTCACCATCTGTATGCAAGCTTTAAGTGGCCTACTTCTAATGGTATAAAAAGGTATCAAGGTAAGAGCTGGGGTTTCCTAAGTAGCAGCAGCAGCATCTCATAAAGAAAAGAATCTCTAATTCCCACCAATTTCCATCACTCGTCCACAATCGGTTACACCTGGTCACCCAGATCACCGTCACCATCACCTATCTCCAGCTAGGGTCGGTGCGAGAACTCCCACTCCTCGCACCTCAATGGTTGCACCCTGATCCGCGAGGCAGAGGGAGCAACTCTCCTCTCCCCAAGTACAACCACGGCTCACCATACACTCTCATCCTATAAAGGGGGAGGTAGAAATCCCAAAACGTAAGAGTCGGAGTAAACAACGGGCATGTCCATAACTGAGGACGTGGCTATACGTATAGATCTAAACTCTACAGAGCGTGTACACCTGTACCCAACTAGGGATGGAGCCCAGTCGATAGCAAGTCGACTGAACCCACCCTACCGGACGAACACCTAGGAGTTACGATTCCACCCTACATCCGGGTCTCGATGCGGTCCCTCGCAAAGGACCACCCCAGAACTGTGAACATGCCCCCGTGTGGCCACACGGGGAGCAACTGCAAAGGGAAGGGACTTCACCCTACACCCTCTCACTGATACCCTCTATCCTACTAGTAGGTATGGAAACGCACTTGCCAGGGTCGACCCGGCCCTATCCCCACTCTCGGCGACATGGTGTGTACGAAACTCCCGTGAACACAAAGCGACCCACTCGGTTTCAGACCGGGGCGAGCTCCTATCCTCCAAGTCATCACAAAAACCCCAACACCTGTGCTCCTAAAACAGTGTACCCGCCATAGGTACCAATTTGGGCAACGTCCAAGAAGACGATCCCTGGCCCCTGATCCCGGATCAGGTTGTCTTGAGCTCACCCCCGCTAAGTATCCCAAAAACACCTTCTCCTGCCGGTTTTTCCCCACACACGCCAAGAATCTACCACATAGTCCCAACACATGCACAGCAAGCTCAGCGTATCATCACACGTAAATAAAGCAGTAGTAGTAGGTCAATCAAGGATAAGGTATTTAAAAGAGGCTATGCACGGTTTTATCATATCCATCATCATGCAGTAATTAAAGTGCTAGCAGTTCTAATAGCAATGCCTAATGGGCATTCAAAGGTCGGTCGGGCGTGAACCTGCGTGAGGGTAGTCGTCGAAGGCGAAGTCGTCGTAGTCCTGGGTCGGTTCTCCGGCTCTGGTAGCTCCTAGATTCGCGAATACAAATAAATTACCAGAGCTAATTGCAAATAACACCAAAAGAAGAAGCAACAAGGGCCAAAAGAGAGCAAACACCTAACTAACGGGTGCGTCATGATTTTAGAAAGATTATGAAAGTGGTTTCATATTTTCGGAGCTCGTATGAATTAGTTATAAATTTTTGAAGGTTAAAACCATTTCTGAAATTAAATTACGCATATACAATACATTTATCTCTTAGCAAACTATAGGCTAGCTCATCCTATCTCTAGGTTGGCTCTAAGCTAGCTGTAGGCTAGCTGCGCATGCTTACGTGGCTGCCACGCGGCATGCTTTAAGCTAGCTGCAGACTGCGTGGCAGCTGACTGGCGCGCGGCGCAAGGGATCCGGAGGGATCCGGTGCAGCGTGTGGCTGTGTGGGCGGACAGGTGGCTCAGCTGTGATTGGCCGACGCAAAGGATCCTGGCGATCCGGCGTGGCAGCAGCGGTGTGGCCCGAGGTGTGCAACAAATCCCCTGGCTGGGAGATGGGTGGCCGCCAGCTGCTCGACGGAATGCCCCAAAGGCTCTCCGCGGCGGCGAACCACGGTCGACGGCGTGGCTCTCCGGTAACAGGCAAAAGAACAGAACGAAGAGGGCTTGGGGCGGTCTAGGGATACACGGACAAGGAAAGGCCCGACCTTGGCCGGTTACTGGGCAGGGTGGACCTCTTGCCGGCGGGAACAGTGCGACGGCGGCGGGGGTTCGAGTGCAGGCGGCGGCGTGCAAACCCGTGCGCAAGGGTGCGAGTGCGTGCCAGGTGTACACGATCGCGAGGCTTGGCCTTTGGTCGGATTGGGCGGAGACGTGCACGCAGCGTGAAGCAGAGCAGCGGCGCGGTGACGAGAAACAGCGTGGCAGTGCGTCGACAAGACGGCGGCACGGCGAGTAGGAGCAAAACACGACGAGGGGTGCAGGCAAGACAGATGCGTGGGCTCGAGGTTTCGAACGCCGGTGCGCTCGCGTGGGTGCGCGCACTGCTGGGCAGACGTGAGCAAGCCAGCAGTTCGGCGGTGGCGCACGAAGGCCGGACAGCGAAGGAAGGTAGGGCGACATCTCGATCCGCTGGTGTGCGCACGGGGGTGTGCGGGCACACAGGGACGTGCATAGGTGCGCTAAGCGTGGAAGAGGACCCAAAGGCGAGGCTTTCCTGATCGGTGGTGTGAGCAAAATCAAGATCTTGGCCATGGCGGCCCCTCGGCCCGGCGTGCACACAAAGGCGGACCGGACAGGGCGGCAGCAAAGTTCAGCGGGGCGAGCGGCAACAAGCGGCCGTGGTTTGGTACGCATGTGTGCGAGCATCAGGCGAGAACGCCAGCCTGGGCGAACACCTAGCTACCAGCGTGCGCGAGCACGGGTGCAAGGGTGTGTGCGCGCGGCGCAAGGCTGCTCACTGGCCTTGACATGGACAGCGCGCAAGGCGGAGCAGAGCCCCTAGTGCGTTCCTGCGTGTGAGCGCACTCGCGAACAAGCCGGTGGCGTGGCCGTGATGGCGCGACGAGCAGGGCGTCGACGGGAGCAAGGTGCAGAGGGAAACGGCTCGGCGGCGGAGGGTGCTTGTGCGCAAGGGCGCGGGCATGGCACGGGTGCGCTCGGTTGATCATGGAGATGGCGACGCCCTGGTCGGAGACCGGTGACGCGGCAAGTGTGGGCATGCGGTTCAGGGAGAAAGAGACGGCGCAGCGGGGTGAGCAGCGCGCGGCGACTATGGCGGCGGCACCTGCAACCGAAACGCACGACTCGAAGGTCGGCAACACAGGCGTCGGCGTTTTGCGGCGGCGGTGCGGAGCAGAGCGGCCGGAACAGGGCAGGCACGGGTTCACCATCTCCACGGCGCGAAGGCCGGGCGCATGGTAGAGAAGAGAGGGAGAGAGGCCTCACCGTGGTGACCCCTAGGTCGAAGCGAAGAGCGTCGGGGGAGAATGTGGCGGAGCAGGGCGGCGAGGCTGCAGGGAGCAGAACGGGCGAGGGGAGCAGAGTAATCCCAGCGTCGCGGTCCTTGACTTGGGTAGCTCCAGCTCCGACTCCTCAGCTCGCGGTGTCGAGGACTACACGGGCGGTTCCGGCGGCGCCTCTCCTCCCTTCCTTCTCCCCCCCCTTCTTCTCTTCAAGGACAGGGACAAGCCCCAAGAGCGGCGGTGGATTCTGGGAAGATGAGGGGCGCAGCACGGCTTTATATGAGGGAGCTAGGGTTGCGGGGCTGCTGCGGATGGCGGGGATCCTCGGCGTTCGTGCTAGGGCCACGCGGCGCGCATCCCGCGGTGCGAGGCGGGGCGAGGCAGCAGCAGTGCGGCGGGGTTGCTGTCGCGCGCGCCAGCGGGAGGAAGAAAGGGGAACAGAGGCCGGCTGACTGGTGGGGTCCGCATGTAAGTGGCGGCGGCAACGCGGTTGGTGGGAGGCAGGCCTGCTGGGCTGAAATGCCGGCGGGCTTTGGTGGGCCGACGAGAAAGCGAACCTGGGCCAGGAGATGGAGGGGGCTCGGTGGACTTTCAACAAAGAGAAAAGGCCCAACAGCGATAAAAGCGTTTTTCCTATTTTTCCTTATCTCCTATTCTATAAACTAATTCAATTCAAATTTGAATTCTAAATTCAAATTTGAACAGCACACAATTTAGACCCAAATAAAAAGCATAAACTCCAAAGTTACCAGACTATCATTTATATTTCCTAAAAATTATTATTTTGCTCAAAATAAATCTAGGAATTTAGGGAAGGTTCAAAGAAGACACCCTTAATATTTTAAGCATGCACTCAAATTCAAGCAGAAATTTTGAAATCCACATTTTTTAATAAATTAACACTCCGGAAAACTCCGGGATGTTACAGAACTCCCCCCTCACAAGAATCTCGTCCTCGAGATTAAGAGCTTACCCCCGTTTGAAAGGAGAGGAAAGGAAAAAGGGAACTAGCTGCACCAACGTCGAAAAAGAGGTAAAACTGATGTACCGAAAACTAAAACTCACTAACCACAGCGTGAGGAGCATCAGCGGCCTTTCCTTCCTTCAGGTGGTAAAGCCTTCCACGGCCAGCAGACTGCTGAGGAGCAGACTGCTGAGGTCCTGCTGGGGCTAGTGTTTTGGCAGGCGTAGCGACGGTCTTCTTGTCGGGGGCAGAAGTACGACTTGTGGCCCGGCTTGCCACAGGTGAAACACGTGGGCCGAACCCTCCAGCGTTCAGTCCTGGCGCGGTCTGGGGTGGGCGATTGTATCCTCCATTCTGCGGACGGTAGCTGTAGTTTCCTCCTCCCGAGAAGCTGCCTCCAGGCTGGCTGTGTCCATCCCCCGGCCTCTGGGTCGACCGGTCTTGGGGATATCCCATTCTCTTCTTGTCCTTCATGCGATCCTCATGGCCTCTTCTCTCTTCCTCAAGTGCGATGGCGCGGTTCACCAGGTGGCGAAGGGACTTGTGCTCACTGGCCTTCAAGCCCTGGCGGAGACCATGGTGGAGGCCTCGCAGAAACCAGAACTGTTTCTTGTCATCAGTGTTGGTGTCATCAGGGGCATAGCGCATCATTTTCATGAAGTGCCTCTCATACTCCTCCACCCTCATCGCACCCCGTGTCATGGTGCGGAACTCCTGGGCCTTCTGAGTCATGAGCTCGTTCGGCAGGTACTGCTCGCGGAAAACCTCACAAAACTCCAGCCAAGTGATGAAAGCTGGGTTCGGGTGGCTGTCCGAGTAGTTGTCCCACCAAGACTTGGCAGGACCCTGTTGACATTTCTAAACGTCGATCACTTAAGAACAGATTTGGAATCCATCCTTAGTGTCAGCGCTAGAAATGCTTGTTGGCACTTCCCAATGTCACAACTAATGGCGCAGTTAGCGTGAACATCGAGACTTGCTATAGGTTAATCTAAACGATCATGAACGAATCCGCAAGCGCACAGATAAACCATTGTAGCATTTCCCCAAGGAAAGAGAGTATTCCAAGGGTATCGAATCCAAGGAAGGTAATGGCGGATATCTCAGACTTATGCTTTTGCTCTGAATGTAAACCAAGAGATAGATATAGGGAACAACACACTCAAAGGCAGGGGTAAGATAAAAGATAATAGGGGTAGTGTGACACACACACCTCAAATCTACCTCTACTCTAGCACACTACGGCTTAGGGGGAACATACGAGTTAGCTCTAGGTTCTAATGTACTAAACATACAAAGCTAGAAGATACAAGAGATGGGCATGAGTATTGCATGAGGGAAACATGGTTCAGCACCCAGGTACAAACGGGGAGCTAGCCCGCGATGACCAGCACTCTGCGAAACTAGACTTTAGACTCCTACAGCAGGTACCCCAACGCGGAGGTTGCCCTAGGATCCAACAGGGCTGTCACCACCTGAGGACCGACCTCTCATTACGGGGGGTATGCTCATAACTATCGTAGCTAGACAACCCAGGCACCATGCCTACGTTGCTGCTAGACTTCACCCGGGCGGGGCTATTGTGACCTAGGGTGAGAGCCACCAGAAGACTGGTCAACTAGACCGAGTACCGTAGCTTGAACACAGACCCCATGCAACACTCTCATGCCATCTAACAAGATCAACTAAGGCTAGACATACGAACAAATATGAACTCTCTTATGTCTAATCAACAAGATCAAAGGGTTGTGTTCGTGAAGAACACAAGCCTCTAACGTATGAACAAACACAAAAGGAAGGAGTTTATCACCCATCAAGTGGATCAAAAGGTAGTATTCACGAAGAACACGAGCCTCTAAATGATGAACAGAGGATGAACTCAAGAACATATCAAGAATATGATCTACCATGACTTTATATGAAATAGGTGAATAACTGAAGTAGATCAAAGTCATACTAAGAAATAAAGATAAAAGAGAACTCATACCTAAACTTCCAAGAGGACTTGGAACCTGAAGAAGAGCTACTCTAGCCTACCCCCTAGCCTTGGAAACTAAAAGTGAGAGGACAATGAGAGAGTGGTATGTGAGAAATGGGAGCCCCTCCCCTCCTATTTATAGAGGAAGACAAGGCTTGCTCGGACACTCAAATGGCCCCTAAACACCCGGGAGTGAAGCAATTGACCAATGAGGAGCCAACACGTGGAGGGCCAGGATCAGGGGGCCCTAAGGTGGTTCGACCGATCCTAGGGTGGCCCCCTGGCCTGTGCTTCCTCTGAGTGGCTGCCCTGTGGGCCCTCTGATCCATCCCCGGTGCATGGCTTGATTTGGTATCCGAGGTGGGCCCTTTGATCGATGTGAAGTCCATGTGGTGTCCTTTGATTCGTGGGTGAGTGCCTCCCCTGGATCAATGACGTGGATTGCCATGTTTCCCTTGGTGGCAGCCACCTCCTCAGCTGAGTTGGCATGGTTTCTTCATAGAAGTGGAGTTTCCATCTCTTTTAAGGGTAAATCACCTACATACGAATAATCTCCAAGGACAAGTGGAACTACATTATTCAAACCTAAATGCTAGTAAATAATGCATATGCCTCCATTTATGTGAGAATATTGAGGGTTGGAAATGGTGAATTTCCACCGTCAACAAACTCCCACAAGCTAACCTCTTTCTCGTCTCGAAGCAAGACATTAGAGACTTAGGTTGGTTGATCAGGAGTTGCTACAATGTTGTATTCTCAACTTATGGCAAACATACAGCAAAGTACTCTACCAAGAGTTGAACAAGTTGGCAATGTTCTTACCTTTCACCTGATACGTGGGGCATATAGTTTCACCTGCCTTGGGTGGTTGAGAGAAAGAATGGTTATAGCATGCATAATCACTCATACCTTGATCAGCTATCAATCCGGAGGTTTTGCAAATTTTTCAAAAGAAAATCAGAGTTCCTCAAATGATACTCTCGGATCGCTCAAAGGTGTATGGTTCCTCACCAAGACATCAATGTTGCCTTTCTTCACATCCTACTCCTAATAGGCTTTATGTGGAGCTGTAGGTAGGGAAGATGTGGCATACTTGTCTCTCATATTTTGCTAAGTCAAAAACCGGATCCTTGGAAGAAACAAACATACATCCTGATCAAGATGTGCATATGTGTGTGATGGATAAGCATGGCAAGGTGGATACTAGGCCCGGAAATGGGTGCTAGATATTGCCATGTTTTATATGAGGGAATGAGGGATTGATGGTAAGGTGGACACTAGCCCCGGAGTAGGTACTAGTTATTACCATCTACATGGTGGAACTCTTTCTCTTGCACATATCAATCCCTTTTTCTCCTTTGAAATTTTTTTTTCGAGACTTGGGCTAGCTCTCTTTATTTATTTTTGCCATGCTTTTGAGCATGCTTTTCTCTCTTTTTTTTAGCTAGCCCTTTGTCTCTATTGGAGATATTCGGAGAGGGATGAATGATGCAAAGATACATAGAGTTTTATTTATGGAAGAATGCATAAGCAGTATGGAGTAAATGATGAATGCTTAACTTCCAGTGTAGAAGTTTAGCATGAACGTGTACGTGATCTTGATCAGGGGAGTATGAGTTCTAACAAGGGTCACAACAATTTGACAAAGCTCAATGAGAGAACAAGCTGCATATGTGGAGGCTAAGAACTAGAATCTACATATGGCCTTGGATGGGAAATTCTCATCATTGAGGAACTCATCATGTTTTGATTTTTCAAAAAGGAAAACTCCGGCTGTCAAGCATCACTAAGCACAAGATCATAGCACTCTATTCTACTATATCATGTCTCACAACAACTTAGGCAAGGATCATGCTTTTTGCTACCCACAGTTTTCAAGCTAAGGTTTGAACATACAAGCCAACAAAATCAAAACTTAGGAAGGATACAAAGTTGTAAGCAAGACATACGAGGAGAACAAACAGAGCAACTATTCATCATTTCAACCATAGAGGCAAAGCATTCTTACTATGCATATCAAAGCAAACTAAGCAAATGATGATGAAAGCAAATAAATGTTTTTTTTGGTCTTTTTATTTTGCAGATTTTTTTGGATTTTTATTTATAAGATATTCTGAAAATGAAGGAAGATACAAGTTACCTCAGGATGGGGGTCCTCCACCAAGCTAGCTTCAGGCTCACTGCGGAGGAGGGTAGAAGAAACCCTGACTCGCGTAGTAAGCCCTCTGCGCCTCCATGTACTGCCGCTGATCTTGCTGCATGGCTGCTATCCTCTCACCAGCCTGACGCTGCCACGCTGAAGTAGACTCGACATGGGTGTTCAGCGTCTCCTCCAATCCCGTGACCTGGACGGTGAGCTCTCCCATCTGCTGTGCGAGCTGAGCATCGCGTGCAGAGGCTGAAGAGTGTCGCCGGAAGGACGAAGACGGAGGTGGAACTAGCGGGTGTGGCCCACTGAGCTCTGCTCGCGCTCGCCCAAGCCGTGCCACTCGCACTTGGCTGGTAGGTGGGCTGGTTCCAACCAGGTGCATATCCAGGTTTAACCCCAAACATGTACCCCGCAGGGGTCCCTCCTGCCACCGGTGGTGTAACAGGCTGTGGCTGAGGCTGTGGTGGTGGTGTCGGCTGTGATTGCTGCTGCTGCTGCATGTGTGCTCTCTTCGCCGCGCTCCTAGTGGACCTGCTTGAAACACTAGCACGACGGCTTTCCTCTTGTGTAACAAGGGGAATGGTGAGTGACTCCGAGTTATACAATCCAAACACCGGGTTAGGTAACGGGATTTGGTTTGCATAGCCCGGAAAGAAGAAAGTCAAAGAATCATTTGGGCCCCTCTTGAGTATATGCCCCTGGATCAAGTATGCCTCATCAATGAGAACTCGGGGCGTCCTGATGAAGGGTACGGGATTCCCGCTAAGAACCTCGAGTCTGAGAGTAATATGAGTCACCAAAGTCATACACTCAATAGGACCTATCATCTTAAAATTCGTCATCCACTGCCGAATCATTGCTTTAACGGGAGAGACCTTGATCTGGTTGACAGCGGCGTATAATAGCATCATCTCATCGCTGCGCACGGGCCGAACATCCTCTCGTGGAAAGAGAATAATGGCGAGCCACTTGTGCCACAGGCGGAGAGTGGGATGCACGATATCGTTGCACCGAGGTACAAACTTGCCACTGTAAACAAGACTAGAGATATCTGCCCAGAAAGATTCCCGAACATAACCCTAACAAGCTCGCTTCAAAGAGACAGCACAACGAGGACTAAAACCAAGAAGACGACTAAGATCCTTCCAAGAAAGACGATAATCGGTCCCGAAAAGACGAAACTCTACCATCCGGGGTCTCGGTAAGAGAGCAAAGAAACTGAATGGTGAGGGGCCGAGAGCCAAGCTCTGTAACTGGCGCAAACTCCTCCCAACCAAGAGCATGCCAAATGGAAGCGAACTCGAGATTCATACCTGTTTTCTCCATGAGAGCCGGGTCAATGTCCCTGGTGTGGGCGAAGACTCGGTCCTTCAAGAGAGCATAGGCTTGCTCCTCTCGATCACCCTGCAAGCTGAGGTAGGGGGTGTCGTCGACGACCTCCTCCGCGGCTTGTGGCTCGGCTTGCCCTTCTTGCTCTTCTTCATAATCCATCATTGATGGGCTCGGCGTTGGCTCAGCGGGGGTGGATGCACTCGTGCTTGCCCGCGAGCGAGAGCGTGAGCGTGTCACCCTCCGGAGAGTGTTCGCCGCCCAATTCATGCTAGCACAACAACAAACGACAAGAGCAACTCGGTGATGGGTTAGTGAAATTGAATGAAGTTCTTACCGAGTTTGCTCCACCAATAGCAATATTTTCAGCAACACACTAGAGAGACCACTTGATGATCCAATCTTGAGCAAGGAATCCAAGAAAACCAAGAGAGCAAGGAGTAGAGAGGGGGGTGTGAATGAAATGAGTTGAATGGGTGAAGATCACCCCCTCTCGGGTCCAATTTATAGAGCAAAGAGGCAGCACACCGCGGGGTAGCCGTTGGGCAACGGCTAGGAGCCATTGGCCAAGGTTGGGCCCACTTGACCGTTGCCAGGGTTCGGCCGAACCCTGGTTCGGCCGGCCCAGTTGTGGGCCCGGTGCTGACCCCCTTTGGCAGGTGTGTCACCAACGGCTACATGAAGATATGCCAAGGTGCACCGGCCAAAGTTTACTCCAGAAATTGCCCAAATGAATTTTCTATGGTTTTCAAACTTAGAAATTATTTTCAGAAATTTTATTTGGAAAAGGGAAAAGGGCTAGATAAATCTAGCATGCAAATGCAGAGTTTTGGAAAATCAAATATGCAATCTTGGAAATGAAGTTTTGGAAAGGGAAATATGAGATAAATACCAGCTTTAACCTTTTTGGTAGAAAGGACCCATCATTTTCAGTCCGATGAGTTGGACTCTTCTCAGTGATCAGTTCCATTCAGCACCCCACTCCTGAGAAGTAGAGGTTGGTGCCATCTCAATCTTCCGCCATTCTTTCCGAATTTTCCTTAACCTCTTTGACGGAGATTTCTTCCTTGGGGGTGAAGGCTCCGTCCTTCCCCCAAGCTGCTCAACACTATCTTGCACCAAATAGCATTGCTCTTCCTTGTCCTGAAACTTGAACTTCAAGTTCCTCTCCCCAATGCGGAAACGGATGATACCAGAACTCACATTGATTCTAGCTCGGACATCACTAAGAAATGGTCGCCCAAGGATGAGCGGCATTCCTCCCTCGTCATCCATGTCAAGGACCACGAAATCTGCAAAGACATAAGAGCTCTTGACCTTAACCAATAAACTCTCAGTAACTCCTTCTGGATAACGGATCATTGAATCGACGAGTTGGATAGTCCATGCTGTTGGAGAGAGAGCCGGATATCCTAGTTGCTCGAACATGGCCTTGTACATGAGATTAACACTCGCACCAAGGTCACAAAGGGCATGCCTAATCTTCTTGTAATAGATCGTGCAAGTGATAGTCGGGTAGCCTGGATCTTTCTTGTGCACTACTGCTGATTCCTCCCATGGATCAAGAATTTGTTGAATGGGCTTTCCTGCATAGTCAGAAGCTTGTGTCCTCCTAGGTGGCTTACCCCACCTGGTTGTCACTACACAAACATTTTCACAAGAGGATACGGGTTGCCTCGGGATCCTCCCGTTATCAGGAGATGGAACCAAAGCAGCTAGCTGAGCCAACTGGGTTTCTAACATTTTGTTGAAACTCAGCTGACTCTTCTGAGCAGAAGAAAAACTATCAAGCTTAACGTTGAGGCTTTCCACAGTTTTATCAAGGGCAGCTAGCTTCTTGTTAATACCTTCATTAATCTTAGCTTGCCCAAAAACAAGATCTCTCAAGGAAGGTTGGTTAGGATTGTACGAGTTACCTTGGTTACCTCCTTGATAATAAGGGTGTTGTTGATTCCACGATTAGCCTCCTTGTTGAGATGGACGATAACCATTGTTATTGCCATTCATGTACATCACTTCCTCCTGAGTCTCCGGACAATAGTTGCCTGAGTGCCCAGTGTTGCCACAGACTTCACAAGTCATGTGAGAGTCCATAGGCAGAGAAGTAGTGTCCATGGCAGCCTTCTCGCTGGTGTAGTCATCCAATCTCTTCATAAGAAGATCCATCTTGGCAGTAATCATATCTGTTTCCTTGACAGTATGAGTACCCCTCGGTCGTGGCTGGAGTCTTTCATCACTCCACCCTTGGTTGGAGACCATCTTCTCCATGAGTAATTTAGCATTATCAATAGTGAGTGAGAAGAATGCTCCTTCGGCAGCAGCATCAATATGGCCTTGGGCTGTCCGAGTAAACCCATTATAGAAACTTTGAAGTATGAGCCAATCTTCCATTCCAATGATGAGGACAGGCCAGGACATACTCCTGAAGCCTCTCCAAAGCCTCTAGAATAGATTCACTTGATGCTTGCTGAAAACCAGAAATCCTTCCATGAAGAGCATTGGTTTTACCCAATGGGAAGAACTTCTTGAGAAATGCCTCTGAACACTTACTCCAAGTGTCAATAGATTCCCAATTCGCATAGAACCATTGCTTAGCTTTCCCCAGGAGGGAGAATGGAAATAGCCATAAACGAACAGCATCCATATTTGCACCCCTGATGACGAAAGTGCTACATAGCTCTAGGAATTGCTGCAGATGAGCATTGGCATCCTCTTTTGGCTTGCCACAGAATGGGCTAGCCTGTACCATCGTGATTAGACCTGTCTTGATCTCGAAATTTTCAGTCCCTATTGCCACCTCAGGGCCTTGCAGCACCAAGTCAGCGGAAGGAGCTGAGTACTCACGAAGTGTCTTCTGGGCCATAGCGTTGGATGTGGATGGTACAAAGGAAGCTGGTTCGCCCTCCGGACGAGTACGACGAGGTGAGCCAAAATGAATTCGAGCTTTCCTCACAAGTGACTCGGGATCTTCAGTAAAATTCCCCGGTAGGTCGAAACTAGTCATACACTACTTGTCTTCATCATCCAAAGATAAAAGAAGACAATCAAGGTTAGCCTGCATTGAGAGTTGTCTTAACCTACTCAGAGTTTATAAACAGATGCAAAGCATAGTCAAGATAATCCTGTGCCTTCCCCGGCAACGGCGCCAGAAATGCTTGTTGACATTTCTAAATGTCGATCACTTAAGAATAGATTTGGAATCCATCCTTAGTGTCAGCGCTAGAAATGCTTGTTGGCATTTCCCAATGTCACAACTAACGGCGCAGTTAGCGTGAACATCGAGACTTGCCATAGGTTAATCTAAATGATCATGAACGAATCCGCAAGCGCACAGATAAACCATTGTAGCATTTCCCCAAGGAAAGAGAGTATTCCAAGGGTATCGAATCCAAGGAAGGCAATGGCGGATATCTCAGACTTATGCTTTTGCTCTGAATGTAAACCAAGAGATAGATATAGGGAACAACACACTCAAAGGCAGGGGTAAGATAAAAGATAATAGGGGTAGTGTGACACACACACCTCAAATCTACCTCTACTCTAGCACACTACGGCTTAGGGGGAACATACGAGTTAGCTCTAGGTTCTAATGTACTAAACATACAAAGCTAGAAGATACAAGAGATGGGCATGAGTATTGCATGAGGGATACATGGTTCAGCACCCAGGTACAAACGGGGAGCTAGCCCGCGATGACCAGCACTCTGCGAAACTAGACTTTAGACTCCTACAGCAGGTACCCCAACGCGGAGGTTGCCCTAGGATCCAACAGGGCTGTCACCACCTGAGGACTGACCTCTCATTACGGGGGGTATGCTCATAACTATCGTAGCCAGACAACCCAGGCACCATGCCTACGTTGCTGCTAGACTTCACCCGGCTCGGGCTATTGTGACCCAGGGTGAGAGCCACCAGAAGACTGGTCAACTAGACTGAGTACCGTAGCTTGAACACAGACCCCATGAAACACTCTCATGCCATCTAACAAGATCAACTAAGGCTAGACATACGAACAGATATGAACTCTCTTATGTCTAATCAACAAGATCAAAGGGTCGTGTTCGTGAAGAACACAAGCCTCTAACTTATGAACAAACACATAAGGAAGGAGTTTATCACCCATCAAGTGGATCAAAAGGTAGTATTCACGAAGAACACGAGCCTCTAAATGATGAACAGGGGACGAACTCAAGAACATATCAAGAATATGATCTACCATGACTTTATATGAAATAGTTGAATAACTGAAGTAGATCAAAGTCATACTAAGAAATAAAGATAAAAGAGAACTCATACCTAAACTTCCAAGAGGACTTGGAACCTGAAGAAGAGCTACTCTAGCCTACCCCCTTGCCTTGGAAACTAAAAGTGAGAGGAGAATGAGAGAGTGGTGTGTGAGAAATGGGAGCCCGTCCCCTCCTATTTATAGAGGAAGACAAGGCTTGCTCGGATGCCCAAATGGCCCCTAAACACCCAGGAGTGAAGCAATGGACCAATGAGGAGCCAACACGTGGAGGGCCAAGATCAGGGGGCCCTAAGGTAGTTCGGCCGATCCTAGGATCGGCCGGCCCCCAAGGGTGGCCCCCTGGCCTGTGCTTCCTCTGAGTGCCTACCCTGTGGGCCCTCTGATCCATCCCCGGTGCATGGCTTGATTTGGTATCCGAGGTGGGCCCTTTGATCCATGTGAAGTCCATGTGGCGTCCTCTGATTCGTCGGTGAGTGCCTCCTCTGGATCGATGACGTGGATTGCCATGTTTCCCTTGGTGGCAGCCACCTCCTCAGCTGAGTTGGCATGGTTTCTTCATAGAAGTGGAGTTTCCATCTCTTTTAAGGGCAAATCACCTAGATACAAATAATCTCCAAGGACAAGTGGAACTACATTATTCAAACCTAAATGCTAGTAAATAATTCATATGCCTCCATTTATGTGAGAATATTGAGGGTTGGAAATGGTGAATTTCCACCGTCAACAGACCCTCGAGCTGGTGGACGGCGAGAGCCACACACTCTTCATCAGTGTAGGCGGTGTGGTCGAGCTTTGTCTCGATCACGCGGAGCCAGTCATCGGCCTCGAGAGGATCATCCGAGTAACTGAAGGTAGGGGCCTTCAGGCAGAGGAACCTCTCGATCTTCTTGGCGAAGTCTTCCTCCGACGGGATGTTGCGGTGCCCACCGTTGACTCGGTTCTCGACGGCTTCTGCCATCCTCTGCATCAGCTGAGTCTGAACGGCCATGATCTCAGCCAGGTTAGGCGGTGGTGGTGGCGGTGCTTCTCCACGACCACGACCACGACCACGCCCACGACCACGCCCCAGGGGAGCTAGTGCGAGCTCAGGTTCAGGCTCATCCTCAGCTTCTTCTTCATCTTCTCCAGCATCGCCTTGACCGATGGGCGAAGGCGGTGGCGGTGGCACCACAACGCCTTGGCCTCAGCCTCGACCTCCTCCACGGACAGGCACGTGTCCGCGACCACGAGCGGGAGCGCGTCCATGCCCACGTGCGGGAGCTCGGCCATGGCCACGGCCACGAACCGGTGGGGCTTCTTCCGCCTCAGCAGCTTCAAAACGTTCCAGCAAGCATCCGGACCTTCTGATCGACATCCTTCTGAAAACTCGTACAAGGAAAGAAAACTTTAGAAAGCGTCACTCACCAACAAGTTGAGTCTCATAAGCAAGCATGAAAATGTTTACTAATTATATATTCCTACACTCAATGGGAAGATCCATTAAAACACAACTAACTCCATTAAGAACCGATCACTCAGCAAGCATTAGTTATATATGCTCTCTCGAGGCTGACTCGGGCCTAGGAGGTCACAACACTTCAACAGTCTAATTTGTCGGGAAACCAACTTATATAGGGGGTGCCTATCAAGGTGTGTCAGAAACTTCTCTACTTCAGTGTGTGCTGGACTTGCTCTCGACCAAATGGTCATGTCCTCGTGAGAATGGTTGAGTCCCATAGGTAAGAGAGAAGCTTTTTGAAAAGAGGAAAGTGTTTATGAAATATTTCAAGGAGTTTATATAAAGTAAGGAAACGTAGAGAATCCTTATTCACTAATGGCCATTTCTAAGGGCACGAGCTACGGTCAAGTACGGCTCTGATACCATCTGTAACGACCCGGATTTTCAAATGAGGAAAATCGGTCAACTTGTACTCGTGATAGTCCCTGGATCAGACGCTATCACGCACAGTCATCCATCACAGATAAATATCACAACCATACAACGAAATAAAGCATCCCAAAGTATTACTTTTATTACAAATCCATTAGAGTACATCATTACACGCCTCTTGGCGGAATAACATGAATAAGAGCCTACGCAGCTGTAGCTAGCTTCCAGAAGATGTCTCCAGCTTCATCCTTCTCTCCCACAGGCATCCTTGAGCGTAGCGTCGCGCCCTTCAATCGTACCATCCGTCGGCGTTGTGGTCGAAGTCTGACTCGTACCCTGCAAGCTCAGGGGCTATCCCCATGGATTGGGATAGGTCCACGTCACCATCCGTATGCAAGCTTTAAGTGGCCTACTTCTAATGGTATAAAAAGGTATCAAGGTAAGAGCTGGGGTTTCCTAAGCAGCAGCAGCATCTCATAAAGAAAAGAATCTCCAATTCCCACCAATTCCCATATCACTCGTCCACAATCAGTTACACCTGGTCACCCAGATCACCGTCACCATCACCTATCTCCAGCTAGGGTCGGTGCGAGAACTCCCACTCCTCGCAACTCAATGGTTGCACCCGGATCCGCGAGGCAGAGGGAGCAACTCTCCTCTCCCCGAGTACAACCACGGCTCACCATACACTCTCATCCTATAAAGGGGGAGGTAGAAATCCCAAAACGTAGGAGTCGGAGTAAACAATGTGCATGTCCATAACCGAGGACGCGGCTATACATATAGATCTAAACTCTGCAGAGCGTGTACACCTGTACCCAACTCGGGATGGAGCCCAGTCGGTAGCAAGTCGACTGAACCCACCCTACTGGACGAACACTTAGGAGTTACGATTCCACCCTGCATCCGGGTCTTGATGCGGTCCCTCGCAAAGGACCACCCCAGAACTGTGAACATGCCCCCGTGTGGCCACATGGGGAGCGACTGCAAAGGGAAGGGACTTCACCCTACACCCTCTCACTGATAACCTCTATCCTACTAGCAGGTATGGAAACACACTTGCCAGGGTCGACCCGGCCCTATCCCCACCCTCGGTGAGGTTGTGTGTACGAAACTCCCGTGAACACAAAGCGACCCACTCGGTTTCAGACTGGGGCGAGCTCCTATCCTCCAAGTCATCACAAAAACCCCAACATCTGTGCTCCTAAAACAGTGTACCCGCCATAGGTACCAAACTGGGCAACGTCCGAGAAGATGATCCCTGGCCCTCGATCCCGGATCGGGTTGTCTTGAGCTCACCCCCGCCAAGTATCGCAAAAACACCTTCTCCTGCCGGTTTTTCCCCACACACGCCAAGAATCTACCACATAGTCCCAACACATGCACAGCAAGCTCAGCGTATCATCACGCATAAATAAAGTAGTAGTAGTAGGTCAATCAAGGATAAGGTATTTAAAAGAGGCTATGCACGGTTTTATCATATCCATCATCATGCAGTAATTAAAGCGCTAGTAGTTCTAATAGCAATGCCTAACGGGCATTCAAAGGTCGGTCGGGCGTGAACCTGCGTGAGGGTAGTCGTCGAAGGCGAAGTCGTCATCGTAGTCCTGGGTCGGTTCTCCGGCTCCGGTAGCTCCTAGATTCGCGAATACAAATAAATTACCGGAGCTAATTGAAAATAACACCAAAAGAAGAAGCAACAACGGCCAAAAGAGATCAAACACCTAACTAACGGGTGCGTCATGATTTTAGAAAGATTATAAAAGTGGTTTCATATTTTTCGGAGCTCGTATGAATTAGTTATGAATTTTTGAAGGTTAAAACCATTTCTGAAATTAAATTACACATATACAATACATTTGTCTCTTAGCTAACTATAGGCTAGCTCATCCTATCTCTAGGTTGGATCTAAGCTAGCTGCAGGCTAGCTACGCATGCTTACGTGGCTGCCATGCGGCAGGCTTTAAGCCAGCTGCAGACTGCGTGGCAGCTGACTGGCGCGCGGCACAAGGGATCCGGAGGGATCCGGTGCGGCATGCGGCTGTGTGGGCGGACAAGTGGCTCAGCTGTGATTGGCCGACGCAAAGGATCCTGGCGATCCGGTGTGGCAGCAACGGTGTGGCCCGGGGTGTGCAACAAATCCCCTGGCTGGGAGATGGGTGGCCGCCAGCTGCTCGACGGAATGCCCCAAAGGCTCTCTGCGGCGGCGAACCACAGTCGACGGCGAGGCTCTCCGGTAACAGGCAAAAGAATATAACGAAGAGGGCTTGGGGCGGTCTAGGGATACACGGACAAGAAAAGGCCCGACCTCGGCCGGTTACTAGGCAGGGCGGGCCTCTTGCCGTCGGGAACAGTGCGACGGCGGTGGGGGTTCGAGTGCAGGCGGCGGCGTGCAAACCCGTGCGCAAGATGCCAGTGCGTCCCAGGTGTACACGGTCGCGAGGCTTGGCCTTTGGCCGGATTGGGCAGAGACGTGCGCGCAGCGTGAAGCAAAGCAGCGGCGCGGCGACGAGAAACAGCGTGGCGACGCGGCGACGATACGGCGGCGCGGCGAGTAGGAGCAAAACACGACGAGGAGCGCAGGCAAGACAGATGCACGGGCTCGAGGTTTCGAACGCCGGTGCGCTCGTGTGGGTGCGCGCACTGCTGGGCATACGTGAGCAAGCCAGCAGTTCGGCGGCGGCACACGAAGGTCAGACGGCGAAGGAAGGTAGGGCGACGTCTCGATCCGCCGGTGCACGCACGAGGGTGTGTGGGCGCACAGGGACGTGCATAGGTGCGCTAGGCGTGGAAGAGGACCCATAGGCGAGGCTTTCCTGATCGGTGGTGTGAGCAAAAGTGGGATCTTGGCCATGGCGGCCCCTCGGCCCGGCGTGCGCACGAAGGCGGACTGGACAGGGACGGCGGCGAGGTTCAGCGGGGCGAGCGGCAACAAGCGGCGGTGGCTTGGTACGCATGTGTGCGAGCGTCAGGCGAGAACGCCGGCCTGGGCGAACACCTAGCGGCCAGCGTGCGCGAGCACGGGTGCAAGGGTGCGTGTGCGTGGGCGCAAGGCTGCTCCCTGGCCTCAACATTGCGGCGAGCAAGGCGGAGCAGAGCCCCTGGCACCTTCCTGCATGTGAGTGCACTCGCGAACAAGCCGGTGGCGTGGCCGTGATGGCGCGACGAGCAGGGCGTCGACGGGAGCAAGGTGCAGAGGGAAACGGCTCGGTGGCGGAGGGTGCTTGTGCGCAAGGGTGCGAGCACGGCACGGGTGCGCTCGGTTGATCATGGAGATGGCGACGCCCTGGTCGGAGACCGGCGACGTGGCAAGTGTGGGCGTGCGGTTCAGGGAGAAAGAGACGGCCCAGCGGGGTGAGCGGCGCGCGGCGACGACGGCGGTGGCACCTGCAACCGAAACGCACGACTCGAAGGTCGGCAACACAGGCGTCGGCGTTTTGTGGCGGCGGTGCGGAGCAGAGCGGCCGGAACAGGGCAGGCACGGGTTCACCATCTCCACGACACGAAGGCCGGGCGCATGGCAGAGAAGAAAGGGAGAGAGGCCTCACCGTGGTGACCCCTAGGTTGATGGGAAGAGCGTCAGGGGAGAACGTGGCGGAGCAGGGCGGCGGAGCTGCAGGGAGCAGAACGGGTGAGCGGAGCAGAGGAATCCCGGCATCGCGGTCCTTGACTTGGGCAGCTCCGGCTCCGGCTCCTCAGCTCGCGGCGTCAAGGACTGCACGGGCGGTTCTGGCGGCGCCTCTCCTCCCTTCCTTCTCCCCCCCCCCTCTTCTCTTCAAGGACAGGGACAAGCCCAAGAGCGGTGGCGGATTCGGGGAAGATGAGGGGTGTGGCACGGCTTTATATGAGGGAGCTAGGGTTGCGGGGCTGTTGCGGACGGCGGGGATCCTCGGCGTCCGTTCTAGGGCCACGCGGCGCGCATCCCGCGGTGCGAGGCGGGGCGAGGCAGCAGTGGCGCGGCGCGGTCGCTATCGCGCGCATCAGCAGGAGGAAGAAAGGGGAACAGAGGCCGGCTGACCGGTGGGGTCCGCGTGTAAGTGGCGACGGCAGCGCAGTTGGTGGGAGGCAGGCTTACTGGGCTGAAATGCCGGCGGGCTTTGGTGGGCCGGCGAGAAAGTGAACTTGGGCCAGGAGATGGAGGGGGCTCGGTGGACTTTCAACAAAGAGAAAAGGCCCAGCAGCGATAAAAGGGTTTTTCCTATTTTTCCTTATCTCCTATTCTATAAACTAATTCAATTCAAATTTGAATTCTAAATTCAAATTTGAACAGTACACAATTTAGACCCAAATAGAAAGCATAAACTCCAAAGTTATCACACTATCATTTATATTTCCTAAAAATTATTATTTTGCTCAAAATAAATCTAGGAATTTAGGGAAGGTTCAAAGAAGACACCCTTAATATTTTAAGCATGCACTCAAATTCAAGCAAAAATTTTGAAATCCACATTTTTGAATAAATTAACACTCCGGAAAACTCCGGGATGTTACAATCTCACTCTCCCTGATTCATGAGTTTGAATGAGTTTCAATTCCTATTTGCTAAATCAACTCATGGAATCGTGCTCGTCTTGCTCTACATGTTTCCTGTGGTTGGCTTGCATATGTTTTATTCCATACTTATTATCTTGATGCTTGTGAACAAATATCATTAGGAAACTCATGCTCATCTAAGTAGTTGGCGTTTGAGATATGGTTTGATGATATGATCTTCTCTCTGAATGTTTGAGTGCTTGGGAATTTTATTTGAAAATTTGAAAACCCTTTGCAAAGCTTCTCTTTGATATTCCAAAGTCCTACCAAAGCCATATGATGAGTTATCTTGAAAAACTTAGACTCATATGCTGCTTGTTATTGCATTGAGCTTTGTCAAATTGTTGTGACCCTTGTGAGAATTCTTTTCATGCTTTCATGATCAAGATCCATGTGCACTCCATATCCCCTTGCTATGCTTCTACACTGAAAGTTAGCATTGTATCATCTATCCATTCTACAAAAATAAAGCTCCATATGTGGTGTGACCTCTCTCTCCAAAAGTATTCTTGAAAAAAAAGAGACATGGGATGCAAAAAAAACCATGCTCAAGGCATGAAGAAAAAAGAAGAAGAAAAAAAGGAGAGAGAGATAGCCCATGTCCAAGAAAGAAGAAAAAGGAGAGAGATGGAATCATGCGAAATGGAGTTCCAATAAATTTGATGGTAATAACTAGCACCCATTCCGGGCCGAGTGTCCACCTTACCATCACCACAACATTCATCATATATATGGTAATATCTAGCACCCATTCCGGGCCTAGTATCCACCTTACCATATCCATCACATCCATACATGTGCACATCTTGATCCGATTGTATGACTTCATTTTCTCCTTGGATCCAGTTTTTGACTTTGCAATAGATGTGATGCAAATATGCTTTATCTTTTATCCTACCCTGAGCTCCACATATAGCCATCATTAGAAGTAGGATGAAAGAAAGGCAATCCTAATGCCTTGGGGAGGAAATAAACACATTGAGCGATCTGAGAGAATCAAATGAGGAGCTAAGCAAGGTTTGTTTTGAAAACTTATTGCAAAACCCTAAGTTACTTGACATGATGAGCAGAAGTGATTTGATTCATGACTGTTCCATTCCTCAACTACCCAAGATGGCATGATAGACACTCCACAAAGTTCACAAGTGCAAGGTATGGTTTGGAATATCTCTTATGCTTGCTTCATACCTTTGGATATCATGTCTCGCCTTGATCCTTTCTCCTTCACTCGAGGACGAGCAAAGGTCAAGTGTGGGGGTGTTGTTGACGGCTGCTAAGTACCACTTTTATGCTGTCAACTCCTGCATAAAATGAATGAAAAGTGATCATCAACACTAGAATAGGGCTTTATATTGACAAGTTCCACAAGTGTTGGTGTTTCTAGCTTTTGTTGCAGGATGCACTGGAATACGGGATAAATGATACAATTGAGAGCAAGTGATCCAATGGCTTGTATAGGATGTCATCCATAACAACCACAAATGCCAATTTGGACTGCACCACTGCGACAGGCTCGTCGAGACGATCAAAATGGATATATCATTTGTCTACTTCTAAGTCCGGATGAAAGAGATATGCACAAGACAAGATCACCATCTTGATATGTGGGCCCGGTGGGACCCACACCAGACCACGTGGCGACGTGTTGCCACGTCGGATGCCATGTGTCCATGACACATCACCAATCCAAGGAAACACACCTTCGACCAATCAGGAGCCAGTACGCGGATTCAAGGGCCCACAACCACGAGATAAATGGCTAAAAATACCGCATGCACCCCCATACCCACCCAGGGACCCACCTGGCAGTCACCTGGACGAAAGGCGGTGCGAGGGGAGCTACCTGGGGGTCGGCCGACCCCCCAGGTCGGCCGAACCCACTTTGTCGCCCCTCATGTTGCCCTTCCACGTGTCAGCTTGTCGTGACGAAACAAAGGCGGTGCCAGGTGCTTGCCCGAATATTCCCTCGGGATCCTGCAGCTCCTTCTCATGGAAGATACACCAACTTGGCCCCCACTCCTCTTCGCCATGTGTCACCACCCTATTGGTGGCACCCATGGCAGCCAAGGGGGCTCCTCCTACTCTCCTTGGCCTATAAATAGAAGTGGAGGGGGTAGAGAATAGGACACACAACTCCTCTCCTCCTCTCTCATTTTCTCTCTTGAGAGGAGAGGCTCTCCTCTCCTCCTTCTAGAGTGTAAGTGTGGAGTAGTTGATTAGATCAAAGCTAGGGAGAGAGTGAAAGGGATGTACCTCTATCACTACAAGGAACTATTTAATCTGCGACGGAATCCTGGCGACAGTTTCAGAAAACGTCACTATTTTGCCTTGAGCCCAGATAAGCCCAGAGAAGCCCAGAAAATTGTGACGTTTTTTCAATTCTGTCACGGTTCGGCCCAAAACACTGTGACGTTTATACAAATCCGTCACGAACATAAATTAAAAAAAATCATTTCTCATATGACCCAAAACACTGTAACGTTTAATCAATTATGAATGAAATATGATTAATTTTAAAATTAACAGTTTCTTAAAATTAAAAGTTCTACTACTTTCATATTGAAAGGTTTTTTATTTGATCCCTAGATCTAGGAGAAAAATTGAGTTTCCTTTTCAACTTCTTTAAATGAATTTGAACTTGAATTTTCAATTGGAGTTTAACTGAAAACTTTTGAAATATTTGAAATAATAGAAATATTCCAAATTTTCTAGAATTTATTAACTCTTAAATAAAATTTTATGAGTTTTAATTGAAATTTCTAGCCCTTTTAATCAAATTAAATATCACATTAAACAATTTTAGCCAAAATAAGTTTTTGTTGCATTCATGTTGTTTCATTGTTCTCTGTTTGCTATTAAATTAATTTGGGATTTAAATTCCGTTTAAATTCAAATTTAATTTGCATTTGTTTGAGCCTTAGAATAGTTTGTTTCTGCTGAGTTCGTTTTTGCCCCTCCAACTCTTCTTAAGTCTATTTTTGCCCCTCCAACTCTTCCATGTCGCGGTGGAGTTGCTGTGGGCCGAAGTCTATTTTTGCCCCTCCAACTCTTCCATGTCGAGGTGGAGTTGCTGGGCCGGTGCGCGGGCTCGGCCCACGAGGGAGTTTGAGAGGAGGGGCGAAAACGAACCGGGCCGAGAGTTCAAGGGGTATTTCCGGACTTGGGCCTAACAACTTCTAAAACCAAACAAATGTCATTCAAATTTGAATTTAAATATAGTTTAAATTTTAGGGTGTGACATCTAACTTCATATTTTGTAATTGTATGGTGAATATAAGGTTCTATCCAAGTTTGAGTTCCATATGAGTTAGAAAATTTAATGCGCTACTTAAATTTCAAAGTTTGACTTAAGTTATGAGAAGTTATGTTTGAGATGTATCCATTTTATGAACAATGCATACTCTTTTTTCATGGAACCCAATGAAAAATTTATGTCAAGTGTAAACATCCATAAAATGATTCCATGTCAATTTTTAGAATTTTTGGAGAAGTTTTTGGTATTATTATCATTATTTTATAATAAGATGGCTAGTAGAAGTTTGAATTTTTCTTATAAGTCAATTGAGTTTTTCGTCAATATCCCGGATGTGGGCTCGAGTGGACCATAGGCACCTAAATATAGTTTTTTAGAATTTTTTTGAATCTTATTAGAGGTACGTATAGGTCACTTTCGAATTACTTTCGGTAAACACACAGAAATTCATTTAAATGGTAGAAAATAGCAAATCTACTTGAAAATTCTTGAAACTCTTACATGACAATTTATATGTAGTCTATTGTATATAAAAAATGTATTGGTGTATATATGATTGTTATTTTTATGTGTTCTTTCACAATGGTGTGATAAAATGAAAAAAGAAAAAGAAAAACTCAAATTTTTATGTTGAAACTCGAATTTTGGCCAAAACAAAAGTTTCTTAGAATTTAAAACCCTACAACTTTCATATTGGGCGATTTTTGAATTGAGCTGTGGTTTATGTAGTAAAATAAATTTAGGAGAGTTGACCCGGGGTCAAACGATGTTTGACCGAGATTTGAAGAGAAAAACATATTGAAACTCGAAGATCAGCCAAAACAAAAGTTTCTTAGAATTAATGGTTCTACAACTTTCATGTTGAAAGGTTTTTGATTTGAGCTCTAGATTTAGGAGGGAAATTGAGTTTCCATAAAACTTCTCTAAATTTAGTTTGAACTTGAATTTCAATTTATAGTTTTTGTATAACAATTGCTAATTTAACTTCACATTTCATGATATCATAGCGAACCTGAGGTTGTGTCCAAATTTTAGGTGCATAGGAGTTCAATCATGTTATTAGTTGTTCAAATCTCAAAGTTTGATTTCAATTGTAGGGAAACTATGTGAGAGTTCTTTCAATTTGTGAACAATGTATACTCCTTTTTCATGGAACCCAATGAAAATTTTATGTCAAGTGTAAACATCCATAAAATGATTACATGTCAATTTTTAGAATTTTTGGAGAAGTTATTGGTATTATTATCATTATTTTATAATAAGATGACTAGTAGAAGTTTGAATTTTCCCTATAAGTCAATTGAATTTTTTGTCAATATCCTAGATGTGGGCTAGAATGGACTATAGGCGCCTAAATCTGGTTTTTTAGAATTTTTTTGAATCTTATTAGAGGTACCTATAGGTCACTTTCAAATTACTTTCGGTAAACACACAGAAATTCATTTATATGGTAGAAAATAGCAAATCTACTTGGAAATTCTTGAAACTCCTACATGATAACTTATATGTAGTATATTGTATATAAAAAATGTATTGGTATATATATGATAGTTATTTTTATGTGTTCTTTCATAATGATGTGATAAAATGAAAAAAGAAAAAGAAAAACGTAAAGGATAAAAGGCCCATCGTAGCCCAATTAGCCCAACAATTTCTGGCCGTCCATTCTTGATCGACGGCTCTGATCTCATTGCCATTGTATATAATCTGCAGCATCCCTCAAACGCTAACCCTAGCTCCTCCTCTCATCCACTCTCCCCAGGCCGCAACGCCTTCCTCCCTTCCCCATCCACCTCCACGCCGGCCGCTCCGTCCTCCATCCCCCCTCCACACCGGCCATTCCCTTCCCCATCCCCCTCCGCCGCAACGCCCTCCTCCGCTCCCTCTCCTCCCCAGCGCCGCTCCTACCCTCTCCTCGCACCTGCGTACCCCACAGCGCGGCCGATCGGCCGGGACTGCTCAGATCCGGTGGCTCCCCCATATCAGGTGTGGTGGCGTCGGCACGAGGGACGAAGGGACGGGCTCCGTGGCGGTCACCGTGCCTGTAGGTCGCCATCCCCCTCCACGCCGCCACTCCCTCTCCTCACCAGGCGAGGGCGAGAGCGAGCGCCGCCGGATCCCATCCACCCGCAGCTCCTCAGATCCGCCCTCCCCAAGGCGGCGGCGGCGGCGACCCTTCTCTCCGACGACCAGCGCCCCTCCTCTCCGGCGACCGGCGCCCCTCCCTCCCACAGCGCCGCCATGGACGATGTGGTCAGCCAGGTAACCATCCACCGTCTCCTCCTCAACCCCGGCCCCCTCCTCTCTCTCTCTCTCTCTCTATCTCTCTCTCTCTGACGCGGTGGCTACCGGTCTGGGTGGCTGTAGATCCTGGAGAACCAGGTGATGTCGGCCGCGAAGGCAGTGGAGGACAAGCTCGACGAGGAGGTCGCCGCGCTCGACTGCTTCGACCCGGACGACATCGAGGCCCTGCGGGAGCGCCGGATCCAGCAAACAACTGGCCCTGCAAGGTTCGGGACTCCTCTCTCGTTAATTACTGTGGATTGGCTTGGTCCTGATGCGGATCTCGTGGTGAACTGTGTTCTGTTGGGAATTGTTTTCCCCCACCTGCTCATCGATCTGGGAGCTCGTGAGTTCAGCAGTTTTTCTTTGTGTGATTTTCTGACCTGTAGGAGCTCGGTTCTAGCATCTGTGAAACTTTGATTTCCATAGTAAATCAATCGTTACTTGAGCTCAAGTGTATGACCTGCACCTCATTCCTTACAGTTAGATTAATTAGCTGCTGCTCTGTCAGGCTATCCTATTTTTTAGTGCCCAAACAGTTAAATTAATTCCATTGAGAACATATTTTTTAGTGCCCATTGGATGTCAACCAGCTCCTAAAGTGCCTTTTTTTTCTAAGTTCATGTGAATCAGAAACAATTAAGTCATATACCTATGCTTACTATAATTTCTTTCTGTAATTAATCAGAAACAATTAAGTCATATACCTGCTGCATTGCACATTAATTACTGACCTGTCACACAATGATTGATCTATGCGAAGACTGATCACACTGTAATATTGTTTACTCACTGATTGTTCCATTTTGCTATCTGCATTTTTGTGAACCGCGAGTCTGCTGTACAGCACCAAGTCGTCACGGCCGCACCCCCTTCGCTGCCTCGCCTTGCCCCGTGCAAGCCCTCGGTGAGCATCAGCCCAGCCTGGCCTCCTTGTCTCGTTGCCTGTCGCGCGTTGTCTCTCTTTCCTTGTCGCCGGCCTTCGAGCTGTGAACCATTCATGGATCTGTTTATAAGTTGATATGCATCAATTTCTTTCTGTAAGCCATTCAGTTTGAGAGATCGAATCATCTTGTGAAATATTGCTTATATGTCATAGTCTGGCACAAAATATCACTCAAGTCCTAGTTGTGAAATATTGCTTATATGTCATAGTCTGGCACAAAATATCACTCAAGTCTTAGATGATTCCGCTTCTTGTTCACTGGTACTCTTCCTGCTTATAAGAGCAATCTGGCAGCCAATAATATATATCTTGGTTTAATTATTATTTTGGCATTCCAACACAATAATATCTTGGTGATTGTTGATTGTGCTGTGGTGTCATTCACTCTTTCGATGAAGGGATCCCTTTGATGCAACATTGTGTGACTGTTATCTTTGAAGTTTACCTTCTCTGGTCACCAGGACCTCTTTTATAGCCATGTTCATTTGCCTGAGTTGTGAATTGTTATATTAATATGTGTTTTTCATTTCAATGAAATGTCTCTAGTTGTTCAATCATGTTGCTATATTACTGCTAGCTGTCATTTGCCCTCTTTTATAGCCATGTTTATTTTCCTGCCTCTAATACTTTGTTTATGCTTCTAGCTTTGGTGATAATATTCTGACTTCCTTTTCAGATTAAGAACTAAATGCGGCAAAGAACAAGCAGTTAGAGAGAGATTAGCAGGAAGAAGCAGAAGCCAGAAGTTTTTATTATTGCTCTTTTATATTATTTCAGATATTGTACTTGTTTTGATGCTGTAATTATACTGTAATTATTGGTACTGAATTTTGGGATCAATGGATTTTATATTTTTGTTTGGCTGAAATCATTCAGGCCCATAATTTTTATGGGCTTAAATTTTTATTTGCTGAAATGATTTTGGATTGAAATTTAGTCTGTTAAAATTGGCCCATTAATAGATCGAAATCGGCCCATTAATAAATGGCCCATGATTGAAATCGGCCCATTAATAACTGGCCCACGATCGAAAAGTGAATGTCCACGTCAGCAGTCATGTCATGCCACGTCAGCGTCCATGTCATTGGGGTAAGTAGTCACGTCATCGTCCACGTAGGTAGCCACGTCATCATCCATGTAGGCAGCCATGTCATTGTCCACGTAGGCTGCCACGTTAGCGTCCATGTCAGCAGCAATCCGTGACGGTCATTTTTGTCACTAACACTGGGCTTTGGGCTGGGCTGAGTGGGCTTCGGGCTGTTTTGCGACGGTAAAAAAACGTCACAGATCGCGTCAATCCGTGACGTTTTGTAAGATCCGTCGGCGGATTTAATCCACCACGCTCATTCAACCACGGAATCTGAAACCGTCGCGGACACTGTATTGCAACGGATTTTCAACGATCTGCGACGTAATGATTCCGTTGCAGATTAAATAGTTCCTTGTAGTGTATGGATGCTCGCTCTTCAATTAGAGTAAAGTGAGTATTTCTGCATTTTCTATTTAGACCAAAGTGCAAGTGATATGTTCTTGTGTCCTTCACCTGTTCATCATTTAGAGGCACGTGTTCTTCACGAACATGCCCCCTCGATCTAGTTGATTAGGTGCACAAGTTTGTATCCTGTTTGTATGACTAGTCTTTTAGAATAAAGTGGATGTGCTTGCATGCTGTAATTAGAATAAAGTGTGTTCGTGATTCCTTTCTAATAATTTATGCTAGGTTACATGAGTAGACTTTTTCCTCTGCTAGTGTGTAGATTCCTAGGTTTATGCGTTCGACTGCTGCAAGTCGTTCGTATACGTTGAAAGCATAGTACGAGGTCAAGTGCTCTCTTATATGCCTTTAGTATAAGCTAGTAGTGCCTATAGTGAGTGACATCAGTTCTCTTCCGTGGTCGTAGTTCTATAAGTACAGAGTGTCGTAGTCTGTTGGCTACGGCAGTAACCACAGCGTAGACATTGTGTTACGCTACTAGTTATCATTCGTTCGGCTTATCCCAAGGTTAGGTAGAGGCAGTCCAGGTGGTGGTGACAGCCCATCTGGCCCTCGTTGATCCTCCGCAGCTGGATATAGTCAGAGCTCCATTCCACATAGATCCACGTACCGGAGTTGCCTGTTAAGTCAGGGCTATCGGTACCCTAAGCCAAGCTCTATCTAGAGATCGACCTTTAATCTCATCTATAGTTCTATCTTTAGGAATCCTCTCTATCCTTGCCTTTTATCTGGGTGTGTCCTTGGATTGACTAGTACGAAGTTAGTGCACACTGTTCCCTTGGATTTGATACCCTTGGAATACTCTAAGGTGAAAGCTACAACAGTATCCGTGCGCTTGCGGATTTATTTCGTGTGATGCTAAAATACCCAACAATGAGCCACAAAATGACAACTATATATATTTGGTTACCTGATATAGTCTATAGATCTAATGATCAGTAGCTTACTTGGATGCAACTTTTGAAGAATCCAGTCTCTAAACTCTGAACATAAATGATAATTTTCAGCAAACCCTCTGACCTTGGAGCTCTAACCATCACACTGATGAGGTTGCTTTTAGTTGATTTATTGTGAGAGTACAACTCTACAAAAGGACACCATTTGCAACTGTGGAGGTGATCACCGCATATAATGAACTGAACAAAACTCTGCATGGAAGCATGAATTGAAGAATTTGAAACAATAATGGAAAAAGTCCTAACAGGGGGTGAGACCTAGACAAATCTACAAGGGGGCTACCCAAGCAGTTTGCAGGTTAATGGAGAGGATCTGGAACTAAGAGCGTAGGTGGTAGTTCACGTGGCGAACTCGGAACACAGCAAGTATGGAGAGGAACACAGGGACACGAGGGTTTAGACTGGTTCAGGCCTCCGGAGAGTAAAACCCTACGTCCAGTTGTGGTGGTGGGATTATGCGAGAGAGATGAAGGTGTCCCCTCGAATGGAGCCCTCGGCTGCCTTATATGAGGGATGGGCCAGGGTTTCCATTCGAGGTCGGTGGACCCATATCTGGGTCGGTTACAATTTGGGAAGCTATCCTTCCGGATTACAAGGAGTATCTCGTGATACTCGGACCTACTAGCGGCACAAAGTCGCGTCCCGGTGCCTTGGCTTGCACTCCAAGTACTACGGATCCTCCAGGATCTGGATAAGGTCGCCCGGAGTTGTCGGGTCTGTGGATAAGGTCGTCGGGCCCACTTGCAGGTCGGCGGGGCTTTTGGCAGGTCAGGTCCACTTGGCAGGGACCTCTGGGACACTGGCCGGTGGGGACCCATGGGTACCCATGTCTCTCAAGCACCCAATCGACGTGTAGGCTGCTGCTTGGCGAAGAACTGGCACCCCTTGCATAGCTGGACAAGGTCCTGAGCGTCCGCCATGGCGGTAGGCCTGTAGAAGCCAGACCTGAAGGCTTTCCCCACCAAGTTAGCAGAAGCGGCATGGTTGCCGCACTCGCCGCCGTGGATTTCTTCTAAGAGCTGAGGCCCTCAGATCGTAGGATGCACTTCATTAGCACACCGTTGGAGGCGGACCTCCGGTAGAGCTCTGTACCAATGATGACATAGTTGGCGCTGCACCTTGTGACCTTCTCACGTTCTGCCTTGTCCTCAGGGACCCGATGCTCGAGGATGAAGGCGATGATGTCAAGGCGCCAATCATATTCGGCCTCAACCATGAGGATGTCGCGGCCGCCTGGCAAAGACGCATCATCGGTTGGTGACTCTAGGTTGGAGAGGAGCTTGATTGTAGGCTTGCGTAGGTCTTGGACAAATACACCCGCCAGAACCAGCGCGCGCTTGGAGCCCAGCTTGGAGAGGACATCGGCCGCTACGTTGTTGTCGTGACAAACGTGGTGGAACTCGATCCCCTCGAAGTGACCTTCGAGCTTGCGCACCTCAGCGCAGTAGGTGTCCATCGTGTCCTTCTTGATGTCGCAGGACTTGTTGACTTGGTCAATGACGACCTTGGAGTCGCCGTACGCTATGAGACGCTTGATCCCTAGGGAGACGGCGATGCGTAGCCCGTGGATGAGGGCCTCGTACTTGGCACTGTTGTTGGATGCTTTATAATGGATTTGCAGGACGTACTTCACGTGGTCACGCTGGGGGAGATGAAGACCACGCCTGCTCCCGCTCCTTCGAGGTTCAGGGAACCATCGAAGTACATCTTCTGGTGCTCCAGCTTCTCCGGTGATGGGGGTTGTTGGATCTCTGTCCACTCGGAGACGAAGTCAGTGATGACCTGGGACTTGATGGCCTGCCTTGGGCAGAACTCAAGGTCGAATTCACCTAGCTCGATAGACCACTTAACGATGTGTCAAGTGGTGTCGCGGCTGCGCAGGATCTCACCAAGAGGGAAGGATGAGACGACCTTGATCTTGTGCGCCTGGAAGTAGTGCCGGAGCTTGCGCGAGGTGACGAGGAGGGCGTAGAGCATCTTCTGCGGCTGTGAGTACCTAGTCTTTCTATCTGACAAGACCTCTCTGATGTAGTAGACAGGTCGCTGGACGGGGTAAGGTTTGCCTTCTTCAGGTCGCTCTGCCACCAGAACCGAGCTGACCACTAGGGTGGTCGCGGAGATGTAGAGCAACAACGTTTCCTTCGGTGCCGGGGGTACCATCACCGGGGGCGACGTAAGGAAGGTCTTGAGTTTCTCCAGGGCCTGGTCGGCCTCTTTTGTCTAGACGAACTTGTCTGTCTTCTTCAGCAGCTTGAAGAAGGGCATGCCTTTCTCTCCAAGTTTGCTAATGAATCGACCTAGGGCCGCCATCATGTCGGTGAGCTTCATGACGTCCTTCTTCCTAGTAGGTCGCTTCATCTTGCGGATGGCATCCACCTTGGTGGGATTCGCCTCGATGCCCCGGTTGCTGACCATGAAGCCTAGGAGCTTGCCGGACGGGACACCGAAGACGCACTTCTCTAGATTGAGCTTCCAGCGATAGTGGCGGAGGTTGGCGAAGGTCTCGGCGAGGTCAGCTATGAGCTTATCCTCTTCGGTGGTCTTGATGACCACGTCGTCGACGTAGGCTTCTACATTTTTGCTGATTTGGGACTCCAGACACTTCTGGATGGCCTTTTGGTAGGTCACTCCGGCGTTTTTGAGACCGAAGGTCATGGTCGTGTAGCAGTAGATGCCGTGCGGCGTTATGAGCACCATCTTGTCTTGGTTGGAGACCTTCAGGGCTATCTGGTGATACCTTGAGTAGCAGTCGATAAAGCATAACAGGACGCTTCCGGCCGTGGAGTCCACGACCCGATCGCTGCGAGGAAGAGGGAAGGGGTCTTTAGGGTAGTGCCTGTTGAGATCGATGTAGTCGATACACATTCTCCATTGACTGGTTTTCTTGGCTACAAGCACCGGGTTGGCGAGCCAAACCGGGATTTTACACTCATGGATGAATCCGGCAGCTAGGAGCTTTATTATTTCTACCCTAATGACCTCCTTGCGATCTTTCGCAAAGAGGCGCAGCTTCTGCTTGACAGGCTTGGCCGTCTTGCTTACATCCAAGGAGTGCTCAGCCAGCTCCCATTAGGACACCCGGCATATCGGATGGACTCTATGCGAATATATCTGCGTTATCCCGGAGGAAACTGGTGAGCGCGAGTTCCTATTTCTCCCCGAGGTCATCACCGATCACCACCGTCTTCTCCATGTCGGACAGGCCGAGGCAGACTCTCTTCGTCGAAGGTACGATGTCCAGGGCGGTGTCAGTGCGTTGCTGCTCCGGGATGGTCAGGTCGCTCAGAGCGACCTTCTTGGCCTCGTCGACCAAGACTGCAGAGGTGTCGACGCAGGCGGAGGTCACGACGATGTCGAGGGCCTCGGAGTCGCACTTGAAGGAGACCATGAGGTCGCTGCAGACGGAGAGGACCCCATTTGGAGCAGGCATCTTCAACACTAAGTAGGTGTAGTGCGGGATGGCCATGAACCTAGCCAGCATCGAGTGACCTAGGATCGTATGGTAGGAGGACTTGAAATCAGCGACCTCGAAGTTGAGGTACTCCATGCGGAAGTGTGTCTCGGTACCGAAGGTGACGGGGAGGAAGACCCGGCGCAGGGGCAGGCCGCTTTCCCCGGGATGATGCAGTAGAAGGGCTCGTCGCACGCCGTGAGCTTGTTGAAGTCGAACTTCATCTTCTTCAACGTCTCGACGATGATGATGTTGAGTGCGCTTCCCCGTCGATGAGGGTCTGGGAGAGCAGGGCCCCCTCCACCGTCGGCTCGACGACGAGTGGGTAAGACCCGGGATCTGGGATGTGGACCCAGTGATCAGCTCTGGAGAACGTGATCACCTATTCAGACCAACACAGGGGCGTTGTTGGCTGGGTGTGGATGAGGTGGACCTCGCGCTTGTCCTTGTGGTAGCGCCTTCTGCTCACATGGTATTTGAGACCTCCGACGATCATGTTGATCGTGCGGGTAGGTGGCTGTAAGGGCCCGTTAGGGTTGCCTATCAGAGGTGGAGGTGGTAGGTCGCGCTCGTCACGGGGAACTTCAGGAGGTGGGTCGTCGCGGCGATCAACACGGCGGTCCCGGTCGTTACGATCGTCGCGCTGGTCCCGCCGGTCGTCGCGGCGGTAGTTGTTGTTGTAGCGGCACGAGGAAGATCGGTCGCCATCTTTCTTGGATCGCTTCGGGTCCTCAGGAGTGCTGAAGGCCTTCTTGAACTACGAGCACTCACGAAGGGTATGATTGGACCCCTCGTGGAACCCGTAGAGGCTGTCGAAAGTTGCGTCGAACTCCTCCTGGTTGATCGTCAAAGGTCGACGCCCCTCAGCCGCTAGCACCTCAGAAGGTCGCTTGTGCAACTTGGAACCGGAGTCTCCTGCTGTGCCGGATGTACCAACGTCACGCCCAGCATCGGCGTCAAACTGGTTCACCATCGCCTCTTCAGTGTTGATGAGCTTGTTGACGACCTCCATGAGGGCGTTGACGGTGGTGGCACCAGACTCGTGGATCTTCTCAAAGAGCTTGCGATCTTTGATGCCCTTCTTGTAGCTCTCCACGATCTGGTCGTCTCTGACGCCAACACAGGTGTTGCGGTTCTTGAAGAACCGGTTGTTGTAGTCATGGAGCCGCTCCTTGGGCTTCATGACGATCCTCCTGAGGTTGAAGGCGTTTCCAGGGTGACTGTAGGTCGCCTGGAAGTTGGAGGTGAAGGCCTAGGACAGGTCAGCCCACGATTTGATGCTGCCAGCCGGGAGGTTGTTGAGCTAGAGCGACGGAGTGTCGCCCATCACCAGCGGGAAGTAGGCCGCCATGTGGTCGAAGCCGCCGCCAGCCGCCTTGACGGCGACGTAGTAGGTCGACAGCCAGATGTTGGGGTCGGAGCGCTCGTCGTACTTCTGGATGTTTGGCTTGAAGTTGTCGGGGTAGTCCACCGACCTGAGTCGGGGAGCCAGCGCGGGGAAGGTGTTGATGGCTATGTCGTCGATGTTGCCTCCAGCTTGAGCAGCGTCCCTAGGAGGACTGAACACTACGCGCAGGGACAACGACCTGGGAGCGTGGTTGGTGATCCGGATTGGCAGGAGCGATCTCCAGGTTGCCGTACTGCTCCTCGTACACGGCACGTCACCGGTTCTCGATGTCGTGGCGGTCGCGCTGCTCGCACTCCATGATGCGAAGTACGACACTAGGGGGCTGTACTCGCGGTCGTACTCCGCGCGATGGCAAAGCTCCCGCTCCTCGCGCTCGCGGTGTCGTTGGTCGATGTAGCCACGGGCGTCACGGGCGCGCCTGTTGTTGTCAAGGTTGACGCGAAGGTCACCATCCCTGGCCCTGTTAGCCTGGCGGTTAGGCTGCTCGGGGTTGTGCTGATCGACCTCCTCCTGGATGGGGGGAAGGTTGCTGCGCCGAGGTCGATGGGATCGACTACGTGAGTGATGCGTTGATGAAGATACGGCAGGCTTGGAGGTCGCGCTCTTTTCTTCCACCAAGGCCGTGGCGACCCGAAGGTAGGCGATGACCTCCTCGGCCTCAGGTGTCAACTGAGCTTGCTGGAGACGCATAATGGCAGCGCCCAGGTTGGCCTGGGGGCTGTTGAACGTCGGGATCCCTGCCTCCTCGAACTCGAGGTGAAGGTCTCGAGCGCAAGGAGGTACTACGCGACGTTGTTCTTCTGCACGTCGCTGGGCACACAGGGTGTTCCCCTGGATGCGCGCCGCCTCCTCGGAGTCCGTCACGCCATGGCGTGGTGGCTCGTTCTCCGAGACTATGAGCACCGAGCGGAAGACGATGTCCGAGTCGTTGGGGGAGACTCGAACCCGGACCTTCTGGAACTCGCCGTAGTCCGGGGACTAGGGAGGTCGTGTAACGTGGCGAGGGTGCTATTGGTCGATCTTCTTCCGCAGGCGACATCCGCGGAGAGTGTGCCTCGCACCCTTAAGGTAGGTGCAAGGTACGTCGAGAGGGTCGCGTCAGGCGCGAAGTGCAGGCTTCAGGTCGCCAGAGGGCCGCCGCCCAGATTGGATCTGGGAAGGCTTGGACATCTGGCTGAGATGGAGGCCAGGCGAAGATCGCAGGCCAAAGGGGAAGGTATCGTGGCGTAGCGCCAGCTGCGCTGAGCGTTGAGCTAGCTCGCAGATCTCTAGGGTTTCCTCCGTCATGCTGATGACGCGCTCCATCCCCTGGGCAAGGTCGTAGGTTCTGGGTGGGTGGGTCTTCGACACTAGATCGGAAACGAGGGTGCCGACAGGCGCCGTCGTGACCTGCTCCGCGGCCGCTGGAGGAGCTACGGCCGCCGGAACAGGAGAGGTCGTCGCGAAGGAGTCGAAGCAGATCTCCACAGGGTTGGCGAGGATGGCCGCCAAGCTTGCCGGAAAGACAACACCAGATCAGGCCACCATGCTGTACAGCGAGCTCCCAATCGCCCCTACCTGGCACGCCAACTGTCAGGGGGTGAGACCTGGACAGATCTGCAAGGGGGCTACCCAAACAGTTTGCAGGTTAATGGAGAGGATCAGGAACTAAGAGCGTAGGTGGTAGGTCGCGTGGCGAACTCGGAACACAGCAAGTATGGTGAGGAACACGGAGACACGAGGGTTTAAACTGGTTCAGGCCTCCGGAGAGTAAAACCCTACGTCCAGTTGTGGTGGTGGGATTATGCGAGAGAGATGAAGGTGTCCCCTCGAATGGAGCCCTCGGCCGCCTTATATGGGGGACGAGCTAGGGTTTCCATTCTAGGTCGGTGGACTCGTACCTGGGTCGGTTACAATTTGGGAAGCTATCATTCCGGATTACAAGGAGTATCCCGTGATACTCGGACCTACTGGCGGCGCCAAGTCGTATCCCGGTGCCTTGGCTTGCACTCCAAGTACTGCGGATCCTCCAGGATCTGGATAAGGTCGCCCGGAGTCGTCGGGTCTGTGGATAAGATCGTCGGGCCCACTTGCAGGTCGGCAGGTCTTTTGGCAAGTCGGGTCCACTTGGCAGGGACTTCTGAGACACTGGCCAGTGGGGACCCATGGGTACCTATGTCTCTCAAGTCCAAATTACTACTCTCAAGTATAGCAAAAGTTTAGATAACCCCATAAACTATGTTTGGGTTCAACTTGCCCTCTAAAGTTATCTATTTAGTTCAACTTACCTCATAATGCAATTTATCATTTTTGTTTCTCCATACACAAATTGAATTTAAATTTAAATTTTGCAAGATGGTAGTGGACATCTTAATCTATATTAGAAAAATATTTTATGTTTTTTCAAAATTAATTTTTATCAATTTTGTATCTTAATGATAAATTTTATTATCAAATATAGCAAAATAGAGATGAAAAATTAAGAATATATTTTTTTTAACATGGCTCGTGGTGTCTTCTATCATCTTGCAAAATTTGAATTTAAATGTCCGCTTGTGATGGAGAAATAAAAAGGACAAATTGTGTTAAGGAGTACATTGAATCAAATGGTATAATTTAGGGAGTGAACTTAATTAAGAAATATTTTAGGTATTATCCAAACTTTGGTTATACTTGAAGGTAGTAGTTTGGACTTTTTCAACAATAAACATGAGTTTTCTACTCAAAGCGTTACCAGCACCCATTATTCATCCATTTTCTAAATGGCCAAATGCGAGTATATACAGACGTAGCTACTCCTTCAGCCTACTGACTGCATGTAGGATCAAGAACGTGTCCTGCAAATAGGATTGTACCAGATAATTCGTCCAATACGAAGAAGGCAAAGGCAAACGGATGGTCAGCGACGAAATCCACAAGAACCGGCCGCTCCTTAAACCGACTGCATCCCTTCTTGAAGCAAGCAGTAGCGGCGGCGGCCTCGGTGCCTTGCTCCTTTACGTCGATGACGGCCTTGTGCAGGACGTCCGTCAGAAACAGCGGCTCGCCGGAACCGTCGTCCTCCAGCATGTCCGGCAGCTCGGCTCCAGCCGAGAACACGGCTTCGACCCGGAGACCCTGGAGGGCGCCGCTGACGCTGGTGGAGAAGGACATCTTCAACTTCGGTACCTCGAACCTGCCGACCTTGACGCGCTTCCCCGGCAGGTGCTCGCGGAGGAAGTCGCCGCCGTCGCGGGACGCGATCTTGTCCAAGACGCTCCATAAGCCGTCGCGCGCGTCCGGGAGGAAAACGCACATGGAGTATCTCGGCGGCGTGCACAGCGGCATCGTCTTCGTGTGGGCTGCGACCTCGTCGTCCCGCATTCTGGCGAACGGATCGTGAGTTGTGTAGGGCATCTTGAGCACCTTGAACCCATCGTGTATGGCTATGTGTACTGGTCTTCAGAGTTGCTCATGAACATGGCGTCGACGGTGCTTCCGTCGAGACGGTGAAACTTTTCTTCTCAGGTCTCGTCCGCATAAAATGCAATGGCGTCTCCCATGTTCCTTTGAAGTAGACGGCGTTGGTGATCACGAGACGTGTGTCGGTGTCCACCGAATTCGAGTCGACGATCGAATCGATGAGGTTGCTCGTCGATTCAGCTACCCAGCTGTTGATCTGCCTTTTTGCTTCTTGGGGCTGTAGGACAAATTTAAGAATGAAGAAACTACTAATTACTAACTGTGTATCTTTTTTTCAGAAAAAAAAACAAAGAGGAATTGAAGACCAGATTGCAGATTAAACATTCATGAAATTTGTAACATCTATCAGATTAGATTAGTTGACGATGCAATGGCCAGCCGGTATACCTTAGTGCGGAAATCGACGGCGCGCGCCACGGCCCGACAGGATGCAGCAGCGGTGTGGCAGTAGGCCGGCTTCAGTGCCCGGCTGGCGTCGTGCCACAGGCCGGACGCGTACACCACGCGCGGGCCGCCACGCTGCGGGCCACTCGGGATGGCACTCGACACCATGCCGCGGACGTTCTCCGCAAGGTCCTCGCGTGATCTCGCGCCGAGGAGGCCGAGGAGCTCGCTGAGGGTTTTGCCCTGGCCGCCGGCAGCGACGAGGGAGAGAGCGGAGTAGATGGAGAGCGGCGAGAAGACGAGGTTCCGGGTGCTCGCACCATCGGCGGCGGCGAAGTGCTTCCTTCTCGGCTGTTGATGTTGGGAATGTGGAGCCTCAGATCTATGTATGCGTACGTCCCAAGACTCGGGACTACGCCTAACGCACGTTATGACGAAATAAGATTGCAGGACGTCAGGTACACGTCTGGAGTTCTGGTTCGGCATGACGGGTGGCTCCACCTACTACTTCCTGAAGGGCCTGGGCCTCCGCAACTCGCCCAACGGCGACCGCCTTGCCGGCGCCGCCCGTGCCGTCCGCGCGCACGCGTCCCGCCGCCTTCTGGGGCGTGAGGGAAGTGTTGGAGAACGCCACCTTCTTTCGCGAGCCGCAAGGAGGACCCCTGAAACGGCATCGCCGCGGCGCGGCCACGTCAGGCCTCGTCAAGCTCCGCCAGAGCGCCAGCGTCGCCGCCGGCTCCACGATCTCCGGCGCCGTCGTCATCGGTCTCGCCGAGGGCTTGTTTATCTGGTTGGACAAGCACGTCCCTGGGAATCCGGTGCCGACCGCAGTGCTTCCACCACCACCAGTGACCAGTCCACCGGCATGTCTCTGCGTGGCCGGCGCCGACCGGGGACCATCGTCAACTGCGGAGCACGCCGGAGGGCCATGTACCCAAGCCCAAGCCCAAGCCCCACAGATTCTTGGGGATCCCGCCAAGGGCGCCCATTGTTGAGGAGGTCCCGGCCGCTGACCTCGGGTACTAGCGGATGATTTGGAGGGAGGTTTTTTCGGTACACAATACTACTCTTTGGTAGTACGGTGGTATTGTCGGTTTTTTGCTGTGGGTAAAATGGTAATTTGATGAATGAATATTATTTGAAAAAAATATACCACTGACGAGTACAATACCTAAATCATTTCATATATCCAATTTCATATATTACAACAAAAATATTTTCCATTTTCAATAATACCCATATGCTATCAATACCACCTATGAATACCACCCGTACCACACAAAAAAACCGGTGGTACAGAATTAATCTCAACCGTCCGATCCTTACAAATAGATCCTTTCTTATTACATACGAGTCCTTTTAAAGTAGTGGTACAGGGTGGTATTGTGTACCGAAAAAGACCTCTTTGGAGGGGACGCGCCGACGCGGACAGGGCTTGACAGTGGCGACGGCGGCAATGTCAGTCTCGGATAGACACTGATCTCTCATCAAGGAGATTCTAAACCTAGCTATGTGCACAAATCTATCATGACTCATGATTGCTTCTTTTTTTCCCCATTGAGCGTATATGCGTACACTGTATTTGATTATTAGAAATGATAATTTTGCCACAGTGCCATTCAATATGTAAATTCTGAATAGCAATGATAAGTTCTCTCATCATGATGAAAATCGTGAGGTAGAAATGTTTTAAAATTGTATAAAATTCAAATAAAGTTTGAAAAACACGAAATTTGTCATGATATCATATGTGGAGGTTGTGGTAAAAAATTAGGAATGATTTGAACACTTGGACACGTACGCTATTTAGAAATCGGAACATCTCACGAGAAGTTCGTAAGAATTTGAACTAATGTCACTAGGTTTGGAGTCTTAGAGAAATTCAAATTTGAGTTCGACTATAAAAACTTTTCTATAAGTAATATACAACATAATTGGTGTCATGTTAAGTTTTGAAAAAATTCACATTTGTTTGCTATTTTTAATAATTATTTTGATGAAAATTACCTTTTTCGAGAGCCTCACACTCGACAAATAGGTCTTCTTACGCCAGGCTTACGACAAAGGCGGCCCATTATCCCGCTAGCCCAAATATGGCCCACTTAGCCTAATAGCCCGCCACCCCTCCTCCTTACTAACCCTAACTATAAAACCCCTCCTCCTCCCTCCCGCCCTCCCTACAACCCGCAGCCGCGACCTCCCTCTCCTCCCCCACATCGAGCGCTGCCTCTTCTTCTTCCCTCTCCTCTCTGCCACCTCTTCTTCTCCCCTCTCCTCCGATGACAGCCAGGCCGAGGAGCTCCTGGCGCGCAGCGGCGGACCTCGACGAGATCAACCTCATGCCGCTGCTCTGCTCTCCTGCGGCCCTGACGACGACCTTGGAGCTCCGACACCGGTGACCTCAGGGCTTCGGCGCGTGCTCCGTCGTGCTGCTTCTAGGGGCGGGCGGGAGGCCAGGCGGCGTCGGCCCTCTGCCCCCGCCCTTCCTGTTCTGGCCCTCCCCCTCGTCGCCGACGCACTGGGGCACGGCGACGCCGCCGCCTCCCTCCCCTGCAGTACATCGGCGCCACGGAGGACCTTTGCGGCTCTCCATCCTGCAAATCCGAGCGAGGTGGTGGATCCAGTACCTCTGTGTCTCTCTCTCTCTCTCTCACACACACACTCCTCTCTACCTCTCTCAGATCCGGTGATGTAGCAGCGGCAGCGGCGGGCCACGGTGGTGCTGGCGGCGGCGGCGGCGGTAAAGGTGCTTGGCGTCAACTGGAGGTGTGGTGGCGGCGGCGGCAAAGGGCCAAGGCGGCCGGCGTTCGTGGCGGCGGTGACTAGAGCTGTGGTGGCGGCTATGGCAGAGGGCCACGACTGCCGACCGGTGGGCCCACGGTGGCCAGCCTGTGGTTTTTAATTGTTTTTCATAACTCTTGGTCGAGAATGCGTGACGCGACTCTCGCCAAGAGTACTTTACCGAGTGTTTCCTCTCGGCAAAAGCTTCGTCAAGAGGGCTGGGCTCCGCCTTCCACTTCCAGAGGGGCTTCCGCTGCTCGCTCAACTGCAGCGGCGGCATCGCTGCCGGCACCCACACCGTCCACGTCAACACGCTCCGCGTCGCCGGCTCGATCGTGTTCTGCAATGCCGTCCTATTCGCCTCGGAGCGGGCCGTCTCCCTCGCGCGCCGCAAGGAGAACCGCTAGAGCTGCATCGCAGGGGCCGCCGCCACCTGCTGCGTCCGCCGAATGCGCCACGGTCCCCGTGACGCTGCCCTCAACGCGCACTGTGGTGCCTTCTTGATGGCTTTCGTCCAGGGCGCCGGCATCAGTTGCGACCGCGTAATAGCGGCAGGGTGGAAGGACGAAGATGATGTTGGCCACGAAGTACCCACTGACCATCGACCCTCGCCGTAGTTCGATGGGGTGGTTGTGGTTGACATAGAAATTGCAGAGGTATGTCATGACGATGTACTGCACGTCCATGGATCGATCATATCTGCAATTCTGCATACTATCGATCATAGTTGCATTCCGCCTTTTTTTAAGACGTGCAAAGCACGTTTTTCATTAAGAGAGGAGAAAAAGGTTTGTCGGTTTAGGTTACAGACAGGCACGAAGCCAAACGAAAAGAAAGAAGCTTACACCGCCCTCATGGGGCAGACACCTAACAGCCTAGCTAGCGGAAGGAAGCCGGCGCGCGCCCAAGACCTAGCCTCATCTAGGATCGCCAGCACTAGTGCCACCGGCATGAGAGCTTCCTTGTTGTGAACGTGCTGGTTCCGCTCCCTCCAAAGCGACCAAGCGACCAGCCAGACGAAGGAGTCGAAGCCTTTCCTTCGCGCCTTAGCGACTTGTTTCCTAGCGGAGCACCACCACTCTGCGAACGTCACCGGGCGGTCCGGAGATAAGTTCTGAAGAAGAATGTGTCTGAGTGCCAAGAACCAGGCCTCTCTGCTGAAGACATAGTCCACAATCAGGTGATCCAACGTTTCAGATTCCTGAGCTCGTGACGGTGTAGGCGGTTAGAGGTCCAGCAGCGGTCGTGCAAGACCAGCCAGGCGAAAAATTTGCACTTCCCCGACATATGTACCTTCCAGATCTGGCGTGCTCCGAGGATCTCTACGCGACCAAGAAAGAGGACGGAGTAGGCCGAAGCCGAAGAGTAAACCCCGCTAGCCTAACCTGTTGCATTCCGCCTTCGATTAGATGTGTAGTGTTTACTCTGAAACTGCTAGCCATTTCTTATACTAGAACATTTGGCACGCGTTGTGCGCCCTATAGATGGAACAATCAAATGGAAGTAACCATAATAAAATTAAAGATAACAAATTATATGTGTGATATAAGATAAATTCATCAATCATCAATATTACAGCACATCTGATTACATCTGAGCACAAATCTATCCTATATATTATCATGTGTCTCTTCAGTATTTGGAGAATCAATACTGTAATATATTCATCATTCGAGCACTGTAAATCTACATGGAAAAAGTAGGCATTAGCTATGAAACAACCTAGCTGGTAGCTACCAAGACACTCACACTTGCTACCTTTCTACATTTCACTAACTGTTTCTAAAAACATGATGACAATAGCAAAATTCACAATGCAAAGTGGGCAGCATCAGATATTTGCAATCAAGTGACCAGTTCCGTATAATTATTGCTGGGGCGGTAGGAAGTCAACAAAGAGATAAAATCAGACGACCAAAAGTAATTATTGCTGCATCACCTTGTACAGGCTGAGATCGATGCTAAGGTACTCAGCCTTGAAGACCGCCGCGAGCCCCTTGTCCAACTCATCGGACTTGACATGCCAGTCTGTTTGGAGGTGCCATGCTTCCTTACCCACCTGAAAGCTGGTCGCACGGTGAGCTAAAACCAGGAGGCAGCCTGTGCAAACAATATGTAACATCAGTTAAATAAATATGCACGAACACATATATGCTTCCTAGATGTTGAGCTTTCTACCTGCGGCTCTATAAGCTTGAGCCGAGAAAAAAAGGATAGTTGATTATAAGTTCAGAGTTTACAGAAATCTATTAATCTTAACCGTTACTTCTCTATGCTTGGTGAGGTTTTCCCTATCCATTTTTAAGAATGAAGACAATTCTACATTTCTTAAACAGATGACAGACTTCCGATTTAATATATTTGACAATTTGTTTTGTATTAGTGTACTACTGTGAAATGGCAAGCTTCAAATTGCAACAACACAATGAAATTTGATTAACAAAGCATTTCACCAGAATCACATCCAGTACCATACTACAACTCAAAACGCCACAACACAGAAAAAATAAATACTACAAAGGAAAGCTCACATTTTGCAACCCTAGATGCATGACAACAGGCACGGTTCATAGAACCTATATTATCTGTGCAAAAGAGTTCAGGATGTGGAAAGCTCACCCTGAAATCTTGCCGACGCAACCTGCAACTTTTACTACAGCCACAATGAAGAGGACATGGTGTTAGTCAAAGTCCGCTACAGATTATTTTCATCGAAAGAATGGATAGAGCTGACATTTAGTTTACTTCCCATGAAATCAAATTTATTTTTGTACTTATATACGTATACTCCCTATTAACATAGTCCAGATGGTTTTGACTATTATTAAAGGTTCTCTCCTGTCGGTTCATATTGTTTGCATCTCAATTATGTCTTGAGAAAGGACAAAAACTAAGGTGAAAAGAGTTAAGCACACGGGAGAGGCATCTAGATAAGGAACGAAGCATATTAGACAGGGCCTTGTCTGTGCAATATCTCTACATGTATAAGCATAACATGTTTTTCCCAAGCCAAAGCCCCACCAGAATCTTAAGCACACATCTCCAAACTGCAGGCCAAAAACAGGTTACGTACACACAATCGTACCCATCCAATCCAAATCGAGTCTGCATAATACACACAGAACCACTGCCAAGCTAATCCCATTCAAGCATGCCACCACAAAGCAAAGGATCAAAATTCAACAGTAAATGTAAGAAATAGCAGAGAATTGTCGCACCCAACAGATAGTCAATGCAACATACCTCCCTGAGACGAGCTCGAAATCAGCATATCAGCAGCTTAAACCCTCACAAAATCTGCAGCCCAAAATCACGATTATCCCAATCCAAATGGAGTACACCTACACTGAAGGTAAAAAAATTACCATAGAGCAAGAACATGAATAACAAGGTTCCCATATTCCTCTACAGTGCACATAGAATCATTCTCAGTTTGCACGAATCTCAGGTATTACTGCTACGATTAGCCCGCCTGATTCTAGCACAGTAGTGTCAGGGGGTGAGACCTAGACAGATCCGCTAGGGGGTTACCCTAGAGGTTTGCAGGTTAATGGAGGATCGGGAACTAAGAGCTTAGGTGGTAGTCGACGTGGTGAACTCAGAACTAGGCGAGTATGGCGAAGAACATGGGGAGACAAAGGGTTTAGACTGGTTCAGGCCTCCGGAGAGTAAAACCCTACGTCCAGTTGTGGTGGATTATGCGAGAGGATGAAGATGATCTTGAATGGAGCCCTAGGCCGCCTTATATGGGGGGACGGGCTAGGGTTTCCATCCAAGGTCGGTTGACCTTTGTCCAGGTCGGTTACAATCTGGGAAGATATACTTCCGGATTACAAGGAGTATCCCACAATACTTGGGCCTACAGGCGGCGCGCCGCGCCCTAAGTCTTGACTTGCACGCCAAGCATCACGGATCTTCTGGGATCTTGATAAGGTCGCCCGGGGTCGTCGGAGTTGTGGCTAAGGTCGCTGGGCCCACTTTGCAAGTCGGCGGGGCTTCTAGAAGGTCGGGTCCACTTGTCAGGGACCCCTGGGACCCTGGCCGGTGGGGACCCATGGGTACCCATGTCTCTCAAGCCCCCGATCGATGTGTATGCGTCGCGGCCGAGGCGAGGTTGTGTCGAAGAGTAGTGACGGTGCGGCACCGTCGAGGTCGTGAAGGGTGCACAGGGATCCGAAAAAGAAGAAAACCCCTCTGATGCGCACACGAAGTTAAACATCGAGCTCCTAGGACGAAGAACCAGAAGGTCGAAGTGAAGACAAGGCGTCGATCCTGAAGAACCGCCGACCTAACTGGGTTAGGTATGATGAAGTAACTGCCGCGACCTTCAGAAAGGTCACCAAGCCCACCGTAGGTAGGTCGAGTGGAGAAATAGTGGAAGCGGGCTTACATTAGGTCGAGACGACCTAGGGAAGATAGGGCGGCGCAAGATGCACTAGTGTAGTAGCCCCCGAGCAGTAAGGTGACCAGAATGGCTGGTTTGATGCTCCAAAGAAGAAGAAATGAATGTCCGAACCTACGACCTTCTGCTCAGGGAAACAGAACTGTGCTCTGTGAGGCCAATCCAATAGGACAAAAGCTCCAGAATCTTGCAGAAAACATCAAACGCCAGGGCTGACATGACTTGAGTCATAGGGGCACTGTACGGTCACGGGCCAGCTTCCAGGCGAAGCACAGGTCGCTGTCGCCCACAAAAGACAAAGACGCTCCGAAATCTTGCAGTCAGGTAGGGGAAAGGCGTGCCAATGCCTCCCACGGGCAAACAGTGACCTCGTGTCCCATGAGTGTATAGTAATCTTGAGGATAAGGATGCCACGCAGGTTGCCTTGCGGATAAGATCGAAGGGCAGGTACTGGGGGTATAAATAGGTACCCATACCTTGAAGCAACCACCCAGTCTTCAAAAGAGAACCATGGCGAGCCTGTGTAGTAATATTTCCCTGCTAGGGACTTATGTCCGTCCACCAGAGCATAGAGTCGGTGTAGTTCATGCTTGAAGCTAGAAGAATGCTTGCGAAGCTCGAAGAACTCGATCAGCCTCTTCTCCCGGTCCCGCTGAGGAACCCAGGTGGAGCATGGAGCAGTATATACGTCGTCGGCCCTGACACTCTGAGGCCCGACATGATGCTGGTGAACACGACGCTCCACCCAGCGAGGCTGGTGTTGAAGCTCGTTCCATTTGGAATCTTGTGGTGAAGCTCAGACTTGATGCTGGGTACCACAGGAAACCTGTTGGAGCTCGAGTAGAGGTGGCTGTGTGGCAGCTGCCTCTACAGTGACTGTAGAGGTCGTAGAGTAGGTCCTGAAGCTAGAAGAAAGCTTGCGACGTGCCTTATTAGTGTAGACTGTGTCGTAAGCACTTTGGAGGGTAATTCAGGGCCACTAATATCTTTGTATCTTGTAATTGGCTAAGGGTCAAACTCCTTGTAGCTTGTGAAGTTGTAAATACATATTTATATGATAAATGTCATCTTTCAAGTGGTTGTAGGGGCGCCCGGGCAGCAATGGTATGGCTACCAAGGTCCTAGCAGGGCTGTAATAGCACGCCGACCTTCAGGAGGCCTTAAGTAGAGATAGAAAGCCCGTGAAGACCTGGATCGACACGGTCGTTGTGCAGTGGCACAACGCAGGTCGTCAACCTGTGAATCATGGGTCTAGGCGACCTAGAAGGCAGTGGAGCCTTAGCGACCTCAGGGAGGAGCTGTGATAATGACCAGGAGGCCACCAACGGGCAGTGGAGCCATTAAGCACGGAGCCGTCGGTATAAACCAGTCGTTGTTGACATTTCTTAACGCAATCACCTAAGAACAGGTTTGGAACTCATCCTGGTAATAGCGCCAGAAATGCTGGTTGGTAAATCTTAACGTTTACAGAGATCCGCAAGCGCACGAAAGTACCATTGTAGCATTTCCCCAAAGGAGTATTCCAAAGGGTATCGAATCCAAGGAAGGCATTGGCGGAATGACAAGATCAACTCTATTGCAATGAGTATAGATCATAGACGGAAACAAACCAGACACTCAGTGCAGGGGTAAAGATATGATAATGGGGGTAGTGTGATCACACACACACTCACTCTCTCTCTAAAGGGGTCCTAGGCATAGGAGGCGACACATGAGTTAGTTCTAGGTTCTAATGTACTATACACATAAAGCTGGAAAGAATGAGTTAGATACACTAGCGTTGAAGAACATTGACTTGAGCACCCAGATACCACGGGGAGATAACCTCCCGTGTTGCTTCTGCACAACTCTGGTTGTTATATTTTAGACTCCTACAGCTTATCCGAACGTGGGGGATTTCAGAGGACCAACGACTGTCACTACCGCGGCCTACCCCAAGACAAACCGTGGGATAAACTCATAAGTAAGGTAGCTACGCAACCCAAGCACCATGCTTACGTTGTTAGCTGGACTTGACCGGCCCGAGCTATTGTGACCCAGGTCAAGCCACCAGATAAACCAGCCAATTACACCGAGTACCGTAGCTCAAGCACAGACTTCATACAACGCAATCATGTCATCTAATTAGATCAAACCAGGTTAAGTACACAAACGGATTCGTGCTTTCCTATGTCTGTTCAACTGGATCAAAGGGTCGTGTTCGCGAAGAACACGAGCCTCTAACTTATGAACAAACACCAGAAACATGTGAAAGTCACCCGTCAAGTGGATCAAAAGGCCTTGTTCATCAAGAAGAGGAGCCTCTAAATGATGAACAGGTGAAGAACACATGAACAAATCACTCATGCATACTAACACAACTTTATATGAAATAGATAAATACCTGAAGTAGATCAAAGTCATACAAATGAAATAAGATACAACAGAACTCATACCTAGATCCCAAAGTAGACTTGGAACCTGAATTAGAACTACTCTAGCCTACCTCCTAGCCTTGAGACTAAAAGTGAGAGAGGTGTTGCAAGTGTGGATGTCTCATAAGTGAGCCCCCTCTCCTTCTATTTACAGGCCCGTGCACTGGCGAAGAATGGAGGCAAACACCCTGGGGAAGGTGCCTAGGACCAATAGGAAACCACCACGTGGAAGCCCCTGAGTGGCGGCCACAAGGTCGGTTCGGCCGACCTGTGGGGTCGGCCGACCCCCTGTGGGCCCCACTCGGGGTGTGCTTCCTCCTGGAGGCTACCCTGTGGGTCCTTAGGTCGTTTCCCGGTGTCCACCCTGTTTTGGCGCGATTTGCTTGCCTTTGTGGGCCCATGGATCCATGTGAAGTCCACGTGTCACACTCTGATTCGTCGGGGGTTGCTTCACTTGGATTGCTTGCATGGCATGCATGCATGGCTCCCTAGTTGGCAGGTTTGCATGCATGGCATCCTTGTTGGCATCCCAATAGGATGAGGTGACGTGGCATGGACCCTAGAAGGTGAGTTTGGCACTCTTTTCCTGCTTATTTTCTTGCAATCAAATAATCTCCAAGGACAAGTGGAACTACATTATTCTTAACTAAATACATGTAAGAAATGCCTTATGCTCCTTTATTCATGAGTATATTGACGGCTAAAGTAGGCACTTAACAGCCGTCAACAGCCGTAATGGCTAAGGCAATCCAGTAGGTAGCAGGACCTAGGAGTCGGGATGTGAACCCGCCGTTGTAGGTTGAGGCGACCTATTAAGCAGTGGAGCTTTGTCGACCTTGCATAGAAAATATGATGGACCCGAAGGTCGTCCGAGATCAAGGGACCTTGAAGAAATTATTAGTATGAGGGCTTGAGGTAGGGCATAATGAGTCCATGGACACCAGGCTGTTGAGCAGAGAGCCAACGGGCATAGATTCCCGCACGGCACGAGCTGTTACTGCCTGTTACCGTTAGGCCGAGAGAGCCGTTATGGTGATAAATCCGTTGGGTCGCCGAGAATGCCGCCGAGCCTTCAGAGACGTTGGGACGCCGCGGCCCAGATCGCCGTTGCGGCCTAGTTATAAAAGGCTGAGTGAGGGGCTGAGGACCCCACTTGCTTCCATTTCCTCGTATTCCTTAGGGTTTCAGTGTTGTCACCGAGAGCTTTCCGCGTAGATTCGTCGGTGCCATCGTGCTTAGATCCGCCGCGCCGCGCACCGCCGCATGCGCACAAAGTCCTTGGTAGTTTTTAGAGCTAGACCCACCAGATTCGAAGAAGGATAGATGGCTCCCGAGCTTGCGCCGATGCCGGAGAGCATCTGGGAGCCCTCGACGGTGACTGAGGTGCAACTCCAAGGTCTGGTGGAGCGCGGGTTGCTGAAGCCCAAGGAGCAGGTGGGTTGGAGGCCAGCCGCCGGAGAGGCCTTCCCCTCCGAGGGGACCAGAGAGACGGTCGCCTTCATCGCGCACGTGGAGCGCGGATTCGGAGTTCCCGCGGGTGACTTCTTCTGCGGGCTCCTCCACTACTACAGGATCGACCTGGTACACCTCGTCCCCAACGCCATCACTGCCATTTCTTCCTTCATCCACATGTACGAGGCATACTTGGGGATACCGCCACATTTCGACCTGCGGCGGTACTTCTTCGAGCTCAAGAAGACGGGGAAGAAGGAGGTCGTCGGGTGCGTCGGCGTCATGCTACATCACCACATGAAGCTGGTGTACATCGACATGGTGTTGCCGGACAACACCTAGGGCTGGAGGCGAGGCTGGTTCTACATCGACAACCCGAAGTCGGCGCTGGCGACCAGGTCGGGACTCGCGCCGGTCCTGGTGCCGGAGTGGAGCAATCAGCTGACATCACGGGAGATGGACGCCGTCAAGCTGCTGCTAGACGACCTGGAGGCGTTGAAGGCGGGAGGGCTGACCAGCAATGCGGTGGCGATCAGCTTCAGCCGGAGGCTTCTGCAACCGATCATCCGGCCTATGAGTACTAGGGCCAGACCGACCCTACCCACGTAGCGCAGTGCAAGGTCTCCAAGGAGGAGATGGTGGCGTGGGTGAGAGACCTGTTCAGCAGGGTGATCCAGAACCGGACTTGCCCCAAGGCGTTTTGCCTGAAGCGCCCTACCGAAGCTGTAAGTCGCTCGTTGCTTCATCGACCTTGATTCCTTTTGCTTATGTTTGCTTTTTTCTGATCTTATGACGAAGGTCGCCTGATGCAGGTTCGCGAGGGCATGTACTAGAGCCCAGCTCCCCTCCCTGACGAGGGTGAGCGAAGCTTCAAAGTTCGGGCTGCGGAGGACATCCAGGTGCCTCCGCAACAGTTGGTCGACAAGTACCTCTTCGACTCGTCGGTGGGAGGAAGTGATGACGAAGACCCCCCCCCCCCCGCGGGGAGTTCTGCGCCAATTACTCGGCGCGTGCGGCAGGTCGCCGAGAAGATGCCGGCAAACAAGGCCGCCAAAGTCGTAGCCGCCATCGTCGAGGCGGAGAAGAAGAAGAAGAGGAAGAGGAGGGACACCACGATGTCATCAGAGATGGTGACGGTCAGCGTTGAGGTCATCACCGACGCTGGCGAGGACGATGATGCGGGGTCGCGTGACGCCGACGCAAGGCTGGGCGACACGCTGTTGACGGCTGATTTTCACTCACTTCTTACCCGTCAAACATGTACCTTTTGGCATGGAAAATGATCATCAACACTAGAATAGGGCTTAAACTAATCATTTCCACAAGTGTTGGTGATTATGCAAATACAGGTAATTAGCACTAGAAAGAGGAGTAAAAGCACAAGTGTTTGATCCAAGTACTTCAAGCTCAGCCAATGAGGGGATGCCACATAGTATTCCCTTGGATCACTGACGTCATCAATCCAAGAGAGGCAAGCCCGACGAATCACGAAGCGCCACATGGACATCACATGGATTCAAGGGCCCACTTATCCCCCAAAACCGTCGGGAAACTTGGCATGAACAGAGGACAAGCTTCAGGGCCCACCAGTCAGCCACCTGGAGAAAACACAGGCCAGGAGGCCGCCCTAGGGGTTCGGCCGACCCTAGGATCGGCCGAATCGACCTAGGGTCGGTTCATCCTGGCCTTGCACGTGGAAGTGTCCCATTGGCCACTTGCTGCGATCCCGAGCGTTTAGGGGCACTTTGAGCCTCCGAGCAAGCCACTCCCTCCTCTATAAATAGGAGGGGAGGGGCTCCATTTTGGAACACACACTTCTCCTCCTCCTCTTCATTTTGGCTTGGAGCCTCTCTCTTTAGGAGAGGAGAGCTCTTTGTATAGGATTAGTGCTAGGAAGTGAGGTGGGAGGCTTGAGGCCATGTCAGGATCTATGACATCTTCCTCAAGAACGATCCTCAGTGGTGCCTTTGTTCTTCAACTAGACTAAAGTGAGTATTTCGATATTTCCTATTTAGACTAAAGTCGTATGCATGCTTGGAATGCTGTGTTCTTGTGTTCTTCGTTTGTTCTTGGTTTAGAGGCTTGTGTTCTTCGAACATAACCCTTTCGATCCAGTAGACTTAGATCATAAGTTTGCATCTAGTTTGCCAGCTTGTCTATTAGAGTAAAGTGAAGCTCCTGCATGTTTCTAGTTAGATCAAAGTGCATTCGTGATCTTGCATGAGTGATAGAGCATACCTTGAGCTAGTGCCAGTATCTCCCTCACGGATTCGTAGAAATAGTAAGTGGTGTAGACGAGGTGTCTGGACCATAAGCTATCCTTCGAAGACCACGTACGATCGTAGTGTAGAGGTAGGCCGCAGTGGTGACAGCCTGTTGGACCCTTTGTCAACCCTCTACGTCGCGTACCGAGTTGGGCTCGCTCCAGCACATTGTCCTAGGATGTGCCTGGTGCCCGAAGTGAGTGTTATACCTGAGAGACCGTAACTAGACTCTGCGTTCGGTCAAGGCAGATCCTTTCTACCTATCCTATCAATCAGTGTTGTGTCCTTGGATCATCTATACTAGAGTAGCAGATAGTGCACACTGTTCCTTGGATTTGATACCCTTGGAATACTCTCCTTCCTTGGGGAAGTGCTACAGCGGTATTTCCGTGCGCTTGCGGTATACCCGGTCATTCTTATACGCTCCCTCTAGGTGTACAACTAGTGGTGACGTTAAGAAACGCCAACAAGCATTTCTGGTGCCATTGCCGGGGAGCGGTTGCTGTATCTATCTTCGAACCTAGTGGTCCTCGTATTTCTCTTTTTCGTTTTCTTCTACCTTCACCCCCGTTACCCATCGAGATATCCTTTTTGTTTCATTTCTTCTACCTTTACCCCCGCTACCCTTTGAGATGCCTTCCTTTCAAAGCTTCTCTACCTCAAGGGGTGAGTTCGAAGAGCCGTCATCATCTTCATCATCTGGCTATGAATTTCCCCCTGGCTTTTTAGCCATGGTTCAAGATCGACCATTCTTTGGAGCAATCAATGAAGACCCCTACCTCCATTTGGAGGAATTTGAGGAACTGTATTCTAGTCTGGCTATGCCAGGCATGACACTGGACACCGTGAGGTGGAAATTGTTTCCTTTCTCCCTCATAGGAGAGGCGGAACAATGGTACGCCCACACTATAGAAAGTGTGAACGGTGATTGGGGAGAACTCCGAGATAACTTTTGCCACTCGTTCTCTCTCATGGAAAGGACGGAGCAATGGTACACTCATGTAGCTTCTCTTCCAATAAGTATCCTCGATTTCGAGAAATTAGAGGAGGAGTCCCTAGGAGCGGCATGGGCTAGGTTCCTACACCTTTTGGTGTCGACACCTGGTCTGTCTTTACCCATCGATGTGTCATTATACATCTTTTGTGTGGGTCTAGACATGGATTCTGCCCTCGATCTAGACGTTATTGCTGGAGGTTTGTTTGTGGAAAAAACTCCAATGGAAGGAAGAGAGATCCTAGATTCCCTCTTAGAAAACTCTTCTGTCCCTATTGATCACAACGAACCCAACCAAGAATCCGAGTCGAGCGATGAGGGTCCCTCAACATCCAAGTCCGAGTCTTCATCTTCCGAATCCCAAGACTTGTCTGTTGAGCCCTCTCCTGAGCCCCGAACACCAAAGGAAGAAGAAATTCAACCTTCGGTGTCCACTTGCAAATTCGAGGATGACCCATCTAGAAATCCTTCAGACACCTCGAATTCTTTTGATGCCCAATTAGGGGAGGAACCTCATTCTGTCCATACCGATGATTCCAGAAATCTTTTGACAGAACCTTCCCTTAGGCCTGCGGTGCCTCCTCTACCTCCTGATCCTCCTGACAAAGCATATCCTGAGGAGGCCATGAGGGAGGAATGGTCAGAGGGAGTGACACGATTTTCTGAAGCAATTTGGAATAGTTCACCTTCTCTGGTTGTCCCTTGCTCTATGAGAAGCACTATTGTAGAGGCCCATTATAACCCCATCATGGAGGTTTACATTTTGCTATGGCACTTAGCGGAAACTCTTTTGGGCAGACTCCCGCTAGCACCATCTGACATGCTCCTCAAGACCTATCTGTTTGGGCGTGTTCTTGAATGTCGGGGGATCGCAAGTGCTGTGCCGCTTATCATAGACGGGATCGAGGCTAGCTTAGACTTTCACATCTTCGATGTCCTTGATCTCGATCTTCTCCTAGGCTCCCCAGTAGAGCAGTTCTTCGATACATCTTCAGGGAGCCTAGATGATAAGCTTAGGGGAGTCGTTTCTGCCACTGCTATCCCTTGTCCGGGACATCCTATGGCAAAGCCTCTTCCCCAGCAAAACCTGCTCGAGAAGATGACGCATACATCTCTGTTCGCATCATCCGAGCCCGTTCTCACTGAGGTTGTAGAATGTTCCACCCCTCATGAGGATGACTCGGGAGACTCTCTTCACTTTTGTGAAGGCGAACGATCGTCATCACTCTTGACCGAGTTTCAGCCTATTTCCGCTGGCCCGTATCATGTTGCTTTCGATAATGATCGAGAGTCAACATTGAGCTTCCACGATGACTCTCTTGAGATGGAGAATTCACGGGCCATGGAACCTTTCGAGGCACTGACTCTGGAGTCCGGAGGAAAGGATTCCACGCACGAGCATGGTAGCTTCATTCTTGATTCACCATACAGACCATGCTCGCATCATGTCCCTCTAGAGTCAGACATGCTTAGTGCGCTGAGCACGCATGAGGGCTACAACCACCTTCTAGTCCTCTTTTGCAAAACGTTTGGAAGGTTGATTGTAGATGCATATGTTTACCATAAGCATTGCAGATTTCGTGTGTGCACCGTGGCACTAACCTTGCAGCTAAAGCTTCACTGATTCATCAAGGATTGGTGGTGAGATGGGAACAACACCACCAACGGTAGCTGCAAGATGAAGTTCCCATGGTCGAGCTTATGACCTTAAATAAACAAAGCACTACCAGGAGATAGCCTGGATTAGGATAGGTTTTATTTCCCTTTTCGAATAAAAGCAAGAACATGTTCTTAGGATAAGTTGTCCTTCGGGTATGTTTGGTCACTAACCTTTCAGGTGGAGATTGAAAAGAAAGATGGACAGGTGATGCCTACAAACATGTGAGCCACATCAGCTGCAACACCTAGATACACTTTGGTGAGGGAACATTTACAAAGGGAAGCTTGATCACCACACACTTGAGTTTTGTTGCCTAGCAATGCAAACTCCAAGTGTGGGGGGGGGGAGGTATGTGAGCATCCTGAGTAAAGTTCCTCCTCTACCAAATCTTATCCTGGTGTGGCGATGATGTTAGCTCTTGCGTCTTGCCAACTAGCTAGGTAAGTCTTGCTTTTGACATTAAACAAAGACCTTCCGGGAGGTTCCCGAGGTTCACCGTCTTATGCTCATGCTTACGTCCCTTGTTGATGATAGCTTGATCATGCTTTCATATTTCCTTTCATCTGTGTTCATATGCTCTGGTTTGAATGTTTGTCGACAAATGTTCATAGACTATTTTAAATTAAGCATGGTGCTTAGGTTAGAACTGTCTCCTTCAGTCAAAACAAGACATGGTGTCAAGTTTTGATTGATAAACCTCAGAGTTATATTGCCATAGATTTTGGTTGCATGTGTGTGGACTAACCCCTGCAGAAATTTGTCAAATTTGAATGGGTAAGTCATTAAGCTAAATTCAAATGGGAAGGTAATGAGGTGTCAGATTCATGTTGCACATCATGCAAAGGTGGTACATATGACCTCTCAAAGGTCCAAGGTAAGTATATTCCCCTTTGTATATAATGTGTAACCTTGGTCTAACCCTTCTTGAGTAAATGACATGGTGACAATAAAAAAACAACAAAAATATTTGAATTTGAATAAGGGCTCTATGGTTCTCGAACCGGTAGAGTCCCTCTTTTGTTTCCACTTTTTGTTTGAAGAACAGCACCAGGGTCAACCACCAGTGTGGGGGAGTTCTCTCAAGCTCATCATCGACATATCCACTCGAGAACTCCCACATGGGCGCTGCACAACATCGACTACGCCTTCATGACAAGAGCACGGTAAACTAGAGTGAGTCGGATGCCTTATGGTCAGCCGAATCACCACTAGTCTCCCTTGGTCTCTTATCCTTCAGAAGCGATGGTATGTGCACCCTACCTCACTCTCCCTTATCCATGAGTTTGTTTGAGTTTCAATTCATATCCTTTATATCAAACTCAGTGGTTGGTGCTATTCTTGCTCTACATGATTCCTGTGGTTGGCTTGCATATGTTTTATTCCTTACTCATCATTTTGATGCTTGTGAACAAATATCATTAGGGAACTCATGCTTATCTAAGTAGTTGGTGTTTGTGATATGGCTTGATGATATGATCTTCGCTCTGAATGTCTGAGTACTTGGGAATTTTATTTGAAAATTATGAAAACCCTTTGCAAAGCTCCTCTTTGATATGCCACCGTCCTACTAGAGCCATATGATATAGTTGAAAACCTTCTACTCATATGCTGCTTGTTATTGCATTGAGTTTTGTCAAAGTCTGTGACCCTTGCGAGAATTCTTTTCATTACTTTCATGATCAAGATTCATGTGCACACCACCTATTTCCCCTTGCTATGCTTCTACACTGGAAGTTAGCATTGTATCATTCATCCATTTCATAAAAATAAAGCTCCATATGTGGTGTGACATCTCTCTCCGAAAGTATCCTTCAAAAAGAGACATGGGCTATAAAAAAAAGAGAAGAAAAGACATGCTCAAAAAGCATGATGAAAAAAAAGAGGAAAGAAAGAATAGCCCATGTCCAAAATAAAGGAGAAATAGGAAAGAGATGAGGTCATGCAAAAAGGAGTTCCATAATTTTGATGGTAATAACTAGTGTCCATTCCGGGGCTAGTGTCCACCTTACCATCCACCAACTCTCATCATATATGTATGGTAATATCTAGCACCCATTCCGGGCCTAGTATCCACCTTACCATACTCACCATATCCATACACGTGCACATCTTGATCTGATGGTATGATTTGATTTTCTCTGTGCATCCAGTTTTTGACTTTGCAATATATGTGATGCAAGTATGCCTTATCCTTTATCCTACCCTGAGCTCCACATATAGCCATTATTAGAAGTAGGGCGAAGAAAGGCAATCTAATGCCTTAGTGAGGACATTTACACTTTTGAGCGATCTGAGAGAATCAAATGAGGAGCTAAGCAAGGTTTGTTTTAAAAAAAAATCGCAAAACCCCAAGTTACTTAGCATGATTAGCAGGAGTGATTTGATTCATGACCATTCCATTCGTCAACTTCCCAAGATAGCATGATAGACACTTCACAGAGTTCACAAGTGCAAGGTATGGTTTGGAATATCTCTTATGCTCGTTTCATACCTTTGGATATAATGTCTCACTTTGATCTTGTTCTTCCCTTCACTCGGGACGAGCAAAGGTCGAGTGTGGGGGTATTTGTTGACGGCTGATTTTCACTCACTTCTTACCCGTCAAACATGTACCTTTTGGCATGGAAAATGATCATCAACACTAGAATAGGGCTTAAACTAATCATTTCCACAAGTGTTGGTGATTATGCAAATACAGGTAATTAGCACTAGAAAGAGGAGTAAAAGCACAAGTCTTTGATCCAAGTACTTCAAGCTCAGCCAATGAGGGGATGCCACATAGGATTCCCCTGGATCACTGACGTCATCAATCCAAGAGAGGCAATCCCGACGAATCCCGAAGCGACACATGGACATCACATGGATTCAAGGGCCCACTTATCCCCCAAAACCGTCGGGAAACTTGGCATGCACGGAGGACAAGCTTCAGGGCCCACTAGTCAGCCACCTGGAGAAAACACAGGCCAGGAGGCTGCCCTAGGGGTTCGGCCGACCCTAGGATCTGCCGAACCGACCTAGGGTCGGTTCATCCTGGGCTTGCACGTGGAAGTCTCCCATTGGCCACTTGCTGCGATCCCGGGCGTTTAGGGGCACTTTGAGCCTCTGAGCAAGCCACTCCCTCCTCTATAAATAGGAGGGGAGAGGCTCCATTTTGGAACACACACTTCTCCTCCTCCTCTTCATTTTGGCTTGGAGCCTCTCTCTTTAGGAGAGGAGAGCTCTTTGTATAGGATTAGTGCTAGGAAGTGAGGTGGGAGGCTTGAGGCCATGTCATGATCCATGACATCTTCCTCAAGAACGATCCTCAGCGGTGCCTTTGTTCTTCAACTAGACTAAAGTGAGTATTTCGATATTTCCTATTTAGACTAAAGTCGTATGCATGCTTGGAATGTTGTGTTCTTGTGTTCTTCGTTTGTTCTTGATTTAGAGGCTTGTGTTCTTCGAACACAACCCTTTCGATCCAGTAGACTTAGCTCATAAGTTTGCATCTAGTTTGTTAGCTTGTCTATTAGAGTAAAGTGAAGCTCCTGCATGTTTCTAGTTAGATCAAAGTGCATTCGTGATCTTGCATGAGTGATAGAGCATACCTTGAGCTAGTGCCAGTATCTCCTTCGCGGATTTGTAGAAATAGTAAGTGGTGTAGATGAGGTGTCTGGACCATAAGCTATCCTTCGAAGACCACGTACGATCATAGCGTAGAGGTAGGCCACAGTGGTGACAGCCTGTTGGACCCTTTGTCAACCCTCTACGTCGCGTACCGAGTTGGGCTCGCTCCAGCACATTGTCCTAGGATGTGCCTAGTGCCCGAAGTGAGTGTTATACCTGAGAGACCGTAACTAGACTCTGCGCTCGGTCGAGGCAGATCCTTTCTACCTATCCTATCAATCAGTGTTGTGTCCTTGGATCATCTATACTAGAGTAGCAGATAGTGCACACCGTTCCTTGGATTCGATACCCTTGGAATACTCTCCTTCCTTGGGGAAGTGCTACAACGGTATTTCTGTGCGCTTGCGGTATACCCGGTCGTTCTTATATGTTCCCTCTAGGTGTACAACTAGTGGTGACATTAAGAAACGCCAACACACGCCGGCGACGCAGGAAGATGAGACCCCGCTCAGGGTTATGGACGATCGGCACCCAAAGCCAAGTGCTGAGGGTGTGAGCGACCAAGGATCGCAGAAGAAACCAAGGCGGGTACCACCCAGGCTGATAAAGCTTGGGTTGAAGCTTGGCGGCTGGTACGTCGTCGAACACGATCTTTATTTGCTCGACCTTGCGGCTTTCTGAGTATGTCATGCTAACAAGTGCCGATCCTCGGACAAGGGGACCCCTGCTGCATCGGACAACAGCAAGAACGCCTCAGGCCAGGAGGCCTTTGGGCGTAAGCTGGAGAAGGCGCAAGCTGGAGAAGGCGCCGGTAAGCCAGTCACCGGCTACATCGGGCGGAGATGTTACGAGCTAGGTCCCTGAGACCGTGGGGCGGTGGCGTCAGCGGCGACCAAGGTCACTACTGAAAGCGCTCAACAGGGTGAAGGTCTCTGACAAGAGGACCAACCCGAGTTGGACCCGCCACGGACGCAGGAAGCGGAGGCCGAGGGAGGAAGCGGGCCCAGCGACAGGGACCGGTGCCTCTACTCCGGCACCCCATGGGAAGAGGACATCCTTGTTGACGGCCGGGACCTTGACGACTTCAAGGCGGCGTCGCAGACGATCGGGAGGACACTCATGGTGAGTTTTAGTTGCTCTTGAGACTAGGTCTTCAATTCACTCAGGTAGCTTGATTTGACGACCTTTTGTGGTGTGTTACTGCAGTCTCTCGCTGAGCGGGCACAGGGCAGGGCAGGCCTGCTGAAGGAGGGCACCAAGGTTCATGCGGAGCTAGCCGCGGCCCGAGAGGTCGTGCTGCAGGCCAAGATTGAGGCCGCAGGGGAAATCGGGCGACTCAAGGACGAGGCGGCCCTGAAGGATAAGGCGATGGCGGCCTTGAAGGAGGAGCTCAAATCCGCCAAGTTGAAGGCGAAGGAGGCGGAAGACGAGCTGCAGATCGCCGCCACGGGTATGTCTGGGAGTACCCTCGACCTTGATGTTTGAAGTTTACGTCGTGGTGTGCTATTCCTGACCTAGTTGATTGCAGAGGCCAAGAAGAGGGAGTCTGCCTTGAAGAAGGACCTCAAGGATTCCAAAGACCAGGTCAAGACCCTCAAGGAGAAGACCAAGGAGGTCGAAGCCAGTGAGTATTACTATACCCGGAAGGCTGCATATGAATTTGGTGTACGCAGGGACCTGGAAATCGACCTTTCCCGGACAATGCAAACCCTTATTGATCATCAAGAGATGACTGCAGATCTTCAGAAGGAGCTGGACGACCTCAAGGAGGCCACTGAGTACCTTGTGGATGTCTATGTCCCCAAGGTCGAAGGCGGACCACAAGGGCTCGTCGCGCGGCTGGAGGAGGCAGAAGGTCGAATGAAGACCCTGCTGATGGATAGCGGCAAGCTCGCTGTGGCTGCCGCACTGTCTACGGTGAAGCACCATGAGCCAGCGTTCGACCTTCAGAAGGTCACGGAGGAGATCGACCTAGCTCTGCTGGTGGGCGCTGAAGACATTCAGGTTGCTGCGGAGGAGATCGTGAAGAAGATAGACCTCTGAAATGTAACTCAGGATGTAGCAAACCGTTAGTGCCGATGGGTCGTGGACCCTTTTGATGTAAGATAAACCTTGTATGAATGGAAAAGCCGTATTTAATTGACAACTGCGACCCCTTATTTGGCTCAAGTACTTATTATAAGGATGCACAAGTAATGAGGCTGCACGAACCTTTTCTCTCCTCTAACCCAACTCAGGGGAGGAACGGCTTACCGACTACACAGCTTAGCGTGGAGGCTTACGTGCAGCCGACGCGTGGAGGGGGGTCCTGGACCCAAGGTCGAGCAATCCACATGACTTAAGAATACTTATAAAAGACACAAAAGTTGTGGTAAGGGAACACTGTTAAAAAGAAAGGGAAAACCCCCCAGGTCGAACGACCCTTAGGTTGGCAAAGCCAAGCCCTCGAGCGTGAGGGGCCCGGGTTAACACCAAGCCCCCGAGCGCGTGGGGTCTAGCTTTAAACCAAGCCCCCGAGCGTGTCGAGGGGGAGGGGTGAACAGAAAGTAAATAGAGACCCATAAAAGCAGGTCGACAGGAAAACTGCCGAAAGGGAATCTTTATATATATATATTGAATTACAGAGGATAGAGTACATAGCTTTTATTGTGATACAAGGCTCCTAAGGATAGAAGCGACGTAAGTGCTCGATGTTCCAGGGGTTCAGAACGCCCTGGCCATCGGCCCATTGGAGGCGATAGGTCACCGGTCCAATGACCTCCTTAACTATGAAAGGGCCTTCCCAAGGTGCAGAGAGCTTGTGCATGTCCTTGGTGTTCTGGATCCGCCGCAGGACTAGGTCGCCGACGTTGAAGGAATGTTCCCGCACGTTGCGGTCGTGGTAGCGACGTAGCTGCTGCTCGTGGCGGGTGTGGCACATGAGCGCGGCCACACGATGTTCTTCGATGCTGTCAAGGTCGAGCCTGCGTGTTTGCTCCACTTCTCCTTCATCGAAGTGTTGGATGCGAGGAGTCCCGAAGGCAACATCGGTGGGGAGGATGGCCTCTGACCCATAGACCAAGAAGAAGGGGGAGTACCTATAGCCGAGCTGACCTGGGTCCTGAGACCCCAGATGATGTGAGGGAGCTCTGCGAGCCACCTGGTTGCGTAAGGCGATGAACCATCGAAGATGCGGTCCTTGATGGCCTGCAGGACCATGCCATTAGCCGCTTGACCTGGCTGTTGCACCGTGGGTGCGCCACCGAGGAGTAGTATACGTCGATCAGGTTGTCTTGGCAGAAGTCCCAGAAGTCAGCTCCTGTGAAGGTCGTGCCAAGATCGGTGACAATCCTGTTGGGGACCCCAAAGCGATGGGTGATCTCCTCGATGAACTTGGCCGCCTCTTTCGACGTGACACTGGATACGGGATGGACCTCGATCCACTTGGTGAACTTATCCACCACCACGATGATGTGCTTGTAACCACCAGGGGCGGTCTTGAAGGGTCCCATCGAGTCAAGGCCCCATACCGCGAAGGGCCAAGACGGAGGGATGGTCCTTAGGGCCTGAGCCGGGACGTGCTGCTGCTTGGTGAAGAATTGGCACCCCTTGCATCAACGTACAAGTTACTGTGCATAGCCATGGCGGTAGGCCAGTAGAAACCTGACCTGAAGACCTTGCCCATGAGGTTGGCAGAGGCGGCGCGGTTGCCGCACTCGCTGCCGTGGATTTCATCTAAGAGCCTGAGGCCCTTAGATCGCAGGATGCACTTCATCAAAACTCCGGTGGAGGCGGACCTCCGGTAGAGCTCTTTGCCGCCGACGACATAGTTAGCACTATGCCTCGTGATCTTTTCGTGTTTCGCCTTGTCCTCAGGTACTCGGTGTTCGAGGAGGAAAGCGAGGAAGTCGAGGCGCTAGTCGTCCTCTGCCTCGGTCATGAGGACATCGCGACCTCCCGGTGGGGTCACTTCGTCATCTGGTGACTCTATGTTGGGGAGAAGCTTGATGGTCGGCTTGCGTAGGTCCTAGACGAACACGCCGGCTGGCACCAGCGCGCGCTTGGAGCTGAGCTTGGAGAGGACGTCGGCCGCTACATTGATGTTGCGACATACATGGTGGAACTCGAGTCCCTCGAAGTGGTGTTCGAGCTTGCGTACTTCGGCATAATAGGCATTCATTGTGTCCTTCCTAGCTTCAGAGTCCTTGCTAACTTGGTCGATGACGACCTTGGAATCGCCGTAGGCCATTAGGCGCTTGATCCCGAGGGAGATGGCGATACATAGCCCGTGAATGAGGGCTTCGTACTCGGCGCCGTTGTTGGACACCTTGTAGTGAATCTGTAGGACGTACTTGAGGTAGTCGCCCTGAGGGGAGATGAACAGTATGCCTGCGCTGACCCCTTCGAGGTTCAGGGAACCATCGAAGTACATCTTCCAATGCTCAGGTCGCTCCGCGGGTGGAGGCTGCTGGATCTCTGTCCACTCCAAAACGAAGTCCGTGATGACCTGGGATTTAATGGCCTGCCTGGGGTAGAACTCTAGGTCAAACTCGCCTAGCTCGATGGACCACTTGACAATGCGTCCAGTGGTGTCACGGCTGCGCAAGATCTCGCTGAGGGGGAAGGCTGAGACGACCTTAATCTTGTGCGACTGGAAGTAGTGCCGGAGCTTGCGAGAGGTGACAAGTAGGGCGTAGAGCATCTTCTGAGGCTGGTTGTACCTGGTTTTGCTGTCTGATAGGACCTCGCTGATGTAATAGATAGGTCGCTGGACAAGGTAGGGTCTACCCTCTTCAGGTCGCTCAGCCACCAGAACCGAGCTGACCACCAGGGTGGTCGCGGAGATGTAGAGCAGTAGAGTTTCCTTAGGTGCCGGGGGCACCATCACCGGGGGCGACGTAAGGAAGGCCTTGAGTTGCTCCAGGGCTTGGTCTGCCTCTTCGGTCCAGACGAACTTGTCCGCCTTCTTTAGCAGCTTGAAGAAGAGCAGGCCTTTTTCTCCAAGTTTGCTAATGAATCGACCTAGGGCCGCATCATGCCGGTGAGCTTCATGACGTCCTTCTTGCCAGTAGGTCGCTTCATCCTGCGGATGGCATCCAGGAGCTTGCCAGAGGGGACACCGAAGACGCACTTCTCTGGGTTAAGTTTCCAGCGATAATGCCGGAGGTTGGCGAAGGTTTCTGCGAGGTCAGCTATGAGCTTATCCTCGTCGGTGGTCTTGACGACCACATCGACGACGTAGGCTTCTACGTTTTTGCCGATCTGGCGCTCCAGACACTTCTGGATGGCCTTCTGCAGGGGCGGAGCCAAGGGGGGGGCGAGCAGGGGCCTGCCCCCCCAAGGTTCAAACATCAATGAAGGATTAGTTAAAAATTAGGTCAAAATTAGTGGAAAAAATGATGAAATTAGTCTATTTTGAATTGTTTGGCCCCCCTTATGGCTGATTAGCCCCCCTATGTTGGAATCCCGGCTATGCCCCTGGCCTTCTGGTAGGTCGCGCTAGCATTCTTGAGGCCAAAGGTCATAGCCGTGTAGCAGTAGATGCCGTGCGGTGTTATGAAAGCCGTTTTATCTTGGTCAGAGACCTTCAGGGCTATCTAGTGATACCCTGAGTAGCAGTCGAGAAAGCATAAAAGGACGCTTCCGGCCGTGGAGTCCATGACCTGGTCGATGCGCAGAAGAGGGAAGGGGTCTTTAGGGCAGTGCCTATTGAGGTAGGTGTAGTCGATACACATTCTCCATTGACCAGTTTTCTTGGGTACAAGCACCGGGTTGGCGAGCCAAACCAGATTTTTACACTCTCGGATAAATCCGGCAGCTAGGAGCTTTATTATTTCTACCCTAATGACGTCCTTGCGATCTTTCACAAAGCGGCGAAGCTTCTGCTTGATAGGCTTGGCCGTCTGGCTTACATCTAAGGAGTGCTCAGCCAGCTCCCTGGGGACACCCGGCATATCCGATGGACTCCATGCGAATATATCCACGTTATCCCGGAGGAAACTGGTGAGCGCGAGTTCCTATTTTGGGTCGAGGCCGTCGCCGATCACCATCGTCTTCTCTGCGTCGGCAAGGCCGAGGCAGACCTTCTTCATGGAGGGCACGACGTCCAAGGCGGTGTCGATGTGCTTCTGCTCTGGGACAGCTAGGTCGCTCGGGTCGACCTTCTCGGCTTCAGCGACCAAGACTGCGGAGGCGTCGACGCAGGCAGAGGTCGCGGCGAGGTCGAGGGCCTCCAAGTTGCACTTGAAGGAGATGATGAGGTCCCCCAGGACGGAGAGGACCCCATTTGGAGCAGGCATCTTCAACACCAAGTAGGTGTAGTGCGGGATGACCATGAATCTGGCCAGCATCGGGCGACCTAGGATCGCATGGTAGGAGGACTTGAAGTTGGCAACCTCAAAGTTAAGGTACTCCGTGCGGAAGTTGGCCTCCGTACCGAAGGTGACGGGGAGGGAGACCCGACCCAGGGGGTAGGCCGCCTTCCCTGGGACGATGCCGTAGAAGGGCTCATCGCACTCCATAAGCTTGTCGAAGTCGAAGTTCATCTTCTTGAGGGTCTCAACGAAGATGATATTGAGCCCGCTTCCCCCATCGATCAAGGTCTGGGAGAGCAAGGCCCCATTCACCGTGGGCTCGACGACAAGTGGGTAGGACCCAAGATCTGGGATATGGACCCAGTGATCAGCTTTGGAGAACGTGATCACCTGCTCAGACCAACGCAGGGGCGCGGTTGGCTGAGTGTGGACGAGGTGGACCTCGCGCTTGTCCTTGCGGTAGCGCCTCTTGCTGACACTGGACTTGAGGCCCCCAACGATCATGTTGATCGTGCGGGTGTTGACGGCTGTTAAGTACCTAAATTAGAGCTGTCAATCCCTGCATTTTATCATAAGAACTAAGCATCCACACTAGAATAGGGATTTAAACTAACAAATTCTACCAGTGGCTATGCTAAGTTGAATGCAGGTGTTTGACATAAGAAATGAAGAGAAAAGACACCCTCATGATCCTAGCAAGTTGAGCTCAGCCAATGAGAGGCTGCATGCAAGCATCCCCTAGATACATGACATCACCAATCCAAGGAAGGAAGTCTCGGCGAATCAGAAGCCGCCATGCAGGCATCACATGGATCCTATGGCCCACCAGAACGCCTAAACCGCCTCCAAACCACGTGGACACCGGGAACCGACCTCAGGACCCACAGGGCAGCCACCACACGAAAGCACACCCCGAGTGGGGCCCACAGGGGGTCGGCCGACCCCACAGGTTGGCCGAACCGACCTTGTGGCGCCCACTCAGGGGTTTCCACGTGGTGCTCGGCCATTGGTCCTAGAGGCCATCCCCGGGGTGTTTGGGAGCTCTCACGCCGGTTGCATAGGCCTATAAATAGGAGGAGAGGGGGGTAAGAAGAGGGTGAAGCACACTTCAAGCCATTTCTCACCTTTGCCTCTTTCTCCCTCTCTCATTCTCTCTTGGTGGAGGTGAAACCTCATCCCACCATGAGTGTGTGTGTGTGGAGGATCTAGACTAGGTGGTGCTAGGTAGAGAGGAGTGTGTGGATGAGTAGAGGTGAGGTGGTGATGATCCGTTCATCACCCATCGTCCCCTTGTATCTCGTGAGCGATGATGTTCTTCATTTAGACTAAAGTGAGTATTTCATTATTTCCTATTTAGACTAAAGTGGTTCTCATGCATGAATGAGTTGTTCTTGAGTTCTTTGTTCGTTCATCATGAACGTGCCTCCTCGATCTAGTTGACGAGAAAGTATTCATATTTTTTAGTTTGTTCATAAGTTAGAGGCTCGTGTTCTTCACGAACACGACCCTAGATCTTCTGTTATCATCGCATAAGTTTACATCTTGTTTGTATGATTACCTGTCTATTAGAATATACTGAGCTCATGCATATCTGATTTAGACCAAGTATCAATCATATCTCCTTGCGCGAATCGACTCAGTGACGAGTAAGGTCTAGCTCAACCTCGCGGGTTCATCACTTCGTATTTATACGGAGTGCTATAGTGTTTCTATAGGACGTCAGACGTAGCTGTGCTATAGTAGTAGTCAGTGGTGTAGACGTGGTGTCTAGACTGCTGGTTAGCCTTCGAATGCCCTGTATCCCACGGTTTGTCTTGGGGTAGGCCGCGGTAGTGACAGCCGTTGGACCCTCTGAAATCCCCCACGTTCGGATACAGCGTGTAGGCGACCCTTTGCCGTGAACCAACTGTTATAGTCAGGAGGGGCCGGTGTCCGAAGCGAGATCTTATCCGAGCTTGTTCCTCTCTAGAATCGAGAACCTACAGGAGACTTCACATCACTCACCTACCTCAGCAGGGACTGTGTTCCCTTGGATAGTCACTCGTAGAGTCCCCCATACCGTTCCTTGGATTCGATACCCTTGGGAATACTCCTGAGGTGAAGTGCTACAACGGTGTATCTATGCGCTTGCGGATTTGTTCGCACCCGTTAGTATACCCGGGTGATTCTTACACGCACACGCTATCCCGGTGTCATAGTGGTGACGTTAAGAAATACCAACAAGCATTTATGGCGCCGTTGCCGGGGAACGGTTGTCGAGAATCTACGAACCCGACTATCCTCGTATCTTTTGTTTTCCTTTTGTTCTACCTTTACCCCCGCTATCCCAGGAAGGTTATCCTTGTACACACCTTCCGCCCATTATGAGTGAAACCATGGAATCAACTTTCTGGAGACAACCCGCTCTTCTAACACCTTTTATGGTTCACCCTTCTCTCATGAAGCTAGTTGAGGAAAAACCCTTCTCGGGGATGAGTCATGAGAATCCCTATGATCACGTAAGAGATTTTGAGCAATTGTGTTCTACCCAGGGTAAAATCGGGGCAACACAAGATGTTCTTAAGAGGAACCTGTTTCCATTCTCCCTCTCCGGGGAAGCGAAATCTTGGTACCATTGTTTTGGTTGCAACCACCTACGCTGGGAGGAATTAAGAGCATCCTTTTGCACTCGATTCTTTCTGGTGCGGCGTGTCGTTTCCTTAAGGATGGCAATCCTCAATTTCAAACAAAAAGAGAAGGAAACCTTAGGCATGGCATGGCATCGTTTTGCCTCTTTGGTTGAAACGTGCCCGATCCTTGGTCTACTCGACCCTGTGCTCTTGCAGCATTTCTGGTTTGGTTTACGAAGAGATTGTGGCATGACGCTTGAGGCCATTTCTGGAGGCGCCTTTGTGTTCTTAGAGCCAGAACAGGGACTGGAAATTCTAGGAGAAATCCGAGATTTCAGCTCCCCACCTGACTCGAGAGACGAGGTAGCCAAACGAGAAAATGTCGAAATGCCTAAGCCAATCCTCGAGAGAGCCCGAGCTAACATACCAAATTTCTCTGTGCTCTGGTCGAAGATATCACTCCTCGCTGGCAGGAATCTATGGGGAAGAGCACTCAGTGCAAATTCTACCCCTAGATTCCCCTATCGTTTCTTCTCTTAAAAACCCGGCCTTCGAGACTTAGTCTTGAGGGAAGGTGGAGGGTAGTAGTCGAGGAAGAGGAATCGTTCCTGGCGGGGACGATCACTTCAACCTTGCCCGCCACTCTCCAAGAGAGGTCACGGTAGAAGTTTCTCATGCTTCATGTCAAGGCTTAATCCAAAGTGCCGCCATACTGAGGATTATGCTAAGACACGAGCCCTGGCGCAGTAAAACTTCCATATCTTTGGCTTACGGAAGCACGAACTTATATCCGGTCTAGCTGAGCAATCCATCTTGCTATCCTAAGCTCAAGATAAGACCGATGCCGATCAAGTCAAGTGGATGTAAATCCTACTCTTCACTTCTTGACCAGATCGATGCCCTGCGGGAGTGTGGTTACACATCTATCTTTTACACTCCCGTTGGAAGCTTGGGTTAACTTAGGTGTCATCCCACTTAGGTGAGGGTGAGGTCCTTTGTCAACCCAAGGAGAGAATGAACTAGCAAGTCCGTCACTCTCGACCTTCAGCTCAAATGATCGTTCGACCCATAGACTTTCACTCACTCAATTTGGGGTCCGATCATCAATGAGTTCTAGAGGTGAAAGCTTCACTCTTAGAGCACTCTAGGCCTTAGGCCTGGATTTTGTGCTCAACTCCAGCACCTCTATCATCTCTCGTCCATAGTGCTATAGCCTTGCTAGCTGCACTCGCTTCCTAAAGGTTACCCATCATAGTTCCCTTAGGATGGTTTTGAGGAGAATCTCTATTTTACCATATATACAGCTTGCATCGTACATATGCACTAACTATGCAGGAAAGAAAATGCATCCTATCATAAAGAAACCTACAAGGAGGACCACAGGGCAGAGTAGGAGGATATTATCAGAGAAAATGGACGATATGAGCAACAGGGCAACAAAAACTCTTCATCTAGGTATGAGTTCAGGTAAGGTCCCCAAGTTGAGCTATTAAAGTATAAAGAGGTTAACTAAATTTGTTTGGGATAGAAGGCGGCATATCGCCCAAATCCCATTCTAGCCCTTGCTAAAGCCTCCGACCTTACATTTGGTGGGCCACCTGACCCAGAGACCCTGAGCCCCGCTAGAGCCCGCACGCCGAAGCTGAGGCCCAGCGGAGCCCAGATGGGCTCGACCGACCCCCTAGGTCGGCCGACCCACTAGGGTTGCCGCCGCCTCTCGTTTTTCGCGTGCGCACTCTTTCGTCCTCCAGAAACCCTTCTCTCACCGTGTGACAGAGTTTTGCGTTGCGCAGAACCTCATCTCCTCTGCTCGATCCTCCTCTCACCGCTCCACCGCCTTCCTCACCTCTGCCTGATGGCTTCCGCTGGCTTCAAGGGGGAGAAGTCCTTCTGCTTCAGCGACCTCGGGGGCAGCGAGTTTCATCCATGGGACGGAACTCAGGACGATTTGACGACACCGGAGCGAGGGGGGAAGGAGAGAAGCCCTACTGGAGACTCGGTAGAGCCCCCAGCTAGGCGCGGCTCATCCTCACCTCCAACCTTCTCTAGTCAATGCTCCCTGTTCAACTTCCTAGGGAAGAACCCGGCCCCCGGATCGAGCAAGAAGGTGTTGTTTGATAATTGGCTAGGGCCACCACTAAAGGCTGGAGAACGCTACTCAGGATCTCTGTTTGACGAAGATGGCGACTCCTTTTGCCATAAGTATGAGCAGGATGTGTGGGATGAAGCCCCGCAGCCACAGACTAGGTTTCGCGTCTTTGGAGTGAGGACCCCTAAGGACAGCTGCGGGGTGCCTAAGCGTTATCCGCTAGATTGGGAGACAGAGCTTGGTGACATCCTAGCTTCATTGCCTAATAGGAGGAACCTCCGTGTGGGCAAGATAGCCAATGACCTGGCAGAGGCATACTTTGAGTTTGACCTCTTGATGAAGACTGTGAGAAGGCAGCGGGCAGAATATCGGCAGCTCAGGAACCTTCTCCTCAAGACCCGTGAGGAGATGAATGCCAAGCTGCAGCAGTTGATTGAAATCGAGGGTTTGGAAGCCCTCTTTGCTGAGTAGAGGGTCGTGCCCCCGCCTTTTATTTCCCTTTATAGGCGCTTAGTTAGGTTTAATTTATTTTCCTTCCATTTATTTCCTTTATTCCCATCATTTGTGTAAGCGCCTATTTCTTTATTATTAGTGAACTTGAATGAATAAATGTTGGCTCCACCGGTCATGTAACCCGGTTGAGTCACTCGTGTGTTAGTTATTTCTGTTTTTGCTCTTTTGTATCGAAGAACTGCGCCCAGGTACAAAACAGTGTGGGGGAGAGTTGCACTCTCCAGACGCGAACATGACAGATCATTATTGCACCCACACTACGCTCACACAGCGCTTACAATCGACCACGCTTAGAGAACCTGAACGGGACACACATTCGTGCGCGTCACAGGAATCCCCGTCTGGTCCACTCAAAAACCAGCACTGGTTTGCATTTCTTCCTCATTTCACCATGATTTCTGAGTTTATATACTCATGTTTGATAAATCAACTCAAGAAATCTATGGACATGCCTACTCCATGCCTAGGGTTGACATGCATAAGTTTTATTCCTCGTTTATATCCTTGAGGTTTGTGAACAATATCATCATAAGGACAACATGCTTATCTAAGTAGTCGGCAAGTGAGAAATGACTTGATGACATGATCTTAACTCTGTTGGTTCCGGCCATTGGGATAATTTTGTTTTGAAAAAAAAATGCTCTTGCAAAGCTCCTCTTTGATATACCACTATCCTACCAAAGCCATATGATGCTTTTAGTTGAAAACCTTATACTCATAAGCTAATTGTTATTGCATTGAGCTTTGTCAAATTCTGTGACCCTTGTGAGAATTCTTTTCATCACTTTCATGGTCAAGATTCATGTGCACACCACCATTTCCCCCTTGCTATGCTTCTACAGTGAAAGTTAGCATTGTATCATTAATCCATTCCGTGAAAATAAGGCTCCATAAGCGTTGATCTCTCCCTCCTAGTTTTTGTTACACAAGAGACATGGCTATTAAAAAAAATATGGACACATGAAGGTCCAGTATCGAAAAAAACGAGTTGGACACATGAAGGTCCATGAAAAAATATAGAGATAGCCATGTTCTCAAAAGATTTTTATACTAGAGGGAGAATCATGCAAAAAGGAGTTCATAATCTGGATGGTGATAACTAGTATCCATTCCGGGGCTAGTGTCCACCTCATCATCAATCAACATTCATCATATATGTATGGTAATCTCTAGCACCCACTTTGGGCCTAGTATCCACCTTACCATACTCACCGTACCCATACATGTGCACATCTTGATCTGATTGTATGATTTCATTTTCTCTATGGATCCAGTTTTTGACTTTGCAATATATGTGATGCAAGTATGCCCTATCATTCATACCTACCCTGAGCTCCAAATATAGCCATTATTAGAAGTAGGGTGAAGAAAGGCAATCTAATGCCTTGGTAAGGACATATACACATTGAGCGATCCGAGAGAATCAAAGGAGGGCAGAGCAGTTCTTTTTCTTTAAAAATTATCATGAAAACCCAAGTGCTGACCAACAGGTGCTTAAGAGACTCGATTCGTGGTCATTCCTCTTATCAACTACCCAAGATGGCATTGTAGCCAATCCAAAGAGTTCACAAGAGCGAGGTATGACTTGGAATAACTCCTATGCTTGTTCTATATCTTTGGTTTAAACTCATGTGATCTCCCCTTTCGCTCGGGACGAGCAAAAGGCAAGTGTGGGGGAGTTGTTGATGGCTGTTAAGTACCTAAATTAGAGCCATCAATCCCTGCATTTTATCATAAGAACTAAGCATCCACACTAGAATAGGGGTTTAAACTGACAAATTCTACCAGTGGCTATGCTAAGTTGAATGCAGGAGTTTGGCATAAGAAATGAAGAGAAAAGACACCCTCATGATCCTAGCAAGTTGAGCTCAGCCAATGAGAGGCTGCATGCAAGCATCCCCTGGATACATGACATCACCAATCCAAGGAAGGAAGCCTCGGCAAATCAGAAGCCGCCATGCAGGCATCACATGGATCCAATGGCCCACCAGAGCGCCTAAACCGCCTCCAAACCACGTGGACACCGGGAACCGACCTCAGGACCCCACAGGGTAGCCACCACGCGAAAGCACACCCTGAGTGGGGCCCACAGGGGGTTGGCCAACACCACAGGTCGGCCGAACCAACCTTGTGGCGCCCACTCAGGGGCTTCCACGTGGTGCTCGGCCATTGGTCCTAGAGGTCATCCCCGGGGTGTTTGGGAGCTCTCACGCCGGTTGCACAGGCCTATAAATAGGAGGAGAGGGGGGCAAGAAGAGGGTGAAGCACACTTGAAGTCATTTCTCACCTTTGCCTCTTTCTCCCTCTCTCATTCTCTCTTGGTGGAGGTGAAACCTCATCCCACCATGAGTGTGTGTGTGTGGAGGATCTAGACTAGGTGGTGCTAGGTAGAGAGGAGTGTGTGGATGAGTAGAGGTGAGGTGGTGATGATCCGTTCATCACCCATCGTCCCCTTGTATCTCGTGAGCGATGTTGTTCTTCATTTATACTAAAGTGAGTATTTCATTATTTCCTATTTAGACTAAAGTGGTTCTCATGCATGAATGAGTTGTTCTTGAGTTCTTTGTTCGTTCATCATTTAGAGGCTCACGTTCTTCATAAACGTGCCTCCTCGATCTAGTTGACGAGAAAGTATTCATATTTTTGCGTTTGTTCATAAGTTAGAGGCTCGTGTTCTTCACGAACACGACCCTAGATCTTCTGTTATCATCGCATAAGTTTACATCTCGTTTGTATGATTGCCTGTCTATTAGAATATAGTGAGCTCATGCATATCTGATTTAGAACAAGTATCAATCATATCTCCTTGCGTGAATCGACTCAGTGACGGGTAAGGTCTAGCTCAACCTCGCGGGTTCGTCGCTCCGTATTTATACGGAGTGCTATAGTGTTTCTACGGGACGTCAGACGTAGCCGTGCTATAGTAGTAGTCGGCAGTGTAGATGTGGTGTCTAGACTGCTGGTTATCCTTCGAATGCCATGTATCCAATGGTTTGTCTTGGGGTAGGCCACGGTAGTGACAGCCGTTGGACCCTCTGAAATCCCCCACGTTCGGATACAGCGTGTAGGCGACCCTTTGCCGTGAACCAACTGTTATAGTCAGGAGGGGCCGGTGTCCGAAGCGAGATCTTATCCGAGCTTGTTCCTCTCTAGAATCGAGAACCTATAGGAGACTTCACATCACTCACCTACCTCAGCAGGGACTGTGTTCCCTTGGATAGTCACTCGTAGAGTCCCCCATACCGTGCCTTGGATTCGATACCCTTGGGAATACTCCTGAGGTGAAGTGCTACAACGGTGTATCCGTGCCCTTGCGGATTCGTTCGCACCCGTCAGTATACCCGGGTGATTCTTACACGCTCACGCTATCCCGACACCATAGTGGTGATGTTAAGAAATACCAACAGCGGGTCGCGGCCTGGAAAGGCCCGTTGGGGTTGCCTGTCGGTGGCGGAGGCAGTAGGTTGCCCTCTGTTGGTGGTCGATTTCCGTCAACCTAGCCACATGTTTACCTTCTATGTTGGTATTAATTTGTTATTCACACTAACGATCCTAACCCACATTATATGTCAAGTTCGCACTCATGCATGGTATTTGGAGTTTATTATTTACACAGGAATTAAGAGCCTAAATGAGGACTTCTGGGTAACGTTCATCAAGGGTTTACAAGGTGATCATGGACCCCGGGACAAGTCAAGATACAAGATGAACATGACTCCAAATGAACCAAGGACTAAAGCATGAAGCCGAGAAGTGCTGAGGACCTAGACGGAAGATGCGGGAGTTCATACGCCAAGCACCCTTATCTAAACCGCGAGGAAAATGACGTCAAGGACCCACATGCAACTCGGCAAAAAGTCAGGAAGTCGCAAGAAGCGTCTGGAAGAAAACCGGGGGCGAACCAGGGCGAAAACACCCTAGGTCGGTCGGCCTGGCCCGTTTTCGTACTAGTTCGCCGCCCCCTTTGACCTAGATTATCCTCGGGTTATTTATAGCCCCCGTGCCTCGAGCAACGCATCAAGCAATTCGCCATCCGCCGCCGAGGAGCAGAGAAGAGAGGGACACCCTTCCGGAGAGGAGAAGGTCGAGATGGTTGACTAGGGTTTCCCTAGCCGACGTGGGAACCTTGCATGGAAGACCACGTCGGAGTTCTAGAAGTTAGGATCAAGATAAGGGTAGGATCCCGGTGGTGATCTTGTCCATGTACTATACTTCATGTTGAATTTGTAAGGTTGAATCCGATTTCTAGCGATCAAGTGCTTTCTCTTCTACTTTGTCTTCACTTGGGTTTTCTTACTCTCCAATCTATTCCAGATAGATTGCATAGGATGTTCTTGTAGCCATGGTGGCTAGAGGTGCATACCTGACCTACCAAGCGTTTTCAACACGTTCCTCGTGAACATGCTCTTAGGTTCACCTACACAATAAGCGGGACATCATGACAGGATGTTGACCACGTGTACGGTAGGTGCCTTTGAGGGTTGGAACGGAAGCTAAGATTTAAAGAGGCTTTTAATGAGATTCATTTGCTTTATTCTTCTTGGTTTTGGAACTTCAACAAAAGACCTGATCCAATCTCTAGATTGGTTTTACCTTCCTCCTCTTTCTCTTGCTACCTCCGGTGTTTAGTAGATTAGATGTGTTTTCATGGCTCTTCCATAGATTAGATGCAAAAACCCTTCTCAAGATCAAAGTGTTTTCCGCTTATTAGATTGGACCTTGCGTTACACATTGTTCCACGGATTCGATACCTTGGGTTCGCGACTCAAGGGAAGAAGGGTCCCTTGACTACGACGAGGGATTTGTCCGCTTGCAAGTCCAAACGAACTTTGCAACGATAATCAACGTCAACAAGCCCCTTTTTCTGGCGCCGTTGCCGGGGAACAAGTAATCAAGATTCAATCTAGTATTGTGTTTGTGAATATTTTCAGTTTTTCTCTTGATTTTTCTTTTGCATCTCTTAATTTTGATCATCCTCAATAAAAAAATCAATCTAGGGTTTTGCTAAACCCTAGTTTTCTTTTAGTTCTTGTATAAATTTGGCTAACCCTAATGGGAGGTGGACGGCTACATCTCCAACAAAAAAAACATATATTTTGTGGATGGTCTAGAAAAATTTTGCAGGCAAAGGTGACGTGCAACACAAAATCTAAAAGCAGAGGCCGGACGTCGTCGGAATCTCCAAGAGAAACTCCACCTCCAAGATCAAAAGGAGATCAACCTCATCCTCCACTCATCCTAGGGAGATTGTTCCTCAAGACCGTCGGAGCAACAATCGACGATGGCAAGGGGGAGATCATGTGATGGCGAGAGGAGTGCATTCAAGTTAACCACGATTCAAGGTATGTAACATGGTCAATATAAAATACATTCTACCTCATCATTACATCGGAAGAGAGGAGCCAAAGGAGAATGAAGTGGAGACACAAAAGTTGTTGCATCCGTCAAGACCAAGAATCAACGCCCGCCTGTGAAGACCAAAAAGATGACTAAGCCGAAGAATAAACCTACACCAAGGCCAAGGATGGTGTAGAAGTGGGGTCCCTAAGATTGCAACCCCCACAAAGAGCATTGATCCGAAGTGAAGAAGAGAAGAAGTCTAGCTATAGACTATAAACGAAGCGCTTTGCGGGAGGCAACCCGTTCGTCGAGTCAAGAATAAGCTACCGGGAGGACAACCCGATCAAGAACAAAGCTACCGGGAGGGCAACCCGGAAGATTTCTGAATTTCAAGTAAGTGAGTCTTAGAATTTGCTACGCAAAACATTTTATTAACTCTTAAGTGGTTGAACAAGTTTCGGAGAACCTTTTATTTGCTCGGTCGTTTTATTTGGATTTTTCGATCTTAAACCAATGACATGAGCCATCCCATGATTTATTTGCCTCTTTTCGAGAAACTAGAACCAAAAATTCAGATTCTATCCAAGCCTTTCATCCTCTCCATGATGTTAAGGTTGGCTAGTTTTTCATGTTAAAAACACACGAGTAGAGCCTTGCTATGTTCCTTAATGGTTTTTAATCTTTGACGCATGGCCGGACTTGTGTGAACCTTGATTTTTGGTTTCTTTCAACTTGACATCCATCGGTTTCTCTAGAATTAGAATTTTCTAAGCCCCATTGAATTTATTTTTATTCAAAATCTCTCTCTCTCTCATGTTTGGCCAAAATTAGAACCTAAACCTATGCCCCCACGGTCAAGTCGGAGGAGCTTGCTATCAATTAATGAAAGCAATCGATCCCGGTGCAACCAAAATAAATTTTACAATTGTTTCGGATGCCTAAAATCTCCTCTAATGATATATTTGGACTCATCGCTAGCTCTGAGTTGATTTTTAAATTTTCAAAATTAGAGGAGAAATTAGCATCTAAACATGATTAAGGGGAAGTTTTTTTAGCTTGATTAACATATAGTGCTCCATGATGCATCTTGGGAAAGCATCAATCATTTGGCATCTTGGGCACATGCAAAGGACAAGCATGGGGGAAGCAAGGGCTTTGTTTTGCAGGAAATTATTGGAAGCACATGAGGCAAGGGAGCAAAGAAGTGACACAAAGCAAAATAATGGAGGTGGAACTCTAAATCACGCAAGCAAAGGAGTGGTTGTGAACGTTTGGGTGATGGAATCTCATGAGTCACGCGGTAAGTATTTTATCCATTTGTTAATTTGTGTTCTTGAGTTCATAGCCCATAAGTTGTAGGATCTTGTCATGTAATCGCCGATCCTTTTGTTTTCGATCTATTGTTCATGTTGATGATGCTTTGATGATTAAGGTTAGCTACCTTGCTTTTGGGGTTGCTCCTGTAGATCACGTCAACATATCTTGTCACACCTCAATAGATTGGCTTCACCATGATAGGCAGTTGCATGTTCAAGTATTCATAAACCCTTTGGGCAAACATCACTCCTATCTTGTGCACCTCACACTTCACCCTAACAATAATAAACTCCGCCCTCCATATTCTTTCTTTGTGTGTATTTCCACCGGCGAGAAACCCCCGGGGGAGTTGTTTGTGACTTTGTGCAGCAAGGAATGATGAGAGAGATCATGAACATCATCCTCGGAAGGGAGACACGATCATCATCATCGAAGGTCATCATCAAGCTCTTCGAGGAGGCACTCGCTCTCTGAGTCTCCCCGAAGCATGGAGGAAGACGTGGCACCACCAAGGAGTGGCACAGTGCCCCTTGGTGGCATAAGGAGTACACGAAGCTCGTCCATGCGGTACACTCAACTCGTTCATCCACTCTATCACCATACACTCTGAGGCATTCCAATGGATTTATCATGAAGACGGAGAAGGAGGAGGAGAGGCTTGTTCGTCTTGAGAGGAGGCTTGTGCAAATGTTGACTTCAATGACGCCCTCCAAGTGTAGGATTCTACTCGGATATCAAATCTTTAGCAACCTTAGATGGGTGCAATTCTTTAATGGAGTTGGTGTGACTACTCGCAAGGAGCTTGCCTTGGAAATTCTTGTATATTGGCACTGGTCATTAATGAAAGGGCGCCATGCCTGTCATTCCACCTTGAAGATAAAGAGCAACTAGTTCCTTATGGATATATTGGAGAACTACTCGGTTACAAGAAGGAAGCCCCGGAGTAAGTTGATGACCAAGAAAATATATTAGAAGAATTTTTGGGAATGATTTCAGGAGAAGATAACAAGGAACCCAAAATTTCTCCTTGTCAGGATTTCTTTGGGATTGAGTACATAAAGCAAGGAAAATTTATTAGTGGAGATGAGAGGAGAAGGTACAAGCTGACAAAGATTAATGTCCTCTTCCCAACATGAGGTTGAGATTGAATGAATACAAAATTGGTTAGAGGAAGGATTTCTTGTACCGGAAAAGAAGATTAAGAACAAGGTAAGTCAACATGTCAATTAAAATTTTAAGAATAATGTTTTTTGGAGATTTGTTTGTTCAAGCAATAGGTATTGGAAGCAATCACGATACCCCCGAAATCACAAGATCAAGCTCTTCAAAGTCTGTTCGCATCAAGTTTTGCACAGCCTCATGGGAAGAACAACAAGATATCTTTGGATATTTATAAGCCCCACGAAGTTACGCTTCTAATGAGTCAAGAATCAAATCGATCAGAGGTCCCTACAAGCGGATATGGCCGAATCACTGATGATTCACGTCCTGAAAATTCTGGACAGCAAGCAAAGCTGAAGTGAAACAGCCATAACTCCCTCATTTGGACTCCGATTAAGATGGATGAGTACCCGTTGGAAAGGTAATTTTATAAATTTTTCAATAGAATCATATTTTGGTATATATTCTGTTATGTATACAGGGGGGAAATCTAAAGAAGAGCCAGCTGCAATATGATGGGAACAAGATGGCGAAGGTGAGGACGACAACAACGAAGAGGAGCTTAGGGAATGCTTCCATTAGACCACTCATGAAGAAATTCAGAGGCTTGGAACAAAACAAAGACCCCCTGGAGCATTGGCAAATGAAGACATGAGTTGGCGGCATCCGACGCAAGGAGATGTTTGAAGAAGACCATAATGGACTACACACATAAGACAACATCAAGGGCGCGGATATTTTTGGGCTCTCACATGAAGGATCATGGAACTACATGAAGACATTTAAGACATGTGTAAGCCCGGCAAATAAAGGAAAAATTGTGGGAGAAGGATCATCCTCCGCGGCCCAAGACGAAGGAGAGGCTGCACATCAAGATAATGAACAACCACATGGAGGGATTCCGATGCCATCACCATATGGAGGAAGTATGCCAATGCAAGCATGGGGAGTGGGGCAGCCACGCCACCACATCCTCCATCATACATGGTTCCTAACGAAGTTTTCATGGCGTCCCATCCAAACTAATGCAAGTCAAATGGAAGAAGGGACCGCAAACATTGCCTATCAAATTGGTCACCTTCACATATCACCGCCGGAATAATTTCAAGAGTACCGGCGCAACCATGCTACAAGCAAAGATCATCAACCACCGTAAGATGAAGAATGAAGGAGGAGGAATAAAAAGAAATAATAATGCTTTTGAAGAGGCTGCAAAAAAAAACAAACCTTAGTTGAAGATACCATGCTTTTGTTGATGTTGAAGGAGGCATGCTTTTGTTGATGTGCATGGTCAGATAGCATGACCATTGTAAAAATGTGACGGGCAACTTAAGGCCTAGCTAGATGGATAAGTTAACTGTTTGTAATAATTATGTATATCTGTGTGGATCTTTGTGGACAAGTAATCTTTATCTATATATGTGGACAAGTTATCTTTATCTATATTATGTCTGTTTTGTCTCAAAACATTTTTTTGTTGATTATGCCTGTATGTCGAAATGGGAGCACTGAGAGATCAAGCTGACCTGTTAATCAAGACAGATACAAAGGAGACTACGCGGGATGGTTATTCCGCGTCGCATTTGCCCCTCCAAACCGACGAGGAGGAGCTGGCCCCACGCGCCGCCCCCGTGCATTGGAGACGAGGTTTGGCTTATCCACGTATCCTTTGTTCCCAATGTTTGACCAAAAGCCACTCTCCCCTGCCACTAGATCTGCCATTCTGCCTTCCTTCTCAAACCTTCTGCCTTCCTCGTCTCCATCACCTTCTCTCCCCTTCTCCTTCCTCGTCTCCGTCGCAGAGATGGCCGGCAGAAAGCAGTGGTTCCGCCGCCGCGACTCAAGAGGGAGGTTCTGCAGCGAGAAGGAGAAGGCCCCGCCCGCCGCCCCCGCCAAGAGAGTGAGGTTCCGCAGCGAAGAGGTCAGTTCTTCGTCGGCCAGGGGGAGGAGGCCGTACACGCGCGAAAGTGCCAAGGGGGTGCACTCCGGCGACGCCCGGCAGGCAGAGGCCGAGCCTTCCTCGAGTTTGGTATGCTTGAAGTTAGATTTATGCTTGAAATTGAATTCCTGGTACTCATCATATGCTGCTCACAAAAATGTTGAACTCATCCTGTATACTGCTTCAATTTCTGAATCTTCATGCTCAGCGACTTTTATTAACTGAACATCCAGTGCCTTCACTGATCAATGGTTCCAATGCATCAATTTTCCACTGTTTTAGGAAGTTGTTGTACCAGCACATGACATTGTCAGGATCTGGACAGAAATCGACAGGCTCAAGAAAACCTTAGACTACATCTGCACATTCCTAAACAGGATGGAAAGAATGAAGAAGGATGACATTGGTAAAGAGAAGCAGCAGGCAAGTTCTGAACCTAGTTATAGCTAAACAACTTTCTTGTTTGACCGGTTACAACTTTATGATATTAAACTTGGCAATCTAATTGTGAAGCTTGCTTCAATTTGCCTTTGTTTTAGAAATGTGTTGTTACTCAGGAGGAAAATTATTAACCTTTCGAGTAGAAGTTTTGTTATGCTTGAAATTTAATGCATGGTACTCATCATATGCTGCTCACAAAATTGTTGAACTTATTCTATATACTACTTCAATTTCTGAATCTCCATGCTACATCGACTTTTATTAACTGAACATCTAGTGCCTTTGTTTTAGGGAGGTGCTGTAGCTTGGGAGGACATTGACATGATCTGGAAACAAATCCACAGGATCAACCAAGCTCTGAACCCAGTTACAGCTAAACAACTTTCTTGTTTGACCAGTTACATCTTTCATGATATTAAACTTGGCAATCTAATTATGAAACTTGCATCAATTTGCCTTTGTTGTAGAAATGTGTTGTTACTCGGGAGGATCTTCACTGCATCTGGAAAGTGCTCGACAAGGTGGATAGAAGGATGGATGACAAGGCTGTGGACGACATAAGTCTCCTAGCAAATGGTCAGAAAATACTAGAATCTGAGGTGGAGAAGCTTAAAGGCGCACAGAAGATGAAGGATATTGAAGTTGCCGAAGCTGCAAAGATGAATGCTGAGCTGCAGGAAAGACTTGTAAAACTAGAGGCAAAGATAGCTGAACTTGAGGCTGTAGCACAAAAGAAGCCATCTAACTAGTGCCCCTGCTGACGCACGTCAGATGTGATCATGTGAATATGTTTGTTCTCAACATTATGCATGTCATATGTGAACATGTGATGCTATATATGCATCTTAAATATGTAGAATATGCTCTTATGACTACTATCTATGTGTACGTGTGGTTTTGCATCTTATTAAGAGACATGATTATATGTTTGTAATATCTAATATTTGCTATGATGACATAGTCAAATATTTGACGGCAGTGAGAGTGGTAATGGACTTCAATTATTGAGCTCCGAGTCTAGTAACAGGCGTCAAATTGTCATCAGTAACGGACTTAAAGAGCCCGTTACCGATATGGCAGTGATTGGTAACGGACTTAAAGAGCCCGTTACCGATAGGGCAGTGATCGGTAACGGACTCAAAGGGCTCGCTACCGATAGGTTTAACTTTCGTAACGGCCGTATTTTAACGTCCGTTACAAAGAATAACTGTAACGGGCGTTTAAGAAGCCCGTTACTGGAAGTCCACATTGGTAACGGGCGGTGTGTTGGCCACGTCGGGGTGGAGCCTGCCACGCTTATGCGTAACGGGTGCCAAACAATAACCGTTACAGATGTGGTCCATGTAACGGGTGTTAAGGGCCCGTTACAAATGCTGCGTGACCTATTTGAGGTTTTCACGTAGTGTTCGGTTCGATTTTCCCTCTTTCCTTTTCTTTATTTTCAGCTTTTATGCAAGTGTATATATGCGTAGCATTTTCTATTTTTATTTATTTTCAGCATGTGTGTTAGTAGTAGTGTTTGCTTTAAATCAACATGAATAAAGTTTGCCACCATGATTATCACCTTCAGTGAGGATAATAAGTTGATGCCATGTTGATATATGATGAAAGTTGCCGCTTTGTTCATCCTATGCTTGTTTTATGCATGATTAAGCTAGTGCTCTCTATAAATGCAAATCTGAAATTTAATTAAATGCTAGCATAATCTTGTGTGGAGGTTATGATAACTCAAGTCCCATAGTTCTTTTTCATTGCTCTCAATTTTGAATGAATCAAAGAACCTTTTTATTCTCAAAAAGTTATGCTAATCTTGTCATGAGTACCGCTTGCATTTTGCTGTACCCATCCAAAGCCCAAACTTACTTGAGTGCAAAACATTAGTATATACAAGATTTATTTTTAGGTGCATTGATTCAAGGCCTGATTTGTCTAGCCCGAGACTAAGAAGCTGGTCATTCCGTTTTTGCGTATCATTCTTTATGCTAGCCTCTTCTATCCGTGCATTGTGAGTTTCCACATTGAGAATTTCGCAAACCTCGCCGGATATCCAACCAAAACCCAAATATATCATTTTTGTGTTCGCCTCCTTGACCACAACCCAATATATGAGTATGGATGAATATTTTGAGGAAGATTACAAGGAATGTACTTCAAGTGAGAAAGGGAGACTTCCAAAAGGATCTCTAGAAGATTTTTCGAGTGTCTCTCTCTAAGAAAATATGAGAGCTTCAATTCCCACCTAGGCACATTTATCACCTCTTTTGCCCGAGGATGAGCAAACGTCTAAGCATGGGGGGTTTGCTAAGGAAGTGCTAGTATAGTCTAGAGTTCAAGGGGAGCAAATAAAAAAAAGAAAAAAGAAAAAAAAGAAAGAGAAAAAGTATGATGAAAGAAAAAAAATGATAAAGAAGAAAAAGTATGAAGAGAAAAAGAAAGAAAAAAGAAAGAAAGAAAAAAATAAAATAAAGCTCCCTTTCGGAGAGGAGAGGGTCGAGATGGTTGACTAGGGTTTCCCTAGCCGACGTGGGAACCTTGCATGGAAGACCACGTCGGAGTTCTAGAAGTTAGGATCAAGATCAAGGTAGGATCTCGGTGGTGATCTTGTCCATGTACTATACTTCATGTTAAATTTGCAAGATTGAATCCGATTTCTAGCGATCAAGTGCTTTCTCTTCTACTTTGTCTTTGCTTGGGTTTTCTTATTCTCCAATCTATTCCGGATAGATTGCATAGGATGTTCTTGTAGCCATGGTGGCTAGAGGTCCATACCTGACCTACCGAGTGTTTTCAACATGTTCCTCGTGAACGTGCTCTTAGGTTCACCTACACAATAAGCGGCACATCATGACAGGATGTTGATCACGTGTACGGTAGGTGCCTTTGAGGGTTGGAACGGAAGCCAAGATTTAAAGAGGCTTTTAATGAGATTCGTTTGCTTTATTCTTCTTGGTTTTGGAACTTCAACAAAAGACCCGATCCAATCTCTAGATTGGTTTTACCTTCCTTGTCTTTCTCTTGCTACCTCCGGTGTTTAGTAGATTAGATGTGTTTTCATGGCTCTTCCATAGATTAGATGCAAAAACCCTTCTCAAGATCAAAGTGTTTTCCGCTTATTAGATTGGATCTTGCGTTACACATTGTTCCACGGATTCGATACCTTGGGTTCGCCACTCAAGGGAAGAAGGGTCCCTTGACTACAACGAGGGATTTGTCCACTTGCAAGTCCAAACGAACTTTGCAATGATAATCGACCGTCAACACCCTTGTCGCGAGGAGGTTGAGGAGGTGGGTCGCTGCGAGAGGTCTCGCGGCGATCGTCACGTCGGTTTTCGCGGTCGTCGTGCCGGTCCCGTTGGTTGTCACGGTGGTAGTTGTGCTGTAGCGGCGGTTGTCGCGGTGACCACCGTCGTTCCTAGGTTGCTTGGGTCCACGGGGTACTGAAGGCCCTCTTGAACTGGGAGCACTCACGAAGAGTGTGGGTGGCTCCCTCATGGAACCCGCAGAGGCTGTCGAGCGCCGCGTCAAACTCCTCCTGGTTGAAGGTCGAAGCCCGACGTCCGTCGGCTGCTAGGACCTCAGAAGATCACTTGCGGAGCTTGGACACGGGGTCCGCTGCGGCGCCTAATGAGCCAGGGGCGTCAGCGTCGAACTGGTTCTGCAGCGCCTCCTCTGTGTCCATCAGCTTGTTGACGACGTTCATAAGCTCCTTGACGGTGGTGGCCCCAGATTTATGGATCTTCTCAAAGAGCTTGCGATCTTTGATACCCTTCTTGTAGCTTTCGACGATCTGATTGTCTCTGACGCCAACGCACTCATTGCGGTTCTCGAAGAACCAGTGGTTGTAGTCACGGAGCTACTCCTTGGGCTTCATGACGACCTTCCCGAGGTTGAAGGCGCTTCCAGGCCGATCGTAGGTCCCCTGGAAGTTGGAGGTGAAGGCCTGGGATAGGTCAGCCCAGGTCTTGATGCTGCCAGGCTCGAGGCTGTTGAGCCATAGCGAGGGGGCCTTGCCCATGACCAGCGGAAAGTAGGCCGCCATGTGGTCGAAGCTACCACCGGCCGCCTTGACGGCGACGTAGTAGGTCGACAGCCAGATGTTGGGATCTGAGCACCCATCGTACTCCTTGATGTTGGGCTTGAAGTTCTCGGGGTAGTCCACCATCCTGAGACGGGGAGCCAGCGCTGGGAAGGCGGTGACAGCTAGGTCGTCACCGGTTGTTCTGGTCGGAGCAGCTTCTCTGGGCGTAGAGTGGATGCTGCGCTCCGGGATGACGACTTGGGAGTGCGGCTGCCGATCCCGGTTGCCCTGGAGAAGCGCTGGGTCGCCATGCTCGGCGTCGTAGAGAGCACGCCGTTTGTTCTTGATGTCGTGGCGGTCACGCAGCTCGCGCTCCATGATGCAGTGGACGGCACCAGGTTGGCCGTATTCACGATCGTACTTCGCACAGTGGCGAAGTTCTCACTCCTCACGCTCGCGGTGGTGCTGGTCGACGTAGTCGTGCACCTCGCGAGCGCGCTTGTTGGTGTCGAGGTTGACGCGAAGGTCGCCGGCAGCAGCAGGCTGCTGGGCGGGTTGCTCGGGGTTGTGCTGGGAAGGCGGTGACAGCTAGGTCGTCACCGGTTGTTCTGGTCGGAGCAGCTTCTCTGGGCGCAGAGTGGACGCTGCGCTCCGGGATGACGACCTGGGAGCGCGGCTGCCGATCCCGGTTGCCCTGGAGAAGCGCTGGGTCGCCATGCTCGGCGTCGTAGAGAGCACGCCGTTTGTTCTCGATGTCATGGTGGTCGCGTAGCTCGTGCTCCATGATGCAGTGGACGGCACCAGGTTGGCCGTATTCGCGATCGTACTCCGCACGGTGGCGAAGTTCTCGCTCCTCACGCTCGCGGTGGCGCTGGTCGACATAGCCGCGCACGTCGCGAGCGCGCCTGTTGGCGTCGAGGTTGACGCGAAGGTCGCCGGCAGCAGCAGGCTGCTGGGTGGGTTGCTCGGGGTAGTGCTGGGCGACCTCTTCCTGAACGGGGGAGAGGTGGGAGCGCTGAGGTCGATGAGATCGACTGCGTGAGTGGCGCGTCAATGAAGACGTGGTGGCCTTAGAGGTCACGCTCTTTTCCTCCACCAAGACGTTGGCGACACGGAGGTACGTGATGGCCTGCTCAGCTTCATGCGTCAGCGGAGCTTGCTGGAGTCGTGTGATGGCCGCACCCAGGTTAGCCTGGGGGCTGTTGAACGTCGGGATCCCAGCTTCCTCGAACTCCATGCGCAGGTCCCGTGCACAGGGGAGGGGCGCACAGCGTTGTTCCTCCGCACGCCTCTGGGTAGGCAGGGTGTTGCCTTGGATGCGGGCTGCTTCCTCAGAGTTGGTCGAGCCCACACGGGGTGGCTCGTTCTCGGAGACCACGAGCACTTGATAGAAGATGATGCCCGAGTCGTTGGGGGAGACGCGGACATGGACTTTCTGGAACTCTCCGCAGTCCGGAGACTGGGTAGGTCGTTTGACAAGGCGGGGGAGCTCTTGGTCGATTTTCTTCCGCAGGCGGCACCCACGGAGGGTGTGCTTCGCACCCTTGTGATAGGTGCAATGCACGTCGAGAGGGTCGCGCCGGGTGTGAGGTGCAGGCCTTGGGTCGCCGGATGGCCTCCGACTAGATTGGATCTGGGAGGGCGTGGAGAGCTGGCTAAGACGAAGGCCAGGCGCAGACTTCAGGCCGAAGGGGAACGTATCGTGACGTAGCGCTGTCTGCGCCGAGCGCTGAGCTCGTTCGCAGATCTCCAAGGTTTCCTTGATCATGCCGATGACGTTCTCCATACCCTGAACAAGGTCATAGGGTCTGGGCGGGTGGATCTCCAATACTAGATCGGAAACAGGGGTGGCGACAGGCATTGTCACGATCTGCTCCGTGGTCGCTGGAGAAGCTACTGCTGCCATAGCAGGAGAGGTCGCCGTGAAGGATCCGAAGCAGATCTCCACAGGGTTGGCGAGGATGGCCGCCATGCTCGCCGGGAAGACAACACTAGATCGGGCCACCATGCTGCACAGCGAGTTCCCGATCGCCCCTACCAGGCGCGCTAACTGTCATGGGGTGAGACCTGGACATATCCGCTAGGGGGTTACCCTAGAGGTTTGCAGGTTAATGGAGGATCGGGACCTAAGAGCGTAGGTGGTAGTCCACGTGGTGAACTCGGAACTAGGCGAGTATGGCGAAGAACACGGGGAGACAAAGGGTTTAGACTGGTTCAGGCCTCCGGAGAGTAAAACCCTACGTCCAGTTGTGGTGGATTATGCGAGAGGATGAAGATGATCTTGAATGGAGCCCTAGGCCGCCTTATATGTGGGGACGGGCTAGGGTTTCCATCCAAGGTCGGTTGACCTGTGTCCAGGTCGGTTACAATCTGGGAAGATATACTTCCGGATTACAAGGAGTATCCCACGATACTCGGGCCTACAGGCGGCGCGCCGCACCCTAAGTCTCGACTTGCACGCCAAGCATCACAGATCTTCCGGGATCTTGATAAGGTCGTCCGGGGTCGTCGGAGTTGCGGATAAGGTCGCTGGGCCCACTTTGCAGGTCGGCAGGGCTTCTAGAAGGTCGGGTCCACTTGTCAGGGACCCCTGGGACCCTAGCCGGTGGGAACCCATGGGTACCCATGTCTCTCAAGTAGAGTGACAACAACACAAGGGGGGAGCAAGGCTCACCACGGCAGTCGGCGTCGACAGGGCGGGGGAGCTGACGTCGGAGCCGGAGGAGGCCGCCATGCGGATCGGCAGCAGGTGGGTCGTGGAGTGCGCGAGCGGGGGCGGGAGCGCGTCGCGGCGGAGGATCAGACATAAAGGACATTGTAGCAATTGGCAGACAAAACCCAGTCTTACAGTCACTTGCTACGATTAACCAAATCAATAATCGTGTGCAACCAATGGGAACAACTACCGGGAATCCCAACGAAATCAAGCAACGCCAGGTTGATTCAGAGATGGGATTTTTCTGCCCATGAACGAATTGGACCAGTACCCAAACGAAATCCAAAATTTTTGGCCAAACGGAAACACCCAAGCGTGGATCTAACAAAAAACCAATGCGAAGGTAGTTTTGAGCGCAGCAGGATGGAATTCGCGAGGAGGATGGCTCAGAAACTAAACTCGGATCAAGAAGCAGTCAAAGGATACTGAATAGGCACCGCTCCCACCAATCGAGCATGTAGAGGCCCATGGTGACGTCCGCGGGGAGGACAGGCGCGCAGCGTGGTGGAGGAGCGGGCGGGATCTGAGGAGGGAGAGGAGCATGGTGGTGGAGGAGGAGGTGCTGGGTGCGGCTCGGCTTTAGTAGCCGGAGGGGAGCGCACGGGGCAGGGGGGTTGGTGGCGCGGTAGGGTGGGGAGCCAGGGAGAGCGAGGGCAATGGCGACTCGGGGAGGCCGGCGGGAGGAAGGGAGGTCGGGGCGGCGGTGCGGGGCGAGAAAGGAGCACGACGAGGGGCGAGAGAGGGTAGGGTTTGGACGCAGGGGTTTCTCTGTAATTTCTGAATCCGCAGAGGTTTTTTTACAAAACGATCAGCGGGAGTGCGGGAGCGAGCGCTGCGCGCCACACGTCCCATTTCTCCCGTGAAGTGCGGGCGTGGGAGCAAATGGCAGTAGGTTTTAATAACTCTGATATTTGTGTATAGTCTGCAGCTGCAGTACTTGTATTCTGTTATTTCAGTGGGATCAAACTTAAAGAGTTTTTTATGTGCTGTAATATCCCCCCTTATCTTAGTCTATATAAAGATACAACTGGTAACGGGTAAGTGTTATTCTCGCTCTGAATATTGCAGATGTTTTGCACATTTGGTTGAGAGCTAGGAACTAGGTTTGCTATATGTTCTTGCCTATATATATTATAAGATTAATCTTGTCACATTTTGTAGTAAGAATATATATGACCACCTATCCTTAGACAAATTAAGTTAGGAATAAAAAATTAAGTCGGTAACACCTAGGTAAGGTGACTAAAAAGTTAGACAAATTACATTAAGTATATGGCTGTCTAATAAGGTTAGTCGTGACAACCCTAGGCTCCAATATAAGGAACTGAGCAAGCCCTTGATAAATTACTTGTTAGAATAGTAATATTAGAAAAGAAGCCATGAATCACATTTTCAGTCATGATTAATAAAAGGGGAAGACCATTTTTTAAATATGGGCACCTTATATTTAAATTATGAGAACAATATTTTCTCAGGAGAAGGCAGTGGTGCCTGTGTGTACTGTGTATACTCGATCGGGGTAGAGGAAGCCGACAGCGGAGGCTTTTTTTACATATTTGCCATTCTTACGAATGACGCTAGCTCGAAAGTCATTCTTAGAATGGCTCCTACATATTTGCCATTCTTGTTTGAGAACTCATTCAAATTTGTCCTTTTTACTGTGTGGCACCCCAGCGTGTACATTTTTGTTGACGTGGCACCCAGCTCACTCGTGCCAACGTGGATTGGAATGCGAAATGACCAAAATATCCATGTTATCTTCTTCCTTTCCTCAATTTTTTCTCCCTGCCCCTGCCATGGTGGCCTGCCTCCGTCCAGGGAGGGCGCTGGCCACGGGAGGCGACGACGGCGGCCCGGCCACGACACTCGGCAACCTCGGGAGCCACGACAGCCTGCTTTCAGTCGTGGGGGTGCCGGCCGCGGGGGCCGTGACGTGCGCAGGCCATGGATAGGGGGCCGCTGGCAATTGGGAGGCGGCGCCGGCCATGGGGAGGCAGAAGACCGGCCACTGGGAGGGCGCGCCGGCCGTGGAGAGGCGGCAGACCGGCCATGGGGAGGCGGCAGACCGACCACCGGGAGGGCGCACCGGCCATGGGGATGCGGCGCCAGCCATGTGGAGGGCGCACGCAGCCACATAAGATGGGGCGGCGGCCATGGAGGTGCTTGAGGATGGAGGTGATTGAGGTTGAAGATGATGCTTACATGTGGGTCCCACTTGTCAGTGGTGGAGGACTGGCTCAGGTCAAGGTGAAAGGAGTTGTAGGGAGGGGCACAAACGGAATTTCACGCAGAGGTGCATACTTGGCATGCCACATCAGCAAAAAGAGCAATTTAGAATGCGTTCTCAAATAAGAATAGCAAATCTGTAGGTGCCATCCTAAGAGTGACTTTCGAGTTAGCGCCATTCGTTATAATGGCAAATTCATAAATCGCCCCGACAGCGGTGGTGACGGAGTATGGATAAGGATCAGTATTATTTTTAACAAAATATATAGCACAGTACTCCCTCCGTGTTTAGACTTTTTCAAAATAAAATCTTTTCAACTTTGACTATGAATAGAGAAATAATAATTATGAAGACTAATAACATAAAAATAATATTTCTAGATTTATGGTGAAATCAACTATTATAATACATAACTTTTCTATTTAGAATAAATTATTTTTAGAGATATTGTTGGTTAGAGTTAAAATATTTTATTTTGAAAAAAACGTAACTATATTTTAGGATAGAGGAAGTATTAGATAAGGTTAGAAACCAAGGACAGCATAGTCAAAAGTGAAGGGCGACATCCATGCTCGTCACTTGGGCGAACTGAAAAGTAATAGGTCGAGTGTTTTCTGATGGGTCATGCTATGGGCTCTAAATTCTCATGGTAGAGCCCCGACCAATGTTTTGGTATTCGAAATGCTAAATATTTTTGGATGTCACTGAGATAGGTGAATCTAGAAAATTTTCAATCCGGGTTCGGTTGTTTGACTTGTCAAAGAAATCATTTTTTATTTGAAATTTGCTAGAGTTAGATGGATATTTAGGAGTTGAACACTCCCAGATAAGATATACTGAAATACAACTAGAAAGATACAATGAGGAGAAAGGTGGAAGATGGCGAAAATATATTATTTCTGCGTTGGGACGTAGCCATTACAAAGTGAAGTGAGAGAGGCAAAAGAGAGCAATATAACTAAATTTTTTTATATCTTTATAGCTAGGAGGCTACATGGGCTGGTACGAATCTTAATGACGGTAGAGAAACTCAACTTTGGTGATTTTCTTTTTACCATTTCGGTTTGTTTCCATCCTCACCGAGATGGGCAGGGACGGATCCAGCGGTGGGGCGGGCGGGGCTTGAGCCCCCCTACCGCTGGAAATCTAATGGAGTCCCCCTTAAACTTCCATACAAATTTGAGGAAGAATAATGAGGAAAGGAGGGGCTAAAGGAAGAAGAAGGAGAAGAAAGCCCCCCTAAATTTATTTCTAGATCCGTCACTGGAGATGGGTGAATTTCGGTCGTCATTTTGGACGAGTCTCGTAACGACTTTCACGTTAGTTGCTCAATCCCTTACTTGTTTGGACCCTGAGGCCTAGGTCCGAGAGCTGGAGGCCTTAGCAGTGACTAGACTATCATCATCTTCTACAAACCCATTATCAGTGACTACCATTGAAAAGAGACCATCTAAGTACTCCCTCGGTTCCAAATGATAATTCATTTGACTTTTTTAACATTAAGTTTGACCGTTTATCTTATAGTCAAATATAAGTTACTTTTGAAAAACTTTTATCAATAAAACAAACTAAACAAAATGATATTTTGCAAATTTTTTAAGTACGACAAATAATCAATTTTAAGATAAAAATCAAATGAATTATAATTTAAAATGGACGAAGTGCATGGGCCGGCTGCAAATGGACAACAGCTTACAGACCCCACCAACTGTACGCCGAAGAAAAACAGTACAACAGCTTGAAAGGTTAACAACAGATAGAACCCCGCCTGATGAAAGGTTAACAGTAAAAACTTAGCCTAGCGTTTTCACATAAAAATCAACCACAGCTTGCAGTATAATCTTCACTACTAGGGAAAGCGTCTTTTGTACCGGTTGGTAACCCTCTTTAGTACCGATTTTCAAACCGGTATTATTCAATCGGTACTAATGTGAAGTCACATTAGTACCGGTTTGGAAAACTGGTACCAATGTGCACATTAGTAACGGGTGGAGGATAGGCCCGGTACTAATGTGGTGTGCCCCCGTACGCCTGTTTCCTCTCTCCTTTTCTTTTCCTCCTCAATTTCTTCTAAATTTCATCACAATACACATTCACAAGATTCAACTCCAGCACAACAACAAATTTCTCCTCAAGATTCCCTCACAAATTTCATATTCACAAGAACTATACAAATTCACAAACATATACATGGATCATAGATTCACAGATTCATACACAACTACACAGATTCAAAAAAATAAAACACGATTCACAAACACAGATTCAATCTACACAGGAAGGCCAAGAACAAGAACATCACAAAGGCCGAGAACAAGAACCCGGGCTGGACCAGAGCGCGCGTCGGCCAGGAGCAATGTCCGCCGCGCCCGCCGGCCAGGCCGCACCGAGCCAGCCGCGCGCCGCCCCGGAGCGCCGCTGGCCAGACCGTGCCAACCGCGCCCGCCGACTTGGCCAGGCCGCGCGCCAGCCACACCCGCCGCGCTGGCCGTCCCACCGTGCCCGTCGCACCCGCCGAAATGGCCAGGCCGCGCGCCCGCTGCACCCACCGCGCCCGCCGCGCCCGCCAGGCCGCACCGCCGTGCCGGCCACCGCGGTCGTCTCTTCCGCCACTAGGAGCTTGAGGGCAGCGCCGCCGGAAGCTCGGCCCCTCCTGCAGGCAAGAGAGAAGACAGAGGATGAGAAAAATGAATAAGGAAAGAAAGAGATGGGAGAAGAGAATGAGAGAGAGATGCGGTGGGAGATGAGGAGAAAGAAAATTAAAGGGAGGGACAGAGAGATCCAGCTGGATCGGCGGGGAGGTCAAACTAGGTACACGTGCGCGGTAGAGTGGAGGTGGGCATTAGTACCGGAGGTTTCTTTGACCCGGTACTAATGCACCACCTTCAATATCGGGTGTTGGATACACCCGGTACTAATGTGCCGGCCTCACATTGTTACCGGTCCGTATTACACACCGGTACTAATGTGCCACATTAATACCAGTGCGTAATACAAATCAGTACTAATATGGGTCACGGGAGGACTCCGCAGGGCTCTTCCTTCGCACAGTACATTAGTACTGGGCGCCAAAATACCCGGTACAAATGTGTTTTTCCCCTGGGATGGATAGTTGATTCCCTAGTAGTGCTTGGACCACAGCTAGCTCCTTAGTTTGATGAGATTATTTCCTATTTGACACTGAAAAAGTAGCCACTGAATTGAAGCACATGGAGGAACATGGAGGACGCCAATCATCCTCAGCAGTTCAGGAGGGTCGCCTAATTTGGAGCAGGTACTGGAAGATGTCGTTACCACACAAAGTCCTGATCTTTGGATGGAAAGTGATGAATAATGGACTAGCTACAAAGGTGAACAAAATAAGACGTACAATCATTACAGATGGCACGTGTGAGATTTGTGGACAAGAGGATTAGTTCGTGATAAGGTTTAATTTGCTCGGCCTCGCCGACCCGTGTGTGGTGGAGAGGCTGGCGAGGCGAGCTTCTTCTCCCTCCCTCGCGTCGCTCTCCCAGGAGGGCGACCCGAGGGCCCCCGAGCGCACCGCCTAACCTCTCGCCGCCGCTGCTTCTATAGATGTCCAAACGGCCCGCGACCCGGTGGCCCACCCGGAAGCACGGGTTTTTGGCCCGGCCCAAGCCCGGCCCGGCCCGGCCAGCGGCGTGCCCGGGCTGGCACGGCCCGACCAGCGTGCCCGTGCATGGGCCGCCACCCCAGCACACCGGGCGGCCCGGCACGGCACGGCGGAAATAGGCAGGCTCGGCTAAGGCCCGCTGGCATTTTCCAATGGTCGGGAGGGCATCGGCCCACCGCGGCCTGCCGGCCTGCCAACGGTCGGGAGCGGGGAGAGCACGTCGTATATAAGCCCCCCGGCCCCCGCTCCCTCAACCCTAACCCTAATCCCTAATTCCCCATCCCCCTCCCCCCGCAGCCGCAGCCTTCTCGACTTCTCGCTGAGATCTCCGCCGGCCGCCGCTGCCCTTCTCGCCGTTCCACCGCTTCCTCTCCATCTCCGGTGAGTAGATCAGCAGATGTAGGCCTCGCCTTACCGCCTCGACGCCTCGGCTCCTCCTCGTCGTCTTCCCTCAACTTCGACCGACCCTCCTCTATCCTCCACCTCCAGACTCCACTCCAGTTCGCCGGTTGGTCGTCAACTCGTCGTTTTCGCCGTCTCGCCGTCGGCTCCGGGCTCTGGCTACGCAGGTAGCGTCGCTCCAAAACCCTAACCCTAGATCTAGATCTGCACTCGTGGTCTCGTGCTACTGCTAACCTAGCCTCCTCTCCTCCTTCTTCTTGCAGGTCTCGTGCTGATGCAGTGATGTTGCACGTCCACGGGGCCGCGCGTCGTTGAGGAACGGAGCCGCGGAGGCGGCCAGGCGGGTTGCAGCCAGCAGCTTGAGCTCGTCGTGATGGCCGACATGGACTCCTACACCATCAACGATGACCTCAAGGCCTGTGGGCTCCCTGGCGACGACGAGGACGACCTGGCATCCGGCGGTGAGACATTGTTTGGCAGCGGTGCTGCTCCGATCAATGTTGATGGCGGTGATGATGCCGGTGCTGATGGAGGTGCAGGTGCTGGTCCTCCTCCTCCTCCTGAGCTACCTGTGATGCCTTCCTGCCAATCCGTCAACACTGGTGGGGTGAAGCGTGCTCGGTCTCCAGCATGGAACGACTTTGATGAGATCTTCGACACCTTGCCAACCGGCAAGAAGGTAAGAATCGCTGCCAAGTGCAAACATTGTAGGCATGTTCTTCTTGGTCGTTCTTCTGCTGGTACTGGTCACTTGCTCAGGCACCAGAAGGTGTGTGTTGCTAAAACTAAGCATGCTGCTCTTGTTCAGTCTCGTATAGCATTCAGTGTTGATGGTTCTTTTCATACTTGGGAGTATAAGCCTGATGTTGCTCGTAAAGAACTCTGTCGTTTAATTGCTAGACTTGATTCTCCTCTCGGTTTTGGTTTTGAAAATGCATTTGAGGAGTACATTCAGCGTGCTCACAATCCTCGTTTTACTAGTGTATCTAGGCAAACAACAACTAGAGATATAGAGAAGTATTTCCTTGGTCGTCGATCTGATCTGATTGAATCATTCAAGTATGTTTCATCTGTTTGTCTGACATCTGATATTTGGTCTGGCAATGCTAAGGAAGACTATCTTAGTATGGTTGTTCATTATGTATCTGCTGATTGGGAGTTAGAGAAGAGAGTTATTGGTCTTAGACTCATTGATTGTTCACATAGTGGTGTTAACATTGCTGAGCGTGTTGATTCTGTTGTTACTGAGTTTGGTTTGAAGGATAAAGTTTTCTCTGTCACTCTTGATAATGCTTCTTCAAATGCTTCTGCCATGTCAAAACTTATACCTAAATTTATTGGTTACCTTGGTCCTGATCCTGATCAACTTGACAAATTGCGTGGTCTCTTGCACCAGCGATGTGCATGTCACATTATAAATCTCATTGTCAAGTCTGGTTTGATAAGGATCAAGGTTTATCTTGAGGCTTTTAGAACTGCAATTTCTTATTTGAACTCCTCTAACCAACGCATTGTTGAGTTTCATAACTTTTGCCTTGTTAAGGGGGTTCGACCTCGTAAATTTGGCTTGGATATGGATGTGAGATGGAATTCTACTTATCCGATGCTTAAGCACCTTTTACCATATAAAGAAACCTTCTCTACATTTATTGGTGCTAATTATGGTTTGGTTAATGGTGAGCCTCTACTCAGTGAGGGGCATTGGGTTGTTGCTATAAAGATTCTGGAGTTCCTTCAACTGTTTAATGAATCAACAGTTGCTTTATCTGGTGTTTACTATCCTACCAGTCCTTTGATGCTTCACCACATAATTGAAATTGCTGGTCATTTGTATGACCAAGAGACTAATCCATTGCTTATGAACATTGTCACTCCTATGAAACTGAAGTTCCTTAAGTACTGGCAGAACATACCTCTGTTGTATTCCTTTGCATTTGTCTTGGATCCTAGAGCCAAGATGAGAGGTTTCCAAAATGTTCTCCAGATTCTTTCTCAGACTATTGGTTGTGATTATTCCACTTACTACAATGAGGTGAGAGCTGAATTGTATAAACTGTATAACAAGTATGAGAACAAGTTTGGTGCAGTTAGGGGTCAAAGAAACTCTCAAGCAGCTGGATCTACTGGTAAGAAAAAAATGGCTTGGGGTAAGATCTTTGGGTCTACATCTGCATCTGGTTCTTCATCTCTTGCATCTACATCTGTTCCTACTGCATCTACTATTGCATCTGTTTCTGAGTTGTCATCTTACTTGGACAGCGACACTGTCACTTGCTTTGATGATGAGTTTAACATTATGAATTGGTGGCATGAGCATAAACTTACATTTCCTATTCTTTCCATAATGGCTAGAGATATAATAGTTGTTCCAGTTTCTACAGTTTCTTCGGAGTCTTGCTTTAGTCTAACTGGCAGGGTAATTGAGGAGCGGCGGCGGTGGTTGCTGCCTCGTACGATGGAGATGTTGACTTACGTCAAGGACTGGGAATTAGGAGATGCAAGAGCACAGCATGAGGTTGAGAAGGGCATGGTAGAGCTGGAAGGTGAAGGACTTGTGGAAGAAGAAGGGCAACCTACACAATAAGTACTCAGACTGTTAAGTGTTTGATACTTTGATAGTTTGATCACTGTTTGATAAATGAATGAATGTTTTGACTCATGACTGCATTGCTTTGTATGCTAGGAGTGGTGCTGCCAGTGGATCTGTTGCTGGTTTTGCACCTTCTGTGTGAAGTGAAGACAGATGGCATTTTGGGGCTTTTGAACTTTTGTGAAGCAAGAATCAAGAGTGCAAGTGCAAGGCTCATGGCTGGATGGATCATTTCTGTTGCATTTGTGTTCTATTCTTGTAATATTGTCATTATGTGATGCATGATGTAATGAACAATTAAACTTAAATTGTAGATCTGTTGTTGTACTCTTTTTTCCTTCTTAGGGTTTCTCACAAGAGTGAGTTTTACCTAGGAGGGTTTTTAATGAGGCACCTACACTTGATCATAATGATCAAGTGTAATTTTGTAAACAAATCTACAATTGCTTTCATCACTTATATGTTCAAGTGGTGAACTTTAGTTACAAAATTTGTTGTGCTCTTTGTTTTTTCTGTGATGATTATGAAATGCTGAGAAGGGGGAGTGGTGGAAGAGTAGGCGGGCTGCGGGCTAGCCCGATAACTCGTTAGTGCCCGTGCTCCACGGGCAAGCACGGCACGAAACAGGCCCATGGGCCCGGGCTTGGGCCGCCACCACAGTCCGTGGGCGGGCACGACACGGCACGAAGGGAGTTAGTGCCATGCTTGGCCCGGCACGTAGTTCAGCGGGCCACCCCGGGCCCGTGCCAGGGCCAGGCCGAGCGGCCCGTTTGGACATCTATAGCTGGCAGCTGCTTCCAACGGCCGCCGCCGCCATCTCCGTCGGCGGCGGCGGTCAGCGGAGGAGCCGCACAACCGGCATCCCCTGCGTCCTCCTCTCCTCTTCCGCCCCCTCCTTCTTCCTCCCCACCCCTCCCCTCCCCACACCACCGACACGTCGTGGTCCTTCTTCGCGATCGTCCCATTCGCCGCTCTCTCGGGGCCTGCTCCGGCCTCCCCCACCACGGATCCAGCCGCCCCCTTTGCGGTGTCACCGGCGCCCTTGCCCGAACCCTAGATCTAGGTCGGGTGTGAGCCCGGCGGCACCACCCTGCACTGGCGCGGCTCCTCTCGCGGGGCCTGCTCCCGCACCGGCGGCGGCGTGGGGCGCACATCCCGAGGATGTTGGAGAAGGTTCCGGGCGTGCCTGGCATCGGGTGCGCGCCGGCATGTGGTGACCGCGTGACCCGCCGCGCGGGCCTGCTGGTTCATGCGGCCCCACCCCGACGCCTCCGCCCCCGCCATGCGTGGTCCGGCATGGCCACCGCCCACGCCCCGCGCCGATCCGGTCGCCCCTTCGCGGTGTCGCCGGCGCCCTTGCCCGAACCCTAGATCTGGGTCGGGTATGGGCCCGGCGGCGCCGCCCTGCGCTGGCGCGGCTCCTTCGAGGCCACCTGCGGCACTCCTTCGTCGCAGGCGGGGTTCCTCGCGCCACGGTCAGAGCCGGGCAGGCCCGCCCCTCCTTCTCGTTGCAGCGCTAGGGTGTGGGGGTGGGGTCCGTCCCGCGCTCGGCGCCCCGACTCCCACCCTCCCGGCGCTCTTCTTCCAAGCGGCATCCGACGCGGGTAGGGTCGGCCTTGGCCCCTTCCTGGCAGCCTGCCCCCTTGCCGGCGCCCTTGGGTCCGCCCTGCTGGCCGTGCATGCGGCCTCCCCCGGGCCCCACAGTGTCGACCCCCTCTTTCGCCCTCTCCATCGACGGTCTCCCTCGCGGCGGTGGCGGTTGCCTCCCCCCCTTGCGACCTCCGCTTCGTCGGCGCCGTCCCTGCCAGCCTCCTCAACGGCGTCACCACCGGCTTCCTCGACAGCGCCCTCGTCTACCACCATCAGGCTCCTCAGCGGCACCCCCGCAGGCCTCTTCCCTACCGTCGGTTGCAGCCCCTCCTCCGTGCTGGCGGCTGTGGCCCCTTTCCCCCAGCCGGCGGTCGCGTGCCCTCCTCCACGACAGCGGCCACGGCTCCCCCCTCTAGTCTACGGCCGCTGTCCCTCCCTCTTGGCAGCGGCCGCGGCTACCTCCCTTCAGTCGTCTGCCGCTATTCCCCCTCTTGGCGGCGGCTGCGGCTCTTTCCTGTCGGCGTCCGCGTTCTCACTGGCGGTCCTCCAGTTCGAGACGTTGGACTTGGTGCTGTTGTTGCTCCTGCTGCGAGGGCCTTCGCTGACGTTGCTGTGGGTGTTGGTGGCCGCTGCTCTCCCTTTGCCTCCTCCCGGTTGGTGTTCGCTCCTGGGCTTGGTCGTTGGTCGGGTCTGCTCCAAGTTGCAGCCCCACTTCCTTGACGGTGCCTGCAACTGCCCTTCGTTGCCGTCACCTTGGAGTCTCGCTGCGATTTCCATCACTTTGACTCTCACCTCGCTTGCAGTGGACGGCTGTGTGGTTTGGGTCTTGGTGGTCATTGGCGAAAGCCTTGCCTAGCGTTTGCTAGTGCTGACAACGGTTGCGCTCCCTCGTAACTTCCCTGCTGGGGGTGTTGTTGCGGCCTCCAAGTCCCCCTGCTTTGCCGGGTGAAAACCCGGCCTACTCCTTCGTGGGTGGGCAGGCGATGACGGCGTTGTCGTCGCTTCCTTCTTGAGGGTGTCGTCTCGCAAGGCCTCTTCACTGTCTCCGCGGCTCCCGGGATGTTTGGCTAGTGGTGATGAGCATGCCTCCTTTGTGTCTCTCCCTTGCAGACGTCTGTCGTCTTAGGTTGTTTCTTCCGTAGTGGTGATGGTGTGGTGCTCTTCTTTCTTTTCTCTTGTCGTCTTTGTTCCTTGTTCGGGTTGTTATTCCTGTTTTCCCACGTTTTAGAAGTTATTTTAGAGTTGTGTTCCGTAAAACTCTCTTCTCTTAATGAAAAATGTGATTTGCACGTCTTTAAAAAAGAGGTCTTTTTCGGTACACAATACCACTCTTTGGTAGTACGGTGGTATTGTCAGTTTTTGGCTGTGGGTAAAATGGTAATTTTGTGAATGAATATTATTTGGAAAAAATATACCACCGACGAGTACAATACCTAAATCATTTCATATATCCAAATTCATATATTACAACAAAAATATTTTTCATTCCCAATAATACCCATATGCTACCAATACCACCTATGAATACCACCTGTACCACACAAAAAAAATCGGTGGTATAGAATTAATCTCAACCGTCCGATCCTTACAAATAGATCATTTCCTATTACATACGAGTCCTTTTAAAGTGGTGGTACATAGTGGTATTGTGTACCCAAAAAAACCTCTTAAAAAAGGATGAGTCGGTGATGCATACCTTGGTCACCTGCAGGCTGCAACCATGCAGCTGCGCTAAGGGAGGCAATGCGGCAAGTCTGACATTTGCCGGGAGAGGAACAGTATATGGAGCTCACCCCGCCTGCTAGCCTATTGCACCTTGTGGATACCTTGGACACTGACGAAGGTGCACGGGTGCTGCTGCTCTTATGGCGTGCATGGCAGGTGAGGAATAACATCACACATGAGAATGAAAAGCTATCCTTTGACGTTTCAGTAAAGTTTCTTCAGAAGTACCGGCGGGAATTGTGCGAAATCCGACAGCAAGGAAGTCACAGCGATCTGAAAGGAAAACAACCTGCTTCGGATTCTCTGGTTGCCAGCAAGAAAGAACGGCGTATCCAGGAGAAGGCCAGGTGGACGGCACCTCAAGAAGGCTGGCTGAAAGCTAATGTAGATGGTGCATTCGATGATGGCTCAGGGGAGGGTGCCGTGGAGTGGTTATCCGGAACCACAAAGGAGAGGTACTGCTCACGGCTTCGAAATTCTTTGAGCATGGAACGGACGCAGAAGAGGTGGAAGCTTTAGCATGCAGAGAGGGATTAATACTAGCTGCAGAATGGTGTCCGCAGTGCACTGTGATAGAATCAGACTGCAGTTCAATTGTCGCCATGCTGACAAGAATATCAGGAGAACGATCAGCACGAGGTTCATTATAGATGAAGCAATTGCAGCAGGAGACAAGTTGCCCCGGTGGATGACCATCCACAAGAGAAGAGAGAGTACCAATGTAGCACATGAGCTTGCATAATTGGCAAAGTGAACTCGTCACTCAGCTATTTGGCACCTCGCTGCCCCGGTGTGTGTTGAGCAAATTATTGCTCGGGAATGTAACACTATTTTTAAGTAGTAAAAAACTTTCATATCCTCGAAAAAATTCTTCATTCATTTCTTGGCTCTTAAATTTTTTTGTTCACACCGAGAGCAAATTTGGTTTCCTATTTGACATTCTGTCACGTTTTACATACATGAACCGTTAACTAACCTGTCAAAAGACGATTTTGCCCCTGTGGGTCCCACCACCCTTCTCCCTCCTCTGCTCCACACCGTGCATGGCGGCCAGCCATGGCACCCTCTGCGCGCCCACAAGACGTCCGCCGGAGACGCCACACGATCCATGGGTACCGCCCGCCAGCTCCATCCCCGCGCCGCCGCCACCCCTCCCGATCGTTGTTGGCCTCCCCACCGGCCACCAGTGGAGCCCTTCCTGTACCCGTGTGGACGTGTCTCCGTCCTCCCCCGCTAGTCGAGCCCTCTTGGCTCCTGCACCATCGGCCTCCCCTCGCCGGTCGAGCCCCTCCCAGCTCCTCGCGCAGCTGGCCGGCGTGCCCCCTTGGGAGGCTGCGCCACTGGCCGCCAGACCTCCGCGGGAGCGGTGGGCGCTAGCCAAACAGAGCGGGTGGCGTCGGCGTTGAACTGGGCACAACCAGAGCGGGGAGCTCGTGTGTGATGCAGACATGTTTGCCACTTACTACCTCGGTCCTTAAATATATGACGTTTAGGACAAGAAACTTAGTTCATTGAACTAATTTTCTTGTCCTAAACGTCATATATTTAAGAACGGATGGAGTAATTGAATTTTCTGTCAACAAATTTGATGCTCGTTCGCCTCCAATCAGTGCATCTCCACTGAATTGAAGCATCCCAGGCTGAATTAACCTCGTTGGCTTCCAAATCGAACTAGCCACCGGTTTGGGATCAGCAAATCGTCTTGCTGGTTGGACGAAGAAGACAGAAATTTGGAGGCAAACGCACGTCGGGGTCTCAACAGCGGCTAGGAGTGCGAACCACGTCTCATACTGTCAGGGCCTCAGGGGTGGGTGCCGGGCTGCCGGCAGTGGGACTCGGCCTGGTCGACGGTGAGGCATGGGCGAGTATAAGCATCAGGGCGTACGAGTAAGGGTACGGTGCGTTTGGCAGGGCTTCCAACCGCTCTGCTCCGCACACGAAGCGGGGAGCCCTGCCAAACGGGTGTCCAAAACGGCTCCTGGCGAAGAGCGGCCGCGAAGTGCGCTCTCAGGAGCGTTTTTCCAGAGGGAGAGTGTTAGGCGCAACAAGATATCAGGCCCATTAGTGGGCTAATTATCCCATAAATAGTTAGAGATATTATCCCATAGATAGTTAGAGATAAGATTTGGAAAGATTAGATAGTTTGCTTAGGGGTCAAGTAAACCTCTCTATTTAAAGGGAGGAGATGTATCAATTAAATCAAGCAAGAGCAATCAATTATTGCTCGGCTTCCCTTAGGGAGCCGGGAGACTCAAACCCTAGCCACCGCAACTCTGATCGTGAACAGTACCCGCAGGTACTGTAGCGTGCCAGCCACCTCTCTTCCTTCTCACGCACGCAGCAGCCTGACGGCGCCCCCGCACCGTCCTCGTCGTCGCCCGCCTCCGGCCAACCACCCCTACTCGCTAAGGAACATCCCCGGTAGGATCCGCAATCCTATCAACCTTGGAGGGGCTGGGACAGGCGATCGTCGCCATGACTCGCGCCGTCAGTGATCACGGCCACGCCATCGCCAACCTCCGCGTGGAAAACAGCGACGCCATCCAGCACCTAGCGGATGAGATGCAACTGCTGCGCGACTTCGTGGCGGGCGGTTCCCCGTCGTCGTCGCGGCCGATCCTCTGGCCTGCTCCGACGGCGGCCCTGCCAACCACGTCCGTGCCGTTCCTCACCGCCGCCGCGGGCACGGCCTCCCCCGCAGGCACGCCAATCCACCTCGTGTCCTTCCCGTCTTCGCCATCACCGCTTCCGCCGTGGCTCGCGAGCTCCACGGCGAGCCCTGTCTTCTCGGCGCCACCACCGCGCACGACGGCGACGCGGGTGGCCACGACCACCGGCGGCACGCCCACACATGGGGGCGCTCGGGCGCCCCACACGCTCTACGGCGGCGTCGACGGACCCCTGTTTCCGTCCTTGGGCGCCTCGTCCAGTAACGTCGGCGCCCCGCCGGAGGTTCCACTGATGGGCGCGGGCGCAGGTCAGCCTGCGCCGCGTTTCTACAAGCTGGAGTTCCCGACGTTCGACGGCCTCGAGGACCCACTGAACTGGCTCAACCACTGTGAGCAGTTTTTTCGCGGCCAGCGCACTCCAATCGCCGACTATACCTGGTTGGCGTCCTACCATCTTCGCGGCGCTGCCCAGACGTGGTACTTCGCCACCGAGCAGGACGAGGGGTGTCCTACATGGGAGCGCTTCAAGGAGCTGTGCCATCTCCAGTTCGGGCCACCCGTCCGTGGCTCCCGCCTGGCCGAGCTGGGTCGTATTCAGTTTACCTCCACCGTCCAGGACTACACCGAGCGCTTCAACGCGGTCCTCTGCCACGCCCAGAACCTCGACAGCACCCAGAAGGCGGACTTGTACGTGGGGGGCCTCCCGGATCACATCAGGGTTGACGTCGAGCTTCGTGCCCCTCGTGACCTATCGACCGCCGTCTACTTGGCGCGGTCGTTCGAGCTCCGCGCCTCGTCCATGTTGGCACTGCGGCCGCCGGAGTTCCAGCGTTCCGGCGACCGACCGGCTGCAGGCTACTCATCGAGCCCCAACGCTCCATTGCCTCTCGCCGTGTCAGCATCGGCACCAGCGCCAACACCGTCACCACCTCCAGCTCCAGTGTCGGCGTCAACACCAGCTCCTGTGTCAACACCAGCTCCTGTGCCAACACCAGCACCAGCACCCTCCTACCGTCGCCTCACCCCGGCTATGATGCTAGAGCGCCGTCGCCAAGGGCTTTGTTACAATTGTGACGAGCCCTATGTTCGTGGTCATAAGTGCCAGCGCCTGTTCTACTTGGAGATAGCCGACTACCTTGACGACGTCATGCCAGCTACGGTGGCTTCTGCGGCCGCTTTCCAGCAGGGGAATGATGCGGGTTGAAGTCGGATCTACAGCGGTTCCAGCTCGAGGACGAGCTGTGTCTCCAGGCGGGGAGAAATGTTAGGCGCAACAAGATATCAGGCCCATTAGTGGGCTAATTATCCCATAGATAGTTAGAGATATTATCCCATAGATAGTTAGAGATAAGATTTGGAAAGATTAGATAGTTTGCTTAGGGGTCAAGTAAACCTCTCTATTTAAAGGGAGGAGATGTATCAATTAAATCAAGCAAGAGCAATCAATTATTGCTCGGCTTCCCTTAGGGAGCCTGGAGACTCAAACCCTAGCCGCCGCAACTCTGATCATGAACAGTACCCGCAGGTACTGTAGCACCGTGGGTACTGTAGTGCGCCAGCCACCTCTCTTCCTTCTCACGCACGCAGCAGCCTGACGGCGCCCCCGCGCCGTCCTCGTCGTCGCCCGCCTCCGGCCAACCACCCCTACTCGCTAAGGAACATCCCCGGTAGGATCCGCAATCCTATCAGAGAGCTGAAAATCCTAGCTTCCCCCGCAGCTCCGTCCCTCTTTCCTCAATTTCCCCTCGGAGGCCCTGCGAAGGCGCGGCCGGCTAGCACGGCTGGAGGTGGCGGCGTAGGGGAACACACGGGCTTCGGCGAGGGAAGGAAGCACTGGACGATGGATGGTGGCGGACGTGGAGGCCGGCAGACGGAGCTTTGCCGCCATGGATGCGTGCAGGAGGACCCCTCCGGGACGGGGAGACCGAGAACCAGGGGCCGAAGGAGGGAGGTGGCCGGGCACAGCAGATGGAGAGGAGGGGCAGGCGCCGCCCTGCTCGTCGTCGCGCCAAATGCGAGGCGGCGACGGCGGCAGCGATGGAACCTATGCGTGCGATGTGGAGGATTTTCCGGCGGCGATGTGTGCGAGCGACGCAGAGGATTTTTCTTTTTTCTGTTTTTTTTGTGTGTGTTGGGACGTCGGTCGGGTGCAAAAGGATAAGGGACGAGCTGTTCTGCAACAAACCAGAAACATCTTTCATTTTTTTTATTACTCCAACCAACCTTAGATAAATAGAAATAGAAAAAATAAAAATAAAAGAGAAGGAAAAAGAAAAAAAGATAAGAGCATTATGGACATTTCACTTTTTTATCCATATTACACAGCCAGGAGAAGCTGTTTTGCCAAATGTTTTCTTAAAACGGTTTCAGCTTCATTAGAGAATCCACTCCACCAACACAGCCACAGCCGGAGCTGTCACAGCCACAGCCGGAGCTCTACCAAACGCACCCTAAGGCTTCATCCTTGGCTGCGGGGCCGGCTCGGAGAGCTGGCGTCGGAGGAGTAAGTTAGGTTGGGACGGAGACGAGCCTCTCCGCGCCGGCCGCGCAACGGTGTGGAGCAGAGGAAGAAGAAAGTGAGGAGAGGACGAAGAAGTGTACGTGGTAGGACCCGCAGGGGGCAAAATCGTCTCTTCACCGGTTCGTTAACGGTTCAAGGATGGAAAACGTGATGGAATGTCAAATAGGGAACCAAATTTGCTCTTAGTGTCAGGAATCGAAAAAAAAATTTAGAGCAAAGGAAGGAACGAGGAAGTTTCCAGTGTCAAGTAGAGAATAATCTCTAGTTTGATGACTTCATCTATACTCAATAGCCGACTAAAGCCTAAGCGATATAGGCTACCTTTTGCAGCATCAGTAATGCCGGCCGGGTTGCATTGCATTTCGTCACAGTATAGTACTCCTACCAGAAGACGACGAGGTGTCCGGCCAGGCGCTGCCCGGAGCGACGACCGTGCTGCTGGTTCCTCCACTGCTGCCGTTGCCTGCAGTGCTTCCGTTGCCACAGGCCCAGCTGCCGCTGCCCAAGAAATGGAAGAGGTCGTGGTCTCCTTGCACACCCACCTGGAACTCTCCCAGTGAGCTCGTCATCGTCGTCAATGTCCCCATCATCTCCGTTGGGGATATTGGCGTGTTCTCCGCCATCATCTCCGACTCCGACGCCAGTTCCGTGGTCGTCACCGCTGCCGACGAGCCGCGCGCCGTGGAGATGGCTGCGTGCATCTGTCTAGCAAAGCTATTAGCAGCCTCGGTGCCGCCTCCTCCTGAACTGAACGGGCGAATGGCAGACGTAGCAGCTGCAGTGCCGGCGTTTTTGTAGCCCAAGAGAGAGAACGTCTGCCTCTGCGGAAGGTAGCGCTGGTGCTCTAGCCTGATGGTGGTGGCGGCACCTCTGTTGCCGAGCTGATGGCGATAGCCCAAGGGAACGGGATCCTGTGGCTGTGAGCTCTGGTGCCCGGCCGGAAACCATAGCCGCCTCGACGCGCCAGCAGCTCTGTGGTATTCCGCGCCACCTATTAGCAGATTCTCCAGCGGGTGCAAGATGGCCGTGGCCGTTGCCACTCTACCGCTAAAAATGGCGGCACCTGATGAGGATGACGACGGCGACCTGCCTGTGCTACCGGAAGCGCCGCCGCAGCAGGGCACCTTTGATGAGGCTTGCTTATTATTCGACGGCTTGTTGCGGCGGCGCCGGCGGACGCTGCTGGAGAAGGAGATGAGGTCCCGGAGCGCGCCGCCGTGCGTCCAGTACCGCCGGCAGGTCTTGCAGAAGTGCCGCGGCTGCGAGAGGGAGTAGTTGTAGTAGCAGAACTTGGTCTGGGTGGACCGGCAGCGTGGGCACGTGAGCCCCGACGCCGGCCGCGGGATCTTCTCGAGCCTGGCGAGCTCCATCATGCAGCCCGGCTTGACCCAGCAACTGCTGCCGCCGGTGGATCCGTCATCGTCGGCGCTCGCTGATGAGGCTTCAGCTGCTGGCTTGTCAGACAGAGGAGCCATGGGAGCTCCAGCAGCAGGGAGCCGTGAAATTATCTGGTGTTGCGTGTAACGGTGCGCCTCCTTGCCGCTGCTGCCACCGCCACCGCCACCTCCATGAGTTCGAATCCTGCTGCCATGGTGATGAGGCTGTTCGTTCCAAAAAAAAACAAACAAACAAACAAACAAACAAACAGACACACCGGAGGAGAGAAATGTGAGGAATGGGATATAGCACTTAGCACATGATCATCCTGGATATATTCCTGGTTCCAGCTATGGGATGGACACAGAAAGAGAGCTAGAATACCTGCATGGCGGAGAACTGCTGGTCCTCTTTTGTGGTCTGTTTCCTCCTCGTCTCATGCATCATATGCAAGAGCAATGCAATGCAATGAGTTGATTGGATGGAGGTAGAGAGAATAACAAGTTGCAAGCTTTTTATGCTTCAATAATGGAGAAGGCAAGAAGTGAGGCCATGGTGAAGGTAGCGAGGGGGTTTTATCTTCTTGCTGAGCTTCAAATGTATTCCCTCCGTTTCATATTACTTGTCATTCTGAATTTTCTAAATACATTCTTTTTGTTATGCATCTAAATATATTATGTCTAGATACATAAATAAAAGTGATGTATCTAGAAAAGTCAGAATGATAAATAAGATGAAACGGATGGAGTACATAGAGGACAGATCGAAGAGGTTTCTTTTCCTGGCTCAGACGATAGCATGGATGTGTGAGAGTGAGACTATCTCGAGAACAAAGGAAAGAAAGCGCAGATCCTCGTGGAAAGTTGGAAGCAACAAGCCTAATTAATCTGTTATTAGAGATGGATTGTTTACTGTAGCACGACATTGTCTAATTATGGCATCATTAGGCTCATTAGATTCGTCTTATGATTTTACATGAGTGATTATGTAATGAGTTTGTCATTAACCCACGTTTAATACTTCTAATCACTAACGGAATCTGAGGTTTTGCCGAGAGCTTTTCTTTAAGCTCTCGGCAAAGAGTTCCTTGCCGAGAGCCTTTTCTTAAGCTCTCGGCAAAGAAAAAACACTCGGCAAAGAATTCTTTGCCTAGAGCCTTTTCTTAGGCTCTCGGCAAAGAATTTCTTAGCCGAGTGCATTTTTTCAGCTCTCGGCAAAGAAATTAAAAAAATCACTTTCTTCCCTCCAAATTTTTTGTATCATCAATATACACATATACAAAACTTATGTTCAAATTTGGCACAAGTTTAGCTATGTTTGCTATATTTAATAATTTAGACAATTTTTTCGTATGCGTCCGATTTGAACTGCAAGTGCATTAATTCATAGAGTAAAGTTGTTGAAAAAAGATATTAATGTTCATGAGACATCTCTAAGACCATGTACATAAAATGAAGTTAAATTTCCGACATTTGGTTCTCCGATCAAGATGAAGATCGTGAGGTAGAACGGTTAAAAAATTGTATAAAATTCAAATAAAGTTTGAAAATCATGAAATTTGTCAAGTACTCATGATATCATATGAGGAGCGGTTGTGATAAAAATTTGAGTTTTGAACACATGAACACGTACGCTGTTTAGAAACTGCAACATCTCTCGGGAAGTTTCTAAGAATTTGAACTAATGCCATTAGGTTTGAAGTCTTAGAGAAATTCAAAATTGAGTTTGACTACAAAAACTTTTCTACAAGTAATATACAACATAATTAGTGTTATGTTACGTTTTGAAAAATTTACAAATCTGTTTGCTATTTTAATAATTATTTTAGATTAAAATTGTCTTTGTCGAGAGCCACGTCAGCCTGGCTCTCGGCAAAGAGAGCTCTTTGCCGAGAGCCAGGTTGGCGGGCTCTCGGCAAAGGAAAATTCAGCCCAAAATTCTGCCGGCCCATCCGGCCCATCCCGCTCTCCCAACCCTAGATATAAAGGCGCCGCTCCCCGCAGCCGCCTCCCTCCCTCTACCTCCCTCACCGCCGTCTCCCTCCCTCTGCCTTCCTCACCGCCGCCTCCCTCGCCTCCCTGCATCTGACGTTGCCCCCTCCTCTCCCTCCCCTGCGAGCCCATGCGACGCTCGAGATCTGGCGGCCGCCGGGCCCTCCTGCCTCCCCACTCCTCCCCCCTCCGTCGCCCCTCACCGGCAGTGAGGAGCTGCGGCGGGGCGAGGTGCGGCGGCGGCGCAAAGGAGGAGCTCGGCCTCCTCTCCCCCGGTGTCGGCGCGGCGGCGGCTTGATCTCCTTCCCCTGGGCAGCCTGGAGGGGCGTGTGGGCGGCGGATCTGCGGGCACCTCGCCTCCACCGGACGGACGGCGGTGGATCCCTGCGATCCGTGGGCGGCGAGATCCAGGTACCCCCCCTCTCTCTCTCTCCCGGCGTGGTGCTGCTGGTGGTCGTGCTGGTGCTAGTGCTGGTGGTGGCGGCGTGGCGGTGGCGGTGGTGGCGCGCGGCGTGTGGTGGATGTGATGGTGAGCGGTGGCAGTGATGGCGGCGGTGCCTGGCCGGTGGGCCCGCTGCCCTGATGAGGATTTTTTTTTTGTTTTTGGAAAATTTCTCTGCGGAGAGCCAGTTGGCCCTCTCGGCACATATCCACCGAGAGGATGCCCGCCGGCTCTTGGCAAAGACGGCTTTGCCGGCCAGATTTTGCCGAGTGGCCTCTGCCGAGAGCAACCTCTCGGCAAAGGCTCCACCAAGAGGATTAGGGCCTTTGCCGCGAGGATTAGAGCTCTCGGCAAAGGATGCGAGTCCGGTAGTGAATCAGTGTCCGAATATCCGATGGGATGGGTGAAAACTTTTGGGGAAGAAACTAAACAGGGCCAAACAAAGCCTCAAGGGTATGTAGCCGCATCGATCAGGGTCAGCTGTTAACTCAGAGTGCCCCCACATTATCTGACAATAGCGAGCATATATTCATGTGCATTGACCAATTGTATGTTTGTTCTGTTTGATCCATCTAGCAATTGTACTTTCAACTTCCTAAACCAAAAGTTTCCTCATGTGTTGGTTCACATTCCACACCCTACATACTATACCCTCTAAAATAGTAGTTTTTTTTCAAAATTAATAAAACATATAAACCAATGGCTTAATTCAGATATTCATATACAGTAATTCAGATATTCATATACAGTAATTCAGATATTCATATACAGTAATTCAGATTGTGGCTTTGAACGTTTATAACCGTTTTGGTAGCATATAACGTGTGCATAGTCCTGAACTCCTTCGACACTCAACCAATGCAAGGACAAGATCGATCTGGTCTATTTAAGATGCCAGTCGTCGTCCATGGTCTCTGTACCATGTACGAAGCAGTACGTGATCTAAAGATCGATGTCGAACTATATAGAATCAATGCAGTTTTCTGCGTACAAGTCCGTGTAGTTGTAGGCTTGCCTAGACCCACTCACTCAAGACTCAACGGTATGCATCAATGCCATCATGCATGTGTGGTAGTACGACGTAGTAAAAAAGAACTATAGACCATACTTTGTTCCGGGAAAGGGTGCTACTGGAAATGATAAAGGGAAACTGTGAACTGTTCCTTGTGTGTGTATTCCCTCGGCCAAAAAAAAGAAGTCATTCTACATTTATCCTAAGTCAAAGAAAAATTAAGTTTGACCAAATCTTCATGAAAACTACAAATAATAATGCTTATGGTACCAAATAATAAGTACCATTGGACTCATCGTAAGATATATGATCAATTTACCTATTTGGTGTCAAAAACACTCGTACTTTTGTCTATAATCTAGAATGACTAGTTTTTCGGAGCGGAGATAGTAGATAAGACTAACATGATGCCAGTGTAATTATTTTTGGCATGAGACAAGCCCCAAATATATTTTAGAATGTGCTACTAGGAAACAATACTTTAATGCATTTATGTAATATAAGTGTGTTTGTGGGGGATTTGTATTTTTTTTCTCGAACAGTAGTAGGCTCACACGGACACACACTCATCTCGATAAATCATGCACACATATCCTACTCCCTCCGTCCCCAAAAAAATTGTGTTTTTAAGATTCAAAATTTGTTCCACAAAACACGTTGTCATACTTAATTTGGCATGTGTATGCACATGTAGGCACGCAACAATCAATTAGCGCTAAATATGGATAATAAATAGGTGCAATCGAAGTCATTTTTACCTCCTTATTAATTTCTCCTAAAATTTCTAAAATGACATATTTTTGGATAGAGGGAGTATTCTTTATGAGTACCTTGGAGAGGCTAGGCTGCTTGATATTGAGCCTGACAAAATCATTTTACACGTTTCACTATCAAAATATACGTCATCCACCATTAAAAAAATACTCCCAACTAATTTATAAAATAAATCTGTAAAATACATGAGGATTTTATTCTGCTCTATCTATTATTTATTTATTTCCTTCCTTGACATTTCATGCATAATAAACATTGTACAAGTTTAAAGGATTTTATCTCAGGATTTTTACATACAATTACTGAAATAACCTCCGAGCTGGACGATATGATACTGCTTTAGGCCAGTCTCAATGAAGATTCACGAAGAGTTTTTTTTTAAAGTAATTCACGAAGAGTTTCATGAGTATTAAATTTTATATCACATCAGTAATTTTTCTGATTTGACAAGATCATTTATGAGGAGAGTTTCAGATGTGAGAGTAGTTTCATGGATGAAACTCCCCTGACATAATTACCTAGTTCTTAGTTTTGGTAACTGTGCGAGTGAAAACTAAGACCAGCCTTAGATTCTTGCAATCAGGGACAATGAATTGGAGTAGTACAATAAAGACCATGGTGGCCTGGAGAGATGATTGCAGCGATAGTTGGATTGGTCATTTTAAGATTTATAAGTACTATAAAGTCATTTCATGAGAATAAACCTAGAGACGATAGCTATAATGTATAATCATAATTGTTTATCTTTGGTCTCTTTAAATTGTTCATATTCTATCACACAATACCAATATAGTTACTACTTTATTTTTACATGGTTGTGATAGACTCAGCAACTAGTTACCTGTTACCTTATACGTTTTTTATCCCCATTCATATAGTTTCCCCCTTGTATGTCCATGTGTGTTTGACATAGGATTTAATTAAGCTGTTGTATTAAGCGATGTGTTTGACATAGTTGGGTAATTTATGGCTTTGAGTTAGTTTTTATGTATTAATAATATGGCAGAGTTGGGTAATTTATGGGCATATGTATGAGTGTTTTGAAATATATCTATAATGACAGGGATATCTAAAAATTTAGATGCAAACTTAAGAGGCAATTTTACATTTGTATTATAACACATAGGGTGAATAATTTATATGAAAATATTTAGTGGCATACTTTGGATTTATTTTCATAATGGAGTAGATGGATAACTTCGATGCAAATTCATTTGAACGGTTACTTAATTAGGTTTTATGATAATGGCAGAGGTGGGTAATTTAGAAGCAAATTAGACCATATATGACTATTGTTGCAAAAAAAAGATCGATGGAGTCTACAAAATTGATGGTAATATGTTTTATATTTTTGTAGGAAGTCCTAGTATTTGTTTCTTATTACTTATTTCAGCATGTCTCCTGAAGATTAACACTTTAACGGGCACTCGAAAATGAGTATATTGAAAACAAGGTAAAAATAGGCTTGTTCTTTTGGGTGAAAAGGAATAGTGAAGTTGCAAATGAATAGTGCTGGAATAATGTTTTTTTTGTGGGAGAAGATGTAATGAATGTGATGGGTAAATAGTGCTTTTCACTGTCCCTTTTTGACCAAAAGAATTGGTAGAGCTCTAGGAATGCTCCTGGAGCCATTTTTACCGGAGTTGTGCCCAAGATCAAAATGCAAAACGTCTTGCTCTGGCCGCTGGGCGGCTGCTGTGGTGCCCGTGTAGAATGGATAAGGAAGGAGCTAAAGGGAGAAAGAGATAAAAAAGAAGTAAAAATAAATAAAATGCATTGGTTTAATCCATAATTCCATTCCACACTCCTTTGTCGTTGATAAAAATATAAACTTTAGGGAAGGATGGATGTGTGTGTGTCTATATATATATATATATATATATATATATATATATATAATCAAGCTATATGTCAAGGGGTATATTGGACATTTCACATCTTCAATCCATTTTAAAAATACAGAAGAAACTGTTTTGCCAAACGTTTCGTCCAAAACAACTCCAAATACACCAAAGAGTTGTGCGCTCGAGGTGAAATTGTTTTAGGAGGAGCCGAAGTCCTATATCAAAGTGGCCCTTAGTACTATACACGTACGCATTATTGGTAAAAATTAATTAATAGCTTGTACTAACTTTCAGAAACCCTAATTCGTGATGGCTAGTCGCTCGATCGGTCCCCCACGTTCTCCTACCGGCTGATCTGATGTGCCTATATATGTGGTACACGAGCAGTACGTGCATGCAACTTTGTAGTTTGTAGTACCATGCTGCAGGACACGCAGTGGGTGACTTTCCACTCGTAGAGTGGGCGCGCGATCTGTGTGATGAAAGGTGGATGGAAATGAACAAGCAACACACTAACTCTCTCTCTCTCTCTCGCTCTCTCGCTAGCTATAGTACAAAGTGATGCATCATGCATGTCGTGTACTGTTCGGGGTGGCTCGCAGGACACATTCGGCCATGAATATGCATGCATGCGTTATCGATTGACGGGACCATGCTGCATTGCGTGTCCGTGTATGGGGATAGATGGTCGTCGCGCGGGGAAGGCCAAGGGGATCGATCGGCTGGAGTTACAGGCTACCGCATCATTTACATGACCAACAGCCGCTGCTGTACGTTCTCCCTAACAGGCTAACACACGAGTACACGACTACGCGTACGTACGAGGACGTACTTATCATCGATCGATTTCAAATCTAAGTCCTATTAAAATCGATCTGCTAATTAATTGCTTGCTCGTTCCCAAATTACTAGTATTTATTTATTTATTTTCCAAATCACACGATACAAACACATACGCACACTCGTTTCTATGAACATACGCACTCAACCGTATCACTATGAGCACTTTCAAAAGACTAAGCAGATGAATTCTCGAGGTTGATAAACTCACCACTGACGTCTCGCTATTGACGGGCTCGTCGTCTACCACTAAAAGAATGATATTCAGAAAAATACGAGCATCATAGAGGGTATAACTTTGATATACACTTTAATAAGTTATGTATCTAGAAAAAGAATAGTAATTTGGGATGGAGGGAATAATTCCATCAGATCAAAAATAACATACTTATGCAGCCTGCAAATAGAAGTCATGCCCAGACATCTCCAGCACTCGTAATAATAAAGACGTAGGAACATGTTTATATAAATATGTATGTGGACATGGTTTCATGTACTGAAAATTAATTATGAAAAAAACTGTTGTTTGTGAAACATGTTTATATAAATGTATATTTGTTTTTTAACTTGGAGATATACCACATAGTAATGTGATATCCCTTTTTTTGTGTACCATTTGACTTCGATCCAGTGAGTGAAAAGTGAAGCCAAATCATCATCAGCTGCAGCAGCAAGAGAATGGAAGTTGACTCAGTCAATTTGAATGAGATATATCAAATCCCACTACACGCATGTGAATCTGTCACTAGTGACACAAGGATCATGCCAGTAGTTCTCCCTCCTCATCGTCACATTACTAATAACCAAATAGTACTTTAACAAGCTGTCATGTACCTTGCTGGTACTTTTGTCGAAATTTATAACATGTCATGTTTCTCGGATGCTCGTCGACGTCTGATTTTGTTTGCAACAAACAGTTGGACTAATTCATGCCACTTGATTGGAAAGGGAAGTACAATTTGAGCCAGACTTCCCAAATGAGAAATACGATATGATGGTGAATGTTTGGAATGTTTTCTTATTTGGTGAAAGATTTTGAATCTTCCAATTAACAACGCGATCGAGGATGCAGAATCTACACACAACTCGTACTATGTGTGACCGCACCGAACTGCATGGATTTTTCTAACTATAAGGCTCCGTTCAGTTACCGCGGAATGGCCGTGCCGCGCCTGGAACGTTCCGACGCTATAGATTTTTTTTAGCGTGAACGCTATAGAAATTTGTGAAGAAACCGTTCATCTAGGAATAATAGTTTCCATGCAGCTGAAGTACTGAACGGACCTAAAGGGGAAGAACATACTCTTATCCGGGTAACACTGAAACCGGCCGACACAAGAAATAGGCCCAGGATACAAACCACCACCGGTCCACCGTCCTCGACAACGACCATGCATCCCAAAAGCATGGTGGTGGTCCGGTGGTCCCTGCAGCTAGGCTAGCTGCAGCAGGCCCCAATCCCAACCCTTTCAGAGTTTCATTATCAACTAACCCCAGCAGTATCATATCCTCCAATCACACACAAATCCAGCACAAACTAGCTAGCTTCTCTGCACTTTGCTCCGCGAGCCCGGCCCTAACCCTACAGGACCTAGGCAACCAGGATGAGTGAGCGAGATGCCCAAGAAGGTAAATCCAATCGCGCTGCAGCCGCGAGCATCCACTCCTTCTCGCAGCTCCCTTTCATCCGCCTCACCCGCGACAAACCGCTGCCGCCGCCCACCTCCATCCCAGCGCCGCCGCCCGTTCGGCTGTTCGGGTTCGACGTCCCGCCGGACGACGCCGCCACCACGGTCGTCTCCCCCTCCGACGAGGACGTCAAGAAATCCAGTGCCAAATGTAGCACCGCAACCACCGCCGCGGAGGCGAGAGCCCCAATGCCAATGGCGCCGCCGCCAGCTCCAGGCGCGAGCGGCGGCCGGAGGTTCGAGTGCCGCTACTGCTGCCGGAACTTCCGGACGTCGCAGGCGCTGGGCGGGCACCAGAACGCGCACAAGCAGGAGCGCCAGCACGCTAAGCGGGCGCGCTTCCAGACGGCCATGGCCATGCGCCACGGCCAGTACTACCCGCTCCCGCTGGACCCCGGCGCCGCTCACCTCTACGACCCCAGCTACGACGTCATGCCGGCGCCGCCGCCGCACTACCCCACGTGGACCGGCGCTGCATATTATTACAACCCGCTGCGGCCCGTCGTTCCACACCACCAGATCATTGGCAGCCCGGCAGCGATGCCCAACAAGCTCTGGCGGACCCGTGACGGCGACGTTGGTGGTGCGGGGACAACGCCGCTGCTGGCTACGCGACATCAAGATCGGTCGGTGCCGTCGTTGCTCGGGCGACAGCAGGCAGTGGTGCAGGGAGGTGCCGGCTCAACAACGTTCTCGCAGTCGACCTCCTCATCGTCATGGTCCGCTTCACCGCACGAGCTGGTCACACTACTAAAGCTAAAAGAGAATGTGAGTTTGGATTTGAGTTTGTAGTGAACTGGTCGGCGACAGACATGCGCAGTATTGCTGGCTTTTTTTACTGAACTTCTCTTCATATTTGTGTACTTCCTGATTCAGAATTATTGTTTCGTTCCGAAATTTTGCTGCTTAATTAATTAGTAGTGTAGCAATATAATGCAATTTAAATTATGGTGTGCTCGATCAGGTACACGAAGTTCATTTTGAGCTCTTCTTGTAGCGAACATGACCTCATATGCCATTTGTTCAATTTTGATTTTGGTGATTAATGACAACATGATCAGTGAGACTAATCATATTGTTGAGTATGTCTTTGTAGATATTTCTAGGTCTCATGGATGCAAAAATACTATATGCCAAAATGAGAAGATAGCATATATTTTGAGGCAAAACCAACAAGAAGAAAGAAAAGGGAAAAGACACCGTCGGATGAACCGACGGTACCGTAGAAAGAAGCGTCGGTGCAATGGCCAGATGAAGTAGTACACTGCGTGAAGACTCGAGTCAACATGATGACCACCGGATGAACCGACGGTGGATATTCTAGTTGCACCGGATGATTGTCAGTGAAGAAGCAGCTGGGTTAGTAGCACCGGATGAACTGACGGTGTAGCAGCGGTTCATCCGGCGGCTGTGTGTTTGCTAACAGAGAGGTTCTGGAGTGAAACTCTTAAGCACCGGATGAACCGATGGTCACGAGGATATAAGCAACGGTTCATCCGCGGCACCAAAAAAGCTAACAGTAAGGTTTTGGGAAGAAATCCTTCAGCACCGGATGAACCGACGGTTAAGAGAGGAACTCGTCGGTTTATGCGTCGGAACAACTGTGTCAGTGGTTTGCAACAGCTAAGTGACGTGGATGGGGCACCGGATGAACTGATGGCCCTGTAATACTAGCATCGGTTCATCCGATGCTATGTTTTTCAGTGGCCGTTAGCCAACGGCTCTTTGGACGTCTTGGGCTATTTATACCCCCTCCACTCACCCATTTGAGGAGGTTGGATGCTGAGGAATACCAGAGGAGTTCAAGACACATAGAAGATCATATACAAGCCATCCAAGTGCTAAATTGCTCATCTATATACTTGCACATGCTTTGTGTGTGTGCTTAGTGCTAGGCTTAGCTTAGAGTTGAGTGAGTGCAAGGTGTGCCTACCTTGTGAGGTGATTCTCGAGTGGATCAAGCTGTACGAGGTGCGCCGGAAGCCTTGGAGCCTAGGTGGCTCTCCGGTAAACGTCTTCGACCCTCCGGCTTGGTGTGGAGCGGCGAGGATACTTTGTGCGGGGGGCGTGGAGACCCCCTTCCCTTGGTGGAGAAGCTCCTTAGTGGAGGCGGCATCAAGGTGACCAAGAGAGCTTGGCGAGTGCCTTTGTGGCGAGCCTTTGTGGCAAGTCAAGTGGTGCTCTTGGGAGAGACTTGGTGACCAGGAAACAATACTCTTGTGTGGAGTGCTTCAACAACGTGGACTAGGGGTGGCTTAGTGCCTATCGATACCACGGGATAAATCGCGTATTAAGAGTTTGCTTCCTCTCATCCCCTTTACGTTTCCGCATTACTCTCTTGCAATCTTTGCTTACCTTTACTTTCCTAGAGTAAAAGAACTTAATGCTCTCAATGATCTTAGTGCTACCCTTGCTACAAATTATGAACATTTGTTGTGCAAATTCAAATTGCTTAGCGAGGAGTATGAAGAGCTAAAATCTAAGGAAGAGAGCATTAAGGTTAAAACTAATGATTTCTTCGAGCTCAATGAATCATCTATCCCTTGTGCAATTCCTATATCCAAGGTAGATGCTTCAACTTCTTGCATTGATTTAATTGATGAATCTTTCTCACCATCTTGCAATGAGAATGTTGTCATAGAAAAATGTGATTGTCTCATAAGCATGAAGAATGATGAGCTCAAGCAAGAAGTGAAATGGCTCCGAGAGAGGTTGGTTAGCTTGATGGGCAAGGGCAAGAACAATGAGGAACAAGTAGAAGCCTCTCAAGACATGAAGGGCAACGTCCAACCTTCTCAAGATAACCGTGATGACATGGTGAAGAAGCTTGAGAAGGGATCAACCGTGACTTGCTACAAGTGTCATGAAGAAGGGCATAAGTTCTACAAATGCCCTCAATTCGTCAAGAAGATGGACAAGGGTGAGAAGAAGAAGATGAACACCACCATCAAGAGCTCTCTCATCTACACCAAGCCCAACCGCAAGAACAAGATCAAGATCAACTCCTATGTCATCAAGAAGAAGGCTAATGGCAAGGTGGTTGCACACAAAGTTGGGAAGATGAAGGAGTGGGGTTGGAACCAACCCATTTGGGTGCCCAAGGAAGTCATCACCAACATGAAGGGGCCTCAAAAGGTTTGGGTTCCTAAGGCCACGTGAAGGCTATAAGCATGGGGACTTGGGAGGCTTGGCACAAAGAAGAAGAGAAGATTCAAGTCTAGAAGCCAAGCTTGCAAGATTGGACATGTGTTGCCCAAGCTCCCCGGTTAAGGTAATGGAAACTAGAACTCATCTCATGTATCATTGTAGCTCCATTGCCTTGTTTAAGTTGTATTTGTTGCTATGCCTAATTGTTTACATATGGTAGGTTGCTTGTGTCATGTGCTAACCCATGAGCAACCTACATGGTTTGATAAGTGTCTAGGAAAAACTACACTTGTTTCTTTCATGATGCATGTTTTCATATATATCTCTTTGCATCATGAGCAAGCTATAGGGTTAGCTTCCCTTTTTGTTGTCATAAACAATGTGCATACATTTGATTGGTGATTCAAACACTAAATGCACACATTTAGGGGGAGCTCATCCTATGGTTTGTTTGTGGGACTAACATCATTTCAAGCTTATCTTGTGTAGTCCCTTGGTGACGCGTTCCGGTGTGGTATTTCATTCTAAGAGAATGCTATTTTACTCTAAATGTGATATAACATCTCTAAGAGAGTGAATATAGTAATATGAGCTTCATGCTATTGAGTCATGTCCTTGCGAGCTTATGTCTCTATATAAGTTCAAAGGCAATGAACTCATACATTCCTAATCCTTGTGGTACCCCAAGTGTCTTCTTTGCAAGCTTCTTTCAAAGTGGTGTCATATCCAAGTGATATCATTTCCAAGTGGCTTATCTCAATGTGGTGCCAACAAGGTAGAAGAAGAACATTCCCTCAGAGGTATGCAATGCTCAAAATCTACAAGTGGTATTGTTACAAGAACTCTCTTGTCTTATCTCTTGTCTTTTAAGCTACCTCCTTGCATGATATGCTCTAAGCTTCCTTATCTTACAAGTGTGTAGTTGTGCACTTGATTTTCACAATATCATTTTGTGCACACACTTAGGAGGAGCTTAGTTTGAATCATGCTAGTCTCATGAGCTTGTGATCCACCTTAGTTATTCACACATGTGGTATCTTCATTGATATCATACATATGGATCATGGTTCACGCGGCTTTCTCCCTTGCATTTAACATTTCTCTTTGAGCTATGATTGGTAGGACTTGCTAAATTTTCTTTGGAGATCCTTTTGTTTTGGACACTTTTTGGAGATTTTATTCTAAAGTGGGAGAATTTGGAGCCAAAGCAAGCCAATATTTCCAAAAGGGGGAAGTAGCAAGCTATATGTGAAGAGAAGATCATGGAAGAGGGAGAACACATCTAGGGGGAGTTGGATGATGGTAAGCATCCAAGCAAGTGTAAGTGGTTCAATTTTGTCAATTTTTGCAAATTTATGCTTGCTTTGATTGTGTTGTCATAAATCACCAAAAAGGGGGAGATTGTAGTGAACATGGCCTCATATGCCATTGGTTCAAGTTTGATTTTGGTGATTAATGACAACATGATCAATGGAACTAACCATATTGTTGAGCATGTCTTTGTAGACATTTCTAGGTCCAATGGATGCAAAAAATACTATATGCCAAAATGAGAAGATAGCATATATTTTGAGGCAAAACCAACAAGAAGAAAGAAAAGGGAAAAGACACTGTCAAATGAACTGACAGTACCGTAGAAAGAAGCGTCGGTGCAATGGCCGGATGAAGTAGTACACTACGTGAAAACTCGAGTCAACACGATGACCACCGGATGAACCGACGATGGATATTCTAGTTGCACCGGATGATTGTCAGTGAAGAAGCAGCTAGGTTAGTAGCACCGGATGAACCGACAGTGTTGTTGGATCGATGGCTTATAGAAGGGGGGTTGAATATGGGCCTTCTTCAAATTTCTAAAACAAGAAGCAAACCTTAACCTATATCTCTAGTGTTGGCCATCTAAAAATGATTCTTTCTACCTACTAAGCACACTAGCAACAAAGTTCCTTAGCAAGATTCACACTAACATGAGAAAAGTACCCTAATCAAGATATGCAACAAGCAAAGCACACTAAAGGAAAACTAGAACAAAGGAACTTAAGAGCTGAAAGTAAATGGAGAAATAAGTGCAAGAAGGTAGAGCAAGTGGACAAGAGACAACCGAATTTTTTTCCCGTGGTATTGAGAAGTTGACTCTTCTCCCTAATCCATGTTGGAGCACTCACAAAGAGTTTTGCTCCGTCTCAAGCCACTTAGACTTGAGTGCTCACTAAGAGTACCCGTTCTCCATCTCCGGAATGGTGGGTCTCAATCCATTTACACCAAGAACTTCCCGGGGCTCCCACAATCTCCAAGAGCTCACCAAGAACCCCAAATCACCGAGACCGTCTAGGAGCCGTCAAACTCCAAGAGTAACAAGCTCACACACTTTCACTTGACCAATGCACTCAGCTACGCCATAGAAAGCACCTTGAAACTCTTGATCACCAAGAAAGAATCCCTCTTGGCTAGGAAGATGAAATCCAAATGATCAAAGCACTAACTTCTTCTTTCCTTGGCTGCTGTGGTTCTTCAGAGTGGCAAAGGTAGCTCAAGAGACGAGGGGGGTCTTATTTATAGGCCTAGCAAGGGAGGCAAGCTGTTAGAAAAGTCCCTCTTAAAAGTAGTACCGTCGGATGAACCGACGGTTCCCCCTGCGACAGCGTCGGTTCATCCGGTCACTCTGTGTCTCGAAATATATCCGTTGAACCTGGACGCTGTACCACATCATCCGACGCATGCACCGATGCTGCGTCGGTTTATCCGGTGCTGAAGTGATCTTACTCAATTCGTCTCTGCGTGAAATAAACATAGGCGCCGGATGAACCGCTGAGTGTCTTCAGTAGCGTCGTTTCATCCGGTGCTGAAGCAAGTCCTCTCGGTGCGTCTCTGTATGATTTATATGTACGCGCCGGATGAACCGATGCTTGGACCGTCGTTTCATCTGGTGGTTAAGGCACTTGACTCCAATCCTTACTGTTTTGAAACCCTAGGTCACCGGATGAACCGCTGATGCACCGTCGGTTCATCCGACGGTGCTATTTTCTCTGAAACTGCCACAGAGATCATCCGGTGCAACTAGAATTGGGGCTGTCGGATCATCCGGCGCGTCCTTTTGCAGTTCAACTCATCCAATTCAATCGCCTTTGAGTTTTTCTTCAATTATTTTGCTTCCAATGTGATTCCATGAGTACTTTGAGCTGTTTAGTAACCAAGAAGCTTGATAGTGCATGAATATAGCATAGCATTTGGCATGGTCAAGCTACTAGAGTGTGAACCCCTCTTAATAGTACGGTCAAACACTACAAACTAGCAAATCCAAGTGTCCTTCATCTCCTTGTGACACTTGGAACTAACAATGTCCTTAGCCTTGTAGTCTTTGTCCATTGATCATCTATAATTTCAAATTGAGGGGTCTCATTTCACTTATATCTCATGACAATAACTCAAGATTAAATCCGCTACAAAACAAAGGTTAGTCACAAGTATACGGTTGTCATTTATCACCGAAACACACCCTTACCAAAGGTGCGCTAGGGCCTTGATGCTTACAATCTACCCCTTTTTGGTGATAGATGACAACACAAGTAGAGATATACGAGAATTTGAAATTAAAGCATAAACTCTACAACTAAAGCACAGAAAAGATATAAACAAGCGCACATGCATTAATTAAACAAACACACAAGCATGAGTAGACATGTAAACCATCAACATACACAAGATCCAAATACATGTCTCATCATGAACTCCACAAAACAAACAAGGGGCACAAAAAGCTCTCAAAAGCACACTCCCAAGCTCCCCCTATCTCTACACTCCCCTATCTATCTCCCCCTTTGGCAACGAGCACCAAAAAGGGACCTAGTCCTGCTGAGGTGGAGGAGAAGCCGGCGGCGTCGAGGAAGTAACAACCACTGAAGGCGCGACGTGGAACTCGGAGGTGTCACCGTCCTCGGACTCGAAACCCGACAACTCTGAAGAACGTACTGGCGAAGAAGCTAGAGCGGTGTCGGTGCCGGTAGAAGTAGGAAGCGCCTGAGAGCTCGCCACTGCCATCTCTGACTCGATCTGCTGAGTGATCATACGAAGTGTGTTATCCTCCTGATCGAGTCCCTCTGTCCGAGGAGTAGTCATGGTCGGAAGAGGCGAGGTGAAACCCAGGGAAGGACGTGCTGGTGTCTCAAACATAAGAGGACCTGCCGGGAATGGAGACATCAGCTGGGTCGAAGGAGTAGCCATCTGTGAGAACTAACCCGCCCTGAGCTGCTTGAGAAAGGTGGTCGTCTGTGGAGTAGAGAGCGGCTGAGTGGCAAACGTCCCCGTCTGAAGTAGCAGTGAGATCAGGACGGTCGATATGGGAAGACTCACGAGACCACTGGCTGGAGGGAGAGAGACTGCCAGCTCTGGCTGGAGCAACTACTGGGTAGGAAGTGTAGGTAGCTAAAGCCCTGTGTGCTGAAATAGCTGACCCAGGTAGGTGGACATGAAGGAGAACATCTAAGTGGTCATCATCTGCTGCTGCTGGATCTGCTGCCTCTGAGCCTCCTGCTGCTGGCGAATACTGTCAAGCTGTGTTGCACGGATACTCCTAGAGGGTGGCGTATCCGTATCTGATACGTATCAGATACCGATACGCCTCGGATACGCCTTGGATACTTTTCCAGCCGTATCCCAAAAAGCTGGATACGTATTGATTTGGATACACGTATCCGATACATTTAGTCAGCCCAATTAGTCCGTACCAGCTACACTACACCCCTCCTACGTGACCTAGCAGCAGCCACGATAATGATTTTCTCTTCAAAACAAGCAAGTTTTTTCGTGGACAGCTACTCCTTGCCATGTTTTGCACCTTCTGCTCTAGTGCTCTACACTAAAGCTCCATTTTCTTCTTTCTTTTGATGTTTTGGTAGTATGAGATGGCACCGGTAGAACTAATGAGCAGCAACCGAAGAAGAATCTCTTATGAAATAATATTCTACTTTTAGAGAAGGCTAGTTCTAAAGGTAATGTTGTGTGGCGATACAAGTATTGCACGTTAGAGTGTAAGGAAAGTTACTCGAGAGTAAAATCTCTCTTGCTTCGGATATATATGTGATATTATATATAATTATTAATTATCCTAATCGTATCCCCGTATCAGTGTTTTTTGGGAAAGTGTGTATCCGCATATTAGATACGTATCATATCCGATACTCGTACCGGTATCCATGTAACATAGCTGTCAAGTATCACCTGCTGAGCCTCCTGCTGGCGCTGGAACTGAGCCTGCATCTCCCGCTGAATCTGCATCGTGGCTCTGGACTGGTCTGCCAAGGACTGGATCACAGTGGTAAGAGAATCTGGCTGAGTAACCTGAGAGGTGGAGATTGGAGGAATCAGTGACTTAGCCTCTCGCTGTCCTGGCAAACTTGAGCTGCCAGCCTCGTTGTCATGGGTACGACGGACGCGAAAGACGGGCCGTGGCTCGGGCTCAAAGTTCTCGTCCTCACTGGAGTCCTCGGTGTCGGTGGCAAGGTACTGAGGTAGAGGGCCCTCTGCTAGGGCAAGTAACTCGTCCTGCCGTGCTACCTCATCCATGGCTGCCTCAGCTGCGGCACGAGCCTGAAAGTCCTCAACTGCTCTCCTCTGTCCTCTGGGCCCCTGCCTCCTGTCCCCTGGCATCGGTGGCTGATATGTCTTGAACACATACTTGGATCGCTCCAAGACAGAGATGTATCGCTGAGACTCCAGGCGAGATAGCATCCAGCTGATCCAGTGAGCAAACGGAAACTGCCGAGTCATCCCCATGCCATCCATGATCACATCCTCGATCTCACTGAGTAGGATATCCACAATGTCGAACAGCCGGTGAGTCATGATATGGAGATGGAGCCACTGCTGAACACTGGTGATCGACTCGGCATTCCCCATCCTGAAGAGTAAGGACCTCCTGAGTGCAAAGTGGACCACGTAGGCCTCACGAGTCAACCTGTCAGGGGTCCTAGGAGTGCCGGGGAGGAACGACTGCTGGAACAAAAAGCTAATCTCCTCGTCTAACGGAACTATCGGAGTGTGAGCACGACGAGGAGCCTCAACGTCAGGGTAGGCCAGGTAGTGAATCGACGTGTCGTCGACTGGCACCCCAAGTAACTCAGCTATACCCTCTCTGGTGAGTCTGAACTGCTGCCCCATGAACATGAACCTCATAGATAGCCGGGCATCCTCAATGTACACAGTGGCATAGAACACACGGACCCACTCAGGCACGTATCTCGGCCTGTCACTGACCAAAGCTGCGAGTCCAGGTATAAAGTCAAAGTGTGGGAGAATAGGGACTCCAACTGCTGCTGCTCTGAGGGCTGTCCACTGCAACATCCTGTGCTGGCTAAGCTGTGACCCCTTCCTGGCATAGGAAGTGTAGAAGCTCTCCTGAAGGATCGTCCAGAACCTGGGGTCACAATCCTCTCTGCAACAAGGGAACCACACCTCCTCCTCAACAAATCGCAGCTTCCGGATCTTCGGCCCGGATAGACTCCTCAAGTCACGGAGATAGACCCCAAAGGCCTCTGCTCTCTGTGCACCAATTCGAACCTCAGGGCCCTCCTGTGGCTGATCCTGCTGCTCCTGCTCAACCTGCTGCTCTGTTGTTGTCCTCCTCTGCTTAGGAGTCGGCTGAGTGTGTCCACCACGAGTCTGAGGACCGGTACGTGGTGCAAAGGAAGGAGACCCTGTCTCTGTCGGACGTGTACCGGTACAGCCTGAACACTGTAACGGCTGCTGCTCCTGGGGCTGCTCCCCCTTACCCTGTGCACTGTCACCGATCTGAATGCCCCTCTGTGGCTGTCCCTGGGTGTCGGGCACTCAGAGCACACGCTCCCACTCCTTGTCCTGCTTGCTCTTCTTCTTCTTCGGCTCAACGACGGCCTTGCCCTCCTCTTGTCTCCTGCCATCCGTCAAAGAAACGGTGGAAGATTATAGAATGGCGAGCGAAGAATATAAACATGATAAATAACTAAGGGAGAGAGGTCCTTAAGCAAAGCATATGAAAAAGATTGAGCCTAATCAGGATTTCTAGTAGATGAACATGTCACAAGATAAAGAAAAGTGAATCTAGATGAGTCCTTAAGTGTAGCAAGATGTGTGTGTGGGTGCTAGACTAGAGGACAGGAGCTACTGTGAGAGAAATGTACCACAAACAGCATGAACAGTTAGCACATATACACGAATTCCATGAGATATAGCAAGATCTAGAGGAATTTGAGCAAAATATATGAAACATGAGCAAAATAGATGAAAAAGGATGAGACACTACTCATAAACATAGCCTCAATCCACAAAAGCATCAAGAATTTGCCCACACATCATGAAGTGCATGAACAGAAAGGGGGGAAATTCTCAGATGCTCACCTCTGCAAGGAATTGATGTGGAAGATCGGGCAGAGGAGATGGACGAGGTCCCTGTGCGTCCGCGGAAGGGCTCTGACGAGTTGCGGCGGCGGTGCCGGGCCGGAATCGGCGGCGGCCATAACCCTAACTAGGGTTCCGCAGCGGCGCGAGCGAAATCCGCGCGGTGAAGTCGGCGGTACGGCAGCGGAAATGGCCGCCGGCGGCGTCTGGGGGTCGGCGGCGGCGCGGATGGTCGGAGGATGGGCGGAGGTGGCCGGTGATGGTGACGGTGGCGTCGTACGGGAGCGGACAGCGGCGGCCGTGTGATTTGGAAACGGGGAAGAAAGGCCGTGAACCGTTATGACATGTGGGGTCGCTTCGCAGAGATGCGCCGGATGAACCGACAGTAGAAAATTCAATGCGTTGGTCGAATCGCCGGATGAAGTGTGCTGATCAGAGAAAGGCAGCACCGGATGAATCGATGGCCAGAATTTTAGATTCACCGGATGAACTCTTCGCGGGTCTGAATTTGCCTTCAATCTCAGTAGCACCGGATGAACCATTGCTTCCATAGAGGAGAGTGTTGGTTCATCCGCGACGATAGGAACCAGAGGCGCGCTGAGCAAAATTCAAACTGACCCGGCCACCGGATGAACCGACGCTTGGAACCTACATAGAAGCGGTTCATCCGACGGTGACAAAAACAGAATGCTGATCTAAAGCTCTTTTTTGATCCAACAAATGTCACACACAAGCCAACACAAGCACATTTTTGGACCAATTCTGAGTGACAACCTCACCCCTCAAGCACTCCTTTGCAAAATACAAGTATATAAACCATAGATTCCCTACAAGGGATAGACCTTATAAGTTTTTAGAAAAATAGGCGAAATAAGATCCAAAAAGGAAATGTATGAGTTATTGCCTTTGAACTTAGAGATAGAAACTTTAAGCTCGTTAGGACATAACTCAATAGGCATTAAGCACAATCATTTGTCTCATCACACTTTGGAGTTGTTGATTTGCATTGAACGCTAAGCAACTTTCTCATAGTGTGATTTTCCTTTGTGACACCTCTCACGCAATGCAATGCAAGAACAAATGCATGAAGTTAAACATGAATGCATTCTATATGACAAGCAAAGATGCAAAGCGGAAAGATAAACTATCTTGCCAAGTTTGAGCCCTTGTTAAGCTTACTCATGGTGAGCCTTTCAACATGCCTTGAGCGAAACTTGGGAACCACCAGCTCAAGCAAGACCCATACTCACCACTATCTTAACAAGGTTAGACAAGCCCCTACAACATGTACATATGCAAATGCAAACTATATGACAAGCATCACATGATGTTGGACGCATCAAGCACATTCAATTCACTCCTTAGCCTACAAAAAGTGTTTTCATTAAGAGGCTTAGTGAATATATCCACCAATTGCTCCTCAGAGCGAACACCACAAAGGAGAATATCACCTTTAGCAACATGGTCTTGCAAGAAGTGATGGCGGATATCAATGTGCTTGGTGCGCAAATGCTGAACCGGGTTGTTAGCAATTTTTACGGCACTTTCATTGTCACAAAGGAGAGGAACCCTATCTAGAACCACACCATAATCCAAGAGGCTTTGCTTCATATAGAGGATTTGAGCACAACAAGCCCTGACGGCAATGTTACCCTACACGCTACACGGTACACGGTCGGTCACCCTTCGTTTAGCGAATAGTCGGACTATACGGTTGATTAAACGGACAAAAAAAGGGATTACACAGGATTAAACGGATTAAACAGCCTACATGGCCAACAAGGTTGACTGTTGTGTAGGGTTTAAACGCCGTGTAAACGGCCTACACGACCGTTTACGGCAACATTGGCGAAAATGTATTCTGCCTCTGCGGTGGATATGGCCACAGAGTTTTGCTTCTTAGAGGACCAAGCAACCAAAGATCGACCTAGCAAATGGCACCCACCCAAAGTGTTCTTGCGGTCTACTCGACATCTGGCAAAATCCGAATCCGAATAACCCAAGAGCTCAAAACAAGCACCATGGGGGTACCACAAGCCAATGCTAGGTGTGTATTTTAAGTATCTAAGGATCCTTTTCAAAGCACTTAGGTGAGATTATTTAGGGTTGGCTTGAAACTGAGCACACATGCAAACACTAAACATGATATCGGGCCTAGATGCGGTAAGGTAAAGAAGAGAACCGATCATAGAACGCAAAGGTCTCTCCATAGTCCAAGCCTTCTACTTGAGAGTAACCCTTGGAGACAAGTCTTGCCTTGTTCTTCACCACAACTCCATGTTCATCTTGCTTGTTTCGGTAGACCCACTTGGTGCCAATCATGTTCTTGTCCTTGGGGCACTCTACTAGGACCCAAACTTCATTTCTTGTGAAGTTGTTGAGCTCTTCTTGCATATCCAAGATCCGATCCGGGTCCTCGAGAGCTTCCTCTATAGTAGTGGGTTGTACAAAAGAAACAAATGCATGATGTTTGCAAAAAGAAATATATTGTTTGCGGCGAGTACGTGCACCACCCTTGGGATCACCCAAGACAAGATCGATGGGGTGGTTTGATGAAGTCCTTGTACGCCTTTCAAGTGTGGTAGAAGTTGGATCATCTTGAGGTTGCACTACTTCCGATTCTTCTTCTTGATCTTGGGTGTCTTGTGATGTAGGAGGTGGTCCATTTGAGGAAGATGGGCTCTCTTGTCTTGTGCGCCTTTGATGATCATCATTATCATCATCGGAAGAGGATGAGTCTTCATGGTTGTGGGAAGTAGAAGGTGTATCATCATCCTCCTTAGGCTTGATGTCCCCAATAGTCATCTTCTTCATTGCTTCTCGGAGAGGTTCTTTTCCTACATCATCACAACAATAGACATCTCCTTGGGAGCCATTAGATTCATCAAACTCCACGTCACATGTTTCTTCAACGGCACGTGTAGTGTTGTTGAATACTCTATATGCCTTGGAGTTGGATGCATAACCAAGAAATATGCCCTCATCTACCCTACTCTCAAACTTCCCTAGGTGCTTACTCTTCTTGTAAATGAAACACTTACACCCAAAGACTCGGAAGTAGGAGATGTTGGGCTTCCTCCCAATGAGAAGCTCATAGGGTGTCTTCATTACTAGCCGGTGGAGATATACCCTATTTGAAGCATGACACGCCGTGTTGATAGCTTCCGCCCAAAACCTTTGAGAGACACCATAATCATCCAACATTTCTCTAGCTAAGGTGATGAGAGTCTTGTTCTTCCTTTCTACCACACCATTTTGTTGTGGTGTGTAGGTTGAAGAGAATTCATGCTTGATGCCCAGCTCATCACAATACTCTTCCACTTGAGTGTTCCAGAATTCTGATCCATTGTCACTCCGGATCTTCACAATAGATGACTCAAATTCATTTTGAGCCCTTGTAGCAAAGTTCTTGAAGATCCCAAACGTCTTGCTCTTGTCCTCCAAAAAGAATGTACAAGTGTAGCGTGAGTAATCATCAACAATGACAAGACAATAGAGATTACCACCAAGACTTTTGTAGGTAGTAGGGCCGAAGAGGTCCATGTGTAAGACTTCCAATGGTCTTGAAGTAGAAACATAAGCCTTCATAGGATGGTGACTTGCTACTTGCTTGCCGGCTTGACACGCTCCACATAATTTGTCCTTCTCAAAAGTGACATCCTTCACACCAAGAACTAAACCCCTTTTGAAAGCCTTCTTGAGTTGACTCATGCCTATATGTGCAATACAACGATGTCATAGCCAACCCTTGGATGTCTTGGTGAATAGACAAGTAGTCAAGTTCGCTTCATGAGAGGAGAAGTCTACAAGATAGATGTTCCCATGGCGAAAACCTTTGAACACAACTTCATTAGATTTCTTGTTAGTAATGATCACTCCCTCATCATCAAATAAGCAAGATAAACCAAGATCACAAAATTGAGCAATGGAAAGCAAGTTATAACTACAAGAGTGCACAAATAAAACATTGGAAAGAGAGAGATCTTTTTCTATGGTTATGTCACCCAAACCGGAGACCCTTCCTTTAGAATTATCACCAAAGGTAACTTGCTCATGATTCCCCGCATCATCCACTAGAGAGGTGAACATTTTAACTTGGCCGGTCATGTGTTGAGTACATCCACTATCAAGGACCTAATGACTTCCCCCGGCCTTGTAGTTCACCTACACACAAATAGATCAAGTTGAAGATTTAGGAACCCAAGCAAGTTTGGGTCCAATCACATGAGTTACTAAAGTTTTGGGAACCCAAATTTGCCTAGGATGATTCACTTTAGCCTTGGTTCCTATGAACCTTGCCGCCACCTTGCTCTTGCTATTCTTCAACAAGAAATGGTTATTGTTGAACATGGAACGATAGTTGCAATGTAAGATAGGCAATGGATGTGAAGGTATAGAACATTTCCTTGTGTGATGACCGGTGATCTTGCAATATTAGCAATAAGACCCAACTTCCTTCACAAAGCACCCATAAAGTTCCTTTGAGTTGGGAGTCTCTTTGATGGGTTGAGGAAAGGAGCCAAGTCCCTTAGAGCCATAATCTCTTGCATTGTGATAAAGGATCTCCTTATGCAATTCTTCACCCTTGGCCAAATTCTTCACACAAGATCTTAGGCTTCTTACTTCCTCTTCAAGGGCTTTCACTCTAGCATGGCTAGTCTTGGAAGAGGAGGCAATATTCTCATCATTTAGCAAGATCTTAGGTTCTTCAATCAAATCATCACAAGAGGTAGAAGCATTTGTTTTAGTGATGTCTCTAGCAATTTCTTCCCCACTAGAACAAATAGCCTCATAAGCAAGCTCAATTTCTTGATACTTCATCTCTAAGACCACATGATCTTTCTTAAGCATCTTTTGACTTGACTCAAGAGACTTGTTAAGCACGGTTATATCATCATGTTTGATGATTAGCTCACTGTGCTTATCAAGCAACTTGTTGTGGTCATCTCTAAGTGACTTGTTAGACACTACCAAAGCTTCATGTTCTTTGCTAAGGTCATTGTGTTTCACAAGTAACTCATCATTGGATAGCTTAAGCTTCTCATGGGTCTCTTCAAGAGCCTTGAGCTTACTCTTTTGTTTCTTAATCATGTCGGTGTATTGATCAAGAAGTCCCTTAAGATCATGAGGTGAAAGTTCATTATCACTATCCGAGGAATCACTATTTTCACTATCGCTCACCTTGGAGTGTTTAGCCATGAAGCACATAGGTGGTGGAGGAAGAGGAGGTTCTTCATCATCCATGATCACAAGACCGGCAAACTTCTTATTCTTCTCATCTTCACTACCGCTTGATTCACTTGAAGTTTCACCATCCGTGATCCACTCATTTGCCAAGAGAGAACGATGACCACCCTTCTTCTTGTTGTAGGGCTTGCTAGAAGACTTCTTCTTGTATGAGTTCTTCTTGGAGTGCTTGTCATCCTTCTCATTATCATCATCATCGTCATTCTTCTTGCTTGAGCTTGACATTCGCTTGTCGGGCTTGGGGCAATCATATGATAGATGATCATAACTTTAGCAACTGTAGCATTTCCTCTTGCCACCTTCACCACTTCTTCTTGATGAGCAAAACTTGTTCTTCTTAGGATCATAGTTGTAGCCTTTCTTGCCAATCTTGGAAAGCAACTTGGTGGTCCTCATCATGAGAAATGCAAGTTCACCTTCATCATCATCACTTGAGTCACTCTTGTCTTCACTTTCACTTGAAGAAGGAGGAGGCTTTGGTTTTGACTTTAGCTTGGGCTTGGTCTTGTCACTAGCCTTGAGTGCAAGATCCTTCTTGAAGCTTGATGTGGAAGAAGATGATTCAATTTGACCCATCAAGAACATCTCATGAGACCGAATCTTGTTGACAACTTCGGTGATGGTGAGAGTTTCGAAGTCCTTCTCAAAGATGAGTGCCTTGACGATGTTGTACTTGGGCTTGGGAAGCGTTTGAAGAATTTTTCGAATAATTTCCTGCTCGGACACGTTAGCAACATTGAGAGCATTGATATTTTGAATAAGAACACCCATCCTAGAGTATATTTCCTCTACACCCTCATCATCCTTCATCTTAAACTCATTGAGCTCAACCTTAAGCAACTCATACTTCTCCTCACGGATTTTCTTGTTGCCTACATGGATTCTTTTGAGCTCCATCCAAACCTCATGAGCGGTCTCCAAGGCAAAGACCCTATCAAACAAATCCTCCTCAAGAGTCTCAAAGATAAAGTTTCTAGCATGATAGTTCCACTTGGTTTCACTTTCGGTGGGTACATTTGGCAAAGGATACATGGTAGTGATCCATGCATCATGGTGTTGTGCTTGAAGATAGCTAGCCATTCTATGTGCCCAAAAAGTGAACCGTTTCCCCGCCAACTTGAGAGGGCCATTGCCACTGCCCTTGGCCATCTCTCTTGGCGGTTAAGCCACCAAAAAGAGAGCCTAAGCTCTGATACCACCTGTAGGATCGAAGGCCTATAGAAGACGGGGGTTGAATATGGGCCTTCTTCAAATTTCTAGAACAAGAAGCAAATCTTAACCTATATCTCTAGTGTTGCCCATCTAAAAAGGTTTCTTTCTACCTACTAAGCACACTAGCAACAAAGTTCCTTAGCAAGATTCACACTAACATGAGAAAAGCACCCTAGTTAAGATATGCAACAAGCAAAGCACACTAGAGGAAAACGAGAACAAAGGAACTCAAGAGCTGAAAGTAAATGCGGAAATAAGTGCAAGAAGGTAGAGCAAGTGGACAAGAGACAACCAAATTTTTTCCCGTGATATCGAGAAGTTGATGCTTCTCCCTAGTCCACGTTGGAGCACTCACAAAGAGTTTTGCTCCCCCTCAAGCCACTTAGACTTGAGTGCTCACTAAGAGCACCCGTTCTCCATCTCCGGAATGGTGGGTCTCAATCCATTTACACCAAGAACTTCCCGGGGCTCCCACAATCTCCAAGAGCTCACCAAGAACCCCAAATCACCGAGACTATCTAGGAGCCGTCAAACTCCAAGAGTAACAAGCTCACACACTTTTGTGACGCCCCAGGTTTTTAATTAGCATCGTTAGTGCTAATGACCGAATCAACCGAGTCAAACACTGTTGACATTGATCAAACCTTGGTCGACCTGGGTCATCACCTCGAAAACCCAGTCAACAATCACTAATGACCCTCTTGATCAAGTCAACACCCACTTGTGGTCAACCCTTGGTCAAAACCCCGGTCAAAACCCCTGTGTCTTTGAACTTCCGCCAGAACTTTTGCTGCGTTCTCCAAATTTCACCTAAACACTTCAAAATCTCCCAATTTAAAAGTTGTCCAGTTTTTCGAGGGACACAACTTTGCTTTTGGGTGGCATTTCAAATTTTGAGTGGAAAAGCGTGAAAAACTTGGTCAACTGCAGCTTTTACTATTCCCCCGAGTCATGAAAACCAGCAACTTTGCCTGCAGTTCATGCTCAAACCGTTGATCAAAACATAGGTCGGCCTTTACGAAAAATACTCTCCTATAGATGCTCTACAACTTTCGTATTCAAAGTTTGGTGGGGTTCTATTCAAATTTTTGGAGTTTTTCGCTGTCTAACATGTGTAAACGGAAGTTCAAACCGGGCGACGCCAGCCGCGCCGTGACGTCGCGCGCCAGAGCGCACGCGCCCGTGCGCCGCGTGGCGCCCCTGCCCTTCTCGGCGTCCGGGCCCCGACCGAGCCGCGCGCCCCGAGACCGCGCCTCCCGAGGCACACACGCACCTCAAGCAGCGTTGGAGCTCGTGCCCCGCCGCGTGTCGCACCCTGTGCACGTCCGCGCCGGACCCCCCGCCGTGCCGCCGCATGCCGAGCCGCTGGCGTGCCTGTCACGGCCGGGCCCCTCCTTTCCCCTCCTTTGCTTTCGTGGGCTAAGCTTTTGAACGTACTAAGCACTTGTCGGGAATGGGACCGGTAAGCCTAGTACCTTAATGAGACGGTGCGGGAACGTACTATTACTAATCTCGAGTAATCACCGCCCGGCTAGCTACCGGGAGAGGGGGGTACATGTGCGAAGCTGGGTGCCTTGCGGGGTATGCCAGATAGCCTTGTACCCGGGACAGTAATCTCCGATCCCAAGCCGAGGACTTTTGGGAACCGCCTGGTGGTTGTCCTCGTGGGGGGACCCCACCATGTGTTTAGGTTTACCTTGCAAGGTTTAAGTCAATCGATTGTCGGCCTCTCACCGTTATCTGAGACTGCTTAATCAACTGGCCATGATATCCCTTAATGATGGAATTTGATGAAGTTTACTGCTTGAATTAATTGTTTGTATAATTCTTGATTGAATTAGTTGGCACACTTAGAAATGGTAATCAACTAGAACTTGTGCTAAAATATTGAAAGTAAGGACATACTCTTTGTTGCTTTTCAGCAAAAGAACTCCACCGGCCAACAAGCCTCTCATGTTTAGAGTTAGGTGATGTAGTTATCACCCGACGGTTAAGTCTTGCTGAGTATTAGTATACTCAGCCTTGCTTTAAAAATGTTGTTGCAGGTGTTGTTTGACCTGGTGAGATTCCACCCAGCTGGGAGCAGGGATGGGTGGATGACGACGAGTGAGTGCATCACGGACGGCCTCCTGTGATGTTTACCGTTGCGCTAGATTATCTTATTTCCGCTGTTTTTGAACTCTGAACCTTTACTTTTATCATGAACAATGGTATGTAATAATTAAACCCTGCGGGGCAGATTTGTATTTAATTTGTGTTTGTACTCTGGACTCGCCTTCGCGTGAGTTTTAATGCATATGTTCGATCCTTTGTTGATATCCAAGTGATTTACCGGGCGTTAACCCGGCAACTAACGACAGGATGATACTTTATTATCGCTTAATGACCAAAGTGGATTGATTTAGGTGATAGTACGGTATTTTCCTGGGCGGGTTGTCACAGCTGGCATCAGAGCGATTATATGCACCAGAGTTTAATTAACAACCTTAATCACTGGTTTTTGAATAAAACTTGCCAAGATTGTTTGGATTTGCAAAATACGTTGGTCCGTTAAGGATGGATTAGACCGAGAGGCCCTAGAGGGAATTTTTGGTTCTTTCAGGTGGCTTATTAATCTATGGTTTATTTTGCTAACTCCCAGCACATTTTATTCTTGTCAGAACTTACTTTATGCACAACCATACTAGTTCATCACGTTTTGCCATACGTGGTGGTGCCACAGGAAAGTCCTGTGAGGGATGGATGGGACCTATTCTAATGGGAACCCACGTCGCGTCTGTGTCTCGCCACGTTTTGCCATACGTGGACGTTCCGCATTGTGAATATGCGAGGCAAGGATCCGCTTCATTCAAAAAGGAGCGTATCCGAGGTTGGACGCTGTCCATCCAGCGGCTTGACACATGGATACCGTTTCTATAGTGAACGGTAATGTTTGTGGACGCTTTCGTGAGTTCTGGCACGAAAGGTTCGATGTGTTCTGTGATCTTCTGCAGGTACACTAACCACGTTTCGTAAGTCGCTAAGTGAGCATCGACTAGTTCTCGACTAGTTATTATAGGGAGAAACGTGTATATGCCTTGCCACCGGCACTAACTTCGATTTTTGGCTTGATTGCCTTGTGAGGATGAATAGGACGTCTTGCATCATGCTAAAAATTGTGAAAACTTAAAACTGAAACCCTGTATGTTTAATGTGTTCTCTAAGGTGAATTTTTGCTAGTGTGCTTTTTCTTGCATAGCCTCTCAGGTGTGAATGTGTTGCTGTCCAAAAATCTGATAGGGTTGTTTGCTTGATTTTTACACCCTGTTCAAGAATCTTTTTGCCTAGGTGATCTCTACCAAAGTTGCTCTATATCTAATCTACTTTCTGCTCGCAAAAGTTCATGGTCATAGCTTCTGTAGATTTTGAGTTGTACCCTTTTTAGTGAACCTAGGTCATGCTGTTTTTCAGAGGACAGAACCTTGAACTTTGCATCTTTCGACCTTGTTCCTAATTGATCTAGCTCAACCTTTGGATACCAAAAATGTGCCTCATAACCTTTTGAGTTGCTGGTAAAATTTGGGAATTTTTGGAGCTCTGGTTTTTAAGTTATGAATTTTTATTCACAACTGCCAGAACTTTACGTCATTATGTATGTATGATCGTCTCGAGTTCTAACATACAATTGTACCTTTGTACACATGACTACCCCAGTTTTTGCTCAGCATGAGAAAAGAACTTTTTCTGTTCTACCATGTTAGTTGGGTAATGTCTTGATTTTAGAGTTCAATCTTCAGTTGTAATCTCCTCCTGTCAACTTGTTATCTCCATCGACATGTATCCCTTCCAAACCCCTTGTATTATACATGTTGGAGCACTGAGCCATTCTTTGTAATGATATCCTTGTCATGATCACTTCGATCTTTCAATCATGAACTTATTCTTCTTGATCTTGCTCACAACATTTTGAATAAAAAAAATGTCAAGCTTTTTGGTATGCATTTGCATAGCATGTGCATTTGGGAACCTTGGGTGAACTAACGTGCATACGCATGGAAGATTTCGATTTTCCTCCTCTATCCTTCTTATGATTGGTGATGTTATTGTCCCATAACCAAAGGTGCCGCGATGGGACCTAGGGCATCGTGTGTGCTGCAGCCAGATGATTGCCACTAGGAGCGCGCTAGGTATCTTGGTTGTGAGAACGCGACTCGCCACACACATACTCCTTCTCAACCTGTGATTGCCATCTCGATCACAAAAGCATTTTGTGGGTAACCGAGTCGTGCTAACCTGCATCATGAGCACCATACCGCATGTGCATCGTGTCTTCATAAGCATGTGCATCACACCAACTTTTTAAAATAACTGCACTGTAATGTAACGAGTCAATACTACCCAAATTCACAAGTTAAATAACATGTGAGCAAGATTGTTCTGAAATTCCCATACTAAATTGTTTTCCATACATTCCCTACCTTTTATCCGTAAGACATTCCATGCGAATGCCTTTACGAATTCACCTTCCTAGACTGTTCTTATCGACCCCTCAACCGAATATGGGGAACCTTCGACCCAATAAACCACCTCCGTGCTTCTTCCAAAAGAAAGTACGGAAATCTTTTTACTAGCCTTCCTTTTCTTCATAGAAATCTGTTTTGGATGATCACTTTTCAACCTGGTCTCTTCCCGCCAATCTCGACGTTCTCTTAGCATCAACTCCATTCAACCGGCTAAGTTGAGGAAGTAGAAGTAAAGTTTTCTTGAGCAATCAAGGTTCTCGAAAAGTCAAGGTTTGAGAGTCCTCCATCGTTTATCCGTCCATGATCCGTGATCATACCCTCCAATTCTAGGAGTCGAGAAGAAAGCAAACAAAACATCGGTAAAATCTTTTGCTAAATTCTCCTCGTTGCGACCTCGAGCCTAGAGGGCGGATACTCCGAGCTCTTTTCGCTATTCTCACCATCACGGACAGTTCTTCGGACCGTTGGACCCCATCCTTTTCAGTGCCACGACGGTACGACACCGTGGCATCGCTCTGCCATCTCTTTTCCGCGGCCACGGTCACGTCGCCGAGACCTCATGGGCTGACCATTGTCAAGTCCCGTGTTGCCACCACCGGATACCCCGGGTGGTTTGGGATGACCGTTGCAGCCCCGCTGCGACCATAAAAAGGAAGCCCTTTGGTCAATACCGCCAGTACCAAGTCTCGCATCCTTTCGAACTCGACATCACCATCGCTTTTGCCCTCCTCCGGCTAGTTGTTGGCCAACCTGCCACTTGCCCATCTCTCTCGTCGACTCCGTTCCTCGCCGAGCAAGCTGTCCCTCCGTCTTCACTGACGACGTCGAGAAGACGCTCGGAAGTAGGTCAGGAGAAGAACTCGAGCCACGCTGCCACCCATGACTCAGTTCTTGGGGGTGTTCGAGACGCTTCGCTGGACACTGGTGGAGATGTATCTCTGCATCGCAGGCGGAATCTGTCTGCTCTTAGTTTTTCATGTACACATTCATCGCCCGCTTCCTCATGAACGGCGTTGAGGCAGCGAGGGATGCACCATGTATCTTTTGTCCTATCTGAATTCTCGATGTCGAGAAATGTAATCGGATATATCCTTCTCCCTTGTAACCCCTGGCATGTCGGAAGGGATCGCTCTAATCTTGTTGTCGAATCTCGGGACGAGATTCTTTTTAAGGGGGGTAGGCTGTGACGCCCCAGGTTTTTAATTAGCATCGTTAGTGCTAATGACCGAATCAACCGAGTCAAACACTGTTGACATTGATCAAACCTTGGTCGACCTGGGTCATCACCTCGAAAACCCAGTCAACAATCACTAATGACCCTCTTGATCAAGTCAACACCCACTTGTGGTCAACCCTTGGTCAAAACCCCTGTGTCTTTGAACTTCCTCCTGAACTTTTGCTGCGTTCTCCAAATTTCACCTAAACACTTCAAAATCTCCCAATTTAAAAGTTGTCCAGTTTTTCGAGGGACACAACTTTGCTTTTGGGTGGCATTTCAAATTTTGAGTGGAAAAGCGTGAAAAATTTGGTCAACTGCAGCTTTTACTATTCCCCCGAGTCTTGAAAACCAGCAACTTTGCCTGCAGTTCATGCTCAAACCGTTGATCAAAACATAGGTCGGCCTTTACGAAAAATACTCTCCTATAGGTGCTCTACAACTTTCGTATTCAAAGTTCGGTGGGGTTCTATTCAAATTTTTGGAGTTTTTCGCTGTCTAACATGTGTAAACGGAAGTTCAAACCGGGCAACGCCGGCCGCGCCGTGACGTCGCGCGCCAGAGCGCACGCGCCCGCGCGCCGCGTGGCGCCCCTGCCCTTCTCGGCGTCCGGGCCCCGGCCGAGCCGCACGCCCCGAGACCGCGCCTCCCGAGGCATGCACGCACCTCAAGCAGCGTTGGAGCTCACGCCCCGCCGCGTGTCGCACCCCGTGCACGTCCGCGCCGGACCCCCCGCCGTGCCGCCGCCTGCCGAGCCGCTGGCGTGCCTGTCACGGCCGGGCCCCTCCTTTTCCCCTCCTTTGCTTCGCAGCGAAGGCCGGCACGCCGCGCACCGCCTATAAAAGCCGCCCTGCGCCTCCCCTCGCGCGTGCGTGCACCCTTGCCACCTCCCTGAGCGCCGCCACCCCTCCATGAATGCCGCCGCCGCCGAGCTCCCCCTCCTGCTCGCTCACGCAGTCGAGCAACACTTCTAGCCCCTTCCCTAGTACCCATTGGAGCCCAAGCCGGCGCACATTGACCCGACCGAGCAGCGACCTCGCCGGAGCAGGAGCTCCAGCGGCCGCCGCCGCCTGTCACCGCCGCCGGCCGTCACCAAAGCCACCCCGACCCCAACTCTGGCCGCGAATCAACCGTAGGTGAGCCCCTCGGCCTTCCCCACATCTTTCCCGGTCACGAGCCCCGCCGGAGCCGCCGAATTTCCGGCGAGCCGCCGCCGGCCATGGCCCAAGGACCCAATTGCGAGCAATCTTTTCTTTCCAGGGTTTTTCCGCGAACCGAGGGCATATCTGTGAAACTTTAAAACTGTCCAGGGACCTGCCTGTAAAGTAGATTCTTAAATAGTATTAACAGTTTTGCTGGATCTTGTAAAATGCGTAGAAAATCATAGAAAAATCAAAAAAAATGCAAACCCAATTTTGTTGGATTCCTTGTGAGAAACGCTACAACTTTTGTAAAGCATGTCCATAGTTTTTCCTGATAGTTTTTGCATGAAAAATACAAAACTGTAAAACCTAGATCTGTTGTATCTCAAAATCTACCAGTGTTCTTGAGCTGAATTTTGGATATGTTGTGTGTTATGTTATTCCTAGCTTCTGTACCAAAAATTGCAGAAAGTTACTGTGTATATATTTTTATATGATTTATTTTGTATTTATGCAGAATCTGTCTAAATGATTTTTGTAGCTAAAAATAATTAGATTTCTGTGCTCAACTTCTGCATGTGATCTTTTTATGCCAAAATGCACCTCTGGTGAATTAATCACAATTTTATAATTGTCATAAATATTTATTCCTGAAATATGCCTATTTTTCTTTGTAAATGCATAACCCAAGATCTAGAGTAGCTCTAGGTGTATATGTTGCATTCCTAGCTTAGTTTTGGACCAGAGCCCATGTGTGAGAAAGTTGGAATCATTCTGATGTGTATTTATTTTCATATGCATTTATCTTGCTTTAGTAGCTTACTTTTGTTATTTTTGGTATATTTAATTTCCTAGCTCTCCTAAGTGTGCATGTGTATGCAGTGGCTTTGTTTAGGTTTGTAGTGCTTCTTAAAACACCCCACTGAAGTTTATTAATTTATTGTGTGAATAAAAGCAATGGTAGCCTTTTTAACCTTAATATTAAAGTTAAATGGGAAAATCACCACATCCACACTAAATGACCTTGTGTGTGTGATGTAAATCTTTATAAAAGGCTTAAGACCAACCCCTTGCTGTTTTTGAAATTTAAATTAATTTATTTACATAAATATGTACACAGTCACTATCAAATAGAATAATTAATAAAGAACCGCATATTGTTCCTTTTTGGAAGAGTATGCTAAATGTGTGCTTATCTAGGTGAATGTGGTCAACCATGCACCCCATGGTTGTCGTTTGTTGTTTGTAATTAATTAAATTAAAAACTGCCAATTAAATCTTGCATTGCATCCTCGTGTAGATCTTCCCGACGGTGAGCTGCAGTACGTGGACGTAGCTCAAGACCTGGACCAAGGTCCAGAAGGGCCCAAGGCCAACCTTGCCAGCGAAGGCAAGCCCCGGATCATTAACTCTGTCTTTGTAAAATTATACAATTATCTTTGCTATGTTTGTGCATTTACGTTTCAGGAATTGAATTGAAACCCTAGATGCATGATCCCTAGGTACCTATGCTCTTTTATTAGTATGTTAGGTCGATAGCTGCTATGCTATAGGACCGGTACAAGTCGAGTGATGTTCGTCACTCGCGAGAATAGGTTCTTATGTTGGAATCATAAGATCTTTATAAATGGATTGCTCGCGTGGTAAGAGCATGGGATTTGGGCTCCGGTCCAGTGGCTTTCGTGGGCTAAGCTTTTGAACGTACTAAGCACTTGTCGGGAATGGGACCGGTAAGCCTAGTACCTTAATGAGACGGTGCGGGAACGTACTATTACTAATCTCGAGTAATCACCGCCCGGCTAGCTACCGGGAGAGGGGGGTACATGTGCGAAGCTGGGTGCCTTGTGGGGTATGCCAGATAGCCTTGTACCCGGGACAGTAATCTCCGATCCCAAGCCGAGGACTTTTGGGAACCGCCTGGTGGTTGTCCTCGCGGGGGCACCCCACCGTGTGTTTAGGTTTACCTTGCAAGGTTTAAATCAATCGATTGTCGGCCTCTCACCGTTATCTGAGACTGCTTAATCAACTGGCCATGATATCCCTTAATGATGGAATTTGATGAAGTTTACTGCTTGAATTAATTGTTTGTACAATTCTTGATTGAATTAGTTGGCACACTTAGAAATGGTAATCAACTAGAACTTGTGCTAAAATATTGAAAGTAAGGACATACTCTTTGTTGCTTTTCAGCAAAAGAACTCCACCGGCCAACAAGCCTCTCATGTTTAGAGTTAGGTGATGTAGTTATCACCCGACGGTTAAGTCTTGCTGAGTATTAATGACCAAAGTGGATTGGTTTAGGCGATAGTACGGTATTTTCCTGGGCGGGTTGTCACAACTTTCACTTGACCAATGCACTCAGCTACGCCATAGAAAGCACCTTGAAACTCTTGATCACCAAGAAAGAATCCCTCTTGGCTAGGAAGATGGAATCCAAATGATCAAAGAACTAACTCCTTCTCTCCATGGCTGTTGTGGTTCTTCAGAGTGGCAAAGGCAGCTCAAGAGACGCAGGGGGTCTTATTTATAGGCCTAGCAAGGGAGGCTAGCCATTAGAAAACTCCCTCCGAAAAGTAGTACCGTCGGATGAACCGACGGTTCCCCCTGCGACAGCGTCGGTTCATCTGGTCACTCTGTGTCTCAAAATATAGCCGTTGAACCTGGACGCTGTACCACATCATCTGACGCATGCACCGATGTTGCGTCGGTTTATCTGGTGCTGAAGCGATCTTACTCAATTCATCTCTGCGTGAAATAAACATAGGCGCCAGATGAACCGCTGAGTGTCTTCAGTAGCGTCATTTCATCCGGTGCTGAAGCAAGTCCTCTCGGTGCGTCTCTGTATGATTTATATGCACGCGCCGGATGTACCGATGCTTGGACCATCGTTTCATCCGGTGCTTAAGGCACTTGACTCCAATCCTTACTGTTTCCAAACCCTAGGTCACCGGATGAACCGCTGATGCACCGTCGGTTCATCCAGCGGTGCTGTTTTCTCTGAAATTGCCACAGAGATCATCCGGTGCAACTAGAATTGGGGCCGTCGGATCATCCGACGCGTCCTTTTGCAGTTCAACTCATCCAATTCAATCACCTTTGAGTTTTTCTTCAATTCTTTTGCTTCCAATGTGATTCCATGAGTACTTTGAGCTGTTTAGTAACCAAGGAGCTTGATAGTGCATGAATATAGCATAGCATTTGGCATGGTCAAGCTACTAGAGTGTGAACCCCTCTTAATAGTACGGTCAAACACTACAAACTAGCAAATCCAAGTGTCCTTCATCTCCTTGTGACACTTGGAACTAACAATGTCCTAAGCCTTGTAGTCTTTGTCCATTGATCATCCATAATTTCAAATTGAGGGGTCTCATTTCACTTATATCTCATGACAATAACCCAACATTAAATCCGCTACAAAACAAAGGTTAGTCACAAGTATACGGTTGTCATTTATCACAGAAACACACCCTTACCAAAGGTGCGCTAGGGCCTTGATGCTTACAGGTAAAGCAGCAGTTCATCCGGCGGCCGTGTGTTTGCTAACAGAGAGGTTCTGGAGTGAAACTCTTAAGCACCGGATGAACCGATGGTCACGAGGATATAAGCAACGGTTCATCCGACGGCACCAAAGAAGCTAACAGTAAGGTTTTGGGAAGAAATCCTTCAGCACCGGATGAACCAACGGTTAAGAGAGGAACCCGTCGGTTTATGCATCGGAACAACTGTGTAAGTGGTTTGCAACGGCTAAGTGACGTGGATGCGGCACCGGATGAACCGATGGCCCTGTAATACAAGCATCGGTTCATCCGACGCTATGTTTTTCAGTGGATGTTAGCCAACAGATCTTTGGACGCCTTGGGCTATTTATGCCCCCTCCACTCACCCATTTGAGGAGGTTGGATACTGAGGAATACCAAAGGAGTTCAAGACACATTGAAGATCATATCCAAGCCATCTAAGTGCTAAATTACTCATCTATAGACTTGCACATGCTTTGTGTGTGTGCTTAGTGCTAGGCTTAGCTTAGAGTTGAGTGAGTGCAAGGTGTGCCTACCTTGTGAGGTGATTCTCGAGTGGATCAATCTGTACGAGGTGCGCCGGAAGCCTTGGAGCCTAGGTGGCTCTCCGGTAAACGTCTTCGACCCTCCGGCTTGGTGTGGAGCGGCGAGAACACTTTGTGCGGGGGACGTGGAGACCCCCTTCTCTTGGTGGAGAAGCTCCTTAGTGGAGGCGGCATCAAGGTGACCATAGGAGCTTGGCGAGTGCCTTTGTGGCAAGTCAAGTGATGCTCTTGGGAGAGACTTGGTGACCGGGAAGTAATACTCTTGTGTGGAGTGCTTCAACAACGTGGACTAGGGGTGGCTTAGTGCCTACCGATACCACGGGATAAATCGCGTGTCAAGAGTTTGCTTCCTCTCATCCCCTTTACGTTTCCACATTACTCTCTTGCAATCTTTGCTTGCCTTTACTTTCCTAGAGTAGTATCTTGCTAGGAATGACTATAGGTTGCAAAACTTGTTTTGGGATGGGAGTTTCACACTAGAACAACCTTAGTTGCACATCTAGATAGTATGTTCTAGTTTATGTTTTATGCAAAATAGTGAAAGCCATAGGGAGAGACATGGGTACCCATGGGTCCCCACCGACCAGGGTCTCAGCCGCCCCCGACAGGTGGGCCCGACCTACCAGATGACCCGCCGACCTGACATGCGGGCACAAGGACGGAAAGATACTTGGTGTACAAAACAAGACAGTCCAGCTCGGATAAGCATTCCCTGTTGTAACCAACTAGGATAGATGGAAACCAACTTGTAGCCCAAGGTCGTCGGCCAATATAAGGCGGCCTGGGGCGCCCTCCTCGGGGGCAGAACTCATCCTCGCATAATCCACCACCAAACTGGACGTAGGGTTTTACTCTCCGGAGGCCTGAACCAGTCTAAAACCCCTTGTCTCCTTGTTCTTCGCCGCCATACTCGCCTAGTTCCGTGTGCATCCCGTGCATAACCACCTACGCTCTTAGATCCCGATCCTCCATTAACCTGCAAACCTCTAGGGCAACCCCCTAGCGGATCTGTCCAGGTCTCACCCCCTGACAGTTGGCGCGCCAGGTAGGGGTGATCGGGAGCTCGATGTGCAGCATGGTGGCCGGACCCAGCGTCATCTTCGGTGACAGCACGAAGAACATCCTCGATGGAGACCTCTTCACGGCCGCCCTCCGATCTAATCGCGAGGTCGACGTCTTCGTTCTGTGGATGGCGCGTAAGAAATCTCCCCCCGGCAGCAAGACTACCTTACGGCGTGCAGATTTTTTTTCCTCGCGTCCGCCCACCCACCCTGACCTGATCGGGCGAAATCAATCTACAACCAACGGTGGCGTCACACATCGTCAGCAACAACTGCTGCTGCGGGAGACTACACGTCCTGCTGGTCACGTACGCGCCGCGCGTGTGCAGGAAGACAAGCAAGTCGCCGACCATGTGCATGCAGCCGGCCAGGCTGGATTCTTGATCCCTACGTCGAAGCTGCAGCTCTGATGCTAAGCATGCGAATCCAATCTACGTCGTATTCCACAAGGAGTTTCGTTCTACGCTGACTCGATGAATACAGGAGGCTTACGGCCGTCCGGCAGACTCCAACGTCCACACGTACTAGCATGCGGGCAACATACCAATCTACAAGACAGGAGCCACGTAACAGGGAAGTAAATGCCTTTATTTATTTTTTCTTTCTTTTTTCTATCCGATATCAACTCCTCTTATGATTTGATTGGCCGGCGAGGTTAAGCTAATTTTTCTTTTCTTTCTCTCAATACGTGATGCATGCAACTCCATGACGCACGACCAACACGTGGAGGAGGCGGACCAGCAAATCCTCACCGAGCAACGCGCCCAACCCCTAGGTCAACACGTCTTCGTGTGTGCCGAGCTTGTACGACGTTAGCTCGCCCGGCGACTTGTTTCGTTAACGCGCGCTACCCCGACCTGCTGCGGTACATTGGCGACCTCTTCGATGGCTCTAACTATGCCGGCTACCCATCCAGTACGGCGCGGCTCCGGCCACAACGACGACGACACCGCCTCACCTCGGCGACCTGCTGCATCGCCGACCTCTTCGGCAGGAGTCCAGCTCGCACCGATGACTGCTTTGACAACTCGGCGCGGCTTCAGCTCGCTCCGGCGACCTGTTGCATCGACGCGCACGGGGCCGCCGACCTCCAACGGTGCATCATCGACCCCGTCGACATTCCGATCTCGGCACGGCTTCAGCTCGCGGCCGCCGACCACGTCGACCTCGGCCACGGCGACGCACAAGCTAAGTGTTAGTTTTTAATTAAATATTTTACGGCTTCAATTTCTTTCACCGACCTGTTTTACATGCTTTTTCTTACTTTATTTTCCCTTCTCCTTCGACACGCTCGGGGGCTTGGTATAGCCGACCTCGATACGCTCGGGGGCTTGGCTTTGCCAATCTAAGGGTCGCCAGACCTGAGGGACTTAATTAATTTCTGTGTGTTCTCCCTTTAAATGTCTTTTATTTATTATGCGCATTCTTAAGTCGTGTGGTTGCGAGACCTTGGGTCCAAGGCCCCCCTTCGCGCGCCGGCTGCACCTAAGCCTCCACGCTGAGCCGTGCAGTCGGTAAGACATTCCTCCACTAAGTTGGGTTAGCGGAGGGGACACATTTTGCAGCTTCATAGCTTCTGAGTTCGCATAATTTGTGCCTGGCACAATAAGGGGAATACTTTCTCAACCAAAACAACATGCATATGTCTAGCTCGGGCTACGATTTCGTTATACTTTTGACAGATTGATACACCGACCTAGCGTTTATCTTGTTTCACAGACCCAGCTCTACGACGACCTGATATGTCTCCCAGCAACCTTTGTGGCTCACGATGGGATGCGACTCAGCGCTTCTGCGACTTGTCCGGCTTCCACGCTCGGGGGCTGGTCATCTTCTTCAAGGTCGCCAGACATCTCGGCGGCTCTGTCGTCATTTTCTTCAAGGTCGCTAGACCTCCCGGCGGCTCTGTCGTCGTCTTCTTCAAGGTCGCCAGACCTCCCGGCGGCTCTGTCGTCGTCTTCTTCTTCAAGGTTGCCAGACCTCCCGGCGGCTCTGTCGTCGTCTTCTTCAAGGTCCTCGGCGACCCAATGGATTTATCACCCAAAGGCTCTCCCGGCGGTTCTGTCACAGGCAGTAATGGCTCGCGCCGTGCTGGAATTTATGCCCGTTGGCTCTCTGCTCAACGACCTGGCGTCCATAGACTCGTTATGCCCTACTTCAAGCCCTCATACTACGACGGATATCTGCTTCAAGGTCTCCTGACCGAGTAACGACCTCCGGGTCTATCGTATCGCCTCCACGAGGTCGATAAAGCCCCGCTGCCTCCTAGGTCGCAACGACCCACAGTGATAAAATATCACACCGACGGCTCCGTACTTAATGGCTCTACTGCCCGTTGGCGGCCTCCGGGCCAAGTAGCTCCTCCTTGAGGTGGCTAAGGCCCCACTGCCTCCCAGGTCACCACGACCCACAGTGATAAAATATCACACCAACGGCCCCGTGCTTAATGGCTCTACTGCCTGTTGGCGACCTCCTGGTCATGTAGCCCCTCCCTGAGGTCGTTAAGGCCCTGCTGCCTTCTAGATCGCATAGACCTAGATTTTTCAGGCTGACTACCTGCGTTGTGCCATCGCACAACGGTCGTGACGATCCAGGTCGCCACGGACCATTCGTCATTTCTCGAGGCCTCCTGGAGGTCGGCGTGCTAATACAGCCCAGCTGGGATCTTGGTAGCCATACCATTGCCGCCCGGGCGCCTCTACATCTACTCGGACACACCATTTGTCATACAAGTGTGTATATAAAAGGCTTCAATAGCTGTAAGGACTTTGGCCCTTGGCCGTTGTCGTCCTCTTCAGGTCGCCAGACCTCCCGGCGTCTCCGTCGTCGCCCACTTCAGGTCGCTAGACCTCCCGGCGTCGTCGTCGTCATCCTCTTCAGGTCGCCAGACCTCCCGGCGTCTCCGTCGTCGCCCACTTCAGGTCGCTAGATCTCCCGGCGTCGCCGTCGTCGTCCTCTTCAGGTCGCCAGACCTCCCGGCGTCTTCGTCGTCGCCCACTTTAGGTCGCTAGACCTTCCGGCGTCACCGTCGTCGTTCTCTTCAGGTCGCCAGACCTCCCGGCGTCTCCCTCGTCGCCTACTTCAGGTCGCCAGACCTCCCGATGTCTCCGTCGTTGGCTACTTCAGGTCGCCAGACCTCGCTACAGCTCTGACGGTCGGCGCACCTTTCCCCTACCTGACTGCATTCTGGAGCGTTGTTTGCAGGTGATAGCGACCTGTGCTTCGTCTGCAAGCCGGCCTGTGACCGTACAGTGCACCCGTGACTCTGGCTGTGTCAGCCCTGGTGCCTGATGACCTCTGCAAGATTCCGGAGCTTTTGTCCTATTGAATTGACATCACAAGAGCATCTGTTTCCTAAGCAGAAGGTCGTAGGTTCGGCTGTTTATTTCTTCTTCTTCTTCAGAGCATCAAACCGGCCATCCTGATCGCTTTACTACTCGGGGGCTACTACACTAGTGCGTCTTTCGACGCCCTATTTTCCCAGGTCGCCTCGACCTAACGGAAGCCTACTTCCGCTACTTCTCTGCTCAACCTACCTTCGGTAGGCACGGCGACCTTTCCGAAGGTCACGACAGCTACTACAGCACACCTGACCCAGTCAGGTCGGCGGTTCTTCAAGATCGACGCCTTGTCTTCACTTCGACCTCATGGTCCTTCGAACCAGAAGCCTGACGTTCAACTTCGTGCGCGCATCAGAGGGGTTTTTCTTTTTTGATCACCGTGCACCCTTATCGACCTTGATGGTGCCAAGACTTCAGCCTGCTTCTTCAAGCTTCGTCATGACTTCATCAAGATCGTTGCGCCTACACGTCGATCGGGGGCTTGAGAGACATGGGTACCCATGGGTCCCCACCGACCAGGGTCTCAGCCGCCCCCGACAGGCGGGCCCGACCTACCAGATGACCCGCCGACCTAACATGCGGGCCCAAAGACGTAAAGATACTTGGTGTACAAGACAAGATATAGGTTAAGGTTTTAAGTTGCCTAATTCACCCCCTCCCACTCTTAGGCTACGAGCATCCGATTCCTTACACTTCTCTCATCTAAAATTGGTGCAAGGCATAGTACAAGATGACACGGTCTTTCAAATAACACTTTGACCAATCATTTATCATATATTATGTCATTTATGGTTATAAATTTATAATCTTGGTAAAGTACATTTGATTACGGATCCAACCATATAAAATGTAAATTACAAAAATAAAAAAAATAATAGTTAAATTATTAGTCAAAGATTGTAAAGTTTGAATCTCGATATGCATACACACCTTATAAACATAGAAGGAGACAAATCTCTTTGCATTGGCATAGAAAAAGAGGTACCAAGAATATTCTCGAGAGACACCAAAACGCACAAAAAAATACATACACTTCACCCAAGCTAGTTCCTTTGCAAATTGAGTCCATACATGGCTTTTTATCATAATTCTACCCTTTAATTTGCTCTTGCATATAAATAGTACTTTTCAAGTTTAGAAAATACAACATTAGTTATATGTATTTGACGCATCTTAGTTCTGAAATATATATTAATTTAGAGTGTGTAATATGAGATATACATTTCCTTTACAAGATACTAACCTCCATAAGGATTAACAACGCCGATGTCCTAATGAGGATTTTTGTAGGTGTCATCCATAAGCTCCATCTTGTTGGTAATAATAGGGTGTCAGCAGTACCTTCACCATACATCATCTAGTAGGACAATGGCTGCTGATCGAGAACCTCGTCTTGCAGCTCCAAATTTTTTTAAGGCAACCAGCCAATTACAATGCAACTAAGCTTTGGAGGTTCAGGCATAAAAATTACATTGTTCGGCTTATCAATCATCATTATGAAAAGAAGATCAATCTGATACTCGATGCTGTTTGGTTGGTAACTAAATGTTACCACACATTATTTTACTATAAGGTGGCTAACTTTAGTCTTGCCACACTTTCATGGCAAGAAAAATTAAGGGAAAATTAGTCTCATAGCACCGAAAGAATACGATATCCGGAAAATACCGTCGAACTTCCGCCCCTCCGTAAAATACCATTGAAATAGTGCATTGTCACCTCAATATAGCATTCCGTGAAGTTTGGAGCAAACGACCGTCGTTTCCGTGAAAACGCTCGATCTTCTTTTTTGACTTCTCCCCACTGTCCGCCGTCGTCACTGGCCGGTGGCCGCCCCTCTCCCTCCGCTCGAGAGCTCCTCCAACTCCAAGCCACCCCTGCCAGCCACCCAGGTCGCTCTGCTGCCCCTTCCAAGCTTTGTCGCCCCTCCCGAAGCTCTCCGAGGCGAAGATCGCCCGTTATCCTCCGGCGAGCCGCGGGCCCCCTCCTTTGTGGCGCGGCGGCGTTGGCCTCCCCTTCTTTCCCCGGCGGCGTGGCAAGTGCCGGCCGGCTGCAGCACGCCCAGGCAGGGGCGGGGCGAGGAGTAGGGTGCACGCAACGAGATCCGGCAGGGCGGCTTCTGGGGCAGCTCCGCCCTCGCCCTGCTCGTGGTGGCCGGCGGAGCAGGGGACTCACGACGCAGGAGCAGGGACCCGTAGCGGCGCTCAGGGCTGCTCCTCCGTAGCCGGTCAACCATCCCTCCGCTTCTCTCCCTTCGCTTTGGTGGATCCCGGCCACCGCGGGCCTCCCTCCCCTTCTCTCCCTCCTCTCCGGCGACGGTGGAGCAGGACGCACGGAAGTTGGGATGGTGTGCGGGAGTCGCTGCGCGTCGTTGGCTCCGTGCTGCACGATTTCCTCCGGGGACTCCCCGCCGCATGTTCGCCGCCCGTAGCGCCTGTAATCGTGTCGTCATCCGCAATCGCGCAGAGAGGCGACGACGGGGGCGTGCGACAAGCTTCTCCTCCTCCGCGTGATGCCACCGGGGAGAGAGAGCTCAGGCGGCTGCCGGGTTCGTTCGTGGAGCCTCATCGAGGTGAGCCGAGGTCAGGGGCTGGGGACCGAGCTCGCCGGAGGTCCTCCATCTACGAGGAGGCGGTGCTGCTACAGGTCCCAGTCCCACCTGGAACAGAGGCAGCGGCCGCACTCACCTCATGAAGATGGGGAGGACCGGAGCAGCTTGAGGGAGACGACAGCGTAAGCTAAACGTGACAGAATGCTATATTGAGGTGATGGTGCACTCTTTCAATGGTATTTTAGGTAGCGGCGGAAGAAGTTTGATGATATTTTCCGGATATCGCGATCTTTCGGTACTATGAGACCAATTTCCCCAAAAATTAATGAGCAAGTAGCCTCATACAAATTTAGACAAGAAACTTGAGTCTATGGTATATGTGTCAGGAAGCTAAGAGTTATTAGACAGAGTGTGACAGACTAAAACGTCGCAGGAACCAAACACTAACTAACTAAAACTGTACGTGCTGACTGATGGTTGGGCATGGCAAATTTGGTGGCCAAATCCCGTTGCCGGCACTCGTTTTCATCCATCTGATTCTGATATCGGACTCCTTAAACTTGAAACAAAAAAGCTGACTAGCAAGGAGAGATTATATTGTGATATCTGCAAGCGCACGTGTGGAAGAAGAGAGACAAACAAGTGATCAACAAGAGCATCAGCATGTTGTTAAACTCTAGCCATCGGCCTCTTCTCCTTTTTAATTAGGCAGCTCTTTCGGTTCGTTAAAAGAAAGAGAAAAGTTAATTTTTAACCTCCAACTATATAGCAGAAGCTTGAATTTCAACCCGCAATTACGAAATCAGAGATAAGGAGGGCCATCCAACTGTGAAAACAGGGAAATTTTGGCCCATTGGGTGGTTTGGAGGGTGATTTATATTTTCTATTTAAAAAATGTTTTAATAAGAAAATTCATAACAAATAAGTTCAAATCCCAAAATATGAAGTTAGTACCAAAATATTTCTAAAATGTAGGTATTTGTTGGTCATCTGTTTGGTGTAGTTTACATCATATTCGTTACCACCTGGCTAACCTACCTCTCCCCGGCCGGCCAGCAACCTTCTAAGGTCGCCGGCAGGCCCGTATATTGGGCGGCGCAACTGGAGCGACCGCGCTGGGCCGCCCCAAAGTGAGGGCCGCCAGCGATGCATGTTACATGCATGCATGCTAATTTGTTGCATGCAGGTTCGTATACGCACGCTAATGAGCTAATCTGGTGCGCGCATGCATGCATGGGGTTTGATTTTTCTCTCTCTCCCTTAATCACTTAATCTAGTATGTACGTTTCCTTGCCTTCCCTGGTCCTGCATCCTCACAAACCTTTGTTAGCACAGATCCAATCTTTCCTTTCTTTTAACGTGCCCACAAAATCTCTTCGTATGCTTGCTTGTTTCTCTTTTGCTCTTTTTTTTTCTTCACACATAAACTCCAACGGCAATATGCTATTATTCTCTACCTTGACTTTGATCTAGCTATTTTTCATTTAGTGCAAAAGATGAATTAAACTCAAAATCAAGCCAAATAAATTCAGATTTAAGGAATTGAAGGTGTCAACTTTTCCTATCAATAATTAGTAGCAATCACTAATCCACCAAAACAGGGTCGCACTAATCTAAATTTGATGACGGCTTCTCTCTTTCCTTTATCGCGTTCTGCGACGGTCACTGCTTATCTTCTCAAAATAGTCTTGTTTTTTTTCCATCAAGTAATCCTCCTTCCAGTTATGATGCAACTTATAAAATTACCCCCTTGCACTCACTTCTACTATTCCATTGACCATGATAGTGATCATGATAGCAAAGCACCCAATCATGATGGTTTTATAATTAAATCAAAATACATTTTAGTTGCTTATATTTTCCTACATATAAGGCCTCAATTTATATTTTGAACCAGGGCCACTAAATCTCAGGTACGGCCCTGGTCGCCGGCAATGGAGCTTCACGAACCCCGGCAGCCCCGAACCCCTAACCCTAATCCTACCGGCGGCGAGCCCCCATGCCGCCCTCCTCCTGCATCTGCAGCGGCTCCCGCCGCCGCATCCGCTGCCGCCGCCCGCCGCCACACTAACCCAGCTCCGCCGGGGAGCTCGGGGTGGCTGGATGTAGGAGGAGGAAGAATCTGACAGGTGGGTCCCGCTCCTGTGACACCAACAAGTGGGTCCCGCGCCAGCGCGATGTAAAGTCTCCATGCGCCGCGGGTACTGCTGGCCGGACTATGGAACTCCGCCGCTAGACTACACCGTGTTGTGGTGGTACTTGCTCCGATCAGGCCAGCGACAATCCTGTAGGGAGTAATAGGGGCTTCCAGACGCAGGTATACTTCTGTCTCCAGATACGCATCTCTTTACTCGTTAATTACCAGTCTGTTGCCTTGCCGGCAGCCTTCTCCTCTGACTCTTTGAGAGATGTGTCATGTGCACCGATGCACAAGGGCACAGCGCAGGTGTACTCTCTGATCAAGTTTGTTCTTTTCAGGATACTTTATTTTCCATTGCCTATCCCATGCCATGTATTCTCTGATGCAATTGATCTCTTCGTTTCTTCAGCGTGTTTCTTCCCCTGATGGCAGTACTTTTTTTTAAGATGTGCAAAGCACGTTTTTCATTAAGAGGAGAGAAAAAGAGTTACAAAGAGGTGTTTTTGGAAGAGATCCAAAACGCCAAACACAACACCCTACAGGAGGGAGAGAGAACCCCACCACACCACCACACCAAACAAGAAACAAGGGGAAGGAGGGGCGCGGCCTGTGGACAACAAGCACGCCAAGAACACACACACATCACCGGACGACTGCCATCTAGAGGTCTTCGAAGGTGGAGCGAGGATGTCGAGCAGGACGATGCCACCAGGGAGGGAACGACGAGCGTGCTGCCATCATCCGTCTCTCCGGGAAGGAGCAGACAAGCTTTCACTTTGCAGACCAAATGGCATTGGGGCCGCAGCAGCAACGCCTCCAGCGAGGTGAACTACGCCAACGAGCGCAGCCGTTGCTGGCCCGACAGAGGTCGGGCGAGGCTTTCGCCAAGCCCCAAAGCCAACTCTGCACATCCGGCCTAGAAGACTTGGACGGAAGGCGATCCGATGGAGAGGCAGCGTGCAGTCCAGGGTGCGGGAGGAGATGAAGAACAGCAGCAGGCCGGCAAGGCACGGAGCAGCCCCGACCAGCGACAAACACCAGGAGCAGTGAGAAGCCATAGCCAACCGGAACCATAGCCGCGTCGTCGAGGGTTCTCGAGGCAACACCGGCCAGCCCGCCGAGCAGACCCGACGGAAGGCACCAACGGGAGCCGAAGACGCCAGCAAGGGAAGGGGAGTGTCCGCCGACGAGCCATAGAGGGGAGGGGGGCAGTCGCCGGTAGGGGGAGATAGCCGCGGCCGCAGGCGAGGAGGAGGGCCCGCGGCCGCCGGCAGGGGGCGTCACGGCACCGCAGGTGGTCTTCAGGGGGGTCGACAGAGGCCAACGGTGAAGCCACGGAGGAGCCGAAGGCGAAGCAGATGTGGAGGTTGGCAGGGGCAGCAGCGACGAGGCAGAAGGCGCGTGGAAGGAGGCGGACCCACCGCGGACCCGCTGCAGCGGCGAGGAGCCGCCGGAGGGAGAGGAGGCGGCCGGGGCCCCCGAGGCCACGCATTGGCGGCCACCTCGGAGGGAGGACAACGGCAGCCAAGGCAGCCCAGGGAGGCCTCGGGCCCAGATCCACACATGGGGGGAACGCCTGCGAGCCGGTGCGGAGAGGGGGGGCCGGCGCCGCCGGGCCCACCCAGCCCAGATCTGGGGTTGACGCAGCGGGGGCCGCGCGGCGGCGCCCAACGTGCCGAGGCGGGGAGGGCGAAGGGGCGACGGGCCGCCAACAGCCGGGGGAGGCGCGGGGTCATCGGGGTGTCGTCAGTGGGGAGCAGGGTCTTCGGGGCGTCGTCGGGCGGCGCGGTCGGGGAGGAGGAGGTGCCGCGCCCCGCGGCGGGGAGAAGGCGGCGTCGAGCACCAACCGCCGGGGGAGGGCCGAAGCTGCAGTCGCCGGGAGCCGCGGACGGCGCCGGAGGCTGCACCCGCCGCCAGGAGCGGGCCGTCGCGCGGGTGGCGGCGTCCCAGCGGCCTGTCGCAACACCAGCCGCCCGGGGGGAGGGCCCGAAGCCGCGGTCGTCGGGAGCCGCGGATGGCACCGGTCGCAGCACCCGCCGCTAGGAGCAGGCCATCGCGCGGGTGGCAGTGTCCCATGTAGGATCTAGGATACCGACTAGAGGGGGGTGAATAGGCGGTTCAAAATCTAAAAGCACAACACTAGAGAATTTAATTAGAACCACAAGGAGGATTAAAATTCTAGCTATACTAAGCCTATGTTGAGGGTTTGCAACCTAGGATGACAAGAAAACCATTCAATCTCTATGAAGATAAATGCTCAAGGTAAATGCTTGAAAGTAAATAGAGCAAGTGAATCAACAAACACAAGAGACGAATTTTATCTCGTGGTATCAATGACTTGCCGGTCACCCCTAATCCACGTTGAGATGGATTCAATGTTCAACCGCTCCTCTATCAAGTCACCACTTGATCTTCGAGCCGGTTAGAACCAAATAACCGCTCCAAGTCTCTTTTCCACTAGAGTTGCTCTTCACCACACCGGCGAGGTGAGCACAAGACCTCTCACACCAATAGATCCGGAGCCACGCACAATCTTCTTGCGAGCTTCCACAGATTCACCACCACCAAGCCGTCTAGGAGGCGGCAACCTCCAAGAGTAACAAATCAACCACTTGCTTGATGATTCTCTAGTGCCACAAAGATCAAAACCTTTATGCAATGCACTAGATGCTCTCAATCTCACTAAAGATGCAACCTCTAAGCAAAATAAGTGAGAGAGGAGGGAGAGGGCTCAACAAGGGAGTATAAGCATTTCAAGGTTCCAAGAGAAGCTCTCCCAACCCGGGCATGGAGTATATATACTCCCTTCCCACGAAACTAGCCATTATGTTCAAAACGGTTCAAAACGCGTACCTCATGGACTGTCCGCGACCTCATCACGGACTGTCCGCGTTTGAATTTCAACGGTAAAAACGTGAAGTCAAACGGTGTCAGAGATGACCGTTGGACTGGCGGACTGTCCGCCAGGGCCCGGCGGACTGTCCGCGCAGCCACAACGGACTGTCCGCGCGGAGCACGCGGACCGTCCGCCCGGTCCACCCGAGCCAACACCGTCTCTGTTAGAAATTCGACTTAATTCGGACTGTCCGCGAGCCCTCTGCGGCCTGTCCACCTGAAGAAGATTTTTCTCAAAAACTTCGCCCAAAATCTCATAGATTTTCAATAAAAAGTATATCCCACGGACTTTTCGCCTAAGGGGCCCGGACTGTCCGCCCCAACTGCAGAAAACTGATTTTCTCAAGATTTTCAACAAAGCCTCTTTCAACTTTTGAAAACGCCACTCATCTAAATGCAAACCATGCAAGTTCTTGATCAAAGTGGCATTATGGAAAGTCAAGCTAATGAAATTGATCCCTCTTGATAGTACAGTTATCTAGCCTATCAATCCGGTCATATATCATCCTCTAATCACCTCTTGATCGGTAAAATTAAAAACCCTATCTTTATACCTTTTCCTTGAGCTCCTTTTCCTCCAAAGCACACATGCTTTTCTCTTTGCATATCCCATTAGCTCAACGCTTCTCTGGACTAACCTATTCTTATATCTCAATAGAAATGTTAGTCCACGATAATTGTCATTAATTACCAAAACACAATTTAGGGGCCTAGATGCCTTCAATCTCCCCCTTTTTGGTAATTGATGACAATCATTTCAAGGAGTGATATAAGAAAGGTTTTGAGTCTTGAAAACACTTACTCATCTCAATGATTTTCAATAATAAGATAGAGTGAATGCCTTCAAAACAAATAAGTAGAGAAAAACTCCCCCTACATATGTGCATAAGATTTTTATTTGATTTCCACACATATGCATAGATATAACAATTTTGACGGAGTTTCTCCTACAAAATAGAGATCAAGGCAACAAAGACATATATCCAAAAAGCTTTAAGCAAGGAGTTAGTCTCAAATCTCAACAAGAACTAGAACCAATCATAGGATAGAAATTTAAGCTCACAAACATAGTTCATCACATAAACAACCATAAGTTCTAGTTCTCAACCACACCACAAACCACAGAGTTTCACAAATTATTACAAGCAACCAAAGTTTATGCATGACTGAAATTAAATATGCAAATGCAAAAGTTCAAAGTTCCATATTCATGCAATGAGCTCCCCCTCAAGAACATCACTCCACATCATTCTCCCCCTTTGGCATCAAGTACCAAAAGGTCTAGGAATCCTGCTGATCATCATCTGCTGGAGGCGGCGGAGGAGGATAATAAGGCGGGTGAGGGAAGAACGCCTGGGGTGGCACTGGAGCAGGGAAGTAGCTATACATATGCTGACTGAAGCTGTTGAATGACTCATTGAAAGTGTTGAAGTTGTTCCGAAGCTCAGTCTGACGGTCACTCAGCTGTTGATACTGCTCTGAAGTAGAGAGACCATCAAAGCGTGCACTCAAAGTATTCATGTCATCATGAAAAGTCTACTGTAACCCCTGAATCTGAGTCATCATAGGCTGATAGTACTGAGTGTTCATCTGCTGATTCATGGCATTGAAACGATCATCAAACTGAGTCTGAAACCCTGCTGCATAGTCTAAAGACCTGTGGCCATTTGGGCACCAAGTGTCTCACCCACATTCTGAAAATAGGAGTTGAAATAACCCTCTAGAGGAGTCCAATACTGCTGTGGCTGCATAGGAGGCACTGGCAGAGGAGGAGGCATGGCCTGAGCATCATCACCTTAATTCACATTTTCCTCATCATTCACATTTTCTTCAACATTGTCATTTTCTTCTTCCTCGTCACTTTGTGCTTCCTCAGGTACCCCATATGGTGTCAATGGTCTTACAAAGAAAGCTGGAGCATTTATGAAAGGTTGAAAGATTGTATGCTTAGAATCACATGGACCATTAAACCCAGTCTTGATCTTGATCATTGACATGATATATGGAGCAAAATAGATGTTTTCACCCAATATAGTTTTCTTCTCAATGATTTGCTCAAGTATCATCTTGACAACATTAAACCTGGTTCCATTCATGACATGATTGATCACATTCCAATAATACTCACAGATCTTGTCTCTATTTCCTCCTTTAGGCATGAATGTTTTTCTAAAAATATTATTAATTGCAACAGGATGATGCCTAAGCCCTGTTGGCTGCCCATAAACAACTCTAACTCCCAAATTAGCAGGATCATAAAATATCTGAGAATTTTCAAATGGTATCTCTAGATAGACGTCACTGCTAACCTCTTCTTCAGTGAAATATTCAAAATTCAGCTTATTAGCAATAGCAAACTCTTCAAAGGTAGCTGAGTATTCTGTTTTTCCAGTCATCCACTGAATATTAGCATTATCAAAGTCAATTTCCATTGTAGCATAGAATTATCTAATGATGGTGTCATTCCAGTCACATCTATGCTCAAGAAAAGGTTTAAGCTCTAGGTTCTCAAATTTTTCAGCCACACCAACTAAATGAGGTTTAGATTCAAGGTAGGCAAAGTCAATAGCTTGATGAGGAAAAACTGTACAATCAACCATATGACCAAAGAAAACACTTTCCTGGACTCTTGTATGGAAGTAGAGATTTGGAGTGTCACGAGGTATAGTATAAGCATTTACCTCCCTTGCGTCAGCATATTCTCTCTGCCTCCACTGATACTTAGGAGCAGTGTATGAGAGTACATCAATGATTTGATCAAAACCACCTGCTCCCCCTAAGTTCATGGCCTCATCCTCATCAACCATATAATCTAGCAGCCCAATATTTGATTCTTGCTCAGTTGATAGCTCATAATCACTGTCCTTGGGATCATCTGGCTCTTCCTCAGAGCTAACATTTTTTCGGTGTCGCTTGGAAGTTCCCACATCCTTATCTTTCTTCTTTGATGTACCTTTCTTTACTCGAGAAGTCACATTGGAAGTCAACTTGCGAAGACTGTCAAAAAATTAAGTATTGTAATGAGTATCAATCAATATATATAGCAAAGTTGTTGAATGACATACAAGAATCCTTGGTACCCCTACCAAACCGCAGCAAATCAGTCGCCCGCGAACTATCCGCCCGTAGGGCGCGGACAGTCCGCGGCTACTGTTCACGCGCGGTCAAGGCAGGGGGTCCGAAATTCCAATCCTCAATATCTTCATCAAAATTTAGTTTCTACCCATCAAAATTTTGCCATAGCATCATGTGAGTATCCTAAACATATTCCTCAAACCAAAACTTCAATCCCATGGGTGATTTTCAGATCGAGACATCAAACCCTAATCACCTTCTTGCTCAAAATCTGGGAGAATGAGAGAGTCACTTGAAAAAAATACCCGGATGACATGGTGGAGGAGCTCGCGGAGAGTCCGTGGATGTCCTCAGACGGCCCGGGGAGTACCCCAATCCAAATCCCCAAGGGAGGGGCCTTTCTTCCACCAAGAGCAAGAGAGAGAGAGTTTGGGGGAGTTCTTTGCGGGTTGGGGACGAAGGGTAGGAGACCCAATCAATAAGTCCCAGCGCCGGTGGGTCCCGCTGCGACCGGCGCACGCGGACTGTCCGCGGTCCACTGGCAGACTGTCCGCGGCCTCCTCGCGGACGGTCCGCGTCCCTTCTGCGGACTGTCCGATATTAACTCCGAAACATACAGAGGCGTCCCAACATTTTGCACCCCGTGCGGACTGTTCGTGCTGTCCATGCGGACTGTCCGCGGGTACTGACATTTTCAGCCCAAGATGCTTCCCTTTTAACTTGAATTTGATGCACTTTCTTGGGATCATTGCTCAAGATGCATAGAGAGAAATTTTTCATATGATAAAATGCAATAAGAGAGCAAGATAACAAGGGTTAGAGAGCATAAACATAGATGGGCAAAATAAATAACTTTAAGATAAAATTATGCAAAGAAACACATGTGCTAGCTCTCAAGCCACATTTGAGAAGTCAATGACATTTAGCTCATTTCTCAGTTTACAAAACCGAGCTTCATCCCAAGGCTTGGTAAAGATATCCGCTAATTAATCATCCATGCTCACACCATCAATCTTGATATCACCTTTGCTCACATGATCTCTAAGAAAATGATGCCTAATATCAATATGTTTGGTTCTAGAATGTTGAACCGGATTGTTGGCAATCTTGATGGCACTTTCGTTGTCACATAAGAGAGGAATTTCCTTGAATTTCACACCATAGTCAAGAAGTGTTTGCTTCATCCATAACAATTGAGCACAACAACTTACTGCCGAGATATATTCCGCTTCGGCGGTGGAAAGAGCCACTGAATTTTGCTTCTTAGAAGACCAAGGTACAAGAGAACAACCAAGCAATTGACAACCACCGGAAGTGCTTTTTCTATCAACTTTGCATCCGGCATAATCGGAGACCGAATATCCAACTAATTCAAATTGAGCACCCTTTGGAAACCAAAGACCAATGTTAGGAGTATATTTCAAATATCTCATGATCCTTTTTATGGCGGTCAAATGACATTCTTTAGGGGCAGCTTGAAATCTAGCACACATGCACACACTGAACATGATATTGGGCCTAGATGCGGTAAGGTAAAGCAAACTACCAATCATAGATCTATAAAGGTTAAGATCAACTGGTTTACCTCCCTCATCAAGATCAAGATGCCCATTGGTGGCCATCGGAGTCTTGATGGGTTTTGCATCTTTCATACCAAATTTCTTCAAGATATCCCTCACATATTTAGATTGGCATATAAATGTGCCTTCCTTCAATTGTTTGATTTGAAGACCAAGGAAGAAACTTAATTCACCAATCATAGACATTTCAAATTCCTTGGACATCATTTTACCAAATTCCCCACAAAAATCTTCATTTGTAGAGCCAAAGATAATATCATCAACATAGATTTGACAAATGAAGATATCCTTTCCAATTCTGTTGGTAAACAAGGTTGTATCAACCTTTCCAATTTTGAAACCCTTGGAAATTAGAAAGTCCCTAAGTCTTTCATACCAAGCACGAGGTGCTTGCTTCAAACCATAAAGAGCCTTAGAGAGCTTGTATACATGATTGGGCTTCTTAGGATCTTCAAAACTGGGAGGTTGTTCAACATATACCAATTCATTGATTTTCCAATTCAAGAAGGCACTTTTGACATCCATTTGATATAACTTAATATTGTGAGCACATGCATAAGCAAGCAAGATTCTAATAGCCTCAAGTCTAGCTACGGGAGCAAAGGTTTCATCAAAATCCAAACCTTCAACTTGAGTGTAACCTTGAGCAACCAATCTTGACTTGTTCTTCACAACTACACCATCTTTATTTTTCTTGTTTCGGTAGACCCATTTAGTACCAAAAACATTATGACCTTTAGGTCTTTCAACCAACTCCCAAACTTGATTCCAGGTGAAGTTATTCAATTCTTCTTGCATGGAAATCACCCAATCCGGATCATCAAGTGCTTCATCTACACGTTTAGGCTCAAGAAAGGATACAAAGGAATAATGTTGACAAAATGAAGCAACACGAGATCGAGTTTGAACACCCTTACTAATATCGCCCATAATTTGATCTATGGGGTGATCTTTGGCAACTTGAGTTGGAACTCTTGGTTGATCAACCGGTTCTTGCGAAGATGTAGAAGGTGAAGTAGTTGATGCCAATTGATCTTCAACTTGAGGTGTGTCATTGTTGCTTGTATTATCAACTTGTTGATCTTGATTATTTGATGAAGAAGAATTATTCACTTGAATTGATATAGATGGTCCTTCATCATCATCTTCTTCTTCTCTAGGCCTTATATCACCAATAGCCATAGTCTTCATTGCCTTGCTCAACTCATCACCTCTCACATCATCTAAAATTTCTTTTTCATTATGAGAGTGTAGTGAACATGGCCTCATATGCCATTTGTTCAAGTTTGATTTCGGTGATTAATGACAACATGATCAATGGGACTAACCATATTGTTTAGCATGTCTTTGTAGACACTTCTAGGTCCCAAGGATGCAAAAATACCATATGCCAAAATGAGAAGATAGTGTATTTTTCAAAGGTCAAAACCGAGAAAAAGAAAAAGAAGAAAAGAGCACCGTCGGATGAACCGACGGTACATAGGAAGAAGTGTCGGTGCAAGCGTCGGAGTATTTGGTACACTGTGTGAAGAAGGCTCAGAGTACACAGACCGTCGGATGAACCGACGGCATGTTTTCTAGTTGCACCGGATGAATTCCTGGAGGAGAAGCAGCACGGTCAGCAGCGCCGGATGAACCGACGGTCCGTTGGTGGGCATCATCGGTCTATCCGATGCATCAAGGAATCAAGACAGAGAGGTTTTGGTGCAGAACTCTTCAGCACCGGATGAACCGACGGAGGAAGCAACGGTTCATCTGATGGCTTCGAAAATGCTAACAGAGAGGTTTTGGCGCGGAACCCTTCAGCACCGGATGAACCGACGGTCAGCAGAGGAGCGTCGGTCGAAGCGTCGGATACTTTATGTCAGCAGGATGCAATGGCCATGATGACGTGGAGGGGCACCGGATGAACCGCTGCCTTGGAAAAGTACAGCGTTGGTTCATCTGATGGTGTTTTTTCTGCTAGCCGTTGAGCAACGGCTAGTTGGTCACCATGGGCTATTTATACCCCCTCCACTCACCCATTTGAAGTGGCTGGAGTGTGTGGAAGTGCAGAGGAGTTCAAGACTCATAGAAGATCATATCCAAGCCATCAAAGTGCTAAATTGCTCGTCCATAGACTTGCACATGCTTTGTGTGTGTGCTTAGTGCTAGGCTTAGCTTAGGGCTGAGTGAGTGCAAGGTGTGCCCACCTTGTGAGGTGATTCTCGAGTGGATCAAGTTGTACGAGGTGTGCTGGAAGCCTTGGAGCCTAGGTGGCTCTCCGGCAAACGTCTTCGACCCTCCGGCTTGGTGTGGAGCGACGAGGACACTTGTGTGGGGGACGTGGAGACCCCCTTCCCTTGGTGGAGAAGCTCCTTAGTGGAGGCGGCATCAAGGTGACCAAGGGAGCTTGGCAAGTGCCTTCGTGGTGAGCCTTTGTGGCAAGTCAAGTGGTGCTCTTGGGAGAGACTTGGTGACCGGGAAGCAATACTCTTGTGTAGAGTGCTTCAACAACGTGGACTAGGGGTGGCTTAGTGCCTACCGATACCACGGGATAAATCGCGTGTCAAGAGTTTGCTTCCTCTCATCCCCCTTTACGTTTCCGCATTACATTCTTGCAATCCTTGTTTGCCTTTACTTTTCTAGAGTAGTTTCTTGCTAGGATTGGCTATAGGTTGCAAAACTTGTTTTGGGATGGGAGTTTCACACTAGAACAACCTCTGTTGCACATCTAGATAGCATGTTCTAGTTTATGTAGGATGCAAATAGTGATAAGCCATAGGTTAAGTTTTTAAGTTGCCTAATTCACCCCCTCCCCCTCTTAGGCTACGAGCATCTGATTCCTTACAGAGAGCCCATAGTTTCATCAAATTGCACATCATAAACATCTTCAACAAACCCCTTGGACTTGTTGTACACTCTATAAACTTTGCAATTAGATGAATAACCAAGAAGAAATCTCTCATCACACTTGCTTTGGAATTTGGATAGACAGGAGCCTTTTCTTAGGATATAGCATTTGCAACCAAAAACCCGAAAATAAGAAATGTTGGTCTTCCTTCCAATGAGAAGTTCATATGGTGTCTTGTTGAAGAATCTATGATAATATAGCTTATTTGATGCATGGCAAGCGGTGTTGATTGCTTCGGCCCAAAATGAATCTGAAACCTTATATTCATCTAGCATAGATCTTGCCATCTCAATCAAGGTTCTATTCTTTCTCTCAACTACACCATTTTTCTCCGGAGTGTATGTAGTTGAGAATTCATGCTTAATTCCCTTCTCATCACAAAATTCTTCAACACTTGTATTCTTGAACTCACTACCATTGTCACTTCTTACTTTCTTCAATTTTTGCTCAAATTCATTTTCGGCCCTCTTGACAAAGCTCTTGAAAATTTCACAAGTATGAGATTTTTCGTGTAGAAAGAATACCCATGTGTATCTTGAATAGTCATCCACAATCACAAGACAATAGCTATTTCCACCAATGCTTCTATAAGTAGTAGGACCAAATAAATCCATATGCAATAGTTCCAATGGTCTTGTGGTTGACATAGTACTCTTGTTAGGATGAGAGTTGGCAACTTGCTTTCCGGCTTGACAAGCACTACACAATTTGTCATTCTCAAATTTAACATCTTTCAAGCCAAGGACTAGATCATGCTTCACTAAACGGTTGAGTTGTTTCATGCCAACATGACTTAGTCTCCTATGCCACAACCAACCCATTGAGGCATTTGAAAATAAGCAAGTAGTCAAACTAGCCTTCTTAGATGAGAAATCCACAAGATATAAACTTTCATGACGAAAACCCTTAAAGATAGTATCTTTTCCATCAAGTGAAGTGACCTCAAAATCATTGCTAGTGAAAGTACACTTATAGCCATTATCACAAAGTTGAGCAATAGATAACAAGTTAAAATTGAGAGAATCAACTAGCAAGACATTGGAGAGATTATAATCTTTATAGATAGGTATTTCACCAATGCCTTTTACACCTCCCTTGCTATCATCCCCAAAAGTAATCTTGTCAAAGTCGGAGATATCTTCATCAAGATGAGAAAAGATTTTTCTTGCGCCGGTCATATGATTAGTGCAACCACTATCAATTACCTAATGTCTTCCTCCAGCTTTATAGTCCACCTACAAAAGAAATTACTTCCTCTTCGGTACCCAACTTTTCTTGGGTCCTTCAATGTTAGTAACCAAAACCTTAGACACCCAAATAGATTTCTTTCTATCACATCCGATAGAATGACCAACAAATCTAGCACAAACAACACCCTTTGAATTCTTTTCATGTACATAGGATGGATCAAAGGATACGGTCTTCTTGCTCTTGCATTTGTGATTTACATCAACTTTTGTCTTGCATACATGACACATCTTGAATTTCCCTTCATCTTCAAGAAATATCTTGGAAGCAACAAAAGTAGTCTTCTTGGGAATGAATGTCATTTTCTCTTGCTTCGGAACATAATCAATACCATTCTTGTTCAAGGTAAATTTTTTATTTGTCCAACAATGATTAAACCGGACATGACTTCCAAAATACCTAGCAAGGTCCTTGGACAAGCACTCAACTTCCTTCTTCAAAGATTCATTTTCCAATACGAGAGATGAATCACAAGAATTATCCTCACTAATGCAAGAGCTAGTGCTTGTGCTACAAGATGGGTTAGTTGCACATAAAGAATCATTTAATATTTCACATTCAACACCCATGCTTACTCTTCCTTTGACTTCTTGTGCAAGGAGAGAGTTGTGAGCTTCCTTAAGCTCCTCGTGCTTTTCCTTAAGAATCCCCCATGAAGTGTTTAGTTTGTCATGGGAGTCCTTAAGGTTGGTATGAGAAGTCTTTAGCTCCTCATAGGTATTTTGAAGTGAAGAATTATTCAACTCCAAATCCTTCAACTTTGACCTCTCCTTGCGTAATTTGTCATCAGACTTAATAAGCATGTCCACAAGAGCATCATAAGAAATAGCATCATCATCAATATCATCATCATCACTATCATCATCATTGGCATCCTCAACTATTACCTTGGTTTCACCTTTTCCCATGAGACAAAATGGCTTGGAGAAGAGTGAAGAAGCTTCCTTGATAGCAATTCCGGCTAGACCCCTTGAAGGCTTATCATCATCATCTTCTTCGTCGGAGCTTGCATCGGAATCCCATTCAACAAAATAGGCTTGCCCATTTTTCTCCTTCTTGTAGTACTTCTTCTTCTTGTTCTCATGCTTCTTGTACTCACTTTTCTTGCCCTTCTTCTTGCCATTCTTATCTTCTTTCTTGTTTGGACAATTGATTGATATGTGTCCAACTTCACCACAAGAAAAACAATCTTTTCCTTCAAAAGGATTCTTCTTTGAGGATTGCCTTTTCTTGCCAAATTTCTTCCTATTCATGATTCTTTTGAGCCCCCTAACCACAAGAGCCAATTATTCATCCGTGTCACTCTCTTGTTTTTCATCACCATCTTCTTCTTGAGTGGCTTTGGCCTTGAGAGTGATACTTTTCTTCTCCTCAACCTTAGCTTCACCATGTACTTCTTTTTGTGATTTCTTGAACATATCATGAGTGAGCACCTCACCAAGCACCTCCATGGGAGAAATTGTCTTCAAGTTTGATCTCACAAGCAAAGTCACAATTGTCTCATATTTCTCCGGAAGACATCTAAGGAACTTATGAGAGAAGTCTTGATCCGGGACATCAAAGTCAAGGCACTTGAGTTCATTCACAATGTCATTCAACTGGTAGAACATGGTTGAAATGTCTTCATCTTTCTTCATGGTGAACTCATTGAATTTTCCCTTATACAAATAAAGTTTAGCTTCCTTGACGGTGGAAGTTCCTTCATAAATTTCCATAAGCTTCTCCCAAATCATGTTAGCTTGCTTGAGGCCCTTGACTCGGTTGAACTCACTAAGAGAAAGATCATTGTAGAGCACACTTAAAGCTTGATTGTTGTACTTTATGTTGTCCGTGTCAAGTTGAGTCAAATGATCTGGATCCAATACAACACAACCCTCTTGTACAATCCTCCACAAACCTCCTTCTAAGGCTTGAAAATGAATCTCCATTCTAGTCTTCCAATAGTCATAATTTGTTCCATCAAAGACCGGAGGTTTACCCACATGAAACTTTGTCTTCTCATCGGCCATTATCCTACTCCAGGATGGTTAAATCCTTCAAATACGGAGTCCTCGGCTCTGATACCACTTGTAGGATCTAGGATACCGACTAGAGGGGGTGAATAGGCGGTTCAAAATCTAAAAGCACAACACTAGAGAAATTTAATTAGAACCACAAGGAGGATTAAATTTCTAGCTATACTAAGCCTATGTTGAGGGTTTGCAACCTAGGATGACAAGAAAACCATTCAATCTCTATGAAGATAAATGCTCAAGGTAAATGCTTGAAAGTAAATAGAGCAAGTGAATCAACAAACACAAGAGACAAATTTTATCCCGTGGTATCGATGACTTGCCGGTCACCCCTAATCCACGTTGAGATGGATTCAATGTTCAACCGCTCCTCTATCAAGTCACCACTTGATCTTCGAGCCGGTTAGAACCAAAGAACCGCTCTAAATCTCTTTTCCACTAGAGTTGCTCTTCACCACTTTGGCGAGGTGAGCACAATACCTCTCACAACAATAGATCCGGAGCCATGCACAATCTTCTTGCGAGCTTCCACGGATTCACCACCACCAAGCCGTCTAGGAGGCGGCAACCTCCAAGAGTAACAAATCAACCACTTGCTTGATGATTCCCTAGTGCCACAAAGATCAAAACCTTGATGCAATGCACTAGATGCTCTCAATCTCACCAAAGATGCAACCTCTAAGCAAAGTAAGAGAGAGTGAGAGGAGGGAGAGAGCTCAACAAGGAAGTATAAGCCTTTCAAGGTGCCAAGAGAATCTCTCCCAACCCGGGCATGGAGTATATATACTCCCTTCCCACGAAACTAGTTGTTATGTTCAAAACGGTTCAAAACGCGTACCTCACGGACTGTCCGCGACCTCATCACGGACTCTTCGTGTTTGAATTTCAACGGTAAAAAGGCGAAGTCAAACTGTGTCAGAGATGACCGTTGGACCGGCGGACTGTCCGCCAGGGCCCGGCAGACTGTCCGCGCGGAGCACGCGGACCGTCCGCCCGGGCCACCCGAGCCAACACCGTCTCTGTTAGAAATTCGACTTAATTCGGACTGTCCGCGAGCCCTCTGCGGACTGTCCGCCTGAAGAAGATTTTTCTCAAAAAGTTCGCCCAAAATCTCATAGATTTTCAATAAAAAGTATATCCCACGGACTGTCCGCCCAAGGGGCCCGGAGTGTCCGCCCCAAGTGCAGAAAACTGATTTTCTCAAGATTTTCAACAAAGCCACTTTCAACTTTTGAAAACGCCACTCATCTAAATGCAAACCATGCAAGTTCTTGATCAAAGTGGCATTATGGAAAGTCAAGCCAATGAAATTGATCCCTCTTGATAGTATGGTTATCTAGCCTATCAATCCGGTCATATATCATCCTCTAATCACCTCTTGACCGGTAAAATTAAAAACCCTATCTTTATACCTTTGCCTTGAGCTCCTTTTCCTCCAAGGCACACATGCTTTTCTCTTTGCATATCCCATGAGCTCAACGCTTCTCCGGACTAATCTATTCTTATATCTCAATAGAAATGTTAGTCCACGATGATTGTCATTAATTACCAAAACACAATTTAGCAGCCTAGATGCCTTCATCCCAGCGGGGGCCGCAGATCTAGGGTTGCCGAACCCTAGATCCAGAGGCCGGGACGTAGGAGAGGGGGAGCAGGTGGAGGCCGGGGCATGGCGCGTGAGGAGGCAAGGCAGGGGAGGCCGCCGGCCGCCGCCGTCGCGCCGGGAAGGGGGGGAGGACGGCCTCCAGCGACCCAGGGACGACCTCGGAGTGGTGGTGTGGAGAGGGAGGAAGAGGAAGAGGGGGAGGAAGAAGAGAGGAGGGGGAGGCCGCGCCGGCCGCCGCCGTCTACGGACACGGCGGCGGCGGGTTGGGGCGGCGGGGTGGGGAGCCCTCGGGTCGCCCCTACCCCCAGGAGAGCGACGCGAGGGAGCAAAGTCCGCTGCCCCTAATCACAAATAATATTGCATAAAGATCCAGGACCCCCTGATGGCAGTACTGCTGTCCATATGTTTTCACCGCTCTCCAATCCCAACGTGTTCTAATCCATTTTCTATTTTTCTTGATTCAGACTTTCAGATTTAAAATGTTGGTACCGAAGAGATAAAGCTTGGAGCTGACGTAGGAGTATGCGTGAATGGTGGAGATCATTAATTAGTTGACAACAAACAGATTTTTTTTTCATCCTTCGCGAAACTGCACTTGTATTTTTGCCTCTATTTTTGTTTATTCAATGTACCGGTCTACTGAAACATAATCAAATTGATATATACCTGTGTTGCATGCATCTTCCAGTAATTCATTGTTTTTTATGCAACTTTGAGTACATATAAATGATATGCATAACGTGCGTACGGACATATTGAAAACAAAAATAAATAGAAATATAATAAAATAAATTACCTTTCTTTTCCAGTTTTAAATAATGTTAAAAATGATTTAATTAATTTAAATTAAGAATAGGATTGCCGAGAGGGATCTTATGGTCGGGAATTAGAACAACTTCAACAGCCTCTTTATTTTTGTTAGTTAAATTTAAAATTTTAGCACTGTATAAAAATTGAAGACTGCATAATCATATAGGATGATCCAACGAACTCTTGAAATTGAACTCTCTGTAATAAGTGAAACCCACATGTCATTCTTACCCACCCACCCAACCTTATCCGTCCCCTCCACCAGACCACCACGCAAAAGGGTCGGAGGTGGGCGAGCTCGTGGTTGGCACCGACGGGCCGAGCTCCGCGGCAGCACCGTGCGGCCGGCCGGCCGGCGCGTCCTCCGCGGCAGCCCAGCGCGGCTCGGCGTCCTCTTCCTGCACCTCCCCGCGCACACAGCCGGCGGCGCAGGCGTCGGAGCGTCCTCCTCGGCGGCATCCTCCAGACCTCCACCACCTGCTGCGCCTCCTCCACCTCACCGTAGTGCGGGCGGCCGCGCGCGGCTCGGCTTCCTCCTCCACCTCCCCGCGCGCGCGGGCCGGCGAGGATCGGGCCGGCAAGGTCGCCCGGCAGGACAGGGCCCTCTGCTGTCCCTCCGCTGGTGCTACTCATGACGACGATGCTGCTGTCCGTGGCGGCGAATTGCGTGTCGAGAGCAGGCACCAAGAACCGAAACGCCACGGGCTCAGGAAGGGGCTTCGGTGCAAGCCGAGTCGTCGGAGTTGGGGAGCATGGTGTCAGGATCGATCTGGTGGACGGAGTATCCCTTCTCCCAGTCATCTAGCACTAGATACAGGTACTTCTTGCCCTCCGGCCATGATCTTTTGTGGTGGCTTTGGCTCCGGCTGTCCTGCCTCCGGCGTTTGGACATGCCTCCGATCTTTTTCTGATGCACTCCTCAATTTCGTGATGCAGCGCATCTCAACGTCGTCCTCTAGCTCCTCGGGGCGCGGGCGGGCGGCGCTGCAGGCGCCGGCGCGTCCTCCTCGACACCTCCGCCTGGCAGCCTGACGACATCGTCCTTCACCTCCCTGCGAGGCTGCGACGCAGCGCAGCGCAGCACGACCGAGCGAGGCAGTGAGCGAGAGCACACCCGCGAACGCCGGAGGGTGGGGCCATGCGCGGAATCCGGTAAGATTGCGAGCGGGACTGCCTCGCCATACATCGCGAGCGGAGGGGGACGAATGGCGAGTGAGATCACGAGTTTGGTTTTTACCGAGGCTGTTGGATCGCGACTTTGCTGTTTTTTTCTATCTTTTACCGATGAAAAAGATTTTAGAAAAGCTGTTGGAGTTGCTATGGCCATCATTTTCCTCCGCTGGTGTAGTTAGCAGATAGCCAAGAGTGACTTGTTGGTCATTCACCGTTGGCAAATAATTGACGAACAACCTCTCGGGGATTAGCCGAATGCCCAATAAGGAGTGACCGAGGGGTAGTTCCCGACGGTATACTGTTGGCCATTAACATTACCAAGTGTGCTAGCATATAGCCAACTGTTTAAAAACACTCGGTAAAGGTTGTGATTCTACATGTGAACTATGTTGTACCTGCACATATACATGTAAAGTTCAGATGCACATATACACAAAACTCATATAGTATTTGAGGATACTAAGATTTTGCATATTTAGACCTTACATTTCTATATCTATTTATGTTTCTACAGATCAACAAAGTATACAGTATGCAATACTGCACAGGCTTAACAACTATTACTATGTAGTTCTAAAAAACAACTATTACTATTTTTAAAAAGTGATTATTACTATTTTTCGTCAGTGGTTTGCTGACTCATGAAATCACAATCCTACAAAAAGTTGTGCACCATGGATTTGTTGTTTGAAATATATGAACTGATTATCAAAGGGGACAAAATTTGTGAATTATCTGTTTGCAGTAATACCTCTTGGTAGTGGTGGTTGTTGTTGCAAATGTTTAGTTGCAATATGGTGAATGTGTTGTTGCTGGTGTAATCCTCCAGAGGTTCTAGAGAAGACTTCTTGAAACCATTTATTGATTATAGTGGAAGCTTGGAGTCGACTGATTGGTCCTGTGGGTTTTTACTTCTCAACTTGAGAAGGTTTTTTTCCACATAAATCGTTGTGTTTTTGTGCATATGATTTATATTATTCCGTTGTATATATGTTGGTAGATGTTCTTCTCATTGTTCATCACAAGATGAGATGTTAGGGTCCGTTCAGTTTCCCAAAATTTTGAGGGTCCCTTTATTAATGGTAATAAACGTAGACTAATTACATGGATAGACGGGAAATCACGAGATGAATTCACTAAACCTAATTAATCCGTCATTAGAGATTGTTTAATGTAGCACAACGTTGTCTAATCATGGCATAATTTGGCTTGTTAGAATCGTCTCGCGATTTGAGAGAGGTTATGGAATGGATTTTGTCATTAATCCACATTTAATACTTCTAATTAGTGTTCGAAGTTTGATGTAACGGGTGGTTGGAGAAATTTTGGAGAACTAAATTAAATAAAGTAAAATAAATTGGCTAGCAAAAAATAGGAAATTCATGATAAAAATGAGATCCAACAACCTTTTCAAAATCCTCGTCTAGCTATCTGGTTATGTATCCAGCGCCCTTGGCTAGCTCTCTTTGTCTAGCGAGATTGGCTCGCCATCCACTCGTGCGGTCCCGCGCACGCCATCGGACGACTGAGGCGACGGTGCGTGCCCACATCCGGAGGTGCTCCTTGAGGTTGTTGCGGTCACCGGCGGGCGGGTCCGCTAGTTCCGCACTGCCCTTGTGGCCACTTCCTCCTCGTCGTCCCACGCCTCCGAGAGGTACGGCCTCCTTGGCGTCGCCGATGCGAGGCGATTTCCTTCCCCATGGCGGAGGATCCGGCAGAAGCCGATGTCGTGGCCTTGTTGTTCCCCTCCTCAAAGCGCTTCCGACATGGCCCAGCACGATGGATGCGAGCTTGGCGTCCACCTTGCACTACCGGAATCCACGGCTATGCCGTGAGCCAGATGCTCACAGCACAACCCCTTTCCTCTCGGCACAGCGCTCACGGCCCAATTTGGCCAGCAAACAGTTGTTTGTTGAGAGCCGCCCCCAGTCCCACGGCACACGTCTGTCGTCAGTGCTCTATGGCTCTCCGCAAAGAATTTTGAAAAAAAAATAAAAAAAGCCAAATCCACCGACATGGCACCGCGGGCCCACCCGCTGGCCGCCGCCACCACCAGCACCACCACCGCCGCCGCCGCCCGCCACCACCAGATCATCACCGCCGCTGCCAGCACCACCACCGTCGGATCTAGATGCCATAGGAGAGAGAGCGGGGGGAGGGAGGGAGAAGCTACCTGACGGCGGTCGGGACCGAGCTTGAGGCCGCCGGGACAGAGCTTGAAGCCGCGCCGAGGACGGAGCTCGAGCCCACCGGATCTCCTCGCGCCCGCCGTGGATCTCGCCGCTGGAGGGAGAGGAGGCTGTGCTCGCCGTCGAAGGAGAGGAAGCTGTCGGAACCCGTGCTGCCCGCCGCCGCTACTGCCGGATTCGGCACGCTCAGCGGTCCCCGCCACTGCGTCTGCCTCCACACCTCGCCGCCACCGCCGCTCCTCTCCGCTAGGCCAAGAGGTAGCGAGAGGAGTGGGAGAGGAGGGGCAGCGAGCGGAAGGGTGGGCGCGGGAGGTAGGGGACGGAGAGGCGGCGCAGGAGGAAGATGGGGAGTGAGCGGGAGGAAGAAGGGAAGGGAGCGGGGCTGAGGAAGGTAGGGGTGGGAGGGGTGGCAGGGCTGAGATGGGCTTGAGGGGCGGCGTGGGCCGGCGGGATAATGTGCCACCCGGCCCAATTGATGTTTTGCCGTGAGCCCAATAAACGACTCTCGGTGAAGATATTATTAAAAAAATGTTGCAAATACATTTAATCTATACTATAAGGAGCGAAAACAATTGAAAACAATTCTCACCCGATTCGGGCCCACCTTACCCCTCACGCCGGACCCACATGTCAGGTAATTGCGGGAGTAGATAGGGTGGAAAGACTATGAAAGGACAAAAATCGCAATTTGGAGAGCGTTTCTGCCAAAAATGTAATATTTTTCTCACCCATCCTATGTGTACCCACCCGCCTCATACCCATGTCGGGCCCACACCTACCCGTATCTCTACGGCAGCTATCGTCTCAGATTCTATATCTAGGTACGGAAAATATTGCAGCAAGTACAAGTACGACATGAGCACTAGCCTGCATAAATATTGATTCGTCGTTGCAGCTGAGAAGACACGGCCGGACGACTGCTCTATCGTCGCTATGGAGAGCGAGGATGCCGGAGGCCGCCGTGACGAAGCGCCAGTCGTTCCACGCCACTGGCGCGCGGGCGCAGCCGCCGAATGCGGTGGCAGCAAAAGCTGCCGCTGGATCATCACAGCGGAGGGGGCCGCCGGTGAAGGAGAAGTTTATGCAGGACGGGATCCGTAGTTTCGCCAAGACCGAGACGGCAGCGAGGATTGAAAGGAACCAACAGGGCGGCGTCGTGCCGCGGCCGCGTGACGGCGACGCCTCAGTGGTCTACACGGACGGCGACCTCGGTGATGCGCCTATCTTCTAGCCTGGGCAGCAACGTCGAGGGCGCCGAGCTTTGCACAACGGGGGAAGCTGTGTGTGTGCGTTGTGGGGGCTTTACTTCGATGGGGTCGTCGTTGCTGCTATCACTGGCCGCTGCTGGCCGATTAGGCAAGGTAGACTCTGGTGGCAGCTTGCACTTGTCCAAATCGAAGGGATCATAGTGGAATTGGATGGATTTGATTGTTATTTAGAGTTTTTAGAGAGAGAGCGGTGCTACTGCTGGTTTGGGAAAGATATAGTTGAGTTGTTCAAAAAAAGATTGTAGATCGAGGCGAGACACCAGCGGATTGGAACCGAGGAGTGTTGTGATTCTGGATGTTGGTGGAGCTCTGCTGCTTTGCAATTTGAGAGAGAGGAAGGCTCCTTTGCCGAGAGCCCTGTAGAAAATTCTCGGTAAAGAGAAAACACTTGGCAAATCGCCTCTTTGCTGAGAGCCCAAGGAGGCACTACGGGAAACACCCCCTTTGCTGTGCGCCTCGGGCGCACGGTAAAGTCTGAAAAACGCACGGCAAAGGTTTTGTCGTGCGTTTTTTTACCAAAGCGCACGGCCAAAGGCACACCGCAGCATTCTGCACGGCAAAGTCCCTTTGCCGTACGCCTTTCTCACGCACGCACGGTTAAGAATCTTTGCCGTACGTCACGGGCGGCGTACGGCAAAATAAAGCAACAGACGTCGCATCCGATTGAGACGGCGTCGAACGGCCTTTGCCGTGCTTCGGGGTTGAGACGCACGGCAAAGAGTGAGGCCTTTGTCGTGCACCTCCATCTGGGACGCACGGCAAACGAAATAAAAAAAGAAAAAAATACAACACAGGATGGGGCCCAGCGCCAGCGGGCCACCACCGCGCCAGGGACGCACTGCTGGGGACGCCGCCGGGCCTCCACCGCCGCCATGTTTGCCGCGCCACGCCCGCCACCACGTTTGCACCACCGCCGCCAGCCTTCGCCGCACCGGCCGGTCGGAGAAGAGGGAGAGGAGGTAGCGCCGGTCGGAGAGGAGGGAGAGGTGGCCGCCGCGTCGGGGTGGAGGAGGCCGTTGTCCCGCCCGCCGACGCAGCGTCGGATCCATGGCCACCGTATCCACGCCGACGGGCCACATCGGCGAGGAGGAAGGAGGTCGGCCGGGCCGCCCTGGGGAGGAAGGCCGCCGTGCGTCGTTGTGGGAGGAGGGAGCCCCATCGTGCGCTGACGAAGACGGGTGGGGAGGTGGCCCGCCGGCCGGATCTGGGAGCCGTGGAGGCCATCTCGCCGTGGAGTCGTGGAGGCCACCGTGCCATGGAGGAGGGGTCACCGCGCCGCCGTCGGAGGAGAAGGCCGCGCGCCGTGGAGCTCGAGGAGGGGCGGCGTGACACCCACGTCGTCGTCGCCGCAACCTGTGGAGAAGGGAGCAGAGCCGATCGGAGCTCCTGGCTTCTCCGCCGCCGGAACTAGCCACGCTGTCGGGAGCCCTCCGCCGCCACCGGATCTAGCGACAGGAGATGAGGGAGGGGGTGGCGGAGCCGGAGAGGAGGGAGAGGGTGGCGCGCCGGAGCCCTCTGTCACCCCGGCCGCCGGGAGCACCGAGCGTGGGCTGCCGCCATGGCCACCGGATCTGGCACCGGGAGAGGAGGAAGGGGGAGAGAGGAGGGGCGCGCCGGTGAGGGAGGGGAAGGGAGCAGGGGCGTCGGTGGCCGGCGCGGCACACAGAGGAAAGGGGAGGGCAGAGGAGGCGAGGGACTGAGGGAGGGGCAGGAGTACGCAGGGGAGAGGAGTAGGGTTTGGGGGTGGGTTTTATATAATCTTCTCGTCGAATTTCGACCAACAGATCGTGAGATCGACGGCCCTCAGCGGGTAGGGTGTTTGTGGGCCGGGGAGGCACAAGTGGGCCGGGTGTTAGTTTGCCGTGCGCCCAAGTTTAGGCCCACGTCACAGTTGATTTTTTTTTTCAAAATTCCTGTAAATGGATTTCATTATTTAAATATACCAAACAAACACAAAATTGTACCAACTTTTAACATGGAGTCAATTGGATTTTTGAGATATAGACAAATCTCATAATTTTTATATTCATTTGCATTTTTGAGGGGCTATTGAATATGGGACTTAGGAGGACATATATATTGAAAAAAACCTTTGCCGTGCGCCATATCAAAAATGCACAGCAAAGGCTTTCTTAATAAAATCTAAATTTTACATAGAAAAACACTAAAATTATCAAATGTCTTCGAAAAAACACCAAACTTTTACATAGAACAACTTATATTATCTATTACTTATAGAAAAAATTTGAATTCAAATTCAAATTTTATCGTCGCTTTTCATTCAAACCTGTTGGTGGTCGATTTCCGTCAACCTAGCCATGAGTTTACCTTCAATGTTGGTATTAAATTGATATTCATACTAACGATCATAACCCCCATTATATGTTAAGTTCGCACTCGTGCATGGTTTTTGGAGTTTATTGTTTACACAGGAATCAAGAGCCTAAATGAGGACTTCTGGTCAAAGTTCATCAAGGGTTTGACAAGAAGATCATGGAGCCCGTTACAAGTCAAGATACAAGATGAACATGACTCCAAATGAACCAAGAACTAAAGCGTGAAGCCGAGAAGTATCGAGGACCTAGACGGAAGATGCGGGAATTCATACGCCAAGCACCCTTATCTAAACCGCGAGGAAAATAACGTCAAGGACCCACATGCAACTCGGCAAAAACTCAGGAAGTCGCGAGAAGCTCAGGAAGAAAACCGGGGGCGAACCGGGCTGAGGATGCCCTGGGCCGGTCGGCCCAGGTCGGCCGACCTGGCCCTCCTGTGGGTCGGTTCGCCACCCCCTTTGACCTAGCACCCATTCGGGCTATTTATAGTCCCCGTGCGAAGTGCCACGCATCATGCCATTCGTCATTCGCCGCCGAGGAGCAGAGGAGCAAGAGGGACACCATCTCGGAGAGGAGAGTCGTGCTAGTTGTCTAGGGTTTGCCTAGCCAGCGTGGGAACCTTGCAAGGAAGACCACGTCGGAGTTCCGGAGGCTTGAATCAATATCAAGGTAGAATCTCGGTTGTGATCTTATTCATGTATACACTTATGATGGAGTTTTAATGGATCTGATTTCTAGCGATCGAGTACCTTTGTTTATGATTCTTGTTCTTGCTTGGGTGTTTTCTTCCTCAATCTATTCTCGAGATAGATTGCATGGGATGTTCTTGTAGCCGCGGTGGCTAGAGGTGCATACCCGATCTACCAAGTAGTTCAACGCACTCTTTGTGAGTGTGCTCTAAGATTCGACCGCGAAGAAAGAGGAACATCGTGACAGAATGTTGACACCGAGTACGGCGAGGTGACTTAGGGGGTTTGACCGAAGGTCAAGGTTTAAAGACGCTTTTAATGAGATTCGTTTTGCTTTCTTCTATCTTGCTCGGAACTACAACATAAGCGCGATCTAGACCCCTCTAGATCGGTTACCTTTATGCTTTCTCTTGCTACCTCTCATGATCTTAGTAGATAAGATGCATTCAAAACTTCTTCAAGATGCAAGTGTTTCTCGGTTATTAGATTGAGTCTTGCGTTGCACATGTTCCACGGATTCGATACCTTGGGTGATACTCGAGGGAAAAAGGTACTACATGATCCGTAAGCTTGCAGTGAACCTTAGCGCGTTATTGAACCGTCAACAAGCCCTTTTTCTGGCGCTGTTGCTGGGGAACAAGTAATCAAGATCCAATCTAGTATCTCGTTTGTAAGTATTTTTAGTTTTCTTTTTGATTTTCTTTTGCATCTATTAAACTTTGATCATCCTCAAAAAACCAATCTAATCTAGTTTTTGACTAACCTTTTTCATAGTTTCTCTTTTTATATCTTTTGCATATTTTGTTTATTGCTAGCTCGAACAGGAGATGGACGGCTACCTCTCCAACAAACCGATAATTTTTGTGGATGATCCAGAAAAACTTTACAGGCAAAGGAGACGCGAAGCACGAGCTAGGAAGCTGGAGATTGTAGACCCAAAAGCCGGAGCCGAAGGATCGTCGGGATCTCCGAAGGAACCATCACCTACAAGTCCGAAGAAGGAATCACCACCTCCAAGTCCGAGGAGAGATCAACCTCAACCGCCACCAATGGCACAAGAGAGGAAGATTGGGGAGCTTTGCATCCCGGAGCTTGTCGATCTTCCCATCCTCAACCTAGCCGACATCGGAAGACCGTTCGAGATCAACACTTCAACCATCCGCATGGTGTAACATACACCTTTCACCGGTAAAGAGGATCCTAACCTTCACATCCAAGCGTTCATTCAACTTTGTTAGACATTCACGATGGAAGGGCTGGATCAAAATCAATTGAGGGTGAGGCTTTTCCCGTTCTCACTACTTGGAAAAGCCTTGCAATGGTTCTACACTCTACCGGTGGAGACGGTGCAAAATTGGGAAGCATTGATGGGAGCTTTCATGAAGGAGTACTATTCGCCGGGTAAGACTCAAAGCTTGTGTAATAAGATTGGTACATTTGCTCAATATCCAACGGAGACTATCGCGGAAGCTTTTGAGCGTTTCAATGAGTACACCCGAGCCGTGCCACATCACAAGTTCCCGAAGGAGGACCTCGTTCAAAAGTTCTATCAAGGCCTCAATCTAGCATCGAGGACCGTAATTGACGCATCGGCGGGAGGATCTATTATTGAGCTCACTCCAACGGAGGCATTCACTCTTTTCAAGAAGGTTGCGAATAATGATACATGGGCGTCATCCGGACGCTTACTTCCGGTTCAACCCACGGGCAATGTTAAAGGTGTTATTCAGGTTGAAAAGGAGGAACTTCTAGAAGGAAAGATTGACTCACTCGTGAGGAGGTTGGAAAAGATGGAGCTAGAAAAGAAAGCAGCCCAAGACCTAAAGGCCGCCGAAGCAAGACCCAGGTGTGAAGAGTGTGGGGAGTACGGTCATGTCCAAAAAGATTGTCCGGAGGAAGCAAAGGTGCTCAACTACATGAGGAAAGGAGATTTGCCAAACTTCCGCTACGGGCAAGGTAGACCTCAATTTAATGCAAGTTCGTCTATTCAAAATATGGTGCCTCTTCGTATACAATTGAAGGACTTCATGGACAAGCAAGTAAAGATCAACAAGGACACCATCACTAAGTTCAAGACTATGGATAAAATATTGGAGAACATCAATGGCAAGGTGACGAAGGTCGGGAGCTCCAACCATCGAGTGCTCAACATGATGAAGATATTGGAGACGCAAGTGGGACAACTTGTCGGGCGCCTAACTGCTAATGAAGGAAGATTGTCGGGGCAGCCCCAAGGTCCCGAGACGGTGAAGGCTATTCAAACTCGCTCGGGAAAGGAGACGGAGGACCCCGAACTTCCAGCCGAAGCAAGGAAGCCTAAACCAACCGTCGAAGCGGAAGATCACACTAAGGAGAAGGTGACTACTATTCCGGAGATTGCTACCGAAGAGACGGAATTCGAAGTGCAAAGTGATGACACGAAGATGCCTACACTAAAGACACACTACTTTCGAGGTAAAGTTGATAGTCATTTTGAAAAGTTTGTGTCACACCTGTTTTTCCAAAGAAAACCAAGTGCAGGTCTATATGCATGCCAGGATCAAGTTTCATGCATATAGTTGACATAAGTGAATAACAGAAACAATATCACGTAAAGAAAAGAGATATCATCAGAGTATTACGCTTAAATCCTGGAAACGAAGGCACCAAACTTCCACAAGCAGACGACTGGGGGTTGCGTACGCCTAGCACCAGCAACATCTTCATAACATCTTCATAGCAGGTTCCTCTTTCTGAGCAACATTGTTTATAGCAAGGGTGAGTACATGCCGTACTCAGCAAGTGTGGGGAAAGTATGAATGCAAAGGTTTGACAAGGAAAGGCTGACAGGTTGACTGCATTAAGCATTTTTAGTAGGTCAAATTTTATTAGCACCTGATTACTAATAAAGTATAAGTATATACCAACCCACAATTAACATAAAGAGATACGCCATAAGCATATGGCTAACATCACCATAAACCACGATTTAAGTCCATCTTCAAGTTAAATTATCATGTGAGGGTCCAGGCCGCTCTTGACCGTGAGCACGGCTAATCGATTAGTTTTACACTCTGCAGAGGTTGTACACTTTCACCACAAGTCGCATAAAAGTTCAAAGAACTTTAAACCCAACCACGCGATGCTGATCAGGCATCATACCACACTACCGAGGGGTGATCGCATAGGGATGCTACGAGGTCTTTACAAAGAGTCCTCCCATGTGTATTAGTCCATAGTAGCATATGCCATAGAGGCTATCTTTTGTACCTCACTTCTATTCACGGACGGTCAGCCATAGAGTACTTCCATTCCAATACCTATCCGGAATAGAAGAGCCATAAAAGCATTCCTCCGTACCCAAGCTACTATGCGAGTAATGACCACACAAGACTTCCCTAATTACCCAGCCAAGACCAGAGCCATTTAGTCCTTGTGGTTGCACTGTTGTCCTGGGTGGTCGCTCCATGTTCCAATTAATCATATGATCTTGTATTAACCAGAGATATATAGCATCAAAGTAACACATGTTTATCATTGTTATTCATTAGAACCACCATAACCCAAGTAGAGCAACTAAGCATAGCTACCCAACAAAAAGGTAAACCCAGGTTGACAAGGAATGATCGTAAAGACTAGGATGATCCTTAATAGGACCCATCAAATTAAATGCAAGCATATGCAATGTGATTAAACACAATTATTAGGACAAAAGAACAAGGACACACTTGCCTTTAACCAGTGTAATGTTGTTGCTCAGAATTCTTCAACTTCTTGCTTTTTACTGCTCTCGAACCATGTTCCTTTGCATCAGTCATCGGGCACAAGCATACAAAGCAGACATACAAGCGAAACTAAGAACAATGCACCAATTAAAAGAAAAGCTTTAAAAGAACGCACTAAAAGGATAGGCTCGATGCTATGGATCACTGAAGCACACGGACCATGTTGAGATAAGGAAAGGCTTGGTTAGCTTTATGGAAGACACTAGACTTGAGCATGAACTAGGATCAAAAGATCTAGAACTTGAAAGAAGATTAGCTCTAGAACAGAGACACACTGAGACAGAGAGCTTTGATAAAGAACGACTACTGATCGATTTGCATATATGAGAGAGCAAGACTATGAGCTAGATTTATTTTAATTAACAAAAATATGTAAAGGATATTTCATAAAGAAAATACCTTATGTTGTAATTAATGCAACATTAAATTTTATTTGCAAAAGACCGGGTAAAGAACTAATCAAGTTTTATTTATAAAGATTCATATATAAAATTATATCAATTAAACATTTAATTTAGAAAAGCTAAACTATATGAATCCTCTAAACGTAACTTTATGAATCGAATAAACTAATAAAGTTATAATTAAAAACTCATTCATGTTGATATTAAACAAATTAGCATTTGTTTATAAAAAGCCGGTGTAAAAGCCTCTCAACTTTTAATTAGAAAAGGTTAATAATATATTAAGCAAATTAATACTTGGTTTATGAAAAACCGGGTAAAAGATCTAATTAGATTTTATTTATAAAAGCACATGAAATAATAATTAATCAAATTAATATTAGTCATGAAAATCGGTGTATAGCTCTATATTGCTTTTATTTATAAAAGGTGTGCATAACTAAGTTTTAAGCAAAATTAAATACAAATTAATTTTTCAGAAAACATGTATGAAGGAAACACACCACTAACGCGTACTTTACTTCATTATGAACCTAACGCAACTTGAACGGGCAAAAACGGAGCTAAAACGTAGAAGATATGGCCTTTCAAAGATGTAGGGACCTAGTTGTGAAAGATTAGAAACTTTAAGGGCTTTACTGCGAAAAACCAGGAGCATATACATAATTATGTATATAAACTCGAGGGCTTACTTGCAAGATTTTCAGGATGGATTGGATCTAGGGAATCTAGTAGTTTCTGGGGGCTTTCTGCAATAGATGCAAGACTCAAGAAAAGATCTAAGAATTGCAGCTTTCTCCAGGGACCCTAATGCAAAACGGCCCCTTCTTCTTCCACCTCTGTCCAGAGGCGGACAGCGGCCAGAGGAGCACTGGCCGGCGAGGGCGCCGACGATTCCGGCGACGAGGAGCACGGCTGAGGCCAGGAATCGGAAGAGGAGATCGAGAGGGTCGCAATGGTGTGCTCGCCGGCGGTGGAGACGAAGGGAGGCGGTCGGATTTTGGAGGAGATGGCGCCGGCGGACGGCTCGGTCCTCCAAGTACGGATGGCAGCGCAGTGGCAACGCGAGGCCGGGCAGCTGCAGCACCGTGGCAGGTGGCGGCACGGCGCGGTGATTGGCGTGCAGCAGCGCGGAGCGGGGCGCACTGGAGGCTGGCTAGGCGACGGTGGTGCTACGCAGGACGGCGGCACCGAGCAGCGTCCACCGCACCCGATGCAGGGCGGCTCGGCTAGCAGTGCACGTAGGATCACGGAACCGACGAGGCATGCAAGCCGTTGCGCAAAAGATGAAGCAGGCGGCCTAGGCTGGACGAGCGGCTCGATTAGAGCAGTGCTCTGGAGTACGACACATAAGCATGTACAGTCGGAAGGAGGATGGCCATGGTGAACGTACAGAAACAAGGAAAAACAGGATTCATCGGGGACAACTCCGGACCTGTAGATTGAACGGCAAAACGGAAAGGAAACGACGAGACGAACGCGATGGCGTGCTCACCTTCGACCAAAGATGAACGATAGCGACGGAAGAGCTCGCCGGAGTTGGAGAGGAGCCGCCGGAGTTGGGGAAGACGACGGAGTCGACGTCGGAATCGAGCAATCCACCACACCAAGGTGTAGACCTCGACGAGGGAAACTCCCTGGTGGTGTCCGTTTGCACCGGAAGTCTACGGTTTCGCCGGAAAAGCTCGCCGGAAATTAGTAGATGCGAAAGTTCGGTGGCGGTTTGTGGAAGCTAGGATTCTCGAAACGAGATGAGGTTGGCGGCATTGGAAAGAGGACGTGAAGGAGATAACCGGCAACTATTTATTGGCCGAGATAGAGTCCGGTTTTATTTTCCTTTCTTTTTCTAATTTCGGAATTAATTTCGGATTAGAAAACAATTTCAGAAAATCCCGAAATTGTAATTAAATCACAAAAAATACTCCGAAAATTGCAAAAAATCCAGGAAAATTCCCAGAGATAGATTGAGACACAAACAATCCAAATAAAATATTTGGAGCTCATGAAAAAGATTTTAGAGACTTCTAATAAATAGAAAATGCTCAGAGAAAATGAGAATAAATTCCAGAAAAATCCGAAAAATTCTCGGAAGGGTTTGGTCAGCACCTAAGCGTGTTTTCAAAATATTTTGCACTCAAAAACACTCAGATGCATTGGCATGAATGCAACACACATAAATATTTTATTTAATTTCAGAAAAACAAACAATGCCTTTTTCCTGTACTATATTCCCTATAAAGAAAATAAATGTTGGAAAATTTTTAAAATTGAGTGAAAATCGTTGCTTAATTATTATTTCTATTCACATCCTGAAATTGAAAATTTCAGGGTGTGACAGTTTGTGGAAGTGGTGCGCAGGTTAAGCATCAACATGCCGCTATTGGACGCTCTCCAAGTTCCAACATATTCTCGCTACTTCAAAGACATACATGCGAACAAGTATGAGATGGCGACACTCGGGGAGGATCACGTCAAGATGTCCGAACAATGTAGTGCCGCCATTGCAAATCAAGGGCCCGAGAAGCAAAGAGACCCCGGATGTCCGACCATCCCATGTTCTATTGGCTCATTCACGTTCGAGAAGGCATTATGCGATCTTGGAGCAAGTGTGAGTGTCATGCCAAGAGATGTGTTCGAGAAGCTACGCCTACCACTAAAGCCTACGGGTATGTGCTTGGAGTTGGGCGACAACTCTATTCTCTATCCCGTGGGAATCGCCGAAGATGTGCCCGTGAAGGTTGGAGATCACTTCATCCCCGTTGATTTCGTGGTGCTCGAGATGGGAGAAAGGGAGAAGTCGCTTCTCATCCTAGGGAGGCCTTTCCTCAAGACTGTCGGGGCAACGATCGACGTTGGCAAGGGAGAGATCAAGTTCGACGTCAATGGCACACGAAGCATATTCAAGTTTCGTCCACATTTCGAGGTATGCAACATGATCAATGTTAAATATGTGCCACCTCATCGTCACTTTAGCAAGGAAGAGCCAAAGAAGAAGGAAGAGCCCAAGAAGAAGGAAGAGCCCAAGAAGAAGGAAGCGAAGGTGATCAAAGAAGTCGTTGCATCCGTCAAGACCAAAGAACAAAAGCCGCCTGTGAAGACCAAAAAGAAGACTAAGCCGGAGAATAAGCCCGCGCCCAAGATGGTGCGGAAGTGGGTACCCAAGATTGCAATACCCGCAAAGAGTGTTGATCCAAAGTGAAGAAGAGAAGAAGTCTAGCCATGGGCTATAAACGAAGCGCTAGGCGGGAGGCAACCCGTTCGTCGAGTCAAGAATAAGCTACCAGGAGGACAACCCAATGAAGAATAAAACTGCCGGGAGGGCAACCCGGATTATTTCTGATATCAAGTAAGTTGGTCTTAGAATTTGCTACGCAAGACTTGGTATAAACTCTTAAGTGGTTGAACTTATTTTTGAGACATTTAATTTGCTCGGATGTTTCATTTGGATTTTATTTGACCATAAACCTATGACATGAGCCATCCTACGATTTATTTGCCTCTTATCGAGAAACCAACGCCAAAAATTCAGAACCTACCCACACCTTTCATCCTCTTCATGATGACAAGGTTGGTTTGTTTTACATCATAAAAACACACGCGTAGAGCCCCGCGTTGTTCCTTAATGATTTTTAATCTTTGACGCATGCTAGGACTCGTGTGAACCTAGGAAATTCGATTTTTGGTTTCATTCAACTTGATATCCACCGGTTTCTCTAGAGTTAGAATTTTTCCAAGCCCCTTTTTATTTTTTGTTTATTCAAAACATCTCTCTCATGTTTGGCAAAAATTAGAACCTAAACCCATACCCCCACGGTCAAGACAGAGGAGCTCGCTATCAATAAATGAAAGCAAGTGATCCCGGTGTAACCAAAATCAATGTAGTCGGAAAATTTTGACTTACAAATGTTTTTGATGCCTAAAAACCCCTCTTAAAATACATTTGAACTCATTGATATCTCCGAGTTAATTTTTAATTTTCGAAATTAGAGGAGTAATTAGCATCTAAACATGATCAAGGGAAGGTTTTGAGCTTAATTGAACTTCTAGTGCTCCATAATGCATCACGGGAAGGCCTCATCATTAAGGCATCTTGAGCACATGCAAGGACAAGCATGGGGGGCAGCAAGGCTTGATTTTTGCAGGATATGGATGAAAGCATGGGAGGCAAGGAAGCATGGAAGTGACACAATGTAAATGATCAAGATGGAGGACTTCATCATGCAAGAAAAAGGAGTGGCTGGGAGAAATTGGACGGTGGACGGCGTGGAGCACGAGTACACAGCACCATGATGCATTAAACAACAAGTGGGAGAAAGCAGAGCCAAAACATAGGGCAGGGACCCTAGGCCGGTCGGCCCAGGCCGGCCGGCCTGGCCTATTACTTGGCCCCCTAGTGCTCGTCTTCCTCAGGTAAGTCATTTGCTCCATTGCTAGTTCATGTTCTTGAGCTCCCAGTCCAGAACCTCCAGAAACACCTCTGATGTTTCGACTTGTAAGCACCGTACATGACAAAATGTTCAAAACTTGTTCAAATTTTTACTACAGCCTCCACGTATGATATCATGAGCCCTTGATGAATATTATAATTTTAAGACTACATTTGCATTTTTTAAAATTTTTAAATCATTTGGATACACGATCATGGTCGTGTTTCCTAGTCAAGATGTTCAACATTTCTTTTGATTTCATGTAAGAAGTCTTAAATTGGGCTAAATAACATGAATATTATTTTTTTCACTCATTTTATTCTATTATTTGAATCACATGTAGTTCAAATTTGGCTTCTTTGAAAAAAAATACTTGAAATGCAATCAATTAGTTAAATATAGCGAATCAATAAAAAAATGTACCAAATTTTACCATGAAGTATCACATGTTGTATGTATAGAGTAGAAAAAAATTTCGAAGTCATGAGAATTTGTTTTGAGGGACTATTGAATTTGGGGCTTAGGAGAACATATATATGGAAAGATAACTCTTCGTCGTACGCCGGACCGAAAAACACACGGCAAAGGGGACAAAAAAACTCTTCTCCTTCACTTGCTAACGGTTGGTAACGGCCGGTAGGAAAAAATGTTTGCCGTGCGCCGCCCGGAAACGCACGGCAAAGGGAATGTCTTTGCCGTGCACCCAGAAATAGAACGCACGGCAAAGATTCTTTGTTGTGTGCCAGAAATAAAACGCACGGCAAAGAATCTTTGTCGTGCGTTTTTCAAGGTGCACGGCAAAATGAGCTCTTTGCCGTGCGCCCGATAGAAAGCGCACGGCAAAGATCGTAACGCACGGCAAACGTCACTTTTCCCGTAGTGAGAGGCTCTCGGCAAAAATTTAGTTGTCGAGTGCATTTCTTGAGCTCTAAAGAGAAACACATAAAAATCCCTTTCTTAGCTCCAAACTTTTTCTATCCCCAACATACGTTTATACAAAACTGATGCTCAGATTAGGCACTATTTTAGCTCTTTAGCTATATTTAATAATTTTACTTCATTTTAGGTAATTTTTTCGTATACGTCATATATGAATTACAAGTGCATGAAATCATAGAGTAAAGTTGGTGAAAAAATGGTATTCATATAAGTAATATACAACATAACTGGGGTCATGTTAAGTTTTGGAATTTTTTTCATCCATTTGCTATTTTTAATAATTAATTTGATTAAAATTTTCTTTGTCGAGAACCAGGATGGTGGGCTCACGGCAAAGCTAGCCCAGCTCATGGCCCATCAAGCCCAGATCCCCTGCCAGCCCACTCGCCCACCCCCCGAACCCTAGATATTTATTCCCCAACCCCGCCTACCTCCTCCCTCTCTCCGCAGCCGCCCCTCCTCACTCCCACCCCGCAGCCGCCTCACCCTTCCTCCCTGCCTCAGCCGTCTTCCTCGTTTCCCTCACTCTCTGCCGCTCGAGATCCGGTGCCCATCGGGCCCTCCTGCCTCCCCTCCCCTCCCCTTCTCCCTTCGTTCGCCCCTCACCGGTAGTGAGGAGCAGCGGTGGGGCGAGATGCGGCGGCAGTGCAAAGGAGGAGCTCGGCCTCTCTCCCCCAGCGTTAGCACAGCGGCGAGATCTATGAGGTATCAGTGCGGTGTCGAATCTACAAGGCGCGGCCTCTCCGGACGTGGCGGCCTTACTCTCCGAGCGTGTCGGCCTCCTCTCCTCCACCGGCTCGACCTCCAAGTTCTCTCTCTCTCCTTCCTTGTTTTGGTGTGTGGCGGTGGTGGCGTCGGCCTGGTGGTGCCGTGCTGCGGCAACCGATCCTGGTAGCGGTGGTGGGTGGCGGTGGTGGTGCTGGCGGTAGCCAGCCGGCGGGGGCAGCAGTGCCTAGCCCGTGGGGTTCGCGGTGCCTAGCCAATATTTTTTGTTTTATGAAAATTCCTTTGTCGAGAGCCATATGAGGTCACGACACAAATGTGTCGTGGGCCTGGACCTAGCTCTCGGCAAAGAGCCCTTTGCTGGCAAGATTATGCCGAGAACCTTTTGCCGAGAACTTCCTCTCGGCAAAGACGCTGCCGATGGGAAAGAGGCCTTTGCCGTGAGCACCTGGCTCACGACAAAGGTGAGGATTCCAATAGTGAGGATTTACCTTCTCAAAATACATATTCTATGAATATAAAACACGTGCGTGCCGCACGTGCACTTTACTAGTTGGTTAAATATAGCAAATAAATACAAAAAATTACCAAATTTTAGTATGGAGTAGCACACGTTTTTTTGGAGAGTATAAATATTTTTTAATTCAAATTCCGATTTGAATGTCACTTTGCCTACAAATATTTTAAAATCATTGACAAATTTTATGATTTTCAGACTTCATTTGCGTTTTTTAGAATTTTAAAATCTTTCGAACGCGCGTCTTTGATTGTGTTTCCTCGACAAGATGTTCGAATTTTCTTTTGATTTTATGGCTAAGGTCTCAAATTTATCTAAATAACATAAATATCATTTTTTCACTCATTTCTACTATTTGAATCACTTACAGTTCAAATTTCACTTGACTCGAAAAATTGCTTGAAATGCAATTAATTAGTTAAATATAGAAAACAAATTCAAAATTGTACCAAATTTAACATGGACCACCACATGCTGTATGTAGAGAGTAGAAGCCAGGACAACAAAGCTCTCGACAAACAGCTATTTTACCAAGGGTTTTTGGTTTGTCGAGAGTTTTCTTGACAGCTCTCGGCAAACCTTTTCTTTGCTGAGTGCTTGAAAGAGGGCTCTCGGCAAACCCCCGAGCGCTCAGCAAAAACACGATTTCCCGTAGTGTCAAGCCGAGAAGGTGAAGCCGAGGTCCTGCGGGCCCTTCACCTCCTCGAACTTGAGCTCCGCCCGCGCAGCCGCCTCGGACTGCATCCTCTCCAGCTGTGGCTCCGGTGAGGACGTCTTTGCCCGACACAATGGTCTCGAGCCACGCGTGGTTGTCGCTATTGGGGAGCCTAAGCGTCTGCAGGCCCAGCAACACGGCCGTGGCGACCTCATTGCTCTGCGCCCGATGGTGCAGAAGCCTGTCGAGACGACTAGCAGTGTCCGATGGTGCAGAAGCCTGTCCAGACGACTGCTAGTTCTTTTGTAGTTCCGTGAGGGCACAAACAACCCAGACTCTACCTATAGAGTATATATGTCGAAAACTCTATCACAAGAAACTATAGTCTCCAATGCAGATTTTGTATTATGGAGTCTTCATAATATTTCACTCGGATCTTCTGCTCCCGTTTTATTAAATAAGCGGACACATCGAACATATGGGCAGCCACACGAGATCCGCACGAGCATCATTTTGTGCGTAGACTTGGTGTCTAACTTAGACTTGATTTCTATGTTTCCACCTTTCTTCATTAAATTGCTTGCCACATCAGCAAATTGTCTACATGACAGTATATTTAATGATTATGGACTCTACCATAGAGTCTGGGTTGGGAGTGCCCTGATACCGCGGCGCCTGAGGCGCCGCGGTATCGCGGAGGACCACGATGACGTCAAGCCGCTACGGCTGGCACCAACCATCCAGGCTTCATTCATTTGGAGAAGTTATTGAATTTCATCAATTTTTTTCTAGCTATTTCATTTTACATAATAGTTAAATCAGAATTTTAACTGTTGATTTTTGAAGAGCCTCTTAGAGATGCTCGGTGTATTGTTAACACATCCCCTCTGGTTTAATTCTGATGTCCACTCACCATTGCCAAAATTCTCACCTCGGCCAAAATAACCGGATAGAAGCCTCATTTCCTGCCTTTTCCAATGGATGTGACAACGGAAGTCTTTACCTGCAAGAAAAGGCAGGAAAATATCCTACCATCTTAAATACAGTCCAAAGATCTGAGGCTGCACACTCATACCCACATCAACAACGAGAGAGAGTTCACCATGGCGGCAGCGACGGCTGCACGAAGACGGAGGTTCGCCTGCCCCGGCCTGGCGAGTCTGTCCCACCGCCTCACGAAACAGTTCGCCGCCGCCGATGGCGCGGGCACTACCCGGAACCTCGTCTTCTCGCCGTTCTCCATCTACTCCGCTCTCTCCCTTGTCGCCGTCGGCGGCCAGGGCAAAAACCCTCAGCGAGCTCCTCGGCCTCCTCGGCGCGAGATCACGCGACGACCTTGCAGAGAACGTCCGCGGCATGGTGGCGAGTGCCCTCCCGAGCGGCCCGCAGCAGGGCGCCCCGCACGTGCTGTTCGCGTCTGGCCTGTGGCACGACGCCAGCCGGGCACTGAAGCCGGCCTACAGCCACACCGCCGCCGCATCCTGCCGGGCCGTGGCGCGCGCCGTCGACTTCCGCACCAAGGTATACCGGCCGTGTGCAGAGTTGTTGCTGCATCAACTGATCGATCTAATCTGATAGATGTTATGTTACAAATTTCATGAATGTTTATTTTGCAATCTGGTCTTCCTCTCTTTGTTTTTTTCCTGAAAAGGTACACAATTAATTAGTTTCTTCTCTCTTTAATTTGTCCTCCTACAGCACCAAGAAGCAAAAAGGCAGATCAACAGCTGGGTCGCTGAATCGACGAGCAACCTCATAGATTCGATCGTCGACTCGAATTCGGTGGACACAAACACACGTCTCGTGGTCACCAACGCCGTCTACTTCGAGAAAATTGCAATTTTGGGTCTCCAAACGTCGCGCTTCCCACATTTGCCATTCCTAACGTCGTCTTCGTAAAAATAGGTCTCGAAACGTTGACCTCTTGTGAACCATACCCTTAGGCGTATTTCTTCTTTTTTGTAATCAAAATACATATATTTCCAACATGAAAGGACACTTCTATCCCTATCTTTTTTCTCAAGCTGTGTCCAGGCGCCTGAGAGTGAGCACGATCACCGGAATGGCTGGCAAGATCGCTCCCTGGGTCCAGCAAGCATAGCCGAGAGATCTCAGAAAGATGCTCCGGCCGACGGACACGCCGGTCACTACGAGCACGGTGATGGAGACGAGCATCAGGCCACAGAGCGCACGGTTGGTGCCATCGACGGCCTTGAAGGGGAAGAAGGCGATGAGGACGCCGGCGAAGCACGGGAACATGGCGTTGGCGAGGACCGGGTTGACCCTGGGGAGCAGCTGGGCGACGAGCGAGCCGATGCCGGCGACACAGGCCACGATGGGGGAGAAGCTAAGCGCGGCGTAGACGACGGCGACGACCGCGCCGAGGTCCGCCCCGAGGGTGCTCGACGCAAGTCCCGTGAAGCTGACCTCGTCAACGCCGTCGCGCTCCATGGCGGAGGGCGCCTGGCCGGAGCACCGCCGCCCATAAGCTCTTCTTTCCCCCATCGGTGGTTTTGGCATCGGCTTCGAGCCTTCGACTGGGGAGGTCCCAGGACCGCATTGCCGGCACCGCCATTGACGCCTCGGCGACGGAAATGCGATGGCGGCGGGGCGTTCGCGGACGGAAGGGTTGGGGGGCGCAGCGGCCGGAGGCGGCGGAGTTGGGGAAACGGGAAGGCCGCCGGCGTTGAGGTGGTGGGGGTGAATTTGTGGTGGTGGAGGTGGCGGCCTGGGAGGCCAGCCACGGGCGAGCGTCTGGACACCGCTTGAGAAAAAAAAGATAGAGGAGCAAAATTGTACTTTCTGGTTGAAATACATGTATTTTGATTAGGAAAAAAAAGAGAAATACGCCTAAGGGCATGGTTTACAAGAGGCTAACGTTTCGAGATCCATTTTTACGAAGACGACGTTAGGAATGGCAAAAGTGTGAAGCGCGATGTCTGGAGACCCAAAATTGCAATTTTCTCGTCTACTTCAAAGGAACATGGGAGACGCCATTTTATACGGACAAGACCTGGGAAGAAAACTTTCACCGTCTCGACGGAAGCGCCGTCGACGCCATGTTCATGAGCAGCTCTGAAGACCAGTACATAGCCATACACGACGGGTTCAAGGTGCTCAAGATGCCATACACAGCTCATGATCCGTTCGCCGGAATGCGGGACGATGAGGTCGCAGCCCACACGAAGACGAAGCCGCTGTGCACGCCCCCGAGGTACTCCATGTGCGTGTTCCTCCCAGACGCGCGTGACGGCTTATGGAGCATCCTGGACAAGATCGCGTCCGGCGACGCCACCGGTGGCGGCGGCGGCGCCTTCCTACGTGAGCACCTGCCGGAGAAGCGCGTCAAGGTCGGCAGGTTCCAGGTGCCCAAGTTGAAGATGTCCATCTCCACCAGCGTCCGTCGCGCCCTCCAGGATCTCGGGGTCGAAGCCGTGTTCTCGGCCGGAGCCGAGCTGCCGGACATGCTGGAGAACGACGGTTCCGGCGAGCTGCTGTTTCTGACGGACGTCCTGCACAAGGCAGTTATCGACGTCAACGAGCAAGGCACCGAGGCGGCGGCTGTTACTGCCTTCATGGGTGGATGCAGTTTATCTAAGGTTCGGCCAGTTCATGTGGATTTCGTCGCTGACCATCCGTTCGCCTTCTTCGTATTGGACGAAGTATCCGGTACAATCCTATTTGCAGGACACGTTCTTGATCCTACATGCAGTGAGTAGGCTCAAGGAGTAGATCCTACAGTCCTACAATCCTACATGAATAATCGTTCTGGTAATGGTTGAGTAGAAAGACATGTTTATTGTTTCAAATTAATTCTCCGATTCATGCTTCATTCCATGCAGAGTTTTATTTGTTCAGTTCGCTTTATGCAGTGATCACCTTCACAGTTGCAAATGGTCTCCTTCTAGAGTTCTGTCTTACAATATAAAATCAGGTTCAAACTCGCTCTCTAATTTTTTCTGGCTCTATATGCCAGCAGGTTGGGAGCGTTTCAAACTTTGAATGCTAAAAAATATCAGGTAACTTGTATTAATTTTAATTTAGAGATCCACAAATTTTATTTGATTCTAGTGAGAATTAATCTCCTGTAACTATATAGAAGCACCCCACTACAAGTCACTACAAGATTTCTCTCGGACCTCAGCGAGCCACATCAACACACTGGCACACATCATCTTCCTCCAAATGCTAATAATTAATATCAGCACATACAATCACTATATTGTCATTAATATTAATATTATCATAAAGCTCCAGTGTGACATAGAAAAGTCTACCGGAAAGCTTTCTTAAATCCCGCAGCTACGACCCAGCACCTGGTTCAAATGAAACTGAGCCAAGAGAACTGCACATTCTCAATTAGTATCACATTTTTTATTGGGGTTATTTGGAACCAAGCCATTACAATTTTCCGAAGTTGGAGAAACGCCACTACTATTCGCGTATTTTGAAATTTGTCATTGCAATTTTTGACTTCCCTCAAATATGCCACGAAATACGTATGAAGACGACTAGGAAGACGTACATCTCATTGTATCTGCGCTCTCCTCTCAATGACATGCGGGCCCCACTTGTCAGCATCTTCTTCTTCCTCCTATCTTCGTCCTCCTCCTCCTCTTCTCATGCGTGCACTGCAGGGGAGCGAGTCCGGCGACGCGGACCCAGGTGGATCTATCGGCCCGGGACGGGAGCCGGCGTTCGCGCAGCTTCTAAGCGACGCCGGGCCAAGCTTCGTGCGGCCAACCCCACGAGCGTCTCGTCGGGGAGGGAGGGACCAGATGGAGGCGGAAGCAAGGGAGTAGAGGAGCTCCGCCACAGCCGGTGCACGGAGCTCTGCTGCAGAGAGGGAGTTGGAGGAGGGGAGGGAGGCGCCCGCGGGGAGATCCGCTCGAGCTGCCCGCGGACAAGCTGCCGGCGGAGGCCACCGAGGAGGCTGTGGTCGCCGTCGAGGACGAGGAAGTTGGGAAGGAGATGGCTACCGCGCCGCCCGCTGCTCCCTACCGGTCTCCGCGGAGCCCCTGGTCCGCCGCCGGCGAAGCACATAACGAGGCACAGATCGAGGTCGGAGAAGAGCTCGAGATCGAGGGGCGGTGACGGAAGAGGAGGAGAACCGGAGCAGGACGCGGGTTGGAACAACTCGCCGTCGAGATCGCTGCCGCCCCAGATCCCAGCGCCGCCGGCCGCGACCAGGAGGATCAGGAGCAGAGCAGCAGTAGCGCCGCCGTCCCCTTGCCGTCTTCTGCAGCCGGATCCACGGCCGCCAGGAGGGACGCGACACAGGAGTCCCCAGCTCCTCCGCCACCCCACGACATCCCACAACAGCCGAGCCACACCGCCACGCCTCCCAACTCCGGCCGCCGGACCCGCTCCCTGCACTTCACGCATGAGAAGAGGAGGAAGGGAGATGAGAAGATGGGAGGAAGAGGAAGATAATGACAAGTGGGGCCCGCATGTCATTGAGAGGAGAGCACAGATACAATGAGATGTACGTCTTCCTATACGCCTGCAGCTGGGCCCGAGTCGTCTTCATACGTATTTCGTGGCATATTTGAGGGAAGTCAAGAATTGCAATGGCAAATTTCAAAATACGCGAATAGTAGTGGCGTTTCTCCAGCTTCGAAAAATTGTAATGGCTTGGTTCCAAATAACCCTTTTTATTGGAACACCACCTACCTCCTCAATTAGTATCACATTTTTTTTGGAACACCACCGTACCTCTGATTGTTGTACCTCATCAGTGTGATGGTTAGAGCTTCAAAATCAGAAGCTGTACTGAAAATTATCATTGATCTTCAGAGTTTAGAGACTGGATGACACTTCTTTCAAAGTTACATCGGACTAAGCTACATACTGATCATTAAGAGATTAAGCTAGCAGATCTTAGACAAGGTATCTCACTGTCGACTCGCGTAGCTTACCACTGAAGAAATAATATCAGCTAAGTACGAAATAAATTTAAAAATGCAAGCACCCGTGTCAATCAAGAACTCAAATTTAGGAGGGCAGGAGGGCAAATTCCATCTCAAGAAATCTTAACGATTGATCTACTTAGACATACCACAGCCCCAGATCACCAACTACGAAGGAGTCGATATAAGTCGTTATACCGACTAACCATCCGTCGTTATATATAGACTTATACCGATGCCCTCTATCTGTTGTTGTAACTAGCGTCGCTATAAAGTTATACCAACGCATGGTATTTATACCGACGGATGATCAGTTGCACACACTATATACGGACACCCCTTTTATAGCGACGTACTGTTACCGTGTTTTTGCACAACTGATTAAGATTATATAATACAGTACCATTATCGTAAATATTTAACCACAAATGCATTGAATATCAAACCATCAATAGACAATAGTTCACAACCTCAAAATTATTATTCAAGCCATCAATTAACAACAACAGCGAGCTCTTTGGTTCGTAAAAGTTGTTTAGCTTCGGTCAACTGTATCTTCTCTTAGACTAAAGCCTAAAGGGATCGCCAAGGTCGGCCGGGACTACGAATTAGGGACGAAGTCCCTGTTTGTTTGAAATTCCTAGCAGCTTTTCAACATGAAAAGTCACAAGCTCAAACAAATAGCGATCTTCTCGTGTAGCTTTGGAAGATCCGAAAAGTTGAGTTTATATGAAAAGTTCGAAAGATCAATTTTATAAATACATCTTCTAAAATCTGGTGTTGGCTTTTTAGAAGCGAAATGCCAACAGCCACTTCTCGAAAAGCTCAAAAAGCTGCTGCTCAAACAAACAAGTCCAGTCTCGAGGTAACTCACTCCGAACTACAGGGACACATGTCATTGAGCAGGAGATGTATTCCTTTTGAAGTCACCAGTGGGGGACCTTCTAGTCCTAGTTTGTAACATCAGTTGGTCTTGAGAAGCATTTGTATGGGATTGGTATAAAAAACCATACTAAAAGGTCTGTTTTATTAGTACTGGTTGGTGCTACATATCAATTGAGACTTAAAAGGCATTCGAGGATTATGAAATTTAGAATTGGGACTAATGGTAGCACCAGTATCGGGTCCAATTCGCGTTTCAAGATTTTTGTAGAAGATGGACGTGCATGTTTGATGTTTCTACTATGAATACGTGTTTTCAAAATTCCACTAAAACAATTTTGTGATGATCTGAAGAAGAGAATTCGTATGTTCCAGATTCGCACAAAAAAAAGTCGTATTTTTCGTTAGTATTGGGGTCCTGGTTGGAAGTTGCTCATGTAAGTAAGGTGCCTTAGGAAATTTTCTGGATTTTATGAAAACTATATATATTTATATAAAGAAATTATGCCATAATAAATAACGCCCTCCTTTCTTCGTCCTAAATACCGTCCATCCAAAATAAAGTACGAGAAGAAAAGACAAGAAGCGTTGCACGGTCAGGCAGCGGGAATCCTGTATATCTTTCGGAAGATTTTTCTTCACGAAACTATAACCCAACAGTAGCTCATTTAACAGCCCACCTACCCCGACAAACTGAACCCTAGCCTCCTTCATCCTCACTCCCAAGCTACAGCCGCCGCCGCTTCTCCCGATCCGCCGTCGTCGCCCGCCGCCCGCGTCCTCGCCGGCCACCCGCGCCCTCGCCGGCCACCTCGCCGGACCACCGCGGCTTCCTAGGGTGCGGGAGCTCAAGCGCCGCCGGCTGCCGCGCGAGCTCGCCGGCGGCCGCGGTCGCGTCGCTCCCCGAGCGCCGGTGCGCCCCCGGGCGGCCGCCGCGCGCTGGTGCCGGCCCCGCGCGGCGCCGCGGCCGGCCGGCGCGCCGCCGCAGGTGTGCCGTCGGTGGTGAAAGGTAGAAGAGAGACAAAAATGTTACCAACATTTTTTAATTTGGGAAATGTTTAGGAAAAATGACTAAAAATGTTGAAAAATAAAATGTTACAACATTGTTGAAAAATGTTTCAACATTGTTGAAAAATGTTTCAACATTTTCCGATTAACAATACTAAGATGGGCTGGATAAGACAAGTTTTAAATAGGTTTAAGTGGGCTTTATAGTTTCAATGCTTAACCATCTAACAGAAGTCAGATAGGAGCCCCGTCAGGCAGAGGCAGCAGGATGTAGCTGCTTGGGCTGAACAACAACAAAGTTCTTTTGTCTATGGGCTGAAGCAAAGACTCATCCTGGGCCCTGACATGGAACAAACTTCATGCGGGCCGTGAGAAAGGTCCAACGTGGACACAAACTATTTTGATTTTTTTTGTAATTTCTGTTCCATCTTGATATACGGTTGAGGAAAAAAAGTAATGTCCGTTATGTTTGGGGGGGGAGGGTTGAAAAGTTGGTACTCCCTCTATCCTTTAAAATACTAGTAAGATGCACGTGCGACACGCACGTGTTTTTAGAAAAATATTATTGAGCATTTGTTATTTTTCTTTATAGTAGTACCAATTTCTTTTATGTTCAACTAAAACTTATTAATTACTTCCTCCGTCTCAAAATAAATGTCCACTTAGGTTTGTCCTAAGTCAAACTATTTTAAGTTTGACCAACTTTACAATAAAGAGTATCAATATTTGTAACTCTAAATAGGTATGCTATAAAACTATATTTCTTAATGAATCTACTAAAACTTGTTAGACATAAAAAATATTGATATATTTTTATATAAATTTGGTCAAACATGAGATGACTTGTCTTGAGACAAGCCTAAGTGAACACTTATTTTGGACCAGACGAAGTACATTTGTAACCAAATATTTGTTGATGGTCCTAAAAATCACAAAGTTTCACATATTTAATTTTCTTGGTGCAATAATACCTATGTGACACGCGCATGTAACTTTTTTACATGACAATATTTAAAATTCTGATATAACGGAACAAACATTTTATACTCAAGATACAAAACCAGTAAGAACTGGATCCAAAAACAAGCATAGGTTCAATCTTATATCTTAGTTATGCAAACCTGTAGCAACAGCTGCTCTTGAGTACGTATTGATACAAGAAAGTAACCAAGAAATTCATATACCATTAATGTTTGTGCGTCCAACTGGGTTGATGTACATGGTCTGAATATTTCCTAGCTATGGGTTTCACATTCATGCCACAAACATCTCAATCTCAATGATCATCTCTGATTCGCGAGAGCTCCTTTGCCAACTTTGGTAAGTGGAAGGATGTTATAAGTAACTGGGATCGATGAAAGCACATAATTTATGTAGTCAGCCTCTCCCAATTCTCGTCAGGAATCAACCTTTGCACCCATGTACATGTAGCCTTGAACCCATTCTCTATTATATTACCGGTTGATTGTCCTGTTCATCACACATTATCAACTACTAGGAATGTGCTCGTGCGTTGCTACGGGCAACAAAAATATTAATACTGAAAAACATTAGTGCAGATGAATTTATTTGGAAACAAGTATATTTATGTTAATCCTCGTACTGATGTTACTTAGAGATGGATAGTTAAGATCATTGCTTGATAGCCTAAATTTAAGTTTCATCATCTTCAACATTTGCCACTTTTTACATATGGCCATATCTACACATTCATTCCTTTCCTTTTCTTTTTCTTTTTTTGCAAGGACATGTCGACACATTCTGTTATTGAAGAACTAATGAACAAGCATACCAAACATTGAAAGTGTGATCAGAATGTTTGTGTCACAGGATATATTCGCATGAGCTCTCAGTAGAGTTACAGAGTTGAGTAGAGTTACAGAGTGTAATCCAGTTGCCCCTTGGCAATGTACAATCTGTTGATCAATAGGGGCTAGCTGCCGGTACTAAGGATATCCTATTCAGCACGCAGCTCCTCGTTGCGAAGGAAGTTGGAGACCCTCAGGTGTCATAGGCATCCGACTGCTACGGTGGCACTGAGCACCACACCTGGTGGCACCCCCAGCTCATCCACGTTATTTCGTACCATGACGAACATCTTTCCACATGATACCTGTTAAGCCACTCAGTTTGCTCATTCTGCATATGACGCACTCAGCCCTGCACTGAAGTTCTCCATCATAATCTGCCAACTTATTCAACACTATATTTCCCTTCCACAGAAGGGCTATGGAAAGAGTGAAATGCTTACTTTTTTATTTCTATATGATGCAGCACAAGCAAGGAATCCTATACTGATCTTATACCTGATGATGACAAGTCATGCTCTGGCACTGCAACTGATGACATCAGCATAGCCAAGCACCCACATTGGCATTTGCAGTGTTGCAAGCCACCGCCCTGCACCAAGAGCGAGGCCAGACCACAAAGAGGCCGGTAGCGTTGGTGCACGGATGCCTCATGGTATTTTATAAGATCAGAAGAATCATCTTGTTTTTCCGTTCTAATAAACATTATTAATCTGATTAGTACTGTTGAAGTGAGAAGGAAATACAGATATAAGTGGCAAAACACAAGCTTACCTTTCTTTAAATTAATCTTGTGTTTAGATATAAGCTTGTGTGACAGGACGTTAACCTAATAATCTCTCACTTAAAAGAAATTAAAATGCCAAACAGTACACAAATAATAGAACAGGTTTTACAATTCCAAAGCAAAAACTAATCTTACATTTATTCAGGGAAAAAATGAAAGCCATGTAGCATCCAAATCCAAAAGTCTACAGCAGACAACAAACAAAATATAGGTGATTCACATATTGTAAGCATAAATCATGAGTTACTAAGCTCACAGATGCATGTGCAGAAAGGCACACCGAATCAATCAATAATCAACATATTGGCTTTCCCATTAGATGAACATTTGCACAAAGGAATCTTCCTTGATTCATTAATTTAGACTAAAATATTTCCTGCCAAAAGGTCTTCTTTTTATGCATGGTGGGTGATAAGAATAGACGGTCTAGCTTTTCTTTAATTTTTCAATGTAAGGCCCTGAAGCCACAAGTTCAGTAACACCAGGAAGAGTAGGTTGGATCTGTAAGATTGTAAACCATTAAATGCACATCATGATGTCGATCTGCACACTTTGTACCATAACTATAATTTTTTAAAAGTTAACCAACTCTAAACCAATAAAAACCTTGTACTATAGATCGGCACACTTTAAAGTGAGACTCTTGATCTGTCAAGATCCCCTTCGCGGTCTCTAACTGAGGATTCAACAGAGTTTACTGAATTAAGTGAGATTTGGCTGAAGTCTGCACAATGCAATGTATGATTTGTCTAACAACTAAATGATTGATAGTGTGCTGATTAATGCTGTATACAGTGGCAAAATTGCTCCAACAAATGGAATACTAAGAGAGAGATTATAGCTCAATTTGAAACTATGAATATATGCACTTGTTACAGGCTGATAAATACTTGTTCACTGAAAAATATTTCTGAGAACATTCTGGCTATGGACAAATAGTAGTGACTGAAACATACTTGCTACGGGGACGAAACAATTATATTGCAACAAAATAATGAATACAAGAATTAAATAAAAGTAAACAGGACATAATCATATCATCTATATTGATATTTCAAGAGACATTTCGACCATAAACACTATGTCCTAACTCCTAACATATCTGCACCTACAGGCTAGTGCGAGGGGTTCAAGATGTGTATGTATGCATATCAAACAAAATATGTGCAAAAGAAATTTATTGCCTTCATCCAATATGATTCCACTTCAATGCATCAAAGACAAGATTTGTCTGGCAAGTAAGAGTACTTGTGTAGAATTCACATTGTATTTTCTGAGCTAGCTCCAAGGCCTTTAAGTTCACTCTAAAAGTTTATTAAATTTCAACATTGAGAGTAAGAATAATGCAAGAAAAGAAGGGAGATCTTGAAATAAGTCAACATGAACCAAAACTAAGAAGTAAATTCACATGAAGCTCCATCGGCATGTACCTTTGGATGGTCCAGACTGAAACAAACGTTTGAAGTAGATATTTTAGTTGGCATTTTCTTGCTGTCATCAAACACTAATCCGAACATTTCAGATACAAAATCCCCTCCCACTGAGTTAATTTCAGATTTCTGATAAATAAAATTATCAAAATTCCAAAAATGGAAGGTTAACAAGAACAAAGAGAACAAGGGCTAAGTTGACAATAAGAAAAAGAAAAGCCTACTTACATGCCAATGTGCTGCTAGGTGATGACAGAAGTGCACTGCCGCCAGCTCCTTGAAGCGCTATCCTATCCAAATCTGATTGGAACGGTTGTCCCACTGAAGACTTCGATTCTGTCAATAGCAAGGGGCACGAATATTAAATTCAATGGTGCAAAATCTGTCATATTGGTTGAGCAATTTTACAGTGCATATGATTGTTTAACAATGAACCTAATATAGAAGGAAAACATGATGTTTTGTATTGAGCTTGGTGTCACTTCATGACAACGTCTAGCGATTCTTCCATTGCACTTTGCCACCAGAAAGTGTAGTGCTCGACACCAGAGCATGTAAATGAAGATGAGTGTGTGCTTACACATTTTGGTGAGGCATGTAAATCGATGAGTAGATTAGAGCAGCAGCTAGAGCAGGAATCGGAAACATGGGCAACATTCGGAGCGCCCTCATCTGGCAGCTGAGGTTGAGCGATCTGGTAGCCATGATAGCAATCCAACTGCAATAATCTGGCCAAAAACAAAATAGCACATCAAAATACAATTCATTCTGATCCAAAGCTGCACTCGTGAACTCATCACAAAGCAATTTAGTTCAACATTATTTATCTGCTGAACTGAAGCATGGATCAAAGCTATTTAAATTAAATGATAATATCTGAAGAAATGAGAGAATCTGTGTAGTTCGTGACAACAGGGATTGCAGAGCAATGTAACAGACAAGTAGTTCAGATGATAAACAATCCTCGATTCGACAATTAAAAACGTATTGATTTCCCTAGGAAAGAGGAGATTGTTAGACCAATTCAAATGGAAGGAATCGAATAACCTAAAGTGCGCTGCCGCGGCCAACATCAATGCTGAAGGCACGAACATGCGCGGGCACACGGTGGTTGTCGCCACTGCGTCGAGTGGTGGTGCGCGCCCGAACCGAGGAGATGGCGATGGAGCCGGTGGCGCGTCGGGCAAGGGGCAACACCAAGGCTGACGGCATGGACATGCGCAGGCACACGGTGGTTGTCCCCGTGAATGGCGTCTAGTGCTGGAGGAGGAGGAGGATGGAACGGAGGGTCGCAGAGGAGGGCTCCGACGGCTTCTGCGCGCAGGCCGCGGGGATGGAAATCAAAGGCAGCGGTAGCGGCGGCGGGAGATGGGGCGGCGGTGGCTCTTGCAGCGCGGCCCAGGCGGTGCGTAGGCGGCGGCGGCGGGTAGGAGCGACGGTTTAGGGTTAGATTGACGGTTTAGGAGGAGGGGACCGGTGGCGGCGTGCGGAGGGAGAGGTGGACGACGGGATGGGCGCGGAGGCGGCGTGCGGAGGGGCGTGGAGGCGGCGTGCGGAGGGAGGTGGAGGGAGGCACGCGACGGATTAAAGGAGGGGGTGAACGACATCACCCTAAATAATAGATTGGTATAGAAAGTGGCAGTCCTAGTTAGCACTTAGCAGCAAGGGAAGGTACCTTGCTTGTCGGTGATTGTGCTCAGGATTCTTTTAGTATCATCTTCTCATTGAATCGGATATACCTCACTCTTCTTCAGATTTACAGTGAACCCAGTTTCTCCTGACTTCTGTACGAACTGTAAAAGAATATGCTCTTTGCCTGGTGAGACAAACAAGGCCGCATCAGCATTTAAGGTTAGGTTTATTGCCTAACCCCTTATTAGACATAAAATCCCAATTTTTGTTCTCATTGCTAATCACACCGGTACTAACACTTGATATATAAAGGGATGCAACATTAATGACATGGTGTGCAGTGATATAAAAGAATCACAAATCTTTTCTTTTGTACCTTCTATAAGGTATAATCTTTGCATCTTATCAAATAGGGTATTTTACAATCCAGAAGTTCAGCTCACTGGTCTTTCTACCTATATAATCGATGACCTTCTATAAGTCATTAATTCACTTACACTCGACATCTTATCTATTCAGCATGAAAAAAGAGAAATAGACGCATCAAAACATATACAATGTACATTTCCTAGTATCTTTTGGTACAACATGTCACTTATCCACCTAATAGTTTCAAGTTATCAACAAATTAAAGGTACACAGCAGTGCTAGACTGCTGCACAAGCATGTATTAGTTGCAACATTTGACTTCATAAGCATTAAATTCTTACACGGAGCACTACTCAATCAAGGCCATGATCCACTACCTAGGATTATTTCATGAGCAGTGAAATAAAAACCGAAGCTAATTTCTCTCGTTCATGTAATGTAAAATGATCTCAACACACAATATGGTGCTTGGAGAGTGGCACCAAAACTGTGCACGCCTCTACGAACTCTGAGATAGGAGTTGGAGGAAATGATAGTAGACGAGAGAACTTACAACGACGGCATTGCAGGCAGCCCACTTGTTGGGGAGGAGACAGACAAAGCCGCATCAAGGATTGGAGACAGGCAGAGCCGCATCACGAATTGCGATGAGACAGTAGTAGGGCATCCGAGATTGCAGGTTTCAGCTCCATCTCCAGAGATCTCGTGATGTCGCATCTTCCGATCTGTAGTGGAGTACTGTGGACCTCGTGGCCGCATTATCGATTGCAGGTTACCTATGTGACCTTTGCACCTTGGACAGGTCCATGTGAAAAGTGATGTTAAGTCAGATGTATACACGTGAAATGCATTTACATAAGCCAAGTCTACAGAAAGAAGCATTTGGATATAGGATAGAGATTAGAGACTGAATATGCTGCACAAAATCGACGGTGAATTGCATGATGTTGAAAGGAGTTTCGATGTTTTTCTTAGAAAGAAAGGGGCCTAGAAGAAAATTTGAACACAGAAATTGTCTAGCTTGGCAAGGACAACCTAGGAGTAGTACACATTGCCAAGGAAGCAGTGGGGAACTTGCAGCGGATGCATATTTGACAAGAATATGAGCAAGAGTATGGTTATAGGGATAACCACCATCGGAAGGCTTCATCCTGACTACTGCACTACAACATTGGCAAAGAAAAATCAAACCAACATGTTAGCACATTAGTACTGGTGATGATCAAATAGCTCTACAGAAGTGCATGTGAGTTGTGACTTGTGAGACTGGAATTCAGAGCTCCAATGTCCAATGGCGCTTCCGATTTCAGAATCATACAGTCATAACCTGCTACTCATTTCAAGAATCGCATAGTTTCACATCCCCACCTGCAGGCAACAATAAGCAAGTGGTAGAGCACACAACCTTCCCCTTGAATCTCGGCATCAGCTGCGCAGTGCAGAGCAGTCGACCTGTCGAGAACAACAAGCATCGCTTGATCTGCTACCTTCCCCCATCTACAGTGCTCCCAGACGAGGCTCACATCCGGAAGAAAATTGCTGCTTCTGGCGCCGGCGAGGTTATTGTTTTAGAGGCGGAGGTCGCCGAGTTGCAGCGGGATGTTGAGTTTGTTGCTGCCCAGGACGAGCACGGCCAGCGCACGCAGCCACGAGACGGACGCCGGGATGGGGCCGACCAGGTTGTTGCCGTTTAGGTCGATGGATTGAGGTCGGGGAGCGCAGCGGCGTCAAGCGCGTCCAGGCCGCCGGTGAGGTCGATGCTGCAGAGCCGGAGGGAGGTGACGTGGCCGGCGGCGTCGCAGGTGCCCACGCCCGCACCATCCGATGGACAGCGAGGCGGGGCCCGCGCAGGTGTACAGTGCCGGCTCAACTTCCAGACCAGCAGCGCGTCGGTCGAGGACGGCGGCAGCGCGGCATTGGCGGCGGCGGCGGCGAGGACGACGAGGAGCGGGGCCGTGAGGTGGAGGAGGCGCGTGGGGGCAGGTTGTGGCGTCGGCATTGGGCCCGTTGAGGCTGTCGCCTCCCTCTCTCTCGCCACCCTACCTGCCCCCACCAGGAGGAGGAGAGTTTGGCACCGCACGAGCGCTCGAGGGGCAAGGCGGCCGGCGGGCGCGCGGGGATGGCGGTGGGCGGAGGGGCGGCCGGCAGGCGCGTTGCCGCGGGGGAAAGAAGTGTGGGTCCGTCGCCGCCGAGGGGAAACGAAACGGCCCGTCGTGGGTACAGGCGAGCGGGTATGCGCGGGTGGGGTGAGAAAAAAATTTCGTTTTTGGTACAAACGCTTTCCAAATTGCGATTTTTTGGTACTTCATAGTCCTTCCACCCTATCCACTTCCAAAAACATATGACGGGTGGGTCCGACGTGAGGGGTACGGTAGGTCCGATTTGGATGAGAAAAGTTTTCAATTATCTTCGCTCCTTATAGTATAGATGACGTTGGTTAGCTCAAAATTGAACTAACCAACATCATATAAAAAAGAATGGAGGTAGTATCATGACATAGTTTAGAAATTACAGCAGTTATAATTTCTTATTAATTACTGCCTCTGTTCTTTGTATTAGAAGTTTAGAACCAAATATCATAGACACAAACTCAAATTCCTACTCCTACTCTTCTTCTTGGTAGTCCTTTTTGTTTCTTTCACAACACGAATCCAACAATTTAGGTACCAAATAGAAGCGCTAGCTGAACACCGACGGACGGACGGACGGACGAAGCAGGGTTACTATACGCGCGAGACGTCCAAAGCAACGGCAATCACCACTTCCGATCGAGAATTCGAGATCCGCGATCCAACCCTTCCGGTTCCAGGCAAGCTTCACCGTCCGGTGCCGGAGAGCGGCGACCAGCAGATCGAGGCCGATGAGCGAGGAGGAGCAGCAGCTGCCGGCCTACAACGACCCGATCCCGGACTTCCGCATGCGCTTCGTCGACGAAGTCGGCTCGGCGTTCGCGCTCGGCCTGGCCGGCAGCTCCGCCTTCAACCTGTTGACGAGGGGCCTCCGCGCCGTACCGGCGCGCGGCCGGCACGCTGGCGGCCTACATCGCGGGGGTCTCCGCCCTGGACGCCGCCCTGTCCTTCGCGCGCGGGAAGGATGACCACTGGAACGGCCTCGCCGTCGGCGCCGCGTCCTGGGCGGCCCTCGGCCTGCGCAGGGGCGCGCCCGGCGCGGCACTCCTCGCTTCTGGCTACGGCTTGATCGTGGAGGATCGCCTCTCGGGCTGGCTGGGCTTGGAGGACAAGCCTCGGCCTCAACGGACCCGGCCAATGCCTGCGGCTGCGCCGCCCGTCGCCGACTGCTTCTGGGCGGTCCCGCATGGGCCGCCCATCGAGGTGAGGAAGGTCTCCGCCGAAGGCCTCGGGCTCTAAGCTTCTACCCATGGTGCATCATCTAGCTTCCGTTAGATTGAATTTGAATAGACATACTGCTGGGCATATTTTGTTTTCAAGAGCTCCTAATGAAGGACTGTACGAGGTTCTGAAAATACAATCCGACAGTTATATTACATTGGACGGCAGCCACTTGCTTCCCCGAGTGCCAGTTGCACTCGGAGAAGGCCCAAATGCACTCGGGGAAGTTTTCCCCGAGTGTAACACTCAGGGAAGAGCTTCCGGGGAATTCTCTCACGGTGAAGAGGTCTTCCCCGAGAGTTGAATATCGCGCACTCGGGGAAGCCTTCCCCGAGTGCCGTGCTAGCACTCGGGAAAGAATTGACGCCGTCGGCGCTGTCCGCTTTTTTTTTAAAAAAAAAAACCCTCTTCCCCCAGTGCAACACTCGGGGAAGAAATTTATTTTTTTTAAAAAAAAACCTCTTCCCCGAGTGCGATACTCGGGGAAGAAATTTCCTTTTTTTAAAAAAAAAACCCTCTTCCTCGAGTGCAACACTCGGGGAAGAAATTTACTTTTTTTAAAAAAAAACCCACTTCCCCGAGTGCTTGTCCTCGGCTCTCGGGGAAGAATTGTGACTGTTGTTTATTAAAACTCTCTTCCCCGAGTGCTTCTCCCAGGCACTCGGGGAAGAAATTCGGCGATTTTTATTAAAAACCTCTTCCCCAAGTGCCGCTGCCCAGGCACTCGGGGAACCCACCTCTTTCCTTTTTTTTTTTTGCTTTTTTGTTTTGACATTAGATCAAGAAAGACATAAAAAACAAAGAAAATAATGGAGACGTCCATTGCCCACCACTTGGATTCAGAAATACAATCCTCTCATGCACTTCGATTTTTGACAATTCGAATCAAAATAAGACCGTATATAGCGTTTCCAGCCACATGAATCAAAGGACAACAATACATAATAATAATAATAATAATAATAATAATAATAAGTAACCAATATCTAAATCCTAGTCCAATCGTTTGCATGTTCTACTTGCAATCATTTCACCAATTTCTATGGCTGTTGCATCTTTATTTCTAAATCTTTAGCAGCTCTGCAGGGTGTCCAATTAACAGCCGGTCAAGCTCTGAACAAATAGAACATGGTGTCAAGTTGCAGGTAAGAGGAAACAAAAAAGTTTGCAAATTCTAGTAGAAAAAATAAATTCCAATCTGATATGGAATTGAGCCAGCAATTTGAGTAAGGTAGCACAATCAGAAACAACTAGAATAGGATGCCATCTTGCAAGTGAAAGAGAAACACGTGTTTTCAAATTATAGCAGAAAAAATTAAATATCAACCCTAATGTATATCAAAATGCTAGCTAGGCAAGGAAAAAGGTGCTTGGTACTTGTACACTACTAAGAACAAGTATGTATACACCTATGTTGATACTAGAATACTTGATATATATACAGGTCAAGCTAATTAATCAATTACAAACTTGTACACTACTATGTGACTGTGTGTGTGAGAGAGGCCGGGAAACTGTGAGCTGATAAGATCAGCATGCTAGCTAGTCTCCAAGGAGAGTTTCATCATATTAACTTCAATATCATCACTACCATCACAGGTTCATAGTTCACATTCATACAACACTAGATAGGATAATAGATAAGAATGCATTCAACACTAGCATGCAGATAAGATAACATCTAACAAAATTCAGATATGACTTCATGTCGCCTCAATCAGGACTTGAGAGAATACTGTTTTGATATCAACACTTAGCTGCACGATAACAGGTAGCATTCAGTTTCAGAAAAAAATTGATTGTATTCAGATAAGATAACATATACCAATTCCAGTTTGACAAATTGCTAACACAATTTTCAGAGTTTGCATTGGTAACACCAAGATTCACAAGTCCAGTTTGACAGATTCCATAACACGATTTTCAGGACATAACAATAATCCTTGGAAGCACGATATGAGTACCAAGTGAACTATTTTTTGCACGCATCATACGGCAAATCAAGTAGAGATGTGGTTATAGACTAGACCATTCAGAAGTGTATCAATGAAAGTAAAGCTATTTAAATCAACCTAATGCACTTTCTGTGTCTCCATACAGCCACTAAGCAGTTCAGTTCAGAAGTATGCATCACTATATCTAAGAGCAAGCCAATTTATGGTCTGATCATCACTGAAACTAAATCATATCCACCAACAACATCATCAATGAAATAAAATAGCACACATTCATTTTTTTTTGCACAATCAGAAAGTAGCAGCACACAGGCGCTGTCCACATTCAGAAATTTTGTAAATCAAAGAATAGAAATTGTCTATTATTTTTGATAGGGAAAACAAGCGGTCAGCTAAAAGCTTCTACTACTGGCTGGATAAAGAATATTGTGAAGTAATCACAGAAAAATGCATCTTCATCTAAGCCTCTAGTTCCATCGTCCGATTTGAAATGCTCAATTCAACAAACAGTCTAGCTGCATACATTTCCAAGCAGAGGAAGCCACCTTCGATGGATTCGTCGCAGGCACAAGAAACGAACTGCCAGACGCCTGTAGGAGGGACATACCTGTGGTGGTGGGGGAGGGCGTGGTGCGCCAGCAGCTTGTCAGAGGGCGACGCAGGATCTTGGCGCCCGGCTGACCGCGCAGCGGCAAGGAGCCGCTCCCGGTCGCGTCGTCGCGGCGGCCGCGCAGAGCCGCAGATGCTTTTTCTGGCTCCACTGAAGCAGCACCTCACGGCTGCCACTGCTGTCGCAGGCTGCGGATACGGTGCATCGAGTGGTTGTCGGAGCGGCCGCTCCCGAGGTCGAGATCTGCAGGAGGAGGAAGAGGAAGCTGTACTGAAAATTATCATTGATCTTCAGAGTTTAGAGACTGGATGACACTTCTTTCAAAGTTACATCGGACTAAGCTACATACTGATCATTAAGAGATTAAGCTAGCAGATCTTAGACAAGGTATCTCACTGTCGACTCGCGTAGCTTACCACTGAAGAAATAATATCAGCTGAGTACGAAATAAATTTAAAAAATGCAAGCACCCGTGTCAATCAAGAACTCAACTTTAGGAGGGCAAATTCCATCTCAAGAAATCTTAACGATTGATCTACTTAGACATACCACAGCACCAGATCAACAACTACGAAGGAGTCGATATAAGTCGTTATACCGACTAACCATCCGTCGGTATATATAGACTTATACCGATGCCCTCTATCTGTTGTTGTAACTAGCGTCGCTATAAAGTTATACCAACGCATGGTATTTATACCGACGGATGATCAGTTGCACACACTATATACGGACACCCCTTTTATAGCGACGTACTGTTACCGTGTTTTTGCACAACTGATTAAGATTATATAATACAGTACCATTATCGTAAATATTTAACCACAAATGCATTGAATATCAAACCATCAATAGACAATAGTTCACAACCTCAAAATTATTATTCAAGCCATCAATTAACAACAACAGCGAGCTCTTTGGTTCGTAAAAGTTGTTTAGCTTCGGTCAACTGTATCTTCTCTTAGACTAAAGCCTAAAGGGATCGCCAAGGTCGGCCGGGACTACGAATTAGGGACGAAGTCCCTGTTTGTTTGAAATTCCTAGCAGCTTTTCAACATGAAAAGTCACAAGCTCAAACAAATAGCGATCTTCTCGTGTAGCTTTGGAAGATCCGAAAAGTTGAGTTTATATGAAAAGTTCGAAAGATCAATTTTATAAATACATCTTCTAAAATCTGGTGTTGGCTTTTTAGAAGCGAAATGCCAACAGCCACTTTTCGAAAAGCTCAAAAAGCTGCTGCTCAAACAAACAAGTCCAGTCTCGAGGTAACTCACTCCGAACTACAGGGACACATGTCATTGAGCAGGAGATGTATTCCTTTTGAAGTCACCAGTGGGGGACCTTCTAGTCCTAGTTTGTAACATCAGTTGGTCTTGAGAAGCATTTGTATGGGATTGGTATAAAAAACCATACTAAAAGGTCTGTTTTATTAGTACTGGTTGGTGCTACATACCAATTGAGACTTAAAAGGCAATCGAGGATTATGAAATTTAGAATTGGGACTAATGGTAGCACCAGTATCGGGTCCAATTCGCGTTTCAAGATTTTTGTAGAAGATGGACGTGCATGTTTGATGTTTCTACTATGAATACGTGTATTTTTCGTTGGTATTGGGGTCCTGGTTGGAAGTTGCTCATGTAAGTAAGGTGCCTTAGGAAATTTTCTGGATTTTATGAAAACTATATATATTTATATAAAGAAATTATGCCATAATAAATAACGCCCTCCTTTCTTCGTCCTAAATACCGTCCATCCAAAATAAAGTACGAGAAGGAAAGACAAGAAACGTTGCACGGTCAGGCAGTGGGAATCCTATATATCTTCCGGAAGATTTTTCTTCACGAAACTATAACCCAATAGTGGCCCATTTAACAGCCCACCTAGCCCGACAAACTGAACCCTAGCCTCCTTCATCCTCACTCCCGAGCTACATCTGCCGCCGCTTCTCCCGATCCGCCGTCGTCGCCCGCCGCCCGCGTCCTCGCCGGCCACCCGCGCCCTCGCCGGCCACCTCGCCGGACCACCGCGGCTTCCCAGGGTGCGGGAGCTCGAGCGCCGCTGTCGGGGACGGTCATTAGGGATCCCCTAACTAAGGGGATAATCACCCTTGTTAAGCGCAAAACCGTCCAGGGACCCTTTGTCCTTAGCTACAGGACAGCACAGGCCCGCAGCCCACCACGGCCCAGCAGCGGCCTGGGAGGCCCACTTGGCCGCCTCGCTCGAGGACACAGACCCCTCACGCGGGTCTCCGCCTCGTTCGAGGGCTCCGGCCCCTCGAGCGAGTCTCCGCCTCGCTCGAGGGTTCCGGCCCCTCGAGCCGGTCTCCGTTTCGCTCAAGGGACTCGGACCCCCTCGACCGGGCAACCACCCCCGCTCCGCTCGATGGCAGCATTTAAATTCCCGGCCCCACGACAGGACGCCAAAGTCAAAGAGGGAACCTTTCCCCCACGCCGCGCACCTGACACGGCCAGAACGCCTGACACGGCCACAGTGCGGCCTAACCCGTCACTGTGCGGTCATACCTAGCCCTGTGCGGGTAGGCCGGTGTCATTTCGTGCTACTGTGCGACCTGCCTTCGTCCTCCTCTGCGACAAGACCCTCGAACGGGCATAGGGCACCCTCGAAGGGTGTACGGACGGCAAGCGGGCGCGCGTCCCGACTGACGCCGACGTGCAGGCAACGTACGCCGCGTCCCCTCCGTCAACTCCGGCGTCGCCTGGCCATTCCGGGCGCTGTGCCACCATCCCGGCCACTATACGACGAGACGCACGTCGCTGTGCGGACAAGCCAGTGACGCGCCGCCGTCCCGCGCCACCAACTCCAGTCCTTCCTCCGGCGGATGGGCCCTCGATTTGGCAGGGCTGCCCCTCGAAGTCAAAGCAGGGCAGGTCACGTCAACCGCCACGCCGCCCGCGGAAGCCGGAGGGCGCCACCAGCCCGCGCCAGGGACCATGACGCGCGGGACAAGACTGCCGACGCCATGCTTAATAGTACATAGCACTGTACCGGCTGCTGTGCAACACCTGTAACTGCCCTCCCTTGGCCTATAAAAGGGAGAGGCAGAGCCCCATGCACGGGGGCGAAGGAAAAAAGACACTACACACTCACACCTCGCCACCACGCTCTAGATATTGGCATTTGCCTCAATCACTTAGACGGGACCAGGGAGGATTTCCTCCTCTCCCACCGTGCTTGTAGCCCCCCTCTACAGGCACCGCCGGTGCTAGCTAATACAAGTGCGAAAGCACATCTGCTGGACGTACGGCCGCGAGGTCGGAACCAGGATAAACATCCGTGTCATCTTCAGCGCCGACCATCGAGGAGCCGATCGCAGTGCAAATCACTAGTTGGGGCCGGTGCTAATTCGGACACCGACAGTTGGCGCGCCAGGTAGGGGACAACGCTGTGATCAACCAACCCGCCTCCTCGATGGTGACTGTCACCGAGCGGACGTCGGAAAGGCCCGCCTGGGGCGAATCCGACTCATTCCCGGCCGGGTTCGAGATCTGGTTTGGGAGCATCCACTACCAGGCGACCGGTAATGGCTACCACATGCGTATCCTCAACAGGGATGCGCTCAGGGCGGCACCGCCAGGGACGTCGGCAGCCCCAATGCCAGCGGTGTTCCCGCCACCACCCTGACGCCGCAAGCGCTCGGGGAAGCGCTCACGGCAAGCGCGCACGGCGCGGCGCCAAGCGGCGAACGCTGGCTCCCCCCAGGGGGTTGAAGCTGGCGGGCTCCCCCGCGCTGGAGCAGAACAAGGCGACACCCCCGCACCGGCGAACTCCGTAGCGCGCCCCGCGGGAAGAGCCGTGGCCGCGCAGCCACGATTCCCCCATGGGATGCGCAACGCCACCACGGCGTACTCTTCATCGACCGGCACCGACCTGGCTGCGTACGAGGATCTTCCGGACCACCACTACATGTGCATCCGGAACCTAGTCATCACCTTCCCCGACGAGTCCTACCGCGACACCGACGGTGAGGAGTACGGGTACGGGCGCAGGGCACCGCAGTGGGACTACTCCGGGCTGCGGGACCCCGACGCTTTTAGGCGGTTCCAGTCTGCAGCGACTTACTGCCTCACCTGCTCCGACGACTCCAGCGAGGGGGATTACGATCCCACCCGTGAATGCTTCGTCGTCGTCATCGGCGAGGACGAAGGCGAGGTAGGCAGAGTAGGCGACGCTGCGGTCCGCAACAATGTGGCAGTTACCCCGCCGGTGGGGGTGACGCCACCGCCGTACGATGCTGCGTGTGCCGCGCAAATAACCTAGCTCCGCGAGCTGGAGGCCAAGCTGAACGCAGAGCGCGAGCAGCTGCGACAGCTGAAGGCCACGCTCGAGAGGGACAGGGCCGGCCCCTCAACCCAGGGGGCGTGCGCTGCGGGTCGCGTGGCCCGCGAGCGCATCAACGCCGACGCCAACGTGGACGAGGTGCCGAACCTGGCAAGGGCCAGCCAGAAACTCGTGGCCGCGGCGACTTTGATTCGGGCCATGCCCGAGCCATCGACGCCCGAGGTACGCAACCTGCGCCGTGAGGTGCAGGCCCTCATCGAGCAGGCAGCGGTGCAGCAAGTCGAAAGCTCTGCGTCCCGCATGCGCCATCAGTCTGCCACGAAGGCTGGTGGGGGCGAACGGGACCAGGAGGCATCGGTCCACACTCCGCATCGGGCACCAACCGTCCACGAAGGCAACCAGAGGACCCCTGCCAAGGATCGGATTCGGGATACGCGCGGCGCGCTCAACGACGGCGACGCCCGCAACATCCTGAACAAGAAGAGGCAGGACGCCACACCGTCGCACGCCTATAACCCACGGCGTGGCGGGCGATACGACAGCCGGGAGGACAAGAGCCCGTCGCCGGAGCCGCCGGACACGCGTGTGTTCGGCCGAGCGATCCGCACGGCCTCGATTCCCCCGCGCTTCCGCCAGCCGACGACCGTGAACAAGTACTCGGGGGAGACGGACCCCCGGGTGTGGCTCAACGACTACCGCCTGGTATGTCAGCTGGGCGGCGCCACCGACGACGCCATGATCATCCGCAACTTGCCGCTGCACCTGGCAGACTCCGCGTGGACATGGCTCGAGCACTTGCCCGCGAACCAGATCCACGACTGGGACGACCGGGTCAGGACGTTCGTGGGCAACTTCCAGGGCACATATGTGCGCCTCGGGAATTCCTGGGACCTTCGAGGATGCTCCCAGAAGGCCGGTGAGTCCTTGAGGGACTTCATCTGCCGCATCTCCAAGCGCTGCACTGAGCTTCCGAGCGTCGGTGAGTCCGAGGTCGTGCATGCCTTTTTGGAGGGCACGACTTGCCGGGACCTCGTGCGTGAGTTGGGGCGGAACCCTCCCACCAGCGTCAACGAGCTGTTCGACATCGTCACCAGCTACGCTTCTGGTGAGGAGGCAGTGGGGGCGATCTTCGACGGCAAGAAGGGCAAGCGGGCCGAGGAGGCGCCCGCGGAGGGCAGCAAGCCCAAAGAGCCCTCGAAGAAGTAGAAGCAGGGCAAGAAGGGCAAGAAGAACCTGGGCAAGAAGCCCATGGAACAAGACGAGGGCCCCGAGGAGGTCAACACGGTCGACGCCGCCAACAAGGGAGCTCGAGGCTCCACTCGAGGTGGAGTGTTCGACGACATGTTGAAGAAGCCCTGCCTGTACCACAAGACCCCCATCGCTCATACCCTCGAGCAGTGTGACATGCTCAAGAAGTACTACAACCGCGTCGCCACGAAGGAGGACAACGTCAAGAAGGATGCGGGTGACAGGGGCAAGGACGGCTTCCCGGAGGTGGAGAACGTATTCTTCATCTTCGGGGGGCCCTCCGTCGATATGACGTCGCGGCAGCGCAGGCGTCAACGTCGAGAGGTCTACTCCGTTCACCCGGCCGTACCGTCGTACCTCGACTGGTCGGAGGAGACGATCTCTTTCGGCCGAGAAGACCACCCGGACCACATCCCCAATCCGGGGCAGTACCCGCTTGTTGTCGACCCCATCATCGGCAACACACGATTTTCCAAGGTGTTGATGGACGGAGGCAGCAGCCTCAACATCATGTACTCCTCCACCTTGGAGCTCATGGGAATCGGCCTGGACAAGCTGCGGCCCAGCAAGTCACCGTTTCACGGCGTTGCGCCGGGCAAGCGAGTCCAGCCTCTCGGGCAGATCGACCTGCCCGTCTGCTTCGGCACTCCGAGCAACTTCCGCAAGGAGGTCCTCACCTTCGAGGTGGTGGGGTTTCGGGGGGCGTACCACGCCATCCTTGGTCGGCCCTGCTACGCCAAGTTCATGGCGATCCCAAACTACACATACCTGAAGCTCAAGATGCCGGGGCCCAAAGGTATCATCACGGTGGGACCTTCATTCGAACACGTGTTCGAGTGTGACGTCGAATGTGTTGAGCGCGCTAAGGCGCTCGCGCATGACGAGGCCCTCGTGGCGGACCTGGAGAAGCTGGCCAACGAGGCCCTCGGCTCCCCCAACAAGCACGCCGGAAGCTTCGAGGCTGCGGAGCGCACCAAGGCCGTGCCCCTCGAACCCAGCACCCCCGAGGGTAAGACGCTGAGGGTCAGCTCCTCCCTCGACCCGAAATAGGAAGTGGTGCTCGTTGACTTTCTCCGCGCCAATGCTGACATCTTTGCGTGGAGTCCCGCGGACATGCCGGGCATTCCGAGGGAAGTCGCCGAGCACTCACTTGATATCCTGCCCAACTCCAAGCCGGCCTCTCAGCGTCTGCGACGATTTGACGAGGAGAAGCGCCGGGCGATTGGAGAGGAGCTGCGAAACCTCCTGGAGGTCGGGTTCATCAAGGAAGTGTTTCATCCAGTGTGGCTAGCTAATCATGTACTAGTTAAGAAAAAGAATGGGAAGTGGCGGATGTGCATTGACTATACCGGTTTGAATAAAGCATGTCCCAAAGTTCCTTTTCCTTTGTCACAGATCGATCAAATAGTTGACTCCACCGCGGGGTGCGAGTTGCTATGTTTCCTTGATGCATACTCTGGTTACCACCAGATCAAGATGAAGGAGTCCGACCAGCTCGCCACCTCCTTCATCACACCGTTTGGGATGTTTTGCTATGTGATGATGCCGTTCGGTCTCCGAAACGCCGGGGCGACATACCAGCGATGTATGCTCCACATCTTCGGCGATCACATCGGGCGGACTGTTGAGGCATACGTCAATGACATCGTAGTTAAATCCAGGAAGGCGGGCAACCTGGTGAACGATTTGCGCATTGCATTCGAGTGCCTTCGGGCAAACGGGGTTAAGTTAAATCCCGAAAAATGCGTCTTCGGGGTGCCGCGTGGCATGCTTTTGGGTTACATTGTCTCCCAGCGGGGCATAGAGCCCAACCCGGAGAAGGTGTCGGCCCTCGAGCTGATGGGACCGATACGTGACCTGAAGGGAGTGCAAAGGGTCCTGGGCTGCCTTGCAGCCTTGAGTCGCTTCATCTCACGTCTCGGTGAGAAGGGCTTACCCCTGTACCGACTTCTTCGAAAAAGCGAGCGTTTCTCCTGGACTGTCGAGGCCCAGGAGGCCCTCGACAAGCTAAAGGCGACGCTCGCCCACGCTCCGATACTGACTCCACCTCAGGAAGGCGAGCCTCTATATCTCTACGTCGCCGCCACGACCCAAGTGGTCAGCGCGGTCATCGTGGTAGAGAGAATGGAGGAAGGCCATGCCCTACCGGTTCAGAGGCCGGTCTATTACATCAGCGAGGTGTTGTCGGACACCAAGACATGATACCCCCAGATCCAGAAGCTGCTCTACGCGGTGGTGCTCACGCGGCGCAAGCTGCGGCACTACTTCGAGGCTCATCCTGTCACCGTGGTGTCCTCTTTCCCCTTGGGGGAGATCGTCCACAACCAGGACGTCTCGGGTAGGATAGCAAAGTGGTCAGTGGAGCTCATGGGTGAGGCACTCACCTACGCGCCACGAAAGGCGATCAAGTCGCAGGTCTTGGTGGACTTCGTGGCCGAGTGGACCGACATTCAGCTGCCTACTCCTCAGATTTAAGCCGAATGCTGGACCATGTACTTCGATGGATCAGTCATGAAAACGGGCGCGGGCGCGGGCCTGCTCTTCGTTTCACCCCTTGGGGAGCACATGCGGTGTTTGGTGCGTTTGCACTTCCCCGCGTCGAACAATATGGCGGAGTACGAGGCCCTCTTAGGCAGCCTCCGCATCGCCATAGAGCTCGGCATCAAGCGCCTTGACATTCGGGGAGATTCTCAGCTGGTCATCGACCTAGTGATGAAGAACGCGAGCTGCCACGACGAGAAGATGGAGGCATACTGCGCCGAGGTACGCAAGCTCGAGGACAAGTTCTTCGGATTCGAGCTCAACCACATCGCGCGCAAGTACAACGAGGGAGCGGACGAGCTGGCCAAGATCGCTTCGGGGTGAATCACCGTTCCCCCGAACATTTTCACCCGCGACCTCGCCAAGCCCTCCATCAACCTCAACAAACCCGCTGCTGCTTCTGGGAATGCCTCGGGGGCTGACCCCTCGAGGCAGACGGGCACTGACCCCATGGACGAGGACCCCACGAACGGGGAACTCGAGGCCTCGGACCTCGAAGGGTCCCAGGCGAACGAGGTCGAGGCGATGGAGATTGACAACCTCCCGTCCCCTCCAAGGGGAATGGCGCGACGAGTACCTTGCCTGGTTGGATCGGGGGGAGCTCCCTCTGGACCGAACCGAGGCAAGGCGTGTTGCCAGGAAGGCCAAGTCCTTCGTCGTCGTCAATGGCGAGCTGTACAAGCACAGCGCCTCAGGGATCATGCAGCGTTGCATTTCCATCCCTGAAGGACGGGAGCTGATCCAGGACGTTCACGCGGGCGAATGCGGTCACCACGCCGCTCCGCGTACCCTCGTAGGTAAGGCGTTCCGCCAGCGCTTCTACTGGCCGACAGCGGTCGCCGACGCCAACGAGGTGGTGCGCACATGTGAAGGGTGCCAGTATTACGCGCGAAAGACTCATCTCCCGGCCCACGCGCTGCAAACCATCCCCATCACATGGCCCTTCGCTGTGTGGGGGCTAGACATGGTCGGGCCCTTGCAAAAGGCGCCCGGGGGCTTCACCCACATACTCGTAGCCATCGATAAATTCTCGAAGTGGATCGAGGTCCGCCCCATCCTCAGCCTCAGGTCCGAGCAGGCGGCGCTTTTCTTCACAGACATCGTGCACCGCTTCGGGGTACCCAACTCCATCATAACGGACAATGGCACTCAATTCATCGGCAAGAAATTCTTGGAGTTCTGCGACAGCTACCACATCCGCGTGGATTGGTCTGCTGTGGCACACCCACAGACTAATGGCCAAGTAGAGCGTGCCAACAGCATGATTTTACAAGGCTTGAAGCCAAGAATCTTCAACAAGCTCAACCAATTTGGCCGGAAATGGATTCAGGAGTTGCCGTCAGTTGTCTGGAGCCTCAGGAACACCCCAAGCAGGGCCACGGGTCTCACTCCGTTCTTCCTGGTCTACGGCGCGGAAGCCGTGCTCCCCATGGACTTGGACTACGGATCCCCGAGGGTCGGGGCATACCAGGAGGGGCAGAACCAGCAAGATCGCGAAGACGCGCTGGACTGCATCGACGAGGCCCGAAACGTGGCGGTCCTACACTCCGAGAAGTACCAGCAATCCCTGCGGCACTACCAAGCGAGCAAGGTCCGACCCCGAGACCTCAACAAGGGAGACCTGGTGTTCGACTCCGACAGAAGAATGAAGGACGCCACAAGTTCACGTCGCTGTGGGAAGGGCCATACATCGTTGCCGAGGACCTCAAGCCCGGCACGTACAAGCTCGCAAACGAGAAAGGCGAAGTCTTCGCCAACGCTTGGAACATCCAACAGCTACGTCGCTTTTACCCTTAAAAATTCCAAGTCAATTTGTGCATATCCGGCGCCCCAGTCGGTTGTATATACATTAAGGTTGTGAATAAAGACAAGGGAGACTCGGCTTTCCCCCGAAAGCCAAGTCCCCCTCGGGGGCTACTACGGGGGGCACCCCCCCTAAACGGTCACATTTTTTCGCAAAAACCTTTTTTCCAAAAGTACTAAGTATGTCATGCCCCGGGAGCTTAGACAGAAAGAAGCAGGGCGCGAGTAGCTAAAAGGTAAAGACGGGCGAGCCAGGGATGGCCCACGCCTCCAGCAGGATACGGCCTCTCCTCCTCACTACTTCGCCTACAAGCTGCTCGCGAAAACGATCGATCCCAGCTGAAATTTGTCCAGGCGACGGGAAAGGACACAACGGCATAAATAAAACAAGTCATACTTAAGTTACAAACTTCAAAAGTGGACTGTTTTGTTACAAGAGCCACCTGGCTCGAATCCTGACTGCGACCTAAGGGCCTCGGCGCCCGACTACTTTCAGGGCTCAAGGGGACCCGCGGGGGGAGCATTCGGGAAGAGATCCTCCTCAAACGCGTCGGCAAGGTCCGCAGCGGCGTCCGCGGTAGCAGCATCGATCTGGTTCACGGCGTCCTGCGCCCCATCATCATCAAGATCGTCCGCAACGACGTATCCCGTGGCCAGCGCCGCAAGGTCGACGATGTAATGCGTCGTCACCACGCCGAGGGTCTTCTGGATGCCGAGGCGGAGGGCGCCTTTCATGCGCTCGGCGACGCGACCGCCCAGAGCCCGAAGGCGGCTCGCCACCGAGCTCCCCGACAGACCGGTGCCCTCGTCGATGCTCTGGCACGCCTCAAGGGCTGCCTGCTCCAGAAGCCCCAACTCTTGCTGGGATGAGGTGTAGGCCGCCTGGAGCACTTCCACCTGCGTCGCCGACTCCCCCAGAGCTTTCCGCAGTCCTGAGAGAAGAAAGGGTGAGTCGAGAGCGAATCTCGACGAACCTGATCAACAAACAAAGGGCACGGGGGCTGCAACTCACCTTCAACCTGCTTCCTCTCCTTCTCGAGCTCCGCACGAGTGGCTTCGGCCTCCTGCTGCAGCTGCAGAACCGAAGCATCCTTCTCCGCGCCGGCGGTTCTCAGGGCCTCGACGGTGACGCCCTCCTGGACCAACTCCCCGGTGAGCCGCTCGGTCTCCGCCTCTCGAAGTTGAAGCGTAGCCCTGGCCTCCGCCAGCACGGTACGCTCCTGGTGGAGCTGGGACTGCGCCTCCTCCCGTGTCGAGCGTTCACGCTGGAGGGCGGACCGAGCATCCTCAAGCGCGGCTCGCTCCTGCTGGAGCTGGGTCTCCACTTGCGCACGCGCGCTGCGTTCCTGCTGGAGTTGGCCCTCCACCCCGGAGAGTGCCACGACCTTTTCCTACAAGGCAGCACCCAGTTTCTCAACCTCCTGGGTCTTCTGCTCGACCTGGGTCTGCCAGGACCGCGCCCCCTTGAGGGTCGTACGATCCTGCAGGAGTTGGGCCTGTGCCTCGGCAAGGGTCGTCCCCTTCTGTGCCAGCGCGGCCTGAACCTCAGCAAGGGCATCGCGTGCCTTCTGCAGCTCGCCGCTCGCCGTCGCCAGCGCCTCCTCCTTAACCTGGAGCGCGGCCTTCATCTCCTCGGCCTCCTTGGTCTTTTGCGCCGCCAAGGTACGCTGGTCGGTGTGAGCATCCTCCGTGCCCATGAGGTTGTACTCTAGCCAACCATTGTCCTCTCGCAGGGCCTCCACCATGGCATCCAGAGCCTCATACTGTGCCCGGTACCAGTCGAGGTTGGAGCTCAGCTCGGCAATGCGAGCGAATCTCTCACCCGCCTGGCCCTGCAGCTCCTGCGGGTAGTAATGGGAAAGCAGGGGGTGGGAATCAAATGAGAAACGCTCAGACAAGGAAAGCAGGGGAGCAAACGACTGTCAAACGGGGGTCCTTACCAGGAAGATCTGGAACGACCTGCCTCCATGGAGCCGGAGCGCTTCGACTAGAGTGGCGTTAAGAGAGGTGTCGTTGGCACGGAACTCCTGCCACAGTGCCCTCTCAGACCTCGCCTCCTCCAGCAGACTCCACGGCACCCCGGGGAGACGGAGCCTTTGCTCCCACTATGGCACGTCGGCACCGGGCGCCGGGACCGCGACGCCGGACGTCGACGTCCCGGCGTCAGACGCCGGCTGCTGCGGCATCACGGGGCCATCGGGTCGCACCACCAGTACCCCGAGCATGAGCCCGGGGGCTGATTTGACCACTGCCCCCGCCCGACCCCCTCTGGGGGCAGAATCACCATCAGCAGGGGCCTCGGCCGCCCCGCGGCCCTCGACCCCCCGACTCGCCGTGCGATCCCGCTCTCGCCCATGCTGAGCATCGCGGGTCACCGTCGCACGCGTGGCCTCCACCGCCGCTTCCTCCCGCTGCCGTGGCCTCGTGGCTGCGGTCGTGGCACGTGATGCTTCGCCCGTCGCCGCCGTGCCCGCCACCACCCGTGGCGTCCTCTCCGAGCGGGGCCTCGTCACTCGCGGCGCCCCCAGCTTGAGCGCCTTAACAGGCGCGAGGCCGGGGGTAGCGGGCGACGTCCTAACAACGGGAGGGAGGAAAGGTGGGTGACAGGATCATGATATCAAGAACACGGAGGGAGGAACACAACGCACCTTAAGTCGGAGAAACCCCGTTTGCGCTTCCTCGAGGGCTCTGGGGGTGCCTCCCCAGAGCCTGCCGACGTCCTTGGCGGCGACCCACCGACAGGCGGCACCGTGCCCGCCTCCAGGGTCGGCTCCGCGGCGACCCCCTCGACCCCCGGCGACGGGGGCGGCACGGGTTCCCACCTATCGGATGTGGTCCGCTCCCCCTCGCTCTCCTCCTCGTCCGAAGACGAGTTTACTAGCTCTGGCGGAGGGGAGAGGCCCTGCTGCTCCCGCAACAAGTAATCCGCGTTGTACCTATCGAGGCGCTCCTGCCTCCTGATCCTCTTCTCCTTCGCCCGGGCTGCCCGGTCCTGCTCCCTCTGCTGCATAGCGCGGTTGTCGGCCTGCGACCGAGGCGTCGGCGGATCCGACGTGGGGACATTGACGCCCACGCCCTACCGCCAGCAGCCACCATTAGGCCAAACACGGATATAAAGAGAGCAAAAGGCGAAGGGACGACACTCACTTGGCCGGCACTCGGGAGCATCGCGAACGACCACTGGTCGTCATCGCTATTCCGCACCGCCTTGGGGTTCACTGCGCGCCTCGCCCGCGTGGCTGCGTACGCCCGGGCGAGCGGCTCCTCCAGCAACCGTGAGCGTGCCAAGGCAACGGGGTTGGCTTCGTCACTCATCTCGAAGATGAGGAGCTCCCTCTCCATGAGGGGAATCACCCGCCGGTGATGGAAATTGGTGATGACGGACGCCACCGTCAGCCCGGCGTTCGCCAACTGGCTTATGGCATTGGTGAGAGGCTCGAGCCTCCTCTGCCTCGACGGGGGCGACACCCCGTACACCCACGAGGTTGGCCTCTCCTTCAGCACCTTCCCGGTGTACGGCGGAAGGCCGGCGCCGTCGTTGCGGAGGTAGAACCACCCCTTCTCCCAATCGGAGTTGTTCGACGTCATCGTGCACGGCAAGTACAACTCCCTCCGGGAGTCGCACACCGAGAGCGTGAGGCTGCCGGCTCGGACCGCTCGGCGTGTCTTCCTCTCTCCTGTGACGAGTGTGTGGAGCTCGCCGCGGAAGAGGTGGACCCACAGGTCCCAGTGCGCTGGGATTCCCAAGAATCCCTCACAGACAGCGACGAAGGAGGCCGCCTGTGTGATGGCGTTGGGGGCGAAGTTGTGGAGCTCCACCCCGTAGTGGTAGCATAGCCCCCGCATGAACTTGCTCGCAGGGGTGTTGAAGCCGCGCTCGTGCAGCCGCAGGAAGCTGACGATGTAACCCGGCGGAGAGTTCGGTTCCTGGTCCGACGACGGCGGGATCATCCACGCCGGGTTCGGACCGTCGCCGGCTGACCGCCGAGCACCAGCACCTCCAGTGACCGCCGATCCGCCGTTGACCGAGGCCACGGGAACGCATCCAGCACCCGAACCAAAGACGTGGCGGAGAAGGCGGAGGAGCGCGAGCGACTGCGGGAGCGGAAGGGCGTGGGCGGATCCGGAGCAGCAAGACGCGTAGCGCTGAGGAGGACGAAGTGCGAGGAACGGGTGCGAATGGCAGAGGTAAGGAGTTCCCCCTGCGCCCCCTGCATTTATAGAATCGGAAGGGGCGGAGTCCCCGGAAGCACAGCGTACGGCGGCAGTTAATGCGGCCGGCACCCCACGTCGCTGACGGCCGGGCCCCTCCACGCCAAAACTGCCGTGCGCACGCACGCGCGCCATGATTACCACGCGGTAACCCAAGGGACGCAGCGTCCAGTCTCATCGTCCTCACACGTCGCCCACGTCGCACCGCCTAAAAAGGAGCGCCCACTCCGCACGACCCGCGCCAACCGCCTGTGAATGACAGGGGTTCCTACTCGCGTGAGGATAGCCCCCTGTGAAACTCGAGCCGAGAACTCGAGGGCCGACCCCTCGACGGGACACGATTGACGCCCCGATCCAAAGCAGGTTGTGGCCGCAAGGCCACAGCCTGTCGATACACCCTCGAAGAACGAACTCGAGGATTCCCGGGGCTCAGGCCCGCATAGCTCTACTGATCAGCGGCTCGAGGCCCAGCCCGCAGAGGGTACGATGGGCGCCGCAGATGCCCCTCGATCTGGGGATTTACTGATCAGTGGTTCGAAGCTCGACTCGATAACAGATCAGTGAGCACCACAGATCAACCAAGACGGGAGCACCCGGTGCACCCCGCAAAAGCCCTACTAATCAGAGGTACGGAGCCTGACCCCCGACGGGTTCGAACAAGCGCCTCAGATTGATAGAGTCAGGAACGATCGGCGCGCGCGCAATCGAGCCTGTCCCCGAATGCGAAGTTCGGGGGCGCCCTACATATCGTGTTCAAGGCCAGGACAGGGGCAGCCAATTGAGGGATCCCATCAAGGGAGTGCTTCCGCGCCCTCGGCCCCCATCGAACGGGACCGAGCCCTGCTTGACAAACCCCTGCAAGCGCTCACATGAGCGTGTCTCCGGACCACGAGCCGACCCCTATCGAACGGGGCACGGACGCCCACTTGAACTATATGTTAACAGCTCGCCGAGGCAATCGTACTCGCTGTCCGCTCGAGGGTAGCACGGCTTGCCTCACCCCTCTACCCTGCGAAAGGGCAACGAGGGTCGTAATAAAGTCGAGAGTCTTCATCCGATCGCCCCTGATTGGGCCAGGGCTCGGGGGCTCCTCGCACCACGACCACCCCAACGGTCGCCGCACCAATTCGCCCAAGGTCGCGCCCCCGAAAAAACGGCCGGCCTACCCGAACGTCCTGGGTCAGCGCGATGCCTCCCCCCTGCGTAGATCGCCGATGCCGGCTGAAATATCGCCGAGGCCGGCTGAAACAAACGCAAGGCAAGCCACGTTGCCCCACGTATTTAACCCCTCCACGAGTGCGCGCACTCCTGCAGGGCTTCGGGGGCTTACACCCGCGGGTGCGCTAGCGCGCCCCCGCAGGAAAAACGCGAACGATCGGACGGGATGAGACTCGCACACAGCACCAGAGAGCGGAACCCTTCGCCGGAACGGTCCCCGTTCCAGCAAAGGCTCGGGGGCTATTGTCGGGGACGGTCATTAGGGATCCCCTAACTAAGGGGATAATCACCCTCGTTAAGCGCAAAACCGTCCAGGGACCCTTTGTCCTTAGCTACAGGACAACACAGGCCCGCAGCCCACCACGGCCCAGCAGCGGCCTGGGAGGCCCACTTGGCCGCCTCGCTCGAGGGCACAGACCTCTCACGCGGGTCTCCGCCTCGTTCGAGGGCTCCGGCCCCTCGAGCGAGTCTCCGCCTCGCTCGAGGGTTCCGGCCCCACGAGCCGGTCTCCGTTTCGCTCAAGGGACTCGGACCCCCTCGACCGGGCAACCACCCCCGCTCCGCTCGATGGCAGCATTTCAATTCCCGGCCCCACGACGGGACGCCAAAGTCAAAGAGGGAACCTTTCCCCCACGCCGCGCACCTGACACGGTCACAGTGCGGCCTAACCCGTCACTGTGCGGCCATACCTAGCCCTGTGCGGGAGCCGCGCGGCCCTGTGCGGGCAGGCCGGTGTCATTTCGTGCTACTGTGCGACCTGCCCTCGTCCTCCTCTGCGACAAGACCCTCGAATGGGCATGGGGCACCCTCGAAGGGTGTACGGACGGCAAGCGGGCGCGCGTCCCGACTGATGCCGACGTGCAGGCAACGTACGCCGCGTCCCCTCCGCCAACTCCGGCACCGCCTGGCCATTCCGGGCGCTGTGCCACCATCCCGGCCACTATATGACGAGACGCACGTCGTTGTGCGGACAAGCCAGTGACGCGCCGCCGTCCCGCGCCACCAACTCCAGTCCTTCCTCCGGCGGATGGGCCCTCGATTTGGCAGGGCCGCCCCTCGAAGTCAAAGCAGGGCAGGTCACGTCAACCACCACGCCGCCCGCGGAAGCCGGAGGGTGCCACCAGCCCGCGCCAGGGACCATGACGCGCGGGACAAGACTGCCGGCGCCATGCTTAATAGTACATAGCCACTGTACGGGCTGCTGTGCAACACCTGTAACTGCCCTCCCTTGGCCTATAAAAGGGAGAGGCAGAGCCCCATGCACGGGGACGAAAGAAAAAAGACACTACACACTCACACCTCGCCACCACGCTCTAGATATTGGCATTTGCCTCAATCACTTAGACGGGACCAGGGAGGATTTCCTCCTCTCCCACCGTGCTTGTAGCCCCCCTCTACAGGCACCGTCGGTGCTAGCTAATACAAGTGCGAAAGCACATCTGCTGGACGTACGACCGCGAGGTCGGAACCAGGATAAACATCCGTGTCATCTTAGCCAGCGCCGACCATCGAGGAGCCGATCGCAGTGCAAATCACTAGTTGGAGCCGGTGCTAATCCGGACACCGACAGCCGCCGGCTGCCGCGCGAGCTCGCCGGCGGCCGCGGTCGCGTCACGCCCCGCGCGCCTGTGCGCCCCCGGGCGGCCGCCGTGCGCCGGTGCCGGCCCCGCGCGGCGCGCCGCCGCAGGTGTGCCGTCGGTGGTGAAAGGTAGAAGAGAGACAAAAATGTTGAAACAATAATTGTTGGTCACAAAAATGTTACCAACATTTTTTAATTTGGGAAATGTTTAGGAAAATGACTAAAAATGTTGAAAAATAAAATGTTACAACATTGTTGAAAAATGTTTCAACATTTTCCGATTAACAATACTAAGGTGGGCCGGATAAGACAAGTTTTAAATAGGCTTAAGTGGGCTTTATAGTTTCAATGTTTAACTATCTAACAGAAGTCAGATAGGAGCCCCGTCAGGCAGAGGCAGCACATAGTTTAGAAATTACAGCAGTTATAATTTCTTATTAATTACTACCTCTGTTCTTTGTATTAGAAGTTTAGAACCAAATATCATAGACACAAACTCAAATTCCTACTCCTACTCTTCTTCTTGGTAGTCCTTTTTGTTTCTTTCATAACACGAATCCAACAATTTAGGTACCAATAGAAGCGCTAGCTGAACACCGACGGACGGACGAACGGACGAAGCAGGGTTACTGTTGTTGTAGAAACATGTGATTGTCTCATAGGCAAGAAGAATGATGAGCTCAAGCAAGAAGTAAAATGGCTCCGAGAGAGGTTGGCAAACTTGATGGGCAAGGGCAAGAATGATGAAGAACAAGTGGACATCTCTCAAGACATGAAGAGTAAAGTCCAACCTTCTCAAGATAACCGTGATCCCATGGTGAAGAAGCTTGAGAAGGGTGCAACCGTGACTTGCTACAAGTGTCATGGAGAAGGGCACAAGTTCTACAAATGCCCCCAATTTGTCAAGAAGATGGACAAGGGCGCAAAGAAGAAATTGAAGCCCACAATCAAGAGCTCCCTCATCTACACCAAGCCCAACCGCAAGAACAAGACAAATAGCAACACCTACGTCATCAAGAAGAAAGCAAATGGCAAGGTGGTTGCACACAAGGTTGGGAAGATGAAGGAAGAGCGGGGTAGGAACCAACCCATTTGGGTGCCCAAGGAACTCATCACCAACATGAAGGGGCCTCAAATGGTTTGGGTTCCAAAGGCCACTTGAAGGCCTTGAGTACGGGGACTTGGGAGGCTTGGCACAATCAAGATGAGAAGATTCAAGCCTATAAGCCAAGCTTGCAAATTGGACAATGTGTTGCCCAAGTTCCCCGATTGAGGTAATGGAAACTAGTACCTATCTCTTGCATCATTGTAGCTCCATTGCCTTGTTTAGGTTGCATTTGTTGCAATGTTTACATATGGTAGGTTGCTTGTGTCATGTGCTAACCCATGAGCAATCTACATGGTTTGATTAGTGTGTAGGAAAACTACACTTGTTCTTTCATGGTGCATGTATTCATATATATCTCTTTGCATCATGAGCAAGCTATAGGGTAAGCTTCCCGTTGTTGTCATAAACAATGTGCATACATTTGGTTGGTGATTCAAACACTAAATGCACACATTTAGGGGGAGCTCATCCCATGGTTTGGTTATGGGACTAATTTTGTTTCAAGCTTATCTTATGTAGTCCCCTAGCGACGCGTTCCGGTGTGGTGTTTCATTCTAAGAGAATGCTATTTCACTCTCAATGTGATCTAACATCTCTAATAGAGTGAATATAGCAATATGAGCTTCATTCTATTGAGTCATGTCCTTGCGAGCTTATGTCTATATAAGTTCAAAGGCAATGTACTCATACATTCCTAATCCTTGTGGTACCCCAAGTGTCTTCTATGCAAGCTTCTTTCAAGTGGTGTCACCTAGTGATATCATTTCCAAGTGGCTCATCTCAATGTGGTGCCAACAAGGTAGAGAGGATCAATCCCCTGGAGGTATGCAATGATCAAAAGACTACAAGTGATATCTACAAGTGGTAATGTAACAAGAACCCATTTGTCTTATCTCTTGTCCTTTAAGCTACCTCTTTGCATGATATGCTCTAAGCTTCCTTGTTTTACAAGTTTGTAGTTGTGCACTTGTCTCTCACTACCCTTGTCTTGCAAGTGGTATTCTTTTTATGCACACACTTAGGGGGAGCTTAGTTTGTATCATGCTAGTCTCATGAGCATGTGATCCACCTTAGTTATTCTCACATGTGGTATCTTCATCGATATCATACATATGGATCATGGTTCATGCGGCTTTCTCCCTTGCATTTAACATCTCTCCTTTGAGCTATGGTTGCTAGATCTTGCTAGTTTCCTTGGACCTGTTTGCTTTGGACTTTTTGGAGATTTTATTCCAAAGGGGGAGAATGTGAGACCAAAGCAAGCGTGTGGCTTAAGCTTACAAGTGGGCTCAAGGATGCTTACAAGTGGTTTCAAGGATATGAGACCAAAGGGGGAGAATGTGAACATGAAGATCAAAAAGGGGGAAGTTTGATCTAGGAGGAGTTTGGATGATGGTAAGCATCCAAGCAAGTGTAAGTGGTTCTAATTCTGTCAATTCTTGCAAATTTATGCTTGCTTTGGTTGTGTTGTCATAAATCACCAAAAAGGGGGAGATTGTAGCGAACATGGCCTCATATGCCATTAGTTCGAGTTTGATTTTGGTGATTCATGACAACATGATCATTGGGACTAACCCTATTGTTTTAGCATGTCTTTGTAGACACTTCTAGGTCCCAAGGATGCAAGAAAACCATATGCCAAATTGAGAAGATAGTGTATTTTTCAAGGGTCAAAACCGAGCAAGAAAAGGAAAAGAAAAGACACCGTCGGATGAACCGACGGTCCCTCAAATACAAGCGTCGGTGCAATCGTCGGACGAGTTGGTACACAGAGTCAAACCCTAGGTACCGTCGGATGAACCGACGGTCCATTATTTAGTAGCGTCGGACGAGTTGCAGAGGAAGAGCAAGGAAGTCAGTAGCACCGGATGATCCGACGGTCTGAGTGGGGACCCCGTCGGTCTATCCGACGCTCAGTTTGAATTCATACAGAGACGCGCCAAGACGAAGCCTTCAGCACCGGATGATCCGACGCCTTGGACAAGGAGAAGCGTCGGTCTATCCGACGGTCGATTGGAAGCTAACAGAGGCGACTTGAGCGCGGAGTCTTCAGCACCGGATGATCCGACGCACCGTCGGTGCATAGCGTCGGAGCAGTTGTGTCAGAGAACCTCAACGGCTAAGTGACGTGGGAGGGGCACCGGATGAACCGACGCCCTGGAAAATATAGCGTCGGATCATCCGACGGTACCTTTTTCAGTGGACGTTAGCCAACGGCTAGTTTGATGCCTTGGGCTATTTATACCCCCTCCACTCACCCATTTGAGTGTGCTGGATTGTGTGGAAGTGCAGGAGAGTTCAAGACACCTAGAAGATCATATCCAATCCATCCAAGTGCTTAATTGCTCATCCATAGACTTGCATATGCTTAGTGTATGTGCTTAGTGCTAGGCTTAGCTTAGAGCTGAGTGAGTGCAAGGTTGTGCCAACCTTGTGAGGTGATTCTTGAGTGAATCCAGTTGTACAAGGTTCGCCGGAAGCCTTGGGGCCTAAGTGGCTCACCGGCAATCGTCATCGACCCTCCGGCTTGGTGTGGAGTGGCGAGGACACTTTGTGCGGGGGACGTGGAGACCCCCTTCCTTGGTGGAGAAGCTCCTTAGTGGAGGCGGCATCAAGGTGACCAAGGGAGCTTGACAAGTGCCTAAGTGGCTAGCCTTTGTGGCAAGTCAAGTTGGTGCTCTTGGGAGAGACTTGGTGACCGAGAAGCAATACTCTTGTGTGAGTGCTTCAACAACGTGGACTAGGGGTGGCTTAGTGCCTACCGATACCACGGGATAAATCGCGTGTCAAGAGTTTGCTTCCTCTCATCCCCTTTACGTTTCCGCATTTACTCTATTGCAATCTTTGCTTGCCTTTACTTTCCTAGAGTAGTATCTTGCTAGGAATGGCTATAGGTTGCAAACCTTGTTTTGGGATGGGAGTTTCACACTAGAACAACCGTAGTTGCACATATAGATAGTATGTTCTAGTTTACTTTTGTGTAAAATTTAGTGAGCCATAGGTTAAGGTTTTAAGTTGCCTAATTCACCCCCTCCCCCTCTTAGGCTAACGGGCATCCGATTCCCTACAAGTGGTATCAGAGCCGGGACTCACTTCCTTCACAAGGAAACACCAATTCGATTGGTAAATTGTGAAAACCGGCTCATTGGAACGGTTAGGCTTCACCGCCTAGTGAGTTGCTCTTTAGAGGAATGAAAGGGGTGGATACCTTAGGTTTGGCTCCACATTTCGATGGCACGGGCTATCCTCGGTGGAAGGTTCTCATGGAGGCCTATCTCCAAGCAAGGGACCTTGATGTTTGGAGAGTCACCGATGAGGGCATGAAAAATGGTACTAGAAAAGAAAAGCAATTTGATGTGATTGCTAAGAGTATCATTTTGTCCTCACTAGATGTAGGCGTTTTCAATAGAGTTTTTACTTGTGAAAATGCTCATGAGCTATGGAAAACCATCAAGGAGCAAAATGAGGGTTCAAAAGAAGTTGCTAATGAACGCTATGGTTGTCTCCTTGAGGAATTCAATAGCTTCAAGCAACTTGCAAATGAAAATGCCGAATCTATGTACTCACGCCTAAATGTGCTTGTCAATAGAATCAATGCTTTAGGTGTGAAGAACATCACGGACTTGAACATCAACCGCAAGATCCTTCAAAGTCTCCGGAAGCCCGACTATGACTTGGTGAAGGCTATCATCTATGAGAGAAAGCTCGAAGAATTGAAGCCATCTCAAATCTTGAGCAAGATCATGGCACATGAGCTTCAAATCATGCCCGAGTCCAAGAAGGCGTCCCAAGAAAAGCCTCAAGAACCATCTTCTCCAAGCACAAGCCATGCCCTCTCAAGCCAACAAGAGAAGGTGTTGAGTAGGATGACTACTCATGGAAGCTCAAGTGAAGATGATGGTGATGATGGTGACGATGAAGATTCCTCAAGTGATGAAGAGGTTGAATCCATGGTGGCCGAGTACGTGGAGAAGATCTTCAAGTATGTGAAGAAAGTCAACATGTACGGCTACAACGTCCACTTGAGAGAAGGGCGTTATCATCAACACATCAAGTTCACCAAGATCGAGCACAAGCCCAAGAAGAAGGTGGTCAAGGAGAGGAGGCCAAAGCAAGAAGCAACTATCGCCGTCCGTGAGTGGACAAGTGGTGGAGAATCAAGTTCTTCTAGCTCAAGTGATGAATCAAGAAAGAACTTCACCACCCGCTTCATGCATGGCTCTTCATCATCACCACACATGTGCCTTATGGCCCGAGGTATGGAGAGCAATGTAAGTGATGATGAATCCGACACCACCTCTCTTGATGATCTTGTTGAGCTAGTAAATGAGCAAAAAGGGATGCTAGAAAAACAAGCTAATGAAATTAAAGAACTTAATGCTCTCAATGATCTTAGTGCTACCCTTGCTACAAATTATGAACATTTGTTGTGCAAATTCAAATTGCTTAGCAAGGAGAATGAAGAGCTAAAATCTAAGCTAGAGAGCATTGAGATTAAAACTAGTGATTCCCTTGTGCTTAATGAACCATCTATCCCATGTGCAATTCCTATCTCTAAGGTAGATGCTTCAACTTCTTGCATTGATTTAATTGATGAATCTTGCTCACCATCTTGCAATGAGAATGTTGTTGTAGAAACATGTGATTGTCTCATAGGCAAGAAGAATGATGAGCTCAAGCAAGAAGTAAAATGGCTCCGAGAGAGGTTGGCAAACTTGATGGGCAAGGGCAAGAATGATGAAGAACAAGTGGACATCTCTCAAGACATGAAGAGTAAAGTCCAACCTTCTCAAGATAACCGTGATCCCATGGTGAAGAAGCTTGAGAAGGGTGCAACCGTGACTTGCTACAAGTGTCATGGAGAAGGGCACAAGTTCTACAAATGCCCCCAATTTGTCAAGAAGATGGACAAGGGCGCAAAGAAGAAATTGAAGCCCACAATCAAGAGCTCCCTCATCTACACCAAGCCCAACCGCAAGAACAAGACAAATAGCAACACCTACGTCATCAAGAAGAAAGCAAATGGCAAGGTGGTTGCACACAAGGTTGGGAAGATGAAGGAAGAGCGGGGTAGGAACCAACCCATTTGGGTGCCCAAGGAACTCATCACCAACATGAAGGGGCCTCAAATGGTTTGGGTTCCAAAGGCCACTTGAAGGCCTTGAGTGCGGGGACTTGGGAGGCTTGGCACAATCAAGATGAGAAGATTCAAGCCTATAAGCCAAGCTTGCAAATTGGACATGTGTTGCCCAAGTTCCCCGGTTGAGGTAATGGAAACTAGTACCTATCTCTTGCATCATTGTAGCTCCATTGCCTTGTTTAGGTTGCATTTGTTGCAATGTTTACATATGGTAGGTTGCTTGTGTCATGTGCTAACCCATGAGCAATCTACATGGTTTGATTAGTGTGTAGGAAAACTACACTTGTTCTTTCATGGTGCATGTATTCATATATATCTCTTTGCATCATGAGCAAGCTATAGGGTAAGCTTCCCGTTGTTGTCATAAACAATGTGCATACATTTGGTTGGTGATTCAAACACTAAATGCACACATTTAGGGGGAGCTCATCCCATGGTTTGGTTATGGGACTAATTTTGTTTCAAGCTTATCTTATGTAGTCCCCTAGCGACGCGTTCCGGTGTGGTGTTTCATTCTAAGAGAATGCTATTTCACTCTCAATGTGATCTAACATCTCTAATAGAGTGAATATAGCAATATGAGCTTCATTCTATTGAGTCATGTCCTTGCGAGCTTATGTCTATATAAGTTCAAAAGGCAATGTACTCATACATTCCTAATCCTTGTGGTACCCCAAGTGTCTTCTATGCAAGCTTCTTTCAAGTGGTGTCACCTAGTGATATCATTTCCAAGTGGCTCATCTCAATGTGGTGCCAACAAGGTAGAGAGGATCAATCCCCTGGAGGTATGCAATGATCAAAAGACTACAAGTGATATCTACAAGTGGTAATGTAACAAGAACCCATTTGTCTTATCTCTTGTCCTTTAAGCTACCTCTTTGCATGATATGCTCTAAGCTTCCTTGTTTTACAAGTTTGTAGTTGTGCACTTGTCTCTCACTACCCTTGTCTTGCAAGTGGTATTCTTTTTATGCACACACTTAGGGGGAGCTTAGTTTGTATCATGCTAGTCTCATGAGCATGTGATCCACCTTAGTTATTCTCACATGTGGTATCTTCATCGATATCATACATATGGATCATGGTTCATGCGGCTTTCTCCCTTGCATTTAACATCTCTCCTTTGAGCTATGGTTGCTAGATCTTGCTAGTTTCCTTGGACCTGTTTGCTTTGGACTTTTTGGAGATTTTATTCCAAAGGGGGAGAATGTGAGACCAAAGCAAGCGTGTGGCTTAAGCTTACAAGTGGGCTCAAGGATGCTTACAAGTGGTTTCAAGGATATGAGACCAAAGGGGGAGAATGTGAACATGAAGATCAAAAAGGGGGAAGTTTGATCTAGGAGGAGTTTGGATGATGGTAAGCATCCAAGCAAGTGTAAGTGGTTCTAATTCTGTCAATTCTTGCAAATTTATGCTTATACGCGCGAGACGTCCAAAGCAACGGCAATCACCACTTCCGATCGAGAATTCGAGATCCGCGATCCAACCCTTCCGGTTCCAGGCAAGCTTCACCATCCGGTGCCGGAGAGCGGCGGCCAGCAGATCGAGGCCGATGAGCGAGGAGGAGCAGCAGCTGCCGGCCTACAACGACCCGATCCCGGACTTCCGCATGCGCTTCGTCGACGAAGTCGGCTCGGCGTTCGCGCTCGGCCTGGCCGGCAGCTCCGCCTTCAACCTGTTGACGAGGGGCGCGCGGCCGGCACGCTGGCGGCCTACATCGCGGGGGTCTCCGCCCTGGACGCCGCCCTGTCCTTCGCGCGCGGGAAGGATGACCACTGGAACGGCCTCGCCGCCGGCGCCGCGTCCTGGGCGGCCCTCGGCCTGCGCAGGGGCGCGCCCGGCGCGGCACTCCTCGCTTCTGGCTACGGCTTGATGATCGTGGAGGATCGCCTCTCGGGCTGGCTGGGCTTGGAGGACAAGCCTCGGCCTCAACGGACCAGGCCAATGCCTGCGGCTGCGCCGCCCGTCGCCGACTGCTTCTGGGCGGTCCCACATGGGCCGCCCATCGAGGTGAGGAAGGTCTCCGCCGAAGGCCTCGGGCTCTAAGGTTCTACCGGATGATGCATCATCTAGCTTCCATTAGATTGAATTTGAATAGACAGACATACTGGGCATATTTTGTTTTCAAGAGCTCCTAATGAAGGACTGTATGAGGTTCTGAAAATACAATCCGACAATTATATTACATTAGATCATTTTCGAATCAGCTAGATTAGTAAAATTTATCCAATATAAAAAATTAGAGGCCATTTGGATCATGGATCCTGAATTATATGGTATTGAATTGTTACTTATAAGTATTTTTTTAATGAACGGGCACTTACGGGTATCTGAGCAATTCTTCAAATTGCTTTTACAAAACTTCGCTCTTGTATCATCAACCCATCGAATTAGCGCGGACTTGCAGAAATTGGTGCCAATTCCATTGATAAAGCTCAAATCAACCATCATCATCCACCCGCCTTACTAGGACACGTATCCTCACTCAAATTCTTCAAGCCAAGCTAATTGATTAAATTCCACCATATAAAATCTTCAAAAGATCTATCATTTTAAGGTGTGCTCTCACTCAATTTATGTATCCGCTCATGTGTATTTGAGTGGCCAACCATTAAATAAATATATGTATTTATTGCTTTCCCAACGCAATACTAATAATTGAAAGACGAAAAAGTAGAGAAAAAAAAGTAGAGAAAAACGAGATATAATAACCTAACTGACCAACATGAGGATGAAGTACATACGTTCGGTACGGAGTATCACTACCGGAATCCGTCCTTCTGCCGAGAGGGGACTTCCTCTCGGCGGAGCCTTTGCCGATTCCAGCCGGCAAAGGCCCCTTTACCGAGAGCCGTGGGTCCCCTTCTCGGTGGATGTGTGCCGAGAGCCCAATATGGTTCTCGGTAAAGAAGTTTTCAAAAAAAATATCCACGCGGGCCCACCGGCCAGGCCCTGCGGCCCCTACCGCAGCCGGCAGCACCACCGCTGCCGGCCAGCACTACCGCCACCGGCCGCCACCACCACCACCCGGGCGCCGCCGCATGCCACCACCAGAAACACCACACCACCGCCGCACCTCGTATATCTGTCGCCACGCCGAGGGCTCGTAGATCCGCCGCACCAGGAGGTGGAGGAGGTCGCGCCGTCGCGCCGGGAGGAGGAAGCCGCACCACGAGGAGGAAGAGGTCGCGCCGCCGCACTAGGAGGAGGAAGCTGTGTCGCCGCACCAGGAGGAGAAGAAGGTCGCGCTGCCGCACCAGGAGGAGGAAGTCGCGTCGCCGCACGAGGAGGAGGAGGTCGCGCCGCCGCCGTCGTAGATCCGGCCGCCACCATCATAGATCCGGAGTGGACGAGCGTGGATCCGGTCGCCACCGTCGTAGATCCGGCCGCCTCCGACGCGAGCAGAGCAGCGGTTGCCGCCACCGCGCCTCGCCCCGCCGCCGCTCCTCGCCACGAGGTGAGGGGCGAGCAGAGGGGGGAGGAGGAGGGGGGGAGAGGCTCTGCCGGCGGAGCTCGAGGGAGATGCGGAGAGGGGGTTAGGGTTGGGGGAGGAGATGGCGGGCCGGAGAGGAGGAAGAGAGCCGGCGGGAGTGAGGGAGAGGAGGGCGGCGCGGGCGGGAGGGAGAGGGGGTTGGGGTTAGGGTTGGAGTGGGGAGGGGATGTGTTTATATCCCGCGGGGAGGTAGTGGGCTTCGTGGGCCGGCGGGTTAGTGGGTTGGGTGGGCCGGCAGGGGAGTATGTTAGGTGGGCCGGCGGGGAGTGTGTTTGGTGGGCCATGTCAGCTTGGCTCTCGGCAAATAGCACTCTTTCTTTGCCGAGAGTCTAGCTCTCGGTACAGACAATTTTACTCGAAAATAATTATTATAAAATCAAACAGACGTGAAAATTTATCAAAATTTAACATAACACCAGTTATGTTGTATATTACTTATATAATTTTTTTGTCTAAACTCAAATTTTAATTTTTCTTAAACTCCAAACCTAGTGATATTAGTTCAAATTCTTAGAAACTTCCCGAGAGATGTTCCAGTTTCTAAACAGTGTACATGTCCATGTGTTCAAAACATTCTCAATTTTTTTTCACAACCTCCTCATATGATATCATGAGGACTTGACAAATTTCGTGATTTTCAAACTTCATTTGAATTTTATATAATTTTTTAACCGTTCTACCTCACGATCTTCATCATGATCGGAGAACCAAATGTCGAAAATTTAGCTTCATTTCATGTACATGATCTTAAAGATGTCTCATGAACATGAATATCATTTTTTTCACAAACTTTACTCTACGATTTAATGCATTTGCAGTTCAAATCGAAAAATTTGCCTAGAATGATATAAAATTGTTAACTATAGCAAACAGAGGAAAAATTGTGCTAAATTTGAGCATAAGTTTCGTATAAATATATGTTGAGGATAGAAAAAATGTGGAGGGAAGAAAGTGATTTTTTTTCTAATTAGTTTGCCGAGAGCCAAAAAAATGCACTCGGCAAAGAATTTCTTTGCCGAGAGCCTAAAAAACGGCTCTCAGCAAAGAATTCTTTGCCGAGTGTTTTATCTTTGCCGAGAGCCATCCCTATGGCTCTCGGTAAAGCCTTCTTTCCCGAGAGCCACTGTTTGCCGAGAGCCCTAGCAGTGGCTCTCGGCAAAACCTCGAGCTCTCAGCAAAGGCTCAGTTTCCCGTAGTGTATGTAGGCACGAGAAAGTAGAAACAGAGGATATCATTACCGCGCCGAACAACACGTAACCAAAAAAAACCGGACCTGCGGGTGTGTGACGTCCCTCGGGTTGTGTTTTAAGATCTATCTTCTCACACAGGTTTAGGAAAACTCCCGAACCTCTATCCCATTCATACACAGCACCATCGCACCATCTGTGAGATCAGACTGACCTTAGACCTGTGCTTTGGCGCGAGATAGACGAGAAGATTTTTTCAACACGCACTAAAAGCGCCAACCCGCGGCCTCGAACTGTGGCCGGCGGCATACCATGCCCACGCTATGACCAACTGGTCTACGCGCGGTTGGTGCCGCGCCGAACAACACGTAACAAAAAAAAGTAGTTGCCCAACTTGAAGCACACTGTTTGTCTGGCTGACGACGGATGGCTGGTGCTGATTTGTTCTGAGAGAAAAGTACCGCTGACTGGTAACTGGTGACTGATTTATTTTGAGAGAAAAATATTACTGACCGGTGGCTGAGAAGCCAATTATTGCATCAGGAGAAGCAAGAAAACCGCACCATATATATAAAGACATGCATTTCACACAGCAACAAGCCAACAACATACGGATGGCTCCATGCCACCAACATATAGCTTACCGAGCGCTTGTTTCCCAGTGAAAGCGAGGCCCCGGCGGGCGTGCTGACGAAATACTGTATGCCTAGAGCTTTTAGGCTTTTGTGTGCATCGATCGATGACCACTTTTGCAAGCTAGAGACGGTAGGAAAGGCCAAAATGACGGGGCACAATCGCACGAGTAAAATCCACCGACGCAAATCTGTTCTATGCAACGCAAATCTGTTCTAGGCAGTGTTTGGTTGAGAGTGTTAAAAAATTAACTCTATCTTTGACCGCTAATTAGAGGTATTAAATAAAATTAGTTATCAAAACTACATTCACAACTTCCGAACAAAATCGCGAGATAAATCCATTGAGATCTTTGACCCCGTGGCAGAGAGGGTGAGGCCACTAAGGCCTTGGCCCTAGACGTGGGCTAGCTGTAGCAACTGTAGTATAAAGACCTAAGTATAACTAGCTCAATACTTCTGCTAAGTGGTCTTAGGCTTCAATGTGGTCCAGCTTCGCTCATGTTTTGACCACGTGATTAGAGGATAGTTACTGTAGCATCAATATAGCAAATCATTTGTTGGGGACACAAAACCCCCAAACAGAGAAAAGGGAATTCGACGGACAACAGACGATCAAAACCAGCGCGTTCAATTTAATAGCCTTGAATGAACAACTTTCCTCAATACATTACACACTCAATTTTCCAAAATGGCGACCCCCTTTACAATGAGGACGGGGCCTCCTTTTATAGTGCCAAAAGGCCAAATTTACATTCCGAGTATGCCCCCGAAACCCTAATATCTAACAAGAATCATGCAGGGCAAACTTGGTTTTTTATACACGTTGCGGATTTAACGCCGTAGTTTGCGGAGCGCGGGTTACGCCGGAGACAGCGGAGCGGAAGATGCGCCGCGAAAACCGGAGACGGTTCCGTGTTAGAACAGCTTTTGACCGAGTCCTCGTGCTTGAATCTTTGAGAAGCCCCGGGCTTCGCCATCTTGCTCCTCCCGGCGCTTTGTTCTTGTTGCAACTCGGGGCTTCGGAGCCTTCTAAGTGGAGAATAATGAACTGGTTTGACCCTTAGATGAAGCTGGGACCATCGCCCTGTATTGCTTTTGATTGGGAGCTCCGAGCAGTTTCCTGCAATGACACACCTCGTAATAGTGTTAAATCTCGTAATCAGTTGACGGATGAAAAAGACGCCGAAGCCCAGACTCTACAGCTGTTCCTGAAAGAAAACAACAACAAAAAATTATGTGTTCGTAGGGTAGCAAAACCCGCCCCGGAGCCCAACTTCCTTCACCTGTCGGCTCTTTATGCTCGTGGATGCGAAACGACCTCTATTTTACCAAAAATGTTAGTGAAGCCTACCTAAAAAAGAATCCGAAGCCCAAAAGTTTATTTAGCTTTTGGCAAACTCCCGGTGCCCATAGGTGAGGTTTTCTTCAGCCCCAACAGTAGCCCCTCGAGGAGAAGCGTTTGAGCGATGAGATTTAACCTTCTCCTCGACTTTGTTTTGCGATTTTGATGAAGAAAACGTCACCTTCGGCTCCGGGGAGTTTGCTGGTTTAGAAGCCTTTTTTGGCTTCGCGTGATTTATTTCCTGAAGACTACAGTAAAAATCGCTCCTTCCCGAGGCGTCTGTTCGTATTCCAAGACCGTTATACCTCTTCTCTCTCCTCGGGCTATATAAAGGGGGGGTCGGGGTCCCCTGTTTCTCTTACTCGCGCCGAAGCCAAGCCTTCGTCCTGCTTTCTTCTGCTGCTTTAGGATTCGTGCTAGCTGTGCGATTTCGCCCGAGCTTCGTTGCTCGTTTCTTTCGCGGAGCTCAACGCTTTTCACCCACACTGGCCCGTACGAGACAGACCGCGCGGCTAATGACTGAGGAAGAAATAGCTGCTTCAGCTGCGCTAGCCGAAGCCCCAGAAGAGCCGGCTGGAGATATAGTTGACTACGAGCCGTCGCCTTCGGCCAAGGTGAAGGAAATCGATCCGGGTGAAGACATTTCTAGAGTGGAAGCTTCGCCATCAGAGCTGATGGCTGGGAGGGAGTCTAAAACTCCATCGTATGTTCTCGGTCCTTCGCTCGTGTCTGAGAACCTGATCAAGTACTATGAGGAGAAAGGGTTTTTCCCCGAAGGTGTCGCCCGTCATCCAGAGGGTGAGGCCACTCCGGAGCCTAAAGCTGGAGAAGCTGTGCTTTTCCGTGATTTTTTCAACACCGGTTTAAGGTTTCCTTGTTCCCGACGTCTGCCAGAGATCCTTGATCGCTATAGCGTGAAGTTGCATCAACTGACGCCAAACGCGTTTGTGCAACTGTCTAAGTTCTTTTTTGCCGTGCGCTCCTGCGACGGCTGGGTGGATACCGAAGCCTTTGTTCGGTTCTATGAGCTCCATGTGCAAAAACAGAATTTCCGAGTGGATGGCGATCCTGCTGTCTACAAAAATCATTTTGGGTGCATTACTTTCACAACCCGTAGGAGGAATACCAAGAAAGATATAGAGAGAGTAGAGCTTAGCCCTGCTCATAAAAACAAGTGGGATGATGATTGGTTGAGCTACTGGTTCTATGTGAAAGTCGACATGCCCCGCGGCTCCGATGGTGTTGCATTTTATCCCTTCAGCATCACAACAATGACTCCTTTGAGTTACGTGACGGGCCCTGACTTCGCGAAGACTAAAGGTTTTAAAGATTGTGAGAAAGCCTTTCTTTTGGCTTCGCAGTTTCTTCCTGGTCGTGATATCGCCGAGGAGTTTGTTGCTGCCGATATTTGGCCTCTTTCCGCTGGTTGGAATCCTAATGAGGTTAAGTGGCTTATGGTTGATTGGTTTTCTAAGGCTATTCCCTTCCCTCGCTTCGGGCTGAAGATGCCTGAAGGAAAGAATGCTCACGAATTCGTGGGTGAAGTGGAGCGCCGCGTGGTGGACCTGCTTGGTCCTTATACCGAGGCAGAGTATCAAGCTTCGCGAAGGCTACCTACTGGGGGTCGCCGCGTGAATCGTGTTTTCGCTGAGCTTGGTGTTGAAGTAGAGGACCGTGCGAAGCCCAAGGCTTCTTCTAAGCGCGCCCGTGATTCGTATCAGACCGCGCCTGACCCGGCCGATGCAAAAAAGAAGAAGAAGTTTGTGACTTCACCGGAGTTGTCTGACGAAGCCGCTGCTGCTGACTTTCGGAAGCCTGCAGCTCCATTGTCTTCTTCAAAGACAAGTCAGCTTGAACGTGCTAAGAAGAAGCAAGTTGCGACACAAGAGAAAGGTCCTTCTGCTGAGAAGGAGGCGAAGCCCGGCCTTTGTGTCAAAAAGGCTGGCTCAAAACCGAGGCAGCAGTGCCGTATAGTAAACATCCTTGGTTCATCTGACGACCTGGAGTTTCTTGACTCGGGAGCCGAAGATCCTGGAAACAAGGAACGCGCAGCCGATCCTGTGCCTGAAGTAGAAAAAGCCGTTGTTTCCAGCCCCAAGGAGATCGCCACAGATCCCTCTGTCCTGGGGAATGCTGGTGGTGCGGATCCGGTTGGCGAAAGTGCGAAACTCCCCAGAGCCGAGAAAATTCAAGAAAAAGGAGAGAGTTATTTGCGTCTTGGCGATCATCCCGGAGCCCCGGAGGATACCAGGGCATCGCCTGAGTTCATGCGATCCTTGGCCGAGACTGTGAGTTCGTCTGGCGTTGTGGAAGGGCATACTTTGGAGATGGTGCTCGCGGAGAAGAGTTCTTTCGATCCTTCGGCTTACTCTTACAACAAAGCTATTGGTATGAGGGATTTACAAACTTTATTATCTGTTCGTTTGCCATTTTATAGAGAGGGTGGGGTGATCGAATCTCATGTGCTCTGGGAGCTAAGGGATTCTGCTCGGCTTGCAGGAGCCACATCTAAAGACGCTCCGCAGGTGGAAGGTGGTGCCCTTGACGGTCAAGCTCTGGAGGAGGGGGAAATCCCCGGAGCTCCGGCTCCTTTGATTGTGAGACAACCAGGCACCAGTTCTACCGTTGAACCTTCGGTGCCTTTTGATCCAAAAGGTTAGTTCCTTAACCTTTTTTTGTTTTTTCGTTCCTTCATTTTTGCTGGTTGAGCACTGAACCATGCTATATATTTTCTTTGCAGCTTATGAGAAGTCTATTGAAGATATGGAAGCCGGCCGCCTGGCTGGCCTATCAGCTGAGCTTTGTTATAAAGCGATGATCTCAAGCCAGAAACTTCTTGAGAAGTACCGCTCCCAAGAAAAAGAGTTTTTGGCTACCGAAGCTGCGAATGTTGAGTTGAGTCGTGAAATTAAGAGGCTGAAAAAGGAGAACGAGATTCTGACCAACCTTCGTAAGCTGCAGGAGGGAAACATTGAGATTTTGAAAGATAGCGTTAAGACCTATCAAGTTGCAGCGGAGAAGCTAAATGAAGACGCCAAGAAGCGTGATAAGATGCTTGAGGAATTTAAAAAGATAATCAAAGATGACGACCAGATTATTGAGTCTCTAAAAAAGGAGAAAGAAGCGCAAAAGACTGAGATTGAAGAGCTCAAAAAAGAAGTTAAGGGGCGTGACAAGTTTATCGAAGAGGCCGAAGAGGTTTTGAAGAAAAACTTCAGAGTTCTGTATGAAAAATACTCTTTTGCTCTCGGTGAATTCGGAGTGGATCCCCTGCCTTTCCCTGGTGATAAAGATGCTAAGGCTATATTCGACTGGAAACAAGAGTTTGATCATCTCCCCGGCGTGATGACCGGTGCTAGCGATTACGCAGCTTCGATGTGCGTGGAAGCCTTACTTGGGCTGCTTGAGAAAACAGGATGTTCAGACTTTTTGGCCTTGGGAGCTAGGAGCTACAAGTTTCCGACAGCGGAAGAACTCGAGTGCGAAGTAGCTTCGAAGAATGTTCGGGTGATTAAGAAGATTTTCTTGACCTTGTTTTGGGAGGCCTCTAGGCAAGAACATGCTAAGGCCGTGGCGCGTCATCTTTTGGCGGAGGTAACGGATTGCATTGGTGATTTTTTCACTTGCGCTTTCTTTCTTTTTCATCTGGGGGTACTTATTCTTCTACTTTGCAGGCTAAGGAAAAAGAGGTGTTGGGAACAGACTCGAGCGAAGACGACAGCGAAGGTGGCGGATCCCCTGCGAGCGCTGCCCCTGGTGGTTCTGGCTCTGGTGTTCATAAAGATGCTGCAAATGATGATGCTGAAGATGAAGATGCCGAAGCCTGAGAACTTCTTTGAACTGCTTGTCCGTTCTTGTAACGCCCTGCGTGGCGCGTAAACTTTGGGGTAGAAAAACTTTGGTTGATGATGTTAATTGTAAAATGTTACTGGCTTCGTTGCCATTCTCTTTCTCGTTTTAGGCTTTTGTTTGAAGAAAACGTCACCTCCCTTTTTGGAATGGTTTTCTTTGTAGCTGGTTTTTGCGCGATAAGGTTGATTCCAACGTTTTTTTAGCTTTGGAAAAAAGAGCGAAAAACTAACTTTATTTTTGAAGAAAACGTCACCCCCCTTTTTCGGTCTTTTTTCCGGAGGCTCTTAGCTGATGAAACACCTGTAAAAAACTTTCAACATGGGGAGGGATATGCTTCCTAAAAGAACCCAAAGTCTAGCGAAGCTTGTTCCGAGCTTCGCAGACTTTCTTTTTCAGTGGTCGAATATTAGCAATCTGGTTGCTTTTTCGACAGAGATTTTTAGCTTTCATATTTGCACGTGGTCTTGGAAAAGACAACTGATCCTGCCACTTTTTCTTTGTGACCGTATGGGAACGATAGGTTTTCTGGAAGAGTCAAAGCCTGACGAAGCTTACTCGAAGCTTCGCAGAGCTTCTTGGATCCCGCAACTTAGTCTGTTGCTGTGGGTTTTTTGGTACTTAGGCATGAATGCTAAGATTTTTGATGAGACAACGTGTATAAGCTTGTTGCTTTTCGTTGCTCTTTGGGCAGAAACCCCCTTTGCGATAAGTAAATGACTGTAAATAAGTTGCTGAAAGTAAATAACACAAGAAGTTAAGGGGAAAGATATTTCATTAAGATTGAAATTTAATACATAGACCCGCCTCATTAAAAACCTTGCCTCCTGATTTGGAGTCCCTTTTTTGCAAGGAAAAGAGTACGGATCTCAAAAATGTAAAGTACTGGGAAACATAAGGAAGAAAGAAAAGAAAAAAAGACGTGAGATGACTAAGCTCCGGCTCCGCTTATAAGTTCACGAAGCTAGGGCTTTTACATTTCCTTGTTCTTATGGGTAGTACTTGAGGAGGTTGTCTGTGTTCCAAGTGTGTGGCAACGCGTTGCCTAACTGGTCTGCCAAGTGAAAAGATCCTGGCCTAACACTCTTTGTTACGATGAAAGGACTTTCCCAAGGTTCTTGTAGCTTCCCTGGGTTATAAAAATTTTTCTTTTTCTTGATGACCAAGCCCCCCACCTGTATTTCTTTTCTTACTACCTTCTTGTCCCTCCATTTCTTGGTTTCTTGCTGATACTTTTCTAAGTTTTCAACAGCTTGAAGTATGTCTACTTTGATCAGATCTTTCTCTGCTTCCTCGAAGCCCATGTCTTGCACCTTCAAGACTCGTAAACTTTGGTTCTTGATCTCTTCTGGTGTCATAGCTTCGGAACCAAATAGCAGCTTAAAAGGTGAGAAACCTGTAGCTCTTGAGGCATTGTTGTTGTGAGACCAAGTTACCTTCGGCAACTCGTCTACCCATTTTCCCTTTCTCTGGTTGAACAAGCATTTCTTTATGCTGGAGAATATTTGGCCATTTGCTCTTTCTACAGCCCCATTTGATTGTGGGTGATATACAGAAGCGAATTTTAACTTGGTTCCCATGGTGAGGCAGAATTCCCTAAAATCGTTGTAGTCGAATTGTTTTCCATTATCCACAGTTAGCTCCCTAGGAACCCCGAATCTACAAATTATGCTTTGCCAAAAGAATTTTTGGATGTTGCGGGATGTGATGCTAGCCAGTGGCTTGGCTTCGACCCATTTGGTGAAATAGTCTACGGCGACGGCCGCAAATCTACAGTTTCCTTGCGCTGCTGGGAGGGGTCCGACTAGATCCATTCCCCATCTTTGCAATGACCAGGAAGGCGGTATTAGCTGCATAGGCATCGACGGGCTTCTCTGATTGTTTGCGTTCTTCTGGCAGGCTTCGCATGTTTTTACCAGGTGATGGGCATCATCAATAATGGATGGACAATAGAAACCTTGCCTTAGTGCTTTCTGAGCCAAAGCTCTGGAGCCTATGTGAGCACCGCAGAAACCCGAATGAATTTCTTTTAATAGCTCTTTTCCCGCATCGAAGCTGATGCATCTGGGGTTGGAGCTGATATGCCAGACTTGTATAATTCTCCGTCAATTATCTCGTAGCCTCGAGCTCTTTGTCTCATGTGGTTCAAGGAAACTTCCTCGGTAGGTTCATAGTGACCCCTTAAGAAAGCCAAGATCGGAGCCCTCCAGTCGTATTTTTCTATGACATTAATTGTTTTGGCCTTTGGCTCTTTGACAGCAGGCATGGTGAGAACCTCATAGAAAACATCCGGAGGTAAGGCTTGGTTTTGTGCAGCGGCTTTTGCTAGTGCGTCTGCCTTGTTGTTTGATTTTCTTGAGATGTGCTCAACTGTGAACCCTTTGAAGTGTTTTTCCATGGATCTTACCGCAGCGAGATATTTGACTAGCTCCGACTCCCTGGCTTCGCTATCTTTTTCTACATGCCCTTGTATGACCTTGGAGTCTGATCTTACAATAAAACTTTGTTGGCCTAGTGCTTTCATTTTTCTCAGGGTGAGGAACAAAGCTTCGTATTCGGTTGTGTTGTTGGTTGCTCTCTCATTTTCTGGGAAGTCCAACCTGACTGCGAATCGCATTTTGACACCTGCTGGAGAGGTTATGATTGCCGAAGCTCCGGCTCCTTTGTGGCAATAAGCCCCATCGCAGTATGCGATCCATGGCTGTTCTATGTCTGCGGAGCTCGAACTGGCTGGAGAAGTCCAATCCACAACAAAATCTGCCAAAACTTGAGATTTGATGGCACTTCTTCTTTCAAAGTCAACTACATGTTCTGATAACTCAAGAGCCCATTTGGAGATTCTCCCCGAAGCTTCTCTGCTGTTGAACAGCTCGTGCAGCGGTTGATCTGTCACAACTATGATTCTGTGTGATTCAAAATAATGCCTGAGTTTCTGTGCCGCCATAACGACTGCATACGCGATTTTTTCAAGCTCTGAATAAAACACTTTTGACCCCGTGAGTGTTTCGGAGACAAAATAAACTAGGACCTGGGTTGGCTTCCCCTCAATTTCTTTTTCTTGTATCAATGCTGCGCAGACTACGGTTCACGAAGCCAAAATGTAAAGTTACAGAGGGGAGCCAGGCTCCGGTGGGCATAACTTGGTTAGCTTTGTGAGATAGACTTTGAGCTCCGCAAATGCCTTGCTCTGATCGGGCCCCCATTCAAACTTCTTGTTGTTTCTGAGCACTTGGAAGAAATGGAGGCTTCGCTCCGCAGCCTTGGACACAAATCTGTTTAATGCTGCGATTCTTCTGGTGAGCTTCTGTACATCCTTCAGAGACCTGGGCTCCTCCATCTTTATTATTGCCTGAATTTTGTCGGGATTAGCTTGTATTCCCTTTGTCTCTACCAGGCATCCGAGTACTTTTCCTCGGCGAACTCCGAACACGCACTTTTCAGGATTCAATCGCAGATTTGCGGCTCTCATGTTTGCGAAGGTTTCCGCGAGGTCAAAGATGTGATCGCCGCGCTTGTTGCTTTTGACGACTATGTCGTCGACGTATGCTAATAGATTCCTACACAATTGGTCGGGAAACACCGAAGCTATCATTCTGGTGAATGTTGGTCCTGCGTTCTTGAGCCCCTTAGGCATTCGCATGAAACAGAAGATGCCGAAGGGGGTGATGAAGCTGGTCTTGTCCTCATCCTCCTTTCTGATTCTGACTTGATGGTAGCCCGAGAACATGTCAAGTAATGACAACATTTCATTGTTTGCGGCATCATCCACTATTTTGTCTACCCTCTCTAGCGGGTAATCGTCTTTGGGGCAAGCTTTGTTTAAGTCTGTGAAGTCTATACACATTCTCCACTTCCTATTTTTTTCTTTACAGGAACTGTGTTTGTGAGCCAAGTGGAGTATTTGGCTTCGTGGATTACGTTGGCGTCTAGCAGCCATTGTACCTCAGCTTTTACAGCTTCGGCTTTTTCGTCAGACACTTTGCGGAACTTTTGCTTTTTGGGCCTGATGTTCTTGTCCATCTCCAGCCTGTGTTCGATGATATCTCGGTCGACTCCTTTTAGATCTTGGGCCGACCACGCGAACACGTCTTGATTTTTGGCCAGAAATGTTAGCAATTCTCGTTCTTCGTCTATGCTTAGCTCGGCTCTGATTATTACAACTCTATCTGGGACGTGCGTGTCCAGCGGGATCCTTTTTGTTTCGCCATCGGCGCTGATGTTAACCTTCTCTTTGTCTCTCTTGGGCTCCGCGAACTTTTTCTTTCTATCTCTTTCTTCGGCTTCGTCAGCTTCGGCTTGGGTGAGATGGTGGATGCTTCTTTGCCCTGGCGATATGCCTTTTTTAATGTCTCTTGCTATCTGTTGATCCCCAAACACAGTGATGACTCCTTTGAGTGCTGGGATTTTCATACACAAAAACAGTTGCCGAACTGCTGCATAGAACTTGTTGATGAAGCCCCTGCCTAAGATGGCCAAATAAGGATAGTGTATTTCCACTACATCGAATGTGATCAACTCCGTTCTTGGGTTGTCAAGGTTTCCGAAGGAAACAGGTAATGTGATCTTTCCCAGTGCTCTGACGGGCTTCCCCCCGAAGCCCAGAAGCGGAACATCTGCCTCTTGAAGCAAGTGTGGGTCTATTTTCATTTCCCTGAAAGTTTTGGTGAAAAGAATGTCCGCAGAGCTGCCATTGTCTATCAAGACTTCCCCCAATTTCCCAGCCTGCGACGATTGTTTTGATGACCATGGCGTCGTTATGTGCAACTATTTTTAGTTTGAAATCTTCATCTGTGAAGGTGATGGGCATATGCGCCCAAGGTGGCTTGACCGGAGGTCCGTCTTGGACTATAGTGTGCACCTCTCTGAAGTAATTCCTTCTCATCCTTTTGTTTTCGAATTCGAGGGATGACCCCCCTACAATTGGGAACACATGGTGATAGGAGTTTTCCTGGTTCTGAGCCTCTGTTTGGGAAATGGCCATGATGGACCCGAAGGTTGGTAAAGCTTTGGGATCGTTTCTTGGGTTTGGCGGTTCCGCCTTTGGAATTACATTTTGCACGCCGGGTGGCGGAGGTGGGATTTGCTGCATTCGCTGAGAGTTTTGTTGGTTTTGCGGCTGGTATTGTTGCGGTATTGGTGCTTGACATGTTGGCTGTGGCTGGCTATATGTGCTGGTTTGGAAATAGCTTGGGTTGCCTTGGTTATAGGAGTGGAGCGGAGGTGCGGTGGGATATGGGTTTTGCTGGAAAGATTGCTGAGGCTAGGTGTGATTGATAGGTTTAGGTGGTGGAGGTTGGTGCTGGGTTTGGGCGGCCCTTTTTCTTCGGCCATTCTTTCTAAAGTTCTTTTGGTTTCAGGACAGTTGTATGTGGAATGGTGAGGTTGTTTTCCGTGGAACAAGCAGTAGAATAAGCGTGGGCGAGAGTTTTGGTTTTGAGGGGACGGTCCGTTGCCCCTTCCTCTTCCTCTTTGGTTGTGACCTCCGCGGTTCGGGGCTTGCGGAGCCGGCTGCGGAGGCTGGTTTTGTGGAGGGTTTGGGTTTTGGTTTTGAGTGTGAGGCGCGGCTTCGATTGGGAGTACTTGGTTTGGCGGGAATGGAGCTCTATTGTTTTGTACACTTTGGTGAGAGGGAACCCATTCTTGCTCTCTTTGTGCTTGCCTTAGGCGATTTCTTTCGGCCACCCTTCTCCTGTGGTCTTCATCTGATCTGCAGTATTCTTCGAGCTCCGCCAAGAGTGCTTGCATTGTCTTTGGCTTTTTTCTTAAGAGGTGAGATGTTGTTTTCCCTGGGTTTAGCCCCTTGACGCAGGCGGCTATGGCAACCTTTTCTGACACATCAGGAGTTTGGGATTTCAGCTGCAGAAATCTTCTCACATAACTCGCCAATGGTTTCTTGTCCCTTTGGATGCAGTAGAACAGGTCCCCCTCATCTGTGGTTGCAGCTTGAAAGCCTTGGAAGTTCTGGATGAGCTTTGTTTTTAGGTCGACCCAACTGTATACTGAGTGCGGCGGCAGTAGTGAGTACCAGTTCAACGCTGCACCTTCGCATGCTATGATGAATGATTTGGCCAGAACAACTTCGTCACCTCCGGCTGAAGCTACAGCGGTTTCGTAACTCATTATGAATTTCCTTGGGTTTGTTAACCCGTTGTATTTTGGCAGGGAGATTGTTTTGTAGGAGAAAGTCCACGGCGCTGTTTGCAGACCAATGGAAAAAGGCGAGGTTGCGTCGACGGTCATGAACATCCCTGCGGTGCTGTGGGTTGGGAAGCTGAACATAATATTTTCGTTTTGTGGGGATGGGTCTTCCTCATAGTTTGGGGTAGGTCTTGGCGGTGTGTGCCGGTGGGATTGCAACTCATCCAGTTCTTGTTGCATTCGAGCCAACTGCAGCTTCGCGGCTTTGATTTTTTTGATTTTTTCGTCAGCTTGTTTCTGGGCTTCGAGTTCCATAGCTACCCTCTCCTTTTCTTTTTTTCATGGCTTCGATTTGTCTTAACACTGAGTCCAGCTCCCTCTCAGCTGCGCCTTCTTTGTCATTTGCGAGGCTGGTTTCTGGGTCTGAATCTTGCGTGGTCTTTCCTGCCACCTTTCTTTTTTCACTGCGAGTTCGCGCGAAGTCTTCGTCCTCCGGCCTGGGCTCCGGAGCGACTATGATTCTTTTCTCCTTAGCAGCCACTCTGGGCTCTTCTTGGTCAACAGTCTTTTTCTTTGGGGGTGCCATCGCGGGTTCCTTGATGGCTAAGAACACGGTGGGCGCCTTTGTTGGGGACACAAAACCCCCAAACAGAGAAAAGGGAATTCGACGGACAACAGACGATCAAAACCAGCATGTTCAATTTAATAGCCTTGAATGAACAACTCTCCTCAATACATTACACACTCAATTTTCCAAAATAGCGACCCCCTTTACAATGAGGACGGGGCCTCCTTTTATAGTGCCAAAAGACCAAATTTACATTCCGAGCATGCCCCCGAAACCTTAATATCTAACAAGAATCATGCAGGGGCAAACTTGGTTTTTTACACACGTTGCAGATTTAACGCCGTAGTTTGCGGAGCGCAGGTTACGCCGGAGACAACGGAGCGGAAGATGCGCCGCGAAAACCGGAGACGGTTCCGTGTTAGAACAGCTTTTGACCGAGTCCTCGTGCTTGAATCTTTGAGAAGCCCCGGGCTTCGCCATCTTGCTCCTCCCGGTGCTTTGTTCTTGTTGCAACTCGGGGCTTAGGAGCCTTCTAAGTGGAGAATAACGAACTGGTTCGACCCTTAGATGAAGCTGGGACCATCGCCCTGTATTGCTTTTGATTGGGAGCTCCGGGCAGTTTCCTGCAATGACACACCTCGTAATAGTGTTAAATCTCGTAATCAGTTGACGGATGAAAAAGACGCCGAAGCCCAGACTCTACAGCTGTTCCTGAAAGAAAACAACAACAAAAAATTATGTGTTCGTAGGGTAACAAAACCCGCCCCGGAGCCCAACTTCCTTCACCTGTCGGCTCTTAATGCTCGTGGATGCGAAACGACCTCTATTTTCCCAAAAACGTTAGCGAAGCCTACCTAAAAAAGAATCCGAAGTCCAAAAGTTTATTTAGCTTTTGGCAAACTCCTGGTGCCCATAGGTGAGGTTTTCTACAGCCCTAACATCATGTATTAATTATGCTCATTAGATTCGTCGTGCAAAGTTGCACTCATCTGTAAAAAAGATTTTGTAAATATATTTCATTTATTACTCCATACGTGCAAGATTTCTTGGGTGAAAAAAAATCCAAACACGGGCCTAAACTTACCAACTGGTTCGTACAAGCGAACCTCTATTGGTCTATTTAGTATTGATGTGCATACTTATGATCTTTTTTTTTTCAGAATCTAGTTCCTTCATGACAAATTACATACAGATCAATCGTGTTTTTACTTTTCTAGATCAATTAATGCGTAGTTTTTAGTTAATCAAAATAGATGAATAATTTACAGTATCTAGACATAGTGTATATGAGTATATCTATGTGTATAACAATATATACTAAAAAAATTCAAAATAACCTATAATTGGAGATGGAAGGAATACGACGTACCCCTAGTTGTTTTGTTCTTTACAATAGAACTTCCCTATCGGAGTTCTAGTTACCAATACTCATATTTCAGCAAATTATACTTTTAGCAATACGTGATATGCCCGTCAATATAGTAATTGAGACGGTTACAACTTTATATATGTTCGTCCAGGAGTTCGGAGTCCTACATCTAGATGTGTGTAATTTAAGAAAAAATGATATACACGGAGAACAGCTCTACATATCTACGGATCCACCTACTCTCTGCTCTTTCTCTTGCTCTGTTGACCTTCGCTTGTAATATACAACTTTTTTGGATAAAATAAAAAATGCCGGCCCAAGAAAAGACAAACGTATACTATTGTAAGTTTGTAACATCAAAAATTCTACGTACGTACGTACATACGCGCACATCAGCGTCGGCACACAAAGCGGTTGGAGCCCAAAAAAATCATGATGGATAGCTTAATTAACAATTACGGGTGCATCTTCCCCAATCCCCACACAGGCTGCTGTTCCTGTGCGTGATCAAACGTCGCAACCAGCGTAACAGCATCTCCTCACCTCACTCATTTAAAGTGATCCCCCAATCGAGTGACGACGTGCTCGATCGTCCGTCGCCATCAGAGATCGTACTACACCAAGATGCATGGTAAGATACCGTTGCATCGTCCAATCCCTTCCTCCTCTCCCAACCAAAAAGATCCCCCCGCGCGCGCGTCACTTTCCTCTCTCCTCCCTCTCTCACCAACCACACGGTTGCTTGCTTCAGCGGGGGGCAATACACCACCGGCTGCGCCATGGGAGGCATTATTCAGAGAACAGACAGCGCCACCGATCGGATTCAGAGGGAGGTGGCGCGGAGCCATCACCTTGCTCCGTCACCCTCCGCGCGCGCGATAATTCAAATCGAGTCCTCGTTACGCAACTCAACCAACCGGGGGGGCGTCGGCCAGGCCAGCTGATCGAGGCGGCCGGCCGCGCCTGGTGGTGACGTCCCATCTCGATGGCATCTTCTCTTCTTCCTCTTCCTCTTCGCGTCCAGCCTTTTATCTGCCGGCCTCTTCCTCGAGGAGCTTGTGCCACCAGCTTGCAGCCGCGGCGCCCGTGGTTTTCTTGCAGACTGAATGCAGAGAGGCCAGCCCGGCTCAAGGATGGGGCTCCGCAACTCCTCCGTGCTGGTGGCTCTAGTGCTCGCAGCCACCTGCTCCCTTGCAGGTTAGTAATTAATCTCCTTATTAATTTTTTAGATAATGGATAAAAATCCGACCTCTACGAAACGTATAGGGCCACCTTAATTAGCAATGCCATTTCATCATTAGCTGCTAGCTCGATCTCCTTCATTTGATCGATGCTAATTATATTAATCTTGTTCAATGTTCGATCTCGATGGCTTGTTTGCGATCGCAGTGGCCTACGACCCCCTGGACCCGAACGGCAACATCACGATGAAGTGGGACGTCGTCTCGTGGACGCCCGACGGGTACGTGGCGATGGTGACGATGAGCAACTACCAGCAGTACCGGCAGATCCTGGCGCCCGGGTGGACGGTGGGGTGGTCGTGGGCCAAGAAGGAGGTGATCTGGTCCATCGTCGGCGCGCAGGCCACGGAGCAGGGCGACTGCTCCAAGTTCAAGGGCGGCATCCCGCACTGCTGCAAGAAGACCCCCTCCGTCGTCGACCTCCTCCCGGGCGTCCCCTACAACCAGCAGATCGCCAACTGCTGCAAGGCCGGCGTCGTCTCCGCCTTCGGCCAGGACCCCGCCGGCTCCGCCTCCGCCTTCCAGATCTCCGTCGGCCTCGCCGGCACCACCAACAAGACCGTCAAGCTCCCCACCAACTTCACCCTCATGGGACCCGGCCCCGGCTACACCTGCGGCCCCGCCAAGGTCGTCCCCTCCACCGTCTACTTCAGCCCCGACCACCGCCGCAAGACCCAGGCGCTCATGACCTGGACCGTCACCTGCACCTACTCCCAGCAGCTCGCGTCCAGGTACCCCACCTGCTGCGTCTCCTTCTCCTCCTTCTACAACGACACCATCGTGCCGTGCGACCGCTGCGCCTGCGGCTGCGGACACTCCGGCGGCGGCAGCGGTCATCATTCCGGCGGCCGTTCTTCTTCCCACGGCAGCAGCCGCGGCGGAGGCGGCGCCGAGTGCATCGCTGGGGACTCGAAGCGCGCGCTGTCGGCCGGCGTGAACACGCCGCGCAAGGACGGGGCGCCGCTGCTGCAGTGCACGCAGCACATGTGCCCGATCAGGGTGCACTGGCACGTCAAGCTCAACTACAAGGACTACTGGCGGGCCAAGATCGCCATCACCAACTTCAACTACCGGATGAACTACACGCAGTGGACGCTGGTGGCGCAGCACCCCAACCTGGACAACGTCACCGAGGTCTTCAGCTTCCAGTACAAGCCGCTGCAGCCGTACGGCTCCATCAACGATACCGGCATGTTCTACGGCCTCAAGCTCTACAACGATCTGCTCATGGAGGCCGGGCCCTACGGCAACGTCCAGTCGGAGCTGCTCATGCGCAAGGACGCCAGGACCTTCACCTTAAGCCAGGGATGGGCGTTCCCGCGCAAGATCTACTTCAACGGCGACGAGTGCAAGATGCCGCCGCCGGACTCGTACCCCTACCTGCCCAACGCCGCCCCGGCCGTCGCGGCGACTTGTTCCCAGGCGATGATCGCCGCCGCCACCGCGTTCCTGCTGGCGACGATGCTCCTGGTGGCGTGATCCCAGACGAAGGCTTTCTTATTGTTTTCCATCCCATGGCCAGGGAGCAGAGTAGGCAGTGGCATTTTGTTCAAGTTGAAACGCTTAGCCGCCATGTGTGACTGTATCTGTGCAGCTGCAGGTCGGATCTCCAAACACTATTAGACAGCCTGAGAAAGAAAACGATACATACAGTAGAGCATAAGTTTTTCTGTGATATCCTTCTGTACACATAAAGTAGATTCTTTGTTCGAAATGATATGAATATACTTACTGAACATTGGCAATGCTTTTCTGACGGAAATATACGTGTTAAACGCCCAAACCTTATCACCTTATCAAACATACACAAAGGTTTCTCTTGGGAGAGTAGTAGTGTTAAGGCTGGCTTGAATAAACTACAATAAGAATCTACAATCATCTTGTAGGATCAAAAGTTCACATCCTAATCAATGCAGATCCGAATTACCCGTTCATGCAAGATTACAAGCCAAACTTGCAAGAAACTCGGCATGTGTCTGTCAGCAGACCAATGTGCAGTTCGACCATTACTAGTTCCTACAGTTGCCTAAACATCAGCTGATCCTTCAATATATAGTCACTACTACATACAAAGCGAAAAGAACATCGACACTGTCCAAATCGCTATGGGCAGAACAAGGGATGAGGGCTTCAGTACAGAACAAGAGTTTGGTAGCCATGGATACACATCTGGTGGAGGCATGACGCAGCTGTCGCCATTGAAGTATATCCGCCTTGGGAAGGCCCAGCCTTTGTCCAAAGTGAACATCGACGGGTCCTTGCCGAACAGAAGCTCAGATTGCACGTTTCCATCTGGCCCAGCCACCATGAGCAGGTCATTGTAGTACTTGATACCCCACAGCATTCCAGTATCATCTGCAGCAAAATACCAGTCATCAGCTCAAACATTGTAGATTAAATTGACAAAAATATTCAGGGGAGGTGCAACAATTACTAACTTATCACTCCGTATGGGTTCAGAGACTTGTAGTTGAAGCTGAAAATAGTAGTGACTCTGTCGAAATTTGGATGCTGAACTACCAAGTTCCACTGCGAGTAGTTCATCCGGTAATTCCAATTTGTAATGGTAATCTTCACCCTCCAGTATTCCCTGTAGTTGAGCTTAACATGCCAATGCACTCTGATTGGGCACATATGGGGCGTGCATTGTACTAAAGGAGCCATGCTGCTCTTGCCCGGTCCATTCACGACAGAAGCCAAAAAAGGTGAATTACCCCTACAAATACAGTACATACATACAAAGAAAGTTAAGCACAAAATGTATTTGTTGCCTGTGAGACTTCATAAAGGGATAGTACTTACTCCACACAACTCCCTGGTCTTGTTATATTGCTCTGACAGCCACATGAGCATTTTGGGCAGTTAACTATTGTTTCATTGTAGAACGATGAGAGTGAAACACAACAAGTTGGAGCCCGCTGAGCAACAAATTGTGAATATGTACATGTCATGTTCCATGTCACTGCAAGAAGCAACCAGATGTTCACTATTCAATGACCTGGCCATATGCTAGCAGCTAGCATACCTTTCAGCTCTAACAAAAACCAAAAGCAAGATATTTTTTATTGTACAACAAAATAAACTATTTCAGAATGTTAAACGACTAACCATGAGCTTGAGTAGTTCTCCTTCCATCCTGAGAAATGAATTTTGTAGGAGGCTTCACCTCATGAGCAACTCCACAACTGTATCCTGGTCCTGGGGCCTTCAGAGTAAAGTTTAAAGGCGCTTTCACTGTATAGTTGGTAGTTCCAGATCGGCCAACACTGATCTGAAATGATGCTATCGCGCTCACTGGATCTTGCACCCATGAGTTAAGTACTCCTCCTTTGCAACAATTTGCAATTTGCATGTTGTAAGGTGTCCCAGGAAGCAAGTCGACAATTGTTGGGTCCTTCTTGCAGCAGTGTGGTATGTTGACTTTGAATTGAGAACAATCCCCTTGCTCTGTAGCCTGCCCACCAACCATGGTCCAGATGATCTCCTTCTTTGCCCACGTCCATCCGAGATTCCACCCAGGTGCTTGGATATGTCGGTATTTTTGGTAATTGTATATGGTAACAACAGCCTGCAAAGCGGATATTTACATGATATCAACAGCACAAAAGAGATTGCATACATGTCCACAGTTATGTAAGGACCACTTCTAAAAAAATATTAGTATAGTATTACACTTATAATAAGATGAAGTCCAAAATACAAGTCACGCCTACCGTGAGGATGAAATAGAGTAGTTTCAGGCATTTTGTAAGATTAGGAGTTTAATGCGATGCAATGATTTTACTAGAAACAAGTAATACGCACAAACAGTCAGTCGTTTGCTGCTCAGTTAACATCAGACAGAACTCGAAAGCATAATGCTTATGTGATAAGTTGCCTTGAAATTTAGAAAGAAGCAATATCTGAACCTATCATCTCATCTTTTTCAAGGATTGGTACCATTAAATGACAGTGTACTTACAACATAGCCATCTGAAGTCCACTGCACAACATCCCATTTGATTGTGATATTCCCAGTTGGATCAAGAGGATCATATGCTTCTGCAGAAAAAATAAACCAGTCAGGAAAGTTTCAGACTTTCAATACCAAGCTATGATCTTTCTTCTCTCCCTTGAAGATCCCCAAAGCTGTCGAACTTAAGACATGTTTGTGTGACGCTTTATGATATTAAGAACTAAGATATCATCGAGAGAAACATAGTACTGCCTCTGTTTTCAAATATATGACATTTCCTACAAGCTAGCTAGTTCATTTCTCAATTGATCACTTCATCTTTGAACTACTTAGCTTGTCCTAGGCTTCATATATTTAAAAGTGGAGGACATACTTAAAATTAATGCATGTTAGATGGCTAGATGCAATAGAAACTTAAGAAATTGCACTTTCAGCCGTTCGTCATATATTAAAATTTAAACATTAAGCCATCCTGAGATCCATGTGCATCAATTTCCAAATATCTGCAGGTAGAATGATTTGTATAATGGAAAAGGTGAAAACTGGCATAACCAGGATCAATGTACACTACTAGTTTACCAGAAAAAAAAACTAGGGAGGCCAAGTAACACTATCTTCTAGACTACAGAATGGAAATTGGGGAAAGCACTGGAACTAACAACACGGACCTCTGGATGAGAACATAAGAACCATATTCAACTTTTGCAGAGTTTATTAACCACAACCACCAAAGTTATCTAACTGTGAAGAACTCTTGAACATCAGTGCAATATTTTTCCTGAACTTTCAGCGGACGTAAGAAATGATCCCTCTTGACATCAAACTAGCTATTTGAAATCTGAATGCTCAAATCAGTATATGATCTAAGGACATCATTGTGTGTGCAAGTAATTGTTGCTTGAGTCCCCAAAAGGGATGTAAGCCCACTGCACATATAGGATTACTGTTTGAATTGACTAGTAATGGAACAGTAAGCAAAAGCTCCCTCCCTGGCTTGCCGCTGCATGTTAAGTACTTGGGGAGGGGGGGAAATCAAATCTTGGTGGCGCTAGCTTCAGAATCGTAATCTCCCCAAGAACCAAAATACTATGGAGCCTCATGTATCCCAAGAAATAAAGGATGACAGTGAAATACTATGGAGCTGGCTCAAGTGACGGCATTTAGGCCTAGCAACTCTTAACAAGGCAAGTTGTTAGCACGAAGGAAGAAGTTCTCAACGGAAAGCGAACAAGGAAAAATAAAGCTCTCACCATACTACGCCACGAATCATGAATCATGAGACCGAAATGAGGAACAAAAAAAAAATTGGGTAAATGACTAAGTCGCAAAGTCCCCCGCACCAGCAAATTTCACCACATCTTGCTAGGATTGAAGCGCCAGCATGTAAATCACTGACCTGCCAAAGGAGCTACAGAGGCGATAGCGAACCGAGCAATGGCGGCGCCGAGGCGCTGGAGCTGTAGGAGTTGCAGCCTCGCCATAGCTCACTCTCACAGAGCACGAAGAAGGAAGAACCTCTCTTCTTCCCAGCCTTCCGCAACCTCCTCCTTACCTCGCATTTATTTCCTCTTCCTCTTCTTGGTCAGTTTTCTCATTGGTGCGAGTGAGAGAGCAGGGCGCCTAGGAAAGCGTGTCAGCAGCGCCTGCGAGCGCAGAGGGAGGCGGAGAGAGACAAGCAAAGCAAAGGCTGCAGCAATGCAAGCAAGAGAGAGAAGGTGTTTCAACTTTGGAGTACTGCTCCCGTGCTCCGGGTCTCCGGGCGTGGGTTTGGGAACTAGTGCATGCATGGAGAGAGAGAGACCGAGGGATCATCTTGCTTTTTCTTCTGGGGGTACGTAAGAATATACTGCACTTGGCGTATACTCGTGTATTGCCTTGCTTTCCCCCATTCACTTGCCCATATTATTTTTTCAAAAAAAAACTTGTCCAAATTTAGTCGTATACTTTCCCTAATTTTAATTTTTCAAAATAATTTTAAAAACTTAGTTTGGTCAGTTGTTCGTTGAGCAAATTGTACATTATAATGTAGAAAATGATATGATCGTTAATTGAAGTAGCACCGGTGATTTTTTTTTAAACGAAAAAACATGAAGGTTTTTTTTTAAAAAAACGACCACCACTTCCGAAACCAAGACGGTCCTTGCATCCTCCCTGTGACGCTATGACAAACTGTGAATGTGCTATTAGAACGTTGCCACTAATTTACTCTTGGAAAAATAGAGGAATTTAAAATAATCAAGTTTTAATAGAATGTTAAAAACCTTTCAGACAAACGAACCGTACTTCAAAGTTTATGTTTAAGCTTTTGCTCTAGCTTGGCCCATGCCAGCCCAAGCATGAGGTTCATTATGGCCCATTTACAATGGTAAGGACAATGAACAACATTTGATTCGCTCCCTTTTTGAGTCTTGAACTGCTCTACAAGCAGTTCCTCCAAAATTGTACTCCCTTCGTTTCATAATATTTGTCATTTTGACTTTTCTAAATGTGTTCCTTTTGTTATGTATCTAGACATAAGTATATATCTAAATGCATAGCAAAAAGAATGTATCTAGCAAAATCAAAATGACAAGTATTATGAAACGGAGAGAGTAGCTGTAGCCCGATCATGTCATCATTTTCCATCATCTTTCTTTCTTCAACTTTCAATTTTCCTAATAACCCTATTGTGTAAAAAAAAAATTCTAGAACTCTAGCACTTCCCGGCTTTGGTTCAGATGAGCAGGCATTTGCTGTAATATTTCAGGACAGTTACACAGCAAAAAAATTATTGTCACCGAAATGTTTGCATTCTTGTATGAATCCTAAAATATATTGATTCTAGGCAATAATGTTTTTCAAGTTTGAAAGAATCAGAGCAAAATTCAAGTCAGAGTACACCTAAATTGAAACGCATCAGGGCTCAGGATTCACATATATGAATATATCCAGCAAAAAATACTTCTACCTGCTAGAAAACATCATAATCGAACTTACCAACTATGGTACTTCCGTTCTCAGCATAAAAATACATGTTGTACCATTCTTGGCCAAATCTAGTTGCTCAAGACATGGAGATTTTTTTGACTTCTCAGAGATCAGATAGATCTAAGCACTCCCCAAAACTCCCATCTAAACACATCAACGACATGAACAACTCTACATTCACAACAAAAAAAGGAAGAAAAAAAAGGTCCAGCTCCAACGCTTGTCTCAGTACTGATGCTCACATCAAGGACATGAACTCACAGCCAGAAAAAAAAAGGATGTCCAGCTCCAACACTTGTCTCAGTACTGATGCTCGTATGCATCACTCCCAGCCTCAAGAGATGAGGCAGCCGCCTCATCCAGAAACCATACTAACTTCCCGTCAGTTGGCTGAACCATTCTAGCAGGTACTGATGTAGCACCTAGGTTTTCGTTGCAGTCAGAAATAGCAAAAGACACAGCCTTTGCCTTGTCTTCTCCAGTGGCAACAATAGCAATGTTCGATGCCGAGTTTATCACAGGGAGAGTGAAGGTAATCCTCTCAGGTGGAGGCTCTGGAGAATCAGTGATGTAGGTGACCCAGTCATCTTTCAGCTCAAGAGCTGGATGGTTGGGGAACAATGAGGCTACATGACCATCAGGACCAATGTTCAGAAGAATGAGGTCAAATTTGGGGCAGTCGTTGCTCTCTGAGACTCCAACTGTTCGAACCTTGACCAGCTGCCTGATGACAAATTCATAGTCAGCTGCAGCCTGTTCCACCGTTGCATTGTCGTTGATGGAGTAGACATGACCATTAAGAATAGGCACCTACAAGTCATTCAGATGCAGACTCATGGTTAACCCAATGGAAACGGGGACCAGACAAGCTGTAATGGTTCGTAAAAGTCTTATGAGAACACAATCCAAACTATGATTTACAAACCTACATCAAGTGCTTGTGAACATGAGCTAAACAAAACAAACACATATATAGGATCCACATACTGGATGTAAATGCAGTTAGAAAGGTGGATAAGTAATGAATATCGTTCCAATACGACAGAAGAGATGTTCAGTGAAACATTGCTAGTTGTTTACAGTTTACACACAACTTGTACCATCCTTTCTTGATGATTGTAAGAAAGTATCTGCTTATTTTGAAGGCTCTAATATGCCCGCCTGTGTGTTCTTGAAAAAAAGCTTGTGCATGAACACATGCCCTTTTAATCAACCATTTATATCCAGGACTTATGAGCAGCAAAGTGTGATCAGATGAGGATGACAAGCATTTTTCAAGTAAAAAGGAACCCAAAATTTGATGTAAGCTCCTTGAGTTCACTATCATGCTAGTCTCATAGGATATCCACTGACAAACCGCAATCTTCCTGATAAAGTGCAGCCATATGGATAAGCTATAAACTTTTGATAAGAATTGTTGGGCATAAATAACAATAAAAAGATGTGTGAAGATTTTTTTTTTTTGCAAGGTCGAAAGATATGTGAAGCAGCAGGCACTACGAGACAAGTTGTTACAATCAGTAGGTAGGCAACCTTAATGTGGCTTAATTATTCAGAAAAGGATTTCTTATGAGCTGTACAGACTACAGAGTAGGCCTCATCCTAAGGCCCTGTTCAGTTCAATGGAAATTTTTGGAGAAAATTTTTGAGGTTCCCTTTCAAGGTCTATTATGAGTATTAAATGTAGACTAATTACTGAATGGACTGGAAATCGTGAGACGAATCCATTAAGACTAATTAATATGTCATTAGAGATTAGTTACTGTAGCACGATGTTGTCTAATCATGATATAATTAGGCTCGTTAGATTCGTCTCGAAAATTAAGGGGTTGTCGAATGGGTTTTGTCATTAATCCACATTTAATACTCCTAATTAGTGTGCGAAGATTGATGTAACAGATACTTGGTGAAATTTTTAGGAACTAAACATTGCGGAAGTCAAACAAAAGCATAACAAATAAGCTGAGCAATGAGCAGGCCTACGAACCTAATTTATTGAGGTAAGAAGGTGAAAATAATGAAAGTTTTTAGATACATTAGCTGTGTCAAATAAAAAAACTGTTGTGATTTATAAACTCAATGCGTGAAAATTAAGTGAACGCCATATTTTAAGTTGATATACCTTGGATAGAAATTCTTCCTTTGCTAATTTGTAGTTACTCTCTGCATGGTTCTTTGCTACTGCACGTTCTTCAGCCCAGAAGATGTACCATTTAGACCAATCAAGGGTCTTGTTGTATGGTGCTTCACAGAGCTTCCTTTTTATGAAAAAACAGTTGACACATCAGACACATATATAAGAATATTATAGATTATTGCTTCTTTTGAAAACAGAAAACTGATATATTAATTAATGAAACTGGTGTGGATACAGCGTTACCGCATATGTCTGATAAGAGGCCCTCCGCAGAGAGCAATAGCAAAGTATCCTCTTTCCTTAACAGAAATTTCTGAAACTTGTGAAATAAACTCTGCCAGATCTGTTGCCATCTCGTCTGAACTCTCAAATACCCTAATTTCACAGTTCTTCTTGGTTTCATGGGAGGTCATGATTTCCCTCTCCATGGTTTTGTTTGCTCTTGAGCCTTAAATCAAGTTATTGTTCCAACTTCCAATCTAACACACCTATGGAAGAAGAGCAGGACAGCAAAGTTTAGGAAGGCCTTGCAGAAAGCCATGTCCAACTGACGTTTAAAACGTCTTAAAATGAAGAACTTGTGTACTAGTTCAGGCAGATGTGTTCATTATGTGCAGTTATATTGCTTAATAAAGCATATGCACTATTTGTGCAACATCTGTCAAACAGCCAACATCAGTTCTACTATGCGTGGAAGTACAGGAAAAAAGTTCATATTTGTATGGATTGAGAAACACATAACTTGTGTATGCAGCGTATATAACTATATTAAATAACTGATACGAAGGTTGTTACATGTTGACCCAACTGACAGAACATTTTTTAGTAAACTGCTAGTAAAAAGAAGATAAACAAGGCGGAGTTGGGCTAACAAATTTTAGCATAACCATTTCCAGATGTTTGGCTACAAAGAACTGCCTAAATATGACCATCTATATTTGTGGCATGGGGCAGTACTCCTCTGTATCTCAAAACTGAAACTCCCCGTACTTTGTTGAAATATCTCAAAAAAAAGTCGTATTCCAATTCTGTAAGATAAACAATACAGTATGGGTGGAGGTGAATGCAGAACAAGGTAGTACAACTCAGTCATACTATTTCTCTTCAACAAAAAAAAAACAAACAAAAAAAAAACAAAGCAACAACTCAGTCATACCACTAAAAGGTCAACATATTATGCTGCTTAAACTCCAGCTACGAGGATGGATTCTCTGAAAACCCTTTAAATACATAAGGATATATAACAAACAGGGGGAAAAAGGCAGATCTGGTAATATCACAAAATCATCAGTATTCTCATCTGAGCAACAGGAAAATGACATGTTTAAAAACCATCTGCTTTATCGTTTCAAAGGCAGTGGGGGTAAAAAGCAGAGCAGCACCGGAATGGAAAGACAGGAAGCAGAGGAAGGGAAAGGGAAGCTGACAATGCGCAGCTCTAGCAGCCATCATTTGGGCCAAAACCAATTCAAAGATTCCAAACTTTTTTTTTCCTCAGAATCACACAAAAGCATCCAAAAGAGCAGGGAGGGCCCAAGAGCTGAGAGAACCAGTGCGTGAGCAAAGAAAATTCCGTTCACTTTACCACTGAAAGAGTGAGGAAACAAAGGTAAAATGGGAAACACTGAGAACTTGGCAACGGCCATTGCTGAAAGAAACTGAGCACAGGTGGATCGATCGAGCTGATACAGGCATACGAAATCTCAAGAAAAAAAAATCTTGAAAGCGACACTCAATCGAGTAAAGACACGCATCCGCCAGCATTATCTCTCCAATCTCCCCAGCAGTTTGCCACAGGGTTTACATATGTAACAATGCAGCAAGAAGCAAGAACACAATTGCGAGTTCTTCTCGGTTCTTGCGCCCCAGATCAAGAACCGCTCCCAAGATCGCGGAACAGAGCAAGAAGAAACCCCAGGTTACCCAAGAACCCTACCAGAACTAAGCATTTGCTGCCCAGTGCAGTCCTCCTCCCTTCCTTCCCACAAGAGAATAGTGCACAAGAATAACAGGGGGAAGCAAGAACGCAGGCATGAGGAGCCATTTATATGCGCTCGCTCGAGCAGGGTGAGCATAAGCATAAAAAATTTTACAGGGGAAGAAAGAAAAATAATCGGAGAAAGGCATCGGGTGAGTGAACATCACCGGAGCAAGAGGACGAACCCTTATTTTAATCCGGAATCCCGCGGCGGATTTCTTGTTGTTTTCTTGTGGCGTCGTCTCGTCTCTCCCTATCGCCTGAGGGCTGTGGCTGCGCGTGGGGAGACTGGCCCAGGGTTTTAATTACCGTCGGTAACCGGTCGGTTTACCGCGGTAACCGGTGATACCGCTTCAGCTCGGTAGCAAAACCGACTGGTAACCGCTACCTAACCGAACCTATCTAACCGACCGGTATACCGGTCCGGTTTTCTCGGTTCAAAAAACCGCTACTGTAGCAGTAATTAAAACCCTGAACTCTGTGCTTGGGGGACCTAGCTGCAGCAGCTGTACGTGCGGGTTGTGCTGATCCTTATCTCGACGCCCAAAAGCTTCTTCTCTGGAAGGGACGATCCACCACAGGTGAGCTGATGCTCTCTCCTAGCTGGACTGCCAGCCTGTTCGGATGGGCTGGAACCGGCTGGGCTGGACCAGCTGCCGGCAACCGGCGAGCTGCAGTCAACCATCCAGCAAACCAGCCACAATCGCAGGAAACCAGCCAATTTCAAATTCAAACGCAAGGGAAAAAAGCAGGTGCCACCATTTTCAAGTTTTAGCTCCAAACCCCATCAACAATCACATGAAATTAATAAGATAACTGCACATAATTCCACCTCAGACAGACAAATTTCACTGACATAATACACATACCAAAGATGATAATTATCAGTTAAAGTGCAACATAACAGCTACAACATCAGCACAATTCTGCTACCAATGCACTACAACTTCATTTGTCAATGTCGAGCTCAATGAACCGAGTCCAATTGCACTAATACATCATTGCAGATCAATAACCACGGGCTGTGCATGCATTCAAAACAAACTGCACAGCCCACCCACAAAAGCATCAGGGCGCACATTTGCCGCCTAGAAATCACTCACCACCATGCAAATCCCTAGTCCTCTGCTTCCCAGTGCTCAAACTCCTGTAATTTGAGCCTGTCCAACCAATCAATCAAATTTGTTAGCCCAAATCTTGAAGTGGATTATAATTGACACTACAAAGCTAATGAATGGAGATATGCATATCAAAACTTGAAGTGGATTATATTTCATATATACTGATTATATACTCATGGATTTCAGCAGATACCTAGTGCTAACAGAAAAGTACGACCTTCATCATTGGCATTGCACTGATAGCTAGGAAGTCATATATACAAAGACCTGATAATGAACAATCCAATTGTATTACTTGACAGCATACCATACTATTGCAGCAGATACATCCCTACTTTTCTAGACTGCTATGGGAATTTTGCGCTAACTTGCTTTAATAAATTAAAAAATTCAATGATAGAAGAGAGCATGTGATCAATGACAGCATTATATCAACTTCCCATCTACTATTAAGTTGCATAGTTATCCTACAACAACTCACTGTCACTTCACACTTACCACATGACCTCCAGCTCCTCCCTTGGCCACCTTCCCTCATGTCCTGCAAGTTCACCAGAATGACACCATAAGCAGTTACACGAAGCCCTCCCATTTGATTCAAACTCTTAACAACTCTTCTTACCTAGTAATTTGGTGGATCATACATCATCGTGGCTGTCAACTCTCTCAGCGCCGAAGGTGACATGTCCTTGGTCAAATCCACCAAGGGTGACATAGGATACCTGTCACCCAGTCCAAAATGTCTGCGCCACAAAAAGTTATCCATAGCAAAGCAGGCAATTATCATAGTAGCTTGCTTCCTGGCCTCCATCATTGGCATCCCATCCAATATATGCCACTTCTCTTTCAGGGTTCCGAACCTCCTTTCAATTATATTGCGCAGGCTCGCATGACACCAGTTGAACTTATCCTCCTTACCAAGTGAATCTATTTGTACCCCTTCAAAGTGCTCAAGATGTAACCTGTGGTGTTGAAATGGAACCATGAATCCTTCTTTCTCAGCATAGCCTAAGTCCGCCAAGTAGTACCGGCCTGCATTAATGCAACCACGGCCCAACATTAGTTCAACCAATTCCCAACAACAGCCCGCTGTGGTACTGAATACCAATACGTGAAACTGTCACATACCTTTAGGAGGAGTCGGGAACCTCCTTTGCTTGAGACATTCCTCTAGAACTCTCATGTCATGGCATGATCCAACCATCCCCGCGCCAACATATGTAAACAACCCATGCATGTCCACAATGGCACACACATTTATAGATGCATAATGTTTCCGATTTATGTGGTCAAGTTTCCTATGACGCTTGACCTCAACAGGGATGTGAGTGCCATCTATAGCACCTATGCAGCCATCAAAGTGGGGGGGGGTGAACGGTTGAAGTTCGATGTGCACTCCCTTGTACTCGGGATCAGATGGCACTATGACTGTGTTGGACCAGTTATGCATTATCTCTGACAGAAGGGTGCACTTACGACTTATTGTATCCAAGGACCTCTCGAATCTATCTTTTGCCTCCCTAACAGCCGCGCCGTGCCCACATGTCCAAATGAAAATAGCTAAAGCTTCCTTAGAGTCGCACTTGCTTGTACTTTGTAACCCAAATCCAGCAACTAAGATGTGATGCAAGTGCAAAAAAGCATCCCTAGACATGCGAAGATTGTTCAAGCACCTTGTATGCTCACTTAAAGTCAGATGCAACCATTGCGCACTTGTGAGTTTCGGGAAGGGACATGGAGGATTTACTGTTGGACCCTTCATCTTTTTCAACATCTTCAACATCGTCAGCATCTTGAATGCATCACCCAAGAGTGATATATGCTCTTGAATGGAATTGTCCATCTCCGCATCCGAGTGGCTGTCCATCTTCACAGGTGTAGCAGCCGCTATACCTGCAACAACAGGCATCAAATCATTTTAGTAACCAAGGGAGATATGGCACATGATATAGAATGTAAGTAATCAAGGACACAGGTTAATGAACTGTTGTGCCATAGACAGCTTACCTCAGTATGCAACATTTAGTACACAAATCACAAATCACAAAAGGTAACTGACAAATGTAAACCAGCAAGCCTAAACACTACACAAATCACAAGCAAATCACTCATACAAATAAACTCACTGATACAAGCAAACTTTAAATTGTTCAACTTACAAGCAAATCACAAGTTAACAGATACAACCCAAACTTAAATGAACAGTTTCACAAACTTGCGTTATTACAACCGAACTACTGTGGCTACATGGAAACTTAGATGAAAACTACATTATTTGTGACTCTAAGGAACATGTTGACAGCGACATCAAACTGTGCCTCTTTCGTCTTCACTTTGGGCACCACTGCTGCATCAATGGCCAGACCATCTGCACATACTGATGCCGGCCTTCCGGGCTTGTCATGCGTAGGAACTCCCTGCGTTGCTTCCGAAGGGTGCAAAGATACACAGCTTGGTGATAAAAAGGGTCACTCTCAGAGTACCCATCCTGGTGTAACAGGTCTCTGACTAATGCGGTCTCTGTTTCTTCAATCTGCTTGGTAGTGGGTGCCGCCTTTTCCTGGGAAGACCCTAATGTCACCCTATCCTGAATTGCTCTGCAAGTGCTATGAAATTCGGACATGCAGTCATCATATGATACTCCCTTGCTCTTCTTCTTTACAGGGCTTTGAAGAGAGAATTCTCTGGCTGTCCTTTTTGAGGACTGGCCTCGATGTTGGTTGGGTGTTGGGTCCGGCTCTACATCAGGAGGAGTTTGTGGGGTGGTTTCAGTAGGGGTGTCCTCTCGGGCATGACCCCCAGCATCTACTAATTCCCCCCTCTCGTATGGTTCATGACCCAGGTTAGCGAACAGTTGGTCGCAGCATGGTGGACACTTGAACCTTTTAGCACCATCAAAAGAATCCTGCAGGGGGTGCACATTACATACATGTTAGTAACGAGTTCATAATGAAGTAACAACTAAAGTAACACGATCACAAAGGTTGAATGTAGTACCTCATTTGAGAGAGCTGCTACACAAACTGGGTCATATGTAACATCACCGGTCTCAGGGTCACGATCAAGACCAGACTTCTTCAGAAGTGCGGTGCGCCACTTGAAGTATGCATTTCTGAGCTCTTGCCACTTGTTTGACATCTGTCTCCTGGTGACTTGCTTGTCGGAGAGCTCATGAAACTTGTTTTGGATGTATGTCCACCCAGGACTAGTAGGACATCTCTTTGACCAGTGGCACAGATTTTTTGCATTTAGTACTAATTATAGGAAGATTGAAGTGTCACGGATACTCCAGTTAGCACGGTCAGCCATCTGTACCACAGCATCGCTTTCACACTTAAGACTAAAAGCATGTAATGTATGTGGGGTGGGTGGGGGTGGGGGTGGGGTGGGGGCTTGCCTTGGCACAGCGGCGACAGTTGCAATGCCGGGTTGCAAGAGTAGCGCACGATGCTACGGACTCGGCCGTTACTGGTTCGTGTAGTTCGTGCGAGGTCCTGTAACAGAGATGGAAGGTAAGACAGGAACAGAATGATGAATATGAACATAACAATGTGATAATAGTATAATTTGCTTTGTGTTTTCAACCATTTATACATGATCTTAACATTACATTCGTACACTTTGTCTATGGTAATCGAAGTGCACAGCTGGTGGTTGTTTTCTATGTAATAGAACTTTGCACACAAAAGTAGAATTGAAGTGTCCAAGATGCAGAATACATGATGTTGCTGTTGAAATAGAGGACATAACATTTTTTAGTCTTGCATACACATGTTATAAGGTGAACAAATAAAGCTTAGCGATATGTGACATTTTGTAAGTTAGTTTTAGGAAGATCATTTCCTAAGGAGATCTATTCAATAGAATGTCTTGAGATGACATCAAAAAAAAAATTTATAGTACCAGTAAACTTTGATCAGGATGAACATTCAACACAACAGCAGCTTTTATGAACGTCGAGATGACACTTGACACTGAGTGAGAACATCCACATTAGGAACAAACTGAGGTCTAAACAGATCTACATTGTTGGTAGAGTGTGCCATTTAACTAACACGCCTTTACATGCAGAAACTAATCCTTATAGGTTGGCCAGAGAAAAAAATGAACCAAACGAATTAGTCCCCCTAAACCCTGGACTAACCACGCTCAGACACAAGATTCAGCAGTTAAAACACACACAAGCAGAGCAGACCTTGTACCTTAGCCTAGAGGAAAACAACCACACAAGGTGACTCTAAAACAAACCACGCAAGCAGATAGGGATAACAAGCAAGTACAACAATATCAGTATGCTTGAGTGTTTGAGAGCATGAAGCAAGCAAAAGACCGTGATTGCCCAACCTCGGTAAGCAAAATAAGCATAAGAGAAGGATGGGATGCAATGGCACTCTTGGAATGTGGAGCGGAGGGAAGAGTGGTACCTTAATGGGGAGTCTGGATGCCGGAGTGCAGGACGACGCCTTTGAACGCCACCACGGACCTCTGGAACCTCAGGAAGGAGATCTTGTACGGCACGTACTGGAGCTTGAACGTCACCACCGAGCTCTGGAACGGGAGGAAGGAGATCTGCTAAGCCAAGACGTACATATGGAACGGGAGGACGTAGATCTTGACCGCCACGACGAATATCTTGGACCGGTTGGCGGAGATCTTGCACGCCTAGACGATGACTGTACCGGCGCCGTGCGGTGCGTGTCGCATCGGCGGCTTCATTTGCGGGAGCCGCGTCGTCAAGATCCGGAGGTGAGCCTCCGTCGTGGCACGAGTGGGCAGGACGGCGGCCGCCGGCAGGCCGGATCTGTGCCAGCGTAGCAGGTAGCACTACCTGGCGGCCGTGAAAACGAGCCTACCGTACGACGACCGCCATGGTGCCAAGAGCTAAAAACTGGGGGACCTCCGAGAGAGCGAGGCGGCGGCGAGGGAGGGGGAGAGTGCGGCGGGGAGGGTGAGGGAGAGTGCACTAGGGCAACCGGGGATGGGTTTTTATCCCAATCAGCGGGCCGAGCGGCTGGCAACCAGCCCAGCGAACAGATGGGTAATCAGCCCAGCCAACATTCCAGCCCAACCAGTCCTTCCGAACAGGCTGTGCGACCAATGGCTGAATGTTGCAGCTGTTTTGTTTTGATGTGCCTCGTTTTTCAGATGATCTCATGTTCTCCTCATTTCGCAATGTAGGAGTTGTATGGGAGCTTTAACATGAATTGATCATATCTTTGTTTCTTTTGCAGGATTTGGGAAAAAGAAAAGAAAAGATAATAGCATGTTCCGAAAAGACTTTGGACCATACTGTGTATATGTATATATGGGGTACAAACCACCTCTCTAAAAGGTATATCTATGGTGCACATCCATATACGCTATTGTAAAAGTTGAGATGCAATTCTAATCTAGAAATCTTCATACAATTTTTGTATGTTTTTATTATATAATAAAATGAGTATGCATCTCAACTTCTGCAACAAATTAAATTTATAGATGCACTATAGATGTGCTGCCTCTCTTTATATATCTAAAATTTTTAGTTTTAATATATTTTAAAATTAAGTTTAAATATTTTTTAAAAAGAGTGGTTTTTAATTATTCCACCTCATAAATGGGTTACACGAAGTATTTTCCCTAGTCCATACAAACAAAGGAATTTGTGGTGAAAGTGGACAAAAATATTTGGCGCAAAAAAAATGTGAGGTGGTGAACAAATCAACATTTTAAGTATTTTGCACATGTCATATTTTTATTTACAAAATACTTTAGTCTGAAAAGTCTATAAGATCTTTGAATGTAACAAATCTTGTACACTCTATGTTCAACTTCTTTAATTTTGATTAAAAATATAAAAAAATGTAAATGTATGCATTTCGATTGGGATCTATTATATAGTTATGACTACAAGGATCATTATTTGTGAGGACGTAAATGTGCCAGACTGTTGTAAGGGATAGTTTGATTATTAAGACCGACAAAAAAATAAACACACTACAAAAAAATACTTAATAATGGATTTAATGCAAAAAAAACTTAGTGTTGTAGTTGTTGATGCATTTATCTATAAATAAAGTTAGAGGAGTCTGATTTAGTACAGAAGTAAAACATCTTACATTTAAATATGAACGGAGTAGCTAGTTTCAAAACAATGTAGCTATATTGTTTCTTTTTAGAGTTTCCACTCAAAACCTCTTTTTCTAAATCTTGCTTTTTACATATCCTTAATTTCTAAACTAGAGTATCTTAATACTATAATTCTTTTTTGAAGCTAGAACTTTACAAGGTAGCCCTTCGACTTTGAAATTCTAAGCAGAAACCCTGGTGTGAAATTCCTCTTCTGCCCCTATCGAGTGTACTTTCCTGGTTGAGCCAACCTTCAGCTGTTTCGAAAGTGAAGGGAGGTCTCGTGCATGTTTCTTTTGAAATTTTTGAGGGAGGAGTAATTCGCCAGGTCTTCATGATGTGGAAGGAAGCATCAATCGTTGGCTGAAGCGACTGAAAATTAATTGTACTCTTTTGCGTATGTTCAACCCCCGAACACCTAGTGCATTTGTGGTCCTTATCACCTTTACAGAGAAAGGGATGTACAACCTTCATTCTTTACCAAGGATAAGATTGAAGGAGACGATCTTTTTTAAAAAAGATACTGATCTGACTGACCTGTAAAAAGATTCACGTTGAACGAGTGAAATTAATCCTAATAACTTGGAAGAGCAGAAGTGGTAAAATAACAAGCAACCTACTGCAATTACCTGAATAGAGGATCAAAATGTTTGTCACATCACAGTGAACTGGAAAGGGGCAGCGAATAATTGAGTGCTTTAATTTACTCGCTGAATCATCAGTTAGCTGGCTAAGAGCAAGCACGTACGTAGCCATACTTTACAAATATCACAACTTCAGTTCTTCTTACCAGAGCTTGATAGGCACTTAGTACATGCATTCTTAATCATTTACATGCCAGGACAAGTTTTTAACGATAATGATCATGAACTACAATTCAAGAACTTTCCGGTTTTGTGGTCTAGGCCAACGGCGTCCTGGAAAGCAATGCCAAAAGATCTATGAAATTAGTGCATCCACCGCATCACTTAAAAATTGACTTATCTATCCGGCCAAAATAAAATTTGCCTTGTCATTACCTGACCATGCAAGCACAGCTACGGATATTAGGTTAGGAAAAAATAAAACAGTCCGTCATTATCAGCACCCCAGGAAGCAACAAAAGAGTTCAAATCAGTACGTGCTGCCACTATAGAGCACATCATTATTTCAGATAAAACTTCACAATCTTTCGCCTCATGATTGGTGGCCTTCTCTTTAGGTGCAAAACACATCAACCATTAATCTGGCCAATATGTACTGTCCATATTACATTGAAATCAGGAGAATAGGTAAAAACAAGTGTAGAGTTTATCATGGGTTAAAGAAAGATTTACTAAAAAATGCAACCTGTAAAAGAACTAGGCACAAAATTACTGACATCAAGTAAATAAATAAATTATTTATGTAAGCATTCTTTTACCTTCTTTCCCCACAAATAGATATTCATCTTTATTTTTATTCCCATCTAAGTTATACCATCTATGCAGAAGGGCCTCTAGCCTAGTTGTTATAACATTTTAGCACCCAGCAGATCCGTGTTCGAATCCCCACTGGAGCGAATTTACAAGACTAGTGTTAAAAAAAAACCTCACTGGCATAAGACGAGGTGTGTATGTTGCGACAAATCTTGTCACAAGCTTGTATAGCTAGTTTTTTTATGGCTTGGCCAAAAGAAGATGTACAGAAGGGACTTGAAACCAAGCTATCAATGTTGGTTGTCAACTTCAGTAGTTCCATTCCAGAGTGCAACAAACTTTCTAGTTACATGTACCATATAGTCTCAATATTTTTAAGAATCCCTCAATGATTCTTTGTATTAAAAACTTAAACTAAAAATACATATCTGCAAATAGAGAAAACAAACCTTCTAGTATGATTCATCTTTGTTTTTTTATTCTCATCGAAGATATACCATCTACTTACTTGGGCAAAATAAGACAAGAGGCGTGTATGGTGTGACAACTCTTACCATAGAGAAATCTTTGTTTGTCTTGTAGTGGTGGAGCCTCAAATTTGTCTCTAGTTTTTTTTTTTGTGGTTTGGCCAAAAGATGTTGATGTAAAGAAGGGATTTCAGACCAAGCTATATCATTTGGAAGCACTGAAGCTGACAACCAAATAATAATGGAAGTCTCAAGATTTTTAAGAAACCCTTAATTATCCTTTGAATTAAAGACTTCAAAAATTAAAAATCAGAACTAGCTAGCCAGCAGCATTGCCTTCCATAATATGCATTGTCATGCAAGCAATATTGCCAACAGAAAAGTCCTAGTAGAAGTTCTGTAAAAAGTTATTCTTTTTGTAGTGATACAATTTTTCTTAAGAAAAATGACACAGTAGACTTCTAGAGGATACAATAGGCAGAGCTGTCATTCTCAAACTTTATTTTGCTCCACTATCAACTACTTTGTATAATCCAGAAATAATTGCTGGATCAAAGTGAAGCAGTGGGCTCTAACTTTATCATTTCAGTTTCATTTGAGCAGATATTGGAGAAAAAAACGGTATCTAAAAGGTTTGTTGTCTTGTAGGCATGCATCCAACATGTTATGATTAAAACTATGTGTTGGGTTTGTGCCAATGCTCTCTTAAAGAAAGTCCAACAGACAAGTGCACCAAAAAAGAATGAACAGAAGTTAAATCAAAATATGGAGTGAATAGAATATCCTGTTTGATGTTCTTGCAACATGCAATGTGGTATAATCAAGACAGAACATTAGCATCCTCTTAGAAGAGTTAGGAACAGGACATGAGCACAGTAGCAAAATACTAGTTGAAAATACATTTGAATCATCAATCAATGGAAGAAAGAGCAAGAAAATAGAGGAACTGGTTTGTGAAGTTCCAATAACATGGACATCATGATTTTAAGGATAAGCACCCATCATCCCATAAAAATTACATGTCTGTTAAAAAAGAAGGGTCTGGCACTCCAGCTTGTGGGCAGGTCAGTTGGTATCAAGACATTTCTCATAAAAGAATCTGCATAGCACATAGTGAAAGTGATCAAGAAAACTACGGGCAGGTTTCCTGTAAAGAAAACTATGGGCAGAAACAATGGTTGGTGACTTGGTGGACTGTCAATCCACATCTTTAGTAGGCTAATAGGAATAAGGAAAAAGTCCATTTTTTACCATCGAACTCTTACCTCGGTTTGATTTTGACCACCGAACTCCAAAATCAGGAATCTTTGACCACTAAACTCTACAAACCATGTATAATTAGCCACAAACCCCTATTTTGACCGGTCTTAAGCGGTTTTGACTGCCACGTCAGATCCCTCTGCCACATCACGTAGCTGACTAGGATGGGCCCTGATGAGGACATGGCGCCCATGTATATGTCCATGAGTGGTGCATGAAGTGAAGGAGTCCAACAAGATTTTTCAAGTCAAGAGGGAGGTCCGAGGCTAATCTGGTTCGAGTCCCCAAGGTGGAGGCCCAAAACAACACAAGTTCGAGCCCAGTTCGGAGTTCAGGAGCAGCACTAACCAAAAATGATACCCCAGTCGCATACGGAGTCCGTTTTGGACGTTCTTTATATGGGTGGAACCAGATTTTCATAGAGCTTGCAATGGCACTGGTCTTAGGCCTAAATTCATTCGGAGTCAATGGGAATCGTCGAAACAAGTTGACATCTAGAATCTGCCAAGCTGCTGCGTCGCCAGTTTGTCGAGCCTTTAGCCCAAGTTGTGGGCGCCCCACCCCTGGTCGCCCCAACCCTAGGACGCCCCTCCTCTAATAAACTCAGTAGCCGCTGCCTTAGAAACTTGGGTTTTGTTTGAGTTTTTGTTTCCCTTCGATTCGAGAAACAGACTATCTTCATAGCTACTGTAACACCGAGTTCTTTTGCTGTGAATTAGGGCCTACGTTCTTGTTTGTCACCACTGTGTTGATTAGTCCTTTTGTGATCACAACTTGAACCCCATACTCTTTTGCTTCAATTCATATTTGCAATTATCAGATTGCGTGTTTATCCTTTCTTGCTTGTGTTCTCGATTCGCTTGCAGGGAAAGCCTTCGTGGCGAGGTCAATCAAGTTGTGCTTGGTTGATAACAAACAGAGCAGTGGTGTAACGGTTGCGGGGTCCGATTTGTGTTGATTCGAAGCCGGATCGTCAACGTCGAGTTCTCCACCCAATCGAGTTTACCATCTACCTCTCGGAAGATTGGGCCAGCACCTATCATTTGGTATCAGGATTCCAGGTTGCCCGTGAGGTATTATCGTGTGCCCTTTAAATTTATTTATTTTCATTACCTACAGTCCAAAGAAAAGCCTTACAAAAATATTTCCTCTGTCCTATAACTCCTTTTGTGCCCCACAATATTTTAATTCAGTTTGCTTTTCTGAATTTTAGTCTCCCGCAGTGTCAACGTGTTTGTTTGTTTAATCGAGTCAAAGTCTATTTTGAGTCAGTTGATATCCAGGTGTTGTGGAAGTTGAGCAACAGCAGATTATTTTTTCCCACACGTGTTTCTGTTGGCCACGTTAATCCCTGAGCTCATTTAGGGAATACTCAGTGTACAGTTGAGCAATTGTGCTAGGCCACAACATCACTTTGAATTTGGACCGCACTAAAAAAAGAAATCAAAAATAAAAGGCAGAGAGGTGCAAAAAAGAAAAAGAAAAGGAAGAGCCGTACCAGAAAAAAAATATTCAGAAGTGCTTGCATCCTTTGTATGCCTGTGCAAAAAAGTTTTGTTACTTGCTTGAACTAGGTTCGAGACAAGTTTAGACCGGCATCATAGACTAGTTTGGGACTACTTTTCAGTCTTGCAACTCCGAATTGAATTATTGATATTCCTTGCTATCATATTGAGCCTACCCAAAACTCCATATATATACTTCTGTCAGCACAAGTTCACCTTGCTACTGTTACACCTGAGCTCGACAACAGATTGTACCGCCCTGTTGGTTTTGGTAAGAACACTTGCAAGACGGTGATAAGCCGTTTGAGATATTGCATTCCACTTCCACCACCACCCGGTAGCTGCTAGTTGATAGGGATAATACTTTTGTGTTGTCTTTTTCCGTCTTCTAGCTATGACAGGTTCTTCATATCCACCAACATACAATGGTGTGGATGTTGATGCATACATAAAGTGGGAAATTGCCATAGAAGAATTTTTTGCTACTCGTTTTATGTGTCCAAGGAGGATGGTAAAAAATGCAGCTAGTGTTTTGTGATACTCAGCTTTAACTTGGTGGGAGTTTTTAAATAATTTTGATAAACCTCAAACTTGGAATGATATGAAAATTCTTATGAGAGAAACTTTTGTTCATCCACCTCCTACATTAAATTCATATGATGAGGTGACTAATTTAGAGGATCAGTCTATTGTTGTATCACTTGCTCCACGTAACCTTTTGCAGGATGCTGCCAAAAGCACGAGGGCAAGAATGACATGGAAGAAAATGAGGTGATCACATCCTCATGTAAAAATTCAGAACCATCACTTCACAATACACCTAGTACTCCTACTGACATCACAGGTAATGTCCATGGTGCTACTCTCACGGAAGGTGAGAATTGTCTCAATGTGCTGAATTTTTCCTCAAACCATGCTATGATGGAGCAATTTTTAGTGGAACCTTCTCCTGATTTATCTTTGTCACATGGTGATTTGCTTGATGTTTCTTGTGACAAAAATGAATTGTGTGCCAATACTTATGTTTTACATGCTAATGCTGAAAATAAACATGCTCTGTGTATCACTAGTAAAAATGATGAGCTAAAATTATTATCTTCTTTACACACCTTAGGCTACATTGAATTTGATGATTTGTGTAATCTAGTTTGTTTTGAAAAGAGACTTTCTCAATATGCTGATTTGCCTTCATTTGCTAAACACACATTTCATGTTATTGGCAAATATGACAACAAAGGACAATATCTGATACATAGAGTCTACATTCGTATCAATATGAATCCTCCTTTTGTTGTGGAAGATTGCTATCGATTAGAGAGCATCCGTCATAAAAACATATTTGCATGTTCCTCTAATAGTTTTGTTTCACAAACAGGGGAGCATTATTGGTGGCTACCTCTATTTTTAGGTGTTGATTTTTCATGCAATGGATCATCTCTTCCTGCTATGTTCTTTGTTGGTACTAATCTTTTGCAGGATAGTAATGACAAACATCGTGTGTCTTTGGATCAAGGAGCCTCCAAGCTTGCTGAAAGTTTTATGCAATATGACACAATGCAAAATTGGACACAAGGTCATATTCCTCCTCACAATTATTTTGATTTACTTTCTTTTCGCAACCCCGTTCTTCTTTGTGCTTTGCAGGATTGGTTTCGAGTACAATCGACGCCGATGACGGCTTTTCGTCAAGAAGCGGAGGATGATGAGGACATGACACCCATGCATATGTTCATGAGTGGTGCATGGAGTGAAGAAGAAGGAGTCCAACAAGATTTTCCAAGCCAAGAGGGAGGTCCGAGGCTAATCTGGTTCGAGTCCCCAAGGTGAAGGCCCAAAACAACACAAGTTCGAGCCCAGTTCGGAGTCCAGGAGCAGCACTCACAAAAAATGATACCCCGGTCGCATACGGAGTCCGTTTTGGACGTTCTTTAAATGGGTGGAACCAGATTTTCATAGAGCTTCCAATGGCATCGGTCTTAGGCCCAAAATCATTAGGAGTCAATGAGAATCGGTGAAACAAATTGACATCCAGAATCTGCCAAGCTGCTGCATCGCCAGTTTGTCAGGCCTTTAGCCCAAGTTGTGGGCGCCCCACCCCTAGTCGCCCCCAACCCTAGGACGCCCCTCCTCTAATAAACTCAGTAGCCGCCGCCTTAGAAACTTGGGTTTTGTTTGAGTTTTTGTTTCCCTTCAATTCGAGGAACAGACTATCTTCATAGCCACTGTAACGCCGAGTTGTTTTGTTGTGAATTAGGGCCCCGTTCTTGTTCGTCACCACTGTGTCGATTAGTCCTTTTGTGATCAGAACTTGAACCCCATAATCTTTTGCTTCAATTCATATTTGCAATTATCAGATTGCATGTTTATCCTTTCTTGCTTATGTTCTCGATTCGCTTGCAGGGAAAGCCTTCGTGGCGATGTCAATCAAGTTGTGCTTGGTTGATAACCAACAGAGCAGTGGTGTAACGGTTGCGGGGTCCGAATCGTGTTGATTCGAAGCCGGATCGACAACGTCGAGTTCTCCACCAATCGAGTTTACCATCTACCTCTCGAAAGATTGGGCCAGTGCCTATCAGGCCCGCCCGTCCCCGTCCGCATCGCGCGCCGCCCGCCGTGCACCTCCTCCATCGCGCACCACCTGCAACGCCCGCCGCGGACCTCCTCCGCCGCGCACCACCTACAACGCCCATCGTGCACCTCCTCGCCCGCACCTCCTCCGCCACGCACCACCTGCACCGCCCGGTCGGGGCCCCGGGGAGGTGCTGCACCAGCGCGGTCGGCTACCGTACGGTCCCGGGACCATGGCGCTCGTCAAATCGGCATCGTAGGTGTCATCGGCTACTTGGTGTTCTACCAGAAGGCCAGGCCAGGCACGCCGGCCACCGAGGTGGCCAAGGTCGCCGTCGGCCACGGGGAACCCGCCGCCGGCCGTGACGCCGCCGTCAACAAGGCAAGTAGGCGCAGCAGGTTCGTGGTTTGTAGTTGTACGTAGCAGCGGCCATGGGCAGACGAGTAGAGGGGAAGAAGGCAAGAATTTTCAGAGAGAGAACTAGGGATGACAACGGACGGGGACAGGCAGGAAAACCCCTCTCCCATTTTCGTTACCACATTTTATCACCGGAAACGGGACCGGTTCCAGAATAGTCGGTAACGGGAGCGGGAGCGGGATCAACAGGATTACGAAAGCGGGCGGGAGCGGTTACTTAAGAAGAAGTTTATACATGGATAGAATAGTAGCAGCAGCAGCTACCTGCAGCCTGTAGCTGATACTACAAAAGTCTGAAAAATTAAGAACACTTTGAAAGCCTGAAACTTGTGTCTGTGCAACAACAACAATCATTTCACTTGAACTAACAACATTTCACTAGACATATAGTTGATAATGAAGTTCACATGCCAAGCAAGTTCATAATGAAATTCACATGCCAGACAACAGTAATATGGAAACACCCAAAAGTTTGGTATTACAAATGCAAATTTGTAGAATTAAAGTAGTTCAACAGCACTACTAAAAGGAGCCAACAATTTGGCATTAGAGACACATAGATAGCAATTGGTCTTCAGTTTTCTTCTCCATGACCTTTCACATGTAAAAAATGGCGCTTTTGGTCCTCTTCTGACTTGAAGCTTCTTCCTTGGAGGTTCTTCTGCAGTGACTTGTGCTTGTGCCTTGTCAGAAGTCATACTGATGGTGACACTAAAACTGGCTTGGGACATTGGCATACATGCTTGTAAAATCAATTGAACATTCCCACTTGATGTTGTATGGACTCTAGCTTGAGCCGATGATCTAACAAATGTCTCAGATCCCTTATCCTACAACAAATACACATGCATCAATATATGCCATCAATTTCCTTTAGTATATAATGAAGATTATTTGGACTATCATATTTTTTTGCTAAATTAGTGCCCAAGCTCTTTGATGTAGTCCCTGTACTGGTAGTCGTCTTCCTTTTCCTACTAGCACTTGCTGAAGTGCTTTGCTGAGTGGATATCAGTAAGGGTGTTGGTTGTTGTTGTGCGGGACCTGAGAAATTTGCATGAGTAGTACTACTTTGTGCATTGGCTTCTCGATCACTAGTAGCAGATGGACCATTCCTCTTGTCACAAGTGGACCTATTGTGGCCAATTTGCTTGCATTTCCTACATCTGATGACTGTGCCAACACTAGAAATTTTAGCAGGTTTTGATTTCTCATGTGGCTCCCTTTTCCTCTCCTTCTTTGGCCTTCTTGGTATCCTGACATAACCAGGAGCTTGTAAGGGAGGCCTATCTGATTGAGGCCAACTCTGCATACCTTCTACAGGCATCAAACAATAACTGTAGGTTTTGTTGAATTCTTCCACCTTGTAGCATTGAGCAATGTAGTCATCTAGTTTATTTGTCTTGAAGAATATACAAGAAATGGCATGTGGACAAGGCAAACCTGACAATTGCCAGTACCTACGGTACACTCTTTCTTCTGAAGGTCCACTGTGAACCTGTTGTTCCAGTGTTGAACTTTGTACTGATCTTGGTCGTTGCATATGGCATGACAAACACCGGATAGGCTAATGTAAGAATTTAATTTCTTCAAGGCTCTGAATCCTTACCATGACTTTCCTTCTGATTGTCTCTAGCATGATTATTATAGGAAAGAATCTTGCTTCTACTATCCACTTATTGAAAGTCTCACACATATTATTGTCAACTGAGTCACGGTTAGAACCTAAACTAAACCAGGCTCTACTCTAGTGATGAGGATCTGTATTCATGATTGCCTTAGCCCCTGCAGGTGTATGTTGTGCCAATCTTGCCTTAGCTAGGTTGAATAAAGTAATACAAGGAGCCTTTGCACATGCCCAAAATTTATTCTGCCATTCCTTCTTCTTGTGTTTCTTTCTCTAATTAGCATATATGTGCCTAGCACAATTCCTATGCTCAGCATTAGGTGCCCACTTCTGAACTGCTGTCAAAATGCCCTTTTGCTGGTCAGATATGAAGACCCAATCATCACCTTCACCAACACCAAGGTCTCTAAACAATAAATCACAAAACCAGTCCCAACTATTATTAGTCTCTTTCTCTACAACTGCCCAAGCCACAGGATACATCTGGTTATTGGCATCCCTTCCAACACAACAACTCTCCATTTGTTGCTCCCTTGAAAAACAACCATCAAGCCCAAACACTTTCCTACATCCTGCAAGGAATCCTTTCTTTAAAGCATCCAGACAGATGTACATCCTCTGAAACACATGATCTTCATAATCTAGATCTTTCCTAACAACCACAGTGCTTCCAGGATTACTTCTCAATAATTCAAGTTGATAGTTGTACAACAGCTTGTACTGACCTTTGGTGGCATCTAAAGCCCTCTGCATGACAATGGACTTCGCTCTCTTCAGTTTTGAGTCATTAACATCAGCAAACATTTCTTCATGTATTGTTGTTTTCATTGCCTCTATGCTCCAAGTTGGGTTGGCTATGATCATCTTCTCATATTTCTCAGCAATCCTTGAAGTAGTAACCAGCTTATTGTCCCTCCTTGGTGGACAAGTATGCACATCATTCAAACTTGCTATCTGCCAACTGGAGCACCTTGATCTAACCGAAGCCATGCACCTCCACTGACAAGTAGCCCAATCACACTTTGCAATAATTATGTCTGCCTCATTCTTTATGAACCTTTGCTCCACCAACCCATGCTTGGTGACTGCCTTCTTAAACTGCCTCTTCCCACTGAATTTCATGCCTATCTCAAATTTTGGACTTGGATCCTTCTTATTGTACCTAAGATAATTACTTGTCTTGGTGACAACCTCACCTTCAGTTAGCTCTTCTACTGAATCTTCTTCACCAGAACTGTCCTCATATGAAGTTGCATTACCATCATCTTCTATCTCATACACGGTTGACACTTTTTTGGGTATCTCCAATACTATATCATCCAGATTTGCTGCTTCACCAGCCTTCAACTTTGTCTTGAATTGTTTGAACTTTGTAACAATTTCTATTGCTTCCTCATCCTCACCGAATGATGCTTCATCACCAGGTAAGTAATCAGTATCACTGCCACTTGAATCTTCATGTGGAAGCCCTTCAAATTGATTCTCATGACATGTCCCTTGAATACCTACAGCTTGTGCCACTGAAGGTTGAGATGATGCCTCAGGTACTGCATTTTGCTTCACCACCTTGCTTGGACTGCACCATGCTCTGACAAACTGAATATCTCTCTCCCTGCCCTCCTTCATTTCAGTCACTGCGGTGACTTTGCTCGGTGATTCATGCCCAACATCATTGTCAGCTTCAGGTTCTGGAGCCTCAACATATATTTCTGCCACCTCCCCATTCACAACAGTATCAACCATCTGAATGCACGACATGTCATCTACTAGTACACGCAGCCCATTGATCAGGTCTTTGCTAGGATAGAGCCAATGTAGTAGAGCTCCATCTTCGACACTACAGCAATGATCCTTCAGGTGTTCCCAAATCTCAGGCAGAGACACTTTGTCTCTATCTATGCATGAGATCGCTTACTTTCCACCATAGTAGAATAGACTGTTCCGAGAGCTTACGAACTCTCCACTGAAATGAAACCGCACTTGTAAAACGTCCATATCATCCATCTTTGCATTCGTTTGTACAAACAAAAGCATGAAAAACATCACTGTCAGAACCTAGTTTATACTATTAAACGACCACTATCAAGACCATTTGCACCAGATCCAAGCAATAAGCAATGAACTTGGCCCCATAAACAATCACCCACCAACTAATCCAATCCAATGAACAATTCAAATCGCCATGCACAGGGTGACAAAATCACACAGACCAAAACAACTAACCTGTGCTTCACGTGAGGTGCTTGCGTCCTCCGCTTGCCGCGAGGATGCGGCCGCACGGCTGACAAAATTCAACCGCGCTGCCGTCTAGGGTTCTGGCGGAATCGATTTGAGGTAGAAACGGCGGAATCCAGGCGGCGACGGCGCTGCAAGCGGTGGCGTGCGCGGCGGTGGCGGTGCAGGTAGTGGAGCGCGCGGCTTCTAGGCGAGGAGGTACGGTCGGTGCGCCGCGGGAACCTAGCCGTCGCCGGTAGCCTCTGCGGCGGGCAGTGCGGACGGGGACGAGTGCGAGCCTGCGATGTTGACCGACCGCCCGGCACAGATAGGGTATGGGACCTGACGGGCGGGCCCATCCTAGTCAGCTACGTGACGTGGCAGAAGAATCTGACGTGGCAGTCAAAACCGCTTAAGATCGGTCAAAACAGGGGTGGGTGGCTAATTATACATGGTTTATAGAGTTTAGTGGTCAAAGATTCCTGGTTTTGAAGTTCGGTGGTCAAAATCAAACCGAGGTAAGAGTTCGATGGTCAAAAATGAACTTTTTTCTAAGAATAAAGGAACATTATGTTTCTACAGACTAGTTTTGATTCATTTATTTGCCTTTTTTGGACTAGAGATCATGGCACAACATATTATGTCTGCATAGATCCACCCAAAAAAAAACAGATTACTCCGTATTACTTAACTAAAAGTCAAATCGATATCCAATGTGCCTTGTTACAGTAGACTGAAAAAAATCGTTGCCAGTAAGAAATTCCAGTGCAGCGACACAAAAGGAATAAGTGATAGTCATGATATGGAACATTAAAAGGGAAGTTTAACATTTAAGATATAATAGTGAGGATGGAGCAATCTAATCAAATACACAAGCATGGATAAAAGCAGAAATAACACTAGGTAAACCACTAAATTTAGGCACCATTTACTTGGAAAAAAACACTAAGTAAACCACAAGTTTAGTCATGACTTAATTAGTTAATTTCTGAAAAAATTACAACAAAATGGAAATAATTTCTGAAATAACAAATTTCCGAAGAAGCGAAAATCCCAATGTTCCTGTCACGAGCCTTCGGCCGTGGCGGATAATTGCCGGCGAGATTGCCGAATAGCAGGGGATGGGATTGTAGAGAAGCTAGATGAGATAACGGAGAAGCTAGATGAGAAACTAGATTGATTTGTTTGATATTGCTTAGCTAGATTGATACATCCCCTCTCTTTAAATAGAGGGAGTTCCTTGACCTCTAAGAAAGGACTTAACCCTAATCCTAACCCTAATGGGCCTGCCGAGCCGGCCCATAAGACCCCTGGCTGCCGCCCATGACACTACTCCACCCTTTTTGAGCAGCTCGTCCTCGAGCTGCAGCACAAAAAAGACTCGACTCAATACTTAACTATTAAAAAATAAAACTTTTTACATCTCAGCTTTATTTTATTGCTAATTGAGACGGAAAATAAAATTAAACTCATCCACCCTGACGCACGAAGACCACACATAAATGCTATCTTAGTTGGCCTCCGTAGTTGCCGTGAAGCAGGCGCGCGTCCAGCTTCATGCTCCCTGCATCCCACAAAAATAGCACTATCTTGGGCCTCATATGGACTGCAACGAAGCTTTGGCAGCCCACCAGTGCAGGCCATACGGCCCTTTGATCTGCTCCTGCAAACAGATGAGAAGGATGCCGCAGCATCCTGGGGACCGTCGCAACAGCAGCCACCGACGACCACGCCGCCGCTGCCTGATTGCGCCCACGCCGCTTTTGCCTGTCGCTCCGCCGGGCTGGACAGTGCCCGCGCCACCCCTGTCTGCCGCGCCGGCAGCGTGATGGAGCTAGCGCCGCCGGGCACCTCGTGAGGAAGCCGCGCGCCGCCGACTGAAGTTGTGCTGCCGTCGCCGCCGCCGTGAGATGGCCCTCGACGGCCTCCCGTGGTTGCGCCTGCGCCGTCGGAATTGACTGCGCTCGCGCTGACGAACGAAACTGCGCCCGCGCCTCCCGAGCCTGGCGCCTTGCAAGGAATCCTCGCACCGCCGCTTGTAGGCGCACTGCTACGCCGCCACTAGTGCCTGCATCACCATGCACGGCTAAGAGCAACCCCCGTGCCGCTTGGACTTGACGCCGCACCAAGAAACCACGGGCCGCTGCCTGGAGCCGCGCCGCCGCCGCCGCCTCTGCTTGAGCACGGTCGATCTTTCTACTCGCGCGCAACACCTGCGCTTGGCGCCGCCCGAGAAGGCCTCGCGCCGCCGCCTGTAGGCATACAACTGCCGCTTCCTGAAGCCGCCCCGCCGCTTCGGGGTTGCAGATTGCCTGCACCCTCCTGGCGAGCCTGTCGACAAGGACGCGGAGAGCTTTGCTCTGAGCATCAAGATCAGAGGGAGAGCCCATGGACGACCCGAGAGCTTGGGTAAAACCTGGCTCTGATACCAAGTTGTCACGAGCCTTCGGCCGTGGCGGATAATTGCCGGCGAGATTGCCGAATAGCAGGGGATGGGATTGTAGAGAAGCTAGATGAGATAACGGAGAAGCTAGATGAGAAACTAGATTGATTTGTTTGATATTACTTACCTAGATTGATACATCCCCTCTCTTTAAATAGAGGGAGTTCCTTGACCTCTAAGAAAGGACTTAACCCTAATCCTAACCCTAATGGGCCTGCGGAGCCGGCCCATAAGACCCCTGGCTGCCGCCCATGACACTTCCAAAATAGTAATGTTTTTTAGAGAAGCACTACTTGAAATAGCTGGCTGTTGAAACAACACTTACAACAAAATGAGCCCATACTGCGAAGGATAGAATACAAGATCCTAGAGCTCATTACTACTTTCCTGTTCAAATTCCTAGTGGCAAATTCAATGCATCAACAAGACAAAAATGATCCTTAACAAAACTACAGAAGTAACTTAGCAGATATGGTCAAATTTGGTTGCAGTAGCACAATTGTTTTCAGCGACTGAGACACCCTTTCACACCAAATCCCCTTTTAATTTGTTGTGGCTCAGTTAAACTCTTCTTTGTGCATCACATTAGGACAAGAGAAGCAAAAAATGTTGACTTCAATAGTAGTGTCTCTAGCAACTGCCGTGCTCACAAAGATTTGACATGATAATAAAGCAGCATTGAGTGCAATATATTAACTAGCAAAATCCAGAACACGGTCAAAAGTGGATCTTATCGTTTATGGCAGAACCACTTAGCAAAACAAGCTATTGAATAGTGTTAAATCAGTCTCCTTTCCTTTTATTCCCATTTCAGTTGTATCTGAGTATCTCACGTAACAAGGGCCTCAGTAATCCTTTTTTTTTTGTTAAATGTTGCGAATATCAGGCTATAACATTTCGCGGAGGAGTCTATTTTTCCGCTATAGCCCGTTATTCAGTACAACACAGTTGTAGCGACAGGTTGCTAAAATGCTATATTTCCGCTATAGCGCCGCTATAGCCCGATATTTGCAACACTATGTTATCCTCTAACCTGAGGGTATCAACTGTGTGATACCAATAGTGGTTTATCAGTTATGTAGTGAGAAAGCTGACTAATACGGATGGAAAAGGTAGGTCAGCAGAACCCATTTTCCCCATATTTTGAGAAAGGACATCCATTTACTGATCGGTTGCCCTGCCTGCTAAGATGCCTGTAACAAAAGTTAGATTGATGGGCTTACCTGCCTGTCTGACTGGCATCTTGATTCTTGAAAGCAGGATACATATAGTAATCACTTATCAACTTTTTATTGCTAATCAGTGAGATAAAAAATCAGATGGAGATATCAATAAAAGAAATCTCACCACTGAAAAGTGCAATTGCAAATACTACATTGCTCCATCGAACTGATGAGTAATTTCAAATCACTTATCAACAACATATATCAATTACCAATATAAGACCCTTGCACTTAAATAGAGGACAGATTGTGTCAGTTCGAAATGATGCTTTGTAATTTTGTGAAGGCATACACACACAAGCAGATAAAAGGTAGTGAAGTACTGGAGTTTGATAGCACAAATGCAGCAACATGTTATGGATCTTATGCTGGCAAAGCCAAATCATATAGGTAGAAAGTAGGAAAGTCTGAGCCCACGGATCAAAAGTTCTGACAAAATTCATGAGTTGTGGACAGAATCATGAACCATTCATGACCTTTTTTAAGTTTATTTAGATAATAAACATGTGACTGCTTGGAATTAAGAGGATATGCACAGTCAAAGACTTCCTTACAAATCTGAGGATAAAATTTCGTTGACTGAAATGATTTGTTGATAGCTAAGGTCGGATTCAAAGAAAGAGCATGGGAACACTAAGCTGGGCTGGGCACTCCCACAGGATAGCATTTTTGTTACGGTCAAGGACTTGGATCAGCAAGGTGCTCATGGCACAAAGAGCCATCATTGAAGCTACAGATGTGTCCAAGCCACCTGATGCTGCATGACAGGATCCATAGTGATCCTTATCACTAGTTGCCTTCAGGTTCAAGTTTTGATTAGATAAGATTGTTAATAGATTTGGTTAGTTAAGATTTGATAGTGGAGTCCTGGAAGGCCGTAGAATGGCCACCTATGCAATGTGGGAAGGCAAGCAAGAATAAATCAAACATGATTCCCATGTACATCTGTCAAAATTCAAAACCAAATAAACAGCTTTATTTTGCAGTGTTTCGAAGAAAACCATCTTACCACCTTACATAATCCCTATCCCTAACATCTTCTATCCCGAGTCGTCCTGTTGTTAATTTGACCTATACCATATCTACTCTGTATTTTGCCCACTATGTAAGAAACCAAGATTGGAGACGCGTCTCAACAGTCAAAGGAGACGCGTAAAAAACGCGTCTCCAAGCTTGCATCTTTAATGACACGAGATTGGAGACGCGTCTGGGATGGGTCTCCTTTCTTTTCGTCAAAGGAGACGTGTCAGAGTCTCCATTGAGACAGGTCGGAGACGCAACACGTCTGAGACGCGTCTTCTTTGACGAAAAGAAAGGAGATGCGTCTCACATGTGTCTCCAAACTGTTTCTTCAGAGTCTCCATTGAGACAGGTCGGAGACGCGGCATGTCTGAGATGCGTCTCCTTTGACGAAAAGAAAGGAGACGCGTCTCCGAACTGTTTCTTCAGAGTCTTCATTGAGTCAGGTCGGAGACGCGGTCGTATAAAAACGGTCTCCTTTGCGTACAACAAAGAGACGCTTCTTGTTGAGACGCGTCTCCTATGTTTGAATAACAGGAGACCCTTCTTCTTGAAATGTGTCTCCTTTCTTGGACCCAAAGGCGACGCCTTTTATTAAGCCGCGTCTCCTATCCTATGAAAATTCTATGAGCCCAAACTGCGGAGTGATTGTTGTATAGTTTTAGGGTCTTTTTGAAACATTAGGCATTTTTATCGATTATTGCAAAGTGTGGGGACCTTTTTATAAAATTGTGGACGTCAAGCAGATTATCATAAAAGTTTAGGAACTTTTTCGTAAAATTTTATGTTATGCGGGTACAATTTTCGCTAATTAGAAGGATCTTTTTGCTAAGTTGCAGCTGGCCACATGATCCAAACCGTCGACGCGCCTGATCGGACGGCTGGGAGCGGCCCGCGACATGGGCGCGCTCCCTGACCCTCCTTTGACTGCGCTTTCGAAGTATAGAGATTATAACAAAGTTACTTTAATGTAATGTCCTCGGATATGCCTCGCGTAGAGAGAAAAACAAAGTCAAGAGTTGTAAAATGTAAAAAATCAAGACCCTATGAATATATATAGACTCATAAATGTAAAGGGGGGATTCGAGACGGAGGGGGAGCGTTTTTAGAGCTCGCCCGAAGTCAATCTTGTTTATTTTGGTTGCCTTGTTCAGTTTTCATTTCCGTAACATTCATTTTCAGGAATCTGCTGGCTGTACGGTCGATCGAAGTTTACATTTTGGTCCCATGACATTTGGGTGCCTGCATGCGCCTGTCCAACAGTCTACATTGAACGCGCGCTTCGACCTCACAGCGCGCATCCTCTTGACTGTCTGATGTTAATTACAGTCGTGCTTCGAAACGAGAAATTTCAATAACTAAGTCGGTGAGGGTAAGACTTTTCTCACGGTTTTCATTAAAAGAAAAAAGTCTTCTCCCGGTTTAGAAAACCCTCGAACTCTGATTTCACCGGCGAGAGGATTTTTTTTCCAGAGATAAATCCCGGTGATATAAATTTGCGTCCGAGAGAATTCGAACCCACACCGGCGACATGTCCATCTGCAATGCCTACCAACCGAGCTAATGCTTCTTTTTAAGACGTGCAAAGCACGTTTTTCATTAAGAGAGGAGAATGAGTTACAAAGACAGCTTTTAGGAGAAACCTTAAAGCGCCGAGAACAGGACCAGGAGAGGAAAAACAAGGTCAACCGACCGAAAGACACAGAAAAAGAGGAGAGGCAACACCACCACAACAACAAACAAGAGCCAGAAGGCGAAGCCTAGCCTGCACTAAAGGACACCCCGAACACAAGCTCATCACCGGGAGCCAACAAAACAAGCCTATGGAGAACGAAGAAGGATGCCGCGCAGGACGAAGCCACCAAGGTGGGGAGCGACGAGGACGCCGTCATCGCCCGTCTACTCAAGAATGAGCAGACCCAGCCTTCACCGGGCTGACCAAATGGAATTGGGGCCGCCATGACAATGCCTCCATCGAGGAAAGCAACACCGAGGGTGCAGCCATTGTCGGCACGAACAAGGTTCGTGCAGGGCTTTCGCCGGGCCCCAAGACCAACTCCTCGCCGCCGAACTTCAAGACTTGAGCAGCAAGCGCATCGATGGGAAGGCAGCAAGTGACCCGGGGTGACAACAACAGGAAGCACGCGCAGGCTGGCGGACCGCGACCCATGCAGACGACAGAAACGGCGAGCAGACCGAACCAGCGACAAAACAGGACGATGACGAGGTCTGACGGAGGAGCGTAGGCAGCGAAGGTGCGGGAGGCCTCCGGCACCACGGTAGGGGCGGACAGCATCAGCGCAGCAAGGGGGCCGCGGAGCGCCGGTGAAGCGGCGGCACGTCAGAGGTCGGGGAGGAGGGTCGTCGCCGAGCGAGGGCCGCCGAGAGGAGGGCGCCGTCGCAGCCGGGCCGACGGGGGCACACCGACAGGGAGGGAAGGCGCACCCTCAGCCGTCGACGAAGAAGAGGGGGGACCCCAATGTTGCCGCCGGCGAAGAGGAGGAAGGGACGTCATCGTAGTCGTCGCATCGTCGAGGAGAAGCTGCTGCTGTGACGGCCGACGACAGGGTAGCGGCCGCCGGAGAGAGGGGCGGTAGCGGCCCATCGACACAGAGGGCCGGCACGCCTGCCCCTCGCCCTCCACCGTGAAGCCCACGAAGCCGCCAGCGGACGGTCATGCGGCGCCGACGGTGCCGCCCTGCGCCGGGGGGGGGGGGGGGTAGAGCACCGGCCCGGCGACAGCGGCGGCAGCGGGCGGGCCCTAACCTAGATCTAGGGTTGAAGGAGGGGGCCGACGGGGAGAAGGAGGAAGGAGGGGGGGAAGCAGCGCCGGCAGGCCGAGCGGAGCCGGCCGCCGAGGAAAGGGGCCGGCCGGAGGCACCGGGGCACCCCTGGAGGCACCGCCAGCCCCCCTGCCGCGCATGTCGGGGGTCCGGTCCAGGTGCCTCCCCGTCGTCTCGTTACCTCTCACGACGCAATGGAGGCCCCGGGGGGTTCCGCATCGCAGCGCGCGAGCGATGCCGACACCGACGTGTCGTGCCCCGCATCGCTTCGATCCCCTTACCCCGGCCACCCGTCGGACCTCGCCATCCGTCCCCGCGAGGCGGGGCCATCCGGCGAGGGAGGCGGCCCCAGAACCGCGGCGGCCGCAGCTGCAACCGCACCAGAAGCCGCCCAGGAGGAGGAGGCGACGGCGGCAGTCCCGACGGCGGCCACGGCGACAGACACGGCGGCGGCGGCCACGACGCCCCAGCCCAGAACAGGGTCGAGGGATCTTGGGGAGAGAGGGAGGACCGGGGAGGGCAGAGCCGGAGGCCGCTCCGGCGGCGGAGGCGTGGCAAGCCGGAGCCCAGATCTAGGGTTTCTGGGTCGCCGCCCATGGGAGGAGGGGAGAGGAGGGGAGAGAGGGAGACGCCGCGAGGTGGGGCGACGGCACCAGGGAAACGCCGACGCCAGCCGGAGCCGAAGGAGGGGGCGACGGCGAGCACGACCGGTCAGTGTGGTGGTGCTGTAGAGGAGGAGAGGGAGGGAGGGCGGCCGGAAGAGAGGAGAAGGGGGTTGGGCCGCCGCCGGGGGGGGAGGGCTCGGCGGCGGGGAGGGTGCCCCGCGGTGCCCTCGGTCGGGAGGACGACGCGGGTCGGGAGGCTCGCTCTTGTTTCAAGTTTGTGTTGTTGGAGAAAAAGGTGAGTTTGGAGGAGAAAAAAATTTGTGTGAGCAACCGAGCTAATGCTCGTTCTCAAAAGGAGAAATTTCCAGGGACTTGCTCATGTGCCTGGTCAAATTTAGATAGCTACAGGTTCCACTAGAGATGAATGACAAGGAGTACATACCGTTGAGTAGTGTTATTTCATACGCGTACACACCAACTCTTACTCTAGCCTCTAAAATACCCATACCCACATGCAGTTACAAGTACTTGCGCATACCTCGTGAATATTTGTACCCGTCGGGTAACCCACCAGATAGTATACCCGCTATAAACTACTATCAACATTTTTAGATAAAGGATGAAGATCATACGATCTCTACATCCTAACACAACCTGTTTATTACAGAGTTGAACAAAAATTAAGGGAACAACCAAGGTCTAAAAGGAACAAGCACTAAAGCAAACGAAGATTATGCTTCCACCCTCTAACTTGCTCTAAAGTTACTATCTCTAACTTTTTACTCGTCATGAAGAATAAGTCCTTTGCTTGGTTGTTACGCTGCAGCTGCACCCAGAAGCGTAACCAATACGCTCCTCTGAATTAATCTTGATTTTGTCAAAAATAATATCGTTACGACACCTCCAAATGGCCTAGCAAAGAGTAGCTACCCCAACCCAAATCAATTGTTTAATCTTTTTAGGTTGATTAGCAAGCCAATTCCCGAACATATGACTTATGGATCTAGACGGAGTTAGACCGGTAGCAATACTGATTATGCTCCACATCATTCTAGCATAGTGGTAATCTAGGAAGAGATGTTTTATGGTTTCATCTAAATTACAACCACAACACTTCTTACTTCCTTTTCAATTCTTCCTAGCGAGGCTATCTTTAGTTAAAACGACACCTCTTTGAAGGAACCAAAGAAAAATCTTAACTTTAAGAGAAATTTTCAGTTTGCAAATCAATTAAAATCTTAACTTTAAGAAGAATTTTCAGTTTCCAAATCAATTTATGTCGAAAGGACGGTTGAGAACTTAACATATGTAAATAAAAAGATCGAACCGTATAAGAGCCCGTCTTAGTTAAGTTCCAGGTAAAAAAATCTGACCCTTCAACCAAAGCGACATTAGTGATTTGAGCTACTAAATCATGCCATTCGACCGGTTTATTATCTACGAAGATCCTCCTAAAAGAAATATTAAGAGATTGGGTAGACATTATAATACATATCAACATGAATATAATACATGATAAAAAGCACATATCAAGAAATTTGATTAAATCAAAATACAACTGATAAGTTTTAACCAATTAATAATGTAATAGATCATAAAATTATAGTTTGTTACGAATACCAAGTCACCCTTCACTAACAACTTTCAATTTTATGAGTTTATCAAATATATTTCCATACCTGCCTTCTTATCGGGTAAAATCCATCCGGTACTTGGATTTTGGGTACCCAAGATTCCACATTACGTGTTGACTTTCTGCTTCTGTACTGTACAAGCAAAATACCATGACCAATTAGGGCTGGCTATCGAGCCAGGCTCGGCTCGTTATGGCTCAGCTCGTTATAGCTCGGCTCGTTAGATTTCGGCTCGTTTTAGCTCGTTATCTTAGCGAGCTAGAAACCCAGCTCGGCTCGGCTCGTTAAGAAGCTTGAGCTGGCTCGTTAAGCTCGCGAGCTAGCCCGTTAGCGGTTATAAATTCAAAAAATCATTGTTAAGAGGTAAGTATGGAATCAAAATGCAACATATTTACAAGCCAACAAACAATGAAATCAAGTAGTTAACAAGCAATCTAGTAGTCCAAGTTATTGGACTGTGATTTCGAGTTGGACCTATTGGGCCGTTTACTAGCTGCTTGGTGGCTACTACAATCCTGGCTCGTTAGGGCTCGCGAGCAGCTCGCGAGCCAGCTCGAGCTCGGCTCGTTATCATAGCGAGCTAAAACCTGAGCTCAGCTCGTTACAAATTTACTAACGAGCCGAGCCGAGCCGAGCCACTAACGAGCGAGTTCGAGCGAGCTAACGAGCTTTGAGCTTCTCTTCCAGCCCTATGACCAATGATGCTTCTTGTACGGATAAAAATCGAAAATAATCAATTGTCTTCCGATGCTTGTAAACGAGACCTGCATGCATTTCTTTAGCTTTCTCTAATACAATTACACACCTTCCTAGGCTTGTACGGGTTAAAAAAATTAAGACAAGTGGCAGTCAACGCATCGGGAGGTAGATGCCACCCATGTGGCTAGAGGTTTCTTGACCAAGATTGCGACGACTCCAAATTGAAATTAATCCATTTGGAGAACTCACATAAATCTGTATCGGCCGGAGTCACCATGAGTAGATCTCCAAATTTGAAAATGAACAGCAGCTAAGCCCTTGGAATATTTCCCTTTTGAAATATAATCAGCATCATGCTTTAATTAACAACCGATAGACAAGGTTACATAGCGATATACTCCGTAAAGGTTAGGACACAATATGATGCATAAATCAAATGTTAACATGCATAAAGGCAAAGCACCTCATTGACTCCAGTCAACCATGTTAAACGTGAGGAGCAGCTTGATATGGCTGTGCTCAATACTACAAATACTACGCACAAGAAGACTGAGAAGTGCAGCTTGGACATATGAGAGCATGAGAAGCATCCCCCAACCATCTGTTCTCCTGTTAAGACTTCACCATGGCAACTTTCTCCATGATCCTGCCAGTCCTATTGTCACTACTTCCCCTCCACTCGAGTGCTTCACCTCCTGACACTCTACTGCTGGGATCCTCGCTCTCCGTCGACAAGGGTCAAGACGACATCCTGCGCTCGCGGGACGGCACTTTCACCTGCGGTTTGTACAACAACTCAACAAACAAGACTGTCGTCTGGACTGCCAACTGTGACCGACCCGTGCACGCCAGGAGGGCGGCGGTCACCCTGCAGAAGGGTGGTGCGTTGGTTCTCACTGACTACGACGGTGCGGTAGTGTGGCAGGCCAAAGGCGACAACTCAACAGACGTGCAGTATGCTCACCTCCTGGATACCGGGAATCTTGTCATGAAGAACTCCAGCGGTATTGTTGTGTGGCAGAGCTTCGATTCACCAACAGACACCCTGCTCCCCACCCAGCGCATAACAACATCTCCGAAGCTGTTCTCCACCACAGGACTGCATGTCCCAGGTCACTACATATTTCATTTCACAGACTCATCGATATTGTCACTTATATATGACGATGCCGATGTTCATGAAATATATTGGCCAAACCCTGACTATGGAGAGTATCAGAATAACAGGAACCGATATAACAGTACAAGGTTCGGGGGTCTAGATGATACTGGAAATTTCTTTTCGAGTGATTTCTACAACCAGCAAGCACTTGTTGCCTCTGATCAAGGCCATGGCATCAAAAGAAGGCTCACTCTGGATCCTAATGGCAATCTCCAGATCTACAGCTTGGACAGTTCAGATGGGAGATGGTCGGTTTCCTGGATTGCAATGTCTCAGCCCTGCAATATTCATGACTTGTGTGGTCCGAATGGGATCTGCCGCTACTTACCTGCACCTACATGCTCTTGCCCACCTGGTTATGTGATGAGCAACCCTGGGAATTTGAGCCAAAGGCTGCAGGCCAGTAGTGGACATTACCTGTACTGTTGAGCAAATGCAGCCTGTCAAGTTCTTGCGACTTTCAGGCAATGACTTTTGGGGATCTGATCAGCAGCATGTTGACCAAGTATCCTTGCAGGCCTGCAAGAACATATGCAGAAGCGATTGCACTTGCAAAGGCTTTCAGTACCAGCAAGGGTCAGGATCGTGCTATCAAAGTCTTCTCTTTTCAATGGGAAGGCAGCCACGGCGCCTAAAAAGCAATTTCGCACCATGTATCTCAAGCTTCCCGTGAGTCTTAATATTTCACGCATCTCAAGTCCCCAAATTGATGTGCTTGCTTCAAGAGAGTATCATCCGGATTGTAGACAGATGAGCAAAACGCTGATGGAACTATTTCCGGATGTTCACAAGGCAAGCCAGGGGGAAGCGAAATGGCTTTATTTCTATGGGTTTGCAGGTGCAATTTTTGTTCTTGAAGTTTTCTTCATTGCTTCTGCATGGTACTTTGTTTTGAGATGGGAGCTGGGAGCATCTGAGATACAAGCAGTTGAGGAAGGATACAAGGTGATGGCAAGTAATTTCAGAAGATACTGTTATAAAGAGTTGGTTAAGGCTACCAGAAAATTCAAAGATGAGCTAGGAAGAGGAGGCTCAGGAATTGTGAACAAGGGAATCTTGGACGACGGTCGAGCTGTGGCTGTTAAGATGCTGGAAAATATAAGGCACTGTGAGGAGGAGTTTCAAGCTGAGCTGCGCGTAATTGGAAGGATTAACCATATGAATCTAGTAAGAATATGGGGCTTTTGCTCAGAAAGCTCCTACAAGATGTTGGTCACTGAGTATATTGAGAACGGATCATTGGCCAACATCCTATTCAAAGACAACATTTTACTAGAGTGGAAGCAGAGGTTCAATATCGCGTTAGGTATCGCGAAGGGTTTGGCTTACCTTCACCATGAATGCCTCGAGTGGGTAATCCACTGTGACGTGAAACTGGAGAATATCCCGTTGGACCAGAATCTAGAACCTAAAATTGCCGACTTTGGCTTGGCAAAACTTCTCAACAGAGGAGCCTCCAATCACAATGTATCCCGGGTTCGGGGAACTGTAGGTTACATGGCTCCAGAGTAGATCAGCCGCCTGCAGATCACAACAAAGGTTGATGTTTACAGTTATGGAGTTGTGCTTCTTGAGCTAGTTCTCGGACGACAGGTTCTGGACCTGACTGTAGAAGCCAATGAAGAGGTGCATACGGTGCTCAGAGAGCTTGTAGGCATGCTTGCTCAGATGTTGGACAGAGAGCAATCATCTTCTATCAATGAGGTAGTGGATCACAGGCCGAGTGGCCATTTCAACAACACGCAAGTGAGAACACTGATCAGATTGGCTGTCTCCTGCTTGGATGAAGAAAGAAGCAAAAGGCCAACAATGGAATTTGCAGTGTAGACACTCCTTTTAGCTGATGAGTCTTGTAGTATGTGCTAGGCTGATGTTCTATGTATATCTTTATATATGTATGCAGTACTAGACTTTTGTTTGTCTTGCTTGAGTCGTTTGCTTTGTGCTAACAAGTATCGGCCACATATATCTTGGTGTTTTGTGCATCACAGATCTAGCTTATGTACAGCTATTAACTACGAAAAAGAAACCTCTTGTACTGCAATTTCCCTAACTACCTACTCTGGGTCTTTTTTCTACTACATGGACTGCTACAACTTCTTGTTATTGTATAACGAAAGAATAAATTTCCATAGGATCGAACGATCAATATGTACACAAGGTCAAGAAACAGAATAACTTGGTGTCTATTGTCAATAATAGAGATATCCATGGTGATTTGCCAATATGTATCTAGCCAGAGCACAAATGGAGCACCACAAGGTCAAATGTGTCCTATTATTTATGCAAGTATGGATTATGAAGAAATTGAACTTACAGTTCCTTGCAGATTAGGTAGTAAAGTGCTAACTCAAGTTGTATGCCGTTCTCACATTGCTCACATGAAACTGTGCAATGATCCATCAAAATCAAATCACAATCAACTTCAGACAGGAATGACCAATTATCTTGGCAATTATTTCTTGACATATAAATACAGCATAATGAAGAAAAAAATTGACAGGATTCGATGTATGTATAACCTTTGTTATCTTCTGAATTATTACTTAGATGTAATGAACAAAATCACCATTTTTTAATAAACCATCAGACATATGCTTGTTTCTCGATCCAGCTTGTGTATATTACAATTGCACTACAACTGTATAAGTATGTTGTATGCTGTTGTAACCACCAGAGAACTAATGACAAGCTTTTATAATTTCCAACAAACAGCTTGCATATGAAAATGATGACATGACCTGTTGAAAACTACACAAATAACTCTAAAGATGAAAAATGAAAGCAAAGAAATATGAAGTTTCCTCTTGTTTCTCTTAATTTTGTGATGTAAAGTTTTCTCAAATAGCTCATATTTCTACCATCCAGTTTGAACATAATACTTACCAACAGTCCAACACTCTGCCCATTTATGCCAGCATGCTCATACCGGCTAGGACGATTGGACGAACGCCGGGGACTTCCACACGCCAGCCAATTGAGCTCCGCCTGTCACCTCGGGTCGATAGGGCCACAACAACGGCGCCCTTCTTACCATCGCGGAGTGACAACGAGCCAGGTCATTGCCCCCGCGCGCGGCGTAGCGGAGCCCAGGAGGAGGGGAAGCGACGAGGCCGCCAGGCAGGATCGCTGAGGCAATCCGTCGAACATGTTGAGCGCGGACGTGACACGCGCTCGACCCATCCTGCATTGGCTCCCCTCCGGCGTGGCTAGAGCGGGGTTGCTCGGGGCACGCACCTTCGTACTCGATGTCACGGCAGTCTCCTCCGTCGATGTCGCCCTCTCCGAACACACGCATCGACCACCGGCAGGCGCAGGCACGGAGGTGGTTGTCGACCGTCCCCGCTTGGTCCTCCCACCCCACGGAGCGCGAGGCGCTCGTGCTCCTCTTCAGCTGCGCGCGCATGCCGTACATCCCGGGCCGCCAGCACGCGCGCCAGGCCACGATTCGTGTGCCGCAGCGCAATGCTGAGCATGTCAGTGCTGATGGAGGCGAGATCATGACGGCCACCGCGTGCTCTGCATCGCCGTGTGTGTGCCATCGGTGGCACATTGATGCAGGCGAAAACTACACGTTTGGACTACTCCTGGTGATTAGTGACAAGAATAACAGAAAGGAACGGAAACCACACACAGACATGCACAAGAGCGATGACTTCGTATTAATCGATCGTTTAGCTTTTATTACATAATTAGTAGTAGTACTCCCTTTACTCTATCGTAAAACTTCGTAAATCATAAAAATGGGAGTACTACGAAGCCGAGCAAACTGGATTAACTATTTTACTCTCTTCGACTGTTATTCGATGGTATTGTTTGTCTCATGAACGATTGACTCTTCAGTTGTTGTCATCGGCTGCCTTGGGTGTCTTCAGCTTCAAGAATCTTGGGATAGGCAGCTCGCTCGGGTCCGGCGACTTGAGGAACGCCGGCCCAGCGTAGTACACCACCGCCACTGGCTCTGTTGCAGCTTTCTCCTCCTCGGGCTTCGCCTTCTTCTCGTTCCGATCAACCTCCACCGACAACGCTCGGCTCGAGGCCCTCTTCTTGGCCTTGGCGACCTCCTCCCTCCACGACGATCGCCCGACACGCTCAGTAGGCTCCTCAACGCTCGTCTTCGTCTCCTCCTTCCGCTGGGCCTTGTCCTTTGTCCAGTCCTCGCTCAGGGACGCACGGCCCGGAACGCTCGCCGGAGTGGTGGTGCGGACGAGTGGTTGCTTATCTTTGATCCAGCTCTCGCTCGCCGACGCGCGACCAGGATTCTTGTTGCCGGCCCAACAAGTCCATCGCTCGCTCGCACGACCTGCAACAGAAACAACACGACGCGGTATTGGGAGCAACGGCGGCAGAGCAGCCGCGGGGGTCAGCATGCAAGTGGCGGCCATCAGTGACAAACCGCACGCGTGCAGGGAAACAAAAATAGAACAAATGCAAGGGAAATGAACAGAAACGTAGAAATTAGACAGAAAATTGGAAGCTAAAAGTGAGATTAAACTAGACAGGAAAATTAACAGGTGACGAAAACTAACAAGAAGTAAACGTCGCGATAAAAAATAACTAGACGACCAATTTATTTAACGCAAGGTGATGATACTAAAACGGGACCGGATGATAAGAACTACTAGATCAGAGAATAACAGAAAATTAATTTGTAATGTAAACTAGTAGATGAGAAAAAATAACAGATGCGAAAAAGTTAGATAACTTAGCTAGACGGAAGCGCCAACGAAGAGAGGATTAGAAGTTTAGAACTAGAAACGGAAACTAAAACTAGACGAGGAAAGAAACAAAAGGCAGCGGAACGGGAAAAGGAGACGAGCGCGCGAACCGTTACCCTTCGCCGAATCGCCGAAGTCGTCGAATCGCCAGAGCTTTCTGACGCAAAAGAAAACGGCGGCGTTTTGCGAAGGGAGGGAAGGAGGCGTCCGCCCTCCGTACCCCTTGGATTTATACACCTCCGTATCATACGTCGGTTCGTATCAATACGAGTACTAGCCGAGAAAACGGCGTATGCCAGCTCAGCACCCACCCCCGCCGCGGGCCCACCACCGCCTTCGTTCCCCACCCCCATCTTGCCGGAGCCGTCCCCCTCGCCGGCGCAACACCTCCGCCGCCCACCCCACCCTGACCACCTCCCACCCCTAACCGCCCCCACCCTGCCCCATCCCTCGTCGGCCTCCCGGCCACCAGCTGGCTCCGGCAGGCCTCTCCCACAGGCAATCCGCGGCCGCCGCCGACCCACCGCCGGCGGGCAAACCCGCAGCCAGCGGCGTCCTCGCCGTCGCAATGCGTGGCCGCACCGCCGTTTTCCATTCCCCGCCGCTTCTCCGCGCAAGCTCAACTCCGCCGCACAACCACGGCCGGCCTACCCGCCGCCATGCCGACCCCAGCCGCGCATTTCCCGGGTCCGATTATTCGGGTTCCTGCCTCCCTTGGAAGATACGCAAGCCTAGAGGACCAGAGCAGCGAGCAAGGAAGTGGACGGTCGATGTGATGCTTGTCGGCAACCGAGCTGGCGGCCGTTGAAGGTGGCCCTGCTGATGTGGCAATTGTTCAATTCACCTTTTTTTCACTTCAGATGTCCTTTAAATTATCAAAATAGCTACTACTCTCCATATGGAACTGGCGAAACAATGCCTGTGTGGCTCAGTGCCTTTGTGTCGCCAACTCACAGTATCAGTTTATCTGCAGAGAGGGTCAGGGTCAGCACATTTGGAGGTCAAGAATTGGTATATTCAAAATTGGCCGAAGGGCTGTTCAGAAGTGCAATGGCAACCAGGATACCAGATAAAGAAAGATGGTCATAAGTCCTCGAAATGAGCTATGGAACATAGAGAAGTCACACTGTGGAATAATGGGGTGCTTAACTTGAGATTTTTCAGCACATGTTTTCTAATTGAATGGTGTTTCAGTGCCCTGTTATCAGATACTCATTGTCCTATGGTTCCCTTAGGTCATTTCTCTGCGGAAGCCACAGTATCTTTCTCTCTATGCTTGTACAACTGGTAAGGGCCATGATGGAAATCTTGATCTCAGTGATATATTCAAATTCAGTTCAGGAAACTAGTGGCGCTTTTGTACACTGTGCTTTACCTTACCAATGAGCTTGTGCATATTGTTGTTGTGCTAATGCCTTTTTTTGTTAGTTTCAATAATCATGTAAATGTTAGTACGATTCATGAGCCATTAAGATGTCTGCTTATATTGATTCTGTCTAACATATCTATACACTCCTTTGTCTTAAATAATCAGTTTTCATCACAGATAGTCAGATACTATGTTAAGTTAGATGCTATTCTAATTAGTATGGATACTTTTCAATCTACAGTGATATATCTACACCTAAGCTTTGGATTGCAACTTGCACACCCTACAGAATTCTTAAAACTTATACATGTCGCACAACTTTGACTTCCCCCTTTTTGTCTAATAAGATAGTATATTTCTTCCAGCAACATGGCTGTTTTGGTACTAAACATGTATATGTTTTCACTTCCATGCTTTTGTTCTTGCTTGCAGATACTATACTATGCATGGCTCCCTTTTCTCTACAACAGGGAGTCCAAACTTATTCTCAGTGCTATTGTGTAATCACTCATTTACTAGGTGCATTACATCGGCAATTCGCATGGTATGTCCCATTGCTCTTCAAATGGCATAATACTAGATTCTATGTGAAATGTCCAATGGCCTATTTGCTAAGTAAAATTTGCATTATGATCCTATATCTGCGATCATAACTCACAGTGATCTTTGTTTAACCTCTGTGAATCGTATATAAATTTTTTGTTTCAGTTGACTGGACATACATTCAACCAGTCTTTCTCCAGTGTTTCCTTTGGTTTTTACTTCATGTGTCGGCCCTTCATTTCTTCTTCATTGGTTTACACTAAAAACAGTTTACTAAAATGGTCTTGAATAGCAATAGCATAAATAGATTAGTGAAGGGCAAGTGTTTTCCATCCATATCATTATGCTACAATATTTTTTCTGACTAATTGTTTGTTGAGCTCATTCGAAGTGATTGGAAGTTTCTTGTGGTTACTAACACTTACATTTGCTATATGCCTGTATGTGTTTCATACTTTCACTTGCATGTCTCATGTACTAGAACATTTGGTCATGAAATTTTCCCTTCTTTTTTTATTGGTACAAAAGTGAAATGAATAGCACTGGAATTGTTTCAATGCACTTTGTAGTGCTTGTGACAGTCATATTCCTTGTTAATTTATCAAGGTATGTGTTTTGTGCTCCATCAGGAAAGCAAAGGTTACGCGTGTACAGAGGCAGGACCAACCAAAGATAAGGTATAAATAACAAGCTCTTATCCTTGAAAATATTATGCTAGAGCAAAGATATCCCTGTTGAAGGAGATTATAATTTCTTACTCATCCTAGGAAATTTGAATTATATATAACTGAAGCTGCATGAACTTATCAACCATCATTCAGGACATCAGCAATTAATAGAAAAAACAAAATGACCTACATATATGAGGAATATACAGCCATGCAATGAAGTGACCTGATGATTGCATTACAGTAACTCACATCCCTCAAGTGTTTCCACCTGCAGGTAATTTATTACCTACTCCGCAGAACCTTACCTAGCTTATGCTGCAAGAATCATCAGCTAAAAGTAGCTTTTGCACTATAGATTCCATAGTTGGCCTTTTGTTTCTGTCTTCATCCAAGCATGAGACTGACAACCTGATCAGTGTTCTTACCTGCGCATAGTTGAATTGTCCATTCAGCCTGCAATCCACAACCTCGGCAATCGAAGAGGTTTCCTCTCTATCTAACATATCAGCAAGTGTTCCTACAAGCTCCCTGAGAACCTTATGCACCTCTTCATCAGCACCTACAGCCAAGTCAAGAACTCGTTTTCCCAACAGTAGCTCAAGAAGCAGAACCCCGTAGCTATACACATCAACTTTAGCTGTGATCTTAAGGCTGCTGATCCACTCTGGAGCGATGTAACCTATGGTTCCTCGCACTCGTGACACGTTCTGATTAGAGCCACCTCTGTTCAACAGCTTCGCCAACCCAAAGTCAGCAATCTTGGGTTCTAGATTCTGATCCAAGAGTATGTTCTCCGGCTTCACGTCACAGTGTATTACCCACTCAAGACATTCATGGTGAAGGTAAGCCAACCCCTTTGCCACACCTAATGCAATATTAAACCTCTGCCTCCACTCTAGCAGAATGGTTCCATTGAATAGGACATTAGCTAATGATCCATTCTTAATATACTCTGTGACCAACATTCTATGGCAGCTTTCAGAGCAAAACCCCCATATCCTTACAAGATTCATATGATTAATTCTCCCAATTATGCGCAATTCTGCTTGAAACTCCTCCTCACACTGCCTTACATTTTCCAGCATCTTAACAGCCACTTCTCGACTGTCATCCAAAATTCCCTTGTAGACGATACCTGAGCCTCCTCTTCCAAGCTCATCTTTGAAATTTCTGGTTGCCTTCACCAACTCTTTGTAGCTGTATCTTCTGAAATTGGTTATCAGCACCTTGCAGCCTTCCTCAGCAGCTTGTATTTCTGACGCTCCCAATTCCCGTCTCAAAACGAAGCACCATACTGATGCAATGGAGAAAACATCAAGAACAAAAATTGCACCTGCAAATCCATAGAAGTAAACCCATTTTGCTTCCCCCTGACTGGCCTTTTGAACCTCCAGAAATGGTTCCATTGGAGATTTGGTCATCTGTCTACAATCAGGATGGTACTCTCTCTTGAAACAAGCACATTTGTTCGGGCAACGGAGATGCCTGAAATATTAGCACTCATGGGGAGCTTGAGATACATGGTGCGATATGTCTTTCTAGGCGGCGTAAATGCCTTCCCATTGAAAAGGAAAGACTGTGGATAGCATGACCCTGTTCCTTGCTGGTACATAAAGCCTTTGCAGGTGCAATCCTTTCTACATATGTTCTTGCAGGCCTGCAAGGATAACTGGTCCTCATGCCGCTGATCGGATCCCCAAAAGTCAGTGCCTGGAAGTGGGAGGAATTTGACAGGTTGCGCTTGCTCAACATTACAGTTAATGTCTACTAGAGCCCTACAACCTTGGCTCCAATTCCCAGGGTTGCTCATCACATAACCCGGTGGGCAAAAGCACCATTTGGACCACACAAGCCATGAATATTGCAGGGCTGAGACATTGCAATCCAGGAAACCGACCATCTCCCATCTGAACTGTTCAAGCTATAGAGCAGGAGATTGCCATCAGGATCTAGAGTTAGCCTCCTTTTGATGCCAAGACCTTGATCAGAGGCTACAAGTGCTTGCTGGTTGGCGAAATCACTCGAAGAGAAATTTCCGGTATCATCTAGACCCCCGAACCTTGTATTGTTAAACCGATTCCTGTTATTCTGATACTCTCCATTGTCAGGATCTGGCCAATATATTTCATGAACATCAGCATCATCATACACAAGGGACAATATCGATGAGTCTGTGAAATGAAATATGTAGGGACCTGGGACATGCAATCCTGTGGTGGAGACCAGCTTGGTAGTTGCAGTTATGTGCTGGGTGGGAAGCAGGGTGTCTGTTGGTGAATCGAAGCTCTGCCACACAATGCCACTGGAGTTCTTCATGACAAGGTTACCGGTATCCAGGAGCTGAGCATACCTTGCACCTGCTGAGTCGTCGCCTTGGGCTTGCCACACCACCGCACCGTCTTAGTCGGTGAGAACCAAGGCGCCACCGTTCTGCAGGGTGACCGCCGCCCCCCTGGCGTGCACGGGGCGGCCACGGTTGGCAGTCCAAACGACAGTCTTGTTCGCCGCGTTGGTGAGGGTTTTTTTACCGCTTACGGACCGGTAACCGACGGGGAAAAAACCGGACCGGTAAACTGCACAAACCGCTCGGTTTACCGAGATCACTGGTTTTGCTATGTCGGTTTTAACGGTTTACCGGGCGGTTTTTATTACCGGACCGCAGCGGTAAGAGCGGTAACCGCGGTATAAATTGCGGTTACAGTTGGTAAAAAAAACCCTTACCATATGGAGAAGGTGAAGGTGTTGGTGTAGATGCTGTAGAAGCCGCAGGTGAAAATGCCAGCCTTGGAGCGCAGGATGTCGGTTTGGTCCTTCTCCACGGAGAGCGAGGATCCCAGCAGTAGAGTGTCGCGAGGCGCAGCACTCGAGAGGAGGGGAAGCATTGATAATAGGACTGGAAGGATGGCGAAGAAGGTTGCCATGGCTGAAGCTGAACAGATGGTTGGGGTGGGATGAGGAGGCTCTTCTCGGTCTCGTATGTCTAAGTTCCAGTTCTCAATTTTCCTCTATAGGGCGGTGTGATGGTGTCGGTGGGCACGGAGGGTCAGTGTTCAATCATGTCCATATCCAGCTGTTCCTCGGTTGACTGGAGTCAATGAGTACCCTGTCTTTATGTTAACACATATGATTTATGCATTATCCTATGGCCCTGATCATTATATGTCTACGTAACCTTTACTATTTGTTGTTAATTGAAACTGTGCTCCGAACAGTGACTTGCACGGCTTAGCTGCTGATCCTGGTCAAATTCAGACAGCTACTGCTCATGGAGCCTCTGATAGACAATGTGAGTCATCATGCGACTTTTCCAAACGGATTAGTATCATGCAATTTGTTTTGACGGCTATGCCCAAAGAGCTACAGCCATGGTAGCGATTTTTTTTTGTGAAAAGGAGTGTGGAAAATCATACTGATTCACTATTGCTGATGAGTTGCTCCGTCCAATGCCACGGCCCATGGTGTCCGTATTGCAATAGTTAAATTGATCCGATGTGGAAACGTTCATTTTATTTCCTTCACATATTTACTTTGTCTACTTAACTCCCTAGTTACAATTTAGGCTCACTTTAGTCCTCAAACTATTTCATTTAATCCAATTTACCACCTAATTAGATTTCTCTTTTTTCTTCACTTACAAATGAATTTTAATTTCAGATTTTGTCAATCAAATAACATGATGCTCTATGTTAGAAACTATATTAAAAAATTTTCATGATTACTTTTCATACAGTTTTGTATATCTAAGATCAACTCGTACTAAATATTCCTAACCTATAAAATAACCATGAAAATATCTTAATATAATTTTCTAACATAACACATTATGTTTGTATATGTTCTGCATGGATACCGGTCTCTTGTTTTTATGAAAAATATACATAAAATTAATTGTTACATTGGTAAGAATAACAAGTTATTTATTGCAAACATTTTGAGAATTTTGTGATATGATCTATAATTCTCAAGTACATCGATTAAACTAAAATCTGGAGATTTTGGAGGCACAACGGGGAGAGGAGGATTTTGAAAGCATGCTGACAATGGGAGTGGCCCAGCGGAGAGGAAGATGATAAAGTTGCAACGATTTGCAGTTTTATTATATTGTATTAACACCCATTGTGTTAATAATTTTTTTTGCATACTTTGGAATTAAATGGAGAATAATATTGTTCAAGAAAAAGTATGGCTTTATTTCTATGTCCTTACAAATATTTAAATATTTATTACGATGAAAAATTTATGTCCATTCGATACCATTCTCTTGGTATTTGATGAGTTTTCTTCATTTTGACAAGTTCACTATACTGGTATAAAAGTATATTTTATCGTTCGTAGTAATACACGGGGAAAACATACATCAAATGCTTGAGATTTGTTGTTCTCTCAATCACTTTTTTCTGGTCCGTCCGATCTCCCCCCAACAGTCACGATCGCTCCCTTATTCTTTTTCTCTTTTCTCTCAATCACTCCTTTTCTCTTTTCATTTAAATAAATGAAAAGTGGTTGAGGTTTAAAAGAATTTCAGTCACTTTTCTTTCTTTTTCTCTTTTCTCTTTTCTCCCAATCACTCTTTTGCTCTTTTCATTCAAATAAATGAAAAGTGGTTGAGGTTTAAAAGAATTTTAGTCACTTTTCTTTTCAAAAGACACATCAACACAAAAGTGGCTGATTAAAGATGAAAATTCAATCACTTTTCTCTGTAGTACAAAAAAAAAATCACTGTTGGAACCTAGATCTACGGTGGACAAAAAAAGTGACCGAGAGAAACATAAATCTCAAACATTTGACGTCTAGACAAACCCATTTAAATATTTTATCGTTCGTAGGATATTTTATAGTTTTAGAAACTGAATTAAATTTTAAATTTCCCGGAGGCCGCAGTCCACTATATCATATTCGTACGTGTACTACAATACGAGTAGCGGAGTACGGAGTATGCCAGTTCAGCGCCCATCCACAGCGGGCCCACCACCTTCTCCCCGTCGCTCCACACTCTCCAACCCCAAGCCCCTAACCCACGTCTCGCCGGCCCGATTAGGGATGAAAGTAGGGATGAAAACGGATCGGATACGGACGGATACTGCGGATATAGATACAGATAATTTTTCTTTCTCGGACAGAATTCTCGGATCGAACACGGATACAGACAGTATATTTTTTGTCGAATAGTGATATTCATCATATTTGGATCATAGAAATTCAACTTTGAATTTCCGGATACTAATGCGGTACGGATAGTTACGGATATTAAATGTCCGGATTCGAATACGGTCTTACCATTTGAGTGTCTGACCCTTTCGGTCGGTCGGTCGGACGGATAATATCCGTACCACTTTCATCCCTAGATGAAAGTGTGTGGATAATTTTCACATCCGATCCGATTCGAATCCGAATTATACGAATATGGACAAGAGTTTTTAATATTCATGCGGATGTGGATAATCCGAATCCAGTTGTGTACGGATGCGGATTAAGATATGATGTTAGCAACATCCGACAGATATGAATTATCCGATAATTGAATGCGGATAATCCGAAACTTATAATAGGATATCCGACTATTATGACAGTTCAATATGACCCATATACTATGACTTTTACATATAAAAAAAGGGGCAGAATAAAAGGAGCTTTAAGCATCCATATTTAGTTATTTCGTTTGACGTGCTTGCTATACTCTTAAATATAAGTTGAGAACTCATAATAATTTTATTCAAGGTCACAGTGTGAACTGTGAAGTGTCATTCTCGACAGTGAAGATTACTTTCATTATTAGCGAACTATAAAAATTATTTTTCTTATTATGTTACTACTTTACGACTTTGCTTTAAAAATATTGATCACCATTTGAAGTTGAATATAAGCATGTATTATCCGATTATATTACTCTGCTCCGCTCCGACACCGATCCAACTCCGCATCATATCCGATATCCGAAAAAATCCGCATCCGTGTAATATCTGCTCCGCTCCACATCCGACAAAAGAATATAGATGTGGATATGAAAAATGTATTATCCGATCTGCTTTCACCCCTAGGCCCGACGTCCTTCCTCGCTCAGCGCACCACCAGCCGCCACAGGGCCACAGCCACAGCCACCCCCACCCCCCACCCCCCTGGCTTCGGACAGGCCTCTCCCCGCCCCTCCCTACAAGACCAGAGCGGCGAGCGGGCTGATTGGATTCGCGGGGCACGCGGGGGGTTACCCCTTGCCCTGCAGCTCAAGGTGGCCACACTGAAGCGCCTGCAGTCTTCAGCACCGCGCGGAGACGCACGCGCAACTCAGAACCTGCCGGCGCCAGGGACGAACACTGGACTCGGTGATCCACTGAATGATTGCCTTATTAAGTGAGCAAAAGCACGGCGACAAAAGGGAATCCTTCATTCCTGCTGTTGTTTGTTCCTTGTGAAATGAGAACAAACGAGGATGACATGGATCCAGAGCAGTAGTGCTGCACCTTTCCTAAGTTGAAGTTGGCTGACTGATCCTTGCTTTTCCAAGTTCAGTATAGCTACACTACATGATTGCGCATTTGATCGTCTTCTGTTCGCACCCAAAAGTGGTAAGATTCGAGATATGTGAGCCTAAGACTAACTACTAATTTAGTGTTAATTCTTGATATTATACGAGTTTGGTTTGGATATGCATTTACAGGACAAGAGGGTCATCTTGGAAGGTCTGAATATGATTTCATAAAGAGGGCAAAGAAGTATTTGGAAAAGCGCCGATATAATGTCAAATCATGAGTTCAAGTGCACCAAGATGAAGCTTTTACCAAGAGGGTCAAGATGGACATGTAGATTAAGTAATCATGGTCAAAAGTGGTTGATCTGGCCGATATGAGAAGGCTAACTGATCTGATTCAGTTATGGGTCATATAGCCGATTCAGCAGCCCTAACCGGCCTGACCTTTCACCCACACCGGTCAGACCGGTCCAACCAAAGTACTCAAAATGCCAATTGGACTTCACCATTGCATAGATCTTGTCGAGATGATCGAAATGCATATGTGGAACGTCCTGTTCGGAGTCCGGATGAGAAAGTTATGATCCTGGTAAGAACCAGCCCTGCGCCTGACCGGTTTGACTGGTGGGGCCCGACGGTCTGACCGGTGCCCACAGTCAAATCCGAGTTAGAAGTTGTATTTCGACATGAGATTTGTATAGGCTTCGACTCCTACTAGGGCAAGACCTCCCCACCCTATATTTATGAAGGGCCACAGCCGATTGAGGGGAACACAATCGAATCAAATATTACCTTTTACTTTTTATCCTCTCAACACCTTTTCCAACCTTCATGCTTCTCGTCTCTTGATCTCCACAACCAGAGATGGCGTCCCAGGGCCTGTTGGCCGACCTAGGGCGCGTCGGCGACGTCCACACCTTGACGGGGTCCCTCCCGGGCGAGAGCTTCGACGACCTTTACTAGTTTGCTTGTAAACTAGTCGTTCTTCGCCGCGTAAGTGCGTTGGTTATTGCAGGACCGAATAGGCGACCAGAGAGGGAGAGTGAATGGGAGCTGATTAAAAATTCTTCCCGAAAGATGAACTTGGCCTATACCCCGATTGCCACTCCGACCACTCGCACACACCGAAGAAGCTCTAGACTAGGCACACACAAGCATACAAGTCCTAGAGACAAGCCATCGAAGCAAAGAGCGGAAGCACTAGACAAGAATCAAAGTACTTAGCGAAATCTGGAATGGCTAGGCGCGGACCGTCCGGCTGGTACGGGCGGACCGTCCGCAAGGGTGGGGCGGACTGTCCGCACGGCCTGCCCGGACTGTCTGAAAAACACACCAGAACCACCAGAGACGCACCCCGAAAAATCGGACCGTCCGCGAGGGACCCGCGGACTGTTCAACCCTTCACAGACAGTCTGACACTCGAGTACGGACCGTCCGCAAACTTCGTGCAACCACAAACTCCTGAACTAACAGATCAAAGCACATACATGGAAGAACTCGCGATGAACACAACAAACACCAGCGCTATCAGGCCCCTCGCGGACTGTCCGCCAGGCGCGGACAGAAGTAGAAACAGGGCACTTCGCGAAGTCAACCCTCCAAAGCCATCACTAGATCTCCCAAACCAAATGAGCTCTTGAGTCAAGATTTGGGGGAGATGAGAAGCGTCACTAGGTGAAGCTATACACTAAAAATCTCGACCTCTAACTCACTAAACCGACGGGAATCGCGGATCACATGAAAGCACCTCCATGAACTCGGGTTCCTCCAAGAACTCGCAAATCGAAGGGTTTTCCCGGTGTTTGAGGGATCAAGATCATACCTAAAGATGCACAAGACATCCACCTATGATCCCCTCAAAGAAATCCAAGGAAAAACACCCTCAAATCAACGAATCGAGCGAAGAACAAAAGCACCCAAAAATAGCTCCGAAAAAGACACGAAAATCACAAAGAGCTAAGAGAGGGAAGGAATCACAACGCCGAATGCTTCCATACATCCAAAGGTCAGAGTCTATACAAGAATCTAGCATAAGGAAATACTAGGAAAAGAAGCAGTCCAGAGCGAGTTACCCTAGCCATCCTCCTCTACCTTCTATTTATACTTAGTCTTCTGGAGGTGGCCAATGACCCAACTACCCCTAATGCATAAATGTAAGATACACACCCCTCAGGGGTATTTTGGTCCAAGTCAAGCATATTCTCATCGAGCGGACACGCTTCCGCCGCGGACTTGCTTAGCCTCGACATAAGCCCTGCGATCACGCCACGTGTCCCCCGTCTCGAAGCTTCCCGACGCTCCCGGATCACCGTCTCCATCGCTGTAACACCCTAAATTTACTCTTTTGCAATTACTAAAATTTATTAGATTTTATAGAATTTATTTTAAACTTGTTTAAGGTTTTAAGGATTTTTCTAAGGTTTAATGTGATTTATAGGCATTTAAATGTTTTCCAAAATTTAATTAATGGATTATAGGAGTTTATTGTTGCATTCTACATAATTCTTGGGTGTTTGAATTCAAATTTGTGTTGAATTCATTTGTTTGGTGTCTTTTCAAAAATGCAAAGCCTTTTTCTTTCTTCCTCCCTCCTCCTTTTCTCTTTTAGCCCACCTCTAGTTTTAGCCCAGCCTGCAGCAGTTAACAGCCGCGCGGCCTAGCTCGTGTTCCGGCCCTTCAGCATCGGTGCAGCCCAGCACGTCTTACGGCCTAGTTCCGGCCTAGCAAAACCGGCACCGCCTCCAGACGCCGACGAGAGGGCCCCAGCCGTCATCCCCGAGCTCGAGCCGGACCTCCCTCGAACCCGACCGTGCCGCGTGCCTGTGCTGCTCCGTGCTTTCTGTCCATGGGCCCGCACGCCGAGGCCGTCTCCGCCTCCTATAAAGCTTGCGCTGCCCTTCTCCGCCCTAGCTTTTGCTCTAGTTCCGCAAGCACGCACGCCGCCGCTTGAACTCGAACCCTAACCGAGGTCGCCGCCGTCGATCTCCTCGGCCATCTCCCTCCAGTCCGCGAGAAGAAGCACCAGAGGTTCGCAGGAAGGTGAGGAAGCTCCTGGTGAATATCCTGCGCGCTCCCGTGCTCGTCTTCATCTGCGCAAGCTCGCCGGCGCCGTGCAGGACCGTCGCCGTCCGCCATGTTGAGCCACGCGTCGCCGTCGTCATTTCCCCGTCCTTCCCAACCCCCTGGACGTGTTCGCCGTCACCACAGCTACCTCTAGGGCCAAGTCCCATCCCTTTTCGTGGTCAAAAGCTCAAAAACGAGCAACTCCGGCGAGGTCACCACCGCCGGCCGCCGCGCGCCGCTGCCGCTCGCCGTCGCGCTCGGTCAGGGGCGCGTACAGCCGTCCGATCCAAGATCGACGGACCAGATCTAGTCAAACCCCGCAGCGTACCGGTCAACACCGGGTCGAACCCACCGCGCTGCGCCGGTTTTGCTAAAGAGACCCTCGCTTTCCGTAGATTTGCAAGCCGGTCCTTCCACCTGTAAAAATTCTTGCGTATGGGTCCTTTTCTTTACAGTTTAAACCCTGAGCTTTCCAGCTTTTGCGCCCGAGATCCGACCTTGTAGTTTTACGCCTTAGACCCTAGGTTTTTACGCGTAATTATGTTTTAGGCCCTAGTTTCTTGCAGATAAACCCCTAGAAGTTTAGTTTTCTCGCAGATAAGCCCCTGAACCTTGTATAGATCATATCTTTTGCGTTTTAGCTCCGTTTTTAGCGTTCTTTATATCCACAGGTTCGTCTCGATGAGTAGATTAGTTTAGTACAGCTTTTGTTCCTGTTTGCAATGATTGGTGAATTGTTTCTTATTTTTTTGTATGGTTTCTTTGCATGTGAATGTGTGATGCGTAGAGAATGAGCAGTTCATGGAATTTTTCCAGAGTGAAGACTTTGAAGACTCTGAGCAGTTTCCAGATATTGTGGAAGGCAAGTGTCCTTGGTCATTCCAGCTATGTCCTATTTAAACATGCATTTAATCATTGTATTTATTTTATTGCTTTGCATTAATTTTGATGGGTTCCTATTAAGGACGATGACTAGAATCTTTTGACCATTGCCTTGTAACTGGGTTGCTTAATTAATCATGATGGTAGATTTTGCTTAGTTTGCTCAACTAGGATGGTAATGAACAACATGGATACTACTTTTATACTCTATGTTCCTGTATGATAATTTAATTGAAAGACCATATTTATTAATTGGAACATGGAGCGACCACCCAGGACAATAGTGCAACCACAAGGCTATATGGCTCTGGCTTGGTTGAATAATTTGAAACCTTGATGTTGGGGTGACCTTACCTGATAAGGGCAAGGGGGAGCGCCAGTGGGGTATATACTCGCTCTAGTAGGGAGTTGGGCTTTGCTAAGACACGGTACCTACTAGGGGACTTTATACTCTGCAACGACTCGGAACCTTCGCGGGTTGCTTCGCATTGGGGAATCTTTGTAAAGGCCTCATAGCGTCCCTATGCAATCACACCTCGGTAGTGTGGTATGATGCCTGATCAACATCGCGTGGTTGGGTTTAAAGTTTCTAGAACTTTTACACGACTTGTGGTGAAAGTGTACAACCTCTGCAGAGTGTAAAACTAACCGGTTAGCCGTGCTCACGGTCAAGAGCGGCCTGGACCCTCACATGATTAATTTGTGGAAGTTGAAATTAATTTGCTGAATATACTTTATGATGATTATGTTTTATATTAATTGTGGGATGGTATACACTTATACTTTATTAGTAACCAGGTGCTAATAAAATTTTGACCAACTAAAATGCTAAAGTGCTCAAACCCTTTGGCCATCCACATATACAGCCTTGCATGTTTATTATATTATTCTCCCCTTGCTGAGTACGGCATGTGCTCACGCTTGTTTTCATTATTGCAACTACACAACCCGGATTGCTGCTCAGACTTGAAGATTTTCGAGAAGTACTAGGCGTACGTGCCACCAGTCAGCTGCCTGTGGAGTTACCGTCTGAAGATCCGCTGCTGGTTGTTCGCTCTGATGATATGTTTATGAGACATTCAGTCATGTAATGGTTATAATACCCTCTATTACGCTTTGGCACTGTATTTGGTATTCACTGAGTCATTACGTGTGTGTAACTTGATCCTGGCGCACATGTAATTTTAATCATCCGGTTTTGTTTGAAAACTGGGTGTGACAGTCGTGTTAGGCGTTCGGCCTTGGTTTTGAGGCCCAAACCAAGAAACCATTCTCCGATGGTTTTGTGGGCAAACTACCAAATCTCGCGTGCAAGCTTCAGTCTCGAACCGCTACCTTGCACCGGCCCATGCCCATGACTTCAACTTGCTCCTCTTGCACCGCACGGCTCGCACTTGACCCCATCGGCCACCAGGTCCATCGAACCAAGTCTACTTGGATCTCCATCACCCGGAGGCCTCCATGGCATAGTGTTGACGCAAAAATAGGACGTCACCCTTGCGCGCGACACACGTGACTCCCCGGTCTGTAGCGAGGCGTGCCAGCCAATCTGACCTGTTGATTGACAATGGTAAATATTAGGGATCGGGTAGAGAACCGATGGCCTTGCAGCGACACGTGTACCAGCCAAATCGGCCGATACGGGAAAAGCGGGATCGGTCGGCTCGAAAGCGACCGAAGCGCTGGTGCGATCGGCTGGATCGGCCGATCGTGACGTCAGCACTCGAGTAGGTCGGAATCGGCTGTGATGTTGAAAGCCGATAGGATCTAGATCGAGCGGATGATAATGATAATAGCTAAAACTACAAGAATTTGGTACGAAAACTTGTAGATCTAGCTAATATCGGTAAGGGGTGAATAAAGAACTAGATGAAACCTCAGTGATTCGCCCGGAGGTTAAAGCCTAGGGTTATTCGGTAAAACGGTACTCACAAGCTTGTCGGAGATCAGCTGATGCAGCCCGACGAACCCGAAGCACGACGTTGTAGAAAAGAGAAAAACGCAATGGCGAAGTCGCCGAAAAGTAGATGCTGTAAAGGTAGATGCTGTAAAGTAGATGCAGTAAAAGTAAAGGGTTTGCCCGGAGGCGGTTTGTTTGATATTGGTGTGTACAGATTTTCCGACCTCGCAGGGTCGCTATTTATGTCCTGAGGACAACCCGACTCCTAGCCGATTACGGCACTGTTTACTTGTATCTAAAGACAAAAACTACTAGAAATAGAAAAGGACTCTCGGAGGAGTAAAAAACTTCCTAAAACTGACTCTTTGACCCATCGTCAATCGTAGACTGACCCGCCTCTGCCATGCTTTCCTTTTTGGCGTATTTCTTCTAAATACCGCCTCTTCTTTCCTCCATCGGCCGATCTTCTATCTGATCATCGGCTGATCGCTTTAACCAGCTGGTCCACCGTCAGGGTTGAATCCCTTTGACCATCGGCGATCCGTGTTGACCGTCTTTCTCTCCCTTCAATCGGCCGATTGTACTTTGTTTTCATCGGCTATTTCTCCTTATTCCTTTTTGACCTGTTTTTCCAAAAAACGGTGTCAACACATGCCCCCCAATTTCGGAGTAAATCTTTTGCTCTGAAATTTCCTCGAATCTGTTATCTCCCTTGATTCGAAGTCGGCCACAGAATCTCAACAGATCTTCGAGGTCATAAATACAACCGTCCTGGTTCTTTTCTCCCCAAAATCTTGTTGTTCCAGCAGCTCGAGCTTTCAAGCGACGAACCCTAAACTCCAAAGTTCTTGCTAATCCATGGCGTCCTCAAGCTCCACCGGAGGTTCTGGCTCTGCTTCTGCGCCCCCGAAGGCATCTCTTTCTTTAGTTCCCCCGGTATTTCCTTCAATCTTTTGCTTTTATTTGTCTTTAAATACTGCCATCTTTCTTTGCCTGAAGCCCAGATTCATTTATTTCTCCAGGAACTTAGATCCCATCTCACTATCCCTATTGATGATAAACCCGGACTTACTTTCCTTGGACCGATGGGTGATACTGACCCCATAGAGATGATTAACTTTGAAACCAGTCGAATTCCCTTTAAGCACGCTTCCTTAAATCTGGCCGATTGGGATAGTTGTTTCAGGTCTTGGACCGGTTATGTTAAAGGATGGAGAGATTGGTATCTCAGAGTTTCTACGAAGAACAAGGGATCTTGGGAGCAGTATAAAATTAATCAATGCATCACCTTATCCCTATCTGAGATGTTCCGGAATGAATCTGTTCTGATAGCTGCCTCTTACTTTTGGTCTGATGCACTCAATGCTTTTCTGTTTGGCCATGGGCCGATGGCTCCAACCTTGGCCGATGTCCTTGTGTTGACTGTTCTAGATATTTCCTCCCCAGATACCCTTTTTAGCCATCGTAATGACAAACTTTCTCATCAGTTGAAAACCAAGGGCATAGGTGGATGGTCTGGCTATATCGCTGAGCACAAGAAAGAAGGAACCGTGGGTCAGAGGGAACATGTTGCTTTCCTGAACATGTGGCTTGAGAAATTTGTCTTCTGTGGCAAAACTTTTGGCCCTACCGCTAATTACCAGATAGTGGCTGAGCGGTTGGCTGCCGGCAATCATATCCCTCTTGGAAAATATCTTTTAGGTGCAGTTTATCACCTCCTTCATCAAGTAGCAGTCAGCCTGTCAACCAATTCTCCCATAGGTACTCCGGGAGGTCCCTGGTGGTTCATTAACATGTGGCTGAACCTTCATCTCCGAGATAGGTTAGAGCAGAATATTTTTACCAAGACTTTTCCAGGAGATCAACCAGATGGTGTTCCAATTGTAAGGCGTCGATGTATGAATTTTGGAGAAGCTGTCTCTGCCTTCCCAGGACACAAAAGAACCCCTTCTCGCATAGCAGAGCACTTTAGAAGTTTTTACCTCGGCTTCAACTCAAATTCTATCATCTGGTTTGCATATAAAGACGATGAACCCCACTTCGAGACCACATTCAACTTTGATGATATCCATAAGGATGATGAAGACAGGATTGCCTTTGTGGAAATCATCAAACCGGGGCTCCTTCCCTCTTGTGTCTTTGGAAAGGATCAAACAACCACCTATGAATTTTATAACCCCTCAGTGTGTGCACGTCAGCTGGGGTTTGGCCAATTGCCGATTGGCCTTTACTTCTCTGATTTAATCAGACCACGGGAGATTATTCCTAGTGGCACTTGTTATCAGCACCTTTTGGACAGGGTTCCTGACTCTGCTACTATTAATCTTGATTCCTGGAGATTTTCTGGCTTCTCTTCCCCTCTCTTTAATGTTTGGTGGGCAGAATGGTGTGATCACCTTTTCTGCGTCTCTCCGAGAATCTATTGTGAGCAATTGGACCCTGATTATGTGGCGTCGGCTGATGAGGTACTTCTTTCATCTGTTTACTTTACGCATTGCTCGACTATATCCAGATTTGCTATATCCTTCTTTTCCTTTTCAGCCCGAAACTACAGAGCCTCCTGTCGTCAGCAGAAGTAACAAGCCGATTCAATATTGGCCACCAAGACGGGCACCATATATCGGCCATAAAGCTCCTTCGATTTCTTTAATTATGCACGGTCCCAGGATTAATCCTGCTCCAGATAATCTACCTCTGTCAACGCTTAAGAGGAAGGGCGTGACCGATAAGGTTCTTACTCGTAGAACAAAGAAGAGGATTGCCACTAAGGTTGTCAATGTCTCGGACATGGCAGGAGTATTGGCAAGTGCTTTCCAGGTACTGACTTCAGCCTTTTCTCTTCTTTTGTCTGTAACTTTGATTGATCATCCTCCTTTGTGCAGTCTTCGGGATTAATTGGTCAATCAGAACAAGTCACGACTGTTGATCTTGGTCAGGACAAGGTTTTGGGAGAAGCCCCGGTTGATGATGTTGACCAGTCTGGAACCCATCAAAGGGTTGATGCTTCTGCTGACCAACTTCAAAGTTCTCCTACACGGGTTGACCCTCATATTGAAGACCCAATTGAGGTAGGATTCTTATTCATGTTTTTCTCCTATTTTCCCATGTTCAATCCTTTGTCTCTGTTCAGGATGTGGTTGAAGCGCCGATTGAGACCCAAGACAAACCTTTGGATGATTCCCAGCAGAATATCGGCGACCAATCACATCTGCCGATTATTGAAGTCTCTGAGTCGTTATTGACTGAAAACCCAACTGCCCAAACTCGAGCGACGTCTTCTGCTATAGAGGTAAATTCCTTGACACATTTCTCTTTTAGATCCCGTGCTTCTTCTGCATACTTTAACAAACTTGCTTTCTTTTCAGGGTACGTTGGCAATCACCCTTCCAGATGAAGTGAAAGCTAAGCTGATCGAGATGCTGCCATTGCTGAGCCAGGATGTTGGTCAACTTGTGCAAGACGCCGAGCCGATCAGGGTCATCTTCAAACAAATCCAGGGCCAGTTGCCTAGAGACCTTAAGGCGAAGATGCTCTAGGTTGCTTATATCGAGAATCGGCAACTCATAGTGGAGGAAGCTCAAGATCGGCTGACGGAAAGGAGACATCAAGAGCAACTTACTCTAGACAGAGAGAAACTGGACAGCAATATGGCTGATCTTGATAATAGGATTGAACTCCTATCTTCCTCGCGCCCTGATGTTGTCAGTAATATCGATCGTTTGAAGAAACGTCGTGCTGAGTTGATGAAGGAGCTTGATCAGATCGGTCAAGTCTTGACAGCTGAAGAGCAGAAGCTAGCCGATCTCCTAGCCACCATATCCGTTATGCGAGAACAGAGGGACTCTGTTGCATGCCAAGCTCAAGTCCTACGTAGTCGGGAGCAGCCGATTCCTGGTTCGGCCGATGCCGACCGTCAGGAGATAGAAGCAGTTGACCAGCTGCGCCTGGATCTCATCAATGCCATCCATCTCTTGGGCATAGTTGAAACTTTATTTGTAATTTTCTAAACTGTGATTGGCCTTTACTGGCCAACTTCTAACGCTCCGCGTTAATTGTTTTGACCGAACGTTCTACTCGGCCTTTTATAAAATGCTTAGATCCCTTTAGTCATTTGAACTGTTATCTTCTCTTTGCGATGGCTTCTTCTTCTTCCTCTTCCTCTGTGAATCAGGTTGGTTTTCTTTCTTTTCTTCATTCTCATGATCTCTTTCCCTGAAGCTTCTTCTTTTCCCAGTCTCCAAATCGTGATACTGTGGAAAGGATCGTGTCGAATATCAATGCCTTTGGCGCAAATCGGCCAAACCAACCATCTAGACAAGAACGCGGTCTCCGTCTGGTGATCGCTTGACAACGAGAAGAAGCTGGAGGTTCTCGAGGCCAGGAGGACAGCTCTCCTTCAGAAACTAGATCGTGTAGGTGAAGAGATATCCCAAATTAAAGTAGAGCTAGACAAGGCCAAGAGCCTCCTTTGAATTCTGATGTACTACTAGCCGATGCAATCGGCTTTTTATGAATGAGGACCTCCGCTAATTGATTCAATGTATTACTCTCTGATGAATGAATTCCATCCATATTTGTGGGTGCTTCTTTATGACTTGGTTCAACTTCACTGCTATAAAAATTCATCTTCTTTGTGTAGCACTACCACTTTGTATCCGTGAACCAAATCGGCCTTTAGTTAGGAATGAGAGGCATGTTCCTCTGATAGAATCCCCAGGAAAATACAATTATTTCCACTCCTTGACAAGTTTCTTCTTGAAGATCCATCATCTCCTAATGATGCATCAAAGCTTGTCGTTGTTGCTAGAAATGTTTAGAGAGGGGAATCCTGATAGTCTCCTCTTCTGGAGTACAGAGTGGGGCCACACATTGTTATTCAATCCTCCTTCAAAGCCAGTCCTTGAATTTTGGGAAACGTATCACTACATGCCTGCCCACTGTCCAGCTTGGGACTTTCACGGGGAAACTGTTCTTGCTTTGACTGCATCGGATGCTCTTCATTTCCCCTTTTTCAATTCTCTCTTGTAGTTATCTTCTCTGCGTCTTGGGGCTATAAATAGGCAAAAAGCTCGATAGAGGAAACTCACTCTCATCGGCTTTGTCTCAATTAACTCAGATAGGTTATAGGCTCTTGCTGTATGACTGTTCTTTTCCTCCTTCCCTCTTTTATAGCTAGAAGAATTCTTGTGAAGATCTGGCTTTTGGAGGAAGAACACAGGTAGGGTGTCTTGCTACACATTTATCAGAGGAAGAACGCGCCAAAGGAATGGCCATCGGGCTCCTTCCGGCTTAATCTTTTCGTTTCCTCTTCGCGTGTGTCCTTCTCCCATTCATCGATTCAATATCCTCATCACACTGGGAGTTAGGACAGTCCCCTTCTTGTAACCTCTTGAGAACATATGTAACCTGTAGATCTGAGTTGCAATCCAAAGCAGAAGAGATAAACATGTATTTTTTGTTCTGAAGGCGATATATGTATCGGCTATAACCGAATATATTGATTTTGTACATCGGTTTTATATTTTTTGCACTAAAGGCGATTCTTTACAGATATCGGCTATTCTACGATTACATCAGCAATCGGCTGTAGCTCGAAAACTTAATCGGCCAATAGGCATGATAAGACAATCGGCTTGCACAATTATTGACGCACTTGGGCAACCAATCCATCGGCTGCTGTGACTCTGAGCCCAAGCTCCCTTTCGTCTTCAATGAATTGATTCATTAAGCCTCGTCATCAGAGCCGATCGCTTGAACCGGCTTTAGTCCAAAATCGGACACTCTGAGATATTTGGTATCCCAGGCTTTCCCAGATATGCAGCTTACTTGATCATAGGTCCATCCTTGTGCTTCTGTCGCTGCTACTGTCAAGGAGGTTTCTCCTTGCACCACCTCCACTGAATCTCCAATCCATTGGATGATGCATTGATGCATTGTAGATGGTATGCAACAATTGGCATGTATCCAATCCCGACCCAATAGAAGATTATAAGATCCCCTCCCTTTAATGACAAAGAAAGCGGTCGGAAGGGTCTTACTGCCGATGGTGAGCTCCACGCAGATGGCTCCTTGAGCCGGAGAGACATTGCCTTCGAAGTCCACAAACATCATGTCAGTTTGGGTCAAATCTTCATCAGATTTCCCAATCTTGCGCAGCATGGTGTACGGCATTAGGTTGACTGCTGCTCCTCCATCTACGAGCATCCTGGTGACTGGCTTGCCATTGATAAATCCTTTGAGAAACAAGGCCTTCAGGTGTTGTCTCTTCCCATCTTCTGGTTTCTCAAAGATGGCTTGCCTAGGTTCCAGTGTTAGTTGAGCCATGCCAAGTTCTTCATCGGACAGATCCGAATCAATTGGAGCCATGAACTCTTTTGGTAGAAAGACAACCATGTTTATATCAGCTCGGGGTTTGTCATCTTCCTCACCATCGGCCTTAGGCTTTGGGCGCCAAACTTTAGACCGAACCTTCTTCTTGTCCAGCACAAGTCTCTCTGCTTCTTCATGCTGTTCTAGCTGACGTAGGCGCTGGACTCTTCTCTTCTGGGACTTAGTCAAGCCATCTGGACACCACTGTGGATTAGGCTTCTTACGTGTTTGGCTTGACCCTTCATCATCCAATTGCAATGTGCGTCGACGTTCAGGAGCTCGGCACATGATGTCCTCATCAGGGACCAGAGAATCGGCCATCTCTTCTAGCTGATCGTTTGACTCTTCATTGACTCAGCCTCCCAACCGATCATGAATGCTAGCCTTGCCCCCCAGCCGATCGTGGACATTGGCTTTGCACCCCAGCCGATCGTGGACGCTGGCTTTGCCCCCCAGCCGATCGTGAACCGAGATTCGTTGATTGTTGAATCCATGGTGATCCTTGGCTGCAGGTCTTCTGTCATCAAAGCAAACCCTTTTGGATGAGTTGCCATTATTGTAAGCCCCGTTGCACTCTGGACAGTTTCCTGCCGTCGGCAGCTTGATTCCTTCTTCCCAACAGTACGTGAAGAACGGACATCTCCAATGTCCTTCATTACGCCGTGCCCACTCCTCTCTTTCCTTTGCCTTCTCTTGTCGGCGCTGGAACTTCTTGATCAGCATCTGTGATGTGACGGGCTGGCGTGGTTTTGATTCTCCTTCTTCAAGTAGTAACCCTTTTCCTTTGACATCGGCAGCGGTTACTTGTACTTTGGGATCAACGGCTCCTTTATTTTGAGCCGAATCAGATGTCAGCAACTTAACTCGTGACGTGTCTTTGCTAGACACTTCAACTGTGTTAGCTGGGAAGGGGTGCTGATCAATCTTCATCGGCTTTTCAGTTTTGGTAGGAGTTTCAAATTTAAGCCTCCCCTGCTCAATAGCTGATTGGATATGTTGTCTGAAGATCTTGCAATCATTGGTATCGTGCGATGTTGCATTGTGCCACTTGCAATACTTCATCCTCTTTAGCTCTTCTGCAGATGGTATGGTATGGAACTGGGAGGGTTTAATCTGCCCTTGCTGAAGCAACAGATCAAATATGTTATCGGCCTTAGTGATATCAAAGCCGAATTTCTCTGGCTCTTTCTTGCCAAAGGGACAGGACACTGTCTTCTTGCCTTTGACCCACTCTGCGAGCCCTATCATATTGTCCTCATCTTCTGAGTCAGAGTAGTCCACATACGACACCTTCTTCTGAAAGTTCCTTCTAGGCTCATAGGACTTTGCAGTTTCTTGACTCATCCGGCTGACCAATTGGCTGAGGCTTTCAAAGTCATGTGATGCATATTTCTCCCTTAAGGTCGGCAAGAGACCTTGGAAAGCCAACTCAGCTAGTTGCTTGTCTTCCAAGTTCAGACTATAGCACTTATTTCTGACCTCTCTGAATCTTTGAACGAATCCAGCTACTGTTTCATCGTTCCTTTGCTTGAGCCTAGTCAGATTAGTGATCTTCATCTCGTTGATGCCAGAGAAGAAGTAATTATGAAACTGCTGTTCCAGATCGGACCACTTGATGATGGAGTTAGCTGGCAGTGATGTAAACCATGAGAATGCCGGCCCTGACAGAGATGAAGAGAACAACTGTATCCTGAGTGCATCAACATTCCCTGCTTCCCCACATTGGATGATAAACCGAGTGATGTGCTCCATAGTGGATGTTTCATCTTGTCCAGAGGACTTGGTGAAGTCTGGCACTTTGAACCTTGGAGGGAACGGTATCTAATCATGGCCAGAGGGATACGGTGTTCTGTACATGCAGGACTGCTGCTTGGGTTTTATCCCATATTGCTTCGATAGCATCTCCGAGAAGTGGTCGATCAACTCCTGCTTCACATGAGATTTCAACTCTGTAGCCACTTGCTCAATTGCTTGTATCTCAGCTGGAGTTTCTGGAGGTCATTCTTCTAAGATTCTTGTCTTTGGATCTGGAACTGTCCTTGCCTCAGTAGAACCTTGAGTGTCTGAATGACCTGTAATAGGTGCAGCCTGTTCAATCGGCTGACTGGCCGATGGGGCTGGTTGCTGCGTATTCAACTGGTTTGAAATAGCCAATTGATTTAGAAGTGTTTGCAGCAATCGCGCTGAATCCACTTGTGGAAACACTGGCTGCCCTGCTGCTCCTTGGTTGATCGGCTGTTGAGGTGAAGATCTTGTATGAGCCACCGTATTAGCTGGGGTTAAGACAGCCTGCATTGTCGTTGACTGTTGAGGCGGGGCTGTCTGTATGGGCATCCCGAGCGTTGGTTGCTGTAGCGGAGCAGTTGGTATGGGCATCCCGAGTATCGGCTGCTGAGCCGATCTCTGAGGTGGAGTAGGATTTGGCCTCTGAGGTGGAATAGGAGGTCTTTTCTCTGTCGGTATGACCATGTGAGCATGAGCTGGACTGATCTTGACTCTTTCGAAGTTCTTGCTCCCATGATTAAAGTAGACAAACACCACTCCTTCCCCATTCATGTGCACAGTCCCTGGAGTACCTCCAAATGTAGCTTGGTAAGACTGTGGGTATTTTACTTCTGGGACTTCCTCAGGCACAGGCTCAAAGAAATTTGAGATGTTAGTCTCAAAGTGATCACGAGGTAAGTCCCATCCTGCAAGCTTCCCATCTGAATCTCTCATAGCAGGATATTTTTGCTGATTCTGTATTGGAAGCACCTGATCCTGGACGTTAGACTGCACTGGTGATGTGACGGCAGGATCTTTAGCTTTACCATTGCCGATTCGATTCTGAATCGGCTGAGAGTTCGATGAAGCACTGGTGGCAGCTTGTGGAGATGGTGTAGCTTTTGCTGTTGGATCATCAATCGGCGGGTTGGCCGATTGGTTTTGCTGGAACACAGGAGGAGTACGCCTTGGTTGAAAGTATGCAGGTCCCAGATATCCTGCCACTGCTCCTTGCTTGAGTGCATCAATTATGGCATTCTGAATAGTATTTGCGAATACCTTGGATTGATCAATCATTGTTTGATGCATGGCTTTGGTCATCATGTCTTGAAGCCCTTCAGGATCGGCTGAAAAGGTGACTTGTTTAGGCGTTGGCAGCGAATTCTTCTTGAAGACTCCACTTTTAGTCTGACCGTATGATGCCAGACAAAGCTCTTCATAATGCTTCATGTGAGCCTCTAACTCAGCTTTGTCTGAATCTTTCAGCTGATCCTTGGTGATTGGTTGGACGTTGTCCGGATCGACTTCATGAGGACCAGTCTTCGTAGGCTTCGTCATTGTTGACTTTTTTCGTGTCCCACTGGGCGTGTCAAAAGTGTGTTGACGCAAAAATAGGATGTCACCCTTGTGCGCGACACACGTGACTCCCCGGTCTGTAGCGAGGCATGCCAGCCAATCTGACCTGTTGATTGACAATGGAAAATATTAGGGATCGGCTAGAGAACCGATGGCCTTGCAGCGACACGTGTACCAGCCAAATCGGCTGATACGGGAAAAGCGGGATCGGCCGGCTCGAAAGCGACCGAAGCGCGGGTGCGATCGGCTGGATCGGCCGATCGTGACGTCAGCACTCGAGTAGGTCGGAATCGGCTGTGATGTTGAAAGCCGATAGGATCTAGATCGAGCGGATGATAATGATAATAGCTAAAACTACAAGAATTTGGTACGAAAACTTGTAGATCTAGCTAATATCGGTAAGGGGTGAATAAAGAACTAGACGAAACCTCAGCGATGCGCCCGGAGGTTAAAGCCTAGGGTTATTCGGTAAAACGGTACTCACAAGCTTGTCGGAGATCAGCTGATGCAGCCCGACGAACCCGAAGCACGGCGTTGTAGAAAAGAGAAAAACGCAATGGCGAAGTCGCCGAAAAGTAGATGCTGTAAAGGTAGATGCTGTAAAGTAGATACAGTAAAAGTAAAGGGTTTGCCCGGAGGCGGTTTGTTTGATATTGGTGTGTATAGATTTTCCGACCTCGCAGGGTCGCTATTTATGTCCTGAGGACAACCCGACTCCTAGCCGATTACGGCACTGTTTACTTGTATCTAAAGACAAAAACTACTAGAAATAGAAAATGACTCTCGCAGGAGTCAAAAACTTCCTAACACTGACTCTTTGACCCATCGTCAATCGTAGACTGACCCGGCTCCGCCATGCTTTCCTTTTTGGCGTATTTCTTCTAAATACCGCCTCTTCTTTCCTCCATCGGCCGACCTTCTATCTGATCATCGGCTGATCGCTTTAACCGGCTGGTCCACCGTTAGGGTTGAATCCCTTTGACCATCGGCGATCCGTGTTGACCGTCTTTCTCTCCCTTCAATCGGCCGATTGTACTTTGTTTTCATCGGCTATTTCTCCTTATTCCTTTTTGACCCGTTTTTCCAAAAAATGGTGTCAACACATAGGCCTTTCGCGCTTGTTCTTCACCTGCACCAACACGAGTCAAGCCGCAACCTGTACCTGCACACTGAGCCAAGCATCAGTCCACACAATGTTGTCAATCACTCATCACTGAGGAGTGACCCACCACTGTTCTTCGGACGCTCCTGGTCCTCAATCTCCCCCTTGATGAGTGCATTGACAACACCCATAGTAACCAACACAGAGAAAAAGGAAAAGAAAACAACCACGAACACAAACCTTCAACAAGTGATCCAAAGCCAAAGAACAAGCGAAAAACAAGATCACTCGCCAGACTAAGTCTCGGCCCCCTAAGGCAAGGGCAATGGCTCAACACAGCCGAGACAAACAAAGCTCACCACAAAGAGCACACCACAAAGCACAAAACTCAAGCAAACCAAAGGAGGTCCCCCTGCACATATGCAAACTCCCCCTGAGCAAATGCAATCTTTGCTCAAATTTTCTCCCCACATGCAAAACTTACCATTTTTCTCCACTAATTTCTCCCCCTTGTTGACAATGCATGAATCAAGCTACCATGAAAGGTGCACAAATGCATGTCAATTGTCAAGGCATATACAAGCTACTAAGCTTCTCAGATATACAAAGAGCACAACAAAATGCTACAAATGAGACGTAAAGAAAGCAAAGTAGACATGGTGTAGTTAGCGCATTGCTATCAAGAAAGTAGAGACATAGATACATGTGACATGGCCAAAAGCATTTTAAGCAAATTTTCACAAGGAATTCATCTCATGAGCAAAGCCATATCCATAGTCAATTTGAGCAAAAATGAACTAGATCACACAAAGCTCATTCAAGGTCACAAGTTCTCATCACAAGATCATAGCAAACACCCATAAGCTACTATATGTCATGTCAAAGCCACCGAGCCATGTGTCTACTTCTTAAAATGAGACTTCTCATGGTAGACATCATGCAACGGTTTAGCACCCAAGATATGTACATAAAAGCATAAAGACATGATTATGAGCATATTTTCCAAGCATAAGGCAACTCATAGACCAAATTCATTTTCAAATTTAAGCATGGTACATGAAATGCCTTTGAGGCAAAAAGAAGCTTATGCTCCTCCACAAGTGAACATATGGGCTAAACATTCACCATGACAAATGAGTCTTTGACCCCAAGGGAAAAGAGCATGATACTCAAGCACAAGCTAAGCATGATATAGGAATTTGAGCACAAATAGAGTATGAAAAAGAATCTACTCATGAGTGAAGCATTTTAGCATTTTCACAAAAAGGAAGCTATCCCATCATGAACATATGACAATATAATCAAGAGCGTAGCATTCACATCACCATTCCCAAAGCATACACATATCTCACATATAGCACATCATAGTGATCAAAGTATATAATAGAAGCTCATCCTAACAAGTATGATACAAAGATGGTTATCCTACCATGTTTTGGTACAAAATGAAAATGCATGCATGGAATGCAACAAATGATACATATATCACATATATACATGAGAAGCTCCAAGAACCAGCTAAAAAGGGAAACACACTCCAAGTTCACCTCGCAAGCGTGTGAAGGTAACTTGGTCAAGTGGTTTAGTGAATATGTCGGCTAGCTGATCTTGGGTAGGTACATAGGACAAGGAAATGTTCCCTTTCTCAACATTGTCCCTCAAAAAAAATATCTCACTTTGATGTGTTTAGTCTTGGAGTGAAGGACTAGGTTTTTGGCTACACTTATGGCACTGGTGCTGTCACAAAAGAGTGGAACCTGGGAGCACTCCTCACCAAAATCGCTCATAGTGTAGGTCATCCATAGGAGCTGGGAACAACAACTGGTTGCAGAAACATACTCGGCCTCTGTAGTGGACTGGGCTACACTGGATTGCTTGCAAGACGACCAAGAGACCAAGGAAGAACCTATAGGATCGATGGCCTATAGAAGGGGGGGGGTTGAATATGGGCCTTCTTCAAATTTCTAGAACAAGGAACAAACCTTAGCCTAGATCTCTAGTGTTGCCCATCTAAAAAGGTTTCTTCCTACCAACTAAGCACACTAACAACAATGTTCCTTAGCAAGAATCACACTAACATGTGAAAGCCACCCTAGTGAAGATATGCAACAAGCAAAGCAAACTAGAGGGAACAAAAGCAAAGGAACTTAAGAGCTGGAAGTAAATGCGGAATTAAGTGCAAGGAGGTAGAAAGAGAGGACACGAGACAACCAAATTTTTTCCGTGGTATCGAGAAGTTGACGCTTCTCCCTAATCCACATTGGAGCACTCACTAAGAGTTTTGCTCCCCCTCAAGCCACTTAGACTTGAGTGCTCACTAAGAGTACCCGTTCTCCATCTCTGGAATGGTGGGTCTCAATCCATTTACACCAAGAACTTCCCGGGGCTCCCACAATCTCCAAGAGCTCACCAAGAACCCCAAATCACCGAGACCGTCTAGGAGCCGTCAAACTCCAAGAGTAACAAGCTCACAACCTTTCACTTGACCAATGCACTCAGCTATGGCAATGAAAGCTCCTTGAAACTCTTGATCACCAAGAAAGAATCCCTCTTGGCTAGGAAGATGAAGTCCAAATGATCAAATCACTAACTCTCCTTCTCCTTGGCTGCTGTGGTTCTTCAGAGTGGCAAAGGCAGCTCAAGAGACGCAGGGGGGGTCCAATTTATAGGCCTAGCAAGGGCGGCTAGCCGTTACAAAAGTCCTCTGAAAAGTAGTTCCGTCAGATGAACCGACGGTTCCCCTTGCGACAGCGTCGGTTCATCTGGTCACCCTGTGTCTCGAATTATAGCCGTTGAACACGAACGCTGTACCACTTCATCCGACACTCACACCGTTGTAGCGTCGGTTTATCCGGTGCTGAAGCCACCTTACTCAAAACGTCTCTGCGTAGAATAAACAGGGTCGCCGGATGAACCGCTGATGGTGTCCATGTGCGTCGGTTCATCCGGTGCTGAAGCAGGTTCACTCGGTGCGTCTCTGTTAGAAATATATGCATGCGCCGGATGAACCGCTGCCTCGACCGTCGCTTCATCCGGTGCTGAAGGCCTTGACTTGATTTGTCACTGTTACCAAACCCTAGGTCATCGGATGAACCGATGCATCTGCTGATACACCATCGGTTCATCCGGTGCTATTGAATTCTGCTAAGTCTTTCACATCAATTATCCGGTGCAACTAAATTTGATAGCGTCGGATAATCCGGCGCGCCCTTTTCAGTTTCAACTCATCCAATTCAATCTCCTTTGAGTTTTTCTTCAAGTCTTTTGCTTCCAAAGTGTTTCCATGAGTGTCTTGAGCTGTTTAGTGACCAAGGAACTTAAGAGTGCATAATTATGGCATAGCATTTGGCATGGTCAAGCTACTCAAGTGTGAACCCCTCTTTATAGTACGGTCAAACACTACAAACTAGCAAATCCAAGTGTCCTTCATCTCCTTGTGACACTTGGAACTAGAAATGTCCTTAGCCTTGTAGCCTTTGTCCATTGATCATCCATTAATTCAAATTGAGGGGTCTCTTTTCATTAATTACTTATGACAATAACCCAAAGATAAATCCGCTACAAACAAAGGTTAGTCACAAGTATATGGTTGTCATTTATCACCGAAACACACCCTTACCAAAGGTGCGGTGGGGCCTTGATGCTTACAATCTCCCCCTTTTTGGTGATAGATGACAACACAAGTAGAGATACACGAAAATTTGAAATTAAAGCATATACTCAACAACTAATGCATGAAAGAGATAAGCACAAGCACACATGCATTAATTAAACAAACACACAAGCATGAGTAGACATGTAAACCAACAACATACACAAGATCCAAATACATGTCTCATCATGAACTCCATAAAACATACAAGGGGCACAAAAGCTCTCAAAACAAACTCCCAAGCTCCCCCTATCTCTACTCCCCTATCTATCTCCCCCTTTGGCAACAAGCACCAAAAAGGGTCCTAATCCTGCTGAGGTGGAGGAGAAGCTGGCGGCGTCGAGGTAACAACCACAGAAGGTGCGACGTGGTACTCAGAGGTGTCACCGTCGTCGGACTCGAACCTGGACAGCTCTGAAGATCGGACCGACGAAGATCGGACAGGTGAAGTGATACGAGCTGTGTCGGTGCCGGTAGAGGTAGGAAGTGCTTGAGTGCTCACAGCTGCCATCTCGGACTCGATCTGCTGAGTGATAGAGCGAAGTGTGATATCCTCCTGATCGAGTCGCTCTGCCTGAGGAGAAGCCATGGAAGGCATGGGCGAGGTGAATCCCAGATAAGGTCGTGACGGTGTCTCGAAGATTAGTGGTCATGTCGGGAAAGGAGACATCAGCTGGGTCGATGGTGTCTGAGAAAACTGTCCTGCCCTGAGCTGCTCAAGTATTGTCGTCGTCTGTGGAGTCGCGAGCTTCTGAGTAGTGAACGTCCCGAACGAAAGGAGTGGTGAAGCTGAGATCGAGACCGTCGAGATCGGGAGGCTCACCAAGCTGACAGGAGGTACTGAAATAGCTGGCTCAGGCTGAAGGAGCTGCTGGGTCGGGAGAGACGGAAGCTGAAGCCTCGTGTGCTGGAAGAGCTGACCCAAACAGGTGGACATGAACGAGAACATCTGGGTAGTCATCATCTGGTGCTGCTGTAGCTGCTGCCTCTGAGCCTCCTGCTGCTGCTCGAACTGCAACCTTTGTGCCTCCTGCTACTGACGTATACCATCTAGTATAATCTGCTGAGCCTCCTCCTGTCTCTGGAACTGCGCCTGCATCTCGCGCTGAATCTCCATCGTGGCCTTCGACTGGTCGGCCAAAGACTGGATCACTGAAGCTAAGGCATCGGGCTGAGTGACCTGAGAAGTTGAGATAGGTGGAATCGGCGACTCAGCCTCTCTCTGTCCAGGCAAACTAGAGCCCCCTGCCTCGTCGTCGTGAGGATGTCGAGCACGAAAGACGTGCTGTGTCTCGGGCTCAAAGTCCTCATCTTCGCTCGAGTCCTCCTCTGTGTCAGTGGCGAGGTACGCGAGCAGAGGCCCCTCAGCTAGAGCAAGTAGCTCGTCATGTCGAGCGGCCTCGTCCATCACTGCCTCAGCTGCAGCACGAGCCTGGAGGTCCTCTACTGCTCGTCTCCGTCCCCTGGGTCCCTGCCTCCTGTCCCCTGGCATCGGCGTCTGATATGTCTTGAACACGTACCGAGAGCGCTCCAAGACAGAGATATATCTCTGAGACTCCAACCGCGAGAGTATCCAACTGATCCAGTGGGCAAAAGGAAACTACCGTGTCATCCCCATCCCATCCATAATAGCATCCTCAATCTCGCTAAGCAGGATATCCACGATATCGAACGTCCATTGAGTCATGATATAGAGAAGTAGCCACTGCTGGACTCCGGTGATCGACTCTGCATTCCCCATCTAGAAAAGAAGGGACCTCCTGAGTGCAAAATGGACCACGTAGGCCTCACACGTCAGCCTCTCAGGAGTCCGAGGGGTGCAGGGGAGGAAAGGCTGCTGAAACAAGAAGCTGATCTCCTCGTGTGGAGGTACTATAGGAGAGTGAGCACGACGAGGAGCCTCAACGTCGGGGTAGGCCAGGTAGTGTATCGAAGTGTCGTCGACCTGAACCCCGAGGAACTCTGCTATCCCCTCTCGAGTGAGTCTGTACTGCTGCCCCATGAACATAAACTTGATCGAGAGCCGGGCATCCTCAACGTAGACCGTGGAGTAGAACACTCTGACCCACTCTAGCACGTATCGCGGCCTTTCACTGACCAGAGATGCAAGTCCTGGTAAGTAGTCGAAGTGTGGGAGTATCGGGACTCCAGCTGCCGCTGCTCGAAGTGCTGTCCACTGAAGCATCCTATGCTGACTCAACTGTGATCCCTTCCTGACATAGGAGGCATGGAAGCTCTCCTGAAGAATAGTCCAGAAGCGGGGGTCACAGTTCTCTCTCTGAGGAGGGAACCACTCGTCCTCTGCCACAAGCCTCAACTTCCGGATCTTCGGGCCAGAAAGGCTCCTGAGATCACGGAGATAGACCCCGAAGGCCTCTGCACGCTGTGCTCCAATACAAATCTCAGGACCCTCTCTCGACTGATCCTCCTGATCCTGCTCCACGTGCTGCTCTGCTGCTGTCCTCCTCTGCCTCAGAGTCGGCTGAGCCTGAGTGTGTCCACCACGAGTCCAAGGACCGGTACGTGGTGCAGAGGAAGGTGACTGAGTCTCTGTCTCTGTCTATCGGGTATTGGTACAGCCTGAACGCCGTAACACCTACTGCTCATGGGGCTGCTCCCCCAGACCCTGTGCACTGCTGCCAATCCATATACCCCTCTGTGGCTGTCCCTCGGTGTCAGGCACTTGGAGCACACGCTCCCACTCCTTATCCTGTCTACTCTTCTTCTTCTTCGGCTCAACAACGGCCTTGCCCTTCCTCTTGTCGCCTGCCATCTGTCCAACGGCCTTGCCCTTCCTCTTGTCGCCTGCCATCTGTCAGATAAAAAGGTGGAAGATTATAGAATGGCGAGCTAAGAGTATATAAAAGAGAATAAATAACTAAAGAGGGGGTCCTTAAGCAAAGCACATGAATAGATAGAGCCTAAGCATGGAGTCTAGGAGATAAACATGGCACAAGATAAGGAAGGTGAATCTATGACTATCCTTGTGTGCACAAGATGTGTGTGAGTGAGTGCTAGAACAGAATTATGAGCTACTGTGAGAGAAGAGTGCATAAAATCAGCAGGAACATTAACTCATATACACGAAAAACATGAAAGAGAGCATGGCATGATCAACATGAGCAGGATATGTGATTGGGAACAAGAACATGAGCTACTGTAAGCATGAACAGTGCGAAACAGTGCTAGAACAGGGCAAAAACAGTAACACCAGAGCTCAAAGAGATGAGATTTTAGCAATTTTTTCATCAATTGGAGCAGGATGTGTGAACACTGAGCAAGATAGATGTAAACTAATAAACATAGCTCAGATTAAGTCCTTAAACCACAGAAACTCCAACTGAATCCCAACAGAGAATGAACAGAGGCGGGGGAATCAATGGCGGTGCTCACCCCTGCAGAGAAGAGGCCGGCGAGATGCTGCAGGGAAGGTTGGAGATGTCCTCCGCACGCCTGGGAAGGTCGCCGGCGAGCTGCGGCGGCGCCGGCCGGGCCGGAGACGGCGACGGCGGTGCAAACCCTAGCTTAGGGTTCCGCGGTGGCTCAAGCGATTTGGCGCGGGTTGAGCGGCTGTGCGGCGGTGGAGCAGGCCAGCGGCGATCTAGGAAGACCGGCGGAGGAGCACGGGCGGCTGTGGGAGGCTGCGATGGCCGGAGGCGGTCGAGACGGCGGCGTACGGTCGCGACCAGATGCGGTTTGAAATGGGGAGTAAACGGACAGGAAGGATATGACATGTGGGGCCATGCTGCAGAGAAGCGCCAGATGAACCGACGGTGAAGAGAAAGGCAACGTCAGTCGAACAGTCGGACGATATGGGTAGATCTGAGAAACGCATCACCGGATGATCCGATGGCATGATTTTTAGATTCGTCGGATGAACACTGCGCGGGTTTGAATTTGCCCCAGATTTTAGTAGCACCGGATGAACCGCTGCAACCACAGAGGTGAGCGTCGGTTCATCCGACGATAGCTAACAGAGGCGCACTGAGCAAAATTCAAATTGACCCGGCCACCGGATGAATCGACGCTGGAACCTACTTAGCAGCGGTTTATCTGGTGAAGATAGAAACAGAATGTTGAACTAATGCTCATTTTTGATCCGACAAATGCCACACACAAGCCAACACAAACACATTTTGGATCAATCCTGAGTGACAACCTCACCCCTCAAGCACTCCTTTGCAAAATAGAAGTATATACACCATAGATTCCCTACAAGGGATAGACCTTATAAGTTTTTAGAAAAATAGGCGAATAAGATCCAAAAAAGGGAATGTATGAGTCATTGCCTTTGAACTTAGAGATAGAAACTTTAAGCTCGTTAGTACATAACTCAATAGGCATTAAGCACCATCATTTGTCTTAGCACACTTTTGGAGATGTTGATTTGCATTGAACGCTAAGCAACTTTCTCATAGTGTGATTTTCCTTTGTGACACCTCTCACGCAATGCTTGCAAGAACAAATGCATGAAATTAAACATGAATGCATACTATATGACAAGAAAGGATGTAAAGCGGAAAGATAAACTATCTTGCCAAGTTTGAACCCTTGTTAAGCTTACTCATGGTGAGCCTTTCAACATGCCTTGAGCGAAACTTTGGAACCACCGGCTCAAGCAAGACCCATACTCACCACTATCTTAACAAGGTTAGACAAGCCCCTAGATCATGTACATATGCAAATGCAAACTATATGACAAGCATCACATGATGTTAGACGCATCAAGCACATTTAATTCATCAAGAGGCTTAGTGAATATATCCGCCAATTGTTCCTCAGAGCGAACACCACAAAGGAGAATATCACCTTTAGCCACATGGTCTCTCAAGAAGTGATGGCGGATATCAATGTGCTTGGTGTGCGAGTGTTGAACCAGGTTGTTAGCAATTTTTACGGCACTTTCATTGTCACAAAGGAGAGGAACCCTATCTAGAACCACACCATAATCCAAGAGGCTTTGCTTCATATAGAGGATTTGAGCACAACAAGCCCTGACGGAAATGTATTCCGCCTCCGCGGTGGATAAGGCCACGGAGTTTTGCTTCTTAGAGGACCAAGCAACCAAAGATCGACCTAGCAAATGGCACCCACCCGAAGTGCTCTTACGGTCTACTCGACATCCGGCAAAATTCGAATCCGAATAACCCAAGAGCTCAAAACAAGCTCCATGGGGGTACCACAAGCCAATGCTAGGTGTGTATTTTAAGTATCTAAGGATCCTTTTCAAAGCACTTAGGTGAGATTCTTTAGGGTTGGCTTGAAACCGAGCACACATGCAAACACTAAACATGATATCGGGCCTAGATGCGGTAAGATAAAGAAGGGAGCCGATCATAGAACGGTAAAGGTTTTGGTCAACCGGTTTACCTCCCTTATCTAAGTCGAGATGTCCATTGGTAGGCATTGGTGTCTTGATTGGCTTGCAATCATCCATCTTGAACTTCTTGAGAATATCATTGGTGTACTTTTCTTGATGGATGAAGGTCCCTTACTTCAATTGCTTGATTTGAAACCCAAGGAAGAAGTTGAGCTCCCCAATCATAGACATCTCGAATTCCTTAGTCATGAGATCACTAAAGTCCTTGCACACTTTAAGATTGGTAGAGCCAAAGATAATATCATCAACATAGATTTGACAAATGAAGAGCTCTCCGTTGAGGATCTTGGTCAATAGAGTATTGTCCACTCTTCCAATCTTGAAGCCTTCCTTGATGAGAAAGTCCCGGAGCCTCTCATACCATGCCCTAGGAGCTTGCTTGAGTCCATACAAAGCCTTGATCAACCTATAGACATGGTTAGTATGTGTGGTATCTTCAAAACTGAGAGGTTGCTCAACATAGACTTCTTCATTGATGAAGCCATTTAAGAAGGCACTCTTGACATCCATTTGGAACAATTTCATTTTGTGACAAGATGCATAAGCAAGAAGGATACGGATTGCTTCAAGACGTGCAACCGGAGCAAAAGTCTCTCCATAGTCCAAGCCTTCCACTTGCGAGTAGCCCTTGGCGACAAGTCTTGCCTTGTTCTTCACCACGACTCCATGTTCATCTTGCTTGTTTCGGTAGACCCACTTGGTGCCAATCACGTTCTTGTTCTTGGGGCGCTCTACTAGGACCCAAACTTCATTTCTTGTGAAGTTGTTGAGCTCTTCTTGCATAGCCAAGATCCAATCCGGGTCCTCAAGAGCTTCCTCTATAGTAGTGGGTTCTACAAAAGAAACAAACGCATGATGTTTGCAAAACGAAGCATATTGTTTACGGCGAGTACGTGTACCACCCTTGGGATCACCCAAGACAAGATCGATGGGGTGGTTTGATGAAGTCCTTATACGCCTTTCAAGTGTGGTTGGATCGTCTTGAGGTTGCACTACTTCCGATTCTTCTTCTCCTTGATCTTGGGTGTCTTGTGATGTAGGAGGTGGTCCATTTGAGGAAGATGGGCTTTCTTGTCTTGTGCGCCTTTGATGGTCATCATTATCATCATCGGAATAGGATGAGTCTTCATGAGAAGTAGAAGGTGCATTATCATCCTCTTTGGGCTTGATGTCCCCAATAGCCATCTTCTTCATTGCTTCTCGTAGAGGTTCTTTTTCTACATCATCACAACAATAGCCATCTTCTTGGGAGCCATTAGATTCATCAAACTCCACGTCACATGTTTCTTCAACGACACGTGTAGTGTTGTTGAATACTCTATATGCCTTGGAGTTTGATGCATAACCAAGAAACATGCCCTCATCTACCCTACTCTCAAACTTCCCTAGGTGCTTCCTCTTCTTGTAAATGAAACACTTACACCCAAAGACTCGGAAGTAGGAGATGTTGGGCTTCCTCCCAATGAGAAGCTCGTAGGGTGTCTTCATGAGTAGTCGATGGAGATACACCCTATTTGAAGCATGACACGCCGTGTTGATAGCTTCCGCCCAAAATCTTTGAGAGATACCATAGTCATCCAACATAGCTCTAGCCAATGTGATGAGAGTCTTGTTCTTCCTTTCTACCACACCATTTTGTTGTGGTGTGTAGGTTGAAGAGAATTCATGCTTGATGCCTAGCTCATCACAATACTCTTCCACATTAGTGTTCCAGAATTCTGATCCATTGTCACTCCGGATCTTCACAATAGATGACTCAAATTCATTTTGAGCCCTTTTAGCAAAGTTCTTGAAGATCCCTTATGTCTTGCTCTTGTCCTCCATAAAGAATGTCCAAGTGTAGCATGAGTAATCATCAATAATGACAAGACAATAGAGATTACCCCCAAGACTCTTGTATGAAGTAGGGCCGAAGAGGTCCATGTGCATGATTTCCAAAGGTCTTGAGGTAGATACATAAGCCTTCATAGGATGGTGACTTGCTACTTGCTTACCGGCTTGACACGCTCCACATAACTTGTCCTTCTCAAATGTGACATCCTTCACACCAAGAACTAAACTTCTTTTGAAAGCCTTCTTGAGTTGACTCATGCCTATATGTGCAATACGACGATGCCATTGCCAACCCTTGGATGTCTTGGTGAAAAGACAAGTAGTCAAGTTTGCTTCATGAGAGGAGAAGTCCACAAGATAGACGTTCCCATGGCGAAAACCTTTGAACACAACTTAATTAGATTTCTTGTTAGTAATGATAACTCCCTCATCATCAAACAAGCAAGATAAGCCAAGATCACAAAATTGTGCAATGGAAAGCAAGTTATAACTACAAGAGTCTACAAACAAAACATTGGAAAGAGAAAGATCTTTTGCAATAGTTATGTCACCCAAACCGGAAACTCTTCCTTTAGAATTATCACCAAAGGTGACTTGCTCATGATTCCCCACATCATCCACTAGAGAGGTAAACATTTTACTTTGGCCGGTCATGTGTTGAGTACACCCACTATCAAGAACCCAATGACTTCCCCCGGCCTTGTAGTTCACCTACACACAAAGAGATCAAGTTGAAGATTTAGGAACCCAAGCAAGTTTGGGTCCAATCACATGAGTTACTAAAGCTTTGGGAACCCAAATTTGCCTAGGTTGATTCACTTTAGCCTTGGTCCCTATGAACCTTGCCGCCACTTTGCCCTTGCTATTCTTCAACAACAAGAAATGGATATTGTTGAACATGGAATGATAGTTGCAAGGTAATTTAGGCAAAGGACGTAAAGGTAAAGGACACTCCCTTGTGTGATGACCGATGATCTTGCAATATTGGCAATAAGACCCAACTTCCTTCACAAAGCACCCATAAAGTTCCTTTGACTTGCGAGTTTCTTTGATGGGTTGATGGAAGGAGCCAAGTCCCCTAGTGCCATAATCTCTTGCATTGTGATAGAGGATCTCCTTATGCAATGCTTCACCCTTGGCCATTTTCTTCACACAAGATCTTAGGCTTCTTACTTCCTCTTCAAGTGATTTCACCCTATCATGGTTAGTCTTGGAAGAGGAGGCAACATTCTCATCATTAGGCAAGATCTTAGGTTCTTCAATCAAATCATCACAAGAAGTAGAAGCATTTGTCTTAGTGATGTCTCTAGCAATTTCTTGCCCACTAGCACAAATAGCCTCATAAGCAAGCTCAATCTCTTGATACTTCATCTCTAAGACCACATGATCTTTCTTAAGCATCTTTTGACTTGACTCAAGAGACTTGTTAAGCACGGTTATATCATCATGTTTGACGATTAGCTCATTGTGCTTATCAAGTAACTTGTTGTGGTCATCTCTAAGTGACTTGTTAGACACTACCAAAGCTTCATGCTCTTTGCTAAGGTCATTGTGTCGCACAAGTAACTCATCATTGGATAGCTTAAGCTTCTCATGGGTCTCTTCAAGAGCCTTGAGCTTACTCTTTTGTTTCTTGATCATGTCGGTGTATTGATCTAGAAGTCCCTTAAGAGCTTGAGGTGAAAGTTCATTATCACTATCCGATGAGTCACTATCTTCACTATCGCTCACCTTGGAGTGTTTAGCCATGAAGCACATAGGTGGTGGAGGAAGAGGAGGTTCTTCATCATCCATGATCACAAGACCGACAAACTTCTTGTTCTTCTCATCTTCACTTCCGCTTGATTCACTAGAAGTTTCACCATCCGTGATCCACTCATTTGCCAAGAGAGAACGATGACCACCCTTCTTCTTGTTGTAGGGCTTGCCAGAAGACATCTTCTTGTATGAGTACTTCTTGGAGTGCTTGTCATCCTTCTCATCATCATCATCATTATTGTTCTTCTTGCTTGAGCTTGCCGCTCGCTTGTCGGGCTTGGGACAATCATATGATAGAATCATAGCTTTGGCAATTGTAGCACTTCCTCTTGCCACCTTCACCACTTCTTCTTGATGAGCGAAACTTGTTCTTCTTAGGATCATAGTTGTAGCCTTTCTTGCTAATCTTGGAGAGCAATTTGGTAGTCCTCCTCATGAGGAAAGCAAGTTCACCATCATCTTCATCACTTGAGTCACTCTTCTCTTCACTTTCACTTGAAGACGGAGGAGGCTTTGCTTTTGACTTTGACTTGGGCTTGGTCTTGTCACTAGTCTTGAGTGCAAGATCCTTCTTGGAGCTTGATGTGGAGGAAGATGACTCCATTTTACCCATCAAGAACATCTCATGAGACTGAATCTTATTCACAACTTCAGTGATGGTGAGAGTTTCGAAGTCCTTCTCAAAGATGAGTGCCTTCACGATGTTGTACTTGGGCTTGGGAAGCGTTTGAAGAATTTTCCGAATAATTTCCTGCTCGGACACGTTAGCAACATCGAGAGCATTGATATTTTGAATAAGAACAACCATCCTAGAATACATTTCCTCTACACACTCATCATCCTTCATTGTAAACTCCTTGAGCTCAACCTTAAGCAACTCATACTTCTCACCGATTTTCTTGTTGCCCACATGGATAGTTTTGAGCTCCATCCAAACCTCATGAGCAGTATCCAAGGCAAACACCCTATCAAACAAATCCTCCTCAAGTGTCTCAAAGATAAAGTTTCTAGCACGATAGTTCCACTTGAGTTCACTTTCGGTGGGTTCATTAGGCATGGGATACATGGTAGTGGTCCATGCATCATGGTGTTGTGCTTGAAGAAAGCTAGCCATTCTATGTGCCCAAAAAGTGAACCGTTTCCCTGCCAACTTGGGAGGGCCATTGCCACTCCCCTTGCCCATCTCTCTAGGCGGTTAAGCCACCAAAAAGAGAGCCTAAGCTCTGATACCACTTGTAGGATCGATGGCCTATAGAAGGGGGGTTGAATATGGGCCTTCTACAAATTTCTAGAACAAGGAACAAACCTTAGCCTAGATCTCTAGTGTTGCCCATCTAAAAAGGTTTCTTCCTACCAACTAAGCACACTAACAACAATGTTCCTTAGCAAGAATCACACTAACATGTGAAAGGCACCCTAGTGAAGATATGCAACAAGCAAAGCAAACTAGAGGGAACAAAAGTAAAGGAACTTAAGAGCTGAAAGTAAATGCGGAATTAAGTGCAAGAAGGTAGAAAGGGAGGACACGAGACAACCGAATTTTTTCCCGTGGTATCGAGAAGTTGACGCTTCTCCCTAATCCACGTTGGAGCACTCACTAAGAGTTTTGCTCCCCCTCAAGCCACTTAGACTTGAGTGCTCACTAAGAGTACCCATTCTCCATCTCCGGAATGGTGGGTCTCAATCCATTTACACAAAGAACTTCCCAGGGCTCCCACAATCTCCAAGAGCTCACCAAGAACCCCAAATCACCGAGACCATCTAGGAGCCGTCAAACTCCAAGAGTAACCAGCTCACAACCTTTCACTTGACCAATGCACTCAGCTATGCTAATGAAAGCTTCTAAAAACTCTTGATCACCAAGAAAGAATCCCTCCTGGCTAGGAAGATGAAGTCCAAATGATCAAATCACTAACTCTCCTTCTCCTTGGCTGCTGTGGTTCTTCAGAGTGGCAAAGGCAGCTCAAGAGACGCAGGGGGTCCAATTTATAGGCCTAGCAAGGGAGGCTAGCCGTTACAAAAGTCCTCTGAAAAGTAGTACCGTCGGATGAACCGACGGTTCCCCCTGCGGCAGCGTCGGTTCATCCGGCCACTCTATGTCTCGAATTATAGCCGTTGAACACGAACGCTGTACCACTTCATCCGATGCTCACACCATTGTAGCGTCGGTTTATCCGGTGCTGAAGCCACCTTACTCAAAACGTCTCTGCGTAGAATAAACAGGGTCGCCGGATGAACCGCTGATGGTGTCCATGTGCGTCGGTTCATCCGGTGCTGAAGCAGGTTCTCGGTGCATCTATGTTAGAAATATATGCATGCGCCGGATGAACCGCTGCCTCGACCGTCGCTTCATCCGGTGCTGAAGGCCTTGACTTGATTTGTCACTATTACCAAACCCTAGGTCATCGGATGAACCGATGCATCTGCTGATACACTGTAACAACCCGGAAATTTAAGTTATGAAAATGTGAGGAAATTTGAACTTTCTATGTTTTGATGTTGTGTCATCCATAATTAAACCCTCTCTAGCCTCTCTTCCTAAATTCCTAAATAAATAAAACCAAAAATATAAAAATATATTTTCAAATTATGGTAAAGTATGTGATTTGGAGTTTATGGATTTTATTTGGTTTTTATTTGAGTGTGTTTTGAATTTGAAAGTATTCAAATTCAAGTATATGGTTTAAACTAAATTCAAAACTAAATTCAAAAACCCTTCTAACTGTTGGGCCAGCTAACCTCTTCAGAAGTCTAGTTAACCCCCTCCAAGCCTCGGCCTGCTTTCTTCCGTCGCCCTCCCCTTCGGCCCAGCGAGCCAAGGCGGCCCAGTTCGGCCCACCTTACCTCTTTACCCCGCGCCGGCTCGCTGACGGGTGGGGCTGCGACCGCGCGCCCCTGTGCTTCTTCTCCTCAACGCTTTCTCTGCGCCGCACCGCACCGCCGCTGCGCCCGTCCGCACGCGTGCGCACGCCCGGCCAAGGGACGAGCCCCCGACCGCGCCCGCGGCACGGACGTCGAGCCAGACAGCCGAGCCAGCGTGCCACCCGGGTTTTTCCCTTTCTACCCTCGCCCATCGATGCGCTCCCGCGTCCGCCAGCCAATCCCGCACAGCCACGTCGCCACCGCGCCTCCGCGAGCCAATGGGGACCCAGCCGTGACGCTTTTGCCCTCCGCCTCGGCGTGCTCGAGTTGATAAACCCCCGGGCGAGGCCCCTGGGGCAAGGCATCGAGCATTTGGGGTTTTCCCCCTTTGGTGCTCTGTTCTGCCACCGAGTGAGAAAAGAAGGGGGAAACGGAGGAGAGAAGGGGAGGGAAGGAGAAGGGAGGCGCGTCGCCGTCGCGCCATCACCCGGGAGTCGAAGCCGTACCCGCTGAAGCCGCTCGTGACCGGAGGAGGGCTGTCCGCGGGAGCTCGGGACCGGAGCAGAGGAGCCGAACGCGTCGCCGCCGGGCTTCGCCGTCGTCGTCAACACCTTCACCGCCGCGGTCTTCACTGCTACGTCTTCACCTTCGCCCCATCGTGAGCACCTCGCCGGCCTGGCTCTCCCCTTCTTCCCTTGAGCTTCCTGTGATGTGTGGAAGCGCGCCTGCGCCGCGCCGCCGGCCTTCGCGCCGTGCATCTTCTGCGAGCTCGCCGCCGCGATGCACCCCAGCAACGCGCCGGCTCTCGCCATCTTTTGCTCATGCCGGTGAACCGGCCTTCGTGCCGATGATCTCTTCTGCAGGGAGCGCTGCCGCCGCAGCTGATGCGCCGCGCCGCGGACTCGGCTCGCCGGGCATCCGCGCGCGTCGGCCGGCCGTGTCGCGACCAGGCAAGGCCTGGGCTCGCACATGTGCCCTGGTAAGCACACCCGCGTGCTAAACCATGCCTCGCCAAGCTTCTAGTCAAGTTGCTCGCCGCCTTGCTGCCGTTTCGCTTTGCGCCACCGTTAACTTGTCGCCGCCGCCCTACGCCGCGTCGTGCCTAGTGCGCTGCCGCGCTACGCGCCTGCACTTGGGCGCGTGGGCTATGCTGATGCCGCGACTACGTGCGTGCGCTCGCGCATGCGTCCGCGTCCAGCGCCCCCTAGCGCAAGGACAGGCGCTGCGCGAGGCCGAATCCGCCGCTGTCGCCGCGCCCCTGCGACGCGCCGAGAGCGCCGCCAAACCTTACCGTGCGCAGGCGAGGATGCTCCACCCCAGGGCTGTGGCTGCGTCGGGAAGACCACGTGCACCTAGTGAGCTCCGAACGCCGCTTGGTTGAACGCCGGAACCAACGCTGCCGTCGGGCGCCGCACGCCGCGCCCCTGCGCCGGTGCGCGCCGATTCTGGCGTGAGTGGCAAGGGGTTATCCTGCTCCCTAGAACACTTCGAGGACCCCCACCGGACTTCTCCGGTGCGAGGTCGCGGGAGTGATGGGCCAACCGGCCCGCTGAAGCCCATCGTGACCCTTTTCTCTTTTAATCTGTGAACTTGGGTTTTTGTTAAGGGTGATCGGATGGACCTGGTCCTTTTGGCCCAGTAGGCTAAGTCCAATGGGCCGAATCTAGCCCACTAACACTTTCGGCCCAGCATGGCCCACTGACCTGTGACGATGACGTCACGATGACGTCATGCTGACGTCATCAACTATTTTCAAGAATAAAAATCCTTTTCTGTTTTAAAAATGATTTTGGAAATTATTTTATAAATCCTTTAATCTTTGAAAATTCATAACTAATTATTTATAACTCCGAAAAATATGAAACCAGTTTCTATATTTTTCTAAAAATGAGACGGTGCTGTTTGTAGGTAGTATGGTTCTGTTTGAATCTTCTAAAATTGGGTTTCTTTGGATTTATTGCATAGTGGTTTGTCGGTATCTTAGTGTCTCGTATCTCGTGCTGCACAGACCCGAGCTACAACCAGGAGGAGGCCTACGACCCCGACTACAACCCAGACCAGGACTTCGGACACCAGCCAGGTGTCATGACACTCCCAACCATATAGATCCCATGCTTGCTATAGTTGCTAGTGCTTAATTACTTTTGATGCATGTTTTGAAATTGCATAGACTATTGATTAGCCATGCCTTGGAATTGTTTATCTTGTCCTTGGAATACCTACTTTTGGAACTAGCTACAGACCCCTAGCTAGTTCCCGGCACTTCACCATCCATATATTTTACCCTTAGTTATGGATGGATCTCAGGTTTGGACCGAGGTTGGGATACCTCGGAACTCTTGCGTGTGTTTTGGGTGAGTGTGTATCCTTGACGTGTTACCGCGGGAGCGAGCCGCCTTGTTTACTTGTGAACGCCTGTCTAGGGGAGATGCGACCTGGCCTCTCGCCCTAGCGGCGTGTCGGACGGTTGGAGTTGGTGAGTGCTTGCTCCTGCAATTAAGGACCGATCGACAGTTTAACCATGATCTTTGGGCTATTTTCGTACAAACCGCTCGCCTTGTTATGGGCGGGGTTCGGTCCGAGAACTAGTAGGTGGATGGCATCCAGCCTGTAGGCGGACCGGTGTGGTCGTGTGAGGGGAACGGGTTATACCCCCCGAGTAGACGTCGCCCCGGCTCCTTCGGGGATGGTCTCACAGCTCCGAGGCCCTGCTGGCAAGTTTCGCGCCCCAGTTCAGGACGAGTCAGGCTTGGAGAGGCAGGAGAGTGCCACCCACTGCTAGGTCTCCGGTCGTTAGGTAAGGATGTGGAACGGAGGCATCCGTTTCTGCCCTATCCGGCGGGTCCAGTTGTACAACCTTTGTAGAGTGTTAAACCTATAGCTATAGTCCGTGTCCACTGGTATGGACAGCCCACGGGTCTGTTACTCTGGCTAGTCTCTTCTTGTGCTGCTTTCTCTCCCCTGTGTGTTGTGAGCCCGGCTTCGTGCCGTTGAGACGTGGGGATAGGAGTCGGTGACCCCACGTCGCAGATGAGTGAGGGATGCTGTATCTTGGTTGAGATCCAGTATTTGGTGCTTCTTTCCTTGTTGGGGGCGCTGACCCCGGAGGCTTTGACCTCGGAGGTGTGGATCTCTTCGAAGATGGATACCTCTCGGCTCTTCTGCTTACCTTGATGTTGCTACCGCTGCTTAACCTTCTACAGCCATAAATAGGATTACTCATGCATAGTAGAATTATTCTCTCTTGCTTATGCTCTTTGTTGGGAAGCTGACATGACCTACTCGCTTATCGAGTAGATGACGGACTTTCAGACCAGGAGCCGGACTACGACTTTGAGGACGACGGATGGGAGGACTGAGGCTCGCCCTACACTCGAGTTGCATGCGGATATGGAGTCTACTTCGCTACATGAGAGCCGCTGCGTAGATGTTTACTCTGCTTGATTCAGTCCTGTTGGACTTGTACCCGGCATGTGCCGAAATGATGTACTCAGATGCTTAATTATTATAATATTATGTGGATCTTCAAGTATTTATTCTTGTTGTACGGTACTTTGCTTTACTTTCTGAGACAGGGATTTGCACGTGATAGCCTCCTGGGACTATCACAGAGGTGCAGGGATCGGGTTCCCGTCTCCGGAAACCCGGTTCGTTTCATACACCATCGGTTCCTCCGGTGCTATTGAATTCTGCTGAGTCTTTCACATCAATTATCCGGTGCAACTAAATTTGATAGCGTCGGATAATCTGGCATGCCCTTTTCAGTTTCAACTCATCCAATTCTATCTCCTTTGAGTTTTTCTTCAAGTCTTTTGCTTCCAAAGTGTTTCGATGAGTGTCTTGAGCTGTTTAGTGACAAAGGAACTTGAGAGTGCATAATTATGGCATAGCATTTGGCATGGTCAAGCTACTCAAGTGTGAACCCCTCTTTATAGTACGGTCAAACACTACAAACTAGCAAATCCAAGTGTCCTTCATCTCCTTGTGACACTTGGAACTAGAAATGTCCTTAGCCTTGTAGCCTTTGTCCATTGATCATCCATTAATTCAAATTGAGGGGTCTCTTTTCATTAATTACTTATGACAATAACCCAAAGATAAATCCGCTACAAAACAAACGTTAGTCACAAGTATATGGTTGTCATTTATCACCGAAACACACCCTTACCAAAGGTGCGGTGGGGCCTTGATGCTTACAGAACCAAGAAACTGGCAACAACCCGAGGTAGACTTGCGGTCTAAACGACACCCAGCAAAATCAGCATCAGAATATCTGTGAAGTCTGAGTGTCGAGGAGGCAGAATACCAAAGACCAAAGCCAGGAGTGTAGTTTAAGTACCTGAAAATTCTCTTGACGGCCTGTCGATGTGAAGTCCTCGGTGAAGCCTGAAAACGAGCGCACAGACACACACTTAACTGTATGTCCGGCCTCATCTCCGTCAAGTAGAAGAGGGAGCCGATTATGCTCTTGTACTCCTAGTCCACGGGTTCGCCATTCTCATCCGCATCCAAAGCCGTAGTGGTACCCATCGGTGTAGTCAGCGGCTTGGAGTCGTTCATGCCAAACTTCTTCACCATGTCCTTGGCGTACTTCGCCTGATGTACAAACGTCCCGTCCTTGCACTGCTTGATCTGGAGCCCTAAGAAGAACTGCAACTCACCCATCATAGACATCTCAAATTCCCTGCTCATGTCATCTGCAAATCTGGTAACAAGATCATGAGAAGAGCCACCAAAGATTATGTCATCCACGTAAATCTGAACAATCAACAGGTCATTTCCATGCTTAAGGAGAAATAGGGTCTTATCAACTGTGCCCATCACAAACCTCTTACTCAGCAACAAGTCTCTCAACCTACCATACCGAGCCCTCGGTGCCTGTTTCAACCCATAAAGCGCTCCCTGGAGTTTGTATACACTGTGTGAGTATCTCTCACTCTCAAACCCCGGGGGTTGCCTCACATACACTTCTTCCTCTATCACCTCATTCAAGAAAGCACTCTTCACATCCATCTGAAACAACTTGAACCCTTTAGCCACGACAAAGGCTAGAAGGATCCTAATTGCCTCCAGACGTTCCACAGGAGCAAATGTCTCCTCATAATCTATACCCTCTTTCTAGTTGAACCCCTGAGCCACCAACCTCGACTTGTTTCTCACAACCATCCTATTCTCACCTTCCTTGTTCTTCCACACCCACTTGGTACCTATAGGTCGGCAATTTGGCGGTGGATCAACTAACACCCAGACTTCGTTTCTCTATAAATTCTCCAACTCCTCATGCATGGAATTCACCCAGTTTGCATCAGACAGTACGTGTCGAATATCTTTAGGCTCAAACGAGGCAACAAATGCATAGTGAGCAAAGTGAGAAGTATTTCGTGACCTCGACGTGTAGTGCGCTCATGAAGGTCAGCTATGATCGTCGATGGTGGGTGATCCACCTGTACACATCAGGAAGCCTCTCGCCTGGACACAATCTCCCCCTCAGCAGCAGCCTCCACTCGAACAGCCTCAGTCGTAGTAGCGTAGGGGATGGACCATCCTCGATCGTCGTCGTCGTAGTGGAAGTAGTATTTACACGATCAGCCACGGGAGCATCACCACCATCATCATCTTCTTCTCCATCTACATCCTTCTCATCCTCAAAGATCTTCTCACCAACTTCATCGTCACCTGCACACTCAAAAGCTGAAAAACTACATGGTCGTGTCTCGTCGAAGGTTACCTCGCAAGTCTCCATGATTCGGTTAGTGTCAAGGTTGAGCACACGATATGCTCTAGAGTGAATAGCATAACCGAGAAAAATACCATCCGAACACCTAGCCTCAAACTTATCTAGCTTGCCCTTCTTCAAGATAAAGCACTTACAACTGAAAGCTCTAAAATGACTCACCTTGGGTTTCCTCCCGTGCATCAGCTCATACGAAGTCCTCTTCTTGAAAGCACGAAGGAAAATGCGAGTCGACACATAGCAAGCGGTATTGACCGCCTCGGCCCAAAAACGCCTAGGATTCCTATGCTCATCAAGCATCGTCCTAGCCATCTCACAAAGGGTCCGGTTCTTCCTCTCCACTACGCCATTCTGGTAAGCAACGTATGGAGAAGAATACTGATGGTCGAGACCAAGATCACTGCAAAAGGCATCAAAATGAGAGTTCCTAAACTCCGTACCATTGTCACTGCTTATAGCTCGAATGGGATCCCCATGTCTCTCATTCTTCAACCTCAAGATCAAGTCCCCAACAAAACCAAATGTCTCGCTTTTATCCTCCAAAAAGAAAACCCAAGAGTGCCTCGAGAAATCATCAACCACTACCAACACATACCACTTCCCACCCACAGAACGAACATGAACTAGCCCAACCAAATCCATGTGCAACAGCTCACAAGGTCGCTCGGTCATGACCGCAGTCAGAGGGGCGTGGGAAATGGCAACCATCTTTCCATGCCGACACGGAGCACAAACCAAATCCTTCTCGAACTTCAACTTTGGCAATCCTCGGACTAGGTCTAGGCCACTCATGTGGGAAAGCAACTCAAAGGTCAAGTGTCCTAGCCTCCTATGCCACTTCCAAAGCTCAGCCGAAATGCCAGCAACAAAGCATCAAGGAGGACCAACAGACTAGGAAAAATCGGCACGAAAGACTTGACCCTCGGGGACGATCGTACAGACAAGATCGCCTCGAGAATCAAGCACACGAGAAGCGCCCAACTTAAAACGAACCTCAAAACCCTCGTCAAGCAACTGGGATACTGACAATAGGTTAAAACCAAGTGACTTGACCAAAGCCACAGTCTTTAAGGTCACCTTGCTACTCACCTTCACCATACCTTCAGCAAGCACTCGTCCTCTCCCATTGTCCCCGAAAGTGATGTACTCCCTCGTACTCACTGGGGTGAGGCTTGAGAACCACCCACGATCTCCAGTCATGTGATGCGAACAACCAGAGCTGATCAACCAAAAGTTCTCCATGCCTCCCACCTGCAAATAAAAAACGAGGATGAGGATGAGCAAGCGACTCAACACTAGGGTTAGTACAGAACGAGTTAAACCAGTGTCGAGCCATTTGCTCAAAAGAAGGGTTAGCTAAATCCATCCTATCAAAGCCTCTAGACGGAGCCCTCTCATGCCTACCACCAAAGGACCTGTCACGTCTCACTGGAGGGGAACGCGTACCACGAGAGGGAAAACGTGGCCCGTAGTCCCTCTGAGAACCAAAACTGCGATCATGCCTCCCAAACTCGTAACGGTCACGAGCAGGAGCACGTCCGGCAAACTCACCACACCCAAACCCAACATGCCTATCTCTCTGAGGAAGACCACCACCACCCCGAGTAGGAACTGTACGCACAAACCCCTCACCCCGAGGTAGTGGCACTCCACAAGGCTCAGGCACACCATGAGAAGGGTGGTACCTGTTCTTGTTTGCCATCTCCCTAGCAAACCTCTCATCCCTTCTCCTTCTGAAGCAAAAATCCTCCTTATGACCATCCCTCCCATAATACTCACAATGGAAGCGGATTGGTTTTGTCTTAGGCTGTGGTTTCTCTATGAGCTTCTTAACAACTTTCTCTCCTGGCTTTCCCCCAAACACATTCCCCTGGGTGCTCACAAACTTCACGGGTTTCTAGTAGTTTTCTGTCTTGTGGGGGAACACTGGTGGATCTGGGGTTGTGTCTAGCTTGTTTCTGAGGTGGTTTGGCTTGGGTGCAAATTTGTTCATGGGTGTAGTGTGTGATGGGATAGGAATTTCTCCAACTTTCTCTTCTCCCTCACCACTCTTCTCACGACTCTTCCCAGCCCCAACGCCTGACCATCAAACCTCTTAAACTCGGCCAAAATCGAACTCAATTGAGGCTCATGCCCAGACAACCAACTCATCAATTTCCTCAACTCATCATTCTCATCCTGCAAGCGATCAACATAATATGCAAGTTCCATGTTTTTCAAAGCATGCATTTCACAGGTAGAGCATTATGTAGGAATAGGAGCTTTCAAAGCCGCCTCAAGAGAAACTATCCTATCATGAGATTCATCTAGCCTAGCATGCAACACAGGACAAGAAGTGCAAGCACCTAGTAAAGCAGGTCTAGATTTCATCTCATCAAGCTCAATCCTAAGCACATCTAGTTCCTCAATAGTTGAGGCATGCTTCTCCTTGAGAGCAGTCAAGTTAGCCAGGAAAACATTGCAATCACCGCAATCTATCTCATCAGTAACAACATGAGCAGCTTTCAAAGAGTCAATTTCAGTTCTAGCATCAACAAGCAAAGACTCAAGCTCAACTATCTTGTCCTTAGCATCACCTAGCAAAGATCGAAACTCTCTCTTCTCCTTGTTGGTCTTTCTAAGCACATCATCACGGTTATCCAGCAACTCATTCAGCCTAGCATTCTCCTCTAGTAAGAAGTTGGGATCTTGATGTACCTCATCCTCGGAGTCGGAGTTCGAATCCGAGCTATGCTTCCCACCCTTCTTGGAGTTGTGCTCCATGCCGCAGAAACCACCTTGCGTGATGAAGCTGAGGCCGGTGAAGTTCTTGCCCGTGTGCCGCTTGTCCTTGCGCCGATCTTGCTCTTCCTCGCTGCTCGAACCGGATGAGGAGTCACTTGAAGTGGAGTCGATGTCGCTCGCTCTGCCAACCATCACTCGAGCGTCTTCTTCTTGTACCCGCCGCTCGTCCTTGGCCTTCTCTCGCTCTTGTCCTTGCTCTTGTCCTTGTAGTCGTTCTGGGAGTGGTGCTTGTTGTTGTAGTCGTGCTTGGGCTTGCCCTTGTAGTCGTTCTTGATCTCCATGGCTTCTGGACACTCACTGATGAAATGTACGTGCTTCCCGAACCGATAGCACATCCTCGAGCTCCTCCTCGCATTCTTGCGGTTTTCGTACATCCGCCCAAACCTCTTGCTCAACAAGGCGAGATCCTCCTCGCTCAGCACCTCAAAGTCCTCATCTGGCATGGACACAAGACAACACAAAGAAAACTGCATGGCAGCAGGGTTAGAATTAGTCCTCGATCCCGAGACAAGAGCCAAACTATGTGGATTAGTGGGGCTCTCACTCTTGGCTCTCAAGCTACGATCAACCTTCGAAGGCTTGAGCTTAGAAAACAGGTCATCCACCGTCAGGGTCTCATACACACCCGACTCCAAGATGGCCTCGACCTTGGCACTCCACACGAATTTGTCAAGTGAGTGCCAGAGCTTGATGGCTCTATCATGATCCGTGTATGGGAGCACCACCACATTGGCCCTCATGTTGTTCACAATACAGGTGAAGCGCTGGAACATCACATCAATCGACTCACCGGGGACATGAGTGAAGTTCTCGTACTCTCTCCGGTGAGTGGCAAACAAGCGGGCCTGCACCTGAACATTCCCAACATGAGCATTCTTAAGCTTCAGCCAAATCTTTCCAGCCACATCCTCTCCGTACACTCGATCAAACTCCGAGGCACAAAGAGCACGGAACAAGTAATCCACGGCCTTACTATTGGCCTCAAACATGTCCTATGAACCAGGGAGAGGGAAACTGTTGGGAATGACATAATGAGGATTTTGTGTCACTTCCCAGATCAGTGTACCTTTCCCACGCAAAAACGCGCCTATGCGCCTCTCCCACATCTGGTAATTCTTGCCATCAAAGTGCGGAGGACCCGACCCCTTTCCATAGTCGCCCATCTCAGGATCATAGACTGGTTAGAATCACGAAGATCGTAACTGGCTCTGATACCAATTGAAGGACTGAATAGGCGACCAGAGAGGGGGGGAGTGAATGGGGGCCGATAAAAAATTCTTCCCGAAGGATGAACTCGGCCTATACCCTGATTGCCACTCCGATCACTCGCACACACCGAAGAAGCTCTAGACTAGGCACACACAAGCCTACAAGTCCTAGAGACAATCATCGAAGCAAAGAGCGAAAGCACTAGACAAGAATCAAAACTCTTAGCCAAATCTGGAATGGCTAGGCGCAGACCGTCCGGCTGGTACGGGCGGACCGTTCGCAAGGGTGGGGTGGACTGTCCGCACAGCCTGCCCAGACTATCCGAAAAACACACCAGAACCACCAGAGACGCACCCCAAAAAATCAGACCGTTCGCGAGGGACCCGCGGACTGTCCGACCCTTCATGGACCGTCCGACACTCGAGTACGGACCGTCCGCAAACTTCGTGCAACCACAAACTCCTGAACTAACAGATCAAAGCACGGGCACAGAAGAACTCACGAAGAACATGATGAACACCAGCGCTGTCAGGCCCCTCGCAGACTGTCCGCCAGGCGCGGACAAAAGCAGAAACAGGGCACTTCGTGAAGTCAACCCTCCAAAGCCATCACCGGATCTCCCAAACCACATGAGCTCTTGAGACAAGATTTGGGGGAGATGAGAAGCGTCACTAGGTGAAGCTGTACCCCAAAAATCTCAACCTCTAACTCACTAAACCGACTGGAATCGGGGATCACATGAAAGCACCTCCATGAACTCAGGTTCCTCCATGAACTCGCAAATCGAAGGGTTTTCCCAGCGTTTGAGGGGTCAAGATCATACCCAAAGATGCATAAGGCATCCATCCATGATCCCCTCGAAGAAATCTGAGGAAAAACACCCTCAAATCAATGAATCAAGCGAAGAAAAAAAGCACCCAAAAATAGCTCCGAAAAAGACACGAAAATCATAAAGAGCTAAGAGAGGGAAGGAATCACAATGCTGAATGCTTCCATACATCCAGAGGTCAGAGTCTATACAAGAATCTAGCCTAAGAAAATACTGGGAAAAGAAGCAGTCCAGAGCAAGTTACCCTAGCCAATCTCCTTTACCTTCTATTTATACTTAGTCTTCTGGAGGTGGCTAATGAGCCAACTAACCCTAGTGCATAAATGTAAGATACACACCCGTCAGGGGCATTTTGGTCCAAGTCAAGCATATTCTCATCGAGCGGACACACTTCCACCGCGGACTTGCTTAGCCTCGATGCAAGCCCCGCGATCACGCCACGTGCCCCCATCTCGAAGCTTCCCGACGCTCCCGGATCACCATCTCCGTCGCGTTGGGCCTTCGGCCTTGGTTTTGAGGCCCAAACCAAGAAACCGTCCTCCGATGGTTTTGTGGGCAAACCACCAAACCCCACGTGCAAGCTTTGGCCTCGAACCGCTACCTTGCACCGACCCATGTCCATGACTTCAACTTGCTCCTCTTGCACCGCACGGCTCGCACTTGACCCCATCGGCCACTGGGTCCATCGAACCAAGCCTACTTGCCTCTCCATCACCCGGAGACCTCCACAGCATAGGCCTTTCACGCTTGTTCTTCACCTGCACCAACACGAGTCAAGCCGCAACCTGTACCTGCACACTGAGCCAAGCATCAGTCCACACAACGTTGTTAATCACTCATCACTGAGGAGCGACCCACCATTGGTCTTTGGACGCTCCTGGTCCTCAGTTATCTCTTTGCTGGTTTGCTCATAAACCTAGCCATCCTCCATCATGTAAGCGTGGTAGTTATCCTCCCGAACGATCGATTCAGACAAGTCCTAGGACACTGGTCTGACCGCTCCCGGTGGCATCTTTGCTTCTTCGGTCTGTTCGCGACCCGCACGCTCTAGTGCTCTCATGTATTGGCCGTAAAAAGTGTCAACACATTTTGGTGACTCCACTAGGGAGCGAGATCTGGTTGCTCAAACCGTTCTATCAATCCCTAGCCTTTTATCAAATTGATCTATAATTTTGATTCGCCGACTATAGTTGAATCTGGTCTTTAAAGACCAATTGCATCTATAAATTGTGACACTGCATCAGGCTGCTCAAGCCGTTCGCATTGTGTCTTGCTTGCTATTACATATTGAAGATTAAAAGAGACACAAGGTTTCAGTCATTGTTTGCTTGGATTATCTGGATTTATCTATATTTCAAGATCTGAAGCAATCAAGACTTATTATGGCGGGCTATTCATATACTTCACATCAGTCCTACTATGACGAGCCCAAGGTACAATTTGCAAATATCTCGAGAATAGATTGAGGAAGAAAACACCCAAGCAAGAACAAGAATCATAAACAAAGGTACTTGATCGCTAGAAATCGGATCCATTAAAACTCCATCATAAGTGTATACATGAATAAGATCACAACCGGGATCCTACCTTGATCTTGATTCAAGCCTCCGGAACTCCGATGTGGTCTTCCTTGCAAGGTTCCCACACCGACTAGGTAAACCCTAGACAACTAGCACGACCCTCCTCTCCGAGATGGTGTCCCTCTAGCTCCTCTGCTCCTCGGCGGCGAATGATGAATGGCTTGATGAATGGTACTTCGCACGGGGACTATAAATAGCCCGAATGGGTGCTAGGTCAAAGGGGGTGGCGAACCGACCCAGAGGAGGGCCAGGCTGGCCGACCTGGGCCGACCGGCCCAGGGCATCCTCGGCCCGGTTCGCCCCTGGTTTTCTTCCCGAAGCTTCTCGCGACTTCCTGAGTTTTTGCCGAGTTGCATGTGGGTCCTTGACGTCATTTTCCTCGCGGTTTAGATAAGGGTGCTTGGCGTATGAACTCCCGCATCTTCCTTCTAGGTCCTCAATACTTCTCGGCTTCATGCTTTCGTCCTTGGTTCATTTGGAGTCATGTTCATCTTGTATCTTGACTTGTACCGGGCTCCATGATCTTCTTGTAAAACCCTTGATGAACTTTACCCGGAAGTCCTCATTTAGACTCTTGATTCCTGTGTAAAAAATAAACTCCAAAAACCATGCGCGAGTGTGAACTTAACATATAATGGGGGTTAGGATCATTAGTGTGAATATCAAATTAATACCAACAATTAAGGTAAACTCATGGTTAGGTTGACGGAAATCGACCGCCAACATCCCCCCATGCTTAGACCTTGCTTGTCCTCGAGTAAGCCTTCAATGGATATCAGAGTTGCCCTTCGATGTTCATACCCTACACTTGATTATACATGAGAAAACATAATGCTCTCTAGATTTATATTCATTAAAGTTCCATAATGTACTAACTTTTATCTTTATGGAGGGTAGATATGATTCAATTTCTTTCCACAAGTACTTGATTATGCTCTCGAATTTTTAAATAAATCTCAGAAATTTTGAAAATGAAGAATGAGATAAAGAGAAAAAATGCTTTACCAAGATCAAAAATAACCATCTTGCACTTTGCTCATGTACTCTCATCTCATCTTGTCTCTCAAGCCTACTTGTTCTACTGCTTTCCTCTCTCAAAGTATATAGTGGAAGGCTTTATATGGAGATATAGGAAAGTTTAGTCCTTGTTGACAGCTGATAAGTACCACTTTCAGCCTTCAATATTCTCACATAAATAGAGGCATATGCATTATTTACTTGCATTTTGGTTTGAATAATGTAGTTCCACTTGTCCTTGGAGATTATTTGTATGTAGGTGATTTACCCCTTAAAAGAGATGGAAACCTACCTTCTATGAAGAAACCATGCCAACTCAGCTGAGGAGGTGGCTGCCACCAAGGGAAACATGGCATTCCACGTCATCGATCCAAGGGAGGCACTCACCGACGAATCAGAGGACGCCACATGGACTTCACATGGATCAAAGGGCCCACCTCGGATACCAAATCAAGCCATACACCGGGGGAGGATCAGAGGGATCACAGGGCAGCCAACCAAAGGAAGCACACCAGGTGTGGCCACCCTAGGGCCGGTCGACCCTAGGATCGGCCGAACCGGCCTAGGGGGCGCCCATCTGGCCCATCCACGTGGTGGTTGCTCATTGGTCACTTGCTGCATCCCAGGGTGTTTTGGAGCACTTTGAGCCTCCGAGCAAGCCTGGTCCTTGCCTATAAATAGAAGGGGAGGGGCTCCCATTTCCCACACACCACTCTCTCATTCTCCTCTCACTTTTAGTTTCCAAGGCTAGGGGGTAGGCTAGAGTAGCTCTTCTTCAGGTTCCAAGTCTTCTTTGGAGTCTAGGTATGAGTTCTCTTTTATCTTTATTTCATTGTATGACTTTGATCTACTTCATTTATTCAGCTATTTCATATAAAGTCATGGTAGATCATATGCTTGATATGTTCTTTTAGCTTTGTATGTTTAGTACATTAGAACCTAGAGCTAACTCATATGTTCCTCCTATGTCGTAGTGTGCTAGAGTAGAGGTAGATCTGAGTGTGTGTGTGTCGCACTACCCTTTATATTTTTTATCTTACCCCTGCCTTTGAGTTTGTTGTTTCCTATATCTATCTCTTAGTTTACATTCAGAGCAAAAGCATAAGTCTAAGATATCCGCCATTGCCTTCCATGGATACGATACCCTTGGAATATTCTCCTTCCTTGGGGAAATGCTACAATGGTTTATCTGTGCGCTTGCGGATTCGTTCATGATTGTTTAGATTAACCTTGGGCAAGTCTTGATGTTCACGCTAACTCGGCGTCGTTAGTTGTGACGTTAAGAGGTGCCTACAAGATGTTTCTTGGTGTTGTCACTAAGGATGGATTCCAGATCTGTTCTTAAAGTGACGACGCTAAGAAATGCCAACAAGCATTTCTGCCACCATTGCCGGGGAAGGCACATGATTATCATGACTATGCTTTGCATCTGTTTATAAACTATGAGTAGGTTAGGCCAACTCTCAATGCAGGCTAACCTTGATTGTCTTCTTTCGTCCTTGGATGATGAAGACAGGTAGTGTATGACTGGTTTCGACTTACCGGAGAAGTTTGCCGAAGATCCCGAGTCACTTGTGAGGAGAGCTCGAATTCAATTCGACTCACCTCATCATACTCGTCCGGAAGGCGAACCAGCTTCCTCTGTACCATCCACGTCAAACGCTATGGCCCAGAAGACACTTCGTGAGTACTCAACTCCTTCCGCTGACCAGGTGCTGGAAGGCCCTGAGGTGGCAACGGGGACTGAAAATTTTGAGATCAAGACGGGTCTAATTACGATGGTACAAGCTAGCCCATTCTGTGGCAAGCCAAATGAGGATGCCAATGCTCATTTGCAGCAATTCCTAGAGCTGTGCAGCACTTTCATCATCAGGCGTGCAAATATGGATGATGTCCGTCTACGGCTGTTTCCATTCTCTCTCCTGGGGAAAGCCAAGCAATGGTGCTATGCGAATCGTGATGCTATTAACACTTGGAGTAAGTGTTCAGAGGCAATTCTCAAGAAGTTCTTCCCATTGGGTAAAACCAATGCTCTTCGGGGGAGAATTTCTGGTTTTCAGCAAGCAGCAAGTGAATCCATTCCAGAGGCTTGGGCAAGGCTTCAGGAGTATGTCCTGGCCTATCCTCATCATGGGATGGAGGATTGGCTCATTCTTCAAAGCTTCTATAATGGGTTGACTCCGACAGCCCGAGGCCATATTGATGTTGCTGCTCAGGGAGCATTCTTCTCACTCACTGTTGATAATGCTAAATTACTCATTGAGAAGATGGTTTCCAACCAAGGGTGGAGTGATGAAAGACTCCAACCACGACCGAGGGGTACTCATACTGTCAAGGAAGCAGACATGATTACTGCCAAGTTGGATCTTCTTATGAAGAGATTGGATGACTACAATAGTGAGAAGGCTGCCATGGCCACCACTACTCTGCCTATGGATTCTCATATGACTTGTGAAGTCTGTGGTAACACTGGGCACTCAAGCAATTAATGTCCGGAGACTCAAGAGGAAGTGATGTACATGAATGGCAACAACAATGGTTATCGTCCACCTCAACAAGGAGGCCAATCGTGGAATCAACAACGCCCTTATTATCAAGGAGGTAACCAAGGTAATTCTTACAATCCTAACCAACCTTCCTTGAGAGATATCGTTTTTGGGCAAGCTAAGATTAATGAAGGTGTTAACAAAAAGCTAGCTACCCTTGATAAAACTTTGCAAAGTCTCAACGTTAAGCTTGATAGTCTTTCTTCCGCTCAGAAGAGTCAGCTGAGTTTCAACAAGATGTTAGAAACTCAGTTGGCTCAGCTGGCTACTTCTATTCCCTCTGTTGCAAATGCAAATGCGGTGACCACGAGAGGAGGTAAGTCCACTCGGGATCCACCATATCCTAACCATGCAGGGACAGATAAGAAAGGCATAACAGAAGTTGAGAATATTCATGAGGATTCATCTGATTCGGAAGAATCCCCCCAGGTAAGGAAGGTGCCATCAAAAGATAAAGCACCTGAAGGAGTGACGGCACATCCGGAATTCATAGAAGCCAATGTGATGTTGTTCCCTCAAAAGAGCAGGAAGGCAACAATAGATCGTGGACATGATTTAGAAAGTTTATATCAACGTCCCAGTGCTCGAGGCAATACGCATACCCACTTACGCGTGTTATCTCAAGAACATCCTGACCAAGAAGCGAGCTCTTCCTACAACCGAAGTGGTACGACTCACGGAGGAGTACAGTGCTGCTATACTCAACCGCCTTCCTGAGAAGAAGAAGGATCCAGGGTGTCCCACGATCACTTGTATGATTGGGACCCAATGTTTCGACCATGCTCTCTGTGACTTAGGGGCCAGCGTCAGCGTCATGCCTAAGGTAGTCTTTGATCAACTTAACTACACGAGTTTATCTCCAACCACTTTGCAGCTGCAGCTAGCCGATTCTTCGGTCCGATACCCAGCGGGGATAGCCGAGGACATTCCAGTGAAAGTCCGGGATTGTTTTATCCCCGTTGACTTTGTGGTGCTGGACATGGAGATCGCCAAGGAGGTGCTGCTCATACTTGGGTGACCATTTCTGTGTACAGTTGATGCACAAATTGATGTGGGGGCTGGTGTGATCCGTCTCTACATCAACGGCAGAGAGGAGAAGTTCGAGTTTCATTCAAGAAAGGAACAATGCTCAATGATCAAGGATTTACCAACTCCCGACACTCCAGCACAAGAGGTCGACGTGTCACCACGGCAAGTGGATAGCCTCATTGCATTCATGAAGAATTTTTGGAAGGAAGAACACCAACTCTTGGGTAAGGGACAGAAACAGTATTGGAAATCTCAGTCCCAGTCCAAGAAACCACCCCCTACACATCACAACCCACATGACACTCATAAGATGTGGAGGAAGGTGAATAGAAAGCCAACTTCTCTTCCGAAGGAAACGGCTGCCTCACTGCCAAGGTGAGAACTTTGGAACCAAGTCTAGCTCTAAAGACTCAAAATAATGAGCTCTGCGCCGACAGGTAAGTTCGGTAAGTTATCCTTATTTTTCCATTTCAATAAAATTCTGATTCAGGAAAAGCAATCTACTTCTGCTTTGTGTCTTCTGCATTCTCGCTGGGGCGAGCTCAGGAGTGATGTACATCCGGACATTCCTTGAGCTTGTGCCATGCATGGTACTAACTTGTCACAGCCACAGCCACAGCCTGCTACGCCACCAGTGGCAGGAGGGGCCCCTGCGGGGTACATGTTCGGGGTCACCCTGGATATGCACCTAGTTGGGACCAGCCCACCTACCACCTGAGAGCGAGTGGCACGGCTTGGGCGGGCGCGAGCGGTGCTCAGTGGGCCACAACCCGCTACTTCCAGTTCCGGTGGTCCACCTCCGTCTTCGTCCTTTCGGCGGCACTCCTCAGCCTCTGCACGCGATGCTCAGCTCGCGCAGCAGATGGGAGAGCTCACCGTCCAGGTCACGGGATTGGAGGAGACGTTGAACACCCACGTCGAGTCTACCTCAGCGTGGCAGCGTTAGGCTGGTGAGAGGATAGCAGCCATGTAGCAGGATCAGCAGCGATACATGGAGGCGCAGAGGGCTTACTACGCGAGTCAGGGATTCTTCTTCCCTCCTCCGCGGTGAGCCTGAAGCTAGCTTGGGGGAGGACCCCCATCCTGAGGTAACTTGTATCTTCCTTTGTTTTCAGAATATCTTATAAATAAAAACCCAAAAAAATCTGCAAAAATAAAAAGACCAAAAACATTTATTTGCTTTCATCATCATCGTTATCGTTTACTTAGTTTGCTTTGATATGGATAGTAAGAATGGTTTGCCTCTATGGTTGAAATGATGAATAGTTGCTCTATTTATTCTCCTCGTATGTCTTGCTTACAACTTTGTATCCTACCTAAGTTTTGAGTTTGTTGGCTTGCATGTTCAAACCTTAGCTTGAAAACTATGGGTAGCAAAAAGCATGATCCTTGCCTAAGTTGTTGTGAGACATGAAATGGTAGAATAGAGTGCTATGATCTTGTGCTTAGTGATGCTTGACATCCGGAGTTTTCCTTTTTGAAAAATCAAAACATGATGAGTTCCTCAATGATGAGAATTCCCCATCCAAGGCCATATGGAGATCCTAGTTCTTAGCCTCCACATATGCAGCTTGTTCTCTCATTGAGCTTTGTAAAATTGTTGTGACCCTTGTTAGAACTCATACTCCCCTGATCAAGATCACGTACACGTTCATGCTAAACTTCTACACTGGAAGTTAGCATTCATCATTTGCTCCATACTGCTTATGCATTCTTCCACAAATAAAACTCTATGTATTTTTGTATCATTCATCCCTCTCCAAATATCTCCAATAGAGACAAAGGGCTAGCTGAAAAAAAAGAAGGAAAAGAAAAGCATGCTCAAAAGCATGGCAAAAATAAAATAAAGAGAGCTAGCCCAAGTCTCGAAAAAATTTCAAAAGGAGAAAAAGGGATTGATATGTGCAAGAGAAAGAGTTCCACCATATAGACGGTAATAACTAGTACCTACTCCGGGGCTAGTGTCCACCTTACCATCAATCCCTTATTCCCTCATATAAAGCATGGTAATATCTAGCACCCATTTCCGGGCCTAGTATCCACCTTGCCATACTCATAACCATCACACACATATGCACATCTTGATCAGGATGTATGTTTGTTTCTTCCAAGGATCCAGTCTTTGACTTAGCAAAACATGAGAGACAAGTATGCCACATTTCTTCCCTACCTACAACTCCACATAAAGCCTATTAGGAGTAGGATGTGAAGAAAGGCAACATTGATGCCTTGGTGAGGAACCATACACTTTTGAGCGATCCGAGAGTATCATTTGAGGAACTCTGATTTTCTTTTGAAAAATTTGCAAAATCTCCGGATTGATAGCTGATCAAGGTATGAGTAATTATGCACATACTATATAACCATTTTGTCTCTCAACCGCCTAAGGCAGGTGAAGCTATATCCTCCACATCATCAGGTGAAAGGCAAGAACATTGCCAACTTGTTCCACTCTTGGTAGAGTACTTTGATATAAGTTTGCCATAAGTAGAGAATACAACATTATAGCAACTCCTGATCAACCAACCTAAGTCTCTAATGTCTTGCTTCGAGACGAGCAAGAGGTTAGCTTGGGGGAGTTTGTTGACGGCTGATAAGTACCACTTTCAGCCCTCAATATTCTCACATAAATGGAGGTATATGCATTATTTACTTGCATTTTGGTTTGAATAATGTAGTTCCACTTGTCCTTGGAAATTATTTGTATGTAGGTGATTTACCCCTTAAAAGAGATGGAAACCTACCTTCTATGAAGAAACCATGCCAACTCAGCTGAGAAGGTGGCTGCCACCAAGGGAAACATGGCATTCCACGTCATCGATCCAAGGGAGGCACTCATCGACGAATCAGAGGATGCCACATGGACTTCACATGGATCAAAGGGCCCACCTCGGATACCAAATCAAGCCATGCACCGGGGGAGGATCAGAGGGATCACAGGGCAGCCAACCAGAGGAAGCACACCAGGTGGGGCCACCCTAGGGGGCCGGTCGACCCTAGGATTGGCCGAACCGGCCTAGGGGGTGCCCATCTGGCCCCTCCACGTGGTGGTTGCTCATTGGTCACTTGCTGCATCCCCGGGTGTTTTGGAGCACTTGGAGCCTCCGATCAAGCCTGGTCCTTGCCTATAAATAGAAGGGGAGGGGCTCCCATTTCCCACACACCACTCTCTCATTCTCCTCTCACTTTTAGTTTCCAAGGCTAGGGGGTAGGCTAGAGTAGCTCTTCTTCAGGTTCCAAGTCTTCTTTGGAGTCTAGGTATGAGTTCTCTTTTATCTTTATTTCATTGTATGACTTTGATCTACTTCATTTATTCAGCTATTTCATATAAAGTCATAGTAGATCATATGCTTGATATGTTCTTGAGGTCATCCTCTTTTCATCATTTAGAGGCTTGTGTTCTTCATGAACACTACCTTTTGATCCACTTGAAGGGTGATAAACTCATTCCTTATGTGTTTGTTCATAAGTTAGAGGCTCGTGTTCTTCACGAACACGACCCTTTGATCTTGTTGACTAGACATAAGAGAGTTCGTATTTGTTCGTATGTCTAGCCTTAGTTGATCTTGTTAGATGGCATGAGAGTGTTGCATGAGGTTTGTGTTCAAGCTACGATACTCGGTCTAAGTTGACCAGTCTTCTGGTGGCTCTCACCCTGGGTCATAATAGCCCGGGCCGGGTGAAGTCTAGCAGCAACACAGGCATGGTGCCTGGGTTGTCTAGCTACGTTAGTTATGAGCATACCCCCCGTAACGATAGAGGTAGGTCCGCAGTGGTGACAGCAGTTGGATCTTTTGCAACCCTCTGCGCTGGGGTACCTGCTGTAGGAAGCTAAAGTCTAGTTTCGCAGAGTGCTGTTCATCGCGGGCTAGCTCCCCATTTGTACCTGGGTGCTGAACCTTACCCTCTCATGCAATACTCATGCCTATCTCCTATATCTTCTAGCTTTGTATGTTTAGTACATTAGAACCTAGAGCTAACTCGTATGTTCCCCCTATGCCGTAGTGTGCTAGAGTAGAGGTAGATCTGAGTGTGTGTGTCGCACTACCCTTTATATCTTTTATCTTACCCCTGCCTTTGAGTTTGTTGTTTCCTATATCTATCTCTTAGTTTACATTCAGAGCAAAAGCATAAGTCTAAGATATCCGCCATTGCCTTCCACAGATACGATAACCTTGGAATATTCTCCTTCCTTGGGGAAATGCTACAATGGTTTATCTCTGCGCTTGCGGATTCGTTCATGATCGTTTAGATTAACCTTGGGCAAGTCTTGATGTTCACGCTAACTCGGCATCATTAGTTGTGACATTAAGAGGTGCCTACAAGGCGTTTCTTGGTGTTGTCACTAAGGATGGATTCCAGATCTGTTCTTAAAGTGACGACGCTAAGAAATGCCAACAGTCCTACCAAGATATTATAGTTGGGATATTATCAAAACAAGACTAGCTTCTCATGGTCTTACCGAGACACGTCAAAAAGGTCATTGGAAAAATAATGTTTATCAAGGACGGGGGAGAGATGAACACATACTTTTAGATAGGTGGACATGTGCAAATGACAAAGAGTGATCCTGAGGCACAAACAAAGTCCTCGTTATTGGATTGCACATGGTTGGAAAGATGAGTGTGGGTCTTGATCTTGAATCCTCTTGAAAACTCAAAAAGCACTAAACATAGCTAGAGAACCAGGGAGCTTTATTATTTTTTTCTTTCTTTTTTCTTTCTTTCGTTTTCTCATCATACTTTTTCTTCTTTATCATTTTTTCATTCATTTTTTTCTTTCATCATACTTTTTCTCTCTCTTTTTTTTATTTGCTCCCCTTGAACTCTAGACTATACTAGCACTTCCTTGGCAACCTCCCCCCATGCTTAGACGTTTGCTCGTCCTCGGGCAAAAGAGGTGATAAATATGCCAAGGTAGAAATTGAAGCTCTCATATTTTCTTAGAGAGATATACTCGAAAAATCTTCTAGGGATGCTTTTGGAAGTCTCCCCAAGTCTTGCTTACTTGATGCACCTTCCTTGTAATCTTCCTCGAAATATTCATCCATACTCATATATTGGGTTGTGGTCAAGAAGGTTAACACAAAAAAGATGTTTTTGGGTTTGGTGGGTGGATATCCGGCGAGGTTTGCGAAATTCCCAATGTGGAAACTCATAATGCACGGATAGAAGAGGCTAGCATAAAGAAAGATACGCAAAAAACAGAATGACCAGCTTCTTAGTCTCGGGCCAGAGAAATCAGGCCTTGAATTAATGCACCCAAAAATAAATATTGTATATACTAATGTTTTGCACTCAAGTAAATTTAGGCTTTGGATAAGTAGAGCAAAATGCAAGCGGTACTCATGACAAGGTTAGCATAACTTTTTAAGAATAAAAATGGATCTTCGATTCATTCAAAATTGAGAGCAACGAAAAAGAACTATGGGACTTAAGTTATCATAACCTCCACACAAGATTAGGCTAGCATTTAATTAAATTTCAGATTCGTATTAAAGAGAGAACTAGCTTAAACATGCATAAATCAAGCATAAGATCGAGCAAAGCGGCAACGATCATCACATATCAACATGGTACAATTATCTATCCATATTAAAGATCATAAAAACGGCGGTGAAACTTATTCATGGTGATGGAAAACAAAACTACAACTACCACACACATGCTAAAATTAAATAAAAATAAGAAAATACTACGCATACATAAACGCATACAAGATGAAAAATAAAGAAAAGGAAAAGGGAAAAAATCAAACAACACTTAAAAAGCTTCATCCCTTCCTTCTTTCTTCACTCCTCATCCGATTGCTCTTGCTCCGTCGGTTGACTTTCGTTGAATCCTTGCTCATAATATGTTTGCATGGCCCCTCCATGAAATTGATCCAGCGGCACAATTTGAAGGCGTCCTAGTTGATGGGCGATCCCCGCCGTTTCTTCATGCCAATGATCGACATGAGTCCGGATCCTCTCGACGTCCTGTACATTCCTTTACATATACGCCCCAATGATGGCTGCACTTTGTTGGGGCTGAGGCAATCTTGCATAGGGTGCCACAAACGCTTCATTTGGCACTACAAAAGTTGGTGGACCATATGATGGAGGAGGTGGCGGCATGGCTGCACCACTCCCCCATGCTTGCATTGGCACACTTCCGTAGTAGGGTGGCAGCATAGGAATCCCTCCATATGGTTGATGATATGCAGCCCCTCCTTGATCTTGGGCTGCGGAAGACGATCCCTCTTCTATAATTCTTCCTCTTTTGTTCTTCTTGGCCGGCACAAGAACTCCTTCTTCTAACCAATTCTCTCTCCCTTCAATAAATAATTTCAGCCTCATATTTGGGAGAGGAACATTGACTTCTGCCACCTTGTACCCTCTCTTTTCATCTCCACTTATATTTTTTCCTTACTTCATGTAATCAATTCCAAGAGAATTCCCCGCAAGTAGGAATTTTGGGTTCCTTGAAATTCCCGGCTTCACAGAAATTGCTATCATAGAAAGATAGCATCCCGAACCAATATGTCCAGTCCCCGAAGTTGCCTCACAACACCACCGATTAATCATGATATATGACGGATCAATGGTTTGCCTCGCAATCAATGCCGAATAAAGCCAATTAAGTTCCATGTCGGTGATCTTGGACTCTCTCATTGTTCCCAAAATCCTTTAGCTCATCCAAGAGTGAAATATCCAGATGATAGGATTCCGGATGCTACTTCTTTGTCGGTTATGTTCTCCCGAAATTATACTCCAAAATCCTTCCAATATACTTTCATTAACATCCACTTGCTCCGGGGCTTCTTTCTTGAAACCGAGCAATTCTCTAATTTGCTCATAAGAAATTATTTGCTCATCATCCTTGAGTCGAAATGAGAGGGATGTCACCCCTTCATTAATAATCGGTGCCATCGTCATGAGAATTTCCAAGGCAAGCTCCAAATGAAAGCTCACCCGTACTCCATCGGAAAATTGCCCCCAACCAACGTGATTCATCATTTGATAAATATCTGGAAGAAATCCTAACACTTGGAGAGCATCATCGTCGAAGTCAACGTTGGGCACAATCCTCTTCTCTAGGCGACCAAGCCTCTCCTCCTCCTCCTCCGTCATCATGAAAAATCCATACTTGGAACACCGCGGAGTGTATGATGGTGGAGCGGATGAACGAGTCGAGCGACGAGGTTGGACGGATGGCTCCTCTGTGCGCCCTTGCGATTCGGTGTACCGCATGGACGAGCTTCGCGTGTCTCTTCTTCCACTAAGGAGCATGGTGTCGCTCCTTGATGGTGGCACGTCCTCTTCCATGCTTCGCGGTGACTCGGAGATTGAGTGCCTCCGCGAAGAACTTGTTGATGGCGGCTTCGATGATGACGATTGTGTCTTCCTCCCAAAGGCCTTGCTAAAAGCCTTCCTCATTTTTCCTTGCTGCACAAAGTCACAAACAAACTCTCCTGGAGGTTTCTTGCCGGTAGAAATACACACAAAATAAGTATATGGAAGGGCAAGAATTGTGACAAATTTTTCTGAATTTTTGGACTCAAGACTGGAGAACGAATTTTTCGAAGGTGTTTCTGGAGGTTCTGGACTAGGAGCTCAAGAACATGAACTAGCAATGGAGCAAATGACTTACCTGAGGAAGATGAGCACCGGGGGGCCAAGATATAGGCCAGGCCGGCCAGCCTGGGCCGATCGGCCTAGGGCCCCTGCCCCTCTGTTTTGGCTCTGCTTTCTCCCACTTGTTGTTTGATGCATCATTGTCCTGTGTACTCGTGCTCCACGCCGTCCACCGTCCAAATTCTCCCAGCCACTCCTTTTTCTTGCATGATGAAGTCCTCCATCTTGATCATTTACTTTGTGTCACCTCCATGCTTCCTTGCCTCCCATGCTTTCATCCATATCCTGCAAAAATCAAGCCTTGCTGCCCCTCATGCTTGTCCTTGCATGTGCTCAAGATGCCTTAATGATGAGGCCTTCCCGTCATGCATCATGGAGCACTAGAAATCAATTAAACTCAAAACCTTCCCTTGATCATGTTTAGATGCTAATTACTCCTCTAATTTTGAAAAAAAAATTAACTCAGAGATATCAATGAGTTCAAATGTATTTTTAGAGGAGTTTTTAGGCATCAAAAACATTTGTAAGTCGAAATTTTCCGACTACATTGATTTTGGTTACACCGGGATCACTTGCTTTCATTTATTGATAGCGAGCTCCTCCGGCTTGACCGTGGGGGTATGGGTTTAGGTTCTAATTTTTGCCAAATATGAGAGAGATGTTTTGAATAAACAAAAATAAAAGGGGCTTGGAAAAATTCTAACTCTAGAGAAACCGGTGGATGTCAAGTTGAATAAAACCAAAAATTGAATTTCCTAGGTTCACGCGAGTCCTACCATGCGTCAAAAGTTAAAAATCATTAAGGAACAACACGGGGCTCTACTCGTGTGTTTTTATGATGTAAAACAAACCAACCTTGTCATCATGAAGAGGATAAAAGGTGTGGGTAGGTTCTGAATTTTTGGTGTTGGTTTCTCGATAAGAGGCAAATAAAACGTAGGATGGCTCATGTCATAGGTTTATGGTCAAATAAAATCCAAAAGAAACATCCGAGCAAATTAAATGTCTCAAAAAAAGTTCAACCACTTAAGATTTTATACCAAGTCTTGCGTAGCAAATTCTAAGACCAACTTACTTGAAATCGGAAATAATCCGGGTTGCCCTCTCGGTAGCTTTATTCTTCATCGGGTTGTCCTCCCGGTAGCTTATTCTTGACTCGACGAACGGGTTGCCTCCCGCCTAGCGCTTCGTTTATAGTCCATGGCTAGACTTCTTCTCTTCTTCACTTCGGATCAACGCTCTTTGCGGCCGTTGCAATCTTAGGTACCCACTTCCGCACCATCTTGGGCGCGGGCTTATTCTCCGGCTTAGTCATCTTTTTGGTCTTCACAGGAGGCTTTTGTTCTTTGGTCTTGACGGATGCAACGACTTCTTTGATCACCTTCGCTTCCTTCTTCTTGGGCTCTTCCTTCTTCTTTGTCTCTTCCTTGCTAAAGTGACGATGAGGTGGAACATATTTAACATTGATCATGTTGCATACCTCAAAACGTGGACGAAACTTGAATATGCTATGTGTGCCATTGATGTCGAACTTGATCTCTCCCTTGCCAACGTCGATCGTTGCTTCGACGATCTTGAGGAAAGACCTCCCTAGGATTAGAGGTGGCTTCTCCCTTTCTCCCATCTCGAGCACCACGAAATCAACGAGGATGAAGTGATCTCCAACTTTCACGGGCACATCTTCGGCGATTCCCACGGGATAGAGAATAGAGTTGTCGGCCAACTCTAAGCACATACCTGTAGGCTCTAGTGGTAGGCGTAGCTTCTTGAACACATCTCTTGGCATGACACTCACACTTGCTCCAAGGTCGCATAATGCCTTCTCGAACGTGAATGAGCCAATAGAACATGGGATGGTCGGACATCCGGGGTCTCTTTGCTTCTCGGGCCCTTGATTTGCAATGGCGGCACTACATTGTTCGGACATCTTGACGTGATCCGCCCCGAGTGTTGCCATCTCATACTTGTTCGCAAGTATGTCTTTGAAGTAGCGAGAATATGTAGGAACTTGGAGAGCGTCCAATAGCGGCATGTTGATGCTTAACCTGCGCACCACTTCCACAAATTTTTCAAAATGACTATCAACTTTACCTCGAAAGTAGCATGTCTTTAGTGTAGGCATCTTCGTGTCATCACTTGGCATCTCGAATTCCGGCTCTTCGGTAACAATCTCCGGAATAGTAGTCACCTTCTCCTTAGTGTGATTCTCCGCTTCGACAGTTGACTTAGGCTTCCTTGCTCTGGCTGGAAGTTCGGGATCCTCCGTCTCCTTTCCCGAGCGAGTTTGAATAGCCTTCGCCGTCTCAAGACCTTGGGGCTGCCCCGGCAATCTTCCTTCATGTAACATCCCCGATGTTTAAGCAACAATAATCCCCATCATTAGTGAGGCTAAGCTTGGTACTTGACATTCTTGACTTGGTCAAAATCCCTAACCCTAGTCAAACCCCTCCAAACAAAGGTCAAAACCCTAGAGCTCCATACCTATCCTTGGTAATCTAGCACGTTCTCCACTTTTCATATAACAACTTCAAAATCGGCCAATATGAAAGTTGCTCATTTTTACATGGGACATGTTTCATTCAATTGGCGGCATTTGAGATTGGAAGTGGAAGGCACTCAAAAACTTGGTCAAAACTTAGGGACTCATTTTGACCAAACAGAGAAACTCACAAAGTTGCCCTCTACATCTTTTGTATTGGCCAAATTTTAAGTTGTATTCAACTTTGCATTCTTTGAGCCGGTCAAACAGGGCAAGATGGAACTGCCGGCGCCGGAATGTCTCTGCTCGCTCTAGAGCGCGGGAGCGCGCGCCCCGCCGCGCTGGCCGTTCTCCCGCCTTGGCGTCCGTGCCGTTTCCCCGTGGGTCCCACCTGCGCTGCCAGCACCTCCTCGACCAGTCCCACCTACCCAGGTTGCCACCCGCCCGGTCGAAGCGCGCCTAGTGTTCGCGCACCGCGCGCCCGCGCCGTGCCCGCGCCCGCACGCGTGGTACCCCGCTTGTCCGCCGCTCGCGCATGCCCGGTCTTCTACTCGCGCGCGCCCGTGCTAGAGACTCATGCCCCACGCCACTTTCCCGCTGGCCGCTGCCTATAAATAGGCCAAGCCGGGCCGCCGTGCCGTGCGCCTTTCCCTGCTCCGCCGGCCACCATTGCCCCGCCGCTAAGGAGCTCCCTGCCCCGCTCAACACCGCCGGCCCAGAAGCACACCAGAGCCACCACACCGCCCTACCTTAGCTCCCTGAGCAATTCGTTGCCATGCCCCGCCGCCCAGTTCGCCGAAGCCGCGCACGCAGTGGCCGCCGTCCGCCATGGCCGCCACCACCGTTGAGCCTCCCCCTCCGGTCACCTCCCGAGCCCCCTGAGCCGTCCTCCACCACCACATGCACGCACTAAAGCTTCCCATGTCGCTTGTTGCCCAGCTCCGTCGCCCTGCTCGCCGGTGAGCTCGTCGCCGTGGCCGCGGATTCCCTGCGCTGTCGAGCCCCATCGCCGGTGGCCTCCCTTGCCCAACACTGGCCACGGCCCAGCCCTAGGTAAGCCCCTAGTCCTTCCCCGATGCTCACCCGTGCCAGCCCGGCCCCACCTCGCCGCCGGAGAGCCCTGCCCCGCCGCCACCATGGCCAAGGGCCACATTGCGAACCTCCAAACTTTCCCAGGGGCTAAATCATGAAGTCAGGGGTCTTTTGGTAAAACCGAGGGCTGGGTTGTGAATAGAAATCTTGACCGGGGACTTTTCAGCAAAAAGATAATATCCCTTTGGTTCTATTTTTGCTGAATCTTGTAAAATCGATAAACATTCACAGAAAAATCATAAAATTGCAAACTCAGCTGTTCTGGAATCCTTGTGAACAGACCAAACTTTTATACAAAGGGAGTTTTCAAATTTCTGTGTAGTTTTTAAATAATTTTGAATTTACCTTTTTAGATAGATCTAAGATAGTTCACATTCTATGCATGATCTGAAGCTCAATTTTGTATATGTTGTTTGCCTTGTCATGATGATCTTCTGGTTCAAATTTGGCACAAAGTTGTTAAGTAGATCTTCAGTTATGAATTAATGTTGATTTTCAGCATTATTCCTGTTTATAATTTTTGTAAATTAATCTGTTGATCTTTTAAATCCAATCTTTTTGCTATGGTCCTGAGTTATGGTTTTGCACCCATGATAAATAGTAGGGATGTTTTTATCATGTTTTATAGGGTCAAGTAATTTTTGCACAAGTTTAACCTTCCTTCATAAATTTAAATTAATTTAAATTTTTTTTGCTGAGTAAGTGCATATCTCTCCATTAATAGATGTTTTGAACCTCTACATGAATTTCTAGCTCAATATGTGGTAAATTTATTTTTGTATGATTTATTCTTGTTTTTAATGGATGAATCTAGATGTATTTTTCATGCTAGATATATAGCTTGGATTGATCTAAATTTTTGGCAGTAGCTCATGTGTAGTATGTTGTGCCTCTTTGCAAAGTTTCATAGTCTTCTTGTTTGTATTTCTTGCAGAATGAATTTTCGAAGTAAATCAAGCTTAATCCAAGAATTAAAAGAAAAATAGAAATCACCTTTGTTTTCTTTTCAAATCTTTTGGGTTGAGCTTCACCAAATCATCACCTGAACAGCACCCTTAATTTTGATGAAGAAAAATTAATTAATTAATTTAGATGTGCACACAATCACCATCAAATAAGGAGTTAAACCCCGCACACATACCCCTTTCTTTGATAGGAAGAGTATGCCAGATATATCCTTATCCAGGTGAATGTGGTCACCCATACACCCCCATGTTTACCCTTCAATTCTAAGCTATGTTCTCACTCCTCGTTTATAAATACATGAAGCTAATGCATATGCATATCGTGTAGAACTTTCGGACGGGAACTACGAGTTGGTGCCGGAGTCCGCGGGAGATCTTGTGGAAGGAGAAGTGAACGTGGTGGAAGTGCGGCAAGACCCGAACCAAAGTTCGGAAGACTTCATCACTAACTGTACTAGTGAAGGCAAGCCCCGGAGCATAACCCAGTTTTCTAACTTTTACAATTATGCTTGTCTATGTTTGTGCATTTACGTTTCAGGAGTTGAATTGAAACCCTAGATGCATGATCATAGGCTCCTATGCTCGAATACCAGCATGATAGATCGCTAGTTGCCATGCTCTAAGGACACGGTAAAAGTCGAGTGATGTTCGTCACTCGTGAGCTACAGGTTTCTTATGTTGGAATCATAAGATCTTGTTAAACTTATATGCTCATGTGGTAAGAGCATGGGACCGGCTCCGGCTAGTAGGTCTGTGGTTAAGCGTTTGAATGTACTAAACATTTGCCGGGAATGGGACCGGTAAGCCTAGTACCTTCTTGATCCGGTAAGGGATCTATGACCACTAATCTTGGGAAGAGTCCCCTCTGCTTGCAACGAGTGGTGCATGTGTGGGGTTGGGGAGGCGAGGCCGAACCAACCACCATGTACCAAAGACTGTAGAAATGGATCCTGAGTCGAGGATGGTTGGGAACCGCCTGGTTGGTGCGTACCCCACCCATTTTGGTTTTAGTTGTCATTCTTGGGGTATGCATTCTCCCGTGTGTTTAGGTTTCCCTTACAAGGTTATTAATCGATCGATCGTCGGCCTCTCACTGTTACCCGAGATTGCTTAACCATACACTCTATGTCCCTTAATGATGAAATTGAGAAGTAATTTGGATATATGCTTAATTGTTTGCACAACTTATGCTTGCCGTAGTTGCTTACTTAGTAATGGATAATCAACTAGAATTTTGAGCTAAAACTTGAAAGTAAGGACATACTCTTTGTTGCTTTTCAGCAAAACAACCCACTAGCCAAAGAGCCTTGCATGTCTAGAGAGTTGGTGATTTTTCATCACCCGCCGGTTAAGTCTTGCTGAGTATTAGTATACTCAGCCTTGCTTTTGATGTTGTTTTCAAGTGATGTGAATGATGATGGGTTTCCGTGGCCTGGTTCTCTCCCACCCGGTTGGGAAGTGGAGTGGGAGGATGACAGTGCTTAGTGATGTCATGGATGGCCTCCTATGACGTTACTTATGACGTTTAGTATTTTATTTCCGCTGTGTTTTGAACTCTGAACTTATTTACCTTATGCAAAGGACTTGGTTTGTAATATTAAAACCTTATGGAGCTTGATGTAATAATTTGTGAAATGTTTGTCTCTGGACTCGCCGTCATGTGAGTTTTAATGTACAAGTCTTCGATCCTGGTTAAAGTGATTTACCGGGCTTGACTCGGCAGAGGCGACAAGTTACTTCTGTGTTATTGCTTAATGACCAAATGGACTGGTTTAGGCAATAATATGGAATTAGTTTGGACGGTTCTGTCACACTTCATTAGCGGTTAGGCGCCCTGCAAATTGTCCCACTTGCGTCTCCAATATCTTCATCATGTTGAGCACTTGATGGTTGGAGCTTCCGACCTCCGTCACCTTGCCGTTGATGTTGTCCAATATTTTATCCATACCCTTGAACTTAGTGACGGTGTCTTTGTTGATCTTAGCTTGCTCGTCCATGAAATCCTTCAATTGTATACGAAGAGGCACTGTATTTTGAATAGACGAACTTGCATTAAATTGAGGTCTACCTTGCCCATAGTGGAAGTTTGGCAAATCTCCTTTCCTCATGTAGTCGAGCACCTTTGCTTCCTCCAGACAATCTTTTTGGACATGGCCGTACTCCCCACACTCTTCACACGTGGATCTTGCTTCGACGGCCTTTAGGTCTTGGGCTGCTTTCTTTTCTAGCTCCATCTTTTCCAACCTCCTCATAAGTGAGTCAATTTTTCCTTCTAGAAGTTCCTCCTTTTCAACCTGCAAAATACCTTTAACATTGCCCGTGGGTTGAACCAGAAGTAGGCGTCCCAATGATGCCCATGTATCATTATCCGCAACCTTCTTGAAAAGAGTGAATGCCTCTGTCGGAGTAAGCTCAATAATAGATCCTCCCACCGATGCGTCAATTACGGTCCTCGATGCTAAACTGATACCTTGATAGAACTTTTGAACGAGGTCCTCCTTCGGGAACTTGTGATGTGGCACGGCTCGGGTGTACTCATTGAAACGCTCGAAAGCTTCCGCGATAGTCTATGTTGGATATTAAGCAAATGTAGCAATCTTATTATGCAAGTTTTGAGTCTTACCCGGCGAATAATACTCCTTCATGAAAGCTCTCATCAATGCTTCCCAATTTTGCACCGTCTCCACTGGTAGAGTGTAGAACCATTGCAAGGCTTTTCCGAGTAGTGAGAATGGAAAAAGTCTTGCCCTCAATTGATTTTGATCCAGCCCTTCCATCGTGAATGTCTGACAAAGTTGAATGAACGCTTGGATGTGAAGGTTAGGATCCTCTTTACCGGTGAAAGGTGTATGTTGCACCATGCGGATGGTTGAAGTCTTGATCTCGCAAGGTCTTCCGATGTCGGCTAGGTTGAGGATGGGAAGATCAATGAGCTCTGGGATGCAAAGCTCCCTGATCTTCCTCTATTGTGCCATTAGTGGCGGTTGAGGTTGATCTCCCCTCGGACTTGGAGGTGGTGATTCCTTCTTCGAACTTGTAGGTGATGATTCCTTTGGAGATCCCGACGATTCTTCAGTTCCGGCTTTTGGATCTACAATCTCCAGCTTCCTAGCTCGTGCTTCGCGTCTCCTTTGCCTGTAAAGTTTTTCTGGATCATCCACAAAATTTTTCGGTTTGTTGGAGAGGTAGTCATCCATCTCTTGTTAGGGTTAGCGATAAATAAAATATACAAAAGATCTAAAAAGAAAAGAAAACTATGAAAAGGGTTAGTCAAAAACTAGATTAGATTGGTTTCTGAGGATGATCAAAGTTTAATAGATGCAAAAGAAAATAAAAAAGATAACTGAAAATACTTACAAACGAGATACTAGATTGGATCTTGATTGCTTGTTCCCCGGCAACGACGCCAGAAAAAGGGCTTGTTGACGGTTCAATAATGCGCCAAGGTTCACCGCAAGCTTACGGATAATGTAGTACCTTTTTCCCTCGAGTATCACCCAAGGTATCGTATCCGTGGAACATGTGCAACGCAAGACTCAATCTAATAACCGAGAAACACTTGCATCTTGAAGAAGTTTCGAATGCATCTAATCTACTAAGATCAAGAGAGGTAGCAAAAGAAAGCATAGAGATAACCGATCTAGAGGGGCCTAGATCGCACTTATGTTGTAGTTCCGAGCAAGATAGAAGAAAGCAAAACGAATCTCATTAAAAGCGTCTTTAAACCTTGACCTTCGGTCAAACCCCCTAAGTCGCCCCGCCATACTCGGTGTCAACATCCTGTCATGATGTTTCCCTTTCTTCACGGTCGAATCTTAGAGCACGCTCACAAGGAGCGCATTGAACTACTTGGTAGATCGGGTATGCACCTCTAGCCACCGCGGCTACAAGAACATCCCATGCAATCTATATCGAGAATAGATTGAGGAAGAAAACACCCAAGCAAGAACAAGAATCATAAACAAAGGTACTCGATCGCTAGAAATCGAATCCATTAAAACTCCATCATAAGTGTATAAAGGAATAAGATCACAACCGGGATCCTACCTTGATCTTGATTCAAGCCTCTGGAACTCTGATGTGGTCTTCCTTACAAGGTTCCCATGCCGGCTAGGTAAACCCTAGACAACTAGCACGACCCTCCTCTCTGAGATGGTGTCCCTCTAGCTCCTTTGCTCCTCGGCGGCGAATGACGAATGGCTTGATGAATGGTACTTCGCACAAGGACCACAGAGGGTGGCAAACCGACCCAGAGTCGGGCCAGGCCGGCCGGCCTGGCCCGACCGGCCCAGGGCATCCTCGGCCCGGTTCGCCCCCGGTTTTCTTCTCGAAGCTTCTCGCGACTTCCTGAGTTTTTTGTCGAGTTGCATGTGGGTCCTTGACGCTCGCGGTTTAGATAAGGGTGCTTGGCGTATGAACTCCCGCATCTTCCGTCTAGGTCCTCGATACTTCTCGGCTTCACACTTTAGTCCTTGGTTCATTCGGAGTCATGTTCATCTTGTATCTTGACTTGTACCGGGCTCCATTATCTTCTTGTAAAAACCTTGATGAACTTTACCCGGAAGTCCTCATTTAGGCTCTTGATTCCTGTGTAAAAAATAAACTCCAAAAACCATGCGTGAGTGCGAACTTAACATATAATGGGGGTTAGGATCGTTAGTGTGAATATCAAATTAATACCAACATTGAAGGTAAACTCATGGCTAGGTTGACGGAAATCGACCGCCAACAAGAGCCATTGTGAAGTCCGTTGCTAATATAGTAACCAACTTTAAAGCATCAGGAATGAGAAGTGCAAAGAAAGGTACAGACGAATGGGTCGATAAGAAATCTGAACCGTTCGTTTGCTTAGCCTTAAAACCTTCTCCACAAAAGCATCGGTTGGAGAAAATAAAGTAAACCTTTGATTTAACTTTTTGTGATAATTTATTTGATATCTTGCTAGAGAATAATTTTATTAAGCTCTCATATCACAAAGTTAGTCCATCACCTCTTGAGTTAGAGGATAGAAAATATTGCAAGTGGCATAATTCTTTTAATCATAATACTAGAGATTGCAATATATTTCGCCAATTTATACAATCGGCCATTAACACTGGACGATTGAAATTTTGTCAAATACAAGAGGATGACCAGTTGTCTACTACTGGTTTTGATGGCAAAGGATCATTAAATCGGTTAGAATCATCTGGTTTATCCAAAGATCCAAATTTAATTGCTAAAGAGGAAGATTCAAAGCTCCCAAGTGATGAGAAGGACATCGTCCATAACTTGCAAAATCTCGGAATTTACTGGGGGGCAAAAGGATTTTTCTTCATCGAGATAGGAACCTATTACTCTTCTTGTTCTGGAGTCACAGGTCAGACCGATGCTGCCCAAAGGTCTGACCGGTGACCCACAGGTCAGATTGGTCTGGGCGACCGGTCAGATGGGTGCAAGTGTGAAAAAATCAGGGATGTCCAAATCTAAACATCCTGTACCTAATGGAGGTAAAGACCATGTCAGGCACAATGGTAAAAAGCCGAAGCTCACTTTTGCTGAACTTTTGGCTAAATATCAAAAAGAGAATGAGACCAAGTGTGCTAATCAGTTGAATAGTATTAAGTCATCAAAATTTCCTCCTAAACATAATTCTGGGAATCGGAATCGGCAAAAAAGAGTTTTCAGTCAGCAACATCATATTCTTCTTTTGAGCCATCAATGCCGGTTTCATATGTTCCATGTCCTACTAGTGTTCATCCTTATTCATCATGGGGGTGGAGTGATTCATCGGCACATACTCCTTCGTATTTCAGACCATATCACCTTGAGTGTGCAGCTCCAAGACGACCATCATGTGCAAGGCAGTCATATGTTGAAAGTGACTGTTTTGAGTATAAAGATCGGTCTAGTGCTCAAAACAAGAAAAAGGTTGTCAAGAAAGTTTATCGAGTGAAAATAGATGGTCACAAAGATAAAAGTTCAGATCTGAATTCAGTTAATGAAAAGCCGATTAATGTGTTCAACACTTCAGCTACTAGTGGCAAAGGGAAGGACAATCAGTTGTTGATTCTCCAAGTGCCAAATCTGAACAAAAGAAGGTGAAGAAGCCAGAAATCAAGACTAAAGCGCCGCTGTCCAAAACTGAAGCAAAGCCAAGCCATCCTCTTGGTTTATCAAATTGGTGGAAGAGGAAGCTACAAAAACTTAGTGCTCAAGATTTGAAAAAGAGAGGCATGCCATGGGTTCCTAAAGGTAGCATTCAAATTGAAGACGAGGGTGGTGCTCAAGCAAAAGGTGCAACACATTTGAAGGAGAAGAAAAGATATGCAAGACAACTTTCAAAATTGAGGTTTGCACCAAATTATCAAAAATTTTGGTCATTACCTAGTTCATTTGCTTTACAAATGCCACATATGCCTATGTTTTGGAATTTGTCCTTAAATATGCTTGGTTACCCCCTCGTGTTCTTATTTTGATCCTTGGTCGTATGGGTCTTTATATTTGTTGGCGGTCGATTTCCATCAACCAAGAACACTTGTTATGTTATAGTTTGGATTTCATTTTGGAACTAACCCGCCACTAGGCATACTAATGATATAACAAGTTCATCGTTGGATGTGTGTTTTGGAGTATAATGTTTACGCAGGAATTCATGCACTAAATGAGAAGAGATGCACTCGATTTGGAGGATGATTTACATGATGATCAAAGGGCTCCGACCGTGCGTGAACTTGACTCCAAAGGTGGCAAGGACCAATGTGCTTCAATGAAGAATCTCCGAGGACCAAGATGAAAAGACCGGAAGATCATGCGTAAAGACCCCTTAACTTGGTCACGGGGATAACGACGTCCAAAGCCCACATCCGAAGGAGGCAAAACCCCAAAGTGCAAAAGATGACACGTGGCAAAAGATGGAGATGAACCGGGCTAGGGATGGGCCAGGCCGATCGGCCCAGGCCGGCCGGCCCACCCCATTCGGGGTCGGCTCGCCGCCGCCTTTCTTCGGTGATAAGTTCGCGGAACCCTAATTGTTTGGAGAGACGAGCCATTCGCGAAAGATGGACAGAGAAGCCTCGGGAGATCAACCACAAGGGAGAGGGTTGATCGAGGGAGTGAGCATTCAAGAGTATCACCGCCGAGGTCAAGGGAGGCCACCACGAGGAAGGAGGACACCGAGGCCCTGCCACGGCGCCGCCGGAGTTGAAGGACACCGAGAAATGAGCTCCATTGGAGGCATCCACCATGTTCAACGGTGCCATGCCTAGCATCTTGATGGGGTAAAGTTATCATTTGTCCATGGAGTTGTAATGGATATTGATATGTAGTCAACCACTCTCGTTTTGATCTTATATCTATCATACCCTTTTGTTGATGATGCTTAATGTTTAAGGTTAGCTACCATGCCTTCAGGGTTGCTCCCGTAGATCACGTCAACATACCGTGTTCATTAGGGTTAGTACTGATTACCTTCGCGTAGCGACATGTATGAGGGAAGGGAAACGTCTAGTTCTTTGTTCACATGCTTAGATAGATTAGATCGGGGTTTTATCATGTTTTGGGTGATTGCATCTCAAGTACCTAGACTCCACGGGCATATGTTCTTCATACTCGTGAATCTCCTATCTCTCTTTAACATAATTTAGGTTAGATTGTCTTTACTTTATAGATTAACCTTTACATCATAAAGTCCTTAATCAACTAAGTTAGTGTTAGGTTAAACGCAAGTAATCCCCTTGCTCCGTGGATTGACAAGAACCTTGGGGGTCCCCTCCCTTGGTGAAAAAGGCACCAAGTCACTCCGTGTACTTGCGGTGAAGTTGAACGCGGTTTTGAACCGTCAACAATATTATAGAGGGGTATCACAAAATTACTTTTCATATTAATTAATTGAGATAGCCGAAATAATTTGTTGTTAGAGATTGTTTTAATTTCTGAATTTATAAATCTCTACTCTTTTTATTTCGGTTGTGCATATTCTTATGGATAGATTCTTTATGGATGATATTGAATTATCGTCCTTGACAACATACATGGCCATTGAATCTCTTTGATCATCGTCCTAAAGTGATAGCTTCCCAATGAGAGGTTTCTTATGACCTTTTTGGTGCCTTAAGTGCTCGGGGGGCAAGACTTTAACAAAAAGAGTAATTTGCCACTATGGAGTTTCTATTTACTAAATCAGCTTGCAAAAATTTCTCAGAATGTTGGTGTTGTCCTTATTTCATCAAATGATGATGTTTTGAGATTTTTAGCCGATTGGTGTATTTAGTCTCAATTAACAAGCCAAATATGATTTTTTTTTCTATTCAGCTAGATTTGAAGATCCATGGTTGTAAAATCATGCAAAGGCATTTAGTGACTCATTGATACATGTGCAGCACGTTTTTACATTAAAATGAGTCACTAGATATTTTTATTGATATGTGTTTATAATGTCATCTCAATTTTATAACATTTGATATGTCTAGACATATAAAATTAGGATTAGCATTTGTTGATGGTCTAAAAACGCGTCAAGATTCACCGTCCCACACGGATCATCGTAGCACTTTTTCCCGTGGAGTATGACCAAGGTTATCGAACTGTGGATCGGAAGCAAACCGCTAAGGCTCTCTACCTTATCTAGTCAATCTAACCTAACATGAAGCATTGATTGCATATAAAGGGTAACCTAAAGAGATATTCATGAAGTGTATAGGTTGATCACACCCAAGAACATCGGCTAAGGTAAAGCTCCACCAAAGGGGGTAACTAGGCCTAGCGCCTTCTAGTTGAAGCTCCGGCAAATGAGCAACGAATCGATCATCTCATCTACTAGCATCCTTAAACTCCTACCTCCGGCCCACCTCCTGAAGACATCCGCTCTTTCGGGGGTATCATCCTGTCACGGTGCACCCTTAATCAAGCGGGGAATCTAGGGGCACGCTCAAACATGAACGTGTCTACAAACCATGAAGGGTCGACATGCTAAACCTAATCACCACGATTACATAGAGCATGCTATATAGCCTAACCAATGCATTAGACTAGGGATCAAATCACATTCATGATAAGTAAAAAGCATAAACGGAGGCATGGAATCGCTAATAGATCGGATGACAAGATTATCATTACTCGCATGAAAGTATGCATTACACCATCACCACCGAGGCCATACCTATGATGATGAATGCATAGCTTCGAAACTCCGCCATGGCACAACCACACAGGACGGCCATGGCAGCTAGGGTCGGCCTAGGCCATCTCCAAGACAACCTTGAGGACTCGCGGCCGCCGTCGTCTCCCTCTGGTGCTTGCTTCTAGGTTTCGCCGAATTCTCATGGATGGATGTGGCAGCCGTCGGAGGCAGGGGATATAAATGAGCCGAGGAGCATCTAGGTCAAAGGGCGTCGCGAACCGGGCCGAAAATGGGCTAGGCCGGTCTGCATGAGCTGGCCGGCCTAGGGCCTTTCTAGCCTGGTTCGAGCCCATCTTTCGCCACGACTCTTCTCACGCTTTCTTGAATATTTGCCGAACTCCATGTGGGTCCTTGACGTTGTTTTCCCCGCGGTTTGGATAAGGGTACTTGGCGCGTGAACTCCCGCATCTTCTGCTTCGGTTCTCAGAGTTTCACAGCTTCATGCTTCGGTCCTCGGGTTATTTGGAGTCATGTTCACTTCGTGTCTTGACTTGTGCCGGACTTCGTGATCTTCTCATAAAGTGCTCAATGAACTGTACTCGAAAGTCCTCATTTAGGCGCTTAAATCCTGTGTAAACAACATACTCCAAAAACCACATGCAAGTGTGAACTTGTTACAACATTAGTATGCCTAGTGGCGAGTTAGTTATAATTCAAAACTCAAACCAAAGTGTAACAAGTGCTCTTGGTTGACGGAAATCGACCGCCAACACCCCCCCCATGCTTAAATCTTGCTCGTCCTCGAGTAAGCCTTTAATGAATGTCAAAATTGCCTTTCAAAGTTCATACCCTGTACTTGATCATACACGAGAAAACATAATGCTCTCCAAGTTTACATTTATTAAAGTTCCATATTAAGGAGAGCACTAGCTTAATCATATACAAATCAAACACAAAAATGAGCAAAGTGACAACGATCATCATATATCCATAGGCAAGAGCATACAAGATATCATCATGGTGAGCATAAGGTAATGGTGATTATTATTGAAAACAAAAACAAACCTAGATTGCACTCCTTGTAGCTATGTTATTCTATAGAGAGATATACAAAGGTTGCATCTAAGGTTGTGGAAAGCATATACATATGAATAGACATATAGAAAGACAAGGACAAAAAGAGGGTTGAGGAATTGTTACCATCCCTTGATGCTTGAAGTGTAGCGCGGCCTCCCCCATGCTTAAGCATTGTGCTTAACATGGAAGAAGAAAATCAGCATCGCGTGGCAATTGTGATCCTTGTACTCCATGCGGTCTTCCTATGTCCACCAAGTCCTCCCCCATGCTTAGCATGTTGCTAGGCATGGAAGATGATGAACCATCTTGTAATTCTTGAAGTCCTACCATCGTGTGTGGATATAATCATCATACTCTTCACTTTTTTTGCCTTGATTGTCCTTCAACGTCCACCTTTCGTCATAAGTCTTGGTCCCAATCATTTCTCAACTCGTCTTCACCTCCTTCCATGTTGTCTTTATCACTGCTTCAACTTCCACGAATTTTTCTTCAACTTACAGAACAGAACATGTAATGAAGCATTGCTCCATTGTAAAGTTCTTGAAATTATCTTTCCAACGAGTGGTCATTCACCCCGATCGGACTCCGAACAAGAGAGTTATGCCATTTTTACTCCATCAATGCAAACTGTCCCGGGCTGATTTCAGAACGTGTGACGCCCAATGATTTGGTTGTAACTCCTTGCACGGGTCTCCTAAAATGTTAAATCTTGATGAGTTGGAAAGAAGACTTAGTGGAGCTCCTGAATATCCAAATTTTCTCTTTTGTACATCTCTGATCATGTGCCTAATCTTGATGAAGACAGCAGTGTTTCTTTAGGGATTTTGGAGGTGTTGACGATCTTAATTTCATCTTTTATCACAAACTCATGGGAGTGATTTGCCATGCCTGCAAAACAACTCTAAAGCACAAAGTACCCTCGAGGCGACGGTCGGGAATACTCACTCTATGCCGACAAACCAAAGACATCCCCTATGATCTTAACTTGTGGCATAGCTAATCTAGTGAAAGAAAGATTAAGAACCTAATGGGTGTATGTGTGTGCAAGTGTGTATGCAAATAAAAGGATGGTATAAAAACAAAATAATGTTTACACCAAATTCTAAGCTCCATGCTTACAAAGTGGTTGCCAAACTTCTCCCTTGCCATAAAGATTTATTAACCAAGGTCAAAACACCATGCTTATCCCAAGATTAGTAATTCCTTATAGTGCAAGAAAAGTAGGGCACATTGCAAAGTTTTCAAACCAACCAAAGCCATATGATAGCAGGGTATATAAAACTGAATGATGGTGGTCTTCAATCATCTCTAAACACCATGTTCACACAAGATTGTAAAGTTAAAATGTCGTACGAAGCATTTAACATAAATATGAAAGCATTCATCACAAAGTTTTACAAAAAGACCAATCTAACATAAAGCGGAAGATGACAAAGAGGGGGATACAAAATGCAAATGCAAAGAGTTAGCACAAGCAAACATTAGTAAGGTTTGAAAGATTTCTGATAAGGTCCATAATAAGCAAAGGACAAAGCTTGGCTTCACTTCACGAAGCAAGCATTGTCATCAAGAAAATCACCTATCGAAAAGAATTAATCAACCAAACTAACAAGGTTTAAAGGTTAGGTTATGGGTATCCTATATTTTTAGCTCAAATAAGAATTTTGAAGAGAGGGAGTCAAGCATAGAAATTCTATCTAAGGTGGTGTTAAAAGTCTTTTTTATGAAAAACAAACATATGGTTTTAGGAGGACTAAAGATAGGAGAGGTTTTCTCATAGGAGGGCTAATCAAAGATTTCAGTTAGAACAAGGGATAGAGGTGGGCTTGGCCAACCGGAATGGTGCAAGCCAATCAACACAAGTCAACCCTACCCTTGTTGGCTACGGGTTTTTGGTGGGGCTATAGGAAGGCTTAGGTGGGTTGGACAAAAAGTTAGGTCAACTGAAAACATACAATGCAGTATGACATGGATGAACAAAATAACATGATATGGTGGTTCTCTAAAACAAATGCAAGAGTTAACCTAAATTAACTAGCCACAAGCTTAGAGTAAACGGATGGTGCCAACTTCATAGCTCTCTCTAAAAAGACTCAAAAGAAAAAGACTCTAAACACTAATAGGCACACAAAAGGGTCTACAAGTTTTCCAAGATCAAGAACAAAGTGCTACCTCAATAAAAAATTAGATCATACAACATAGTGTTGTGGCATTTATTAGAGAAAAGGTACAATGTTACTTGATGTTTCAGTTTAAGATCTCAATGTAGACGGTCATAATATATCTATATATAAACAAAAGAAAACGGGTTGCCTCCCGCAAAGCGCTTCATTTAAAGTCATAAAGCTCAACTTTCTTACGTACCTTCTCATGGTAGCGAAGCCATGCTACTTCATGTAAGATTTGAAGATGTCCATGAAGCTTTGATCCACTCTCCATGCTTGACATGTTCATTCTTGCTCAATGGAAAACTTGCTCAATCATCTCTTGCGTCATCATCCCCTCCTTCTCCTTTGCTCTTCATTGTTGCCTCTCCTTTCACGGATTTTTTTCTTTCTGTCCAGATCAGACCATGTAGCAAACAACTTCTCCGATGCGTGGTGCACAAAATTGTCTTTCTATCAAGTGTTTGTTGACCCCCAATGGACTCCGTTGAGTGGGTTACGCCCGTTTTACTCTAATGCTGCAATCTGTCCAAATCTGATTTCAGACTGCGCAACACCTAATGTTTTTGCCATATCTCCTTGTACGGGTCTTCAAATTCATCGATCTTGGAGGCATTGGAATAGGCACTTGATGGAGCTTCTGATTTTCAACATTTGGCTTCTTCTACATATCTGATCAGGTGCTCAAAACTGATGAAAACAGTGACGTCGACACTCGAGATTTGGGGAAGGCGATGCACGAGGTTGCAATTCCTTTGGGGCATGGCTTCTCTCCTCTTGATTAAGGTTTAATGACCTGAATGGTTAGTGAAACTCGGGTTTTCCCCTGACACACGCTCTTTTAAGGTTACGAGCTTGACCAAGCACAAAGCAAGTCCAAGATTTGCAAGACGTAAGGCAAACAAATGCATACATAACCACAATCTAAATTGGATTAACAAGCAAGTTGTGATTAAATGTAGCATAAGTTTCTTGCTCAGCCCTAAGGCTCTCATTAGGCAAAGGTTCATTAGGCAAGGAATTACTAAAGATTAAGCACATTATAGCCTCTTTATCATTCTCAAGAAATTCTAGCCTATCATGATCATCAAAGGTGCAAGGCATATAATCGAAACATACTATTGGATAAGAACATGAATATATCAAAAGAAAGATATCATATCCAAAAGTACCTTGAGAGTTTAATGTGTACCTTAGCCTTCGAGCTTTTCATTGTGAGTGATCCTCCGGAGTTGAAAGGGAACAATCCTTGATGATCGAAGGTGGCTCGCGTAGACCTTTCTCAATTCCTTCCTTCGTGCCACATGTTGTCAAGGTTGCTTTGTGTAGGATCACTCCTCTTAACTTGTGGGCTCACAAATCTTGGTTGTGAAAATGTAGCTCCATGATCCTTCATGTGAGAGCCCAAAACATCTGCGTCATTGGATGTCGTCCTTTATGTGTAATCCTTCGTGGTCTTCTTCAAACATCTTCTTGCGTCAGATGTCGCCAACTTGTACCTTCATTTGACAATGCTCCAGGGATCTTTGTTTTGTTCCAAGCCTCTGAATTTCTTCATGTGTGGTCTAATGGAAGCATTCCCCAAGCTCTTCTTCGTTGTTGTCGTCCTCATCTTCACCATCTTGTTCTCATCGTATTGCTGCTGCCTCTTCCTCGTGGATTTTCCCCTATATACATAACAGAACATATACCAAAATATTGCTCTATTGAAAATTTTATAAAATTATCTATCCAACGGGTACTCATTCATCTTAATCGGAGTCCATATGAGGGAGTTATGGCTGTTTCACTTCAGCTTTGCTTGATGTCCAGAAATTTTCAGGACGTGCAACCATCGGTGATTCGGCCATATCCGCTTGTAGGAACCTCCGATTGACTTGATTCTTAACTTGTTGGAAGCGTAACTTCGTGGGGCTTCTAAATATCCAAAGATGTTTTGTTGTTCTTCCCATGAGGCTGTGCAAAACTTGATGCGGACAGAAACTTCGAAGATGTTGACGAGCTTGATCTTGTGATCTTGGGGGCACCGTGATTGCTTCCAATACCTATTGCTTGATAAAACAATTCTCCACAAAATATTATCATCTCTCGTGTAGGGTGTGGGCTCGATAGTGGATGATAGACCACTAACAAAAGTTAGCACCTACCACTAACAAAAGTTAGCACCTACCACTAAAGAGCGAATCTTCAAGTTTTTTAGAATGTGGGTGTAGAGAACTTTTCGAACATCTTGTGTCTAGCTTTTCACCTGCTTTCAAGGACACAAACAAGAAAACAAGCGTATGTGCAATAATAAAAATTAGGGTTAGTCAAAAAGAAAGGTAGATCACCCTAGAGTTCGAGTAGAATAGCAGCAGTAGTATAGCAGCCGTATATGACAATGGATAAGTAGAATATTTAATTATAAATGAGAGCAGCAGTATTCCAATGTAATCTTGTCCTCACAAACTCAATTTAATGTATCTTCCCAACCAATGACAGCAGCAGTTTCTCGAGAATGCAAGTACCAAACATAACAGCAGTATAATCCAAAAGACGGATAATTCGGTTGATTAATCACCAACACAAGCAGTAGTAATGATAGAGGGATTGGCTTACAATAGATGCAATTCAAGCCTAGATAACTCTATTCCCTTCCTCTTGAAGAAAAGTCGTCCTCGACTTTGGAGTAACTTCAGCAGACTTTTGCGTCACCTTCACAGTAGCAAACACCTCAGCCTTAATAGCACTATCAGGTATTGGTGTGAGCACATGATTAACTCCCTTGTGCACAAATGAATAAGTATTGGAACGACCACCGTGAGTAGCATCAAGATCAAACTGCCATGGTCGACCCAACAACAAATGACATGCACTCAATGGTGCAACATCACAATCCACAGTATCAACATAAGGTCCAACTGAAAATTTAACTCTAGCCTTATGAGTAATTTTCAGTGTACCACTTTGATTCATCCATTGTATATAGCGCGGCATTGGAAGCCTCCGTGTAGAAACAGATAGTGCATTCACCAAATCTGAACTAATGACATTAGCAAAACTACCACCATCAATAATCATTTTGCATACCTTGTCTCTAATTTGGCACTCCGTCTGAAAAATACTGGAGCGTTGCCCCTTCACTTTAGAGACAATGCCATCACGTTGTACTTCTTGCGCCATCATAGATAATTGAGTTGTTGCATCATCAACAATAGGAGAAATTGGTTCTTGTGAAACACATAACTCTTTATGTGCCTCTCTCCATAATAAATATCTTGCACGATCAGCAACAAATATTTCCTCTTCCAAAGGAAGAATCATTAGTTTCCTATTTCTCCAGCGAAAATAACATTTCATTGTGCAGGAAACTTGTGTAACACCTTGCTCATCACACCATGGTTTTCCCAATAACAACTGACAAGAAATCATAGGTACTGGAATAACATCACAGAGAACCTCAGAAAAATATGGGCCAACTGAAAATTGGACTATCACCTAAGTCTTTATATGAAGATAACAATCATTCCATAATAGCATATATGGTTGAGGATGCGGCATTGTTTCTAACTTCAAATCTTTAATAAGCTTCAAACCAGCAACATTAATTGTAGTTGTGTTGTCAATAGAGAAACTAAGAGCCCGTTCCTGCACCACGCAGCGACCATGGAAAAGTCGCATGTCACTTCCTGCCTCCTCCATCATGAAATCATCGCTCAACACATCACAATGCCACTTCAAAGGTGTCATAGTAGGAACAATTCCACAACGATCAGTCATGTACCGTGAGCAACCTAGCAAACTGATACCAACTGACAAGGACACTCCTACGATGTCCAAAAATTTATCCCAATCTTTCACGGCACAACAATGATTAAAATTGTGTTTGCTGAATTCACAATTCAAAACCCCAAAAGTATTTTGATCTTTTAGTAGTATAGCAGCCGTATATGACAGTGGATAAGTAGAATATTTAATTATAAATGAGAGCAGCAGTATTCCAATGTAATCTTGTCCTCACGGCAAACTCAATTTAATGTATCTTCCCAACCAATGACAGCAGCAGCTTCTCGAGAATGCAAGTACCAAACATAACAGCAGTATAATCCAAAAGACGGATAATTCGGTTGATTAATCACCAACACAAGCAGTAGTAATGATAGAGGGATTGGCTTACAGTAGATGCAATCCAAGCCTAGATAATTCTCCCACCCATGGCCACGGCGAACCACGATCAGAAGATGAGATCTCGATGAGATCGAACCAGCGCACCCAGGAGAGATCCTGATCACGCAATTCTTCACAAACCCTTAAGGATCGGCAACCATCGCCACGGCAAGGAAGAAGCAGCGCCGCCTCTTCGCTCTAGAGGAGAAACCCTCGACAAAAACACAATATAAAACCTGATCTCCTAATACACGGGCTGACACCCTGGCTTTATGGCTCGCAGGCCAGCCTCACGGACTCAAACTCTATAGTTCCAGGGACAATTGCAGGTGGGACTCCAACTCTAATTAGTATAAGGCTAGCGCACAACCATGTCTCAGTCAGCAGCACGACTAAATCCAACACACGACAGTCCATCAACTTGCTCCTCGTGCATGACCTCAATTTGCATGGAGCCAATCTGCAGAAATTTCTTCTCCTTAAATTGGTGTAGATTATTTCCTTTGCAAATCAGTATGTCAGGCACGACACTACATAGAGTAGCTAGAACTTTCTTCTCTTGTATTTTCTCACGCAAGTTAGCACCTCTAAATATTTTGTTGCAACGACCATTCAGAAAATCACCGGCAGCTAACATATCTTTTCCTCCCTTCTTGTGTTCAAGTACATATTTAGAGATAGAGCCAAACTGAATAGAGCTATTGGAATAAGGACCATTGCAAGTGTCTGGTAGACCAATATGAGGAGTCATGGGCTCATCACTACTAGAGCAAGTCTATACCCCAACTAACGCTCCCCCTTGCCCTTATCAGGTAAGGTCACCCCAACATCAAGGTTTCTAATTATTCAGCCAAGACAGAGCCATATGTCTTGTGGTTGCACCTGGTTCCTGGGTGGTCACTCCATGTTCCGATTAAAGCATAGTATTCTTGTAAATAAAGCATAGGTAGAGGGATGGTTAGGGACACTTGCCTTTCTCCAACGAAAAGTTACTCTTACTGCTCCTCCGCTCTTGCTTTCTTGGAACTCTTTATCTTCAAAGCAAACGAACAACGATCTTCAACTCGAAGCAAACATCGGGAACAACCATACAAAGCAAAGGAACAAGTACAACTAAGAACAATGCACCAATCAAAAGAAAAGTATTAAAAGAGCACACTAAAGGATAGGCTCGAATCTATGGTTACGCAACGTTGAGAACGTAACTAAGGTTGAAGAGATAAAATCTATCGAGGGATTTTTATCAAACAACAAGAGACTATGAGCTAGGTTTACTTTAATTAACAACCGATATGTAAAGGATATTTCATAAAGAATATACCCTAAGTTGGAATTAATGCAGCATTATATTTTTATTTGCAAAGACCGGAGTAAAGAACTAGTCAACTTTTATTTATAAAGATTCATATATAAATTATACCAATTAAACATTTAGTTTAGAAAAGAATAAACTATATGAATCATCTAAACGTAATTTTATGATTTGAGTAGATCATATTATTATTATTGAAAACATTATGGTATTAGCATTAATCAAATTAACATTTATTTATAAAACCGATGTAAAAAGCCTAATCAACTTTTAATTAGAAAAGTTAATTAAATATTAATCAGATTAACATTTGATTTATGAAAAACCGAGGTAAAGATCTAATTAGATTTTATTTACAAAAACATGTGAAATAATCATTAATCAAATTAACATTGATTATGAAAAACGGTGTATACCACTATATTGCTTTTATTTAGAAAAGGTAGGTTTAACTAGGCATTAATCAAAATTAATATTAAATTAATTTTCAGAAAACAAACATGATTAAAAAACTCACCACTAACGAGTACTTCATGTCATTATGAACCTAACACAACTTGAACGGATTAAAACGGAGCTAAAACGTGAAAACTATGGCTTAACAAAGGTTTAGGGACTAAACTGCAAGAAAACTTAACCTACAGGGGTCTAACAGCAAAAACCAGGGGCTAAAACAAGATTACTATTAAAACTCAGGGTCAAAGGTGTAAAACTAAAGGGCTTGGACTTCGGGTGCTAAAACAGGAAAGCTCAGGGCCTAAACTGTAAAAGATAGGACCTATATGCAAGGATCTTATAAGGTGGAAGGACCGGATTGTAAAAAGAAGAAAAGGCAGGGGCTCTTTTGCAAATCTTCGGCGGAACAGCAGGTTTGACCGGTATCTCCCGGTTTGACCCAGGGTCTGGATCGATCTGGGCCGTCGGTCCTTGACCTGACGGCTGAGGCGAGCGCCGGCGCGCTGGCAGCCACAGACGCGGCGGCGACGGGCGGTGCGCGGTGGAGGTTCGCCGAAGAAGACGAAACTCGGGCTGGGGTGCCCGATTCGGCTCGCGGCTTGCACTGGAACTTTGCGTGCGACACGAAGAACTCATTTAGGGTATCTGGGCGGAGGCTCGGGCGAAGACGGAAGCGCACAGCTCGGCGGGGCGGACGGCCACGGTGGAGCAACTCCGGCGAGCAAGATTAGGCGATGTAGGGCACAAGGACGTCGACAAGCGGCACAGGTGGCTTCCTCACCCCCTTGCGGTGCTCCTGGATGGCTTCTCGACGACGAGACAGCGACGGCGGCGCAGATCAGAAGCAGCGGTCGGCTAGGGTTTGGGCGGCGGTGCGCGGAGCTCGGCGCTAGGGCACGGGGAGACGCGCGGGTGGCGGCTGGACCTTAAGTAGGCCGGCACACCGCCTTGGCGTGCGGGACAGGCCGGGAGAGGCGGCGGGCGTGGCCGGGACTCGAGCTCGGCCGGAGTCCAGCTCGGGCACGACGGGGAAGATGGAAATGACGGATGGGGTCCACCTGTCGGCGACAGCGGGCGGAAGAAGAGCTAGCGGGCTGCGCTGGGCCGAAACTTGTTGGGCCAGGACGACGCACGGACGGCAGAGAGGTTTGAGGGGCACGAGCAGACTTCCGCAGGCGGACTGCTGGCCAAGTGTTGGGCCGCGATCGAAGGTGCTGGGCTGCGCCAAGCGGAAGAGATAAAGGAGCATCGCTGGACTTTTAGAGGCTGGGCTGAAAGTGGCCACGGGCCGAAAGTGAGGGAGGGAAAGGGATAAAAGAAATGATTTTCTTTTTATTTTCAGAATATATTTTCGTGAAAAGAATATTCTAGAAATAGCTAGATAATTCATTAAAGCCACGAAAAATACTCCAAAAATCCCAAAAAACTCTAAGGAATCCCCAGAGCTAGATTGAGACACGAACAATCCAAATAAAATATTTAGAGTTCATGAAAAAGATTTTAGAGCCTTCTAATAAATAGAAATAGCTCAAAGAAAATGAGAATAAATTCCAGAAAATTCCGGAAAATTCTCGGAAGGGTTTGGTCAGCACCTAAGCGTATTTTAAAACCTTTTTGCACTCATGAACATCAGATGCATCTGCATGAATGCTACACTCACATAAACATTTTATTTAATTTAGAAAACCAAACAATGGATTTTTCTTATACTATATTTCCTGTAAAGAAAATAAATGTTGGAAAATTTTTAAATTGAGAGAAAATCTTTGTTTTAATTATTCTTCCTATTCACATCTTGAAATTGGAAATTTCAGGGTGTGACAAATCTACCCCCCTTAAAAGGAATCTCGTCATGGGATTCAAAGAAAGAAGAAACAAGGAGTAGGTAGACAAACAAGAATATTGCTGCTGAGGTAGGCAGGCGGTCGTCCTCTTTTGTCTTCAGGGTGTAGGACCTTCAGTATTTACCTTTCTTGATCGTCGAGGTCTTCATTGGAATGAGCTGGATGAGATAATAGCAAGCACAAGGTAGGAAGGAAGGTAGAGTGAGGTTTTTTCTTCAACTTGCTCACTTCTTTGTAGTGGCAGAGGCAGTAGCATTTGCTTGTTGGTGTTGCCTTCCATTTCTTCTTTTGTGGGCCCTTATTTGATAGGGTAGAGAGAAAGAGAGATGACAAGGATGTGGGAGGCACAAAAGAAGAACCAAGCTAAGCAACTGATGTTATTGCAGATATAAGACCCACAATACACCAACACTCACTACAAAGAAACGAATCAATCAAGGTCATAAAACCAAGCATCACCACGTAAACAAAGAACTGCACCAGTCAACATACAGTCAAAGGAACGATACTACATGTTGTTAATAGTCATAGGGTATCCTCCTAAGCATGGACATAGCTACACCGATCATTGGTTATCTAAGGATGTTGAATCAAAAAGGATACTTTGGAATCAAAAGTCAAGAGAACAATCCAAAGCAGCATTGTTTGAGGGACAAGGAGAAGTTCAAGGATGAGGATAGATGGATAGGAATTGACAGATATGTTTTAAGTGGATAGGCAAGCAAGATATCAAGGAGAGGCATTGCATGAGGGAAGTGGAAAGGGAGAGCAAGGTATCAAGGGGGAATTTCAAAAAGAAAATGGTCAAGGAGTGAGAATATTCATCACAGAGCTCAAGGAAAAGGTAGTGATAAATTCTGGATCAAAAGAAACCTTAAGAAACGACCATTGCTATATAGGCTTACGTCCTATAGTCGATACAACTCTGATACCACTCTGTCACACCTGTTTTTCCAAAGAAAACCAAGTGCTAACCTATATGCATGCCAGGATCAAGTTTCATGCATATAGTTGACATAAGTGAATAACAGAAACAATATCACGCAAGAAAAAGAGATAGATTATCAGAGATTTACGCTTTATCCTGGAAACGAAGGCACCAAACTTCACAGGCAGACGACTGGGGGCTGCGTACGCCTAGCAACAACTCCATCTTCAACAGCTTCACACATCTTCTCCTTCTGAGCAGCAGTTTAGCAAGGTTGAGTACACTTATGGTTGGTACTCAGCAAGGCCACAAGAAATAACCAGAAATTATTTAAAGTCCATCTTTTAGTATATTAATCATGTGAGGGTCCAGGCCGCTCCATGACCGAGAGCACGGCTAATCGATTAGTTTTACACTATGCAGAGGTTGTACACTTTATCCACAAGTTGCGTAAACCCAACCATGCGATGCTAGCTAGGCATCATACCACACTTCCTAGGTGTGATTGCATAGGGACGCTACGAGGCCTTTACAAAGATTCTCGAATGTGAAGCAACCCGCGAAGGTTCCGAGCCGCCGTAAGGTATAAAGTCCCCTAGTAGGTACTGTGTCTTAGCCAAGCCCAACTCCCTACTAGAGCAAGTCTATACCCCAACTAACGCTCCCCCTTGCCCTTATCAGGTAAGGTCACCCCAACATCAAGGTTTCTAATTATTCAGCCAAGACAGAGCCATATGTCTTGTGGTTGCACCTGGTTCCTGGGTGGTCGCCCCATGTTCCGATTAAAGCATAGTATTCTTGTAAATAAAGCATAGGTAGAGGGATGGTTAGGGACACTTGCCTTTCTCCAACGAAAAGTTACTCTTACTGCTCCTCAGCTCTTGCTTTCTTGGAACTCTTTATCTTCAAAGCAAACGAACAACGATCTTCTACTCGAAGCAAACATCGGGAACAACCATACAAAGCAAAGGAACAAGTAAACTAAGAACAATGCACCAATCAAAAGAAAAGTATTAAAAGAGCACACTAAAGGATAGGCTCGAATCTATGGTTACGCAACATTGAGAACGTAACTAAGGTTGAAGAGATAAAATCTATCGAGGGATTTCTATCAAACAACAAGAGACTATGAGCTAGGTTTATTTTAATTAACAACCGATATGTAAAGGATATTTCGTAAAGAAAATACCCTAAGTTGGAATTAACTTGTAAGGAGGTGTCACTTAGGTCCATCAACTCTCAAAATGCATTTCTGGGTCCATCAACTTGTAAGGAGGTGTCACTTAGGTCCATCAACTCTCAAAATGCATTTCTGGGTCCATGAACTTGTTGAGTCATTCACCGTAGGTCCATAACTGACCACATATGCTTGGATTGGTGACATGACATGTTGACTTGCCTCAAGAAGCATCTTCTAGCTGAGGCATTTCAACGATTAGGTTACAAATGGGCGACACATATACTTAGACATTCCTTGGGTTGAATAACCGTAGCCTCCTCACGTGTATGACAGGAGAGTAGGCTGCTGTCATTTAGCTCCGAAAATATCAAGCATGTGTCACTCATAAGTTGCTCGATGAAATGCCTCAATTAGGATATGCTTCTTCTAGCCAAATCATCATGTCATGTCACCAGTAGAAGGATATGTGGACAGTTATGGACCTACGGTGAATGACTCAACAAGTTTATGGACCTAAAAATGCATTTTCAAAGTTGATGGACCTAAGTGACATCTTCTTACAAGTTGATGGACCTCCGGTGCATTTTACTCTTATATTTTTATTTGCAAAGACCGGAGTAAAGAAATAGTCAATTTTTATTTATAAAGATTCATATATAAATTATACCAATTAAACATTTAGTTTAGAAAAGAATAAACTATATGAATCATCTAAGCATAATTTTATGATTCGAGTAGATCATATTATTATTAAAAACATTATGGTATTAGCATTAAGCAAACTAACATTTATTTAAAAAACCGATGTAAAAAGCCTAATCAACTTTTAATTAGAAGAGTTAATTAAATATTAATCAGATTAACATTTGATTTATGAAAAACCAAGGTAAAGATCTAATTAGATTTAATTTACAAAAACATGTGAAATAATCATTAATCAAATTAACATTGATTATGAAAAACGGTGTATACCACTATATTGCTTTTATTCAGAAAAGGTAGGTTTAACTAGGCATTAATCAAAATTAATATTAAATTAATTTTTAGAAAACAAACATGATTAAAAACTCACCACTAATGAGTACTTCATGTAATTATGAACCTAACGCAACTTGAACGGATTAAAACAGAGCTAAAACGTGAAAACTATAGCTTAACAAAGGTCTAGGGACTAAACTGCAAGAAAACTTAACCTACAGGGGTCTAACAGCAAAAACCAGGGGCTAAAACAAGATTACTATTAAAACTCAGGGTCAAAGGTGTAAAACTAAAGGGCTTGGACTTCGGGTGCTAAAACAGGAAAGCTCAGGGCCTAAACTGTAAAAGACAGGACCTATATGCAAGGATCTTATAAGGTGGAAGGACCGGATTGTAAAAAGAAGAAAAGGCAGGGGCTCTTTTGCAAACCTTCGGCGGATCAACGAGTTTGGTCGGTATCTCTCGGTTTGACCCGGGGTCTGGATCGATCTGGGCCGTCGGCCTTGATATGACGGCTGAGGCGAGCGCCGGCGCGCTGGCAGCCACAGACCCGGCGGCGACGGCCGGCGCGCGGTGGAGGTTCGCTTGAGAAGACGGAACTCGGGCTGGGGTGCCCGATTCGGCTCGCGGCTTGCACTGGAACTTTGCACACGACACGAAGAACTCATCTAGGGTATCTGGGCGGAGGCTCGGGCGAAGACGGTCGCGCACAGCTCGGCGGGGCAGACGGCCACGGTGGAGCAACTCCGGCGAGAAATATTAGGCGATGTAGGGCACAAGGACGTCGACAAGCGGCATAGGCAGCTTCCTCACCCCCTTGCGGTGCTCCTGGATGGCTTCTCGACAACGAGACGGTGACGGCGGCGCAGATCAGAAGCGGCGGTCGGCTAGGGTTTGAGCGGCAGTGCGCGGAGCTCGGCGCTAGGGCACGGAGAGACGCGCGGGTGGCGGTTGGCCCTTAAGTAGGCCGGCGCACCGCCTTGGCGTGCGGGACAGGCCGGGAGACGCGGCGGGCGCGGCCGGGACTCGAGCTCGGCCGGAGTCCAGCTCGGGCACGACGGGGAAGATGGAAATGACGGATGGTGTCCACCTGTCGGCGACAGCGGGCAGAAGAAGAGCTGGCGAGCTGCGCTGGGCCGAAACTTGTTGGGCCAGGATGACGCACGGACGGCACAGAGGTTTGAGGGGCACGAGCAGACTTCCGCAGGCGGACTGCTGGCCAAGTGTTGGGCCGCGATCGGAGGTGCTGGGCTGCGCCAAGCGGAAGAGATAAGGGAGCATCGCTGGACTTTTAGACGTTGGGCTGAAAGTGGCCACAGGCCGAAAATGAAGGAGGAAAAGGGATAAAAGAAATGATTTTATTTTTATTTTCAGAATATATTTTCATGAAAAGAATATTCTAAAAATAGCTAGATAATTCATTAAAGCCACGAAAAATACTCTAAAAATCCCAAAAATTCTAAGAAAACCCCCAGAGCTAGATTGAGACACGAACAATCCAAATAAAATATTTGGAGTTCATGAAAAAGATTTTAGAGCCTTCTAATAAATAGAAATAGCTCAAAGAAAATGAGAATAAATTCCAAAAAAATCCAGAAAAATCTCGGAAGGGTTTGGTCACCTAAGCGTGTTTTAAAACCTTTTTGCACTCATGAACACCAGATGCATCGGCATGAATGCTACACTCACATAAATATTTTATTTAATTTAGAAAACCAAACAATGGATTTTCTTATACTATATTTCCTATAAAGAAAATAAATGTTGGAAAATTTTAAAATTGAGAGAAAATCATTGTTTTAATTATTCTTCCTATTCACATCCTGAAATTGGAAATTTCAGGGTGTGACACCAAGGTTATCGAACCGTGGATTGGAAGCAAACCGCTAAGGTTCTCTACCTTTTCTAGTCAATCTAACCAAACATGAAGCATCGATTGCATATAAAGGGTAACCTAAAGAGATATTTATGAAGTGTATAGGTTGATCACACCCAAGAACATCGGCTAAGGTAAAGCTCCACCGAAGGGGGTAACTAAGCCTAGCGCCTTCTAGTTGAAGCTCCGGCAAATGAGCAACGAATCCATCATCTCATCTACTAGCATCCTTAAACTCCTACCTCCGGCCTACCTCCCGAAGACATCCGCTCTTTCGGGGGTATCATCCTGTCACGGTGCACCCTTAATCAAGCGGGGAATCTAGGGGCACGCTCAAACATGAATGTGTCTACACACCATGAAGGGTCGACATGCTAAACCTAATCACCACGATTACATGCAACATGCTATATAGCCCAACCAATTGTTGGTATTTCTTAACGCCACCACTAGTGTGCACCTAGCGTGAGCGTAAGATCCACCCGGGTATACCGACGGGTGCGAAAGAATCCGCAAGCACACGGAAATACCGCTGTAGCACTTCCCCAAAGGAGTATTCCAAAGGGTATCGAATCCAAGGAACGATGTGTACTACCTTCTAGACTGGTGATCCAAGGAGACAACTCCATAGGATGAGATGAAGATGGAAAGGATCTTGCTGGTAGCGCGAGAGTGAAGAACAGTCTCTCGATTAGGGACTTCTCGTTTCGGACACCGGCCCCTCCTGACTATAACAGTTGGTTCACGGCAAATGGTTACCTACACGTTGTATCCGGACGTGGGGGATTTCAGAGGGTCCAACGGCTGTCACTACCGCGGCCTACCCCAAGACAAACCGTGGGATACAGGGCAAACGAAGGATAACCCGAAGTCTAGACACCACATCTACACCACCGATTACTACTATAGCACAGTTACGTTTGTCGACCCGTAACAACACTATAGCACTCCGTACGAAGACGGAGCGACGAACCCACGAGAGAGAGACCCGAACTCACTCAGATATACGCTAACCTATGCAAGGAATCACGGATGAACTTGGTCTAGATTAGGACAAAGAAGCATCCACTAACTTTGATTAGACTAGCAGGCATACAAACAGGTTACAAACTTATATGTTTATAACAGAAGATCAAGGGTCGTGTTCGCGAAGAACACAAGCCTCTAACTCATGAACAAACACAAAAGTATGAGAAACTCGATCGTCAACTAGATCGAGGAAGCGTGTTCGTGAAGAACACGAGCCTCTAAATGATGGACGAACGAAGAACACAAGAACACAGTATGAATGCCACTTTATTCTAACTGAGAATGTCAAAATACTAACTTTATTCTAAATGAAGAATATAAGCATCCGTAGAGGATCGTTCTTGAGGAAATGTGCCAAACACCATGGCACAACCCCAAGACACCACCCCACCTTCCTTCTAATCTCTAAAGCACTAGCAAGCCAGCACTAATCCTATGCAAGAGCTCTCCTCTCCTAATGAGAGAAGCCAAAAGGCAAAAGTGAGAAGGAGGAGAAAGAAGTGTGTCCTATTCTTTACCCCCTCTCCTTCTATTTATAGGCCTGAGCACCGGCGTGGAAGCACCCCCAAACACCCCAGGAATGAAGTGAGGAGCCAACCAGGAACCACCATGTGGAGGGCCAGGATTGGGTGCCCCAAGGTCGGTTCGGCCGACCTGTGGGGTCGGCCGACCCCTTGTGGGCCCCACCTGCCCTCTGCTTTCTCCTGGTGTCTGATATGTGGGTCCTTATGGCGGTTCCAGGTGTCCACGTGCTTTGGAGGCGGTTTAGGCGCTCTGGTGGGCCATGGGATCCATGTGATATACGCGTGGCGACCTCTGATTCGCCGAGGCTTTCTCCCTTGGATTGATGACATCATGGGTCCAGGGGGTGCTTGCATGGCTGCCCCTCATTGGCTGAGCCTGGAATGCTTGGATTGGTGAGGTGGATGGATAAGGTGTGCTTTTGCTCTCTTTCTTGTGCTTATTGCCTGCAATTGAATATACACCGCAACTTGTGGAAATTGTCAGTATAAGACCCTATTCTATGGTGGATGTATATTTCTTATGTCAAAATGTAGACGTTGACGGCCATAAATATGGTACTTAACAACCATCAACAACTCCCCCACACTTGACCTTTGCTCGTCCCTGAGTGAAGGTGAGAGGTTCAAGGTGGAAGAACTACTCAAGGTGTAGAGCGAACAAGAGATCATTCCAAACTTTTACCTTGGACTTGGGAGCTTGTGGAGTGTCTATCATGCTATCTTGGGTAGTTGAGGAATGGAACGGTCATGAATAGAAATCATCCCTGCTCATCATGTCAAGTAACTTGGGGTTTTGCAATAAATTTTCAGAATAAACCTTGCTTAGCTCCTCATTTGATTCTCTCAGATCACTCAATTTGTATATGTCCTTACCAAGGCATTAGATTGCCTTTCTTCACCCTACTTCTAATGATGGCTATATGTGGAGCTCAGGGTAGGATAAAAGATAAGACATACTTGTACCACATATATTGCAAAGTCAAAAACTGGATCCACAGAGAAAATCAAATCACACAATCAGATCAAGATGTGCACGTGTATGAGTATGGTGAGTATGGTGAGGTGGATACTAGGCCCGGAATGGGTGCTAGATATTACCATACAAGTTATGGAACTCCTTTTTACATGATTCTCCCTCTTGTATAAAAATATTTTGAGAACATGGCTATCTCTACACATTTTTCTCGTGGACCTTCATGTGTCCAACTTTTTTTTTCAATACCTGGACCTTCATGTGTCCATATTTTTTTCAATAGCCATGTCTCTTGTGTAACAAAAACTAGGAGGGAGAGATCACACATATGGAGCCTTATTTTCACGGGATGGATGAATGATACAATGCTAACTTCCAGTGTAGAAGCATAGCAAGAGGAAAATGGTGGTGTGCACATGAATCTTGATCATGAGAGTAATGAAAAGAATTCTCACAAGGGTCACAGAATTTGATAAAGCTCAATGCAATAACAAGCAGCATATGAGTATAAGGTTTTCAACTATGAACATCATATGGCTTTGGTAGGACTGTGACATATCAAAGAGGAGCTTTGCAAAGGGTTTTATGATTTTTCAAATAAAATTCCCAAGCACTCAAACATTTAAAGCGGAGATCATTTTATCAATCCATATCACAAACACCAACCACTTAGATAGGCATGAGTTCCCTAATGATTTTTGCTCATAAGCACCAGGATAAAAAGTAAGGAATGAGCCTAGTTGCCCACTATCCTTGAGGGTTATGTGGCAATGAGAATAAAAATTCAGAAGCGTAGCCTTTATTTAGTTTAAAGTGCAGGTGGCGTACCTTTGTGTGCGGGTTTCCCCCACACTGGTTTCTTACCTAATATTTTGGAAGGCCATGATCAGGAGCTTATAGCCCCTTTGCGAGCTTGATGATCTCATACTCCTTATCATCTGGCTCCAGAAAGATCTTCAAACGATGGCCGTTTACCTTAAAGATTTCTCCTTCATCATTTTGTATGGTGATTGCTCCATGGGGTGCAACTTCAATGACAGAGAATGGTCCTTCCCACTTGCTTCGCAGTTTACCATGTCCAAAGAGTTTCACCCTTGAATTATAGAGTAGGACTTTATCTCCAATGGTGAATTCCTTTCTTTTGATCTTCTTGTCATGCCACCTCTTGGTCCTTTCCTTATAGATCTTGGAGTTATGATATGCTTTGTCTCTCCATTCTTCCAACTCCGAAATCTGCTGCTGCCTTTGCCTGGCTGCCTTGGGAAAATTTAGGTTAAACCTCTTAATGGCCCAATGGGCTTTGTGTCCAATCTCCACTAGCAGATGGCATGTTTTTCCATAGACCAGTAGATAGGGTGACATTCCGATCAGCGTCTTGAAAGCAGTCCTATATGCCCATAATGCATCAGGTAGATGTCTCTTCCAACAATTCCCTGCTTCCTTTACTGTCTTCTGCAGGATATTTTTGATTTGCTTGTTTGAAGTTTCAGCCTGACCGTTGGTTTGAGGATGGTATGCTGTGGCAACATTGTGATGTATCCCTAATTCTGCTAGGAATTTTCTGAACTTTTTATCGATAAAGTGTGAACCTCCATCACTGATCACCAACCTGGGTGTGCCGAATCGGGGTAGGATAATGACCTGAAACATCTTTTTGGATTGCTTGGAATCTGCCGAAGGACAAGCTATTGCTTCTACCCATTTCGACACATAGTCGACTGCCACTAAGATGTACTCACAGCCTTCTGATTTCGGGAATGGTCCCATAAAATCAATTCCCCAAACGTCGAAGAGTTCCACTTGCAGGTTGTCGTGTAGGGGCATGGCATCTCTGGTAGTGATCCCCCCCCCAAGTTTTTTGGAATCTGCGGCATCTTCGAATAAATTCCTTGGTATCATCATACATGGTCGGCCAGAAGAAACCGCTTTGCCAGATTTTTGCATGTGTGCGGAAAACCCCATGATGCCCTCCATAGGGCCCTGCGTGGCATTTCTCAATGATTTGCAGTCCTTCTGGAGAGGGTACACATCTTCGTAACAACCCGTCATTACAAACTCTGTATAGGTATGGATTGTCCCACATATGCTTTTTGCTGTCATGTATCAACTTTTTCCTGTCCGCCCCTGGTGGTATATATCCTGTAACCATGTAATTAACAATATTTGCATACCAGGGGGTGGAGTCGGTGACCTTTAGCAGCATATCATCCCGGAGGTAGTCGTTTATTGGCAGGTCCTGCGAGTTAGTAGGATGCATACGCGACAAATGATCTGCTACAGAATTTTCTACTCCCTTTCTATCTTTGATTTCAATATCAAATTCTTGGAGTAGCAGAATCCATCTAATCAACCGGGGTTTTGCATCTTTCTTAACAAGTAGGTATTTTAAAGCAGCATGATCAGTATAGATGATTATCTTAGACCCTACCAAGTAAGATCTGAATTTATCTAGCGCAAAGACTACTGCCAGGAGCTCCTTCTCAGTTGTGGCATAGTTTAGCTGAGCTTCGGTCATAGTCTTACTAGCATACGCAATTGCATGATGCTTCTTATCCTTGGTTTGGCCTAGCACGGCTCCTACGGCGTAATCACTGGCATCACACATGATCTCAAAAGGAAGTGTCCAATCTGGGGGCTGAATGATCGGGGCTGATATGAGGGCTTTCTTAAGGGTGAGGAAAGCTTTCATGCAGTCCTCGGTGAACTCGAAAGGAGTGTCTTTGGCCAGCAAGTGCGTGAGGGGTCTAGCTATTTGGGAAAAGTCTTTGATAAAACGACGGTAGAACCCTGCATGGCCTAAGAAACTGCGGATTCCCTTTACATTGGTGGGGCTTCCATGCTTTCTATAACTTCGATTTTGGCTCGGTCTACCTCTATCCCACGCTCAGAGACTAAGTGACCCAAGACGATGCCTTCGCGGACCATGAAATGACATTTCTCCTAGTTTAGAACTAGGTCCTTATCCTGGCATCACTGCAAGACTTTATCTAGGTTCTCTAGGCAATCATCGAAGGTCTTCCCATAGACAGAGAAGTCGTCCATGAAGACCTCCATGATCTGCTCAATCATGTCTGAGAAAATAGACATCATACACCATTGGAACGATGCGGGTGCATTACACAACCCGAACGACATTCTTCGATAAGCATAGGTTCCATAGGGGCATGTGAAAGTAGTCTTGCTTTGGTCATCTGGATGGATGGGGATTTGATGGTATCCGGAATACCCATCAAGGAAACAAAAGAAGGAGTGGTTAGCTAGCTGTTCCAACATCTCATCGATGAAGGGTAGCGGGAAATGGTCCTTCTTTGTGGCCTTATTGAGTTTTCTATAGTCTATGCACATCCTCCATTTGTCGGGGAGACGTTGAGCGATCTCCTCACCTTGATCGTTGGTGGTCTTTGACATCCCTCCTTTCTTTGGCACGACCTGGACAGGGCTAACCCATTCGCTATATGGCACGGGGTAGATGATCCCGGCGTGCAAAAGTTTTAGCACCTCCTTTTTAACTACCTCCCTCATATGGTTATTCAACCTTCTCTGAGGCTCTCGAGAGGGTGGAATTTCCGAATCTACGGGGATGCGATGGGTACAGAGAGAGGGACTTATCCCTTTCAGGTCTTGGAGAGAATATCCGAAGACAGTGTGATGTTTTTCTAAGATAGCCGTAAGTCTTCTAGTTTCCTCTCCTGTGAGTTTGTCGCTAATGATCACGGGGGTTTCGGTATCCCCATGCAGGAAGACATACCGAAGCCTGTTTGGCAAAGGTTTTAGCTCGATACGAGGCTTAGGAGGAGCTTCGCACTCCGAAATATCTATGGGTGCAGCGGGTTCTGCCTCTTCCTCTATGAATTTCCCAGCGTTTTCATCGAGGAAAGCTTCCGAGAATTGTCCAGGGATGATGGCTTTCACTTCCTCAATCACTCCGGGATCAGGAGGAGGATCTGTTGCGTCATATTTAGCTCCGGCAATCTTTACTGAGAAGACTTCCTCTCCCAGTCGGACACCAACTTTCCCTTGCGCTGGGGCCTCTTTGAGAAATTTCTCAAGGGGGAGTCCTATCATAAGATCGAAATTCTTGATGTCGAAGACATGAAAATCTAGGACAGAATGGACACCGTCGCAGATGACGAGTATCTGGTTGAGGATTCCTATCCCTTCCATGGTTTGTCCATGGGAGTCCGTGGCGGAAACGCTGGATGGAACTAAGGGTTCATCTCCCAAAACTTCTATCGCGTAAGCACTTGAGATGATGTTAGCTCCAACCAGAGGGTTGTAGAGGGCATCTATCTGTCTCCTGCGCATGTTACATGGGAGGGTCGAATGAGATTGGCCAATCTGGAGGGCCTTGGATGAGTTCTCTAGCTCCTCCGACCACTCCCGAGTCATGATAGCGGTTAACTCTCGAACAGTGTCCTTGAAATAAGCTATCTCGTCAGGGTTTGGAGGAATGTTCGGGATCGGCGGTTTCCCTCTACATTGATAGTTTGAGGTGTTTCCATAATCATCAAAAAGGTCATCCTCAAACATCAATTGCGGCACTAAAGATTGAGAAGTTTCCTCTTCCGATGCCGATGGTTCGGGGGGATCGCCTGCGGCTGGATCTACAGATGTGGGTGGTGAGGTGCTGGTCTCAGCTGCTAAGGCATCCCCTATTTCAGGTATACTTTCTTCCGGAGGAGGTTTAGATTCGGTTGAAAAGGGGAGATCACGTAGGATTTTCTCTAGGATGTTCTTCCCTTTACTTATGGGTGTTTGCATGAACGATCCTCCAGAAGATGCATCCAGCTGTGAAGCTGAACTCCTGTTCAGGCCTATGTAAAAGTGTTCGAGCAATATGTGCTCTGGTAGGTGTAGGTCTGGACCTAAGTTCACCAGATGTGAGAATCTCTCCCAGGCTACTCCTAGGGTCTCCTCCTCTCTTTGGCTGAAGTTGAAAATCTCTCTACGTAGGGCGGCAACACGAGAGGTAGGGAAATATCTCTCACAAAACATTTTCACCAGGGCACCCCAACTGCCCTTGGCTTTACCTACTTCACGTGTGTACCATTGCTTCGTGTCTCCCACTAGGGAGAAGGAAAACAATTTCCACTTGAGGGTGTCATGCTTCATGCCATCAATGGCGTGGCATGAACAGATCCTACCAAATTCTTGTAGGCATTCATAAGGATTCTCACTAGCTATCCTAGAAAAGGAACAAGTCCTCCGAACCAAGTCAATCAAGTTAGAGTCGAACCTATAGCTCGTCGTATGAATTGGATGCTCAGAAGGTAGCGGCTCAAACGATTCAACTCTAGGGGCAGAAAGATCTTGAATAGACCGATCCTCCATGGTAAAGGTAGAAGAAATACGAAAAGGATATTGATGGATAACGGGGGTGAAGGTAGAACAAAAAGGAAAACAAAAGATACGAGGACCACTAGGTTCGAAGATAGATACAGCAACTGTTCCCCGGCAATAGCGCTAGAAATGCTTGTTGGTATTTCTTAACGCCACCACTAGTGCGCACCTAGCGTGAGCGTAAGATCCACCCGGGTATACCGACGGGTGCGAAAGAATCCGCAAGCGCACGGAAATACCGCTGTAGCACTTCCCCAAAGGAGTATTCCAAAGGGTATCGAATTCAAGGAACGATGTGTACTACCTTCTAGACTGGTGATCCAAGGACACAACTCTATAAGATGAAATGAAGATGGAAAGGATCTTGCTGGTAACGCGATAGTTAAGAACAGTCTCTCGATTAGGGACTTCTCGTTTCGGACACCGGCCCCTCCTGACTATAACAGTTGGTTCACGGCAAATGGTTGCCTACATGCTGTATCCGGACGTGGGGGATTTCAGAGGGTCCAACGACTGTCACTACCGCGGCCTACCCCAAGACAAACCGTGGGATACAGGGCAAACGAAGGATAACCCGAAGTCTAGACACCACGTCTACACCACCGATTACTACTATAGCACGATTACGTTTGTCGACCCGTAACAACACTATAGCACTCCGTACGAAGACGGAGCGACGAACCCACGAGAGAGAGACCCGAACTCACTCAGATATACGCTAACCTATGCAAGGAATCACGGATGAACTTGGTCTAGATTAGGATAAAGAAGCATCCACTAACTCTGATTAGACTAGCAGGCATACAAACAGGTTACAAACTTATATGTTTATAACAGAAGATCAAGGGTCGTGTTCGCGAAGAACACGAGCCTCTAACTTATGAACAAACACAAAAGTATGAGAAACTCGATCGTCAACTAGATCGAGGAAGCGTGTTCGTGAAGAACATGAGCTTCTAAATGATGGACGAACGAAGAACACAAGAACACAGTATGGATGCCACTTTAGTCTAACTGAGAATGTCGAAATACTCCCTTTATTCTAAATGAAGAACAGAAGCATCCGTAGAGGATCGTTCTTGAGGAAATGTGCCAAACACCATGGCACAACCCCAAGACACCACCCCACCTTCCTTTTAATCTCTAAAGCACTAGCAAGCCAGCACTAATCCTATGCAAGAGCTCTCCTCTCCTAATGAGAGAAGCCAAAAGGCAAAAGTGAGAAGGAGGAGAAAGAAGTGTGTCCTATTCTTTACCCCCTCTCCTTCTATTTATAGGCCTGAGCACCGGCGTGGAAGCACCCCAAACACCCCAGGAATGAAGCGAGGGGCCAACCAGGAACAACCACGTGGAGGGCCAGGATTGGGCGCCCCAAGGTCGGTTCGGCCGACCTGTGGGGTCGGCCGACCCCTTGTGGGCCCCACCTGCCCTCTGCTTTCTCCTGGTGTCTGATATGTGGGTCCTTATGGCGGTTCCAGGTGTCCACGTGCTTTGGAGGCGGTTTAGGCGCTCTGGTGGGCCATAGGATCCATGTGATATACGCGTGGCGACCTCTGATTCACCGAGGCTTTCTCCCTTGGATTGATGACATCATGGATCCAGGGGGTGCTTGCATGGCAGCCCCTCATTGGCTGAGCCTGGATTGCTTGGATTGGTGAGGTGGATGGATAAGGTGTGCTTTTGCTCTCTTTCTTGTGCTTATTGCCTGCAATTGAATATACACCGCAACTTGTGGAAATTGTCAGTATAAGACCCTATTCTATGGTGGATGTATATTTCTTATGTCAAAATGCAAGTGTTGACGGCCATAAATATGGTACTTAACAGCCGTCAACACCAATGCATTAGACTAGGGATCAAATCATATTCATGATAAGTAAAAAGCATAAACGAAGACATGGAATCGCTAATAGATCGGATGACAAGATTATCATTACTCACATGAAAGTATGCATTACACCATCACCGCCGATGCCATACCTATGATGATGAACGCGTAGCTCCGGAACTCCGCCATGGCACAACCACGCAGGGCGGCCATGGCAGCTAGGGTCGGCCTAGGCCATCTCCTAGACAACCTCAAGGACTCGCGGCCGCCGTTGTCTCCCTACGGTGCTTGCTTCTAGGTTTCGCCGAATTCTCGTGGATGGATGTGGCGTCCATCGGAGGCAGGGGATATAAATGAGTCGAGGAGTATCTAGGCCAAAGGGCGTCGCGAACCGGGCTGAAAATGGGCCAGGCCGGTCGGCATGGGCCGACCGGCCTAGGGCCTTTCTGGCCTGGTTCAGACCCATCTTTCGCCACGACGCTTCTCGCGCTTTCTTGAATATTTGCCGAACTCCATGTGGGTCCTTGACGTTGTTTTCCCCGCGGTTTGGATAAGGGTACTTGGCGCACGAACTCCCGCATCTTCTGCTTCGGTCCTCAGAGTTTCACAGCTTCATGCTTCGGTCCTCAGGTCATTTGGAGTCATGTTCACTTTGTGTCTTGACTAGTGCCGGACTTCGTTATCTTCTCATACAGTGCTCAATGAACTCTACCCGGAAGTCCTCATTTAGGCGCTTAAATCCTGCGTAAACAACATACTCAAAAAACTACATGCAAGTGTGAACTTGTTACATCATTAGTATGCCTAGTGGCGGGTTAGTTATAATTCAAAACTCAAACCAAAGTTTAACAAGTGCTCTTGGTTGACGCAAATCGACCTCCAACAGCATTCTAAGACAATGAGCATCAGGCCATGTTGTCCAAAAGACATTCTTGTGGAAGAAGGCCGATGTTTAGTAATTTGGAGTGCACATCCTAGACAGACTGGTTTGACCGCCTATCGTGACCGGTCTGACCGGTGTGGCTGTTGCTTTGGCAATTAAGATTTCAGAACTTCTTGAAGCCAAAATCAGCAATTAGAGAAAGTTTGTTGCTGGCCACTAGTATAATCTGATGATGCTTTAAAGGACAAGCAAAAAGAATGCAAGAGTAATTCGGCTGTCCATCAATTCCAAGGTAATTGTGGCATATTATCTTTTGGGGCTGATTACTCATCGTACTCTATTTATGGTCAAAATAACTTGTGAATGTAATACTGAATTGTTTTGTACTTCTTCATTGTCAATTTGAGAGGTATTGAAAAGACTAATTGACATTACGGCAATTTGGTCGCTTTATGCATTCGCAATAGCTAACAAGTGTGAGAGTGACTTTGAATTAATTTTTTAAGGATTCATAGCTGAGATAGAGAGTACTCTGGCTTGATTCACCCACACAAGGTATTTTAAACAGCAGCAACAAGTTTAATTCTTCATATTAGGCAAAATCAAGTAATATGGCCGATGGATGCTATCGTCCTTAAAAAGTGAAACTGGTTTGCAAATACTTGTGCTTAACATTGTTCCATGCAGTTGTGGTGCTGGTAAGTATTTCTTGGTACCCAAGCTTTACCAAGAAAAAGGGGGGCATATGTTCGCATCCAAAAGTGGCAAGGTTCGAGATATGTGAGCCTAAGGCTAGAATTGCCAATTTAGTGTGAACTCTTGATATTATGCGAGTTTGGCTTGAATATGCATTTACAGGACAAGAGGGTCATATTGGAAGTTCTGAATATGATTCCATAAAGAGGGCAAAGAAGTATTTGGAGAAGCGCCGATATGATGTCAAATCATAAGTTCAAGTACACCAAGATGAAGCTTTTGCCAAGAGGGTCAAGATGGACATGTAGATCAAATAATCATGGTCAAAAGTGGTTGATCTGGCTGATATGAGAAGGCCAACTGATCTGATTCAGTTATGGGTCGTATAGCCGATTCAGCAGCCCTGACCGGTCTGACCTTTCACCCACACCAGTCAGACCGGTCCAACCAAAGTGCTCAAAATTACAATTGGACTTCACCATTGCGTAGATCTCGTCGAGACGATCGAAATGCATATGTGAAACGTTCAGTTCGAAGTCCGGATGAGGAAGTTATGATCCTGGCAAGAACCAGCCCTGCGCTTGACCGGTCTGATCGGTGGGGCCTACGGTCTGACCGGTGCCCGCAGTCAAATCCGAGTTAGGAGTTGTATTTCGACACGGGATTTGTATAGGCTTCGACTCCTACTGGGGCAAGACCTCCCCACCCTATATTTATGAAGGGCCACGGCCGATTGAGGGGAACACAATCGAATCAAATATTACCTTCTACTTTTTATCCTCTCAACACCTTTTCCAACTTCCATGCTTCTCGTCTCTTGATCTCCACGACCAGAGATGGTGTCCTAGGTCCTGTTGGCCGACCTAGGGCACGTCGGCGACGTCCACGCCCTGACGGGTCCCTCCCGGGTGAGTACTTCGATGGCCTTTGCTAGTTTGCTTGTAAACTAGTCGTTCTTCGTCACGTAAGTGTGTTGGTTATCTCTTTGCTGGTTTGCTCGTAAACCTAGCCGTGCTCCATCACGTAAGCGTGGTAGTTATCCTCCCGAACGATCGATTCAGACAAACCCTAGGACAGCGGTCTGACCGGTGCGCCTGACCAGTCTGACCGGTCGGTCCGTTCGTGACCCGCACGCTCTAGTGCTCTCGTGTGTTGGCCGTAAAAAGCGTCAACACCTTCCGAGTCCAATTTTAACTGTCCCTGAAGCACACAATATGAAATGCTTGGAAACCGTTGGATTTCTGAGTTTTGCTGCCTGGTCCACCCAGCTGTGAGAAGATTTGAATCATTGGTGCACTTGAGTTTTTACACCACACAGATGGCTATATTGGTCTGGAGTTGAGGAAAGCAAGTGTTTCTCGTTGGCCGATTCGGAGGTGACAAAGTGCCCCAGTTTGGTGATATCAGTGGAATTCTACAGTACCATGTATTGTTTTTGTTTCCACAAGAATGTCACGTGCAAGACTATACATTGGCGAACTGCTGAACCATTTTACAGAACTTTTTCAAGATAATTTCAAGGCTACATTGTAGGCTTATAGGGAATTGACAGTAAATTCTAGCAAAGTTCTGCCCTAGTTTGCTATGCCAACCTTTACTTCCTGAGTTAATGAAGTCAAGACGATATGATTTGTGCATTTTGGTCGCTTTCCTAGTCCAGGTCATTTACCTGCTCTAAAGCATTTTGACACATGTGCAACATCCTGGATTCCCTGAACTCCCTGATGCTCTCAAAACTACTGCTAAGTTGTTCCAATCTGGAAAGCTGCAGTGGTGCTGATGGCTTCACATCCCTCAAGAACTGAAGCTACATGGTTGCTCTATAAGTCATATGCCCGTTTTCTGCATCCAAGCAAAATAGTTTGTGTCATGGCTTTAGACTTTATGATCTACCAGGTATTAAGATGTAAGTTTTATCAACTTCTTTGTACTTTAAAGATCAAGCACGTGTGTAGCTCATGGGCCACCATGATGACTTCTGTTATGGACTCTGTCTTTGGCAAACAGTACCGGCGCCTGAGGAAGAAAGATAAGACGCCAAATAGTGGCTAATAAGTTGTTAAGGTCTAATGTAAATCCCTTGGATTGTTAGGAGTTTGTTATGGTTTGTTAGGGTCGGTCTCTATATAAGCCGGCTTAGAGATTGAGTTGAGTTTAAGCAGAAGATCAACCCTAAACTCAGAGCCTCTTAGGGAGGACGAGTAGGCTCATCAATCTGCTACTGTTACTAGTATTCCTCATATAATAAGTCATATCATCTTTGGTATCAACCTCCTTCCTTCCTGCGCCTGTTCCCATCTGCTCCCCTGCGTTCCCCTCCACCTCACCGCCGCCGCACAATCATACACCAGCCACCCCTGCTTTTGCTCCACCACGCCATCCCGTCTCGCCCAACACCATGGGCGCAAACGCTCTCGACCAGGCGGCTTTGGATGCAGCCATGAAGACCATAACCGACGCGCTCGACACCGCCGTCGACAGGATTTTGGGCCGGTTCAACGACCACATCAAGAAATCCGTCAAGAGCAAAGCCGCCTCAATACCAAGATTGATAATGTCCAGACCCAGCTGCTCTCCCACCAGGGCCGGTTCGACGCCGACAAGTCGAGCTCCAGCGGCAGCGTCGGAAGCAATGGCGACGCCGAGCCGCCCACCCACAAGCTACGTTTCCCCAAGTTCGACGGCACCGGTGACCCGTTGGTGTGGCTGCACAAGGGAGAGCAATTCTTTCGTGCTCACGAAACGTCGGAGTCCCAGAAGGTCTGGACGTCATCGTTCTTCATGGACGGTGCAGCCAGCCAGTGGTACTTCCGCTGGGAAAAGAACCTCAGCATCACCCCATCTTGGGACGACTTCGCTGTCGGTGTTAATCGACGCTTTGGTCCACCCCTCCGCGCCAATCTACTCAGGGAACTCTCCCATCTACACCACATGGGCTCTGTCGATGAGTACCAGGAGACATTCCTCAACCTCTTGGTGCGCTGCGAGGAGATCTCCAAGAAGCAGCAGAAGCTCTGTTCACGACGGGCCTCATGATCCCACTGAGTGTCGACGTCGAGCTACACAGCCCGCCAACACTAGAGGTAGCCATGTCGCTCGCTTGGGCATACGAGCAGCACCTCACGCTCCCTGATGACACAACGCGCACGCTGGACAGGCCGCCAGCATCCTCCCGCTCCACAACACGCGTCCCTCAAGCGAACAAGCCACTGTTGATCCCGCCAGCAGTTCCAGGCGCCCCGGCAGTGACTCCAGGCGCGCCGGTCAAGCCCCCCTTCCTCCGGGTCGATTCAATCACCTCTCGCTAGAAGAGATGGCACGCCGCTGCTTGGATGGACTCTGCTTCAATTGCCCGGAGAAGTTCTCCTGTGAGCACGCCAAGCAGTGCACAATGCGCGGCATCTACTACTTGGAGGTGCCCGAGGACAACGCAGCTGACACCACGGTCCCGGAGACGGACGCCATGGAGGAGATGACAATCTCAATGTACGCGCTCTCAGGCATGCCCACCGGCTCCACCATCAGCCTCGCCGCCGCAGTCGCCACCCACAACCTTCCGGCCCTCATCGATTCCGGCTCGACACATTGCTTCGTGGCGGAGGGCACTACACGGTGGCTCAGTCTGCCGCTCACCGCCGTCCTAGCCTCACGGTGGGGGTAGCCAATGGTGACCGTATACCCCTAGAGGGCATCTGCAAGGGCGTCCACATCAAGATCGGCGACGAGGAGTTCGTCGTCGACCTATATGTCATATCCCTGCATGGATATGAGCTCGTTCTAGGGTGCGATTGGCTCACCACCCTAGGACCTATTCTATGGGACTTCAAGTGCCAAACCATGGCGTTCTAGCGGCGTGATCACTGCGTCCAGTGGCACGGCATCGCCACCCCAACCATTCCCCGCCCTAGTCGTTCCCCGCCTCGCCGCAACTGACGTCCTCGACCTTTTGCACATGCTATTGGAGGAGTTCGTGGATCTGTTCACCGAGCCCACGGGCCTTCCGCCGGCACGCACCTTCGACCACAGGATCCACCTCCAGCCATTGACACCCCCCATCACGGTACGCCCGTACCAGTACCCACAGTGTAAGAAACTGCCAAAATTACCTCGAATAAACCGAGTTATCGTCCAATGATCCACCCGGCTTAATCGAGATAACCCCGGTAGTCCCTGGTACGTGTCTCGAGCATCGCCCAGGAACAACATGCATACCGTATTTACATCATGGCAACCATCACAAGGATACATGTGAGAGCATATTTTAAATTTTAGTTTACAAGTCTTGATCATATTACAAAAATTCAGAAATTATAGCTATAACATATAAGCATCTAGAAGATCAAAGTTCCATTGTTTGTAAGAAAAGTAATTAAGCATCTTAGATGTAACCTAAGTCTAGGTGGATATCCTAACATGTTTTTCCTAGGTTGAGAGTTAAATCGCAGCGGAATAGATAGAAAGATATAAGATGCAACAATGATGTCCTTGCCCAAAAGACACCACCTGCACAAGCTTAGAGCGACTTCCACCATCCATCCACATTGTCAGCTCCGGCGGGATGAACGTGGCAATCACTCACAAGAAGCAAACCTGCAAAACAACTTAACGGCAGCACCGTAAGTACATTGCGTACTTGCAGGATTTATCCACAATACTATACATTTGGTGGATGCATGAGGCTTGTCAAGTTTTAACATTTGGATAATAAAATGCGAGCATAATTTATCAAGTGAATAAGCAAAAGACATGGCATTCTAAAATCCCTAAGTCAAGCATCAAGTAATTGCAATAAGTAAAGTGATCAAGTATTCATGAGCTCAATCTTCCATAAGCCCTTCACGCAACTCTACGTTAAAGTCCAAGTACATGAGCGTGCTCCGTGACCTGGAGCGAGGCTATTGCAATAGATTATAACCCTGCAGGGGTGTACAACTTTTCCCACATGAGGCGCAAGACCAACGACCATACCCTTTGGCCTAGGATAAGTGTTAATTCATGCCCTCGACCTTTCACATACCCGCACCTTACTATGAACGAACGGTCGAGAGTGTATAGATGCACCCGACACAGCCGATCACACCTCATCCCACGCCGCGTTGAATCCAGTCAAGGTACGGTGCGACTTATGCTACTTAGCTTACCGACCCATTATAAGCATGTGGTTTGTACGGAATAGTGCTCAAGTATCACAACGATAACGATCGGGCCTTAATCGACTCAAGCAAGCCTATGCCACTTGGATTCCACTTCCAATATGGCCCTAGCACACTTGCTCAAGTCTCGAACATAGGGCTTAATTTTAATCCATTCATGGCTACTCAAGTATCAAATAAGAAAGCATACTATAACTCGCGAGTGGTGGTGACCTTGCCACCTCTCGACTTCTACCGATAACTAAGCATGACTAAGCAATTATGACGATATTTCTAACATACATACTTGCACTAAATAAGTTGAGCTAATTCCAAGAGTTGACATGCCTAATAGGTTCTACACATTGCATATGTCTAGATAGAGCTAAGCCCATGCACAATCATTAATAAGTAATAGCATTTCACATTTAGAAAATAGGGTGGGATACTTAGGTGCCTGTGAGATTGGTGCTCCAAGATCGCAACACTCCGGAACGTCATCTACGATATTAGATGAATGCATAAATTAGAAAAGATGCCATGAATGTAGATGCATATGAGATGCAGTGACTTATGAGAAGTACAAGATAACATGGTTCAAGATTGTCAAGCAAACAATCAAAGATTGCAACTAAAGTGCACAGGCAATTGCATAGGATGACATGTGCAAATAAATATTCACACAAGTGCACTTAATATTCCAAGACAAGTTATAACATAAGAATGAAACCAATATTAGTGTTGCTATTTTTAGTTACCATATGAGCTATCTCATAATTAATTTGTTGGGACACCATGATTGCTATCAACACTAAGTAGTTGACTATGCTCAAGTAAACTAGCTAGTGACACTAGTTATTCATCAATAGACAAATTGAGAATTAAAGACAAATTATAGCATCACACATGGAATAGGAATAACTTTCTAAAAGAGAAGCTATTTAACAAAGTTACACTTACAAAGTAAGCCATCATTATTCTAGTTATTTACAAAATGGAGGCATAACATATTTATTTTAATTAACACAAAAGAACTGGTAGTTCACATGAGCTTAAATGATTATTGAGTATTAGGGAACTAGTCATGTTTAAAATCTTTTACATAACAATGTGATACTTGGAATATTGTGAGTGCATAGAAGAATGTAAACTATTTTCACCATACAAATACATCAATTCAAAGTATCTAATACAAGGTAGAACACTTAAATCATACACAAAAGACACTATTATTCACGCTTTAGTTCAATAGAATAAAAAGAAATATATCATCAAGATCCCGAAAATGCGATTGCCGGTGTTTCTGGTAACCGATTGCAATAAGGTTTGATCCTATAGCTTCTTTAGATGATGGAGATTCAGTTTTAGATCATAGAAACAACATGCAATCAAGATTAGATGACATGCACAATCAATGGAGATAACCTTTCATGGGGGATTAATGGAGAAGCTTCCAATGGAGGAGGGAAGAGGGGAAAACCATTGGAGAACCTCACCTAGGTTGAGGAAGGACAATTCAGGGAGCCGCAGGTTGGAGTAGAGCGGCGAAGAAGGAGATCAGGCTTCACCTTGGTTCACCGGAGTTGGGGAAGAAAGACACGAAGAACAGCTTGTAGCAGCTTACCTTGGGGAAGATGGAGGACGACGTGGAGGAGAGCAGAAGGGGCTCACCCATGGCCTGGCTGGGGGAGGGGCACGGCCAGGGGGGCGCCTGCTACCGGCGGCGGTGACAGCGAGAAGGAGGGCGAACGGCTCAGGCTGGGGAAAGAACGAGATTGAGGGAGAGATAACGGGAGAGGAGGGGGTCACGGGGAAAAGAGGAGGAGGGGGCGGCATGCCGCGTCTGCCCTGCGGGGCCCGCGGGCAGGGGCGCGAGGGAGGGGGGCGAACAGGAGGGGGTCGCGTGAGCCGTGAGGGGAGGAGGGACAGATTGTGGGTGGACATGTCTAGAGTTGGGTAGACATGTCTAATTATTGGCTGTTTGAATTGAAAAAGCTCCAAAGTTGCTCCTCTTGTGAAAATCAAAATAATCATATAGAGATTACCAAAAATTATGAAATAAATTCAGGAAGTAGTATACATCAAGAGTGATCGATTTTGATCAGAACTGGTATAATGGCAATGATAGAATTGGAATAAAAATTCTTCCCGGAATGATAATTTTGAGATTTCGAGTAAGTTGTTTGGCATCAAGATGATCTCTAAAAAATCAAGAGAAGATACCTAAATTCATGTTGGAAGAAGTACTAATTGATCAAGTCATCACACAACATAGGTTTTATGGTTAAAATCTAAGTTACTTCACAAGGATGCATATTCACTTTTATTCAATAATTTATTTTTAAAAGGCAACGTCATTCAAACAAGCACAAGAATTTTATTATAGCAAACAATGAAGCTCATGATGCAAGGCTAAACATGTAATTACATTTTGGGCTGTTACACGCAGCTCTTGAAGGATGAGCTTGAGGCCCAGTACGCTGCCATGCTCACCCAGGGGATCATCTGCGCCAGCACCTCCGCCTTCTCGTCGCCGGTGCTCTTGGTTCGCAAGCCGGACGACACATGGCGATTTTGTGTCGATTACAGAGCACTCAACAATAAGACGGTGTGCGACTGTTTCCCCATCCCCATCGTCGACAAGCTCCTCGACGAGCTCAAGGGTGTGGTGTTCTTCACCAAGCTGGACCTCCGCAGCAGCTACCACCAGGTCCGGATGCATCCCGACGACGTGCACATGACGGCGTTCTGCACCCACCATGGTCACTTCGAGTTCCTCGTCATGTCGTTTGCCTGACCAACGCGCCGTCCACATTTCAAGCTCTGATGAATGAGGTGCTCCGTCCGTTCCTCCGGTAATTTGTGCTCGTCTTCTTCGACAACATCTTGATCTACATCCGCACACATGTCGAGCACCTCCAGCATGCCCGTGCGGTGTTCTCTGCCCTGCGTGCCCACAGCCTCATCCTCAAGTGCTCCAAGTGCCGTAGTGTTCTTTAGTAGGAGATGAATCAATGTGTGTGTCACACTACCCTTACCTTATCATTTATCTTACCCTTGTATTTGAGTTGTTGTCTCTTTCTCTATCTCATGATTTATATGTAATGCAATAGCATAAGTTTTGATATCTGCCATTGCCTTCCACAGATTTGATACCTTTGGAATACTCTCTTCCCTGGGGAAATGCTACAAATGGTATATCTGTGCGCTTGCGGATTCATTCATGATCGTTAGGATTACCATTGGTTGTTCTTGACACTCGCTCTAACCTGACATCATTAGTAGTGACGTTAAGAAACAGCAACAAACGGGAGACAAGGCGGGGTTTAGAATTAGGCATTACGATGGCTAGGGTCGCGGGGACAACAGGGGGTTACGATCGGGCGGCATAAAGACGGGGTTTAGTGGGACGCTACCCACCAGGGTTCAAATCCTGATGCTCGCACCTTTTCTCGGATTTATTTCGGGATTTTCCGGCGTTATGCATTAAGTGGTATAAGCGACGTTCCCGTCGACGACGAGGTGTCAGTGGTGACTTCGAGAATCTCTACATCTGCCGGTGCTCAGTCCTTCGGAGGTGCTCATAGGGGTAGGGTTTGCGTACGTGTATTCATAAGGGTGAGTGTGCGTGCGTGTTGTGAGCGTCTGCGTTGTACTGTGTAATCTCAAAAAAAAAACTAAACTCGTGTGTGCAAAGTCTGGGCGTACCTAGCAAAAACCCTAGGGGCTGGCGCGGGCGCGTGGGGCTGCGGCCACTGTGTCGTGGGCCGATGGACCGGGGACTATGGACCAGGCGCTGAATGTGAGGACGGTCTACGTGAACCGAGTGCACGGAGTGGTGGCATAGGTGATGCGGCGCAGGCATGGCGGTTTGGGTGGCCGGCAGGCGAGACCGGCGGTGACATGGCGGCCATGTGGACGCCACATCACAGCGCCGCCCATGATTGGGCACGGGCGCGATGGCGGGACAGCGGAGGCTCGCCGGAGCTCTCGCCGCCGGCGTCTAGGGGGCTCCTACAGGCTACAACGACGAGATGGGCACCTAGGGATTCGGGGTAGCACGACGGAGCGGACGGGCTCGGTGTGGGCAACAGGGAGCGACTGACAGCGGCAGCACGGCCAAAAGGGGATGCGGCGCTGGGGCTCTCTAAGGCAAAATAGAATGCATGTGTGCGTGCTACGGTGTGCGTGGGAGGCAGTAGTGCGGCCGGGCAGTGCTGAAGCCGGCCGGAGCAGTGTCGGCGGCTCGCCGGAATCCCGACGGCGGAGCGGTTACGCGGAGGCGAGGCTGTGGCGCGTGCGAGCGGTGACTAGGCATGCAGGCAGCATGACGGGGCTATTGGGACGGTTTCTAGGGGCAGCACGGCGGCCGGAGGTGGCCGGAGCATGACCAGCGCGGCGGTGCTACTTCACCGGGGCGCGGCGGCGTATAGGGGAAAGACAGGGGCGGCCGGAGCTACGGGGCTAAAATCGGGCAGCATAACGGTACTTGGGACTCAGGGCTACGGTGGCGCGGCTCCTAGGACGGCGGCGGGGCACAATTTCGCTGGAGCGCAACGGCGGAGGGGTAAGCGGCGCGACGAGCTCCTAAGGCTGCTACGGCGGAGCTCGGGCGCTGCGGCCAGGGCTTCGCTAGGGGGGTGGGTGGCTACCGAGCTCGCGACGACCTCGACTTCGACCATGCCCGCTCCTATGAGAAAGGAGGACGGCGCACTGGTGGAGCGACGAGGTCGGGGTCCTAAGGCCAGCGAGGAGAGAGTGAGGTGGTGGTGCGGGTGCTATGGCGAGGGGTGAGGCCCTATTTATAGCTCGGGCGGATGCAGGGGAGGTTGGCACGTCGCACGGCAAGGTGGCGAGGCTACTTAGCGGCGACGGAAGGGCGCCGGCGAGATAAGCTCGCGGCGGAGCTCGGGGATAGGATGGCGGCACACATTAATGGTGGGCTGCGGCTAAGGGAGCAAAGGCACGGACGTGCACATGCCTAGGTTGGTCGAGGGGAGTGAAACCAGGGGCGGCTAGGCTCGGATTGCGGCGGAAACCGCGGCGGTGATGTCACGATGGTGGCGTCGCGGTTGGGGCCAACGAGGGGGTCTCGGCGTGGGGTTTGGGGCTCTAACTATTCGCGTGATGCAAGCGGACTCGACGCTCTTCTCGGAGGGGCAGGAGGTGCTAAGCTGGAGGAGATCAAGGTGGGCATGCCGGCGGGCGCGCTCTCGGCTGTGGGTGCGGTGTGGGCGAGGCTACTAGTTCCCGGGCCGGAGAAAATGAAAAAGCGTCTGGAAGTGGTTGCGGTGGTGCTGGTGGTGATGAAGCACGTGCTATAATGGTGGTGGAATGGTCGGAGGGCCGATAGCGTGCAGCGGTGGCGTGTGTAGGCGCGGCGCGGCGTCGGGAGGTTGAAGGTGACGCGAGGAAGGAGACGACGGGCGAGGTGGGCCGAGTGCGTGTGTCACGTGTGTGCGTGTTAAGTGGTCGGCAGGTGTTGGGCTTCACGGGCCGAAAGAGGGAGCGGGCTAGAAACGAGGACTATGGCCTGGTTACGAATAGTAACCCCTGATAATTATTCCTAAAGGGATTTGAAAGGATTTCATATTCAATTTTGAATGGGGTTTGAGTTCTAAGATATCCTTAGGGAAAAGAAAGAGGTTTCCTAGAGGGCAAACAAGTATGCAACAAATATGCAACACACATGTGGGTCTAATGCAAAGTATATTTGTGAGTTTATTTGGAGTATCTAAAAGAAAAGAGGAATTATGTCCATAAATAGAGAAAATTTTAATAACCTCATAGTTTTAAATATCCTAAAAACCAGGATGTTAGGAGGGACGCGGGGCACGCGGGAGGCAAGATCCGTGAGTGTGTTTTGGTTCAGTGGCGGAGCTCGCTCAAATTTTTACCATTTCTCAGATCGAGTATGTCTCCAGCAGAAATTTTTTTTATATTTATATTTATTTTTAACGAATTTACAAAAATATGTATCCCTCTCACAGTTTTGCAAAACTATATCTATACCATTATTTGAGACAGCGGTAGGATACTGTTCACCCATCCGTGGGTATGGTAGCAATCATACCGCCGTTCAAAACGGAGGTACGGGTCAGTCTGTTTTCAAAAAAAATCGTAACTTTTTGTTATGAACTCGAATGGAAATAAATTTTATATGAAAATTGTAGATTTCGTCGAGATCTACAACTTAACTTCTTCATTTGAAATCATCTTGAGGCTTAGATTTAAAATTTAAATTTTAAATCTAAACATTGTGTCAATCATTTGAGCACCAAAATGAATTCAAATAGACACAGTTTGAACTACGAAGTTGTAGATCTCGTTGAGATATACAATTTCGGTGTCCATCCAGAGTTTATATGGAAACGTCATGAGTTTTTGAAGATATGTTGTCGACTGGAAAAAAATCGTCACATTTTAGATCTCAATATAGTGTCGATTATTTGAGCATCAAAATAATTTTAAATGAAAAAATAAATTATCGTATAACTTTTATCTCCATCTAAGTTCATACAAATGAAATATGATTTTTTAAAAGATATGCTGCCAAAAGAAGAAATTTTTTTGTTAATTATTTAAGCATCAAAATGATTTCAAATGAAAAAAGTTTGAACGACAAAGTTGTAGATCTCAACAAAATCTATGATTTTCATATAAAGTTTATCTCCATCTAAATTCGTACAAAAAAGTTACAATTTTTAGTCCTCGCATACGGGTGAACAGTATCCTACCGTTGTTTCAAACGGCAGTAGCTCCCTACCGCCATTTGAAACAAGGGTTGGGAGGGTATCGCCGTTTCAAATGACGGTATAGTATAGTTTTGCAAAATTTTTGGGAGGGACATGTATTTTTGTAAATTCGTAAAAAGATCAATATAAAAATAAAAAAAATCGTCCCCATCATGTGCGAGATTGCAATGCTGAACTACGATATCTTGGGCTTTTAGCACTTGTGGGCCAATTGGGCCAACTATTGAATGATGAACCACGCGGCCCAAAGGCCCAATACCTCTTCAGCTCGCAGCAGCTCACAATTCATAAAAGTGCCAATCTCTGTGTCTTGTTCCTCCCGTCGTCGCTGCTCTTGAGTCTTGCTTGACTCTCTCGCTCCGATTTCAATTCATAGCCGGTAGAGTTCTGGACTCCATGGCCATGGGGGAAGAGGGTGAGCTGCCAGAGAGCTGGGGCAGCTGCCTCACCCTGCTGTAAGCTCCGCCTCTATTTTGGTTGTCTTCGGATATGGACAGGACCGAAGTGCAAGTGCAACACGGAGAGGACCAGCCCTTCAAGGAAACGCCACGTGAAGACATCTTCCAGCGGCGGTAGTTATGAAACCCGTGGCGAGGGACTCACAGGTCACAGCGAAGACTTTCACAAGCAGAGAGTAATCTTGGGTCAGAAGCAAAGCGAGGAAGCATGTAGCCCACTTCCCTGGAATGACGAGCGCAGGCGAGTCTTCGTGTGGAATGCAAAACTGAAACCAAGCAGTTTAAGAGGCAGTGTTTAGTTTTCCAAAAATCCCTAAAATTTTGGTGAAATTTTGGGTGAAAGTGGTGAAATTTTTTCATCAGGAAACGTGTTTTGTGAGAAGTGGCACGGTCTGCGATGTGAAAATTTTGCGAACTTTTGGAAAACTAGTAAGCTGCACGTGCGACACGCACGTGTTTATACACACAAAAACATGCTACGACACATGAATTATTTTAAAAAAATCAGAAACTACCATGATATGGAAAATAGTATATTTGTTGAACACAAATTACTCTCGATCAACATATTACTAATGATTCATGTATGTCTTATTGAATATATTAAGATGTGTTTACATCTTAAGCTGCAAGTGAATAAATTCATTCGGTATACTTGACATTTGTTATGTTAAGTCTCTATTATTTCATTTTAACAAACACATTTTTTCATTAAACAAACATTTAGAATGATTATTCAAACACAATCACTCTAATTATAGGTTAGCGAATAATTTATTTTAACATTAACTTTTTCTCCTCTTTAATTTTTTAAATTTATTCTCTACTTTTCCCTTCTGACGGTGGACAAAGCGTGCATTTCACACATTTGTGGCTGTGGCTGAAATGGCTCCGGCTGTGTTAGTGAAGCGGCCTTTTCTATATGTGGCTTGTCTAGTTGGAAAAATATTTGGCGAAAATAGCTTCTCCTACCCGTGTAAGAGCAACTCCAAGAGCCTAGTTAAATTTCTATAAAACCCTGTTTAGTTCGGGAGTGAAAAATTTGGAAGTCTCTTTCAAGGTCTATTAGGGTAATAAACATAGACTACTTACAATTGTAGCATGATGTTGTCTAATCATGACATAATTAGGCTCGTTAGATTCGTCTCGAAAATTAAGGTAAAGGTTGTGCAATGCGTTTTGTCATTAATCAACATTTAATACTCCTAATTAGTGTCCAAAAATTAATGTGATGAAATGTTTGGGTAAACATACGCTAAATAAGGGGGAAAAGCACTATGACAAACCGGCCCGTACGTTGATTAGACCGGCCGACCGCCAGTGGATGGATGGATGTAAGGATAAAGTGTACGTGTACACACTACACACGACCTACCTGCCAGCCCAAGCGAAGCATGCATCAGTCAGCAGCCAGCCAGAATTATCGTTTCCCGTAGCTGATGCATGCTGCATGTAGTGCCGTACGTGGCGGCCTATAATTCGGTTGTTGCCATGCCACTACGTATAGTACTACGACACGCATACGGTATAGTACTGATGTACATGGACGTTGCAACTGACGAGAGAGTGACTGTCCCGACTCCGTTCCCTCGCGCACGTACAGCTCCGTTCCCTCGCGCACGGGACTGTCCCGGCTGGGTGGGCGTCGGCCTGACGTGGGTATGGGCGGGTGGGTATGCGTGGGGTGGGTGAGAAAAAACAATTTGTTTTTGGCAGAAACGCTCTTCAAATTGCGATTTTTTGGTCCTTCCATAGTCCTTCTACTCTATCCACTCTTAAAAACATATGACGGGTGGGTCCGATGTGAGGGGTACGGTGGACCCGATTTGGATGAGAAAAGTTTTCAATTATCTTCGCTCCTTAGGATCCCTTTGGCATAGCTTAAAGAGCAGCTTCGCAAGCTGTTTTTGGCACAGCTGTGCCAAAGGGGTGGCAAAAAGAGCTCCTCCGACGAAGCGGGCGGGTTTCACGCTCTCTAGAGCTGTTTTCGTGAGGAGGAGCAGCAAAACACTCGCTTCGCCCGCTTCGTCTGCAGCTCCGCCCGGCGTTTCCGTCCTTTACCCTCGCGGAGGGGCCCACATGCGAGGAGGCAGCTGCATTGGAGGAGCTTGACGGGGGCGCCACCCCCGCGCGCCGCCGCCGCCTCCAAGTAGGGCGTGCTCGTGCGGCCGCCGACGTCGAGCCCCAGCCGGATGGGCCCCGCGCGGCTGAGCGACGCCAGCTGTAGGATCCGGCGGGTTCGGGGCCCGTGCGTCCAGATCCCCTTCGCCGGGGAAAGGGAGGCTCCGGTGGTGCCGTGGTGGACAGGCTCCGCCGCGCGAGATCAGGCGGCCGGCTCGCCTGGATCTAGCGGCACCGCCGACCATAGAGCTCGACGGAGGAGGAGACAGGAGAGGGAGAGGTGTGGCCGCCGGCCGTAGAGCTCGACGGAGGCGCGGAGGTGGTGGCGCAGGACGCCGGCGTCGTGGGAGTCCAGCTCGCTCGGACTGCGACGACGCGGCGCTGCGAGGCGGAGGAGCTGGAAGGGCGCCGCGCGGCGGGGCAGAGGAGCTGGAGGGGCGCGGCACGGCACTGGCGGACGCGAGGGAGATGGGATTCGGCGCCGGGCTCTCTGGTACGGCCGCCGGGGACGACGCCAAGTGCGTCCGGGGTGAAGGGATGGATGCGTCATGCGTGGCTGGATGGATAAGAAGTGAAGGGCAATTTCAACAATTCACATTTTTTTCTATTTTAAACTATCAGGAGAAGCTGTTTTGTCAAACGGTTCTCTAAAACAGTTTTAGATTCATCTGAGAATCCGCTTCACCAGCACAGTCACAGCCGGAGCTGACACAGCCACAGCCACAGCTGTGCCAAACGCACCCTTATATTATAGATAGACTAAACACTGCCTCGTAAACTGCTTGGTTTCAGTTTTGCATTCCACACGAAGACTCGCCTGCGCTCGTCATTCCAGGGACTTCGAAAGGAGAAATTTCCAGGGACTTGATGTGCCAGGTCAAATTTAGACAGCTACAGGTTCCACTAGAGATGCATGGCAAGTTGGCAACGGCCGGGTCCATATAGTACCATGCACTTCTGCTCACGAAGCCTGCGCAAAGCTAGCGCCCCTGGTGCCGGGCCCTGGGTCGACTAGTGCATACCCGATAGTATACCTGCTATAAACTATTACTTGAATCATGAATATAATACATAAAAAGCACATATCAAGAAATTTGAGTAAATCAAAATACAATTGATAAGTTTTAACCAATTATAATAGTGTAATAGATCATAAAATTAATGGTTCGTTACGAATACCAAGTCACCCTTCACTAACAACTTTCAATTTTATGAGTTTATCGCATATTACAGTCATATTATAGTCGGGTATATTTTACCCACATATATGTAGGTATGGGTACCCGTACCCACACTCGCTTACTTGATGTGTGGATGATTTTGTCCATTAATATACCCGTGGGTAGAAATATGTTTTCATATCCACTTTCTTATCGGGTAAAATCCATCGTGTACTCAAGGTTCCACACTACCAAAGATGCTTCTTGTACGAATAAATCGAAAATAATCAATTGACTTCCGATGCTTGTAAACTAGAACTGCATTTCTTTAGCTTTCTAAAATACAATAACACACCTTCCTAAGCTTGTACTGGTAAAAAACTAAGACAAGTGGCAGACAAACACACCCTGCTCCCCACCAGGGGCAGACAAACACCTTCATTAGTGTTAATAAACAGTAATTAACAGTGATTTCTTTGTAGTTTACGGGAAATCATCGGGGTCAGCTGACCCCGATGGAATAGGCTGCATCCGCCCCTGCTCCCCACCCAGCGCATAACAGCATCTACGAAGCTGGTCTCCACCACAGGACTGCATGTCCCAGGTCACTACATATTTCATTTCACAGACTCATCAATATTGTCACTTATATATGACGATGCCGATGTTCATGAAATATATTGGCCAGACCCTGACTATGGAGAGTATCAGAATAACAGGAACCGATATAATAGTACAAGGTTTGGGGGTCTAGATGATACTGGAAATTTCTTTTCGAGTGATTTCTACAACCAGCAAGCACTTGTTGCCTCTGATCAAGGCCATGGCATCAAAAGAAGGCTCACTCTGGATCCTGATGGCAATCTCCGGATCTACAGCTTGGACGGTTCAGATGGGAGATGGTCGGTTTCCTGGATTGCAATGTCTCAGCCCTGCAATATTCATGGCTTGTGTGGTCCGAATGGGATCTGCCGCTACTTACCTGCACCTACATGCTTTTGCCCACCTGGTTATGTGATGAGCAACCCTGGGAATTGGAGCCAAGGCTGCAGGCCAGTAGTGGACATTACCTGTACTGTTGAGCAAGTGCAGCCTGTCAAGTTCTTGCGACTTCCAGGCACTGACTTTTGGGGATCTGATCAGCAGCATGTTGACCAGGTATCCTTGCAGGCCTGCAAGAACATATGCAGAAGCGATTGCACTTGCAACGGCTTTCAGTACCAGCAAGGGTCAGGATCGTGCTATCCAAAGTCTTCTCTTTTCAATGGGAAGGCAGCCACGGCACCTAAAAAGCAATTTCGCACCATGTATCTCAAGCTTCCCGTGAGTGTTAATATTTCAGGCATCTCAATTCCCCAAATTGATGTACTTGCATCAAGAGAGTGTCGTCCAGATTGTAGACAGATGAGCAAAACGCTGATCGAACTATTTCCGGATGTTCACAAGGCAAGCCAGGGGGAAGCGAAATGGATTTATTTCTATGGGTTTGCAGGTGCAATTTTTGTTCTTGAAGTTTTCTTCATTGCTTCTGCATGGTACTTTGTTTTGAGATGGGAGCATCTGAGATACAAGTAGTTGAGGAAGGATACAAGGTGATGGCAAGTAATTTCAGAAGATACTGTTATAAAGAGTTGGTTAAGGCTACCAGAAAATTCAAAGATGAGCTAGGAAGAGGAGGCTCAGGAATTGTGTACAAGGGAATCTTGGACGACGGTCGAGCTGTGGCTGTTAAGATGCTGGAAAATATAAGGCACTGTGAGGAGGAATTTCAAGCTGAGCTGCGCGTAATTGGAAGGATTAACCATATGAATCTAGTAAGAATATGGGGCTTTTGCTCAGAAAGCTCCTACAAGATGTTGGTCACTGAGTATATTGAGAACGGATCATTGGCCAACATCCTATTCAAAGACAACATTTTACTAGAGTGGAAGCAGAGGTTCAATATCGCGTTAGGTGTCGCGAAGGGTTTGGCTTACCTTCATCATGAATGCCTCGAGTGGGTAATCCACTGCGACGTGAAACCGGAGAACATCCTGTTGGACCAGAATCTAGAACCTAAAATTGCCGACTTTGGCTTGGCAAAGCTTCTCAACAGAGGGGCCTCCAATCACAATGTATCCCGGGTTCGGGGAACTGTAGGTTACATGGCTCCAGAGTGGATCAGCAGCCTGCAGATCACATCAAAGGTTGATGTTTATAGTTATGGAGTTGTGCTCCTTGAGCTAGTTCTCGGACGACAGGTTCTGGACCTGACTGTAGAAGCCAATGAAGAGGTGCATACGGTGCTCAGAGAGCTTGTAGGCATGCTTGCTCAGATGTTGGACAGAGAGCAATCATCTTCTATCAATGAGGTAGTGGATCACAGGCTGAGTGGCCATTTCAACAACACGCAAGTGAGAACACTGATCAGATTGGCTGTCTCCTGCTTGGATGAAGAAAGAAGCAAAAGGCCAACGATGGAATTTGCAGTGCAGACACTCCTTTTAGCTGATGATTCTTGTAGTATGTGCTAGGCTGATGTTCTATGTATATCTTTATATATGTATGCAATATTAGACTTTTGTTTGTCTTGCTTGAGCCGTTTGCTTTGTGCTAACAAAGTATCGGCCACATATATCTTGGTGTTTTGTGAATCACAGATCTAGCTTATGTACTGCTATTAACTACAAAAAAGAAACCTCTTGTACTGCAATTTCCCTAACTACCTACTCTGGGTCTTTTTCCTACTACATGGACTGCTACAACTTCTTGTTATTGTATAACGAAAGAACAAATTTCCATAGGATCAAACGATCAATATGTACACAAGGTCAAGAAACAGAATAACTTGGTGTCCATTGTCAATAATAGAGATATCCATGGTGATTTGCCAATATGTATCTAGCTAGAGCACAAATGGAGCACCACAAGGTCAAATGTGTCCTACTATTTATGCAAGTATGGATTATGAAGAAATTGAACTTACAGTTCCTTGCAGATTAGGTAGTAAAGTGCTAACTCAAGTTGTATGTCGTTCTCACAATGAATGATTGCTCCCATGACACTGTGCAACGATCCAGCAAAATCAAATCACAATCAACTTCAGACAGGAATGAACAATTATCTTGGCAATTATTTCTTGACATATAAATACAACATAATGAAGAAAAAAATTTACAGGATTCGATGTATGTATAGCCTTTGTTATCTTCTGTAGGAGGAAATGATTCTCTGTATTCCTCCAACCCTAGAAGGGTGGGTAAATAGTTAGCTATACATGGGCCTCTATATGGGCTATACACAGGCCATATGGGCCACTCACACATATATACACCAACACCCCCCCGCAGTCTGGACTACCAGCGCAGCGGTGTATAAGACTGTCCAACAAAGAAAGAAACTCACACACAAGGCCCCCCGCAGCCACAACGAGCCACTGGCTACATTGAGGCTGGACCGAAACTCCGAGAAGGTCGAGGAGGGAAGACCCTTGGTGAAGATGTCAGCAAACTGGGAGGTGGTCGGTACATGAAGAACCCGAACATCACCGATAGCCACCCGGTCACGAACGAAATGCAAGTCAATCTCCACATGCTTCGTCCGCTGATGCTGAACCGGGTTGGTGGAGAGGTACACGGCGCTGACGTTGTCGCAGTAGACGAGTGTGCTCTTGGCGAGCGGGCTGTGAAGCTCAGCCAAGAGCTGTCGGAGCCAGGACGCCTCAGCCACGCCGTTAGCAACAGCCTCAGCACTCGAGCGGGAGACAACCGGCTGTTGCTTGGACGACCAGGAGATCAGGTTGCCGCCGAGGAAGACGGCATAACCTGAGGTAGAGCGGCGCGTGTCCGGGCACCCCGCCCAGTCAGCGTCAGTGTAGACGACGAGCTCAGCAGAAGGAGACCGGTGGAGGACCAAGCCGAAGTCAACCGTGCCTCGGACGTAGCGAAGAAGGCGCTTCAGCGCAGCAAGATGTGACTCCCGAGGATCATGCATATGGAGGCAGATCTGCTGGACAGCGTAGGTGAGGTCCGGCCTGGTGAAAGTGAGGTACTGTAAGGCTCCAGCAAGACTCCGATAGGCAGTAGGATCAGCCACAGGATCACCTAGAGTAGCAGACAGCTTCGCCTGAGTGTCAACAGGAGTGGAGCAAGGCTTGCAATCAGTCATCCCAGCACGCTCCAGGATATCAAGGGCATACTGACGCTGGTGAAGGAGAAGACCAGTCTGACGGGGCTCAACTGTCACGCCCAAGAAGTGGTGAAGCTTGCCCAGATCCTTCATAGCAAACTCCTGCTGAAGAGAGGAGATAATCCGCTGGAGCAGCTGTGGACTAGAGGCAGTCAGAACAATGTCATCAACGTAGAGGAGGAGGTAGGCAACCCCATCAGCATGGTGATATATGAACAACGAAGTATCTGACTTGGCCTTAACAAACCCCAATGTCAGCAAGAAGGTGGCAAACCGAGAGTACCATGCCCGTGGAGCCTGCTTCAGACCATAGAGAGACTTGTTCAACCGGCAGACCAAATCCGGACGACTGGAGTCCACAAACCCTGCTGGCTGGCTGCAGTAGACGGTCTCAGTCAGAGTGCCATGGAGAAATGCATTCTTGACATCGAGCTGGTGCACCGGCCAAGACCTAGAGAGAGCCAAAGAGAGAACATTGCGCACGGTAGCAGGCTTCACCACTGGACTGAAAGTCTCATCATAGTCTACGCCAGGACGCTGAGTGAACCCCCAAAGGACCCAACACGCCTTATAGCGCTCCAGAGTACCATCAGCTCGTCGCTTGATCGTCCAAATCCACTTGCCGGTCACCACATTGCAACCAGACGGACGCGGCACAAGGTCCCAAGTCTGGTTGGCAAGAAGAGCGCCATACTCCTCTTCCATCGCACGACGCCAGTTCGGATCTGCAAGAGCCTCACGGACCGACGTCGGGATCGGAGAGAGCCGCGGCTCCCCCTCGGTGGCGGAGAGAGCCCGCAGCCGAAGAACCCCGGCCGCCTGCCGGGTCACCATGGGATGGGTGTGACGAGGATCCCGATGGATGACCGGCGGGTGGTACACGGCCGGCTCCAGCCGAGAGCGGCGTGGTGGAGGCGGCGGTGGTGGTGGCGGAGGCGGTGTGGGCGCCGGTGGAGGAGACGGAGACGGCTCCGGTGACGGTGGTGGAGGAGGCGGAACCATTGAACAGCGCTCGTAGACATAGCGCACAGGAGGCGCATAGTCCACGGGCACCTCCGGGGCAGGAGCCGGAGAAGCCAGCGGCTGTGGAGGCACCGGACAGCGTCGGTACACCTGCACTGGCTCGGCGTAGCGTGCAGGTGGTGGCGGGGCGAGAGGCTCCGGGGGCGCGACAGAAGGCGTCGGTGTCGCGCGTGGCGCGACCGAAGGCACCAAGCCCGCGTCGGGTGCGACAAAGGGCACCGGAACCGCGGGTGGTGCAAGAGTAGGCTCAGGCGCGGCGCGTGGTGCGGGAGGAGGCACCAGGGCCACGCGTGGTGCGGAAGAAGGTGCCGGGGCCGCGCGTGGCGCAAGCAGAGGCACCGGGGCCACACGTGGTGTAGCAGAGGGTGCCGGGGCCACGGGTGGTGCGGGAGGAGGCACCGGGGCCGCGCGCGACACGGGAGAGGGCGCCGGGGCCGCGTGTGGCGCGGGAGGGGGCACCGGAGACGGTGGAGCACCAGGGAAACCTACGGGAAAGGGAAAGAGAGACAGAGGTGGCTGAACCACCGGGTCAAGAAACAGAGACGCCAGCTCAGGGTCTGGAGAAGGTGTAGAGGTGGAGTAAGGGAAATCCGACTCGTCGAACACAACGTGTCGGGAGATGAGGACTCGGCGAGAGGTGAGGTCAAAGCAGCGGTACCCCTTGTGGTCAGGGGAGTAACCGAGAAACACACAACGAGTGGAGCGGGGCGCCAGCTTGTGAGGAGCAGTGGCAGCGGTGTTAGGGTAACAAGCGCACCCGAAGACACGAAGGTGATCGTAGCTAGGAGGGGTACCGAAGAGAGCATGGTGAGGAGTCAGAGCAGGGGAAGCAGTGGAAGGAAGACGGTTGAGCAAGTAGGTGGCGGTGTGGAGGCTCTCGGCCCAGAAGCGCGGGGGCAGAGAGGCCTGGATCAGAAGGGTGCGCATGATATTGTTCGTGGTCCGAATCATGCGCTCAGCCTTGCCGTTCTGGGGAGAGGTATACGGACAAGACATGCGCAACTGGACACCCCGAGAGAGGAAGAAGGAACGGGAGGTGTGATTGTCGAACTCACGCCCGTTGTCACACTGGATAGCCTTAATGGTGAGGCCGAACTGAGTAGACACCCAGGCAAAGAAGTGGAAGAGGGTGGGAAACGTGTCAGACTTGGCACGCAAAGGGAAAGTCCAGGAGTAGTGAGAGAAATCATCGACCACTACTAGGTAGTACTTGTAGCCTGAAAGACTAGGGACAGGAGAAGTCCAGAGATCACAGTGAACAAGATCAAATGCATGCGTCGCATGACTAAGAAGAAAAGAAAGGAAGGCGGACATGGCGACCCAACTAGCACACATGGCAGAGATGCTCATCAGAAGCCCGAGTGCAAGGAAGATGTGCACAACGACTGAGCTGAGCCAAAGTGTCGCGGCCGGGGTGACCAAGCCGGCGGTGCCAGGTAGTGGAAGAGGGAGTGGTGACAAGGGCAGCTGACGGGGAAGAGGGTAAAGGTGGTGACGGGGGAGAGGGTAAAGGTGGTGTAGCGGAAGCAGGAAGGCGAAGGGTGTAAAGGGGTCCCGAGTTATCACACCGGAGGAGCGGACGCCCAGACACAGAATCCTTCACAGTAAGGCCAGAGGGATCGAATTCAACAGAACAAGAATTGTCAGCTGTGAACTGACGAATGGAAAGAAGGTTATGAATCATCTGAGGAGCAACGAGGACATTGGGAAGACGAAAGGGACCTGGAGCACAACCCACAGAAGTGACAGGAAGACAAGACCCATCACCGACCATGATCGAAGACGGATAAGAGGGATGTGGGGGTCGGACAGAAGAAAGGAGGCTAGCATCAGAGGTGGTGTGGTAGGAGGCACCCGAGTCGGCGATCCACTCGGTGCGGACAGGTGGTGTCACCCCCATGGTGCTGAATGCCTGCGCCGGAGGCTGAGTGGGAGTAGGCGAGATGCGCCCTGACCATGGGTCGCTGAAGAATGGCCAGGGCACACCAGCAGCAGTAGGAGGCGTGCGCCGACGACGCCCCCTCCGCCGACAGCACCCACCACGACCTCCGCCACCCCCGCTCGGCTCGGGGAAAGTAGTCGTGGTAGCGGCGTCGTAGAGAGCGGCGGTGCCGGAGCAGAAATCATCGACGGGCGTCGTGCTCCGGAGCCCCCAGAAGAAGGGGACCCCGCCAGTGAGAAGTGGAGCAGGGACGGCGGCGGAGGTGCCAGCGGGGGGAGGTGGGGTAGCAGCGGCCACAGGCGGAGCGGAGGAGGCTCCCACGCCTGCGGTGAGGAGTGGAGCAGGGACGGTGGCGGAGGTGCCGGCGGGAGGAGGCGGGGCAGTAGCGGCCACAGGCGGAGCGAAAGAGGCTTCCACGCCTGCGGCGTGCCCACCGGTGCTGACGGCGGGCGACGCAGAGATGACCACCGGGAAGGACGCGGTCCCCGCACGAGCCGCCTGGGCCGCGACCAAGGCGGCGGCGAGGGCATCGGCGGCTAGGGCCGCAGATGCAGGGGTAGCAGCTCCCGCGGGCGGAGCGAGGGGGGCTTCCACGCCCGCGGCGTGCCCAGCGACGCCGACGGCGGACGACGTGACGAGGGCCATCCGGAGAGGAGGCGCGACAGGGGGCGGTGCACCCACGACGAGGGCGCGCGCACACGCAGCCTGGGCCTCAGCCAGGGCGGCGGCAAGGGCAGCTTCGGCGGCGGCGGAGCAGCGCAGGCCCGCAGCTCCCGCTGCGGGAGAGGGAGTGTCCACAGCCGAGGGGCCCAGTCCTTGGGTGGGGAGCGGAAGGAGGCACGCGGAAGCAGGAGAGGTGCCGCCCTCCAGTCCTCCATTCGTGACCAGGGATCGAGCCGGAGCGAGGGAGCCGGAACAGGGGAGCTCAAAACAGAGGAGGTGGCCGCCCGCTGCAGGGGCCACCAGAGCAGCGGGGGAGGCGGCCGCAGCTGTGTCCGGCGGAGCAGCAGCAGCAGGCGCGGAGGAAGCCAGCAGCACGGGCCGCACCTGGCCATACATCACGGGCCGCACCGGGCCTGCATACCCAGCGGCAGCAGCTGTAGCCACGGCGGCAGAGGAGGTGGCCTGTACCTCTAGGCCCTGCACACCCGCACGAAGAGTGCCTGCAGCCCCGGTGGAATCGGGCGCGTCCACGCCCTGGACGACCGCGCGAAAAGCGGCGGGCACGGCCGTGGCTGGCGCGGCGGAGGGGCCCCTCGCGCCCGCGACCTGTGTGACCGCGGCGGAAAGGGTCGGCGCGCCTGCAGCCGAGGGGGAACGCGCACCCGCGGCCGCGCCTGCGGCCGAATCCCCCGCGCGCAGAGCTGAAGCAGCGGCGGGATCGACAGCCAGGGGCGGCGGGCCAGAGGAGGCAGGCGGCGGCGCGCCCGTCCGCGCGGCGGGGAAGGCAGCGGCCGCGGGATTCCTGGCGCCCACGGCAGCAGAGGAGGGAAACAGAGGAGAGGAAGAGAGAGGAGGAGGCGGCGCCAGCGGCCGGTGGCCGGCCATGGCGGCAGCCGTGGCGGCAGGGAGGTAGGAGAAGACCTAAGCCACTGATACCATGTAGGAGGAAATGATTCTCTGTATTCCTCCAACCCTAGAAGGGTGGGTAAATAGTTAGCTATACATGGGCCTCTATATGGGCTATACACAGGTCATATGGGCCACTCACACATATATACACCAACATCTTCTAAATTATTACTTAGATGTAATGAACAAAATCACCATTTTTTAATAAACCGTCAGACATATGGTTGTTTCTCGATCCAGCTTGTATATATTAGAACATTTCAATTGCACTACAACTATATAAGTATGTTGTATGCTGTTGTAACCACCAGAGAACTAATGACAAGCTCTTATAATTTCCAACAAACCGCTTGCATATGAAAATGAGGGCATGACCCGATGAAAACTGCACAAATAACTCTAAAGATGAAAAATGAAAGCAAAGAAATATGAAGTTTCCTCTTGTTTCTCTTAATTTTGTGATGTAAAGTTTTGTCAAATAGCTCATATTTCTACCATCCAGTTTGAACATAATAGTTACCAACAGTCCAACACTCTCCCATCCGGGCTAGCAAACACATACCAGGTAGGACGATTGGACGAACGCCGAGGACTCCCACACGCCGGCTAATTGAGCTCCACTTGCCACCTCGGGTCGATGGGGCCACCGAAAACCGCGCCCTTCTTACCATCACGGCGTGCCCAGCCCGGTCATTGTCCCCCGCACGCGGCGCAGCGGAGCCCAGGAGCAGGGGAAGCGACGAGACGGCCAGGCAGGCTCACCGAGGCAATCCGTCGAACACGTTGAGCGCAGGCGTGACACGCGCTCGACCCATCCTGCATTGGCTCCCCTCCGGCGTGGCCAGCGCGGGGATGCTCGGGGCGCGCGCCCCCGTACTGGACATCACGGCGGTCTCCTTCGTCGACGTCACCCTTTCCGAACGCAAGCATTGGCCACCGGCGTCGCGCTCGCCCTTGATCCGATCCGCTGGCTCACGCGCGGGGCGGGAAGGCGGGCGTAGGCACAGAGGTGGTTGTCGACCGACCCCGCCTACTCCTCCCTCCCCACGCAGCGCGAGGCGCTCGTGCTCTCCTTCAGCTGCTCGCGCCCGTGGCCCGTGCCGTACATCTCGGGCCACGATTCGTATGCCGCGCAGCGCAATGCCGAGCGTGAGCTTGCTCAGTGTTAAACTGCTGATGGAGGCAAGATCACGAGTTCCAGAAAGGAACTTTGGAGAACCACACAGACAGAGACACGCACAACTGACAAGAGGGATGATTGACTTAGCATTAATCGATCGTTTAGCTTTTACATAACTAGTAGTACTCCCTATACTCTATCGTAAAACTTCGTAAAGCATAAAAATGAGAGTACTACGAAGCCGAGCAAACTGGATTAACTATTTTACTCTCTTCGACTGTTATTCGACGACATTGTTTGTCTCATGAACGACTGACTCTTCAGTTGTTGTCATCAGGTGCCTTGGCCCTTGGGTGTCTTCAGCTTCAAGAACTTTGGGATAGGCAGCTCGCTCGGGTCCGGCGACTTGAGGAACGCCGGGCCGGCATAGTACACCACCGCCGCTGGCTCTGCAGCATCCTTCTCGGGCTTGACCTTCTTCTCACTCCGATCAACCTCCACCGACGGCGCTCGGCTCGAGGCCCTCTTCTTGGCCCCGACGACCTCCTCCCTCCACGAGGATCGCCCGACACGCTCAATAGGCTCCTCAACGCTCGTCTTCGTCTCCCCCTTCCGCTGGGTCTTGTCCTTTGTCCAGTCCTCGCTCAGGGACGCGCGACCCGGAACGCTCGCCGGCGTGGTGGTGGTGCGGGTGAGTGGCTGCTTATCTTTGATCCAGCTCTCGCTCGACGACGCGCGACCGGGCTTCTTGTTGCCAGCCCAACCAGTCCATCGCTCGCTCGCACGACCTGCAACAGAAACAACAGGACGCGGGGTTGGGAGCAACGGCGGCAGAGCAGCCGCAGGGGTCAGCGTGCAAGCAGCGGCCATCAGTGGCAAGCCGCACGCGTGCACAGAAACAGAAAAAAAACAGAGCAAATACGAAAAGGAAATGAACGAAAACGTAGAAACTAGACAGGAAATTGAAAGTTAAAAGTGAGATTAAACTAGACAGCTGACGAAAACTAACAACAAGTAATTGACGAGATAAAAAATAACTAGACGACCAATTTAATTAACGCAAGGTGATGACTAGATCGGATACTAAAACGCGAACAGATGATAGGAATTACTAGATGAGAGAATAACAGAAGATTAGTTTGCAATGTAAACTAGTAGATAAGAAAAAATAATAGATGCGAAAAAGCTAACGGAAACGAGGAAAGAAACCAAAGGCGGCGGAACAGTAAAAACCTAAAAAAGGAGACGGAGGGCGAAAACCGTTGCCCTTCGCCGATCCGCCGAAATCGTCGAAGCTTTCTGACGCAAAAGCAAACGGCGGCGTTTTGCGAAGGGAGGGAAGGAGGCGTCCGCCCTCCGTACCCCTTGGATTTATACCCGTATCAACACGTCGGTTCGTATCAATACGAGTACTAGCCGAGAAAACGGCGTATGCCAGCTCAGCACCCACCCCCGCCGCGGGCGGGCCCACCACCGCCTTCGTTCCCCACCCCCATCTTGCCGGAGCCGTCCCCCCTCGCCGGCGCAACACCTCCGCCGCGCCCCACCCCACCCCGCTCCCGCCCACCGGCAGACCGCCAATCTTGCCCCAGCTGGCTTCGGCGGGCCTCTCCCCAACCCCGCGTCCCCGCCCACCGGCAAACCGCGGCCCGCGCCCTCGCCGCCGCCGTCGACCACTGCCTGCCGGAAAACCCGCAGCCGCCCAGCGGAGACCCCGACGTCGCAATGCCTCGCCGCGCCGGCGTTTTCCAGCCCCCACCTTTTCTTCGGACACGCCGCTGCTCCGCAGCCCAACCGGCCGTCATGCCGACCCCAATTGCGCATTTCCCGGCCTCAGTTTGGCAATATCAGTGGAATTCCTACAGTGTCATGAATTCCATAACATGAGCATCGAAATCTGTGACAGTTTGACTGAAAGCATAGTGATTCGTGAACTGTCAATCTCTCACTGCGCAAGCTTAGCTAGACTTCACTTCATGCTCTCCAATCTCTTCAGAAATTGACACTGATGCAGCTTCTGAGCTTTGACTTTGTTTGTTTGTCTCTTGTCAGTTACACGCATCCAGCTCTTTGGCACATTCAGATATTAGCTACTACTTGGGTTGTGTTTAGGTAAAAATTTTTGGGTATTAAATGCAACTTTGACTAATAATTAAGGGTGTTAAATAAATGTAGTTTACAAAACTACATTCGCACCCCTAGGTAAATTTCCGAGAGGAGTCTAACGAGGGTTTTGACCACATGATTAGAAGATGGTACTGTAGCATTACTGTAGTAAATTATTAAATTAATTATGCTCATTAGATTCATCACGTAAAGTTACATCTATGTGTGAAAAGGTTTTGCAAATAGACTTCATTTAGTATTCCATGCATGCGAGATTCCCTTTTCTGAAAATTTTTTGGAATCCATTTAAACACAGCCTTGAAGTGAAGTCCAGGAGCGATGGCACTGGAGCTTGGATGAGGCGTTGCGAAGATGGGAGACAAGGGAAGCTCAGAAGGGTGAGCTGGTGGCTTGTCAGAGCGGGTGCTCGAAAGATTCCGGCGAACAGCTCCGAGGATGTCAATGTTCGCGGATGCGATAGCCAATAGCCCGTGCACTTTCTGGGCGTTGTGTTGCTCGCCGGAAGGGGATTTGGTTTGGCAGAGTTGCTTTTGTTTTGGCCCCTGTGGCCGTGAAGTGGGAACTCAACGAGAGCCGGTTTGCGAGCGATGGAAGCTTTGGGAAGCTGAGAGGATGACGATCTTTAGGTGGTGTTTGGATGGATCAGGGGGGTGCTGAGGCCACGTTCGACACCAAGGACATCTGTGATGTGGCTGTGGTGTGACTCGGGTACTGAAGCAGGGTGGTCTAGGAGCATGACTATGAGCTCTGAAGAGACCAATGTGAAGAGGTAAAGTGACTTTGAATGCAGTCTATTGGAACATACATTTTGTTGCTGTGGGACGTGAAACAAAAACAGCCTTTTGGGAAACCTTAGCACACTTCACTCTGGCTGACAGAGCAAGGGAAATCAGGGACGGATTTGAGGAGATTACTAAGGACATTGATTACTGTGGTTTGTTTGATGCTTCTAGGGAGCATCTGGTTGATCACTTGATAACGAATTAACAGTGGTCCATAGAGTACAGAATACAAGTTCAGCTGCATTGAAAAGAGCAATTTTGGAAGAGAACAGTATATGCGTGTCATGTACTCAAAGAAGTACAGCAGGCGCCCAGGCGCCAGGATAGTTAGTTCATAGAGATAGAGATAGAGTTTTGGTTTGTTACACAAGGATTTGCTTAAGAGATAAGTTAGGGAGTTTGTTAGAGATAAGATAGGGACTTTTGTAGCCGCAGGCACAATATAAGCCAGGCGGCATAGATAGAGAGAGGTAGGCTTAGATTGATTTGTACCTTGGCCTCTCGTGCCTATCTCCCTGGCGTGTCGTGAGCTTCCTCCTGCTCTGTCGCGCCGTCGAGGTCCAGGACCACGCCCGGCCACGTCTTTTGAATACAATCTTCACCAAATTCCCTCTTCCAATCTTCCCAACCCATCCACCCATAACAACTTGGTATCAGGAGATCCTCATTCCGTGTCCATGGGGAGCGCCGACGGGATCAAGGAGGCGCGGATGCTACTAAAATGCTCTTGTCACTTGTCAGGAGGCAGAATTAACACAGGCCCTGTTTCTTTTCCGGGATTCTTAATGTTGATGGTCGTTGGAAAGGGGGAGTTGACTAGATAGAACTAGGTTTACAATGATTACCATTATCTTCAGGTGCACTAATTAACTATATTGAAAGTGATGTTCTCGTAATGCATGATGTCTGGAATGGGCATCTTGTTTATTGGTAATTATTCTGTTCATCCATATTTGCTGCAAGTCTTCATAAGGTCATAGTTTCTGTAAATCGAGGAATGAGCACCCCAACTCTTACTGGGTTCTATGATTCAAGGACTCCTAATTTGGTAATTTATCAAACTTTATGTTGAATGGAGTAGGGCAGCTTGTTAGTCTCCAAACCATGCCATGGGATGTGGTTGCCATTCTGACATAAAGGAGTTGATGACTCTGAGAAATAGTGAGGGTAGTCTGGAACTCTGGACATTAAAGAATTGGGTAAATGGGTAATGCATCCAGCGCCGAATTTGCAGAGATATTAATATGCATAGTATGACCGGCAAGCAGTAGTGTTGCTTTTTTTTCACAAGAATGTCACATACAAAACTATACATTGGTGAACTGCTGGACCATTTATGGAACCTTTTCATGATAATTTCAAGGCCACACTGCTGGCTTATAGGGAATTGGCAGTAAATTCTAGCAAAGTTCTGCCCCAGATTACTATGCGAACCTTTCCTTCCTGAGTTAATGAAATCAAGATGATATGATTTATGCATTTTGGTCACCTTCCTAGTCCAGGTCATTTACCTGCCCTAAAGCATTTTGACACATGTGTAACATCCTGGATCAGACACTCTCGAAACTACTGCTAAATTGTTCCAATCTGGAAAACCGCAGCAGTGCTGATGGCTTCACATCCCTCAAGAACTGAAGCTACATGGTTGCCCTAAGTTCTTTGTCCGTTTTCTGCATCCAAGCAAAATAGATTGTGTCATAGCTTCAGACTTTATGATCTACCAGGTATTAAGATGTAAGTTTTATCAACCTTTTGTACAATTGTTCTTTAAAGATCATGCACATGTGTAGCTCATGGGTCACCATGATGACTTCTTACTGTTAATTCTGGCTAATATACATCTGCACTTGTTTTTTTTTCAGTGATCGGTTTTGATTATATGTTAAACATGCATAGATACCATGTGATATACTTGTCACTACAGATTTTCCCAATCCTTTGGTGTATATAAACATAGTTACACCTAAATTTTGGATTGTTCCTTTTTTTTAATAAAACAACCATACATGTAGAGAATTTTTATATTATTTTCATTCACATCTGCTTTGTACAAGAAACTTATCAGGAAAATTGTTTTACCTGGCAGATGATTTTGCCGACTTGAATATTTTAACATGTTCTGCATGGAGAAGACTGGAAATCTTGGGCTCCTAACAAGTGCAAGGTATTCCTTTGGCTAGCAATTCGTAACAGGTGTTGGGCAGCAGACAAACTTGCTAAAAGAGGGCTGCCTCACCCAGATAGGTGCCCTCCATGTGATCAGGAAGAAGAAACAGTTCAGCACCTATTAGTTTCATGTGTGGTGGCAAGACAGGTGTGGTTCAACCTGTTAAGCCCACTCAGCCTTGGTGAACATATCGCCAGGCAGCGGGAGCGCAGTTTCGCTGAATGGTGGCGTAAACTGATTAAAAGGGTGCCAAAAGAACACAAGAGGGGTTAATTCCCTTATAATCTTTGGCACTTGGATGATATGGAAACACAGGAATGCCTGTGTGTTTGAAGGGGTAGCACCATCAGTTAGTTCCATCATGAGGGACCTCAAAGATGAGTACAGCCTCGGCGCTAAGAAGCTGCAAGGCCTGGGTTTGGCTACTGTAATCTAGTGGTCTAGGGGAAGGTTTTTGTCAGCTCCTGCCAAGTTTCCATAGACTAGTCCCTTTTGGTGCTTTTAACCAACTGTCATATTTGGTCCTCGTATGAGAGGTCGTAGATGTATGGGGACCTTTTTTTCTCTCTAATACAAAGAAGCGCAACTCTCCTGCGTTTTTGAAAAAAAATGTTTCTGCATATATGAATATTGGAGAATTTATATGCCAGCCTAGATTTAAAATGAAAAGGTAGGTTTAAGTGCGTCTTTCCTGTTTTTTTTTACTTTAATATGATAGTAATCTTGTTTCCAACAACATGGCCTCTTTGTTACTGAACTTACACATATTTTACTTCCCTTCATTTTGATCCTGCAGAACTGCACATGTCTATTTTGTTTTCTACAGGCAGGAGTGCTTATTTACTCATTATGAATTTGGTAGATGTGTTCCAATGAAAAGTTGCGCGGTACATCTCTTTACTCTTCAAATAGCATGATGATAGAGCTTGCTTATATTAATCTGTAGGATGAATCTTAACAAACTGGAACTCTGGCAAGGTAACCCAGTTCGCCCTCCGTAGAGGCTCTGAGCTCTTTGGGATTACTTCTTGCTTGCCTAATCTCTAAGCTCTCCTAATCTTTATATAGAAGAGTCCCTAACAAACTGATAACAAACTAACCAATCTGTATCTAAGCAACTAATCTAATCCCTAGCCTCTGGCGCCCTATCTGTTGCCGCTCTGGCCCTGTGCCGGCGCCTGACATAGGTGCGGCCCACAAATGAGTCCACAACACTTCCCGCCTCGTTATGAAACAGCTCGTCCTCGAGCTGGAACCCTGGATGCTCCTCCGCGAAAGTAGTGACCGGCTCCCAGGTGGCATCCGCTGCACTGTGACCTTCCCAATGCACCAAGACCTCCCAATTGCCACGATTCAGGCGAGCACGCAGCACCTTGAGGGGCACCGGTAGCACACGGCCGTACTGAACGGGTGGCAGAGGGACAACCTGATCAGGAGGAGTGCCGATGAACTGCTTGAGGAAGACAACATGGAAGACGCTGTGCAGACGAGTCCCCGGCGGTAGCGTCAAGCGATAGGCCACTTCTCCAATGCGTTCCACGACGCGATAAGGCCCGTAGAAGCGGGGAGCGAGCTTGCCCTTCGTCTTACCCGGAATGGTAGCCGCAATTCGCTGATGGAGGCGGAGCAGGACCCAATCCCCCACAGCGAACTCGACCCGACGGTGGCCGCGATCATACTGCTCCTTCATCAGCTCTTGTGCGTGCAGCAGGCGGTCTCGGATGTCAGCTAGGAAGGCGTCGCGGTCGACTAGCTGCTGATCCACGGCCGGAACCTTGGCAAGGCCCGGCTCGTAAGCGAGCAGCGACGGCGGGGCCCTACCGTAGACAACCTGGAACGGAGTCGTCTTGAGCGCTGTCTGGTACGATGAGTTATAGCAGTACTCGGCCCAAGGCAACTAGCGCAGCCAACTCTTTGGGCGATCGCCGGCGAGGCAGCGGAGGTACACACCGAGAATGTGGTTCATGACCTCGGACTGCCCATCTGTCTGTGGGTGGAACGCCGTGCTGCGACAAAGCTTGACGCCGGAGAGGTTGAAGAGCTCGGTCCAGAACGCGCTCGTGAACACAGGGTCACGGTCGCTGACGATGGAACAGGGCAGGCCGTGGAGGCGTACGATGTCGTCGAAGAATGCTCGGGCCACCGTGACAGCTGTGTACGGGTGAGCCAAGGCGATGAAGTGGGCGTACTTGGAGAAGCGATCCACGACGGTGAGGACCACAGATTTGCCGCCCACCCGTGGAAATCCTTCAACGAAATCCATCGCAATGTCGGACCAGACCGAGTCCGGAACCTGGAGCGGCTGAAGAAGACCGGCAGGGTGAAGGTGTTCCGACTTGTTGCGCTGGCAGACGGTGCAGCTCTTGATGTAGTCGCGGACCATGCGTGCTGCTTGGGGGTTGTAGAAGGAGGCGCGAACGTGGTGCAGCGTCTTCTGGACCCCTTCGTGGCCCACACCGTGCGCGGTGGCGAGGATGGCCGGCCAGATGGACGCCGAGGCCGGAACGAAGACGCGGCCGACGTGGAGGACGAAATCGTTGGTGATGGTCTACTTCGGCGAGGCGTCGCCGTTGCGGATCCGCTCCCGGGCGGCGACGATGTCCGGCAGAAGGGCCGCCTCGCGGCGGAAGTCATCGAACAGCTCGAACGCCGGCGCGGACAGGGCTCGAACCGAGGCGTTGTCCTCGTCGCGCCGCGACAAAGCATTCGCCATCGTGTTGTTCTTCCCCGGATTGAACTCGATGCTGAAATCGTACCCAAAAAGTTTGCTTACCCAAGTATGCTGGGGGATCGTCGATAGGCGCTGGTCGAGGAGGAATTTCAGGGCGAAGTGGTCCGTCCGGACGGTGAACGGGCGCGCCCAGAGGTAGGGCCGCCAGTGGCGAACGGCCTTGACCAGGCCAATGAGCTCGCGCTCATATGCGGCAAGCTTGGCGTGTTGGGGGGCGACGGGACGGCTGTAGAAGGCGATGGGGCCGTCGTCTTGGTGGAGTACCACACCGAAGCCTGACCCAGAGGCGTCCCAGTTGACGACAAACGGCCGGGAGAAGTCAGGCAGCTGGAGCGCTGGCCCCTGTGTCAGCACGCCCTTGAGCGCCGAGAACGCGGCGTCAGCTTTCGGCGACCGGCTGAAAGCTTCCTTCTTGAGCAGCTGCGTCAACGGGCGGGTGACCGTCCCATAGTCCTTGATAAACTTGCGGTAGTACCCAGTGAGACCGAGGAAGCCGCGCAGCGCCCGTACCGTTGAGGACCAAGTGTGTCCGAAGACCAGTGGAGGGTCGCTCCTTAGTGATGAGTGATTGACAACGTTGTGTGGACTGATGCTTGGCTAAGTGTGCAGGTACTGGTTGCGGCTTGACTCGTGTCGGTGCAGGTGAAGAACAAGCGCGAAAGGCCTTAGCCGTGGCGGGCTCCGGGTGATGGAGTGGCAAGTAGGCTTGGATCGATGGACCCGGTGGCCGATGGGGTCAAGTGCGAGCCGTGCGGTGCAAGACTGGCGGGCTGAAGTCGTGAACATGGGCCGGTGCAAGGTAGCGGTTGAAGCCCGAAGCTTGCACGCGGGGTTTGGTGGTTTGCCCACAAAACCATCCGGTGGACGGTTTCTTGGTTTGGGCCGCAAAACCAAGCCCGGAGGCCCGAGGCGACGGAGACGGTGATCCGGGAGCTTCGGGAAGCTTCGAGGCGGAGGGCACGTGGCGTGATCGCGGGGTTTGCGTCGATGTGAAGCGAAGCCGCGGTGGAAGCGTGTCCGTCTGATGAAGACTTGACCAAAATGCCCCTGAGGGGTTGTATCTTCTTTTAAGCAGTAGGGGTAGCGTGGTCATTTACCTCCCTCCGATGGACTTCGTATAAATAGCGGAGAGGTGGAAGACATCTCTCTCTCTTGACTCCTAGGGTTTTCTCCACCGTAGATTTCTCTGGACTGCTTCGTTTTACTCTGGATTCCTTAGGCTAGACTCTTGTACAGAATCTGTCCTCTGGATGTATGGAAGCATTCGGCGTCCCGGTGATCTCCTAGTCCCTTGTGATTTTCGTATCATTTTTGGGTCTATTTTCGGGAGTTTTCATTCTTCGCTCGATTCGTGAGTTTGGAGGTATTTCTTCACGGATTTCTTTGAGGGGATCATGGGTGGATGCCTTGTGCATGTTTGTGTATGATCTTGACCCCTCAAATGCCGTGTAGAGCCTTCGATTCGTGAGTTTTTGGCCGGAGTTCGTGTTCTTGGTGGTTGCTTGTGTGATCCGCGATTCCCAGTGATATAGGGAGTTAGATGTCGAGATTTTTGGGGCATAACATCCTTGTGTGACGCATATCATCTCCCCAAAGTCTTGTCTCTAGAGCTTCTACCATTTGGGAGATCCGGTGATGAGTTCTTGGAGTTGACCTCGCGGGGTCGGGCGTTTTCTGCTCTGTCCGCGTGGTGTAGACAGTCCGCAAGTGAGCCGCGGACGGTCCGCGTGAGCTAGGGTTCGTCCCGTGTTCTTCGTGTTCTTGCGCGTCTTTGTTTCGATCCGTTTCAGGCTCAGGGTTTTGTTGCAAGTGGTTCGGCGGACAGTCCGCGGGGGTTTCCCGGACAGTCCGCATGGCTGAATTTCTGGCGGACGGTCCGTGGGTCCTCCACGGACAGTCCGTATTTTCGGGGTGCGGCTCTGGTAGCTCTGGTGCTTATTTCGGACAGTCCGCGAGGTAGGGCCGGACAGTCCGCCGTACACACGCGGACAGTCTGCCCGTACCAGCCGGACGGTCCGCACTGGTCGTTTTCAGAATTGACCGAGTGCTTTGATTCTTGTCCGGTGCTTCCGCTCTTTGCTCCTAGGCTTCTCTAGTGATCTTCTTGGCTTGTGTGTGCCTTATTTGGAGCTTTGCTTGTGTGCACGGATTCATAGAGTCGCGATTAGGGTATAGGCTGAGTTCGACCTTAGGGAAGAATTTTTATCGGCTCCCATTCACTCCCCCCTCTCTGGTCGCCCATTTCGGTCCTTCAATTGGTATCAGAGCCGGTTACGGATCTTTGTGATTCTAACCAGTCTAAGATCCAAATATGGGCGATTACGGTAAGGGGTCGGGTACTCCGCACTTTGATGACAAGAATTACCCGATGTGGGAGAGGCGCATGGGCGCGTTTTTGCGAGGGAAGGGAACTCTTATTTGGGAGGTCATTCAGAATGATCAATATGTCATCCCAGATAGTTTTCTACTTCCAGAATCGCGGGACATGTTTGAGGCCAACAGTAAGGCCGTTGATTACTTGTTTCGTGCTCTCTGTGCCTCGGAGTCCGAGCGAGTGTACGGAGAGAATGCGGCCGGAAAGATATGGCTCAAGTTGAGAACTGCTCATGTTGGCAATGCCCAAGTGCAAGCCCGTTTGTTTTCCACTTACCGGAGAGAGTATGAGAACTTCACTCATCTCCCCGGTGAGTCGACCGATGCTATGTTTCAGCGCTTCACTTGCATAGTCAACAACATGAGGGCCAATGTGACAGTGCTCCCATACACGGATCATGATCAAGCTATCAAGATTTTGCATGCCCTGGATAGATCTGTGTGGGAAGCCAAGGTCGAGGCCATTGAGGAGTCGAGCGTGTATGATACGCTGACATTGGATGAGCTGTTTTCCAAGCTCAGGTCTTCTGAGGTTGATCGTGGCTTGAGAGCCAAGAGCGAGAGCCCCACTGAACCTCATAGTTTGGCTCTTGTCTCGGGATCACGGTCTAACGCTAACCCTGGTGGTTTCTCTTTGTCTTGTCTTGTGTCTTTACCAGATGAGGACTTTGAGGTGCTGAGCGAGGACGATCTCGCATTGTTGAGCAAGAGGTTTGGGCGGATGTACGAGAACCGCAAGAATGCAAGGCGAAGCTCGGGGATGTGCTATCGATGCGGGAAGCACGGGCACTTCATCGCCGAATGCCCTGAAGCCATGGAGATCAAAAACGACTACAAGGGCAAGCCCAAGCACGACTACAACAAGCACCGGTCCCGGAACAACTACAAGGACAAGCACAAGGACAAGGGCGAGAGAAGACACAAGAAGGGTGGCGGCTACAAGAAGAAGACCGCTCGAGCTATGGTGGCCGGAGCGAGCGACATGGACTCGACATCAAGTGATGCTTCTTTAGACTCGAGCAGCGATGAAGAGCAAGAGAAGCGCAAGGACAAGCGGCACACGGGCCAGAACTTCACCGGCCTAAGCTTCGTCGCGCAAGGAGGCTTTTGCGGCATGACGCACTCCAAGAAGGGTGGGAAGCACAGCTCGGATTCGAACTCCGACTCTGATGATGAGGTACGACAAGATCCCAACTTCTTGCTAGAGGAGAATGCTAGGCTCAATGAGTTGCTTGATAACCGTGATGATGTGCTTAGAAAGACCAACAAGGAGAAGAGGGAATTTAGGTCTTTGTTGGGTGATGCTAAGGACAAGGTAGCCGAGCTTGAATCCTTGCTTGTGAATGCTAGGAATGAGATTGTTGCTTTGAAGTCTGCTCCTGTGGTGTCGAATTAAATTGATTGTGGTGATTGCTCAGTTTTTCTTGCTGACTTGACTGCCCTCAAGGAGAAACATGCCTCTGTCCTTGAGGAACTAGATGTGGTTAGGGTGGAGTGTGATGAATTGAAGTCTAGGCCAGCTTTACTAAGTGCTTGTACCTTATGTCCTATTTTGCATGCTAGGCTAGATGAATCTCACACTAGAATTATTTCTCTTGAGACGGCATTGAAAGCTCCTCTTCTTACATCATGTTCAACCTGTGAAATGCATGTTTTGAAAAATATGGAACTTGCAAACTATGTTGATCGTCTGCAGGATGAAAATGATGAATTGAGAAAAATGATGGGGTGGTTGTCTGGGCATGAGCCACAATTGAGTATGATGTTGGCTCAGTTCAAGAGGTTTGATGGTCAGGCATTGGGGGTTGACAAGTGTGGTGAGAAGAGTGGTGAGGGAGAAGAGAAAGCCGGAGAGATCCCCATTCCACCACATACCACACCCATGAACAAATTTGCACCAAAGCCAAACCATCTCAGAAACAAGATTGACACAACCCCAGATCCTCCAGTGTTCCTCCACAAATCTGAAAACTACCAAAAACCCATCAAGTTTGTGAGCACCCAGGGGAGTGTCTTTGATGGGAAGTCAGGAGAGAAAGCTGGAGAGAAGCTTGTAGAGAAGCCACAGCCTAAGCTAGTGCCAATCCGCTTCCATTGTGAGTATTGTGGGAGGGATGGGCATCAGGATGAGTTCTGCTTTCGGAGGAAGAGGGATGAGAGGTTTGCTAGGGAGATGGCAAACAAGGACAGGTACCACCTTGCTCGTGGTGTACCTAAGCCTCGCAGAGGGCCTCTACCTAGGGGTGATATGTTTGTGAGGACAGTTCCCACTCGTGGAGGTGGAGGTGGAGGTGTGTTCCCTCAGAGAGATATGCTTGTTGGGTTTGGGCGTGGTGAGTTGGCTCGACGTGCTCCTTCTCGTGACCGTTACGAGTTTGGGAGGCATGATCGGAGCTTTGGGTCTCAGATGGACTACGGGCCACGTTTTCCTCCTCGTGGTGCGCGTACTCCTCCAGTGAGACGTGACAGGTCCTTTGGTGGTAGGCGTGAGAGGGCTCCGCCTCGGGGTGTTGGTAGAATGGACTTTGCTAACCCTTCCTTTGAGCAAATGGCTCGACACTGGTTTGAATCGTTTGGAACTAACCTCAATGTTGAGTCGCTTGCTCATTCTCGTTCTCGTTTTTTATTACAGGTGGGAGGCTTGGAGAACTTTTGGTTGATCGACTCCGGTTGCTCAAGACACATGACCGGAGATCGTGGGTGGTTCTCCAGCCTCACCCCGGTGAGTACGAGGGAGTACATCACTTTCGGGGATAATGGGAGAGGACGAGTGCTTGCTGAAGGTATGGTGAAGGTGAGTAGCAAGGTGACCTTAAGAAGTGTGGCCCTGGTCAAGTCACTTGGTTTTAACCTGTTGTCAGTATCTCAATTACTTGACGAAGGTTTTGAGGTTCGTTTTAAGTCGGGTGCTTCTCGTGTGCTTGATTCTCGAGGCGATCTTGTCTGTACGATCGTCCCCGAGGGTCAAATCTTTCATGCCGACTTTTCCCAATCTGTTGGTCCTCATCGATGCTTTGTTGCTGGCGTTTTGGTCGAGCTTTGGAAATGGCATAGGAGGTTGGGACACTTGAGCTTTGAGTTGCTTTCCCGCTTGAGTGGTCTTGATCTTGTCCGAGGATTATCTAAGTTGAAATTCGAGAAGGATTTGGTTTGTGCTTCTTGTCGGCATGGGAAAATGGTTGCCGCTTCTCACGCCCCTCTGACTTCTGTCATGACCGAGCGACCTTGTGAGTTGTTGCACATGGATTTGGTTGGGTCAGCTCGTGTTCGCTCTGCTGGTGGGAAGTGGTATGTTCTTGTGGTTGTTGATGATTTTTCGAGGTACTCTTGGGTTTTCTTTTTGGAGGATAAGAGTGAGACATTTGGCTTTGTTCGGGACTTGATCTTGAGGTTGAAGAATGAGAGACATGGAGATGCCATTCGAGCTATACGCAGTGACAATGGCACGGAGTTTAAGAACTCTCATTTTGATGCCTTTTGCAGTGATCTTGGTCTTGATCATCAGTACTCTTCTCCATACGTCGCTTGCCAGAATGGCGTTGTGGAGAGGAAGAACCGGACCCTTTGTGAGATGGCCAGGACGATGCTTGATGAGCATAGGACTCCTAGGCGTTTCTGGGCCGAGGCGGTCAATACCGCTTGCTATGTCTCAAATCGCATCTTCCTTCGTGTTTTCAAGAATAAGACCTCTTATGAGCTGATGCATGGACGACAACCCAAGGTGAGTCACTTTAGAGCTTTTGGCTGCAAGTGTTTCATTCTGAAGAAGGGCAAGCTGGATAAGTTTGAGTCTAGATGTTCAGATGGGATTTTCCTTGGTTATGCGATTCACTCTAGAGCATATCGTGTGCTCAACCTTGAGACTAAACCGAATCATGAAGACTTGCGAGGTAACCTTCGACGAGATACAGCCATGTAGCTCTTCTGCTTTTGAGTGTGCAGGTGACGATGAGATTGGAGCGAGGATCTTTGAGGATGAGAAGGATGGAGATGGAGACGACGACGATGATGATGGTGGTGCTCCCGTGGCTGATCGTATACACGCTACTTCCACTACTACGACGACGATCAAGGATGGACCATCCCCTACACCCACTACGACTGAGGCTGTTCGAGTGGAGGCTGCTGCTGAGAGGGAGGTTGTGTCCAGGCGTGAGGCTCCCCGACGAGTACAAGTTGATCACCCACCGTCGACCATCATTGGTGAACTTCATGAACGGACTACACGATCGAGGTCAAGGAACACTTCTCATTTCGCTCATTCTGCCTTTGTTGCGTCGTTTGAGCCCAAAGATATTCGACACACTTTGTCTGACGAGAATTGGGTGAATTCCATGTATGAGGAGTTGGAAAACTTTGAGAGAAACAAAGTCTGAGTGTTATTCGATCTACCGCCAAATTGCCGTCGCATAGGAACCAAGTGGGTGTGGAAGAACAAAGAGGGTGAGAATGTGATGGTTGTGAGAAACAAGTCGAGGTTGGTGGTGCAGGGTTACAACCAGAAGGAGGGGATAGACTATGAGGAGACATTTGCTCCTGTGGCCCATTTGGAGGCAATTAGGATCCTTCTAGCCTTTGCCGTGGCTAAAGAGTTCAAGTTGTACCAAATGGATGTCAAGAGTGCTTTCTTGAATGGGGTGATAGAGGAAGAAGTGTATGTGAGGCAACCCCCGGGGTTTAAGAGTGAAAAATACCCTCACCGTGTATACAAACTCCAGAGAGCGCTCTATGGGTTGAAACAGGCACCTAGAGCCTGGTATGGCAGGTTGAGAGGTTTTTTGCTGAGTAAGGGGTTTGTGATGGGCACAGTTGATAAGATCATATTCCTCCTTAAGCATGGGAATGACCTTTTGATTGTTCAGATATACATGGATGACATAATCTTTAGTGGCTCTTCTCATGATCTTGTTGCCAGATTTGCAGATGACATGAGTAGGGAATTTGAGATGTCCATGATGGGCGAGCTGCAGTTTTTCTTGGGTCTCCAGATCAAGCAGTGCAAGGACGGGACCTTTGTACATCAAGCGAAGTACACCAGGGACATGGTGAAGAAGTTTGGCATGAACGACTCCAAGTCGCTGACTACACCAATGAGTACGACTACGGCTTTGGACGCGGACGAGGACGGCGAACCCGTGGACCAGAAGGAGTACCGGAGCATTATCGGCTCCCTCCTCTACTTGACGGCGACGAGGCCGGACATACAGTTCAGTGTGTGTCTGTGCGCTCGTTTTCAGGCTTCACCGAGGACTTCACATCGGCAGGCCGTCAAGCGGATTTTCAGGTACTTGAACTACACTCCTGAGTTTGGTCTGTGGTACTCTGCCTCCTCGACACTCAGGCTTCATGGTTTTTCTTATACGGATTTTGCTGGGTGTCGATTGGATCGCAAGTCCACTTCTGGGTGTTGTCAGTTCCTTGGTTCTTCTTTGGTCTCTTGGTCATCTCGTAAGTAATCCAGTGTAGCCCAATCCACCACTGAGGCTGAGTATGTAGCTGCTGCTAATTGTTGTTCCCAGCTGCTTTGGATGACATATACCATGAGTGATTTTGGAGAGGAGTGCTCCCAGGTTCCACTTTTCTGTGACAGCACCAGTGCCATAACCGTAGCCAAAAATCCTGTCCTCCACTCCAAAACAAAACACATAGAAGTGAGGTACCACTTCCTGAGGGACAATGTTGAGAAGGGAAATATATCTTTGTCCTATGTCCCTACCCAAGACCAGCTAGCTGACATTTTCACCAAACCGCTTGACCAAGCCACTTTCACTCGCTTGCGGGGTGAGCTTGGGGTGTGCTTTCCTTTCTAGTTTGGGTCTTGGAGCTTCTCATGTATATATGTGTCATATGTTCATTTTGTTGCATTTCAATCATGCATTTTACTTTCTGTACAGACCATGGTAGGATACCCATCTTTGGATCCTTTGAGCTAGGAATGAGCTTCTCTTATATACATTGATCACCGATGTGCTATGGATGAGATATATGCATGTATGGTAATTTGTGGATGTGAATGCTATGCTCTGGATGGTTTTGCTATATATTTGTGTTGAGATAGCTTTCTTTTGATGAAAATGCTAAAACTGTATCTCTCATGAGTAGATAATTGTCTATGCTCAATTTGTGCTTAAATGCCTATACCATGTTTAGTTTGTGCTTGAGAATCATGTTCTCTTTGCTTGGGGTCAAAGACCTTTCTGTCATCGTAAATGTTTAGCCCTTTTGCTTGCTTGGGGAGGAGCATAAGCTTCTTTTTGCCGTAAAGGCACTTCATGTACCATGTTTAAACTTGAAAATGAAATTGGTGTATGAATTGCCTTATGCTTGAAAAATGAGCTCCTAATCATGTTTTATGGTTTCATATTCATATCTTAGGTGCTAAACCGTAGCATGCTTGTCTACCATGAGAAGTCTCATTTTAAGAAGTAGACACATGGCTCAGTGGCTTTAACATGACTTGAGTAGCTTGTGGGCGTTTATAATGATCTTGTGATGAGTATTTGTGATCTTGTATAAACTTTGGATGGTCTAGTGTATTTATGTTCAAATTGGTGTAGAGAGAGTCTTGCTCATGAGATGACTATTTCTTTGTGAAAATTGCTTAAAATTGCTTTTGGTCATGTCATATGCTTATATGTCTCTACCTTCTTGATGGCAATATGCTAGATACACCATGTCTACTTTGCTTGCTCTTTGTCTCATTTGTAATATTTTATTGTGCTCTTTGTATATTTGAGAAGCTTGGTAGATTGTATATGTGCTTTGACATGCATTTTTCATGAAAACAAGGGGAAGAGTTTCATATGCCTTGATTCATGCATTGTCAACAAGGGGGAGAGATTTGTATGATATGGGGAGAATATACATGCACTTTGGGAAGATTTTCATGCATTGGAAGTTTTTGTGAATTTTTGGTATGCATTTTTGAGATGTGGCATGTGAGGAGAAAAATTGAGAAGAAGAGGTTGCATTTGCTCAGGGGGAGTTTGCATATGTGCAGGGGGAGCTCCTTTGTGTTGTGCTTTTCTGAGTTTTGTGCTTTGTGTTGTGCTCTTTGAGAGCCTTGTTTTGTCTCGGCTGTGTCGAGCCGTTGCCCTTGTCTTAGGGGGTCGAGACTTGGATTAGCGAGTGATTGAGTTTTCGCTTGTTCTTTGGCTTTAGATCACTTGCTTGGGAGGTTTGTGTTCGTGGCTGTTTTCTTTTCTTTTTCTCTATGTGATTTCTATGGGTGTTGTGAATGCACTCATCAAGGGGGAGATTGAGGACCAGGTGTGTCCGAAGACCAGTGGAGGGTTGCTCCTTAGTGATGAGTGATTGACAACGTTGTGTGGACTGATGCTTGGCTAAGTGTGCAGGTACTGGTTGCGGCTTGACTCGTGTCGGTACAGGTGAAGAACAAGCGCGAAAGGCCTTAGCCGTGGCGGGCTCCGGGTGATGGAGTGGCAAGTAGGCTTGGATCGATGGACCCGGTGGCCGATGGGGTCAAGTGCGAGCCGTGCGGTGCAAGACTGGCGGGCTGAAGTCGTGAACATGGGCCGGTGTAAAGTAGCGGTTGAAGCCTGAAGTTTGCACGCGGGGTTTGGTGGTTTGCCCACAAAACCATCCGGTGGACGGTTTCTTGGTTTGGGCCGCAAAACCAAGCCCGGAGGCCCGAGGCGGCAGAGACGGTGATCCGGGAGCTTCGGGAAGCTTCGAGGCGGAGGGCACGTGGCGTGATCGCGGGGTTTGCGTCGATGTGAAGCGAAGCCGCGGTGGAAGCGTGTCCGTCCGATGAAGACTTGACCAAAATGCCCCTGAGGGGTTGTATCTTCTTTTAAGCAGTAGGGGTAGCGTGGTCATTTACCTCCCTCCGATGGACTTCGTATAAATAGCGGAGATGTGGATGACATCTCTCTCTCTTGACTCCTAGGGTTTTCTCCCCCCGTAGATTTCTCTGGACTGCTTCGTTTTCCTCTGGATTCCTTAGGCTAGACTCTTGTACAGAATCTGTCCTCTGGATGTATGGAAGCATTCGGCGTCCCGGTGATCTCCTAGTCCCTTGTGATTTTCGTGTCATTTTTGGGTCTATTTTCGGGAGTTTTCGTTCTTCGCTCGATTCGTGAGTTTGGAGGTGTCTCTTCACGGATTTCTTTGAGGGGATCATGGGTGGATGCCTTGTGCATGTTTGTGTATGATCTTGACCCCTCAAACGCCGTGTAGAGCCTCCGATTCGTGAGTTTTTGGCCGGAGTTCGTGTTCTTGGTGGTTGCTTGTGTGATCCGCGATTCCTAGTGATTTAGGGAGTTAGAGATCGAGATTTTTGAAGCATAGCATCCTTGTGTGACGCATATCATCTCCCCAAAGTATTGTCTCTAGAGCTTCTACCGTTTGGGAGATCCGGTGATGAGTTCTTGGAGTTGACCTCGCGGGGTCGGGCGTTTTCTGCTCTGTTCGCGTGGTGCGGACAGTCCGCAAGTGAGCCGCGGATAGTCCGCGTGAGCTAGGGTTCGTCCCGTGTTCTTCGTGTTCTTGCGCGTCTTTGTTTCGATCCGTTTCAGGCCTAGGGTTTTGTTGCAAGTGGTTCGGCAGACAGTCCGCGGGGGTTTCCCGGACAGTCTGCGTGGCCGGATTTCTGGCGGACGGTCCGCGGGTCCTCCACGGACCGTCCATATTTTCGGGGTGCGGCTCTGGTGCTCTGGTGCTTATTTCGGACAGTCCGCGAGGTAGGGCCGGACAGTCCGCCGTACACACGCGGACAGTCTGCCCGTATCAGCCGGACGGTCTGTACTGGTCGTTTCCAGAATTGACCGAGTGCTTTGATTCTTGTCCGGTGCTTCCGCTCTTTGCTCCTAGGCTTCTCTAGTGATCTTCTTGGCTTGTGTGTGCTTTGTTTGGAGCTTTGCTTGTATGCACGGATTCGTGGAGTGACGATTGGGGTATAGGCTGAGTTCGACCTTAGGAAAGAATTTTTATCGACTCCCATTCACTCCCCCCCTCTCTGGTCGCCCGTTTCGGTCTTTCAACCGTCGATGGAGTTGGCCACGCCTGCACGGCGTCGGTCTTGGACAGGTCCATGGTGACGCCGTCTCCAGTGATGATGTGCCCGAGGTAGGAGACCGACTGCTCGCCGAAGGTGCACTTGCTCTGCTTGAGGGCGAGCTTGTTGGCGCGCAGAGCCTGGAACACGACGCGAACATGCTGAAGGTGCTCAGCCCACGACGTGCTGTAGACGAGGATGTCGTCAAAGAACACCAGAACGAAGCGCCGCAGGAAGCTTTGGAGCACGGCGTTCATCATGGCCTGGAACGTCGATGGTGCGTTGGTGAGGCCGAACGCCATGACGAGGAACTCGAAGTGGCCATGGTGGGTGCGGAATGCCATTTTGTGCACGTCGTCAGGGTGCATGAGGACCTGGTGATAGCCGCTGCACAAGTCGAGCTTGGTGAAGTAGCGTGCGCCACGGAGCTCGTCGACCACCGGAATGGGAAACTTGTCCTTGACCGTCTTCCCGTTGAGCGTGCGGTAGTCGACGCAAAAGCGCCAGGACTCGTCTTTCTTGCGCACCAAGAGCACCGGCGACGAGAAGGGAGACGTGCTCGGGCGGATTATACCCTGCTGGAGCATGTCCGCGCATTGCCGCTCGATCTCATCTTTCAGCAGCTGAGGGTAGCGATACGGCCGGACGGCGACGGGCGGCGTGCCTGGAAGAAGGTGGATGCGGTGATCGCAGGCACGGGCGGGCGGCAGACCTTGCGGCAGCTCGAAGAGATCAGCGAACTCGGCGAGGAGGAACTGCAGCAGGTTGTCGGCGGCGATGGTGGACATGCGCTGGGAGATGCCGGTGCTGAGGCCGAACCACTGAACCCGATGATCCATCCGCCAAAAGGACATGGACATCCTGTCGAAGTCCCAGAGAATTGGGCCCAGGGTGCGCAGCCATTGGTACCCCAGGACCATGTCGTAGCCGCCGAGCGCGATGATGAAGATGTCGACGTTGAAGTGCTCGGAGCCGATGGTGATGGGCACGGCGGGGCAGACACCGGTGCAGGCAATCTTGTCGCCGTTCGCGACGTTGACAGTGAGGCCGGGGCGTGGCAGCGGCGTCAACCCCAGGCGTACAGCCGCAGCCGTGGCGACGAAGCAGTGGGTGGAGCCGGAATCCACCAGGGCGCGCACCGAGGAGGCCGCCAAATCGACGCGCAGGTGCATGGTAGAGGACGTCGAGGTGCCGGTGATGGCGTTGAGGGACACGTGGGGCTCTTCAGCAGTGGAGTCGTCCTGTGGCGCGTCGTCGGCTATCTCCAGCAGGTAGATGCCCTTCATGGTGCACTCCTTGATGTGGTCCTTGGAGTACTTGGCGGGGCAATTATAGCAGAGCCCCGCCTCGCGGCGCTGCGCCATCTCCTCTGCCGTGAGCCGGGTAAAGCGGGTGCCCGGTGGTGGCCCGAGGACGCGTGGGCGCAGCCGGGGAACCGAGCGGCGGCGTCGGTGTAGGAACAGGGGTGACAGGGCCCGCTGTCGAGGAGGCGCGCGGCGTCGAACGTGACGGAGAGCGGCCGCTGGTCGGGGTTGGTTCCAAGGGCGTGTTCCGGCGCTCGTACGCACGGGAGAGGCCCATGGCGTCCTCCAGGGTCACGGGCCACTGCAGCTCGACGTCAATGCGGAGCGGGTCGCCGAGGCCGGCGGTGTAGATGGAGATCTGCTGCTATTCAGTCACGCCGTCGCAGCGAGCCAGGAGCTTCAGGAACTGATCCTGATACTCTGCGACCGAGCCGACACGCTGGAGCTTGATGAGTTCGCCTAGGGGATTGCTGCGCGTCGGGGGGCCGAATCGCCGGTTCACCAGGTCGACGAAGCGCTCCCATGTCGGGACTCCTTGGTTGCGCTCCAGCCGGTAGTACCACTGTTGGGCGTCGCCGTCGAGGTAGAAGGCGGCGAGCCACACCTTTTCTTCGTCCGGCGTACGCGCGGCGCGGAAGAATTGGTCGCAGCGGTGTAGCCAGGCGACAGGGTCGGATGCGCCGTCGTAGTTGGGGAAGCGGAGCTTGTGGGTCGTCGTTGGGGCAGGGCCGCCGGCTCCCTCGGCAGAGGCGCCCTTGCCCTTGTTGGACGAGGACGAACCGTCGCCGAGCACGTCAGACTGGACCTTGTTGACGGCGACATGGAGGCGGGCCTGATCCGCCTTGATGTGGGTGACGTCGGCCGCCAGGGAGGTGATGAGCTGCTTCAGCTCGTCGAGGTTGGTCTTGTCGCCCATGGCAGAGGTGCGGCGGCGGACGTGATGGGTGGGGAGGATGCAGATGGGGAATCTGCGGCTTGAGGATTGCGGCGGCGTCGACGAGCAGGCGACGGCGACACGGGGCGCAGGAGCGGGAAAGCGGTGCGGCGGCGCGGAGGTCGCGACGGCGCAGCGCAGGGATGGGTTGGGTGGGCTTGCGGCGGCGCAGGGGAAGCAAAGGCTCTGAATACCAAAGATGATAGAGCTTGCTTATATTAATCTGTAGGATGAATCTTAACAAACTGGAACTCTGGCAAGGTAACCCAGTTCGCCCTCCGTAGAGGCTCTGAGCTCTTTGGGATTACAGAAGAGTCCCTGACAAACTGATAACAAACTAACCAATCTGTATCTAAGTAACTAATCTAATCCCTAGTCTCTGGCGCCCTATCTGTTGCCGCTGTGGCCCTGTGCCGGCGCCTGGCATAGGTGCGGCCCACAAATGAGTCCACAACACATGAATAATAGTTTCTGTGTTGAAATGGCTAGTGTTATATTTGATAAGTAGATTCCCTATATTTGCATCCATTGCTTACATCATTCTTCGTTTGACCTCTTATCATTCGTATGCTAGTTTTCGGTTCAGTGTGGATTGGATGTTCGATCTCTTTTCCCCTAATCTCCTTGTTGTGCTCGTTTCATTCATATGGTCATTCATTTCTTGTTCATTGGTTTGCATTAAGATCATTGTGCTAAAATGAAGGACCATGCAAGTAAACCAATATGGGGAAACCGGGAAAGTGTCCTCTGTTCACTTGATGCTGCTATATATATCGTTTCTGACTAGTCGTTTGTTAATCTCACTTGATTAGAAGTTGTATGTGATACTAGTCGGTCCTTGAACTGCATTATTTCATTAGCATGGCTAATCTAGCCATCTTTTTACATTGGACTATGAACTTTCTCTTCCTTTCTCTTTTGCCAAAATGAAAATTGATAGTGCTGGAATAGTTTCAAAGTACTCTTATGATGCCTGCAACTGTTTTGCCTCATTTTTTTTGTCAATTCATCTGGAGATGTGTTTTGTTGTTTCATAAAAGAGGTGGCACATCTTAAAGTAAATTACTAAAAATGTTGAAGGCACAAACCCTATATAAGATATGAAATAGCATATATCTTAGGAAATTAATTAGTTATTTAAGAGAATAAATAGAAGAGTTCCTAGTCCACATTGTGCCTGTCAAAGTTCATACTCTAGTCACATAACCTGAAGAAGAGTACATGCTGTTTCTCAGCAAGCAGGACGTCAACAATCAATAGTTTAAAAGAAAAACAAAGAAGATAATTGGAGAAATTTTAGCACAAGAGGTTTATTTTTCTTGTAGTCAATAGCAGTACATAAGCATACAAATGTAAGATATACAATAAAGTAATGCTGACTAAATTAGATTTCCATAACTCACATCCTGCTTCTTGGCAATTCATTACATCAAACATCCACCCTACCGCATACTACTAGATTCATCAGCTAAAAGGAGCATCTGCACTATAGATTCCATTGTTGGTCTTTTGCTTCTGTCTTCATCCAAGCATGAGACAGCCAATTCGATCAGTGTTCTTACCTGCATGTAGTTGAATTGACTGTTCATCCTGGAATCCACAACCTCAGCAATTAAAGAGGATTCCTCTTTATTTAACATATGAGCTAGCATTCCTATGACCTTCCTTAGCACCTTATGCGCCTCCTCAGCACCTACACCCAAGTCAAGAACTCTTTTTCCCATTACTAGCTCAACAAGCACAACCCCATAGCTATACACGTCAACTTTAGCCGTGATCTGGAGGCTACTGATCCACTCTGGAGCTATGTAACCTATGGTTCCTCGCACTCGCGACACATTCTGATTGGAACCACCTCTGTTCAGCAGCTTCGCCAACCCAAAGTCAGCAATCTTGGGTTCTAGATTCTGATCCAACAGTATGTTCTCTGGCTTCACGTCGCAATGTATTACCCACTCAAGGCATTCATGGTGAAGATAAGCCAAACCCTTTGCGACACCTAACGCAATATTAAATCTCTGCCTCCACTTTAGCAGAATGTTGTCTTTGAATAGGATGTTAGCTAAGGATCCATTCTCAATATACTCGGTGACCAACATCCTGTGTGAGCTTTCGGAGCAAAACCCCCATATCCTTACTAGATTCATATGATTAATCCTCCCAATTATGCGCAACTCTGCTTGAAACTCCTCCTCGCATTGCCTTATATTTTCCAGCATCTTAACAGCCACTACTCGACTGTCGTCCAAGATTCCCTTGTAGACGATCCCTGAGCCTCCTCTTCCAAGCTCATCTTTGAACTTTCTGGTTGCTTTAACCAACTCTTTGTAACTATATCTTCTGAAATTACTAGTCATCACCTTGTAGCCTTCCTCGACTGCTTGTATTTCGGATGCTCCCAACTCCCACCTCAAAACGAAGCACCAAGCAGATGCAATGAAGAAAACTTCAAGAACGAAAATTGCACCTGCAAACCCATAGAAGTAAAACCATTTCGCTTCCCCCTGTCTGACCTTGTGAAACGGTTCCATTGTTGGTGCACTCATCTTGACACATTCAAGATATCGCTTTCTTGAAATGAGCACATTGGTTTGGGGAATTGGAATACCTGAAACATTCACGCCCACTGGGAGTTTGAGATACATCATGTGTGTCGATTTTGTAGGTTCTGTGTATGCTTTCCCATTGTAAAGGAAAGCCTTTGGATAGCATGCCCCTGATCCTCGCTGGTACTGAAAGCCTTTGCAGGTGCAATCCCTCCTACATCTATTCTTGCAGGCCTGCAAGGATACACCCTCGACACGCTGTTGATCGGATCCCCAATAGTCAGTGCCTGGAAGTCTCAAGAACTTTACAGATTCTGCTTTCTCAACCGTACAGGTGATGTCTACTACAGCTCTACAACCCTGACTCCAATTGCCAGGGTTGCTCATCACGTAACCTGGTGGGCAAGAGCATGTAGGCGTAGGCAGGTAGTGGCAGATCCCATTTGGACCACACAATCCATGAACATTGCAGGGCTGAGACACTGCAATCCAGGAAACCAACCATGTCCCATCTGAATTGTTCAAGCTGTAGAGTCGGAGATTGCCATCAGGATCCAGAGTAAGCCTTCTTTTGATCCCATGACCTTCATCAGAGGCAACAATTGCTTGCTGGTTAGCGAAATCACTGGAAAAGAAATTTCCTTTTTCATCTAGACCCACAAGCCTTGTACTATTATACCGATTCCTGTTATTCTGATACTCTCCATTGTCAGGGTCTGGCCAATATATTTCATGAACATCAACATCGTCGTAAATAAGCGACAATATTGACGAGTCTGTGAAATGAAATATGTAGCGACCTGGGACATGCATTCCAGTGATGGACACCAGCTTTGTTGCTGGAGTGATGTGCTGGGTGGGCAGCAGGGTATCTGTTGGTGAATCAAAGCTCTGCCACACAACCATGCCGCCGGAGTTCTTCATGATAAGGTTCCCGGTGTCCAAGAGTTGGGCATACTGCACACCTGCCGTGTTGCCGTCTGCTTGCCACACCACCTCACTATCGTAGTCCGTGAGAACCAAGGCGCCACCCTTCCGCAGGGTAACCGCCGCCCCCCTGGCATGCACGGGGCGGTCACGGGTCGCGGTCCAGACGACGGTCTTGTTCGCCGAGATGGTGTACCATATCGAGAAGGTGAAGGCGTGATCGTAGATTTTGTGGAAGCCACAGCAGAAAGTGCTATCGGGCGAGCACAGGATGTCAATCTGGTGCTTGTCGACGGAGAGTGACGATCTCAAATGTGTAGTGTCATGAGGCGCAGCCAACGAGAGGAGGGGAAACACTGATAGAACTGGCAAGATGGTAAGGAAGGTTGCCATGGCTGAAGTCTGGATGGCTTGGCTGATGAGCGGACTGCTGTTCAACCTCTCATATGGAGTATGTCCAGACTACAGACTGCTCTCCTCAATTCTTCCTCTCATGTGGTGTGGCCTGAGGCATAAAGGGCACAATAATATTCAGGATCACAGAGATTCCAGCTGCTCATCATGTTTAGCATGGTTAATAATGGGGACTTAGGAGCCAATAAGGTACTTTATTTTCCTGGTTGTGCCTGATTCCTGGATCATTTTGTGTCTGGTCTACTCTCTATTGGTCAAAATTATGATGGTATGGGAGGCTGGACTCGGTCTTGTTAGGAGAAAATTCCATGTCTTAGCTCATGCTCCTTGTCAAATTCAGACAGCTAAAGCTCAACTACTTGTACAGTGGTGACTGGATAGAGCGTCAACTTCTGCAGACTGGATTCATTAAGGGTGATGCTGCTTGTATGAATCAGTCGTCAAAATCAGTTTGGTGTGGTTCTCTCTTTTCTTCTCTTCTAAATGTAGTACAGTGGTGACTGGATAGAGATTCCTGTGCAATTTCCGAAGTCAATAATTTCGGCTCTGAGTAGGCGTAATCTTGAGCAAGAAACATCTGTTCTCGTAACTATAACATCTACCTTCCCTTGTTTGTTGTTTCTATGTTTGCAGGGGCGGAGCTGCGGCTAGGGCCGCCTAGGCCAAGGCTCTAGTCGTGGCCCAGCTAAACCCACATCCCTTTCTTAAGTTTTGGTCCAAAAACTAAATCTAATGCCCAGCTAAACACTAGGCAAAGACGGCAGGACGTAGGAGGCAGCAACAACAATAATCCGCTCGTCAAGCCGTCGAGCGCGGGCAGCGATCCGCAAGGGGATCTCGATCTCGCTGGCCCCCGGCCGCCGGCCGTCGCCTCCAGCCCTCCAGCCGTGACCCCTGTCGGATGCCGCCAGATGCCTTGTGCTCCACTCGCCGGTTGTCGTCGCCGCATGCTCGCATCCGCAAGCAATGCCGCACAGGCGCCATGGCCTCAGTCCGCTGGCTGCCGGCCGCCAGCGGCTTTCAGGCTCCTGCCCGAGCGTCTGCCCGTGCGTGGGGCTGCGCGAGGCAACCACTGCAGGCTGCCGCCCACCGGCGCCATGCGTGTGGCCCCGCCGGCCTGAGCCGCGCCCACACGCTGACTTGCGAGCCGCGCGTTTGTCGTCGCCAAAAGCTGGCTCCGCCACTGTATGTTTGTACCATTATTGCTGCTGCGTCCTGCATTTGTCTTCATTTGTGAATGCAAAATGCGACGCGTATTTTGTTTCGTGCAAGAGGACTTTGACCAACTATTATTTTGTTAATATTTTATTCATGTGATGAGGACCTTTAAGTTATCACAGGTACTAATGCCTATACTGATATTTCATATTTGAGTATGGTTCAGGAGGCTGGGTACCCTCAAACAGTCAAACCTCAGGCGTGCACCGTTGGGGACAGCCTGTCCGGCGAATACTCAGGGAGCTCTGCGTACAAGACATTCTTCCGTGGTGCGACCAGCTTTGAGCTGGCGAAGAGGCTTCGCAAATCCTGGGCTCCGGCGCTGCAAATTTCATCCTATGACACCATTGCCAGGCTGCTGACAGGTGGTGCCACATCGCATCCAGTGTGATGTTTGCTGTGTGACGATGTAGATGAAGATATCTAGAACCTCCTACGACCTCACTTGTGTGTTCGCGAGAGATGTTTAAAGAACATGCTATGTTTTCATTCAGCATAGGAGAATTACATATAAACAATTTTAGGAGAGCCTCTAAGACGTTGAAATACAAATGATAACACCAGCTACAACGACCACAACAGAAACACACAAAGCACGACCTAATACAATTTTACCCTGCGGAGAGAAAAGACACCTTGAACACACGCACGTCATCGACTCTCCCACAATCAAAGGCCAACGAAGATAGAGCGAGGAGGTCCTGCAAGACGCCGCCTTCAAGAAGGGAACAACATCGATGCCGATATTCTTACACTCTAGAGTGCAGCTGACATCTCCAATGGGAGATGCCGCCAGCGTTCGTCTTACCCCGGGAGGCAGACCAAGTCTTCACTTGACAGCAACAGCCAACAGCTAGTTTCGAGGGCCACAACAAGCCAACAACACCTCCAACAAGGTGAGCTACGTCTAAGGACGCAACCATCGTCCGCCCAAATGGGCTAGGCTTTCGCCGAATGCCTCCAAAACTAACTCCGCACATAGATCGTCGAGGCTTGAGTGTAAGACAAGTCGATGGAGAAGCAGCATGTAATCCAAGACGACGACGATGTGGCACATCCGCAAGAGCCACCATCGCAACCAGAAGAACCGACCATTGAACGACCAAAGGTGAAGCAGGTAGAGGAGCCCATGCCAAAGTCCAGGTGAAGCCACATATATAGGACCCTTGGTGGACACTCTAGAAAAAGAGAAAAATCTTAGAAATTCTCACAAAAAAGCAGAATATTTGGTCGTCAATAAGCGGACTCAAATCATCACAGTCATTGGACCTATAACATTTTCTAAAAAATTAACCACCTATGTCATTATGAAAATAGTCTAAAGTAACCCTCTAAACTTAGATCTAAATTACCCACCTCTGCCATTACATAAAATAAAGTAAAGTAACACTCTAATCTTTATTAAAATTGCCCACTTCTGACATTATAAAAATAATTTAATATAACCCCTAAATATGCAAATAAATTGTCCACCATTAATGTCACATCCCGAATTTTCAAATATTTAAAAACAGCCCCTAAAAATTTCTTTTTAAATCATATAGCAATTTCTCCACAAAAAGACCCCTTATTTAAATTTTATTTGCATTTAACCCATAGGAGTTCATGTGCATTTTGAGTGGCTAACTTCTCTCCTGACCTCAAATTCTCTCTAACTAGTGTTAAGGAAATTCTAGAGCAACTTTATTCCTTGGTCAAATCAAATTTGAAATGCAAATTCAAATTTGAAATCCAAATATCATTCAAACAAATACCAAAAGCCTTTCTAACCTAAACGGGCCACCTCCTTCCTTTTCAACCCAACCCCACAGCCGGCCTAGCCTGCCTCACCTTCTCCTTCACCCGCACACAGCCCGGTAAGGCCCAGTCGCGCGACCCGCTTCATCCCCGCTGTGATGACGTCATCACGACGTCATCGTCACCTACCTCGCGCCCATCCCCCTCTGCTCCCTCTCCCCCGACACCATGCTGCGCCGTCGACGAGCTCATCCTGCTTTCCCGGCCTCGAGACCATCTCCGTACGCGCGCACCCGCCTGCTCCACTCCCCCGCCGCACTTGTGGACATCCACCCCCTTCCTCCCCCATACGAAACGGCCTCGGCGCCAAACCGTCATGAGCACCGGCCGCCAGTACCCCCAACCGCGATCCAACCTCTTAGACCTCTAAGCACGCCCCTAGCTCACACATAGCCATCGCCTGCACCACCACAACCCTCCACTCCATCACTTTTCATCTCGTTCGTACGGAAGCGGGCGGTTCCCTTTAAGCGTGCATGCACGGCCACGCCACACCCCCAGAGTGCCGCCGAGCTTGACTTCCTTTCTGTACCGCCGGATTTCCCCTCCCGGCCACAGCCCTAAGACCACCAACTCTAGGCAAGCTAAGACCGCCTAGCTTCCCCAATTCTGGTGCCCCCGCGTGCACGCAATCCGCGCGCCCCAGATCTCTGCTCCATGGCGAGCTCGCTTCATCTCCCCACCTGCCGCCGCAATTGCCCTCCTGGCGCGAGCACCACAGCCGCCTGCACCAAGAAACGCTGCCCTGCGCTTATCCCCTTCCTTTCCTCTCCTCCTCGGCTCTATCCACTCAACGCCGGCGCCGCACGTCACCACGGAAGCTCGAGGCCCGCCACCTTATCCCGGCGAGGCCAAGCCCTCCCCCGCCTCCTCCGCCCTATAAATAGCACCCCAAGCACCACGACTATCCCCGCATCTCACCTCCACACCTCCCACGACCTTTCCCTCACCAGAATAGGAACCTGCCGGAGCACTCCCCCGCCTGAGCCGGCCTAGGCCGAAGCTGGGGAGCTCTGCACGGCGTAGCCACCGTCCTGTCCTAGCGAGGCTCTGCCCGAACACGTGGCAAGCTCGTAGTAGTACCCCTAGGAGCACCGCTGCCGCTAACCCCGCCGCTGCTCGCCGCCGCGCCGGAGCTCCGATTCCGGCAGCCTTGCTGCCAAATTTCCGCGCGCCGCCGACTGGGAACCTCCCAGGTACGGCCGTCATGCTGCCCACACCTTCCCTACACCCCCTTTCCTCCTCTGAACACGTCGCCGCGTAGTTGCCGCGCCGCCACACCCCGGCACGCAAACGCTGCCGTGCTCACCTATTCCGGTGATGCTCGGCAGACGCAACACCTCTAGAGCACCTCTAGGAGCACGTCGTCGTGCTGCCGGATTTTCCCCGGCCGCCTGTAGCGAACATGGCCTCATATGCCATTAGTTCGAGTATGATTTTGGTGATTCATGACAACATGATCAATGGGACTAACCATATTGTTTAGCATGTCTTTGTAGACATTTTTAGGTCCCAAGAATGCAAAAATACCACATGCCAAAATGAGAAGATAGTCTATTTTTCTAGGGTCAAAACCGAGCAAAGAAAGGAAAAGAAAACACAACACACCGTCGGATGAACAGACGGTACCATCGGTGCAAGCATCGGTGTACTTGGTACACTGTGCAGCAGGCAAAATGAAGATGACACCGTCGGATGATCCGACGGTCCAGTTTCTAGATGCGCCGGATGAATTGCAGAGGAGGAGCAGCGAAGACAGTAGCACCGGATGATCCGACGGTCTGAGAGAGGACACCGTCGGTCTATCTGACGCTCAGTTTGCCGGATGAACCGACGCCTTGGTCAAGTGGAAGCATCGGTCTATCCGACGGTCACGAAGCAGCATACAGAGACGTTTTGGCCGCGAGGTCTTCAGCACCGGATGAACCGACGGTGCGTCGGTGTATAGCGTCGGAACAGTTGTGTCAGCAGAGCTGCAATGGCTAAGTGACGTGGAGGGCACCGGATGAACCGACGCCCTGGAAAAGCATAGCATCGGTTCATCTGACGCTACCTTTTTCAGTGGTCGTTAGCCAATGGCTAGCTGAGTGCCTTGGGCTATTTATACCCCCTCCACTCACCCATTTGAGGTGGTTGGATTGTGTGGAAGTGCAGGAGAGTGCAAGACACCTAGAAGATCATATCCAATCCATCCAAGTGCTTAATTGCTCATCCATAGACTTGCATATGCTTAGTGTATGTGCTTAGTGATAGGCTTAGCTTAGAGCTGAGTGAGTGCAAGGTTGTGCCAACCTTGTGAGGTGATTCTTGAGTGAATCAAAGTGTACAAGGTCCGCCGGAAGCCTTGGGGCCTAAGTGGCTCACCGGCAATCGTCATCGACCCTCCGGCTTGGTGTGGAGTGGCGAGGACACTTTGTGCGGGGGACGTGGAGACCCCCTTCCTTGGTGGAGAAGCTCCTTAGTGGAGGCGGCATCAAGGTGACCAATGGAGCTTGGCAAGTGCCTAAGTGGCTAGTCTTTGTGGCGAGTCAAGTGGTGCTCTTGGGAGAGACTTGGTGACCGGGAAGCAATACTCTTGTGTGAGTGCTTCAACAACGTAGACTAGGGGTGGCTTAGTGCCTACCGATACCACGGGATAAATCGCGTGTCAAGAGTTTGCTTCCTCTCATCCCCTTTACGTTTCCGCATTTACTCTCTTGAAATCTTTGCTTGCCTTTACTTTCCTAGAGTAGTATCATGCTAGGATTGGCTATAGGTTGCAAACCTTGTTTTGGGATGGGAGTTTCACACTAGAACAACCGTAGTTGCACATCTAGATAGTATGTTCTAGTTTTACTTTGTGTAAAAGTAGTGAAGCCATAGGTTAAGTTTTTAAGATTGCCTAATTCACCCCCTCCCCCTCTTAGGCTAACGAGCATCCGATTCCCTACACCGCCGCAGCCCAGAGCTATCCCCTCACCGAGCGCCATCCACCGCCACCGCGCCAGCGACTCGTCGTCGTTACCCCGACCACCGCAGTAACCCCTAGGTGCTCCTCTACACTCACCTGGCACACACCGACACACGCGCACGTTCATTTGCACCTCAGGAAGCCCCTAGCGCACAATCCGTGTGTGGTCGCGCCGCCGGTGAACCCCCGGCGAGCTCACACACCGCTGCTAGCCCCTCCCCGGCCACCCCTTCACCACCCATAGCTCCGTCATGATCTCCTGAGTCGCTAGGACCACTTCCCGTCCTCGGAAACCGGTCACAGGCGTTGACGACGAGGACTTCGGCGAGTCCCCTGCCTCCGCCGCCGCGCCCCAACGCATCTTGGGCGGCGCCATCTAAACCCCGACGCGCCGTCATCCCGCGCCGTTGCCTCACCCTCGCTGTCGTGTGGGCCCGGCAGCGACGTCGTTCACCCGCCGTCTCCACCTCCCTCTCTCTTCTCCGTGGACCCGGCGCACGTAGACCACCCGCTCAACTGCAACCCCGGTCCACAGCCTCTGGTCCACGGCACAGTGCCGACCCCAGCCCCGCCGAGTCAGCCCCCTCCCCTTTGCTACGTCCACCCCGTTTAGTGTACACACAACCTTGGTTAGAGCACTTCTATAATTCCAAAATTTCCCCAAAATTCACCAAAAATACTAGAGGACCTAATAACCCTAGATATGCTGCCCAAATCTCCATATCTCTTTTCTAGATTTAGATTTGAATTTTGATACTATCCTCCAATAGGAAACTCCTATTAGTGTACCCAGAAATTCGCTTTTCTTTATCCTTAGCCGCATAAATCCCCATAAAATTCCCAAAAATAGTGGAGGCCCATAGAATAGCAATCATGCCTTGTCATCCAAAATCTCATCTTCCTTAGCCCTAGATAGGTTAAGCACTCTTCTTTTTATTAGAAAAGCCTTTATTTCATGTGATGTTCGCGTTCGATCCTTGTTCCCGAAACTCTAGGATCCTACCCTAGCCATCTAGATCCCGACATACTTATGATTGATGAATTGCCATGATTGTTGATTGCTTATTAATTTATACAAATGACTACGATATTATAGAACGGGTATTAGCACCGAAGGATCAAGCGACGATTGAGGAGCTATCAAGGTCTCAACGACAAAGCTTAAGGCAAGTCCTTAGTTTTCTTACTAAGGAAAGAGGCAAGTTCCACAACAACTCCTTGACTTCTACCATCCAGATAACTTCTCACCTTTATTTCATGCTTTCCCGCTTAAATACTACTGAATTCTACATTTTGTATTTACCTTTTGATCAAATATACTTTTAGAGGAATTATGGTAGTTGCATGAATTGGACTAAGTAATAGAACCCCTAAGGATGGAGCTGGGAGTATGGGGGCAACCTCAGTGGAGGGAATTGTCCATGCTTACTCCGGTCGTATAAAGTTCGGTTTATGGGAAAGTCTTTCTAGTGTTTGGCACGGCCGCACAAGCCAAAAAGGCATAGCCTCCGGGAATGCCTGTTTATGTGAGGACTTGATCCACACCCCACCACTGCACCTAGTAAACCACCCCAAGGGGCCACGGTGGGCAACAGATATGCTGGAGCAGGACCTTCGCATAGTCCCAGGTCTGGTCGGCACGAGTCATAGGGTATGTTATGGCGTCAGGGACGCGGTGGTATTGAATGCCACATTTCATTGATGCATCTATTTCCCGGGAAAACTATATCCGCGTAGCGGATGGTGGTGGAATGACCCCTATTTAGACCCAGTGTAGACATGGGTGGAGCTAGGGAATATTGTCCAGGATTGGATGAAAATGTAATCCATGAATGGATGCCAGTTGGTACGGGTTTCGTAGGGTAGTACCACCTTAGCGCAAGGTATGGGCTGACCGACCGTGCGGGTAAAGCATACACCTCTGCTCAGAGTAAATCTATTAGAATAGCCGCGGCTCACGGTCATGAGCCCACATGGTTAAAGCTCCCATTGATTAGTCTACACCTTTGGATAGTAGAGATGGATAGGTTAAGGTTAATATGGATATGAATCGGGTTTGTCCTTAACCGGAGTCCGAGGTTGGTTTAGAGATGGATCGGGTTATCCCTGATGGAGCCCGGGTAGAGCTCTTATAATTAGGGGACTGGTAGGGAGGTGAATGCCCTGCAGGACCAAAATTACATTATATTGCTGCATTACATACTTCTCTCTTTCGCTATTACATTCTATGCTTTACATTCAGTACGGTGAATGTGTGCTTAAGCCCACTAGTGGCCGACCCCCTCCATCATGGTCATTTTTCCGGCTGTGGGATTTGTTGAGTACCTTACCCGGTACTCACTCTTGCTTCCCTTACCCTTTCTTCCAAGCACAAGCCCAGTAGTGGCGAGGGCAAGGATCCGGGGGATCCATACTAGGAGTCAAGTTGCCTGCGGCTTGGGCCACTACGTAGTTCTCTGCTGCAGAGTTAAGGTTGGGCTATGGCCCTCCCTATATAGAATGTGCTTTCTCTTTTCAACTTAATGTACTATATCAATGAAATGAACGCTGTATTGCTAAGATACTTCTTATGAAAAGTGCCTGTATCATCTATTCATCCAGGGAATGATACGAAATGGCATTCGGGTCCTCCCCTATAGAGCGGGTCCCCACAATTAATACTTAAAATAACTTAAAAAAAAATTAAAAAATTTGCACAAAAATAACATGAGGTTACCTTAAATTTGAATCCAAATGACCCACATTAAAAACATACATCAAAATATGATTCTAAAATAACCTTTTATTTTTTAAACTATTGACATATGATATAATAATTAGGGCTCTTTTACGATAGACCATACCACCCTATACCACTGTTCCAAAACGATTAGTGTGAAAGGATCTGACGGTTGAGATTAATTGTATACCACCACAACTTGCACCCGTTGTATATGGTGGTATACATAGGTGGCATAGGGTTATTATTGGAATTTTTTTCTCGGTGGCATAAACGAAATATATGATTTCTTAATTTCATTTTTTTTCATTTACCTTTGGTGGTGTAACATCCCGTAATTTTTACGAGATGTTTAGTCTATGAAAATGAGGATTTTAAAAAATTTTGGTGAATATTTGAAGTGCTTGATTAATTTGAATAAGGATGCCTTCTAATTCTCTCCCCATATTCCTAGATTTATTTTTGAGCCAAATAAAAATTCTAGGAAATACAAAATGTTAGTGTGAAAACCTTGGAGTTCTTTGGCTTTTATTTGGATTTATTTTGTGTGAGAATCAAATTTGAATTCTAAATTCAAATTTGAATCTATTTGAAATAGGAGAAAGGCAATTAGGAAAAATAGGAAAAACCTTAACTCTCTGCTGGGCCTCAAGCCTACCGAGAAAGTCCGCCCAAGGCCCCTCAGCTCTCCCTGCCGCGCGCCGGACCACCCTACACTCCCGCCGGCCCATCTAAGCGCAGCCCAGCTAAGCCCGCTGGCCGCTCCTTCTCACCGGGTCGCCGACAAGCGGGACCCGCTCGTCATCCGCCACCTCCCTCACTCCTTTTTCCCCTTTCTTCTTTCCACCACGTCACGGCCACCCGCAGACCGCCACCTCGGTTGGAGCTTGCCGTACCGCCCGTGACGACGCCGTGGATGTGTGCCACCTCAATCGCGCCCTATCCGACCACCCACACACCACGCACGCGCCTATATAAGCCACCGCCGCGGCCACCTCTCCCAACCCTAGCCGCACTTGGGGTTTTCCCCATCCACTCCGTCCACCTCTGTCGCCGTGAGAAGAAGAAGGGGGAAGGAGGAGAAGGAGGCGGGGAGGCCGTCCGTGGAAGCCGCCGTCGCCGTCGCGAAGCCGGAGTCGTGCAAGCCAAGACGGAGGTCGCGCTGCTCTGCTTCCTCTGCCCCGAGCCGAGCTGCTCTGCTTCCCGCTCCGCTTCCGTCCCTGCTCCACACCGCGTCACCGTTGTTCTCCACTTCGACCAGGGTCACCAGGTGAGCACCGCCGTCCTTCTCTCTGCTGTGAAGCCTGACCTTCGCGCCGTGGGAGGATGAACTCACCGTGATGCTCTGTGTCTGCCCCTGCTCGCACCGCGCCGCCACCGCAGACCGCCGTCGCCTGAGTTGCCAGCCTTCGAGCCGTGCCTTACGCCTACAGGTGTCGCTGCCGTTGTCAACGCGCGCGCATACCCCGCTTGGCCCTGTCCCTCTTGAATCGATCACCGTCGTACCCTGCTGCCCTGCCCGTTGCGTCGACGCGGCCACGCCGCCGACTTGCACCTCGGTGCACTCACGCGCAGGAGGAAGGTAAAGGCGAAGCCTTTAGGTGCGCCGTGTTCTTCTTCTGACCGCGCATGCACGCACCCATACGCGCTCACCGGCGAACCAACCCTGGAGCCCCGCGTCCAGCCGCCGTGCCCGCCGGGCAAGGCGCCGCCTTGGCCATACCCGGCCCTGTGCGCGCTCGGACAGGGGCAAAGCCCCGGTTTTTGGTGTCTTCTATCCTCACAAACATGCACGCGTGCTCGCCCGGCGCAATTGCGCGCCCACGCGCCTGCGCCGGCGACCACAAGCCCGGCTCCGCCGCGCTCGTTTTCCCACCACCGCCGTTGAGCCATGCTCCGGCCAAAGGTCTGACCTTTCTTGGCCCCGCCGTGTTCGCGAGGTACTCCCGAGCTGCGTCGTGCTGCTTGTTGGCCAGCCGCCGCCAAGCCTCGCCGCCGGTGACCCCTTTGGGGCTTTCCATCGAACACTTAACAGCCGGCCCCAAAACCCCTGGGGTTTTGTTGCACACGGAAGCACACGCATCTCACCGCGGAAGATCCGGCCGGATCCCGTGCAGCCAGCCACCCACGGCCAGGCCACACGGCGGCCCGCACCGCGCCGAGCCGCAGCAGCGCCGGGCGGGATCCCTTGCACCCCGCCACGCGCGCTGCCTCGTCAGCTGCCACGCGTGCAGCCGTTGGCTTAAAGCCGAGCACGTGGCTGCCGCGTCAGCTGCTGGAGCCAGCCTGCAGACAGCTTAGAGCTATGTTAGAGACATCTAGAGCTGGCCTGTAGCTAGCCTAAAGTCAGCGATATTGTATATGCGTACTTTATTTTCAGAAATGTATTTTCCTTTAGAAAATTCATAATAAATCCGTTTTAACTCCGAAAAATACAAAACCTTTTCCTAAAGTCTTCTAAGATCTCAAACTCCGCGCTAGGCTAGAGTTTGCCTCCTTGCTGGGTCTTAATTGTTTTTCTTCTGGAGTTATTGCTTTAGCAGCCGTGTTTATTTATTTTATTACGGATTGAGGAGCTGCCGAGCCGGAGAGCTGACTCAGGACTTCGACGATGACCTCATCTACGATGACTACCCGCTCGCAGGTTCACGCTTGACCTACTTTGAATGCCCATTAGGCATTGTTATTAGAAACTGCTAGCGCTTTACTTTATGCATGATGCAGGATATGATTAACCGTGCACTGCCCCTTTATTTACCTTGTCCTTGATTGCCCTACTACTACTACTATATTTATGCATGTATATACGCTGAGCTTCGCTGTGCATGTGTTTGGGATATGTGGATAGATTTCTTGGCGTGTGTGGGGAAAAACTGGCAGGAGAAGGTGTTTTTGGGTGACTTGGCGGGGCTGAGCTCAAGACAACCCGATCAGGGATCTATGGCGGGTACAATGTTTTCGGAGCATAGGAGCTGGGGGTACGTCTTCTTGGGCGTTACCCCATTTCGTACCTATGGCGGGTACAATGTTTTCGGAGCATAGGAGTTGGGGTTTTATGATACTTGGAGGATAGGAGCTCGCCCCGGTCTAAAAGCGAGTGGACAGACCTTCTTCATGGGACTTACGTACACACCACCTCACCGAGAGTGGGGATAGGGCCGGGTCGACCCTGGCAAGTGCGATACCATACCTGTTGTAGGATAGGAGTATTAGTGTACAGGAGAGTGGGCTTGGGCCCTGCGGTACCCCGAGAGGTGCGTCCCCGTGTGGCCACACGGGGGCTATTTCGCAATTCTGGGGTGGTCTTCTGTGGGGGACCGCGTCGAGACCCGGATGCAGGGTGGAATCGTAACACCTAGGTGTTCACCCGGTAGGATGGGTTCGGTCGGCCGTACACTGTCCAGGTGCCATTCCGAGTTCGGTACTGGTGTACACGCTCTGCAGAGTTTAGATCTATACGTATAGCCGCGTCCTCGGTCACGGACATGCCCGTGTCAGCTCTGTTCTCATGTTGTGAGATTTCTACCTCACCTTATAGGATTCGAGTGTGTGGTGAGCCATGGTTGCATTCAGGGAGAGGAGAGTTGCTCCCTCTGCCTCGCGGATCCGGGTGCAATCATTGAGGTGCGAGGAGTGGGAGTCCTCGCACCGACCCTAGATGGAGATAGGATCTGGTGACGGTAATCTGGGTGTCCAGATGTAACCGATTGTGGATGAGTGACTTGGGAATTGGTGGGAATTGGAGATATTATTCTATTTATGTTGTTGCTGCTGCTTAGGAAAACCCAGCCTCTACCTTGTACTTTTCTTTACCATTAGAAGTAGGCCACTTAAAGCTTGCATACGGTTGGTGACGTGGACCTATCCCGATCCTTGGGGATAGACCCTGAGCTTGCAGGGTACGAGTCAGACTACGAAAACAACGCCGATGGATGGTACGACTGAAGGGTGCGTCGCCTCGCTCAAGGATGCCTGTGGGAGAGGAGAATAATGCTGGAGACATCTTCTGGTAGCTAGCTACCATTGCGTAGGCTCTTATTCATGTTATTCCGCCAAGTGGCGTGTAATGAAGTACTCCTTTATCGAACATGTAATAAAATTAATACTTTTTGATGCTTATTTCCGCTACATGGTTGTGTTATTTATCTGTGATGTGAATCTGTATGTGATAGCATCTGATCCAGGGACTATTGCAAGTACAGGATGACGGGTTTCCCCTTTTGAAAACCCGAGTCGTTACAGATGGTATCAGAGCCATACTTGACCGTAGCACGTGCCCTTAGAAATGGTCGATAGAAATTAGGACTCTAAACGATCTCTTTTGATATATACAAATTCTTGGCATATGTTGCAAAACCTTATCCTTCTTTGAAAAAGTTCTATCTCACCTGCGCTAACTAGAACTTTCTTTCATGTCATAGGAAATGAGTCGTCAGGAGACGGAAATCCTCCAGATGCACATGGAGGGTCTTGCTCATTGGGTGGACAGGGTCGTCCTCAGGCTAGGGATTCCCCCTACCCACGTGACCTACCACGCCGAGGACGTACCTACGCCGACAGGCCCACTGGTGCTTTGCACAGTGGCCATCCTACCCCACTCGACGCGTCCAGACTTCATAGGCATGGTGGAGCACAGCACTGGGCTGAACGTGAGGAACACCGTCGACACCGCCTGCAGTCACGTACTTCACCACCTGTTGGCTAGGTACCACGACGTGTTCAAGACAGGAGACCTGCGACTGATCCCCAGGACTACTACAGAGTGGCTCCGATCGTGGGAGGATTGCCCGACCCTTCGGCACTCTACGAGGAGGAGGTTCACCTGGGTCCCCTACGCGAGTCCGACGAGGCGCTCGTCACGACAGGTAGTTACCTCGTGGACCTGGACGAGCACGCCTGCAGACTGGGGGAGCAGACGAACGCCCTCTACGGACGACTTGAGCAGGCTACGACAGGTGTCCGTCAGCTTCTACCCTGCTGCGAGAGGTTGGACGTGGAGAACCGTGCCCTACGCCAGCGAGTCCAGCAGCTTGAGCAGGGGCTACGCCACTCCAACGCTTTGGTGGTACAGGCAGAGGCAGAGAGAGTCACAGCCCGAGAGGAGATGCTCTATACCAAGGAGGACATGCGCAAGCAAGAGGCCAAGTTCAGTCGCCTCTGCGACAAGCTTGACCGGAAGGATGCACTGCTCACCACACAGGGGCACCTTCTTGGTCGTGAGAAGATCAAGGTTGCCGAGCTCTCGAAGGACAAGAATGCCAACATCGCCAACCTTGCTGCACTTACCAGGACCTCCGTGTACCTGCTGGACAAGTGCAAGAGGATGCTGAAGACGTGGGAGGACGCCGACTCCCTACGTGTGGACGAGCTTCACGAGCTCAACAGTCAGCTGCCGCCAGAGGACTAGCGGGAGATCCGCCCGGAGACCTTCAAGCTACACCCGTCTGCTCTCAAGCTACACCTGTGTCCCATGGCAGACATGCCTACCCTAGTTGAGACCGAGGAGGTGAGAGCCGCTCACACCATGCTGACCAGGATGTTCCCGATGGACTGCCCCGCTGAGGACAGTCGCCCAGTGTCGTACAGAGGGCTCGCACCGAGTAGGTTGCTGGAGTGAGATCATGTTAACGAATAAGAGTAGAGTTGTAAGATAGGTAGCTTCCATGAGTTGTTCCATGCAGCCGAGAGCCTGTTCCGGTGCATGAGGAGTTATGAGTCATGTCACACCTTAGATGGCACACCCTTTTGAGATCATGTAACGCTATATTAGATCGCTGCTGTGTTGTGACCTCCAAGGCCTGAGTCAGCCTCGAGGAAACATATGTACCCATATTGGATGCTGATTGTTTGGATCTTAATGGAGTTAATCGTTCTTATTGCTTTTTCACATTGATTGTTGGAATATATTTGTAGAAATATTTTTATGCTTGCATATTGGACTCAAGTTGTTGGTGAGTGACATATCTAAAGTTTCTCTTGTCCCTGATCATGTTTTCAGTAAGATGTCGTTCAGGAGGTCTGGCCGTCTGTTGGCACGCCTCGAGGAGGCAGAAGCTGAAGAAGAAGCCCCACCGGTCCGTGGCCGTGGACGTGGCCGAGCTCCCGCTCGTGGGTGTGGACGCGCTCCCGCTCGTGACCGCGGACACGCACCTGTTCGGGGAGGAGGCCGAGGCTGAGGCACTGAGGCACCACTGCCACTGCCTCCGCTTATCGGTCAAGGCGATGCTGAAGAAGAGGAAGAAGAAGCTGAGGATGAGCCTGAACCTGAGCCCACACCGGCTCCCCAGGGGCGTGGTCGTGGTCGTGGCCGTGGAGAAGCACCGCCACCGCCACCACCTAATATGGCTGAGGTGATGGCCGCCCAGACTCAGTTGCTGCAGAGGATGGCTGAAGCTGTCGAGCACCGAGTCAACGGTGGGAACCGCAACTTTCCACCGGAGGAGGACTTCGCTAAGAAGATCGAGAGGTTCCTCCGCCTGAAGGCCCCTACCTTCAGTTACTCAGATGACCCTCTCGACGCCGACGACTGGCTCTGGGTGATCAAGACCAAGCTCGACCTCACCACCTACACTGATGAAGAGTGTGTGGCTCTCGCCGTCCACCAGCTCGAGGGCCCTGCCAAGTCTTGGTGGGACAACTACTCGGACAGCCACCCGAACCCAGCATTCATCACCTGGCTGGAGTTCTGCGAGGTGTTCCGCGAGCAGTACCTGCCAAAGGAGCTCATGACTCAGAAGGCCCAGGAGTTCCGCACCATGACTCAGGGTGCGATGAGGGTGGAGGAGTACGAGAGGCACTTCATGAAGATGATGCGCTATGCCCCCGATGACACCGACACCGATGACAAGAAATAATTCTGGTTTCTGCGAGGCCTTCATCATGGTCTCCGCCAGGGATTGAAGGCAAGTGAGCACAAGTTCCTTCGCCACCTGGTGAACAGAGCGATCGCGCTGGAGGAAGAAAGGAGGGGTCACAAAGAACGTATGAAGGGCAAGAAGAGGATGGGAGATTGGGACCATGGCGACCGATGCTTCCAGAGGCCAAGGAGTGGGCAAAGCAACTTGCTGAGAGGTAGCTACCGCCCGGGGAACAACCAGCCTGGACGTGGCTTCGGAGGAAGCCATGCACCGTACCCAGGGGGAAGGAGCTCCAACTACCAGCAGCAGGGTGGTGGTTACAACCACCAGCAGCAGAGCGCGTCAAAGCCGAACACTGGAGGGTTCGTGGTGACGTGCTTCAAGTGTGGCAAGCCGGGCCACAAGTCGTACGACTGTCCTGACAGGAAGAACTTTGCTACACCTGCCAAGGCACCAGCTCCAGGAGGGAGGCTACCTCAGGATACTCCCCAGCAGACCGCTGACCGTGGGAGACTCAACCTCCTGACTGAGGAAGAGGCTACCGACGCTCCTGACGTCGTGATCGGTGAGTTTTTAGTTTGTGGTACAAAAGCTTTAATTCTTTTCGATACTGGTACAACTGGTTCTTATGTATCCTCTAACTTTGTAAACAAAATGTCTCTCCCCATGACTCCCCGACCAAAACCAATTGTAACGAGCTCACCGCTCGGAGATATCAAATGCACCTTGCTATGCAAAGGTGTGGAAATGTTCATCAAGGGTCACAAGTTCCTCGGAGATCTGACCGTGCTGAAGTCTAGCGAGATTGATATTATTCTGGGCATGGATTGGATCACAGCTCACAAGGGAGTTATCTCAACTGCACCACGACAAGTGACCCTGATACACCCCAAGGGGACAAAGATCACGTTCGAGCCTATGAAGTCGCGAGATGTACCAGCAGTGTACAACCTCACTACGAAGACAGTGGCTGATGTTCCGGTGGTTTGTGAGTACCCCGATGTCTTTCCAGATGACCTACCAGGGTTACCACCAGACCGCGATGTGGAGTTCGTGATCAACCTCGTGCCGGGTATAGCACCCGTGGCACAAAGTCCTTACAGAATGGGCAAGCTAGAACTGGCAACACTGAAGGAAGAATTAGAAGTGCTCCGCCAGAAAGGGTACATCTGACCAAGTGCCTCACCGTGGGCTTCACCGGTGATGTTTGTACCGAAGAAGGATGGTACGCAACAGCTGTGTGTTGATTAGCGTACCCTTAATGTGGTAAGCATCAAGAACAAGTACCAGTTGCCACACATTGATGACCTGCTCGATCAGTTGAGGAAAGCGAAGTACTTCAGCAAGATTGACCTTCGATCAGGCTACCATCAAATGAAGATCCGCCCAGAGGACATATACAAGACAGCGTTTGTGACCTGATACGGGCAGTATGAATTCACTGTCGTATCGTTCGGTCTTACGAACACCCCAGCTTACTTTGTGAATATGATGAACAAGGTGTTCATGGACGAGCTAGACAAGTTTGTCATAGTTTTCATTGACGACATCTTGGTCTTCTCGGAAACTGCTGAAGAGCATGAATAGCATCTGAGGATCATGCTGGAAAAACTGAGGCAAAATCAGTTGTACGCCAACTTCAACAAGTGCGAATTCTGGCCAGAAGAAGTCGCATTCCTTGGGCATGTGTTGTCAGGTGAAGGAGTAGTTGTTGATCCATCGAAGATCGAAGCTGTGTCAAAGTGGTAGTCACCCAAGTCTGTGACAGAAATCAGAAGTTTTCTCGGTATGGCAGGGTACTACCACCGGTTTATCGAGAATTTCTCCAAGATTGCGAAGCCGATGACCGAGTTGCTTAAGAACAACACGCCGTTCGTGTGGTCAGAAAAGTGTGAAACAAGCTTTCAAGAGCTCAAGACCCGACTCACCACAACTCCTGTGTTGACGCTTCCCGATGACAAGAAGGACTTTGTGGTGTACTGTGATGCTTCAAGGCAGGGTCTTGGTTGTGTGCTGATGCAAGAGGGCAAGGTAATCACTTATGCTTCAGGACAGCTTCGAAAGCACGAAGAGAACTATCCGACACTTGACCTCGAACTGGCAGCTGTTGTTCATGCTTTGAAGATATGGAGACATTACTTGATGGGCAACAAATGTGATATGTACACGGATCACAAGAGTCTGAAGTATATCTTCACCCAGTCAGAGTTGAACTTGAGGCAGCGAAGATGGCTAGAGTTGATAAAAGACTATGACCTCAACATTCACTATCACCCAGGCAAAGCAAATGTTGTGGCCGATGCTTTGAGCCGAAGAAGCTATTGCAACAACCTGATGGTGCAGGAAGAACAACCTGAGTTATACAAGGAGATGGAAAGATTGAAGCTCGACATAGTTGAGAAGGGTCAACTTAATGAGATGAGGGTGAAGTATGGCCTAGAAGACCAAATCCGGCAAGCCCAGAAGGGGTGCCCAGAGATTGAAGAAGTAGAAGATCTTCTGACGTGAGGTAAGGCCCCTGACTACCGCATTGACGAGCAAGGCACGTTGTGGTTGAAAGATTGCATATGTGTGCCTAATGTTGAGGAGATCCGGAAGACGATTCTGAAGGAAGCTCACGACTCTCGATACTCTATTCACACTGGGTGCACCAAGATGTACCAAGACTTGAAGAGTCGATTCTGGTGGGAGAATATGAGGAAAGATATCGCTGAGTATGTTGCTCGATGCGACACCTGCCAGAGGGTGAAGGCGGAACATCAAAGACCTGCCGAATTGCTATAGCCACTTGAGATACCGGAATGGAAATGGGATGATATCAACATGGACTTCGTGGTGGGCTTGCCGCGCATGCAGAAAGGTCACGATGCCATTTGGGTCATAGTCGACCGACTGACTAAGGTTGCTCACTTCATACCGATCCACGAGACGGACCGAGTACCCAGGTTAGCAGACCTCTATGTCGAGCATATCTTAAGACTGCACGGAGCCCCACGGAGTATCGTGTCCGACCGAGGGCCTCAGTTCACCGCCCAATTCTAGAAAAGCTTGCATGCTTCTATGGGCACACACTTGGACTATAGTACAGCTTTTCATCCTCAGACTGATGGGCACACTGAGCGGGTGAATCAGGTTCTCGAAGATCTGCTGAGAGCTTGTGTGTTGACCTACAACACTGATTGGGAGAAAAGTTTACCCTACGCTGAATTCTCTTACAACAACAGCTTTCAAGCAAGTCTGCAAATGGCACCCTTTGAAGCTCTATATGGCAGAAGATGTAGAACTCCGTTGATGTGGTCTGAAGTGGGGGAGAGGACTTTCTTTGGTCCTGCCTCCATTGTAGAAGCCGAGGAAAATGTTGCAAAGGTGAGAGAAAACCTGAAGATAGCTCAAAGTAGGCAGAAGAGCTACGCTGATCCAAAACGTAGGGATATCTCCTTTGAAGTGGGTGACTATGTCCTTTGAAAGGTGTCACCGCTTAGAGGCACAAAGAGGTTCCATGTGAAGGGGAAGCTAGCCCCAAGGTTTGTTGGACCCTACCTGATTGTGGCAAAAGTGGGGAAGCTTGCTTACAAGCTGGAGTTACCGCCCGAACTTGCCGGAGTACATCCCGTGTTTCACATATCGCAACCCCGAGGATGCCTTGACCCAAAGCTAGACAAGCATGTCTCCACCGACGCTATCGACTTGCAAGACAACTTGGAATACTTGGAGTATCTGGTAAAGATACTGGATTGGGCCGAGAAATCTACAAGGAGCACCACCACTCGCTTCTGCAAGGTGCTTTGGAGCAATCACACCGAGCGAGAAGCGACGTGGGAAAAGGAATCAGTCATGAGGGAGAAATACCCTCACCTCTTCGAGCTGGAGGTAAGTTTTTAATCTCGGGGACGAGATTCTTCTGAGGAGGGGAGTCTGTAACATCCCGTAATTTTTGGTGAATATTTGAAGTGCTTGATTAATTTGAATAAGGATGCCTTCTAATTCTCTCCCTATATTCCTAGATTTATTTTTGAGCCAAATAAAAATTCTAGGAAATACAAAATGTTAGTGTGAAAACCTTGGAGTTCTTTGGCTTTTATTTGGATTTATTTTGTGTGAGAATCAAATTTGAATTCTAAATTCAAATTTGAATCTATTTGAAATAGGAGAAAGGCAATTAGGCAAAATAGGAAAAACCTTAACTCTCTGCTGGGCCTCAAGCCTACCGAGGAAGTCCGCCCAAGGCCTCTCAGCTCTCCCTGCCACGCGCCGGACCAACCTACACTCCCGCCGGCCCATCTAAGCGCAGCCCAGCTAAGCCCGCTAGCCGCTCCTTCTCACCGGGTCACCGACAAGCGGGACCCGCTCGTCATCCGCCACCTCCCTCACTCCTTTTTCCCCTTTCTCCTTTCCACCGCGTCACGGCCACCCGCAGACCGCCACCTCGGCCGGAGCTTGCCGTACCGCCTGTGGCGACGCCGTGGTTGCGTGTCACCTTAGCTGCGCCCTATCCGACCGCCCACACGCCGCGCGCGTCTATATAAGCCACCACCGCGGCCACCTCTCCCAACCCTAGCCGCACTTGGGGTTTTCCCCATCCACTCCGCCCACCTCTATCACCGTGAGAAGAAGAAGGGGGAAGGAGGAGAAGGAGGTGGGGAGGCCGTCCGTGGAAGCCGCCGTCGCGAAGCCGGAGCCGGAGCCGTGCAAGCCAAGACGGAGGCCGCACTCCTCTGCTTCCTCTGCCCCGAACCGTGATGCTCTGCTTCCCACTCCGTCGCCGTCCCTGCTCCACACCGCTTCACCGCCGTTCTCCACTTCGACCAGGGTCACCAGGTGAGCGCCACAGTCCTTCTATCTGCTGTGAAGCCTGGCCTTCGCGCCTTGGGAGGATGAACTCACCGTGATGCTCTGTGTCTGCCCCTGCTCGCACCGCACCGCCGCCGCAGACCGTCGTCGCCTGAGTTGCCGGCCTTCGAGCCGTGCCTTACGCCTGTAGGTGCCGCTGTCGTCGTCAACGCGCGCGCATACCCCGCTTGGCCCTGTCTCCCTTTAATCGATCGCCGTCGCACCGTGCCGCCCTGCCCGTTGCACCGACACGGCCACGCCGCCGGCTTGCACCTCGGTGCACGCACGCGCAGGGGGAAGGTAAAGGCGAAGCGTTTAGGTGCACCGTGTTCTTCCGGCCGCGCACGGGCGCACCCATACGCGCTCGCCGGCGAACCAACCCTGGAGCCCCGCGTCCAGTCGCCGCGCCCGCCGGGCAAGGCGCCGCCTTGGCCACGACCGGCCCTGTGCGCACTCGGACAGGGGCAAAGCCCTAGTTTTTGGGGTCTTCTATCCTCACAAACACGCACGCGTGCTCACCCGGCGCAATTGCGCGCCCACGTGCCCGCACCGGCGACCACCAGCCCGACTCTGCCACGCTCGTTTTCTCACCACCGCCGTTGAGCCATGCTCCAGCCAAAGGTCTGACCTTTCTTGGCCCCGCCGTCTTCGCGAGGTACTCCCGAGCTGCGTCGTGCTGCTTGTTGGCCAGTCGCCGCCAAGCCTCGCCGCCGGCGAGCCTCGCCGCGCAGGAACCCCGTTGGGGCTTTCCATCGAACACTTAACAGCCGGCCGGATCCCGTGCGGCCAGCCACCTACGGCCAAGCCACACGGCGCCCCGCGCCGCGATGAGCCGCAACAGCGTCAGGCGGGATCCCTTGCGCCCCGCCATGCGCGCCGCCTCGTCAGCTGCCACGCGTGCAGCCGCTGGCTTAAAGTCGAGCACGTGGCTGCCGCGTCAGCTGCTGGAGCCAGCCTGCAGACAGCTTAGAGCTATGTTAGAGAAAGCTAGAGCTGGCCTGTAGCTAGCCTAAAGTCAGCGATATTGTATATGCGTATTTTATTTTCAGAAATGCATTTTCCTTTAGAAAATTCACAATAAATCCGTTTTAATTCCGAAAAATACAAAACCTTTTCCTAAAGTCTTCTAAAATCTCAAACTCCGTGCTAGGCTAGAGTTTGCCTCCTTGCTGGGTCTTAATTGTTTTTCTTCTGGAGTTATTGCTGTACCAGCCGTGTTTATTTATTTTATTACGGATTTAGGAGTTGCCAAAGCCGAAGAGCTGACTCAGGACTTCGACGACGACCTCATCTACGACGACTACCCGCTCGCAGGTTCACGCCGACCTACTTTGAACGCCCATTAGGCATTGCTATTAGAAACTGCTAGCGCTTTACTTTATGCATGACGAAGGATATGATGAACCGTGCACTGTCCCTTTATTTACCTTGTCCTTGATTGCCCTACTACTACTATATTTATGCGTGTATATACGCTGAGCTTCGCTGTGCATGTGTTTGGGATATGTGGATAGATATCTTGGCGTGTGTGGGGAAAAACTGGCAGGAGAAGGTGTTTTTGGGTGACTTAGCGGGGGTGAGCTCAAGACAACCCGATTAGGGATCGGGGGCTTGGGGTACGTCTTCTCGGGTGTTACCCCATTTCGTACCTATGGCGGGTACAATGTTTTTGGAGTATAGGAGTTGGGGTTTTGTGATACTTGGAAGATAGGAGCTCGCCTCGGTCTGAAAGCGAGTGGACAGACCTTCTTCACGGGACTTACATACATACCACCTCACCGAGAGTGGGGATAGGGCCGGGTCGACCCTGACAAGTGCAATACCATACCTGCTGTAGGATAGGAGTATCAGTGTACGGGAGAGTGGGCTTGGCCCCTTCAGCTCCCCGAGAGGTGCGTTCCCGTGTGGCCACATGGGGGCTATTTCACAGTTCTGGGGTGGTCTTCTGTGGGAGAACGCGGATGCAGGGTGGAATCGTAACTCCTAGGTGTTCGTCCGGTAGGATGGGTTCGGTCGGCCGTACACCGTCCGGGTGCCATTCCGAGTTGGGTACTGGTGTACACGCTCTGCAGAGTTTAGATCTATACGTATAGCCGCGTCCTCGGTCACGGACATGCCCGTGTCAGCTCTGTTCTCATGTTTTGGGATTTCTACCGCCCCTTTTAGGATTCGAGTGTGTGGTGAGTCGTGGTTGCATTCGGGGAGAGGGGAGTTGCTCCCTCTGCCTCGTGGATCTGGGTGCAATCATTGAGGTGCGAGGAGTGGGAGTTCTCGCACCAACCCTAGATGGAGATAGGATCTGGTGACGGTGATCTGGGTGTCCAGATGTAACCGATTGTGGATGAGTGACTTGGGAATTGGTGGAAATTTGAGATATTATTCTATTTATGTTGTTGCTGCTGCTTAGGAAAACCCAGCCTCTACCTTGTACTTTTCTTTACCATTAGAAGTATGCCACTTAAAGCTTGCATACGGTTGGTGACGTGGATCTATCCCGATCCTTGGGGATAGCCCCTGAGCTTGCAGGGTACGAGTCAGACTACGACAACAACGCCGATGGATGGTACGACTGAAGGGTGCGTCGCTTCGCGCAAGGATGCCTGTGGGAGAGGAGAATAATGCTGGAGACATCTTCTTGAAGCTAGCTACCGTTGCGTAGGCTCTTATTCATGTTATTCCGCGAAGTGGCGTGTAATGATGTACTCCTTTATCGGACATGTAATAAAATTAATACTTTTTATGCTTATTTCCGCTGCATGGTTGTGTTATTTATCTGTGATGGAAATTTGTACGGGATAGCGTCAGATCCAGGGACTATCGCAAGTACAGGATGACGGGTTTCCCCTTTTGAAAACCCGGGTCGTTACTGAAGGACCGAATCAGGCGACCAGAGAGGGGGGGAGTGAATGGGAGCCGATAAAAATTCTTCCCGAAGGTCGAACTCGGCCTATACCCCGATTGCCACTCCAAGAGCTCTCGCACACAAAGGAAGCTCCAAACAAGTCACACACAAGCCTAGAAGATCAACCGACAAGCCTAGGAGTAAAGAGCGGAAGCACCAAAGCAAGAACCAAAGGACTTAGGCACTACTGCGAAGTCCCTGGCGGACTGTCCGGGATGACCAGGCGGGCTGTCCGCGTGGAGGGCGCGGACTGTCCGGAAGGTCACGGCGGACTGTCCGCAAAAGCACCTCGAACCACCAGTAGCGCACCCCCGAAATTCGGACTGTCCGGCGGCTCACTGCGGACCGTCCGACCAGCACGGACTGTCCGGGACAACCTCGCGGACTGTCCGCCAAACTGGTTGCCACCGAACCAAAGCAACTCAACGAATCGAAACTCAAGCGCTCAAGAACACGCGAAGAACACGAAGAACACCAACGCTGTCAGGGCCTCGCGGACCGTCCGCCAGGTGCGGACAGAGCAGAAAAATGCTCGAGCTCGGGAGTCAACTCCACCTTTCCATCACCGGATCTCCAAAATGGCTAAAGCTCTTGAGACAAGATTTGGGGAGATGATAAGCAACACAAGAGGAAGCTATGCCCCAAAAATCTCGACTCCTAAGCCACTAAATCACCGGGAATCGCGGATCACACGAACCACCACCATGAACTCGGGCACCAACCAAAAACGCACGAATCGAAGGCTCTCCAAGGCGTTTGAGGGGTCAAGATCACACACAAAGATGCGCAAGGCATCCACCCATGATCCCCTCAAAGAAATCCGAGAAGAAACGTCTCCAAAATCACGAATCGAGCGAAGAACGAAACTCCCCAAAAATAGTCTCAAAAATGACACGAAAATCACAGAGGACTAGGAGATCACCAGGACGCCGAATGCTTCCATACATCCACAGGTCAGAGTCTGTACAAGAGTCTAGCCTAAGGAATCCAGAGGGAAAAGAATCAGTTCAGATAAATCTACCGGGGGAGAAAGCCCTAGAGTCCAAGAGAGAGAGATGCCATCCACCTCTCCGCTATTTATACGAAGTCCATCGGAGGGAGGTAAATGACCACGCTACCCCTACTGCTTAAATGAAGATACAACCCCTCAGGGGCATTTTGGTTAAGTCTTCATCGGACAGAAACGCTTCCACCGCGGTTTCGCTTCACCTCGACGCAAACCCCGCGATCACACCACGTGCCCTCCGCCTCGAAGCTTCCCGAAGCTCCCGGATCACCATCTCCGTCGCCTCGGGCCTCCGGGCTTGGTTTTGAGGCCCAAACCAAGAAACCGTCCACCGATGGTTTTGTGGGCAAACCACCAAACCCCGCGTGCAAGCTTCGGGCTTCAACCGCTACCTTGCACCGGCCCATGTTCACGACTTCAGCCCGCCAGTCTTGCACTGCACGGCTCGCACTTGACCCCATCGGCCACCGGGTCCATCGAACCAAACCTCCTTGCCTCTCCATCACCCGGAGGCCGCCACGGCTAAGGCCTTTCGCGCTTGTTCTTCACCTGCACCGACACGAGTCAAATCGCAACCTGTACCTGCACACTTAGCCAAGCATCAGTCCACACAACGTTGTCAATCACTCATCACTAAGGAGCGACCCTCCACTGGTCCTCGGACACACCTGGTCCTCGGGTGGTATGGCCATTTTTTTTTCAAATTTCAAAAATGATTTTTTTCAATTTTTTCTTGGTGGCATAAACGAAATATTTCATTTTTTTTATTTCCCTCTGGTGGTATGGTCAAAAATTTTTTCAAATTTTAAAAATGAAAATTTTCATTTCTAATTTCAAAAATGATTTTTTTTTCAATTTTTTCATTTCATATTTTTCTTGCTGGCATAAATGTAATTTTTTCCTCGACTCGAAGTTGCCAAATTTATTAAAATTTTACAAAAACTACATATTTACCCTTACTAAAAATAAACATATACTGTGGTATGGTTGACCGGAAAAGAGCCTAATGACTTAGAGGAGAAAAGGAGGTCGTGTTTCTGTTTCACACTTATAGGTAGGGCTCACAATGAACATTTGTTAAATTACTAGACACACACAGGGGTACACTGATGAAACTTTCATACTGTTGGCTTAATAAAATCCACCTTCAATGATCAATACAAATTGTTGGTTTATCTTTTACCCAATGTGGAATTAACTCTAATACATTCTATTATATTTTCATTTCCTATATTACAAATTCCGTCAATCCAAACAACAAGAGTTATCAATTCCTTTGTTTTTGAGTCATGTGGTTTTCTCACTCTTCTTATTCTTGTGTTTTCTTCATTCATGTGTTTTCTTGCAGTCCTATGTTTTTCATTTCCGCATTCCAAACAGACTCTGAACGTGCATATCCATGTCAACATGTGCCATTAAAAATTCAACATTCCTTGCACCTGGATAGTTGATGGAATCTCATGTCTAAATCCAAATAATAAATATTTATACGGAAAATAGAAAATTTAGTGGTCATTTTATTGATCCTGTGATTTTAGCTATTACAGGTGGATTCATATGACCATTGTGTGGTCCTCGCAAAAAAAAAAATATGACCATTGTGTGGAGTGAAAAAAAGATGCACATGTATAACTTCTTGTATGAGATTCTGAAACACCAATGGACGAGTTGAAGATTGAATGAACAGTCATACAGACTCGTAACACGTGCTAGTATTCACTGATATGAACACATGTATGCAAATCGTACTCTACAAGCGCCTCGGAAGAAAGACGATTGAGTCAACTTGAGCTCTTTATGTATTTGATGAGATACAACCTGCAACATCGAAAAAAACAAATACAACGCATGGTGGGTCGAGAGGTAAGAGAGAATCGGAGCAGGGGAAACTTTCCATTTGAAAATTACGATTGTGCCATTAGCAATGGTACCTGGACACTGGATCCCAGTAGTCCCACACCAGCAACCCGGTTTTCCCAAAACGGCCAGCAGCCGCATGTTCTATCCATCGGCCCTTCTGACGCCAAGATTCGTGCAAGTCAACTCCTCCATCCCGCACCCGTTTTTCCCAGTCCCACTCTCGCCGCGCAGGTTCCAGTCCCAATCCCGCCTCTCGCCGCGCCAGTGAGACTCTCGATTCTAGGTCTGAATCCCGATTCCACAACTCCTTCGCCACAGCCACCGCTCCTCTTCCCTACGCCGCCGCCGCCGCTCCTCTTCTCCCCTGCTCCGTCCCTGACTTCCCCCGCCGCATCCTCCTCCTCGCTCTCCCTGCGCTGTCGTTCGTCGTTTCTCTGCTCTTTCTTCTGCCGCACGCCGCCGCCATCAACTCTCGTGGCAGCCCGCCGAGATCTACCACGCCGCCGTCAGTTCCTCATTTGCTTTTTCTGGAGTGCTGACCCCTACTTCCACCACATCCTCCTCTGAATCCACCATTGTCACCTCCTCTTTCGACGTGGATCCCTGACGCCGTCACCGACGCCCCCGCCTCCTTCTCTTTTTCCTTGCCTTTCCTCTCTCACTCTCTTGTTTTTCCTCAGATCCAGTTCGTCGGCAACGAGTGCTGCAGCGAGCAGGTGGCGCATCGACTGCCTCCGGCCTCTGTCTGTCCCCTCCAGGTCGCCCTGACCTTACACTTGCTCAAGGCGTCCAAGAACATCACGGCATCACGCATCCAGGTCTCTTCTTTAATCCTCCGTCTTCTTGCTCCATCTTTAAAGCTGGTTTTTTCATTCGGTAGTAATACATTCTGATGACTGATGTTTGCAAGCTACCAAGAGGGTTATGTGTTGCTGATACTAAAAAGTACACCTACATGTCCAGGCTGGTAATAAATTTTGCCCGGGTCATGGTTTTGCAAATTATTTGAGCTACTGTTAAGCAATTATATACAATCATTTGCTGGATTCATCTTAGTCTGCATGTATTTAGTTAATTCTTTCATATCAGCTTATCTTATATACAATCATTTCCCAGATCCATCTTAGACAGTAATGCTACACTAAAGGCATCTGAGAAGATACCCAAATTCCATTAACAACATAGTTTAGATTTAGCCAAATTATGAAAGAATCTAACAAAACTGAATAGCTCATCAATGTATCTGTCCTCCCTCCCTCTTGGCATACCAGATTGATGGAGGAGCAGATATGTGTCGATGGAGACTACTTGGGAGGATTTGATCAAGCTATCGATACAAATAGTTGTCGGTGACTCAAATATTTTGTATTTTGTAATTAAATGTTCAATTTGTTATGGCTCCATGTTCTTATTTTCCAAGGTGGGAGTTTGAGAGACCATGATAGAAAGAAGTATTAATATTCAGTGAACCTGTTTGGACACCTTACCTGCACTGCTTCATTGTTTGAAAGCTAGGCCTAAAATAAACATTCAATTATTTGTATATGTTTGTCACAGTATTCGCAATGCTCATTGTACCTTCCAGCAGTGTGGGCTTTGCTTTAAATAATTATCAAGCCGAGTTATTTCTAATACTTTTCAGGTTGCTGGCTTTGGTAAGATTCTAGGACCAAGAGGACTGATGCCTAACCCCAAAGCTGGGACTGTTTCTCCTACTCATGTATTGACCAAGACCAAGCCATGCCGTGGTAGAGGAATACTCATAGCGCGTGCAAACATATTTTTTCTGAGCAACAATTCCATCCTATTGCCATGATAATTGAATTTAGACATCAGTGAATAAATAGTATTGGGATTGATTTTAGAGCATCTGGTTACTAGCCTTTTTAGTTATAATAACCATACTAGCATATCTTGGTGCAACTGACTTAAGAGAACCATGGATGGTAATATCTAATTACGTAGTATTGTTGCATATGATCTCCAAATAAAGTCTTCTGAATTTGATTCGAGTCCAAAATGATGGACGATGGCTATGCCTTGGAGCAGCTTGTGCATGATTTTGTCCCATAAGCAGCTTCTGACCATACATGCGTATCACACAAGTTCAGTAAAAATGTACTTGGATCACAATATGAGTGGTTTGCCGAAAAAGTACTTTGATCACAAATATGAGGAATAATTGTTATCGCCATGACATATTTGCTACTCCAAGCAATTACATGATTCCAAGCAACACCATTTCAACACGCCTCATACACACACTACCAGTTACAGCCTAACTATCCTTTCAAGACACTACTATTTTTTGTGGTTCCATAATAATGTTAGGTTATTATATGTATCTCAGATGAGTTTTGATTAGATATGTGTCAACTAGAGTTTGAGTGGAGTACTGTACCTTTTGGCTTCTTTGAGATGTCCTTGTGAGTATTATTATCTCCATAGAGCCAAGAACTTTGATTATATAATTGTGTAATTTCATATATGGTTTCTAAACCCTGAACTTCTACTGAACCCAGTGAGTGAGACTTATTCAGTTATTTCACAGCAACTTAATTGATAGCTTAAGCTATTTTTGCACATTAGATATTCATAGTCTAATCTAACTCACCTTTCATGTCACTGATTCGATCATTTTTAATTGCAATTACAGGCTTGTATTGCAGGTATCTATTCATGATGAAGTAATCCTAGCTTATTCTGCTATTTATTTATCTCCATCATATAGATATTTGTTTATCTCCTTGTTGTGCAGATCTAACCTCATTGTGCAGATCCCATTCGCAATTACAACCGGTGAGTAACTAAGTCGACTCTCCCTCCCTCCCTCTCTCTTTCTGTGTTGGATGCCTTCTGAAATCTAATTAGTCTATGCTCTATAATGTATTCTTCTTATGTGTTATAATTAACATTTACTCTTGCTTTTGATATTTCACTATTTGAATGCCATGCTATATAATGTATTCTTCTTATGTATTCTTTTTCCGTGTGATAATGAACTTCTGTGTTCTTCTTCTACCACATCGAAAAACTTATGTATTGACTTGTCACTTTTTTATATTATTTACTCTCATGGCATGCCGATATATTCTTAAAATTTATGATTAGCTATTTTTATTCCACAATATTTCTGTTTATCTCATATATTTCCTGCACTTAATTTCCCTTAATTATGTCATCCTGGAATTTTGTATGTACATATAGCTTTAGAACTAAATGATACAACATCATATATTTAATAAAATGCTACCTGATCAAAGTTTTGGTCTTGCAGACACAACATATGCTCGATCAGCTTACAAATCCTTCAGAGAAGGGTGCGCTTTTAACATAACATGATTGGCTATCATTTTTGCTCAGGTACTTCCAACTAATAATGTCATTAAACATTTTGCCAGGAGCAAATGCTGTGCAAAACAAATAAGTGCCTTGGAAGAAAGGTATGTTGCCCTTATTACTAGCCATTTTTTGTTTCAAAAAGATGGCCTCAGATCCAAACTGTAATTCAACTTTAACTCTCTCCAACCATCTAGTCCTACAGGCTTGACACATGTTGCCTTGTAATTGATAAACTTATGGTCCAATTAGATTTAATAGATTTACTCTAACAAGGGAAAATGGTGATAAACTATAATGTAGATTTCTGTTGGACTTTTTGCTTAATTTGAAAATGTATATAGAGACATATGAATTAGACGGTGAGGCTTCAGATGATTCATAATAAGGAGCAGAGGGGTTAGAAAAGGTACATTTTCACTATTAGAAGAGAAACATGATTTGTTATAAGAGAACTCTCAATAACAAATAATCAGGAGGAGGTTGGTGTAGTAAAATATGCAAATTGGCAAGTATCAGTTCAAAAGAGTAAAGCAGTGTCAAGATAATTGTTCAAACAATTCATATTTGACTTCTTGGAGCTACATATATAATTTCTTTATAATAAAGTATGTCAAGTATAGTCGCTAAAATATCATGTCAATCAGTCCAGTCCAAAATTGTTAGAGAGACTTGCAGGCTAACTTTCAGTGAATACATCTGAACATTTCATATCGAGATGCTAAATTGATGATCGAATTAAACATGTGAGGGAGGTGTCAGCCTGCTAAACCAGCCGCGAGATGAATGCAGATTCACTAACCTTAATCTGAACATTTCAGATCCAGATGCCAAACGAAGTCTCGTGCTGAATCGAGTTGCAGCAACAGTGTAGCACGAGCACTTCAAGCAGTGGCGCAGAAATCCAAAGGAAGGTCAGCCGCAAATCGACCTCCCGCCGAGCTGGACGAGCGGCCAGAGTACGGGCGTGGACGGACGGCAGGCGAGGACGAGCGGTCGGCAGACGTTATTCGATGGCGGATGATTCGCCGCCGACGAAGGGGACACCTGATCCAGATCTGCAAGGGGCCGAAAAGCGGACTGCGCCGGTGACGGTGACGGTGACGACATCGGCGACGGTGACGGCGACGGCGCAAGCATATGGGTTCGCAAGCAGAAGCGTCGGTGACGGCGCATGGGGAAAACGAGATGCGGCTGAGGGTTACGGGGTCTGGGAATGCAACTGGGAAACGAACCCCTGCTCGAGCGTCGAAGGAATGGGTCACGGGAATGCACTCATGTTGACCGAGCGCGAATACTAAAGCAGCGATCGACGGTCTGGATAATACATGCGGCCGCTTAGCGTTGTGAGGTTGCTTTTTTGCACACATCAGCCCACTTTTTCTGCTCTCCGGCCGGCTTGCTGGATTTTTTTTTGGGTGACAAAGGGCTTTCTGGTTAGTAGGCGCAGAGCAAAGGTAAAGCCCGGACAACGGGATAAGCCAACAGGGACACCAATGGCGATGCCACCGCCACAGCTCCTGCTGCTGCCGCTCCTCCTCGCGGCGGCCAGTGCCAAGACCACACCGACGTCCGCCTCCGGCGGCCCTCCGCCGACGCCTACGCCGTGGCCGGAGCAGTACCACGCGGTGGTGCTCACCAACCACACCGAGAGGGGCGGCCGGCTGGAGCTGGTCGACATCTACTACGACTGGCCGCGTGGGCGCACCCTGAACGTCCTCCGAGACCAGCTCTCCGGCGAGCCGCTCAACGACATCCTTTGGGCTAATGGCAGCACCTACGCGTTCAACCACTCCTCTTGCAGCGCCGCGTTGCTGCCCGTCGGCCTCCTGCCTCCCGACTCGTGGATCGACGGCGCTGCCTACGTCGGCCGGCACACCGTCGACGGGTTCGACTGCCACGTCTGGAGCAACCGCTTCTACACGCGCTACTACGAGGAAGTCGCCACCGGGCGCCCGGTCTTTTGGGTATTCTCTGGTTCGTCCCTGCTGATGCTAACAGCAGCCTATCACTCAAGATTTCGAATGCTAACACTGCTACAGTAGTTCGGTGTTTGTGTCTTGTATGACATGAGAGTCACTTGATTTTCCTGCAGGAACGGGATATAATTTTGTAGATTCTGATTCTGATGCGCCGGCGGGTACGTGCAAGTTGCTAGTTATTTTTGTCTTGTACAGTACAAATTTGTTCTACCTCTGTTGACAATCTGCTCGATGTCGCCCACCCAATTTTCTTCCGAATTATGACTCTTGCGTCTTTGGTGCACTCTTGCTTTCCAGCGATATTGCGGCATGTTCTGAGCTTTGAGGTGGGAGGAGTGCCTGAGAAAAACTCCCCAATGTGGCAGGCACCGGCGTATTGCTTCACCGGGACCAATGCCGATGCTGCCCATGGAGTTGAGAGCGAGAGCAACAGGGATGATGTAGTGAACGACACGGTCCGGTTTGTCCATGCAACTGCATCGTTCAACCAGTGACAGTGAGTTTTCTTGAAGATTGTTGACTGATGATGAAAAGCTTCTCGCAGTAGTGAATGGTGAACGGTTCGGCTCTGTTTTAATTCTTTTTTCTTCTGTAAGGATCAATAGTCCCTTTCCCTTATGAACATTGGAACCGCATAAGCCTAGATCAATAGTGCTACCAATACCAACGCAACTTGAGCTACTGAATGTGTTGATAAAAGAACTGAGAGTGGTGGATATACATGCACTGTCGAACAATATGATTGGAGTAATCAAGTAGGGTGGACATTGTTCACAGCTACAAGGCTTGTTGACCCCATGTAGATCAATTTCTCGTATCGGATTGCCGATCAACTTATAATTCTAATGAGAAAAAATACTAGTATTTTAGTGGGGGCGTCAGTATTATGTCGAACAATTTATTATTGTGTCAGAATAGTATTGATAATGTTAAACACTCATCCTTTATATGCAGGTTATTTCCATGAGGAAAGATTGATTGTGTTTCTTTGTGCTGCCAAAGCGGATCATTGGAGACTGTTCCCATAGAGGCATCTCATACAAGAAGTTATATACATACGAGAGTGACTTTTGTGAGCATAGCGACCGGTGCCCACCCTTCTCGGTGCCATTCGATCTCTCAAAGCATTTAAGATTTGTGTAACGGTCTGACTTAGTAATTGTGGTAACAACAATCAATTTTTTTAACAGAACTGGAGGGGCAAGCCCCTACAGATTAATATATTTACTATATTTAATTATAAAAGTATATTTACAAAAAGGTAATAAAAGGGTGAAAAAGGAAAAGAATACAGGAAAGTGAACAGTCAAATGTTCAGACTCTATCCATAATTCTAAGAGTTCAGCATGGCCTTTACGAACTCTATGGACAACTAAAGCATCTCCAAGAGTTTGATATTTTTAATTTGGCAAATCTTATGATTTGCCAAATCCTAAAAGATTTGTCAGGCTAAAAAAAAGAATGCATCTTCAAGAGTTTGCTATTTTTAACTTGTCAAGCTATTCTTTCTCTCTTATATATTTGCATCAGGAACCTTTCTCTGTCTTTTATTTCTTTTTCCACCCTGCCAAGTTGAGTACCTGTGCGTATATTCACGCGCTGAAGGCTAGTTTTTCTCAGGTTACCAAAAATTATCAAGTCATTTACCAAACTGTTGGAGGAGTGTTTTTTAGAGCATTTTTGCCAAAAAAAAATCAAAGATATCAATCTGATTTGGCAAACTGTTGATGATGTTTGAGCGCTCTGAAGAATCTCTCTCTAACATGTTGCCACTATTGGGTCAATTCCTTGGAATATCCATTCATTTCTTTCCTTCCAGATTCTCCAGCAAATCAAAATAATTATGTCCATGTAAAATGGTATGTTTAGCCTGCTTTTAAGCCATTTGATGAGTGGTAACGACAATCAATTTTTTGTAACACAGCATGACTAATACTTGCCCTGTGAACACCATAATAAAAGCTCCAGTTTGCTCCGGTCCGCAGACTGTACAGTGTTGTGGTCCTAACGCTATTTGTGCACTGAGTTCAAGTAACTTGCATGCAAGTAATGCAGCGCAGTCTCATGTTTGGAACCTTAATTAATTTGCCACACTGCATGTACAATGGAGTAACTCATGAAGTGTGGCCCCACATGGTGACAAGGTTCCCGGTGTTCAAGAGCTGGGCATATTGCCCATCTGCCGTGTTGCCCCCTGCTTGCCAAACCACCTCACTGTCGTAGTCCGTGAGAACCAAGGCGCCACCCTTCCGCAGGGTGACCGCCGCCCCCCTGCCGGTCACGGTTCGCGGTCCAGACGACGGTCTTGTTCACCGGGATGGTGTACGGTGTACCATATCGAGAAGGTGAAGGTCTGATCAAGTGATCATAGATTCTGTGGAAACCACAGGAGAAAGTGCCATCGGGCGAGCGCAAGATGTCGACGGAGAGCGACGATCTTAAAGGTAGAGTGTCATGAGGCGCAGCCAACGAGACGAGGGGGAGCGCTGATAGAACTGGCAAGATGGCAAGGAAGGTTGCCATGGCTGAAATCTAATAGCAACTCCAACAGACTCGTCAAATTTGACTCGCCAATTGACTCTGTATTCAACTCGCCAAACAGGTTTATCTCCAAACTGAATTTCTTACTCCAACAGACTCTCTATTTCTCACTCTCCAAATCTCAACGGTTATATTCAACTATCTCTCCACACACAATGACGTGTGGGTCCCACACGTCATCCCTCTTCTTTATCTCTTCCTATCCTTTCTCGTTCACACATTCCTTCTCCCCCAGCACCGGCCCGGCCCGTGCTCCCTCCTCCTCCTCTCTTCCTCTGCTAGGGCTTCTCCTCGTCTCCTGACGGTGGCGGCGAAGGCCCTCCTCTCTCCCTGCACGGCCGGCACGGCCGCGGTGCTCCTCCACCACCTCATCCTCCTTGCCGCCCCTCTCCTCCTATCCCAGCGGTGGCAACAGCTCCTTCCTAGCTCCTCCCGCCCTCTATCACGGCCAGCACCTCCCGCCCTCTGCCGCACGAGGAGCTCCGGCGGGACGAGCGCTGGGTGCAGAGGAAGTGGCCCGACGCAATGGAGGCGGCACACCGGCGGGGACTGCGGAATCCGGCCGCCCTCCTCCGACCATCCTCCTCAGGCGCCCCTCCTTCGACCGGAGCCTGAAGCAGCGTCGCGCGGACGGAGATCGGGACGGCAGCAGCGCGGGTTGATGGAGACGTGGGCGGTGGGCCTGACTTTGGCGAGGCGGATGTCGCTCGCCAGGTTTGGCCGCTAGCCAAATGAATTTACCGAGTCGGATGGAATAGCGAGTCTGATGGCGTTTCTCTTGGAGGATGATTTTTTTGCAAGAGTAGCTAAAATTTGGCATGGCTAGCTGATGTGAACTAGGGTTGCCGATCTTCTGAAAGGTTCTTGATAACTCTCGATTTGGTGGAGTCGCTACACAAATCGATTCGGCTTCCGAACAACACGTCTCGAACCCCGCAATCGATCGCAGCACAACGTCTCCTCAGGTTATCGACCAGTGATGCATGGTCGACCTCACCAAGAAGGCTAATCCTTGCTTGCGAATCGAAGAACACAAGCAAGGACAAGAAATAATGCAACCAAATTGCAGATGAATAATTAAACTCACAAGTTGGGGTCTCACAAACTGACGAACGGCGAAACTGTTCTTGACAGAATAATCTAAGCAAAACCCAAACCCTAACGAGGGTGTGGCGGCTGCTATAAGATCTCTAGGGTCGTGCAAGACCCCCTGGACGCGCCCCTAATGGGTCCTATGACGATACACGACCCAAAGACCAAAAGAAGGTGTCGCAGCACCCTGGTAGATCCTGGACGTCCACTTGTTTCGATGATTCCTGACGATAGGGAATTTTGAGGTGGGACCAGTGCCATTAGAAGCTCTATGAAATTCTGGTTTCATCCATATAAAGAATGTCCAAAACCGAGCCCGTATGCGACCTGGGCATCTGTTTTAGTGCTGACTGCTCCTGGACTCCGAAACCGACTCAAAATCAAGTTGGTATGGGCCTCCACCTTGGTCCGATCGCCCTTGGTGGTCCTCCACGCCTCGAAGTCCTTCTCTGAGCATCTCCTTCTCCTCTCCATGGTTCCTAATCACAATATAATCATTAGGTAGCATCATATTCTCAAAATCATACAAAGTAGTGCTTAGGAACAAGTTCACCTCTAAATTTAATTGTCGCGCTCAAGCTCTTGTGATTGGACCTTGAATGTTCAGCAGAGGATTGTTGTGTGTATCGGAAGGAGTGATGTCCTCATCATCCTCCCCCTCTTGAGGTGGAGTCGTCCTCGATTCGAGCTCATCTTCCTCCCCCAAATATGACTTCAAATCTGAAATGTTGAAGGTGGGACTAACCCCAAACTCGGGAGGCAACTCAAGTTTATATGCATTATCATTAATTTTCTCAATTATTTTAAAAGGACCATCAGCTCTAGGCATTAACTTAGACTTTCTAAAATCTGGAAATTTGTCCTTTCTCAGGTGCAACCAAACTAAATCACCTAGTTCAAGCTTAACTTCTTTTCTACCTTTACTACCAGGAAATCTATACTTTTCGTTCATCTTTTCAATGTTGTGTTTAGTCAATTCATGCATTTGCAAAATAAAATCAGCACGTTCTTGGGCATCATTATGAATCCCCTCACTAGTAGGCAAAGGCAAAATATCAATAGGAGCACGAGGATTGAAACCATACACTACCTGAAAAGGACTTACCTTGGTGGTAGAATATGTTGCCCGATTGTATGCAAACTCTATAAGAGGTAAACATTCTTCCCACATCTTCAAAATTTTCTTCAATATTGCTCTCAACATTGTGCCCAAAGTACGATTCACTACCTCCGTTTGTCCATCGGTTTGTGGATGACAAGTGGTAGAAAACAAAAGTTTTGTTCCCAATTTATTCCACAAAGTGCGCCAAAAGTGACTCAAAAACTTAGCATCACGATCTGAAACAATAGTGGAAGGCATACCATGCAAACGGACAATCTCTTTGAAAAAGAGGTCAGCAATATAAATAGCATCATCACTTTTATGACATGGTATAAAGTGTGCCATCTTAGAAAACCGATCAACCACAACAAAAATGCTCTCTCTCCCCCTCTTAGTCCGAGGCAAACCCAAAACAAAGTCCATCGAAATATCTGTCCAAGGAATAGAAGGAACAGGAAGAGGCATATACAACCCATGTGGATTCAAACGCGACTTAGCTTTTTGACATGTAGTGCAGCGAGCCACAAATCGCTCAACATATCTCCTCATCTTTGGCCAAAAGAAGTGTGTGGCCAAAACATTTGTCGTCTTCTTTGCGCCAAAATGTCTCTGTTTGACTATAAATTATCACGCCGAATAGTATGTTCAATTCACATATTGATTTAAGAAGATCAGCTGGTCGCCATGAGACTTTAAAATATTTGGAATAAACATTTAAGCCTAATGGGCTAAGAAAGCATACGGGGAAGTGCAGCACGGCTTGCATGCACAAAGGCCTTTAAAATATCCTAATGCAAGTGATTTAAGGCCCACTTCACAATTGCCAGGGAATTTCTGCTAGTTTGTAGCCCGTGCATGCTAGTAGTCATACGTACATGCCTACGTACATGCCGGCACGATGGCGGATATGGAAACTTTTGGGCCAAAGACCAGGTCGCGTGCTACGGTGATGGAAGCTTCTCCAGCCGTGTCCATTGTCCAGGATGTTTAACGTGTTGAAGCAGCGTGAAGGAGCTGGAGGATAAGGACGTGTGTTCGAATTTTGAATACGCATGGCTGCGACGCGCCGAGCCAACGGCTTCCTCTTATCTCGGCCACGTCGCAACAGCACGGTGGCGGCGCTCACCTCCCAGGCGCCGGGGTTCACTTGACCTATCCTTCCCCTATATATATCGTCTTCCTTGCTGTAGAGTAGAGAGAGTTGGAGCTGGGAGAACCACACACAGCCGTCACACAGACCATCTACAGCACGCACACACCCACACCACGTTCTTCACCCATCCACCAGAAGCACTTCCTCGCCGCCGCAAGTAAGTCTCGTCATCTCGGAGGTGTCGACCTCGTCGTCATCTGTGCCTCCACTCCACCGTGCCCATGGCGTCTCGTGGTGAGTGGTCGACATGGCCTTAGAGCCTGTCATCTTTTCTTTCTCCTTAGCGGGAGTTTTGTGCCTTCAATGTGGCGAGGCCATGATATGGTTGCCTCATACCTGCTACTGGCTTCTGGTAAAAAATGAGAGCCTGAGGTTCCATCATGGACCGTATGTATTGGTGATGGAGAAATAAAATAGATGCGCCAGTGACACTTGTGTTTTTCTGCAGGTTTCAGGAGATGCATGGTCATTCCAATGGCCACATATGCGTACTTCCTATTTGTTTTGCAGGTGCAAAGAGGATCTAAAAAAATCACGTCTGATGGCATGTATATACAGAACCTATCTATGAATCAGCACAGCACTAAGATGGTGGCGCTAGACATTTTGCAGGTACAGGAGGCTTCGATGGATAATAAAAAAATCAGTGGACGTGCTTGCATGCACACACTACATAGCAGATCAGTCTATGAGATAGATCATGCCATATAATTTGTAGTAGATTCTTTTTGCAGGTATACGAAAAAAGAGGAAGGAAGTAAATTGTACAAATGATATTTATCTTAACACCCGTGTTTAGCCAAAGATTTCAGATCTCTTATTCCGTGACCGACGAGGCCGGAAATTCCTATTATGTCCCGGCCGACGAGGCGGACACATTTCGTTCGTGACCGACGAGGCCGAACATTTTTATCTTGTGAATCTTTAGTTGAACACGGGATGTGACGGATTATGTCATGAAGTCACTTGGCTTCTTTTTCTTTTTCTTCATTTTTTTTATGCAGCATTCATCTATGGAGTACAGGACAAGACGCTTAACTACGACGACCGTTTGACACAGCATAATCGGAGGCATTCCGTAGGCTTGATGCTATGGATGTAATTAACTAGAGTTCTTGCGAGGCTCTAGGATTCAGGAACTTGCAATTGTCTGTACGTTGAGGTGCCATGCAGAAATATATGTAAGAGAGGAGACTTGTAAAATTATTTCTTGAGAAATGAATAAAGAAAGCAAGTTTTCCAGTTTTATTATGTTTCTGTGTGATTTATTTATTTGTATACAAATCGTATACTGACACGCCCGCAGTTTATAAAGCCATACACTGAGAAATTTTTGAATATATTTCTCGCGAAAACAGTCTCATCAATCCTCCTCCATACGCTTCCTGCATCAACAAAAGTCGAACGGAACCAACTGGAATGCATAGGCGGTTAGATCTAAACACAAATCCATCATTTATCACAAACTTGTTCCATGTACGTCCCTCTTTACAATTCAGCAACACATCTTTAAAATCAGGATCAAGCACATATTGTTCCTTTATCAATTCAAGCCCAAAAATTTGACAATCAAGTTCGAACAGCATGGTATAACGTCTAGATAAAGCATCAGCAATCACATTATTCTTCCCTTTCTTGTGTTTGATAACATAAGGAAAAGATTCAATAAATTCAACCCACGTAGCATGTCTACGATTTAGATTATTTTGAGAACGAAGATACTTAAGTGATTCATGATCTAAATGAATAACAAATTCCTTAGGCCACAAATAATGATGCCACGTCTGTAAAGAACGTACAAGTGCATAAATTTTCTTATCATACGTGGAGTAATTTAAAACAGGACCATGCAATTTCTCGCTAAAATATGCAATGGGCTTACCATCTTGCATTAAAACACCTCCAATGCCAACTCCACTTGCATCACATTCCAGCTCAAAAGTCTTACCGAAGTTTGGAAGTTGCAGCAATGGCGCGTGTGTAAGCTTATCCTTCAAAGTGTCAAACGAACCTTGTTGTGTCTTTCCCCAATGGAACACCACACCTTTCTTCGTCAACTCATGCAATGGGGCAGCAATGGTGCTGAAATCTTTGACGAAGCGGCGATAAAATCCTACAAGACCAAGGAAACTTCTTACCTGTGTGACGGATTGGGGAACTGGCCAGCTCTTTATGGCTTCAATTTTTGTCTCATCCACCTCAATTCCCTGTAGAGTAACAACATAGCCAAGAAAAGAGACTCGATCCGTGCAAAAGATGCACTTCTCAAGGTTACCAAATAAACGTGCATCATGTAAAGCATTAAAAACAGCACGTAAGTGATCCATATGTTCATCCGAAGTCTTGCTATAAATCAAGATATCATCAAAGTAAACCACCACAAATCACCTAATAAAAGCTCTTAAAACTTCATTCATTAAGCGCATGAAAGTGCTAGGTGCATTAGTCAAACCAAAAGGCATTACTAACCACTCATACAGCCCGAATTTAGTTTTGAAAGTTGTTTTCCATTCATCTCCAAGTTTCATTCTAATTTGGTGGTAACCACTACGCAAGTCAATCTTTGTGAAAATTATAGAACCACACAATTCATCAAGAATGTCATCAAGCCTAGGAATAGGATGACGATATCAAATAGTAATGTTATTGATGGCTCTACAATCAACACACATACGCCATGTACCATCTTTCTTAAGAACCAAAATCACAGGAATGGCACAAGTGTAACACCCCGTGTTTTTATTCAAGTATCAATGAGTGCTAATCACTTTCTTAATCATTAGTGCTTAAGCCCTTCATCAAAGTTGAAGTCAAACCCTAGGTCAAACCCCTTGATCTTTAAACCCTAGCTAGAACTTTTGGCACGTTCTCCAAAATTCATCTAAACACTTCAAAATCTGCCAATACCAAAGTTGTTCAGTTTTTCAAGACCAACAACTTTGTTGTTGGGTGGCAGATCCAATTCGAAGTGCAAATGGGTGAAAAACCCCAGTCAACGCCTACAGCTCCTATTCATGTGCGCCGAGAAAAACAGCAACTTTGCCTGCTGTTTGTGCTCGATCCTTTGAGTAAAACGCATATCGGCCTTTGTAAACTTTGGAGAGGAATAGCTGGTCTACAACTTTGTCAATTGGAGCATGGTTCACTTCTATAGCAAATTTTCGAGTTTGTGCCGGTCAAAGACAAGCACACCAAAACGGATTTGCGCCGGAACGCGTACTCGCACGCCGCCGTCGTGCGTGCACGCGCGCCACGTCGGATCGCCGCCGTACGCCCGAGCACACACGCCGATGCACCGGAGTAACCAGCGGTCCGAGGATGTCGCCGCGAATACTGTGCATAGGGGGTAGCTGACGCGCCTTGTAGCCCTAGGCCGGTGCCACGCGGCAGCCGCCCACACACTGGCGCCACCGCCCGCCGTCCGCCATTGGACCCCGGCCGGCGCACGTTGCAACCGCCTCCCGGGCCATGCGGTGACTCCTGTGCGGGACTGTGGCTCCGTCATGACCCCCTCTCCACGCCACGCCCGCCTATAAAACGCCCCTGCTCCTCCTTCACACGGGCGAGCCCTCCGCCGACCACCATTGTCACCGCCGTGACGAGCTTGCTCCGCCGCTCGCTCTCGTGACCGCCGCAGTACTCAAAGCTCCTCCCTAGAACCCCCTTAGGCTTCCAAGCACACGCATGGACTAGCTCCACCCCTCACCTCACCGGATTTCGAGCCGAGGCGGCCGCGCCGCCACGACCTCACCGCCGCCGCTCGCCGGAGCCTTCCCCGGTCACACCGCCGCCACCAATCGACCTCTAGTAAGCTCAATCACACATATGTGCCGCTTGTTCATCACCTCCGACCGTCCTTCGCCACCGGCGAGCTCGCTCCGCCGCGGGAGGGCACGGTTGTGAGGGAAGCTTCTTTGTAGGGTTCTGTAGGTAAAATCCAAGGGCCTATTTGTGAACATTTGAATCTTGTTAGGGTCTGTTGCGAAAGAAGATTCTTCTTCTTTTTCCTTTAAGTTCAGTAACTTGTAAAATGTGTAGTAAATCGTAGAAAAATCCTAAAAATACAAAACCAATTTTGTTGGTTTCCTTGTGAGTAGATCTACATCTTTTAGAAAGGCTGTATATACTTTTGATGTATAGTTTTTGAATAAAAATTCAAACTCAGTTTGTATATGGTTGTTTATAACTTGAGTTGTACTCATGTGCTAGGCTTGATCTTTGGATATGTTGGTAGTCAGCAATAGTATAGGATATACCTAAGTTTTTGCACAAAGTTACATAGTGGATAGCTAGTTATGATTTATTTGGCCTTTATGCTAGATCTGTGTTTATGTTTTGTACAGCTTCACATTTACTCTTTCTGTGGCTCATCTTGTGGATATCATCTTGTTAAGCTAAGATGTGTTACTGGTGATTTTATCATGTATTTAGGAGCTGTCTATATATCTGTTTTTGAATGATGCTTGTTTATGAATTTAAATCTATAGCTCAGTTTCTGTTGCTCTAGTGATGCTTATCCTTGGAATAGATGATGATTATATCATGCTTGTGCAATGGTAGAAAGTTGGGCTACAGTTGAGTCATATACTTCTCTGTATAAATACTTTGTGAATAAATAGGCTGAAAATGGTTATTTTTGTGTAGCTTGGTAGATTTAGTTTTTGGAGCTGATTTTTTTGTGTATAGCCTAGTTTTAGTCCATAGAAGCTCTGTGTAAAATTTTAGCTCCAGTGCATGAGTAGTTTTCTCCGTATTATATATTCTTGCTTTTGCTATGAATAACTTGTCGTATTTTTCATGCTCGGTATATAGCTCTGCTTGCCATGAAATTTTTGCAGTAGCTCTTTTGTAGTACTGTGTGCTCATACAAAAATTTTCACTATAAGTTACTGCATAGTTTAACCAGAATGATTTTTGGAAGAAACTAAGTATATTAAAAAGAGAAATAAAGAAATCTCTTCTTTCTAAACTTATATGTGAATAACCTTTGGAAAATGCTCCTGATTGAATCCATGAAATCTAACTTAGTTGATTGTGTGGTAATTCTTAATTATTTGTATATATATGTGCACACAATCACTATCAAAATAATAATTAAGTAAATGGTTGAATGATTGATCTTTAAGGAAGAGTATGCTGAATATATTCTTGTCTAGGTGAATGTGGTCATCATGACACCCTAGGGTTATGGTGTGCTATTGTGTTTATCTATACCATATACACCAATTAACTCCTGCATATGCATTCCCCCGTATAGAAGTCCCTGACGGTAGCTACACGCTCGTGCCGGCTGACGAGGACGAGGGAGCAGGAGGAGACGTACACTTCGTGACCATTGATCAAGACCCAGACCAAAGTCCAGAAGATTGTCTGACTGCTGGAGCTGCCGAAGGCAAGCCCCGGTTTAACATTTACCTATGTGTTTCCTTTTTAAATTTCTGAATTTATGCTTGATTATCTATGTGTATTACGTTCAGGAGTTGAATGAAAACCCTAGATGCATGATTCCTAAGTACCTATGATCTTTTGCTAGTATGCTAGGTCGCTAGTTGCTTTGCACTAAGGACCCGGTACAAGTCGAGTGATGTACTTCGCTCGCGAGAATAGATTCTTATGTTGGAATCATAAAATTTGTTAAATGGATTGCTCACGTGGTAAGAGCATGGGATATTGGGCTCTGGTCTAGTGGTTAAGAGATTAAGCGTTTGAAAGTACTAAATATTTGTCGGAAATGGGTACGGTAAGCCTAGTACCTGAATGATACGGTGCGAGAACTTTACGCTACTAATCTTGGGTTGCGGCCCCAGTCTTGCAAACTGTAGTGCATGTGTGATGTTGGATGCTAGTGTGAGGCATGCTAGCTAGCCTTGTACTTAGGACTGTGGCATCCGATCCCAATCGACGGGAACCGTTTGGTTGAATGCACTCGTTGTGGGTGTTTTCTCCCGTATGTTTAGGTTCACCTTGCAAGGTTATTAATCGATCGATCGTCGGCCTCTCACCGTTATCTGAGATTGCTTAATTATCTGGCCATGACAATCCCTCTATGATGAAATATCGTTAAACTTGATGTTTGATTAATTGTTTGCACAACTTATGCTTGCGTTAGTTGCTTATCTAGTAATAATCGCTCTACTAGAACTTGAGCTAAAATATTGAAAGTAAGGATTAACTCCTTAGACGCTTTTTGGCAAAACAAACCCACTAGCCAAAAGCCAAGCATGATTAGAAGGATAAGTCTTTTATTTTTGACGGGTAAGTCTTGCTGAGTATTAGTATACTCGGTCTTGCTATAAATGTTGCTTTCAGGTGATAATGTTTGGCCTGGTGAAATCCCACCCGGCTGGGAGCTAGAATGGGTGGATGACGAGGAGTAACAGCGTTATGGGTGGCCTCCCATGATGCCAAGTTATCGATTAGTTTAATTTTCGCTGCCTTCAAAACTCTGAACCATTTACCTTGATGCAAGGACAATGTTTGTAATAATTAACCCTACGAGGAATTTGGATTAATTTGTAAGGTACTCTGGACTCTCCTTCGTGGGAGTTTTAATGTATGCGTGTTCGATCCTCTGTGTGTTGATTCAAGTGATTTACCGGGCTGTGACCCGACAACACTCAACGGGATGATTCTTTATTATCACTTAATGACCAGAGTGGATTGGTTTAGATGATAGTACGGACTTATCTCGGATGGGGTTGTCACAACAAGGACTAAGGCTTTCACGTACATACCCGCGGTCCAAAAGCTCTTGGACTTGCCGCTGATTTTTCTTAGTCTCCTCGGGGTTGGTTCGATAAGCAGCTCGGTTTGGCAATGTTGCTCCCATAATCAAGTCAATTTGATGCTCAATCCCTCTCATAGGTGGCAGCCCGAGAGGTATCTCGGCTGGAAAAATGTCCTCAAACTCCTGCAAAAGGTTAGTGGCAGCAGGAGGTATTGAGCTAGCAACATCATCAAACGAAAACAAAGTCTATTTGCACACCAAAGTATAGCAAACATCATCATTAGAAATTTCAGCAAGGTCACATTTTCTTGTAAGCATGACACCACCCTTCAATTTAATTCCGTCAGCCATAGAACTAGATGTGGGCTTATCCTTTTTAGGTGGGTAAACAGAATTAGCAACTTGCTGATTTTCAGATTTAGTATCATGCAAACTGGCAGCTCGTTCTTTATCAGCTTGTACAATTTCAGCAGGTGTCATAGGCAGCAAAGTAATTTTCCTTCCTTTATGCGTGAATGTGTATGTATTACTTCTACCATGGTGTACAGCATCATTACCAAATTCCCAAGGACGGCCCAATAAAAGTGAGCAAGCTTCCATAGGTACCACATCACAATCAATAGAATCAGCATAGGAACCAATGGAAAAAGAAACTATGCAGCTTTGTGTTACCTTAGCTTTTCCAACATCATTAAACCATTGAATATGGTAAGGATGGGGATGAGGGTGTGTGGTCAAGCCAAGCTTCGTGACCAAATCAGAACTCACCAAATCATTACAGCTACCTCCATCAATGATCACACGTGCTCGACGGTTGTTGATGACGAAAATAATCTGGAACAAGTTATGGTGTTGTATCTTCTCTGGATGTTGTACCTGTGTGCTGATCACTCGCTGCACGATGATGCTCCTGAAGGTCGTTGTGTCCTCACTACCAAGGACATCGCCACCCTCCTCATCAACTTTTGCTTCTTCATCATCTTCAATGTCGGAGGTGCTGATGTACCCGTCTTATATAGCAATGTATGCCCGCTGACTAGGGCATTCCTTATGAAAATGACCAAATCCCTTGCAGTGGTGGCACTGAAGGGCGGTCGTGCGTCCTGTCGAAGCAACAGAGGAGGCACTTTGTGCGGAACCCTACAAAGAATTTTTACCTGATCTGAAGGTCGTGCAGGGGATGGTTTAGGTGGTGTAGAAACTCCAGAATCTGCTGCTCGCTTGCTCGTTGGAGGGGCGCCCGAAAAAAGGATGGCTTGGTCAGCCCGGAAGATGGCGTCGAACGCTAAGTGTATGTGGTGTTGAACTTACTCTTGCCCTGCAACTCACGTCCCTGCAACTCTTTCTATGCAAACATAGCCAACTGAAACAACTAGTTGATAGAGTTAAAATCCTTATAATCCACTATGTCTTGAATATCGCGCCGCAAACCTAGTAAAAGCGGCAAATAGAATCCTCGGTTCCCTCCACTATGCCGCAACGCATCAAACCCTTTTGAAGCTCACCATAATAATCTTGCACAGATTTATCTCCCTGTTCTAAACGCATCAAACTCTTACGCAAATCTCTATGATAAGAAGGGGGAATAAACATATCACGCATAGAAACTTTAAGTTCGGCCCATGTAGTTGGTGCAACACACGCTGAAACTAAACCAGTCCACCAAATGATAGCAAAATCCTTAAATTCACTAGTGGCTTGTCTAACTCTATGTTGTTCCGGTACAAGGTGGGCACTAAATTTTTGCTCGACTATCATCTCCCAATCAAGATATCCCTCAGCATCATAATGTCCAGAAAATGAAGGTATAGTAAATTTAACCTTAGCATAAGGGTCATCATGAGTACGGTTACCACCCATACCTGTGGTGTTGGTGCGAAGACGTCGTCATAGTCGCTTATCTTTGGTAGCTGCTTCATCTATGTTACCATGGACATCATACACCATGTCCTCTTCATCACTAGGTGGGGGACGAGTTTCCAACGCAACCACCCTGCCGGTTAGAGTGGAGATCCGCTTATCCAACCTCTCAATGGTTTCAGAAAGCTTGAGGTCCTTGATGGCAGCAGTGAGTGCCTGGGTGATAGTGTCTGTCATCACCTTCTGCCCCTGCTCAATAGCCTTGCATAGTTGATCTTGGCTCACACACTCGTTGAAATCCTTGGGGGTGCCACTTCCATCATCGTCTGGCATTGTAGACACAAAAACATCAACAAACAGTAAAGGATATCCCTAATAATCTGACTATGCAGGAAGTGGTTCCTCTCAATCAACACAGCAAAAGGAAACACCTTACCAAGTTCTTACAAGGTTCTTACCAGCAAGGCAAAGGATCCCTGGGAGTTGTAGTCCGCGATTGCAAGGGTCAAAAACTTGTGCTGTCCAGAAGTAATATGTGGAGCTATAGGAAGGCCAAATATGTGACTGGAACACAATTCAATAACAGAGAGCAATGCTGAATAAAAGTCCAAAGCTACCGATCCTTAGTTGCTGGTCTACTCGTGCCCTAGAACAGTAGTGCTAACAAGGATAGACCAAGTATGGATATGAGAAACAGCAAGGAATCACGGACTAGACAAACAAAAACCAGCAAGTTTCAGCAAGCACAAAGTGTCCTCTCTAATGCTTCCTGTCCTTTTTTTTGCTATATTTTTTCAGCAGACTTTTTTTGTCTTTGTTTTTCTAATACTTTTTTTTGTTTTTCTAATACTTTTTTTAAATAGGAGCACCAGAATAGGAACACCACCAAATATCAGTTCAATTTGAGGTAAGATGTGACCTCAGGAAATGTGTTGAAACTTCGAAGTTCGAACAGATAATTTTCTAGGGCGAATTTCACAAAACTAATTTATACAACCCTCCTGTAGGCATGTGCAATTGACCCACAATTTTTTGTAGATGTCCGTAGAATCAAAAATCACGAAATTTGTAGCCCGTATGCAAGGGTTATGGCTGTTTTTAGGGATGATCTCCAACTCAGGTTTTTGGTGGAGCCTACAACGAAATCAGATGGCAAGAAACGGAAGGTTTGGTGGCAGCGGAGTATGGAAAAATCACTGGAGTGGTGTGGTGATCTGCGTAGGTGTATATGATGGTGGAAACTGATCACAAAGATGAACCCTAGCACTGGATGGAACAAATAAGATAGCAACAAGATGATCGCAACAAAAATGGGCAGTGAAGGTGACAGCTAGTGTTTCACAAAAGAGACACGACCGTACTAAAAACACACACACTAAACCAGCAACAAAGACATGAACTCGGACAGAAACTCAACACTACGGACTCTGAAAAAGAATTATGCAAAAGGCTAAACACGGTGTAGGACTGGGTTTTTTTTTTGCTTTTGTGTGGACTCTAGGACGATGGCGAAGAAAAAAATCTAACAAGGGTAAGGATGAACTTGACGGTAAACCTATCTCTGGATACCACTTGATGTGAACTAGGGTTGCCGATCTTCCGAAAGGTTCTTGATAACTCTCGATTTGGCGGAGTCGCTACACAAATCGATCCGGCTTCCGAACAACACGTCCCGAACCCCGCAATCACAGCACAACGTCTCCTCATGTTATCGACCAGCGATGCACGATCGACCTCGCCAAGAAGGATATTCCTTGCCTGTGTATCGAAGAACACAAGCAAGAACAAGAAAGAATGCAACCAAATTGCAGATGAATGATTAAACTCACAAGTTGGGGTCTCAAAAACCGACGAACGGCGAAATTGTTCTTGACAGAATAATCTAAGCAAAACACAAACCCTAACGAGGGTGTGGCGGCTGCTAATAAGATCTCTAGGGTCGTGCAAGACCCCCTGGACGCACCCCTAATGGGCCCTATGATGATACACGGCCCAAAGACCAAAAGACGGTGTCGCAGCACCCTGGTAGATTCTGGACGTCCACTTGTTTCGATGATTCCCGAAGATAGGGAATTTTGAGGTGAAGCTTTATGAAATTCTGGTTCCATCCATAATTCCATATAAAGAACGTCCAAAACCGAGCCCGTATGCGACCTGAGCGTCCGTTTTAGTGCTGACTGCTCCTGGACTCCGAAACCGACTCAAAATCAAGTTGGTATGGGCCTCCACATTTGTCCGATCGCCCTTGCTGGTACTCCACACCTCCAAGTCCTTCTCTAAGCATCTCCTTCTCCTCTCCATGGTTCCTAATCACAATATAATCATTAGGTAGCATCATATTCTCAAAATCATACAAAGTAGTGCTTAGGAACAAGTTCACCTCTAAATTTAATTGTCACGCGCAAGCTCTTATGATTGGACCTTGAATGTTCAGCGGAGGATTGTTGTGTGTATCGGAAGGAGTGATGTCCTCATCACTAGCCATTTGGCTACTTTGTTGGAGTTGCTTGGCTGGGACGAGCGGACTGCTTTTCACGCTTTCATATGTATGTTATTGACATCCAAAATTTCCAGGTATGGGCGAAACTGGTCAGACCGCCCCATGATCCGGTTAGACAGCCCTGGTCAAAGTCCTAAAAATGCAATTTGGACTTCCCCATTGGATAGCTCTCATCGAGTAGATCAAGATTCATATATAGAACGTCCAATTCGGAGTCCGGATGAGGGAGATATAGCTTCCGGAAGATCTGCACGTCACATAGGCAGTTAGACCGCAGGGTCCAAGCGGTTAGACCGGGTTTGGCTTGTGTAAACCAAGTTGGAGTTGTATTTTAGTATGAGATTTGTTAGGGTTTCGACTCCATCAAGAGCAAGACCTCCCCTCTCTATAAATATAAAGGGTCATGGCCGATTGAAAGATCACAATCGAATCTATCAAACTTATCTTTTATCGTATTTACCTTTTCGTTCATCTTTACCCTACTTTTCCAACCCCATATTACGTTCATCTACTACCTCTGCGGCATGAAAGGACGTCCTAACTGGCCTGCCGAGCCTAGCACAACCTGTGACAACCCGCCCAGGAAAATACTGTATTATCGCCTAAACCAATCCACTTCGGTCATTAGGCGATAATAAAGGATCATCCTGTCGTTAGTTGCCGGGTTAACGCCCAGTGAAATCACTTACATAGCAACAAAGGATCGACAAATATGCATTAAAACTCACGCGAAGGCGAGTCCAGAGTACCACACAAGATTAAATCCAAATCTGCCCCGAAGGGTTTAATTATTACAAACCGAAGTACTTGACATGGAAAAGAAGTTCAGAGTTTCGAAAACAGCGGAATTAAACTAAACGGTGCGATGAGCATCACCGGAGGCCTGCCATGATGCCTTTACTCTTCGTCTTCCACCCACTCCAGCTCCCAGCCAGGCGGGATCTCTCCAGGCCACACATCACTAAAAGCATTACCTGAAAAACCACAAAATACAGCAAGGCTGAGTATACTAATACTCAGCAAGTCTTACCCGTCGGTGACAACTACATCACCAACTCTAGACATGATAGGCTTTTTGGCCAGTGGGGTTCCTTTGCTGAAAAGCAACAAAGAGTATGTCCTTACTTTCAATATTTTAGCTCAGATTCTAGTTGATTACTCTTTTCTACATGAGCAAGCTATTGCAAGCATAAGTTGTGCAATACAATTATTCAAGCAGAAATATTCACAAAGTTCCATACTTAGGGATATCATGGCCAGTTGGATAAGTAGTCTCAGATAACGGTGAGAGGCCGACAACCAGTTGATTTAAACCTTGCAAGGTAGACCTAAACACACAGTAGGGTGTACTCACCAAGAGCCCACCAACCAGGCGGTTCCCAAAAGTCCTCGGTTCAGGATAAAAGATCACAGTCATTGGTACAGGCTATCTGGCATACCCCGTAAGGCACCCAGAATCACACATGCACCACCGGTAGCTAGCCGTGGGACGCATCCCAAGATTAGTGACGGTAAAATCCCTTACCGCCTCATTAAGGTACTAGGCTTACCGGTCCCATTCCCGACAAGTGCTTAGTACTTTCAAACACTTAACCCACGAAAGCCATTGGACCGGAGCCCACATCCCCTGCTCTGACCACATGAGCAATCCATTTATAAAGATCTTATGATTCCAACATAAGAACCTAATCTCGCGAGTGACAAACATCACTCGACTTGTAACGGTCCTATAGCATAGCAGCTACCGACCTAGCATACTAGTGAAGACATAGGTACCTAGGGATCATGCATCTAGGGTTTCATTTCAACTCCTGAACGTAAATGCACAAACATCCATAGATAATTGCATAAGTTTCCAAAAACAAATAGGTTGATGCACCGGGGCTTGTCTTCGTCAGCAAGGTTAGCCTGGGGGTCCTCGGTGTCCTCGATTACTTCCACGTACTGCAGCTCCGCGTCAGTTCCTCCTTCCTCAGCTTCCGGCATGAGCGAGTAGTTACCGTCGGGGAGATCTACACGGGATGCATATGCAGGGTTATTGTGCGGGGTGAGAGTTTAATTATCACATCCAACTCTTGTTGGCCATATTCACCTTGACAAACAATTAATTAACATTTCTTTCTATTAAAGTCATTACAAGTGGAGGTTTATTATTTTAATCTTTTTACTAGTGACTGTGTACACATTTAAGCAATTAAAGCTATTTAATTACACAAAATAGCAAGGGTGGGTTTTTCATTCCTAATTAAGCTAATCAACATTTTAGCAAGGTCATTAAGGAAGCAAGAAGGATTTTCCCAATTAAACCTATTATCAAAAATGACATTTCCTAGCTACTAGAATTATGAGAAATACATGAATAAATAAATAAAGCATCTCTGTAGCCAAACTCATTCCTACAACATCTCTGACCTAAAACAAGCCTAGGAAACCAACAAGCACATCAAGAACCTATTTAAAATTTGAACTATGCATTTAAATGTAAATCTAAGCATAAAACAAGATTAAATACTTCTGCAGAGATAAAATCATGGTAAAAGCAGGAAAGTTGAATCCAGGCCTATCATGAGTATAGCCACAAGTTGAGCACAAAACTCTATTTACATTTTGCTACAAAAATCAATAAGGCAGAACTAGCATAAATGCAAAGTAATTCATATAAAAAGATCTGTTCAACAATTTTATGCAAATTTTTGTCCAGAGCCTACAAATGACATTTCTAGCAACATATCCAAAATTCAGCTCCACAACTTTTATAGATTTTGAACTACAGCAAAAGGGTGTCAAACTGAGTTTGAATTTTCACTCAAACTATGTAAGTCAAAAGTATGGTCATTCTTTGTAGAAGTTGTAGATCTAGTCTCACTGAAACCAACAAAATTGGGTTTGCATTTTTCTGATTTTTCTACAAATTTCTAGGATTTTTCCAAGGTGCTGGACTAAGTTGCAAGAAAACTAAGTTAAAGATCGTTACAACCGAGCCCCTGGTTTACAAAAAGCCCCTGGACTTCACATTCATGCCCCTGCCGGCGGCGGTGAGCTCGCCGGCGGCGAACCACGGCCGGAGGAGGGCAACACGTGGCTCGGGTGTGCGATTGAGCTTACCAGGGATCGATTGGTGGCGGTGGCTCGGCCTGAGATGGCTCCGGCGAGCGGCGGCGGCGAGACCGCGGCGGCGCGGCCGCCTCGGCTCGAAATCCGGCGAGCGCAGGCGCAATGCGGAGCAACAAGCGGTCGTGCGAGCTTTGCTAGGTCCTAGGGGAGGTGTTGGACGGCTTGGCCGGCAGCGGGAGCTGGCGGAGGGGCGAGCTCGCGGCGGCGGCGGCAATGGCGGGCGGCGGACGCGTGCACGCGCACGGGAGGAGAAGGGCTGCCTCTTATAGGCGCGGGTAAGGCCGAGGGGGCGTGCGAGCGTCGCCTCGAAGGAATGGAGGGGGAGTTAAGGGGGAGAGCAGGCGCGGCAGGCCTGCACAGGGCGTCGCCGGCGGGGGTCCGGCCACGGCGCGGGCGCTTGGAGGAACGCGTCCCAAAGCTTGCTCGGGCCGCGGGCGCGAATTATGATGCCGGCCTCGGGCGCGCGGCCGACCGGCGAGGCAGGGGGGCCCGGACGCCGATGCGCCGCATGGCGGCGCGGCGCGACGCGCTGGCGCGGGAGCGCGCTCCCGGGCGCGACGTCGCCGGTCCCAATTCAACTGCCCATGTTTGCACGCTTCAAATTCAAAATTTTCAAATAGAACTTCAAAATCCGTAGATAGGACACCCGTAGATGAGTCATCCCTCTACACAATAGGCACCAACCGAGCTCAAATTGGATTTGAAAAGAGGGAGAAACATGAATGCCAATTTGAAGAAAATCATGGCTCGGGTGAATAGTAAAAGCAAGTTTGACTTGCAAAATTGAACCTTTTCCTCTCAAAATTTGAAATGCCAATCTAAAGATGAAATGTGTCCCATGAAATTCTGCACAACTTTTATATTGGCAGATTTTTGAGTGTTTAGACAAAAATTGGAGAACGTGGCCAAAGTTCTAGGACAAGGTGTTGACATTAAGGGGTTTGACCATTTTGACTATGGTTTTGACCATGGTAGGGGATGTTGACTTGCTTAAGGTGCTCATGGGTGATTGTTGGCTAGGTTTTCGAGGTGATGACCCAGATTGACCATGATTTGACCAAAGTCAACAAGTTTGACCAATCATTAGTGTTAATTAAAAACCTGGGGCGTCACACAACCCAAGGTGCGTCTGCCCTGACAAGGACCCTCTCGGGCGGGCGTTCGTTGGTTTCTCGATGGTGAACCCGGTGACCCTGATCTGACCGCATCTCCAACGCAGTCTGACCGCCCTACGCAGAGGTGCGGAAAGGAGCTCCTCCGCGTGCTTGTTGGCTCCGCAAAGGCGTCAACAAATTGGTGACTCCGCTGGGGACGAAGGTGTTTCGGTTTCGATAGCTGAAATCAAGTCTGAGCAATATGACGTCCTTTGAAGATTTACGCAAGGGCACCATCAAGATGAAGGAGTTGTAGCAACCGTGTACCTTCCGCATATTGAAGGAGATCTACTCTTCAGGTAATATATATGGTGCTTTGTCCGTCTTTGAGAATTATAGTCTCAATTTTTTTATTGATAAAAAGGATAGTATAGATTCAATTCTTGTTGTTCAAAACTCGGCTATTGAAAAGCCAGCTGATGATATTATTAATCCTTGTAAAGTTTTGCCAACTTGTGACGTTGTTGGTCAAGAAACAAGTCGGTCGTCTCTAACCGAAATTGTTGACCCAAAATCCCCTACCAAGAGCATAGAAACTGCATCTAGTACTTCAACATTCGGGGGGCAACAAAACAAAGGCGAAGTTGTTGGTTCCACTAAGACCGGTCTAACCGGGTTGCAACCCGGTCTAACTGCCTCTCTCAGAGTTTTGCAAAATAAATCAAAATCAAAGATGGATAAACCCAAAAAGACAAAGATTGGTGTTTGGAAAACTGTTGAATCCAAAGACCGTAAGCATCAACGAGAAAAGCTGAAGTCTAATGAGAAACTTTCAGCTAAGTCTCAAAGACGTTAGTCGGTCTAAAAATTCTAAACGCTCAAAATCTTCTCCTAGAGAGAAGTTTCATAACCAGAATCGGCAATGGAGTAATTCTCACAAATCAATGTTGTTTCCTCCATATGGATCATCAATGTCTATGCCATGGGAAGCTTACTTTAATATGCATTATTTCTGTCCTCTATGGTATTATAATTCATATATGTCGTCTGTTCCTGGTTATTTCCGTCCTAATTGTATTACTTATAGAGAGTCGATAATTGACGAGTCATCACCTATGCGTAATGACTGTATCAAAAGAATCAGTCAAAATAGAAAAATAAGCGAAAGGTGATCAAACAAGTCTATCGTGTCAAAAAAACGGTAGATTAAATAAAAATTTAGATTTGACACTAGACATAGAAAAGTCGCATATTAAAAAATTATCAGCTAGTTCTACTAATCAAATTTTCCCGAGGATACACATGTTCCAAAAACATAGTTGCTTTCTCCACTTGTGCTCCTATCGACTACCTGCTGCTGCATCTGCACCTTGCCAGACAGAGCAAAGGATGCAGTGGCACCAAGGTTCGTTTTGTTCAGGTAAGGAATTGCAGTGGGATAGGGAAATGAAGTTGAAGGTGAGAACCAAGCTATCACTGTTATAAAACCATGAGAGATTGAGAGGGAGCGGGTTAACTAAAATTTCACTGTTCTAGAATTCCAGTGACATTTAAAGAATTTGACAGGAATCACAATCAGTGCACCCGTGAAATTAGGCCAGGCCAAGCAAAGTCTTACAAGCAGAAGCAGTCCACTTCCATTTGAGTTTAGGAATTTTTTATATATTTTTTTTCTTGATTTTCGAAAAATAAATGACGAAAACAAAAATTACGAGAAATATATATCTACCGCCGTACCACACGGCGGCAGGGACTCCTACCGCCGTGTGGCACGGCGGCAGGGGTGCCGCCAACAGTCGGGGGACTGGCTGTGGGGCCAGGTTCCTACCGTCGTACCCTACGGCGGCAGGAAACCTACTGCCGTGCCAGCCTGCCGCCGTGTGGTACGGCGGCAGCCTCACCCCTATATAAGGGGCCGACGGCTGCCGCCGCCCCCTCCTTCCTCCCTCCCTCTCTCCTCCTAAATCTTCGGCTTTCAACCCTTCGGAGCACTTTTGACTCAGGTATGTTTCTAACTTTAGTGTAGTTTAGTTAGTTTAGTTTAGTTAGTGTAGTTAGTTTAGTTTAGTTAGTTTAGTTAGTTTAGTGAACTTAGTTTAGTTAACTTAGTTTAGAAATTTTAGAAATAGTTATAATTCAAATTAAATTCGTTTAAATTGATATAAAATTACTAGAAACTGATTATAATTCAAATAATTAGATTAAATTGACATAAAATTTTTAGAAAATATTTGTAATTCAAATAATTCGTTTAAATTGATATAAAATTACTAGAAAATGGTTATAATTCAAATAATAAGATTAAATTGACATAAAATTCTTAGGAAATAGTTATAATTCACATAATTCGTTTAAATTGATATAAAATTCGCAAAAAATAGTTATAAGTCAAATAATTTGATTAAACTGATATAAAATTCCTAAAAATGGTTATAATTCACCTAATTTGTTTAAATTGATATAAAATTCGTAGAAAATAGTTATAAGTCAAATAATTTGATTAAATTGATATAAAAATCTTAAAAAATGATTATAATTCACATAATTCGTATAAATTGATATAAAATTCGTAGAAAATAGTTATAAGTCAAATAATTCGATTAAATTGATATAAAATTTGTAGAAAATAGTTTTATTTCACATAATTCGTTTAAATTGATATAATTCAACTAATTGGTTAAAATTTGCTTTTTTCAGCTATGGCTCAGGCGCTGTTAGAGTACGTACGGCCGGAGTTGTTCGACGAGGCGGTGGACCGGCACCACCGCTCGTACGTCTCGGCCGTTCTTGGACAGACGCCCGACAGTATACGTTGCCGGACCACCCGCACGTTGATGCCGATACACCAGCGCTGGATTCCGAAGTACGTAATTTATTTGTTATATTTATTTCTGTTTCTTTACAATAATAATTGCGTTAAGTAAATTATTTTTATTTTTTTTGTTACAGACTACGCGCTGCAGGACTTTTGCCTTTCGCGCGGTTGGTCGAGGGGGACAAGCTACGAGCTGAGGTTCCCCGGGCAGAGCGGTTGACGCGGTTCAGCTACGACGCCCCTCTGATCGCCGCGTTTATTGACCGGTGGCGAGACGCACACCTTCCACTTCCCCGTCGGCGAGATGGATGGGGCGGAGGGTGAGGAGCTTGGCGCGTCACAGTTCACACAGGCACCGCCTCCTGGGACGCAGGAGACACAGCTGGTGGGCGGAGCGACCCCGGCGGCCGGCGGAGCGACACCGGTTGGTGCAGGGTCGTCGCCGGCGGGCGGAGCGACACCGACCAGCGGAGCGACACCGGCGGGCGGAGCGAACCGACTGTTGCAGGCTCGTCGCAGGCGGCCATGGCGACACCGTCTCCCGACCAGCTCGGACCCCAGGTCATCAGGCCACCTGACCCCTTGACGTACGACCGGGACCACATCCGGGCTGGTGCTAGAGCTGTTAGGCCGAAAAGACACCGGCAGATTTAGATGTATTAGTGTTTTCTGTCACAGCAGTACTTTTACCATGATCTTGTATAAACTATTTTGCATCTACTCGTTGATTATGATCTTGCGATTATGTTTAAATTTATCAGTTTCTTGTTTTAAAAAAATTAAAAAGTGTTTTACAAAATAAAAAAATCTCAAAAAAATAAAAAGGTTCTTACCGCCGTGTGGTACGGCGGCAGGCCCCTGCTGCCGTGTGGCACGGTGCTAGGACGCTGCCGTCGTGCCACGCGGACGTGCCGCCAGACCTGCTCTCCTGCCGTCGTGCCACACGGTGTGAGGACCCTGCCGCCGTGCGGTACGGCGGCAGATGTATATTTCTCGTAATTTTTGTTTTCGTCATTTATTTTTCGAAAATCAACGAAAAAATATATATTAAAAAAATTGGAAATTTTAGGGTGCTTGTAATTAATGTGAGACATCCATCCGGTGAAATCTAACGGTGGTAGTACCAGGTAGTACTAGGTAGTACCAATGAGGTAGTACTCGGTAGTACCATTTTGGTAGACCTGGTACTAGGTACTGGTACTACCTAATTAAATTAACTGGTAAAAAAATATTAGTATAAGGTACTAACTGGTACTGCCCAATACCGGACCAAAGCTCGTGAGTTTACCGTAAAAAAAATCCTGCCTCGGCAAGAATATATCTGCTACGTATTCTGCTGTATGATTGACCACACCATTCAGAAGGAGATGAGATAACGACCTGCACAGACTCGCTCCACTGCATCTCTGCTGAATCTTCTAGCCACACGCCCACACAATCACCAGCTCACCTGTCGATCATGCGCTTCACACCGCGGCTGCTGATGGAGCGAAAAGACTCCAGCGGCGCGGCGGCAACAATTGCATGGTGCAGCGGATGACCATACATACATCAGGTCACATGAGAGGAAACAATCATGAGATGAGCCCCCTCACCCTCAGTGCCTCATACCATAGGTGACATGAGTAGCACATCATGAGGCCATGAGCTCACTACTAGCAGTTAGTTTATGCCCGTTCCATGGATGCCTTTCCACCTAATGCCTCTAAAAGGGAACAAACATGGCATGCGAGATCTCCTGCAGGATTTGCATACAAGATGTGATGCTATCAGTCAGGGGATTCTATAAGCTAGCTTGCTTGATTTGCTGCTTTAATTTGCAAGTTATGCTTGAAGCCTGTGGTGATGCATGATTTGCTGGTTTGCCAGCTTTGGAGGCTTGAAGCCTCTAATGATCATGGATGTGCTAACCTGCTTTAAGGAAAGCACGGTGGTATCTTACCAACCAGATCAAATCTAAGATTATGTATGATATGATCCTGAATTCATATGCTCAACGAGACTTGACTAGAATAACACCTGAGAAGATAAAGAGTACTAGCTTGTGATAAGGTTGACACTACAATATGTTGGCACCAATTGTAACAGAGAACCTAACTATGATCACATCAGGTACAAGACTATTAAATATGGACTAGCTAGTATCTACTTTGAGGAGCTTTGCTTGTCCAGGGTAACAAGTTGGTCTGTGTTTTTTGCATATTTTTCTACCTTTTTAGGTCATAGGGGGAAAAAGTAGAGAAACAGAAGAAAACCCGGCTGCCATGATCATGCTTTAGACTGATCTTTTATCATCCCCAACAACATTCGCAATTTGGAAGGCGCTTTCAACCAGGAATGGCGTGTGTCACGTGTGTGCATCTCATTCCATCTTTTACTTGTGTCGCCATTGTTTGAGCTTGGGAGGAGTACATGTGAAGCCTGTCAGGAGTGGCTAGCCAGGGTAGGATATGTGCTAATTGCATGGGTCTAGTACTGCTGCTGTGATTCAGCACTCAGCAGATCACTGACTGGTGAATTTATCTTCTTTTATCCCCTCCAAAGAAAACAGAATTCCCTTGCTTTATTCCCACCCTTGAATTGAAGTCTGGTCAGGACTTGATCGTACAGTAAGAAATTCCAGATTCTTGAGGTCCTTTTTCTCAGGGAGCTTTTGATCGTCGCCACAAATAATGATTCTCGAGCTAATGATGATTAATAAGATCACAGTATAAGTTGCACCACTGGCCTTTGATTTGCATACCTCCTAGTAAATTACTGCCACATTTATATAGATATTTTCTAAGTATTTTGTCGCATGAATTATATTTTTGTAGTTTTAGCATTTAACACCATCCTAATTATCTTCCATCATCAGGATTCAGGAGAATAACTGTCAGCGTGACGGACAGAACCACTACTTTACAGTTCCAATCCTTTGTCTCACGTTGGAACCATTATCATGATAGCCCTTTCAATGCTTTACCAAATCGTCACCAACAACAGAAAGAAAAACAAAATACCTGGAGGAATGCAGATTCGAGCAGATATATACGACCAAATTCCACTATTATTCCAGGACCTTGCATATCCTTTTTTGTTATGCAAACTACCAGCTGTGCATATCACTTCGCTTTTTCTCATATATCTATTTTTCAAATGCTTTGTGCATCACCCACCAAATGATTGGGGAATAAGAACCCAAAAAAATGGTATAATTCTGGTGGCCTCTGCCTTTTGCTTTACCCTCCAAATCTCACAGAATATTTGTAGGCTGGGAAAAAGTTTGTGCCCTTTCCTTCTATAGAAAACAACCCAGGTCCGTATGGTACTTATTTCCTAGAACGGGTTATAATAACCCGGTACTTAATTCCTTGGTGTTTGAATAATCCAAAGGATCCGCCGCAATTTTTGAACTCTTCCTTTTGGTGATCTCCACTCTTAACCTTTTTCTCAGAGGACATGACTCTAGGATTTAGTTCCATGATACTCAGTTTTGTATTTTTAATTTCAGGTGCCTCCATGCATGACGTCAGGCTAACTCAGCTCACAGATTTTAAAACATGGTTAAAGAAAAAGATGTTGAACACTTTGGATGTCACCTCCAGTGTTATCCTACAGGAAGTAGAAACAATTAGGATATGGTTCTAGTTTTTTTAGGGCGATATAGTTTTAGTTGATGAGACATGAATATCACTTACCATGTTCTAAATATTGAACTCTTTTTGACCAAAATAGTTTTAGTGGGGGTCCTTCATTCTTCCAAGTAATAGTCTTCGGTTATTGTAATGTACCACATTTGGTCCCAAGTTATCATTTTTTACCTGCATAAATTAATTTTAAAACTTGGATTATAATCATTTTTAAATATTTATATTTGATACATGAAATTCTTAGGTATACCAAAATATCATGTTTTTGTTTGCAGTTTTATGTGTTATGATATAACTTAATAGTCAAAGTTGTGTTTGGAGACTACCATTTTTTTGGGGGGGGGTGGGGGGGACTACATCTATTTATGGTGGGGAGAATCAAGTTTTCCTTGCACTACTACATTTTATCCAAAGACAGTATTACTCCCTCCGTCCCGCAAAGAGTGGCCCTTTGGAGATTTTGAGACACAATAATATTAGTGAGAAATGACTATATTGCCCCTAATAATTATTAGTAATTGTGATTGGAAATTGTGATGTTTGTTTAGTTTTTTGAATTCTAAATAAATGCACATGCATTGGAACTAGACAAATAGCATCAATTGAATATTTGATTGGCTCTACACGCTTCTCCATACACTTTCTTTTGTTGGTATTTGTGTTGTTGAGATTTATTATGGTGTAAGAGGACACTCTTTGTGGGACAAAGTTTAGAGGCCAAAGGGACACTCTTTGCGGGACGGAGGGAGTATGCGTCAATCATGATTTGATCATGGAGTCAAGCGATGCACCTTCTGAACAGATTTATGTATAGGGAGTACCACATCTATATACTGTAAGACATAAAAAAGAATGATTGTACATACCAGTGGTTTGTTGGTTCGAAGTTGTTTTCTTATCTTAATGTGTATATAGTCAATATTTAAAACTTAAAAGTGTGCATGCAATAATTAATAGATAAAATAATAATTTGTACAGCAGGTGCACATAAATTTGGAGCATTCAAATTTTGTCTCGGAATCAGAATTAGTCATTTGGCTTGCACACTAAACTATATGGAAAATAGTAAATTGCATTATTATTGTATTGGGGTGAAGGGAGTAACAAATTTCCCATGTTCTAAAGTATCACAACCAATGGTATTAGAAACGTGAGATTGTGAAATGTGTGCCTTTTTTTGAATGGAGCTCTCCTCAACTTTCTCTAGAACAAAGCATGAATATACTCTCCTTTTTTTTCCTGATAAATTTGGAGCATTCAAATTTTGTCTCGGAATCAGAATTAGTCATTTGGCTTGCACACTAAACTATATGGAAAATAGTAAATTGCATTATTATTGTATTGGGGTGAAGGGAGTAACAAATTTCCCATGTTCTAAAGTATCACAACCAATGGTATTAGAAACATGAGATTGTGAAATGTGTGCCTTTTTTTGAATGGAGCTCTCCTCAACTTTCTCTAGAACAAAGCATGAATATACTCTCCTTTTTTTCCTGATAAATTAACCTCATTTCCATTTTCACTTAATCAGTCCCAAACAAAACGATATCCAAATCAAGCCAGCACAAGCGAGGTAAAAAAAACACTTGTACAATAAAACATGATTTCTACAGCCCTCATGAGGCATTTTCACACATGCATGCATATATCTGACGATGCACCCCATTCGTTGATTATGCATAGTTATTACTAACGATCGCACATTAAACACATTCTCCGGATTCCACAAAGGCAAATTACGCGGCGTAGTAATTAATCAAACGCTTCCTTCACCGACGATCTCACTTCACCACCTCGGCGTGGCCTTGCACACGAGCGGCTTCTCCATCTCCAGCGACATGCCCAGGCGCTCCGACAGGTCGACGCCGACGCCGTCCGCCGCCGGCGCCCACTCGAAGCGGTGCAGCAGCTGCGCGAGCCACAGGTGGACGGTGGCGAGTGCCATCGTCTTGCCGGGGCACACGCGCCGCCCGGCCCCGAACGGCGCGAGCCGCAGGTCCCCTCCCAGCACGCTCACGTCGTCCTCCTCGAACCGCTCGGGCCGGAAGGCCTCGGGCTCCGGCCACACCGCTGGGTCGCGCGCGATGGCCCACATGTTCACCATGGCCGTGGTGCCCGCGGGGACCAGGTGGCCGCCGACCACCGCGTCGTGCATGGCGAGGCGCGCCCAGGAGAGCAGCGGGCCCGGCGGGTGCACGCGGAGCGTCTCCTTCACGACGCGCTGGAGGTATGGAAGCCGGGCCACGTCGGCGTCCGACACGGCGGCGGCGCCGCCGCGGCCCACGACGGCGTCCAGCTCCGCCTGCGCCTTGGATTGGATGTCCCGGTGCAGCACCATCCGCGCCATCACCCACTCCAGCAGGATCGCCACCGTGTCGGTCCCTCGGAAGATCATCTCCTGTTGCATTTGCATGCATGAAGAAATCGAAACCATAAAAACAATGTGCATTTCGTAACTGATGTTACCAATGTAATATTCACGCACGTCACGATGTAACAATTCACGATTGAGTAACTTTTCTTGATTTTAATTTCTTACCCAGAGAACGGCGATCATGTCGGAGTCCGACAGCTTCTCCTCGCCCTCCAGTCCCAGCAGGACGTCGACGAAATCTCCGGCGGCGGCCGGCTCGCCATTGCCGCCGCTCTTGTGCCTCTGCCTGTGCTCATCGATGATCCTTGACACGAACACGTTCACCCTGCCCACCAGGGTCCTGCACCTCCTCCTCACGCCCTGCACGTCCAGCCACTTGAGCAGCGGCAGGTGGTCGCCCCAGTTGAACACGCCGAGCAGGTGGTACCCTTCCTTCACCATCTCCTCCAGCTCGACGCCCTCCGGGCTCTCGGGGTCGTAGCGGGCGCCGAACACGGTGGCCATGATGTGGTCCAGGGAGGCCGCGTGGAGCACGCGCCGCATGGCGACTACGGCCTCGCCACCACCGCCGGCGCCGGAGACGCGCCGGAGCATGCGCTCGCCGATGGCCGCGCGGCGCGGTGCCGAGGCGGCGACGCTGCGTGGGCTGAAGAGGTAGGCGGAGCTGATGCGCCGGAGCGCGCGCCAGTAGTCGCCGGAGGGGGCGAATCCCATGGCGCGGTGGAAGAGGAGCTCCCGGGCGGTGTCCTTGACGGGGCGGTCGGCGAAGGCGGCGCTGGACAGGAGCTCCCGCGCCGTGTCGGGGCGGCTGGCCACGACGAGGCGCGTGAGGCCGACGGAGAAGGCCGACAGCGCGGCGCCGCCGGGCAGGGACCGCGACAGGGACGCGAGCGCGCGGTGCGCGGCGGGGCCCGCGAGCGCGGTGACCACGCCCGGCGCCCCCGGCGGTGGCGGCGCGGCGGCGGTGCTGGCGCGGCGGCGGGAGACGACGGCGAGCGCCGCCCACGCGGGACCGCCGGGGAAGAGCCAGACAAGGGAGACGGCGAGGAGGAGGACAGCGAGGAGCGGGGAGAGGAAGGTGGTGGCGGCCGGGAAGAGGAAGAGGAGGTAGTCCTGGGTGGCGGAGCTGGTGAGTGTGGCGTCCATGGCGAGGGCGTGGTGGTGGTGGTTTCCTCGGGGAGGTGGGAAGGCTGGATGGTGTGGATTTTGGGAGAGTGCGGAGGAGGGTTTATATAGAAGGAAGAAGGCAAGGGAGGCTGCGTGCTGAGCGTGACACGAAGGAGGCTTAAATTTCAGTACTAAATTTCAGTCACAACTAAGTATCTAGACATAAGTATATATCTAAATGCATAGCACAACTGAGAACCATAAAATATCAAACAATCTACAATTTTAAACAGAGGGAGTACATATTTAACAGCCCAGGACAAATGAAACTCATTGTATTCTTTCCCCTTTTTATGGTGGACAAATTAGCGCAGAGGTAATCTTTTGCGTTCGCTTTAAACCATTTTGGAGCATTTTGTCCATACATATACTGATAAATAGTTGCTGTAAATTTCTCCAAAAAAAACTAAAGTTCCTATAAAGAAACCCCTCCTATTTCTCCAAATCATCAGTGCAGCCCTCAACTAAAAACAACATACAACTTGAGGGAGAAATATTTAACAGCTAGCAAACCTTTCCGCTATCAATGTCTCTTAACTAATAGAAAAAGTAAGTACCATGAAATCGTTTATTCAATTTCTTTTGTGATTCGTGACCAATTTTATATGCTGGAATTTAATTATAAGCTGTAATCTTTCGATCATTTGCATGCAATGCTTTGCTTGATCATGCTCTCTCTTGCTCCAGCTGTAAGAGATCAGCATGCATGATCCCCCTCCTCGCGGCGCCTAATAGGTGCAAGCGCAATGCAACGATTCCGTTCCGTGTGCCTTCCTTTCTCCTCTAGCTAGCTACCGTTGATTCATTCATGGTAACCGCTGCCAGTGCCAGGAAATTACTGTGGTAAGGTAAGCACTAGCTGGTCACGTACCAGCCGGGCCGTTACGAACGAATTACCGGCGCGTTGCTTGGAGCAATATAATTGAATCGCCTTCAATGGCGGTTAATAGTATTAGTACTCCGGACAATTAGACCTGAGCATTCCACGGGCCGGGCCGGGTTCGGGCCGGACCGAAAAAAAACTCGGGTTTTTCGGGCCGAGAAAATCCTGTCCATGACCGTCCCATAGGACGTGTCGGGCCTTAGTTTTCGGGCCGGGCTCGGGCCGGGTCCGGGCTTGGGCGGGCCGCCCGTGCATTTTATAGTGTAAAGTAACTAAAAACAGCATTTCGGGTCGGACTCGGGCCAAAAAAAAATTTCGCGGGCTTCAAGATCTCTGCCCACGCTCGTCCAGTAGGGTCCGTGGGCGGGCCGGGTCGGGTCGGGCCAAAAATGCTCAGATATACGGACAATGGAGGGAGTAGTAGCAACTAGCGCGCGGCGGCCTCGAGCGGCAGTTGTTGGGTTGGGCCCCGGACAGGCAGGCAGGCAGGCCCGCCCGCCTGTAAAGGCTGCTGCCGGCGCCGGCCGCCGCAAAAGATCGGCGTATGCGCCTACACCGCACGCGGGGGTAGTCGTCGTACTTGCGCCGCGCCGCCCGGGACCGGAGCGGAGCGGCAGGGCTACTAGTACTAGGCGAGGCGAGCGGCGCGGCGGCCGCCGGCCAAACTGCTGCTGCATGCTAGTACACGAGTGAGCACCAGTAGGAAGGAGTAGCCGCCGCGCGCTTCCGCATGCAACATGACTACACGTATAAAGCACCTTCTCTCTCTCCTGTGGTTGGGACTTGGGACCTCGATTTTTTGTAGGAAAAAAAAAGACAATCGAGATGATTGTAAAGTTAAAATTATCCAATTTTGACAAATACTATTATTGTTACACTTCATGGGGTGATATTTGCAGTGAAGCTGACTACCATGCGCAGTTGTTCTGCTGACATGCGAGCCCAGCACTCCCTCGGTTTTTTTTTAACGGACCAAATTCTTCATTGATTCGGTTTTTTTTTAACGGAAGGTTACCGGTCAAACCGAGCGGCTTACCGGTACAAACCGAGTGAACTGTCGTCTTGGTTTGAAAATTTGAATTCCACCGGTTTTTCCCGATTCCCGGTGAAACCGATCCGGATGTGGATCCAACGAGTTCGCTTCAGTCCCCTCGTTAAGGCTGAGTCCAAAGGCAAACACATCTTTACCTTCGGTTACTGTACATCTCCTGCATCTTCTCGAATACGCAATGAAAAAGGGGAGGCAAACTACCTTTAGAGGAGAGAGGAGATGCAAAAGTACACTCCCTCTCTCCTCAAAGGCAAACGACGAGGCACTGGGCGAGCAACGCGTGGCGGCAGCCGAGCATGTGGGGCGCGCAGCGAAGCAGCGGCAGCACCAGCGGCGACTGCTCCTCCACGCCAACAGCCACGGGGAGGAGGGAGCTCCAACGCAGGGAGCTATATCGCTCCACATTGAGTCTGCTGCAAATTTTCATCCTCTGAGTCTGCTGCACATCGGTTAACGTCATCCTCTGAGCGACTATCGGTTAACATCATCCTCTGAGTCTGCTGCGCATCGCTGTTACCTCGACTGAACATCAGGACGCAACTGCCCAACATTCCATTTTCACCTGCTGCAACCTAACATATACCCTCACCAAAATAGTAGCCATGCCAATGTAACCCCAATCGCCGGACGCACGGCAGCAGCTCCTTTGCTTGCTTGTAGGCATTTCCGTCTGGCTCGTGCCTTCGCGTGCAGAAACTGGCACTCAGCCTAGCTCAAAGGAAACAAAACTAACTTCTCTAGAGCCTGGCTCGCTGCTGGCCCGTGAGAGCATGACTCCCGAGAGCCGAGCCAGCCAGTACATAGAAGAGAGCCAAACGCGCCCCAACTGCATCGAAACACAGAAGAGAACGCAGATAGATCCAGCAGGCAGCAACCATTACCACACCGTAGCAGACCATCACACAGACAGACAGGGTGCAAAGTCCAAACGAAATAAGGTTCAGGCATACGAGTTGCCTTTAGCGACAGCTTACGTGCCCATGCCGGAAATGTTTTGGCACATACAAATCATCCGTACGCACACAGCATGGGCGCACGCACACACACATGAAACGACAACAGCGGTTGTTCACGATTTTCAGATAACACTGGCGGCGGGGGGTAACTTGATTCTGATAAAAGATGGGGGCGGAGGATAACTTGGCGATCGCCACCACCGTCAGCATCACTTCCCACCGAACAGGTAGTCCAGGGAAGAGCCACCACCAGGAGCAGCAGCAACCTTGGTCGAAGGACGGTCCTGCAAACATCATTTCAGCACCACAACAAACCAACCTTAAGTTTCATCCCCATAATTCTGCCATAATGTAATCTGATTGAGCATTGTAAGAGCAACTTCAGCAGATGGAGTAAATTTGATCCCCTATACGAAGTTATTGGGGGTTGAGTAAAAATATTTTCATCCCTAAAACACAATTTGCTCCAGCAGTTTCCCTATTTTGCTTCCCTAGTTTGGGGGTGGAGGAGAGATCCCCTCTATAGAGGGGATGGAGAGGGATTTTTAGTCAATGGAGAAAAAAAGGGGAGGCTATAGGGAATCTGCTGGAAGGGTTTTTTTTGCATTTCATCCCCTATATCACTATTTTTTTGCTATTGGGGAGGGGATAGGGAAGCTGCTGAAGTTGCTCTAAGGATGCAGACATTAAACATAGGAGTATATAGCTGTCTAGCTTGGCTGTTTACAAAGGACAAACAGTGGCCATTAAAGGCACCAATGCCCTTAATCCAGGCCATATCAAATGATGAATCCTATTGCAATTTCGAAACTACAGATTCATATCAAAAATAGTGTTGCAGAGAACAGCGACCAGAGTACTGAATAAGATGTTATCATTTAGTGTTGATGACAGAATGGTACATGCCATGATTGATACTGCAAATATTCAATACCAACCCAACCCACAGCAATCAAGGCTAGTACAATCCAACATTTCTAGTAAAATACCTGATGGAAAGAAGTTTCACTTATCAAAATGATTCTAGTTGGGTACAAGAACAAGTATGTCATGTGACTGCACTACACAGACCTCCATAATGCTTGTAACATGATATTACCCAACCCAACATCCCACAAAATAAGACATAATTGCTAAGAATGTAAATGTATGACTGTATGAGCAGTAAGCCAGTAGCAAAAAATGTGACAAAAAAGGTTTGTATATGTGGAGATGAAGGAAACCAGCATACCGTAAGGAAGTTGCCGGTGTTCTGCCCATCAGCCCGGTGATAGTTATTGGTTTGGCTGGTGACCCCTGCAGCAACCTGCTTAGCCACATCAGCCTTTGGAAGAGCTGGTTTCTCAGCAGGAGGAGCACTCGTGGCTGGTGCTGGTGCCGCTTTTGGCTTTGGGGCCTCATCGCCGCCACCAAAGAGGTAGCCCAGTTGACTTGAACCACCACCAGCACTACCACCACGACTCATTTTGATTGTTGAAAGGAGAAACTGTTCAAAGATGCAAATCAGGTATCAGGTGTGATTCCAATACACAATGTGTAAACTGTAAAGATAAACATAAGTGCATCAGTTTAATCTTCAACACTCCATGTTAACATAGAGAATGTCGTATTTGTTTTGATCTGCCATCAACACTTGATAAGGGTACCATTCTCCCAAGCTCAAATCAAAATAAAGAAGATTTGTTTTGACAGGACAGGCTCAGTTACAATTTAAGCACTGCAGGTGCAGGTAGACAGTGAAAAATAGCAAAAATATATCCAGATCCGCCATTAATGGTTGGTACTGATCTTATATAAGCATGTATGCAACAGAACCTCATCTCCTAGAAAATTTCAAAGACAATTTCAAAGACATTAGTACAAAGACGCATAGCTCCTTCTATGTTACATGCTTGTGCAGAACATAAGAAGTGGTAAAACCAAACATAAAACTAATCAGATTCAGAGAGCAGTACAGGAAAAGAAAAAAAAACCCTTCAGCTAACTTGGTAATATATATACTCCGTATATGACAGGCCTTGTAAAATAACAGCAGAAAAGAACAAAACTGACAGCATTTCACTAGTCAACAAAGATCACCATGTCCATAACTTACAATCGGTTATGTGAACGTGCATCATCTGGGAAGATACGTGCCCAGTGATCTGAATCTGATTACCAACGCAATTCAGCACAACAACGAAGCAACATTAAACGTAACGAATCTAGGGATCATCGCCAAAATACCACAATGCCCAACGGATCTACACCTTTCTCTGAAGAATCTATGCCCGCATCTTTCTTCGAAGAATCTAAATTCTAAACCACACGTGAGCCAGGGCCGTGGCGCGCGCATACCCTATGGATCGACGACGCAGGCTCATAAACGCCAACGGATCCGCGTCCGCCGACGACGCGGCGGACGGGCGCGAGCCAGAAATGGACGGGATCTCATCTCACGGGCAGATTCAGCCGCTCACGGCGCAGATCAGGAAAGCGAGACGACGAATCGAGGCTACACTGGGCGAGGAGGAGGGAGGGGGGGTGGGGGGCGCTTACCGAGAGGCAGAGGCGAGGAGATCGAGCGCGGTCGGCGGCGGCGGGGTCGGCGTCCGGTGGGGGGAGTGGCGCTGCTCCTGCACTCGCTTCTGCGCTCAACGGGAGGGCCAGCGGCTGGTTTGTATAGAGGGGGCGGGTGGGCCCACAACGCGGAGTGCGTGGGCCCATTCCCCAACCAGCCGTCCGATCTCACCGTTGACGGCCGAGATGGCACCGGGCGCCCGCGTGAACGAGACGCTTCACTCCCTGGCCGCCTGCTTCAATCGGAAACGCGTGATGCTGTTTGCGAATATTTTTAACGTTTGCCATTCGTAGATACTATTGCCATTTAACACAAATATCTACCGGTGCATAATCTCCATTTTATTTCTTCAAAAATTCATAGGGAATTTTTTAGGAATATAGAAATTTAACGCTCACATTAAAAGTTGGAAAACTATCCCCTATTCCGAAAGGAATCCGGGACGGTTTACATACAACCACAATGGCCAGCCATTCACTGTAGCTGTCATTGTTAACGTTGCCCCTTTTGTATCATGCAGGCGACAAGATGGGAAATTTACCCTGCTGTAAATCTCGGTTGTGATTGATTTAAGAAATCTGGAGATTCTTTTAACTAGATCAAGTGAACCAGATGAAAACAAGTCCTAAACAGAGCACAAAATCACCATTCTTGTAAATTACATCAAGTGATAACATTTGATACACATATATCAGCATGGAAAATATCTCGAGCTTATACACTACAATAGTACAATATAACAACAGCATAAAGGGCAGTTCTATGCTGGAAAGGGTAGGGGGGCCAAATAACACCGAAGAAGCTACAAATCACAACAAAATGCCCTTGTTTCCTCTGCAGTAGCACATGCCAACTTGTCATTACAATGTAAGGATACACCGCTACCCCTTAACTAGTCGTTTTAGTGTACATGGAAGGGGTTGAAGCAACTAAAAGGTCCTAGAATACTTCTTGATCTCGAACAGGATGGAGGATATGGACACCAGGTCCTTGTTGAGAGCAGAGCCGCCATTGATCCTCTTGACACACTCGGTCAGCCTGGTGTAGTAGAGTAGGAGCTGCGCGAGCGCCGCTCTCAAGATCTCCATCCCACACAAGAAGTTGCTGAAAGATGTGATCACATCTTTGTGCATCTGCTCAATCGCAGCCTTGTACCGGCTCGCAAAATCCTTTACCAGTGGTTCAACTTCAGCAATGCTGACTTTCTCTGAACTTGTAGCCGTTTCATCCGCTGATAACGTTAAAGCAAGATCGAGGTGTCATTTCATGGTACAAAAGAAAAGGAGTTTAATGTTTGGAGACATCTTCACTTACCTGGACGAGTTTTGACAAATCTGATCAAATCACTGAAATGCTCCTGGAGCAACTCTTCCTGCAGAAATATGCATGCATCTTATCAAGAAACTTCAGTGGAACTTCTTAGAAAATGCTAGTGTATTAATGCATACAGGAAATGGACATGACATGTATATTGGATAAGCTCTCGGACAGTGACAAACTGCAGTTCCCCATATTGTTACTAACATAAAAAACAAGCATGCTGGTGTCTTGCCACACTCTATGAAAGCCAATAGGCTTATCCTTGCGCTGTACAGAACTAGCATCTCTCAGTCTGTTATGAACACTTGACATTCAGCAATCATATAAGAACCTAACACCCCCAACTAGATTATGTGTTTGTTTGTTTGGGAGTTCCACCAACAAGCTTAAGAAGTGTGGTGAATGGTATTTTGCTCGCCATACAGAAATATTGTCCAATCTATACAATTGCATACCACATATATTGCAATGTTGCTCTTAAGAACCTCCTCGAAGTGGAGTTGTGCCTTCCCACCCTCTGTTCCAGCTTCCTTTATGATAAAAATCAGATTGAATGAAGCAATCGTTATTTTATAGATTTGCGTCGAAAAGTTACAGCTTAAAAAACTGCCCCTTAAAATTAGTTAGAGAATGGCTACCTTCAAAATGGCAATTGTTAAATCATAGTTGTTTATTAAGAAAATAGTTTGCAGCTTCGGTTTACTGAACATCTTGGCCAACTTAACGAGCAAGTCCTCAATAGCCATCCGCAATCGTTCCAAATTAAGATCAAGCTGCAGATAGAAGCCAAATTAAGATCAAGCTGCAGATAGAAGCCAAATTTTGTAATTTCCGTGAACTTCAAAAACAGTTGACTTGTGATATGGCATGTGTGTGAAAAAAATTCAGAAAATAGTTAAAGATTTGTGGTCAACTAACCTGACCATCCCCATGTTCAACATTGAGTTGAACTAGAGAAGCCGTAAATTCAGCATATCTCCTTGTGACATAGTGTGGATGGACATCGTCCTCCCAAAGAGTTTTAATATTTGCATTTCGCAAGCTGTTCAAATGCAAGTCAAACACCATCTTGAAGCGAGGCCAGAGTGACATATTAACCTATCCATCGTCCATAAAATAAGCTCATTCAAAATAATGGAAAGAGAGCTGAAGAAAGACTCTCATGCCAGTTCACCACCATGCCTTATAAATTATCAGAAGCTAAGAATCGATTCAGAACAGACCTTGTCTAGGTAAGAGTCCAAACATGGGATTCGCCGCTTGAACATGATGAGCTGCAAAAAATACCCATTTCAATAAGATTTAGTAAAAGTCTAGTTCCTCTATCTTCATCAATTTATACACTGGAAGAGAGCTAACAAAATTTACTAATTATTTTTAAAAATGTAAAAAAAGAAAAAGAAAAAAGGATACAATGAATTGGTTGATTGTCACCAGTTTAAGAAAGAACCCACAGAGCTGGCTACACGATGATTCAACAAAACATAATTTTTCTGTAAACTAGTGCCTGAAACTGGGTCCAAACTGATAGCTTCCAAGTTCCAACCCAATGAACTGAGAAATCGAACAGGTGAACCAATATCACATTTCTATAGTAGTCCAATGACATAGTTTATGAAATCTGGATATGAGCATGCATGTGTCACATTTCTATAGTAGTCTAACAACCTTAGTTAGCCAACCATTGCTAGTGCAAACAGAATATTGTGCAGTTTGTACCAAACACTGATCACAAGTCACAACCACACTGAGAAGAAAACACCATTGTCCTGAGGTTTATTCCTAAAAAAGGTACAGAAATGTCGATACTACTAGCTGTTCCATCATAAGGTACATCAAAGTTTACCTGGTGCTGATGAATTATTCTGATCATAAGCATTATTCCGATTGCATCATAACAGTTCAGTAGTACAGCATTGAAATATTCATCAACCACTTGAATTGGTCCTGAGGAGGAAAACCAGTTACCAGTTACCACTTCAAGCATAAACCATTTTCGTCAAGCAGAATGGCAAAGATGGTAATGTTAAAGACAAGAGCATTTAGAAAACCCTATGGTGCTCCTCGATGGAAACACCATATTTGTTTTTCTCGAACAGAAACACCATATTTGTAGCTGAGAGAAAACATGAATATTGCGATTAATAACAGTTCCATTTTTTTCTTACTAATTTGATGTATGTGTGATATGAAACTTAAAAATAGGGCATGAAGGAACAGCATCAAATGCACATGGTAAGGCAATGCTAGGTGTCAAATGTGGATTACCTATCTGAGAAGATTACAGCACAGGATACAAATAAATATGAAACAAACTTGATGAAAAGTAGGATGAAAACCTGCAAATATATCATGGAATATGGATTCTTCGCCGAAGAAATCATCAGTGAACAGGTACCTGCAGTTTGTTGAAATATGTCACACTGACACTTTTTGCTATGACAGAGGGAACTAGAAGGCAATCCAAAGCTTACTCGGAAGTGGCTGTGTCAATAAGAAGTTTCTGCAAGCTTCTGAAAAGAACTTCATATGGATATTTTTGAGACTTTGCTTCAGCTATATGAGGTATCAATGCTGGCTGATCGATTTCCTGATACCAAAGAAAGCAGAAGACAGAATTTACACTACTTTAGTTGCCACTTGTTAGTTTTGAGAGAATAAATCCTTCAGGAACAATAGATAGTTTTAAAGGCAAAACAAAATGTGAGGCAACATTCCAATAAAGGAACACAAATTTGGCATATCTCAAATTTATAACAGTTTCTTTATTACAATTGCTACTATTCATGGGTACAAGTGCAAATACAAGCAAGCTGAGGAACTATGAAAGTATAGATAGCAAAAATGTTTGGCCTCAGCATAATGGGCTATGCTCCGAAGCCATGAAGCTTGTTATTAGTGTATAAGTTCTGATTAGTTGCTATGCACCCTATGCCTCAACTACACGGTTTAGCTCACATGCCATGATTGCCACTGATGAACTTAAAAATTCTAGACATACTGTGAATGAAAGTGTAATTAAGTAAATTACCTTTAATATGTTTATTCGTTCGCCCAAAGCAAACACTGAAGAACGAGTTTTTAGAGATTCTTTTCCAATGGAAAAAAGAAAGCCTGTACTTCTGGTTTCGACGCCAAGTAAGTCGGTGGAAGTAGCTATGTCCATCTGTAGTTTCTCTAATGCTTGTATGTACGCACGAAAATGTGCACTTAGCACCTGTGTAGGTAGAAATAGTAAAAAAAATTAAAACTGTTAAGTAACCAATAGAAGTTGGTAGTGCAGACATGTATAGGTTTTACATGGTTCTCTTTTTCCTCCATGCTAGCAGACTTAAATAATCATGCAGAAATAAGAGAAGAGTTTGGCGTAGATGAAGGTTGATGCCAAACAGCCAAAAGAAGCAAAGACAGGAAGGAACAGAAGCTAATGCTCCAGGTCCCAAAGACTCAAACTGAGGCACCGTTTAGTTCGGTAAAATTTCGGGGAAAGTGGTGAAAATTTTGCATTGGGAAGCGTGTTCTGTGAGAGGTGGCACGGTCTGCGATGCGAAAATTTTTGGGACTTTTAGGGAACTAAACAGGGCCTGAATAAAGTGGTAAATCATGACCCCCAAGCGGAGGAGTCCATCAAAACGCATTGCAACTCCATTGGCTGTTTCAGTGTTTCTGCATGCTATACCAAGAGTTAATCCAGCATTAACATGTTTGAACCCTCAGGCATCAGTAATCACTACTTTTTGGAACCACAAGCATTATGTGAAATCCTCCTCACTACCTATTGCCGCTATAATACTAAGCCACATGCTCCACTGTAAACACTTCTGTACACGATTCATCAGGGGCATTAACATTGGTTTATGGTATTCATTCAGATCATGTTGCTAGTGTTGATGTGGCTAGAGATTTCTTGTTAGAATAGCACACTCACCTTATTCATGGTATCAATATATGCCGCACGAACTTCTGCATATATCTCCTTAGCATGTTCCTTAAGGAAAATTATTGTGTATCTGCAGTGGAGAAGGTGATGGCCAAAAGTGAGAAATAACACAAAAGGACAGAACATGACACATGACAGATGTAGCAGCAATATAACCACATAGGCATATGCAATATTTGAAGGGGAAAAACATTTCCAGTCAGTAAAGGTCTATTACAAGTACAGTAATTGAGTGGAATGATCTGTTTGATGATTCATTAATCCAACCGGTGGTTTGTAGGCTGGAATTCAAATTCATTAATGTAATCTTCAAAACTCAAACATATTTTAATTTGAACTTAATTGTCAACAAAATGCTGCCACTCAATAGGCTTTATTCTCCACACAGACAAGATCTACACTTTAAGTGCCCTTTGGTTAGCTCTTTGGAGATGAACAGAAGTCTAGGCATTTAACTTTCAAACCTGAGCAGTGTAATCTGTTGAAAAGATATCTGTCCAGTTGCAGTACAATACTGCATGAGTAAAACATTGCTGGTGACAGCCCATTAATGGTTACTGAAAATACCAATATGGCTTTTCCATATGTAGGCAAATGCACTGTCACCACCATACAATGTGCCTTTGATGCAAGTGCAACCTTCCAAATTCGAAGTACTAGTTTATACCATTGTCAATGTAATGCCCCTATAAATATCCTCGTACATCTCAGTACATGTAACCTACGTATATAAGTGATTTTCCATTATCCTTAGGAAATATATGGTAAGTTTCTCCACTTGCAACTATTGTAGTAGGATTATATACCACACATGGATAACGTAGTACTTTTTTGCGCTGTTGAAGTCTTGAAGATAACGTAGTACAGATGAATTTTGAATAACACACAAACAAGACATAAATTAACATACTGGAACCACATTTAGTTCACAAGACTTTGCACTGAGGCATGGACAGCAAGACAGGTATTGAAAGGTAAAACAAGCCAAAGAGGTATGTGATAAGAAAGCATTACATACTTGTATTTAAGAAGGACACTCTGCTGTAGAATCTGGATATTAGTTTTGGGCTTTCTCAAGGCATAGAACTTCTGAATGACAAACTCAAAAATCTGCAATAAAAGTATGGATGCATTAATAACGGTGTTCTAGCCTAATATTATTGAATTGACTACAAAAGGAATCAGTGAGCAAAAGGTCAAATGCAGGTTCTATTACAGCTTCCATGTATTGATGCAATTAAATAGAGATATAAGAATTTCATGCTGATTCAAAATTGTGTGTCAACTAGTATGGCTTATAAATAATACTCTATTAGTAATCAATTTGGTTTGTCATCTGTCATCAAAATCTCAAGAAAAAAATTCCGCATCTCACTCTAGCAACGAGTGATGCATCATGTTAACAGTCCAGCGTCCAGCATCAATGGCACATACCAATTCTAAATTGCTGACACTTCAAAAGATTGCATGTTGCAACTAACAGCTACGTGCCAGTGGTCCTATTTGCCATGTCAATGACGTGTTTCCCAATACATACATTACTGCAGTTCTACTAAGTTTATTCCATTTTCAAGACAACCTAAGACTTCATTACATACATCTGATGAGTTTACTATATAATCAGGACAGTTCAGAAGCATTGTGATTCATGAATCAACAGGGGTAGTAAGACATATTAGCACCGATAGTCACATCACATTGATAAAAGCATGGACACAGGAACCATGGTAAGTAAGATGCAAGCCAACAGAAAACGACACTTGTTTTCCAGACCTTTGAGACAGCTTTCTGCCGTAATCTCTCAACCTCAGGCTGCACATCTTTTAGAGCCTTGGATGATTTAACCATAGGATCAGCATCAATGAACTTGATCTTTTTGCTCAGAGTCTCAAGTGTTTTCATATATTCATCATTGACCTGCACAATTGTTGAATAAAGCATTTTCAGAAATCCATTAGGAGAATCATGCTTCAACTGCAAACAAGCCATGCTAGCATAGCAAAACAGTAAACCCATGTGACGTTTGATATGTCAAAACTGACAAAGACATCTTTCTAACAGGTAAAATAGCAGTTAAAGCTCGGGCAAACCAGCAATAGTTAAGATTGAGCAAACAAATACATAGAACATGATAAAGAAATACCATGTAAGAGCAACTCCAAGAGACTAGCTATCTTGGCTCGACTAGCTAAAAAATGAAAAATTTGTCAAAAAACTTAATCCAACAGACTAGCTAAAGTTGCCCTCGCTATCCTCCGCTAGCTAAACCGGGGGCTTCGCTAGTCATCTTTGGCTAGCCAGTCCCGCTAGCTATCCCCTCTCTCACGCCCTTCCCCCTTCCTCCTTCCCCGTTGATTTTAGCTAGTATGTTGGATTTCATCAATTTTTTGCTAGCTATTTCATTTTACATACTAGTCAAATAAGGATTTTAACTAGTGAGTTTTAGAGAGGCTCTTGGAGTTGCTCTAAGATAGGATACACCAGACTACTTAAACAACAACCCATAGGATGCCCAAAGGAAGCAAAGAGACAATAGAAGAAATCTCATAGTTAAACATAGTAATCAAAATAGCAGGGTTGCATTATACTCCTCCATCCCAAATTAGAAATTACTGTTCATTTGGGCTTTTCTAGGTGCATAGCATTTGCTTTGCATCTAGACATAAAAACATATCTAGATGCATAGCAAATGCTACACACCTAGAAAAGCCTAAAAAATAGCAATTTGGGACGGAAGGAGTAGGCTGCAAATAAATGGTAGTAAGTTCAAGAGGACTGGTCATAATATATGCTAAACTAAATCACAACTGTACAAATAAACAAAAAAAAAACAGTATGTGGAGAGCTGCCACAATGAAATAATGCAAGTAATCACCTCTCCATCAACAATTATGTCAATCATTCTTGGAGGTACTATTATATCCTCAACAAATTTTGACAATTTAGACTCTGCAGCCTGCAATTTGTTTTCCAAAAGATAGGAGTCAACATAAGAATTATAAAGGCAACTGAACATGAAGAATAGGGAAAAAATGCATAAGAGCTAGGAATACTGTGAATCGTTTCCACAATGAAATAATTTCTAACTGTTCAGACTTCATAGGACAATGACTATGCTTGAATGTTTCAGAGGGAACCATTGCTTCATAGTGGCATGTCACTGCTAATAAGATTTGATATAAAGAGCAAAATGGTGTTGCACGTGGTAGTACAACCTACACTGAATTATCATTTGGTAAATGTAACACCTTATAAGAATCATCATCTAAACTATAATTTTCCTAGTGATGCCACTTGCACGAACAGAGATCAGACAAGAATGCCAGCTAAGGGGATACAAAGATAACCATAAAACATGCAATGGAGAACATTATAAGGCAACCTTAATAAACTAATAGAAAATCAAATCGACGAATGAAAGATGCAAAGTATGAAATGAACCAGACCTTACGATTTTTCAGCTTTAATCCCATGTCCATAGATTTCTCCTGAAGGACCTTTATCTCTGAACTTATGGAACCAATTTCTGTCTACCACAGAAGTCAAAAGATTGCAATATGACTTAGTAAATAAAAGGAGGATCTGTTATTAACATCTAAAGGTGAACAAATATAAGAGGACTAGAGAAGCATGAAACAGTGTTTAACGAGAGTGCTGGCCATTACATTTAAGCTAAACTATAAGTCGTGAAACATTATAAGCCAGAAATGGTGTAACTAAAGTAATGATCATTGAAGTTGTTAAATGGATCATACCATATAAATTGAAATTAGAATCCTTGGATAACACGTAGAAATCGGAGTGCAGCAGATAAATCTAGAACTTGGTGTGAATAGCTCCATATGTGTTATAGTTACAAAAGGACATACTGAAAATGTAAAGGGGCATACCCTTGGTAAATTTTCATGTAACTAACAGTAAAGCACACCCTAGCAAGCTTAGACAATGAATAGCTGTATAGCACTGCTAATAACAACAAAAGTTTGCACATTGCCAATTTATAATATGTTGTGTACAGCTACTCGCTTGGTTATCCAGTATGTTAGGGGATATCTCAAATAGTACTGCCACAACAAATGGAAATCTGTAATTACCTGGAATCCAGTCAGAACCGTTTCCATTTGGGACAAAATATTGTCACAATCGCGAATTTGTTCGTGCAGTGAAACTAGGTTTTCACTTTCCTTAATGTAATCCTACAAAAAAAGGAAGACAACATTCCTTAAATCAAAAGTCATGACAGTAACCCAATACAAATTAATTTTGTTGCAGCGTTTTAAAACTTCAACAATCACGAGTCCATGTTCTCCACATAGTTTCACTACTCTTGAGCTGCTATTTGATGATCCAACATAAAATTTCGTTCAAGAGAATGACCTTACCAGTTCAGCATATCACTAAACAGGTTGTAATTCTATTATCATTTGACTCGTACAGCAGCTAGCTCTACATCACGAGAACAATGAAACTCCATCATAATTCACATGAACTATTTAAACTATGACCAGATAACATCTGCCAAAGCAATTACCTGTATGGAATCGAGCTCGACTTGGCGTATGCTATTCTCGACGCCTTTTGTGTACTCACGCAGTTTGATGCCGTTAGCCAGGATGTTTGCGACTTCCTGCGCATGCCCATAAAGAGACAACAGTGATCAGCAAGGAGGAGGCAAGCGACACTGTTTCACACAGACCCTCGTCACCCAAACATTGTGGCAAAGCTCAAAAGGTGGGCAATGCAATCTGCTGATTCAAGGTCTCACTAAGGCGTAAGCTACTACGTAGCCATTATGAAGTTTGCTGTATAGCAAAAAGCGATACCTGATCATTCTTGCAGTCGTCGAGCTCCTGCTGCAGCCCTTCCAGGGCCTCGTCATCACTAGCAACGACGAAACAGCGGGCAAGCTTCAGAAACGCAGCCATAGAACGGTAGGGCTAGAGCACGACAATATCCGAGAAGGAAGAGCAGGCGATCGTAGTACGTACCTGGTGACTTCCTCGTCGAGGGCGAGGTCGCCGACGAAGACCCCGAGATCGAACCTGTCCTTGTGCCCGTCGAGGGCCTCCGCGGCGGGGACGGCCTCCATCTCGGGTCGGAGATCGCCACGCGGACGGTGTCGGCCGGCTGGCTGGCTGGGTAGCTCCGATCTAGATCTGCCACCGCTGGCCGGTGGGGGTTGGAGTCGGATCGGACGGGGCTGCGAGGAGGGGTCTCCGGGAAATGGAGACACCAAACTGCACGGACACAACAGGGTGGGTCGGAAGGGGCGAATCCGATGGGCTGGGCTGAGTTGTTGGGATTGTTCGTGGGCCGTGAGTGTGGTTCGGGCTATATTTATTGATGGGCCTGTTTGCTCGGCCTTGTTAACTTATTTGGCCATTTTATGACAGTTTTTTTAATTCTCAAAAAAAAAGTTATGACAGTTTTTTTCCTTTTTCGTTCTTTTTTTTTACCTTTTCTCCCATACTTCATTTTTTTCATGTTTCTCACTCGCTCGACATGGCCTCTCGATCTGCTTATTCTCGACGGATGTCGAGGAGCTAGAGTATAATGAGGGACTGAATCCTAGAGTATCCCTCTAGTTTTATATGTGTGGAGATAATTTTGTCTTGCTCTTAGAAAAAAACGGATCATCATGCTTGTACATTATTTTTTGTTATGTACTACCTCCGTTCTTAAATATATGACATCATTGACTTTTTCGTTCGTTTGACTATTCGTCTTTTCTACAAATATTTTTGCAAATCGATATACCAACAAATTAAATCTAAAGTACATTGGATAATAGATATAATGATATACATTTTATTTTTGTTAACTAATTTGTTCAATAAATATTAGTGGTCAAAGTTGGAGTAAAAAGTCAATAGTGTCATATATTTAAGAACGGAGGGAGTACTTGATGTTTAAACAAATTACATGCGCATGCACACGGAGGACCTGCTAGGGCAATTGTTCGGAAATCTAGATGCAAGGATCTTCGAATTTGTCTTCAATTAACTGCACAATGGGCGTGTTTGATTCGGGCCAAAATCAGTGGGCCGAGCTCCCTAGGGCCAAAATCTCGTGTTTGATTTTCTGGGTCCACTCGCGAGCCAGGCCGACCGGATGCAAAAAACAATCTCTCTCCTAGCTCCCGTCCTACGCTCTCGAGTTTCGTTTTTTCAGAGCCAGGTTCGTTGCGTGCTCGTGCGAGCCAAAGAGAGGATAGCGCTACCGCCGCTCACCCCCACAGCCGCGCATGCCGGCACCGCCGCCGCCCGCTCGCACTTCTCCAGCTCCTCGAAATCGAGGCCGACTCGAGGCTATGGCCCTCCGGCGACCCCTCCATTGGAGCGGACATCCCCTAGCGCGGTCGTGAGCCCCACCACGGTGCCACTCTGCTCCGCCGGCGGAAGGAACGACAGGTGGCTTCGGCGGCAGCCCGACTGCAGGCCTGGCAAGCGTGCTGGTGGCCGAGGAGGAGGGGTTCGCCGTGGTGAGAGGCAGCGGAGGCGACCGCGCCGAAGATTTCACCAGCCGCGCCTGCCTGCGACCTTGCCCGGCGAAGTCCGCGTCCGCGCGGCGGCGGCCGCGTCCATGACCGCGCTCGCGCAAACCGCGGCGTCCCCGTCCTCCAAGCACGGGCGCGCTCGCTTGTGCCCCGACGAGAGATGCCCTGTCCAGCAGTCCGCACCCGCGCCGTGCGAAGCCCGTCCTCCGAGCACGGGCGCGCTCGCTTGTGCCCCGACGAGAGATGCCCTGTCCAGCAGTCCGCACCCGCGCCGTGCGAAGCACGCGACGCGATCCGGCAGAGGGGCTCACGGCCGGCGTTGGCGCTCACGGCCGGTGCAGCCGGAGCTCGCCACCGCAACCCGCGACGGAGTTCCCGCGGCCGCTTCCTCTCCCGCGACGAGTGAAGCTCGCGACGACGGCGTTCACGGAGTCGCACCCGCGTACTCGGCGAGGCGAGGCTATGCGCGGAGGTCATCATCGACGAGGATCAGCATGCCGCCCACCATGCTCATCAAGTGCTCGACGAAATGTCAAAGAGAAGAGAGTGGTGGTAAGTCTACCAAATGTGTACGTGAGAGTATCCATAGCTTCTTGAAGCAGAAATCAAACACCAACTCAACTGATCCTGGCTCGTCTCGTGCATACAAATCAAACAAAGAGCATGTGCCACGGGAGCCTGGCCATGGCTGGCCACGGCCTGGCCAGCGGGCCTGGCCCCCCACGGCGATGAAATCAAACACGCCCAATATAATGACGACACAACGGCCACGAGATTCACTTTCAATATAACAAATCTTCCGGAGCAAATTATTAAAGTAGCCGCCGAGAGAGTGGTGTGTCAACTCACATGGGTGATCTTGCAACACATGGACATCATCGATCGTCGTCGAGTAGCTTGTGGCTAACGATCATTCTAGGGCCTCAAGCTAAAAAGCATCAGGATAGCTTGGTAGCCTATATATATCCTGCCCATAACCAATAATGTAATTAAAATGGAGTTTTTTTCTTTTTTGTATATGTGGACGGAATAATGCTGGCGGCCGGTGTGCTGTTGTGCACTTGTGCTCCCAACTACTCGATCCCAAGCAAAAAGCACAAGTACGTGCGTGCATGTCTACATACACGGAGCGCGTACGTACGTAACGTACGAGTCGCCGGTACGGTGCATCCGTGCATGCATGTGTCGTCGTCTCTGCGACGCCGGTCGTAGCTTTACATCCGTATGCAGCTGTACTCATTGAGCATTTATTGTGCGTATGGTAAGCATGAACACAGTGCCATCAACCTATCCAAGACATTTTTGTGAGCCGGCCGGATGGGAGGGAGATCTATCCGTCCGCCGCCGTCGCCATCGTAGGAAGATGGCGGTCGCCGTCTCGTGTACTGATCGAGGACTTGTGCACCACGACATGCAGTGGACGAACGTGGCGGCAGCCCGGCCTGATCCACCGGCGGCGTCGTCGTCGTGCACCGTACCCGTACCCGCGCGTACCGTGGCCGGCCGGGAAAATGGCAGGCATGTGTCCTGGAAGTCTAGTCAAAAGTGGCAGCGTCACTCGTTTACAAACCAAAAAAAAAAAGTAGTTTGGGACTGATTGGAGCAAGGTTTATATATTTGGGACTGATTGGAGTTTAATGTCACTACGTCAAAAACAGACATTGATAACGGGCGCTGATGGCCATTGGTAACGGGCAAAACGCCCGTTACCGATCAAGCGTTACAAATAAGCTAACAAAGGTAACGGGCCGATGCCCGTTACTGATGATACCTAATTGTAACGGACGTCGAACAAAGACCGTTACCACAACTACTTACCGGTCATCTGAAATGGCTGTTTCTCCGGGCCCACCGGAGCCTTTGGTAACGGGTGCAGACACTGAGCCCGTTACTCATAACATGTATTAGTAACAAGTGTCTAACAAAGACCGTTTCCGAAACTAGTTACCGGTCACCTGAAACGTCTGTTTCTCTGGGCCCACATGGACCTTTGGTAACGGCCGCAGAATCCGAGCCCGTTACATGAACTCGACATCGAAGACGCGGAAAATGACATGTCTCCTCTGTCTTGACGAAAGGAGACGCGTCGTGTAAGTGCGTGTCTCCTCCGTCTGGACGAAAGGAGACGCGTCTCCTCAGAGCGCATCTCCTCCGTCTGGAAGAAAGGAGACGCGTCTTGTCAGTGCGCGTCTCCTATGTCTCGACGAAAGGAGACGCCTGCTGTGAACCCGCGTCTCTCTCTGTCTCGACCAAAGGAGACGCATCTTGTCAGTACGCGTCTCCCTCTGTCTCGACCAAAGGAAACGCGTACTGTGTACGTGTGTCTCCTCTGTCTGGACCAATGGAGACGCCTACTGTGTACGTGCGTCTCCTCTAATCGACCAAAGGAGACGAGTACTGTGAACTTGCGTCTCCTCTGTCTCGACTGAAGGAGACGCGTTGTCTATTTTCACAAAAATTAGATACAGCATCCACATTCACAAAACTTCACAAACTGAATAGAAATCCAAAAGATTCACATGCATAATCTGTCAAAATTTAGCCATTCAGTATCCTCTTCTAACAAGCTAAGTAAGGTTCACAACAATATCATCACTGGCCATGAGGATTGGTATCAGATACAATGCGAGCCAGAATAGCATCATTAATGTGAAATTTTCTTGAGGGTGCGATCACCTGGTCCATGAGGAATGAGGCAGTTCTTTCCCTAATGTGGAGCAGCGTCTCTCAGTGCAGCTGACAAGTAGGTATGTGAAATGCCTGAATATAATAATGTCAGCAGTCAGCACACAGGTGGTTACCAAACATGTGCAGTGCTAATAAGCAAGAACTGTGCTCAGTTGCAGGTGTTACAATTGCAGATCCCAAGAAAGTACCTTAGGGTCCTTGAATATTTTTTTCACTGTAAGCATGTGATAGGCACAATAGAAGCCACAGACTCTGGATTTGTAAGGTTGTTGGTGGCACTGCGATAAATATACATAGACAAACAGTGGTGAGAAGAAATAAATTCAAGCTTTAGTACTAGCTTCCACAGGCAGGAAATACTAAGTAATACGTACATCAAAAGTCTTCTCATGGTTCAAGGCGCAGCGGGGCAACTTGTTGTCATCACAGTAACTATTCCAAGCACTACAACAAAACATGCAACAATGGTTAGGGCACCATTAATAAACTCCGCAGAGTTTGTTGAGGAAGTCTGTAGGTTAAGAAAGAAAAAGAACTTACTCATCAATGGCAAGTACCAACTCAGAGAAATTAGTGTCTAGCATCCAATATGAATCAAGATACAAGACCGTCTTCTGCTTTGGAAAGATCGCCACTGCAATCCAGTGCTCTCCAGTGTTGTAGCAGGAAATGATGACTCTCTTTTTAGCATATGACTGGTAGGCACGCTTCGTATAGGACACAAAAAAAGTCTCTGTTATTTTGTATATTTGACTCGCTAAAGCATTCAGGATCAAGGAAGGCAACGGGTTCCTTCTTCTGCCGTACTTCTACAGCCATATTCCTAATATTAAGAAAAAACAAAGTATAAAGAGGCAAAATACATAATAAAGATGAACTGAGCCAGGAAGCACATTTAGATAGAAAATGATTAGTGACAAGCAGATTAAATTTTAAAGCAACTTACAGGATGAAACAGCAGAGAAGTCCCATATCCAAAGCATCCAAGTTGAAGAGATCGTACAAGTCGCTGATGATCACAGCTAACAGCTCGTATTTTTCATCTTCTCTCACAGGTCACCAGCCGTGCTTGGGCCATATTATGCCCTGAATCAGAGACTCGTCATTGTCCTTACAACGTCCCATGTAGAAATTGTGGAGATCAGTGACAAAAGGAGGAGCAGTATCCGGATGGTTGAGTTCAGCAGCACTGAGCATTGCATCTCCAAATTTGTAGTTTGGGTTAATATGAGTCATAGCAACATTAACCGCCTTCTTCTTAGCGTTTCTCTCAGATGGCTTTCTGGCAGACTTCTTTTCCTCCTGCTTTGAGGTGGCTGAAGAAGGCTTTGTGGTAGGCTTCTGAGACCTTTTATTTTCAGCAATTTTCTGCTGCTGCTGCTTTGAGATGTCTGAAGAAGGTTTCTCATATCGCTTTCTGGTAGACCTTTTATTTTCAGCGAGTTTCTTTTACTGCTGCTTTGAGATGACTGAAGAAGGTTTCTCAGGTGGTGTATGACCAGCAGGTATTGCAGAGATATTGGGCCCAGATGTACCTGCAGCTTTCTCCGAACTGTCGTCAACAGATTTCTCAGTATCAGCCAACACATGACTCTGGGCTTCTGCTTTGGCATCATTGTTTTGAGCACTTTCTTTTGGGGATGGAGGTTTTGTTCTTTCATGAGAAGGTATGGATGTAATTTGCGTTTCTGGGTCTGGAGGAGGAGGTGGTGGGTTACCAGGTTGGGAATGAATCTGTGCTGTAATTTGCGTTTATGGGTGTGGACGAGGAGAAGGAGGTGGGTTACCAGGTGGGGAATTTTGTTCTGTAGTTTGCGTTTCTGGGTTTGGGTTTTGTCCTGTACTCTGTGAACCAGAAGGAAACTGTACCATAGTGTGCGAGCAAGATTTTGCAATTGGTGCTCCCTTGATGTGAATGTGACACCTCTTTCACTGTATCCTTTGGTGTAGAGCTTGTCCAAGTGTCGTCACCTCGTCATTAGGAGGGTGTTCCAGCACGTGATCCCTAAAGACAGAATATACATGCAGCACTTCGACCACAGCACAGTCTTCATGAATCGGGACTGTGTGTAGCGTAGTCTGCTCTGGTTGAACCACACCAATTGCAGCTTCACATTCAACACCGTGAAATATGATCCATAGGCCACAGTCTGTGGGTTCAGTCAACGTGCCTATAAGGTCTTCCTGTGTGGGGGAAACAATGTGCAGTACCTCTGTCGACAACTCTGTAGTGCCGTTGATCAAACCTACATTATCTGCGGACGCACAACTGCTCTTCAGTCCGGCGGGTGAAGGGCTTGTGCGATTGGACACTGGTGCAAACACCACCTGGTACCCTCGTGCCATCATGTCAAGCATATCCTTCTCCATCTCAGCCTTGAGTTCTTGTTTGATTTCTTCCTTCATCTGTTGCTTATCAACTGATGAGTCGGTACTGGCCCTCTTCCTCTTCCTGTACATGGAAGCGTGCTGAGGCCATGAAACTTCCAGCCCTGGTAGCTGGAGACACCACGCACGCGACCTGGTTGTTCGGGGCGGCCCAAGCACTCACTTAGCACATCATTCTCCCTCAGTCATGAAGTCATTCCTAAAGATTCTGCATGTGCATTCTTTTTCATGATGTCTGCAGCCACACTTTCATTTGCTACTTTGTTGATCACTATCTTGGCAACACCGTCTGTCACCACTAGCTTACTCCTTGCTCGCATCCAATTCCTAGAACGATCATCAGTGATAGCATCATATGGGTTGGCGATCCCAGCCGCAGCTAATTTGATGTCCTCTTCCTCCCACAGTGGTAGTTTTCCACAATAATCAGCTGGACCCATGTTGTGCTCGTTTGTGTTCAAGCTTCGAAGTGACTTGAACTTGCAACTAAGAGATGAGGCTTCATCGGTTTCCTGTTGTTTCACAAACTCCGTCCACTCTTCCGGCTTGATAAAGTCGTGCTTTCCAAATAGCTCGAGTCCTTTTCTGATAAAATCTCGCCTAAGCTGAAATCTGAATTGTCTCCATGCCTTGGCTGCAATCTTCCACAAAAGCTTGAATGTCTGCTCTTTCATGTCTTCCTGGAACTCCAAGTGTTTCTGCATATAGGTTTCAAACAAGTACCACTTTTGTTCATCGCTTAGTTTTTTTTTATTTCTGGCAAATCCAAAGGTATCTTTTGTTTAGCGATGAGCTCTGCAAGCGCCCTGAACCTGCGCTTTTGTGTCAATGGTACTGGCATCCCCCATCTCTCAACCTCAGTGACTACCATTTTGTCTCTTGGCCACTTTGTCGCTGTCCTTGGCGCTATGGCTCAGCCCGTAGCCCCACCCACCTGCTCTTATTCTTCACTAGCAGTGGCATATCCATCTTCTTCATTATATGCATCTTCTTCAAATTGCCCATGTCGGCAGTCCTCGACAGAGTTATCCTGTGAATTAATTGTCAAGGGATTATGAGAAAGGTCAGCTCAGTGTCCAAGAATAGCACAAAAAGCAGACCATATTGCTACCTCTTCCAGGAGACATGCTACAACAGGAGACAAGTAGAGCACATTTTTAGTTAACCATGCATAACAGCTAAGTATTTATCTAATCAACACCCACAGAACTGTGTACAAGACCATGCAAATGAGAAAATAATTACAATAACTAGTTTAGCCCACTATAATCTCATTGGTTCTATGGTAAACCATTAACATAAATGCAATATTCAGAAACCAAAAAATTAGTTCAGGCAATACGACCTTACCATTTTAAAGAGGAAGATGCTCGCTACCTCTGTTGCTGATGAGGTACTTATTCAACATGGAGAGAATGTCCAAATGTACATATGGAACAAGAGCAAAACCAAATATAAGAGTGAGTCGAAAGGAAAATGCTAAGTATACGTTTTGAAACTCGAAATCCTAACTGAGCAACTAAGCATAGTCAAGAATGTATCTTAATGATGTAGGAGGGATTTTTAACATGTAGTTCACCTTGTCACTGTCGGAGCGGAGGGATCTCTAGTCGCCACGTCCTCGCGTCGACCTCGTGCGCTGGATCCCTCCTCCTCCTCCTAGTTGTCATCGCTGGAAGGTGAGGGGCGGTGTGGCACGCGTCTCAGCGAAGGTGTGTAGCGTGCGTCGCGTCGCAGGGGGAGGGGGTGAGGGGAGGAAGGCGAGGGTGAGGAAGCGGCGGCAGAGGGGGCGAGGGGAGGAAGCGGCGGCGGCGCGAGGGGGAGAAAGACGACGGCACGAGGGGAGAGTGAGGAGACGACTGCGTGAGGGAGGCGTCTTTCCCTACTAACCCTAGCGCGAGTGGGCGTGTGTGGGGCTTAATACTGAAAGGCCCAATATTATTAGTAAAACGCGTCAGGTCGGGGCTAGTTCTATTCGAATGAAGAACGGTTCGCATCATTTTCCCCTTTTAATTTGCAATCAAAGATTTGAATCACGTATTTCTCCGTCATTCGTAATCCAAATTTGATGATATTTGTTTCTGATTTTTTCTAAAATAAACTTCTATTCATTTATGACATTGTTTCGTATATAACTCCATTTCCTGGATGTTGTTTATACGTCTTTATCTTGTTTCTTACAAGTAACATAGAAATAATATATGTTTTACACAACCATTACTAATGAAACTTTGTATTTCGTAATGTTAAGGTGAACACAAGATTGTGTTAAAATTTTAAATGTATATGAGTTCGAACATGTTGTGAAGTATGAAAAACTTCAGTGTTCAAGTATAACATTCTAGGAAACTATGTGAGAGATGTACACATTTGTACACAAGTATGATCTTCCTTTTGAGAAACCATTTGAAATTTTTATGACGAGTTTACGGACCCAAATTATGTTGCCAAGTCAATTTGTAGAATTTTTAGACCAACCTAAGACGTTATTACAATTATTATATCTCAACCATGAGATAAAAAATCGAATTTTGATAATTTTGGTTACACAAGTGCGCATGCTGATATTTTATTCGAATACTAGATGATCAACTACGAATTGTTCATATTTTTAATGAATTTTTAGGTGCTGTTTAATGGGCTCTAATATTTGAGGGAAGCAAATTTCATTTCAAAAAAATTACTGTCGGGCCCACGTGTCAGCGTCAGTAGCCTATATAAAAAAGATAACATTGCCTGGCCGGTCGAACCCACCTGACAACAAATGAGACGCGGGATCTCGAACCCACGTCGGAAATGACTCTCGATTTTGGAAATGAATATAACATCCCGAATTGGATAAGCGCAACACATACGACGCTCTGACTTCTGAGCTCCCTGCTTCTTCTTCCCCGCTCTGAGCTCCACCGCCGCCCGCCCTTCCTGTCCCCACCGTCGCGCACATGTCGCACTACGCCGATTCGTCTGGAGGTGGACGTGGCAGGAGCAGGTTTCAAGGTGGCTGGGGCAGCCGTATTCACTCCATCGGCTTGGATCCAGTCGGTGAGCTAAGCGGCTTCCCACTGGTCCCTTGCCCGGACTGTGGTATGGCTCGGGTGGTGGAGGGGAGGACGCAGAAAGAAGGTGAAAACCACGGTCGTCTTTATTTCAAGTGTGCGAGGAACGCGGTGAGTAGTCTAAGCTGTGATTTTCCAAATCTGAGTTAGGGTTCTTATGTGCTTTTGATTTGTACAGTTCCCCAAGCTTTGTGGATATTACCGTTTCAAGAAGGAGTATCTCCAGATGCTGAAAGATGCTGGTGTCATATCTTTTCGACCGTCGAACTGGGCAGACGTGATCGATGAAGTAGTTGATTCAGTGGATTGTCAACTTGGGAGCGACAATCAGAGGAAAGCACTGGACGACAAGCAGAGGAAGAAAGCACTGGAGGAGAAGATAGACAATGTGATCTGGAAGATGAACTTGATTATTGTGGGTGCTGTTTGTGTAGTATTTGGATGTTTACTGGGGATGTATGCTGCAAAGAAGTAATGGGGATGTGAAAAGTGGTGCTTTAATTTGTTTTATCTGTGTGAATGAGGAATGAAAAATTTGTCACAGATGACAAACTTAAATGTATGAATGAAGAAAATGGATTGGAATGACAATTAGGTCACGAATCTTACATATCACAAATTTCATCAATTCATCTGTGTTGACATTTCAGTGTGAAATTAACCAGCCTGCACCAGCATTTCGAAACTCATAATCTTTTCACTAACAAATAGAGTAGTAACAAACATTGCAATTCATTGTTGTCCCGCTGCCACTCTGCCCTGCCACTCTGCCATTGTTAGATGTAGTTCATCACAAGTTCAACAAACACACAGGAGGAATACATATTAACAGAGGAACATGCTCATGACAAACAAGTAGAGTTCCCAATGTTTGACCAAAAGCCCCTCTCCCCTGCCACTTAGATGTAGTTCATCACAAGTTCAACAAACACACAGGAGGAACAAGCAGAGTTCCACGAACAAATAGAGGAGGACGAACACAAAGAGGAGGAACAAATTAATTAAGCTAAGGTAGGAAGACTTGTCACCACCGTCAGAGTCGGAGTCGGAGCCGCCGAGGCCGCGTTCGTCACCACCGTCGTCGCCGTCGCTGCCGTCGTCGCCGTCGCCCAAGACCATGACTCTCTCAAGGTCCCGAGCCAACCAACGGATCTTGAAGGCGAAATCCTTCACGGACCTCTGCAGCAGATCGTTGGATCATGGCATGCCGAGCTTAACGCACACCTGTTGAAGCTTCCTGAAAGCTTCGGCCAAGAGTTGGACGGACCAAATGTTGTCCAAAACTAGTTGTGAACTCAGAGAGGAGGGCTGCACGGGCAGCGGTGCCGGCACCTCCTCGGTCGGCGGCGCCGACGCCTCCTGGATGAGACGACGGCGGCGGATTTCGTCGTTGTCGTCCTCCTCCCTTCCCCGCTTCCTCGATGGCTCGCTCGACGACGATGCCATGCGCGCGCTTGAGGAAGAAGAAACTCTTGGTGACCGGAGACGACGGTGGTGCTGGGGTTTTCTTGGTGGCGCGCTTGAAGCTTATGGAAGAAAGCTCTTGGCCGGCCGGGCATTTATATGACAAGACGGGGAACCGTCAGGCGGCCAGTCTTCCCACTGCGACACGCCACTACGCCTCGGAACGCGGTACGCTGCGCCGACGCGTGTCCACTAACCAGCGTCGCATTTGACAAAAGACTTTTTTCTCCGTCCCGCAAAGACTGTTCATATACCTTATTTTAATACTTCTTTTCAAGTTCCAATGCAAATACTGTTCATATTGCTTAATTTAATTTATTAATACCTCTATTCGCTAGAAACCGACCACAAAGGAAACAGTTCTCCTTTCTCCTTTTTATCTGGAACCAAATTTTCTGTCACGTATTTCTCGGTCATACGTAATCCAAATTTGATGATTATTTTTTCTTATTTTTTCTAAAATCACCATCTTTTCATTAATTTTATTGTTTAGTGTATATTTCCTTTTCGTTAGTAATGTTTTTATGCCTTATCTTGTACTTTATAAGTAGAACATAGAAATAATATTTGTTTTACACAACCATTACTAATGAAACTTTATATTTCGTATTGTTAAGGTGGACACAAAGTTGTGTTAAATTTTCAAATCTATATGAGTTCGAACATGTTGTAAAGTGTGGAAAACTTCAGTGTCGAAGTAACATTTTAGGAAACTATGTGAGAGATGTACACATTTGTACACAAGTATGATCTTCCTTTTTAGAAACCAATTGAAATTTTTATGACAAGTTTAGGGACCCAAATTATGTTGTCAACTGAATTTGTAGAATTTTTAGACGAACCTAATACGTTATTAGAATTATTATATCCCAAACACGAGATAAAAATTCGAATTTTGATAATTTTGGTTACACAAGTGTGCCTGCTGATATTTTATTCGAACACTAAATTACCAACTACTAATTGTTCGTATTTTTAATGAATTTATAGGTGCTGTTTTATGGGCTCTAATATTTTAGGAAAGCAAGTTTCATTTCAAAAAAAATAGTGTCGGGCCCACGTGTCAGCGTCAGCAGGCTATATAAAAAAGATAACCGTTGCCTGCCTGCCCCCACATGACAACTAATGTGACGTGGGTTCTCGAACCTGCGTCGGCAATTGCTCTCCATTTTGGAAAATGAATATAACATCCCGAATGGATAAGCGTAGCACACACGACGCTTTCCTAATTTCTCACTAGGGATTAGCGGAGGTGAGCGGAGGCGGCGCCGGCGAGGTGAGCGGAGGCGGGGAGACGACGATGAGCGCCGGCGAGGGTCCAAGCAGCGGACGACAACTGTTGACACATCTTATCCTATATATTTATAAGTTAACTAAACATGAGAAAAGGGCATAAATGTTAATATCAACTTAGAATAGGGTGCCACTAACAGTTTTTCTGAAGATTTGGTAAATTATATAAATCCAGGAACCATTCGGGAAAAGTGCTAAAAGAATCGAATCGAGAAGACTCCAGAAGGCTCCGGAACTCAACGTGACTTGGCACCCAAGAAAGAAGCATCTAGAAGAAGCGACGGACCACCTGGCCGAAGTGGGCCCCGAGGGGGGCCCACCCCAGCCCGATCGGCCTGGTGGTGGGGCCGGTCGGCCTCCCTCGGGCGCCACCTCAGCCCTACTTCCAAAAGGTTCTTCCACCGCCTATGAGGATCAATCTAAACCACTCGTTAGGTCGGTTTGATCAAACGGCGCACGTCTACCCCTCAGGGCTATATAAGCAGCCCCCCTGCCCCCTGGCAGAGGCATCTGGAAACCTGAGTTTGCATACACCAAATCAAGTCACCAAGTCAGAGATACTACGCCCTAGAAACACCATATAGCAGAGTAGCTAGCTAGTCTAGATCTAGGAGGAGGCAAGGCATCTACTTGGCTCCTGATCGTCTAGAGGCTGATCGAGATACTGATCTAGCTTCGCTCTTGTAAGTTCTTATCTAGTTCCTTATATTTGTTATACAGACATATGTTCTTATCAATGATTATATTCGACATTATATGCTTTGGTGTTTATTATGATTACATGTTTAGCATAGTTGATTTGCCTTTATATTCATGTATGGAGTCGTATAGCCCTCACCTAGATCATTTGTTAACATGGGTGAACGGTAAAGACAGTGTAAGCGTGGTGCTTATATTGTATTTATCTGCGATCGCACCCTATATGCCGGGTCGTGTGGTAGATCGTGGTGGTGACAGCACTATTGAGTCCTTCGCAGTCCACCCCCCGTGTATAGGACTAGTGGAGCCTTATACTGTTTGAGTTGTTTCAAGTTTCGGCCTTGATCCTCCTGGATAGTCTCCCCATGCATTGATATAATAGTTCTTCTTCCATGATTGTTAAATGTTTGCACTAATCATAGTTTGCATTGACATATAGTTTAGAGTTACCGAGGAGTATCCTCTCTAACTAGACTTTGCTATGTTTCTCTTGCTATAATGACACTTTCTAGCTGCTCATGATGTTATGACTTGAACAATGCTATCAATATCTTTATCTTTATGTGACTTACCCCTGTTTATAGCAATTGATATATTTTGGCCACTCTACATTATAAAACTGAGAGATGAGCATGTATTAGCTATTATGGATTAGAAAGACTTCTTTCCCTGTGGTAGAATATAAATACGATACCTGGTTTTACTCCTGGTTAAAATGCTACAATGGTATATTCATATCTGTGCGCTTGCGGATTCCCAGTTTATATATATCTTCTTTTCTAGAGATCCAAGGCATATGTAAGAGTACCATATCCATGCGTTTTCTGGCACACCTGTCAGGGCTGACAACCTATATCGAGTTGTGCTATGAATCGTGTCGGAGTTCACCTTTTAGTTTAATCTGAAAGCAACATCTGATATACACTTAGCATCATGTTAAGATATACATTTGCATTTCTGGTGCCGTCGATAGAGATGGATCTTATATCCGTTTCTAGTCGATGACGTTAGCAATGTCAACAACAACGCGCACCGTGGATCGAGAAGGAGAAGCCGAATGCGATGCGGTGCCGCAACTGAATCCGCGCGCGAGCCGGCGACATTGCGGCGAAGACGGAGACGACGATGAGTCGATGACCGTCGGAGAGGGGCCAAGCGGCGGTGCAGCGAACCCAAAGCCGGAGATGAGCGTCATCGACTGGATCCTCTCGAGTTCCGACGAGGGGCCAAGCAACGGCAGGGAAAAGCGCGCCGGCGAGGGGGCAGCGATGAGGGCAAGGCACTGTCTGGGAATATGTGATCAATGATCAATGTAGAAAATGATCAATGTAGCAAATTTCCTATGTTTTTCATTCCATAGGAATCAAAATGGCATGACACTGTCTGGGAATATGTGAAACCTGGGGTTGATAATATTAAGGAAGAAATGCACATCCTCCTCACAAAGGCTGCATTCATGAGGCGGTACAAGTTTGTGGCTGAACAAAATCTGCAGCCCATGGAAGATGCGCACGATGGGTTTCAAGATACCTTGGTTGCATTTGAAGAGGCTGCAAAAAAAGCAAACCTTAGTTGAAGATATCATGCTTTTGTTGATGTTGAAGGGGGCATGCTTTTGTTGATGTGCATGGTCAGTTAGCATGACCATTGTAAAAATGTGACGGGCAAGTTAAGGCCTAGCTAGATGGACAAGTTATTAACCGTTTGTAATAATTATGTATATCTTTGTGGATCTTTGTGGACAAGTAATCTTTATTTATATATGTGGACAAGTTATCTTTATCTATATTATGTCTGTTTTGTCTCAAAAGATTTTTTGTTGATTATGACTGTATGTCGAAATGGGAGCCCTGAGAGATCGGGCTACCTGTCAATCAAGACAGATACAAAGGAGACTATGCGGGATGGTTATTCGGCGTCGCATTTGCCCCTCCAAACCGACGAGGAGGAGCCGGCCCCACGCGCCGCCCCCGTGCATTGCATACGAGGTTTGGCTTATCCACGTATCCTTTGTTCCCAATGTTTGACCAAAATCCACTCTCCCCTGCCACTCGATCTGTCATTCTGCCTTCCTTCTCAAACCTTCTGCCTTCCTCGTCTTCGTCGCCTTCTATTCGATCCCCTCCCCCTTCCTTGTCTCCGTCGCAGAGATGGCCGGCGGAAAGCAGTCGTTCCCCCGCCGCGACTCAAGAGGGAGGTTCTGCAGCGAGGAGGAGAAGGCCCCGCCCGCCGCCCCCGCCAAGAGAGTGAGGTTCCGCAGCGAAGAGGTCGGTTCTTCGTCGGCCAGGGGGAGGAGGCCGTACACGCGCGCAAGCGCCAAGGGGGTGCACTCCGGCGACGCCCGGCAGGCAGAGGCCGAGCCTTCCTCGAGTTTGGTATGCTTGAAGTTAGATTTATGCTTGAAATTGAATTCCTGGTACTCATCATATGCTGCTCACAAAAATGTTGAACTCATTCTGTATACTGCTTCAATTTCTGAATCTTCATGCTCAGCCACTTTTATTAACTGAACATTCAGTGCCTTCATTGATCAATGGTTCCACTGCATCAATTTTCCATTGTTTTAGGAAGTTGTTGTACCAGCACATGACATTGTCAGGATCTGGATAGAAATCGACAAGCTCAAGAAAACCTTAGACTACATCTGCACATTCCCAAACAGGATGGAAAGAATGAAGGATGACATTGGTAAAGAGAAGCAGGCAAGTTCTGAACCTAGTTACAGCAAAACAACTTTCTTGTTTGACCGGTTACAACTTTATGATATTAAACATGGCAATCTAATTGTGAAGCTTTCTTCAATTTGCCTTTGTTTTAGAAATGTGTTGTTACTCGGGAGGAAAATTATTAACCTTTCGAGTAGAAATTTTGTTATGCTTGAAATTTAATGCATGGTACTCATCATATGCTGCTCACAAAATTGTTGAACTTATTCTATATACTACTTCAATTTCTGAATCTCCATGCTACATCGACTTTTATTAACTGAACATCTAGTGCCTTTGTTTTAGGGAGGTGCTGTAGCTTGGGAGGACATTGACATGATCTGGAAACAAATCCACAGGATCAACCAAGCTCTGAACCCAGTTACAGCTAAACAACTTTCTTGTTTGACCAGTTACATCTTTCATGATATTAAACTTGGCAATCTAATTATGAAACTTGCATCAATTTGCCTTTGTTGTAGAAATGTGTTGTTACTCGGGAGGATCTTCACTGCATCTAGAAAGTGCTCGACAAGGTGGATAGAAGGATGGATGACAAGGCTGTGGACGACATAAGTCTCCTAGCAAATGGTCAGAAAATACTAGAATCTGAGGTGGAGAAGGTTAAAGGCGCACAGAAGATGAAGGATATTGAACTTGCCGAAGCTGCAAAGAAGAATGCTGAGCTGCAGGAAAGACTTGTAAAACTAGAGGCAAAGATAGCTGAATTTGAGGCTGTAGCACAAAAGAAGCCATCTAACTAGTGCCCCTGCTGATGCACGTCAGATGTGATCATGTGAATCTGTTTGTTCTGAACATTATGCATGTCATATGTATGTGAACATGTGATACTAGCTATAATATGCATCTTAAATATGTAGAATATGCTCTTATGACTACTATCTATGTGTACTTGTGGTTTTGCATCTTATTTAAGAGACATGATTATATGTTTGTGTGATATCTAATATTTGCTATGATTATACGACAGGGAGCCGATTATTTTTTATACATGCCATTAATACAATGAATATTTTTTAGCTCAAAATTGTATACATATATCAATATATGGCCCGACCTTTATAAGGTTTGATCCTTAAATTTGTTGGGATAAATTGAAGGGCTCATAACCACCCCTAGCTACAGGCAGCGATCAGTATGAATGATGTATAATCAACTGCATGAGCTATAGAAGTGATACGCCTCAGATCTGGCAACATTGGTCCTTGAGTACAAATTAGGTCATCAACTAATCCCTTCATTATAAATTATAATCCGTTTAACTTTTTTGACCTCCCTGCTATAGCTAAATGGCCAAATCTGTTATGCAGCCGGTCGTTGACAAGGTCGCTAAACAGCTATGCAGCCAGTCGTTGATGAGGTCCCTAAATGGCTACCTCCCTGGAAGGGTAGGATGCTTAACCGAAGTGGTCGTCTTACTAGCCCGGTCTATACGCTTTGTGCTATCTCGGTCCACATTTCCATGGCCATGATCGGATCACACCCTGGACTATTCGGGCCATTGAGAAGCTCGTCCGTGGTTTCTTGTGGTGCTTCTGAGGTAGCCGTGTGGGGGTGGGGGGGATGCGCAGTCGCTTGGGTCAATGCGGCTTGCCCAAGGCAATGTGACGGCCTTGGCATCCCCAACCTTCAGCTTATGGGCTTCGCTCTACGACTTTGTTGGCTATAGCTGGCTCGGGTAGACGATGACAATACTTGGTCAGGGTATATCTTTCGGGTTGATAGCTCGTCACAGGATTTCTTCGACGCATCGGTAATCGTGCAAGTGGGGGATGGTTCCCGCGCTCTGTTCTGGATGGATCGCTGGCTACATGATGCTCCATTCGCCAGTTAGCCCCTGATCTCTCGGGATGCACTCCTAAATAAACGATGGGTAAGGGATATTGTTTCATCCCGTACTGTGTACGTGGTCGTCCAATATTTACATCTTTGGGACACACTTAGGAACTTCCATCTGTCCGGCCAGCCTGACAGATTCATCTGGAAGTGGTCGCCTTCGGGGGAATTTTCTTCGAACGCAGCGTACCGGGCGCTGTTTCTTGGGAGAACCCCTATTGCCGGTGCTAATCGCATTTGGAAGGTTCAGGCACCTGGGAGGCGCCACTTCTTTGGCTGGCTTGTTTTGCATGGTCGTTGCTGGACCTTGAACCGTTTGCGTCGTCATGGGCTTCATGACTCGGATGTCTGTGCACTTTGCGCACAAGAGGTCGAAACATTGAATCACCTGCTTCTCGAATGTGTCCATAGCCGTGAGACGTGGTTTAGGATTCTGCGCTACTACAGGTTGCAGCATCTGACGCCACAGGAGGAGTTGCCATTCTCCAGATGGTGGATGGATATCAGGAAGCAGGTTCACAAACTTCAACGTAAAGGGTTTGATTCTTTGGTCCTTCTGGTAGTCTGGTCGTTGTGGAAGGAAAGAAATCGACATGTTCATGACAGAGTCGCGCTTCAACCTATAGCGTTGGCGCCGCTGATCTTGGAGGAAGCTCGGAGATGAGCTAGGGCTGGTTTCGTCGGGATTGACTCGCTTGGTCGCCTTATGCTTAGGCTGTAATTTTTGTTGTTTCCTGTCAGGCTTTTCGCTTCCTGTTGTTGTTTTGTTTAACTATGTACCAAACTCTCTCTTCTTCTTAATGAAAAATGTGCTATGCGCGTCTTAAGAAAACTTCTTCGACAAATTTGATCACTCTTCTTTTCAAACAAAAATTGTCAGCAAAGATGTTTGGTTTGAAATTTATCACTTCACTTGTTTCCTTTGAATTTTTCATATGCAAATGATTCTTTCTTTACAATAGACAATCCATGGTGTAATGCACTCTTTTGAAAGCTTTAACAAGAGTATTAACTTATCAACAAGAGTAAAGCATATGAGCAGCCCGTTGAACTTGTCATGAGATGTTATCTAGATCCACACACTCTCAAAATCATTTTCAGGCTCATGAACTTGTTTCAATGCAAGATGCATCAAAACACATTTAAGAGTTTACATATCCATATAGCACTTTGAGATAAAATTGGACCTGATACTCCCTCCATATTGGTATTAGATGATGTTTAGGACGATGACACGGTCTCCAGAGTACAACTTTGACTTCTCTTTTCTATAAAAATATTTATTGAAAAATTATATATGTATATCGTTATAAAATATTTTTCAAGACAAATCTACTGATAGAATTTTCACATTTTCAAACTCAATAACTTAAAAGTTATTCATGATTTATATTCCTAACGTTTGACCAAAACCTTATCCAAAACGTCATCTAATTACAATACGGAGGAAGTATGTTTTTTCAATTATTAATATCAACGCGACTGCTACGCTCCATCTCCTAGAAAACTCGTTCAATGTGTACGCAACGGCTGGTCGACGCGACACGTGCCGTTCATGTGTATGATCATCTGCAGCTGCAGGGACAATCGACAATGCAAGCTCGCGCACATGCATGCGCGCGGCGTATACGTCATACGTACGGGTACGTACATACATTATACAGTATATATGTTGGACCGTTCGTTGTTGTTGTCGTCTCGATCAGTCGATCGCATCACTCATTATGCACGCAGCACGCAGATGGAGAGCCTTGGGTTGTCGCCGTCGGGGAGAAGATGGCGGTCGTTCTCGTGCCGACGAGCGGGAGACGACGAGGACGAACGTGCCCGGCCGGTCTTACCGACCGGCGTCGTGCGTGGCGTGGTACCCTTCTGCAAGCGCGTTTAATTTGCGTCCTCTACTCCAGTATATATCTAGCGAGACATGGCAGCGAGCGATATATGTGTGCATTAGCTTAATTATGCAGCTTGATCATCACGCCCGTGCCACCGTACCTTTGCTTTAATTTTCACACTTGCTACTATATTTAAGCTTGCAATTTGGCGATTATATTTTCAATCGATCGAGAGCAAAGTCAAGCTGCAACAATTAATTAATGTTAATTCTACCAGAATAAAAAATCGCCTTTATTCGTTTGTACTCGGCGTCCTACGACCAAATTCAGGCTGTGGAACATTCGCATTCGACTTATTTGGCATTAACAAAACTTGCAATCTCTATCTGTGTGCGAGAGAGTAGGGAATAATCATGAATTGAGGCGGACAAACATATAGAGGCGAGTGCAAACCGACTAAGATGCCGTGACCACACCACAAGCACAAGCAATACCACGTACAGCACTACAGCTAGCGATCAGTATGCAGTTGTAACTGCCTAACAGTGATGTCTCCAGATGTGCTAAACTGCTAACAGTAACATCACTGCACACAACTGGTCCCCAAGCTTCAAAACTAACAGCGGAACACTTGCATTTTGGAGAAAGCGGATCGACTCTGTAGACCGAAAACAACAGCAAGAGAAGATCGATATTGCAGTGCAGAGATAGGAACAGTTTTTTAATCACCTAGGCTACAAGAGGAATCTGTCAGTTCATGTATCATGGAGTTGTGGAGCTGAGAGGATTTCCTGGCATGCATGTACATTGAGGGACCATCTCGCATACCATTGGGCATTGGATCGGCATGGCGAACGTGCAGAATGGATTCACCCAGGCACAGCAAAAATGAGTTGTTGGTGCTGTACAGACGCCAGCGCAACGCTGCAGGTAGGGTGCAGCCACTCTGCCTACTTATAATTTTATTACTCTTTCATTACGTTCTGCAGTCCACTGATGGAGCTGCTCTTCCGAACTGCAAACCGCAAGGAAATGGTGCCTGCTAGTGCTACATCACCCAGAATCGTGCCCATCACCAATCTGCCAACCTTCTGATCGCCGGAGTTTTCTTTCTCTTATTACTTGCAGTGGAATGCATCAGGTTCCCCATTTGTCCACGCAGGGGATACGCTGCCAACCTTCGTTCGATCAAACAACGGCGAGCACGCTCGGCCGCCCGTCTGCTCGTCCACAACGTGATCCACATTCCGCAGACATAATAAACTGGTGGGACAAATCCAGCACTTGCCCCGACGCAGCACATCCCCCTTCTGATCCACATTCCCCATTTGTGCTCCGGGAAGCTGCACATGGTAGCCTGGCCGTCCGGCGCACCGCTCGGGATGGAGGAATGGAACAGAATCGTCCATGCCCCAGCGGTAGCCGGTAGACGAAGAAAGAAGAAGCTGATCCAGCACTTGCCCCGACGCGGCCGCCGAGCTCCCCATATGCAGTTCGGCGGCGGCTTGGCTTCTCTGTTTCTTTTCCACGAACGGCCGAGGATGGGGGTGACCGGGTGAATGTGGTGAGGGTGAGAGGTAACCCTTCCAATGCCGCTGTTGCCGGGCAGCTAGCCGGGGGACCAGCAACGCCGCCGAACACCATGACTCCATGAGTTCTAACATTCCCTGCCCTTCCTCCAGTGAATGAGGTGGGTGACGATGGGGATGCATGCCTGACAGCCATCACATGCCCCGCGCCCACAATGATCGGCCCACATGGCATGTTCACTGGTATTGTATTGCCGGTGCTGGTGCAGGGCCAGCCACGCCCCCCTTGCGCTGCACGGACGACACATCCCCCTTCTCCCTCTCATAAATCCACGGCGCATCTTGACCTCTTCTCTATATATCCCTCCTCAAGACGTAGCTGATGAGCTGCCCACGAGCAACATTCCTCTCAACTCTTTTGAGTCCACCGTAGACCAGCTTTAGTTCTCTTCTGATTGCGAAGCTCTTGCTGTTCCGGCAGATGTATCCTCAACCGCTAATGGCACCGAGTCCAAGGTGATCAACATACCCCGTCTTGCAAAGGATAGTTTGAGCAAGAGCTGCTCGAAATGCCGACCAGAATGGCGAAGGGCTTCTCCCAGGAGGTGACAGACTTTGACCGGCAGATGGGATGCATGGCCGGCATGTTCCAGATCTTCGACCGCCGCCGGCTTCTCACCGGTCGACGACGTGACGGCAGCCCTGGAACCGGGAACGAACTGCCTCCAGGTACCTCTCGTTCTAGCAGCTCTGCTTTTGTTTTACTTCAGACTTTCAGAGTTTGCTCTTGCAACAAGAGTGCCTGTTCCAAGTCAAAGAAGCTACTATCAGGAGACAGGTCGAGTTGTACAAAACATAATTCTGGAAAGTATAACCTGCATGAAGCCAAACAAAACAGGGTCTAAAGTTTACTTCACGTAGAAAATACCATGCAAATAAAAAAACCCTCCCTTTCTTGGGATGCACATGGACAAGAAACTGACACCATGATGACCAAAGGTATACTGACAGAGTGACACTGAAGCAATTGCAGAAATCTATACACACAGAACAGATAGAAGATAGAAGGGGCCAAGGAAGAGATTAAAAATCTACACAGTAATTATACTCATGCAAAAGAAAAATATCAAGGGTTCATATGTGTTCCGATGTTTACCCTTTTTCATTTATCATGTCCATGGATTTTCGTGATCACCTGCATCGCATGATAAATTGCATGTGTTTCCTTTGTCTAGGCCATGATCTTCCAAGTAGCAGCTCGTACGCCCTGGTGCGCAGTTCAGCTAATCCAAACACCACTCCGGTAATTTTCACATGTTACTGTAAACTTATATCTCACTCCTTGTTTCACCAAACCACGGATTACTCACAACTTGATTTGAATTACTTGTGCAGGAGAGTTCGTTCAGCACAAATATGGCTGAATCATCAAGAATATCTTCATCTTCGTCATCCTGCTCTTCATTATCATCCCTGGATGGCAGCAAACCAGTTCAGCAGGAGCTCCCGTACATCAACAAGGATCCTGTTGTAGGAAGGACAGTGAGGAGCTCACAAAGCTTAAAGTCTTGCAATAAAGAGGTTAAATCCAAACAGAGAAATACTGATTTTAGAGATGTCGTAAAGGACTCCATCAACCGGGAACCTCGTGTTCTTGCCATCAAGACCACAACAATGGCACAGAGAAATGGATTACACAAAGACTCACCTAGGCCACTGTTGATATCCAAATCATCAGATGGAGCTTACGTAATTGCAATCGACAGGAGCAGTGAGCTTCCAGCGTATATTGATGAATCTAGAAGGCAACCACGATTCTCATGTGACGATCGTCATCTGCTGCTGCAGGCAGAAGCTCAAGATAGACAGATGCCTTCATCAAAGCTCAGGGAGCTTCCTAGGTTGTCCTTGGACAGTAGGAAAGAGTCTGTCAAGCCAAGTTCGCATCTGAAAAACTTTGGTTGTGCCAAAACCGATGACAATCTCTATGATAATGTGAAGAACCAAGAATCCCCAAGACATCGGCGGGCAAGTGGTGTCGTTGCCAAACTCATGGGGTTGGAAGAGACTATAGATAGCTCTGGGCCTGTAAGATCACATAGGCAAGCCCCTGACATTCAAAATGGTAACCTGTCAGACATCCCCAGGAGTATCCACCCTGATCCTGGTGTATCACAGCTGATGGCTCAACCTTGTATACTGAAAACCAAACCTTCCAAAAGAATTGTCCCTGAAGCTGCCCCTTGGAAGCAGCAGCAGAGGGGTATAACAAGATATTATGATGAAGCAAGGCCAATATCTGTATCCACCTATAATGACATAGAGAGAAGGCTCAGGCATCTCGCATTGTCTGAATGCAATAAAGACTTGAGGGCTCTCAGGATACTTGGAAATTTACACGCAAAGCACGTACCGTGTCAGAGAAATTACAGTGCCAGATTACTGCCCATTCAGAAGGCAACTGCTGAAGGAAACACTACTGGTAAAGACCTCCAGTCTCCAGTTGTGATCAATAAGACGGCAAGAAGAATCATGGGACCGAATGCTTCAGTTGCTCCCCTTGCAGCCCCAAAAGTCCACCGAAAGTTGCAGCATGAAGAGCGTCCTTTCACCAGGAAAAGTGACAGCAGTGGCAAGAAGAAGATCCATTCACACAACAAAAGAGATCATTCCAGGGCAGAGGAAGCGGTAGGCAGCATAATCTCACCACCGCCTTCTAGATCCTTGAGCCCAAGACTTGTGCAGAAGTCAGACTGTAGCAGGATCCCTTTGTCAGTTCCACAGATGTTACCAGCCAAGACACTCAATGAAGTAGTGTCCCCAAGAGGCAGATTAAGGTCAAAAGCTTCACAAGCAAATAGCATCGGCCGCGATGATAAGATGTCAATAATTCCTGAAAGTAGAATTCGTTTATCCAAGCAGGTTGATATGGGCATTATCGATTATCCAAATCCTGTTAATGTCAACACATCATGCAGCCAAGTAATACAACTTCAACATGGAATCATGAGGTACCACTAATTCCACAGTAAAGACCTGCAGTTGATTGTTGCATGTTCCCATCCTTTATCACCAGATAATGGTTATTGAAAGACTTGCTTTTTTTTCCAGGAAACACCTCCAATTCTATCTTCTGACAAAAAGAACATCCATACGCTGGAGAACATACCGAGTCCTATATCAGTCCTTGATGCCACGTTCTGTCAAGATGGACTGTCACCTTCTCTGAGAAGCATGTCAAATTCTTTCCAAGGTAAGAAGTTTGTCTGTCAAACCCTTCTTCACACAAGTATTATCATCGGGTTTCCATCAATCCAGAAACCATATTGTTCGATGTTCGTCACAGGACAAACATACTTAGCTGTAAGCAGATCCAACAATCATAATGACAAGCAACTCATAATCAATGCAACCAAATGTAGCTCATTGTCCAGCATACCAGGAAGAACCACAGTAAATTGGCAGTGCTTGTGCAGACCAGTTAAAGAGCACCAATTCTTCACTGCCAGTAGTAATCCATGTCTGCACCTAACATCATGGTGGCCCACATGTTGCAAATGCCCATACAGGGACATAATATATGTTTTCCTTGTGTATGTAGATGAGCCCACAAGTATAACTGATTTTCTTAGCTGGACTGTTCATGTTTAGCTTGTTCTCAGAGCCTCCACGTGTTTGTTGGATTGATCGCTCTAGCCCTTAATGCTCAACTAACCTTTTATCTTAACTTGTTCAGATGTTGTGACACATACATTGGATGAGTGCTGGAATCCAGTAAGCCTCCCTGACACACCAACATTGAAGAAGAATAGTGAGGCTAACCACATAATACCAGAAAACATGAAAGCCCTCATCCAAAAGCTTGAACTCTTGCAATTGTTGAGTGATGAGGCTCCCAGCACAAATGACAATTTGTTGACGGTCACTGCCAATAAAGACCGCCATTACATTTATGAGATGCTCTTAGCATCAGGCCTCCTACACAGTGAACTAAGCTCCAAGATAATCCCCTGTTGGTTCCAGCTGCCAAGCTATGCAATCAATCCTGAGGTTTTCTTTATCCTTGAACAAGCAAAACCAGTCGCAGGAAAGCATCACCGCAAACTCATTTTCGATCTTGCAAATGAACTCATTGCTCAGAAAATACACGATGGTGGTTCTGTGAGACAACAAGTGCAGATGGTTATATGTAAAAAATCAAGCGGATGGCATCTTTTCAAGGAATTATGCTCCGAGATTGAAATGCTCCAACATGAGGCCTCAATAATAAGATTCTCTGAAGTGGAAGAGGAAGAGCGCAAGCTAGCAAAGAATGCAGTACATGAAATAGGAAAATGGAAGAGTTTTGACAGTGAGCTACAAGGGGTGGTTCTGGACATTGAAAGACACATCTTTAAGAATCTCATTGACGAGGTCATATGTAGTGAAGCAATGAGAAAAGTGTAGAAATGAAAATATAAAGAGAGTTGTTTTTGATAATCATATAGACTAAATTGTTGTTTTCCTATTTTCCATGAAGCTGACCTGATGGTAAATGCAATTGTATTTAGCAGATGTAAAGAATAATAAGTTGTGCAAGTATATATGAAGTATCCTGTACAAAGAATTAATTACCCAACAATCTTTGATATAAGATGCAAATACTACTGAAGAATAAAGTTGCTCCCTTGGCCATGCGAAGTTCGAATTCTAGCACCTACGATCACCTAAAACCATTTGTCCCTACTATTTAAGCATATGTTTGGCCTAACCGCCTAAAGTGATAATTAGAACCACCTGGCATCAGCATTGTTAGAAGCATCTGACATTCTTACAAGGAACACAGGATTTATCTGATATAGCTCACAAACAGAGTGTGTTTGGCTTGACCTAATGCTTTGGTAAATCAGTGGAATTGTAAAAAAAAACTTATATTGGCTCTAATGGCATCAAATCTACTTGGTGCACTTAAACTTTGCTCTTAATAAAACCTGGCTAGATTCAGTCTTTAGTTACAAACTAAATATACCTGAACCCTAATTGACACTGTAATTGTATACTTATTTTTACTTAATTGGGTATCTCTAACGCGAATTTCTCAAGATGAGACAATATTCATCAGGCATTTGGAAGAAGGAAGGCAAAATAGCCATTGTGGTCCCTGAACTTTGCATCGAGGGTCAACTTCGTCCCTGAACTTTCAAATTGGCCAATTTAGTCCCCAAACTTTCATTTTTGGGTCAAATCGGTCCTTGTGTTGATATGGTGCTCTATACTGGCATAAGACAAATGCAAAATGTCCCTTTTACCCTTAGCTCATGTAGGTCAAACATATATGTGCTCATACTTCCTTGATATATACACACAACAATAAATTTTTTTTAACTAACACAAAATATAGTTTTTTTAAAAGTGTATCTCCTTGTACTAGCTTTTTAAAGCCATTCATTCGAATTTGATAGATAAATTGTACTCAAAACATATATTTACCTTTAGTATATATAAAACTTCAAGGGTAAAATAGACTTTTTATATTAGTTCAATGTTAATATGGAGCCCCATATAAGCATAAGGATGAGTTTGTCCTCAAACTGAAAGTTGAGGGACTAAAGTGGCCAATCCGAAAGTTGAGGGATGAAGTTGATCCTTGCTGCAAAGTTCAGGGACTAACATGGTTGTTTTGCCAAGAAGGAAATGCTCCTAGGTTTGAGTCCCTAGTGTATTTGGGACCGAAGGAGGTTAGGATCATCCCCAGAGTTGGAGGCATCAAAACCTGATTCAGAAACTACACATACCAAAAATAATGAATCGCTTGCTGAAAGGAAATGCGCCCAGACGAGAAGGAAATCATAATGGATTCGAGATGACAATAAACAAAAGTGGGGTTTCGAAGTGCAAGGACCTTTGTTGCAGACTTGCAGTCATGGTGAGCAGCCCTAGGACCAGACCCATAACTTCTCTTCGTGGTGGTCCGTGCTCCGCCGGAAGCGGTTGGCGTCCTCCAAGGGATGGATAGACTCCTTCGACGCCAATCGCTAGTTCGGCCATGGCGGGGATTCCTGGCCGAGCAAAGCCACTCCCTGAACTGTGACAATGCCTGACGAGTGCCGTAATGAAGCTGTTTCCTTTTTTTTTTGCTTCAATTTATGCAAACGTCATGCTAGATTACCCTGCTGGTAGGGTGCAAAGTTACTCACTATCGGTGCTCATTTTTTCAAAACAAATTACTATTTGAAATCTAGAAATTGAATTGTGTTTTGTAATAAGACGTGGCTACGCGTAGAGGGTTCTCTCGTTACGCTTACCGCGAGACCCCTCGCTGTTGGACGTGGCTACGCGAAGAGGGTTCTCCCGTTAGGCTTACCGCGAGACCCCTCCTTGTCGCCCACAAAAAATCTCGCGTGGACCCCACCAATATGCCTTATCTTTACACCGTGTTGCCAGCCGTCAGACAGAAGTCGTCTTCCTCCTGCGGTCGTCTTCCACCTCGCGCCTCGCCCTCCCCTCCACCGTCACCTCCACCAGCGCCCACGACCGGCGGTGACCTCACCGCCGGCCGTCCGCCCGCCTCCCTCCGCGCTCCTACTTCCCCGTCCTTCCTAACCACTCTTGTTGCTTGCCCCCGCCGCCGACCCATCCCTCCCCGGCTCCGGCGGCGCCTCCGTCGCTGGATCCGCCGCCCACAAGCTTGCCACCGCCGGATCCGTCGACGAAGACCTTCCCGTCGCCGGATTCGTCACCGACAACCTCTCCGTCGCCAGTTCCTTACCCCCGCCGCCGGCACCGCCCGACTGCCATCCTCCGCCACCACGGCGGGCGGCGCCACCGCCGCCTCGCCGCCCCGCCCACACACCCACCCCACCGTCGGTCCGGCAGCCTCCCCGGCCATCCCTCTAGGTCCGGTGGCCCTGGAGGATCCCGAAGCCCAAACCCCAAACCCTAACCCCGAACCCTAAGGCCGCCTCCTCCACTGCCGCTCGCGCCCGACAGCGACCCGCCGTCGGCCGCCCCGCCCACAACCCGCCGGAGTTGGGGAAGATGACCATAGAGAAGCAACAGTTACTTTGTATTTTGATTTGTTACTTTTCTGATTCTTTCTCTTAATGGTTTCTTCTTCTTTTAATTATCTCGTTTTTTTTCATATTTGGGGGCTCTCCACTTAAGGTTAAATGGAGGGGGCTCTCTCTCAAGCATTTGCGTTTGTAATATTCCCTCAAAATTCATGTAGAATGAAATGAGTAATAGTCGTGCACAAAACTCGTAGAATAAATATTTTTGGGTAGAATAAAATGTTTTCGATAAATTTCCATGAAATTGCTTCCGAACTTCTTCGTGATCGAGCCGACCCCTAGGTCAGGGACACAGACCGGTGGGACCCCACCAGTCAGTTCGGCGGTAAAAAACGCGACAGTGAGGGAAAGGCGAAAGACCCCCGTAAAGTAAAAAAAAACACACGAGTGCGCGTACAAAACCCTTTCCATTTCCATCTTTTAAACCCCTCGCTTGCCCCCGTGTAAAACTACCCGTGTTCACCGCCGCCGCCGCCTCCCTCCTCCTCCTTTCCTAGGGTTTCCTCCCGCCCCGCATCCGCGGCCGCCGGCGGCGTCGTCTCGCGGCGGCGTCGGCGAAACCCGCCCGCCCGCCCCGCTCCTCCTCGGTCTCGCCGCGCCGCGCCGCCCTCTCCTCCGCGAGCAAGGTATTGCGCCTCTTCGACTCTCTGTATCTTCCTTCACTTATGGCGATCTCTCCGTCCTATTGGTTTTGATCCGTCTCTCGATTGCTTGGCGTCGGGAAATGCCGCGGGGAGGGTTTCGTGGGGTTCCTATGCTCGTTCCACCCGGGGGATTCGATACCCGGCGAGGATTAGGTTTTTTATTCGTCTACGGGCATTGGACGAGCGCGCGGCACTCGCCATGGTGCTTGTGGTTCAAAATTTTCATTTTAGCGCGGATCAGGAGAGAGAATAAAGCACTTTTGAGGGACGATGATTTTGTTTTGTCTCTTCTGGAGGACTGAAATGATTGATTAAACCGTCGAGGACTGAATTTTGGTTAACGCAAGTTCCTCTCCATTTTGCTGTGGCTGTGGCTTTAATGATTGGTTACACCATGCTAGTGGCTGTAGCTTTAGTGATTGGTTACACCATGCTATGCATGTTCATGGGTATTAACGAAAAACCATCAAAATGGCTTCTTTTCGTGGACATGGGGTTCATCCTACTCATATTATGTAGGACAAATTTATCTCATGTGTCATTATGTTTAATATCCGGACATTTTATTTTTTTTAGGATAGTGAGATTTTGCATTGCATATTTTTTGTTTGTTTCATTTGATCAGTAGCTAATACCACATGAAATCTACTGGGCATAACAAATCATGTTGGACATTGTTGATAGAGTTGTGCAAATGTGTCCTTCTGTCAGAGGATTATCTGGCGAAAGTGAGTGGTCTGGAGTACCAGTAACGAAGAACTTCATCTTTTTTAGCCTCTTAGCTGCTATTTGCTGAAACTAGACCTGTTGTCTACATTAAAATCTATTTTTTTCTTATGTAAGATAGATATAAAAAGTAATTCTGATTCCCCTTTTTGTATTCTTTCATTTATGTCCTTGATCGTCCACATTTGTGCTTGGATTCTTTCATTTCCATCCTTGATTGTCCACTCATTGCATTTGTGCTTGGTTCTTGTGATGTAGTATGTAGTATATTTGTGTCACTGTATACAGTCAACTACTGAACTACAAATTTTTAGTTCATGCAGACATTGTGTTTATTGATCCATCACATTTGTTTTGCCATGTCTACTGTTCATATTTTTCTTGGATCTGCAAATGTTGCAAGCAACGATCATGTCTTGAAACTAATATTCAAATCTTCTCTACTAACTATAATCATCTAACTGTTGTGTTTGCGACAAGGCACTAATCTGTTCTTTCCCTCAGCAATGGCAGGGCAAGCAGGAAACCCAGCAAACCATCATATAAGTCCCCACGTGGTAATCTGTGTTGTCATTTGTTTCAGTTCAGTACTTACAATAGTTACAAGGCTTGCTGAATTTTACTTTATTGTTTACAGATAGGCGGTGCGTTTGTTCAGCAATATTATCACATTCTACATGAGCAACCAGATCAAGTGCACAAGTTTTACCAAGAATCAAGTACGCTTGGTCGAACAGACTCCAATGGAACCATGGTCTATGTAACCACTCTTGGTGTAAGTTCCAGTACCAGGATTTTCTGACTTTTGCTACAGTAGGCATACTCTCTGCAACTGAGATTAACTCTTGGGCCGTCCTTCTTCTGAACAGAACATCAATGAAAAAATTATGTCTATGGACTTCAGGAATTGCTTAACAGAGATAGAGACGGCTGATGCTCAGTTATCTCACAAGGATGGGGTGCTCATTGTTGTTACTGGATCCTTGACTTCAGATGAAGGCGTTTGCCGTAGGTTTACCCAGTCATTCTTCCTAGCTCCACAAGAAAGTGGTGGCTATTTTGTTCTCAATGATGTGTTTAGGTTTATATCAGAAAGGAAACCGGCTGAAATTAATCAAGTTGTTACTCAAGAAATTGAAAGTAGTCAGAATGATAGATCTGCATCTGAATCATGTTCAGCATTACCAGAACCTACTCCAGTTGACAGGAGTGTGATCTCAGACCATGAGACAACTGAGAATATTGTCACGGAGAGGCAAGTTAGCAACCCCCCTGTTAATGGAGCAGTTGAAAATAATGTTCATGCCGAGCCACCTGTGCAAGTGGACAAAGAGGATCTCAAAAAGGCCCCAGTCGCTGCTCCTCCCCCTCCTGCTCCAACTCAGACGAACGTTACTAGGAAATCTTATGCATCCATTGTGAGTTATATCATTCTATTCAGTTTATTGGGACAGACATGCTATTTTTAGTAACTCAAGTACCTTAGTGCTGATGCCTTGCTCTTAGTGTTGTGCAGAAGTGATCTGGCTGGGATCTTTATGAACTTCTAGTTTGCTTCTTCTAATTGCATACCTGTTATGACTTGCTTCACAGGTGAAGGACGTGAAGGAGGGCCCACCAACTCCACAAGTTGCCAAAACGACTCCGTCAGTTGCCAAACAAAAGCCAGCTCCTAAGCCAGTGTCCAAGGCTGTTGAAGGCCCGGAAAAATCATCTGTGAAACCTACCCAAGCTAATGAAACCAGTGATGGGATTGTTGCCCAAAACAATTATTCTCGCAATGGTTTGTTTTGGTTCTGACTTTTGCATTGCTTTCCTTTTTGGTGGTATTACTCTATTAGCATTACTGACACTATATTCCCTGTAGAGCCAGGCTATTCAATTTTCGTCAAAAATTTGCCTTTCAGTGCAAATATTGAAATTGTCGAGGAGGAATTCAAGAAATTTGGCACTATAAAGCCAGGAGGTGTCCAAGTCCGGCACAACAAGGTTGGAACTTTTAGTTTTTGTTCTAGTCGTGATGTTTAATTTTAAACATCTCTTATTGTGTTGGTGCAGGATGATCGTTTCGTCTATGGCTTTGTCCAGTATGAGTCCCAGCAGTCTATGCAATCAGCAATTGAGGTTAGCCTTTTATTCAGTTTTTCTTATCACCGACTGTTTGTACTAGTTAGCGTCCATTGTGAACAATGCCATACTAGAAAATTGGTAAATTTTCATTGACCAAAGTCACCCTTCTTTTTAAATCAAGAATTTGAAAAATTCTAGCCCCTAAAGTACAGTTCACATTTATACTTTACTGCAAATTCACTCCATGTGTCATGTGTGGATGGTGCAGCCATATGTACATTTCAGATAACTGCTGAATCTTTTCTGCCTTATAAATATTTTGATCGTGGAGATCATTATGTTCTGTCCTATTTGTTTCTGCAGGCATCTCCGATTCTTATGGAGGAGAAAGAAGTGTATATTGAGGCAAAAAGAGTCAATTCACGAGGTAGGCAATCTTCCTGATCTGAATAGTAAACTGTAGAGAGTTTTATGCCAAGAAGTATCCATTTCACCATTTGGTATTGTAGATGTGTTAAATTCTTCCTGTTTGGTACTACACATCTTCCGGATAATTTGACTTGTCAAAATGGTTTGTGTAGAGGACATGACAAGATACTTTTTAGGGTGATATTACCTGCTCACCTTGTTCTTGGTAATTATTTGGCTGGTATTATTTTGAAGTGAATATTCTAAATATACTAGAAACTTAGCGCGGCTTTGCCGCGCCCCACCGGTGTCTGGCCAGTGTTTGTCCACCTTCTGTTGGAACTCATATGCACGAGCATATTATGGAGAGCACCTGTGTTATTTCACATATTAGCATGACTATAAAAAATAGGTATCCATGTGTGCTAGATATATATAATTGTTGTTCTTTTTCTCTTGCTTCCTTGCTTTTGATACAGATTCGCCTTTATACTTACATTGCACTTTTTTTTAGATTGTTCATTTATGCATCTTTTCAACTCATGTTTAATAAATTGATCTAAAAAAACTCATGTCGAATAAATTGATAAAAATACTTATTATGGAGAAGCTATATTGTTAATGCTGAATATATTTACTTATTTAGCTGCATCAATGTCTACTATCTATTGACAAATCTATTTATGCGAAATAAAATCTAACTTTTTTCTTTTATAAATATTCCATGATTTTATATAGATCTTTTAACTTTTAGCTGATTGAAATATACTCTCTCCATCTCAAAATAACGTTTGATCATTCATCTTATTCAAATAATTTGCGAAAATATATAAACAATTATGATTTACTTAAAATATACACGATGATTAATCATGTCATAACAAAATAAATAATATTCTCACAATTTTTTTGAATAAGACAAATATGAACATCAAAAGTAAAAAAACTCCTTTATTTTGAGACGGGGGAGTGGAGGGGAAAGGGAAAGCTAATAGGACAAAAAGCTATGCATATAGACCTATGTACTTTTGGTTATTCTCAACGCCTTGTAAACAAGAGTAGGGTATGTTTGGAATAAAGGAATGCAAAACAGAGGAAAGGAAAAAACTACGAGAATAAGGTATGTGTGTAGTAGCAAAACAGAGGATTGAAAAACATAGGAAAAACTCAGGGGATGGTGTTTGGAACACAGGAATCTCACATACATGAAACTATACTAATATTGACCCCACAAGTAAGCAACACACACTTGTATTAATCTCATCCGTAGGACCATATGTAAGCTACTGACAGCTTGACCTCAAAAAGCTGCTGGTCCCACCTTCAGTAAGCAAGTGGAGTACTCTAGCAAAATTTTTTACTATTTCTCATCCTTATCCTCTCATTCTATCAGTCTCCTCTCCCCCGTGCCGCTGCATTCTCTGTGCTACTTCTCTCTCTTGCTCTCATCCAAATCGAAGGAGTTGACCATGAGTCCATGAGTAGCAAATAGCAGATCGAAGACGAGGCCGCACAGTAGGTGCGGAGGCGCGCAGGGGGTGAGTGAGGACGAAACAGTAGGTGCGGAGGTACACAAGGAGTGCGGCGGCCGACGGTAGACTGCGTCACTACGATGGCGGCGCCATGGTGGGTCAGTTGGTGTTAACCTCACTGACCCAATAATCTCTCTTCTTCGCGTTCGTCTGCTTCTGCGAAGGAAACGAAAAACCAGAGGAAGGAGTGGATGTTTTGTTTCGTGTGAAATCGGCATCTGGTTTGGCGGGGAAGGAACGTGGCGTGCTCGCCATGCGCACAGGCCGGACATGGCCCGGGACGAAGTGGCCACGGCGCCGGCGTTCATGAACGGCATCAGCGCGAGGAGGCGAACCGGTTTTGGCCATGGAGTTGCAGCCAGAGACGGTCAGCGGCGAACCGGGGTGCCGTGGGCGGCATAGCTGGTGGCGCCGGAGAGGTGGCCGGAGGTGCCGCTAGGCGCCCCCTGTGAGCATGTCGCGCCGGATCCACCCAAGGCCGGAGCCTCGCGGTCGGGATGTCGGAAGGAGGTGGCAGCGGTGGCGAGGAGTCGAGTGCTGGGGAGGAAGTGTCTGGAAAGCTGCTTCTGGACGGCACGATCGAAATCCGACGGTGGTAAGAAAACATGAGACGTGGCCCAATATCTTGGCAGCTTTTGGTTGGGCTTTCAAAGGGAAGAGATTTTGTTACTTATTTTGCTGAGCATTTTTAACAACTTTGATGCTATTGTTTGATTTATGCATTGTTTACGGTACTCAGACTCTGTACAATGTTGTAGGTGGCCGTTTCCAATCTGGCAGGGGGGTGTACCATGGTGATAACTTCAGGGGACGTGGTGGCAGCTATGTAGACAATGCAAACTATAGAGGTGGTGACAACTTCAACCGCAGGAATGAAGGCGAGGGCTACAACCGTAGGAACGATGGAGACTTCTACAACCGCAGGAACAATGGAGAGATGTACCGCAGGAACGATGGAGAGAACTACAACCGCAGGAACGATGAAGAGAACTACATCCGCAGGAACGATGGAGAGAACTACAACCGCAGGAACGATGGAGAGAACTACAACCGCAGGAACGATGGTGATAACTACAACCGCAGGAATGATGGTGATAACTACAACCGCAGGAATGATGGTGATAACTACAACCGCAGGAACGAGAGGAGTGATGGTGATAACTACAACCGCAGGAATGACGGCGAGAACTTCAACCGCAGGAATGATGGTGAGAACTTCAACCGCAGGAATGATGGTGAGAACTACAACAGAAGGAACGACGGTGGTGAGAACTTCAACCGCAGGAACAACTTCAGAAATCACAATGAGTTCTCTGGTCGTGGACAGGGGCCGCCTCCACCAGGGAATGGTTACCACCAGAATGGGAATGATCACCCAGCTCGACCCTTCCAGAATGGTAACGGGAGGTTCGGCCGTGTCAACAGTGGCCCTAAGCAATCACCGGTTGCTGCGTAGAGGCATCAGGCGTCAAATTAGGAAGCTTAAGGCTACATTGAAGTGAGTGTAAGGATTATTTCTAGTAGTAGCATTGCTGTTCAGACAGCTTCCAGGGGCGTCTCAAATTCTTTTGTACTGTGTTGGGGTCGCTACAAATTTAGAAGTGGCAGTCGCCCATTGGTGGTAGGTGAATTTTGTTGCCGTTGATAAGCTTATCAACTGGTTGTTGGGCTTGTGGTCCGTAACTTGTGTCATCTGCCGATGAGGATTGGGAGATTGGACACTAATCTTATGAAGTGGTGCATACAGAAATTTGTGCCCATGTTTACTACTGTTTGTGTAGGAGAGGCGAAGTGTTGCTTGGTTCTACTACTGCGGTGGTTGCTATATCTTTACATGAAGCATCAGTAACTGTGTCACCTCTGTTCTTGAGTTTTCCGCTTTTTTTTTTGAAAATAATAATTTTCTGCTGTTTGTTTTGATATTTGAAATGGAAATCTGTACTGTAAATCTTGCATTTTAACGCATATATGTTATAAATCATAATATATCCCTTTAGTTGAAATTAAAATAGAATGCTACCATTTTTTTTCTTATGAATATTATGTTCCGTTACTTTAGTGGGTTATATTACTCTATGTACGGCCTGAGGAGAAAAAAAATTGAAGGAAATATTGTAGGAAAAAGCATAACTCAGAAGGTGTTCGGCTGTTAGATTAGGCCCTGTTTAGTTCCCTAAAAGTTTCAAAAATTTTCGCATCGCAGACCGTGTCACCTCTCACAGAACACGCTTCCCAATGCAAAATTTCCATCACCTTCTCCAAAATTTCACCGAACTAAACGGTGTCTAAATAGTATTGTGTGAAAGGAGATAAGTCGCTAAGCCGAGGTAAAGCCGAACAGCCCCCCAGAAGTTAGACATCTCATGAAATGGCTGCTTAGTTTCTATTAGAAAAAGATGACATTGCACACTTTGCTCAAGTGATTGAAAATGTTTTCATATTTGCAAGTTGTCAATGTAGTATTGTCGAGCACCGTACGTTCCTGCAAGCAGCTACTACATACTTAGTAGCTGTAATCTTTTCTTGTCAACGGATATAATCAGTAGCGTCTACGCAAGTTTTAACCTTGGGCACGGCCGCACTCGGGCGCCCCCATACAAGCTACCGCTCCTAGTCCTAGTGGCGAGGGGGCTCGACGGCGACGCGTCGAGGGCGTGGTTGGATTCGCTCGATCCCCCCCACCCCACCCCCACCGCGCCCGATCGATCTGGTGGATCACGCGCGAAAGCGACGGTTGAAGAAGAAGGCCATGGCAGCAGCAGCGCGCAGCGTCACGCAGCCGTCCGCGTGGCTGCTGCCTCCGGCGTCCGTCGCGCGTCGTCGACCGGTCAGACTCGACGGCTGCTGCTGCCGCTGCTTCGTGCGTGCTGGCGCCGAGGCCTACGAGTAGTACTAGTAGTACCCAGGTAACCTAACCCTAACCCAGGTTAGTTCTGCAGGTGCGGTGGACGCCTGTCGCCGTCCGATTCGACCACGCGGCGGTGGCCTCGGCGTCCGGCGTCCTCCCCGAGGTCGGTGGTCCGTCCGATCCCGGCCCCAACGAAACGATCCGACAGGTAGCGCAAGTGGGCGTGGCTGCCAGGCCGGCAGGCGGCGTACGTGGCGGGTCGGCGCGTCAGACACGACACCGAAAGGCGGGGGTACGGGCAGAGAGAGCCCCACTTGCAGCTCCCTCCCCTTTTTCTTTTCCCATCGGATGCTGCCGCCTGGGCCCACCGACCCATCACGGCCCCACCGGCAACAGCAAAGCGCCCGGCTAGTTGCAGCGCCACTTGCGCCAGCCGTCTCTGACCCTCGGCTTGCCACGCCGTCCGTACCTGTTGCTTGCATAGTTGCATTGCCCCTGCCTGCGCATCCTCCTCCAGCTCGGCTTGCGGCGGAGCCAAGCCGAGCCCGAGCTGCTGCTCCTGCGGGAGCTCTCTCTCTCTCTCTCGGCTTGGCCCGGCTCCCTCACTTCCCAGCCAGTAGAGCTTGGCTCGTGCTCGCGCCGGCCCAACACGTGTCGGCGCGGGCGGGTCCCGACACGCGGTCGCCCCCCACGCGCCCACTCCCCCGTCGTCCACCAAACACGGCTCCCCCCCCCCCCCCCCACCAATTGATTATCTAGAGCGCCCACCCCCACCCCCACTTGGCACTCCCGCGCTAATCAACAAATTATGGACGCATAATCCCTCCCTCCCCCAGTCCCCACCCAAAGCGCGCCCGCGAGCGAGAGAGAGAGAGAAAAAAAAAAGAAATCCTCTGCTTTCCTCCCCCAATCATCAATCGGTGCGGAGCCGGTGCAGCAGAAGGCGAGCAAGCCATCAGATTGGACGGCCACGTCCTCGCTGTCTCCCCCTTCACCAATCCCACCCTTCCACCACCACCACCCTCCCTCCCCTGCGAGCTGCAGCCACCAGCCAGAGGGCACGGCACGGCACGGAGAGAGGAGATCTGATTGCTTCCTCCCTCGCCCCTGCCCGCACGCTTATCTCCTCGCTCCCTCCCTTCCCTCCCCATCTCGCTTTCCAATCCGACGCTGTCACCATATCTTCCGCCCCCGATTCTCTTGGGGGGCGGGGTAGCTGGCTGCGCGCCTGGGCCGCGCCTATCCCTTCGCTCGCTGTTCTTCTTCGGTGCCCTCGCCGCCGCGGATTCGGGCGCCGCTTCTCGGGAGATTCGGCGGCGCCATGTGTCGCGGTCGCTAGCAGCCGCGACCCGTCGTCGGGGCTTGAGCTCACCTACCCGATTCGCCTGCGGCGCGGCCGGGGAGCCATGGCTTCCTGATTGATCGCGCCGGGGCTCGTTGCTTGCTTCTCCCTTCCTTGCTTCGGGAGTAGCTAGGGAAATGGCGTCCAGGGACTTCCTGGGCGCATTCGGCGGCGGCGGCAGAGCCGGGAGCGAGGGGGCGCGGCCGCGGCCGCAGGCGGAGGACGCCGCGGCGGCGGGAGGGGGCGAGTCCGACGACATCGAGCTCAGCCTCGGCCTCTCCCTCGGCGGCCGCTTCGGCACCGAGGCCAAGCGCCAGCGCCTGGCGCGGTCCTCCTCCATCGCCTCCGTCTGCTCCGTCTCCTCCCTCGACGGGGACGCCGACGCCGACGCCGACCCGTCCCCGGCCGCGCCGCTCCCGCTGCTGCGCACCAGCTCGCTGCCCACCGAGACCGAGGAGGAGCGCTGGCGCCGACGCGAGATGCAGAGCAGGCGCCGACTCGAGGCGCGCCGGAAGCGCGTCGAGCGCAGGAACTCCATGGGCGGTGGTGCGCCGCCGCCCTCGGCGCCGCCCAAGCCGGCCGGCGAGGCGCCCGCCGCCGTTGCCAACGGCGCCGTGCAGCTCAGGAGGTCCGTCGGCTCGCAGGGGAGCACCTCTGTCAACACCGCCGAACAAGGTATACAAGGATGCATTCTCCGGTTCCGATCGCTCTGTTTCTCGTGTCAGCAGCTACTGTGGCTTTGTTGCTACAGCTTGTTCTCGATGGGATGCATGCTTGTGCTCATATTACAACTCGATTCGCATCGCTAATGCATTAGGCAGCAAGTTTTAGTATCTGTTATGCGCACCAGATTTCTGAAGTAGATGGGCTAGGTTCAAAATTTTACCGTGTGCTACCTTGGTTCTCCAGGACAACACGTGTAGCCGCCCCAAACCCGAGTCAGCCACCTCATCACACGTTTTACTTTTGCTTGGATCATAATTGTAAAATGTGCCAAGATGTGATCCAGGCTTTGTAATCTATATCTCTAGATTGGGCTTGGCTATATGGAGAGGAATGAAAGTTGCCTGCGCAAGACGAATCATCACAAGGCAGCACTGCCCACTGCAGCAGGATTTGTCACTTGAACACTATGCCGGAGCTTGGATGGGAAAAGAGGGAGCCATTATGACATCATATACAAAGAGAGGGGGCGGATTAGTATTTTCTTAGAGGGCCACTCAGCTCCGCCAGGGCTTGAACATTGCATCCCGCGAGCTGTAGTTGTTATTTGAGCGGTGCAACTTTGAAGTCCAAACATGCCCTAAATGTCTAGATAAGTCAAGTTCAAAATTTTCACTGTGCCGTCGAGTGATGGCTAGTCACTGCCCCAACAGGTCCAGAACTAGGCAGCTGCAATTTTGGCATTTATTCTTGATATTACCATATTAAATTCTGGAGCTCCTCAGTTGCTGACTCTTAGGAATAACTAACTAAATTTGGTGTCAGTCGATGTGTCAACATGCTATCTGAACATGACTGTCTGATGATTTGCACTATAATGTGATAGTGAGATGTAAAGTTGCATGCACTTAACCAACCATAGCAAGGTAGCTAGGGCCTACACAGTCATCATTTCAAAACATTGCTTCCCACAAGTTCTAGTTGTATTTTTGGCAAGCCAAATTTTGAGCCCTATATTCTGAAATCCAAACATGGCCAAAAGAGAATGATTTCACATGTGATAAATTCAGTGTTTGGGGTTGTGGTTATGAACAAAAGTGTAGACAAAACAGTGTAGACAAAACGCCCATGTTAAAGCTTACATCAAAGTTCATAACAAGGTTGCATTATATGTGATATGCTGGCAGTAAATCCATGTGTCTCACATGGGCGTGTGAGAATCTGGCAACCCTTACTACCTGAGTATCTGGCAACCACACACTTGTTTCTGAATCACAGAAAGATTACAGCCTAACACACATAATTCGGAAGTTCTACAAATTTGCATTTGCAGAGTGTGCATATGTAAATTTCTGTTACTTTGAATCGTTGACCTCTTAATCTTTCTGAAGTCTATTGTTGAAGCACAGCACATGATATTTGATTGATATTCCATTCTGTTGTTGGTAGTTGTACCAAATAATCTTGCATTTTTAGTTTGAGGATTGCTCTGTCATGAAATGGAGATCAATCTAGGTAAAAACAAATTGTTCCTTCAGTTTCTGCTTGCATTTCCCCTCATCGTCATCAGGATTCTAAGTCTTTGCTGTTGTCATCAGGATTCTAAATCTTTCCTGTTGTCTTCGCAGGTATTGGTGGAAGCACAATTTGCCAGTCCACTGACTCAAAGAGTCCATCAACCTCTGATAATACAAATCAAAATAATATGCTTCCTCCAACCAAAACAACTGAGAAGCCACAAAATGGCACTTCGACAGAGCAGCCTCGGCTGCGGACGCTCGGGTCCCTGACAACGAGAACAAGCAGCTGCAGTGATATCAGGAAGATTATGATGGAGGACATGCCAATGGTCTCATCCAAGGTGGAAGGTCCTAATGCCAGGAGGATCGACGGCTTCTTGTATAGGTACAAGAAAGGCGAGGATGTGAGGATAGTCTGCGTCTGTCATGGTAGCTTCCTCACTCCGGCAGAGTTTGTGAAGCACGCTGGCGGCGGAGATGTGTCAAACCCGCTTAGGCATATCGTTGTCAACCCCACGCCGTTCTCCTGAAAATAGGGTTACCCTGTTGTTGGTACCTATTGTGTGCTGTAACATGTAGGCTTCCTGTTTCCGAGTCAAACGGAAAGTGTTTGTATTTTACATAAATTGAGAGAATGACAGCAAATTTAAGAGAAACATCAGGTGCAAAAGTTAGTTTTGTTTACAAATTTACAATGATTTAGCTTGTCCACTGGCAGTGGCAGCCTTCTGAAATTGCTGGAGGACAATCAACACACCAGGAACTGTCCTTTAATATTAATTTGCCTGAATTTACTCTCGTGAAATTTGTTTCCTTTCAAATAGACAACACGATTTCTTGCAAGCTCGTGACAGTACATATTAATCTCGAACCAAGTAGCTTTCACTCAAGTATCGTGTACAGAAACCAAAAAAAGTGGCAGAACTCAAGAGTTATGGTGACTACCACGATAAATATGCCAAAATTATGAGGGGAAAACACTCATTTCATTACTGGTGTACAAATATCCCCAGAACATAACACACCTAAACCCTTGCTACTTTTTTACTAACGATCTTTGATTTCTTGTTTTTCTTCTGCTTCTTGTACTCCTTGTACATGTTTATGGATGACAATGTGTGGTTCAGCTCAGCCCGCAACCTCTCATTCTCCGAGATGCCTCTTAGTACAGCAAAATGGTTCTGCAACTTCTGTTCAAGCTCGCCTTTATCCACAGAACAATCTGCCTTCTCAAGCATATCTGGGCTTAGCGCAACAAACTCCTTGCCACGCCGCTTCTTTTTTACATTCAGTGACAGTGCTTTGCTCGCTGGCTTTGATAATTCCCGTTCGATTGACAAGTCTCTATATGCTTCCAGGGGGTTCACATTTAAAATCGGAACAGGGTTCTGGGTGGGATTCAAAGTTGCCATACTCAAGATATTTGATGCCATTGAAGAAACAGAGATATCGTAGTGCTTCTCCAGGAGGCTGAGCTCCCAAAGGACCGACGCGAGTGCGCCACTCAGATATGGATCTTTAGCCTCGGGGTTGTATTTCTGGATAAAAGAAGAGGATCATGATCAGAAAAATTATTAAATGCTGATTGCCTATTATAGAAAGGATGATAGATAAATACCGCAACTAAGGAAGAAAGAGAACCACCACCAGCATCATTTTCCAACATGTTACGGCACTTGCTATTCTTTTGCAGGAGATGCTTCAGTGTGATTAATGCTGAAACATTCATCAAATATGCACATCATTGTGTCAGCTAAATAAAGGAGAAAAGATTATGCTTGCATAACTCATAACACTAGCCATGAGATCTGATGATGGAAATTATTAATTACACCCAGGCCTAATACTTATAATACTATTCAAGGCAGAAGGATTTTTGTGCCTATCATTAGCAAACTATGGACAGCAAAACTATGAACAACAGCATATGGGTAGCTTATTGAATAACAAAAAGTTGTCCGCAAATAATCATTCACATAAATTGAATAACGAAATGCATCTTTGCATCATACCATATCAATCAACATTATAGTAGAAAGTTTGGCAGGTATCAGCTAAAAATCAGATAGGAGAACAGCAATACAGAACTAAGAACAAACCTGCTATGGCCTCTGCAGAGCCAAATGATAGAGCAAATGTGGCCAAACGTTTAATGAAAGCGGCAGCTCTTAGCATATCCTGCTGCTTGCCTTCCCAAAGAAGTGTCTTTAGAGCATCTGCCAACACCTCACCACGATCCCTGGATGCAATACAAAAGAGTTTAAATATGATGTTTCACATCACAGTCCATGGAGAATAACCACCATAATTGCTCCAAATGATGTTTCACATTATCAAAGTAGGGAGGAAAAAGAGAGAAGATGACAACTATAAGCCATGAAACTATCTACATCGTAAATTCAAAATTAGTAATTCATGGACATGAAACTACGAGTTCTAGATTTCAAGCATTTACAAATAAAAGACAAGCATACGATGCACATGACAAAATGCATCGTCAGCATGTCCATGTGGATTCAAGATAAAAATTGGATATCTACAGAGTATCTTTGTTTGAAAGGAATCCTGAAGTGACACTAAAATCATCCAAAATTCTTAAGATAAATCATAACTATGAAAAACAAAAGCACAATAACTATCACCAAGATTAAGAGTCAAAACCTGTCAGGACGATACTCCAGTATGAGGTTATAGAGCTGCACAAAGAAATCCTGTAGGTCTACATTCAATGCCTCAAGGTTGCTCCTCCAGACTTTGAAGGCAACTATGCAGCATTGCATGCGTTCTGAGACAGACAGTGCATTATCATGGGATGTTTCATCCTGACAGTCGCTGTACCCAGAAAGTTTCTTTAGGCAAGAGATAAGTTCACCCATGAAATCCAAATCAATTAAATGTGAGAATTTTCCTAAGCCCTCCAAGCATGGTGTGAGTAGTGGGTGTGAGGCACCAGGTGAGACAATAGACCTGGAAATTTGTAACAACATAAGACTGTCAGGGTGATAAATTTTTATTTCAAAACTAAGTGAACTTTGAAACTATCAAATCAACATAGCTCAAGTCTAAATATAAAACTCAAATCAATGTGTTTTATTTGTTCTGATACAACTATAGAAACCACATTCAAGGACTCACCTTGGGTTTGAAATGCTCATGGTATGCTTCAAAATACGGAAGTAAGTCTCAAACAGAGCAGAAAGTGTTTCTCTTTGTATCCTTTTTCTCTCCTTGGGATCAAGGGTGAAGGAAACTGCCCTAAGATCTGCATCAACCTGAAACAAAATGAAAGTTATTATGCAAATTCAAACAGCAGTCCTATAAAAATTATGTGATATATGATGTTACCTCCTCTCTAGCTTTTGAGATCAGTTCCCGTTTGGTTTTCTTTTTATCGGTGATGGGCAATTTCTTTGGGGCCTCCTGATTTTGCCAACGTTTATTCTTCTTTGGTTTCACCTTTTGCTCCTCGGTTTCATGTTCTCCAAGATCTTCATCAAATCTCAAAGACAGAAAGACCTAACAAAAAGTCCCAGCGCATAGTCAGCAATGATATGATATTGACTCATGCTCAGTTTTTTCCAATGGAAACTACATGTAAAAGAATAAAATAAACATTAACAATATGTGAAAGATAAGAAGACCATAATCACCAAATACCTCAATGCTATCAGGATGGAGCTGGCAATCATTGAACTTGACATGATCTGCAATCAACCTTACTGCTTCAATTGTTGCCTCGCCACGATGTTTTCCTTCATTTATAAATATTGATCTTATTGTTTCACAACACATTTTCCTACAAGGAATTGTACAGAGGTTGAAGGTTAGGTCTATGTGCACTACTTCAGTAATTGAAGATTCGAAAAATGCTCCAGCAACAAAAAAAAAATCAATACATTTTCTGATGGAAAGTACTCCGTGTTTTACTCATCATAAAATGATATCAAAGGAGTAACAAAACGTACACAACTGTTGCTGGGCATGATATATTTGCTCAAAAAAAGATGGGCCTTATCCTTTTCAGTTGACAATTTACACAATTTCAAATATGATTTAGATCACTATAAGGGCAACCAATAGAGGCATTCCGTTCCTCAGCTCTATGGTGCTCAATGGTGCATTTTATCACCATGGTACACCAATACTTTTTAAATGGTGCTCCTATCTATTTGAATAATTCCAGATCAGCCTAAGTAAATAGAGATAAATGATTATTTACCTTACTACATCATCTGAGGAGCTTAAATTTTTCGCCACACTGGCCAACAGGCTTTCACGGAAGTTAAAATGCGGAGCTGTATCCAATAAAGCACACATGCATCGAACAGCCACGGGATAAAACTGGGGTTGCTTCTCCAATGATATCAATTTCTGTAGATACGTCTGAAAATGCACCAAAGAAGAAAATAAATCCAACTCCAGCAATTACTTTGGAAGCTATCGTGAGTACCAAAATTCAAACATATGCAAAACGGTACTTAGAAAGAAAGGAACCATTTAGCTTAGTTCATGATCAGAGAATTATTGATTTCTTTCACTAGATACGAATGATATGAAAGGAGATGCTGACCTTGTAACAGCGAAGAAGTGTGTACTCATAATATCTAGTCTTCTTCACTTCTTTTGAAACTTCTACTGCTAGCTCCTTTTCTGTCAGCTGCCTAATCCGATAACTGCAGTGCGCATATAGTGACACGCATAAGTAACTTGGGAAGGAACAAATCAAGCTAGGTAACAATAAGATTCAACTGTAGTTACCTTGGAATAATGTCCTTAAACACAGCAAGCAAGGACATCAGACCAAGTTTAACAACTTTTTGGTCTTTGTCATTGCTTATGCTTAACATATCATTCAGAGATCTAATATTTGACTCAGGATTTTCAAGCATAGCCATCCCCAATTCAGCAAGTTGGGCTTTCTTTTTTTCAAATAATTCCTCAGCTGAAAGTTCCTCCTTCACTTCTTCCTGTCATGCATAGTAAAAGGCATGCGAGAGAAAAAAACACTTTACATTAGAAAATGTTGTAATTATAGGCAAATCAGTTATAGAACACTGCCAGTCAAAAACATATGTAGTTTGTTCATATCAACCCAGTATTCAATAAACTCGTCAAGGTAATTCTTTTGGTTCAAAATTCTCCTTTTATTCTAACCTGAGGCATTGTTATATCAACATCAGTGAATTAATTAGCCGTTCAATTGGGTATCATTTTAGATATCTTGCTTAAAGTGATGCCTAAGTGATGACAAATTCATTTACATCCATGATCCATGATATAAATATGGGAAGTAACCTTACTCTAATGAAGAAGCCAAAGGCTTGGTACATTTATTCTATCGACATGCTGAATGAATAGCTAGAAAGGATATTTCAAAAATGGAATTTCGACTGGGGCAAGCAAGAAAAAGGAACCGAAGTGGTACCAGCACATCCGAGTGTACTTTTCCCTCTGGAACCTCAGTTTGAGATTGTGTCTTTTTCACTTTATCACCTCCCTTTTTGTTTTTAGACTTGCCCACCGGTTCATCTGTTTTAATACTCTGCTTGACAACTACACCATTCTCTTGAGCTCTAGACTTCACGCTGCCAGTATTTTCTTCAAACCTTGCTTTCTTTGCTGCATGTCATAACATAAATGTAATATAATTATGTAAGTATATTAACACTACAAACCATGTAAAACTGAAAAAACATCCTATTCTTCAGAATTCAGATGCCAATGTAAAAAGTCATTTGCAAGTGATAACATGTTTAGTAAGTTTCAGCAAAGTTTTGCAGACACAGATGCAATTTCCAGTACATTTTTGTTTTCCACAGGGTTGAAAGTTTTTGTTACAACCATGGTACCAGAAACTCACCATACTTGACAGTTATAATTAGTCAGCAGCATTGCGCATCTAGTGCGATCATGAATGGGTTTATACCTCTATTGTAGTCAGCAGCATTGCGCATCTAGTGTCATCACGAACAGGTTTATACCTTTATTGTAGACAAGCTCCCCTTGCAGGGTCTTGATGGGTAGCGCGTCAACGGGGTCCACCTCCAAATCGTCATCCTCCTCTTGGGGCCTCCTTGAGGCGTCCGTGGCCTTCCTCTTGTTGCGCTCTTCGTAGAGGCGCTCGACCTCGGCCTCGTCCTGGCCGGCGGTCCTCTTTACGTACCTTCAAAGAAGAAAACCGGAATCCCACGCTCAAGCAGCAGCAATGTGAGGAAAGTGGAAGGCGTAGCGCAGCGCGGCCGTAAGCCGTAAGCCTAGCGGCACCAACCTGTCGATGGACTTCTGGTCGAATGTGTGGAATCTGTTGCGGCGGTAGAAGTCGATGTCTTCGTCGGAGACGTAGACCTCGTCGTCATCGACATCAGGAGGCAGCTCGGGCGGGAGGATGACCTTGTTCTTCTCCTTCTTCTTGGCGCCGCTCCTCTTCCCCATCGCGGACGCACACGCGAGCCCCCGGTCGGTGCTCCCCGGCTTGCGGTGCGGCGGCAGAGGAGAGGCGTGGTGGGTGGGCGGTGTCCGGGTTTAGTTAGGGTTTCTGCCCCTCGGTCCGCAGCAGAGAGATGGCGGCGGGGGAAGAGAGAGGGGGTTGGGTAGGGAGGAAGAAGAAGACACCGCGGGCTTTGGCTTCTCGGTTTTATGTCGACAAATGGGCCCGCACATTCGTTTCTCTGAATTTTTTTTATATTTTTTTTTCACTATTTTGCAAAAATAAATGGTCCGCGCAGAAATTTTGCAAAAATAAATGGTCCGCCAGAAATTTTGCAAAACTATACATCTGCCGTCGTGATCCACGGCGGCAGGGACATACCGCCGTGCGGCACGGCGGTAGGGGTCGTGGCCCACGGCCAGACGTGGGCCCGTAGCGTGCGACGGACATACCGCCGTAACCAACGGCGGTAGGGACATACCGCCGTAGGCTGCGGCGGCAGGTCCTAGCGCCGTGGGCCACGGCGGCAGCAGGCCTGGTACCGCCGTGCCCCACGGCGCTAGGAACTGCTGCCTATATAACACCGAAATTCAGCCGAAAATGTCATAATAATTTGAAAAAAAGAAAGAGGGGGAAGAGGAGAAGGGAGTGAGGAGGAGGTGGTGACGGTGCGAAGCTCTGCCGGTTTTTCGTCTCGTTAGAGGTAATACTCTGGTACTTAATAGTTTGAACTGTGATAATAGTAAAAATATAGTTTTAGTGTAGATCTGCTTAGTAAAAATATAGTTTTAGTGTAGACCTGCATAGTAAAATTATAGTTTTAGTGTAGATGGATTAGTAAAATTATAGTTTTAGTGTAGCTCTGAGTAGATATATTTTGTAGTTGCAGATCCACTTGTTAATAGCGGTTTTTTTTCATGTTGTCAGACATGTCGGATGCAGTCAGTGTCAAGTTGTATTTCGGTAATGGGCAGATTAGATATGGTGAACATGGAGTTGACTTGTCAGAATTTAATTCGGTTGACCATGTAATTAGAAGAGCAGCCGAAAGAACTTGAGGGTCCATTACCAACTTTTTTATAGGGCATTCCATGTAGATGCAGAGCAACATGACTTGTCCATTATGGCTCTAATCAACAGGAGTGAGTCAGTATATTGGGAGCTTATGCCACTTCAAGACACTGAACATTGGAGGAGTTATATCAAAACAGCATGTGAAATTGGTTTGCCTGTGATGTTGTTTATCCAAATTGTTCATAAGGCTGGGTCTAGTAGTCAAGTGCATGAGGAGGGTAGTGCTGCTCACCAGGGTGAGGCTGAACTACAAGCAGGAGATGGTCCTGCAACTGAGCCACAAGAAGGAGATGGTGCTTCCACTAAGGCAGAAGAAGGAGATGGTGACACACCCTTTGAGGCCCGTGGTGAAATTGACGAGGGGGAAATTAATGAAGAAGTACTCAGGAAGTACGAAATGGAGGCTGATGAGGATGAACATGGGTTGGAAGAGGACTCCTCAGATGATGAGGATGACCCGCTAGTTCCAAGGGACTGGAACAGTTACAATTTCTCACAGCTATCTGTCAATCCTGGTGAGAATGTGTCCTGGGAGTATAGAGACAATCAGGTTTCTGTTGGCGCCATGTATAAGAGTGCAGTAGAGGTGAAGGATGCAGTGAAGAGGTGGGCCACCCTTACTCTGCAGAGAGAGTTCAGGGTAGTGAAGAGTTCTCCACACATATATGATGTACAATGTGTGAAGGCCAACTGTCCTTTTCGAGTGTATACTTCCAAGGGCAAGTGGAAAAATTACTGGGAGATCAGATCTGTTGTAGATCACATTTGTGTACTTGAGCAGCTAGATGCGAGCCATCGTAATTTGTCAGCCGATTTTGTAGCCAGCCAGATGTTTGCTAAGATTGTGGAAAATCCTACTTATGAGCCCAAGTCCATTATCTTGGTAATTGAGGAGAAATTTAGGTACCAGATAAGTTATGGTAAGGCATACATAGCGAAGAAGAAGGTATTAGAGATGAGGTGGGGTACTTACGAAGCATCCTACGACAATCTACCTCGATTGCTGAACACAATTGCCACGCTCAATCCTGGTAGTTATTACGATATCAAGACTTATAATCTTGTATCAAGACCAGGGAAGCAAGTCTTGCAGCGGGCATTCTTAGCATTGGGTCCAACTACTGCTGCATTCAAACAGTGTCGACCAATCATTTGCATAGATGGCACATTCCTAACAGGAAAATACAAGGACACAATCCTTATAGCTGTGGCTGCAGATGGCAACAATCAGTTGTTGTCATTGGCAATTGCTTTTGCAGAGAGAGAGAATGGTGACAGTTGGTATTGGTTTCTGAAGAGATTGAAGCAGATGTTCGTGGGAGATGTGTCAGACGTGTGTGATACACGATAGACAAAGGTATTTTGCAGGCCATTAATGACATCAAAGAAGGTAGCCAAGAACGTCACAGAGCACCACAATGGCCAGATGTGCATAGCAGGTGGTGCATGAGGCATATGGCAGCAAACTTTCATAGCCAGTTCAAGAACAAAGAACTTACACAATTGTTCAAGCGCTTATGATCGACCAATCAGGAGAAAAAATTCTACGAGCTATGCCAAAAATTAGATGATCTGACGAAGAAAGCATCAGAAGAGATAGCTAAGAAGCCAATAAGTACTGAACCCGGGGACGAGCCAGTTTCTCTGGAGGACGTGGGGCTAGATGCTCCAAATGTCAGAAGGAGAAGGGGACGTGCTGTAAAGACCTTCAGCCAGTGGATTCAGAATGAGCCTAAGGAGAAATGGTGTCTCCTGTTTGATAAGGGAGGTGTGAGGCATGGGATAATGACAACAAATTTTGCTGAGGTCTACAACGCGGTTTTGCGTGGTGCCAGAGCTCTCCCTCTTGTTGGTATCAGTGAGTTCTTCTTGTACCGCACAATGAAGTACTTTCTTGAGCGTGCTACTGCAGCACATGCAGCTATGCAGGACTGTCAGAAGGTGTATTCAACATGGATGACCGAGTGCTTGACCACAAAATAGAAGGCTGCTCTTGCTCACAGAGCTTACCCACAACCTCTACGTCGTGATCCCGGCCAGGAAGTTCAGTGGAAATATCAGATAAATTGCCAGTTCAAATCACAAAAAGCGAATGGTGAAATAACAATACAACAAACAGTTATTGGGAATCAGACATGCTCATGCTCTTGCCAGAAGCCACTGCTGCTACACTACCCCTGCTCACAAGCGATCGCTGCATGCCTTGCAACAAATAATAACCATTGGGGTCGCTACGTGCCTAAATACTTTCTCAAGCAAACCATTCTAGACACTTGGAACCACACTATTGAGGGTTACCTGCATCTTGGAACTTTCACTGAAGACCCCAAAGACAGTGCGTTGTACATACCAAATCCAGATCCAACCATTTGCCATGGTGTCGGTCGACACAAGAAGAAGAGGATTAGGAACAACATGGATGAGGCTGAAGCTGGACCTCCGGTGCAGATATGCTCTAAGTGCAACAATCCAGGACACTCCTACAAGAAATGCACCGAAACATCTTACTTTTCCACTGCCACTTCTCCAGCACCTTCAGCTAGTGCACGTGGACGTCGTTCCCGTCGCTACAACGAAGGAATGCAGTGATCGTACTTGTTTGTGCTACCGTGTTGTAATATTTGAAATACTTATGCATGTTATCGTCTTGTAATATTTGAACCATTTCATTTGGCAAGGTCTTGTAATATTTGAACTTATGCATGTTATCGTGTTGTAATAATTGAACTACCTTTTCATTTGCTTGTTGTTTTCTTCTTGCCGTCAAATTTATTATCATATGCTGTTATGTGTTGTTCTCTATTTTCAAATGAAACATGTAATGAATTATCATATTTCTCATCTTTTTTGTAGGCTTTCAATGGCTTCCTCGGGTCCTGAGTTGGACTTGGAGTTGCTCACTAGTACGAAGGACAAGGTTGCGGTGCCAAAGGGGATCCACACTCCTATGTGCTACTGCGGTGACAACTGTAAGCTTGTCAAGTGCAACGTTTTCGGGTACTGCTACGGGATGAGGTTCTTCATGTGCGTGAACTACGAGCATGACCCCCTCCCACCATGTCGCAATGTTAGACCAAAAGTAAGAACAAACTGCATTACTAAATAAATAATATGTCATTGCTATTTTATTATGTGCTAACTTGTCTTTGAAAAAAGACTCCACCTCCTCTCTGTGATTTTATGCAGTGGCTAGATTGTGAGCAATCCCAACAAGACAAGCGTTACGTCGAGGCGATGGGTTGTTCAGCACGTGAGAGGTGACAAAGGATGGTTGAGGCAGAAAAACAAGAAGAAAAACGTAAGGAGCAGCAGGAGGAAATTCGCATTCGCCGGGAGATCAAAGAACGTGAAGCGGCCGCGGCCTGTGAAGCAGATAGAGAGAGGAAGAGGGAGAGAGCTCGCCGGGCTAAGGAAGCTGGGCCGGATGCTATGAGGAAGGGGAAATACCCCCGTTGTACCCAGTAGACGTAGAGTACTAGACGTCGAGTGCTACTGTATCCATAAAAATTATGATTTCATTTCATCATTCTCTAGAGTCAGGTTGTATCTTTAAGAACTTGATTTCAGATGCATTTCAGATGCAAACAGTAAAACTCGTACTAGGGTGTGTTTTCTGTGAGTCACTGCACCAAACAGTGAACACATAGGGTGTGTTTTCTGTGAGTCACTGCACCAAACAGTGTACCTGGTACTAGGGTGTGTTTCCTCCGAGTCACTGCCCATTTTTCTTGCCCCGGATCGAATAGCACACCGTCCAGTCTGCTTTATTGCCTACATATATGTGAGCACTCTTCTCCAGTGTCACTTCACAACACAACAAGCACCAATGAGTTCCTGGACTGGGGATGAAGATGACTCCCTCGGTCCAGCACTGTGGAGCCAGCAAGATCCAGAGTTCAACAATAATTTTCCAGTCTTAGATAAGAGAGATTTCAAATCCATGCGTGATGTTAGAAAGTACACACCAAATCAAACGGTGAACTGACCAAGGTGTGCACATGGTGAGTTCTGTGTGATGCAGGTTTACCAGGGATGGGACAACTCTGGTCGACGCTTCTGGCATTGCTCACGAGCATGGGTAAGCAAAACTCCTTGACCTCTGTCCTTCATCATTTTATGATTTACTAATGTAATCACGGTTTCTGCAGTACTCTGAACAACCAGATAACTGCGGTTTCATGCAATGGGTGGATCCCCCAGCTATTGACCCGTATCAACAGTACATCAACTACCTCGAGGATGCTGTCATCTTCAACCTGAGGCAAGAACTCGCGTCGGCATTGGCTTCTCCAGATCCGACATCTACCAACGACGACGACGAACCGGTGACCGGACCAATGGTGGTGAAGACGAACACCGGGTGTGAGGACGAGTTCTGCTATTGTCCGTGCCACGAGAAGAAGGACAACACTCCACCAGCAACTCCACCCCCGCCACCGTCTGATCCAACTCCACCCCCGTCGGGGTACTACATGCCCTCCCAGCACTCCGGCGGGTCTATGATGTCCGGGTTCTCCGGGTACTATTCGTACAACTAGATTACAAATGTTGTAATCGTTTATCTAAATTCCCTAAGGCACGTTAGGACTAGCAGCGGCACAAAGTTAGGGTACTTGTGTCGTACGTGCCATTACTTGTTTCTGTAATTCGTCGTTAAGTATTAATGGGTCGTCGTTAAGTATCAATGCTTCAAAAATTGAAATTTACAAAAAAAAATCCTACCGCCGTAGGGCACGGCGGTAGGTCCATACTTACCGCCGTGGCCTACGGCGCTACCAGGAGGCCACGCTGCCGCCTGGCGCTAGGCTCCTACCGCCGTGCCGCACGGCGGTAGGCCCCTAACGTCGTGGCCCACGGCGGTATGTGCCCTTGCCAGTGGGCCACGGCTCCTGCCGCCGTGCCGCACGGCGGTATGGGCCACGGCGGCAGATGTATAGTTTTGCAAAATTTCTGACGGACCATATATTTTTGCAAAATAGAAAAAAAAAATATTAAAAAAAAATCCGTTTCTCTCAGCCTGCTGGGTGGGTGGTAACCAGGCCTGTGGGCTTAATGTCGTCGCGTTTTTACCAGAGGCTCTTTTTTTTTGAAATAAGTCCTTCTCACGTCCCTCATCTATTGTCGAAGTCTGATTTTGGTCCCTCATCCGCAAAACTGGGTATCTGAGGTCCCTCAACTATCAAATCTGTTTAGTTTTGGTCCCTTGACTGTTTTGAAGGCGGTTTTCGCATGATTTGACCGCAACCAGATATATGAGATCCCTCAACTATCAAATCTATTTATTTTAGGTCCCTCAGCTGTTTTAGAGGGTGGTTTTCGCATAATGTGATGATGAGTCCTACATGCGAGGTACATGTGATGGTGGGTCCCACGTGTCATGTGGCTTCCTTCTTTCTCTCTCCTCTTGCTCTACCACACGAGCCGCTCTGCCACACGAGCCCGTCGTGCTGTATCGCTCTGCATGCTCCATCACAAGAACCCGCCGCAGTTTCGCTCGTCTTTCTCCACCGCACGAGCTCGTCGCCGTTGGAATCGACGACCCTAGAGCTCCGTCGTTCTGGATAGGGATGAGGAGATAGAGAGAAAGAAGTGTTAGAGAGAGGGAAGGAAGAATGAGAAAGGGGAGAAGATAGCCACGTGACATGGGTCCCACCTCCACATGTACCTGGCATGTTGACATAGCGTCACGTCATGCGAATATCACCCTCCAAAACAGCTAGAGGAAAAAATAAATAGATTTGATAGTTGAGGGACCAAAAATAAACTTTTTTGATAGTTGAGGGACCTTATATACCAAGTTGCGGCAACGTCATGCGAAAATCACCCTCCAAAACAGCCGAGGGATAAAAAATAACCAGATTTGATAGTTGAGGGACCCCAAATATCCGGTTTTGCAGATGAAGGACGAAAATTAGACTTCGGTAAGAGATGAAGGACGTCAAAAGGAGTTTTTCCTTTTTTTGTTTGTTTGTTTGGTCCAGAAGAACAAGCAAGCAGCGAGCGTCGTTGTTAAGAATTCCGTTGTTAAGGAGTGTTTCTGGGCTTCAGGTTCAGCCCAAGAACTGTTGCAGTCAGCTGGGGAAAAGCTCTTGTCCAGCTCCAGCTCCAGCTCCTTGATCACCAACGGAACTGGAACTGGAACTGGGCATGGACATGGATACTTGGACTCATCAGCCATTGCGATTTGAGACTTTCCAGGTGTTGGAGCCGTACTCCCTTGAACTTACTCGTACAATAATTCGCCTTATTCCTCCACAGAGGTTCTCTTCTTTCTAGTTTTTATAATTTCATTCATCATGCCGAGGTATCTGGTGCCGGTGAACATTGGAGCAGGACTCAACCAAGTCACCGCAGCTCGTATGCAACTCGATCGCTCCTCAAACACATTACACATGCATATATACGCACACGTAGAATAGAATCGTCGGCAAAACCAACAATTCTCTCATATCCGCAGTACAAACCGCAGCGGAAGCTGATCAAGAAGGGAGACGGAAAAGCAGTTGACGGGAACAAGAAGAATAAGCAATGGCGGAAGACAAGAAGCCCGCAGCTCCAGCAGCAGCTCGTCAGAACCAGAGGAGGTTCCGGCCTGTGCCCGTCAAGCAGCAGCAGTCGGCCGTCGTCAGACAGGTGCCAGGATATACAATCCAAGGTTCATCACGCGCAGCCTCCATCAGGTGTGGTCAGTTTTCAAACACAAAGCGTCTTAAAGTTCTGATCACTTCCTTCTCGGAAGTGCATAAACCATCTTTCCTTGCACTTTTGTCTTGTGATAGATTTTTGTACATTTTAAAAGCACAACAGATATGCCTACTATCTATAGATGCCTGCCTTTTACACATTTTAGTAGCACGACAGAGATATTGATATTTAGCCAACACAGTTCAATAGCAATAGCAACAAGCCAACAACACGGATGTGGCAAACAACGGATCTATACATCTCAAGAGCAAGTTCCAGCCTGCAAGAGTTTGCTAGACAAGCTTGCTATGCTATACAGGAGTTAGTTTCAGAAAAGAAAAAAAAAACATGCATTGTAACATTAGACCAGAACGGTCGAATCCTCCCAAAAATCATGGAGCTCAAGCTTCTTCCTTCGGTCACAAGGACAGCATCCGATGGATACAGAAGGTGCAATGACTACACAATATGAAGATGCCACTGGTATATGTAACGGCGTCGTCCACTTGACCACCTCTGGATTTAGCAAACTGCGTGAAACGATTTTGGTCAAGTGAGACAAGAGAGACAGCCGGGAACTTTCTCAAGCCATCAAATTAGTAATATCGTTCCTATTCTTCTCCACCCTTTGATCATAGTAATATTGGAATAAGACTTCCACAGCATAGCTAGATCAGGGTTTTTTTTACTGCGAACCGGCCGGTTACCAGATTCGAAAAAACCGGACCGGTAAACCGCAGAAACCGGTTGGTTAACCGAGATCACCAGTTTTGCTGTGTCGGTTTCACCGGTTAACCGGCTGGTTTTTATTACCGGACCGGCACGGTAAGAGCGTTAACCGTGGTTACCGGCCGGTTTCTGGCGGTAAATTTAACCCTGAGCTAGATATCTGTAGTTAATTAATCCTAGGAGTGATTCAACAGGTCCAGAGATTAAAACTTCTTTCCATGCATCAATAATCCTAAACTACAATTTTATTAAGAAAATGCAGGGCAATAGTGTTTTTTATTTAAAATCTTAATATGAACATTTCACACCCAATTTGATGTTACCCTTTCTAGGTTCTTTATAGGGAATTGAACAAAATTAGAAAAATTCTTGAAAGAACCATTTTGTTAGACTAACAATGAACAAGGACACAACAGCCAGAACTGTGTCAAAGCAGCATCAAACATATCTTTCATTGGCAACATAATTTACAGTTTGGTTATATACCTTTTCGTTGTTGTATACAGCCATGCTCCGGGGGCATAACGGTCAATGGTCATGTCGTGGTTGAACCAAGTTGCTGAGGAACACTTTTTCCCTTCAATCTCACAAAAACTCCCCATAAGTAGATCTCACCATCTATCCCTGTTACCATGATAGAAATTAGAATCTCACTGAATATACGTGGTACATTCGATATCTTTTCATGACACTCAAACGTATTTGTTTCTAGGTTTGCAATGCCAATAAGTTGGAGATGAACCATTATATATATATTGAGAAAGCAATACAGGTTGGTTGCTTTCTTGTATGAAAGGGAACAGACAGTAGAATCACTTACATTGAGAATCATACGGAAGCACTTCTGACGAAAATATCAACAACTTTATGCCATCAATATGTGTCCTTAGAACAAAATTATTGGATGCTTCAAAAAGATAAGAGTGTTTCTTTTCATGCCTAAAAACAAAGGAACAAACAGAATAAAATTGAATGTATGAAAGCATGGCTACCGACTTAATATGTTTTAGCACATATCTTTAGAGAGCATAGTAGTAGTTATACTTGTAGTAAAATATGTATGAAGAAATGTTGGTATGAGAACCAGTCCAACAGAAACCTACCCATCAGGTTCATCAGGAAAGAAGATCAAGCCTATGTCTTCGTAAACTGGACGACTAGCCTCAAAAGACTTTGGCCAGTCATTCATTCGAGGTAATAACTCTAACTCTAGATTGCTGGGTATCATCTTCACAATATCATAAGCTTTGGACGAAACTTTTGATGGATGGTGAGCTTTGAATCTACCAAGGTTAAGCTTTGTGCCAGCATCAGAGACATAAAAACATCCCCTAAAGAGCAGAAGAGAGTTAAAGAGCATCAGTCCAACAATGCAACATTGTTAGAATTTATTACAAGTTAAGAATACAGCATCAGAAAAACAGATAACAGCAATTGCATCCATATCATTAGGGAACCATGTCTTGTTAGTTAGTTACTGCAGTTAGAAAAACTTTCATAATAAAGGTAAATATTGTTGCAATGAAGTTATTGCAAACCAGGGTGTACAACTCACGTCCAACAAACTGCAGGTGGTGGACGTCTTGTGTACTCCATACTTAAATCAATGGAGAGTATCACATCTCTACTCTGGTTCAGACTCTCTGTTTCAAATTTCCTTCCAGCATCACCACCTATTAGTACATTGAAAAATGAGCACAATGATGATAACTTGATTAGTGCACATAAATCCTCAGATTGCATCAGAACTAAAATCTAAATACAGCACATAACTAAATTTATATCGAAATTAAGACCTTTTCAAATGTCATGATACTGGAGGATGGGAACTAACTGCTGAGCTAATCCTTACAGAGCTGCAATATTTAAGAACAAGATAAAATATGCTTATATAGTTACATACCTGAAGCAGATAATGCCCCCTTTTCCCTAGGCTCATCATCAATCTCGGAGTTAATTTCTCCTTTATCTGCATTCGCTATCTTCATTTTTCTAGCATTGGCTTCAAACAGAGAGTCAACTATAACTGTAACTGGTTCAGTTGTTCTACATCTGTTAATTATAGGAATGGAACCACCAGATCTAGTATCCCGCTTCATGTTTATGCCATCAATCTTTGCCTGATCATGACTTGCAGCAGCAGATTGTTTCATGGCACGCACTTGTGTTTCAGTCCTATTGGGGAATGCACACTTCATATTTGACAGCTGTTTCACATGTGGAGGGGATGTAGGACGAACTTGACTATGGAACATGGCAAAATCTGGCCTGCCCTCAATCTTTGCTTGATCACGACTTGCAGCAGCACAACGTTTCAGGGCTTGGACTTGCATGTCACTCCTACTGGGGGATATTGACTTCATATTGGATGGCTGCTTCATGCTTGGAGGAGATGCAGGATGGACCAGCCTTTGCCGCTTAGCAAAATATGACCTATCCTCAATTTTAGTTTGATCATGACTTGCAGCAGCATAATGTTTCAGGGCCTGCACTTGTGTATCACTCCTGCTGGGGGATATGCACTTCAAATTGGGCATGTGTTTTGGAGGAGATGATGTATGAGCCTTACTTGGGCGCACAGCAAATCTTGACTTGACATTTGGTGGCCTCTCTCTATTCAATAATGCAATTTCTTCAGAAGAAATGAATTTTACTTTAGCATTTCCAAATTTATTTGAAGATCTGGCATTAATTTGATCTGCCGCATTGCTGTGACTGAGGTTCCATGGCTTTTGGAGCTCAGTTTGCCCACCTTCATCATGACCAGAGAAGAACTTTTAGAGTAGTCAAATCAAGTTTATTAATGATAGAAAAGGTAAGATAGGTGATCAAGAATAGTGAAAAATACCTCGACCAGGATTTGGGCCCTGGCATCCAGCACAATACCATTCACTTGGAGTCACATATGTTAACGTCTTCATACAATAACTTCAAATGGAAAACAACAAAACTTTCAGAGAGCTAAATAAAAGCTTTCGATATTAATTAGATATAACAAATTTATTACCAGAGTATATTAAAGGAAATAACATATTATGGAGTAGCTAAGAAAGTTTCAAGCCTAATTCAAATACAATTTTGCATTTGCTATCTATCCAGAAGTCATACTGGTTTCCTATCACCACAGATATTCAGATATCATCTACTTCTCCTGCTGGTTGCTGCTCTCAAGGCATCATTACATAGAAATGGGTCAAACAACTAACCGGCATAAATACATGCCTATTCAGGGCAGATGATCAGATGTATATGTATATTTTCAAGAGCCTAGCATGTGAAAAATGAAGGGGGGGGGGGGGGGGGACTATACAGGGCATCACAATAAAGGAGTACCAGTGTTCAGAAACATTGCACCCAGCGCAGTTTACAATCAGATGAGGTCTGCTACCATTGCCACATGTCCCACACACCACAGCATCCTGCATCAATGGAAAAATAGTCAAATGTCAAAGATAGATTATCGTGTTCATCTAATACTTTCACATAGATCTTTGGGAAATAGCCCTAACAGAGGAAGAAATATACTTAAAAGAAATAGCCCCAAGCTTTGAGCCTCTGATATCCCTGTCCTAAAAATTTACCTAAAAGTTTCCTAACAGAGAGCACGAGCTTGCAATTACTGGCCATTAACAGGATGGAACATTCAAGAACAAAAACCTAAGCACTGAATTACTGAACAGGTGAAGACAATAATCAAGCTAAGATTACAGAAACCAAAAAAAAAATCCTAATATTAAACCACCCCTGACCCCATTGACTTCATGATTCTCGGACAAGAATTGGACCAACGATAACAAAAATGCCGGTGAGATTAATTCGAAAGCCGCTTCAAATTACCGAGCATTAACAGGATGAAACAATCAACAATACAGAACAAGAATTAGACCAGACGTACGACGGACAACCAGTAATAATCCCGTAAAGAAAGGGGGAAAGAACCCTAAAAGAAACGAAAAAAGGAACCAAATCATTCCGTCGCCAAGAAAGCGTGAAGGGCGCGGAAAAGTAGTGGGTTTTGAGACCTTGCGAGCCCCAAAAATGCTGGGACCGAATCCAAGAAGACGAGTTCGTTTTCGCGTCGCCGCAGATTCGGCTGAGCAAGAACGCAAAAGGCGCGGCCTTCCAAACCCCTACCGTAACCACACAACGATCACTGGAGAGAGAGGGGGAGGGGGGCAAGAAGCGCAGCCGCAACTAAAGGACATGCTCGAACCAACGCGAAGAACGTCAAGAGGGCGGAATCCAGTCGGAATAACAAGCAATTCCCCACCAGGATCGCAAAAGATTCAACCTGCTGACACCACGCAACTCAAGAGGAAGGAAGAGCATTTTTTTTCTTCCCGGAAAAAAAGAAGAATCAAAGAACCGAGGGGGGAGAGAAGCACTCGTCGACCAAGAAACAAACAAGGGCTGCGGGAAACGAAGGCGAAGCGGGAGAGCAAGCAGCTCCTCACCATTGCGCCGTCGCGCCGCCGCGGTGCGTGTCCAAGGCCAGGCGAGACGAGATGCCGTGATTAGAGGAGGTGAGAGGGGATTGGTGATTAGTAGGTCGGGGGGAGAGAGGAGCCGAAGCCGGGGAGCAATGGGGTTTTCCTCTGTTTTCCGTTGCCAAGCGAGCAGAGCAAGAGACGGGACGCGGGTCAAATGATTTTCCATGCCCAGCAATTACTGTAGGATCGTGAAAGGTCCAGACTGCCCTCCGCTGAGATATGCATTCACATTTCACTTGCCCAGCGTGTTCCTTCTGTAGGCGACAGAATTCCAGATGAGTCTTCCAGAAAAATAATTCATTTTCTTAAAAGATAATTAAAAAAACAAAAAGGGGTGAAGATTTACTCACGCTTGAATTCCACCACGTGATTTTTGGTTGACTCAAACATAACATATGTAATCAATTGCATTGTAAATCGAATCACTTACGAGTGTGTTTAGTTCACTGAAATTTTGGGATCAAAATTTTAGGACCCCCTTTCAAAGTCTATTAGAGGTAGTAAACATAGACTAATTATAAAACTAATTATATGAATGGACGAGAACTTCCGAGACGAATCCATTAAGTCTAATTAATCCGTCATTAGAGATTGTTTACTGTAGCACGACATTGTCTAATCATGACATAATTAGGCTCGTTAGATTCGTCTCGAAAATTAAGGTAGAGGTTGTGAAATAGATTTTGTCATTAATCCACATTTAATACTCCTAATTAGTGTCCGAAGTTTGATGTGATGGGTAGTTGGTGAAATTTTAGGGAAGTAAACACCCCCTAAATAATATTTACACAAGCTTGTTACTCCTCAACATAATCAGAAACAACACGCGTACTGATTACGTTACTACAATGCAACTGAACAAATATGATAATTATATATTTCATCACTATAGATATCCAGATGGGTCAGACACGACATGCGGCACGATGCACGACACTAAAAACATGACACTAACACGATGTCGTAGCGTCAGTGCCGACACGACACGATAGTTGGGGGGGGGGCGTGTCTAGGCCGCGATCTTGTCACGCACGAAAAGAGGGTGGCTCATCTAATAAACACGACTAATTTCGTTCTACTGTACTGTGAGCCTGCTAGCCGGTGGCAGCCCAACAACAGTCCGCTTAGCTCAGCCATGTGAATTGGCTTTTAGTCTAATGGTAGGACGGTCAAGTGGGACCCCACTAGGGTTCAAATCCTGGTGTTCGCACCTTTTCCTCTGATTTTCTCAGGATTACCGGCGTAATGTGTTAAGTGGTAAGCGGCGTTCCCGTCGACAACAAGACGCCAATGGTGACTTCGAGAATCTTCAGATCTGCTGGGTGCTCAGTCCATCGGAGGTGCTCACAGAGGTAGGGTTTGCGTACGTGTGTTCATAGGGATGAGTGTGCGTGCGTGTTGTGAGCGTCTGCGTTGTACTGTGTAATTCTAAAAAAAATTATAAGTCGCGATGACGGGCTCCCACAACCCTAGCACCCTCACCTCCTCCTTCCGCTGCCGCCCGCTTCTTGTCTCTCCTCCGTACCTTCGCTTGCCTCGTCGCTCCTCTGACCGCCTCCGTCTTCTCCGACTGGAGGTTCTCTGCCGCCGCGGTCAATGGCCGACAGCTCGGGACACTTCTCCAACACCTCCACCCGTCTCGTCGTCTCCTTCGCGCCTCCGGCCGCCTCCTCCCTCTTCTCCAACCGGCAGTTCTCCGCCGTCGCCACCGATGGCCGGCAGCTCGAGCCACTTCTCCCTTCCGGTGTTTCTCCCCCCTCGTCGTCGCCAAAGCAGGACATCCGGATTAAACGGCCCCTCCCTGCGAGGAAGGCGACGACGGGACTTCTCCGGCCAGCCCGTGCCTCCCCCGCCCTTCAGCTCGCACAGCGGTGTTGCCGTAGTGTGACGGCCGGCGCTGGCCTATAGATCCAGGATGCCTAGGCCCGGATCAGGCGCCTCCGGTGTCGGATCTGCCCGGCGCGGCGCGGCGGCCGAACTCAGGACAGCACACCCTGGGTCTTCGGTCTCCCCCGGCGGCCCCGTCGTCCTCCTCCTCCCCTCTTGGCCCTCCATCTCTTCCCCGTGCTCCGTGCGTAGTTCGGCGAGCAATCCCTACCCCTGTCGCCGGCGAGCTCCGTCCCCGCCCGCCACACACTAGATCCGGCATCCCTTGACGTGGGTTTGTGCGCGCGTGGTGTGCGGCGGTCTTCCTCCGCTCGGCCGCCTATGGTGCGGTGACGCGGAGGCATGCTCAGCAGGCGGCAGTGCGGAGGTCGGCTCCTCGGCGTGTGCGGTCTCCCATGGGGGCGACGTACGGGGGACTGGCTTCCCGGCGGACGGCAACGCAGAGGCTGACTCCCCTACGTGGCTACATGGATGAGTTGCCGGCTTGTGCTGCTGTCGACACCGCCCGGCGAGTGCTCGACATCGTGGGTCTCCTGGCAGCGTGCTGCAGTCGCTGTTGTGGAGTTGTGCGGTGTTGGGTTGGGGATCCCCTCCAGCGTGCTCGTTGCTGTCTCTGAGTGGTTCTCTGCTCGGTTGGCACAATGGTTGTGCGAATCGACCTGCTCACCATCAAGGGGTATGAAGGTGCGTTCATGGTGGATGTCCCTCCTGTTGCTTCTTGTTGACGAGCGGTGTGGAGTTCTGACAGAGGCGCGTCTTGCTCATAGTCTCCGTGCAACGGAAGTGCTGCGCTCATTGCGTAGGGGTGTCTCTTCACCTCGCACGATCCGGTAACTGCAACAATTTTGCTATGGCCAAGGTTCCTGTCATGGTTGATGTGGTGGCAGCTCATCATATATGCAAGCCTCGTGTCGATGGGGCATGTTTTCGACCTGTGGTGTTGGCGGCCTCGCAGTGAAAGCGCCACGTCCGGTGCGTGGGGGTCCCTGACCTTCGCATGGCACGCCATCCTTAGCATCATCACAATCTGCGCTTCTCCTTCTTCGGTAATGCCTTTGTCTTGCTGAGCTGCTCGGGTTCGTCTGTGTTCTTTTTGGGTGGTTGCTCGGGTTCGTCTATGTTCTTTTTGGGTGGTCGCCTCCTACACCTCTGCTTCGTCGTCGCGCTCCTGTTGACGGTGTCACCAAATCTTTTGCCGGGTGTTTTCATAGTAGCCATCCCTCCCTCCTTTAAGGATTCCTCCGCTTGATGGGTGTTGGATGGCGGTAGGTGGAGGCTCGAATGCACATATATGGTGTTGTTGTCAGCTCTACGGGAGATCGGTGTGTCCAACAACGTCGTGATCAGTGTGTTCTTCCTGCTCTTAGTCCCCTCTCTGGTGTGTGGTTCCTTTTTCCTCCAAGGCTTCCTCCCCCTATTGGGTTGAGGGCGGCACCAAAGTGTGCGCAGCTACGAGGGGTGGGGGTAGCATTTTGATCTTGATGGAGTTGGCAAGTATGTCATTTTTGGTTGTAATGACTAAAGTAGTTTGCGGCTTGCTCTTTTAGCTTTGCCAGTTTTAGTTCAAGTCCGCTGTCTCATGCTTGTAATCTCAATTTTGACCGAATTGTAAACTTTAGTCGTAACTGGTCGCAGTCTTATTGAATGAAATGTTCAGGTAAACGCCGGTCACACCCCCTATTCCTTAAAAAACCCTATTTCCATAACCAAATCATAACAAACTTAATAGGCAAAGACTTCGTTGCAGCCGTCTGTTTTTTTACAGAAGTACAGCCGCACCGATCCAGTAGACCATCATTATCGTGTGTGTGGGCCCCACAACCGCTCAGGCTGACTCATTTCCTTTTCATCCCCATCTCTACGGAGTACCTACCCTACGATGAAGCGCCAGGGCGGCCGGTATCATCGCTTGATGGCGACGGAGGTGGATCCCGACGAGGGCCAGTGGCACCCGCGGCATGGCAGCCCCAGCGACGGCTCACGCGGTGGCGGCACCCACGGAGGTGGATCTCGGCAAGGCCGCCGGCGAGAGCCTGGGCGGATCCCGACGAGGGCCAGCGACACCCGCGGTGCGGCTGCCCCAGCGATAGCTCACGCGGCGGCGGCACCCGCAGAGGCAGGTCCGGCGAGGGCTTGCTGCCCTGCAGCGGCCACAGCGGGCAATGCCCTCCCGCGGATCTCCTGCGGCGACGGATTTTGGCAAGGGCGCGCGACGGCGGCTCCTCGGCAAGGCTCGTGCGGTGGTGGATCCCGGCGGGCGGTGCCCTCTGGCGGAGGCGAATCCAGGGCGCGTGCGGACCCTATCGACGAGTACCACGACCCCGACGCACATGCTGGCCTCGAGCGTGGCCACGAACCCTGCTCTGCTGGCCTCCACTCCGACCACAAACTGCTCGAGGAAATGCTTGAACGACCAACTCGAGCCCTCACGGTGAGACACACCACAATCTCTCATTCCTTTTTGCACCAGTGATGTTTGCCCGGCCCTCGCGCTGCCTCTGTTCTATTTACAGGTCACTGTCGTACCCATGTTGTGTTGCCGTTGCTGTTGTTGCCGCTACCGCTTGAGCCCTGCCCACGGACAAGGCATGACCTTGCTCCGCGCACCAGTGATTGTTTATCATTCATTGTCAATTTTGTAATTTAACCTAGACAGTTATATTATAATTATGATTTTCAGTTAGCCAATTTTTTGTTCAGTAGGCAATGGTTGTTATAAGCAATCAACTATAGTGTTACAGTCTTACATACTTGCATGAAAATGGTAGTGTTTGTCTGTCCCCTGGCAGAGGATGAAGCTGTTGCAGGTTTTTGTGCTGGGTTACAACAAGTTAATCAAAAGATATTTGTCCCAGAGGCCAAAGTAGTATCTCTAACACTCAGCATTCAGTTACTCAAAGCATGAGCATTCAGTCGCTCTATTTTTGCTGGTTGTCACACGTCACATAATTTTGATGCATGTCACATTTGATCTTTCTCCATTTATCTTGATATTGAAGGAGTTATTAATTTTCTTCACTATGTGTGAGACATGGGTACCCCTGGGTCCCCACCGACCAGACTCACGACCGTCCCCGACAAGTGGGTCCGGCCTACCAGAAGACCCGCCGACCTGTCAGTGGGCCCAACCGACCTAGTTGGCGGCCCACACGACCTCTCAAAGACCTTCCAGAAGATTCCAGATGACCTTATCCAGAACGACTTCAAGACTTGGCGTGCAAGACAAGACATCGGTGGATTTCGACCAAAGCAGATCGACGGATATGGCAAGTGTCGTAGTCAGCTAGATTTAGGTCTCCTGGTCGTGTCCGACCTGGAGTCTGGGAACCGACCTTGTCCGCTGGCCAATATAAGGCGGGCAGGGCGACCCCTTGTATCATCACGCAATCCTCAAGTAATATACACCGACAACTGGACGTAGGGTTTTACTCTCTGGAGGTCCGAATCAGTATAAACTCGCCGTGTTCTCTGTGTTCCGTGTGCTCGTGCGCAACCATCGAGTTCTTAGCCTTAGATTCCCCCTCGCCGAACAACTAAACCACAGGGATTAACACCCCGGTGGGCTGTCCAGATCTCACCATCTGACAGTTGGCGCGCCAGGTAGGGGAGGAATCCAAGGTTCTTCGTGCAACTCGATGGCTCCGACCAACGACGTCATCTTCCCGGAGAGCATGGCGGACATCCTCGCCAATCCCGTCGACATCTGCTTCGGTTCGATGCCGGCGAAATCCACCGCTCCAGCCGCCTGCCTCGTCATCGAGAGCAATGCGGTCACCTCCAACCAGCAGGTCGGTACAGATCTGCTGGCAGAAACCCACCCACCCACTCCTAGCGACCTGATCGCGGGGCTCGATCGTGTTGAAGGCATGCTCTCTGACACGATCAAGGTCTGCGAACGCGTCAAACGCCCTCGCAGGACCCCTCCATCCTCACTCAGCATGCCTCTTGGCCTGCGGAACGCAACTCACGAAGCATCTCGCTACATGAAGCGCAAGATCCAGATCGAATCTGGACCCAAGACACCAGATCGTGGAAACTGCAGGAGTCACCTCGACGACCCTTGCCCCATCCATGAGAACCCCAAACACACGACTCGCCAGTGCCGTGTGCTCAAGAAGCTTCGACGACCTCTCACCGCGGCTCATCGCCGCCAGATCAACTAAGAGCCGTCCCCGGATCGCCTCGCGTTTCAGATCGCCCGCACGACCATCTCCCCGAACTATCCGGGAGAAGCGTTCGAGACTCCAGATCGCGAGGTCTTGGTTGTCTCTGCAGATGTACCACCTCAAGACGGAGAGACAGATGAGCAGCGCATGGAGCGCGAGAACGCCAACGCTGCAAGAGCGATACTTCGTCAGCAGGAGTTAGCCGCAGCCGCCCCGGCTGCAGGTCAGCATGCAGGCAATGTCGGTCAAGGTGACGGCAATCTACCAGCAGGCAACAATGGAGCGCAAGCACGCGCGGCTCCAGCAGCTCCCCAACAACGCAACGAACCTCGTCGAAACCGCCTGCGTGCCAGAGACCTCTTGCGCAATTTCGAACAAGACGGCCACGAAGTCTACAACTCGCCTCAAGCCAACCTGGGTGCAGCACTTGCCACACTTGGTCAACTTGAAGACACCCCCGCAATACGGTGCCTTCAAGCCCACATTCGTGTCGCCACTGCTCAGGTCGAAGAAAGGGGCCCAGGGTACAGCAGATCGGCCGCAAGCTCCTACTCTAGGAGTAGGTCGGAACACCCTCGGCAACGACGTCGCTCCAACACCAATGCTCCTCTTCAGCCTGTGGTCGAAGAGGGAGGTGGAGAAAACGAAGTGGTACAGCCGGTTAATCTCGCTGCCAATGCTGCCGCTAACGCCGCAGCTAACCCTGGCGCTAATGCTGCCGCTAACACCGCAGCCAACCCTGCCGCCAACACCGCAGGCAACATCGCTAACAATGCAGCTAATGCTGCTGGCGCCCAACAAAACATCAGAGCTCAACCTCCGCCAGTACAAGCCAACCACGCTGAAGGAAGCCAGCGTCGACGGATACGAGATGAAGTGGAGATAGCACGTCGTGCTAACTATGACCGCATCAACGGGGTCCCCGATCCCCTTAACGCCAACAATCCAATCCAAGCAACGGAATTGCGGAATATGCACGACCAAGAACTCCTCCGACGTGCCCAGTACGACCAAGATAATGGTCCGCCAGACGATCTCTACATCATCCCAACGGCTTATGCCCCGTCAGCTAGTCCGGGAGCGGTCAACAACTTCCCAGCGTTCTCACGACGTCTCAGGACGATCAGATACCCTAAAGACTTCAAGCCAGGCATTGAAAAATATGATGGTCGCTCCGACCCAAGTATCTGGCTCAAGATGTACAGCATTGCGGCACGCGCCTCTGGAGGCAACGAAGACCACATAGCGGGATACTTCTCCCTTGTGATGGGAAAAGCGCCACTCCTGTGGCTCGACAACCTTCCCGCAGAGTGCATCACCTCATGGGCGACCTTGTCGCGTCTTTTCACGACCAACTACCAAGCGACCTACAACCGCCCGGGCAACACACACCACCTCGCAAGAGTACGAATGCGGCGTGATGAAACTCTCCGAGAGTACACCAACCGCTACTTCGAAAACCGCAACACTCTCGCAGGTGTTAAAGACGAAGACGTCATAGCATACTACAAGAAGGGGATAACCAACATCAAGCTCTTCGAGAAGATCCACGAAGCTGACGCACATACTATCGAGGGAGAGGAACCCAAGTCTGCTCTTGATCGTGCGAAGCGTTGACGGTAAGTCTTTCCCCTGCGCTATTTGTGAAGACGTAATTTCAAACTTGTATTTGATGACCTGGTTTCTTGGAGCAGTCGGTGGCTGATCGTGCGAAGGGCAGGGCCGACCTGCTGAGGAATGTTGCGGCGACGCATCTGCGGGTGGTCGAGCTTGAGCAGGAGCTCAAGCATGTCCGTGAGGCGGCAGCGGCGGACAAAAAGAAGCTCGAAGACGAGCTGGCTGAGGAGAGGCGCAAGACCCAGGAGGCCAATACGCAATTTAACACCGCAAGCGTTGGTAAGGCTTTTTGCTTATTGGTTTTTCACCGTTGTTGTAATGTGCTGCTGGGGGTGTGGTCTTTGGAGTACATCGGTGTGTTGTAGATTTTCACAGGCGTGAGGATGACCTCAAGAACGACCTGAAGAACACCAAAGAAAGGGTTCAAAGCTTGGAGGTAACCCTGCGAGAGGCCGATGCTGGTGCCAACGAGCTCAAGCGGGTGATGAAGGAGAAAATAGACAGTGAGTTGGTCGTAACTCAAAAGCTGACTTATGAGAAACAGGCTCGGCAGGATCTCGAGGTCAGCCTCGAGGTAGCGTTGAAGTCATTGCAAAATGACCAAGTGATCATTGCAGGGCAAGAGGTGGAGCTGAACGACCTGAAGAACGCTGCCCACTATGCTATGGACATGATAGCGTCACAGGTCGAGGGAGAGGAACCCAAGTCTGCTCTTGATCGTCTCATAGAAATACCCAAGAAGCTTCTCGACCTGCTGAGGGCGACAAGCTTGGCGGCGGCCACGGAGGCGTTAGTGCGGGTGAAGTCGCACTACCCCGAGGTTGACATGGCCAAGGTCGGGGAGAGTTCTGACACGACGAAAGACCTCAAGGCCTTGGAGCTTGAAGTGCACGATGCCGCTACGGCGGTAATGGATGCTCTTGACTATGTTGGTGACGATGGCGAAGAGTAGTCGTAGTCTCCGAGTTGTACCCCTTTTCCTTCGGTCATGTAAACATTGCTTAATAACTTGCTTCATGGCCTACATGGTGTACTTATTGTGTGTTTGCGCGAACTTGGTAGCCTTGTAGTATCTTGCTTTGTATTGTAGACCGCTAACCACTTCTCACGGAGAGGCTGGCTTACCGACCTCCACAGCTCAGCGGGGAGGCTTACGTGTGATCGGTACGCGGGAAGGAGTCTGGGACTCAGGTTTTTTAACCTTTACGACCAAGCAGGCTCGCAACAACACAAAATAGATAGTCATGAGGGACGTTGTCCTCAGGTCGATTGACCCTTAGGTTGGCTATGAGCCAAGCTCCCGAGCATGTCGAGGGGGAGGAACAGAAGAATATAACCCCCAGGTGGAGGTGGAGGTGGAGTCTATGTGTACATTTTATTACATGTTTTCTTCTTGGACATTACCCATAGACATCATGGGTTGAGACTGCCCTAATATGTTTATGATTAGGCAATAATATGTTTATGTGTAGGCAAAATTATGATGCTGATTAGGCAATAATATGTTTATGTGTAGGCAAAATATCATACTCCATTAGGCAATTTTATGTTTCAAATTTTTCATTACTCATTTTTTGATTGTCTGCCCTCATATTAGATCACCTAAAACTACCAGCAGATAGAGTTGTTTCTGGATTCAATACATATCCAGTCCCTGGCTCTCTCTCGAGGCGTCGGGACACTATCTGTTTTAATTTTGGATTTCTGATGATTTTTACTCAAGTGCATGCTTAATCCATTTTAAAACCCAGTTGCCTAAATGTTGCAAACTTATCAAGTTGCAGGTACCACTACCTGACTGAATTTTCATGTTCACCATTTTTTCCAACTTCTTATACAACTTGATGTATTTAGGCAACAGTTTGTTAGGAATTTGCCAATAATATGGTTATATATAGGCAATGACATGAGTTTAGTCATTTAGCTTTGATGTTCTGCCATGTTTCTTGCAAACTGATTTGAGCTCCTGATTTGTGCCTTGTGTAATAGTAGCCCCACATAAAACTAAATGATGCAAAGCAATTTGTATGCTCCTGTATTGTCTCAACATCTCCATATGTTTCTGTTCTGGCTTGAGTTTCCGGACAGCTCTTTTTCCCCTCTTTGTTTATTCATAAATTTTCCATTAGTTGATGATTTTTGCTTGAATTGTTGACCTCATCCACAATCAATACGATTTGTGTGACATCAATTAGTCTGCGCTGATGCTAATTGTGATGTTGGTTGCTTTTGTGATCTGAATTGTGATCGTGACTTGGGCGTTGCAATCAATGTGACAGTGTTAAGTTCTTAGAGTTGTTCATGGCTTTGTGCACATTTTTCCCAACTTATTATACAACTCGACACATTTAAGCAATAGTTTGTTAGAACTTAGGCAACAGTTTGTTAGCAATTTGCCAATAATATGGTTATAGATAGGCAATGACATAGGTTTAGGCATAAAATTCCGATACAACTGGACACCCATTCAGTTTAGTTTTGATGTTCTGCCATTTTTTTTACAAACTGGTTTGAACTCCTGGTTTGTGCCTTGTGTAATAGTAGCCCCACATAAATAAGCAATCAGTAGCAAGCATGTTGTTGTTATCAGGAATCTGAAGCTGATCATAGGATCCCAAAATAGTATTTGTTGACTCTGCTTAAGTACAAAAGGTAGAGATTTGCAGCCTCCACATCTAAGAAATCAAATTCAAACTCCGGCGGCAACAGGTTCAAGTCCATGTTGTCCGACATAGCCAGTTGTACATAGTGTCATGAAACTTAACTCAGTTTAACAGGCAAGAAAATAAAAATATGAAGGCATCTTAGTATACTAATCTAGCCAACTATGTAGTGTTCTCTTTTTTTTTGTTTCCAGCAATAACCATATCTTTTTCTCTGTACTATAACTCCATTCTCGGCTGTATTTTGCCAAACCTACAGCTGGTGGGGCTCACTGATTTTTCCACCCCCACTGGCACACCCGCCCGACCCTATTCCTCTCGGTCAACCCTCCCTCACTGCGCTCTCTCTCCCTCTCGCCGCCCGATTTCCTCCCTCCCTCCCCTCGAGCGCACGACGGAGACGGACGGCGACGCGGATCCGTCGGTGACAGTGGGTCTTTCTCCTCCCCCCTCTTCCTCTCTCTCTCTCTCTCACACACACACGTTCTCACACGTGCACCCAAGCACATTCCAATGGTGCATCTTCCAAATCCGTGCCATATTCCGACGCAGCGCTCTATCCTCGTCCGGATCCGGTGGCTGGCCACCCTCTCCTTTCTCTCCTGTGAGTAGATCAGGCGCAGGTGGGGCCCTTTCTCGCGGATCGAGGTCGGCAGCGCGGGGCTCCTTCCCCGACCCAGTGTAGGCGGCTCCCTACCTGGCGTCGCGCGGACTTACTTGAGCAGAGTAGCGGCGGGCCAGCTCCTTCCCGGCGCGGCCTCTTCTTCCCCGGCGTGCGTGCGGCAAGGCGCTCCGGTGAAGGTTTGTCCATGCTGCCCCATTGAACATGTACTCCCTTCTCCACCCTATTCAATCCTTTAGTGGTTCTCCTGCTCCCGTGCGTTGTAGACCTTGGTCATTCCTCCTGTGGATCTGGGGATGGATCCCCTTTTGTGCTGTCTGTGCCAGTTAATTAATTGAAGACTTTGGCGAGGCAATTGTGTTCATTTTCAGTATATAGCTAAGAATTAATTTTTTTATAGTTTGAATTTTCATCTTTTACTACACGTGTTTCATGTTCACCATTTTCTCCAACTTCCTATACAACTCGACACATTTAGACAACAGTTTGTTAGAATTTAGGCAATAGTTTGTTAGGAATTTGCAATAATATAGTTATAAATAGGCAATGACATTAGATTTTAGGTATAAATTACTAATTCGGATTGACACATTTTTTAAGTTTAGTTTTTGATGCTCTGCCAGTTCTTTTTTGCAAAACTGATTTTTGAAGCAATCTGGAAATCTGTATGCTTCAGTATTGTCTCAACAGCCTCGTATCAGTATGTTTTCCTGATGCTGGTTGTTTTTGTGATCCCGGAAATGTGATCGGTGACTTGGCCATTTTTCAAACAATGTGACAGTGTTAAGTTCTCAGAGTCTGTCATGGCTTCATGCACATTTTCCCCAACTTACTATACAACTCGAAGCATTTAGGCAACAATTTGTTAGAATTTAGGCAATAATTTGTTAGGGATTTGCCAATAACATGGTTATAGATAGGCAAATGCATTAGATTTTGGTATAAAATTCTGATGCAGATTGACAAAAAAAATTCAACCAATTGGTTTTGATGTTATGTCTTTTTCTGAACTGACCGAGCTTATTTTGTATTGGGTCCTAGTGTTAATAATGCAAGCAACCTGTATGCTCCATATGTCCTGTACCATTATGGGTGCAAAAAATCATGTGGCGACCAATTTTTGCCTGGAAATGAGGTATGTCTATGGTTATCTTGAAATAGTATTGTCTTGAATCTGATTGATGTCTAGTGGCTCCCTCTATTTTCATTTTATACTCAACTGACTGCTAAATCTGTTTTTCTCTAAACCTAGATGCAATTGGCAGACGACACACTTACATGAACTGTTTTATTTACACAACTCTATGCATCAGGCAACATTTTGTTATAAAATATGCACCACCTTGTTATAATTTGGGCAACAAAAATCTAGGTAACAACTTTGTGAGAATTTAGGCAACATTTTTATTACATTTTTTCAGCAACATCTTGCTAGAAATTAGGCATCAATTTTTTGCTAGAAGGTTTTAGGCTGTGTATGAGTACACCGTGCATGATTTACACCTCTGAACCTTTTTACATTTTAGGTTTGTATCTGCCTATCTGGTACACAAAGCAATCAGTTTATTCAGGACGCATACTTTTTTTAGTTTTGCTTTATGAGAAATAAAGCATGAAATACACTATTTAGTTTTAGATGTATCATTTTCCCTGTATCTAAACAATTCCGAATTTGTATGGTGGTGAGTAGGCATTTTCAGATAATCCTATCCCATTTTGCAGCCAGCACACGCCCTACCTTGCTTACAGCCAGCGACCTATCCCCTTTTTGACATGTAGTTGTTCATATGGTTGGTTATTTTCACTCATTTGACTGGAAAAGGAGTATGCGTGCTTCGATTGTGAGTTTATTGCCGAACATGATAGGAAACACGGTACTAGCTTTTGGATTAGTTGTTCATGTACCGTATGTGCTATATTTCACATTTCTGTTTTTAGACTTCATTCTGTACTTATTTTTGCGCGATGTATGCTTTAATTTTCCGATAAGAGAAATGTAGACCGCATGTCATTGGTATATTAGCATGAAGGCATGCTAATATACCAATCTGACCAACTTTAGTGTCATGAAACTTAATGCATTTTGACAGCTAGAAAAATAAAAACCCGATGACATATTAGTATACTAATCTGGCCAACTCCTTTTCGTTTGCAGCACATCCTTTTCCCTTTTTTGTTTGCAGCTCTGCATGCCCACTAAATCTCCTTTTTGTTTTCGTTTTGCAGGTAGAACAACTTATAACACAAACATGCAAGGGGACACAAGGATGCAGATGATGTACATATGCTACATCTCAAGACTGCACTACATCACATCCAAATCACACAGGCAACTTAAAAAACCTACCATGTCGCTGTTTATATGAACCAGTTTGCAATTTGGATGATTGTTTAGCTAGTTTTATCCAGATCTCATTCTGTGAGTTCACAAAGCTGCTAAACATGTTGTCGATCTCTACCCGGGTGAATTCATGAAGAAAATTGATGTGGGGATTTGCACACGCAACTTTTCTTGCTTTGTCCTTTCGATCTTGATTTTGTGTGCGCGCAATTTTTCTCTAGATTTTCGATCTGCCGCAATAGATCTGGGGGGCTCACTGTGTCGCCCAGTCAGTGATCCTGTTTCGCACTGCCAGGTCGATGCGGAAAAGACCACACGGATGTCAGCACCCGCGCTTTTTTTTTCTATCGCCCGCGCCAGAAAAGTCGTCCGACCAAGTTTCTAAAAACGAAAAAGTAGAGTATTTGATTTTGCTGTCCTACCTAAAAAAACAACCGACTGTACGTTAGTCTATTTTACAGCTGGCTGTAAGTTAGTCTTGTCCAACTTAATAAGAGCACCCCAAAAGCCAATTCTTTCTACTGCTATCACGTCGTACCCCCGGGCTCACGATCCGCCCACACCTCATCCCCTCGCGGCGCACCGCGTCATCCCCGTGTGGCCTCCCTTCCGCCGTCTCACCTCCCCACCCCCCGCGCCCCCACCCAACCCGGATCCCGCGCCGCCGCCCCCCTAGCCTCCCTGTCGTCTCACCTCCCCACATATCTTCATAAATTTGCCTCCGGCCGGCCGCTCGCAGATCCAGCACTCGCAGTGCGGAACCGGCGATTTATGCTGCCTCAGGTGGATTTTGGCAATGGCGACGACGCAACGCGTGGGAGGTGCGTGCAGGCGGCGAGGCGAGGGTGTGCGGGGGTCAGAGAGTCCAATCGAGGCCAGGAAGATGGGTGCTACGCTCCTGCAGGCGGTGGCGGCGCTGGTGGGCCGGCTGCAGCGGGCGAAGCAGAGCGGAGGATGGAGGCCGGCGCTGAAGGGGTCGTCGCCTCGCGCCGTCGCGGCGCCGTGGAAGAAGACGTTCTCACTGGTGGCATCGGGAAATAAGGCGGCAAGGGAGGCCGAGGCCGGCAGCGTGTGGAGGAAGGAGATCTGCTAGCCGCTCGACTTCTCCGGGGTCATCTACTACGACGCCGACGGTCGCCGCCTCGCGCAACTGCCGCTGCCCAGATCGCCCATGCACAGCCCGCTCCCGGCGTCGCCTAGGCTCGCCGCCAACGCCCGCGCCTACTAGCTATGCGGCTTGGATCGGAGGAGTTGGGGGTTCAGCGTTCTTTGCTCTTGCCTGCAGCGCGTTCGCCGCAAGACGGCGAGATCTCTGTTTTTGTTGGGAGATGAGGCAGAGTGCACGTCGTCTGCTGGGGGATTGTACATTGTGATCTTCTTGGTTCCCTCTTCCTTTTTTTTTTCTTTCGATTTTTCTTTCGATTGTTTCTCCCGGCTAGAATATGCAATAGCTCATTTGAGGATTATACTGTCTGGTTTGCATCTTCTCACTCAGATTATCAGTAAGACCCGCCGTCGCCGCTATCGGTTCATGCGGAATCTCACAAGAGACGAGGAAAATGCGGCTGAGGTCTTGAAGATAAGGATCACAGAGTTTTTTTTGTTTTTTCTATTAACCGTGGGACCCACATAACTCAAGCCAAATCTATTAAACATGGGATAGGAATGATATAACATGTCATCTTTTAATTTCATTGTACCTATATATTGTCTTTCATAGTTTAGCAATATTTAGTTAATATTTCCATTGATAATATCTTTAAAATATCTTGCTTCACTTTCGTCAACTTCTTGCACATTTTTTATATTTTATTATTTTTCTTCTCCATCCATTAATTAATCAAAGAGAGACTCACAAATCTATATTTTTTAATCAAAAGATCACTCACATGGTTTTTCATTTACAAGTACACCATTTATATGAGTAATTAAACAATTATATTGGTCTATAGTTTATCGAGAACCTCTCAAATCCCGTAGCAACGCGCGGGGAATCACCTAGTAGTACTTAAAAGAGTATGGAGGCTGCCCGGTAACCATGAGAACCATTCGGCCTAGGAAGTCACAAAATCCTTTTGACTTTGTGGTACTTAGGGCAGTCTCTATGGTAGAAACCATGTGCGAAGTCCAAGAGAGCCACGTCATCAAAATTCATCTATAGACCTACCTCTCCCCAACAGTTGGTGTCTTCACCTAATAAAGGAAAAAGTCCATTTTTGACCATCCAACTTTTGCCTCAGTTTAGTTTTGGTCATCGAACTTCAAAACCGGACATCTTTGACCATCCAACTCTTAAAACCGTTCACAATTGGCCATCGGGCGGTTTTGATGGGTGGTTTTAACTTTTTTTATTTACAATTTAGTCCTTAGAACTTGAAATGATCATTACTTTTTGCTCGTAGCTCCGATTTAGGTGATTCTTGCGGTTACGTGTTCATAACGGTGAGCTTTATCTTTTAGAATGTTTTTATACAACTTTTATAACAATTCGTTATATTATTTTTCTGTTGTTGTGTAAAAATAATAATATAAGAAACGTAAAACAAACAGTTACAAAATAATATGAGCAACATTTTGAACGATAAAGTTCTCATCTTATGAACACATGACCGCAAGAATCACTTAAATTGGAGATACGAGAAAAAAATAGTAATTATTTTAAGGTTCAAGGACTAATTTAGTCCTTGAACCTTAAAATAATTACTATTTTTTTCTTGTATCTCTAATTTAAGTGATTCTTGTAATCATACGTTAATAATGATGAGCTTTATCTTTCAAAATGTGTTCATATTATTCTATAAATGTTTATTTTATTTTTCTTATATTGTTGTTTTTACACAACAACATAAGGATAATATAACAAATAGTGATAAAATAGTATAAAAAATATTTTAGAAGATAAAGTTCATTGTTATGAACACGTGACCGCAAGAATCACGTAAATCGGAGCTACAAGCAAAAATTAATGATCATTTCAAGTTCTAAGGACTAAATTGTAAATAAAAAATGTTAAAACCACTCATCAAAACCGCCCGATGGCCAATTGTGAATGGTTTTAAGAGTTGGATGGTCAAAGATGTCCGGTTTTGAAGTTCGATGACCAAAACTAAACTGAGGCAAAAGTTGGATGGTCAAAAATGGACTTTTTCCCCTAATAAATGTCGTTTTTCTCTCTCTCTTATCTCTTACCAATGGAGATGAGGAGCATACCCGCAAAACTCCAGCCAGGTCTTTCCAATGACGATTTTGCTGGGTCTTGCGGCCTTGATTCGCGTGAAGAGGCTGAGTCTTGAGGAAGAAACCAGGTCTTATGTTTTCCTCCTCTTTTTTCATTAACTATGTTGACATGTCACCAATTTGCTGATGTGTCGCCTCATTTATTAGGGATGGACTTCATCCTACGTGGACTATTGAGACTGCCCTTATCATACTGTAGATTTAAGGGCAAAAAATATTGAATTTCTTACATACAGGATTCAGACTGGAGATTCAAACAATCTTATCTTCTTGCACAAGCTCTATAAACTCTACCGGGTGTAGGACTCTATGTTGTGGATTTATTAGAGGGATATGTGGCTTGTGGAAGGATTTAGGAGGATGCAATAAAAGTGGTGCATTATATCTGTGTTATAGGAGGACGTAGATGGAGTTGCCGGTTGAGATTTCGATCAGTCGTGTTCATATGTTGGACCGAAAAGCAGTCAAGTGCGTGCAGCAGCTGCATTGCTTGGAACGGTCCGATCATCTCTCTCGCGTCTTGACACCCAAAGCGGAGGCTGACCGACTTTGTTGATGGCAGCGATGGATCGAACTCGAACCGAACCCACGGTCTCTACTTCCTAGACCATCCCTTCGCCTTGACAAAGCACAAACTGACACCTGTAGCTGTAGTATGCGTGTGGTAGCCGCCTAGCCGGAGTTTGCTGCAATGCCACATGCCCACATTTATGCATGCGGCAATAGAAGCATAGATTGCGCAGCAAATCCATTGAGTACAGTGAGGCTGTGTTGCATAGGATCAGCACTACTGTCCTTTTACAAATCTTGTGCATTAGTACCCAGCATCCAAAACTGAATGGAGCGAAGTACTGGTTACGACAAGGTAGCTGCTGCGCAAGGCACATGGATGTTATCCATCCGCCATCTTGCATTACGTTCATTTCACGTACTCCATAGATACAACTATATTATGAGTAAATTACGGTTCATCGTATAGTATAACAACATGTCAGCTGGATGCAAATTGGTTCAACGACACAACTTGAAGCACGTCCAACAACTTGTATAATATTCAATTCATTACGATAACCTGTGTATCTCTAGTCCAAATATTATAACAGGTAACATATTTGCTAATGTCAGTCCGGGTGAATATTTATGTCGAAACAAAGTATTGAGCAATATTTCACTATTGGTATTCACATCGCAATGGCAATGGCAATATCAATATATTTAGTGTTTATGAAATTAATGGTGTGTTATTTATTTCACTATTGTATATTTTGATTAGGAATATTTAATTTCATGTTCGATATGCTAAGTTCACCCTCAGTGTTTTTACATGTTTGATTATATGCGGTGTTTATGCAGTGTTTAGGTGTTCCAAAAAAACTAATAAATAATACATACTAACGATATACTTTTTAGAAGTTTGGCATAAATATTTTTAAAGCCTCATGTACTTATTAAAAATGGAAAAAAGCTTTATTTAAAAATGGAAATAAGATAAAATAGCATAGTCAAAAATATTATTTAATTTTAACTAATGAACAAATAAGTTATGTACACCGTAGAGAAGAAACAGTCTACTCACGATCAACAACTTTTATTGATAAAGTATTAGGAATTATTGACTGCAAGAAAAAATCGCATATCCATCTACTTTACTAAAATACGTTGTTGTTGTAATGTTTCGACTCTAGATGCACCAAAATACCAAATTGCCAAGCTATTGCCCTAAATCGAGCATTTTACAAATTGTTGGACCAATTCTGCCAAGTTGATGTACCAGATTAAACATTTTACAAGTTGTTGAACTCCCATATGACAAGCTGTTGTATTGTGAATGCAATTTATTCAAGTATTATTACTCACCTTTCTTTGCCCTTTGCAGGTCACAGCCAGAACAGGGCATGCTTCCACCATTGGCAGCTCCATTCATACACTATTTCATATAGCAGCAGTGATGTGCAATCAATCAATCAATCCACCACAAAGTTTTGCCAGCAAAATATTTACTTGCAAAAATGGAAGGCTGCATCCTCTATGCTGTGCTCAACCAGATCTTGCGCATTCAATCGGGAGATCAATGGAATTGATATAGCCGTGGCCTAGACATCTTCATCACACAAATCATTGGCCACTGTTACATCGATCAGTCACATTCATCACACCCTCGCAAGTCGCAACATATTACTGCTCACTCGCGGTTCAAGAATACCCCAAAACATTTTTCTGATGCCCGCACCAATGTCAAGCCACATGGAGATTGCTCCAGCTAACACCAAGAAAACCACACAAAAGCAAGCCAAATGTTTTCTCACACGAGACACTACCTTCCAGCGTCTCTTCAGAATCTGCAGCTTCCCTCGGAGCAGGACCAAGGGGAGTTTGATCCATCATCGATGTCTGGGATCTGCAGGGGACTGAGAGATCAAGAGTTTCAGACTAGGGCTGCAAAAGACATCCCGACAAGAAGAGAAACGCTACCTTTGACTAGGATCTGGGTGCCCTGTTTGCCTCTCGTTGGCATCTATAGCAAAACCATATGGGTGGAATTAGAAACGTCAACACCCGCACGCAATACCTTCGGCGTAGTAAAACAGAAGTTCTTTCAGAGACCACAATCAAAGTTTCACCAGTCAGGGAAGGATATACATTGATTCACTTCATCATTTTTAAGGATAGTGAGCATTTTCTACTGACCGAAGAAAATGGAAATATCCACTTTTTAACAGCTACAAGGCTTAGGGCCACATTTAGATACCATCTTTGCATCAGTTATCTGTGGAAAAGCCTTTTGTTCTCTTACCATACACTTCTATACAAACATCCTTACATACAAGCATGTCTAGCAATTGATCAGCGCATATTCTTGATGGATGACCTACATTTTTTTATTTTCTAAAGCTTAGGAATTAGGATGTGAAGAAAAAGCAAAAAAGCAATAGACAGGTAGGAAAAAAAGAAAGGGAGTACCAATGCTCATGCGCATTGCACCGTGCGCAGTTTGCTATAAGATGAGGGGCACTACCACTGCCACATATCTCACACACCACTTCTCCCTGCAATTAAAAAATCATGCAGTCGAATACACAAATTCTGAGTCAATCTAATCCTTTCACATGAATCATGGACTTGGAGACATAATCCTAGGACTGAAAATGATGTACACCATAATATGGAATCAGAAATGACTTTGCCAAAGAAAATAAAAGAGTCCCCCTTCACCATCTGAAGAAATTAAATCCTTATACAAGTAGAAGGGCTAAAGAGTTATTTGACATGTGCAAATGAGTTATTGCTTCGAATGGATTATCTAGGAAACACTGCAAGAATAAATGGATATTAAATGCATTGAGTTGTTTTATGTCAACCTCGAAAGTACATGAATAGGATCAGTAATAACTAATATGGTAATCAACATATGCAAGAAAGCACATACTACTTACTTTGGTCAATTTGAAAGAAACAATTCATCAATACACAGACAAAAACCAAAGTGGTTGCACATGCCTATGATGAAACTCGGTATAGGCCTCTCTACCTAAACAAATAACATGAACATGGCCCGACAACAAACATCACAGTATTCAGATTTAAAGGGTGCTTCCAGTTAACAGCCAACGGCAACAAACGGAATGGGGACAGGATTTCAGGAACACTCAACAATAGAAAACCTAAGAAATGAATTGCTGAACTCACCGTGTCGATGTTTGATTCTCTAATTGAGTCACTGCACTAGGTACTCTAATTATCAGAATCCAGAAGTTCAGAACTCTTTGAGAGGAAATGGGGTACTCTACCCTATCCTCAGTTTGGTCTTGTATGAAAGAAACAACTCAACAGCCAAACTCTTTGAGAGAGAAATCAAATTGGTTGCACATGCCTATGATCAGATCCGAGTCTCTTGCACCTCTACACAAACAAAGATCTCCAGCTTGGTCCAAAAACATAAAACACAATAAAAACAGATGACTTTGCCAAATAAGATGAAAAGGTTGCCCTTCACATGAGTAAAACAGTTAGGGTGGTAGGACCTAGTAGGCATGCACAAGACTTAATGTTTGCATGTTACAACTAGTTACTGACAAAGCACTGAAAGAAGGGAGGGAAACTAAATATGTTGTCCAGAACAAAAGACTTTAGAGGTTTCCTAGCCATGGTAACAAATCTGCTAATGAACCTGTAAAGACGAATAGAGTACTCCGATTATGCTCAGCTTAATCCATCTGAAAGGAACTACTCGACAAAAGAAACTTTTAAGAGGAAAATTGAATTGGCTGCACATGTTTATGATCAAGCTTCAGTGTCTTCCATCTCTACCCAGAAAGAGAACATAAACTTGTCCCAACAACAAAAATCAACTTCAAATTGGTTTAAATGCCGCTTCCAGTTACCCGTCAGCAGCCATTAAAAGGTTGGGGACACTGAACAATGCAAAACCTAAGAACAGAATTGCTGAACATGTGAAATGACTTCATGTTTCTTAAAAGAGGTAAGCTAATTGAGTTACTACACTAGGTACGAAATCGAATCCACTTCGAAGCCAATCAATCGTATGCACAACAGCCGAATTTTCCCTCCGAACCGTGCGCCACTGTGCCGACCATCCCCCCCCCCCCCCCCCCCCCCCCAACCACACACACACACCACGCAAATTCGCTCAAAGACTAATCAGAATGCATCACCAGGAGATCTCAACGATTACCTCCATGATGACGGAGATCGCGTCGTTCTCGACCAAGCCCGCCACATTAGGCCCCCCTGCCATCCTTTCTAGGACCGAGCTCCAGCCGCCGAGGCCCGAGTTACCCCCTCTCCTGTGCCCGCTGCCCCACTCCTCAAGAGGGGTCAGGTGGAGCTCCTACACTGCACGAGACACCTGACCTGCCGAGGCACGAGGAGGCGGAGGCGGAGGCGGCGGCGATGGCTGGCTACCCGGCTGGCCGGCTCGATGATACCGCTGATACGGGAGTCGGGGACGGAGAGTTGAAGTAGTCGAAGAGACCGTTTAGTAAAAAAAAAAAAAAGATGAGAGTAGTTGACACGCGACCCGATGCACTTTTTGCTAATTTTAAAAATGATAGCTCTCAAATGTAAAATCTTTAGAAGTCCAAATTTTTGTAAAGATGTGTAGATCTATTTTGCAAAAAGATAAGCTAAAACACCCCTTCAGATACTCGAGCGCTCCGTGCACTAGATAAAAAAGACGATATAGTTTGATATACAATTTGCGCATATATTTTTGTTCGTCGCATGTATATATATTTGTATATCTTGTATAAAATAAAATTTATATGTTCAATCTGTTTCTATAAGCTAAGAAATTATTTAATACATCAATCATAATTTGTTGAAGTTACTAAGTACTCCCTCCATTCCTTAAAAACTGACGTTTAGGACAAGGTTTGGGTTAAATATTGGGAATAGAAATCATCAATAACTTTTTTGAATTACACAGTACATCGGAGATAGTCACATCCCTACCCCTAGAAGCATCTTCGAAGACTGACCGGCAAATCCTCAAGATTGACGAAGTCACCACAAGCGCCTCACTGTCGACGGGAACGTCGCCTACCACTGAAAGCACAAACGTCGTTAAATCCTGAGAAATTCGCTCCCACGGGGAGTCGAACCCAAGACCTGAGGTGCTACCGAGACTCTTGCAACCACTAAGCTACAAACCCTTTCTCAAATCATTAATAACCTTTAAGTTGTTGAGTTTGCAAATGTGAAAACTATATAAATAAATTTGTCTTGAAAAATACTTTCATAGAAGTATACATATATAACTCTTCGATAAATATTTTTATAATAACAAGAGATCAAATTTGTGTTTTGGAGACCGTGTCGCTGTCCTAAACGTCAATTTTTTAGGAACAGAGAGAGTACTCTATTGTAACAAGGATGGATGCACTAAGCTATTTTTTGTATCAGCATATATATATATAAGTGTTGTTACCAAGAATTTTTCAATAGCATGTGTAGCTCAGCTAAAAAATTTTCTTGTGGTGAAATCTGCGTTTATTTGGATTCGGAAAAAAAGAATAACATATTACAAATTTTCCACTATGGTTTTGTCTCGTTGTTTTATTGTCATTAGTACCAAACATCGAGGGATTATAGTGTAAAATGCTGATAATCGAAATAGTTTTGCCGTTTACATTTGTGTGAACACTAGACGGCCAAGTACAAATCTGACAAGTTTAACTAAATCACGTCAAGATCCAACAGATGGGCATTCAAGTAGCACAACAAACAGGTCAGCTCTCCATTGCACGAGCAAAGAAGGATATCATTTACAAGCATGAAGCAGTTTCAAATGGATTGGGTGATAGCACCACAGCTTGGCCCTGAAGAGTTCACACAAAGGTTGCTGAAGCTATGCTTGCTTCGCTTCAACAAGGTATATACATACCCAGTTTCAGAGAAACAACAGCATTTCACACTCAAGTTTCAGAGTCTCAGGTTTGCATATGGCCGATGCATTTCACAGCTATGGGGCACGCCACTCTTGCATGAGATTTGACAAAGCTTCATTCATCATCATACTGAAGTCACTCACAGTGACAGCATGCGTAGTAATATCCGGCTCCTACATTCACATGTCAAGAGAGACTTAAATCAAAAATCAATAAAATGGCAAAGGCACACTCTTGCATCTGTAAAAGAATTTAATAGCTGTTGAATATAGTGAGGAGGAATGGTTGCTCTGATGAGTGTCCTAAACCTTGTAAATCAACAATGAGCATATGCTCCAGCAGTCCAACCCATACAATCGTAGGCTTCAAGTACGTTAAAACAAAAAGGAAGAAACATACTTATCATGTTAGTTATGCGAGCAATTTTTATTATTAGCCTAGTGGCATCTTGTGCGCTTATCAACATTAAGTGATAAGTTGCTCACAACAACACAAATTATGTGCTTGTACATTAACTGCTTCTGTGTTCAATACCAGCAACATCTGTATTAATTGCATCTGATCTGTGTGCTTCTATAATACCAACTTCCCCAAATTTTAAGTAATAGATTAAAAGATGTTGTTACTTGTTACCATACTAATACAGAAAACATAATACATATGCATAAAAAAAGTTATGTTATATTGTAAAGCACTAAAGCCTAAACAGCCAATAAATAAGAGTTGGAACATTTCACACAGGAGCATCTGAGTGGTTTTTCAGCACAGTGCCACAGTCGTACCTTGAACTCTTCTTCGTCTTTATTCCCTTTGGAATTTGTGTGCTCGTCACAATGTTTCCGTTTCTCATTTAAGTAGAAACTGTAAAGATTAAAAGGAAAAATGATATTGATAAAAGAAATGTTGTTACATTAAGGACAAACTTGCTAACAAAAACCAGAAGTTTCTACCTCTAATAAATGAGTTACCGCCTAACGCCCAAACCTTACTAATTTGCTACCGCTAGGCAGTTAGTATTCCCTAACCAAAGTCAGAATTAGTTGCTCTAGCAATTTAGGAGCTACTTAACTTTGTCTAAAGTTGCTAACTGTAAGGACTGAGTTGCTACATGTATAATTGATACCCAAGTCCAAGAGAACTTCCTGTCTGTATTGAGTAAGCTGCCGTTAGATTCATACAGAAGTTGCAGTCTAGTAGTCTACATTCACATTTATCACCATAAATCTCACCTTCGGTTTCAAAAAATTACCTTGGATTTCAAACTATCGCTAAACCATGGCTATATTGTTGATGTAGAACATAAACAATATATGCTAGTTTGTAATGAAAGTAGGGGACATCTTAGCCTAGGAGGAACTCAGTGAAGCACAATGCTCATCCAAGTGAAAGGCCGACCCATCTCATGTGGTCCATCTTTTACATTAGTAATGCTAACAAATGAATCCGGGGATTTTCACACGAGAGATCCAGTGATGTAGACTTGTAGACTAATTATTGTAACTAGAAGGGTCCTCATTTGCTCAATGCACCCTGTGAACTGTGATCAAATACCTTGATTGTTTCTTCCTACCAGCATCCTAAAAAGAAATAAAAGAACAAGAAAAAACAAATTTGAAGCAATATTCGTACATGAAAACATAATGCATATTTACAAATACAATAAGTTAATATTTGCTACACATTGATAAAACAACTACTGCAGAAATTTACCTGAGATTCCTCTGCTTCTGCTGCCTCCACATGGGGGTCCTCCAAGAGAATATTAGCAGTGCTCTTCATTCGGTAGATATTCTTTTGATTGTCACAATCACTCATGGGAGACTGCTCCCACATCACCATTGGCACATCTCTTGGAAGAATTGACTGCAGTTGAGTAGGATCAGTCTCAACTTGCACTTCCTCCATGTGGGGACCGTTCAAGGGCACATTAGCTGTGCTATTCATCACAGAGATGTTCTTTTTATTACCAATAACTTTCATGGATGACTGCTCCCATGACATCATCAGCACCTCTGTTGAAAGAATGGATTGTAATTGAGTACGCTTAGTTCTGATGTCAGAAGAAATAAATTCTAGTATTCTACTTTAGGACTTCAAAATCACACAAATTCAATGCACTGTGTTATTGTGGTTGATGTCCAACATTGGAAGTTTCCTTCACTTTGTCAGACCACAATAATGCAATGGCCTTTGGAAACTCAATTTGCCAACTTTCACCATAATTAGACAAGAACTTAAGAGTAGAAATACTATTTGATTTAAAAGGTAAGGTAGGGGATCTTAGTAAAATAACAAAATTATTACCTTGACCACATTTGGGGTCCCCATTATCCTTTTCTTGGCATTCATAACAATGCCATTCATGCGGAATTGAATATGCCACCACCCGTAGGCAATAACTTCAAAATAGAAAATGGAAAAAAAAATCAGCAAGTTCACAAAGTTTTAGCATTCCAGAATGGAGAAATATTAAGCTAAGTCATCATTTGGAGAGATAAAGGAGTACCGGTGCTCATAAGCATTGCAGAGAGCACACTTTGCGATAAGATGAGGTATACTACCACTGCCACATATCTCACACACTACAATGTCCTGCAGTGATAGGAGAAATTTTGAGTAGTAAAAAACATAGGCTTTTAGTGCTCATCTAGTTCTTTCAGGCAGAGCTTTGTCTGCAATAGAGGAACCAAATACATAAAAATCATCATCCTCACTTATCCTTTGTGGCTGTTGTCCTCACTTTGGTGTATTGAAAGGAAAAAAAACAGAAACAACCTGACGAGATGAAAATCAAATTGTTTTGCAAGTTTAAGAAACCGATCAACTAATAATCTACGAAATATAGAAACAAGCTGTTCCAATTGGCATACCAGAGAAATGCAACAAATTGACCATAAACAAAATTGCACAAGGCCAACACTATATCACAACTCTGTCACTGATGAAGTTACTGGACATCATTTGCAGGCATTTTGTCAAACAATTCCTAAAATTTCGATGATAACCCAAGTCCTCTCCTTCAACCCAAATCGGAGCAAACAAAACAACGATTGAAGCTTTAACCCCCTCCCCGCACGCGAAGGAGACGAAGACTATGGAAATTGGAAAACATAGATCGAAGAATGCCTCACCGGCACTGGCGCCTCGCCGTCGCCGCCTTGTGGATGCGGGGCCGCGTGAGTGTCCCGGCGTCGATTGCTAATCTCACCAAGGGAGGCATCGAGCCATAGGCGCAGCCTCCTGCCGCCGTCGGGTAGGCGGGCAGCGATGCCGGCGGCGAGGGCCTCCCGCGTGCGCTGCGCCTTTTCCCGCAGCGCCCAGTCCGGCAGCAGCCGCGCCTCGACTTCGATCCTTTCCCTCTCGTCCCCAACCGTCGAGTTGCCGCCCAACAGCTTCACCGGAGACGCTGTGGCCGTCGCATTCACAGGGCTCCGGGAGGAGGCGGGGAGAGGAAGAGGGAGTGCCGCATTGGACTGAATGCATTTTGCAGGGTTGCCACGGCCACATTTCTCACTCACCACTTTGTCCTGCAGCTCAAAAAAAAAAGAGATTATGTGTTGAACTATTTATTTTGCACATAATTTAATTGTTCAATATGACAAGAAAAGATTGGAAATGCATGATTCCACCAAAGAAAATAGAACGGATCACGTTCACCGTCTGAAGAAATGGAACAAGAGGTCTGTTTAGAGGTCAATCGGCCACTAGCAAACTTGCAGAGGAGGACGAGACGAACCGACTCGTCATCGTCATCATGCGAAAGCAAAAAAATCAGGGTTTTTTTTAGCCTTCTTGTTGATTTCGCACCAAAAATGCTCGAACCCCCGCGACTCCAATTCATATCATCTATGGATTCATAGCCTTTGATGACGGACCAAGTGGGCAAAGACCAACGCCAACCAAGATTGTCCGGCTCCAAGAACGCGAAATCCATCCACAGGAGCCGCGATTTCACAGCAAGAGCGCAGAATCTCGAAACCCAGGGGCCCAAAGAACGGGAGAGAAGCATGAACTCAGCACCGAGGCCGCGAGAACGATGACACTCACTGACTCACACCACCGCACGGGCAGGAAATGCAGCCCAACCACGCCGGAGACGAAGGGAGCGGTTGCTCACCAGCATTGCGCAGTCGCCCCGCCGAGGTGGAACACCAATACGAGATGACCGACGTCGACGAGACGGGATGCTGTGGTTTTTTTTTTGAATGAACATACCTGTATTAGACTTAAAGATACCGTACAAAGACGAGTACACACAGGTACATGATAGAGTACAGAGGACAGCTGTACCACCAGATCTTTTACACAAAGGTCCATCAGAAACAGAAAAATTACAATCGGGTCCCCAGGACCTTTGCACACCTGGTTCCGCCGCCGTTGGTCATCAGCGGCAACAGCAGGAATCAATCGCCACCAGCCCTTGGCCATCCGGAACTCCATCGCCAGCAGGCTTTGGAAAGAGCCGCAGAAGAAACTCGCCACCATGGACGAGAGGGAAGCTTCACTGATAGTCCATCGGCCGGGGACGCACCCCGAGCTCCGGTGACCTTGGATCCAGATCCGCCGGCTTGCACAAGGTGGATGCGTCGTGTTGACGCCGCCGCATGAATGGACCTGCTCCACTCTCCATCCTTCCACAAGATCCGTAGCTGCCTCATCCTCCACACGACAAAAGGCCCACGAACTCACCTCCCAAGCAGGACGACGAGTCGCCGGCAGGCACCTCCTGTACAAGAGCTCCACTCCGGGAGCACCACCTCCACAGGCTCGCCGTTGACGCCGGAGATATGCGCCACCGGGACGAGGAAGAACCCGAGAGGACTTATTCCCTCTCAGCGCCGCCGCCGCCTCCGTCTCGCCGCCGACGCCGGGAAACCTAACCCTAGATCTACTAGGACCGAAACATCTACAGCCTACACCGACCGGGGAGAGCCCAGCGGTCTCCGCCACCCCCGAGAACCCGCAGGCCCCGAGAAGCAGAGGAGACCGCCGTCTCCGCCGGCGGCGACCGAATCGCCTGTTCTTCTTTTTTTCAACTTTAGCTGGCCGCGAGAGGAGGGTTCGAGAGTATCCGGACGGATGACGGGATGCTGTGGTTGCAAGAGGAGGTGGAGGGATGTCCGGCCGGCCGAGGGGAAAGTGGGGTTCGTTGCTTCTGAGAAGAACTGTGGTTTTTCGCTGATGTGTCCTCTGCTCCCATCCTCTCCGCCTCTCCGCGAGACTTGACCGCGAGACTACAGTCTACAGTACAGAGCGCACAAGAGTAACGCGAGACTGGGGGTAAAAACCAGTTGCTGTAAATTCGCGTTTGTTTGGGAATGTTTCTGATAATAGTTGTACTTTGGAGAAATCTGACTGTACTGTATTTTCGCCATTCTCAAGTATAGATGTCAACTAGGTCTCCCAGCACGACACGACACAAACATAGCTAGACATGAGTACATGACATGATTTGGTACGACACGGCTAGACACAAGAGGTTAGTCGTGTCATGCTGTGCCAGCACGTCGTGCCGGCTTCTTGGTCCACACACGACATGAACCTCACTTAGCCGTGTTAGCACGTCGTGCCGGCTTCTTGGTCCACACACGACGGCATGGCAAACATGTTGTGTCGACGTGTCGTATTGGCTCGTACGCACGACAAGAAAAAGAGAGAAGCAATCTGAATTAAGTGCAAAGATCAAAGATCTCAAGATAAAGAAAGTCATCATAAAAACGAATCAGTTAAGTCGCATACACACAAATCAAATCAGGATTTAAAAATCAAAAATAAAATCTTTAGCTCCGTCGGCAGCAGCGGCGCTTGCCCACCTCGTGGCACGCCCAACGACGACGGCGCACTGCAAGTGCCGCCCAACCACGTGCCATAGTTGCGGCGCACTGCAAGCGTCGCTCGGCCACGCCTCACGGCGGGAGTGAGGGATCGAGGAGGGACGGAGGAGCCAAGGACGTGATGTGGAGGAGCAAGACGACGGCCAGGGGAAGGTCAACGACGGCTGGCGGCTGGGGGATTGGGAGAGGAAAGGAGGATTGGGTTGGGATTAGGGTTGAGTGAAATTTTTATGTCGGGTTCGTGAGCTTTCGTGGGCTGGCAGGTGGATATTTAATTGGGCTCCAATGGCTAGTAGGTCAAAGTCTAACGAACACCCTCAAATTAGTCATATTTAGATGGGTCACCACATTTTTCGTGTCGTGTTCGTGCGGAGATCGCGGCCCAGACACGACCCGCCCATCGTATCGTGTCGACATTGACACTACGTCCATCATTTTTTTAGTGTCGTACGTCGTGCCGCTCGTCGTGTCTGATCCATCTGGATATCTATATTCCCAAGGGTGGTATGTGAGTCTGGGTGGGCTTGTATTACTCTTGTTCGCATCCAAATTTGGCACAAGGCCGATCATGCTAGCGCCATCGGTCAGACCGGTGTACCCGGACGGTCTGACCGGTCAGGCCCTGTAGCCGATCCGGCAAAGGCCACAACGGTCTGACCGGTGGGGCTGACCGGTCTAACCGGTGGATCCCGAGTCTGAGTAGAATTGAGGAGTTCTGGTTGTTTTCAAGTTGTAAAGGACTTCCTTGCGGGGCAAGACCTCCCCACCCTATAAATATAAAGGGTCACGGCCGGTTGAGGGATTATTACCCAATCGATCATATCTGTTTACAACTTTGTCTCTCAAACCCTAACTTTTTACAACCCTTTGCTTTCCTTATTTGTCTCAACGGCGATCAAGGACGTTCTGAGTGGCCTGCCGATCTCAGAGCAACCCTAGGCGCACCACCTCCGATGGGGTCCCTCCCGAGGCGGTGCTCGTAGGCATTCACCGACGCCCCGACGCCCACCGGTCAGACCGGTGGACTTGACCGGTTGCTGCAGCGCGATCTAGCGCTCTCGTGTTGTTGATCAAAAAAGCGTCAACAAATTGGCGACTCCGCTGGGGAAGAAAGATCAGGTTTCGAAGACCATTCAATCTGACCTAGCTCAAATGGGTTCTCGTTGCGACCTCGACATGAACAACATCGTTACGGCTTCAATGGAGGATCTCTCTCCGGAGGAGCAGCAGAAGTTCAAGGCGTTGCAAGAGTACCTTCAAGTCCAATTCCTCGCAGGCGTCAAGAAGGATCGTCACGGCAAGGTAGCAAGATTGAAAGAATTCGAGCTGCCGCCGATCAAGCTAAACGACAATATGGTTGAGGTAGTAACCAATGTAAGCAAACCACCCCCTACTTCATCTCCTCAGAAATATACTACTGATAATGATGGTTTGGTTGCATCTTATATTGCTCGTTTAGAACGTTTAGAGGATCTTGAAAAAGAAAGGAGCATTGTTGGCTTTAATAATAATGAAACTAATAGCAGTGGTCCTAAGTTTAATACTAATAAAAGGATTCATCCTAGCTTAGCACCTTTGCCTGTTACTAATAACATGAATTATCAGTATGGCATGCCTCATGATCCCATTGGTCAAACCCTGCTGTTTCAACCGTTCAGGCCAAATATGGCCGCACCGGTCGAACCGGTGCAGGGTACCGGTCAGACCGGTCAGACCAGTCCTCTGGATCTTGTGTATGAACAGCCTGAGCCGATTTCTGTCGTGCCAAATTTTAATAATACTTTTAATCCTGGACCGTATTAAAGCACGACTGTTAATTCAATGGCTCAAAAGAACATAATTCCTGATGATGTTTTTGAGAGTTATAGGCTTGCTCATGCTAAGATGTCTCCCTATTTGAATAAAATGAACATGGTGAATGCAGCTCCACAACAGCCAAATAATCCTAATTGGGCGGAATTTAGCAAATTTAAGGAAGATTTGGCTAATGTGGTAAAAACTAAATTTGGTTTTGATATTGGTAATACTAATTTGTACCAAAAACCATATGATCCCGAGTTTGATAATTTTCCTCTCCCACGTGGTTGGCGTATGCCTGACTTAATTAAATTTAGTGGTGATGATGATCGAACCACGTGGAAACACATTAGTCAGTATACAGCTCAGCTAGGTGAAGCAGGTGCTTTTAATGCTTTGAAAGTACGTTTATTTTCTTTATCTTTGACTGGCACTGCTTTTGCTTGGTTTTCATCGCTTGCTTCTGGTTCTATTATATCTTGGGATATGTTAGAACGTAAGTTTCATGATCACTTCTATAGTGGGAGCATGCAATTGAAATTGACAGATTTAACATCGGTTAGACAAGGAAGGGATGAAAATGTCTCTTCTTACTTTAAAAGGTTTAAAGAAACTAAGAACCGTTGCTTTAATTTGTCAATTACTGATATGGATCTTGCTGATATTTGCTTAAAAGGTTTAAGATCTGCTATTAGAGATAAAATAGAGGGTTCAGACTTTCTTTCGGTTGCACAAATTCAAGTAAGGGTTTTAATTGTTGAAAACCGATTGAATAAAGAAAAAGATAATTTTAAATCACGTCGTTCTAATGTGCATCACATTGACTATGTTTCTGATAGTTCGAGCGACGGGGATAAAGAAATTTATGCTGCTGAATTTATATGGCCCTCTAAAGAAAAATCATATTCTTGCTCGTCTCTTAAGCCGGCTAATAAGGGTCGGCAAGAAGAAGTTAAATTTACTTTTGATGTTTCTAAATGTGATCATATATTTAATGAATTACATAAGTCTGGAAACATTAAATTGACTCATACTTTGCCTCCACTTGATGAATTAAAAAGGCGTGCATATTGCAAGTTTCATAATTCTTATTCTCATGCTACTAATGATTGCAATGTGTTCCGTCGACAGATTCAATCAGCCATAAATGAAGGTCGTTTGACGTTTCATGAGATGCAAGTGGACAAGGCTCCTTTTCCTATCAACACTCTGGAATTACAGCAGCCTAAGGTATTGGTTCGGCCGAGTCAAGCTGAAGCAACTAAAGGCAAAAACGTGGTGATCGGGGAAGCTAAACCCGATTTGAGAGGAAAGGAGCTAGTTCGAGGAGTTGCTTATGAGAAGACTCCTAATGGCAAGGAAACTTTCAAGGTTACTGTTAGAGCCTCTGGACATGGGGGGCAAGGGTCGTCCACACCTGCCGAGCAGCGACTGTCTGAGCCTAATCAGGCCAGATCGGTCAGACCGGTGGTGCTGACCGGTCAGACCGGTGCGCTCCAGAGCCATCCAAGGATGATCAAACCAAGCCGTCCGGAGATTGGTAATTGAAAACTTAATGTAGCAAAGAATCAGGGAAGTGGTCCTAAGCCGAAGGTCACCTTCGGCATGCTATTTGACAAGTATTCCAAACAAAAGGCTGTTACAAGTGATCGGCCATTAAAAAAAAGGATGAGGTCACCTACGTATCAAGAGGGGCCGTCTTCACTCCCAAGGGCTGCTATAAGATACAAGGGTCAATCATCTCAGCCAAGGCAACACTTTGCTCCATCTTGGGCGCCATCAAGTTCACATCCGCCGTGTCCAATTTATTATGATAATGGAGTCATGTGGGTGCCATATCAACAAGCATTCCATCCTAGACGGGCAGAGCCAAGAAGACCGGTCATGGACAGAATTTCCAGACCGTTCCAGGACCGATTGACACCTCGTCATTCTGGTCAGGGGTATCAGACCCCACCGGTCAGACCGGTGCAGTCTACCGGTCCGACCGGTGCTCCCAGGTGGATTGTACCATCTCCTATAAAGTAAGTCTACATGCCAAAACAGAAGGAGAAGGTGCAGAAGATGGATATCGACTCAGAGAGGACTACGAGCAGAGATATTATCCAAATTGGGTCGATGGATGTTCCTATTGAAAAAGGTGGCAAAAGACCGATTGTTTCAAACAATAAGGTTGTGACACCGACATTGGGAGCATCTGCTGCTACAAATGACCATGAGGCCAGTGGGAGTGGTTCTAACTCCAAATACTTCTTACCAAGGTGGTGTCCTCCCGGATTGACTCGCACACAAAGGAGGAAGCTTCAACGCCTGAGGTTCAGGGAAAATAAGGAGAAAGAGCTAGAAAAACAGAGGGACGAGACATTCAACCAGTACAGGCCCATGGTACCACAAGGCAAACAGTGGAGGATCAAGACCAGCTCACAGGCAGCACCGGCCAGACCGGTGGAGTTGACGGTCAGACCGATGACACAGAGGTGCCGCCCGGTTTTTCTTCCTCAGCTTCTATGGTTTGTGATGACAAGTCTACATCGGTTCCTGCTCCAGAAGACGATGAAGAGCTTGTTGATTACAGTTCGTCTCCTGAGCACATGAATTTGGACATCAATGTGGTGCATATGTCAATGGATGGTTATGTGCTTTCAGAGGAGGATGTTGCTCATCTCGATTTCGGGCCAAAGGAAGCTATTTTTCAGAAGCCCAAGACCACTGACAATCATCTTAAAGCTCTGTACATGAAGGGTCACATCAACGGGAAGCCTATCTCTCGCATGCTAGTGGATGGAGGAGCGATCGTCAACTTGATACCGTATTCTTTATTCAAGAAGCTGGGAGGTGTGGACGAAGAGTTGATTAAGACCAACATGACGATCAGTGGTGTATCAGGAGACAAGCCAATGGGCGCCAAAGGTGTTGTGTCGATGGAGCTCACCGTCGGGAGCAAGACATTGGCTACTGCTTTCTTCGTCGCTGAGACCCAAGGTAACTTTAGTTTGATCCCTGGTCGTGATTGGATTCATGCAAATCAATGTGTGTCTTCTACTTTGCATCAATTTTTAATCCAATGGGTAGGCGATGAGGTAGAGGTTGTTCATGGTGATACGTCGGCTTGTGTTGCAGTGGCTGATAGTACCTCTGTGAATGATCATGAAAATCTTAAATGCTTATCTGGTCTAGATTTATCTGGATTGGAACTTATTACTTCTGCCAAAGATGGTTTTGCTACTGCTGTGATGAAGCCGGTTGAAGATCAGGCTACATCACTTTTTGGGATTTGATGGATGCAAATCTAGAGTGGTTAAAGCGGAGGCGTGAACACTATCGGGCGCATAAGAACGATATGTGTGAGGCCATCGAAGATTTTGATGATTTGAGCAAATTAGGACAAGTGTTTACGTCGACCGATCCTCTAGAGGAGGTAGACATTGGTGATGGCACTGTACCTAGGCCGACATTTGTAAATAAGAATCTTGATCCTTTGTTTAAATCTAAATTAATACAGTTATTAAAGGAGTATGTTGATTGCTTTGCATGAAGTTACAATGAAATGCCTGGTTTAAGTAGAGATTTAGTAGAGCATTGTTTACCTATTAAACCTGGTTTTAGGCCTTATAAACAACCACGTAGAAACTTTAATCCTGACATTTATGACCGAGTGAAAGAGGAAATCAATCAGTTGTTGGATGCTAAGTTTATTAGGCCTTGTCGTTATGCTGATTGGATCTCTAATATCGTGCCTGTTGAGAAAAAAGGAACAAAAAAGCTTCGTGTTTGCATTGACTTTAGAGATCTTAATAAAGCTACTCCTAAAGATGAATATCCTATACCTATAGCCGATTTTTTTGTTAATGCTGCATCCGGACATAGAATTCTTAGTTTTCTTGATGGTAATGCTGGTTACAATCAAATCTTTATGGCCGAAGAGGATATATCCAAAATGGCTTTCATATGTCCGGATTTTGTTGGATTATTTGAGTGGGTGGTTATGACCTTTGGATTAAAAATGCGGGAGCTACTTACCAAAGGGCTATGATTTTAATCTTTCATGATTTACTTGGTATCATAGTAGAAGTTTATATCGATGATATTGTTGTCAAATCGGCTGGAGTAGATTGTCATTTAGCTGATTTAAGACTTGCATTTGAGAGAATGCGTCGATATAAATTGAAGATGAATCCACTAAAATGTGCTTTTGATGTATCGGCTGGAAAGTTCTTGGGTTTCGTTGTACATGAAAAAGGTATAGAGATAGATCCTAAGAAGATTGAAGCTATTAAAAATGTAAAGGCTCCTGCTTGCAAGAAAGATTTGCAAAAGTTCTTGGGCAAGGTAAATTACTTGAGGAGGTTCATTTGTAATTTGTCTGGGAAGGTAAATGCCTTTACTCCTTTACTTCGGTTAAAAAGTGATGCTGATTTTACTTGGGGGGCAAAATAACAAGAGGCATTTGATGAGATTAAGCATTATTTATCTTCGTCGCCCGTCCTTCAAGCGCCTAAAAGTGGTATTCCTTTTAAATTATATGTGGCGGCTGAGAAAGATGTCATTGGAGGTGTTTTGACTCAAGAGACCGAAGGAAAGGAATATATTGTTGCTTATGAAAGTAGAAGACTATTGGACGCCGAAACAAGGTACACTCCTATTAAAAAGTTGTGTTTATCACAATATCATACTTGTACTAAGTTGAGGCATTATTTGTTACCTAGTACTTGCATAGTAGCATGTCAAACCGACATTATTAAATATATGTTGCATAAACCAATTTTAAGTGGTAGAGTCGGCAAATGGGTTTATGCTTTCGTAGAATATGATTTACATTGTGAGCCATTAAGTTCAATGAAAGGTCAAATTGTTGCCGACTTTATTGTTGGACATAGAGTGGATAAGCAACTTAATTTAAATGTCGGTTATGTTACTCTTACCCCATGGAAATTACATTTTGATGGATCGGTTTGCAAAGATGGTTGTGGTGTTGGAATTATCTTTATTTCACCAAGTGGGGCTGTTTTTGAAGCTCTTAACCGATTTGAACATAAGTGTACTAATAACCAAACCGAATATGAGGCTCTTCTATTTGGATTGGAGATTTTGCATAGTATGGGAGTGAAACATGTGAAAGCTTATAGTGATTCTTTATTAGTGGTACAACAAGTTTCCAAGGTATGTCAATATTTGAATGGTTTCTTAAATGCATATCTTGACAAATGCTTAGATATCATATCTTGTATGGATGAGTTTGTTATTTATCATGTACCACGAGAAGAGAATCTGAGGGCTAATGCTCTGGCTCAGCAAGCATCTGGCTATAATGTTCGGAAAAGAAAATTTTGAGAACACAAACCGATGCTTATGGCCGAGCGTTTTGCTCTGGAGGCACCTGTCCAACCGGTACCTCTGACCGGTCTGACCGGTCCCTTGGTCAGAAATCTTCTTGGGCTATTATTCATTCTAAAGATAATAAGGACGAAGTGGATGATTGGAGAAGGCCTCTGGTAAATTATTTGCAGGATCCTAACAGTTCAGTTGATAAAAAAGTTCGACGCTGGGCTCTTAAGTTTATTCTTGATGATGGTGAATTATATCGTCGGACAATAGATGATTTGCTTCTCAAATGCTTGGGTCCTGATCAAGCTAGATTGGCTATGGCAGAGGTTCATGAAGGGATTTGTGGTACTCATCAATCAACTCCTAAGATGAAGTGGCTTCTTAAGCGAGCATGCTTTTATTAGCCTACTATGATAGCTGATTGTTTTAGATACTACAAGGGATGTGAAGAGTGTCAGAAACATGGAGATGTTCAGTTGGTACCTGCTGCGTTGATGCATCCAATCATTAAGTCTTGGCCTTTTAGAGGATGGGGTTTGGATTTTGTTGGTAAGATTCATCCTCCTTCGTCGAAGGCATTGTTTTGTGATTGTGACGACTGGTTATTTTACCAAGTGGACTGAGGCAATTCCTTTGAAGAATATGACACATAGAGAAGTGATTGAGTTTATTACGGAACATATCATACATAGATTTGGCATTTCACAAACTTTGACTACAGATCAGGGGACTTCATTTGTTTCAAAAGAGGTGCGTGAGTTTGTTAATTCTTATATGGTATTAAATTACTCAATTCATCTTCATATTATGCTCAAGCAAATGGTCAAGCCGAGTCTAGCAACAAAATTTTAATTAAGCTCATTAAGAAGAAGATAGAGGACAATCCTAGAAGATGGCATGAGGTATTATCTGAAGCTTTGTGGGCTCATCGTATTTCTAGACATGGTGCTACTAAAGTTACTCCTTATGAGCTTGTATATGGTCAAGAGGCCGTTTTGCCCGTTGAGGTAAATCTAGGCGCATATAGACTTGCAAAGCAAAATAATCTGGATGTTAGAACTTATGATGCTTTGATGATGGATAATATTGATGAGGTGACCGACAATCGCTTAGAGGCTTAGAGGAGATTGAAAAGGACAAGAGGCGAGCTGCTAGAGGTTATAACAAAAAGGTAAAGGCCAAATCTTTTCAGGTAGGCGATCTGGTTTAGAAGACGATTTTGCCTATTGGGACTAAGAGCAATAAATTTGGTAAATGGTCTCTAAGTTGGGAAGGTCCGTATAAGATTGTAGAAGTATGTTCTGGAAATTCTTACATAGTAGAGACTTTGCAAGGACAGCAACTTCCGAGGGCTCTCAACGGGAGATACTTCAAGAGATTTTTCCCAAGTGTTTGACAAGATGCTTGATAGCACTATGGCCGATTTATTCAAAAATCGCCCTTAGGACAAAAATGGCCGGTGAAATCTGTCACATCGACCTTAGAAATATTTTTTAATACGCAAGTTTTACTAAAAAACAGGGGGCATATGTTCGCACCCAAATTTGGCACAAGGCCGATCAGGCTAGCGCCACCGGTCAGACCGGTGTACCCAGACGGTCTGACCGATCAGGCCCTGTAGCCGATCCGGCAAAGGCCACACCGGACTTCCTTGCGGGGCAAGAACTTCTCACCCTATAAATATAAAGGGTCACGGCCGGTTGAGGGATTATCACCCAATCGATCATATCTTTTTACAATTTTTGTCTCTCAAACCCTAGCTTTTTCCAACCCTTTTGCTTTCCTTATTTGTCTCAACGGCGATCAAGGACGTTCTGAGTGGCCTGCCGATCTCAGAGCAACCCTAGGCGCACCACCTCCGACGGGGTCCCTCCCGAGGCGGTGCTCGTAGGCATTCACCGGCGCCCCGACGCCCACTGGTCAGACCGGTGGACTTGACCGGTCAGACCGGTCAAGACAGGAGCTCCGGCGAGTTCAATTCCTGCTGCAACGCGATCTAGCGCTCTCGTGTTGTTGACCGAAAAAGCGTCAACAACTCTTCTTTACTATGGAATATAATGAGTTTTTTTAATAAAATTGTAATATGTTAGAAGGAGATACAAATATACAATGTGAATCGTGGCGGTGCCGATGCGGTAAGAAGAGAGGGCGGGAAGTCATGGGCAATACCGGTATGATGAAGACATAATAATAATTCAGAAAAAATATAAATATTTCAACAATACTTTTTACATATTTTCTATCATAATTTTATAATACATATTCATACTATCTATACTATACCTTATAATATTTCAAACGGTAGTGCCTATACTATGCGAAAGTACTACTAGTATTGTGCACGTCGGTTGATCAGCGACATATATACCAATAGTAATTGCTCTCATGTTTACCCGTAACAATTGATGCAATACGAGTGCAAGATTCTAATCTGAATCGCATGAAGACCGCGAGAACGATGAAACCGACTCACACCATCACACGGGGAAGAAATGCAGTCCAACCAGGCAACCACTGAACTACGCCGGAGACGAAGAGAGTGCAATGACGGAGCCAGCCGAAAATGGTAGCTGGGGCGGATCTGTATAACCAACTGGAGTACACACTGTATTATTGATTTTATCTGCATATTTAAGCTTGAGTAACATAAGCTATTTTTTAACTTTGACTGAGTAAAGTGAGCTGACCAGTAAGTAACAAAAGGGAATTGAGGTGCACTGATATACAGAGGAATCAAGCAACAAGTAACGAAGGGAATTTGTGGAATCAAGCAACAAGTAACGAAGGAAATATTTGAGCCTCGTCTGGAATATATGAAGAAGCACCACACGACAAGTCCTATGCATCCTTGAGCGAATTGAGCTTTGTAGAGTATTGGAAGGAGCTGCACTGAGTTCAGTCCACCAAGCCCACAGCCGCTTGGTCACTTTTGTTCTCCGATCTTCTTCACCATCATCATATTTCTTCTCTGCTTCATATCTTCTTGCAGAAGTGGCAGAACGCAGAACTTAATATCTCGGTGAACAGAAGGTGTTACTTATGCTCGCCAGCTGGTAGCTGGGGCGGTCGACCCACCCCGCCGATAGGGTGGCTCCGCCCGTGAGAGAGTGGCATGGCGCAGTCACCCTGCCGAGGTGGAACACCAATACAAGATGACCGACGAGACGGGACGTTGTGGTTGCAAGAGGAGGAGATGAGATGGATGCTCGGCCGAAGGGACGTGGGTTTTTGTTGCTTCCAAGAAGAACGGTATAACATGTGGGGTTCCGTGTCGCTCATGCATTTCCGAATTTCTGTTGTACTCCCTCTGTCTCATAATGTTAAGACCCGGAGCATTTGAATTTTTTCCCACAATATAAGGACCTGAGTGTCTTGTGGGTCCCACATTAGAGTCCCACGTCAAAAAATATCCATCTCCTTCTCTTCCCGAGCCGCACGTTCCTGCCCAGGAGTAGGAGCCCCGCAAAAATCCCGTAGGCCAACAGCGACGGTGCGCCCCTGGCCACCGGTCCGCAGCCACCACAACCTCCCCATCCAACGTCGCTCCTTCATCGAGCTCGACTGCGCCGGTGAGAGAGGGGCGGGTGCGGAGGCCACCGCTTCGGATCTAGCGGGGATGAAGATAGGGGAGCTCTGTCGCGGGGTCTGGCGATGGCAGCGGCATCGGGCGGAGGAGGCGACCGCTGCTGGCCGAGCGGAGAAGATGGAGGCGTTGAGGAGACCCGGGTGGCGGACGGCGAGCTCGGGGAGGCCGCGCGCCGCGGCACGTGCGGAGGAGGAAGCGGAGGCCTCGACCCCGCGCGGAGGAGGCTGTCAGCTTCCTCTGCTCCACATTGAGCTCGCCGTCCCAAGCGTCAGGTGCGGCGACGTCGATGGGGGTCGCGGCCGTGGCGGACTTCGCAGCACGCACGGAGAAGAGGGAGCTGGGCCCCAGCGAAGAAGAAGGATCCGCGATTCAGCGGCGACGGCTCGAATTTGACGGCGGCAAGGTCCGATTTGGCGGCGTCAAGGCTCGGTTCTGCTGGGGGAGGAGCTGGGACGGCATCGGCGGATGCTGCGGCTGGGGCAGGAGGTGCGGCGGCGACATTCACGAGGCGCCTGAGCAGCGGACGGAGAGGGCGTCGGGACGAAGGAGATAAAGGGCATTTACGTCATTTCCACATACTATTGATTCTAACGTTTGAATGCTTTAGGTCCTTATATTGTGGGATGGAGGGAGTAGCATCTCTAGGTGTTGGCAAATTAGTTTGTCATCCTTGTTTTTTTAGAAAAACGACAAAATATGTTTTCAATAATTTGACATATCACTTGGTAAATTTTGGCAACTTAGCAAATAGAGGTCCTAGACTCTCATATTTGACAACTTGGCAAATACAGTTTGGTACCTGCTTCCACCATCGCTGCGCCATCTGTTTTGTAGCTTATGCTATCACTGCCTATATATACTATATACGCAAATAAAGATAGACATATGGTGCATGGTGTGTTTAGTTCACTAAAATTTTGGGACTAAAATTTTGGGAGTCCCTTTCAAAGTCTATTAGAGGTAGTAAACATAGACTAATTATAAAACTAATCACACGAATGGACGGGAAATTCCGAGACGAATCCATTAAGTCTAATTAATCCGTCATTAGAGATTGTTTACTGTAGCACGATATTGCCTAATCATGACATAATTAGGTTTGTTAGATTCGTCTCGAAAATTAAGAGAGGGGTTGTGAAATGAGTTTTGTCACTAATCTACATTTAATACTCCTAATTAGTGTCCGAAGTTTGATGTGACGGGTAGTTGGTGAAATTTTGGAGAAGTAAACATACCCGAATCATTGATTTTTTTAACACAAGAATCATTGATCTTTGTCATGATGACGATCGGTCGACCTTGATCCTATCGCAATTTTAGAAGGACAGCTTTCCTTTGCCGTTTCCAGTCGTCATGGCGCAGCGCGAAGGAAAACCGCACGACCTGGATACGGCCCGACGTAAGACCATCCGCACCGGTGCCGTTATCCCTCTCCTGGAGGAGAGGGATAACGTTTTTTCCCCTGCAGCGGGGACGGGAGAACCGACGTCATTTCCCCGTCCCCCTCCTGTTTCCTCTGGATTCTGAGGAATACAGGAGCTCCTCCAGAGGCAGGCGTGGGCCCCACGCACGCCACCACCTCTCTCGCGCTCACGCTCGGAAGGGACGGAGGGAGCTCGGGGGAGGGAGGCTGGCGCCCGTCGACGTCGCCATCGGAGGACGAGGAGCAGGGGCGGGCGGCGCCGAGCGGCCTCCGAGCTCGATTCGACCCCCGTCGTCGTCGCGCCGCCACTGGAGACCCGGCCGCCGCGCCCCTGCTCGGCCGACAAGGAAGGGGGGAGGGAGGAGGGCCACGGGGCGCAGGCGGCAAGTGGAGCAGAGCAGGAGAGGGGTCGCCGGGATGGCCGGATCCCCTCGCGCCGCCCCCTCTGCTGGAGGACACCCGCCGCCGGGAGGGAGGACGCCTCGCCGAGCTCCGGCCGCCGGGGACGACGTCGGCGACCACCTGGCTGAGCTGCTGGCCGGCGCCTCGCCGTCCTCCTCCAACCTCCAGTCCGTGGCGGCGCGCGCGCTGCGGACCTCCGTCGCATGTCCGCGCTCGCCGAGGAGGCGGCGCCGCCCGCGGACCCGGCAAACGTCGCGTGCTTCTCCAGCAGTCGGGGATGCGGCGAGCTCCACCATGGGAGAGCCGTGCTGGAGGAGGGTGCGCCGCCGCGGGGCTCCTCCGCCACCCGCCGCCGCGGGGGCACTGCCCCTCTACGGCTATGCCACCCGCCGTCGCGAGGCACGGTTGGTGCTCCGCCCCGGGACCAAGCTCCTTCGCCGCCAGCTTGGGTGGGAGGCGCCGGAAGCCTCCGCCGCGCCCTTGCTCCGTCTGCGGCCGCGCTGGTGCGGGAGGAGGGGCGACCGGTGCCGGGAAGCGGAGAAGCTGAGGGAGAGAGAGACGGGGACGGGGACGGGGACACGAGGGCCGAAGGGGTGGGTGGGGCGGATAAGGGGAGATAAGGTTGGAAAAAAAGCAAAGAAAAATAAAAAGTGGGCCCCACAGGTTGGTGGTTGGGATGAACTAGAGATATAAAGGATGATGGATGCGAGAGAAGTGAATTTAAAGGAAAGGATCTCACTGACTAGACAGGAATATACCGTTTTGAAGAAGAATATGAAGGAGAACTAGTGTGGATGGTCTAAAAACCGCAGAAAAACAACGGGTCCACCAATTTGTATTTTGAAAAGTCAAATTTGTTAAACTTCTGGAGATTGACCTATTCTTATCCTCATTTTATTTTGGGACTTGGTAAACAACCCGATATGGCGATATGGCAAACTCTTGAAGATTCTTGTTCATCTGCTGCACATACATACGTACTTGTAATTCCATATGCAAGGGAGCTAGTTAGGACAAGAAACAAAAATTACAAAGGGTGTGTTTAGATCTAGATGAATTAGTTGAATTGAGGAAGAATTAGTGTAATTGCAGATGAATAGTGAGAGGTGATGTGATAGATGATGAGATGTTTTTTGCAAACTTTTTTGGATCTGAACACACCGAGAAGATATGATGAATGTGATAGGTAAGTAGTGATTTTCAATGTTACTCCCTCCGTCCCAAAATAGATGCAATTCTAGGACCAGGCACACAAACCAATGTGGAGTGTAAAATAACCAAACTACCCCTTGTCTTTTATGAGAAAGATCTAGATGTGAACTTGTCTTTTGTGTGAGAACCTTCTAGAGTGGCTTGTCTTTTGTGATTGGTTGGTCAAAGTTGCATCCTTTGTGAGACAAATTTTAAACTCTAGAAATGTATTTATTTTGGGACGGAGTGAGTACTTTGTGACCAAAAGATCAGACCCTAAGGCCTGCAACAGCAGCTGCCATCCAGATGAATTGGCTGAATTGGGGAAGAATTAAGAAAGAATTGGTGTAAATACAAATTAATAGTGAGAGGTGATGTGATAGATGATGGGATGTTTTTTTGCAATTTTTTTGATCTAAACACACCCAGAGTAGATTCAGGATGTGTTTAGTTCCCTGAATTGGGATGCAAAATTCTGGATTTTGCACGGATTTTGGGCTGAAAAGCACTATTCCGAACTGAAAGCACTGTAGCACTTTTCGTTTGTTTGTGGTAAATATTGTCTTACCATAGCCTAACTAGGCTCAAAAGATTCGTCTCGCAAAGTACATCCAAACTGTGTAATTAATTTTTGATTTCATTTACATTTAGTACTCCATGTATGTACTGATATTTTTGATGTGATGTTTAATATGATGAAAAATCTCCTTTTTGCATAGTGAATTTTGGAGAAAGTTGAGCTTCTAACCATACCCTCAGAACAAATGGTGATAACACTAGCCTGCCACGCACATAAATGCGTGATGGCACTGGCACAGGCACTCAGTGCTGCTGTTCAGTTGTCACCGCGAACACGGCGGGCGCCTTGGGTTTCCGTGAGTGGCTGCTGCAGGTTAGACCATCCACACTCGTGTTCCTTCAAAACCTCCTTCAAAACAGAATATTTCATCCTCCCTATCTAAATTCTCTCCTTTAAAACAACTTCTCCCGCATCCATCTTCCTTCATATTTCTCCTTCATCCCAACAACTAGGCCCACTTTTTCTTTCCCCTTCCTCCCTCCTCCCCGTCCTCACCTACCCACCCATTCCCCTGCCCCGCGAGCAGGCCCGGCGGCGCGGCGGAGCTCAGGCTGCTGCTCCCCTTCCCCCGGTGGTGCCTCTCCCTCTTCGTCGGTCTCTCCCTCCTCCGGCGGTGCGCGAGCTCCTCCCCTGCTTCGCCTCCCGACGCCGCGCCGGCCTGCTTCTTCCACGCCGCTCTGACCACCGCGCCGCACCGCTCTGCTTCTCCCGCGCCGCGCCGGCCTGCTTCTCCGGCGTCCCCGGCCCCGGCAGCCATCCATCTCCCCGGCCCCACGAGCTTCCCCTCCCCACGAGCCATGGCGCCCCACGAGCTTCCCCTGCTCCTCGTCCTCCGCCCGCCCCTGCTCCTCGTCCTCCGCCGCGGGGAGGTGGAGGTGCAGCCGTGCAGGGGCTCCTCGTCGTCCGTGCAGGGGCTCCTCGTCGTCCGCGCCAACCTCGTCCGCTCCGCCGCCATCCGCCAACCTCGTCCGCTCCGCCGTCGTCTCGTCCCCGACGGATCCGGATGCGGTGCCGGTAGGCCTCCTCCCCAACGGATGCGACGGAGCTCCATGGGCCGGCGCGGAGCTCCTGTCCTTGAAGAGCAGCAAGGGGCGGTGTGCTGGGAGGCCGCCGCGGCGGAGGGCCCGATGGCCAGCAGCCCAGCATCGCCACCGCCTCCCACCTCTCTGCCGCCGCGTCCATGGAGGACGAGCTTCACGGCGGCGTCAACGCAAGAGGCGAGGCGAGCCGGGGCAAGGCGAGGCCGCGGCCATGGCGCTCAAGGCGGAGCTGGCCCACGCGCGGAGGAGGAGCGTCGGCAGGATCCGGCGGCGCTCGGGGTTGCTCCGCCTGCGCCTGCTCGTGGTCGCGTCTGCCCCTCCCCTGCTCCCCCTCCGGCGGCCATCCCTTTCGTCTTCTCCGCCACCCTCCACGGCAGCGGCGAGGAGAGCACGGCGGCCGTCCTCGAAGATGGAGGCGGTGGGCGGATGCGGCGGGGACGGACGGACCTCCTCCCCTTCCCCTGCTTCCGAGCGGCACGAGGTCGTTGGGGGCAGCGGCACGTGGTGGGGCCAGCGCAGGATGGCGTTGGCCCTGGGTGACGCCGAATCTGAAGGGGACTGGAGGGCGCCGCGATTTTGCCATGCTCCTGCAGGGCACCGCTGCGGGGGAAAAACGCAGGAGACGGATGGCGTCGCCGGTGCGGGTGGTCTTAGCATCGCTAGAACCTGAGGCATGCTAGGCCTGTCGCCGGGCGACTCCTGCACGCAGAGGAGCCCTATCTGGATGCACCTCCGTAGGCGGGACCACAGTTATGACTGGGAGCGTGGGGGCGTCATTACTGGATCAAAAAGATCCGTGATCGTGTGCTCATCCCACAATTTCCATGCCTGCACGAGATGGCCTGCTGTTACTAGAAGATTCTCTGAAGAAAGTTAAACATGAAGTTATACTAACATATCGGTTCCACATACTCTGTTATACTTACAAGATGCTTGAGTACAAATTAAACGAATTAAGATGACAACAAATACACAAACGGTAAAGCTGTGGATTTGCACAACAATTTAGTATGCAGCATGGAAATGGGATGGGACTAGCCTATTAGTCAATTAATTACTATTGGTTTGCTGCTTTCCTCAACACACAAGATTCACTAGCTTCTCCAGAGTAACTGAAAATTGGGGTATGTTTTGACGTGTGTGTGTCACATATCTGCACTGCATATCCGTTGTGTGTTTGTATACATGGTATTTTTTTTTTTTTGTAATTAGCTTTTATGTGATTGTAACTGTCCCTGATCCCGTTATGCTTCAGCCATTTTTCTTACTTCCTTGGAAGTGCTTATTTCTATACTATAAGGAGCGAAAACAATTGAAAATTTTTCTCACCCAAATCGGGCTCACCGTACCCCTTACACCGGACCCACCCGTCATATGTTTTTAGGAGTGGATAGGGTGGAAGAACTATGTAAGGACCGAAAAATCGTAATTTGGAGAGCGTTTCTGTCAAAAAGCTAATTCTTTTCTCACCCACGTCCACCTTACCCAGCGGCATACCCACCTGACATCACGATCGCATAGTATAGTACTTTCCCAATACGCGTTCCTCAGTCCTTGCCTTTCGTGACTCCAGAATTTTCTTCTCTTACGACTTCGCTTTGTTGTCCGTAAAGACGACAAACTTCCATTTATACTCAAACCATCACTTAATATACGAGAGATAACGCAATGTGAATTAACTATAATATTGTTATTTTGAGAAACTTAACGCATATTCCTTATTCAATTTTTGGTTTTGATCCAAAATGCCTAACTTTTTTCACCCGCACTCGGCGTACCCGCCCACCTGTACCCGCGTCGGGCCCACCGGACCAGACACCGTGCCGCGGTGAAAGAAAAAACGATTCATTTTTTCTCCTCGTCGGTCCTCGGCGTGCTGCCAGGCGGGAGCGGTCTCCCGTCGCCGTCCCAACTGCTGGATGGAACGCCGCCAGCACGCTGCCGGAGGGAGCTCCACCCCTCGCACGTATGCCGGGGCAGAAACCTCCTCCTCTCGCGCCAGAGCCCTGCCGTCGTCACACACCGCCGAGGACCTCCTCCAGATCCGCACGAGGGAGGTCGGGAGGGGTCGTCGAGGAGGCGAGCGAGCAGGGGAGTGGTTGCCGTCTCCCGTGCTGGAGCTCGCCTCCTCCGCACTCCACGCCGGCGGGGAGCCACGGCCTTGAGGTCGCCCCGCCGCTGCCCCTCTCCCACGCTCCTCGACGCTGAGCTCGCCGCCACGCGGCTCCGCGGGTTGGCACTTGGCGGAGAAGACGACACCAACGCCAGGCTCCTCGGCACAGCCACACAGTAGGCGACGCGAGATCCTCTGGCGGTGGTGTGAGGCCCTTCGGTTGCGGGATGAGCTCGGACGGTCGGCAGCGGCCATAGGTGTGAGCGGCACGGGTCCTCCGGCTGGAGGCGCGAGGACGAGCGGCCACCGACCACGTGCGGGCGGCGCAGGGGTCCTCCGGTTGGAGGCGCAAGCCACGAGCGTGAGCTGCCACGTGCAGGCGGGCGGTGCTGGCGAGCCCGACCACGGACCTGCGCGGGGAGCTCGATCCCACGGACAGCGCTGGCGAGCTCGGCCGGGGCCCCGCGTGGGGAGCTTGACCCCGCGGTCGCGACGCCGGCGGAGCCCGGTCATGGCTGCACAGTGGAGCCCGATCCGGGGAGAGGCAAGGAGGACGGGAAGCAGAGCAAGCCATGGGCCCGTGCTGGGAAGATGATAAGGTCGTGAGGCAAAAAAAAATATTGGATAGAGAATGACTAATGGGGTCTACTCTTAAATGACACGTGGGAGTTCATTTACTATGGCTAATGACTCTGCTGGCCGCTATACTGCTAGTTGCTGCAACTTGGTATTCCTTCAGTGATACGTATCAAGTTCGCTTATAGGGAATTTTGTAGTTTGACTTCTCACCTTATTTGGGTCATAATTATATTAAAAAAGTTGAATTAGTCGTTACTTAGCTTTATAGTTTATAGTTTTTGTAGGCATGCTTAGTTGAGAGATTGATTTCATATTGCAGTTACAAATAAAGGGAATTTGTGTTTACTTATGTATGTTTATCTCTTGGTGGTTGATTTCATATATAGCTATCAAAAAAGTCTTTGCTTCGAATTCTATGTCTGAGAATTGATACTTTTTTAATTAAAAAAGAATTTGTACTTGACATGACGTAAATAATACGTACATATCATTATCTGTTATGTTCCTTTGTGATGTATGGACTGTGAATCATGATGTTAGTGGTGTACCATAAAAATACTCAGTGACTCCATTCCGTTTTAGTTGAAAGCTTACTCCGACAAAGTTGTCCAAACTATATAAATATAATTATTTCTATCTTTTTTTTGTGTGAACATACTATCATGTTCGATAGCTTTGTGTTTTTTAATCTTTCTGATGCCTCATCAACTCAATTTATCATCACCATTACTCTATGAATAAGGTATGCTAAAGATTCTTAGAAGTTTGATATTTATATATTACACAAGCAAGTAGCAATATCTTAAATGGAATGAGTTAAAATTATTTAAAAAAAACTCAGTTTCTCCTACGTGTTTTCTATGTAGGAATACAAAACATAATTTTCAAAAAATAATACAAAATATGTGTTCAATGTTTTTTGAAAATATGTGCGTGCCGCACGTACATTTTACTAGTTCAATAAAATGTTGCTGCGATTTGAGGTGACATGGCCTTCAAGGTTACTTACCTTATCTGTTATCTTTCTTTAGCCCCTTTTCTTTTTAAGGCACTCAAGCATTCAAATTTCAAATTTCTTATTCTCTGACAAATAATTATTTTAAGAATTTGTAGAACCTCTGACTTTTTGGAAGTCACGAGGGCATGCTTGAAAAAAGAATCAAATTTGGTTTTTTATTAAATTTTTTATAAGGTTTTTAATCCCAAAAAACATACTTGTATATATAACAACTAAAAAACACCTTTCAATTAATGGAATCATGAGAAATTATTGCAGATATATGCATTTACATATATACACTTACATGCGAAAGCAGGCTTGGAGAGGTAATGTTCCTCCTGCCACTGATTATCTCTAGCAGAACAACGCCGAAACTATACACATCGCACTTCAGGGTGACATCCCCCCGAATGTACTCAGGAGCCGCATATCCGCTTCAAGCAAACCAATATCGTCATTGGATGAACATAGCTCGAATAAAAAAAAAGGTGCGCACATGGTATAGATATGTGCGCACTCTATATATGCAACTAATTAATTACACTTTCATATGCACTAATTGAAACAAAACAAAGAGATGAGGATGTCTAAATTCCTTACGGTGAAAATACTAAGGTCTGAGTTGCGGTATCATCCGCGACAAGCAGTTTAGTGGTGCCAAAATCTGCTATCTTGGGCGTCCATTTGTGATCTAGGAGGACATTGGACGGCTTCAGATCCCTGTGGATGACGTTCTGCCCTGATCCCTCGTGAAGATAGCTGACACCTTGAGCAATCCCGTGAATTATTTCCAGCCTCATGGCCCAATTCAGCGAAGCACGGAGTTTACGTGTACGACCTGCAAAATGCCATAATTTTGTGTGGGAAGAAATACTTGCTAGCTAGTAAAAGTCACGGCAAAGCAAATATATACTACTGTATTTAATTTACCGAATATGTATCTGTCCAAACTCTTGTTTTGCATGTACTCGTATACGAGTATACGTTCGTCGCCTTCAACGCAATATGCCACTAGCCGGACAAGGCTGCGGTGATGGAGCTTTGACATCAGTTCCACTTCTCTTGCGAAATCATCTGATCCTTGGAGGGAAAGAGCCGACTGTTTAAGCCTCTTCACAGCAATCTTTCTCTTGTGTACATCTCTTGCGGGGACATGATTCTTGGATTGCTTGCCCTGATAATTCTTGGGAAAATGTTATAGAATCCCTCGCGAGACACGCGGTAGCTTGTACTACCTCTATCCTTAAATATATGACGTTTAGAACAAAAAAAAATTTAGTTTATATTTGAACTAAGTTTCTTGTCTTAAACGTTATATATTTAAAGTAATTTACTAGAGCTCAAATGCTTGATTTCTGGTTATCTCTCAATCGATTCTTTACAACGTGCGATCGGCAATGGAAGAACGAGAGCAACTTGCTGTTAACGGGTCCGCACAACAACTATCTGTGCACCCTTTTACTGTTAACGGGTCGTGTATGTGCAACGGTGGCTTCTCTTCCCCTTCCACATCATTTTTCCCACTCTTCATTTTCCAGGAGCGAGAGGAATAGATGATCCCGGCCTTTCCCCGGCGAGCGAGTGCGGCGGTACGCAGCTTCCCACCCGGCACGACGCAGGCGCGCGGCTCCCTGGCCGGCGAGCGCGGCCTTCTCCTGCTTGGGTTGTCGTGCCCTTCCGATGCTCCAACGGATCTGCCCCCGCATTCATCCCCTCGTCGGCTTGCGCTCCTTTGTTCCATCCTCCAGTCGACCTTCCTGACACACCAATGGATCTGCACGATGGCTTAAAGGTATGTGATAGGTCTTCTAGGGTTTGGATTTGGGTAGGTCCTAGTGTAGGTTCAGTGTCCATGACAGCAATACTGAGGCGACAATATAGTATCTGTGATTTACTGCGACCATTTCTGTACGTGAGCGAGAGTTATATGAATATGTGTTAGTTTTGGTGTTGATTTGATCCAGTCTAGCGGTGGATCTTGATTCGATCAGTGTTGTGGTCAGTCAACTTTTTAGGGGATCTCATTAGTTTTTCACTGCCGCTCTTGGCAGATACTCCTATCTGTGAAGAATCTTCTCTGTAGATTACTTGCTTGTCCGTGGGTAGGCAGTAGTCAGATGGATTTTTTTTGTCATGTGTGTCAGTCCTGGTGGATGAAGTGTAGAACCTTGGGCACCCCAAGGTCGACTGTTTTTTGTGCTGATTTGTGCAGGTGTTGTGTGGTTTGACCTGTGTCGATTCTGGCGATTTTTTGTTCAACTGCTATTAAACTTCATTCAATTCCAAATACAGTTTAGTGTCAAATTTGTTCTTTTCATAGTATCATGAGCATACAGTAAACATGTAAGTTACAATCATAGTTGTGAGATCATTGGAATCTCATAAAAAATGTTCTTGTCAAATTAGTCGCACAACATTTCCTATCGGGTGTATCTCCCATCAATGTATTGAATTGGAGTAGATATATAGTATTGTCATCGGTTTTCTCTGTGTGGGTCAGTTTTAATTATTTTCGGAACTAACTAGGGTATTGTGATTCTTCCAATCTTGGCAGCTTGAGCTCCTGTACTTTTGCATGATGACTGGTAGATGCAGTTCAAATTTTCTAGTGGCTGTTGTTTTCATTTATGAATTTTTAGATAGCTAGCTCATCCTTTTAGCATTCGTTTCGTAAAAAAATCTTGGTACTATATTAAAAAGTTACAGAATCATATATCAATAATTTCACAATCATATGTTTTATATGCTATGTACTCCATGACGTGTTTCTTAAATGGATCCTCCATGTTGCACCTGTGTCTGGCAGTAGAACTTTTTAATTTTGCTTGTCATGTTAGCTTGCTTTTGTCAGTCTGAACCTTGTCGACAATAGTATTATGAAATCCTTGCTTTTTTGTCATCACATAAAATTGCTTATTTCTTGTGCTTACTCAATTTTGCCATTTGTGCTTACCATATGCCTTGGTTACTGTTAGTCCAAGCTGGCAATATTTTTGTCTGTTGAGAAAACATAGGCTTTCCTTTTGCAATTAATAACAATTTTGTTTTTAAAGGGAGTGTCTGTCAGCTTGTTGATGTGTAGCACCCATATTAGCAGATGACCATTCCATGTTGTAATCCATTTCACATTGCTTCGGTTTGAATAATTTCTACTATAACTTTATAATCATCAAGGAATTTAGCCCTCCACACCCCAAATTTGACATCCTTCACCAGAATTTTATTAGTTTTGCTTTTTTTTATCCTACCCATACAATTCCAAGTCCAATTCCAATATAAACTGATTTTTGTTGTCCACTTGTGTGTCATTCAGTGCTCAAAACTGTACATTGTATAAATTTATGGACACTAGCATCATGTAGTTCATTAGCTTTCTGGACAACTTTGATCCATATCCTTCTTTCTAAATTCTAGCCTTTTTCCTCATTAAATGATTTTTTTTGTTATTAAATAAAAGTACATAAAAAACTGCGTCAAAATTGAGGATTTTTTCAGAACCTGATGGAAATGTTGATCCATGTAGTCAGGATTTCCGAACAATTTTTGCTATATGGCAGTGATTGCCTGTTGCAACATCGGTGCGGGAGTCTGTTGGGGTGGAGGTTCAGATATAGGTGCATTTGTGTGCACGGGACATGTTCCAAAATATAAGTTGTTTGTAGGGTCCATATGTACTAGCCATCACTATTGATTTTCTGAACTTGTGATTTGTTTTATGGTTACTAGTTTTAATGTTTTCATTCTGCGTATTGTGAGGTCTGTTCAAGCTGCAGATTTGCTTTCAGAAATTGATGAAAACTACTTAGTAAAGAAGAGGCATACAAGTTGTCATTTGACCATCATTTCTGATCAATGTTGCATTGATGTTTTTTCTTATCTACTCTATTTATTCCTGTGCTAATAAGATGTCATGTTTCTTCATTTGTTTGATAATATGATGGCTGTTTTGATATGCTAATGAGGGTTTTCATTTGACTATTACATTTATATAAAAAATATTTATTATTTTTTTATATATCTTATGTTATGTGCAATTGTAGCACCATATTTCTTGATTTGATATACATCATGTTGTGTGCAAATGAGGATCTATCATCTCCTGCCAGTATTTGCTAGCAGATCTATCACCCATAGTAAAAAGAAAAATGATTGAGGGATAGATAATATTTTGAAAAAATACTTGTGTTTTTCAAGAAATATTTGTGTTTTCCAAGAAATAATTGTGTTTATTTTCAAGAAATATTTTGTGTTAGTCAGTGTGTTTTGTTCTTCTATTGCAATTTTTTGACATCATCATGCACTCATGTTTGGGGTCACACTGACTAATACCTCTGTTTTAATTTAAAGAGAATGAGTCATTGTTAGGCAATAGCAGGAATTTTTGAGGTTTTCTATAATATATTGACCCAAAAAATATTTTTTTAATTAGATTTGGGGTCGGTTAGGGGTCCTTCTGGGTTATTCATGCCTAGATGATATCTTGTCTAACTGTCTGCAAATAGGTGACCCTTGTGAAATGACTGTTGAGCATTGGGCTTTAGTATAATTTATAGACAGTTTCTACTTTTCTAGCATAAATGATGGCATCAGAGGTGAAAGTTTTTACTTAATTTGGAACGTAGGATGTAGTTCCTCTTTATAGGTTGTTGTAGTTTTCCATCTTCCATGTTTGTGGCGTTTGAATAGTTTTGAATAGTATAACTAAATTTCTTTTTATCAAAATATGAAATTATTAGTTCTCTTTTATCAAAATTCCTTTTGCATTTAAATATGTTTTAATTTATGTACCTATTTTCCACTACTTGGTTAGTGTCCTTGGTTTGTCGATTTGCAACCTTTGCAAATATGTGGATCTGTGAGTGTGGCGTTTCAGAGCTTACTCCAGCTTGCCTTTATTGTACTGGTCAATGTGGTTATGTGATTATGTAAACTATTATTTGTTAGTGGCATAGATTGAATCACGCACTCCCGACCCTAATCCAGTGCAACATTGGTTTATTGTGGTTGTTTGCCTGGCTATAGACCTGTAGGAATATGTCCTATCTGATACACATTTTTTTAGATGCGTACTAAGTTTGCTGATTTATTACTATACAATTTATTATGCTACGTTGTATAATGTTTCAAAAGTTTTTCTTCTTACTTTCTTACATTCTTGGCTTGTTGGAATAAAAAAAGGCTGAAAAACATGTTTCTTTCATGTGTACTTATTTCTTTTAAGTGGGTGAGAGAGCAAAAGTTGTTGCTAGTTTTCACTTTCAGACTATCCTCTGGCATAAGAAAACTTTTACAATTTGCATCTTTACTTTGCTTTAGCCTAGTGCCAACAAAAACTTGCATTATCATTTTTCTTGTCACCACCATTATCGTGCCATCTTTTCAGATCCTGTTGAAAATGTTAGCAAGTAGTATATAGATATTACACTTCTAGCACTTCTATGATTTCGATCTATATACTTATTTCTTTTAAGTGCCTTGTTCAAAAATTTCCATTTTGGACATCTACTAAATTTGAGAAAAGTGACCATTATTTTTTCCTAACGTGCTCCCTTTTCTGGTAAAATTGAAGAGACTCTTTTCATTGACTGCAATTATATTCCATGCATCCACTTAACATGTAGTGTTTTTATCTGAATCCTAATGGAACAATGATTCTAGGATTTGTTTTGGTTTTTAATTGGGGATGGTTTTTTTATCAGTATTGTTTGGAGCGAAATAGGCAAATAGTTCAACTTGTGTTTCCTTTCTCCATTTTGTCATAGTACCTTCTTTCTTATTCATATGTGCTCAATTTCTCGCAGTGAGATTACAAAGGAAATACTCTTGTCATCTGCATTTGTGCACTCTGAGAAGTTTGGGAAACCCTTATAAAAAGTTGCATCTCTAAATCAATGTTATGCCTGCTAGGGAATTTCTTGGTGTTTTCTTTTCTGCACATCTCGAATTATTTTGCACAAATATGCTTCTAGGGCCAGAAATTTATTAGGAAATTTTAATAAAGGCTCTTGCAAAGTGTCCTAATTCTAGACTTCTCATAGTTGATTATTTTACGCTGGGTGGCGTAAGTTCAACATGCGTTCCCTCACTTGCACTGTCAAAGTTTTACGATACCTTTTTAACTTATAAATACATCATAAGAAATATATAAATTACTGATTCAAAGATAATTCTGGCAGTCGTCTTCCAAAGATGCCAGGATGGTTGATGAACCTTGTAGTTCAAGAGATATCAAGGAGGCATCCAACCTAAACACTTGAGAAAGGTTTCAGTGCACTTTTCTTTCATTTATTTTCTATTTACATTTTACGCACACTTTAATTCAACTTTTACATATTTGTTCTTGGGCAATGGATAGGGTAGAGTATACTGGTAACATCATTAAGTTGAGACAATGGTATTTTTAGAGCTATGCTTTCTTGTTTCATTATAGCGATGTATCTTATAGTTCTATTAATTCTTTAAGAAATGTCGTTCATGTGCGTCTAATTTTTGCATACTTCTAATTTATATTTTGCACTACTGCAGCAAGTGTCCATTATATTGTTGAACTGAAATTCTGCATTCAAATAGATGTTTTTTTAATCAAAGCTACTCATGTTAAGTGGCGTTTTCTTTTTGTTCCTGTGATTTATTTTATGGCACTGGGTATGCCCTTTATTGATTTTTTGACAGACTACTGTTTGTATTCTTAGTCGTTTCAGCCTCCATTTTTATTCCTAAAGCTGTTATTCTAGTCTAATATATATTTTAGCTATGTGCCTGATGCATACTGTTGGGACCTATAAAATTCATTCATTTTAGAAGCTTTTACATGATCTGCATTTTGTATTCATATTTTCTGTCAAGGGTATGTAGTATTTTTCTGGTGCCTGACGTGAACTACTTGGTTCTATAAAATTCGTTCATTTCAGAAATTTTTACATGATCTGCTTTCTGGATTCATATTCCTGTCAAGGGCATGTAGCTGTTTTTCTAAAAGATCATGTGGTTATTTTTCAGTGTTTCTTCTTTGTAACTCCGCTATTATTTTGAACTGTCTGTCATGTAGGTGGATCTTCATTCTGGTTACAATTTACTTGGGGGTAGGCCCTTTCTCTTTTCACAATCACAACCACATATTTTATTTGTCCACTTTTTAAACAATCTTTTTGTTTGAAGATATTTCGGTTGCTGAATTGTTTCAGCTTGGAACACCCCTGTCCAATATCCATCCACTGCCGCAGTAGGTTTGACCACGAGAATATCACAACCCCTACATCAAGAGATTAGGTTATCACCACCAACATTGTTTGTGGCTTCGTTGCTAAACTGAGCTTCGACGAACAATAGCACTAGAGAGATTGTTGGGTCCCGGGGTTACTTTCTCCAGATCATTTCTCAGGTAAGAAGAATACTTGTGTTTTTTTTCAGAAACTCGTGTTGTTTTAAAAAAAACTCTTTATTCTATCAGCTGCATTTTCGTTCTCTCCGTATGCAGTCAAGGTTGGGCAAAGCCAGGCACCACTGCAGGCTTTTCCCTATGGTACTTATGCTTTAGATTTACCTATTTTCCATTTTTGGTAGTACAGATTTTTTGACTCAGGGTTCCCATCTTTTTTTCTCCAAAGCTTGCTCTTAATTTATATTTCTTCTTTTTTCACAATGGTCTTCAATTGTTTTCTCATGATACAGATGACTATATGGATTTTCAGAAGATGAGGATTCAAGTCCTCAGGTACTAAAAAAATCCTTTTGTTTAGTATTGTAGGCTCTTGTTCTTTTTTACAGGAATCCTTTTCATTGTACTGTATCACCCATCTTTTGTGTTGAGATTTTCACCATCTCTTATGACACATGTTTTTTCCCATGCCAAACATGAACATTTTTCATACTTGTAAAGCAGGCTGCACTTTTGCTATTGAGTCATCATTTAAGTAGTAACTAAGAGGCAGCTGTTTAGTTAACTTCTGAATCAACCATGTTCAATTTGACTCAACATTGAGCGAATTTGGCCAAATATTTTGATAGCTGAAACAAAAAGATATGGAAAAAAAGGCACCCCTAAAAATCATTGATGGTGTTTTCTAGATTTTGCGCATCTTTTCATAAGCATATATCATAAAAATTTTCACAAATCAACTTTTTATGCCATTCATAATAACTTACACAAATCAACTTTTGACATTTGTCTATATTTCCAGCATTGCACATTAACCTATCTTTTAACTTTGCCTTCATTGTGCAAAAAAAGCTATAGGAATGTGTCAAGTTTTCTGACCGGAAACAATAGGGGGGATACCTCTGTATCTGGATAAGTTTAGATCTTAAAATTTTATCATTGTTATTTGCATTTATTTTGTTGTAATTCCAGGTTTCTTTGGTGCAGCTTTCTTGTTTTCAACATATACATCATTTTCTACCTCTAATTCTCTAAAATACAAGCACCTGCATCTACACGTGCTTTTTTTTAACAGGACATATGAGACAACTGAATCTCACAAAAAAAAAGAAGCACCTGGATTTAGCAGATGAAAGCATCTCCGTTCTGTGGGAAATGGAGAAACAAGAAAAAGCTTACCTGGGGAAGCAACTAGAACCTATCGGTACTTTGTTGCTCATGTCTGTCTTTGCTTGGTTTTCATCAAAGGCATCCTCCATCGGTCCATCCAGATTGATTTTTTCCATTTTCTCTTTTCTTTTTTTTGGATCAGGTCCTGATGCACGTGCATCAGGTCCTCTCTAAAACGCAGATTGAATCGTAAATGAGACCCTTTTAAAAACGCAGACGTGCATCAGGTCCTTTAAAACTCCAGTTTCTGTAACACCCCAGGTGTTTATTAAAGATAAATACCTCAATTAGGGTGGTTAATCATGTTTAATTGGCTCATAAACATGTTTGACATGATCTTGCACACATTTGCACAAAAGACCTTGGTCAAAGTTCAAATTCCCGGTCAAACCCCTATAGATCCCAAGAGGCTGATTTGGTTTTCTTGCGCGTTCTCCAAATTTCTCTATAGAAGTTCAAAATCGGCCAATATGAAAGTTCTTCGTTATTTCTGGGAACACATTTTTCATAATTGGCGGACATTCCAATTTTGAGCGCAAAGCCGCTTAAATTCGAGTTGAACGTGCTGCGCACAATAAACCGGGGCCAAGATTTCCTGCGTTTTCAACGTGATTTTCCCCACAAAACCGTTGATCAAAACATATGTCGCCCTTTGTAAAAGTTGTAGGTCTATAGCTCCTCTACAACTTTTAGTTTTGGAGATTTTTGAGTGTGTTGACACTTTTTGGAGTTTCGTAATTTTGTAACCGAGCTCACGAAGTTAGTTTGGACGACGACGTCGCGAACTCAACGCCAGAGCGCGCGCGCCGGCGTTGTTCTCGCTGCCACGTGTCGTGCCGCGCGGTTCCCGGCGTACGGACGCCTCGGTGCCTCTGTGGTGGACCAAGTCGTGACCGTGGTACCTCCGCTTTGCCGTTTCGCCATACACCGCGCCCACGCACGCGAGCCAGAGAACCGGCCGCGCCACGCGCCCGCCGCGCAGCCCGCCAGCTGGCGCCGTGGCCTTCTCACGCGCATGCAGGCCGCCACTTGGCCGCATTGGAGGCTTAAGGCCCTGTGAGTGTGTGCTTGTCCGTCCGCCCACGCCTGCTCGCCCTGTTTCGCTCCCGCACGCAGGACGCAAACGAGCAGAGCGCCGCCGCGCCCCATTGCTGCGCCGCCACCGAGCTCGCCTGTCCGCTCCAGTTCAGCACCGCCCGGCCGCTCCTACCCTTCCCCTGGGTCGCCTCCACTCCTCCACGCCACCGCCGGCCCGCCGGACGGCGCCGTCGCCGCCCAGGCACGGCCGCAGCGGACAGGAAGGAGCCGCGCCGGCGCGAGCACCCGGCGAGGCCACTCCCGGTTCGGCCACCGTCTTCAAACCCTCTAGCAAGGTCCGTAGAAGCCCCTAGCTCACTCCTCCGGCCAAGTCCGGCGACCTCCGGCCGCCAATCCCGCCGCCGGCGAGGTGCAGGTCCGCCCAGGGACCCAATTGCGGTGGTTGTAAACTGTCCAGGGTGTTTTCCGTAAAGCGAGGGTCTTTTCGTAATTTTCTGATTTAAGCCGAGGGGTCCCTTGTAAATGTATTTTAGGGATTTCAGCAGCAGCTTCAAAAATCCGTAGAAAATTGTAGAAAAATCAGAAAAATGCAAATCCAATTTTGTTGGTTTCCTGATAAAGGAACCTACCTTTTATAGAAAGCATGTATAGGGTTTTTCTGTGTAGTTTTTGAATTAAAAATTCAAACTCAGTTTGATGTGTTTTTAGTGTAGTTTAAAATATACACATGCTATGGACTTGAATTTTTGATATGTTTCTCTTTATGGTATGTTTAGATTTTTGACCAAATTTGGCATGAGTTTTATGTGTAGATTTTTAGTTATGATTTATGTAAGCTTTATCCTAGTTTAATCTTGATGCTTTTTATAGCCCTTTAAAATAAATTTTATTTAAATCACCAGTGCACTTCAGAACTTTGCCATGATAAATAACACCTCTGGTGAAGTGGATGTAATTTTAAGAAATTGTTTAATAGGTGTTTTGGATTTAATCTTGTGTAGAATGAAAAATGAATAACTTGAAATATATTATAGGTATACATGTGTGCCTTGGTCAGGAACTTAGTTTTGGCCTATTTGAGGTGTATGAGAAAGTTGAGATCAAAAAGTTTAGTAAATCTTTTTATATGAATTAATGGTGATTTACTAGGCTGAAACTTGTCTTTTTCATATGAATTAATTTATAAATGGTCTTAAGCCAAATTTTGTGTGTGAGCTTAGATTAGGTGTATCTTGCTGTGTGAAGAAGCTAGGTTTTATTTGATGAGTTTTTAATTTAATTTGGATTTAAGGTTGATAGGCTTGTTTTAATGAATTAATAAAAATAAATGGTAAATAAAGAGTTAAATTGCAAAACCATGCTATGTTTCTGTTTTAAGTTCACAATCACCACCCCTACTGTTTTTATGAAGTTGTTTAGTTGATTTGAGTGTATATGTGTACACCGTCACCGTTAAAATGAATTAAAGGAACTCCGCTCCACCCCACACACCCACTTTTATGGTTATGAGTAAAATAGATAGTTATAGATATATGTGGCCAACAAGAGTTGGTTAGGTGATAATTCTCCCATCATAACCATAACCTGATGCATGTGCATATGTCGTTCGTGTAGAGCTCCCGGACGGCACGTATACGCTCGTGCAGGAGGACGAGGTAGCAGCGGAAGCTAACTACGCCGTAGTGCAAGAAGACCCGGGCCAAAGTCCGGAAGAGCCCAAGACTGTTGCTAACTTAGAAGAAGGCAAGCACCGGAGTTACATATAACCTTTTTGGATTAAAACTTATATTCTTTTACTTTTTAGCATTTAATGTTACTTTATGCATTTAAGTTTCAGGAGTTATTTTGAAACCTAGATGCATGATCCTTAGGACTCCTATGCTCTTTTACTAGTATGTTAGGAACGCTAGTGCCATGCTCTAAGGATACGTAGAAGTCGAGTAATGACTCATTGCTCGCGAGATATAGGATGCTTATGTTGGAATCATAAGTTGGTTAAATTGACTCGCTCATGTGGTAAGAGCAATGGGTTCGGTCTCGACCGAGTAGCATGGTGCTGGTCTAAGCTATTGAACGTACCAAGTGCTTGTCGGGAATGGGACCGGTAAGCCTAGTACCTAATGAACCAGTGCGGGGACTTTATCGTTACTACTCTTGAGATGCTTCTCCCGGTTTGCTCCCGGTAGTGCAAGTGTGATCCTGGACGTGCCGTGTGAGGGCGTTCCAGTAACCTTGTAGTTAAGACTGTTGCGCATGTCCCTAATCTGGGGAATGACGGGAACCGCCTGGTTGGGGTAGACCCTGCACTTAGTCTACCTTCTTCCGTGTATCTTGGGTTTACCTTGCAAGGATATAAATCGATCGATCGTCGGTCACTCGCCGTTATCTGAGTCGGCTTGACCACTGGCTACCCCATGTTTATTTATGGAACATTTCAGATTAATATTATTGGATGATTAATCTTGTTTGTACAACCATGCTTGCTTAGCTAGGTGCTTACCTAGAATGGTTAACATACTAGAACTTGAGCTAAAATTTGAAAGTAAGGATCAACTCTTAGTTGCTTTTGGCAAAACAAACCCACCAACCAAAAAGCCTTGTATGTCTAGCTGTGTCTTTTATTTTGACGGGTCAGTCTTGCTGAGTATTAGTATACTCAGCCTTGCTTTTGTTGTTGTTTTCAGGTAATCCCATCTGACCTGGATCTATGTTGATGAGTGATACTCTATGGATGGCCTCCCATGTGTATCTTCCGCTAGATTTATTTCCGCTGTTTAAACTCTGAAACACCTTTACTTTCATGTACTGAAAAACCTGGTTTGTAATGTTAAGTACTTAAGGACTTTTATGTAATGTAATATTGTACTCTGGTCCCGCCTTCGTGTGAGCTTAGCGCATAATTCGATCCTGTGTAAGTGATTTACCGGGCATGCCCCGGCAGAGGCGACAGAATAATTCTTTATTATTGCTTAATGGCCACGTGGACAGGCTTAGGCGATAATACGGAATTATTTTGGACGGTTCTGTCACAGTTTCCCGCTTTCTTTTATCCTTTGAATTTTCCCCCTTAAAGGTTGTTCATTTTTTTCCTTCAGAAACCAAGGCCGAAAAAAGCCCAAAGTTGGGGGGGAGGGGATGCAGTCCAAAACATACGACTACGGTCCACTTGGTTGTGCACCTGTTTTCCCTTTCTTAACGGGTCTATTGGGTCCACTGGAAAAAGTGATTGAGATAAAAAAACACAAATATCAATCGATTTTGCTCAACAGACAAGAAAAATAATGGTCGCCTCTTCAGCAGCAGCTTGATCTAGTGTCAACGGTAAAAGAAAAAGTGATTGAGAGTTTCACAAAAATCAATCGTTTGACGCTAAGACACACCCATATTAAAAAACGAAGGGAGTAAGTTCCTAGTTTTTTGTTTTGTTTTGTAGTAGTAGTAGGTTAAACTTGTTCATCAGAGGGCCTTCAAAAGGCAGTATCGTCCTAACATGCGATGGAAAATGGTGTTTCATATGTGTCGCTTCAGCGACAGTTTGCTCTTCCGTCACGATGGTGGATTTCTTCTATCTTTTCTGGTTGTGTGGGCTGCGGGCTGGCTGGTGGTGCATCTTTTTCTTTGACTGATTGCATTGCATGTGAGCTGGCTCAACTTCCTCCTCTCTTTGACTGTTTGCATGTGGGCTGCAATGGTGGGCTTCCGTTTTTCTTTTTTTCTTTTTCTTTTTCTATTATTTTCAGTTTCGTTTTCTTTTCTTCTTTTTTATATGTTTTCCTTCTCTATCTTTTTAACACTAGGTTCTCTTCTCCTTTTTTGTAATTTTGAGTTTTTTCTTTTTCCTTTTTTTCTTTTCTATTCATTTTATTTTATCTTTTTATTTCTTTTTTAATTCATATCCCTATTGTAATTTTGAGTTTTATTTTTTTCTTTTTCTATGATTTTCGTTTTTGTTTTCTTTTCTACTTTTTTATATGTTTTCCTTCTCTATCCTTTTAACACTCGGATTCTCTTCTCTTTTTTGTAATTTTGACTTTTTTTTTCTTTTCTATTAATTTAATTTTATTTTTTCATTCCTTTTTAAATTCATATCCCTTTGCATTTTCTTTCTCTATTTTTATTTTCCTTTCATTATTTTTTTTCTTTTCCTAGTTTTTAATTTTTTTTTCTTTCATTGTTTTTATTTTTATTACATCTTTTATTCTTATTTATTTATTTATTTTCATCTCTTCTGTTTTCTCATATTTTAAGTTTTTAATATATTTTATCTTTTTCCTTTACAATTTGTGTGTTACATCTTTTGTTTTTCATTTTTTTTTCACCATGTATATTTTTTTATGTTTATATTTTAATATTTGTTCCACCCAGCGAATATTTGTTCATTTAAGTGAATATTTGTTTCTCCTCAGTGAATATTTGTCCCTCCTCAGTTAATATTTGTTCCACATTAGGAAATATTTATTCTGATACTTTATTTATTTGTTCAAGATGACATATAAATTTGTTGTGTTAGTTCATATAATTTGTTAGGTACGTACAAATTTTTTGTTTCGAGAGTTCATATAATTTGTTCGGTACCTACAAATGTTTTGTTCTGATAGTTTGTATAATTTGTTCGACAAGTATACATATTTGTTCCGGCAGTTCATATAATTTGTTCGGTATCTACAAATATTTTGTTCTGGCTATAATAATAATATGTTCTGTCTGTAATAATAATAACTTCTTCCGACCTTTGTTCTGATTTGTTCTAGCACTACATTTGTTTTGTTCGAGATGACATATGAACTTGTTCCGGCTATAATAGAATCTTGTTTCTACTCTTGTTCTGACACTACATTTGTTTTGTTCGGGACGACATACAAACTTGTTCTGGCTATAATAGGATCTTGTTCTGACAGTTGTTCTCGTTTGTTCTGACACTTCATTTGTTTTGTTCTGGCTATAATAGAATATATAACCTTAATTTAAAAAATACGAATAAAAAAAGTTTGTCAAAATATAGTCAAGTGGGATCTTGTTTTGAAGATCTCAGTACAAGAAATCCGTTTTTTAAATCAAAATTTAATTTAGACGCAAGATTTATGATTTATAGTCGTATAGTTCATATTGAACGGACCTTGTGATGCCTAGAGGGGGGTGAATAGGATCACTTCAAATTTCTGAAACAAATGCAGCGGTTAAAACACCTGTCGGTACTACCGACACGGTGCCGGAACTACCGAGGGGGCTCGGTACTTCCGGTACCGGACCGGTACTACCGACAGTACAGAGGAGACTAAAACGAAATTTGAAATGTAATGCGATTCTAGCAATTCTATTTGAATCAAAGGTTTAGTTTAGAAGCTAAGAACCACCTGCAACCAAAGATATGAGTTGGAGCACAACCAATTTAGAGATCGGGCACAAACAAGCTCTAGGGTTAGAGAGAAACAAAGAATTCAAGCAAACAAATGGAGACACAAGAATTTAATCCGAAGTTCACTCCCACAAAGGAAGCTACGTCTCCGTTGAGGATCCCACAAAGGGAGGGCTATCACCAAGAGCCTCTTTTCCTCTTCCAATCCCCACAAAGGAAGATTGGTGCTCACTAAGAATTCTCCACCAAGGAGAGGGTAATACAAACGATCCCGGGTGCTCCACACCAAGAGGGCACTCAACGGGAGACGCCTAACCGTCTAGAAGCAAGCTTCAAGAGTAACAAACACAAATCAATTGCCCGGAGATGCTTCAAGTGCTCTTGAGATGGGGAGATTCGAAGGGGCTCTCAAAGCTTCTCTATTCCTCACTAGGAATCACTTCTCTACCCAAGCTCTAGCTCAAAGGAATCAAATCTTAGCTCTAGGAGGGAGGGGAGAAGTGGAGTGAATGCTCAAGTGAGTGTTTGTCCCGTGGTTGGTCAGCAATGAGTGAGGGAGAAGAAGGGGGGTATTTATACCCAACCCTGAAAACTAGCCGTTACTGTGCAGAAACGGGGTTTATCGGTACTTCCGACACGGGGTCGGAACTACCGAGGGGTGTCGCAGAAACCCAATAGTGGAGGCGTATCGGTAGTTCCGACGCAGGGTCGGTACTACCGAGCCCCTGGCTAAAACTCACCAGTGAGGCCTTGTCGGTACTACCGACAAAGGCTGAGGAGTTGAGGTAAGATAAGCAAATGTGCACGTGTTAACTCTAATCTCTTCTCACTCACTTGGGTCATCTCCTAAAGCACTTTTAGCATCTCTTGGCTATCAATTCGCATCCCCCTTTATAGTACGGTGTTTCCTATACTCAAATTCAAAATCAAAATTAAATTAAGCCTTGACTTGAGTTGAAAACGCCGAATTGGAGTTGGGGGCCTTCTTTTGGTCAAAACCATAATTTTCAATTAAGTAAATCCTGCACACATCTTATTCAAACGTTAAATGCCACAAATTGTGTTTGTCACTATCACCAAAACAATTAGGGGCCAAGATGCACTTTCAATCTCCCCCTTTTTGGTGATTGATGACAACACAATTCATTTTCAAATAAAGATGTGTGTATCCAACAATTTAAAGTGTAACTCCCCCTAAATGTGTGCTTGGTCTTTTATGGAGGCCTCAAATGCCTATCACACATTTAGAAGAAACTTCACTCTCAATTTGCATACACAAGTGCATAAGTGTGATATAATAACCGTGATGCATATGACAAGATATTCAAACCAACAAAGTGAGAAATAACAACCACCAAGCATCACAAATATATAAACGAGGTTCCACACTAGCACGATTAAGTCTTACAAATTTAAAAGGTTCTAGGTTCACCATCCATCACACCACACAAATAGTTCATACATGTCCACAACCTAAGATAGATAGATAAAAGAGCGAAGATACACACCACCCCCACATGGATAAATTGTGAGCTCACTCCCCATTTGGCATCAAGCGCCAAAAAGAGGAGGCCCTTCAATCATCACTACCATGTGGAGAGTGGACTGCCGGAGGAGAGTCGTCTTCCTCGGTCTCACCACCACCAAAGTCTTCATCGTCGATATCGGCCGGAGGAGCTCCATACATCATGGATGTGTCGCCGTACACCTCCCAAGGATTGTAGAAGACCGGTGGAGGAGGGAAGTCCATGGGCTCGCGAACGGGAGAGTGCTCGATGTTGGCTTGAGTGAGCAAAGTCTTCTGACGAGTCTCCAACTTGATGAGCTGCTCATCCACATACTGCCTGTGAGCACGGATTTCCTGAGCATTGTGCTTCCCAACATTGAAACAGGCGAAGAGGCCCTGAGATAAGAAGTTGAATATGCTCTTCTTCTTGCCGGGGGGGACGGTGCCTCTAGTTGAGGATGGTCCACGAGAGGAAGAGGGAGCCTCATAGGAGGAGGGATCACCGGAAGAAGGTCCAGCTGAGGTAGGAGCTCTAGGAGGGGCATGCTTGCCCAACTTGAGGAGACGCTCAATGTTGCCCTTGTTTGGCTTGTACCAAGTGTGAGTCTTGTCGGTGAGTATGTCAACTCCGGTCACCTCACATATCATCCTGAAGATCCAAGGGGCATACTGACAACTCTTGTTAGCAGACACTGAGCACACAATGATCTCCTCCCATATGAAATCAAACACACTAAACTTTTCTTTGCCCGGTGCCATCCTCACAAGAATATCCTTGGCAATGTTGGAGATGTTGTAGTTGTCACCTATCTTAGGAGTGAGAGTGTATCGAAAGAGTTGGTTCAACATCCTATAGACGGGCTTCATACCATGAGTAGTACCAAACTCAACCTTGCCATAAGCGGCGTCGTACATGAATGCCATCTCACTGTCAAGTGGGATTTCTCCTCCATGAATCTTACGACGACCAAGATCCTCCGCATCAAAACCAAGAATCTGCGCGAACCTCTCATAAGAGACGGAGAGAGGCTTCCCTTGTAAGAGCCAATGAAAGGTCTTGGTTTCACGCCGGACATAAAGATTGGCATAGAATTGTGCAATGACCTCTTCATTCCAATCATAATTCAATGCCATTATTGAAGTCATTCCCTTAGCGTGGCAAATGTCAATGGCCTCATTGACGGCCGGAATGTTGAAGGACCTCAAAGCATCCCAATTGATGGACTTCATGTCAATAGTCATGTGCTCCTTGCATAAGATAACCGATTCATACCAATCGGCATTGAACTTGAGCCAAAAGCGGATATCTTCGAATTCCTTTTGCCATTCAGCCGGATCGGAGTACCTTTGCTTGTACACGTCATGTGACCCACTCTTGTAGTCAACCATCTTCATGATTCCCATTGTAGTTGCCGGACGAGGAGGCACGCAGGGCCTAAGCACAAAACCCGCAAGAGAGTCCAAAGAGATATCTTCATAGTCATCATAATGATCATCCGGTTCATGAGCTTGCTTGGTACGGGCATGGTGACCTTGACTAGTCGAGCGACGAGGAGCTGCTGGAGGATTTTTACGGCCTCGACTACGTGGGCGTTGAGTACCCTTGCCCACCTTCCTCTTCCTTTGAGCGAGAGGGACGTCATCCTCATCGGAGCCTTCTTGGATTACTTGCTTGCCGACCCGACTCATCTGAGAGAGTGAATAAGGATTGCATAAGATGGGTGTGAAAGATTTGAAAGGGATTGGCTCAGTTCATGGACTTAAGCACCTGTGACAGACGCCTGTCGGTACTACCGACGGGGTCCGCAACAGTGCGAAAAATCCATGAACCGAGTGATTCAACCAACGAAACGCTACGAGATCATGAGCAAGTGTTCTAGGATGGATATAAAGATGATTCCCTAAAGCATTCCTCCTAGAAACAACGGCATTGAGAGATCGATTAGAGAGGATTTTGAATGAAATACCTTGAGCGTTCCCACGCGAATCGAAGAACTCCCGGCGAGGATCGGATGTTCCGAAGGGTGGGAAATCCAATGGAATGGCTAGTTTGAAGTTTTCACGGTTGGATTTTGAGTTCCCTTCACGGATTTGAGAGAGAAGAGGAGAGGGAGGCGGTAACGGTTTGGAAAGGAACCCTAGAACGAGTCTGGTTCGAGGGGTATTTAAACCCCAGCGACGATTATCGGTAGTACCGACAGGGGCTCGGTACTACCGAGGATCCAAGAAAATTGAGCCAGAGAGCCCATATCGGTATTACCGACGGAGGGTCGGTTCTACCGAGGGTCCCATCAGTAGTACCGACGGAGCACCGGTACTACCGCTGATTTTGCAGAATTCCAAACAGTGAGCTCTCATCGGTATTACCGGCCTCATGTCGGTAGTACCGTGGGTTTTCGAAATTCCAACAGTAAGCGCTTAGCGGTACTTCCGACCTTGTGTCGGTAGTACCGTGAATTCAGGAAATTTTGAAGAAAAGATTGAGAGAAAGCTGAAATAGATAGAGGGAAAAGACTATGGACATGTAGAGCAACCATAGGACTTGGTGATTAGACACAATCAATCAATCAAAGCGATAATCACCAAACACTATGGGAAGAACCAAGTTTTGTAAGACACACACAAAGTGAAGAAAATAAAACATTTTTCTCTCTATCTAGGCATCAAACAATTTTGTGTGCAATAAGTCAAGCCAAGTTACGAGAATCCAAGATATTTAGCTCACTTCTCAAAGCACAAAACCTTTGCTCGTCTAGAGGCTTAGTGAAGATATCGGCAAGTTGCCTCTCGGTGCTCACATGACGTAGAGCAATATCTCCCTTAGCCTCATGATCCCTTAAGAAATGATGTCGAATATCTATGTGTTTTGTTCTAGAGTGTTGGACCGGATTGTTTGCTAGCTTGATGGCACTCTCATTGTCACACAAGAGTGAAATCTTACTAAACTCACAACCGTAATCACTCAACGTTTGCTTCATCCACAAGAGTTGTGCACAACAAGCACCGGCCGCCACATACTCGGCTTCGGCCGTGGACAAAGCAACCGAATTTTGTTTCTTTGAGCTCCACGAAACCAAAGACCTACCAAGAAATTGGCAAGTCCCGGTAGTGCTCTTTCGATCTACTTTGCAACCGGCATAGTCCGAATCGGAATAGCCAAGTAAATCAAAAGTGGAGCCCTTGGGATACCACAAGCCAAGGTTAGGAGTGTGTACCAAATATCTAAAGATTCTCTTAACGGCCATTAGATGACACTCCTTAGGATTAGCTTGAAATCTTGCACACATGCACACACTAAGCATTATATCGGGCCTAGATGCACAAAGGTAAAGGAGGGAACCAATCATAGAGCGAAATACCTTTTGATCGACCGACTTCCCTTCTTCATTGAGATCAAGATGTCCATTTAAAGCCATGGGAGTCTTGATGGGCTTGGAATCGGCCATATCAAACCTCTTGAGCATATCCTTCACATACTTGGTTTGACATAGAAAAGTCCCTTCCTTCAATTGCTTGATTTGAAATCCAAGGAAGAACTTCAATTCACCCATCATAGACATCTCGAATCTCTTGGTCATAATCCTACTAAACTCTTCACAAAACTTATCATTAGTAGAACCAAAGATAATGTCATCAACATAAATTTGGCATACAAAGATATCATTTCCATTTCTTTGAATGAAGAGAGTAGAATCGGCTTTGCCTATCTCAAAACCGTTCTTAAGAAGAAAATCCTTAAGGCATTCATACCATGCTCTAGGAGCTTGCTTGAGCCCATAGAGCGCCTTATGGAGCTTGTACACATGGTTAGGAAAGTTTGGATCTTCAAAGCCCGGTGGTTGATCAACATATACTTCTTCTTGGAGAGGTCCATTCAAGAATGCACTCTTGACATCCATTTGATGAAGCTTGAAGTCATGATGAGTAGCATAAGCCAAAAGGATACGAATTGATTCAAGCCTTGCTACCGGTGCATAGGTTTCTCCAAAGTCCAAGGCTTCAACTTGAGTGTACCCTTTGCCAACAAGCCTTGCCTTGTTCTTTGTGACGACACCAAATTCATCTTGCTTGTTCCTAAAGACCCATTTGGTGCCGATCACATTTTGCTTTGGTCTTGGCACCAACTCCCAAACTTCATTTCTCTTGAAGTTGTTCAACTCTTCCTCCATGGCAATAATCCAATCCGGGTCCTCAAGAGCTTGTTCCACACTAAGAGGTTCCAAAGAGGAGACGAACGAGTAAAATGCACAAAAGTTTGACAATCTTGAGCGAGTTGTTACCCCTCTTTGGATACTCCCAAGTATGTTGTCAACGGGATGATCCCGTTGAACCATTTGATGTACTCTTGGGTGTGGTGCTTGAGATTGACGTTGAATGGGTCCATTATCATCATCTTCAACTTGTGGAGCTTCTCCTTGAGCTTCACCACCTTGTTCTCCCTCTTGATCAAAGCCCCGTCCATGATCGTCACCATGAACTTGACTTTCCTCTTGATAAGCTTGAGAACTTGGTGGTTCCACTCTTGTTGATGATGGTGTATCTTGATTGCTTGCGTCACCCGGAGCTTGAACTTGAACCTCACGAGGCATCACTTCACCGGTCCCCATTCTAAAGATTGACACACTTGGAGGTTCTTCATCATCTACAAGGTTTTCACTAACTTGCTCTCGTTGAGAGCCGTTGGATTCATCAAATTTCACGTCTACCGTGGTCTCAACACAACCGGTGGTTTTGTTGAAAACACGATAGGCATGCTCGTTAGTTCCATAACCAATGAGAAAACCTTCATCAACCTTGGATGCAAACTTTGAGGCTTTGGGTTTCTTGTTAAGTATGAAACACTTACACCCAAAGACCCTAAAGTAATGCACACTAGGCTTCTTACCGGTGATGATCTCGTAGGGAGTCTTGTTCAAGTACTTGTGGAGGTAGAGGCGGTTGGCGGCATGGCATGGGGTGTTGATGGCTTCCGCCCAAAATGAGTCCGGAGTCTTGTATTCATCAAGCATTGTCCTTGCCGCTTCAATCAACGTACGGTTCTTCCTCTCAACGATGCCATTTTGTTGAGGGGTATATGGAGCGGAGAGTTCATGCTTGATGCCTTCTTCATCGAGGAACTCTTCAACTTGAGTGTTCCTAAACTCCGAGCCGTTGTCACTTCTTATGTTCTTGACCTTGAGCTCGAACTCATTTTGAACTCTTCTAATGAACTTCTTCACAATTCCCTTTGCTTCACTTTTATCTTGCAAAAAGAATACCCAAGTGAAACGGGAAAAATCATCAACAATTACTAAATCATATTTGTTACCACCGATGCTTATGTAAGCGATTGGTCCAAACAAGTCCATGTGTAGCAGCTTCAATTGTCTTGATGTTGATAGGATGTTCTTGGCGGGATGATACGCTCCAACTTGTTTTCCCGCTTGACAAGCACTACATAACCTATCTTTCTCAAAAACAACATTTGTTAGTCCTAGGATGTGCTCGTCCTTTTGAAGTTTGGCCAAGTTCCTCATGCCAACATGGGCTAGTCGGCGATGCCATAGCCAACCCATGTCGGATTTTGCCACTAAGCAAGCCTTAGGGTCCACCTTTACTTCTGTGAAGTCCACATAGTAAATCTTTCCCCTTAGGTGACCCACAAAGACAATAGAGGAATCCTCACTTCTAGAGACGGTCACACCCTCTTTGGTAAAGAGACAATTGTAGCCTTTCTCACAAAGTTGTGAAACCGACAACAAGTTGTACCCTAAACCTTGCACATGAAAAACATCTTCAATTGAATTTGTTGTTGAGATAGCAATTTTACCTAGACCGATTACATCTCCTTGACCATTGTCTCCATAGATGATAGCTTCCGTAGGGTTGTCATAATGATCAAGGGATGCAAATAAGCCTTCATCTCCGGTCATATGATTAGTGGCACCACTATCAATCAACCATGCGGTTCCACCGGAGGAGTAGGCCTACAAAACAAGTTTAGGCTTTTGGTTTAGGTACCCAAAGGGATTTGGGTCCTTGGAGGTTAGAAGCATAAACTTTCGGAACCCACACACTCTTCCTCATAGTCTTCTTTGTGTAGGCCCCAACATACTTGACCACCATTTTACCATTGTGGTCCAAGGTCACAACATAGTCACAAGTGTAGTTGGGAGAGGGCTTGTGTTCAACCATATTCTTCAATGCCTTTGATGGAGAATTAACCCCACCATTCCCTTTTGTGGTGTTCACAATCTTTGGCTTGTCCTTTGTTGTGGTGGAGGTGGTGACTCCATGGGCAATATTCATAATAGTGTTAAGGTAGCCTCCCTTGTTCCACAAGGGGATCTCATGCCCTTTGACCACCATCCTACCATTGACCTTGTTGTTCTTGTAGTGCCCAAGTCCTTGCTTGTCAACCACCTTAGGGATGGACTTGACACCATTCTTGCCTTGAGTGATCAACATGTTCAATCGGGCTATTTCTTTGTCTTTGCTCTTGATTGTTTCCTCAAGCCTTGCATGGTTAGTCTTGAGAGCATTTATATCAATATTAGAGCAAATAGAACAACCTTTGCTAGTGGAGGAACTAGAGTCAAGTGTCGCCTTAGAATTGACTTTGGTGCTTTCCCAAAGGGTACTATAGTTTACCTCAAGATTTTTATGTTTATCCATCAAGCATGAAAAGCTTGATCGAAGCTCACTATGAGTAGCCTTTAGGGAAGCTAGAGATTCATTTGCCAAAGTGTAATCCTTTGACATCCTCTTGTTGGAGTCATTAGCCAAGGACAAGTCCGTGGTCAACTTCTCCACCTTAGCCTTTTCTTCGGCAAGGATTTTCTCTAGAGCAAGGTTTCTTTCCTTTTCACGGATAAGCAAGTCTTCTTGCTCATGGAGAATCTCCTTCCTTTCCTCTAATTTGTCCAAAAGCTTTTTAATTTCTTTATGGCCCTTTTTACCAAATTGCTTTATCATGTTTGCCTCCATTTCTTTTTCTTCATCTAGGTTGTCTATGTCATTACTAGGTGTGGAAGATGATGAGGTGAGAGAGGATGAGGTGGTTGACTCTTGTACCTTACTCCCTCTTGCCATGAGACAAAAGTGAGAGTTGTCCTCATCGTCGGAGAAGTTGTTGAAGAGGCGTGGCGAAGATGCTCCTTGTGCCATGGCAAGTGTTGCCATGCCTTTCTTCTTTGGTGTTTCATCTTCATCACTTGAGTCCCATTGTTGACCCACGTGAGCACGCTCTTGGTACTTGTTCTTGTACTCTTTGCTCTTCTCCTTGTACTTCTTCTCTTCCTCATTCTTGTCCTTGCTCTTGTTCTTGGGACACTCGGCGATGAAGTGTCCATACTCTCCACACTCATAGCATTTTCTTTGTGACTTCTTCTTTCTATCATCACCACCTTTCCTTGATGCCTTGGACTTCAAGATCTTCTTGTATTTTCTTATGGCAAAGGCGGTTTCTTCATCCGTACTTCCTTCCTCACTTGAATCTTCATTTAGTCTTGGAAGTCTTCGGCTTTAATTCCACCACTTCACTAGAGCTAGCATTGAGGGCTAGACTCTTGTTCACCTTCAATGTAAGAGACTTCTCCACGTCTTGATCAACTAGCTCTTGATGCAAGATTTCACCAAGAAGTTGATTGGGAGTCATGTTGTGATAGTTTGGATCTCTTCTTATCATGGTTGCTAGGTTTGGATTCCTCGGTGTGAAAGCTCTTAGCAACTTCTTTGTGACCTTCTCATCATCCCAATCATTGCTTCCTAGGGCTTTGATGTCCGAGACGAGAAGTATTAGCCTATCATACATTTCCCTCACGGTCTCTCCATCTTTCATGACGAAAAGCTCAAGCTCTCCGTGAATCAAGTCGATCTTGCCTCTTCTCACTTGATCGGTACCCTCATGTGCATCGTTGAGTGTGTCCCAAATCACCTTGGCAATTTGGATGTTCCGGACTTTGTTGAACTCTTGAGCACACAAGGATCCCGTGATTACTCTTGTTGCTTGCACGTTGCGGTGGAGGTCTTGCTCATGCTCAAGTGTAAGAGCTTCTCCTTCGACGGGGATTGTCACACCTACAACCACAATCTTCCAAAGAGAGGGGTGAAGCCCGTAGAGGTGCATTTGCATATCATAAGCCCATTTGGGATAGTCTTTCCCATCGAAGTGGGGAGGCTTTCCCAAATGTACGGAATAAAACTTTTCGTTAGGATTGTTGCCCGTAGGTTGTCCGTAGTGGAATGGCACTTCATAGTAGCCGGAGTGGTAATGCTTTGCTTGCTCCTTCTTGATCATCTTCTTGAGGAGCTTCTTGGCCATCTTCTTGGCCTTCTTCTTCTTCTTAGCTTTTCTTCTCTTCTTCGCCGCCTTCCTTGCCGCATCATCATCATCCTTGACGTCTTCATCACTTGAGTCGGAGTCGGAGTCCGAGTCGGATGAAGAGTCATCGGAGCTTTCTCCGTTGGAACGGCTTGGGGCCTTCCCGATGACGTCTTGGGCTGCCTTAAGCTCTTTCTCTTGAGCTTCCTTGGCGGCGATTTCTTCGGCGGATTGGTTGTCTCCGCTCCCCGACATCTTGATCCCTTAGCGGTTAAGCCTAAATCAAGGGATTAGGCTCTGATACCAATTGAACGGACCTTGTGATGCCTAGAGGGGGGGTGAATAGGATCACTTCAAATTTCTGAAACAAATGCAGCGGTTAAAACACCTGTCGGTACTACCGACACGGTGCCGGAACTACCGAGGGGGCTCGGTACTTCCGGTACCGGACCGGTACTACCGACAGTACAGAGGAGACTAAAACGAAATTTGAAATGTAATGCGATTCTAGCAATTCTATTTGAATCAAAGGTTTAGTTTAGAAGCTAAGAACCACCTGCAACCAAAGATATGAGTTGGAGCACAACCAATTTAGAGATCGGGCACAAACAAGCTCTAGGGTTAGAGAGAAACAAAGAATTCAAGCAAACAAATGGAGACACAAGAATTTAATCCGAAGTTCACTCCCACAAAGGAAGCTACGTCTCCGTTGAGGATCCCACAAAGGGAGGGCTATCACCAAGAGCCTCTTTTCCTCTTCCAATCCCCACAAAGGAAGATTGGTGCTCACTAAGAATTCTCCACCAAGGAGAGGGTAATACAAACGATCCCGGGTGCTCCACACCAAGAGGGCACTCAACGGGAGACGCCTAACCGTCTAGAAGCAAGCTTCAAGAGTAACAAACACAAATCAATTGCCCGGAGATGCTTCAAGTGCTCTTGAGATGGGGAGATTCGAAGGGGCTCTCAAAGCTTCTCTATTCCTCACTAGGAATCACTTCTCTACCCAAGCTCTAGCTCAAAGGAATCAAATCTTAGCTCTAGGAGGGAGGGGAGAAGTGGAGTGAATGCTCAAGTGAGTGTTTGTCCCGTGGTTGGTCAGCAATAAGTGAGGGAGAAGAAGGGGGGTATTTATACCCAACCCTGAAAACTAGCCGTTACTGTGCAGAAACGGGGTTTATCGGTACTTCCGACACGGGGTCGGAACTACCGAGGGGTGTCGCAGAAACCCAACAGTGGAGGCGTATCGGTAGTTCCGACGCAGGGTCGGTACTACCGAGCCTCTGGCTAAAACTCGCCAGTGAGGCCTTGTCGGTACTACCGACCTGGCGTCGGTACTACCGACAAAGACTGAGGAGTTGAGGTAAGATAAGCAAATGTGCATGTGTTAACTCTAATCTCTTCTCACTCACTTGGGTCATCTCCTAAAGCACTTTTAGTATCTCTTGGCTATCAATTCGCATCCCCCTTTATAGTACGGTGTTTCCTATACTCAAATTCAAAATCAAAATTAAATTAAGCCTTGACTTGAGTTGAAAACGCCGAATTGGAGTTGGGGGTCTTCTTTTGGTCAAAACCATAATTTTCAATTAAGTAAATCCTGCACACATCTTATTCAAACGTTAAATGCCACAAATTGTGTTTGTCACTATCACCAAAATATTTAGGGGCCAAGATGCACTTTCACATATAATCAAAATATATAACTTGTTCGTTAGTTCATATAGTTTTGTTCTTATGTACAAATGTTTTGTTTTACGTCTTTGTAGAATTTGTTCCATATTTCTTGCAACTCAGAAAATATAAACTCTAATTAAAAATATGAATAAAAAAAAGTTTGTCAAAATATAGTCAAGTGAGATCTTATTTTGAAGTTTTTATTATCAGAAATCCAATGGTGCGATCAGAATTTAATTTTAACGCTCGATTTATGATTTATGAGTTTTTAAAATTTGAAACAACTTTGCTTGTAAATGACGTCATCTATTTTGTCTCTGTATGCATGTATGCAAGGAAAGGGGAAAATCTGGTACGGCATGGCCTGCAAGAGAGCCCAACACAGTCGCGCAAACAGTTTTTTTTTCTATCTTTCCCAGCGACGTGTGCGTACGTGGCCGAAATGCGACACGATAGTTGATTTTTTTGTCGCCACAGTGACGACTAGACGCTTCCATGGAAAACCCCCACTAAACCAGTCATGCATAAAAAGAAATTCAAACTCCACCTGCAATCGGATTTACCGTTCACTTAATTTTAAACTTAAGTTTACATGGATGTATAAGTAACTTTTCAATTAGGGTCGTTTCCGATGAACTTCCGAACTTTACAACTTTTTTTTTTGTCCACTTCACTTGAGATATACCCGTATCAATCACAGCATGAATTAATTATGTAGAAAAAATCTGATTGCAGATGATAAAGTAATCTCAACAAGGGAATAAGATCGGGGGAGCCAATCAACGGTTCTTTCATTAGAACTCCAACACAAACAGATATAATTAATCGTCTTTTTCTTACTACCGTACCCGCTCATGACTCTTGGGTTTTTGCCCATACAAGAATCTAGTGTTAGAGATTTACACACAGTACTATTCCTCTAAAGTTCTCTTAATTGCTCTCAAGGAGTATTTATATATGCTATTGGGCAAGGACGACAGGATGTTTAGTTTGTAATCAGATCGACTACTTGGTCATCGGCGTGCATGATGTTAGACTAGAACGTACTCCCACCATCCCAAATTACTTATTGTTTTGGCTCTTCTATATATATTAGTTTTGTTATGTATCTAGACATAAGTATATATCTAAGTGCATAATAAAATGAATGTATCTAGACATAAGTAATTTGGAACGGGTGGAATATACTCAAGTTGTCTTTCACTGCATTGCGCATCTAGTGATAGCAGTATATAATAATCAACTTGTATGATCCTTGGTTGAACATGGTAGGATTTTAATTTATGCGGAAATAGGATAAAACCCACATCATTTTAAATATGAAAATAATTTGCTGCGTGAAATTCAATATCGAACTGGTTCACTGACGAAACGACATTGACAACATTCATTCAAGCACACTAAATTTTTCCTCATTGTTATTGTTCATTGAAACAAGTAATTAGTGATTACTTACCTTATAAACAATCGCAAAACCACCCTCGCCAATTACATTTCTTTTGGAGAAACCTCCAGCGGCCTTCATCACAGTAGACAAATCCATGGAAGTAACGCTAATAATATTAAGATCAACTCTTTTATTAGCAGAAGAACTTTTCGGACCTGCCATATGAGATGAGAGAGGCGCATATGGATATTACTGTTTGTGATTTATTGTTGAGTTAAATGCACAAGTAACTAATACACAAAATTAGTACTCCCTCCGTCCCAAATTACTTATCACTGTTGAATTTTGATCACAACATTTTATCATTCATCTTATTCAAAAATTTATGTATACACCGTTTGTTGTAACAAATTAGAGCTCCAAAGGAAAAATGATAAAGCAACCAGAGGTTATAGTACTTACTCGGCGTTCTAGCTCTCCACTTCTTCATAAAATTGTCCAGTAGTACATAAAACGCCCAGGCAATGATCCAATTTATTATTGTTACCGTGATTAGGTCCCTTGGTGACTTAAAATACAGCACATCTGTTGCGACGGTAGGTAATAATGATAAGAAGAAAACACAAGTCATGACACAATGACAGACGAATTGTTGAGCCTAATAATTAAGTAATTATAATAAGGGTATGCATGAACGAATTTGTCTCACCTGAGCGAAAGTAATCGTCCAGTGACACCTTCCGCCCGCTCTCAATATATGGCACGCTGGTCGTGTCGGCCCAGTCGTACTGGTGCGCAACAACATCCGACGCAACGACGTCGGCGGCCAAACCGACGACGGCGCTCGATTCGCCACAACCGCAATAGAGAGACGCGTTGAGGTGACTGGTTCCCGGCGTGCCCCAGTCCATTGGTGACATGAGCCGGGACCGGGATGCCGTCAGGCAGATGCAGAACGGCTTCGTCGCCCCCGCGGTCATCAGGCCGAACGCCGCGAGCGATGAGCTGGTGTTCATCGCCGGACAGCTTGGGCCCCATACCATGCGCTGGAGCACGCCGTCGTCCTTCCCGGCCGTCACAAGTGAAAACGACGCCTCAAGCCGAAAAATGTAGCCGAAAGTTACCTTCACATCCGCAGGCTCGGAGCTGATTGTCAACCGAAACTCCTCGATGAGTGCCTTTCCGTATGGTCTCGTATACTGGGGGCTGGTCCACAGATCATGACGCAGTTTCATGGCGGGAAACGAAGCGTTCCACTGGTGGCCGTCGAAGGAGCAACTTGTTGGGACCTCGTTGCAGATGCTATCGGCTCCGGCAACATGGTTACCGTGCTTGTGCAGCAGCGCCGCCGCCGACGACGAAGCGTTGCTCGAGCTAGAAGGCCACGGACTCCGGCCAGAGGAATCGAACAACGGGTGTACCGGTGTCGCCAGCAAGTTGCCAACCACTTGAAAGCAAAAACGACGCCCTGAAAGACAAGGCAGCTGGCACAAGGCCCCGGACCCCGGGAACGACGGTGACACCACCCCGGGGGCGATGAACGGAACAAGAGCTGTCGAGGTAGAGGTGACTGCCTCGCCTCCGGTGCCACCTAGCTTCCCAGGGTCAACGCCGCCCGCGGCCGCGGCTTGGAGGCAGGTCAGGAAGATCGACGAAGCAGGCGTGGAACGGGAGGCTGAGCTCCCGAAGGTACAAGGGTGGTGACCTCATGATCGATTGCCTCGCCGCCTCGCGTTCTTGCACAAGGCATCGACCGCGCTACCTATTATTGTCCGGGTGCGGCCGTGCGGGCCAGCTTGGTTAACCGTTATGTACATTGTACCAGTCGTCGCCACTAAGCATTTCAAACAAAACTCCTCTGCATACCCGCCTCAACAAATCCAGATTAGCCGCCCACTAGTTTTATTTAAAAAATGAAATAATTAATCCACTAACAAGGATGATTCATGCATAAGAGAATAAATTTCACTCAACTCCTAATGCACGAATAGGGTTGTTATGCGAATGATAATTAATGAAAACAACATATTGATAACTGCATCTCATTTTATTTTAAGCGTAAGCCTCATCTTGCAGACTACTTTGATGAAATGAAATTTGTTCCTAGGCCTTCTCACCCCGGCCCCTCGTTCATTCTGCCCTCCGTAAATCACTAACCATAGCTGCAGGCGGAAGAGCAAAGACAAACTACATCGCAGCTCGTGCCTCGCCGTTGCCACCACGCGGATGAGCGTCCTGGTGATGCCGATCACTGAGCTCCCCGAGGCAAGCTCCGAGCAGTGGCGTAGCCAAGGGGGGGCTGGCAGGGGCCATGGCCCCCCCTATGGTTTGCATATTTCCATTAAAATTTTTGATTTTGATCAAATTCTTAGATGAATTAACACTGTTGGCCCCCCTCAATAATGAAAAAAATCAATTCCTGGCTACACCATTGGCTCCGAGGTCCCAGCACAGCCTCGGCATGCCGCCGCCGGGCACGCCGGCGGAGATGCTGGCGGCGAGCGCCTCTTGGCAGTACTGCGCCCGCTCCCACAGCGCCTGGTCCGACAGTTGTCGCACCTCGGCTTCGGCCCTCTCCCTCGTCGCTTCTTCGCCGCCGCCGGATGCTGGCTCCTCCTCCGGCGAGCCTGTGACCGCTTCGTTCGCATGGCCACGGCGCCGTTTAGCGCCACCTGAGGAGACATTCTCCTGCAGTGCAAACAAATCATGCAAGTAATTAAGGTTCAGAGGATTCTGTGTCCAACTACACCTCACTCACAACACATACTAGCTCTGAGCCTCTCACATTCATCAGATGCCAGGGACTAGGATGTTAGAATAAATAGGTCTAGAGCCATTTATTACAATAATAAAAGAATTAAAAGTTATTTACTTAATGTTAGGGAAAAGTGATAAATACCAAATAGGTATTAGAGGAGTCTCCCATTCAACTTATGAGGTAGCCTTTCGGTACACCTTTTGTGAAGTTGAATAAAGGAAATAGGCGTGCCACACGCGCGCGCTCGCTCGCCTCGCCTCGCCGTGACGAGACGAGCGGTGCGGACGTGATGAGTTGCGGGGCGGGAGCATCTTTTTGCTGTTGTCTGTTGGAAAGGAATAATGGCTCCTTAACTGTGACCGTTACTGAGCCTTAACCATGGTGTCTTAACCGCGACCGTTACTACCAGAGGAGCCTTAACCGCGACGTCCAGGTTCATTCCCCCTTGCGTCTGCTCGCCTATATAAGACGCCTCTGCTCCTCCTGCTCGGATTACCAATTCACACTTAGGTACTCCTGTCCAGGAGTATAAGACGCCTCTGCTCCTCCTGCTCGGATTACCAATTCACACTTAGGTACTCCTGTCCAGGAGACCTCTCCCTCTCTCCCTCTGTTTGTTGCTTCTTTTGCATTCTCATCGCTTGCACCGCGCGCACGGTACCAGCGAGAGCAGAGCCTCCGGAACCTCGTCCTGCTACTGAGATCCTGCTCGGGATAGGCAGGCGATAAGGTTTTTGGGGAGCGTCTTCACGCGACTGCTCGCTCCCCCATACGACTACTTCCTCTACGTCGACTCTGTACGACTACTTCCTCTACATCAACTCCGAACGACTACTTCCTCTACAGCCGGGTCTTCACTGCGATCATCTTCCTGCACCGAATTCGTACGGCTACATCGACTGAGGTCACTCTACGATCAGTATGACTGATCCAAGTGATATCGGAACTTCGGGTGACGCCGTCACCCGACCTTCCACGGGGTACATTCTTAAACTAGTATTCATGCTTATTAGTTGTATAATCATGAATAGGTTTATGTTTAATTGTTGTTTAAACATGAACATTTGCACATGGATTGTTTCACTCACAGCAATATTGAAATGTCTATTTAATTATGGAATTAAAATATACCGAAATATTGTCTATCATCTAACAATCTAAAAACCTTATAATGTTGATAGGAATATGTTTGGTGTCACTAGCTTTGCAAATGCAATTAAGCCAAAGCCTTTCGATGGTTCCAATTTTAAGAGGTGGCGTGAGTTGGCCACCCTGTGGCTCACCGCCATGAACGTGATGTACGTCATCACCGGAAAGGCTCCTGAGTGTGTCTCGGGGGAAAAGGTTAATTCAGATGATAATCTGTTCCGGGGTGTCGCGATTAGCGTTCTGATTGACAATCTGGTGGATACCTATCTCCGTTACAAAACGGGGAAGGACATTTGGGAGGCTCTTGAGGCTCAGTACGGAGCTTCTGACGCCGGCGGTGAGCTGTACGTAATGGAACTATTCCTAGACTACAGGATGGTTGAATATCGTCCTGTGGTGGAACATGCCCATGAATTACAGACGCTGGCTAAGGAGCTTGAGAACTACAGCAGAGAGGTCACATGTGTGTTGCCCGAAAAGTTTGTGGCTGGAGCTATTATCGCTAAGCTGCCACATTCTTGGAGGGACTTTGCTACCTCTCTAAAACACAAGAGAAAGGAATTCACTTTTGATGACCTTGTTGCAACTCTTGATGTTGAAGAGAAGGCGAGAGCAAAGGACACACGTGGAAAGGCAATAGCCGGCTCCTCAAGCGCAAACTTTGTGCAGAGGGGCAATCCCAAGTTCCAGAACAACCAGAACAAGAGGAAGAAGCCTTCACAGAACCCGCCTAAGGCTAAGCAAGCCGACGGGCCTGATAAGAAGAAGAGAAAGCCGGGGGGTGCTTGCTACACATGTGGCAGTCCGGATCACTTTGCTGCAAAGTGCCCGGATCGCAAAGATCGCAAGGCCCCCAAGACAGCGAACATGGTTGTTAGCGAGGGTGGAGGAACATCGGGGTACGGTAATTTCTTACTTACAGTTCTTTCAGTATGTTCTTCACCAGAGTGGTGGATAGACACCGGTGCTAATATTCATGTATGAGCTGACTTTTCTATGTTTTCTTCTTACTAGGTCGGGGGGACTACATCCTTGTTGATGGGGAACGGTGCCCATGCGCGTGTTCTTGGTGCTGGTACGGTCACTCTGAAGTTCACTTCGGGGAAGACCATACAATTGAAGAATGTGCAGCATGTACCTACCATCAAGAAGAATCTAGTCAGCGGGTCTCTACTGTGTAGAGACGGTTTTAAGTTAGTCTTTGAGTCGAATAAATGTATCATTTCTAAGTTTGGTACCTTTGTTGGAAAAGGCTATGATAGCGGAGGCTTGTTCTGTTTTTCTTTATCGTTTGATAATAATGTTGTGAACCATGTGATGAATGATGAATCAGATATTTGGCATTCGAGGCTTTGTCATGTTAATTTTGGTTGTATGTTACGCTTAGCTAGTTTGAGTTTAATTCCAAAGTTTACGTCTGTCAAAAATGTACGGTGTGTTGACAAAGGGCGGTAAAATGTATTTCATTCCGATCTGAGCGAAATAAACGGTGTGTTGACAAAGGGCGGTAAAATGTATTTCATGACTTTGATAGACGATAGCACTAGATTTTGTTACATCTACTTGTTAAAATCAAAAGATAAAGCGTTACATTACTTTAAGGTCTATAAACCTGAAGTAGAAAATCAACTTGAGAGAAAGATTAAACACCTAAGGTCTGATCGAGGTGGCGAATAATTCTCTAATACTTTTGATTCATTCTGTGAGGAACACGGTATCGTTCATGAGAGGACACCGCCTTATTCACCCCAATCCAATGGGATTGCCGAAAAAAAGAACCGCACGCTGACTGACTTGGTAAATGCCATGTTAGAAACCGCGGGACTATCTAAGGAATGGTGGGGTGAGGCGATACTGACGGCCTGTCATGTCCTGAACCGTGTGCCTATGAAGAATAAGGAAGTAACACCATTCGAGGAATGGGAGAAGAAGAGGCTAACTTTTTCATATTTACGTACTTGGGGTTGCTTGGCCAAAGTCAGTGTGCCAATCACCAAGAAACGTAAACTTGGATCAAAGACGGTAGACTGTGTCTTTCTGGGGTATGTTTTTCACAGCGTCGGATTTAGATTCTTGGTAGTAAGATCTGGAGTGCCTGACTTGCTTGTCGGTACAATTATGAAGTCCAGAGACGCTACATTCTTTGAAAATATTTTTCTAATGAGAGATGAAACAAGTTCATCTAGTCAAGAGTCTGTCGAGAAGGACGACTCCACCAAGCTGATGGAACTCAATGAGCCTACACTTATTGAGCATCCTGAGGAGGATAATGATGAGGCTCCTAGGAGGAGCAAGAGACAGGACAGAGAAATTCTTTGGAGATGATTTCATCGTATACCTCGTGGATGACACTCCCAAGACCATTGCAGAGGTCTACTCTTCACCTGATACTGACTATTGGAAGGAAGCAATGAGAAGTGAAATAGACTCTATCATGTCAAATGGAACTTGGGAGGTTGTTGAGCGTCCTTACGGGTGCAAATATGTGGGATGCAAATGGGTGCTCAAAAAGAAGCTTAGGCCTGATGGTACTATTGATAAGTACAAGGCTAGACTTGTGACCAAGGGTTACACCCAAAAGGAAGGAGAAGACTTCTTTGATACTTACTCACCAGTCGCTCGATTGACCACCATAAGAGTACTACTTTCTCTGGCAGCCTCTCATGGTCTTCTCGTTCATCAGATGGACGTTAAGACAGCTTTCCTAAATGGAGATTTGGAAGAGGAGATCTATATGGATCAGCCGGAAGGATTTGTAGTAAAAGGTCAAGAAAGAATGGTGTGTAAGCTGGTGAAGTCTCTCTATGGCCTCAAACAAGCACCTAGGCAATGGCATGATAAGTTCGACAGAACTTTGACATCTGTTGGTTTTGTTACAAACGAAGCTGACAAATGTGTGTATTATCACTATGGTGGGGGGAAGGAGTGATTTTGTGTCTGTATGTAGATGACATACTTATCTTTGGCACGAGCTTTGAAGTGATCAAGGAGGACAAAGACTTTCTATCTCAAAAGTTTGAGATGAAGGATTTGGGAGAGGCTGATGTTATCCTTAATATAAAGCTGATAAAGGGAGAAAATAGTGGGGTGACTCTATCACAGACTCACTATGTTGAGAAGATGCTAAGTCGGTTTGGCTACAGCAACTCTAAACCAGCACCAACTCCTTACGACGCCAGCTTGGTTCTAAGAAAGAATCTGAGGATAATGGTGGATCAGCTGAGATACTCCCAGATCATTGGTTCGCTGATGTATCTGGCTAGCGCCACGAGACCTGACATTGCATATGCAGTTAGTAAACTGAGCCGGTTTGTTTCAAACCCGGGCAGTGAACACTGGCGTGCTCTCGAGAGGGTAATACGCTATCTAGTGGGCACAATGAACTATGACATTCACTATTCTGGAGACCCAAAAGTCTTGGAAGGATATAGTGATGCAAACTGAATTTCTGATGCTGATGAGTTAAAGGCCACAAGTGGATATGTGTTCACACTTGGAGGTGGCGCTGTTTCCTGAAACTCTTGCAAGCAGACCATTCTAACCAGGTCAACAATGGAAGCAGAACTCGCAGCATTGGATACTGCCACTGTCGAGGCCGAGTGGCTTCGTGAACTCCTAATGGACTTGCCGATAGTTGAAAAACCGATACCGACAATTCTAATGAACTGTGATAATCAAACTGTGATTGTCAAGGTGAACAGTTCAAAGGACAACATGAAGTCATCCAGGCATGTCAAGAGACGGTTGAAGTCTGTCAGGAAATTGAGAAACACCGGTGTCATAGCTTTGGATTACATCCATACGTCTAAGAACCTGGCAGATCAATTTACAAAGGGTTTATCACGTATTGTGATAGATAATGCATCTATGGAACTGGGCTTGAGACCCACGTGAGTTTTTCCATAGTGAAAATCTGTCTTATGTGATCGGAGATCCCGTGAATTAAGATGGTGAAACAAGCTATGGTTTGACTGAGAGAAGAGAACCTTTGAGAAGGCTCGGTGCATGGGAAGATGCATTTCTCTTCAAAACTGTATGGCAGGCTGGTATGTATACCTTAATGTGCTCCAAGTGGCTTTCATGAAACAAAGTAGTTGTTTCTCTGAAGCAAAGACATAGTTCTACAGTATGTCTTGAAGGAACACACCTATATGAGTATCGACTACTGGTCATAGTCCATGAGACTTGGGTGATCTCTAGAAAACTCATGATGAGGCACAGAGTGTGACCCATAAGCTTCAACCCGCGGGGATGCTATGTGCAGCCAAGTATCAGTAAAGGGCTCTAGCCAAACTTAGATGTACAAAACTGGTAATTCAAGGCATAGTCTATTGTTCAGTTGCAAATAAGTGTAACTTGAGTTTCTGGTGGATGTTCAACTTAACAGTCTCCATCGCAGTACTGGTATATCGAAAACAAAAGGGAAGATGAGAGCATTTCCAATGTAGCTTATAATTCTTGGTGGGGATTGTTAGAATAAATGGGCCTAGAGCCATTTATTACAATAATGAAAGAATTAAAAGCCAATTTACTTAATGCTAGGGAAAAGTGATAAATACCAAATGGGTATTAGAGGAGTCTCCCATCCAACTTATGAGGTAGCCTTTCGGTACACCTCTTGTGAAGTTGAATAAAGGAGATAGGTGTGCCACACACGCGCGCGCGCGCTCGCTCGCCTCGCCGGGCCGTGGACGTGGACGTGTCGAGACGAGACGGAGCATCTTTTTGCTGTCAGCTGTTGGAAAGGAATAATGGCTCCTTAACTGTGACCGTTACTGAGCCTTAACCATGGTGCCTTAACCGCGACCGTTACTACCAGAGGAGTCTTAACCGCGACCGTTACTACGCCTTAACCGCGACGTCCAGGTTCATTCCCCCTGCGCCTGCTCGCTTATATAAGACGCCTCTGCTCCTCCTGCTCGGATTACCAATTCACACTTAGGTACTCCTGTTCAGGAAACCTCTCCCTCTCTCCCTCTGTTTGCTGCTTCTTTTGCATTCCCATCGCTTGCACCGCGCGCACGGTACCGGCGAGAGCAGAGCCTCCGGAACCTCGTCCTGCTACTGAGATCCTGCTCGGGATAGGCGGGCGATAAGGTTTTTGGGGAGCATCTTTACGCGACTGCTCGCTCCTCCGTACGACTACTTCCTCTACGTCGACTCCGTACGACTACTTCCTCTACATCAACTCCGAACGACTACTTCCTCTACAGCCGGGTCTTCACTGCGATCATCTTCCTGCACCGAATTCGTACGGCTACATCGACTGAGGTCACTCTACGATCAGTATGACTGATCCAAGTGATATCGGAACTTCGGGTGACGCCGTCACCCGACCTTCCACGGGGTACATTCTTAAACTAGTATTCATGCTTATTAGTTGTATAATCATGAATAGGTTTATGTTTAATTGTTGTTTAAACACGAACATTTGCACATGGATTGTTTCACTCACAATAATATTGAAATGTCTATTTAATTATGAAATTAAAATATACTAAAATATTGCCTATCATCTAACATAGGAAAGGCAAGGACACAAGAAGGGCTCAGGGCTCACCACCACCACCACTGGAGCCTTTTTGCTCGTGCAGGTGCACGCGTGCGCGTCGTCGTTCTCGGTTGCTGACCTCCCTGAAGCAGGTTTCTAGGAAGAGCCGCAGCCTCCTGCAGCCGTCGGGCCCGGCAAATAGCTCCTGAAGGTGCTGCACCCGCTCCCACAGCGCCTGCTCCGAGTCCGACGACTGCCGCGTCGCCTCCCTCACCCTCTTGGCCCAGAGTGAAAATCCCGCGCGTACCAGCGGCCGCGGAGCCTAACGCTGGCATGCGATTGGTCGCATGCAGCCGCGGGCCCCGCTTTGCATGCTGCCACCGCGCCAGGTCGGTCAACTTGCGCGAGGCCGGATTTGTGCCTGGGGTGACCTGCCGCGCCTCGCGTGCCTGGCTCCAAGACGCCTCACCCCCCTGGCACCGTCCTCCCTCTTCCTCCGCGGCGCCTGCACCCCTCCTCTTCCTCCGCCCAGCACCAGTGCTCACGACGCCTGCCCCAGTCCTCCGCGCCGCCACCGGGCTCACTGTTTTTCTTCTCTGCACCTCCCGCTTCTTCGAGCGCCGCGGCATCCTATCGAGCGCCGCGGCATCTGCAGGCGGCGCCCTCTGCTCGCTCTGCAGCCGGCATCTTTCAGATCTATCTCTCTGCTCGCTACCTCCCTCGCTCTATCGCCGATTCCACCCTGCACAACCCCTGCCTTGAAGCTTGTTGAGATGGAGTTCGTCAAGAGGGCGACAAAAGGTGGCTATGGTTCAACCAAGCAACAGGTTTGTTTTCCCACCTAGAATCGTATATCTTTTTCCCCCGTTATTGGACACAGAGCTAAATGCCTTTGTGAATCTTCTTCTCTTGCTGTAGATTGTTGGTTTGCAGCTGGCGCTTACCCCTGCAACTACACAGTCAATGGCTTCCTCAGGAACAATGGTGCCTGACATTCAAGCTGCATTAGATCTGCTTGTTCAGGTGAGGTTTTCCCCCATTAGAATTATTATGCCACTGGAACACAATTTTGGAAAACAAAGCAGCTGGCTACTGCTGTTGCATTTCATAGTAGGACCTCCAATATTTTTGCTACTGATCTGGGACATGTTAAGAATAAAAATGTGGCTGTAATGCGGTACTATACTCTTAGTACTATGTAATTGTAAATAAAATGGGAGTATAGCGGAAATGTGTGGGTTTGGAAAGTTCACAATATTAATTTGGGATGGATGGAGTAGTACCCATTGTTGTTATGTTGTTTTAATTTGGGGCTCCATCAACAGTACCTATTGTTGTTATATACATGAAATCGTATATGTAATTGGGCAAACTGGCGCAAAACAGTTGTTACCATATAAAATACATGAACCATCTACTTGCCATCATGAAACGCTCTCGATGATTGTTTTATACATACCTTGTTTTTTCTGAGAATATATAGCAGACCCAACTTAGATGTTATGCAACTCTGGGCTAGTAAAATGAAAAAATGTAAAATTCACTTAATGTAAAGTATCTAACCATTCATTTTCTTGTGATATAGGAAAGTTTTAAATTAAACCCACAGCTTCCAAAATTTTAGTACCAACTATTCACAATTTAATTCCACCATAAATTTGGAAAACACTAGAACTCCTCTCTTTCAACAGCCAAAAGTAGAAGTGCATCCTCTAATATGGCAATGGTCGCATAACATTATGATGCATAATGATTTATCCATTTTGGCATGTGAACAAGCTGGAAGTGTGACGTGCAGTGTTCTGTAGATTTTGCTGTAGATTCATGGCACCAGAGATCGTTTGGCATCTGGATCTGAAAGCTCAGATTAAGGTTAGTGAATCCCCATTCATCTTGCGTTTGGTTTAGCAGGCCGCCACACCCCTCAGGCCCTCACGTGTTTCATTCGATCAACCTTGATGTGTTCACTGAACTAATGTTAGCATGCAAGTCTCTCCAACAATTTTGTACCGATTCTGTGAAAAAAGTGTATAATCATTTCATGTTCTTGTAATTTCATTCATCTGCAAGTACCAACACACGGTTTGTTTCTTAATTAAAATAACTTCTTGATGGGGCTGTTGTAGCAACAAGGAAGACACTATGGTTAACAGTGAGGTGTGCTTGAGCAAGCAACATCAAAACTGTGTTTATATGATTGTTATATGATCAGTTTCCACGGGAGTCAAGCAAATAACAGAAAGTATTTTAGCACACAATGGAGAATCTAGCTTTTTTAAACTCATGTTTGTAGCTTATCGTCTATTGATTCAGACTTGTAGCTTATCATCTGCTTAAGTGATCATAGCCTCTCCTGATTGGAAAATTCAATTCAAAACACAAAATTCCTTTGTTCAAAAATAATGATTTATCATTGGATATACTCAACTTATTTATAAATTTACTTGAGCATTTTCTCTTCTTGATTTGGATAACACAAATCTAGCAACAAACCGTGCAGTAGTACCCATTTGGATTGTTGCATAAATAGCTTTAAGCCAACCACTTGGTCACTTGGATAATGAAACTTCACTAACAGACTAATCCTATGCTATAACAGAGTAAGCTCTTATGCTTATTTGTCATTCAATTTCTTTACTGATTGGCACACTTCCGCTTTTAACACACGATAGTGATTTTTCCTGTGAGATACTAGGAGGGTAGGCTGAAAGTTCTTTTAGTCTTCAGTTCATACACTCATTTTCCCCCTAACCATTTCATATATTAAGTTTTTTTAGGTAAACAGCATGTAATGTTCCACTTATTATGATTTTCATGACACAATTTTTCTTCAATTTTATAGTCACATTTGCAGTGTCATGATTGGATAATATTCCAATCAGTTGAACTTCTTAGCAACACTTCATGCTTTAGGAAATAAATCATTGCTGTGCATTTCAAATGTATCCTTTCCTTTCTGACCTCATAATCTGTGAATTATGAGTAGACTACCACCTATTTACAAAAATCGTGTAGGACTTAGCATCACTGGTTACTGTTTGCTATCAAGACAACTAAAAAGATGTGAGGTTTTTTTGGTGTTCCAACACACATAATGCTTGTCTTTGCATGTTGTAAAGGAAAGAATCGTATACACGCATGATATGAACTCTTCTCATTCTTTATTAGTTTTCAAACTTAAATTTCAACTGATACTTAACAGTACTTCATATTGTACTCGTGTTTTGCATAGTTCAGGTCATTGTAATCCTCAGCTCATCAGCTCAGCCGCATCTCGCCGGTGATGACCATCCACCCCTCTCTCCCTCTCTGCTTCCCTATCCCCAACCTTTTCCCCCAAACCCTAACCTTCTTGTTTTCTTGATTTTTACAAGATGCGTGTGTTCTTACCACTCAGATCTGCAAGGTTTATGTATTCTTTCCACTATTGGAGTAATTTAATTAGCACATGCTGTAATTTCACCAAAACTTAGCTACATTTTTTCAATCAGGTCTGAACAACACAATTTCTAGTTAATTTTCTTCATTATACATTACAATATACAAAGGCATCACCTGTTCTCATTTTTTTAGAAGCTGTAATAACCAAAATATTCAGGATGGACTTGAGGTGCTTCAAGAGGATACAGAACTCTGCATTATGTTGTTCATATAACAATCATAGGAGTTCTCTCCATTATGTTGGCTTGACATACAGTTCTCTCCATTATGTTGTTTGAGCAAGCAACATGAAAACTGTGTTATATGATTGTTGATTTTATTATTTTTGTGCCCTACTTGGTTCTCTTTGCATTTAGCACTCCCTGTATCTTTGTGTGGATAATGAAATAAGAATGCTGGAAGTGCTATTTTATATGAATGTGTTGAGATCATAATGGACATCGAAGCTACCAATAACCAGTGAATGTCTCTCAAGTACTTTATTAAACCAGTGAATTTGCAGTACTACTAAAGTTTGTTTGTAATCAAGCAGGTGACAACCCATGTACTCTATGGCTCCAATACACAAGTATACTCAGTTCCTCTAGTGCATCATGAACTTAGCTTGCAGTACTACTAATCAAGCAGGTGACTAAGAAACCATGTACTTTATGACTCCAATACACAATTGTACTGAGTTGTTGTAGCCCACCATATGGAATTTCCCCAAATCTCTGGTTTTTATGGTTTATTCCATTTGAACATTATCCTGATGCTACCTTAATTTTTGTCTGCATCGTAGACCATTTACTGAATGTGCAATCAGTCAGTCTAAGATTCTGCATAATGCCTTTGTTGCTACCTCAGTAAGCTAGATGATATCTTACTAGTCACTACTTGACAGCTTGCAAGACCTTAGTGAATGGAATTTCTACAGATTACATGCGGTGGAAAGTTAGTGTCTCTGGAGATTTCTAGCTTAGCAATGTTGGCCTTATTAATGACATGTTGAATATATGCAGTCATTCCTATTTCCTTTTACCTTGAAACTTCTGCATTGTGTGCTTTAAACCCCCTCAATTGGAAGGATCAGAGTGTTTTCGACCCAACCTATGTATGTTCTTTTTGGGAAGAGATATGAGGCCTGAACCTGAGTACAGACTAATGACTACAAAATTTTGTAACTGCAGCCCCACCTAGTAGCTCGTGCACGCCAACTTATTGATTACATGAGTTTTGCTTCCTTCTCCATCTACTTCTGCCATTTTGTTTCTCTCCAGTCTCCACATCTTTGATTAACATTTTTCATATGTACGTCTACTTGTCATGGCAAACTGCACACAATTTGTGTATGACCCTATTGCGGCATGCCGGACCATGTCTGTACATGTCTATTATTAGTTGAAGTAGTGATAACCATTTCAAAATATTCAGCAGCAAGGAGCTTCTCTTTTATGTTGTCCTTGGACATCTATGTAAATATTCTCCATAAAGATGGAATTTGCCTAAGGATGGTCCCAACGTCTGTACTATTTTGATCTGCTCCTGCCTGCTTAGCAAATGTAGTAAAGCTATGGTAGCAGCTGTTCACATGTAAACGTGCTAATAGCGTATGCGTATATGCATGTGTCTCGGTTACGGTAAAAGAAGTGCATCTTAGGCTCTGTTTTTCCGGCAAATATTCACCCGTTATATTAAAGTTCTGCACATCTACCCGTCACATCGACAATTTGCCGAACTAAGACTTTAATATGATTTCTATGATTTTTTATGGTGCAAAAAATGCATCACCAAATACTATGTGCGTACTTCCAAAACAAGTATGCATATAAAAAAAACTTATAGTTGTTTTTGACGATACGGGCACAACATGGTGCATTAAATATTTTTTTAGTTTCATTTACACAATGTGTTTGCGGTACACGTACACCCGAACGTTATGCATCTATAAATACTATTAACACTGTCTTTAAAATGCTAATGTTTTGATGATATTATGTTTATGACATGTGGGACCATTCAATTTTGTTTACCAGAACATATCAATTATGGGTATTAATTTGTTCGTAAAATCATAAGCAACAAGATGGTTTAATCTGACTATAAATTAAATGCACAATTTGTGAAATATAATCATTTGAAGTTGTACCATGCTCCACTTGTTTGAAATTTGACAAAAATGCGTTGCTTGCTATGCTACTATGCTAGCAGAGGAGTATATGGTACTATGCTAGCAGCCCGGGGTGTTTGCTTGCTATAAAAAACAAATGCTAGCAGGTTCCTGCAGGGCGTAGGCAAGACAAATATAGTACCCTCACCAGTACTGGGCTACTGGCCCCTTCAGTTAGTATAACATTTTGGTATAAAATTTTGAGATCTCGTTTCAAGATTTATTAGTAGTATTAACTATAAATTAATTATATAACTAATTACATAGATGAACGATAAATCGTGAGATGAATTCATTAGGTCTAATTAATTCATCATTAGAGATTATTTATTGTAGCATGACGTTATTTAATCATGACATAATTAGGCTTGTTTGATTCGTCTCGCGATTTGAAGAGGAATTATGGAATGAGTTTGGGTTTTGTAATTAATTCATGTTTAATATTATGGAGAGAGAGAGAGAGAGATGGGAAACTCACCGGTTGTAATTGTGAATCGGGTCTGCACAATGATGTTAGATCTGCACAACAAGGAAATAAATAAATATCAATATGATGGAGATAAATAAATAGCAGAACAAGAGATACCATCATTACAAGGCTGTAATTTAAAAATGATCGAATCAATGACATGAAAGGTCAGTTAGATTAGACTATGAATAACTAATGTGCTTATGTGCAAAAATGGCTTAAGTTCTAGTCTAAGTAAAGTAAATAAATGGGTATTTTGCTTGCTGAAATTATATATTTATTTGCAGTGCTGAAATTTTTAGGTCCTCTTTTCAAGGTCTATTAAGAGTATTGAACGTATACTAGTTACAAAAATAATTGCACGAATGAACATGAAATTGCGAGACGAATCCATTAAGCCTAATTAATCTGTCATTAGAGATGGACTACTGTAGCACGATGTTGCCTAATCATGACATAATTAGGCTCATTAGATTCATCTCGAAAATTAAGGTAGGGGTTGTGGAATGAGTTTTGTAATTAATCCACATTTAATACTCCTAATTAGTATCCGGAAATTGATGTAGCGGGTAGTTGATGAAAATTTTGGAACTACATGGGGCCGTGGCTCATCCAATTAAAAAACAAGCACTAAATGTACAGGCAAGCCACTCATATACGTGTCACGACATGTGTAAGAGTATTGGTGTGCAGTCAAATCATCATGCATATACTCCATCCGTTTCAAAATACTTGTCACTATTGACTTTTTTCTGCAACTTTGACCATTCGTCTTATTCAAACAATTGTGCAAGTGCAATTTTATTTTTGTTTGCTATATGTTTTTTTGTTGTATGTATTTTAAGTTTGACTTATCATTTTACGTGTTTGCGATAATTTTTTGAATAAGACGAATGGTCAAAGTTGCAAAAAAAAAAGTAAACAGCGACAAATATTTTGAAACGGAGGGAGTAGTATATAAAAGAGCCGTTGGCTCAACGCCTATACTCCGTATACGCCGAGTAATGAGCGAGTCTGCTCTGTACGGAGTACTCCAAAGAGTTGACGTCATGTCTGGTTCTCCTCCCCCAGTCCCCCTAAACCGTTTGGGACCCTGTACTCCTATACTCCGAACAGTTGAGCAACCGTTTGAGTTGCATGTCCTCACCATTCCACACAGGCTCTGCAGGTCAGGTTTATTTGTTTATTGTAGGCACACGTTTTTCAACCCGTGCCACTACCTGCTACAGTAGTGGCTTTTATGATCCACCTCCCTCTCAGCCACAGGCCACCTAGTATGTCGCATGCAGCTGTTGGCGCGTGGGGGACAGCCTAGGCAGGTGGCAGGGGCTCACATGCACTGGTGATAACCAGCTAGTGAACTAGGGGTATACTGTAATACAAGCAATTAAAATTTGCAAAGTGATAAATATTTGGATAACTATAGCAATTTCTGTTGGCCTCCTTTCGCCTGCAATTAGGAGTGGCAATTAGAAGTGCACTTCGCCAGATAACTCAATACACAACTCAATAATTCTCAAATATATATTAATTACAAAACTAATTACACGGATGGACGGGAAATCACGAGATGAATTCTTTAAACCTAATTAATCCATCATTAGAGATTGTTCATGGATGGAGAAATTCTTGGGGTGGAGGTCAGGTCATTAAATTCATATCAAGTTTTGACGTGGAGGTCATGAAATGAATTTTATCATCAATTTTATGTTTAATACTCCTAATTACTCCCTTCGCCCCCGGAATGATCGTCGTTTTCGCTTCCTAAGAAAAAACTTTGACTAAATATGTATAAAAATATATTAACATTTATAATACAAAATTAATATCATTGGATAGATATTTGAATCTAGTTTTTTAACAAAATTATTTAGAGATACAAACGTTACTTGTATTTTCTACAAATTTGGTCAAACTTGTTGCACGAACACCAATGACGACCATCATTTTGGGACGGAGGGAGTATCCGGTTAGGGATGGAGAATTTTTTTGGAAACTAAGTATGCATTGCTGGCAAGCATTGAAGGGAAAGCAGTGGCATCGTAGGTCTGGGAGGCAAGCGAGGAGGTAGAAGCCAGGATATTGTGGTAGACTGGTAGTAGTAGTAGTGCAGTACTCACACAATCATAACTGCATAAGTAGTTAGCATTGAGCACTTGTCACGAATACTCACTCTAGCATAAGTAGTTAGATCAAGAATGTTTCAGGAAAAATGTAGTTAGATCAAGACAAACCTTCTTTGATGCACACCCGGACGGAGAGCGAGCACCCACTGTTTGGCATATTCCGAGTATATGTTGTTGTTTTGATGACGACTGTATTCCACACAGAAGGGTGCGGCTGTTGGCCCGATTTTTTTTGACTCTAAACTAATGGTTTTCGTAATTTGATTGGGTATGCGTGATGAACTTCATGGAGATGGTACTTGCAACCATTTAGCATGTACTACCGTCTGCTGAGGTTTTTAGTTGTGCTAAAATCTTTAATATAAAAGAAACACCATGTATTATACCGCAGGATTTTTAAACATTCTTAATTGCAAACAAAATGACATTATATTTTTATTATAAAAATAGTATATCCATCATTAATATGAATGTATTTGCAAAAAAAAACACGAATATGTATGTAACTATTATTCTAAGTTTATTATCGTATACCATGGAAACATTTTTTAGAAGACTTCTAATTTTATATGTTGTATAGTTTCTTTTTGTAGGATTTGAATTCCAACTTATTAATCACTTTGGCTTTGTACTAAGCTTGTTCAATCTTAATCAAACTTACACCAAAATAAATTCACTAAGATATATTCCACATTACACTCAGTGCTCCCACATGGGCTATATTTCTATAAAGTATAACACACATCATTTGTTTTATATCTTAATTATTACATCACATGCCAATAGTTTACCAAATAGACGATTATTTTTTAATCATATTTTGGTTTGTATTTTTAGTATAGGTCATTTGAATTCAAAATTAGGTCATTTGACTCTTTGGAGTATGTCAAACGGTTGGGGCTGAGCCGGACTAGGGGAGAATAAAGAAAGGGTACCCGACTGGACGTGTGTGTGGTGCGATGTGCCCAATCCGCAAAAAAAAAGTTGAGGTGGATGTACTTGACAACAGAAATTTAGATCGAAAGTTATACATACAATTACGCATACAATTTTTCTAAATAAGAAGATATGTGTATAACTTATGTGGAGAAAATTAAAACTTATATATACATTTTTTCTAAAAAGGAAGATATGTGTATAACTTATGCGGAGAAAAGCAAAATTTATACAAAGATATGTGCATAACTTCTGCAGAAAAAAGCAAAATTTATATATAAAACTGGTTCAAATAAAAAGATATATATAATTTACATAACAAAGATAGACTTATACATATAACTTATGCGAGTGATAAAAATGTGAAAACAAGTTATGTATATAAATTATGTGAAACAAGTAAAAAATAAAAAGTTGTTATACAAGTTTTCAACTCAGTAATGATTCTAGAGGGAACACGATGAAAAGAAAAAGGAAAATGAAGAAAAAAACAGATCCCAGATAGAAGAGAGAGAAGAGAGTGCGCACGCGAAACGAGAAGCAGGAAGGGAAATGGGAAGGATGGAGAGGTGCGGGTCCCACGCATGTGGGTCTTGTCAGCTTGTGGGAAAAAAGTTTCGTGGAAGCTGCCTACCTACCGGGCTGTCATGTCACGCGCAGCGCTCGCGCGAGGAATTGCAGAACTGTTGGCGTCCTCAACCGTTTGGAGCATACTCCGTATAATGGAGCAAACAGTTGGCCGTCCTCAACCGTTTGGAGCATATAATGGAGCAAACAGTTGGCCGTCCTCAACCGTTTGGAGTATGCAGCGAACAGTTGGCAAAACTGTTGGGAGCAGAATACCGCGCGTTCCTGTCGTGAGAAACCCCGCTAACATCTCGCGCGTCCTTTGCTCGTGAGTTCTGCACTCCTGTCCCTCTCCACACGGCATTTCCTATTCCTCCGTCAGAACCCTCACGTCCACAGGACGATGGGAGAGAAAGAAAAGGGCTGTGCATGTGACGAGAAGAGCAGGGCTGCCGTGGCGCGAGTCGCTATGCAACGCCGAACGCGAGATATCTACTCTACGGAGGAGAGGAGACAGAGGTGGTTCGTCTTCATTAAATTTCTGGCAGCCGCACATGTCCAGGGTAAGTACTCCAGTACAGCGCACAGCCTAGGAGTATAGACATGAGGACGAGTAGTACTACCATTTACATTTTTATTTTTCGCTCATGTCTCCCAGGCGTCCAACGCGCTCATCATCCGGCCCCTTTTTACTTTTCTATTCTATGTGGAGCAGACATATTTTGTACCACGTTTAGGTCACGTAGTTGGAAAACAAATCTATAAAGTATTGAAATAATTTCAGTTTAACACTGGCATATCAAAGCAAGTATCAGTCACGAGATTTGTTAAACAAATTGTAGTCATGGTGCATTTGTTAAACCCGTGACATTTTCTCCAGGCCAGCACGGCGGATGGAATTTTATTCCCTCTATTTTTCAATTCAATCTAAATTTCGAACACTAGCGCTTCAAAAAAAAAAATCGAACACTACAATTTTGCATTGATCCTATCGAAATATACATCTCGCAAACGAGTGTGTTTAGTTCCCAATATTTTTCCCAACGACCCGTAAAATCATTATTCGGTCACTAATTATTAGAATTAAGTAAGGATTAATGACAAAATCAATTCCATAACACCTAGTACCTTATTTCTTTAGTCTAATCTAACAAGCATAATCATGTCATGATTAAATAACATTGTGCTACAGAAAATAATATCTAATAACGGCTTAATTAGGGTCAATAAATTTGTCTCTCGATTTCCTATCCATGAATGCATTTAATTTTATAATTAATCTATGTTTATTATTTTATTAATCTACTTTTATTACCACTAAGAGATTTCGAAAGAGACTTTCAAAATTTTTCTTACCTAATTTTGGAAACCTATCAGTTGTGTATGACATATTTGACATTTCCTCCATCTAATTTTCTCCACATTACTACACTAGTACTGTACATACTAACACTTTACTGCACCAGTAAAAAAGCGTAAAATAAACTGCCAGCAGCAGCGCCTGGCCTGCCGCGCTCAGCAGCAGCGCCTAGTAGCTGCCAAACTTGAAAATTTCCCAACTTGAAATGAGTAGTAAAAAAAATGAAAAATGCATTGGATTGGTGACCCCGGGTCTCCCGTGTCACCCTGGCTGGAGGCTGCCTACATGTCCCGATGTCCGCATCACGAGGACATGTACTATCGCTGCACCTTGCCTGCGGAACAGCTACGAGCTACCCCGTCTCCCTGCCCTGCTGCCCAACACTTGCTGTGTGGCATGGAGCCCATGTGCGCCGAGCGAGTACAGTAGCCGAAAGGCGTCCGTTGAGCCAGACGCGCCCCCCTGCCCCCTTCCATCCTCCTACAGCTGAAAAGCTGGTGCCATGCGGCCATGCCCCGCTCCATCGCCTTCCTCTCCCCCGAGGCCACGACTCACCCCGGCACCCTGCGGTCTCACCCCCAGCACTTGAATGACCGTTGGGCCAAATCCCGTGTGGCAACTGTTTGCAGCAGCTGATTCCACAAGCTCAAAACAATCGCCGAGCACCGAGTACGCTCCCAACATTATACTCCGAGCGCCAGGTGTTTGGCATATACTCCGTATATGCTCCCAACAGGTGGAGCTGCATGACATGAGCTGTGACAGAGAGGGTTGGGACCCCTCATCTTACTGTTCGACAGACCTGACTGTGCGGCGCTGTGTCGTATTTTGATTGGCTGTTGGTGGTGACCACCATGGACATGCAGGCTTTTAGGAGCTGCAGTATGTTGAATAAAATGGCCGTTGAGGTTTTGAACTGCGCTGAAAACTTTAATCAACAAAAGGAAGGTAAGAAAATTCTCCGTCAACCAATAATATGCACAGTATTTGTAACCGAAATAACTTGGAAGTCCCTTGTGTCTTACTACGTGGTTTCAAAATAAAGAAAATAATTCTTTTGTTTGTCCTCAGATTTTTTTGTAATTGGACCCACCAAAATATATCTTTCCCCAATCCAAATGTTATTTTTTGGTGCTACGATTTTCGTCAGTTTTATTAATTTCAACCAATACAAATACACATTTATAATCTTTTGGACATACTAGTAGTTGTGATACGTGGCAAAATAAACGTTACTTAACTTACTCGTATTGCATACACGTCAATGCCATTTTTTATGGTAGTGAGTGTTGGTATAATTAGTATAGTCCCACCATAATTAGGCTAGTTGGGTTATAGAATAAATTTTGTTATTAATCCACGTTTAATACTCTTAATTAGTGATGGGCGAAAGCTGTTTGGGCAAAATGTTAATAAAAATGTAGGATTTAGTCTAATTATCCGCAGTTAGCCGAACTGATGTAAAACCTGACAAGGTCATCAGGTAGGCAACAACTGCAAAAGTGTTTCGCAAGATGTTGGTGGTGTGGTGACATGATGGGGCACACGCCTAACCTCCAGGCAGAGGCGTAGAGCAACAGTGCCCACCCGCCGCAGATGTGTGAAAGCATTGAAATCCGGATGCAGACGGCAGGGTCATGCCGTGTCTGTCTTCCTGTGTCTCCACTCAATGACAAGAGCATCACACATCATACAGTACAATGCGAACAAAATTACATGAATAGAACAACTAACACGGTTTTTTCAGCGCCGTGTTCAAGGATGCGCTTGACATAACCAAAAACAATACCATGACAACAGTTTCCAACTTCTACCCGCATTTGTCTTGCACAACTAAATTTGGCACATTCTGAAAATGACACGAGACACAATAATTTTACCAATCCAATGCTTCCTTACTTGAAGAAGGAATCAGAGTCATCCTCAACGACTAAGCACTCTGCATCAGTATGTCCCTTAAGGTCGCACTTATTGCAACGGAGTTCAGTTTTCTTCTTCTTTGACGTTTTGCCTTCACGGCCACAAGTTGTTCTGTTATGTCCTGTTTGCTTGCACTTCCTACAAAATCTTGACTGGTACGGCAAACCTCGATTTTCTTCTGAATTCATCTTTGTTTTCCGCTGGTACGGAATTCATCTTGACTGGACAATCATGCAAGCGGTGCTGGAAGCAGTGGAGGAGCAAGCGGTGAAGCATTTGGTTTCCATGAGAAAAATGGTGATGGTTCAACAGGAACCCAAGAACAAAAAGATGAGGTAATTTCTGTGAGCTCGCCATGGCATGCACACCGCATTTTTAGTGACTTCAACTGGGAGAAGAGTCTAGTTGTGAAGTCCATAGGATTTGGAGGCTCAGCATAGCTAATTCCTTTTGGAGGTTGGTGTTGATTAGTCTTTCAGGCTGATTTCCGTTGGCTTTCGAGCCGTCGGAGGCTTCTTTGCGTTTCGAGCCGTGGTAGGCTTCTTTGCAAGCTTCTTTGCATTGCGAGCTGCGGTAGTGTTCTTTTTCCTTTTAACCTTCAGCTTGCACGTGCTGCGGTCATGCCCCTCTACATTGCACCGGTCGCAATATAGACCTTGTCAAACCACAAAAACAACAACTTTTTAGTAGCAGAGGGATAAAAGAAAACTACAGTGTAGAAACTAAAATATTAAAAGAAGTTTAAGCCGTACCATCATTAAAATTGGTATTCCTCTGGCAACGTGTCCTCCTGTACTCAAACATCCTAGGGTACCTATTCTCTCTTGGACGACCTGTCTGTTTCTCAGGGACATCAGGAGCCTGGATGCTCAGTATGTCAGCATCACTCATATAAGCACTTGAGCCAGATGCTCCATACATATTATCACTGACCCAGCCTTCAGTTTCATAACCAGATTCATTAGCTGAAGTTGGATTGTAGTCAGAGTCCACATTGTTTAGCTGGTTTTTATTGCGGTCATCAAACAAAAGTTGGATTTCCTTCTTTGCCATACTAAGATGATTCATTATGATATGAGATGCATCTGCATCCTTACCAGCTGATTGCACCACATCAAGTGCATTTACATGAAGTATACTACTGAGTAGTTGATTATCAACTGATCCAGAAACTGCATTAAGTGGATAATCAAGATCCTTTGCTGCTCGGGTCCAGCGTTTCATAATGTGGGCTTCTGGAATTTGTTTTGCGCCAATGTGTATTAGAACCTAGGGTTGCACAAACATGATTATCCAGGCTAAAAAAAATATTAACTAACAAAAAATGCATGTGTGGATTTCATTTAATATGACCTATGAAGAGGAGGCAGGGTTAAATATTAAGCATACAACGGTTTAAATCGCAAGTGTGTTAAAAAATGCTCTGGTGATTCAGCAACTATAAGATCTGGCATTATACAAATATGGCTACTCTTGACCGTGATGAAAACAAAAAAAAACTAAATTATAAAACAGCATACAGTATTCATAACTGACCTTGATAGAGTGGCAGCACAAAATACCAAAATGCTGATAAAGACCACACTCACAAACATATCTCCCACCATTGTCTTCAATCCTCACAGTGAACACAACACGAGCCCACATTTTCCGGACCTCTTCATTGTTGTGTATAACCCTAACCTCGTTGGAGGCCAACCCTTGGACAACATTGTAGTCCGCAGACTTGTCAACTTCTGCACTGAATAACTGACCAGCCTTCCTAGTATATACAGATATTGCATGTTTCTCAATTGCTGGCATTCTTTTTCTTCGGCAATCAAACTGCAAAACAATGACAAGATCCAAAATGTTATGAGAATATTGATATATGATTTTTGTAAGAAAGAACACGGGATTTTACACTGAGGATTTCCAAGATTCTACCTGCTTGGTTTTGTGCTCTTCTACCTCTTCGGCACTAGCACGCAAGAACAGAATTTTCCTGTACTGATCCACAAATCTATTCATCGAACAGTTCCTTGGCACGACCTTTTTAAGTATGCTGTTCGCACTCTCAGACCGCTGGGTGCTAGCCATCCTTGCGCAGAAAATGTCTTTGCACCAAGGTTTTGCCCACTTCTTCTTCTTTTTGTAGCAGCTTTTCATAAATTTATTTTCACGCAGGTTGTAAACTGTCAATAGATTGTCCCACGCCCTCTCAAACTCATCTTCTGTTAGCATTTGATTGATGACATAGTGAAAATCCCGTCTAAAAGGACCCTTCTCCCTGTACACGGGGCCGAGTTCTTCTGGGGCATCTTTGAAAATGTGCCACTTGCACCACAAATGATTGGTGTTTGCCATGACTTCCTTAAGGGCCTTAGTCATGGCCTTTGACTGATCTGAGAATATGGAAATAAATAACAAGTGCGATATGTAAATGATGAAGTGAGGAAAAATTAGGAACTGGGAATGGTAACTGGGAATTTCCATTGTAAGATTAAAAGTAATGAGTGGTAAAACATATACCTGTTAAAATGGTGATGGGCGCCTTGCCACCCATCAATGTGAGGAATTCTGTGAAAACCCACGCAAAACTTTTGGAAGTTTCGTCACGCATCAGCACACCAGCTAAAAGGACAGACTGGAAATGGTTATTGACACCCACAAACATGCCAAAAGGCATTTTGTATAGATTGGTGCAGTAGGTTGTGTCAAATGTGACAGCATCACCAAAATAATTGTACTGGATTCTACTCCTGCTAGTGGCCCACAAAAGAGTTTTAATCTTCTTTTCATCATCAAGGTCAACACTAAACTGAAATCCAGGATCTTCCGCACGCATCTGTCTGAATACTTCTAGCGTCTTCAAGACATCATCATCCTTGTGTTCTCTTGCAATTTGTGCACACACAGCTCGCAAACTCTTCTGGTTAAATGGAATAGCCTCCATGCTACCAAACATGCTACCCATTATACAGTGCACTCTAGTCAGAGAAACATTGTTTTCCCTCATGAAACGGATCAAATCCTTGACAGATTGCTCTATCTTGCTGTGAGAATTCCATTCTCTTTTCTCAACACAAGATACAGACAATGGATGGTTGTGCTCTGTAACATGGCGGCTTACATACCAACCATGGTCCTGGCTGCGGTGCAAACGTAACATAGCTTTGCAATGGGACCTCTTTGAGCTACTTGTGCAGCGACGATCATACCCCTAGAGACATAAACGTTACGTTTTTTAAGTAAACAAAAAAGCAATGGAGGCAGTTAAAATGATGAAAGAATAAATCTCGTCTTTGAAATGACGTAATAGTCCTGACAATGGAGAAAGTTCATCTTTAAAATGATGAATATGGCCAAAAAATCTCATCTTTAAAATGATGAATATGGCCAAAAAATCACTCCATGAATGCAAAAATCATTCATGGAGTTTGCTTACTATTTTTTAACCAGATATGGATGAAATCAAATAGGCAATGGAGAAAGTTCATCAAATTTTTTAACCGTGGTGCATAAATCATTTTCTGCATCCATATTTGCAAATCATATGATCAGTAATATCTCCAATCTGGTAGAAAAGCATCACAAAAATAGTTTCCTTACTATACTAGTAATTAACACTATTTAATTATTGTAGGCTACAGAATTCTACTAGAGGGCCTCTAACATATCTGAGCTGTACAATGCATTCTACTATTGTTTTATCTCATCAAAAAGAAAGTGTGAACTTAAGATCATAGTAAACAAGTCATGGAAATGAACATTGGAGGCAAAGCGGAGCAGTCTGTACTCACAACAAAATGCTACCATGATATGGGTCCTAAAATAATTACTGTCCCATTTATTTTGTATTGCTGCCTTTACAGAACGCAATGCACAAAATCATTTAAAATTAGTTCTCAATAAATTTGTTAGAAAGTAGAGCAGCATATCCAGGAGTTAACAAACTGACCACTTTATTTCATAGTGCGATACTTGTTCAAACTGACCTCTTTGTTTCTAAGAAAGTACAGCAATACAATTTTTTTTTATTTCTCCAAATAAACAAAGCAGCCACACATCACATCATATGGAGGGGGGGGGGACCAAACTGACCTCTTTTTCACAAACTATCTCTTGCATAGTGCGATACTTGTTCACTCGATTCCTTGCAAAGCTGCCAAATCTTATACCGAAGCCAACTTCCCATGAGTACAGGTTGAAAAATTGGTAGGCTTCAGCTCTAGAATCGAAAACCATTCCTAAAACTGGTTCAAATATATATGTGGTTTTCCGGTGTCTAAAATTCCTCATAGCTTTCTCAATGGTACCAATGTCCCTTGGATACCTTCTGTCAGGTAAATCGACACCTTTGCGGAACCGTGACCTTCAGCAAGTTAAAAAAGCAGTCAAAAAAGACTTCAGAAAGGAATGAAATCTAAAAGGCAGCATAGCAAAAGGCATCTTCCTAGCGAGAGATATTTGTGGATGGCGCTGCATAATGAAAGAATCGATGTAATAATATGAAATATGAAAGACAGTATGTGGAAGCAGTAAAAGAGTGTGCAAATACAACATGTAACAATATGATTCGATGTAATCATTGACCCAAATCAGTTTACATTTACCTTTTCGTCCTTCCTGGTACAGGTTGTCCGGTACTGTCCCACCACGAAGAAGGCACAACCTCAAAATCAACTGGCTCATTTTGGTCAGGTAACGTGTTTGGCATGGGTACATATTCACAAGGATCCTCAAGGTCCTCTTCATCATCATCCAATTCTTCCTCAGAGTCGGACTCATCGACAGGATCATTCTCCTCAGCTACTGTGGTTGGTATTAATACAGCTTCGCAAGGCTCCTCGTCGTCATCCTCGTCTTGGTCCTCATGGCTATCGCCATAATACATGGGATCTTCCACAACTGCAAAAACAGATCCGTGCAGCATTCAGAAGGCGATATGATCAGCATGTTAAAAAATGAGGAAAAAACTGCCAACCATACTACATGGAGCCAAACAAGCAAGTCACCTGTTTCTGGTACAGATGGAGATGGTGCATGTGCAGAAAGTTGATGATTGTTTTCTTGCATTGTAATTACTCCATTTTCCCAAATACATTGTTGATGGGTCCCATATACAACTTGATTAACCCCTGCCAACCCTTCACTTACATGGGCTGGATTAGCAGACACTTGTTGGAGCAAAGTCTGAAATGATTTCCCTGAAACAAAAACAAAGCAACAACAATGCATTGAATAAGCAACTTGTATGCGAAAGGCAAATATGATTTACCGTCAAAAATGTGCTCCCCCTTCCTATACAAAACACTCTAAGCTTTTACTGCAAACATACATCAGTGTGATTCTCATTATTTCTGTAAAAGGAGCATTGTCTTCATCTAACTAATATATTGCCCGTGCTAACGCTACGGGTATTAAATTACAAGTACACTTGTTATCCTAAGTACAGAAATAATGAGAAATAATCCTTCAGACCTTTATTTTCTCAACCTTCCTAAACAAATGACAGATTTTCAGGAAACAAAATTCCAATGATATATCACTGGTCAAGGTTCTGTGAAATGTCCAACAGATTAAGACTTTCCAAGGTTTAAAACAAAGGCGGAATTGTGCCTTTGACTAATAAATTTGGCAGGATGAATAAGCTATGACACTCCGCACTTTTCACATTGCTCTTCATAACACACAAAAACTAACAACTTGATCTTCATGCCAAGGATCCATTACTGCTACATATTTTGAGGCTAATAAAAAAAACACGTAATTCAAAGCTGATGTACCAGGACTCAAGATTTAAGATTCAAGACATGAAGTAAAAAAGTGTCCAAGTACTTAACAAGTCATACGTAGATGTTTTAGTACCTGCAGCACCGCTTTGTATCCCAGGGTTGACGGGATCCATCAGAAATAGGTTGCTGAAGTGGGATGGTGCTATCTGGGGATGGCTCTGGACTTGATTGCCGAAGCAGTACGGTACTTGCTGGGGATGCATCATATATTGATTGCCGAACTGAAATGGCCATTGTTGTTCAGAATGTTGAAGGAGGTATGGTGAAGGCATCCACTGCCCGCCTTGTTGGACAAATGGTGCGACAGGGGGAGGAAAGGACATGGATCCCCATGGCACGGCTCTTCCAGGTGCAGGTTGACTTGGGAGAGGACCTACGACTGCCCCTCTAGCGCGGTCAACGGCGACCGGCGGCGCATCCCAAGGAGCGGACGGACGAGCTGGTATGGGGACATACCGGTCGCCGCCGCCTCCGCATCCCGGAGCGTGGAGGACCGCCGGAGCGCGAGCGGGAAGCGGGGGGACGCCAACGGCGGCCGGCGGCGCATCCCAAGAAGCGACCGGTCGGGGACGGCAAGCGGCCGGTCGGGGACGTATGGGAACATACCTTGCGCTGCCGCCGCCACTGCCGCCGTCACGGGGGCCAGCCTCGGGGACAAAAGCAAGGGGAGCAGCGGATCCGGCACCGGCGGAGGCAGGAGCCGATGAGTTGGGGATGCAGATGCCGGCGGCGGCGCCGGCGCCGGCGCCTGGGCGGCAGCTCATACTGGAGTGAGATTTAGGGTTTCGGGAGTGAGAGGCGCCTGGGCGGGCAGCTCATAACGCAAGGCGCCAGGCAAAAAAATGACCCGCGCGAGGCAATTTTCAGAGGCGAGGCACGTTTCCTTTGACCGCCTGTGGGACCCGCGCGATTTTTATATCAGCAACTCCACATGCAGCGCGGGACCCATCGACGCATGCAACCAATCCCAGCGCGGGAATAGGCTCAGCGGCCGCTGGTACCAGCGGCAATGCGTTTCTGCACCAGAAATATCTATGGGCATGTTTAGTTCCTCTAAATTTCAACTTCGGACACTAATTAGGAGTATTAAATGTAGATTAACGACAAAATCTATTTCATAATCTCGACCTTAATTTTCGAGACGAATCTAATGAGCCTAATTATGTCATGATTAGACAATGTCGTGCTACAGTAAACAATCTCTAATGACAGATTAATTAGACTTAATGGATTCGTCTCGGAATTTCCCGTCCATTCATGTAATTAGTTTTATAATTAGTCGATGTTTACTACCTCTGATAGAGCTGAAAAGACACCCCAAAATTTCAGGGGAACTAAACACGCCCTATATACCAAATACCATCAAAAATATCGTGCCAAATTTGGCAGTATAGATATATTTCATTGTGCCATTTCTTGTTTTATGGATATGGAGGGAGTATTTCTTAAAAACAAATGTCATTTTGGATATATTTATTGTTCTGAGGGGTGGGCATCTCAAGCAGCACGACCAACAGGGTAGCACGAGAAAGGCAGCATATGAATGCAGAAATGGTTGTTACGTGGGCTAGGCACGATCCAACGACAATTGCAGGTACGGCCTGAAAAGTGAGGCTAGGTTGTAGGTTCTCTGCTAGCTGGACAAATCTCACTGCTTGCAAGCGTTCGAAGCACACAATGGATCGCAGAGGTTACATGGATCATGCATTCAAGAAATTCTAGAAACCTGCACGGCTACCTCTCGCGATGCTCATAATTTATTGGCTTGTCCCGTCAATTCTATGCCCACAAAAATTATTCTGTACCTTCCAGCACAGCTAGTATTTTAGAAATGAGTTACCTGGCCACCAGTTTAGGTCATGTCCAAGCCCAAAAACAGGTTCTGATGGTAGCATCAATGTCAGCTACATGCAGATTGCTCCATCTAGTGCTAATACTACTGCACAGAAATAAGCCAAAAAGTTTTCTTGCATAAGACCAACTGCCAGCCATCCTTCGGGACAACTCCTGATGTCTCCCCTCTTTTTTGCCCCCTTTTTTCCTTCTAGTGTTGTTCTACTGAACTGAACGGCTTCGTGGGAATCCTGCCTATCTACCATGGCCATACGACGTCACGATAATAGCCTGTCACATCTGATTCAAGTAAAGGAGACTATAATTGGGAATAGTCCTTCCTCGGAACATCTTCGAGGTAGTTCTTAAGCAACCTTTGATCCATGATCATGTTTGGAATCTGCAGAGAAGTGCAGTTCACATGCAGTTCAGCACACAGCTTCAGGAAACATACACAGGATGACAAGATAGATTTAGGAACTAGGAAGCCGGAGCTGGTACCTTTTCACCAAAGAAGATCTTCGAGTTATTGGCGATCGATTCGATGAACCTCAGCTCAAGATATGCAGGTGTAAGTTTGAACTTGTTAGCCTCTGCTTCCTTCAAGATCCTGTAAAGCCCAAACCAAATGCAGTTATCAGTAGAAGCATAAAAAAGATGTGATGCATGAGCAGAACAAAATTGTTAAAGAATATGGTAATGCCAGTCATGCCTGTAGTAGTTTGCATCGGCCAGTGCTTTCTCTCGTGCAAGGTACATTTCATTGTTAATCTGCTCCTGCCTCTTGGAACTGTCTTTCTCCGTCAGTTTCTGCTGCATCAGGATCTTGCTCACCTGAGCGTTCTTCTCTGCTTCAGATAGCGCAATTTTCTTCTGTGTTTCTGCCTCCTTCTCTGCTACCTTTTGCTTCTCAATGGCAATCAGTGCCTATGCATTGAAGATACCATAAGCATACAGGGCACATACTTTCACTAGCTCAAGCAAACTGGTGTGTAGATTTCAAGGAACATTGTGTTTTTGCAGTACCAAAACAACATGAGTTCGTTCCACTAAGTATGTGGCATACATTTTATCCTCAAGTATCTAAGTTAGCCTCACTAAACTCTAATCCAATGGTATGCGTATAATGATGAATAGCATGGTTTGAATAAGGTTTGATGATCTAAATAAACATAGCTGGTTTATGACAATAGAACAAGAACATGAGTGGAAGTTTAGTATTGAGGTGCCATTAGGCATATATGCTTTCAGAGTTCCAGACCCTCAAAAAGGTGTCCATGAATCACCCTCTGAAACTAGTAAACTTCAATTATGCACTTTTACGATTTTCCATTTCAGTTAATTCTGTAAATTAATTCCACTATCAATCAAAGAAATGTATTCACTGTTCAATCATTCTGATAACCATTGCTTCTATCGAACAAACCTTAATAATATCCAAAGATATAATGCAATGATATCAACAGCACCGCATGTTCTGCCCTCAATAATCGCTCTAGAAGTTTCTCAGTCTACAGGAACTCTCGTGAATGCTCAGAAAATACAGGTGAAACATGAGATCTGGTAACATGGAAGTACATACCTTTGTACGCTCCTCTTCCATAAGTTCAAAATTTCTCCTAATGCTACCAGGAATATTTGGCTTTGTAACACGAACACCAATGATTTCAATTCCAGGAGCATAGCGTGTGCAGTCTCTTTGAATAGCTTCTTTCATTGTTTCATCAATCTGAAATTTTGGCAGAAGACGGATGAAACATAAATGTGAGTATCAGGTTTTCTACATTGCATAGCTGCAGAGATACTCAAAAGTTGTTTAAGCGAAACAAATAACCAACCTGATCAAACATGTCAATGTAAACTTGCTGCAAACTGTGAGCACTGCAGAACTGGTTTATCTCATGATGAATTTTATCATATATCCATGTCTTGTCATAGTGCACACCATAATTGAGTAGGGTATCATGCACATACTCCTTACGAAGGCGGTTCACAACCTGCACACACAACAGTCGGTGCTTGTTCAGAAACAGGAGATGGTTTTTGTCAAAAGGAGTTATATTAAAAAGAAGAGCAACACTATACCTCTATCTTGTCAAAGCTGATCATAACACCACCTTTTGTTCCACAGGGAATATCTCTGACCTGGTTTATCACAATAAACAGCATAAATGCATTTCTACCATATACTCATACGTTTAGCAAGTGAGTTTTTAATATGTTATAACCCATCTGAAATATAAACAGTAAAATTTCAATTTATATGTTTTAAAAAAAGGTGCAATCCAAATAAGGAGTTTTTTGTTTGATGGAAGTAAACAGATACCATTTGCAGGTGAACTCAACTACAGTTTTAGTTGAAACATAGGATGCGAGAACAAGGGCAAAGAGTATTCACTTGCCTGGTCTGTTTGAAGTGTAACCTGTATTGCCTCATACTGGGTGATCCAAGGGAGTTTCAGATGAAACCCTACAAAGCATATTAAAAAGATAATGAAAATGCATTCAAAAAACAAAAAAAAAACAAATAAGGAACATTACAACAAAAAAGCACCTGGAGGAGTGATTGTCTTCAGAAGAGCACCTCCTCTCCAGTATACCCCAACATGTCCTTCAGGAACTTGATGCAGAACACTTGATGGAACTGAGAGTGAAATCTACATATTTACCAAAATACAAGTTTAACACCAAAGAGTTCAACGGAATACTTGTACGTTCATATTGCATTGCCTCAATTAAAGAAAGAAATGTATCCACTGTACACTGGCATATTAACCTTCCTTCGGAGCTTTGAGGGAGCAGTAAGGCTAATAAAATTCTTGTCTGGGCAATGCAAGTCACTGGATGGCAATACACGTATAAATATGATGCTCAACAAAACATATAGACTATAAAGCAGCTGACTGCCTTAAGGCCAGTGCAAAAATGTTAACCAAGCACATGTAAACTTTAGATTGCAACCCAGTTCTAATAATTGATCTCCAAGCACTAACGCACTCACATCTGTTTAATGAAAATAAAAAAAAGCTCACTAATAGGTCACGTTCACCACCCCTAGAGGGCTTTGCATAAGCTGTATCCCAGTACCTCTCAAATATGTTCTCATATAAAAATGGGATAAAGTGCTTAGGTACAAGTAATCTGGAGAAGTATTTTAAAATAAAAAAAATACGATATTGTAAAAGGTTGACTTCATTATAAAAAATTGGGAATACAAAGAATCCTAGAGTACTAAAGCTGTTTTTAGTGGGACCTTGTGAAACTAAATACAATCAGATAGAGGGAGCACCCCATAGGAGTGATGATAACCCTTACAAAAATGCATCTCCCCTGAACAATTATGGAAGCTTAAAAGGTACAGAAATCAACTGTTTTGGCAAACGGAATGCGTTGTTCATACTAAGTCGGAGGAGGGTGTCAATCATTGATTCAAAACAAGCATACAAAATGTCATCGTCAACATGCCCACAAGACCAACAGAATCAACATGAACAATCGCATCCCCAATGCGCCAAACCTAAACTGCAGTAGGCAAACAACAAACCACCATCAAGGATGCTAAACCTCTTTTCGTTTTTTCTTGGGACGTCATCCAGTCCTACGGTTGTATATTTCAGTTATCAACGCACACAAAAAAAAAAGTCCAAGTAATGCTGTAATGAGGAAAGGTCAACAGAGTATAGATGAGCATCACAAACAAAACCATCTGAGAGAATACTGAAATATAGGATGAAAATGGCGAACAGGCCCATGTACACTCAATAGTTGCAAATGATTGCATAAAAGATGAAATGATGCAATACAGGAGTGTGTTGGTGGTAAACAAAGTGGACATCAGGAGCAGCAAGCAGTATCTAAAATCACACTTCCCCCAACAAATATTGCAAGTTACTTAGAAGACACAAGCATCAACTCGTTTTAGCAGATGCAAATGGATAACTGAGACTAATCTGGTCATATAACTTTACCAGTCAATACGGGCATATGCACCACCAAATCCAAATGCAATTACCAATACATATATACGGGGCCTCAACCAAATCAGCACCCATAATTCCCAACGGACGAAACCAAAACCCCAATTCCCCAACAAGGCAACAACAAGCAACGACCTAACATTAACGCCCAAGGCCCCTCTGCAGGATCCACGTCACAGCCCCACCGATCGACCCCCAGTACCCGCCGATCAGGAGCGCGCGCGCGATCGAACATCTACCTACCCGCGATCAGGCGAAACAAAGGGGAAAATGGTGGGATTGGGGAGGGCCGAGAGGTCAAAGGTCACCACTCACCAGAACGAAGCAGATGCCGATGAAGGCGACGACGCCAAAGGCGACGGGGTCGGTGCCCGGCGGGGGCGGCTGGCGCACGCTCGGCTGCTGCTGGAAGCGCGGCATCGACGGCGCCGGCGACGGCGGGGGCGGCGACCGGCGGCTCTGTGCCGAATCGCCGGTGACTTCCGACATCGCGGGGGATCCTTGGGAGCCTAGGGGAGGTTGGGGTTAGGGTTTCGATCGGCCTGGTGAGTGATGCGGGAGGGAAGGGAGTGGGTGGGAACGGTGAGGAGGACCGAGGACGACGAACGAGAGACACAACCGTGACTTGCGAGTTGGGTATGGGTCAAGTCTCAAATCTGAAGCTTCTCAGATCTTTCTTTTTCCTTTTTTCCTTTGGCTTTTGTGATTTCTGGGAATCTGCTTGTCTCGGAGACTTGGACCCTTCCTGGAAAAGACTGCTAACAGCAAGGATGTAGTTATAAATTCGGAAGAATTTTCTTAAAAAAGGAATAATAATTGAGTAAATTCATCTCAAATACGTCGAATATTCATGCCTATGGAAAAAGTATGGACCAAAATACTCAAATTTTTTTATTACACATTACAACGCAGACACTCACAACACGTACGCACACTCACCCCTATGAATACACGTACGCAAACCCTACCCCTATGAGCACCTTCGAAGGACTGAGCACCGGCAGATCTGGAGATTCTCGAAGTCACCACTGGCGCCTCGTCGTCGACGGGAACGTCGCTTACCACTTAATGCATAACGCTGGAAAATCCCGGAATAAATCCAGAAAAAGGTGCAAGCATCAGGATTTGAACCCTGGTGGATAGCGTCCCACTGGACCGTCCTACCATTGGACTACAAGCCCATTCGAAAAAAAATACGTATAGGAAGAAAAAAATATATAGTACTTACTCATCTTTTCATGTTATTTTATGCATATAGGTACGAAGGTATCTTCTCAGCGTGAAATCATAGAAGCTCAAACAAATAACGAATTTCCTGTGTAGCTTTCAAGAAGTTGGAAGTTCAAAAATATGAGTTTATATGGAAAATTTTCAGTTTTATGAGTACTTTTTTAGCTCAAAAAACTAAATACATTTTCTAAGAAAGCTGGAACGCGCTTTTTTTCGGTCCCTCGCGTCGCTTGAGGCAACTCGGGGGAGCCCCTCCCACCGCTGCCTACACCCCCGCCTCCACCGAGCTCCTACGGCCGCTGCCGCCACTCCGGCCGGCTACGGCGGCGGCGGCGGCGGCGGCGGCCGTGTCGCACAACTGGCGTGTCTGCGTCTCCCTCCTCCTTCTCTCTTCTCCCCTCCTTCCTTCTCCACACCACCACCACCTCGAGGTCGTGCTCCCTGGACGTTTGCGGCGCGGCGACCGCTCGGTGCCTGCTCTGGCGTCCCCGGCGCTGGTCTCCGCGTCTGCTGAGGTGGCGGCGTGGCGCGCGCCCGGAACCCTAGATCTGGCCGGCGCCGCCACTCGTCGCCGCTCCTCGCTCCTCGCCGGCGGCTCCTCCGGCCTGGTCGTGCTCGCCGCTACCGCCTCTCCCTCCTCCCTTGGGACTGGTGGTGGCGGCCTACACCGACTCCTTGCTGCCCTCTGCTTCCCCGACAGCGGCGGCCTGATCTGGCCGGATCTGGATCTCGTCTTCGCGGCCGTCCTCATCCGCCTCATACGCCTCGCTACCACCGCTTGGTTCCGCTGCCTGGCCTCGGCGGGCGCCTTTGCTCGGGCCACGACGAGCGCCCTGCTCCCGACCGTGCGGGCCTCTCGGTCGCGCGTGCGGACGCGGTTGGCGCGGACGGGCTGGGGCGTCTCGGGTCGACGAGTTGGTGACGCCTGCGGCCGCGGTGACGGCGGCTCTGCTCGCCGGTGTGGTGGTGGATCTTGTCATCGACTCCTGCCTCGGCGGCGCTGACGACGTCGACGTTCGGTGCCTCCATACCGTCACCGCGTTTCCTCTTCGTGGCCACCATGGACGCGCTGGCGCGGGCGGCGCGCGCCGACGTCGGGTGGGCCTCGTAACCCTAGATCTAGGCTGGGTGGGCCCGGCGGCGCCGGCCTCTCTCTCCGTGCTGTCGTCACCGGTGTCCCCCGCCTGCCCTAGATCTGGGCCCGGGCCTTTCCTGGGTTGCCGGGCCGCCGCCGCCCCTCCTCCCTGGCCTCCGGCGCGCCGCCACTCCTCCTTGCCTCCGGCGCACCTGCCGGTCGGCCGGGAGCGGATACGGCGGCGACCTCCCTCCCCCCTCTATCAGGAGCTGTTCAGGCGGCGACCTTGAGATCCACCTCCGTCGAACGCAATGCCAGTGGTGGTAGCGTCCCCAGCTCTCCTTCCACCGTCCGCGCGGCTCTTCCCTCCGGTCGGCCCCTTCTCCCGCCGGCCGCGCCACCTCCACCCGCCGACCCGACGCGTCGTGGCCCCGCGCCCTCGTGCCCGCCTCCGCCGCTCCCTTCTTCGGCTCCGGCGGTCTGCGGCGGACCGGCCTCGACGGCGTCCCCGGTTCCGGCGTCGTTTCGCCCACCTCCCGTCGTGTCCCCACCCCCTCCTCCCGCGCTCTCCGCCGTGCTTCTCTCTCCGCCGCTCCGGCGGGCGGTGGGGTGTGCCGGCACTGCGTGTGTGCGGCTCGGGAGCGGCCCGACGGCGCTCCTTCCCTCTGGCGGATCCTGCTGGTCCCTTCTCTCCGACGGCTTGGGCTCACCCCCTTCCCTCCCCTCGCCTCTGCCTGTCGTTGCGCCTCTTTGCCCTTCGTCTTGGCTCCTGCTGGTTCTCCATCGTTCTGGCCTTCTTCCAGGTTGCGACGGTCGGCTGTGTGTTGTTTGGGTGTTGGGGCCCTCTGGCGAAAGCCCTTCTAGCCTTTGCTAGTGTCGACGACGGTTGCACCTTTCCGTAACTCCCTTAGGTTCGCCGGGTGAAGACTTGGCCTACCCCTTCGTGGGTGGGCGGACGACGACGGCTATCGCTCCCTTCTTGAAGGCGTCATTCTGCAGGACCTCCTCGCTCGACCTTCGCTACTTCCGGGTTGATCGGCTGATGGTGATGTGTAGGCCTCCTTGACGTTTCTTGTTTGCAGGCTTTGGTCGTTCTAGGTAGTTTCTTGTGTGGTGTTGGTGTGGTGCTTCGCTTCTCCCTTTGTTGTCGCTCTAAGTTGTCTGTCCGTCAGATTCTCCGCGCTTTAGGGTTTCTCCTAAATGTCGCGTCTTGTAAAACTCTCTCTCTTAATGAAAAACGCACTTTGCACATCTTAAAAAAATACATATTCTAAAAAGTTAGTGTTGGAGCTCAAAAAGTTCAAAAGTGATACATGAAAATTGTAGCTCGAAGAAATAGGCTCATAGTATATATTTAGATGTATATTATCTATAAACTTTAAAAAGCTAAAGTGGTATATAATTTATAATGGTACAAGGAAGAAAGTGATGGAGAGGAAATCGACACGGATTTGTGGTATCCTCGTAGAAAGCGCTTGGTGCATCGATGGCTAAACATCCTTGTGATCATGGAATAATAACACCATTTGAAACCATCGTCTCGTTACGACTTTGTAACTAACGGCAATATCATAATATAAGATTGAAAGTGATGAGCTAGTAACAAAAGGTAATGTTGCAGGTTCCAGGTCAAAATATTGTTTACTATCTCTTCCTTTGGTGTAATAAATCCATATCTTCCTCGTGATTGTGAATCTTGTGGTGGAGCATTGGGCCGGGCCCATGGAAGAAATGGTGAATCCTTCATAATAACATCATAATGAAAGGTAGTTCTGAATAGGATAAAGTCCTTTTGACGTCACTCATCTATTACCAAAGTCTAACTTTCGTCCTTCAAATGCAAAACCAGATATTTGGGGTCCCTCAACTATCAAATCCGGTTATTTTTTGTCCCTCGGCTGTTTTGGAGGGTGGTTTTCGCATGACGTTACCACAACTGGGTATATAAGGTCCCTCAACTATCAAATATGTTTATTTTTGGTCCCTCAACTATCAAATCTATTTATTTTTTCTCTTGACTGTTTTGGAAGGTGATATTCGCATGACGTGGTGCTGGGTCAACATGCCAGGTACATGTGGAGGTGGGACCCATGTCACGTGGCTATCTTCTCCCCCTTTCTCATTCTTCCTTCCCTCTCCCCAACACTTCTTTCTCTCTATCTCCTCATCCCTATCCAGAACGACAGAGCTCTAGGGTCGTCGGTTCCAACGGCGGCGAGCTCATGCGGTGGAGAAAGACGAGAGAAACTGCAGCGGGCTCCTGTGATGGAGCATGCAGAGCGATACGGCACGACGAGCTCGTGTGGCAGAGCGGCTTGTGTGGTAGAGCAAGAGGAGAGAGAAAGAAGGAAGCCACAGGACACGTGGGACCCACCATCACATGTACCTAGCATGTGGGACTCATCATCACATTATGCGAAAACCACCCTCTAAAACAGTCGAGGGACCTAAAATAAATAGATTTCATAGTTGAGGGACCTCATATATCTAGTTGCGGCTAAATCATGCGAAAACCACCTTCCAAAACAGTCAAGGGACAAAAAATAAACGGTTTTGATAGTTGAGGGACCTCAGATACCAGATTTTGCGGATGAGGGACCAAAATCAGACTTCGACAATAGATGAGGGACGTGAGAAGAACTTTTTCCTTCTGAATATTGGGCATTAGGCCAGTTCTGAGCATGGACCTGATGACTTCAGTTCTGAGCATGGGCCTGATGATCAGAACTGAAGTCATCCAGCCCTTTTTCTTTTCAGATGGCACAGGAAGCCCAGTAATGCTTAATTATGCTGGAGACGCATTTTTGGACGTTTAGGTTGCACTGGATTCGACATGATCGAGGCCCTGGTTGCACTTGCACTGGACGCGGCTAGTTGACAGAGCTGGTGCTGATTTGTTCTGAAAAAAATATTGCTGACTAGTAGTTGATTTGTTGTAAAAAAAATTACTTGTTGATAAGCTAGACCAAACCACAGATCGAGGCATCCTATCCAGGCAACGCCCAGGCAGCTTCCGGTGACCCGCCCCCACACCGACAGACACTGCAGGTCGATTCCTCTGCAGTGCACGAGTGCACCATTCAAAGACATGATTTTCATTATTGTGATGGGGGAGTTTCAGATTGACTGCTACAGCTACACTAATCGTACCTTGTGGATAATCAGCATGCAGATAGTCATGTAAGTAGATATATACCATACCAGTCCGACCTACTATCTTCTTTTATTGCTATTTGCATCACGCAATGAAGCTTCATGCATGCTGAATTTTAAATCACGTCTCAAATAATGTGGCCGACATGCATGCAAGACTGGAACCTCCAACAAAGAAAAAAAAACAACAAGAAACAATTTCCTAATGTGTGTTGGGACCCCTAATCCACATGGCCACGGCAAGGTTGACACCATCCATATTCAGAGGGCCAAGATTCTCTCCTCTGTGGAGAACATACTACTATACAAGTACACATATAACAAACATTTCCAGCGGGATAAGCAGCACCAGCAGCAAAGAATACACTAGACACTACTGGATTCCTCCATCACAAGTACGGAGTAAATCATAAGACAAGGGGGGAGGAAGCAGAAAAGGCTTGCAACAACTCTTGTACTGTAGCAATAACCAATCCAAGGAACCAGAAAGACAATGGTCCTTGCAGGACAGAGACAGCCATCCCACCGCACTGGCTAGCAGCATGCTGAGAAGGCGCCAAAACCACGCCCCAACCACCGATGGCACTAGCAAAGCAGGAGCAAGAAGATCACAGCAAGCAGCCATGGGTAGAGTGTGTGGGTTATTGGTGAAATGGAACTGGAGCCGTCCAACCAAATTCAGAATCAATTTTCATTTCCTTGCATCGACAGTTCATCAGAGAACTACTTCAGTGGACACAAGAAACTATACTGATTACTGGAAAACAAAGCGGAGGAAGGTGGGAAGCTAGTGCAGGGCGAGGAAGGAGAGGATGGCGGTGGTGAGGAAGGCGGCGCCGGGGAGCAGGCCGCCCGCCGCGGCGTCCATGGTGCCCGTCGTCGGCCCCAGGCTGCCGCCCATCCCCGTGCTCGTGCCGTTGAACCCGGTGCCCACGCCGGGGGTCAGGGTGTCACCTGCCGTCGCGCCGCCCACGGTCGTTGTGCCCGTCATCCCGGAAGCACTGCATGAGAGAAACACTTCAGTAATAGAAAGAACACCGTATAGGTGGTCATTTGGCACTAGCACGATGGGCCGGCACGAGCACGATCCGAAAAAGCACGGTCCTGGCACGGCACGGCACGGCACGGTGATGATAGTGCCAGTGCCTGGCACGACACGACGTAGTGCCAGTGCCTGGGCCGCCAATTCGGCCCGTAGTGCCGGCACGGGCACGACACGGTTAATTGACTGACACGATTTTCGGCCCGTTAATATGGCCTGCTAAGGGCCCATAGACTACCTTAGTATATAAACAACCTCACAAACCCTAATCCCATCCTCCCCACCCAGTCCCGCCGCCCCTCCCCCTGTCCCGCCGCCACCCATCTCTTCCCCTCCGCCTCCGCAGCTCTGCATCGCGTGCCTGCGTCGGACCCTCCGCCTTGGCCGCTCGGCGTCGCGCGCGCTTGTCTTCCCTTATGTGCGTCGTGCCGCCGCCCCTCTCTAGTCTCCGTCCGCCTACGCCGCTCGCCACGCCGCCGGCGTTCCTCCTCGGCCCCTCCACCGCAAGACGCCACCGCTCCCCCTCGGTCTCTCCACCACAAGACGTCGACGCTCCCTCCACCGCAGGCTCCCGCGCCGGCATCCGCCGCTTCACCGATGGCGGCGCCATGGAGCCACGGCAGGCGGCCGCGATAGGCACGGTAGTGCCACCGTGCCACCGGGCACGGCACGGCACGCTTCAAGCGTCGTAGGGTCGTGCTAGTGCCTATGCATCGGCACGACGACACTGTGAGGCACGGCACGGCGGGCTGCCGTGCCCGGCAGTGCCGTGCCTAGGCGTGCCCGTGCCTCGGCGTGCCCGTGCCGTGCCGGACCGGGCGGCCCGTTTGGCCACCTATAGAACACAGCCTGTTCCAGAGGATGCAGCGGGGAAGCGGGAGAATGGATTAAGGCCATGTTTGGTTTCCAAAAGTGCAAAAATAAGTTACTAGTGAAACCAAACATTCGTGACTTAAATGGCCTGACTTATAAGTTGCATAAGTAGATCCATCTCTACTTAAAGTGACTTATTTTCACTTTTTCTCTCTCCCACCTTATGTGGAGCCCACTGACTTATAAGTTACTGCAACCAAACAGAACTGACTTAAATCCAACTGACTTATAAGTAAGTGACTTATAAATCAGGTGATTTATGGGAACCAAACAGGACCTAAGATAAACTCGTCGCTGTACTCGTGTCGTGTTCCTCCGGAAGAGAGAATAACAGAGCCACGACGAATCCAGCATGGCTTTCAGGAAATCGACAAGCATGTGTGGCTGCGTGTGTCTCAGGGTCTGTTCTTTTGGTCACAAATAAACAGTGAAAATCACTTTTCATCTATCACATTCATCACATCTTCTCTCACGAGAAACACTATTCCAACACTATTTATTTGCAACTTCACTATTCCTTTTCAACCAAAAGAACGGCCCTCAGTGTGACAGTGTATGTTCAGTTGTCATTGTCTGATGATGATTTTCTGTTCGGGAAATCTAGGCTGTCAGACGAGTATTGTACGACAAGATGCAAGAGCTTTTCCCGTCGTTCTGTCTGTGTTGCTTCTATTTTGTCTGCTGTACGCAATACAGACACGGCGGCGCACATGCGAGGACGGCTGTCTAGCTCATCAGCTGCCTTTTCAGAGAATATGCGAGGATGGTTGAGACTCTGCAATCAACCTGATGGTGGAAAGTCCGTCCCTCCTTTTCAGAGAATATGCTAGTATGACAAAACCGAAAGCCACAAAAAGCACGTTGACTCTGCAATCAACCTGATGGTGGAAAGTCCGTCCCTCCTTTTCAGCCGGCTTGGCTTGCTCGAGACGAATGCGTGTGGTAATCGCGTTCAAATCGGTTGGGAAAGATTTTGGGAGGCAGCTTGAAAGCAAAGGGACAGAGGCAGCGAGCTGCTGCTACACCACACTGCTGCAGATGTCGCAACAAACCAGCCAATTGGGTGAAACTTGTGAAACAATTTTCAGTCAGTCGGTGAGTGAGGATTGGGGGAACGTGTGGTGAACGTGCGCGCGCGATTGGTATGGAATGCAATGCAGACAAGCAGTGGACTGCGTGCTTTTTGCTTGCAAGTTAACCACACCAACTCTATCTAGAAAATGCGGCGTAAACCCTGCATCTTGCTCCTGTTAGTATATTTAGTAGTTACTAGTGTCGGTGGGCTGTGCATGATTAGCAGGCGACTGAAATGCGTTAGGTGTGGGCACGCTGATTGCCTTGTTGCCACTGAGAATCTCAATTTGACCATATTCCACGGTGGTAGGGACTAGGGAGCACATAATGAGCAGAGTTTATTCTACAAGAATCTCCATAAGAAAATTAAGTGCTATGAACAATAAGCTCTGATGCCGGAGAAGCAGAGAGGGTAATGGCGTCGTACCTGGCACTGGAAGGGAAAGTGCAGCCGGAGAAACCTGCAGGAAGGAAGCATCGACAGGCAATTTTGGTTAGTGGCGGTAGATGAGAACGAGATGGCAGAACGAACCAGAGAGAGATGAGAGCGCGTACTGGGGTCGGTGGTGGAGATGGTGGCGGCGCCGTCGAAGTCGCAGGTGGCGCCCTTGGCCTTGTTGTTCTGGTAGTAGCTGTTGGCGGCCCAGGAGCAGTGCGCGGCGACGGTGTTGGGGTTGTAGCACCCGCCGCCCTGCAGGATCGCCGTGCAGTCGGCGCCGCCCTGCGGCCCGCACGAGAAGTCCATCGCCTTCTGCAGCACCGCCGTCGGCTGGTCCGACCGGCACACGCAGAACTCTGCCAAGAATCCATGCGCACGCGCCAGTTAGGGGAAGATCAGAGGACAGAGAAGGGCTTGCGTGATTATCCCGGTCCCGGGGGGAACGGAACAAGGAAAAAGAAAGTTTTTTCCCCCTGTCCTGTCTTGAAATCAGAAATGGAACGAGACAAGGCTGCAGAAGCTCTAAAAAATAAAACTAAAAGCATCCTGAATGGAAAGAAAATAAAAGAAAGGAGAATGGAAAGGGTAGAGAGAAAGAATGCGTGGTACCCGAGGCAGCGAGCGTGGACAACAGGAGGAGCACGGCGGCCACGAGCACCAACGCCGCCTCCATCGCTCAGCTCACCGGAGAGGAGGAAGAAGCAGCAGCAGCAGGAAAACAGAGCAAGAAAGGAAACCGAGGCGAGCTCAAATCTCGCAAGAGTGGAGACTGGAGAATAGAAGGACGAGCAGAGCTGGTGGTGAGTTCCTTTCGGATCCTAGCTGGAAGCTGGAACGTTCCTCGTGAGCCAGCGAGTTCAATCACCAAGGAGGGTCGAGGAGTGTGCCCGTGCAAGCTCTGTACGTGCGACGCGCCGCGTAGTTATAGAGCTGGCTCGCTGGTACAGGGTGATGAGTAGTGGCTGCAGGACATGGGCGCCCAGCTGGTCTTGGTTCTGGCTCGGTGGCGCGCCGGCGTGCGTCGGCTAAAAACTCCGATCCATCAGAGTTTCAGAATCTTGTTTTCTTTACTGCATCCTCGCTCAAGTTACGACCATTTGGCTCTGACAGGATCTGGATTTTTTTTTTACTTACTGGTGATGCTCCTGCTCAGTACAGTATATTTTCCTCATGTTCTCTATCAGCCTCAACGGTCGACTCGGATCCTCGTCAACAGACGACGGAGCGCCAGATCTGAGCGTTCTATTTCTGTCCATTTTCTCCGCTTTTGGCATTCGCCTACTCTCCTTCCACTCTGCGACGAAGCTTCTCTTTCGCGCTTCTTTAAATTTTGGCCAAAAAGATCCTCCCCGTTCTAACACCAACATTGCCTTTTCTTTTCCCCAAAAGAGAGAAAATCTTCGTCCGCTGAAAGTTTTTAGGACTTTAGAATCCGTGCTAACGACGTAGGAAACGTGAAATTTGCTACGCAAGCAAAACCGAAAGTATCCCTGCATCTTTTTCTGAGTTGCCGTCCAACAAGCAGCACCAAAGTTGCTGGCTTTGAAGCCTTTATTTATTTACCCAGTTCGGGCAGCCAAACTCCGGCATGCACACACACAGAAGAAGAAAATCTGGTCGCACAAAGTTCCAACTCGTGCCGACTTTAAAAATGAGTTAAGGTTTCAATTTGTTTAGATTGTATTCAGTCAAGATTTGTGAAATTTAATGATCAATACTATACATGGTCAAACGGACCGCACGGCACGGGCATGAGCATGGGCACGGCGGGGCACGGCACGCCAAGGCACGACTCTAAGCGGCACGGCGACCCGCCGTGCCGTGCCTAACAGGGCCGCCGTGCCGGCACTGGCACGACCCTAAGGGTCCCCAGGTGTGCCGTGTCGTGCCACTAGGCACAGCAGCACTACAGTGCCCGTCGCCGCACTCCAGGTGGTGATGGTCGACGGAAGCCGGCGCGTCATCGACGACGACGACGGTGAAGTTGGTCGGTGCGGTATCGAGGCGTAGGGGCCCGGCGTTGAGGGCGGCGGCGGTGAAAGTGGTCGACGTGGATCTGAGGCCGCGCCGCTGCGGAGGGGCCTGCGGCATACGGCAGCGCAGGCGGTGGAGGGATCGATGGCGGGCGGCGCAGAAGGTGGAGAGGCCGAGGGGGAGCGGCGGTGTGCGGTGCAGGCGGCGGAGAGGCCGAAGGGGAGAGGTGATGAGGCAGGGGCGGCGCAGAAGGACGCGGTCAGAGGAAGGGATCGGAAGAAAGAGAAGGGGGCGGCGGCGTCGGGCCTGAGAGGCTCGGTGGGTGTCTGGGAGATGGGGGTTTATATACCTAGGGTTTGACTGGCAGGAAGAGATATACGGGCCACTATCGGGCCGATCCATTAACCGTGTCGTGCCCGTGCCGGCACTACGCCTAATTGGCGGCCCAGGCACTGGCGCTACGTCGCGCCGTGCCTGGCATTGGCACTATCACCGTCGTGCTGTGCCGTGCCGTGCTTGGACCGTACTTTTTCGGACTGTGTTCGCGCCGGCCCATCGTGCTAATGCCAAATGGCCACCTATAATCGATACGCGCCTCTGCAATCTGCACTGTGTTTTGTAAAAAAATATATTTTATTTATATTTCCAATCGAGGTTTATGCAAGGGAAAAGATATTGTAACTAGATTTGCCTTGGAAACTAGCCCAAACTTTACAACTTTGTTTCGCTTTGCTTACATTTCACAGTAGTAATTCATTTTGTTGTGTTTTGTATATATATTTTACACTATTAAGAATTACTGGCCAGAGTACAGCCTTAGACTGACTCTAGGAACAACCCGTTCCCCATATGCAAAATCCTCTTTTGAGACAAAGAAAGAGAAGAAAAACACCCTAAAAAAATTAGAGCTTCCAGCAACATCGCGCATCCCCTCCCCTCCCTTCCTCTCCTTCGCCTTGTCGACGCGGCGCGCGGCTTCGCGGCCTGCCGCCTCCCTGCCTCTCTCCTCCTCCTGGGCCGCTGCATCATCCCCTGCCTCGAGCTCCTCCGAAGCGCGAGATCCGGCCTCGAGATTCTCCTCGGCGACGACGTCTTCCTCCCCGGCGGCGGGGCGCAGCCTCTCCTCCTCCCCTCCCCCACACCGGTGGCAGGACCCCTCCTCCCTGCGGGCAGTCGTGGCTCGCTTCTCCCCGGGCCGCCGCCGCCTACTCCCCTGCCGCGGCTGGTGGCCCTGCCTCCCCAAGTCCCAGGCGTGGCGGCGGGGTCGACACCCTGCATCCCCAAGTCCCGGCGCGGCGGTGGTGGTGGCGGATCTGGCGTTGGGGACGCCGTCGTCGCTCTTGCTCTCAACCGTCCGCGCCGGCCTCGGTCATCGTCGTCATCATCGTCGTCTTTGTGCTCTGCTCCCCAACCAGAGCACCACCACCTCGCGCTCGTGCTTGCCGTTGCAGCTGCTGCTCCTCCTCCCGGCTCTCCACCTCCACGTTGTCATCGGCAGCAGCTCCTCCTCCTGCTACTGCGCGGGGGCTGGGCAGCCACCACCTCGAGCTTCTTCCCGGCAGCGGGCCTCGGCCTCCTCCCTGGCACCCTTCTCATCTCCGGAGCTCCGCATCGCTTCCTCCTCCTTCCGTGCGGTGGCGCGAGAGGTGGATGTCGTTGTCTCCCTCGATGCAGCAATGAGAGAGAATCCCGAGTTTGAGGGAAGAGAGGCCAGCGTCTGCATACTGCAGAACCGGATGCGATGACTGCTGGAGTCGCTACAGTAGCGACCAATCACCTCATTTTGCGGTTGCGGGGAGGGATGTGGTGACCGCTGGAGATAGTCTTAGTGACCATAGCTACAGGTAAAGTTACCATAGCAAAACAAACATAGGGCGGTTGGCGGTCAAAACTGGTCAAATAGCAAAAGTAATTTGATGCGATTGCAAGCTTTATCCATGTAGGCAACTAGTAATCAAACCAACTCACAAAGTTAACTTTAGTTTAGTGCTTTTAGAACAGCAACGCACAAATTCAACGAGCTAATGCAAAACTGCTTTGCACATTGGGCTTTTGGCTGCCTTCTTTTTTTTTCTTCTCCCCTTCTAGCATGACAGCCGGGTTTGCGGTCATTCTTTTTTGAAAAAGAATTGTAGAGTGTCATTTTTTTGACAGAATAGTCACGTTCCATTAAGAGGTTCTTCTGAATAAGGCACCGTTTAGTTCTCTGAATTTTCACCAAAATTCTCACTTAGAGAACCGTGTCAGCTCATTTATTCACTCTGCGTGTGTTTCCCAAGTGCCAAAATTTCACCATTCTCACCGGAACTAAACAGAGCCTAATTAAGCAATGGCATGACTTTGCACTGGTCATCACATTCACTAGTACTACATTGCAAGTACGATGCTGATTTATCATACAAGGATAGATTCCCATTCCTTGTCGCAGATTCATTTGACACGTGGCAAGGGAGCAACAATGCATTAGTACTTCTTACTTCTGGTTTCTGGTTCCTGAACCCTGACAACTAAACCAGATAACAGAGCTTATATTTCTAATGAAGCTGCAAATAAATCAAAATACAGTGCTTATATTTCTAATGAAGCTGCAAATAGATTAAATAATACAGAAATCAGCTACATGAATCAATTTGGATCGGTGTCATGAATCAACTACTCCTATGCTGCGGAGAAGAGAGGCACAAAGCCAGAGTACTCTGCTTTTGCGACGGCAGGGGCCTTGACGTCCTCCTTGAACCAGGGATGCTCGAGCGCATCCGCCGCCGTGAGCCTCTCCTCAGCGTCGAATCTCAGAAGGCCGGCGAGGACCTCTCTCCCTGCCCGCGACAGCTTCGGCAGGACATCGAACACTTGCAGTCCTATTTCAGCGAACTCGTCTCGCAGGTCGTTTATCTGCTCCAGCACGTCCTCCTCCGTGTCGGCCTCGAACAGGGGTTGGCCGGTCAGGAGCTCGGCCATGACGCACCCCAACGCCCACATGTCCACCGCCGCCCCGTAGCACCTGCTCCCCATCAGCTGCTCCGGCGAGTAGTACTGCAACGTGCCCACGCGCTGCTCCGGATACGGCGGCCGCATCGGCGTCGCGCAGCCGAAATCGCAAATCTTCAGCACGCCGTCGTCCCCGACGAGGATGTTCTCCGGCTTGACGTCACGGTGAAGCGTCCTGGTACCGTGCAGCTTCTTGGCGGCGTCCAGGAGCTGCCCCATGAACACGCGTGTCTGGTCCTAGGAGAAGGGCCGCCTGAGCAAGTCGCGGAGGCTGGAGCCGACGAGCTCCATCACGATGAACAGGTCGCCGGTCGCCTTGTTGGTGGCGACATCCTTGATCTGCACGATGGACGGGTGGCCGCGGCACGCGGCAAGGCAGCCGGCCTCACGAAAGACGGCGGAGCGGTCGGGCCCGTCGCCGCCGCTGCCGCGGATCCACTTGACGGCGACCTTCTCCCCCGTGCGCCGGTGACGCGCCTTGAACACAGTGGCGGAGCTACAGCTTACCACTGATGTCAACTGACATCGATGGCTTTTAGAAATTGTAGTGTAAAATACTCTTGAAACACTGTTTATAGTGCTAATGACAGCAGTAAAAATGGACAATGACATCGGCGAGCGGCAAGGCTGGCTTCGCCCCTGCTTGAACACCACGCTGAAGCTGCCCTCCCCTAGCTCCTCGAGCTTCTCGTAGTCGTGGATACTAGCGAACTGATAGCGCGCCCGCTTCTTGGCCGCCACCGCCGCCGCCTCGAGGCAGACTCCGTCCTCCGGGGCCGGACGCTTCCGGGATGCCGTCGGCGCCTCCGCCATGAGCCGGGATGGATGGGATCCTTTCTTTGCGCACCGAGAGAATTTAGAGACAGAGAGATGGGAGGAGACGAGGAGTATATGGCGAGGCGGCGGCGGCGGCGGCGCGGTCTCGAGATATGTAGGGCTCAAAACGCGTCGTTGAATCGAAGTCGGATTCGTGGAGAGATGTCGAGCTGGCGCCGTGCTCTACTCCGATTTACGTCAGCGCCAAGGCACCCACCAATCAAACCGCATGCCATTCAAATCCGAATAGAACATGGGAAAGAACAAAGAAGGGCGGGAATTGATAACCCCGAAACCGATATGTGCTGTCTATGGAGCATTTCTTGAACCCCTTCAGCCCAAACTTAAATAAACCAGCAAAAGATCAAATATTTCTCCAGGCGAAAGAGATAGAAGCGGTGGCGGCTCATTGTAACCCTCAAAGTGAGATCTCCTCCGTTTTCTCTTTATTTTTTGTGTTTCTCATTGAAATCCATCGCTGGTAGACCATCCTATCATTTCTCCGGCGAAGCTCCGGCCCTGCACCGTTCATGGCGCCACCGTGTGGTCGCCGTCAACCTGAGACAGCAGGAAGAAGACGGAGATAGAGCCTTTAGATCCAAAACCAACAGCTTGGATTAGATAGTGATCATACCCTTTCGTGTGGGTGCGGTTCACAGTAGACCATACACTTGCGCCACCTCCACGGACTACGTAGACCGAGTCCATCAGTCCAAGTGGGTCTCCTTGCCACCGCATCGCGCCTCCCTCCAGTCCGCCGCCGCCTCTCGCCCCTCCTCCATCCGCCTGTTTCTGTGGGTGCGCAGGCGCCGCCGGCCGCGCCCTGACCACCTCCTCGGCTCCTCCACTCCATCGCCCCCCACCTCCTCAGCTCTCCGGCAAGCGGATTGGACGGAATCGGCGCAGCGGCGTCGAGGGCTCGGTCCGGATCCTTCCCACCCCCGAGGATTGGACCCTTGTGATGCGCGGATCCGGATGACGACGAAGATATGTCAAGCGTCCATGGGCCCTCCATCTCCTCCGCGTCCCCGCCGCTCAGCTTCGCCGGCACGCGGCCGCCCGTCAGCCGGCCTCCTTCTCGACTCCCCTCCGCGCCGTCTGGTCGTCGCCGTCCCCGTCCTGGCTGGCGCCGCCCGCGTCCCTGTGGTCTGTGGAGACGTTCGGCTTCGACACGCTCAAGATGGCCTTTTTCGTGGACGTGGCGGCGGCCGAGGCGTGCCCACGAGCCGCGCCCTTTACCATCGCGTCCTCGCGCCTCGACGCCGTCTCCAACGTCGTCGTGCGCGTCGAGCTCCGCAGCGGCGCTGTCGGGTGGGAGGAGGCGCGTCACTACCGAGGACCAACCGGCCACGTTCACCGCCATGGTGTTCTCCCCGGCACGCTGCCCGACGACGTCGCCGGTGTCCTCCCCGGTCATGCCTCCGCCTTCGCATCGCTGCATCGGTGATGTCCTGATGCTGATTCTAGCGCCACTTGCATCACAGGACGGCGCCAGGTAAGATGGCACCCGATTTGATTCTTCAAATTTCCTTGCATTTTGTTGTAATCTTGTTCCCTCGTGTTCTTGTGTTCTTGGACAGTCAACTAAATTGTGCTAGCATCTGGATGAGTTGCTGCACGAGCAACAGAAGCTCAGCTGGCCTTTCCTGCAGCTGGTGCTCCCTATCTTAGACTAGCTGTTTAATTAATAAGGTCAGAGATAATTCGACTTTAGACTACGTGGAACTTCCATTTCCTGAATATCAGACTACCAGTACATGATGGAATTGTATGCATTCTGGAAAATGATAGGTTTCTACTGCTACCTTACTCGTGGTGTCAAGATTGTCCAGCTAAAATTATGCCCACCTTCAGTGTTCTCGCGTGGAATTGGCTGGTAGGTAATCAAATATGAACAAAACTATTCATTTCTCTGGCGTATTTTACAAGGATTACACTAACTGGAATTCAACTTCTGAAACATAACGGATATCCTCCATTATACTTGATGAGATGTGCGGTACATTGACAGGCACATCAGCTTCAGTGTAATGCATTATCTCTTATCTGCTGATATTCAGTTAGAGAACCAATGTTTGAATAACCTGTCTTTGTTGCTTGATAAGTGAGAATGCAGTTTTCTTGGCATTGACTTGAGTTGGAAGCCAACGTGTTATAAATATCTCAGCCTAGCCTGTTCATGATTTTCTTCTCATTATTTGGTATAAACTCCCCCATTTTCTGATACTTTTAGCATTATCAACCTTCAATAGTTAATTAAAATGATTTGTGGCTTCACCTGACCTATATGAACTACTCCCTCCATTTCAAATTACTTGTCATTTTGAATCTGAGAGCTTCGTGCAGAGTCCGATGATTCTTGCATTTGGGGAACGCTGAAGCACTAACTGAGCTCAGTTAAGTTGAATTGAAAATAGTTGTGTTTTGTATTGTGAATGATTTGTTGTCGATTAAACCTTTGCAATTTTCTTTCCCCCTTTGGCAGAATAAAGGAAGATTATGCATAGCAATCTGTAGCTTCCTTTTTCTGTGTTACTAATATAAACTAGAACATTTGGCGCGCGTTGCGCGCCCTATCCTAAACAAAACTATGATCAGCCAAGATATATACAAAGTGTATGAAAGGAAGAAACAAATACACTCTAAAATCTCTTAACATGAAAAATTACAGTTCATACAACAGCTCAGTTCAATCCCTTTAATTACAGTTCATACAACAGCTCAGTTCAGTCAATTTAAACATCGAGGTTATGTCGATTACACAATTCGCAGTACATCTAACTGTTTCACAAAAGCTATGAACAGGCCAAGCGGCAAGCAATAGGCTATGAATGGGCCTTACACTATATGCTTTAGTTTGCCAGTAATCCTTCCTTAACATCCACTTGTTTTGCAATCTCACTGCAACATAAACAATAAGGTATTTGAGAAATAAAGAGGAACAAAAGAACCCTACAACAATGACACATCTTTTCTGTACTAAGATGGTAGTTTAGCCTCATCTCAGTATGAATGTCATCTATCCAACCAAGCAAGTAATTTTCCCATGTACAAATACAAAGAAGCTCCCAATTCACCACGGAAATAAGAGTTAGCACACGGTTCATGAAATATGTGTATATTAAAAAAAACTTCAGCTCAACTCTTAAAACATGTCTAAAGCACTCAAGCATTCACAAAGTAACAGCAATGGCAGACACACTGCTAATCTGCATTTTCATGCACAATCATATGAAGCCACAAAAATAGTCATTATCATGCAAGTGATGCGAACCTTTTAGAGTATCAACATCAGAATGGAGAGTGGGGTGTGGAGCACAACAGGGCTAAATAAGTTGCCTTATCTGAATAAGACACACCAAGATTTACCAATTATATACTACTGCACTTGTGAAGCTAAAGGAAATAAACCTGCTGAGTAAAGCCCAGATGAGATGAGAAAGATCTAAAATCAAGCATAAAACTTCATTATTATAGGCAAAGGACCAGGGATCTAAAAACAATCTAGGCAAGCTTGCTAAATAAAAAGTTCCAACTTCCAATATCGCAAACGATCAACATGTGCACAAATAATCTATGAATTTTTACTTACACAACACATTCGGTGGTCCTGTATGCATTTTGTCAAACACATGTGAGCAATTAAATGCAAACAAAAATGTAACAGACACCTCAACTTTGCCTAATGACAGCCATTACCAAATCTCAGGTCACCAATGCCATACCTGACAACTCACCCTAGCAAGAACAGAAAACGAATCACAGATCAACATAGCAAACCCAATGTAGTAGACAAGAAATCAAATTCAACAAAGGATCGGAGCTCACGTATGCTTGTGGGTGTGACGGACGCCAGGGAAGAAGGAGATAGAGGGGCACCTGATGAGCTGACATCTTCCTCCACCTCCTCCATTGTCAGACAAAGGCAAAGCCACTGCTGGTTTCTTTCACGAATAGTGTCTTAGACAGGGAGGTGGGAGCCCAGCCACTTGCTCATGGGAGCCCCTCGTCGGCGTGCATATCAGGTGGACCTCGCCGACCACCGCGACGCCCTCTCTCTCCAGCACTCCGTCGCCGCCTTCCTTTGCTTGGCCTTTCCATCACCGTCTTCCCTTGTGGATCTATCATCTATCGCCTTTCCTCACCCTCTCGCTCAGGATCTGAGTCAGAGAGAGAAAGGAGAATGGAGAAGAAAGATGAGAACAGGATGAGAGAGAGAGAAAAGGGTAAAGAGAGAGGGTACAAGAGAACCACTGACATGCCTGCCCCCTCGAAGCCTGCTGTCGACGAGCAGATCCGGCGTGCCGGCCCTTGCTCACCACTGAGCTTGACCTTGAGCTCCGCGCCGCACCTTCCCTCTGCATTGCTCGCCGGTGGGGGCCAACCTGACCCCGCGAAGGCCACCTTCAGGGTCTCCTGTGCGCCTTCCATCCACCTCCAATGCTGAGGCCCTTGAGCTTGGGTGGCAGTGCCGTCGCTCCCAGTCCGTTCCGCAACCCCACGCTGGATCCGAATCTGGAGGGAGGAGGGGAGGGGATGTGGCGGCGGAGGGCCAGAGAACAGAGAGGGAAAGGGCGGGGGCGGCTGGCGGGGGGGGGGGAGAGAGAGAGAGCGGCGCGAGGGGAGGGAGTGGAGGGCTAGGGTTCACGCCGGCGTGGTGGGTTGCTCCGTGCCGAGTGCCGCAGGAGAAACAGAGTGGAGGTGGCAGCAACTGCGGCGGCGGAGAGTAGGGAGGGAGAGGGCTGGGCAGGGCGGCGGCTGGGAGGAGGAGAGCAGGCGAGAAGGGGGAGGCGGGGGAGGGGGTGAGGTTAGGGTTCGGGCGCGGGGGTGGGGTGGAGGGTATTAGCCGGGGGATGGGGTGGTGGAAGGGGGTGTTCGCAAAATGGCCAGGGTTGCGTTTGTAAAACGATAATCTTCGCTTCTTCGTGTAGAAATAGATTTTAGTTAGAGGGCTTTTGTGCAAAATATCTGAATGCGTGCACCGTGCGATTTGGACGTGGTGGTCCGATTCGCGATTTATATCAAACCGGAGGGTTTTTACGCAAAATATCCACCCGCGTGCCTGGTTACCCAGCACCGAGCACTCTCCCGCGGCGAGCCCGCGAGGCCTCCCGGGGCGACACGTACCCCCGGGAGTGCGGAGAGGCGAGGAAAGGGGGTGGGGTTTTAAGAATTCTGATTGATAGTTTTATTCTCCTTTAACAGGTACTAATTTGTCATGTGCTGGCTACAGAGCAGCAACTGAGTTTTTTTGAACAAGCTAGGAGCGCGAGGGCAAACTCAGCCTAATAGTTACTAATTTCTCTCACCATGGTTTTATAATTTTTATTGGGCTTCTTCATACTTCCTTGCAACTGTTGTTGTGACTGATGTGAATTCTTAACTGACAATGTTGTTATGTGTCCCTACTATGAAATACGTCTTTTTGGTGGGTGCACTTCCAAGTATTTGTATACCTGTATTGGAAGCAAAACTATTTCCAGGCTTCATGACTTTAGATAAGCATATCACTCTCGTCAAATATATACTGTTTTCCTGATTGAACTCATTTCCTCTCAGGTACATCCAAAGATGATTTTTATATATTGTTGCCTTGCTGCGTGCCGTTTGTAAACCATCAGGGCAATCAGAATGGTGTTCTTATGTGGAATCTGTGAAACTATTAACTTTGATGCAAGAAGAGTCATGAGATTCGGAAGAGAATGCCGTATTAGGTTTCTGAAATTGATCATTTTCTTGCTGGATCCTGCGGAACACTAAGGGGGAACAAAGAGAGTTGGGCTTATTCCTTGTGGTTTATTTTCGTTACCTGCAAGACATTCAGAGGTATAAGCTTGACATCCTAACTAAAGAATTAGAATAGGGAGATCAGTACTGTTACTGATCTGCTTAGATCAGTAATGTTCTCAAAGGTGCTGATCTCTATAGTGTGGAATCCGTTAGTAGTTGGTTGTTAGTATAGTTCCTCCATTAGCAATTTTTTAAACTCTATTAGCAGCCAATTTGTCATTCTCCTGGTTTGCAATTGACATAAATCTCTGGATTTGGCATGATTCCATGGCAAGCTTGTAGCTAAAACAGGTTATGATCTCGATAGGAGGGAATGCAGTTTCAAATATTGAATGCTCAGTGGACGCATTGGTTGTGCTTGTGTAATTTTGGTTTCTTCCAATTGCAGTCAGAAGTGGTTTGACAGACAGTCTTGGAATACATGTCGGAATATGGTTCAACCGTCCAGGCATGGGTGAGTTTACTTTTGTTCTTCCTTGAATGGCACCTAAGGATTTGTGTGATCCAATTGGGAAGTTAGTTTAGAGAGTTTGGCATCTAAATTAGTGCCTGAATGGCACCTAAGGATTTGTGTGATCTATACCTTTAGACTGTGGCTTCTGTAGATTACTCTGTTCTACATGTGTGTGCTGTCAAATGGGAGCAAGAACTTATTAGTGCCAAAGCAATCTTGCTTTATAGTTTCCTTTCAATTTTTTGTTTCAGGCAAAAGGTTCCTTGTATCCTAGCTGATGTTCCTTTGAGAAAGTGCGGCTGGGGCATGTGAACCTTAAAATGGATCGTGAGATGTGTGCATGGACTGCTAACCTTCTGTTTGTTTCATAAGCATGTTGTTCAGGAACATTTACCATGTGATTTTGAGAAGCATCCCTTCTGTAATTTTCTATAATGACGGTGAGTTAAAGGAGCGTGATTTCTTGAGCAGAGGAGCAATGCAAGGAGCCACCGGCAGCTGTAACATATGTTCTGAAGTTTCAGGAGATGATTAGGAGATCCTGAAAGCCACAACATCCAGGATGGATGCTATGGTACAATATGGAAGCATACGAAGTACATTGATCTAAAACTTGTTGATTTCAAATTGAGAGATTGGTTTTGGGTAAATTAACTATCGAATTTATGCTTTTGCTATGTGGTTTATCAATGGTGAATGATTGAATTCCTACAGGCAAGTGGAGGCAACTGATAAAGACAGTCTAATTCGTTTTCTTAACTTCATCATTTCCATTTCGTCACCATGATACCTATAATGTATTGATACTTTGTGAAGCTGATGTACCTATAATGTGTTGATCTCGTATGTATTGATACTTTGTGTCTAGCGGGATAATATAGTGTACAACTTAGAATTCTACTTGTATTCGTCTAAAATTCTACTGGATATATTTGGTACACAAGCTATTATATCATTAGTTAATATTTACTTTGTCAAATTTTGGTATTATGTATGTTCTATGAATATAAAACATGTGTTCAATGTATTTTTTTTGAAAAAAAACATAAATATAGTTGAAACTGTACCTTATCAATTAACAGCGCGTGCGCGCATGCGTACTAGTGACTTGTAAAAATGAACTCATTCCAACTATAAAGAAAAGGAATCGTCCAGCAATTGTCAAAATTAAAATGTATATTTTTGACTGCCGTCTTTTTTTCCCCTTCAACAATGACATGACAGCTTGGTTTGCGGTTGTTCTTTTTTGAAAAAAAAATATTGGGAACCGAAGTCACTGTTGGAGAGAAAGATCAGGCAATTATTAGATTAGAGTTAACGATTAGAAATTTCCATCATAGAAAGACAAACAGATGACAGATAGAAACCCAGGTTTTGCCCAATGTAACTTGGTTATAATGTAGTTCTGACATCATAGCATGGTTTTGCACTGATCATCACATTCACTACATCCGTGTCTATGTATAAAAAAAATTCACACATTACAAGTACGATGCTGATTTATCATACAAAGAGCAACAATGCACTACTTGCTTCTGGTTCCTGAACCCTGACAACTGAGCCAGATAACAGAGAAACGAAAGAATGGATTTACAACACAGTGCTTATTTCTAATGAAGATGCAAATAAATTAAACAATACATCAATAAGCTACAAGAATTTTGGAGGTAAATTCTTGTCATGAATCAACTACTCCTATGCTGCGGAGAAGAGAGGCACAAAGCCAGGGTACTCTGCTTTTGCGACGGCAGGTGCCTTGACGTCCTCCTTGAACCAGGGATGCTCGAGCGCATCCGCCGCCGTGAGCCTCTCCTCCGCGTCGAATCTCAGAAGGCCGGCGAGGACCTCTCTCCCTGCCTGCGACAGCTCCGGCAAGACATCGAACTCTTGCAATCCTATTGCATTGAACTCGTCTCGCAGGTCGTTTATCTGCTCCAGCACGTCCTCCTCCGTGTCGGCCTCGAACAGGGGTTGGCCGGTCAGGAGCTCGGCCATGACGCACCGCAACGCCCACATGTCCACCGCCGTCCCGTAGCACCTGCTCCCCATCAGCTGCTCCGGTGAGCAGTACTGCATCGTGCCCACGCGCTGCTCCGGGTACGGCGGTCGCATCGGCGTCGCGCAGCCGAAATCGCAAATCTTTAGCACGCCGTCGTCCCCGACGAGGATGTTCTCCGGCTTGACGTCACGGTGAAGCGTCCTGGTACCGTGCAGCTTCTTGGCGGCGTCCAGGAGCTGCCCCATGAACACGCGTGTCTGGTCCTCGGAGAAGGGCCGCGTGAGCAAGTCGCGGAGGCTGGAGCCGACGAGCTCCATCACGATGAACAGGTCGCCGGTCGCCTTGTTGGTGGCGACATCCTTGATCTGCACGATGGACTGGTGGCCGCGGCACGCGGCGAGGCAGCCAGCCTAACGAAAGACGGCGGAGCGGTCGGGCCCGTCGTCGCCGCTGCCGCGGATCCACTTGACGGCGACCTTCTCCCCCGTGCGCCGGTGACGCGCCTTGAACACGACGCTGTAGCTGCCCTCTCCTAGCTCCTCGAGCTTCTCGTAGTCGTCGATGCTCGCGAACTGATACCGTGCCCGCTTCTTGGCCGCCGCCGCCTCGAGACAGACTCCGTCCTCCGGGGCCGGACGCTTCCGGGCTGCCGTCGGCGCCTCCGCCATGAGCCGGGATGGATGGGATGAGATCCTTTCTTTGCGCGCCGAGAGAGAATATAGTGACAGAGAGATGGGAGGAGACGAGGAGTATATGGCGAGGCGGCGGCGGCGGCGGCGCGGTCTCGAGATGTGTAGGGCTCAAAACGCGTCTTTGAATCGAAGTCGGATTCGTGGAGAGAGGTCGAGCTGGCGCCGTGCTCTACTCCGATTTCCGTCAGCGCCAAGGCACCCAACAATTAAACCGCCATGCCATTCAAATCCGAATAGAATCCGGGAAAAAAGGGCGCGAATTGATAACCCCGAAACCGATATCTGAGCTGTCATCATTTATTTCTCGAGCCCCTTCAGCCCAAACTTAAAATAAACCAGGAAAAGATCAAATATTTCCAGCAGGCCAATCCTCCTATTGCATTGCAACGGACCTGGGCATAGGCCTTTGTTGGCCCGGAACCAAACAAGCTGAGGCTGGCTTGGGCCTCCAACTAAACGCCCCGGTAACATTTCTGGTCGAAGACTCGAAGTCGAGAAGAGTGTCTGAGACATCTTTTTTTTTTAAAAAAAGAAGAGAATAGTAGGGTTAGTATGTGAAATGATGGTTGTATTATGTCAATAGAAAACTCAACACCAGATCAAATTACTACTGCAAATTGCAGGTAGCATGACATTTGACAGATTAACATTCATCAGCAACAGCGAACCAGTATGATTTTCCACAGTGCTCACCAAAAACTGACCAGCCAGTCGCTGCATGCTTGGCATAGTCGCAACCCATCTCAAAACGGTCGTTATTTGCAAACTTCGATATTTTTGGTGGGGTAAAGAAAAACGATGTGAAGTGACACACCATGCCTAAGAAGCAACGTATCTAGCCTCATAAGCTAGATGCCATCAACAATTAGCCAGTGCCTTCTTCGATCAAGATTGCGACGGATCCAAATTTAAAACAATGCATTTGGAAAATTCACATCAATCTCTATCAGAGTCCCCATGAGTAGCCTAAGCCGAAATTTGCCCTTCGGGCATTTCAAAAAATAAATTTGCCCTATGAAATCTGCCGCCTGTTCGAAGCACAGTTTAAATTAACAACAAACAGACAAGGTTACATAGCCACATGGTGGTTAGGACACAGGATATTGCATAGTAAATCAGATGTTAACATAAAGGCAAAGTACCCCGTTGACTCCAGCCAACCGTATTAAACATGGAAACAGGTGCATATAGACATGATTCTGATTTCTGAACACCTACCCTCCATGCCTACCGCAACCACCATATAGAGGAGAATCAAAAGTGCAACTTGGACATAGAGCCTTGGACATATATACGAGACCTGGAGAAGCAACCCTCCTCATCCAAACCATTAACCATCTGTTCAGTTCAGGTTCAGCCATGGCAACCTTCTCCACCACCCTTCCGGTCCTATTATCACTGCTTCCCCTCCTGTCGAGTGCTGCGCCTGGCGACACTCTTCTGCTGGGATCCTCGCTCTCCGTGGAGAAGGACCAGACCGACATCCTGCGCTCCAAGGATGGCACTTTCACCTGCGGCTTCTACAGCATCTACACCAACGCCTTCACCTTCTCCATATGGTACACCAACTCGGCGAACAAGACTGTCGTCTGGAGTGCCAATCGTGGCCGCCCCGTGCACGCCAGGGGGGCGGCGGTCAAGCTGCAGAAGGGCGGCTCCTTGGTTCTCACGGACTACGATGGTGCGGTGGTGTGGCAAGCCGAAGGCGACGCCTCAGCAGGCGTGAGGTATGCTCAGCTCCTGGATACCGGGAACCTTGTCATGAAGAACTCCAGCAGTATTGTGTGGCAGAGCTTTGATTCTCCGACAGACACCCTGCTTCCCAACCAGCACATAACTGCAGCTATGAAGCTGGTCTCCACCACAGGATTGCAAGTCCCAGGTCACTTCATATTTCATTTCACAGACTCATCGATATTGTCCCTTATGTATGACGATGCCGATGTTCATGAAATATATTGGCCAGACCCTGACAATGGAGAGTATGGGAATAACCGGAATCGGTATAACAATACAAGGTATGGGGGTCTAGATGATAAGGGAAACTTCTTTTCGAGTGATTTCGCCAACCAGCAAGCACTCGTTGCCTCTGATCAAGGTCGTGGCATCAATAGAAGGCTCACTCTGGATCCAGATGGCAATCTCCGGCTCTACAGCTTGAACAATTCAGATGGGAGATGGTTGGTTTCTTGGATTGCAATGTCTCAGCCCTGCAATATTCATGGCTTCTGTGGTCCAAATGCGATCTGCCACTACTTGCCTGCACCTACATGCTTGTGCCCACCGGGTTATGCGATGATCAACCCTGGGAATTGGAGCCAAGGTTGTAGGCCTCTAGTAGACATTAACTGTAATGTTGAGCAAGTGCAACCTGTCAAGTTCCTCCCACTTCCAGGCACTGACTATTGGGGATCCGATCAGATGCATGTTGACGAGGTATCCTTGCAGGCCTGCGAGAACATATGTAGGAGTGATTGCACCTGCAAAGGCTTTATGTACCAGCAAGGAGCAGGGGCATGCTATCCAAAGTCTTCCCTTCTCAATGGGAAGGCATTTACACCGCCTGAAAAATCATATCGCATCATGTATCTCAAGCTCCCCATGAGTGTTAATATTTCAGGCGTCTCTGTTGCCCAAACTAATGTGCTTGTCTCAAGAGAGTACCATCCTGATTGTAGTCAGATGAGCAAAACGCCGATGGAACCATTTCCGGAGATTCACAAGACCAGTCAGGGGGAACCGAAATGGTTTTACTTCTATGGGTTTGCAGGTGCAATTTTTGTTCTTGAAGTTTTCGCCATCGCATCAGTATGGTGGTTCGTTTTGAGAAGGGAGTTGGGAGCATCAGAAATACAAGCTGTTGAGGAAGGGTACAAGGTGCTGACTAGCAATTTCAGAAGATACAGCTACAAAGAGTTGGTGAACGCGACCAAAAATTTCAAAGATGAGCTCGGAAGAGGAGGCTCAGGGATCGTCTACAAGGGAATCTTGGATGAGAGTCGAGAAGTGGCTGTTAAGATGCTGGAAAATGTAAGGCAATGTGAGGAGGAGTTTCAAGCAGAATTGCGCATAATTGGGAAAATTAATCATATGAATCTCGTCAGGATATGGGGGTTTTGCTCTGAAAGCTGCCATAGGATGTTGGTCACAGAGTATATTGAGAATGGATCATTAGCTAACATCCTATTCAATGAAACCATTCTGCTAGAGTGGAGGCAGAGGTTTAATATTGCATTAGGTGTGGCGAAGGGATTGGCTTATCTTCACCATGAATGTCTTGAGTGGGTAATACACTGCGACGTGAAGCCGGAGAACATACTCTTGGATCAGAATCTAGAACCCAAGATTGCCGACTTTGGGTTGGCGAAGCTGTTGAACCGAGGTGCCACCAATCAGAATGTGTCACGAGTGCGAGGAACCATAGGCTACATTGCTCCAGAGTGGATCAGCAGTCTTAAGATCACGGCCAAAGTTGACGTGTATAGCTATGGGGTTCTGCTTCTTGAGCTACTGTTAGGAAAACGAGTTCTCGACTTGGCTGTAGGTGCCGATGAAGAGGTGCATAAGGTGCTCAGGAAGCTTGTAGGAACACTTGCTGATATGTTAGATAGAGAGGAACCCTCCTCAATTGCTGAGGTTGTGGATTGCAGGCTGAACGGACAATTCAACTACAAACAGGTAAGAACACTGATCAGGTTGTCAGTCTCATGCTTGGATGAAGACAGAAACAAGAGGCCAACTATGAAATCGATAGTGCAAATGCTCCTTTTAGCTGATGATTCTTGCAGCATATGCTAGGTGATGTTTTGGGTAATAAATTGCCTGCAGGTGGAAACACTTGAGGGATGTGAGTTACTGTAATGCAATCATCAAGTCACTTCATTGCATGGCTGCATATTTCTCATATATGTATGGTCATTTCTTTGGTTTTCTACTACCAATTGCTGATGTTCTGCATGCTGGTAGCAAGGCATAGTTGATAAATTCATGCAGCTTCACTTAGATCTAATTCAAATTTCCTAGGATAAGGAGTAAGAAATCATAATCTCATTCAACAGGGATATCTTTGCTCTAGCATAATATTACAAAGGATAAGGGTTTGTTATTTATACCTTATCTTTGGTTGGTTGTGCCTCTGTACATCTGTAACCTTGCTTTCCTGATGGAGCACAAAACACAATCCTTGATAAATTAACAAGGAATATGACAGTCACAAGCACTACAAAGTGCATTGAAACAATTCCAGTGCTATTCATTTCACTTTTCTACCAATAAAAAAAGAAGGGGAAAATTCATGACCAAATATGCTAGTACATGAGACATGCAAATGAAAATATGAAACACATACAGGCATATGTCACATGTAAGTGTTACTGTGTTAGTAACCACGAGAAACTTCCAATCACTACAGATGAGATCAACAAACGATTAGTCAGAAAAGTTATTGTAGCACAACGATATGGATGGAAAGCACTTGCCTTACACCAATCTATTTATGCTATTCAAGACCATTTTAGTAAAAAAAAATTTAGTGTAAACCAATGAAGAAGAAATGAAGGGCCGATACATGAAGTGACCAAAGGGAACACAGGAGAAAGACTGGTTGAATGTATGTCAAGTCAACTGAAACGAAAATGTATATACGATTCACAGAGGTTAAACAAAGATCACTGTGAGTTATGATCACAGATATAGGATCATAATGCAAATTATACTTAGCAAATAGGCCATTGGCCATTTCACATAGAATCTAGTATTATGCCATTTGAAGAGCAATGGGACATACCATGCAAATTGCCGATAGCACCTCATGGTTTTAAAGGCGTTAAGGCGTCCTAGAAAATCTGAGCACGCCTTAGCGCCTAGGCGACAAGGCGGCCGATTTTCCAAGGCGAGCAGGGACCGGCTGGACGCCTAGGCGACGCCTTTGAAACAGGGGCACCTAGTAAATGAGTGATTAGACAATAGCACTGAGAATAAGTTTGGACTCCCTGTTGTAGAGAAAAAGGAGCCATGCATAGTACAGTATCTGCAAGCAAGAACAAAAGTATGGAAGTGAAAACATATACATGTTTAGTACCAAAACAGCCATGTTGCTGGAAAAAAGATACTGTGTTGTTAGACAAAAAGGGGGAAGTCAAAGTTGTTCGACATGTATAAGTTTTAAGAATTCTGTAGGGTGTGCAACTTGCAATCCAAAGCTTAGGTGTAGATATATCACTGTAGATTGAAAAGTATCCATACTAATTAGAATAGCATCTAACTTAACATAGTATCTGACTATCAGTGATGAAAACTGATTATTCAAAACAGAATCAATACAAGCAGACATCTTAATGGCTCATGAATCATACTAACATCTACATGATCCTTTGAAACTAACAAAAAAAGGCATTAACACAACAATATGCACAAGCTCATTGGTAAGGTAAAGCACAGTGTACAAAAGCGCCACTAGTTTCCTGAACCGAATTTGAATATATCACTGAGATCAAGATTTCCATCATGGCACTTACCAGTTGTACAAGCATAGAGAGAAAGATACTGTGGCTTCCGCAGAGAAATGACCTAAGGGAACCATAGGACAATGAGTATCTGATGACAGGGCACTGAAACACCATTCAAGTAGAAAGACACGTGCTGAAAAATCTCAAGTTAAGCACTCCATTATTCCACAGTGTGACTTGTCCATGTTCCATGGCTCAATTTCCAGGACTTATGACCATCTTTCTTTATCTGGTATCCTGATTGCCAATGGTAAGCCATTGCACTTCTGAACAGCCCTTCGGCCAATTTTGAATATACCAATTCTTTGACCTCCAAATGTGCTGACCCTGACCCCTCTCTGCAGATAAACTGATACGGTGAGTTGGCGACACAAAGGCACTGAGCCACACGCAGGCATTGTTTCGCCAGTTCCATATGGAGAGTAGTAGCTATTTTGATAATTAAAGGACATCTGAAGTGACAAAAAGGTGAATTGAACAATTGCCACATCAGCAGGGCCACCTTCAACGGCCGCCAGGCGCCAGCTCGGTTGCCGACAAGGATCACATCGACCGTCCACTTCCTTGCTCGCTGCTCTGGTCCTCTAGGCTTGCGTATCTTCAAGGGAGGCAGGAACCCGAATAATCGGAGCCGGGAAATGCGCTGCTGGGGTCGGCATGGCGGCGGGTAGGCCGGCCGTGGTTGCGCGGCGGAGTTGAGCGTGCGCGGAGAAGCGGTGGGGACTGGAAAACGGCGGTGCGGCCACGCATTGCGACGGCAAGGGCGCGCTGGCTGCGGGTTTGCCCGCAGGCGGTGGTCGGCGGCAGCCGCGGATTGCCGGCGGGAGAGGCCTGCCGAAGCCAGCTGGCGGCCGGGAGGATTGGGGGCGGTTAGGGGTGGGAGGCGGTCCAACTACAGCAGCTTCCCTGTCCTATCCCCAATAGCAAAAAAAAATAGTGATATAAGGGATGAAATGCAAAAAAAAACCTCTCCAGTAGATTCCCTATAGCCCCCTTTTTTTCTCTATTGACTAAAAATCTCTCTCCATACCCTCTATAGAGGGGATCTCTCCTCCACCCCAAAACTGTGGGACCCACTCCAGAAATCAGATCGACAGAAACCGGATCGAGCCGGCGTCGTCCGGCCTTGACCTCCCGGTCTCGCCGGCGGCTGCCGCGGGCCGCGGGCTGCAGCATGGCCGCCTCACCCCCCTCCTCCCGCTCGGCTGCCTCGCCCTCCTCCCGCTCCTCTCGCCGCGCGACCGCAGCAGCAGCCCCGCTCCTCCAGCACCAGCAGCGCGACGGCGTGGATATGGAGGAGGCTTTCGGAGGCGGCGCCGACGGCCACATCTCCGGCGACCCCTTCGGAGGAGGCACCGACGCCAGCCATGCCGAGCGCTCGCGGCGTCGCGGCATGGACACAGGGCGAGCCAGCGGTGTGGAGGGCCACACCTCCGGCGAGCCCTTCGGAGGAGGCGCCGCCGCCGGCTACGGCGAGGGCTCACGGCGTCGCGGCAGGGCGCGTCCAACTCGCCGGCGGAGGGGAGGGCCACCTGTCCTAGCCGCAGGACGACACGCGCCCCTGGCCGCAGGACGACGCGCCCCCTGGCAGCAGGGCTCCTCCTCTGCTGGCGCAAGGGAGGTCCGGGAGCAGTGCCAGCGTCCGGCCGTCTCAAACCTCCGTCGTATGGTGCCTCCGGCCGCCTCCCACCTTTCCACCATGGGTCCTCCCCCGTGCCCACCACTGAAGCTTGCTCCAACAGCTACGAAGACAACTGCTGCTGCGAAGAAGAAGGCGTCCACCATACCAAAGGCCAAGAAGGCGACCACCTCATCTACGAGATCAAATTCAAGTGCACCTCGTCCTCAAGGACTGCCAAAGCTGCCTTCCCGTGCCAATGTCGCCCTCCACTCCGCTGTCCATGGCATGGAGGTTGAAGCTCAGCCCCATCAATATGAGGTGGTCACAGAGTTCCAATCTTTGCTAGACAGTGAAGCAGCCACAGAGGATGATGGTCTCAACCTCTTCGATGAGACGCCAAGGTACAATAGATGCTGAAATTAACATTGTTGTTTCTCTGTGGTTGCTTTATGATCTTTTTGTTAGTCACAAACTATCAATTAGAGTTGTAGAGATCCTTGGAACCTTAGAATGATATTCAAAGTCTACCAGCTCCTTAATGAATGTATAACAGTATCATTTGTTCCCGTACATCAAGATACAAGCACTTTACAAAGGCTAATTTGTTAGTAAGTAGTTTGTATTATCTTGATAGAGTGGTGGTAAAGGAATGAAGGGCACTTCTCCTGATACCATACCCCAAAGTCACAAGTAGTAATTTCATGGAACTTGTTTTTTATATGAGCATCGAAGCCTGCAATTATATATGTACTCACATCTCTGCATTTTACTACTAGAGTTAGTATATAGGAATCATTTTTTTCTGCAAAGCATTTAAGAAATCTAGAAATAGCATCAGCAAATACGTTGGATGCTTCCATTTTGTTCCTGCATTTCACCAAATGCACATCTTGTCTGTCATGAAGCAGTAGGTTCCTTGCTTGAACCTTTGTTTTCCTTGAATTCCAATGACAGGAGCTTGCTGATGAGCTCCCTGTGCCATTCACAGGCAGGACGACCTGTACTAAACCGGAACATCTTTTAAGAGCTTGTTTGCCTAGAAAGGAGTTATGTAACTAACTGATCATGAAGAGCTGGTAGACTTTAATTTAATTTTATTGTTTCTTCATTTAGATATCTGTGGTTATAATGTATAATGACAGAGATCTCTTGTGTGACCATCTTGCTTTGTTGAACTGTATCAATGTTTTAAGACTTTTGTGGCTGCCCTTGTTGATGATAAGAATTGTATCATTTTTTAAAATTTCCCATAATCCTTGTGAAGTCCTGTTTGAAAATGTGAACTTATAAATGTTTATACTTTTATCAAATGACACAGGAGCAACATAGTAGCAAAAACAAGTTCCATTGTGGTGCTAAAATTAATTGTTACCTATCCAGTTTATAAATTAATTGTGAACTTATAAATTGTTTCAGCACCCACTACTACTATCTAGTGTGTGAAGGCTATCTAGAACATTTGAGATCAGTAGTCTGTTGCCAGTACCACTGCTATTTTCTGTTTACTTTCAGCAACATGTAGTGTACTGTGTGACAGTTTTTGCTGTTTATGTTTACTTTCAGCAACATGTTTTGCTGGCAGGAGCAAGGGAGAGGTGTTTGCTGTAGTTTTAATTCACACAATAGAATCCTCATCAACATGTTTTCCATTGATGGATGCAGGAAGAGTTTCATTGGTGCCATGATGGATGCTATTGATGAGGATCCCCTGAACTATGATGAAGATGTTGTTGAGGTCCCTAATGCAAGCTCAAGGAAGAGTTCTAGAGGGTCCAACTATTCGGTTGATGAGGATGAAGCACTGGTTCTAGCATGGCAGAATGTCGGCCTTGATCCGGTGGCGGGGAAAGACCAATCGGGCTCAACGTATTGGACGCGAATGTCGGAGTACTTCCACGCTAACGTCAAGTATCCTTCCGACCGCTCAATTGGATCCCTCAGCCATCGGTGGACACTCATCTCCAAGTGCTGCACGCGGTGGGCAGGCTGTGTGGTTAACGTTGAGCGGCAACACAAAAGTGGAACGACGATGCAAGAACGGGTATGTAATATATCATTTGTAGTTAACATTTTGGCATGATGCAACATTTTGGCATTAGTAACTAATAAAATGCTTACTTTTGTAGCTCAACGCCACCCATGCACTCTACAAGGAGAGGGAACCGAAGCATAAGTCATTCGTCATGATGCACTGCTGGGTGTTGCTTCAGCACAATGAAAAGTGGAACAAGAGATACGCTGATCAACACCCTACAAAGAACAGTGCCTTACCTGATCTGAACTCTGCAACAAGTCAAGATGATGATGAGGGTGGGAGCAATGCTACAGGTTGGATGCCGTCAAGCGAGAGACCGCCTGGGAGAAAGAAAGAGAAGGAGAGACTAAAGAGAGGAGGGAATGTGGATGAGCTGCAGGATGCAGTAGAAAAGATAGTCAGCGCAAAGAAAGATATAGAGGCATCTAAGAAGCTAGACAAAGATGAGAGGTGGGAGTACATGAAGTCGTTGCAGGAACGCCAGATAGCTGTCCAAGAGAAGAAGCTAAAAGTTCAAGAAGAGGAAGCGGCTGCCAAGAAAATGGAGATAGCTATCCAAGAGAAGAAGCTAAAAGTTCAAGAAGAGGAAGCGGCTGCCAAGAAAATGGAGCAGGAGTCCAAGATTATGCTTCAGGACTTAAATGGCCTTGATGAGACTCAGAGAGCCTATTTCCAAGTAATAAGGGCTGAGATTATGGCATCAAGGACAAAGAGGAGCTAGTGGTAGTGATTAGTGAATGTAATGGCATTTTCTGAGTATTGGTGCAAACTGAATGTAATGGTCTTTGCCTTCTTGAAATCTGAAGTTTTTTTCTGAATGTAATGGTCTTTGCCTACATATCAGATAAAGTGATATGTAGCAGGCAACACAAGTTGCAGTTCCTGATGAGACTGTACTTGTGTAGTCATGCCAACCTTACTTTCAACCTTACTGTATGAGCAGATTGTCAGGCTGTGAACAGATGTAGGTCATTTTAATGTTCACAAAATGCAGCTGTGAACAATGTTTTTGGCATCAACTTATATTAGTGAATTTGTTCAGATATATTTATACAAGAAAATAAAATGATCAGATCACAAATCACACACACTTTTGCTGACTTGCCAGTTATCCAACTATCCAAGTAGCTGTAAAATAAAACACTCCAGGACAATAGATTTTGCAGGTAATCATGATTTAACATGAAAGTGAACAACAGTACACATAAAGTTACCAAGGAGCTTTTTACATCAGCTACGATACCTATGCTTTATGCTAGGAGCAATCACTACAGCCAAAGTTGACAGCTATCTGTCTTGCACAAGCTATATGATGCTATATGACTGAAGTTTCTTATGACTCCAGGAGCACACCATCATAATTTGTGCCGGGTGTCCTTGTTACAACGACGAGTATGTAACAACGCCGGCGTCGTCTGACCTGGGACCTGGGACCTGCAGAAGAAACATGGGACCTGCAGAAGTTTCTGATGACTGAAGTTTCTGTAATGCATATATGTCGGCGATCTGGGACCTGCAGAAGAAACATGGCTGATTCATCACAATATACTACTCATATGTCTCATAGAATAAATCATTCTGCTTATATAGCTGAAGAACTTGCTATTCTTTGATGGTGATGTCATCAGAAATTTATTCCTGATTCAGAATTCACAAATATATATTTGGAATACATGGGCACATGCTGCTGGAATAATGACTGTATATGCACAGGATACAAGATCAGTGCTAAATCAGTGCTAACATTTGCCCACTTTTTTGGACTTGATAAACTGAAATGATTATGAGATGGCCAATGAACTCCTTGTCTCTTATAACTGACAGAACAATATAGAAGGACACTTCACTTCAGAGTTCAGACAACTGAAATAAGAAGGTTCACAGAAATAAGAAGGTTCACAGGATTAACTGAAATTCACTTGTTCTACACCATCAGGATTACATGCACCATAGGATTCAACCATACAGTCATCAGGTTCCATGTAGCTGATTACATAAATAATTTAGCTCACAGATTGCAACTCTGATTACAACTCCCAGATTTCCACAGATTGCAACTCCCAGATTACAACTCCCAGATTGCATGTATGAATACTTCAGTTCAGCCTCAACTTTTGTCTTGCACTTCTCTCTCAGTTCCTTCAATTATATGCAGAATCATATACAATTAGTTAGGACAGAATCATAAATTGAACAAAAATTGCTCAGAGCAGTTTCAACCTTGCACTTCGAGGAAGTTGTAAATTCGGTCTTCATCCTTCTCGAGCTTCACTGGAGTTAGATCATTCTTAGTTGTCTCATAGATGTAGTCTACGTCCAGACCTCGCTCATCCTCTAGGATCATATTGTGCATGATGATGCACGCTGTCATGATGTACCACAGAGTTTGTTGATCCCAGAATCTAGCAGGTCCTCGAACAATTCCCCACCGAGCTTGTAAGACCCCAAAAGCTCTCTCAACATCCCTTCTAGCAGATTCTTGAGCTTGTGCAAAGTGAACTCTTTTGTTACCTTTGGGTTTGGAAATTGTCTTCACGAAAGTTGCCCATGGAGGATAGATACCATCAGCCAAATAGTAGCCCATGTTGTACTGGTGACCGTTGACCTCAAAGTTAACTGGTGGTGCCTCTCCGGCAGCTAACCGTGCAAACAAGGGGGATCTATGCAAAACATTGATATCGTTGCAGCTTCCGGGCATCCCAAAGTATGCGTGCCAAATTCACAGATCATGTGAAGCGACAACCTCCAAGATAATTGTCGGATCATGAGAATGGCCGGTAAACTGGCCGTGCAATGCTGTAGGACACTTGTCCCACTTCCAGTGCATACAATCAATGCACCCCAACATCCCACGGAATCCGATAGACTCACTATATTGCATGAGTCTTGTTGTGTCCTCTTCATTGGGTGCTCGTAAGTATCGATCTCCGAAGATCTCCACCACGGACTTCACAAACAACCTCATGCACTTGATGGCAGTACTCTCACCAATGTAGAGCCAATCGTGAACCAAATCCGCGGCACAACCAGAGGCTAACATTCGAATTGCTGCTGCTACCTTCTTGAAGCAGCTGTGTCCAAGCTTGCCAGCTGCATTTCTCTTCTGCACAAAATACGGGCAATGCTCCTCCACAGCATTTGCAATACGAATGAACAAGCGACGGGACATCCTGAAGCGTCTGCGGAAAAAGCGATGCCCGTAGATAGGATTCTCACAGAAGTAATCCCGGAAGAGCTTGTCATGTCCCGATTGCTGCGGACGACGAACGACCTCACGGCCGACGATGGAACCACGACGCTTGCGCTTTTTCTTCCTTGCATAATCCACCAGAAGCAATGTGAACATGTCCAAGTCGTCGTCATCATCCGATGAGGAATCCTCAAAGAACATGTCAATTAAATTGTTCATCTGCATTCGGGGAAAAATATTATAAGGTATCAGAAAGGCTAAATAAATGGCTACTACTCTGTAAACTTCAAGGAGTAAGGATTGATTCAGTTCAGCCATTCAGAAGGCTAAATACATGGCTATTTCCATTCAGAGGGCTAAATACATGGCTATTTCCATTCGGAAGGGTTGCTGCCTTGCGCATTCAGACAGGTGGTAGCTCCTATTACTTAGCTAGGTTTGGCATGCTTGTCTGATGCTTCATCAAGTAAAAGGATCTGACCATAAGAGAAAACTCTAGTTCTAAAGGGTTCAACTTCTGTAGAGCACACAAAGCTCTAAGCCACAGCACACTGAAACAAATCCACCACTCAGGTTCGACACCTAATAATAATCAAGCAATCGCCATATTAACACAAACGACAGCAGGCCATCATCAGGAGATGAGACATTGTAAACATAGAAGTAATATTTACTTAGCACACGGGCAATCATCAGGAGATGAGAAATTGGGTGATGAAAAATTCTACAAAGCTGATGTTCATCTAGTACAATTGGCATGATGCTTTAGTTCAGCTATGCAAAAGTAAACTGATGACTTACCGTGCTCATTGGACCACAGTGGAGGCTGGCAAAGAGAGCGGCAAACGGGCCACTGTCGAGGTGGGCGATTGGAGCAGAGGTGGGCGATTGGGCATCCCGGGCATCTGCATCTGCATCTGCATCGTCGGCGGCGCCATGGGGGCGAGTCTGGACGGAAGCGTGAGCACCTGGTGGTGGGGCGCCGCCGCCGCCGCCTCCTGGAACTGCAGCGCTGCGGCGAAGTCGAGGCTGTCGTAGAGATGGCGCTCCCGGGGAGAGGTCCATGCCGCCGACCGACGAAGCCTCCGCAGTGCGCCCGTACCCGCTGCCGATCTCCTCGATCATCATGACGGTGTCGGGGGATGGTCGGGGCGCGCGGTGGATCGGGGATGGTCCGGGCGTGCGGTGGATTGGGGGAGAAGGTCGGGGGAGCGGTGGCGCGCGGTGCCGTCCGCCGTCGCGGTGCCGTCGCGGGAAAAGATCGAAGATTTGGGGGAGGGGGAGGAGAAGCTGACGTGGTGCGGTGGGACCCACGAGTAGGGAAGGAGAATATGGAAGCTGCTGCAGCAAATTGTGGTTTAGGGATGAAATTATTTTTACTCCACCCCCAATAACTTTATATAGGGGATCAAATTTACTCCATCTGCTGAAACTTGCTCTCAGGGTGGGATGGAGCGGGGAGGGGCGGAGGTGTTGCGCCGGCGAGAGAGGGCGGCGCTAGTGAGATGTGTGGGTCGGGAGAAGGGGGTGGGCCCGCTCCGCGGGGGTGGGTGCTGAACTGGCATACGCGTTTCCTAATCCTACCCGTATTGATACTGGCGAGGGGGATGGCTGATGTGGGTGGGGAACAAAGGCGGTGGTGGGTGCTGAGCTGGCATGCGCCGATGCCCGTTTTCTCGGCTAGTAGTCGTATTGATACCGTCAACCGACGTATGATACGGTGGTATAAATCCAAGGGGTACCGAGGGTGGACGCCTCCTTCCCTCCCTCCCTTCGCATAACGCCGTTTGCTTTTGCGTAAGGCGATTCGGCGAACTCAGAGATTTCGACGATTTCGGCGATTCGGCGAAGGGCAACGGTTCGCGTGCTCCGTTTCCTTTTGCTGTTCCGCCGCCTTTCGTTTCTTTCCTCGTCTTTGCTAGTTAATCTTCAGTTTTAGTTTCCGTTTCTAGTTCTAAACTTCTAATCCCGTCTTCGTTGGCGTTTCGGTTCGCTTCCGTGTAGCTAAGTTATCTAGCTTTTTCGCATCTGTTTTTTTCCTCATCTACTAGTTTACATTGCAAATTAATCTTCTATTCTTTTCTCGTCTAATAATTTCTGTCAACAGTTGGCGTATTAGTATCTGATCTAGTTATCATCTCGCGTTCATTACATTGGTCGTCTAGCTTTTTTTACCTTCTGATATTTATCTCGTCAGTTACTTATTAGTTTCTGTCACCTGTTAATTTTCTTATCTAGTTTACATTGCAAGTTAATCTCAGTTTAGCTTTCACGTGCGGTTTGCCACTGATGGCCGCCGCTTGCACGCTGACACCCGCGGCTGCTCTGCCGCCGTTGCTCCCAACCCCGTGTCCTGTTGTTTCTGTTGCAGGTCGTGTGAGCGAGCGATGGACTTGTTGGACCGGCAACAAGAAGCCCGGTCGCGCATCGGCGAGCGAGAGCTGGATAAAAAATAAGCAACCACTTGCCCGCACCACCACGCTGGCGAGCGTTCCGGGCCGCGCGTCCCTGAGCGAGGACTGAACAAAGGACAAGACCCAGCGGAAGGAGGAGACCAAGACGAGCATTGAGGAGCCTACTGAGCGTGTCGGGCGATCGTCGTGGAGGGAGGAGGTCGCCAAGGCCAAGAAGAGGGCCTCGAGCCGAGCGCCGTTGGTGGAGGTTGATCGGAGCGAGAAGAAGGCCAAGCCCGAGGAGGATGCAGCAGAGCCGGCGGCGGTGGTGTACTACGCCGGCCCGGCGTTCCTCAAGTCGCCGGACCCGAGCGAGCTACCTATCCCAAGGTTCTTGAAGCTGAAGACACCCAAGGCAGCTGGTGAGAGCAACTGAAGAGCAGAGTCGTCGTTCATGAGACAGAAATGACGACGATAACTATCGGAGAGGCTGTTAATCCATAGTTTGCTCGGCTTCATAGTACTCCCAATTTTACGCTTTATGAAGTTTTATGATACAGATGAGGAGTACAACTACTATATTATGTTTATGAAGTTTTATGATACAGATGAGGAGTACCACTACTATATTATGTAGAAGCTAAACGATCGATTAAGAAAGAAGTCATCGCTCTTGTCAGTTGTGTGGTTTCCATTTCTTTCTCCCTTCTTTCTGTTATTCGCCTGCAGTAATGTGCCACGAGTAGTCCAATGCCAAACAAACGCGGCAGAGCAAGCGGCGGCCGTCGTGAACTCGTGATATTGCCTCCATCAGAGCAAGCTCATGCTCGGCATTGTGCCGCGGCACACGAATCGTGGCCCGGCGCGCGTGCCGGCGGCCCACGATGTACGCGGCACGGGCGGGCGCAGCAGCAGGGGGAGCACGAGTGCCAAGGGAGCGCGGCGCCGGTGGTCGATGCCGTGCGTTCGGAGAGGTCGACGTCGGAGGGCACCACGGTGACCTCGAGTATGGGGGCGCGCGCCCCGAGCATCCCCGCGCTGGCCACGCCGGAGGGGAGCCGATGCTGGATGGGTCGAGCGCGGGTCACGCCCGCGCTCAACGTGTTCGACGGATTGCCTTGACGAGCTTGCCTGGCCTTCTCATCGCTTCCTGGGCTCCGCTGGTGGCACGCCGCGATGGTAGGAAGGGTGCGATTGCCGGTGGCCCCGGCCCATCGAGCTGAGGTGGCAGGCGCAGCTCAATTGGCCGGCGCGTGGAAGTCCCCGGCGCTCGTCCAATCGTCCTACCTGGTATGTGTTTGCTGGCTCGGATGGGCGAGTGTTGGACTGTTGGTTGGTGGTAACTGTTCAAACTGGATGGTAGAAACATGAGCTATTTGAGAAAACTTTACATCATAAAATTAAGGGAAACAAGAGGAAACTTCATATTGCTTTGCTTTCATTTTCATCTTTAGAGTTATTTGTGCAGTTGTCATCAGGTCATGCCCTCATTTTGTTATGCAAGCAGTTTGTTGAAAATTATAAAAGCTTGTCATTAGTTCTCTAGTGGTTGCAACAGCATACACCATACTTGTACAGTTGTAGTGCAATTTAACTGTTCTAACATACACAAAGTTTTTTTGAGGGCAAACTGTGGGGGAGTTCCTCACAGCACTTCATTTTTATAAAAGTAGAAACAAGGTACAGAGTTTTAACTTTTAAGGGAAATATATATAAGCAGGCAGGGGGCAGGGGGAATTTACAAAGCAAAAGTTAAGCGATTGAGTCTAGCCATTGTATAACTAAAGGTCTTAAGTCTTCCTTGAATCTGATGAACTGAAGGGTAACCTGTCCTTTGAACTTAAAAGTTCAAAGGTGAGTGCTTGCTGGAGCGTTGTCGAAGATCTTCTCATTGCGCATATTCCATATTTCCCATGCTGCTGTGATGAAAATTTCCATGAAAAAAGGCCGGTTGAATGTGATTCTTGCCTGTAGAATCATGTTGTGAAAGTCCAACTGATGATCTCGGTGGATGTCTAGTTTGTCCCAGCACTCTTTTGCAAAATCGCAGCTGAAAAAGAAGTGATCTCTATCCTCTTCGATGATGTGGCTACAGAGTACACAATTGTAACCGGATTGGAGGTTGCACCTTCTTCTTTTGAGGATGTTTCGGTTCGAGAAACAAGCATATGTCTGACGGTTAATTAAGAATGGTGATTTTGTTCATTACATCTAAGTAACAACTTCAGAAGATAACAAAGGGTATACATACATTGAATCCTGTCAACTTTTTTCTTCATTATGCTGTATTTATTTGTCAAGAAATAATTGTCAAGATAATTGGCCATTCCTGTCTCAAGTTGATTGTGATTGATTTTTCTGAATTATTGCACAGTTTCATGGGAGCAATCATTCATTGTGATAACGACATACAACTTCAGCTAGCACTTTACTACCTAATCTGCAAGGAACTGTAAGTTCATTTTCTTCATAATCCATACTTGCATAAATAGTAGACACATTTGATCTTATGGTGCTGCATTTGTGCTCTTGCTAGATACATATTGGAAAATCACCATGAATATATCTATTATTTACAATGGACATCAAGTTATTCTGTTTCTTGACCTTGTGTACTTATTGATCATCTATCCTATGGACAATTATTCTTTCATTATATGCAATAAACAACAGAAGTTGTAGCAATCAATGTAGTGGGAAAAAGACCAAGAGCAGATAGTTGGAGAAATTGTAGTACAAAAGGTTTCTTTCTCGTAGTCAATAGCAGTACACAACCTAGATCTGTGATACATAAAACACCAAGATATATGTGGCCAATACTTGTTAGCACAAAACAAACGACTCAAGACAGACAAACAAAAGTCTAATACTGCATACATATCTAAAGCTATGCATAGAACATCAGCCTAGCACATACTACAAGACTCATCAGCTAAAAGAAGCGTCGGCACTACAGATTCCATTGTTGGCCTTTTGCTTCTTTCTTCATCCAAACAGGAGACAGCCAATCTGATTAGTGTTCTCACCTGCGTGTCGTTGAAATGGCCACTCAGCCTGCATCCACTACCTCATTGATAGAAGATGATTGCTCTCTGTCCAACATCTGAGCAAGCATGCCTACAAGCTCCCTGAGTACCCTACACACCTCTTTATTGGCTTCTACAGCCAGGTCCAGAACCTGTCGCCCCAGAACTAGCTCAAGAAGCACAACTCCATAACTGTAAACATCAACCTTTGCTGTGATCTGCAGGCTGCTGATCCACTCTGGAGCCATGTCACCTACGGTTCCTCGTACCCGCGATACATTCTGATTGGAGCCACCTCTGTTAAAAAGCTTTGCCAAGCCAAAGTCGGCAATTTAGGTTCTAGATTCTGGTCCAACAGGGTGTTCTCTGGTTTCACGTCACAGTGGATTACCCACTCGAGGCATTCATGGTGAAGGTAAGCCAAACCCTTTGCGACACCTACCGCGATATTGAACCTCTGCTTCCACTCTAGTAAAATGTCGTCTTTGAATAAGATGTTGGCCAATGATCCATTCTCAATATACTCGGTGACCAACATCTTGTTGGAGCTTTCTGAGCAAAATCCTCATATTCTTACTAGATTCATATGGTTAATCCTTCCAATTACGCGCAGCTCAGCTTGAAACTCTTCACAGAGCCTTATATTTTCAAGCATCTTAACAGCCACAGCTCGACCGTCGTCCAAGATTCCCTTGTACACAATTCCTGAGCCTCCTCTTCCTAGCTCATCTTTGAACTTTCTGGTCACCTTATTCAACTCTTTATAACTATATCTTCTAAAATTACTTGCCATCACCTTGTATCCTTCCTCAATTGCTTGTATTTCAGATGCTCCCAGCTCCCATCTCAAAACGAAGTACCATGCAAAAGCAATGAAGAAAACTTCAAGAACAAAAATTGCACCTGCAAACCCGTAGAAGTAAAGCCATTTGGCTTCCCCTTGGCTTGCCTTGTGAACATCTGTAAATAGTTCCATTGGTGTTTCACTGATCTGTCTACAATCTGGACGGTACTCTCTTGAAGCAAGCACACCAATCCAGGGAATTAAGATGCCTGAAATATTAACACTCACGGGAAGCTTGAGATACATGGTGCGGAATGGCTTTTTAAGCGCTGTGGCTGCCTTCCCATTGAAAAGGGAGGACTTTGTATAGCACGACCCTGTCCCTTGCTGGTACTGAAAGCCTTTGCAGGTGCAATCGCTCCTGCATATGTTCTTGCAGCCCTGCAAGGATACCTGGTCAATATGCTGCTGATCGGATCCCCAAAAGTCGGTGCCTGGAAGTCGCAAGAACTTGACAGGCTGCTCTTGCTCAACAGTACAGGTAATGTCCACTACTGGCCTACAGCCTTGGCTCCAATTCCCAGGGTTGCTCATCACATAACCAGGTGGGCAAGAGCATGTAGGTGCAGGCAAGTAGCGGCAGATCCCATTTGGACCACACAAGCCATGAATATTGCAGGGCTGAGACATTGCATTCCAGGAAACCGACCATCTCCCATTTGAACTGTCCAAGCTGTAGATCCGGAGATTGCCATCAGGGTCCAGAGTAAGCCTTCTTTTGATCCCAAGACCCTGATCAGAGGCAACAAGTTCTTGCTGATTGGCGAAATCACTTGAAAAGAAGTTTCCGGTATCATCTAGACCCCCGAACCTTGTACTGTTATACATGTTCCTGTTGTTCTGATACTCCCCATTGTCAGGGTCTGGTCAATATATTTCATGAAAATCGGCATCGTCATATATAAGGGACAATATCGATGAGTCTGTGAAATGAAATATGTAGTGACCTGGGACATGCAGTCCTGTGGTGGAGACCAGCTTCGTAGATGCTGTTATGCGCTGGGTGGGGAGCAGGGTGTTTGTCGGTGAATCGAAGCTCTGCCACACAACAATGTCGTTGGAGTTCTTCATGACAAGGTTCCCAGTATCCAGGAGTTGAGCATATTGCACGCCTGCTGAGGCGCCGCCTTCGGCCTGCCACACCTCCACACCGTTGTAGTCCGTGAGAATCAACGCACCACCCTTCTGCAGGGTGACTGCTGCCCTCCTGGCGTGCACGGGGCGGTCGCGGTTGGCAGTCCAGACAATAGTCTTATTTGCTGAATTGGTGTACCATATGGAGAAGGTGAAGGCGTTGGTGTAGATGCTGTACAAACCGCAGGTGTGCCGTCCCGCGAGGACGTCGGCTTGACCCTTGTCGACAGAGAGTGAGGATCCCAGCAGTAGAGTGTCTCGAGGTGAAGCACTCGAGACGAGGGGAAGCAGTGGTAATAGGACTGGCAGGATCATGGAGAAGGTTGCCATGGCTGAGCTGAACAGCAGAACAGAGTGTTGGGTTGATGAAGGGGGCTGCTTCTCAAGCTCTCATATGTGATATGTCCAAGTTAAAGTTCTCAGTTCCCCACTGTATATAATCTGGTGGCGTCCCATCTCCCTAGGCCTGAAGGGTAAGCGTTCAGGATGTTCACAGCCATATCCAGCTGCTCATGTTTAATATGGTTGACTGGAGTCAATGAGGTGGCTTGCCTTTCTGTTAACATCTGATTTATGCATCATCTTGTGTCTTAACCTTTATATCACTTCATAACCCTGTCTATCTGTTGTTAATTAAAACAGGAGGCTGATTCAAAATGGAAATATTTCAGGGGCTTAGCTGCTGTTCCGGGTCAAATATAGACAGATATTCATGGAAACCTGACACAAATTGATGTGAGTTTTCCAAACGAATTGTTTTTTAATTTAAAGTCACTGCAATCTTGGTCAAGAAACATCTGGCCACATGGATGGCATCTACTGATCTACCTACCAATACGCTGCCTACAAGGAGCATCATTAGTCATGGAATCTGGCTTGTACAGAAGCAGGAAGTCAACACGTAGTGTGTGTAAGGAATCGGGTGCTCGTAGCCTAAGAGGAGGAGGGGGTGAATTAAGCAAACTAAAAACCTTAACCTATGGCTTCACTACTTTTTCTCAAGGTAAACTAGAACATACTATCTAGATGTGCAACTAAGGTTGTTCTAGTGTGAAACTCCCATCCCAAAACAAGGTTTGCAACCTATAGTCAATCCTAGCATGATACTACTCTAGGAAAGTAAAGGCAAGCAAAGATTGCAAGAGAGTAAATGCGGAAACGTAAAGGGGATGAGAGGAAGCAAACTCTTGACACGCGATTTATCCTGTGGTATCGGTAGGCACTAAGCCACCCCTAGTCCACGTTGTTGAAGCACTCACACAAGAGTATTGCTTCTCGGTCACCAATTCTCTCCCAAGAGCACCACTTGACTCGCCACAAAGGCTAGCCACTTAGGCACTTGCCAAGCTCCCTTGGTCACCTTGATGCCGCCTCCACTAAGGAGCTTCTCCACCAAGGAAGGGGGTCTCCACGTCCCCCACACAAAGTGTCCTCGCCACTCCACACCAAGCCGGAGGGTCGATGACGATTGCCGGTGAGCCACTTAGGCCCCAAGGCTTCCGGCGAACCTTGTTCAACTTGATCCACTCAAGAATCACCTCACAAGGTTGGCACAACCTTGCACTCACTCAGCTCTAAGCTAAGCCTAGCACTAAGCACATACACTAAGCATATGCAAGTCTATGGATGAGCAATTAAGCACTTGGATGGATTGGATATGATCTTCTAGGTGTCTTGCACTCTCCTGCACTTCCACACAATCCAGCAACCTCAAATGGGTGAGTGGAGGGGGAATAAATAGCCCAAGGCACTCTCCTGCACTTCCACACAATCCAGCAACCTCAAATGGGTGAGTGGAGGGGGTATAAATAGCACTGAAAAGTTGACCGTCGGATGAACCGACGCCTACTTTCCAGGAGCATCGGTTCATCCGGTGCCCCTCCCACGTCACGTAGCCGTTGAAGTTCTCTGACAGAACTGCTCCGACGCTATGCACCGACGCTACGTCGGATCATCCGGTGCTGAAGGACTCCTCGCCAGAACGTCTCTGTAAGCTTCTTCGAGACCGTCGGATAGACCGACGCTTCTTCTGAACCAAGGCGTCGGTTCATCCGGTGCTGAAGGGTTCGTCTTGGCGCGTCTCTGTCTTGTTCAAACTTGGTCATCGGATAGACCGACGTTTCGGTCCAATGGACCGTCGGTTCATCCGGCGCTTCTGTCTTCACGGCTTCAGCTCTGCAACTCGTCCGACGCAACTAGAATGTGGGTCGTCGGTTCATCCGACGGTGCCAATTCAGTTGGCCTTCTGCGCAGTGTACCAAGTACATCGACGCTCGCCTCTAGGGTACCGTCGGTTCATCCGACGGTGCCATTTCCTGTTTTCTTGCGTCTTTGACTTTGGTTCAACTTGCCACCTCTTGGAGCCATCTTACCACTGTTTTATAACCTTGAAAAATAGACTATCTTCTGAATTTGGCATGTGGTATTTTGGCTTTAATTGTGGTTACATCCATGGGACCTATAAATGCCTACAAGGACATGCTAGACAATATGGTTAGTCCCATTGATCATGTTGTCATGAATCACCAAAATCAAACTCGAACTAATGGCATATGGGGCCATGTTCGCTACAGTGTGGAACCCGTAGCTGTCTAAAATTGACCATGCAGGCAGGCACAGCAGCTACCAGCTGAGCCCTGGAAGTTTCTCCTTTTTGAATCAGCCTCCAAGCTAGGTTAGTGGCTAGGACACAAGACATAACAGAAAGATGAAGTACCTCATTGACTCCAGTTAACCATGTTAAACATGAGCAAACACTGGATATGGCTGTGAACATCCTGAAAACGCGACGTTCATGCTTCAGAAGTGCAGCCTGAACATATGAGACTGCTCAGACTTCAGCCATATCAAAGGGCCTCACTGTTTTTTTTTAAAAAAGACCTCCAGTCTATCACATATTCTCAACAGCCTTTCTGCCGATTTTGAATATATTTGTTACTGATCTTCAAATGCAATCTGCCTGATCCTTGTCTGCAGATAAACTGATATGGCTACAAAGCCACATGGCATTGCTTCCAGCTTGCCTGTTCCTTATGGCGAGCTGTGAAGAAAGGTGAATTAAACAATTGCCAGATCAGCATGGCCACCTTATACCGCCACCTACTCTGTGGCCAAGGCACAACGCAATCGGTCCAGCTCTTCTGGCAGCCTGAACACGACCCATTGCATCCAAGTTTTTGGGCATTTGGTTCTTCGCTTCATTCTCTCCGTCTCTGTCATTTCTTCGCTTCTATCTTGGAGCTCGCCACTCTGGCCTGTGAAGTCTCCGGATCCAAGCGAGGTTTTGCTGTTCTGAGGTTCTTGAAGGCACATCTGAAGAGTCACCGTACGTTAATGCAGTTTGTTTGGCTTTGCATTACTCCCTTTTCCTCCATATATAGGGTATAGGGTGGGTTTCATCCTCTGTATACCGTGAGGCGCAACGTGTCGTTCCAGTGGCTGGTGAGCAAGGACGAGGGGGAAGGCAAGGACAAGAAGAGCGGGAGCGAGGCGGACTGGGACGTCGGGGAGCTGCGGCGGCAACAGCGTGGTATCCTCGCTCGCCGAGGAGAGGCCGTCGTTCGCGAGGAGAACTTTGCTCTGGGTCGTCGGAGGCCGGCAACAGAGCAGAGTCGGAGCTGTTCAGGCTTTCAGCAGCGTGAGGAGACATTCTGATCAGAAGCAACAGTGGAATGGTGTGCAGCGATGACTGAACTGCAAAACCATTCAGGCAATCAATGAGAACAAACCAACCTCTGCAAAAACCATCTTTAGTTGCTATCGAAGCAACCTTTGAGAGTACTGTAAATCGCAACTGAAAATTCCGTTTGCTGAACTAAGAATACTTTGGGAGCAGTGCCCATTCTTTAACTGATCCTCTGCTTGCTGCTCAGAAATTCAGAAACCAGGGTGGTCGTTAATTCGTGATGCGAGTCAAATGGGTGATCGTGAATTGCTGCACTGGCGACGGAGTGTGAAGAGAGGAGGCGTCCATGGTGTGGTGGCTCGCCGCGGCTCAAGCGATCCATGGCGGAGTACTATGTGAACGAAAAAAAGCTGTTTGTGAGACAAAGACAATACAGTTGGCCATCTGCATGTGCGCCGTTGACCCCCGCTGCGTTTGAGGCGGTTTAATTGCTATATATGCCGTGCGAGGCAGTAACCATGTTCATGTCCATCCGGAGTTCCGGACTAGCGCTCTAGCATTTCATACCCTCAACGCACCCGAATACGCCGTTGCTGGTGGATCTCCGTCGAGCGCCTAGAGCCCGCAACGGATGCCGCTGACCCAGCAGACTTGTTGCACGGTGAGCTAGGCCACATCTCTCGGCCATTGAGTTGGTGTCTATTCGATTTCATTCATTCAGATCTGCTACGACATTAGGCTAGTCACTGCTAGTAGCCATTGTGTTGTTATTGTTAGTTACTTCCTTCGTCCCAAATTGTAGATCATTTTGGTTTTCCTAGTTGCATAATTTTTGCTACGCGCCTAAATATAGTGCATCTCTCGATGCATACGAAGGGAGTACGTTAGTCTAAACTTTAGCCAGTACTTGCAAGGATAAGCGACTGGTTTGATTAATTTGATGTTATTTTAATTAATTTTATGATAAGGACATCATGAAGGATGATTCGTGTGGTTCAGTTTGCTAATCTGATGCCATATCTCTGAAATCAATTTATGCAGGGTGTTGATCTTTCTATGCCAGCTGACAGTGTGTTCTGATAAAAGCATGAAAGATGGTCAGTTGCTGAACAATATGCACGAAAGGATGCCAAAGTTGAAATCAAAGCTTACTGAACCATATAGTATCTACCACATAGCTTCGCTCTTGCAACCTTGTAAATCTAATTAGTATCGGTACATGCTCCTAGTTGCTCCAAGACACAAGCAAAGAAATGGAGGCTATTGTTGTTACTGCAGCAGAGGGTGCTGTGAAGACATTGCTGGGAAAGTTGGGATCTGTTCTTACCCAACAAAACCAACTTGTTGGTGGGATCAGAGGCGAGCTGCAATACATCAAGGATGAGCTTGAGAGCATGAATGCCTTCCTCCAGAGCCTTGCGACCACAAGCAGCCATGGTGTCCAAGTTAAGATATGGATGAAACAAGTCAGAGAGATGGCCTATGATACCGAGGATTGCGTCGATGAGTTCCACCATCACTTCGGTGGCTCTCGTGGTGATGGCATCAAAGGATTCTCGCATAGGATGAAGCATCTTGTGTCTGGTCTGAAGGCCCGCCGTCGAATTGTCATGCAAGTGCAAGAGCTTAAAATTCGTGCTCAAGATGTTAGTGAGAGGTATGCGAGGTATAGTGGTGCTAGTGCTGTCGTGGATGCCTCTGGCATGCAAGGCGCCACCACTTCAACTTCAAACTGTTTAGCACTTGATCCTAGACAAGCAATTGGCTTCATACAGGTTCTTGTGGGAATCGACAAACGGAGGGACAAGCTCCTCAGACATCTAATGGAAGACTATGGACAACAACTGAGGGTAATATCTATTTTTGGCTTTGGAGGGTTAGGCAAGACTACTCTAGCGAAGGCAATATATGATAGTTCACATTCAAAGAGTGGCCAATTCCAATGTCAAGCTTTTGTTACAGTTCCCAGAAATTTGATCTAAAGGCAATATTGAGAGACATCCTTGGGCAGCTCATTCCGCATGGTCCTAATCAGTATGTCAACTCAGATAGAAATCTCCAGGGTGAACAATTCAAAGGTTTTGAAGTATGGGATATGAAAAGACTTTGTGACAAACTGCGTTCGTTTCTGGATGACAAAAGGTACCTCATTGTGCTTGATGATATTTGGTCTGATTCAGTTTGGGATGATTTTAAGTTCTGTTTACCAAAGAATCGTTTTGGTAGTGTGATAATAGTTACTACAAGGATAAGAAGTGTGGCCAATTATTGTTCTCATCTCAAACATGATTGTAGTTATGAAATTGAACCCCTTGATCAGATAGAAGCGAAAGAACTGTTTTTCAGGAGATTATTTGGTCAAGTAGACGACTGCCCTCAAAACTTGGAGAAAGTTTCAGAAGACATTTTGAAGAAATGTGGTGGTATGCCTCTGGCCATCAATAGCATAGCAGGGATTTTGGCTTGTAGCCCAGTCAAGAGCTTGGAGGAATGGCAGAACTTACACAACTCTCTTGGCTCTGAGTTGGATAATGGCTCAACCATGGAGAAAGTAAAGCATATACTACTATTGAGTTATAGTGAATTGCCTTACCATTTGAAGACTTGCTTCTTGTATTTCAGTATCTACCCAGAGGACTACAAGATTAGAAGGAAAAATGTTGTCCAGCGGTGGGTAGCTGAAGGATTTATTTCTGAGAAGCGGGGGCTATCTGCAGAGCAGGTTGCTGAGAGCTACTTTGCTGAGTTTGTTAATCGGAGCATGATCCAACCTATTGATATCAGTGATAGTGGAAAAGTCAAGACTTGCAGGATTCACGATGTAATGTTGGAGGTCATTGTCAGGATGTCAGTTGAGCAGAACTTCATATCACTTTGGGGGGATCGATATGTAATGACTTCCCATGATAAGGTTCGACGGCTTTCCTTACATGGCAATGGTGCAAATCTGCCAATGAGCTTGGAATTGTCACATGTCCGATCACTAAGTTCCTTTGGAGATATGACCGGAGTTGTGCATTTCGGCAAGGCAAGATTTCTTAGAGTGTTGGATATGGAAACCTGTGAATTTCTAACAAACTGTCACCTTAAGCAGATTTGCGAATTGTTCAAACTTAAGTTCTTGAGTTTAAGGAGCGCACACAACATAAATAGGCTTCCAAGAAATATATGGAATCTGAAGAGCTTGCAAACTCTTGATTTAAGGGGGACATGTGTGGATACATAGCCTGGTAGTTTCATTGAACTTAAGCACTTGGTGCATTTTCGTTCAGGTTTAACCTACTTGCCACGTGGCTTTGGAAAAATGAAAAGCATACAGACTTTGGGGTTGATTGATATTTCAGACGACACATCCTGGAGCATACAAGAGATTGGATGTTTGATGCAGCTGAAGAAGCTCCGGATACGTTTACGCAAGGGTCTGAACAAAGAGAACTGGGAGTCTCTACTTGCAGTCATCGAGAAGCTGAGCAGGTGCCTCCGGTCACTCGCAATTGAAACAGATGGTAGAACCTTTTCTTTGCCACTTGATTTCTCATCCTCCCCACCCTTGCTCCTGCAAAGCCTCCTACTGTATGAAAGACTGGAAGCGTTGCCAAGCTGCATTGCATCGCTGGATAACCTCGTAAAATTAACTCTTGGTGGCACCAGATTGAAGGATGATGACATCCAAGTGCTCCAGAAACTCCCAAGACTGTTCTCTTTGAGGCTGGGGTTTGCATTTGGTACAGAGCACTTTGCTGTTGGATGCTCGGGGTTCCCGAGTCTTCAACTACTTGCGATTCAAGGTTGGGATGGTCCTCTTGAAATCACTTTGGAGGAAGGAGCCATGCAGAGGCTCCACAGGCTGGTTCTGGTGGTGTCATACCGTAGTGGTACGCTGAAGAGTGTTAAAGGGACGAAGTATCTCCGAAGTCTTCAAACGGTTGAAATAAGAGGTAAATCCATCGCACCTATGGAATCTCTGCTGCAAGAGCTCAGGGATGAAGCAAGCCATCTTCCTAACCATCCAATAGTAATTTTTAAGGTTGTCTGAAGCAGTGCATGAATCTGCCGAAGAAAATGCTTTTGTCCCAAGAATTTCTTCTGGCGTGATTTGTCTTAGTGTTTGATTCACACTGATTTTCTTGTCCTCTCGATCTTTGGACCAAGGATCCTTTTTCTTGTCCTCATCCTAAGCTGTGTGGATGTGTTTCTACTTTTCTGGTTTGTTACACCAGCAAAATACTACATGATTGTGTTGTTTTGGAGGTCCTTGCCAATCAGATACGCATCATGGCTTCATGATGCCGACAGCAGACGCACCTAAATCGAGGTTCAGTTGAGCAGTCCGTATAGGCCGGAATATTATTTTTTTTCTAAAGAAAGACTTATCAATTGAACAGGGCATTTATGCAGGTTTGATTGCTTTTTACCTTTTCCAGAAATTTGGATCGCCCTATGTTTAGTTTCTCCTTCAAAAAATGTTGGAAAAAAGAATCTTGTATGCATGAAATACTAAATGAAGTTTATTTATAAAATCTTTTCACAGATAAGTGCAACTTTGTGTGATGAATCTAATGAACATAATTAATTTAATGATTTACTCTCTCCGTCTCATAAAAAGTGCAATCCTAATTTTTGAAAAAAATCTCACAAAGAATGCAATCCTAGAAAATTGATCTAATTACCTTCCTAATTAAGTGGTCAGATCTGATTTGCATGACAAAACTTACTGTATTTGGCAAACAAATGAGGGTATTATAGTCTTTTCAATCCTCCACTGATCTGTCTAAAAAACTAAAATTACACTTTTTTATGGGACGGAGGGAGTACGTGACATAAGGCCCATACGCATATTTAGACATACTATTTTGGACAAAATAGTGGATAGACAGTTAAACTGTTGCACAATCGTGCATTGGTTCATGTGGTTCTCATTGTTGAAGCAAATGGATCGAACCTTTTAGTTTGTTCGGTAGATTCTATGCTATTTGTATGTCAGATTTGTTTTCAAAAAAAATATTATATATATTATACTCTGATTTGTACGACAGATTTATTCTAAGAGAAAAATACTATGCAAAAAATCAAAAAAAGTGAAACAGAACAAAGCCACCCTGAGTTTTCAATGGATTGAGTGGAGCAGTTCGCTCCACGGATCACCCACGCCCGCCATCGCCAGAGAACAAATCAAAGACAAATTTGGGCTTTGTTCGGTCAAAGATCGGAACCAGCAGCTGAGCAGCCACAACCACAAACAAGAGACAAGAAGCGGGACTATTCGCTACACAGTTGTAAGCTCGACTACAGATAGAGAACCACCTAACTGTTTTGACTGATTACGATTTACGAAGCAACATCACTCTTGATGGGGCTCTTTCCTGATCCAGCCACATAGTTGAACTTCAGCCGTCCGAATTTGACAGGAATTTTCTCCTTTTGAAACCAGCCTCCAATACAAGCATAGTTTTGACTAATAGAGTATACAATGTTGTTTAGCAATATGATGCTCAAAGCACAGTAAACGTCGAATCAGGTTTAAACAGAAAAAAAAGTACCTCATTGCTTCCCAAGTCCCGATTCATAACCATGCTAAACACGATGAGCAGCTGGATATGGCTGTGATCATTTGGACAACACCAGAGAGGAGACTTTGAGGAGTGCACTTCCGATATACATATGGGAGCATGATAAGCAGTCCTCTCATCAGCCCAACCATCTGCTCGTACTTCAGCTAGCCATGGCAACCTTCCTAGCCATCTTGCCAGTCCAATCACTGCTTGCCTGCACCTACATGCTCTTGCCCACCTGGTTATGTCATGAGCAACCCTGGGAATTGGAGCCAAGGCTGTACAGCTATAGCAGATATCACCTGTGCTGTTGAGCAAGCGCAACCAGCAGTCAGGTTCTTGCGACTTCCAGGCACCAACTTTTGGGGTAACTATCAACAGAACATAATCATGATATCCTTTGAGACATGCAAGAATATATGTAATGCTGATTGCACCTGTAAAGGTTTTCAGTACTACCAAGGACCAGGGTCATGCCGTCCAAAGGCTTTCCTTTTTAGCGGCAGGCGTACACGGAGTATGTAACATCATTCTATCTCAAGTTCCCCTTGAGTGTTAATTTCAGGTATCTCTGTTCCCCAAACTGAAGTGCTTATTTCAAGAGAGTACCATCCTGAGTGTGGACAAATGAGCAAACCGATGATGGAACCATCTCTTGATGGTAATAATGGGGAAGCAAAATTGATGTACATTTATGGGTTTGCAGGTGCATTTTTTGTCCTTGAAGTTCTGTTAACTGCATTTGCATGGTTCTTCGTTCTGAGATGGGAGTTGGGAGCATCAGAGACACAAGCACTGCAGGAAGGCTACAAGGTAATGGCAACTAATTTCAGAAGATACAGTTACAGCGAGTTGGTAAAGGCGGCAAGGAAGTTCAGAGATGAGCTTGGAAGAGGAGGCTCGGGGTTGTCTACAAGGGAATCTTGAATGACAGTTGAGCAGTGGCTGTTAAGATGATGGAAAATGTAAGGCACTGTGAGGAGGAGTTTCAAGCTGAGCTGCGCGTAATTAGGAGGATTAACCATATGAATCTAGTAAGAATATGGGGCTTCTGCTCAGAAAGCTCCAACAAGATGTTGGTCACCGAGTATATTGAGAATGGATCATTAGCCAACATCCTATTCAAAGACAACATTTTACTAGAGTGGAAGCAGAGGTTCAATATCGCGCTAGGTGTCACAACATTTTATTAGAGTGGAGGCAGAGGTTTAATATCGCATTGGGTGTCGCGAAGGGTTTGGCTTACCTTCACCATGAATGTCTCGAGTGGGTGATCCACTGTGATGTGAAACCAGAGAACATATTGTTGGACTAGAGTCTAGAACCTAAAATTGCTGACTTTGGCTTGGCAAAGCTTCTCAACAGAGCCACAGAGGTGCCTCCAACCACAATGTATCCCGAGTACGAGGAACCATAGGTTACATGGCTCCAGAGTGGATCAGCAGCCTGCAGATCACGGCAAAAGTTGATGTTTACAGTTATGGAGTTGTGCTTCTTGAGCTAGTTCTAGGATGGCAAGTTCTAGACCTGGCTGTAGATGCCGATGAGGAGGTGCATAAGGTGCTCAGGGAGCTGGTAGGCAGGCTAGCTCAGATGTTGGATAGAGAGCAATCATCTTCTATCAATAAGGTAGTGGATCACAGGCTGAGTGACCATTTCAACAACATGCAGGTGAGAACACTAATCAGATTGGCTGTCTCCTGCTTGGATGAAGAAACAAGCAAAAGGCCAACGATGGAATCTGTAGTGCAGACAATCCTTTTAGCTGATGAGTCTTGTAGTATGTGCTAGGGTGCAATGAATTGCCGACAGATGCAATGTTAAGCAGGACTTCACTGCATGACCTCTATATATGTATGCAATATGGAACTTTTGTTGTCCGGATGGAGTCATTTGCTTTGTAATAATTAGTGCTTATGTATGACATATATCTTGGTGTGTTGTGCATGTATGCTTATGCACTTCTATATTGAATATGAGAAAAGAAACCCCTACTTCTATTGATTTCTGAGGTTCTGCTTGCTGAGAACAATACGAATTGTTCTTCAGACAGTTTGAACTTTATATCACACTGACTATTTGGGAATGTTCATCTTCCCCAACTAGAATATTAATTCTATCTAAAATAACTAATTAGTTTCCAGGATAAGTGTTATTTCATATCTTATATAGGCTTTGTGCCCGCACTGCTTTCATTTTTTTTTGCTTGAAGATATGCCCCTTTTCTTTTCTTAAAAGCGTACCAGCACGTCATGGAATTCCGGCTTCTACAGAAGCAGAAAGTCAACACACAGCGTTGAACCTATAGCTGTCTAAATTTGATCAGGCACTGGAGCTAAGCTCTGGAAATATCTCTTTTGGAATCAGCCTCCTGTTCAAAGAACAACTTTAATTAACAACAGACACACAAGGCTATGTAGCAAAATAATTGCTAGGACACAAGACAATGCATAGATCAGATATTAACAGAATGACAAGGTACCTCATTGACTCCAGTCAACCATGTCAAACAATAAACATGAGCAGCAGCACCCTTCATGCCTAGGGCGGCCACCATATAGAGGAGGATTGGGAAGTGCAGCAGAAGCAGTCCCCTCATCAACCTAGCCATCTGTTCAGACTTCAGTCCTGACAAAGGGCATCCCACCTATTATCACTGCTTCCCCTCCTCTCGAGTGCAGCACCTTGTGACACTCTACTGCTGGGATCCTCACTCTTTATCTACAAGGACCAAACTGACCTCCTGCGCTCGCAGAAAGGCACCTGTATACAAAGTCAAATATAGAACACTGTGAGCTATGATCACAAATAGATTATAATGCAAGTTATACTTAGACAATAGGTCATTGGCCATTTCACGCATCATCTAGAATTATGCCATTTGAAGAGCAATGGGATGTACCATGCAAATTGCCAATGAAACACATCTACTAAATGATTGATTGCAGAAAAACACTGAGCATAAGTTCGGCCTCCCTGTTGCAGAGAAAAGGGAGTCATGTCCAGTATAATCTGCTAGAACAAAACATTGAACTGAAAATATGTAGGAGTAGATGTTTAATACCAAAACAGCCATGACGCTGGAAGCAAGATACCATCTTATTGAATGAAAATGTGCAAGTCACATTTGTTCTACATGTATAATCTTTAAGAATTCTGTGGGGTGCACAAGTTGCAATCTGAAACTGGGGGTAGATATATCAATGTACACAGACTGAAAATTATCCGTAGTAATTAGAATAGCATTACATTGAGTATCTAACTATCTATAATCAAAACTGTTTACTAAAATGAACCAGTGCAAAGATGCGGTAGCCACAATAAAAAAGCAGACGTCTTAATGGCTCATGAGTCATACTAACAGTCACATGATCTTTCAAACTAACTAAAAAGAAAAAAGAAATGGCAATAAGACACCAGTATGCACACATCGGTAAGGTCAAGCACAGTGTACAAAATTGCCACCAGTTTCCTGAACTGATTTTAAACTAAATCTTACCGGTTGTATGATGTGGCTTCCACAGAGAAATGACAATGAGTGTCTAATGACAGTTGACAGGGCAATGAAACACCATTCAAGTAGAAAGACATGTGCTGGAATCTAAAGTTAAGCACCCCATTATTTCACAGTGTGACGTCTCCATGTTCCGTAGCTCATTTTCAAGGACTTATGACCATCTTTCTTTATCTGGTATCCTGGTTGCCAATGGTAAGCCATTACCATTTCTGAACAGCACTTTCTGCCAATTTTGAATATACCAATTCAGCCATTCTTGACCTCCATCCACTGCAATTTGCTGACCCTGACCCTTCTCTGCAGATAAACTGATACGGTGAGCTGGTGATACGCAGGCATTGTTTCGCCAGTTCCATATGGAGACTGGAGAGTAGCTATTGATAATAAAAGGACATCTGAAGTGAAAAAAAAGGTGAAGTGAACAACTGCTCAGCAGGACCACCTAACAGCCGCCGCTCTATTGCCGAGTCGCAGCGCAATCGGTCCAACTATTCCGGCAAACACCACACCGGAATCCCCTTCCGGCAAGCACCACATCGACCGAATCACCGAACGCGGCAATTGCCTCCACATTTTGGGATTCTTCAATTCCCTCACTACGTTCCTGTTATCTCTGCATATGTTGGCCAGAACCTGGACGTCCTCCTCTTCTTGCTCGCAGCTCTGCTCCTCCAGGCTTGCACATCTTCCAATGGAGGCAGGAACCCGAATAATCGGAGCCGGGAAATGCGCAGCTGGGGGTCGGCGTGGCGGCGGGTAGGCCGGCCGTGGTTGTGCGGCGGAGTTGATCTTGCGCGGAGAAGCGGCGGGGACTGGAAAACCGCGGTGCGGCCACGCATTGCGACGGCAAGGACGCCGCTGGCTGCGGGTTTGCCCGCAGGCGGTGGGTCGGCGGCGGCCGCGGATTGCCTGTGGGAGAGGCCCACCGGAGCCAGCTGGCGGCCGGGCGGCCGCCGAGGGATGGGGCAGGGTGGGGGCGGTTAGGGGTGGGAGGTGGTCAGGGTGGGGTGGGCGGCGGTGGTGTTGCGCCGGCGAGGGGGGATGGGCCGGATGGCTGATGTGGGTGGGGAACAAAGGCGGTGGTGGGCCCGACGCGGGGGTGGGTGCTGAGCTGGCATACGCCGATGCCCGTTTTCTCGGCTAGTACTCGTATTGATACCGTCAACCGACGTTGATACGGTGGTATAAATCCAAGGGGTACGGACGCCTCCTTCCCTCCCTTCCGTTTGCTTTTGCGTCAGATTTCCGCGATTCGGCGAGTCCGCGATTTCGGCGAAGGGCAACGGTTCGCGCGCTCCGTCTCCTTTTCCTGTTCCGTTCCGCCGCCTTTCGTTTTTGTCCTCGTTAGTCTTCGTTTAGTTCTAGTTAATCTTATAGTTAGTTTCCGTTTAGTTTCCTTCATCTTTTCCTGCTAGTTCTATAATAATCTCCTGCTGGTTGGCGTTTCCGTTCGCTTCCATCTAGCTTTTTCGCATCTGTTATTTTTTTCTCATCTACTAGTTTACATTGCAAAATAATCTTCTATTATTATATCATCTAGTAGATCTAATTATCACCTTGCGTTGATTAAATTGGTCATCTAGTTTTTTTTACTTTGCGTTATTTATCTCGTCTATTACTTGTTAATTTCCGCCACCTGTTAATTTTCTTATCTATCTAGCTTACATTGCAACTTAATCCCAGTTCAACTTCCATTCTCGTGTCTATTCTACGTTTCCGTTCATTTCCTTTTCGTAGTTGCTTTGTTTTTTTCCTGTTTCCCTGCACGCGTGCGTTTTGCCAGTGATGGCCGCCGCTTGCACGCTGACCCTCGCGGTTGCTCTGCCGCCGTTGCTCCCAACCCCGTGTCTTGTTGTTTCTGTTGCAGGTTGTGCGAGTGAGCGATGGGTTTGTTGGGCCGGCAACAAAAAACCCGGTCGCGCGTCGGCGAGCGAGAGCTGGATCAAAGATAAGCAACCACTCGTCCGCACCACCACTCCGCCGGCGAGCGTTCCGGGTCGCGCCTCCCTGAGCAAGGACTGGACAAAGGACAAGGCACAGCGGAAGGAGGAGACGAAGACGAGCGTTGAGGAGCGTCCTGAGCGTGTGGGACGATCGTCGTGGAGGGAGGAGGTCGCCAAGGCCAAGAAGAGGGCCTCGAGCCGAGCACTGTCGGTGGAGGTTGATCGGAGCGAGAAGAAGGCCAAGCCCGAGGAGGAGAAAGCTGCAACAGAACCAGTGGCGGTGGTGTACTACGCTGGGCCGGCGTTCCTCAAGTCGCCGGATCCAAGCGAGCTGCCTATCCCAAGGTTCTTGAAGCTGAAGACACCCAAGGCAGCCGGTGACAACAACTGAAGAGCAGAGTCGTCGTTCATGAGACAAAAATGACGACGATAACAGTCGGAGAGAGCTGTTAGTCCTTAGTTTGCTTGGTTTCATAGTACTCCCAATTTTACGCTTTATGAAGTTTTATGATAGAGATAAAGGAGGAGTACTACTACTATGCTTATGTAGAAGCTAAACGATCGATTAATAGAGAAGTCATCGCTCTTTGTCAGTTGTGCATGTATGTCTGTGGTTTCCATTCCTTTCTGTTATTCTTGTCACTAATCACCAGTAGTAGTCCAAACGCGTAGTTTTCGCCTGCAGCAATGTGCCACCGATGGCGCACACACACGGCGATGCAGAGCACGCGGCGGTCTTCATGATCTTGCCTCCATCAGCTAACATGCTCGGCATTGCGCCGCGGCAGTTGAAGGGAGCACGAGCGCCTCGTGCTCCGTGGGGAGGGAGGACCAAGCGGGGACGGTCGACAACCACCTCCGTGCGTGTGCCCGCCACCCGCCGGTGGTCGATGCGTGCGTTCGGAGAGGGCGACGTCGACGGAGGAGACCGCCCTTACGTCGAGTACGGAGGCGCGCGCCCCGACCAATGCAGGATGGGTCGAGCGCGTGTCGCGCCCGCGCTCAATGTGTTCGACGGATTGCCTCGGCGAGCCTGCCTCGCCACCTCGTCGCTTCCCCTCCTCCTGGGCCCTGCTGCGCCGCGCGTGGGGGACAATGACCGGGTTCGTGGGCACGCCGCGATGGTAGGAAGGGCGCGGTTGCCGGTGGCTCATCAACCCGAGGTGGCAGGCGGAGCTCAGTTGGCCGGCGTGTGGAAGTCCCCAACGTTCGTCCAATCATCCTACCTGGTATGTGTTTGCTGGCTCGGATGGGCGAGTGTTGGACTGTTGGTAATTATATGAGCTATTTGAGAAAACTTTACATCACAAAATTAAGAGAAACAAGAGGAAACTTCATATTTCTTTGCTTTCATTTTTCATCTTTAGAGTTTGTGCAGTTTTCATCAGGTCATGCCCTCATTTTTGTTATGCAAGCAGTTTGTTGTAAAGTATAAAAGCGTGTAATTAGTTCTCTGGTGGTTGCAACAGCATACATCATACTTGTACAGTTGCAGTGCAATTTAAATGTTCTGACATACACAATGTTGGTTTGAGAAACAAGCATATCTCTGATGGTTGATTAAAAAATGGTGATTTTGTTAATTACACTAGGTAACAACTTCAGAAGATAACAAAGGGTATACATACATTGAATCCTGTCAACTTTTTTCTTCATTATGCTGTATTTATTTGTCAAGAAATAATTGTCAAGATAATTGGCCATTCCTGTCTGAAGTTGATTGTGATCTGATTTGCTGAATTATTGCACAGTTTCATTCATTATGAGAACGACATACAACTTCAGCTAGCACTTTACTACCTAATCTGCAAGGAACTGTAAGTTCAATTTCTTCATAATCCATACTTGCATAAATAGTAGGAAACATTTGATCTTGTGGTGCTCCATTTGTGCTCTTGCTAGATACATATCGGCAAATCACGATGAATATCTCCATTATTGACAATGGACATAAAGTTATTCTATTTCTTGACCTTCTGTACTTATTGATCGTCTGATCCTATGGAAATTTATTCTTAAGTTATATGCAATAACAAGAGAAATTGTAGCAATCAATGTAGTAGGAAAAAGACCAAGAGCAGATAGTTGGAGAAATTGTAGTACAAGAGGTTTCTTTCTCGCAAGCTAGATCTGTGATGCATAAAACACCAAGATATATGTGGCCAATACTTGTTAGCACAAAGCAAACGACTCAAGCCAGACAAACAGAAGTCTAATACTGCATACATATCTAAAGCTATGCATAGAACATCAGCCTAGCACATACTACAAGACTCATCAGCTAAAAGGAGCGTCTGCACTACAGATTCCATTGTTGGCCTTTTGCTTCTTTCTTCATCCAAACAGGAGACAGCCAATTTGATCAGTGTTCTCACCTGCGTATCATTGAAATGGCCACTCAGCTTGCAATCCACTACCTCATTGATAGAAGATGATTGCTCTCTGTCCAACATCTGAGCAAGCATGCCTACAAGCTCCCTGAGTACCCTACGCACCTCTTTATTGGCTTCTACAACCAGGTCCAGAACCTGTCGCCCCAGAACTAGCTCAAGAAGCACAACTCCATAACTGTAAACATCAACCTTTGCCGTGATCTGCAGGCTGTTGATCCACTCTGGAGCCATGTAACCTACGGTTCCTGACCCGTGATACATTCTGATTGGAGCCACCTCTGTTAAAAAGCTTTGCCAAGCCAAAGTCGGCAATTTTAGGTTCTAGATTCTGGTCTAACAGGATGTTCTCCGGTTTCACGTCGCAGTGGATTACCCACTCGAGGAATTCATGGTGAAGGTAAGCCAAACCCTTTGCGACACCTAGAGCGTTATTGAACCTCTGCTTCCACTCTAGTAAAATGTCGTCTTTGAATAGGATGTTGGCCAATGATCCATTCTCAGTATACTCGGTGACCAACATCTTGTTGGAGCTTTCTGAGCAAAAGCCCCATATTCTCACTAGAGTCATATGGTTAATCCTTCCAATTACGCGCAGCTCAGCTTGAAACTCCTCTTCACAGTGCCTTGTATTTTCAAGCATCTTATCAGCCACAGCTCGACCGTCATCCAAGATTCCCTTGTACACAATTCCTGAGCCTCCTCTTCCTAGCTCATCTTTGAACTTTCTGGTCACCTTATTCAACTCTTTATAACTATATCTTTTGAAATTACTTGCCATCACCTTGTATCCTTCCTCAACTGCTTGTATTTCAGATGCTCCCAGCTCCCATCTCAAAATGAAGTACCATGCAAAAGTAATGAAGAAAACTTCAAAAACAAAAATTGCACCTGCAAACCCGTAGAAGTAAAGCCATTTGGCTTCCCCTTGGCTTGCCTTGTGAACATATGGAAATAGTTCCATCGGCATTTCACTCATCTGTCTACAATCTGGACGGTACTCTCTTGAAGCAAGCACGCCAACCTATGGAATTAAGATGCCTGAAATATTAACACTCACGGGAAGCTTGAGATACATGGTGCGGAATGGCTTTTTAGGCGATGTAGCCGCCTTCCCATTGAAAAGGGAAGACTTTGTATAGCACAACCCTATCCCTTGCTGGTACTGAAAGCCTTTGCAGGTGCAATCGCTCCTGCATATGTTCTTGCAGCCCTGCAAGGATACCTGGTCAACATGCTGCTGATCGGATCCCCAAAAGTCGGTGCCTGGAAGTCGCAAGAACTTGACAGGCTGCTCTTGCTCAACAGTACAGGTAATGTCCACTACTGGCCTACAACCTTGGCTCCAATTCCCAGGGTTGCTCATCACATAACCAGGTGGGCAAGAGCATGTAGGTGCAGGCAAGTAGCGGCAGATCCCATTTGGACCACACAAGCCATGAATATTGCAGGGCTGAGACATTGCATTCCAGGAAACCGACCATCTCCCATTTGAACTGTCCAAGCTGTAGATCCGGAGATTGCCATCAGGGTCCAGAGTAAGCCTTCTTTTGATCCCAAGACCCTGATCAGAGGCAACAAGTGCTTGCTGGTTGGCGAAATCACTTGAAAAGAAGTTTCCGGTATCATCTAGACCCCCGAACCTTGTACTGTTATACCTGTTCCTGTTATTCTGATACTCCCCATTGTCAGGGTCTGGCCAATATATTTCATGAAAATCGACAACGTCATATATAAGGGACAATATCGATGAGTCTGTGAAATGAAATATGTAGTGACCTGGGACATGCAGTCCTGTGGTGGAGACCAGCTTCGTAGATGCTGTTATGCGCTGGGTGGGGAGCAGGGTGTTTGTCGGTGAATCGAAGCTCTGCCACACAACAATGTCGTTGGAGTTCTTCATGACAAGGTTCCCAGTATCCAGGAGTTGAGCATATTGCACGCCTGCTGAGGCGCCGCCTTCGGCCTGCCACACCTCCACACCGTTGTAGTCCGTGAGAATCAACGCACCACCCTTCTGCAGGGTGACTGCTGCCCTCCTGGCGTGCACGGGGCGGTCGCGGTTGGCAGTCCAGACAATAGTCTTATTTGCTGAATTGGTGTACCATATGGAGAAGGTGAAGGCGTTGGTGTAGATGCTGTACAAACCGCAGGTGTGCCGTCCCGCGAGGACGTCGGCTTGACCCTTGTCGACAGAGAGTGAGGATCCCAGCAGTAGAGTGTCTCGAGGTGAAGCACTCGAGACGAGGGGAAGCAGTGGTAATAGGACTGGCAGGATCATGGAGAAGGTTGCCATGGCTGAGCTGAACAGCAGAACAGAGTGTTGGGCTGATGAAGGGGGCTGCTTCTCAAGCTCTCATATGTGATATGTCCAAGTTAAAGTTCTCAGTTCCCCACTGTATATAATCTGGTGGCGTCCCATCTCCCTAGGCCTGAAGGGTAAGCGTTCAGGATGTTCACAGCCATATCCAGCTGCTCATGTTTAATATGGTTGACTGGAGTCAATGAGGTGGCTTGCCTTTCTGTTAACATCTGATTTATGCATCATCTTGTGTCTTAACCTTTATATCACTTCATAACCCTGTCTATCTGTTGTTAATTAAAACAGGAGGCTGATTCAAAATGGAAATATTTCAGGGGCTTAGCTGCTGTTCCGGGTCAAATATAGACAGATATTCATGGAAACCTGACACAAATTGATGTGAGTTTTCCAAGCGAATTGTTTTTTAATTTAAAGTCACTGCAATCTTGGTCAAGAAACATCTGGCCACATGGATGGCATCTACTGATCTACCTACCAATACGCTGCCTACAAGGAGCATCATTAGTCATGGAATCTGGCTTGTACAGAAGCACGAAGTCAACACGTGGTGTGGAACCTGTAGCTGTCTAAAATTGACCATGCAGGCAGGCACAACCTACGTTGCACCGATACGGGATACGGATACGTTGATACCGATACGGCGATACAGCATTTTCCAAAAATAAGGATACGCCGATACGGCAAGTACATATAATGTTGTATAATAATTATTACTAATATGCATAAATATAATATATATTTAATAGCAAAGAAAATAGCTAAAACTAGTAGTGCTCAATATCCCAAACTAGTACTGCTCAGTATACGAAACGGTGATTGTCGACGTGGCCGCATCCCCTCCGCGTCTGCCCAGTAGAGCGTATAACCAACCACTCGTTATCTCATCCCACCGTTTCTTCTCTTCTTCCACCAGGAGACAGAGGACATCTGCCTCCCTGCCGCACAGCACCTCGTGGAGCTTGTCGTGGCTCGGCTCCTCCCCAGTCTGCTTTCGCTTCTTGCTGCTCCTGCTCCGCTCGGCCTCCCTGCGCCCTTCTTCTCTCTCCCCCATTGATGGTGCTAGCCTATTCCTCTCTCTAGCAGCGCCAACTACGAGCTCATGCCAAGCTTCGATGGTGTACCCCCACCGCCGCGCCGCGCAAGGCTTAACCACGCAGCCACCCCCATCCATGGCGCCTCGTGTCAAGCCTGCTCCTCTTTCGGATGGGCGTGGGAGCTGCTCCGCGCCCGCGCCGCTGCTTGACGCACGCGCCGCTTGACGTGCAGTCGCGCGGAGGAGCAGGCCACCGCTCCCGTGATGACGAACTGCAGTTTGCATGCTACACGGGCAAGCCTTCTTGGCAACCAAATCGAGTTGTAAGTCGATGGATCGATCTGCGCCCCTACCGTAATAGAGCTGCTCGCCTGTGGTTCTTGACCCCTCTCGCTACACCGATACTTCCTAGATACGTATCGGAAGTGCATTGAGAAGTATCGAGATTGATCTATTTTTTCTTTTTCTTCGATACTTCCCGATACCGTATCGGAGGCGTATCGGGAAGTATCGGTATCGGATACGTATCGCGATACTGGTACGGCAGTTGGGCAACGTATCGCGTAACGTCGGGCACAACAGCTACCAGCTGAGCCCTGGAAGTTTCTCCTTTTTGAATCAGCCTCCAAGGTTAGTACGTAGCAATGTAATGGCTAGGACACAAGATAATGCATAATAAATCAGATGTTACAGAAAGATGAAGTCCCTTATTGACTCCAGTCAACCATGTTAAACATGAGTAGCTAGCAGTTGGATATGGCTGTGAACATCCTGAAAACACGCCCTTCATGCTTGAGAAGTGCAGCCTGAACATATGAGACCTCCAGGAGCGGTCACCTCATCAGTCCACCCATCTGCTCAGACTTCAGCCATATCAAAGGGCCTCACTGTTTCTCAAAAAAAGGAAAGAAAAAGGACCTCCAGTCTGTTATCACAGATGCTCAGCAGCCCTTCTGCCGATTTTGAAGAATATCTGTTATTGATCTTCAAATGCAATCTGCCTGACCCTTGCCTGCAGATAAACTGATATGGCTACAGAGCCACACTGTCATGGTTTCCAGTCTGCCAGTTCCTTTTTTTTTGATACTTGGTAATTATATTATCATCAAAGACAGTTTACAAGAATGGTATTGAGATCATCCCAAGGTAGGGTTGCCATAGCCAACCGAATTGGACATTGGTCGACATGAGAAGAATTGATACATGTGAAAAGAGGAATTCGTACTTCTCCTAGCAAATTTTGCTAGAGTATATGCATTCTTGTTTTGTTGTCTTGGAATCTTGGAACAAGTGTAGACTGTGTTGGAGTTGTTGGCTATGAACATGTGTAGTCAGCCAGTTCCTTAAGGCGAGGTGTGAAGGTAAATTCAACAATTGCCAGACCAGCATGGCCACCTTATACCGCAGCCACAGCGCAACGCAATCGGCCCAACTCTTCCAGCAAACACCACTGGGAAGAATCCTCTCCTGGCAGGCACCACGTCGCCTAAACGCGACCCATTGCATCCAAGTTTTTTGGGCATTTGGATTCTCTCTGTCTCATTTCTGCATATATGTTTGCCAGATTTTAGCGTCAGGATGGAGTACCAGTGGAAAATCTCTTCAGCAGGACAGTACACAGTTACAATCGGCTTATGAAGCCTTTTTCATAGAATCGACTTCTTTTGAATCTTGGAGATTCATTTGGAACACTTGGGCTCCAAAAAAATATTGATTATTTCTATGGTTGGCTGTTCATAATAGACGCCAGACACCAAATCAGCAAGCCTGAAGAGGTTTACCACACCCAAAAAGATGACGTCCTTGTAACCAGCCGGAAAATATACCATCAAGATGAGCACATAGTGGAATTGTACTAATCTGTCTACCTGCATAATCAGATTTCCAGCCCCTGGAGTTGGTTAGAGATATGATAAATGATTGGTAGAATTTGTGCGGTTGCCACTTGCCAGCTTCCTTAGTCACATGGGAGGTGTTGCTGCACAACTGCTAGATCATCCAAAAAGCATTGAATCGGTGCAACATTATTCTTATAAAAAATGTTAGTTTTGAGCCCCGAAGCTTTCACCAAACAGCTGTCATATACCCAAGATTAATTCCAAATCAGAAGCCATCTACACCATCTACATAGAGAGAAACGAGGGGGTGAAGTGGAAGGTGAGATGAAGGTTGCAGCAAACCCTCATCATCACCTCCTGAATTAGGCAATTTTATAAACATCCATAATGATCACAAATAGCCTAGGTGACAAGGGATCACCTTGTCTAAGCCCAAGCTGATGATGAACTTCCTTCCCTAGAATATCATTGAGTAAAATTTGAGTGGATGGAGAGACAAGTAGACAACAAATCACCCTCCTCTGGAAGCCAGGGGAGAGGCTCACCCAAGACGAGTTGAGTCTAGTACGTTCAACGAGCCGGCCCCTCCCGACGCGGTCGCTGAACTCGTACTGGGCTCTGCATCTTGCCCACCCAAGCCGCCAAGGAGGACTCGTCAGGGCCAGGTCGCGACCCCATCAAAGCGGACAAGGATTCAGCCCGACGACGACGTCGACCTCGAAGCTGCCAAGGCCAACACCGCAGCCTTCCTGGCTAGCGTCCGCCAAGCGCTGCAGGTAACCCTGCCGACGGCGCCATCCCCTTCCTCCGCCTCGGCGACTCGCCGACTCACATGAGTACCATGAACTCCAGTGTGCGCGCCTCCAAGAAGGGCAAGGTGCTGCTCATGCGCAAGCTGGGCACGCGTTCTACTGAGGCCCCAGAGGTTGCGGGCAACGCAGCCGCCGTTGCCGATGAGAGCCTCGCCGAGGTTTTCACTGGACCGGTCGGCAAGGAGTACTTCGCCGCTTTTCGTGACCTTTTCCCAGCGGCACGTGCTCTCTCTGACGCAGACCTCATGGCTGTGGCCAGGCAGGTCAACAACACCGGCTTTGTGTGTTGAGTCTAGTGGTTGTCCCTATAAGGGTTTAGGTTGTCTTTTTGCCGTACAATCCCCTAGAGTTGTAACCCCGTGTCACGGGTAGAGGGAGGAGGGAGATTGGTGGGAGGAATATGGTGAAGATTGTAATCAAATGAAGTGGCCGGACGCGGCCCTGGACCTCGGCGGCCCGACGGAGTAATGGTGCTCACGGCGGACAGATGAGGCAGGGCGTAGGAGGCCAAGTACATATCAATCTAAGCCTAACCTCTTTCTCATCTAATCCTTGGCTTATATGACACCTGAGGCTAACCAACTTCCTAAGCAAGTATTTTCCCTACCAAATCTTATCTCTAACTTAACAAACCAAATTCTATCCTAATCTTAGCCGCCTAGGCCTCCTTGTTCCTTGCCGCGCCGACCATAGGTGCGGCTGTACATGACATCTCTCCCCTCCTTCTGAAGCAGCTCGTCCTCGAGCTGAAATGCGGGGAACTGCTCACGAAACTCCTCCAAGGCCACCCATGCCGTCTCTGCTGCCGGTGCTCCAACCCATCAAACCAGCAGCTCACGCTTTCCTTTTGCAATGCAGCTGTCCAACACCTTCTCAAGCTGCACCACCACTCGGCCATGCTCAATAGGAGGCAATTCAGGCGTATGCACAGGTGGAACACCATGGAATGGCTTGAGCAGCCCCACATGAAACACATCGTGAATACGTGCGCGCGCCGGCTAGAGCAGCCTGTAAGCGACATCACCCACGCGTTCCACCACTTGATATGGCCCGAAGAACTTAGGCCCCAGCTTCCCACGGCCGTGTACCTGAAGAGAGGCGACCGACCGGTGCATCAGACGAAGCCAGACCCACTGCCCCGGTGACAACTCCACTGGGCGATGCTTGCTGTCATAGATGGCCTTGTAGTGTTGCTGTGCCTGCTCCAGACGATCTTTGACCTCCACCAAGAATGCATCCCTGTCTTGCATAGCCCTGTCCACTACCGACAACCGAGCGTCCCCCTGCTCATAGGATCAAATAGACGGAGGTGGCCGACCTTATACCACCTCGAACGGCGACGGTTTGAGGGACTGCTGGTAGGAAGAGTTGTAGCAAAACTCCGCCCACGGCAGCCATTCCAGCCAATTGTGCGGCCAATCCCTGTCAAGCAGTGTAGGTACATGGAAATAATCTTGTTGGTAGCTTCAGACTGACCATCATATTGGGGATGAAACACTGAGGTGAACTGGAGCTTCACGCCGGCCAAACGGAAGAACTCGTACCAGAAAGAGCTGGTGAACACCGGATCCCTATTGCTGACAATGGAAGAAGGGATGCCATGGAGCCTCACAATTTCCCCGAAGAACACCCGCTCCACGGAGGTTGCTGTATATGGATGACTCAACGGGATGAAGTGCGCTGACTTGGAGAAACGGTCCACCACTGTAAAAATCACCGACTTGCCGTTCACCTTAGGTAGGGCCTCGACAAAGTCCATGGCCACATCCGCCTAGACGGTGGTCGGAACTTCCAGCGGTTGAAGAAGACCGCCCGGCTGCAGATGCTCGCTCTTGTTGCGTTGACACACCGAACACGCCCGCACGAAGTCCTGGATGGCCACCCGGTCATTGGGCGTATGGAAATCAGCCCTCGGACGATGGAGCGTCTTGTGCACGCCCTCATGGTCGGCGCCATGGGCTAGCTCCAGGATCGCTTGCCGGCTCGCAGAGGTGGGCGTGATGTACACACGGCCGTTGAAGAGGACGAGGCCGCCGACGACAGACCAAGGCGTCGGCTTGGTGCCGTCCTGAATTGCATCGCGGAGCTGGGACAGCGTGTCGTCGCTGTTGATTTCTTGGCGTAGATCATCGAAGAGCGTGAACTGGGGTGCCGAGAGAGCCATCGCTTTGGCGGCGTGCTCGTCGTGACGGGACAAGGCGTCCGCGACGACATTCAGTGCGCCAGGCTTGTACTCCACCACGAAGTCGAATCCCAGCAACTTGCTCGCCCACTGGTGCTGCGGAATTGTCGTCAGGCGCTGATCGAGAAGGAAACACAAGCTCCTGTGGTCGGTTCGTGTGGGGACCGCCCTATAGGGGTGGGCCTGAATGCCTTTATGTATCATTCCCTGGATCATTAGATGATACGAGCACTTGCACAAGAAGTATCACAATAGTACTTCGTTTATTTATTATGATATTTTACATAAGGTTGAAAAGAGAAAACACACTCTACACAAGTGGGGCCATAGCCTCAACCTTATTCTAGCAGCGGCGTACTACGTAGCGGACTCACACCTCAGGCATCTTGACTTTCTAGCTCGGACCCTGAGGGTCTTCTTCGTCATAAGCTTCTGGTTCTTTGTCTGGTAGAAGGGATAATGGAAGCAAGGGTGAGTACCGGGTAGGGTACTCAACAAATTCCACAGCGAACAAGACCAAAACGGAGGGGATTTAGCCACTAGTGGGCCTAAGCACACATCCAGGGTACTGAATGTAAAGTACGGAATTTAAGTGCGAAAGAGAGAAGTATGTAATGCAGCATTATAAAGTAGTTTTGGTCCTGGAGGGCATTCACTTCCCTACCAGTCCCCTGATTATGAAGAGTCTATCCGGGATTCCGTCAGGGACATTCCCGATCCAGCCTTAAGCCATGCTCGGGCTCCATTCAAGGACAACCCGTCTCACGATCAAGTTTACCTTAACCAAAAGCATCTCTAGTTTCCTAAGGTGTATTCTAATCAATGGGAGCTTTTACCAAGAGGGCTCATAACCGCTAGACTCGGCTATTCGAATAGATTCATAACTCTGTCCAGAGGGGTACGCTTTACTCGCACGGTCGATCAGCCCATACCCTGTACGAGGGCGGTACTGACTTACGAAACTCGTACCCGCCGGTGTCTATTCATGGACTACATTATCGTCCAATCCTAGACTACATTCCCTAGCTCCACCCACGTCTATACTGGGGTCTAAACAGGGGTCATTCCACCACCATCCGCTACGCGGATCCAGTTTTCCCGAGAAAAAGATGCATCAATAAAATGTGGCATTCAATACCACCGCGTCCCCTGACACCGAAACATACCCGATGACCTGTGCCGACCAGACCTGGGACTATACGAAGGTCCTGCTCCAGCATATCCGTTGCCCTCCATGGCCCCTTGGGGTGGTTTACTAGGTGCAGTAGTGGGGTGTGGATCAAGTCCTCACATGAATAGGCATTCCCGAAGGTTATGCCTTTTTGGCCCGTGCGGCCGTACATAACACTAGAAAGACTTTCCCATGAATCGGACCTTATACGACTGGAGTAAGCATGGGCAATATCCTCTACCGAGGTTGCCCCATACTCCCATGTCCATCCTTAGAGGTTCTATTATTTTAGTCCAAATCATGCAACTACCATATTCTACTTCTAAGCATTTGAAAAGTAGATACAAAATGTAGAATTCAGTAGTATTTAAGTGGGAAAGCATGAAATAAAGGTGAGAAGTTATCTAGATGGTAGAAGTCAAGGAATGCTGTGGAACTTGCCTTCTTCGAAGTCTTGGTCGTTGAGGGCTTCTTCCTCGTAATCCGGGTCGTCAATCGGATTCTCGAAATACGTATCGTCTTCTATAAAGTGTAGTTATGCAAAAAATTGTAAATCAAGCAATTCAAGCATAACAATTCATCAAACATGGGTTAAAAGATAATGGATGGGGTTCCTAGGGTTTTGGGATCGATACGGAGGAAAACTCTAATTTCCGGTACATGAAATAAAGACCTGGTAAATAGGAAAAGATGTCGGAAATTATTCTAGGAGCTAGACATGTGAGATTTAGGTGCAAATGACATGAATAAGCTCTAAATAAACTCTAATATTTATGGTGAATTTTTGGGAATTTTTAAGATGGCTAACTAAACTTGTGTGTGCATTTGGCCGGGTGTACCTAGCAAAAAGAAGGGAAGAGAGAGACTGATGCGTGGGCCAGGGGCTGACGCGGCGCGGGGCCGACACAGGTGCACATGTGGCGTGCATGTGGCGCACACGTGGTGGACCAGCGCCTGCGCGGTTGACTGGTTGCTGGCGTGGTCGGAATGTGAGTGAGGTGCACGTGGACAGGGTGCAGGGAAAAAGGAAGGGGGAGACGGCGCCGCCCGGTTTGGTCACCGGACCCCCGCGGAACAGGGGCGGTCTCGCCGGAATTGGGGATTCCGGCGGCTGCAGCTCACCGGCGGGGATGGAAACTCGTCGTGGGGGTGCAGCAAGGCAGGGCGGAGCCGGGGGGTGGGACGTGTGGTCGACGGAGGTGACCGGCGGCAGCGTAGCGGCTCGCCGGAGTTCGGCAGAGGCGCGGCCGTGGACAGAAACCTGCCAAGAGGGGCTCTTGTGCCTAAACAAGTTTGCATGTGTGCGTGTGTGCACCTAGTGAGCACGACGGCGCGCTCGGGCAGCACAACAGCTCGCCGGAGTTGTGCCGGCGGCGTGCGCAAGCCCGGCGGAGGTGCGGTGGCGGTGTGGGCGGCCGTGGATGCTACAGCTAGGGAAAGGAGGCTATCCGGGCAGCATAACGGTGCTCACCGTTGTTGTGAAGCGGCAGAGAATCGCCAGAGGTGAGTGGAGCGGTGGTTGGGCTCGTCGGCGGAGCAGGGCTTCGCCGGGAGGGTGCTGGAAGTGGAGGAGGTGGCGGTGTGGGTTGTGGAGGTGCTGTGTGGAGTGGTGAAGAGCTCGGGGAGCCCTGGGGTGCTATTTATAGGCCGGGGAGGGAAGCTTGGCTGAGGTGCGGCGGCGGCCATGGCGTTGTCATCCGGCACTTCGGCAGATAAGGCCGCGGAGTGGGGGAAGAGGCAGGGATAAGGACGGAGCGAGTGCGGGTGGTGCAGGCACCTTTCGCACGCGTGTCAGGCGGCCTGGCGTTGCTGCAGGGGAAGAGATCGAGCGCAGTGGCCTGCGGCGGAGCTCTGGGCGCGGCGCAGCGCTGCGCCTTGGCGCGCGTGCTGTACGGCTGGGATGGCAAGCGGATGAGGGTAAGCGGCCAGGGCATGCTGCGGCGGTGCGGGTGGTTGTGGCGCTCGCGCAAGTGGGGTGGCGGAGGGCGTAGAGGAGCGGCGCGCGTGTAGTATGCCAGCGGTGTCGCTCTGCCTCGGCGCAGTGAAGTCAGAGATGGCGGCGCGGGGTGGAAAAGCAATGCGCTTTTCTGTCTTGGGGTTGATGGAGCAGGCGGCATGGGCGGCCTGGCACGCGTGCTCGCGTGCAGCAGGAGGCGGCAAGGAGGGCATGGAGTACGGCGGCGAGCGCGGCGGGAGAGAAAAAGGTGTGGCGGCGCACGCGGGGAAGATGATGATGACGTCAACGCGCGTCGCAGCTGGGCTGGGTTGGGCCAGGAGGAGGTGACGGCTGTGCTGGGGAGCGGAGTAGAGGGTGGTGAATGGACTTTGGCACCGGTTGTGTGAGGAGGTTGTGGGCCGAGCGGGGAGGAGGTGTTGGAGGGACTTTGATGCCGGGCTTGAGTGAAGTTTGGCCCAATTATGGTTTTAAACCCTTTTCTATTTGTTTTGAATTGGATTTGAATTCTAATTTGAATTCTAATTCAAATTTGAGAAGTTTTGAACTATGACTTTGAACTAGAAAATCCTTAAGGAAATGTTAGTGAGATTTTTGGGGTGAGAAAAGAATATTAGCACACTCAAATGCATATGGATGTGTGATGAAAAAGGGAAGGGCTTGTTTGTAAAATGCAAACCTATTGCATTTAGGTCCTTTAGGTTTTAAAGAAATTTTTAGGGACCAAATTTTAAAACCTAGAAAATTCGGGATGTGACAGTTCGAATCACAAACCGGCACCCCCAGAGGTACGGCCTCCAATGCCGCACGACCTGGACGAGGCAGATGAGCTCTCTTTCGTATGCGGTGAGCTTGGTGTGACGAGCTGCAATGGGCCGTCTGAAGAAGGCCACCGGTCCAGCGTCCTAGTGAAGAACGGCGCCCACACCGGACCCCGACACGTCGCACTTGACGATGAAGTCCTGGTCGAAGGCTGGCAACTGCAGAACGGGCGCCGTCGTCAGTGCTTGCTGGAGATCCCGGAACACCTGCTCGGTGACGTCGGTCCAGCGGAACCCCTCCTTCTTGAGGAGGGTAGTGAGGGGAGTAGCGATGGCGCTGAAGTTGCGGATGAAACGGCGATAGTACCCGACCAGCCTGAGGAACCCGCACACCGCCTTGACCTTCTTTGGGATTGACCAGTCCAGCACCGCCTGGACCTAGAGCTTGTCCATGGCCACACCCTCTGCCGAGATCACATGTCCCAGGTAGGCCACAGATGGGTGCCCGAACTCGCACTTGGACTTCTTGAGGAAGAGCTGATGGTCCTGCAGGGTGCATAGAACGGTACGGATGTGGCAAAGATGCTCCGACCACGATGAGCTATAGATGAGAATGTCGTCAAAGAACACGAGGACAAATTGGCGAAGGAACGGAAGCCGCACGTCGTTCATCAGCGCCTGTGTGACAACCCCATCCGAGATAATTCCATACTATTGCCTAACCCAGGCCAGTGCCTGAAGCGTCACAATACACCTCAAACGGTTTCATCATATTTGGCTGTGCTAGTACTGGGGCTGATGTTAGATGTTCTCTCAAGGTGTGGAAAGCCTTGTCACAAGCTTCATCCCACACAAACTTGACACCTTTCTTCAACAATTCAGTCATGGGTTTAGCTATTCTGGAGAAATCCAGAATAAATCAACGATAATAGCCCGCTAGACCCAGAAAACTGCGAATTTGATGCACAAACTTGGGTGGCTTCCAATCCATGACCTCCTGCACTTTGCTAGGATCCACGGAAATACCATCCTTAGAAATAGTGTGACCCAAGAATTTCACACTATCCAACTAGAATTCACATTTAGAGAACTTAGCATAAAGCTTGTGATCTCTCAAACGTTGCAAAACAATCCGAAGATGTTCCGCATGTTCTTCTTCTTTTTTGGAATAAATAGGATATCATCAATGAAGACCACTACAAACTTGTCCAATTCATTCATGAAGACGGAGTTCATAAAATAGGCAAGTGCATTTGTGAGACCAAATGACATCACCAAAAATTCATAAAGACCATATCTGGTGGAGAAGGCTGTTTTAGTAATGTCACTTGGTCGAATCTTGATTTGATGATAGCCCGATCGAAGATCGATCTTAGAAAAGACTTTGGCACTAGCCAATTGATCGAAGAGAACATCAATGCGGGGCAGAGGATACTTGTTCTTTATTGTTACCGCATTGAGTGGACGATTGTCAACGCACATCCGTAAACTACCATCTTTCTTCTTCACAAAGAGAGCGGGACATCCCCAAGGAGAAGAACTTGGGCGAATGTACCCTTTATCAAGCAATTCTTGCAATTGATTCTTCAACTCGGCTAGCTCTTTGGGTGGCATACGGTAAGGTCTCTTAGAGATAGGTGCAGTGCCAGGTTGAAGTTCTATCATGAATTCGATGTCCCTGTCTGGTGGCATGCCAGGCAAGTCATCGGGAAACACATCCGGATATTCACAAACTACTAGAATGTCATCAAGTAAAGAAGTGATAGCTGCGAAAGCATAAGAATTCTCATTGCCATTGGAGGGTAAGTAGAGAGTAGAGGTGCCCACTGTAGGTGAATTGATTTCTATCATTCTTTTAGCAATGTCCAAGATGACTTTATGTTGTGTCAACCAATCCATCCCTAGGATCACATCAATACCCTCTAGGCTCAAAGCAATGAGATTTGTTGAAAATACTTTGCTACCTAGCTCAAGTGGCACTCTCAACGCTAGGTCTCTAGTGGCAACTCTTCCACCAGGTGTTGTTATCAGGAAAGGTCGGTTCATGTGACAACTACCCAAACCCAACTTGTGCAGAATTTTCCCATTTATAAAACTATGTGTAGCACCCGAATCAAACAACACTTTAACTGAATAACCTCGGTTAGAAAATGTACCCGTCAGCACTGGTGCTCCTTCGGGCATATCCACCATGGAAGTGAAGTTCAGTTTGCCTTGCTTCACTTGCACAGTGGGCTTCTTGCCCTGCTTAGCCCCTGACCCTTCACCTTGCCGGTAGGTCTTGATCTGCTTAGGCTTGGGGCACTCATTTGCATAGTGTCCTGGCTGCCCACAATTGTAGCAGTGACGGTCCTTGACAATACTATTGTTGGCTGGGGGTGCACTAGGCTTGTAAGGCTGCTGCTGTGCCTTACGGTACTAGAAGTTCCCAGAAGACTTGTTCTGAGATGGGGTCATTCTCCAGTGTCCAAATGAAGATGACTGGGAATGCCCCTGCGTACCCTTCTTGACAAAGTGAAATTTCTTGCCTGATTCACCAGCAGTGGTGAATCCGGCCTGCCTCTTCTTATCTTTTTATGCCTTTCTCATGGCATCTTTTTGAGATATAGCCTTGTTCACAAGGTCCTGATAGCTGTTAGGCTCATAGAGATTAAGCCTCTCATAGAGGTCTCCGTCCAACCCATCACGGAAACGCTCTATCTTCTTGGGGTCACTATCAACATGATGCCCACCATACTGACACAAGGAATTGAATTTCTTGGCATATTCATACACCGTGTCAGTGCCTTGCTTCAGTGCAAGCAGCTCCTTCATTTTCCGGTCCATGAGACCCTTAGGAATGTGGTGTTCCTTAAAGGTCCTCTTGAACTCAGTCCAGGTGATCTGCTGCCCAGCTGGAATCATGGATTTGTAGTGCTCCCACCACAGCAACGCGGCACCACGGAGCTATAAAGCTGCGAAACTGGCCTTACGCTCCTCTGAGCATGGCAGAACAAACACTGAGAACTTGGCCTCAATGGCCTTAATCCATGCATCCGCAGCTAGAGGCTCTCTGGCCTCCTCGAACGTTGGGGGCTTCATGACGTAGAAGTGCTCATACTTGGTGACCAAGGGTTGGCCATCATGATTTCCCCCACGTTGAGGTTCCTGCAGCTGCTGAGCAATCTGCTGCTGCGTCTACAAGATTTGTCGCATCACCTCAGTTTGGGTGGTGATGAATTGCTCTTGGATTATCATGTTGGGAGGAGGTGGCGGAGCCTCACTCCCAGTTGCACCAAAACTATTGGGGGAGATGCGTGTCGGTCCCACCATCTGAAATTCGTGGAGTTTTCATTAGTCACATATTCGTAAGCTTGCTCATCATTACAACAAGGAGAATATGCAAGACGAAAAACTCTAAAAGGCAACATTTTCAGGAACCGGACAGCGCAACTGATTTGGTGAAAAATTGATAACTCTCTACCCATACATGGAAAAATTCTCATTTTTGGTCAGCAAGTGTAGAATTTTGTAAGCTCCAACATTGGTACTCAACTTAGGGTCAAAGTCCAACGTTATCATGCTCGAAAAATTCCATAACCGAGGTTCTGCCTACTTGTTTTTACAGTAGGCCGAGATGCACTATTTTTGCCATAACTCTCGGTATGTTTATGCAAATAATGATGAATTTTGGTAAGCATGATCTCCACAATATTTCACACAACTTTGGTAGTTAGCGCAAGATAAAATTTTGATCACGAAACCCTAATTAATTCATTGAAAACCACAACACAAAGGTGTTCATCCATAGCATTACACGATGCATAGTTTGTGGATCAGCACCTAGCACACGAATTACATGGGGATTATAACACATCACACATACTCTCCGTACAGCCTAATCGCTTCCACAAAATCTAGCTGAAAAGGCTAACCCAAGAGTACATGTCAGTTTCCTACAACATCAACTAGGGCAAGCTAGTTGCCCGCGGCGGAACCAGCACTGGACTGAGGAGAAGCAGGTGGTGGTCCGTCAACACTGTCCTCGTCCAACCTCGAGTCTCCCTGCAGCTCGTCAGGAGCGGCATGTCCAGCTGGTGGAACGATCGGCGGCTGCTGCAACTGGTGTGCCATAGCCTGCCAAACCTCAACCTCAACCTCCATGTCCACTACCTGGTTATGCATCTCAGCAACGTTCTGCACCAAGGAAAAACGCTGGGCCTCGGAGTGAGCTAAGTCCGCATGCAGCATGTCATTCTCGTGGTCCCTGGCGTACAACTGCTCTATGTACTCTCTGTTCTCCTGGTGCCACTGTGCACATTCGTCCTGGAGGGTGACCACCTCCTGCAGAAGGTGAACGGAAATCTGCCGCTCGTACTGCAAGTCCAAGGAGAGTATGTCCGTCATAGCTGTGGAGTCCATGATCACGAGAGAGAGCATACCCTCGGTGGCGAGGCGGAAGACCTGCATGTTGTAGAGTGCCTCTAGTAGCCTCAGCAGCTGGCGCACTGTGACCTCAGGAGGGTCAGCAGTGAGCAACACGTCGGTGAGGTACACACGCTCATGCCAAGCCAGGTCCTGTGGGTCCAAGGCCGGGAACAACCCCAACCCCAGAGCCGTGAGCATCACCTCATCCGGGTGCTGCTCGCAGAAAGTGTGGAGAATCCGCATAGCCGCAGACTCCAACAACTCGACGCCACGATGTACGAAGAACATCATGCTCAAGTCAGGCCACTCCGGGTGCTCCGGGTGTAGCGGCACTGTCGCGGTCGAGCGCGCATAGGGGACTCCCTGGTCCCAGAAGTGGATCACCTCATACACTGGCGGGGTGGTGTAGCCAACCTCTCTGAGGGTGTCCCACAAAACATAGGGAAAACCCTCCCTGTGGAGGCCATTGGTACGAATGGTACCATCCACGTCAATCTCAAAGTGCTCTGGGTACTCCATCTGTACAAAAAATGGGTACAACATGTTAAACCTCAATATGAGCATAACATGAATAAGGGTGCAAAAATTCTGGTAGATATGAACAAAAATTCATAACGTGAAAACCAGAGCCCCAAAAATTCCCAAATTATTACAGAAACTCAGTGAGATATTTATGCACATTTTTGGTATTCAAAGGTAGGTCTGGATCAGAGCGGAACATGCTCGAAAAAATCTACTTTCAGAGGAAGGTTACCAGGAAAAACAGCAGAACAAAAGGTTTACTATTTTGACCATAACCCTAGATTGAGAGATCCTAAAATCGTGAAAAATTCACAGTAGATGCTTGACTTGATAAGGAACAATGTTTGTAAAAGTTGCCTAGTAGAAACATCCTAGATTTGGCTCTAAAAATTCATGAGCCGAGCAGCAAATTTTGGCAGAAAAACTACTTATGACCAAAGTGAGAGATATCCTTTCTAAGAGCAATCAATGACTCTAGAAACATAACATGAGCATTAAAACAACAATTTTTAGGTTCAACAATTTTTTATCTTGATGCACACATCTTAAACGACCTCACAAAAAATGGATCTAAAAAGACGTAGTTAGTGCCGGTGGCAAGCTTATAATCAACTCTCCCTATAATAACTAGTCGGAGGTACGTGTCGTTACATAACGATCGCACTAAACGTAGTTAGTGTACCTGCAGAAAAGAACCTTCCATGCCAGCACGTCACGGAAGCATCCACAAACATTACCATTCACTATAGGAATGGTACACATGCATTTTGCACCGCATGGACATCGCCCAACCTGAGACACACCCCTTTTGAATGGAGGGTGTCCCCCTTCGCATGTTCGTAATGCGGAATGCACACGTCTAGCAAAACGTGGCGACATCACAACCCATGACATGTTCATCTCGAATAGAACACGTCATCCTTCGTATGACTTGCATACGGAAAGCACATGTATAAGACACGTGAGCATCCAACCGAGAAGATAAGATCCGTTGAATGGATTGCCCTATCAACCCTCGCATACTCGTGATGCGGCACATCACACATATGAAACACGTGGCTTAAGAAAGTGCTGGTAGTTAGCATACATAAACCATAGATTATTAAGCCACCTTAAAGAACCCAAAATTCCCTCTAGGGCCTCTCGGTCTAAATTATTCCTTAACGATCCAACGTATTTTCAAAATCCAATCAATCTTGGCAAGTTTTATTTAAAACATGTGATTAGTATTAATCTAATTACTCTGGTGTATACGGATGCTCTGGTACCAACTGTGACAACCTCATCCGAGATAATTCCGTACTATCACCTAAACCACTCCATTTGGTCATTAAGCGATAATAAGGAACCATCACGTTGAGTGTTGCCGGGTCAAGCCCGGTAAATCACTTGTACAACACACAGAGGATCGAACACGTATACATTAAAACTATCACGAAGGACAGTCCAGAGTACCTTACAAATTAAATCCAATCTTCCCCGTAGGGTCAATTATTACAAACCATTGTTCTTGACATGGAATAAATAGTTCCGAGTTTAAAAAGATAGCGGAAATAACTAAACGATAAAGTGGCATCATGGGAGGCCACCCATGAAGCCATCACTCTTCGTCATCCACTCATTCCAGCTCCCAGCTGGGTGAGATTTCTCCAGGCCAAACATTATCACCTGAAAATAACATTGATAGCAAGGCTGAGAGGCCGATGATCGATCGATTAATAACCTTGCAAGGTGGACCTAAACATACGGGAGAATGCCCTCACAGAGAGTTCATTCAACCAGGCGGTTCCCGTCATTCCTCGGTTTAGGATCGGATGCCACAGTCCTAGGTACAAGGCTATCTGGTCCGCCTCACACTAGGGTCCAGACTCACACATGCACCACAGTTTGCAAGACTGGGGCCGCAACCCAAGATTAGTAGCGCAAAGTTCCCGCACCACATCATTTAGGTACTAGGCTTATCGTACCCATTTCCGATAAATGTTTAGTATGTTCAAACGCTTAATCTCTTAACCACTGGACCGGAGCCCAGAATCCTATGCTCTTACCACATGAGCAATCCAATTTAACAAATCTTATGATTCCAACATAAGAACATATTCTCGCGAGCGAAGTACATCACTCGACTTGTACCGGGTCCTTAGTGCATAGCAACTAGCGACCTAGCATACTAGTAAAAGATCATAGGTACTTAGGGATCATGCAACTAGGGTTTCAATTCAACTCCTGAACATAAATGCACATAGGTAATCAATGATAATTTCAGAAGTTTAAAAAGAAACACATAGGTTAATGATAAACCGGGGCTTGCCTTTGTCAGCACAAGCAGTCAAACAAACTTCCAGACTTTGGTCCGGGTCTTGATCTACGGTCACGTAGTGCACGTCTCCTCCTGCTCCCTCGTCCTTGTCTGCCGGCACGAGCGTGTAGCTATCGTCGGGAACTTCTACACGGAGGATGCATATGCAGGAATTAGTTGGTGAAAGTAAATTAATTAAATACAAACAACACATGACAAGCATAGGGTGCAAGGTTGATCACATTCACGTAGATAAGAATATATTCAGCATACTCTTCCATAAAGAAAAAGTAAGCAACCATTTATTAATATTTATTTTGATGGTGATTGTGTGCACATTTATTGGTTTACATTTATTTTTCTTCCCAAAATAACCAAGTTGGTTAAAGGTGAATTACAAAGGGTGTAACTTAGGGTGAAACACACATTTGGATTTAAAAGGGTGATTCCTTTATTTCTCTTTTTATAACTTTTAATTCCTTCCAAAATTTATTCTGTTTAAACCATGTAGGATATCATAGTAAGAATTTTTGTACATGCACACAGTGGAACAACTAAGCTACTGCCACAAATTCACAGCAAACCGAGACATATCCTAAGCTTGAAAATTACGACAAGTTACAACTAGCAAAAGCAAGAACTATTAATACAGGGTAAACTACTCATGCACTGGAGCTCAAAATTTACACATAGCATCTCTGAAGTACAACTAGGCTACACACCAAAGATTGGCTTCAGAAACTAATTCTATCAGGCTACACAAAAAAAAACTTTCGGTCTAGCCATGCATAAAGGATTTATACAAAGACATATATAACTATTCTTTAGCCAAACTTTCTCCTACAGCACAAACATGTCACAAACATCACCTAGTTCAAAGATGAGCATCACTAGATCATCAGAATATGAACTATGAATTTAACCCTATACACAAGCATAACTCAGAAACATATACATGGACAATTCCTAAAAATGTGACAAAATCACCAGAGATACATCTAGTCATAGCAAGGTAGTAGTCACAAGATGAGCTACATAATCTATTTACATGAAGCGGCACAAAGCATTTACACAGATCTAGCACAAATACAAAATAAATCCTAGAGGAAAATTCCCTTGGTAACTTTGTGCACAAACTTAGATCTAGCCTATACTAGTCATGAGTAATAACATATCCAAAGATCAAGTCCAGAACAGGAGTACATTTCAAGTTATGAACAAACACATTCAAAATGAGTTTGAATTTCAATTCAAAAACTACTCATCAAAAGTATAGACAAGCTTTCTAAAAGATGTAGGTCTGTACATAAGGAAACCAACAAAATTGGTTTTGCATTTTTCCGATTTTTCTACGATTTTATATAATTTTTCCAAGGCACTGGACCAAAGGGAGAAAAACCTAAGAATCTATTTCTAGTACAGACCCTAGAAAGATTGAAAACTTCACAGATATGCCCTTGGATTTGCCTCCCGAACCCTACAAAGAGTTTTGCTTCACAACTGTGCCCTCCGGCGGCGGGGCGAGCTCGCCGGTGGCAAAGGGCGGCCGGAGCTGGCAAACAAGCAGCACTAGAGTGTGATTTGGCTCACCACGGATTGATTGGTGGTGGTGGCTTGGCCGGAGATAGCTCCGGTGAGCGCCGACGGCGAGGCAGCAGCGGCGGACCTGCCTCTGCTCGAACTGCGACGAGATGAGGGGCAGAGCTAGGCCATGTGCACTCGTGGAAGCTTGAGTGAGTGCTAGAGAGGAGCTTAGAGGTGGGAGGCAGCTGCGGGAGTGAGTGGAGGAGGGACTTCACCGGCGGTGGCGACAATGGCGGACGGCGGCGGTGCTGCTTCCGCGCAGGGAGAAAGGGGAGAGGTCTTTATAGGGGCTGGGCGAGTGGAGAGGAAGTTTCCTTGCCACTGTGTCAACACGGGGTCGCGGTATGGCCGGTGAGGCGGTTGGCGACGTGCGCCAGCGGGGAGCCAATGGCGGGCGCGTGAGCGGCCGGCCGACGTGCGCGCGCGCCGTGTGGCACCGACCAGCGGGCCCGCATGCGTCACCGCACAGTGATCACAACGCTGTGCTCGGACCGGCGGTCACTGCCATGCCTCGGTGTGTGTGTACCGGCGTACGGCGACGATCCGACGTGGCGCGCGCGACGGCGTCGTGCGCGGGCGCGAGTCCCCGGCGCCAAGGTGTTTTGCAGTTCAGAGCAGCCCTGTTTGACCGAATGTATCTCAAAATTTTGCAACAGAACTACCCCGAAGTGTATATAGCAATGTTGGAGATCACTTGACCCTCTACAACTTTTACAAAGGCTGATGTGTGTTTTGATCAAAGGATTTTGCATAAACAGCATGCCAATATGCAGATTTTCTCGGCGCCTGAAAACAGTGGTTGTTGCCGTTGACCAAGATTTTCACCATCTCACACTCGAAATTTGAAATGCCGCCAATTATGAAAATTGTGTCCCATGAAAAGATGCACAACTTTTATATTGGCCGAATTTGAAGTGTTTAGGTGAAATTTGGAGAACGTGGCAAAAGTTATAGGCGGGGTATGGGTGTCAAAGGGTTTGACTAGGGGTTTGACTAGAACTTTGACCAAAGGTTTAACCACTAATGATGTTGACTTGTTTAAGAAGAGGATTAGCACTAATAGACACTAATTAAAAACACGGGGTATTACAGCCTGGAACGTCACCGATGCGTTGGTCAGGCCGAATGGCATGACAAGGAACTCGAACAATCCTTGGTGCGTGCGGAACGCCGTCATGTGGACGTCGTCGGTGTGCATCAGCACCTGATGGTAGCCGGAACGGAGGTCAAGCTTGGTAAAGAACCTCCCGCCGCGGAGCTCGTCCAACAGTTCTTCCACCACCGGAATCGGAAATTTGTCCTTGACGGTCGCGGTGTTGAGGGCTCTGTAATCCTGTAATCCACGCAGAAGCGCTAGGTGCCGTCCCGCTTGCGGATCAGCAGTGCCGGTGAGGAGAACATCGACGTACTGTGCCTGATGACGCCCGTGCGCAGCATCTCGTCACACTGGCGCTCGAGCTCGTCCTTCTGTAGATGGGCGTAGCGGTAGGGGGGTATGGCGACGGCGCCTGTCTCGGGCTTGAGGCGGATGCGATGGCACAATCGACGCTGCGGCGGAAGACCCTAGGGCTCTCAGAACACGGGCGCAAACTCCTCCAGCAGCGCGTCCAGGAGATCGCCGTCGCTGACATGCAGGGCCGTAGCCGCCGGTCCCGGTGTTGCATCAACGTCGTGCCACAGGACGCGCTTGCCGTGGCGGGTGAATGCCATAATGTGGCGCGTGAAATCCCAGAGTATGGGGCCGAGTGTTCCAAGCCACTGAACACCCAGAACCATGTCGTAATCACCGAGGGGGAGCGCGTAGAGGTCGACGTCGAATGCTTCCCTGGCAATGAACACAGTCTGTCCGGGCGCCTTGCCCGGGGACATGACGCGGTCTCCGTTGGCCATCACGGACATGCCTGTGCTGGGCTTTAGGTGAATGCCTGCCTTCTGCGCCATGTCTACGTCGATGAAGTTGTGTGACGAGCTGGAGTCGAGCAGGGCGACAACGATGGCGTCACCGGTGGAGACATACACCTTCATGGTCTGATAGCCGCGCGCGCGAATGCCTGTGATGGCGTGCAGGGAGATCCCCGGGGCGTCCGCCGAGAGGCTGAGCGCCGAGCACTCGATTTCTTCATCCACCGCCTCGTCGCCGTCGGAATCCACTATCTCCAGCACGAACAACTTCTTGCAGCGGGGTCCCACGACGAACTTCTCGTCGCAGTTATAGCACAGCCCCTCTGCTCGACGCTGAGCCATCTCTGACTGGGAGAGATGGCGGCGTGGAAGGGACGACACCATGTCCGTCGTCCCGCCGGATCCTGGTGCGGCAGGGCAGAGGATGGGGCCGCCGGCGAGGATTTCGGTGTGGTAGTGGACGCGGAGGACGGACGCGCGCTACGTCCCTGCGGCGGATCGGTCGTGGACAGCTGTAGGCGTTGCTCGTAGGTGCGAGCCAGCATGATGGCGTCGTCCAGTGTCGCCGGCCTGCGGAGGGCGACGTCGGTCTTGAGCGTGTTGATGAGGCCGGCCGTGTAGATCTGAACCAGCTGGTGGTCCGAGAGGTCGGCGTCGCGGCAGGCGAGGGCAAGGAACTGATCCATGTAGTCTTCGACAGACCCAGCCCGGCGGAGGAGGACGAGCTCGCTGAGGGGGGCTATCTGTCATGGGCGGCCCGAAGCGCTGCTGGACGAGCTGTGCGAAGTGGCGCCATGACGGGGTGCCGGCGGTGAGCTCAAGGCGGGCATACTAGAGCTGGGCCGCACCCGTAAGGTGCATGGCGAATGTCTCACAGCGATTCAGCCATGGGATCGGGTCTTCCTTGCCGTCGAACACCGGGAATTCGAGGCGAACGCGCGGGTGGAAGCGATTGTCGTCGTGGTGGTCCTCGTAGGTGCCGCGCTTGTCGTGCGGCTGCTCCGGCAGCGGTCCACGGAATTGTTCCGGTGGCGGCTGAAAACCGGACTTCGTAGCATCGTTGACGGAGAGGTCCGTGGTGTCGGCGTCCTCCGAGACAGCGCCCTTGCCCGCGCGCTGCGAGTTCTCCGCGCGGATCATGGCGAGGTTGAGGGCGCGTACTTGCTGGGAGTTGTTGAATGCCGCCGCTTGGAGCTGTACAATCTTGTCCGGAACGACTGCTAGATTGTCCGCTCGGGGAGCGAGGCGCTTCAGGGCCTTGACATCAGTGGAGAGTTCATTAATTCTGGCGCTGAGTCGCTCGAGGGTCGCCTTGAGATCATCCGAGCTACCCATCGGCACGTCGCCTGGAACTCCTGATACCATGTTGTCAGGGCAGAGGGAGGAGGGAGATTGGTGGGAGGAATATGGCGAAGATTGTAATAAAATGAAGTGGCCAGACGCGGCCCTGGACCTCGGCGGCCCAGCTGAGCAATGGTGCTCACGGCGGACAGAGGAGGCAGGGCGTAGGAGGCCAAGTACAGATCAATCTAAGCCTAACCTCTTTCTCGTCTAATCCTCGGCTTATATGACGCTTGAGGCTAACTAACTTCCTAAGCAAGTATTTTCCTTACCAAATCTTATCTCTAACTCAACAAACCAAATTCTATCCTAATCTTGGCCGCCTGGGCCTCCTTGTTCCTTGCCGCGCCGATCATAGGTACGGCTGTACATGACACCCTGTGTGCGTGCGCCCGGGTAGCCCGCGTTGTAACAAAACAATCATTTTCTTCTTAATACAACGATACACAGCTTTCAGTAAGAACGGCCAAGAAAGAGTCAAATGCTTTAGATCTATCCAGTTTAAAAAAGGATACGTGGTGCAAGAAAAATGCAAAACTTCATGTCAAACATATGAAAATATTGTACATGTAGATAGTATATAAAGCATGGTTACTAGATGAACTAGCTAGCACCTCCGTAAAAGCGCTACCACAACTGAAGAAAAAGTCTAAAGAGAGCATATTTTATTATCTGAAGTGCACAATGCCATGCACGCAGAATGTGCTGACTCTGAGAGAGGCACCAGATTTTATCAAAGCATTAATGTGAAGAAGCAGTCACCCTATCAACTTTGCCCACCTGGATGGTTAAACAAGTTTTTTCTAGAGCCAAAATTCAGAGCACTTGGACTGAGTAAACAACAAGTATAATAAATCAACATAAACAGTCTTTCACTTGGAAATCTGGACTAATCCTACACAAGAAATCCATTTACACATATTAAGAGTAATTGTATGGTAAATTTACTCAACCTTCAACTAACTCAAGCTACATGAACTTACAATGTGGTATATTGAATATAGGTGTTACAGTTTACATGATAAAAACTTACGGATATCCAGAGCAATCACACAGCAAATGTATTCAACCTTCCACTGACTGACAATGTGGTAGACTGAATATGAGGTGTTACAGTGTACATGGTAAAACTAAAAAGCTGGATAATCCTTCATACCAAAATGCCAAAATGTACACTCAACGAGGAAAATCTGCAGAATATATCATTTCTTGCTCCATAGTGTAGCACCTAGAGACAAGTCCAATTTCAGCTCCCTTGGTCATGGTCAGGGAAGTAGATCTATACTCTGAGGACAATGACTGCTTGGTTTCTCTACCCCCTTTTGACTCCTCTTTGTATGTATCAGATATTTTAGCTCTTAGGAGCCGCAATCTTAACTCCACTTCTTTCATTTTAGGTCTATTTTCTCCTTTACTCCTTAAACACATCTCTGCAACCAAGGCAATCTCATCAATTTCACCTTGGCTGGCTTCCTCGGCAATTTGTGAATCCACCACATCCATAGTAGTTTTATCCGTTAGTGCTTGAAGGAAATAATGACGTAAGTTCTGCTTTTCACCAAGGCAGTTGAGGAAAATTGGCTTCTTCCTTGTTAGGAGCTCAACAAGTATCACACCAAAACTGAAAACATCACTCTTCTCAGTTAATTGGCCTGTATAGTAATACTCTGGATCTAAGTACCCAAATGTCCCCTGCACAGCTGTAACCACACGAGACTGGTCAATGGCAATGGATCTGGAAGCACCAAAGTCTGAAACCTTTGTAGTGAAGGCATCATCCAAGAGTATGTTAGTTGATTTCACGTCTCTATGAAAGATTGGCATAGCAGCAGAAGAATGGAGGTAAGCAAGTGCTCCTGCAGCCTCTAGAGCAATCCTGATACGATCCTCCCATGTTAACAAGCATTTGGCGCTCAGATTTCCATGAAGAAGATCATAAAGTGTACCATTTGAGATGAATTCATACACAAGAAGAGGCACCTCGGATTCAAGGCAACAACCAAAAAGTTTCACCACATTGCGATGAATTATCTGGGACAGAATGGCGACCTCATTAACAAATTGGTCAATCTCACTCTGCTCCACAATTTTGGACCTTTTAATGGCAACTATCCGTTGATCAGATAAAATACCCTTGTAAACTGTGCCGTGGCCTCCATGTCCGATGATACGTGTTGTGTCAAAGTTGCTGGTTGCTTTCTCTAACTCTTCCAAGGAAAATATTCTGGTGTTATGTGTAACACTTTCACTTGAGGAGATCAGCTGTTCTAAGAGTAGGCCTTTGTTTTTCCGAAAGTATGCCCTTCGGATTTTCTTTTGAGTGCCTCTCTTCCATCTTTTAACTAATACAATAGCAGCCAATGTAAGAAGTAGAACTCCAAAACCACTGCTAATTCCAACAGCAGTCCCTACATGAGTAATTGAAACAATTGAAAAGTTGTATTTTTTTGACAACTTGAGTGCATAGAGATATTGAATGATAAGGGAACTGTGACATACCCAAAAGAATATTCTGCCGCTTACTAGAAGTGCACTGCCTTCTTACTGAATCAAAAGACATACCATGAGGACAGCAGCTATAGCTTCCTTGGAAGTTATAGCATATCCCATTACAGTAGTTTGGTATCAAGCACTCGTCAATATCTGATAACAGAATTCCAAAAATCGTAAACTGGAGTGGACAAAATATATCTCACTTTTGATGATGTATTGCTTTGTTTCAACTATGCACTCATTAATATCTACAAATGGCATAGAGTCAAATTCAATGGATACCACACCACTCTTTTCAAATATGCCTATTTGTGTTGCATAATCAAATGCATGCATATGCTGAATAATGTCTACCTGTACATCCATTTTGAACATAAGGATTTCCTTCAAAACCAGGAGAGCACTTGCAACGATAACCAATATAGATCATTCCATGAGTAACACCAAGGCATTCACTGTTAATGCTGAGGCATGCATAAGTACTGCTTTGTTTTGCACTTTCACATGTCAAATTGGTTATGGACCAGCTCCAAGCATCATAATCTTCAGATAAGCCAGATTTCTCCAAACCGTAAATTAACTGCTGGCTAAAGTAATCAGAACCACCATAGTATATTGATAGATAATTTATGTTGGCATCTTCAGATTCTGAAAGCTTATTGACATACATGAGTCCTTCAGATAATGAAATATTTGTCACTTCATATTTTGCAGGTGGTCTTGCAATAAGAGTGCGATTGGATGCGCAATACAGTTGAAATCTCCTTTTTCCAAAACAGCCTGGCTCCAGCCCGAAAGGGAAAGGGATATATGTGCTGCCACATGATCGAGAACAGTTTGCTTTTGGGGTTGGGTTATACTCTGCTCCAAGACAATTGTTGATCAAAAAGTATGTCAGAGATATATGACAATGACAAAAAGCAGAACTGCAGAGAATTGTGTGCATACCTTGTTTGCAATCATCAAGAAGGTAAGGATTACCTCCATCAAAATTTCTAGGGCAAGCACAAGAGTAGCCTCCATTTTGTACATCCACACAATTGCTATTGCTGCATGCATAGTGCATCTTATTATCCAACTGGGCCCTTTTACAATTGGGTTCATCTGCAATGACGGTTGAGAGATATGCCGATGAAGAACCAACGATACTTGCATTTATTGTATCGGATAAGAGATCCACAATACTAAACTTATATGGACGGAAGCTTAAGAAAGCCTTGATGGTAATATGACTGAAGGGTTGCGGTACTTTGTCACTGTTCTTAATGATAGTCACTCTGAATCCTCGAAATGGCACCGGGAATGTAACAGTGCAACAACCCATACCATTGCAGCTCCCTCCTCCTGTTGCTATCAGCATAGCCGCCATGGAGGAACACTTGCTTGTGCAATGGCCTACAAGGTCACTGGTGTCTGGATGGAACAGGTAGACCTCGATTCCACAACCGAGGAACGCGAAGTAATTGTAAGACTCGATGTTGAGGTTCCGCCCTGGAGACTGCCAAGACAGGTTGTAGGTGCCAACACCTGGTGCCATGGGGATGGTGTACACAAAAGAAGCAAGGACAGTTCCTGACGGATACAGTCCGATCACCTGAGTGGTGGTGTTACCCAAGAAGAGCTTCCAAGGTTTGGTGGTCCTATTGCAGGTGACCTCAAATCCCTGTCGGAAGCAACCAGGGCCGATGCCAAAGGGGTACCAGATGCTGACATTACCACAGGTTTTGGGGCAGTGTGCAATGCTATCAGCAGAGGGAGGACGAGCTCCGGACACGACCAACATGACGGTGGATGTTATGCTCCATATCAATACGAGATGCATGGTGGTAATTGCAATTCCCTTTTCTGAATCCATGGGATGAGAGACAAGAAAACACCCCGCTTTATAGCAACTAGCCTATAAATGGGTATGTGGAGGTTTCCTGCATACTCTTTGGCCTTCATGGTCTAACCTCTCGTGGAAGGACTTCTTGCCAGATGTTATTTTGGTTGACTTGAGGAACATTGTTGTGCTAGAACTAAACACATCAGCATTAACCATCAATTCTTATGTGGACATACATCGACGACCCTGCTAAAGATTTGTGGACTTCCTTGATCTTGGACCAAGACTAATTGGCTTGGGTCATGCAACTCATCCACATCCACACAGGTGTAAAAGACGTGTGTGAAAGCGATACCCAATTGTAGCTGCTACTCCTAGGTAACCCAGATATTCCAATCTCAGTATCCAAATTGTGTACAAAACGCATACTGCGTGACGTATGAGCACTCTAACATGTAAATAGGGGCATTGCTCATCCATAGGGCACTATCACTTTTACAAAAGGTCGACAGGAAATCAAATGTGATTTCAATTCCTATCTCCCTGCTGTTCATCGATTTGGTGGAGTGCAGGAAGATGCAATCGAATTCCAGAAAGACAGATTGTTTCCTTCCCTGCAACTTCACATGACCAGAACTTGTGGGAAAAACACAAAAGCCATGTGCACGTGCGCCGCGTGGATTCTGATCTGGATGGGAGAAAATTCCTACCGTGGCGAGCAAGGAGGGAGTCGCGGGAGACTTGGGAGTTGGGGCAGCCATGGGAAACCGCGCGCTGCTGCCGTTGGAGCGCACCGCAGGAGCAAAGCTGTCGTTGCCGCGCTCATCGCCGAGGCGCTCGAGCGTGCTGACCCGCCCGCCGCTGCTACTCCCGCGGCGCGCAGGGCAGCGCGCGCTCGGTTCTCACCCACGGCGACGGCGACGGTTCAGCTCGAAAGCGCATTCGAAGACTACGCTTCCTGAGTTCTGAAAGCACATTATGGAGGACAAGGGTAAAGTTGTCCATTTCAATACCTGGCTAAAACGAATGCAGTGTCCAGTGAACGGAGTGCACGTTGGGCCTTCTTTCCTCCGCCGCTTTCCTTTCTCCGCTCCGCTCGCTCTCGGCCTTTCTTTCCTATCGGGGACGGCAAGGCGAGCAGCCGAGCAGTCACCTCCCTTGGCCTGATCTTCCTCGGGCGGCGGCGACGAGCATCTGGCAGGTATGCACGCCTATTCCCTTCCCTTCCCTTCCTGCTGTGCGAAATCCAAAAACCAGAACCCTGATGTATGCTATATAAATTTGGATCTGACCATGTATTTATCTGCTAGACTTCGATTTTTTTTTCCAAATAGTTACCGGGTGTGCATATGTACACCCATGTCTCCTATACTCTGGCTCCGCCCCAGATGCCATGGTTCCTGCTCCATTTTTCAATTAACATTAGGTGTATTTTGATTTAACTAAAAGTCAACTTCACAGCCTTTTACCATCAGTTAGTCAAATTATAGGCGTGCTTAGGGCAATAGTTGCCGTCGATAGATCCATATTCCAAAGATTTTTAAGATGGTGTTGATTCTGTAGCAATTGACATTATATTGCCAGAGAAAGTTAAGGTCAATCTTACTTTTGAAGGCCTCCTGAAAAAATACTGTCTTCCTTTGATAGACTGGGACAGTAATAAGCTGGTCACCGTATTCAAGTGATATCACTTGCAAAGATTAATGTTTCTGCTACCTTGAGTAATGTATCTTAAATATTTCATGCTTGACATAGCGAAGACTTGAGTAGTTTAGTACGCATAAGGCCTTTTATAAGTTTTATATCTTCTGAATTCATGATCCGTCATTGGACTATACTGGCGGATCTAAACTTTGCATTTCTTTTCTTTGATGAGTTGAGTGGAAGGGTGATACATTTCCTGAAGCAATCCCTATTTTTATTTTCAAAGCTACCACACTTAGTGCTTGTGAGTAAGTCTGCAGTTATGCAGATTAGCCGCACACTCAAAGGGGAAAAGTGAAGTGATTATTAGATTTGCTTTATACTGAACTAAAAGGGCATGACATTGTGATACTGAGAATGATTGATCAACAACATTAATAAGACTGTTTTTCCTTGACGTTGAACTTCTACCTCCATGGTGCCATAGTGAACATCAATTTGGTGCTCTGTCCAAATCATGTTGTCCCTACCATCGTTGTGGTGATGGTTCTGGCATTCCCTGATACCTTCCTCCCCAATTCTCAGACCACATGATTCTTTTTTCTTTCTTTCTTTCTTTCTATCTTTTTTTTTGGAAAGACCAAGAACATTGCCCACATGAATAAGTAGAAGAGAGGATAACAGGTGCCAAGTTTACCCTGCTCAGGCTCATAGCCTGAACAGGTGTAGCATCATATGAGCTCAAGGTGTTTTGCTCCAGCAATGTTCCACGATCTGGCTTTGTCCTGAATTTCAGAGATCATCTGTGCTGTTGTGTGTTGTCTTTTCTTGTCTGTTGAAACCACAAGCACTCTTTCGTCCCAAAGGCTTCAAGTGACTAGGATAGTGATCCGGCGAATTCCTTTTGTGGTTGTTTACGTGGAATCCCAAGCAACCCAAGGTACCAGTCTGGTACGGCCAGTAGGATGGATTGGATCAGGCTCTGGCAAGGAACTATTTCTTTTTCTTATGGTTGTATCCTGGGCCTGTGTAGCTAACCATAACTTCTGGTGAACCTTACATTCCTAAAACTAGTATTGTCGTGGAAATGGGATGCTAATCGTACAAGGGCTATGTATAAACTGCAACCAGTGTTTGATGCACTGTGAACTGTCATTCTATGTTTTCCCTTGTTTGTCACCTTTCTGCAATTCATGTGTATTACAGTGAAAATGAAGTATTGAATATAGGACTAATTTGAACATAGTATATTTTTGACACCTTAATCGGTGATTGTCTGAATGCATCTTTTGTTTTTTCTTTCCAGAATCCTGTCTCCAGGCGGTGTACAGGTATTCCATTTCCTTCAGTTCTTGGATAGGAATGGAAAATGAATTTCCTGATGAGGTTCTCAAGTCTGTTTTCCCATTATTGGATGGGAAAGATCTAGTCTTTTGCATGCTTGTTTGCCGTCAGTGGCGTGAAATTGCAAAGGATGATTACTTCTGGAAATGCATTTGCTCACGAAAGTGGCCATCCATTTGCAAACAACCTCCTTCTGATGCAAACTACAAGAAGCTTTATTTAACCTTCTCCCAGCCACCAACAGTGAAGCACCTTCCTGTACCAAGGCTCACATTTGAGGATCTTATTTTTTATATCGATATGTGGCTCGAGGGATCCCTCATCTTTTCTCAAGCAATTTCAGGTTGCACCCTTCGAGCCGGCCTACATTGCGCACCTCGTGGCATCCCAGATATACTTGCAGCACATCTGAAGTCACTAGACTGCATCATGATGTTGGAAGTTGAACCCAGGTTATCAATCCCTATGGGACCAGCCATCACTGTATCTGTTCTTGCCCACCGCAAGGATTCCAATAAGATGGCTTGCATCATTAACAAGTCAACCTTCGATTACATCGACAGTAATGCTGCTCGCGCACTGGCATACGAGTACCTCAGGTTTTCACCCAGGCACCCATTCATATCAGACATCCGGGCGTGGCTGTCCTTGCTTTTCCTGTACAAAGGAGACAATGTCATTGAGGTATTTGGTATCGAGCTAGATTTCTGCGACGCTGCAAGGTCAGAAACTGAAATCCTATGGCTTCTGGATATGCTTGATTGGAAATAGAATGTTTGTGACTCGACACATGTAAAGAACGTTCATGATTAGTTGATCTTTTCCTGTTGGGAGCATGTATGCTACTGAACTATAATCTTGTTGGCAATTTGAATAAATGGCACCTGCTACTCCATGTGCTAGCAGGGTGCAGTTTTTTCATAGATTCTCCTCTGAAATTGTTCATCCTCACATCATCCATGCAAATGTTTGAAGCATACCGTTTGCGTTCGGTGGCCAGTTTTTCTTTATGATGTCATATAATGTCCCAGACTATGCAGTTGGTCTTCAAATGAGTTTTGTACATTGAGTTAAAGAGCAAGTTCTGCTGCACCTGTCGCCATACTGATCTTGCGGAGTCTGAAGTAAACATGGGGCAAAATGATATCTGTTTCTGCTGTTAACAGTCGGTAGTTTCAGGTGGTAAAAAATCACTGAACCTGCGCGGATCGATCTACTTCTCATCCACTGTTTAGGGGTCCTATGTGATGGGTGTCCATGTGGTTTCATGTTCAATGCCATGCCTGTCGACCCTCCCTTGTCCTCAAGGCACGGGCTTCACTGTGACCACCTTTGGCTTTCCATAGCGCAAATGCTTTGGATTTTGATCTGTTTGAGCATGGTTTGGAGGGAATCGGTTTGCCTAGAAAAATGGTTTGGTTTGGCTCAGTTTCTAGCTGACATCAGTTTGGACCAATTTGAATTGGGTCTGAATGGTTTCCATCGATCGAGGAGCAGCTCGAGCATGCTACAGGTTCGGCAGCTACACTGACGGCTGCGGCTCGCATCGCTGCCCCGGCGATGCCCCATGCACGTCCAACTCAATCCTGATCCGAATCTAGGCTAGTTTTAGTCCAAGCAATCGCAAAGTGCCTGCGTCGCTCGTATACAATTAGGCTAGTTTTAGTCAAGAGTTTTATAGAGAATTTCATCGATATTAATTTCTAGAAACTTTATCAATAATTAACTAAAATTTAAACATATTTACTGCATAAAATTTGCATTAATGTATTTATACCCAAAGTAATTTTGATATGATATTGAGTCTTTATCCATTGACACTACATTATATTATATAAGAGAAATTTAGAAATATAAGAGAAATTTTAGAGTATAAAATTGTGAACTAAGCGTAAGTAAGCTGGTAAGGCTCCTTGCGGTGGAAACTGTCTATCAGAGTTTAAGTTCTCGACTCAATACTCGTAGAATGATGTGCTTAGGGGCAATATTATGTGCGTGTGTGTTTGTAGGGATGAATAAGCATACATCTACCATTTGTAGAGTGGGAGTATTTTTCCCTAAAAGAAGACATTTGTGAATAGAAAGAATAAGGTGGGACTGTAGCGGGCTGGCCGGCCTGACCAGCATGCAGCATTGAACGCAGTTTAACTGGTGTTGCAGTGCATCGCTACTGCATCACGGCAGGGCCGGCTCCATGAGTGTGCAACAGGTGCGGCTGAACAGGGTCTCAAATCTGTAGGGGCCTCCGTCCAGCTGTGCAGTCATTATGTTTATCTGATCCAAATATTGTTTCCTTCTTGCATGTTATACTCTCAACTAGTGCTGAGATGTATTTGGATGAAAAAAACCAATGTTGAGATGTGCTTTTTTTCTTTTACATTACACCTAGATGTGCTTAGTTACAACATGTAGGTACAACTACTGGAGCCACGGGCTACGCTCAAGAACATACCGAAGGAGCCTTCGGTTTGAACCCACCCCAACCTCGACCTCGACCCCCAGGCGACCGCGCCGCCGGCGGGTCTTGCCGGAGCAGGATCTCCCTGCTCCGGCCGCCCCCGCCCCGGCCGCGGCCAGATCCGTGTCCCTCTCGCCGCCCTCTCTCCGTTCCTCCCTCTCTCGGCCCTCCTCGTGCCGCGGTGAAGGAGATAGACGCCCACCTCACCTCGGCCCTCCTCCCGTTGCCGGCCGTCGTCCCTGACTGCCGGTGATGCTCCTGGAGGAGCTTCCGGAGGACGCCGGGGAGGCCGCGTCGGGACCCGGGGCGGCGCGTCCCGCCGTCGCCGGCCGCCCGACCACCGCCGGCCGCCCAACCGCCGCCGACCCTGCTCTCCTCTTCGACGCGTCTTCCCCGCCTCAGGTCGCTCCCCCGTCGCCCTGGTCGCCGTTGCCCTCCGCGGCGACCTCGGCCCTGGTCAGCTCCGTCCTCCCCCTGGCCGCTGCTGGGTGCGCGCCGGCCGCACCCGGGCGTTCCCTGGCGGCCGTTGGGGGCGGCGCCGGCCGTCTCGCCCCTGCTGCCAGACCGACCTCCGGGCGCCTCCCTGCCGGGCCGCTGGCCGCGGCCGACCCTCCTCCTGCTGCGCGGCCGGCCAGGGCCGGGGTCTGGCCGGTAGCGGCTGCCCTGGCCGGGCCCCCGCCGCCCAGCCGCTGGCCGCTGCTGGGGGACGGTCGGCCGCCGCTGGCCCTCCTACCTCCGCAGCCAGGGGCGGCCTGCCGGGCGCCGCCGCCCCGGGTTCCGCCTCTCGTGCGGCTCCCTCCTCGTCTCGCTTCGACGAGCTCGACGATGGCCTCGACGTGGGCTCGCCACCGCCGGTCGAGGCTGTCCCCTCCCCCTCGCCCCTGGTACTCTTGGTCGCTCATCTCCCTCCTACCGTCGGGCCGGTAGACTCCTCTACGGTGGTGACGCCCGTGGGTGAGGTGGACGCTCTCGCCGCACTCGCCGCCGTCCCGGGCCTCTCCCCCGCCACGGCCGCCACGCTCGCTGCCGTCGGGCCGGCCGCGGTTGCCTCCGCCCTCAGTGTGCTGGAGGCATGCGCGGGGCACGGCGGCGGCAAGGCGCCGCCCTCCCCCTCCACCCCCACTGCCTGGCCGCGTCCCCTGGAGGCGGCGGGCACTGACCGCTTGCCGCTTGTCTCTGCTGCAGGTGCTGGGGCACGTTCTGCTAGGCAGGTGGATGGCGGCCCCTCTGGCCCCCGTCTGCCTCCGGTCGCGCCGGTGGAGAGGTTGGAGCCAGGCTCGGCGGAGCCCGGCCCCTCCATTCCCTCCTCCAGGGAGCTCTGGGACCTTGAGGCTTCGGGCTCCTCCGCCTCGGGCTCGTGCTCCCCGGTGCCGCGCGGTCGCTCCCCCTCCCCCACCTTCTCGGAGCAGGTGCGGGCGCCCGGCATCTCGGTGCCCGGGCGCACCGCCTCCCCGCCTCCGCACCCGTCTCGGTCGCTCCTCCGTGCTCCCCCCGCCCTGGTCGCCTCCGCCGCTGCCGAGCTTTCGTCGACGACCACGCCGCGGCCCGTAGCCGCTTCCGCCAGGAAGATCCTGGGCAAGCGGCCACTGTCCCCTCCTCCGCCGCCTCCCTCCTCGTCGGCGCGCCAAGGCCGGGGGCAACCGTGCTGGCCGTCCTGCTGAGCAGCCCGCGGCCGTGCCTCGCCGTGCTGGGGGGCATCCGTGGGGCCGCCACCGCTTCCCGGCGGCCACACCCGGGGGTCCCGGGTGGACGCCGACGGCTTCGTCGAGGTACGGTCGCGCAAGCAGCTGCGTGCGGAACGGTCGCCGCTACCTCCGCCGCTCCGTCCTCCGTCCCCCCGGATCTGGTGGGGAAATGCTTCAACTGCTTCGGGGAAGACCACATCGCCGCCTCGTGCCATTACGCGCCGCACTGCTTCCGGTGCCACCAGCACGGACACCACGAGAGCTCGTGTGGGTGCCCGAAGGTTTGCCTGGTGACGGTGGAGGGCGCCCGTCCACATCCGGGAGGTTGTACCCCCTCCCCACCCCTGGTCACTTCGCACCCGGCCGGTCGCTCCCCGCCCCTGCCTTGCGCTGCGCAGGGGAGGGGCGCCCGGCCGCCTCTACCCCTGCAGCAGAGGCGGGAGGCGCGGCCGCCGCTGCCCCCGGAGCCCCGTCGTCGCCCTACTCCGGCGGCCCGCGACCCTCCGCCTCCTCCTCCGCTGGAGGGGTGTCGTCGCCCCCCTTCGGCGGCCCGTGATGCCCCGCCTCCACCACCGCAGGCGGCCCGCGGACGTGCCCCCCCTCCGCGGCGCGCCACGACGCAGCGCCTCGGGAGGACGCGCCGCTGCCGCCTCGGCGTGCCGCGGCCAGGGCGGGCGGGGTGGCCTGGGGGGCACCGCCCCCTCCTCCATTTCCCGCGGGGGCCTCCGCTGCGGTCCCCGCACTCGGTGCTGTGGACGGCCGCCCCTCGCCTCCGCCCCCTTCCCCCTCGGCGCCCCTGGGGCACCCCTCGCGTCATCCGCAGCTGGAGTCGTGCATAGTCACACGCATCCCTGAGGTCGAGGCCAACGAGGTCGCTTTGGAGCGCGCTCTGGTCGCTATGGTCGCGGGCACTCGTCCGTCCGCCTACCTCACCGGTCGCTTGGGCTTCCAGCCAGGGACGTACATGCCCTACCCCTACCACCCTGAGGACTTCCTCATCGTCTTCCAGGATTCCTCTGAGATGCTGCGGGTTCTTCAGGCGCCCACCCCGAATGGGCCCTTTTGCCTCACCTTCCGCCGATGGCAGCGGGAGAACTGGGCGGTCGACACGCCGCTGCGCTACCAGGTGTGGGTGGGCATCAAGGACGTGCCTGCGCACTTGTGGCTGTGTACCACGGCGCAGGACATCCTTGGCTCCTCCTGCGCGGTCATCACTCTGGCTCCTGAGTCGGAGTCGAAGGCCAACCTCAAGGAGCTCATCGTCCTGGCCGGCTGCATCGTCCCGGACTTGATCCCGGTGCAGAAGGACATGCTGGCACCGATCGAGTTCCCCGGGCTGGGCGCCACCCAGCCCTGCCTGCGCTACCAGGTGACGATCGACATCGTCGAGATCATCGACACTCTGGTTCCCCCGGCTGACGGTGCCTCCCAGTCAGGAGGACCGGATGGTGGCCCTTCTGGTACTTCTGGTCGCTCTTTTGCTCCTCCGCAGCCAGGGCCCTCGGCCGTCGGGGGCGCTGCCGCGCCATCGCCAGCCCCGAGAGGGGGGGCCTCCACCCGCGTCCGACGGGCAGTCTGGTCGTGCCACAGGGGGGGGCGTGGACCCGCCTGCTGGGGTGCCCCCACCTCTGCTCCTTCGGTGGTCCCTCCAGCTCCCTCCTACCCCTACTGGGTGCTGCAGGGCATTCACCGCCCGCCTGTCACCCCGTCTCGGTCGTCTCGCCTCTCCGCCGCTGGTACGCCGTTCGTCGCTCCTGCTGCCCCCTCCTCTGCTCGGGCGGCCGAGGTACGTGCGCCGACGGGGGCGGCCCCGCTCACTCAGGCTTCCTTTGCCTCCTTTTCGGTTCCGGTTGCGCGGCGCCTCTATTGTGATGAGTGCTCACGGCCGGAGCACCTTCCTCCTCTTCGCGAGTTGACGCCACCCAGGAGCTTCACCGACGACCCGATGCTTCTTGAGGCGGCGCTTCTGGTCGCCTCTTCTGCTTCACCTGTTCGCGCCGTGGGCGCCGCCGATGCTGCCGGCCACGGCCTGGACGCTGCAGGTCTCGACCTGGCCGCCGCCGGCCAGGCACCGGCCGCTGCCAGCCAGGGACCGGCCGCTGCCGACCATAGCCCGGCCGCTGTTCGTAGCCCGGCCGCGGCTGGCTGCCGCCCGGCCGCCGCTGGCCGTCGCCCGGCCGCCGCCGGCCGCAGCCTGGTCGCTGTGCGGAGTAGCCTGGCTGCTGCGTCGACCCCCGCCTACCGCGGTTTTGACGGGGGCGCTGTGACAGCCTCCGCGCATGGGGGGGGAGAGCTCTGCCCCCCTCGTGTGGTACCGGTGGCGGCTGTCTTCCGCAGGCTGCTCTCCCCCCTGTTGGCCCGCCAGCTGACGTTTTCCGAGGACTCTTTGCCCGGCTCTTCCCTCGTGGTCGCCCCGCCTCTGCTCCGGTCACCTTCTACTCCTCCGGCACCCGCCGAGTCGTGTCCCTCTACCCCTCGGCACTCGCCGGACGTCTCTTCGGTGGCCGCGGAGCTGTCTCCTCCCTCCCAGGCTCTCAGGTCGCGCTCCCCTCCCACTGCTATGACTAAGGGACCTTCTCAGGGAGACCTCGAGTCGTTGGTGGCGGACTTCTGCGCCTCTCTATAGCGGCCACCTCCGCCCCCGGTTCTGGGGGCTCTGCGCCGTCACCGTGCGAAGGCTTGCCCGCCACTCGCCACGCTCTGCCGCAGCAGTCGTCTCGCCACGGTTTCCAGGGCCCGGGGCCCGAACCCGGTCATCGCGGGGCAGAACCTGCTCATGCGGAAGCTGGGGGTCGTTTGGCCGCACGAGGCACCCGAAGCTGCCGCGTTCCAGCGCTACACCAGGCTCTTTGCTGTAGGCCTGTCGGAGGAGCACTGCAGAGCTATCCGTGAGCTCTTCGGCACCCAGGTCGAGGGGTCCTTCCAGTGCTCCGTGCTGGAGGACAACGTGTTTCAGGCGGCAGTTTGTGAGCTCTTCCCGGAGGAGCAGCTGGTCGTTGACGCGCAGGCCTGAGTCTGCGTTAGTCACGTGGTCATTTATTTTCGTGTTTTAATGGATGTAAACCTAGCTGTTTGGAACGTCTGTGGGCTTAACCAGCGTGTTAGACACTCGGTGGTCCGCGAGTTGATAGCTTCCGAGCGTGTCTCTCTTTTTTGTCTGCAAGAGACTAAGCTCGCGGTTGTACCCCCTTCCTTTATGCTTGATATGTTAGGCATCGACTTTGACTATGTTGCGTTGCCGGCTATGGGCTCCCGCGGTGGCATTCTGGTCGCTTGGCGCAAAGACACCTGGCTCGTCTCCTCCCCCTCTACTGGCCTTCACCACATTATGGTGAAGGTCGCGCTGCTCTCCACACCCTCTCAGTCCTGGTGGCTCTCATCCGTTTATGGCCCGCAGTCCAATGTGGATAAAGTCTCCTTCCTCGCTAAGATTCGTACCCTGCGTCTGACGCTTTCTGGGCCCTGGGTTCTTTGCGGGGACTTTAACCTCATCTATCAGGCGGCCGACAAGAACAATGGCCGCCTTTCGCTTAGAATGATGGGTCACTTCCGTCATTTCCTTAACGACCTTGAGCTTCTTGAGCTACATCTCCAGGGCCGTCTCTTCACCTGGAGCAACGAGAGGTCGCATCCTACTTTGGAGCGTATTGGTAGAGTTTTTGTCTCCCAGGACTGGGAGATTCTTTTCCCCTCCTCCGCTCTACATGCTGTCTCTTCTAGGTCTTCCGATCATGCCCCCCTCCTCCTCCTTCTCGACTGTGGGGTGCACTCTAAGAAACGCTTCACCTTCCAGGCCTTTTGGCCTAAGGTCGAAGGCTTCTTGGACACCGTCAAGGCGGTCTGGTCGGGGCCGCGCCCTGATGCTGACCCACTCCGTATGATCGACCACCTCCTTCGTGAGACAGCGAAGGCATTGGTAAAATGGAGCTCCAAGGCGATCGGTAGCATTCGCCTGCAGATTCAGATTGCCAAGGAGGTCATTTTCTATCTTGAGGTCGCACAGGATTCACGGTCGCTCTCTCCTGAGGATATTTCCTTACGGTGTTTCCTCAAGCTACACTACTTAGGCCTGACTTCGCTGCAGCGAACGATCGCTCGGCAAAAGTCTAGCCTACGGTGGTTGCGTGAGGGGGACGTTAACACTAAACTTTTCCACCTCCATGCCAACCACCGCAGAAGGAAAAATTTCATCCCCTCCCTTTTGGTCGATGGTCGTCTAGTTTTTCGGGAACAGGACAAGGCTACTGCAGCATTTGACTACTTCGACCGAATTCTGGGTACCCACCATGAGCGTTCCCGCGCCCTCGATTTTGAGGAACTGGGACTCCCGCGGCTGGACCTGGAGGACCTCAATCTTTCTTCTCGGAGTTCGAGGTCTGGGAGGTGATCAAAGACCTCCCACTGGACAAGGCCCCCGGCCTGGATGGTTTCACGGGTCGCTTCTACAGATCTTGCTGGTCGATCATCAGGGGTGATGTGCTGCGGGCGTTCAACGCCCTCTCTGACATGGACTTCCGCAGCTTTCACCACCTGAACGGTGCTCTCCTCACACTCTTACCCAAAAAACCAGACCTGGTCGCTCTTTTTGATTTCCGACCCATCAGTCTAATCCATAGCTTTGGGAAACTTTTTTCCAAAGCAGCTGCTAACCGCTTCGCCCCACACCTCTCTTCTCTAATCTCGCCCAACCAAAGTTCCTTCATCAAAGGTCACCTCATCCATGATAACTTCCGCTATGTCCTTGGCACGGCGAGAGCTCTTTCTAGTCGAAAGCTCCCTAGGATCATGTTCAAAATTGATCTAGCCAAAGCTTTCGACTCGGTCGGCTGGGTTTTTCTTCTTGAGCTCCTTTCGGCTGTCGGCTGCCCTCGCAGATGGACCGATTGGATCTCGGTCATTCTGTCCACCGCTAGCACCAGGGTGTTGCTTAATGGTGCCCTTGGGCAATGGATCTGCCACGGTCGAGGCCTGCGTCAGGGAGATCCCCTATCCCCCATGCTCTTCGTGCTGGTCATGGAATGCTTCCATGCCCTCTTCCGCAAGGCAGAATCCCGTGGTCTCCTTCTTGATCTTGGGAGGAGTATCCGCTTTAGTGCCTCTCTCTACGCTGACGATGTGGTCGCCTTCTTCTCTCCGGTCGAGCTCGATCTGCGGGTCGTCAAGGCGGTGTTGTCGCTCTTCGAGAGCGCGGCTGGCTTGGCGGCAAACTACACCAAGAGCCAGGTCTACCCCATAAACTGCTCCGAGGATCACTTGTCTCTGGTCCGATCCATTCTCTCCTGCACGATCGCCGACTTCCCTTGCACCTACCTTGGGGTCCCCCTTTCTATCAAAAGGCTACCCAAAGCGGCTCTGCAGCCACTGGTCGATAAGGTTGCTAGGCGCCTGCCCCCCTGGCAGGGCAGACTATTGAGCCGCAGTGACCGCCTCGTTCTTGCCAAATCCACTCTCTCTGCCATCCCGGTTCACATTTCGATGGCGATTTCCATCTCCCCTGGGCACTGCGCACGGTCGAAACCCTCATCCGTGGCTTCCTCTGGTCCAACACAGAGGTGGCCTCGGGCGGTCGCTGTCTGGTCGCTTGGGTGAACGTCACCTGCCCCACTCACTGCGGAGGGCTCGGCCTGCCCAACCTTCGTGTCTTTGGTACTGCGTTGCGCCTCCGCTGGCTGTGGCTGGCGAGGACTGACCCGGATAGGACATGGGCGGTGTTCTGCTTCCCTGTTGACTAGGCCACTCAAGCCTTTTTCAATGCCTCCATCTCTGTGGAGGTTGGGGACGGTACCCGTGCACTTTTCTGGGAGGACAGCTGGATCTCCGGGTGCACCGTCAAATCATTAGCACCAAACCTCTGGGCCGCGGTCTCGCCAAGGGTGCGTCGGTCCCGCACTGTCGCCGAGGCCTTGCAGACGGGGGCGGCCGGGATCCGTTAGGTCGCGGATGTAACCCACGCCCGGACTGTGCAGGTGGTCTTGCAGTACCTTGCCATCTGGGACCTACTGCAGGAGGTCAGGCTCACGTCCGAACCTGACCGGTTCATCTGGAAGTGGTCGCCTAGCGGAGTTTACTCCTCGGCTTCGGCCTACTCCGCCCTCTTTCTTGGTCGTGTCGCCATCCTCGGAGCACGACAGATCTGGAAGGTTCACATGCCGGGGAAGTGCAAGTTCTTCGCATGGCTGGCCTTGCATGGCCGTTGCTGGACGTCAGACTGGCTACACCGTCACGGGCTTAGGGACTCAGACACTTGCGTGCTATGCGCCCAGGAATCCGAAACGCTGGACCACTTGACGGTGGACTGTGTCTTTGCCAGAGAGACCTGGCTTTCGGCTCTTAGGCACATTCTCCTTCCGAGCCTGGCTCCGGATCGCCCGGTGAGGTTTGCAGAGTGGTGGTGCTCTGCCAGGAAGCAGGTCGCTAAAGCCCGGAGGAAAGGCTTCGACTCCTTCGTTTGGCTGGTCGCTTGGTCGCTTTGGAGGGAGCGGAACAGGCACGTTCATGACAAGGAGGCTCTCATGCCGGTGGCGCTCGTTCCGGCGATCCTAGATGAGGCTAGGACTTAGGCGCGCGCGGGCTTCCTCCCGCTCACTAGGTTGCTAGGGGTTCGCCCGGTGAGGGCGGTGTAATGCTTTCGCCTTCTTTTCGTTAGGCCCCGTGCCTTGTTGTAAACTAAACCATATGCTTTTTCTCCTCTCTTAATGAAAAACGTGCTTTGCACGTCTTAAAAAAAACAACTAACCGGGATAGGACACATCACAAATTTTAACTCACAAGGTTAATTTATTTTTCTTTTAGCTGATCATTTGATCAGCTAGTTTATTTGTTGTTTGATGCGTATCCTTTAGTTTTTTTCTTTTTACATTACATCTAGATGTGCTTAGTTACAACATGTAGGTACAACTAACCGGGATACGACACATCACAAATTTTAACTCACAAGATTAATTTATTTTTCTTTTAGCTGATCATTTGATGCGTATCCTTTAGTTTTACCAATATTAATATTTTGTGTGTGTATATATATATATACACACACACATACCAATATTAATATTTTATGTATGTATATACACACACATACGATGACACTAAAATGCACCTGGGTCCGTCCCTGTCCGTCCCATCTGCGTCCCGACAAACCGTCCCGAGCATGCCTCCCAATAATAACCGGACGCCCCTCCCCCGCGCACGCTTACCTATTCCCCCATCAACCTCTCCCGCAAGCAATCCTGCAAATCAGGCTTCCTTTCCGTCTCCGACATTCCATCCCCTCGTCGACACCTTCCTCCGATCCTCTACCCCCAGATCTGTGGCCCCGCCATCGCTGCCGCACCTTGAATTGCCTCAGCCTTCCTCGCCGAAAACCATGGCCCCGCCGCCGCTGTCGCACATCAAATCGCCTCTTCCAGTAGGGCATCTCGAGCTGTGGAGGCAGGTAGCGGTTGTTGCAGCGGGTGGTGCTGAACCGATATCGTCATCTCCGCCTCCGGGAGGATCTGCGGCAGCTCTGCCTGCAGCGTAGCCTCCTATCACACCGGTAGTGGGGCCGGGGGTCCGCGGCGCATCAGGTGATCCCTTGCATCACACGACGTTGCTAACGCTCCCGCCTTCAATTCTACCTGGATCGTTGGTCACTCCTGATTCAACCCAACTGTTCCTTCCGGTAAGAAACGAAGCATAAAAAATCGTTGCTCCTTCGGTTTTCTAGCTGGTGTTTTCGCTCCTCGATTGTCACTGAGGTTTGCGGTTTGCAACGTTCGTTGCTTGTTGCTTGCAACTTGGGATGCCTGTTGATTGCACCTCCTCTGTATTTTGCTCCTCGGTTACCGCTATGTGATGTTGGGTTGCGGTTTGCAACGTTCGTTGCCTGTCGGTTGCAACCAGATATGTCTCTTGAATGCAACTTGTATATTTTTTGATCCTCAATTACCACTGCATGTGTGTAGTTGTTCTAGTTACCGCTGCGTGGTTTTGGGTTGGCAGCATTTGTAACGTTCGTTGCTTGTTGATTGCAACCTAGGATGCTTGTTGACTGCAACTCCTCTGTTTTTTGCTCATCGGTTGGCGCTGCGTGATGTTGGGGTTGCAGTTTGCAACGTTCGTTAATGGTCCGTTGCAACCTAGTGTGCCTGTAGGTTGCAACCTGTGGTGCGTGTTGGTTGCAAACCTGATATGTCTGTTGATTGCAACTTGTCTGATTTTGCTCCTCAATTACCACTGCATGTACGTAGTTGTTCTAGTTGCAACTTTTGTTATGGTTGGTTGCAACTAGGGGTGTTAGTTGGTTGCAGCTTGTCTGTTTTTCCTCGTCCGTTACCACTGTGTGGTGTTGGGTTGGCAGCATTTGCAATGTTCGTTGCTTGTTGATTGCAACCTCGGATGTCTGTTGATTGTAACTTCTATGTTTTTCCTCGTTGGTTGCCGCTACGTCATGTTGGGGTTGCAGTTTGCAACGTTCGTTGCAACCTAGGGTGCCTGGCGGTTGCAACCTGTGGTGCCTGTCGGTTGCAATCTATAGTGCCTATTGGTTGCAACCTGTAGTGCCTGTTGATTGCAACTTGTCTGATTTTGCTCCTCAATTACCACTGCGTGTATGTAGTTGTTCCAGTTGTAATTTTTGTTTATGGTTGGTTGCAACTAGTGATGTTAGTTGGTTGCAGCTTGTCTGTTTTTTTGCTCATCAGTTGCTGCTGCGTATGATTATTTTTTTCCAGTTACAACGATGGTTGTTAGTTGATTGCAACTAGGTGTGTGTGTTAATTGCAAACTCATCAACGTGTTGTTCTACAGGATGAAACCATGCTTGATGTGTTTGTCCCGCGAGTGCATCAATCATTTGGTACATAAGATGAAGCCTACAACTTTTACTTCGATTATGCAAAGATGGCTGGTTTTAGCGTAAGAATGAAAAGAACTAGTGAAGAAACTAGACACTAGGTTTGTAACTGGGAGGGTTTTCTGAAGCTAGGTAAAGAGAATGAGTAACCTCTGACAAATAAGACATCGAAGAGAATTGGTTGCCCCACTTATGTTAAGTTGAAGGTGGACAAAAAGCGCAATACTTGGTATTTTGATCATGTGGAGCAAGCACACAATCACGCGCTTCAGCCCACCCCGAGGATGGTGAGATACATGCATGCTCACAAGCAGAGGGAGGCAGCACTGGATGATATATTTGCAGTAATGGCAAGGAGTGGTGTGCCAACACAGGCAGCAATGAATGTGATGTCTGAATTATTTGGAGGCCGTCAAAACTGGCCATTCACAGAGAAAGATGTGCAGAACCTGTAGGTCATTCCACCTAACATAAAAAAATGCACCCAGATACAACAAAAACCAGCAATTTTACTTGTTTTTTATGGTGCAGGCAAGCTGAGCAAGCAAGGGAGGAAAGGGATGGGGACATGAAGAAACTGTTCCAATTCTTCAGAGAATGCAAGGAGCCATGCAAGCAAGAACACTCAAACAAGTTATATGAAATGTAAAGCACAAGAGACATCAAATTAACCTGTGGTTCAGCTCGCCACAAAGGCTAGCCTACGTCCACGTTGTTGAGGTAAGCCACAAAGGCTTTGGGATCTCTTTCAATCCTCTCCTCTCTCTCACCTATCACCAAAGAATAGGTGGAGGGTTCCACTAAGCACACGGGGGTAATACAAACTTCTTGGGGCTGCCACAGCAATCTTGGAAGCTCCCAAGTACCTCTAGCCGTCTAGGAGCAAAGCTCCAAGAGTAAAAGATCCACCAAGCAAGCTAGAGTTTCACCAAGTGCACAAGAACACTAGGGGAGTGGATTTGCTCTTTTCTCACAAGGGAATCACTCAACTTGAATGCAAGGGCCGAATCTTGGCTTTGAGTTGGTGGGAGTCAATGCAATGGTGAGAGAGAGAGAGCAGAGAACAGTCTGAGTGCAGGGGAGAAGAAGAAGGTGACCGTTTGATCGAGGAAGGGGATAAATACCCAGATCCAGATCTGCAATGGTTGGAAAGGTAAGTCCAAAACCTCTGGGAAAAACTCCGGAGGTTCCAAGATCTGGAACTTAAGCTAGCTGTCTGAAGAGAATCCAGAACCTCCGGGGTTGAACCTCGGAACTTCTGGGAATAGGGAGAACAACAGCAAGACATCAAGTTGAAGGAGTTTCTTTGTGGCTGGGATGATTTTGATTGAGACGGTTTTTCATGCACTTGGTTTCACCTTTGCCACTATTAGAATCCCTCTTGATAGTACGACTGATCCTAAACTCAATTTCAAAGTATAAAATAAATTCATCTTCATCTTGAGCGAAGGAAAGCCATCACTTAAAAATTGGGGGTTCTCCTTTTTACCTTTTGCACCTATCTCTCATTATAAACCTGTCACATATACTCAAAAGCTAATCAGTCCTTTAATTGTGTGGTCAACATCACCAAAACCCACTTAGGGCTTGATTGCACTTATAGTGGTTGCAACTTCTGGTATATGTGTGGTTGCAACTTCTGAATAAGTATAGTAAAAATTGTGTGAAAACAACAATGATTGCAAATAGGTGTGTGATTGCAATCTGGATAGTTTGTGAATGCACCCTGGATATTTGTGTTGGTTGCAACTGTCTCTTTGAGATGATTGCAACTCTTTATCCTGCTTGATTGCAGCAACCTGGTCATTTTTTGTTTTTTCTCATTTTGTTTTTTGTTGATTTTTCCTGACACAGATGAAGACCCGGTGATGAGGGAAGTATTAAAGATTGTGTTTACCAAGACCCAGCATAGGTATTGCCGATGGCACATAACCAGAATGTGGGATTATGAACTCGATGAGCTGTACAAATTGCACAAGGATAAAAATCTGAAGGAAAGGCTGGAATCCCTGATAAATTATCCTTGGGACCCACACAGTTTGAGGTGGAGAGGAATAGACTGGTGGATGAACGTGGCATCGGAGAGCACCTTGCGATTGTTGCATTGCGGTAGAAAAGAGAGAGATGGATATCCACATATTTCAAGGGCATGTACTGTGGGCGAATGACATCCACCCAGAGATCTGAGAGCCATAACAGGGCGGCTGAAAAAGGTAAGGAACCTCATAATCCATACAGCACGTACATTGGAAGCCAGGGAAAAAGAGTGTCATACCTGCCATGTAAAAGGTTACTATAACACAACATGCCCTCAGAACCCAAACAGAAGCAGAGCAGCCGAGAATAATGCCAAGAAAAGAGGCGCAAAAATTAAAACTGGAGCTCCAAGAAAGAGAGGTCGCCCAAGAATATAAATAGGACTAGATGAGTATCAGGATGAGAAGCAAAGTGAGGAGGATGAGACGGGCTAGTCTGGATGCACTGGAGCCGTGGGGGAGTCTGCGTCATCTCTTGCGCTTGTAAGAATTAGGAGAGCATTATCTTCCGGTGTTAATTATCGAGATTGCTATGAATCTGAGTGAATCTGCTATGAATCTGAGTGAAGCTAATGTAATTTATACATTTTTTATCTTGTTTAGTACTCATGTGTAGCTTAAACACAATAATGAATCTGCTGATGTTCAGTTGGTATGAATCTGGATGAATGTTCAGTTGGTATGAATCTGGATGAATGTCCAACTCTGGACATGTATTGTCACCATTTTTATATTGATTTCAAACAAATTGCAACTCACACTATAGAACAGTTGCAAGTTTACAGTCACGCCAGTTGCAGCTGCTAAAAAAGAAAGCAATATGATTGCAAGTCGCCTGACACTAAAGTTGCAACTGTACAAGCATGTCAATTGCAAAGTCTTTAAGCACTTCAGTAGCAGTTTTTGCAATATATGAGGATGTAATTTTATCTTCATTTCGACCGAATAGCAAAAACTCACACTACGGTTTCCAGTTGCAAGTATGCGGTCACGCCAGTTGCAACTGCCCCACCAAAACCCTATGATTGCAAGTAGCATGGCTTAGCAGTTGCAACTCGTAAGGCACGTCGATTGCAACTCTTTGTCCGCTTCAGTTGTGCTTCTGATTCGTTTTATTAATTTTATATCAGACAAATTGCAACTCCAATAGAGTTCTAGTTGTATCTAGACAAAAAACGTCAGTTGCAACACATTGAGCACTTCAGTTGTCAAAAAATGGGGATGAAAATTTTATCTTTTTTTATATTGATTTATTCATGTTGTGGTGGCCAGTTGCAACATCGTAGTTCCCCGAAGTTTCCATCCTACTAATTGCAACCTGGGAATTCAGTAGCTCAAACTAAGTTCTAGTTGCAACTGCGTGAGCGCTCAAATTGCAACTCAGCATCCACTCCTATTACAACTGAGCATAAAAAAATGTGTACATACGAATTGCAACTCCACAAAAAGAAAAAAGGCACCAGTAGCAACTCGTTGGAAAATCAATTGCACCAAACTGAGTAAAACTCACCGATTGCAACTCAACAGATACTTTGGTTGCACATCAGAAAACGATTCAGTTGCAACTCGACCAAATATTTCTTCAACTGACTACAGATAGTTAACTTGCATTCTACATCAAACAGTATAGTGTGCACAAACCAAACAAACACTGCAAGTTCAAGACTTCGAACATAACACATCACTAAAAGAAGTTTTCTGCATGAATCTAATTGTTTGACTGACTACTGTCCACATTAAATGGCACCAGGCGTCCACCAATTCTAAACTTGTCCAGTGATTCAGGAATTTCAACTTAGTTCAGAGGGTGGAAGAGCACATAGTGCATCAGCTCGCAGCTGTATATCGAACCCTTAAACTGCAACAGCATAAAAATACAAAATAATGGTCATTGGGCTGTATTGTGATGAAACCACAGAAAAACACAAAAAAAAGCTAAGAAAAGGAACTTTAAATGGAAAAATCAATTGACAGCATGCCTCACCGGATTGATTTCTGTGGTCAGCTTATCCCCGTCGTAATACTCCATGTACTTCCAGATAAATAACATGCAATCACATGGCCCAGCTTGCTTTGGTAAGTCAATGAAAGGCTTCCTCCAGCCGCTGACTCTGGGTAACTTCAAGTTGGAAACCTTCTAGAAGCATGCGTCTATAATTGGGATCCTTGCAAAAACAGCCTTGTGGCATTCTTCTTGATCAGTACATTTGATGAAGTAGTCGTTGGAGTCCAGCACATCAATGCGATTGTGGATGAAATTGAAGCAATACACGAAGAAGTGCTCCATCTTGGATACGAACAAAAATCTGGTACAAGGCAGGAATGGATCTGATTAGTAAAAAATGGACAAACATCTGCTCAAAATGACAGTTTGCAAAGAAAAAGGTGCAGACGGTTTACAAAATGTGTGTAATAGTGATTGCAACTGCTGATAATGAGAAAGTAGGCTTGTTAGCTGTGATTGCAAAAAAACTACTAGATAACACTATATATGTGTGGTTGCAACCTAGTTAGTGTGTGGGTTCCAGCTATTGGTTAGCTGTGATTGCAACAGATTTGATATGTGATTAGCTCTGATTGAAAAAATACTAAATAACACTATATATGTCTGATTCCAACCTTGCTAGTGTGTGGTTGCAACCACATATTAGATGTGATTGCAACCTGATTATAGGTAAAAGGACAGTTGCAACTGTGCCTTGAATTGCATAAAGAAAATATGGTTCAAATTGCAAGTGGAGGAGAGTAGCAGTTGCAGAGACAATTAACTAGTAGTTGCAACGAGAAAAGACAGAGTGGGCTAGGGAAAAAGGCTTGCTAACCAGTTTTGCTTTCGACAGGTCATAATGTTGGCACTCGACCCTCAGATGTTTCCATGCTTCTATGAAAGCTTGTGTCTCAGACTTATCCAGGTTCAGTACATCTTTGCAGGTTGAAACATTAAACTGCAGTGAAAAAAGGAAAAAGAGGTTACACAAAACAACGACACTGTAAAAAAACATGGTGTTGGGGCAGAGATAGAAACGTACATAGAACCCCGTCGTCAGGAACACCCTGTATCCACATGAATCAAGCTTGTGCACGATATCATTGTGTCTCATGCAGTGCACAAAAAAGTCTATGATGCCAGACTCTCCTAATGTGTCATTGGAAAAGGAGGTTAAAAGCTCATCTCTAGTGAAATATGCAAGAAGATCAAACTGCAATAATGTTCTCCTGCACAAAAAAAAACAAAAAGGTTAGCTATGATCGCAAAAAAAAGAGTTGCAACTGCTTGTTAGATGTGAGGTTGCAACTGCTTGTTAGCTGTGATTGCTACAGAGTTGATGTGTGGTTGCTACTGCTTGTTAGTTGTGATTGCAACTGATGGGTGTGTGTGATTGCAACAGATATGATGTGTGGTTGCAACTGTTTGTTAGCTGTGATTGCAACAGAGTTGATGTGTGGTTGCAACAGCTTGTTAGCTATAATTGCAACTGAAGGGTGTGTGTGATTGCAACAGAGATGATGTGTGGTTGCAACTGTTTATTAGCTGTGATTGTAAAGACTATTGGTTTAGCTGTGATTGCGAAAAAAATGAATAATGTTGTATATCTGTGATTACAACCTGGTTAGTGTGTGGTTGCAACTATTTGTTAGCTGTGATGTGTGTGATTCTAACCTGCTTGTTATCTAGGATTGCAACATAGTTGATGTGTGATTACAACTTCTACTTAGCTGTGATTGCAACCTGATTATTGAGGAAAATCACAGTTGCAACTGTGCTCTGACTTGCATAAATAAATAAATAAATAAATAAATAAATAAATAATTATTTATATATAGGACATGGATATTCACCACGCAACATGGTGAATAATATTCAGCACGCTCCGTTTGCATGGACGGAGCTCTGGTAAGGTTGGGTAATCACAAAATTACTCCTTTCTCGATCCTAGGGAGTAAAATCAGTTCTAAGTGATTTCTCGAATTCGTTTTTACTTCCGACGGATTTGGTGAATAATATGCAGCGCGTGCCGTTCGCATGGACGTGGCTCCGGCAAGGCTGGGTAATCACAAAATTACTCCTTTCCAAGTCCTGTGGAGTAAAATCAGTTCTAGGTGATTTCTCAAATTCGTTTTTTACCTCTGAAAGATTTGCGCAAATCATGCTCGGGGGTTCTGCGCACTGAAGAAGCTCCGGCGAACCTTATGATCACGTAGTTACTCCGTCTATAACTCAGATAGTAAAAATTGAATCTCATCTACACGCGCACTTTTCAATTGAAGTATTGACTGTAGTAATATTTTGTATTGACATGTAAATGCAGGTTATTAAGCAAGGGATTTTATTATGCTATTAAATACATGGGAATACCCTGGCTAGCATGTGCATGATTTTAGTGATTAACTTAGGCGTGCTTATACACACGGGCTAGTGTGGGCTTGATTTTCGGGAAGGAGAAATAACTAGTCTTGCATGCATGCAAAACATTGCTTTCAATGTGCAATATTGATGCTGTTAACGCTGACATATGTTTGGATAGCTGCCTACCATGTTTTCGCTGAAACAAAAAAAAACAGGGCGGAATTAACCTTGCATGGAACGTCGATCCTGTAGTGTTTCGAAATTATTTCTCAATTTGTATGGACTATTACTCCCTTTGTCTACATGAGTATAATTAGTAAAATTATTATTATTTTATAAGATTACTTCTTACTTCTTTGGCTTACGAATTACTTCTTTGGTATATGTACATGACTGTTATTTTATAAGATTATTCAGTGCGCCAGCCTGAGCTTCGGTGAGCCCAACAAGCAGCAAAATTACTCCATTTGATCTCCATGCAGCTGTGACAGAACCGTCCAAAATAAATCCGGATTATCACCTAAGCCGGTCCACGTGGCTCGTAAGCGATAACCAGGAGCTATTTTGTCGCCTCTGCTGGGTCATGCCCGGTAAATCACTTACACAGGATCGAGATATGCGCTAAGCCCACACGAAGGTGGGACCAGAGTACAACATTACATTACATAAAAGTCCACAAGTACTTAATATTACAAACCAGGTTTTTCAGTACATAAAAGTAAACATGGTTCAGAGTTTTAAACAGCGGAAATTAAACTAAGCGCGGGATACACATGGGAGGCCATCCACAATGTATCACTCCTCATCATCGTTCTCCCATTCAATTTCCCATCCATCTAGGATAACACCAGGCCAGATAGGATTACCTGAAAACAACAAATTAAGCAAGGCTGAGTATTCTATTACTCAGCAAGACTGACCCGTCAAAATAAAAGACACAGCTATACATGCAAGGCTTTTTGGCTAGTGGGTTTGTTTTGCCAAAAGCAACCAAGAGTTGATCCTTACTTTCAAGTTTTAGCTCAAGTTCTAGAATGTTAACCATTCTAGGTAAGCACCTAGCTAAACAAGCATGGTTGTGCAAACAAGATTAATCAAGCATCAATATTAATCCACATAAATAAACATGGGGTAGCCAGTGGTCAAGCCGACTCAGATAACGGCGAGTGACCGACGATCGATCGATTTATATCCTTGCAAGGTAAACCCAAGATACACGGAAGAAGGTAGACCCCAAAAGAATCCAAAGAAAAACAAATGCGGGGTCTACCCCGACCAGACGGTTCCCGTCACTCCCCAGATTAGGGACAGATGCCACAGTCCTAAGTACAAGGTTTCTGGGACGCCCTCACACGGCACGCCCAGACTCACACTTGCACTACCGGAATCAAACCGGGAGACGCATCTCAAGATTAGTAGCCATAAAGTCCCATTCCCGACAAGCACTTGGTACGTTCAATAGCTTAGACCAGCACCATGCTACTCGGTCGAGACCGAACCCATTGCTCTTACCACATGAGCGAGTCAATTTAACCAACTTATGATTCCAACATAAGCATCCTATATCTCGCGAGCAATGAGTCATTACTCGACTTGTACCGTATCCTTAGAGCATGGCACTAGCGTTCCTAACATACTAGTAAAAGAGCATAGGAGTCCTAAGGATCATGCATCTAGGTTTCAAACAACTCCTGAAACTTAAATGCACAAAGTAAAGCATAAATACTGAAAAGGTAAAGGTGTGAGTTTTAGAAAAAGGTTAGATGACTCCGGTGCTTGCCTTCCTCTGACTCTACAATAGCCTTGGGCTCTTCTGGACTTTGGTCCAGGTCTTGCTGCCCACTCACTTGGTTCAGCTCTCCACTAGCGGATCCCTCCTCCTCAACAAGCGTGTACGTCCCGTCGGGAAGATCTACACGTTATGCATATGCATTAGTTATGGTGTGAAGGTGAGATTTTACAAACGAACCCAACTATTGTTGGCCACATATATCAAAACAACAAGAGAGCTCACAAAGGTATGGTGTGTGGTGAGAGTGAGCTAACAACTATATAAATGGGGATTGTGTGCACATATAAACAATTTAGCTTACTAAACTTCATTAAGGTATGGGGTGAGTGATGGTGGACTAACTATGCCTTTGCTGGTGATTGTGTGCATATTTAAGAAAGTTAAACTACAATACTTCACCATCAGCATGGGGTGTGTGCTTAAATTCATTTTAAACAGCAACTGAACTTAAAACACCTTTAAATCAAATTAAAAGATAAAATAAAGTTATATATTCCATTATAACTAGCATTCATCCATAAATCATAATAAATAAAATATAACTCCAACTGACATGAAAATTTGATCACAGTAGAATATGACCAAAATAAACTTAAATATAAATTTTCAGCTTCAGATCATTTATACATTATTTTAAATGAAAAAGACAAAAGATAGCCTAGATAAACTTCATTAATTCACACAAAAAGATTTACTAGCCCTTTTGATCCCAAACTTTTTCTACAGCTCCAATATGCCAAAACTAAGCTCTAACACAACATCTTCAAGTGGATTCATCATATATTTCAAGTTATGAATTTGACATCCATTATAAGCATAAATACCAAACACTGCTCAAACAGATTCCTAAAATCATCATTATTTTTCCAGGGGTGCTCAACATCACAACAAGGCCTAGGGTGCATTGGTGCTGAAAGAAATTATATTTTGAGGGAACTATAAAAAGCATCAAACTTAAACCAACATAGATCTTACAAAAATCATAACTATAGTTCTACACAACAAACATGTGTGAAAATTGGTCACAAAACTGAACATGAAGAACAAAACAACATATCCAAATTTCATTGTATTTACATGTGTACATTTTGAACTACAACAAATATGCCTCAAACTGAGTTTGAATTTATATTTAAAAACTAAACAGAAAAACACTATACAACTTTTGTAAAAGTTGTAGATCTACTCTCAAGGATTCCAGAACAATTGGATTTACAATTTTCAGAATTTTCTACAATTTTCTACGGATTTTCTAAGTTACAGGCGAAACCCTAAACCAACTTTACAGAGAGACCCTCGAAAGAAGAATCAGAAATTACGAAAGGGTCCTCGCTTTGCCAAAAACACCCTATATAGAATACAATCATCACCAATTGGCCCCTGCCGGAGCAGGGGACCTTGCCGGCGGCTGATTGAGGCCGGGCCTCACCGGGGAAACGGCCGGTGGGGGTATGCGGCTTACTTGTAGGGTGGGGAAGGTGTTTGCCGGGCCTGAGCGGCCTCCGGCGACCTCCCGCGGCGGAGCCGCAGTACCGCTCCCACCGGAGCTCGCGGTGGTGACCGGCGGCGGCGCTCGGCGGGCTGGTGGTGGCGCGGAGGAGTAGAGGGGACCCAGGGGAAGGAGAAGGATGGGAGGGATGCGACACGGAGGGAGCAAGACAGCCGAATTGGCCTAGCTCGGCCTTGCCCGAGGACGTGCGGCGGTGGCACAGAGCTGCGGAGCCGGCGCGCGAAAACGAACCGGGTGAGCTGACGCATGTTGACGGTGGAAATTCACCATTTCCAACCATCAATATTCTCACATAAATGGAGGCATATGCATTATTTACTAGCATTTAGGTATGAATAATGTGGTTCCACTTGTCCTTGGAGATTATTTGTATGTAGGTGATTTACCCTTTAAAAGAGATGGAAACTCCACTCCTATGAAGCAACCATGCCAACTCAGCTGAGGAGGTGGCTGCCCCCAAGGGAAACATGGCAAGACACGTCATCGATCCAGGGGAGACACTCACCGACGAATCAGAGGATGCCACATGGACTTCACATGGATCAAAGGGCCCACCTCGGATACCAAATCAAGCCATGCACCGGGGATGGATCATAGGGCCCACAGGGCAGCCACCTAGAGGAAGCACACCAGGTGGGGCCACCCTAAGGGGTCGGCCGATCCTAGGATCGGCCGAACCGCCTTAGTGGCGCCCCATCTGGTCCTTACATGTGGTGGTTGCTCATTGGTCACTTGCTTCACTCCCGGGTGTTTAGGGGCCATTTGGGCGTCCGAGCAAGCCTTGTCTCCTTCTATAAATAGGAGGGGAGGGGCTCCCATTTCTCACACACCACTCTCTCATTCTCCTCTCACTTTTAGTTTCCAAGGCTAGGGGGTAGGCTAGAGTAGCTCTTCTTCAGGTTCCAAGTCCTCTTGGAAGTTTAGGTATGAGTTCTCTTTTATCTTTATTTCTTTGTATGACTTTGATCTACTTCAGTTATTCAGCTATTTCATATAAAGTCATGGTAGATCATATTCTTGATGTTTTCTTGAGTTCATCCTCTGTTCATCATTTAGAGGCTCGTGTTCTTCGTGAACACTACCTTTTGATCCACTTGAAGGATGATAAACTCCTTCCTTATGTGTTTGTTCATAAGTTAGAGGCTCGTGTTCTTCACGAACACGACCCTTTGATCTTGTTGATTAGACATAAGAGAGTTCATATCTGTTCGTATGTCTAGCCTTAGTAGATCTTGTTAGATGGCATGAGAGTGTTGCATGGGGCCTGTGTTCAAGCTACGGTACTCGGTCTAGTTGACCAGTCTTCTGGTGGCTCTCACCCTGGGTCACAATAGCCCGGGCCGGGTGAAGTCTAGCAGCAACATAGGCATGCTGCCTGGGTTGTCTTGCTACGATAGTTATGAGCATACCCCCCGTAACGAGAGGTCGGTCCTCAGGTGGTGATAGCCCTGTTGGATCCTAGGGCAACCTCCGCGTTGGGGTACCTGCTGTAGGAGTCTAAAGTCTAGTTTCGCAGAGTGCTGCTCATCGCGGGCTAGCTCCTCGTTTGTACCTGGGTGCTGAACCATGTTTCCCTCATGCAATACTCATGCCTATCTCTTGTATCTTCTAGCTTTGTATGTTTAGTACATTAGAACCTAGAGCTAACTCGTATGTTCCCCCTAAGCCGTAGTGTGCTAGAGTAGAGGTAGATTTGAGGTGTGTGTGTCACACTACCCCTTTTATATCATTTATCTTACCCCTACCTTTGAATGTGTTGTTCCCTATATCTATCTCTTGGTTTACATTCAGAGCAAAAGCATAAGTCTATGATATCCGCCATTGCCTTCCACGGATTCGATACCCTTGGAATACTCTCCTTCCTTGGGGAAATGCTACAATGGTTTATCTGTGCGCTTGCGGATTCATTCATGATCATTTAGATTAAACCTATGGCAACTCTCAATGTTCACGCTAATATGCGCCAGTTAGTTGTGACATTAGGAAATGCCAACAGACGCTTCTAGCGCTGACACTAAGGATGGATCCCAAATCTGTTCTTAAGTGATCGACGTTCAGAAGTGTCAACAACGCGCACAAAAATGAGGACGACGAGGTGAAAGGCGAGGTCTTGGACGCGGTAAGGAGGCCATCTGGCCGAGCACATGCATGCCGCTGCCTGGCACAAGCGCGGACGGGCGCGTGGCCCTGGACAGCGCGGCCCGGCGCATAGGCGCGGTGCACGGGTTCGGCGGGCGGAGGGTCCCACGAGCAGGCACGGGTCCACAACGGAGGTCTCGGGGCATCTGTACGCCGGAGGACGCTCGATACGACGTGTGGCAAAGCCGGAACGCAAACGCGCGCGCGCGCTCTAGGCGCGGCGACGTCGTCGTCGGCGTCGGTACCTATTTCCTGTGACCCATTTCGAAATTGTATAACTCCTAAAAGTGACAATAAGTCAAAAATCTCCAAAAATAAAAGTTGTAGATGAGCTATAGACCTACAACTTTCACAAAGGGCGACATATGTTTTGATCAATGGATTTGTGGCAAAAATGTGTTGAAGTTCCAGCAATTCTCGGCCCCCAGTTACTGTGCGCAGAAACTTCGTCTCAAATTTAAGCGGCTTTGCACTCAAAATTGGAATGTCCGCCAATTACGAAAAATGTGTTCCCGGAAATAAGGAACAACTTTTATATTGGCTGATTTTGAACTTCTATAGTGAAATTTGGAGAACGCTCAAGAAAACCAAATCAGCCTTTTGGGATCTATAGGGGTTTGACCAAGAATTTGACTTTGACCAAGGGCTTTTGTGCAAATGTGTGCCAAATCATGTCAAACATGCTTAGGAGCTAATTAACCTTGATTAACACAACTAAGTAATGTCATTAGCACAATCAAATATCAGGGATGTTACAGCCTACCCCCCTTAAAAGAAATCTCGTCCCGAGATTAAGAAATAAAAGATGCAAGTAGGGGAAGGATCTTACGACGTCTAGATTGAAGAAAACCCAGATAATTCTCATTGAGATAATGTTCAGTTTCCCAAGTGGCTTCATCGGTGTGGTGATGTCTCCACTGGATTTTATACATCTTCACGGATTGTCTTCGAGTCTTTCTTTCTTTTATATCAAGAATCCTTAGAGGATGTTCGACGACAGAGAGATCCGGTTCAATCCAAGCATTAGCTTCATCAATGACTTCCCTGTCCGGTTTATTAGCACATCTTCTCAACTGGGAGACATGAAACACATTGTGTACAGCAGAGAACCGATCAGGGAGTCGAATACGATACGCCACTGGCCCACAAACTTGAAGAATCTCATAGGGACCAATGTAGCGAGGAGCTAGCTTTCCTTTCACACCGAACCTTTGGACACCCTTGGTTGGCGAAACTTTTAGATACACAAAGTCACCAACTTTGTATTCTCTAGGTGCCTTTCCCTTGTCATAATGACTCTTTTGCCTTTCTTGAGCAATTCTCAAATTTTCCTTGATTACTCTTACTTTTTCTTCAGCATCCTTAACTAGGGCTGGACCAAAGAATTTCCTCTCCCCGGTCTGTGACCAGTTCAAGGGAGTACGACATCTCCGTCCATAAAGAGCCTCAAAAGGTGCCATTTTGAAGCTGGCTTGATAACTATTATTGTAAGAAAATTTCGCCAAAGATAGACACTTGTCCCAACTTTTATCAAAGTGAATAACACAGGCTCGCAACATGTCCTCTAGAATTTGGTTCAATCTTTCGGTTTGACCATCTGTCTGAGGACGATAAGCTGAACCTCGTATGATCCTGGTGCCAAGTGACTTATGTAATTGTTCCCAGAAACGTGACACAAAGAGAGATCCCCTATCAGAAATGATGGTCTTAGGAACACCATGCAAGCGAACAATGTGCTCGATATAAAGACTTGCATAATCTTTGGCATCATATTTGGTGTGGACTGGGATAAAATGAGCAGTCTTTGTCAACCTATCCACAATAACCCAGACGGAATCATGATTTCTAGATGTGAGTGGAAATCCGGACACAAAGTCCATACTTATGTCATCCCACTTCCATGAAGGTATAGGTAGGGGTTGAAGAGTACCGGAAGGTTTCAAATGACTTGCTTTAATTCTTTGACAAGTATTGCATTCCGACACATATTTGGCTATGTCCACCTTCATATTGGACCACCGAAAATTCTCCTTTAAATCTTGATACATTTTACTACTCCCAGGGTGGATAGAGAATTTTGAGAGGTGACCCTCATCAAAGATTTCCTTTTTCAACTCCCAAATATCTGGAACAACAAGGCATTGTCCAAACCAGACTATGTCTTTCTCATCCTTCCTGAAGCAATCATACTTAGGATCTTTTTCTAACAATTTTTGTTTGATCAAAAGAATACCCTCATCTTGAAGTTGAGCCTTAACAATTCTATCCAATAAATCAGACTCGGCAGAGATAGCATTTAGGCTTGCTTGTTCAACAATTTCCAAGTTTAGCCTTCTCAACTCCTCACATAGAGTGTCATTATAAGGTTCCATTGATAGGCAATTGCAGTGAGCCTTGCGGCTAAGAGCATCTGCAGCTACATTCGCCTTTCCAGGATGATAATGGACCTCAAGATCATAATCTTTTATCAACTCTAACCATCTTCTTTGCCTCATATTTAAATCAGACTGAGTGAAAATGTATTTGAGGCTTTTGTGGTCAGTGAAGATATTGTAGCGGGTTCCCATAAGGTAATGCCTCCACATTTTCAAAGCATGAACAACCGCTGCTAGCTCTAAGTCATGTGTGGGATAATTCTTTTCATGAGGGCGAAGCGCCCGTGAGGCGTAGGCAATAACCCGATTTTCTTGCATAAGAACACAACCAAGACCCGTGCCTGAAGCATCACAATAAACTTCATAAGGCTTAGCACTGCGGCTGAAGTTAAAAGTTCTCTTAATTTTCGAAAAGCCTTATCACAAGCCTCACTCCACACAAATTTCACGCCTTTCTTTAGCAACTCAGTCATAGGCTTGGCAATCCTAGAGAAGTCCGGAATGAAACGGCGATAATATCCAGCCAAGCCTAGGAAGCTGCGGATTTGATGAGCAGATTTAGGGGGTTGCCAATCCATAACTTTTTGCACTTTGCTTGGATTGACAGATATACCCTCGCTAGAAATAGTGTGCCCTAGAAATTTAACACTATCTAGCCAAAATTCATACTTGGAGAGCTTAGCATAAAGTTTGTGCTCTCTTAAGCGTTGTAAGACAATGCGAAGATGCTCCGCATGCTCTTCCTCATTCTTGGAATAAATAAGGATGTCATCAATGAATACCACCACAAATTTATCCAACTCTGTCATAAATACGGAATTCATAAGATACATGAAGTAGGCTGGGGCATTTGTGAGACCGAAAGACATAACCAAGAATTCATAAAGTCCATAACGAGTAGAGAAAGCCGTCTTGGGAATATCACAAGGTCAGATTTTAATTTGATGATACCCAGACCGAAGATCGATCTTAGAGAAGACCTTAGCTCTAGCCAATTGATTAAATAGCACATCAATGCGGGGTAATGGATATTTGTTTTTGATAGCCACCGCATTGAGAGGTCGGTAGTCCACACACAACCTCAGGCTACCATCTTTCTTTTTCACAAAGAGGACGGGACAGCCCCAAGGAGAAGAGCTGGGGCGGATATAGCCCTTATCAAGCAACTCTTGAAGTTGTTTCTTTAATTCAGCAAGCTCTTTGGGTGGCATTCTATAAGATCTCTTAGAAATAGGGGCGGTGCCAGGTTGTAGCTCAATGACAAACTCAACCTCTTTGTCTGGTGGCAAGCCAGGCAAATCGTCTGGAAAGACATCCATGTACACGCATACCATTGGAATGTCCTCAAGTTGAGTAGTTATGGCTGCATAAACACATGAGCCTTTATGGCCTTTAGGAGGAAGGTAAAGAATTGAATTCCCGACAAAAGGTGAGTTGATTTCTAGCATTCTCTCTGAAATATCCAGGACAACTTTGTGCTGAGTCATCCAATTCATGCCTAGGATAATATCTACCCCATCCAGACTTAATGTGATAAGATTTGTTGGAAACGTCTTGCTACCTATTTCAAGTGGTACCCTTAAGGCTACTTGATTTGAAGCAACCTTTCCACCCGGTGTGGCAATCATATAGGCCTGATTAGTATGACACCACTTCAAATCCCAATTATTCATGGTTTTCACATTAATAAAGCTATGAGTAGCACCAGAATCAAATAATATAGTAACTAGACGACCACGGATAGAAAATGTACCCGTCAAGACTGGTGCTCCCTCTGGAAGATCAACCACTGTGGTGAAGTTTAAACGGCCTTGCTTCACTTGCACAGTTTGTTTCTTTCCCTGATTTCCAGCCTTAGAACCTTGCCCCTGACTTTGCTGATGTTGCTGCCGAGTACGAGTGACCGTGCTCCCCCACCCGGGCCACCCCGAGTGGGCAGACTTGAGCATGGAGCTCCTGTGCTACCGCGCCTTCGAGACAGTGGAGTCGGCAGCCTTGATGGTGCTCCACACCCTCTCCACCCCCCGACCGCAGGAGATGCTTCAAACACCGTTGGGGTTGGTTCCAGCCTTGGACCCCAACGATCCTTTGTGGCTAGGCCGGATTTACTCCATTCGATATAATGCTAACTATGTTGGGCATCTATTTTAATGTGCCCTGGATCCCATCGACGTCAGTTACACGATGACTCCACGTGACTGGTGCTAATTTAATTAATCCTTCTACTGCGGGCACAAAGAAGCTGTGCAGCGAGCACGAAGAAGCTCTCCAAAGTTTGGTCTCCCATGGCCTGAGCAGAGGACAAGAAGATAATAACTCTAGTTCTCTAATTTGTACATGTGTATTCATATTTTGTAATTACTCCATAATTTTGTTTTGTGACTCATATGCTGTCAAAAAAAGTATAGGTAAATTGTAAAAAAAATAATACTATGTACAATTGTACATGTAACATCCCTGATGTTTGCTTAGGCTAAGTACTTTAATTAGTTGTGCTAATCAAGATTAATTAGTCTCTAAGCATGTTTAACATGGTGGTAATCACATTTGCACATAAACCCTTGGTCAAAATCCCAATCCATGGTCAAACCCCTAGAGCTCCAAAAAGCTGATTTGGTTTTCTTGCGTGTTCTCCAAATTTCATTATAGAAGTTCAAAATCTGCCAATATAAAAGTTTTTCCTTATCTCCGGGAACACATTTTTCATAATTGGCGGTCATTCAAATTTTGAATACAAATTCACTTAAATTTGAGTTTAAGTTCTTGTGCACAGTACTTAAGGACCGAGAAAAACTGAAACTTTGTCACGATTTTCCCATCAAATGAATCATCAAAAGATAGGTCACCCTTTGCAAAAATTGTAGTCCTATACTTGCTCTACAACTTTGGTTTTTGGGGAAAATCGAGTTACATTTGAAAATCTCGAGTTCTTTTGGGTCAAAGTGTCGCAAACGGAATGAAACGGCACCCTGCGCCGGCGCGCTCGCGCTCTCGCGCTCCAGAGCGCCGCGCCTGTGTTGACGGTTCGAAACCGCGTTCAACTTCACCGCAAGTACACGGAGTGACTTGGTGCCTTTTTCACCAAGGGAGGGGACCCCCAAGGTTCTTGTCAATCCACGGAGCAAGGGGATTGCTAGCGTTCGATCTAAAGCTAATCTAGTTGATTAAGACAACCTTTAACTAGAGATTAATCTAAGAGCAAACTAAACTTAAAACAAAGAGGTGTGTGAGGTGCACAAGATGTGGAGGACACTTGCCCATGGGGTCTAGGATACATGAACATGCAACCGCCAAGGAAGATAAAATCAATCTAATCTATTGAAGGTGTGACCGCGGCTTCACCCTTTTCCTTCTCTCGCACTGTCACTACATGAAGGCAATCAAGGCAAAACAACGAACGATCACGGTGTGTTGAAGGGATCAACGGGAGTAGTGAGATCTATACACCCAAAAAGCATGGTAGCTAGCCTTAAACCTGAAAGCATCATCAACACGAAACCAATAGATTGAAACCATAAACGAGTCGGCGATTACATGACATGATCCGTTACAACCCCATGGACAAATGAGAAGATTACCCCATCAAGACACTAAGCATGGCATCGTTGATCATGGTGGATGCTTCCGGAGGTGCGTCCTTCAACTCCAAGGGCGCTGTGGCAGCGCCTCGACGTCCTCCTTCGCTTGTGGCCGCCTCCTTGGACTAGATGAATGTTTCTTCCCGAGTACTCTCCTCGAATGTCTTCCGATCCAACCTCCTTTGATGAATGGATCCTTTCGGGGGTATTTATCTCTGTTTTGACGAATGGCGGTGCCGGCCAATACTTGGGGTTGAAGGATCTTCGCGCACAAGAAACCGGGGGCCGAACTGACGCTGGAACAGGCCAGGCCAGCCGGCCTGGGCTGACCGGCCTGGCCCGGTTCGGTCGCCCCTTCCTCCGAGTGGCCCGTCTTGGTGTTTTGTACTTTGACCCCAATATTAGTGTCTTTTTGGCGTCATCAACCCTGCGATAAATATAGGGGGTCTTCTCGTATGAAATCCGATCTTTCTATCTTGGTCCTCGGAGATGTTTTGTCGTAGCACCTTGGTCCTTGCCACCTTTGGGAGTGAGTTTGCCTCGCACTTGAACACGAACGAGACTCCTCATTTACTCCTTTGAACTCGATGTGACTCCGTCCCTTTAGTCCATGTTTTCCTACAAAAACATCACACTTCCAAATGCACATACAAAGTTGAACTTGTTATATCATTAGTGTGCCTAGTGGCGGGTTAGTACCATGATGAAGTTCAAACCAAAGTGTAATGAACATGCTTGGAGCACCAAAATTCACCGTCAACATCTCCCCCACGCTTAGATCTTGCTAGTCCTCGAGCAAGTTTCATGCAAAAGAACACTTGTCCATGGAGTTAAAACTTGTGTCATAAGTTCCTTCCTTACAAGTTAGTCAACCTTTCATCTTTGATATAAGAAACATGAAAACAATAAACACTATATGGATCATGGGCATTTAGGAAATTACCCAATCAAGTCTTACCCCACAACTTATACCTTTTTGTCGGAGGTCCTTTATCCAACCATACTTACTTTCTTACTTCCGCCGGAGGGTTTTGAGCTTTTTTTAAAAATAAAATTCCTGCAACAAGTATTAGACAAAATCTTCCTCCAAGTTCTCACATGTCGCTCATTTGAAGTGGCTATCATAAACAATTCATGAACTCTCATCTCCCACAAGTCTCTCATTTAAATATATGGTGGAGCTATATGTATGGCTAGTGAAGTTAACACAAATATTATCAAGGTAGGAAAGTTCTCTAATAGTTGTTCACCATCCGAGCCAATGACCATGAGAATAAAACCATAATGTGAGGATATCAAAGATAAGAAGATTTAGAATGGTGGACATGTGCAAAAGGGAAAAGAAAATATGACTCCAAGGCCCTAATGATGTCCTTGTTGTCGGATTGCACATGGTTGGAATATCGAAGATTCGTTCTCAACATCACATCCTTCCTTTGCACTTCTCTTGATCTTCACTTGACTTGTTATCTCTTCTTATACCTTTCTTGCTTTGCCTTTGAATTCCACTTTTTCCTCTTTCTTCTTTATTCCTTTTTCTTTTCTTTTCTCTTTTTTTTTCTTTTTCTCTCTTTTTCCTTTTTCTCACTTTTTCTTCTCTTTGCTTGACACCTTTATCTCTTCTCCGAAGCTTTACGCTCGCCTCCTTGGCATGGAAATACAATCTGAAATTTAACCAAAATCCTTGCTAGAGACGGAACGAATCTTCGGGCATAGGTTGTGTTCAAGGAATAAGATGTATAAAAAGATAGTATGGGTTGGGTAAGGAATCCGGCGATACACGGGACTTTCGATGTGAAAGTCTCGTTACCGAATATATGACGAGGCTAGCAATAAAAGATATAAAGCAAGGACATGATCATTGCTCGAAATTAGAACTTCCAAGATAGAAAAGCCCTAACCCAATTCATCATGCTAACAACACTTATAGTGGAACGAATATACAAAGGCTTTGTAAAAGATAAGCTCGCTCTCAACTTGGAAGAAGAAGATGCTAACCTTTATTGCAAGGGGGTTTTCATGTAATTTTCAGAAATAAAAACCTCCAACTTTGTAATAATTGTAGCATAGCTAAACAAGGTTCTAGCACAAAGTAAAGTATGGGTGCTCTCACGGGCAAGAACCCACTAAGCACCACAGAAACTTTCGTGCTCAATGCTCATGATCGAATATAAAGATAAAAGATAGATAAACGAGTAAGCAAGAAAAATAAAACACAAGACTCTTCTTTTTATTTTTTATTTTTTATTGACTCAACGCTAACATTAACACACCATCGAGCTAAAAAAAGAAAAACTTCAAAGCAAACCAACCAAACTACTAGGGCAAAAAGTTTTTTGGAACTAGCTCTAGTTCCTCCCCCACACTTAGACCATATGATGTCCTCGTCGTAACTTTTTTTCAAAAAGAACAAAGGGGAAGAACAACCGCAAAAATTCACAAAATATGTAAAAAATATATATATACATGTGACGTACCTTGTTTTTCGTCCTAGGCTCGACGCTCGGGTTCATCCTCTATTGTGAAAATGTCAACACAGTGTAGGGGTACAACGTCAGGTTCAATATAGACCTTTAGCCGCTGACCATTCACCACGTATTGGTCACCTTTTGCATCCATGATAGTAACCGCTCCATTGGAGAACACCGAATGTACCACATAAGGTCCGTCCCATTTGCTTTGTAACTTCCCTTTTCCAAAAGTTTTAAACCTTGAATTGTAGAGAAGGACCTTATCTCCTTCCTTGAACTCTTTCGCTTTAAGTCTTTTATCATACCACCTTCTGATCCTCTCTTTGTAAATGCTTACACTTTCATAAGCCTTCAACCTCATCTCTTCTAGCTCGCTAATTTGGATTCTTCTTTTCATCCTTGCAGCATCTAAGTCGAGGCTCATCTCCTTTATTGCCCAATATGCCTTGTGCTCTAGCTCAACGGGAAGATGACAAGCCTTGCTATATACAAATTGGTATGGAGTCATACCTATCGGTGTCTTGAACGCCGTCCGATATGCCCACAATGCTCCATCCAATTTCTTTGACCAATCCTTGCCTCCCTTCTCAATAGTCTTATTGAGGATGCTCTTTACTTGCCTATTTGATGTTTCCGCTTGTCCATTGGTTTGTGGATGATAGGCCATAGCCACTCTATGCTTGATTCCCAATTTGGACAAACACTTTTGAAAGCTATTCCCGGTGAAATGAGTCCCTCCGTCGCTTATCAAGATTCTCGGAACACCGTAGCGAGGAAAAATGATATTCTTAACCATTGAGATGGACTCCTCTATTGACGGCTTACGACATGGTATAGCCTCCACCCACTTGGACACATAATCAACCATGACAAGTATATGCTCATATCCATGTGAGTTTGTAAATGGTCCCATGAAGTCAATTCCCCAAACATCAAATAAATCGATTTGCAAATTATAATTCAAGGGCATAGCATTCCTTTGAGAGATGTTACCGGTTCTTTGGCATTCAGGGAAGAGGCAACATACCTTTTAGCATCTTCATGCATTTCTGGCCAATAAAATCCACTGGTCCATACCTTTGCTTGAGTTCGAAAATGCCCATAATGTCCTCCGTATTCCGCCGAGTGACACTTCCTTATTATTTCTTGCCTCTCTTCTCTTGGTACACACCTTCTCAACACTCCATCGGCTCCAAGTCTAAAAAGGTAAGGTGAATCCCAAAAATATTTTCGGCTCTCGGAGATTACCCTTCTTTGTGCATTCTTGTCTAAGTGATCGAGTGGCATTTTTCGAATCGCTCGAATGATGTCGATCATCCAACTATCCTTATCGATTACTCGATAAAGGTGATCATCTCTCATCTTGTCTTCAATGGGCTCCTTATCATCCTCACGATTCATCCTTGATAGGTGGTCGGCCACAACATTCTCCGACCCCTTTTTGTCTCAAATCTCAACATCAAATTCTTGTAATAAAAGGATCCATCGAATCAACCTTGGCTTGGCATCCTTCTTTGACAAGAGATACTTAATTGCCGTATGATCAGTGTAGACAATTACCTTGGAGTTCACAATGTATGATCTGAATTTTTCGAAGGCAAACACAACCGCAAGCAACTCTTTCTCCGTTGTTGCATAATTTAATTGATCTCCATTAAGATTTTTACTAGCATAATATATAGCATGCACCTTGCCTTCTTTTCGTTGTCCAAGACGGCTCCAATGGCATAGTCGCTAGCATCACACATTATCTCGAATGGCTGACTCCAATCGGGCGGTTGAATGATTGGTGCGGTCACGAGGGCTTTCTTTAGTGTCCGGAATGCTGCCAAGCACTTGTCATTAAAATCAAATGGCACATCCTTTTGAAGAAGGTTAGTTAATGGCTTGGTGATCTTTGAGAAGTCCTTGATAAATCTTCTATAAAATCCCGCATGGCCCAAGAAGCTCCTCAAATATTTGATATCCGTCGGTGGTGGAAGTCTCTCGACTGCCTCGACTTTGTCTTTATCCACCTCTATACCCCTTTCGGATATCACGTGTCCCAACACTATACCTTGCTTCACCATAAAGTGGCATTTCTCCCAATTGAGCACCAAGTCAACCTCTGCACATTTCATGAGGTCCAAGTTGGCTAAGCAATCCGCAAAAGTTTTCCCATAGACGGAAAAATCATCCATGAACACCTCGACAATTTCTTCAATGAATTCCGAAAACACAGCCATCATGCAACATTGCAAAGAGGCTGGAGCATTACACAAACCAAAAGGCATCCTTCTATATGCAAATGTTCCATATGGGCAAGTAAAAGTTGTCTTGTGTTGATCTTCCGGGTGAATAGGAATTTGCATGAACCCCGAGTACCCATCGAGAAAGCAAAAATAGGAATGATTTGCTAACCTCTCAAGCATCTCGTCGATGAACGGTAGGGGGAAGTGATCCTTCTTCGTTGCTTTATTCAATTTCTGATAATCAATGCACATCCTCCATCTGGTCACGGTCCTTTGCGGAATTAACTCATTCTTCTCATTCTTCACCACGGTCAAGCCTTCTTTCTTTGGCACACAATGTACAGGGCTCACCCATTTGCTATGTGGTACCGGGTAAATGATTCCGGCGTCCAATAACTTGATCACCTCCTTCTTCACCACCTCTCGCATGGCATGGGTTAACCTCCTTTGATGGTCCACTACGGGCTTGCATTGATCTTCCAAAGGTACGCGATGAGTACAAAAGGCTGGGCTAAGTCCTTTGAGATCATTTATTGAATACCCGATCACCTTCTTGTGCTTTTTCAATAAATTCAGCAACATCTCATTTTCTTTGGGGCTCAACTCGTCGCTCACAATGACGGGATAGGTCTTGTCCGGCCCCAAAAATTCATACCTCAATCCCTTAGGCAAAGGTTTGAAGTCCACCTCCGGCACTTCTGGCTCTTCGGGCTTAATTTCTCTGATATCCTCAAATTTCTCCTCCATGCTTCCATCTTGTGGTTCTAGTCCTTTAGATGCTTCCTCCAATTCTTCATCTTGCTCATCATTAGGTTGATTCTCCATTGCCATTTGTAGTGGATCCCTGAAAGTTTCAACAAAACGAAGACTCCCTACCTCTTCGTCATCAAGAGGTAAGGGTAAGGAGTTCCTAGAATCGGGAAGAAAATCGTATGTATGTTTATCTCCATCAAGATTAATCGTTACTTTCCCTTTTCTAGCATCTAAAACAATATTAACCAACTTCAAAAAGGGTCTACCAAGAATTATGTGATCATGTTTATCATGGTAGGCATCAACAATAAAGAATGGTTGGTATGCATTTTTTAGAGATGACAACTTCAAGATTGCAAGCAATTCCAAGAGGCCTAACAACTCTACCATCTCCCATGATTAACTTAGTCGAAGTTGGGACTAGGTCTATGGTATGATTATGAATCTCATCATAAATTTTAGAGGATAAGACACTTACTTGTGCTCCGATGTCACATAAAGCTTTAAATTGAATTCCATTAATCGTGCAACTTAAGTGTGGGGTTGTATTCTCCTCTTGATCGGACCCTATGGCGTAGACTTCAGCGAGGCAAGCATATGGTGATGCTTCGGGCTTGATCCCCATCACTCTTTTCACCTCGGCTATATGATCCGGATCCACTTCTACTTCATTAAAGAGCTTTCGGAAAATCTTGCTGGTCGTTTCAAGATCATATGAATTTTCCACTTACTTCCCCGGCGGGAAATCTACCTCCAAAGCTCTTGCCACCACCTTTTGGTTGGGGTATGGTCTTCTTTTGTCAAACACTTCCCCAAAATCAATTGGAACCCAATCCATTTGCTCCAACTCCCTCAACGGCTTTGCACTTGAAATGCTTCTTCCATTCACTTAGCTTGACTTGGTGAAGTCGATGTTTGAGGTAGTTCTTGCTTCCACGTGTACTTCTTCTAATTTTTCCGGAATTGGCTCCTCTTTCTTGTGTTCTGGGGTCGCTTCTCTGAAAATTCCAGCAAGTGTTCTCACACTTGAATCACATTCTAGTTTCCCGGAAAGTCGTGTTTCCCAATCTCTTCGCGTGGCCGCCGCCTTGCTGACTTTTTGTAAAAGTTGAGCGGCTTCCGTGAGTGTTTTCTCCATGAGATCCCCTCCTGCACACATTTGAACATGTTCCGCGCAACTAGGGGTTAGGGAAAAGAAAAAAAGTGTGCAAAAGTACGTCACCGGAGAATCCGAGTCGTGGTCCTTGTTCAATCAACTCGTTGAATCTATTCCATGCTTGGTCTATCTCTTCTTCTTCTCCTTGCATGAAGGTGATCACTTGCCTCCTTAGATGTTGGACTTTACTTACTGGGAAGAATTTTTCACAAAACTTCCTTGTCAATTGGTTCCAATTCCCTCCAACTTCGAAGGATGCGAATGAGTACCACTTCTTTGCCTCACCGGAAAGTGAGTATGGGAAGAGATTCCACTAGAACCATTCGCCGGGGACTCCTTCTTGTCGTACCGTATTGCACAATGTCGTGAAGTGCTTGATGTGTCTATACAGGTTGTCCGCCTCCATCCCTTCGAAAGGATTGGCCGCCGCCATCTTGATGATTCGCACCTTAATCTCATACTTCGTCGCTTCGGAGTGACTTGGTGCCTTTTTCACCAAGGGAGGGGACCCCCAAGGTTCTTGTCAATCCACAGAGCAAGGGGATTGCTAGCATTCGATCTAAAGCTAATCTAGTTGATTAAGACAACCTTTAACTAGAGATTAATCTAAGAGCAAACTAAACTTAAAACAACGAGGTGTGTGAGGTGCACAAGATGTAGAGGACACTTGCCCATGGGGTCTAGGATACATGAACATGCAACCACCAAGGAAGATAAAAACCAATCTAATCTATTGAAGGTGTGACCGCGACTTCACCCTTTTCCTTCTCTCGCACTGTCACTACGTGAAGGCAATCAAGGCCAAACAACGAACAATCACGGTGTGTTGAAGGGATCAACGGGAGTAGTGAGATCTATACACCCGAAAAGCATGGTAGCTAGTCTTAAACATGAAAGCATCATCAACATGAAACCAATAGATTGAAACCATAAACGAGTCGGCGATTACATGACATGATCCGTTACAACCCCATGGACAAATGAGAAGATTACCCCATCAAGACGCTAAGCATGGCGTCGTTGATCATGGTGGATGCTTCCGGAGGTGCATCCTTCAACTCCGGGGGTGTTGTGGCAGCGCCACGACGTCCTCCTTCGCTTGTGGCCGCCTCCTTGGACTAGATGAATGTTTCTTCCCGAGTACTCTCCTCGAATATCTTCCGATCCAACCTCCTTTGATGAATGGATCCTTTCGGGGGTATTTATCTCTGTTTTGACGAATGGCGGCGCCGACCAATACTTAGGGTTGAAGGATCTTCGCGCACAAGAAACCGGGGGCCGAACCGACGCTGGAACAGGCCAGGCCGGTCGGCCTGGGCTGACCGACCTGGGCCCTTCCCGACCCGGTTCGATCACCCCTTCCTCCGAGTGGCCCGTCTTGGTGTTTTGTACTTTGACCCCAATATTAGTGTCTTTTTGGCGTCATCAACCCTGTGATAAATATAGGGGGTATTCTCGTATGAAATCTGATCTTTATGTCTTGGTCCTCAGAGATATTTTGTCATAGAACCTTGGTCCTTGCCACCTTTGGGAGTGAGTTTGCCTCGCACTTGAACACGAACGAGACTCCTCATTTACTCCTTTGAACTCGATGTGACTCCGTACCTTTAGTCCATGTTTTCCTACAAAAACATCACACTTCCAAATGCACATACAAAGTTGAACTTGTTATATCATTAGTGTGCCTAGTGGCGGGTTAGTACCATGATGAAGTTTGAACCAAAGTTAATGAACATGCTTGGAGCACCAAAATTCACCGTCAACAGCCTGTCGCGCCGGCCACGTGCCGCGCACGCCTGGCTCCAGCGTACGGATGCCCGAAGCATCCTGCTGTGGACCCGAGCATGCCTTAGGAGGCTCCACCCTCACTTGCCGCTGTGCGCTGCGTCCAGGAGGGCCGCTGCGGCCTGGCAGCGGGCCCAGCCGGGCCACGCGCCGCCGCGCGCCGCGCTGGCCTACGCCCATGCAGGGCAGGCCAGTTGGCCGTGCCGTGCGCGCTAAGCCGCATTGCCTCGCCCTCGGTCTCCTCATGCACGCACACGCATTTTTTCGCTTCATTCGCGCGCGCCGTCGTCGCTTCTCCCCGTTGCGCACGCCACCGCCTCAACCCTTCTCCACTCGCGTCCGCTGCCGCCCAACCACTTCTTCTCCTTCCTATAGCCCTCTTGCTCCTTCCCTGCTCGCCACGGCCGCACATTGGTGGCAGGGTCGCCGGCACGGCAGGTTCTGGCGGACGACCTCACGGTGCGCCGCCGAGGATCTCCGGCTGGGCAATCACCACTAGAAGCTGCAGGTGCGCGTCCTAGGGCCTCTCAGCCACTCACCCGCCCCGCTCCGGCTCTCCTCCGGCCGCCGGCGTTCACCCCTGCGCCGGCGAGGGCCGTTGTGTGAGGATTGACTTCTTTGTAGGGAGTTTTCAGCAAAGCGAGGGCCCATTTGTAATTTCTGAAAAGTAATTCGAGGGTCTGGTTGTAAATGATGTTTAGGGTTTTGGCTGAAACTTTGTAAATGCATTAAAAATTGAGTAAAATTCATACAAATGTAAATCCAATTGTGTTGGTTTCTTTGTGAGCAGATCTACAATTTCTAGAAAAGGTGTATAGGGTTTTTCTGGTCAGTTTTTAAATGAAAATTCAAACTCAGTTTGGTGTACTTTTATTATAATTTAAAATGTACTCATGCAATGGATATGAAATTTGGATATGTTGTTCCGTGAGCCATGTTTAGATCTGTGACCAAGTTTGACACATGTTTGTTGTGTAGATTTTTAGTTATGATTTTTGTAAGATTTATATTAGTTTAAGCTTGATGCTTTTTATAGTTCCCTTAAAAAATAGTTTCCTTAAGCACCAATGCACCCTAGTTCTTTGTCATGATGTTTAGCATCTCTGGAAAAATAATTGTGATTTTAGGAGCTTGTTTGAATGATGTTTTGGATTTACTCTTGTGAAGAATGTTAAATGAATAACTTGAAAAATATTATAGATCCACTTGTATGTGTTGGTCAGGAGCTTAGATTTGTCATGAATGACCTGTAGGAAAATTTTGAGATCAAAAAAATTAGTAAAACTTTTTTGTAGGATTTAATGAAGTTAAGTTAGGCTGAAACTTGTCTTTTTCATTTAAATTAATTTATATATGTTCTGGAGCTGAAACTTGGTAGTTAAGCTTGTTGTGGTCACATGCTGCTGTGTGAAACATTTGAGATCAGTTGGAGTTATATTTTAATTAATATGAATTATGGATGCATAGCTAGCTAGGAAATTAAATAAAAAAATGTATAATTATTCTTTAAGTTTAAAGAAGTATTTCATCCTTAAGTTCCTGTTTGAATTCATTTAAACACACCCCATGCTGTTTGGTGAAGTTTGTTAAATTAATTTGCTTAAATATACACACAATCACCATCAAAGTAATAATTAGTCCATCATCACTCACCCATACTATTAATGAAGTTTAGTAAGTTAAGTTGTTTAAATGTGCACACAATCACCATCAAAGTATACCCGCAAAAAAATCACCATCAAAGTAGTAGTTAGTTCACCCTCATCACACACCTAATACTTTTGTGAGTTTTCCTAGTTGTTTAGATGAATGTGGCCAAGAAGAGTTATGTTTGGTGGTAATTCTCCCACCTTCACCATAAACTAATGCATATGCATATGCATATGAACATGTAGATTTACCCGACGGGACTTACACGCTCACTCAGGAGGAGGAGGGTCAGCTAGTGGGGAGTTGAACCAAGCTAGTGTGCATCAAGACCTGGACCAAAGTCCAGAAGAGCCAAAGGCTAGTTGTGAAGTAGAGGAAGGCAAGCACCGGGTTTACATATAACCTTTTTGATAAAATCTCACATTCTTTTACTTTTTAGTATTTATGTTTTATTTTGTGCATTTAAGTTTCAGGAGTTGTTTTGAAACCTAGATGCATGATCCTTAGGTTCCTATGATCTTATACTAGTATGTTAGGACGCTAGTGCCATGCTTTAAGGACACATCCACGCGTGTGCCAGGCGGCGGCATGCATGCGCTCGGCCAGCTAGCCTCCTTACTGCGTCCAAGACCTCGCCTTTCACCTCGTCGTCCTCGTTTTTGTGCGCGTCAGCTCTCCCGGTTCGTTTTCGCGCGCCGGCTCCGCAGCTCTGTGCCGCCGCCGCACGTCCTCGGGCAAGGCCGAGCCAGGCCAGTTCGGCTGTCCTGCTCCCTCCGTGTCGCGTCCCTCCCGTCCTTCTCCTTCCCCTGGGTCCCCTCTACTCCTCCGCGCCACCAGCAGCCCGCCGAGCGCCACCGCCGGTCACCACCGCGAGCTCCGGCGGGAGCGGTACTGCGGCTCCACCGCGGGAGGTCGCCGGAGGCCGCTCAGGCAAGGCAAACACCTTCCCCACCCTACAAGTAAGCTGCATACCCCCACCGGCTGTTTCCCCGGCGAGGCCCGGCCTCAATCAGCCGCCGGCAAGGTCCCCTGCTCCGGCAGGGGCCTATTGGTGATGATTGTATTCTATATAGGGTGTTTTCGGCAAAGCGAGGACCCTTTCGTAATTTCTGATTCTTCTTTTGAGGGTCTCTCTGTAAAGTTGGTTTAGGGTTTCTGAGGACCGGAGCGTCCGAGGACCGGTGGATGGTCGCTCCTTGGTGTGATGAGTGGTTGACGACGTGGTGTGGACTGACTCTTGGCCGAGTATTGCAGGTGCAGGTTGCGGCTTGATTTGCGTTGGTGCAGGTGAAGAGCGGGCGCGAAAGGTCTTAGCCTGTGTGGCCTCCGAGGAGTGGAGAGACAAGTAGGCTCGGCTCGATGGACCCGGGGGCCGGACGGGATCAAGTGCGGGCCGCATGGTGGCAAGAAAAGCAAGACGAAGTCGGGTACGGTTTCTTGGTTGAGCCTCAAAACCAAGGTGGAGCCGGTGCAAGGTAGCGGCCAAGTCATTGAACGGGGCAAGATTGAGTAGACCGTCCGGGAGCCGGAGGTGAAAGGCTTGGCGGGCCCGATGCTTGGCGTGGTGAGGCCGAAGCTTGCATGCGGGGTTTTCGGCGGTTCACCAGAAAACTGTCGGGTTCCTCGGTTGCTCCACAAAGCCGAGCACGACGGTTTGTTGGTTTGGCCACAAAACCAAACCGAGCCGGGATGACGTGGCGGCCAAGTCATGAGTGAGATTGGCGTGGAGGCTGCACCGAGTCCGCGGGGTTTACGGCGGTTCACCACAAAATCGTCGGGGTTACTTGGTTGAGCCACAAAACCAAGACCGGAGGCTCGGCGGGCGGAGACGGGATCCGGGCGCGCCGAGAAGCTTCGAAGCGGGCGACACGCGGCATGATCGAGGTGCTTGCGTTGGGAGGACACGAAGGCCCGATGGATGTGCGGCCGTCCGATGGAGAACTTCATGTGTTGACCAAAATGCCCCTGTGAGGGCTTGAGTTGTAACTCCTAGTGTAGGGGTACTTCGGTCTTTTCCGGAGGGCCTATATATAGGAGGAGGGGGCTGAATTTTCAGCCAACTCTCTTTGGCTTGTAGGTTGTGGTGCTCTTTCATTTTGGAGTGCTTTGGGAGAGAGGGAGAGAGGAGAGAGTGGCTCTTTGATTGGAGCTTTTTGCCATCTTAGATTTGGATTCTAGGAGTGGCTTGTAATCGATTGAACAAGATATTCATAGTGAAATCTTCCTCTAAATCTTGTGTCAATCTTTCTTTTCCCGAGTTGCTTTTGTTGCAATTTCGGAGCTCTTTTCGGTGCTATTTTTGGTCCCTTTGTTCCTCGGTTGATTCCACGGATTTGAGAGGGTTTCTCCCCGGATTTCTTTGAGGGAAACATAGATGGATGCTCCGTGCACCTTTGTGATTGATCTTGTGCCCTCAAACGCCGGGAAACCTCTTTGATTCGAGTGATTTTCGGTTGGACCTCGTGTTCTTGGTTGTGCTCGTGTGATCCGCGATTCCCGTCGTTCTAGGGAGTTAGAGGCCAAGATTTTTGGGGCATAGCATCACCTTGTGACGCATATCGTCTCCCCTAAATCTTGTCTCAAGAGCTTAAGCCGTTTGGGAGATCCGGTGACGACTTTGAGGGGTTGACCTCGCGAGTTCGCGTTTTCCGACTGCTGTTCATTGGCGGACCGTCCGGCCCTTAGGTTGCGGACCGTCCGTGACCCGCGGACCGTTTACACAGAAGCGTGTTTTCGCTGTTGGAGCGGACTTTTGTACTGCGGACAGTCCGCGCCTGCCTGTCCGGACAGTCCGCCCTACACTGGCGGACCATCCGCAGTAGCTAGGCAGACAGTCCGTCTTGGACGCAGAATCTTGTTAGGTTTGATCGGTTCTTTTGTTTCTTCTTTCGTGCTTCTGCTACTTGAACCCAGGATCATTCCTAGGGTTGTTAGCTTGCTCATAGCTAGGCAACCTTGGTGATTCAAGTGAGAGACTTAGATTTGTTTGGGACTTAGGCCGAGTTCTTCATCAGAAGAATTTTTAATCGGCTCCCATTCACTCCCCCCCTCTCTGGTCGCCCAATCCGGTCCTACAGTTTCGGCTGTAACTTAGAAAATCCGTAGAAAATTGTAGAAAATTTGGAAAATTGTAAATCCAATTGTTCTGGAATCCTCGAGAGTAGATCTACAACTTTTACAAAAGTTGTATAGTGTTTTTCTTTTTATTTTTTAAATGTAAATTCAAACTCTGTTTGAGGTATATTTGTTGTAGTTCAAACTTTACACAGGCAAATGCAATGAAATTTGGATATGTTGTTTTGTTCTTCATGTTCAGTTTTGTGACCAATTTTCACACATGTTTGTTGTGTAGAACTATAGTTATGATTTTTGTAAGATCTATGTTGGTTTAAGCTTGATGCTTTTTATAGTTCCCTCAAAATATAATTTCTTTCAGCACCAATGCACCCTAGGCCTTGTTGTGATGTTGAGCACCCCTGGAAAAATAATGATGATTTTAGGAATCTGTTTGAGCAGTGTTTGGTATTTATGCTTGTAATGGATGTCAAATTCATAACTTGAAATATATGATGAATCCACTTGAAGATGTTGGGTTAGAGCTTAGTTTTGGCATATTGGAGCTGTAGAAAAAGTTTGGGATCAAAAGGGCTAGTAAATCTTTTTGTGTGAATTAATGAAGTTTATCTAGACTGTCTTTTGTCTTTTTCATTTAAAATAATGTATAAATGATCTGAAGCTGAAAATTTATATTTAAGTTTATTTTGGTCATATTCTGCTGTGTTAAAATTTTCATGCCAGTTGGAGTTATATTTTATTTATTATGATTTATGGATGAATGCTAGTTATAATGGAATATATAACTTTATTTTATCTTTTAATTTGATTTAAAGGTGTTTTAAGTTCAGTTGCTGTTTAAAATGAATTTAAGCACACACCCCCATGCTGATGGTGAAGTATTGTAGTTTAACTTTCTTAAATATGCACACAATTACCAGCAAAGGCATAGTTAGTCCACCATCACTCACCCCATACCTTAATGAAGTTTAGTAAGCTAAATTGTTTATATGTGCACACAATCCCCATTTATATAGTTGTTAGCTCACTCTCACCACACACCATACCTTTGTGAGCTCTCTTGTTGTTTTGATGTACGTGGCCAACAATAGTTGGGTTCGTTTGTAAAATCTCACCTTCACACCATAACTAATGCATATGCATAACATGTAGATCTTCCCGACGGGACGTACACGCTTGTTGAGGAGGAGGGATCCGCTAGTGGAGAGCTGAACCAAGTGAGTGGGCAGCAAGACCTGGACCAAAGTCCAGAAGAGCCCAAGGCTGTTGTAGAGTCAGAGGAAGGCAAGCACCGGAGTCATCTAACCTTTTTCTAAAACTCACACCTTTACCTTTTCAGTATTTATGCTTTACTTTGTGCATTTAAGTTTCAGGAGTTGTTTGAAACCTAGATGCATGATCCTTAGGACTCCTATGCTCTTGTACTAGTATGTTAGGAATGCTAGTGCCATGCTCTAAGGATACGGTACAAGTCGAGTAATGACTCATTGCTCGCGAGATACAGGATGCTAATGTTGGAATCATAAGTTGGTTAAATTGACTCGCTCATGTGGTAAGAGCAATGGGTTCGGTCTCGACCGAGTAGCATGGTGCTGGTCTAAGCTATTGAACGTACCATGTGCTTGTCGGGAATGGGACCGGTAAGACTAGTACCTAATGAACCAGTGTGGGGACTTTATCGCTACTAATCTTGAGATGCGTCTCCCGGTTTGATTCCGGTAGTGCAAGTGTGAGTCTGGACGTGCCGTGTGAGGGCGTTCCAGTAACCTTGTACTTAGGACTGTGGCATCTGTCCCTAATCTGGGGAGTGACGGGAACCGCCTGGTCGAGGTAGACCCCACATTTGTTTTTCTTTGGATTCTTAGGGTCTACCTTCTTCCGTGTATCTCGGGTTTACCTTGCAAGGATATAAATCAATCGATCGTCGGTCACTCGCCGTTATCTGAGTCGGCTTGACCACTGGCTATCCTGTGTTTATTTATGAAACATTTTGGATTAATATTATTGACTGATTAATCATGTTTGCACAAACATGCTTGTTTAGTTAGGTGCTTACCTAGAATGGTTAACATACTAGAACTTGAGCTAAAATTGGAAAGTAAGGATCAACTCTTAGTTGCTTTTGGCAAAACAAACCCACCAGCCAAACAGCCTTGCATGTTTAGTTGTATCTTTTATTTTGGTCGGGTCAGTCTTGCTGAGTATTAGCATACTCAGCCTTGCTTAATTTGTGGTTTTCAGGTAACCCCATCTGGCCTGGCTCTATTCCAGATGGATGGGAGATTGAATGGGAGAATGACAAGGTGAACTGCATGCTAGAAATCCCTCCTACATCATTAAGATACATTCTTGACTATGCTCACGAGTAGCGTAGCCACATTGGGGCCAGCTGGGGCAGCCGCCCCAGCTAATCTGCCCTAACTCGACTATGTTCCTTCTTCTCTGACGATATTTTTAAGCTTCGGTAGTATTTCTAGATGGCGCCATGACTCATATGACCTTAGTACTTGCTAATTTGTATCTTTGTTCTTCAAATTTAAGACTACATTTTGAAAATTTTTGCTAAAATTTGTGCAACTGCAGCATATAGATGTGTGAATTTGTGTCTTTGGACTCACTCTTATATTTGGTTTTGCTCTTGTTCCATATGTACATTTGGACATTCTCTCCAAGTTGAATAAGTACCTCATCAGCAACAGACGCAGCGAGCATCTTTCTCTTTAAAATGGTAAGGTCATATTGCCTGAACTAATTTTTTGGTTTCTGAATATTGCATATATGTTAATGGTTTACCATAGAACCAATGAGATTATAGTGGGCTAAACTAGTTACTGTAATTATTTTCTCATTTGTATGGTCTTGTACACAGTTTTGTGGGTGTTGATTAGATAAATGCTTAGCTATTATGCATGGTTAACTAAAAATGTGCTCTACTTTTCTCCTGTTGTAGCATGTCTCCTGGGAGAGCTAGCAGTATGGTCTGCTTTTTGTGCTATTCTTGGACACTGAGCTGACCTTTCTCATAATCCCTTGACAATTAATTCACATGATAATTCTGTCGAGGACTGCCGACCTGGGCAATTTGAGGAAGATGCATATAATGAAGAAGATGGATACGTCACTGCTAGTGAAGAACAAGAGCAGGTGGGTGGGGCTACGGGCCGAGCCAGAGTGCCAAGGACAGCGACAAAGTGACCAAGAGACAAAATGGTAGTCACTGAGGTTGAGAGAGGGGGGATGCCAGTACCATTGACACAAAAGCACAGATTCAGGGCACTTGCAGGGCTCATTGCTAGACAAAAGATACCTTTGGATTTGTCAGAAATAAAAAAACTAAGCGATGAACAAAAGTGGTACTTGTTTGAAACCTATATGCAGAAACACTTGGAGTTCCAGGAAGACATGAAAGAGCAAACATTCAAGCTTTTATGGAAGATTGTAGCCAAGACATGGAGACAATTCAGATTTCAGCTTAGGCGAGATTTTGTCAGAAAAGGACTCGAGCCATTTGGAAAGTATGACTTTATCAAGCCGGAAGAGTGGACAGAGTTTGTGAAACAGCAGGAAACCGAGGAAGCCTCATCTCTTAGTGGCAAGTTCAAGTCACTTCGAAGCCTGAACACAAACGAGCACAACATGGGTCCAGCTGGTTATTGTGGAAAACTACCACTATGAGAGGAAGAGGACAGGAAATTAGCTGTGGCTAGGATCGCCAACCCATATGATGCCATCATTGATGATCGTTCTAGGAATTGGATGCGAGCAAGGAGTAAACTAGTGGTGAAAGACGGTGTTGCCGAGGTAGTGTTCAACAAAGTAGCAAATGAAAGTGTGGTTGCAGACATCATGGAAAAGAATGCACATGCAGAATCTTCAGGAATGACTTCATGGCTGAGGGAGAATGATGTGCTAAGTCAGTGCTTGGGCGGCCCCGAATAACCAGGTCGCGTGCGTGGTGTCTCCAGCTACCAGGGCTGGAAGTTTGCATGGCCTCAGCACGCTTCCATGTACAGGAAGAGAAAGAGGGCCAGTACTGACTCATCAGTTCATAAGCAACAGATGAAGGAAGAAATCAAGCAAGAACTCAAGGCTGAGATGGAGAAGGATATGCTTGACATGATGGCACGAGGGTACCAGGTGGTGTTTGCACCAGTGTCCAATCGCACAAGCCCTTCACCTGCCGGACTGAAGAGCAGTTGTGCGTCCGCAGATAATGTAGGTTTGATCAACGACGCTATAGAGTTGTCAACAGAGGTAGTGCACATTGCTTCCCCCACACAGGAAGACCTTATAGGCACGTTGACTGAACCCGTAGACTGTGGCCTATGGATCATATTTCACAGTGTTGAATGTGAAGCTGCAATTGGTGTGGTTCAACCAGAGCAGACTACGCTACACACAGTCCCGATTCATGAAGACTGTGCTGTGGTCGAAGTGCTGCATGTATATTCTGTCTTTAGGGATCACGCGCTGGAACACCCTCCTAATGACGAGGTGACGACACTTGGACAAGCTCTACACCAGAGGATACAGTGGAAGAGGTGTCACATTCACATCAAGGGAGCACCAATTGCAAAATCTTGTTCGCACACTATGGTACAGTTTCCTTCTGGTTCACAGACTACAGGACAAAACCCAAACCCAGAAACGCAAATTATAGAACAAAATTCCCTACCTGGTAACCCACCTCCTTCTCCTCGTCCACACCCAGAAACTCAAATTACAGAACAGATTCATTCCCAACCTGGTAACCCACCTCCTCCTCCTCCAGACCCAAAAACGCAAATTACATCCCCACCTCCTCATGAAAGAACAAAACCTCCATCCCCCAAAGAAAGTGCTCAAACCAATGATGCCAAAGCAGGAGCCCAGAGTCATGTGTTGGCTGATGCCGAGAAATTTGTCGACGACAGTTCGAAGAAAGCTGCAGGTACATCTGGGCCTAATATCTCTGCAATAGCTGTTGGTCAGACACCACCTGAGAAACCTTCTTCAGCCATCTCAAAGAAGCAGGAAAAGAAACTCGTTGAAAATAAAAAATCTACCAGAAAGCGATATGAGAAACCGTCTTCAGCCATCTCAAAGCAGCAACAACAGAAAATTGCTGAAAATAAAAGGTCTCAGAAGCCTACCACAAAGCCTTCTTCAACCATCTCAAAGCAGGAGGAAAAGAAGCCTGCCAGAAAGCCATCTGAGAGAAATGCCAAGAAGAAGGTGGCCAATGTTGCTATGACTCATATCAACCCAAACTACAAATTTGGAAATGCAATGCTCACTGCTGCTGAACTCAAGCATCCGGATACTACTCCTTCTATCACTAATCTCCACAATTTCTAGATGGGACATTATAAGGACAATGATGAGTCTCTGATTTAGGGCATAATATGGCCCAAGCACGGCTAGTGGCCTGTGAGCGAAGATGAAAAATATGAGCTGTTGTCTGTGATCATCAGCGACTTGTACGATCTCTTCAACTTGGATGCTTTGGATATGGGACTTATCCGCTGTTTCATCCTGTAAGTTGCTTGAAAATTTAATCTGCTTCTCACTAATCATTTTCTATCTAAATGTGCTTTCTGCCTCAGTTCATCTTTACTATGTATTTTGCCTCCTTACACTTTGTTTTTTCTTAATATTAGGAATATGGCTGTAGAAGTACGGCAGAAGAAGGAACCCGTTGCCTTCCTTGATCCTGAATGCTTTAGCATGTCAAATATACAAAATAATAGGGATTTTTTTGTGTCCTATATGAAGCGTGCCTACCAGTCATATGCTAAAAAGAGAGTCATCATTTCCTGCTATAACACTGGGGAGCACTGGATTGCAGTGGCGATCTTTCCAAAGCAGAAGATGGTTTTGTATCTTGATTCATATAGGATCCTAGGTGCTAATTTCTCCGAGTTGGTACTTGCCATTGATGAGTAAGTTCTTTTTATTTCTTAACCTACAAACTTCCTCAACAAACTCTGCGGAGTTTATTAATGCTGCCCTAACCATTGTTGCATGTTTTGTTGTAGTGCTTGGAATAGTTACTGCGATGACAACAAGTTGCCCTGCTGCGCCTTGAACCATGAGAAGGCTTTTGATGTACGTATTACTTAGTATTTCTTGCCTGTGGGAGCTAGTACTAAAGCTTTAGTTTATTTCTTCTCACCACTGTTTGTCTATGTATATTTATCGCAGTGCCACCAACAACCTTACAAATCCAGAGTCTGCGGCTTCTATTGTGCCTATCACATGCTTACAGTAAAAAATAAATTGAAGGACCCTGAGGTACTTTCTTGGGATCTGCAATTGTAACACCTGCAACTGAGCACAGTTCTTGCTTATTAGCACTGCACATGTTTGGTAACCACCTGTGTGCTGACTGCTGACATTGTTATATTCAGGCATTTCACATACCTACTTGTCAGCTGCACCGAGGCACGCTGCTCCACATTAGGGAAAGAACTGCCTCATTCCTCATGGACCAGGTGATCACACGCTTAGGAAAATTTCTCATTAATGATGCTATGATGGCTCACATTGTATTAGATACCAATCCTCATGGCCAGTGATGATATTGTTGTGAACCTTACTTAGCTTGTTAGAAGAGGATACTGAATGCCTGAATTTTGACAGATTATGCATGTGAATCTTGTGGATTTCTATTCAGTTTGTGGAGTTTTGTGAATGTGGATGCTGGACCTAATTTTTGTGAAAGTAGACAACACGTCTCCATTAGTCGAGACAGAGGAGACGCAAGTTCACAGTACTCATCTCCTTTGGTCGATTAGAGGAGACGCACGTACACAGTAGGCGTCTCCTTTGGTCCAGACAGAGGAGATGCACGTACACAGTACGCGTCTCCTTTGGTCGAGACAGAGGGAGACGCGTACTGGCAAGATGCGTCTCCTTTGGTTGAGACAGAGAGAGACGCGGGTTCACAGCAGGCGTCTCCTTTCGTCGAGACATAGGAGACGCGCACTGACAAGACGCATCTCCTTTCGTCCAGACAGAGGAGACGCGCATTGAGGAGACTTCGTCCAGACAGAGGAGACGTGCACTGAGGAGACGCGTCTCCTTTCGTCCAGATGGAGGAGACACGCACTTACACGATGCGTCTCCTTTCGTCAAGACAGGGGAGACGCATCATTTTTCACGTCTTCGATGTTGAGTTCATGTAACGGGCTCGGTTTCTGTGGCTGTTACCAAAGGTCCATATGGGCCCAGAGAAATAGACATTTCAGGTGACCGGTAACTAGTTTCCGTAACGGTCTTTGTTAGACACCCGTTACTAATACGTGTTTTAAGTAACGGGCTCAGTGTCTGTACCCATTACCAAAGGCTCTGGTGGGCCCGGAGAAACAGCCATTTCAAGTGACTGGTAAGTAGTTGTGGTAACGGCCTTTGTTCGATGCCCGTTACAATTACGTGTCATCAGTAACGGGCATTGGCCCGTTACCTTTGTTGGCTTATTTGTAACGCTTGATCGGTAACGGGCGTTTTGCCCATTACCAATAGCCATCCGCACCCGTTACCAATGTCTATTTTTCACGTAGTGTGGACTATTGTTTCCATTGCTTGATTGTTGGCTAGTGTCAAGTGTTGAACTTCTCGAGCTCACATATATTACATATTAGAGTCCAAATCTGTCTCCAAATCAAATTCTTTGCAAATTCAGTGGCTGACTGCCAGGGGGAGCGGAATCTCCGGCCTGTTCCCGGACTTTCCGGAAACTTCGGACCTGGCCCGGACATTCCGGGTTATAATCGATTCCTATTTATAAGCAGTTACCGCGGTCAAACCCTAAGTCTTTACCTTTTCACTGTGTGTAACTGCAGGCTTTCACCCTCCTCCTTCCTCCCGTTGCCCATGGCGCCCCTCATGGCGACCTAGGGTTCCAACCCCTCTCCATCCTCCTCCACCCTCGAGCAACCCCCTCCCCACCGGCCAATCCTCTTGCTGCTCCTCTCCGGCGCACCCACACCCGAAGGAAGCACCCCCCCTTCGCCGGTGGCTCGTGGAAGGAAAGAAAGAAGCTCCTCTCTCGGATTCAAGTTGACCTCAAGGAGTTGAAGCTTCTCGTGGTGAAGACTCAAGGGTTGTGCAAGGATTCGTGCATTGGAAGCACTCCCACGGTCTCCATCTCTTTCCTAAGGTACCCATGGTCCTTTTGCCTGATCTCTCACTCTCGGATGAATCCATGGATATCTCCTGCATAGTTAGACTCCATATTCTCTATAGAACCTAGATCTGCAATATCTTGAGTTTTTAGTGGTTAGTTTATGCTACATTGTGATTTAGGGTTTCAGTTGTGAAACCCGGAATCTCCGGATTTTCACATCCGGATACTCCGGACTTTCCGGAATATCCGAACAAATTTCCGGAGACTCCGGGGTTCATACCTGAAACCTCAAATTACCATGTGACGTATCTTTCCATGAACTGCATCTTATGTTTGGATCCTTCTCTTTGGTCAGATCATGAGGGTGAAGCGCGATTCCAGGGAACCCGACACTCAAAGGCGCACCAAGGCTAGGCATGACCCCGCTACTCTAAGGGTTGTGCAAGAGACTTTGGGTCAAGAGTCCTCTCAGCGCCCGTCCAGAGCAAGAAGAGGTGATCCCCCTCCTTCATACTATGAGGGAGGTGAAGAAGAAGAAGAGGAGATTGAGGAGCAAGAGGGGAGTGAAGAAGAAGATGATGATGAAGTGAGTGATGAGAACTATGAGCAACCCGACAAGCCTCCACACCGTCATGGAAAGGGCCACGCAAAGGAAAAGCCTCGCTTCAAGCCTCATCCTAAGAAGAAGCACACCTCCCCATATATATCCCAAAGCCGTCCAGTTCCTCATTCCTCTCTTCCCAAGAACCGAGCCACCTCCTACTCTCACATCTGTCCCAAAACTCCTCCTAGGCTCATTGCCTCCCTCCCATCTGATGTGAGGAACATCACCAGTCCTATCAATCTTAGGGATCCTAGCTCTGTGCATGGGTTTGCCGAACATCTTGCTAGAGATTACTCCAAGAATGCCATTGCAGTGAGGGAGCAAAGAGAGGAAAATGTGTATCGCTATATCAAGAGTGAAGGACTTGAGGCTCGCTTTTGGTGTGACTTCCATAGAGATTTCTATCAAACCGTCATTAGAAGCAACACCATGAAGCTCAAGAACAAGGTCCCCATTGTGAAGATGCAATATATTGATTGGAAATACTATGAAGAGCTCAATGATCTGGTTTTCACTCAAGTTAATGCCAAGTGCAAGGAAGTGGGTCTCTTTGATCTCATGGGCTTTCGCTACAATTGGAACAAGGAAATTCTTGCCCAATTCCATTGTTCCTACTTCTTCAACCCAAGGGACAACACCATCACATGGACCACCCAAGGAGCCAAGTACACCATTGACTACATGACCTTCTCTAGGCTCCTAGGTCTTGGTTCCAAAGATGAAGACCACACTCCCATTCACAATGAGGAGAAGTACAAGCCCAAGGATTTGGCCTACATCTTTCCTAATCGGGCTTTGGCGGAATTTGGTAAAGCGGACACTCTTCTCCCCTATTTCTACTACTTCAATCAGTTTTTCCGCTCTACCATTGATCCTAAGATGGGTGATGCAACCTCTCTTCGCTACTATGCTCCAAATCTCCTTAATCGTGTGGCAACGGAAGAAGAGGGTTTTTGCATTTTCGACTTCATTTGGAATGAGCTTAGAAGGGCCATGAATGATCCTATGAAGCATCTCCCATATGCCCCTTATCTCATGTACATGATAGAGAGGGTCGCCAATACTCACTTTCCAAAGGATGTCTCCCATGAGCCACTCCGTCATATCCGTGACCGCTCCAAGAAGAAGGCCTCTATGGGTACCACGCACTATGGCTCTTCTAGTGCAGCTCCTCGTCATGATGATGAGCCCATCACTCCTCCACCAGCTCGCCCTTCTCGTCCCAAGAAAAGCATGATCAAGCGTGTGCTTAGGAGTATCTTCTCCATGTGCAAGTACACCGCTGAATAAGTGAACGAGAACCGGCGCAATATTCTTGAGATCAAGGCCCATGTCAACCTCCCCACCGAGCCCCATCATGATCTTCCGGAGTTTGATGATCCTTTCGCCGAGTGGGATGCCATGGATGCCGCCCGTGCCGCTGCTGCTGTAGCTGAGGCTGCGGAAGAGGAAGATGATGACTCTCCTCCCTCCGCTTCTTCTCCTCAACCTCTATGGTCCCGCCGCCATGCTCAAGTTGAAGAAGAGGAAGAGGAAGAAGACGACGACGACGACGACCATGAGTGATTGCTGCTACTCCTGCTGTCCCCACTTCCTTTTTTGTGCTTGACGCCAAAGGGGGAGTGATGTATCTTAAGTTTATGTCGGATTTGGAACTTTGGCTTGTAATAACTCTAAATTTCCGTCTATTTGTGTAAGACTATGTGAGCTGGAGACTTATGCTTGTGCGAATGTGGTGGTGAACTCTATTTTTATCTGTCTAAGGAAAATTGTGATAGTTTGAAATGACTTGATGATTTCTGTTTTCTGTGTTGACCTGAAATCCTGTAGATTCCGGGCTTTATCCCGGAAAGTTCGGATTTTTCCGGACACTCCGGATTCTCCCCGGAGACTCCGGGTTTCTAGGCACCACACTTCTTTGTCATTTTTGAGTGCATATCTTGTCATGAGCATTTCACACATATTTTCTGTTGCACACACAAGCACCCCCACTATAATTGTCACATGACACACTCATACTTTAGCTCTTGTGCAAATTATTGGTCCTAATGGACTCTTGAGATTCAAACTCGTATTGCACACATTAAGGGGGAGTGTCATGTAGATGTTATTTGTTGATTATATCTCTCTTGATAAACTTAAGCTTGTTGTCATCAATCACCAAAAAGGGGGAGATTGAAGAGTATCTTGGCCCCCTAAGTGGGGTTTGGAGAGTTAATGACAAAAGCTTAAGTGGCTAATGCTATTTTAAGTGTATGAGCAGGGATTAAAATTACTAAAGGCATCAAGGTGATTATATAGCTTATCCAAAACGGAAGTGATGTCTAAAGAAGGATTCCATGAAGGCTTAATTATTTTTATATTTTGAAATTGAGTCATAGGAATGCCGTACTATCAAGAGGGACATGAAATTTACTTTCCCTGAGTCGAAAAGGTGCTTTAGAGTAACTAACCAAACCTTTGAGAGACACCTTGCACCAAACACTTCACTGGGTTACTATTTTTGGGTGCTAACCTTTGAAGTCCGGAGTTTTCGGGTTTTACCCGGACATTCCGGATTTCCCCAGAGTTTCCAGACTTTCTCGGAGATTCCGGGTCTTAGAGGTATAACGGCTCTATTTGGGTGAAGAGGTATAAATACCCCTTCCACCCGTTTCTTTCTCTCTCTCTTGCCTCATTTCGAATTGTAGCATTCAGAACACCTTCTCCCTCCTCTTTACTCCCCTTGGCACTTGGTTGTTGAGCTTTGGTGGGGATTAAAGGAGGAATTCAAGGCTAGAGCAAGTGAGAGTGCTAGTGAGCTGATTTCCCATCTCTAGAGCACCTTGTTCGTCGCTTGGTCGGTGATTTCGTGTTTATTACTCTTGGAGCTTTGAGCTCCTAGCCAGCTAGGCATTGCCTTGGAGCATCCAAAGGATTGTGGCTGCCCAAGGAAGTTTGTATTACCCCGACATTGAGTAAGTGGCTCTAGCTTGATCTTTGTGGTCGCTAGAGAGAGGCAAGTGACCTAGGTGTAATGGTCCACCCTTTGTGGGTTCCTCAATGGAGACGTAGACCTCAAGGTGTGAGGTTGAACTCCGGTAACAAATCCCTGTGTCCCCTTGTGATTGTTGCTCTTGTTGTTTGCTTATTATCCTCTTGAGCTCATTTCTAGGGTTTGTTGCCGATCTACATTTTGGTAAAGTTGCTGCAGGTTTTGGGTGGTGAAACAGGCTCTATTCATCTCAGTGCATAACCTATTTTCATAGATTCACTTTTGAGCAGGTTTAATTCTGTCAATTTAGTTTCTCCCTCTGAAGCCCGGACAATCCGAACAATTTTCCCGGATACTCCGGACTTTCCGGAGTATCCGGAAAAATATCCGGAGACTCCGGACTTCAGCTTGACAGTTTGTTTTAAGTTGTAATTTTTTCAGGAACGACTATTCACCCCCCCTCTAGTCGACCTCTAGATCCTTTCAGCTGCCTTCCTCCTCCTCCTTTACTACCTTCCTCCTCTCCTCCTCCTCTGCCGTCTTCCTCCTCTCCTCATCCTCTGCCGCCTTCCTCTTCTCATCCTCCTCTGCCTTCCTCTTCTGCTCCTCCACTGCCTTTCGCTCCTCCTCCTCAGCCTTCCTCTTCTCCTCCTCTGCCTTCCTCTTCTCCTACTCTGCTACCTTCCTATTCTCCTCCTCCTCCGCCTTCCTCCTCGCATCTTCTTTAGACTTCCTCCTCTCCTCCTCCTCTGCCTTCCTCTTCACATCCTCCTCTTCCTTCATCTTTGCCTCTTGTTCAGCCTTCATCTTCTCCTCCTCTTCCGCTTTCTTCCTCTCGGCCTTATCGTTCCTCCTTTCATACGTTATAGGACCTTGTATTACGACAGTGAATCAGGTATGTTTTAGAAAAAAAAGGAAAAACACAAATTGCAACTGTAACTACATCCAAATTGCAATGTTTGCACTGTGTTGGTTACAACCTTCTGGACAGGGCCCTGCTGCTGCTGCGTTCCAGCATCAGTTCTTGCATCCTATAAGAAAAAACACACAAAAATAAAAAAATTACACCAACATGGTAAAAAAATGTTGTGATTGAAAATGTCAGTTGCAACAATGTGAATGCTTGTGGTTACTGCAGTGAATGACTAATTGCAAGTTGACAAAAAGTCTGATTGCAACAGTGGGTGCGAGCCAATTGCAAAACCATGGTGCTCTCCTCTCGTGTGTCGTAGGAGCTTACCTCACGTCGTTCCTCGCTACCAGCAGGTGGTGAGGAAGCCTTCCTCTTGCCAACAACACGTCGTGCTGCACGTGTCTGCTGGGTTTCAGGGGGGACTGCGAAAAATGGAGAAAAGGGGGGAAATCAGAACATGAAGTGGATAGTAATGAAAAAAACCTAGTAAACTAACCTCGCCATCACTGGTGGCAGAGTGTTGGGGGGAATCCATCATGTGCAATATATCATCAACGCTAGGGTTTCCTCCGCATAGATCAGGTGGAGCTGCCCAGCAAAAAAAATGGGAATAGTTAATATCATCAAAAGACGTTGTCAGGGGGTGAGACCTGGACAGGTCCTCTAGGGGGTTGCCATAGAGGTTTGCAGGTTAATGGAGAGGATCGGGATCTAAGAGCGTAGGTGGTTATGCACGGGATGCACACGGAACTAGGCGAGTATGGCGGCGAAGAGCAAGGAGACAAGGGTTTATACTGGTTCGGGCTTCCGGAGAGTAAAACCCTACGTCCAGTTGTGGTGAATTATGCTGGAGGTTGAAGATGAGTTGTCCCTGTGCATGGAGCCCTAGGCCGCCTTATATGGGGGGGACGAGCTAGGGTTTGCATGCGCAGGTCGGTTGACCCGTGTCGGGGTCGGTTACAACTGCGGGAAGCATATCTCCCGGATTACAAGGAGTATCCCGTGATACTCGGAGCTACAGGCGGCGGCGCGCCAGGTTGCCATGTCTTGTCTTGCACGTCAAGGCTTCGCGGGTCTTCCAGGATCCTGATCAGGTCGCCCGCGGTCATCGGAGATGCAGATAAGGTCACTAGGCCCACGTGACAGGTCGGCGGGTCTTCTGGAAGGTCGGGTCCACTTGTCAGGGGCCCCTGGGACCCTGGCCGGTGGGGACCCATGGGTACCCATGTCTCTCAAGCCCCCGATCGATGTGTAGGCGTAGCGGCCGAGGCGTGGTTGTGTCGAAGAGTAGCAAGGCGCGGCACCGTCGAGGTCGTGAAGGGTGCACGGGGATCAAAAAAGAAAAGAAACCCCTCTGATGCGCGCACGATGTTGAACATCGAGCTTCTGGGTCGAAGGATCATGAGGTCGAAGTGAAGACGAGGCGTAGATCTTGCAGAACCGCCGACCTGACCTGAGTCAAGTATGTTGTAGTAGCAGCCACGACCTTCAGAAAGGTCAACAAGCCTACCAGGGGTAGGTCGAGCAGAGATGTGGTGGAAGCGGGCTTCCATTAGGTCGAGGCGACCTGAAGAAAATAGGGCGTCGAAGACGCACTAGTGTAGTAGCCCCCGAGTAGTAAAGCGACCAGGATGGCCGATTTGATGCTCCAAAGAAGAAGAAGAGAAAGATAATCCGAACCTATGACCTTCTACTAAGGAAACAGATGCTCTTGCAATGCTGACGCTATAGGACAAAAGCTCCAGAATCTTGAAGAGGTCAGCAGGCAACAGGTCTGGTGCAACCAGAGTCACGAGGGCACTGTACGGTCACGGGCCGGCTTCCAGACGAAGCTCAGGTCGCTATCACCCGTAGAAAACAAAAAAATGCCCAGTGAATCATCAGGTAGGGGACAGGCGCGCCAATGCCTCCCATGGGCGAACAGTGACCTCATGTTCCATGAGGGTACAATGATCTTGCGGATAAGGACGCCACACAAACTGGCTTGCGGATAGGACCAAATGGCAGGTGCTTTGCGGTATAAAAAGGCACCCAAACCATGAAGCGAGCTGCACCAATCTTCAAAGGTGAAGCAAAATGAGCCAGTGTAGTAATATTGCCATGCCAGGGGCTTGTGTCCGCCCACCAGAGTTTAGGGTGATGTAGTTCATGCTTGGAGCTAGAAGAATGCTTGCGAGGCTCGAAGAACTCGATTGGCCTCTTCTCCCAGTCCTGCCGAGGAACTCAGGAGGAGTATGAAGCAGCAGTTGCATCGTCGGCCCTGACACTTTCAGGCCTGACGTGATGCTAGTGAATGCTGCACTCCACCCGGCGAGGTTGGTGTTAAAGCTCGGACCTTCTGCAATCTTGCGGGAAAGCCCAGACTTGACGCTGGGCACTGCAGGAGACCGGTTGGTGCGCGAGTAGAGGTGGCTGTGTGGCAGCTGCCTCCACAGTGGCTGTAGAGGTCGTCGAGTAGGTCCTGAAGCTAGAAGAAAGCTTGCGACAAGCCTTATTAGTGTAGACTGAGTCGTAAGCACTTTGGAAGGTAATTCAGGACCTTTAATATCTTTGTATCTTGTAATTGGCCAAGGGCCAAACTCCTTGTAGCTTATGAAGCTATAAATATAGTTTTGCATGAGGAATATCATGATTTTAGTGGTTGCAAGGGCGCCCAGGCTGCAATGGTACGGATACCAAGGTCCCGGCAGGGCTGTAATAGCACGCAGACCTTCGGGAGGCCTTTCGTAGAGACAGGCAGCCCGTGTCGACCTGAATCGACACGGCCGTTGTGCAATGACACAACACAGGTAGTCAGCCTGGAAACGCTAGGTCTACATGACCTAGGAGGCAGCAGGGCCTTAGCGACCTCAGGGAGGTGCTACTCGACCAGGAGGTCGCCAACGGGCAGGGGAGCCTTGAAGCACAGGGTCGTTGGTATAGCCCTTAAGGCAATTTGGTAGGTAGCAGGACCTTAGTGACCTCAGGGAGGTGCTACTTGACCCGGAGGCCGCCAACAGGCAGTGGAGCCTTTAAGCACAGGGCTGTTGGTGTTGAACCAGCCACGAAGGCTAAAGCAATCCAGTAGGTAGCAGGACCTAGGAGCTAGGGGTGTGAACCCGCTAATGAAAGCTGAGGCGACATACCTAGCGGTAGTACCCGCCGACCTTGTGAAGGTGTTGTCATAGACCCGAAGGTCGTCAGAGGCCAGGACTGACATGACTTGAGTCATGGGTGCACTGTACGGTCACAGGCCGGCTCCCAGGAGAAGCACAGGTTGCTATCGCCCATAAGAGACAAAAACGATCTAGAGTGCAGTCAGGTAGGGGAAAGGCACACCGACTGTCAGAGCTGCAGCGAGGTCTGGCGACCTGAAGTAGCCAACGACGGAGATACCGGGAGGTCTGGCGACCTGAAGTGGGCGACGACGGCGACGCCGGGAGGTCTAGCGACCTGAGTGAACGACGACGGAACTGTCAGGAGGCCTGGCGACCTGAAGTAGGCGGCGATGGAGATGCCGGGAGGTCTGGCGACCTTGAAGAAGACGACGGAACTATCGGGAGGTCTGACGACCTTGAAGAAGATGACCAGCCCCCGAGCGTAGAAGCCGGACAAGTCGCAGAAGCGCTGAGTCGCATCCCATCGTAAGCCACAAATGTTGCTGGGAGACATACAGGTCGTCGTAGAGCTGGACCTATGAAAGAAGATAAACGCTACGTCAGTGTATCAATCTGTCAAAAGTATAACGAAATTGTAGCCCGAGCTAGACATATGCATGTTGTTTTGTTTGAGAAAGTGTTTCCCTTATCATGCCAGGTACAAATTATGTGAACTCAAAGACTATGAAGCTGCAAAACGTGTCCACTCCGCTAACCCAACTCAGTGGAGGAACGGCTTACCGACTGCACGGCTCAGCGTGGAGGCTTAGGTGCAGCCGGCGCGCGGAGGGGGGCCTTGGACCTAAGGTCTCGCAACCACATGACTTAAGAATATGCATAATAAGTAAAAGACATTTAAAGGGAAAACGCACAGAAGTTAATTAAGTCCTTCAGGTCTGGCGACCTTTAGATTGGCATTGCTAAGCCCCCGAGCGTATCGATGTCGGCTATACCAAGCCCCCGAGCATGTCGAAGGGGTAGGGAAAATAAAGCAGGAAAAACATGTAGAGCAGGACGGTGAAAGTCACGGAGACTATCGATGAAACATATGGAAGTTATAAAAATATTAATTGCAAATAACTCTTAGCTTGTGCGTCACCGTGGCCAAGATCGACATGGCGAGCTCGAGACGCCAAAGAGGTCGGCGATGAGTCGTTGAAGGTCGGAAGAGCCGAAGCTGCGCCGAACTGTGAAGACGTCGAAAAGGTCATCGACGCGTGCGTGATGGCGTAGCAGAGGTCGAGACATGTTGAGTTGAAGTCGTTGTAGTCGTCATCGTGACCAGAGCCATGCCGTGTTTGAGACGCTGAGGAAGTCGGGATATCGAAGAGGTCGGGGACGCTGGTCTGCCCGGACAGCGGCGTAGTTGAATGAACCGTGAAACGTCGTTGCCGAATCAGTCGTCTAGATCGTTGGTCGGGTGCGTATGCGCACGTCGTGCGTGCCGTCATCCTAACCTTGCCAACGGACAGGACTCGTGTCCGTCCAAAACATCAAAAAAAAAGTTCACGTAAGTTAATAGAGATAATATGAAAATAGTACAAGTCGATGTAATTAATCTATACTATAAGGAGCGAAAACAATTGAAAACTTTTCTCACCTAAATCGGATCCACCGTACCCCTCACGCCGGACCCACCCGTCATATGGTTTTAGGAGTGGATAGGGTGGAAGGACTATGGAAGGACCAAAAAATCGCAATTTAGATAGTGTTTCTGCCAAAAAGCTAATTCTTTTCTCACCGTGGTCGCCTCTACCCTCCTGACGTACCCACTTCTGGACCCACCTGCGTGTGTACCAGCTACCTGGGTGATTCGTACTTGGAGTGATGGGTTTGTTACCCAAACGATGACGATATGCTTAGTCCAAGACAAGTACGTACGTGACACTTTCCACAAACTGCACATCCTCTTCCGCGTCCAATTCTGCATTGTTTAATCTCCCACCTTTTGCGCCGTTCTTACCAATCATCGTACACTTAACTTCGACGACGGGAAGAGTAGGAACCACAATGACGAGGAAGAGAAAAATCAGCCACCGCATCTGCGACGAGGTCCTCCTCACGGTCTTATCCCGCATGGCAACCCGCGACATTGTACGATGCACGGCGCTCTCAAGGCACCACTGCGGCTCATCGGCAGCCTGCTGGTTCCTCCACCGCCGCTTCGTCCTGCCTACGCTCCACCCGCACATGGCCTACATGGTGATCTCCATGCTTCCCGGCCAGCACAATGAGTTCCACCTCGCCAGCAACAACGGCCCGAGACGCGCTCTGATCTCGATCAGGAGACGACCCTGCACAACAGTCGGTAAAGGTACGTCGGCACATGCAACAGCGTCGTCGTCCTCGCTGCCGAGAGCTTCTACAGTACCACAACTGTCGTCCTCCTCAACCCAGCCATCAACGACAGCGAGGAGGTGGTGGGCATCATGATGAGGACATCGCCACGCTGGATACGCGCACGCCACGTCCTTTCCCACGCTACAAGTCATCTCCAACTCAGCTGCCACGTTCGGTTCGGATTCAGCCGACATCCCTGCACGGTTTCGGCGATATCTCTCTCATCCGGCATCGAAACGAGGCGTATAAGGATGTGTTGGAAAGGGGACGACGACGCCGTCATTTTGGTTCTGGTCCCAGCTCCAGAAGGTTCGTGGATCATGCTGTGTGACCACGACAAGGTATTGCGTCACCTTTTTTTGGCCATTTGGGTCGTGTATCGTGTCGGGCCTTAAGCCCAGGTTGAGGACGCCCCCCCTGGTCGCCCCCTCAACCCTAGGTCGCCACTTAGGGGTTAAAACTCAGTAGCTGCCATCGTTTAGACTTGGGTTTTGTTTAATAGGTTTGTGATTTCCGTCGAGGATCAAACTTTCGTCATAGCCACTGTACCGCCGAGGTCTTTTGCTGTGATTCAGGGCCCCCGTTCTTGTTCGTCGCCACTATATCGATTAGTCCTTTTGTGATCAGAACTTGAACCCCATACTCTTTCGCTTCAATCCATATTTGCAATTGTCAGATTGCGTGCTTAACTTTCTTGCTTGTGTCCTCGATTCGCTTGCAGGGAAAAGCCTTCGTGGCGAGGTCAATCAAGTTGTTCTTGATTGATAACCAACGGAGCAGTGGTGTAATGGTTGCGGGGTCTGAATTGTGTGTTGATTCGAAGTCAAGATCGTCAACGTCGAGTCTCCACCAATCAACTTATCCTCTACCTCTCGGAAGATCGGACCATCACCTATCACATCAACCTGAATTCTACTCAGTACAGACCTCACCACGTATCAGGGTTTGGTTATGCATGGCCAATGAAGTTGGCGCCACCAGCTTCTTGTCACAAAGCTGGGCACGAGCAGTGATGATCAGGTCCCAAACGATGGTGTGATCGTGTACAATGTCAAGAAGCTGATGGTGTACACTTTTGGCCGCCTAAAACCCGACCAGTAGCACCGGTGCAGGACGGTGCCGTCGTCGCGGCCCTTCAAGTTCAGAGGCTCCTTAGTTTACCTTGACAACAAGATCTACCTCGTCGCGGAGAGGGTGCTCGCATTCGACATCGACAACAACACCATCACCGAAATAGATTTGCCCGGGGTGGCGTGCCCGAGGAGAGGCAAGCCAAGCCGGGTCTCATGGAGTTGTCTAGCCGCCCGTGCATCACGAAAGCCGGTGGTGAGGGTAGCATTGCTCTCTGGCTGCTCACGGTGGACCAACAGTGGGAGGGGTGCTGCCTATTCTCGAGGTACGCCATCGATAGGTTGGCCGGTGGCTAGGAATCTAGGATTGCGGTGGCGTGCTGCTCCTGTTGCTCCAAGGATTGGCCAATTAAGGAGTCTGATCTGATGCTGTATGGAATGAGGACGAAGGCATCAGAGGCTTTGCACGCCCCGAGTGTGGTTGTGGAGTCGGAGCAACAGGGTTCGACGTGCGTGTTTTGTTGTGGCTACCGACCGACTCTTGTGTAGCCGGGGAGCATCGGCGGTGGTGCGCCGCCATGCCTCCGGCACCAAGGCGGAGTGGTTGCGGCCATGAAACATGTGCTCGAGCGGGATGTGAAGGCTGGGAGGGAGCGAACTCTGGACACGGTGTGCTTCATAGACATGCTGCTTTACATCATGCGACAGGCGGCAGCTACCTGAAAAGGCAAATGACGTTGTCAGGGAGTGCAGCCGGAGATCATTGCCACTCTCTCTTGGGTGATTTGGTGTCTTGTTTTTTCCCTTGTAGTTTTGTGAATTTTAGTTACTTGCTTGGGACGGTTTGATGTTGATGGATAGCTTCTATGTGTGTCGATGTTGATTTTCGTCTCTTAGGTGCTCAAGTGATCACACAAGCATTGGATAAACCAAAGGACACGATATCCTGCATTTCTGCTATCTACCTGAGAGACGGCAACATCACTGACCTGGCACCTTTTGAATCAGACTACCACACGCGCGGCGTGCCACTAGGTTGTCGTCATGGTAGCTAGCGAGGGATATTGCGAGCCAATGTCTTATCTTTGGAACTGGAGTCATGTCAGATGTTGAGTACACTTTGAGAAAAGAATAAGGGTGTGCAGTAATGTCAGATGTTTTGAACTAGATGCTTGAGTAATATAATTCAATGTTGGAGTTGCTCCAGTAATGACATTCATTTAGAATAATGTCAGCAGGATCAACTTTTGTTCGTCTCAGTTATGCCTTGATTCTATATGCCTTATCTTGAGATGCTTATTTGTTACATCAAAACATGAGTTGCCACTCGTTTCTTGATTAATTATATCAAGATCGGTGTCCATCATCTTGCTTCACGGTTTTCTTTTCACAGTTGCCTTTAATAAAAAGAATTTGCCTAGGATCTGTATTTCTTTAATTCATAGGTAAATTAGTATACCTGGTTGTCTTGTCTGACTTGTATTCATCTTTGATCAATCTATTATTTCCCACCTCACTTATAATAATAACCATAAAAAATTCTTAATGCACGTTGGAATAAATCATGAGAAGTCTACTCCCCAAGGAGTCCTTAATGGACATTATTTCTATCTTTACTATATCTTGCTGCATAACTGTAGTTCATCTCAATTATTAGATTAATATCACGGAACTCTTGAAGAAAGAGAAAAATACATGCGTGCCACACGTACATTTTACTAGTATATGGAAGGAGAAAAACAAAACAAAAAGGGAAAGACGTGTTCCCTGTTTCACGTATGATCTTGTAGATTGGTTGTTTCCTAGGAACACGATGACGTGTTTTTTCCATCGTAGACCTAATCCACCGGACTCTAATTTAGATCACGTGCTTAGCAGCAACGTGTCAGCATCAACATAGAGGATCAGGAATCCTGCCTAGGAACCGGCCAGCCGCTACGTATAGCCTGCGACTTGCCGTTTTCCTGTTCACACGTGCAGGACGTGACGCATCCGGACGCCACGAGGTAATCCCCCGTAGCTGCTGTCACCGAGTTGCACCATGGAATCACGTGGTCGACGACGACATACGCGTTCCTTCGCCGTAGAACTGTAGAATGCAGCCCACGAATAGATCGGAGGGCATGGGTGGGTGGGTCGCTAGAAAAATTTCTTGCGCGCCATCCAGAGGCGAAGACGTCGACCTCGCGATGAGATCGGAGGGCAGCGGCGAGGAGGTCGCCGTCGAGGGAGTTCTTCGTGCCGTCGCCGAAGATGACGCTGGGTCCGGCCACCATGCTGCACAGCGAGCTCCCGATCACCCCTACCTGGCGCGCCAACTGTCAGGGGGTGAGACCTGGACAGATCCGCTAGGGGGTTGCCCTAGAGGTTTGCAGGTTAATGGAGAGGATCGGGATCTAAGAGCGTAGGTGGTTATGCACGGGATGCACACGGAACTAGGCGAGTATGACGGTGAAGAGCAAGGAGACAAGGGTTTATACTGGTTCGGGCCTCCGGAGAGTAAAACCCTACGTCCAGTTGTGGTGAATTATGCTGGAGGTTGAAGATGAGTTGTCCCTGTGCATGGAGCCCTAGGCCGCCTTATATGGGGGGACGGGCTAGGGTTTGCATGCGTGGGTCGGTTGACCCGTGTCGGGGTTGGTTACAACTGCGGGAAGCATATCTCCCGGATTACAAGGAGTATCCCGTGATACTCGGAGCTACAGGCGGCGGCGCGCCAGGTGATGTGTCTTGTCTTGCACGTCAAGGCTTCGCGGGTCTTCCGGGATCCTGATCAGGTCGCCCGCGGTCATCGGAGATGCAGATAAGGTCGCTGGGCCCACGTGACAGGTCGGCGGGTCTTCTGGAAGGTCGGGTCCACTTGTCAGGGACCCCTGGGACCCTAGACGGTAGGGACCCCTGGGTACCCATGTCTCTCAGACGTTATTTAGCGTGAAAAGAAAGACGTCAGTGCGCTTACTCCTAGCCAGATCTTGCTCTTCCATATCAATGTCTTGGCCGCGCAGTGGTGTTCTCAACAAATCCTCAAAATCATCATCATGATGACCTGTGTCATCATCCTCATGATGCATCTGGACTTCGATGGTAATGGGGCTCGCTACATTTTGTTCGGCATGAATGGGGCTCCGTACATTTTCTTCAGGACCCCCTGGTTGGTCCTCCTCCTGGTTACCTCCTGGTTGGTTTTTTGGTGCATTTAAGTTACCTCTTGTTCCTACAAAATGTAATATTACTGGTGTGTGTGTGTGGCAAATTGCAACTTCTGTGGCAGCTGATTACAACAATAATATCATGCTGTCTGCAACAAAAAACAATACCTGCAGCTGCTCCACCGTCGTTGTTGCCCTTCCTCCTGCGCTCTTTGGCAGTTTCCTTCTCAGCGACGGCATCAGCAATCAGCTTCTGGATGCCGCTGTAGCACTCGTGGTGAGCTTTCACCATAAGCTCACACGACATTGTCGAGTACTTGACTGCCTCTTGTGCATAGGCCTGGGCCTGGCTGGTGCTTTCATCGAAAACTTTTAGGATGTTCAGCGCGGCTGACTTCCTTCTCCTTCCAACCAAATCACTGATGCTTTGGCCGAAGGAAGAACTCAAGCTCCGGTACTGGTAGAAAACAGGAGGTTGGATGTCAAAAGGAGTGCGGCCGCCGGGATCATGGGTTGTGCCGGGCGCATCAGCGGATGTGCTGGTGGCGGCAGGTGTTGCTGCTGTTGGGACAGATGATGTTGCTCCTGGGACAGCTGCTGCTGCTACTAGGGGGCTAGTATCGCTAGAGCAGCGGGGCGACACCATAGCACGTGTCCACGCTACTTCTCAGCTGTAGAAAAGCAACAAAGAAACAATGTTGAATGATAAAATAAAATAACAAATTGCAAAAATTGTGCATTAGCGTTTGCAACAGTTACACACAAATATGGTTTTGCAAAAACTTACCCTGAGATGTCCGTACTTGATGGTGTCAGCAAGGACATCTCCTCTGAGATCCGACGAAGGTATCGCCTCAATGATCTTTGAGTCCAGGAAAGCACATTGAGGGATGGAGAACGGGCTTGTGTCAAGACCATGCTGCAGGTTGTCGATGTATAACATCTGCATGTTTTTTTGGTTCAGCTGGTATACATAAAAAAGTAAAAAAATATACATTTGAAAACTTCTATGATAGAAAAAATTGCAACTTGTGTCAAGGCTAGTTACAACAACAAAAGAATAACAATCACAGAAACATATGTTACAAAAATGAATGATAGTTAGCTGTGATTGCAACTGTTGGATGTGTGTGATTGCAACAGAGATGGTGTGTGGTTGCAACTGCTTGTTAGCTATGATTGCAAAAACTACCGCACAACATATATATGTGTGTAGTTGCAACTACTTGTTATCTATGATTGCAACATAGTTAATGTGTGGTTCCAACTGCTGCTTAGATGTTATTGCACCCTGATTATTGAAAAATAACAAATTGCAACATGTGCCATATGATGGTTGCAACAGTAAATACAAACAATTAGTACTAGGAATATGAGTGTGTGGGGTTGAGCTTACAGCTAGGAAGATGCCACATCCGCTGATGGGTGTGCAAAATCCTTCTTGTACAGCCGAGCAGCTATGCTCAACCTGTCAATCACTGCCTTGCACCAGTTCTTGTTTACCATGTTCTCCATGTCCTCCATGTACCTTACATCATCAATCCTGATCTGGATGTCCGTGTTGGAGAAAAGCAGACACTGAAATGCGGCCATGAAAAAAGCTCTCAGCCCAAGCTCCCTAGTGAGAGTGTTGTCCTTCAACTTGGAAATGATAACATGGACACTGATGCCAGATCTAGGTCTGTAAGCATCGCCACAAATTTGAACTCTAATAAGATCTCGTAATCTACGAGCATCTACATCAGACATGGAGGGCGGGTCGCTGCCAGCATTTGGTAACATGAAAGAACACCACACACTGTGCTCGGTGACTGGAATCTTTTACCGCCCCCAATCTCTAGATACATCGTCTCTGGGTTCAGCTTTTGCAGCCAGCTGAGCAATCTTCTGCACAAAAAATTGAGCTTGAAGCTCAGCAGGCCGCCAAAACCCTTGGCAACGATGTCAGCTTTAATGCCGTCAGACAAGGCGCCTAGAAGCTTTAAGAACCTTGAGGGTGAGCATCGCATAGAAGCAAGCCTGCTTTTGACCTTATCATCATCACCCGCGGCGATGGTCACATCCTCATCATCGGCGCCAGCCCGAGCACCAACAACATTATCAACAGGACGGAAATCTGCATCTTGCTCATCATCATCATTATCGCTTTCTGCATCTTGAGCCGAGGCGGGGGGGAGTTCTCAACCTTAACCTCCTCCTCTTATCTTTCAGTTCATTTCTGTCGACTTTCTTCCGCTTATTCTGGACACGGGCTAACCTCGGCTACTGTCAACGCCTTGCTCACCGGTGACATTCTGTTCTTGATCCATTGTAAAAAAAGAACTGAAAAAAGAGGAATGACCACGCACTACACACCAAAACAAAAACAGTATGTGTGATTGAATTCAGATAATAAAAAACAAACACAGTACACCAAATTGCAACATGCACTGCAGCCCAGTTGCAACAAAACTGCTACAATAATTACTACTGGACCACTGCCAACAGTCAGTTTTAACCAAGAGTATGTGTGATTGAATTCAGATAATGAAAAAACAAACACAGTGCACCAGATTGCAACATGCACTGCAACCCCAGTTGCAACAAAACTGCTAGAATAATTACTACTGGACCACTACCAAAAGTCAGTTTCAACCAAAATGTATGTGTGATTGAATTCAGATAATGAAAAAAGTCACAGTACCACAGATTGCAACATGCACTACAAACCAGTTGCAACAAAACTGCTAAAATAATTACTACTGGACCAGTTCCAACAGTCAGTTTTAAACCAATAACCAAACAATGTCTGTCGGTTGAGCTAGGATAAGTAAAGTTAAATTATACAGTTGCAACATGACTAGTAAGTCAGTTGCAATTTGTGTCATGGACCAATTGCAACAACAAATTTGAATGAAAAAAACATAATTATAACTCTGTACATCTAGATGACAAACAGATTGCAACAAAAACTAACATGAATTTGCAACTTTGTACACATCTAGGTTGCAAAAGTGGAGCACAAACAAATCTACCATTCATTTGCAACTCTGTACACACCTAGGTTGCAACTGAGAACAATGAATTAACCACACAATGCTGATCATAATTACACCCGAGAGAGGATTGCAACCCCGAATATCAGAACCAAAAGATGAAATCGCAGCATCAACGGGTAACTGAGAGACATCATTTGGATTGGGGGCGGAAATACCTCAAAAATCACAGGGGCGAAGACAACTGAGAAACCCCGACGACGATGACACAAGTAACCGAGCGGACCTTCCAAGGATGCCTCCGCGAACCTACAAACACATAACCGGATGCGGTTGAGGAAAAACAACAGCGAATCAAAACCCTAGCGGACAAAAATCGGACCAACAACTAGAATGCGAGGGGATTGATGAGATGGGTGATGCGGATACCTCGAACGAATGGGGTTAGAGCCGGAGATGAGCAAAGAAACTGCAAATCCTCGACGGCAAGGAGCAGCGCTTGATGATCCTCCGTGAAGCTTCTGAGGATGCTGTCGATACGCGAGATATACCACGGAAGACGACCGCTGGACGCTACATCAAGAGTGTGTGGAGCGATTCCCGCAGCAGCAAGGGGCGTCGGCGGCGTGTGTGGAGATCCCGGCGGCCGGAATCGGAAGCGGCGGAGAGCGGCGAGCGGAGAGCGGAGCAGTGGCGTGCGAGAGGTGGAAAGGGGGAAACTAAACTGGAATGGTGGTAACGGGAGGGAGAAGTGGATTTAATGCGGGAGGGGTGGTTTTGCGGGGCAGATTTGACGGAACGGTCTGCAGGGGGCGCCGGGGGACGGTTGCTGGGTCGTGGGTTGTGCGCGCCTCCGGTTGCTGGGTTGGTTTGGGCCGCGCCTGGTCCGTCGGTTCGGCCTGGGTGCATTCTCTATAGAGAATGCACCCAATTGCATTATATATATATGTATATATATGTGTGTGTGTGTGTGTGTGTGTGTATATATATAGACACACACATGTTCCTTAGTTTGTCTAGAAATATGGTGGTCTAAGATCCAAAACATGTCAAATGGTCTAGAAAATATGACATATGAAAAGGCAAAAATTATAGTTCTACTTCATGCGACTGTTGCATGACTAATAAGAACTTTTCTAATTAAATTCAAGGTACTGAAGTCCTACGTGCATTCTAAAATGAGGCAAGAATTTCTTTGAAAACAATTGAGCCAAGAAAGATTTAGTGATTAAGCGTTAAGCCATAATATGGATAGCACTTTAGAATGACATGCCAAAGAAGTTTGACTAGAAGTTTATCATTTGAACTTTCATTTTAATAAACACGAAAAACATGTATCTTGTAGCTATGTATACATCATACCATATGCATTTTTTCTATGTCATAAGCTTAGGTCTCACTTCAAAGTTTCATACAGGGCTCTGCTTTTTGCCGGGACGGCCCTGGTCACGGGCAGCAGTATACGTCGTCTGGCGTCTGCCTACTCTGTGCTCTACTTGCACACGTAATAAGATGTGAGTAGCTGTGTTGGTCCATTGCAAACCACCACCCACCGACGGCGTGTAGGTTGGCCTTTTGAGCTCTTGACTGCCTCAGTAGCTCCAAAGCGCTATAATAGTTATTTTTCAATCACAAACAACTCACAAATACACATGCATATTTGCCTCAACAAACAAACACTTGCTTCTACGAACACACGTATACAGCACTACTATAAAAACATCTGAAAAAACTAAACCGGCAAAATCTCGATATTGATGTTGACGAGCACTAAGAGCTGGTTAAATTTTAGAATAACTTCAGAAAAGGACTTGACTACACGGAGAGCACTCTCCTTTTAGCGTAAAGTGGAGAACCCCCCCCCCCCAAATAAGTAGCATCCTTTCCATTTATGGAAACAATCATTTACATCTCCTTTTAACTACCTCTTAAATTAGACGATGCACAAAACTGAGCAGAGCGCAATTGGGCCATTGACAAAAAGGCAGACCAGCTCAACCTTAAAATATAAAAAAGGCTAGAAAAGAAATCGGCCAAGTTAATAGCAAAAATTGAAAGCAAAATAGATTCAAAGTTAATATTGTCCCATGATATTGCATTATTTCTAAAGGGGAGAAAAAGTATTCATTAACATTAGTAGTTAAAAGCATATTCATAGCTAACAATGCATTGTCTTGCTGTGTGTTTGTGTCACACATCACCTGCATTATTGTCTTGATGTCTATTTGTTTGTCATCTAGCAGTTTAGCTAGCTATTCCCTCTTCTTTAGATTCCTTTAGCAGCAAAAGCTATCTAAAAGAGTTAACTGGTTATAAATATCTCCTATAGGAAAAATAAATTGTTGAGACATCAAATCCTATCATTAGGGATTTTACTCCTTGATTGCTCCTCAACACTGCCAACTTCGATCTGTGAAGACTTTATAATGTTTGGAAAAAAGGATTTCCTTCTTATTGGCTTTGTTGCTGCAAAAAAAACATATGGATGTGCATGTAAAAAACATATGAATGTGCATATATAATCTACAACAATACTTAGTTACTTTCTACAATATTGAAATTAAAATCAAGTTACTTCCGGTATGATTCAAATGCATGCCTTGTTACTTCCTAGATGTACGGATCAGGACCTTAGTTACTTCCTACAATATTGAAACCGAAATGAAATGACTTGCAATATGATCCAAATGCATACCTAGTTATTAGTTACTTCCTGAATGTTTAGATCAGGACCATAGTTATTTCCTACAACATTTAAACTAAAATCAAGTTACTTCTGAAGGAATTCAAATGTGTGACTAGTTACTCCCTGAATGTTCAGATCAGGAGCGGCTGCTGATATGGATTAAAGAATAACGCAAAAGGCAATAAGAACTTTCAAGTTCTTATGAGAAATAACTAGTGTTTGAATAGCATATGTTCATGTGATGCATTCTAAGCACATAAAAGAAGGGGTCAGTGTAAAGAAACACACCAAATATAGTGCTATGTCTGCTAGCAAAATCACATAGTTTTTCGCACACACTAATAAAACCTTCTTGCATGGCTTTGCAACAAGGAGATAATGATCAACATGATCCCAAACTCACCGTACACATCAAATGGTAATGGAAGCATATATTTATTGTCTACAAAAATTCGCTTGCCAATTATATAGTCTTAGCTACATTTGGAAATGTTGCAATACCTTTTATGTGTTTCAACCGGGGGCAAAAAGTTACTACCTATCTAATGTGAATAGATGCCTAGTTATTTCCAAATTAGAGGAATGTTACTTCCTATATAAATGTAAACAATGATTAGTTATTTCCTGAACATAGTCAGGGATCAAATAGGAGGTTGAATGGCCCTCCGGTATCTAAACTAAAAGGGAGACTCATTTCAACAAGGAGAAAGCCAGGATTCAGTCTGTGAGTTTGTGGTTTGAAAGAACACATGACAGACAAGTGTGCGTGACAACTCAGGTTGTGTAAGTAGAATGAAAAGAAAGAATATATGTACAGGAGAGAGTCTGCACAAAGAAGGGTGCTATAACTCAACTTATATTTTTGCTACTTCGTAGGGGGCATATGTAATCTGTTACATCCTCGTATAACTTATTACTTTCTATGCCATGTACAGATTTTTCCTACTGTAACTGTGCTTTATATTGTTACTTTGTGTTGGTGCAAAACTATGTTAAAGTTATTTCCTAGGCAAATAAGTAGCACGAGAATGTACTTCCGAGTCAAATAAGCAACATGAGGAGGTACTTCCCAGTCAAGGGAGTTGTTGATAAGGACTAACTAATAAAGCAAAATGGACAAACAGCTGTAAGGAATTATGGGTTGCTTTGATAATATGTAGACATATGGTACATCGAAAAAGCTATGGGTCACATCATGACAACATGTAGACAGTAATGTGAAAACATAGAACTACATTGTGTTATAAGCACATTGTTAACATTATTGGATAAAGATGGTAATAGCAACATGTGTTACATCCTACTTCATAAAAATTCAGGTTTAGTTAATTACTTCTTGTGTCATTGAATACATGATTAGTTACTTTCAATGGAATACAAGTAAAGAAATAGTTACTTCTTATGAAACTGCATATGAGGTAAGGTTACTTCCTATGGTTAGTTAAGCTGATCACCAGCCCAAAAGTATGATTGGGGAGCTAAAAACCAGTTTAATTGGATGCAACAACAGTAGATCAAATAACTGAGTCAATTTTAAGTTTCCAAGCAACTCATGAGAGACAAAAACAACACAATTGCAATTTGTACCACATTTGAACATACAAATATACCTACAAAGATATTCAAAGTCTATTATTTTCCTAATCAATAAAGCACCTCAAGAGACAATAAGTAACATCAGGAATGGACACACACGACTAGCATGAATTATAGTCTATTGGATGCACAAAACAGTAGTGGTGACTTTAATGAGTTGGATTAAAAAACAACCATCATCAAAGTTGAGATAAGTTGGATATGATAGCTCATTTATGATCTTCAACACCAACTCTTGTGGCCTTTGTCTATTAACAAAACAGAATAAATTTGGTTGCTAAGCACATCACAAAATAGGTGATGTTTTATTTAAACATTAAGCACATGCATATGAAAGAAGTTTGGCAAATCTATTTATATTAAGTTGTCTTATTATAAAGCATAGTAAGATAGGAAAGATCAAATAAAACAAAGTGTGGTAAATGCTAATTACATTGGTAGTTATAATTGTGATATACCTATTGGAAACACTAGTTGTACGAGAATACATAGGCAGACACAAAAAAAATCTACACTGATACTACCTTATATGGAAACCACAAAATATCATAACAAGTAGAGAAAAAATTGAAGTAGTTACTTCTATGTAATATAAAATAGATTTAGTTACTTTTATGTAATATAAAAATAAAATTAGTTACTTTCTGTGTTAGTCCACATGTCGTAAGGTACTTCCTATATGTTAATTGCCAAATCAATAAATGGTGACAAAAGAAAATACAAATGTATATGAACATCTGATGTCTAAAATGAACTCCATCTATAGTTGGCAACTATGAATCGATGACTATACTACTGATCATGTATGATTCAAATGTTTGCCTAGTTACTTCGTGAATGTTCAGATCAGAAGGAACTTTTGATGAGGACTAAATAGTAAAGCAAAATGATGAACACATAGCATTAAAAACTAGTTACTTTGGTAATGTGCAGACATAAGCTACATGGAAAAGATGACAATAGCAATATGTGTTACATCCAACCTAATAAAAGTTTAGAACTAGTTACTTCTTGTGTCACTGAATATATGATAAGTTACTTTGCATGGAATATAAGTAAATAATAAGTTACTTCTAATGAGACTTCATACGAGGTAAAGTTACATCTTACGGTTTCTTACGGTAAGCTAAGGTGACCAGCCTGGAAGTATGATTGGGGAGCTAAAAAATAGTTGGGTGCAACATCAGACCAGATAACTGAGATAATTTTAAGTTTACAAGCAACTCATGAGACAACAAAAACAAACCCAATAACTTTCCTACCACATTTGGACATATATATACATACATATCAATTGTATAGAGATATTCAAATTAAATCGATAAAGAATCTTAAGGAGACCACAAAAATATCATCAGGAATGGTCAACAAGTAGGCCAAGTTGTCGGACAGCAATGGACACACAACTAGCAGGAATTATTAGTCTACATGATGCCCAAAGAAGTAGAGATGACTTTAATCAGTTGGATTTAAAAACAACCTTCGTCAAAGTTGAGAAAAGTGAATGTGGTAGCTCCCTTCTGATATTCAACACCAACTCTTCGGGTTCTTCTTGTTAACAAAACAGAACAAATTGGATAAGATAAGAACGTCACAAAATAGCTGATGTTCTGTCTGAACACTAAACATACGAATATGAAAGAATTTGGCAAATCTAATTCAGATTGATAAAACTACACAGTTTGGCATAGAATATATTTAAGATGTCTTATTTTAAAGCATAGTAAGATCAGAAAAGATCAAATAAAACAAAACATGATAAATGCTAATTACATGAGTCTATATTTGTGATATACCTGTTGGGAAACACTGGTTGTACAAGAGCACACACCTGCACACAAAATCTGATCAGATACTGCCTTGGATGGAAACTGCAAAAATATCATAAAACTTTAAAAAATGAATCACTTACTTTCTATGTAATATAATAGAATTAGTTACTTTCTATGTAATATAATATAATTAGTTACTTTCTTTCTAATATAAAAATGAAATTGTTACTTTCTATATCACTCCTTGTGCCATAAAAGGTACTTCCTATCTCTACTACTAAAAAGAATGAAGTGTCCACAAAACGTCGCTCCGCCAGCCCTCCGCTCCGCACCCCCTCACGGTCCACCCCGCACGTCCGCCTCTTTAGAGCGCCCAAAACCTACGCTGCCTCCACCCCCCACGCTCGTCCTCCCATGCCGTCGCCGCCGCCGCCTCCCGCCCACCCTCTCCGCGCCTCCTCTCCGCACCCGGTGACCTGTCGCTCCCTCTCATCCCTGTCGACCGCTCCGACACCCCAAACCCGCAGCCGCATCGCTTGCCCTCTAGATCCTCCAGCGCCGCTGCCGTTCCCCCACGTCCTCTACGCGCCCGGCGAAGCTGGGGTGCGGACTCCCGCTTCTCCCTAGATCCAACCCGTACACCATTGCCGCGGCCAGGCCTCTGGTGTGTACCCGGCATGTACCCCGACCCGGTGCTGCAGTTGTTTCCAAACGCGCGTGGAGTGAAGAAGCCGCCGCCGTTGAAGCCGTGCTCCGTTGGACTGATGGTCCGTGAAAAGGTAAGTCCTCCATACATAAATCATAACCTCCAATCTCACGTCCTCCCTCTTCTATTTCATCTGTCTTTCCACCCAATCTCAGCTCTCAGGTGAATCACTGGTGAATCGAGCTGCGTCGACGATGAGGGATGCGGCTACAAGCGATTCGCCAAGGGCTAGTGAGGAGGGAACCAAATCCCACCCAAATCTGATTGCCCCATCTAGGGTTCGAGGATGAGAGGAGAGTCTGTTCGTGGCTTATGTTAATTGGCAAAACTGCAAGGATTTGGGCCATCTGGTTCAATATCGAGTAATGTCCCTATCTCAAAATCATTCAATTCTCATCACTGAGTCTTCTATCACAAATTTTGATTGATGAACAATGAATTTGCTTGTTAGGTCAGATTCGCAAGGCCCTCAACCTTGCTGTTTTTCAGGGTAATGTAATGGATTTCTGAAATTTTAGTTCAGTTTCTTTAATCTATGTCCATGAATAAGTTAGCTACAAATAACCTAGCGCAAATGAAGGAAGAAACTTAAACTCAGAAGTGAATCAAACTTGTTGAATCCAATTTGTATTGCAGTGATTATGGTCTAGGCCTGACCATTGTGGTTTGTATTGTTTAATTTGCAATGCAGACATATTCCAGTAATCATAGTGGGGGGTGAATTGGACATGACAGATAAGTAGCAGGTTAGCGTTGAGCAGTCGTTCCGCGAGATTGAGACCTGCATTGAGTTCCCCGCCCTTCAGAAGATCCAAGTTATCCGGGCACCTTAATTCTAATATAAGGTGATTAGGTATTTCTAACCCCAAATATTTCACGCTTGTCACTGAGTTCCGCGAATATGAGCCCGATGAGGTTGTGATGCATCTGCCAATAGCCATCCATAGAATGCTGCTCAGTCATCCTCAACTTCGAATCTTAGGTTGCTTGTCATTAATCTCCTACTTACTTCAGTTGCCTATCATGTCCGTACCTGATTTTTATTTTATTTTATTTTATTGCTAAACTTGTGCTGTGTTGTTTGCTTTAATGCAAGAGTGCAAGGTCAGGTTCATATGCCCGCCACCTGGGCAACATCTAAAGATTAGTTTTTTTTTTGCTCGTGTGAAAGGGTGGGCATGGGTATACTCCTTTTAGTTATGAACTTAATTTTAAATTGAGATTCTGAGTGACTGATATTGCTTCCACCATTACAGGGACTAACTATTCTTATATGAGATGTGTCTTTATGATAAAATAGCAATCTTTAGGTACATTAGTTTAACATGGGATGACTACGTAGAATTTCCTTGCTCATGTAAGAATTGTTTTGCATTCTGAAATTTGATAGGTGTTGTAGAGATAATGAGAATATCAAAAGCATGCTTTCACACTTTGGAGATTGGGGAAATCAGAGGTTGCCACCAATTGCAAGTCAAAATCTCTTCATCCATTGCCCCAGGTGCCTAATTTTTGTGGTAATAGTTGAGGTCTATGCAATGCGATGCATCGTAAGGTGTGGCTACTAAAATTGGTTTGCTTTGTCAGTCCATTAATTTACTTGGTAGCTCTTTGTTGTGGCAGAATGTAATTTTTTTTTCTTCACAAACTTTACATGGTAGATGGCACTGGGTCAACCAAAAGCTTTTACAACCTCACAGTTTGCTTACCATACGGAGTTCAAGGTAAAGTGCTTCTAGGTCTAGATTTTAGTCTCCGGTACAAACAGAAGCTTAAAGGTAATTGCTGAAAATCAAGAGAACATAACCATGGCATCATAGCTACTAGCTTCTATGTTGCAACACTAATGGGAAAGTGGGATGAGAGCATGTACTGCACCACCACTAATGATGCTTTGCAAGTAAACTGCAGTACATCAGGCCTGAATGGAGGTACACTTAAATAATCTGAACTTGTGAAGCATTTTATTTTTGGCAGAGTTTCCCTTATCATTTCCTGTGAAATTTTTAATTGTGAGATAAGTTAAATTTTAGGCTGTCATAATATGTTTTTTGGGACTTCCACAATATTGAATCAAATTTGACTAAGCTCTGAACTTTGGGAGTTTGATAACCTTTTAACTCAGGTACCAATAAAGCAACCTCAAAGTTTAAGATCATTCTGCAGCTGGTGAAAGCGGCATTGCATAATATGCCACAAACATGCCCTTTCACATATGCATTGTATGCATATTGTACCTTTGTTGAGGAAAACTTATTATGAAGGATTCAGCCATATACATTGACATCTTCTTTAACCATGGTGGGATCGATAGGTACTTACTACTTAGTTATCTCTGAACTGAATCTATACAGCCATGTATTCTGAAAGAATTTTTTTTGGTCAATGTATTATTGTCACATGAAAAATGCAGAGCTGATTGATCATTAAAATGAAAATTAATTGATCGTGTTAGATAGGTTTTCAAACAGAGGCCTTATTATCACTTTGTTTTTATATTGTCCATATATGTGTCATTAGAAACAGATTAAAAGTAGATTGACATTGTCACGCACCTGGTTTTCATTTTGTAGAATCTCTTGTTGCTTAGCATGCCATTTTTGAAAATGACTGGAAATTGAAACATTTTTACCATAAGCTTTCTCAAAATATTCATCAGTATGATAATTACATATCAATTACATGTGATCTGCATGGTTAAACATGTCACTTGCTGCTACCTTCTTTTGCTTTCAGGTGCCAGGTTTGGTGGATGTGGAATTCAATGATGACGGTCAGTTATTTCAGATGCAGGTTAAATTTCAGATGCAGTTATTTCAGATGTCGGTCAGGCATTGGAACAGCAACAGGTTAAATTTCAGAACTCATATACCCATCTTTTTCAGAATCAAATACAATTGTGAGGTTTGTTTGAATTGTACCTAATATATTGAGTTTGCATTAGAGCATTTGGAATTTGCCCCCACCAACATACTAACTAACCACTCCTACAGATCTTGTTGCCTGTTTGCAGGTCAAACATGAGCCAAAGATCCGCACTTAATGACATACAGTCTGGAAGGCCATTGGAAGTTACAGGTTCCTCCCAAAGTACAAGTCCTTTGGCGGAGAGTACTACATGAGTTTTTACCAACTAGAGACATTCTCCATTGGAGACATATTGACAAGATTTCTAACTGTGAAGTATGTGGTGCACAACAAGAAACAATTAAGCATGTGCGTGTGGATTGTACAGTGGCAAAGGTGTTTTGGGATAGTGCAAGTTTTTGTACTGGTGTAAAATGTGTAATCATATTGTACATATATTTCATATGAATCATTTTGATATTTGTGGGGGAAAAAATTTGTGTTGCCCGTAGCAAAGCACGGGCACTTTCCTAGTGGTATATTAATTTACAAAGGTGAAAAAATACAACCACGTATTCATTATGATTTGTATGAACATATGATGCCTGGAATGGACTGAATCTATAGTACTGAGTGTTAACTGCTGGATCGAGGAAGATATCTCAATGCACAAAAGTCCTCAGTAGCAGTAAGAATTACAACATACCCAACTAGTTTTGAGAATAAACAATGACAACACATAAAGATGATCACTGTCACAATCCCAACTAAAACAGCACACATAGAGCACACAAAAATCTATTGTGCTTGTCTAGAGAGAAATTTGTGTCCAGGAAACAGAACACGTAGAGCACACATAGTATCCCAAACAACTGGTGAACTTAAAAACACTGCACGATTCAGTTATCTTGCACTCTATAAAATGCAGTTTGGCAGTACAAATAACTTTGAACATTATTTGTTAACAGTTGCTAACTTGGTACATGTAAATAATGTAATCTAACATGAAAAAATCACCAGAACCTGATGAACAAGTTCTAGGATTGAGGACACCATATAGCAGAAATTTCTGATCCAAAATGGTGAACTACAAAATCACATGTTCTATATAAGGATCCCAAGTTACCAAGAGACAACAAATGGTTTCAATGAAAAAAAAGTAAATAGCATGATCTAATAGCAAAAATACAGCATGTATATCGATTAGTGAAGGGGGTTCAGGTGCCGAAGAAATAGATCCACGCGCGATGTGAGCTCTGCGAAGCACCGGGCGATTCCTCCTTCTGGGAGCCGAGCGACGCTGCAACCCAAGAGCCCTACGCCTCGGATGCCCTCTGAGATCCGAAGGTGTGGTCGCACGTCGCCTTCCTTGGGAGAACAGTAGCATGAGGTCTCCTCCCGCTCGTAGGAAGCCTTCAACCAGAGATGTGTGGACTCCCTGTCGTCGATGTGCGACTCTTCCAACCGTCGGCCCGCCGTCACATTGCCTCCCGCCCTTCAGAATCACCAACATGCCGTCGACTCACCTCGTCTCCCCACGGAACCACGGCTAGCCCTCGCCTCCCCTCGGAACCACGGGCTGGCCGTCACAGGCTTGCCTCTTCCATGGATCTTCCCGCCGGCAGCCTCCCCTCGGGAACACAGATGAGAAGAGGAGAATTGATTTTTCTCTCCACGACACGACTCCCAAAATTCAAATAGTGTTGGATCAGCGCTGGCGTCCACTCGATAGACTGAGCAAGTGGGCCCCTCAAGGATTTTGACGGGACGCGTGGGCGGCCGCGCCCGCTTGTTTATGCGGAGTACGCCAAGCGTCCGATGGGAACGGAGGAAGATTAGGGAGGGTCTCGCGATAAGGCAAACTAGAGAGCCTCTTGGGGTAGGATTTGTGTTCAGAAAAATGTCGGTATCCGTGCTAAGTCGGGGACTCAAATTCGGTGACCAAATCCATCGCAAGGAATTAATGACTTCGGGGTTCGGGTTAAGATCCACTCCATTAACTGCGTACTAACCCTTTGTATATGAGCATTTGGAAGATATTTGGCAGTGTATCGGATATTAGCATATACTTTGACACTGTATATGATTAGGCAAAGTAGTGAAGGGGTAATCTCTCAAGAATGATTTTTAATTTTGATCAAACATAAAATGATTTCACTTAGATATTAGCATATACTTTGCCTAATCATCTTTGCGTAAAATGATTTGACATCCCGTTCCAAATTATAAATCATTCTAACTTTCAAGAAAGTCAAATCATTTTATGTTTGATCAAAATTATAAAGAGATTCTCACAAAGATTTATGACACCGAATAGATATATTATGAAAATATATTTATTGAAGAATCTAATGGTATTTGGTATCATAAATGTTAGTGGTTTATTATATATAAATTTGGTCAAATTTGAGATGTTAATATTTTCTAAGAAAGTCGGAATGACTTATAATTTGGAACGGAGTGAGTACTCGACAACTTATATCCATACTAGTTAGTACGTAGTTAATGTTTTAAAACAATTTAGTATCATATTATAACCATAATGATGATACAATATTATTAGAGAGGAACGAAGAAAACTATAAATCATGGGATAGTTAGTTAGGCTAATTTTAGTGTATTTCTCGTAAATATTTCATACACATCAATTAGAATGTCATGCCGTTGCCAGCATCTTTATGATGTGGATGTGAGTTAATGAAGGCAGTCCCAATGAGGTATTAATGGGGATTTCTATCTTTATTAATTGACCTGTCACCTAAGAAAAAATTGATGTGGTAGTCTCATTAATGAAGAAAGAGAAGAAAATTTGAAGAAATCATTTTCTCCTAGAGAAACTAGGTTCTCGCGTCGACTGATGCTAGGGGCGTAGCTAGTATGCTGGGTTGGCCGCGGCATACCCTGCAGATTTCAATCCCAGTAGAAGTGTACGACACTTATAAAACAAAACGAATCGGTGCCCTGCTACAAGATTGCTCAAGTGCCCCTCGCTGCCTCCCGCCGTTTCAGTTACATCGCATCACATTCGCATCCAATCGGTGATAATATCTTGTCGTCCGCCGTCTGATCCTTTGTTGTCCACCGTTCGGCTGGCCATGGATCCCTTTTCTGCCCAGTGCCCAGCGTCCAAGCAGAGATGCAATTAACTGTGAGAGCTAGCAGAGCCCTCCAAGCACTCAGCATGCAGCGGCCAAGGCCCAAGGGCCCTCTAAAGAGATGTGTCACCGTGGCAAAGGTTTATATATTGATTGAACTAAAAGGTATATGAAAAAATCACCGTGGCAAAGGTTTAAAATTAAATTTATCGTTGAAATTATAGATTTTTTTGAAGTTTTGGTGAAATTTCACCAACGATTTCTTAGATTTCACCAAATTTTGGTCGCTGCTAAAATTACTGAAATTCGTGAAATTTTAAAGAAATTTTGTGAAATTAGGAACTTTGACTGTGGTTGTCAGGGACGGTCATTAGGAGTCCCCTAACTAAGTGAATAATCACCCTTGTTAAACACTAATCACATACGGACTGATCCCTGAATTCGAAAAGGGGACGAGGAATGCACCAGGACCACGGCCTGCTACGGCCCAACAGCGGCCAAAGGCCCTTCATCAAGAAGGCCTGCTCGCGCGCCCCATCCTCCTCGTCGTTCGAGGGTCCCAACCCCTCGAGCGGGTTTCCGCCTCGCTCGAGGGGCCCGACCCCCCTCGAGCTGGTGACCGACTCCGCCTCGCTCGAGGCCACCCCTCGGCCAACAGCGCCCCGCTCCTCCACTCCGTCTGACAACGACATTCAATGCCCGAATCCGCGACAGGGCGCCAAAGTCAAAGGCGAATCCTCCACCACGCCGCGTGGCTGACACAGCCTGAGCACCTGACACCACCACTGTGCGGCCTAACCCGCTGTCACACCCGAATTTAAAGGCAAATTCGAATACTCATATTATATGTGTGCCAGGATCAAGTTTCACACATATAACGACTTAGTGATAATCAAAACACAATGCCATAACGTAAAGAGAGTATTAAACTATATTACAGACCAAAATGTCTCATAAAACGAACTATTATTTAACGAGTAGCAACGCAGCGGATGGGGTCAACACCACAGGCAGCTGACTGGTGGCACGCCCGCCTAGAATTCGTCGAAGTCTCCAGGGAAATCTTCAAATCTCTCCAAATCTGAACAGCATCCGGATTGTGTAGTTGCAATAATGAAAATAAGTGTGAGCACATGCCGTACTTAGCAAGCGAAAACATAACATAACATGCAAGGCTTTATAGTGGAGGCTGTTGGTTTATGCATTCAGCATTTTAGTTGGTCAAGTTTTATTAGCAACATAATTACTAGCAAGTGTAAGTTTATACCAAACCCACAATTAACTTAAGAGAATAAACAACATAAATAAAGATAGATGCATCAAGTTAATTATTGACTTCCATAGATTACTCATGTGAGGGTCCAGGCCGCTCTTGACCGTGAGCACGGCTAATCGATTAGGTTTACACTCTGCAGAGGTTGTACACTTTCACTACAAGTCGCGTAAAAGTTCTAGGAACTTTAAACCCAACCATGCGATGCCGGCCAAGCATCATACCACACTACCTAGGTGTGATTGCATAGGGACGCTACGAGGCCTTTACAAAATTTCCCCAGTGTGAAGCAACCCGCGAAGGTTCCGAGTCGTTGCAGAGTATAAAGTCCCCTAGTAGGACCGTGTCTTAGCAAAGCACACTCCCTACTAGAGCGAGTCTATACCCCACTGGCGCTCCCCCTTGCCCTTATCAGGTAAGATCACCCCAACACAAGAGTCACTAATTAATTAGCCAAGGTAGAGCCATGTACCCTTGTGGTTGCACTGTTATCCTGGGTGGTCGCTCCATGTTCCATTTAAACAAGGTGTTCTTGTATTAATGAAGGTATAGCATAAATAGATCAAGTTCATAAAGTTCATTAATACCGTCCACCAAGTTAAGCATAGCGAGAGCTACCCAACAAATAAATTAAAACCCAAGTTGTTCAAGGTATAGGGATAAAAATAATCTAGTCATGTCCTTAAAAAGGGTCCCATCAATTTAATGCAAGCAAAAGTAAGAATAGTGAATTAAATGCATGTTGTATAGGTAAACGGGTATGCATCAAGGTAGACTTGCCTTCAACAGATCCTTGTTGCTGTTCAGACACTTGAGCTTCTTGATCTTCAAATCCTTCAGCCCAAACGCTTTCTACGCATCACATCAAGTACATACAAGCAAACAATGGAATAAAATAAGAAACAATCACCAAATAGTAAGACCAAAGCAAAACAGGGGTAAAAAGCTATTCTACTCTTCGATACAATCATTTGGACATAAAGAACGCTGAAACGGAGTTAAAACGGAAAAGATATGGCTAGAAGAAGGTTCAAGGGCATATCTGTGAAGAATCTAAGGTTCCAGGGGTCTATCTGCAAGAAACCGAGGGCTAAAGCGTGAAGAAACTTTAAAACAGAGGGGTTTGGTTGAAAAACTAAAGATCTGGACCTCGGGCACTATTTTTATAAAAACCAGGGGTTAAAACAAAAAGAAAAGGACTGATCTGCAAGGGTTTTCATACGGTGGAAGGACCGGCTCGTAAAATTAAAGAACTCAGGGTTGTTTTTGCAAAACTACACAGTCAACCGGGGGTTTAGACATGTTGACCGGTACGCTGACTTGATCGAATCGATCTGGGCCGCTGGATTGGGATTGAACGGCTGCGAGCGCGTGCGTGCGGCTGACGACGACGCGGATGCCGGCGAGCGGCGGCGCTGCGGCAAAACACGCCGGCGAGCTTGCGATCTTGAGCTGGGGGCTCGATTGAGGACGGGAAGCGGCCGGGGAGCTTGCTGAGGCCACGGCGATCACATCTAGGGTATCCGGAGGGCGAGACGGCGCACAGCGACGGCGCAAGGCTCGGTACAGCGGCCGGCGACGGAAAACGAACTCCGGCGAGCTCGTGTGCGTGCTGAGGAGCTCTTGGACGTGAACGCGTGGCACGTGTGGGTTCCTCACCTCCACGCGGTTCTCCTGGTGCACCTCTTGACGACTGGACAGCGGCGGACTGGCGAGTTGATGACGGCGGCGACGCTAGGGTTAGGGTGCGGCGCGGTTGAAGCTCGAAGGCGGTGGCGGATTGGATTGGAGGAGAAGGCACGGGGCTCTGCGGCTTATAAAAAGGGCCGGGCGGTGCTTGTCGTGGAGGAGCAGGATGACTCAGAGCGGGGCGGAGCTGGACTCGGCGGCGGCCGCGGGGAGGAGTCCGAATTGGAGAAGGCCGGAGGTAGGGGATGACACGCGGGCCCCCTACGTCAGCGACCGAAGGAGGAGGTGGCGTTCGCGGGCCGGCACTGGGCCAGTAGTTCACTGGGCCGGAGGAAAAGGCAGACAGCAGAAAAGAAGGAGGGCTTTAGGCAGACTTCTAGACCTGGGCCGAAAAAGAAAAGCAGGCCAGAAAGGTAGAAGGGGTTTAAGGATAAAGGAAAAGCTTTTGAATTTTGAAAAGAGGTTTCAAACCTAGAATTCAAATTCAAATTTGAATTCAACCAAACAAAAACAATGCTCCAGCATGTATGCAACATTAAACACCTATATTTATTTATTTTATTTTTTAAAAAATATATTAAATGCCTAAAAATTCAAATAAACCCTTATATTTCCTTAGACTCAAGCATTGTTTCTATTCAAATTTTATTAAAATAAATTTTTTGCCAAATTAGGGTGTTACAAATCCAACCCCCCTTAAAAGGAATCTCATCCTCGAGATTCGGAAAGATTGAGAAAAAGATTAGGAGACTCTTCTTCAACCTATCCTCTCTTCTTGATCGAGTGGCATACCTGATATCCTATCTGAAAGAACCTCTGTATAATCACACCTCACTATAATATCTTCCAGAACTTTCCCATCAAGCTGGTTCACTGTACTCTCAGAAGTTGGTGATGATGTAGCTGGAAATTCAATCCTCTCTCCAGCAGGACTAGTGAGTAGTACTGATCTCTTAGAGCACTGGATCACTGCATCACATGCAGCTAACCATCCCATCCCAAGTATCACATCAATCCCTCTTGATTCCAACACTATGAGATTAGCCCAAAAATCTTTGCCCCTTATTTTGAGACTGACCTTCTCACATTGGTAAGATGCTTTCAATTCCCCCCTCCCCAGGTGAACTAACTAGCATGTTGCGAGTCATAGGACTAATGGGTATATTATGCTGAGCTACGAACTGAGAAGTAATGAAAGAATGGGATGCTCCAGAATCAAACAAGACTGATGCGGGGGTGGAGTTAACAAGGAACATACCAAGTACCACTTGTGGATTCTCGTGAGCGGAGTCTGCACTCACGTGATTCACTCTGCCACGTGCATAGTTCTGTTGTTCTCTGCTGCTTTGGGGTGTCTGTCCTCCATTCTTGTTAGGTGTGCCTTGTACTGGAGTGCCAAGAATAGTCCTCTTAGGGCAGCTGTTGGCATAGTGACCAACCTCTCCACACTTGAAACATGAGTTATTTCCAGGAGTGTATTGCCCACTAGGCCTTGCAGGAGTACCGATTGGAACGGTCTGCTGATTCTGCTGATAAGCGGGGGCATTGGCCAACGGAACTGTACGTTGAGTCTGTGGAGCTGAGCGCGGATACTGCTGTTGTCCATAGTTCCCACTTGAGCCTCCAAAGCGAGATGGTGTCCACTGCTGAGTGTTGTAGCAAGGGCGAGTGTTGCTTCCTGATGATCCTGAAGTAGTAGCCTTCCTCTTCAAGTCTCCCAACTCTCTGCGCTTAGATTCCAAGCATATCGCTCTATCAATCAGCTCTTGGAGATTTGGAAAGGTATGAGACATTAGCTGGTACTGAAGAGGTCCAGCTAGTCCTTCCAAGAATAGCTCTTGCTTCTTTCTGTCAGTATCAACATCCTCAGGTGCGTAATGAGACAACTCCATGAACTTGTCCCTGAATTCTGGCACTGACATCTTCTCCTACTTAAGAGCGAGAAACTCCTTTTTCTTAAGCTTCAGTACACCAGCAGGAATATGGTGGCTCCTGAAGTTGGTGGTAAACTCTTGCCATGTAATAGCATTGGGATTGGCATGTGCAGCAACAAAAGCATCCCACCAAGCTGATGCAGACCCTTGGAGTCGGCCTGAAGCGTATAGGACCTTCTCCCTATCATCACACTGAGCAATGGTAAGCATTTTCTCAATGGTCTTCAGCCAATCTTCAGCTTCTAGTGAATCAGTAGCATGAGAGAACATAGGTGGCTGATGGCTCATGAACACCCTGTGCCTGTTCACAGGAGCTGGTTGCTGGGGTTGGTTATTGCCTGGCGCCTGCATGTTGGCTACAGTGTTGGTCAAGCCTTGAAGAAGCTGTGTCTGGGCTTGTAGAAACTGCTGGAAAGCCGGATCCATTTGCGGTTGCTGAGATGAACTGTTGGAACCACTTCCTCGTCCTGGACGGATTACTGCGGGTTGATTGACTCCTGAGCCTGACCTGGTTTCCACCATCTGAGTGTTAGGAACATTACTTTAGATGTTTGCACTAAGAATAAAGCTCTGAAAGACAAGGCAGTAAAGACTTTCAATTCTGGACAGATTCTGTTGACTCCAATCAATAGGATGTAACTCTCAGTATAGGAATCCAAAAATTATGAAATTTTTACCAGGGAAGTATAATGCAATTACAGAACTATTCCAACTGGAATCACTTCAATCCAAGCTCTATAGATTTAGTTATGAAATAAACAAGACATCTGGGTTAGCTGAGTTTACAGATTCTGATAGCTCCAAAGTTTCGTATATAACTCCTAAATTTCTGAAATTTTTACTGATAACCTTCCATAAAATTCCAGAACTTTTCCAATTGGATTTACTGTATTTGGAGTTCTGTAGGTCGAGATAAAAATAGAACTATACTGCTGACTCAGAAAACTTCGTGAATAGATTGAGATTTACCAGATTGTATTAGGAGTAGAACATAGAGATTAAGGGATATAGATTGGGACAAAGATAAACCCAACTAACACTTTACTAAAGAACCAATATCATTGTGGTCATTACTCCACAACACCTGCACTCAAACAAAAATTCCAACTCAAACATTAACACAAGATCAAGCAATCAAATACACCACTAGACTAAGCAAACTTAAACGATCGTTTGGCACTAACGTTTACAAAGATCCCAAGCTTAAGAACTCCTAGATCCTAAGGAAGCTCTTCAGTGCGGGTGTCTGGAGAGTTGTAGCGAGGCCTCTTGGGTGATGGAGAATGATGAGTGTCCTCTACGCTGTCATGAATCACAGGAGATTCCCTTCCTACTAGCATAGCTTCCAGCTGACGCTTCTCTATCTCTGTTTCATAGATCTTTTGTTGAGCTGCAGCAAGCATGTTGTTGGTGTCATCCAAAGCAGTATTGACAGCAGCCGGTAATTCACGAAGGTTGTCTATGGTGGGGCTGTGGCCATTAGCTGATGCAATATAAGTCTTAGCTTCTCCACTTGCTCTGTAGGGGGTGTACAAACTGTGAGTGTGTATCAACTCAGATCGCTCCCTATGAGAGAGAACATAGAGTGCTCTTCTAGCAGCTTCAGCAATCCCTGCTTCCATAGTATCTCTGGTAGCAACATCATCATGTCTAGATACCTCCATAGGTCCATAATCTTCCACTCTTTTATAAACGATGACTGTCACTTCCCAGTGAGGCTCAAACCAAGGATGAGTCCACTTCTCACAAAAGTAAATTGGATCTTCACCATAGGCCAAACGGTATACTGTTCTCCTTAAATTGTCAGCCATAAGAATGCCTCTTCCATCTTTCTTGTAGTGGAACACCTTCCATCCCACTTCCTCAGCTTGCTCCTCTTGCTCCTCTTGCTCTTCCATCTGCTCCTGATGATCTCCTTGATCACCATCCTCTCCCTCTGGATTCATCTCTTCAGGATCTTCCTCTGGGATCAACTCCTCTGGGTCTTCCTCAGGTTCCTCAGCCGATTCTTCATCATCTGACACAGTGATAGGTTCTGAAGCAGGTGTTGGAGACGGCATTGCAGTTGGTGCTTCCCTCATAATCTCCTCATTAGTGTCCCTTTCATGCTCTTCATGCTCTCTACTTTCCATGGGATAGTAGTAAAAATCTTGGTCCTCCAAATGGCGGGGAAACTGGGAACAGCCTGAACAGGATGTCTGCAACTGACGATCCATCTAAAAAGAAACAGGTGATAGATGAGATAGATGTCAAGACAAGATACTAGAAAGGAGAGAACCAAGGTAGAGATCAAGGATGAGATAGAGCAAGGATGATATTATTAGAAATAAAGCAAGCATAAGGCAAGAATGGCTTCTAAGATATTATAATCCTTAAATATGACCATTTTCTAACTAGGCTAACGTCCTACAGTCAACGCGGCTCTGATACCACTTTGTCACACCCGAATTTAAAGGCAAATTCGAATGCTCATATTATATGTGTGCCAGGATCAAGTTTCACACATATAATGACTCAGTGATAACCAAAACACAATACCATAACGTAAAGAGAGTATTAAACTTTATTACAGACCAAAATGTCTCATAAAACAAACTATTATTTAACGAGTAGCAACGCAGCAGATGGGGTCAACACCACAGGTAGCTGACTGGTGGCACACCCGCCTAGAATTCGTCGAAGTCTCCAGGGAAATCTTCAAATCTCTCCAAATCTGAACAGCATCCGGATTGTGTCGTTGCAATAATGAAAACAAGCGTGAGCACATGCCGTACTCAGCAAGCGGAAACATAATATAACATGCAAGGCTTTATAGTGGAGGCTGTTGATTTATGCATTCAGCATTTTAGTTGGTCAAGTTTTATTAGCAACATAATTACTAGCAAGTGTAAGTTTATACCAAACCCACAATTAACATAAGAGAATAAACAATATAAATAAAGATAGATGCATCAAGTTAATTATTGACTTCCATAGATTACTCATGTGAGGGTCCAGGCCGCTCTTGACCGTGAGCACGGCTAATCGATTAGTTTTATATTCTGCAGAGGTTGTACAATTTCACCACAAGTCACGTAAAAGTTCTAGGAACTTTAAACCCAACCATGCGATGTGAAGGACCGATTAGGCGAACCAGAGAGGGGGGGAGTGAATGGGAGCCGATAAAAATTCTTCTCGAAGGAGATGGGAACTCCAACAAGATGAACACGGCTTCCAACACACGTCTCCGACTCAACTACCCAAGTTGGTCAAGACCACATAGCCACTGGAGTGCTACTGGTCCTAGGAACCAACACTCAACCTTCCGAGCCAAAACTCACCAAACCACACAGCGGAAACTTGCACGGCTTGCTGCCTGTGCTACACCGGTCAGACCGATGGCCTGCGCCGGTCAGACCGGTGACACCAGTCAGACCGGTGGACAGAGCCGGTCAGGCCGGTGGCTACAGCAGCCGCACAGCAAACGTTCCAGGAAGCCTCAGTGACTCCTCTAGGCCCTGGAACAAAAACCACCACGAAACACAACCTGTGAGGAAGAAGAACCCCTCACAAAACCTAGCAAAACAACTCCAAGCACGCCAAGAACTGACCAGTAGAACCACAGGACAAAACCACACGGACAAGGCTGTTCCCCGAGACAAAAACCCACCAAGGGCTAGCACCGGTCAGACCGGTTAAGAGCACCGGTCAGACCGGTCGTGCCTGGGCAGCTCGGGATGAACAGCGCCCGCGAGTCAACTCCCCCAAATCCAACTCCCGATCTCCCGATTCACTCCACAGATTCGCACAAGACTTTGGGGATAGTAGGAACACCTCATGGGTACTCCATAGCCAAGATTTGGTCCAGCAAAACTCGTTGAATCAAGAGGAATCGAATGATTTCCGCCAAGAACACCACGAACCCTAGAACCACGAAAACCCCAAAATTGAGCCCCTTTACTCACAGATTTGGGAGGGAGATCAAAGAGAAAAGAACCACGAGGGGTTCATGCATACATCCCCCACCAAATCCCAAAGAGAAAGGTCTCAAAACCGCCACAAGAAATTCGCCAAGAAAAGCCTCCGAAAATCACCAAAAAGAAGAAACGGGAAAGACACATCCAAGCCTTGAGGAACCACGCCGAATCATCTATACATAGCAAAGAGGTTCATACAAGGTCTAGCTTGCCGCCCGATCATCCTTCCCTCTCACAAGATCTCACCATGAAGCTCTCAAGCTAGTCCTATGAAAATCCTAAGGAAAATAGGAAGGAAAATAGGAAAACCAAATGAGCTAGGGTTCCAAGAGATGGCTGCCATCCTCTCACCCCTTGGGTTATATGGAGGCAACCGAAAGACTAAAATACCCTTACTAGCTAACTAGGGATACATGCCCCTCAAGGGCGAAATCAGAAAACTTTGTCTTCGCACCATCGGACGGATGCCCAGCGACCGCAAACTTGCTTAGCCTCGACGCAAGCCTTGCGATCCCGACGTGTGTCCTCCGCTTCGAAGATTCCGGACTGCGTCGTCACACACCGGTCAGACCGGTGCTCCTCACCGGTCAGACCGGTACCCACCGGTCAGACCGGTCAGACCCACCAGTCAGACCGGTCTGGAGCTGCTGCACCTCCGTCTTCGGTTCTTCGGTCTTTGCTTTGTGGATCAACCAAGGAACCCAGTGGTTTTCTGGTGAACCACCGGAAACCTCGCGAACTCGGTGTAGACTCCGCCAATCACCACTCATGAATCGGCTCCCACGTAGTCCCGGCTCGACCTTGGTTCTGAGGCTCAACCAAGAAACCGTCCATGACTTCATCTTGTCGTTCTTGGCACCATGCGGCCCGCACTTGACCCCGCTGGTCACCGGGTCCCTCGAACCAAGCCTACTTGTCTTCTCCACACCTGGAGGCCTCACCGGCAACGACCTTTCGCGCTTGTTCTTCACCTGCACCAGCACCAGTCAAGCCGCAACCTGCACCTGCAATACTTAGCCAAGAATCAGTCCACACCACGTTGTCAATCACTCATCACACCAGGAAGCGACCATCCACCGGTCCTCGAACCACACCTGGCTCTCACGATGCCGGCCAAGCATCATACCACACTACCTAGGTGTGATTGCATAGGGACGCTACGAGGCTTTTACAAAGTTTCCCTAGTGTGAAGCAACCCGCGAAGGTTCCGAGTCGTTGCAGAGTATAAAGTCCTCTAGTAGGACAGTGTCTTAGCAAAGCCCACTCCCTACTAGAGCGAGTCTATACCCCACTGGCGCTCCCCCTTGCCCTTATCAGGTAAGATCACCCCAACACTAGAGTCACTAATTAATTAGCCAAGGCAGAGCCATGTACCCTTGTGGTTGCACTGTTATCCTGGGTGATCGCTCCATGTTCCATTTAAACAAGGTGTTCTTGTATTAATGAAGGTATAGCATAAATAGATCAAGTTCATAAAGTTCATTAATACCATCCACCAAGTTAAGCATAGCGAGAGCTACCCAACAAATAAATTAAAACCCAGGTTGTTCAAGGTATAGGGATAAAAATAATCTAGTCATGTCCTTAAAAAGGGTCCCATCAATTTAATGCAAGCAAAAGTAAGAACAGTGAATTAAATGCATGTTGTATAGGTAAACGGGTATGCATCAAGGTAGACTTGTCTTCAACAGATCCTTGTTGCTGTTCAGACACATGAGCTTCTTGATCTTCAAATCCTTCAGCCCAAACGTTTTCTACGCATCACATCAAGTACATACAAGCAAACAATGGAATAAAATTAGAAACAATCACCAAACAATAAGACCAAAGCAAAACAGGGGTAAAAATCTATTCTACTCTTCGATACGATCGTTTGGACATAAAGAACGCTGAAAACGGAGTTAAAACGGAAAAGATATGGCTAGAAGAAGGTTCAAGGGCATATATGTCAAGAATCTAAGGTTCCAGGGGTCTATCTGCAAGAAACCGAGGGCTAAAGCCTGAAGAAACTTGAAAACAGGGGGGTTTGGTTGAAAAACTAAAGATCTATACCTCGGGCACTATTTTTATAAAAACCAGGGGTTAAAACAAAAAGAAAAGGACTGATCTGCAAGGGTTTTCATACGGTGAAAGGACCGACTTGTAAAATTAAAGAACTCAGGGTTGTTTTTGCAAAATTACATAGTCAACCGGGGGTTTAGACATGTTGACCAGTACGCTGACTTGATCAAATCGATCTGGGCCGCTGGATTGGGATTGAACGGCTGCAAGCGCGTGCGTGCGGCTGACGACGACGCGGATGCTGGCGAGCGGCGGCGCTGCGGCAAAACACGCCGGCGAGCTTGCGATCTCGAGCTGGGGGCTCGATTGAGGACAGGAAGCGGCCGGGGAGCTTGCTGAGGCGATGGCGATCACATCTAGGGTATCCGGAGGGCAAGACGATGCACGGCGACAGCGCAAGGCTCAGTACTGCGGCCGACGACGGAAAACGAACTCCGGCGAGCTCGTGTGCGTGCTGAGGAGCTCTTGGATGAGACGCGCGGCACCTGTGGGTTCCTCACCTCCACGCGGTTCTCCTGGTGCACCTCTTTATGGCTGGACGGCGGCGGACTGGCAGGTTGATGACGGCGGCGACGCTAGGGTTAGGGTGCGGCGCGGTTGAAGCTCGAAGGCGGCGGCGGATTGGATTGGAGGAGAAGGCGCGGGGCTCTGCGGCTTATAAAGGGCCGGGCGGTGCTTGTCGTGGAGGAGCAGGACGACTCGGAGCGGGGTGGAGCTGGACTCGGCGGCGGCCGCGGGGAGGAGTCCGGATTGGAGAGGGCCGGAGGTAGGGGATGACACGCGGGCCCCCTGCGTCAGCGACCGAAGGAGGAGGTGGCGTTCGCGGGCCGGCACTGGGCCAGAAGTTCGCTGGGCCGGAGGAAAAGGCAGACGACGGAAAAGAAGGAGGGCTTTAGGCAGACTTCTAGACCTGGGCCGAAAAAGAAAAGCAGGCCGGAAAGGTAGAAGGGGTTTAAGGAAAAAAGAAAAGCTTTTGAATTTTGAAAAGAGGTTTCAAACCTAGAATTCAAATTGAAATTTGAATTCAACCAAACAAAAACAATGCTCCAGCATGTATGCAACATTAAACACCTATATTTATTTATTTTATTTTTAAAAATATATTAAATGCCTAAAAATTCAAATACACCCTTATATTCCTTAGACTCAAGCATTGTTTCTATTCAAATTTTATTAAAACAAATTTCTGCCAAATTAGGGTGTTACACCCGCCACTGTGTAGCCACTCCAGGTCCTGTGCAGGCGCTGCGCGGCACTGTGCGGACAGGATGGCGTCATCCCACGCTGCTGTGCCACCTGCTCCCGTCCTCCCCCAGCAGCAAGGCCCTCGAATGGGCATGGGGGCACCCTCGAAAGGTGTACGGGCGGCATGCAGGCGTGCGCCGCGTATCCTCCGCCAACCCCGACGTCATGCAGCCATCCCCGGTGCTGTACCGCCATCCCCGGTGCTGCGCCGCCATCCCCAGCGTTGTGCAACGGACTGCACCGCACTGTGCGGACAGGCCGGTGATGTTCCACGGCCCAGTACCGACAACTCCCGTCCTCTCCCCTACGACCGGACCCTCGAATCGGCAGGTGCGCACCCTCGAATCCATGCTCGGACAAGCAACAGGAGTCGCCATGCCGCCCGCGAAAGCCGGAGCTCATCACCTACTTGCGCCAGGAACAAGGACGTGCAGGGATGTTGACGGTTCAAAACCGTGTTCAACTTCACTGCAAGTCCACAGAGTGACTTGGTGCCTTTTTCACCAAGGGAGGGGACCCCCTAGGTTCTTGTCAATCCACGGAGCAAGGGAATTACTTGCGTTTAACCTAACACTAACTTAGTTGATTAGGGACTTTATGATGTAAAGATTAATCTATAAAGTAAAGACAAACTAACTCTAGATTATGTTAAAGAGAAAGAGAAAGGTGTTCACGAGTATGAAAGACGTATGCCCATGGAGTCTAGGTACTTGAGATGCAATCACCCTAAAACATGGTAAAACTCCGATCCAATCTATCTAAGGATGAGAACAAAGAGTTAAGCGTTTCCCTTCCCTCGTACTTGTCACTACGCAAAGGTAATCGTCTCTACCCTAATGAACACGGTATGTTGATGTGATCTACGGGAGCAACCCCGATGGCAATGGTAGCGAACCTTAAACATTAAGCATCATCAACATGAAGATATGATAGACAAAAATCCAAACAAGAGAGCGGTTGACTACATGTCAAGATCCATTACAACTCCATGGATAAACGATTACTTTACCCCATCAAGACGCTAGGCATGGCACCGTTGATCATGGTGGATGCCTCTGATGGAGTCCGTCTCTTGGTGTCCTTCAACTCCAGCGGCGCCGTGGCAAGACCCCGGCGTCCTCCTTCCTCGTGGTGGCCTCCGTTGACCTAGGTGATGATCCTCCTTGATCTTCACCCTTTCGATCAACCCTCTCCTTTGTGTTTGATCTCCCGAGGCTTCTCTGGTCGTCTTTCGCGAATGGCTCCTCTCCCCAAACGATTAGGGTTCCGCGATTATATCACCGAAGAAAGGCGGCGGCGAACCGAGGCAGAGAGGGGGTAGGCCGGCCGGCCTGACCCACTCTCGACCCAGTTCGGCCCCGTCTTTTGCCACATGTTGTTTCTTGCACTTTGGGGTTTTTCCTCCTTCAGATATGGGCTTTGGACGTCATTATCTCTGTGACCAAGTCAAGGGGTGTTTATGCATAATCTTCCGGTCTTTTCATCTTGGTCCTCGGAGATTCTTCTTCGAAGCTCATTGGTCATTGCCACCTTTGGAGTCAAGTTCACGCACGGTCGAAGCCTCTTGATCATCACGTAAATCGTCCTCCGAACCATATGTATTTCTCCTCATTTAGTGCATGAATTCCTGCGTAAACATTATACTGCAAAACACACATCCAACGATGAACTTGTTATATCATTAGTATGCCTAGTGGCGGGTTAGTTCCAAAATGAAATCCAAACTATAACATAACAAGTGTTCTTGGTTGATGGAAATCGACCGCCAACATCCCCCCACGCTTAGATCTTGCGCGTCCTCGAGCAAGTTGCTCAAAAGTTGATATCCATGGAGTTTGAAAAACATGCTTCGTCAAATCCTTCCTTTCAAGTTAGTCAATCATCCATCTTTAATATAAGAGACATGAAACAAAAATCATAATGTAAACATGGGCGTTTAGAAACCACCAATTCAAGACTTACCCCACAACTCTTACCTTTTCACTAGAGATCTTCAACTTCATCCATACTTGCTTTCTTACTTCCATTGGAGGGTTTTTGCACTTTTAAAAAATAAAATTCCTGCACAAAGTATTAGACAAAGCCCTTCTCCAAGTTCTTTCAAGTCACTCATTAAAGTGGCTATCCTAGATAATTTTATAAACTCTCACCTCCCACAAGTCTCTCATATGTGATGTAAGTGGAGCTATAGGTGTGGCTAGCGAAGTTAGCACAAGTGTTGTCAAGCTAAGAGAATCCTCTAGTGGTTGTTCACCTTCCAAGCCAATGATCATGAGAATTAACCATAATGTAGGGATGTCAAGGATGAGAAGATTTAGATTGGTGGACATGTGCAAAGCGAAAAAGAATAATGACTTCAAGGCACTAGTGATGTCCTCGATGTCAGATTGCACATGGTATGGAATAAGATTCATTCCTCACATCGTGGCATCCTTCCTTGCACTTCATTTGGTCTTCGCTTGACTTGTCATCCCTTACTACACCTTCCTTGCCTTGCCTTGGATTTTCTTTCTTTTCTTTTCCTTCCTTCTTCGTTTTCTCTTTTTTCCTTTTTTTTCTTTTTCTTTTCTTCTCTTTTTTTCTTTTTTTTTCTTGTGTGCGCACTACACACATTTTTTTCTTTCTTTCTTTCCACCTCTTTACCTTCTTCTCCCATACTTTTCGCTCAACTTTCGAACATGATCACAATCTGAATTTTAAATATAAACATGCCTAGAGATTGAACGAATCTTTGAATATAGGTTGTGTTCAAGGAGTAAGGTGATAAAAAGATGTATATAGGTTTGAGTAAGGAATCCGGCGATGTACGAGGCATTTCAATGTGAAATTCCCGTTACCGAATACACGAAGAGGCTAGCAACAAAAGGTATATATCAAGGACATGACCATTGCTTGGAATTAGACCTCCCAAGAGAATAGAATCCTAACTTAACTCATCATGCTAATCAACACTTATGGTGGAGCTCATGTATGTATGTAAAGGCTTTGTATAGGATAGATATCACTCTCAACTTGGAGAAAGAACTTGCTAACCTTCATAACAAGGTGTTTTTCTTAATTTTCAGAAATAAAATCTCCAAAGTTTAGCAATACTAAGAGCATGGACGAAGCAAAGTCCTAGATTAAATTTTGAGTATGGGTACTTTACAAAGGTAGATTTCCACTAAGCACCACGTAAACAATTAATCAAAAAACTCATGCTCAAATAAGAAAGATAAATTAAAGATATAACAAGAAAAGAAACATAAGACTTTGCATAAGACACTTTTTATTTCTTTTTTTCTTTGACTCAACGCTAATTTAAGACTCTTTCAAGCTAAAAAGATAAAACAAAGACTCACACACTCTCACACTTGACTCAAAAATTAAAGACTAGACTCTAACACCACTTTAAGCAAAAATTTAAAAAGGTAGCTAGCTAGCTCCCCCCCCCACGCTTAGATCTTACGACGTCCTCGTCGTAACTTTACAAAAGGCACAAGGGGAGAGAACTATCTAACTACAACACCTAGTGGTACTTTCCGCACGAGTTGCACCACTCCTTCTTCTTGAAATTTTTATTCATCCCAAAGAGCTTCCTTATGCTGCGGTTGAGGTACTTGAAGTCGTCTTCCGCCATGCGCTCCCAATCCTCAATTCGTTGTTGCATGGCGTTGATGGTGTGGAAACACTCATCAAGGGATGAGAAGAGATCCACAATGGCGTTGCGGCATGCCGCGCAACACACATTGTGCTCTTCCTCCGGATCATCATCTCCATGGTCTCCACCGTTCGGATCATTACCGCCGCCTGGGTTGCCGCCTTCGCCTTGCTCTTCCGGATGCTCCTCCGGCTCCTCCTTGGGCACCTCCTCCCAAATGTAGAGATCATTGTCATCTCTTCCGTCAGCTGCCCACGAGCTAGGGCTTCGATCATCGGAGTAATCACTATCTCCGTAGAAATCTGCCGGCTCGGGGTCTTCTCCTTGTAGTCCTTCCTCTTCTTCCCAAGGAGCCTCTCTGAGCGGCGAACGGGAGAAGCAGGCTTTTCCTTCTTCTCCTCAACCCGGGGATTTGGGCTGACGACGCGCCCTCTTGGACCACGCCCTCCGCATTGAATCCTCGCGGTTCTCTTCACTTGCTTCTTGGGTTTTGGCACCTCGCACCAGCGAAGCTCCTCCATCACCGGGGTTGGAGAGGGGAGGCGTACTTCTTCTTCCATGGTCGCCTTCACCTCCTCCTTGCCTTTGGTGCTGCTCGAGGATGCCATGGGTGCTTGGGTGCTTTCGTGGAGGTTGGAGATTGCAATTGAGATGCAAACCTCGAGCTCCCCAGACATCCTTAAATATCCCTGGAAAGATTCGGCCGAAACCCTCCCTTACCTATTTTTGTCGCCCCCAAAAAGGGAAGACAGGAAAAGGAAATGAACCAAATCGTGTCCCAGAGAAAAACTAGCGAAAACAGGCGAAGGGGGTAGTGGGCCGGTCAGCATGGGCCGGCCGGCCTACCCCCTGTTTTGGGCCCCCGCGGCCCAACTTTCGCGGCCCTCGGTGTTTCGTGAATACTAGCCTAGGTGGTGGTAGGGTCCAACTAAAAATTATGAAAAGGACTCGAAATAAATACGAAAATTTAAAACAAAAACATATTTACAGAAAATGTACCTTGTTTTACGTCTTAGGCTAGACGCATGAAAAGGACTCGAAATAAATACGAAAACTAAAAACAAAAACATATTTACAGAAAATGTACCTCGTTTTACGTCTTAGGCTAGACGCTCGGGCTCGTCCTCCATGTGACCGCGGCATCGATGTAGTCGATGGGCACGATGTCTTGTTCAAGAAAAACCTTTAACCATTAACCATTAACCACATATTGATCTCCTTTCTCGTCCATGATTATGACCGCTCCACTTGGCGAGACCGAGTGAACGATATACGGTCCATCCCATTTGCTCTTCAATTTTCCTTTCCCAAATATTTTGAACCTTGAATTATAGAGGAGAACTTTGTCACCTTCTTTGAATTCCTTTGCTCGAAGCCTTTTATCATACAACTTCATTCTTTCCTTGTAGATGGTTGCACTCTCATAAGCTTTGAGCCTCATCTCTTCTAATTCACTTATTTGAACTTTCCGTTTGATTCCCGCGGCATCAAAGTCAAGATTCATCTCTTTGATTGCCCAATATGCTTTATGTTCTAACTCCAAAGGTAGATGACACGATTTTCCATAGACAAATTGATATGGTGTCATACCTATGGGTGTCTTGTATGCCGTCCGATATGCCCACAGTGCTCCAACTAATTTCTTTGACCAATGTTTACCTCCCTTTTCAACGGTTTTGTTAAGAATGCTCTTGAGTTGCCTATTTGAAGTTTCCGCTTGACGATTGGTTTGTGGGTGGTAAGCCGTGGCCACTCTATGCTCAATCCCCAACTTGGACAAGCATTTTCTGAAGCTATTTCCCATGAAGTGTGTTCCTCCATCACTTATCAATACTCACAGGACTCCATAGCGTGGGAATATAGTATTTTTTATCATGGATATGGATTCTTCCGTTGAAGCTCTTCGACAAGGGATAGCCTCCACCCATTTGGATACATAATCAACCATAACCAAAATATGCTCATATCCATTTGAACTAGTGAAAGGTCCCATGAAGTCAATCCCCCATACGTCAAATAGATCAATTTGCAAGTTCTAATTCAAGGGCATAGCGTTTCTTTGATTTATATTCCCCGTTCTTTGACATTCCGGACAAGAAGCAACATACCTTTTCGAATCTTCATGCATCTCCGGCCAATAAAATCCACTAGCCCATACCTTTGCTTGAGTCCTAAAATGTCCATAGTGTCCTCCATATTCGCCTGAGTGACACTTTCTCAATATTTCGCCTCTTTCATCTCTTGGTATACACATTCGTAAGACTCCATCCACTCCAAGTCTAAAGAGGTAAGGTGCATCCCAATAATATTTTTGGCTCTCGGCGATCACTCTCCTTTGAGCATTCCTATCCAAATGATCAAGTGGCATTATTCGTATGGCTCGAATAATGTTGATCATCCAAGTATCTTTGTCAAGGATATGGTAGAGATGATCATCTCTCATATCTTCAATAGGCTCTTTATCATCCTCACGATTCATCCTTGATAAATGGTCGGCCACAACATTTTCCACCCTCTTTTTGTCTCTAATTTCCACATCAAATTCTTACAAGAGAAGGATCCATTGAATCAACCTTGGTTTGGCATCTTTTTTAGACAAGAGATACTTGATCGCCGCATGATTGGTGTAGACAATCACCTTAGAATTCACAATATATGATCTGAATTTTTCAAAGGCAAACACTACGGCGAGCAATTCCTTTTCCGTTGTTGCATAATTTAATTAAGCTCCATTGAGGGTTTTGCTAGCATAGTAAATAGCATGTACCTTGCCTTCTTTTCTTTGTCCCAACACCGCTCCAACGGCATAGTCACTAGCGTCGCACATTATCTCAAAAGGTTGATTCCAATCGGGCGGTTGGATGACGGGTGCGGTTACAAGAGCTCTCTTTAATGTCCGGAATGCCGCCAAGCACTTCTCATTGAAATTGAATGGCACATCTTTTTGGAGAAGATTGGTCAATGGCTTGGTAATTTTTGAGAAATCCTTGATGAATCTTCTATAGAATCCCGCATAGCCTAAGAAACTCCTCAAAGATTTGACATCCATTGGGGGTGGAAGTTTTTCAACCGTTTCAACCTTAGCTTTGTCCACTTCAATCCCTCTCTCGGATATCACATGTCCCAACACTATACCTTGTTTCACCATAAAGTGACACTTCTCTCAATTTAGCACCAAATCAACCTCCGAACATTTAGTGAGAACTTTATCCAAGTTTGCCAAGCAATCCGCAAAAGATTTACCATAAACGGAGAAATCATCCATAAATACCTCAACAATTTCCTCGATGAACTCCGAAAATACCGCCATCATACATCATTGAAAAGAGCTGGAGCATTGCATAAACCGAAAGGCATTCTTCTATACGCAAATGTTCCATAAGGACATGTAAATTTTGTCTTATGTTGATCATCCGGGTGAATAGGTATTTGCATGAACCCCGAGTACCCATCAAGAAAGCAAAAGTACACATGATTTGCTAACCTCTCAAGCATCTCGTCGATGAACGGTAGGGGGAAGTGATCCTTCTTTGTTGCTTTGTTCAATTTCCGATAGTCAATACACATCCTCCATCCGGTCACGGTTCTTTGCGGTATCAATTCATTCTTCTCATTTTTCACCATGGTTAAACCTCCTTTCTTATGTACACAATGTACGGGGCTCACCCATTCGCTATGCGGCACCGGGTAGATGATTCCAGCGTCCAACAACTTGATAACCTCCTTCTTCACCACCTCTCGCATAGCATGGGTTAACCTCCTTTGATGATCCACTACGGGCTTGCATTGATCCTCCATAGGTATGCGGTGAGTGTAAAATGCTGGGCTGAGTCCTTTAATGTCATTGATCGAATATCCCATCACTTTCTTGTGCTTCTTCAATAAATTCAGCAACATATCATTCTCCTCGGGACTCAATTCGTCGCTCACAATCATGGGATAAGTCTTGTCCGGCCCCAAAAATTCATATTTCAATCCCTTGGGCAATGGCTTAAGATCCACCTCTGGTGCTTGTGGTTCCTCATGTACAATTTCTCCAAGATCTTCAAATTTATCCTCCTCTAAGGTTCCGTCTTGCGGTTCTAGTCCCTTGGTTGCTTCCGCTAACTCTTCACAGTGTTTTCCTAGACGGAAACGGTAGACAAGTCGGTCGACCATCGTTTAGCATTTAATCTGTTTAAACGCCTATTTAAACGGGGCTAAATGGCGTTTAAATGGGATAAACAGTGTTTAAACGGGCTAAACGACATAGACGGTGTCATCCCGTTTAGCGTTTAAACCCGTTTAAACCGCCCGTTTAGGCCGTTTAGGATAACATTGACTCTTCATCTAGCTCATCATTAGATTGATTCTCCATAGCTCTTTGTAGCAGATCCCTGAAAGTTTCAGCAAAACGAAGGCTCCCTACCTCTTCGTCATCAAGAGGTAGGGGTGAGGCAATTCTAGAAGCGGGAAGAAAATTGTATGTGTCATTATTCCAACAAGATTAATAGTTACTTTTCCTTTTCCGGCATCTAAAACGGCATTAACCAACTTGAGAAAAGATCAACCAAGAATTACATGATCATTCTTATCATAGTAGACATCAACAATGAAGAAATCAGTTGGAATGCATTTTTCGGAAATTAAAACTTCTAGGTCACGAGCAATTCCTAGAGGTTTAACAATTCTACCATCTCCCATAATTAATTTAGTAGAGGTTGGAACTAGGTCAATGGTGTGGTCATGAATTTCATCAAAAATCTTAGAAGACAAGACACTTACTTGTGCTCCAATGTCGCATAACGCCTCGCAATTAATGTTGTTGACCTTGCAATCTATACGCGGCGATGTCTTCTCTTCTTTATCGGATCCTATGGCAAAAATTTCAGTGAGGCGGGCAAATGGTGACGCTTCGGGCTTGATTCCCATAATTCTTTTAGCTTCGACCACATGGTCCGGATCAACTTCTTCTTCGCTAAAGAGTTTTTGAAGGACCTCCCTGGTTGTCTCTATGTTGTATGAATGTTCCACTTGTTTTTCCGGCGGGAAGTCTATCTCCAAAGCTTTTGCCATCCCCTTTTGATTAGGGAACGGTCTCCTCTTGTCAAAGATTTCTCCAAAATCAAGTGGGATCCAATCCATTTGCTCAAACTCTCTTAGTGGCTTCGCGCTTGACATAGTTCTTTCATTTGCTTTGCTTGTCTCGACGTGATCACTCTCCGGGATAGTTCTAGCTTCCTCATGTTTGGCTTCTTCAACCTTTTCAAGCATTGGTTCCTCTTTCTTCTCTTCCGGAGACATATTTCTGAAAATTGCAGCAAGGGGTGCCACACTTGTGTCGCATTCCGGCTTTCCCGAAAGTCGTATTTCCCAATCTCTTCGCATGGTTGCCGCTTTACTTATTTTTTGTAGAAGTTTGGCAGCTTCCGTGAGTGTTTTCTCCATGAGATCCCCTCCTGCACACATTTGAACGTATTCCATGCAACTAGGGGTTAGGGAAAAAAAGAATGTATGCAATAGTACGTCACCCGGAAATCTGAGTCTTGGTCCTTGTTCAACTAGTTCATTGAATCGATTCCACGCTTGATCAATCCCCTCTTCTTCTTCTTGCTTGAAAGTCATCACTTGCATCCTGTTAAACCTTGGTTATAGGGAAGAACTTGGCACAAAATTTCTTTACCAATTGATCCCAATTTCCCTCGGCTTCGAAAGATGCAAATGAATACCACTTTGTTGCTTCATCGGCAAGTGAGTAGGGAAAAAGATTCCATTTAAACCAAGTGTCGGGAACTCCCTCTTGTTGCACCGTATTGCACAACATCGTGAAGCGCTGGATATGTCTATATGGATTGTCCGTCTCCACCCCTCGGAACGGATTAGTTGCTGCCATCTTGATGATTTGAACTCTAATTTCGTACCTTGTCGCTTCGAGAATCGAATCCGACTCTTGTACCTTGATGTCCTCACATCGAGGGCTAGCATAGTCTCTTAGTGATTTTTCCAGTTCCTCCAAAGGATTTCCAACGAGCACCATCTAGACAATCAAAAACAAAAACAAAAGAGTGTGTTTTTCTAGAACACAAAGGTTAGATGTTAGTAATCAACAAAATTAATGAGATATTAAACGAAGTAAACTGGCTTGCTCCCCCGCAACGGCACCAGAAAAAGAGGCTTGTTGACGGTTCAAAACCGCGTTCAACTTCACCGCAAGTCCACGCAGTGACTTGGTACCTTTTTCACCAAGGGAGGGGACCCCCTAGGTTCTTGTCAATCCACGGAGCAAGGGAATTACTTGCGTTTAACCTAACACTAACTTAGTTGATTAGGGACTTTATGATGTAAAGATTAATCTATAAAGTAAAGACAGACTAACCCAAGATTATGTTAAAGAGAAAGAGAAAGGTGTTCACGAGTATGAAAGATGTATGCCCATGGAGCCTAGGTACTTGAGATGCAATCACCCTAAAACATGGTAAAACTCCGATCCAATCTATCTAAGGATGCGAACAAAGAGTTAAGCGTTTCCCTTCCCTCATACTTGTCACTACGCGAAGGTAATCGTCTCTAACCCTAATGAACACGGTATGTTGACGTGATCTATGGGAGCAACCCCGATGGCAATGGTAGCAAACCTTAAACATTAAGCATCATCAACATGAAGATATGATAGACAAACATCCAAACAAGAGAGCGGGTGACTACATGTCAAGATCCATTACAACTCCATGGACAAACGATTACTTTACCCCATCAAGACGCTAGGCATGGCACCGTTGATCATAGTGGATGCCTTCGATGGAGTCCGTCTCTCGGTGTCCTTCAACTTCGGCGGCGCCATGGCAAGACCCCGGCGTCCTCCTTCCTCGTGGTGGCCTCCGTCGACCTAGGTGATGATCCTCCTCGATCTTCACCCTTTCGATCAACCATCTCCTTTGTGTTTGATGTCCTGAGGCTTCTCTCATCATCTTTCGCGAATGGCTCCTCTCTCCAAACGATTAGGGTTCCGTGATTATATCACCGAAGAAAGGCGGTAGCGAACCGAGGCAGAGAGGGGGTGGGCCGGCCAGCCTGGCCCACTCTCGGCTCAGTTCAGCCCCGTCTTTTGCCACGTGTTGTTTCTTGCACTTTGGGGTTTTTCCTCCTTCGGATATGGGCTTTGGACGTCATTATCTCTGTGACCAAGTCAAGGGGTGTTTATGCATGATCTTTCGGTCTTTTCATCTTGGTCCTCGGAGATTCTTCTTCGAAGCTCATTGGTCCTTGCCACCTTTGGAGTCAAGTTCACGCACGGTCGGAGCCTCTTGATCGTCATGTAAATCGTCCTCCGAACCGTATGTATTTCTCCTCATTTAGTGCATGAATTCCTACGTAAACATTATACTCCAAAACACACATCCAACGATGAACTTGTTATATCATTAGTATGCCTAGTGGCGGGTTAGTCCCAAAATGAAATCCAAACTATAACATAACAAGTGTTCTTGGTTGACGGAAATCGACCGCCAGCAAAGGACAAGACCCCTGGCGCCACGCCTGCTAGTACACGGCCGCTGTACAGGTCACTGTGCAGCTCTACTGTAGCTGCCATCCCTTGGTCTATAAAAGAGAGAGGCGGACGCCCCTACACAGGCACGCTAACACATGCCCAACATGCACTCGCTTCACATTCCACACTCCATCACTTCTGATATTGGCACTTGCCTCAATCATCATAATTGGGACCTGGGATTCTTGCCTCCTCTCCCGCCTTGCTTGTAGCCCCCCTCTATAGGCACCACCGGTGCAAGCTAATACAGTGCGTAAGCACAACCTGCTGGACGTACGGCCCCGTGGCCAGAACCAGGATAAATCCATGTCTCCCTTTAGCTTAGCACCGACCATCGAGAGACTGATCACAACGCTAATCACTAGTTGGTGTCGGTGCCAATCCGGACACCAACAGTTGGCGCGCCAGGTAGGGGTGTGCTGAGATCATCCACCTGTTCTCTCGATGGTGATCGTCACCGAGCACACGTCAGAGAGGCTTGCCTGGGGTTGCTCCGACCCGTTCCCGGCCGGATACGAGATCTGGTTCAGGAGCATCCACTACCAGGCGACCGGCAACAGCTACCTCATGCGTATCCTTAACAGGGACGCAATCATGGCGGCGCCGCCAGGAACAGCGGCTGTGCCAGTAGCAGCGCCAGCTTCACCGCCATCCTGACGCCACAAGCGTTCGGGCAAGCGCTCACGACGAGCGCGTGTAGAGTGACGCCGGGCGGCGCGCACCGGCTCTCCCCAGTGGGTCGAAGTCGGTGGGCTCCCGAATGTTGACGCAGCGCAAGGGGACGCACCTCCACCGGCGGAATCAGCGACGCGTCCTGTCGGGGAAGCCACGGCCGCGTGACCGCAGTTTCCCCACGGGATGTGCAGCGCATCCATGGCGTACTCCTCGTTGGTCGGTACCAATCTGACCGTGTACGAGGACCTTCCGGGTCACCACTTCATGTCGATACGGAACCTCATCGCTACCTCGGCCGGCGATTCCTACCGCGACTCCGACAGCGAGGAACGCGAGCACGGGCGCGGGGAGCCAGAGTGGGACTATTCCGGGCTTCGGGACCCCAACGCACTCAGGCGGTTTCAGGCCGCGGCAGACTACTGCCTCACCTGCTCTGACGACTCTAGCGAGGGGGATTACGATCCCACCCGCGACTGCTTCGTCGCCGTCATCGGCGAGGGCGAGGACGGAGGAGGAGGAGCGGGCGACGCGACAGCCCGCAACAACCCGGTGGTGAACCCGCCTATGGGGACACCACCACACGACGCAGCATGCGCTGCGCAGCTAGCCCAGGTCCGTGAGCTGGAGGCGAAACTCATGGCAGAACGCGAGCAGGTCCGGCAGCTGAAGGCCACGCTCGAGAGGGACAAGGCCGGGCCCTCATCACACGGGGCACGCGCCGTGGGGCGTGTAGCCCGCGAACGCATCAACGCCGACGCCGACATGGATGGTCTGCCGAACTTGGCAAGGGCCAGCTAGAAGCTCGTGGCTGCGGCAACTTTGATTCGGGCCATGCCCGAGCCATCGACGCCCGAGGGGCGCAACCTGCGCCGCGAGGCGCAGGCCCTCATCGAGCAAGCCGCGGTGCAATCGGTTGAGAGCTCCGCATCCCGCATGCGCCATCAGTCCAGTGTAAAAACTGGTCGAGGCGGCCGGGACCCGGAGGCATCGGTCCACACCCCGCACCGGGCACCGACGGTCCACGGAGGCAACCAGAAGAAGTCCGCTAAAGAGCGGATTCAGGACACGCGCGGCAAAGCCGATGATGGCGACGCCCGCAACATCCTGAATAAGAAGAAGCAGGACGCCGCTGCATCGCACGGCTACCACCCCCGGCATGGAGGCCGTTATGATAGCCGGGAGGATAGGAGCTCGACGCCGGAGCCGCCGGGCACGCGCGTGGTCAGCTGAGCGATCCGGACGGCATCAATCCCCCCGCGCTTCTGGCAACCTACGACTGTGAACAAGTACTCAGGGGGAAACGGACCCCTGGGTGTGGCTCAACGACTACCGCCTGGCATGTCATCCGCAACCTACCTCTGCACCTTGCAGATTCCGCGCGAACATGGCTCGAGCACTTGCCCGCGAACCAGATCCACGACTGGGACGACCTGGTCAGGACGTTCGTGGGCAATTTCCAGGGCACATACGTGCACCTTGGGAACTCCTGGGACCTTTGAGGCTGTTCCCAGAAGGCTGGTGAGTCCTTGAGGGATTTCATCCGCCCTTCACCAAGCGTTGCACCAAGCTCCCGAGTGTCGGTGAGTCCGAGGTCGTGCACGCCTTCTTGGAGGTCATGACTTGTCGGGACCTTGTGCGCGAGTTGGGGCGGAACCCTCCCACCAGCGTCAACGAGTTGTTCGACGTCGCCACCAGCTACGCTTCTGTTGCTTTTCCTTAGCCTGACTCTACATGCTATCTGTTCACTAAATCAGCTTGTTGTGTGTGTAACATAAATACTTGACCATTACTTTTTTTCGAATTACACAGTACATCGGAGACACTCACAACACACGCACACTCAACCCTATGAACACACGTGCGCAAACCCTACACCTAGGAGCATCTTCGAAGACTGGGCCGGCAAATTCTCAAGATTGACGAAGTCATCACAGGCGTTTCGCTGTCGACGGGAACGTCACCTACCACTGAAAGCACAAATGTCATTAAATCTTGAGAAATTCGCTCTCACGAGGACTCGAACCCAGAACCTAAGATGCTATCGGGACTCTTGTAATTATTAGGTTACAGACCTTTTCGCAATACTTGACCATTACTGCAATTTCACTATACTTGCCCCAAGTATCTATGTTTGTGTTAATTCTCCGATTTCTTTAATTGCTTTTATCTTGTCAGATTACTTGCCGTAACATTTTTTTTATATAAAAGCGGTCATGTCTCAACTGGCGCTGAGTTTTTTTTATACTTAACTAGCACTGAGTGATATTGAGTAGCACAATTGTTTTCACATCAGGTTGTCGCATCAACGCGATCAACAACAACGAGCTTTGGTCAACATCAAGCTTACCACTATTCCCTCCGTTCCTGAAAGACTGTCGTTTTCGTTTCTTGAGAAACACCTTTGACTAAATATATAAAAATATATATTATTATTATGGTACAAAGTTAATATCATTAGGTAGATAGTTGAATCTAGTTTTTTAACAAATTTATTTGAAGATCCGAATGTTTCACGTATTTTCTACAAATTCGGTCAAACTTGTGGCACGAAAACCGACAGCGACTATGTTTTAGGGACAGAGGGAGTAGTCTCCTAAGTCAAAATCTTATTGTAATCGTCTCCGGCAGAACGGAACTTTTTGTTTGATAAGATATCTTCTTATCTTTGTTACTACTTGTTGGCACCTTTTCGGGGTCAACAAGCACGTAGGGGCAGCTGTCGCAGCGCCTCTGCGTCGTCACCGGTCAGACCGGTCGTCGGCGGTAGACCTCCGAACGTCGTCCGGGTAGAATCCCGTCAGGGCGGCGCACGTAGGGTTGCTTTAGGGTCGGCAAGGCCACCTAGAATGCCTTCAGACGTCGCGGAGACAAAGGAAGAACAGCAAGTAGTAGATTAGAAAAGTTGGGAAGAGGTAAAAGTAAATACGAGACAAATAAAGGTAAATTGAATTGATCGATTGGATGATGAACCTCAATCGGTCGTGGCCCTTTATATTTATAGGGTGGGGAAGTCTTACTCCGCAAGGAAATCCTTTCACAAGCCTAAATCTACCAGGACTCCTCGTTTTGACTTGGACACAGGGGCACCGGTCAGACCGGTCAAACACACCGGCCTGACCAGTGTGGCGTGCCGGACCAGCTGCAGGAGCCAGGACCGGTCAGACCGCCCTAAGGCACCGGTCAGACCGGTCTGTCCTGCCTGGTCGGCTAGGTGCTAATTTTGAGTGCGAACATATGCCTCCTGTTTTTTGGCAAAGTATACATGCCAAAAAATATTTTTCTAAACTAAAAAACACTTAGGAGGGTGTCCATCAAACATCGGTCGTATACATGTTTGCTCAAGTCGAGGTTGACGCCTGCTTTGGCCTTCACTCCTTTCGGGTCCGTGTTGACTTAGCCGGCCTCTCTTCAGATGGTTGCTCCATCGCTCCTCGCTTACGCAATCTTTGCAGTCTTCTCTTTTGAGTGTGGGATAAGCCTGAGGGACACCACCTCGGCTGCATACCTTTAGAGTTTTGCTTATTGTTATCTTCACCTGCTTCAATATTGGTACATATATTACTTTGAACCATATTACTACTACAAGCAACCGGTCTTTGCAATACACCACTTGGATATGCAATAGAATATTGAATCATATATGGTTTCATGTACATACTACTATAATCAGTAGGTGAATAATAACAAAGATAATACCAAGAATATGGCATAACTGATCCAACAAAAGGATATGGTGCAGGTGCAGGTTTACCTTGTTGGTGATACATACCGTCATGTCTTGGTGGTGCTTTACGCCCTTTGCACCATTCAGCAGATTTCTTCGATTCCTAGCAGCTCTATTCCTTTTATACTTGGCCAGGAGCTCTTCAAAACTCGGCCTTACTCTCTTCTTGGGCTTCGAGCATCTGGAAGTCTTATGGGGACACCGGTCGGAGCACCGGTCAGGCCGGCCTGTGCACCGGTCAGACCAGTCGACGCTTTGCCGGTCTTCTCTGTCTTGTTTTGCCCCCCAAGCATTGAAGTCTTCGCTGAAGCCTTGGGGATCTCTGAACGTCAGACCTCCGAACATCGCCCGGGTAGGATCCCGTCGGGGCGGCGCACGTAGGGTTGCTCTAGGGTCGGTAAGGCCACCTAGAACGCTTTCAGACGTCGCGGAGACGAAGGAAGAACAACAAGTAGTAGATTGGAAAAGTTGGGAAGAGGTAAAAGTAAATACGAGACAAATAAAGGTAAATTGAATTGATCGATTGGATGATGAACCTCAATCGGCCGTGGCCCTTTATATTTATAGGGTGGGGAAGTCTTATCCCGTAAGGAAATCCTTTCACAAGCCTAAATCTATCAGGACTCCTCGTTTTGACTATCAGGACTCCTCGTTTTGACTCGGACACGGGGGCACTGGTCAGACCGGTCCGTGCCGGACCAGCTACAGGAGTCAGGACCGGTCAGACCGCTCTAAGGCACCGGTCAGACCGGTCTGCCCTGCCTGGTCAGCTAGGTGTCAATTTTGAGTGCGAACACTACTTTCGTTCTTGAATATATGACATTATTAATTTTTTTCGTTCATTTGACTATTCGTTTTTTCTGTAATTTTTTTAAAATCGATAAACCAACAAGTTAAATCTAAAGTACATTAGATAATAAATATAAATGCTACATATTTTACTTTAGTAAATAATTATTTAATATATATTAGTGGTTAAAATTGGGATAAAAAGTCAACAGTATCATATCATATATTTAAGAACGATTAAAATGTTAAAAATTTTGTCAAAGTTAGCAAAATTGTTGCGTTCATAAGACTACAATGAAATAAACTCCAGCCGGACTGCGGGAGACGATCGATCATGCCGACGTGCCCGTGTCTCGATCGGAGCCACCTGCCGAGTGCCGACACCATGGACGCAAGCACGCATGATTAAGCACCGCGCTGTCCGGCGCGCCCTGGCCCACGTGGCGGCCGACCCTGACACGCGGCCACCCGAGTGAAATCAGCAGCAGCGGCGGCATGCATGCATCCGCGACTCGAATCCTCGGCCCGAGCCGCCAGCGCTGGCGCCGCCCGCGGCCTCGACGCGGATCGATCCCGTCTCGTTAAGTAAACCGGCAGGGTCGAGGGATTATCAGAAAGCTAGCCCGGCCGGCCACGCCCTGATCAAGCCGTGTCGTCGAGGGCTCATCGCGGCGCTGATCCATCTCCAATTCTCCCATCAGCTAGCAGCCGGCCTGCAGTGCAGTGCAGTGCAGCGCAGGTACGTAGCCGTAACCTCTGCTAATTCCTGTCGGACATTTTTCATTCATCTCAATTCAAAAGGAGTTGGTATTCGCTTTCCCTACCTCTGGCTTGTATGTTTCTAAATCCCAAGATGTGGTACTCGTTCTTGAATCAATCACCCTGTTGGGTTGGCGGCTGATGATTGGTGTTTGGTGCTAATTTTTTTTATAAGAAAAATAATGTTGTCTGACTTGGACTGATGTTAATTTATTCTGAGAGAAAAATACCGACTGATGTTTGATAGTACAAACGAACAATGTGCATGTGTAATTACCACGTGGCTGAGGGACCTTGCCGTAAAGTGGAAGCGACCGGAATCTTCTACTTTTCGGTGTGAGCTTGACCCAAAGATTCACGTCGTCAGCCATCGTGGGCGCACCCTCGCCGTCCGAGCCGCTCGGTCATCGAACCAACGGTAGGGATGGGGCAGAATATGTTCCGGGCGGCCTCACTTGGAAGCACCCGAACTCTTCTCCTCCTTTGATCGATCGCAATCTACTACTCCTTGGTAGGGATCCCTTCTTGGTAGGGATGGCAGTCGGACTCATGGGTGCGGGTCCCCACAGGTTTCACACCCAATAGGTGTGGACGCGGGTGCATAATTTTACCTATGGGTCTACACCCGACCCGTATTAAGTGGGTGTGAGTGCGGGTGTAGATTTTAACCCGTGGGTGACCCATGAGGTCCGAAATAATATATTTTTTATTTTTTATAGGTACTAAACCTATTTGATAGATTTATGATGATTGATGTTGTAATCTATACCTTATGTTTTCAATCTTAAAGCTAGGTTTAAATCTTTATTCTATATTTTCTTATGTGATGTATTGAGTATGTTGACTAATTTACTTTCTTGCTGGTACTATGAACATTTATGTGACGTGATGTAACTATAAGTTGGAAGTTTGGCTTGTTAGAATTATCTATTGGTGACTTTCATGATTTTATCCTATTATATTGCTTGATATAATGTCATCATATTTATATATGTCATAAATGTGATGGACTCAGTGGGTGCTCGACACCCAGCGGGTGCGGGTGTGGGTGTGAAATTTGACCCATGGGTGTGATAATAGGTGAGTGTAGCTAAATGTGATGAGTGTCATAATGAGTGAGTTTTGCTCCACCCGCACTCAACCCGACCCATTGCCACCCTACTCCTTGGCCGTTTGCCAAGGAAAGACGCAACGGTACGGAGGGAGGCGGCGGGGAGGACGACCGGCGGGGCGAAGGGACGGAGGAGAGCGAGAGCCGAGCTAGGTGATGCTCGCGCCGCCGCCGCCCTTTCCTCCTGATTTCGTTGCGGATAGTTTTCTGACGTGTCTGTTAATCTGTTTCGTCATTTCTATTTCATCGATTTCTGGGCTCCGTTTCGCCGGCCTTGTTGCTTTCCCCTTCCTTCCCTCTCCGCTTTTTTTTTAAAAAAAAATCTTCGCCTACAGAGTTTAGCTTGGAATTTATCCGACATAAATAACTACTCCCCAAGCCAAATTTTAGTGGACGCGTCCCCCTAAAATGGCTTCTTGTTGTTTTTTTACAGGAAAAAAAAGGTTTGTTTTCCTTTTCTGGGAGAACTGGCGTATTTTAGTATTTCATTATTGTGCTGTTCATGGCCACGAACTCAAGATTGTTTGCTTAGCACTAGTTATCACCAGTCTTATATGTTCATGATTGTGGATGGAAATGACTATGTATGTATGACTGCATGAGCACACTTTGATGTGTATTATCTGTTTTTCCAAGCATATTAAGTATGGCTATTTCTCATTTATTATGTCTGGCTAGTCGTAGGCGATAGTAGTCAAGTCAATAGGCTAGCTATCGCGGCGAATGTGATTTTAGCTGATCCTCGATGGAAATTGGTTCAGACCAGAAGCCCTGTAGTTGATCCATCTGTAGGAACATACTGCTAAAATCTTGAATCTTCTTTTCCAGAAGAGGAAGAATTTTTTCAGTGGACTTCTCAAATTTAATAAACAAGCGGCATTCAGTGACATGGTAAAAGAGATCCAGTTTTTGCAAATCAACTCTGGATGTTTGAAAACTTAAATAGGAAAACAGTCTTGCAGTCTGCAGCTATGTGTGCAGTAATTTGTTCTTTAGACCCGCGAGTCTTGATACTGATAAAAAAAATGCAATCATTGGAAAGACGCCTCTTATCAGCCACAAAACATGTTCAGCAATAGCACTTGGTTTACAAATTTCTATTTCTCAGTTCAATTATGCATTTGTTCAGTATCTTTCCTTACGTACCCAGCGGATATCTTCTTATGTATTTTGGTTGCAACTTATGTTTGTAAAAAAATATTGCAACTGTTGTGTATTTAAAATTTCCTAGATAGCTCTACTGAATTTCAGTTTATGTATTTATGAATCGCCATGCATGCATAGTTGGCATATCTCTTGCTGTGGTTGGTAACCTATAGGTCCATTTGATACTTAGTTCGATAACTCATGTATTAGAACTTTTGAAGTTTGACCACTGACTCACTGGCTGATAGTCTTCTGTCCAGTCTGACCCATTCACCCAGTTGGTCGCATTGGTTACATTTACATCTGTCATATATGTGCCCTTTGTTGATTAACATGTCTTCCAAATGCAGCACATTGTACCAGGGGGCTATTCAGCTTTCCCAGATATGTTGTTGATCCTACTGTTCTGATCTAGAGTGGTTTCATGGTTGGAAGGATGTAATTTCTTATTGTGCGTATCCAAGATTCAAGGTTATGTATTGTTTGGACCATCTGTTGTGAGAATGGCCTGGTTTCAAGACCGATTCGAAATGCATAAGCTCCACTGGAACAGCAGATCCCCTCTTCCATCAGAGTTCTGGATACCAGTTACAGCTTGCTTCACTGTTGTTTTAGTTGGTCTTTGGACATTCTGGTACTTCTTTTCACTGTGGCGGCGCAAAATCAGTTTAAGCTGGATGAAAATAATTGCCCGATCAAAGAGAAAGAATTTTGAAAGAAACCACAAGGTTCCTACTTCTGAACATGTTTGGAATGCAGAATCTTTGATTCGTGCAAAAGGGCTGAAGTGCTGTGTATGCTTGGAATCTATTTCACCAGCTCAGCCACTTGGGCAAATGATGACTTCGGAAAATATGGTTCACCGTTGCAATGTTTGTGGTGTAGCTGCACACATAATATGCTCTCCAAATTCTCAGAAAGACTGCAAATGTGTGTCAATGTTTGGGTCCAAACATGTGATCCATCAGTGGACTGTACTCTGGACAGATGTAGCTGATCAATCCGAAGAAGACCAGTATTGTTGTTACTGTGAAGAGCTATGCAGTGAATCTTTTCTTGGAGGTCCTCCCATATATTGTTGCATGTGGTGTCAACGATCGGTCCATGTTGATTGCCAGTCAGCCATGGCTGCTGAAACAGGTGACATTTGTGACCTTGGTCCATTCAAACGCCTTATTCTTTCACCACTTTTTGTCCGTACCATTAGTAAACCTGGTGGCATCTTAAGTTCTATAACTCAGGGAGCAAATGAGTTTGCATCCACTGTGCGGGTACATCTTGGGAGTCGAAGTAAAAAGGTGAAGCATCACAAGAGATTGCCATCTGACTCTGTGCAAGGTGACAGTAATGATGACTCATCAAGTGACACCACACTGAACTCTAACCAGAGGGCTATGGAATCAAAAGCAACTGTGGGAAGTGTTCAAAGGAGTGCTGAGAATGAGCATTACAGCAGTGAGAGTGATGGTAGGGAACTCACATCAGAGCCCACAAGACTAAATGATGAGACTGGTGGAGTTAAACTTAAGTACGCGTTATCTGACTTGCCTGCTGATGCCAGGCCTCTTTTAGTTTTTATCAACAAGAAAAGTGGGGCTGAGCGTGGAGATTCGCTCAAGCACAAGCTACATTTCCTTTTGAATCCAGTGCAGGTCATGATACATCTCATGCTACAATTTACTGAAAATCTAGTTATTGACCATTTTATAATAAAAATTACATTCTACTTGCTGTGCTACCTAAGGCTACATTGTAGAATGCACCAAATGCATTGTGCTTCGGGTGTACACATAAACTCTTCCATTTTTTCCATATGATGTTGGATCATTTCACATTACAAAACTACTGTGATGGAATCAGCAGTCTCAAGCTTTTCTCATTTTTCTAGTACCATGTTCGCTCAAAAGAAAAAAAAACTTCTTTGTGATAGTCAGTAGTAACTGCTCGGCCATGAGGATTGCTTGGAGCTTTAGATTTGTGTACTTTAGGTAATTCAATTAGCACAAATATATAGCCCTCGATTCGAAAAAAAATTAGCACAAATATATTGCAACTGCAGTTGCATACAACAGTGTAAATTTTGGAAAAACTTAACTCTTTGAAGAAACAGCATCTTGTGCTGTACAATCATGTATGAAGAAGATTTATTTTCCACACCTGTGAATAGTGAGCACAGCTGAATTAGCAACTAGTTTGTCAGTTGTCAATGTGTATTTCAAAACTGTAGGCTGATGTGTTCTGTTTTCATCTGTAGTTCAGCATCCACCTTAGCTAATGCTGTTTAAATTTGTGATTTCTGTTATGATAATGTGGCTTCTTATTATTTTAGGTTTTTGAATTGAGTTCTTCACAAGGGCCAGAAACAGGATTAGTTTTGTTCAGAAAGGTACCACATTTCAGAATACTTGTGTGTGGTGGTGATGGTACTGTTGGTTGGGTTCTTGACGCAATAGATAAGCAAAATTATGAATCACCTCCACCTGTTGCAATTCTTCCAGCTGGCACTGGCAATGATCTTTCAAGAGTTTTATCATGGGGGGGTGGCCTGGGTGCTGTTGAGAAGCAAGGTGGTCTCTGCACAGTGTTACATGACATAGAGCATGCAGCAGTCACTATCCTGGATAGATGGAAGGTGACAGTAGAAGATAAGAAATCAAAGCATGTAAATGTAGTGAAGTACATGAACAACTATCTTGGTAGGTACATAGAATCTTCATTTATCAGTGCCCCTTATCCAAGAAACCTTACTTTGCCATGGTGACAGGTATTGGTTGTGACGCTAAGGTTGCACTTGACATTCATAATCTCCGTGAAGAAAATCCTGAAAAGTTCTACAGTCAGGTACTATCAGTACCTATCATAAACAACAAGTGCTCACTTAACTTTCGTAACTCCTTTGTGAAGCTTACATCCATTAAGTTTTTTGTTTCACATTTTTCATAATACTGGTGCTCTGTGACATTCAGGATTCTATATATTACGTGCTTTATTATGCAAATTAAGCTATGTGTTAATCATAATACCAATACTAATTGTCAAGTTTTATAGCTGAATCCAGCATTGAGAAAGAGGTAAACGAGAAAAAAAATTACACAGGTTACCTATGAATCGCGTAGAGCCAAGCAGATTTTCAATCAGAGTGAGCTGAACACTTCGGACCATTTAATACTCTCCAAATCACTTTTTGTTGAAGAATGAACTTTTCTCCCATGGACTAGGGACATTTTAAAAATATATATTGTGATCTCCATGTATGTTCTCATTTTGTTGGGTACCATGGCTTAACCCTGAACATGGTCTGGTTTTACTGGGTTCTGGTTAAAACTCAACCCAAACCGCCAGGGATCCCACTGGCCGGTTTAGAAACCGGCGGGTTATACGGTTTCCATGGTTTAATACGATCCCCTGCCACCGACGTTGTCTTCTCCGTTGAGGGCATCCTCATTGTTGAGCGCGACGATGCGTTCCGCAACAGCCTCCCGTTCTGGCCGCGTCCACGACACCCTCTCGCCCTGGTGCACATCTCGCCGGGCACGACGCTCCGCAACCGTCGCCCACGACGCCGTGCCCTCGCTCGCCACGCGCCAATGGCCGCATCGCGTCCTCGCGCAAGACTCGCTCGCCGCGCTGCGCTCTGCTCCGTCGCTGGCTAGCAGTTAGGATTTGTATCAACCGGTGATTGATCCAATTCCTTTTCTACACTCATGGGCGACCTCCTCGCCGGCTCGCCGCCGACCGTCTCTTTCTGCCATCGGCGCCACCGAAGCCCCGGTCGCCGTCACCGTTGCCGTCGCCGGTGTGTGAGACTCCGGCAGCCCGCTTCCACCCTCCCCACCGCTTGAGCAGTCGGAGGCCACGACCCCAGCGGCCCGGCCGTGGAACCTACGTGACAGGAAGTGCCACCGGCAAACTGCTTGCGTCGCCCCACGTGGGAGCCTGCGATCGACGAGTGCGGCGCTGATGGACGAGGAGGTGGAGGAGGACGAGAGGACGTGTAGGTGCTGACCGGCGCCCGGCCATGGCGGCATCCCCGGAAGCGACCGCGCGTCGTGCAGCGGCAGCTCCACGTAAGGCCAATTCGTCTTGGCTGGACGTCCTCGACAGGGGCATGACGATGCCACTCTTTGCAAGAACCACGGACCCAAGATCCACGAGCATGTCAGCTTCACCGATGTCGCCGACGACCTCCAGTGCGGCGTCAGCAGCGCGCAGTTCACCGACATGCCCAAGACCTTCTTACCCTGCATCAGGACGTGTATGTTCCGGACACATTCAAGCCGCCAGGCATCCATCTCGCCGGGGGCGCGAACCACCCCGGGCCCCGGCATGATTAGCTGTTATTAGAGATTTTTCTATTTGCTGACGGGTTAGCCGGTGGGAACCGGGACCAAACCAACCCGTGGTTGTCCTGATGACATGGTTTAATCCGGGCTGGGTTATGGGTTAGTCCGGTTTGTAACCGGACCATGTTCAGGGCTACCATGGCTGAGGTATTGTTATTGAGTATAATAGGCTGTTGTGAAAGTCAAACAACTGACCTGGATCTGGGCTGACAACTTCTGCAGCTTTTTGGTGTCTTTATTACTGTGATGCTTCTTTCATTGCATGGATGATTTATGTGATTTTCATAATGTGTCTTTATGTTCTTTTTCTTTGGTCTCAGTTCTTAAATAAGGTGTTATATGCAAGGGAAGGTGCCAAGACCATCATCGATAAGGCATTTGTGGACTTACCGTGGCAAGTTCGCTTAGAAGTTGATGGCACTGAGATTGATATACCAGAGGTTGTGTAAGATAATTTCTGTGATTGTTACACACAGATCAGACTATTTTTGTCAGAGAGGCTATGGATTTTTCAGGACTCGGAAGGCGTGCTTGTCACAAACATCCCCAGCTACATGGGAGGTGTTGACATGTGGCAAAATGAGGATGAGGAGGCTGAAAACTATGACCCGCAGTCCATCCATGACAAGATGCTCGAAGTGGTTAGCATTACCGGAACTTGGCATCTGGGAACACTCCAGGTAAGTGATCACAGTTCAGTAATCTTTCTGAGGATTGGGTAAGAGAATGCTCGAGGCCTAAATAAGTGAAGTAAGCTGCACTCAGGTCGGGCTTTCTCGGGCACGGAGGATCGCGCAAGGCCAGTCGATCAAGATACAAATGTTTGATCCTTTCCCTGTTCAAGTGGATGGCGAACCCTGGGTCCAGCAGCCCTGCACGCTCAAGATATCCCATCACGGACAGGTTTCAGACCCTCGTTTCTCTTTGCAGTGTGTTTGGCCTAATGCAATGCTAGTCAAATGACATATGTGGTGATTAGCAGATGCAGTTCTATATACTGATTTCCTTGTTTTTCTTTTTCGCCATGCTTTTCAGGCTTTCATGTTGAGGAGGGCGATCGAAGAGCCTCTTGGCCACGCTGCTGCGATCATCACGGACGTGCTTGAGCATGCCGAATCCAGCCATGTGATCAATGCTTCCCAGAAGAGAGCCCTCCTCCAGGAAATGGCTCTAAGACTGACATGAATCGCGGCTCGTCGCAATTGCATTGCCTTCTGCCCAGTGCTCTGCCCTCGCTACAAAGTGGTTTTCTGTTGCCAGATATGATTGATCGTACAGAGGATGAGAGGATGAGAGGACCTGTGATCCCAAGAGGAGCTCCTATATCTTTCTCGCCGTCGCAACAGCCCCCGGGCGAGTTTTGGTGAGCTTTTTGCTTGTGGAAAATATACCATGTAACGTTGTATACATGTGTATTGTGTGTGCCGTATAGCATGCTGTTGCATGCTCCATGCCATCCTTTTGTGCCAGTTGAATCCCCGGCCATTTTTTGGGATCCGTTGGCCACTTGGCCAGTACATGGACTTCAATTTTGCCGCTCTAGCCACTGTTTCAGTTCGGCTGGCGTCTCACTTGTAAATCAGACGGGATTTATGAAATACGTGTTTGCAATAATAAAATCTGTTGAATATCCTTCTCATGATTGAATATCATTTGCTCCGATCAGTCTCTTAATTTGAATTTCATGAGATTCAATTTGAATATCATGAGCATTAAATCCGTTGTCATGTCAGAAATCATTGGCAATGTACAGTGAGAGTGATCTCACAAAGTCATTTTATTACTACTTGGAGCATTTCAGTTGTTCCAATAAATATTTCGACGTTACGATGTCTAAGTATCTGTCTCATGGTTATCATTAGGTAGACGTCGAAGATGGCTCGAGTTGAAACAAATCCAATAACTAACTGCTCAGCAAGCATCAACCAGGCAGCAGCAGAGCTCCCCTGTTTTGCGACAGCAGGAACTTCCCCTGTCGCAGGTAGGCGCGGGCGTGGCGTGTGGCTGCTGAGCATGAGCAGAGAGCTTGAGCTGCTGCGCGTGACACGTGGCGGCCATGGCATCTCCGCCTCGTTTTCCGGGAGCCCCATTCGCACTTCCTCTTCCCGATTTGCCCCCGGATGCTTCTGGAACTGACCTGCCGCTGCAGTTGCGGCCCACGCCGCAATTAGACAAAATAGACAAGGGTTTGCAGGTAATTTCGCGTCTCCGGCAGCACGAGCTGCACTGGCGCCATAAAAAGGCAAAAGAAGAGCACGAGGCCAACTCGCGATTCTCCCCAAATTAGCGATTCCCCACCCACTCCGGCCGAGATTCCGCCCTACTCGAGCTCCCGCTCCCCGAATTGGCCGCGGATCCGAGCTGCCCGTGCCGCCCGCTTGTTATCGGTATCGATTCCCCCTCCCCCCGCTGCCTTAATCGGATTCTAGGGTAAGGGTTTGCGTTGTTCCTGAGCGGCGATGTGATTACGAAATTGACTTGGTTTCGAGCTCGAATGTTGCGAGTTAGGGGGTGCTGTTTGTTGTTCTTGCCTTCGGCGATGTAGTTCTAGCTGTCCGCGTTGCTGCCGCTGTGAGGATTCAGGAGTGCCCATGTTGTTGCACAGAAAAGGACGGAGTGTTTTTTTTTCCCACGGTCATTTAATGTCAGTTGACTATTGAATTTCATGTGTGAAAATAAGGAGAAATGGTGTGCTGAAGCTTTACGATGAATGCTCTGTTTCCTAAGAATTATCCAAATGTCATATATATGGGTTTCCATTTGTGATGCAAGTTTGCGAACTAATGAACTTCACCATTCACTTAGATGATGATTGGTCACCGTTTATTTTGTACGCATCATGACTTTTAGGTGCTAGTTGGAACAAACATTCATGTATTATGTAATCGAACGTGTTTAATGTGCCTTGTGTGAACATCAGTTGCATGTCAACCCAGCTGATGTGCTGTTTATTTATTTATTTTTGATTTATTGTTGAAAGAGGGAGTGACATTAATTTGTGTATAAGGTGCATGGAATTGCAATTGCAGGAACATGCATTTCTCTATACAGCTATAAAATAAATTGTACTATGTCATTGGCAGTTCCATAGTTTAATAGTTCTTGATGCACATTTTTAAGTTTTTTTATTTTGTCTTTTGGCAGGATAGTAAATAGTATGTTGTTCACACACGAGAAGAATGCTGACCATTTTGATCGTCTTTCTTACGGTAACCTGAGGGGACTAGATGCTACTGAAAATTCTGAGGAATGCGGTTTTGGAAATGGCTGCAAGGACAGTTCTTCAGTTCCTCCAGAGAAGTTCAGCTTTCCTTGGCTCCCTGTCGAGAATTGTCAATCTGCCACACTAGATCATGACAAGCGCCCTCTTTCTGATGTCAAACCGTGCCAAGTTGCTTGCAAACGTCCAAAGCAAACAGACCACAATACGTGGTTATACTCCCTTGAGGAATGCCCTTTCACAAGTGAGGCTGAGATATCTGCTTCAGGTTTTCTACTCCACTTGCCTTCTGGGTTCAGTTCTTTAAAAATATTAATTAATCCAGAAGACATCTAGCTGTAACTTTTATTTTTTTCTTTCAGCTTTAGCTGATGAATTAGTTGAGACCAAACAACCAGATCACATTCCTGGAAGTAATGGTGCCACAACCTGCAGCCCTAACCACGAACAATCAGTTGGAGTAAAGAACTTACAATTGCCTGAGTGGGTGACATCTTTCCCTAGTTATTTTGAAGATTGTGGAACAGTTGCTGGATATGACCAGGTTGGGGACATCTATTCACCTGTTCATGAGTACCTCCCTAGGAAGAGTGTGCCAATTGGACCTGACCACCAGGCTGACATTCCTGAATGGAGACCCCAAGTGTCTGTGAGTGTAACTGGTGGTTCTGGATTTTGTGCTGATCTGGATTGCAGTTCTGTTTCTACTTCAGGATTTGATTCCAGAGGTTATGGCTTTGAGAGTGCCAAGTGGATCAGGGACTGTGTCATTCCAATGTCATCCTGCTCATCACCTGTTGATTGGGTTGGAGACAACAAAATAGATTGTGAATGCAGTGATGAAGGTTCTGTTAGGTGTGCAAGACAGCATATTATTGAAGCAAGGGAACATCTCAAAATGAGGTTGGGACATGACAAGTTTTGTGAGTTAGGTCTTTGTGAAATGGGGGAGGATGTTGCTCAAAGGTGGACTGATGAGGAGGAGAAGCGATTTCAAAGAGTTGTTTTCTCAAATCCTGTCTCCCTGAGCAAAAACTTTTGGGATCACCTCCCACTTGCATTTGCTGATAAAACTAGCAAGGATCTTGTCAGCTACTATTTTAATGTCTTCATGCTCCGGAAGAGGGCTCAGCAAAACAGGTCAGACCTGTTGCGTGTGGACAGTGATGATGATGAATTGCATGGTGAGTCTTCAGTAGCTGGCCATGAGGAAGAGGATTCAGCAGTGGAGTCCCCTAAACATGAACATTTCATTGACAATTCAATGCCAATAGAGGGTGACCATGAAGAATATGGAGGAGAGCATATCGCAGGACCTTCTTTCCATGAGAATGCAAACGAGTGTGGATATCTACCAAATCAGATGCCTCTGTATTCAAATGCAGAGAGTATCTCATAGAACGTCTAAGACCAAGATGAGTTGCGAGCATCATTCGAGGGCCAACACAATGGAGCTCATACTCTTAAAGGAGTTAAGTGTGCTGAGTTTTCACTGAGTGACGCTCCAAGAAACCCCGGGAATCAAGGTGCATCTATGTAGATGTACAGAGAAGATGTGCCCAAGAATCTGAAGATGTTTTCTCCAATAGAGATATTACATTGGAGTTTACATTGCTTGTCAAGAACGTTATGAAAAAAAACTATGGACAGCAATCTAGTAATGCATAGGCAAGACGTAGGCAGAAGTTTGAATATGACGTTAGTTCAGACTGGTGTGAGATGCTGTAATGTGCTGGGGGCTCATGGAGTTCAAACATCTGGCCACATCTCCCTCAAGTGATGATGGATTATAGAAGCCTTGGAGCTGTACATTCTTTCTTCTTGAGCCTTTTTTGCGGCATTTTGTAAAGTGTGCGGAGCTAAATTGAGCTTCCACAGGGTTTTTGAATCTCCCCCTCGTTCGTTGATGTACAATCTATTTTATTATATTCTTATGAAAGCCTTTTGTCATGGTACTAGCTTGGAATATCTGGTTGGAAAGCAGCCTATCGTTTCTTCTTTGCAGAAAGGTTTTTATGATGACACTATCCAATCTCATTCACAGGACAGATGAGGCTACGATCACAACACAGATGGATAAAAGAAGAAGCTTCAAGCTTTTTTTAACTGAATAGTGTAACGCAAGCATAGCTGTTGTGAATGCCATCTTTCTTGCTAACTATTATTTTAATTTCTTCAGGAAAGGTTGCTCACTAACTAATCAACCGTCGCAATAAGTACAATCAAGAAACATCTATCATAGCGGGGGTACTCTTTAATCCCTTTTCTCCAAGGTAAATGATACACTGAATAATTAGCCAAAAATAATATAGAAAATCAAGTTTGTCGGTCAACAGTTATGGCTTGTGGTTACCAATTTCCTTGGTCAAACCTTCAGGACTCTCTCTCTCTCTCCCCCTCTCTCTCCCTCCCTCTCTCTCTCTCGGCCAGTGGCAAGCTTGAGCTACACATAGAAGGTCAAGGAGTGAATATGAATAGAGGTGATTTCTGAACACACATTTGCTGCAGATCTGGATCTCTGCAAAAATAGACTAGCCATGCTGCTGCTCTGGCTCAACAGACTCAATTGCTTCAGCTGGAGGCTGAGAGCATGCGTTCTTTTGGTGAGCACAGGTATGTTGCAACCAGAAATAGGAAGTTCTGTGCCCACCTCTCAAATCTCGTAAATAGTTTCTTTCTCACTCCTTTTTTTTTCGTTTTCGTTTTCTAGAGACACCTACCATTATGTGAAAGGTGCTCATTTTTTCCAGAGTTCGTTCTGCTCATCCCAAGGAAGTCATGTAATGCTTTGTCATATTACAATAAATAATCTTTAATGACGTATTAATTAGGCTTAATGGATTTGTCGTGCGATTTTTCGTCCATCTGTGTAATTAGTTTGTTGGAAAACCTGGTTTCTGAACCAACATGGCCGGCGCTTTGGCGACCCGGCTAGTGACTCGTATATTGCTGCAATTGTGCGCGAGGAGCTCCAGCGATATCGCTCGATCATGATCTCCAGTGTGGGCAACGGCGCGATGACCTCCTTTTGGCACGATCGCTGGATTCTCGGCACGGCGCTGGCGGATACCTTTGCTGCGCTCTACTCCCACTCCGTCTGGCCGCACATCTCTGTTTCTGATGCTCTGTCCGCCCCCCTCGGTGCCCAACTGCGCCCCCGCCTCACAACCTATGCACGTGAGGAGATTCAGATCCTTCAGGACCGCCTCCACTCCGTTACTCTCTCCGAAGACCTGGATGTTTTCTCCCTCGCCGGCACCAGCAGGCGCCCGTTTAGCACGAAAGATGCATACCTGGCCCTCCAGACCGGGCGTTCCGAGGACCCTGACGCACTGCGACTCTGGAAGACCAAGCTCCCTTCCAAAATCAAAGTGTTCGGCTGGCTGTTGCACCGTGGCCGCCTCAACACCCGTGCGTACCTCCACCATCGAAACATTCGCTCTCTCGATGAATCCTTCTGTGAGCGCTGTCTTGGGATTCCAGAAACCGCCGCACACATCTTCTCTCTTTGCCCGAACGCCAGAGCCGTCTGGCGACTCATTGGTACTGCTCCCTCTGCGGAAGCCTACAGGTATCCCTGGACCCTTGCAGCTGAACTCTCCCTCCCGGACAAGGTGCACTTGGATGTTGTCCTTCTGATCCTCTGGCAAATTTGGAAAGCCCGTAACTCCCTCATCTTCGATCACAAAAGCTCGTCCCCCCAGGAAGTGGTCAGGCGGGTGATTAGCGACCTGAAGGCCTGGGAACCCAGATATCTGAAACTTCGCCTTGATCTTGACTGCTGGTGCAATCACCTGCAACAGTGCTTGTAAAAACTCTCTCTCCCCCCTCTGTACTATCTGCACGGAATGCCGGGTACCCATGTTTGTAATTGTTTCCCTTTGAATGAAAGTAGGTGGGGATCTTCCCCCTGATGTTGTTCAAAAAAAAAAAGTTTGCCAAAAAAAAAATTGCCATTGGCAACTAAACGGGCCCTAACTTTGGAAGTTTTGAACATAAACCACAATATTGGCAATGGAATAGTGTACATTTTCAATACAATGCAGGAATATTATTGGAGACCCCTAGTGTTTTCTAAAGCTGATTTGCCCAAGTTTACCATATTGTGGAGCCAGAAGCCGGCTTCACTGGACCAGTCATATTTTTGTTTGCACCTATTTTAATAAAAAAAAATAAAACAAGGTTCTAACAACATGTAATATCAAGATTTGATGCAACAAAATAATAACAAAATTAGTACTTATATGGGATAGAGTAATATGACTAATCTGTTCATTGCACCCATCATCTGGCATCAATCTCTTGGAAAGATCTTACTGCTGGTCGGTTCACTGCAGTTACAAACAAATTATTTCACCTCCATGGTTTTTGCTGCTGCTCCTGACTCAACTTCTCCATTAGCCTGTTTAGAAAATGTTCTCCATCAGCTCTTTCCTTTTCTTATTCCCCCATTGTTTCTGTTAGGGTGGGTCACAATTCATTCTTTGTGACAGGTGTGTCACATAAAGAGAATGGGAGAAATGATGAGATGGAAAGGGAGGGTCGATTCATCTGGTTGTTGCTTCAATCTTTAGCCAACCAATAGTATCAAGAGAATGCAGTCCTTTTGTCAGCTGGCTGCTACTGCTTCCTCTGAATTCTAGTTCTAGCCAGTAAAAAGGCTAGCACAACTCATGAACACTTGAAATCAGATACAGAGACAACAAAGCAAAGCAGTCCTATGAAAAATGAAAAAAAATCGACTGAACTCAAGTGAGCGAGATAATGACGAGCCAAATTGAAAACCTTTCACTCTATCAGTTCCATTTCTCCAATTGCAGATGATGAAATGCTTATTATTGGTTATTATTCTCTGCATATGCAGAAGAACAAACAATAGCTTGAAAAAGCTTTCTGAATCCATAAAACTATCAAGTTGCATTGTTTATTCCCTCAGGCTAACTCCAATCTCCAAAGAATGAATTGAATAGTCTGTACATACCCAATCAACCAGTCATGCATGCTTCAATCCTCAACTCCTGGAGCTGGAAGGTTGAGATCAAGAAACCCATCAGTGATTGTAGGCTGCTCCGTTTCATCAATGCCAATGTCTCCGTCAGCATGTGCTTGTTGGTAGAGCTCACCAGCGATTGAGTGCGACCGTTTGTGCCCGCCAAGCGCTTGCCCAGACCCAAATATCTTGAAGCAGAACGGGCACTCGAACTTGATTGCCTTTAGTGTCTTTGCTTTCAAGGTCACCACGGCAGTGTTGTTCGTGATGTCTGTGGCATAGTCGGTATCCAGCGACGTCGTGCTGTAGGATGCATTGGTCTCCACACTCTGCTCGGGTTGATCGGGCGCGGCCTTGGCAATGCCGCAGTTACTGTTGATGCGCTTGTGGCTGGCACGGTGGCCGCCGAGCGCCTGGTAGGACTGGAACATCCTGCCGCACCCGGGGCACTCGTACCGACCCCGCTTCTCGTCGCCGGCAAGGCTGCGATTAGGCTTCCTCTTACTAATCTTGGTGCCGATTTCGATGTCGGTGTACTGGAAGAGAGCAGATGTATCGTCGAAGTCGGCATCGACGTCGTGGTGGTAGTCCCGCCTCCTCCTGTCCTTCTCCGGCAAGTACTCAGCCCCCATACCCGTGGAGTTCCGACGGTCTAGAATGTCGCGCGACAACATGATGAGGCAGAGCGCGACATCCTCCGGCTCGTTGTCAAACGCGGGTGGCGGCGCAGGAGCCGGCACGCGCATCGAGCGCCGCCTTCGCCTCGGCGCCGGCATCAGCACGGCGTCCTCCTGCTCCCTCTCTGCTTCCACCTCCACGCCAACTCCGGCGGCATGGCGGTGCTCGTGGTCCACCTCCGGAGCATGTGGCCAGAGCAGCTCGTCGCGGTCACCATGGCCGCACTCCTCCTGACGATCTCCGCTCTCGTCCCCGCCATCGAGTCCCGAGAGCCGCCGCGTCTTCTTGGGGTTCTCCCTCAACCCGTAGCCTCCGGCGCCTGGAGCCATCACGCAATCCGAGCCCCGCCGTTGCTGCTGCTCCTTGCCATTGTCATCGGCGTCGTCCTCCACGGCCGTCTCCACTTCGGCTAGGGAATGCGAGCGCATGTGGCCGCCGAGCGATCGGCCGCAGGGGAAGCCCTTCCGGCACACCTTGCAGCTGTGCCGAGTGGCGCTGCTACTAAGCACAGCCACATCGCCCATGGTGTATGGTTGAGGATGGATCGACGGATCAACAAGCTATGGGGACTAATTAAGCACCTTGATCGCGTCGTCGGATCAAGATCGATTAGCCAAGAAAGGTACAAGTAGGCCACAGTGGAGGAAGTTGGGTGTAAGGAGAAGAAGTCAAGCGAAGAAGAAGAAGATCAAGCTGGAGAGAGATCCATGCATTGCCCGCGAATGATCGAGCTTGCGAGAGGGAGCTCCTAGGTGAGGAGCAGCTAAAGTAGCAGTAGATGGGAGGAGGGGAAGGAAGCAGCTGAGGGTGGAGGAGGAGGTCATGCTTCGTATGCGCGGTTGGTTGGGCAGGAGAAATCTCTCCTCAGCATGCAACCAAGCAAGCAAAATTAGCAAACTGACAGGAGAGAGAAAACGAATCGCAACCCCACGTAAACTAGCTGGCAATGCATGCTACGGATGGGAACGAAGGGCGTGCCGTGTCTGGCAGGGCCGCGATCTTGGGTTTCCTCGCCGAGCCTCCAAAAAACAGCTCGGAGACGAGCAAAGGGAGGTGCTAACCGTCGGTCAGATTTGTCAAAACTTTGGGCTCATTGCAATATGGATCACTGCAAAGTGTGAGATCGATGGTGTTCTTTTTCCTAATAGATCGATGGTTGAGATCCAAGTAGGAGGAAGCAAAACTAATCGGTTATATGGATGACATATGTCACAATTTAACTACATATAAAATGGGTAGATTTTTTTAGAAAATGAAATATCTCTAGCCTCTGTCATTGTGGAGATGAGTTGACTAATCACATAAATCTAACCACAAAGTAGAAAAAATGAGTTTATGCATTGAAAAGAAAAAAAAATTAGGAGATGTTTTGGATCCTTGGCTAAAGTTAAGTTCTTGGCACATCGAATATTAGAACTAAATATGAGATAATTAATTACAACTAATTACACGAATGAAAGCTAATCACGACACAAATCTATTAAATATAATTAGGTCATAATTTAAAAATGTGGTGCTATGCGAATCTAGGATTTGATGTTAGGGTGGTCCAAGAATTGAGATAATTTTTTTAACTCTCAAATATAAAGTCTCAAATTACAATAAAAAATAAAAGTTTAATATGTTATCTTACACATTTCTTCAAATCAATAATTAATTGTGAAATTTGTAATGTCTTCATTTGTAAATATTTTTATAATACAATTACACAACAAAGTTACAAATTGCAATATGGATCCTTTCGGCACAAGAAGCTATAATAATACAAACGCGTCTAATGGTCTGTGTACCAATCTGGAAGGTACAAAATTCCAACGAGAATTAGTTAATCACCTTGTCGGCTTCCTGCCATCGTGCTTGCAATGCAATGGAAATGTATTGTGTGTCGTGGACGTGTAGTGAAAGAGCTCATTCCTGTCTCCGTGGGTAGCATCCTAAATTCTTCATCCGGCCTGGCCCAAGATCGCAGCTAGGCTTCAAAACAACGTGAAGATGGAAGACGGGTTTCGTATTCCACAAATCAAAAACTGTTGCAACGGACTTCTCTTCCACACATCAGATTCTGTTGCAACGGACTTGTCCTGCTTGATGATCGCTTGTTGTTGCTGGTTGCTTGGTGTGCTTGGTTGCTGCACGCTTGAGAGGGCAACTGAGCATCGCACCAGCCGACGATGTGATCATCGCAGTCACAAGCTCGATCGCATGCAACTTGCTCGCACACCTAGGCAAGTTTGTGCTCTCGCTGGCGGTCATGTGCCACCAGGTCGCTAGAGAATTTTTCCAAAACGCTAGGTGGCTAGGCCTCTCATTTCGTGCGTAGGTTTGCGGGACTGGGAGAAGTAGTCGTTGCCATCTTCATTGTGTGTAGTTTGCATCGATTCTTAGGATGAGGTGGGCCACAACGAGCTGCTCTGGTCACGTGCTCTGGAGGTGGATCATGAGCGCCGTAATGCGCCTGGAGTTGGCATGGAGGAGTAAGCAGAGCGACGGAGTTGGCATGGAGGAGTAAGCGGAGCGGGAGCAGGAGCACACCATGTTGATGTCGGTGCTGAGGTTGAGGCGGCTCTTGATGCGCGTGTCAGCCCTCGTGCTACCACCTTTGTTCGACATTGACAAAAAATAGGAGGATGTCGCACTCTACCTCATCATGCAGTCACGTGATGTCATAAACCGTTGGGATTCCATGGCTACGGGGGACGAGTACTCGCCGGAGAATTACATGAGGAGGAGGCCAGACTACCACCACGACAGTGACTCCGATGACACCTCTACTCTCTTGTAGTGCACCGACATCGAAATCGGCACCAAGATCAACAAGAGGAAGCTTGTCGAGGCCTCGTTAGCAATAAGAAATGGGGTCGGTATGAGGGCCTCGAGTACGGCAGGGCGTTCCAGTCCTACCAGGCACTCGGCGGCCACCGCGCCAGCCACAAGCACATCAATAGTAATTGCAGCATCGTCAAGGCCACGCCTGATTAGCCCGAGACGAGTGTGGAGACCAACTCATCCTTCAACACGATGTCGCTGGACACCAACTACATCGCAAACATTACCAATACTATCATGGTGGCCTCGAAAGTAAAGCCACTGAAAGCGATCAAGTTCGAGTGCCTGGTCTGCTTGAAGGTATTTGGGTCAGGGCAGGCACTCGGCGGGCACAAGTGGCCCCACTCAATTGTTGGTGAGCTCTACCAACAACAAGCACATGCTGGTGAGGATGCTGGCATTGATGGATCAGAGCAGCCTACAATAATCATTGATGGGTTTCTTGATCTCAACCTTCCAACTTTAGAAGTTGAGGATTGAAGCAGCTCCAGAAGCATGGCTGGTTGGATTTGGCATGTATAGACTTTTAAGGTACATGTGTCTTCCCATACATTTTGCGTAAAGAGAAGAAAAGTATCTTTTGGGCGGGGGACAAGGACCTCTCTAAACATAAATGTAAAGTCAAGTGGACTAAAATGCCACTACCAAAAGAATACGGCGGTCTCAAAATCCTCGACCTAAGCAGATTCTCCACATCCCTACGTTTAAGGTGGCTATGGCATGAATGGGTTTCTCCAAAAAAAGCTTGGGCGGGCTCTGGGGTACCCCTGCAAGCATTGAAAGACATGCTTCTCTTTACAACTTGCACCAATTACCTTAGGAAACAGATAGAAAACATCATTTTGGTCATCAGGATGGCTCTAGGGGGTCGCGCCCTAATGACATAGCCTCGTTATTGTACGCCAAGACTAGGAAAAAGATGTGTTTTGTGGTTGAGGTGTTGCATGACAACACCTTGGGTTCGTGACCTTAACTACCGAACAGGCTTCACGACAGCTCATTTGACACAATTCAGCACTTTATGGAACCTCTTCACATCCATCGAACTACGACACCAACAAGATAACTAAATCAAGCGGACGCTAACACCGCATGGGGAATATACAACAACATTAGCCTACAAAGTGCAATTTAACGATTGTACCAACACACCGGAAATAGCTTCAATCTAGAAAACTTGGGCTCCCCCAAAATGCAAATTCTTCGCATGTCTTATTTTTCAAAACAGGTTGTGGACTTCAGACATGCTAGCCCATAGAGGGTGCCAAGGTGGGTGTTGACGGCTGTTAAGTGCCTACTTTAGCCGTCAATATACTCATGAATAAAGGAGCATAAGGCATTTCTTACACGTATTTAGTTAAGAATAATGTAGTTCCACTTGTCCTTGGAGATTATTTGATTGCAGGAAAATATATATAAGCGGGAAAAGAGTGACAAACTCACCTTCTATGGTTCATGCCACATCACCTCATCCTAGGTGGGCTGCCAACAAGGATACCATGCATGCACACCTGCCAACAAGGGAGCCATGCATGCATGCCATGCAAGCAATCCAAGTGAAGCAACTCCCGACGAATCAGAGCGTGACACGTGGACGTCACATGGATCCATGGGCCCACAAAGGCATGCAATTCGCGCCAAAACAGGTGGACACCGGGAACCGACCTAAGGACCCACGGGACAGTCACCAGGAGAAAGCACAAGCCAAGGGGGCCCACCAGGAGGTCAGCCGACCCCACAGGTCGGCCGAACCGACCTTGGCTCGGCCTCTCCTGTGCTTCCACGTGGTGCTTCCCTATTGGTCCTAGGCGCCACTCCCGGGGTGTTTGCATCCATTCCTCGCCAGTGCCCGAGCCTATAAATAGAAGGAGAGGGGGCTCACTTATGAACTATCCACACTTGCAACACCTCTCTCACTTTTAGTCTCAAGGCTAGGAGGTAGGCTAGAGTAGTTCTAATTCAGGTTCCAAGTCTACTTTGGGATCTAGGTATGAGTTCTCTTGTATCTTATTTCATTTGTATGACTTTGATCTACTTCAATTATTTATCTATTTCATATAAAGTTGTGTTAGTATACATGAGTGATTTGTTCATGTGTTCTTCACCTGTTCATCATTTAGAGGCTCCTGTTCTTGATGAACAAGGCCTTTCGATCCACTTGACGGGTGACTTTCACATGTTTCTGGTGTTTGTTCATAAGTTAGAGGCTCGTGTTATTCGCGAACAGGACCCTTTGATCCAGTTGAACAGTCATAGGAAAACACGAATCTGTTTGTGTACATAACCTGGTTTGATCTAATTAGATGACATGACTGCGTTGTATGAAGTCTGTGCTTAAGCTACGGTACTCGGTGTAATTGGCTGGTTTATCTGGTGGCTTGACCTGGGTCACAATAGCCTGGGCCGGTCAAGTCCGGCTAACAACGTAAGCATGGTGCTTGGGTTGCGTAGCTACCTTACTTATGAGTTTATCCCACGGTTTGTTTTGGGTAGGCCGCGGTAGTGACAGCCGTTGGTCCCTCTGAAATCCCCCACGTTCGGATAAGCTGTAGGAGTCTAAAATATAACAACTAGAGTTGTGCAGAAGCAACGTGGGAGGTTATCTCCCCGTGGTACCTGGGTTCTTAAGTCAATGTTCTTCAACGTTAGTGTATCTAACTCATTCCTACCAGCTTTATGTGTATAGTACATAAGAACCTAGAACTAACTCGTATGTCACCTCCTATGCCTAGGACCCCTTAGAGAGAGAGTGAGTGTGTGTGTGATCACACTACCCCCATTATCATATTTTACCCTTGCACTTGAGTGTCTGATTTATTTCCGTCTATGATCTATACTCATTGCAATAGTGTTGAACTTGTCAATCCACCAATGCCTTCCTTGGATTCGATACCCTTTGGAATACTCCTTTGGGGAAATGCTACAATGGTACTTCCGTGCGCTTGCGGACTCCTGTAATGTTAAGAATTACCAACCAGCATTTTTGGCGCTGTTACCAGGATGGGTTCCAAACCTGTTCTTAGGTGATTGCGTTAAGAAATGTCAACAAACATTTCTGGCGCCGTTGCCGGGGAAGGCTTAAGGATGACATATCAACACTTTGCATATGTTTATAATCATGATGGGGATAAAACAGTTCTCAATGCAGGCTAACTTGGATTGTCTTCTTTATCTATTGATGATGAAGACAGGTAGTGGATGACTGGTTTCAACTTACCGCCGAATTTCACTGAAGATCTTGAGTCATTCGTAAGGAAGGCACGAACTCATTTCGGCTCTCCTTTGCGTGAACGCTCAGAAGTCGACCCAGCTTCCTTTGTGCCATCTGCATCAACTTCCATGGCCAACCCTGTCGAGAGGACTCTCCGCGAGTACTCCGCTCCCTCTGCTGACCAGGTGCCGACAGGCCCTGTGATCAACACTGGGAATGGAAACTTCGAGATCAAGACTGGCTTAATCATGATGGTACAGGCTAGCCCATTCTGTGGCAAGCCTAATGAAGAAGCGAGCCCCCACCTGCAGCAGTTCCTGGAACTGTGCAGTACCTTCACTATACGAGGAGTGGAGGAAGATGCTATTCGTCTACGACTGTTTCCCTTCTCACTCTTGGGAAAGGCGAAGCAGTGGTTCTATGCTAACCGTGCAGAGATTAACCCTTGGACAAAGTGCTCCGCAACATTCCTCGTGAAGTTATTTCCGTTGGGCAAAACCAATGTCCTTCGGGGGCGAATTTCAAGTTTCCAGCAAGCAGCAAATGAGACTATCCCAGAAGCTTGGGAGAGGCTCCAGGAGTACATCCTGGCGTGTCCTCATCATGGGATGGACAACTGGCTTATTCTTCAGAGTTTCTATAATGGGTTGACTCCGACAGCCCGAGGCCATATTGATACTGCAGCTGGAGGGGCCTTCTTCTCTCTTACTATTACTGAAGCTACTACACTGATTGAGAAGATGGTTACCAACCAAGGGTGGAGTGATGATCGACTCCAGCCACGTCAAAGGGGTACACATACCGTCAAGGAAGCGGATATGTTGCACGCCAAGATGGACCAAATGATGAAGAGAATGGATGATCTAGCCAATGAGAAGGCCGCCATGGCCACTACTACTCAAGCTATGGATGCTCGCATGACTTGCAAAGTCGGAATTACTACCCTGCTACTCAGGAGGATGTGATGTACATGAACGACAACAACAATGGTTATCGTCCACAAGGAGGTCAAACGTGGAATCAATCGCGTCCTTATTATCAAGGAGGTAATCAAGGTAATTCTTTCAACCCAAACCAACCTTCCTTGAAAGATCTAGTCTTTGGGCAAGCTAAGATTAATGAAGGCTTAAATAAGAAAATAGCTGCCTATGATAAGGCTTTTGAGAGCCTTAATGTTAAAATTGATAGCCTTTCTTCTGCTCTTAAAAACCAGTTGAGCTTTAATAAGATGATAGAAACCCAGTTGGCTCAATTAGCTGCTTTGGTTCCCTCTGCTGAAGACGGGAAGATTCCGGGGCAACCCGTATCTTCCTGTGAAGATGTTTGTGTAGTGTCCACCAGATGGGGTAAGCCATCTGGGCGGGCACAAGCCACTGACTATGCAGGGAAGCCTATACAGCAGGAACTTGACCCATGGGAATCTTCAACAATCACACATAAGGAAGATCCTGGTTATCCGGCTGTCACCTGCAAGTAGGCCTGGGCACTTTTTTTACCGAAGACCGAACCGAACCGAACCGAACCGAACCGAAATGTCGGTTTTTCGGTTGTTCGGTTCGGCTTTGGTTTTCAATTCATCAGAGTTCGGTTTACGGTGTCAGTTTCGGTTTTGGCACTGTATCGAACCGAACTACCGAACAACCGAACCTTACCTGAACCACGCACGCACCAGCTCCCTACGCTGCACCCAACAGGCCAACATGTCGGCCGATAGTCCAACTATTTTTGGCCCACCTCGGCCCAAACTCATGTCTTAGACCAAGACACGCCCAAACCCTAACGCAATCCACAATTCCACATCTACACTACCCAAGCGACGGCGGCGGCTCCACCAGCACCGCTTGGGCGGCCATGGACCTCGCGCGAGCGGCAATGATGGCTCCCCTCCACGGCTCCACGCGACGCGAGGCGCGTGCGATGGCGGCCGCGGCTCCCCACCAAGCGACACGAGGTGGAAGCGACCTCGGCAGCGGCGGCCACGGACTTCGGTGAGCAGCGATGGCTCTCCATCCCCTCGACACGACGCGAGCTGGGAGCACACCTCGCGCAGCAGCCTAGCGGCGCACGCAGCGCAGGCACACACTCGGTGTTCCTGTTCAATTTCTCTTCTTCCTGCTGGTGTTGCCTGTTCAATTTCTCTTCTTCCTACTGGTGTTCGATGGTGTTCGGTATTACCAAAAACCGAACCGAACCCGAATACGTCGGTTTTTCATTCTCCAGAAAACCGATCGGTTGTTGATTCGTAAAAAGCCGAAATTTTTACACACCGAACAACCGAACCGAACAGTCGGTTAAAACCGAATGCCCAGCCCTACCTACAAGATATATTACCAGAAGATTAAGCATGCTCTCTGTGACCTTGGTGCAAGTGTTAACCTTATGTCCAAGGCCATGTTTGAACAATTGGGATATCCAGCTCTAACTCCAACTGCGACGACCGTCCAACTTGCTGATGCATCGATCCGATATCCAGAGGGGATAGTAGAGAACTTATTGGTATTCGTCCAAGGTTCATGCATCTTTGCGGATTTCGTGGTCCTTGATATGCAAGATGACGAGGGAATGCCCCTCATTCTTGGGAGACCGTTCCTAAGTGACGCCAACGCAAGGATCAATGTCGGAGCCGGAACAATCCGATTCCGCATTGGGAAGAGGAACTTGATATTCTGATTTCAAGCAACAAAAGAGAAATGCTATACACTGCAGGGTAAAAATGAGCAATCTGGGGCAGGGACGGAGCCACAACCCCAACGCCTTCCCACCACTCCAACAAAGCCTAAGAAAACAAGACAGGTGTGGCGGGAAGTACAGAGGTCATCTCCATCTATTTCTCGGGAATGGGGTGACGATTGGAATTGATCGCCGAGAAAAGTCTCACTCTCAGACTTAAAAATATGAGTCCTTTTTGCCAAAAGGTAAAATTGGTAGTTATCTCATATTCCCCTTTCAAAATTTTATTTGATTGTTCCAAATGCATATTTGAATTTTCCAACCTTGCATCTGCATGCTAGATTTTTTCTAGCCAAATTTCCCTTTTCAAATAAAAATTCTGAAAATAAATTCTTGAGTTGGAAAATCCTAGAGAATTTGTTCGAGCAAAATTTTGGGCGAATCTGGACCTAGACATCTGGGCAGGACATTAGGTGACCGTTAGAGAGCCGTTACAAAAAGTTGGAAGCAGGCGGGCCCGGTAGGGGTTCGGCCGACCCCAGGGGTCGGCCGACCCAGGCCAACGGTCATGTGGGCCCCGCCTCCTCCAACGACTCCTAGCCGTTGCCCTTGTCCTCTACCCCGGTGCCTGGCTCGGTTGCCTATAAATAGAAGGGGGGTTGAGGGGTTTCTTCACCCATTCACTCATTTCCATCACCCTCTCTCCCTCTTTGCTCTTGCTCTTTGGTTTTCTTGGATTTCTTGCTCAAGTGGAAGTGTCAAGCACTCTCTCCAATTTGTTGCTGAATATTGAATTTTGGTGGAGCAAGCTCGGTAAGGTTTCATTTTGATTTCACTAACCCATCACCGAGTTGCTCGTGTTGTCCCATTGTTGTGCAAGATGAGTTGGATTGCTGGTGCATACCGGAAGGTGACCCACTCACGCCGTTCTAGAGACGGGGAGGGCTCGTCTCACCATTCTGGAGCTACACCGAGTCCAATGTCAACTGACCGTGAAGACGAGGAAGAAGAGGAGCTACCCACGCCACGAGCCGAAGGAGTGTTTGACGCCGATGCTGCCTTCATCGACTTGAGGGACGACCGGGAGAAACAAGCCTACGCTCTCATGAAGGATCGAGTCTTCGCCAACACCAAGGAGTTCGACTCGGCCCTTCTCGAGAAAACAAGTATGGACTCCGAGTTCGATTCCATTTGGCATGCTCTTGGTTGGGAGAACTTTGTTCTGGTGTGGGAGATCGGTTCTAGGCCTCTCACCATCCAGTTCCTCTGTACTCTTCGGGAGGATGAGACCGATATTACGTTTCGTTCCATGGAACGTCGTATCGAGTCTCATGGCCCGATCTCAGTCACACTCTCGGTTTTCATCGTCGTTGTGCTATTTCTCTCGATCAAGCTTGCAGCGATTTTATTCGAGATAGTTTTTGGGAAGAGCTTTCTGGTCGGCCTGTCCGTGGCAAGTTAGCACCTCGGTGCAACGATATCACGCATCCCACTCTCCGACTGTGGCACAAGTGGCTCGCCATCATTCTCTTTCCAAAGGATGATGTTCAAACCGTGCGCACAGATGAAATGAGGATACTATATGCCGCGGTCAGACAGATCAAAATCTCCCCAGTGCAAGCTATGATTCGGCAGTGGTTGACAAATTTTAGGATGACGAGTTCTATTGAGTGTACGTCTTTGATCACACGTATCATTTCGAGTCTCGGGATTACACATGGGGCTAACATTCCCTACATTGATTCTCCCCGGGCTGTGATAGATGAGGCGTATTTGATTCAAGGACATACTCTTAAGAAGGGCTCGGATGATTCTTTGGTTTTCTTTTACCCTAGTCATGCAAACCAAATTTGGTTACCTAACCCGGATTTCCGTTTGTACGGCCAAGGCCCGCTGACCGTTCCTCTTGAGGAACCTCGTCGTTCTAGTGTTTCTGAAGATAGGGTCACTAGGAGTGCATCGAGGAGGGCAGCGACAGTACAGCAACCGCCACAACATCCGCCGCCACAGCCGTCACCTCAGCCACAACCTCAGCCTACCCCACTGCTGTCTGGTGCATGGGCCTCGCCCGAGTACATGTCTGGAGTTACACCCGGATATGCCCCCGGTTGGGACCAGCCCATGAGTCAGCCGGGTGCGAGTGGCTCGACCTGGGCTAGTGCAGGGAGTGGCAAGTGGGTTAGGCCCACCGGTGCTACCTACGGGGACTCGTCCTCATCGTCCGGGTTGCGCTCGTCATCTCGTGGGGCCACCCTCACTCAGCAAATGAGCGAGCTCAACATTCGTGTCGGTACTGTGGAGGAGACGATGCACCAGCAGGCTGAGTCCACTCGAGACTGGCAGCGTATGACTGGCGAGAGACTTCACACCATGGAGCAGAGACAGCTGCGACAGTTGGAGGAGCAGAGGGCTTACTACACGTGGATGGGATACCACCCTCCGCAACAGTGAGCCTGAAGCTAGCTTGGGGGAGGACCCCCATTCTGAGGTAACTTGTATCTTCTATTGTTTTCAGAATCCCGTATGCTAAGAACACATAAAAATCTGAAAAATTAAAAAAACCAAAAATATTTATTTGCTTTCTAAAATTAGTTTGTTTTCATATGTGCGGTAAGAGTGTTCTTATTCTCCATGGTTGAAATGATGAATAGTTGCTCTGTTTATTCCTCTTGTATGCCTTGTTTACAGCTTAGTATCCTATCCAAGTTTTGTGTTTGTTGGCTAGTATGATCGAACTTGAGCTTGAAATTTGTGGGTAGCAAAAAACATGATCTTTGCCTAAGTTGTTGCGAGGTACGATATGGTATAATAGAGTTGCTATGAGCCAGTACTGAGTGATGTTTGATATCCGGAGTTTTCTTTTGAAAAATGTTGAAATGATAAGTTCCTCAATGATAAGAAATTCCTATCCAAGGCCATATGTAGATCTTAGCTTCTGTTAACCTCCACATATGCTACCTGATTTCTTCATTGAGTCTTGTCGAATTGTTGTGACCCTCGGCGAGTAAACTTGTCATTACTCCTATGATCAAGATCACGTACACACCACCATATGCGAAACTTCTACACTGGAAGTTAGCAACTATCATTTCATCCATCCCCCATCCATTCCACAAAATAAAGCTCAGCGCATGTTCCATGGTTACTCTCCCTCCAAAAATATTTAGCAAGGACTGTGGGCTATGTTAAAAAAAATATAAAGAGACATAGCCCAAGTCTCAAAAATTTCGAAAAGGAGGAGTAAAATCATGCAAAAGAGGAGTTCATTATCCATCCACCATACACACACTTTTGCACATCTTGATCAGGGTGTATGACTTGTTCTCCCAAGGATCCGGTTTTCGACTCGACAATATATGAGAAACAGGTATGCCACATATTTTCCCTACCTACAGCTCCACATATCAGCTTATTAGAAGTAGATAGTGAAAGAAGGCAAAACCATGCCTTGGTGAGGAATCATACACATTGAGCGATCCGAGAGTATCATTTGAGGAACTTTGATTTTTTTTGAAAAACCTGCAAAACCTCCGGATTGATAACTGATCAAGGTACATGTGATTGGTAATCTTTATACAACCATTCTATCTTTCAACCGCCCAAGGCAGGTGAAGCTACACGCCCCATATCAATCGAGTGTAAGGTAAGATCAATGCCAATTTCTTCAATCCTTGATAGAGTCTCTAGCTGTATCTTGTTATACATTAGGAATACAACATCGTAGCAACTCCTGATCAACCAACCTAAGTCCTTAATCTCTTGCTTGGGACGAGCAAGAGGCTAGCTTGGGGGAGTTGTTGATGGCTGTTAAGTGCCTACTTTAGCCGTCAATATACTCATGAATAAAGGAGCATAAGGCATTTCTTACACGTATTTAGTTAAGAATAATGTAGTTCCACTTGTCCTTGGAGATTATTTGGTTGCAGGAAAATAAGTGGGAAAAGAGTGACAAACTCACCTTCTATGGTCCATGCCACATCACCTCATCCTAGGTGGGCTGCCAACAAGGATGCCATGCATGCACACCTGCCAACAAGGGAGCCATGCATGCATGCCATGCAAGCAATCCAAGTGAAGCAACTCCCGACGAATCAGAGCGTGACACATGGACGTCACATGGATCCATGGGCCCACAAAGGCATGCAATTCGCGCCAAAACAGGGTGGACACCGGGAACTGACCTAAGGATCCACGGGACAGTCACCAGGAGAAAGCACAAGCCAGGGGGGCCCACCAGGGGGTCGGCCGACCCCACAGGTCGGCCGAACCGACCTTGGCTCGGCCTCTCCTGTGCTTCCACATGGTGCTTCCCTATTGGTCCTAGGCGCCACTCCCGGGGTGTTTGCATCCATTCCTCGCTGGTGCCCGGGCCTATAAATAGAAGGAGGGGGGGCTCACTTATGAACCATCCACACTTGCAACACCTCTCTCACTTTTAGTCTCAAGGCTAGGAGGTAGGCTAGAGTAGTTCTAATTCAGGTTCCAAGTCTACTTTGGGATCTAGGTATGAGTTCTCTTGTATCTTATTTCATTTGTATGACTTTGATCTACTTCAGTTATTTATCTATTTCATATAAAGTTGTGTTAGTATACATGAGTGATTTGTTCATGTGTTCTTCACCTGTTCATCATTTAGAGGCTCCTGTTCTTGATGAACAAGGCCTTTCGATCCACTTGACGAGTTACTTTCACATATTTCTGGTGTTTGTTCATAAGTTAGAGGCTCGTGTTCTTCGCGAACACAACCCTTTGATCCAGTTGAATAGACATAGGAAAACACGAATCTGTTTGTGTACATAACCTGGTTTGATCTAATTAGATGACATGACTGCGTTGTATGAAGTCTGTGCTTAAGCTACGGTACTCGGTGTAATTGGCTGGTTTATCTGGTGGCTTGACCTGGGTCACAATAGCCCGGGCCGGTCAAGTCCGGCTAACAACATAAGCATGGTGCTTGGGTTGTGTAGCTACCTTACTTATGAGTTTATCCCACGGTTTGTCTTGGGGTAGGCCGCGGTAGTGACAGCCGTTGGTCCCTCTGAAATCTTCCACGTTCGGATATGCTGTAGGAGTCTAAAATATAACAACCGGAGTTGTGAAGAAGCAACACGGGAGGTTATCTCCCCATGGTACCTGGGTGCTTAAGTCATTGTTCTTCAACGCTAGTGTATCTAACTCGTTCCTACCAACTTTATGTGTATAATACATAAGAACCTAGAACTAACTCGTATGTCGCCTCCTATGCCTAGGACCCCTTAGAGATAGAGTGAGTGTGTGTGTGATCACACTACCCCCATTATCATATTTTACCCCTGCACTTGAGTGTCTGATTTATTTCCGTTTATGATCTATACTCATTGCAATAGTGTTGAACTTGTCAATCCACCAATGCCTTCCTTGGATTCGATACCCTTTGGAATACTCCTTTGGGGAAATGCTACAATGGTACTTCCGTGCGCTTGCGCACTCCTGTAACGTTAAGAATTACCAACCAGCATTTCTGGCACTGTTACCAGGATGGGTTCCAAACCTGTTCTTAGGTGATTGTGTTAAGAAATGTCAACAGTGGGATCATATCCCATCGTGCCCCCTTTTGTCGAATGACGATGGAGACCACACATCATCGCATTTCAGCATGTCGATACACAAGTAGGGTCTTGAACCTTGAGGCGGAGTGATCCATATAGAGCGACCTAAAACCGACAATGCCATACCCAGCACTCCACGGAAAGCCATCCGTTCAATTACCTTGCTCAGTATTTGGGAGGTCTGGAAGGAGAGGAATGACCGAGTCTTCAACCTCAAAGAGGCTCAGTACTGTCCACCATGCCAAAATCAAGTGTTCAGCTTGGATCACAGTGGAAGCAAAGGACCTTGCGGTCCTCTTAGCAAGATCTTGCTCACTTGAGTTTGAAAGGACCTTGATGTCGCCTAGAGGGGGGTGAATAGGCGAGTCGACCAAATAAAACTTTTCCACCCGAAATTGAACTCCCTGGCACAGGTGGTCAGACTGCCTTCACAGGGCAGTTAGACCGCCCATGCTGCTCTGTGCTGGGGAGGGTGGTTAAATTGCCTCCTAGATGCGGTTAGACCGCCTCCACGCAGAGAAGCTGCAAAAGTGAAGCTCAAGCTTCTCTTGACTTCTAGCAAGAACTAAAGTTCTTGAGTGGCTTCTGTAGATGCTCAGAGGCAGGGTTATGATCCCTGCACACAAAGACATGCACACCCAAGTAAATCGAAGCGGAAGCAAAGTAAATATGCTAGATATCAACTAGTGAGGCAAACCACAAAGGAGACACGATGATTTGTTTCCTGGAGTTCACTCCCACTAAGGAAGGCTACATCTCCATTGATGAGCTTGATCAAGAGACGAGTCTTCAACTCTCTCTGAATAAGGAGGGTCTCTTTCAACCACTTTTCTCAGTTCGACTAAGGTGATCTTTTCCACGAAGAGGCAAGATCACAACCCTCACTAATTTGCTGGTGCTCACCACAACTTGGGAGCTAGCCGGTGATGCCTAGCCATCTAGGAGGCAAACCTCCAAGAGTAACAAATGCTTCAAAGGCTTGTAGACGCGAATCACAAGTGCTCAAGCTATCTGATGCTCTTGTTAGATGACAAATTCTCACACAAGATCACTCTCTCAACCCAACACAAGGATGGAGCTTGAATATCACAAATCTCACAATGAGATGGTTGGGGAGAGTTTCTTTGGCTTTGACTTAGCAAAAACAACACGGGGAGCATACCAACAACCCTAGAATCAGCAGCCCCAACCCGTGGAGCTCGTGGGGTACTTATACCCCTCTTCAAGAGAAACTAGCCATTAGAACCGGGCACAACACGGTTAGGCCGCCTGCACGGTTAGACCGTCCTGGGCAGTTGTTGACATTTATTAACATCACTACTAATGACACCTTGTTAGAGCGAGCGTCAAGAACGGCTAGTGGTAATCCTAATGATCAGGAACAAATCTGCAAGCGCACGGATATACCATTGTAGCATTTCCCCAGGGAAGAGAGTATTCCACGGATATCGAATCCGTGGAAGGCAATGGCGGATATCAAGACTTATGCTATTGCATTGAATATAAACCATGAGACAGGGGAAGAAACATCTCAAGTGCAGGGGTAAGATAAATGATATGGATAAGCGTAGTGTGACACACACATTGATTCATCTCCTACCACTACAAGGAATGTGCCGACTAGTGACGCAAAAAAGGGCGATTCTCGTCATAAACCGCGATTAATGACGCCGGTGTTACGAAAACCCTCCATCATTAATCGAGCGTCACAAACCACGATTAATGATGAGACCTTATTTCGCGGCGTCATGAGTTTAATGACGCATATAAAATCGTCCTTACAAAACGTCATAACTTCGTTCTTGCATGTTTGCCACGATGGACATAGTCTGATGTGGCATCCGATGTGGCATACCAATTGTGACGAACCGTTTGCGTCATAAAACGAATTTGGCCTGTTTAAAGCTGGGTTGAGCCCAACACTATTATTGTCGGCCGGCATTGTGCAGATAGCCGGCCCATTTGTTATTTCTTCGACCACAATTTTGATTAGGTTGGGCCCATTTTTGTTGGGTCGAGTCCTACAATTGCGCAAATTGTTTGCAGCCTTATATGTCACGTTAATTTCAATGAAATTGACTTTTGGCCCAATAAATAGTGGGCTAAGCCTACTGAAGGCCAACAGAAAATTAACTAATCGTGCATCAATATTAATTGATTTCATTTCAACTCTGATATTTTTTTAGAATAATTCCGATCAGGTTAGAAAAATAGTAATCAACACATATTTCTTTATACAATAAAACAAACTATTGTTTACTGTCAAGTAAGACCATATTGTTCATCACATATCACAAACTATTACAAGATAACAGTCTCACAAGGAACGTAGATTAACAAAGCTAAATCTAGGCCATAATCACAAGAGATATTGCAGATTTGATCTAAGTATCTTAACCTCTTCATCTTTTGCTGCTAAGCAGTAGACGAAGGAGGTCTTCACTGTCTTCGGTAAGCTTCTGCAACCTCTTAATCTCAACCGACTGCATTTTCAGAGTTGATTCTGATTCTTCGGTCTTCTTCTTCAAGCTACATAACTCTTTCTGGTGAGCAACAAACCGTTGTCGAAGTTGTACCTTGTCCTGATTGGGAGCGTCAACTCGCTCTTCATCAACACTAGTACATAAGGGTTCGGTACCCGTTCTTGAGTACTCCTTTGTTTTAATTTGTTCGGGAAGAAGCATCATTGACTTGATAGCTTCCATCTAGCAACAGTGGATCCCAAGTCAGATTAGGATCTTGCAATTGATTCGAACTAAGGAAACAAAGAAGGTGTTAAGTTTGTTACCTTAGAGCAGGTCTGAACAGGAGCGGCTACAGATGTTGACCCTTTGGCTCGCTGAAACAAGTACAAGAACAACAGGTAAGGGTTGAGATCATTCGCAATCGGAAACAAAGAAGGTGTTAATTAAGTTTATTACCTTGGAGCAGGTCTGAATAGGAGCGACTACAGATGTTGACCCTTTGGCCCGCTGAAACAAGTGCACGAACAAGAGATAAGGGTTGAGGTCATTGGCAATCGGAAGCAATTTCATCTATTAAGTTCAATGCGGTACATGAACGATAACACCCAATCCATAATCACCCAAGCATGCAACAAAAATATGGAAAGCCACCGAGTATGGGTGATAGAGGGGGGTACCCGATCTTTCGGTGAGTGGAGATAAATTCGATTTGGTGGTTGTCGACCCTCACGATCCGACTACGACGAGCGAGCTCAAAGCGCCAATGCAATCGTTGAACCAACTCCCGATGGTTACCAACCTTGCCGGTGCAAAGTCAGCCTGATCACGAAGATCGTTTCCTGCACGTAATCGAAGAACGAACAAGAAAAAGAGGCGAGCAATCTTACTATCACTCGAAGGTGGAGTCTGCAATACACGAAGGTAGCGCTATGCGGCTGTTCGGTTGTAGCTAAAGTTAACTTGTAAAACAAACTCGAGTTGTAAACGATACATGACTCCGACTAATAAAGGGAAAAGGGGCGCAGCCCCTAGGGGAGGTGCGGCCAGCAAAGGGGGCGCTGCCCCTAGCGTCGTGGGTGCGGTGGTGCAACCCTAGGCGCCCTCTTGGGCCAGTCCTAGGCGCCCACGCACAAGGCCTCCTGTTGGGCCAGCCTTCAGTCTTCTGGGCCTTAATTCTTCAGCATCATGACGAAGTTGAACTCTCTTGCACGGGCCCGAGTAATTAGCCCAGAAGGTGGCGCTGAAGAAGGTGCTGCCGGTGCTAGAGTAGGAGAAGGTGCTGCTGGTGTAGATGTACTCGTGGTGTCCTCATCATCCTCCCCTTCTTGAACTGAAGTCGTCCTCGACGGCAACTCCTCATCCTCACCCAGATATGGCTTCAAATCTGCAACATTAAAACTAGTGGAAACACCAAACTCCGCAGGCAGGTCAATGATAGAAGCATTATCATTAATCTCAGTTAGCACTTTAAAAGGACCAGCTGCACGAGGCATTAATTTAGAACGGCGCAAAGTAGGAAAACGATCCTTTCTCAAATGCAACCAAACCATATCACCAGGTTCAAAAGTAACATGTTTTCTACCTTTACTACCAGCAACCTGATATTTAGCATTAGCAGCAGCAATGTTTTGGTGAGTTTGTTCATGCAGGTTAACCATTTGTTCAACATGTGCAACATCATCTAAGTGTGGGGCGTCTTCAGCATCAATCGAAAACAAATCAATAGGCACCCGAGGGATGTAACCATACACAATCTGAAAAGGGCACATCTTTGTAGAGGAATGCGTTGCATGATTATAAGCAAACTCAACATGAGGCAAGCAATCCTCCCAACATTTCAAATTTTTATCTAAAACAGCCCTAAGCATGGTGGACAAAGTTCGATTAACCACCTCAATTTGTCCATCAGTCTGAGGGTGACAAGTTGTGCTAAACATCAATTTAGTTCCCAATTTATTCCACAGAGATCTCCAAAAATGACTGAGAAACTTAGCATCACGATCAGAGACTATTGTATTTGGAATACCATGTAAACGAATAATCTCTCTAAAGAATAATTCAACAACATTGCTAGCATCATCAGTCTTATGACAAGGTATGAAATGAGCCATTTTGGAGAATCGATCAACAACCACAAAAATGCTATCCCTCCCCTTCTTAGTTCTAGGCAATCCCAAAACAAAGTCCATAGAAATATCAATCCAAGGGGATGTAGGAACATGCAAAGACATATACAAACCATGGTTGTTCAACCGTGACTTAGCTTTCTGACAAGTAGTGCAGCGTGCAACTAGGCGCTCAACTTCAGCACGCATCCGGGGCCAAAAGAAGTGGGCAGCCAGCACCTCATGCGTCTTGTAGATGCCAAAGTGTCCCATGAGACCGCCTCCATGCGCTTCCTGTAACAGCAAAAGACGAACTGAGCTAGCTGGAATACACAGCTTGTTAGCGCGAAACAGGAACCCATCCTGTATGTGAAATTTGCCCCATAGTTTTCCATTAATACAATGGGCAAAAGCATCTTTAAAATCAGAATTGTCTACATATTGATCTTTCACAGTTTGCAAGCTAAAGATTTTAAAATCTAACTGTGACAGCATGGTATAGCGATGAGACAAAGCATCAGCAATAACATTGTCCTTCCTGTTCTTGTGTTTAATTATGTAAGGAAAGGACTCAATGAATTCTACCCATTTAGCATGATGACAGTTCAGATTTGTTTGGGTACGAATGTGTTTCAAAGCCTCATGATCAGAATGAATTATGAACTCGCGATGTCAAAGATAGTGCTGCCATGTATGCAAAGTGCGCACTAAAGCGTAAAGCTCCTTATCATAAGTAGAATATTTCAGACTAGCATCGCTTAATTTTTCACTAAAATAAGCAACAGGTTTTCCTTCTTGTAACAAAACAGCACCTAGCCCAATACCGCTAGCATCGCATTCAAACTCAAATACTTTATTAAAATCAAGCAATTGCAAAAGGGGAGCATGGGTCAACTTATCTTTCAAAGTGCGGAACGCTACCTCCTGCGAATCACTCCAAGCGAATGGCACATCTTTCTTCGTAAGCTCATGTAGAGGCGCAGCAATGGAGCTAAAATCATGAACAAACCTGCGGTAGAAACCTGCAAGTCCAAGAAAGCTCCGAATCTGTGTGACTGTCGTCGGTCTAGGCCACTCCTGAATGGCGTCGATCTTGCTCCTATCCACCTCAATGCCCTGTGGAGTAACAACATAGCCAAGAAACGAGACATGTTGTGTGCAAAAGATGCATTTATCCATGTTACCAAACAAGTTAGCAGCACGCAACGTATCAAAAACAACACGTAAATGTTCTAAATGTGCTTCCATGGACTTACTGTAAATCAGAATATCATCAAAATAGACAACAACGAACAATCCAATGAAAGGCCTTAAAACTTCATTCATTAAGCGCATAAAGGTGCTGGGAGCATTAGTCAAACCAAACGGCATAACCAACCATTCATATAAGCCAAATTTCATTTTAAAAGCCGTTTTCTATTCATCACCTAGTTTCATTCTAATCTGATGGTAACCACTATGCAAATCAATTTTGTGAAAATAATGGCACCACTAAGCTCATCTAGCATATCATCAAGTCGTGGTATGGGATATCGATAACGAATGGTGATGTTATTAATAGCACAACAATCTACACACATACTCCAGGATCCATCTTTCTTTGGAACAAGTAACACAGGAACTGAGCAAGGGCTGAGAGACTCACGAATGTAACCCTTGTCAAGCAATGCATGTACCTGGCGCTGGATCTCCTTTGTCTCATCCAGATTTGTACGGTACGGGGCGCGATTCGAAAGTTTTGCGCCTGGAATGAGGTCGATCTGGTGCTCAATGCCACGGAGTGGTGGGAGACCCGGTGGCAAGTCTTTGGGAAAGACATTAGCGTACTCCCGCAAAAGGTTAGCAACCACAGGGGGAACATCCAAAGACGGTGCATCATCAAGTGAAACGAGCAGACTAGAGCATACTAGTGCGTAGCAAGGCAATTGAGCATCACATAAATCATCAAAATCAGCACGTGTAGCAAGTAGAACAGGAGCATGCAACTTGATTTCAGAATTAACCGACGGTGATGGTTCAAGTTTCTTAGCAGTTTTAGCAGCTCTAGCAACATCATCTTTAACAATTTGTTCAGGTGTCATAGGATGTATAATTATTTTTTGTCCCTTAAACATGAAAGAATAATGATTCGAACGACCATGATGCAAGCTATCAGTATCATATTGCCAAGGTCGACCAAGTAACAAGCAAGGAACATGCTTCCATGGGAACAACATCACAATCAGCAAAATCAGAATAAGCACCCATGGAGAAATGAACACACACTGTTTGTGTTATTCTAATTTTCCCACCATCATTAAGCCATTGAATGTGATATGGATGCGAATGCTTACGAGTGGGTAAGGATAGTTTCTCAACTAGCGTGGTACTCGCCAAATTGTTGCAGCTGCCGCTGTCGATGATGATGCGAATCGACCATTCCTTCACAACGCCCTTTGTGTGGAAAAGGGTGTGTCGCTGATTCTTCTCCGGTGGGGTGACCTGTGTACTGAGAACACGCTGCACAACAAGAGTTTCATACCTATCGGCGTCATCCGGGTTGACATGTACATCCGTCTTTGCTGCATGGTTAGTGGCTAGCATGGTATGTTGAATATCCTCAGAATCACTAGCAGAAGAGTACTCACCATCGTCACGAATGAGCAAAGTGTGCATGTTCGGGCAGTCCCGAGCCACGTGGCCATGTCCGCTGCAACGAAAACACGTGATATCCCGCGTACGACCTGTGGTGGGGGTCGCGCCTGTGGATGGAGCGGCGCCTGCAGGTTTGGCCGCCCTATCACGGGATGTAGGCGTGGCCGCAGATGGTGCAGGAGAAGCGACCGCGGGGCTGGATGTCGAGCTACGACCTGTAAAAGGGTTAGAAAAAGTCTTCGAGCGGCGTCCCTGCACTTCACGTTTAGCTTTGCAAGCATATTCAAATAATTGAGTCATATCATGACATTCCTTATAATCAAGTATGTCCTGGATTTCGCGGTTTAAGCCACCACGAAAACGTGCCATAACATTGTCGTTGGTCTCCAATATCCCACAACGAATCATACCTTTTTGTAACTCTTGGTAATAGTCCTCAACAGATTGAGAACCTTGCTGAAAACACTGCATCTTATTAAGCAAATCACGAGCATACACTAGTAGAAATGTTAATATCTAAGACGATTTGGTAGTGACGTTCCGTTTATTCGTCATGGAAGTGGTCTCTACCGTGACGAATTTTGTAACTTGGTCACAGATAATGAGTGACAGTGTCAAGCCACTCAAAATAATGACGAAACTCACAGGATGGTCACCGAACAACGAACCTGTTTCATCACAGATGAATCATTCCAGTTCTGCCCGTGAGGAACCAATGACAAAAGCAAACTAGCGTCATAGAACAACAACGTTATCGTCACAAAACAACTTGAAAAGAAAACAAGGATCTGGTCCCACATGCAACCTCGCGTAATTGTGGGTCCGGGTCCCACCAACGCATGGCCCCACCAGCACTTGGTCCCACATGTGGGACCCATCAGCGCATGGTCCCACATGTGGGCCCCACCATCGCATGGCCCCACCAGCGTATGGTCCCACGTGGGCCCCACCAGCGCATGGTCCCACATGTGGGTGACCACAAGTGGACCAAAATTTACAAAAAAATGTTGTGAAACCCAGGGTTCGAACCTGGGTCGTTAGCACTCCAACCAACTACCCCAAACCACTACACCACAAATAGTTATATGTTTTTGCTTTAAAGTTATACATATTAGCCTCTTTCTAGAGGACACATTGACCCACGTAGACTCGGTCCAGTAGCGCGGCGGCCCACGTCGGCGCGGCCTAGTAGCGTGGCGGCCCACATCGGGTGGCCCAGTAGTTATGTGTTTTTGCTTTAATCAACACGAAAAAAAGGAGTGGCCGGGGGGATTTGAACCCTGGTCTGCTCGGTGGGAAGGGAGGGACTTACCACTGAGCTATAACATGAATTGTGTCCTTTTGGTGTATGTCGTTCCTTTTATCAACATTTTAATGGAAGACCACCCACATTTAAATTTGCAAAACAAAAAAAAGGTGCGCCCATGGGATTCAAACCTTGGTCTCCTCAGTGGGAAGAGAGAGACTTACCACTAAGCTGTAACATGGGTTGTGTCCTTTTGGTGTATGTGGTCCTTTTATAATAGTGTTTACCGAGTGATGGAGCTTCGCCGGGACCACGTGGCAGCACGGGGTTGGTCGAGTTGCTTCGCCGGGACCACGTGGCGCACGCTGAACTCGTTTTCTCCCTCGTTTTTCTTTTTAATCTACAATTAAAAATTTGAAACTAGTGTTTCTCAGTCATAGTAACTCCAAATTTATTGATTCTTTTTTCTGATTTTTTGTAAAATCATGATCTTTCATGTAATATCGTTCGTTTGCATATTAGTTACTATTTCATTTACCTTTTTTATACAACTTCTTTTCTTGTAGTGAAAGAGAATAAATAAAAGATATTTTGGCATAACAAATGCTAACATAACTTCATATTTTCTAATGTTATGATAAACATAAGGTTGTAATACCAAGTTTGAGATGCATACGACTTTGAAAATGTAAATCACCACTCAAATCTCAAAGTTTGTATTGAGTTATTAGAAACTATGTCAGAGATGTATCCATTTGTGAGCAGTGTATGTTGTCACTTCCTTGAAACCACTTAAATTTTTTATGGCAAGATTGTGAAGCAAAAACATGTTGTTATGCCAATTTGTAGAATTTTTTGACAAAATTCAAATATTATTGTGATTATTATGTTGTACTTTTGACATAAAAGTTTGAATGTTCCTTAGAACTCAAATTGTATTTCTCATCAATCTCCAAAATATGGTCTAGAATAGAACATAGAAGGCTAAATATGATTTTTGTGAATTTTTTCCAGTCTTATTGGAGGTACACATAGGTCAACTTGGAATTACTTTCGGTAAGCACGTAGAAATTCAATTAAATGATAGAAAAAAGCAAATATGTTCGAAAAATCTTGAAACTTCCAGAAGACAACTTAAATGCGTTCTTTTACATGTGAAAAATGTGTTTGGGGTATATAAGATAATTATTTTTATAGTTACTTCATAAAGGTGTCTTAATTAGGTATTTAAAAATAGAAAATCAACTTTTTTGCACAACAAGTGGTAGTGTAACTTCATATTTTATCATACTAAGACCAAAATAAGGTTGTGACCAAATTTGAGCTGCATACGACTTCAACAATGTTATGAGGTGTTCAAACTTCAGAGCTTTGAGTATAGTTGTAAGAAACTATGTGAGAGATATTCCTATTTGTGAACATCTATAATCTCACTTTATTAAAACCATCTGGATTTTTTACAGCAGGATTATATGCTTAAAATATGATTCTATGTAAATTTGTAAAATGTTTTGAACAAATTTAAATATCATTTAGTTATCTTATTATAATTTGAAGATTAATGTTAAATTATCTCTTACAAACAATTGAATTCCCTCTTAAGTCAATATTATTTTTATGTGTTACTTTACATAATATTCGTTTACATATAAAAATGAGTTTGTGTCTATTAAATAATAACTTTTATTTGTTACTTTACAACAGTGCAATAAAATGAAATGAAAAAGAAAAAAAAAGAAAAAGAAAAATGTTAAGCTTCAACACAGAACTAAGTCCGTTTCAGCCCAACTGGACCAGCTATTTTTGACCATCGATCGTCAATCCGATGACTGAAATCGTGCTCGCTTCGTATAAAAAAATCCCGAACCCTAGATGGATCGATCCCTCCCCTCAGCCTCCACCCGTCGCCCCCGCCGCCCGCTCCCTCCTCAGATCGATCCCTCCCCTCAGCCTCCTCCCGTCGCCCGCTCAAAGACCAATCGAGCCCCGCCTCACCGCCTCCCGCTACGGCCGCTACCTCACCGCCTCCAACGAGCCCTTCCTCCTCGGCATGACGGGGCGGAAGGTGCTGCAGACGAGCCCCGCCACGACGCGCCCGGACTCGTCGGTCGAGTGGGAGCCCGTGCGGGACGGCTTCCAGACCCGCCTCAAGACTCGGTACGGCCACTTCCTCCGCGCCAACGGGGGCCTCCCGCCGTGGCGGAACTCCGTCACCCACGACGTGCCGCACCGCACCGCCATGCAGGACTGGGTGCTCTGGGACGTCGAGGTCGTCCAGGTGCTCACGCCGACGGGGCCAGAGCGCACCGAGTCCGCGTCCGTCAAGATGTCGGACTCGCCGCCCGTGCTGGAGATCAGGGACCCCCCGCCGCCGCCGCGGCACCGCCCGTCAAAGTCGTACGCCGCGCCCCCGCCGCCGCCGCTGCCGCTGGAGCCCGAGGCGGTGGAGGTGCCGCGGCCGGGGCCAAGGCTCTCCAAGCTCGAGGTCAGTGGCCAAATTGCTTTCGTGCGTTTATAAAATTGCAAGTGCTTCCGCCTGACGGCGTGTACCTAGCATTGTTTGTGATGGCGTCTTGACAAAGGCATTGACTCCGGAGGTATCGCTCCGCTGTGCTTACCGCTTACTTGGTCTAGTTTTTAGGCTGACTGAAAATTGCACTGGGGATTGGCTGACTGAAAATTGAAATGCATTGGGGATTTTCAGAAACTTTATAGTTCTGGTGATTTTGATCGAAATGCTAATCGTGCTGAGTGAGAATGCTCTTCTCACAAGACACGGCGAGTCCCTATGAATCTATGGGTCTCACACTGCCGATCTGGATCTGTTTTCTTTATCCAAGTGACAATGGTGTAAAAATCGTTTCTCATTTGAAAATTTTGCCTTCATCTTTGCAGGATTGAACTAGCTCTATATCTTCCATAGGCTAGATTCTTAAGTTCCTCCAAACTGTTGTTGAGACTGCAGGCGGTGTCCATCGGTGTTTTTTTGAAATATAGGATAAAAATCCAGCCTCCACATTCCCAGAAGAATGCTTACAGCCAAATAAGCGGTGTCCATCGTGGAATCCATTCTTGTGCATCTTGAACAGTTTACCCGACCTGTTTGTTGTGAATCACAATGGCAAAACTACCTGCATCATATAGTCCCTGGACCATGGCAGTGCTTAGCTACTTGTTGAATTGGTTTCGTTAGTTTCCTTGTGTTGTCAAACCATCATATGCAAATTCACTTTTGAACTGCACAACTGACTTGGTCCTGTACAACTGACTTGGTCCTGTACAACTGACTTGGACTGCAATGGTTCTGGTGATTCAAATTTCCTGGATCTTGACTGGCTTTCAGCTTCAGACACCGAAAGGTTCATACTGTGCTTCCCTCTTTGGACTATCTTGTATCTTTAGTGCATCAGTTCTCCTCTTTGGACTAAATAGTAATGCAATTGCCCGCAGACACGAATACACAGCGGATTCACTGGTTACCTATCGTGCCACAGGCAGGATTGAAATGACTAGAAGACTGCATACACTAGAGCATATTCACTGCAAGCTGTGAAAGCCAAGTAGTCCCCATGTCAACCAGAGTCAAGCCTTTTCCCTGGTCCATCCCAGAGTCTGACATCACATATTTATAATTGAGATGTAGGTGAATGTTTCTAACCTCATTTTCTTGTTTTGTGCATTATGCTTAAACAGATCAAAAGCCATAAGCACTCCTGACGTGAATATTTCAACTGATAATGCTGTTGGTGATGTAAGCTCTGGGACAATGGTTAGTGCAACAACAACTTTACTTTTTTTTCTACCACCTCATTTCGTGCCCATTGTCTTGTGTGTGCTTTAATCATGGTTCACAAAACTTTTTTTTTACATAACTTTGTGGACGCAAAGTAAAAGATATAAATAAAGAAGTGCTTACATTACCTTAGTTCAGATAATTGTGTTTGGTTATTTTTTTTATGGCTGGTGTCTGTCAATTGCAAGTTTTGATTTAGCTAACCACCCCTGATGTATTTGTCTGTCATTATTTTGCGTATGTGCCTGTCAATTGCAAGTTTTGGAAATTATCTCTTTATTTCCAACCTATTTCAAATTGACTAAACACTGAATAAAGCTTACATATATATGATTCGATCGGTTTCTCCATTATTTCCTGCCTATCCTGCTTGTGTGCTGCGTGGTGACATGTCTAGACACCCACCCATGGATCCACTGGCCAGTATGTTGATGGTACTGCAGGAACTGGAACTTAAAAGGATAAGGGACCAAGAGGAGATGAGGTAGCATGCTGAGTTCGAGGTAAAATTGGAGCTTCTATCATGGTGGCTTCTGATGCTAGATGAAAACATGGATGTGCCATGATAACTATATGTTGTGCATGTTTGTGATGGTGAATGTGCAATTGTGGATCTGTTGTGAGCATGTATGTGATCTGGGTTTGTAATTTGCTGAAATTATGTGTATCATGGGTTGTAACGTGTTTTGTAATAAGTGGGTTTAAATTTTGTAAATTCTGGTGGGCTGAATTTTTGGTATTGCTGAATGAGTGGAATAAAAAAGTGAATCAGTGAAATAATCGGCACAATTTTGAATTGTGTATGTGGTGATGACGTCATCATTGCCACATCAGCTGTCACGTCATCGTCCACGTAGGTAGCTATGTCATCCTCCACGTAGGCAGCCCCGTCATCGTCCATGTAGGCACACACGTCATCGTCCACGTAGGTTGCCACGTCATCGTCCACGTAGGTCGCCAGCGTGGCACCGAGCCAGTGGCTAGCGTGGCAATGAGCAACGTCAGCAGCCAGCGTGGCACCGAGCCACGTCAGCTGCCAATATGCACGGCGCCACGTGACAGTCATTTCCATGACGAAATCAGTGACGATAGTCCTTAGTCATAGAAGACAAGCGGTTACGTGACGAAAAACGTACTCGTCACGGAAAATGAGCAGTTCTGTGACGAAATTGATCGATTCGTCACGGTGCGTCAAATGTGACGTGTGTTCTATGACGATTTTAGAATCGTGATAAGTTCGTCACAGAAGGTTTTCGATGACGAATTTGGCCTGTTCCGTGACGAAAGTGTTTTGTCATAGATATTAACATTTCCACTAGTGATAATACGAAGGCACAAATCTATGACGCATAGCAGTTTTTAATTGATCCCAAGTGGTCGGAATGGCAGTGGGATGTTTAATTTTATACTCACGCCACCAAATTAAAGCAAAATCATTAAATTCACTAATAGCAGCTTTAACTTGAGAATTTGCAGCAATATCATGGCATGAAAACTTTTGTTCAACCTCTAACTCCCAATCAAGATATGCAGCAGGATCATATTTACCATTAAAAGGTGGGATTTTAAATTTAATCTTAGAAAAAGAGTCATTACCAGGGTGGCGTGGTACACGACGGGCACGACCGTGGCTGTCACCGGCGTCTTGCTTCGAATCACCGCCATAGTCCTTCTGCAAATCAGTGATCATTGTGTGCATGGCATCAAGTCGGGCCACGAGAGCGTCGAGTGTGGTCTTGGTGGCCATCTGGGCGAGGTCGAGCTGATCGAAACGGTCGGTCGACGTAGTGATCATTGAATCCAGCCGTTCATGTATCGTCCGAATGTCCGCGGCAAGTCCTTCAACTTGTAGCTGCACGCCTTGCAGCGGATCAGCCCCCGCGTTGCCGTCCTCTGCCATGGTTAGCGCAAACACAAAAACAAAACCGACGACAAAAATAGGGGTGTAACGGCTCACAAAAGCGCTCAAACTAGTGCTGTTATCAAATCCTTATCCGTTCTTACCACGCACACAGGGGCGACCTGCAACCAACCGGTGGAACTCGCGAAAGATTGGAAGAGCGATTGCCTGGAGAAACAAAATCTGCTCGTCGTAGAAATATGTGGAGTTCTGGGTAGGCTGCACTCAAATAAAGGATTAGCACACTCAAACAATAATGCAAAGTTGAATTATAGTACTAAACACGAAACAAAAGCTGCTGGCAACAAGTGAAAACCTGCAAAGACAGCAAGGAAGGTGGAGAGGGTGCAGCAAATTGCTATTTTTTTGCTTCTGTTTTTTTTGCAGGAGTCCTCAAAACTGATAATATGAACACAGAGGATCTCTAACAGCAAATCACCACACACACTTTTTCTGAAAGTACAGGGGTATTTCGGTAAAAAAAAGATAGCACGGAATATGGCCAAACTCAGAATATGGCACAGAGAAAGAGAGATACGAGTATGCAAAGATAGCACAGCGTGGTGGAGGGGGAACTCGCGGCCAAGAGAGGGTAGGGCGCGGTGTGCCCTAGGGATCGCGAGCCAGGGGTAAGGGCGAGGCGGCAGGGGGAGGCCGGCGCATGGTGGGTTTCCACCGAACCGAAACCTTCTCCTGGTTGGACTTCTGTTGTTTTTTTTGTTTCTTTTTTCTTTCCTTTTTGTTTCTTTCCCTTTTTTTCTTTTCCTTTTTTTAACTTTCCAACCAGGGAGAGGCGATCGCGAGGGAAGCGCGCGGCTAGGGTTTTCGCATGGCGGCGGCAGGAAGATGGTGATGGCGGCTAGGGTTAGAGAGAAAATGAAAACAAAAAGGTAGAACACGAAGTAACCAGCAACAATTGAACGAGTAAGCACACAAATTCAACAAAGACACTTACTGAAAGAATGTGCAAGGCTAAACGGTTGCTGAGACAAGGATCTAACCTGAAAGTAAATTTTGGTTTGGTTTTTGTGGACTGTAGGAAATAAAAAACACTGGATAAACTTACCGATCAACCTGGAAAACTAATACCACTTGATAGAGGGGGGTGCCCGATCTTTCGGTGAGTGGAGATAAATTCGATTTGGTGGTTGTCGACCCTCACGATCCGACTACGATGAGCGAGCTCGAAGCGCCAATGCAATCGCTGAACCAACTCCCGATGGTTACCAACCTTGCCGGTGCAAAGTCAGCCTGATCACGAAGATCGTTTCTTGCACGCAATCGAAGAACGAACAAGAAAAAGAGGCGAGCAATCTTGCTATCACTCGAAGGTGGAGTCTGCAATACACGAAGGCAGCACTATACGGCTGTTCGGTTGTAGCTAAAGCTAACTTGTAAAACAAACTCGAGTTGTAAACGATACAAGACTCCGACTAATAAAGGGAAAAGGGGCGCAACCCCTAGGGGAGGTGCGGCCAGCAAAGGGGGCACCGCCCCTAGCGTCATGGGTGCGGGGGTGCAACCCTAGGCGCCCTCTTGGGCTAGTCCTAGGCACCCACGCATAAGGCCTCCTGTTGGGCCAGCCTTCAGTCTTCTGGGCCTTCATTCTTCAGCATCATGAAGAAGTTGAACTCTCTTGCACGGGCCCGAGTAATTGGCCCAGAAGGTGGCGCTGAAGAAGGTGTTGCCGGCACTGGAGTAGGAGAAGGTGCTACTGGTGTAGATGTACTCATGGTGTCCTCATCAATGGGTAAGCAGTATAATAATTTTATCCTTTAATTTCTACAAACCTCAAATAAGTCGACTTCGAACAATCTCTTGCAATAGGGAACAGAAGATCCACAATCACTCAAGCATGCAACAACAATATTCGAAGGAAAAGAGCATGGGGAAGAAGTATAATAATTTCATCTACAAATTTGTACAAACCTAAAAAAATTACTTCCAACAAACTCTTGCGATAGGGTAAAGTAGATCAACAATCACCCAAACATGAAAGAATATTATAGAATGCCAAAGAACATGGGGAAGCAATCTAATTGAATCGATCAATACAGGGAGGAGCCCGCAGACCTGACAAATAGGAAGGCAATAAGGAGCCGAATGCCGTCTTGATTTAGCAGCCCGAACATGCGCCTTGAACATGTTGTTCTTCTCAACTGTTGCAGATCTGTGGCCACCAGGGTGAGCCACAGGTTGGCCGACGGAGCAACGGTTTTGAACCATCTTGCAGCTTTAAGGAGGTTGCCGAGGAAGGTCACCACTCGTAGCAGAGGAAGGCCACCGCTCGTAGCAAAGGAAGCTGACCGCTCGTGGCAGAGGAAGGCGTCGTCAGTAGCTAGGTCGTCGTTGCTGCTTCCGCCGCAGATCTGTTGGCGTTTCTTAACGTCACCGCTACTGGCGCACTAGCATGATCGTGTAAGAAACTCCTGGGTACACTGACGAGTGCGAACAAATCCGCAAGCGCACAGATACATAGTTGTATCACTTCTCCCTAGAAGAATGAGCATTCCCAAGGGTATCGAATCCAAGGACGGTAGAGTAACCGGACGAAGGTCTAACCAAGGATACCTAGCTACTACTGAGATAGGTAGGAGTTGAGAAGTACTTTCTTGAGGAGCTTAACTCTCGAGATGGATCTGTCCGCTATTAGTCCTCCCCGCGGGGCGTCAACCCACCCTAGCTTTTTAGGGACAAGGAATGTTCTGACAACGAGGTCCTACTCGGTACACAGGCGCAGAGGGTTTCGAAGGGTCCAACAGGCTGTCACCACTACGGCCTACCTCTATCGTTACGCGAATGCACTTGTTATTCGTAGGATAACCAGAGTCCAGACACCACGTCTAGACTACCGATTACTACTATAGCACGGTTACGTCTGACGACCTGCTAACAACACTATAGCAACCCGTATAAATATGGGACTACGAACTAGAGAGAGAACGCCTCAGATCATACTAGTCATCAAGTTACGGAGCAACAAGAAAGGTTTGGATGCGAGCGAGATACAACAAACTTACTCAGCTAAACAGGATCAAAGCATGCAAACAGATACTTGAACTGAGGAACTAGCTCTAAAGGATCAAAGCCTTGTGTCACGAAGAACACAAGCCTCTAAACTATGAACGAGCCAAGAACACAAGAACATATAACTCATGCATGAAGTCCACTATAGTCTAAATAAGAAATGTCAAATACTCACTTTGATCTAAATGAAGAACAATGCATCCATGAGGACATCAACTCACTCCTCACTTCTACTCTATCTATCAACTAATCCTAGTCAAGATCTCTACTCAACCCCATTCTACCACATAGAGGTGAGAATCACCTCACATGGGCAGAATTAGAGAGAGGGAGAGAGAGCTACACAAGAGAGAAGTGGAGACTTGAGAGCTTGGAAGTGTGTTGGAAATGATGCCCCTCCCCTTCTATTTATAGGCAAGGGGGTGACTCGCTTCGAGGCTCAAACTGCTCCAAAACACCCCGGGATGCAGCCAAGGACCAATGGGGAGACAGCACGTGGAAGGCCGGGATCAACCGACCCTAGGTCGGTTCGGCCGATCCTAGGGTCGGTCAGCCCCCTCGGGAGGCCGCCTGGCTTGTGCTTTCTCAGGGTGGCTGCCATGTGGGCCTTGATGCTTATCCTCCGTGCATGCCAAGTTTCCTGGTGATTTGGTTAGCAAGTGGGCCCATGGATCCATGTGATGCTGACGTGGCAGCGTGTGATTCGTTGAAAGCTCTTCATATGGATTGGTGACATCATGGATCCAGGCGAATGAAAGGATCTTGTGATGCCTAGGGGGGTGAATAGGATCACTTTAAAAATCTGCAAAAACTGAGCAGCGGATCAGGGGTCGGATGACCCGGCAGTTTGAGCCAGAAGACCCGGAGGGGTCCGGGTCACCCTGTCAGTGGGGCCGGATCAACCAGCATGCAAAAATAGAGTACAATAAGCTAAACAGGCTTGAATTTGCAGAAAGTATATGAATCGAAACTTGTGTATAAGAACTAGTCACCACCTGCAACAAAGGATTTTACAAGTAACAACACAAATAAGTAGATCGATCCAAAACTAGCTTCTAGGGTTAGAAAAAGGAGATGAACTCAAACAAGCACAAGACAAGATATTTAATCCGAAGTTCACTTCCACCAAGGAAGCTACGTCTCCGTTGAGGTTCCCACAAAGGGAGGGCTATCACGAAGAGCCTCTTGCCTCACCCAATCCCCACAAGGGAAGATTGGTGCTCACTAAGAATCTCCACCAAGGAGAGGGTAATACAAAAGTTCCCGAGTGCTCCACACGGAGAGGGCACTCAACAGGCGATGTCTAACCGTCTAAAAGCAAGCTTCAAGAGTAACAAACGAGAATCAATCGATCTTGACCGCCACAAGTGCTTCTTGAGATGAACAAGTGAAGAGCTAGCTCAAGGGGCTCACAGTAGCACCTCAAAACTCTCTCACACCCAAACCCTAGGAGGATCCTTGCTTGGAATGGCTTGGAGAGGAGTTGAGAGAGAGGGAATGGAGCTCAAGAGGGTGTTTCTTCCGTGGGAGGCAGCAGCAAGAGGAAGAAGAAGTGAAGGGGTATAAATACCCCCTCCTTCGAAAAGAGCCGTTAGGGCTGCCTGGGGTTAGGTCGGGTCATCCGGCCACAAGTGGTCGGGTCACCCGGCAACCACCAAAGCCGTCCCGGGTCACCCGGACACTTGGGCCGGTTGACCCGGTAGACTAGTTACAGCTAGGTTATGGTTTTCAAAGGGGTTCTAGGGTTTTGGCTAGCCATTTTGTGTATAGATTTTCTCAAGATAAGCACTAGTAGCAAACTTCGATTAACCGATCACGTCCCTCTTTATAGTACGGTGTTTCCTAAACTCAAATTCAAAAGGTAAATTAAATTTAAATCGCCAATTGAGCTTCAACGCAAATATAAGAAATTGAGGTCCTTCCTTTCAACCAAGATCGTTTATCTCTTTTATTCCTGCACACATCTTAGATAAACCATCAAATACTCAAATTATAATTGTCATTATCACCAAAATAATTAGGGGCCTAGATGCACTTTCAATCTCCTCTGTTTTGGTGATTGATGACAACCATAATTTGAGCTCACAAGAGAGGAATAAAATTCAAGAATTGTATCCAATTATTTAGATAGGAACTCCCCCTAAATATGTGCTTCTTCAACTAGAATGGCCTCAAATGCCAATTACACATATTTATAGTAGGCTCCCCCTAAATCATTGCATACAACACATGGTGCAAAAGTGTGATGAGCAATAAGCCGCGATGCATATGACAAGATATATCACAACAATAAAGTGAGAAATAACAAGTCATCAACCGATACAAGCATCACACACAATAATTAAGGTTCTTACATCACACTAGCATAAATAGAGTACCATAAAAAGGTCTTACAAATAAAAGTTCTCACTTGGCACAACCATCCATCACACAATACTTAGTTCATTACATGTCCACTAGACTATTACATGAATAACGAGATAAAAGATACATAGGTATTTTTGAGGGGCTTCCATCCTTCCATCATTCAAATTTCACTCCCCCTTTGGCAACAAGCACCAAAAAAGGGAGTTACTCATCGTCATCATCCTCTTCCTTCTCACCATCATAATCTTCTTCTTCTTCTTCATCATCATCCGCCGGGACCCAAGAACCAAGGTCCTCCCATGGGTTAGGAATGGAAGGAGGATCAAAAACTCTAGGTTCATGTACCGGAGAGTGTGGGAGATTCAGCCTAGCTGCCATGTCCTTTTGGTTCTTCTCATGCCTATGGAGCTCTTGGGCCAGCCATTGCCTATCAGCTTCACACTCTCTAGTGTTTTGGCGATGCAAGTTAAAGCAAGCAAAAATCCCTTTGGCAATAAAATTCAACTTTCCCTTCTTGTTCCTAGGGACCCCTTGAGAGTGAGAAGCACCTTCCATTGGAAGGGGGCCAAACGAGCGCCTTGGAGGTTGAGCTTGAGAGGATGAGGCACCCGCATCACCGGGTCCCTCGATTGGATACATGCCCGAATAATCTCCCTTAGGGTTAATGCCAGTCTGATGCTTGCCAAGTTTGTAAGTCTGAATGAGCTTGCCTTTACTAGTTTGATACTTCTCATGAGGGGTGTCGGTTTGAAGATCAAGTTGGGTTGCATGCTTGACTAGGATAAAGATGTAGGGGGCATAATGACAACCACTTGAGGTAGTGTAGGAGCATGTGATGATCTCATTCCAAAGAAAATGACAAGCATTGAATTGAGGTTGACAGGGAGCCATTTGACACAACAAGTTTCTAGCTCTATGTGAAATGTTATCAGAATCACCACCTCTAGGAGTGAGAGTATACCTAAAGAGAAGATTGAGCATCTTGTAATAAGGTGTGAGACCACTAGTATGACCATATTTGATGTTGCCATAAGCTCTATCATACATGAAATTCATCTTGGTCACCTCTAACTCATCTCCACTATGAAGGCGCACAAGGTCATTGGTAAAGCAATTGGTAGTTGTAGCACCTCTAAGCTTAAAGAAAGTGGCAAACTCCCATAAGGAGACGGAGAATCTCTTACCCCTAAGAGTGAAATGCATAGTGTTGTTGTCATTGTCAACATAGAGAGTTGCATAAAATTGTGCCACCACTTCCTCTGACCATTCACAAGATAATCCCATGAGATAGGAGACTCCCATAAACCGGTAGCGATTATACACATCTTGCATAGCTTCTTGAAGAGGAGGTGGTAAAGCAAGCAAGAACTGCCAGTCAATCCACTTCATCTCTGTAGTGATGCGTCCCTTTGGTAAGATGGTGGACTCATACCAATCCGCTTGATGAGCAAGCCAAAACCGATCATCACCAAAGAAGGACCTTTGGAGCTACCTTGGATCTTGAAAGCGATGAGGTCTCATGTCGGCTCCACTTCTCATGTAGTTCACCAAGGGAGGATCACGCCTAGAACGCTCCGGAGGATGAACGGGAATTACCATGTTCACATAGCGGGAAATATCCATATCCGCATCATAGCGATCCCCGACATCACTTGTGCTTGCCCTCTTTGTCCTTGCACCAATGGAGGTAGTCTTCTTCTTAAGGACCGGGTTGCCTTCTTGTCCACGGCCACGACCTTGTGCACGAGTGGGAGGAGCTTGTTGCTTGGACCTCTTGGCATGAACATGAATACCATACTCCTCATCCGGGGCACGATATTCCTCTTCTTCACTTGATTCTTCAGATTGAATTTCCTTATCTCGAGTAACTCCTTTATCTCTACCCATCTGTAGAAGAGTAATAAATGATAGAAATTAAGATAGGTAAAAGATTTGAGAGAAACTAAGGAATTTGGGCCGTCCAGACCCCGGTCGGGTCATCCGGCCAGAGGGGCCGTGTGACCCGGCGGGTCGGGATGAACCCTAGAATCTTGAGTTCGACAGATTTAGACAACGAATCAAAGCAAGATCATAGGGGTGTGTTCTAGAGTCTAGATGGAAGCTTTTGACCGAAGGAAATCATCTAGAATGACCCACATTGAGAGATCGGAAATTCGGGGATTTGAAAGGATTTTACCGTTGGATTCCCGCGAATTTTCCGGATGATCCGGAGAGGAAGGAGAACTTGAAGAGGAGGGCAATCCAATGCCCCCAACCACGGACAAAGCCCGTGGAGGAGCACGAAAATCACCTAGGGGTGAAAAGAGGTGGCGGCGGCGGTTTGGAGTAGAAAAGAGTGGAGTTAGGGTTTTGACCCGCCGGCCGCGGGATTTTTATAGCACCAGCGCCAGGTCCGGATGATCCGGCCGGAAGTGGCCGGGTGACCCGGTGGTCACCAGAGCCACTCCGGGTGATCCGGTCAGCTCAAAAACAGCCCAAAAAGGTGGAGTTGAGAGATTTTGAGATTAGAGATATATAAAGATATAGCTAGTGGACATATAACAAACTTTTAACCATAAGTGACTAGCCCAATCAACAATTCATAACAATAGTCACTTAGGCTAAAGATTGATCCAAGGATCTCAAAAACCAAATTTTTGAAGAACTCACACGAAAGAAAGAAAATTAAACTTTTTCAACCTATCTAGGCAACAATCAACTATGTGCAACATGTCAAGCCAAGTTACGAGAATCCAAGATATTTAGCTCACTTCTCAAAGCACAAAACCTTTGCTCATCTAGAGGCTTAGTGAAGATATCGGCAAGTTACCTCACTGTGCTCACATGACGTAGAGCAATATCTCCCTTAGCCTCATGATCCCTTAAGAAATGATGTCGAATATCTATGTTCTTTGTTCTAGAGTGTTGCACCAGATTGTTTGCTAGCTTGATGGCACTCATTGTCACAGAAGAGTGGAATATTACTAAACACACAACAGTAATCACTTAACCTTTGCTTCATCCACAAGAGTTGTGCACAACACGCACTGGCCGCCACATACTCGGCTTCGGCTGTGGACAAAGCAACCAAATTTTGTTTCTTAGAACTCCATGACACCAAATACCTACCAAGAAATTGACAAGTCCCTGTTGTACTCTTTCGATCTACTTTGCAACCGGCATAGTCCGAATCAGAATAGCCAAGTAAATCAAAAGTGGAGCCCTTGGGATACCACAATCCAAAGTTAGGAGTGTACCAAATATCTGAAGATTCTCTTAACAGCCATTAGATGACACTCCTTAGGATTAGCTTGAAATCTTGCACACATGCACACACTAAGCATAACATCGGGCCTAGATGCACAAAGGTAAAGGAGGGAGCCAATCAAGGAGCGATATACCTTTTGGTCGACTGATTTCCCTTCTTCATTGAGATCAAGATGTCCATTTAATGCCATGGGAGTCTTGATGGGCTTGAAATCGGCCATGTCAAAGCTCTTGAGCATATCCTTCACATACTTGGTTTGACACAAGAAAGTCCCTTCCTTCAATTGCTTGATTTGAAACCCAAGGAAGAACTTCAACTCGCTCATCATAGACATCTCGAATCTCTTGGTCATGATCCTACTAAACTCTTCACAAAACTTGTCATTAGTAGACCCAAAGATAATGTCATCAACATAAATTTGACAAACAAAGATATATTTTCCACTTCTTTGAATGAAGAGAGTAGAATCGGCTTTGCCTATCTCAAAACTGTTCTTGAGAAGAAAATCCTTAAGGCATTCATACCATGCTCTAGGACCTTGCATGAGCCCATAGAGCGCCTTATGGAGCTTGTACACATGGTTGGGGAAGTTTGGATCTTCAAAGCCCGGTGGTTGATCAACATAAACTTCTTCTTGGAGAGGTCCATTCAATAATGCGTTTGAAAGGATCTAGAGGTCGACTAGAGGGGGGGGGGTGAATAGTCATTCCTTAAAAATTGCAACTTAAAACAAACTGTGAGGCTGAAGTCCGGAGTCTCCGGATATTTTTCCGGATACTCCGTGAAAATGTCCGGATTGTCCGGGCTTCAGAGGGAGAAACTAAATCAACAGAATTAAACTTGCTCAAATGTGAATCTATGAAAATAGGTTATGCGCTGAGATGAATAGAGCCTGTTTCACCACCCAGAACCTTCAGCAACTTTACCAAAACGTAGATCGGCAACAAACCCTAGAAATGAGCTCAAGAGGATAACAAGCAAACAACAAGAGCAACAATCACAAGGGGACACAAGATTTGTTACCGGAGTTCAACCTCACACCTTGAGGTCTACGTCTCCGTTGAGGAACCCACAAAGGGTGGACCTTTACACCTAGGTCACTTTCCTTCCTCGAGCGACCACAAAGATCGAGCTAGGGTTACTTACTCAATCACGGGGTAATACAAACTTCTTTGGGCAGCTACAATCCTTTGGATGCTCCAAGGCAACGCCTAGCCGACTAGGAGCTCAAAGCTCCAAGAGTAACAAACACGAGATTGCCAACCAAGCGAAGAACGAGGTTCTCTAGAGATGGGAAATCAGCACACTAGCACTCTCCAAGCTCTTGCTCTCAATCCCTCCTTTAATCCCCAACAAATCTCACCAAACCAAGGCCAAGGGGAGTAAAGAGGGGGAGTGAATGAGTTCTGAGTGTTGCAGGTCAAAATGGGAAAGAGAGAGGGAGTGGATAGGGTTGAGGGGGTATAATTACCTCCTCACCCAGAAAAAGAGCCGTTACAGCTCTAAGACTCGGAGTATCCGGACTTGGTCCGGAGACTCCGGGAAGTCTGGACTATTCAGGGTAAAACCCGGAGTATCCGGCCTTCCAGAGTTAGCACACTAAGGATGGCTCAGTGAACGTGCAGTGCAAGGTGTCTCTCATAGGATTTTGGTTAGTCATCTAGAGCACCTTTTCAACTCTTGGAAGATACAATTTGTGTCCCTCTTTATAGTACAACATTCCTAGGACTCAAATTCAAAATACAAAATAAATAAACCTCCAAGGAATCCTTCTTTTAGCATCACTTCCTTTTTGTATAGCAATGAAGCGCTTAGATGCCATCTTAGAATTTTAGTACCTGCTCATATACTCAATACATCATTAGTAGCTTAATGGTCCATCATTAAATCACCAAAACCCACTTAGGGGGGGCCAAGATACTCTTCAATCTCCCCCTTTTTGGTGATTGATGACAACACCTTTAAGCTTTTAAAAGAGAGATAAATAAATTCAGTAAAGAGCTTTGATCTATCTTGCAACACTCCCCCTTAATTTGTGCATATGGAGTTTGAATCTCAAAGGTGCTTTTAGTACCGAATTTTGCACAAGAGAGAAAAACAAGAGAGTGTATCAAGATGATCAACAATGGGGTGCTTGTGTTTGTGCGAACAAGATACATGTGATGCATATGACAGTTCATACACTCAATGAAGAGAAAAAGGGGCTGAGGTGTCAAATCTCGGAGAATCCGGACTTACCCCGGAGTGTCCGGAGAAAAATCCAGAGTATCCGTACTTTGAGTACTCAGCAGAAATCAATCATCACAAAATTTCAAACTATCATAAGCAGCCTTAGATAAATAAAATGCAGCCTAGATATCACTACGTGAAAAACAATCATTGGTAACAGGCGTGGATGGCCATTAGTAACGGGCAAAACGCCCGTTACCGATCAAGCGTTACAAATAAGCCAACAAAGGTAACGGGTCGATGCCCGTTACTGATGACACGTAATTGTAACGGGCGTCGAACAAAGACCGTTACCACAACTACTTACCGGTCACCTGAAATGGCTGTTTCTCCGGGCCCACCGGAGCCTTTGGTAATGGGTGCAGACACTGAGCCCGTTACTCATAACACGTATTAGTAGCAGGTGTCTAACAAAGACCATTACCGAAACTAGTTACCGGTCACCTGAAATGTCTGTTTCTCTGGGCCCACATGGACCTTTGGTAACGGGCACAGAAACCAAGCCCATTACATGAACTCAACATCGAAGACGCGGAAAATGACGCGTCTCCTCTGTCTTGACGAAAGGAGACGCGTCGTGTAAGTGCGCGTCTCCTCCGTCTTGACGTAAGGAGACGCGTCTCCTCAGTGCGCGTCTCCTCTATCTGGACGAAAGGAGACGCGTCTTGTCAGTGCGCGTCTCCTATGTCTCGACGAAAGGAGACGCCTGCTGTGAACCCGCGTCTCTCTCTGTCTCGACCAAAGGAGACGCATCTTGTCAGTACGCGTCTCCCTCTGTCTCGACCAAAGGAGACGCGTACTGTGTACGTGCGTCTCCTCTGTCTGGACTAAAGGAGACACCTACTGCGTACGTGGGTCTTCTCTAATCGACCAAAGGAGATGAGTACTGTGAACTTGCGTCTCCTCTGTCTCGACTAAAGGAGACGCGTTGTCTACTTTCACAAAAATTAGGTCCAGCATCCACATTCACAAAACTTCACAAACTGAATCGAAATCCACAAGATTCACATGCATAATCTGTCAAAATTCAGGCATTCAGTACCTCTTCTAACAAGCTAAGTAAGGTTCACAACAATATCATCACTGGCCATGAGGATTGGTATCTAATACAATGCGAGCCATCATAGCATCATTAATGTGAAATTTTCCTGAGGGTGTGATCACCTGGTCCATGAGGAATGAGGCAGTTCTTTCCCTAATGTGGAGCAGCGTGCCTTGGTGCAGCTGACAAGTAGGTATATGAAATGCCTGAATATAACAATGTCAGCAGTCAGCACACAGGTGGTTACCAAATATGTGCAGTGCTAATAAGCAAGAACTGTGCTCAGTTGCAGGTGTTACAATTGCAGATCCCAAGAAAGTACCTCAGGGTCCTTCAATTTATTTTTTACTGTAAGCATGTGATAGGCACAATAGAAGCCGCATACTCTGGATTTGTAAGGTTGTTGGTGGCACTACGATAAATATAAATAGACAAACAGTGGTGAGAAGAAATAAACTCAAGCTTTAGTACTAGCTTCCACAGGCAGGAAATACTAAGTAATACATACATCAAAAGCCTTCTCATGGTTCAAGGCGCAGCGGGGCAACTTGTTGTCATCGCAGTAACTATTCCAAGCACTACAACAAAACATGCAACAATGGTTTGGGCAGCATTAATAAACTCCACACAGTTTGTTGAGTAAGTTTGTAGGTTAAGAAAGAAAAAGAACTTACTCATCAATGGCAAGTACCAACTCGGAGAAATTAGCGCATAGGATCCTATATGAGTCAAGATACAAGACCGTCTTCTGCTTTGGAAAGATCGCCACTGCAATCCAGTGCTCCCTAGTGTTATAGCAGGAAATGATGACTCTCTTTTTAGCATATGACTGGTAGGCACGCTTCGTATAGGACACAAAAAAATCCCTGTTATTTTGTATATTTGACATGCTAAAGTATTCAGGATCAAGGAAGGCAACAGGTTCCTTCTTCTGCCGTACTTCTACAACCATATTCCTAATATTAAGAAAAAACAAAGTGTAAGGAGGCAAAATACATAGTAAAGATGAACTGAGGCAGAAAGCACATTTAGATAGAAAATGATTAGTGAGAAGCAGATTAAATTTTCAAGCAACTTACAGGATGAAACAGCGGATAAGTCCCATATCCAAAGCATCCAAGTTGAAGAGATCGTACAACTCGCTGATGATCACAGACAACAGCTCGTATTTTTCATCTTCTCTCACAGGCCACCAGCCGTGCTTGGGCCATATTATGCCCTGAATCAGAGACTCATCATTGTCCTTACAACGTCCCATGTACAAAATTGTGGAGATTAGTTACAGAAGGAGTAGTATCCGGATGCTTGAGTTCAGCAGCACTGAGCATTGCATTTCCAAATTTGTAGTTTGGGTTAATGAGTCATAGCAACATTGGCCACCTTCTTCTTGGCGTTTCTCTCAGATGGCTTTCTGGTAGGCTTCTTTTCCTCCTGCTTTGAGATGGCTGAAGAAGGTTTCTCAGATTGCTTTCTGGTAGACCTTTTATTTTTAGCGAGTTTCTTTTCCTGCTGCTTTGAGATGTCTGAAGAAGGTTTCTCAGGTGGTGTCTGACTAGCAGCTATTGCAGAGATATTGGGCCCAGATGTACCTGCAGCTTTCTTCGAACTGTCATCGACAGATTTCTCGGCATCAGCCAACACATGACTCTGGGCTCCTGCTTTGGCATCATTGTTTTGAGCACTTTCTTTGGGGGATGGAGGTTTTGTTCTTTCATGAGGAGGTGGGGATGTAATTTGCGTTTCTGGGTCTGGAGGAGGAGGAGGTGGGTTACCAGGTTGGGAATGAATCTGTTCTGTAATTTGTGTTTCTGGGTGTGGACAAGGAGAAGGAGGTGGGTTACCAGGTAGGGAATTTTGTTCTGTAATTTGCATTTCTAGGTTTGGGTTTTGTCCTGTAGTCTATGAACCAGAAGGAAACTGTACCATAGTGTGCGAACAAGATTTTGCAATTGGTGCTCCCTTGATGTGAATGTGACACCTCTTCCACTGTATCCTCTGGTGTAGAGGTTGTCCAAGTGTCGTCACCTCGTCATTAGGAGGGTGTTCCAGCGCGTGATCCCTAAAGACAGAATATACATGTAGCACTTCGACCACAGTACAGTCTTCATGAATCGGGACTGTGTGTAGCGTAGTCTGCTCTGGTTGAACCACACCAATTGCAGCTTCACATTCAACACCGTGAAATATGATCCATAGGCCACAGTCTGTGGGTTCAGTCAACATGCCTATAAGGTCTTCCTGTGTGGAGGAATCAATGTGCACTATCTCTGTTGACAACTCTGTAGCACCGTTGATCAAACCTACATTATCTGCGGACACACAGCTGCTCTTCAATCTGGCAGGTGAAGGGCTTGTGCGATTGGACACTGGTGCAAACACCACTTGGTACCCTCGTGCCATCATGTCAAGCATATCCTTCTCCATCTCAGCCTTGAGTTCTTGCTTGATTTCTTCCTTCATCTGTTGCTTATGAACTGATGAGTTAGTACTGGCCCTCTTCCTCTTCCTGTACATGGAAGCATGCTGAGGCCATGCAAACTTCCAGCCCTGGTAGCTGGAGACACCACGCACGCGACCTGGTTGTTCGGGGCGGCCCAAGCACTGACTTAGCACATCATTCTCCCTCAGCCATTAAGTCATTCCTGAAGATTCTGCATGTGCATTCTTTTCCATGATGTCTGCAGCCACACTTTCATTTGCTACTTTGTTGAACACTACCTCGGCAACATCGTCTTTCACCACTAGTTTACTCCTTGCTCGCATCCAATTCCTAGAACGATCATCAGTGATGGCATCATATGGGTTGGCGATCCCAATCGCAGCTAATTTCTTGTCCTCTTCCTCCCACAGTGGTAGTTTTCCACAATAACCAGCTGGACCCATGCTGTGCTCGTTTGTGTTCAGGCTTCGAAGTGACTTGAACTTGCCACTAAGAGATGAGGCTTCCTCGTTTTCCTGCTGTTTCACAAACTCTGTCCACTCTTCCGGCTTGATAAAGTCATGCTTTCCAAATGGCTCGAGTCCTTTTCTGACAAAATCTCACCTAAGCTGAAATCTAAATTGTCTCCATGCCTTGACTGCAATCTTCCACAAAAGCTTGAATGCCTGCTCTTTCATGTCTTCCTGGAACTCCAAGTGTTTCTGCATATAGGTTTAAAACAAGTACCACTTTTGTTCATTGCTTAGTTTTTTTATTTCTGGCAAATCCAAATGTATCTTTTGTCTAGCAATGAGCCCTGCAAGCGCCCTGAACCTGCACTTTTGTGTCAATGGTACTGACATCCCCCCTCTCTCAACCTCAGTGACTACCATTTTGTCTCTTGGCCACTTTGTCGCTGTCCTTGGCACTCTGGCTCGGCCCGTAGCCCCACCCACCTGCTCTTGTTCTTCACTAGCAGTGGCATATCCATCTTCTTCATTATATGCATCTTCTTCAAATTGCCCAGGTCGGCAGTCCTCGACAGAATTATCCTGTGAATTAATTGTCAAGGGATTATGAGAAAGGTCAGCTCAGTGTCCAAGAATAGCACAAAAAGCAGACCATACTGCTAGCTCTCCCATGAGACATGCTACAACGGGAGACAAGTAGAGCACATTTTTAGTTAACCATGCATAACAGCTAAGCATTTATCTAATGAACACCCACAGAACTGTGTACAAGACCATACAAATAAGGAAATAATTATAGTAACTAGTTTAGCCCACTATAATCTCATTGGTTCTATGGTAAACCATTAACATAAATGCAATATTCAGAAACCAAAAATTAGTTCAGGCAGTACGACCTTACCATTTCAAAGAGGAAGATGCTCGCTACGTCTGTTGCTGATGAGGTACTTATTCAACTTGGAGAGAATGTCCAAATGTACATACGGAACAAGAGCAAAACCAAATATAAGAGTGAGTCCAAAGACACAAATTCACACATCTATATGCTGTAGTTGCACAAATTTTAGCAAAAATTTTCAAAATGTAGTCTTAAATTTGAAGAACAAAGACACAAATTAGCAAGTACTAAGGTCCTATGAGTCATGGCGCCATCTAGAAATACTACCGAAGCTTAAAAATATCGTCAGAGAAGAAGGAACATAGTCGAGTTAGGGCAGATTAGCTGGGGCGGCTGCCCCAGCTGGCCCTAATGTGGCTACGCTACTGGTGAGCATAGTCAAGAATGTATCTTAATGATGTAGGAGGGATTTCTAGCATGCAGTTCACCTTGTCACTGTCGGAGCGGAGGGATCTCTAGTCGCCACGTCCTCGCGTCGACCTCGTGGCTGGATCCCTCCTCCTCCTAGTCGTCGTCGCTAGAAGGTGAGGGGTGGTGTGGCGCGCGTCTCAGCGAAGGTGTGTAGGGTGCGTCGCGTCGCGTGGGGGGAGGGGGGTGAGGGGAGGAAGGCGAGGGGGAGGAAGCGGCGGCGGCGCGAGGGGGAGAAAGACGACGGCGCGAGGGGAGAGTGAGGAGGCGACTGCGTGAGGGAGGCGTCTTTCCCTACTAACCCTAGCGTGAGTGGGCGTGTGTGGGCCTTAAAACTGAAAGGCCCAATATTATTAGGAAAACGCGTCAGGCCGGGGCTAGTTCTATTCGAATGAAGAACGGTTCGCTTCATTTTCCCCTTTTAATCTGCAATTAAAGATTTGAATCACGTATTTCTCTGTCATTCGTAATCCAAATTTGATGATATTTGTTTCTAATTTTTTCTAAAATAAACTTCTATTCATTTATGACATTGTTTCATATATAACTCCATTTCCTGGATGTTGTTTATACGCCTTTATCTTGTTTCTTACAAGTAACATAGAAATGATATTTGTTTTACACAACCATTACTAATGAAACTTTGTATTTCGTAATGTTAAGGTGAACACAAGGTTGTGTTAAAATTTCAAATGTATATGAGTTCGAACATGTTGTGAAGTATGGAAATCTTCAGTGTTGAAGTATAACATTCTAGGAAACTATGTGAGAGATGTACACATTTGTACACAAGTATGATCTTCCTTTTGAGAAACCATTTGAAATTTTTCTGACAAGTTTAGGGACCTAAATTATGTTGCCAAGTCAATTTGTATAATTTTTAGACCAACCTAAGACGTTATTAGAATTATTATATACCAACCATGAGATAAAAATTTGAATTTTGATAATTTTGGTTACACAAGTGTGCCTGTTGATATTTTATTCGAATACTAAATGACCAACTACGAATTGTTCATATTATTAATGAATTTTTAGGTGCTGTTTAATGGGCTCTAATATTTGAGAGAAGCAAGTTTCATTTCAAAAAAAATAGTGTCGGGCCGACGCGTCAGCGTCAGCAACCTATATAAAAAAGATAACCCTACCCGCCCAACAAAGAATACGTAGGTTCACCAACCCGCATCGCCAACAACTCTCCATTGTGCGAAATGTTATTATTTGGTCTATATTTGGTCCAACTTCAAAGAGTTTGACTCCTCGATAAAAACTGTTGCCCTGCTGGCCCCTTCATCTACCCGTGAAAAAACCACAACTGCATACACTTCTCATCGTCCTCATTCCTCGGCGCGTTCTCTCTCTGCGCGGGGGCACGAGATTAGGGACGAGAAGATGGTGGTTGCCATTTTCCTCGGAGATGCCTAGCAGGCTGCACCAGCCATCGCTGCTGGAGGACCTCCCTCAGGAGGACCACATTGAGATTGCGGCGCTCGTCAGTGCGACCTCGGAGCGGCCCTTGGTTGACCTCCGCAGCCTACGAGGTACCTGCTCAACCATGCGTCGCCTGTGCAGCCACCGCGACGTCGGCCGGCGTTTGTCGATAGAGGCGATAAGAGATGAGATTGCTTGGATGTGGGACCTCACCGCTTACACAGCCTTCCTTGCAATGCTGACCGATCTCGGCAATCTGGGGGCTTGCTTCTACTCCGGGATCAATGCTGTGTTCATGGAAAACAGGCAAAGCGATGATCTCTGGCGCGCCGCCGATGGTGGGCACGATGCGGCGGCCTATCTGTACGCCATCTTGCTATACAGGGACAATGGCGGTACATGAGGCGGGTCGTGGGCGGCGGCGGGACGACGACACGGGTGAGCAACGAGGGCTGTGTGCCTTTGCGCAAGAAGGCCACAAAAGCTATTTGGAGGACGACGTGGCGCATTTGGTGAGACCCGCTGCCGCCGCCGGCATAGGTACGCAGAGATCAGCCATGCACAGGCAACGGCTGCGGCATGGATAAAGGATTTGAGGAAATTGCTCTGTACTGCACCGAAGCCTGTAGGCTCCGTCGTGAAATGGTGAACCTCGAATGGGCAATAGGAAACTAAATCTATGTTTTTCTTTTGCACCTGCAAATTAAATCTATGTTGCTCGTATTATCTATGTGAATTTATGGAAGAGCAACAAAGGAGACGTGGATCCAGTAATATTCGAATGAAGAACAGATCGCTTTTCCCCTTTTAATCTGCAATCAAGATTTGAATCACGTATTTCTTCGTCATTCGTAACTCAAATTTGATGATATTTGTTTCTGATTTTTTCTAAAATCAACTTCTATTCATTTATGACTTTGTTTCGTATATAACTTTGTTCATTTCCTGGATGTTGTTTGTACGCCTTTATCTTGTTTTCTTACAAGTACAACATAGAAATAATATTTGTTTTACACAACCATTACTAATGAAACTTTGTATTTTGTAATGTTAAGGTGAACACAAGGTTGTGTTAAAATTTCAAATGTATATGAGTTCGAACATGTTGTGAAGTATGGAAAACTTCAGTGTTGAAGTATAACATTCTAGGAAACTACGTGAGAGATGTACACATTTGTACACAAGTAAGATCTTCCTTTTGAGAAACCATTTGAAATTTTTATGATGAGTTTAGGGACCCAAATTATGTTGCCAAGTCAATTTGTAGAATTTTTAGACCAACCTAAGATGTTATTAGAATTATTATATCCCAATCATGAGATAAAAATTTGAATTTTGATAATTTTGGTTACACAAGTGTGCCTGCTGATATTTTATTCGAATACTACATGATCAACTACGAATTGTTCATATTTTTAATGAATTTTTAGGTGCTGTTTAATGGGCTCTAATATTTGAGGGAAGCAAGTTTCATTTAAAAAAAATAGTGTCGGGCCCACGTGTCAGCGTCAGCAGCCTATATAAAAAAGATAACCGTTGCCTGGCCGGTCGAACCCACCTGACAACAAATGAGACGCGGGGTCTCGAACCCGCGTCGGAAATGACTCTCGATTTTGGAAATGAATATAACATCCCGAATGGGATAAGCGCAGCACACACGACGCTCTGACCTCTGAGCTCCCTGCTTCTTCTTCCCCGCTCTGAGCTCCACCGCCGCCCGCCCTTCCTTTCCCCACCGTCGCGCACATGTCGCATTACGCTGATTCGTCTGGAGGTGGACGTGGCAGGAGCAGGTTTCAAGGTGGTCGGGGCAGCCACATTCACTCCATCGGCTTGGATCCAGTCGGTGAGCTAAGCGGCTTCCCACTGGTCCATTGCCCGGACTGTGGTATGGCTCGGGTGGTGGAGGGGAGGACGCAGAAGGAAGGTGAAAACCACGATCGTCTTTATTTCAAGTGTGTGAGGAACGCAGTGAGTAGTCTGAGCTGTGATTTCCCAAATGTGAGTTAGGGTTCTTATGTGATTTTGATTTGCACAGTTCCCCAAGCTTTGTGGATATTATCGTTTCGAGAAGGAGTATCTCCAGATGCTGAAGGATGCTGGCGTCATATCTTTTCGACCGTCAAACTGGGCAGACGTGATCGATGAAGTAGTTGATTCAGTGGATTGTCAACTTGGGAGCGACAATCAGAGGAAAGCACCGGACGACAAGCAGAGGAAGAAAGCACTGGAGGAGAAGATGGACAATGTGATCTGGAAGATGAACTTGATTATTGTGGGTGTTGTTTGTGTAGTATGTGGATGTTTACTGGGGATGTATGCTGCAAAGAAGTAATTGTGATGTGAAAAGTGGTGCTTTAATTTGTTTCATTTGTGTGAATGAGGAATGAAAAATTTGTCATAGATGACAAACTTAAATGTATGAATGAAGAAAATGGAATGGAATGACAATTGGGTCACGAATCTTAATGTGTCACATAATACAAATTTCATCAATTCATCTATGTTCACATTTCAGTGTGAAATTAACCAGCCTATACCGGCGTCTCCAATGATTTTATACAGAGTTTTTCGAAACTCGGAATCTTTTCACTAACAAGTAGAGTAACAAACATTGCAATTCATTGTTGCCCCGCTGCCACTCTACCCTGCCACTCTGCCATTCTTAGATGTAGTTCATCACAAGTTCAACAAACACACATGAGGAACACATATTAACAGAGGAACATGTTCATGACAAACAAGCAGAGTTCCCAATGTTTGACCAAAAGCCACTCTCCCCTGCCACTTAGATGTAATTCATCACAAGTTCAACAAACACACAGGAGGAACACATATTAATAGAGGAACATGTTCATGACAAACAAGCAGAGTTCCACGAACAAATAGGAGGACGAACACACAGAGGAGGAATAAATTAATTAAGCTAAGGTAGAAGACTTGTCGCCGCCGCCGGAGGGGCCCCACCGTCGGAGTCGGAGTCGGAGCCGCCGAGGCCGCGTTCGTCACCATCGTCGAAGCCGCCATTGTCGCCGTCGTCGTCACCGTCGCCATCGTCGTCGCCGTCGCCGTTGGCGCTGACCACGACTCTCTGAAGGTCCCCAGCCAACCAATGGATCTTCAAGGTGAAATCCTTCACGGACCTCTGCAGCAGATCGTTGGGTCGTGGCAAGCCGAGCTGAACGGCCACCTCTTGAAGCTTCCTGAAAGCTTCGTACAACATTTGGACGGACCAAATGTTGTCTAAAACTAGTTGAGAACTTAGAGAGGAGGGCTCCACGGGCGCCGGCGCCGGTGCCTCCTCGGCCGGCGGCGCCGACGCCTCCTAGATGAGCCGACGGCGGCGGCTTTCGTCGTTGTTGTTCTCCTCCCTTCCCCGCTTCCTCGATGGCTCGCTCGACGACGATGCCATGTGCGCGCTTGAGGAAGAAGAAGCTCTTACCAGAGACGGTGGTGCTGGGGTTTTCTTGGTGGCACGCTTGAGGAAAGCTTATGGAAGAAGCTCTTGGCCGGCCAGGCATTTATATGACAAGACGGGGAACCGTCAGGCGGCCAGTCTTCCCACTGCGACACGCCACTACGCCTCGGAACGCGGTACGCTACGGCGACATGTGTCCACTAACCAGCGTCGCATTTGACAAAAGACTTTGACTCCCTCCATCCCGCAAAGACTATTTATATACCTTATTTTAATACCTCTTTTCAAGTTCCAATGCAAAGACTGTTCATATAGCTTATTTTAATTTATTAATACCTCTATTCGCTGGAAACCGACCACAAAGGAAACAGTTCTCCTTTCTCCTTTTAATCTGAAACCAAATTTTGTGTCACGTATTTCTCGGTCATACGTAATCCAAATTTGATGATTGTTTTTTCTTATTTTTTCTAAACTCGCCATCTTTTCATTAATTTCATTGTTTAGTGTATATTTCCTTTTCGTTAGTAATGTTTTTATGCCTTATCTTGTACTTGATAAGTAGAACATAGAAATAATATTTGTTTTACACAACCATTACTAATTAAACTTTGTATTCGTATTGTTAAGGTGGACACAAGGTTGTGTTAAATTTTCAAATGTATATGAGTTCGAACATGTTGTAAAGTGTGGAAAACTTCAATGTCGAAGTAACATTCTAGGAAACTATGTGAGAGATGTACACATTTGTACACAAGTATGATCTTCCTTTTTAGAAACCACTTGAAATTTTTATGACAAGTTTAGGGACCCAAATTATGTTGCTAACTCAATTTGTAGAATTTTTAGACCAACCTAATACGTTATTAGAATTATTATATCCCAAACACGAGATAAACATTCGAATTTTGATAATTTTGGTTACACAAGTGTGCCTGCTGAAATTTATTCGAATACTAAATGACCAACTACTAATTGTTCGTATTTTTAATGAATTTATAGGTGTTGTTTTATGGGCTCTAATATTTGAGGGAAGCAAGTTTCATTTCAAAAAAATTAGTGTCAGGCCCACATGTCAGCGTCAGCAGCCTATATAAAAAAGAGAACCGTTGCCTGCCCACCCCCACGTGACAACCAATGTGACGTGGGTTCTCGAACCTGCGTCGGCAATGGCTCTCCATTTTGGAAAATGAATATAAGATCCCGAATGGATAAGCGCAGCACACACGACGCTTTCCTAATTTCTCACTAGGGATTAGCGGAGGTGAGCGGAGGCGGCGCCGGCGAGGTGAGCGGAGGTGGGGACACGACGATGAGCGCCGGTGAGGGGCCAAGCAGCGGACGACCCCGTGCACCGTGGATCGAGGAGGAGAAGCCGAACGCGATGCGGTGCCGCAACTGGATGCGCGCGTGCGCCGGCGAGATTGCGGCGAAGACGGAGACGACGATGACCGTCGGAGAAGGGCCAAGCGGCGGTGCAACGAACCCAAAGCCGGAGATGAGCGTCATCGACTGGATCCTCTCGGGTTCCGACGAGGGGCCAAGCAACGGCAGGGAGGAGCGTGCCGGCGAGGGGGCAGCGAAGAGGGCAAGGCACCTGCCTCACGTCTGCGACAGCAAATGTCTTGCAACGACGGACCTCATATCTGATGCTGGCAACTACCACGACGACGGCGAGGCAAGTTTTTCTGAATCACAGTGCCTTTTACTTGTTCTATAAATGGAGCAGCTTGAGCTTGAGCTTGATCTACTTGTTCCTATGAAATTGCTTGTTCCATAGAGATTTTGTAGGATTTCTAACATGATCAATGTAGCAACTTGTTCCTATGAAATGGCTAGCTTGTTCCTTTGTCTATCTCAATCTTCTCATTCCTATATATGGTTCATCCAAATGATCAATGTAGCAACTTTCCTATGTTTTTCATTCCATAGGAATCAAAATGGCATGACATTGTCTGGGAATATGTGAAACCTGAGGTTGATAATATTAAGGAAGAAATGCACATCCTCCTCATAAAGGCTGCATTCATGAGGCGGTACAAGTTTGTGGCTGAACAAAATCTGTAGCCCATGGAAGATGCGCTCGATGTGTTTCAAGATACCTTGGTTGCTTTTGAAGAGGCTGCAAAAAAAGCAAACCTTAGTTGAAGATACCATGCTTTTGTTGATGTTGAAGGGGGCATGCTTTTGTTGATGTGCATGGTCAGATAGCATGACCATTGTAAAAATGTGACGGGCAAGTTAAGGCCTAGCTAGATGGACAAGTTAACTGTTTGTAATAATTATGTATATCTGTGTGGATCTTTGTGGACAAGTAATCTTTATCTATATATGTGGACAAGTTATCTTTATCTATATTATGTCTGTTTTGTATCAAAAGATTTTTTGTTGATTATGCCTGTATGTCGAAATGGGAGCCCTGAGAGATCAGGTTGACCTGTCAATCAAGACAGATACAAAGGAGACTACGTGAGATGGTTATTCTGCGTCGCATTTGCCCCTCCAAACCAACGAGGAGGAGCCGGCCCCACGCGCCGCCCCCGTGCATTGGAGACGAGGTTTGGCTTATCCACGTATCCTTTGTTCCCAATGTTTGACCAAAAGCCACTCTTCCCTGCCACTCGATCTGCCATTCTGCCTTCCTTCTCAAACCTTCTGCCTTCCTCGTCTCCGTCGCCTTCTCTCCCCTTCTCCTTCCTCATCTCCGTCGCAGAGATGGCCGGCGGAAAGCAGTCGTTCCGCCGCCGCGACTCAATAGGGAGGTTCTGCAGTGAGGAGGAGAAGGCCCCGCCCGCCGTCCCCGCCAAGAGAGTGAGGTTCCGCAGTGAAGAGGTCGGTTCTTCATCGGCCAGGGGGAGGAGGCCGTACACGTGCGCAAGCGCCAAGGGGGTGCACTCCGGCGACGCCCGGCAGGCAAAGGCCGAGCCTTCCTCGAGTTTGGTATGCTTGAAGTTAGATTTATGCTTCAAATAGAATTCCTGGTACTCATCATATGCTACTCACAAAAATGTTGAACTCATTCTGTATACTGCTTCAATTTCTGAATCTTCATGCTCAGCGACTTTTATTAACTGAACATCCAGTGCCTTCACTGATCAATGGTTCCAATGCATCAATTTTCCATTGTTTTAGGAAGTTGTTGTACCAGCACATGACATTGTCAGGATCTAGACAGAAATCGACAGGCTCAAGAAAACCTTAGACTACATCTGCACATTACTAAACAGGATGGAAAGAATGAAGAAGGATGACATTGGTAAAGAGAAGCAGCAGGCAAGTTCTGAACCTAGTTACAACTAACCAAGTTTCTTGTTTGACCAGTTACAACTTTATGACATTAAACTTGGCAATCTAATTGTGAAGCTTGCTTCAATTTGCCTTTGTTTTAGAAATGTGTTGTTACTCAGGAGCAAAATTATTAACCTTTCGAGTAGAAATTTTGTTATGCTTGAAATTTAATGCATGGTACTCAACATATGCTGCTCACAAAATTGTTGAACTTATTCTATATACTACTTCAATTTCTGAATCTCCATGCTACATCGACTTTTATTAACTGAACATCCAATGCCTTTGTTTTAGGGAGGTGCTGTAGCTTGGGAGGACATTGACATGATCTGGAAACAAATCCACAGGATCAACCAAGCTCTGAACCCAGTTACAGCTAAACAACTTTCTTGTTTGACTAGTTACATCTTTCATGATATTAAACTTGACAATCTAATTATGAAACTTGCATCAATTTGCCTTTGTTGTAGAAATGTATTGTTACTCGGGAGGATCTTCACTGCATCTGGAAAGTACTTGACAAGGTGGATAGAAGGATGGATGACAAGGCTGTGGACGACATAAGTCTCCTAGCAAATGGTCAGAAAATACTAGAATATGAGGTGGAGAAGCTTAAAGGCGCACAGAAGATGAAGGATATTGAACTTGCCGAAGCTGCAAAGAAGAATGCTGAGCTACAGGAAAGACTTGTAAAACTAGAGGCAAAGATAGTTGAACTTGAGGCTGTAGCACAAAAGAAGCCATCTAACTAGTGCCCCTGCTGATGCACGTCAGATGTGATCATGTGAATCTGTTTGTTCTGAACATTATGCATGTCATATGTGAACATGTGATGCTAGCTATATATGCATCTTAAATATGTAGAATATGCTCTTATGACTACTATCTATGTGTACTTGTGGTTTTGCATCTTATTAAGAGACATGATTATATGTTTGTGTGATATCCAATATTTGCTATGATGACATAGTCAAATATATTGACGACAGTGAGAGTGCTAATGGACTTCAATTATTGAGCTCCGAGTCTAGTAACGGGTGTCAAATTGTCATCAGTAACGGACTTAAAAGCACGTTACCGATATGGTAGTGATGGGTAACGAACTTAAAGAGCCCGTTACCGATAGGGCAGTGATCGGTAACAAACTCAAAGGGCCCGTTACTGATAGGTTTAACTTTCGTAACGGTCGCATTTTAACGTCCGTTACAAAGAATAACTGTAACGGGCGTCTAAGAAGCTCGTTACTGGAAGTCCTCATTGGTAACGGGCGCTGTGTTGGCCACGTCGGGGTCGAGCCTGCCACGCTTATGCGTAACGGGCACCAAACAATAACTGTTACAGATGGGGTCCATGTAACGGGTGTTAAGGGCCCGTTACAAATGCTGCGTGACCTATTTGAGGTTTTCACATAGTGTATCTAGCACCACAAGCACACAACCAAATAGTTTCAAGCTCACATCACATAGTCTCACACATAAAAGAGTTATTACAGACCAAGTTCTCAAATTTTCCAAGTCTTAAAACATGAAATAAAGATACTCACTCCCCCTTTGGCATCAAGCGCCAAAAAGGAAGTGTAGGAGCAGCAGCAGCAGCAGGGGATCACTCTGTGTCCTCATCATCTCCTCCTCCTCCTGCTTCTTCTTCTTCATTGTTGTCCTCCGCCTCCTCTTCTTCTTCTTCCTCTTCTCCTTCCACTTGCTCTTCTTCTTCTTCTTCTTCTTGTGTAGCAGCAGCGGCATCATGGGCATCCCATTCCACAAATGGGTCATCAAACTCGGGGAGCTCATGATAGGTATCCGTAGGAAGCCCAAGATGAGACTTGATCTCAATGATGTCACGGCGATTTTCATTAGTCTCAGTGACGATGCGCTTGCACATGGAGAATATGCTTTTGAAAGCCCTCTTGACCATGGATCCCTTGACCTTACGAGAAGATTTAGATGTGTGAGTAGGGCGAGAGAGAGGCTCATCATCATGGCGAGGGCAGCACTAGAGGATCCGGCAAATCTTGTGCTTTTCTTCGTTGGAGTTCTCTTGAATCTAACACGAAGATGCCTAAGAGGCTCGTGAGTGACATCCTTTGGAAATTGGGTATTGGTGACCCTCTCAATCATATACATGAGATATGGAGCATAGGGAAGATGCTTCATGGGATCACACATAGCACGTCGAAGTTCATTCCAAATGAAGTCAAATATGCAAAAACCTTCTTCCTCAGGAGCCACACGGTTGAGGAGGTTAATGGCATAATGCCTAAGAGCGGTGATGTCTCCTCCCTTTGGATCAATGGTGGCACGGAAAAACTGATTGAAATAGTAGTAGTATGGGATGAGATTGTCAGCTTTTCCCTCATGAGCTAGAAAGGCGGAGGGGAACATATATGCCATTTCCTTGGGCTTGTACTTGTCTTCATTATGAATAGGAGTGCATTCTTCATCCTTTGTGCCAAAGACCAAGCAAGTGAGAGAAAGTCATGTAATCAATGGTGTGCTTCTCGCCTTGAGTGGTCCAAGTGATAGTGTTTTGATGAGAATCATAATAGTAAGAGCAATGGAATTGAGCAAGAATTTCTCTATTCCATCCATAGCAAAAGCCCATGATCTCATATAGCCCAAGTTGCTTGCATCTCTCAATCACGACATCAAAGGTGGGATTCTCCAACTTCTCATAGTAGGTCCAATCAATGTACTTCATCTCCACCATGGGTGACTTGTTCTTTGCCTTCATCTGTGGACTCCTTATCACTGTCTGATAGAAGTCCCTATGGAAGTCACACCAAAACCTTGACTCAAGTGCCTCACTAGATATGTACATGCAGGCATCCTCCTCCCTTTGTTCTCTGACTGCAAGGGCATTCCTAGAGTAATCTCTCACCATTTGTTGAGCAAACCCTTGCACAGCCCCGAGGTCCCTTAGGTTGATAGGAGCGGTCACCACCCTCACATTTGATGGAAAGGAAACTGTGAGATGGGGTGGAGTTCGGGGACAAATGTGGGAGTAGGGAGTAGGATAGTTCTTTGGCATTGAGGGTCGAGGAACGGGCCTAGAACGAGAGATGTAGGGGGCCTCACGGGGTTTCCTTGATGGTTGAGCTGGACCTTTCCCGTGACGCCTAGGAGCAACCCTATATTGTTCAACATCTTCTTCCTCCTCTTCTTCCTAACCAACGGCCTGCTGTTCTTCCTCCTCTTCAATCTCTTGCTCGGTGTAGACAGGAGCACGAGCACGAGTGGATCGCTGAGAAGAGCCGAGCCCCAATGTCTCATGCACTACCCCCAAGGTTTGAGGGTCATGCCTAGCCTTGGTCCTCCTCTGGGCGGCCTGCTCGTCTTGCTTGTACTTCTTCCTCATGATCTGGAGATGAGTAGCAAGGAGTATATGGAAATGCATCCATGGAAAACGTGTCGCAAAACAAATTTGAGTTTCAGCAGAAAAATCCGGAGTCACCGGGAAAATCCCCGGACGGTTCGGAAAATCCGGAGTGTCCGGAAAAAGTTCGGAGTCTCCAGGTTTTCCTGGCGAAACCCTAATACACAATGCTGCACAAATCCACCACGGGAAACTTGAGATATTGCAGATCCACTACTTCTAGAGTCTAAGGAACATTCCTATCCAAGAGATTTCTTAAGATATGGCGTAAGAAAAGAGATCGGGCAAAGGAGCCTTTGAATACCTTAGGGAAGAGAGGAAACCGAGGGGGAAAGCTTTCAAATCTTCAATGCAAGTGCAGCACCTTGTTTCCCACTCCTTGGAGCCTTCAATCTCTCACTCTCTCAAGATTTTGAGGGTTGGAACCCTAGGTTCAATGAAGGAACTGTTGGCGGTCGATTTCCGTCAACCAAGAATGCTTGTTATGTTATAGTTTGGATTTCATTTTGGAACTAACCCGCCACTAGGCATACTAATGATATAACAAGTTCATCGTTGGATGTGTGTTTTGGAGTTTAATGTTTATGCAGGAATTCATGCACTAAATGAGAAGAAATACATTCGGTTCGGAGGACGATTTACATGATGATCAAGAGGCTCCGACCGTGCGTGAACTTGACTCCAAAGGTGGCAAGGACCAATGTGCTTCAATGGAGAATCTCCGAGGACCAAGATGAAAAGACCGGAAGATCATGCGAGAAGACCCCTTAAACTTGGTCGTGGAGATAACGACGTCCAAAGCCCATATCCGAAGGAGGAAAAACCCCAAAGTGCAAGAAATGACACGTGGCAAAAGACAGAGGCGAACCGGGCCAGGGATGGGCCAGGCCGGTTGGCCTACCCCCTTCCCACGTCAGTTCGCCGCCGCCTTTCTTCGGTGATAAATTCGCGGGACCCTAATTGTTTGGAGGAGGGAGCCATTCGCGAAAGACGACCAGAGAAGCCTCGGGAGATCAAACACAAAGAAGAGGGTTGATCGAGAGGGTGAAGATTCACGAGGATCATCACCTATGTCAATGGAGGCCACCGCGAGGAAGGAGGACGCTGGGGCCTTGCCACAGCGCCGCCGGAGTTGAAGGACACCGAGAGACGGACTCCATCGGGGGCATCCACCATGTTCAACGGTGCCATGCCTAGCGTCTTGATGGGGTAAAGTAATCGTTTGTCCATGGAGTTGTAATAGATCTCGACATGTAGTCACCCACTCTTGTTTGGATCTTTGTCTATCATACCTTCATGTTGATGATGCTTAATGTTTAAGGTTCGCTACCATTGCCATCGGGGTTGCTCTCGTAGATCACATCAACCTACCATGTTCATTAGGGTTAGAGACGATTACCTTCGTGTAGTGACAAGTACGAGGGAAGGGAAACGCTTAACTCTTTGTTCACATCCTTAGATAGATTGGATCGGGGTTTTACCATGTTTTAGGGTGTTTGCATCTCAAGTACCTAGACTCCATGGACATACGTCTTTCATACTCGTGAACCACCTTTGTCCTTCTCTTTAACATAATCTAGGGTTAGTTTGTCTTTACTTTATAGATTAATCTTTACATCATAAAGTCCCTAATCAACTAAGTTAGTGTTAGGTTAACGCAAGTAATTCCCTTGCTCCGTGGACTGACAAGAACCTAGGGGGTCCCCTCCCTTGGTGAAAAAGGCACCAAGTCACTCCGTAGACTTGCGGTGAAGTTGAACGCGGTTTTGAACCGTCAACAAGCCCCTTTTTCTGGCGCTGTTGCCGGAGAGCAAGCTAGTTTACTTCGTTTAATCTCTCATTATTTTTGTTGATTACTAACGTCTAACATTTGTGTTCTAGAAAAACACACTCTTTTGTTTTTGTTTTTGATTGTCTAGGTGGCGCTCGTTGGAAATCCTTTGGAGGAACCGGAAAAATCACTAAGAGCCTATGCTAGCCCTCGATGTGAGGACATCAAGGTACAAGAGTCGGATTTGATTCACGAGGCGACAAGGTACGAAATTAGAGTTCAAATTATCAAGATGGCAGCAACTAATCCATTCCGAGGGATAGAGACGGAGAATCCATATAGACATATCCAGCGCTTCACGACATTGTGCAATACGGTGCGACAAGAGGGAGTTCCCGACACTTGGTTTAAATGGAATCTTTTTCCCTACTCACTTGCTGATGAAGCAACAAAGTGGTATTCATTTATGTCTTTCGAAGTCGAGGGAAATTGGGATCAATTGCTAAAGAAATTTTGTGCCAAGTTCTTCCCTATAACCAAGATTCAACATATAAGGATGCAAGTGATGAATTTCAAGCAAGGAGAAGAAGAGGGGATTGATCAAGCGTGGAATCGATTCAACGAACTAGTTGAACAAGGACCAAGACTCAGATTCCCGGGTGACGTACTATTGCATACATTCTTTTTTTCCCTAACCCCTAGTTGCATGGAATATGTTCAAATGTGTGCAGGACGGGATCTCATGGAGAAAACACTCACGGAAGCTGCCAAACTTCTACAAAAAATAAGTAAAGCGACAGCCATGCGAAGAGATTGGGAAATATAACTTTCGGGAAAGCCGGAATGCGACACAAGTGTGGCACCCCTTGCTGCAATTTTCAGAAATACGGCTCCGGAAGAGAAGAAAGAGGAACCAATCCTTGAAAAGGTTGAAGAAGCCAAACATGAGGAAACTAGAACTATCCCGGAGAGTGATCACGCCGAGACAAGCAAAGAGAATGAAAGGACTATGTCAAGCACGAAGCCACTAAGGGAGTTTGAGCAAATGGATTGGATCCCACTTGATTTTGGAGAAATCTTTGACAAGAGGAGACCGTTCCCTAATCAAAAAGGGATGGCAAAAGCTTTGGAGATAGACTTTCTACCGGAAAAACAAGTGGAACATTCATACAATATAGAGACAACCGGGGAGGTCCTTCAAAAACTCTTTAGCGAAGAAGAAGTTGATCCGGACCATGTGGCCGAAGCTAAAAGAATCATGGGAATCAAGCCCGAGGCTTCACCATTTGCCCGCCTTGCTGAAATTTTTGCCATAGGATCCGATGACGAAGAGAAGACATCGCCGCGTATAGATTGCAAGGTCAACAACATTAATTGCAAGGCGCTATGCGACATTAGAGCACAAGTAAGTGTCTTGTCTTCTAAGATTTTTGATGCAATTCATGATCATACCATTGACCTAGTTCCAACCTCTACTAAATTAATTATGGGAGATGGTAGAATTGTTAAACCTCTAGGAATTGCTCGTGACCAAGAAGTTTTAATTTCCGAAAAATGCATTCCAACCGATTTCTTCATTGTTGATGTCTACTATGATAAGAATGATCATGTAATTCTTGGTAGACCTTTTCTTAAGTTGGTTAATGCCATTTTAGATGCCGGAAAAGGAAAATTAACTATTAATCTTGATGGAAATAATCACACATACAATTTCCTTTCCGCTTCTAGAATTGCCTCACCCCTACCTCTTGATGACGAAGAGGTAGGGAGCCTTCGTTTTGTTGAAACTTTCAGGGATCCGCTCCAAAGAGCTATGGAGAATCAATCTAATGATGAGCTAGATGAAGAGTTAGCGGAAGCAACCAAGGGACTAGAACCGCAAGACGGAAGCTTAGAGGAGGATAAATTTGAAGATCTTGGAGAAATTGTACATGAGGAACCACAAGCACCGGAGGTGGATCTTAAGCCATTGCCCAAGGGATTGAAATATGAATTTTTGGGGCCGGACAAGACTTATCCCGTGATTGTGAGTGATGAATTGAGTCCCGAGGAGAATGATATGTTGCTGAAATTATTGAAGAAGCACAAGAAAGTGATGGGATATTCGATTAATGACATCAAAGGACTCAGCCCAGCATTTTGCACTCACCGCATACCTATGGAGGATCAATGCAAGCCTGTAGTGGACCATCAAAGGAGGTTAACCCATGCCATGCGAGAGGTAGTGAAGAAGGAGGTTATCAAGTTGTTGGACGCCGGAATTATCTACCCGGTGCCGCATAGCGAATGGGTGAGCCCCGTACATTGTGTGCCTAAGAAAGGAGGTTTGACCGCGGTGAAAAATGAGAAGAATGAATTGATACCGCAAAGAACCATGACCGGATGGAGGATGTGTATTGACTATCAGAAATTGAACAAAGCAACGAAGAAAGATCACTTCCCCCTACCGTTCATCGACGAGATGCTTGAGAGGTTAGCAAATCATGCATATTTTTGCTTTCTTGATGGGTACTCGGGGTTCATGCAAATACCTATTCACCCGGATGATCAACATAAGACAACATTCACATGCCCTTATGGAACATTTGCGTATAGAAGAATGCCTTTCGGTTTATGCAATGCTCCATCCTCTTTTCAACGATGTATGATGGCGGTATTTTCGGAGTTCATCGAGGAAGATGCCAAACCAAGGTTGATTAGATGGATCCTTCTCTTGCAAGAATTTGATGTGGAAATTCTAGACAAAAAGGGGGTGGGAAATGTTGTCGCCGACCATTTATCAAGGATGAATCGTGAGGATGATAAAGAGCCTATTGAAGATAAGATGAGAGATGATCATCTCTATCACATCCTTGACAAAGATACTTGGATGATCAGCATTATTCGAGCCATACGAAAAATGCCACTTGATCATTTGGATAGGAACGCTCAAAGGAGAGTGATCGCTGAGAGCCGAAAATATTATTGGGATGCACCTTACCTCTTTAGACTTGGAGCGGATGGAGTCTTACGAAGGTGTATACCAAGAGATGAAAGAGGCAAAATATTGAGGAAGTGTCACTCAGGCGAATATGGAGGACAATATGGATATTTTAGGAGTCAAGCAAAGGTATGGGCTAGTGGATTTTATTGGCCGGAGATGCATGAAGATTCGAAAAGGTATGTTGCTTCTTGTCCGGAATGTCAAAGAACGGGGAATATAAATCAAAGAAATGCTATGCCCTTGAATTACAACTTGCAAATTGATCTATTCGATGTATGGGGAATTGACTTCATGGGGCCTTTCACTAGTTCAAATGGATATGAGCATATCTTGGTTATGGTTGATTATGTATCCAAATGGGTGGAGGTTATCCCTTGTCGAAGAGCTTCAACAGAAGAATCAATATCCATGATCAAAAATACTATATTCCCACGCTATGGAGTCCCGCGAGTATTGATAAGTGATGGAGGAACACACTTCATGGGAAATAGCTTCAGAAAATGCTTGTCCAAGTTGGGGATTGAGCATAGAGTGGCCACGGCCTACCAACCACAAACCAATGGTCAAGCGGAAACTTCAAATAGGCAGCTCAAGAGCATTCTTAACAAGACCGTTGAAAAGGGAGGCAAAGATTGGTCAAAGAAATTGGTTGGAGCATTGTGGGCATATCGAACAGCATACAAGACTCCCATAGGTATGACACCATATCAATTTGTCTATGGAAAATCGTGTCATCTACCTTTGGAGTTGGAACATAAAGCATATTGGGCAATCAAAGAGATGAATCTTGACTTTGATGCCGCGGGAATCAAATGAAAAATTCAAATAAGTGAATTAGAAGAGATGAGGCTCAAAGCTTATGAGAGTGCAACCATCTACAAGGAAAGAATGAAGAGGTGGTATGATAAAAGGCTTCGAGCAAAGGAATTCAAAGAAGGTGACAAGGTTCTCCTCTATAATTCAAGGTTCAAAATATTTGGGAAAGGAAAATTGAAGAGCAAATGGGTTGGACCGTACATCGTTCACTCGGTCTCGCCAAGTGGAGCGGTCACAAACATGGACGTGAAAGGAGATCAATATGTGGTTAATGGTCAACAGTTAAAGGTTTTTCTTGAACAAGACATCGTGCCCATCGACTACATTGATATATATCACATGGAGGACGAGCCCGAGCATCAAGCCTAAGACGTAAAACGAGGTACATTTTCTGTAAATATGTTTTTGTTTTTAGTTTTCGTATTTATTTCGAGTCCTTTTCATAATTTTTAGTTGGACCCTACCACCACCTAGGCTAGTATTCACAAAACACTGAGGGCCATGAAAGTTGGGCCGTAGGGGCCCAAAGGAGGGGGTAGGCCGGCCGGCCCATGCCGACCGGCCCACTACCCCCCTTCACCCGTTTTCGCTCGTTTTTCTCTGGGACACGGTTCGGTGCATTTCCTTTTCATGTCTTCCGTTTCTGGGGGTGACAAAAATAGGTAAGGGAGGGTTTCGGCCGAATCTTTCCAGGGATATTTAAGGATGTCTGGGGAGCTCGAGGTTTGCATCTCAATTGCAATCTCCAACCTCCACGAAAGCACCCAAGCACCCATGGCATCCTTGAGCAGCACCAAGGACAAGGAGGAGATGAAGGCGACCATGGAAGAAGAAGTACGCCTCCCCTCTCCAACCCCGGCGATGGAGGAGCTTCGCCGGTACGAGGTGCCAAAACCCAAGAAGCAAGTGAAGAGAACCGCGAGGATTCAATGCGGAGGGTGTGGTCCAAGAGGGCGCGTCGCTAGCCCAAATCCCTGGGTTGAGGAGAAGAAGGAGAAGCCTGCTTCTCCCATCCACCGCTCAGAGAGGCTCCTTGGGAAGAAGAGGAAGGACTACAAAGAGAAGACCCCCGAGCCGGCGGATTTCTACGGAGATAGTGATTACTCCGATGATCGAAGCCCTAGCTCGTGTGCAGCCGGCAGAAGAGACAACAACGATCTCTACGTTTGGGAGGAGGTGCCCAAGGAGGAGCCGGAGGAGCATCCGGAAGGGCAAGGCGAAGGAGGCAACCCAGGCGGCGGTAATGATCCGGACGATGGAGACCATGGAGATGATGATCCGGAGGAAGAGCACAATGTGTGTTGCGCGGCATGCCGCAATGCCATTGCGGAGCTCTTCTCATCCCTTGATGAGTGTTTCCACACCATCAATGCCATGCAACAACGAATTTTGCATTGGGAGTGCATGGCGGAAGATGACTTCAAGTACCTCAACCGCAACATAAGAAAGCTCTTCGGGATGAATAAAAATTTCAAGAAGAAGGAGTGGTGCAACTCGTGCGGAAAGTACCACTAGGTGTCGTAGTTAGATAGTTATCTCCCTTTGTGCCTTTTGTAAAGTTACGACGAGGACGTCATAAGATCTAAGCGTGGGGGGGAGCTAGCTAGCTACCTTTTAAATTTTTGCTTTAAGTGGTGTGAGAGTCTAGTCTTTAATTTTTGAGTCAAGTGTGAGAGTGTGTGAGTCTTTGTTTTATCTTTTTAGCTTGAAAGAGTCTTAAATTAGCGTTGAGTCAAAGAAAAAAAGAAAAAAAAAGTGTCTTATGCAAAGTCTCATGTTTCTTTTCTTGTTATATCTTCTATTTATCTTTCTTATTTGAGCATGAGCTTTTTGATTAATTGTTTACCGTGGTGCTTAGTGGAAACCTACCTTTGTAAAGTACCCATACTCAAAATTTAATCTAGGACTTTGCTTCGTCCATGCTCTTAGTATTGCTAAACTTTGGAGGTTTTATTTCTGAAAATTAAGAAAAACATCTTGCTATGAAGGTTAGCAAGTTCTTTCTCCAAGTTGAGAGTGATATCTATCCTATGCAAAGCCTTTACATACATACATGAGCTCCACCATAAGTGTTGATTAGCATGATGAGTTAAGTTAGGATTTTACTCTCTTGGGAGGTCTAATTCCAAGCAATGGTCATGTCCTTGATATATACCTTTTGTTGCTAGCATCTTCGTGTATTCGGTAACGGGAATTTCACATTGAAATGCCCCGTACATCGCCGGATTCCTTACCCAAACCTATATACATCTTTTTATCATCTTACTCCTTGAACACAACCTATATTCAAAGATTCATTCAATCTTTAGGCATGTTTATATTTAAATTTCAGATTGTGATCATGTTTGAAAGTTGAGCGAAAAGCATTGGAGAAGAAGGTAAAGAGGTGAAAAGAAAGAAAAAAATGTGTATGTGTGTAGTGCGCACACAGGAGAAAAAGAAGAAAAAGAGAAGAAGAAAAAGAAAAAAAAGGGGAGAGAAGAAAAAGAAGGAAAAGAAAAGAAAGGGAATCCAAGGCAAGGCAAGAAAGGTGAAGTGAGGGATGACAAGTTAAGTGAAGACCAAATAAAGTGCAAGGAAGGATGCCACGATGTTAGGAACAAATCTTATTCCATACCATGTGCAATCCGACATCGAGGACATCATTAGTGCCTTGAAGTCATTTTTCTTTTTTCCCTTTGCACATGTCCACCAATCTAAATCTTCTCATCCTTGACACCCCTACATTATGGTTCATTCTCATGATCATTGGCTTGGAAGGTGAACAACCACTAGAGGATTTTCCTAGCTTGACAACACTTGTGTTAACTTCACTAGCCACACCTATAGCTCCACTTACATCACATATGAGAGACTTGTGGCAGGTGAGAGTTTATAAAATTATCTAGGATAGCCACCTTAATGAGTGACATGTGAGAACTTGGAGAAGGGCTTTGTCTAATACTTTGTGCAGGAATTTTGTTTTTAAAAGTGCAAAAACCCTCCAAAGAAAGTAAGAAAGCAAGTGTGGATGAAGTTGAAGATCTCTAGTGAAAAGATAAGAGTTGTGGAGTAAGTCTTGAATTGGTAGTTTCTAAACACCTATGTTTACATTATGATTTTTGTTTCATGTCTCTTATATTAAAGATGAATGATTGACTAACTTGAAAGGAAGGATTTGACGAAGCATGTTTTCAAACTCCATGGATGATCAACTTTTGAGCAACTTGCTCGAGGGCGCGCAAGATCTAAGCGTGGGGGGATGTTGGCGGTCGATTTCTGTCAACCAAGAATGCTTGTTATGTTATAGTTTGGATTTCATTTTGGAACTAACCCGCCACTAGGCATACTAATGATATAACAAGTTCATCGTTGGATGTGTGTTTTGGAGTTTAATGTTCACGCAGGAATTCATGCACTAAATGAGAAGAAATACATTCGGTTCAGAGGACGATTTACATGATGATCAAGAGGCTCCGACCGTGCGTGAACTTGACTCCAAAGGTGGCAAGGACCAATGTGCTTCAATGGAGAATCTCCGAGGACCAAGATGAAAAGACCGGAAGATCATGCGAGAAGACCCCTTAAACTTGGTCGTGGAGATAACGACGTCTAAAGCCCATATCCGAAGGAGGAAAACCCCCAAAGTGCAAGAAATGACACGTGGCAAAAGACGGATGGGCCAGGCCGGTCGGCCCACCCCCTTCCCACGTCGGTTCGCCACCGCCTTTCTTCGGTGATAAATTTGCGGAACCCTAATTGTTTGGAGGAGGGAGCCATTCGCGAAAGATGACCAGAGAAGCCTCAGGAGATCAAACACAAAGAAGAGGGTTGATCGAGAGGGTGAAGATTCACGAGGATCATCACCTAGGTCAACGGAGGCCACCACGAGGAAGGAGGACGCCAGGGCCTTGCCACGGTGCCGCCGGAGTTGAAGGACACCGAGAGACGGACTCCATCGGGGGCATCCACCATGTTCAACGGTGCCATGCCTAGCGTCTTGATGGGGTAAAGTAATCATTTGTCCATGGAGTTGTAATAGATCTTGACATGTAGTTACCCACTCTTGTTTGGATCTTTGTCTATCATACCTTCATGTTGATGATGCTTAATGTTTAAGGTTCGCTACCATTGCCATCGGGGTTGCTCCTGTAGATCACGTCAACATACCGTGTTCATTAGGGTTAGAGACGATTACCTTCGCGTAGTGACAAGTACGAGGGAAGGGAAACGCTTAACTCTTTGTTCACATCCTTAGATAGATTGGATCGGGGTTTTACCATGTTTTAGGGTGTTTGCATCTCAAGTACCTAGACTCCATGGACATACGTCTTTCATACTCGTGAACCACCTTTGTCCTTCTCTTTAACATAATCTAGGGTTAGTTTGTCTTTACTTTATAGATTAATCTTTACATCATAAAGTCCCTAATCAACTAAGTTAGTGTTAGGTTAAACGCAAGTAATTCCCTTGCTCCGTGGATTGACAAGAACCTAGGGGGTCCCCTCCCTTGGTGAAAAAGGCACCAAGTCACTCCGTAGACTTGCGGTGAAGTTGAACGCGGTTTTGAACCGTCAATAAGAACCAAGGGTGAGAGGGAGAGGAGTGACGGGGTGAGAAGGGAGGCGGAGGGAGGCAGTCCACGCAATAAAAGGTGAAAAGATAGGGTTTGACTGCAGTGAAAAACCTTATATAGGAGTAAAGGTCCGGAGTATCCGGGCTGAACCCGGACTCTCCGGGAAATCCGGAGTATCTGGGAAAAAGCCCGGAGTCTCCGGCTCCCCCTGAGACTTGGCAACAGATTTTCGAGGAATTGAAATTGAGATAGATAAAGATGATTATGAATGAAACTTATGAGAGCTAGAGAGGTTCCAACACTTGAGACTAGCCACAATCATTCAATGAGAACAATAGTCCAAGTGTTGTACCTAGAGAAAATCCAAATGTTTTTCAAAGTAAATCCACACTATTTTTCAAATCTTTTCTTTTGTAAAGATCTAGCCTAACACAATCAAATATGTGCATGATCTCAAGCCAAGTTACGAGAATCTAAGATATTCAATTCACTCCTCAAAGCACAAAACCTTAGTTCATCAAGAGGCTTTGTGAAGATATCGGCTAGTTGCTTTTCAGTGCTCACATGACTTAAAGCGATATCTCCTTTGGCTTCGTGGTCTCTCAAGAAATGGTGTCTTATGTCTATGTGCTTTGTTCTTGAGAGGTTTACGGGGTTATTCGCTAGCTTGATGGCACTCTCATTGTCACACAAGAGTGGCACCTTGCTAAACGTACAACCAAAGTCCCTCAAAGTGAACCTCATCCAAAGTAGTTGAGCACAACAAGCGCCGGCTGCAACATATTTGGCCTCGACGGTGGATAAGGCAACGGAATTTTGTTTCTTGGAACTCCAAGACACCAAGGACCTTCCAAGGAATTAGCAAGTCCCGGATGTACTCTTTCTATCTACCTTGCTACCGGCATAGTCTGAATCAGAATAGCCAAGTAGATTGAAAGTGGAGCCCTTTGGGTACCATAAACCAAGGTTAGGAGTGTGTACTAAATACCTAAAGATTCTCTTAACAGCCATGAGATGACATTCCTTAGGATTGGCTTGAAACCGTGCACACATGCACACAGTAAGCATAATATCGGGCCTAGATGCACAAAGGTAAAGCAAGGATCCAATCATGGAGCGATATACCTTTTGATCCACACTTTTTCCATCTTCATTCAAGTGAAGATGTCCATTAGATAGCATTGGAGTCTTGATGGGCTTGGATTTGTCCATGTCAAACTTCTTGAGCATGTCATGAGTGTACTTTGTTTGACTTATGAACGTGCCATCCTTGAGTTGCTTGATTTGAAATCCAAGAAAGAACTTCAACTCTCCCATCATGGACATCTCGAATCTCTTTGTCATGATCCTACTAAATTCATCCGCCCAAGCTTTGTTAGTAGAACCAAATATGATGTCATCGACATATATTTAGCACACAAATAAATCATTTCCTTCTTTGCGAGTGAAAAGAGTAGGATCGGCTTTGCCTATTTCAAAGCCTTCCTTAGGAGAAATTCCTTAAGGCATTCATACTATGCTCTAGGTGCTTGCTTAAGACCATGGAGCGCCTTATGGAGCTTGTAGACGTGGTTGGGGAATTGAGGGTCTTCAAAGCCCGGTGGTTGCTCAACATAAACTTCTTCGGAGATTGGGCCATTCAAGAAAGCACTCTTGACATCCATTTGAAATAGCTTGAAATCATGGTGAGTAGCAAATGCCAGTAAGATTCGGATTGCTTCAAGTCTTGCTACCGGTGCATAGGTTTCTCCAAAGTCCAAGCCTTCAACTTGAGTATAGCCCTTGGCAACCAACCTTGAATTGTTCTTGGTCACTACCCCATCCTCGTCTTGTTTGTTGCGGTACATCCACTTTGTTCCAATCACGTTTTGCTTAGGGCGTTCCACTAAGGACCAGACTTCATTCCGAGTGAAGTTGTTCAATTCTTCTTGCATGGCCATCACCCAATCGGCATCTTGCAGTGCTTCTTCCACGGATAGAGGTTCAATCATGGACACAAAGGAGGAATGCCCACAAAAGTTTGCCAATCTTGATCTTGTAGTAACCCCTCTTCTTATGATTCCAAGAATGTTGTCAACGGGATGATCTCTTTGAACACTTTGACGAACTCTTGGATGCGGCTCAGAAGCTTCTTGTTGAATCAAATCCTCATTTTCTTGACAATCTTGAGCATCTTCTTCAGAGGGCTCGGATTCTCCGGGGTTGAGTCCGGAGTCTCCGGAATTTCCGGATTCTCCGGACTTTTCTCCGGAGTGTCCAGGTTTTGCAGCGGCAGTCAAGTTTGGTGATGCTTCAATGACTTCATCTTCTTCATCTTCTTCTTGAGGCTTGATTTCACCAATGTCCATCTTCTTGATGTCATTTGTAGAGGTCTTTTCCTTGCCTACACACAATTCATCAACTTGCTCCACTTGAGAGCTATTAGATTCATCAAATGTCATGTCACATGCTATATCAACACTACCGGTGGTCTTGTTGAGAACACGATAGCCGTGAGCATTTGAGGCGTAACCAAGAAAAATACCATCATCAACTTTAGGTGCAAACTTAGAGTTCTTGGGCCTCTTGTTGAGAATGAAGCACTTACAATCAAAAACTCTAAAGTAAGACACGTCAGGCTTCTTACCGGTTAGGAGTTCATAAGAGGTCTTGTGTCTAAGCTTGTGAAGATATAGACGGTTGATAGCATGACAAGCCGTGTTGACCACTTCCGCCCAAAAACTATCTGAAGTCTTGTACTCATCAAGCATGGTTCTTGCGGCTTCTATGAGTGTCCTATTCTTCCTCTCCACTATCCCATTTTGTTGAGGTATGTATGGGACGGAGAATTCATGACCAATGCCTTCACCATCAAGATACTCTTCAATGTTGGTGTTCTTGAACTCGGTGCCATTGTCACTTCTTACTCTCTTGATTTTCATATCAAACTCATTTTGGGCTCTAGTTGCAAACTTCTTGAATACATCATGAATCTTGCTCTTGTCACGCAAAAAGAATACCCATGTATACCGAGAGTAATCATCAACAATGACAAATCCATACTTGCTTCCTCCAATACTAACATAGGCCACGGGACCAAAGATATCCATGTGAAGCAATTCCAATGGTCTTGTAGTGGTGAGAACATTCTTGGAGGGGTGAGGAGCACCAACTTGCTTTCCGGCTTGACAAGCACTACAAATTCTATCTTTCTCAAAATGAACTTTTGTTAGTCCTAGGATGTGTTCCCCCTTTAGAAGTTTGTTGAGATTATTCATCCCAACATGGGCTAGCCGGCGATGCCAAAGCCAACCCAAGCTAGACTTTTCCATTAAGCATGTTTCAAGTTGGGCTTTCTCCGATGTAAAATCCACCAAATAAAGCCTTCCCTTGAGTTCACCCTTAAAAGCAATGGAGTCATCGCCTCTTCTAAAGACGGTCACACCCTCATTAGTGAACAAACAATTGTAGCCCATCTCACAAAGTTGTGACACGGACAACAAATTGTAGTCCAAAGATTCAACCAAATAAACATCAGAAATTGAATGATTGGTTGAGATAGAAATTTTACCTAGACCAACAACCGTTCCTCTACCATTGCCTCCAAAGGCAATCTTTTCCGTAGGATGTTCAATCATTTCACAATACATAAACATCTTCTTCTCCCCGGTCATATGATTAGTGCATCCACTATCAATCACCCATTTGGCTCCACCGGAGGAGTATGCCTACAAAAAAAATTAGGCTTGGTTTTTAGGTACCCAATTAGAGTTGGGTCCTTTCACGTTAGTCACAAGAACTTTGGGCACCCACACATTCCTTTTGATTATAGAACCTTGTGTGCGGGATCCCACATACTTGGCCACCACCTTACCCTTGTGGTTCCAAGTCAACACATAATCGGCATAAAAGTTGTCTTGTGAAGCACGTGCCTTGGGCTTCTTGGTTTGCTTGGCTTGCACCACTTTGGTCTTGACTTGTGGTTGATGAGATGTGCCATTGGAGCTCTTGAACTTGATGGGAGTGTTGAGCCTAGGTTGTTTACCTTCAACCTTGGCACCCAATTGCTTCATCCCATGCACCACATTTCTTGTTCCCACACCCCTTGTGTGGTTGTTCTTGATGAATGGGATAGGGTCTTTCGAGCCTTGCTCATTCTTACCTAGCCCCTTCCCATTCTTAAAGCCAAACTTCTTCATGTAGTTTGAACCAAAGCCCTTGGTATGGTTCTCAAACTCTCCTCTCTTAGGTTCCTTCTTCTTTTCCTCAATAAGAGAGTTTGACAACCGAGCAATCTCTTTCTTCATTACGTTCATCTCGGCAATGTTAGTAGCACAAGCATTTAAATCAAGTTTATAGCATTCAGAACAACCATTACTTGTAGAAGCATTTGAGTTAGAAGTAGCATCAATAGAGGTTGTTTTAGCACTATTCTTAAGATTGTCAAGTTGAACTTCAATTGCAATGTGACTAGCTTTCAAGCTTTTTAAGCTCTCTTGAAGTTCAATCTTTTCATTCTCAAGTCTAGTGCAAGCATCCTTAGCTAGGAAAGACTTCCTAGTTAATTCATCTACTGCAACGGCCTCTTTAGCTTGAGAGCTCTTGAGGCTAAGAATTTCTTCCTCTTTTTCCTTGAGCAAGCCCTCTTGCACCTTGAAACCCTTCTTTTCAATTACAAGGGCATTCTCAAGGGCAATGGTTTTCTCTCGCTCAAGTCTAAAGAGTTCTTCTTGCACCTCAAGAGTCTCATCTCTATTCTTAATTTCATTTAGAAGGTTCATAATTATTTTGGTTGCTTTCTTGCCAAAACTAGTGATCATTTTTTCAAATTCATCATCACTATCATTATCATCATCAACATCTAGGGGAGAACGTTTAGTGCCTACCTTAGTACCCCTAGCCATGAGGCATGTGTGGGTGAAGTCATCTTCATCATCGGTGAGATCTCCAAAGAGTGATGGCTTGTCAATAGGTTGAGCAATGGATATTGTAGCAAGTCCCACTTCATCATCAGAGTCGGAGCTATCATCATTTGAATCCCATTCTTCACCCAAATGAGCTTCACCAACTTCCTTGTTCTTGTTCTTGTCATGCTTGTTGGTGTCTCCTCTTCTCACTTTGATGTTGGGACATTCCGCAATGAAATGACCCTCCTTGCCACACCCAAAACATGGCCTCTTGGATGTTCTCTTGGTCTTGATCTTGTCCTTGTCCTTGTTCTTGTTGAAGAAGCCACCCTTCTTTATCACTTTTGTGAATCTCTTCACAAATAGAGTCATTTGCTCGGGAGTCAAGGTGTCATCACTATCTTCATCACTATCATCCTTGACCACGGCCTTGGAGGATGAAGAGCTTGCCTTCTTCTCTTTGTTTTTGCTTGAAGCTTTGAGAGCTACTCCCTTGTTCTTCTCAATTTGTTCATGCATCTTTGACATTTCTTGTGAAAGCTTTGACTCCTTGACTGTGATAAGATGTTCTTCAATTCTACCAATCACATCCGCCGGAGTAAACTTCTTGAAGCCTCTCTTCTCTCTAATAAGTGTAGGGAGTTGAACATCCCTAGCCATGTAAGCGGAGAGGATCTTATCAACAACTTCTTTTCTTCCCCATCTTGTGCTCCCAAGAGACTTGATTTTGTTGATGATCTTGTTCAAGTGGTTGTACATGTCTTGTGGAGATTCATCTTCCTTGATGACAGCGGTTGAGCTCAATTTCAAGAGCTCGAATTCTTCCTTCTCTAACTTGCCTTGTTCCTTCATGGTTGATAAAGAGAGTGTCCCACTCATCTTTGGCGGACTTCAAACCATCAACCTTGTCATACTCTTCGGCGGTGAGAGAGCTCTTGATGATGCGTATGGCTTGATAGTTGCGTTGGATTTCATTCGCTTGAGCTTGCGTCAAAATAGCATCTCCACTTAGAAAGGTGATTCCCCTGTTCACAACAGTCCGAAGTGCGGGGTTTACCGCCATCAAATACTCCTCCATCGAGTTCTTCCACTTGGAATAGCCGGTCCCATCAAATTGGGGTATCTTTCCAATGTGGTGTGAACTCGATGGTTTATCAAAGATTAAGTTAGAGTAATCGTAAGGGATTTTAGAGAACTCCCTTCCCTATGGCCGACGAGTGGAGCGGTTCGATCTTGCATCATCAAAGTCCTCATCACTTGAGGAGGATGATCCACCATCGTCATTTCTTGGATGATGACTTGTGCTTGCTCCACCGGCACCTCCCGCTGCACCCGTAGGATCCTCGAGTGTATGCACAGGAGGTTGGTTACCATTGGGGTTGGTCAAGTCACCTTCGAGCGGTGTTGCTTGATTAGTTGGGGTCGACATCTCTTTTCTCCAAGCGGTTAAGCTTCAAACGGAATAATCTGCTCTGATACCATTGAAAGGATCTAGAGGTCGACTAGAGAGGGTGAATAGTTGTTCCTGAAAAATTGCAACTTAAAACAAACTGTCAGACTGAAGTTCGGAGTCTCCGGATATTTTTCCGGATACTCCAGAAAGTCTGAAGTATCCGGGAAAATGTCCGGATTGTCTGGGCTTCAGAGGGAGAAACTAAATCGACAGAATTAAACTTGCTCAAATATGAATCTATGAAAATAGGTTATGCGCTGAGATGAATAGAGCTTGTTTCACCACCCAGAACCTGCAGCAACTTTACCAAAACGTAGATCGACAACAAACCCTAGAAATGAGCTCAAGAGGATAATAAGCAAACAACAAGAGCAACAATCACAAGGGGACACAGGATTTGTTACCAGAGTTCAACCTCACACCTTGAGGTCTACGTCTCCGTTGAGGAACCCGCAAAGGGTAGACCTTTACACCTAGGTCACTTTCCTCCCCCGAGCGACCACAAAGATTGAGCTAGGGTTACTTACTCAATCACGGGGTAATACAAACTTCCTTGGGTAATACAAACTCCAAGGCAACGCCTAGCCGGCTAGGAGCTCAAAGCTCCAAGAGTAACAAACACGAGATTGCCAACCAAGCGAAGAACGAGGTGCTCTAGAGATGGGAAATCAGCTCACTAGCACTCTCCAAGCTCTTGCTCTCAATAACTCCTTTAATCCCCAACAAATCTCACCAAACCAAGGCCAAGGGGAGTAAAGAGGGGGAGTGAATGAGTTCTGAGTGTTGCAGGTCAAAATGGGCAAGAGAGAGGGAGTGGATAGGGTTGAGGGGGTATAAATACCTCCTCACCCAGAAAAAGAGCCGTTACAGCTCTAAGACCCGGAGTATCCGGACTTGGTCCGGAGACTCCGAGAAGTCCGGACTGTCCGGGGTAAAACCCGGAGTATCCGGCCTTCCAGAGTTAGCACACAAAGGATGGCTCGGTGAACGTGCAGTGCAAGGTGTCTCTCATAGGATTTTGGTTAGTCATCTAGAGCACCTTTTCAACTCTTGGAAGATACAATTCATGTCCCTCTTTATAGTACGGCATTCCTAGGACTCAAATTCAAAATATAAAATAAATAAACCTCCAAGGAATCCTTCTTTTAGCATCACTTCCTTTTTGTATAGCAATGAAGCGCTTAGATGCCATCTTAGAATTTTAGTACCTACTCATATACTCAATACATCATTAGTAGCTTAATTGTCCATCATTAAATCACCAAAACCCACTTAGGGGGGCCAAGATACTCTTCAGCGCTCTTCACATCCATTTGACGAAGCTTGAAGTCATGATGAGTAGCATAGGCCAAAAGGATACGAATGGACTCAAGCCTTGCTACCAGAGCATAAGTCTCTCCAAAGTTCAAGCCTTCAACTTGAGTATAGCCTTTGCCCACGAGCCTTGCCTTATTCTTTGTGACGACACCAAATTCATCTTGCTTGTTCCTAAAAACCCATTTGGTGCCGATCACATTTTGCTTGGGTCTTGGCACCAACTCACAAACTTCATCCCTCTTAAAGTTGTTTAACTCTTCCTCCATAGCAATAATACAATCCAGGTCCTCAAGAGCTTGTTCCACACTAAGAGCTTCCAAAGAGGAAACAAATGAGTAAAATGCACAAAAGTTTGACAATCTTGAGCGAGTTGTTACCCCTCTTTGGATACTTCCAAGGATGTTGTCAACGGGGTGATCCCGTTGAACCATTTGATGAACTCTTGGATGTGGTCCTTGAGATTGACGTTGAATAGATCCATCATCATCTTCAACTTGAGATGCTTGTTCATGAGCTTCACTGTCTTGTTCTTCTCTTTGATCAAAGCCACTTTCATGATCGTCACCACGAACTTGATTTTTGTCCTGATGAACTTGAGAACTTGGTGGTTCCACTCTTGTTGATGATGATGGTTCTTGATTGTTTGTGTCAACCGGAGTTTGAACTTCTACTTCACTTGGCATCACTTCGTCGGTACCCATTCTAAAGATGGATACACTAGGAGGTTCTTCATCATCTACAAGGTTTTCACTAACTTGCTCTCCTTGACAGCCATTGGATTCATCAAATTTCACGTTTACCGTGGTCTCAACACAACCGGTGGTTTCGTTGAAAACACGATAGGCAGGTTCGTTAGTTCCATAACCAATGAGAAAACATTCATCAACCTGGGATGCAAACTTTGAAGCTTTGGGTTTCTTGTTAAGTATGAAACACTTACACCCAATGACTCTAAATGTAACATCTCTACTGTTTAATTAGCTTAAGTACATTAATTAGACTAGTTAATTAAGTATGGTTAGTCCCAAGACATGCTTAGCCTAGTCTTGACAAACTTTGCAAAAGAAACCTTGGTCAAATTCACAAACTTGGTCAAACTCCTTTAGAGCTTTATACTCTTTAAATTGTTTTCTAGCGCGTTCTCCAAATTTCATAATATAACTTCAAATTATGCCAATACAAAAGTTTTTTGTTGTTTCCGGGAACACAACTTTCATAATTGGTGGACATTCAAATTTTGAGTGCAAATTAGCAAAAAATAGGGTTGAAGCACTTATGAATATTAATTCCAGCCGTGGAAAAACTGCAACTTCGCCACATTTTTCCCGTCAAACGAATCATCAAAACATAGGTCACCCTTTGTAAAAGTCGTAGTCCTATAGTTACTCTACAACTTTCATATTTGGAGATTTTCAATTTTGTTTGGAAAATTTTGAGTTTCGCTTTGTTGAAATGGGCTAAACGAAATAAGAAGGGGTGTCGGGCGCTGGTGTCGCCGCTGTTGGCGTTTCTTAACGTCACCACTAGTTGTGCACCTAGAGGGAGCGTATAAGAGCGACCGGGTATACCGCAAGCACGCGGATATACTGCTGTAGCACTTCCCCAAGGAAGGAGAGTATTCCAAGGGTATCGAATCCAAGGAACGGTGTGTAGTATCTCCTACTCTAGTATAGATGGTCCAAGGACACCAAACTCCAGCTGGGATAGATATGGGTTGAGAAGCACTTCCTTAAGGGACTTAGCTCTCAAGATGTATCTGTCAGGTCTCAGTCATCCCCGCGGGGCGACAACACATCAATGTGCTGGCAAGCGAGCCCAACTCGGTACGCGACGTAGAGGGTTGACAAAGGGTCCAACAGGCTGTCACCACTGCGGCCTACCTCTACGCTATGATCGTACATGGTCTTCACATGAAAAACCAGGGCCCAGACACCACGTCTGTGCCCCAAGATAAATACTATAGTGCAGATACGTATGCTAGCCCGCGAACTACACTATAGTAACCGTATAGATACGGTCCCATGAACAAGGGAAAGATCGGATTCAGATCATCTTATCATTCATTGAGCTACGGAGCAGAAAGGAAGCTATGGATGCAGATAAACGAGATACAGCGGACTTACTTAGCTAAACAGGATCAGAGCATGCAAACAAGTATATGAACTATGGATCTGGCTCTAAAGGATCGATGCCTTGTGTCATGAAGAACACAAGCCTCGAACTTATGAACGAGCCATGAACACAAGAACAAATCAAGCATGCATGATGTCCACTATAGTCTAATAAGAAATGCTAAAATACTCACTTTGATCTAAATGAAGAACAGGCATCCACGAGGACATCAACTCACTCCTCACCCTATCCTACCTAGCACTCTAATCACACACACAACTCATGGGAGAGGTGAGAACTCACCTCTCCAAGAGAGAATGAGAGGAGAGGGAGAGAGGGATGTGACTCAAATGGGAGCCCCTCCCCTCCTATTTATAGAGGAGGGGGTGGATTGCTTTGGTGCTCCAAGTGCCTCCACTTTTTGAGCTTCCCTGGGCGCGTCCTATCATGTGGTGACACGTGGCAGGAAGAACTGGGCGAGAACAGGAATATTCTGTGTAGAACCGGACATTCCAGGGCTTCCTGTAGGAAGAACCGGCACTAAAAAGGGCAAAATCAGCCGAACCGAGGGAACCAACTAGGCCTGGCAGCGCTGACCGCGGCGCTGCCTCCCGCGTGCCCCCAGCGTTCGACGCGTGGCACGACCGGGCGGGCGAACTGCGCGCGCGAGCGCCTTCCTATGCAAGATGCCGAACCGACCCCGCCTGAGCCACTCCTGGCACGGCACGTGGCCCGGTCTGCCGGCCGCTCAAGCGCGTGCGCTCTGCCGAGGCGCGCGATCCGCGTGCGGAGGTGGTGCGCCGGTGAATGGGCGCCACGTGGCCCTAGCGGGATTTGCCGCGGCCACCTGCGTGATCCGCAGGAGCGGGTGGCACCCAATCTGGTCCCGCCACGTGGCTTCCTCTGCGCAGTTTGCATGCGTCCACGTGCATGGTGCTGTAGTGTGGGTCCCACGCTGACGTCAGCACTGCATCATCTTTTGTCCTTTTCATATCTTGTGCATACGAACTCAGATGTAGACATATAATATGTCCATTTCGATCATCTCGACGAGCCCGTCGCAATGGTGCAGTCCAAATTGGCATTTGAGGTTGTTTATGATGACGTCCTTTAATAGCCATTGGATCACTTGCTCTTAATTGTACCATTTGGCACGCATTTCGGTGCATCCTGCAACAAAAGCTAGAAACACCAACACTTGTGAAAATCATCAGTATCAAGCCCTATTCTAGTGTTGATGATCCTTTTACATTTATTTTATGCAGGTATTGACGGTGTAAAAGCAGCACTTTTCGACCGTCAACAACACCCCCACACTTGACCTTTGCTTGTCCCGAGTAAAGGGAGTCAGGTCAAGGTGAGACACGATATCCAAAGGTATGAAGCAAGCATAAGAGATATTCCAAACCATACCTTGTACTTGTGAACTCTGAAGTGTCTATCATGCTATCTTGGGCAGTTGAAGAATGGAACGGCCATGAATCAAATCACTTCTGCTCATCATGTCAAGTAACTTGGGGTTTTGCAATAAATTTTCAAAACAAACCTTGCTTAGCTCCTCATTTGATTCTCTCAGATCGCTCAATGTGTATAAGTCCTCACCAAGGCATTAGGTTGCCTTTCTTCATCCTACTTCTAATGATGGCTATATGTGGAGCTCAGGGTAGGATAAAGGATAAGGCATACTTGTATCACATATATTGCAAAGTCAAAGACTAGATCCACAGAGAAAATCAAATCATACAATCAGATCAAGATGTGCACGTGTATGGATATGGTGAGTATGGTAAGGTGGATACTAGGCCCGGAATGGGTGCTAGATATTACCATACATATATGATGAAGTTGGTAGATGGTAAGGTGGACACTAGCCCCGGAATGGATACTAGTTATTACCATCAAGATTATGGAACTCCTTTTTGCATGATCTCATCTCTCTCCTATTTCTCATTTATTTTGGACATGGGCTATTCTTTCTCTTTTTTTCTTTTTTTCCCTTTTTTTTCATCATGCCTTGTTTCATAGCCCATGTCTCTTTTGAAGGATACTTTTGGAGAGAGATGTCACACCACATATGGAGCTTTATTTTTATGGAACGGATGAATGATACAATGCTAACTTCCAGTGCAGAAGCATAGCAAGGGGAAATAGGTGGTGTGCACATGAATCTTGATCATGAAAGTAATGAAAAGAATTCTCACAAGGGTCACAGAATTTGACAAAGCTCAATGCAATAACAAGCAGCATATGAGTAGAAGGTTTTCAACTATATCATATGGCTCTAGTAGGACGGTGGCATATCAAAGAGGAGCTTTGCAAAGGGTTTTCATGATTTTCAAATAAAATTCCCAAGCACTCAGACATTCAGAGCGAAGATCATATCATCAAACCATATCACAAATGTCAACTACTTAGATAAGCATGAGTTCCCTAATGATATTTGTTCACAAGCATCAAGATGATAAGTAAGGAATAAAACATATGCAAGCCAACCACAGGAACCATGTAGAGCAGGCATAGCACAGATTGCTGAGTTTGATGTAAAGGATATGAATTGAAATTCATTCAAACTCACAGATAAAGGAGAGTGAGGTAGAGGGTGCACATACCATCGCTTCTGAAGGATAAGAGATCAAGGAAGACCAGTGGTGATTCGGCTGACCATAAGGCAGCCGACTCACTCTAGTTTACCTTGCTCTTGTCATGAAGGCGTAGTCGATGTTGTGCAGCACCTGTGTGGGAGTTCTCTAGTGGAAATGTTGATGATGAGCTTGAGAGAACTCCCCCACACTGGTGGTTGAGCCTGGTGCTGTTCTTCAAATGACAAATGAAAACAAAGGATGGACTCTACTGGTTCGAGAACCATATAGCCTTTATTCAAATTCAAATATTTTTGTTGTTTTTTTATTGTCACTATGTTATTTGCTCGAGAAGGGTTAGATCAAGGCTACACATTATACACAAAGGGGAATAGAATTACCTTGGACCTTTGAAAGGTCATATGTACCACCTTTGCATGATGTGCAACATGAATCTTGACACCTCAACTTACCTTCCTTTGAATTTAGCTCAATGACTTACCCATTCAAATTTTCTGCAGGGGTTAGTCAGCATATATGCAACCAAGATCTATGAAGATATAACTCTAAGGTTCATCAATCAAAACTTGACACCATGTCTTGTTTTGATTGAAGAAGACAATTTTAACCTAAGCACCATGCTTAATTTAAAACAGTCTATGAATGTGTGTTGCAACATACATTCAAACCAGAGCATAAGAACAAAGATAAAGGAAGCATGAAAGCATGATCAAGCTATTACCAAAAGGAACATAAGCATGAGCATATGACGGTGAACCTCGGGAACCTCCCGGAAGGGCTTTGTTTAATGTCAAAAGCAGGACTTACCTAACTAGTGGGCAAGATGCAAGAGCTGACATCATCACCACACCAGGATAAGATTTGGTAGAGGAGGAACTTTACTCAGGATGCTCACATACCTCCCCCACACTTGAAGTTTTCATTGCTAGGCAACAAAACTCAAGTGTGTGGTGATCAAGCTTCCTTTTGTAAATGTTCCCTCACCAAAGCTTATCTAGGTGTTGCAGCTAATGTGGCTCACATGTTCGTAGGCATCACATGTCCATCTTTCTTTTCAATCTCCACCTGAAAGGTTAGTGACCAAAAATACCAGAAGGACAACTTACCCTAAAAAATATGTTCTTGCTTTTATTCGAAAAGGGAAATAAAACCTAACCTAATCCAGGCTATCTCCTGGGAGTGCTTTGTTTATTTAAGGTCATAAGCTCGACCATAGGAACTTCATCTTGTAGCTATCATTGGTGGTGTCGTTCCCATCTCACCACCAATCCTTGATGTATCAGTAAAGCTTCAGCTGCAAGGTTTGTGCCACAATGCACACACGAAATCTGATATGCTTATGATAGACATATACATCTACAACCAACCTTCTGAACTTTCTAGAAAAGAGGACCATAAGGTGGTTGCAGCCCTCATGCATGCTCAGCGCACTAAGCATGTCTGACTCTAGAGGGACATGATGCGAGCATGGTCTGTATGGTGAATCAAGAATGAAACTACCATGCTCGTGTGTGGAATCCTTTCCTCCGGACTTCAGAGTCAGTGCCTCAGAAGGATCCATGGCCCGTGAATTCTCCATCTCAAGAGAGTCATCATGGAAGCTCTATGTTGACTCTCGATCATGATCGAAAGCAACATGATACAGGCCAGCGGGAAGAGGCTGAAACTCGGTCGAGAATGGTGACGATCGTTCGCCTTCACAAAGGTGAAGAGGGTCTCCCGCGCTATCCTCATGAGGGGTAGAACATTCTACAACCTTAATGAGAACGGGCTCGGATGATGCGAACGGAGATGTATGCGTCATCTTCTCAAGCGGTTTTTGCTAAGGAAGAGGCTTTGCCATAGGATGTCCCGGAAAAGGGGTGGCAGTGGCAGAAGCGACTCCTCTGAGCTTATCATCTAGGCTCCCTAAAGATGTATCGAAGAGCTGCTCGAAAGGGGAGCCTAGGAGAAGATCGAGATCAAGGACATCGAAGATGTGAAAGTCTAGGCTAGCCTTGATCCCGTCTATGATAAGCGGCACGGCACTTGCGATCCCCCGACATTCAAGAATACGTCCAAACGGACAAGTCTTGAGGAGTATGTCGGACGGTGCTAGCGGAACTTTGCCCACAAGAGTTTCCGCTAAGTGCCATGGCAAAATGTTAACCTCCATGATGGGGTTACAATGGGCCTCTACGACAGTGCCTCTGATAGAGCAAGGGACAACCAGAGAAGGTGACCTATTCCAAATTGCTTCGGAAAATCGTGTCACTCCCTCTGACCATTCCTCCCTCATGGCCTCCTCAGGATATGCTTCGTCAGGAGGATCAAGAGGTAGAGGTGGCACCGCAGGCCTAAGGGAAGGTTCTGTCGAAAGATTTCTAGAATGATCGGTGTGGACAAAATAAGGATCCTCCCCTAATTGGGCATCAAAATTATTCGAGGTGTCTAAGAGATTTATAGATGGGTCATCCTCGAATTTGCAAGTGAACACCGAAGGTTGAATTTCTTCTTCCCTTGGTGTTCGGGGTTCATCAGAGGGCTCAACAGACAAGTCTTGGGATTCGAAAGATGAAGACTCGGACTTGGATGTTGAGGGACTCTCATGGCTCGACTCGGGTTCTTCTTGGTAGAATCTGGGATCGACTTCGAAGTAGGAGTTCAGGAAACTGCAAGCTTCAACCGGTTCCCTCTCAAGAAATGATTTTCCGAAATCGAGACGACACACAGACCTTTTGTCGAGACCATCATAAAGTTTGCGAAGCAACTGAGACTCAGTCATCAACAAGGGAGGTCCAGAATACGCTAAGCGTGATAATCTAGACCAGGCCATGTATATCGTTTCCTTCTCTTTTTGTTGAAAACAATGGATATCCTACCGTAGAGCAGCAACACGAGATGGAGGGAAGAACTCAAGGCAAAACTTGTCTCTAAGCTATTCCCAACTATCGTTCATGCTACCTACGGCATATGTGTACCATTGCTCCGCCTTCCCTACAAGAGAGTACGGAAACAACTTCCACTGGAAGGTATCCAAAGTCATACCCATAGTGTAGATGAGAGAACACAAGTTCTCGAAGTCACGAAGATGGTAATATGGGTTTTCGCTCGATAGACCAGAGAAGATAGTGCATTGAACGAGATCGATAGTTGCAGGGAGAGGCTCACAGCAAGATGTGAGAAAAAGGCGCACCGAAGGTGGTGGCTCTAGGAGCTCATCCCTGGGGGTAGTGATGCTTTTATAGGAAAGCTTCACCATGGGTAGCGGGCGTAAAGGTAGAAGGAAAGAAACAAAAAGGATATCTCGATGGGTAACGGGGGTGAAGGTAGAAGAAAATGAAAAAGATAAATACGAGGACCACTAGGTTCGAAGATAGATACAGCAACCGATCCCCGGCAACGGCGCCAGAAATGCTTGTTGGCGTTTCTTAACGTCACCACTAGTTGCGCACCTAGAGGGAGCGTATAAGAGCGACTGGGTATACCGCAAGCGCACGGATATACCGCTGTAGCACTTCCCCAAGGAAGGAGAGTATTCCAAGGGTATCGAATCTAAGGAACGGTGTGTACTATCTCCTACTCTAGTATAGATGGTCCAAGGACACCAAACTCCCGCTGGGATAGATATGGATTGAGAAGCACTTCCTTAAGGGACTTAACTCTCAAGATGCATCTGTCAGGTCTCAGTCATCCCCGCAGGGCGACAACACATCAATGTGCTGGCAAGCGAGCCCAACTCGGTACGCGACGTAGAGGGTTGACAAAGGGTCCAACAGGCTGTCACCACTGCGGCCTACCTCTACGCTACGATCGTACGTGATCTTCGCAGGAAAAACCAGGGCCCAGACACCACGTCTGTGCCCCAAGATAAATACTATAGTGCGGATACGTATGCTAACCCACTAACTACACTATAGCAACCGTATAGATACGGTCCCACGAACAAGGGAAAGATCGGATTCAGATCATCTTATCATTCATTGAGCTATGGAGCAGAAAGGAAGCTATGGATGGAGATAAACGAGATACAGCGGACTTACTTAGCTAAACAGGATCAGAGCATGCAAACAAGTATATGAACTATGGATCTGGCTCTAGAGGATCGAAGCCTTGTTTCATGAAGAACACAAGCCTCTAACTTATGAATGAGCCATGAACACAAGAACAAATCAAGCATGCATGATGTCCACTATAGTCTAATAAGAAATGCTGAAATACTCACTTTGATCTAAATGAAGAACAGACATCCACGAGGACATCAACTCACTCCTCACCCTATCCTACCTAGCACTCTAATCACACACACAACTCATGGGAGAGGTGAGAACTCACCTCTCCAAGAGAGAATGAGAGGAGAGGGAGAGAGGGATGTGACTCAAATGGGAGCCCCTCCCCTCCTATTTATAGAGGAGGGGGTGGCTTGCTTTGGTGCTCCAAGTGCCTCCACTTTTTGAGCTTCCCTGGGCGCGTCCTATGATGTGGTGACACGTGGCAGGAAGAACCGGGCGAGAACCGGAATATTCTGTGCAGAACCGGACATTCCAGGGCGTCCTGTAGGAAGAACCGGCACTAAAAAGGGCAAAACCAGCCGAATCGGGGGAACCAACCGGGCCTGGCATCATCTTTTATCCTTTTCACATCTTGTGCATACGAACTCCGATGTAGACATATAATATGTCCATTTCGATCATCTCGACGAGCCCGTCGCAATGGTGCAGTCCAAATTGGCATTTGAGGTTGTTTATGATGACATCCTTTAATAGCCATTGGATCACTTGCTCTTAATTGTACCATTTGGCACGCATTTCGGTGCATCCTGCAACAAAAGCTAAAAACACCAACACTTGTGGAAATCATCAGTATCAAGCCCTATTCTAGTGTTGATGATCCTTTTACATTTATTTTATGCAGGTATTGACGGTGTAAAAGCGGCACTTTTCGACTGTCAACAGCCGCGCTCCCGCGCACGTGCACCCCGTCCTGCTTCGCCACGTGTCGAGCCTCACTCGCTCCAGCGTACTGACATCGGGCGCTTCATTGGCTCCCCGGTTCTCTAGCTATGTTTAGTGCTTTTTGAGTTTTCAAGAGGATTCAAGATCAAGACCCATACTCATCTTTCCAACCATGTGCAATCCGATAACGAGGACTTCGTTTGTGCCTCGAGATCACTCTTTGCCATTTGCATGTGTCCACCTATCTAAAAGTGTGTGTATTTTTTTCTCTCCCCCTCCTTGAAAACATTATTTTTCCAATGACCTTTTTGATGAGTCTCGGTAAGTCCATGAGAAGCTTGTCTTGTTTTGATAATATCTCGACTATAATATCTTGGTAGGACTAAACTTTCCCATAGCTCCATATAAAGCTTTCCACCAAATATTTGAGAGAGGAAAGGAGTAGAACAAGTAGGCTTGAGAGACAAGATGAGATGAGAGTTCATGAGCAAGATGCAATGAGGTTTATTATTGATCTTGGTAAAGCAAAGTTTTCTTCATCCCACTCTTTATTTTCAAAATTTCTAAGATTTGTTTAAAGTTTGAGAGCATGATCAATTACTTGTGGAAAGAGCTTAAATAATATCTACCCTCCATAGAGATGAAAGCTAGTTACATTATGAAACTATAACATATATAAACTTGGAGAGCATTATGTTTTCTCATGTATGAATAAGTGCAGGGTATGAACATTGAAAGGCAATACTGACATCCATTAAAGGCTTACTCGAGGATGAGCAAGGTTTAAGCATGGGGGTCTGTTGACGGTCAATTTCCGTCAACCAAGAGCACTTGTTACACTTTGGTTTGAGCTTTGATTTATAACTAACCCGCCACTAGGCACACTAATGATGTAACAAGTTCGCACTTGCATGTGGTTTTTGAAGTTTGTTGTTTACGCAGGAATTAGGTACCTAAATGAGGACTTCCGGGTGGAGTTCATCTAGCACTTTGTGAGAAGATCACGAAGCCCAGCACGAGTCAAGGCATGAAGTGAACATGACTCCAAATGACCCGAGGACCAAAGCATGAAGCCATGAAACTCCAAGGACCCGAACAGAAGATGCGGGAGTTCGTACCTTATCCAAACTGCCGAGAAAACGACGTCAAGGACCCACATGGACTTCGGCAAATATTCAAGAAAGTGCGGGAAGTATCGTGGCCGAAGATGGGCCCGAACCGAGCTGAAAAAGGCCTGGGCCGGCCGGCCCATGCCGACTGGCCTAGGGTGTTCCGGGCTCAGTTCGGCCTCCCCTTAGACCTACACTCTCCTCGGCTCATTTATACCCCCTCCCTCCGACGGCCGCCACATCCATTCATCAGAACTCAGCGAAACCTAGAAGTGAGCACCGGAGGGAGACGACGGCGGCAGAGTCCTTGAAGTTGTCCAGGGGATGTCCTAGGCCAACCCTAGCCGCCATGGCCGCCCTGCGTGGTTGTGCCATGGTGGAGTTCCAGAGCTAGTTGAGGTCATCAATGGTATGTACTCGGTGGTGGTAACTCAAACACATCTACTATTATGTGAGCAATTGTAATCTTGTTCTCCGATCTTTAAGTGATTCCATGTCTCCGTCTTTACTTTCTACCTTTCATGAATATGTTTGATCCTTAGTCTAATCCTAGGTTAGACTACATAGCATGCTTTTTGTAATCATGGTGATTAGATATAGTATGTCGACCCTTCATGGTCTGTAGGCTTGTCCATGTTTGGGCACGCCCTTGGATCCCCCTCTTCATTAAGGGAGCATCGTGACAGGGTGATTTCCCCCGAACGAGCGGATGTCCTCGGGAGGTAGGCCGGAGGTAGGAGTTTAAGGATGCTTTTAGATGAGATGCTTGGTTGTTGCTCGTTTGCCGGAACTACAACTAGAAAGCGGTAGGGTTAGTCGTCCCCTTGGTGGCGCTTTACCTCGCCTATGTTCGTGTATGTGATCAACCTTGAGCTATCATACATGTATCTCTTAAAGGTTACCTCATATGCAATCAATGTTTAATGATAGGTTAGATTGGCTAGATAAGGTAGAGATCTCTAGTGGTTTGCTTCCAATCCTTGGATTGACAATCCTTGGGGGACCCTCCTTGGTGAAAAAGGCACCAAGTCACCCGTAGGCTCGCGGTGAACTTCAACAAGGTTTTGAACCGTCAACAGGGATCTCTTGCCCTTTTACCACCGTTCTACCATTGACCTTGTTTTCCTTGTAGTGCCCAAGTCCTCGCTTGTCAATTGCCTTGGGTGTGGACTTAGCACCAAACTTACCTTGGTTGACCAACATGTTCAATCGAGCAATTTCTTTGTCCTTGCTCTTAGTTATTTCCTTTAGCCTTGCAAGGTTAGTCTTAAGAGCATTTATATCAATATTAGAACATATAGAACAATCTTTGCTAGTGGAGGCATTAGAGTCAAATTTTGCCTTAGGATTGGCTTTGGGGCTTTCCCAAAGAGCACTATAGTTTGCTTCAAGATTTTTGTGTTTATCCATCAAGCGTGAAAAGCTTGTTTGAAGCTCACTATGAGTGGCCTTTAGGGAAGCTAAAGATTCATTTGCCAAAGAGTAGTCCTTTGACATCCTCTTGTTAGAGTCATTGGCCAAGGACAAGTCCATGGTCAACTTCTCCACCTTAGCTCTCTCCTCGGCAAGGGTTTTCTCTAGAGCAAGGTTTCTTTCCTTTTCAAGGACAAGCAAGTCTTCTTGCTCATGAGGAGTCACCTTCTTTTTCTCTAATTTGTCCAAAAGCCTCTTAATTTCTTTATGACCTTTTTTACCAAATTGTTTTATCATGTTGGCTTCCATTTCTTTTTCTTCATCTAGGTTATCTATATCATCACTGGGTGTGGATGAAGATGAGGTGAGAGAGGATGAGGTGGTTGATTCTTGTACCTTGCTCCCTCTTGCCATGAGACAAAAGTGAGAGTTGTCCTCATCGTCGGAGAAGTTGTTGAAGAGGCAAGGTGAAGATGCTCCTTGTGCCATGGCAATTGTTGCCATGACTTGCTTCTTTGGTTCTTCATCTTCATCACTTGAGTCCCATTATCGACCCACGTGAGCACGCCCTTGGTACTTGTTCTTGTACTCTTTGCTCTTCTCCTTGTACTTCTTCTCTTCCTCATTCTTGTTCTTGTTCTTGGGACACTCGGCAATAAAGTGTCCATACTCTCCACACTCATAGCATTTTCTTTGAGACTTCTTCTTTCTTTCATCACCACCTTTCCTTGATGCCTTGAACTTCAAGAACTTCTTGTACTTTCTTATGGCAAAGGCGGTTTCTTCATCGGTGCTTCCTTCTTCACTTGAACCTTCACTCTTAGTCTTGGAAGTCTTGGGTTTCACTTCCACCACTTCACTAGAGCTAGCATAGAGGCTAGACTCTTGTTCACCTTCAAGCTAAGTGACTTCTCCACATCTTGATCAACTAGCTCTTGATGTAAGATTTCACCAATAAGTTGATTGGGAGTCAAGTTGTAGTAATTTGGATCTCTTCTTATCATGGTTGCTAGGTTTGGGTTCCTCGGGGTGAAAGCTCTTAGCAACTTCTTTGTGACCTTTGAGTCTTCCCAATCATTGTTTCCTAGTGCTCTAATGTCCGAGACAAGGAGCATTAGTCTATCATACATTTGCCTCACGGTTTCTCCATCCTTCATGATGAATAGCTCGAGCTCTCCATGGATCAAATCAATCTTGCCTTGTCTCACATGATCGGTCCCCTCATGTGCTTCCTTGAGTTGAGTGTGTCCCAAATCACCTTGGTAATTTGGATGTTCCGGACCTTGTTGAACTCTTGAGCACACACGGATCTCGTGATGACTCTTGTAGCTTGTACATTGTGGTGGAGGTCTTGTTCATGCTCGATTGTTAGAGCTTCTCCTTCGGCGGGCATTGTCACACCTAAGCACACAATTTTCCAAAGAGAAGGGTGAAGCCCGTAAAGGTGCATTTGCATGTCATAAGCCCATTTAGGATAGTCTTTCCCATCGAAGTGGGGAGGCTTTCCTAAATGCACGCAATAGAATTTATCATTAGGATTGTTGCCCGAAATGTGTCCATAGTGGTAGGGCACTTCATAGTAGCCGGAGTGAGCATGCTTTGCTTGCTCTTTCTTGATCATCTTCTTGAGGAGCTTCTTGTCCATCTTCTTTGCCTTCTTCTTCTTCTTGGCCTTCCTTCTTTTCTTCTCCGCTTTCTTCTCCGCATCATCACCACCATCCTTGGTGTCTTCATCACTCGAATCGGAATCCGAGTCGGAGGAGGAGGAGGAATCATCGGAGCTCTCGATGTTGGATGGTGCACGACTTGAGGCCTTCTCCATATCCCATAGAGCTGTAGCTCGGTCTTGAGCAGCCTTGAGCTCTCTCTCTTGAGCTTCCTTGGCGGCGAGTTCTTGAGCGGAGAATTCACCACCACTCCCCGACATCTTGATCCCTTAGCGGTTAAGCCTAAATCAAGGGATTAGGCTCTAATACCAATTGAAAGGATCTTGTGATGCCTAAAGGGGGGAGAATAGGATCACTTTAAAAATCTGCAAAAACTGAGCAGCAGATCAGGGGCCGGATGACCCGGCACTTTGAGCTGGCTGGCCCGGAGGGGTCCGGGTCACCCTGTCAGTGGGGCTCAAGGGAACAAGTGAAGAGCTAGCTCAAGGGGCTCACACTAGCACCTCAAAACTCTCTCACACCCAAACCCTAGGAGGATCCTTGCTTGTTGGAATGGCTTGGAGAGGAGTTGAGAGAGAGGGAATGGAGCTCAAGAGGGTGTTTCTTCCGTGGGAGGCAACAGCAAGAGGAAGAAGAAGTGAAGGGGTATAAATACCTCCTCCTTCGAAAAGAGCCGTTAGGGCTGCCTGCGGCCAGGCCGGGTCATCCGGCCACAACTGGCCGGGTCACCCGGCAACCACCAGAGCCGTCCTGGGTCACCCGGACACTTGGGCCGGTTGACTCGGTAGACCAGTTACAGCTAGGTTATGGTTTTCAAAGGGGTTCTAGGGTTTTGGCTAGCCATTTTGTGTCTAGATTTTCTCAAGATAAGCACTTGTAGCAAACTTCGATTAACCGATCACGTCCCTCTTTATAGTACGGTGTTTCCTAAACTCAAATTCAAAAGGTAAATTAAATTTAAATCACCAATTGAGCTTCAACACAAATATAAGAAATTGAGGTCCTTCCTTTCAACCAAGATCTTTTATCTCTTTTATTCCTGCACACATCTTAGATAAACCATCAAATACTCAAATTATAATTATCATTATCACCAAAATAATTAGGGGCCTAGATGCACTTACAGGGAATCCATTTGGCAGCCCCTCATTAGCCAGAACCTGAGTGCCTTGGATTGGAGTGGGATAAATGTATATGGATTCTTCCTATTTCTTATGCTAAATACCTACATTCGAATAGACATCGACACTGGTGGAAAGTATTAGTTTAAGCTTCTATTCTAGTGTGGATGTGCATTTCGTGTTCCAATATGCAGGAGTTGACGGCCATAAAAATGGTACTTAACAGCCATCAACAAGATCTACTAGGTCCCTTCGGTGGTAGAGGAGAAGATCCCCTGATTTTGGAAAATTACCAGGAGCGCTTTGGGAGGCCTGATTTCCCTCTTTGTTTTATATAAAATGGAGAGGACAAGGAGGAGGAGCAGGGAATTCAAAATTTCAAGTCCCGCCTTTCTACTCTAGAGCTGGAAATGAAAACTTTGGATCATGGACCCAAATGTCAGTGACTCAAACGAAAGACTGCTTGGGTGTCGGACCCAAACGTCAGTGACCATACGCAGAGAGGCAAGTTGTTGACTGGGTTGTCCGTGCCACCATGGATCATGGAATTGACAAACACATACAGGACTATACTCTACTTCATATTCACATTCGACGGATGATCCAATTATTGCATTACAAATGTACTCACTGCAACAAATTAACATACCGTTTCAACTGCTTATTACATGACTAAACACACTTCAATAAAACATTAAAACTACATACTATTAGAGGGATTCTGCTGGTACCACCCTCCGTGTAATCTTCTACGGAGATCATGCATAAATTCGGGATGATCAATGCATATGACCGCCCAATCATGTGTGCGTATTCCGTGAGGAAAGATTCGCTCCAAGAGAGACATGCACTTGTCCTGCAATTGTGTGCAGATAGCCTGAATTGCCTATCATAGAAATGAGGTCACAGTTTCCTCGCTTGTCATGTCCCACATCTTTGACACACAGTGCAGCTTCAACCTTTCAACTTGTGTCACACCTGTTTTTCCAAAGAAAACCAAGTGCAGTTCTATATGCATGCCAGGATCAAGTTTCATGCATATAGTCAGTGGCGGAGCTCGCAATATTGCACGCCTAGGGCCAACTTAATTTGCAGCTTCAGTTCAGGTTTGTGCAAATTAAAGCAATCAGGATCAGATTAGAAGCCACATGTGTCGGAGGCGAGCGCAAGTCAAATCCAGCATGCATCGCGTGTGTCCGTACACACAAACGTGGCGTGGAGCCCGCGCGCCATAGGTGACTTTACCCCTCTTGGATAGTAGCAACTACAGAAAGAGAAAGAGAAAGAGATAGTAGGAGCCAGCAGCCGCCACCGCAGCTTCACCGGTGGGCCTGCGGGCTGCGGCTGGCCACGCAGGGAAATGGAGAAAGAGACAGAGAGGCGGCCGACCACGCAGGGAAAGGGAGCTCGAGGCCTTCTCCCTCCTCCCATTTTCTTCCTTCTTCTTTCCCAGACGAAACAGAGCAGGCAACGCAGCTCCCACTCGCCGACCAAATTCACCAGTTCCATCCCATCTCCGCCTGATTCCTCTCACCCCCAGAACCACAGCCTCCCCATCTCCATCCTAGACCAATCCCAAGACACAACCGAGCTCCACAGCGAAGGGAATTACGGATCTCGCGACCACTGGTCGCCCGAGCTCCAAGGATGGCTTGGAGGAGCTCGAGATGGAAAGGGCGTGCTGCGACTGGCGTAGGGGGGAGAGGAAGGACGACCAACGACCGGCGCAGGAGGTGGGAAGACGTGCCTCGCTCCCTCTGCCTGGGGAGGTGCTCGTCGGCCGGGGAGAGGGCGGGCCCGACTGCGTGCGTGAGCGTAGGCAGTAGGGAGGGGACAGCGCGCCGGCGGTGGGAGCACGGGATAGCACCGGGGAGAGAGGTGGGGAGGGATGGTGCCAGAGGTGGGATAGATGGAGCGGCTGGCGGAGTGAGAGGGCTGCAGTCGCGCAGGGGACGGAGAGAGAGAGAGCGCTCCACAGCGGAACCACGAGGTCTATTGGCCTGTTCGCTGATTTGTTGGGCCACGGATGAACTTAGGCCGACCGATTACTAAGGAAGTTTGCTGGACCATGCATGTGGTATAAAAGATTTTCGGCCCACGCCTAGGGCCATGGCCCGAGTGGCCCTAGGCCCAGCTCCGCCCCTGCATATAGTTGACATAAGTGAATAACAGAAACAGTATCACGTAAGAAAAACAAAGATTATCAGAGATTTACGCTTTATCCTGGAAATGAAGGCTCCAAACATCACAGGCAGTCGACTGGGGGTTGCGTACGCCTAGCACCAGCAACATCTTCACAATGTCTTCATGGCAGCTTCCTCTTTCTGAGCAACATTGTTTATAGCAAGGGTGAGCACATGTTGTACTCAGCAAGTGTGGGGAAAGTATGAATGCAAAGGCTGAACAAGGAAAGGCTGACAGGTTGACTGCATTAAGCACTTTTAGTTGGTCAAATTTTATTAGCACCTAATTACTAAAGTATAGGTATATACCAACCCACAATTAATATAGAGAAAGATACGCCATAAGCATATGGCTAACATAACCATAACCACGATTTAAGTCCATCTTCAAGTTCAATTATCATGTGAGGGTCCAGGCTGCTCGTGACCGTGAGCACGGCTAATCGATTAGTTTTACACTCTGCAGAGGTTGTACACTTTCACCACAAGTCGCGTAAAAGTCCCGAAGAACTTTGAACCCAACCATGCGATGCTAGCTAGGCATCATACCACACTACCGAGGTGTGATTGCATAGGGACGCTACGAGGCCTTTACAAAGTTTCCGAGTGCGAAGCAACCTGCGAAGGTTCCGAGCTGTCGCAGAGTATAAAGTCCCCTAGTAGGTACCGTGTCTTAGCCAAGATCAACTCCCTACGAGAGCGAGTCTATACCCCAACTAAATGCTCCCCCTTACCCTTTCGGTAAGGTCACCCCAACACTAGAGTCCCTAATTAATTAGCCAAGCCAGAGCCATATAGCCTTGTGGTTGCACTGTTGTCCTGGGTGGTCGCTCCATGTTCCGATTAAGCATTGTGATCTTGTATTAACCAAAGATATATAGCATAAAAGTAAAGCATGTTCATCATTATTGTTGTTCATTAGAACCACCATAACCCAAGTAGAGCAACTAAGCATAGCTACCCAACAGAAAGGTAAAACCCAGGTTAACAAGGAATGATAGTAAAGACTAGGATGAACCTTAATAGGACCCATCAGTATTAATACAAGCACATGCAATGTGATTAAACACAGTTATTGGGACAAAAGAACAAGGACACACTTGCCTTTAACCAAAGTAATGATGTTGCTCAGAATGTCTTCGCTTCTTGCTCTTCCAAGCTCTTGAACCACGTTCATTCTATTCGCATCAATCATCGGGCACAAGCATACAAAGCAAACAAACAAGCATACTAAGAACAAAGCACCAATCAAAAGAAAAGCTTTAAAAGAACGCACTAAAGGATAGGCTCGATTAGCTTTATGAAGGACACTAGATCTGAGCATGAACTAGGATCAAAAGATCTGGAGCTTGAAAGAAGATTAGCTCTATGACAGAGACACACTGAGACAGAGAGCTTTGATAAAGAACGGCTAACGTTCGATTTGCATATGTGAGAGATCAAACAATGAGCTGGGTTTATTTTAATTAGCAAAAGATGTATAAAGGATATCTCATAAAGAAAATACCCTAACTTGGAATTAAAGCAAATTAAACTTTATTTATAAAACCGGTTTAAAGAACTAGTCATATTTTATTTATAAAGATTCATATATGAATTATACCAATTAAACATTTAATTTAGAAAAACTAAACTATATGAATCCTCTAAACGTACTTTATGATTCGAGTAAACTAACAAAGTTATGATTAAAAACTCATTCATGTTGATATTAAACAAATTAACATTTGTTTTGAAAAAAACCGGTGTAAAAAGCCTAATCAACTTTGAATTAGAAAAGGTTAAATAAATATTTAAACAAGTTAATATTTGGATTATGAAAAACCGGGTAAAAGATCTATTTAGATTTTATTTATGAAAGCACATGAAATAATAATTAATCAAATTAATATTAATTATGAAAAACGGGTATAGCTCTACATTGCTTTTATTTATAAAAGGCATGTATAGCTAGGCTTTAATCAAAATTAATAACAAATTAATTTTCAGAAAATGTGTATGAAGGAAACACTTCACTAACGCGTCCTTTACTTCATTATGAACCTAACGCAACTTGAACGGATTAAAACGGAGTTAAAATGGAGAAACTATGGAGAAAACAAGGTGCAGGGACCTACTGGCAAGGATTGAAAACTTCCAGGGACTTTACTGTGAAAAACCATGGGTATATACATAATTATGTATATAAACTCGAGGGCTTTCACGCAAAAACTCCAGGATGGATGGAATCTAGGGAATCCAATAGAACCAGGGGGTTTCTGCAAGAGAGTCAAGACACGGGATTAGATCTAAAAATTACAGCTTTCTCTATGGGCCTTAGAGCAAAAGAGCCATCCTCTTCTTCCACCTCTGTCCAGAAGTGGACAACGGCTAGAGGAGCACCGGCCGGTGGCGGCACCGGCGACCAGGGGCGCGAGGAGCTCGGGCGAGCGGCTCAGAGGAGGGAGGAGGGGCAGGGAAACTCTGGGGGGTCCTTACCGGTGACGAAGGACGACGGGGGACAGCCTGCGGCAGGAGACGGCGGTGGCCGGCGGCGGTCTCAGGCGACGGCGGGGTTCCGGTGACGGTACGGCGAGGGAAAACGGTGGGGCACGCGCGGCTCGTCAAGCCGGAGCTATTGGTGGCGCTCACTGGCTCCGGCCGTGTCTCTAGCCAGCGAATTAGCGACGGCGGCCGGCGGCTTGATGCGCGGTGGTGCTGCACAGATGCGGCGGCGAGCCAACGCGGCGAGGCGACGAGGCGCAGGAGCAGGCGGGGGTTGCAGGGGCTCGGCGGCGGCTATAAAGGGCAGGGGCGCTCGAGACCTTGTCATGCCCGGCACGGACGCCAAGAGGCGGAAGTCCGGCGGCGGCACGGTCCTGGCCGTGCCCGGGATGTCACCAGCGCCGGGCCCGGATGGGCTCCGCCGGGTCGCGGTAGGGCCGGGCACGCGGGCTAGAGCGGGTCGCGGGAGTGGGCCGGAAAGGCTGGGCCGAAGGGTGGAGCGAGGGAGGCCGAGCGGCAAAGGGGAGGAGATAGGGGTGGTCCGCCAGACCTTGGCTGGTTGGGCTGAAACTCAAACTGGGCCGGAAGGGAGGAAGTTAAAAAGAATTCCTTTACATTTTCAGAAATTATTTTTCGTGAGAAGAATATTCTAGAAATTGCTAGATAATTCATCAAAGCCACGAAAAATACTCTGAAAATCCCAAAAATTCCAGGAAAATTCCCAGAGGTAGATTGAGACACGAACAACCCAAATAAAATATTTGGAGCTCATGAAAAAGATTTTAGAGCCTTCTAATAAATAGAAATAGCTCTAGCAAAATGAGAATAATCTCCAGAAAAATCTGAAAAATTCTCGAGAAGGTTTAGTCAGCATCTAAACGCATTTTGAAAAGCTTTTGCACTCAAGAACACCAAGATGCATCGGCATGAATGCACACACACAATTATTTTATTTGATTTGAGAAAAACAACCAAAGCCTTTTTCCTATACTATATTTCCTGTAAAGAAAATAAATGTTGGAAAAATTTTAAGATTGAGAGAAAATCATTATTTTAATTATTCTTCCTATTCACGTCCTGAAATTGGAAATTTCAGGGTGTGACAAATCTACCCCCCTTAAACGGAATCTCGTCCCGAGATTCGAAGAAAGAAGAAACAAGGAGGAGGAAGATAAACAAGAATACTGTTGTTGAGATGGGCAGACAGTCATCCTCTTTTGTCTTCAGGGTGTAGGATCTTCAGTATTCTTCTTTCTTGGTCGTCGAGGTCTTCCTCAGAGTGAGCTAGATGGGATGGTAGCAAGCACAAGGTAGAGAAGATGGTAGAGTGAGGTCTTCTTTTCTTCAGCTTGCTATCTTCTTTGTAGTGGCAGAGGCAGTAGCATTTGCTTGTTGATGCGGGCTTTGACTTTCTTCTTCTAGAGAGAAAAAGAGATAACAAGGAGATGGGAGGCACAAAAACCCAACTAGGCAACTGATGTTATTGCAGATATAAGACCAACAATACACCAACACTCACTACAAAGAACCAACTCAAACATTGTCATAAAACAAAACATCATCGTGCAAGCACTGAATTTCACCACTCAACACACAGTCAAAGGAACGATGCTACACGTTGTTAATAGAGTCAAAGGGTATCCTCCTAATAGATTGGATGTAGCTCCCAGTAAGGATATCCATAAATAATGAATTCCTCACTGATCGTGGAGTACGAGATTATGAGTTCATTCCAACTGGAATCACCTCAATCAGAGGTTTAGAACCCGGAATATAGATTAGTCAAGATGGGTATTTCAGCAGTGTTGACAGATTCTGAATGCTCCACTAATTCGAGTGTATCCCTCTTGATACAGAACAAATAATGCTGAATTTTTTTGACAGAAATTAACCCATGAAATTCTGGAACTAACCCAACTGATTTCATGTCAATCGGAGTTCTATAGCTCGAGAAAGAATTAAAATGGTAACGATGTGTCAGAGAGCTGCGCGAGCAGATAGAATATCAAGGGTAACAATTCCACCAATAAATCAAGGGGGTGTCATTGCTTGAGAGAATACAAGAATTCAGGGTTTAGCATTCGTGAAGAAAGGAAGTGCAAATGCTAAGAGTTTACTTGGGAAATCAGAGTTATCACGGTAGGGAGATAAGAAGATGGTTATGGAGTGATAACGTTCATCAGAAAGGTCAAGGATAAGGCAAGACGGGATTTTAGATCAAAAGAGACCTCAGGAAACATCCATTGCTAACTAGGCTTACGTCCTACAGTCGATACAGCTCTGATACCACTCTGTCACACCTGTTTTTCCAAAGAAAACCAAGTGCAGTTCTATATGCATGCCAAGATCAAGTTTCATGCATATAGTTGACATAAGTGAATAACAGAAACAGTATCACGTAAGAAAAACAAAGATTATCAGAGATTTACGCTTTATCCTGGAAACAAAGGCTCCAAACATCACAGGCAGTCGACTGGGGGTTGCGTACGCCTAGCACCAGCAACATCTTCACAATGTCTTCATAGCAGCTTCCTCTTTCTGAGCAACATTGTTTATAGCAAGGGTGAGCACATGTCGTACTCAGCAAGTGTGGGGAAAGTATGAATGCAAAGGCTGAACAAGGAAAGGCTGACAGGTTGACTGCATTAAGCACTTTTAGTTGGTCAAATTTTATTAGCACCTAATTACTAAAGTATAGGTATATACCAACCCACAATTAATATAGAGAAAGATACGCCATAAGCATATGGCTAACATAACCATAACCACGATTTAAGTCCATCTTCAAGTTCAATTATCATGTGAGGGTCCAGGCCGCTCGTGACCGTGAGCACGGCTAATCGATTAGTTTTACACTCTGCAGAGGTTGTACACTTTCACCACAAGTCGCGTAAAAGTCCCGAAGAACTTTGAACCCAACCATGCGATGCTAGCTAGGCATCATACCACACTACCGAGGTGTGATTGCATAGGGACGCTACGAGGCCTTTACAAAGTTTCCCCAGTGCGAAGCAACCCGCGAAGGTTCCGAGCCGTCGCAGAGTATAAAGTCCCCTAGTAGGTACCGTGTCTTAGCCAAGATCAACTCCCTACGAGAGCGAGTCTATACCCCAACTAAACGCTCCCCCTTACCCTTTCGGTAAGGTCACCCCAACACTAGAGTCCCTAATTAATTAGCCAAACCAGAGTCATATAGCCTTGTGGTTGCACTGTTGTCCTGGGTGGTCGCTCCATGTTCCGATTAAGCATTGTGATCTTGTATTAACCAAAGATATATAACATAAAAGTAAAGCATGTTCATCATTATTGTTGTTCATTAGAACCACCATAACCCAAGTAGAGCAACTAAGCATAGCTACCCAACAGAAAGGTAAAACCCAGGTTAACAAGGAAAAGAATAGCTCTAGAAAAAGAATATTTTTCGTGAAAAGAATATTCTAGAAATTGCTAGATAATTCATCAAAGCCACGAAAAATACTCTGAAAATCCCAAAAATTCCAGGAAAATTCCCAGAGGTAGATTGAGACACGAACAACCCAAATAAAATATTTGGAGCTCATTAAAAAGATTTTAGAGCCTTCTAATAAATAGAAATAGCTCTAGAAAAATGAGAATAATCTCCAGAAAAATCTGAAAAATTCTCGAGAAGGTTTAGTGAGCATCTAAACGCATTTTGAAAAGCTTTTGCACTCAAGAACACCAAGGTGCATCGGCATGAATGCACACTCACACAATTATTTTATTTAATTTCAGAAAAACAAGCAAAGCCTTTTTCCTATACTATATTTCCTGTAAAGAAAATAAATGTTGGAAAAATTTTAAGATTGAGAGAAAATCATTATTTTAATTATTCTTCCTATTCACATCCTGAAATTGGAAATTTCAGGGTGTGACAACTTGGTAGATGTCGGCGACCCAGAGTACATAAGGCCAGGCATTGGCAGGAGTGTCCCATAAATCAGCCTCCTCCGGGAGTGATCCTTCCCTAGCATATTTGATCAGTAGCGAGAAGCCATTAGGGTTTGTTTCTATAAGTGGAACAGTTTCAGAGCGTGACTCTCTTCCTTGGTCGTAGAGCATTGCCTCCATCACATAAGATACTTTCGCCACATCGGCACGTATCGCTCGTATCACCCAACATTTTGCACCTATCCACAAGGGCTTGGGCTGCAACGCTTTCGCATATGCTTGTTTGTACTGATGGAGGAGGAACTTCAATGCAGTCGTCCTCCAGTACTGTAAAACCACACGATATGTGTATGCGATGATCATAGGAGGTCACACGATCAATGTCATGATGCTCCACCAGACATTCAAAGCCTCTTTCTTGTACATGCCGATTAGTGAAAAACACTTCTTTTGTAGCTTGAACTCAAAACCTATCATCTTCATCGTTTGGGTCTCCAGCCATCGCACACAATAATACTCACACCTACGTCGAAGGAAGCAGTCACAGGCTTGACAACAATAATATAATGTGACTGTATCGCCATGTGTGAGTGTGTGTATTCATATAAGCAACGAGACACGTACCATTTGGGATTTGTGCACAGGAACGAGGACGACGGCAATGTCGTATCGAACATGCATCCACTCAGGATCATGCATACCTGTAGGATAGCAATGTAACCTCTATTGACGGCCTCCCACCATGAATGTACTAGATTCCTTGTACTGGCCCGCGGTTCCTTTTGCTTTCGCTTCCTCGCTTGAGACTGAGAAGTCGACTTGCAAGGAAGGTAACATTTTAGCGTCTAAAGCCATGAACGCAAATGGCCTGAGTGCAATGATCGTCTCGTGCATAAACTGTCTCTTATTATAGTAGTGGGAGTGAATGTGTCGTTCCAAAATGTCCATTTGTGGATATCAGTTACCACCCAGAAAGGACGTGTCCCTTCAGTGCGGGTGTCACCACGTTTGGGATGCATCCCTTCACAATGATCGACACGTCTGTTCAGTGCGGGTGTGCAAACAAAGTTCGTAGGTTAATGCCCGGTGCCAGTCCTTAACTGCAATTCTCAATGATCGACACGTGGAACAACTTGTGAGAGTGTGTCATCCCCAAACGCCCATTCGAGATGCCCTTCTGTGCTTATATGCTTGTTAATATTACACACACAAACATATATTGCTTTTCCAATTCCCAGCTTATTCCGTTTTGGCCTTGTTGCTTTGACAAGTTCATCACGTTTCTCAGTCTCCAAGGCCTCTGGGAATCATCAGTCACGACTCACGCAGCGTACCTGATCGAGGAGGACTTGTCAAGTCATCCTGCACCGTGCCTGTTGCAATGCAAGAACCATCCGGTTGATCTAATTGCGTTGTGCAGCCTTACAACACCCAATCTGTTTCTCCAGATGCAATTGACGCCTAAAACTTTTCATAAACAAACAGTAGAGAGTTGTCTTGCAGTTGATGCAGCAAGAGCTGATGCAGTTGAGACGGCCATTAGATGCAGCTGATGCGGCTTGAGTTGTCCGCGTGACTTTCTTGTGGTCTAGACCAGAGAGTACAGAAATGAACACATACCTAGAAACGTCGGGCTCATCCCGTGATACCCATCGTCCGCACATGTAATCGATGTGCGCCACTGAACCTAGATAGATTTTCGTATCAGGCGTAGGCTTGACTATATTCCGAGCATCTCACATTTTCCATAGTAACTTTAGCAATGCTACACCGAGCTCACATGCCCGCTGTAGTCCTCGATAAATAGGTAAGTGTGACACACTGTTCGTCTTGCATTTCTCAACTTCAGTGGGATATGTTGGCGGTCAATTTCCATCAACTAAGAACACTTGTTATGTTATAGTTTGGATTTCATTTCAGAACTAACCTGCCGCTAGGCATACTAATGATATAACAAGTTCATCGTTGGATGTGTGTTTTGGAGTATAATGTTTACGTAGGAATTCACGCACTAAATAAGAAGAGATGCACTCAGTTCGGAGGACGATTTACATGATGATCAAGAGGCTCCGACCGTGTGTGAACTTGACTCCAAAGGTGCCAAGGACCGACGTGCTTCAATGAAGAATCTCCAAGGACCAAGATGAAAAGACCGGAAGATCATGCGTGAAGACCCCTTAACTTGGTCGCGGAGATAACGATGTCCAAAGCCCATATCCGAAGGAGGAAAAAACCCCAAAGTGCAAGAAATGACACGTGGCAAAAGACGGAGGCGAACCGGGCCAGGAATGGGCCAGGCCGGCCGGCCTAGGCCGACCGGCCCACCCACTTTCCATGTCGGTTCGCCACCGCCTTTCTTCGGTGATAAGTTCGCGGAACCCTAATTGTTTGGGGAAGGAAGCCATTCGCGAAAGACGACCAGAGAAGCCTCGGGAGATAAAACACAAGGAAGAGGGTTGATCGAGAGGGTGAAGATTCAAGAGGATCATCACCTAGGTCAACGGAGGCCACCACGAGGAAGGAGGATGCCGAGGCCTGGCCACGGCACCGCCAGAGTTGAAGGACACCGAGAGACGAACTCCATCGGGGGCATCCACCATGTTCAACAGTGCCATGCCTAGCGTCTTGATGGGGTAAAATAATCGTTTGTCCATGGAGTTGTAATGGATCTTGATATGTAGTCACCCACTCTCTTTTGGATCTTTTATCTATCATACCTTTTGTTGATGATGCTTAATGTTTAAGGTTAGCTACCATTGCCTTCGGGGTTGCTCCCGTAGATCACGTCAACATACCGTGCCATTAGGGTTAGCGACGATTACCTTCGCGTAGTGACAAGTACAAGGGAAGGGAAATGCCTAATTCTTTGTTCACATCCTTAGATAGATTGGATCAGGGTTTTATAATGTTTTGGGTGATTGCATCTCAAGTACCTAGACTCCATGGGCATACGTTCTTCATACTCATGAACCACCTTTCTCTCTCTCTTTAACATAACCTAGGGTTAGTTTGTCTTTACTTTATAGATTAATCTTTACATCATAAAGTCTTTAATCAACTAAGTTAGTGTTAGGTTAAACGCAAGTAATTCCCTTGCTCCGTGGATTGACAAGAACCTTGGGGGTCCCCTCCCTTGGTGAAAAAGGCACCAAGTCACTCCGTGTACTTGCGGTGAAGTTGACCGCGGTTTCGAACCGTCAACAGGATACAAGGGTGAGATCATTTTCTTGGCTAATCTTGTTTACTTTATGTATTCACGGTATTGAGACGGTCTCATTATATTGTTAGCTTATGTAGGGTTTGTTCTTCGTTTGTGTATGCAGTATGTGGAGAATGGCCGGGCAAGGAAGGGACGGAGCATGGAACTTGGAGGAGTCGGGGAAGCGAGACCATTCGGGATTGCTATGAGGCTATGATGGTAGTAGTATGTCGTGATGGTAGTAGTATGTCTTGATGGTAGTAGTATGAGCCGTGATAGTGGATCGTTGTACTTCCACTGATAGTGGATGGATCCATCCTCTTGTGTAATCAATGCGTATGCATGCATTTGTCTCGTAATGTCGTTTGTATTTGGATTGTGTTGTTTCTAATAAAAATGGTAATGTGTGTCTACACCCTCGGTATAAATTCAGTGAAAACGGAAAGTCTGTCCCCTTGATTTCTTAAATACCGGATGAACACAAGGCGAAAGTTCGTTTTGTAGCAAACATCCCAAAGCTACTAAAATACAAGAACCTATCATAAGACAATGCAAATTGAAAACTAACTGAATCTAACACCTATGAATTGTCTATAGCCTATCAACTTCTAACACCAACGAAGTGCAAATCTAAGGGTACGATGAATCTGAATCTAACATATAAGATGATCATGTTGCTACAAGTTTCTCAACTCATCACAACAAAGTTCACACCACCAAGTAGCAAACATCAACATATCGGCAATTCTCCCCGCATATGATAAAACCCAACATCTTGAAAAAATAGTAGTAAAAGAAAAGATAAAACAGAGCCGAACAGTAGTCGTTCTATCCAATGAGACTGCATGAACAACAGGCGAAAGTCCGTTGTGCAGCATTCAGTCAGACCAGAATAAAGTGTCACTGATACGCAACATTTTATAATGAAAATCCAACATTTTACAATTTTGAAAAAACAGTGGTAAAAGAAATGATAAAATAGAGCCGCTACTCTACTTCTTCTAATCCATCTACTAATAGCAGTTACCACTAATTGTGGCACTGCTTCTTGGTCGATGGTGCACCTGGCACCTTGTTGCAGCTGCTCACGGACGAGGTAGTCGTTCTGTTGCCGCCGCCCATGGAATATGGTGGCGGACCAACCCGGGCATCGACCGCAGATGAGGTCGTCCCTCCATTAGCGCCTCCTGGGGATGATAGTGCCGCTCCATGGCGGTCGGTCGAGCATGGTGGATGATGGCCTCTGCTCGACGAGGATGGCAGAGATTGACTGTCGCCGACCGATGAGGATGAGATAGGATGATGGCACTTGGAGAAGACAGTTCGCCGGCTAGTGGCGGTGCTTCGGCGCCCCTAACCCCTAGCACCTCTTGCTGACCTGCGAGGGGTGCGATGTTTGAGAGGCACCCCATCTTGGATTTCCATTTGTTCCACAAACTCCGAATCATCAGAGGATGTGTCCACCAGCACTCGAATGGGGATCTACTCTACCTCCTCTTCATCAGACGACTAGGGATCCTCCCTTTCATCAGAAGAAGAAGAGGATGTGGCTTGCGCTACACCTCTAGGAGACAATGGCTCCATGGGGAGAGGAAGAGGGCGATGTGCGAGAATGGAGTTTATTGTTGGTTGCAAGACTGGGGAGAGGAAGGGAGAGGGCGCTGTGCAATAATGGGGTTTGTTGTTGGTTGCAGGAGTGGGATATTTATGGGGACTCGAAGAAACGTTGTACTCCCTCCGTCCCAAAATAATCGCATACTGTACTCAGTATCTCATTTTTCGAGGAGTCAAAATGTGCACTTATTCGTCCCAAATTAAGTGCACGTCTCAATTTTCGATGAGTGAAAATATGTACTTGTTTAACTTCGGTTGTCATGGGTTATTGGCATGAGCAACTCTTCTCTACTGGAAGCTCAAGACAAGTGCATGGTTACACAAGAGCATGCGCCCTTGTATCACTATATTATTACGATATATCCGTTGTTCTCCCTCTACCTTCTTTTTTGCCTAGTTCCGCAGTTATACAACGCTTATGAATTTAGAATGGTGATTAGGAGTATGCTCGAATCAATTTGAAATATATTAAACAAAATCAGCATAATAAGATGGCATCTCATAGGAACTCATCACCACAAAGTTCACACCACCGAGTATCAAACATCAAAAGATGATCAAGTAGCAACAAGTTTCTCAACTCATAACAACAAAGTCGACACCACCAAGTAGCAAACATCAACATAACGGCAATGGTAGAAAAAACTAATATAAGATATCTATTTGGCTCAAATAACACAAACTGCATCATGTCTCAGTGGTAGTGCTGCCAACCTCTTCAGAATAAAGGTCATGAGTTCGACCATTGTTATTGACATTATTTCTTTTTTATTTTCCTCCTTTTTTGTCACACTAAATTGTGGCCTTGTGGGACCTTGCTTTTTTTGCAGACTGGAATAGGTGACACTTGGGAAACAAGCAGTCAGGCATTTGTTACTCAAGAAGGTCCTCTTTGAAAAATATCAACAGACCGTAGCTTCCTCGTCCATATCTTCCTCATCCATAAAGTCTGTTCTGTAGTATTCAGTCGGACAAGATTAAACTATCACTGCTACACAAAGAGAAAACCCAACATCTTACAATAAAAAATAGTAGTAGTAGCAACAACAAGTTTTTGCTATCCTACGTGTTAGCAAACATCGTAAGAGCTCAAGATTAACCATTCGACCAAATGGCTATAGTTTTAGCTTCTTTTTACAATTTTAGCTTCTTTTTTCAGGTAGCAACAAGTTTCTCAACTCATGACCACAAAGTTCACAACACCAAGTAGCAACCATCATAAGATGATCTGTTAGCAAACACCAAAATACAAGCATGATACAAGTTTCACAACAATAACTACCCATTCATAATCATAACGATTGCTGGAACTTCTCCATCTCATGTTTGGCCTCCTACAGTTGTTCCTTCACCTTCTGCATCTCATGCTGTGATTTTTTGGTCTTGCGAGTCTCTCTTGCATTTCTTAAAGTTCTTTCAGAAGAGCTGGATGTCTCGTCCCAGGAAGAGCACTCGTCGGGATCTCCGGGGAGATTGAAAACTTAATATCTCAATTAGCTACGAAAGAGAAAGAGGTTCAGTACTAACCTATGAACAAGAAAACTAAGGGCAGAGCTAGTTCTGAATGCCAAAGACATTGGAATAAACACGTCAATGAATGGGTAGGGCAATGAGTTTGTTTGGTCAGTCTTTTCTTTTACTAAATGTTTAAGGAGTTCATTGTCAGTTGGACTGAAACGGGTACCAATAGGCAAGGGTACCAGTATCAGTCCAACTGAAAATGAACTTCTCGAACATTTAAAAGAAAAGACTAGCCAAACAAACTCAATGTTCTACCCATTCATTGACGCGTTTATTCCAATGTCTTTTGCCTTTAGAGCCATCTCTGCCCTTAGTTTCCTTGTTCTTAGGTGAGTACTGAAGCTATTTCTCTTTCATAGCTAACTGAGATATTATGTTTTCAATTTCCCTAGAGATCCAAACGAGTCCTCTCCCGAGACGAGACATCCAGATCTTGTAAAATAACATTAAGATGTTCTTGGAGAAATAAACTCATCCTTGGAGGAAACTCATCTCGATCTGAAAAATGAACTCATCTCAGTCTATAAAAAAACCTGAATCCCTTGAACCCAATTGTATGAGTACAGTAAAACAACCACCAGACGCCACAGAACCTAGTTGTTTGCTACCTACATAAACTCAACAAGGGCATGGCTGTCCTAACTGAACCTATTGATCCATCCAACGATGTGAATTGAAAACTAACTGAATATAACATGAATTGTCTATATCCTATCAACTTCTAACACCAATCGAAGTGCAAATCTAAAGGTACGATAATGAAATCTGAATCTACCATATATGCTCATGAATCCTCCAGATCCCAAAATCTAGATATCCCCAACCCTAGGAAGATAGGGAAAAATATAGCTGCTCAAACCAGAGGACCGACCTCGTCGTGCTGTCTCATCCTCTTGTTGCTGGGAGGTGGCGGCGCAACCATCTTCCCCTCACTGCTAGGATCTGTAGGGGTGGGCATTCGGTTTAACCGACGATTTCGGTTCGGTTTTTCGGTGCACTTAAAATTCGGTGTTGGGCAAACAGGAAACCGATCGGTGTTGAGAAAACAGAGAAACCGACGAATTCGGTGTCGGTTTAATCGGTTCGGTGTTCGGTTTTTTACCGAAGTTCATGCTCTTCGTTCATCCTCTCCCAACTTCTCAATCCATATTTGTCTTCACCAAGCAGCAGCTACCAAATCGAACAAGCAAGCAAGAAAAATGACTCAGCAAGGAAAGAATGGAGGCAAGCAAGAAACCAAAACACGCACTGGTCACTCACGAACTAACCCATGCGGGCGTGTAGCTGCCGCATGCCACCATGGCGCCATACGCCGATACGCGGATACGCCCTTGCGGACGTGCCCGCCGACCGCTTGTGAGGCGTTGGGCAGCCGTCGCCGCGTTCTGCCGCCCACCAGTGTCGCACGGCCGTCACTCGTGTGAGCCGCGAGATCTCGTCAAGCTCCGCCGCCAGATGAGCTGATGTGGGTGGGAGCTAAAGGATAGGGTTTGTGCGAGAGAGTTCGAGAAGGGCGTCCAGGGTGGGCCGGTATTGCTACCTGTGACTATTATTGGGCTGAGATTGGAGTGGTGGGCTGAAGTGGTCCAGTTAGTAAGACGGGAGGGAAAGGATGGAGAGCAAAATACGGTTTGATCGGTGCTTCGGTTCGGTAGCACGCAGAAACCGAAGCCGACACCGAACACCGAATTTCCCAGGAACTGAAACCGAAGCCGACACCGAAAACCGAAAACCGACAATTCGGTTCGGTTTCGGTTCGGTCCGGTTCGACTTTCGGTTTTCGGTGTAAAAGTGCCCACTCCTAAGGATCCGCCATTCCTACCACGAGCCATTACAGATCTGCGTAGTGGAAGTCGAAAGTCTTTGCGAAGTCTGAGTGAAGTGTCTTACCAGCCATTTGATATGTAATTATAGACTCACCTGAAACTTACATGTGAGACCTGGTCACAGTAAATAATTCACATGAACTATTAGCTGAGTTTCCCATAAAACTCACACAACCAAGAAGTACTACAGTGGTAAACAACACAGTCTTGTTCCTCCAGGTCTCTGGTTCGAACCCATGCCATGGCAAATTGTTTTTGCAACATTTCGTGACCTGGCCTCCGCTGACCTGGCAAAAATGCTTACATGTTTGTGACCTGGCCTCCGCTGACCTGGCGAAAATGCTTACATGTGGGACCTTACTGAATTTTATGACGACTTGGAACACTCTATTTTTTAAATAATGCTTACATGTGGGACTAAAGTTGGTTTATGACCCTATTGTAGAGCTTATGGCGTCACAAAACAAGTATGGAATAGTGAATGCTCGGCTACAGTATCAACCGTTATGATGAAAGTTTTTTGTCACTAAATTTACTCGGAAGCGAAATTTAATGACGAGATCAGCCAGGAACGTCATAAATCAATGACGCTAAAATGTGGTTGCATCACTAGTCAACGATTTTCTTGTAGTGTACTAAAGAACACTACGGCATAGGGAGAACTATACGGAGTTAGCTCTAGGTTCTATGGTACTAAACATACAAGAGTTAGCTGATAAAGAAAGATACACAAAGCATTGCATGATCGTAGGTCCAGCACCCATGTACAAACGGGGAGATAGCCCCGCGATGCTCAGCATACAAGCGAAAGCTACATTTTAGACTCCTACAGCAATAGCCCGGCGCGAAGTAGTACAAAGGGTCTAACGACTGTCACTACCGCGGCCTACCTCTATCTATACGGGGGGGCAAGATCATAACTAACATAGCTACACAACTCAGGCACCATGCTTGCATTGCTGCTAGACTCCGCCCGGCCCTGGCTGTTGTGACCTGGGGCGAAGCCACCAGATAACTGGCCAACTTAGACCGAGTACCGTAGCATAAACACAAACCTCATGCAACACAAAAGTGTAATCTAACTGGATCAAACAAGAGCTAGTCATACAAACAGATACAAACTTTCTTATGTCTAGTCAACAAGATCAAAGTGTCGTATTCATGAAGAACATGAGCCTCTAACTTATGAACAAACACGAAAGACATGAGTAAATCATCCTTCAACTGGATCGAAAGGTCGTGTTCATGACGAACACGAGCCTCTAAATGATGAACAGACGAAGAACTCAAGAACATATCGATCATATGAACTACTTTAACTTTATATGAAATAGATAAATAACTTAAGTAGATCAAAGTCATACAAAGAAATAAATATACAAGAGAACTCATACCTAGATCCCAAAGTAGACTTGGAACCTGAATAAGAGCTACTCTAGCCTACCCTTTAGCCTTAGAAACTAAAAGTGAGAGAGAGGAGAGTCAAGTGTGGTTGTGAGAAATGAAGCCCCTCCCCTTCTATTTATAGGCCAAGGACCTGGCGACCTCGGACACCAAATGTCATCAAAACACGTCGGGCTGCGCCTTAGGACCAATGGGGGACTATCACGTGGAAGGCCAGGATCAGGCGAGCCAGAGGCGCTTCGACCGATCCTAGGAATGGCCGATCCCCTGGTCCCACCACTTGCGGTGTGTTTTATCCATGTGGCTGGCTGGTGGGTCCCACGGTTGGTTCCAAGTGCTTGGCAAGTTTAGAGGCGGTTTGGGTCCCTGGTGGGCCCTTGGATCCATGTGAAGTCCACGTGTCGCTCTCTGATTCATCGAAGCTTGCCTCTCTTGGATTGGTGACGTGGTTGCCACCTAGAATCCTAGGTGGCAGCCATCTCCTCAGCTGAGGTGGCGTGGCTCACTCCATAAAAGGTGGGTTTTCACTCCTTTTTATGCTTATTTCACCTATATTCAAATAATCTCCAAGCACAAGTGGAACTACATTATTCTTACTAAAATACGTGCAAGAAATGCATATGCCTCCATTTATGTGAGAATATTGACAGTTAAAAGTGGTACTTAACAACCGTTGCCAGCACAGAGAGCCCAAAAACCCTTTTCACTTCTCACCAACACTTCACCGACTAGATGAAGTAGCTAAGGTTGGGGTTAAAGGTTTGTTAGATCACTCTCACATAGGTCAACTAATGAGCACTTTTTGATGTCCGTCATAAAGCTGATGTTGCATCCCTCTTGACTGTATGACATTCCTATACTCAAGAATAAAAGTAAATACTGAATCAACCTCTTGAGCTTGTAGATCTTCAATCTCACCATAGTTGAACATTTTCAACTTGAGAGCTTTCAACATTACAATTGTCTTGAGCACAACCATACTTGAGCTGGTGACTTAGAATTCTTCCATTTAGCATAAGAGTGCACACTTGAATTCTTAAATCACTCCATATTGCCAATCATAACACATATATGAGTTTCATTGCTTCCCTCAGTTAAGGCATGAGTATGATTCTTCGAGACCCCACGTATACAAGTTACTTCACCTTAGCAAAACACCACATATGTGTAGTACCTCGCTCTAGTCATCTCGGTTTATCTCTTCATCAATTACCCAAGCCACGTTGAGTTCAGCTTTGCTTCACCAACATTTAATCTTCATTTGAAATACCGCTTCAAATGCTTGTTCTTGATTGACAATGAATATACAAGCTTCCAATTGAGGATCATCAAATATATACTCATCCCTGTATCCTTTTGCAATCACCATATGAAGTCTTGCATTGATTATTTTGAAAAGCACCATTTCTTGTGTTCCTGACTTGCAAGTTTCCAATTGTAGAACCATTATCTTAGAAGTATCCTAATGTTCCTTAAAGTATCCATATGAAACATGTAAAGTCTTTTGGTGCAAATAATCGTTTCTCACAAAATAATCCCTTTCATTTATACCCAAGCTATCACATGTATTAGAGACCTTGTAAATTAATCTTGAAACAAATCTCAACATTTTCTTCAATTTATCGCAATACTTGCACAAGGGATACACGCTTGCTTGCTTTGTTTGATGTGAGCCATATAACATTCATTCTCATATAAGTGACAACAATATCTCATGAATATTCAAATTAAAACCTGCTCACATTCTTAACAAACAAGTTAGTCCTTTAATCAATTTGTCATTCAATTCACCAAAATCCACTTAGGGACCTAGATGCACTTTGAGAGTTCAATAGATATTTTTTCACTTTTCAAATGACTCTGCTTTGCTTTGTTGTCTATGCATCTGATTTCAAGTGTTCATAAGTTATGATAGCCTTTTAGATCCATTTGATGTGTATTTTTTATACAATTTTATTTTGCAAATACCACATGCAACTTTAGAACCATTAAATCTCTATTGGTATTCTGGTGATGTGGCACAGCAACGTGGACAACCACCTAGTACAAAATGACATGATTGAAGTTGAAAATATTAGTTAAAGGACTAAATTGGTCCAATTGAAAGTTGATGAACGGAATCACCTAATTTTGTCTTATATACCTGCTTTGGTCGAGCAACTGTTGTATTTCTTAAATAAAGATTAGTTGGCGCCAACATATGCATATGTGTACTATGGTCAGCATTTTCCATGGCTAACTTGCATCTCTTCAACACAAAGTCTTGCAAATTGGTCTCTCAAATTATTTGGTGATAAGTGCCCAAGGACACATCGTTCAAGAATTTTATCACTCTCAAGCAGTCGGATGTCACCAGAACCTTGCACAAAAGCAAACCACGGAATAAAGGTACTGCTTCTTTGCACGCTAAAGCTTTTAAGGATTTTTTTTTGCAAAGAAGCTTATAATAAATTAATTATTTGGATACAAAACTATAGAAAAATGACAATGAAGAATTTCTAATATATTTTTAACACATATTGTGATGTCACAACCACCATGCAAAACTTTAAATTGCAGTTCAAATTATGTATGGAAAATAAAATAAATTATGTTAGATGTAAATTGAATTTAATGCCATACATTAGGGGGCAATATGACTAAAAATGGTTAAATGAAATAAAAAATACTGTAGGGGGTCATATGACTTTATTTATATTTGAGCGTGGTAATCTAATTTTTTTCTATATTGCGTACAGTATTAGTTATTCGGATTAGCAGCCCTAAAAAAAGAGAGTAAAGTACACCGACGGTCCTCAAACTTGTAGTGGTGTGTCATTCGGTCCCAAACTCGTAAAATGCACAATCACATCCCTAAACTTGCTAATTGTAGTGCATGAGTTCTAATTCTTCATAATTTGCATGAAGCTGCTTAATTAGCATGTCATGTTGACCGAGTTGTGACGTGAAACTGGCTTATAGGGTCCGTGTGTCAGCCTCTCTCTCTTCACTCATCCAATCATTTGTGTTGGCATGGACAGCGGCAATGTAGCTTGCCACCAGCCGCCGAGGATGTTGGTGCCAACGTCTGACTGGGGCTGGAAGCCTGATACTCGTCCTCCACGGGGATTTGGCTGCTCTGGCCACTGCCGCTGTTGGCTGCTTGATTAAAGTGCGGTGGTGGTGCAAGGTGCGTGCTGGTAGCTGCTCCTTTCTGAATTTGGGAGAAGAAGAACAAAGAAGATGAATCGAAAAAAATCGGAATGGAGAGTGAACCAATGGTGCTGGCAATTTTGGAGATCCAGCTGGCTTGAGCGAGAATAGATAGGAGCACTAGCTGCTTGCTTCTGTTCTGAATTTGCGGAAAGAAAAGGAGTGGTATGTAGGAAATTGAATTGCTGACGTGTGGTAGCGTGGTGCTGTGCTTGTGGAGTCCTGCCCGCTAGTGGCCGACGGCCGGCGTGAGCAGCCCGAGCACAAGAGCAACCATCTCACATTCTCACCAGCAAGAGCATGTGTGGTTCGGCTCCGCATAAAGTATGCACGGTTGTTGTTTCGCGCCTACGTCTCATTCTCGCCCTCGAGGGCTCCTGTGGCTGAGACGCCTGGCGTCGGTCTGCCTCCGGCATCGGCGGCGCCTATAGCTGCGACAGGTTGAGAGGGAGAGGAGAAGATAGAGGAGAGTGGATAACATAGATGGAGATGACATGTAGACCCCACCGTACAGTCAAACATGAGCAGTTATACTCGTGCGTTGCAACGGGATAACATTTCTCACTTCATTGTCATCCGTCCCGGTGGTGTCATCACCTTGCCGCCCTCACAACGCTCCTCGACCTTGCCATCATTCTTGTCGTACCCACACCATCTTAACCTCACACCACCGCCGTCCTCACGTCCTAAACCTTGTGTCATCTACCACAGCCTCACCATCGCCAGGCCAACATTGCACCTTCCCCAACCGCACCTTTGTTGCCATCATGCATGTGCCACTTGTGCTTCCCCAGCTTCGCCATGATCCACCCCGACCGAGCCGGCATATCCCCGCCTCACCAGCCTCTACGGCACCCACACCATCGTGACCTTACCTATCGTTGTTCACTCCGATCATGTTGTCACCTCAGCACCCTCACACCTCCCCGAGCTCGCCATCATCCATGTTGCACCCGCGCCACTCTAACCTCACACTACTATTATCTGTGCATCCTGAACATCATTGTCATCTGTCCGACCTCACCTTCCCTACGTTCATCATCATTTCCATCACACGCTCGCCACAACCCAACCTCGCCTGCCGTCATCCGCGCCATCCACACTGTCACCCTCGCCCCTCCTGCCTCTCCGTAAGGCCTGTGACACCCTGACTTCGCCTGCCATCGTCTACCCTAGCCTCACCTTCCTCGTCCACGTCGTCATCTCGATCCACTACCGACGTGCCTCTTCATCATAAAACGAGATAACTCTACCTATCAATAGCATATGACGCATCAAACGTTAATGTATTGTTGCTTGAGGGCTCACCTACCAATGACATGCGGGTTGATTATGAAAAAGGTGAGGAACATTTTTCACAATACGACGATAACGGTTGTAAAAAACAGTGACACTTTAACATTATATTAGGTATAGATATAGATATATATCTTCTAAAGCTCATGCTTTTTATTATTTTTTGTTATATTTTTATTACACTTAATAAATTTTCAATATAATTTTCACTTAATTTTTTCTACTCAAATACTCATTTTTCTTTTTATTTTAAAATAAGTGATTGTTAACGGTAAAACAGACGCAACCACAAACAAGCCATAAAAATGTTTTCCCTAACTGACAACCGGTTCTCCGAACTAAATATAATAGCAAAGTGCCCATACGTTGCTACGGTAATAGTATTTTTTGAAGCTCATAAATTTTTTTATTTCTGTCACCATTTATATTTTTATTAAACTTAGTGGATCTTACACGTTTTTAGGTTCATAAATTTTTCTATGCACCTAAATGTATATTACGTCTAAATACATAATAAAAGAAAATAATTTTGAAATTTTGAAATGACCTACAATTAGATTTAAAAAAATAGATACAATGATATTGTGGTATTCATTTTGATCACATTTCTAATTGTACAATTTATGAACTGCTAGTTGAGTGTAGTGCGCTTGGCTTAGTAGGCACCGATCTATTTCGAAGCACAAGTAGTGTGTGACCAATTCGCAAAGATACCGCTTAATGTGCGATATTCCATTATCTTGTATAACATTTCTACTTTAGCATAAAAGATGTTATATTCTTGAAAAACTTTGTATCAAGCAAAGACATGGCTCTTAAAGTTTGGAAAAACTTAATGCTATGTGTTGATGCATACAAGTACATCTTTTATGAGTTGCATTTTTCAATATCAGGATAATAAAATTAATATAATTTTTTTTGGCGTATGACAGCTTGTAGTCCTTGATCCTAAATGCATGAGCACGTAGTAGGCTTGTACAATATGATTTTATTGCGCAAACAAGATGTAGTCCAGTTGGTGGGCCTTGTTATTGAGAAACTTGGAGTTCCTGTGTTCGATTCTAGGCACCGTTGTTTTTGGCAGAGGTCAGCTCGGCTCGGTTTCGGGTTCAAAGGAGGACACGGTTTTCTGGGTCCATTGCGGAGCGGGCGGCGGGCCGCAATTTTTCTGGGTGCACTGCGGGTTGGGCCGGTTCAGGAGTGTTTTTCTCCGGTTTAGCATCTTGTGTGCCCGGTTCACGTGTTTTTTTTATTCTGGCTGACGACGAAAATATGGGCCAGAAGCTATTCTTGCTTTAATATTAGATAGAGATTAGGATCCATATACTATAATTAGCAAGTTTGAAGATTAGATCGTGTATTTTGCGAATTCGGAGACCGGGATAACGTAGTGCTACAAATTTGAGGGCAGGTGGTGCACTCAACTTAAAAGAAAGTTTTTCGGACTAGCACATGAGCGGGGATGAACGCGGTCGATCCGTTCATCCGTCGATGCAAACCTGCATGCCCCTCCCTGGGTCCCTCCGTCCCTCGGTCCCTTCCCCGACGGCCTGTGCCGCGCTGGTCTCCGGTCTCCCGCACCCATCCCAGGACAAAACCGCGGTCTTGGCTCGGCAGCCGAGGCGAGGAGGAGTCCTCTACCTTTTGGCCTGCTTTCCATCCTGTTGCGCGGCGGAGGTGCGGTTGGCCACGGGCCAGACGAGACGCGACCCCTGTTCTCCTCTCTTTTGGGAACTTTTGACCCGCCACCGCCCCCTCCTAGCTCCCTCCCTCCACTGTCGCCGCTCCTCTCCTCGTCTTCCCCTCCTCCCCCGACTCCGCCTCTCCCTCCCTCGTTGATGCGGCTCCTATGATCCGCCCTCGCTGCCCTCCGCCGCCGGTCTCTTGATCCGTCCCCCGGCCCAAGGAAACGGACCCGACCAAAAGATTCCACCGCGGTGCCAGCCTGACAGATTCGCCCGGCCGGCGCCTCGATTCAGGTAACGAACCAATCGGTTACTCCGTGCCTCTTCTTTCCTTATCTGTTGCCGCGTTGACGGTGGGGGTGTTCGCGGTCGCGGCTATCTGCAGCATCTGGGGAGCTCCGGCGCTCCGTCCCCAGAGATGTCCGCCGCCCAGGAGCAGTTCGAGATCAAGTTCCGGCTGCCCGACGGCACCGACATCGGGCCCAGGCGCTTCCCGCCAGCGTCCACCGTCGCCACGCTCAAGGAGACCATCATCGCCCAGTGGCCCAAAGGTGAGTCCCCCTCGCACGCGCTTTCCCTTCTCACACTTGCGGTTTCAGCGCCGTGGTAGAGGCGAGGAAAAAGACCGGTTTTTCTTAGCACCGGCGAGTGGCGCTGGAGCTGTGTGATTAGTATTGGCGCGCCGGTCGCTTTCTCCGGTCGGATTCTGCCCCTGGAACGCCCACCATCTAATTTGGAATCTTGAGCTGCACTAGTGGCATCGCCATCAGTGGCCAATCCGTCAGTTCAAAGACCAATAATTGATACATTGTGGAATGTGAACCGATATACTTTTATCAAAGTCATCTGCTGAGCTTGCTGCCAATCATATTAGCTTAGTGCTATTGTTGCTGGAACTCTTAGTGCTCAATGGTTACTTAATGTACTGACATGTTCGTATCGAAATGAATCTCTTCTGTTTTCTGCTTAATGTGTATATATAGTACAGAGAAGTGATTGATCCAAGTTAACTTTTGAGTGACAGTGATTGGAACTTAACATATGAAGAAGTTATAGCTGCAGAATGTAGGGGAGACCTTGATTTAATTAAGTAGAGGAAGGAGTTGGGGAGGAGTTCCTTCAAGAGGAAGTATGAAGCCATGTGCCTAGGATAGCAGTTGTATCTTTTTTTGGATCAGCTGAGGAAGTACAGTTGACTTAAGCAACTGCTGCAATTTGGTCTGACTAGTTATTATTTTTCTGATTTGCACATCTTTTACTCCCCTTTTGTACCTCTACTAGTTCTAGCAGGTTGTACATGACTTATGTGATATACACTTGAAACAAAAAGGCATCATAATAAGCTAATGGGGCTGAGCTGTATATCTGATAATCTGCTCATATTGTTTCCATTTTACAAAAAATACATGGGGAACAGGTAGTGGGTAAAACGATGAGAAAATTTTAGAGGAGATAAAGGTGTGTATAAGAATAAAGTATTTTGAACTTCATTCCCTTTGTAGCCTGTGTTATACAATTTTGATTAAATATGGCAGCAGAATAATGGTGGTAACCTCAGCCTTGAACTACACTATGTTAGAAGGATCTTGTCGGTCTGATTTGATTGGTACCGGTGGCAACTTCCACCCAACTACTCTTGTTATCTTTTAAAGAAATAAACAGATACTTGTGCTTTAGGGCTAAGGCTTAGGCTCAGCTTGAAACAAAAGGACATCATGCTAAGCTGGTACGGGTTGGAGTTGCATTTCATGAGTGGTGAACTGCTTGTTATCTTTTAAAGAAATAAACAGATACTTGTGCTTTAGGGCTAAGGCTTAGGCTCAGCTTGAAACAAAAGGACATCATGCTAAGCTGGTATGGGTTGGAGTTGCATTTCATGAGTGGTGAACTGCTTGTATGGTTTCTGATTAGAAAAATACATGGAGAATGGGTGTTTTTTATTATGGGAGCAAATTGCAGCGAAGGAAAAGGTCATATAAAAATTTGAGTGTTATGGACTTTATTCCTTTTGTAGCTGGTATTCACTTTTTTTTAATGAAATATCACAGCTGAATGAGGGTGGTTGTAACCTCAACATTGAACTCAAACAACACCATATTAGAAGGACAGTGTTAGGCCATTTTGATTGATGGCAACTTCTGCCTAACTGCTCTAGTTTTCTTTTGAAGGAATAAACATTCAGTTGTGCTTAAGGGCTAAGGCTACGCTATTGGTTATCTGCTTGAACATTTATAACTTTTTTTTTTGGATCGGTAATGAGGTGCTTCAATCCAGCCGGGCACACATTTTTTGATGGTTTGGGATCAAGCTAATTAATGAGTAAAGACCTGATACACCAGAGTTTAAGAAGAATATAATCATGATAGTAGGTACAAGTGCTTGAGATCTCATGCACTTTTTTTGAAAAAAAAATCTCATGCACTTACCGTATTGCTACTACGTCAACTTAAGCACTGCATATATATAATCACTCCCTGCATTTGCTTATAGTGGCTTCGGTTTCCAATGGAAGGTTAGGATGTGTTTGCAACAATAGTTATTTGTGAATCTTTCCGACCAAATAAGAAAACTTACTCACTCTAGAGTCTAGATTATGTGGTCGCAAAAAAAGTACTTGCACTTCTAGTGTCTAAGCAGCACATGCAGCTACAAGAGTGTTTTGTTGCGAAGGGGCTCATGGCGCAGAGGCAAAGGCCACTGGCCGGAGTGCTCCCGCCCAGGGTTTGAACCTGGGTGTCGCACCTTCATGCTCCTGGGAAATCCCTTGGAGTTTTCCAATAAAAAAAAGAGCAGGTTGTGCTATTTCATTTCTAGATTAACAAGTATGTTATCTGTTATGGTGGGCGATCTGAGGGAACATTACTATTTCTACCATCAAGACAATTTATACGTGCACATCCACAATGAAAGTGTGCTTGAATGAAGCAATTTGTGTATTTATCATTATTATTTCTACCAGGAAGACAATTTATACGTGCACAATGAAAATGTGCTTGAATTAAGCAATTTGTCTATGTATTTATTGTATAATCACAGCTGAGTATACACCAGCAGTTTCAGATGTAACGTGGGATACTGTACCCTGTAAGCCTGTTGTAGACCAACTTTTAACAGGTGATATCTGATTGATGCTTCTGGAATCGGTTCTAAAACAGTTTATCCTGTATTGAACTTTGATTTGATTGGAAAGCTTTGAGGACTCAGAGGGATGCTATCTTAAATTAGTTTTTTTTTCTTGGGAAATTGAGAAGAAGTAGCTTATCTTAAATTTGAATCTTGGTTCTTTTTTATGGTTAGTGTTGATTATTTTGTCTGTTTGCTATAACAATTCCAAATTGTAGAAGTGGGCTATTGTCACTTTGTCAGTCCGTGTTCAGCATAAACATGTCCATTTACTAGTTCCTGGTTTGTCATTGTTGAGGTACACATTCTTGCAGGCCTCCAAATCTTGCTTGCTAACTAGATAGTAGACATTTCATATTTTTCTTTTTAAATACCTGGCATAACCTCATGTGGCCATTTAAATGAATCTCAGATCTGGACATCTGGTTCTTTATCCTATAGAGGGAAGGGATAACAGATTTAAAATTCCATGGTTCTCATTGAAAAATAGATTAGAACAATTTATCATGCTACCAAGCTGATAATACTGTCAAGCCAATGTGAACCTCTGGGAAAAATTTCCCAGTGCCATCCCCCCATCATCCTTACCATCTTTGGAACAATACATAGGGGAACCCAATTTAGTGCTGCCATATTCTTTTTATCCTTTTGTCTTGCTGTATTTCTTTACTTAAACTGTTTCAACTTGAATATATTCAATGTAGTGCCGTGTTTCTTCTGTAAACTTCCAAATCACAGTTGAATTTTCTTTTGTACTTTTTTTAATCTCATTCTGCTAAGTAAGTTTGTAGAGTTCTTACCGTTCCTTTCTCAACTCAACAGATAAGGAAAAAGGTCCGAGGACTGTGAATGATCTCAAGCTTATTAATGCTGGGAAGATATTGGAGAACAACAAAACCCTGTCAGAATGCAAAAGCCCGATCTGCGACTTCTCTGGGATGACAACGATGCATGTCGTCGTCCGTGCACCAACTACAGGCAAACCGTCTGGTAATTGTTCTACCTTTTGCAAAGGTGATGCAGCGTCTTTCTTGTCACATATCCTTGAATGTAATTCGTATTCCATCTGCTGATAACAGAGAAAAGAGCAGCACAGAAAGCGAAAGATTTCAAGTGCGGCTGCACCATCATGTGAGACAGCATTGTGAATAGTAGCAAAAAAGAATGTGGCTATTTCAGTTCCTCCCCCCTCCCTCTTTTTTCCGCTCTCGCTAGAGTGTTGTATTATGTCCGAGGTGCTTTCTCCTCTTAATTCCTTTTGATGTATTGCGGGCAAGCAGCAGTTTAAGTGTCCTTTAATCATGAGCTGCCTCAAGTACAAAATTTGAAGGCAGTCCGCTGCTGACTACCGTTGATCATGAGTTATGCTGAGCACACAATTTGAAGGCAGTCACTGGTGTCTCATTTACAAAATCCATCTTATGCAACTCTGCATGGTTTCACATTCACTTTTTATACATGCATGCCCCTCGGTGACTTGTGTTTAAGTATGCCTGGCAATCTGGCATGCTAGGTGACTTGGCAGGACGGGTATTCAGTTGATCAATTATTCAATTTCCACCTTTTATTTTACTACTGCTAAAACAAATTGTAGTAAGTGTTCTTCCGAATCCTTTTTTCCTTGGATATATCATCTCATTTACCATGACTATGTTCTGTGGTTATTGTCCATATTTGAAACCAGACAACCAGTCATCAGTCATTGCCTGTTGATCTCTCACTCCATCAGCTACCAGTATGGAGGGAGTACTATGCAGGGTTCATGGAACCGGTGCGAACCGGTCGGTTTACCGCGGTAACCAGTGGTACCACTGGTGACGGGTACCGGTTTGCATCGGTTCCAAACTGCTAGTTTTCAAAAATTTTGAATTTGAATTCAAAAAATTGAAAAATGAAACGAAAATTTCTAAAAATACTTCAAGAATTATAGAATCTAATGGTGTCAAAATTTTTCAAATATTAGTTCATTTAGTTTTTTTTTTGGCATTAGAAGTTCAAATACCCGCAAAAAATACTAAATGCACTAATATTTGAAAATTGTTGACACCATTAGATTCTACGCACTTTGAAATATTTTAGAAATTTTTCTTTTATTTTTCAATTCAAATTTGAAAATATTCTAAATTTTTCATTGAGTTGGTAATTTAGGCTAATTCACTGGTAAATCACTGAAACCGGTCGACATACCGCTCGGTATACCGATCCGTACCGAATGAACGGGGGTTCAAATTTGGTTTTCGAATTTGTTCAGTTTTCACGGTATACCGCTCGGTATACCGGTACCGGAGGGCGGCGGTATGATGAACCCTGGTACTATGAGGCTAACCTCAGGTAGCATCGACGAAATGTATCAGGTGACCAGATGATTTTCATTGGACATACTGTAGTCTTCTGCGACGGGGCACTTCTGCACTACTGAGCTGCAGCTTGGAGCCACTGACAGGTGGACTCGGTCCCACATGTGCCAACTATGTACCAGTTTTTTTTAAATTACACGGCACAACGTAGATGTTCACAACACACACGCACACTCATCCCTATGAACACATGTACACAAATCCTACCTTTATGAGCATCTCTGAAGGACTGAGCACCGGTCGATCTGGAGATTCCCGAAGTCACCATTGGCGACTCGTCATCGATGGGAACGTCGCTTACCACTTAATGCATAACGTCGGAAAATCTCGAAATAAATCCAAAAACAAGTGCAAGCATCAGGATTTCAACCCTGGTGGGTAGCGTTTCACTAAATCGTTCTACTATTGAACTGCAAACCTAATTTATGAATGGTACTATGATAGCATAGTGTGTCTTTTTTTTTGTGTGGTCAGAGAACGTTGCTTTTGTTTGTGCAAACGTGCACTACTCTTCCCTGGGTAACGCAACAAAAACAAGGCGCGAGCCGACTCACCCGCCGAGGCCGAGCCCATCGGCGCAGATCCCGGCCGCCCAGCGCGAGATCCGACGGCGCCGCAACCACAGAGCGCGCGCCCCACACTCCCCTTGGTCCCTTCCAGGCTATTATCATCTTCCTTCGCCTCGTCTTCACTCTCCACGGCCTCCTAGTTCCCACCTGAACCTCCCAGAACCTCCGCCTCCGCGACGCCGCACGCACCCCCGCGATTTATACCCTTCCGCCCCGCGGCATACCGTCGTCTGCTTCACTCCGCTACCCCAATCCAGAAGTTCCATCCAGTCTTGTCTTCCAGACTCCGAAATCGCTCCTCCGAGCCTCTGATAAAGTGATAAGCCACCGTTGCCAGCGTGTTGCCGCCGCCGCCGTAGGGCCCCGCCATGGCCGCCGCGCCGCCGCTGTCCGCGGACGTCCTCAGCTTCCTCCCGTCCGTCCCCGCCGCGCCGACGCCGGTCGTCGCCGCGGCGTGGGGCGCGGCGAGGGCGGTGGGGTCGGTGAGGGGGAAGGCGGCGCTCAGGATGGCGAGAGGGGGAAGTGGCCTGGCACCGGTGGTTGGGAGGAGGCCCCGCCGGCCGCCCCTCTCCGTGCGGTGCGACGCCACCAGCCGCGACGGAAGGGTACGGACACGCTTGCTAGCCTGCCTTGGGCACCATTTGTTTTTTCCTTTTTTTGCATTTGAAAGATACTGACATGTTCAGTTTTCAATTCCGCTGTCACATTCTTCTTTCTGTACTTAAATACACAATCAGTGCATTTATTTGCATCCCATTTTTGTTTATTAAATAGAAATAATTTTCACAGCATTTATACTGTTAATGCCCTTTTGACGAGCCACGAAATTCTACAGCTAACCCATCGTTATCTATCTCGCTAACAGATTACTCAACAAGAGTTTACAGAGATGGCATGGCAATCGATTGTCTCATCGCCTGAGGTGGCCAAGGAGAGTAAACACCAGATTGTGGAGACTGAACATCTGATGAAATCCTTGCTGGAGCAAAGGAATGGGCTTGCCCGGAGGATCTTTTCTAAGGCGGGAGTCGATAACACAAAGCTTCTTGATGCTACGGAGAAGTTCATCCAGAGGCAGCCTAAGGTATTTTATCCTAAATGCAGTTGGATGTTACTGATATACAAATGAAGTTTGCCTTCCAGGGTGCAGTACATCTTACTGACTACTGTATGTATGAACTAGTATGAGTACTAACTCACAACTTGGAAAATGCATTTTACTCTGTTCCATATTATAGGTCGTTTTGACTTTTCTAGATTTATAATTTTTGCTATGCATCAATATATATATTCTATGTCTAGATTCATAGTGAAATCTATGAACCTAGAAAAGCCAAAATAACTTATCTAAAATGGAGGAAGTATATCTAACTATATACTGCTTGAAACTAAAATATGTCTTCCAGTGTAAGTTTTCTAAGTTCTATTTGATGATTCAGGTGCTAGGTGAAGATCCTGGTTCAATGTTGGGGCGTGACTTGGAAGCTCTGATACAAAGAGCAAGGGACTTTAAAAAAGAGTATGGTGATTCATATGTCTCGGTTGAACATCTAGTCCTTGGCTTTGTTGAAGACAAGCGGTTTGGTAAACAATTGTTCAAGGATTTTCAGATTACCGTGAAGACCTTGAAATCGGCCATTGAATCAATAAGAGGGAAACAAAATGTAATGGATCAAGGTATGGGCCTTCTGTTTTGCTTTAAATCCTGAAAAGATTTTAACAGTCACAGAATGTAATTCTCGTTTATAGCGACACTGATATTAGAATGTTTGGAACTCGTATGACTCCTTGTTTGTGCCCCAATAAAATTGTGTGATATATTTTCCTGTAAATTGCATGATGAAAGTGAAACTTGGGAAGTGATGCATGTGTGCTACATTAGGAGTGAATCTTTGCATATTACACTTACTACATATGGGAAATTTCACCAGAGGGATGATGAAAGTATGAAGATTTGCATATTCCCTTGCATATTACTAAATTATGTATTTTCAATAGATCCTGAGGGAAAGTATGAAGCTTTGGAGAAGTATGGAAAGGATCTGACAGCTATGGCACGTCAAGGGAAGCTTGATCCAGTTATTGGAAGGGACGATGAAATTCGAAGATGTATACAGATTTTATCACGGAGAACAAAGAACAACCCGGTTTTGATTGGTGAACCTGGTGTAGGAAAAACAGCTATAGCTGAAGGGTAGGTCAACACTACATTGAGCATCTCATCAAGTTGGAAACAGTTCCCCTAACTTCTTTTGTTTTTTGTTCAGGCTTGCTCAGAGGATTGTACAAGGAGATGTTCCACAAGCTCTGACAAACCGTCGAGTAAGTTATTCATCCATGTAGTATTTCACGTATAAATTATTGAAAACCTTGTTTTGTGTAGTGTTTCCACACCATGGTTCTAGAATGAGTTGCATAGAGTTGTGCTGATGCCCTCTTGTTGGCTGTCAATTAAAAATGTTTATCAATTAAAATCTTTTAACAGATATTAAAAGTTTTATGTCACAACTGATATTAAATCTTGAATGGTTCATTTGTACATATGTTGTCCAATTATTCAATTTATTTGCCCTTTTAAGGTATTAGTATTATGTTAGTGTTTGATTTCCGCAAGAGTCTACTCTGTAATTTTGTATATGCTTTTTAGTTTTTACATAGAGATCGAAATAAAGTTGCTGGCTGCTTTATCTCATGGACAATTTTTGGCGATGTAGCTTTAGATGATTTTAATCAATTTCAGAAGCACTGAATTATCAATAACCAACTGGTTTGCAAACTTTGTTTTTGGTTTCACTGTACTATCTGACGTTATTGAAAGTATTAGTATTGTCTGAACTGTAAAGATGATTTTAATCAATTTCAGAAGCACTGAATTATCAATAACCAACTGGTTTACAAACTTTGTTTTTGGTTTCACTGTACTATCTGACGTTATTGAAAGTATTAGTATTGTCTGAACTGTAAACTATTGTGCACATTCGATCAATCATTGTTAACTTCCTTTCTATAATATTTATTTTGTTTTCTTTTAAACAGCTGATTGCACTTGATATGGGTGCTTTGATTGCTGGTGCAAAATATCGTGGAGAATTTGAGGATAGGCTAAAGGCTGTTCTCAAAGAAGTTACAGATTCTGATGGACAGACCATTCTTTTTATTGATGAGATTCATACAGTTGTTGGAGCAGGTAACTATATGTAGGATGTTCTGTTGTTTATTTGATCATTACTTCGTAGATGTTTTCTGCCATACTACTAGTATTTCATTAATTTCAATTAAAACTATTTTATTTCATCATACCATTAATTATTGTAAGAAAAATATTATGCATAACAAATTTAACTTGGTGATCCTTATTGGTGTCCCAGTATTTGACATCATTATTTTATCTAAAAAACGGTATGCACAAGAAATTTCCTTTGCCCCTTGTAAGGTCCCAGTATTTGTCTATTTCACACATAGTTTTTAGTTGCTCTAAGCTGAGCCTGGGCTGTAGCCATGTTGTCTGCACAAGCCCATCATCATCACACTGGACATTGAACTGTTGCTAATGCCACTTGGTCTGGCACTTGCGCTCCTCGGATATCATTTATCTTCAGGGTGTTAGCCTTCATACTTCTCTTTATTTTTTTTCAGAATTATATTCATAATGGGTTATGCCTCCAGTAAAAATGTGGTATAACTGGAAAAAAAAGTCTAGGGTTGGGTACTGGGTTTGTAGGTTGTACTGTGTGGGTGGAAAAGGTAGATGCTCTAGGGCAAACTTACTCTCTTCGATTCAAAGTGCTTGCTGTTTTAACCTTCTTTACAATTTTCAAAATATTTCTTATTTTACAACTTCTAGGGAACTTTTAGATGGTTTTTCCAGTCTTATTCCTTGCATCATTAACTAGCTTCTTTCTCCATGCATGCACACTTTAGAGAAGATTAATTGAGAGTTAGATGGTCATTTTATCATTCTTGTGCCCAACTTTGAAACAAATATTATGAATCGGAGTAGTAATATGCATCGTTGAATTTTTAATAAGAAATTATAGGAGGGTATGATGCACCAGGTTATCCTGGTCCTGTGCATTCATGGTAGATCTTAATATGAAACTGCATGTTAAAACTTGCCATAACCTTAGTACTATTGCCATGAACAACAGAAAGTAAAATTTCTGTCTCTAGTGTTAGGAAGTTTATGAATGTTCATCTTATTCCAGGTGCCACAAACGGTGCAATGGATGCTGGAAATCTTCTCAAACCAATGCTTGGGAGAGGAGAGCTACGTTGTATTGGTGCAACAACACTTGATGAGTACCGCAAATATATTGAGAAAGATCCAGCCCTTGAGCGACGCTTCCAGCAAGTTTATGTTGATCAGCCTTCAGTTGAAGATACAATCTCAATACTACGGGGACTACGAGAGAGATATGAACTACACCATGGTGTACGCATATCTGACAGTGCCCTTGTGGCTGCAGCTGTTCTTTCAGACCGTTATATCAGTGGACGATTCTTGCCTGACAAAGGTGATTTATTTGTATCACTATCATTCTTTCTTGAAGCTAGTAACCTGCTAGATGCTGAGGAGCTATTACAGCCTCAACTGCAACATCTTATGTGGTCTTTCTAATATGAGGTTATGCTTTGTTGCAGCAATTGATCTGGTTGATGAATCAGCTGCCAAGTTGAAAATGGAGATAACATCAAAACCTACTGCTCTGGATGAGATTGATCGTGCTGTCCTGAAGCTTGAGATGGAGCGTCTCTCACTTACAAACGATACAGACAAAGCATCAAAGGGCAGACTATCACGCATTGAAGCAGAACTATCACTCTTGAAGGATAAACAACGTGAATTGACTGAGCAGTGGGAGCATGAGAAATCAGTCATGACTAAAATTCAATCTATCAAAGAAGAGGTAAAGTTCATCTTTGTACAAAGACTTGCTGTATGATAGATCAACAGAGTTGGTTTGTCAGACATCTGACTTACATTTTCTGTTGCAACAGATTGACAGGGTAAATGTGGAGATACAGCAGGCAGAACGTGAGTATGATCTCAATCGCGCTGCTGAACTGAAGTATGGAAGTCTGAATGCCTTGCAGCGCCAGCTTCAGACAACAGAGAAGGAGCTAGATGAATATCAGAATTCTGGGAAATCCATGCTAAGGGAAGAGGTGACTCAAGATGATATAGCAGAAATAGTGAGCAGGTGGACAGGCATTCCAGTCTCTAAACTAAAGCAATCCGACAGAGAGAAGTTACTGTATCTGGAGGAAGAGTTGCACAAGCGTGTTGTTGGTCAAGATCCTGCAGTAAAAGCAGTCTCAGAGGCTATTCAGAGATCCAGAGCTGGTCTGTCTGACCCAAACCGTCCTATTGCTAGTTTCATGTTCATGGGACCTACAGGAGTTGGCAAAACTGAGCTAGCGAAAGCCCTTGCTGCTTTTATGTTCAACACTGAGGAAGCTGTTGTAAGGATCGACATGAGTGAGTACATGGAGAAGCATTCAGTCTCAAGATTGATTGGTGCTCCACCAGGTTACGTTGGGTATGAGGAGGGTGGTCAGCTAACAGAGGCAGTTCGCCGGAGGCCATATTCTGTTGTCTTGTTTGATGAGATTGAGAAGGCTCATTCAGATGTTTTCAACGTTTTTCTTCAAATATTAGATGATGGTAGAATTACTGACTCCCAAGGACGGAAAGTGAGCTTCACCAATACTATCATTATCATGACGTCCAACGTTGGGTCGCAGTACATACTAAACATGGATGAAGAAGGTGGACCATCTGATTCAGCCTATGAGAACATAAAGAAGAGGGTGATGGACGCTGCAAGATCAGTATTCCGCCCTGAGTTCATGAATCGTGTAGATGAGTACATTGTTTTCAAGCCTCTGGAGAGAGAACAGATCAACAGCATCGTCAAATTACAGGTACATTTTTGTACTTCTGCAGGGATCAATTTTACAACCTTCCAGAACATTTTGCATTTACAAATACCTTTACGAGAATAAATAAGGAGTAGAAACAAACCTTATTCGAAGATTGATGGTACTATATGAGATGTCAACAACAATTTATACTTTCTGCTGATCATATGTTTTGTTAACCTTCCTTTCTTCTTCCTATGATTCAGCTGGCAAGAGTGCAAAAGAGGATTGCAGATCGCAAGATCAAGCTTGAAGTCTCACCTGCAGCAATCGAGTTCCTTGGAAGCCTTGGGTATGACCCGAACTACGGTGCAAGGCCAGTGAAACGGGTGATTCAACAGTACGTGGAGAACGAACTCGCAAAAGGCATTCTCAGAGGTGATTTCAAGGACGAGGACAGCATCGTGGTAGACACCCAGGTCACAGTGCCATCTAACGGTCAGCTTCCGCAGCAAAAGCTTGTTTTCCGGAAGGTCAGCGAGGAAGCAAAAGCAGCTGCTGAAGGCGAGAAGTTCTTGCCGGCCGTCTGATGGAGTATGATCGCAGTTTACAGATTATTAGCAATAAAATGTACATACGAGGGAGACAAATTGTAGAGTTTTCCTTCTGGGCATAGAAGAGTAAGAATTCCTATTTATCGTTCTACAGCATAATAAGTGAAAATTTATGCTGAGCAGCGAATTTTGTTCTGGTTCTGCCAAGCTGTTTTCCCAGTGATAGTGAAGTAGATTCACTAGTCTGTGCTTTCTAGTCCGCTCAACACTCACTATTGCGTGCGGTTTTCAGTTCTGTTAGTGAAAAATGTTTGATCTTCTCTTTTTGGTACATTTTCTTTTATACCGAAGCAGTTCGGAGTTCACAGGACGGAAATGGGAGTGGGTGGACGGAATTAGTAGTCACCTAGCTAAAGCATAACAACATTGATCATATTGGACTTCAGCTAGCCATCATTTCTCTTCTCCCTCGCTCTCTCATCCTCCCCAACGGCCGCCGCGCTCACGCCGGTCGTCGCCGCCGCCGCGTTCCCCTTCTTCTCTCTCCTTCCACCCTCCCGCCACTCTTGGTGCCGCACAGCCGCCGCAACATCCTCTCCCTCTCCGATTCTCCTCGCCGCGAGACGATTAGCGTTTGGGGTGCTCGTTATACCTGAGCATTTTTGGCCCGGCCCGACCCGGCCCGCTGGCCCGGCCCGGGCCCGGCCCGCGCCAGGTCCGCCCACGGACCTTACTGGACGGGCGTGGGCAGAGATCTTAAAGCCCGCGAAAAATTTTTTTGGCCCGAACCCGGCCCGAAATGCTGTTTTTAGTTACTTTACACTATAAAATGCGCGGGCGGCCCGCCCAAGCCCGGGCCCGGCCCGAGCCCGGCCCGAAAACTGAGGCCCGACACGTCCCATGGGACGGTCATGGGCAAGATTTTCTCGGCCCGAAAAACCCAGATTTTTTTTCGACCCGGCCCGAACCCGGCCCGGCCCGTGGAATGCTCAGGTCTAGTGCTCGTCCAGGCGACCCGCCGCAGCCGGCAGCCTCGCACATCCGTCCCGTTCTCGCGGCTTGCAGCCAGCCCGCGCATCTCTCGTCCAGGGAGGAGGCGGCGGCGGCATCCAGTGTAGATGAGGAGGGGTGGCCATGGGGGAGCGCGAAGACCAGGTCATCAGGGTGGCAGCGGTGCAAGGTCTCGCCTAAGGATGGCAGTTTTACCCACGGGTAAGGGTACCCGCGGGTACCCTACCCTGTTGGGTAAGGGTATAGAATTCTACCCGCGGGTAAGGATACGGGTATAAAATTCTACCCGCGGGCAAGGGTAAGGGTATTAAACTCTACCCATAGGTACCCGCACTAAAGAAGCCCATAGAAATATTTAACCCAAGCAGGCCCATATATCCTAACCCTAGCAGCACATTCCTTCCACCATTGGTATGTACTGACTTCACATGTTCCATTTTCTTTCCAAAGTATAACTTGAATTGATCTAATGTCTATTATTTTGTGTTCTCAGGATGATGTTGAGTCTGACATCATTGATCCATGACTCATTGACTCGCAAGAATGCAAGATAGCCATCAGCTCATCACAATTTGATCTTATTTCTTATGTTGGGATGTTGTAATTTCTTATTTGACTTATTTATGTATCAATAAGTGTGTGATTGTGAAGTTTGAGACTTATTTAGCTATCAAATGATTATTGTACTCTTAGATATGAACTTAATGACATGTTTATGTTACTACCCATCGGGTACCCTTTTACCCTGCGGGTAAGGGTAAGGATTTTTACCCGTTACGTTTGGCGGGTAAGGGTACAAAAGAGATAGACGGGTATGCCAACGGGCAGGTAAATGCTTTACCCTTACCCTACCCTGCCCATTGCCATCCCTAGTCTCGCCTAGGTCTAGTTCGTGGGAAGATTTTGGAAAAAAAATTTGAGTTTCCCTTTCAAGGTCTATTAAAAGTATTAAATATAGACTATTTACAAAATTAACTATACGAATAGACTAGAAATCGCGAGATGAATCCATTAAGCTTAATTAATTCGTCATTAGAGATTGGTTACTGTAGCACAACGTTATCTAATCATGTTATAATTAAGCTCATTAGATTCGTCTCGAAAATTAAGGTAGGGTTGTGGAATGGGTTTTGTTATTAATTCACATTTAATACTCCTAATTAGTATTCGGAGATTGATGTGACGGGTAGTTGGTGAAAAATTTGGGAACTAAACTGGGCCTAATTCATCGTCATCCTCGTCAGCTTGCTCCGCTTAGCTCCCAGCAAGGTACGCTCCTCACTGCGCTCTCTTGTCCTGATTTCATCCTCATCCAGCTCATTCGTTAGTGTTCCTTGCATTTTGTGATGTGTTTCCACCAGCAACCTTGAATCCTCATATTTATTTGTCCCTTACATTCGAAACCCTAGCTTAAAGTCTTGTGATAGCGTCTTGAAGACGAGTGAGAACGAGATGCCAATGGTTGATTTAGATGCAAACAAAAAAGAATGCTTAGCTAGTTAGGTCATGTTCTTTTGAGTCAAAAGGAACAGCGAAAAGCATTATACACTCATCACATCTTCTCTCACAAGAAACATTATTCCAGCACTATTTATTTACAATTTCATTATTCTTTTTCACCAAAAGAATGGGCCCTTAGTTAATACGGGGCTGCTAGCATGGGACGCTTCGGACGCTGGCATAACTATTCAGCTGCGATTAAAATTTCCCACCCCAACATCAACTCCTGTTTCATGAAACATTTTGGTCGAATACTCATGGTTTTTTGCCTCATCTTTGTCTATGCTTCAGCTCAAGCCTATATGTGTCTGTGACGACTAGCTGACTGGTCAAATTAAGATGAAGGCAAAATCCCAAGAAATCTCATGTCACCACCGTTGCAACACCAAAAACAAACACCCGCAACATCAGAAAATCTATATTTGCAACATTCAAACATATGTCGGAAAAATAGTTCTATCTATTCTTAGAAAAAAATCGCACCGAAACATCAGCATGTTGAATTGTCTAATGCTAGTGAAACATTTTCATGCAAATCATGTTGAACCTGGTTGCGTTCAATCACATGCTAGTGAAACACTTTAAAAATACTGAAACACAAAGAATCAATAGATTAAACATTAAAAAACTGATATTGCAACATTGAATAATTGCAACATTAACTGAAGGGGAGTCTCTTGACCAAACCAATCGTTGCTGGTGCATTGTTGCAACATTTCAAATCTCAAGCCGAAACATAGAAAAAAAATGCCGCAACATGGAAATTCCCAACAAAAAAATTCCCCATCGGACACCACCGCCGTGAGCACACCGCACTGCTGGCCGCCGACGTCCACCGCACGCGCCTGCTCTCGGCCCACCGCGTGCCCACCTGCTCTCTACCGGGCCACCGTGAGCGCATCGCACCTGCTGGCCGCCGACGTTCGCCGCATGCGCGCATGCTCTCCGCCAGCCCACCGCCGCTGGCTAGCTAGCCGCCGACGTCCGCCGTGCGCGCCAGCTCTCCGTTGGCCCACCGTACTGGCTACCGCGGCCGCCGGCCTCACTGCTACTCCCTCTGTCGTGCGCACCACTGCGCCCAGCGGCAGCTTTCCGCCGCACCTACCGGTCATGCTGCGAGCTCCCATGTCAACCTCGCCGGGCGCTTTTGTGTACAGATGTCGAGATGGACAAGACACGACGGGCGGCATGATGCACGACACTAAAAAAACACGACATTAACATGATGTAGTAGTGCCAGTGCCGACACGACACGATGGTTGGGTCGTGTCTGGACTGCGATCTTGGCACGCAGTGCCAGCACGAACACGACACGAGAAGGGAGTGGCCCATCTAAACACGATTAATTTTGTTCTGCTGTAGTTCCCCGGTCAGCCTGCTAGCCGGTGGCGAACCAACAACAGCACGCTTAGCTCAGCCAACTATAAGTCGCGATGCTGGGCTTCCACAACCCTAGCACCCTCACCTCCTTCCGCCGCCGACACCCGCTTCTCGTCTCTCCTCCGCACCTTCGCCTGCCTCGTTGCTCCTCCGCTCGCCTCCGTCTTCTCCAACCGAAGGTTCTCCACCGCCGCGGTCAATGGCCGACAATTTGGGCCACTTCTCCAACACCTTCACCCGTCTCATCGTCTCCTTCGCACCTCCGGCTGCCTCCTCCCTCTTCTCCAACCGGGAGTTCTACGCTGTCGCTGTCGATGGCCGGCAGCTCGAGCCACTTCTCCAGCACCTCCCCCTCCCTCTTCTCCGGCCAGCAATGCATGGGCCAACACGACACGATGGGCTGGTAGTGTTGCCGTGCCGGCACGACACGGATAAGCGACGTTCGTGTCGTGTCTGGGCCAACGTGTCGACACGGCATACAAGCACGACATGACACGAATACTCCTGGTGCCTAACCGTGTCAGTGTTTAGCCGTGTTCGTGCAGTGTCATACTGGGCGACCCATTTGGACATCTATACTTTGTGTGCCGAGAGATGAACAGACTACGGAGTGATACTGGGGAGAGAGAGATCAGGTTTCTTATTTGGCGCGCGCGTCACCAGCACCTACCAGCTAACAAGCGACGTGGCATATTCTCCTCCAAGTGTTCAAATCACACATCGTCTTCATCCTCCAGCAAAAGAAGAAAGAGCGGCGAACAAAAAAGCAAACGGACGGGCAACGGTTCCTCTCTGGCCATCTCCAGTGGTTGGTGGCGAAATGGACGTCGTCGGGTCGCCGACGGCGGAGGGCGGCGGCCTTAGGGTTCGGGTTAGGGTTTGGGGAGCTTCTATGGTCACCGGACCTACAGGGATGGCCGGGGAGGCAGCCGGACTGGCGGTGTGTGGGCGGAACGGCGGTGCCGCCCGCCACGGTGGCCGAGGATGGCGGTCGGGAAGGGATGGGTGGTAGGCCCTACCATTCGCTGCACATAAGGGAATGTATAAGATGGGTGGTAGGCCCTACCATTGCTGCTACTGTGCATCGTCGCCCGCGCGCTCACTAGCCCCCCCTCGATTAGTGGTGGCATGAAAGACTTTAATACCCTTATTTGTTAGCCAAATACAGTAAGTTTTGGCATACTGATCAAATCTGGTTGTTTAATTAGACAACTAATTAGAACTATTTTTTAGGATTGCACTCTTTGTGGGATTTTTTTTCAAAAATTAGGATTGCACTTTTTATGGGATGGGGGAGTACACCCTAACTTAATAACAATAAAAAAAACTTTCATAATATGTGATTCTCTATATTTTACTCCCCTGTTCCGAATTGTTTGAGGGGTTTTTTTGCCTTAAGTCAAAACGTCTCTAAAGTTGTCAAAGTTCATAGAAAATATATTAATACCTCAAATAAATATGCATATTTATGATAATATATTAACTGTTAATGTTGTAGCACATTTTATGTAAACTTTGGATAAAATTAGAGAAGCTGTAATCATAAAAGTAAACTAAAACCTCTCAAATTTTGAAATGGAGGGAGGAGTAAATGATATGTTTTCACTGCTAGTAAAAATTCATATTGGAGATCATATTGACATCACATTCTGACTTATATTCTGGATGGGAGACAGTATGACCTACTGACAAGTAGTAGGAAATAAACAAGGAAAATAAAATATTGTTATTAGTTGGCACTCAGCTATCATGGCATGTGCACTGACAAAACCAAATATAATAGTTATGTTGGTTGTGTAGAAGATCAATGACTCGAAGAGCCTCCAAAATTAAAAAAAAATACACATGAATAATCATTGAATGAAAAAACTAAAAAATTCAACTACTATAAGATACTCCATGAATTCAGATTGCAAATCTTCGTTTACTCTGATTCTCTGAGTAACTACTATAATTTACTCCTGCAGATTGCAAACATTAATTTGAGTTGTTTATCTATAAAAAAACGTAATCTGTTCAGGTTGAGACGCACGCATGTCGTTGGTCACCTATCTATAAATGAACTAACAAAAAATCACTTAATTTGCAGCACTCGCAAGTCGGAAGGAATGCAGAGGCAAATCAAGATGCAACTCTCCCTTTACCTGTGCTCATGGCCTCACCTTCTCGCCCTGCTCCTACTACTCCTTATCTGCCTGTACCTGAAGAAGAAGCAGCAGCAGCCTCGCGCAGATGATCACCTCAGGGCCTACCCAGTGGCGGAGCTGGCGGATTTTGACGCCTAGGGTCACTTAATAAACACTTATACCACTCTGTCACAGTGTAGTCCACATGATAGTGATAGCCACAATAACGATAGTTCATATATCAACAGAAGTGCTTAAAATGCATGATTTAGACTAGTACGTCACAATTTTAGATCCATTTGCATAACAAACTTCATAAAATTAATACCTAACTAGTGCCTGTCTGGTCCATCATTGACTCCTCGCATATTATAGTAGGAAGGACACCCAAGCATTACTATTGGATTATTGTATATGAAACATACCACTTGCATTACTACTGACTCTAATTCTTGTTGAACTTCAACAAATGGTTGGCTTGGTTCAGTTGGTTGTCTTGATGGAATTACATGCATAGGAGCCGGAGAAAAAAAGACCTCAATGTCTTATTACTCTTATTCATTGACATCGTGAAATGCTAATCTACAAAATAGTGCATAACAATATATATAATCGCAGTACTCAGTATGCAATTGGGGATTGCGGATTGAATCATTGAAAAATTGGAGATTGAAAAGGAACCTGTGCTTTCCTGCCGCCCGACAGAGTCAAATCGCCGCCGCCGGGGAAGGGCTGCCGGCCGCAGGGGGCAAGGTCGCCGGCCGCAGGGGAAAGACCGTCGGCCGCAGGGGGCAAGCCCCGCCGTGCGTCGGCCGCAGGGGCCAAGTGGCAAGGCTCGCCGGGCGCCGGCCGCAGGGGGCAAGGTCGCCAGCCGCAGGGGAAAGACCGCCGGCCGCAGGGGGCAAGCCCCGCCGTGCGCCGGCCTCAGGGGTCAGGTGGCAAGGCCCGCCGGGCGCCGGCCGCAGGGGGCAAGGTCTGTCCGCCAGTCCGCCCGCCGCCCGCCGCACCGCACACCAGTGACCAGCGTCCGGCGTCCCTAGGGTTGCGCCGTTCAGACGTTGCGGCGTTGCGCGAGTCGGGGTCGCACGCGAATGCGTGAGAAGGCGAGAGAGAGTAGGGAGGCCGGAGGCCGAGGCTGGGCCGCGGTCGCGAGAGTTGCTGGGCCGAACTGCCGAAGGATTGCTGGGCCATGTAAAAAAAATTACAAGAGGTATAACTGTTTTTTTGGGTCACGCCTAGGGCCATGGCCCTACTGGCCCTAGGCCCAGCTCCGCCCCTGGGCCTACCCACTCCTCGGCAGGTTCCCTCACTTCGTCAGGAACCAGCACAGCATTGTCGAGTGGTCCGTCGACGTCGCGAAGCGAAGCCCAATGCATACCATGTCCTTCAAAGCCCTCGGCCTGCCCGGCATCGTCATCACCGCCAACCCGGACAACATCGAGCACATAGCCAAGACGAGCTTCGCCAACTACCCCAAGGGCGACCACATTGCGGCCACGATCGCGGACTTCCTCGGCCATGGCATCTTCAACTCCGACGGCGAGCAGTGATTGTGGCACCGCAAGGCCGCCAGCTACGAGTTCAGCAAGCGCTCGCTAAGGAAGTTCATCGTCGACACCGTCCGGTCCGAGGTCGACGGCCGGCTCCTGCCGCTGCTCGAGGAGGCCGCCGCCGGGCGGCGCGCCCTGGACATGCAGCACGTGTTCGAGAGCTTCGCGTTCGACAACATCTGCCACGTGGCCTTCGGCAACGACCCGGGGTGCCTCGCCAAGGAGGGCATGGCGGCTCCCCAGGCCGTCGAGTTCGGGCGCGCGTTCGACTACGCCAAGAACGCCGTCCTGCTCCAGTTTAGGCCGCCGGAGATCTTCCTGTGGCGCATCAAGAGGATGCTCAATGTGCACACCGAGAAGCGGATCCGTGAGGTGCTCGGCGTCGTCCATGGCTACGCCGACAGGATCGTGCGGAGGTGCAGGGAGAGGGAGGATGACGCGGCGGCCGGGACGACGGAGAGCAGCAGGGGTGACTTCCTAACGCACATCGCCGATCGCGGCGATCTCACCGACGAGAGCCTCCGGGACGTCGTCACCAACCTCCTCGTCGCCGGGCGGGACACGACGTCCTCCGTGCTGACGTGGTTCTTCTGGCTGGTCTCACGGCGCCCCGACGTCGAGAGCAGGATCGTGGACGAGATCCGCACGGTGCGCGGGTCAAGATCTAGTGGCGGCGGCGCGGCGGCGACGACGACGTCGACGTTCAGCCTGGACGAGCTCCGGGAGATGCACTACATGACTACATCCACGCCGCCGTGACCGAGTCGATGCGGCTGTACCCGCCGGTGCCCCTGGGGATGCACTTCAGCAAGCGCGACGACGTCCTGCCGGACGGCACGTTCGTGGGCAGAGGGTGGGCGGTGAGCAACTCCGCGTACGCGACGGGGCGGCTGGAGAGCGTGTGGGGCGAGGACTGCGAGGAGTTCAGGCCGGAGCGGTGGCTCCGGGAGGACGGCACGTTCCAGCCGGAGAACCCGTTCAAGTACCCGGTGTTCCACTCCGGGCCGAGGATGTGCCTCGGCAAGGAGATGGCCTACATCCAGATGAAGTCCGTCGTGTCCTGCGCCTTGGAGAGGTTCAGCTTCCGCTTCCTCGGTGGCGAGGAGCGCCCGGGGATAGACTTAACGTTCACGCTGCGGATGAAAGGCGGCTTGCCGATGCAAGTGACGACGACAGTCTAGGCTAGTTTGATACTTGTCATCATGTCGCACTTTACCATTTCCCATTGCCGCTGCCGCGCATACTTAATTTGAATGTCATCATCTTCACGGCCTCAGGGCAATATAATGCATGGTACCGCAATGACAAGCAGGCAATAGATGACACCCGTTCTTATATTGATTTTTTTCATTCGTTTGACTATTCGTTTTTTCTACAAATACTTTTACAAAATGATGAATTTTCAAGTTAAATCTAAAGTACATGTAACAATAGACATAATGATACATATTTTACTTTAGCTAACTAACTTGTACAAGATGTTACCCTTCAAAGTTAAAGTAAAAAGTCAACAGTGTCATATATTTAAGAACGGAGGAAGTAACTCAAATAATAGTGATATTTATGATGACCGTTGTCGACGTTTTTTCTGGTCAATGCCAACAAGTCACATATGCATTCACAGTTTACTAAACAAACTATAATGTTTAGTGCAATGCATAAACCCAACTACCCACCCAATGACCCAAGGTTTTTGTGCTGGCGTGGAGAGAGGCAACTTCAGAAGTGGCAGTGACCCTAGGTGTTTGCCCACTTGGCCTATGCTGACAAGGTAAGGTTCCGGAGGCCGTCAAGTCTTCCGTAGGACAGAACCATGGATACATGGGACACCATCTTACTATTACTATTAATACTTATATATTAGACTGTTTTCACATCCTGGAATTTTTTAATTTGAGGATATGATTAGAAAGAACAAGTCTGTAATGATTTTTTTCATAATTTTATAAAAAAATCAACATTTATTTTCTTGATAGGAAATTTATTAAGAAAAAAAGGCAATGCGTGTTTTGCATTCATGTCAATGAATTTCTGGTGTTTCAGAAGTGAAAAGGTTGAAAATGTGTACAGATGATGATTAGGTTTCTCTGAGAATTTTCTGAACTTTTTCTGAGCATTATTCTCACTAGCAAAATGTACGTGCGGCACGCACGTATCTAAAAAATCACAATAATAAAAAATTATCTTTATAGTGCCGCACGTCGACAGCGTGGGGTTTAGAGAAAAGTCCCTTCCAAAAAAACACAAAGTAATTTGGCTTACCAATTTATTCAAACGGTTGACGAAATGTGGTTGACGAAGTGTTTGAGCAAAGAGAGGAGATCATGCCATGCCAAGAAGAGCAAAGAATGATTGTTCCCTCCTCGTCAGATCTGCACCACACATATTAACATTTTAGAAGGGTGTGAGCAAATATTATACATCCGCGTAGAATTGTTGAAAAGTCAAAAGCTTACATTCGATTGTTAATACTTTCTGACAATGTGACTAATGTGTCCAACAAAGAACATGTGTGAAACCAATGCTTCCATCCATAAATGGACTCCACCGTCAGAACAATGGGTTACAGAAAATGCAGTGCAACTGTATTTGTATTTGCTGATTCCGGAAGACTGGGAGCTGGATGTGTGATTCGAGGCCACAATGGAAAATTCTTGGCTGCAACAAGTCATTGATAGGGTCACTAAACCAGAATAAGTGGAAGCCTTAGTTTCCTGGTGTCAACGGCAGTCACGACAACTCACGACGCGGCGGCGGCGGCCGCTGGCGCTGGGAGATTTACCGTAGTTGATAGGACGGCGCTGGGGGCTTTGCCATCATGAACGGGATGACACTCGCGATGGGATGTGTCGCCGTCGTGGACTGCGCTCACGATGGGATGAAGTGACAGTTTTTGGCTAAATTGCTAAATTAGTTCCCACCAATATATTCCTCGCAAAAACAATTAGTTTCCACCAATATATAATCAAGCAAGCGTCAACATGGGTTTCCATCCATCACGCGTTCCTTTCTATGGTAATAATGACGGGAGCATGCATGCAAGTATTGCACGAAGGCTTGATGGAAAGATAGGAGCATCACACGAAGGTTTGATACAAAGAATGGAAAGAAATGAAAAAATTACCGATCAATTACTTGACTACTCATCATGCTGCTTCTGTTGATTACTTAACTACTCATCAATTACTTGAGTTTGTATATCCGTCAATCACGTTTTACAAAGTTGATCATAAGTTTCCTTTTGTTGCTTGAGACTTGAGCAAGACGATGGGATGAAGTGGTCATGTTGTTTTGGAAAGGCACCGAGGCCAGCGACCTCGATCGCTAAGGCTTTCCAAAAAAAAACACACAACGTGATTTGACTTACCAGTTAAAACACAACGTGATTTGGCATATCAATTATTCAAACGGTTGACGAAAGGGCGGTTAGACCCATCAAAAGAACTCGCTCTTTATCTATACGACCCACGTGTTAATATACAAAATATATTCAATATCTATGAACCTATTTGCAAGTTTTAAAATTTTAAGTTGAAAAGTTATTTGACATTGATGGTCTGCATGTTGCCGTCAACTCACTTGACACGAGCCGACTGGCAGCCCGTCCATTTGGTGATGGATACAACATTCTTGGAAACTGGTAGGCGTACCACGTTCCGAATCGCACGGTTCCACTTCTGAAATTATTTGAGGGGAAAACAGATATATTTTTTAATAAAGAAAAAGGATAGAATTCACTGTAGTATTATTGAAATAGAGTATGTAATAATACACTGCTATTTAGTAGTACTGTACGTCGTTTGATAAAATTTTGCAAATTTAATTGCCACTTTCAGAAGAAGAACGGTGAGCTGTTAACATGATCAGCTCATGCGGACATGTTGACTTGTTAAGCCAGCATGCTTGCTATGCAGCGCCGCACTGTCATTACTGAGCCTACTGCTCTGTTCATCGTCGAAAATTTCGGCTCTGAGCAGTTGGGTTTATGCCTTTTTTTTTTGAAAAATGCGTTTTCTTTTGAGACAGCTAGGTTTATGGCTTCTTGCAGCTCCTAGTTTACTCCGCAGCTCCTAAGATTTGCTCCTTGCAACAGAGAAGTTGCAGCCTTTAGAGCAACCGAGCAAGAAATCGTTGGAGCGGGCTGATGATGGGCATCGCAAGTTTGCGGGCGCCCGCACGGAGGCCATCTAGCGGTCGATCAGCCTGCCGCACGTGCGCCTGTCCCCCCTCCCACTCACGCCTCCGCTGAAACTCAGGGCAAAAACTTTGTATAATTTTTGTTAGCAGAAGTTTATGATCAAACTTTTGCAAAAAAAAAAATCAGACAAATTTATAAGAAAAGTTTTGTCTAAAACATTTGGACAAAAATTGAAAGAAAGTTTTGGAAAATAATGTTTTTTAAAAAAATGTAAGAAAAGATTTTGTTAAAAAAGTTCGAACAAAAATTTATCAAAAAATCTAAAACAAAATTTCGAGCACAATTTTTAAAGTAAAACTTTTGGGAAAAGTTTCTATAAAAACAAAAAATAAAAAGTTTTGAAAAAACAAATAAAAAGTTTTGTAAATAACTTTTGCATCTAAAACCATAAAAAGGAAAAAAAAGGCCCGGCGGGATCTGGCCTGGAGGAGCTCTCCGCCGCGCCCCACGGAGGCGAAGCTCGCCGGTGCCGCCGCCCCTCGCGTTGCTGCTCCATGACAGGCGAGCAGCCGGTCGCCGGGGATGCCGCCTCCGCGCTGGCAGTCGCCGGGGAGGCCATCCAGCGGGCCACCGGTCCCCATGGGGGGAGGTCGCCGGGGCTCCCGAGGGTCGCCGGGGAGGCCGCTCCCGCGCTGGTTCCCATGGACGGGAGGTCCGCGGACTGGATCTCGAGTAAAGAGAAGGAGAAAGAAGGGGATAGAGGCGAGAGTGAGATAGACATGGCAAAGAGATTGGGGACCAGCGGGGCCACCCATGTGCTGCTGGTATTAATTACTCAGGTAAGGGCACGCGTCGACCGGACGGAAGCAAACGTTCGGCCAATCTGAAACTCAACATTGCGGATGTTGATTTGTAGCTTCTCGGCGGAGCCCTAGCAACGCCAACCACCAGAGTCCTGCCGCCCGCCTGTCACATGAACACAGACAGCACGTCGTACTTGTCGGTTCGTACGTGTTGACTTGCATTAGGCGTGTCCTTGCGACTCGGGGAGAGGGATTTGGTTGGAGTTGGACGGGGGTACGCCGTAGGTAGCTAATCGTACGCGACGCGCGTGATTTGGTAGGACACGGGTACACAGGGTGGGTAAGGTGAGGGTCAGGTAACAAAATAATTAACTTTTTGGCAGAAACGCTCTCCAAATTGCGATTTTTTGGTACTTCATAGTCCTTCCACCCTATCCACTTCCAAAAACATTTGACGGGTGGGTCCGGCATGAGGGGTAAGGCGGGCCCGATTTGGGTGAGAAAAGTTTTCAATTGTCTTCGCTCCTTATAGTATAGATTTTTGCACAGCTAAATCTATTTATTAAAAAGCTCTATAATCTTTTTCACGAATTTTAAATATTTTATTTGGACTCCTCATATCCAAACTATCTCTATAAAGTTTTACTAGAATTTTTAGAATATTTTTCATGATTTCATTGAATTATCTAGGTTTTCCTAAAATCCTTCTTTCAAGATAAATTAAATCAGAAAACAATCTAATCGAATCCTTTCCTAACGGGCCTAGCTTGTGGGCTCAACCCAATCTAATCGAATCCTTTCCTAATATATCCTTTCGTAATAGTTCGGTGCGGTTCTCTTTTGATACTGGAAAGCCTATCCAGCTTCCAGAAGTTCATATGCTATATGGCTTGTGTTTGAGATTCGAGCAATTAATAATACTCATTGGATCTCCATCTGCCAACCCTAGCGCCCTCCTCCACCCCTCCCAGCTCCTGCATCGCGGTCGTGCGCTTCTCCCCCAACTCCTGCGCCGTCGCCATCGCGATCCCCCGCGCGCCACCGGCACGGCCGTGCACTGTCGCGGGCGCGCCGCCATCGGTGGTCGCAAGGAAGAAGATGATGTTGAAGGTTTTCTTGCCAAAATATTGAATCTTTTCTGATTAAATGTTGAATCTTGTGTGCTCAAATCTTAAAATAGATGTTGAAAAATGGTGAATGTTGTAAAAATAATGTTGAATATTGAATATGTATTTCGGAATGTTAATTTACTGTTAAGAAAATGTTAAATATGTTTTATGAAATGTTGAATTTAGTTAGGCCTAATAGTTGGGTCTAATGGGCTTTAAAGCCATGTTACTTATCCAGCACATAGAAGCTATATAGAAGCCTCCCGGTGCACGTTGGATATAGGAATCTGGCTTCCGGATTTTTTTTTTGCTTATATGGCTTCTAGTGTTTGACATTCGTGTACACAATAATAACCGTTGGATATTCATCCCAAACCCTAGACTGATGCGGCCCCTCCTACCCACACGGCCACTCCCCCCCTCCCTGTGCGCCTGAGCGCGAGCTCCGCATGCCCGGCCGCGAGCTCCAGCGACGTCGGCTGCCGCGAGCTCCCCTAGCCACTGGTCCGCGTGCCGTGTGGCCACACGCGCCGGCCGCCGCGAGCTCTGCTGGCTGTCGATCCGCACGCCGCCACACGCCGGTCGCACCACTGCTCGCTGGTCGGCCGAACTCTAGGAAGAAGATGAAAGAAAAAAAATAGATGTTGATTTTTTTCCCAAATGTTGAATCTTTGTTTACCAAATGTTGAATCTTGTTTATTGAAATGTTGAAACAAATGTTGAAAAATGTTGAATGTTGTAAAAAAAAGTTGAATGGTGTATTTTAAAATGTTGATTTATTTTTCAAAAATGTTGAATATAATTTCTGAAATATTAAATTTAGTTGAACCTATTTAATTGGGCCTGATGGACTTTAAAGCCATGTTGCTTATCCAACACATGGAAGCCATATAGAAGCCCCCCGTTGGATAGACATAGAGAGGCTAATATGGATGAAGTATTATGTATCCAAATTATAGGTAGTTTTGACTTTTCTAGATGCAATAAATATTGTTATGCATCTAAACATAGGTATATGCAAGTAAAATCTATGAATTTTAAAAAGTTTAATGATCCATAATTTGGGATGGAGGAAGTTGTAGCGAAGTCAATTGTGACTTCATCATTGATCTCAAAATTTACCTGGCTAATTTCTCAGAGATATTTATAGAGTTATGGTGTAAGTGCATGCATTTATATGGCTAAATATGTGCACGTACATGTATGAGCGCCCGCGTAATGTGAAAAAGAAATGACAGCTCAAAAGCAGGTGTATATAAGCACTTTGAGACAGTGTAACCGCGAAATAGCTAAACAGAGGCAAACATTTCAGATTAAATTTACTGACACCACACCAACAATTGTACAAGTGAGAATTTTTTTCCTTGAAACAAAGTGAGAATATTTGATGGTGGCACGCACACAAAGTCACAAACCCGGCCCGTGAGAATATCAGTTGTCACGCGCGCGGCTCGAAACGCTTGACGAGATCGAGCAGGTTGGCGTGCGACGACCAGCCCTCCTGCACGGTCACCTTCGCCTGCGCGGCGAGCGCGCGCACCCGCCGCCGCCTCGTCTCCGCCTCCTCCCCGCCGCCCATGACGCTCCTCACGGCCGCCTCCACCACGTCCCGCCCCACCACTATCTCCTTCTTCGTGGACTGGTAGATCAAGGGCTCCTTCACCCCGACGCTGACCCCGATCCCGGCGAGCACCTCCACGGCCATCCTCTCGTTCAGGAACTGGTCCGCGAAGTGCGGCCACGTCACCACCGGCAGCACGGCCACGATCGCCTCCAGCATCGAGTTCCACCCGCAGGTCGCAGTGCGTCACGAACCCGCCCGCCGCCGCGTGGGACAGGATCGCCGCCTGGGGCGCCCACCCCCTGACGACCAGGCCGCGCCCGGCGACGCGCGCCTCGTGGTCGTCGAGGAAGCCGCGCACCGCCTCGTCGTACCCGCCGGCGTTCCTGACCACCCAGACGAACGGGTGCCCCGACGCCTCCAGCCCAAGGTCGAGCTCGACGACCTGCTTCGGCTCCGCCTGCGCGATGCTCCCGAAGCTGACGTACAAGACGGACCCGGGGTCCTTGCCGTCGAGCCACCGGAGGCACTCCGCGGCGTCGACGGCGGCGAGGGTGTTGTCGTCCGCCTTCCCCCTCGACGCCAGCGTCGCGGCGGCGCCGCCGTCCTGCTGGTGGTGGTACAGCGACACCGGGCGGACCGTCCAGACCTTCATCCCCCTCGCCGCCGCGTAGCCGGCGACGTACTCCGGCTCCAGCGCCAGGAACGTGTTGAAGATGACGCCGTCGGCCTCGGCCCGCGCGCGCTCGATGTAGTCCGCCATCGCCTCCCACTCCGGGATCGGGATGCCCCGGAGGAAGCCCGGCGCCTGCGCCCTCGTCACCACCACCTTCCTCTCCAGGCCCGGCACGACGACCGGCTCGTTGCCGTCCTCCACGCCGGCGTACGCGTGGAACCTCTCGAGGTTGTGCATGCAGAGGATGGAGAAGGCGCACATGCAGAAGAAGGTGAGCCGGGGGACGCCGAGGCCGGCGGCGAGCTCCGTGGTCCAGGGGTTGATGAAGTCGGAGACGACGCAGGTCGGGTACGGGTCGATGGGCGCGCGGAGGAGCGCCACAGCGCGGTAGTAGCTCATCATGTACCTCGGCTCGATGCGGTCGGCGTGGTCCGCCCCCTCTGGCAGGCCGGCGGCGGCGTAGTCGAGGGGGAACTCGACGATCCGAACCGGAAGCCCGGAGTGCCGGGCGGCGTCGGCGGTGTGGCGCACCCGCGCGGCCGTGGACGGGGGCGCGACGATGGTGCAGAGCGCGCCGTGGGAGGCCAGCAGCAGCGCGGTGTCGACGGCCGGGATCAAGTGGCCTTGCTCGTTAATCTGGACGAACACGAAGTGCGCCGCTGCCTTCGTGCTGCCGGCGGCTTCTCCCCGGCCGAGCGTCGTCGTAGGTTGTTCTTGGCTGCTCATCCTGACGTACGTCGTCGTCGAGAGGCCAATCTCTGCTAGCTTAAGGGCAGGGAAGCTGATAACAATGGTGCGTTCTTGGTTTCCAGTTGCTGTGCGCGTGTCGTCGTCTTTTATAGGTGGTGGCGGGGTGCTGTAGCAGCGAGCTCACCACCAGACTCAACCTCCACGATGAGGATGCTGTACGGGAGTGTTTGGCGCATAGCGAGCTTAAACATATACTCCTACTCCCTATGTTTCACAAAAAAATATTCATTTAGATTTCAAATTTTATCTCACAAAGAGCGTTTATTTAGCTTATAATCTAATCGAGTGCTCCCTCCGATTTGGTTAAAGAAGTCGTTTAGGACAACAACACGATCTCTAAAACACAATTTTGACTCCTATTTTTTCTATAAAAATATTTATTGAAAAGTTATATATGTATATTTTTATGAAAATAATTTTCAAAACAAATCTATTGATATATTTCACATTTCTAAACTCAACAACTTAAAAGTTATTCAACATTTATATTCCTAATGTTTGACCCAAACCTTATCCAAAACGACTTCTTTTAACAAACCGGAGGGAATAACACTTATCTCAGTGAAAAAAGTACATTGAAAAGTGCATAGAACCAATAAAATAGTTAATTAGTATTTTAGTTCCAATGCACTGCATTTATTCAGAATTCAGAAAACCAAGCTGAGTAATTATCACAACTACTAGTGTGTTCGAAATTTCCTAAACGAATAGTCTTTGTGAGACGGAGTGAATATTGTTCTAAATTTAAAAAAGAAAATACTTTGTTATACTAAGTGAAGTGTCAAACTGCATTGAAGAAAGGATGGCAGAGTATTTTTTTAGTGACTATATACAGATGTTGTATCCCGCGCATAGGCATAGACATAGAATTAATTTGGTTGTCATTATGCATATATGGATGGTTCTGGATGATAGATTATCTCGTCCTGAATAAGTTGGTACAATTCACCATACCAAAAAATGTCACTATTATTTTGAAGCATTTTATACATGAATAAAATGATACAAGTAATCAAACACCTCATAGACACACACATCACTCACCTATACACCTAGAGGCATGTTCATCCAACCATCCGATCAAACCGTTATTTTGTTGGTTTTGTGCGGATTGGATTTGGGAACGGTTTGAATCCAGCTAAACCGCGATGATAAAACTCACTATCGAGTCCTTATTAGTTCTAACTTTTTTGGAAAAATAAAATCCAAATTTCACCATTCAACTGTACTAAAGTCTGTTTTTAAACCCACAAACTACAAAATCGGGCACAGACAGCTGTCCAACTATCAATCCGCATCATAAAATAAGTAAAGAACCTGCTGTAGATGAAGGGTTTGGTTTACAGACATTGAGCATGCCTTTGTGAGTACGTACTTTGATCCTTCAATCCTAAATTATATAGGTCGTTTTAGCTTTTTTAAGTTCATAGGTGTTTGTATATACATCAACACTAAGCTAGAAAAGATTTGTGATGGCGGCTAAAACCGGTCTTTGTTGGCGGGCGCAGCAACCGCCAGCAACTTTGAGCCAGTAGAAATGGCTCTTTGTGCTGGCTGTTGCCCGCCCGCCAGCACAGAGGATTTCTCTGCTGGCGGGTGCTTATGACGCCCGCCTGCATAGAGGCATTCTGTGCTGGCGGTTGCTTACGCCACCCGCCAGCGAAATGTTTTTTTCCAATCTACTATTTATTATTATAATTCGAATTAATCATTTATTATTTGTATATAATTCACCATTTTCGTTTATTATTTGAATTTATTCGCTAAATTCACTGGTATTTATTATTAATTGTATTTGTAGGTTAAATTCACGTAAATTTATTATTATTTGTATTTGATTGTCAAATTCAAATACCACATAACCACATAATTCAAACTAGTATATAATAATACATAAGTCACATTATCAAAAAACATCGTACATAATAGATAATCGACATCCAACATTTCGAATAGATAATACTAGTTTTCAATTAAACCTGGCCCATCTACGTAAATGTTCGCACTCGTCCACAATCAACACTCCTTCTTTGTCGAAGAATACTCCTTTCTCATGGCAAATCTCATGTAGGATGAACCTCGCCATGTCTGGACAAATGTTGTCGATTTGCTTGTCACCCAGCTTCCCCCACGATCCCTCGATGGTAGGCATCTGCACGTACACACAATAAATGAGAATTCTAAATGCATTACCATTATAGGAAGATAATTTGCACAAACAACAAGAGGCTTACGTCTTGAGGATTCATCCGGTACCTCCCATTATTTCTCAAGACCTCGCACATGTAATATCCACATAGCACACGCTAGGAGGTTGCTTGTAGCACTGCAAACAAATAAAAAATGATAAGTAATTATTAACAAAAGTGTACAACTCTGATAAAAACTAAGTTGTTATGTTCTTACCTATTTAGCATGTCGTATCAACAATGTATCCTTATTTGGAGGGTGCTCCCCACCATTCCTTATGTATAGCCGATACACACTTTAAGAATGCAAAGACAAAAGTTAGTAATACAAATTTAGCTGATACACGCATTATTAATTATTATAATGGGTTATCTTACTTTTTTACAATGTCGATGAATGGTCTGTAAGAATCCTCTTGATGGTGTAATGAGTCGTAGACCATTGCATCTCCTAGCTTCGGAAAGATGTGGAGGGCACACTACGTGAAAAACAGACATTGGTAACGGGCGCGGATGGCTATTGGTAACGGGCAAAACGCCTGTTACCGATCAAGCGTTACAAATAAGCCAACAAAGGTAACGGGCCGATGCCCGTTACTGATGACACGTAATTGTAACGGGCAGCGAACAAAGACCGTTACCACAACTACTTACCGGTCACCTGAAATGGTTGTTTCTCCGGGCCCACCGGAGCCTTTGGTAACGAGCGCAGACACTGAGCTCGTTACTCATAACACGTATTAGTAACGAGTGTCTAACAAAGACCGTTACCGAAACTAGTTACCGATCACCTAAAATGTCTGTTTCTCTGGGCCCACATGGACTCAATATCGGAGACGTTTGCTGTGGACATGCGTCTCCTCTGTCCGGACGAAAGGAGATGCGTGCTCTGGACGCGCGTCTCCTCTGTCTCGACGAAAGCATCAACTTCTAGGGCCCACCGGTCAGTATTAGTAACGGGACTTTATGCGGCCCGTTACAGTTTTGTCATACTTGTAACGAACGTTCCAAGTGAAGCCCGTTACTCACGGATCAGTTTTTGTAACGTGCCTTACTTAACGCCCGTGACCGATACGTAGGGCACCTACAGTAACCTACCCATTTTCTGGCTGCATCCCGGAACCAGCCAGGATTTGGCAGCCAACAGATCAGGGGCTGCATTCTGGAAACAGCCAGGATTTGGCAGCCACCACAACAATGCAAGGAGACATCACAAACACATTCTCATAACATATATACATAAGCAAGATTACATATATATACACAATGCGAGATCACATCAAGTTCCTCATCAGATCGACATGCATGCTAAAGTTTCAAGTTCCTCATCGGTGCTTTGTTTGGATGGAGTCCTGAGAAAACTGCCTAAACCAGGCAACATTTGACCCCAGCCAAGCAGGTTTCTCAGGCAGTACTAATCTACCCTGAATGCAGCAAGTTTCAAGTTTGTCAGGTAGTACAATGAACTCACGGTGCACCATTATAGAGGTTGCCGTTTTGGTCGAGGATCTCCTTAACAATGTACTCGCACAGCATCTCCCAGACCGACTTTAGATCTTCTGTAGAAACATTTAGAGCAGGTTTGAAATCCTACAAAATACAGTCATTATGAGAATACAAGTACAAATTAGTTTCTAAAATCAAATGGAGAAAATGAGCAGAGATAAGGGTGAGCATTATGTACTTACAGCAGCCTTCTTGATGTGAGGTATGTCTTCGAGTAGTTTGAACATATTGAATGCCACATGGAATCCATGCAAAAAGGACCCTGATGGCTGCTGAGCACACTACGCATCGAGGTACCAAAATGACAAGTTAATGTAGTACCAAATTGGTATGAAGGGACCATAAAAAAACCTCGGTCTTACAATGGTATTTGGCTTGTGCTTGAATGTCTGATTGGATTTTAGCTTTTTCTTTTTTCCTTTCATCACTTCGTCCTTTGGGCATATATTTTCAGAGGCCCTGCATGATTAGCAATACCGATTAGAAACACTAAGAGATTGAATTTTGTGAACAAAACCTACAAGGTACGGACCAATTCACAAGCGCTCGGAGGTCTTCGAACTTTCGCGCAGGATGATGTTTAGCAGAATCTAGATACCAAACATCTTTGAACTTCGTACAGATGATCAGTGTTACATAGTGGCCACCGGTGCAGGAGGCACCCACCACGTAGTCATTCGTCATTGCATTTCTCAATGCTTGTATTACAAGGGTAGACTCCTTATCAATCTTTGTGGTCGTGAGAACATGTGGATCTCCCTAAAAAAAAGAGAACCTGTGGATCCAAAAACCCAACATTGATCTTCATCTCCGCTGCCTTGTCCATCATTTTCCTACAAAAAATGCAAATGTTAGCATGCATGAACTTTTTGGTCAAAATTAAAGAAATATCTATTTTGATTTTAAGGCACTTACAATGTCCACAACCTCAAGAAGGTCTCATCCAGAGCAACCAGGGTTATAAGGTCATACACGTCACTGAATGCAATGTTTAACATTAAATCACCAGCACCATGAAAGGAGTCTTCAGGCAACTTTGCTAGAAAACTAAGTTTATCCTTACTATGTTCCATGGTGTAAGCATGCAACCTGGCACAATTCGGTTCAGCAACCTGTAAGTCCGCTTCTGACAACATAGGCACAACAGGCTTGTATTTTGGATCCTGTTTTGTCCAAAAACAGTTAAGAAGCTCATCTCTAGGCAGAGGTTTCCTGGCCCCCTTCTTCTGCGGTGGCTACTGCTCAGGCGGAGATTGCCTGTCCTCTGCCTATCGCTGCTGCTGCTTAGGCGGAGATTGTCTGTCCTCCTCCTGCTGTTGTCGATGCTCCTGCTGCATAGTTTTGCTGATCTGCTGTTGCTTCTTTGGCGGAGATTGCATTACCTCCTCCTGCTGTTGTCGATGCTCTTGCTGCGTAGTTTTGCTGATCTGCTGCTGCTGCTGCTGAGCTTTCTCTTGCTGACGCTGAGTTGCAGTACCTCCATCTGATGTTGTACCTCTGCTACCTGATGTGGGTGCAGGGTTGGTATTTCTTGTAATGGGTGGTACATGGATCCTGTTCTTTGACCATTGGATCCTTAGACAGAGAGCCGCAGCTAGGGTTGTTACTTCATCCCCCCCAGTTGGTACAGGCAGAGGGTAGTGACCCGTATTGCCCCACACATAACTAGGTTGCACCACAACATACCCATCCTGCATCGGTACTGTATGGAGAGTCTTTTGCAATGGAAAGACAGTGGCTAGTGCGAGCTCCACTTTATTCCCGGAGCCATCCAAAAGGCTGCACTTGGTTGGCTCTGTCAGCTTATCTATTGTGTCTAGCATAGGTGATCGACTATCAATGTGTTGTTGACTACCTTCGTCCTCGTTGACATGCGAATGGTCTTCCTCTCTGCCACGTGCTTCTTCTTCCTCGCTGCCATGCACATCTTCTTCCTCGAGGCCATGCACATCATCTTCCTCGCTGCCATGCACATCTTCTTCCTCGCTGCTACTGACAGGTGGTGATTGGGGAGGATGAAGTACATTTTCCGGTATATGGACCATGCCTGATTCTCTTAGCATGGAGACAAGTCTGGTGAATGCTTCACCAATTAGCTCTTCCATCTACGGTACAACCTTCTTATTCCTCTTCTTCCTGTACATTCCAGCAAACTCTTCACCAAACCCTTTACCCCAGCCAAGTGAACTAGACACACCTCGGACCCGACCTCGATGCTCTGGAGTCTCAAGTGCTGTGGTGAGGATATCATTCTCCCTAACCCCATGGAAAGAACCATCGCTAGTCTGAGCTGCAAGTGTTTTCACCCTAGTTGCTACCCCCACCACCGCAGGGTTACTGAATGTTATGTCCCCGCTTCCTTCACTAGTGGTCTTCCTTTTCCCTACCCTTGCCCGCAGATAAGGCCTTGAACGTCCAGGAAATTGATCCCAATGGTTTTGTTTTCCTTCTTCAGCTAAGTTTGCATCCTCCTCCTCCCATTCTTTCCTTTTACAAACATAACCTTTTCTGCCCGTCCTGTGTGGCTTATTATGCAATGCTCTCTTTTCTTTCATCCCCTGGCTCAATCGCTGAAATCTAGGAGAATTGGTTTCCTGCACAAACACGGTCGAGTCTTCTGGATGCAAAAAGGCATGCTTCACAAAGGGAGTCTCCTCTTGGCTCACATATTTTTTTTCTTAAATGGGCCTTGAACCGCCGTTGCAAGGTTGCAATCTCTGACATAGCTTCCTTAACTGCCTTCTTGCGAACAGATTCAGCCAGATTGGCTGGGTAATCTAGCTTTTCCTCTAAAACTGTGAACATCTCTTCCTTCTCAATTGGTGAGAGATCTTCAACTGCCTTGTTGATTGACACCCTCTCTCGAGCAATGAGGCCACAGACCAATACAAATCTATCCCTCGCAGCATCTGAGGTAGGCCAATAATTGTTATCAAGTCCAGTTGCGGTCAACTTGTCTTCTGGCCATTTGGTTTGTGTCCTTGACCCGCGGGATCGAGTACTACTCGCAACAGTATGTGCTGAGTGACCCTGTGAAGAAGGATCACCGTCGATAGGTTGTGAACAAGGTTCACCGTCGATGGGCTGTGATGGTGCACTAGAGGTAGAGGAGTTTGGTGTTGTGGGAGACTGCATAGATGATATGTCAGGTTGTCAGTAGAGCAACATAAGCTAGACTGAAAACCTAAACAAAATTAGATAAATTCTTATTCTCTGACAGGCAAAATAGTTGATATTAGCATACAGGTTGGGGATAGGTGCTAACCATTTTGACAGGGTGAAGCAATATGCTTATATATCAAAGCAGAGACTAAATTCCTTCAACTGCTTCCTTGTCTAACTTCAGCAGCAATGAATTGTGTGTTCCATGTGTAGATGCAACAAGAGGAGAAAGCAATCAGAATTAAAGTATGCTAACAGGTCCAAAGCATAACTGTCGATCTGGTACATTCAAAGCATAACAGAATTTCAACAATTCATATAAGTTCATCTGTTAGCAACAATTTATTCAAACAGACTTGGAGCAACAAATAAAATTCATCCTTCGAATCCACATCCAATTAATTAAAAATGAACTATTAATGCATGATGTACTAATGCAAGCAATTCCAGGAGAATAATCCTATGTGAACTGACCCTAAAGGCCTAAACAACCGTAAAGTAGCATGTCTTCCTAGTCCACCTTGACAGGAATAGCAGATTGGGTGGCCGAGCAGAGAGAGGGCGTTGGGGGTTCAAGCAGCACTAACCTCTGTCGCGAATAAAGTAGTTGTTCTCATGGTGGTCGGAGAGGCCCGATCCGCGTCGCCTCGTTGCCTGAGGTGGCCGGCTCGTCGTCGTGGCCGGGGATGCCAGATCCGCGTCACTGTCTTTAGGTTGGCCGGGACGCCATCCGCATGCCAGTAACCGCATCCTCGTCACTGTTGTCACGACTGGAGCCGCTTCGCCGACGTCATGCCGGGACCGGTGGGGCTGGAGAAGAGCAGGGCTGCGGCGGGGAGAGCGGCGGCAGTGGGCTAGGGCTGGAGAAGGAGCAGGGCGGCGGCGGGGAGAGTGCGGGCGTGGTGGATTGTTGGTATTTGTTAAGCCTACAGAAATATTATGATGGATAATCCGCAAGCGCACGGATACCGGTGAGCACTCCACCCGGGAAGAGGGTTTTAATATCGAATCCACAAGGAGAAAGGTAGAGAGAGTGATCTGAGATAACTAATCCCTGAGTAGTTATCAAGGACTTGATAGAAAGAGAGATAAGGAAAACTTAAGGATGTCTGGTTCTTACTCGCACAAGCTATGTTTATATTGTTCTTATGGGGTGATTGTCTGAAGACACACTTAGGAAAGGGAATCTCCCGACAATCTATGGGGGGAGTCCTACGGTTTCTATAGACGGGAGGTGGACTGCAAAGGATAGACGGGAACGAGGTCACTTCCCGCTTCTACCACACGATCCGGAATATAGAAGGCATTCACAAGCTAGCTAGTCTAAGCACCACGCTTACACTAAACATGCAACTTTAACTCAAGAGCGACAGGAATTAAAGTACTCATAAAAGAGCTATGAACCGTAAGAACAACAGAAACAATGTTACTCACTTGAATAAGAAGTTGATCTTTCCACAAGGTTTCAAAATCAGGCTCCAATGGAGTTGATCCCAGAGGAAGAAGATGAAGAGGAGACACCGACAGGTCCGAGCCTTCCTTCAACTCCGCCTCTACCGCTCTCTAATTCTCTCGACAAGATTAGCTAGATCTGAATAGATCGTGGCTCTAATCTCTCAACTTGATACTAACTCTCCAACTCTAATTCTAATCTAGAGCTTCTATCTCAGATAGGCATTGATGATCTGATAGAATGAATTGTCCTCCACCCTGGGGTCAGGGGGCCTGTTTATATAGTCCTGAGGGGGTGCCTCGCCGCCGTAGGATCAAACCGACCTAATATACGGTTTAGATTGCTTCTCATAGGCGGTGGAAGAACATTCCAGAAGGGGAGCCGAGATGGCGCCGAGGGGAGACCGGTCGGTCCCACAAGGGGACCGGTCGACCTGGTGTGGGCCCCCCTCGGGGCCTGCCTTGGCCAGGACGGTTCTTGCCCCTTCCAGATGCTTCTTTCTTGCAAGCCAAGTCACGTTGAGTTCGGGAGTGTTCTGGAGCCTTCTAGACTTGTTTCTTTTCTCGCTTTTCTGGATAGTCCCTGCAATTTCATAGATTCACCAAAACTCGTGGAAATTATCAATGTAAACCCTAATATGGTGATCTAATTATATTTTAGTCCTTTTTCCAGTAAATGTGAGAGCAAATATTTATAGATAAAATGTGTCAACAAACTCCCCCACACTTAGGCTTTTACTCGTCCTCGATAAAAGGATGGTTTAACAACCATAGAGACAAGAATCAACATAATTATACTCTTTAGTCATACTTGCACTTATGAGATATCTGAGTATAGTTAGAAACAGATTACCTTTATTTCTCAAATCAAGTCAATGGAGAGCTTTTGAATAAGTTTTGAAAAGAAAATGTAGCCTTGCTTACTCCTTTGTGATACTCTCAATTTTTTTTTCGAAGTATATGTGGAGTTTTTAGAATGTAAAGATGTAGCAAACTTACCTTGCATATATTGCCGAGTCAAAACTGGATCCATGGAGAGGTATGTCATGAGTCATAGATCAAGATATGTGCGTGTGTCAACTTTTAAAACCACTGCTCCGACTTTTTTAGAATCTTCTATCTTTTCCCATTTTTTTAGAACAAGGTATTCAGCTATTTTGTGGAGAGGTGGGTTCTACTCACCCTCGGACACGCGTCCATTATTACTCTCTCACTTTTATTAGAGAAGTGGGCCCTACTCACCCTCGGACACATGTCCATTTTTCTTCTCTTATTTATGCCTTTTTCTTTTTCAGAGAGGGGGGTTCTTCTGACTCGTAGGACACTTGTCCATTTTCTCCTCTCTCTCACTTTTCTCTCCACTCTGAAATTTTTTTTTCAATCTTTGGCTTTTTCTCTTTTTTTTATATAGCTGTACCTTTTCCACGATATGGGAGATAGAGATCAAAAATTTAGAGCATGGATACTTTAGTGAAAGCAGTGTACGTGATCTTGATCTTAGACTTAGACAAAACTTCAACATAGGTTGTAGATTTGACAAAGCTCAATACAAGTAAGCAGCAATTTAGTTAAATTTATTTTCAATGAAAGCTCTGCTGGGACATATTATTGATCACAAAGGAGAAGCTTAGCTAATGATTTTAATCTTTTTGAAATAAAGAACTCTCCATAGACAAGATAAAAGAAAGATGGTTCTCATTGTTCTAACCTTATTCTAACATCCCAAAAGCAAAAAATATTTCTAGGAGGATAAATATGTAAAACTTTGTCTTTTAGGTTAACAGGACATCTTTTGAAAAGCATATCTTGACAGAGCATCTTTGTTTTAATTCGAAACAGAAAGCAATTTGCAAAAATTTAAAAAGTTCAGAAAGCAAACCGAGTGGTGGACGAAACTTGGCTGAAGTGGGCCCTGTAGTAGGCCGGGCGGCCCAGGGAGGGGACCGATCGGTCTCCCCCTGCCGTGGTTCGGGGTGCATTTCATTGTGCGAGTCGATTGTTCTATTCTTTTTCCGCTTTTCTTGATTTTGGTCATGGAAGATGTTGTTTGGTCGTCGATTTTTCTCTTCTTCTCCCCACACTTGTTTTCTGTTATCTTGCATACACAGCATGGTGGAGACAAAAACATATCCAGAAAATATAGATAGAAAATATAACTCAACTTGTGGATCACTTCGTTGATAAGAGAGAGAGCACTTTATTACACGACTCCTATTACTAAAGCAAACTAACTAACTCGAACTAACTAAGACTAATGTGCTCTCTAAGGTGCTTACAAAGGGCGCTTGCCCTTCTTCAGGTCGCGGTTAGCGTCTTCCTCTTCGTCCCTACGCTTCTTTGTTTTTAGCAGGTGGAGGACGGTCTTGGTGAGGGAGCTATTTACGCGGTGGATCTCCTTGCATGTTTCCGCAAGACTTGCTACTTCCTGTGCGAGCTCAGCTACGGTCTTTCTGGTCTTCTGCTTCTGTGGCATCCGCTGGTCGGCCTCGATGAGAGGAATTCTTTTAATCTGTGATTGCTTGGCGCAGATTCTGTCAATGACGACATGGCCTGGAGAAGTAGTGTACTTGTGCACTCTCATGTTGCTGTGCATATCCATGCGCACCTTGGTAGGTTGCTCGCCATCCCTGGGCTTCTTCAGATCCATATAGCTAGGAACACGGATCGGTTTCTTCAGGGCTGCCTCGCGGCGGCGATCGTACGACTGAGCGTACATCGCCTGCTTGCGTCCTTCAGGTGGTGGCGGCGAACGTGGATGACTAGGTGGAACATGTGAGAGAGGGCTGTGATCAGGTGGCATGACGGCGAGCGGCCTTGCTTCCTTCTCAAAGGGAATGATCGCCTTGTCTTCATTGTTGAAGGGAACAAGCTGTTTGTCAGCCATGGCTGTTGCTTGGGAGGTTTAGATGAGAAAAAGGTGGAGGTCTACCCTTGGTTATATATCGGGCACGATCTTGTACAAGGGGTTGACCTAGATTGGAATGGCTGTGGGAAATCTCGAAAATGATCCCCTAAAGAGGTTTTTCCAAATCGAAACACCTAAGAGATAGCGTGGGCGAAAGCTGGCGGCGAGAGGCGGCGGGCAGGGGCCGACCAGTCCAAAGGGGGGACCGGTCGGTCTCCCACAGCGTCGCTTCGCGATGATCTTTGACGCGGGGTGCTCTAACCGTGCGCTGATCCCTAAAAACCCTAAGTTGTCCCATTAGGGCCTAAAATTAATATTCTTAGGTAAATAAAAGAAATCTATCACATCTAAATCCTCAGACTCTTTATTGGGCTCTAAAAATATTTTAAGGCGTTGACCATTTACCTTGAATAGCGTACCTTCCTCGTCTTGAAGAGTGATGGCCCCGTGTGACGATGAACTCACCACCTTGTATGGCCCGTCCCACTTGCTTCGTAGCTTCCTGTGCCCAAAGAGTCGTACCCTGGAATTAAAAAGTAATACCTGATCGCCTGGGTTGAATTCCTTCTTTGTGATTCTCTTGTCGTGCCATCTCTTGGTTCTTTCTTTGTAGATCTTGGCACTGTGGTATGCCTTCTCTCTCCATTCTTCTAACTCGGACAGTTGCATTTTCCGTTTTGTTCCGGCTGCTTCAAAGTCCATGTTCCATCTCTTTATTGCCCAATGAGCCTTGAATTCTAGCTCAACCGGCAAGTGACATGTCTTCCCGTAAACCAGTTGGTAGGGAGACATTCCAATGGGGGTCTTGTAAGCCGTCCGATAAGCCCAGAGTGCTTCGGGTAGCTTGTCCTTCCATTTTATTCCCATTTGGTCCACCATCTTCTGTAGAATGTTCTTGATCTGCTTATTCAACATTTTTGCTTGACCACTTGTTTGCGGGTGGTAAGGAGTAGCGACATTGTGCTGGATCCCATGGTCCGTGAGGTATTTCTCGAAGCGCTTATCGATGAAATGGGATCCCCCATCACTTATCACTAGCCTTAGCGTACCGAATCTTGGAAATATTGTCTCTTCAAACATTCTTATTGAGCTCTTGTGGTCAGCAGATCTGCATGGCAGGGCTTCAACCCATTTGGAGACATAGTCAACTGCCACCAAGATGTACTCGTATTTTCCGGACTTTGGGAATGGTCCCATGTAGTCAATTCCCCAGACATCAAAGAGCTCGATCTGAAGGTTGGTTGTCAGTGGCATGGCATTTCTGGAATTGATGTTTCTGTGCCTCTGACAAGAGTTGCACCTTCGTACGAAATCTTTTGTGTCTTGATACATGGTCGGCCAGAAAAATCCGCTTTGTCAGATCTTTGCATGTGTGCGGAAAGCTCCATAATGACCTCCATATGGTGATGAGTGGCACTTCTCGATGATCTTCATTCCTTCTTCTGCCGGTACACACCTCCTGAGTAACCCGTCAGAGCATAATCGAAAGAGGTATGGTTCATCCCACATGTGATGGCGACTCTCGTAAATGACCTTTTTCTTGTCGGCCCCTGGTCGTACATACCCTGCAACCATAAAATTAACAATATCTGCATACCAGGGGTCGGACCGGGCGATCCGATAGAGCATGTCGTCCCTCATTGCGTCATTGATGGGTAGTTCCTGTGGTTTCTCAAAATACATTCTAGACAAATGATCGGCAACAGAATTTTCTACTCCCTTCTTATCTTTTATTTCTACGTCAAACTCTTGGAGAAGCAAAATCCATCTTATTAATCTAGGTTTAGCATCTTTCTTAGTGAGCAAATATTTTAAAGCAGCATGATCAGTGCGAACAATAACTTTTGCTCCTACTAAGTAAGATCTAAACTTGTCAATGGCATAAACAACAGCTAGCAGTTCTTTTTCAGTTGTGGCATAATTAAGTTGAGGTCCTATCAAAGTTTTACTAGCATAAGCAATGGAATGATGTTTCTTGTCTTTTGTTTGCCCCAGAACAGCCCCCACAGCATAATCACTTGCATCGCACATAATTCAAAAGGTAAAGACCAATCAGGGGGTTGAATAATAGGTGCAGAAATAAGAGCATTTTTTAGAGTTTCAAAAGATTTAAGACAAGCATCATCAAAGTCAAAGGGAACATCTTTGGCAAGCAGGTTTGTAAGGGGTCTAGCAATATGAGAAAAATCCTTTATAAACCTTCTATAGAAACCAGCATGGCCAAGAAAACTTCTGATCCCCTTGACATTAACAGGTGGAGGTAGTTGTTCAATTACTTCTATCTTAGCTTTATCTACCTCAATCCCTCTTTCAGAAACTAGATGGCCTAGCACTATTCCTTCTCTAACCATGAAATGACATTTTTCCCAATTAAGGACTAAGTGCTTTTCTTCACATCTTTGCAAAACCTTATCTAAGTTTTCTAGACAATCATCAAAAGTTTTTCCATATACAGAAAAATCATCCATGAAAACTTCCATGATCTCTTCAATCATATCAGAGAATATAGACATCACACATCTTGAAAAGAAGCTGGAGCATTACATAGTCCAAAAGACATTCTACGATAAGCATAAGTTCCATAAGGACATGTAAAAGTGGTTTTGCTCTGGTTACTGGGATGGATCGGGATTTGGTGATACCCAGAATATCCATCAAGAAAGCAAAAGAAAGAGTGATTTGCCAACCGCTCTAACATTTCATCAATGAAGGGCAGTGGAAAGTGATCTTTCCTTGTGGCTTTATTGAGTTTTCTATAATCTATGCACATACGCCAACCAGTGACAGTTCTCTGAGGAATTAATTCGTTCCTCTCATTTTTCACAACTGTCATGCCTCTCTTTTTAGGCACAACTTGCACAGGGCTCACCCACTCACTATGTGGCACAGGATATATAATCCCGGCATGTAAAAGTTTCAGAACTTCTTTCTTCACTACCTCTCTCATCGCATTGTTGAGTCTTCGTTGGGGCTCTCTAGAGGGTAGAACATCAGGGTCTGTAGGAATGCGATGTGTGCAAAGGGCAGGACTGATGCCCTTAAGGTCTTGGAGCGAGTAGCCAAAGGCTGAGCGATGTTGTTCTAAGATAGTTATCAGCCTCTGAGTCTCTTCCTGAGTGAGTTTGTCATTAATGATCACAGGAGACTCAGGATCATTGTGCAAAAAGGCATATCTAAGACCAGGTGGTAAAGGTTTAAGTTCAATGGGAGGTCTCGAGGCTTCCTCGGGTTCATCGAGGGGCTCAAATTCTGTAGGATTTTCTTCTTCCTCCTCGATGAAGAATTTAGTGACATCTTCTTGATTGGATTCTACGAAATGTTCTAGAGATGCTTCATTCACCTCTTCCATTGGGTCTGGTTCTGGACTTGGTTCGGTCTTAGTATGGATCGAATGTGTGAAGTGTAAGGGAACTTTAATGGTTTTGCCTTGGCAAACGTCAAGTTTCCCTGTGTGTCCTTCTTTAAGGAGTTTTTCCAAAGGATGGCCTATTAAAAGGTCAAACTCCTTAATATCACAAATGTGAAAGCTCAGGTGAATTGGCATGTTGTTTACTGAAACAGGTAAGACATAAAGAATTCCCGAACTTTGAATAATTTGTCCTGAGGAGCACTTTAATAATTTCGTTGTGGGGGATAATGGCTTGTTTTTAATAAACTGATGGAAAAAGGATAAGGCCATTATATTGATTCCCACAACTGGATTATAAAGGGCATCAAAGGGGGTTCCATTGATTGTACATTGAATTGGTATAGAAGGTGAATCCAAATGGACTACATCATAGGAAATCTCTGACTCTTCTAACCATTCCCCACTCATGATGGATGCAAGCTCCACAGTGTGTTCTCTTGAGAAGGTCTGCTCAAAAGGGTCTATCTTTTCATGTGCAGATGATGTGTTCTTTTGAGGCCTCTTCTCTTTATGATAATTCGAGGTGTTTCCATAATCGGAAAATAAATCATCCTCGATATCATTTATAAAATCAGGTAGAGGAATTTCTTCCTGTGGTGATTCTATTAGTTGGATAGCTATAGGTTGAGATGATTCTGGCATAGACTCTGGTGTAGCTATCTCTGGAATATCTTCTTCTAAAGTTTTCTCTTCTAATGGATCATCATTGGTGTTGGCTAGAATATTATCTAGGACGGTTCTAGCTTCACTGGATGTAAGGTGTATGAATGATCCATGCGAGGAGGTATTTAAGTAGGCTCTAGATTCCTTATTAAGACCAATATAGAAATGTTGAAGGAGAATATGGTCTTGAAGGCCTAGATCTGGTCCGGATTTGTAAAGGAGTTCAAAATGTTCCCAGGATGAACTCATAGACTCACTATCCCCTTGTTTGAAGGATATGATCTTGGTTCTGAGGTTGACTACTCTGGATAAAGGGTAGAAATCCATGCAGAAATCCGCACGGAGAGTTCCCCAATCGCCTTTCTTCTTCTCTTTGGTTCTGTCATACCATTGGCGAGCTTTTCCTTTCAATGTGAATGGAAAAAGCTTCCAACAGATGGTCTCGTCAGACATACCCTCTATATGAAGGCAGTCACAAGTTTGCTCAAACTGTTGGAGATGATGATAAGGGTCTTCGTCTTCTATTCCTGAGAAAGTGTTTGTTTGGACCATCTCTATTAACCGTGGGCGCAACTCATAGGCATCAGATAGGATTGGTTTCGATGATGGTATGGGCCTAAGGCTGAGCTCTGAGGGTGCCGAAAAGTCTTTAATGAAGGTAGTATCCATAAGGACAGTAGAAAAGATAGAATCTAAAACTAAAAAGGAAAAGATAAAAGTATACGTACAAGATATAGTTATACTCAAGAGTTCTCTCTTAACCGTTCTCCCCGGCAATGGCGCCAGAAATGCTTGTTGGTATTTGTTAAGCCTACAGAAATGTTATGATGGATAATCTGCAAGCGCACGGATACCGGTGAGCACTCCACCCGGGAAGAGGGTTTTAATATCGAATCCACAAGGAGAAAGGTAGATAGAGTGATCTGAGATAACTAATCCCTGAGTAGTTATCAAGGACTTGATAGAAAGAGAGATAATGAAAACTTAAGGATGTCTGGTTCTTACTCGCACAAGCTATGTTTATATTGTTCTTATGGGGTGATTGTCTAAAGACACACTTAGGAAAGGGAATCTCCTGACAATCTATGGGGGGAGTCCTACGGTTTCTATAGACGGGAGGTGGACTGCAAAGGATAGACGGGAACGAGGTCACTTTCCGCTTCTACCACACGATCCGGAATATAGAAGGCATTCACAAGCTAGCTAGTCTAAGCACCACGCTTACACTAAACATGCAACTATAACTCAAGAGCGACAGGAATTAAAGTAATCATAAAAGAGCTATGAACCGTAAGAACAATAGAAACAATGTTACTCACTTGAATAAGAAGTTGATCTTTCCACAAGGTCTCAAGATCAGGCTCCAATGGAGTTGATCCAAGAGGAAGAAGATGAAGAGGAGACACCGACAAGTCCTGGCCTTCCTTCAACTCCGCCTCTACCGCTCTCTAATTCTCTCGACAAGATTAGCTAGATCTGAATAGATCGTGGCTCTAATCTCTCAACTTGATACTAACTCTCCAACTCTAATTCTAATCTAGAGCTTCTATCACAGATAGGCATTGATGATCTGATAGAATGAATTGTCCTCCACCCTGGGGTCAGGGGGCCTGTTTATATAGTCCTGAGGGGGTGCGTCGCCGCCGTAGGATCAAACCAACCTAATATACGGTTTAGATTGCTTCTCATAGGCGGTGGAAGAACATTCCAGAAGGGGAGCCGAGATGGCGCCGAGGGGAGACCGGTCGGTCCCACCAGGGGACCGGTCGGCCTGGTGTGGGCCCCCCTTGGGGCCTGCCTTGGCCAGGATGGTTCTTGCCCCTTCCAGATGCTTCTTTCTTGCAAGCCAAGTCACATTGAGTTCGGGAGTGTTCTGGAGCCTTCTAGACTTGTTTCTTTTCTCGCTTTTCTGGATAGTCCCTGCAATTTCATAGATTCACCAAAACTCGTGGAAATTGTCAATGCAAAACCCTAATAAGGTGATCTAATTATATTTTAGTCCTTTTTCCAGTAAATGTGAGAGGAAATATTTATAGATAAAATGTGTCAACAAACTCCCCCACACTTAGGCTTTTACTCGTCCTCGATAAAAGGATGGTTTAACAACCATAGAGACAAGAATCAACATAATTATACTCTTTAGTCATACTTGCACTTATGAGATATCTGAGTATAGTTAGAAACAGATTACCTTTATTTCTCAAATCAAGTCAATGGAGAGCTTTTGAATAAGTTTTGAAAAGAAAATGTAGCCTTGCTTACTCCTTTGTGATCACTTCGTTGATAAGAGAGAGAGCACTTTATTACACGACTCCTATTACTAAAGCAAACTAACTAACTCGAACTAACTAAGACTAATGTGCTCTCTAAGGTGCTTACACTAAACATGGAACTTTAACTCAAGAGCGACAGGAATTAAAGTACTCATAAAAGAGCTATGAACCGTAAGAACAATAGAAACAATGTTACTCACTTGAATAAGAAGTTGATCTTTCCACAAGGTCTCAAGATCAGGCTCTAATGGAGTTGATCCCAGAGGAAGAAGATGAAGAGGAGACACCGACAGGTCCAGGCCTTCCTTCAACTCCGCCTCTACCTCTCTCTAATTCTCTCGACAAGATTAGCTATATCTGAATAGATCATGGCTCTAATCTCTCAACTTGATACTAACTCTCCAACTCTAATTCTAATCTAGAGCTTTTATCTCAGATAGGCATTGATGATCTGATAGAATGAATTGTCCTCCACCCTGGGGTCAGGGGGCCTGTTTATATAGTCCTGAGGGGGTGCCTCGCCGCCGTAGGATCAAACCGACCTAATATACGGTTTAGATTGCTTCTCATAGGCGGTGGAAGAACATTCCAGAAGGGGAGCCGAGATGGCGCCGAGGGGAGACCGGTCGGTCCCACCAGGGGACCGGTTGGCCTGGTGTGGGCCCCCTCGGGGCCTGCCTTGGCCAGGACGGTTCTTGCCCCTTCCAGATACTTCTTTCTTGCAAGCCAAGTCACGTTGAGTTCGGGAGTGTTCTGGAGCCTTCTAGACTTGTTTCTTTTCTTGCTTTTCTGGATAGTCCCTACAATTTCATAGATTCACCAAAACTCGTGGAAATTGTCGATGTAAACCCTAATAAGGTGATCTAATTATATTTTAGTCCTTTTTCTAGTACATGTGAGAGGAAATATTTATAGATAAAATGTGTCAACATGGATCTGTCTGAATTAGACTCCCGAGTATATGTCCCCTGTGCGCGCGTTACTATGTTCACGAAAATTACTGGCGTGCCCTTGAATGACTCTCTGGTGGAATTGGAATTCCATGGGCATTATAGTCAATATAGGTGGGAATTTTTGAACAGCGCACACAAGGTTTGTCTGCTGACGCTGACAATGGATAGTCATCGCCGACGCTGGTTAGTAAACCCGTGTCGCCTTCATTGGTAGGTATCTTCTTTATATAGGCTGCTGACACTGACGCGTGGGCCCGACACTATTTTTTAGAAATGAAACTCGCATCCATCAAATATTAGAGCCAGTAAAACAACACCTAAAAATTCATTAAAAATAACATCAATTCATATTTAGACATTTAGTATTTTAATAAAATATCAACAGTCACACTTGTGTAACCAACATTGTTATAATTCGAATATACATCTCATGCTTGTGATATAATAATTCTAATAACATCTTAGTTTGCTCCAAAAATTCTACAAATTGACGTGACAATATAATTTGGGTACCTAAACTTGTCATAAAAATTCAAATGGTTTCAATAAAGGAAGAATATACTTGTGTACAAATGGCTACATCTCTCACATAGTTCCCTAGAATGTTGCTTGAACATTAAAGTTTTCCACACTTTGCAACATGTTAGATCTTGTACGCATTTGAAATTTTTACACAAGCTTGTATTCACCTTAAGATTACGAAATGCAAAGTTTCATTGCTAATGGTTGTGGAAAACAAATATTATTTCTATGTTGTACTTACAAAGAACAAGATAAGGCATATAAATATTATTCACGAAACGAAATATACACTAATTAATGAAATTAATGAAAAGATGGGGATTTTAGGAAAAAACTAGGAAAAAATCATTAGATTTGGACAAAGCACGACAGAGAAATGCATGTTATAAAATTTGACTGCAGATTAAAAGGAGAAATAAGAACTGTTCTTTATTCTAATAGAACAGAGGGGGTGGTTAACCCGCGTCTCATTTGGCCCTCCAATCCTCGTCTCCTACGCCCACCCAATAGATCAGAGGAGGAAGCAGACTAGCAGAGGCCACCGCCGCCGCCGCCGCCGTGCCCGCTTTGACATCCAAGAGGGCACCCTAGGCCTCTAATGCGGCAAATGAGACCACCGCAACCTTCGATTTGACTCAGAAATGTGACAAACCAAATCTTGTGGTTGCGACACAGAATATGTAATAATTTACATTCAAGAAACATAATTTTTATTGATGCTTCCGCCTACATCCCAATGTTTATCCTGCTGACGGCATACTCCACCGCGACGCTGAATCCACGCATCCAGAGGTCGAACTCATGATGGATGCGACACTCAGCGCTGCAGTAGTGGATGATCCCTGGGGTCTCCGGCCCGTAGCGCCTACATCCCGCTGCCCAAATGCACACGTGGGGATTCTGGACGAGCAGCAACGGAATGTCATCATCGCCATCACGAAGCCAGTACCACCACACAATGTTCTGGAGATCTCGGCGGACAAGGGAGCGCAGCCGGTGCAGGTCGTGGTTCTTCCACCACCCGTCAGGGGGCGATAGCCCGCTGCTGATTTCCTGGAGCAGTGCCATCGCTTCGGGGTCCGCAGGGTTGCGATGGTACTTCAGCATCGCTAAGAAGTACTTCGCACCGGCATCTTTGGCAGCGGCCTTTCCGACGATCTCCAGACCTTCATCGGGATTCTGCCGCCTCATCAACCTCTCCATCCCCTCGAAGCTTAAGGCCTCCGGATGTTCGGCGAGGCGGAAGCACTCCTCCAATAAGGACCTGACGTAGCAATTCTTACACTCTTGACGAAGCAATTATTGCACTCTTGACGAAGCTCACGCAGCGACACCTGCAGGAGTACCTCATCCAAGTCGCAGATGTGCCGGAAGGTGCCACAGACCCGATTACGAAGGATCAGGAAACAAATGACAGGCTCATCCTTGATGCAGCGGAGGATGATCTGGGTGACCAGTTCATTTGGCAGCAGCTCCATGAAGCACACCGCGGCCATCAAGGAGAAGGGGCAGGAAATGGAAAGGCGACGGGATCTGGAAATTGAAAGGCGATGGGATTTGAAAATTGAAAGGTGACGCGGCCATTTATAAACACCCGTTACTAATAATATGGAATTTGAAAGGTGACGCTGTTTGGCTGCTGACGCGTGGGCCCGACAACTGCCCCTGCCCCTCCACCTTCCCGTGAAATTGAAAGGCGACGCGTGTTTTTGGACGGTTTTGCTCCCAAAAAACGGTTCCCGAGGCGTAGGGGGACGTGGGGTGTGGGGAGGAAGGCGCCCTGATGGTTCACGTCTTGTCATCATAAATCCCCGACTGGTTGCTCCGTAATCATATCGTTTCTTTCGCTTCATCTTCTTCGCCCTCGCCATCACAACCACAAACTCCGGTCACCGAGAGATCACACCAACAAGGAGCGAGAAGAGCATGGCGTCGAGTGACCCATCGGCGAAGCGGGGACGAAGAGAGGATGACGACGACGAAAGCCACCGTCATAGGAAGTTGACCATCAAGGAGAAGGGGAAGGAGCCGGTGGCGCCCAAGGAGAAGGAGAAGAAGGAGGCCGCCGACATCACTTCACCGTCGAACTGCTCCAGGGCGCGTTCATGAAGCTCCGAGATGTTGGCGAAGCGTTCAAGATCGAGGCGCCTGACCATAACAAGGTTGACAGTGTCAAGGGTCTCGCCTTCAGGATCCACGTGTTGGCTGAAAAGCTTGAGAAGCTCCCCGTGCTCCAGCGGTCTCTCCTCGGCGACGACGGCTCCGACGGCGGCGACGACGGCTCCGACGATGGAGGGATTCCGACAGAGGCGACCGACTAATTGATCCACTCATATACCATTAATAATGTGTTTGTGATTATTGTGTGTTCGTCAGTTTGTTCGTCAGGTTGTTGGACTACTTAGTTTGTTTGTCGATCATGAACTGGTTAGTTTGGTTGTTGGATTTTGTATGTCATGAACTCAATCTAAGAGACGCAGGCAGATCCATCCGCGTCGCCTATAGTATCTGTTCCTCCTGTGATGAACTCGATCTTGGAGACAATGGATAGTCATTGCCGTCGCTGGTTAGTAAACCCGCATCGCCTTCGTTGGCAGGTAGGTCCGGGCGGTTATCTTGTTTATATAGGCTACTAACACTGATGCGTGGGCCCGACACTATTTTTTAGAATTGAAACTCGCACCCATCAAATATTAGAGCCGGTAAAACAATGCCTAAAAATTCATTAAAAATAACATCAATTCATATTTGGACATTTAGTATTTTAATAAAATATCAACAGTCACACTTGTATACCTAACATTCTTATAATTCGAATATACATCTCATGCTTGTGATATAATAATTCTAATAACATCTTAGTTTGCTCCAAAAATTCTACAAATTGACGTGGAAATATAATTTGGGTACCTAAACTTGTCATAAAAAATTCAAATGGTTTCGATAAAGGAAGAATATACTTGTGTACAAATGGCTACATCTCACACATAGTTTCATAGAATGTTGCTTGAACATTGAAGTTTTCCACACTTCGCAACATGCTCGATCTCGTACGCATTTGAAATTTTAACACAAGCATGTGTTCACCTTAAGATTCCGAAATGCAAAGTTTCATTACTAATGGTTGTGGAAAACAAATATTATTTCTATGTCGTACTTACAAAGAACAAGATAAGGCATATAAACATTATTCACGAAACGGAATATACACTAAACAATGAAATTAATGGAAAGATGGGGATTTTAGAAAAAACTAGGAAAAATCATCAAATTTGGACTAAGCACGACGGAGAAATACATGTTACAAAATTTGACTGCAGATTAAAAGGAGAAATGAGAACTGTTCTCCGTTCCAATAGAACTAGGCCCCACCCTAATTAGAGACGCGGGATGGTTAATCCTCGTCTCATTCCAATGAGAATTGTTCTTCATTCCAATAGAATAGAGGAGGAAGCAGAGGGTGCCGCAACCTTCGATTTGACTCAGAAATGTGAGAAATCAAATCTTGTCTATCGATAACTGATTGGACGATACTTTACACGATAGAAGAAGACATTACATTCGTAACGAAGCCTACATTCATCACTACAAAAATACATGCAAAACCCTCTCCGGCTCGGCTCCGTACCGCAGAATGCTTTGCCTGCGCAATGTTGAATGTTGCCTTGCGCCACCGCCGTTGGCAGCGTCGGCCGGCGGAGGCCACGGCGGAGGGCGACACTCCTAATTTGCCAAGCCAGATTGATTTCACGATGCCAGAAATCCAGGGATTGCACATTGCTGATCAAATGCGGACGCCACTGCCCTTGCTCCTCGCCCTCAACCTGTTTCATGTACGCAATTGCAGTGATATCGGCATCGGCCCCGCTGTTGGCTCTGTAGAGGAAGACGGCGGCCACATAGGCCGCCCCTCTGTGCCCGTCCTTGGCAGCACGGTGGAGCTCGTCGAAGGGAGGCTGAGGGCTGCGGTTCCTGCCGAAGATGTCGTCCATCCCGGTGAGGAAGCAGGCCACCGGGTTGCCGGCTACAGCCAGGCTATGAAGGAAGACGTCGTAGCCGACGGCGTCGTTGTTCTGCATCTGCTCGACTGGAACCCGATCCAGTGCCAGGCGCCTATCGACGTCTCTGTCGCGGAAGGGGCGGAGCATGTTCTTGCAGGTTGCCCGTAGGCTGCAGAGGTCCTCCATAGGCCGATTCGATGTCGCACCGACTCGGCCAACGATGATCGCCAGCACCTCCTCCAGGAGTTCTGTGAGCGACCGCGGGTGCTCCCTCGATGCCATCAGTGCCGGCGTGGAAGTGAAGTCACGCGGCGTGGAGCGGAGGAGGCACAGCGTAGGGGCACGGCGAAGGGGCACAACGAGGAGTGTAGGCAGTTGTGGTTTTCTCGCGGGTAGATGAAGGGGTTGTGTGGTGGTTTCATTGGTAGAAGAAGGGGCTGGGGTAACAGTTATTTATTTTGGAGAGAAGATACAGGAGACGCGTCTCCGATGAGTGGATACTACTAATTGCACATCTCGCTTATCAAGGAGTCAAACTGTTTTAAGTTTGACGAAATTTAGACAAAATAATATCAATACTCTCCGATGAGTGGTACTACTAATTGCACGTCTCGCTTATCAAGGAGTCAAACTCTTTGAAGTTTGACCAAACTCTTTGTAGAGTTATCGGTGACGTGGGTTTTGTGAACACGCATCTTATTTGTCGGGTGGGCAGGTTGTCTTTTTTTATATAGGCTGCATTTCTCACATAGTTTTTCTGGTAGAATATATACCGAATATATACAGTATCTTAGGCAGAATATATAGGCATCATATATTACAGAAAGGAGATTCAAATTCCACCAATACACATCCTATATATTTTACAAAAAGGATTCTATTTCCAGCAATAGACATCCCTGTATTTTACAAAAAGGATCGGATTCAGCAGAAATCAATCTTGCTTCTTTTTCTTCTTTGATTTTTGTATATGGATCTTTTGACGATGGTCGCTTCGCAAGTATGGTGTTTTGTCAGCTTCCAAGACTCGGGGCATGTATGAAGTGTGAAAGGATGGACTTTCGTCAAACTGGTTGTATTCCTCCTCCTCAACAACATTTTCAACCCCAACAATCCTTTTTTTCCAAGAAAAACCACACTCCAGTTATTCTTTGCAAGGTCAGGTACATAGAACACTTGCTCAACATCCTTGGCGAAGACAAACGGTTCGTTTTTGTAACCAAAGACCCGGAGATCAACACTAACATAACCAAATTTGTCCTTGATCATAGCTCTCTTCGCATTGGTGACCCATCTACACCGAAACAAGGATACCTTCAATCCTACATAATCAAGCTCCCAAATTTCCTCTATTTGACCATAATATGTGGCTGTGTTCTTCTTATTGTCGACGGCCCGTACACGCACACCACTATTTTGATAGACGCTCTTGGCATCCTGGGCCATGGTGTAGAACGTGTATCCATTAATATCCATTGCTTGATATGTTGTAACAGTGAATAATGGCCCGGCTGCTAGTTTTCTTACCAGATCGTCGGTTATAGTAGCGCTGCCACTCTGGACATAATCTCGGAGCCACCTGTTGAAGCATTGCATGTGCCTCTTTGCAACCCAATCCTCAGTACAGCCAGGGTTTTGTTCACGCAGTTGTTGCTTGTGCTCATTGCCAAATGGTGTAACCTCTACGCTCTGTTCTATCACGGTGAAATGAGCCTTCCTGAAGGCCTCTGGGTGCGGAGTGATTGACTTTTTCCCTAGGGTCCCAACACCTGAAAGCCTACCTTCATGCCGTGAACGAGGCACACCAATGGGGTTTTGGGGGTCCATATAACTCATGGCCCACTCTACTGCTTCGATGGTCTCAGAGCCACGAACAATGGCTCCCTCCGGAAATGACCTGTTATGTACCAATGATTTGAGGAATTCATAGTACCTCTCATATGGAAACATCTGATGAAGGTAAGATGGGCCAAGGTACCAGATCTCCCTCGCGAGGTGTGTTGTTAGATGCAGCATGAGATCAAAGAATGATGGTGGGAAGGTAGCTTCAAGCAGGCATAGGGTCTCGAAATGCCTCCTCTCTAAGTCCAATAGTTTTTCCTCATCAATCACCTTCTGTTCTATTTCATTGAAGAATAAACACAAGCTCGTGACCACGTCACAAACCAGTTCTGTCTTGATACCTCTGTTGGTGGTCGATTTCCGTCAACCAAGAACACTTGTTATGTTATAGTTTGGATTTCATTTTGGAACTAACCCACCACTAGGCATACTAATGATATAATAAGTTCATCGTTGGATGTGTGTTTTGGAGTGTAATGTTTACGCAGGAATTCATGAACTAAATGAGAAGAAATACATTCGGTTCGGAGGACGATTTACATGATGATCAAGAGGCTCCGACCGTGCGTGAACTTGACTCCAAAGGTGGCAAGGACCAATGAGCTTCGAAGAAGAATCTCCGAGGACCAAGATGAAAAGACCGGAAGATCATGCATAAACACCCCTTAACTTAGTCGCGGAGATAACGACGTCCAAAGCCCATATCCGAAGGAGGAAAACCCCAAAGTGCAAGAAACGACACATGGCAAAAGACGGAGATGAACCGGGCTGAGGATGGGCCAGGCCGGTCGGCCCAGGCCGGTCGGCCCACCCCCTCCTCGCCTCGGTTCGCCGCCGCCTTTCTTCGGTGATATATTCGCGGAACCCTAATTGTTTGGGGAGGGGAGCCATTCACGAAAGACGTCCAGAGAAGCCTCGGGAGATCAAACACAAGGAAGAGGGTTGATCGAGAGGGTGAAGATCGAGGAGGATCATCACCTAGGTCAACAGAGGCCACCACGAGGAAGGAGGACGCCGGGGCCCTGCCACGGCGCCACCGGAGTTGAAGGACACCGAGAGACAGACTCCATCGGAGGCATCCACCATGTTCAACGGTGCCATGCCTTGCGTCTTGATGGGGTAAAGTAATCGTTTGTCCATGGAGTTGTAATGGATCTTGACATGTAGTCACCCGCTCTTGTTTGGATCTTTGTCTATCATACCTTCATGTTGATGATGCTTAATGTTTAAGGTTAGCTACCGTCGCCATTGGGGTTGCTCTCGTAGATCGCGTCAACATACCGTGTTCATTAGGGTTAGAGACGATTACCTTCGCGTAGTGACTAGTACGAGGGAAGGGAAACACTTAACTCTTTGTTCACATCCTTAGATAGATTGGATCGGGGCTTTACCATGTTTTAGGGTGATTGCATCTCAAGTACCTAGACTCCATGGCCATACATCTTTCATACTCGTGAACACCTTTCTCTTTCTCTTTAACTTAATCTAGGGTTAGTTTGTCTTTACTTTATAGATTAATCTTTACATCATAAAGTCCCTCATCAACTAAGTTAGTGTTAGGTTAAACGCAAGTAATTCCCTTGCTCCGTGGATTGACAAGAACCTAGGGGGTCCCCTCCCTTGGTGAAAAAGGCACCAAGTCACTCCGTGGACTTGCGGTGAAGTTGAACGCGGTTTTGAACCGTCAACAACCTCTTAGTGCAACAGGAAGAATAGATGTCATCAACACATGGCAATCATGAGATTTCATCAAGTTGAAATTCATTTTCATGTCCTTCACCGACACTAGCCTCTTGAAGTTCGATGCGTAGCCTGAAGGTACTTTCAAACCATGCAAAAACTCACAGAATTCTTTTCTCTCTGCCTTTGAAAAGGTGCTTGCTGCAACGGGAAGGTCCATCCCCGTGTCTGTTTCCTCTGCATAGAGCTCCGACCTAATGCCCATATCTTTAAGATCCTCCCTTGCATTTTTATGATCTTTTCCTTTCGACTTCTATTGTAGCAATGTTCCCAAAGTAGCTTCACACACATTCTTCTTGACGTGCATGTTGTCAATCGAATGACGCACATCCAAAAGTGGCCAATGCTCTAGCTCCCATAGAATTGATTTCTTGTTCCACATTCCTCGCCCATCTTCTTCTTCTTCTTCACCATCTTGCTTCTTTCTTTTGCGAAGTTTCTTTTCAGACAATTTGGGTAACTCCTCGATAGTTTCGGCGTCCTTGACTTGCAAGTGGAGCAGATCTCCAGTCACATGCATTGGCACCTGTCGATTGTCCTTTCCCCATTAAACTGACAATCCATGTCCCGGTAGGCATGTTTCTTGCTGAGGAAACGACGGTGCCCCATAAATGAGAATTTCCTTAAATTTCTTAGCCACACTGCATAAGTTTCTTCCAAGCAGTGTGGGCAAGCGGCACCTTTCCTTTTACTCTGGCCAGAAAGGTTGCGATGAGCCGGGTTGTCGTTGATGGTGGTGAACAACATGGCGTGCAATGTGAACTCCTCACGGCCGAACTCATCCCAAACCTCCTTCACACCAGGCTTCCAAAGTATCTTCAAGTCATCAACTAGTGGCCTCAAGTAGACATCAATATGGTCGCCAGGTTGCTTTGGCCCGGAGACCAATATTGTCAGCATCATGTATTTCCGTTTCTTGCATAGCCAGGGTGGAAGGTTGTACATTGACAGCACGACAGGCCAGGTGCTATGTGTTGAGCTCTGGTTACCGAATGGGTTCACGCCATCTGTGCTCATAGCGAACCGAATGTTCCTGCTTTGAACGGCAAATTCCTCAAAGTGGGAATCAATGTTTTGCCATTGTTGGCCATCTGCGGGGTGCTTAATCTTGCCAACTTCCTTCGTTCGTGCCTTATGCCAACGCAAGAGTTGGGCCTCCTTTCGTGTGGCGAACCATCTTCTCAACCGAGAAATAATGCAAAAATACCATGCTACCCTCACAGGAGCCCCTTTAACCTCCCTCTTCTTCTTCTTGCCTGTGATCTCCACGGGCTCGTTCTCGTCATCATCTGCATTGTTATCATCTCCATCATCTTTTTCCTCTTGTACCGATCGAACCCACACTTGGGGCACTTGTCAAGGTCTGCATAATCTCCACGGAACAATACACAACTGTTCTTGCAAGCATGAATTTTTTCAACCTCTATTCCCATAGGACAAATTATCTTCTTTGCCTCATAGACAGACTCGGCTATTTGGTTTCCCTCGGGTAGCATGTCCTTAAGGAGATCCAATAGTTGTTTGAAACTTTTGTTGCTCCAACCATGATCTGCCTTAAGCTACAGAAGTTTTAGATCACCAGAAAGGCGAGAGTACTTCTTGCAACCAGGATAGAGGGGTTTCTTTGAATCTTCAACGAACTGCTTCAGCCTCGCTAATTCAGAAGCTGTATACACTCGTTGAAACTCAACATCCCGCACCATTTGATCAACATTGTGCACACGTTGCAACAACTCACCATCATTGAAGCCTGTAACTTCTTGATCAGTGATATCCTCAGGCCTCATCACAATTGGTGGGGATGGTTCATTTCCTAAAAAACTCCATCTTCATCAAGCTCTTCATCATGGCATAGCGCTTCCCCTTCATTATTAAGGCCCGTAGCATGGTGTCGCGCTTCACCTTCATTTAGGCATCCTGCTTTGACTTCATTAAGCCCTTTCTCACCATATTTATTCCAACACGTGTAATTTTCTTTGAAACCACGTGTGATCAAATGATGAAAAATGTTGTCACGTTGTTCGAACTTCTTCTGGTTGAGACAATCTATACAGGGGCAAAGCATTGCCTGAACACCACGGTTTTTCATATCCGCCTCTACTTGATCTAAAAAACCATTAACCTCCCCCTAAGAAACTGTCCCAATCTCGGGACTTACTGTACATCCAAGCCCTAGCAGCAGCAACCATCTGCAATTTTCATAGATCAAATGAGCATAATGCATCACCAAAACTGATGAGTAAGAGGATAAGGACAACGAAGTTGAATAAAAGGGGGCAATTTCCACCTTGACTAGGACTGTCTACGAGGCGAGCGCTTCTGAGGAGGAGGACGAGACGTCGCGGCCGCGGCGACGGCGACGGCGCGGAGGACGGCGCCGAGCCTGAGGAGGAGGGATCGGCTGCTGCTTTGGAGGACGGCGACGTACGACGCGGATGGACGCCGCGCCACGGTCGACGTCCGCCGGCGCCTTTCGCTGTCACACACACGGCCAGCCGGCCTGCAACACCGGCTTTCTGAGGAGAGAGAGTGCGTGCCCAGCGAGTAGAGCCTTCAGAGAGCGCGCATGCAGCGAGTGGGGCCTTCAGAAAGCGCGCGCACATGCTGCTGCAGCAACGGCGGGGAGAGAGCGGGTGGGGCCCTCAGAGGACAGAGAGCGAGTGTAGTTGTCGGAGATAGCAGAGTGGTCGGAACGCAAAGACAAAGACATGAGCGTCTCCGATGTGAGAAAACAAAGGAGATGCTGGCTCCAAACAAGCGTCGGCAATTAGGTCGTCATAAAAGGAGACGCGTCCTAAAAACCACGCATCTCCAATAGGAAAGTCATCAGTAACGGACTTAAAGAGCCCGTTACCGATAGGTTTCACTTTCGTATCGGACGCATTTTAACATCCGTTACAAAGAAAATATGTAACGGGCGTTTAAGAAGTCCGTTACCAGAAGTCCTCATTGGTAACAGGCATTGTGGTGGTGACGTCGGGGTCGAGCCTGCCGTGCTCATGCGTAACGGGCGCCAAACAACAACCGTTACAGATGGGGTCCATGAAACAAGTGTTAAGGGCCCGTTACAAATGCTGCGTGACCTATTTGATGTTTTCACGTAGTGGCAATGATATGGTCTCTGTATTATATTTAAATAATTAATATAAATAAAACACATTATATATATATATATTAGAACGAACTTACTGAAAATTGTAAGCACGCATGATACTATCTGTATGCTGCATTTTCTTCATTCTCTTTCCAATGTATACAAACACCTCATGACTAAAGCTTGTATGGTATTTCTTTATCATAAGATCTTTCTCCTTTTGTGTCTGCTCTTGTTCTTTGATTTGCTTTCTGAGCTTATCAGACATTATGAATGTGTGTTCCGCCTCGCATATTTGTTGCGGGTCACAATATGCTACACTCCACCTCCCAATTGTCTTCTTTTCATCCAACGCTTGGATCCTGCAAAATAGATCGCTTAGGATGGTTACCAAAAATACATATGAATTTGAAAAAAATAGTATGATACATGCATGTTGACTTACATGCACCAAGCGGTGACGGGATTCACGTCGAGGCGTTCACGACGATACATCGTGTGCAAATCCTTGAAATCAATTACAAACTTGTTCACTTGAGGGCTACCGAACACCCATGTTGGGACAGACGCGGTGATAGAGTTTAGGCCTTCATTCATGGCTCCAGGAAAACATCTATGTCGATACCAGGTTGCTTCGGTCCTTGGATTAGAATGGTTAGCAAAAGGAACTTTCTCTTATGACATAGCCAGGGGGAAGGTTGTATATGCTCATCAACACTAGCCATATGCTGTGTGTGCTGCTTCTTTCACCAAATGGATTCATGCCGTCTGTACTTAATGCGAACCGTATATTTATTTTTTCACCGCTAAACTTTTCATACTTGGAATCAAAGGTCTTCCACTGCCGAGCATCCGAAGGATGTCGAAGTTTCCCATCGTTTTTCTTTGGGCGATCGGCATGCCAAGTCATTAGTTTAGCGGTCTTTGGGTTTGAGAACAATCGCTTCAGACGGTCCTCCACCGGCAAGTACCACATCACCAAAGCAGGGACTTTACATTGACCACCTGTGTCAGTACCAATACTAGACTCATCCTCCACTTGAGCACCTGCACTTTTCTTTCAACCCATCTTCCTCTTCGTGCCTTTCGAGGTAGCGACATGTTCCGCATCGAAATCTGCATTGCTTTTGTATCGGTTAGCATCACAATTTGGACACTTCTGCATGTTTGCATAGTCACCGCGATACAATATGCAATGGTTTCTGCACGCGTGTATTCTTTGCACTCGCATCTTCAATGGGTTGATAATCTTCTTTGCTTCATATGTGTTGTTTGGCACTAAATTTGGCTTCGGGAGTAGCTTGGCTAACGAAGTAAGGAGTTCGTTAAAACTATTATCCGGCCATCCAAATTTAGCCTTCACAATCAGAAGATGGAGGATGAAACGCAACACTGTCCACTCCTTCCCACAACCCTCATACATACGATCCTTTGCTGCTTTCTTAAGTGTCTCAAAATTTTCTAACCCTTTAGCACTCCCTAGCAACACCTCCGGTTCAATGTGGCGCAACATTTCTTCCATATCAACATCACATTCCTCGTCCACCTGTGGTGCATCTATTTGATCGCAATTTCAATCTCCACAGTCAAAAGCATCATTCATCATGACATGATCATTTTCATCTTCATCTTCACCACCCACTTCATCATACATAGTGTCGGTGCCTGCATTGTTGACAGTAGTTACTGCTTCACCATGGTGGGACCAAGTTGTGTATCCTTTCACAAAACCTCGCTTTACCAAAATGCATCTTCATGATATTAATATCTTCCCAAACTAGATTGTTGCAACAGTCAGAACACGGACAACGTACTTGCTTTGTCTTGCAAATTTGGGCATACTTCTTCGCAACCTCGAGAAACTTTGATAACTCGGACATGAATGTAGACGAATGTCTTCGTGTGCCATACATCCATCCTCTATTATCCATTTTGAACAACCTATAAAATAATCTACATCTTAGAAACTAATTAATATGTACAAAAATTAAATGATATTAAATTCTATAATTTTAATTTATGAAACTGATAAAAAAATGTCAAACATATCCATCTTAAACAACTTAGAAAATAAGTCTACATTTTAGAAACTAATTTAATGATATACATGTAAATATATGAGTCACAACAATTAAAACCTCAATTAATCTCAAATATATAAACTAACTTAAATTCTTGAATTCTAATAAATAAAAGAAAACTCAATTTTAGATTTTTATTTAATAATGAAAACTAATGATAAAATGACAAGCATATCACTGCAATGATTATATTAGGCACATATAATTTTTCTTAAAAAATAAATCATTAATTCGTTTTCTCTCTCTTCACTCCTCTCTCTCCTTGCTAACCCTAAGTCTAGATCTAGATCTCTAGATAAGCTAGAAATGATATATTAAAGGTGAAAAAGAAGGTTGGAATAGCACAAATTCACCTTATATAGTCACCTCCTCCAAGGAAATCAAGAGCAAAACCTTCCCCCTTGATTTGGTGTTTTCGGAGCTTTTCCCGAGCTCCTCTCGGGCAAAGCTCCAATGGAAGATTGGCTGGGAAGAAGAAGGTGTCGGAATAGTTATGCTGTGCACAGTGCTGGCGGGCGGCATAAGCCAACCGCCAGCATTGATGATCGATCTGTGCTGGCGGCTGGCTTATGTCGACCGCCAACACTGTGTCCTTACCCCTGGCGGTCGCAAACCTGGCGCCCCCGCGCACCACTGTGCTGGAGGGTGCTAATTGTGCGCGCCAGCACGCTAATTGTCATGTGTCAGCACAAATCTTTTCTGGCCTAGTGTAAGGTGTTCGTAAATGTATGTCTAGATGTGTGCAAAACCCTGTTAAATAGAAAAACTAAAACGACCACAATTTGAAATGAAGAGAGTAGTTTATTACAAGTGTTATTTGGTAGCTTGGCAATGCATCAGATATTTTTTCAATACGGTGAAAGACTTCGCCTTTAAATTGATGTAAAATGCTAGGGGCTGCTAGCAGAAGTGTGAGCCGGCAGCTATTGGGTTGACTTTCCTTTCCTTAATCTCCCACCCAATGAAGGGAATCGAATTAAAGATTATAATCTCCCCATGTTCCCTACGTAGACTAGTCGCTGGCGTGGACATGCATTCTTTTATAGCAGCAAGCACGTCGCCATCGCAACTCAATTTTATACTTGACGGCACTAATGGATCCCACTCTCTTGATTCCAAATCATTAGTCAATTAATACATACACAAACCACCGGAGTAGATGATTGAAAGGTGCGATGCACAGTACTTAGTTGACGAAGCAAGAAAGATGCTAGTCGCCACGCATAAAGCACGCGGCTTGACCTGCTATGCGAAATGAAGCTGATCGATGCTGCAGCGTCTCGGAATCTCTTACCACTTGTTCCAAAAAAAAAACTCTTACCACTTTCAAAAAAGAAATCCACGCATCACTGGAAAAACTTAGCACAGCGGAGGTTAACAATGAAAGCTTCCTCCCTACAATTCAGGGTTGTTAAGGCAAGAGCGGCACTACATATCTTGTGGTAACACAACCTCCCCACATGTGCAGGACTTGTGCAGTATATACCGGTCAAGAATTACAATAGCCATGATCACTAACGGTACAGCTAGCTCATGTGTCTAATCTGGAAGGTTCATATACCGAGTAAGTGCAAGTTCTTCGCCTGACTGGTCTTGCACGGCCGTTGCTGGACCTCTGACTGGCTCCACCATCACGGGCTCAGGGGCTCGGATGTCTGCGGGCTCTGCGCACAGGAATCCGAAACGCTGGATCACCTGATTGTGGACTGTTTCTTCAGTAGAGAGTCCTGGTTCTTGGCACTGCACATTCTCCTCTAGACCCTAGCTCCGGACCGCCCGGTGAGGTTCGCGGAGTGGTGGTGCTCCGCTAGGAAGCAGGTCGCTAAGGTGCGAAGGAAAGGCTTCGACTCCTTCGTCTGGCTGGTCGCTTGGTCGATGTGGAAGGAGCGGAACAGGCGCGTCCACGACAAGGAGGCTCTCATGCCGGTGGCGCTGGTGCCGACGATTTTGGATGAGGTTAGGTCTTGGGCGCGCGCGGGCTTTCTTCCGCTCGCTCGTCTGTTAGGTGTTCGTCCGGTGCGGGCGGTGTAATCGTTTGACTTCTTGTCTGTCTGTAAAAAACTGGCAACCTTTTTCTCTTCTCTTAGTGAAAAACGTGCTTTGCACATCTTAAAAAAATGTGTCTAATCTAATACAGTACTTCAAGAAGCTCTAAACTTGAACAATACACAGAATAATGGATTATCCTTGTTGGCTCAAACTTTAGTCTACATAGAGCCTGCACGAGCTGGTGTAATTTCAAGCCAGCGCGCATATATAATAGATTATCAAAATTGCACGTGACAATTTTATATTGTCCAGTGTCCATCAGTGAAGTGGCAATAATGTTAAACTTACCGAGAAACCCTAAAACTTGCAAACAGAAATTGAAGATTTTGTGAAAGAAACATATGATAGTTTATCATTTTACCAGCCGTCTAAAATGCTTTGACAATATTTGATATCTTACTGTGTATTGCACCATCATATCTTCTGGTACGTTTCGTATGTCACCAAATGATTAGACAAAGGGCCCACTTTATGTCCAGTACAATGGTTGAAAACGATAATGCACTTCCAGAAGCCACAGCAAGGAAAAATGTTGATACCATCAGAAGTATTGTAGCGTTCAACTCTCCGTAGTAAATTTGAATTTTTTATAAAATTTATTTTGTTGCATGCATTTGTTTATTTTTGTGTTAAAATAAATCTATTTTTGGGTTTTTCTTACTCAACTATCTTATTTTTGTGATGGAGGAAGTTAAAAACTATAATATTAACTGAAATAATTGCCAATATTTAAGGTTTTCTACCATATATCTTTGCTAGTTCATTACCAGATAAACCGCCATAATAATGTGGAGGCAGCTTTGCAGATTTTAAGGTGCTAAAAAAATCTTGGATGCATAACCAAATATAATTCATTAATGAGTATGGCTTGAAATTTTATTTAAAAAATCTAAAGATATATTTGAAAAATGTAAAACAAGTAAATCCAATGTTTCTCTTTAGCGATTTAGTTATGTCGTATTCCGCCATCTAGCAAATTCCATTACACTGACTCTAAAAACTCGATCATCTGCGGGGAGTAAGACCAGCCTAGAACAAAACTTTAGAAAGAAACGTGTTTACTTCTTGTGACACAACTCTTAAAAACAAATTTCATTGCATTTCGTTCTTACCATGCTTTAATCTGTTTTTAGCAGATCAATGAAGTATGCAAAGGTTATATTATTGAAATACGTTTGGGATATAACAAATGCATTCCTTCTTTAGAGTTGCATCTAAATATCACACTCATTACATACTTTTACTGGTGGGTGGGTGGGTGTGTGTGGGGGGGGGGGGGTAAATTGTGCAGCTTTTGTTTTCTTTGAAGAGAATACTGCAGAAGAAATTCTAAAATGGATGTCAAATTTTCCTCAAATCATCAAGGATTTATGTATTACCATGTGTTTCTCACCGTGTGACGGGCGAGATTGTTGCTCACACAGTAATTTTCTACTTGTATCTGATCGATATTTCCCCTGCACTATAGGAATATGTTTAACTAATTCTATTGTAAAACAATACACTGCATATTTAATTTTTGTCTTATATCTGCATCTGTGCACTTCGAAAACTTTTACTTGAATATTATTTGAATATTCAATTGTGAAGAAATAAACCTAGAATCAGGCAAACTGATTGTAGTTGGAAACAGAAATAAATAACATCACTGCTGCTATAACTTGCTACATGGAAGAGCATATAAGACAACAAAGGGGCAAGTGAGGTGCAGTGGAATGAAGTCGATCAGAATGCATGGAGAAGTATGGATCACGAATACATCTCTTCGACCTCAATACCATCTACACTGCTTATTCGTGTGATTAACCTTGCACGAATGATGAGGACAAATGGACAATGTACAAGAACATTGATGGATACACGGATTCAAAATTCTTCAAAAAATGAATACACATGCTGTTCGATGAACCAATTCTCTGTTAACCAACTAGCCTTGAACAACAGTGAAATCTGTTATCTGGTTCAAGTGTCAACCCTTAGTAAGTACTCTACTCGCTTTTTTTTAAGACGTGCAAAGCACGTTTTTCATTAAGAGGAGAGAGTTTTACAACACGCAACTTTAGGAGAACCCCTAAAGAGCCGAGAACCACAAACAACAACATGAAAGAAAGAGAGAGGAGGGGGGTCACCACACCAGCACTACAGAAGGGAGAACACACGGCAACACAAATGCCAGCGGGGAAGAAGTACATCCAGGAAACACGCACATCATTGCTAGCCTAACAGCTCGGAGGCAGCGGAAGCAAATGTAGCGGTCTTGCAAAACGACGCCTTCAGGAAGGAAGCAGCACCGCCGCCGTCGTCGTCCGCCCGCCCACGAATGGGTAGGCCAAGTCTTCACCTGGCAGACCCGAGGCAATGGAGGCAATCACAATGCCCTCAACAGGGTAATTACGCGAGGATGCGCAACCGCTGCGAGCACTAGCAAGCGCTAGGCAAGGCTTTCGCCCAAGAACTCCAAGGCCAACAACAACACTGCCAGCCGCTGGAGCCAAAGTGGTAGACCAAGCAATGGGAACCGCAGCGTGTGCCCGAGATGATGGCAACAAAGAACAGCCGCAGGCACAAGGTCGTCGCGGAGACCGCGTCATCGCAGCCCACGCAGATCGCCAGGGCAGCAGCACGAACTCCACCGGGCGGCGACAGACCCGCCACACCCATTGCAACACCGGCCGCTGAAGGAAGGGAGGTGCGGAACGAGGGGAGGGCACCTCCCTCCTGGCCCGCCGCCCACACCCGCACCTGGGTCGAGGGGGTAGGGACGCGGCACCGGCGTGGGACGGCTGTCGACGGTAGGAGAGCGGCGGCCGCCGGCGGGAGCCCAATCGAAGAGGCCGTAGACCGCAAGAGGGAGGGGTTGCACCGGACGACGACGACGAGGCAGCGCGGGAGACGGTTCAGCGGCCGAGGGTGTAGAGGCGGACAGGCCCGACGGACCCGGTAGAGTAGGCGTCGGAACGGGCAATACTACCGCAGTGGAAGGCGGGCGATCGGTCCAGAAGCCGCCAACGTGGCGTTCCATCCGCCGGCCGGAGCAGGGGTGGTCGAGGGTGGAGGAGGGGCGGCGTCGGCGGCGGCGCGGGGGGGGGGGAGACCGGCGACGCAGGCCCCCAGGGGGACATTACGGCCTGGCCGCCGCAGGCCACGACCTGGCCATGGCGCAGCACCACCGGCCGCGCGCACAAGGTGCCGCCTTTGCCGCGCCCCAGCCAGACCCGCGCCAGGGGAGGCCGGATCCGCTCCGGGGGCGGCCGGAGTGAGCGGCGGGAGGCCCCCCGCCGGCCGACAGCGGCCGGACTGCGGCGCCAGGGAGGGGGCCACCACCAAACCGCCGCCTGCCCCCCACCGACAGCAAGGTGGCACCTTGGTCGGAACCAGCTTCAACACCAGAGGGGGGAACGGCAGAGGAGAAGGGGCCCTCCAGGATCCAGAGGAGCCCGGCCGCGAGAGGGGGGGGTGTCGGGGGAGATGCCGTCGTGGCCCACCGGTTGCCGAGGGGAGGCGGCGCGCCACAGCCGCGCGAGACAGGCGCCGGCGCAGCGAAGAACTCCCCCGGTGGCCCAGGATCCGCGGCCCGCCCGAGCCGGCGCCGCCCGCAACGGCAACATCAGGCCGAAGCCGCCAGCGACGGAGGCGGGGGCGGGGGCGGCGCACGCTGGACGCCAGTGCGAGGTCCACCCTTGACCGCCCTCCGGCCGGGCGGGGACGGTGAGGGGCACAGGCCCGAACCAGATCTAGGTTGACCGGGCGGCCGGGCCCCCGCACGTCGCCGCGCGAGGAGGGGAAGCGCGCGTGGCGGAGGGGGTCGGGGCAGGTGCCGGAGGAGCACACCGGCCGGCGACGACCGCGACGCGGTGGTGGTGCGTAGAGAGGAGGAGGAGGGAGCGGGAGAGAGGGGAAGGGGGAGAGGAGGAGGAGCGCGGGGGGCCGCGGTTGTGCGCCGCGCCCGCTGGCCGCCGCCGCCGCCGGTGGGGGTGGCGGCGGCGGCCGTCGACGGCAGCGGCGGGGAGCCTAGCGGCGCGGGGTGGTGGCCCCCCGGTCGCCCTCCGCGTGAGAGCGACGCGGGGTCGGGGTTTCTCTCTCGTGGCTCTCCAATCCAGTACTCTACTCGCTAATTTCACTATTGTTCAAATCTTACGGCTGTTGTTAAGGCTTGATGTTAGGGTTCTTGTTCTTACATTTGTGTGGTAGTTGTTACAAGCTATGTAAAACAGTTACTAGTGTACATCCTAACAATCATCTATATTCTCTATTTGACAGTAAGACAATTGAGGATGATTATAAATTTTGCTGCTTGTCCTTCTCAACAAATACTGCATTATCACTAAGAGTATTTTTAAAGAAACGGTTGAAGATTGCTTTGATTGTTTTGATGGAGGCTGCTGATGACGCCAGGGTGGTTCCATGGACTTGGCACTGGCAGGATGTTGGACTTGGCGCACTTTGGTGATGCAAGCCAGGAGAAGCATGGCCAACCAGCTATCTGGAAAGGTACGTAGAGTGTGCACTTAAAACTCAACAAGCGGCCCATGTACATTTATTAGCTTCCAACATTGTAAAATCTTGATTCAACAATCCATGAAAGCTAATTCAACAATCTAGATAAACTGGTTCAACATTTGATATGAAAATGTTGCACTAGTTCGGTCAAAATGTTGAACTAATTCATTCAAAATGTTGACTTTTATAATAATAATAAAAATATATTCATATTAGATCTCATTTCGCTGGACTAATTCGGCCTGTACTGGTGCAACAGGCTGTATCGGTCGGATACAAGCAAAACATGTACAGCTGAAACCTGAAGGATACACACAGGCACGGGCGCACTGCCATACTTTCAAGCAGCAGCTATCTCTATTCCATGCTGCGACGTCAAGGTGGGCGGCACAGGTTGCAACACACTGGTCTATCAATCACATGTTCAGAGCACAACAGGCTACATTGAACACAAGCAGAAAACTGTACATTTCAAGCCACATGCCTAAACAAATTGCAGTAACAACATCTAGGTGCATTACAAAGGTACCTGCAATGGGGTATTCATCATAAACAAAGTAAACACCACACAGCTACCTCTTCCTTTTCTACTACTACAAAGCAACTAGAACACCACTGGCACTGAAGTGAAATACCTTGGCGACAACAGGCCATGTCCTTGTCGCAGCTCAGTACGCTCTAGTCAAAAGCATGGGGATGCGACACAGCAAACCTGCCAGCAAAAGGACCACAATTTGACATAGTTTAGTATCATGGGAAAATCTCATTATAGATAAGTATTCATATGACATATGTCTGTTCCAGTGGGCGCTTTGCCAAATTATATCAATCATTGCCAATAAGGATTATTTTGGTCTGAAGTGAAATTACAACTACTTCTCTTGATTCTACAGGTTATTTTCTCTCAGCAGTTGACTTGACCCACGGCACTGATCATCTAATTAAAATTGTGCAAAGCATAAATTCAATCAGCCAATGCATGACCAACCGCAATGAGGTATTGCAATAAACCATCTCAAATCATCATATCCATAATAACCTAAGAGGCTAAGACTAAATGACAAACCCTTCGGTAGTAACTAGTGTTATAACCCATTTAATTAGGACATCATCAACCTGAGATTCTAAAGCAAAATGAAAGACGCTCAATGTGATCCACCATCAGACAGATTTCCCTTAAATGTAGAGTACACTGTTGGCAAAGAATAACTTGTTTAATTTGTTTATGGTTTGCCACACAGATATTTCTCTTTGCTTTCTCTTAGCAGTGATTAGTTTCAGCTAAAACCAGTAACTTCTCTATACTATCCTGAGTTCAAAAGAAGGCATTACGGAGAGTCACACAATCCCATTTATTATCAAACCCATTTAATCCAACGATACATCAAACCTACCAAGTTCTAAGGAATATTAAAATTTGAAACATCTAGGATGTGCTAAAGATACAATAACATTAAACAAGAAAAATGTCAGCCATGTTTATGCACATGACAGTACTTGACATTCCTAAGCATTTCACTTAATTACTATAACCAAACCCAAATTTATATGGTAAAAAGCAGTGTGATGAACAGTGAAATTACCCAAAACATATATGAGATGCCAGTGTGATGTAACACGTAACACATTATATTTACAACACAAAGTATCAAATGTGAGCATTTGATATACTTTTACTGTACAACAGTAACTGGTAGATTTATCTTCAGCATGGTCAAAATAAGGGCAGAGTATAACACAAGGAACTAAATATTGTAAAGCGTAACACTAGAAATTAACACCAGGGGATCAAGTCCTAACACAACACCTACTTCTAATCTATCTTTTTTAGATGATTACAGGCTAGTTTATCAGGGACTGAACAGTTTAAAGCTCAAATGGCTGGTCTACTGAAGGAAAGCTTGAGTGTCACTAATCTCCTAATAGAAACTTCAGAATTAAATTTTTCAAGTACAAATTGTAGATAGAAAGGTTAGAGCATGAATATTAGGCAAGTCTCAGTGCAAGTTTCATGAGCGCAGTTACCTAGACTGAAAACTAGGTAACCGTGTCAGTGGAGTTTCATGGTGATGAAACTCTTCCCACATCTCATGAAACTCTCACATTCTCTCTCTTCGCCACGTCAGCAAATTTAATGCAATGAAACTCTCCATGAAACTCCACTGAGACTGGCCTTACAATCACAGACACCTTAGCGCTCTTTCTGTCCGTCTGTCTGTCATGCATAGCAATAATTTCACTGTGCACTCCGATGATTTAATCAATATACTCAGGACAATATTTGACTCATTACTCATTAGTTTAATCTATTAAACCATGAAAACATAAAGAATAGGTATCTGCAAGTTTTATATATTAGTTTGCTTGAAGGTGAACTGTCTTTGCCAACATGAAATGTTTGACTGAAATTAATATCCTCTCAAATTACTTATCTATACCATAAAGGCGCTTTTAGGCAAAACTGACACCAACGTGAAGAGAATTACATTTGTAGACAACAACTGAAACAATGAAATATGCAAAAAAATCCTCAGAAACTACTTAAGTATACATAAAGGCAGTTTAGACTCTACTATCCATATTAACTACTCCCTCCATCCCAATAGGTCATTTTGGTTTTTTTAGATTCATAGATTATTTTTATGCACTTAGATATACGCATGTCTAGAAGTATATTACTGACACCAAGTGGGAGAGAATTACATCGACTGACTGCAGATTACGACTGAAAAAAGAAACATGAACATGTGACCTAAAGAAAAAAGAGCATAAGGATGCAAATACCTGGTCCAAGTCTGGATCACTCTTCCTTTGTATCCTCAGAATCTCAGTAGTGCATCAGAGTGCATGAACCAATGATGTGCCCATTAAGGCACACATAAATAATCAGAGTACTAACCTTCCTTATCTCTTGCGAACTCAACTATAAACTGCTGATATCAATTCCACTTGATCTTCTTCATGAGAATCTCCAAGTGCATCCAGTTCTTCAACAAAGGGAAATTTACAAGTTTGATGATACCCTTCATCCTTCATGTGTTTGGCTAGCCTCATCAACTCCGCATTTATATTTGTCGCTTCAGGATGCTGCTGCTCCCCAACAACAAAAACATGAACTTGGCTATTATGTTCAACCCAGCTACACCCTAGATCCTTGGTAACTCCTCGGAGTCTCATCAAACATCTAACCCGCTCAACATCAGTCCACTTGTTCTGGGCAGCATAGATGTTTGACAACAATATATAAGCAGAGGAATCCTCAGAACATAACTCCATCAGTTTTTCACCTGCATATGCTCCAACATCGAAATCCCGTAAACTGCGACATCCTCCTAGGACTATACGCCATAGGCATGTTCCATGGTCAATAGTTATTGACTCTATGAAGTCCTTTGCTTCTTTCAACTGCCCTGCTCGGCTAAGAATATCAACCATGCAAGCATAGTGATCAAGCCTGGGAATTAAATCATAATCTTCAGTCATTGCCCTGAAATAAAACCAACCTCTATCAACTAAGCCCATGTGGCTACAAGCACACAATACATTAATGAATGTTATATGATCAGGTGCAGTGCCCTCTAGCTTCATCTCCTCGAACAGGTCAAGTGCACCATTGCCACACCCGTTTGTGAAAAGCCAGAAATGATTGAGTTCCATGCAATAACATCCTTATCAGGCATGCTTCTGAAGACAGCCATGCCATCTTCAAGATTCCCACACTTTGAATACATTGTAGACAGAGCACTTCCAACAGAACCACCCAAACAAAAACCACACTTAATGATTTGCGCATGCAGTTGCTTCCCTGGCTCCAATGCTGCAAGGCATGCACATGCTCTAAGAACACTAGTGATAGTCAAATTACTGGGCATGATGCCCTCTTTGTCCATCTTGGCATACAACACCAAAGCTTCCTCAAGCTCCCCATTCTGCACATGCCCAGCAATCATCGCCGTCCAAAGGACAACGTCATCAACGTCATATAACTGCTGAAACCCGCATTTTGCATCACCAATACAACCACACTTGGCATACATGTCCACCAATGCGCTCTTCACATAAACCTGCATCTCAAGCCCAAGCTTCACCATCAAACCATGCGCCTGCTTCCCAACAGCCAAAGCTCCCATGTCACTGCATGCATTCAGTACCCCAACAAAGGTGAATTCTGTTGGTGAGAATCCTGCAGCATGCATCTGTAAGAACATCCTAGCTGCACTATCTGCCTCCCCATTCTGAGCATACCCGGTGATCATCGCTGACCATGTTATTGAGTTCCTCTCCCTCGATGACCCAAACACCTGCAGAGCTGCATCCATACACTCAGCTTTTGCATACAATGTGACAAGTGAATTCTCCACAGACACATATCCCACCAACCCATCCTTCACAACCAACCCGTGCACCTGCACCCCCATAAGCAAACCTGATGGTACACTAACTGCACTAAGAACTGCTGTGGTGCCAAATTCATTTTTCTCCAAAGGGCACTCCCGAAGCATCAGCTGGAAGATCTCAAACGCCTCCTCAGAACACTTCCCCACAGCATACCCAGACACCATAGCAGTCCAAGACACCGCATTCCGATGTGGCATTCCATCAAACACCCTGCGGGCATCGGAAGTAATACCGAGTTTACAATACATGTTCAGCAGGGCAGTAGAGACAAACACATTGTCAGAGCCGGCGGCGGAGGAGGGAAGCTTGCACGCGAGCGCGTGGGCTGCAGCACCTGCAGATGCGGAGGGCACACGGGCCGCGGCGGTGAACGCAGCGGCGAAGGAGTGTGGCGTCGGGAGGACGGCGTGGTCATAGGAAGAGAGCATCAAGCGGAACTGGGAGAGCGCGGCGAGGGGGTGGTGACGGGATAGCGGGTTGAGAAGGGAGTTCCACGAGGCGACGTCGCGCACGGCCGCGGGGATGTCCTCAAAGACGGCGAAGGCAGCCGCTAGGACGGGCCGCGAGAGGGAGCAATAGAAGGTGATCAGGGAGTTGGAGACGGGTGCGTGGGAGGCGGCGCCGGACTTGACCGCCCAGCCATGGAGGGCCTCGCCGGCGCGCGGGGCGCGGGCGGATGCGACCGCGCGACGGAGGTGCTCGATGAATTGAGTGTGCGACATGCGCAGCGCAGGCGGCACCGATGAGGTCTGCCGCATTCTGATGTGGCATTCCGATGCGGCCTTGCTGCTGTGGGGTGGACGTGCGCGGCTGCTGAGGTCTGCGCCGGCGAGTGGCGATGGCGACGCTCGTGGGGGTGGGCGGCACAGGCACCGTGGCAAGCTGGGCTCGCTCGAGGGTTGAGGACAGAACACAGACGACGATACAGGAGAGATGTTGGGCTGGGCTGTATCTCAAACCGGCCGATACGTACCCATGAACGTATCCACTTTTTTTTCTAATTATTTTTTAATCCGATACTTCCTGATACGTATTTACCACGTATCCATTCCGTATCCGATAAGGATACGCAATACGTCAACTTTCTCACGTATATCAGCAGCCTCTCCTTGCTACCAATTAATGGATCCATTCATTCTCCTTCAAATTAAGGTCCAGGCTCAGATCTTTTACGCTTCCACTCAGCACACAAATGACTAGCATGATTTTTTTTAAGACGTGCAAAGCACCTTTTTTCAGGGGCGGAGCCAGCCACCAAAGTCACCGATGTCAACTCTACTAGACGCTGCTGTCAGCTCCTTGAAAGAACAGTGCATATGAGTGATTTTCTACTGATTTTGCTGCAAATCGTCGATGTCAGCTTACATCAATAAGAAGGCCTGGCTCCGCCACTGCCTTTTTTATTAAGAGAAGAGAGAGTCACAAAGCGTCGCAGTGGGAGAACCCTAAAGAGTGAGGAAACAAAAATGTTACATCTGAAACGAACAGAGAAAAGAACCCACACCACCACAAGGCGGACCACCACTAGGAAGCAGAGAAGGGTACAAAGGAGAGGAGAGGTCCTCAGGACAACCAGGGTCTGCACAGATGAACACCGAGAAGACCCGCACATCACCGCTTGCCAAACAACTTGCTGTAGCGGCGGCCGAAGTGGAGGTTCCGCAGGACGATGCCTTCAGGAAGGGGGCGACGACGACACCGCCATCGTCCGCCCACCTGCAAAGGGGCAGGCGAGGTCTACACCTGGCAAACCAAGGCGTATGGAGGCCGCGACAATGCCCCCAAAAGGGTAAGTTACGGAAGGAGCGCAACCATTGTCGGCCTAGCAGAAGCTAGACAAGGTTTTCACCCAGGCCTCGATAGCCAATCCACCAAACCGGCCACAACAAACAAGGTGAGAGCAAGGCGATGGAGAACACAGCAGGAATCCTCAGCGATGGCAGTGGAGGATCGGTGCAGGGAACCGCCGCAACCGAGACAACGGCAACAACACCCCCGGGACCAAACGGAGCCGTCCGAACCACCTCGCCGCCTAAGCGCCGACTACAACCAGACAGAGGATCCAAGTCGTCCAATCGCGGGCCCCGAGAAGAGGGAGGAGCTGGGGCCGCCGACGTGAGGAAAGGTAGCGGGCACTAGCAGAAGGGGGGCACAACGGCCGCCGGCACGGGAGGAGGGGTCGCGGCCGCCAGCCCGGAGAAGGGCGCCGGCAGGGGGAAACCGACCGCCCAGGAGGGGCCGCGGGTGACGACGGGGAGCGTTCGGCGGGCACAGTCAACGAGGTCGGCGGGGAGGGGGCGCAGACGGTCGGCTTGGGCGAGGAGGAGTCGAGGCCGTCGTCGAGGAGGCCGGAACGGAGGGTCTTGGTCGAACCAAGGGGGCATGGGGTAGAGCAGCCCGACGCCGGAAGGAGCGGGAGGGAGTCGCCAGAGAGGTGGGCAACGCGCCGCCCAGGCTGCGCCGTGGCGCAGGAGCCCAACGTCTAGGCCGGCACGCCGCCTGCCGGCACGACCGCAACTCAGCGCAGCATGGCGGACGAGGGCGCGCTTGGGACGGAGACGGCGGTGGCGCGGGATCCACATCGACGTCGGCTTGGGGGGGAGCAGCCGAGGGCGAGGCAGACGGCGCGCGGCGCGCACTGGGCGAGGGGGGGTGCGCACGCCGGCCATGGTCGAGGGACGACGGCGGGGAGGCGCAACGGGGCGGGGAGGCGTAATGGGGCGGGGTGCCGTGGTGCTGCTGGGGCCCATGCCCGAACCCCAGATGATTAAGTTATGCTGTATTCCTCGTCTAGCAAATTTCATTACATTGACTCTAGAATAAAACTTTTTTTTGTTAGCAAGTCTCTAGAACAATACTTTAGAAAGAAAAGTGTTTACTTCTTGTGAAACAACACTTAAAAAGAAAATTCATTGCATTTCTTTCTCACCATGCTTTAATCTTTTTTTAGCAGATCAATGGGGTATGCAAGAGTTATGTTATTGAAATACGTTTGAGAGATAACAAATACATTCCTTCTTTAAAGGAGCATCTAAAATGTCACACTCATTGCATTTTTTTTACTGGGGGGATAAATTGCACAGCTTTTGTTGTCTTTGAAGAATATTGCAGAAGGAATTCTAAAATGGATGTCAAATTTTCCTCAAATCATCAAGGATTTTTTTATTACCGTGTGATGGGTGACATTGTTGCTCACGCCGTAATTTTCTATCTGATCGATAACTCCCTGCGCTATAGGAATATGTCAACTATTTGTATTGTAAAATAATATACTGGATATTTAATTTTTGTCTTATATCTGCATGTGTGCACTCCAAAAACTTTTACTTGAATATTATTTGAAGAATATTCAATTGTGAAGATAGACAATGTCACTGTTGCTATAACTTGCTACATGGAAGAGCATAACACAACAAAGAGGGAAGTAAGGTGCTGTAGAATGAAGTTGATCAGAATGCATGGAGGAGTATGGATCACGAACGATGGGGACAATGTACAAGAACATTGATGGATACATGGATTCAAAATTCTTCAAAAAATGGATACACATGCTGCTCGATGAACCAAATCTCTTTTAACCAGCTAGCCTTGAACAACAGCGAAATCTGTTATGTGGTTAGTGTCAACCCTTAGTGTTCACACCTAAAATTGGCACCAAACTGATCTGACTGGGTGCGACCGGTCAGACCGGTTCCCTTAGACGATCTGACCGGTCGAGTCCTGTAGCCGGTCCGGCAAAGGCCACACCGGTCTAACCGGTGGGCTCGACCGGTCTGACCGGTCCGCCCCGAGTCCGAGTATAATTAAGGATTTCTGGTGTTTTTTGAGTTGTAAAGAACTTCTTTGCAGGGCAAGACCTCCCCACCTCATAAATATAAAGGGCCACGACCGATTGAGGGCTATCACCCAATCGTCATTACTTTTTACAACTTTTATCTCTAAATCCTAACTTTTCCAACCATTTGCTTTCTTTGCTTGTCTCTACGGCGTTCAAGGACGTTCTGCGTGGCCTGGCGATCTCAGAGCACCCCTAGGCACGCCATCCCTGACGGGGTCCCTCCCGGGGTGGTGTTCGTAGGTTGTCCTGACGTTTCTGCGCACACCGGTTAGACCAGCAGACCTGACCGATCAGGACAGGAGCTTCAGCAAGTTCGGCATTTCGACCGCTGCACTATCTAGCGCGTTCGTGTGTTGACCGATAAAAGCGTCAACATATTTTGGCGACTCTGCTGGGGAACGAACCTAGAATCTCTAGTTTTCGAGACCGTTCAATCTAACCCTAGCCAGATGGGATCTCGTTGCAACCTCGACATGAACAACATCGTCATTGCATCGATGGAAGATCTCAGTCCGGAGGAGGAGAAAAAGTACCAGGCGCTACAAGAGTACATGAAGGTACAATTTCTGGCTGGCGTCAAGAAGGATCGTCATGGCAAGGTGGCAAGATTAAAAGAGTTCGAGCTGCCGGCGATCAAGCTGAATGACAACACGGTTGAGGTAATCACCATTGTAAGTGCACCCCCACCTATTTCATCTGCTCAGAAATCTACTGTGGGTAGTGATGAATTACTTGCTTCCTATATTGCTTGTTTAGAATGTTTAGAAGATCTTGAAAAAGATAGGAACATTGCTTACAATAATAATGAAACTAGTAGTAGTGCTCCTAAAATTAATGTTAGTGGGGTAGTTTTCCTTAGCTTGACATCTTTGCCTAGTACTGATACCGCAAATTATACATATGGTATGCCACCTAAATTCCTCATTGGTCAAACCCTGCCGTTCTAACCGCTTAGGCCAACTATGGCCACACCTGTTAGACCGACGCAAGGTTCCGGTCAGACCGGTCAGACCAGTGCGCTGGAATTGGTGCCTGATCAGCCTTCACCACTTTTTGTCGTGCCAAGTTCAGTAGTCCCTACCTTTTCTAATATAATTAGTAATACTGGACCACATTATAGTACAACAGTTAATACATTGGCTCAAAAGAATATAATTCTAGATGATGTGTTTGAAAGTTATAGGCTTGCACAAGCTAAGATAGCTACCTAAATAAGATGAATTTGGAGAACCTAGTCCCACAACAGTCAAATAATCCTAATTGGGTGGAATTTAATAAGTTTAAGGAAGATTTGGCTAATGTGGTAAAAATTAAACTTGGCGTTGATATTGGTAATATAAATTTGTCTCAAAAACCATACAATGCTAAGTTTGATAATTTCCCTCTCCGCGTGGTTGGCGTATGCTTGACTTGATTAAATTTAACGGTGATGATGACCGAACCACATAGGAGCATATTAGTCAATACACGGCTCAACTAGACGAAGGGTTTATAAGTGCGTTTATTTTCTTTATCTTTGACTAGCATCGTTTTTGCTTGGTTCTCATCACTTGCTCCTGATTCTATTATATCTTGGGATATGTTAGAACGTAAATTTCATGATCACTTTTATAGTGAGAGCTTGTGATTAAAATTAACATATTTAACATCAGTTAGACAAGGAAGAGATAAAAATATTTCTTCTTATATTAAAAGGTTTAAAGAAACTAAGAACTGTTGCTTTAATTTGTCAATTACTGATATGGATCTTGTTGATATTTGCTTGAAGGGTTTAAGATCCTCCATTAGAGATAAAATAGAGGGTTCAAATTTTCTTTCGGTTGCACAAGTTCAAGTAATAGCTTTAATTGTTGAAAACCGGATGAATAAAGAAAAAGATAACTTTAAGTCACGTCGTTCAAATGTGCATATTATCGATTATGATTCTGATAGTTCGAACGATAGTGACAAAGAAGTTTATGCTGCTGTTTATTTGGCCCTCTAAGGAAAAAAACTTATTATCGTTCATCTTTTAAACCGGCTAGTAAGGGTTGGCAAGAAGATGTGAAGTTCATTTTTGATGTTTCTAAGTGTGATCGTATTTTTGATGAATTGTATAAATCCGGAAACATTAAATTGACTCATACTTTACCTCCACTTAATGAGTTGAGGCGTGCATATTGCAAGTTCCATAATTCTTTTTCTCCTTCCACTAATGATTGCAATGTGTTTCGTCGATTGGTTCAATCGACCATAAATGAAGGTCGTTTGATCATGAGATGCAACTGGATAAGACACCTTTTCCTATCAACACCATAGATTTACAGCAGCCCAAGGTATTGGTTTGGCCGCATCAAGCTGAAGCAACTAAAGGCAAGAATGTGGTGGTCGGGGAGGCAAAGCCCAATTTGAGAGAAAAAGAGTTGGTGTGAGAAGTCGCATATGAGAAGACTCCTGATGGTAAAGAGAATTTTAAGGTTACTGTGAGAGCATCTGGACATGGGGGCAAGGGTCGTCCGCACCCGCGGATCAACGACTGTCTGGGCCTGATCAGGCCACACCGGTTCTGTCGGGGATGGTCATAAGGGGTCCCCTAATCAAGGGGATAATCACCCTCACAAAACGCAAATCACCCACGACCAAGTCCCCGCAGACCAAAAAGGGATAAAACGCATGCAAGGCGCATGGCCCGTCATGGCCCAACAGTCGCTCGAGCCTCTCCATCGAGGGTGCTCACCCGTGCACCCCCTCTCGGCTTCGCTCAAGGGCCAAGGCCCCCTCGAGTGGATTTACGCCTCGCTTGAGGTCCACGGCCCCCTCGAGCGAATTTCCGCCTAGCTCGAGGGCCATGACCCCCTCGAGCGAGTTTCTGCCTCGCTCAAGGGGCTCGGCCCCCCTCGAGCGGATCTCAGACTCCACCTCGCTCAAGGGAACCCCTCGATCAACGGCGCCCTGCCCCTCCGCTCTGCCTGACAAGGGCATTAAATGCCCAGATCTGCTGTGGGACACCAAAGTCAAGGGCGAATCGCTCCCCACGCCGCGCGGCTGACACGGCATGGGGCTCTGCGCTTCTTACCCCATCACTGTGCGGCCAACTCCGGCACTGTGCGGCCATCCCTGACGTCGTGCAAGTGCTATGATGTTGACGTTTGATTATCGTTGCAAAGTTCGTTTGGACTTGCAAGCGGACAAATCCCTCGTCGTAGTTAAGGAACCCTTCTTCCCTTGAGTGGTGATCCCAAGGTATTGAATCCGTGGAACAATATGCAACGCAAGATCGATCCAATAAAGTGAGAAAGCACTTTGTTTAAGAGAGGTTTCAAACGCATCTAATCTACTAAAACATGAGAGGTAGCGAGATAAAGCAAGAGGTAACCGATCTAGAGAGTCTAGATCATGACTTTGTCGTAGTTCCAAGCAAGAGATGAAGAAAACAATAAGAATCTCATAAAAAAGTATATGGCTTCCGGTCCAATCCTCAAAGGCACCTACCGTACACGTGATCGATATCCTGTCACGATGCCCCGCTTCTTGTGTAGGTGAACCTAAGAGCATGCTCATGAAGAACATGTTGAAAACACTTGGTAGGTCGGGTATGCACCTCTAGCCACCACGGCTACAAGAGCACCCTAGGCGATCTATCTTAAGTATAGATCGAGGAAGAAGCAAAACCAAGAGAAGACAAAATCAAAGGGGAAACACTTGATTGCTAGATATCGGATTCAATGGAACTCCATCATAACTTTATACATGAATAAGATCCAACCGGGATCCTACCTTGATCTTGATTCAAGCCTCCAGAACTCCGACGTGGTCTTCCATACAAGGTTACCACGCCGGCTAGGTGGACCCTAGATGACTATCACGACCCTCCTCTCCGAGATGGTGTCCCTCAAGCTCCTCTGCTCCTCGGCGGCGGATGACGAATGACTTGATGGTTGGGGCTTCGCACGGGGGCTATAAATAGCCCGAGAGTCATCTAGGTCAAAGGGGGTGCCGAACTGGGCCCGGAGTGGGCTGGGCCGGTCGGCCTGGGCCCAATTCGGCCCAGTTCGGCCCCGGCTTCCTCCGTGTTGCTTCTCGTGTTTTCTAGAACTTTTGCCGAGTTGCATGCGGCCCCTTGACGCCATTTTCCTTGTGGTTTAGATAAGGGTGCTTGGCGTATGAACTCCCGCATCTTTCGTCTAGGTCCTCAGCACTTCTCGGCTTCACGCTTTGGTCCTTGGTTCATTTGGAGTCATGTTCATCTTGTATCTTGACTTGTCCCGGGCTCCATGATCATCTTGTAAAACCCTTGATGAACTTTACCCGGAAGTCCTCATTTGAGCTCTTGATTCCTGTGTAAACAATAAACTCTAAAAACCATGCACGAGTGCGAACTTGACATATAATGAGGGTTAGGATCATTAGTGTGAACGTCAAATTAATGCCAACATAGAAGGTAAACAAGTGGCTAGGTTGACGGAAATCGACCGCCAACATCCCCCCATGCTTAAACCTTTCTCGTCCTCGAGTAAGCCTTCAATGGATATCAATGTTGCCTTTCGATGTTCATACCCTGCACTTGATCATATATGAGAAAACATATTGCTTTCTAAATTTATACTTGTTAAAGTTCCATAAAGTAACTAGCCTTCATCCCTACGGAGGCTGGATATCAATTAAGCTCTTCCCACAAGAAGTTAATCATGCTCCCAAATTTTAAATGAATCCTAGAAATTTTGAAATGGAGTGCAAGATGAAGAAAAAGAGCTAAACCAAGTTCAAAAATTTAAACCTCCTTGCATCTTGCTCATGAACTCTCATCTCATCGTCTCTCAAGCCTATTTGTTCTACTCCTTTCCCCTCTCAATGTATATAAGTGGAAGGCTTTATATGGAGCTTTTGGGAAAGTTTAGTCCTACCAAGATATTATAATCGAGATATTATCAAAACAAGACAAGCTTCTCATGGTCTTACCGATACTCGTCAAAAAGGTCATTGGAAAAATAATGTTCTCAAGGAGGGGGAAGAGAAAAATACACACACTTTTAGATATGTGGACATGTGCAAATGGCAAGAGTGATCCCGAGGCACAAACAAAGTCCTCGTTATCGGATTGCACATGGTTGGAAGGATGAGTATAGGTCTTGATCTTGAATCATCATGACTTGAAATTTCTAATGCATCTAGAGAGCCGGGGAGCTTTATTTATTATATTTTTTCTTTTTCTCTCTTTTTCTCTTTCTTTCTTCTCTTTTTTTATATACGTACTTTTTCCTCCTTTCTTACTTCTTTTTCATCATTTTTTTATACCCCCCTTGAACTCTAGATTACATTGTACCTACCTCCTTGGCAACTCCCCCCAGGCTTAGACGATTGCACGTCCTCGGGCAAAGAGGTGGCAAAATTTTGGTGCCAAGGTAGGTATTAAAAGTCCTATTTTCCTGGAGAGAAAACACTTGAAATCTTCTAGGGGTCCTTCACACAACTTTTATGTCATCTTAGAGGTCTCCCAAAATTATACTCTAATCTTCGGTACCTTCCTTCTTGTGATCTTCCTCCAAATATTCATCCATACTCAAGAATTGGGTTGTGGTCAAGGAAGTAAACACAAACAAGATCTTTTGGGTTTGTGGGTGGATATTCAGGGAGAATTGCAAAATTCCCAATGTGGAAACTTACAATGCACGGATAGAAAAGGCTAGCATAAAGATAGATACACAAAAACGGAATGACCAGCTTCTTAGTCTCGGGCCAGAGAAATTAAGCCTTGAATCAATGCACTCAAAAATAAATCTTGTACACTAAGGTTCATGCACTCAATCAAATATAAAGCTTTGGATAGGTAGAGCAAGATGTAAGAGGTATTAATGATAAGGTTAGCATTACTTTTAAGAACAAAAATAAATCATCTTTAACCCATCCAAAATTGGGAGCATAAGAAAAACTATGGATCTCATCTTTATCACAACCTCCGCAAAGGATTAAGCTAGCATTTAAATTTAATTTCAAATTTGTATTAAAGAGAGCACTAGCTTATGCATAAAACAAGTACAAAGATGAGCAAAGCGGCAACGGTCATCGTATATCAACTTGGCACAATTTTCCATCCATATTAGAGATGATAAACCAGTGGTTAAACCTATTCATGGTGATGGAAAACAAAAGCTACTACTACCACACACATGCTGAAAATAAAAACCGAAAATGCTACACACGCACAAATTCGCAAACTGAAAAATAAAGGAAATGAGAAGAAAAAATCAAACCAAACTTGAAAGCATTATTTCTTCTTCCTTCTTTCACTCTTCCTCCAATGGTTGATCCTCCGTCTTTATGATGAGAGCAAGTTTTGAGTGCCTCGGAGTGTATGGTGGTATCGAGGTTGAACGTGTGGCTCCTCCATGTGCCCTTGCAGTTCGGTGTACCGCATGGACGATCTTCGTGTACTCTTCATGCCTTCAAGGACCAGCATGTCACTCCTTGGTAGTGCCACGTCCTCCCTCATGCTTTGCGGGAACTTGGGAATAAAGTACCTCCGCGAAGAGCTTGTCGATGACACCCTTGACGATGATCATGTCCTCCTTATGAGGACGGCGTTCATGGCTTTTATTATCATACCTTGCTGCACAAACTCACAAACAACCTCCCCCGGGGTTTCTCGCCGGTGGAAATACGCACAAAGAAAGTATATGGATTGACAAAAATTGTAGTGATCAAGCAGGAATTTTTATTGAAAGAAGTGAATCATGAATTTTTAAGGGTAGTTTCTGGAACTTCTGGGATATGAACTCAAGGACATGCATTAGCAAATAGATGAACTACTTACCAGACGAAAGGGAGCCCCGGAAGCTGACTGGAGGGGGGAGGCCGGCCGGCCTAGGCAGGTCGGCCTAGGGGGCTTCCTCCTCTTCCTTGCTCCAGTTTTCTCCGAGCTGCTTCTCACTTCCTTGTTGTCATGTGTACTTGTGTTCCACAAGAATCCATCACCCAAATGCTCTCGGCCACTCCTTCTTTTGAATGACGGAATCAATGCCTTCCTCCTTTACTTTGTGTCACCCCTTGTCTTACGCGTTTTATGTGCTTTCACTTATTTCCTGCAAAACAAAGTCATTGCTGCCCCCCCCCATGCTTGTCTTTTACATGTGCCTAAGATGCCTTGATGATAAGACCTTCCCGTGATGCATCTTGGAGCACAAAGCAAGCAAACTCAAAATCTTCTCTTCAATCATGTTTTGACGCTAATCACTCCTCTAAATCAAAAATTAACTCAAAGCTAGCGATGAGTCCAAATGTATTCTTAGAGGAGTTCTTAGGCGTCGAAAATATTTGTAAGTCAAAAAAGAACTTTCCGACTACTTTTATGTTGGTTGCACCAGGATCATTTGCTTTCATTAATTGATAACAACGTCCTCCGGCTTGACCGTAGGGGTATGGGTTTAGGTTCTAATTTTGGCCAAACATGAAAGAGATTTTGAACAAATAAAAACAATGGGGCTTAGAAAAATTCTAAATCTAGAGAAACCGGTGGATGTTAAGTTGAATGAATACCAAAAATCGAATTTCCTAGGTTCACGCGAGTCCTACCATGCGTCAAAGATTAAAGATCATTAAGGAACAACGCGGGGCTCTACTCGTGTGTTTTTAACATGTAAAACAAGCCAACCTTAACACCATGGAGAGGATGAAAGGCTAGGATAGGATCTGAATTTTTGGTACTAGTTTTTCCAAAAGAGGCAAATAAATCATGGGATGGCTCATGTCATTGGTTTAAGATCGAAAAATCCAAATAAAACAACCGAGCAATTAAAAGGTTCTCCAAAAACTTGTTCAACCACTTGAGAGTTTATAAAATGTCTTGCGTAGCAAATTCTAAGACTCACTTACTTGAAACTCGAAAATCTTCTGGGTTGCCCTCTCGGCAGCCTTCATTCTTGATCGGGTTGTCCTCCCGGTAGCTTATTCTTGACTTGACGAACGGGTTGCCTCCCGCCTAGTGCTTTGTTTAAAGTCCACAGCTAGACTTCTTCTCTTCTTTACTTCGGATCAACGCTCTTTGTGGGTGTTGCAATCTTGGGTACCCACTTCTGCACTATCTTTGGCTTGGGTGCAGACTTCTTCTTCGGCTTAGTCATTTTTTTGTCTTCACAAGCTGGCTTTCTCTTTTGACAGTTGCAACATCTCCCTTGGTTCTTCATTCTCATACCAATGCGACGATGAGGTGGAACATATTTAGCATTAGTAATGTTGCGTACCTCGAAACACAGTTGAAATTTGAATGCAATCTCGCCGTTGATGTCAATCTTGATCTCCTTCTTGCCAACGTCGATTGTCACTCCGATGGTATTAAGGAACAACCTCCCAAAGAGTGGCAGCTTCACCTTATTCCACATCTTGAGCAAGAAATCCACGGGGATGAAGTGATCTTCAACTTTTAAGGGTACATCTTCGGTGATTCCTGTGGGATAGCGAATAGAGTTATCCCCCAACTCTAGACTCATGACCGTGGGCTCTAGCTTTGGTAAGCATAACCTCTTGACGTCTCTTGGCATGGCTCCCATACTTGCTCCAAGATCACATAACATCTTCTTGGACTTGAATGAGCCAATGGAACATGAGACGATCAAACATCCGGGATCTCTTTATTTCTTGGGTCCTTGATATATGATAATGTCACCGCATTCCTTGGACATCTTGATATGATCTACCCCGAGTGTCGCCATCTCATATTGTCGGTAAATATGTTATTGAAGTAGCGTGGCTTTGATGAAGGCATCTCCACTCTTCCTCTATTACTCATTAGGCACCCGACAAGTCGTTCCAATTGCGCTTCTAGCATCTTCATTGTGTTGAGCATTTGATGATTAGAACTTTCGACCTTCGTCACTCTCCCGTCTATATCCTCCAATATTTTGTTAATGACCTTAAACCTAGTGACAGTGTCCTTGTTGATCCTTGCTTGCTCGTCCATGAAGTCCTTCAATTGTACACGAAGAGGAACCAAATTTTGAATGGGTAAGCTTGCATTAAATTGAGGTTCACCTTGCCCATAGCGGAAGTTTGGGGATTCTTCTTTCTTCGTGTGATTGAGCACCCTTGCTTCCTCCAGACAACCTCTTTGGACATGGTTGTGCTTTCCACACCTCTCACATATGGATCTTGCTTCGGTGGCCTCCATATCTTTTATCTTTTCCATCTCTATCTTCTCCACCCTTTTCATAAGTAAACCGACTTGCCATACAAGGGAATCGGCTCGCCTGTATTCGTCGAAACGCTCTAAAGCTTCCTCAATTGTCTCCGTGGGAGATTGAACAAATGTTTCGACCTTGTCATGCAAATTCTGAATCTTGAGTGGCAAATGAAATCTCTTTATGAAGGCCCTCATCAATGCGTCCCAATTTAATTTCCTTGCCGATAGAGAGTGGAACCAATTCAAAGCTTCTTCAAGTAGTGAGAACCCAAAGAGCCTTGCCCTCAATTGATTTTGAGTCAACCCTTCCACATTGAAAGTTTGACATAGTTGAACGAATGCTCGAACGTGAAGGTTTGGATCCTCTTTACCGGTGAAAGGTGATTCTTGTACTTTGAGGATAGTTGAGACCTTGATTTTGAACGGCCTTTTGACATCTTCAAATTTTGGTAGATCATCTATGTCCGGGATGCATGATTCCCCGGTCGTGCGCTACGGCTGTGATTCTTCCATGGGTAGCGGTTGAGATTGATCTTTCTTTGGACTTGGTGCTGATGTTTCCTTGGAGATTCCGGTGATCCTTCGGCCCCGGCTTTTGGATCTACAAATTCCTTAGCTTATGTTGCACGTCTCCTTTGCCTGTAAAGTTTTTCTAGATCATCAACAAAAGAAAACTAGGGTTTGTTGGAGAGGTAGCCGTCCATCTCCGGTTAGGGTTAGTGATAAAGAAAAATCAAAAAGAAGAACTAGGGTTAGTGAAAAAACTAGATTAAATTGATTTTTGAGCATGATCAAAGTTAGTAGATGCAAAAGAAAAAATAAAAGAAAAACTGAAAATTACTTACAAACGCGATACTAAATCAGATCTTGATTGCTTGTTCCCCGGCAACGGCGCCAGAAAAAGGGGCTTGTTGACGTTTGATTATCGTTGCAAAGTTCGTTTGGACTTGCAAGCAGACAAATCCCTCGTCGTAGTTAAGGAACCCTTCTTCCCTTGAGTGGTGATCCGAAGGTATCGAATCCGTGGAACAATGTGCAACGCAAGATCGATCCAATAAAGCGAGAAAGCACTTTGTTTAAGAGAGGTTTCAAACGCATCTAATCTACTAAAACATGAGAGGTAGCGAGATAAAGCAAGAGGTAACCGATCTAGAGAGTCTAGATCGTGACTTTGTCGTAGTTCCAAGCAAGAGATGAAGAAAACAATAAGAATCTCATAAAAAAGCATATGGCTTCCGGTCTAATCCTCAAAGGCACCTACCGTACACGTGATCGACATCCTGTCACGATGCCCCCGTTCTTGTGTAGGTGAACCTAAGAGCACACTCATGAAGAACATGTTGAAAACACTTGGTAGGTCGGGTATGCACCTCTAGCCACCGCGGCTACAAGAGCACCCTAGGCAATCTATCTTAAGTATAGATCGAGGAAGAAGCAAAACCAAGAGAAGACAAAATCGAAGGGGAAACACTTGATTGCTAGATATCGGATTCAATGAAACTCCATCATAAGTTTATACATGAATAAGATCCAATCGGGATCCTACCTTGATCTTGATTCAAGCCTCCGAAACTCCGACGTGGTCTTCCATACAAGGTTCCCACGCCGGCTAGGTGAACCCTAGACAACTATCACAACCCTCCTCTCCGAGATGGTGTCCCTCAAGCTCCTCTGCTCCTCGGCGGCGGATGACGAATGACTTGATGGTTGGGGCTTCGCACGGGGGCTATAAATAGCCCGAGAGTCGTCTAGGTCAAAGGGGGTGCCGAACTGGGCCCGGAGTAGGCTGGGCCAGCCGGCCTAGGCCGACCGGCCTGGGCCCAATTCGGCCCAGTTCGGCCCTGACTTCCTCCGTGTTGCTTCTCGTGTTTTCTAGAACTTTTGCCGTGTTGCATGCGGCCCCTTGACGTCATTTTCCTTGCGGTTTAGATAAGGGTGCTTGGCGTATGAACTCCCGCATCTTTCGTCTAGGTCCTCAGCACTTCGTAGCTTCACGCTTTGGTCCTTGGTTCATTTGGAGTCATGTTCATCTTGTATCTTGACTTGTCCCGGGCTCCATGATCATCTTGTAAAACCCTCGATGAACTTTACCCGGAAGTCCTCATTTGAGCTCTTGATTCCTGTGTAAACAATAAACTCCAAAAACCATGCACGAGTGCGAACTTGACATATAATGAGGGTTAGGATCATTAGTGTGAACATCAAATTAATGCCAACATAGAAGGTAACAAGTGGCTAGGTTGACAGAAATCGACCGCCAACATACGCAGCCCTGTGCGGACAGGTCGGCGTCACTCCGTGGCGCTGTGCTGCCTACTCCCGTCCTCCTCCCACGGCGAGACCCTCGAACGGGTATGGGAGCACCCTCGAAAGGTGTACGGGCGGCGACCAAGTGAACACGCTGGCCGGCGCTGCTGTACGGATGACATGAGCTGGGTCTTGTCTGCCAACTCCGGCACTGCGCGGCCATCCCCGGCATTGTGCTTACCTGCGACACACTGTGCGGACAGGTCGGCGTCACTCCACGGCCCTATACCACCAACTCTCGTCCTTCCCCCATGATGGAGCCCTCGAACGGGCATGAACACACCCTCGAAGTCACTCTCGGACAAGCACAGGAGCCGCCACGACGCTCGCGGAAGCCGGAGCTCGCCATCAACCCGCGCTAGGCGCAAGGATCCGCAAGGATGATGACCCTTGGCGCCATGCCCGCCAGTACACGGCCACTATACATTTTACTGTGCAGCATGCTTGTAACTGCCCCTCCTTGGCATGTAAAAGGAGGAGGCAGACGCCCAGCTGTGGGCACGTTCCATTCGCACAACTCACATGCTCACTTCGCACTTCACCTCTCCACGATATTGGCACTTCGCCTCAATCATCCTAGCGATCAGGGACTTGGAGGGCTCACCTCCTCTCCCGCCTTGCTTGTAGCCTCCCTCTACGAGCACCCCGGTGCAAGATAATACAGTGCTCACGCACACTCTGCTGGACGTACAGCCCCGTGGCTGGAACCAGGATAAATCTCGTGTCCCTGTGTTAGCATTTGCACCAACCATCGAGAGGCAAATCACAACGCAATTCACTAGTTAGTGTCGGGACTGATCCGGACACCGACAGTTGACGCGCCAGGTAGGGGGCACGCGCTGTGATCATCCACCAACTCTTTCGATGGTGATCCGCACGGAGTCGTTGTCCTCGAGATGCCCCATGGGATCCTCCGACCCATTCTCGACCGGATTCGAGATTCGGTTCGGGAGCCTGGAGTTTCAGGCGATGGGCAACGGCTACCACTTGCGTCTCCTCTCAAGGGACACAGACGTGGAGGTTTCGGTTCCAGCTTCGGTGCCATCTCCACAGTCACCCCGACGCCGGAGGCATTTGGGCCAGCGCTCACGATGAGCGCGCGTGGAGCGACGCAGGGCGGCACACGCCAGCTCCCCCAGCGGGTCGAAGCTGGCGAGCTCTAGCCTGTCATTGCGACGGAAGGAGTTGCACCTCCATCAGCGAACCCAACAGTGCGTCCCGTCAAGGAAGCTGCGGCCGCACTGCCGCGATTTCCCCATGGAATGCGCAACTCATCCATGGCCTACTCCTCGTTGGTCAGCAGGGACCTAGCCGCGTACGAGGATCTCCCGGGTCATCACCTCATATCGATCCGGAACCTCATTGCAACCTCGCCCGACGAGTTGTGCCCCGACTCCGACAGTGAGGAGTACATGCGTGGGCACGGGGGCCCGGAGTGGGACTACTCCGGGCTCCGAGACCCCGAAGCCTACAGGCAGTTTCAGGCTGCGGCAGACTACTGCCTCACCTGCTCTGATGACTCCAGCACGGGGGATTACGACTCCTCGCGCGAGTGCTTCGTCGTCGCTCTCGAAGAGCACGAAGACGGGGGAAATGGAGCGGGTGATGCGGCGGCTTGCAACAACCCGGTGGTGAACCGGTGGGTAGGAACGCCGCTGGACAATGCTGCACTCGCAGCATAGCTGGCCCAAGTCTGAGAGCTGAAGGCAAAGCTCATGGAGGAGCGCCAGCAGGTGCGGCAGCTGCAAGCCACGCTCAAGGGAGCCGGGCCCTCGACACGTGGCGAACACACCAGAGAAGCGGGACGTATCGCCCGTGCCCACATCGAAGCCGATGCCGAAGTGGACGACCCACTGACACTAACAAGAGCCTGCCAGAAGCTTGTCACCGTAGCGACTTTGATCCGGGCCATGCCCGAACCATCGACACCCGAGGGATGCAACCTGCGCCGCGAGGCGCAGGCCCTCAATGAGCAAGCCGCCGTACAGCAGGCCGAGAGCTCTGCGTCCCACATGCGCCACAAGTCCAGCGTGAGAACTGGTGGAGGCGCCCGGGACCAGGAAGCGTCGGTCCACACCCCGCACGACCAGGGCAAGGCACCCACTGTCCACGATCATACCCAGAAGAAGCCTGTGAAAGAGCGGATTCTGGATACGCGCGACAAAGTCGACGATGGCGATGCCCGCAACGTCCTGGACAAGAAGAAGTAGGACGTCATGACGTCACATGGCTACCACCCTCAACGTGGTGGCCGCTACGACAGCCAGGAGGATAGGAGCCCGATGTCGGAGCCCCCAGGAACCCGTGTGTTCAGCCGGGCGATCCGCGCGGCCCCGATCCCCCCACGCTTCCGACAACCCACGACCGTCACCAAGTACTTGGGAGAGACGGACCCCCGGGTGTTGCTCAACGACTACAGCCTGGCTTGCCAGCTGGGTGGCTCCACCGACGACACCATGATCATCCGCAACTTGCCACTTCACCTCGCGGACTCCGCTCGAACATGGCTCAAGCACTTGCCCGCAAACCAGATCCACGACTGGGACGACCTGGTCAAGACCTTCGTGGGGAACTTCCAGGGCACATGCGTGCACCCTAGGAACTCCTGAGACCTACGATGCTGTTGCCAAAAGACCGGTGAGTCCCTGAGGGACTTCATCAGCCGCTTCTCCAAGCGCTGCATCGAGCTCCCGAGCGTTGGCGAGTCCGAGGTCGTTCATGCCTTCCTGGAAGGCACGACCTGCCATGACCTGGTGCGCGAGCTGGGCGAAACCCTCCCGACAGCGCGAACGAGCTGTTCGACATCGCCACCAGCTTCGCCTCTGGAGAAGAGGCAGTTGGTGCGATCTTCGACGACAAGAAGGGCAAGCGAGTGGAGGATGCGCCCGCGGAGGGCAGCAAACCCAAGAACTCTACAAAGAAGCAGAAGCAGGGCAAGAAGGGCAAGAAGGCCCAGGGAAAGAAGGCTCATGAGCAAGTCGACGACTCTGACGAGGTCCACGTGGTTGACCCCGCCCATAATGGGGCTCGAGGCCCCCCTCGAGGGCCAAGCGTGTTTGATGGCATGTTGAAGAAGCCGTGTCCATACCACAAGACCCCGATCGCCCACACCCTCGAGCAATATGACATGCTCAGTAAGTACTACAACCGTTTTGCCACGAAGGGGGACAACGCCAAGAAGGACACCAGTGACGGGGGCAAAGACGGTTTCCCCGAGGTGGAGAACATTTTCTTCATCTTTGGGGGGCCGACGGTGGACATGACGTCCCGGCAGCGTAGGCGTGAACGTCGAGAGGTCTACTCCGTTCACCCGGTTGTGTCGTCCTACCTCGACTGGTCGGAGGAGACCATCTCCTTCTGTCGCGAAGACCACCCAGACCACATCCCGAATCCAGGGCAGTACCCACTTGTTGTCGACCCCATCATCGACAACACACAGTTCTCCAAGATGTTGATGGACGGAGGCAACAACCTTAACATCATGTACTCCTCCACCATGGAACTCATGGGGATTGGCCTGGACAAGCTGCGCCCCAGCAAGTCACCGTTCCACGGCGTCACGCCGGGCAAGCGAGTTCAACCCCTCAGGCAGATCGACCTGCCCGTTTGCTTCGGCACGCCGGGCAACTTCCGCAAGGAGGTACTCACCTTCTAGGTGGTGGGATTTCGGGGAGCATACCACACCATCCTTGGGCGCCCATGCTACGCCAAGTTCATGGCGGTCCCGAACTACACCTACCTCAAGCTGAAGATGCCGGGGCCAAAGGGTGTCATCACGGTGGGGCTGTCGTTCGAGCATGCCTACGAGTGCGATGTCAAGTGCCTGGAGCGCGCCGAGGCACTCGCACACGATGAGGCCCTCGTGGCGGACCTAGAGAAGGTGGCCAACGACATCGCCGACTCCCCCAACAAGCATGTGGGCAGCTTCGTGGCTGCTGAGCACACCAAGGCTATACCCCTCGACCCCAGTGCCCCCGAGGGCAAGGCGTTGAGGATCAGCTCCACCTTCAACCTGAAATAGGAAGTGGTGCTCGTCGACTTTCTCCGCGCCAACGTCGATATCTTCGTGTGGAGTCCCTCGGACATGTCGGGCATTCCGAGGGAGGTCGCCGAGCACTCCCTTGACATCCAGCCTCATTCCAAGCCGGTGAAGCAACATCTGCGACGCTTTGACGAGGAAAAGCGTCGGGCAATCGGAGAGGAGCTGCGGAAGCTCTTAGTGGCCGGATTCATCAAGGAGGTATTCCATCCTGAGTGGCTAGCTAACACTGTATTAGTTAAGAAAAAGAATGGGAAATGGCGGATGTGTGTATATTACACCGGTTTGAATAAAGCATGTCCAAAAGTTCCTTTTCCTTTGTCACGTATCGATCAAATAGTAGATTCTACTGCGGGATGTGAACTTTTATGTTTCCTTGATGCGTATTCTGGTTATCACCAAATCAAGATGAGGGAGTACGACCAGCTCGTGACTTCTTTCATCACGCCGTTTGGTATGTTTTGTTATGTCACGATGCCATTTGGTCTCCGAAACACCGGGGCTACATACCAGCGGTGTATGCTCTATGTCTTCAGGGATCACATCGGGTGGACCGTTGAGGCATACGTCGACGACATTGTTGTAAAATCCAGGAAGGCGGACGACCTGGTGAACGATTTGCACGCTGCGAATGGGGTGAAATAAAACCCCCGAGAAGTGTGTCTTCGGGGTGCCGCACAACATGCTCTTGGGTTTCATTGTTTCCCAGCGAGGCATCGAGCCCAACCCCGAGAAAGTCTCAGCCCTCGAATGGATGGGGCCAATCCGAGACCTAAAGGGGGTACAGAGGGTCTTGGGCTGCCTAGTAGCTCCGAGCTACTTCATCTCACGTCTCGGTGAGAAGGGCCCTTGTACCGACTCCTGAAGAAGCACGAACACTTTTCTTGGACCCCGAGGCCCAGGAAGCTTTCGACAAGCTAAAAGCGACGCTCGCTCACGCTCTGATCTTGACACCACCCCAGAACAGCGAGCCCCTTTATCTCTACGTAGCTGCAACAACCCAAGTGGTTAGTGCGGTCATCGTCGTGGAGAGAACGGAGGAGGGTCACACCTTGCCTGTTCAAAGGCCTGTGTACTACATCAGTGAGGTGTTGTCTGAAACCAAGATGCGATATCCGCAGATCCAGAAGCTGCTCTACGCGGTGGTGCTCGTGCGGCGCAAGCTGCGGCATTACTTCGAGGCTCATCCTGTTATCGTGGTCTCGTCTTTCCCCCTGGGAGAGATAGTTCACAACCAGGACGTCTCGGGTGGAATAGCTAAATGGTCAATAGAGCTCATGGGTGAAACTCTCACCTACGCACCACGAAAGGAAATCAAATCGCAGGTCTTGGCGGATTTCGTCGCTGAGTGGACCGACACCCAGCTGCCCCCGCCCCAGATCCAAGCCGAATGCTGGACCATGTACTTCGATGGGTCGGTGATGAAAACGGGTGCAGGCGCGGGCCTGCTCTTCATCTCACCCCTCGGAGAACATATGCGCTACGTGGTATGCTTGCACTTCCCCGCGTCCAACGACATGGCAGAGTACGAGGCCCTCCTTAGTGCCCCCTGCATCGCCAATGAGCTTGACATCAAGCGCCTCGACATCCGGGGAGATTCTCAGTTGGTCATAGACCAAGTGATGAAGGATGCAAGCTGCCATGACGAGAAGATGGAGGCGTACTGCAACGCGATGCGCAAGCTCGAAGACAAGTTCCTTGGCTTTGAGCTTAACCATATCACGCGCAGATACAACAAAGAGGAGGACGAGCTGGCTAAGATCGCGTCGGGGCGAATCGCCGTTCCCTCGAACGTCTTTGCCCGCGACCTCGCCGCGCCCTCCGTCGATTGCAACAAATCGGCCAAGGCTCCTGGTAAGGCCTCAGGGGCTACCCCCTCGAAAGCCGTAGGCATCGAGCCCATGGATGAGGACCCCTCGAAGGGGGAGCTCGAGGCCTCGGACCACAAGGGGTCTCTGGCAGACGAGGCTGAAGCGATGGAGATCGACGAGGCCCCACCCTCTCGGGATTGGCAGGACCAATACCTCGCTTGAATCGACTGGGGAGAGCTACCCTCAGATCGGACCGAGGCGAGGCGCATCGCCAGAAAGGCCAAGTCCTTCACCGTGGTCGACGGGAAGTTGTACAAGCGCAGCCCCTCGGGGATTTTGCAGTGATGCATCTCCATTCCCGAGGGTTGTGAGCTGATTCAAGATATCCATGCCGGCGAATGCGGTCACCACGCGGCGCCACGCACCCTCATGGGCAAAGCGTTTCGCCAACATTTTTACTGGCCCACGGCGGTTGCCGATGCCAGCGAGGTCATGCGCACCTGCGAAGGGTGCCAGTTCTACGCCCACAAGACTCATCTCTCAGCTCACGCCCTCCAAACCATCCCTATCATGTGGCCCTTTGCTGTATGGGGGTTGGACCTTGTCGGGCCCCTGCGGAAGGCGCCTGGGGGCTTCACCCACTTGTTGGTGGCCATCGACAAGTTCTCAAAATGGATTGAGGTCCGCCCCATCAGCAGCCCCAGATCCGAGCAGGCCGTACTATTCTTCACGGACATCGTCCATAGGTTCGGGGTACCAAACTCAATCATAACCGACAACGGCACCGAGTTCACGGGCAGAAAGTTCTTGGAGTTCTGTGACAGCTACCACATCCACGTGGATTGGTCAGTTGTAGCGCACCCATAGACGAACGACCAAGTAGAGCGTGCCAACGACATGATTCTACAAGGCCTGAAACCAAGAATTTTCAACAAGCTGAACAAGTTTGGTCGGAAATGGATTCAGGAGCTACCCTCGGTTGTCTGGAGCCTCAGAACGACCCCGAGCGAAGCCACGAGCTTCATCCCGTTCTTCCTTGTCTATGGCGCCGAGGCTGTCCTCCCCACGGACTTGGAGTACGGGTCCCCGAGAATCAAGGCCTACCAGGAGGAGCAGAACCAGCAAGCTCGCGAAGACTCGCTGGACTGCGTGGATGAGGCCCGAGACGTGGCGATCCAACACTCAGCAATCCCTCCTACGATATCAAGCAAGGTCCGACGTTGAGACCTCAACAAGGGAGAACTGGTGCTGAGACTTCGGCAAGATAACCGAGGTCGACACAAGCTCACGCCGTCGTGGGAAGGACCGTACATCATCGCCGAAGTACTCAAGCCCGTCACGTACAAGCTCGCGAACGAGAAGGGTGAAATCTTCACCAACGCTTGGAACATTCAGCAGCTATGTCGCTTTTATCCATGAATTTCCAAGTTGTTTTGTACATATCTGATATCTCATCTTCGCAAGTGTAAATAAAGCAAGGTCATGAATAAAAACAGGGAGACTCGGCTTTCGACCAAATCCCCCTCGGGGGCTACAACGGGGGGCGACCCCCCCAATGATCCCTTTTTTGCAAACCTTTTCTTTCAAAAAGAGTTAACGTGTTGTGCCTCGAACGCTTAGGAAGATAGAAGCAGGGCGTGAAATAACTAAGCCTGGGGCCGGCCGAGTCGCGGGACCGCCTACGCCTCCGAGAGGATATGGCATCCCCCTCACTACCCTATGCTTAAGTTGTTCACGTGTGCGACCTTCCCAGCCGAAACTTCTCTGAGATACGAGGAAAACGTAATAGCATACAAAACCAAATTGCGAATAAGTTCATACATTCAAATACCAAGCTGTTTTTCACAAAAGGCACTTGGCCGAAATCCTAAATACAAACTATGGGCTTCCACGCCCAGCTCTTTCAGGGCGCACGAGGGCTCGGGGCGGTAGCGTCTTCGCCTTTGTCCACGTCAAGAAGGAGCTCGTCCTCGAACAGGACGGCGAGCGTCACGGCATCACCAGCGGCGGCGGCATTAGCTTGATCGATGGCAGCGATCGTGCCGTCGTCATCAAGCCCTTGGCGACGATGTAGCCTGCCGTCAGCGCATTGAGGTCGATGAGGTAGTGGGTGGACACCACGCCAGGGTCTTCTGGACACCAAGTCGAAGAGCGCCCTTCAGGCGCACAATAGCGTGGTTGCCCAAAGATCTCAGGCGACTCGCCAGCGTGCTGCCAGACGAACCCTCGACCCCCTCGACCTCCTTGCACACGGCGAGGGCAGCACCCTCCAGGTCCTGGGACTCCTCCTGAGCCTTCGTGTAGGCGACCTGAAGGGCCTCCACCTGTGCCGACGAGTCCGCCAAAGCTCTTTGCAACTCTAAAACACAAAAGCAACGTCAAGACGGACCTTGGCGAACCTGAAATGATCGAAGGTGCCAGGGGCTATGACTTACCCTCGGTCCGCCCCCTTTCCCTCTCGAGCTCCGCCTGTGTAGCACGAACCACCTGCTGCAGCTCTAGAACCGAAGCACCCCTCTCGACGGTGGTCCAGAAGGCCTCGACGGTGCAGCTCTTCCGCACCAGAGCCCCAGTGAGCAGCTCGACGGCCACCCGTCGGATCTGGAGCTGAGTGCCCGTTGCCATGACCTCTGCGTTTGGCTGTTGGAGCGCGGACCTTGCCTCGCCGAGCGTCGTGCGCTCCAGCTAGAGCTGGGTCTGCGCCTCTTCGCGCGCCGCACGCTCCTGCTGAAGCTGGCTCTCGGCCGCCGTTAGTGCCTCACTCTTCTGCTGTGATAGAACCACCCAAAATAATTCCGGATTATCACCTAAGCCGGTCCACTTGGCTCATAAGCGATAACCAAGAGTTATTTTGTCGCCTCTGCCGAGTCATGCCCGATAAATCACTACAACAGGATCGCTGATATGCGCAAAGCCCACACGAAGGCGGGACCAGAGTACAAGTTCAACATTACATAAAAGCTCATAAAGCCATATTATTACAAACCAGGTTTTCATAGATAAAAGTAAAGTGTTTCAGAGTTTAACAGTGGAAATAAAAACTAGCAGAAGATACACATGGGAGGCCATCCATAGAGTATCACTCATCGTCATCCTGCTCCCACTCGAGCTCCCAACCATCTGGAATAGATCCAGGCCAGATGGGATTACCTGAAAACCACAAATTAAGCAAGGATGAGTATGCTAATACTCAGCAAGACTGACCCGACCAAAAAGAAAATTACAACTAGACATGCAAGGCTTTTTGGCTGGTGGGTTTGTTTTGCCAAAAGCGACTAAGAGTTGATCCTTACTTTCAAATTTTAGCTCAAGTTCTAGTATGTTGACCATTCTAGGTAAGCACCTATACTAAATAAGCATGTTTGTGCAAACAACTTTAATCAGGCAACAATATTAATCCAACTATTCCATAAATAAGTATGGGGTAGCCAGTGGTCAAACCGACTCAGATAACGGCGAGTGACCGATGATCGATCGATTTATATCCTTGCAAGGTAAACCCAAGATACACGGAAGAAGGTAGACCTCAAGAAATCAAATAAAAGCGAATGCGGGGTCTACCCCGACCAGGCGGTTCCCGTCATTCCCCATATTAGGGATAGATGCCACAGTCCTAAGTATAAGGTTATTGGAACGCCCTCACACGGCACGTCCAGACTCACACTTGCACTACCGGTAGCGAACCGGGAGACGCATCTCAAGAGTAGTAGCGATAAAGTCCCCGCACTGGTTCATTAGGTACTAGGCTTACCGGTCCCATTCCCGACAAGCACTTGGTACATTCAATAGCTTAGACCAGCACCATGCTACTCGGTCGAGACCGAACCCATTGCTCTTACCACATGAGCGAGTCAATTTATCCAATTTATGATTCTAACATAAGCATCCTATATCTCACGAGCAATGAGTCATTACTCGACTTGTACCGTGTCCTTAAAGCATGGCACTAGTGTCCTAACATACTAGTTATAAAAGCATAGGAACCTAAGGATCATGCATCTAGGTTTCAAAACAACTCTTGAAACTTAAATGCACAAAGTAAAACATAAATACTGAAACGATAAAAGAATGTGAGATTTTATCCAAAAGGGTTATATGTAAACTCGGTGCTTGCCTTCTTCTATGTTAGCAACAGCCTTTGGCTCTTCTGGACTTTGGTCCAGGTCTTGATGAACACCCAAATCGTTCACTGCACCATCTAACGTCCCGTCTCCCTCCAGAGTGAGCCGCGTATAGGTACCGTCTGGTAAATCTACATGTATACATGCATATGCATTATATTATGGTGAGGGTGGGAGAATACCACCAAACCAATTCTTGTTGGTCACATTCATCTTAAGAATTATTAAAACTCACAAAAAATATGAGTGTGGTGTGAGGGTGAACTAAACTTGACTTTGATGGTGATTGTGTGCACATCTAAGCAAATTAACTTACTAAATTTCACCAAACAATATGGGGTGTGTTTAAAATGATTTCAAATAGGAACTGGACATGAAAACCTTAATTAAACTTAAATAATAAATTTAATCCTTTTTATTCAACTCCTAGCTAGCTCTTCATCCAAAATTCTTATTAATTGAAATATAACTTCAACTGGTCTGAAATTTTGCACACAGTAGCAAATGACTAAAACAAGCTTACATACCAAAATTTAGCTTCAGATTATTTATAGATTAATTTATACGAAAAGGACAAGTTTCAGCATAGCTTAACTTCATTAAATCCTACAAAACTATTTACTAATCTTTTTAACTTCAAACTTTTACTACAGGTCAATTATGACACATATAAGCTCCTGACCAACACACACAAGTAGATCTATCATATTCTTCAGGTTATCCATTTAACATCCTACACAAAGTTAAATACAAAACATCATTCAAACAAGTTCCTTAAATCATAATTATTTTTCCAGTGATGCTAAACATCATGAAAAAGACCTAGGATGCATTGGTGCTTACAGAAATTATCTCTTGAGGGGACTATAAAAAGCATCAAGCTTAATCTAACATAAAGCTTACAAAAATTATAACTATAGATCTACACATCAAACATGTGTCAACTTTGGTCACACATCTAAACATGGCATAAAGAATAACAACTCCAAATTTCATCTCCATAGCATGAGTATATTTTGAACTACAACAAAAGTACATCAAACTGAGTTTGAATTTTCATTTCAAATATATATAGAAAAACCCTATACACCCTTTCTAGAAAATGTAGATCTCGTCACATGGAAACCAACACAATTGGATTTATATTTTTCTGATTTTTGTACGATTTTTAATGGATTTTCGAAGTTGCAGCCAAAACCCTAAAGAACCTTATTACAACCAGGACCCTGGATATTGCAGATAGGCCCTCAGAAATTACAACTAGGTCCCTGGTGCCATGGGAGAGTAAAGGAGAAGCTTCCAATGGAGGAGAGAGGAGGGGAAAACTATTGGAGAACCTCACCTAGGTTGGGAAGGACGATTCAGGGAGCCGCAGGTTGGAGTAGAGCGGTGAGGAAGGAGATCGAGCTTCACCTTGTTCACCAGAGTTGGGGAAGAAGAACGCGAAGAACAGCTTGCTGCAGCTCGATCTTTGCGTGGGGGAGGTTGATGTGGAGGAGAGGGAGGGGCTTGTCCCTAGCCCAGGCAAGGTCTGGCTGGCCTCCTCCTTCCTGCTTGGGTGACGACGCAGGGAAGCAGCAGACGAAGCGGCACGAGCTCGGGGAAAAGAACGAGAGTGGGAGGGAGAGAGAACGAGAGGGAGGGGATCACGGAGAAAACGAGCAAGAGGAGGGCGGCGTGCGGAGCGCGAGGGGGGCGACGTGGCCGCCAGGCGCCAGGCCGCGTGTCCAACCAGGGTACACGCAGGCACGGAGCTCTCCAGAGAGTTTTTATCGCTTTAGGAACGAAGTGAATGAACACCCAATTCAAGAATAGGTATAAAAACTACTCTTTTGCAAAAATCAAAACAACCCATTTAGAGATCAATAAAAATCATGAAACTTTTTAAGTAGATTCTATAAATCATAAGTAACCCATTTTGCTTGGATCTGGCATCATAGCTATTGTAGATTTCAAAAGAAAAATCTTCCCGGATGTATACTTTTGAGATTTTGGGTAAACTATTTGGCATCAAGATGATCTCTAAAAATTCAGAAGAAGATACCTAAATTCATGTTGGAAGAAGTACTAATTGATCAAGTTTTGAGATTTTGACCAAGGGTTCTTTTGCAAAGTTGATCAAAACTAAGCTAAGTATGCTTTGGGACTAACTACACTTGATTAACATGACTAGTTAAGGTACTTAGCTTAACTAAACATATGGGATGTTACATCTCCTGGAGAGCGGCGCCTAGCCGTTCAGCCTCCTGGGCCTTCCGTTCGGCCTGGGCCTGCCGGGATTGTGCCTATTCGAGGGTCGCGCGGTCCTGCCGGAGTTGAGCTTGCGCCTCGGCGAGGGCCATGTCCCTCAGCACGAGCTGAGACCGGATGTCACCGAGCGCCGCGCGCTCCTGCTGAAGCTCTTCCTTCGCCATGGTCAGCACCTCCTCCTTCCCGTGAAGCGTAGCACCCAGCTGCTCGACCTCCTTGGCCTTCTGCTCTGCCGCGGCCCGCTAAGTGTTGCGCTCCTGCTCCACGCGGAGCAGGGCGTCCTCACACGTACGAACGTCCGCCTGCAGCGCCTCCACTTGGGATCAGAGCTGGGTCACCTCTGGGCCCATCTCGGCATTTGCCAGCTTGAGCTCATGAAGGTGGGCATACATGTCAGTGATGTAGGAGAGCTTCTCCCCCGCCTGCTCCCGAAGTTGCTACCAAAAGGAGAAAGGGGCCAGATGAAACATACACAAGAACGAAGAAAGAAAACTGGATGACGCCAACGCAAAAAAACTTACCCGGAAAATCTCGAGCGCCCTGCCTGTGTGGAGCTTGTAGGTGTTGTAGAGGGCGCGCTGCAAGGAGACACCGATTTGGTCGGACTCCTGCCACAAGACCTTCTCTACCTCCGCATCCCACACCAGCTTGTCTGGGACCCCGGGCTGATCGAACCCCAGGTCCCACGCGTCGAGGCCTTCGAGGGTCCTGGGCTGGCGCGACGTTGACGCACTGGCCCCCTGCTCCACTCCAGCGCCGGCCACTGGCGCCGGTAGTACCACCTGACCATCAGGCCACACCAGCAACACCCCGGATGTGGGCCCGGATCTTGGCACAGCCACCTCCAACTCCTAACCACCAACAGGGGCCGTATCACCACCAGCAGGGGCCGTATCCCTCGAACGGCCCTCGACCACCATGCCGGCGGCGTGGAGCTCCTACCTCCCCCGCTCGGTCTCTCGCTCCACCGCTGACCGAAGGGTCACCACGACCGCCGCCGCTAATCGCGGCACCCTCGCCGAGCGAGGCCGCGTTGCGCGCAGCACGTCTTGTGCCCCCACCTTGAGCGCCTTGGTGGGCGCAAGCGCGGGGACAACGGGTGTACCAGTCCGGCTGGCAGAAGGAGAAGAAGGAAATCAATAAATTAATCAACAAAATCGAGAATGCGGAGAGCAAGGCATGCCTTACCGCTGGACGGATGCCTGCCACTTGCGTTTCTTCGAGGGATTCGGGGCGGCGCACCCGCCGAACCAAGCGGACCCCTCGACGACACGCCCCCACCAACGGACACCGTGTCTGCCGCGGAGGCAGGCGTGACACGAACCCACACCGGCGAGGGCATGGACTCGACAAGGGCCTCCTTGCCCTTCATCGTCGAGGTCAAGGGCACCTCCTCCTATTCATCCGGCTCCGGCGTGTTCTCCGGGGTCGGCAGAGGGGAGAGACCCTCTTTCTCCCGACGCAGGTATTCCTCGTCGTACGCGTCCCTTCGAGCCTGCCTCCTCCTCCTCGTCTCCTTCTCCATGTCCTTGTTCGCCTTCTGCCGCTGCTGCTGGGCGCGGTTAGCCGCGCGAGAATTGGGCATAGGGGCTCCGACGTGTGGGCCGGCGGCTTAATCCCTGCCATCGTGACAACAATTAGAACAGATGGCCCTTCTCAAGAGATCAAACCAAAGCGGACGAAGCAAGGGACAATTTTTTACCAATCGGAAACAGCCCTCCTCAGGGCGCATCTTGAACAACCACATGTCATCGTCGTCACAGGACACACCTCATCTTCCTGGTCTCCACCGCGCACTTCGCCCTCGCGGCCGCGTATGCCGGGGGGAGCGGCTCCTCCAACATTTGCGAGCCCGCCAGGGCTGCGGGGTCCCCGCCCCCTGTAATCCCGAAGATGGGGAGCGCCCGCTCCATGAGCGGGACCACCCGCCGCTAGTGAAAGTTCATGATGACGGCCGTCGCAGTCAGCCCGGCCTCCGCCAACGTGCGCAGGGCGTCGGTGAAAGGCCACAAGCTTCTCTGCCTCGCTGGGGGGGGACACTCTGTGCACCCACTCATCCGGCCGCTCTGTCAGCACCTTCCCGGTATTGCCGGGAGCCCGGCGCCGTCATTGCGCAGGTAGAACCAACCCTTCTCCAAGTCGGTGTTTTTTGATGTCATGGTGCAGGGCAGGTACAGGTGCTTCCTGCTCTCGCACACCACAAACATGAGACCGCCGACACGAACAGGCCTACGCAACCCCTTCGCCCCACCGGCGACTGTGTGAAGCTCACCCCAGAAGAGATGAACCCATAGGTCCCAGTGTGCCTCGATTCCTAGGAATCCCTCGCAGACGGCAACCAAAGTCGCCGCCTGCGAGATGGCGTTGGGGGCGAAGTTATGGAGCTCCGCCCCATAGTGGTAGCATAGACCCCTCATGAACTTGCTCGCGTGGGCGTTGAATCCCCGCTCGTGCAGGCACACGAAGCTCACGACGTAACCCGCTGGTAGGCTCGGCACCCGATGCGACGCCGGTGGCACGATCTACTCCGGCCTCGCCGAGTCGGTGATCCCTGACAGCTGCCCGCCGGCGACGAGCCCCGGCAGGGAGTTCTCGTCCACGGTCGATGGGCTCCACGCCACAGCATCCCCCATCTCAACCATGGCTGGGGAAGAAGGGAGTGGAGAGCTGAATAGAAGTGGGACGGATGCGCGTGCAGATCTATGACGATGGAGCTCAAGGATGCGGAGGATGGTGAGAGTGGGAACAACGATTGCAAATGGCTAAGGTAAAAAATCCCCTCCCCACACTTCCTATTTTATAGAGTAGGGAGGGAACGGGATAGCCGCGAGCGGGTGGGCAACCGCAGTAAATGCGGCGGGTGCCGCCTGTCACTGACAGCAGGGCCCCACCGCCCCGAAACCAACACGCGCGTGCGCAGCGGCAATTACTACGACGCGGTACTGTCGTACGTCACTTCAGAAACCGCCCACCGCCCACGCCACCTCATCTAAAAAGGCATGCCCACTTCGCCCACTCTGCGCCACGTCAGCCACGACCGCAGACACATGGCCACGATTCGGTCCACGACTGAAGGCCAAACGTCGGGAGTTCCTTCCAAGGTAAGGCAAACCCCTCAAATCCTCTAATCAGGGGCTCGAGGCCTAGCCCCTCGACAGGGTTCGACGGGTGCCCTAGATCGAGGGAGCCAGGAACGGCCAGGACATGCTCACTCGAGCCCACCCTCGAACGCGGAGTTCGAGGGGCGTCCTACGTTTCCCCTCCAAACTATTACTGATCAGTGGCTCGAGGCCTAGCCTACCGAGGGCACGACAGGCGCCACAGATGCACCTCATAGTGAGGCCCTACTGATCAGGGGTTCGAAGCCTGGCCCGACGAGGGTTCAACAGGCGCCACAGATGCGCAAAGTCGGGGACACGCGACGCTCCCTGCAAGGCCCTACTGATCAGGGGTTCAAAGCCTGACCCCCGGAGGGTTCGAACAGGCACTTCAGATCAACATAGTCAGGGACGACCAGGGCGTGCATGATCAAGCCTATCCCCGAACGCGGAGTTCGGGGGCGCCCCACATGTCGTGTTCAAGGCCAGATAAAGGCAGCTAGTCGAGGGATCCCATCGAGGGAGTGCTTTCGCGCCCTCGGTCCCTATAGAATAGGACCGAGCCCTGCCTAGCAAACCTTTGCAAGCGCTCTCATGGATGTGTCTCCAGACCACGAGCCAACCCTTATCGAACGGGGCACGGACGCCCACTTGAACTATCTGTTAACAGCTCACCAAGGCACCCATGACTCGCAGCCCGTTCGAGGGAAGCATGGGTCACCTCACCCCTCCTCCCTGCGGAAGGGCGATGAGGGTCGTAACACGAAGCCGAGGACTTCTCCTGATCGTCCCTGACTGGGCCAGGGCTCGGGGGCTCCTCGCATCACGACCACCCCCTCTGAACATATAACATGATTGTAAGGACCTGTGGAGGGTCAACCCCCCAAATAAATAAGGAAATCCTCTTGAGGATGCTTTGGATAAGTTCGATGCCGCTCCACCCGTGTAGATCGCCGATGCCGGCTGAAATATCGCTGAAGCCGGCCGAAACAAACGCGAAGTGAGCCCGACACTCAACGCTTATAACCCTTGCACGAGTGCACGCACTCCTACAAGGCTTCAGGGGCTACACCCGCGGGTGCGCTAGCGCGTCCCCACGGAAATTCACGTATGTTCATAGGGAAAGTCTCACACAGAGCACCTGAGGACATCACCTCGGGACCAACAACCTTTGCCGGACTGGTTCCCATTCCAGCAAAGGCTCGAGGGCTACTGTCGGGGACGGTCATAAGGGGTCCCCTAATCAAGAGGATAATCACCCTCGCAAAATGCAAATCACCCGCGACCAAGTCGTTGCGGACCAAAAGGGGATAAAACACACGCAAGGCCCATGGCCCGTCATGGCCCAACAGTCGCTCGAGCCTCTCCATCGAGGGTGCTCGCCCGCGTACCCTCTTCCCGCTTCGCTCGAGGGCCACGGCCCTCTCGAGTGGATTTACGCCTCGCCCGAGGGCCACGGCCCCCTCGAGTGAACTTCCGCCTTGCTCAAGGGCCACGGCCCCCTCGAGTGAGTTTCTACCTCACTCGAAGGGTCACGACCCCCTCGAGTGATTTTCCGCCTCGCTCGAGGGCCACGACCCCCTCGAGCGAAGTTCCGCCTCGCTCGAGGGGCTCGGCCCCCCTTGAGCGGATCTCAAACTCCGCCTCGCTCAAGGTCACCCCTCGACCAATGACGCCTTGCCCCTTTGCTCCGCTTGACAAGGGCATTAAATGCCCAGATCTGCTGCGGGACGCCAAGTCAAGGGCGAATCGCTCCCCACGCCGTGCAGCTGACACGACATGGGGCTCTGCACTTCTGACCCCATCACTGTGCGTCCAACTCCGGCACTGTGCGGCCATCCTTGACGCTGTGCAAGTGCTGTGCGACCCTATGCGGACAGGCCGGCGTCACTTCGTGGTGCTGTGCTGCCTACTCCCGTCCTCCTCCCACAGCGAGACCCTCGAACGAGTATGGGAGCACCCTCGAAAGGTGTACGGGCGGCGAACAGGTGAACAGGCTGGCCGGCGCTGCTGTACGGATGACGTGAGCCGGGTCTTGTCCGCCAACTCCGGCACCACGCGGCCATCCCTGGTGCTGTGCAAGCCTGCGACGCACTGTGCGGACAGGTCGGCGTCACTCCACGGCCCTGTACCGCCAACTCTCATCCTTCCCCCCATGACGGAGCCCTCGAACAGGCATGAACAAACCCTCGAAGTCACTCCCGGACAAGCACAGGAGCCGCCGCGACGCTCGCAAAGCCGGAGCTCACCATCAACCCGCGCCAGGCGCAAGGATCCGCAAGGACGACGACCCCTGGTGCCATGCCCGCCAGTACGCAGCCACTATATGTTTTACTGTGCGGCACACCTGTAACTGCCCCTCCTTGGTCTATAAAAGAAGGAGGTAGACGCCCAACCGCGGGCATGTTCCATTCGCACAACTCACACGCTCACTTTGCACCTCACCTCTCCACGATATTGGCACTTCACCTCAATCATCCTAACGATCAGGGACTTGGAGGGCTCGCCTCCTCTCCCGCCTTGCTTGTAGCCCCCCTCTACGAGCACCCTGGTGCAAGATAATACAGTGCTCACGCACACTCTGCTGGACGTACGGCCCTGTGGCCAGAACCAGGATAAATCTCGTGTCCCTGTGTTAGCATTTGCACCAACCATCGAGAGGCAAATCATAGCATAATTCACTAGTTAGTGTCGGGACTGATCCGGACACCGACACCGGTCAAACCGGCGGGGGTGACCGGTCAGACCAGTGTGCCCCAGGGGCATCGGAGGATGCTCAAACCAAGCCATCTGGAGATTGGAAACTGGAAGCTTAATGTGGCAAAAAAATTATGGGAGTGGTCCTAAACCAAAGGTCACTTTCGACATGCTATATGACAAGTATTCCAAGCAAAAGGTTGTTACAAGTGATCGGCCATTAAAAAAAGGATGAGGTCACCTACACGTGCAGGAGGATCGTCTTCGCCTCCAAGAGCTGCTATAAGATACAAGGGTGAATCATCTCAGCGAAGGCAACATTTCACTCCATCTTGGGCGTCGTCAAGTTCAAATCCACCTAGCCCGATTTATGATGACAATGGAGTTATGTGGGTGCCATATAAACAAGCCTTCCATCCTGGATGGGGAGAACCGAGAAGACCAGCTTTGGACAGGATCTCTGGACCCACACAAGATCGTTTGGTGCCTCACCACTCTGGTCAGGGTCACTAGACCTGACCGATCAGGCCGGTTATGGGCACCGATCACCGACCCATCAAAGCAAATCGCGTCTTCTCCTATGAAGCAAGTTTACAAGACAAAGCAGAAAGAGGAGGTGTAGAAAATGGATATTGACCCAGAGAGGACTACAAGTCAAGGCATCATTCAAATTGGGTCGATGGATGTTCCTATTGAGGGTGGTGGCAAAATACCGATTGTTCCAAATAATAAGGTTGTGACACCAACTCTAGGAACATCTACTGCTATTAATGACCATGAGGCCAGTGGAAGTGGTTCCAACTCTAAGTACTTCTTGCCAAGGTGGTATCCTCCCGGTTTGACTCGTACACAAAGGAGGAAGCTTCAACGCCTGAGATTCCGAGAAAACAAGGAGAAGGGGCTCGAAAAATATAGGGATGACACATTCAACTAGTACAGGCCCATGGTACCGCAAGGGAAGGAGTGGAGAGTCAAGACCAACTCCCAGCCAGCACCGGTCGGACCGGTGGAGGAGTCAGTCAGACCGGTCAGACCGGTAGTCGACGATGGTCAGACCGTTCACCCAGAGGTGTTGCTCGGTTTTTCTTCTTCGGCCCCTAGGATTTGTGATGACAAGTTACCATCAGTACCTACATTAGAAGATGATGAGGAGCTTGCTGACTATAGTTGTTCTCCCCAGGGTATGAATCTTGATATTAATGTGGTTCATATGTCCATGGATGGTTACTTGCTCTCGGAGGAGGACGTCACACATCTTGACTTTGGGCCTAAGGAAGCTATTTTCCAGAAGCCTAAATCTACTGAAAATCATCTAAAGGCTTTGTATATGAAAGGTCACATCAATAAGAAGCCTATCTCTCGCATGCTAGTGGATGGAGGAGCGATCGTCAACTTGATGATGTATTCTTTGTTCAAGAAGCTGGGAGGTTCAGATGAGGAGCTGATCAAGACCAACATGACCGTCAGCAATGTAGGAGGAGGCGAGCCTATGGGAGCTAAAGGCATTATCTCTATGGAGCTCACCGTTGGGAGCAAGACGTTGGCTACCGCTTTCTTCGTCACCGAGACCCAAGATGATATATCCAAAACGGCCTTTATATGTCTAGTTTTTTTTGGCTTGTTTGAGTGGATAGTCATGACTTTTGTATTGAAGAATACGGGTGCTACTTATCAAAGGGTTATGAATTTGATTTTTCATGACTTGCTTGGTATCATAGTAGAGGTTTATATTGATGATATTATTGTCAAATGTTGATGGTTCAAAAACACGCCAAGATTCACCGCAAACTTATGGATCATCGTAGTACCTTTTTCCCTCGAGTATGGACCCAAGGTATCGAACTATGGATCATAAGCAAACTACCTAAGGTTTTCCATCTAATCTAATCGATCTATCCTAACATGAAGCATGGATTGCATATAATAAGAGATAAACCTAAAAGATATGCATGAAGTGTATAGGTTGATCACATCCATGAACATCGGTTAGGATAAAGCTCCACCAAAGGGGTAACTAGGCCTATTGTCTTCTAGTTGTAGTTCTAGCTAAACGAGCAAACAAACATGCATCTCATATAAAGCATCTACCTCCGGTCAACCTCCCGAAAACATCCTCCCTTTCAAGGTAATCATCCTATCACGATGCGCCCTTAATTGTGCGAGGAGTCTAAGGGCACGCCCATGAGCGAACGTGTCTATAAATCATGAAGGGTCAACAAACTAAATCTAATCACCATGATTACATAAAGCATGCTATGTAGCCCAATCATGTATTGGACTAAGGAATCATCATATCCATGATAAGGAGAAAGCATAAAGAGAGGCATCAAATTGCTAACAGATTGGATGACAAGATTATCATTGCTCACATGAAAGTATGCATTACGCCATCACCACCGAGGCCATACCTAAGATGATGAACGCGTAGCTCCTGAACTCCACCATGGCACAACCATACAAGGTGGCTTTGGCGGCTAGGGTAAGCCTAGGCCATCTCCTAGACAACTTCAAGGACTTGCGGCAGTCGTCGTCTTCCTCCGGTGCTTGCTTCTAGGTTTCGCCGAGTTCCCGTGGATGGTTATGGCGGCTGTCAGAGGTAGGAACTATTTATTGACTGAGGAGGCGGTAGGTCAAAGGGGAGCGCGAACCGAGACAAAAACAGGCCAGGACGGTCTGCACGGGCCGATCGGCCCAGGGCCTTTTTGGCCCCATTTTTCGCGTGCGAGCTTCTTGCATTTTTCCCTATTTGTACCCTTCTGCATATGGGACCTTGACATCATTTTCTTCACGAAATAGATAAGGGTACTTGTCGTCCAAGCTTCAGCATCTTCTGTCTAAGTCCCCAGAGTTTTACGGCTTCATGCTTCGGTCCTTAGGCCATTTGGAGTCATGTTCACTTCGTGTCTTGACTTGTGTCAGGCTTCATGATCTTCTCATAAAGTGCTCGATGAACTTTGCCCGAAAGTGCTCCTTTAAGCGCTAAAATCCTGCGCAAACGACATACTCTGAAAACCACATGCAAGTGTCAACTTGTTATATCAAGGGGGTTAGTACCATTAGTTTGGATATCAAATCAATGCCTATCTTGACGGTAAACTCATGACTAGGGGTACCAAATTTGACCGTTAACATCAAATCAGCTAGAATAAATTCTCATTTGGCTGATTTAAGACTTGCATTTGAGAGAATGCGTCGATATAAATTAAAGATGAATCGACTCAAGTGTGCTTTTGGTGTATCGACCAGAAAGTTCTTGGGCTTCATTGTACATGAGAATGGTGTGGAGATAGATCCCAAAAAGATTGAGTCCATTCGTAAAGTAAAAGCTCCTACATGCAAAAAGGATTTACAAAAGTTCTTAGGCAAGGTGAATTATTTGAGAAGGTTTATTTGTAACTTGTCTGGGAAAGTGAATGCGTTTACTCCTTTACATCGGTTGAAAGATGATCTTAATTTTACTTGGGGGCAAAGCAACAAGAGGCATTTGATGAAATCAAGTATTATTTGACTTCACCACCCGTTCTTCAAGCACCTAAGAGTGGAGTTCCTTTCAAGTTATATGTAGCAGCTGAGAGGGTTGTTATTGGAGGTGTGTTGACTCAAGAAACTGAAGGCAAATGATATATTGTTGCATATGAGAGTAGGAGTTATTGGACGCCGAAACGAGGTACACTTTTATTGAAAAGTTATGCTTATCTTTATATCATACTTGTACCAAGTTTAGGTATTATTTGCTACCTAATACTTGTATAGTGGCATGTCAAACCGGCATAATTAAATACATGTTGCATAGACCAATTTTAAGTGGTAGAGTCGGCAAGTGGGCTTATGCTTTAGTTGAATATGATTTGTATTGTGAGCCATTAAATTCAATGAAAGGGCAAATTATGGCCGACTTTATTGTTGAACATAGGATAGATGAGCAAATTGATTTAAATGTCGGTTATCTTACTTTTACTCAATGGAAGTTGCATTTTGATGGTTCAGATTGCAAAGACGGTTGTGGTGTTGGTGTTATTATTATCTCGCCAAGTGGGGCTGTTTTTTAAGCTCTTAACCGACTAGATCGTAAATGTACTAACAATCAAACCGAATATGAGGCTCTCTTATTTGGATTGGAGATTTTGCATGACATGGGAGTAAAACATGTGGAAGCTTATGGTGATTCCTTATTGGTGGTACAACAAGTTTCCAAGGTAAGTCAGTGTTTAAATAGCTTTTTAAATGCTTATCTTGACAAATGTTTAGACATCATATCTTGTATGGACAAATTTGTTATTTATCATGTGCCACGAGAGAATCCAAGGGCTAATGCTTTGACTCAACAAGCATCTGGTTATAATGTTCAGAATCGAAACTTTCGAGAACACAAATCAGTGTTTTTGACTGAGTGTTTTGTCATGGAGGCGCCGGTCAAATCGACCCCTCTGACCGGTCTGACCGGTGACACCGGTCTGACCGTTGTGACCGACCGGTCTGACCAGTCCCCTGGTCAAAACCCCCCTTCGGCCATTATTCATTCTAAAGATAATAAGGACGAAGTGGATGATTGGAGAAAGTATCTGATTATTTATTTACACAATCCTAGCAGTTCAGTTGATAGAAAAGTTTGACGTTGGGATCTCAAGTTAGTTTTGGTTGTGCATCGTCAGACGACTGATGATTTACTTCTAAAGTGCTTGGGCCCTGATCAGGCCAGGTTAGCTATGGCAAAGGTTCATGAGGGAATTTGTGGTACTCATCAATCGGCTCCTAAGATGAAATGGCTCCTTAAGTGGGCTTGCTTATTGGTCTACTATGATAGATGATTATTTTGGGTACTACAAAGGATGTGAAGAGTGTCAAAAACATGGAGATGTTCAGTTGGTGCCTGCTGCATTGATGCATCCAATTATCAAGCCTTGGCCTTTTAGAGGATGGGGATTGGATTTTATTGGTAAGGTTCACCCTTTTTCATCAAAGGGGCATTATTTTGTGATTGTGGCTACTAATTATTTCACCAGGTGGACTGAGGCAATTCCTTTGAAGAATATGACTCATAGAGAGGTGATCGAGTTTATTACAGAGCATATTATGCATAGGTTTGGCATTCCACAAACTTTAACTACGGATCAAGGGACTTCATTTATATCAAAAGAGGTGCGTGAGTTTGTCAATTCCTATGGTATTAAGTTACTCAATTTATCTCCATATTATGCTCAAGATAATGGTCAAGCCGAGTCTAGCAACAAGATTTTGGTGAAGCTCATCAAGAAGAAGATAGAAGACAATCCTAGAAGATGGCATGAGGTATTATCTAAAGCTTTATGGGCTCATCGTATTTCTTGACATGGTGCTACTAAAGTTACTCCTTATGAGCTTGTGTATGGTCAAGAGACTGTTTTGCCCGTTGAGGTGAATCTAGGCGCATATAGACTTGCAAAGCCAAATAATCTCAATGTTGAAACATATTCTGCTTTGATGATGGATAACATTGATGAGGTGACCGACAAGCGATTGGAGACTTTGGAGGAAATTGAGAAACACAAAAGGCGAGTTGCTAGAGCATACAACAAAAGGGTAAAAGCCAAATCTTTTCAGGTAGGTGATCTGGTTTGGAATACAATTTTACCTATTGGAACTAAGAGCAACAAGTTTGGCAAATGGTCTCCAAGTTGGGAAGGGCCATGCAAGGTTGTAAAAGTTTGCTCTGGAAATTCTTACATGGTGGAAACTTTGCAAGGCCAACAACTACCAAAGGCACTCAATGGGAGATACTCGAAGAAATTTCATCCAAGTGTTTGGCAAGATGCTTGATAGGATATGGGTGATTTAGATAAGAATCACCCTTAGAACAAAAAAAAAATACCGGTGAAATCTGTCACATCGATCTTAGAATTATTTTTTAGTACACAAGTTATACAAAAAAACAGGGGCATATGTTCGCACCCAAAATTGGCACCAAGCCGATCAGGCTGGGCGCGACCAGTCAGACCGGTTCCCTTAGACAGTCTGACTAGTCGAGTCTTGTAGCCGGTCCGGCAAAGGCCACACTAGTCTAACCGGTGGGCTTGACCGGTCTGACCGGTCCACCCCGAGTCCGAGTATATTTAAGGAGTCCTGGTGTTTTTTGAGTTGTAAAGGACTTCCTTGCGGGGCAAGACCTCCCCACCCTATAAATATAAAGGGCCACGACCGATTGAGGGCTATCACCCAATCGATCATTATTTTTTACAACTTTTATCTCCAAACCTTAGCTTTTCTAACCTTTTGCTTTCTTTGCTCGTCTCTACAGTGTTCAAGGACGTTCTGAGTGGCCTACCAATCTCAGAGCACCACTAGACATGCCATCCCTGACGGGGTCCCTCCCGGGGTGGTGTTTGTAGACTTTCCCAACGTTTCTGCGCACACCGGTTAGACCGGCGTCCCTGACCGGTCAGAGTGGTCAGGACAAGAGCTTCAACGAGTTCAGCGTTTCGACTGCTGCGCGATTTAGCGCGTTCATGTGTTGACCGATAAAAGCGTCAACACTTATTAAATACTCTTTTCGTTTCAAATTATAAAGCATTCCAACTTTTTTTAAGTCAAAGAGTCTAAAGTTTGATCGAATTTTTATAATAAAGTATTAATATTCATATACCAAATAAATAACATTGGTTTCTTCGTTAAATATATTCTCATAATATATCCATTCGTGTCATAAATTTTTGTGATCCTGTCTATAATTTTGGCGAAACGTAAAATTGTTTGACTCTCCAAGAAAGTTGGAATGCCTTATAATTTGGAACGGAGGGAGTACTAACTAATTTCACTATTGTTCAAGTCTTACGGCTGTCGTTAAGGCTTGATGCTATGGTTTTTTCTTTCTTACATTTGTGTGCTAGTAGTCACAACTCACAATATGTGAATCAGTTATGTATTATTGTACATCCTAACAATCATCTGTATTCTCTATTTGACAGTAAGACAATTGAGGGTGGTTATCAAATGTGCTGCTTGTCCTTCTCGACAAATATTATTTTATCAAGTCCATGGTTGAAGATCGCTTTGATTCAAATTTGAAGATGATTGTTTTGATGGAGGCCGCTGATGACGGTGGCGGGGGGGCGATGGGGTGGTTCCATATTTCCATGGACTTGATGTTGGACTTGCGCACTTGATGATGTAAGCGAGGAGAAGCATGGCCAACCACCTACCTAGAAAGGTTGCTAGCGTGTGCATCTTTAAACCCAACAAGCGGTCAACATGTTAAAATTTAGATTCAACAATCCATGAAAGCTAATTCAACACTCTTGATAAATTGGTTCAACATTTGATATGAAAATGTTGAACTAGTTCGGTCAAAATGTTGAACTAATTCATTCAAAATGCTAATTTTTAAAATGATAATAAAATATATTCATATTAGGTCTCATTACGCTGGACTAATTCGGCCTGTACTGTATCGGTCTGGATACAAGCAAATCCTGTACAGCGGAAACCTGAAGCTCACTTGCAAGCTACACTACACACAGGCACGGGCGCACGGCCATACTTTCAAGCAGGGTTAAAAAAACCGGTGGAAACCGACCGGTTACCGTGGTAACCGGTCTAACCGGTCCGGCCTGGTAATAAAAACCGCCCGGTTAGAGGTAAAACCAACACAGTAAAACCGATAACCTCAGTTAACCGTCCGGTTTCTCCAGTCTGGTTTTTTCGAATTTGAAAACCGGACGGTTAGCGATTTATTTAACCCTGCTTTCAAGTAGCAGCTCTCTGTTCCATGCTGCGACCTCAATCTTGGCGGACGTTGCAACACAATGGTCTACTACAACGGGCCTCTGTATGTGATGCCAATTTGAGCACAAATCACATTTTCAGAGCACAACAGGATGTATTGAACACAAGCAGAAAACTGTACATTTCAAGGCACATGTGACATGCCTGAACAAATACCGGTAACATGTAGGTGCATTGCAAAGGTACCTGTAATGGGGTACTCATTCATAAAAAAAGCAAACACCACACAGCTACCTCTTCCTTTTCTACTACTACAAAGCGACTAGTACTGAAGTTAAATACCTTTGACGACAACGGGCCATGCCCTTGTCGCTGCTCATTACGCTCTAGTCAAAAGCATGGGGATTCGCGCAGCAAACCTATCAGCATAAAGGACCACAAATTAACATAGTTTAGTATCATGGGAAAATCTCATTCTAGATAAATATAAATACAACATATGTCTGTTACAGTGGGTACATCACCAAATTATATTAATCATTGCCAATAAGAATTATTTTGGTATGAAGTGAAATTACAGCTACTTCTCTTGATTCTACAGTTATTTTCTCTCAACAGTTGACTTGACCCACGGCACTGATCATCTAATTAAAATTGTGCAAAGCATAAACTCAGTTCGCCAATGCATGAACAACCACAATGAGGTATTGCAATAAACCATCACAAATCATCACATTCCATAAGAACCTAAGAGGTAAGACTAACTGACAAACCCTTCAGTAGTAACAAGTGTGTTAACCAAATAATTAGGACATCAGATCAACCTGTGGTTCTAAAGCATAACTGAAGATGCTCAATGTGATCCACCATCAGACAAAATTCTCATAAATGTGGAGTATACTGTTAGCAAATAATAACTCGTTTAATTTGTTTATGGTTTGCGACACCTGTCAGATATTTCTCTTTCCTTTCTCTTAGCAGTGATTAGCTTCAACTAAAACCGGATCTTTCTATACTAACCTGAGTTCAAAAGAAGGCATTAGGGAGAGTCAACAATTCCATTTATTATCAAATCAGTTTAATCCAACGTTATATCAAACCTACCAAGAAGTTCTAAGGAATATTAAAATTTGAAACATCTAGGATGTGCTAAAGCCTAAAGATACAATAACATAAAAAGGGTGTACCCAGTGCGAAAAAGATGCACTAACATTAAAGAAGCATATGGTCAGCCATATTCATGCACATGACACTACTTGACATTCCTAAGCATTTCACTTAATTACTATAACCAAACCCAAATTTATATGATAAGAAGCACTGTGACAAACAGTGAAATTACCCAAAACATACGAGTGCAACCCTTGTGATGCCAGTGTGATGCAACACATTTTACAACACAAAGTACCAAAATGTGAACATTTGATATACCTTTTACTGTACAACAGTAACTGGCAGATTTGGTCATTATATTCAGCATGGTCAAAGAAAGGGCAGAGTATAACACGAGGAACTAACGGCCTGTTTGGCTCACAGCCAATGCGCACGGCACAGGTTGTGGCGTCAGAAATCGGCGCCACAGCTTGTGGCATGGCGGTTGGTGGGTGGAAGCAAACAGGCCTATTGTCAGCGTAGCACCAGAAATTAACAACAGGGGAAATTAACAACAGGGGATCAAGCAAACAGGCCTACTGCTAATATATCTTTTTTTAGATGATTACAGGCTAGTTTATCAGGGACTGAACAGTTCAAAGCTCAAATGGCTGGTCTACTGAAGGAAAGCTTGAATGTCACTAATTTCCCAATAGAAACTTCAGAATCAAAAGTTTCAAGTACAAATTGTAGATAAAAAGGATAGTGAATGAATTTTACAATCAGACACCTTAAAGGAAAGCGCTCTGTCTATCTGTCATGCATAACAATAATTTCAGTGTGCACTCTTTAATCAATATACTCAGGACAATATTTGACTCGTTACTCTTAGTTTAATCTATTAAACCATGAACACGTAAGGAATAAGTATCTGCAAGTTCTATATTAGTTTGCTTGAAGGTTGTCTTTGCCAACATGAAATGTTTGACTGAAATTAATATCCTCTTTTTTTTGTGAATAATATACTCTCAAATTACTTATCTATACAATAAAGGCGCTTTTAGGCAAAACTGACACCAACGTGGAGAGAATTACATTTGTAGACAACTGAAATAATAAAACATGCACAAAATCCTCAGAAACTACTTAAGTATACATAAAGGCATTTTAGGCTCTACTATCCATATTAACTACTCCCTCCATCCCAATAGGTCATTTTGGTTTTTTTAGATTCATAGATTATTTTTATGCACTTAGATATCGCATGTCTAGAAGTATATTACTGACACCAAGTGGGAGAGAATTACATCGGTTGACAGCAGATTACGACTGAAAAAAGAAACATGAACATGTGACCTAAAGAAAAGAGAGCATAAGGATGCAAATACCTGATCCAAGTCTCGATCACTCTTCCTTTGTATCCTCAGAATCTGAGTAGGGCATCAGAGTGCATGAACCAATGATGTGCCCATTAAGGCACACATAGTACTCAACAGAATCGTCATCTGCATCCAACCTCACGGAGGCACTTTTTCGTATCATATTTGGTTGCATCAAGTGCCATAGCTTTGTTATACAATAAGGACACACCTCATTCGGATGCAATGTTGCCTGCCTCTCAATCAACATCTTCTTCATATTTGACCCAGCAAACGACTTGAAGATACCCCGGAAGAGGCCCAAGTCACCTTCCTCACCCTGGTCAAGATGTTCACAAGAATCTGAGACGTTCCGGCTTCTCGGATTAATACCTTGTTAATTGATTCGTTCCAGAAAAATAGTATAAATTCATTTGTATCAAATCTACGAAATAAATTGTCATCAATTTATTTCACAAGCGTAATATGCTTTGGCCTAAATATCCGAGCCATTCAAAAACCCATGTATCTTAACCCTAACTAGATAACTTAAATACCCCTCTTCTCTTCTCTTTCCTCTCCATCTCTCCACTTCCCTTCTTTTCCTGCCGCCGCCGCAAGACTCTTCTCCCTGCTCTGTTCTTTTTTTTTTCTCCCCACCGAACAGCATCACCCCTTTTTTTTTTCTCCAATCGAGCTAGCAAAGCCGCAGCTGCTCTTCCCCAAATCGAGAGGCAAATCCACCGAAGCCAGCTAGCAGCAGCCACCAGTTCGTTTTCTCACTAATTCTTCCATCGATAGACCTGCAGCAATTTTCCTCCTTTCCCTGATCCTTCTTTTCCACGAAGGAAACCAGAGCAGCAGCACATCTTGCCCAATCGAACTCCATCTCTCCCTGCTGCCTTCCACTCTCAAGCAAGCCGCTTGCTCCTCTCCAAAAATCCGAAGCAAGCAGCTTGGAGTCGCCAAGCATAACAACATGTACAGCCGCATCATCTCTCCCTCTGCTCTTCGCATCACAAGAAGCTAGCAGCAGCACCTAGCACTGTGGTACAGCTCGCATGCCGGCGCCGAGGAGCGAGCTCGCCGTGCCGCTGCTGTGCCACCGACGGACGCTGCGAGCGGGAAGACGCCCATGCCGTCAAGCGGCTGCCTTCTCCTTCCTCGCCCACAACCTGTTCGACAAAATGCCCAAGCTGGCCTGCCCCATCTCTACACAGCTTCGCCGTCCACCAGCCTCGCCGAGGCGTCGATCGAGCCATAGGTGAGATACCCTTCCAACCTGTTGCCTCTCAACTTCGGGAACAGAGCCCGCTTCCACCTTGCTCACAACCTGTTCGATGTTATGCCGGAACCGCGAGCTGCCTATGTTCTGCTTCCCTTCCTCACCACCAAGCTGTACCGCAAGCAGAGGAGGGCACCGCTGCAAGGGTAGGAGGACAACAACCTCGAGCTGAACCGCAAGCAGTTGCCGTCCATCTCACCCTCGACGTGTTCGTCGAAATGTCTGAACCGCAACAGCAAACCCGAATGTGAGTTTCCAGCCCTGCCCTGCTGTCCTCTAGTGTGCCGGCCTTCGTGCCGAGGAGTTGTGCCATGCTGTGACGCTTGCTCCGCGCCGTCGCGCGACCGCCGACGCTTGTGTGCCGACCATCGAGTCGAGCCTTACGCTTGCAGGTGCCACTGCCTTCACCAACACGCGCGCAACCCCGCCTGACCAACACCTCCTTGCTGTCCCACCAACATGTGTCGTCGTCGTGACCGCCGCGCCGCCATGGCCAAGCCGCCGGTGTCCACACGCGCACGCATGTACAGGAAGGCAAAGGCTCCGTTTTTGGGCCCTTTTTCCGCACCACTTCACCACGCCCGTGCACGTCTTTGGCGCACCCACGCGCAAGTGCCAGCACGCTGGCGACCGTCCACACTACCGGCCAGCCGTTTCCACCACGGGGTGACTCTTGGGTTTTTGCTCGAGCACCTCGTGAGCGAACCTGTCTCTAGACCTCTATGCCCATCTGCCGCCTTTCTTTTCCAAGTTGCCGCTGAAATCATCGCCGGCCGAGTGCCATGACTGTGGAGTGCCTCTGCAGCATTCCATTGAGCACTGGCCGTGTACCCAAGGACCAAGCTTGGGAGCCTTTGAACACCACCAAGCCAACCTTGCTGCCACCTCCCTGTTTTGCCATCCCACGCAAAACAGCAAGCTAGTAGCAGCAGCAACAATCTGTTCCACACTGTGAAACTCTAGTCTGTACAAAAGCTAGCAACTCATGAGGCTAATTTATGTTGGTCTTATGGTTTGGATGCACTCTAAAACTCATGTGCGTGCTAGTTGAGAAGGGAAATTCTTTTGCTACAGATCCTTGCACTGTTTTTCTTGGCCTTGTGCTTAACCGACCCTTTCTGACCCATGCTCTATGTATAAAATGCACTTGCAACTTAAGGAAAGAGCACAACCCTGTTGGCTGCCAATAGCATGCCTCGCCATGAACCTGTACCATGTCTCTCCTCAGCTGCTACCCCACCTGCCTGCAACCTCCTCGAGGTTATGCACGAGCATCCTGCAATGGTGGCAATCTTTATCTCTCTGATCTTCGGCCAAGCCACCTCTTTTTCCTCTCGAGTGAGCTACCAACCACCCGTTCTCTCCATCCATGGCATGCCCTTGTGTTGGCTGACGCTGTCGTGTTGCTCACAACCGACGAGCAGCACGTCTTGCCATGGGATGCCACAAGCACCACACCCGCACAAGCTTGCTAGTAGCAAGTAAAATTCCTTGATCTCCTGCAGCTCTGGACGCAGCATGCATACAAGCAGCCTTCAAGTGGATGCCATTGTGGCATTTCAGCAAGCAGTCTGCTTGCCAGCCTGAATTCTTTTCACCTATAGCTGAACCTGCACAAACCATGTATGAGCAGCCATGTCCTATCATGTTTGCTACAGCCGCAATACCATGCTAGATGCTAGCAAGGCTAAGGCATTTCATGAATGGTTTGCATGCCATGGTTAAGATTAACTTTACCTATATCTTCCTGGTTGCTCAGTTCCATCACGTGAGCATGCTAATGCTACAGACCTGTAGTGCTAATTCTTGTTTCTGCCACAAACCATACAAGCAAAAGTCAATGCATGTGTTCCAGTAACATGCTAGCTTGTGGTATATCTGATCCACACCATGAAGCTACAGCTAGTTGCAAATGCTAGCCGCTGCCATCTGTTTTCTTCCAAGCCAGATATGTTTGACAAATTAACCATGATCTTTACTCTTTCTGTCATGTGCCTTGCTCGCTATCGATCAATGAGCCAAGGTTCTAATCTACTAAAGCTGTAGTGCTTCCTGGCGTGTGCTCAGGCCACGGTCATGCATGCCTAGCTGCTGCATGTTCTGAATAAGACCATGTTGGTGCCCAACCAACCTTCGGTATTCTTCTAACTGCTTGTCTGGGCGAGGTACGAGCAAGCTAGCTTTGGTCACTAATCGGTCTTGTGGGTTTGCCTAAGGCCATGGGTTATAAACTCAACCAGCAACGTGCTTGCTTGTGTCCCCTTTCTGGCCCAACCAAGGAGCTACATCCTGTGCCGGGAAATAGCAAGTTTGGTCAGATCCTGTTATGCTTCCAACCTTAGCCCTTTATCTATCTTGTTTGGGTGTTGCTTGCTAGTAGCATCGCTCGTCATTTCTACCGAGCTTTATTCCTTGTGCATGGTGAATGCTCTAAATGTTTCAAGTCCCGACCATACCTTTCGCCGCGGTCGTGCCACGCCTTCGTCGTGCACGACACGTGCGCTAACTAAACCATCCGCCATACCACGGATAAATCCGTCCTCGCCACATCTTTGTTGTGTTCCAGCTTAAGCCAAGTTAGCCAAGTACCCTCACCACATCACATCGCTTCTAGCTGATCCAACCGGTTCAATCCCTCTAATCTGACCAAACGGGCCCATAGTCTTACCGTTGGGACTCACTAACATGTGGGCCGCTAACTATCCAGCCTGGTCCCATCTAACTTACGGGGCTCACAGGATGACTTGTGGGGCCCGGTTGACCTTTCCCTTTGACTTGGTCAACAATGATCGTTGACTAAGTCAATTGAGCTTGCAAACCAACCTGAAACCTAGCTTATGTTCTCTAACTTACTAACTTATGTTCTGCTTGTGCTTTATCAAAATTAAATAAATAAAATATTTCTTTATTTGAAAATCCATAATAAATTGATTCTAGCTTAGAAAAGAGTGGAATCAGTTTCTTTATTCTTCTAAAATGATGAAGCACCCGATAGACTAGCTTTTGGAGTTATTTGGTTCTTTATTGCTTCTCTTTGGAGTTTATTTGCAAATAGATCCTCGTTATTTATTTATATTTGCGAATCTAGGAATCCTGGAGCTGAGGAGACAAGCTAGAAGATCAAGTACGGCTACGGGAACTACGACAACTACTTGCACACAGGTGTTCACGCCCGACCAACTTTGAACTCCTATTAGGCATTGCTAATTAGTTGCTAGCGCTTTACTTTTTGTATGATGATGGATATGTTGAACCTTGCACTGCCTTCTTTATTTACCCTGTCCTTGATTACCCTACCACTACTACTAGGGAAAATTTGGTGTAGGACACTACAAAAATATGACTTTTGGTGTAGGACATTAAAAAAACGTAACTTTGGCACAACACACCAACATTTGGTGGTAATTAGGTCCTGGACACCACATCTATTACTATAATGAATTTTAATCCAATGGCAGCCGAAATGACTGAAATACCCTTACCTCTTCTATCTCCTTTCCTCTCCCTGGACCGAAGCGATCCTCCCGTGCGAGACCCCTCTGTACCGCAACGCGACCTCCATCCTCCTCCCCCACGCGGCCACGTGACGGTCCCTCCCTGGTGACTCGCCGGCGACCTTGCCGGCGGGCGGCGGCTCCCTCCGGCGAGTCCTTCCCGCCCCTCTCAGATTCGTCCGAGGCCACCCGTTCCTCTCGGCGACGCCGGCCAGGCACGGCGGCGGTGGCCATCCATGGTAGTGCAGGGGAGCCCACTCCTTGAGGAGCAGAAGAGATGGAGACTCCACGGTACTTCAACGAGATTTTCCCCGAGGACCACACTGATCTTTCGTGGCTTCCCGACGGGTACGATTTCTGCCTCTTTTCACCTAGGGTTAGGGCTAAGGCTAACTGTAGGTTCGATTTGTGTAAGCAAATTGGATTGTTTGTTCATTCTTGCTTCTCTTTGTGTCCCCAATTTGTGTAGGATGGATCCCAATTCGTCTTACAGGCTTGCTATGCGTGTTGGGGCTTATGTCAAAATTACTGATGATGGTGGGCATGAATATTGCGAGGCATGTAACATTCCTAAGGTTTTAGACAGAGATAGCACAAATTGGAGTGATTTGTTACTTGACATTAGTTCAGAAATAAAGCTAGGCTTTAAGCACAAATTGCGTGTCACTTATTGGGATAATTTGAGTCGTAGGTACGAAGAGATTAGTTCTGACCAAAAGTTGCTTCACGCAATTGATATGTATTGGGAGATAAGGAGGCTCTCAGTGCAAGTGTGTGTAATGAGAAATGATGATTCAGATCTCATGCATGATATTGAGCGGCAAGAGAACATGCCTTGTGTGTTGCAGGGAAGTGTTGATCTTGACCTTGCCTCACCTCCATCTGATGCACAACCTCCACTTGACCTTGCGTCACCCCTTGTAGAACAATTTCAAAGCAACACTGAAGTACCTTGGGTGGATGATGATATAGAATATGTTGGTTTGGATGATGAGGATCCAGTACATGATTCTTCTGATTCTGAACTTGATGATGGTGCAGACTGTGTTGTTTTGGAAGATGAATTATTTGTGGATGATGCAAGGGGTTGTGAGACATTGGTCCATGCAACTGACTTAGAGAACCCAAGAATAGAAGTTGGTGTAACTTTTGGTGATGGTGATAGTTTTAAGAAGGCTATTAGACAATATGCAATAAAAGGTGAATATGAAATTGCAGCTCCCTATTCTGAGTCGACAAGGTATAGAGCCTATTGCAAATCTGCACGGTGCAAGTGGCGGATACATGCTTCACAGCTACAGGATGGTAGGACATGGCAGGTATTTATTCTGATTTTTTTTACCGATTTGTTGTGCTGATTTTTTGACTGATTCTTACTGTACTGTTTTTTTACTAATGCAGATAAAGAAGATGCCATATGAACACACTTGTCCAGGGACAGGAAGAGTTGAGAAGAACTGCATGGCAACAAATCATTGGGTGAATGAGAGGGTTCTTGATTGGCTTGCAAAGGACCATAAAATTGGGGCTACAGCATTGCAGAAAAGGCTAGAGGAGCAGTATCACTTGAAGCTGTCATGTTGGAAAGTGTGGGATGGAAGAGAAAAGGCTTTGGAGCAACTCAGAGGGAAGTGGGATGACAGTTTTCAGCATGCTTTCAGATTCAAAGCTGAGGTAGAGAAGACCAATCCAGGCAGTTTGGTGGACATTGAATATGAGATTCTCGGGAAGAAGAAGAGATTTACCAGAATGTTTGTTGGCCTAAAAGCTTGTGTTGAAGGTTTCCTGAATGGTTGCAGACCTTTTCTTGGTGTGGACTCGACACATTTGACTGGGAAATGGAATGGTCAACTTGCATCAGCTACAGCTATTGATGGGAATAATTGGATGTTTCCAGTGTGTTATGGTGTGTTTGGATCAGAGACAACTGGAAATTGGGAATGATTTTTCAGCAGACTTCATCAAGCTATTGGATCACCTCATGGTTTAGTCATCTCAACAGATGCAGGCAAGGGAATAGATTCTGCTGTTACTAAAGTCTTCAAAAATTGGGTTGAGCATAGAGAGTGCATGAGGCACTTAGTTGCAAACTTCAAAAAGCGATTTCGAGGTGAGGTCTTTGAGAAGCACATGTGGTCAGCATGTAGAGTTTTTCAAAAACATAGGTTTGAAGAGCACTACAATCTAATGTATGAAGCATGCCCTGAAGCCATGAAGTGGATACATAAGACCCATAAGCACCTTTGGACAAGACACTTATTTTCTGAAGCATGCAAGTGTGATTATGTCACAAATAATATAGCTGAAACTTTCAACAGCTGGATCAGGCATGAGAAGTCCCTTCACGTTATTGATCTTATGGACAGGATAAGACAATTAATAATGGACAAAATGCTCTTAAGAAGAAAAATTGCAAGGAAGCTTGAAGACAACATCCTGCCTAATGTCATGAAGGATCTCAATGCAAGGAGCAGGGGTCTAAAATATATGTGGAGGTATTCACACAAAGATGGTGGTACTGAAATGTTAGGTGAAGTCGAAGGTGTTACAAAAGATCTAATTCATTGGAGGCACACTGTTGATCTTCAGGAGAGGACATGCACTTGTAGGCGTTGGCAAGTTACTGGCCTTCCATGTACACATGCCTTGTGTATCATCACATCAATTCGAGGTTACAATATAGAAGACTATGTTCATGAGTACTATTCTGTTGTAAAGTTCAAGAAAGCCTATGAGAAGTCTGTGAAGCCTATGACAAATAGGACACAATGGCCTGAGGTGAATATTGACTTCAAGTTGTGGCCTCCAATTCTGAAAAGGGCTGCTGGTAGGCCAAGGGAGAGAAGGATCAAATCAGTCGCAGAAGGGGGCACTGGAAAAAGATCCATAAGATGCAGAAGGTGCAAGGGGTTTGGGCACATGGCAAAAACATGCAATGAATATGTTTATGAATCTGATGCACCACCACCAGCTCCTCCAAAGTCAAAGAGAAAGAGAGCCAAGAAAGATGTTACAATAGTCCATCTAGTGGTACTACTGTAACACAGGAACAACCATCATTTGATGAACCATTGTAAGCTTTCAACTTAAACTTCAACATATCTTACATAGCATACCACTAACTTGCACATGTACACAACCTACAGTGCTACACCAACAAGAGCTACCACTTCTATTTCTATACCAAGTCCTATAACAAGAAGGTACAAATGCAATTTCTAAAATTTTAAATATTGTAGCTATTGTATAGCTTTTTAAATTTTGTTTTTTTATGTTTAGTATGACAAGGAGATTGTTGCAACATGAACCATCTACCCCAACTGGAGTTATCAATCCTGCGGAAACACCTAGCCCTATGACAAGAAGGTATAACTCCTACAATCTTTATGTTTTGCTGCTTGTTATCCCTCTTCAAATTTGTTAACATGGTTTTATATCCATTTCAGCCGCAAGGGGATGTTGGAATTTGAAGGTTCCATAGAACCTGTTGCATGTGCAGCTTTGTCTCCACTACGTGTGTTGGAGAAAGGAAAAGCAAAGAAACTGAAGGTAGTTAGGTCCAAGAAAACATAGGCTACAACATGTTCACTTAGTGACCTAGTACTGTAAATATTTTGGTGGCATCCAGATAGCCATGTGTGGCTTGAATCTGTGATTCTTTTGCTTAAAAAGCTGAACCATATGACTAGGGTCAGTACTCTTGTGTCCAAATGTGGCTGAACCCAAATGTGGTTGCAATGTGAAATTAACAGCTGTTATGTGTCCTTCTATCTATTTGGAATGATGTTTGAATGAGGAGGGGTATACTTGTCCTATATAAGCTTGTTGATACCTGTTTGTAAGAGGATATATATTATTATATGAGTTATAATGTCCGGGATCTAAATACCACCAAATGTTAGTGTGTTGTGCCAAAGTAATGTTTCTTTAATGTCCTACACCAAAAGTCATGTTTTTTTAGTGTCCTACACCAAATTTTCCCCTACTATATATATGCGTGTACATATGCTGAGCTTCGCGATGCATGTGTTTGGGATATGTGGATAGTTTCTTGGAGTGTGTGGGGAAAAACCGGTAGGAGAAGGTGTTTTTGGGTGACTTGGCGGGGGTGAGCTCAAGACAACCCGATCTGGGATCAGGGGCCGGGGGTTCGTCTTCTCGGGCGATCCCTATTTCGTGCCTATGGCAGGCACAATGTTTTTGGAGCACAGGTGTTGGGGTTTTGTGATTACTTTGGAGGACAGGAGCTCGCCCCAGTTTGAAACCGAGTGGGTCACTTTGTTTTCACGGGACTTTCGTACACACCACCTCGCCGAGAGTGGGGATAGGGCCGGGTCGACCCTGGCAAATGCGATACCATACATGCTAGTAGGATAGAGGGTATCAGTGAAAGGGAAGCGGGTGAGGGCCCCTTCCCTTTGCGACGCTCCCCGTGTGGCCACACGGGGGCATGTTCACAGTTCCGGGGTGGTCTTCTGCGGTGACCGCAGCGAGACCCAGATGCAGGGTGGAATCGTAACTCCTAGGTGTTCGTCCGGTAGGGTGGGTTCAGTCGACTTGCTACCGACTGGGCTCCATCCGGAGTTGGGTACATCGCTTCTATATGCTTGTTCTATTGAGGAACTTTACTTGTTCTTCACCTTCATCATCTTGTTCGTATAAAAAATACATGCTTGTTCTGATGAATAACCTAGTTCATACAAAAACACATGTTTTTTCTGATGAATAACCTACTTGTTGCTTGAAACCAAGATGCTTGTTCTCATAAACAACTTAAAATGTTCTCATGAAGAACTTATCTTGTTCCTACAAAGCTATATGGTTGTCCTGATGAAGAACTTAAATTGGTTTTCATTAGTATTTGTTAGCGACTCAGCATTGGCTAAGAAGTCAGACCATTTGTACCTGACAGTTCGAGATTGGATGTATTTTCGCTACGGTTCATGCACAGCGCCGTGGATGTATTTTTCCTGACGGTTTTCAAAACCGTTCTATATGTGTCACGACATTTTTAAAATTGTGGTGAAGAGTTCCATAGACGGTTTTCTTTTCTTTTTTCTTTTCTTCCTTTTTTCGAATTCCACAGTCGGTTTTTCAGCCACTCGTGCATGACACAAATCCTAACTTCCTTTTTACTTTTCCACAACCTTGTGCGCCCTACTTAACACGCACAGGACCCACGAAGTTGAGTGCCGGTTCCTTTTCTTGTTCGCTCCCTATTCATTCCGCCGGTTCCTCTTCTGCTTTTCTCAGGCTTCTTCCATTTCTTGGTTGTGTGAGGGAAAGGTAAAGTTGTTCATCTACTGCTGCTTCTTCCATTTCTTGGCTCTGCTTATTGTGATTTACACTGTCGCATACATTGCATCTGTTCTACAATTCGTTGGATGGCAACATTGTTGACATTTCTAAACGTGGATCACTTAAAAACAGATTTGGAATCCATCCTTAGCGTCGGCGATAGAAATGCTTGTTGGCATTTCCCAATGTCACAACTAATGGCGCAGTTAGCGTGAACATCGAGATTTGCCATAGGTTAATCTAAACGATCATGAACGAATCTGCAAGCGCACAGATAAACCATTGTAGCATTTCCCTAAGGAAAGAGAGTATTCCAAGGGTGTCGAAACCAAGGAAGGTAATGGCGGATATCTTAGACTTATGCTTTTGTTCTGAATGTAAACCAAGAGATAGATATAGGGAACAACACACTCAAAGGCAGGGGTAAGATAAAAGATAATAGGGGTAGTGTGACACACACACACATCAAATCTACCTCTACTCTAGCACACTACGGCTTAGGGGGAACATACGAGTTAGCTCTAGGTTCTAATGTACTAAACATACAAAGCTAGAAGATACAAGAGATTGGCATGAGTATTGCATAAGGGAAACATGGTTCAGCCCGCGACGATCAACACTTTGCGAAACTAGACTTTAGTCTGCTACAGTAGGTACCCCAACGCGGAGGTTGGCCTAGGATCCAACAGGGCTGTCACCGCCTGAGGACCGACCTCTCATTACGGGGGGTATGCTCATAACTATCGTAGCCAGACAACTCAGGCACCATGCCTACGTTGTTGCTAGACTTCACCCGGCCCGGGCTATTGTGACCCAGGATGAGAGCCACCAGAAGACTGGTCAACTAGACCGAGTACCGTAGCTTGAACACAAACCCCATGCAACACTCTCATGCTATCTAACAAGATCAACTAAGGCTAGACATACGAACAGATATGAACTCTCTTATGTCTGATCAACAAGATCAAAGGGTCGTGTTCGTGAAGAACACGAGCCTCTAACTTATGAACAAACACATAAGGAAGGAATTTATCATCCTCGTGTTCGTGAAGAACACGAGCCTCTAACTTATGAACAAACACATAAGGAAGGAGTTTATCATCCTTCAAGTGGATCAAAAGGTAGTGTTCACGAAGAACACAAGCCTCTAAGTGATGAACAGAGGATGAACTCAAGAACATATCAAGAATATGATCTACCATGACTTTATATGAAATAGCTGAATAATTGAAGTAGATCAAAGTCATACAAAGAAATAAAGATAAAAGAGAACTTATACCTAAACTTCCAAGAGGACTTGGAACCTGAAGAAGAGCTACTCTAGGCTACCCCCTAACCTTGGAAACTAAAAGTGAGAGGAGAATAAGAGAGTGGTGTGAGAGAAATAGGAGCCCATCCCCTTCTATTCATAGGCACGGACAAGGCTTGCTCGGACGCCCAAATGGCCCCTAAACACCCGGGAATGCAGCAAGTGACCAATGAGCAACCAACACGTGGAAGGCCAGGATCAAAGGCCCCTAGGTCGGTTCGGCCGATCCTAGGATCGGCCGGCCCCCTAGGGTCGTCTCCTGGCCTGTGTTTTCTCTGGGTGGCTGCCCTGTGGGCCCTCTGATCCATCCCCGGTGCATGGCTTGATTTGGTATCCGAGGTGGGCCCTTTGATCCATGTGAAGTCCATGTGGCGTCCTCTGATTCGTCGGTGAGTGCCTCCCCTGGATCGATGACGTGGATTGCCATGTTTCCCTTGGTGGCAGCCACCTCCTCAGCTGAGTTGGCATGGTTTCTTCATAGAAGTGGAGTTTCCATCTCTTTTAAGGGTGAATCACCTACATACAAATAATCTCCAAGGACAAGTGGAACTACATTATTCAAATCTAAATGCTAGTAAATAATGCATATACCTCCATTTATGTGAGAATATTGAGGGTTGGAAATGGTGAATTTCCACCGTCAACAAACTCCCCAAGCTAACCTCTTGCTCGTCTCGAAGCAAGACATTAGAGACTTAGGTTGGTTGATCAGGAGTTGCTACAATGTTGTGTTCTCAACTTATGGCAAACATACAACAAAGTACTCTACCAAGAGTTGAATAAGTTGGCAATGTTCTTACCTTTCGCCTGATACGTGGGACATATAGCTTCACCTGTCTTGGGCGGTTGAGAGACAGAATGGTTATATAGCATGCATAATCACTCATACCTTGATCAGTTATCAATTCGGAGGTTTTGCAAATTTTTCAAAAGAAAATCAGAGTCCCTCAAATGATACTCTCGGATCGCTCAAAGGTGTATGGTTCCTCACCAAGACATCAATGTTGCCTTTCTTCACATCCTACTCCTAATAGGCTTTATGTGGAGCTGTAGGTAGGGAAGATGTGGCATACTTGTCTCTCATATTTTGCTAAGTCAAAAACGGATCCTTGAAAGAAACAAACATACATCCTGATCAAGATGTGCATATGTGTGTAATGGGTATGAACATGGCAAGGTGGATACTAGTCCCGGAAATGGGTGCTAGATATTGCTATATTTTATATGAAGGAATGAGGGATTGATGGTAAGGTGGACACTAGCCCCGGCGTAGGTACTAGTTATTACCATCTATATGGTGGAACTCTTTCTCTTGCACATGTCAATCCCTTTTTCTCCTTTGAAATTTTTTCGAGACTTGGGCTAGCTCTCTTTATTTATTTTTGCCATGCTTTTGAGCATGCTTTTCCTTCTTTTTTTTATAGCTAGCCTTTTGTCTCTATTGGAGATATTCGGAGAGGGATGAATGATGCAAAGATACATAGAGTTTTATTTATGGAAGAATGCATAAGCAGTATGGAGTAAATGATGAATGCTTAACTTCCAGTGTAGAAGTTTTAGTATAAACGTGTACGTGATCTTGATCAGGGGAGTATGAGTTCTAACAAGGGTCACAACAATTTGACAAAGCTCAATGAGAGAACAAGCTGCATATGTGGAGGCTAAGAATTAGAATCTACATATGGTCTTGGATGAGAAATTCTCATCATTGAGGAATTCATCATGTTTTGATTTTTTTTTCAAAAAGGAAAACTCCGGATGTCAAGCATCACTAAGCACAAGATCATAGCACCCTATTATACCATATCATGTCTCACAACAACTTAGGCTAGGATCATGCTTTTTGCTACCCACAGTTTTCAAGCTAAAGTTTGAACATACAAGCCAACAAACTCAAAACTTAGGTAGGATACAAATTGTAGGCAAGACATACGAGGAGAATAAACAGAGCAACTATTCATCATTTTAACCATAGAGGCAAAGCATTCTTACTAAGCATATCAAAGCAAACTAAGTAAATGATGATGATGAAAGCAAATAAATATTTTTGGTCTTTTTATTTTGCAGATTTTTTGGATTTTCATTTATAAGGAATTCTGAAAATGAGGGAAGATACAAGTTACCTCAGGATGGGGGTCCTCCCCCAAGCTAGCTTCAGGCTCACTGCGGAGGAGGGTAGAAGAAACCCTGACTCGTGTAGTAGGCCCTCTGCGCCTCCATGTATTGCCGCTGATCTTGCTGCATGGCTGCTATCCTCTCACCAGCCTGACGCTGCAACGCTGAGGTAGACTCGACGTGGGTGTTCAGCGTCTCCTCCAATCCCGTGACCTGGACGGTGAGCTCTCCCATCTGCTGTGCGAGCTGAGCATCGCGCGTAGAGGCTGAAGAGTGTCGTCGGAAGGACGAAGACGGAGGTGGACCACCTGAGCTGGAACTAGCGGGTGTGGCCCACTGAGCTCCGATCGCGCTCGCCCAAGCCGTGCCACTCGCACTCGGCTGGTAGTTGGGCTGGTCCCAACCAGGTGCATAACCAGGGGTAACCCCGGACATGTACCCCGCAGGGGCCCCTCCTGCCACCGGTGGTGTAACAGGTTGTGGCTGAGGTTGTGGTGGTGGTGTCGGTTGTGACTGCTGCTGCTGCTGGTGCATGTGTGCTCTCTTCGCCGCGCTCCTGGTGGACCTGCCTGAAACACTAGCACGACGGCTTTCCTCTTGTGTAACAAGGAGAATGGTGAGTGACTAGTTATACAATCCAAACCTCGGGTTAGGTAACGAGATTTGGTTTGCATAGCCCGGAAAGAAGAAAGTCAAAGAATCATTTGGGTCCCTCTTGAGTATATGCCCCTGGATCAAGTATGCCTCATCAATGAGAACTCGGGGCGTCCCGATGAAGGGTACGGGATTCCAGCTAAGAACCCCGAGTCTGAGAGCAATACGAGTCACCAAAGCTGTACACTCAATAGGACCTATCATCTTGAAATTCGTCATCCACTGCCGAATCATTGCTTTAACGGGAGAGACCTTGATCTGGTTGATAGCGGTGTATAATAGCATCATCTCATCGCTGCGCACGGGCCGAACATCCTCTCGTGGAAAGAGAGTAATGGCGAGCCACTTGTGCCACAGGCAGAGAGTGGGATGCACGATATCGTTGCACCGAGGTACAAACTTGCCACTGTAAAGAAGACCAGAGATATCTGCCCAGAAAGATTCCCGAACATAACCCTCACAAGCTCGCTTCAAAGATACAGCACAACGAGGACTAAAACCAAGAAGACGACTAAGATCCTTCCAAGAAAGATGATAATCGGTCCTGAAAAGACGAAACTCAACGCCATCCGAGGTCTCGGCAAGAGAGCAAAGAAACTGGATGGTGAGGGGCCGAGAGCCAAGCTCTGTAACCGACGCAAACTCCTCCCAACCAAGAGCATGCCAAATGGAAACGAACTCGAGATTCATACCTGTCTTCTCCATGAGAGTCGGGTCGAAGTCCCTGGTGTGGGTGAAGACTCGGTCCTTCAGGAGAGCATAGGCTTGCTCCTCTCGAGCGCCCCGCAAGCTGAGGTAGGGGGTGTCGTCGATGACCTCCTCCGTGGCTTGTGGCTCGGCTTGCTCTTCTTCATAATCCATCGTTGATGGGCTCGGCGTTGGCTCGGCGGGGGTGGATGCACTCGTGCTTGCCCGTGAACGGGAGCGTGAGCGTGTCACCCTCCGGAGAGTGTTCGCCGCCCAATTCATGCTAGCACAACAACAAACGACAAGAGCAACTCGGTGATGGGTTAGTGAAATCGAATGAAGTTCTTACCGAGTTTGCTCCACCAATAGCAATATTTTCAGCAACACACTAAAGAGATCACTTGATGATCCAATCTCGAGCAAGAAATCCAAGAAAACCAAGAGAGCAAGGAGTAGAGAGGGGGTGTGAATGAAATGAGTTGAATGGGTGAAGAACACCCCCTCTCGGGTCCAATTTATGGAGCAAAGGGGCAGCACACCGCGGGGTAGCCGTTGGGCAACGGCTAGGAGCCGTTGGCCAAGGCTGGGCCCACTTGACCGTTGCCAGGGTTCGGCCGAACCCTGGTTCGGCCGGCACAGTTGTGGGCCCGGTGCTGACCCCCTTTGGCAGGTGTCACCAACGGCTACATGAAGATATGCCAAGGTGCACCGGCCAAAGTTTACTCCAGAAATTGCCCAAATGAATTTTCTATGGTTTTCAAACTCAGAAATTATTTTCAGAAATTTTATTTGGAAAAGGGAAAAGGGCTAGATAAATCTAGCATGCAAATGCAGAGTTTTGGAAAATCAAATATGCAATTTTAGAAATAAAATTTTGGAAAGGGAAATATGAGATAAATACTAGCTTTAACCTTTTTGGTAGAAATGACTCATCATTTTTAGTCCGACGAGTTGGACTCTCCTCAGCGATCAATTCCATTCAGCACCCCACTCCTGAGAAGTAGAGGTTGGTGCCATCTCAATCTTCCGCCATTCTTTCCGAATTTTCTTTAACCTCTTTGACGGAGATTTCTTCCTTGGGGGTGAAGGCTCCGTCCTTCCCCCAAGCTGCTCAACACTATCTTGCACCAAATAGCATTGCTCTTCCTTGTCCTGAAACTTGAACTTCAAGTTCCTCTCCCCAATGCGGAAGCGGATGATACCGGAACCCACATTGATTCTAACTCGGACATCACTGAGAAATGGCCGCCTAAAGATGAGTGGCATTCCTCCCTTGTCATCCATGTCAAGGACCACGAAATTCGCGAAGACATAAGAGCTCTTGATCTTAACCAATAAACTCTCAGCAACTCCTTCTGGATATCGGATCGTTGAGTCGGCGAGTTGGATAGTCCGTGCTGTTGGAGAGAGAGCCGGATATCCCAGTTGCTCGAACATGGCCTTGGACATGAGATTAACACTTGCACCAAGGTCACAAAGGGCATGCCTGATCTTCTTGTAATAGATCGTGCAAGTGATAGTCGGGTAGCCTGGATCTTTCTTGTGCACTACTGCTGATTCCTCCTATGGATCAAGAATTTGTTGAATGGGCTTTCCTGCATAGTCAGAAGCATGTGTCCTCCTAGGTGGCTTACCCCACCTAGTTGACACTACACTAACGTTTTCACAAGAGGATACGGGTTGCCCCGGGATCCTCCCGTTATCAGGAGATGGAACCAAAGTAGCCAGCGGAGCCAACTGGGTTTCTAACATTTTGTTGAAACTAAGCTGGCTCTTCTGAGCAGAAGAAAAACTCTCAAGCTTAACGTTGAGGCTTTCCACAGTTTTATCAAGGGCAGCTAGCTTCTTGTTAATACCTTCATTAATCTTAACTTGCCCAAAAACAAGATCTCTCAAGGAAGGTTGGTTAGGATTGTACGAGTTACCTTGGTTACCTCCTTGATAATAAGGGCGTTGTTGATTCCACGATTGGCCTCCTTGCTGAGATGGACGATAACCATTGTTATTGCCATTCATGTACATCACTTCCTCCTGAGTCTCCGGGCAATAGTTGCCTGAGTGCCCAGTGTTGCCGTAGACTTCACAAGTCATGTGAGAGTCCATAGGCAGAGAAGTAGTGGCCATAGCAGCCTTCTAGCTGGTGTAGTCATCCAATCTCTTCATAAGAAGATCCATCTTGGCAGTAATCATGTCTGCTTCCTTGACAGTATGAGTACCCCTCGGTCGTGGTTGGAGTCTTTCATCACTCCACCCTTGGTTGGAGACCATCTTCTCCATGAGTAATTTAGCATTATCAACAGTGAGTGAGAAGAATGCTCCTTGAGCAGCAGCATCAATATGACCTCGGGCTGTCGGAGTCAACCCATTATAGAAACTTTGAAGAATGAGCCAATCTTCCATCCCATGATGAGGACAGGCCAGGACATACTCCTGAAGCCTCTCCCAAGCCTCTGGAATAGTTCACTTGCTGCTTGCTGAAAACCAGAAATCCTTCCACGAAGAGCATTGGTTTTACCCAATGGGAAGAACTTCTTGAGAAATGCCTCTGAACACTTACTCCAAGTGTCAATAGATTCCCGGTTCGCGTAGAACCATTGCTTAGCCTTTCCCAAGAGGGAGAATGGAAATAGCCGTAAACGAACAGCGTCCATATTTGCACTCCTGATGACGAAAGTGCTGCACAGCTCTAGGAATTGCTGCAGATGAGCATTGGCATCCTCATTCGGCTTGCCACAGAATGGGCTAGCCTGTACCATCGTGATTAGACCCGTCTTGATCTCAAAATTTTCAGTTCCCATTGCCACCTCAGGGCCTTGCAGCACCTGGTCAGCGGAAGGAGTTGAGTACTCACGAAGTGTCTTCTGGGCCATAGCGTTGGACGTGGATGGTACAAAAAGAAGCTGGTTCGTCCTCCGGACGAGTATGACGAGATGAGCCGAAATGAATTCGAGCTTTCCTCACAAGTGACTCGGGATCTTCAGTAAAATTCCCCGGTAGGTCGAAACTAGTCATACACTACTTGTCTTCAGCATCCAAAGATAAAAGAAGACAATCAAGGTTAGCCTGCATTGAGAGTTGTCCTAACCTACTCAGAGTTTATAAACAGATGCAAAGCATAGTCAAGATAATCCTGTGCCTTCCCCGGCAACGGCGCCAGAAATGCTTGTTGACATTTCTAAACGTCGATCACTTAAGAACAGATTTGGAAACCATCCTTAGCGTCGGCGATAGAAATTCTTGTTGGCATTTCCAATGTCACAACTAATGGCGCAGTCAGCATGAACATCGAGATTTGCCATAGGTTAATCTAAACGATCATGAACGAATCCACAAGCGTACAGATAAACCATTATAGCATTTCCCCAAGGAAAGAGAGTATTCCAAGGGTATCGAATCCAAGGAAGGCAATGGCGGATATCTTAGACTTATGCTTTTGCTCTGAATGTAAACCAAGAGATATTTATAGAGAACAACACACTCAAAGGCAGGGGTAAGATAAAAGATAATAGGGGTAGTGTGACACACACCTCAAATCTACCTCTACTCTAGCACACTACGGCTTAGGGGGAACATACGAGTTAGCTCTAGGTTCTAATGTACTAAACATACAAAGCTAGAAGATACAAGAGATTGGCATGAGTATTGCATAAGGGAAACATGGTTCAGCACCCAGGTACAAACGGGGAGCTAGCCCGCGACGACCAGCACTCTGCGAAACTAGACTTTAGACTCCTACAGCAGGTACCCCAACGCGGAGGTTGCCCTAGGATCCAACAGGGCTGTCACCACCTGAGGACCGACCTCTCATTACGGGGGGTATGCTCATAACTATCGTAGCCAGACAACCCAGGCACCATGCCTACGTTGCTGCTAGACTTCACCCGGCCCGGGCTATTGTGACCTAGGGTGAGAGCCACCAGAAGACTGGTCAACTAGACCGAGTACCGTAGCTTGAACACAGACCCCATGCACCACTCTCATGCTATCCAACAAGATCAACTAAGGCTAGACATACGAACAGATATGAACTCTCTTATGTCTGATCAACAAGATCAAAGGGTCGTGTTCGTGAAGAACACGAGCCTCTAACTTATGAACAAACACATAAGGAAGGAGTTTATCATCCTTCAAGTGGATCAAAAGGTAGTGTTCACGAAGAACACAAGCCTCTAAATGATGAACAGAGGATGAACTCAAGAACATATCAAGAATATGATCTACCATGACTTTATATGAAATAGCTGAATAACTGAAGTAGATCAAAGTCATACAAAGAAATAAAGATAAAAGAGAACTCATACCTAAACTTCCAAGAGGACTTGGAACCTGAAGAAGAGCTACTCTAGCCTACCCCCTAACCTTGGAAACTAAAAGTGAGAGGAGAATGAGAGAGTGGTGTGTGAGAAATGGGAGCCCCTCCCCTTCTATTCATAGGCACGGACAAGGCTTGCTCGGACGCCCAAATGGCCCCTAAACACCCGGGAATGCAGCAAGTGACCAATGAGCAACCAACACGTGAAAGGCCAGGATCAAAGGCCCCTAGGTCGGTTCAGTCGATCCTAGGATCGGCCGGCCCCCTAGGGTCGCCTCCTGGCCTGTGTTTTCTCTGGGTGGCTGCCCTGTGGGCCCTCTGATCCATCCCCGGTGCATGGCTTGATTTGGTATCCGAGGTGGGCCCTTTGATCCATGTGAAGTCCATGTGGCGTCCTCTGATTCGTCGGTGAGTGCCTCCCCTGGATCGATGACGTGGATTGCCATGTTTCCCTTGGTGGCAGCCACCTCCTCAGCTGAGTTGGCATGGTTTCTTCATAGAAGTGGAGTTTCCATCTCTTTTAAGGGTGAATCACATACATATAAATAATCTCTAAGGACAAGTGGAACTACATTATTCAAACCTAAATGCTAGTAAATAATGCATATGACTCCATTTATGTGAGAATATTGAGGGTTGAAAATGGTGAATTTCCACCGTCAAGAAACATACTTCTCAAACATGTTTGTTTCTCCATTTTGTCATGGTTCCCATCTGTTTAATTAATGTTTTAGAGTCGATTTCTTCCCATGCTACTATGTTTCTAGATTCTTGCTATGTTTCCCAGGGTAGTATGTTTGCCAGGGTCCAATTTTTTACTTTTACATATTGTTGCTGCCCGGCAATAGCATAGAGAGATAGGATAATTTAATGCTAATTACACTGATAGGATAAGGGTAGGTAATCTCTGAAAATGAATTGCGTTGCTTGTATTTTTACTTTTAGAGATTTTTACTTTTAGAGCTTTTTCCCTAAGCAGATGTTAATTGTTTGTTTTCATTTGAGGGGATACTATGATTAAATTTCCCTAAGTCATTGATTTGTGGATGCTTGTTTGACAGGCTTGTCAGTCATGGATTTCTGATTCTGCAAAAATAGTAATATAATTGTCTTGCTTTTACTTTTCGTGTAAGTCTCATGAAACTAACTATACATATGTTCATAAAAGCCTTTTAATTTACTATTACTTCTTCTCTGTCTTTGTGATGGTATATAAATTTGTTCTTTTTAGAATAGGGATTTGGATTGAGGTTTTTAGTTTGTACTTAATATTTGTTCTGATGTTTAACTTTTTTGCACACAAAATTGTTCTCGATAGAACTAGGTACTAATTCTGATTTTTTTCTAGTTCATACTTAAGTATACTGTTATATTTTTGTTTTTGTTTAACTTAGATTTCTGTTTTTGTTTTTATTTAAGGAAATAAGAGAACATGGATGCACCCAATGCAGTTCATGGCTTTCAGCCAGGGCCATATGGTGGTCCTGTTCAGCACATGGCCAACTTGAGGGAGACAGAGGCACATTTGGCTGTTTCAGGACTGGATATCTTGGAATTGGAGTCCCATTTGGCCGTCAGACAAGGTTGATGAGGATAAATGTTGCTGGAGATGGATATGACAGGTTCTGGGTTGCTATGTTTTGTGTTCACTCTATGATCCGTACTCCAAATGGTTTTCGTGTCAGTTCAAACTTCGATGGTTCTCTTTTTGTTGTTTTCGAAAATCCAAGCCATGTCAGGAGCTTCAGGCACGTGTGATTTTCTTCGGCTCTCAGATCGTATCATTCTTTCGCGTCGATATGCTCTATCCTGCTATGAATGACCCAATGTTCACTGGAACCATTATCTACCTCACCTAGAAGCAGCAAGAGTTGTGAAGAATTTGGGGTTTTCTTCAAGACTATATGTGCTGTTGTTGATCAAGAGTACTCCTAATTCTTTCATGAAGACTACAAGCTTTAGTATGCCGTTATGATATGTAGTGTTGTTTCAAGACTATGTCATTTGGTGTTAGCAGCAACTGTTTGTTTTTCAAGACTATGTTTGTGTAATAATTGTGCTAGTGTTTGTGTCATGATCATAGACCAATGCAGACTATGTTTGTGTTTGTAATTTTATTGTAATGTGATCAGTTATCAATATACTGCTTGAGTTGTGAGTTATGCAATGTATCAGTTCAATTTATTTAATTCCTTTTCTCGTTTTCAGATGGCATTCATCTATCATAAGAACAATCAAACTATACTGTTCAAATTTAAGAGCAAGTAATATTAGAACAATTTGGTGGAACACAAGGAACAAAAAAGATTACTTGAACGAACAAAATCATACAATATAAGAACAATATGTCTACTATACTTTCTGAACAAATTTTTTTTAATAAAAATATGTTAAGGAACTACTTTTTTTAAGAATTAATCCTCCTTTATGTACTTATTCCAATTTATAGATACAAATATTGGATGAATAAATGTTTTTGTTCCGTCCCATTAACTACTTGTTTTTTGCACTGTTATGACCTTTGTTATGACCCTTTCCCCTTTGTTATGACCCTTTAGGGTTTATTTTTCCATTCTTGACCCTTTATTATGACCTTTTAGGGTATATGCTTTTTTTCTATTCCTGCCCCTTTGTTCTAGCTCGTTCCTTCTGTCGGCGGGCGCAACCGAGACTATGAAAAGTAGCGAGCAAATCTTCGCTGCAGGAAAGGTAACGGAATTAGAGAGTCTACAAATTCAGTATTCATGCTTCAAATCCCGCGTCTTTCATTTGATTTTGGTTTGTTCTCAGATTCAAGTTCAGTTACCTCTCAGATCTGTTTTTTTGTTGCCAGTGCCGTTTCTTCCGTCTTTGTGGATTAATTTTTCTTTGATTCTTAAGGTATGTCTTCGAAGAAACACCGTATCCTATCAAATCCAGATCTGGATTCATCATCTGTTCTGTCTGTTGCGGACAAATGCAGCGCTCGTGCGTCTTCTTCTGACACGCAGGCAAGTCAGCGCTATATTCTTAATTAATCTAAGTTTCTAGTAGTACATAAAGTATATGTTTGTATGAACATTGGTTCTGTTTCGCTAACCAATGTTAAACTATGTCTCAGAGTTGTAGTAGTAGATAATTTCTGTGATTATCTAGTTGTGCCTATAATGGTAACAGTGGTGTAGTAGTAGAGAATGCAGCAACTCTGCAGCTAAGATATCAGTTGTTACAGCATAGAAATTTTATTCCTCAGTTGCATAACATTTGTTATTTTTCTACAATGTGTGTCATATTTTTTTCATACACTATTGGATGAACCAAATTATTCAGTTTGTTATATATTCCTTTTTTGCTAAGTATAGACATTTTATTGAACACTTGTGTAACATTGCTTATTCACAGGATGTTACTGTTAAGCTTTATATTAGCAAGGAGATGGAAGTTTTATATATCAAGTTTGTTTGTTGTGAATACATTCTACACATTGACAACCAGCCATCGTAAGCTTTTTCTTATTGAGCTTTTGTTACTGTTAATTAGCTTTTGTTGATGTGCCTATAAGTATTAGTTCTTATTAATTTCAACTATATGCGTATAATTTTTCATATTTTTCAGGCCTACATTTGTTGACATTTTTGGACATCAATGCTCTTATCATGACTTCCGTAATTCTTTTAAGCCAAGAGGTTTTGTGATGCCAGGAGTAATGGATGCTTATGTCCTATTTTTCAATGAGAACGAAAAGGATGCTTCAGGGAATTACCATGGAATCAAGAAAGTTGCATTTCCTGAGGATTTCGTTGTACTGTCTTAAACTTGCCATCAATTTTTCAGTGTATATAAGAAATTCTTACTAGTTTATATTATGTGTAGACCAAGATTGATATGAATCCAGAAGAATTTGTTCCAGAAAATATTATAGGTGACCTTTCAGATATGGATAAAAATATGGATATTGCAAATGCTGATCTGGTAAGTTTCAAATTTTTGTGCATAGTTGACATTTGCCTTTCATATAGTCAGTCTTTGTACATTTACAAATAAAATTATTATGCTAATTGCTATTTCAATTGTTTGTGCAGTTGCTTTTCCCAATTGTCATAAATGATCATTGGGTTCTCATATGTATTAATTGTCTTTCAAGTAAAGTTGAATTTCTTGATCCAGCTATTCGAGTGTCCGAAAGTATTTTGCCTTCTAATGCCAGAGATTGGATACTGCGTAATGTGGTAAATTTTATTATTCTGTGAATGACATAGTTCACCAGCTAATTAATGTTGAACTTTTGTATTGCCTCATGACTTCTTATAATCTAATCACATATTTTCATAAAATTGATAGGTTTCTAATTTTCAGAGGGCTTGCAAGCTTGCTAAAATTTTTGATAGAAATATTTCCAGTTACCGATTAGAAATTCCTCATTGCCCAAAGCATTCTTACTCTATGTTTCAAAGGTAGATACCTTTTTTTAAAAAATGTTATCATATAATTATTTTCCAATTGTTTCAAAGAATGTATTATATCTACTGTTTTTTAAGGAATTATTCTGGAGTTTTTGTTATGATGTTTATGTTTCATTGGGATGGTCAATTTCGGAAGCTATTTGACCATGTAAGATAGTTGACTCAATCCCTTAGTTTTAAAACTTGTGAATTATTTGTATAAATATAAGTATATTCTTACATTTGTGTTTTCTTCTTGCAGAAAACTGCATCTCAGTTTAGGAAACTCATTTCTCACTGGATGATGACTTCTGCTCTTAATAATGTTGATGTCATGAAGATTCACACTCATGAAGATGCAGATTCAGTTTATGCTTTCTATTGGTATTAGGAATTATGAGTAGCGTTAAATTATAAGACAATTGTGAATTATGATGTTTCAGTTCTTTACTACTGTGTAAATGCAGCATATACATGTTGTTGTTAAAGTTAATGTAAAGTTTGCAATATTTCCTTTGTGCGAATTTCATTAGCAAACCAGCCCCTTCAGTGTTCTCCTTTTTCCTTTTTAGTATAGTTTTTTCGATATTTTTTTCAGAATGAATTCTACTTTTTTCCCCTTTGGGAACCGTAGGATTAATTTTTGGGCCAGTTTTCATTTTTTTTGTTTAGCCCATGTTTGGTCCATGGAAATAGTTTTAGGCCCATTTGCCTTCAAGCAATTCCAACCGTTGGGCGGATTACTCAGCGTGTATCGGTAGTCAAACTGTCAAGCCTCGACTGCCGCGCCCATTCACTCTTCCTTCTATTTCTACTACCTGCCGTCCATTTCCATCATTGCTTCTTCTTCCATCCCCTTTCTTGTGTCAGTTTTCTTGCGGAGAAGCCGAAGAACTCCATCAAGAGGCGATTAGGTAATTTCATTTAGAATTTTCATTTTCCCCTTTCTCCTGTCCGATTCTGTACCTGTTCATCATTTTCCTAGCGTTTCTCTTCTTCCTTCTATCTGTTCGTCATTTTGCGCTTTCTTTTGTTCGATTCGCTAATCTTTTTTTCTCAATCGTCAGTTCCACTCAAGAAGAGGGTCTGCATCCTATTTCTTGTCCTCGAGGTATGCATCTGGCTCATTTGTTTCTTCTTTTGCGTGCTTTGTTGCAACACAGAGTACTAGTAGTTGTCAGTATTATACAAAAATGGGGTTTTCTAGAAGATAGAACGTCTTGTTCGTTTACAGCCAGTTAGGTTTTCTTCATGGTGAATCAGTATTCACTATCAATCAGCCTCCATGCTTATGACTGTTGTACTGAAAATAGTTTCAATCTTTTGATAATTTCAGTCCTTGGCACGATGGATCCGCTAGCTCACCTCCGTGTAAGTCATTAGTTTCTATGATGGAACATCTCACAATGTTTACTCTTTTTTTCCTCAGTCTCTGTGATGAATCTTAATTCCAGTTTCTTATGAGTGATGATGTTTTAAAGCTATTGTTATATAATTTTTGTCAGGGTTCCGCACCTTTGGACCTGAGCCATTTCCTCCCTACGGTATGTTGTTCCTTATACAATACTAACAAAGTATTATTTTGTTGTGTACAAACTGCTACTACAATATTTATGGTTGAAGTACGTTCTATTTACATTGTGTCTTTTTTAGTGTAAATTGCATATGTTTGACCTGTAAAAACTTGTGATTTTAAGTATCATAAATTTTTCTGTTATTCCACTTACTATGATAGTCAAAAACTAAATACACCTTGTTAATATTTGCATTTGTTTTTCAGAACCGTGCACTATCGTACAGTGCTTTTGCTAGGTTCAACCTTCAAGTGCCACGTGACTGCTTGTGCTATCTTGGCATCAGGGATGGTCCGCGGGACTGCCTAGTGGTAGCGTGGTCAGAGACCAATCTCAACCGCAATCGCTGGATGACAACTGTGCGTGCACTGGAGAGGCTGGTTGGCCATGAAAACCTCAGCTTTTTCAGGTACTTTTTCTTTTGTTTCTCAATTATGATACATGCAATCTGGTACATGCAATTTGTGAATTGAATACTTTTTATAGATGTGAATATTATGAAATATGCTTCCATGCTAGCTATAATTCATGTTCTTTACATGGAATCTTATATACATATGCACCAGCAACAACTGTTTATAGTTTCTATAGAATCTTATAGTTTCTTTAATGTTCAGAATTGCTGTAGATGACCGCCGACATCATGGTTTCATCCTGTGCCCAAATCCAGGAGTTGCCGAGTCTATCCGTGCTCGTTATGTTGAACTTGGGCGTGAGAAGATCTACTTTGATGTTGTGAGGTCTGTTGAGTACCTGCCATACATGGAGGATGTCAATCAGCACTTGATCGCACGCAGGTGGATTTGAAGACCTTAACAAGTTACCGCAAGTTCAATCAGATCTCTACTATGTAGTGTGATCTGGTAGAAATAAATAACTATGTAGTGTGAACTGTTTATGAGCTCTGGACAATATATTTATGAGCTCAATTGGTTGGAGTTATGTGGATGTAAAATATTGCTTGCTTTTGGTTTGTTTAATATGGTACCAACAGTTGTTACATCCATATGTCTTAATATGGTCACATATTCTGAACTCATGTCCATTATTTGGATCTATATATATATAATATTAGTGAAACGTAATGTGTGATGGTTTCCAGTTTTCATATACACTTTCTGATGTACCTTCTGAAACTTAAGGTCTTGAAACTATTCAGTTTCATATCCAACTTTCATATGCATTTTTTGTATTGTAGTTTCTGAAAATTGAGCTGTTGAAACTATTCAGTTTCTGATGGACTTGTTCCAAAACTTGTTTGTCCCTTTATTGTCAATATTTTCATTTTTTATGCCAATATTTAAGTTGTTCATCAGGACAAGCATGTACCTTCGTAGGAACAAGTTAAGTTGTTCATAAGAACAGTTTATGTTGTTCATGAGAACAAGAAAGTTGGTTTGAAGCAAGAAGTAGTTCATCACAACAATCATGTTAATTTCTAGGAACAACTAGGTTATTCATCACAACAAACATGTATGTTTAGACGAACAAGATTCACATTGTTTAAAACAAAGTGAATTTTTCATGGAACAAAATGATCAAGGTGAAGAACAAGTAGATTTGTTCAATAGAACAAGCATGTATGTGTCTACGAACAAGTTAATTTGTTCAATTTGCCATTGTGTTATGTTATTTGCCAATCAAACAATTCTTACAACAATTTGTTTCAAGTCAAGGAACAGAAATCAATAACTGGCCGAACAAAAGGTTACAGCACATGAACAATCAATGTTTTGTACCAACTGAACAAATATTTGGCACAAGGAACAGCAGTGAACGAAGAAATGATTTCAAAGTTTAATTTATTGTAACACCAGTCATGCATATATAAATAGATTAGAATAAATTATTGTAGTACACCACTTTATCATATATATAAATAGATTACAATATGTCAAGCTTGTTCAAATATAGAACTACTTCTGTTCTATTGGCTGTTGCACTTTCCCTTTATTCTTTGGAGTTGCTTTCTTTGTTGGGGCTACTTGTTCTTCATTTTCTTGAGGTTGTGTTGCACTGGTTCCTACTTGCTTCTTCTTTTTAGAACTGTTTTTTCAGATGGCCTCAGTAACCTGTTACCTTTGGAAACACTTGTAGTCTGAATGACTGGTGGATTTTTGTAAGTATTAGTACTTTATACAGATTCAATATTTTCTTTTGCCCTCTTCTCTTCTTCAACTTCTTGCTCAAACTTCTCCAACATTTCCATTAATCTCCTAGATTTTTCTTTATCTTTACTGACATAAGCACATACTTGACTTGTCTTCATCATCATCATAGCATATGTAACTGCAGCTTCATTAGCATCTCTATTACCAGTTTCATGGTATTTTTCAACTTGTTGTTTCATTTGTTTTATGACATTTTCCTTCCACATTTTGGTCCATCTGTTGTTGATATATCTATCTGGAATATTGAATATACCGAGTTGATGAAATAACCTGATCACATGGCAACAAAGTATTCCATCCCTGTCGTACTTACACCATATGCAATCAAATTTGTTTGTCTCCAAATCAACCTCAACTTGGAAGCACTGATGAAAAAATTCTTGTTCCGGATAGTGTATTATTTTCTTCACTACATATACTTTATCCTTCTCAATTTCTTTCACTGTGAATGCATCTGCATAATGCAACTCATTAACGAGCCTCTCATATATGCATCTTGTATAAACTTTTGACGCATGCCTTTCTATAGGATGCTTTGTACTATATTTTGCTTGCAATATAGTTGATTCAAACCTGTCCTTCTTTTCTTTGTCATATTGATCTTCCTGGTATAAGTTATACTGTTCCAAGAATGTCTCAATTGTATCTTTCCTCATAACTTAGTCCTTGAACACAGAATTCACACCTTCACTTCTTGAAGTTGACCAGATAAATGGGCAGAAAACTTTCTTTAGGAAGACTGGTACCCACATTCTTCTTGAATCATACATTGCTTTCAGATATGGATTCTTTGTGACATCAGCATCCTGTTCAAGCATTTCTTTCCATCCAGTTTCAAGCTCTTCTTTCGTCAATGAAGTGTAAATTAGCTTGTTGAGTACCCATTCAAGTCCTACTTTTCTGTTTGCATCAAAAAGAAAATCTTCCTTATCTTTCAATAAATGTGCTAAATTTTTCCTAGCATTGCGCATGATTTGCCAGAAACAAAATCTGTGAACAACACTTGATCCCCACAACTGTGCTATTGCTTTTTTCATTGCAGCGTCTTGATCTGTCATTATAATTACTGGTTTCTTGCCTGCCATCACCTTCACAAATGTCTCAAGCAACCATTTGAAAGTCTTTGCCTTTTGATTTTCTAATAATGCCCATCCAAAAGCAACTGTTTTGCAGTGACCATTTATTCCTACAATTGGAGCAAATGGCATATTATACTTATTTGTGCTGAATGTTGTGTCAAATGATATGAAGTCACCGTACAGGGCATAATCAATCTTTGATTGCATGTCAGTCCAGAACAAGCTTCTCACTGTATTATCATCATCTATTCTCATGATGTACTGGAGTCTTGGTTTTTCAATTTGTAGATTGTCCATGAATTTGACTGCCCTGTCTATATCTATATTTTGCAGTCTCTTCTTCTGATCTGATTGTCTCAAGTTTTTCAAATCGGTCTTAGTGAAGTTCAATGCACTGAAAGTACCATGCATTTTTCTGAAAATTTCCATTATCTTTTGCGGTTTAATTCTATGTTGCTGCAATATCCTCGAGAAGTTCTTCTCATGTTCAATCATGTGACGGTGTTTCAAGAACTTTGTCAATTCTGGATCTGACACAAGCTCATGGTTATGTATGTTATTAACTATAGTGAACTCCCATTTCCCCTAACGTTTACTAACTGTTACTTTCATTTTGCAATTGCATCCTTGAATAGCGTACCTCTTTCTCTTCCTTGTTGGGTTTGTCTTGTCTGACAGTTTCCTGAATTTATTGCACATAAGTGTTATAATTCTGTTCTTGTGATTGCGGCCCTTGATAGCTGCAAATCTAGTAAGTTGCCCATAAGCATTCACAAATCTATGTGCTTCTTCAATTGTGTCAAAAGTCATTCCTACAACTGGAGCATTTGCCTTTTCTACTTCATCTGGATTTGGGAAGAAATAATCATCTTCAGTATCTTCATCTTGTGCTTCTTTGAGTATCTGTATTGTATCAGGTTGTTCTAGCTCTTCTACCTCTGCTCCAGCTTGATCTTCCTGACTGCTATAGAGCTCAATACATTTGTCAATCTTCTTCATTATTTTCTAGAAAGCACAACAAAAAAAAAGTTAGACAGATGCTTTTTCAGTCATAAATAGCATTTTCTTTCAACAAACAATTCTAGAAAAATCTTCAATTGGACAAGATTATCATATACCTCAACTTTAGAATTTAATTCAGTCTCATCTTCAGCAAGACCATTATGACATTCAGCTTCTACATTACCAGCTTCAATGAATTGAGATATTATATCTTCAGTATCAACATATTCTGATATATCCAAACAATCTGTTTCTCTTGACTGCAGAACAATATGAATCTATCATTTCCTCGCTACAAACTGTGCCAAATAAAAATTTAACCTCTGAAATCGAATTATACAAACCAAAGGATTAGTTGCTTCTTCTGTTTCGAGAAGAGTATCGTATTCACTGGTCTTGTCCATTGATACACCAACAGAATCTGCTGTTGTGTCTACACCCGTAGAAGCGACCTCCACTTGCGATGACAAGATTTGCTCAGACGCGGCCGTCTTCTCCATGGACGGCGTGGAGGAGATCTGTGTGATCGCCATCACTACCTCGATCTCCAATCTAATCTGTGCGGGTGGCGGCGACGAGGGAGCGCATCTGCGCGGTCGACGGCGAGCAAAAGCAAAAATAATTCTGTGAAAGGTTATCCGAGCAATACCAATTTGGTATTTCCTTATAGTTATGTTGTCTGTGGGCCCACGGCGTAGTCACAGCTGCAATCGTATCCCCTTACTGTCTTATTTCTTTCTTTCTTTTTTATAAGGCAACCTGTTGTCTTCGAGACGGAGTCGCACTCGTAGTACGGTTCGAAAAAGGAACTGGTTGCGGCGGCCGGTGGCGATTCAACGGCGAGCGGCGGCCGGTCGACATAATCAAAGGTTCTCTCCTTACACTGTTTACGCGAATGATTCAACTACTCGGTCCTTGTTTGTTGTAATGGAATACATATTCGAGCGCATCTGTGTTGCTTCAGATCCAGCGCATCTGTGTTGCTTGAGATGCACCGCATCTTATTTTGTTTCTGCGTTTCGTGAGTGTTAATTTAGTTGTGTTCCATTTATTCTTTCAAAATTGTCAATTATTAATTTTGCCTATGCATTCATCTAATCATGAAATTCATCAGGTTCTCTACATAATTTCTCAGATCTGTACTACAGTAGAAATGGTGGAGAAGAAACATACTAGGAAACGAGTATCTTTCAATGATGATATCTCAAGCAAGCGAACTAAGGTTCCAATATGACTATATATATTGTACTCATGTCCATCTTTTCTATGAAATTTGCTAATTATGTTATGAATCAGGTGTTTGGTAATGATACATCCTGTAATCTGACAATGTTTATTCAAGTGCTAAACAATTTCAACAAAGAACAGAAGATTGTTGTTCAGGAATTGGGTTTCTCTACGCTTCTAGATTTATCTGCAGCAGATATTCAGTCACCATTGCTTCACTGGCTGGTCAATCATTTTGATGTTTGCAGCAGAACTTTAAAACTACCTAATGGATTCTCATTCTCTTTAAATGCCAAATGTGTTTCTAATATTCTTGGAATACCACATGGGGGACTTCCAATACTTAAGAAAGGAACTTTGGAATCCTATAGGTTTATCAAAAGTGAGATTCCGTGGAAGGGGAGGACGCCTACAGTACTTGAACTCTGTGATATGATTGATCCAGATTTAGTAGCATGTGAATTTGCAACAATATTTATGCTTCTGTCCTTATCAGCATTTCTCTGTCCCAACAGTAAAGGCGTATGTAGCACAAAGTACTATCCTGCCTTGCTAAATATTTCAATGATCAAAAATCTGGACTGGTGCTCTTTTGTATTGGAGTGGCTTGTATCTTATATTGCAAAATATCAAAACTGTGAAGACAAATCAATTTCATCGCCAGTTGGTGGCTGTTGCCACATCCTTCTGGTACTTTGAATTAATTTTGTTAATTCTTGTTCATTATTTTTCACATAACATATATCTTAATTAGCTAAACATATTTCCAGATTTCATATCTTGAGTTCTTAACAAGTCCTTCCTTTAATCTGGGGATCAAATGTCCAAGGCTTGAAGTATGGTCACAGACAATAATAAATGCAGTTTCATTACTCGATTCTATTCCAGGTTCAGAAACTGAATTTGGTAACCTGCAAGTATGTAACTCATATCTACTTTATTAATTCTTTATGCTCAAGTGTATGCGATAGTGCTTTATTATGCCTGAACTTGAATAATTATTTTTTACGGAAATTTTATGTCAATTTGTGTTTTCAGATGAAACATCTGTGTTGTACGCCATTCAATGACTGCTTTTCAAATGATAACTCCTGCCAAAATTTGATTGATTCAGTCCAAAATTTCATCAAATTCAATGTACCAACTTCTGCAGAAAAATATGTAAGTACTCTATTATTTAAACATTTGTTTTGAGAATAGTTAATTCCTACATTCTTGGATACACAAAATTTGTTTATACAATTATTCATACACAACATTTGTTTTTACAATTTCTGATCATGCATTTAATTTCTGAACTATGTGACAAATTGAAACAGTCAGTTGATTCCAATGTATTACCTGATGTTTGCACATCCTTGAGGAACATGCTATACTCTTTGTTCACAACAAGCAACACTACAGAGTCTAAAACAACTTATCTGCAAGAAAGTGACTTAGAAGATGACGAAAGCAACACAGTAACTGCAGATACTGAAATGACAAAGTGTTCTATATCAGATGAAGATTCTGAGTACATGTGCAAATACTTCCCTCATTTACGTGTTCCGAACATTACTTCAGCTACTCTCAAATACTCAGATATATTCAATGCTTCCAATCTGAACTTCATAAGTCAGGAGGATGATTTCTCAATTCTGAGCAGTAGTAGTATAGAAGATGATTTCTCGTATGCTGTAGACATAACAAGTGACAAGTGTAATTCTTCTGTTGACATAACAGAAATGATAGATTTGCTATCTCTTGCAGATTGTGAGTTCTCAATATTCACTTCATTCGATATATTCAAGTATTTGTTCTGAATTTTGCATATATTCCTTATATTGAAGTTTTGTTTTCCAAGTTATTCATTTTTATTTGGTAGTTTTTTAATTATTTATTCCTGCAGTATGCTTAAATGTTATTTGTTACTGCTGCATTTCCAAATTATTTGTTATTTGTTTTATTAACTGTTATTTCCAAATTACTGCAATAATATCTGTTCTGACTAGTAGAATATTATCTTACTTCACTAATGTCAACAGATAATACTAGCCCAACAATACCAACTCCTGAGAAAAGTGAAGACACATCATTCTTGGATGGTACAGCTTACTCAATCAGCAACTGCAAAATGTCAGACCTGTTGAAATCTGTGAAAAATCAAGCATTGGCTTTCAATAGTGATGTTGCTGCTGAATACAAATATTCAAACCAAAATAAGTTATATGGATTGTCTCTAAATCAAAGGGTGCAAAGTGTTGGCCCATCACATTCTGCTACTTGCTCTGGTGAACAATCAGATCATCCACAGTTTGACCTATTTGGAGGTGATGAAGAATACGAGGAAGAAGAACGGATCGCACAGGCAGTTGATGATTCTATCCTTCGCAGCATGCAAGGTAAATTCCGGAATGCTGCTGATATGCTTAGTGAGGAGTCCAGAAATTGTTCACACTCAACAGCTAATCAACAGAACAGAGTTAAGTTGATCTTTGCTAATGATAGAGAGATTAAGCTTTTCAAACTGATGACAACTAATATTACAAAAGAACCGAGGTATGGAAAAAAGAGACTTTGTAAATTATGAACTTCTACATAATAGCAATGTTATTTATGTGCAGCATTTGTGTTTGATTAAATATATTTCTCTGTAGGAGCCCGAAAGTATTCCAAAATGGATATCGCTGGGTGGATCAGTACAAGTTGTCCTCGTCAATGATGAGTGGTGGTTGGAAACATTACCACGTGATGGACTGCTTCTCTAAAATGTTGTTGTGTCATCAAAAGTTGATTGCAAGTCTCGAAGGATATATCCATCAGAGCTACTTAGAGCAAAATATTGTGGTTAGTATATTCTGTTTGGTGATTTCGTATTTGTCCTTTATGCAGAACATTATTACGAAGGATTTGTTCTAAACAATGTTAATCTTGTTCGTACAGACATACAAACTTGTCCTGATAAACAAACTAAGTTGTTCTTAGAAACTTGTTAACTTGTTTATTGAAAGATACATGATTGTTGTGATGAACAAACTAATTTGTTCTAATGAACAAGCTAACTTGTTCCTAGACATATGCATGGTTGTTCTGAACAAAAACTTATTTCTTGGTTGAATGAATTGTTCCTAGAAAAATGTTATGAATGAATCATGTATCTAAACTGAGCTAAAATTCTTATGAATGAATTGTTCTAAAAAATGTTAATCTTGTTCGTACAAACATACACACTTGTCCTGGTGAACAAGCTAACTTGTTCCGAGAAACTTGTTTGTTGAAAGATACATGATTGTTCTAATGATCAAACTAACTTGTTCTGATGAACAAGCTAACTTGTTCAGACGAACAAGCTAACTTGTTCCTAGACAAACAAATTTACTTGTTCGTACAAAGATACATGGTTGTTCTATTGAACAACTTTACTTGTTCTTCACATTGAACATTTTGTTCCAATAAATTGCTGTCATGAACAAATTAAGTTGTTCGTACAAACATACATGCTTGTCATGAATAAGTTTACTTTTTGTTCACCTTCATTATTTCTATGCATAAAAATTTTACTTTGTTTGTACAAACTAATATGTTTTCATAATCTACTTGGTGATTTCATTTACTATTTGTTCTATATGCAGAACATTCTTATGAATGAGTCTTTAAACTTTGATCACTACAAGGTCAATTTTCTTGAGACGGTTGGGTTGAATCTGTGTGATGCAGGACTGGTATTTTTTTTCAAAACTTACACCTTTTTAATTGAGTTGTTAATATACTCATCTGGTGATAATTTATTTTTTTCATTACAGATATATATTCTTTGTTTCTATGAGCACCAGTGGGTCCTTATTGTTATCAATTTCCTGCAAAATAGTTTTGACATTCTTGATCCTAATGCCAACATTGAAAGTGCCAAAAATATTGTGCACAGTGTGATTTACAACTTTAGGAAATTCTTTACTATTGGCTTCCCAGAATCTTTGAGTTACAATATTATGAAATTTCAAGTGAGATACATACCAGTCCCAAAATGCATTTTCAGGTTAGAAAAAAAATTCATTGGTGAAATTAGATTCAAGTCATTTTATTTCAACTGATAACACTTTTGCTGTTGTATTATGTCAGATATGATTCAGGAATATTTGTATTACAATTTATGCAGACTTATAATGGTACTTCAACAAAACCATTTTCCAATGTAAGTGTACTCTAACTAATTCAATTGTAAACATTTACTTCTCATGCTGAATGAACTTGTTCCTACAAAGTTGTTAAGTTGTTTCTTCAAAGATACATGATTATTCTGATCAAGAAGCTAACTTGTTCTGATCAAGAAGCTAACTTGTTCTGATCAAGAAGCTAACTTGTTCTGATCAGCAACTTCTTTCTTGACTTGATTAGTTACTTCTTTCAAACATTAAAATCCTGTCATGAACAAATTAACTTTAAAAATTTAATTTCTTCGTACAAACATATATGTAGAAATTATGCTTGTTCGTATAAATATATTACCTTAGTTCCTTGACTTCTACATAATTGCTCTGATGAACAAATTAAGTTGTTCATACAAAGATATATGCTTGTTCTATTGAACAACTGTTCTTGTTCTTCAGCTTTATCAAAGTGTCGCATGAAAAATTCACTTTGTATTAAATAATGTTAACAACGTCTTATAGTATGAATTTTCATTATTTATTTAGAAATACTTCTATTCTATGTAGGAAGATGTTATTGCCCTACGTACAAAATTTTTGTATCAGTTGTGTACAAGCCAATTCAACAAGATACAGTCGGAGTTTATTGAGAAATTTCTCAGAGAAAATGTAAGTTTCTATGAATCTTAAATTAGTGCACATATTTTTACAAGCTGTTTCCATTTGTATAAACATGTACAATAAATACTGACTTTTTTGTCCATATGTATGTAGGAGGATGAAGCCTGAACGATGTCTGAGTGCTTTACAATTATAGAAGAACATATGAGAACATGTTCAAAATTTTTTGTTTATAAATTATTATTTTTTATGTACTGTTATGAACAATTTTTATAAACATATAACAATATCTAAGATTTAAAGTTAAGCAATATTATTTATTTAGCAAAATCTTAACAATACAGTTTATTCTAATTACGTCAATGTCGGTAAGCAGTCGAGTGGAAAGCAGAGACGTTAAATTTTTTTTTGAAGGACGGAAACTTTTATTATTTAGCACCGCAACCAACAAATGAGCCCAGTCGAGTGGAAAGCCCAACAAGCCCAACAACGGACCGCGCTACGCGCGGAATCTAAAGATAGATATCCACCGGCGCGATGGGTTGCAAACCATCGCTCAGCGATGTATAATCGCACCCCCCGCAGGCGGCTCGGGAGGCAAACCCTAGATCCGCCGCCCACCAGCCCCCCCTTCCCTCCTCCACCTCACCGCCACCCGAGGAGTCGCCGCCGGCCAACCGTGTGGGCTCCAAGGAAGGTGGCGGCGGGGCTCTCCCCCTCCCCTCCGGCAAGCTCGCGCGGGCTCGGCGTGCCTTGGCGGCCGGGTGTAACACCCGGTTTATAAAGGCAAACCGAATGTACCCTTTATGCATGCCCAGGATCAAATTCATCCATAAAGTGACATCATCAGTGTAATATCACAACATATATCATTACATCGTTTATATTAAAAAATGACTAGAGGGTCTAAAACAAAAGATTACACATCATTTTTCTATCGCAGCGGGGCAGGCACCATCTTCCACAGGAACGTCAACTGGGGGCATGCCAACCTAGAACTCCAGGTCTTCATGAGGTAGCTCCTTCTTCTGGCTTCCGTCTATCTGAGCAGCAGTGGGGAGAGAACAGCAGGGGTTGAAAGAGAAAACGGTGAGTACACCTGGAGGCGTGTACTCCGCAAGTGGAGGGAAAAGTATGCATAACATGCAGACTTAAAATAAGGAAGGCTTTATTTGGTGGACTGCAAAGCTCAAGTTTTAGTTGGTCAAGTTTTAATTAAGCACCTAGAGATATTAAGTGTATTTAAGGCTTCCCAAACCATTCAAGGCACAGGCACCCACCTGTCCTGATCCTAAGGTTGAAACATCATACCAGCTCCCAAACCACAGTTCCACAACTGTGATCCACCCGAACCACCAACTAACCATGTGAGGGTCCGGACCGCTCTTGACCGTGAGCACAGCTGTTATAACAGTTTTTAACACTCTGCAGAGGTTGTACAACTTTACCCACGAGTCACGTAAACGTTCGAAAGAACGTTAAACCCAACCATGCTGTGCCGGCCAAGCACTTTCACACTTCCTTTGGTGTGATAGCATAGGGACGCTACGAGGCCTTTACATAGGTTCACCAGCGCGTATTAACTGGGTTACAGAGTGTCAGCGACACCCGAGGTTCCTTGCCGGAATCTTGGGAACTATGCCCTCATCCAGCCCAGACAGCTTAACACAGACCGCTGGTTTACCCTACTTACTTGGCCAAGACCATAGCCCATTAGTTCTCGTGGTTGTACTGTAAGTCCTGGGTGGTCGCTCCACAGACCGGTCCTTATCAGATTGACTCAGGCAATACCAACATCAAACATCACAAGCCACCATCCAAACCACTTGCCTGAGTCAGCTAGGGTGTTCATATGTTGCTAACCATAACCCACATTAACAAGTTGCATAATCATTAATCAAGTTAAGATTATAACCCAACCCTGTTGAGCAAGCTAAGCATAAACTACCCATATAGGTAACCACTAAGGGCAAGCAAGGAATATCATGAAAAATCTAGTAAACGGTCCTTAATAGGATTACCCATCAATTTAGACATCTAATGCAAAAAGCATAATTAAAAGCAGTGATTATGATGTATAAAAAGTAAAGGTACAAAATAGCAAGATGTCAAGGACACTTGCCCGTTTCCTGATGTTCCACTGCTCAGAAGCGTTCCTCAGCGTACAACTATCATCTAGAACAAAGCAATGGTACAACTAAGAACAATACACCAAGTAATAAATAATTTTATGAAAGCGTACAACTAGATATCTCGAGCTACAACGGAAACAAGCGCTAGAACCAACTAAAACGAAGCCATGCTAGGATTTTGGAAGAGGGAGTGGTCACAAGATATTATCAAGGGTGTTGATATGCAGTTGTACAACATACCGAGGAGATAACATTGTGGGTGAAGGGGATGGCTAGAACTTGTGGATCGCAGTGACTGCTGAAACATGGATGGCAGTGGCGTGAAAGAAGTATTCTTGTATGCTGGATGTTTCTTTAAAGGCAAAGAGAATTAATTCCAACTGAGTATAGGAGACATGGGAACAAAACATGGCCAAAAGATGCATTGATATAATTCTAGATCAGTATGAGACATGGATACAATTTGAGTGTATGTGCTGATTTTTTTTCTAGGCAGCACAACACTAAGCACGATGAGCACAAAAGGAGAGGTTTGGTTGTATGAATGGATGTGCAAATTAATTTGCAGGGTTGTGCAAGGACTATTGGCATGCTTTGGCTGAAAAGGATCACTGAATATGATCAAGTATGAGGGGAGACGTGCTCGGTATTGCAGTGTGTGTATATCAAGGATGGCGACATGACAGTAGTATGGCGGTCTGTGGTAACTTTATCTTTGCTGCAACAACTTGATGATCACGGTTACTAAGGAATATGAGGGCTGCACACTGGACAAATGGCATGCTATCTGGAGCACTGATTCAGTATGGAATGCAAGATCATGATTAGGGTACAGCTGTTGTACAAACAGCATGAGCTGGTGCATGGCGAGATTTATATCTTTGTACTTGCAAGTCCTTTTGCTTTACCAAATTGCAGAGACATGTGCAGGTATAAGATACATGTTGTGTCCAAAGCTCATGATGTTCAAACAATCGGATCAGTAGCGAATGCGACGCAGGGCAGGATGTCATGGCTGTGTGGACAGCAAGGGCAGCGAGGATGAGAAAATCATTATCTCTAGATCTATAAGTCCGATGTCCTAACCATTATGCAGAGACATGCATAGGTGTAGGAGGCACATGCTGGTCGAAGGATTTTACAAGAAGAGCAAAAGGTCACCGGGAGTGTTGTGGCCAAGAGGTGGTTGTACGGCTGCTCGCGAGGACAGCGACAAGATTAGCTCGGGATAGCATACATGACGAGATCAAAATCTTAGGAACCATGGCACAAATGAAGGATCCATATTGCAGGTACATAGGCACATGGTGTTAGAAGAGTTTGGGGATTCGATGCACAGATAACTGTGGAGCACAATTAGAAAGGAGTGCAAGCAGAGCAATGGGTGACAACAGGACTGCAGGAGCAGCGAGTGTGGAGAATTTATTTTATCTAGTTTTGCAGGTCCTATGGTGGATCCATGTTGTAGGTGTATGTGCAGATATAAGTGGCACGTGGTGGTAAAAGATCTTGACCACCAGGCACTAGGATCAGCGGGGAACGCACTGCCAACAGGGTTTTACTGCAACCTAGACAGCAGGGACAGCCAGCACAAGGACCAGCCCAAAACCTTGTCTCCACATGTTCGATGAGAAAACCACTAAGCAGGGGCGTGTGCAGGTACTACAACCACGTCCTGGTGAAAGGGTTTAACAATCTAAGGATTGTATCACCGAGGAACGCTGTGCCATCTAGTGACAGGAAAAATCTGGCTGCGAGTGCAGCAGCTGGTTTTATGCGAAAATCGACCCGGAAACCATGGGGATTCGATCTATGGTACCTGATTCGTGATATGGACGACCAAAACATAAAGAGGAAGGAGAGGGGGTCTCACGTTGGGTGGTTGAGCGGGCTGAAGATGAGCACGGCGGCGTCGAGTGGCAGCAGCGGCAATCGACGACGGCGATGATGTGGGGCGACCTGCCCACGATTCAGCAGGGGCATGTCTAGGACTTGGCATCACACGATGTTGTGAGGGCATCCTTGAAGACCGGAAACGTCGACGACGACGGGCTATGGAGGGGCAGCCATCGTGGTCTGTTTTCGCGTGGACTGGAAGGGAGGCAAAGGGAGAGGGCATGAAGGGGAGGTGGATGGAGTGCATGGCGAAGGGGGAAAAGGGATTCCTTGCACTGAGAGCAATCCGTTTTGGTAGAGAAGAATGAGAGGGATGCGAGAGTTGAAGGGGGGCAGCCATGGACAGAAGGGGGGTGCACGGCCATGGGGGGTTTCTGTTTCCTCGTGATCTGAATTGGGAGGGGCGAGAGGGATGAGGGGTGGTGGGACCTGGAAGGGGCGTGAGAAGGGGAGGAGATTGTGATTGCCATACTTGGTGGTGTCTAGGTTCACTTGGTCAAGGAGGGGTGCGGCATGAGGGGGAGAGGGCGACGTGGTTGCTGCTGCATGGAAGGGAGAGGGAGGGTGTCGTGAGGGGGAAGGAGGGGTCTCGTGGGGGAGAGGGGGGAGGGGAGGGTCGGCCAGGGAGGGGGAGGATGGATGGGTTGGCTGGACCTTGGCCCAAAGTGAGGGGAAAAGTCCACACGATTGGGCTTTGGTCCGAGGTTGAGAGAGGAGTGCTTATCGACATGGACTTGGGTCGAGTTGGGTTTGATTCAGATGGACGAAGCAAGGGAGGGTGAGAAGGACTTGATTCAGATATTACATGTTGATTATCGGGTAGGCAACATAGAAAGATGAGAGAAACTTGACGCGGATACAAATTGTGATTAAGCTTGAAACGAGCCACGGAAGGGATAGATGGGAGAAAGGGGAAGTGGTTTGTCTAGGATTAGATGGAGTTTTCAAGGGACGAGGATAGAAAGGTTAACTCGAGAGAAAAGATGGAGTGTGACAACCATGGTTGATCGAAGTGTTTGGATAGGGTTCAATTTAGGGTTTAAGATTGTTTCGAGATCGAATCGGAACCTAGGCGTGTTTGAAAACACTTTTAAAACTATTTTAGCACTCAAAACACTATGCAGCCAGCATGAATGCAACAAACAAATTTATAACCTATGGTTGTTTAATTTGTGTATAGAAACTAATTTGTTTTCAAAAGGTTGCACACACACACTTCCTAACTTAATTCTAACAAGTTTTATTAAAAAGTTTTAAAATCCTAGCAAAATTCGAACTAGGGTGTTACTACTACCCCACTTAACAGGAATCTCGTCCCGAGATTCTGCAAAAGGTTAGCAAGAGAGAGACGGTTAGCAGTAGGAGAGGCAAGGTTGCTTACATCATCTCGTCTTGCATTGCTCTTCACACCTTCATGTCACTCATTGGGGATGCTTCAACTTCGGTTAACGGTCCATCATAGAGATCTTTTGTGAGTCCTTTATGATGATTTTTTTGAGCAATGATCACCATGAAACTTCTCCTTATTGTCCTCTTGTTTCTACCATCATTACCACCGTCAGGGTATCTTCTGATCAATGGTCCATATAGAATCTCTTAATGGCAAAAGTTTGCTGAAGTGTCTCAATCTCTAGTTTGCTTGGTGGAGATTTCTTCCTTATCTATCCTCTTAGGCTTTACTGACTTGTTTGGCGGAAATTCTTCCTTCTTGTTGACTTTGTACATCATGGAGAGAAGCATGATTAAGCTACCCCTCTTAACAAGACTCTACTTGATTCCACGTCGACTAGGATAGAGTTGGAATAATAGCTGAGGAGGGAGAACTCAAGGTTATAGAGGAAGTGGAAGAACTGAAACCCAACCTATGATCTATACATATATAACTAACTGATGTCATTACAGACAAAGGTCCAACAACACATCAACACTCAACACAAAGAACCAAATCAAGCAGTGCACAATAACAAGCAAGCAAGAATAGGCTAGAACACCCTAACATGCCACACATCCTTATTATAGCACACTAGAAATTAATATTTAACATCGATGTCTATCGACAAAAGAAACTTAGGTAGCTTCTTATAACTCGTAAGACTAAAACTACCGAGGGCTTTAAGTTAATAGTCTTGAGGTCTTCAACGCGACACTTCTAGCTTGATGGAGACTCTTCATCTTCGATCTTGAAATTCTTCGAGCGACGGCCTTTTGAAGCATGGTCTTCTTGAGCACCTTCAAAAACTTCTTTTCTTAGTTACAGGGGAAGTTAGTGACTAAAGATTATACAAGGAAGAGGGAGATACAACTTGTTTTCATAACAGAAGAGATTAGGAGGGATCAGAGTGTAAATCAAGAGATAGAAAGTCAAAGAGGTGAAATTTTTCAAAATAGGATGAAGATATAACCTTAACGTCGACCATTTCTATCTAGGTTTGCGTCCTACAGTCGATATAGCTCTGATACCACTTCTGTAACACCTGGTTTATAAAGGCAAACCGAATGTACCCTTTATGCATGCCCAGGATCAAATGCATGCATAAAGGGTACATTCGGTTTGCCTTTATAAACCGGGTGTTACACCGGACGGCGCCGCTGGCTAGGTGTGACGGCGGCGGCCGGGGCTCGGCGCGTCGGCGTCGGGCTTGGGACGCATGTTGGTCCGGGGTGAGTGGTTTGGCTGCGGCGGCTTCGGCGCTCTTCACCAGGCTGGACGGTGACGGCGGCGACCTAGCCCCTCCGGGCTGGATGACGACGGCGGCGGCCTGGCCTTTCGGGCCGGACGGCGGCGGCGGTCTGGCCCTGCTGGCTGGGTTTGTGGTGGTGGCGGCTCCCTCGGATCTGGGTGGTGGAGGTGGCTCGCCGGCTGGCCCCTCCTGGGGCTTGGCGGCGGCTCGCCTGCTCCCCCAGATCTGGGAGGCGGAGGCGGCTCGCCGGCCGGCCCCACCGGGGCTGCGCAACACGGCGGCCCCTCCTAGGGCTTGACTCGGCAGCTTGCCCCCCTCGGCCTCGTGCGGATCCCCTGGGCGGCGTCTTGCTCCGGGGGCTAGGGGTTGGCGCTGGCCGCTCACCCCTCGGCCTCTCCTGGACTGTGTGGGTGCCAGCCTGCCCCCCTCTTGGGCGGCGGCCTGGCGTCCTCTTCCTCAACAGTTCTGCAGGATCGGCATCATCATGGTGGTGGAGTCGGGAGGTCTGTGCTGGTGTCTCCAGCTTTAGTGCTCGCCTGCGGTGTCATGGTGGCGTTCTTGGCTTCACCGGATTTCTTCCCTGCAAGGCTGTTGCGGAGGTGGTGGGGGTGTGTTGCTGTCATTGGTCGAGTGTGTCGCAGATCTGGGTTCTACCGGGCGAAAGCCTTCACCGACACTCTTGTCGATGGCAATGGTGACGGCGCTCCCGAACGTCGTCTTCCCCGTTGGGAGCACCATTGCGGAGTTCCCTCCTCCGCAACACAGGGGTTTTCGGGGTGAAAACCCTGCCCAGTTTGGGTGAGCGACGGCGGCGCCACTGGCGTCGCGCCCTCATTGGAGGCGTTGTCTCTTGAGACCCGCATCGGCTTGTGACAGTGGCGATGGTGGAGATGCGCTTGTTCTGTGTCGGTGGCTCTGTGCTGAGGATCCATGGGTGTTGGTTGTCTTGGGCTGGCGTGCAGGTTGCAGTGGTGAGCTCGGTGTCAGCTGGGCGGAGGTGAGGCTCTCATTGCGGTCTTAGATTTCTGAGTCTTTGGCAGAGGAGTGAGGCGGTGGATGCGGCGAGGCCCCCACGCAGAGAGGCCAGGATCAGTGGTTGCCCTTGGTACTGAAATGGGAGTGTTTGCTGAAGCTTCACTGATTCAGAGGGATCAACGATCGTGTTTGTGCAGCCTGGGGTGACAGTCCATGGTGGAGGAGTTCAGGGGGCCGTTTGGGCCTGCAGCGGGTTGCGACTTTGGCGTGGCCCAGTGTTGTTGACGGCGGCGCAGGTTTCAGCGGCTTGTTTTGATCTTCTCTCCCATCTGGTTGAGGATGGTGGTGTGCTGGTTGGGTGCGTTTTGTTTCTGTTCAGGATTTGTTTGTGTGGTGGTGTTCGCTTCGGTGTGTTATGTAACATTGTTGCTTCTTCTTATAAGACATAGCAGTGCTCCTGATTTTATTTCAAAAATAAAGACGATGGAGAGTGAACCGATATACCACTTGCTATATGGACATGGCTCGTGTGCGAAAATGTCCACCAAAGATGGAAGTATACTCTACCTTGTCGAGGGAGAATTTCAACCTGTATGAGGAGTAGAGAGTACAAGAACCATAACCTTTGAAACTTAACTAAGGCTATCCGCACTGGGTGCGGTAAGCCGAACGGTACGAGACGGTCCTGTACTTGGTGTTTTTTCTCCCACAGCGGGAGACGCCAACGCGTACGCCACATCCCGTTTGCATCGCACATTCCCCCGTCCTGTTTGCATCGCACATTCGCCAAATCCAGCGCTTCTCAAGGCGTGCACAATGCCCCGCGGCGGCCCAACCTCACGTTGCTGTTGCTGCTCCGCGCTATCGCACGGAGGAGAGGACATAGATGACGAGACAAAGATGGCACCGACGACGTCGACGGAGAGGAGCACTGGGCTGGCCATGAGGCAGCAGCAGAAGCTCGCCGTGGTGGATTTGGTCGTGGGAGAGCTAGGTACTCAGATCCCGTCTGCCACCGCTGAGCTCCACCTCACCGCCGGGAGAACGGGAGGTCCATGCTAGACGGAGAAGGAGGTCGTGGAGGGAAGCCGGGAGAAGGGGAGGCACCAGCACCACCCACTACCACCGAGCTCCTCACTGGCGCGGCTCCCCTGCTCCACCTTCACCGTACCTCGGCGCCCACCTCTACCGCCGCCCCACCTCACCATCGCTGGAGAGATCCCGTCCGCCGCCGCTGAGCTCCACCCCGCGCAGCTCCCCTGCTCCACCTCTACCTCGGCACCCACCTTCGTCGCCGCCCTACCTCAATCTCGCCTGGAGGGGCGCTGACGTGGAGCTCCTCTGCGGCCGATGCCTCGCCTCGTCGTGGTGGTGGAGCCCAAGGGGCCGAGGTCGAGCTCGTCTGCCGGTGGCCGCGGCCGTGCTCTAAGCTTGACGGGAGGGAGAGGGAGAGAGGGCCCTCCTCCTCCACTACTCCGCCGTCGGAGAGGGCAGGGGCGGCCGAATCTGAGCGTCGTGGGCTGCCGCCGCTGTCAGCCGGAGGTTGAGGCCCACCGTCGGAACGGAAGGTGCTATAGGTGGGGAGAGATGGGGGGAGGAAAGAAGTGCGTCGGGAGAGAAATGGAGAGGCAGGTTGCTAGAGCCGCGAGAGATGTGGAGGGAGGGCGCCGCCGGCCACACGGGAGGAGGAGCCACGCCGGCGAAGGGAGGGCGCCCGTGGGGAGAGAGAAAGCGGGAGGGGAGGGCGGGCGGAGTGAGCAGGGAGAGGGAGGAGGGCGACGTGGCGGGGATAAAAAAAAAGAAAAAAGCTGATGTGCGGGCTCCACACTTTGTTAGTTGATATAGAGTATGAGATATAAGGGATGACAGGTGCGAAAAAACTAGTACTGAAGTACAGAATCTCGATGACCAGTCAGACTAGTTTCTTTTAGATATGAAAATGAAGTACAATAAATGTGGATAGCTTAAAGCTCAGCATGTAGAGTACTCCTTCCGTTCCACAATATAAGCATTTATCGATTTTCGCGATACACGTTTGACCATTCGTTTTATTAAAAAAATTTGTGAAAAAATTATTTATTTTGTTATGATATGCTTTTTATCATTGTATATATTTTAAGTATATCAAAATTGTTTTTACATTTTTATAAAATTTTTGAATAAGACGAGTGGTCAAAATTGATCAGCAAAAGTCAAAAAATGTTTATATTGTGGAACGGAGGGAGTACCACACTAGCAAGTGCAAAGTTACTCCCTCCGTCCGAAAATATAAGGTCTTGGAGCATTCAAACTTAAAAACAACAATGGGAGAAAATGACCTCTATACCCCTTATTTTACACTACACACCAACTCTCAACCAAGTCACCAACCTTATTTAATTTTGTCCTATCCCTCTAAGATCTTATATTTTGGTACAAATTTTGAACCCTCCAAGACCTTATATTTTGGGACGGAGGGAGTATTACTTTATCTATCTACTACTCCCTCTGTCCCACAATATAAGCATTTGTTGACTTTTTCGGCTCACGTTTGACTGTTCGTCTTATTCAAAAAAATTATTTATTTTGTTATGACATGTTTTATCATTGTATATATTTTAAGTATATCATAATTATTTTTATATTTTCACAAAATTTTTGAATAAGACGAATGATCAAACGTGATGCGCAGAAAATGAGAAATACTTATATTTTGGAACAAAGGGAGTAGATTCTAGTAGATTCTAGATGCTGGAACTGGTGAGTGTACAATGTTTTGAGTGGCCCGGCGTTAGCGACGCGGACGTGCACGCACGGCCAGGGTACAATGAGAGCTGTTGGATCTGAAACCAACGCTCAGGATTTTCCTCCGAATGTCGCCCATGTCGCTCCATGGTTTCTTTTGCTTTCAGGCTTGCGTCGTCCTTGGTCCATCCATGGACGTCAAGATCACCAAGTTGCGAGCCGAGGATGACCAGCGAGATGCCAAAGTCGATGGAACGCTTTGCGGATTGGGTTGCAGATGACGAGAGTATATTTGGGAAGATACCCATGCCGGCCAAGTTGAAGTTGTTGTTGGCTTGCTCACTTGCTGGTCGTTGACTCGCTGCTATCTTTTTTTTTCTCAATTACACAGTACATCGGAGACACTTACAACGTACGCACACTCATCTCTGTGAACACACGCGCGTAAACCCTACTCCTAGGAGCATATTCGAAGACTGGACCGACAAATCCTCAAGATTGACGAAGTCACCACAGGCGTCTCGCTGGCGACGGAAATATCGTCTACCACTGAAAGCACAAACGCTGTTAAATCCTGAGAAATTCGCTCCTACGGGGAGTCGAACTCAGGACATGAGGTACTACCCTTGTAACCACTAAACTACATGCCCTTTCGCTCGCTGCTATCATCTTCTCGCTTAGGCAAGCCAAGCGACCAACCACTTGGCTCACCGCTTGCCAAGTTGCGAATGTTTTTATATTTTTTTCGATTTTGTAAAAATATATGATCAATTAAGAATTTATCAAATCTATACGACAAACGCTATGGTCCACGGCGGTTAGTACCAACTGCCGTGGCCTATGGCGGCGAGAGAGGTCAACCACCCTGGACCACAGTGGTATGCCTATTGCCAACGGTCGGGTGGCCACGTGACATGACTGTGGCTCCGCGAGCACCTACCGTCGTGAGCCATGACGGTTGGCTTTGCGACCGCCGTGGCTCACGGTGGTAGGTCTCAACCGCCGTGGCGGACGGCGGCTGCCCTGCCTATATAAATGACGACAGCGACCGCCGTCTCCCCACCCCTCCCCGCCCTCCTCCCTCCGGCCCGCCAGGTTAGTTTTTTTTGTTTTTTAATCAATTTAATTAATTTATTTAATTTAGAAAATTTAGAAATTAGTTGGGTCAAGTTGCTCCTACGCATGTCGCGGAGAAAATCCTTGAATTGTTTTCATGGACACTTGCAGTGTTGGCAGCCTGGCACTCTGCTCCGCACCCCTAATGTTCACGTTTGCAGGGGTGAAGCACACAGCCTAGTCAGGTACTGTAGTTCACATTTTATTTTGTTCAATTTCCTGCCTTTTTCAGAATGCAATTCTGTTCACCATTTACTGCCAAAAACCTAGTTGCAAGACCGACTGATTCGGCAACTTGCCCCCCAAAAAAAATAATATATAAAAACTTCATCATGTGAAATTCCTGAACTTATTTCAGATACCCACCGCTCCAAGCCAATCCAACAAATCCAACTCCAACTATGGTTAGCTACTACTGATTCCCAATATGACTTTGAACACCAGCGCTGGAACACTGTAATTGTGCAACGAAACAGATGTCAACAGCATTAGAGCACACTGATGGTTTGCAATGGCATTAGAGGGCCTTTTCCATGCAAACTTGAGGCAAACACATGACATGTAGTCAAAGCCAAAACTTGGCAGTAACATTCGCACTTACAACACATACTACGCAGTTCAGTTACACAGATCCAGCTACAGCACTGAGAATTCACCTAACAAGGAAATCTCAAGCAAATATTTCTCTAACAAGCCAGTCTAGGCTTGGATAGGCAAAATACAGTATCAAGAACGAGGGAAGCGCAAACAACACAGTGATAAGGATGTACAATAACAAGACTGCTGCGCTGGCAGGGATAGCATACATCACTATGAGGAGGAACATGAACACCAGGGGAAACTTGGCCGTCAGGTGAACCAGGAATGAAAGCGACTTGCGCAGCGAAGCTTGGACCCTCTCAGAGTTCAGGAGAGGTATTCCATGGTTGGCATGATTTGCATTGGATGTGTCAGCCTGTGGTGGGAGGGGCCGTCTAGTGAGGTTTGAATATCCTGCATTTCCATTTGCTCTGCTGCTGCTTGGGAGCGATGAAGTATGTTGCTCAGTATAAATACCAGAGCGTGATCGTGCATGCTCACCATTCATGCCCTCAACCATCCAAAGGAGGAAGTAGTTCTTGCGTGGGAATATGAGGTTCCCTTTGTAAAATATGCGGAGTGACAGGAGGTTGCACCAGGGACAGCAGATGAAGAACGGTAGCTGGATTGGCACTGTTGGAACTTTGATGACCGCCCATTGAAGGCCAAGGATGCAGTTCTTGCACATGGAGTGGCCACACCAAAGCACATAAGGCACGTTTTCCACTATGTTGAAAGACTCCCAACATATTGGGCATTCCAGGCCTTCTTCCCTGCTTGCGCATGAGGATGCCTCATCATCAGAACAAGCAGCACTGGAAGAGGCACAATTTGGAGGACTCCTCTTCCCCAGCCCAGACGTCCAAGCATTTGATGCAAAACCCCACATTTCAGTAAGCTAACCTTAAAGACCTGATTTCACTTGCATAATAATTTCACCTGGGGGTAGAATCAAGCGAATCATGTATGAGAACAATGCTAATTAAAAATAGAACCAAATACCAAAAGAAAAAACAGTATATATAGCTGATGTTAGCATTTTACTAAGTGGGAAGATAGAAAGCAGTCAGAACTCAGGAAAATGCAAGTAAATGGAAGATTGAAGCAGATTGCCATGTATATGATTGTCAAAGGATTTTGCAACAAGGACACTGATGCCAAACAGCTAACTAGCCCATTTACCCTAACACCTCACCCCGTCATCATTCAAAGATAGTAGAGCAACAAATCACTATTCTGAGATCACAAACTGTTAGATATATAGTGTTGTATATGGTCTTGTATTATATTACTTGTACACCAAGCCGTATCCGGCCTATATAATGAAAGGTCACCCCCTCTTGGGTGTGTGGTGTTTGTCTAATATTCTACATGGTATCAAGCCTAACCCTAAGCCTGTTTTTCCTCCCCACCCCCACCTCGAGTTACTGTTCACGTATGAACAGTACCTCGTTCCAACCCTAGCGCGCGCCGCCTCTTCCCTGGCTACGCGCCCCTCCTCTCTTCCGCTGCTCTAATTGCCGTGCCTCTCCTGCACGCGCAACACCGACCACCAGGAGCCGCCGCCGCCTCCCTAGCCGCCGCCGCTCCCCTGCGCCCAGCCTCCCTGGCCGGCCGCACAACCCAGCAGATCCCATTTGTTGATGTCCTCTGTCACCAACGACTCTTCCTCCGACGGTGACGAACCGACCTCCTACCTCGCCCTCCTCCTGCGCAGCCTCCTCCGGTGGCGCCCGACGCTCCGATGGCGATGAACTACGCCACCATCAACGTCTCGTCCCATGTTCCCGTGAAGCTGGAGCTCCGTTCCTCCAACTACACCCAGTGGAAGTCCTTCGAGTCGCTGTGCGGGAAGTTCGGCCTTCTCGCACACATCGACGGCACCGCGGTGCCTGATCCGCTCACCGCCGCATGGCGGCAGGCTGACTCCTGCGTTCGCAGTTGGCTGTATGACTCCGTCGACTCCGACGTCCTCGACTTCACCATGGAGCCTGACCAGACCGCCCGTCAACTCTGGGCGGCCATCCAGGGCCACTTCACGGCGAACCAGGCACCCCGTGCCATCTTCCTGAGTCACTCCTTCCATACCATGACTCAAGGAGACCTCTCCGTTGAAGACTATGGGAAGAAGATGAAGAAGGCTGCGGACGCACTTCGTGATGTTGGCATGCCTGTCGACGCACCCACCCTGCTCCTCAACCTCCTCCGCAGCGTCAACTCTCGCTACAACACCGCCGCCGACATCATTGCTGGCACTGGCGGCATAACCTTCTCGACCGCCCTCGATCAGCTCAAACTGAAAGAGCTGCGCCTCGAGATCGAGGTCAAGGTTGAGGCCACCAACGCCCTCGTCGCCTCCTCCTCCACTTCCGGCTGCAGCGGCTCCGACTGCCGCTCCTCCTCGTCATCCAAGCCTCCTCAGCCACCAAAGCAGCAGCTACAGCAGCAGCAGGCCAGCGACGGCAGTGGCAACGGCGGCGGCGGTTAGCAACGCCGCAAGAAGGGCAACGGCGGCGGCAACGACTCGCAGTTCCGTGCCCTCCAACCTGCTGGCTCGTGGATTTGCATCAATCCACAGGCCCTCTAGGGGGCGCTGGGCAGCAGCGGCGGCGGCGGACAGTGGCGTGGTGGCCAGGGGATCCTTGGTCCCCCACCGCAGGCCAACACCGCCTTCCAGGGGTCCTCCACCGTGTTCGACACGGCTGGCCTGACGGCTGCTATTCAGCAGCTCGCCATGCAGGGGAACGCCTGGGTGATGGACACGAGCGCTTCGACTCACATGCACTCCTCCGATGGTATACTACTCTCTCGTCTCCCAGCTGTTCATTCTTCGATTACTGTAGGCAATGGTGCACGTATTCCTGTCACGTCCCGAGGCTCCTCAATTCTCACCACCAACACGTCCCAATTCGCTCTGAATAACGTCCTTGTCACACCATCCATCGTTCACAACTTACTTTCTGTTCGTCAATTCACCCGCGACAATAGCTGTTATATCGAATTTGACGCCTTTGGTTTTTCTATTAAGGAACTCAGGACGGGGCGCGTGATTCTTCGCTGCAATAGTGCTGGCGATCTCTACACCATCTCCTCAGCTGTCCCTGCCGCCGCCCACGCCATGCTCGCGGCCTCTACCTCCTTGTGGCATCGCCGTCTCGGTCATCCTGGTCCAGCAGTCTTAGCTTCGCTTAGCAAAAACAGTTTGATTTCTTGTAATAAAGTTGATGCCTCGCTATGCCATGCCTGTCAGCTTGGCAAACATGTGCGTCTTCCCTTTAGTACTTCCACCTCTCAAACTAGTTCACCTTTTGAGATTGTTCATTGTGATGTCTGGACCTCGCCGGTTTCTAGCATATCTGGTTGCAACTATTACTTAGTGTTGCTGGATGATTTTACACACTATTGCTGGACGTACCCTCTGAAGGGCAAGTCTGAGGTTCATCAACTCATTGTTGATTTTATTGCCTATGCTCGCACTCAGTTTAGCCTTCCCGTTCGCTGTTTTCAGGCCGATAATGGAACTGAATTTGTTAACCACGCCATGCAGACTTCGCTTGCTGCCAACGTCATCGTTTTCCACTTATCCTGCCCATACACCTCCCCACAAAACGGTAAGGCTGAACGTGTTCTTCATACGCTCAACAACTCTGTGTGCACTCTTCTCATTCAAGCATCCATGCCTCCCTCGTACTGGGGGCTGAGGCACTCTCCGCAGCCACCTATTTGCTAAACCGCCGCCCCTCCTCCATTAAACACGAGCTTCCCTACTCCCGCCTTCACGGTTCGTCGCCAGCTTATGACCATCTTCGTGTTTTCGGCTGTTTATGTTATCCTAACTTACAGGCCACATCACAGCATAAGCTTGCGCCTTGTTCGGCAACCTGCGTGTTCTTAGGGTATCCCTCTTCGCATAAGGGGTATCGCTATCTTGACATCTCCACTCGCAAGATTATCATCTCGCGACACGTTGTCTTCGACGAGTCCACTTTTCCGTTTGCTTCACCTGTCCCTCCTGCCAGCTCCTTTGATTTCCTCCTCGGTGACGATTCGGATATTGCGCCTTGTGCTACTAATCATGCAGCTAGTGGTCTTTCAGCGACTGCTCCGTCCTCCACGGACGTCGAGCAACCGCGTTCAGCTCCGGGTGGGTGTGGCCCTATGCCCCCATCCGGGCCTTCGACGTCTTCCGGTACGGGCGGGAGTGCGCCGGCACCACCGCCTGTGCCCCCTTCGTCGCGCACGGTGTCTGCGCCCTCTACGCCCGCGCCGGTGGTCTCCACGCCCGCGCCGACGACCCAGCCAGCGCCAGCAGCCTCGCCAGCGCCGGCGGTCTCGTCCGCGCCGGCAGCCTCGCCCACGCCAGCGACCTCGTCCGCGCCGGCGGCCTCGCCCGCGCTGGTCCCCTCTGCGGCACCGACGGCCTACCCTGCACCAGATGCTCCAGGCCGCTTTGGGCGCGCTGTATATGGTCGGCGACCTCCCGTTGCCCGCCCCGTGCACGTCCACGGTCCTCGGCATGGTCCATCTCGATTTGGTGGCCTCAGCCCGGGTGATTCTACGACCTCCTTGCGTGCACCATCGCCGCCTCGCCTACCTATGAGCACTGATGCGTCTCCTCCTGCTCCACTTCGACGCTTGACTCGTCTCCAGTCCGGTACTATACATCCTATTAGTTACAAGAATTTGACTGCTACTTCTACAGTTGCTTCTGCTGTTCCGAGTAACTATCGCAGTGCGCTTGCGCTTGCTGATCCCAATTGGCGAGCTGCTATGGCTGATGAGTTCCAGGCATTGGTGGATAATGGTACCTGGCGTCTTGTTCCTCGTCCTCCAGGAGTTAATGACGTTACTGGGCGATGGCTTTGGAAATTGAAGTACAATGCTGATGGTACTCTTTCCAAGCATAAGGCTCGCTGGGTTGCTCGGGGCTTTAATCAGAAGCCTGGTGTTGATTATGATGAGACTTTCAGTCCAGTGGTTAAACAGGGTACGATTCGGACTGTGTTGAGTATTGCAGCTTCTCGACAGTGGCCTATTCATCAGTTGGACGTGAAGAACGCTTTTCTTCACAGATATCTCGAGGAAACAGTTTATTGTGAGCAGCCTCCTAGTTTTGTTGATCCTGCCCATCCTGATCATGTGTGTCTTCTTCAGAAGTCTCTTTATGGACTGAAGCAGGCTCCTTGTGCTTGGAATAAGCGGTTTGCGACATATCTTCGTTCTTTGGGTTTTGTTCCATCTTCCATGGATACTTCACTATTTATCTATCGGAATGGTGACGACATTGCCTACATTCTTCTCTACGTGGATGATATTGTCTTGACTGCTTCTTCTGCTCCAGCACATTATTGATCGACTGCACAGTGAGTTCGCTATGACAGATTTGGGGGATCTTAATGACTTCTTGCACATGTCTGTGACTCGTTCTTCCGATGGGTTGTTTCTCTGTCAGCGCCAGTATGCCTTGGAGATTCTTCGTCGTGCCGGCATGAGTGAGTGTCATTCTACGACGACACCTGTTGACACTAAGGCCAAGTTGTCTGCTTCCGATGGTGCGCCACTAGCTGACGCTTCTGCTTACCGGAGTCTAGCTGGTGCCCTCCAGTATCTCACTCTGACTCGCCCGGATCTTGCTTATGCTGTTCAGCAAGTCTGCCTTTTCATGCATGATCCTAGGGAGTCTCACCTGGCCTTTCTGAAACGCATCCTGCGTTATGTGAAGGGTACCTTGTCCTACGGTCTACGGATTGGCACTGGTCCGGTTGACTCTCTTACAGCCTATTCTGATGTTGATTGGGCTGGCTGTCCCGATTCCCGCCGTTCTACCTCTGGTTATTGTGTCTTTCTCGGCGACACCCTGGTTTCTTGGTCGTCGAAACGTCAGACTACAGTCTCCCGTTCCAGTGCAGAGGCAGAATATCGTGCTGTTGCTCATGCGGTTGCTGAGTGTTGTTGGCTCCGCCAACTTCTTCAGGAGCTTAATGTTCCGCTCTCAAAGGCTACGCTCGTCTTCTGTGACAATGTCAGTGCAGTCTATATGGCTGCCAACCCAGTTCATCATCGACGAACGAAGCATATTGAGATTGACATTCACTTCGTCCGCGAGAAGGTGGCTTTAGGCAAAGTCCGCGTTCTTCATGTTCCTTCTCCGCGACAGTTTGCTGACATTATGACTAAAGGCCTTCATGTACAGTTATTTACTGATTTTAGGTCCAATCTAGGTGTTTGTCAGGATCCACCTGCAACTGCGGGCGGGTGTTAGACATATAGTATTGTATATGATCTTGTATTGTATTACTTGTACACCAAGCCGTATCTGGCCTATATAATGAAAGGTCACCCCCCCATCTTGGGTGTGTGGTGTTTGCCCAATATTCTACACAAACATACATGGTCATAGGAAAACTCAAATGCATAGCAGAAGCACATTTTCAGGAGATAACAAACATCTAACTAGTCAGGGTCTCAGGGATCAGCATAAAGTCGGAGACCCAGGGGTCAATGCTTGCCTTGTGTTACTACATGGGGAAAAGGTAGCCCACATGAGCAGATGCTGATGGAAGCACACTAGCACTAGCAGCACTAATTTGTTTCTTTTGCTTTGGCGTCACAAAATAAATACTAAAACAAGTACTGGGAAATTTTGTGGTTTTTGTATCTAACAAACACATTGCCAGGCAAGACAAGAGATGGGCCGCTGCTGGCAAAGGAATTTGAAGAAACCTTCTGCCCTTTGTAGATATATATATGAACTTAATGAACAACATGATTGTAAAACTGGAACTTTATAAGACAATAGGTTAATATATGGGGTCACACGGTTTAAATGTCTGATTCTTTGTTTAGCTTGAAAGCTAATATGAGATCATTCACAAGCACCTATAAGAAACAGGGACCCAGGATGAACTGTAGAGAAGCTGTGCATGCAAACAGCATCTTTATTTATCAGGGAATATCAGCACTCATGCTTCATTTCTGATAATTTGAAACCGAGTAGCATAATTACGGAACAGCATTCTAACAGTTCAATAAAATCGACATATATAACATAGGTGACTCCATTTTGCGAATGAAAAGATTTCTATCAAACTAAAGTTCTTAAATATTGAGACCAACTTTAGGAACTTATTCAACCAAGCCTATGATACACAATTCAGCAATCCATTATTACCATAGCATATGTCTTGCTTGACAATTAGCAGGGGCAGACAAACAGCAGATCTTAACAAACACGAGAACTTATGGAGCCATATGCAAAACTGAGCCTTTTTTAATCAGGAGTGCAGTGTTTTATTTTTTTCCTTAAATGAAGGCATAATTCACGTTACGGAACAAAATATGTTGTGAGTTGTAACACACTTGTAAAATACTTTAAACAAAAATTACAGAGTGCAGACATTTTATCTGATTAGTAGAGAAAAGTAAAAAATGGCTGCGGTTCTCTGGAATTCTTCCTGAATGCTTTATACAAGAGCTCTAACCTTATGGGCCGTGCAGCAATTTTGACTGTCAACAAGATAAGATCGCGCTTGCATGGAAAGCAGGCTCCTTTAGGCCACTAATAACTTAAGAAGAAGCAAGAAAAGCATGGTGCGCAAATGCCAGCAGGATCCTCCCCTAGAATTTCTTTCTTTGAAGCAACCTAATATTAGCAAGCAAAAAGCAACAAAACAGTTTTAAGTTGTCGTGCCATAATCTACTTTCATTTATTAGTAATAAATAAGAAATACAAAGCCACATAACTAGGTAGAGAACCAATCTTTAAGATCCTTTAAGGGCGTGATTGGTTCACGTATCTACCCAGCCTGGCGTGTATCTGAGAGCCAGGCCCTCGTGGTACAGGCTAAGTGCGTGCAAGACGTCCAAGTTTGGCTTATTGGCTACCTGCTTTTCTCTGACCTGCCTCGCTAGAAATGCTGGCACACCCCGCATGCACGAGCTGCACCGCGGGAGCATGGCATGGCTCCGGGGAAACGGCCATTTTCTACGTACCACGGGAGCCAGGCTGAGTGAGGGATTTTGCATCCCACCGGCCAGGCCCAACCCCTAATGCAGGCAACCAAACTAAGCCAACTTGCATCCCGTCGGCCTGGCCAAGGCAAATTCACCCAACCAATCACCCCCTAAGCGTGCAGTTGGAGAACATGTTCAGACCTGGACACCATATGCAACAGTGCCCTGATACAGACGCCAAGGTAAGCTTAGTTACTTGGCTATCCTGTTATGCTCCAGGACACTTGCTGTTAGCATCTGGAGGAAAGGTACGAATCTAACTCCCTAATGCATATTTCCTAAATACGGTGTAACTGATAGTTGCATGAGAAAACATTTGACATTCAGCGGAAACCATACCAAGCCCAATTTGAAAAGTTGTTAGTCTGACCACAGCAAGTCCATGTGTTTTAAATTGATCAAATCCAATCAACCAAACAACCTATTGGACATGATGACAATCATTACACCTTAATACAAATATATGTGAAGTAAGTTCCTAATACATGTGGCTGCAAAAGAAATTCAGCTTACAGAGGCTACTTGGCAGAGCATCCCATGTTGGACACAGTGCTAATGTATGTTATCTGATTCTTTCTTAATTACTAGATAAAAAGGAAATCCGTGCCAGGACACACTTATGCAGAACAGGCTTACCCACAAATCGAAGCCTCACATACTCCAATTGGATAAAAAAAAAATCTATCCAGCAATCCACAACCAAATCCCGTTCTTCATATATTGGAAATGCAACCGCCGGAAATCAGATCGAACAGCCGAATCACATTTGGCGCAGTAACAATCAGACGACATATGTATGCATTTAGTGAGGAAGAAAGTAGAAAGGGACGACCATAAAGGTTTCTTTCCAGGATAGCAAGCGCCCACATCCGCGGCGCCTAAACTGAACCGCTAATTCCATACGGACTAGGAGTGACAAACGGGCAGGCGCAGGACGCGTACCTGTTTTCAGCGACCCCCGCAGCACGAACGACCTCGACCTTGCCGCCGGCGACGGCGCCGCTGCTGCGGCCGGCCGGAGAAGAAGCGTTCCACTCAATCTGCTCGTCATCAGAAGAAAAAGGAGAGCGGGGACAGAAACGTTGTAAGGGGAAGCGCTCGAATCACAGGAAGGGGAGAGCTCGCGCGTCGGTACTCACCTGCGGCAGCGGGACGGAGAGAGAGGGAGACGCCGTCGTCGCAGCTCGGTTCGCGGAGGGGAGGAAGCGAATTGGGGATCTGCGGTGGCTGGCGGGGGGGCGGGGGGTGGTGGGTGGACGGGTGGGGGATGGTCAGGGGCAAATGGAAGAGGCTGGGTTTGGAGGGTTGGGCGGCCGCCATGTGGATGCGGTCCACAGGTCTGCCTGGGTGTGGGGCCTCCGTGTCGCGGCCCACGTGTCCGTGACGTGGGTGCCACTTTGATATTTTTCAAGGAGCTGTCACTATCATTGGCAAGGAGCAAATTCTCACGATGCACTTCTGGGAGGCGTGAGACACTGATTTTGTCGTTTTACGCAATAGTATTTAATAGAAGAAACTTTGATCAAGAGAGATGAGTTCAATAGTGCATTATGAACGAACCGCATGCTTCTCCTTTTTATATGATATAGCAGTGCTTCTGTTGATTTTTTAAAAAAAAAACTTTGACCAAACGATTTGTCATGGAACCAACAAATTTGATTCGATGGAAGTAATAGTATTCCATATAAGAAATTTTGATCAAAAGATTTGTTATGAATTCCATAAATTTGGCCGAATGAAAGAGAGGTGGACTGTTGTGGCCCATGTCTTTTCTTACAATGTTTCACATCTAAAAATGTGATAAGTTTCTTTTGAAGTGTCCATTTTCAATTCCATTTGCACAACAGCATTTCTACGATTAGATCTACAAAACAAGTTTCATTGTGTATATATTTTAAAATATTTTTTTATTACTAATAACTTATGTTGAACATATGGTAGCTACTTATGTATTAAGCATATAACAATTTATGGGTAAACTTTCGCAACAAATTATGTACATGAATTGATGTAATAATAATTATTTTATTTTTATATTGTTTACCATACAATACCTAAATAAGTCGTCAAACTATCTCTGCATAAGTTACTACCAGACATGTAATACACATCTGTTATATTGTTTGCACATAAGGTGTTACGCACTCTTATACATATATTGTTACAAGTGATGTACATTATAGAATTAAGGTTGATACATAATCATTATGTAAATTTAATACATTATATGTGCATAAATTACTACAAATATCTATAAAAGTTGTTTCAAAGTCTATACATAAATTATCAAAAACTGTGTAAATAGATGCTACTATACTATCATATAAGTTAGGAGTTTCGTAAAATAATTTTAAAACATATCAAGTATGTTGTACATCTCGTTACAAGCAACACAATGGTACAAACAGATTAGAAAATAGATGATCGTTAATAGATGCTCATTTCAAAAAAATTGTACCTATCTATATCTATATATAACCTATATAATCGGTACCCACTACAAGATTTCTCTCAGTCCTCGTGAAGCCATGTCAATATCCACATCATATATATATAACCTATATAATCGGTACCCACTACAGGATTTCTCTCAGTCCTCGTGAAGCCACGTCAGTATCCACATCACCTAGATTTAATTTTCTACACCTAAATTTTCTTTCTTTAATTACTCCACGCAGCACAGCAAATAATTCGGTCTCTTTAATTACTTCACGCACTAAGAAACTCAACCATCATGCATTCCTATCGATGCACATGCACCAATACTGTTGAACGTTCTAAGATCCCATGATAATACCTTGCCATATCCGTTATTGGCCACCATATTTAGAAGGCAAAAAAAAGACGGTTCGGCCTTGCAAAAACTCGAAACCTCTTCATCTTTCACGTCCGCTGCTACCACTACAAAATAGAGACCCCAAAGCATCGATCATCTCGGCGTCCAAACACCTCATGTCCTCATCCTAATCCCCCCACGAATAAGAAGGGATTAATTCGCCTCCCATATATGGCTCTCAACAAGACCTCACAGAAAGCTGTTGGTGGAGACAAAGTTGAAGCGAGTCCTCTTTGCGAAGGCTGGGAAGGACTTCATGGACTTCATCTTCAACCTGTTGACGCTCCCGATCAGCATTTTCGTGAGGTTGGTGCCCGAACGTGCACGACCGGCTGTTGCTCCTACCGCCGAACAAGCTGGCCGAGACCGGGAGGAGACACCGTTGTGGGGTGTGGTTGTGCCCAAGTTCAAGCTGTTTTCAGGCGCGCGGGTGTGCATGACGACGAATGTATGAAATAATAGTAATATAAATTTATGCAAAATATCACGCAGCAACGCGTGGGGAATTCACCTAGTTTATTAATATCAATGTGAAAAGCCACATCTTGTGTTGAAGAGCTGTGTGGCGTGCTTCCACTATTTCGGTGCCGTGATATGATTGCTTTGAGTTACTACACAACAAGTCGCGCGTTATCTTGGTCCATTTGCCATACCTAACTTCTATCAGTCAAGTGTCGGATGTTCTGATAAAATATTACCTTAAAAAAAATCTTCTACATGAGTGTTCAGTCCATCTTAAAAGGTATTGTTGAGGTGTAAATACCATATCTATCTATTTTTATTAGGCACTCAGAAGCCCAAGCAAAAAGAAGCCCACAAGTAGCCGCACCCGTCATGTAGCCAGGCCCACGGGGTGCAGTGGGCTGTGTTTGTTGGCCTGCACGCCCTCCCAGGCCAGGCCGACGCGGTGCGAAAAGAGCTCACGAGGCTGCACGTGGAGAAACGCCCAGGAGGGTTGTTTCTCGCAGTGCAGGCTCGAGCGGCCCAACCTGTGGTGGTTATCGTCACCCAGGTAAGTGATTCTTCCTCACCTCCCTCCCTTCTGTGCTGTTGCTGCTGCTGGCCCCTCGACGCTGCTGAGGATGTGGCGGCCCGCGAGATGACGACGGAGTTGGCTGTCACCGTCGCGCTCGCGCCCCGTGCCGCCTCAGGCACCGTCACCGCTGCAGAGATGGCGGGGATCGACCTCAACGACTACAGAGATGGCGGGGATCGACCTCAACGACACCGTGGAGGAGGACGAGGAGGAGGCGGAGCCCGGCAACTCCTGCTCCCAGCAGAGCCGGACCAGCTCTGGGACCACGGGGATGCCGTCGCCGCCCCAGCCGGTCCCCGGCGCCGCTGTGTGCCTCGAGCTGTGGCACGCGTGGGCCGGCCCTGTCGTGCCACTGCCGTGGAAGGGGAGTGTCGTCGTGTACCTCCCGCAGGGCCACCTCGAGCAGCTCGGTGACGTCGCGGCCGGCTACTCGTGCGGCGGCGCGTGGCTGCTCGTGCGGCGGCGCAAGGGCCCGAGCGACAGCGTAGCTGCCATGCGGCTTGGATGCGGCCTGCGGAGGCTCGGCGGACACCACTGTGTGGATGCGGAGGACACGGCGGAGGCCACCCCCGCGTGGATGCGGTGGCTGTCAGAGGTTTAGATCTGAGCAGTTCAAGGGGGGTCAACCTCGGTGGTTTATTTGTTCAGTGGAGGAGATCGGGAACTAAGAACGCGATGGTTATGCTAGCGCAGCACACGGAACACGAGGAGACACGGGAGACACGGCGATTTATACTGGTTTAGACCTCCGGAGAGTAAAACCCTACGTCCAGTTGTCGGTGGAGATTGATTGAGGGCGCGTGGTGAAGATACATCGGGGGACGCCCTGGCCACCTTATATTGGCCAGCGGACAAGGTTGGTCGCCCAGAGTCCTGGTCGGTTACGACCAGGGTACCTATCTGCCGGGGACGGTCATTAGGGGTCCCCTAACTAAGGGGATAATTACCCTCGTTAAACAAAAACTACTTATGGACTAATCTCCAAACCCAACAGTCACGGAACACCACGGGCCCACGGCCTGCTACGGCCCAGCAACAGCCTTCATCGAGAAGGCTCGCTTGTCCGCCTCGCTCGAGGGTCTCGGTCCCTCGAAGCGAGTTTTCCGCCCCGCTCGAGGGTCCCGGTCCCTCGAGCGGATTTCCGCCTCGCTCAAGGGCTCCAGACCCTCGAGTGAGTTTCCGCCTCGCTCGAGGGTCTCGGCCCCTCGAGCAGGTTTCCGCCTCGCTCGAGGGGAGCGAGCAACCATCTCCGCCTCGCTCGAGGCCGTCCCTTGACAAACGGCACCCCGCCCTTCTGCCCCGCCTGACGACGACATTAAATGCCAGGCTCCGCGCCGGGGCGCTGAAGTCAAAAGCATATCTCCCCCACGCCGCGCGGCTGACACGGTCTGCACACCTGACACCGCCGCTGTGCGGCCTAACCCGCCACTGTGCAGCCATCCCTGCTCCTGTGCGGGCGCCGCGCGACCCTGTGCGGACAGGCCGGCGTCATTCCGCGGCACTGTGCTACCTGCTCCCGTCCTCCCCCAGCGGCAAGACCCTTGAATGGGCATGGTGGTACCCTCGAAAGGTGTACGGGTGACAAGCAGACGCACGCGCTGATCGGTGCTGCCGTACGAGCGGCGTGCGCCGCGTCCCCTCCACCAACTCCGGTGCTATGCGGACATCCCCGGCGCTGTCCGGCCATCCCCAGCACTGTGCCGCCATCCCTGCCGCTGTGCGACAGGATGCGCAGCGCTGTGCGGATAGGCCGGTGACATCCCACAGCCCTGTGCTGCTGACTCCCTTCCTTCCCTCTGCAGGTAGACCCTCGATTCAGCAGGGGTGACCCCTCGAAGTCAAGGCAGGACAAGCGACAGGAACCGCCACGCCACCCGCATAAGCTGGAAGTCATCACCGACTCGCGCCAGGAGCCCAGACGTGCGGAGACAAGACTGCCGACACCATACTTATTAGTACATGGCCACTGTGCCGGCTGCTGTGCAGCACTACTGTAACTACCCTCCCTTGGCCTATAAAAGGGAGAGGCAGACGCCTTGCAACGGGACGACGCTCATTCACCCACACACACTCACCCGCTCACCAGCACATCACCCCGTTCCTGATATTGGCACTTGCCTCAATCATCGTAGTAGGAACTTGGGGGAATTTCCTCCTCTCCCGCCTTGCTTGTAGCCCCCCTCTACAGGCACCCCTGGTGCAAGTTAATACAGTGCGTAAGCACACTCTGCTGGACGTACGACCGCGTGGCCGGAACCAGGATAATCTCCGTCTCCCATTAGCTTAGCACCGACCATCGAGGAGCTGATCTCAGCGCAAATTACTAGTTGGTGCCGGTGCTAATCTGGACACCGACAGTTGGCGCGCCAGGTAGGGGAGCATTGAGATCGCCCACCCGTCTTCTCGATGGTGACCATCACCGAGCACACGTTCGAGAGGCCCGCCTGGGGTCAATCCGATTTGTTCCCGACCGGATTCGAGATCTGGTTCGGGAGCATCCACTACCAGGCGACTGCAACGGCTACCATATACGTATCCTTAGAAGGGACACACTCATGGCGGCGCCGCCCGGAACGACAGCTGCTCCAATACCTGCGGCATTCCCGCCGCAACCCCGGCACCGCAAGCGTTCGGGAATGCGCTCGCGACGAGCGCGCACGGAGCGACGCTGGCTCCCCCCAGCAGGTTGAAGCCGGCGAGCGCCCACCTATCACCGCAGGACCAGGAGATGCGCCCCCACCAGCAGGCGCGACGACGCGCCCTGTCAGAGAGGCTACGGCCGCGCGGCCGTAGTTCCTCCTCGGGCTGCAGAGCACGACCATGGCGTACTCTTCATCAGTCGGCACCAACATGGCCGCGTACGAGGACCTCCCGGACCACCACTTCATGTCCATTCGGAACCTGATCGCCACCTCGCCCGACGAATCCTGCCGCGACACCGACAGCGAGGAGCGCGAGTATGGGCGCGGGGGGGGGGCGGAGTGGACTACTCCGGGCTACGAGACCCCGACGCCCTCAGGTGGTTTCAGGCCGCGGCAGACTACTGCCTCACCTGCTCCAACGACTCCAGCAAGGGGGATTACGATCCCACCCGCGAATTCTTTGTCGTCGTCATCGGCGAAGGCGAAGACGTAGGAGGCGGAGCGGGTGACGCAGCGGTTCGCAACAATGTGGCAGTAGGCCTGCTCGCAGGGACACCACTGCCACCCGATGTGATGCGCACCGCGCAGATGGCTCAGCTTCGAGAGTTGGAGGCGAAGCTGAACGCAGAATGCGAGCAGCTGCAACAGCTGAAGGCCACGCTCGAAAGAGATAGGGCCGGCCCCTCGTCGCAGGGGGCACGTGCTGCGGGACGCATAGCCCGTGAGCGCATCAACGCCGACACTGACGTGGATGACCTGCCAAACTTGGCAAGAGCCAGCCAGAAGCTCGTAGTTGCGGCAACTTTGATTCGGGCCATGCCCGAGCCATCGACGCCCGAGGGACGTAACCTGTGCCGCGAGGTGCAGGCCCTCATCGAGCAGGCTGCGGTGCAGCAAGCCGAAAGCTCCGCGTCCTGCATGCGCCATCAGTCTAGCGCAAAGGCTAGTGGTGGCGGTAGGGACTAGGAGGCATCGGTCCACACTCCGCACCAGGCACCCACCGTCCACAAAGGCAACCAGAGGACGCCCGTCAAGGACAAGATTCGGGATACGCGTGGCGCGGCCAACGACGGCAACGCCCGCAACATCCTGAACAAGAAGAAGCAGGACGCCACTCCATCGCACGGCTATAACCCCCAGCGGGGGGGACGGTACGACAGCCGGGAGGACAAGAGCCCATCGCCAGAGCCGCCGGGCACGCGTGTGTTCGGCCGAGCGATCCGCACAGCGTCGATTCCCCCGTGCTTCCGCCAACCGACGACGGTGAACAAGTACTCAGGAGAGACGGTCCCCCGGGTGTGGCTCAACGACTACCGCCTAGCGTGCCAGCTGGGCGGCGCCACTTACGACGCCATGATCATCCGCAACTTACCGCTGCATCTGGCAGATTCCGCGCGGACGTGGCTCGAGCACCTGCCCGCTAACCAGATCCACGACTGGGACGACCTGGTCAGGACATTCGTGGGCAACTTCCAGGGCACGTACGTACGCCATGGGAACTCCTGGGACCTCCGAGGATGCTCCCAGAAGGTCGGTGAGTCTTTGAGGGATTTCATCCGCCGCTTCTCCAAGCGCTGCACCGAGCTTCCAAGCGTCGGTGAGTCTGAGGTTATGCACGCCTTCCTGGAGGGCACGACTTGCCGGGACCTTGTGCGCGAGTTGGGGTGGAACCCTCCCACCAGCGTCAACGAGCTGTTCGACATCGCCACCAGCTACGCTTCCGGGGAAGAGGCGGTGGGGGGGATCTTCGACGGCAAGAAGGGCAAGCGAGCGGAGGATGCGCCCGCAGAGGGCAGCAAGCCCAAGGAGGCCTCGAAGAAGCAGAAGCAGGGCAAGAAGGGCAAGAATAACCAGGGAAAGAAGCCCATGGAGCAGGACGAGGGCCCCGAGGAAGTCAATGCAGTCGATGCAGCCAACAAGGGTGCTCGAGGCCCCCCTCAAGGCGGAGTGTTCGACGACATGCTGAAGAAGCCCTACCCGTACCACAAGACCCCTGTCGCTCACACCCTCGAGCAGTGCGACATGCTCCGGAAGTACTACAACCGAGTCGCCGCGAAGGAGGACAACGCCAAGAAGGACGCGGGCGACGGGGGCAAGGACGGCTTCCCGAAGGTGGAGAACGTATTCTTCATCTTTGGGGGGCCCACGGTCGATATGACGTCGCGGTAGCGCAGGCATGAACATCGAGAGGTCTACTCCGTTCACCCGGCTGTGCCGTCGTACCTCGACTGGTCGGAGGAGACGATCTCCTTCGGCCGTGAAGACCACCCGGATCATATCCCCAATCCGGGACAGTACCCGCTTGTTGTCGATCCCGTCATCGGCAACACGCGGTTCTCCAAGGTGTTGATGGACGGAGGCAGCAGCCTCAACGTCATGTACTCCTCCACCCTGGAGCTCATGGGGATCGGTCTGGACAAGCTGCGGCCCAGCAAGTCGCCATTCCACAGCGTTGCGTCGGCAAGCGAGTCCAGCCTCTCAGGCAGATCGACCTGCCTGTCTGCTTTGGCACGTCGAGCAACTTCCACAAGGAGGTTGTCGGGGTTCTCTACCGCCGGCAGTGAATTTGTATCGTATCGTGTGTTAGATCCGGATGGTTGACACGGGAGACACAAGGGTTTATACTGGTTCGGGCCTCCGAGGAGTAATACCCTACGTCCAGTTCCGAGTACTCGTGTTCCTATGCCAGGGATGTCTATAGTAGGGGTTACAAACTTGGTGATCGGTCAGCCTCTATGTTGGTTGCACTCCTCCCCCTTTTATAGACATAAGGGTGAGGGGTAAAGAAGGAAAACGAAAATAAGCTACAGTACTACGGCGTTGTGAAGTCTTTTCTGTCATTGATGTTTGTCAGGCTGCGTGGGGGGTGCTGAGCTGTGATGTCGTTGGAGGTTGCCGCGTGTGCTGTTGCCACTGTTTGTTCCGGGCACTTGGCATCTCCTCCGAGTAGTTCACGTGGTGACTCAACCTTCTTGAGAGCGTCTTAGGCCCGCCACGTTATGGCCTAAGTGCTTGTAGGTGGTAATCGAGTACACGCTCTAGCGAGGTGGCGTGCAGCTGGCGTTGGATGTGACGGCGTGTCGGGGGTCGTGGGGGTGCACTGTGCGCCATTACGGCCCTTGTCAGACCCGGCCGTCCTCCCGTTGTGCCAGCTGCGGTCTTTGCATGGCATGGAAACCGGCATCACGCGTGTCGTTGCGAAGAAGCTTGGGAGGCTGGGGCAGCGCCACGTTCGTGTGGGGCCCCAGCCCCACACTCCGACTCCCCCGTGTGGACCCCGCCTTAGTCGGAGACGGAGGTTACTCGTGCGAGCGGGTAGTCGGAGGCGAGGCGGAGTGTACTCGGGGACGAGGCGTACTCGTGCGAGGTGGAGAGCACTCGTGTGAGGCGGAAGATACTCGGAAGTGGGGAAATCTTGTCAGTGAGGGTCTTGACGAAGATCTGCATCCCTCCCTGTCCTGGATCTTAGCCTTCACATTGTCAATGGTGTGAGAGGACTCCATCTCCAGGTTGATCATCTTGTTGCTTAGGGGGCCCTAATCCAGGTCCTCGTCAGTAGCCCCCGAGCCTGTGGTCGGAGTCAAGGACTCGCTAGCAGGCTCAGCGTCAAGGAAGCATTATGGTTTTTGTACTTTGATTTACTCAGTGGGTGCGCGCGAGCGCATCTGCCGGATGTAGCCCCCGAGCCCATGAAGGAGTTGTAGACTCGTTTATGGGGTTTTGAATCTTGAAATGTTGCCGTTGCTTCGAGGACTCCGGTCGTGGCGGTCATGGCCGTATCGGTAGTTGCGTCCATCATTTTGGTCGTGGCTGACGTGGCGACCATGACGGTTTGAGGGGACGGCGCACTGCTGGTTCAGACTTGTGGGCCCACTCAGTATCGAACCGTCGTGCGGGCGTGCCCCTGTCGCCTCGGGGGAAGCGCCCACCGAGCGGGCGATTTCACGGCGTGGTGGGGCCAGTATTTAATGCCGTCGTCCACGTTTGCCCCTTATAAACCACGCGCTGGTTGAGTTACGTACTTTCTTCCCTCGATTCTTTGCCTTTGCCGTCGCCATTCGCTCGTCCGCTCTTATCCGTTGCGCCGCTGCCGCCACTTCTTGCATCCACTCCGCGCCCCCGAGCCCGACAACGCTATGTCGAACTGGACGCGCTCCAATGTTTCTCGCTCGATCCTTCAGCGTCTCGTCGCCGCCGACCAGCTGCCAGTCCTCACCGCCGCCGAGGAGTGGAAGGTCTCAGGGAATGAGTCGGTTCCACACCCGCCGCTCGACTACATCGTCTCGTTCGTGACGTTTCACGAGCGGGGCTTCTCCGTACCCGCCGGTCGATTCATCCGCGCCGTCCTCGCGGAGTATCGGCTGCAACTCCACCACCTCAACCTGAACAGCATCCAACAGATGGTGGCGATCGAGGAGCTGTGCGAGGGGTATCTGGGAGAGGGGGATCACTGGCACCTCTTCTGGTACTTCTTCAAGTTCGTGTGTCTGAAGGACAAGTCGCTCCCGGCCACGATCGGGTGCGCCAACCTTCGGATGAAGACGGGGAGGAGTGAAGAGTACATCTCTGACATGTTGACGAGCTCCAACAGCGGCTGGCACAAGGGGTGGTTCTACCTGAAGGACGATCCCGACCATCCGCTACCGAAGTATGCCGGCGCCTTCATCGCCGAGGCACTGGCGAACTGGAGCTACGGGCCCCCGGAGGCGGAGCAGGAGAGGCTACTCGGGGATTGCTGGGCGGTGCTGACCAAGCTGCGTGATGCCAGGGTTGACTTGGCGGCCGTCATCGGCCAGTACCACACGCTGGGAGTCATCCCGCTCCAGCGGCGTCGCCTGCGTATCTGCCAGATGATGCTGGACAAGGCTCCCTTCGACGGGACCGTGTTCGCGCCCCGGCTCCCTTCGTTAGACGAGGTCCAGCGCCGTGTGGGGCAGGCAATTGAGAAGGCCACCTACTTGTGGCCGCCGTCCCGACTTCTACCCATGCTCCCCCGAGAGGGGACCAAAAAACACGTAAGTTCTTCTTCTTCCAACCGGCGCTCCGACTATCTTGCGTTCTTTGTGTTGATTCTCATTCTCTCTTTCCTTTAGTTGACGCCCGCGGCCCCTCTCCCCGCGAAGCCGCCTCTTCCTCAGGACACGATGCCGAATCACGCCCAGGCCGCCGCGGACAAGAGGAGGGCCGACCGTAAGGCCCAGCACAAGGACAAGGAGATCGCGAAGCGCGAGCGGAACGACAGCCGCGCCAAGCGTAGGAAGATGAAGGAGGGCACCGTTTCCTTGGACGAGGACCCTTCATCGTCGCCGCCCTGGTCCGGTGATGACGGTGGTGCTAGTGTTGACTGGAGTGCGCTGTCGTCTCCGTCGCCTCCTCCCCAGTGGCAGGCCGCGGGGTCCAGCTCGAGGCAGCGGGCTGCTGCCCACGAACAGGGAGCGAGCTCTAGGTCGCGCCCGTCTCCACGCCCAGACCAAGAGGATCGGAGGGTGACTCGCTCCCGGTCGGGCCCCGGCGGCCAAGAGCAGCAGAGGGAGGGGAGGAGGTCTCCGCGGCGGGATGACTCATCCAGGCGCCCGGAGGGCCACGATTTGTCCGCCCGCTGTCCTTCTGGCGACACGTTGCGGTGATGACACGTTCTCCGAGGAGGCAGTCGCCCCTAGAGCAAGATCGACGTCACCAGCGCCCGCTCCGACCGCGCCGCGTGGGGAGAATGTGGACGCACCCCCACGGCATCTCCAGTCGCTGGTCATCCGTGGCGGCGGGGCCCCGCCCGTGCAGGTTCCCCTCACCCAGGTGATAGTCAGAGTCCGCCCTCCGATGTGACGGGGGGTAAGAGATCAGCCCTTGAGTCACCAGGCGCAGCCTCCAGGCCTGTCAAGCAGGCCCGTATCACCTCCTCCATGTAAGTGCCGTTTCGCGCTATCTCGTTATCTTGTTTTTGATTTTTCGTTCATCTTTTGACTCGCTCTTCTCGCGTCAGTCGATCCGACACCGACGCGCTCAGCCTTGCACCGCGGAAGCACGTGGCCTTGAGCGCGCGCACTGCTCCACCCGTTCCCCGCTTATCAACTCCTCCGCCCGCTCCGGAGACAGCCCAAGCCGAGGACCGGACCACCATGGCGGCCGAGACTCGCGAGATAGCGGCGCCCCCTCCCTCGTCCGGGGATGGAGACGTGGTCGGGGGGCAAGCAGCCCCCGAGCAAACCGAGCCCCCGACGGCGCCTGTCGTTGATCAAGGCACCGACGCGCAGGTGGCTCCACAGGCGGACGCGCCCCCCGGTGTCAGGCACCGGGGGTAGTGAGACCACGGAGGTCGCGGAGGTGACGGCTCCCTCGTCATCCATGCAGCTCCTAGAGGCCTCCGATTCAGGGGGGGGGCAAAACCTCCCAGGCGATGAAGCAGCTACTTACGCGGCTGAGCTGGAGCGATGCCTACTGGCACCGTAGGAGCTGCCGGCTGAAGCGCCCATTCCGCCCGTCCTGGTGGTCGTTGAGGCGGCCGAGGAGGCCATGGCGAGTCCTGGGGTGTCCGGGACCCAGACGGCAGAGGCGGGGCTGGACCCCAGCTTGCCGCTGGAGCCGTCACGCCAGGTCGCCGCTGTTGCTGCTGAGGTGGTTGAGATCGCGGACTCACCACTTCCCGTCGCGCGGGCGCCCGCTTCCCTCAAGGACGTGGTGGGCAGTGCTTCCCCGATCACCGTCCGAGAGGTCGGAGAGAGCTCGGGAGCCCGTCCCTTCTCGCCCCCGAGGGGAGTGAGCATGGCCTTGGGCTCGGGTGCGCCTCATGGACCGGGACCCATGATGCCGAGGCGCACGACGGCGAGGATGAGGAAGCCACAGCTCGTTACCGTCTCGAGTGGGGCCTTCGGTGGGCAGAGCAGGCGATAAACGAGCTCGTCGTTCCGGCCTTGTCGGTGAGTTGGCCGAGCTCAATCTCGACTTAGTGTTATTGCTTCTGGGTCGTTTTCTACAATTGATCTTCTTCTCGGTCTAGTTGCTTGCTAGCTGCAGTGCCAGGAAGACGCGCACCATCGAAGAGCTCCAGGCCGAGAAGGCCCAGCTGGAGATGCAGCTGGTTGCCGCCCGACTGGCGGCTGTCGGAGCAGTGGCGGGCGAGGCGTCGGCGAGGACCACTCTTGAGGCTGCGGCAAAGTTAGCAGAGGACCGCGCGGTGGCCGTGCAGTCTGTTGCGGATGCCGCCGTGTCGGAGAAAACAACCCTTGAGGCCAAGCTCGTCCAGGCAGAAACCACAGCTGCGGAGCTACGAACCGCTACCGCTACTACTACTTAGACAGCTCGGACCGCAACTGCTGCCGCCACTGCTGCCTAGGCTACGTCCCAGGCGGCCGCCGAGGAGAAGGTGATGCTCGAGAAGAAGGTGGCGGACCTGCAGCAGGACCTGATGCATGCTGAGGCAGACCTGAAGACGGCGAACAATCAGGTCTGCAACCTCTCCACCAAGCTGCAGGAGGCCATCGACGAGGAGACCCGGCTTCGCGAAGAGAATAGCAAGATGACGCAAGATCTTCAAGGTGAGCAGCCTTGCGCTCCCAATTTTTGTGGTATTTCTTTTTCTGTGTTGGTCGTTGCTGATGCCGCCTTGCTCTTTGGCTTTGACAGGGCTTCGCACAGCTCGTGCTGCTCAAGCTGTTAAGCTCCTGGAAAAGGCTCAGGAAGTCACTGCCGCCGAGCTCAAGATCCACGAGATGTCCGAGACGGCCAAGAACTTGGCAGACCAGCTTTCGAGTATGTTCTTTTTATCTTGACCCCTTCTCCCCTTTTGATTGTGCTCCTCGTGGCTCAACTCCTATTCGTTCCCTGTCTCTAGAGGCCAAAGCTGAGCTCGAAGACTCTCAGAAGGCTCAACATGAGACGGAGGAGGCGCGCAAAAAGGACATCCTGGACCGCGCCAAGCTCGGTCATCATATTGACAAGATTTTGACAGAAGTTGGCACTCCGCCCGTGAAAATGCCTCCCCAGGTGCTCGGCGATCGGATCAACCTTTTGCCGGGCGTTGTCAAGGAGAGAGAGCTATTGACCTCTCAGCAGGTGGTGCACCGAGTCCTCTCCATGTTCTGCTCTCATTACCAGGTGCTGGATCTTTAGGCGCTGAGTGGTGGTTGGGCCCCCGGCTACTCGAACGAGGAGCTTGATAGGATTGAAAAGGATTGCGCCACCCTTGCCCGAGCCATGGCCGACACAGCGATGAAGGACCTGGACCTGATCCCAAGAGACACACCAAAAGACGGCTCCGGGCCTTCCCATTAGATGTATCAAGTTGTATAACAGTTTAAACAAAACTTGTATGCGTGCCGTGCTGGACAACTTTTCATTTTGTTTTGAAAGCGTCACCTACTGAAGCGTTCCCCGAGTACTTCGCGAACGACTATAGAATGACGTAGCAGTACTTAGACACTCAGGCCGATCGAACTTTTCTCTGGAGCCGCGGGGGCGTTAGAGTCGGAATGCTCGTCCTGAGTCGTGAAGTGATGCCACACGTTCACAGCCCCCGAGTACTTAGGGACGTTCAGGAAATGACTCGCGTGTTTTTCGTAAAAAACATTTTGAGCCGGAGCCCAAGCAGTTGCCCGAGTACTTTTTGAAAGTAGTCGGACGTCGACCTGTGGGTCCAAGCTGCACTCGCAAGTCTTCGCACTGTAGCCACAGGGGCGTAAGTGCTAAGAAGTTCTTACAAGCAACAACATTGAAACGCTCACGGATCGACATCCTTCCCCTTCGCAAGATAAAGGTGTTCCGCCAAAAAGCACCGCTCGCTCGTGCGATTGGTCACGATAAAGTTGTCGGAGAGTTTTGTTTTGAAAACGGGAAATCGAAAGGGGTGTATTGTGCCCCGTGTAGCCCCCGAGTGGTAAGTGTTGTTGCATGGGTGCAAGGACACTTGCCACTCAGCCTTTAGACATCGTTGAAACATATAAAAGATGCCAACACAAAGAGATCGAAAACTTATGAAGCGAGAACAAAGGCACATGGCATTATTCATTGATCATAAGTTTGAAAAATGGAACATTACTCAAGGGTAAAAACGATGTAGGTGTTCTATGTTCCATGCATTGGAGATGATTGTGCCGTCCTCGTGCCGAAGCTTGAATGTTCCGGGTCGGAGGACTTGGTCGACGATGTACGGCCCCTCCCATGGGGGCGTGAGCTTGTGTCGATCCTTGTTGCTCATGACTCATCAGAGTACCTGATCTCTGACCTGGAACTGACGCTCGTGGATGTTGCGCTTGTGATAGCTCCATAGAGCTTGCTGGTACCGGGCGGAATGTAGGAGTGCCACGTCGCGCGCTTCATCAAGCTGGTCGATCGCATCTTCGAGTGCGACTTGGTTCCCTTCTTCAGTATATGCCCGGACTCTCGGGCTCCCATAATCGATATCCGTCGGTAGTACTGCCTCCGATCCGTGTACCATGAAGAATGGTGTGGAACCGGTTGCACGACTCGGCGTGGTGCGCAGGCTCCAGAGGACGGAAGGCAACTCCGCGACCCTTCTTGCCCAAAACTTGTCGAGTCGTCTGAAGATCCGGGGCTTCAATCCTTGTAGGATCATGCCATTGGCTCTCTCGGCCTGGCCGTTTGTCGTCGGATGCGCAACAGCAGCCCAGTCCACGCGAATGTTGTTATCATCGCAGAACCTGAGAAACTTTTTTCCCGTGAACTGTGTGCCGTTGTCTGTGATAATCAAGTTTGGAATCCCGAAGCGGTAGATAATGTCAGTGAAGAATGCAACGGCTTCCTCGGAGTAGACCTTGACCACGGGTCGGCTTCGATCCACTTGGAGAATTTGTCGACTTCTACAAGTAGGTGCGTGAAGCCCCCGGGCGCCTGTCTGAACGGCCCGACTATATCCAGCCCCCATACGGCGAACGGCCAAGTGATGGGGATGTTCTAAAGCGCTTGCGCAGGAAGATGAGTCTGTCGAGCGTAGAACTGACAACCTATACAGCGTCGTATGATGTCCTTGGCGTCTGCCAGTGCCGTGGGCCAATAAAAACCTTGTCGGAAAGCCTTTCCGACTAACGTTCTTGCAGCGGCATGGTGCCCACATGTGCCAGCATGGATCTCCTGAAGCAAGTCCCGGCCCTGGTCTCTCTTAATGCAGCACATGAATATATCCGCTGTACCTCACTTGTGGAGCTCGCCGTCGATGAGGACGTAGGATTTGGCTCGCCTCGAGATGCGACGTGCCTCCGTCTGGTCGGAAGGCAACTTTCCCTCGACTAACCATTCAAGGATTGGAAACCGCCAGTCAGGATCTTCTAAGTTTGGCTCTTGCGGTTGGTCGATCTCCATGACTTCTGGCTCCTCTATCTCAGGTTGTTGCTCCCCATCCACTCGGACAGATGGTGCGTGCTGATCACTGGCAAACACACTGTGCGGCACAGGCTTTCGGCTTGACGCTGCTTTGGCCAGGATGTCCGCCGCTTTGTTGTTGTCGCGCAACACATGATGGAGCTCGAGCCCATGGAACTTGTCTTCTAGTTGACGCACAGCTCGACAATAGGCTGCCATCTTGGGGTCGACACAATTCTTCTCCTTCATAACTTGGTCCACTACAAGCTCAGAGTCCCCGCGAATCTCGAGGCGGCAAATTCCGAGCTCGATCGCGATCCGAAGGCCGTTGACGAGCGCCTCGTACTCGGCCACGTTGTTGGAGGCAGGAAAATGCAGTCGGACCATGTACTCAATACGCACGCCCAGAGGCGAGATGAAGACAAGGCCTGCCCCTGCTCCCTCCTTCATGACGGAGCCGTCGAAATACATTGTCCACGTCTCGTGCTCGATTAGCACCGGCAGGGTCTGAATCTCTGTCCATTCAGCAACAAAATCTGCCAGCACTTGTGACTTAATGGCGCTACGCGGTGCGTATGTCACATGCTGTCCCATCAACTCGAGGGCCCACTTAGCTATCCTCCCCTCAGCCTCAGGATTCTGGATCACCTCCCCGAGGGGGTACTTGGACACCACTGTGATGGGGTGCGAGTCGAAGTAGTGCCGGAGCTTGCGTTTGGTGATCAAGACAGCGTATACGAGCTTCTAGATTTGAGAGTAGCGGGTCTTTGAGTCAGAGAGAACCTTGTCAGTGTTTTAGGCACCGAGCCTACGACGGGGTACCCGAAGTAGTAGATTGTGCGGTAGGGCTCGCCGAGATCAGGAACACGATGGTGAGACACGGGGCACACAATTAGACAGGTTCGAACCGCAATGTGCGTAATACCCTACGTCCTGTATGCTGCGTGGCTCTGTATTGATTGCCTATGTTTTGAGAGGGGTCCCTTCCTCGCCTTATATGCCATGAGAGGCAGGGTTACAAGTCGGATTGGTACAAGGGTACTATTCGAGTAGGACCCGGAGTAGCCTACACAAGGTAAGGAAAGCTATCCTAGTCTTAGCACAAGTCCTTGTCCGCCTTGTCTTGCCTTGTGGTCCACGGTACCAGCACCGTGGCCCACTAGTTGAGTAATCTAGGTGTACAGGAACTCATCTCCCGGGTATGGCCCACAATGTGTTGGTGGGCCCAGGGATGCCCAGTCAACAAACCTCGCTTACAAAATAAATAGGCCGCTGCACCTTGAGTGATTTCCTAGGCTCATCTCGTTCCACGACCAGCGCAGCGCTCACGACCTGCGTTGTTGCAGCCACGTACAGGAGCATCGGTTCTTCTGGCATCGGTGCTGTGAGCACGGGTGGGCTCTTCAAGAGATTCTTGAGTTTGTCGAGCGCTTCCTGAGCCTCGGGTGTCCACGCAAAGTGGTCGGACTTTTTCATTAGACGATACAGTGGCAAGCTGCGCTCTCCGAGTCGGGTGATAAACCGACTGAGAGCCGCGAGGTAGCCCGTGACACGCTGCACACCCTTCAGGTTCTGGATCGGCCCCATGTTTGTGATAGCTGAAATCTTCTCGGGGTTAGCCTCTATGCCACGTTCAGACACGACAAAGCCAAGGAGCATGCCCCTTGGAACCTCGAAAACACATTTCTCGGGGTTTAGCTTTACCCCGTGTTCTCTCAGCTCCGCGAATCCTCCGGTAAGATCAGGGATCAGATCGCCCGTCTTCTTTGACTTGACCATGATGTCATCGACGTATGCTTCGATTATTCGTCCTATGAGATCGCCAAAAACGCGTCACATGCATCTTTGAAACATAGTGCCCGCATTCTTGAGCCTGAAGGGCATCGAGTTGTAACAATAAGCGCCAAAGGGAGTGATGAAGGACATTGCGAGTTGGTCCGCTATACACATCGCGATCTGGTGGTACCCGGAGTACGCATCGAGAAAACAGAGGGTTTCGCACCCTGCCGTTGAATCGACTACCTGATCTATGCGAGGCAAAGGAAACAGATCCTTGGGACATGCCTTGTTAAGGCTCGTGTAGTCAACACACATCCTCCATTTCTTATTCTTCTTCTTTACAAGTACAGGGTTAGCTAGCCACTTGGGGTGGAACACTTCTTGGATGAACCCTGCACTAAGAAGCTTCTTGATCTCCTCGCCTGTGGCCTTGCACTTGTCATCGTTGAAGCGGCGCAGGTGCTGCTTGACCGGTTACGATCCCGGCTTGATGTTCAGTTTGTGCTCGGCAACCTCTCTCGGGACCCCCCTCATGTCGGAGGGTTTCCATGCGAACACGTCGAGGTTCACTTTGAGGAAGTCGACGAGCACGCTTTCCTATTTAGGATCGAGCGCCGTCCCGATACGGAGCGTGCGGCCATCATCGGTGACGGCCACATCCTTGACATCCTTGGCGGGCTCGAAAGAGCAGGTCGCTCGCTTGGATGACTCCGGGATATCTTGGTCCTCGGAGGGAGGCTCGGCGTGGAGCTTCTCGGACCGGATGAGTGTTTCAGCGAATTGAAAGCACTCAGTATCGCATTCGTATGCGTACTAAAATGTAGTCCCCTCTGTGATGACCCCCTTCGGACCAGGGATCTTCAACTTGAGATACGTGTAGTTGGGCACGGCCATAAACTTCGCGTAGGCTGGCCTCCCGAGGATGGCGTAGTACGTCCCCGAGAACCCCACCACTTTGAAGGTGAGGGTTTCTGTGCGAAAGTTTCGCGACGTCCCGAACATGACGGGCAGATCGATCTGCCATAACGGGAGTGCATCTTTCCCGGGGATGACCCCGTGGAAAGGAGTCGGAGATGGGCGCAGTCGGGACTGCGAGATGCCCATGCTGTCGAGCGTCATCATGTACAGAATGTTGAGCCCGCTCCCTCCGTCCATCAGCACCTTGTGGACCCGCTTGGTCCCAATGAGTGGAGCCACTACGAGAGGGTAGCATCCTGGTTGCGGTACATGGTCGGGGTGGTCGATTTGGTCAAAGGTGATCGGGGTGTCTGACCACTTGAGGTACGCCGGCGTCGCAGGCTCGGTGTTGTAGACCTCGCGCCGGATCAGCTTCTCCTTGCGCCTCGACGGTCGCGTCAGTGCTCCGCCAAAGATCATGTGGACCGCACCATCTTAGCGAGGGAAAACAACTTCGTAGTCGTCATCATCGTTTTCGGGGGGTGGCGCATCCTTCTTCAGGGGCTCCACCGTCTTTGGCTTGAGCGTGTCGTTGACGTAGTTCTTCATCAGACGGCAGTCTTTGAGTGCATGCTTAACGTGCATTTCATGATGGGTGCATGGCGCCTCCAAGAGCCTCTCAAAATGACCCCTCGGGAGGCCGTTCTGATTGTTCTTAGGGCGGGTAGCCTTGCACTCGACTGCTGCAACAGTGTTGTCGTCACGGCCTCGCTTGTCGCCCTTCTTCTTCTTTTTGGACCGTGAGGAGGGCCCCTCTCCAGCGTCCACGACTTGCTTCCCCTTGCTCAGTGGGGGGACCAATGTTGCTGCTACTGCCTCCTCCCCGTCGGCGTGGTTGGTTGCAATGTCAAGGAGCTCCCGGGTAGTCCTCGGGGTCCTTCGCCCTAGCCGGTGGATGAGGGTGGTGCAGGTGGTACTGTTCTGGAATGCCGAGATGGCGTCGTTGTCTGTCGCGGTGGGGAGCTCTGTGCAGCACTTTGAGAAATGCCTGATGTAGTCGTGCAAGCTTTCCCCCGGCTACTGCTTGCAGTTGTGCAGCTCCCACCGCTTGCCGGGCCGGGCGTACGTGCCTTGGGAGTTGCCGATGAAGGTCTCCCGCAGGTCCGTCCAGCTGTTGATCCTGCCTCGTGGTAGGTGCTCGAGCCAGGTCCGCGCAGAGTCGGCGAGGTGGAGCGGCAGGTTCTTGATGATGAACAGATCATCTGTCGCTCCGCCGGCCCGACACGCGAGCCTGTAGTCCTCCAACCACACGCTCGGGTTGGTCTCTCTGTCGTATCTCGGCACTGCTGTCGGAGGCCGGAAACGCGAGGGGAACTTTGCATCTTGCACCTTCCAACCAAACGCGCATGGCCCCTTCGGATCGGGCGACCAGCTTCGGTCACGATCTTCATCGCTGTCGTTTCATCTGCCACGCCTTTGGCTAGGACGTCGGCGTGAGCGGTGCTCGTCACGCTTGCCGCGGCTGTTGTCTGTTAACGGCTGTTAAGTACCTACTTTAGCCGTCAATATACTCATGAATAAAGGAGCATAAGGCATTTCTTACACGTATTTAGTTAAGAATAATGTAGTTCCACTTGTCCTTGGAGATTATTTGATTGCAGGAAAATAAGCAGGAAAAGAGTGACAAACTCACCTTTTATGGTCCATGCCACATCACCTCATCCTAGGTGGGCTGCCAACAAGGATGCCATGCATGCACACCTGCCAACTAGGGAGCCATGCATGCATGCCATGCAAGCAATCCAAGTGAAACAACCCCGACGAATCAGAGTGTGACACGTGGACATCACATGGATCCATGGGCCCACAAAGGCATGCAAACCGCGCCAAAACAGGGTGAACACCGGGAACCGACCTAAGGACCCACGGGACAGCCTCTAGGAGGAAGCACACCCCGAGTGGGGCCCACAGGGGTTCGACCGACCCCACAGGTCGGCCGAACCGACCTTGTGGCCGCCACTCAGGGGCTTCCACGTGGTGTCTCCCCATTGGTCCTAGGCGCCATCCCTAGGGTGTTTGCAGCCATTCCTCACCGGTGCACGTGCCTATAAATAGAAGGAGAGGGGGCTCACTTATGAGACATCCACACTTGCAACACCTCTCTCACTTTTAGTCTCAAGGCTAGGAGGTAGGATAGAGTAGTTCTAATTTAGGTTCCAAGTCTACTTTGGGATCTAGGTATGAGTTCTCTTGTATCTTATTTCATTTGTATGACTTTGATCTACTTCAGTTATTTATCTATTTCATATAAAGTTGTGTTAGTATACATGAGTGATTTGTTCATTTGTTCTTCATCTGTTCATCATTTAGAGGCTCCTGTTCTTGATGAACAAGGCCTTTCGATCCACTTGACGGGTGACTTTCACATGTTTCTGGTGTTTGTTCATAAGTTAGAGGCTCGTGTTCTTCGAGAACATGACCCTTTTGATCTAGTTGAACAGACATAGGAAAACACGAATCCGTTTGTGTACATAACCTGGTTTGATCTAATTAGATGACATGATTGCGTTGTATGAAGTCTGTGCTTAAGCTACGGTACTCGGTGTAATTGGCTGGTTTACCTGGGTGCTTAAGTCAATGTTCTTCAATGCTAGTGTATCTAACTCGTTCCTACCAGCTTTATGTGTGTAGTACATAAGAACCTAGAACTAACTTGTGTGTCGCCTCCTATGCCTAGGACCCTTTAGAGAGAGAGAGTGTGAGTGTGTGTGTGTGATCACACTACCCCCATTATCATATTTTACCCCTGCACTTGAGTCTCTGATTTATTTCCGTCTATGATCTATACTCATTGCAATAGAGTTGATCTTGTCATTCCGCCAATGCCTTCCTTTGGAATACTCCTTTGGGGAAATGCTACAATGGTACTTCCGTGCGCTTGCGGACTCCTGTAACGTTAAGAATTACCAACCAGCATTTCTGGTGCTATTACCAGGATGGGTTCCAAACCTGTTCTTAGGTGATTGCGTTAAGAAATGTCAACAAGCATTTCTGGCGCCGTTGCCGGGGAAGGCTTAAGGATGACATATCAACACTTTGCATATGTTTATAATCATGATAGGAATAAAACCGTTCTCAATACAGGCTAACTTGGATTGTCTTCTTTGTCTATTGATGATGAAGACAGGTAGTGCATGACTGGTTTCGACTTGCCATCGAATTTTACTAAAGATCCTGAGTCACTCGTGAGGAAGGCACGAACTCATTTCGGCTCTCCTTCGCGTGAACATTCGAAAGTCGATCCAGCTTCCTTTGTGCCATCCGCATCAACTTCCATGGCCAACCCTGTCGAGAAGACTCTCCGCGAGTACTCCGCTCCCTCTGCTGACCAGGTGCCGACAGGCCCTGTGATCAACACTGGGAATGGAAACTTCGAGATCAAGACTGGCTTAATTACGATGGTACAGGCTAGCCCATTCTGTGGCAAGCCTAATGAAGACGCGAGCGCCCACCTACAGCAGTTCCTGGAACTATGCAGTACCTTCACTATACGAGGAGTGGAGGAAGATGCTATTCGTCTGCGACTGTTTCCCTTCTCCCTCTTGAGAAAGGCAAAGCAGTGGTTCTATGCTAACCGTGCAGAGATTAACACTTGGGCAAAGTGCTCCGCAGCATTCCTCGCGAAATTCTTTCCGTTGGGCAAAACCAATGTCCTTCGGGGGCGAATTTCAAGTTTCCAGCAAGCGGCAAATGAGACTATCCCCGAAGCTTGGGAGAGACTCCAGGAGTACATCCTGGCTTGTCCTCATCATGGGATGGACAACTGGCTTATTCTTCAGAATTTCTATAATGGGCTGACTCCGACAGCCCGAGGCCATATTGATGCTGCAGCTGGAGGGGCTTTCTTCTCTCTTACTATCACTGAAGCTACTACACTGATTGAGAAGATGGTTACCAATCAAGGGTGGAGTGATGATCGACTCCAACCACGTCAAGGGGGACACATACCGTCAAGGAAGCAGATATGTTGCACGCCAAGATGGACCTAATGATGAAGAGAATAGATGATCTAGCCAATGAGAAGGCCGCCATGGCCACCACTACTCAAGCTATGGATGCTCACATGACTTGCGAAGTCTGTGGTATTACTGGGCATTCAGGGAATTACTGCCCTACTACTCAAGAGGATGTGATGTACATGAACGGCAACAACAACGGTTATCATCCACAAGGAGGTCAAACGTGGAATCAATCGCGCCCTTATTATCAAGGAGGTAATCAAGGTAATTCTTTCAACCCAAACCAACCTTCCTTGAAAGATCTAGTCTTTGGACAAGCTAAGATTAATGAAGGCTTTAATAAGAAAACAGCTGCCTATGATAAGGCTTTTGAGAGCCTTAATGTTAAAATTGATAGCCTTTCTTCTGCAATTAAAAACCAGTTGAGTTTCAATAAGATGATAGAAACCCAGTTGGCTCAATTAGCAGCTTTAGTTCCCTCTGCTGAAGACGGGAAGATTCCGGGGCAACCCGTATCTTCCTGTGAAAATGTTTGTGTAGTGTCCACCAGATGGGGTAAGCATTCTGGGCGGGCACAAACCACTGACTATGCAGGGAGACATATACAACAAATACTTGACCCATGGGAATCTTCAACAATCACACACAAGAAAGATCCTGGTTATCCGGTGTTGACATTTCTAAACGTCGATCACTTAAGAACAGATTTGGAATCCATCCTTAGTGTTAGTGCTAGAAATGCTTGTTGGCATTTCCCAATGTCACAACTAATGGCGCAGTTAGCATGAATATCGAGACTTGCCATAGGTTAATCTAAACGATCATGAACGAATCCGCAAGCGCACAGATCAACCATTGTAGCATTTCCCCAAGGAAAGAGAGTATTCCAAGGGTATCGAATCCAAGGAAGGCAATGGCAGATATCTTAGACTTATGCTTTTGCTCTGAATGTAAACCAAGAGATAGATATAGGGAACAACACACTCAAAGGCAGGGGTAAGATAAAAGATAATAGGGGTAGTGTGACACACACACCTCAAATCTACCTCTACTCTAGCACACTACGGCTTAGGGGGAACATACGAGTTAGCTCTAGGTTCTAATGTACTAAACATACAAAGCTAGAAGATACAAGAGATGGGCTGTTGTGACCCAGGGTGAGAGCCACCACAAGACTGGTCAACTAGACCGAGTACCGTAGCTTGAACACAGACCCCATGCAACACTCTCATGCTATCTAACAAGATCAACTAAGGTTAGACATACGAACAGATATGAACTCTCTTATGTCTAATCAACAAGATCAAAGGGTCATGTTCGTGAAGAACACGAGCCTCTAACTTATGAACAAACACATAAGGAAGGAGTTTATCACCCATCAAGTGGATCAAAAGGTAGTGTTCATGAAGAACACGAGCCTCTAAATGATGAACAGGGGATGAACTCAAGAACATATCAAGAATATGATCTACCATGACTTTATATGAAATAGCTGAATAACTGAAGTAGATCAAAGTCATACGAAGAAATAAAGATAAAAGAGAACTCATACCTAAACTTCCAAGAGGACTTGGAACCTGAAGAAGAGCTACTCTAGACTACCCCCTAGCCTTGGAAACTAAAAGTGAGAGGAGAATGAGAGAGTGGTGTGTGAGAAATGGGTGCCCCTCCCCTCCTATTTATAGAGGAAGACAAGGCTTGCTCGGACGCCCAAATGACCCCTAAACACCCGGGAGTGAAGCAATGGACCAATGAGGAGCCAACACGTGGAGGGACTAGATGGGTGCCCCCTAGGTCGGTTCGGCCGATCCTAGGATCGGCCGGCCCCCTAGGGTGGCCCCACCTGGTGTGCTTCCTCTGAGTGGCTGTCCTGTGGGCCCTTTGATCCATCCTCGGTGCATGGCTTGATTTGGTATCCGAGGTGGGCCCTTTGATCCATGTGAAGTCCATGTGGCGTCCTCTGATTCGTCGGTGAGTGCCTCCCCTGGATCGATGACGTGTCTTGCCATATTTCCTTTGGTGGCAGCCACCTCCTCAGCTGAGTTGGCATGGTTTCTTCATAGAAGTGGAGTTTCCATCTCTTTTAAGGGTAAATCACCTACATACAAATAATCTCCAAGGATAAGTGGAACTACATTATTCAAACCTAAATGCTAGTAAATAATGCATATGCCTCCATTTATGTGAGAATATTGAGGGTTGGAAATGGTGAATTTCCACCGTCAACATCCGGCTATCACCTGCAAGATATATTACCAGAAGATTAAGCATGCACTTTGTGACCTTGGTGCAAGTGTTAACCTTATGTCCAAGGCCATGTTTGAACAATTGGGGTATCCAGCTCTAACTCCAACTGCGACGGCCGTCCAACTTGCTGATGCATCGATCCGACATCCAGAGGGGATAGTAGAGAACTTATTGGTATTCATCCAAGGTTCATACAACTTTGCGGATTTCGTGGTCCTTGATATGCAAGATGATGAGGGAATGCCTCTCATTCTTGGGAGACCGTTCCTAAGTGACGCCAACGTAAGGATCAATGTGGGAGCCGGAATGATCCGAGTCGGCATTGGGAAGAGGAACTTGATGTTCCGATTTCAGGCAACAAAAGAGAAATGCTATATACTGCAGAGCAAAAATGAGCAATCAGGGGCATGGACGGAGCCACAACCCCCGCGACTTCCTACCACTCCAACAAAGCCTAAGAAAACAAGAAGGGTGTGGCGGGAAATACAGAAGTCATCTCCATCAATTTCTCGGGAATGGGGTGACGAGTGGAATTGATCGCCGAGAAAAGTCTCGCTCTCAGACTTAAAAAGATGAGTCCTTTTTGCCAAAAGGTAAAATTGGTATTTATCTCATATTTCCCTTCCAAAAATTTATTTGATTTTTCCAAATGCATATTTGAATTTTTCCAACCTTGCATCTGCATGCTAGATTTTTTCTAGCAAATTTCCCTTTTCAAATAAAAATTCTGAAAATAAATTATTGAGTGGAAAGTCATAGAAAAATTTTTCGAGCAACATTTTGGGCGAGTCTGGACCTAGACATCTGGGCAGGACATCAGGTAGCCGTTAGAGAGCCGTTGCAAAAAGCTGGAAGCAGGCGGGCCTGGCAGGGGGTCGACCGACCCCAGGGGTCGGCCGACCGAGGCCAATGGTCAAGTGGGCCCCGCCTCTTCCAACGGCTCCTAGCCGTTGCCCTTGTCCTCTACCCCGGTGCCTGGTTCGGTTGCCTATAAATAGAAGGGGGATTGAGGGGGTTTCTTCACCCTCTCTCCCTCTTTGCTCTTGCTCTTTGGTTTTCTTGGATTTCTTGCTCAAGTGGAAGTGCCAAGCACTCTCTCCAATCTGTTGCTGAATACTGAATATTGGTGGAGCAAGCTCGGTAAGGATTTCATTTCGATTTCACTAACCCATCACCGAGTTGCTCATGTTGTCCCATTGTTGTGCAAGATGAGTTGGATTACCGGTGCGTACCAGAAGGTGACCGGCTAACGCCGTTCTAGAGACGGAGAGGGCTCGTCTCATCATTCCGGAGCTACACCAAGTCCAATGTCAACCGACCGTGAAGAAGAGGAAGAGGAGGAGCTACCCACACCACGAGCTGAAGGGGTGATCAACACCGACGCCGCCTTCATCGACTTGAGGGACGACCGGGAGAGACAGGCCTATGCTCTCATCAAGGATCGAGTCTTCACCAACACCAAGGAGTTCGACTCGGCCCTTCTCGAGAAAACAGGTATGGACTCCGAGTTCGATTCCATTTGGCATGCTCTTGGTTGGGAAAACTTTGTTCCGGTGTGGGAGATCGGTTCTAGGCCTCTCACCATGCAGTTCCTCTGTACTCTTCGAGAGGATGAGACCGGTATTACGTTTCATTTCCATGGAACATCGTATCGAGTCTCATGGCATGATCTTAGTCGTGCTCTCGGTTTTCATTGTCGTTGTGCCATTTCTCTCAATCAAGCTTGCAGCGATTTTATTCGAGATAGTTTTTGGGAAGAGATTTCTGGTCGGCCTGTCCGTGGCAAGTTAGCACCTCGGTGCAACGATATCACGCATCCCACTCTCCGACTGTGGCACAAGTGGCTCGCCATCACTCTCTTTCCAAGGGATGATGTTCGAACCGTGTGCACAGACGAGATGAGGATATTATATGCCGCGATCAGACGTATCAAAATCGCCCCAGTGCAAGCTATGATTCGGCAGTGGTTGACAAATTTTAGGATGACGGGTTCTATTGAGTGTACGTCGCTGATCACACGTATCATTTCGAGTCTTGGGATTACACAAGGGGCTAACGTTCCCTACATTGATTCTCCCCGGGCCATGATAGATGAGGCATATTTGATTCAAGGACATACTCTTAAAAAGGGCCCGGATGATTCCTTGGTTTTCTTTTACCCTGGCCACGCAAACCAGATTCGGTTACCTAACTCGGATTTCCGTTTGTACGGCCAAGGGACACTGACCGTTCCTCTTGAGGAACCTCGTCGTTCTAGTGTTTCTGGAGACAGGGTCACTAGGAGTGCGTCGAGGAGGGCAGCAGCAGCACAGCAACCGCCACAACATCCGCCGCCACAGCCATCACCACAGCCGTCACTTCAACCACAGCCGCAGCCTACACCACTGCTGTCTGGCGCATGGGCCTCGGCCGGGTACATGTCTGGAGTTACACCCGGATATGCCCCCGGTTGGGACCAACCCATGTGTCAGCCGGGTGCGAGTAGCTCGACCTGGGCTAGTGCAGGGAGTGGCGAGTGGGTTCGGCCCACCGGTGCTACCTACGGGGACTCATCTTCATCGTTCAGGTTGCACTCGTCATCTCGTGGGGCCACCCTCACTCAGTAGATGAGCAACATCCGTGTCGGTACCATGGAGGAGACAATGCACCAGCAGGCTGAGTCCGCTCGGGACTGGTAGCGTATGACGGGCGAGAGGATTCACACCATGGAGCAGAGACAGCTGCGACAGATAGAGGAGCAGAGGGCTTACTACGCGTGGTTGGGATACCACCCTCCATAGCAGTGAGCCTGAAGCTAGCTTGGGGGAGGACCCCCTTTCTGAGGTAACTTGTATCTTCTATTGTTTTCAGAACCCCATATGCTAAAAACACATAAAAATCTGAAAAAGTTAAAAAGACCAAAAATATTTATTTGTTTTCTTAAATTAGTTTGTTTTCATATGCGCGGTAAGAGTGTTCTTATTCTCCATGGTTGAAATGATGAATAGTTGCTCTGTTTATTCCTCTTGTATGCCTTGTTTACAACTTAGTATCCTATCCAAGTTTTGAGTTTGTTGGCTAGTATGATCGAACCTAAGCTTGAAATTTGTGGGTAGCAAAAAGCATGATCTTTGCCTAAGTTGTTGCGAGGTATGATATGGTATAATAGAGTTGCTATGAGCTAGTACTAAGTGATGTTTGATATCCGGAGTTTTCTTTTGAAAAATGTTAAAATGATAAGTTCCTCAATGATAAGAAATTCCTATCCAAGGCCATATGTAGATTTTAGCTTCTGTTAAACCTCCACATATGCTACTTGATTTCTTCATTGAGTTTTGGCGAATTGTTGTGACCCTCGGTGAGTAACTTGTCATACTCCTATGATCAAGATCACGTACACACCACCATATGCGAAACTTCTACACTGGAAGTTAGCAACCATCATTTCATCCATTTCCCATCCATTCCACAAAATAAAGCTCCGCGCATGTTCTATGATTACTCTCCCTCCAAAAATATTCAGCAAGGACTATGGGCTATGTTAAAAAAAAGAAACATGCTCAAGGGCATGCATAAAAAAATGAGAATAAAGAGACATAGCCCAAGTCTCAAAAATTTCAAAAAGGAGGAGAGTAAAATCATGCAAATAGGAGTTCATTATCCATCCACCATACACACACTTTTGCACATCTTGATCAGGGTGTATGACTTGTTCTCCCAAGGATCCGGTTTTCGACTCAACAATACATGAGAAACAGGTATGCCACATGTTTTCCCTACCTACAGCTCCACATATCAGCTTATTAGTAGTAGGTAGTGAAAGAAGGCAAACCAAAGCCTTGGTGAGGAATCATACACATTGAGCGATCCGAGAGTATCATTTGAGGAACTTTGATTTCTTTTTGAAAAACCTGCAAAACCTTCGGATTGATAACTGATCAAGGTACATGTGATTGGTAATCTTTATACAACCATTCTATCTTTCAACCGCCCAAGGCAGGTGAAGCTACACGCCCCATATCAATCGAGTGTAAGGTAAGATCAATGCCAACTTCTTCAACTCTTGATAGAGTACCTAGCTGTATCTTATCATACATTAGAAATACAACATCGTAGCAACTCCTGATCAACCAACCTAAGTCCTTACTCTGCTTGGGGGAGTTGCTGACGGCTGTTAAGTACCTACTTTAGCCGTCAATATACTCATGAATAAAGGAGCATAAGGCATTTCTCACACGTATTTAGTTAAGAATAATGTAGTTCCACTTGTCCTTGGAGATTATTTGATTGCAGGAAAATAAGCAGGAAAAGAGTGACAAACTCACCTTCTATGGTCCATGCCACATCACCTCATCCTAGGTGGGCTGCCAACAAGGATGCCATGCATGCACACCTGCCAACTAGGGAGCCATGCATGCATGCCATGCAAGCAATCCAAGTGAAGCAACCCCCGACGAATCAGAGTGTGACACGTGGACATCACATGGATCCATGGGCCCACAAAGGCATGCAAACCGCGCCAAAATAGGGTGGACACCGGGAACCGACCTAAGGACCCACGTGACAGCCTCCAGGAGGAAGCACACCTGAGTGGGGCCCACAGGGGGTCGGCCGACCCTACAGGTCGGCCGAACCGACCTTGTGGCCGCCACTCAGGGGCTTCCACGGGGTGTCTCCCCATTGGTCTTAGGCGCCATCCCCGGGGTGTTTGCAGCCATTCCTCGCCGGTGCACGGGCCTATAAGTAGAAGGAGAGGGGGCTCACTTATGAGACATCCACACTTGCAACACCTCTCTCACTTTTAGTCTCAAGGCTAGGAGGTAGGCTAGAGTAGTTCTAATTCAGGTTCCAAGTCTACTTTGGGATCTAGGTATGAGTTCTCTTGTATCTTATTTCATTTGTATGACTTCGATCTACTTCAGTTATTTATCTATTTCATATAAAGTTGTGTTAGTATACATGAGTGATTTGTTCATGTGTTCTTCATCTGTTCATCATTTAGAGGCTCTTGTTCTTGATGAACAAGGCCTTTCGATCCACTTGACGGGTGACTTTCACATGTTTCTGGTGTTTGTTCATAAGTTAGAGGCTCGTGTTCTTCGCGAACATGACCCTTTGATCTAGTTGAACAGACATAGGAAAACACGAATCCATTTGTGTACATAACCTGGTTTGATCTAATTAGATGACATGATTGCGTTGTATGAACTCTGTGCTTAAGCTACGGTACTCGGTGTAATTGGCTGGTTTATCTGGTGGCTTGACCTGGGTCACAATAGCCCGGGCCGGTCAAGTCCGGCTAACAACGTAAGCATGGTGCTTGGGTTGCGTAGCTACCTTACTTATGAGTTTATCCCACGGTTTGTCTTGGGGTAGGCCGCGGTAGTGACAGCCGTTGGTCCCTCTGAAATCCCCCACATTCGGATAAGCTGTAGGAGTCTAAAATATAACAACCGGAGTTGTGCGGAAACAACGCGGGAGGTTATCTCCCCATGGTACCTGGGTGTTTAAGTCAATGTTCTTCAATGCTAGTGTATCTAACTCGTTCCTACCAGCTTTATGTGTGTAGTACATAAGAACCTAGAACTAACTTGTGTGTCGCCTCCTATGCCTAGGACCCTTTAGAGAGAGAGTGAGTGTGTGTGTGATCACACTACCCCCATTATCATATTTTACCCTTGCACTTGAGTGTCTGATTTATTTTCATCTATTATCTATACTCATTGCAATAGAGTTGATCTTGTCATTCCGCCAATGCCTTCCTTGGATTCGATACCCTTTGGAATACTCCTTTGGGGAAATGCTACAATGGTACTTCCGTGCGCTTGCGGACTCCTGTAACGTTAAGAATTACCAGCCAGCATTTCTGGTGCTATTACCAGGATGGGTTCCAAACCTGTTCTTAGGTGATTGCGTTAAGAAATGTCAACATCATCGTTGCTGCCATAGTCGTAGTCGTAGTTGTCATCGCCAGCGGCCCGACGATGAGCCTCGAGCGTGTCGCGAGCGTCACAGTTGGCCCCTAGGTGCGACTTGACTGACGGTTCACCGGCCTCCTTGTCGTGGCCCTGGTGCCTTGATAGGGATCGGCCTTGGCGTCGTACGGATGGTGCACCTTGCGCCTCGTGCGCACGTGATGCCGAGCTCTCAGCCTGCTGTGCGGCCGCCGTCTCGAGGAGGCTTTTGAGCTACTGGCGAACCCTCTTCTCCTCAGGTGTGGCTGGCTCAGGACAGCCACGTAAGAGCATGGTTGCTGCCGCGAGGTTCTGCGATGCACGCCTGAAGCGCGGCGTACCATCATCGTCGACGGCAGCATCCTCGTTGATGCGCCGGTTTACATCGCGTGCTCGTACACGAGCTTGCGGCACCAGCTGTTCCGCCTCCTACTCGTGGTGCTGCTCACGCTGGTGGCTTTGTTGGGGCTCGTCCTCCACGCCGAGCTCTTGGTGGAGGTTCGCCAGCTCTTCGTCGAGCTGGCACTTGGCCTCAGCGATCTCGTTGAGGCGCGCCCGCCGCTGGGCGTCCCCGTTGCGGTGACGAGGATTCTCCTCGTCGTCTGATGAGCTAGTGGCGGTATGGGCCTCTAGGACATTGCACTCTCGCGTGAAGTCCGGGACGGGCGCCGGTGGCCCCCACATTGCAACTGCGGAGCCTGGGGCCACGTACGACACCCTCAGCTTGTTTACGTAGGCTGTCACCGGGTCATCCGAGAGGCCTGGCTGCCCTCGGGGGTACAGGGCGTCGTACCGTTCCATGAATTCCCCCCAGGTCAGCGGCTCGGACCCGCTGGCCTGGAAGGCGAGGTCGGTGAGGTAGAAGGCAGCGAGCCTGAAGCGCTCCTGCGTCGGGTTGGGCCCCAACATGGCCCTGATCGATTCGTCCGTGAAGCCACGAACGAATGCTGCTCGCGCCGCTGCTGTCGTCGTGGCGGTGGGACGCGCGGGTCGGGAGAAAGTCCTCCCGACGACGGACTCCGCCGGCCCGGTGTAGACGAAGCCGAGGGAGCCGAAATGCACGGTGGCGCCGGGAGTCAGCGAAACTCCGCGGCCCTCCATCCAGACTGCTGGTGTGGTTCGGCGAGACACACGATGTGCCCCTACCTGGCGTGCCAACTGTCGGGGTTCTCTACCGCCGGCAGTGAATTTGTATCGTATCATGTGTCGGATCCGGATGGTTGACACGGGAGACACAAGGGTTTTATACTGGTTCGGGCCTCCGAGGAGTAATACCCTACGTCCAGTTCTGAGTACTCGTGTTTCTATGCCAGGGATGTCTGTAGTAGGGGTTACAAACTTGGTGATCGGTCAGTCTCTACGTTGGTTGCACTCCTCTCCCTTTTATAGACATAAGGGTGAGGGGCAAAGAAGGAAAACAAAAATAAGCTACAGTGCTACGGCGTTGTGAAGTCTTTTCCGTCATTGATGTCCGTTAGGCGGCGTGGGGGGCACTGAGCTGTGATGTCGTTGGAGGTTGCCGCGTGTGCTGTTGCCACTGTTTGTTCCGGGCACTTGGCATCTCCTCCAAGTAGTTCACGTGGTGACTCAGCCTTCTTGAGAGCGTCTTAGGCCCGCCACTTTATGGCCTAAGTGCTTGTCGGTGGTAATCGAGTGCACACTCTGGCGGGGTGGCGTGCAGCTGGCGTTGGATGTGACGGCGTGTCGGGGGTCGTGGGGGTGCACTGTGCGCCATTACGGCCCTTGTCAGACCCGGCCGTCCTCCCGTCGTGCCAGCTGCGGTCTTTGCATGGCGTGGAAACTGGCATCACGCATGTCGTTGCGAAGAAGCTTGGGAGGCTGGGGTAACACCACGTTCATGTGGGGCCCCAGCCCCACACTCCGACTCCCCCGTGTGGACCCCGCCTTAGTCGGAGACGGAGGTTACTCGTGCGAGCGGGTAGTCTGAGGCGAGGCGAAGTGTACTCGGGGACGAGGCGTACTCGTGCGAGGCGGAGAGCACTCGTGCGAGGCGGAAGATACTCGGAAGTGGGGAAGTCTTGTCAGTGAGGGTCTTGACGAAGATCTGCATCCCTCCCTGTCCTGGATCTTAGCCTTCACATTGTCAATGGTGTTAGAGGACTCCATCTACAGGTTGATCATCTTGTTGCTTAGGGGGCCCTAATCCAGGTCCTCGTCAGAGGTCCTCACCTTCGAGGTGGTGGGATTTCGGGGAGCGTACCATGCCATCCTTGGCCGGCCCTGCTACGCCAAGTTCATGGCGGTCCCGAACTACACCTACTTGAAGCTCAAGATGTCGGGGCCGAAGAGCGTCATCACGGTGGGCCCGTCGTTCGAGCATGCGTTCGAATGCGATGTCGAGTGTGTCGAGCATGCCGAGGCACTTGCTCATGACGAGGCCCTCGTGGCGGACCTAGAGAAGCTGGCCAACAAGGCCCTCGACTCCACCAGCAAGCACGCCGGCAGCTTCGAGGCCGCGGAGCACACCAAGGCTGTACCCCTCGATCCCAGTGCCCCCGAGGGCAAGGCGTTAAGGGTCAGCTCCACCCTTGACCCGAAATAGGAAGTGGTGCTCATCGACTTTCTCCGCGCCAACGCTGACATCTTTGCGTGGAGTCCCGCGGACATGTCGGGCATTCTGAGGGAGGTCGCCGAGCACTCACTTGATATCCTGCCCAACTCCAAGCCGGTATCTCAGCGTCTGCGACAATTTGATGAGGAGAAGCGCCGGGCGATCGGGGAGGAGGTGCGCAAGCTCTTGGAGGCCGGATTCATCAAGGAGGTATTCCATCCCGTGTGGCTAGCTAATCCTGTACTAGTTAAGAAAAAGAATGGGAAGTGGCGGATGTGCATAGATTACACCAGTTTAAATAAAGCATGTCCCAAAGTTCCTTTTCCTTTGCCACGAATTGATCAGATAGTCGATTCCACTGCAGGGTGCGAATTGCTATGCTTCCTTCATGCGTATTCCGGTTACCACCAAATCAAGATGAAGGAGTCCGACCAGCTCGCGACCTCTTTTATCACGCCATTTGGTATGTTTTGCTACGTGAGAATGCCATTTGGTCTTCGAAATGCCGGGGCAACATACCAGCGATGTATGCTCCACGTCTTCGGGGATCACATCGGGCGGACTGTTGAGGCATACGTCGACGATATTGTAGTAAAATCCAGGAAGGCGGCCGACCTGGTGAATGATTTGTGCATTGCGTTCGATTGCCTCCGGGCAAACGGGGTTAAGTTAAGTCCCGAAAAATGTGCCTTCGGGGTGCCGCGTGGCATGCTCTTGGGTTACATTGTCTCCCAGCGAGGCATAGAGCCCAACCCGGAGAAGGTGTCGGCCCTCGAGCGGATAGGGCCGATACACGATCTGAAGGGAGTACAGAGGGTCCTGGGCTGCCTCGCGGCCCTGAGCCGCTTTATCTCACGTCTCGGTGAGAAGGGCTTACCCTTGTATCGACTTCTGCGAAAGAGCGAGCGTTTCTCCTGGACCACCGAGGCCCAGGAGGCCCTCGATAAACTAAAGGCAACGCTCGCTCACGCTTCGGTATTGACACCGCCCTAGGAAGGCGAACCCCTCTATCTCTACATCGCCGCCACGACCCAAGTGGTCAGCGCGGTCATCGTTGTGGAGAGAACGGAGGAGGGTCATGCCCTGCCTGTCCAGAGGCCGGTCTACTACATTAGCGAAGTGTTGTCGGAAACCAAGACGCGATACCCTCAGATCTAGAAGCTACTCTATGCGGTGGTGCTCGCGCGGCTGTTGACGGTGGAAATTCACCATTTCCAACCCTCAATATTCTCACATAAATGGAGGCATATGCATTATTTACTAGCATTTAGGTTTGAATAATGTAGTTCCACTTGTCCTTGGAGATTATTTGTATGTAGGTGATTTACCCCTTAAAAGAGATGGAAACTCAACTCCTATGAAGAAACCATGCCAACTCAGCTGAGGAGGTGGCTGCCACCAAAGGAAACATGGCAAGACACGTCATCGATCCAGGGGAGGCACTCACTGACGAATCAGAGGACGCCACACGGACTTCACATGGATCAAAGGGCCCACCTCGGATACCAAATCAAGCCTTGCACCAGGGATGGATCAGAGGGCCCACAAGGCAGCCACCTAGAGGAAGCACACCAGGTGGGGCCACCCTAGGGGCCGGTCGAACCTAGGATCGGCCGAACCGACCTAGGGGCGCCCATCTGGCCCCTACACGTGGTTGCTCCTCATTGGTCACTTGCTGCAGTCCCGGGTGTTTAGGGGCCATTTGGGCGTCCGAGCAAGCCTTGTCCTCCTCTATAAATAGGAGGGGAGGGGCTCCCATTTCTCACACACCACTCTCTCATTCTCCTCTTACTTTTAGTTTCCAAGGCTAGGGGGTAGGCTAGAGTAGCTCTTGTTCAGGTTCCAAGTCCTCTTGGAAGTTTAGGTATGAGTTCTCTTTTATCTTTATTTCTTTGTATGACTTTGATCTACTTCAGTTATTCAGCTATTTCATATAAAGTCATGGTAGATCATATTCTTGATATGTTCTTGAGTTCATCCTCTGTTCATCATTTAGAGGCATGTGTTCTTCGTGAACACTACCTTTTGATCCACTTGAAGGATGATAAACTCCTTCCTTATGTGTTTGTTAAGTTAGAGGCTCGTGTTCTTCACGAACACGACCCTTTGATCTTGTTGATTAGACATAAGAGAGTTCATATCTGTTCGTATGTCTAGCCTTAGTTGATCTTGTTAGATAGCATGAGAGTGTTGCACGGAGTCTGTGTTCAAGCTACGGTCACTTGTGAGGAAAGCTCGAATTCATTTCGGCTCACCTCGTCGAACTCGTCCGGAGGACAAACCAGCTTCCTTTGTACCATCCACGTCCAACGCTATGGCCCAGAAGACACTTCGTGAATACTCAGCTCCTTCTGCTGACCAGGTGCTGCAAGGCCCTGAGGTGGTAATGGGGACTGAAAATTTCGATATCAAGACGGGTTTAATCACGATGGTACAGGCTAGCCCATTCTGTGGCAAGCCAAATGAGGATGCTAATGCTCATCTGCAGCAATTCCTGGAGCTGTGCAGCACTTTCGTCATCAGGGGTGCAATTATGGATGCTGTTCGTTTACGGCTATTTCCATTCTCCCTCTTAGGAAAGGCTAAGCAATGGTTCTACGCGAACCGGGAATCTATTGACACTTGGAGCAAGTGTTCACAGGCATTTCTCAAGAAGTTCTTCCCATTGGGTAAAACCAATGCTCTTTGTGGAAGGATTTCTGGTTTTCAGTAAGCAGCAAGTGAATCTATTCCAGAGGCTTGGGAGAGGCTTCAGGAGTATGTCCTGGCCTATTCTCATCATGGAATGGAAGATTGGCTCATTCTTAAAAGTTTCTATAATGGGTTGACTCCGACAGCCCGAGGCCATATTGATGCTGTTGCTCAAGGAGCATTCTTCTCACTCACTGTTGATAATGCTAAATTACTCATGGAGAAGATGGTCTCCAACCAAGGGTGGTGTGATGAAAGACTCCAACCACGACCAAGGGGTACTCATACTGTCAAGGAAGCAGACATGATCACTGCCAAGATGGATCTTCTTATGAAGAGATTGGATGACTACACCAGCGAGAAGGCTGCCATGGCCACTACTTCTTTGCCTATGGACTCTCACATGACTTGTGAAGTCTGTGGCAACACTGGGCACTCAGGCAACTATTGTCCAGAGACTCAGGAGGAAGTGATGTACATGAATGGCAATAACAATGGTTATCGTCCACCTCAACAAGGAGGCCAATCGTGGAATCAACAACACCCTTACTATCAAGGAAGTAACCAAGGTAATTCTTACAATCCTAACCAACCTTCCTTGAGAGATCTTATTTTTGGGCAAGCTAAGATTAATGAAGGTATTAACAAGAAGCTAGCTGCCCTTGATAAAACTGTGGAAAGCCTCAACGTTAAGCTTGATTGTTTTTCTTCTGCTCAGAAGAGTCAGCTGAGTTTCAACAAGATGTTAGAAACCCAGTTGGCTCAGCTGGCTGCTTTGGTTCCATCCCCTGATAACGGGATGATCCCGGGGCAACCCGTATCCTCTTGTGAAAATATTAGTGTAGTGTCGACCAGGTGGGGTAAGCCACCTAGGAAGACACGTGCTTCTGACTATGCAGGAAAGCCCACTCAACAAATTCTTGATCCATGGGAGGAATCAGCAGTGGTGCACAAGAAAGATCCAGGCTACCCAACTATCACGTGCACAATCTATTACAAGAAGATCAGGCATGCTCTTTGCGACCTTGGTGCGAGTGTTAATCTCATGTCCAAGGCCATGTTCGAGCAACTGGGATATCTGGCTCACTCTCCAGCAGCACAGACTATCCAACTCGCCGATTCAACGATCCGATATCCAGAAGGAGTTGCTGAGAGTTTATTGGTTAAGGTCAAGAGCTCTTATGTCTTTGCGGATTTCGTGGTCCTTGACATGGATGACGAGGGAGGAATGCCGCTCATCCTTGGGCGACCATTTCTCAGTGATGTCTGAGCTAGAATCAATGTGGGATCTGGTATCATCCGTTTCCGCATTGGGGAGAGGAACTTGAAGTTCAAGTTTCAGGACAAGGAAGAGCAATGCTATTTGGTGCAAGATAGTGGTGAGCAGCTTGGGGGAAGGACGGAGCCTTCACCCCCAAGGAAGAAATCTCCGTCAAAGAGGTTAAGGAAAATTCGAAAAGAATGGCGGAAGATTGAGATGGCACCAACCTCTACTTCTCAGGAGTGGGGTGCTGATGGAACTGATCACTGAGAAGAGTCCAACTCGTCGGACTGAAAATGATGTGTCCTTTCTACCAAAAAGGTTAAAGCTGGTATTTATCTCATATTTCCCTTTCCAAAATTTTATTTCCAAAATTGCATATTTGATTTTCCAAAAACTCTGCATTTGCATGCTAGATTTATCTAGCCCTTTTCCTTTTTCCAAATAAAATTTATGAAAATAATTTCTAAGTTTGAAAACCATAAAAAAATTCATTTGGGCGATTTCTGGAGTAAACTTTGGCCGGTGCACCTTGGCATATCTTCATATAGCCGTTGGTGGCACACTTGCCAAAGGGGGCCAGCACCGGGCCCACCACTGGGCCGGCCGAACCAGGGTTCGGCCGAACCCTATTAACGGTCATGTGGGCCCAGCTTTGGCCAACGGCTCCTAGCCGTTGCCCAACGGCTATCCCGTGGTGTGCTGCCCCTTTGCTCTATAAATTGGACCCGAGAGGGGGTGTTCTTCACCCATGTAACTCATTTCATTCACACTCCCCTCTCTACTCCTTGCTCTCTTGGTTTTCTTGGATTTCTTGCTCAAGATTGGATCATCAAGTGGTCTCTCTAGTGTGTTGCTGAAAATATTGCTATTGGTGGAGCAAACTCGGTAAGAACTTCATTCGATTCCACTAACCCATCACCGAGTTGCTCTTGTTGTTTCTTTGTTGTTGTGCTAGCATGAATTGGGCGGCGAACACTCTCCGGAGGGTGACACGCTCACGCTCCCGTTCACAGGCCAGCACGAGTGCATCCACCCACGCCGAGCCAACACCGAGCCCGTCAACGATGGATTATGAAGAAGAGCAAGCCGAGTGACAAGCCGCGGAGGAGGTCGTCGACGACACCCCCTACCTCAGCTTGCGGGGTGCTCGAGAGGAGCAAGCCTATGCTCTCCTGAAGGACCGAGTCTTCGCCCACACCAGGAACTTCGACCCGACTCTCATGGAGAAGACAGGTATGAATCTCGAGTTCGCTTCCATTTGGCATGCTCTTGGTTGGGAGGAGTTTGCGTCGGTTATAGAGCTTGGCTCTCGGCCCCTCACCATCCAGTTTCTTTGCTCTCTTACCGAGACCCCAGATGGCATTGAGTTTCATCTTTTCGGGATCAATTATCGTCTTTCTTGGAAGGACCTTAGTCGTCTTCTTGGTTTTAGTCCTCGTTGTGCTGTCTCTTTGAAGCGAGCTTGTGAGGGTTATGTTCGGGAATCTTTCTGGGCAGATATCTCTGGTCTTGTTTACAGTGGCAAGTTTGTACCTCGGTGCAACGATATCGTGCATCCTACTCTCCGCCTGTGGCACAAGTGGCTCGCCATTACTCTCTTTCCACGAGAGGATGTTCGGTCCATGTGAAGCGATGAGATGATGCTATTATACGCCGCTGTCAACCAGATCAAGGTCTCTCCCATTAAAGCAATGATTCAGCAGTGGATGACGAATTTCAAGATGATAGGTCCTATTGAGTGTACGGCTTTGGTGACTCGTATTGCTCTCAGACTCGGGGTTCTTAGCGGGAATCCCGTACCCTTCATCGGGACGCCCCGAGTTCTCATTGATGAGGCATACTTGATCCAGGGGCATATACTCAAGAGGGGTCCAAATGATTCTTTGACTTTCTTCTTTCCGGGCTATGCAAACCAAATCCCGTTACCTAACCCAGGGTTTGGATTGTATAACTCGGAGTCACTAACCATTCCCCTTGTTGCACAAGAGGAAAGCCGTCGTGCTAGTGTTTCAGGCAGGTCCACCATGAGCGCGGCGAAGAGAGCACACATGCAGCAGCAGCAGTCACAGCCGACACCACCACCACAGCCTCAGCCTCAGCCACAGCCTGCTACACCACCGGTGGTAGGAGGGGCCCCTGTGGGGTACATGTCCGAGGTTACCCCTGGATATGCACCTGGTTGGGATCAGCCCACCTACCAGCCGAGTGCGAGTGGCACGGCTTGGGCGGACGCGAGCAGAGCTCAGTGGGCCACACCCGCTAGTTCCAGCTCCGGTGGTCCACCTCCGTCTTCGTCCTTCCGGTGACACTATTCAGCCTCTGCACGCGATGCTCAGCTCGCACAGCAGATGGGAGAGCTCACCGTCCAGGTCACGGGATTGGAGGAGACGCTGAACACCCACGTCGAGTCTACCTCAGCGTGGCAGCGTCAGGCTGGTGAAAGGATAGCAGCCATGCAGCAAGATCAGCGGCAGTACATGGACGTGCAGAGGGCTTACTACGCGAGTCAGGGTTTCTTCTACCCTCCTCCACAGTGAGCCTGAAGCTAGCTTGGGGGAGGACCCCCATTCTGAGGTAACTTGTATCTTCCTTCATTTTCAGAATTCCTTATAAATGAAAATCCAAAAAAAATCTGCAAAATAAAAAGACCAAAAATATTTATTAGCTTTCATCATCATCATTTGCTTAGTTTGGTTTGATATGCTTAGTAAGAATGCTTTGCCTCTATGGTTGAAATGATGAATAGTTGCTCTGTTTATTCTCTTCATATGTCTTGCCTACAACTTTGTATCCTACCTAAGTTTTGAGTTTGTTGGCTTGTATGTTCAAACCTTAGCTTGAAAACTGTGGGTAGCAAAAAGCATGATCCTTACCGAAGTTGTTGTGAGACATGATATGGTAGAATAAAGTGCTATGATCTTGTGCTTAGTGATGCTTGACATCCGGAGTTTTCCTTTTTTGAAAAAAATCAAAACATGATGAGTTCCTCAATGATGAGAATTTCCCATCCAAGGCCATATGTAGATTCTAGTTCTTAGCCTCCACATATGCAACTTGTTCTCTCATTGAGCTTTGTCAAATTGTTGTGACCCTTGTTAGAACTCATACTCCCCTGATCAAGATCTTCATGCTAAACTTCTACACTGGAAGTTAAGCATTCATCATTTACTCCATACTGTTTATGCATTCTTCCATAAATAAAACTTTATGTATCTTTGCATCATTCATCCCTCTCCAAATATCTCCAATAGAGACAAAGGGCTAGCTGAAAAAAAAGAGAAGAAGCATACTCAAAAGCATGGCCAAAATAAATAAAGGGAGCTAGCCAAAGTCTCGAAAAAATTTCAAAGGAGAAAAAGGGATTGATATATGCAAGAGAAAGAGTTCCACCATATAGATGGTAATAACTAGTACCTACTCTGGGGCTAGTGTCCACCTTACCATCAATCCCTCATTCCCTCATATAAAGCATGGCAATATCTAGCACCCATTTCCGGGCCTAGTATCCACCTTGCCATGCTCCTATCCATCACACACATATGCACATCTTGATCAGGATGTATGTTTGCTTCTTCCAAGGATCCAGTTTTTGACTTAACAAAATATGAGAGACAAGTATGCCACATCTTCCCTACCTACAACTCCACATAAAGCCTATTAGGAGTAGGATGTGAAGAAAGGCAACATTGATGCCTTGGTGAGGAATCATACACCTTTGAGCGATCCGAGAGTATCATTCGAGGAACTCTGATTTTCTTTTGAAAAATTTGCAAAACCTCCGGATTGCTAAGCTGATCAAGGTATGAGTGATTATGCGTTCTCTATATAACCATTCTGTCTCTCAACCGCCCAAGGCAGGTGAAGCTATATGCCCCACGTATCAGGAGAAAGGTAAGAACATTGCCAACTTGTTCAACTCTTGGTAGAGTACTTTGCTGTATGTTTGCCATAAGTTGAGAATACAACATTGTAGCAACTCCTGATCAACTAACCTAAGTCTTTAATGTCTTTGTTCGAGACGAGCAAGAGGTTAGCTTGGGGGAGTTTGTTGACGGTGGAAATTCACCATTTCCAACCCTCAATATTCTCACATAAATGGAGGCATATGCATTATTTACTAGCATTTAGGTTTGAATAATGTAGTTCCACTTGTCCTTGGAGATTATTTGTATGTAGGTGATTTACCCCCTAAAAGAGATGGAAACTCAACTCCTATGAAGAAACCATGCCAACTCAGTTGAAGAGGTGGCTGCCACCAAAGGAAACATGGCAAGACACGTCATCGATCCAGGGGAGGCACTCACTGACGAATCAGAGGATGCCACATGGACTTCACATGGATCAAAGGCCCCACCTCGGATACCAAATCAAGCCATGCACCGGGGATGGATCAGAGGGCCCACAGGGCAGCCACCCAGAGGAAGCACAGCAGGTGGGGCCACCCTAGGGGGCCGACCGAACCTAGGATCGGCCGAATCGACCTAGGGGGCACCCATCTGGCCCCTACACGTGGTTGCTCCTCATTGGTCACTTGCTGCAGTCCCGGGTGTTTAGAGGCCATTTGGGTGTCCGAGTAAGTCTTGTCCTCCTCTATAAATAGGAGGGGAGGGGCTCCCATTTCTCACACACCACTCTCTCATTCTCCTCTTACTTTTAGTTTCCAAGGCTAGGGGGTAGGCTAGAGTAGCTCTTCTTCAGGTTCCAAGTCCTCTTGGAAGTTTAGGTATGAGTTCTCTTTTATCTTTATTTCTTTGTATGACTTTGATCTACTTCAGTTATTCAGCTATTTCATATAACGTCATGGTAGATCATATTCTTGATATGTTCTTGAGTTTATCCTCTGTTCATCATTTAGAGGCATGTGTTCTTCGTGAACATTACCTTTTGATCCACTTGAAGGATGATAAACTCCTTCCTTATGTGTTTGTTCATAAGTTAGAGGCTCGTGTTCTTCACGAACACGACCCTTTGATCTTGTTGATTTGACATAAGAGAGTTCATATCTGTACGTATGTCTAGCCATAGTTGATCTTGTTAGATAGCATGAGAGTGTTGCATGGGGTCTGTGTTCAAGCTACGGTACTCGGTCTAGTTGACCAGTCTTGTGGTGGCTCTCACCCTGGGTCACAACAGCCCAGGCCGGGTGAAGTCTAGCAGCAACGTAGGTATGGTGCCTGGGTTGTCTGGCTACGATAGTTATGAGCATACCCCCCGTAACAAGAGGTCGGTCCTCAGGTGGTGACAGCCCTGTTGGATCCAAAGGCAACCTCCGCATTGGGGTACCTACTGTAGGAGTCTAAAGTCTAGTTTCGCAGAGTGCTGGTCGTTTGGGCTAGCTCCCCGTTTGTACCTGGGTGCTGAACCATGTTTCCCTCATGCAATACTCATGCCTATCTCTTGTATCTTCTAGCTTTGTATGTTTAGTACATTAGAACCTAGAGCTAACTCGTATGTTCCCCCTAAGCCGTAGTGTGCTAGAGTAGAGGTAGATTTGAGGTGTGTGTGTCACACTACCCCTATTATCTTTTATCTTACCCCTGCCTTTGAGTGTGTTGTTTCCCTATATCTATCTCTTGGTTTACATTCAGAGCAAAAGCATAAGTCTAAGATATCCGCCATTGCCTTCCTTGGATTCGATACCCTTGGAATACTCTCCTTCCTTGGGGAAATGCTACAATGGTTTATCTGTGCGCTTGCGGATTCATTCATGATCGTTTAGATTAACCTATGGCAAGTCTCGATGTTCACGCTAACTGCGCCATTAGTTGTGACATTGGGAAATGCCAACAAGCATTTCTAGTGCTGACGCTAAGGATGGATTTCCAATCTATTCTTAAGTGATCGACGTTTAGAAATGTCAACAGCGGCGTAAGCTGCGGCACTACTTCGAGGCCCATCCCATCACTGTGGTATCTTCTTTCCCTTTGGGGGAGATTGTCCACAATCAGAATGTCTTGGGTAGGATAGCTAAATGGTCTGTGGAGGTCATGGGTGACGCCCTCACCTACGCACCACGAAAGGCGATAAAATCGCAGATCTTGGCGGATTTCGTAGCTGAGTGGACCGACATTCAGCTACCCACTCCTCAGATCCAAGCTGAGTGCTGGACCATGTATTTTGATGGTTCAGTGATGAAAATGGGCGTAGGCGTGGGCCTGCTCTTCGTTTCGCCCCTTGGAGAACACATGCGGTACCTGGTACATTTGCACTTCCCCGCGTCGAACAACATGGCGGAGTACGAGGCCCACCTCAGTAGCCTACACATCGCCATCGAGCTAGGCATCAAGCGCCTTGAGATACGGGGAGACTCTTAGTTGGTTATAGACCTGGTTATGAAGGGCACAAGCTGCCACGACGAGAAGATGGAGGCATACTGCGCTGCGGGGCGCAAGCTCTAAGACAAGTTCTTTGGCTTCGAGCTCAACCAAATCGTGCGCAAGTACAACGAGGAGGCGGACAAGCTAGCCAAGATCGCTTCCGGGCGGATCACCGTTCCCTCGAACGTTTTCGCCCGCGACCTCACCAAGCCCTCCATCAACCTCGACAAACCTGCTGGAGTCTCTGATAAAGCCTCGGGGGCTGGCCCCTCGAAGGCCACGGGCACCGAGCACATGGACGAGGACCCCTCAAATGGGGAACTCGAGGCCTCGGACCTCGAAGGGTCCCATGCAAACATGGCCAAGGTGATGGAGATCGACGAACTCCCGCCCCCTCTGCGGGACTGGCGCGACGAGGATCTCGCCTGGCTAGACCAGGGGGAGTTGCCCTCGGATCAAACTGAATCAAGATGTATCGCCAGGAAGGCCAAATCCTTCGTCGACATTGACGGCGAGCTGTACAAGCATAGCGCCTCGGGGATCATGCAGCGGTGCATCTCCATCCCCGAGGGCCGGGAGTTGATTCGAGACGTCCACGTGGGCGAGTGCGGCCACCAAGCCGCTCCGCGCACCCTCGTGGGCAAGGCGTTCCGTCAGCGCTTCTACTGGCCGACGGCGATCGCTGACGCCAACGAGGTTGTACGCACCTGCGAAGGGTGCCAATACTACACGCGCAAGATCCACCTCCCGGCTCACGCGCTGCAAACCATCCCCATCACATGGCCTTTTGCTGTGTGGGGATTGGACATGGTCGGGCCCTTGTGAAAGGCGCCCGGGGGCTTCACCCACATATTGGTGGCCATTGACAAGTTCTCGAAGTGGATCGAGGTCCGCCCCATCAGCAGCCTCAGGTCTGAGCAGGCCGTGCTGTTCTTCACGGATATTATCCACCGCTTTGGGGTACCCAACTCCATCATAACAGACAACGGCACCCAGTTCACCGGCAAAAAGTTCCTAGAATTCTGTGACAGCTACCACATCCGCGTGGATTGGTCGGCCGTAGCACACCCACGGACTAATGGCCAAGTAGCGCGTGCCAACAACATGATTTTGCAAGACCTAAACAACAAGCTCAATCAGTTTGGCCGGAAGTGGATTCAAGAGCTGCCGTCGGTCGTTTGGAGCCTCAGGAACACCCCGAGCAGAGCCACGGTTCTCACCCTGTTCTTCCTGGTCTATGGCGCTGAGGCCGTCTTCCCCACGGATTTGGACTACGGGTCCCCGAGGGTCAAAGCCTACCAGGAAGAGCAGAACCAGCAAGGTCACGAAGACGCGCTGGACTGCATCGACGAGGCCCTTGATGTGGCGGTCCTACACTCCAAGAAGTACCAATAATCCCTGCGACGCTACCAAGCACGTAAGGTCCGGCCTCGAGACCTCAGCAAGGGGGACTTGGTGCTTAGACTTCGACAGAAGAATGAGGGCTGTCACAAGCTTACTCCGCCGTGGGAGGGACCATACATCATCGCCGAGGTCCTCAAGCCCGACACGTACAAGCTCGCGAACGAGAAGGGCGAAACCTTCGCAAATGCTTGGAACATCCAACAGCTACGTCGCTTCTACCCTTAAAAAGTTCCAAGTCATTTTGTACATATCTTGTATATACACTAAGGTTGTGAATAAAGACAAGGGAGACTCGGCTTTCCTATGAAAACCAAGTCCCCCTCGGGGGCTACTATGGGGGGCACCCCCCCTGAACGGTCCCATTTTTTCGCAAAACACCTTTTCTTTTGAAAACGCTATGCGTGTCAGGCCTCGGATGCTTAGGCAAACGGAAGCAGGGCGCGAATAACTAGGAGGTAAAAGTCGGATGAGTCTGGGACCACCTATGCCACCAGCAGGATACGACTTCTCTTTCTCACCACTTAAACCTCGGGCTACTCGTGAAAACGATCGATCCCAGCCGAAATCTGCCTAAGTTACGAGGAAGGCGGAATGGCATACATAAAAACAAGTCACACACCAGTTTACGAACTTAAAAAACGATTTGTTCATTTACATGAGCCACCTGGGTCAAAACCCAGTCACGGCCTAAGGGCTTTTATGCCCGACTACTTTCAGGGCTCGAGGGGGCCCGAGGCGGCGGCATCCGGGAAGAGGTCTTCCTCGAACATGTCAGCAAGATCGGTGGTAGCGTCGGTAGCAGCACCATCAGCTTGGTCCATGGCGTCCTGCGCCCCATCATCGTCAAGGTCGTTCGCAACGACGTAGCCTGTAGCCAACGCTGCGTGATCGACGATATAATGTGTCGACACCACGCCGAGGATCTTCTGGACGCCGAGACAGAGAGCGCCCTTCACGCGCTCGACGACATGGCCGCTCAAAGCCCTGAGGCGGCTCGCCAGCGAACTCCCCGACGAACTGGTGCCCTCCTCAATGTCCCGGCACACTTCAAGGGCCGCCTGCTCTAGGGCTTCGAACTCCTGCTGAGACGAGGTATTGGCCGCTTGAAGCGCCTCCGCCTGTGTCACAGACTCTCCTAGAGCCTTCCGCAGCCCTGGAACCAAGAAAGGTGCGTCAAGAGTGGATCATGGCAAAGCCTGAGGCAAGCAACTAAAGATTCGGGGGGCTGCGACTTACCTTCAATCTGCTTCTTCTCCGTCTCGAGCTCTGCGCGCACGACCCCGGCCTCTTCCTGCAGCTGCAGGATCGAGGCGTCCTTTTCCCCAACGGCGGCTTGCAGGGCCACAACGGTGATGCCCTCTCGGACCAGAGCACCAGTGAGCAGCTCGGCCGCCACCTGCCGGAGCTGGACCTGGGTATTCGCCGCCGCCACCTCCGCGTTCCGCTGCTGGAGCGTAGTCCTAGCCTCCTCAAGATCGGTGCGCTCCTGCTGGAGCTGGGACTGCGCCTTTTCATGTGCCGTGCGCTCATGCTAAAGCATAGATCTGACATCCTCAAGCGCTGCACGCTCTTGTTGAAGCTGGGTCTGCGCCTCCTCGCGCGCGACACGCTCCTGCTCAGCTGACCCTCGACCCCGGTAAGTGCCTCGCTCTTCTCCTGCAGAGCAACGCCCAGCTTCTCGACCTCCTGGGTCTTCTGCTCGGCCTGGGCCTGCCAGGACCTCGCTCCCTCAAGGGTTGCGCGATCCTGTCGGAGTTGGGCCTGCGCCTCGGTGAGGGCTGTCTCCTTCTGCGCCAGCGCGACCTGGACCTCGGCGTGTGCCGCACGTGCCTTCCGCAGCTCCTCGTTCGCTGCCGTCAGCGCCTCCTCCTTCCTCTGAAGCACAACCTTCAACCCCTCGGCCTCCCTGGCCCTTTGCAACACCGCAGCCCGCTGGGAGTCACGTTCCTCCTCCGCGCGGAGAAGGTTATACTCGAGCCAGCCGTTGTCTGTCCGCAGAGCCTCTACCATTGTGTCTAGACTGTCGCGCTGCGTCCTGTACCAGTCAAGGTCGGAGGACAACTGGGCAATATGGGTGAACCTCTCACCCGCCTGGCTCTGCAGCTCCTGCGGATGGAGAAGGGAACAAGGAAGAAAGGAAGTCAAACGAAAGACACATGAACAAAGGAAGGAGAGCCAAGCGGCCCTTGGGCAAACGCACTTACGCGAAAGACTTGGAGCGACCTGCCCCCGTGAACCTGAAGAGCGTCGGTGAGGGCATTCTGTAGGGAGGCGCCGAGGCTGCCGAACTCCTGCCACAGCTCCCTCTTCGACCTCGCCTCTTCCACCAGGCTCGGTGGAACTCTGGGAAGCCGGAGCCTCTGCTCCCACTGCGGCGCACTGGCGCTGGACGTTGGGGGCATGACGCCGGACGTCTACACCCCGGCACCGGTCGCCGGCGCCTGTGGCATCACACAACCGTCGGACCGCACCACCAGCACCTCGGGCACGGGCCCGGGGGCTGGTGCGGCTGCCACCACCACCTGACCCCCAGCAGGGGTCAAATTACCATCAGCAGGAACCCTGGCCTCGCCACGGCTCTCTGCTCCCCGACCCGCGGCACGGGCCTGCTCTCGACCTTGCTGGGTCCCTCGAGTCACCGCCGCGCGAAGGGCTTCCGCCGCCGCCTCCTCTCGTCGCTGCGGCCCCGTGGCCACGGCCGCAACTTGCGACGCCTCGCGCGTCGCCGCCGTACCGGCAGCCGTCCGTGAGGTCCTCACCGAGCAAGGTGTCGTCGTGCGTGGTGCGTCCTGCAGCCCCGTCTTGTTCGCCTTGACGGGCGTGAGGCTTGGGACGGCAGGCGCCACCCTAACAAAAGACGGAAGGGAAAGATCAGCAACAAATCTATGATATCAAGAACACGAAGAGTGGAATACAACTCACCGCAGGCCGGAGGTGCGCCGCTTGCGCTTCCTCGAGGGATCTGGGGGTGCCACCCCTGACCCGGCCGACACCCTCGACGGTGCCCCTCGTTGAGGGGCTCCGTATCCGCCCCTGGGGCGGGCTCCGCGAGGACCTCCTCGTCCCTCGGCGATGGGGGCGGCGCGACCTCCCACCTATCAGATATGGTCCGCTCCCCCTCGTTGTCCTCCTCGTCCGAAGACGTGTTCACCAGCTCTAGCGAGGGGGGGAGGGAGAGACCCCGCTGCTCCCGCACCAGGTACTCCTCGTTGTACCTGTCGAGGCGCTCCTGCCTCCTCGTCTTCTTCACCCTCGTGTGGTCCGCCAAGTCCTTCTGCCTCTGCTGCCTGGAGCGGTTGGCAGCGTGCGACCTGGGTGTCAGCGGATCTGAGGTGGGGACGTCGACGTGCACCCTCTGTCACCAGCAATCACCATTAGATCGAGCACGAGGATGAAACGGGCGAAACGAGGAACCGAGTCTCACCAGATTGACGTCCGGGAGCATCGTGAATAACCACAAGTCGTTGTCGTTATGCGGCACCGTCATGAGGTTCACCGCGCGCCTCGCCCTTGCGGCCGCGTATGCCGGGGCGAGCGGCTCCTCTAGCAACCACGAGCACACCAGGGCCGCGGTGTCGGTGTCGTTCCCCATCTTGAAGATGGGGAGCTCTCTCTCCATGAGAGGGATCACCCGCCGGAGGTGGAAGTTGGTGACGACGGCCGCCACTGTCAGCCCGGCATCCGCCAACTGGCGCAGGGCGTCGGTGAGAGGCATGAGCCTCACCTGCCTCAACACGAGCGACACCCCATGCACCCACGACACCGGCCTCTCCTTCAGCACCTTCTCGGTGTACGACGGGAGCCCGACGCCATCGTTGCGCAGGTAAAACCACCCCTTCTCCCAGTCGGAGTTGTTCGTCGTCATCGAGCAGAGCAGGTACAACTCCTTCCGGGAGTCGCACGCTGCGAACGTGAGACTGCCAGCGCGGACGGCCCAGCGCGTCCTCCTCTCCCCCATGGCGAGCGTGTGGAGCTCACCTCAGAAGAGATGGATCCACAGGTCCCAGTGCGCCGGGATTCCTAGGGATCCCTCGTAGACGGTGATGAAGGAAGCCGCCTGCGAGATGGCATTGGGGGTGAAGTTATGAAGCTTCACCCCATAGTGGTAGCACAACCCCTGCATCAACTTGCTTGCGGGGGCGTTGAATCCGTGCTCATGCAGCCGCATGAAGCTCACGACGTAACCCGACGGCGGAGACGGCTCCCGGTGCGACGCCGTCGGGATGATCCACGCCGGGCTCGCCTCATCACTGGCCGGCGCCAGCTGACCGTCGGCAACCAGCCCCTCCATGGACTGCCGATCCACCGACGACCGGGGCCACGGGTGTGCCTCCAACACTTTGATCGCAGACATGGTGGAAGCAGGGGGGATGTTGGGGGACAAAGTGGAGCGGGTGCGCGTGAGTGGATCTAGAGCGGCGGAGCGAGCAGCGATGGAGAAGGTGAAGGGGAAGAGGCGCTTGCGAACGGCTAAGGTTAGGAGCTCCTCCCCGCCCCATCTTGCTTTTATAGAATAAGAAGGGGCGGAGCACCCGGGGGCACGGCAGACGGCGGTAGTTAATGCGGTGGGTGCTGCCCATCACTGACGGCAGGGCCCCACCACCCCGAAGCCGCCGCACGCGCGCGCGTACGCCATATTTACCGCACGGTAATCCAAGGGTCGCCGCGTCCCGTCTTTTCGCTGTCACACGTCGCCCACGTTGCTCCGCCTGAAAAAGCGCATCCGCTTCACCTACCCCACACCACGTTGAACACGACTGGGCGGGTGCGGCAACCGACCGCCCAGCAGCCGAATTTCAAACGCCCGGGGATTCCTTCTTACATAAGGAAAGCCCCAGGTACCCTCGAACCGGGGATTCGAGGCCCGATCCCTCTAAGGGATGCGACGAGCGCCCCGATCCGAGACGGTTAAGGTCACAAGAGCCACGATTTGTCGAGCAAGACCTCGAGAACGAGCTCGAGAGGGTCCTGGGCTTAAGCTCACGGGTCATTACTGATCAACGGCTCGAGGCCCGGCCCACTAATGGTACGGCGGGCGCCGCAGATGCCCCTCGACTCGGGGAAGTACTGATCAGTGGTTCGAAGCTTTGCTCGATGACGACTCGACAAGCGCCACAGATCCGCAAACATGGGAGCGCACGACGCACCTGCAAACGCCCTACTGATCAGAGGTACGGAGCCTGACCCTCGACGGGTTCGAATAGGCGCCTCAGATCAACAGAGTAGGAACGATCGGGGGGCGCGCAATCAAGCCTGTCCCTAAATGTGAAGTTCGGGGGTGCCCCACATATCGTGTTCAGGCAAAGACAAAGGCAGCCAATCGAGGGATCCCATCGAGGGAGTGCTTCCGCGCCCTCGGCCCCTATCGAACGGGACCGAGCCCTGCTTGGCAAACCTTTGCGACCGCTTACATGGACGTGTCTCCGGACCACAAGCCGACCCCTATCGAACGGGGCACAGACGCCCACTTGAACTATCCGCTAACAGCTCACCGAGGCAATCGTCGCTCGCCGCCCGCTCGAGGGTAGCACAGATTGCCTCACCCCTCCACCCTACGGAAGGGCAGCGAGGGACGTAATAACAAAGCCGAGAGTTTTTACTCGATCGCCCCTGATTGGGCCAGGGCTCGGGGGCTCCTCGCACCACGATAACCCCGATGATCACCGCATCAACCTGCCAAGGGTTAAGCCCCACGAAAGTGGTCTGCCTACCCGAAAACGTCCTGGGTCTGCACGATGCCTCCCCACCAGCGTAGATTGCCGATGCCGGCTGAAATATTGCCGAGGCCGGTTGAAACAAACGCAAGGCGAGCCACGCCACCCGATGTATTGACCCCCTGCACGAGTGCACGCACTCCTGCAGGGCTTCAGGGGCTTACACCCGTGGATGTGCTAGCGCGCCCCCACAGGAAAACGTGCACGATCGAAGGGGAAGAAACTCGCACACGGCACCCAAGGTCGATATCCTTTGCTGGAAAAGTTCCCTTCTCCGCAAAGGCTTGGGGGCTACTGTCGGGGACGGTCATTAGGGGTCCCCTAACTAAGGGGATAATTACCCTCGTTAAACGAAAACTACTTATGAACTAATCTCCAAACCCAACAGTTACGGAACACCACGGGCCCACGGCCTGCTACGGCCCAGCAACAGCCTTCATCGAGAAGGCCCGCTTGTCCGCCTCGCTCGAGGGTCTCGGTCCCTCGGAGCGAGTTTTCCGCTCCGCTCGAGGGTCCTGGTCCCTCGAGCAGATTTCCGCCTCGCTCGAGGGCTCCAGACCCTCGAGCGAGTTTTCGCCTCGCTCGAGGGTCTCGGCCCCTCGAGCAGGTTTCCGCCTCACTCAAGGGGCTCGCCCCCCTCGAGCGAGCAACCATATCCGCCTCGCTCGAGGCCGTCCCTTGAAAAACGGCACCCCACCCTTCTGCCTTGCCTGACGACGACATTAAATGCCAGGCTCCGTGCCGGGGCGCCGAAGTCAAAAGCATATCTCCCCCACACCGTGCAGCTGACACGGTCTATAAACTTGACACCGCCGTTGTGCGGCCTAACCCGCCACTGTGTAGCCATCCCTGCTCCTGTGCGGGCGCTGCGCGACCCTGTACGGACAGGCCGGTGTCATTCCGTGGCACTGTGCTACCTGCTCCCGTCCTCCCCCAGTGGCAAGACCCTCGAACGGGCATGGGGGCACCCTCGAAAGGTGTACGGGAGACAAGCAGACGCACGCGCTGATCGGTGCCGCCGTACGAGCGGCGTGCGCCGCGTCCCCTCCACCAACTCCGGCGCTGTGCGGACATCCCCGACGCTGTACGGCCATCCCCAGCACTGTGCCGCCATCCCTGCCGCTGTGCGACAGGATGTGCAGTGCTGTGCGGACAGGCCAGTGACATCCCAGTGCCCTGTGCTGCCGACTTCCATCCTTCCCTCTACAGCTGGACCCTCGATTCGGCAGGGGCGACCCCTCGAAGTCAAGGCAGGACAAGCGACAGGAACCGTCACGCCACCCGCAGAAGCTGGAAGTCATCACCAACTCGCGCTAGGAGCCCAGACGTGCAGAGACAAGACTGCCGGCACCATACTTATTAGTACATGGCCACTGTGCTGGCTGCTGTGCAGCACTACTGTAACTGCCCTCCCTTGGCCTATGAAAGGGAGATGCAGACGCCCCGCAACAGGACGACGCTCATTCACCCGCACACACTCACCCGCTCACCAGCACATCACCCCGTTCCCGATATTGGCACTTGCCTCAATCATCGTAGTAGGGACTTGGGGGAATTTCCTCCTCTCCCACCTTGCTTGTAGCCCCCCTCTACAGGCACCCCGGTGCAAGTTAATACAGTGCGTAAGCACACTCTGCTGGACGTACAGCCGCGTGGCCAGAACCAGGATAATCTCCATCTCCCATTATCTTAGCACCGACCATCGAGGAGCTGATCTCAACGCAAATTACTAGTTGGTGCCGGTGCTAATCCGGACACCGACACTATCTCTAGTTGATTACAACTGTTCCCCGCGATCTTCGGAAAGACTGTCGGATCCCACCGCCATCTTGTCGTACGCTCCAAGTCTTGTAGTCGTTCCGGATAAGGTCTTCAAGAAGTCGTGTGGGCCACAGATCAGGTCTGTTGGGCCCACTACCAGGTCGGTAGGTCTTCTGGTGGGCTGGACCTACTTGTCAGGGACGGCAATAGGACTGGTCGGTGGGGACCCAGGGGTACCCATGTCCCACAAGCCCGTGAGCGATGTGTAGGCGCAGCGACCTTTCAAAGGGGTCATGACGAAGTCGTAGAGCCATTGACAGGTCGAATAGCGTGCATGTCAGTCCAAAAAGAACAAGTACTAGTAGCCAACTTAGTAGCCGATCAGTTTGTAGATTCTCGAGAGTAGTGAGGTTGAGTGCCGACCTACAGGAAGTAGACTTCTAGTAGGTCGAAGCGACGGAGAAAAAATAGAGGGCGTTTGAAAAACGCTCTCTAGAGTAGTCCCCGAGCATTGAAGCGGGCATCATGGCTGGGTTGATGGTCCAAAAAAGAAAAGAAGAAATTTTGGTCTTGAAAGGACCATGATGTCGCCTAGAGGGGGGTGAATAGGCGAGTCGACCAAATACAACTTTTCCCCTCGAAAACTTGAGCTCCCTAGGAGAGGCGGTCAGACCGCCTTCATAAGGCGGTTAGACCGCCCTGCTGCTTTCTGCTGGGGGAGGGCGGTTTGACCGCCCCCTGGACGTGGTTAGACCGCCTCCATGCAGAAAGCCAGCAAAGGATGGCTCAAGCTCCTCTTGACTTCTTGCACGAACCCAACTTGGTAAGTGGCCTTGGTAGATGATCACAAGCAGGGTAATGATCCCTACACACAAAGGCAAGCACACCCAAGTAGATCGAATTGGAAGCAAATAGAAATATGCTAGAAAACCACAAGTGAAACAAACCACAATGGAGACACAAAGATTTGTTTCTCGAAGTTCACTTCCACCAAGGAAGCTACGTCTCGGGGAGGGGTAAAAAGTTAAAGTTCGTGACTCAAAAGCTATGGAAGGGCTCTTCTGAGCTCACAAAGCTCACACAAACTCACTCTCTCAACCCAACACAAGAATAGAGCTTGAATCTCACAAATCTCACAAAGAGATGGTTGGGGAGAGGTTCTATGGCTTTGGCTCAGCAAAAACAGCAGGGGAAGCACACCAGCAACCCTAGAATCAGCAGCACCAACAAGTGGAGCTCGTGGGGTACTTATACCCCACTCAAGGAAAACTATCAGTTAGAAAAAGTGGCCAGGGTGGTCAGACCGCCTGGTCAAGGCGGTTAGACCGCCTGCCTCCGGCCAGTTTGAAAAACTAACCGTTGGCAGCCTGGGGCGGTTACACCGCCCTGGGCAGAGAGCTCCCAAAACCCTTTTTCTCTTTTCGCAAACACATCAAGACGTGTTGAAGTGGCTAAGGTTGGGTTAGAGGTATGTTAGATCACTCAGAGACTCTCTCAAGGCTATTTCTCACATAGGTCAACTAATGAGCACTTTTGATACTTGTCATGAAGCTAATGTTGCATCCCTCTTAATAGTATGACATTCCTATACTCAAGGACAAAAGTAAATACCTAGTCAACCTCTTGAGCTTGTATATCTTTCATCTTGCCATACTTGATCAATTTGAACTTGAGGGCTTCCAACAATTTGCAATTTTCAATTTGAACTTTGAGTCACGGGGAGGGGTAAAAAGTTAAAGTCTGTGACACCCGGTCTGACCGCGTGGGGTACGCGGTTAGACCGCCCTCCCGGTTGATTTTGGAAAAAGCTGTTTCTGAAAAGATTTTGATCCTTTTGCTTTTCCATAGTTGGATATAGGATTTATGGAGGTTAAAGATCCATTTTTGCCAATTCTTAGAAGAAAGATTGATTTTCCAAATAATTCCATAATTCTTGATTCTTCCAAGAATGAGAGAGATAAAGATATAGATATATAGATATTATGGACTAGAGAAAATCTTCTTAATTATGAATAACCAACAATCAATCAAGAGGAGCTATAGTCATAATTAAGTTGATTAGATCACAAAGACCAAGATTCAAATATTTTCGAAAATTCACAATTCCTACGCATGCTAGTATATTTTTTTTCAAAACTTCTATCCTATGTCACAAAGTGCACACATCCACCCCAAGTAAATCACCACTCTAGTATATTTAGTTCATACCCAACTAGAAGATGCTCACACGACACGAAGTCGAGTTTATGTGTGGGTATCAACCAAATATCTAGAAGAACACCCAAAATTCACTTGAAACAATTATATGCTAAGAATGACACATTAGCATGGTATATATATATAGGCCTAGATGCATTACAATATTAAAGAGAGTTCAAGAGAACATACCTTTGCCTTCGGCCACATTATATTTGTGCATATTTTAGTTTTAAAAGCGGCTTGCTCTTAACTTGATTGCTTTAAGATTATTGTGTCAAATAAGAGCTTGCGTATGTTGCACAAATTTGTGAGGCTACAAGATCACTAGAAGAAATTGTTAGTCCCACAAATGACATAAACTCTGAAGTAATCTCCCCCTAAGTTAGTGCTTAGAGATTCTTGAATTTCTCGAACTTAGCACATGATTCATTTACGAACAAGGGAGATATCTTCAAAGCTTAGTCATGACATATAAATGATTTAACAATTGAAATAAGTTAGGTATCTCATCACCTTTGATGCATTTACACCAAAAAATTGAAATTCTGCTTTTACCCCGGGTCACCCGGTCATAGGGGTCGGGTCACCCGCGATCATCCAGAGACGAAACGGGTCACCCACCCACAGAGGCTGGGTCACCCGAAAAAGCACCCCTGGGATGCCAGGCGGTCAGACCGCCTATGGGGGGTAGTTAGACCGCCCTCCCCTCGAGATTTCCATTTGGTGATTTTTCAGTTCTTTTCCTTCGATAAGCTTCTAAATTTCCTAAATATATTCTTGCAAAGCTTATCACAACAATTGCTCTACTAGAGAGCCATTAGTAGCATCGAATGGTATGAGAGTATAAATATTATGAAAATGTCAAGGTCACTTCCTCATGCTTCACAATCCTAGGACTAATGATCCATGAGCGTTCACAAAGAACTGAGAGTGACCAAGACACAACATTAAGCACTTATTATCGAGATTGCATTGATTGAATGATTTTCAATCTCTTCTCATGGCAAGAGATTTATTATTGAATTCTTTTCTTTTCGCCATGACTTTAATGCAACTCGATCAACCTACAAGCTCAGCAAGCACTTCTTGGTACCCAACACTTGTTGGGTCCTACTAGGTTAGTCACAAGGTGCTTAGGAACCCAAATGGCCCTAGTGCTTGTTTGAGGTGAACTAATCATCCTCATAGCACAAGTACCATTCTTATCATTCCTAAGCTTACTAAAATCATAATGGACAAGGTTCGATTTAGGAATGTTACCATTTGGACAATCCTTGCCCATGTGACCCTTGTCATGACAAGTGTAGCAAATGCGGCTTTTGTCACTTCTAGGCTTGGGAGTCATTTGCTTGTCTTGTCTTGGCTTGCATGTGGGCTGCTTGCTTGAAGAGTAGACTTTGTCCTCTTTGCTGCAGTACATCTTGGCTGTGGTGGCCAGATGCGGTCTAACTGCCCTGAGGGGGCAGTCAGACCACCCCTGGTCAGCACTGCTGACTTGTGGGCAATCTGTGGCAAAATGACCCTTCTCTTTGCATTGATAGCACAATCTCCTTCTTATGGAGTTTCTTTTCTTCTTGGAGATTGTTTCTTGAGCCTTGAGCTTGGTAGGGCAATGTGAAGCGAAGTGCCCCATCTTTGAGCATTGATTGCACTTGATAAGCTCAAATTTCTTCTTCTCTAGAATCTTGATCTTGTTGTCCTTGAGTTGGTATTGAGGAGCTGAGCTAGTGACGGTTGACCCCTTCTCAAGCTTCTTCACCATGTTAGCACGATTATCTTGAGAAGGTTGCACTTTGCTCTTCCCTTTCAACTCACTCAAGTTTTTCCTAAGCTTTTCAACCTCTTTCTTGAGTTCATCATTTTCTTGAGCAATGAGGTCATCACAAGATTCTACAAATACATGCTCAATACTAGATTGGCTTGCTTGAGAACAACAAAGTTTAGTACAAGCAAAATCATTATTGACAAGTGAGCATGTGCATGTGTGTGAGAGAGGTTGCATGTATTTTACTGAAGATAAAACAACCTCATGAGCAATTTCTAGTGAAGCATAAGAATCTACAAGCTTCTCATGAGAACGCTCAAGTTCCTTGTGTTTTGCTTGTAGAGCCATATGCTCCCTAGTGAGCTTCTCTAGTTTAGCTTCTAGTATGTCATTAGCTTTAGCATAATCAAGTTGTTTAGCCAATGACTCATACTCAAAAACCAAGGAGGCACGCTCAGATTGAAGAGTCTCAAGTTGCTTTTCCATCGAGCTTGAGGCTTTATCTTTTTCAATTTTTCCTCCTTTGGTTCTGCACTTTTTCTTGTTGTTCTTCTTCTTGGCCATTAGGCAAGCACCTTCACCATAATAAGTTTCTGAAGCTTCAAGAACTGGTGAGGATGAGCTTGGGGCTTGAGACGACTCCTCGACACACGAGGATTCACTTCCTCTACCAGGGGCGGTTAGACTGCCCTGGGTGGGCGGTTTGACCGCCCCCTCCAGAGGAGCTGCGTCTTCTCTTCTTTCTCCTTCTTCCTTCTCGAGAGTGGATGCTTGATGTTCAGTGAGGGTTGTAGAGGCAGTGCAGCACTCCTCTATCTCATCTTCGTCTTCATCATCACTTTCATCTTTATCCAATTTGGAGTCCACAAAGGTTTTTAGTAAAATCCAAATATGATGAGCATCTCGACAAATGTTCTTGTTCTCTAGCATAAATTCCTGAAAATCTTCACATAGAGAACTACGCATAAAGTTAACAATAGAGGCATTGAGTTGCGTGTTTTCCAAATCCTCAAGAGAGACATATGTCCAATCTTTTGGAAGGATACTCGCAACTACAATGCTCTCCGCAGTGGGACCCATAGCCTTAAGAGAATGTAGAACATTTGTTGACCAAGAAAAGTAGTTTGAGCCATCTAGAGCTAGAGGCGCAAACGGTACCTCACATGTAGTCGACATCGTCAAACTCTGAGCAGTTAAGCTCGAAACGGAGCACTTAGCTCTGATACCAATTGAAAGGACCTTGATGTCGCCTAGATGGGGGGTGAATAGGCGAGTTGACCAAATACAACTTTTCCCCTCGAAAACTTGAGCTCCCTGGGAGAGGCGGTCAGACCGCCTTCACAGGGCGGTTAGACCACCCTGCTGCTTTCTGCTGGGGGAGGGCGGTTTGACCGCCCCCTGGACGTGGTTAGACCGCCTCCACGCAGAAAGCCAGCAAAGGATGGCTCAAGCTCCTCTTGACTTCTAGCACGAACCCAACTTGGTAAGTGACCTTGGTAGATGATCACAAGCAGGGTAATGATCCCTACACACAAAGACAAGCACACCCAAGTAGATCGAAGCGGAAGCAAATAGAAATATGCTAGAAAACCACAAGTGAAACAAACCATAATGAAGACACAAAGATTTGTTTCCTGAAGTTCACTTCCATCAAGGAAGCTACGTCTCCGTTGAGGAGCTTGTAAGGGATTTGAGTTCTCAACTAACTCTTCCCACAACAAGCCGGGTCTCTTTCAACCACTTTCCTCGATTCCACTAAGGCGATCTTTTCCACGAAGAGGCAAGATCACAACCCTCACAAACTTGCCGCTGCTCACCACAACTTGGGAGCTAGCCGACGATGCCTAGCCGTCTAGGAGGCAAACCTCCAAGAGTAACAAATGCTTCAAGGCTTGTTGACACGAATCACAAGTGCTCAAGCTATGGAATGGCTCTTCTCAGCTCACAAAGCTCACACAAACTCACTCTCTCAACCCAACACAAGAATAGAGCTTGAATCTCACAAATCTCACAAAGAGATGGTTGGGGACAGGTTCTATGGCTTTGGCTCAGCAAAAACAGCAGGGGAAGCACACTAACAACCCTAGAATCAACAGCACCAACAAGTGGAGCTCGTGGGGTACTTATACCCCACTCAAGGAAAACTAACCGTTAGAAAAGTGGCCAGGGCGGTCAGACTGCCTGGTCAAAGCGGTTAGACCGCCTGCCTCCGGCTAGTTTGAAAAACTAGCCGTTGGCAGCCTGGGGCGGTCAGACCGCCCCCCAGAGGCGGTTAGACCGCCCTGGGCAGAGAGCTCCCAAAACCCTTTTTCTCTTTTCGCAAACACTTCAAGACGTGTTGAAGTGGCTAAGGTTGGGTTAGAGGTATGTTAGATCACTCAGGGACTCTCTCAAGGCTATTTCTCACATAGGTCAACTAATGAGCACTTTTGATACTTGTCATGAAGCTAATGTTGCATCCCTCTTAATAGTACGGCATTCCTATACTCAAGGACAAAAGTAAATACCTAGTCAACCTCTTGAGCTTGTATATCTTTCATCTTGCCATACTTGATCAATTTGAACTTGAGCGCTTCCAACAATTTGCAATCTTCATGAACACATCCATACTTGAGCTAGCGACTTAAGATCTTTCTATATGGCATTGGTATGCACGCTTAGATCCTTAAGTCACTCCATATTGCCAAACATAACATGTAGATGAGTTGCATTGCTTCCCTCGGTTAAGGCTTGAATATGATACTTGGAGACCCCACGGATACTAGAACTTCACCTTAGCAAAACACGAAATGGCGGCCTAGCTTGGACCCCAAAGATTACTTAGTCCCTCACCCTAGTCATCTCGGTTGATCTCTTCATCACTTACCCAAACCACATTAAGTTTGACTTTGCTTCATCCATATTTGATCTTCATTTGAAATACCGCTTCAAATGCTTGTTCTTGATTGACAACGGATATGCAAACTTCCAATTTAGGATCATCAAATATACACTCATCCTTGTATCCTTTTGCAATCACCACATGAAGCCTTGCATTTATCATTTAGTAGAGAACACCATTTCTCTTTTTGTGACCCATTTATTTTTAATCAAGCTACCACAATCATTGGAGACTCGGAATTGATCTTTGTAAAATATCCCCAATATTTATCTGCATTTGATCGCTTGACATTTATCATTTCTTATCAAAGGACCACACACTTGCTTGTCTTCATCATGTGAGCCATACAATATTCATCCTCAAATATATAGCAATATTAACTCATGAATAATTAAATAAAAATCCGATCACATTCTTAAACAAACAAGTTAGATCTTTAATCGCTTTGTCATTCAATTCACCAAAATCCACTTAGGGGCCTAGATGCACTTCAGGTCTTGGTCTTGAATAACCAGTTGTAGAGACATCCAGATATCTTGCATAGCTGCAAAGAGTTTGGCAGAGCCACTCGAGGCATGCCGACCTCAAGAAGGCCTCATGCTAACAGCGCCCAAGCATTCGGAGATGCCTGGCAGGGCCAACATGGCGTGCACTTCTCAGAGAGGCCTTCCTTCCTTAAAGCAGATGTCTCCAATTTTTCCCAGAACGTGCTGGCATGGCTAGAAATGCACACCGACCTCAAGAAGGTCTCTCGCATCCAGGGTGCCCAACTAGGTTGGCAGGGCCTGAACAGTTCATGGTATTGAAAGACCAAGGTACTAAGGCACGCCGACCTCAGGAAGGCCATTTTGGTACCCAGACGACCAATATAGCTGCCAGTTATCTAGCAGAGCCAGGGTACCGAGGTATTGTCGACCGAGGTAGCAGGCACACCGACCTTCATGAGGCTTGTCAAAATCATAGACTTGATTGATCTGGACTCCAGGCGCCCAGACAGATCTGGCATAGCAGCGAGGCACGCCTACCTTAGGAAGGTCTTCAATCGAACCTACGACCATTCTGCTCAGAAAACAGAAATATAGGTTGATTGGTACAAGGTCCGTTTACACTACAGAGCCATAATGGGTGCACCAGGACGCAGAGCCATAGTGGGTGCAATAAGACGTAAAGTCGTAGCGAGTGCGAATATCGTCGAATGAAGTCGTCGCATGTTGTAGAACTAGCAGGTACAAGACCATATAGCAGCTGGGCTATCTGACTCAGAGTAAGGCTAGTTGAAGAGGCAAACTGTAGAGTCACGGAGTAACAGTACAAGGTATTGTGAGATCACAAGCCAATGTAGACGTTGGTAGCTGAAGCAGGCGGCGACGAGGATGACGGAAGGTCCACAGCGACAAGGATGCCGGGAGGTCTACCGACCTGACGAAGGCGACGACGGAGCTGCAGGGAGGTCTACCGACCTGACGAAGGCAACGACGGAGTTGCGGGGAGGTCTACCGACCTGACGAAGGTGACGACAGAGTTGCAGGGAGGTCTAGTGACCCGACGAAGGTGATGTTAGAGCTGCAGGGAGGTCTAGCGACCCGACGAAGGCGACGACGGAGCTGCAGGGAGGTCTAGCGACATGACGAAGGCGACGCCAGAGCTGTAGGGAGGTCTACCGACCTGACGAAGGCGACGCTAGAGCCGTAGGGAGGTCTAGCGACCTGACGAAGGCGATGACGGATCTGTAGGGAGGTCTAGCGACCTGACGAAGGTGACGACGGATCCGTAGGGAGGTCTAGCAACCTAACGAAGGCGACACCGGAGCTGCAAGGAGGTGTAGCGACCTAACGAAGGCGACGACGAAGACGCCGAGAGGGTGCGCCAACCTGAAGTCGGTGACGACATACACGCCAGGAGTCCGCTGACCAGGTCGTCATAGAGCTAGGCCTGTAAAATAAAATAAACACTAGGATGGTGTATCAATCTGTCGAATGTAAATATGATGAAAACTGAGCCGGAGATGAACATGTTGATTTTTTTTTTGCTTTTTGAAGAAAGCATTCCCCTTATCGTGTGCCAGACACGCATTATGCAGACTCGAAAGCTCTAAAGCTGCAAAGTGTTTCACACCTCTACACTGCTTAGTGGGGAGACTTAAGTGTAGCTGATGCCCGAGGTGGGGCCTAGGACCTAGGTTTTGTAACTACACAACATTGAATGCTCATAACGAGAGTTAAGCAGTTAAAGGAAGAACACACAGAAGTAAACAGATCCCCCCAGGTCTGGCGACCCTAAGGTTGGCAAGGCCAAGCCCCCGAGCATGTCGAGGGGGAGGGATCAGAAGAGCAGAAAAAAAGTATGTAGAGCAAACCTAGGAAAGAAATTCAAACCATAAAAATATTTAATTGACAATAACACTTAGCTTGTGCATGGAGCCGAGTTGATGGGGTCGAAACACTGTCGTCGACGCGAGCTAAAGCCATCGAAGAGGTCGGCGACGTGAGCGGGAGCCATGCCGAGTTCGAGATGCCAAGAAGGTCGGTGATGCGCCACTAGAGGTCGAAGAGGTTGGCAATGGATTGTCAAAGGTCGTCGACGCGTTGCCATCGACACGAGCTGGAGCCGTGCCGAGCTGTCGTGGTAGCCAGCTGTTGACATTTCTAAACGTCGATCACTTAAGAACAGATTTGGAATCCATCCTTAGCGTTGGCGATAGAAATGCTTGTTGGCATTTCCCAATGTCACCACTAATGGCGCGGTTAGACATTAGAGACTTAGGTTGGTTGATCAGGAGTTGCTACAATGTTGTGTTCTCAGCTTATGGCAAACATACAGCAAAGTACTCTACCAAGAGTTGAACTAGTTGGCAATGTTCTTACCTTTCACCTGATACGTGGGGCATATAGCTTCACCTACCTTGGGCGGTTGAGGGACATAATGGTTATATAGTATGCATAATCACTCTTACCTTGATCAGCTATCAATCCGTAGGTTTTGCAAATTTTTCAAAAGAAAATCAGAGTTCCTCAAATGATACTCTCGGATCGCTCAAAAGTGTATGGTTCCTCACCAAGGCATCAATGTTGCCTTTCTTCACATCCTACTCCTAATAGGCTTTATGTGGAGCTGTAGGTAGGGAAGATGTGGCACACTTGTCTCTCATATTTTGCTAACTCAAAAATCAGATCCTTGGAAGAAACAAACATACATCCTGATCAAGATGTGTATATGTGTGTGATGGATATGAACATGGCAAGGTGGATACTAGGCCCGGAAATGGGTGCTAGATATTGCCATGTTTCTTTATGTGAGGGAATGAGGGATTGATGGTAAGGTGGACACTAGCCCCAGAGTAGGTACTAGTTATGACCATCTATATGGTGGAACTCTTTCTCTTGCACATATCAATCCCTTTTTCTCCTTTGAAATTTTTTCCGAGACTTGGGCTAGCTCTCTTTATTTATTTTTGCCATGCTTTTGAGCATGCTATTTTTTAGCTAGCCCTTTGTCTCTATTGGAGATATTCGGAGAGGGATGAATGATGCAAAGATACATAGAGTTTTATTTATGGAAGAATGCATAGGCAGTATAGAGTAAATGATGAATGCTTAACTTCCAGTGTAGAAGTTTAGCATGAACGTGTACGTGATCTTGATCAGGGGAGTATGAGTTCTAACAAGGGTCACAACAATTTGACAAAGCTCAATGAGAGAACAAGCTGCATATGTGGAGGCTAAGAACTAGAATCTACATATGGCCTTGGATGGGAAATTCTCATCATTGAGGAACTCATCATGTTTTGATTTTTCAAAAAGGAAAACTCCGGATGTCAAGCATCACTAAGCGCAAGATCATAGCACTCTATTATACCATATCATGTCTCACAACAACTTAGGCAAGGATCATGCTTTTTTGCTACCCACAGTTTTCAAGCTAAGGTTTGAACATACAAGCCAACAAACTCAAAACTTAGGTAGGATACAAAGTTGTAGGCAAGACATACGAGGAGAATAAACAGAGCAACTATTCATCATTTCAACCATAGAGGCAAAGCATTCTTACTAAGCATATCAAAGCAAACTAAGCAAATGATGATGATGAAAGCAAATAAATATTTTTGGTCTTTTTATTTTGCAGATTTTTTTGGATTTTCATTTATAAGATATTCTGAAAATGAAGGAAGATACAAGTTACCTCAGGATGGGGGTCCTCCCCCAAGCTAGCTTCAGGCTCACTGCGGAGGAGGGTAAAAGAAACCCTGACTCGCGTAGTAGGCCCTCTGCGCCTCCATGTATTGCCGCTGATCTTGCTGCATGGCTGCTATCCTCTCACCAGCCTGACGCTGCCACGCTGAGGTAGACTCGACGTGGGTGTTCAGTGTCTCCTCTGTTGACGGTCAATATTTGCCATTTTTAAGACCGTCAACTCCTACAAATCTGAGCATGAATTGAACATCCACACTAGAACAGGTGCTTAAACTCATACTTTCCACCCGTGTCGATGTCTATTTGAATGCAGGTATTTAGCATAAGAAATGGGAGGAATCCATGCACATTCACTCCACTCCAATCCAAGGCACTCAAATGCTGGCCAATCAGGGGTTGCCACATGGATTCTCCTGGATCCATGGTGTCACCAATCCATGTGAAGGACTTTCGACGAATCATACGCTACCACGTCAGCATCACATGGATCTATGGGCCCACTTTACCAACTAAACCGCCGGGAAATGTGCCATGCACGGAGGAGAGGCATCAAGGCCCACATGGAAGCGAGCCAGAAGAAGCAAGGGCCGGGAGGCCACCCGAGACCTAGGGTCGGTTCATCCTGGCCCTCCACGTGTTGTCCTCCCATTGGCTCTTGGCTGCATTCCCGGGCATTTAGGGCACTTTGAGCCCCGGAGCAAGCCTCCTCCTTGTCTATAAATAGGAGGGAGGGGCTCCATTTCTCACACACCACCAAGCTCTCAAGTTCCACTCTCTCTTGTGTAGCTCTCTCTCCCTCTCTCCATTTCTGCTCATGAGAGGTGATTCTCACCTCTTTGTGGTAGAATGGTGATGAGGAGAGATCTAGATTAGGATTAGTGAGAGGTAGAGGAGGGCTAAGGAGTGAGTTGATGTCCTCGTGGATGCTTGTTCTTCATTTAGATCAAAGTGAGTATTTCAGCATTTCTTATTTAGACTATAGTGGACATCATGTGTGGTTGCTTTGTTCTTGTGTTCTTGGCTTGTTCATAAGTTAGAGGCTTGTGTTCTTCGTGACACAAGGCTTCGATCCTTTAGAGCCAGAACCATAGTTCATTTACTTGTTTGCATGCTCTGATCCTGTTTAGTTAAGTAAGTTTGCTGTATCTCGTTCAGCTGCATCCATAGCTTCCTTTCTGCTCCCAGTTCAATGATATGATCTGATTCCGATCTTTCCCTTGTTCGTGGGACCGTATTTATACGGTTGCTATAGTGTAGTTAGCGGGCTAGCATACGCCGCACTATAGTATTTATCTGGGGTACAGACGTGGTGTCTGGGCCTTGGGTTTCCTACGGAGACCACGTACGATCGTAGCGTAGAGGTAGGCCGCAGTGGTGACAGCCTGTTAGACCCTTTGTCAACCCTCTTACGTCGCGTACCGAGTTGGGCTCACTTGCCAGCACCTCTGAGTGTTGTCGCCCCGCGGGGATGACTAAGATCTGACAGGAATACATCTTGAGAGCTAAGTCCCTTAAGGAAGTGCTTCTTGTATCCCGACCTATCCCAGCGAAAGCTGGTGTCCTTGGATAGACCCCCTCTGGTTACTCTCCGTCCTTTGGGAATGAAACCCGACGGGAATACTCAATCCCCTAGGGATAAGTGCTACAACAGTGTATCCGTGCGCTTGCGGATTCGTTCGCACCCGTCAGTGTACCTGGGTGTCTCTTATACGCTCATGCTACCCAACGGCGCCTAGCGTTGAGGTTAAGAAATGCCAACAAGCATTTCTGGCGCCGTTGCCGGGGACGGCTGTTGTTAACCTTCGAGCCCGTCTATCCTCGTATTTATCTTTTTCCTTTTTTATTCTACCTTTACCCCCGTTACCCTTTTTGAAATATCCCTTTTGTTTTCTTTCTACCTCTACCCCCGCTACCCATGGAAGGTTATCCTTGTAAACACCTTCCACCTTCGAGGAGTGAACCCTCAGAGCCATCTTCGTCAAGATCCACTCTTACATCTGGCTGTAGGATTCACCCCTCTCTCATGAAGCTAATTCAGGACCTATCCTTCTCGGGGTTCAGTCATGAGAACCCCTTTGATCATGTGAGAGACTACGAGCATCTGATTGAAACTCAGGGTAAAACCGGAGAATCACCGGATGTTCGGAAAAGGGAGTGTTTCCCGCTATCCCTCTCTGGGGAAGCTCGGGATTGGCACCGTTGTTTTGGTAGGGACTACCTTACTTGGGAAAGGTTGAGAGCAGCTTTTTGCTCCCGCTTCTTCCCAATACGACGTGTCATCTCGTTAAGGGCAAAGATTCTTTATTTCAAACAAAGTGGGGAGGAATCACTAGGAATGGCATGGAATCGTTTCGCCTCTGCGGTGGAAGATTGCCCAGTCCTCCGCATTCCCGATTAGATGTTGCTTCAGCACTTCTGGCTTGGGTTGCGGAAGGATGATGCCATGAGGCTTAATGCTCTCTCTGGAGGATCCTTTGTGCACCTAGATGCTGTAAAGGGAAGAGAGATCCTGGATAATCTCTGAGATTTCAGCTCCCCTTGCATCCTGGTCAACGAGGCACCCACCAGAGGAATTGTTGAGCCACCTAGATCCATCATCAGCCGAGTCCGAGACTTTATGTGCACTCTTTCTGAGCTCTGGCTGAAGATGTCATTCCTGAATAGCAGGAGTCTAAGGGAAGGATTTCGTGGCGCGAGATCTACCCTTGGGTTCCCCTCTCGTGCATCTTCTTAGACCTTCTCCCCGAGACTTTGTCTCGTGGGAGGACGGAGAGAGTAGTTTGGAGAGAACGACCATTCCCGGCCAGGATGACTTGTTTGATCCTCACTGCTATCTCCTGAGGAGGGAATGAGAGACCCATTGTGTTTCCATGTCAAGGTTTGAGTTGAAGTGCTTTGCACTGAAGTTTCGTATAAACCAAGACATCGGTCTCTGCTTTATAATCCATTGGATTCATCCATCAGACCGAAGGAGCACGATCATTTACCGATCGAATGGAGTGCACTCACTTTCCATATCTAGCACATCGATCGATGCCGATCAATCAGGAGAAGCTTGCACTATGTATCCTATGCCTGATTTGATCGATGCCCAATGGGAGGTGCGCTTTTCAGTTTATCCAAAACCCCCCATTGGAAGCTTAGGCCAGACTTGGGAATGTTTTCATCACTTTGATGGGAACATCAAACCCTCTGCCTAAGACAAGAGTGAGTAAATCTTGCTCTTCATTCGAACTCTAGTTCCTGATCGTACACCGGCCTCTGGAAGTCCACACTTCATCCTTTTGAGAGCCGAGTGTCCTTCCGAGCTTGAGTTCACTCGGAGATCGGTACCTATTGGTGAAGCACTAGCCTCAGTGCTCGATCTTTTCATCCCCGAGTTTCATAACCTTAGTGCTATAGTCCTCGAGTCCCGTGACCACCTCAAGAAAGGCCTCAGCCTCTCTGGGATGATCATGCGTGCTCTCAGCCTCGATATACCTTTTTGGGCTCGAGTTCGTATACGCACTACCCTTGCAGAGCAGAGCTTATCGTCATATCAACATCATCTGCAAGGAGACGGTCATAAGTTGAGACAGGAGATCACAAGACACCCACACCCTGAGTACTCCTGGGACTCATCTCGTTTTCCCAGGACGAATTATCCTTTGGGTAACTTGTGGACCGTGGTCATGCAGGAGAAAAAGTTGCCAAGTAAGAGAAGTAGGCAAAGGGCCACAGGAAGGCAGCACCTTTGTGGCGACCCGAACACTTCGTGACTACTGCCGGAAGTGCCTACACTTCTGACGAACCCAGTGTGTCGCCAAGGTGATTTCCCCCAAATTCTCCTCGGATATATCATGGTTCGGCCAAGGTTGGTATATAGTTGAGGATGAATTTTCAACCTCAACCTTGTCTTAGCCTAAAGCCTAAACCAATCCTTCCATCTCGGGGAATCCACCTGGGTCGTCGATCCTGAGACCTGCTAGAGCCCACATGAGAAGGGGGAGGACCAGAGGGGCCCACAGGGGGCTGGCCGAACCTTGGTGCCTCCTCTCCCCTCCTTCTTTCGTGTGTGCGTCTCATTCTCCTCCAGAAACATTCTCCCTGCCGCCTGACGAGCTTTCGCATCGCGAAACCCATCTCCTCCACCTCAACTCCTCAGCTCAGCGCCGCACCCATGGCCGGCCACGGTTTCGCTCGGCTTCGTAGGGAGGCCTCGCCCCTCACTTTAGGGGGAGGGAGCCCCTCTCATCTCATCTACCTCAGCAGCCTGGATGAGGTGATGGGGTCGCCGGAGGCCATGACCCCCGAGAGAGGCAGGAGTGTAGAGAGCACTCGCAGGATGCGCACCGACTCTCCGGTGCAGTCGTCCTGGCGAGGCTCCTCCTCCCCGCCTTCGTTCCCGGCCAGGATGGCCACCATGGGGGACAAGACCGCTGCCAAGCGTGTCTTGTTTGACGATCCCCCTGGGCCACCCTTGAAGCCAGGAGAGCGTTACATTAGGTCTGACTTCAACAGCTACGGAGAAGCCTTCTGCCATACCTATGAGCAGGATGTGTGGGACGAGTTCCCGCTTCCACAGACCCGGTGCAAGATCTTCGGGGTGAAGACAGCCACCAGAGGCTATGGTACACCCTACCAAAAGTCCCCTCATTGGGAGCGAATCCTCGTCAAGATCATTGCAGACATCCGGGCAAATGGTGCCAAGAAGACTCCGGCCCTAGCAAAGCTGGCAGATAGACTAGCTGAACTGTTCTTAGAACATGAGAAGCTAGTCGAAGAGCTGGCTAAGCAAAGGGACGAGTACCATGAGCTCAGGCTTGAGTACCGCCAGCTGGAGGAGGACATGACCCAGAAGCTGCGGAGGTTGGCAGTTGCTGAGGGAGAGGAGCAGATCCTCTCTGAGTAGTGGGGATTAGCCCCATCTTTAGTCCATTAGGCGCTAGTCTAGGTCTAGGTTTGATTTCCCTTGTTTCCCTTTATTTCATTTATTTCTTTTGCATATGTGTGTAAGCGCCTAATCATTTTGATTAAAACATTTGGATTTGAATAAAGTGGCTCACCGGTCATGTAAACCGGTTTAGCCACCCTTTGCGTTGTTACTTTGGTCTTTTTGATTTAGAAGACATCTAGGTTCGAGACAGTGTGGGGGAAGAGCCACGACTCTCCCAATGCAAGCACGACGTTTTTCGTACGTACCCACTGCGAGCACTCCGCGCTAGCCGATCGATCACCTACCGAGAACCTGAATGGGACCCGCACGAGTTCACTCCTGTGGAGAGCCTCTCACGGTTCATATTCCATGCATAGCGCCGGTTTGCATCTCAACAACTCACTCTCTTTCATTCCTGAGTTTTACAAGCTATATCTGTCTATCTCTAAACTAAAACTCGAATGATGATGCTAAAGATCACCCAGCTCATTTGTACCTGAGTAGACTTACATATGTTGTATTCCTTGTTACCTGCCTGATGCTTGTGAACCATAATCTTCTTAAGGACAAGCATGTTCACCTAAGTAATTGATGAGTATGATATGGCTGGATGATATGATCGTTTGCTCTGATGACTAACTCTCTTGGGGAATTTATTTTTTTGAAAACTCAAAACCTCTTGGAAAGGCTTCTCTCTTTGATATGCCTCCGTCCCATTAGAGCCATATGATCCCTGTAGGTAAAAACCTTTGATTCATATGCTGCTTGTTATTACTTTGAGCTTTGTCAAATGCTGTGACCCTTGTGAGATTTTGTTTCATTACTCTCATGATCAACATTTATGTGCACCCCACCTATTTCCCCTTGCTATGCTTCTACACTGGAAGTTAGCATTGTATCATCTATCCATTCCATAAAAGTAAAGCTCCATATGTGATGTGACATCTCTCTCCAGAAGTACCCTTCAAAAAAGAGACATGGGCTATTTGAAAAAAAATACATGCTCAAGGCATGATAAAAAAAAGAAAAGAAGAATAGCCCATGTCCAGAATAAAGGAGGAATAGGGGAGAGATAGATCATAGTGTTGTCAACCCTCTTACGTCGCGTACCGAGTTGGGCTCGCTTGCCAGCACCTCTGAGTGTTGTCATCACGCGGGGATGACTAAGATCTGACAGGAATACATCTTGAGAGCTAAGTCCCTTAAGGAAGTGCTTCTTGTATCCCGACCTATCCCAGCGAAAGCTGGTGTCCTTGGATAGACCCTCTCTGGTTACTCTCCGTCCTTTGGGAATGAAACCCGACGGGAATACTCAATCCCCTAGGGATAAGTGCTACAACGGTGTATCCATGCGCTTGTGGATTCGTTCGCACCCGTCAGTGTACCCGAGTGTCTCTTATACGCTCACGCTACCCAACGGCGCCTAGCGTTGAGGTTAAGAAACGCCAACATCCTCCAATCTCGTGACCTAGACGGTGAGCTCTCCCATCTGCTGTGCGAGCTGAGCATCGCGTGCAGAGGCTGAAGAGTGTCGCCGGAAGGACGAAGATGGAGGTGGACCACCTGAGCTGGAACTAGCGGGTGTGGCCCACTGAGCTCCGCTCGCGCTCGCCCAAGCCGTGCCACTCGCACTCGGCTAATAGGTGGGCTGGTCCCAACCAGGTGCATAACCAGGGGTAACCCCGGACATGTACCCCGCAGGGGCCCCTCCTGCCACCGGTGGTGTAACAGGCTGTGGCTGAGGCTGTGGTGGTGGTATCGGTTGTGATTGCTGCTGCATGTGTGCTCTCTTCGCTGCGCTCCTGGTGGACCTGCCTGAAACACTAGCACGACGGCTTTCCTCTTGTGTAACAAGGGGAATGGTGAGTGACTCCGAGTTATACAATCCAAACCCCAGGTTAGGTAACGGGATTTGGTTTGCATAGCCCGGAAAGAAGAAAGTCAAAGAATCATTTGGGCCCCTCTTGAGTATATGCCCCTGGATCAAGTATGCCTCATCAATGAGAACTCGGGGCATCCCGATGAAGGGTACGGGATTCCCGCTAAGAACCCCGAGTCTGAGAGCAATACGAGTCACCAAAGCCGTACACTCAGTAGGACCTATCATCTTGAAATTCGTCATCCACTGCCAAATCATTGCTTTAACGGGAGAGACCTTGATCTGGTTAACAACGGTGTATAATAGCATCATCTCATCGCTGCGCACGGGCCGAACATCCTCTCGTGGAAAGAGAGTAATGGCGAGCCACTTGTGCCACAGGCGGAGAGTGGGATGCACGATATCATTACACCGAGGTACAAACTTACCATTGTAAACAAGACCAGAGATATCTGCCCAAAAAGATTCCCGAACATAACCCTCACAAGCTCGCTTCAAAGAGACAGCACAACGAGGACTAAAACCAAGAAGACGACTAAGATCCTTCCAAGAAAGACGATAATCGGTCCCGAAAAGACGAAACTCAACACCATCTGGGGTCTCGGCAAGAGAGCAAAGAAACTGGATGGTGAGGGGCCGAGAGCCAAGCTCCGTAACCGGCGCAAACTCCTCCCAACCAAGAGCATGCCAAATGGAAACGAACTCGAGATTCATACCTGTCTTCTCCATGAGAGTCGGGTCGAAGTCCCTGGTGTGGGCGAAGACTCGGTCCTTCAGGAGAGCATAGGCTTGCTCCTCTCGAGCGCCCCGCAAGCTGAGGTAGGGGGTGTCGTCGACGACCTCCTCCGCGGCTTGTGGCTCGGCTTGCTCTTCTTCATAATCCATCATTGACGGGCTCGACTTGGCTCGGCGGGGGTGGATGCACTCGTGCTTGCCCGTGAACGGGAGCGTGAGCGTGTCACCCTTCGGAGAGTGTTCGCCGCCCAATTCATGCTAGCACAACAACAGACGACAAGAGCAACTCGGTGATGGGTTAGTGAAATCGAATGAAGTTCTTACCGAGTTTGCTCCACCAATAGCAATATTTTCAACAACACACTAGAGAGACCAGTTGATGATCCAATCTTGAGCAAGAAATCCAAGAAAACCAAGAGAGCAAGGAGTAGAGAGGGGAGTGTGAATGAAATGAGTTGAATGGGTGAAGAACACCCCCTCTTGGGTCCAATTTATAGAGCAAAGGGGCAGCACACCGCAGGGTAGCCGTTGGGCAACGGCTAGGAGCCGTTGGCCAAGGCTGGGCCCACTTGATCGTTGCAAGGGTTCGGTCGAACCCTGGTTCGGCCGGCCCAGTTGTGGGCCCGGTGCTGACCTCCTTTGGCAGGTGTGTCACCAACGGCTACATGAAGATATGCCAAGGTGCACCGGCCAAAGTTTACTCCAGAAATTGCCCAAATGAATTTTCTATGGTTTTCAAACTCAGAAATTATTTTCAGAAATTTTATTTGGAAAAGGGAAAAGGGCTAGATAAATCTAGCATGCAAATGCAGAGTTTTGGAAAATCAAATATGCAATTTTGGAAATAAAATTTTGGAAAGGGAAATATGAGATAAATACCAGTTTTAACCTTTTTGGTAGAAAGGACCCATCATTTTTAGTCCGATGAGTTGGACTCTTCTCAGCGATCAATTCCATTCAGCACCCCACTCCTGAGAAGTAGAGGTTGGTGCCATCTCAATCTTCCGCCATTCTTTCCGAATTTTCTTTAACCTCTTTGACGGAGATTTCTTCCTTGGGGGTGAAGGCTCCGTCCTTCCCCCAAGCTGCTCAACACTATCTTGCACCAAATAGCATTGCTCTTCCTTGTCCTGAAACTTGAACTTCAAGTTCCTCTCCCCAATGCGGAAGCGGATGATACCAGAACCCACATTGATTCTAGCTCGGACATCACTGAGAAATGACCGCCCAAGGATGAGCGGCATTCCTCCCTCGTCATCCATGTCATGGACCACGAAATCCGCGAAGACATAAGAGCTCTTGACCTTAACCAATAAACTCTCAGCAACTCCTTCTGGATATCGGATCATTGAATCGGCGAGTTGGATAGTCCGTGCTGTTGGAGAGAGAGCCGGATATCCTAGTTGCTCGAACATGGCCTTGGACATGAGATTAACACTTGCACCAAGGTCACAAAGGGCATGCCTAATCTTCTTGTAATAGATTGTGCAAGTGATAGTCGGGTAGCCTGAATCTTTCTGGTGCACTACTGCTGATTCCTCCCATGGATCAAGAATTTGTTGAATGGGCTTTCCTGCATAGTCAGAAGCATGTGTCCTCCTAGGTGGCTTACCCCACCTAGTTGACACTACACTAACATTTTCACAAGAGGATACGGGTTGCCCCGGGATCCTCCCGTTATCAGGAGATGGAACCAAAGAAGCCAGCTGAGCCAACTGGGTTTCTAACATCTTGTTGAAACTCAGCTGACTCTTCTGAGCAGAAGAAAAACTATCAAGCTTAACGTTGAGGCTTTCCATAGTTTTATCAAGGGCAGCTAGCTTCTTGTTAATACCTTCATTAATCTTAGCTTGCCCAAAAACAAGAGCTCTCAAGGAAGGTTGGTTAGGATTGTACGAGTTACCTTGGTTACCTCCTTGATAATAAGGGCGTTGTTGATTCCACAGTTGGCCTCCTTGTTGAGATAGACGATAACCATTGTTATTACCATTCATGTACATCACTTCCTCCTGAGTCTCCAGACAATAGTTGCCTGAGTGCCCAGTGTTGCCACAGACTTCACAAGTCATGTGAGAGTCCATAGGTAGAGAAGTAGTGACCATGGCAGCCTTCTCGCTGGTGTAGTCATCCAATCTCTTCATAAGAAGATCCATCTTGGCAGTAATCATGTCTGCTTCCTTGACAGTATGAGTACCCCTCGGTCGTGGTTGGAGTCTTTCATCACTCCACCCTTGGTTGGAGACCATCTTCTCCATGAGTAATTTAGCATTATCAACAGTGAGTGAGAAGAATGCTCCTTGAGCGACAGCATCAATATGGCCTCGGGCTGTCGGAGTCAACCCATTATAGAAACTTTGAAGAATGAGCCAATCTTCCATCCCATGATGAGGACAGGCCAGGACATACTCCTGAAGCCTCTCCCAAGCCTCTGGAATAGATTCACTTGCTGCTTGCTGAAAACCAGAAATCCTTCCACGAAGAGCATTGGTTTTACCCAATGGGAAGAACTTCTTGAGAAATGCCTCTGAACACTTACACCAAGTGTCAATAGATTCCCGGTTCGCGTAGAACCATTGCTTAGCCTTCCCCAAGAGGGAGAATGGAAATAGCCGTAAACGAACAGCGTCCATGTTTGCACCCCTGATGACGAAAGTGCTGCACAGCTCTAGGAATTGCTGCAGATGAGCATTGGCATCCTCATTTGGCTTGCCACAGAATGGGCTAGCCTGTACCATCGTGATTAGACCCGTCTTGATCTCAAAATTTTCAGTCCCCATTGCCACCTCAGGGCCTTACAGCACCTGGTCAGCGGAAGGAGCTAAGTACTCACGAAGTGTCTTCTGGGCCATAGCGTTGGACGTGGATGGTACAAAGGAAGCAGGTTCGTCCTCCGGACCAGTACGACGAGGTGAGCCGAAATGAATTCGAGCTTTCCTCACAAGTGACTCGGGATCTTCAGTAAAATTCCCCAGTAGGTCGAAACCAGTCATACACTACCTGTCTTCATCATCCAAAGATAAAAGAAGACAATCAAGGTTAGCCTGCATTGAGATTTGTCCTAACCTACTTAGAGTTTATAAACAGATGCAAAGCATAGTCAAGATAATCATGTGCCTTCCCCGGCAACAGCGCCATAAATGCTTGTTGACATTTCTAAACGTCGATCACTTAAGAACAGATTTGGAATCCATCCTTAGCGTCGGCGATAGAAATGCTTGTTGGCATTTCCCAATGTCACCACTAATGGCGCAGTTAGCATGAACATCGAGACTTGCCATAGGTTAATCTAAACGATCATGAATGAATCCGCAAGCGCACAGATAAACTATTGTAACATTTTCCCAAGGAAAGAGAGTATTCTAAGGGTATCGAATCCAAGGAAGGCAATGGCGGATATCTTAGACTTATGCTTTTGCTCTGAATGTAAACCAAGAGATAGATATAGGGAACAACACACTCAAAGCCAGGGGTAAGATAAAAGATAATAGGGGTAGTGTGACACACACACCTCAAATCTACCTCTACTCTAGCACACTACGGCTTAGGGGGAACATACGAGTTAGCTCTAGGTTCTAATGTACTAAACATACAAAGCTAGAAGATACAAGAGATGGGCATGAGTATTGCATGAGGGAAACATGGTTCAGCACCCAGGTACAAACAGGGAGCTAGCCCGCGACGACCAGCACTCTGCGAAACTAGACTTTAGACTCCTACAGCAGGTACCCCAACGCGGAGGTTGCCCTAGGATCCAACAGGGCTGTCACCACCTGAGGACCGACCTCTCATTACGGGGGGTATGCTCATAACTATCGTAGCCAGACAACCCAGGCACCATGCCTATGTTGCTGCTAGACTTCACCCGGCCCGGGCTATTGTGACCCAGGGTGAGAGCCACCAGAAGACTAGTCAACTAGACCGAATATCGTAGCTTGAACACAGACCCCATGCAACACTCTCATGCTATCTAACAAGATCAACTAAGGCTAGACATACGTACAGATATGAACTCTCTTATGTCTAATCAACAAGATCAAAGGGTCGTGTTTGTGAAGAACACGAGCCTCTAACTTATGAACAAACACATAAGGAAGGAGTTTATCATCCATAAAGTGGATCAAAAGGTAGTGTTCATGAAGAACACGTGCCTCTAAATGATGAACAGAGGATGAACTCAAGAACATATCAAGAATATGATCTACCATAACTTTATATGAAATAGCTGAATAACTGAAGTAGATCAAAGTCATACAAAGAAATAAAGATAAAAGAGAACTCATACCTAAACTTCCAAGAGGACTTGGAACCTGAAGAAGAGCTACTCTAGCCTACCCCCTAGCCTTGGAAACTAAAAGTGAGAGGAGAATGAGAGAGTGGTGTGTGAGAAATGGGAGCCCCTCCCCTCCTATTTATAGAGGAAGACAAGGCTTGCTCGGACGCCCAAATGGCCCCTAAACACCCGGGACTGCAGCAAGTGACCAATGAGGAGCAACCACGTGTAGGGGCCAGATGGGCGCCCCCTAGGTCAGTTCGGCCGATCCTAGGATCAGTCGGCCCCCTAGGGTGGCCCCACCTGGTGGTTTTCCTCTGGGTGGCTGCCCTGTGGGCCCTCTAATCCATCCCCGGTGCATGGCTTGATTTGGTATCTGAGGTGGGCCCTTTGATCCATGTGAAGTCCATGTGGCGTCCTCTGATTCGTCGGTGAGTGCCTCCCCTGAATCGATGACGTGGATTGCCATGTTTCCCTTGGTGGCAGCCACCTCCTCAGCTGAGTTGGCATGGTTTCTTCATAGAAGTGGAGTTTCCATCTCTTTTAAGGGTAAATCACCTACATGCAAATAATCTCCAAGGACAAGTGGAACTATATTATTCAAACCTAAATGCTAGTAAATAGTGCATATGCCTCCATTTATGTGAGAATATTGAGGGTTAGAAATGGTGAATTTCCACCGTCAACACCAGCGATGCGACCTGGAGTCGTATTGTCCTGTCGAGTCACTTGCCGCCGAGCCGGGTGTAGATGAGATCCTTCGTGCATAGCAATCTTCAACCTACGTATGATTCGCCGTTGATGCTCGGCAAAGCCCATGCATAAATCACCTTAGAGGAATATAGATTAGAATAAACTTGCTGACCAATCGAGCAAAGGAGCAATTAATATCGAATATGGAAAAGAAAAAAAATCTTTCCTGTTACGTAGCTTCCTGTAGATCGATTTGCGTTGGCAACCTGCAGAGTGCAGTACACGCCAACGATGTAGACAAAATCCTCGGCAGCCGCGGCTTAGCGTAGATGAATATGAATAAGAGACGTAGACATGCTGGTGATGACAGTGTGAAAGACATCTAGGCCCTAAGTGGGTTTTGGTGTATTGGTTGACAACTAGATTAAAGATCTAATGCCTTTGTTAAGCATGTGAGCAGGTTGTCACATATAAACAACAAAGCATGATGTATGACATTGAACATCTATATGTGAAGACAAGCCATTGTTGTAAAAGATAAGTTGAGGAATGGGTTATTGCCTCACATTGTTAAATGGCTTTATATAAGATTGAATGTCATGATCTATGATATGTGTGATCCCATGGAGTATACTTGACATAAAAACAAGCCAATGAAGGTGAAGAAAGATACATAGTGATATTGGAATATTGGATGGTCTCTAAACTAATTGGAAGGCTTGTTATGATCAAATGGGACTATAGAATCAAATGAGGCATGGTCTCAATTGGATTTCATTCTTAATGTTAAATCAAAGCTTAACTCAAGATGGCAACTGAAGGACCGAATAGGGCGACCAGAGAGGGGGGGAGTGAATGGGAGCCGATAAAAATTCTTCCCAAAGGTCGAACTCGGCCTATACCCCGATTGCCACTCCAAGCACTCGCACACACAAAGGAAGCTCCAAACAAGTCACACACAAGCCTAGAAGATCAAGAGACAAGCCTAGGAGCAAAGAGCGGAAGCACCAAAGCAAGAACCGAAAGACTTAGCCAAGTCTGCGAGGTCCAGGACGGACTGTCCGCAATCACCAGGCGGACCGTCCGCGGGACCCAGGCGGACCGTCCGCAAGCTCAGGGCGGACCGTCCGAAATAGCAGACCGAACAACCAGTAGCGCACCCCGAAATTCAGACCGTCCGTAGAGGCCAAGCGGACTGTCCGCTAGTGTCGCGGACCGTCCGTGAGGCCTAGGCAGACTGTCTGCCAACCTCGCTGAAAACCCCAGACAAACCTCGAGGCACCCAGACAAAATCTCGACCACGCGGACCGTCCGTGAAGCACTCGCGGACTGTCCGCCAAACCTCGCGCAACAAAACCCTAGGGCCGAAACGGATCGAAACGAAGACGCGTAAGAACATGAAGAACACACGACGAACCCTAGGCGCGCGGATCGTCCGTGGCCACCGCGCGGACTGTCCGCGAGCCACGAACAGAACCAAAAATGCCCGACCCGCGGGGGTCAACTCCAAGAACTCATCACCGGATCTCCTAAACAGTTGAGGCTCTTGAGACAAGATTTTGGGGAGATGAAAAGCATCACATAAGGATGCTATGCCCCAAAAATCTCGACCTCTAACTCCCTAAATCACCGGGAATCACGGATCACACAAGCAACCACCAAGAACTTGAACTCCGGCCAAAAACTCACAAATCGAAGGCTCTCCACGGCGTTTGAGGAGTCAAGATCACACACAAAGATGCGCAAGGCATCCACCCATGATCTCCTCAAAGAAATCCGAAGGAAAACGCCCTCAAATCCCCGAATCGAGCGAAGAACGAACCTCCCCAAAAATAGCCCCGAAAATGACACAAAAATCATAGAGGACTAGGAGATCACTGCAACGCCGAATGCTTCCATACATCCAGAGGTCAGAGTCTGTACAAGAGTCTAGCCTAAGGAATCCAGAGGGAAAAGAAGCAGTTCAGAGAAATTTACCGGGGAAGAAAGCCCTAGAGTCCAAGAGAGAGAGATGCCATCCACCTCTCCGCTATTTATACGAAGTCCATCAGAGGGAGGTAAATGACCACGCTACCCCTACTGCTTAAATGAAGATACAACCCCTCAGGGGCATTTTGGTCAAGTCTTCATCGGACGGACACGCTTCCACTGCGGCTTCGCTTCACATCGACGCAAACCCCGCAATCACGCCACGTGCCCTCCGCCTCGAAGCTTCCCAAAGCTCCCGGATCACCGTCTCCGTCGCCTCGGGCCTCCGGGCTTGTTTTGAGAACCAAATCAAGAAACCGTCCACTGATGGTTTTGTGGGCAAACCAACAAACCCCACGTGCAAGCTTCGGGCTCCATCCGCTACCTTGCACCGGCCCATGTTCACGACTTCAGCCCGCCAGTCCTGCACCGCACGGCTCGCAGTCGACGCCATCGGCCACAGGGTCCATCGAACCAAGCCTACATGCCACTCCATCACCCGAAGGCCGCCACGGCTAAGGCCTTTCGCGCTTGTTCTTCACCTGCACCGACACGAGTCAAGCCACAATCTGTACCTGCACACTTAGCCAAGCATCAGTCCACACAACGTTGTCAATCACTCATCACTAAGGAGCGACCCTCCACTGGTCCTCGGGCACACCTAGTCCTTAGCAACGAAAGGATGAAGAAATCAAGCAAGGGATTAGCAACGAGGTACTAAGCTAAGGTTGGCCAAGTAGTGACTTGGACCATGTGCTTGGCTAGAGTGAAGTGGCTGTAGCTTGGAGAATTTCGAGGTATCAAGTGGAACCTAACCGAGTGAAGCAATGAAGAAGCATTATGTGTTCTTTGAGTCATGTGAAGGGTGACTTGATCAAGAAATGGGTTTCATTCTTATATGGAGATCAAAGTCACTAGCTAAAGGTAGAAGTGCCCAAATCAATGAGACATTGATGGATGGATCTCTCAAGTGGATATATTGACCAAGTATGGCTATTCATGAAGATGAAGCTCAAGTGGATCTTTATAGGGCTTATATTTGATCTTGAGTGTAGGTACGCCGTACTATTTGTTGGTGTTTCTTAACGTCACCACTACCAGCGCTCTAGCGTGAGCGTGTAAGAAACTCCCGGGTACACTGACGAGTGCGAACGAATCCGCAAGCGCACGGATACACCGTTGTAGCACTTCTCCCTAGGAGAATGAGTATTTCAGTCGGGTTTCATTCCTAGGATGGAGAGTAACCAGAGAGGGTTTATCTAAGGACACTAGCTACCGATGGGATAGGTAGGGATATGAGAAGCACTTTCTTAAGGGACTTAACTCTCAAGATGGATCTGTCCACTATTAGTCCTCCCCATGGGACGCCAGCCCATCCTAACTTTTTAGGGAGAGGCCAATGTACTGGCAACAGGGCCCAACTCGGTACGCAGGTGCGGAGGGTTCCAAAGGGTCCAACAGGCTGTCACCACTGCGGCCTACCTCTATCGTTACGCAAACTCACGTGGTCTTCGCAGGATAACCAGAGCCTAGACACCACGTCTGCACCCCAGATAACTACTATAGCGTGGTTACGTCTGTCGACCCGCTAACAACACTATAGCAACTCATATAAATACGGGACCATGAACTAGAGAGAGAACGGATCAAATCATACTAGTCATTGAGCTACGGAGCAGAAAGAAAGCTATGGATGCAAACAAACAAGATACATCAGACTTACTCAGCTAAACAGGATCAGAGCATGCAAACAGATACTTGAACTAAGGAACTAGCTCTAAAGGATCGAAGCCTTGTGTCACGAAGAACACAAGCCTCTAACTTATGAACGAGCTAAGAACACAAGAACAAATCAACCATGCATGATGTCCACTATAGTCTAAATAAGAAATGCTGAAATACTCACTTTGGTCTAAATGAAGAACGAGCATCCATGAGGACATCAACTCACTCCTCACTCCTACTCTACCTCTCAACTAATCCTAGTCTAGATCTCTTCTCAACCCCATTCTACCACAAAGAGGTGAGAATCACCTCTCATGGGCAGAATTAGAGAGGGGAGAGAGAGCTACACAAGAGAGAAGTGGAACTTGAGAGCTTGGTGGTGTGTGTGAAATGAGGCCCCTCCTCCTCTATTTATAGACAAGGGAGTGGCTTGCTCCGGGGCTCCAAATGCTCCAAAACACCTCGGGATGCAGCCAGGAGCCAATGGGAGAGCAACACGTGGAGGGCCAAGATGAACTGACCCGAGGTCGGTTCGGCCGAACCTAGGGTCGGTCGGCCCCCTCAGGTGGCCCCTGGCCCGTGCTTCCTCTGGCTCGCTTCCATGTGGGCCCTGATTCTCCTCCTCCGTGCATGGCATGTTTCCTGGTGGTTTAGTTAGCAAAGTGGGCCCATGGATCCATGTGATGCTGACGTGGCAGCGTGTGATTCGTCGAGAGCTCTTCACATTGATTGGGAACATCATGGATCCAGGAGAATCCATGTGGCAGCCCCTGATTGGCCAGCATTTGAGTGCCTTGGATTGGAATGGAGTGAATGCGCATGGATTCCTCCTATTTCTTATGCTAAATACCTGCATTCGAATAGACATCGACACTAGTGAAAAGTATTAGTTTAAGCTCCTATTCTAGTGTGGATGTGCAATTCATGCTTCAATTTGCAGGAGTTGACGGCCATAAAATGGCACTTAACAGCCATCAACAACACCCCACACTTGACCTTTGCTCGTCCCGAGTGAACGGAAACAAAGCCAAGTGGGTCATGAATACCTTAGAGTAAGACAAACATAAGAGATATTCCAAGTCATACCTTGCTCCTGTGAACCTCTGTGGAGTGGCTATCATGTCCCCTTGGGTGATTGAAAAGTAGAACAGCTGTGAATCAAGTCACCTATGCACCTGATGATAAACACCTTGGGGTTTTGCAAGGTTTTTTTTAAAAAAATAAAACTCTTGGTAGCTTCCTCATTTGATTCTCTCAGATCGCTCAATGTGTATATGTCCTCACCAAGGCATTATTGCCTTTCTTCATCCTACTTCTAATGATGGCTATATGTGAATCTCAGGGTAGGATAAAAGAGAAAGCATACTTGCATCACATATATTGCAAAGTCAAAAACTAGATCCACAGAGAAAATCAAATCATACCATCAGATCAAGATGTGCACCGGTATGGCTATGGGAGTATGGTAAGGTGGATACTAGGCCCGGAATGGGTGCTAGATATTACCATATATATATGATGAGAACTGTGGATTGATGGTAAGGTGGACACTAGCCCTGGAATGGACACTAGTTATTACCATCAAGATTATAGAACTCCTTTTTGCATGACCATCTCTCTTTTTTTCTCCTTTTATTTTGGACATGGGCTATCCTTTCTCTTTCTCTCTTTTTTTCATCATCATGCTTTGAGCATGTGTCTTCATTTTTTTCATAGCCCATGTCTCTTTTTGAAGGATACTTTTAGAGAGAGAGAGGTCACACCACATATGGAGCTTTTATTTCAAAACGGATGAATGATACAATGCTAACTTCCAGTGTAGAAGCATAGCAAGGCGAAATAGGTGGGGTGCACATGAATCTTGATCATGAAAGTAATGAAAAGAATCCTCACAAGGGTTACAGAATTTGACAAAGCTCAACGAGATAACAAGCAGCATATGAGTATAGGGTTTTCAACTATGAATATCATATGCCTCTGGTAGGATGGTGGCATATCAAAGAGGAGCCTTTCCAAGAGGTTTTATGTTTTCAAAAATAAATAACCCAAGAGAGTTAGTCATCAGAGCAACAGATCATATCATCCAGCCATATCATACTCGTCAATTACTTAGGTGAACATGCTTGTCCTTAAGACAGTTATGGTTCACAAGCATCAGGTAGATAACAAGGAATAAAACATATGTGAGTCTACTCAGGCATCAAGCAAGATGGGTGATCTTTAGCATCAACATTCGAGTTTTAATTTATAGAGATAGACATATATAGCTTATAAAACTCAGTAATGAAAGAGTGAGTTGTCGAGATGCAAACCGGTGTTATGCATGGGAGTTGAACTGTGAGAGGCTCTCCACAGGAGCGAGCTCGTGCGGGTCCCATTCAGGTTCTCTGTAGATGATCGATCAGCTAGCGCGTAGTGCTCACAGTGGGTACGTGCGAAAATGTTGTGCCTGCATTGGGAGAGTCATGGCTCTCCCCCCACACTGTCTCGAACCTAAATGTCCTCTAAAACAAAAGACCAAAGTAATGACACAAGGGTGGCTAGACCGGGTTACATGGCCGGCGAGCCACTTTATTCAAACTTCAAATGTTCTAGAAATAAAATGATTAGGCGCTTACACACATGACAGGAAATAAATGAAATGAAGGGAAACAAATAAAAGGAAATAGACCTAGACCTAACTAGCACCTAATGAACTAAAGTTGGGGCTAATCCCCACTACTCGGCATCGTAGAGGGCCGCATGCCCTGTAGCCGAGAACACCCTCCTCATCTTCGCACAGAGGCCGCGCTGAAGGTCACGCACATCGTCTCTCAGCTCGGCCAAGTCCAACTTCTGCTCTGAGAAAGCAGCCCCGAGCTTCTCGTTGCTGGCTTCCAATTCCTTCATCAACGGGGTCAGCTTGGCCACTGAGGAGAGCTTAGGGAGTTGCTCGGCTGCCCGAGTCCTCTCCCTGGGCCTCCTAGTGTAGGGCGGCGGTGGTAGTCCGTCGTCCAGGCCAAGGTCTTCATCCTCTTCAGACAGGACTGGAGCTGGGCGTGCTTCAGGAGCCTTCTCCTTGGGCAGTGCCGGCCTTATGGTAACCGGCGGCTGCGGTGAAGGAGCGGACTGTGCTGAGCTCATCTGCCCCCCAGCTAGCGACGATCCAGGTGCGCTAGGTGGAGCGAACAGCAAACCCTTGGGGCGAAGCTGAGCCGGGCCTGCCGTAGGGGTTGCCTGCCCATCTCATGTGCCTCTTCCCAGGCGAGGCGGAGCGCCTCGACAGTGGCGTGCCCAGAATCCTCCCGCATGTCGGGATGGTGGCTAGCGGGGGAACATCTAGGACTCCGGCCACCATCGCAAGGTCCGCTGCCGGGGCGGCAGCGATGGAGGGGTTGCCTCCTGCCCCGGGACCGGTGGTCGAGGTGGAGTCGTCAAAGGGAACGACGCTCTTTCCGGCCATAGGTGCGGCGATGAGCTGAGGATGATGAGGTGGAGGAGATGGATTCTACGCAACGCGAAACTCGTCGTGCAGCAGGGAGGAGGTTTCTGGAGGAGAAAGTGACGCACACGCGAAAGAAGAAGGGAGGCGGCAGCACCAGAGTTTCGGCCGAACCAGGGTTCAGCCGACCCTAGGTGGGCCCCTCTGGCCTTCCCCCTTCTCGTGTGGGCTCAAGTAGGCCTCAGGACCAAAGGCCCTGGTGGATTCCCCGAGAAGGAAAGGTTGGCTTAGGCTAGAGCTAGGATAAGGTTGGGGTTGAATAATCAACCTCTACTATATAATAACTTTGGCCAAGCCACTAATATAACCATAGATAATCTGGGGGAACTTACCTTGACAACATACCTAGTTCATCAAAAGTGTAGAAACCTCTGATGGGGATCATGAAGCGTTCACCGTGTCGCCATGATGGTGTTACCTTCCTGTGGTCCCTTGCCTTACTCCTTATCTTGGAAATTTCTTTCTCATGCACAGTCAGTGTTCACAAGATACCCGAAGGATAATTCTTCTTAGGGAAACAAAATGAGTCCCAAGAATACTCAGAGTGTGGGTGTCTTGTGATCTCTTGTCTCAACTCATGGCCATCTCCCTTGCAGATAATGTGATGTGATGATAAGCTCTGATCTGCAAGGTTAGTGCATATACGAACACGAGCCTAAAGGATATATCAAAGCTAAAAGCAAGTGTGATCATCCCAGGGGGCTGAGGCAGCCCTGAGGTGGTCACGGGACTCGGGAGCTATAGCACTAGGGTCGAGGAACTCGAAGATGAAAAGATCGAGCACTGAGGCTAGTGCTCCCACAACAGGAACCGATCTCCGAGTGAACCCAAGCTCAGAAAGACACTCGGCCTCCAAAGAGGATAGAACAAAGACTTCCAAAGGCCGGTGTACAATCAAGAACCAGAGTTCGGATGAAGAACGAGATTTAACTCGCTCTCGCCTTAGGCAGAGGGTCCGATGTTCTCATCAGAACGATGGAAACATCCCGAGGTCTGGCCTAAGCTTCCAATGGGAGGCTATGGATAAGCTGGAAAGTGCAGCTCCCATTGGGCATCGATCAAGTAGGCATAAGGTATGAAGTTTAAGCTTCTCTTGACTGATCGGCATCGATCGATGGGTTTAAGATAAGAAGTGAATGCACTCCATTCGATCGGTAAATGATCGTGCTCCTTTGGTCTGACGAATGAATCCAATGGATTATAAAGCAGAGACCGATGTCTTGGTTTATACAAAACTTCAGTGTAAGGCACTTCAGCTCAAACCTCAACGTAGGAACACGATAAACCTCTCATACCCTCCTTAGGAGCTAGTAGTTAGGATTGAGCAAGTCATCCTGGCTGGGAATGATCGCTCTTTCCAAACCACTCTCACCATCCTCCCGCGAGACAAACTCTCGGGGAGAAGGTCTAAGAAGATGCACAAGAGGGGAACCCAAGGGTAGATCTCGCGCTACGAAATCTTTCCCTTAGACTCCTGCTATTCAGGAACGACACCTTCAGCCAAAGCTCAGAAAGAGTGGACATGAAGTCTCGGGCTTGGCTGACGATAGATCTAGGTGGCTCAACATTTCCTCTGGTGGGTGCCTCATTGACTGGGATGCAAGGGGTGCTAAAATCCCGGAGATTCTCCACGATCTCTTTTCCCTCGACAGCATCCAAGTGCACAAAGGATCCTCCGGAGAGAGCATTAAGCCTCATGGCATCATCTTTCTGCAATCCAAACCAGAAGTGCTGGAGCAGCATCCAATCAGGAATGTAAAGGACTGGGCAATCTTCCACCGCAGAGGCGAAATGATGCCATGCCATCCCTAGTGATTCCTCCTCACATTGCTTGAAACTGAGAATCTTAGTCCTTAACGAGATGACACGTCGTATCGTGAAGAATCGGGAGTAGAAAGCTGCTCTCAAACTTTCCCAAGTAAGGTAGTCTCTACCAAAACAACGGTGCCAATCCCGTGCTTTCCCAGAGAGGGGTAGCGGGAAAAACCCTCTTTTCACGAGCATCTGGTGATTCTCCGGTTTTACCCCGAGTTTCAATCAGACACTCGTAGTCTCTCACATGATCAAAGGGGTTCTCATGACTTAACCCTTAGAAGGATAGGTCCTGAATTAGCTTCATGAGAGAGGGGTGAAGCTGACAGCCAGATGTAAGAATGAGTCTTGACAAAGATGGCTCTGAGGGTCCACTCCTTGAGGGCGGAAGGTGTTTACAAGGATAACCTTCCATGGATAGCGGGGGTAGAGGTAGAAGAAAAAAGGAAAAAGATAAATACGAGGATAGACGGGCTCGAAGGTTAACAACAGCCGTCCCCGGCAATGGCGCTAGAAATGCTTGTTGGCGTTTCTTAACGTGTAACACCCTAATATTGCAAAAAATTGTTTTAATAAAATTTGTTTAGAAACAAGGCTTTGATATTAAGGATCATAAGGTGTATTTGACTTTTTAGGCATTTAAATATATTTTTGAAAATTAAATAAATAAATATAGGAGTTTAATGTCACATACATGCTGGAGCATTGTTTTTGTTTGGTTGAATTCAAATTTGAATTTGAATTCTATGTTTGAATGTCCTTTTAAAAAATTCCAAAAGCTTCTTCTTTAATCCTTAAACCCTTCTACCCTATCTGGCCTGTTTCCTTGTTTTCGGCCCAACCTGAAAAGTCTGCCGGCGCCCCTCAATCTCTTCTACCCCGTCCGCTTCAAGCGCCGGCCCAGCTAGCATCCCGCTCCTGTTTCGGCCCGTGGCAGCCCGCGAACCCCGCTCCGCTCTCAGCCGCTGACACGCGGGCCCGCCCCGTCATCCCCTCCTCCTGTCCGTCCCGGACTCCTCCCCGCCATGGTCGTGACCGAGCTGGAGACCCGGCCGCCGCCGACTCCGAGTGACCCTCCCCCGCACGCCTGCGCCGACTTTTATAAGCGGCCGAGTACCCCGCCTCCTTCCCAATCCAAGCCCCGGAGCCCGCCGCCTTCGTCCTAGCCGCGCCGCCGGAACCCTAGGAAGCCACCGCTGTTGATTCGCCGGTCCGTCGTCGAGGAGCCGCTCCAGAGGACCGCGTGAAGGTAACAAACCCCCTGGTGCCGCTTGTTCCCATCCAGAGGCCCTGTGTCACGAGAACGAGCTCGCCGGAGCAAGCAGTTCCGCAGCCGCCGCTTCATCGAGCACCGCGCCGTCGCCGTTCGCCATCTTGCCTCCCTGAAACCCTAGATCGATCCATCGTCGCCCTAGCTACCTTCTCGGCCAGATCCCATCGCCAATCGAGCTCCCTAGCTCAATCTCGAGCGACCTCGCCGGAGTTATCCTGCAGCGCCGCCGCCTCGCGCCTGCGCAGCATCGTGACCCTCCGTTTCCGATCTGATGGTCCAGATCTGTTTGGGGCGAAGTCAACCGGTCAGCGTAATGGTCAAAGGCCGCTTGACCGTACCGTTTTGCAAAAACAACCCTGAGCTTTTTAAAATAGCAAGCCGGTCCTCCCACCATATAAAGACCCTTACAGTTTAGTCCTTTTTCTTGTGTTTTAAACCCTGACCTTTATAGAATTAGTGCCCGAGGTCCACAGCCCTAGTTTTTCAACCAAACCCCTCTGTTTTTAAGTTTCTTTACGCTTAAGCCCTCAATTTCTTGCAGATAGGCCCCTGTAACCCTAGTTTCTTCGCAGTTAAGCCCTTGCACCTTCTTCTAGCCATATCTTTTCCGTTTTAGCTCTGTTTTTCGCGTTCTTTATGTCCAAACCATCGTAGTGAAGAGTAGAATAGCTTTTCACCCCTATTTTGCTTTGATAATACTGTTTGGTGATTGTTTCTTATTTTATTCTATTGTGTGCTTGTATGTCCTTGATGTGATGCGTAGAGAACGTTTGGGCTAAAGGATTTGATGACCAAGAAGCTCAAGTGTCTGAACAGCAACAGGGATCTGTTGAAGGCAAGTCTACCTTGATGCATACCCGTTTACCTATACAACATGCATTTAATTCACTATTCTTACTTTTGCTTGCATTAAATTGATGGGACCCTATTAAGGACATGACTAGATTATTTTTATCCCTTTACCTTGAACAACCTGGGTATTTACTTTTATTGTTGGGTAGTTTTCGCTATGCTTAACTTGGTGGATGGTATTAAGGAAACTTTATGAAACTTGATTTATTTATGTTATACCTTCATTAATACAAGATCACTTTGTTTAATTGGAACATGGAGCGACCACCCTGGACAACAGTGCAACCACAAGGGCATATGGCTCTGCCTTGGCTAATTAATTAGTGACTCTAGTGTTGGGGTGACTTTACCTGATAAGGGCAAGGGGGAGCGCCAGTGGGGTATAGACTCGCTCTTGTAGGGAGTTGGTCTTTGCTAAGTCACGGTACCTACTAGGGGACTTTATACTCTGCAACGACTCGGAACCTTCGCGAGTTGCTTCACACTGGGGAAACTTTGTAAAGGCCTCGTAGCGTCCCTATGCAATCACACCTAGGTAGTGTGGTATGATGCTTGGCCGGCATCGCATGGTTGGGTTTAAAGTTCCTAGAACTTTTACGCGACTTGTGGTGAAAGTGTACAACCTCTGCAGAGTGTAAAACTAATCGATTAGCCGTGCTCACAGTCAAGAGCGCCCTGGACCCTCACATGATTAATCTATGGAAGTCAATGATTAACTTGATGCATCTATTTTTATTTACGTTGTTTATTCTCTTATGATACTTGTGGGTTTGGTATAAACTTACACTTGCTAGTATTTATGTTGCTAATAAAACTTGACCAACTAAAATGCTGAATGCTTAAACCATTAGCCTCCACTATAAAGCCTTGCATGTTATGTTATGTTACCGCTTGCTGAGTACGGCATGTGCTCATGCTTGTTTTCATTATTGCAACGACACAATCCGGATGCTATTCAGACTTGGAGAGATTTGAAGATTTCCTTGGAGACTTCGACGACTTCTAGGCGGGCGTGCCACCAGTCAGCTGCCTGTGGTGTTGACCCCATCCGCTGTGTTGCTACTCGTTAATAATTAGTTCATTTATGAGACATTTTGGTCTGTAATAAAGTTTAATACTCTCTTTACGTTATGGCATTGTGTTTTGGTAATCACTGAGTCGTTATATGTGTGAACTTTGATCCTGGCACACATATAATATGAGCATTCGAATTTGCCTTTGAATTCGGGTGTGACATAACGTCACCACTACTGGCGCTCTAGCGTGAGCGTGTAAGAAACTCCCGGGTACATGTTGACATTTCTTAACGCAACTACCAATGAACAGGTTTGGAACCCATCCTAGTAACAGCGCCAGAAATGCTGGTTGGTAATTATTAACGTTACAAGAGTCCACAAGCGCACGGAAGTACCATTGTAGCATTTCCCCAAAGGAGTATTCCAAAGGGTATCGAATCCAAGGAAGGCTTTGGTGGATTAACAAGCTCAACACTATTGCAATGAGTATAGATCATAGACAGAAATAAATCAGACACTCAAGTGCAGGGGTAAGATACGATAATAGGGGTAGTGTGATCACACACACACTCACTCTCTCTCTCTAAAGGGTCCTAGGCATAGGAGGCAACATACAAGTTAGTTCTAGGTTCTTATGTACTATACACAGAAAGCTGGTAAGAACGAGTTAGATACACTAGCATTGAAGAACATTGACTTAAGCACCCAGGTACCACGGGGAGCTAACCTCCCGCGTTGCTTCTGCACAACTCCGGTTGTTAGATTTTATACTCCTACAGGTTATCCGAACGTGGGGGATTTCAGAGGGACCAACGGTTGTCACTACCACGGCCTACCCCAAGACAAACTGTGGGATAAGCTCATAAGTAAGGTAGCTACGCAACCCAAGCACCATGCTTACGTTGTTAGTCGGACTTGACCGGCCCGGGCTATTGTGACCCAGGTCAAGCCACCAGATAAACCAGCCAATTACACCGAGTACTATAGCTTAAGCACAGACTTCATACAACGCAGTCATGTCATCTAATTAGATCAAACCAGGTTAGGTACACAAATGTATTTGTGTTTTCCTATGTCTGTTGTTGACGGTTCAAAACCGTGTTGAAGTTCACCGCAAGCCTACGGGTGACTTGGTGCCTTTTTCACCAAGGAGGGTCCCCCCAAGGATTGTCAATCCAAGGTTCGGAAGCAAACCGCTAGAGATCTCTACCTTATCTAGCCAATCTAACCTAACATGAAGCGTCGATTGCATACAAAGGATAACCTTGATAGACATGAGTTATGGCACAAGGTCGATCATATCCATGGACATCGGCTAGGGTAAAGCTCCACCGAAGGGGTAACTAGGCCTAGCGCCTTCTAGTTGTAGTTCCGGCAAACGAGCAACAAATCATGCATCTCATCTAAAAGCATCCTTAAACTCCTACCTCCGGCCTACCTCCCGAAGACATCCACTCGTTTGGGGGAAATCATCCTGTCACGATGCTCCCTTAATGAAGCGAAGGATCCACGGGTGTGCCCATACATGGACAAGTCTACCAATCATGAAGGGTCAACATACTAGATCTAATCACCATGATTACATAAAGCATGCTATGTAGTCTAACCTAGCATTAGACTAAGGATCAAATCATATTCACAAAAGGTAGAAAGCAAAGACGGAGACATGGAATCGCTTAAAGATGGGAAAACATAATTGTAATTGCTCACATAATAATAGATGTGTTTGGGTCACCACCACCGAGTACATACCATTAATGACCTTAACTAGCTCCGGAACTCCACCATGGCACAACCATGCAGGGCGGCCATGGCGGCTAGGGTTGGCCTAGGCCATCCCCTAGACAACTTCGAGGACTCTGCCGCTGTCGTCTCCCTCTAATGCTCACTTCTAGGTTTTGTCGAGTTCTGATAAATGGATGTGGCGGTCATCAGAGGCAGGGGGTATAAATGAGCCGAGGAGCGTGTAGGTCAAAGGGCAGGCCGAACCGGGCCTGGAACACTCTAGGCCAGTCGGCATGGGCCGGCCGGCCCAGGCCTTTTTCGACCCGGTTCGGGCCCATCTTCGTCCATGATGCTTCCTGCACTTTCTTGAATATTTGCCGAAGTCCATGTGGGTCCTTGACGTCGTTTTTCCTGCGGTTTAGATAAGGGTGCTTGGCGCGCAAACTCCCGCATCTTCCGTCCTTGGGTCATTTGGAGTCATGTTCACTTCGTGTCTTGACTCGTGCCGGGCTTCGTGATCTTCTCACAAAGTGCTAGATGAACTCCACCCAGAAGTCCTCATTTAGGTACCTAATTCCTGCGTAAACAACACACTCCAAAAACCACATGCAAGTGCGAACTTGTTACATCATTAGTGTGCCTAGTGGCGGGTTAGTTATAAATCAAAGCTCAAACCAAAGTGTAACAAGTTCTCCTGGTTGACGGAAATTGACCGTCAACATCTGTTCAACTGGATCAAAGGGTCGTGTTCGCGAAGAACACGAGCCTCTAACTTATGAACAAACACCAAAAACATGTGAAAGTCACCCTTCAAGTAGATCGAAAGGCCTTGTTCATCAAGAACAGGAGCCTCTAAATGATGAACAGGTGAAGAACACATGAACAAATCACCCATGTATACTAACACGACTTTATATGAAATAGCTGAATAACTGAAGTAGATCAAAGTCATACAAATGAAATAAGATATAAGATAACTCATACCTAGATCCCAAAGTAGACTTGGAACCTGAAGTAGAACTACTCTAGCCTACCTCCTAGCCTTGAGACTAAAAGTGAGAGAGGTGTTGCAAGTGTGGATGTCTAAGAATGAGCCCCCTCCCCTTCTATTTATAGGCTCGAGCACCGGCGAGGAGTGGATGCAAACACCCTGGGAATGGCTTCTAGGACCAATAGGAAAGCACCACGTGGAAGCCCCTGAGTGGAGGCCTCAGGGTCGGTTCGGCCGACCCCAGGGTTCGGCCGTCCCCCTGTGGGCCCCACTCGGGCTGTGTTTTCTCCAGGTGACTGTTCTGTGGGTCCTTAGGTCGGTTCCCGGTGTCTACCCTATTTTGGCGCGATTTGCATGCTTTGTGGGCCCATGGATCCATGTGACGTCCACGTGTCACGCTCTGATTCGTCGGAGTGTGCTTCACTTGGATTGCTTGCATGGCATGCATGCATGGCGCCCTTGTTGGCAGCTTTGCATGCATGGCATCCTTGTTGGCAGCCCTCCTAGGATAAGGTGATGTGGCATGGATCATAGATGGTGAGTTTGCCACTCTTTCCTTGCTCATTTTCCTGCAATCAAATAATCTCCAAGGACAAGTGGAACTACATTATTCTTAACTAAATATGTGTAAGAAATGCCTTATGCTCCTTTATTCATGAGTATATTGACGGCTAAAGTAGGCACTTAACAGCCGTCAACAGTACACTGACGAGTGCGAACGAATCCGCAAGCACACGGATACACCGTTGTAGCACTTCTCCCTAGGAGAATGAGTATTCCCGTCGGGTTTCGTTCCTAGGACGGAGAGTAACCAGAGAGGGTCTATCCAAGGACACCAGCTACCGCTGGGATAGGTAGGGATATGAGAAGCACTTCCTTAAGGGACTTAACTCTCAAGATGGATCTGTCCGCTATTAGTCCTCACCGTGAGGCGCTAGCCCATCCTAACTTTTTAGGGAGAGGCCAATGTACTGGCAACAGGGCCCAACTCGGTACCAGAGCCTAGACACCACGTCTGCACCCCAGATAACTACTATAGCGCGGTTACGTCTGTCGACCCGCTAACAACACTATAGCAACCCATATAAATACGGGACCACGAACTAGAGAGAGAATGGATCAAATCATAGTAGTCATCGAGCTACGGAGCAGAAAGAAAGCTATGGATGCAAACAAACGAGATACAACAGACTTACTCAGCTAAACAGGATTAGAGCATGCAAACAGATACTTGAACTAAGGAACTAGCTCTAAAGGATTGAAGCCTTGTGTCACGAAGAACACAAGCCTCTAACTTATGCTCCAAAGCACCCCAGGATGCAGCCAGGAGCCAATGGGAGAGCAACGCGTGGAGGGCCAGGATGAACCGACCCTAGGTCGGTTCGGCCGAACCTAGGGTCGGTTGGGCCCCTCGGGTGGCCCCCTGGACCGTGCTTCCTCTGGCTCGCTTCCATGTGGGCCCTGATGCTCCTCCTCCGTGCATGGCACGTTTCCTGGTGGTTTAGTTAGCAAAGTGGGCCCATGGATCCATGTGATGCTGACGTGGCAGCGTGTGATTCATCGAGAGCTCTTCACATTGATTGGGGTCATCATGGATCCAGAAGAATCCATGTGGCAGCCCCTCATTGACCAGCACTTGAGTGCCTTGGATTGGAGTAGAGTGAATGTGCATAGATTCTTCTCATTTCCTATGCTAAATACCTGCATTCGAATAGACATTGACACTGGTGGAAAATATTAGTTTAAGCTCCTATTCTAGTGTGGATGTGCAATTCATGCTTCAATTTGCAGGAGTTGACGGCCATAAAAATGGCACTTAACAGTCGTGAACACTATCAAGAGGGATGCATCGCAAGGAGTCTTGAAAATGTCTCAGTGCTCAACTAACCTATGTGAGTTGGGAGAGACACAAAAACCACACGTAAACCGGTGCCACCGGTTTTGTGTCAGGCGGCCCAACGGCTACTTGGTTTGAAATCTCGGTGGCACCGGGTTTGGGAACCCGGTGACACCCGTTTTCCCTTTAGTTTGCAACAGCTAGTTTTGGGGGGTTGGGTATTTATACCCCTGCGTCCCCACTGTTGCAAGCTGTTGTTCTTGAGGTTGCTGATGTGCACCCCTGCTATTCCTTGCTAAGCCAAAGCCATTCTAGCTCTCCCCAACTCCTCTTGGTGAGGTTGTTTGATCTTTGATAGATCTAGTGAGTTGGGTGGTAGAGAGAAGCCTTTGTGAGCAATCAAAGGGCACTAGATTCCCATGAGCACTGTTGGATGTCGTCAAGCTTGTGTGAAGCATTTGTTACTCTTGGAGGGTTGCCTCCTTGAAGAGTATCTTGTCCCCCCTAAGTGGGTTTTGGTGATTTAATGACACACCAATAAGCTACTAATGATATGTTGAGTATATGAGCAGGTATTAAAATTTTATTATGGCATCTAAGCGCTTCATTGCTATACAAAAAGAAAGAGATGCTAAAAGAAGGATTCCATGGAGGTTTATTTATTTTATATTTTGAATTTGAGTCCTAGGAATGTCATACTATAAAGAGGGACAGGAAATGTATCTTCCAAGAGTTGAAAAAGGTGCTCTAGATGACTAACCAAAACCTATGAGAGACACCTTTGCACTACACGTTCATCGGGTTATCTTTTGAGTGCTGACTCTAGAAGGCCGGAGACTCCGGGTTTATCTCGGATACTCTGGACTTCCCGGAGTCTCCGGACCTAGTCCGGATACTCCGGGTCTTAGAGCTCCAATGACTCTTTTTCTGGGTGAGGAGGTATTTATACCCCCTCAACCCTATCCACTCCCTCTCTCTTGCCTATTTCGCTTGCAAACACTCAGAACTCATTCACTCCTCCTCTTTACTCCTCTTGGCCTTAATTTGGTGAGATTTGTTGGGGATTAAAGGAGGGATTGAGAGCAAGAGCTTGGAGAGTGCTAGTGAGCTGATTTCCCATCTCTAGAGCACCTCGTTCTTCGCTTGGTTGGTAACTTTCGTATTTGTTACTCTTGGAGCTTGGAGCTCCTAGCCGGCTAGGCGTTGCCTTGGAGCATCCATCGGTTTGTGGCTGTCCAAGGAAGTTTGTATTACCCTATGATTGAGTAAGTAACCCTAGCTCGACCTTTGTGGTCGCTAGGGGGAGGAAAGTGACCTAGGTGTAAAGGTCCACCCTTTGTGGGTTCCTCAACGGAGACGTAGAGCTCAAGGTGTGAGCTTGAACTCTAGTAACAAATCCTTGTGTCTCTTGTGCTTGTTGCTCTTGTTGTATGCTTGATATTCCTTTGAGCACATTTCTAGGGTTTGTGGCCGATCTACTCTGTGGTGAGGTTCCTACTAGTTCTAAGTGGTGGAACAGGCTCGTATCACTGTATTGCATATCCTATATTCACAGATCTACTTTTGAGCAAATTTTAATTATGTTGATTTAGTCATCTCTCACAAAGCCCGGAGTATCCGGACATTTTCCCGGATTCTCCGGAAATCCCGGAGTATCCGGAAAAATATCCGGAGAGTCCGGACTTTGGGTCTAACAACTGTTTAAAGTTTGTGATTTTTAGTTTCGACTATTCACCCTCCCCTCTAGTCGACATCTAGATCCTTTCAATTGGTATCAGAGCTGGTTGCTCCGTTTGAAGCTTAACTGCTTGGAGAAAGGATGTCGAACGTGCCACTTCCCGGAGGTGGTGGCAACGATGGTACATCTCCTAACATACTGCAAGGTAATGAAGGAGGAAATCCAAGCATTAATAACAACCCAAGAAATGAAGATGGTGTGGAGACTTCCGATAGTTAAGAAAAGGAAGTCATGTCAAACCACTCCGGTCGACGACCATCACAAGGGGAGTTCTCTAGTGTCCCTTTCGATTACCCTCGTTTATCTTTTAGTCATCCATCGGGTTCTAGCCACATTGGGAAGATACCCCAATTTGGTGGAACCGGCTATTCCAAGTGGAAGAACTCGATGGAGGAGTATTTGATGGCAGTGAATCCCGCACTTTGGACTATTGTGAACAGGGGCATTACATTTCCAAGTAGTGATGCGATGCTAATTCAAGACAAGCAAATGAGATACAAAGAAACTATCAAGCTATTCGCATCATCAAGAGCTCACTCACTTCCGAAGAGTATGACAAGGTTGATGGATTGAAGTCCGCCAAAGAAGTGTGGGACACATTGTTTGTCAACCATGAAGGAACAAGGCAAGTTAGAGAAGAAAGAATTCGTGCCTTGGAAAGTGAGCTCAACCGCTTTGTTATCAAGGAAGATGAATCTCCACAAGACATGTACAACCGCTTGAACGAGATCATCAACAAAATCAAGTCTTTTGGTAGTACAAGATGGGGAAGAAAAGAAGTAGTTGATAAGATTCTCTCCGCTTACATGGCTAGAGATGTACAACTCCCTACACTCATTAGAGAGAAGAGAGGCTTCAGGAAGTTCACTGCGGCGGATGTGATTGGAAGAATTGAAGAATATCTTATCACCGTCAAGGAGTCAAAGCTCTCACAAGAAATGTCAAAGATGCATGAACAACTTGAGAAGAATAAGGGAGTAACTCTCAAAGCTTCAAGCAAGGACACAGAGAAGAGGGCAGCTCATCTTCCTCCAAGGCTGTGGTCAAGAAAGATAGTGATGAAGATAGTGATGATACCATGACTCCCGAGCAAATGGCTCTTTTTGTGAAGAGGTTCACCAAAGTGATGAAGAAGGGTGGCTTCTTCAACAAGAACAAGGACAAGGACAAGATCAAGACCAAGAGAACATCCAAGAGACCATGCTTTGGGTGTGGCAAGGAGGGTCATTTCATTGCGGAATGCCCCAACATCAAAGTGAGAAGAAGAGACACCAACAAGTATAACAAGAACAAGAAGAAGGAAGTTGGTGAAGCTCATTTGGGTGAAGAATGGGATTCAAATGATGATAGCTCCTACCCTGATCATGAGGTGGGACTTGCCACCATATCCATAGCTCAACCCATTGGTAAGTCATCACTCTTTGGAGATCTCATCGACGATGAAGATGACTTCACCCACACATGCCTCATGGCTAGGGCACTAAGGTAGACTCTAAACCTTCTCCCCTAGATGTTGATGATGATGATGATGATAGTGATGGTGAATTTGAAAAAATGATCACTAGTTTTGGCAAAAAGGCAACCAAAAGAATCAATAACTTATTAAATGAAATAAACAATAGAGATGAGACACTTGAGGTGCAAGAAGAGCTCTTTAGACTTGAGCGAGAGAAAATCATTGCCCTTGAGAATGCCCATGTAATTGAAAAGAAGGGTTTCAAAGTGCAAGAGGACTTGCTCAAGGAAAAGGAGGAAGAAATTCTTAGCCTTAAGAATTCTCAAGCTAAAGAGGCGGTTGTAGTAGATGAATTAACTAGGGAATCTTTCCTAGCTAAGGATGCTTGTACTAGACTTGAGAATGAAAAGGTTGAACTTCAAGAGAGCCTTAAAAGCTTGAAAGCTAGTCACATTGCACTTGAGGTTCAACTTGACAATCTTAAGAATAGTGCTAAAACCTCTAATGATGCTACCTCTAACTCAAATGCTTCAACAAGCAATGATTGTTCTACATGCTATAAAATTGATATAAATGCTTGTGCTACTAACATTGCCGAGATGAATGCAATGAAGAAGGAGATTTCTAGGTTGTCAAACTCTCTCATTGATGAAAAGAAGAAGGAACCTAAGAGAGGAGAGTTTGAGAACCATACCAAGGGCTTTGGTTCAAACTACATGAAGAAGTTTGGCTTTGAGAATGGGAAAGGGTTAGGTAAGAATGAGCAAGGCTCCAAAGACCCTATTCCATTCATCAAGAACAACCACACTAGGGGTGTGGGAACAAGAAATGTGGTGCATGGGATGAAACAATTGGGTGCCAAGGTTGAAGGTAAACAACCTAGGCTCAACACTCCTATCAAGTTCAAGAGCACCAATGTTGCATCCCATGAACCACAAGTCAAGACCAAGGTGGTACAAGCCATGCAAACAAAGAAGCCCAAGGCACATGCTTCACAAGACAACTTTTATGCCAATTATGTATTGACTTGGAACCATAAGGGTAAGGTGGTGGCCAAGTATGTGGGACCCCACACAAAAAATTCTATAATCAAAAGGAATGTGTGGGTGCCTAAGGTTCTTATGACTAACGTGCTAGGACCCAACTCTAATTGGGTACCTAAAAACCAAGCCTAATTTGTTTTGTAGGCATACTCCTCCGGTGGAACTAAATGGGTAATTGATAGTGGATGCACTAATCACATGACCGAGGAGAAGAAGATGTTTATGTCTTGTGAAATGATTGAACATCCTATGGAGAAGATTGCCTTTGGAGGCAATGGTAATGGAACCGTTGTTGGTCTAGGTAAAATTGCTATCTCAACCAATCATTCAATTTTCGATGTTTATTTGGTTGAATCTTTGGACTACAATTTGTTGTCTGTGTCACAACTTTGTGAGATGGGCTACAATTATTTGTTCACCAATGAGGGTGTGACCGTCTTTAGAAGAGGCGATGACTCCGTTTCTTTTAAGGGTGGACTCAAGGAAAGGCTTTATTTGGTGGATTTCACATCAGAGAAAGCCCAACTTGATACATGTTAATGGCAAAGTCTAGCTTGGGTTGGCTTTGGCATCGCCGGCTAGCCCATGTTGGGATGAATAATCTCAACAAACTTCTAAAGGGGAACACATCCTAGGACTAACAAAGGTTCATTTTGAGAAAGATAGAATTTGTAGTGCTTATCAAGCCGGAAAGCAAGTTCGTGCTCCTCACCCCTCCAAGAATGTACTCACCACTACAAGACCATTGGAATTGCTTCACATGAATATCTTTGGTCCCGTGGCTTATGTTAGTATTGGAGGAATCAAATATGGATTTGTCATTGTTAATGATTACTATCGGTATACATGGGTATTCTTTTTGCATGACAAGAGCAAGGTTCATGATATATTCAAGAAGTTTGCAACAAGAGCCCAAAATGAGTTTGATATGAAGATCAAGAGAGTAAGAAGTGACAATGGCACCAAGTTCAGGAACACCAACATTGAAGAGTATCTTGATGGTGAAGGCATTGGTCATGAATTCTCCGTCCCATACACACCTCAACAAAATGGGATAGTGGAGAGGAAGAATAGGACTCTCATTAAAGCCGCAAGAACCATGCTTGATGAGTACAAGACTTCGGATAGTTTTTGGGCGGAAGCGGTCAACACGGCTTGTCATGCTATCAACCGTTTGTATCTTCACAAGCTTTGACACAAGACCGCCTATGAACTCCTAACCGGTAAGAAGCCCAATGTGTCTTACTTTAGAGTTTTTGGTTGTAAGTGCTTCATTCTCAACAAGAAGCCCAAGAACTCTAAGTTTGCACCTAAAGTCAATGATGGTATTTTTCTTGGTTACGCCTCAAATGCTCACGGCTATCGCATTCTCAACAAAGCCACCAGTTGTGTTGAGATAGCGTGTGACGTGACATTTGATGAATCTAATGGCTCTCAAGTGGAGCAAGTTGATAAAGTGTGTGTAGGAAAGGAAAAGACCTCTACAGATGACATCAAGAAGATGGCCATAGGTGAAATCAAGCCTCAAGAAGGGAATGAAGAGGATGAAGTCATTGAAGCATCACCAAACCTGACTGCGAAGAAAAGTCCGGAGAATCCAGAAATCCCGGAGACTCCGGACCTACCCTCGGAGAATTCGGGCCCTCTGAAGGAGATGCTCAAGACTGTTAAGAAAATGAGGACTTGATTCAACAAGAAGATTCTGAGCCACATCCAAGAGTTCGTCAAAATGTTTAAAGAGATCATCCGGTTGACAACATTCTTGGAAGCATAAGAAGAGGGGTTACCACAAGATCAAGATTGGTAAATTTTTGTGGGCACTACTCCTTTGTGTCATTGATTGAGCCTCTCTCTGTGGAAGAATCACTTCAAGAAGCTGATTGGGTGATAGCCATGCAAGAGGAGTTGAACAACTTCACTCGGAATGAAGTCTGGTCCCTTGTGGAACGCCCTAAGCATGATTGGAACAAAATGGGTGTACCACAACAAACAAGACGAGGATGGGGTAGTGACCAAGAACAAGTCAAGGTTGGTTGCCAAGGGCTACACTCAAGTTGAAGGCTTGAACTTTGGAGAAACTTATGCACCGGTAGCAAGACTTGAAGCAATCTGTATATTGTTGGCATTTGCTACTCATCATGATTTCAAGCTCTTTCAAATGGATGTCAAGAGTGCATTCTTGAATGGCCCAATCACTGAAGAAGTTTATGTTGAGCAACCACCGGGCTTTGAAGATCTCCAATACCCCAACCACGTCTATAAGCTCCATAAGGCGCTCTAGGGGCTTAAGCAAGCACCTAGGGCATGGTATGAATGTGAAAGGACCTTGTGATGCCTAGAGGGGGGGTGAATAGGATCACTTCGAATTGCTGAAATAAATGCAGCGGTTAAATAACAGGTCGGTACTACCGGTGCTGTGTCGGTTCTACTGAGGGGCTCGGTACTACTGGCACAGGGTCGGTACTACTGTGACACCCCAGGTTTTCATTTAGGGTTAATTAACCTTAATGACCTAGTCGACCAAGTCAAACACGTTGACTTTGGTCAAACCTTGGTCGACCTGGGTCAACACCTCGAAAACTTAGCCAACAATCACTAATGATCATCTTAATCAAGTCAACACACACCCTTGGTCAACCTTTGGTCAAAACTTGGTCAAACCCTAGCTAAAACCCTAGGCAACCCCTTTGACATTCCTAGTCCTTCAAGAACTTTTGCCGCGTTCTCCAGATTTCACCTAAACACTTCAAATTCTCCCAATGTAAAAGTTGTGCAGTTTGTCGAGGCACACAACTTTCATGTTGAGGGGCATTGGCAATTTGAGGTGGAAAGTGGTGAAAAAGCTCGGTCAACGCCTCCAGTCACTTTTCACTGGCGCTAAGAAAATCTGCTTCTTGGCGTGCAGTTCATGCAATATCGGTTGAGAAAAACCCCCTAGAGCCTTTGTAGAAGTTGTTGAGGGTCCTGAGATCTCCAACTTTGCTTATTACCACTTAGTGCACTTCAGTTCAAAATTTGGGAGAAAATCGTGGTCAAAATGACCTAAACCGAATTGAACAGACACCGGAACGCGCCGCGCGCAAGACGTCGCGCCGCACCACATCGGCTCTACCGCCGTACGTCGCCGTACACGCACGCCGAGGCGGGCCTGCGACTGCCGGTCCGTGCGCCGTGCCTCGTACTCCTGTGCGTGACGCACGCAACCGCTTAGGCGGTGCCACGCGGCGCTCCCTCACGCGGCGGCCGGCCGCACCGCCATCCTCCATTAGACCGCCGTCCGCCGCACGTCGCGCACCGCCCCTGCCGTACTTGCCCATGCCATGGCCATGTCGACGTGTTGACGTGCTCGTTACCGCCTCTCCAGCTCGCTCGCGCCTATAAAAGGCCGTCGCCCGCTCCCCCTCGCGCGTACCGAGCACCACCGGCCGCCATTGCCACCGCCTCGCCGGACTCCTCCCTCCGCTTGCTCCCCGAGCCAGTGGACCCTCCTAACCTCTCCCCTAGGACACCTAGGAGCTCGCACCGCAGCAAGTTGGCCCACTCCACCCCGAACCTCGCCGGAATTTCAGTAACCGCGGCCGCGCCGCCACGGCCTCGCCACCGCCGCTCACCGGCGACATCTCCGGCCAAGGCACCACCGCCAATCGGTCAGGGGTGAGCCCAATCGCAGCCCAGGCTCATTTGTTGCCCGTCTCCGGCACCACCTCACCGGCGGCGAGCTCGCCCCGCAGTCGGAGGGCATAGTTGTGAGAGAATTTGGGCCGAGGGCATTTCTGTGAATCCAGAAAAGTTTCTAGGGACCTGTGTGTAAATAGATTCTTCCTTTTTAGTGTGTTTTGACCAGTGACTTGTAAAATCCATAGAAATTCAAGAAAAAATCAGAAAAATATAAAACCAATTTTGTTAGTTTCCTTGTGAATAACTCTACAACTTTTGTAAAGCATGATGCTACTTTTAAGTTACAATTTTTGCATGAAAAATTGAAAACAGTTTACCCTAGATCTGTTGTAGTTCAAAATCTATAGGTGATCATGAGCTGATTTTTTGATATGTTGTGAGTAATGCCATTTTTAGGCTCTACAAAAAAATTTGCAGAAAGTTGATGAGTAAATCTTTTAATATGATTTATCTTGTATTTATGATGAATCTACCTAAATGATTTTTGTAGCCAAAAATAAATATATTTTTGCCCCCAACTTCTGGATATGATCTTTTTATGCTCAAATGCACCCCTAGTGAATTTATAATGATTTTATAACTACAAGAAATATTTATTCTTGTTTTATGCTTAGTTTTAAAAGTAATTGCATATATCAAGATCTATAATAGCCCTAGATGTATATGTTGGTTGTATAGCCTTGTTTTGGACCATAGAATCAGTGAGAGAAAGTTTGGATCCAAAAGTGCTTTATTTATTTTTGTATGCATTTATCTTGTTTGTGGTAGCTAGAAATGTTATTTGTGGTATATTTATTTTCATAGCTCAAATATATGTGCTTGCTGGTTCAGTAGCTAAAGTAGAGTTGTGAGCTCACTGAGCCCCATCCATGGCTTGTTATAAATTATTTTGATGAATAAAAGTGGAGAAGTCATTTTGCACGTAATAAGAAGTTTAATTGGAAAATCATCCCTCCTATCTTTATGAACCTTATGCTTGTGTTGTGGAAATGGTTTAGGGGCTGAGAACCACCCCTTGCTGTTTGTGAAGTTGAAATAATTTATTTATTTAAATATGTGCACAATCCATTTAAAGAGAAGCATAAATAATAATGCACTTCATAATATTCTTTAAAAGGAAGAGTATGATGGATATATTTTGTCAAGGTGAATATGGTCAATCATGTGCTTCTTGTTGTCATGTGTTGCTGTTTCTATGTGTGATTCAAGTGATTTACCGGGCCTTGACCCGGCAACACTCAACGGGATGATTCTTTATTATCGCTTAATGACCAAATGGAGTGGTTTAGGCGATAGTACGGAATTATCTCGGATGGGGTTGTCACAGTTGGTATCAGAGCATCCGTATGCACCAGAGTGATTAGATTAATACTAATCACATGATTTACAATAAAACTTGCCAAGATTGATTGGATTTTAAAAATCCGTTGGATCGTTAAGGAATGATCTAGATCGAGAGGCCCTAGACGGAATTTTGGGTTCTTTAAAGTGGCTTAAGAATATATGGTTTATTTTGCTAACTTCCAGCACTTTACTTTATGTTAGACTTACTTTCTTGCACAACCAAACTAGATGAAGCCACGTGTTTTATACGTGTGTTGTGCCGCATCACGGGAATGCGAGGGTTGATGGAGTGATCTATTCCACGGATCCCATCTTCTCGTCTGGTTGCTCACGTGTCTTATTCGTGCGCTTTCCGTATGAGAGTCATACGAAGGATGATGTGCTCTATTCAAGATGAACATGTCATGGGTTGTGATGTCGCCACGTTTTGCCATACGTGTGCGTTCCGCATTACGAATATGCAAGGCAAGGATACACTCCATTCAAACGGAGGGTGTCTGAGGTTGGACGCTGTCCATGCAGCGGCTTGATGCATGGATACCGTTTCTATAGTGAACGGTAATGTATATGGACGCTTCTGTGATGTGATGGCATGGAAGGTTCTTTTCTGCAGGTACACTAACCACGTTAGTGCGATCGCTTTGAACGACGAGTAGCTCCGACTAGTTATTATAGGGAGAATCGTATATAAGCCTGGCCACCGGCACTAACTTCGAGTTTTGGCTTGATTGCCTTGTGAGGACGCATAGGACGTCTTGCATCATGCTAAAAATTATGGAAACTTAAAACTGAACCCTACACATGTTTTGTGTGCTCTCTAGGTGAAAATTTTGCTAATGTGTGTTTTCTTATATAGCCTCTCATATATAGATGTGTTGCTGTCCAAAATGTTAATGTGGCTGTTTACTTGAATTTTTACCCCCTGTTCTAAAAATAATTTGGACTAGATGATCTATACCAAAGTTGCTCCATATCTAATCTAGTTTTCGCTCACAAAAATTCGTGGTCATAGCTTCTATAGATCTCAAGATATGCCCAAAATAGTGAACCCCTGTCATGCTGTTTTTCCTGAGGACCTACTCTGAACTTTCGTTTAAATTGAGCATCTTCCTAACCTTCCTAGATCAATCTTTGAATACCAAAAAGGTGCTTCATAACCTCACTGAGTTGCTGGTAAAAATTGGGAATTTTGGGGCCCTGGTTTTTGAGTTATGAATTTTTTGTTCAAAACTGCCAGGACTTTACGTCATTTTGTATGTAGGCTCTTTTCGAGTTCTACCATACAATTGTACCTTTGTACACATGACTACCCCAGTTTCTGCCCGACTTGAGAAAAGAACTTTTTCTGTTTTACCATATCATTCGGAGTAATGTTTTAATCTTAGAGTCCCATCTCAAGTGGCAATCTTCTTCCGCTAATGCAAACATGTGATCTCCAAAGATATCTATCATTTCCACCTCCTTGTGTTTATGCATCTTGATGCCTAAGCTATCCTTGCTAGTGACACCCTTCTCTCAATCGTGTTTGACCTTGCAATCTTGAATGTCTTCATCTTGATCTTGCTCACAACATTATGAACACATAAAACATGAACAGAAGGAGTTAAATTCTGTTGGTATGCTTTGAGCATCATCATGTCATGCATATGTTGCGCCCTTAATTTATTAATACATGGGCATGGAAATGCATTACATAGCATGTGCATTTGGGAACCTTGGTTGGACTAACATGCATACGCACTGAAGGTTTCAACCTTCCTCCTCTATCCTCCTTATGGCTGATGAGATTGTTGTTCCATAACCAAAGGTGCCGCGACGGAACCTAGTGCATCATGTGTGCTGCAGCCATGTGATTACCACTAGGGGCGCGCTAGGTATCTTGGTTGGGAGCATGCGACTCACCGCAATTCCATGTTCTTCACTCTATGTTGTCTCCTTTGTCGCTAGCTAACTGCATGGGTAAACAAGTCATGCTAACAAGCATCACGAGCACCATATCCCATAAACATGTGCATTCCTCACTATGCAGCATGGCAAATGCACCATATGTTCATATGCACAAGCATCATGTGCTCATCTGCATGTGCATCACACTCTATGCACCACAACATGAGCACTAACATGCGCACCACTCCATTGTGCACAAGGTATTCCCTGTGCTTTGGCATTCAATCATATGTCTCATCGGTGCATCGCCCATCAAGTTTAAAATTGTTGCACCGGTAACGCAAGGAATGTTGTCACCAAAACTCACCGATGAAATAATATGTGACCAAACATCTTCTGAAATTGTTGTACCAACCCTTCCTTTCAAATCATTCACATTGCTATCCGTAAACAACTCCGTGCAACCGCTCCCTATGACCTTGCCATCTTTATTGTTTTTATGGACAACTAACCTTGGACTTCTGAGGGTGGAACCCTTGATCCATCCTTATACCTTTATTGCCTTTCAAAAATAAATTCAGAAATCTTAGTAAACAAATTTAGCAAATATTTGTTTACTAGCCTTCCTTTTCTTCATAGAAATCTCTATGGAACTTTTCAACTTGGTCTCTTTCCGTTCAATCTCAAAGTTCTCTTAGCATCAACTCAAATCAACCGGCTAAGTGGAAGATTAGGAGCAAAGTTTTTCATGAGCAGTCAAGGTTCTCTAAAAGTCAAGGCATGAGAGTCCTCCATCGCTTATCAATCCATGATCCGTTGATCATACCCTCCAAATCCTAGGAATCAAGAAGCGAGCAAACGAAGGATCGGTGGAAATCTTTTGCTAATTTCTCCTCGTTACGATCTCGAGCCTAGAGGGCGGATACCCTGAGCTCCTCTCGTTTTTCCCACCATCACGGTCAGTTCTTCAGACCGTTGGACCCCATCCTTTTCAGTGCCACGACTGTACGACGTCGTGGCGTCGCTCTGCCATCTCTTTCCCGCGGCCACGATCACGTCGCCGAGACCTCACGGGCTGACCATTATCGAGCCCATGTTGCCACCACCAGATCGCTTCACCGGCCCCTACCTCGGATGGTTTTGGATGACCGTTGCGGTCCTGTGGCGGCATAAAAGGAAAGCCCTCCCGCGATGTCGCCTTTACCAAGTCTCACTTCCTTTTGAGCTCGACATCATCATCGCTCTTTGTTCTCCCTCCGACTAGTAGTCGGCCAACCCGCCACCAGCCCATCTCCGTCGTCTGCTCCACTCCTCGCCGAGCAAGCTGTCCCTCCTTCTTCGTCGACAACCTCCAGAAGAAGCTCGGAAGAAGACCGAGAGAAGAACCCCAGCCTGCATCACCAACCATGGCTCAGCTCTTGGAGGTGTTCGAGTCGCTTCGCTGGACGTTGGTAGGAATGTACCTCTGCATCGCAGGCGGAATCTGTCTGCTCTTAGTTTTTCATGTTCACATTCATCGCCCGCTTCCTCATGAGTTGCATTGAGGCAATGAGGAGAGCACCATGTATCTTTTGTCCTATCTGAATTCTCGTTGTCGAGAAGTGTAAGCGGATATGTTTTCCTCCCTTTGTAACCCTTGTCTTGTTGGAAAGATCGCTCTAATCTTGTTGTCGAATCTCGGGACGAGATTCTCTTTAAGGGGGGTAGGCTGTGACGCCCCAGGTTTTCATTTAGGGTTAATTAACCTTAATGACCTAGTCAACCAAGTCAAACACGTTGACTTTGGTCAAACCTTGGTCGACCTGGGTCATCACCTCGAAAACCTAGCCAACAATCACTAATGATCATCTTAATCAAGTCAACACACACCCTTGGTCAACCTTTGGTCAAAGCTTGGTCAAACCCTAGCTAAAACCCTAGGCAACCCCTTTGACATTCCTAGTCCTTCAAGAACTTTTGCCGCGTTCTCCAGATTTCACCTAAACACTTCAAATTCTCCCAATGTAAAAGTTGTGCAGTTTGTTGAGGCACACAACTTTCATGTTGAGGGGCATTGGCAATTTGAGGTGGAAAGTGGTGAAAAAGCTCGGTCAACGCCTCCAGTCACTATTCACTAGCGCCAAGAAAATCTGCATCTTGGCGTGCAGTTCATGCATTATCGGTTGAGAAAAACCCCCTAGAGCCTTTGTAGAAGTTGTTGAGGGTCCTGAGATCTCCAACTTTGCTTATTACCACTTAGTGCACTTCAGTTCAAAATTTGGGAGAAAATCGTGGTCAAAATGACCTAAACCGAATTGAACAGACGCCGGAACACGCCGCGCCACGTCGGCTCTGCCACCGTACGTGCACGCCGAGGCGGGACTGCGACCGCCGGTCCGTGCGCCGTGCCTCTCGCTCCTGTGCGTGACGCACACAGCCGCTTGGGCGGTGCCACACGGCGCTCCCTCACGCGCCGGCCGGCCGCACCGCCATCCTCCATTGGACCGCCGCCCGCCGCACGTCGTGCACCGCCCCTCACCGTACTTGCCCATGCCATGACCATGTCGACGTGTTGACGTGCTCGTTACCGCCTCTCCAACTCGCCCGCGCCTATAAAAGGCTGTCGCCCGCTCCCCCTCGCACGTACCGAGTACCACCGGCCGCCATTGCCCCCGCCTCGCCGAACTCCTCCCTCCGCTTGCTTCCCGAGCCAGTGGACCCTCCTAACCTCTCCCCTAGGACACCTAGGAGCTCGCACCGCAGCAAGTTGGCCCACTCCACCCCGAACCTCGCCGGAATTTCAGTAACCGCGGCCGCGCCGCCACGGCCTCGCCGCCGCCGCTCACCGGCGACATCTCCGGCCAAGGCACCACCGCCAATCGGTCAGGGGTGAGCCCAATCGCAGCCCAGGCTCATTTGTTGCCCGTCTCCGGCCCCACCTCGCCGGCGGCGAGCTCGCCCCGCCGCCGGAAGGCATAGTTGTGAGAGATTTTGGGCTGAGGGCATTTCTGTGAATCCAGAAAAGTTTCTAGGGACCTGTGTGTAAATAGATTCTTCCTTTTTAGTGTGTTTTGACTAGTGACTTGTAAAATCCGTAGAAATTTAAGGAAAAATTAGAAAAATGTAAAACCAATTTTGTTGGTTTCCTTGTGAATAACTCTACAACTTTAGTAAAGCATGACCCTACTTTTGAGTTATAATTTTTGCATGAAACATTGAAAACAGTTTACCCTAGATCTGTTGTAGTTCAAAATCTACAGGTGATCATGAGCTAATTTTTGGATATGTTGTGAGTAATACCATTTGTAGGCTCTACACAAAAATTTGCAGAAAGTTGATGAGGAAATCTTTTAATATGATTTATCTTGTATTTATGATGAATCTGCCTAAATGATTTTTGTAGCCAAAAATAAATATATTTTTGTGCCCAACTTCTGGATATGATCTTTTTATGCTCAAGTGCACCTCTGGTGAATTTATCATGATTTTATAACCGCCAGAAATATTTATTCTTATTTTATGTTTAGTTTTAAAAGTAATCGCATATCTCAAGATCTATAATAGCCCTAGATGTATATGTTGGTTGTATAGCCTTGTTTTGGACCAGAGAATCAGTGAGAGAAAGTTTGGATCCAAAAGTGCTTTATTTATTTTTGTATGCATTTATCTTGTTTGTGGTAGCTAGAAATGTTATTTGTGGTATATTTATTTTCATAGCTCAAATATATGTGCTTGCTGGTTCAGTAGCTAAAGTAGAGTTGTGAGCTCAGTGAGCCCCATCCATGGCTTGTTATAAATTATTTTGATGAATAAAAGTAGAGAAGCCATTTTGCACGTAAAAGTAAGTTTAATTGGAAAATCATCCCTCCTATCTTTATGAACCTTATGCTTGTGTTTTGGAAATGGTTTAGGGGCTGAGAACCACCCCTTGCTGTTTGTGAAGTTGAAATAATTTATTTATTTAAATATGTGCACAATCCATTTAAAGAGAAGCATAAATAATAGAGCCTTCATAATATTCTTTAAAAGGAAGAGTATGATGGATATATTTTGTCAAGGTGAATATGGTCAATCATGTGCTTCTTGTTGTCATGTGTTGCTGTTTTTATTTAAATTAAATTAAATTCACCACTAATTATTGCATATGCGTCCTTCGTGTAGAAGTTCCCGACGGTAGCTACACGCTCGTACCGGCTGACGAGGACGAGGGAGCAAGAGGAGAAGTTCACTACGTGTCCGTAGATCAAGACCCGGACCAAAGTCCGGAAGTTTGTTTGACTGCTTATGCTGACGAAGGCAAGCCCCGGTTTAAACATTAACCTATGTGTTCTTTTAAGCTTCTGAATTTATCATTGCTTATCTATGTGCATTTACGTTCAGGAGTTGATTTGAAACCCTAGTTGCATGATCCCTGAGTACCTACGATCTTTTACTAGCATGCTAGGTCGCTAGTGGCTATGCTCTAAGGATTCGGTATAAGTCGAGTGATGTTCGTCACTCGCGAGAATAGGATCTCCTTTATGGACTCACCATATTTATTAATGGATTGCTCATGTGGTAAGAGCATGGGATTGGGCTCCGGTCCAGTGGCTTCGTGGGCTAAGTGTTTGAACGTACTAAGCACTTGTCGGAAATGGGCACGGTAAGCCTAGTACCTAAATGATGCGGTACGGGATTTTACTATCACTAATCTTAGGGTTGCGGCCCCGGGCTCGCCACCTGAGTACACGCGTGAGGCTGGGTGACCTTGGTGGCGTAGCCCAGATAAACCTTGTACTTAAGACTGTGAGCTATTATTCCCAACCCGAAGAATGACGGGAACCGCCTGGTTGGTGAACTCTTAGTGAGGACACCTCCCGTGTGTTTAGGTCTACCTTGCAAGGTTTAAATCAATCGATTGTCGGCCTCTCACCGTTATCTGAGACTACTTAATCTACTGGCCATGATATCCCTTTACGATGGAACTTTGTGAATATTGTTACTTGATTAATTGTATTGTACAACTTATGATTGCAATAGTTGCTTATCTAGTAAAGATTACTTCTACTAGAACTTGAGCTAAAATGTGAAAGTAAGGATTCACTACTTAGTAGCTTTTTGGCAAACAAACCCACTAGCCAAAAGCCTTGCATGCTTAGAGGTAAAGTCTTTTATTTTTAGACGGGTAAGCCTTGCTGAGTATTAGTATACTCAGCCTTGCTTTTTAAATGTTGTTTCCAGGTAATGCATGTGATGTGTGGCCTGGAGAGATTGCACCCGGCTGGGAGCTGGAATGGGTGGATGATGACGAATGATTGCATCATGGACGGCCTCCTATGATGCTTATCGTACCGTTTAGTTAATTCCGTTGTTTTAATAAACTCTGAACCATTTACTTTCATGTCAAGAACCATGGTTTGTAATAATGGACCCTACGGGGAAGATTTGCTTTAATTTGTAAGGTACTCTGGACTCTCCTTCGTGGGATTTTTAATGTTTACGTTTCGATCCTCTATGTGTGATTCAAGTGATTTACCGGGCCTTGACCCAGCAACACTCAACGGGATGATTCTTTATTATTGCTTAATGACCAAATGGAGTGGTTTAGGCGATAGTACGGAATTATCTCGAATGGGGTTGTCACAACTACCGACCTAGAAGAGATGACTAAGACGAAATTCGAAAACGAAAACGATTCAAGCAATTCTACTTGAATCAAGAGTTGAGTTTAGATGCTAAGAACCTCCTGTAATCAAAGATACAAGTTGGAACACAACAAATATATAGATCGGGCCAAATCACACTTCTAGGGTTAGAGAAAAAGAGAGAACTCAAACAAGCAATTAACAAGAGGTTTAATCCGAAGTTCACTTCCACAAAGGAAGCTACGTCTCCGTTGAGGATCCCACAAAGGAAGGGCTATCACCAAGAGCCTCTTGCCTCACCCAATCCCCACAAAGGAATATTGGTGCTCACTAAGAATTCTCCACCAAGGAGGGGTAATACAAACGATCCTGGGTGCTCCACACGAAGAGGGCACTCAACGGGCGATGCCTAACCGTCTAGAAGCAAGCTTCAAGAGTAACAAACGCGAATCGATGCCCGGAGATGCTTCAAGTGCTCTTGAGATGAAGGAGATGGATGGGTCACTCAAAGCTTCTCAATCTCACACCAAGAATCTCTTCCTCACTCAAACCCTAGCTCAAAGGATCAAGGATTAGCTCTAGGGAGGAGTGGAGAAGGGGAGATAATGCTCTTGGGTGTGTTTGTCTCGGGTTAGGTCAGCAGCAAATGAAGGGGGTGAAGAGGGGGTATAAATACCCACCCTCCAAAACTAGTCGTTACTGAGCTGGAAACGCAACTTATCGGTACAACTGACCTCAGGTCGGTACTACCGAGGGGCTTTGAAAAAGGAGACAGAAACGCTTTCTCAGTAGTACTGACCTGGGGTCGGAACTACCGAGGAGCCCCAGGAAAAAGAAACAGAAGGTCTTTATCGGTAGTACCGGCATGGGGTCGGTACTACCGAGGGGTTCGAGAAAACCAGACAGAAACCCTTTTTCGGTACTACCGACCCAGGGCCGGTACTACCGACAAAAGGCTGACAGGGAGGGAAACAAAGGTATGTGCACGTGTAGGCTTTGTGTCTCTCTTGGTTTTCTTGTTTCACCTTTATAAGCACTTTTAGCATCTCTAGACGGTCAATTCGCATCCCCCTAAATAGTATGGTGTTTCCTATACTCAAATTCGAAATATAAATCAATTAAAACCTCTAATTGGGCTTCAACATCGAGTAGAAGGTATGAGGGGCTTCTTTTGATTAAATACGAATTTTATCCTTTTAATCCCTGCACACATCTCATTGAAAGCATTAAATCATCCAAATTGTATTGTCATTATCACCAAAATAATTAGGAGCCTAGATGCACTTTCAGAATGCCTTAAGGAATTTCTCCTAAGGAAAGGCTTTGAAATAGGCAAAACCGATTCTACTCTTTTCACTCGCAAAGAAGGAAATGATTTATTTGTGTGCCAAATATATGTCGATGACATTATATTTGGTTCTACTAACAAAGTTTGGGCAGATGAATTTAGTAGGATTATGACAAAGAGATTCGAGATGTCCATGATGGGAGAGTTGAAGTTCTTTCTTGGATTTCAAATCAAGCAACTCAAGGAAGACACGTTCATAAGTCAAACCAAGTACACTCATGACATGCTCATGAAATTTGACATGGACAAGGCCAAGCCCATCAAGACACCAATGCCATCCAATGGACATCTTGACTTAAATGTAGATGGAAAAAGCGTGGATCAAAAGGTATATTGCTCCATGATTAGATCTTTGCTTTACCTTTGTGCATCTAAGCCCGATATTATGCTTAGTGTGTGCATGTGTGCAAGGTTTCAAGCCAATCCTAAGGAATATCATCTCGTGGCTGTTAAGAGAATCTTTAGATATTTAGTGCACATGTTGGTGGTCGATTTCCGTCAACCTAGCCACATGTTTACCTTCTATGTTGGTATTAATTTGTTATTCACACTAACGATCCTAACCCTCATTATATGTCAAGTTCGCACTCGTGCATGGTATTTGGAGTTTATTGTTTACACAGAAATCAAGAGCCTAAATGAGGACTTCCGGGTAAAGTACATCAAGGGTTTTACAAGGTGATCATGGACCCCGGGACAAGTCAAGATACAAGATGAACATGACTCCAAATAAACCAAGGACTAAAGCGTGAAGCCGAGAAGTGCTGAGGACCTAGACGAAAGATGCGGGAGTTCATAACGCCAAGCACCCTTATCTAAACCGCGAGGAAAATGACATCAAGGACCCACATGCAACTCGGCAAAAAGTCAGGAAGTCGCGAGAAGCGTCAGGAAGAAAGCCGGGGCCAAAATGGGCCCAGGCCGGTCGGCCCAGCCCATTCCGGGCCCGGTTCGGCACCCCCTTTGACCTAGGTGATCCTCGGGCTATTTATAGTCCTCGTGCCTCGAGCCACGTATCAAGCAATTCGTCATCCGCCGCCGAGGAGCAGAGAAGAGAGGGATACCCTTCCGGAGAGGAGAGGGTCGAGATGGTTGACTAGGGTTTCCCTAGCTGACGTGGGAACCTTGCATGGAAGACCACGTCGGAGTTCTAGAAGCTAGGATCAAGATCAAGGTAGGATCCCGGTGGTGATCTTGTCCATGTATTATACTTCATATTGAATTTGCAAGATTGAATCCGATTTCTAGCGATCAAGTGCTTTCACTACGATTTTGTCTTCGCTTGGGTTTTCTTATTCTCCAATCTATTCTGGATAGATTGCATAGGATGTTCTTATAGCCATGGTGGCTAGAGGTGCATACCTGACCTACCGAGCGTTTTCAACATGTTCCTTGTGAACGTGCTCTTAGGTTCACCTACACAATAAGCAGGACATCATGACAGGATGTTGATCACGTGTACGGTAGGTTCCTTTGAGGGTTGGAACGGAAGCCACGATTTAAAGAGGCTTTTAATGAGATTCATTTGCTTTATCCTTCTTGGTTTTGGAACTTCAACAAAAAACCCGATCCAATCTCTAGATTGGTTTTACCTCCCCTCTCTTTCTCTTGCTACCTCCGGTGTTGAGTTGATTGGATGTGTTTTCATGGTTCTTCCATAGATTAGATGCAAAACCCTTCTCAAGATCAAAGTGTTTTCCGCTTATTAGATTGGATCTTGCATTACACATTGTTCCACGGATTCGATACCTTGGGTTCACCACTCAAGGGAAGAAGGGTCCCTTGACTACGACGGAGGATTTGTCCGCTTGCAAGTCCAAACGAACTTTGCAACGATAATCAAACGTCAACAAGCCCCTTTTTCTGGCGCCGTTGCCGGGGAACAAGTAATCAAGATTCAATCTAGTATTGCGTTTGTGAATATTTTCAGTTTTTCTCCTGATTTTTCTTTTGCATCTCTTAATTTTGATCATCCTCAATGAAAAAAAAATCAATCTAGGGTTTTGCTAAACTCTAGTTTCCTTTTAGCTTTTTTATATATTTTGCTAACCCTAACGAGAGATGGACGGCTACATCTCCAACAAAAAAACATATATTTTGTGGATGGTCTAGAAAAAATTTTGCACGCTGAAGGACCGAAACGGGCGACTAGAGAGGGGGGGGGAGTGAATGGGAGCCGATAAAAATTCTTCCCTTTGGTCGAATTCGGCCTATGCCCCGATTGCCACTCCACGAATCCATGCGCACAAGCAAAGCTCCAAACAAGGCACACACAAGCCAAGAAGATCACTAGAGAAGCTTAGGAGCAAAGAGCGGAAGCACCGAAGCAAGAATCGAAGAACTTGATCAGTTCTGGAACGCACCTAGCAGACCGTACGAGATGTCCTGGCGGACCGTCTGCGATGGCTGCGCGGACTATCCGTCAGGTCTCCGTGTACCGTCCGATAAAACGACCAGAACCTCCAGTAGCGCACCCCCGAAATTTGGACTGTCCGCCGGTTCACAGCGGACCGTCTGGCCAGCACGGACTGTCCAGGACAACCCCGCGGACTGTCCGCCAAACAAGTTGCCACCGAACCAAAGCAACTCAACAGATCAAACGAATGACGCTCAAGAACACGCGACGAACACGAAGAACACGGGACGAACCCAAGCCGCGCGGACCGTCCGCCAGGGACCCGCGGACCGTCCGCCAAGAACGAACAGAACAGAAAAATGCTCGAGCTCGGGAGTCAACTCCACCTTCCCATCACCGGATCTCCCAAATGGCTAAAGCTCTTGAGACAAGATTTGGGGGAGATGAAAAGCGTCACACAAGAATGCTATGCCCCAAAAATCTTGACTCCTAAGCCACTAAATCACTAGGAATCGCGGATCAACCGAACCACCACCATGAACTCGGGCACCAACCAAAAACGCACGAATCGAAGTCTCTCCACGGCGTTTGAGGGGTCAAGATCACACACAAAGATGCGCAAGGCATCCACCCATGATCCCCTCAAAGAAATCCGTCAAGAAACGCCTCCAAACTCACGAATCGAGCGAAGAACGAAAACTCCCAAAAATAGACCCGAAAATGACACGAAAATCACAAGGGACTAGGAGATCACCGGGACGCCGAATGCTTCCATACATCCAGAGGACAGAGTCTGTACAAGGGTCTAGCCTAAGGAATCCAGAGGAAAACGAAGCAGTCCAGAAAAATCTACCGGGGGAGAAAGCCCTAGGAAGCAAGAGAGAGAGATGCCATCCACCTCTCCGCTATTTATATGAAGTCTCTCGGAGGGAGGTAAATGACCACGCTACCCCTACTGCATAAATGAAGATACAACCCCTCAGGGGCATTTTGGTCAAGTTCTCATCGAACGGACACGCTTCCACCGCGGCTTCGCTTCACTTCGACGCAAACCCCGCGATCACGCCACGTGCCCTCCGCCTCGAAGCTTCCCGAAGCTCCCGGATCACCGTCTCCGTCGCCTCGGGCCTTCGGGCTTGGTTTTGAGGCCCAAACCAAGAAACCGTCCACCTGATGGTTTTGTGGGCAAACCACCAAGCCCCGCGTGCAAGCTTCGGGCTTCAACCGCTACCTTGCACCGGCCCATGTCCTCGACTTCAGCCCGCCAGTCTTGCACCGCACGGCTCGCACTTGACCCCATCGGCCACCGGGTCCATCGAACCAAGCCTACTTGCCTCTCCATCACCTGGAGGCCGCCACGGCTCAGGCCTTTCGTGCTTGTTCTTCACCTGCACTGACACGAGTCAAACCGTAACCTGTACCTGCACACTTAGCCAAGCATCAGTCCACACAACGTTGTCAATCACTCATCACTAAGGAGCGACCCTCCACTGGTCTTCGGACACACTTGGTCCTCAATCTCCCCCTTGATGAGTGCATTGACAACACCCATAGAAATCACATAGAGAAAAAGAAAAGAAACCAGCCACGAACACAAACCTCCCAAGCAAGTGATCCAAAGCCAAAGAACAAGCGAAAACTCGATCACTCACCAATCCAAGTCTCGCCCCCCAAAGACAAGGGCAACGGCTCGACACAGCCGAGACAAAACAAAGCTCTCAAAGAGCATATCACAGAGCACAAAACCTAGGAAAAACAAAGGAGCTCCCCCTGCACATATGCAAACTCCCCCTGAGCAAATGCAACCTCTTCTTCTCAATTTTTGTCCTCACATGCCACATCTCACAAAAGCATACCAGATTTTCACAAAAACTTCCAAATGCATACACCATCTCCCCCTTGTTGACAATGCATGAATCAAGGTATATGAAGCTCTTCCCCTTGTTTTCATGAAAAATGCATGTCAAAGCATATATACAATCTACCAAGCTTCTCAAATATACAAAGAGCACAACAAAATGCTACAAATGAGACATAGAGCAAGGAAAGTAGACATGGTGTATCTTGCACATTGCCATCAAGAAGGTAGAGACATATAAGCATGTGACATGGCCAAAAGCAATTTTAAGAAATTTTCACAAAGAAATAGTCATCTCATGAGAAAGACTCCCTCTATACCAATTTGAACATAAAAGCACTAGATCATCCAAAGTTTATACAAGATCACAAATTCTTATCACAAGATCATTATAAACGCCCACAGGCTACTCAAGTCATGTTAAAGCCACCAAGCCATGTGTGTACTTCTTAAAATGAGACTTCTCATGGTAGACAAGCATGCTACGGTTTAGCACCCAAGATATGAATATCAAACCATAAAACATGATTAGGAGCTCATTTTTCAAGCACAAGGCAATTCATACACCAATTTCATTTTCAATTTTAAACATGGTACATGAAGTGCTTTTGCGGCAAAAAGAAGCTTATGCTCCTCCCCAAGCAAGCAAAAAGGGCTAAACATTTACAATGATAAAAGGTCTTTGACCCCAAGCAAAGAGAACATGATTCTCAAGCACAAACTGAGCATGATATAAGCATTTAAGCACAAATTGAGCATAGACAATCATCTACTCATGAGAGACACAATTTTAGCATTTTCATCAAAAGAAAGCTATCTCAACACAAATATATGGCAAAACCATCCAGAGCATAGCATTCACATCCACAATGTACCAAACATGCACATTTCTCACAAATAGCACATCGGTGATCAATATATATAAGAGAAGCTTTTCCTAGCTCAAGTGATCCAAAGATGGCTATCCTACCATGTTTTGTACAGAAAGTAAAATGCATGAATGAAATGCCACAAAATGAACATATGACACATATATACATGAGAAGCTCCAAGACCCAAGCTAGAAAGGAAAACACACTCCAAGCTCCCCCCGCAAGCGAGTGAAAGTGGCTTGGTCAAGCGGTTTGGTGAAAATGTCGGCTAGCTGGTCTTGTGTAGGGACATAGGACAAAGATATGTTTCCCTTCTCAACATTGTCCCTCAGGAAGTGGTATCTCACTTCTATGTGTTTTGTTTTGGAGTGGAGGACAGGATTTTTGGCTACGCTTATGGCATTGGTGCTGTCACAGAAAAGTGGAACCTGGGAGCACTCCTCTCCAAAATCACTCATGGTATATGTCATCCAAAGCAGCTAGGAACAACAACTAGCAGCAGCTACATACTCAGCCTCGGTGGTGGATTGGGCTACACTCGATTGCTTGCGAGATGACCAAGAGACCAAAGAAGAACCAAGGAACTGACAACACCCAGAAGTGGACTTGCGATCCAATCGATACCCAGCAAAATCCGCATCAGAAAAACCATGAAGCCTAAGTGTCGAGGAGGCAGAGTACCACAGACCAAACTCAGGAGTTTAGTTCAAGTACCTGAAGATCCGCTTGATGGCTTGCCGATGTGAAGTCCCCGGTGAAGCCTGAAAACGAGCGCACAGACACACACTGAACTGTATGTCCGGCCTCATCGCCGTCAAGTAGAGGAGGGAGCCGATCATGCTCCGGTACTCCTTCTGGTCCACGGGTTCGCCATCCTCATCCGCGTCCAAAGCCGGAGTCGTACTCATCGGTGTGGTCAGCGGCTTGGAGTCGTTCATGCCGAACTTCTTCACCGTGTCCCTGGTGTACTTCGCCTGATGTACAAAGGTCCCGTGCTTGCACTGCTTGATCTGGAGACCCAAGAAAAACTGCAGCTCACCCATCATGGACATCTCAAATTCCCTGCTCATATCATCTGCGAATCTGGCAACAAGATCATGAGAAGAGCCACCAAAGATTATGTCATCCACGTATATCTGAACAATCAAAAGGTCATTCCCATGCTTAAGGAGGAACAGGGTCTTATCAACTGTGCCCATCACAAACCCCTTACTCAGCAAAAAGCCTCTCAACCTGCCATACCAAGCTCTAGGTGCCTGTTTCAACCCATAGAGCACTCTCTGGAGTTTGTATACACGGTGTGGGTATTTTTCACTCTCAAACCCCGGGGGTTGCCTCACATACACTTCTTCCTCTATCACCCCATTCAAGAAAGCACTCTTGACATCCATTTGGTACAACTTGAACCCTTTAGCCACGGCAAAGGCTAGAAGGATCCGAATTACCTCCAAATGGGCCACAGGAGCAAATGTCTCCTCATAGTCTATCCCTTCCTTCTGGTTGTACCCCCTAGACAACCAACCTCGACTTGTTTCTCACAACCATCTCATTTTCACCCTCTTTGTTCTTCCACACCCACTTGGTTCCTATGGGACGACAATTTGGCGGTGGATCGACTAACACCCAGACTTGGTTTCTCTCAAAGTTTTCCAACTCCTCATGCATGGAATTCACCCAATTCTCGTCAGACAAAGCGTGTCGAATATCTTTGGGCTCAAACGACGCAACAAAGGCAGAATGAGCGAAATGAGAAGTGTTCCTTGACCTCGACCGTGTAGTGCGTTCATGAAGTTCACCAATGATGGTCGACGGTGGGTGATCAACTTGTACTCGCTGAGGAGCCTCACGCCTGGACACAACCTCCCCCTCAGCAGTAGCCTCCACTCGAACAGCCTCAGTCGTAGTGGGTGTAGGGGATGGTCCATCCTCGATCGTCGTCGTAGTAGTGGAAGTAGAATGTACACGATCAGCCGCGGGAGCACCACCCTCATCATCATCCTCGTCTCCATCTCCATCCTTCTCATCCTCAAAGATCATGGCACCAATCTCCTCGTCACCTGCACACTCAAAAGCAGAAGAGCTACATGGCTGTGTCTCGTCGAAGGTAACCTCGCAAGTCTCCATGATTTGGTTAGTGTCAAGGTTGAGCACACGATATGCTCTAGAATGAATCGCATAACCAAGGAAAATCCCATCCGAACAATGAGACTCAAACTTATCCAGCTTGCCCTTCTTCAGAATGAAACACTTGCAGCCAAAAGCTCTAAAATGACTCACCTTGGGTCGTCGGCCATGCATCAGCTCATAAGAGGTCTTCTTCTTGAAAGCACGAAGAAAGATGCGATTTGAGACATAGCAAGTGGTATTGACCACCTCGGCCCAGAAACGCCTAGGAGTCCTATGCTCATCAAGCATCGTCCTGGCCATCTCACAAAGGGTCCGGTTCTTCCTCTCCACAACGCCATTCTGGCAAGCGACGTATGGAGAAGAGTACTGATGATCGAGACCAAGATCACTGCAAAAGGCGTCGAAATGAGAGTTCTTAAACTCCGTGCCATTGTCACTGCGTATAGCTCGAATGGCATCTCCATGTCTCTCATTCTTCAACCTCAAGATCAAGTCCCGAACAAAGCCAAATGTCTCACTCTTATCCTCCATAAAGAAAACCCAAGAGTACCTCGAAAAATCATCAACAACCACAAGAACATACCACTTCCCACCAGCAGAGCGAACACGAGCTGGCCCAACCAAATCCATGTGCAACAGCTCACAAGGTCGCTCGGTCATGACAGAAATCAGAGGGGCGTGAGAAGCGGCAACCATTTTCCCATGCCGACAAGAAGCACAAACTAAATCCTTCTCGAATTTCAACTTAGGCAATCCTCGGACAAGATCAAGACCACTCAAGCGGGAAAGCAACTCAAAGCTCAAGTGTCCCAACCTCCTATGCCATTTCCAAAGCTCGGCCGAAACGCCAGCAACAAAGCATCGAGGAGGACCAACAGACTGGGAAAAGTCGGCACGAAAGATTTGACCCTCAGGGACGATCGTACAGACAAGATCGCCTCGAGAATCAAGCACATGAGAAGCACCCGACTTAAAACGAACCTCAAAACCTTCGTCAAGTAATTGAGATATTGACAACTGGTTAAAACCAAGTGACTTGACCAGGGCCACACTTCTTAAGGTCACCTTGCTACTCACCTTCACCATACCTTCAGCAAGCACTCGTCCTCTTCCGTTGTCCCCGAAAGTGATGTACTCCCTCGTACTCACCGGGGTGAGGCTGGAGAACCACCCACGATCTCCGGTCATGTGTCTTGAGCAACCGGAGTCGATCAACCAAAAGTTCTCCAAGCCTCCCACCTGCAATCAAAAGCAAGAACGAGAATGAGCAAGCGACTCAACACTGGGGTTAGTTCCAAACGATTCAAACCAGTGTCGAGCCATTTGCTCAAAGGAAGGGTTAGCAAAGTCCATTCTACCAACACCCCGAGGCGGAGCCCTCTCACGCCTACCACCAAAGGACCTGTCACGTCTCACTGGAGGAGTACGCGCACCACGAGGAGGAAAATGTGGCCCGTAGTCCATCTGAGACCCAAAGCTCTGATCGTGCCTCCCAAACTCGTAATGGTCACGAGAAGGAGCACGTCGGGCCAACTCACCACACCCAAACCCAACAAGCCTATCTCTCTGAGGGAACACACCTCCACCTCCACCTCCACGAGTGTGAACTGTCCTCACAAACACATCACCCCTAGGTAGAGGCCCTCTACGAGGCTCAGGCACACCACGAGCAAGGTGGTACCTGTCCTTGTTTTCCATCTCTCTAGCAAACCTCTCATCCCTCTTCCTCCGAAAGCAGAACTCATCCTTATGCCCATCCCTCCCACAATACTCACAATGGAAGCGGATTGGCACTGGCTTAGGCTGTGGCTTCTCTCCAGCTTTCTCTCCTGTCTTCCCATCAAAGACACTCCCCTGGGTGCTCACAAACTTGATGGGGTTTTGGTAGTTTTCAACTTTGTGGGGGAAAACTGGTGGATCAGGTGTTGTGTCTAGCTTGTTTCGGAGGTGGTTTGGTTTGGGTGCAAATTTGTTCATCGGTGTGGTATGTGGGGGAATGGGGATCTCTTCGGCTTTCTCTTCTCCCTCACCACTCTTCTCACCACACTTGTTAGCGCCCAACGCCTGACCATCAAACCTCTTGAACTGAGCCAATATCATACTCAGTTGTGGCTCATGCCCAGACAACCACCCCATCAATTTTCTCAATTCATCATTTTCATCCTGCAGACGATCAACACAGTTTGCAAGTTCCATATTCTTCAAAGCATGCATTTCACAGGTTGAACATGATGTAGGAAGAGGAGCTTTCAATGCCGCCTCAAGAGACACAATCCTAGTGTGAGATTCATCTAGCCTAGCATGCAAAATAGGACATGAGGTACAAGCACCTAGTAAAGCTGGCCTAGACTTCAACTCATCACATTCAATCCTAACCACATCTAGTTCCTCAAGGACAGACGCATGTTTCTCCTTGAGGGCAGTCAAATCAGCAAGAAAAACTGAGCAATCACCACAATCAATCTCATCCGACACCACAGGAGCAGACTTCAAAGCAACAATCTCATTCCTAGCATTCACAAGCAAGGATTCAAGCTCGGCTACCTTGTCCTTAGCATCACCCAACAAAGACCTAAATTCCCTCTTCTCCTTGTTGGTCTTTCTAAGCACATCATCACGGTTATCAAGCAACTCATTGAGCCTAGCATTCTCCTCCAGCAAGAAGTTGGGATCTTATCGTACCTCATCCTCGGAGTCGGAGTTCGAATCCGAGCTGTGCTTCCCGCCCTTCTTGGAGTGCGCCATGCCGCAAAAGCCTTCTTACGTGACGAAGCTTAGGCCGGTGAAGTTCTTGCCTGTGTGCCGCTTGTCCTTGCGCTTCTCTTGCTCTTCATCGCTGCTTGAGTCCAAAGAAGCATCACTTGATGTCGAGTCGATGTCGCTTGCTCCGGCCACCATTGCTCGAGCGGTCTTCTTCTTGTAGCCACCACCCTTCTTGTGCCTCCTCTCGCCCTTGTCCTTGTGCTTGTCCTTGTAGTCGTTCCGGGACCGGTGCTTGTTGTAGTCGTGCTTGGGCTTGCCCTTGTAGTCGTTCTTGATCTCCATGGCTCCAGGGCATTCGGTGATGAAGTGTCCATGCTTGCCGCACCGATAGCACATCCCCGAGCTCCGCCTTGCATTCATGCGGTTCTCGTACATCCACCCAAACCTCTTGCTCAACAATGCGAGATCGTCCTCGCTCAGCACCTCAAAGTCCTCATCTAGCAAAGACACAAGACAAGACAGAGAGAAACCACCAGGGTTAGCGTTAGACTGTGATCCCGAGACAAGAGCCAAACTATGAGGATAAGTGGGGCTCTCACTCTTGGCTCTCAAGCCACGATCAACCTCAGAAGACCTGAGCTTCGAAAACAGCTCATCCAATGTCAGCGTATCATACACGCTCAACTCCTCAATGGCCTCGACCTTAGCTTCCCACACAGACCTATCCAAGGCATGCAAAAGCTTGATAGCTTGATCATGATCTGTGTATGGGAGCACTGTCACATTGGCCCTCATGTTGTTGACTATGCAAGTGAAGCGCTGAAACATAGCATCAGTCGACTCACCGGGGAGATGAGTGAAGTTCTCGTACTCTCTCCGGTAAGTGGAAAACAAACGGGCTTGCACTTGGGCATTGCCAACATGAGCAGTTCTCAACTTGAGCCATATCTTTCCGACCACATTCTCTCCGTACACTCGCTCGAACTCCGAGGCACAGAGAGCACGGAACAAGTAATCAACGGCCTTGCTGTTGGCCTCAAACATGGCCCGCGATCCTGGAAGTAGAAAACTATCTGGGATGATATATTGATCATTTTGAGTGACCTCCCAAATAAGAGTTCCCTTCCCTCGCAAAAACGCGCCCATGCGCCTCTCCCACATCGGGTAATTCTTGCCATCAAAGTGCGGAGGACCCGACCCCTTGCCGTAATCGCCCATCTTTGGATCTTAGACTGGTTAGAATCACAAAGATCCGTAACCGGCTCTGATACCAATTGAAGGACCGAAACGGGCGACCAGAGAGGGGGGAGTGAATGGGAGCCGATAAAAATTCTTCCCTTTGGTTGAATTCGGCCTATGCCCCGATTGCCACTCCACGAATCCGTGCGCACAAGCAAAGCTCCAAACAAGGCACGCACAAGCCAAGAAGATCACTAGAGAAGCTTAGGAGCAAAGAGCGGAAGCACCGAAGCAAGAATCGAAGAAGTTGATCAGTTCTGGAACGCACCTGGCGGACCGTCCGAGATGTCCTGGCGGACCGTCCGTGATGGCTGCGCGGACTGTCCGTCAGGTCTCTGCGGACCGTCCGATAAAATGACCAGAACCTCCAGTAGCGCACCTCCGAAATTCGGACTGTCCGTTGGTTCACTGCGGACCGTCTGGCCAGCACGGACTGTCCGGGACAACCCCGCGGACTGTCCGCCAAACAAGTTGCCACCGAACCAAAGCAACTAAACAGATCAAACGAATGACGCTCAAGAACACGCGACGAACACGAAGAACACGGGACGAACCCTAGCCGCGCGGACCATCCTCCGGGGACCCGCGGACCGTCCGCCAAGCACGAACAGAACAGAAAAATGCTCGAGCTCGGGAGTCAACTCCACCTTCCCATCACCGGATCTCCCAAATGGCTAAAGCTCTTGAGACAAGATTTGGGGGAGATGAAAAGCGTCACACAAGGATGCTATGCCCCAAAAATCTTGACTCCTAAGCCACTAAATCACCGGGAATCGTGGATCAACCGAACCACCACCATGAACTCGCGCACCAACCAAAAACGCACGAATCGAAGGCTCTCCACGACGTTTGAGGGGTCAAGATCACACACAAAGATGCGCAAGGCATCCACCCATGATCCCCTCAAAGAAATCCATCAAGAAACGCCTCCAAACTCACGAATCGAGCGAAGAACGAAAACTCCCAAAAATAGACCCGAAAATGACACGAAAATCACAAGGGACTAGGAGATCACCGGGACGCCGAATGCTTCCATACATCCAAAGGACAGAGTCTGTACAAGAGTCTAGCCTAAGGAATCCAGAGGAAAACGAAGCAGTCCAGAAAAATCTACCGGGGGAGAAAGCCCTAGGAAGCAAGAGAGAGAGATGCCATCCACCTCTCCGCTATTTATACGAAGTCTCTCGGAGGGAGGTAAATGACCACGCTACCCCAACTGCATAAATGAAGATACAACCCCTCAGGGGCATTTTGGTCAAGTTCTCATCAGACAGACACGCTTCCACCGCGGCTTCGCTCACTACTAGGAAAACGCACATTTGTACCGGTTTATAACCCTCATTAGTACCGGTTTCCAAACCGGTATTGTTCTGCCAGTACTAATGTGAAGTCACATTAGTACTAGTTTTGGAAACCGGTACTAATGTGGGCATTAGTACCGGCTGGTAATGAGGGCCGGTACTAATGTGCCCGCCCCCGGCGACGTTGCACGGGCCACATTAGTACCGGTTCTAATTGCCAACCGGTACTATTTTTTTTTTGTTTTTTCTTTTTCTTTAATGTTTTCTGGTTTATTAATTCTATCGTATATACGTATACTAATCCTAATGCTTGATACGCTATAATATATATTCGTGTGCCATATAAAATATTTGAGATAATACTATACATGCATACGTATATATGTACTAGTATAATATAATATTATACTAGTACATATATACATATGCATGTATTATCTCAAATCCGGTAGTTGATCCCATGCAAAAAACATATATAATATTGTGCATACAGAAATACGAAAAATATATATTAGTGTATATAATACATTGCATCAAAGGTTAGCAAGATTTAATATTAGTTTTTTTTTGCTTCCTGAAGATTGGTCTTTTGCAGAGCTTTTTCCTCTCTTGCTCCCCTGCTTAGTCGACTCTGCTTGTTCCGTCGACTTCCAAGTTGCTTTTGCAGTGGACTTCCCCGATGTTTCTTCCGTGGACTTCCCCGTTACAATCACAAATGATAAGCCTGAGTAGAATTCTCCACCTGGCGTAATCACCTCATCCAGAAGAAATCCGCAAAGTTGTTCTTGAATTAACCGAATTCTTTCCGACTCGAGGAACCCCTGCTTGATGTCATCAATCTACGAAAGAACATTAACAAAGAATAAGAACTAGTACAAAAAAGAACATGGACAAATAAGAACTACATGCATGTGTCGTTTAGTTTAGTGGGCGCACCCTGTCTTCAAGGTTGATACCTCTTCCGATGCTTGAAAAGGTATGCAAGAACTCGCATACATAGTATCTGCACAGATTGGTACCTGAAGGTTGTGTCAAGCACTATACATGTGCGAAAACAAGGTTATGAAATATGTTTAATTATATTGGAAGACATGAGATATGCGGACTAGCAGAATACACATACAGGGAAATCATAGTGGAAATAAAGGTTCTCTTTGTATGTTCCCGGGTGCTCTACACAGAGGCGAGTCCATGCAAGTTTGATCATCTCTACGACATCTTGATATGCGCTTTTGTCTGATGTTGCCCTCAAAGAGTCGAAGATGAAGACCTTGCTTAGAGATGGACAGAATGCAAAAAGAATCCAGTGGAAGCTGTGCATACATGTAGAAGTATTAGTTTCTTGAAATATATATGCAATATCATTTGAAAACCGATAAAATAAATAAGATACACGTTGCTCACCCGAAGTTGTATGGTAGAAGTATGATACCCTTCTTATGGTGTTTTTCTAGATACAAATATATATATAGTCCAATGTGTCCAGCTCCCATTTTCTGACACAAGTCTGATTTATCATTAGTGGATCCATGAAGCCGACGTCCTTTATTCTTCTCCTCCTGCACCGCTGCATCTCAAAGCTGCATGATTGAAATTAAATTCAAATTAAACACAAGTTAAGATAAGGTAGAATGGCTAGACCATTGTTTTCGAGACTTACAGAGTCCAGCAAGCGATGAGTCCTGAGTCAATTGCATCTTGATGGAATAAGAACCAAAATTGGTCAAATTCCACAGCAAAAGTTTGTCAGCCACGGAAATAATGTTGATCATCTATGGTAATTTCCACATAGGTTACACCGCTTGCTGACGCAGCCATGTACCAATCGTGCAGTTCATGCATTCTCGTTGGAAGATACGGCACCAACTGCAGCCACACAAGAGGTTTACCCAACTCATACTTCGGTCTATTTGCCCCTTCATGTATTAGGATTGGTTCGTCCCCTCGGATTTGACCAGGAGTCAGACCTGATTCCTTATTGAATACAAGCATATGCTGCTCTTGCGAAGAAAGCACCTTGATGGGGGAGACAGATTGCTTTGACTGGGTGCCTAGTTGTGGAATAGATTTAGCTTTATTCGCAAACTTCTTCTGTTTGTCAATCTTGAGTGCCTGTCTGTCATAGTCACTCAAAGGAGGTGGCTGGGCATTTATTCATTTCACCTCCTCCATTTTCTTCATGAAGCGATGAAATTTGACCCGGTCAAATGGTTTCTCAACAGGTGGCTTCTTCGCTTTGAATATTTGTCTATCAAGTTCAGCCCGCACTGAAGCATCTAGCCCCTCTTGAGTCTTCTGGTAAGATAATTTCGGTTGAGGCTTCTTCGGCCTGGGCTTCGTCTACTTCTTTGGAGGAGGGGGCGAAGGATGATGCGTAGCTCGTCGTTTGGTACCCTTGCCCTGTTGCTGAGGCGGTGGACTCTCGCTTGGGTCCCGATCAACTAGAGGACTCATGCTTCCTGTTGGAGATGAGGGTAGCTGATGATCTTCGCCTTCAGGCACAGGGTGTGTAGATGAGGCTTCAGGAAGAGGTGCTTCCGGTGAGGGTAGGGGTGCTTCTTTGACCGGTTCCGTAATCTTTATGTGAGCCTTGGCCCACAATACCCAACCGTGCACGGTATCTCCAAGCACCTCTTCCCCATCAGGTCCCGGTAACTCCAGTTCGAGGTCTTCCCAACCAGGGACCACTCAGTCGACAGCAACTTTATGGTAAAATGATTTACTGAATTCCACGCCCATGAATGTTTCCCCTGGTTCCGGGACCTCAGCAACACCATAAGCCACCGGTAACATCTTGTTTCTGAGTTGAGCGTGAAGCTCACACGCTGACCTCACTGTGATGTCATCCACGGGGAACCGTTCGTGGCAGACCTCGGCTGCTTTTGCTAAGGCTTGGGGTACTTCTGCTGAGGCAACCGGTGCTTCTGGTGAGGGCAGTGGTGCTTCTGCTTCCTTGACCGGTGCTTCCGTGTTTGCTGGTGCTGCATCCGTTGAAGCGACACTACTTTTCCCCTTAGTAGATGGCGGGCTCATTTCATCTATGGGCCCTTGTTGAGATGATTGTTTGTTAAGAGCAAGGGCTAAACGCTCGTCAATGATGGCATCCATTCTTGTCTCAGTCATTTCTACGCGCTCTTGCAATTGTCTGATTTTCCTATCTTGTTCGTCCTTGTTCCTTTTGCGCTTCTTGTACGAGTCAATGTGCTCATGCCATGCGACTTTCCATGGAACCACACCTTTGCCTCTGCAACGTCCACCATGTTCTCTAGTGCCTATTGCAGCAGAAAGCTCGTCCTTCTCTCGATCAGCTATGAATGTTCCTTCGGCAGCAGCCCTAATCAAATCAACAAGCCTTGCAGCTGTCTGTCTTAGTTGGTCACCCGGTATTAATGATCCATCTTCGGGATTGAGCGTGCCACCATGTGCATAGTAGTAATTCCGCGCTCGGTCAGGCCACTCCAGAGTTGCCGGTATGATTCCACGTGCCATTATCTCTTGCTCCATCCGATCCCATTTGGGCAGTGCCATCGCGTAACCTCCAGGGCCAAGATGATGGAATTCTTTCTTTTTACGTGCATTGGCTGTGTTGATTGCAATCAACTTGGCGGCATCTTCCGATTGCTTGCCCTGCACAAATGCATCCCAATGATCTCTTAACTTGGCATATCCCGACTTCTTAAAATCGGGTGTAAGCCCCTCCTTGATGAATTCCTTGGTCAGCCGCTTCTTGTACGTCTGAAAGGCAATTGCACCCTTCTGCAGGGCCCAAGTGCGCACAGCTTTCAAATCTGTGTTTTCGGGAAATCCGAAGTGTGCTTTCACCTCGGCCCAGATCATGTTCTTCTCTGTGACCGGGACAACATCTGGTCGAACCAGTACCGGGGGTTCATTCTCTTCATGTTGCTCTTCATCCTGATCTTGATCTTCGTGCTCAGCTTCTGCTTGATCACCTTCTTCGGGTAGCAAGTCAGGTGCGTCAGCCGCTTTCCAAAACCGAAAGCTTATTAGGATGTTGTCCCGAACAAGTGCCCCAATGTGATTAACCAACTTGACAACATTTTAAATCCATGATCATTTGCTCTGCTTCTCGGTCCTCTTCGGTTCGCACCATTGTAACTAAAATAATGTAATAAAAAATAATATGAGGACCATCTATTCCAATGATGAGACAATTAATATGAGACAATGTACGGGGGGTCGGGAGCGTGGTGGGAGAGTCGGGAGCGTGGCGGGGGAGGGGGGGTCGGGAGCGTGGTGGGGAGTGGGAAGCGTGGCGGGGGAGTCGGGAGCGTGGCGGGGGGTCGGAAGCGTGGTGGGGGGGGTGGGAAGCATGGCGGGGGAGTCGGGAGCGTGGCGGGGGAGTCGGGAGCGTGGCGGGGAGTGGGAAGCGTGGCGGGGGGGTCGGGAGCGTGGCGGGGGGGTCGGGAGCGTGGTGGGGAGTGGGAAGCGTGGCGGGGGAGTCGGGAGCGTGGCGGGGGGGTCGGGAGCGTGGCGGGGAGTGGGAAGCATGGCGGGGGAGTCGGGAGCGTGGCGGGGGGGTCGGGAGCGTGGTGGGGAGTGGGAAGCGTGGCGGGGGAGTCGGGAGCGTGGCGGGGGAGTCGGGAGCGTGGCGGGGGGGTCGGGAGCGTGGTGGGAGCGAGCCAGTCGAGCGAGTCGAACAACTCGACTCGCTCGAGCGAGTCGGGAGCGAGTCAAGCAACTCGACTCGCTCCTGACTCGCTCTCGAATCGTTCCCAACTCGCTCGAGCGAGTCGAGCTAAACATGTCAATTTGAAATTAAAAAAGCATTTACATCCACATTTAAATAACATTTACATCCACATATAAATAACATTTCAATCAACATCCAAATTGAATTCTAAATCAAATTCTAAATTCTAAATCTATATTTCTAAATTCTAAATCTATATTTCTAATTTCTAAATCTATATTTCTAAATTCTAAATCTATATTTCTAAATTCTCTAAATCTATATTTCTAAATTCTAAATCTATATTTCTAAATTCTAAATCTATATTTCTAAATTCTAAATCTATATTTCTAAATTCTAAATCTATATTTCTAAATTCTAAATTCTAAATTGATATATTTCTAAATTCTAAATTTATATTTCTAAATATATAATTTATAAAAAAAATGGGGGCTGACGTCAGCCCCCAAGTAGCCCCGCACAGCAGGGGGGCCGGCGCGGCCGAGCCGGGGCGCGACGCGCGCGCGCGAGCGCGCGGCCGGGAGATCGTATCGGCGGCGACGGCGCGGCGGCGGGGGCGGTCGGCGACGGCGGGGCGAGGCGGTCGGCGACGGGGCCGGCCGGGGGTGCGGGAGGACGGCGGGGCGAGGCGGTCGGTGAAGGGGCGCGACGGCGGTGGCGGACGGCGGCGGGGCCGGCCAGGGGCGCGGGACGGCGCCGACGACGACGCGCGCGGACGGCGGCGGCGGGGCGAGGCGGTCGGCGACGGCGGACGGCGCGACGCACACGACGGCGCGGGCCGGGGCACCGTACCGGGCGGGCGGGCGCGTCGACGGTGGCGCGCAGACGGCGGACGGCGGGACGGGCGCGGAGTGGAGGCGGACGGTGGGGCGGGCGGGGGCCGGGGGAGAGGAGAGGCGGCGCTCCGATCGACGACGGTGCGGGGCACCGGGCGGCGACGAGGACGACGGGAATGGAGGGGATCGGAATTGGGCTAAGTGTTGGGGAAGAAGGGGGACGCCGCCTTATAACCTCCCCACATTAGTACCGGTGCGAAACTAGCACCGGTACTAATATGAACATTAGTACCGGGGCTTGTTGGGGCCCGATACTAATGTCCATATTAGTACCGGTGCTAGTTGAGCACCGGTACTAATGTGACTTTTCATTTGCCGCCAAATGGAGAAGGACATTAGTACCGGTGCTAGTTTAGCACCGGTACTAATGTTGTTTTCATTTTGTTGCCCCCTGTTCCCCTTTTAATTTTCGTTTTTATTTTCTATATTGTAGTTTATTTATGAAAAATCATATATAACGCTTAAAATGGTTGAACAAGTTTGGTTAATTTTCTTTACATAGATACTATGACATTCTAAATTTAACTATTAAAATTAAAATTTTCTTATCAATAAGCTACTAATATCTTCTAAATTGTCTTTTTCTTTCTTCACTTTAACAAATGAAAATAATTTTATTTTTTTCATGCAAAATCTTTCTTAAATAGTACATCCAATGTAATTAATATAAAAATCATGATTTAGTCTTGCTCATGTATGTTTTTACATAAATTTATTATTTAATATCTGATAATGCTAAAAAAGTTAAATAATTGAAAGTTTTGTTAATAAAGTAGCAAAATATTAGTTCATTCAAATATTACAATACTTTGGTACATATTATACATCATCATCTAGTGCAACATTAACAATCTTCCTCTTCACGAATGCCCCTTGGTTGTGATCATGACGTAGGTATGGAGTGTCCTCTTCGGCTAACAGGATGCTTGGGTCAATCTTTACTGAAAATGGAGGAAGACTATCGAATTGATCATAATCTTCTGAAATGTCAGTCTTGTCTTCAACTCCAACGATTTTTCTTTTTCCCGGTAGAACTATGTGACGCTTTGGCTCATTATTAACAACACCCTTATCATCACCTTTCTTTATTATTGGTGGTTTGCTGGACATGTCTTTCACATAGAAAACTTGAGTCACATCATTCGCTAGGACGAACGGTTCATCTTTGTATCCAATCTTGTTGAGATCCACTGTTGTCATCCCAAATTTGTCTGTCATTATACCTCCTGTAGGGTTTTTAACCCACTGACACTTAAAAAGAGGGATTTTTAAAGGTCCATAGTCCAATTCCCATATCTCTTCAATGAAACCATAGTATGTTTGTTCATTTCCTTCATTGTCTATTGCATCTATACGGACACCGCTGTTTTGGTCTTGGGCTCTCGTGTAGAATGTGTATCCGTTTATCTCGTATCCTTGGAACGTAACTACTGAGATAGATGGACTTCTAGCCAACCATTGCAGTTGCTCTCCAATAGTGTTATCACCCATAAGTTTTCTCCGCAACCATGATGCAAAATTATCATTGTGATGACATGTAATCCAGACCTCTGGCTTCCCTTTGTTTGAGGCTCGTACAATGGACTTGTGCTCCTCCCTGTATGGAGCCACTAGGGATGATTGTTGCAGGACAAAGGAATGTGCTGTACGAAATAACGTTTCATCCATATCCATCCGAGTTTTCTTCCCTAGTGTACCCTTTCCCCTGAGTCTACCCTCAAGGCGTGATATAGGGAGTCCGATAGGAGCAAGCTCATCAATAAAGTCGACACAAAACTCAATCACCTCCTCTGTAGCATATCCCTTTGCGATGCTTCCTTCGGGACGAGCATGGTTACGGACATACTTCTTGTAACTAGACATCAACCGCTCAAAAGGGAACATGTTGTGTAAATACACAGGCCCTAGGATAAAAATCTCTTCAACTAGGTGCACTAGAAGGTGGGTCATGATAGTAAAGAAAGAGGGTGGAAAGATCATCTCAAAGCTGACGAGGCATTGCACGACATCTTTCTGCAACTGCACTAGATTCTTTGGATGGATTGCCTTCTGAGAGATTTGGTTGAGGAATGAACAAACCTTGACGACTGCCAATCTCACATTCTCTGGTAGAATACCCCGTAGTGCAACAGGCAGCAATTGTGTCATCAACACGTGGCAGTCATGAGCCTTCAGATTTATGAATTTTTTCTCTTTGTAATTTATTATTCGTTGTATATTTGAGGAGTAGCCAGTCGGGACCTTGATACTGTTCAAACAATCAAACATCATCTTCTTCTCTTCCTTGCTGAGGGTGTAACTAGCAGGTGCCAACCAATTTCCTTTTTCCCTCTTTTCGGGATGGAGGCTTTTTCGTTGTTTCATAAATTTAAGATCCCGACGAGCTTCAACTGTATCTTTTGGCTTTCCGTATACACCTAGGTGGCCAAGAAAGTTCACGCAAAAATTCTTCATCACATGCATCACATCAATTGCATTGCGAACCTCAAGGATTTCCCAATAAGGAAGCTCCCAAAATATCGACATCTTCTTCCACATGGGTGCACGTCCATCCTTGTCGTTTGCAACAGATTTGGCACCATAAGCCTTCCCGAACACTACCTTCAAATCTTTCACCATAGAAAATACAAGTTTACCATCACGGTGCACTGGCTTCTTACGTTTTTCTCCAACACCTTCAAAATGTTTTTCCATCTTCTCTTAACGGGTGCTTACGAGGAAGAAATCGACGATGGCCCAAATACACAATCTTTTTACTGTGTTTTAGATACACACTGCAAGTATCATCTAAACAGTGCGTGCATGCTCGGTATCCCTTGTTTGTTTGTCCTGATAGATTACCAAGTGCCGGCCAATCATTGATGGTGACAAACAGCAACGCTCATAGATTGAAGGTCTCCTGTTTGTACTCATCCCACACAGGCAACCAACGGTCTCAGATAAACATCGATGTCATTGCCTGGCTGCTTTGGGCCTTGGATGATTATTGGCATCATGATGAACTTTTTTTTCATGCACAGCCATGGCGGAAGGTTGAATATGCATAAGGTCACATGCCAAGTGCTATGACCACTACTGAACTCACCGAATGGATTGAATCCATCCGTACTTAAACCAAACCGAATGTTCCTTGCGTGTTCTGCAAACTCAGGGAATTCTCTATCAATTAGTCTCCACTGCGACCCATCAGCAGGATGTCTGATCTTGTCATCTGCTTTACGATCTTCTTTGTGCCAACGTATCAACTTTGCATTAGCCTTGCACCTAAATAAACGCTTCAGCTGTGGTATCACTGGAAAGTACCACATTACCTTAGCAGGAATTTTCTTCTTCTTCCTCTGCTTCTCCTGCTCAACATTGTAAGGGTCATCTCGTGGGATCTTATAACGCTGTGCTCCGCACACAGGACAAGCCTCCAATTTCTCATATTTTTTTCTCGGTAAAGGATACAATCATTAGGGCATGCATGTATCTTTTGAACCTCCAAACCCAGAGGACAAACGACCTTTTTAGCTTCGTACGTTGACTCCAGCAATTCATTCTCCTCTGGAAGCATGTCCTTTACGATCATCATTAACTCATCGAAGCCCTTGTCAAAAACTCCATGTTTAGCCTTCCACTGCAGCATTTCCAATGTGCTACCCAACTTCTTGTGCCCCTCTTTGCAATTTGGGTACAATGGTTTCTTGTGATCTTCTAACATACGGTCAAACTTCTTTGCCTCCTTCACCTTTTCGCAATCTTCCTTCTGCTCTCGCAACACCTGACCTAGATCATCAAGCGGCTCATCTTCTCCTTGTTCATGCTCTCCCTCAATTATTGCAACATCATCCTCACCCATTGGATCATCTCCCATTGCAAAGGCACCTTCTTGAGTCCAATCAGAAATATTGTCGTCTTCTTCTTCATCATCTTCCATTATAACCCCTCTCTCCCCATGCTTTGTCCAAACAAAATAGTTTGGCATGAATCCCCATTTGTATAAGTGATCGTGAAGAGTCTTTGTCGTTGAGAAATCCTTCAAATTCCTGCACTTTCTGCATGGACAAATAATGAAACTGGACAGGGGCTTGTTCGATTCTGCTACTTCTAGAAATCCACGAAGCCCATTAAAGAATTCATTGGATATTCTCTTGTCGGTGTACATCCATTGTCGGTCCATCTACAAATAAAGAATATATAACCGAACAAAATATATTATTATCATGTAACAAGTGCAAGATTATATGTGTTACACTAATTCATAGTGTTCAAATCCATATTCCACATGAAATATTAACTTTTTACTAAATTTCTAATGAGCAAACAATTTTTCTAATGAAGAAAACTATTTTTCTAATGAAGAAAACTATTTTTCTATTGAGGAAATTATTTTTCTAACTAAGAAATAACTATTCTAATGAGAAAACCATTTTGATGGTATTGAAGAAAACTTTTTCCTAATAAAGAAACTTTATTTCTTAAGAAAATATTTTTCATGGGACGAAAACATTTTTTATAACGAGAAAACTATATTTCAATTTAAATTATTATTATTATAAGCAAACTATTTTTTTGAGAAATAAATTATTTCTCTAATTCTAATATTAATATTCTAGTCGTTTCTCTTAGTAATATGTACATTTAAAGCATTTATTATATTTATTTCTATAAAAAATAATGCAAAAAAAATTAATTTGTATCATCATATAGAACATCTCATCCAACAAACACAGCACATCTATTTCAATCAACTCTATTAGAACATACTCCTATTTCAAAGTGTTAAAATCCTCTATTCTTAGTACATTTTAAAGTGCTAAAATACTCCTATTTCAACCAATGAAACTCAAGAAAATAAGCATGAATCAAAGGAGGATAAAGTAACTAACCTCTAGACCACTTCAACGAGTGAAATCGTTGAGAAATGATCGCAAATCTGGCAAAAGCTCCTCTAGGGCGCCATGGAGAAGAAGGAGCTCGAAGTGGAGGAAGAAGGTGGGGGCTCGCGGGGCTGGAGGAGGAAGAAGCTGAGATATAGCCGTTGGACATTAGTACCGGCCCTTATTAAGAGCCGGTACTAACGTGGCTACATTAGTACCGGCTCTTAATAAGGGCCGGTACTAATGTCATGCCCACACATTAGTACCGGCCCATATTGAGCACCGGTACTAATGTGAGACATTAGTACCGGTGCTCAATGAGAGCCGGTACTAATGTTTGCCACGAGATGGCTCCGGCTGCCTCCTTTTTGGCACGGGACATTAGTACCGATTCTTTGAACATTAGTACCGGTGGGCAAATTGGACCGGTACTAATGTTAATTTTGCCCTGGGACGAAAGCCTCATTCTCTAGTAGTGGCTTCACCTCGACGCAAACCCCGCGATCACGCCATGTGCCCTCCGCCTCGAAGCTTCCCGAAGCTCCCGGATCACCGTCTCCGTCACCTCGGGCCTTCGGGCTTGGTTTTGAGGCCCAAACCAAGAAACCGTCCACCTGATGGTTTTGTGGGCAAACCACCAAGCCCCGCGTGCAAACTTCGGGCTTCAACCGCTACCTTGCACCGGCCCATGTCCTCGACTTCAGCCCGCCAGTCTTGCACCACACAGCTCGCACTTGACCCCATCGGCCACCGGGTCCATCGAACCAAGCCTACTTGCCTCTCCATCACCCGAAGGCCACCACGGCTCAGGCCTTTCGCGCTTGTTCTTCACCTGCACCGACACGAGTCAAACCGCAACCTGTACCTGCACACTTAGCCAAGCATCAGTCCACACAACGTTTTCAATCACTCATCACTAAGGAGCGACCCTCCACTGGTCTTCGGACACACCTGGTCCTCACACGCAAAGGTGACATGCAACACGAAGATCTAAAAGCGGAGGCCGGACATCGTCGGAATCTCCAAGAGAAACTCCACCTACAAGATCAAAAGGAGATCAACCTCATCCGCTACTCATCCTAGGGAGATCATTCCTCAAGACCGTCGGAGCAACAATCAACGTCGGCAAGGGGGAGATCAAGTGATGGCGAGAGGAGTGCATTCAAGTTAACCACGATTCAAGGTATGTAACATGGTCAATATAAAATACATTCCACCTCATCATTACATCGGAAGAGAGGAGCCAAAGGAGAATGAAGTGGAGACACAAAAGTTGTTGCATCCGTCAAGACCAAGAATCAACGCCCGCCTGTGAAGACCAAAAAGATGACTAAGCTGAAGAATAAACCTACACCAAGACCAAGGATGGTGTAGAAGTGGGGTCCTCAAGATTGCAACGCCCGCAAAGAGCGTTGATCCGAAGTGAAGAAGAGAAGAAGTCTAGCTATAGACTATAAACGAAGCGCTTTGCGGGAGGCAACCCGTTCGTTGAGTCAAGAACAAGCTACTGGGAGGACAACCCGATCAAGAACAAAACTACCGGGAGGGCAACCCGGAAGATTTCCGAATTTCAAGTAAGTGAGTCTTAGAATTTGCTACACAAAACATTTTATTAACTCTTAAGTGGTTGAATAAGTTTCGGAGAACCTTTTATTTGCTCAGTCGTTTTATTTGGATTTTTCGATCTTAAACCAATGGCATGAGCCATCCCATGTTTTATTTGCTTTTTTTTGAGAAACTCGTACCAAAAATTCAGATCCTATCCAAGCCTTTCATCCTCTCCATGATGTTAAGGGTGGGTAGTTTTACATGATAAGGACACACGAGTAGAGCCTTGCCATATTCCTTAATGGTTTTTAATCTTTGACGCATGGTCGGGCTTGTGTGAACCTAGAAAACTTGATTTTTGGTTTCTTTCAACTTGACATCTACCGGTTTCTCTAGAATTAGAATTTTTCTAAGCTCCATTGAATTTATTTTTATTCAAAATCTCTCTCTCATGTTTGGCCAAAATTAGAACCTAAACCTATGCCCCCACGGTCAAGTCGGAGGAGCTTGCTATCAATTAATGAAAGCAATCGATCCCGGTGCAACCAAAATAAATTTTACAATTGTTTCGGATGCCTAAAATCTCCTCTAATGATATATTTGGACTCATCGCTAGCACTGAGTTAATTTTTAAATTTTCAAAATTAGAGGAGTGATTAGCATCTAAACATGATTAAGAGGAGGTTTTTGAGTTTGATTAACATATAGTGCCCCATGATGCATCTTGGGAAAGCATCAATCATTTGGCATCTTGGGCATATGCAAAGGACAAGCATGGGGGAAGCAAGGGCTTTGTTTTGCAGCAAATTAGGGGAAGCACATGAGGCAAGGAAGCAAAGAAGTGACACAAAGAAAAATAATGGAGGTGGAACCCTAAATCACGCAAGCAAAAGAGTGGTTGTGAACGTTTGGGTGATGGAATCTCATGGGTCACGCGGTAAGTATTTTATCCATTTGTTAATTCATGTTCTTGAGTTCATAGCCCATATGTTCCAAAAACAACTTACTTGTGCACCTCACATTTTCTCTATATACTTTCTTTGTGTGTATTTCCACCGGCAAGAAACCCCCGGGGGAGTTGTTTGTGACTTTGTGCAGCAAGGAATGATGAGAGAGGCCATGAACATCATCCTCGGAAGGAAGACACGATCATCATCGTCGGAGTCATCATCGAGTTCTTCGAGGAGGCACTCGGTCTCCGAGTCTCCCCGAAGCATGGAGGAAGACATGGCACCACCGAGGAGTGGCACAGTGCCCCTTGGTGGCATAAGGAGCACACGAAGCTCGTCCATGCGGTACACCAAACTGCAAGGACACACGGAGGAGCCACTCATTCCACCACGACGCTCAACTCGTTCATCCACTCCACCACCATACACTCCGAGGCATTCCAATGGATTCATCATGAAGACAGAGGAGGAGGAGGAGGAGGAGGAGGAGGAGGAGAGGCTTGTTCGTTTTGAGAGGAGGCTTGTGCCAAATGTTGACTTCGATGACGCCCTCCAAGTGTAGTATTCTACTCGGATGTCAAATCTTGAGCAACCTTGGATGAGTGCAATTCTTTAATGGAGTTGGTGTGACTACTCACAAGGAGCTTGCCTTGGAAATTCTTATACATTGGCACCGATCATTAATGAAGAGGTGTCGTGCCTCTCATTCCACCTTGAAGATAAAAGCAACTAGTTCCTTATGGATATATTGGAGAACTACTCGGTTACAAGAAGGAAGATCCAGAGTAAGTTGATGTCCAAGAAAATATGTTAGAAGGATTTTTGGGAGAATGATTTTGGGAGAAGATAACAAGGAATCCAAAATTTCTCCTTGTCAGGATTTCTTTGGGATCGAGTACATGAAGCAAGGAAAATTTATTAGTGGAGATGAGAGGAGAAGGTACAAGTTGACAAAGATTAATGTTCCTCTTCCCAACATGAGGTTGAGATTGAATGAAGACAAAATTGGTTAGAGGAAGGATTTCTTGTACCGGCAAAGAAGATTAAGAACAAGGTAAGTCAATGTGTCAATTAAAATTTTAAGACTAATGTTTTGTGGAGATTTGTTTGTTCAAGCAATAGGTATTGGAAGCAATCACGATGCCCCCGAAATCACAAGATCAAGCTCTTCAACATCTTCGAAGTCTGTTCACATTAAGTTTTACACAGCCTCATGGGAAGAACAACAGGATATCTTTGGATGTTTAGAAGCCCCACGAAGTTACGCTTCCAATGAGTCAAGAATCAAATCGATCGGCGGTTCCTACAAGCGGATATGGCCGAATCACCGATGATTGCACGTCCTGAAAATTTCTGGACAGCAAGCAAAGCTGAAGTGAAACAGCCATAACTCCCTCATTTGGACTCCGATTAAGATGGATGAGTACCCGTTGGAAAGGTAATTTTATAAATTTTTCAATAGAATCATATTTTGGTATATATTCTGTTATGTATACAGGGGGAAATCCAAAGAAGAGGCAGCTGCAATATGATGAGAACAAGATGGCGAAGGTGAGGACGACAACAACGAAGAGGAGCTTAGGGAATGCTTCCATTAGACCACTCATGAAGAAATTCAGAAGCTTGGAACAAAACAAAGACCCCTGGAGCATTGGAAAATGAAGACATGAGTTGGCGGCATCCGACGCTAGGAGATGTTTGAAGAAGACCACAATGGACTACACACATAAGACAACATCCAATAGCGCGGATATTTTTGGGCTCTCACATGAAGGATCATGAAACTACATGAAGACATTTAAGACATGTGTGAAGCCCCGCAAATAAAGGAAAAATTGTGGGAGAGGGATCATCCTCCGCGGCCCAAGACGAAGAAGAGGCTGCACATCAAGATAATGAACAACCACATGGAGGGATTCCGATGCCATCACCATATGGAGGAAGTATGCCTATGCAAGCATGGGGGAGTGGGGCAGCCACACCACCACATCCTCCACCATACATGGTTCCTAACAAAGTTTTCATGGCACCCCATCCAAACCAATGCAAGTCAAATGGAAGAAGGGACCGCAAACATTGCCTATCAAATTGGTCGCCTTCACATATCACCGCCGGAGTAATTTCGAGAGGACCAGCGCAACCATGCTACAAGCAAAGATCATCAACCACCATAAGATGAAGAATGGATAAGGAGGAAGAAGAAAAATAATAATGATGCCTTCAACTTCGGTTCGATTTTCCCTCTTTCCTTTTCTTTATTTTCAGCTTTTATGCAAATTTGTGTGTGTGTAGCATTTTCTATTTTTATTTATTTTCAGCATGTGTGTTAGTAGTAGTGTTTGCTTTAAATCAACATGAATAAAGTTTGCCACCATGATTATCACCTTTAGTGAGGATAATAAGTTGATGCCATGTTGATATATGATGAAAGTTGCCGCTTTGCTCATCTTTGTACTTGTTTTATGCATGTTTAAGCTAGTGCTCTCTTTTAATATGAATCTGAAATTTAATTAAATGCTAGCCTAATCTTGTGTGGAGGTTATGATAACTCAAGTCCCATAGTTCTTTTTCGTTGCTCTCAATTTTGAATGAATCAAAGAACCTTTTTATTCTCAAAAAGTTATGCTAACCTTGTCATGAGTACCGCTTGCATTTTGCTCTACCCATCCAAAGCCCAAACTTACTTGAGTGCAAAACATTAGTATATAAAAGATTTATTTTTGGGTGCATTAATTCAAGGCCTGATTTCTCTGGCCCGAGACTAAGAAGCTGGTCATTCCGTTTTGGGTATCGTTCTTTATGCTAGCCTCTTCTATCTGTGCATTGTGAGTTTCCACATTGGGAATTTTGCAAACCTCGCCGGATATCCAACCAAAACCCAAATATATCGTTTTTGTGTTCACCTCCTTGACCACAACCCAATATATGAGTATGGATGAATATTTCAAGGAAGATTACTAGGAAGGTGCTTCAAGTGAGTAAGGGAGACTTCCTACAGGATTTCTAGAAGATCTTTCAAGTATCTCTCCCTAAGAAAATATGAGAGCTTCAATTTCCACCTTGGCATATTTATCACCTCTTTTGCCCGAGGACGAGCAAACGTCTAAGCATCGGGGGGTTGCCAAGGAAGTGCTAGTATAGTCTAGAGTTCATGGGAAGCAAATAAAAAGAGAGAGAGAAAAAGTATGATGAAAGAAAAAATGATGAAAAAATGATAAAGAAGAAAAAGTATGATGAGAAAAAGAAAGAAAGAAAGAAAGAAAAAATAATAAAGCTCCCTGGTTCTCTAGCTATGTTTAGTGCTTTTTGAGTTTTCAAGAGGATTCAAGACCAAGACCCATACTCATCTTTCCAACCATCTGCAATCTGATAACGAGGACTTCGTTTGTGTCTCGGGATCACTCTTTGCCATTTGCACATGTTCACCTATCTAAAAGTGTGTGTTCATCTCCCCCCCCCTCCTTGATAATATTATTTTTCCAATGACCTTTTTGACGAGTCTCGGTAAGACCATGAGAAGCTAGTCTTGTTTTAATAATATCTCAACTATAATATCTTGGTAGGACTAAACTTTCCTATAGCTCCATATAAAGTTTTTCACCATATACTTTGAGAGAGGAAAGGAGTAGAACAAGTAGGCTTGAGAGACAAGATGAGATGAGAGTACATGAGCAAAGTGCAAGATGGTTATTTTTGATCTTGGTAAAGCAAATTCTCTCTTTATCTCATTCTTTATTTTTCAAAATTTCTGAGATTTATTTAAAAGTTTGAGAGCATGATCAAGTACTTGTGGAAAGAGCTTGAATGATATCTACCCTCCATAAAGATAAAAGTTAGTACATTATGGAACTTTAATGAATATAAATTTAGAGAGCATTATGTTTTCTCATGTATGATCAAGTGTAGGGTATGAGCATTGAAGGGCAACGCTGATATCCATTGAAGGCTTACTCGAGGACGAGCAAGGTTTAAGCATGGGAGGATGTTGGCGGTCGATTTCCGTCAACCTAGCCACATGTTTACCTTCTATGTTGTATTAATTTGTTATTCACACTAACGATCCTAACCCTCATTATATGTCAAGTTTGCACTCGTGCATGGTATTTGGAGTTTATTGTTTACACAGGAATCAAGAGCCTAAATGAGGACTTTCGGGTAAAGTTCATCAAGGGTTTTACAAGGTGATCATGGACCCCGGGACAAGTCAAGATACAAGATGAACATGACTCCAAATAAACCAAGGACTAAAGCGTGAAGCCGAGAAGTGCTGAGGACCTAGACGAAAGATGCGGGAGTTCATAACGCCAAGCACCCTTATCTAAATCGCGAGGAAAATGACGTCAAGGACCCACATGCAACTCAGAAAAAAGTCAGGAAGTCGCTAGAAGCGTCTGGAAGAAAGCCGGGGCCAAACTGCGCCGAAATGGGCCCAGGTCAGTCGGCCCAGGCCAGTCAGCCTAGCCCATTCCGGGCCCGGTTCGGCACCCCCTTTGACCTAGGTGATCCTCAGGCTATTTATAGTCCCCGTGCCTCGAGCCACGTATCAAGCAATTCGTCATCCGCCACCGAGGAGCAGAGAAGAGAGGGATACCCTTCCGGAGAGGAGAGGGTCGAGATGGTTGACTAGGGTTTCCCTAGCTAACGTGGGAACCTTGCATGGAAGACCACGTCAGAGTTCTAGAAGCTAGGATCAAGATCAAGGTAGGATCCCGGTGGTGATCTTGTCCATGTATTATACTTCATGTTGAATTTGCAAGATTGAATCCGATTTCTAGCGATCAAGTGCTTTCACTACGATTTTGTCTTCGCTTGGGCTTTCTTATTCTCCAATCTATTCTGGATAGATTGCATAGGATGTTCTTGTAGCCATGGTGGCTAGAGGTGCATACCTGACCTACCGAGAGTTTTCAACATGTTCCTTGTGAACGTGCTCTTAGGTTCACCTACACAATAAGCAGGACATCATGACAAGATGTTGATCACGTGTACGGTAGGTTCCTTTGAGGGTTGGAACGGAAGCCACGATTTAAAGATGCTTTCAATGAGATTCATTTGCTTTATCCTTCTTGGTTTTGGAACTTCAACAAAAGACCCGATCCAATCTCTAGATTGGTTTTACCTCCCCTCTCTTTCTCTTGCTACCTCCGGTGTTGAGTTGATTGGATGTGTTTTCATGGTTCTTCCATAGATTAGATGCAAAACCCTTCTCAAGATCAAAGTGTTTTCCGCTTATTAGATTGGATCTTGCATTACACATTGTTCCACGGATTTGATACCTTGGGTTCACCACTCAAGGGAAGAAGGGCCCCTTGACTACGATAGAGGATTTGTCCACTTGCAAGTCCAAACGAACTTTGCAACGATAATCAAACGTCAACAGCACACTCCTAACCTTGGTTTATGGTACCTAAAGGGCTCCACTTTCAATCTACTTGGATATTCCAATTCGGACTATGTCGGTTGCAAGGTAGATAGAAAGAGTACATCCGAGACTTGCCAATTCCTTGGGAGGTCCTTGGTGTTATGGAGTTCCAAGAAACAAAACTTCGTTGCCTTATCCACCGCCGAGGACGAGTATGTTGCAGCCGGCGCTTGTTGTGCTCAACTACTTTGGATGAGGTTCACTTTGAGGGACTTTGGTTGTACATTTATGTAACACCGCGTGTTTTTAATCAAGGGTTAAGTTAGTGCTAATCATCTTATTAATCAAGTCAATGTCATTAGTGCTTAAGCCCTTGGTCAAGGATAAGGTCAAACCCCTAGTCAAACCCTTGGATCCTAATACCCTGCCTAGACTTCTGCCACGTTCTCCAAATTTCACCCAAACACTTAAAAAGCTGCCAAACTAAAAGTTGTTCAGTTTTTCATGAGACACAACTTTGTTGTTGAGTGGCATTTCAAATTCGAAGTGGAAATGGGTGGAAAGCCTTGGTCAACGGCAGAAGCCACTATTTACTGGTGCCGAGAAAATGCCCAAGTTGGCATGCTGTTTATGCACAATCTGTTGATCAAAACACCCTACAGCCTTTATGAAAGTTGTAGAGGGTTAACTGATCTCCAACTTTGCTATTCACACCTTGGCACAATTCTGTTGAAAATTTTGGAGTTTAGGCCAGTCAAACAGGGTTACACTGAAACGAAGCAGAGTTAGGAACGCGCTGCGCACGTCGCCGTCGCGCGCGTGCCACGTCGGCCTCACCGTCGTACGCCCGGGCACGCACGCTGAGGCACCGGAATGCCCACCGGTTCGAAGCCGTCGTTGTGGACATTGTACTTAGCGGGTAGGTGACGCGGCTTGTGGTGTAGGCCGGTGCCACACGGCGCGCGCACGCCGAGGCCGCCATTGGCGGCGCCTAGCCGCACGTCGCCACTGACCCAGTGCCCATGCCTGGACCCCTGTGGTCAACGAAGGTCGGGCGAAACCGCCTCTACACGCCGCGCTCGCTATAAAACCCCCTCTCCTTTCTCCCTGCGTGAGCACCACACCACCGCCATCCGCCATTGCCGCCGCCGCCGGTGAACCGCTCCCTCCGCTCGCGCTTGTGACCAACAAGCACTTCAAAGCTTCCCCCTAGCATCCACTCGAGCTTCTCCAGCAATCCATGGCCTAGCTCTGTCCCTACATTCACCGGAATCCGAACCGAGGCGGACGCGCCACCGCGGCCTCGCCGTCGCCGCTCGCCGGAGCCATCTCAGACCACACCACAGCCACCAATCGAACCATGGTGAGCTCAATCACACGTTCCCGTCATTTGTTTGCCTCCTCCGGCCGTGCATCACTGCCGGCGAGCTCACCCGCCACCGGAAGGGCATAGTTGTTGTCGGGATTTGTTACCGCCGGTAAGTAAATTTATAAGAACGCGTGTACTGATCCACACAGTAGCACAAGAGACACTCGAGATTATACTGGTTCGGGCCTCTAGAGAGTAATACCCTACGTCCAGTCTGAGAGGGGGCGTTCTTTATGCTCAGGAGTTTGTAGTAGGGGATACAAACAAGTCGGGAGAGGGTTTCGAGCCCAAGTCCCTGGCGTGCAAGTGGTTCTTGTAGCAGGATTCTGTGTACGTGAGAATGTGTGTGTGTCTACGGGGGTTTATGAGATGAGATATCGATACTGAGTACATGTGGGGGTGGAAGCGAACGTGTGTTGCAAGTGCCCCTGTCCTCCCCTTTTATAGTCACAAGGGAGAGGCTCAGGGGAGCTACATCGAGGGTTTAAGCTAGCCTACAATGTAAGGCATCCTCCTCCCGCATCGGTCTGTTAGGCGGAGCGGCAAAGAACTGTTACGATGCCCCAGGTGATGGTGTGGGTCTTCTTTGAGTCGTGCATCCCAAGTAGCCGTTCCTGGGGAGTCCTGCACCCTTCTCCGAGTAGTTAGTCGGGTGCGGAAAGCAGGATTCGTATCCTACTTCTGTCAGTGTATCAGGGATTTGTCTTTTCCGGGTACTGTGGAAATGGAGTGGCCTATGCCACGGCGATCTAGGGATGGGGTGTGGTGAACATTGTGCCGTTCGTAGCACAGCGTTTCTCGTGTCGTCCGTAGTACGACGCGTGCTGCCCCGTTTGCGGAGTTGCAGGCGGATCCGCCCTCTGATGCCAGATCGACCTAGTCAGGGTGGGCCGACACGGAGGGGCCTGCACGTGGCGGAGCGCGGGCTGTCACACCCGGATATCACGGGATCCCGACGGGGCCCGTGTACCCGCAGCCTTGGTGGTGAAGTCTTGAACTAGTCGGAGACGGAAAACTACTCGCGCGAGTAGGTGGTCTATGCCACGTCTTCCGATGCTTAGGGTGTAGCGTGTACTGCACCGTGTGTTCGCTCAGCACTTCTTACGCCGTTCGCAGTACGACAGCCACTGTGTCGTTCGTGGCAGGGTTTGACGGATTCGTCCCTTGACACCAAATCGACCAGGCCCGGGCGGACCGCTGTGGTGAAGCGGACACGTGGCGGTGCGCGGGGGATCGTGCGCGGAGATCCCGAGATCTCTACCAGGAGGGGGCCATGCGCCCTTTGCCTTCTGCGCGAAGCCCGCGCGGGGCGGCGACGGAAACTACTCGTGCGAATGAGTAGTCGGGGACGGGAAGCGGAGACTACTCGTGCGAGCAAGTAGTCAGAGGCGGAGGTGAAGACTTGTCGTACGGGCTGCCATGTACTCGGAGGAGAGGGTGCTGGTGGTCGCGGGCCACCTGCCTTCCGGCCCATGATGGAAACAGGTCGTACGGCCTCTTGGGTACTCGGGGCTTAATACTCGTTGTATTAGCCGTCAAAGTACACAGTACGTGGGTCCGTACTGTGTTTTTTAGAGGTCTTGGTGGGCCCTGGTCCATGGCCTCGTCAGTAGCCCCCGAGCCTGGTGAGGGAGTCAAGGACTTGCTCCCAGGCTCAATTGTCACGGAGACGAGGAAGCTAGTCGTGTTTTCTCCGGCGGGGACGCGCGAGCGGACCCGCGGGTAGTAGCCCCCGAGCCCATGGACAAGTCGGAGACTTGTGCGTGGGGTTAAATGTTGAAATCTTGAATTCGAGGAAGCCTGCTGCTTGCTGCGTAACGCACATTGAGGGATGAATGGCGAAGATCTCGCGCCGGTTGCGAGATTTGTGGGCCCCGTTCTGGATGACGTGCAGCACAGTCGTGGGCGGTCGACAGTAGTGGCGCGCCTTTTGAGGGGTGACGCTTCGGTAGGTGGAAGACGTGGCCCGAGGCAGCCCGGGCATTAACTGCTAGGGGGTAATCATCCCCCCTTTTATACCGCGGCCACGGGCTAAAATCTTCCCCCTTCTTCCTTCTCGTGCACTTCACCGCCGTCGCTTCTGCCTTCGCCTCCGCACCTGCCGCGCGCAGGCCACCAAACCCTTCTTGCCCTCAATCGCAAACCAGCTCCATCCGCTACTGCCACCATGGTCGACGCTATGTCGAACTGGTCGTCTTCAACGGCGACCTGGTCCAAGCTGGACTATCTCGCTACCGACGACATGCTGCCACCGCTGACCGAAGCGGATGAGTGGAAGGTTCCTGGACCTGAAAGCCGCCCCCAGCCCCCGGAGGGATACGTGGTCTCGTTCATGGTCTTCCACGAGCACGGCTTCTCCGTTCCGGCAGGGCGGTTCATCCGCGCCATCCTCGAGGAGTACGGCCTCGAGCTCCACAACCTGAACCCGAACGGCGTCCAGCAGATGGCGGTGTTCGAAGCTCTGTGCGAAGGGTATTTGGGATTGGGATCCCACTGGGACCTGTTCTGGTACTTCTACAAGTTTGTCTGCCTGAAGGACGACCGCACGGCGGCGGTGATTGGGTGCGCCGGGATTCGCAGGAAGCAAGGGAGGCTGGACGAGTACATCCCTACCAGCCTGACAAGCTCCAACAGCGGGTGGCACCGAGATTGGTTCTACCTCAAGAACGATCTCGAGAACCCGCTGGCCAGATTCACCAACCGCTGGTACTACCGGGCGCCGACAAAGTGGAGGTACGGGCCGGAGAAGAAGGATCAGCCCCGGTTCCTCGATGATGCGCTTAGCGCCCTCAAGATACTCCGTGACCACGGGGTGAACTTCATCACCGTGATTGGCGGTTATCACGCTAGAGGGATCGTCCCGCTCCGTCGTCACGCTCTGCGCCTCTGTCAGATGACGGAGGACCGAGCTCCCTTCGTGGGGACAGTGACGGTGGACCCCTTGCCCTCGATGGACGAGGTCCAGCGCCGGGTGATCCAAGCTACTAGGGTCACACACTTGTTCTGGCGGCCGCCGGACACGTTGCTAATGCTCCTTTCTCCGGTCACCGCTGCCATGGTACGCCTCTCCCGACTTCTTTTCGATTTGTTTCCTACGACTATGGGTGATGACTTTCCTGTGTCTGCCCAGATGGCGTCGGTGCGCATCCTCGCCTCGCGTCCTCCACGGGAAGAGGACCGGGCGCTCACTCTGGAGACCGCCGCGCGGCAGCAGCGGTGGGGGGAACGCAGGAGGGCCCACCAGCAAAAGGAGATCGACAAACGGTCAAGGAACGACGCCCGCGCTTCGTGTCGGCGGGCCGGGGAGGCCAACGTCTTCGAGAACGAGGACCCTTCATCGGCGCCGCCGGACACAGATGAGGCTGAGTCCGAGTTCGAGTGGACTGACGCGAGGCGGCGACGACGTCATAGCCACGCGGTGGGTCGGTGCCCGCCACGAGCACGGCGGGTGCCGGCTCGAGCCAGCAGGCGCCACCCCAGTCCTTCTGGGCCGATCAACCCGGATTGAGCAGTCATACCTCTCAGCCGGGTCACCGCGAGAGGAGTAGGAGTTCTCCGCGGCGTAGCAATCCCACTCGCCGTACGTCGGGGCGCGACGCCTCGCGCCACCACTCTTCACGCTGGAGGTCACATTCGCCCTCGTTGCGCTCGTCACGGGAGCGACGGAGCACGCCGGGGGTTTCTTCTCCGCCTGTGGCCCAAAGCGGTGGGCTAGCCCCAACCCAGCAGCGGCTCTCATCGATTGTCGTTGTTGGGGGCGGAACGACGCCCTCTTCGACCTTCGCTTCGTCTGCGGGAGCAAAAGGGCAGTGTCTCCCCGCAACCCGACCTTCGGCTCCAAGCAGCCCCGCCTCATCGCAGAGAGGTAAGCTCCGAGTTGCAATCTTTTGACTATCTCTCCATATTCTCAGGAAGTATGTCTTTTGCTTGTCGTCATTGTGACATTTTTCTCGTTTCAGGGCGCCCGACCGTCGTACCATGAGGCCGGTGCTTGTGAAGTTGTTGCGCCGCCCGGCTCAGGTAGTCGGGGACACGCCGTCGTCAGGCGGTCTGCCGCCCTCCCTCTAGTCAGGGGTGGCAGCTAAAGAGACAGGAGGGTCTGGGACCCAGGAGATCACAGTCCCACCACAGGGGGCTAGGAGCCTAGCTCGCAGCGACCTGTCGCTGGGAACAATGGGTCTGGGGGGAGAGGCCCCCACGGAAGAAGCGCTCTCGGCACACGCGGACCAGTTAGCAAGGTGCCTGTCTGGCCTTCCGAAGCAAACTCCAGAAGACTCTGCTCCTGAGGTGCAGGCGGGCGGCACCGAACAGCCAACCCCCGAGTCGTTGATGGGGACGGGGGAAGACGGTGCAAACGTTGAGCGGCCAGCACCCGAGTCATTCGAGGGGATGGGCAGCGCCGCGGCGGGCCCCGAGACCTCAGCCCCCGAGTTGGTGCCGGGAACAGGGAGCGCTGCAGCGGAGGTGGGGACGGCCAGCCTTGACTCCGAGGAAGCCCCTGCTGCGACGGCCGTCGAGGTGACCGAGGAGGTCGTCCCGATCTCGTCAACCGCCATGTCTGATGCCGCTCCCCAGCCAAACCCCGCAGAAGTGGTCGTCATCCCAGAGTCGCCTTCCCTGATCGCCTCTTCCCTCAGGGTGGCAGACGAGCAGATGTCACCTCCAACCTCGAAGGTTGGGGAGAGCTCAAGGGGACCGGGGCCGACCACATCGACGGTGGAGGAGGAGCCGGAGGCTTCGCCGCTCTAGCTGGTGCCTGTCTCACGAGTTCAGGCCTCTGTCGGCTTGGATGTTGATGGTGACGCGGAGCTCCTGGCCCGTCGTAACTTGGAGCGAGGCCTGCGCCTGAGCAAACTAGCACTACGTCAGTCGGAGTAGGCGGTTAGGGAGCTAGTCCTTCACGCCTCGCGGGTGAGTCATAGCCCTCTTTTTCGCCTTTTCGATCTCCATACTTGTTTTCTTGTCTTCCTTGATTGTGAAGCTCACATGTGGTCTAGGAGCTTGTCGGGCATTGTGACGACAAGTCGCAGACCTTCAAGGCACTCCGCACGGAGAAGATCCAGCTAGAAGCGCAGCTGGCCACGACCTGTCTCGCGGTGACGGCCAGCGAAGTTGACCGGACGGCTGAGCGCGTGACCCTCGAGGCGAGAGCGAAGGCCGCTGAGGACCGCGCGGCCGTGGTACGGGTAGAGAAGGCCGTCTTGGAGGAAAAACTTGCCGCGGCGGAGCAGGCAGTGGCGGAACTGCATTCCAACACCGAGACCGCTGCCCGTGTCGCCCAGCAAGAGAAGACAAAGCTCGAAACCAGGGCAGGCCGGGCCGAGTCCGACCTCCAGACGGCTCGCGAGAGGGTGACGGCGCTTGAGGCCCAGGTCGGCAGCGTTACCGCCGAGAAGGGCCGACTCGAGGAAGTCGCCAAGAAGCGTGAAGAGGAGATCATCGTTGAGTGCTTCACGACCTGTTGCCTTCGCTTTTTGCTCGCGTGTGGTTACTTGATTCGTGACGCCATCTTGTTTTTTGGAGTGGACAACTCTCCGCGTGGACCGCACCGACTTGGAGAAGAAGGTCGCGGATCAGGAGAGCGCCGCAGCCACCCGCCTCGTCGAGAACGAGAAGCTGGTGGAGCTTGCTCGCGAGGCTAACGAAAGACTCAATAGTAAGAGCCGCGTCCCCTTCGTACTTTGCCTTCTTTGAACCAGGATGTCTTTTGCTAACATCGGTCCCCCTTTTTCTCCAGAGGTCATGGTAGAGCTCGAACAAGAACGGAGATTGCACGGGGTGACCCAGTCTAACCTCACGCGAGTGCAGACGATTCGCGATAGGATGGCGGTGGTCATCACCAAGGCGATGGACGACCTTGGGGTTCCTTCCGGCAACATGAAGGATCGTTTGGAGCAGATCGCCTCTATAGCTCGCCGGCAGTCGATGGATGTAGCTCGCGACATCATCCGCAAGGTGGTGGCCATCTTCCTGTCACATTATCCAAAAATGGACAGGGAGCTACTGGGCCAAGGATGGAGTCCGGGTTACGACAACGACGGGTACGACCGCATCGAGGAAGACGCCGTCGACTTCGCCGAAATCATGATGAAGAACGCCCTCCACGACCTGGGCCTGTGAGGAAGGAAAAACAGAGTCGCATCGCTGAGGCTTTTGGTTATGCTGGTGGTAACTTGTAATAAACTTATGGATCGAGCACTTGTGGCAAACTCGTGGGTCAAGTACCCATTTTTATTTCAAGTTAAGCATTTCATTTGTTCGTTAACCTTTTCCCGAGTAGTTAAGGGATTTGTGAGCCCAGCGGTGTAGCTTAAGACCTTGCTGGCGCGGTGTCTCGCTCCATAGCCACGGGGGGCGTAGGAACCTCGCAACTCGACCGGGCTTGGTTTTGAAGCGATACTACTTGGGCAGGCAGCCCCTGAGTACTTTTGAGAAGGATAGGTGTGTGTGTACATTTGCAAACAAGAAAACTCTTCGGAGTTCATAGCCTAGATGGTTACCCGGCAACCTTTCGAGAGGGCGAGTGAATCGACAACTTGAGGTCGCGAACTTTGCTTGTGGGCCTTTGTTCCGTAGCCGCGGGGGCTTAAGTACTCAGGGCCCAGACGAGTGCAGGTTTGCGACCACTAGGGCCATCGTTCATCTCCTCTAAGGAGTGCAGGCGTACCGCGACGATCATACGAGAAACCATAGACGGTTTTTGATCGAAAAAAGATTTCGAAACGTGCGGGGGAGGGGTGTCGTTGCCCCGGGTAGCCCCTGAGCCCATGGACAAGTTAGAGACTTGCCCATGGGATGAGACAAGCATAAAAACGTTTTACTCGAGTAAGAAACGCAAGCTTAAGGACGACATCACCTCACGAAAAAAGAAAGTAGCTCGGAGCTCTTGCATTATCATAAGATGAAATAAAGGAAATACTTAAGGGTAAAAACGGCGTAGCTGCTCTATGTTCCAGGCGTTGGAGATGACCCTGTCGTCCTCGTACTTGAGCTTGAAAGTTCCCGGACGGAGTACTTGGTCGATGATGAACGGACCCTTCCATGGCGGTGAGAGCTTGTGCCGCCCTTCGTTGCTTTGAACTCGTCGGAGGACAAGGTCGCTGACTTGGAACTCGTGTTCCCATATATTCCGCTCGTGGTAGCGACGTAGAGCTTGCTGGTACTGTGCCGAGTGGAGGAGAGCGACAATGCTCGCTTCGTCCAGCTGGTCGATGGCATTTTCAAGGGCAACCTCGTTGCCTTCTTCGGTGTAGGCTTGAACCCGTGGGCTGCCGTAGTCGATGTCCGTCGGGAGGATTGCCTCCGACCCGTGGACCAGGAAGAAAGGTGTGCAGCCAGTAGCCCGACTAGGCGTGGTGCGTAGGCTCCATAGGACGGATGGGAGCTCCGCGGCCCACGTTGCCCGAAACTTCTCGAGGTGCTTGAAAATTCGCGGCTTCAAACCTTGCAAGATCATGCCATTGGCCCTCTCCACTTGGCCATTGGTCCTCGGGTGGCTGACAGCGGCCCAGTCCACGCAGATGTTGTTGTCGTCGCAGAACTTGAGGAATTTTTTGCCGGTGAACTGGGTGCCATTATCGGTGATGATGGAGTTTGGAATCCCGAAGCGGTAGATGATGTCGGTGAAGAAAGCAACAGCTTCCGCAGAGTAGACATTCGTTATGGGCTTGGCTTCGATCCACTTCGAAAACTTGTCGATGGCAACGAGTACGTGGGTGTAGCCCCCGGGTGCCTTTCTGAGTGGTCCGACCATGTCTAACCCCCAGACCGCGAAAGGCCAGGTGATAGGAATGGTTTGCAGCGCTTGTGCCGGGAGATGAGTTTGTCGTGCATAGAATTGACAGCCTTCGCAGCTACGCACAATCCGAGTTGCGTCGGCAACTGCGGTTGGCTAGTAAAAACCTTGTCGGAAAGCCTTCTCGACAATGGTCTTCGGACCGGCGTGATGCCCGCATGTACCTGCATGAATTTCTTGCAGCAGCTCCTTGCCTTGGTCTGCCAGAATGCAACACATGAGTATGCCCTCCGCGCCTTTTCGCCGGAGCTCACCGTCGACTAGTTTGTACGACTTAGCCATGCGAGCGATCCGTCGAGCCGTCTCCTTGTCGGGCGGTAATTTCCCTTCCACCATCCACTCGAGGATCGGGATCCTCCAGTCTGGGTCTTCAAGGTTGGGCTCCCGCACCTCGTCAATCTCCATGACCTCTTGTGTCGGTGGCTCCAGCGGCTTGCCCTCCTTGGAACGGACGGACGGCTCGTACTGGTCGCTGGCGAATACCCCGTGCGGAACGGGTTTCCGATTTGATGCCGCCTTGGCGAGGGTATCAGCGGCCTTGTTGTACTCTCGCAGTACATGACTGAGCTCGAGCCCATGAAACTTGTCCTCTAATTCGCGCACCGCCCGGCAGTACGCGGCCATCTTTGGATTCAGATGATTCTTCTCCTTCATCACCTGCCCCACGACCAGGTCAGATTCCCCCCTGATCTAGAGGCGTCGGATTCCTAACTCGAGGGCGATCCGGAGACCATTGACGAGTGCTTCGTACTCCGCAACATTGTTGGAAGCCGTGAAATGTAGTCAGACCATGTACTCCATTCGCACGCCCAGAGGCGAGATGAAGACAAGCCTGACTCCGACCCCTTCCTTCATGAGGGACCCGTCGAAGTACATGAGCCACGTCTCGTGCTCGATGGGAGCAGGAGGAGTTTGGATCTCCGTCCATTCGGCGACAAAATCGGCCAATGCCTGCGACTTGATGGCGGTGCGGGGTGCGTACTCGATATTCAGTCCCATCAACTCGAGGGCCCACTTAGCAATTCTTCCTTCTACCTCCGAGCTCTGTATGACTTCGCCAAGCGGGTATTTGGACACCACCGTGATGCGGTGCGAGTCCAAATAGTGCCGAAGTTTCCACTTAGTGATGAGGATAGCATAGATCAGCTTTTGGATTTGCGGGTAGCGTGTCTTCGAGTCGGAGAGGACCTCGCTTACGAAGTAGACTGGGTGCTATACTTTTTGCGTTTTCCCAGGCTCGTCTCGCTCGACTACCAATGTGGTGCTCACGACCTGGGTCATTGCAGCGATGTATAGGAGCATCTGCTCTCCCTCCGTCAGTGCGGTGAGCACTGGCGGGCTCTCGAGTAGTTTCTTGAGCGAGTCGAGTGCTAACTGCGCTTCTGGTGTCCACACGAAATGTTCCGACTTCTTCATGAGCTTGTACAGTGGAAAGCTGTGTTCACCTAGTCGAGCGATGAACCTGCTGAGAGCAGCGAAGCATCCGATGACGCGTTGTACCCCCTTTAGATTTTTGATGGGCCCCATGCCCGTGATCGCAGAGATCTTCTCGGGATGGGCCTTGATGCCGCGTTCCGATATGACGAAACCGAGTAACATGCCCCTAGGGACTCCAAAAACACACTTCTTGGGGTTTAACTTCACATCGTGCTCCCTCAACTTCTCGAAGACCGTGGTGAGGTCGGGGATCAGGTCGCCCACCTTTTTCGACTTGACCACGATATCATCTACATAGGCCTCGATTAGCCGTCCGATGAGATCTCCAAAGACGCGTCGCATGCATCTCTGAAACGTGGCCCCTGCATTCTTCAGCCCAAACGGCATAGAAGCGTAACAGTACGCGCCGAACGGGGTGATGAACGAGGTCGCGAGCTGGTCGATTAGACTCATTGTGATTTGATGGTAACCGGAGTAAGCGTCGAGAAAATAGAGGGTTTCGCACCCGGCCATTGAATCGACTACTTGATCTATACGCGGTAAAGGAAATGGATCTTTTGGGTACGCCTTGTTCAGGCTCGTGTAATCAACGCACATCCTCCATTTTCCATTCTTCTTCTTAACGAGTACAGGGTTTGCTAACCACTCGGGGTGGTACACTTCACAAATGAACCCTGCACTAAGGAGCTTCTTGATTTCCTCGCTAATGGCCTTGCACTTGTCGAAGTTGAAGCGGCGCAGACGCTGCTTGATCGGCTTCGAGCCAGGCTTAATGTTAAGCTTGTGCTCGGCGACCTCCCTTGGAATCCCCGGCATGTCGGAGGGCTTCCACGCGAACACATCAAGGTTCGCGCGGAGGAAGTCGACGAGCACGCTTTCCTAGTCAGAACCGAGCGCCGTCCCGATACGGACAGTGCGGCCGTCCTCGGAGACGGGCACTTCCTTGGCGTCCTTGGAGGGCTCGAAAGAGCAGGCCGCTCGCTTGGACGACTCGGGGATGTCTTGGTCCTCGGAGGGGGGCTCTGCGGAGAGCTTCTCGGATCGGATCAGTGCTTCAGCGAACTGGAAGCACTCAGCATTGCATTCGTTTGCGTACTGGAAAGTTGTGTTGACGGTCAATATTTGCCATTTTCAAGGTCGTCAACTCCTGCAAATCTGAGCATGAATTGAACATCCACACTAGAATAGGTGCTTAAACTCATACTTTCCACCAGTGTCGATGTCTATTTGAATGCAGGTATTTAGCATAAGAAATGAGAGGAATTCATGCACTTTCACTCCACTCCAATCCAAGGCACTCAAATGCTGGCCAATCAGGGGCTGCCACATGGATTCTCCTGGATCCATGATGTCACCAATCCATGTGAAGGACTTTCGACGAATCATACGCTGCCACGTCAGCATCACATGGATCCATGGGCCCACTTTACCAACTAAACTGCTAGGAAACGTGCCATGCACGGAGGAGAGGCATCAGGGCCCACATGGAAGTGAGCCAGAGGAAGCACACCCCAGATGGAGGGCCAGAGGTTTCGGCCGACCCTAGGATCGGCCGAACTGACCTAGGGTCGGTTGATCCTCCCCCACCACTTGTCACTTGCTCATTGGCTCTTGGCTGCATTCCCGGGTGTTTAGGGGCACTTTGAGCCCCGGAGCAAGCCTCCTCCTTGTCTATAAATAGGAGGGGAGGGGCTCCATTTCTCACACACCACCTAGATCTCAAGTTCCACTCTCTCTTGTGTAGCTCTCTCTCCCTCTCTCCAATTCTGCCCATGACAGGTGATTCTCACCTCTTTGTGGTAGAATGGTGATGAGGAGAGATCTAGATTAGGATTAGTGAGAGGTAGAGGAGGGGTAAGGAGTGAGTTGATGTCCTCGTGGATGCTTGTTCTTCATTTAGATCAAAGTGAGTATTTCAGCATTTCTTATTTGGACTATAGTGGACATCATGCATGGTTGCTTTGTTCTTGTGTTCTTGGCTTGTTCATAAGTTAGAGGCTTGTGTTCTTCGTGACACAAGGCTTCGATCCTTTAGAGCCAGAACCGTAGTTCATTTACTTGTTTGCATGCTCTGATCCTGTTTAGTTAAGTAAGTTTGATGTATCTCATTCAGCTGCATCCATAGCTTCCTTTCAGCTCCTAGTTCAATGATATGATCTGATTTCGATCTTTCCCTTGTTCGTGGGACCGTATTTATACGGTTGCTATAGTGTAGTTAGCGGGCTAGCATACGCCGCACTATAGTATTTATCTGGGGTACAGATGTGGTGTCTGGGCCTTGGGTTTCCTACGGAGACCACGCACGATCGTAGCGTAGAGGTAGGCCGCAGTGGTGACAGCCTGTTGGACCCTTTGTCAACCCTCTTACGTGTCGTACCGAGTTGGGCTCACTTGCCAGCACCTCTGAGTGTTGTCGCCCCGCGGGGACGACTAAGATCTAACAGGAATACATCTAGAGAGCTAAGTCCCTTAAGGAAGTGCTTCTTGTATCCCGACCTATCCCAGCGAAAGCTGGTGTCCTTGGATAGACCCTCTTTGGTTACTCTCCGTCCTTTGGGAACAAAACCCGAAGGGAATACTCATTCTCCTAGGAGAAGTGCTACAATAGTGTATCCGTGCGCTTGTGGATTCGTTCGCACTCATTAGTGTACCCGGGTGTCTCTTACACGCTCACGCTACCCAACGGCGCCTAGTGTTGAGGTTAAGAAACGCCAACAAGCATTTCTGGTGTCGTTGCCAGGGACGACTTTGTTAACCTTCGAGCCCGTCTATCCTCGTATTTATCTTTTTCCTTTTTTTATTCTACCTTTACCCCCGTTACCCTTTTTGAAATATCCCTTTTGTTTTCTTTCTACCTCTACCCCCGCTACCCATGGAAGGTTATCCTTGTAAACACCTTTCGCCTTCGAGGAGTGAACCCTCAGAGCCATCTTCGTCAAGATCCACTCTTCCATCTGGCTGTAGGATTCACCCCTCTCTCATGAAGCTAATTCAGGACCTATCCTTCTCGAGGTTAAGTCATGAGAACCCCTTTGATCATGTGAGAGACTACGAACGTCTGATTGAAACTCAGGGTAAAACTAAAGAATCACCGGACGTTCAGAAAAGAGAGTGTTTCCCGCTATCCCTCTTTGGGGAAGCTCAGGATTGGCACCGTTATTTTGGTAGGGACTACCTTACTTGGGAAAGGTTGAGAGCAGCTTTCTGCTCCCGCTTCTTCCCAATACGACGTGTCATCTCGTTAAGGGCAAAGATTCTTTGTTTCAAACAATGTGGGGAGGAATCACTAGGAATGGCAAGGAATCGTTTCGCCTCTGCGGTGGAAGATTGCCCAGTCCTCCGCATTCCCGATTGGATGTTGCTTCAGCACTTCTGGTTTGGGTTGCGAAAGGATGATGCCATGAGGCTTAATGCTCTCTCCGGAGGATCCTTTGTGCACCTAGATGTTGTAAAGGGAAGAGAGATCCTGGATAATCTCCGAGATTTCAGCTCCCCTTGCATCCCGGTCAACGAGGCACCCACCAGAGGAATTGTTGAGCCACCTAGATCCATCGTCAGCCGAGTCCGAGACTTCATGTCCACTCTTTTTGAGCTCTGGCTGAAGATGTCTTTCCTGAATAGCAGGAGTCTAAGGGAAGGATTTCGTGGTGCGAGATCTACCCTTGGGTTCCCCTCTCGTGCATCTTCTTAGACCTTCTCCCCGAGACTTTGTCTCGTGGGAGGATGGAGAGAGTAGTTTGGAGAGAACGACCATTCCCGGCCAGGATGACTTGTTCGATCCTCACTACTATCTCCTGAGGAGGGAATGAGAGGCCCATCGTGTTTCTATGTCAAGGTTTGAGCTGAAGTGCTTTGCGCTGAAGTTTCGTATAAACCGAGACATCGGTCTCTGCTTTATAATCCATTGGATTCATCCATCAGACCGAAGGAGCACAATCATTTACCGATCGAATGGAGTGTTTTCCATATCTAGCACATCGACCGATGCCGATCAATCAGGAGAAGCTTGCACTATGTATCCTATGCCTGATTTGATCGATGCCCAATGGGAGGTGCGCTTTTCAGTTTATCCAAAACCCCCCATTGGAAGCTTAGGCCAGACTTGGGAATGTTTTCGTCACTTTGATGGGAACATCGAACCCTCTGCCTAAGATAAGAGTGAGTAAATCTTGCTCTTCGTCCGAACTCTAGTTCCTGGTCGTACACCGGCCTCTAGAAGTCCACGCTTCATCCTTTTGAGAGCCGAGTGTCCTTCCAAGCTTGAGTTCACTCGGAGATTGGTACCTATTGGTGAAGCACTAGCCTCAGCGCTCGATCTTTTCATCTCCGAGTTCCATGACCTCAGTGCTATAGTCCTCGAGTCCCGTGACCACCTCAGGAAAGGCCTCAGCCTCTCTGGGATGATCATGCGTGCTCTCAGCCTCGATATACCTTTTTGGGCTCGAGTTCTATACGCACTACCCTTGCGGAGCAGAGCTTATCGTCATATCAACATCATCTGCAAGGACACGGTCATAAGTTGAGACAGGAGATCACAAGACACCTACACCCTGAGTACTCCGGGGACTCATCTCGTTTCCCCAGGACGAATTATCCTTTGGGTACCTTGTGGACCATGGTCATGCAGGAGAAAAAGTTTTCAAGATTGAGAGGAGTAGGCAAAGGTCCACAGGAAGGCAGCACCTTTGTGGCGACCCGAACACTTCGTGACTACCACCGGAAGTGCCTACACCTCTGACGAACCCAGTGTGTCGCCAAGGTGATTTCCCCCAGATTCTCTTCGAATATATCATGGTTCGGCCAAGGTTGGTATATAGTTGAGGGTGAAATTTTCAACCTCAACCTTGTCTTAGCCTAAAGCCTAAACCAATCCTTCCATCTCAGGGAATCCACCTGGGCCGTCGATCCTGAGACCTGCTAGAGCCCACACGAGAAAGGGGAGGACCAGAGGGGCCCACAGGGGGCCAGCCGAACCCTGGTTCGGCCGAAACCCTGGTGCCTCCTCTCCCCTTCTTCTTTCGCGTGTGCGTCTCATTCTCCTCCAGAAACCTTCTCCCTGCCGCCCAACGAGCTTTCGCATCGCAAAATCCATCTCCTCCACCTCAACTCCTCAGCTCATCGCTGCATCCATGGCTGGAAGGAGCGTTGTCCCCTTCGATGGCTCCACCTCGTCCACCGGCCCCAGGGCAGGAGGCACCTCTGAGTGTTGTCGCCCCGCGGGGACGACTAAGATCTGACAGGAATACATCTAGAGAGCTAAGTCCCTTAAGGAAGTGCTTCTTGTATCCCGACCTATCCCAGCGAAAGCTGGTGTCCTTGGATAGACCCTCTTTGGTTACTCTCCGTCCTTTGGGAACAAAACCCGAAGGGAATAATCATTCTCCTAGGGGAAGTGCTACAACGGTGTATCCGTGCGCTTGCGGATTCGTTCGCACTCGTCAGTGTACCCGGGTGTCTCTTACACGCTCACGCTACCCAATGGCGCCTAGCGTTGAGGTTAAGAAATGCCAACAAGTTGTACCTGCCGTGATGATGCCTTTCGGTCCGGGCATTTTCAACTTGAGGTACGTGTAGTTGGGGACAGCCATGAACTTCGCGTAAGCTGGCCTTCCGAGTATCGCGTGATACGTCCCCGGGAACCCTACCACTTCGAAGGTGAGGGTCTCCTTTCGGAAGTTGTTCGGAGTTCCGAACGTGACAGGCAGATCGATCTGCCCGAGGGGGACCGCCTCCATCCCGGGTACGACCCCGTGGAAAGACGCCGTTGACGGCCGCAGTTGGGACCGCGGGATCCCCATGTCGTCGAGGGTCGACATGTAGATGACATTGAGGCCGGAGCCCCCGTCCATCCGCACCTTGTGCACGCGCTTGGTGCCGAACAAGGGTGACACGACTAGCGGATAGTTGCCCGGACGTGGGACGTGGTCGGGGTGATCGCGACGATCAAATGTGACCGGTGTCTCCGACCACTTTAGATACGTCAGAGTTGAGCGCTCGGCGTGGTAGACCCCTCGCTGGATCAGCTTCTCCTGGCGTCTGGGTGGCCACGCCTCAGATCCCCCGAAGATCATCATAACAGCTCCGTCTTCACGGGGGTAGGCACCTTCGTTGTTGTCCTTGTCCTTCCCTCCATCACCGGTTGGAGCAGTGTTACGCTTCTTCATCGTGCCGGAGAGATAGGACTTCATCAGGTTGCAGTCCTTGAAGGCGTGCTTGACTGGGCCCTCGTGGTTGGGGCACGGGGCTTCCAACAGCTTCTCGAAGTGATCCGTCGGTGGGTCACTTCTGGGTCTTGCTATTTTTCGGTCAACAGCAACCACCAAAGTGTCATCGCGGTACCGCTTATCTTTATTCTTCTTTTTCTTGTTGGTTGCTGCAGACGGGCCGTCATCAGCCTCGACCGACTGCTTTCCCTTGCTGGTACCGGGGTTAAGTGTCGCGGCTACAGCTTCCTCCCCGTTGGCGTGGTCGGTCACGATGTCGAGCAACTCCCGAGTAGATCGCGACTTCCGTCGCCCAATCCGATGGATCAGCGTGGCACACGTGGTGCCATTCTGGAAGGCCGAGACGATGTCTGTGTCGGTGGTACTGGGCAACTTGGTGCATCGCTTGGATAAGCGTCGGCTGTAGTCACGTAAGCTTTCGCCCTTCATCTGCTTACAGTTGCGCAGATCCCAGGGGTTCCCTGGTCGGGTGTACATGCCCTGGAAGTTGCCGATGAAGGCGTCGCGCAGCTGCGACCAGCTGTCGATCTTGCCTCGTGGCAAGTGCTCGAGCCATGTGCGAGCCGAGTCCGCGAGATGTAGCGGGCGATTCTTGATGATGAACAGGTCGTCCCGTGCTCCGCCGGCGTTACACGCCAGTCGGTAGTCTTCTAACCAAACGCTGGGGTTGGTTTCACCGTCGTACTTAGGTATGGAGGTCGGAGCTCTAAAACACGAAGGGAAACGGGCACTGCGTACATTCCTTCCGAAGGCAAGAGACCCGTGGGCATCTGGAGAGTTGCTCCGGCTCCGGTCTTCGTCGCTATCATACCGACCCCCGCGCCGCCGGTTGTACTCCTTGCGAGGCTGTTGCTCGTAGTCGTCATCCCGATCCGCGCCCATCCTCAGCCGCGCTTTGATAGTGTCGCGTGTGTCGCGTTGGGGACCCAAACGGCTCTTGACTGGCACGTTGACCTCCTCGGTCCGTCGCGGTTGCTGCGACGGTGCTGCAGGTTGTCGTGGCTCAGAGTGCCCGCGACCCTGCGAGCCCCATTGACGAGAAGCGGGACTCTCTACCTGCTGCACGGCGACGGTCTCGAGGAGCGTCTTGATCTGTTTGTGTATTTCTTTTTCTTCAGGCGTGGCGGGCTCTGGGATCTTCCGGAGAAGGACTACCACTGCTGCCAAATTTTGTGACGCCCTTTTGAAGACGGACGTGCTGTTAACGACGTCACGGTCGTCGTTGACGATACGTTGCTGGACGTCACTCGCGCGTGCGCGGGTAGGAGTTGAATTCGGATCCTGCCCGAGTTGTTGGTGAAGCTGAGCCCGCTCATCGTCGAGCTGGCGCTGCGCGTCCTCCAGCTCATCTAGTCGTGCACGCTGTGCGGCTCCGTTGGGCGGGACTTGCGCCTCAGCCGTGCTATCCGTCGTCGAGCTATGCGCGGAGTGGACCGCTCCCTCCGGTGTGTGGGCCGGTGCTGGTGCGACCGGGGCGTTGCCAACGACGAAGCACTCGCGCGAGGGGTCGTATCCCCCGTTGTCGGAGTCGTCAGAGTAGCCGAAGCAGTAGTCTGCTGCTGTCTGGAAACGACGGAAGGCGCTTGCGTCTCAGAGTCCGAAGTAGTCCCACTCCGAGTCCAGGACATCGTCCGTGCTGTCGGTCTCGAGGTAGTGCTCGTCAGGCGAGGTGGCCGGAAGCATCCTGTTGCACCACAAGCGGTGGCTTGGGTAGTTATCATACGCAGCCGGGTCCGTGCCCGACGAAGAGGAATATGCCGCTGCTGTGTAGCGCGTCCCCCGGGAGGGCGTTGGCATCGGTGCACTCTCCCTGGCGATGCACTTCGTCGAGTCCGACGGCAGGGAGTCCTCTGCTGCGTCGGTTGGCGATGGTGCGCCAGCTTCGACCCGCGGAGGGGAGCTAGCACGCGTCGCCCTACGCCGCTCTGCCTTGGCCAGTCGCAAGCGCTTGCCCGAGTGCCTCTTGCGTCGGGGCGAGCGGGGAGCAACGGCCGGAACGGGAGTCGGCGCAGGCGCGTCAGTGGCTTCGCCGACGAGGTTCATGAGATAGCCATCTCCGGTCGCCTGGAAGTTCAGGCTCCCGAAACGGATCTTGAGCCCGGCCAGGAGCGGGTCGGATGTTCCCATGGGGTAGCTCATCGGTGACGGCTTGGCGATGGCTTCCGTCGAAGCGAACGATGAAAAGGTCGTGCGGACCTTAAAAAGAATGTCGAAAACACACGAAGGCCCTTACCTAGCGCGCCAACTGTCGGGGTTTGTTACCGCCGGCAAGTAAATTTATAAGAACGCGTGTACTGATCCGCACGGTAGCATAAGAGATACTCGAGATTATACTGGTTCGGGCCTCCGGAGAGTAATACCCTACGTCCAGTCTGAGAGGGGGTGTTATTTATGCTCAGGAGTTTGTAGTAGGGGATACAAACAAGTCGGGAGAGGGTTTCGAGCCCAAGTCCCTGGCGTGCAAGTGGTTCTTGTAGCAGGATTCTGCGTACGTGAAAATATGTGTGTGTCTACGGGGGTTTATGAGATGAGATATCGATACTGAGTATGTGGGGGTGGAAGCGAACGTGTGTTGCAAGTGCCCCTGTCCTCCCCTTTTATAGTCACAAGGGAGAGGCTCAGGGGAGCTACATTGAGGGTTTAAGCTAGCCTACAATGTAGGGTGTCCTCCTCCTGCATCGGTCTGTCAGGCGGAGCGGCAAAGAACTGTTACGATGCCCCAGGTGACGGTGTGGGTCTTCTTTGAGTCGTGCGTCCCAAGTAGCCGTTCCTGGGGAGTCCTGCACCCTTCTCCGAGTAGTTAGTCAGGTGTGGGAAGCAGGATTCGTATCCTACTTCTGTCAGTGTATCAGGGATTTGTCTTTTCCGGGTATTGTGGAAATGGAGTGGCATATGCCACGGCGATCGAGGGATGGGGGTGGCGAACACTGTGCTGTTCGTGGCACAGCGTTTCCCGTGCCGTCCGTAGTACGACGTGTGCTGCCCTGTTTGCGGAGTTGCAGGCGGATCCTCCCTCTGACGCCAGATCGACCTGGTCAGGGCGGGCCGACACGGAGGGGCCTGCACGTGGCGGAGCGCGGGCTGTCACACCCGGATATCACGGGATCCCGATGGGGCCCGTGTACCAACAGCCTTGGTGGTGAAGTCTTGAACTAGGTGGTCTATGCCACGTCTTCCGATTCTTAGGGCGTAGCGTGTACTGCACCGTGCATTCGCTCAGCACTTCTTACGCAGTTCGCAGTACGACAGCCACTGTGTCGTTCGTGGCAGGGTTTGACGGATCCGTCCCCTGACACCAAATCGGCCAGGCCCGGGCGAACCGCTGCGGTGGAGCGAACACATGGCGGTGCGCGGGGGATCATGTGCGGAGATCCCGGGATCTCTACCAGGAGGGGGCCACGCGCCCTTTGCCTTCTGCGTGAAGCCCGCGCGGGGCGGCGACAGAAACTACTCATGCGAACGAGTAGTCGGGGACGGGAAGCGGAGACTACTCGTGCGAGCAAGTAGTCAGAGGCGGAGGTGAAGACTTGTTGTACGGGCCGCCATGTACTCGGAGGAGAGGGTGCTGGTGGCCGCGGGCCACCTGCCTTCCGGCCTATGACGGAAACAGGTCGTACGGCCTCTTGGGTACTCGGGGCTTAATACTCGTTGTATTAGCCGCCAAAGTACACAGTACGTGGGTCCGTACTGCATTTTTTAGAGGTCTTGGTGGGCCCTGGTCCATGGCCTCTTCAGTTGTGAAGTCCAGGGACTTATCTATGAATTAGGGACCTGTTCGTGATGATCTTTATCTTAGTTTCCTTTCAACTAGGCCAGCCCTTTCCAAAATTCATATCTCTTAGCAGAAAAATCGAAAAAATGCAAAACCAATTTTGTTGGTTTCCTTATGCACAGATCTACATCTTTTAGAAATGTTGTCTATACTTTTGATGAGTAGTTTTTGAACTAAAATTCAAACTCAGTTTGAATGTGTTTGTTCATAACTTGAAATGTACTCCTGTGCTGAGCTTGATCTTTGGACATGTTGTTAGTCATGACTAGTATAGGCTAGATCTTAGTTTTTGCACAAAGTTACCGAGTGAATCTCTAGTTATGATGTATTTTTTATTTATACTAGATCTGTGTATATACTTTGTGCAGCTTCATGTGTATGCTTTCTGTGGCTATCATCTTGTTGGGCTTAGATGTGCTCCTGATGATTTTATCATGTATTTATGAACTGTCCATATATATGTTTCTGAGTTATACTTGTGCATAGGTTTAATTTCATAGTTCATAATATGATGATCCAGTGATGCTCATATTTGGGCTAGATGCTGTTTGTACCATGATTGTGCTGTAGGAGAAAGTTAGGCTGTAGTTTAGTCTTTTGTCTCTGTATAAATTCTTTGTGAATAGCTAGGCTGAAAATGTTTATTTTTTGTGTAGCTTGCTAAGAATAGTTTCTGGAGCTAATTTTTGGTGTGTAGCCTAGTTATAGTCCAGAGAGCCCCTGTGTAAAAATTGAGCTCCAGTGCATGAGTAGTTTTCTCTGTAATAATAGTTCTTGCGTTTGCTAGTAATAACTTGTCGTATTTTTCATGCTTAAGGTATGGCTCGGTTTGCTATGAATTTTTGGCAGTAGCTCTGTTGTTACACTGCTTGTGTGTACAAAAATTCTCACTGTGTTTTCCTGCCTGGTTTAAACAGAATGATTTTTGGAAGAAACTAAGTGTTAAAAAATCACTCTTTTAAGGACATAGGTGTATTTCACCTTAGAATATACCCCTGTTGGATCACTAAAACCCAACTTGATTGTTTTGTAGAGTAATTCTATTTTGTTTGTATAGATGTGCACACAATCACTATCAAAATAATCATTAATAAACGGTTACTTAAATTATCTTTACGGAAGAGTATGTTGAATATATTCTTATCTAGGTGAATGTGGTCAACTTTGCACCCTATGCTTATTGTGTGCTGTTGTGTTTAATTATACCACTTTCACCAACTAATTCATGCATATGCATCCTCCGTGTAGAAGTCCTGACGGTAGCTACACGCTCGTGCCGGCAGACGAGGACGAGGGAGCAGGAGGAGACGTGCACTTCGTGACTGTAGATCAAGACCCGGACCAAAGTTTGGAAGATTGTCTGACTGCTTGTGTTGCTGAAGGCCAGCCCCGGTTTATCATTCACCTATGTGTTTTCCTTTTTAACGTCTGAATTTATCTTTGATTATCAATGTGCATTTACGTTCAGGAGTTGAATGGAAACCCTAGTCGCATGATCCCAAAGTACCTATATTCTTTTGCTAGTATGCTAGGTCGCTAGTTGATATGCACTAAGGACCCGGTACAAGTCGAGTGATGTATTTCGCTCACAAGAATAGGTTCTTATGTTGGAATCATAAGATTGCTTAAATTGGATTGCTCACGTGGTAAGAGCATGGGATTTGGGCTCTGGTCCAGTGGTTAAGAAATTAAGTGTTTGAATGTACTAAACATTTGTCGGAAATGGGTACGGTAAGCCTAGTACCTAAACGATGCGGTGCAGGAACTTTAGGCTACTAATCTTGGGTTGCGGCCCCAGTCTTGCAAACTGTGGTGCATGTGCGATGCTGGACGCTAGTGTGAGGCATGCCAAATAGCCTTGTACCTAGGACTGTGGCATCAGATCCCAATCCAAGGAATGACAGGAACCGCCTGGTTGAATGAACTCTTTGTCAGGGCATTTCTCCCGTATGTTTAGGTCCACCTTGCAAGGTTATTAATCAATCGATCGTCGACCTCTCATCGTTATCCGAGAGTGCTTAATTGTCTGGCCATGATAATCCCTTTATGATGGAATATTGATAAACTTGATGTTTGATTAATTGTCTTGCACAACTCATGCTTGCAATAGTTGCTTATCTAGTAATGAATTTACCTACTAGAACTTGAGCTAAAATATTGAAAGTAAGGATTAACTCCTTAGTAGCTTTTTGGCAAAACAAACCCACTAGCCAAAAGCCTTGCATGATTAGAGGTTAAGTCTTGATTAGAGGTTAAGCCTTTTATTTTAGACGGGTAAGCCTTGTTAAGTATTAGTATACTCAGCCTTGCTATAAATGTTGTTTTTAGGTGACAATGTTTGGTCTGGTGAAATCCCACCCGACTGGGAGCTAGAATGGGTGGATGACGAGTAGTAATGGTGTTATGGGTGGCCTCCCATGATGCCAAGTTATCGTTTAGTTTAATTCCGTTGTCTTTCAAACTCTGAACCATTTACTTTTCATGTCAAGAACAATGGTTGTAATAATTTGACCCTATGGGGAAATTTGGATTAAATTGTAAGGTACTCTGGACTCTCCTTCGTGGGAGTTTTAATGTGTGCGTGTTCAATCCTCTGTGTGTTGTACAAGTGATTTACCGGGCTTTGACCCGGCAACACTCAATGTGATGGTTCCTTATTATCGCTTAATGACCAAATGGAGTGGTTTAGGCGATAGTACAGAATTATCTCGGGTGGGGTTGTCACAGTTTAGCAAGGTGCCACTCTTGTGTGACAACGAGAGTGCTATAAAGCTAGCGAACAATCCCGTAAACCACTCAAGAACAAAGCACATAGACATAAGACACCACTTCTTGAGAGACCACGAAGCCAAAGGAGATATCGCTTTAAGTCATGTGAGCACCGGAAAGTAACTAGCCGATATCTTGACAAAGCCTCTTGATGAACTAAGGTTTTGTGCTATGAGGAGTGAATTGAATATCTTGCACATGTTTGATTGAATTAAGCTAGATCTTTGAAAAAGAAAAATATTTGAAAAAGAATAAGTGTGATTTATTTTGGAAAATATTTGGATTTTACTAGGTACAACACTTGGATTATAGTTCTCATTGGTTGATTGTGGCTAGTATCAAGTGTTGGAACCTCTCAATCTCACATATGTTTTACTCATAATCATCCAAATCTATCCCAAATCAAATTCCTTGAAAATCTGGTGCCAAGTCTCAGGGGGAGCCGGAGACTCCGGACATTTCCCCGGAGAGTCCGGGTCAAGTCCGGATACTCCGGGTCATAACTCCTATATATACTCTTTACCGCGATCAAAACCCTACTTTTACCCTTTCACCGTGTGGACCACCTCCCTCAGCCTCCAGTCGCCCTCTCCCTCTCACCCGTCGCCCCCTCTCCATCTCCCAAGGTTCTTCCCAAGAACCTAGGGTTCCAACCCTCCAATCCTTGAGTGAGTGAGATATTGAAGGCTCCAAGGGGAGGAGAACAAGGTGCTGCCCGTGGATTGAAGCTTTGGAAGTTCTCCCCTCTGTTTCCCTCTCTTCCCTAAGGTACTCAAAGGTTCCTTTGCCTGATCTCCTTTCCTAGGCCTTAACTAGAAATATCTCTTGGATAGGAAAGTTCTTTAAGCTCTAAACTTAGTGGATCTGCAATATCTCAAGTTTCCCGTGGTGGATTTGTGCAGCATTGCAAATTAGGGTTTCGTCAGCGAAACCCGGACTCTTTGGACTTTGTCCGGATACTCCGGACTTCCCAGAGTATCCAGAGATTTTCCCAGAGACTCCGGGGTTCTCTGCTGAAACCTCAATTTGCTTTGTGACACACATTTTCCATGGATATCTTCTCTTGTACTCATTGTTACTCATCTCCAGATCATGAGGAAGAAGTACAAGCAGGATGAGTCGGCTGCCCAAAGAAGGACCAAGGCTAGGCACGACCCTCACCTTGGGGGTAGTGCAAGAGACGTTGGGTCTTGGCTCATCTCAGATATCAAAAAGGGCTCGTGCTCCTATTTACACCGAGCAGGAGATAGAGGAAGAAGAAGAACAGCAGGATGTTGGTGAGGAAGAAGAGGAAGAAGAAGATGTTGAGCAATATAGAGTTGCTCCTAGGCGCCATGGGAAAGGTCCAGCTTAGCCATCCAGGAAACCCCGTGAGGCCGCCTATGTCTCTCGTTATATGCCCGTACCTCGCCCCTCCATGCCAAAGAGCCGTCCTACTCCCTACTCCCACATTTGTCCCCGAACTCCACCCCACCTCACAGCCACCTTTCCATCCAATGTGAGGGTGGTAACCATTCCTATCAACCTAAAGGACCCTGGGGCTGTGCAAGGGTTCGCTCAACAAAAGGCTACAGACTACTCAAGGAACACCCTTGCTGTCCGTGAGCAAAGGGAAGAGGACGTGTACATGTTCCTCTCTAGTGAGGCACTTGGGTCGAGGTTTTGGTGTGACTTCCACAGGGACTTCTATCAGACAGTGATAAGGAGTCCACAGATGAAGGCAAAGAACAAGACCCCCCGTAGTGGAGATGAAGTACATTGATTGGCCCTATTATGAGAAGTTGGAGAATCCAACCTTTGATACAATGATTGATAGATGCAAGGAGCTTGGGCTATATGATATCATGAGTTTTCGCTTTGGATGGAATAGAGAGATCCTTGCTCAATTCCATTGCTCTTATTATTATGATTCTCATCAAAACACCATCACATAGACCACCCAAGGAGAGAAGTATACCATTGACTATATGACATTCTCTCGCTTGCTTGGACTTGGCTCTAAGGATGAAGATCGCACTCCTATTCACAATGAAGAGAAGTACAAGCCCAATGACATGCCTTATATGTTCCCCTCCGCCATCCTAGCTCATGAGGGAAAAGCTGATAATCTCATTCCTTACTATTACTACTTCAATCAGTTTTTATGTGCCACCATTGACCCTAAAAGTGGAGATATCACTGCTCTTATGCACTTTGCCGTTAATCTCCTCAATCGTGTGGCTCCCGAGGAAGATGGGTTTTGCATCTTTGATTTCATTTGGAATGAACTTCGTCATGCTATGTGTGACCCAATGAAGCACCTCCCATATGCTCCATACATCATGTATATGATTGAGAGGGTCACCAATACCTAATTCCCGAAGGATGTCACTCATGAGCCTCTTAGGCACCTTCGTGCTAGAGACAAGAAGCAACCCATGAAGAAGAGCACAAGGTTTGCCGAATCTTCTAGTGTTGCCCCTCGCCATGATGATGAACCCCTCCCTCGCTCTAGTCACTCTTCTAGATCTTCTCGCAAGGTCAAGGGATCCATGGTCAAAAGGGCTTTCAAGAGTATCTTCTCCATGTGCAAGTGCATCGTCACCGAGACAAATGAGAATCGATGTGACATCATTGAGATCAAGTCTCATCTTGGGCTTCCCACCGACACCTACCATGAGCTTCCGGATTTTGATGATCCATTTGCGGAGTGGGATGCACATGACGTTGTTGTTGTTGGACAAGGAAAAGAAGAAGAAGAAGAAGAAGAAGAAGAAGAAGAAGAGCACGAAGAAGAAGAAGAGAAAGAGGAAGAGGAGGAGGAAGACAACAATGAAGAAGAAGAAGAAGGTGGTGATGACGAGGACACGGAGTGATGCACCTGCTGCTGTTGCTACCTTCACACTTCCTTTTTGGCGCTTGATGCCAAAGGGGGAGTAAGTATCTTAATTTCAGTTGGTTTTAAGACTTGGTGGATTTGAGAACTTGGTCTGTAATAACGCTTTATGTGTGAGACTATGTGAGTTTGAGACTATTTGGTTGTGTACTTGTGATGCTAGAATTCTAGGTTGAATTTTAATTCCTAAGGATTCTTATGATAGTTAAAATTTTTCCATGATGACTGTTTTTCTGCTGAGTGTCAAAATCCCGGACACTCCTGGCTTTTCTCCGGACTCTCCGGGATCAGTCTGGATTCTCCGAGCTCTGACACGACAGCCTTTATCTGATCTTTATTGAGTGTATAAACTCTCATATGCATTTCACATCCTTTGTTTGCACTTACACAAGCACCCCACTGTTGATCATCTAGTGACAACTCTCATACTTTTCTCTCTTGTGCAAAATTTGATGCTAAAAGCACTATTGAGATTCAAAACTCTAAAATGCACATATTAAAGGGGAGTGTTGCAAGATAGATCAAATCTCTTTACTGAATTTGTTTATCTCTCTTATGAAGCTTAAAAGTGTTGTCATCAATCACCAAAAAGGGGGAGATTGAAGAGTATCTTGTCCCCCTAAGTGGGTTTTGGTGATTTAATGACACACCAATAAGCTACTAATGATATGTTGAGTATATGAGCAGGTATTAAAATCTTATGATGGCATCTAAGCGCTTCATTGCTATACAAAAAGAAAGAAATGCTAAAAGAAGGATCCCTAGGAGGTTTATTTATTTTATATTTTGAATTTGAGTCCTAGGAATGTCGTACCATAAAGAGGGACAGGAAATGTATCTTCCAAGAGTTGAAAAAGGTGCTCTAGATGACTAACCAAAACCTATGAGAGACACCTTTGTACTGCACGTTCACTAGGTTATCTTTTGAGTGTTGACTCTGGAAGGCCGGAGACTCCGGGTTTATCCCGGATACTCCGGACTTCTCGGAGTCTCCGGACCTAGTCCGGATACTCCGGGTCTTAGAGCTCCAATGACTCTTTTTCTGGGTGAGGAGGTATTTATACCCCCTCAACCCTATCCACTCCCTCTCTCTTGCCTATTTTGCCTGCAAACACTCAGAATTCATTCACTCCTCCTCTTTACTCCCATTGGCCTTAGTTTGGTGAGATTTGTTGGGGATTAAAGGAGGGATTGAGAGCAAGAGCTTGGAGAGTGCTAGTGAGCTGATTTCCCATCTCTAGAGCACCTAGTTCTTCGCTTGGTTGGTAACTTTCGTATCTGTTACTCTTGGAGCTCCTAGTCGGCTAGGTGTTGCCTTGGAGCATCCATCGGTTTGTGGCTGTCCAAGGAAGTTTGTATTACCCCATGATTGAGTAAGTAACCCTAGCTCGATCTTTATGGTCGCTAGGGGGAGGAAAGTGATCTAGGTGTAAAGGTCCACCCTTTGTGGGTTCCTCAACGGAGACGTAGAGCTCAAGGTGTGAGCTTGAACTATGGTAACAAATCCTTGTGTCTCTTGTGCTTGTTGCTCTTATTGTATGCTTGATATTCCTTTGAGCATATTTCTAGGGTTTGTGGCCGATCTACTCCGTGGTGAGGTTCCTACTAGTTCTAAGTGGTGGAACAGACTTGTATCACTATATTGCATATCATATATTCACAGATCTACTTTTGAGCAAGTTTCAATTCTATTGATTTAGTCATCTCTCACAAAGCCCGGAGTATCCGGACATTTTCCCGGATTCTCCGCAAATCCTGGAGTATCTGGAAAGATATCCGGAGAGTCCGGACTTTGGGTCTAACAACTTTTTAAAGTTTGTGATTTTCGACTATTCACCCCCCTCTAGTCAACATCTAGATTCTTTCACTCCTAGACGGCTAGACGTCGCCCATAAGTTCCCAAGGTGTGGTGAGCTGTGGGACAGTTTGTGAAGGCCTTGCTTCGCCTCCGAAAGGGAAGAAGCTATCTAGTGGATCGGGGAAAGGTTGAGTGCAACCCGGCTTCGGTAGGAGAAGCACCCAACGAAGACTAGGATTCACACAGTGGTGAATCCGAACTTCGGTAAAACAAATTACTGTGTCTCTTGTTTGTTTACCTCGCATTTACTTTGGTCATCATTCCTAGCTTGCTCTTTGTCATATTTGTCGATCTACTCGGTTCTGAGTGTTTGTGAAGTGCAGGTCAATCATCCTTCATCCAAGAAACACTTCTGAGATCTTGCACCAAGTGGACTTTAGTTTCAAGCAAGCAAACAAAGCAAAAGACCAAGAGGGTGGGATACCAGGACAAATCCGATGGCACCAGATTTGCAAAACCGGTGGCACCAGTTTTGGGCAGTAGTGCATTTTCCGCTGCGTAGGCGCGGTCCAGAGACTCCGGACAAAAATCCGAAGTATCCGGATTTCACTGATAAAATTGTTTAAAGTGGTGATTTTCAGGTTGCGTCTATTCACCATCCCTCTAGGCGACATCAAGATCCTTTCACGGTGCGCAACAGCCGGCCGCTCTATCTTTCGTACGGACTTTCTCGGAGCTCGACAGCGTGCGCTACGCCAACCTCGCAAATAGATCACGGGTGTGGCCGTGTGGGTGGGTAGGTCGTCGCCGGGAAAATTTTTGGTGCACCACCTCCATGTCGTCGTGGGAGATAATCACCGGAGCGAACTACCATCACGCTACACGAAGAGCTCCCGATCACCCCTACCTGGCGCGCCAACTGTCAGAGGTTTAGATCTGAGCAGTCCACAGGGGGGTCAACCCCGGTGGTTTATTTGTTCGGTGGAGGGGATCGGGAACTAAGAACGCGATGGTTATGCTAGCGTAGCACACGGAACACGACGAGACACAACGATTTATATTGGTTCAGGCCTCCGAAGAGTAAAACCCTGCATCTAGTTGTCGGTGGAGATTGATTGAGGGTGCGTGGTGAAGATACATTGAGGGGACGCCCTGGCTGCCATATATTGGCCAGCAGACAAGGTCGGTCGCCCAGAGTCCTGGTCGGGAGACCTATCTCTAGTTGATTACAACTGTTCCCCGCAATCTTCGGAAAGACTGTCGGATCCCACAGCCATCTTGTCCTATGCTCCAAGTCTTGTAGTCGTTCCGGATAAGGTCTTCAGGAAGTCGTGTGGGCCACAGATCAGGTTTGTTGGGCCCACTACCAGGTCGGTAGGTCTTCTAGTGGGCCGGACCCACTTGTCGGGGGACGGCCATAAGACCGGTCGGTGGGGACCTAGGTGTACCCATGTCCCACAGTAGCGCTCGAGGATGCAGGCGTGGTGGCTCGCCAGGGGAGGCGGCGAAGGATGGGAGGGAGGAGGAAGAAGGCGGAGCTTCGGCGGGCGGGCGCCGAGGCCGACCTCTGCCGGCACGTGTATCGATGGCATGCACGAAGATCGACGGCCTCCGGGCGCCGAGGCCGAGCTCCGGTGGGCGGGCGGGCGTGGAGCCCCAGCGGCGCGCGGAGGCGAGAGAGAGTGGTGTGAGAGAGGTAACTATACCTAAGGCCCATGTTTAGGGTATCCATACCAAGCCATCCAGCCCAGCAAACACCATCTTAACTCAACCAGGCCTTTGAGATGCAAATTTACTAAACGAAATCTCTGCACCCTTGGAGCCTGGCCCGTATGACTCCGGTCTGGCTCATGGGCCTGGCTGGGCCAGGCGCGTTTAACAAACACACCCTTGGTGTTTGTTATCCTCACATCAACCATGTGCATTGATACGGTAGGTCCACAGATGTATAGGGAAGGGTGAATCACTGGTCGCGGATTCTCGCGACAAGTGACAGGTAGTGTTCGGTGATTTGAAGAGTCTTTGGATCTACTCTGTTGCATCATGTTGCATTTGAATTTGCAGCTAAACAAATCCTTGGCAACACTATAATTCGTGTATATCAAACTTTAAGTTTTGTCTTTCTAGTGCTTTTATTTTTGCTATTTACATAAATAAATGATCTTAGTCAACATAGCAGAATTTTGATTCGGTTTGACTTGGCAACCATAGGTTATATTCAGTGTTTTAAGTTTTGTTCGCACCCAAAATTGGCAGGTCTGGGCGAAACTAGTCAGACTGCCCCACCAACTCGGTTAGACCGCCCTGGTCAAAGTCCTCAAAAGGCAATTTGGACTTCACCGTTGGATAGGCCTCGTCGAGTAGATCAAGAATCGGAATCCAGATGAGAGAGATATGGCTTATGGAAAATCTACATGTCACCAGGGCGGTTAGACCGCGGGGTCTAGGCGGTTAGACCGGGTTTGGGTTGTGTAAACCGAGTTGGAGTTGTATTTTAGCACGAGATTTGTTAGGACTTCGACTCCAGTAGGGGCAAGACCTCCCCTCACTATAAATATAAAGGGTCACGGCCGATTGAGGGTATCCACAATCGAATCTATCAAATTTATCTTTTATTATATTTACCTTTTTGTTCCTCTTTACCCTATTTTTCCAACCTCATGTTCCGTTCCTCTACTACCTCCACGGTATGAGAGAACGTCCTAGCTGGCCTGCCGAGCCTAGGACAACCCAAGGTGCGCCTGCCCGATAGGGTCCCTCCCGGGCGGGTGTTCATTGGTTTCTCGCCGGTGAACCCGACGACCCCGGTCTGACCGCCCCTCCAACACGGTCTGACCGCTCTACGCAAAGGTGCGACAAGGAGCTCCTCCGTGTGCTTATTGGCTTCGGAAAGGCGTCAACAAATTGGCGACTCCGCTGGGGAATGAAGATCTTGCTATCATGGTTGATCTATCAGACCTTAGCATCAAGTTATGCGAGGAATACATAAGAGAGTGTCGCTTGGCGGATAAAAGATTGTTCCTGTCCTGTTTTCGCAAGATGGAGCAAGGTGTCGTTCGGAGCAAGGAGTGGCAACCACCATCCACCATCGACACATTGAAAGAGATGCTATCCTCAGGTAACTTATCTGATGACCTATCCGAATTTGTGAATCATTATCTTAAATCTTTGATTGATAAAGAGGATAGTTCAGATTCAATTCTTGTTAATCTAGAGTCAGCTGTTGAAAAGCTGACTAATAATATTATTAATCTTTGCAAACCTTTGCCAAATTGTGATGTTGTTGGTCAAGAAACAAGTCGGCTGTCTCTAGCCAAAATTATTGACCCAAAATTCCCTACTAAGAGCATAGAAACTGCATCTAGCACTTCAACACTCGGGGGGCAACAAAACAAAGGCGAAGTTGCTGGTTCCACTGAGGCCGGTCTAACCGAGTTGCAACCCGATCTAGCCGTCTCTCCCAGGGTTTTGCAAAGTAAAACAAAACCAAAGATGATTAAACCCAAAATGCTAGAGATTGGTGTTTGGAAAACCGTTGAACCTAAAGACTGTCATAAACATCTAAGAGAAAAGCCGAAGTCTAATGCGGAACTTCCAGCTAAGTCTCAAAAACAAAAGAATGTTAATGATGCTAGTTGGTCTAAAAATTCCAAATGCTCAAAATCTTCTTCTAGAGAGAAGTTCCATAACAAGAATCGATAATGGAGTAACTCCCACAAATCGATGTCGTTTCCTCCATATGGATCATCAATGCCTATGCCATGGGAAGCTTACTTTAATATGCATTATTTCTTTCCTCCATGGTATTATAATTCATATATGTCGTCTGCTCCTAGTTACTTCCATCCTAATTGTATTACTTATAAAGAGCCGATAATTGATGATCTATCACCTATGTGTAATGACCGTTTTGATCAAAAGAATTGGTCAACACAGGAAAATAAGTGAAATGTGGTCAAACAAGTCTATCGTGTCAAAAAAGACGGTAGATTAAATAAAAATTCAGATTTGACACTAGACATAGAAAAACTGTATATTGAAAAATCATCAGCTAGTTCTACTAATCAAATTGTCCCAGAGGATACACATGTTTCCAAAAACATAGCTGAGCATCAATCTAGCTCGCCCGGGGGGCAAGCAGCAGGTTCTGAAGGAACTGGCCTAACCGGTGCCCAACCCGGTCTGACCGGCTTTGCCAAAAATTCTGGTGTTGCTGCAAATGTTATGCCGAAGAGCAAGGTGATGAGGAAGAAGCCACATTTTGTTGAGTTGTTGCATAAATATCAGAGGATAACCGAGCAAAAACAAAGCAATCGGTTCGAAGATAAAATTTGGAATTCTTCATCACCAAAAGCAAAGAAGCATCGAAGGTCATCACATTGGTCTTCATCATTTATTCCATCGATGCATGTGCCATGGAATGCATATCAAGGTATATCTAACTACAATTCATGATTTTCGTATAATTCTTGGTCTTCTTTTTACAATTATCAATATTATACTTGTGATGCACCAAGGAACTACGGTTGGCCGCCATGGCCATATCAAGATTTCAATTATTAAATATGTTGTTCAGAAAGCCGAAATTGCAGTTCCATACATGTTGTATTTACTAGAATTTTATTTCGGTTATCATAGCATTCATAAAGAGTCTAGAATCCATCATATGGACGATATACTGTTCATTATCGTTTTTAGATGATTCTGACCATTGAGAATGTTTTCTGGCACGCAAGCTTTACCAGAAAACAGGAGGGCATATGTTCGCACCCAAAATTGGCAGGTCTGGGCGAACCGGTAAGACCGCCCCACCAACCCGGTTAGACCGCCCTGGTCAAAGTCCTAGAAAGGCAATTTGGACTTCACTGTTGGATAGGCCTCGTCGAGTAGATCAAGAATCGGAGTCCGGATGAGAGAGATATGGCTTATGGAAGATCTACACGTCACCAGGGCGGTTAGACCGCGGGGTCTAGGCGGTTAGACCGGGTTTGGGTTGTGTAAACCGAGTTAGAGTTGTATTTTAGCACGAGATTTGTTAGGACTTCGACTCCAGTAGGGGCAAGACCTCCCTTCCCTATAAATATAAAGGGCCACGACCGATTGAGAGTATCACAATCGAATCTATCAAATTTATCTTTTATCGTATTTACCTTTTCATTCCTCTTTACCCTATTTTTTCAACTCCATGTTTTGTTCCTCTACTACCTCCGCGGCATGAGAGGACGTCCTAGCTGGCCTGCCGAGTCTAGGACAACCTAAGGTGCGCCTGCCCCGACAGGGTCCCTCCCGGGCGGGCGTTCGTTGGTTTCTCACTGGTGAACCCGGCGACTCCGATCTGACCGCCCCTCCAACGCGGTCTGACCGCCCTACGCAGAGGTGCGGCAAGAAACTCCTCCACGTGCTTGTTGGCTCCGGAAAGGCGTCAACAAGTTTTAAATAGCGAGGTATTCCGTAGGAGTTTAGCATGTGTTTGGTTGGGAGACAGGATGGGATGGGATGGTTCTGTCCCTATTTTTTGGATGGGACGGTTCTATTTCGTGTTTGGTTGAAGTGGAATGGAATGGTCCCGTTTAATGTTTGGTACGAAGGATTGAAAATCAGAAATGGATGGAGAAATTGACACCGTTAGTTGTAGGTTTAGTGGGACCCACATGTCATCCTCTATCCCCATCACTCATCCCTCACCCATCGTCATCCACTCATCCCCGAGCTCCCTCCCATCGAGCCCCAGGCGGATCTCGCGCCGGCGCCATGGGCTCCCAGCCGCCCCAGGCCAGCTCTCCCCACCGGTGGAAAGGGATCTCACGCCGGCAGTGGCGGCGGCCAAGGAGCTCGCGGTGGTGTGGGGAGCTCGCGTGCGGCAGAGGGAGCTCGCGGCGGCAAGGGAGCTCGCGGCGGCCAGGGAGCTCGCGGCGGCGGCCCGCTCCTCCCAGGCACTAACGAGATCCTTGCCGTTGCTGACGTCCTCCTTGCCTCCCAGTCGGCCCTCCCCACGGGTCAGAAGCTGCCCCCGACCAGGCCGCCATCCTGCAGCTCCCCGGCCAGAGCCGCCCCCGACCAGGCCGTCGTCTCCCGCGCGTGCTGCCGCCTCGCGCTCCTCCTCGCCCCGCCGGGAGCTCGCGCGCGCGCGTGATGGACGAGACGCCGTCCATCAAGGACGAACTCGTCCGCCACTTTTGGTGGGATGGGGGCGTCCCGCATCTGGAGGGTATATTCCCTCCTGGGGACGTCCCCGTCCCGCTGCCTTCCAAACCAAGCACTAGGACGAAGTGGGATCGTCCCGTTCTGTCTTACTTCGTCCCTCAAACCAAACACATACTTAGTGGCAAAACTCTAAACAAACAGTGTTATCCTATCTCAAATAGGCACAACGAAAGCTATGACGAGATTTAAAACCATGGTTGTAATGAATTGTAAGTGTCATCGCAAAATGTTATGTATAATAAGTAAAGAAATTCTTATTCTGTTATACCATGAGTATAGTTTTAATTATTTTTTTGGAACCGCATCATGGGTATTTTCTCGTTCTGAAAATAGAAATAGAGTTACATTTCAGTCGGTACCAGTATATTTCTGGATTGATGTATCCAAATCACGATGAATGTTAAAATAATATTGTTTCATGAACGAGTTGTGACCAGGATGAGTCCCATCTGCGTGTGAGTGTAGCCGGATGATAGGGGGTAAAATACTCTGGCTGCCCCTCCCCTTCAACATCCCCTTCAACAACCCGCAAACCCCCAAGTCCAGGGTCCTCTCGAGTCTCGCGACCGCCCACAACACGCGATTCCCCAAGCCGAAGCAGCAGCAGCAGTCCGCCGCCCGAGCCGCCGCCGATGGCGTCCCCGTCGCCGGCTTCGGCGCGGCCGCAGCGCTCGCCCGATGAGGTAGAGGACATCATCCTCCGCAAGATCCTGCTCGTCGCCCTCACGCCCCCGGCTAACCCCAGCCCCGCCGTCGCCTACCTCGAGCTCACCGCTGCCGAGCTCCTCTCCGAGTCGCGCCCGCTCCTCGCCCTGCGCGACGCCGCCGAGCGCCTCCTCATCGACCGCCTCTCGCTCCCGGACCCGCCCGCCCCGTCCCCGCCCCCCTTCAACTTCCTCGCCGCCGCCTTCGGCCGCGCCGCTGACGAGGCCCGCAAGATCTCCACCATCCGCGACGCCGGGCTCCGGGCGAGGCTCGCGGCCTCCATCGCGCACATCCGGGGCCTCATCCTCTCCTACGCGCGCATCGTCGCCGGGAACCCAGACACCTTCCCCACGCCGCCCGGCGCGCCCCACCCCGCCGCCGAGCTCCTCGTCTTCCTACTCGCCGAGGCCGCCGACCCGCTTGACCCCACCCCGGCGCCTGGCGCTCCGCCGCCCCCGGGCTTCATCGACGAGTTCTTCGGCGGTGCGGACTATGACTCCATCGAGCCGGCCATGGGGGAGCTGTACGAGCGCCTCAGGCAGAGCGTTGAGAAGGTCTCTACACTAGGCGATTTCCAGCGCCCGCTGCGGGTGCTTAGGCGCCTCGTGGGGATCCCCAATTGCGCCAAGGCTCTGGTGAATCATCCCAAGTGGATACCCAAAAATCAGATAATGCTCATCGGGGAAGGAAGGGTTATGGAGCTCTCCAGCGTGCTTGGGGCCTTCTTGCACGTTAGTGCCATCCGTGACCGAGAGTTTGCCAGCAAACCTGACGTTGGGTGAGTGCTCTTGCCCTCTCCCTTGATTGATCATTTTGTGTTTATTCAGATGTGTAATGCTTGCATTTTGGATACTACACCTAGGTTTGTGTTTTGCTGACTATGACTAGAACTCAACTGCTGAGATGCTCTTGTTGGTACCAAAGTTCAAATTTTTTTACTTGAGTTCTGAATTTTTGAAGTATGCTCTGGCTTCCAAACAACCCTTGTATAGTTCTATGCTTCAGTTAAGCTGTAACCTGCCACAGCACTATTGATAGACGCAAACTAGCTTGAGCATTTGGAGAACTTCTAAGAGAATTGGCCAAGAATGTTAGCTTTGTTTCTGCTACTTTTTGTTGGCCAAGTTAGAATTTGTATTATTGAGCTACTGATGTGGAAGCTCAGATTGGCATATTGTAGTTGATAATCTTTTGACATCCTTGATTCTGGCTTAAGACGTAGGGCCGCTAATTTTCAATTGGGAAATATCATATGAAGTGTGCTTTCAATTAAGGATTTATGTGTCTAAGGAATATTTCTTTATCTGCCATGACTATGTGGGTTCATTGGAGGGCATGGCAAACATTGGCTTTTAGATAAGGAATTTCCCAATCAATCAACCTTCATCACTGAAAGATTAAGGCTACCAATGGAAGTATTTATGTTCTCTTTGGATTCATTAACAAAATTTGTCCTTTGCTCATGGGCTTGTGTGGGTCCTTTTTTGCTGCAAAGGCATTTCTTGTGCAACATATATTTCATTGTTTCCCTTTATGTTTGGTCCCAAGTAGGTATGCACTAAGTTGGATCTTCATAATCTAAAATTTAATTTACCATGTCAAGGTTTTCTATCTACTACTACTTCAAGATGAGCTGTTTTTGATGCAAACCCACTAGGCTACTCCTTAGTTTTTGTGCAGCTAATATATTGCCTAATGTTTTTCTTTTCTTTTCTTTTATACTTTTGGTCAGGCAACAGTGTTTCTCGGAGGCATCTTCACGGCGGCCAGCTGATTTGTTGTCATCTTTCACAACAATCAAGAGTGTTATGAATGGCTTGTATGATGGCCTTAAGGATGTTCTTCTAATCCTCCTAAAAAATTTGGATACTCGAGAAAAGGTTCTTGATTATATAGCAGAAGTGATAAATAAAAATGCATCCAGATCTGGCATGCAGGTAATCAACTAAAGTTGTTCCTCTATAATAATTTTTGTTATGCTGTGCCATATTTCATTTAAATCAGAGGCTGTAAAGCATTCAACACTAAAGGTTTGCATGATCAGATTTGGTTCACTGTAGTGTATTAAAGGGTTTATCACCAAGGACCAGTTTGTGTAAGATGATTTGCTGCAGATCCTTCTCCTTCTCTCCTCTCCCTGAATTCCTGGGCAGGCCTCATGTATTTGAGTCATGGCTCATGTATATGTACTAGGCAAATAGTGCCAAGTACTGGCAGTAGTACTAGGAGTATGCAGGAGCAGTGCCAAGTAGTGACTTACACTCCTTTAGGTGTATGTACAGTGTGGTATTTATGTACCTTAGGGAGTAGGTAGTTGGTAGATCATTGTCTATGGCCTTGCTTGGTTCCAGGTGTTACTTTTTTAACACCTCCTTTGACCGTTAATTAAGGGTATTAAATAAAGTCAATTTACAAAACTAACTCCACAACCCCCCGGTTAAATCGCGAGACGGATCTAATGAGGCCTTTGATCGCATGATTAGAGAATAAGTACTGTAGCATTACTGTAGTAAATCATGGATTAATTAGGCTCATTAGATTCGTCGCGTAAAGTTGCACTCATCTGTGAAAAGGTTCTGTAAATAGACTTCATTTGGTACTCCATGCATGCAAGATTCCCAAGTGTTAGAAAACTAACACCTGGAACCAAGCAAGGCGTATATGTATCTCAGCTCTAGGCAATGCAAAGGCAGTTCATTTGCCACATTTCAGAGCAGCTGCAGCAACTGAAGCTTGTTGCAGCATGTGTGTGTGCTTGTGTGCTCACCTCTTCTTCTTCCTTAGCCAATTCTAGGTGTTCTAGGTGCTTACCTTGTGATTGCAGGGGGTGTTGGTGCCAACAGTTTGTGGTTGATGTACCAGGTGTGTTGCAAAATGAGATCTATCTAGGAAAATTTTAACTGATCCTTGTACGATTTTACTGTTATAGCTCCATAAAAGATGCTTTCAATTTTCTGCTAAGTACAAACTAGAAATAAACAATAAAGAATTGCTCTGTGTGATAAAGTGCTTTATATGAGTCTCCTTAATGCAAAACAGAGCAGGGGGTGTGGTATAGACTTCACCTTATTGATTCTGTGTATAGCATTGTTTCACCTAACATGGGGAAATAATACCTTTATATGTTTTGCATCTTCAAAAAATTTCAATACTTACAAATCATGTAAGGCGCAGCAAACATAAAGCACAATGCCTTTGTTGTAGTGATCAACCATACCTATCATTGTAAAATGCTATATAAATTATTTCTGTGCCATGCAACAGGTAGACCCTTTAAAATGTGCGAGTTCAGGTATGTTTGTGAATCTTAGTGCTGTGATGCTCCGTCTATGTGAGCCTTTTTTGGATAACATGGAGTCAAAGAAAGACAAGATTGATGTCAAATACCTCTTCTGCAACAATAGAATTGATTTCAAGTGAGTTTCTTCAGAACAATGTGACTTTTGATGTGCTGAGTATATTGCATATTCTGCAGTATTTTACTAACTTATACGTTGCATTGTTATTGTAGAGATTTGACAGCTATAAATGCTTCGTCAGATGAAGTCTCATCTTTGATTGAGAGCATAAACAGTGAGTGTGATCAAAATAATTCCAGTGGAGGGGCTCGCTTTGTGGAATCACAGGAAGCCACAAGCTCTGGCAAAGATAGTGCAGCTTTAGTTAGGTGCTCAAAGAAAGAGAACTTCTCATTTATTTGTGAATGTTTCTTCATGACTGCAAGGGTACTTAATCTGGGGTTGATGAAAGCTATATCGGACTTTAAACATATTTCTCAGGTTTGGAGATATCTTCATTTCACATCTGTTTCTTCTTACTCAATTTACATCTGTTCTTTTGTTATCTTCAATTTTAAGTAACATTTTTTTAAAAGATAATTTTAAATAACATTCTAGATGCTGTCTGTTTAAAGATATAGGGCACATATTTTTGATATTCCAGTGCGTGTGTGTGTATTCTTGGGTAGAGGGTGTACAACAATATGTAACACATCCCCAGTTCTGTTAGGGCCGGTGAACACATTTATATTGCAAATTACATGTATTCAACTCTCTACTGAACACATACCATGTATGTTACAAATCCAGCAACTCGCAAGGTTTGAAGATGACTTGGAATCAAATAGAGCAATGCGAGATCAAGGAGGAGGCTCACCGCAGCTGGAGCAAGATATAAATCGCTTGGAGAAGATCGTCGAGATTCTGACACAGGACAAATTCTGTTATGAAGCTCAGATACTACGTGTATGATCACAATCCTAGATCTGTTTTCTCTGCCTATTAATGTGAATCTTCTTTGATAGAAAATTCGGAGTATATGACTTATTTCTAGTGCTTTTTTTGTTGTACCATAGAGATGATGAGCACTTAAGGGTTTGTTCAACTGTGCAATATGCACCCCTTTACACTTTTGAGTTACTATTTACGAGTATCTCTTGATCAAGCTCAGTATCATTACAAGAAATATTATTCTGTTCTTTAGGCCCAAAATGGAATTTAATCTGTCCTCTTATCTCTTTATATACTAGGTGATACCCCGCGCGTTGCTGCAGGATCTTTTGGTGAAATTTGAAAATAAAAATACTAAAGTAAAATTTGGAAGCAGACACAATAAGATGATTTCTTCGTATTCATACATGTTGAGAGAAATAGAAATCAATATTTTGTAGTGGGGTGTTCGTATATACTTTAATATAGATATACAGATTATTTAGATTGGAGGGTGCAAACAATTAAGATGATGTGGCTGCACAGAAGTATATAGTTTAATATAGGTATAGAATTAGCAATCAATGCATCATGGTGGGGTGCTTAGTGGCGGATGACGTGGCGCGCTGCGAGAATCAGCAATCCATGCATCTTGGTGGGGTGCTTAGTGGAGGATGACGTGGCGTGTTGGTGGAGGATGACGTAACGCGCTGCGAGAATTAGCAATCAATGCATCTTGTTGGGGTGCTTAGTGGAGGATGACGTGGCGCGTTGGTGGAGGATGACGTGGCACGTTGAGGATTGAGAGAATTCCTTAGTGGGGAGCGTTAATATAGTTTTGTATGATCACAAGTATTGGCATACATACATTTACTTGGTTTTGTTACTTGTTTATCATATTTGTCTTTTTCTTTGTGGTGCTTAATGTTTTTTATCGAAGAGGAGGGTTACTCGTGAATGTGTCAATACGCCCCTTGTGGAAAGTTCTTAAGATATATATTTTCTCAGAAGTCTTGTGGATCTTCTTGGGGTGTCACAGTTTACTGTTATGAAATGACTTTAAGCTTTGATTTCTCACTGTGCAATTTACTAATGGTTTATCTTTTATCAGGATGGTGCATTCCTTCAGCGTGCATTATCTTTCTATAGATTGATGATACTGTGGTCCGTAGGCCTAGTTGGCGGATTCAAGATGCCTTTGCCATCACAATGCCCCAAGGAATTTTCTTGCATTCCAGAGCATTTTCTTGATGATGCAATGGATTTACTTGTTCTGACCTCTAGAATTCCAAAAGCGTTGGAAAGCTTTGTATTGGTGTGTATCCTCCTTGTCCATTGTGCAATGCCTTAATCTTTGGCTGATTTTGTGATTGCCTGACCTTATTTATATTGCTGCTTATGATATTTCTTGCAATGTTCATGTTTTTTCGACAGGATGACTTTCTCAGTTTCATCATTATGTTTATGGGAAGCACATCTTATATTAAGAATCCTTACCTAAGAGCAAAGATGGTTGAAGTTTTGAATTGCTGGATGCCGCAAAGAAGGTTCATAATTTTTGCACACTTAATTATAAATTTATAACCTTTTATAACCTATGATTTATGACCGTAAGGTTGCACTGAGTTCCTGCAATGTGATTCGTGCAGTGGTTTGAGTTCTACAGCCTCCCTATTTGAGGGGCACCAACTATGTCTTGATTACCTTGTCAGAAATCTTCTAAAGCTTTATGTAGATATTGAATTCACTGGCTCCCATACGCAAGTGAGTGGCATGATTACTTTGACAGTTTCCATTGATTAATCTATGCTAATCTTTTCAAATTTTGTCAGACTCATGTGATTACATTGTTTTCTATTTTTGCAGTTTTTTGACAAGTTTAACATTCGACATAATATTGCTGAGCTTTTGGAGTACTTATGGGATGTTCCCAGTCACCGAAATGCATGGAGACAAGTGAGTGATTTCTCCTACACAATTTATACTGCAATCAGTTTGTACTGAAACATTGCCCATCTTTTTGTGACAGATAGCTAAAGAGGAGGAGAAGGGTGTATACTTAAATTTTCTAAACTTCCTTATCAATGATAGCATCTATCTTCTTGATGAGAGCTTGAACAAAATTCTCGAACTGAAAGAAATAGAGGCTGAAATGGCTAACACCGTTGAGTGGGAGCGCAGGCCTGCTCAAGAAAGAGAGGAGCGGCTGCGCATTTTTCATCAGTGGGAGAATGTCAGTCTTATTTACTAGCATTTACAATTCATGTGTCTACTTGAACCTTTTTTAATTGACCTTTTGACCTACCATGTATTTTTCACTTTTCAGATTGTTCGATTTGACATGAAACTGGCGAATGAGGATGTTGGGATGCTTGCGTTTACTTCGGAACAAATTCCAGCACCTTTCCTTCTCCCTGAAATGGTAATAAGAATATATTTGCTTCCATAAGTATGTTATGATGCCCTGTTTTATTTTTGAACTTCGTTATAACATTGCTTAAACTTTGGATTTTTTGTACTAATTACTATCATTTATCACCAACACAAAATGTTACTTGTAATGTCCAAATGGAGTCATGTTAGACTATCTATTTATGTTGTATAGTTTGATAACCCTTTATTGTTATTTAGGTCGAAAGGGTTGCGAGCATGCTTAATTACTTCCTCTTGCAACTAGCTGGTCCTCAGAGGAAATCTTTGACTGTAAAGGATCCAGAGAAGTATGAGTTCAAGCCGAAGCAGCTATTGAAACAGGTCCCATATGAAACTATATATCTCTCTTCTTGAGGCACTTCTTTTTCATCTGTTGTTGGCTTGTTGGACAGTTCCTTTTTATCTTACTGTCTTTCTATTGTAGATTGCCACCATCTATGTCCATATCTCAAGGGGGGATAAGGAAGCTGTCTTCCCAGCTGCAATCTCGAAAGATGGTAGAGCGTACAATGACCAGGTATTTTTTTTTAATCCAGTTAGAGTGATGTTTCGAAAAATCCAGTTAGAGTTTGCTCCTGTGCTTGTAGTCTTGACATTTGTCCTATCTCTTGCAGTTGTTTGCTAGCACAGCTAATATTCTGTGGAGGATTGGTGGTGATCCCCAAATTATAAATGAGTTTATGCAACTTGCTGTTAAGGCAAAAGCTGCTGCTTCTGAAGCTATGGATGCTGAGGCCATCCTTGGGGACATACCAGATGAATTTCTTGATCCAATTCAGGTATTAAGGTTTATGTTGTGTTAGAAGGTTCTTTAACTTAATACTAATTGCTGATGAACTCCTGACATAGTGAAATAGAATGCTAGTTACCCACAACTAAATTTATTCTCACTCTTAACCACATTATTTTTGTCTGGGCCATTCTAAATTTGCTGAAGTTCGTCATGATGTTTGTTGTCCATAAGATCTTGTATGCAATTGCATCATCAGAGCTCCATCTGAAACATCAGAAATTTGCTACTTCTTCTAAACACATGCAATTACGTCATGCAGTATACTCTGATGAAAGATCCTGTGATACTGCCATCATCAAAGGTCACAATAGATCGGCCCGTTATCATCAGGCATCTGCTGAGTGATTCTGTAAGTACTGGTTTCCTGAAATCATGGATCTCCCACAACTGTTGATGCAAGGCGTCTGACATGCATACTATTTTTATGCAGACGGATCCATTTAACCGATCCCACCTCACTCAAGACATGCTGATACCAAATACAGAGCTTAAGTTGCAAATCGAAGAGTTTGTCCGGTCCCAGCAGTCGAGAAAACGAACAGCTGCTGAATCGGAGATTGGCGAAGCGGATGGTGCTGCTGATATGGTTGAATGAAGTTTGCCAGGAGCAGGGGATGGACATTTTTGGGGGGGGGGGGGGGGGGGGATTAATTTACATGATATTTTATCGGTCCACATCTAGTTGATTTGTCAACTTTTGCCCCCATTGTGTCGATTCTTTGTAAATGTTGTAAGTGCACACTTCAAGTCCAAGTTGATCCATACAGATCTAATTATATAGCGAGCCTGCTCTCCAAAATTGTACACTAGCCCAGATGGTATGAGCATGGCCTTCAACAACACTGCTAGAACAGATCGACGCCCATTTTTCGCATGATTGACCTGCCCGGTATACCTCATTACCACCTGTTATCGTTGGGTTACGCCCAATAGATGGCATTTCTAGTAACATTTAATCACATGAGCAAGTGACGTCCTGTCAGCTCGTGGGGTCTCCACATTCCAGCTCTGGCAGCGCACGACCAAGGTGGGGTGACAGTTTGAGCAAGAGCAAGACAAACCAGCAGTAGCGAACGCTACGCTCAGCTCAGCTGCCGCCAGAGAGATGGTTCATTTTGCTTACATTATCAAGTGCACCGAGATCTAATCGAAAGGAGAGAAAAACAAGTGCGCTGAGTCCAGCATCATGCCAGATCCATGGAACTACCCTGCCGTCACCAGCAGCTTCCATCAAACAATCACCTCTAAATTTGAATCAAAGCTATCTTCAACAATTTCTTTTTTTTAAATACACTTAGTGATGAAAATGGTATTTGTTGAGAAGGACAAGGGGCACATTTGATAATCACCTTCAATTTTCTTACTGTCACAAGATGATTGTAGGGATATACAACGAGAATAATAGGGAAAACATTTAATACATAACTGTTTTACATATTGTAACAATTTAGCACACAAATGTAAGAACAACAACCATAGCATCAGACCTTAACAACATATGGAAGGCTTGAACAACCGTGAAATTAAATAGCATTTAATAAGGTTTGACACTTGAACCAAATAACAAACTTAACCATTGTTTCTTCAGATGCCACCAGCTAAAAGAGAATTGGTTCATCAAGCAACATGTGGATCCATTTCTTTAGTATCTTTGAATCAGTGTATCCATCAATGTCCTCGTACATTGTCTCCATCATTCGTGCAAGGTTAATCACACGAATAAGGAGTGTAGGTGGTATAGAGGTCGAGGAGAGGTATTCATGATTCATACTCTTCCATGCATTCTCAACTTCATTCCATAGCACCTCACTTGCCTCTTCCTTAGTTGTCTTATGCTCTTCCATGTAGCAAGTTACAGCAGTAGCGACATTGTTTCTTTCTGTTTCAAACTACAATCAGTGTACGTGTTAGTATCTTTGGGAAAGGGGAAATCCTGATTCTAGGTTTATTCTTTCACAATTGAACATTCTTCAAACAATATTCAAGTGAAACATTTCAGAGTGGACACATGCAGTTGTAAGATAAAGATTAAATGTAATGTATACTATTTTACAATAGAAACAGTTGAATATATTCCTATATAGTGCAGGGGAAAATATTAATCAGTTAAAGGTACAAAATTACCGCGTGGGCAACAATGTCATCCATCAGCCGAGATACAATACATGAATCCTTGACAATTTGAGGAAAATTTGACATCCACTTTAAAGTTTCTTCTGTAATATTCTCTTCAAAGACAACAAAAGCAGTGCAATTTATCCCCCAGTAGAAGCATGTAATGAGTGTGACATTTAGATGCTCCTCTAAAGAAGGAACATATTTGTTATCTCTCCAACCAATTTCAATAACATAACCGTTGCAGACTTCATTGATCTATTAAAAACAGATTAAATCATGGTAAGAAAAATGTAATGAAATTTCCTTTTAAAAGTTGTATCAAGGGAAGTAAACACTTCCTTTCTAAACTTTTGTTAGTCAATGTTCTCTCTGAGATAATTTATTTATTTGCCAGATGATGAATATGGCATGACTAATCTGTTATGAGAAAGTAGTGGGCTTACTTTAATTTACATTTTTCACATCTATTTTTGGATTTTATAAAATTTGAGCCATATATCATGCAATCAATTGTACTTGGTTATGCATTGCAGGATTTTTAGAAGTGTAATATTCTGCAAAAGTGCCTCACATTGCTATGTCATTTATCTGATCATTGCTTAGACAAGGAACTAGCAAAGGTATATGGTAGAAAAAATTAACTGAGTACAGTTGGTAATTATTTCAGTTAATATTATAGTTCTTAACTTCCTCGAGCACACAAAAAAGCACATGTAAATTTAGTCGAACACCAAATTAAACAAATGCATGCAAGGAAAATAAAATTTATGGAAAAAACAAATTGGCTAAGGGTGAGTTGAGACGCTACAATATCTCTGATGGTATCAACATTCCTCCTTGCCACGTCTTCTGGAAGTGCGTTCTCGATTTCAATCATTGTACTGAACATAAAATGGGCATAGTCCCTGTAGCATTCCCCGAGTTGCTCTACATCCTTCATATTCCACCTACACTTATTCAAATAATTAAATCATGATACTGTTATGCTTCATGGATTACACAAAATTTATTCATTATATTATTTTCGCATAAACACACTATATACGATTCTTTTCAGAACAGTAAGCCATTTTGGGCATTTGACATCGTTCATCCTGGTAGGAGCTGGTGAAGCCAAATAAACTGGCTTCACCGGCTCCTAGTTCATGCTAGGAGCCAGTTTTCAGAACATCTCACTACTACTGCTAGGTGAAGCTGAAGCCCATTCAAGCCATGCTGAGCTAGCCCTAAATTATCTCCATAAGTACTTCCAAACATTGGCAATAAGAACTCAGTCATCTCAGACGTTAATCTACTTTGGGTATTGGAAGAAGTAAAAATAACAAACCTTTGCATCACATTAGCAAATGGTTGTAATTCTTCCCATATTCCATAGTTGTCAAAAGTATCATCATACGGCGTAATTGTTGCTATAAATTTTGCTAGCAACTTTCTAGCCTTGGCATATTGTGGCTCATAGTACACCCCCAATGCCCAAAAATATGCTTCTGTGGGCCTATGCCTTGCATAGAATAATTTGCGCGGTGACTCCAACCTGTGGTACCACCTTCATGACAAGTAACTTTTTTTCATTATTTCTTGTCGTAATTCAACTTAGCAAATCAGATATGTGCAACTACATACTGAAGAAAAAAAATCATTTAATATCCTATTCAATGTTAAAACATAAAGTATCTTTCAGCTCTTAAATGTGCTAGATAATTTTAAACTAAGTTCATTCCAAGGACATCTACTTCATGGTGCACTTACTCGCATATTTCTCTTACTTCTTCTCGGTGGATACGCTGGAGCAAATAAAAATCTATTTTTGCAAGCTCAAGTACCAATTCATTGCACTCCTCTTGGTCTTCTTCATACAGAGGGATATATAGCCGAGCCTCCAATCTCTTCATTCGGCGGAAAGATGGTGTCTGAAGTCTGAAGAGCATGTCGTACTTTTTTTGCGAGTGGCCTTTCGAGATGGTCAACCACTGATGTTAGAATACTTGTAGTTTGCTTTTGAGCTTTTATGGGAAATTGTTCCTTTGGAGTGCCAAGATGAGCTGCCTCATAAAGTGCAAGCAATGCCTGAACATCAGAACGCAAGGTATCCTTTAGGTTTCCTTGGTTGTCTGTAAAGCTTCGGAATACATCTGAAAACATTGATTTGTTTCATAATCAGTTCTGGATGTTTATCACATATGTGTGTCAAACTAATCATTTGGTTAGATATGAAACATAGCAGAAGATATTATCATTTTTTTTGAAAGAAAAATGTAGAGGAGTACCCACAACGTAAATGGTGTCACACCTAGGATTTGAACTCTGGGTGGGAGTCCTCAGTCAGTGGTCTTTACCACTCCAACTGTGAGCCCCTTGACAAGATATGATCGTTTAATACACACTGAGATATCAAATGTTAGTCAAAGGCATTCTAGACAGCTCGTAAAAATGTTAAACTACTCTCACAAAGTCATTCCGTTAGCAAGTTTAATACTTCCGCAAACTGACTTTAATTGAGTACATTAATTATCATCACTTCTCTGATGGACACTGGGAAATATAAAGGCCCCTTTGGTAGGGTTTCAGCTTCTCATGCGGCTCCAACTAAAGCGCTTTACTAAACAGTTTGCTAAAAAAACGGCTCCACCCTTGAAGCACTAGAGGAGTCGAGCCGTTTTACATGAAGAAACCGGAGCTAAAAAAAATGACTCCTACAGCTCCTTCCCTTTTAGAAGGAGCTGGAGCCCTACCAAAGGGGGTTATATCATTTGTGATGGAGTCTAATGTAATTCTTGACCGATATACTGCACAATAAGTCTTGGAGAATCGCTTAGAAACACAGGGGGACAAGGTGTGTTACCACAGGATATGTAGTGCCGCTCTTGCCTTAACAACCTGAATTGTAGGGAGATCTCGTGGAAGCTTTCCTCGTTAAACTCCACTGAGCTTAACAACCTGAATTGTAGGGAGATCTCGGGATCTTCTTGGAAGTGGTAAGAGATCCCGAGACGCTGAAGTGCGTCGATCAGCTTCATTTCGTATAGCAGATCATGCGTGCTGACTAGCATCTTCCTTGCTTCGTCAATAAGTACATCACGCCTTCCGGTCATCCACTCCAGTGATTTCTGTATTGATTAATTCGGAATCAAGAGAGAGTGAGATCATCAGTGTAGAAATATAGTTTAGTTTAACAATACATCAATCTTAAAAAGGTTATGGTCAAATACCAATCAATCGAATCCACATCTTTGGTTTAGAAAAATCGAACCCGCATCTTCTGTTGCTAAGTTCGTCTTGCACTCTTGCTAGATATGCCATCATGCCGTGTTATATAGCGGTCCAAGTTTGTAATCCTATTAATTAAAGATCAGTTATTATGACGAGTTGTAGTGCTTTGACATACTAATCTTTTATTGCTGGGGTTATATTATGACGTTTTCTTCGGTACACAATACGTTCCAACGGTCGTACGGTCGTATTGTCGGTTTTTTCGGTTTTTTCTCTAAGGGTAAAATGGTAATTTGGTTGATATATGTTTTAGAAAAAAAATTTCCCGCTACCCACCCGGTCCACCCGTACACACCTCCTCCCTCCGTTTTTATATATTACAAAAATAGTATTTTACATTTTCGATAATACCCTTTAACTACTAGTACGACATTTGAATACTACCGTACGACAGCTAAAAAACCGGTCGTATAGAATTAATCTCAACCGTCCGATCCTTACATATAGATCTTTTTCTGTTACATACGAGTCCTTTTCCAACTGGTCGTACAGGTCGTATTGTGTACCGAAGAAAACCTCATTATTATTTCCCGAACTGAATCTGTTACATCAGTATTATTGTCCCTCACAAGTCTCACCTATATATGGAGCTCCGCTGAATTTATCGATCCCCTTAGAAACCCGCATGATTTGTGTATACTCTCATGCGTCATTGTCGCTAGAGCAGTTAGTGTTGAAATCAGTCTTCAGTGTGGTTAGTTGCAGCCCTATTCCACCCGAGATAAGAGAGAATTTTTTAGCCATTTACGTTCACCCAGGCTCTATTTTTTTAGAGACGACAGGCTGCGTGCGCAGGTGGAGCAGCGGTGGCATGCTACGGATCGAAGCCGTTGTCGCTGGTGGGCGGTGGCGACTGGCGAATCAAGATCGCGGAAGTTGTCGCCAGCAGTAACAGCGAATCGAAATCGCGGTCGTCTCATCGTCGGCATCAATGTTGTGTTCAAGATAACCCCTGATAGATGTTTAGATATGCAAATCCAGATACAGATCAACGAATTCTTAGCTTAATTCCATGGGTCCCCGGATGTATCTCGTTGGCAACACCGAAGTACTCTGTCCGTATCAAAATGTCGTTTTAGTTTGTACTTTGTAGAAGATATGCATCTATAGACATACACTACATCATATATCTAAGTGTGTGTATTAAAAATTATACATCTAGAAAAATCGAGACAACCTAAATTTAGGACGAAAAGAATAAGATGAATGATGCTGTTCTAGTGGCTGCTGGTGCTGTGCTCCACAGCCAGCAGGATTTTGATCCCGATAGACGACGGAGGCGCATGAGCACCCCCAGCGGGTGTGAATTGTGAAACCGTGAAACATTCTTTTACTCCACAGCAAACTGCAAACACATGACGACTAGTGTGAGATGTGTGTGTGCGCCGCGCTAATGCACGCGGTATCTCGGAGTCACTGTGTTTTACGAAGAAAGAAAATAAAAGAACAACCGTATCCAGGAGTCTGTACTAAATGTCTCTAGAAATATATATATAAGTCGACATATACACCACCTCATGAGGGTGGGGGAGCGTAGGGTTCATGATGAAGTAATCTCCCCAGACGCTGGGCCGGTAGTCCACCGTGTGCCGTTCCTCATCAACCACCCTGAGGCTGACCGCAGCAGTAGCCTTTAAAATTGAGCCTCCAAATGAGTATTTGGAGGATCCTTTAAACAATTTGGGCCTCTAAATTATTTTTTGCTGTAGCAGTGGCCTCTATTTCCTCCTCCATCCCTTCCCCATCTCCTCTCCCCTCCCCTGTTTCCTCCGTCTCGCGACGTCAGGGACACGCGACGGCCCGCCGGCGACGCCGCCGCCCACGCCACGCGACCCGTCGGCGCCGACGGCAGCAGCGCCGCCCCTTCCCCTTCCCTCACGCCGACGACCGGACCCTCGCCCTCCTCCCACGCTCCCCGCTGGCGACGGCGCCGCACAGCCGCGCCCGTTCCCCAGGCGGACGCCACCGCACGCCCGCGCTCCCCGCTGGCGACAGCGCCGCGCGACGGCCCTGTGCAAGGCGGGTCGGCGGCGGATCGCATCAGCGGCCTTCTGCACAGCATCCTGCTCCGCCTCCCCGGCACGGCCGAGGCGGCCTGTTCCCCACGCTGACGCCGCCGCACGGTTGCGCCGTGCAAGCTCCGCCTGCGCCCCCCGCTGGCGACGGCGCCGCACGGCTACGCTGTTGAAGCTCCGCCCGTAGCAACTCCTGCTCTACCTTGGCTCCCTGGACGGCGCTAGCTGATTGCCCAAGGTGATAGTTTATGAAACATCAAATCCATCTGTGTTCTTTGGTCATTTACTTCTCTGATCTGCTGTATCCATTTGGCAAGAGGAATGCTAGAGATTTATATGCTATGTGCCACTCCTTTGTTTGAATTGCCATCTGTGTTGTGTGATAGGCAGTTAGGCACTTCAGGCGATGAAATCCCAAGTAGCTTTGGTTCTGAATAATAATTTTACTCTATTGCTATGCTAATTTCTTTTTTGTTGTCATGTTACTGAAACCAGATTGTCCCAAAAAAAAATGCTAATCGTGATAGCTATATTCGTGTTAATTTTGCAACCATGTGATGTCTGTGTTTCTTGCACTTCAAAAGTATTGTGTGCTCTGTTTTGGGAAGCTTCTTCAGACATATGATACATCACCACTGCTCATGGAGCGTCAGCTAAGTTTTTTGTTAACCAGAGATGGTTGCTGCAGGAAGCCTGAGTGACAAAATGTCCTCAGATGTTGAATGAATGTGCTTTAGGATGATTGTTGTTCAGTTTTCAATTTTCTGTCAGGATGGTTTGCACAAGGCCAATGAATGTGCTAGTTTGGAACCAGAGAAATCTCATTTCTGAGAAATATGGCCTGATTGATTTTTTTTCTGATCAGAATTAGTGTGACTTGCAGGTGCTATACAAGTCAGATTTTCTGTATCTCCCCAGCATCCATACTACTCGCTACCATGATCATAAATGGATTGTCAGTGCTGGTTGGCACTTGGCAACAGTATTTACTGGGAATGCTTCTCCATCTCATCTCAAACCTTCTTCCGATCTCAGTTTCAGTATTGAACTGAGAGTATTTGTTACCACTTAGAATGCAGCATCAGGCAAAAATTTGGCAGCATCTACCCACAATTTGGCAGCACCTACCCACAATTTGAGCAAAAATTTGGCAGCATCAACCCACAACCATACAGTCACTTGTTCACAGAAATAAGGTCCATACAGTCATCAGGCAACACAAGCATCAGAATGACAACATCATAGGCTTAACAATAATTTAAGCATCAGAGTGTCCATCTCATAAGCCCAGAAACAATTCACTTTATATCATAATTTAAACTGAATAGTTCAACAGGCTTCCAACTCTAATTACATAAATAATTTAGCTCAGTACAACTCAAGCATTACAACTCCCAGGTTTCCAACTCAAGCATTACAATAATTTAGTTCCAGGTATTCTGCAGTGGCTTTGGTTTATCATCTACAGAACGTGGACATGCTCCACAGGTTCTATGGACGCCCGGCACCAGATGCTCCTCCCTGGATGCAGACAGATATATAGTAAGACAACAAGTGCATATCACCAGAATCTGCTGCTGGTAGTATCTATTTTTGGCACAGATCAGATCAAATCAAGCTAATTGCTGGTAGTATATATTTTTGGCACAGATCATATACTTTTATATAATGGGATTGGACATCCATCAGCACCAAATCCTACCAATCATTGCATGTTCAAAGCTTACCAAGGCACAGTACTGAGCCAACTAGCTAGGATTAGCTAGTGTTGGTGGCAGCATCACAACTGATCTCCAGCCAAGACTTGCAAAGGACATTGTCTTCGTATGATGTGAAGTTGGTCTGCTTGGTCCTTGTTGCTAACACCTTGCGACGCCCTAGGGGTGGGGCAGCAGAGGCACTCATGGAAGATTCAGAGCCACCTCCAACGCCTTGTGCTGCATCAACAAGACTCTCTCCGACAAAACCCGCTGATGCATCACTGTGGGTACCGAAGAAAGCTTCCATCGTACATTGTTGCAAAGAAAAAAAATGCAGTCAGATACATAGTAAGACAACATGTGCATAGAGATATAGGAAAGAAAACACAAAAAAAGTTGAGCTATAATTTACCAGATCACAATTAGCTAATCCTAGCAGCGTTTATACCAGATCATAAGAAATGAATAGAAGAAATTAGAATGCTAGGAAAAGATCCAAATTATACCAGATCATAAAAAATGAAAAGTTAAGCTATAATTATACCAGATCACATTTAGCTAATCCTTTCTGGAGTGAATAACAAGCATCAGAGAAAAACTAGGTGGAGTGGAGTAGTAGCAGGCTAGCAGCATAGTAGTATCTGAAATCTCAGAACAAGAAATAATTTCATCAAGTGTTTCAATTCAAGATCTGTTTATAGCTACAAAATAGAACATATATTTGATAACAGTCTATGCAATCTGAACATGATTTCTCCTGTAATATTTACTTTGTAGTATGTATATCCATGCATATAACAAAAGATAAGCACGACGTAGGTACAAAAGGTGAAGCGATAAAATGGGTGGTAGCCGGTACATAAGAATGATCATACCTAAAAGATACTCTAGTTCATCATACATGCGCGTTCAAATCAACAGGCAAAAGAAGCAAAGACAGGACATACACGGTGGTAGTAAGTAGCATGCCAGTAGAGCATATCATGCATTTAGATAAAGAGCTATCATGCTAAACTTTTTTCTCCCCTTTTCAACTCGTCGTGCTTGTGGAGTCAAATCATGCAACCTATCCAACAAATTGAAAAGGTGCAAAGCAATTCCTAAAGAAGATTAAGAAAGAAATATTTTTATTGTGCATTCAAAGTTCTATGCCTGGGGAGAAATTCAAACCAGTATAAAGAATGCGATTCTTGCATAGTCTGATGCCTATTGCCACTTCGGTTGACCACAATAGTTGTTTTTTTAAGAATGATGAGAAAAAAAAAAACAAAGCAAGAGACAATAAATAATTAAGGGATGTGGTGACAAGGCATGTGGCGATGGAGGTGCTGCTTAATTTCTGCATCTAAAATAATTCTAACTTGACACCAAAATCTGACATCCATGATCTAGCTTGATATAACTAAGGGATGCGATTCTTGCATAGTCTAATTTGCATAGTGATGTACAAGATTCACAAGATCACAAAGGGGGTTTCCTCATAACTATTCACATGGCTACAAAGTTTTGAGATCATGAACTTCTCAAGAGCTCAGCCCCCCCAAGAATTGAAAACATGAACTACATATCTTCTTTTTTTCCCACACCATACCAATATATAGAGACATATATCTACCTAATAGCCACGGAGGGGGTTCCACCATGGGCATGGCTGCTGCTGCCTAGCGTCTGGATCCAAACAAGAGGAGGAAAATCGAACCTTGAATCACCGACGTGAGGAGGACGAGGAGGTGGCGAACTCGGCGACGGCGAGGACGAGGGGGAGGCGGCGCACTCGGGCACGGCGAGGACGATGGGGAGGCGGCGAACGCGGCGACGACGAGGGGGAGGGGTAGGCGGAGCGCGGCCACGGCGAGGGGGAGGTGCGAGCCGGGCGCCGCGGAGGGAGGAGGAGGGGGAGGGAGGAAGCGGCGACGGCGAGGGGGAGGGGCGCGACGCGCCGCGCCGCGCTGCGGGCGATTTGGAGGAGGTCGAGGACGACCCCAGATATGGAGGCTCGACGCTGGAGCCTGGAATTTGCAGGCCCTTTTACCGGATGCTGTTGCAGCCCATCCAGGAGGTCCGACCCACTAAATTTAGAGGCCCAGGACGTTTTAGCAGATGCTGCTGCGGTCAGCCTTAACCCTGGGCGATCACCCTGCAGCTCCTAGGGCCCTCTCCCTCTCTCCCAGTCCCACCCATTCTCTCTCGCTCGCTCGTGTGTAGCTGTTATAGCTGCCACTGGGTGCTTCGCTCCAAGTTAGCTGCGTCTTATATAGGCATAGACACGAGGGGAGGGCACGATTAGTATTAGTGTTTTCCTCTAAAAACCAAACAACCTTACGGGTGTTGGAAGAGAAAATTAGCGAGACACTGTGCGCATACACGAAAGCAGAAAGGGACGGCGCTTCTTCCGAGTTGCTTCCTCCCATGCTTTTTTTTTTGAGGAATCAATGCCAAAATTGATAATTGGTGTTAACACAAGATGGTTCAGATCAGATCAAATGTGCTAATATTAGGCTAACAGTAGAGGTAAATTGACTGGATCATTATCGGTTTATTATGGCTAACTAGTTCTTTTTAGAAAGGGACTGAATTCCTCCAATGCCAAAATTGGTAATTAATATTAGCACATGGGTGGGTCAGATCAGATCAAATGTACTACTATTAGGCTAACAGTAGAGGTAAATTGACTGGATCATTATCAGTTTATTATGGCTAACTAGTTTTTCTAGAAAGGGATCGAATTCCATTAAATTAAACTCCTTTTACAACTAGAACCTTAATATAAAATTAAATTACATTGAGGCACACCACTAGGTTCCTAAACTTCATCTTTCTCTCATCTAGCGGCGTACACCCCTTCAAGAAGCTCCATCGCAACCACCAGATCTGAACCTGAGAACCACATTCCTTACCAACAAAAGACTCCACGAACATGCAGATCGCAAAAGAAACGCGATAAGTTCAACCACTATGAAGTTGAAAGCACATCGAACATATCTTCTGAAGTTGTGTAAGAAAAATAGACCTAGCAAGGATCATTAGTGTGATTTGGTGACTGATCATCAACACTAACACATGGACTAAGACTAACGACGTTTGCTAGTATAAAAAATAGTATCATGGATGAATAAGTGATGGACTTGGGGAACCAAACAAGATGGATCAAGATCAAGGGTACAAGCACAAGACTCTAAAAAAGACCTTAGAAGCAGCCTAAGACATCAAAGAAGTCAAGCTAGGACAAAGACATGCAAAGACTTCAAGCGAATCTTGTTGAATTGTCACCGACACATTGCACCGTCGCACCGTCGCAATTGGGTTAAATCACCGGATAAGTCGATGACACAACCGCAACAGGGTCAAGTGCAGGCAATGATCCTTCTGGTGACATGAAGATCAAGGCACCGAATTAGTCGGTGATAATTGGGATCACATGACCAAGGCCACATGTCAGAGATGCACGACACATTCAATGGGGTGCATCGTATCAATCAGTGCATCAGCTTGGCTCGATGATCGGGTCAAGTAGATTTGGAGAAGAAATTGTGTCACACCGACACATACGGTGGGACCACGAAGAGGTACAATAGATCAGTCGATGGAGGAAGGCAACATCAACTCAGGAGGTGTTAGTGGCACATTCGGTGTGGCAAAAAGTGAAGACAACGAATCAGTCAGTGCAACGGGCCCAGGCATCAGTGCCCCAACAGCTAGCTAACGGCCACCTGGAAAGGAGCCACCGATTCATACGGTGGTGGTTCCCATAGTCATCGGATGAGTCGGTGACAACAATTTTTGTGATTGTTGGGGGCAACAACTATTTCCAGGGGTTGGCTCTACAAAGAGCCCCTTGGTCGGTCATTTCGTGATGGTTGGAGCTTAAGGAAGCTAGTGGTGATACACATGTGCTCTAGGATAGTGAAACGTTTTCGGAAACGAAACGGGTCGCTCTCGTGGGGGGCGACGAGGCGACCGAACCCTAGCCGCCGTCACCCCACCTCTCCGACCCCCCGTCCGCCGCGCCGCCGCCTAAGCGGGCCGCCGGATGTCCGTGCGGCCCGTGGGGAAGGCGGTGGCGGGGCCATTCTCCTCCTCCCCGGCGGATCTAGGTGGCCGCGACCGCCCGGCTCCCCGGTGGACTGCCTGCCGGCGCGCTCGTCTCCTGCGGTGGCGGCGACCTCGGGCTCCGGATCTGGCGGTGCCCCGGCGGGATCCGGCGACGGTGCGTGGGTTGGGGGACGGTGGCCGAAGCAGCTGACGGCGGCGGAGGCTGAGGCCGGCGCGGGCCTCGCCGGTAGCTGCTGCGGTCGGCGTTTCTGCGGTGGCGGCAGTGGCTTCCGGTTGGCGAGGTGCAGAGGTGGTGGCCTTCTGCTGCGGTCGCACGCCTCCGGCCTGCTGCGGCTGGTGCAGAGGTGGTGCCTCTGCCTGTCCGTGGGTGGGCCGGTGGCGTGGCCGTGGTGGGCTGTGGCCGCTGGCGTGCGGCGACGGTCTGCGTTTCAAGCTTCTGGCGCGAAGGCGAGGTGGGCGGCGCTTCCCTCCTCCTCTTGACGGCGCTGCTGGGTTCGGCGCCGCCGCGGTGGCGGAGCTGGGATGGTCTGTACTGGATGCCTCTTGCTTCCCGTACAGGGCGCCTCCATGGAGTCGCGGTGGAGCTGTGGAGAGTGGTCAGCCTTCTTCCTTGCAGGGGCGTTGCTGGAGGCGGCGGGGAGGGGTTACTGTCACAAGTCTGTGAGTGTGTTGTAGGCAAGGCATGCTGGGCAAAAGCCTTCACCGGCACTGGTTGGTGGCGTTGGCGGCGGCGGCCTTGGGCGTCGTTCCCCTGTTGAGGGTGCCATCGCGGGGTGCTTTGTCTTGCAGCCGGGGTTCTCAGGGTGAAAACCATGTCCATTGCTGGACTAGCGGCGGTGGCGCCATCGGCGTCACGTCCTTCTTGGAGGCGTCGTTTTCTGAGACTCGTCGCGGCTTGAGGCAGTGTCGCTGGCGGATGCTTGGTGGTGTGGCTTGTGCGCAGAGGCCGTGGAGGTGTGCCACATCCGTGTCGGCGGGGAGGTGCAGAGGACCCTTGGGTGCTGGATGTCTCGGGTTGACGTGCAAGTTGAAGTGGTGATCTCGGTTTCGGCTGGCGGAGGTGGTGCTCTTGAAGCGGTTTCAGATACCTGAGTCGTTGGCAGTGGAGTGAGAGGCGGTGGATGAGGCGAGGCCCCCACGCAGAGTGGCCAAGATCAGTGGTTTTCATTGGTGCTGTGAAGGGGGTGTACTGCTGAAGCATCGTTGGCGCAGGGGGATAGACGATCTTGTGGGTTTGACCTGTGAGTGATAGCCCCTTGGTGGAGGAGTTCGGGCTGCCGCTCAGACTTGTAGCGGGCCGCGACTTTGGAGTGGCACAGCGTTGGGGACGACGGCGCGGTTCACGGTGGTTTGCTTAGGGCTCTTCTCCCAGGTTGTGGTGGTGTAGTGTTTTGTTGTGTGCGTTGTTCGTGTGCGTTGTTTGTGTTGTGGTGGTGTTAGCTTCGGCTCGTGATGTAAAATTGCTTCTTCTTCTTAAATGACAGAGCAGTGCTCCTGCTATCTTTTCAAAAAAAAACATGTGCTCTAGCCTCCAAAATTCTTAAGAGAAGATTAGGAGAATTAGCATAAGGTTAGGTCTTGATTAGTGCTACTTTAGCTCTATTAGCGTATTTCTTTATAGATTAGCCTAGAACTAGGTGAGGTTTGCACACCTCCTTTGTATCAGTGTTTGCGCACACCATTGAGTTGTGTTAGCGGTAAGAAAGTCTTGTGAGACCCTCCAACCGAGTTTGTGGAGAGGCCGCCTAGAGTTGTGAGTGGGAGGAGGGGTGCACGACATTAGTGCCAAGAGCTCTTCCAAATTGAGAAGTGCAAGGAGCATTCGAGAGAGGCTGCGCAGAGACCTACTTGTGTGTGAAAAAGGCACATCGACTATTGTACAGAGTACTTGGCCGGTGTTGATGGTTGTTAAGTACTAAATTTAGCTGGTAATATACTCATGAATAAAGGAGAAGACATTTCTTACACACATATTTTATTCAAATAATGTAGTTCCACTTGTCCTTGGAGATTATTTGATGTAGGTGAATTAGCACAAAAAAGGAGAAACCACCCTCTATTGATCCAAGTAAAGCAAACCCGACAAATCAGAAGCAACCACGCGCGCAACCCCAGGAATTGAAGAGCCCAGAAACCATCCAAACCGCTTCAATTCACCGTGTACACACACAACCACCATAAGGTCCTACAGGACAGCCACCCATATGAAGTTGGGTGCTAGGGGGCCCACCAGGGGCCAGCCAAACCGTCTCTGGTTTCCCTCGCCGTATGCTTCCACATGATGCTTCCTGATTGGTCCTAGAAGGAGGTGGAGTGTTGCACGACACACTGAAGTGCTTGGAGATGTGTCACTTGACCTATAAATAGAAGGGGATGGGCTCATTTAGAAGACACACAACTTTGGTTCATTCTCTTTCTTGTGGTTTCTAGGATAGTGGAGTAGGCTAGAGTAGCTCTACTTCAGGTTCCAGGTCTCTTGGAGTCTAGGTATGAGTTCTGTTTCTTTATTTCTTAGGATGACTTTGATCTACTTCAGTTATTTATCTAGTTTATATAATGTAGTGCTTGATCCATATATGTGTGATATGATCCTGTGTTCTTCATCCATTCTTGATTTAGAGGCTTGTGTTCTTGACGAGCAACCCTTTAATTTTGTGGTATATGTTCATATGCTCTCATATATGTTTATATGCATAAACTCAGTTTGATCTAGATTGTGTGTATATCGCTCATGTTACAGACTTACAGTACTCGGTTCAAGTGGCCAGGTATCTGGTGATTCTAACATGGATCACAATAGTCCGAGCCGGTTAGAGTCTAGTTAACAATGCAAGCATGGTGCTTGGATTGCGTAACTTTGTTGACTGTGAGAATGTCCCATGGACTGTTAGAGGTAGGCCGCGGTAGTGACAACCGTTGGACCCTTTGTACTCCTCCACGTTCGGGTATGCTGTAGGAGTCTAAATACTAGCCACTGACCCGTTGTTGTCATGTGGAAGCGACATGGGGGCTACGTTCCCTGTTGTGCCTGGGTGCTAGACCAATAGTCTTTACAATGTCTATGTATATTTTTCTTGTATCATTTGTGTAGTATATAGTCAGTACGTTAGAATCTAGAGCTAACTTGTAGATATCTAACTCCCTAGACCTTAGTTTCCTAGAGATGAACAATTGTGTGTCACACTACCCTCATATTATCATTCACCTTACCCTTGTATTTGAGTATTTAATTCTCTCTACCCATGTCTTATCTTCACTGCAATAGTAATGAATAACTTTTATCCTACTCGCCTTTGTTGGATTCAATACCCTCAGAATACTCCTCGGAGAAATGCTTTAATGGTATATCTGTGCACTTGTGAAACTTAGTCGTAATCGTTAAGATTTACCAACATACATTTCTGATGCTATTGCTTGAACATAAACCTAGTAGCAATGTTAAGAAATCTCTACCTTTTACTTTTGCAGTTGCTTTGTGCCTACATTCTGCATTTACCGGAAAGATGATCTCGAAGAAGTAAAAAAGACAGATCCAATCCATCATTGAGAAGACTATACCAACGTACCTCGATCTTCCCAGGAAGAGCACCACATCACCAAAGATAATGATACATCCGCCAGAGATCCGGTGTGAATCAAAAAGCCGAATCGAAAATATTGAAACAGTCAATCAAAACCTAACTTAAATTATTATGGAGAAAAAGTAAAATAAGAAAACAATAATTGTCTTACATCTTATCTTGCGAAAGTATAATTTATGTGTAAAGGTAGGATCTTTGCAGGATGTTATCGGTAAAAGTTTCAAGACACAAGAGTAGAGCTTGCGAGCGAATGTGAGATTTATGTGCAAAAGTGGAATTTTTGCAGAGAGTTATCGATAAAAGTTTCAAGAAACAAAAATAGAGTTTGCGGTTTGAAAATTCCTCGCTTGCTTCCTAACGTTAATGTTTTTGTCCGGCAGTGCTCAAACATAACAAAACAACGATGGTCCGCAGCGCTCTTCTCAGCCAACGGGCGATGCAAGTTGTTTTGTACACATGCCATACACTTCCCCTAGTCTGCTAAAAGGATGAACCAATTAACGTACGTCTGACTCACGATACGGGAAAGTTGACGTATATGGGGAAGTTTTATTATATCTTTTCATGCAGGATCAACCAAAATACAGTGTTATCTCGCCATCCATCTCATATTCCCAATTCCTTCAACCAAACATGAGATGGGTTCACTCCGACCCCAAAATCAAAGGTACAACCAAACACTGAGATGGGTTCAACCCAACCCAAAAATTTTTTGGGTTGGATCCAACCCAACCCAACCCACTCATCCCTCAACCAAACGACGGTACGTGATCTCTTCACCAAAGCTTAGCTGGGCCCACATACATCAAGACTGAGCTTATCTTTTTTCGTTTACTTTCTTGTTTTCCTACAACATGTTTTCGTTTCCTGCCGAGCCTTAGCGGCATTAGGTTTTGGTTGATCTTTGCTGTTTTGCATTGAAGAACAGCCGTCCCTCTAAGTGAGGAATCTCTCTGCTAGTTTGCGTGGAGTCGCCCGTCATTGTGAGAATACAATAGTTACCGTGGTATCGTGCGGATCCATTTTGCGTGAGGCTGAGGCAACACGTTACAAATAATCTCCACTTATTCAATATATGCAACCACCAGCTGCATCCAGGAAAATATCCTCTAACTTATGCATACTCAGATGTACACTCCACACTATCTCTGACTCAACACTCGCCCAGAGGATAATGATCTACAACTCACAAAAAAACCTGCTGCGCATTTTTGGTGAGGCATCTGGCCCACTTTGCACAGTTTGGTGTAATTCCCATGCAGTGTGACAGCAACATTGTTTTTGGGTTTGTCTATAGCTCACTCACGCAATTTCAGGTTTCTTCTCACACGAATTTTTGCAACTTTTTACATCCTAGATCTATTATTTTTACCCCTACTCCCTTCCTTCCTTATCCCCTCCCCACCTTATCTCTTCCCTCCCACCTTCTTCCTCCGGACCCCCTGCCTCCCACCCGCGACCCACCTCCACCGCCGCCACCCCGTCGCGCCCCCACCCCGCCGGCGCGGCCGGGCTAGGGTTCGGCGGACCTCCGCGCCGGCCGCCGCCAGCCACCACCGCCCCCTCCCACCACCACCGCCGCCGCCCGAACCCGCCGTCACCGGTTGCCGCCGCCGTCTCCGCCGTGCGGCCCCGCCCGACCCTGGCCCAACCGCTGACCTCCACCGCCCGGCCGGCGGCGCCCCCCCCACCCGGCCTCGCCGCCCCGCCCACCGCCACCTCCGCCGGGCCGGCCTGCCGCCGCCGGCCCTCCCTCCATGGCAGGCGGTGAGCAGCCCCCCCCCCCGCGCGGGAAACCCCGAACCCTAACCCCGGAACCCTAACCTGAACCCTAACCTCGCCGGAATCTCGCTGGAGTTGGAGAAGATGGATGAGGAGAGATGGAGGTGGGAAAAAATTTGTGTGAGGAGGTGGTCCACCCAAGAAACAGATAGCTTTACCTTTGTTTTTTTTAAAATTACGAAGTACAACACATACGCTCACAACACGTACGTACACTCACTTTTATGAACACACGTACGTAAACTCTACTCGTATGAGCACATCCGAAGGACTGAGCACCCGGCAGATCTGTAGATTCCCAAAGTCACCACTGACGCTTCGTTATCTACGGGAACATTGCTTGCCACTTAACACATAACCCCGATAAATCCTGGTAAAATCCCAAGAAAAGGTGCTAGCACCAGGATTTGAACCGTGATGAGTAGCGTCCTACTAGATCGTCCTACCATTGGATTAAAACCAATTACTTGTGAACTTTGTAGTGTACAACAACTTTTTTTGCACTTGGTCTGTCTATCTGTGATTTTGGATCGAGAAAATAGCTAATAAACTTCCATTATGGAAGGCTGCTTTGATGAACATGTCCGGCCACGTGGTGTTAGTTTGCTTTGTGCTTACTGCCATCCCCTTGTACTTGCTGATCGCAATTAAGGTGTCTAATTGGTTCATCGGAGTAATTGACAAAATCAGGAAGGGATTCTTGTGGAAGGGAAGAAAGAGGTAAATGGTGGCTTGGGATAAGGTCACGAGACCCATTGATCTCAGTGGTCTGGGCATACATAACCTTGAGGTCATGGGATGGGCATTACAGATGTGTTGGCTCTGGTTGGAAAAAAACCAGACCTGATCGGACATGGGCTGGTCTTCAAATACGAGTTCAGCCAAATAACATTGTCATGTTTGCCATAGCAACGGTGACTTCCATTGGAAATGGAGATAATACTTTGTTTTGGTCCAATCACTGGCTGCACGGTTGCTCTTTGGACAATTTGGCACCTGATGTTCACAAGTGTGTGCCCTTGAGGGTGGGAAACACGAGAACTATGGCCCAAGCTCTCCAGAATCACTCTTGGCTAACTGACATAAGGGGTGCGCTCAGCCTGAATGGTCTAGTAAATATCTACAACTTTGGGATGCACTTTCAGACATAACACCGAGTAATTCCGGCATCTGTGAAAATTTGAAGCCTCATATCTCTTTTCTACTAAATCAGCTTGGAATTTTTTTTGTTGTTGGATCCATCTCATTTGAACCCTAGAAGAAAATTTGGAAATCATGAGCAGATCTAGGGAAATGCAAGATATTCATTTGGTTGGCCATTTGAAACCGTTATTGGGCAGGAGATCATCTGGAGAAAAGGACTTCCTCACCCAGAGTATTACCCTCTCTGTGACCAGGAAGATGAGATTGTCCAACACATTCTTCCCACATGTGTTTTTGCACGACAATTTTGGTTCAACGTCCTGCAATCTCTGAACCTGTTTAGCCTGGTCCCTAGTTGGAGTGGTGGAAAAGGTCATGGAAGAAATGTTCAAAACAACAAAGAAAGGGATTTAATTCTCTGATCATTCTTGGTGCATGGACCCTTTGGAAAAATTGCAACGCTTGCGTGTTTGAAGGAACTGCTCCTAATGTCTAGGGAGCCCTGCAGGTCTTCAAGGATGATTCCCACCTATGGCAGATGGCTGGAGCCAAAGGGCTCTCAACGCTAGACATGGGTCGGGTGTCTAGTTAGAGTGTGCAGGGGTTACTCAAGGTCATGTCCTTAATGTTGTGTTTTTTCCTGTACGTCTTTTCGAACTCCCAAGTCCAACATCCCCTGCCCTGACTCAAAGTGGGTGATGTTGTTTTGTAATTTGGATCACTTTTCCTCTCTTAATAAGAAGATGTGCAGCTCTTCTGCGTGTTTGCGCCACAAGGTGGTGGTTGATTGCATACGTTGTGGTTGACTCAACTTTCCAAATTTCTCCTAACCAATTGACCTACCTTCCACATGGGAGGCCATCTACATGATGCTAGTGTAACACATCAGTATCAATAATGTCCGTAGAGAAATGCACGTACATGAAGCTCCGCCACAGCTCTAGATTATTGCAAATCTTATGTAGGTTTGGATATATGTAACTTTCAGCACAAGCTCCCCAATCCAAGCATTTCTATCTATTTTTATTTAATTTAATCTGGTAACAACATCAAGGAAGGTTCATTTTGAAAAAATAAATGGTGCAAAGTGAAAAAAAAATAAGGGTAAATAAGGAGTTAGACATGAAAAAATTATGAGATTCATTTATGTAGAACGAATCAGAAGTGGAGATGCAACAATACATTCAGTGGGTGCAGCATGAAGGTAAGCACTTTGCAGGTACAGCAAAGCCACCATGATCATGGATTCATGAAAATGAATCAACAAATTCACCAAATTTAGCTAAAAAGTAAAATATGAATACATGGCCAGCTCGAAGGACAAGCTGAAGGATATCTTAAAGGTTAGCTTCAAGCAAGAAGAACATTTGATATGCCATGATTATCCTGAAATTGCTAAAGAACACCAGAAAATTGAACAATCAATTGAATGAATACTTGATAGAACAAGCACATAAGCAGCATTGTATACAACAGGGGAAAATGTTTGAAAGGCAATTCTGATCACTATAATCCAGTAGTGGAATCACAAATTCTTTTTTTTTATCGATGGAATTACTTGCAATGGCACAGTAATGGCTGCACTTCAGATCTATCTGTTTCATGGTGAGCATAGATGAATATAAATATATGGTGAGCGTTGCTTCTTTCAATGTGTCAGTAAAATGGAGGACATGGCTCCATTAACTCTGTCTTACATAAAATTAGTTTAGTAGGACTGGAACAATAATGCAGCGTAAGATATGAACGTACCCTCAAATACTTTACATAAAGTATCAGCTACTATATACAGTTGATCATTTTCCCACTATGGACAACTATACAGAACCACATACAGACTATGACTAACTTCTCAGTCACAATTGATTTGGAAGTTGCATGTAAGTGCTTGAATTGGGTAGGCACCCTCCAACAATCATCCGACCATAGGCAGCATATGCATTCTCAGTACTACCAGAAACAGTGTAACCCCTGATAAGGGCATTATATGTGAAAACGTTAGGTTTCCATCCTTTCATCAGTAGTTCTTCATACATCTGACCAGCTTCAGTAGCCTTCCCTGCTTTCCCTAAGTGGAGAATCAGTGAATTGTATGTATACAAGTTCGCAGCAACTCCTTTTGTCTTCATCTCATTGAAGAGAGAAATTGCTTCCTCTATTCTTCCAGATTTACCAAGGCCATCAATTAGCAAATTATAGGTAATAAGATCAGGCTCAAGTCCTAATTCCACTAATTGTCTAAAATAAGACAAACCGTCATTTAATCTTCCTGCTGTACAGAGGGTGTCAATAAAAATTGTATAGGATTTTATGTCTGGGTTTATTCCCTGCTCGACCATCTCATCAAAGAGCTGACAAACATTTTCTGTGTTACCAGCTATTCGATGTCCATTCAGTAGAATATTGTAGATGGTGCAATTAGGTTTGCAACCATACTCTAGCATTTCACTGAAAAGATTTTCTGCCTCTTCCATCTTCCCAGCTTTTAACAACCCATCAAGAAGAGGTCCATATGTACATGGTGTTGGGGAGAAGCCATCACTCACCAGATTGTAGTATAAGTCTATAGCCTGATCCAACCTCTTTGATTTTACAAGAGCTGAAATGATTGTATTATAAGTAACATAAGATGATTCAAATCCCTTACGATGCATCTCCTCTTGGACTTTTATCATCTCCTCGATCCGTGTCGACTTTCCCATGGCATCAAGAATCAAATTGTATGTGAACTCATCTGGGCCACATCCTAGTCTTTTCATTTCAGCAAACAAGCCCTCAGCGACATCAATCTGGTTTTCATCCACAAGGCCACGGATAAGAGAATTGTATGAGCTAGTTTGTAGTGAAACTCCGAGACTCTTAAACTTTTGGGAGAGTTCATGTGCTTCAAGAGCTTTCCTGTTCTTACAGAGATGCCTAATCAATGGACATAAAAAGAAATCATTCAGGAGAATTCCCCTTGTTATATTTTCAGCAAACTCAGTTGACTTTTCCACGCCAGCCTTCTTCAGTATCCCTTCCATAAGTGAATGGAATGAAGACTTATCCATATTAGAATCTGCCTTAAAAATGTATTCCTTAACAGTATGCACAGCTTCCTTCATCAATCCATTTTTCACGAAACTTGGGAGGATAGTACACAATGTTGCATAATCTGGAGCTAGAACCTTCTTCATTTGACAAAACATTCTGAATGCCTCTTCAAATCTGTCGTCTTGAACAAGGCCATACATGACAGTGTTATAAGATGAAAGGTCAGGTGTGCAACCTTTCGCAGTCATACTGTACAACATATCTATTGCATAGTCCACCTCCCCATTTTTGCAGAGACAATCCAGAACTGTGTTGTATGTAATTAAATTAGGCGGATAAATACTAGAGCTCATTTCTTCGAGCATATGCATTACCTCCTTAACCTTGCCTTCTCTTCCTAATCCTGACAAAAGTGTGTTGTACGTAGCATCAGTGGGCTTGATTTTCATTTCTTTTAATTGATGGAATAGTTGCCATGCTTCATTTCCCCTGCCTCCCTTGTAGAGTGTATCAATCAAAGAATTCACTGTGAGAACATCAGGGACACATCCATTTTCCACCATCTCAGAAAAGATCTTCACAGCTTCATCAGTTTTTGATGCCTTGCTGCAACATTTGATCATCATGGTGTACGTGATAGTGTCTGGAGAAACTCCCATGGATTTTAATTCATAGAAGACCCTTTTTGCCATTCCAAACCTGCCAGATCTAGCGAGGCTATACAAAACAGCATTGCCAGCAACAACATCTGGAACGATCCCTTTGCTTTTCATGTGCTCGTATCTTTGAATCGCTTTCAGAGATTGACCAGATTTTCCATAGTAATTAATGAAAAGCACATGTGTGTAGCCATTTGGACTAGGGCCATGAACATTCATATGGTTCAAGAGCTCCAGAGCGCGGTCAAACATATCAGCTTTCAGAAACCCAGATATCAAGGAGTTATATGAATACTGTTCAGGCAATATACCCTTTTGCTTCATCTCCTCAAAAACAGCAGAAGCTTCATCAACCATCCCAACTTGGCACAATGCATCCACAACTGCAGTATAAGAAACAATATTGTCATTATACCCATCAGTTTCCATTGCATTCCAGATTTCTATCACCGATTGGGGGTTGCCAGAGTCACCACACTTGTCTAAGAGAGTAATGTAAGTGACACGATCAGGTTTCTGATCACTTGCTTTCATCTTCCAAAACACATCCTTGGCATCACTGAGCCGACCAGCATCACAGAGAACCTGTATCAGCACGGTATGTGTAACAACATCCGGTTTGCACCCTGCATCCTCCATCTTTCTAAGAACCCGATATGCCTCCTCAAACCTTGCAGCCTGCCCGAGAACCCGAATGCAGATGGTGTAGCTATACACATTTGGCTTGACGCCGCGAGCCTCCATCTCGCTCAACAGCCAGAGAACCGTGTCAATGTCCCTCTTCTTCCCGAACGCCACCATCAGCACGGAGTAGGTCCTCACACTCGGCACGACACCGTCCTCCACCATCGCCTTATAAACCTCCATGGCCTCCCTGTCGTAGCCGGACTTGACGAGGAAGTAAATCAGGCCGTTGTACGAGTAGGCGTTCAGGGACATCCCCGCCTCCCTCATCACCGGCAGGGCCGCCGGCGCGCTCCGGAGCCCGCCATCGACGCCGACGCCGCTGAAAATGGTGGCGAAGGTGCCGACGTTGGTCTTGACGATCTGCCTCTGCATTAGGTCGAACACCTGCGCCATGTCCCTGACGCGGCCGTGGGCGCGCAACAGCTCCAGCATGTAGTTGCAGGACTCCGTGGTGTGGACCGCCGTGGGCTGCCGCGCCGCTGCCGTGAAGAGCTCCAGGGCCTCGGCGGGGCCGGGCGCCGACCGGAGCATGTGGACGACGCTCTCGGTCCCCGCGGCGCGCCGCTCGTCCCTGGGCGGCGCGGGCGGGGCCGAGTGGCGGCAGCCGGCGCGGTCGCCCCGCCGCCGGTTCAGCGGGGCCACGAGGAGTCCGGTGGACGGAGCCCCCATGTTCCCGGGCCTTGGGTTCCTCGGCGCCGCCGCCGCTCGCGTGGCGCCACCGCCGGCGCCGCTGAGGACGCCCGAGCAGCAGAGCTCCATGGGCGTTCGTGACGGCAGCAATGGCGAGCGTAGCAACACCTGAAAATTTTGCAAGAAACGTGAGAGGGCGAGGAGCTCAGCTGCGAAATTCGGAATCGATTAGCTGCTCCTGCCTTGTCATTAGCCCACCTCACTCTCGCCGGCGGTGGTGGCTGAAGGAAACGGAGAAGGGGGGGTGTGCGTTGTTGGTTTCTCGTGGGGATAACGTGGAGATACTTTTCGACCCGAGCCAGCCAGTGAACCCCTTGGGCAGGATCAGGGGTTTATCATTTGTGTCATCCGGGAAGTATCTTTTTTCTGGATGAGTTGTTGGACGACCGTGGCCATGGATCATGACATGGGCTACCACATTTTGGGTTGGGCAAAACCATCCAAAAAAATTTTGAAAGAAATTGATTTGAGTGGTGGTAGAACCCAGTGGCGGATCCAAAAATGGAGAGGGAGGGCTAAGTGCCTTGGTGACTTTGAGCTCGCTTAATACTAAGTCCAAACTTAGATATTTAGAAACTTTACATATGGCTACGACAGGAAACTGGGAGATGAGAGCAGTGGGTATTGAGACAACAAGCAATTCAAAAAGTCGACACACATTGTTCAGAGACTTTTGATGTGTAGGCATGGAGTAAAAGGAATTTAGGGGCAGGACCCATCCCGGGTGCTAGATCCACCCTTTGGGTAAAACGGTGAGGAGGCACCACCAATTAAAATGGCTGAAGATCGTCCATGTAGAGCTGAAGATCGTCCATGATAGCCATGGGTGAGAAGGGGCATAGGCCCCCGCCTCATCCCTACAGAGAGTTTAATTTGTACTAAAAGATTTCGAATTCAAGCAAGTTTTGGAGAGAAAATTACTACTAACCCTCACAACTATGAAAAAAATGAATTTCTGGTTCAACTTTTAAGGATAGCTATTTGTGGAGGTAGCATTTTCTAAGAGGTCTATTGAACGCTTCATGGGGCTGGAGATCGGCATGAAAAGGTGGTGTTTGGCAAGAGGAAGATTTTGACATTCCACCACAAGGTTTAATAGGATTGATAAAGATATTCATATCGATAAGTTGCAACTTCTTTTTCGGAAGCTCATATCGAAAGAACTCCGAGGTTAAACGTGCTTGGTTTGGAGTGATGGGTGATTGACCAGGAAGTTCTTCCCGAGTGTGCATGAGTGAGGATAAAGTGCACAAAAAAGACATGTGTTGTTTGCCGGGCATAAGCGGACCCAGCCTCAGGGAGGCGGGTCGTTACAAAGATGATGTTTCACTCTTAGTTTTTTTTTGAACGAATGGGCACGGAATGTGCCTATTTCATTGATAAAGAAAGGAGGTTACATGTCGGGATCCAGCACAAAAGTATATACAAGTGTATTTACGTTCTCACTAACAGGACCGGGAGATCCTTCACTCCCGCTGCGATCCAAGTAGATGCCTTGTTTTTTGTTCTTGCCATGATGGATGGTGTCAACGTCTCTTTGCAGTTAAAGACTTGCTGTTTCGCTCCTTCCAAATGTCCCACATGACTAGCAAGGTGACGATGCGCACCGCTTTCCGCGGTACATCTGGTGTAGTGGTGATGTTCCTCCACCACTGCAGCGCTGTGACGTTGTGTCTCCATTCGGTTGGTTTTAGCTCCGGCAGTCTGGTCCACAGTGCGACAAGATTCCAAACCTGACGCGTGTAGCGGCATGATACTAACAGATGATGCGCAGTCTCCATATAGTTGACCTACACAGGGGCAAGATGGGTTGTGGTCCCATTCTCTGCGAGCTAGCCGATGAGACGTCCATACTATGAGCGGTGCGAGGACAAAAATACACATATGGACAAACCTAGAGACAAGTTAGGGCGAGTTCGTTGCTACATCTCAGTAGTCTCATAGGTCGTCTCATGCAATACCATGTATAATTTTTGTTGATGTGAATGAGAAAAGGGTGAGGAAAGAGAAAGAGGTGGTTGTTTCGCGAAACAACTACCTCAATGGCTAGATTTTAAGACTATGAGACAACTTTTCATCTGTAGAGTTGTGGTTGCATGCAACTCATTATGTTTCTATTTTTATGCACAAATTAAGAAAAAAATACTATGAGACAACAACCTATTGTACATATTATTTGTTAATTGTCTTAAGATTACATGTCAATGTATGAGGTGATCTATTAGACAACACCAATGTATTTGCCATGCAACCGCCAAGAGGAGGTTAAGGCGGACAAAGATCGACACAAAAACATGAGGAGAATTAACAAAAGAAAATACTTCAAAGCATCATTTTTAAGTCGGTTGGCCTTTTACTCCGTTCCAACTTGTACTATATCGTTTTAATTTTTAAGTATGTAGATATATGTCTAGATGTATAATAATATTCATAAATTTAGAAAAACTAAAATAAATTAAGTACATTTTGATATAATGGTTAATTAAATGCATTGATGTGTTGAACTGCTGAGACAGGAGCACAAATAAAAACCATACGTGTGTAGTACTAATATCGTAATAATATACCCGTTGTAGAGTTTCCACGCAGTCAGCCACTGATCCACTACAAGAGACGAGGTATCGGAGTATCGGACGATAGTTCGCAGCTTACAAGATCGAGACAACCTCCTAGTAGGTGCTTCTGATCAGCAGCTCACACAGCTTTTCACAGTTACCATCTCTGTTAAACATAAGATGCCAGCGTTTCACAGTTGGATTCCGTTGCTCGCGGTCTTGTCCTCTCTCCTCTTGCCATGCCACAATAATATTCAGGTGATGGCGACAAGTAATGGATGGCTCTATGGCATTTATCTTCATCGGAACCAGCTAGGCGATGGAACACAACAGTCACCAGCTGCCATGGACGAGCTCTCCTTCGGCAGCTGCTTGACCCTAGCCACAGTCACGATCCTCCTCCCATTGCTCTTGCTCGTCGTCAGCAGGGCGTTGGCCGCCAAAGAAACGGCCGGCGCCAGGCTTCCCCCGGGCCCATGGAACCTCCCCGTCATCGGCAGCCTCCACCACCTCGTCGGCGTGACCCCGCCGCACCGCGCGCTGCTCCGCCTGGCGCACAGGCACGGCCCGCTGATGATGCTCCGGCTCGGCGAGGTGCCCGCCGTCGTCGTCTCCTCCCCGGAGGCGGCCACGGAGGTGATGAGGGCGAAAGACCCTGCCTTCGCCAGCCGGCCGCGGGGCGCGACGGCGGACGTCGTCGGCCTCGGTGGCAGGGGCCTCATCTTCGCGCCCTACGGGGAGTACTGGCGGCAGACGCGCAAGGTCTGCGTGCTCGAGCTGCTCAGCGCCGGGCAGGTGCGCCGCATGGAGCGCATCCGGCAGGCCGAGGTGTCGCGCCTCGTCGAATCCGTCTCCGCCGCCGCCGCGGCGTCCTCCTCGCCGGCCGTCATCAACCTCAGCCAGCAGCTCACGGCGCTCACCAACAACGTCATCGGCAGGGCAGCGTTCGGCGGCGAGTGCCGGCAGCGGGAGGCGTACCTACGGGAGCTCGAGGTGGTGGCAACGCTGGCGGGAGGGTTCAGCCTGCCGGACCTGTTCCCGTCGTCGCGGCTGGCGAGGTGGCTGAGCGCCGCCGCGCGTGATTTGAGGAGGAGCCTGTGAGAATTGGCGTAACGTGGTGCCTCTCAGCTACCACGGTTCCGTGTTATATAGGCAGGAAAAGCCCCTGCCGTGGCGCATACAACGGGATCCCATCCATACCTTGCGCACAAAGCAAATACACAGGATACAACAAACTACAACAACCTATACGGCTAACACTATCCAATGTGCGCAAGGTTAGTTAGGATCACAACTTGTGTACAAAGAATATCTACTTTAACACCCCCCGACAATCACAACGCCGGAGATAAGTTGAGATTGCGCCTGAACACTTCAAGTTGCTGAGAAGACAAAGCCTTGGTGAAGCCATCTGCCACCTGATCTCTTGTGCTAATAAACCGTATATCCAAGAGTTTTTGAGCAACTCTTTCACGAACAAAATGAAAGTCAATTTCTATATGTTTTGTCCTGGCATGAAACACTGGATTGGCAGCCAAATACTTAGCTCCCAAATTATCACACCACAACCTAGCTGCTGGAGGATGTTGAACTTTTAGTTCTCTCAACACTTTTTGTACCCACATCACTTCAGCTGTTGCATTTGCTAATGCTTTAAACTCTGCTTCAGTGCTAGACCGTGAAACAGTAGGCTGTTTTCTTGCACACCAGGATACAAGGTTGGGACCCAAAAACACACCAAAACCACCAGTTGACCTCCGATCATCTAGGCAGCCCGCCCAATCAGCATCAGCAAACGCACTGACCATCATAGAATTAGATTTCCTGAATTGGAGGCCTAGATCGAGAGTCCCTTTAACATATCTAAGAATCCTCTTTACTGACGCCAAATGCACAGTTGAGGGAGAGTGTAAGAACTGGCACACCTTATTAACTGAGAAGGAAATATCAGGGCGAGTTAAAGTCAAATATTGCAAACCCCCAACAATACTCCTGTATCTTGTGGCTTCGGCTGCCCCAAGTTTCTCTCCATCATGAACAGATAGTTTGTCTGACACAGATAAAGGTGTGCTGACAGGTTTACACCCTTCCATACCAGATCGTTGTATCAGCTCGGTTGCATATCTTTTCTGACAAAGTTCAAGTTTCCCACTACTCTTCACTTCAATGCCAAGAAAGTAATGCAGATCTCCCAAGTCTTTTAGAGCAAAGTCTTTCTCAAGATCACGAAGCAATGCTGAAGTAGCTTGTGGAGACGAGCTCGCAACAATGATGTCATCAACATATACCAAGACAAAAATACTAACATTGCCTTTGTGGAAGATGAACAGTGAGGTATCACTTTTTGAGGGAACAAAACCAACCTGTTGTAACTTCCCACTAAGCCTCGAGTGCCAGGCCCTGGGTGCTTGCTTTAGACCATATAAAGCTTTATCAAGTTTATACACATAGTGTGATTGCTGAGAATCTTCATAACCCAGGGGCTGCCTCATATAAACTTCCTCATCTAACATCCCATGAAGAAAGGCATTTTGCACATCCAGCTGACGTAACGACCACCCCTTTGTCACAGCTACTGAGAGTACCAACCGAATAGTAGCTGCTTTGACAACAGGACTAAAAGTTTCTTCATAGTCAATGCCATATTGCTGCTTATATCCTTTGGCAACAAGACGAGCCTTGTACCTATCAATGGTCCCATCAACTCGCTTCTTTAGCTTGAATACCCACATACAATCAATAATATTCATATTGCGGTTTGGCGGAACCAAATGCCATGTCTCATTCTTCAACAATGCGGTATACTCCTTGTCCATGGCCTCCTTCCAATGAGGATTATTCAGTGCCTCCTGTAGATTAGTGGGTTCTCTGACAACAGCAATATTGCCATACGGAACACATCCATCAGTGAAAACTTTGGGTTTGCGAATACCGTGTTGTAATCTGGTAGCAGGGCGCTGGGGCGGTGCAGGCGTTGCCACTGGAGTCCCAGGTGCAGAGGATCCGCTCGGAGAAGTGGTAGCTGGCGCAGGAGATCCGAGCGGAGCAGCCGAACCAGGTGGAGACGGCGGTGATGTAGGAGGTGTCTGCGCAGAGGATCCAGGCGGGGATCCGGGCGGTGAGGTGTGTCCCCCGGCGGCTGCGTGTGGGGAGACAGCGGCAGGAGCATCTCCACGTGGCGAGGACGCAGGGGCTCCCCCGACGCTGGAAGCTGGCGCGCCGCCCGTCGCTGATTCGCTCGCGATCCGAGGCGAATGTTGGTCGCAGGTTGCAGGAAGTTCAGCTCCGGGAGTTGAGCCAGGTACTGCTGTGGAGTAAAATGGCCCTGGAACCCCGAAAACTTGATCGTTTTGACCCGAATTTTTTCCTGAACCTGAAGAGCTGTTACCTGCATCACCAGGGTTACTAGCACCACGAGGGTTAGCAGGAAAATTAGCCAAAGACTGGTCATTGAATTGTTCATCCCCTTCCGGTAAAGAGTTTGATCCTCGTAATTCAGGAGGAAGCAAAAGAATCTCAGCTCGGAGACGTGCACCAGCATTGGGATGAAGGGAAGCAAAGGGAAAAACGTTTTCATCAAACACAACATCTCTTGAGATGTAGACACGACCAGTAGGCACATCAAGACACTTAAACCCTTTGTGTAAATTGCTGTACCCAAGAAAGACACACTGCTTCGACCGAAATTGAAGCTTGTGTGTGTTATATGGCCGCAAGTTTGGCCAGCAAGCGCACCCAAAGGTGCGAAGGGACGTATAGTTGGGAGGTTGATGAAACAGTTTTTCCAAGGGTGAGATTCCATCCGTGACAGGGCTAGGCAATCTATTGATAAGATATGTGGCGGTGAGAAAAGCTTCATCCCAAAATTTTAGTGGCATAGATGCATGTGCTAGAAGGGATAGCCCAACCTCTACTATGTGCCGATGTTTACGCTCAGCGGACCCGTTTTGTTGATGGGCATAGGGACACGAGACATGATGAGAGATTCCAATGCGTTGGAAGGAGTTGAGTTTTTGATACTCACCTCCCCAATCGGTTTGGATGGCTATAATCTTTCGATCAAATAGTCGTTCAACAAGGTTTTTAAAATCATGAAATCGTTCAAACACTTCAGATTTACGTTTGAGAAGATAAATCCAAGAGAACTTGCTATAATCATCAATAAAGCTTACATAGTAGCTGGATCTTCCAACCGAGGTTGGAGCAGGACCCCATACATCTGAAAAGACAAGTTCTAAGGGATTGGATGAACGACTAAACTACTTGGGATACGGGAGCTGATGGCTCTTCCCTTTTTGACACGCATCACAAACGGTGTCCTTATTGAAATCATTAATGAAAGAAAGATTGTTCTTGCTAAGGACTTGACGAACTACCACGGAGGAAGGATGGCCAAGCCTGCTGTGCCAACGGGTTGATGAAACTTTCTCGAGGGCGAAGACACTCTTATTCTTGGAAGGAAAAGAATTCAGCGGGTAGAGCCCCCGCTCACATCTGCCTTGAAGCAGAGTTTTCTTCGTTGCCAGATCCTTAACAAAAAAGAGATGAGGATGAAATTCCAGAAACACATTGTTATCGGATGTAAGACGATGAACGGAAACAAGATTTTTGCTGGCCTCAGGGACATAAAGAACATTTTTAAGATGCAAATTTTTGTTCGGGGTTTGAACAAGAGAATGACCAATCTGGCTAATTTCCATACCTGATCCACTAGCGGTGTGGACTTGATCTCCACCAGTGTACCTCTCCCTGGTGGTCAGCTTCTCGAGCTCGCCAGTGATGTGATCGGAAGCACCGGAGTCAGCGTACCAGTTGGTGTCGATGCCGTAGGAGGTGGTCGCGGAGCTTGCATTCTTCTCTTTGCCGGTGAAGGAGTGGTCGAAGCGTTTGTAGCAGCGAGTAACCGTGTGGCCAATCTTGCCACACAGTTGGCACTCAACGGAGGACCTGCCCGGGGCAGATCCATTGTCACCAGGACGGAAGTTATTGTCGTTGCTGCGTCCACCGCGGCCGCCGCGACCACCACGGCCGCGACCACGCGAAGAGTTGTTGTTGCCGCCTCGACCACGTGCAGCACTATTGGCCGAGGACTGATTTGGCCCGAGGAGCAACTCCATGCGCTGCTCAAAGCTTGTCAACTGGGAGAACAGATCCCCCATCGAGATGGGCTCGACGCGCGCAGCCACCGCAGAAACCACTGGATTGAACTCAGCGTCCAACCCAGCTAGGATGTAGGAGATGAGATCTTCATCATCTAGGCGCTTGCCGGCCGAAGCCATCTCATCGGCCAGCCCGCGCATCTTGGCGATGTACTCAGAGATCGTCGAGGACCCCTTCTGTGTGGTCGCCAGCGCCATGCGGGTGTTGATGATCCGCGCGCGAGACTGAGAGGCAAACATCCCCTCAATCGCCTGCCAGACTCCAATGGCAGTCGGAATAGATGCGATCTGGGTCAGGACGTCGCGAGACGATGACAGCAGCAGGTAGCTGAGAATCTGCTGTTCCTTCGCGGCCCATTCAACATGAGCCGGATCAGGGACCTCCTCTTCCTTGTCACCGACCTTGACCTTCATGGTTTTGGACGGCTCCTTGATGGAACCATCGAGATAGCCAGCCATCTGAGCACCGCGAAGCACAGCAAGAACCTGCGCACGCCAGAGGGAGTAGTTGTTGCGGGTAAGCTTCTCGGTGATTTGATGGGGAAGGGTTGGCAGGGCAGTCAAGGGGTTGGAGCTGGAGGAGGCCATTGCAGAGGATGCGAAGAAGGTTAACTCGTAGGAGATGGGCTCTGATTACCATGTGAGAATTGGCGTAACGTGGTGCCTCTCAGCTACCACGGTTCCGTGTTATATAGGCAGGAAAAGCCCCTGCCGTGGCGCATACAACGGGATCCCATCCATACCTTGCGCACAAAGCAAATACACAGGATACAACAAACTACAACAACCTATACGGCTAACCCTATCCAATGTGCGCAAGGTTAGTTAGGATCACAACTTGTGTACAAAGAATATCTACTTTAACAGAGCCATGCCCGGGTCGAGCGCATCATCGCTGGCATCGTCCATGAGCGCATGGAGAGGCGAGGTGCATCTCCCCTCAGCGGTGCCGACGTTGAAGACGAGGACCTGCTCGACGTACTTCTCCGGCTGCAGGAGCAAGGATCCCTTACCTTCCCCTTCACGACGGAGATCATCGGCGCCGTCATCTCCGTAAGTGCAATCAAAGACAATCTCCCACACTAATCATTTTTACAAAGTTATTAATAAGTACACCATTTCTACAACAAGAACAAGCTATCCAATAATTTTTGAGTTACTCCGTAGGACTTAGGAGTATGTTTTATACCACAAAGTAAATATCATTTGATTCATTTTTAAAATCGCTTGCTAATAAGCATGATTTATAACTATTACTGAAATATTATGGTAAAATTTTATGCACACTTATCCAATCTGTACACTCAGACCAGCCTTAAGAAAACAGAGGTAGCATCAAACAAAATCAAACAGTACTAAATACAGAAGTGTGATTAGACGATTATTACCCATTTCCCAGCAATCGAATGCTCCATGTATACCTGTAAGTATCCACTGTTCATGCTTACAATTATTAAACTTCGCATGATTCCAGGACATATTTGGAGCAGCCCCAGACACCACAGCCTCAACACTGGAATGGGCCATGGCAGAGCTCATCAGGAATCCACAGGCAATGTCAAGGGCAACATCCGAAATTCGGCAAAAGCTAGGGCAGGGAAGACTTACTATTACCAACACAGAGCTTGGCGACCTCTACTACCTACGGATGGTCATCAAGGAGACTCTAAGGCTACATCCAGCTGCTCCACTGATTCTTCGCGCAAGCCAAGAGAATTGCCAGATCATGGGGTACACCATACCTAAGGGTTCGTCCGTCTTCATCAACGTGTTCGCAGTTGCGAGGGACCCAAGGTACTGGGACAACGCGGAGGAGTTCAGGCCAGAAAGGTTTGAGAGCAGCACACTGGACTACAAGTGGACAGACTCTGAGTTCATCCCTTTTGGAGCTGGGCGTAGGCAATGTCCAGGAGCTTTATTTGCAACCATGATAATTGAGCTTACACTGGCGAGTCTCCTGTACCACTTTGATTGGGCACTTCCTGATGGCACCGACCCGAAGACGCTAGACATGAGCGAGGTTTCCGGGATCACAGTGCGCCGAAGGTCCAACCTTTGTTTGCTGCCAGCCTTGCATTTGAGTCACTGATTATGACACTCATGTGCGGCGTTGAGCTGCAGGCATACCCATAGTACTTGGTTCAGTAGCACAGATTACTAATAGCAAATCTCTGCTGCAATTTCTCATGATAATCATCCAGTTAGTATTAACATATCCTTCAAGCCAAAGCTTCAAGCAGTAGCTTGTCAGCTAGTCATCTAGGAGTACTTCAGTTCAGCAGAACAAATATATATAGGGACAGAAATTAGTAGAGCAGGACTCAGCAATGAAACGCAGTCTTGAATTGCCAATCAAGACATTGCAAGACAATTATAAGATTCAGTGCTAGCAGGAAATGTTGCCCTGGAACCTGGACATGGTCATAAATGTGCAGGGCCGATAGCCTCTAGCCAACAATGATTCTTACCACTGCATCACCTGCCTCCGATCCCGTAGCTCTGAAGTGCCCCATCACCCCTGACCTCCGATCCCTCTAAACCTGGAGGCTTGAGGTCTTGTTTGCCCCACCACCCCGGAACTCCGAATCCTAACCCATCACCACCGTTGCTGTAGTTCATAGATAAGGCAAGATGGGTGCAGGGGTGTGGCAGGCAGCATACAAGAATTTGGTTTCACCAGCCTCTTATAAACAGAACATCTAGATAATGGATGACTGATTTTGCCTCTGTCACTGTGATAGCAGGGCAGGGAAACAGTTGGTTGACAGAGATTATCCACTTCCTTATGTCAGAAACTATAGAAAGTATTGCTGGATTCCGTTGCTCAGGTAGCTGTCATTTCCTGTTTGAAGCAGACACCACACATAAGTCAGAAACTTCCCACTTTTCTTGCTTCTTCTCATATCTCACTGTATATGTATTATTGGTCCAAAGAACAAAGCAACGCTCATCAGCTGCCATGGATGACCTCTCTCTCGACAGCTTCACCCTAGCTGCCCTAGCAGCGATTCTCCTCTCCTTGCTCATCAGATGCGCTCTGCCAACCAGGAGGGCAACCAGCACCAGGCTTCCACCAGGCCCGTGGAACCTCCCAGTTGTTGGCAGCCTCCACGACCTCGTCGGCTCACCCCCGCACCGTGCCCTTCTCAGCCTGGCACACCAGCATGGCCCGCTGATGCTACTCCGTCTTGGCGAGGTGCCCACCATCATCATCTCCTCCCCGGAGGCTGCAATGGAGGTGATGAAGACCAATGACCCTGTCTTCGCCAGCCGGCCAAGGGGCGCGATGCTGGATGTGGTCAGCTTCGGTGGCAAGGGGATCATCCTCGCACCCTACGGGGAGCACTGGCGGCAGATGCGCAAGGTCTGCGTGGTCGAGCTGCTCAGCGCCAGGCAGGTGCGGCGCATGGAGTGCATAAGACAGTCCCAGCTGTCTCACCTCACAGAGTCCATCTTCATTGCCGCAACATCGGCTTCACCAACCGCCATTGTCAACCTCAGCCAGGGGTTCACAGAGCTCACCAACAACATTGTCTCAAGAGCGGTGTTCGGCGGCAAGTGCCAGCAGCAGCAGGATTACCTCCGGGAGCTCCGCATCGTAACGACGTTGGTAGGAGGGTTCTGCCTGGCAGACCTGTTCCCATCATCATGGCTGGCACGGTGGCTGAGCAGTGCCGCATGCAATCTGAGGAGGAGCCACAATCGGGTCCAGCACATAATCAGCGGCATCATCCACGAGCGTAAAGAGAAACATAGTGCATCTGCCTTTGCTGGTCTCGAAGACGAGGATCTGCTTGACGTGCTTCTCCGGCTGCAGGAGGAAGACTCCCTCGCCTTCCCACTCACGACGGAGATCATCAGCGCTATTATCTATGTAAGTGCATCAAAACATACTGCAAACTCAATCACAAGTCCAAACTGAAACATACTAAACAGGATTAAAGTACTAAATGGTATAATTAGACAATTACCATTTCTCTGCAATTATCTGTTTGCACATGTATAATGCCCAGTCCAGTACATATCCACTTTTGATTCCTTCCACTGTTTGCACATGTAGCGGGCATCATGCTTACAATGGTTGAACTTCAAATGGTTCCAGGACATATTTGGAGCTGCAACAGATACCACAGCCACTACACTAGAATGGGCCATAGCAGAGCTCATCAGGAATCCACAGGCTATGTCGAGGGCAACGAGCGAAATTCGACAAAAGCTAGGCCAGGGAACAGCTACAATTACCAGCACAGACCTTGGCGACCTCCGCTACCTACGAATGGTCATCAAGGAGACCCTAAGGTTACATCCAGCTGTCCCGATGATTCTTCGTGCAAGCCAAGAAAACTGCAAAATAATGGGTTACGAGATACCCAAGGGTACCTCAGTCTTTGTAAATACATTCGCGGTGGCAAGCGACCCGAGCTACTGGGGCAACAACGCTGAGGTGTTCAAGCCAGAAAGGTTTGAGAACAGCACACTGGACTACAACTGGGCACACTTCGAGTCCATTCCGTTTGGAGCTGGACGTAGGCAATGTCCAGGAGCTTTATTTGCAACAATGACAATTGAGCTCACACTGGCGAATCTCCTGTACCACTTTGATTGGGCGCTTCCTGATGGTGCAGACCCAAAGGCGCTAGACATGGGAGAGGTGTTCGGGATAACTGTGCATCGGAGATCCAACCTCTGCATGCTGCCAGCCTTGCATCTGCCTCACTGATCATGACACTCATTTCCTGGCATGCGTCCTTACAAGACTTTATTCAGTAGAACAATATCATATGGTTACAGCAAGCACGGGCCTCTACTATGGGTTTTTCATGTCATCACCTATTCAGTACTACTTCCTCCAAAGTCCAAACCAACGCTTCTTATTACCTAGAAGCTCCTCCTTGTAAATGTATTGGGTACCATGACCTGAATAAAAAATGAAGGGGAAAACAAAAATCTAAAAGTTAAAACCCAAAAGCTTAAGCTGATGGGGAGAGAGGTGGACAATTCACTTGTACTCCAACACTCCCCTCACATGCAGGCTCCCTCAGGCCGCATACGTGGAAATTGAAGTGGGCTGCAATTATTTTATTTAATCACGCCCGCCAGGATTCAAACTCGAGATCTCTAGCCCTGATATCATATTGAGTTGCGAGCACCAACCAGTTCAACCCAAAAGCTTAAGTTGATGGGAAGAGAGGTGGGAAATTCACTTATACTCCAACAGAGAGGGACTGAAATTGAAAGAAATAAACTGTAATCCTGTATGACTCCGCAGTCTCCACAATGGGACATTAATCAAGGCATTGCAAGACAGCATAAGATCTAGTATTAGCAGGAAAAGTTGGCCTTGGCCCTAGGGCCTGGAAAACAGGCAAAAATGTGCAGGGATTACATTAGTCAACAATCGTTCTTGGCGTTGCTATATTTCACACTCGCAAATTATCGCTGGTTTGGAGCCTCGGGGAAATATGCTTGCGTCCAATTGGATATGCTGAAAACATTGTTTCATCTGCCTATATATATGCCAAGCTGCTAACTGCAAATGAGCATGGCCCAGACTGATCAGTGTGACCCCACTTGAGTAAGTGGCCACTAACCAGGCAGTTACAAACTAGAACTGAGTTATTACCAACTGAGCTCTATGCAGATGATGCTGTCATTTTCTTGCGGCCTTGCAATCTGGACCTAATCGTCATCAGGCACCTACTGGATATTTTTGGCCATGTTTCTGGCCTACGAACCAATATGTCCAAGAGCTCTATATCCCCAATTCATTGCACTGATGAGGAGCTGTCAGCCGCAGCCAATATTCTCTCCTGCTCCGTCAAGGCTTTTCCTTGTACCTACCTTGGTCTCCGGCTCACCATTGGCAGACCAATCAAGGAGGTGCTTCTACCATTAATAGATAAAGTTGCTAATTATCTCCCAGGTTGGAAGGCATCTCTTATGAACAAGGCTGGTCGGCTCGTCTTGGTTAAGGTTGTGCTAACCGTTGCTCCAATTTATCATCTCATAGCCTTAGACCTACCTAAATGGTTCTTCAAGGCTATTGATAAGAAAAGACGAGGTTTCCTATGGAAGGGCCATGATCGGGTTACTGGCGGCAGTTGTCTGGTGGCTTGGGAAAAAGTTCAAAGACTGATTGAGTATGGGGGGCTGGGGATACATAATCTAGAACTTCTTGGATATGCCCTGAGAATTCGGTGGCTGTGGGCACAAAAAATAAATCCGGACAGACCTTGGGCTGGTTTGCCTGTCCCTGTTCCTGCAATGGCAAAGGCGCTCTTTGATGTAGCGGTTGATGCTGTTGTTGGAAATGAAGAAAAATTCTGTTTTGGAAAGACAGGTGGTTGGATGGACGCACTGTGGCTGAATTAGCCCCTAATCTGTTTAAAGCAGTCCCAAAGAGGACTGTTAACAGGTGAACTGTGGCTCAGGCTCTACAAAATCGAAGCTGGGTGCATGACATCAAGGGTGCCCTCACTGTCCAGGTGCTGATCAAGTATCTGCATATATGGGATTTGGTGGATGGTGTCATTCTGCGCCAAGATGTGGCTGATCAGTACAGATGGAAATTAACGCAGCATGGTTCCTACAGCAGTAAATCTGCCTATGAAGCTTTCTTCCTGGGATCCATCAAGTTTGGTCCGTGGAGAAGAATTTGGAAAACCTGGGCACCTCCTCGCTGCAAGTTCTTCATCTGGTTAGTGTTCCATGGTCGTGTGTGGACTGCTGATCGCCTGGCCAAAAGAAACCTGCCTCATCTGGAGGCTTGTCCTTTTTGTGACCAGGAGATGGAAACAATAAATCATCTGCTGGTTGGGTGTGTCTTTGCTCGCGAAGCTTGTATTGGAGTATAAGTGAATTGACCACCTTTCCCTACCAGCTTAAGCTTTTGGGTTGAACTGGTTGGTGCATGCAACTCAATATAGTATCAGAGCCAGAGGTCTCGAGTTCGAATCCTGGCGGGCGCGTTAATTAAAATAATTACAGCCCCACTCCAATATCCACGTATGCGGCCTGGGGGAGCCTGCACGTGAGGGGGGTGTTGGAGTATAAGTGAATTGACCATCTTTGAACTGGTTGGTGCATGCAACTCAATAGCTTGGACTGTTATTTTGCAGCATTTTGGGCTGGCACAGTTGGCGCCGCAACCTACAGCAACCCGTTTTTCAGGATGGTGGAGGCAAGCATTCACAGCAGCCCCAAAGGAGGCTCGCAAAGGGCTTAATTCATTAATAATCTTGGCTGCCTGGGAACTATGGAAGCATCGTAATGCTTGTGTTTTTGAGAAGCAAAGGCCCAGGATCCGAGATGTTCTTAGTGCTGTCAGTTTAGAAGGAGACCTTTGGTGTTCAGCTGGGGCCTCCAAACTCAAGGAGTTCGTGTTTAGGTCGTCGGCACTCATGGCCTAAAGCCTGAGGTCGCTTTGGTCGTCTTTTTATTTTTCTGTGTCGCTAATCAGTTGGTGTGAGTGGCGCCTTTGTTAGGCGCCTGAGGTGGTCCCTCTAGACCTTGTATTCTATTTCTACCTTAATGAAATGACGCGCAGTTCTCCTGCGCTGTTCGAGAAAAAAAAGAGTGCTGCTAAACAAGATGGCAGATCAAGACATGTATTTGAAAATATTCCTTGCACAAAAAGAATAGATGAAACAGACAGCAGTTGTTCAGATTCATATTATTGGAACTTAGAACTTCTAAGAAAATAGCGCTGAGCTTCAGTCAACATTCACGATAAGGCTTCAGATACTTTGTAGTATTGCTTTTAAATTGGCTTTTCGAACCTGTGGCTCTTTTATTGAGCTTTCACCTCTTGTGCATAATTTCATTTTATAAATTTTTATATTTATAAATCAGTGCCATACTATGCCTTGCAGACTTGTTACCGATGGTGTGGTCAGATTAATCCATTTGCTTTTAAGCAGCTGCATACTAAGTTAGCTACTTCAACAACTGATGGGATTCAATTATTTAGTGAGTCGATTAGTGCAGTTAGTAGGCTTCAAAATTGAATGACAATAATCGTAATTCTGACTTAGGGCCTGTTCTCTTCACTCACATTCCACTTCAATTCACTATTCATCTCATCACATCCCTACCACTTTTCACCCATCTATTCAAATCCAAATATTCACTATTCCCCATCATTTCACCCATCACATCCTCACATCTTCTCTCACCTTCACTATGCACCCATCACAAAAAACACTATTTCATCACTATTCATATACACTTTTCACCCTCCTTTCACCCATCCAAACACCTACAATCCAATTTCCACTATTCTCCCATCACATCCTCACCACTTTTTCCCAACTAAACACCTCCATTCCAATTTCCACTATTCATCTACTATTCATTTCAACTCTTTTCACCCATCTAAACGGGCCCTTAGTAAGCTACAGTCAATTAGTCTGGATAATGATTCTTAGTCAGGCCTTTGTACCCTAGCAAGAAAATTTATAGATTTTTAGTCCTGGTGAGCAGTTAATTCTTGGTTGAGCCTCATACCTTTGCACGTGTATCTACAGATATTTGGTGATTCATATATGTACATGCATAAAACAGCCCTCACGTGAAATAGACATTACCATTTCACAATTGTTAGTTGGTATTCTCCAGCTCTTTTTATTTGTGCAGTTAAATGCAGAAAGAAGAATGAACTTGACAAGCTCCCAACTAGAATGGTAAAGATGTAAAGCAATTATGGGTGGCAAAGCTGTATCACGAACCTCTTCATAAAGCAGAAATAGGGCTCATCTGGTTCTTCATATCCTCGGTTGCAACGCACACAGTTTTTGTGTGAACCAGTAGGGCAGTTATGTAACCTTGCCCATGGATGCTACATCCAAGCTAGTACTCCTCCCCTTTTCTGTGACAGTTAAAGAAAAGTGTGCCCACTGCTCCTGCAATGAAGAAATTGTTATAAGAAACAAACAAATCGTATTAAACATGAACCATAAAAGTTATCATGGCATCAGCATGTCATACATTCGGTAATAAGTAATCGTACAAGGAAAAGCCTTAGGTCCCAAGTTACTTAGGCTATCTGGCAAAGCAATCAGAAACTGCAAAGTACACTTTTCTAGAACCAATATAAGTTTAAATCAGAAAAAGATTCAAATGCCTACAGCAAATGACATAGTTTACTTTGGTCACTTTAAGATTTTCATTGTCAAATAATTTTCAGAAAATGATCAATATCTTGGAACCAATAATAGCTGTCTTGAGTCTTGACCTTCAAATAGGACTCAACAAGAGAAAAAAAACAAGCCAAGCCTGTGCTATCATACCATTTTATGCAACTTGTGCTTCTCAAAATTCAAATATCCAGCTTGATTCTTGAAGGAATGAAACAACAAGCATGTCCGAGCATGATGATTCATCTCATTTTCCTTGTAAGAAGTAGATAGAGCACCAGTGTGTGTATTCAGTGAAGGAACTGCAAACCATACATTTTTGTACTAAAATGGTTTGAGCTTTGAGCACATAACATAATTTTGCTTCATATCGAGATTGAATGGTGCATTGAGTGAATGATAAAGGCACCATTTGTATGTGATATTTAAGCACCTCTTTAACGCAGATTATTAGCCTGCTCCACTGATTCAATCAAACTAGAACCAGGAAGTTTTCTCAGCCCACTTTCCTTTGCTCTATTCCTTATATTAGCTGATTTATTCCACTGTTCTTTCTGAGAAAATACTTCTGAAATCAAAGCATAAGTACCTGGAGTCTGTTGTTCGAGCTCAAGAAGCTCATCACTAATAATCTGCCCAAGCATTGTATTTCCATGAATTCTGCATGAAGAGAGCAAAGCACAAAGTACACTATATCTGTCATTTAAGGTACATGACTTAATGAGCTTGTATCCTTCTTCGAGATGTCCTGCTCGACTCAATAAGTCAACAATGCAACCATAATGCTCTTCCTGTGGAAGAACTGAATACATTGAGGTCATCGACTGAAAAATACGCAAACCCTCCTCAACTAGACCAACATGACTGCATGCAGAAAGCACTGATGAAAATGTTAATCCATCAGGAGTAATGTTTACTTTCCCCATTAGCTTGAACATGTCAAGCACCTTATGATAAAATCCATGCATCCCATAAGCACTGATCATAGAATTCCATGAATCTAGGTCGCTGTGTTTCAAACTTAAGAACAAATTCACAGATAAATCCAACCTTCCACATTTGGCATATGCGTTTATTAAAGAATTTATGGTCTTTGTATCTTTCTCCAATAAGGCACGGTAGACAAAACAATGAATTTGTTTTACACCTTTCAAATGTCCAAGCTCAGATGCAGCCTGAGCCACAGTCATAACAGTGACAGAATCAGGCTTCTCGCCATGTTGCTGCATTAATTGAAATAACTGAACTGTTTCTCGTCCATGTCCACAGGATAAGCATCCCATCATCATGGCTGTCCATGAAACCAAATTTTTCTTTTCCAATGAAGCAAATACAATCCTTGCTGCTGCAATATTTCCACAATTGGAATACATACGTATAAGTTGATTTGCAATGTCAACGTCAGAACAAAAACCATTCCTAATTGCAAATCCGTGAATCCACCTTCCTCTAACAAAATTCTTATCATCAGCAATAGCTACAATCAGACAAAGAACAGTCACTGAATTTGGTGCAACACACTCGGCGACCATCTCTTTGAGTAATGCAACGGCTTCATTGGTCATGCCACTTTGGAGATAACCATAGATCATTGTGTTATAGGAGACAACATCTTTAGCCATCATCTGATCAAAGAGACGCCTGGACCTCATAATTCTAGTGCATTTGAAGTATACCTCGATAAGAGATGTGGTCAAAACTACATCTAGAGGGATAGATCTTCTAATTAGGTAGGCATGAATACTAGCAGCACAGCCAGAATTGCATAACTCAGCACAAGCAGAAATTACATTTGCATAGGTTACAGAATCTGGGATTACCCTATGCTCATGTAGCATGACAGAGAAATGGTGGACTGCACTTCCACTCTGTCCACTTCTAGCAAGACCGGCAAGCAGTGCATTCCAGGAAGCCACAGATTGCATGGAACTCTTCAAGACAGCATATGCTAATTGGTAAGCTCCACATCGACTGTACATGTGGACAAGGCTGGTCTCTAGAACTTCATCTGAGACACCAATTCCTCTCCTTATGGAATAGCAATGTACCGATTTGCCTTCTCTAATTGCTCCAAATTTACCAGCAACTTGCAGTAAGCTAACCAGAGTCACACGGTTTACTTCCAAGTTGCTCCGCAGCATGTCTCTGGCGATTCCAAATGCATTCCACAAAGTAGAATCCATATTTTCAGAATAACCAGTGATCATTGAGGTGTAAGAAACATTATCCTTGTCCAGAATCTCTTCAAACGCCTTCTCCGAATCATCCATCCTGGCAAGCTTAGAGTATAACCTGACAAGAGAAGAACCAACAAAATTATCCCTACTGAGGCCAAGCTTCAGTGAGTCGGCATGCATTCCTTCGCCCAATAACAAATTTCGGAGCTCGGTGCAGCTTTTCAAGCCAAAAGTAACACTTTTCTCATCCAACCCAATCTGGCCCAACTTCAATCCACTGTACAAAAGAATAACCTCCTCTGGATAACCAGCTCTAAAAATGTCAACCATGGCCGAATTCCATTGGGCAAGATTATCATTTAGAAAGCCTTGGAAGCAAAGCCCTGTTTTGGCCAGGACACCTAGCCTGGCATAACAAATCAGGATTTCAGGGCCAAGAATAACATCCCTGCCAAGTCCTAGCGCCAGAACGCGAGCATGGAGCTTCTTCAGAGATCTCACATCTGCGCAATTTTGGAACAACACAGCGAATTTATCAACATCGCTTGGCCTACCATATCCAGAATTCGCACCAACAACAAATCCCGGTAGCCTCCTACTCAGCTTCAGCGCCGCAATCTTATCGGTCCTTGCAGCGACAGTCCTGGATACAACTCTTGCTAGCATCCTCGTGGTTGCACACAGAAGAAAATCAGGTAACTAGACAACTAGTAGTTGCCCTCAGATTGAACAGCATGATACGACTTATGGTGCAGCTCCAGTGGTAGAGGCATAGAGCATTCACCCTGAGGGCCCAGTATTGTCCAACGCAGGCAGTGTTGTGCACCCGGAAAAAGGACGTGGGGACGGACGCGCGCCGGAGCTTGCAGCCAGGCGGTGGGAGCTCGCGCGGTCCGCGGGAACGTCAAGCCCGGACCATGGCGATGTGTACGGGCGGGCAGCCGCTTGCGGTTGGTGATGCAACCCGTGGGATGATGCAGCGTCGCACGAGGATCGGCGGCGGTCAGAAGCCTCTGCGGGCTGCGGCGGCGGCGGCGGCTGGCGGCGCCCTCGCGCTTTACCCGGCACGGCCGGCGGAACGGGCTTGAGGGCTTGATTGAGGCCTGCCTAAGGCTAACCGCACCCGTCCAACTCCAAACCGATCTGTATATTGATGGGGCCCACCAGTCAGCAGCAATTTAGAGAGCTCGGTAAAAAATTCGCCGCACCGCTACCGCCTCTATCCTCGTCGCCATCCGTCCGCGTCACCGCGTCAGGGTGCCGCCAGGCTCGTCCTCCTCTAATGGCGGCGCGGCCTCCCCGACGGCCCGCGGCTCCCTCCCGCCGGCGGGCGCGGCCCCCTCCTTCCCGCTGGGCGCACCACCTCCCTCCCTCTCCCGCTCCTTATTTGCGCGAGATCCGGACCGACCGGCACCTCCACCAAGCTCCGCGCGCGGCGGCCCGATTGGCGGCGGGGACCCGGCGAGCTCCGACCGCCGCAACTCGACCTCGAAGATGAGCGCCGCGGCCTCCTGTCTCGCTCCGGCGCGGGCCACCGGCGGAGGCGCGAGCCCGCGGTGGAGGGCCGGCGACCCGGACCAGCTCCGGCTGCCGCACCTCGTCCTCGAGACCTCGACGACGAGCGACTCCCGGCCACTGCCTCCTCCCGACGACGCGGGGCCCGCAGCTGGAGAGCATAGCGTTCCTCTGCAGGACCTCCAGACTTGGAGGTGCCCTGTAGCGACCTGTGGGTTGCAGTTGCTTTTGGCGATCCGCGGTGCAGCGATTCCACCGCTATTACTGGCGTTCAGGGTGGTCGCACCGCACCACCTCCATCGCCATCTGTATACCCCACATGGCCCACACGGTAGGGGTTTGTTTACCGATTGGTAAACAAAAACACTGCACCCGCTCCACCTCTACAGCTATCTCCAAATCCAACGACCTCTCTCTCCCTCGGTCCCTACCCGCCACCGCCTTCTCTCACCGGCGACGTCCTCCCTCCTCCTGCCGGCAGATGCGGGCGCGCGGCGTCTCTCGACTCTCTCCCCCTCCCTCTCCGGCGAGATCCTTCTCCGTGGCGTCCTCCACCACAGGCGGGTGGCGGTCGGCGGTCAACTCCCTGACCTCCTCCTCAAGCTCGGTGTTCGGAAGCCTCCTCCTTCTGAAGCGCGGCGGGCTCCTCCTCCTCCGCCCCCGTCGTCCTCGAGCTCGCGGCCTCCCCGGCTCCGTCCTTGCCTCCTCCGTCCCCAGATGGATCTGCGGCCGACAGCCTGGACCTTGCTGCCCCCACTGCCTCCTCCCTCACGGCCCTGCTCAAGCCCGCGGGCGCCGCGGCTTCCTCCTCCCGACGCTGGGCGAGGGCGCGGCAATCCTCCCTCCCTCCTCCAGTGGGCGAGGTCCGGCGGCCCTCCCTCCCTCCGTCCTCCTATGGGCCAGGGTGTGACGAGATGTGGCTTCATGGGGCCAGGCCTCCCGGCGCGGTGGCCTCACGGCATGGGGCCCTCGGAGCGGTGGCCAGGCCTCCTCGACGTGCCGTCCTTCGCGTCGCCGCCGTCGCTCTCGTCGTCCTCTCAACCCGCCGTTCTCCGCGCCGCCGCACGCGTCGTCCACTGCCACAAGCCGCCGCCTCCTCCCCGCGGCCTCCTCCTTCTTGTCGGCGCGAGAGGAGCACCAAGGGGTCGGGAAACTTCACAGGCGGGGCGCGAGAGCAACCTCGGAACGATAGCGTTCGTCCGCGGAATGCTGGATTTGGAGATTCACTATTGCGAACGGAACGATAGAGTTGGTGTTACAGGTTTATAAACGGGGAAGTGGAAGGTGTGCGTCTCTGGTCGCCACCGGTCCATAAACGCGGCGATCAGCGGGGTGTCGTAGCTGAACCGCGTCAACCGCTCTACCTGGGGAACCTGAGCTCGTAGCTTCTCCCCCTCGACCAACCGCGCGAAAGGCAGAAGTCCTGCAGCACGTAGCCTGAAAAAAAAACAAAAACAATTTACTTAACCCAATTACTATTGTAAAGAAACAGAAATAAATATAACAAATGAATTGCGTACTTTGGAATCCAGCGCTGGTGTATCGGCATCAACGTGCGGGTGGTCCGGCAATGTAAACTGCCGGGCGTCTGTCCAAGAACGGCCGAGACGTACGAGCGGTGGTGCCGGTCCACTACCTCCTCGAACAACTCCGGTCGTACGTACTCTATCGGTGCCTGAGCCATAGATGCAAAAAAACAAATTTTAATCAATTAGTTGAATTATATCAATTTAAACGAATTTTTTGAATTATAACTATTTTCTACAAATTTTGTATCAATTTAATCTATTTTTGAATTATAACCATTTTCTAAGCATTTTAAATCAACTTAAACGAATTATTTGAATTATAACTATTTTCTACGAATTTTATATCAATTTAAACGAATTATTTGAATTCCGACGATTTTCTATTTGAATTATAACCATTTTCTAGGAATTTTATATCAAGTTAAACAAATTATTTGAATTATAACTATTTTCTAAGAATTTTATATCAAGTTAATCTAATTATTTGAATTATAATTATTTCCTAAGAATTTTATATCAATTTAATCTAATTATTTGAATTATAACTATTTTCTACAAAATTTATATGAATTTAAACGAATTTTTGAATTATGACCATTTTCTACGAATTTTATATCAAATTAAACAAAATTTATGAATTATAACTATTTTCTACTAATTTTATTTGAATTATAACTATTTATAAAATTTTTAAACTAAATTAACTAAACTACACTACCTAACTAAACTACACTAACTAAACTACACTAACTAAACTAAACTAACTAAAGTTAGAAACATACCTGAGTCAAAAGTGCTCCGAAGAGTTGAAAGTCGAAGATTTAGGAGGAGAGAAGGAAGGAGGGGAAGGGGCTGGCGGCAGCCGCGGGCCGCTTATATAGCGGTGAGGCTGTCGTCGTACCCCACAGTGGCAGGCTCCTGCCGACGTGTGGCACGGCGGTAGGGTTCCTGCCGCTGTGTGATACGGCGGTAGGAGCCTGACCCCACTGCCAGTCCACCCGACCGTTGGCGGCACCCCTGCCGCCGTGTCACATGGTGGTAGGAGTCCCTGCCGCCGTGGGGTACGACGGCAGTGGTATATTTTTCATAAAATTTGTTTGCGTTATTTATTTTTCGGAAATCAAGAATATATATATATATATATATATAATTCTCTTTGGGTGTTACCGAAATGGGATGTGCGATGGGCCAAATTGGACCTCCACAAAGGTCTCTTCGATTTTCTTATTTTATTAAGTGAATTTTTTATATTTTTTTATTTCAATTTGCAAATTTATACTACCGTTTTATATATCAACGTCGTGGCTCACGGCGGATAGGCCCAACCGCCGTGGCCCACGGCGGCAGCACGTCAATCCGCCGTGGCCCGCGGCGGTAGGGCTACCGTCAACGGTCGGCTGCTGGCTGTGGGCCCGCGGCACGTTACCGCAGTGCGCTACGGCGGTAGGTCCTAACCACCGTGGCGGACGGCGGCTGGCGCCCTTATATAAAGGGTGTCGGCGGCCGCCGTCCGCCCCACCCCTACCGCCGCGGCTTTCTCTCTTTCACGGTCTTCTCTCTCAAGTAAGTTTTCTCTATTCATTTACTTTATTTAATTAGTTTGATTAGTTTAATTAGGTTAGAATAGTAATTAGTGTAGGAAATTAGTTTTTAGTCTAGAAAATTTAGAAATTAGTTTATTTAATTAGTTTAGATTTAGAAATTTAGATAATTAGTTTTTTAGTTTAGAAATTTAGAAAATTAGTTTTTTAGTTTAGAAATTTAGAAAAGTACTTTATTTGATTTAAAAAGTGTAGAAAAAATAGTTATTTGTTTTAGAAAATAGTTTAGAAATTTAGAAAATTACTTTATCTTGTTTAAAAATTCTAAAAATTTGTTTTATCTGATTTAGAAAATGTAGAAAAATAGTTATTTGTTCTAGAAATTGTAGAAAATTAGTTTACTTTGTTTAGAAATTTAGAAAATTAGTTTTTTTGTTTAGAAATTTAGAAAATTACTTTATCTGATTTAGAAAATGTAGAAGAATAGTTATTTATTCTAGAAAATAGTTTAGAAATTTTAGAAAATTACTTTATCTTGTTTAGAAATTTTAGAAAATTACTTTATCTGATTTAGAAAATGTAGAAAAATAGTTATTTGTTGTAGAAATTGTAGAATATTACTTTAGGTTGTTTAGAAATTTTAGAAAATTAGTTTATCAGGTTTAGAAAATGTAGAAAAATAGTTTTCCTGTTTTAGAAATTATAAAAAATTACTTTATCATGTTTAGAAATTTTATAAAATTATTTTATCTGTTTTATAAAATGTAGAAATTTTAGAAAAATAGTTTACCTGTTGTAAAAATTATAGAAAATTAATTTATCTTGTTTAGAAATTTTAGAAAATTACTTTATCTGGTCTAGAAAATGTAGAAAATTACTTTATCTAGTTTTTGTAATTGTTCATTTAATTTTTGTATGCAGCTGCAGCTATGAATCAGGCTCAGACTCAGGATGAGGCTCAGGCTCGGGCTGAGGCGTAGTGATGCCAGAGTTGTTCGATGCTCAGGTCGACCGCAGGCACCGCTCATACCTGTTCGCCGTCCTCGGAGAGGATCTTAGACATGTACGTTCTCACACTACACGCACGTTGTTACTGATCCACGACCGTTGGGTTCCCAAGTACGTGAACTGATTATATCTAATCGTATGTACCTTTATTTATACTTTTGTTTTAACTAATAAATTTACCTTATTTGTTTCAGGCTACGCGCTGCAGGACTACTACCTGTAGCGCAGTTAGTCGAGGGGGACAGGCTGCGGGACGCGATTCCTCGGAAGGATCGCATGACACGGTTCCAGTTCGACTTCTCCCTCCTCTGCGTGCTTCTGGACCACTGGAGGCCGGAGACCCACACGTTCCACTTCACCATCGGCGAGCTGACGGTGACTCTTCAGGACACGTCTTTGTTGATGGGCCTTCCTTGTGAGGGCGAGTCGATGGGGCCTGTGGACATCTCGGCCGACTGGCGTACTGAGTTCCTCGCTCGGTTCGCGAACGTTCCTCGGAACGAACGCGCCCCCGCCCCGTACCAGGAGTTCACGACCTCTCACGGACCCACCTTGACCTGGTTGCACCAGTTCAGTGTATGTACCTTGACCTTATATTATTCTTCATTTTTGAATATATGGAGACAATGTAACTAACGTTTGATTTTGTATGTGTAGGGTGAGTACCTACCAGATGACACCGCGCCCGAGACAGTCGACAGGTTTTTCGAGGCGTACCTGTTGTGGCTGTTTGGGTTCGTGTTGTTCAGCATTTCACAGGGAGACGCGGTGTCGAGGTACTTGCTCCCCTACGCTCGGAGGATCGCCGACGCGCCCTTGGACGCGGTGCCCCAGATCAGTTGGGGCAACGCTGTTCCCGGCCACTTTTTACCCACCGCGCCCTCTGGTGCATCCTCCCTGGAGGATGCATCCTCTGGGGGGACCAGTTCCCAGAGCAGCACCAGCACCAGCACCACGAGGACCTGCAGTAGCACCAGCACGAGCACCACCAGTAGTACCACCAGCAGTTGTTCCTTCCTCGTCCACTGGCGCTGCTCTTCACACAGGTAATGACCACAATTATATCTCTAACTATATACAAATAAAAAAATCTATTAACTATGATTCGTGATTTAATAATACTATTTGTTCCAGATTACGTCGGCACCGGCGACACTCCTGACTCCACCCTAGACGACCAGACGGGAGGGTTCAACGACTTCGACTTGACCGACTTCGACTTCTTGCATGGTGCGTCGACGCAGAAGGAGCTCGGAGGGTCGCAACTACCAGGCGCGCGACCCACAGGGACACAGGCGAGCGGAGGGACGTACCCGTCTCCAGGAGGGTTGCCAGGTGTTGGCGTTTCGTAGCGTCGTCATCTTAAGAATAGATCTGGGACCCGTCCTTAGTGACAACACCAGGAATCGCCTTGTAGGCACCTCTCAATGTCACCACTAATGGCGCGGTTAGCGTGAACATCGAGACATGCCAAAGGTTAATCTAAACGATCATGAACGAATTCGCAAGCGCACAGATAAACTATTGTAGCATTTCCCCAAGGAAGGAGAGTATTCCAAGGGTATCGAATCTGTGGAAGACAATGGCGGATATCTTAGACTTATGCTTTTGCTCTGAATGTAAACCAAGAGATAGATATAGGGAACAACACACTCAAAGACATGGGTAAGATAAAAGATATAAGGGTAGTGTGACACACACTCAGATCTACCTCTACTCTAGCACACTACGGCTTAGGGGGAACATATGAGTTAGCTCTAGGTTCTAATGTACTAAACATACAAAGCTAGAAGATACAAGAGATGGGCATGAGTATTGCATGAGAGAGATAAGGTTCAGCACCCAGGTACAAACGGGGAGCTAGCCCGCGACGACCACCACTCTGCGAAACTAGACTTTAGACTCCTACAGCAGGTACCCCAGTGCGGAGGTTGCCCAAGGATCCAACAGGGCTGTCACCACCTGAGGACCGACCTCTATTGTTACGGAGGGTATGCTCATAACTATCGTAGCCAGATAACCCAGGCACCATGCCTACGTTGCTGCTAGACTCCACCCGGCCCGGGCTATTGTGACCCAGGGTGAGAGCCACCAGAAGACTGGTCAACTAGACCGAGTACCGTAGCTTGAACACAGACCTCATGCAACACTCTCATGCCATCTAACAAGATCAACTAAGGCTAGACATACAAACAGATATGAACTCTCTTATGTCTAATCAATAAGATCAAAGGGTCGTGTTCGTGAAGAACACGAGCCTCTAACTTATGAACAAACACATAAGGAAGGAGTTTATCACCCTTCAAGTGGATCAAAAGGTAGTGTTCACGAAGAACACAAGCCTCTAAATGATGAACAGAGGATGAACTCAAGAACATATCAAACATATGATCTACCATGACTTTATATGAAATAGCTAAATAACTGAAGTAGATCAAAGTTATACAAAGAAATAAAGATAAAAGAGAACTCATTCCTAGACTTCCAAGAGGACTTGGAACCTGAATAAGAGCTACTCTAGCCTACCCCCTAGCCTTGGAAACTTAAAGTGAGAGGAGAATGAGAGAGTGGTGTGTGAGAAATGGGAGCCCCTCCCCTTCTATTTATAGGCAAGGGCCAGGCTTGCTCGGAGGCTCAAAGTGCCCCTAAACACCCGGGAGTGAGGCAATGGACCAATAGGGAGCTGCCACGTGGAGGGCCAGGATGGAGCCCCCTAGGTCGGTTCGGCCGATCCTAGGATCAGCCGGCCCCCTAGGGTGGCCCCACCTGGTGGTTTTCCACTAGGTGGCTGCCCTGTGGGCCCTCTGATCCATCCCCGGTGCATGGCTTGATTTGGTATCTGAGGTGGGCCCTTTGATCCATGTGAAGTGCATGTGGCATCCTCTGATTCGTCGCTGAGTGCCTCCCCTGGATCGATGACGTGGAATGCCATGTTTCCCTTGGTGGCAGCCACCTCCTCAGCGGAGTTGGCATGGTTCCTTCATAGAAGGTGGGTTTCCATCTCTTTTAAGGGGTAAATCACCTACATACAAATAATCTCCAAGGACAAGTGAAACTACATTATTCAAACCAAAATGCTAGTAAATAATGCATATGCCTCCATTTATGTGAGAATATTGATGATTGGAAATGGTGAATTTCAATCGTCAACAAACTCCCCCAAGCTAACCTCTTGCTCGTCTTGAAGCAAGACAATAGAGACTTATGTTGGTTGATCAGGAGTTGCTATAATGTTGTATTCCCAACTTATGGCAAACATACAGCAAAGTACTCTACCAAGAGTTGAACAAGTTGGCAATGTTCTTACCTTTCACCTGATGACGTGGGGATATAGCTTCACCTGCCTTGGGCGGTTGAGAGATAGAATGGTTATATAGTATGTGCATAATCACTCATACCTTGATCAGCTTATCAATCCGGAGGTTTTGCAAATTTTTCAAACGAGAATCAGAGTTCCTCAAATGATACTCTCGGATCGCTCAAAAGTGTATGGTTCCTCACCAAGGCATCAATGTTGCCTTTCTTCACATCCTACTCCTAATGGGCTATATGTGGAGTTGTAGGTAGGGAAGATGTGGCATACTTGTCTCTCATATATTGCTAAGTCAAAAATCGGATCCTTGGAAGAAACAAACATACATCCTGATCAAGATGTGCATATGTGTGTGATGGATATGAGCATGGCAAGGTGGATACTAGACCCGGAAATGGGTGCTAGATATTGTCATGTGTTATATGAAGGAATGACAGATTGATGGTAAGGTGGACACTAGCCCCGGAGTATATACTAGTTATTACCATCTATATGGTGGAACTCTTTCTCTTGCACATATCAATCCCTTTTTCTCCTTCTGAAATTTTTGAGACTTGGACTAGCTCTCTTTATTCTATTTTTGCCATGCTTTTGAGCATGCTTTTCTTTTCTCTCTTTTCTTTTTTTCTTTTTTTAGCTAGCCTTTCGTCTCTATTGGAGATATTTAGAGAGGGATGAATAATGCAAAGATACATAGAGTTTTATTTATGGAAGAATGCATAAGCATATGGAACAAATGATGAGTGCTTAACTTCCAGTGTAGAAGTTTTAGCATGAACGTGTATGTGATCTTGATCAGGGGAGTATGAATTCTATCAAGGGTCACAACAATTTGACAGAGCTCAATGAGAGAACAAGCTGCATATGTGGAGGCTAAGAACTAGAATCTACATATGGCCTTGGATGAGAAATTCTCATCATCGAGGAACTCATCATGTTTTGATTTTTCAAAAAGGAAAACTCCGGATGTCAAGCATCACTAAGCACAAGATCATAGCACTTTATTATACCATGTCATGTCTCACAACAACTTTGGCAAGAATCATGCTTTTTGCTACCCATAGTTTTCAAGCTAATGTTTGAACATACAAGCCAACGAACTCAAAACTTAGGTAGGATACAAAGTTGTAAGCAAGACATACGAGGAGAATAAACAGAGAACTATTCATCATTTCAACCATAGAGGCAAAGCATTCTTACTAAGCATATCAAAGCAAACTAAGCAAATGATGATGATGAAAGCAAATAAATATTTTTGGTCTTTCTATTTTTGCAGATTTTTTTGGATTTTCATTTATAAGGTATTCTGAAAACAAAGGAAGATACAAGTTACCTCAGGATGGGGGTCCTCCCCCAAGCTAGCTTCAGGCTCACTGCGGAGGAGGGTAGAAGAAACCCTGACTCGCGTAGTAAGCCCTCTGCTCCTCCATGTACCGTTGCTGATCCTGTTGCATGGCTGCTATCCTCTTACCAGCCTGACGCTGCCACGCTGAGGTAGACTCGACGTGGGTGTTCAGCGTCTCCTCCAATCCCATGACCTGGACGGTGAGCTCTCCCATCTGCTGCGCGAGCTGAGCATCGCATGCAGAGGCTGAGGAGTGCCTCCGGAAGGACGAAGACGGAGGTGGACCACCAGAGCTGGAACTAGCGGGTGTAGCCCACTGTGTACTGCTCGCACCCGCCCAAGCTGTGCCACTCGCACTCGGGTGGTAGGTGGGCTGGTCCCAACCAGGTGCATATCTAGGGGTAACCCCGGACATGTACCCTGCAGGGGCCCCTCCTGCCACCGGTGGCGTAGCAGGCTATGGCTGTGGCTGTGGTGGTGGTGTCGGCTGCGACAAGTTAATACCATGGTGCAAGCTCAAGGAATGTCCGGGTGGACATCACTCCTGAGCTCGCCACAGCGAGAACGCAGAAAACACAAAGCAGATGTAGATTGCTTTTCCTGAACCAGAATTTTATATGGAAAATAAGGATAACTTACCGATCTTACCTGTCGGCGCAGAGCTCAATATTTTGAGTCTTTAGAGCTAGACTTGGTTCCAAAGTTCTCACCTAGGCAGTGGGGCAGACGTTTCCTTCGGAGGAGAAGTCGGCTTCCTACTCACCCTCTGCCACATCTTCTGAGTGTTATGTGGGTTGTGATGTGTAGGAGGTGATTTCTTGGACTGGGACTGAGACTTCCAATACTGTTTCTGTCCTGTGCCCATGAGTTGGCGTTCTTCCTTCCAAAAATTCTTCATGAATGCAATGAGGTTGTCCACTTGCCGTGGTGGCACTTCGACCTCTCGTGCCGGGGTGTCAGAAGTTGGTAAATCCTTGATCATCCAGCATTGTTCTTTTCTTGGACGAAACTCGAACCTCTCCTCTTTGCCATTGATGTAGAGACGGATCACACCAGCCCCCACATCAATTTGTGCATTAGCTGTACTTAGAAATGGTCGCCCAAGTATGATCGGCACCTCCTTGGTGATCTCCATGTCCAAGACCACAAAAACAATGGGAATAAAGCAATCTCGGACTTTCACTGGAATGTCCTCAGCTATCCCCGCTAGGTATCGGATTGAAGAATAGGCCAGCTGCAGCTGCAGCTGCAGCTGCAAAGTGGTTGGAGATAAACTTGTGTAGTTAAGTTGATCAAAGACTACCTTAGGCATGACGCTGACGCTGGCCCCTAAGTCACAGAGAGCATGGTCGAAACGTTGGGTCCCAATCATACAAGTGATTGTGGGACACCCTGGATCCTTCTTCTTCTCAGGAAGGCGGTTGAGTATAGCAGCACTGCACTCCTCCGTGAGTCGTACTACCTCGGTTGTGGGAAGAGCTCGCTTCTTGGTTAGGATGTCCTTGAGATAATGCGCGTAAGTGGGAACGCGTATTGCCTCAAGCAATGGGACGTTGATATAAACTTTCTGAATCATGTCCACGAAGCGATTGAACTGTTCATCTATTGTTGCCTTCCTGCTCTTTTGAGGGAACGACATCACATTGGCTTCTATGAAACCCGGATGTGCCGTCACTCCTACAGGTGCTTTATCTGTTGGTGGCACCTTCCTTACCTGGGGGGATTCTTCCGAGTCGGATAAATCCTCATGGATATTCTCAACTTCTGTTATGACCTTCTTATCTGTCCCTGCATGGTTAGGATACGGTGGATCCCGAGTGGATTTACCTCCTCTCGTGGTTACCGCATTTGCATTTTCAACAGAGGGAACAGAAGCGGCCGGCTGGGCCAACTGAGTTTCCAACATTTTGTTGAAACTCAACTGACTCTTCTGGGCAGAAGAAAAACTATCAAGCTTAACGTTGAAACTTTCCATAATTTTATCAAGGGCAGCTAACTTCTTGTTAAAACCTTCATTAATCTTAGCTTGCCCAAAAATGAGTTCTCTCAAGGAAGGTTGGTTGGGATTGTACGAATTACCTTGGTTACCTCCTTGATAATAAGGGCGTTGTTGATTCCACGATTGGCCTCCTTGTTGAGGTGGACGATAACCGTTGTTGTTGGCATTCATGTACATCACTTCCTCCTGAGTCTCCGGACAGTAGTTGCCTGAGTGCCCAGTGTTTTCACAGACTTCACAAGTCATGTGAGAGTCCATAGGCAGAGTAGTGGTGGCCATGGCAGCCTTCTCGCTGGTGTAGTCATCCAATCTCTTCATAAGAAGATCCATCTTGGCAGTAATCATGTCTGCTTCCTTGACAGTATGAGTACCCCTCGGTCGTGGTTGGAGTCTTTCATCACTCCACCCTTGGTTGGAGACCATCTTCTCAATGAGTAATTTAGCATCATCAACAGTGAGTGAGAAGAATACTCCTTGAGCAGCAGCATCAATATGGTCTCGGGCTGTCGGAGTCAACCCATTATAAAAGCTTTGAAGAATGAGCCAATCCTCCATCTCATGGTGAGGACAGGCCAGGACATACTCCTGAAGCCTCTCCCAAGCCTCTGGAATGGATTCACTTGCTGCTTGCTAAAAACCAGAAATCCTTCCACGAAGAGCATTGGTTTTACCCAATGGGAAGAACTTCTTGAGAAATGCCTCTGAACACTTAGTCCAAGTGTTAATAGCTTCACGATTCGCGTAGAACCATTGCTTAGCTTTCCCCAGGAGGGAGAATGGAAACAGCCGTAGACGAACAACATCCATATTTGCACCCCTGATGACGAAAGTGTTGCATAGCTCTAGGAATTGCTGCAGATGAGCATTGGCATCGTCATTTGGCTTGCCACAGAATGGGCTAGCCTGTACCATCGTGATTAGACCCGTCTTGATCTCAAAATTTTCAGTCCCCATTGCCACCTCAAGGCCTTGCAGCACCTGGTCAGCGGAAGGAGCTGAGTACTCACGAAGTGTCTTCTGGGCCATAGCGTTGGACGTGGATGGTACAAAGGAAGCTGGATTGCCTTCCGGACGAGTACAACGAGGTGAGCTGAAATGAATACGAGCTTTCCTCACAAGTGACTCGGGATCTTCAGTAAAATTTCCCGGTAGGTCGAAACCAGTCATACACTACCTTTCTTCATCATCCAAAGATAAAAGAAGACAATCAAGGTTAGCCTGCATTGAGAGTTGTCCTAACCTACTCAGAGTTTATAAACAGATGCAAAGCATAGTCATGATAATCGTGTGCCTTCCCCGGCAACGGCGCCAGAAATGCTTGTTGGCGTTTCGTAGTGTCGTCATCTTAAGAACAGATCTGGGACCCGTCCTTAGTGACAACACCAGGAATCGCCTTGTAGGCACCTCTCAATGTCACCACTAATGACGCGGTTAGCGTGAACATCGAGACATGCCAAAGGTTAATCTAAACGATCATGAACGAATCCGCAAGCGCACAGATAAACCATTGTAGCATTTCCTCAAGGAAGGAGAGTATTCCAAGGGTATCGAATCTGTGGAAGGCAATGGAGGATATCTTAGACTTATGCTTTTGCTCTGAATGTAAACCAAGAGATAGATATAGGGAACAACACACTCAAAGACAGGGGTAAGATAAAAGATATAAGGGTAGTGTGACACACACTCTCAGATCTACCTCTACTCTAGCACACTACAACTTAGGGGGAACATACGAGTTAGCTCTAGGTTCTAATGTACTAAACATACAAAGCTAGAAGATACAAGAGATGGACATGAGTATTGCATGAGAGAGATAAGGTTCAGCACTGAAAGGATCAAGAGGTCGACTAGAGGGGGGTGAATAGTCATTCCTGAAAAATCACAACTTAAAACAACTTATCAGTCCAAAGTCCGGAGTCTCCGGATATTTTTCCGGATACTCCGGGAAGTCCGGAGTATCCGCGAAAATGTCCGGATTGTCCGGGCTTTTGAGGAGACGACTAAATCAACTTGAATCAAACTTGACCAAACTCAAATCTGTGAATATAGGATATGCAATACGGAGATATAAGCCTGTTCCACCACTTAGAAACATTAGGAACCTCACCACAGAGTAGATCGGCCACAAACCCTAGAAATGTACTCAAGAGGATTTCAAGCATACAACAAGAGCAACAAGCACAAGAGACACAAGGGATTTGTTACCGGAGTTCAAGCTCACACCTTGAGCTCTACGTCTCCGTTGAGGAACCCACAAAGGGTGGACCTTTACACCTAGGTCACTTTCCTCTCCCTAGCGACCACAAAGATCGAGCTAGGGTTACTTACTCAATCACGGGGTAATACAAACTTCCTTGGGCAGCCACAATCCTTTGGATGCTCCAAGGCAACGCCTAGCCGGCTAGGAGCTCAAAGCTCCAAGAGTAACAAACACGAGATTGCCAACCAAGCGAAGAACGAGGTGCTCTAGAGATGGGAAATCAGCTCACTAGCACTCTCCAAGCTCTTGCTCTCAATCCCTCCTTTAATCCCCAACAAATCTCACCAAACCAAAGCCAAGGGGAGTAAAGAGGAGTGAATGAGTTCTGAGTGTTGCAGGTTGAAATGGGCAAGAGAGAGGGAGTGGATAGGGTTGAGGGGGTATAAATACTCCCTCACCCAGAAAAAGAGCCATTACAGCTCTAAGACCCGGAGTATCCGGACCAGGCCCGGAGACTCCGGGAAGTCCGGGATAAAACTCGGATTGTCCGGCCTTCCAGAGTTAGCACACTTAGGGATACCTCGGTGATCGTGCAGTGCAAGGTGTCTCTCATAGGATTTTGGTTAGTCATCTAGAGCACCTTTTCAACTCTTGGAAGATACAATCCATGTCCCTCTTTATAGTACGGCATTCCTAGGACTCAATTTCAAAGTATAAAATAAATAAACCTCCTAGGGATCCTTCTTTTAGCATCACTTCCTTTTTATATGGCCATGAAGCGCTTAGATTCCATCTTAGAATTTTAGTATCTGCTGATATACTCAATACATCATTAGTAGCTTAATGGTTCGTCATTAAATCACCAAAACCCACTTGGGGGCCAAGATACTCTTCAATCTCCCCCTTTTTGGTGATTGATGACAACACCTTTAAGCTTTTTAAAAGAGAGATAAATAAATTCAGTAAAGAGATTTTGATCTATCTTGCAACACTCCCCCTTAATTTGGGCATATGGAGTTTGAATCTCAAAGATGCTTTTAGCACCAAATTTTGCACAAGAGAGAAAAATAAGAGAGTGTGACAAGATGATCAACAGTGGGGTGCTTGTGTTTGTGCAAACAAGATATATGTGATGCGTATGACAGTTCATGCACTCAGTGAAGGATAAATGGAGCTGCAGTGTCAAAGCCCGGAGTGTCCGGATCCACCCGGAGAATCCGGGAAACCCGGAGTGTCCGGAGAAAAATCCGGAGTATCCGGACTTTGAAGACTCAACAAAAATCAATTCATCACAGAAAATTTTCAAACTATCAAAAACATCCTTAGTCAAATAAAATGCAACCTGTATATCTAGCACCACAAGCACACAATCAAGTAGTGACGAGGCCATGGACCAGGGCCCACCAACACCCTTGAAAAACGCAGCATGGGCCCACGACGGCTTGCTCCGGCGGCTAACACGACGAGTGTTACGCTGCCCGAGTATGTGAGGTCCCGTACGACTAGTTTCCGCCATGGGCCAGAAGACAGGCGGCCTACGGCCACCCGTACCTCTTCCCCGAGTACGCGGCGGCCCGTACGACCAGTTTCCGCCCTCGTTCCCGACTACTCGACTCGTACGAGTAGTTTCCGCCTCACGGTCGCGGAAACTCGCTCGCACGAGTAGTCTCCGTCCCGCCGTCGCGACCACTCGTTCGCACGAGTAGTTTCCGTCACCCGCTCGAGCGGGCTTCACGGAGAAGGCATGGGGCACGCGGGTCCCTTAGATTGGGATCCCGGGAACTTCGCGCACGCTCCCCCGCGCACCGCCACGTGTCCGCCCCGCCACAGCGGTCCGCTCGGGCCAGGTCGATTCGGTGTCAGGGGGCGGATTCGTCAAACCCTGCCACCATCGGCACAGTGGCCGCCGTACCGTGAACGGCGTAATGGATGCTGAACAGCGTACGGCACAGTACGCACTACGCCCTAAGCATCGGGAGACGCGGCATAGATCGCCTACTCACACGAGTAGTTTCCCGTCCCCGACCAGTTCAAGACTTGGCCGTCAAGGCCACAGGTACACAGGCCCCGTTGGCGTCCCGTGATACCCCGGTACGCGGTCCGCCACGTGTTCGCCTCCCTGCACGGGTCCGCCCTGACCAGGTCGATCCTGTGTCAGGGGACGGATCCTCCTGCCACCCCCAGCTGAGGCGGTACGCATCGTACCACGAAGGGCACGGGAAACCCTGTGCCACCAACGGCACAGTGCAAGCCGTCATCTATCCATGGTGCAGGCTACTCCGTTCCTACAACATCAAGAAAAGACAAGCCCCTGATCCACTGACGAGGTCAGGGCACGTACACTGCCTCACGTACCCGACTAACTACTTGGAGGAGGGAACGGGGGGCCCCAGGATGGATGCTTGGGATGCACGGGATCCACACCGCCACCCAAGGCCCCGTAACAGTGCATCGCCGCTTCTATCGTCTGGCAACCCGGAGCAGAGAAGGATGTCTTGCACTGTAGATTAGCTCATATACGCTCAATGTAATCGTCCTGGACTCCTCCCTTGCGACTATAAAAGGGAGGGGCAGAGGCACTCTCAAGACAGGTTCGTTTTCACCCCCACACGCACTTAGCATCGATATCCCATCTCATACACTGCAAGCATTCTCACAGACACTCACTTATGTACGCAGACTTCTGCTACTTGAACCACTCGCACACCAGGGACTTGGGCTCTACACCCTCTCCCGACCTGTTTGTACTCCCTGTTGCAAACCCCTGAGCATAAGGAACACCCCTTCTCAGACTGGACGTAGGGTATTACTCTCCGGAGGCCCGAACTAGTATAACTCCGAGTGTCTCCTGTGCTACCGTGCAGATCAGAACACACCCCCTCGTATAAATTTACTTGCCAGCGGTAACAAACCCTGACAGTTGGCGCGCCAGGTAGGGGCCTTCGCGTGTTTTCGATGTTCTTTTTAGGGTTCGCACGGCCCTCTCATCATCCACTTCGACGAAAGCCTCCACCGAGCCGCTGCTGATGGATTCCCCCATGGGATCATCGGAGTCGCTCATGGTTGGGCTTGAGCTCTGATTCGGAAGCCTGAACTTCCGAGCGACCGGAGACGGTTACGACATGCGCCTCGTCAGCGAGGTCACCAACGCACCTGCCCCGACTCCCGCTCCGACCGCCCTGCCACGCCCGCCTCGACGCAAGAGGCGCTCAGGCAAGCGCTCGAAGCGTGCCAAGGAGGAGCGGCGTAGGGCAGCACGTGCTAGCTCCCCTCCGCGGGTCGAAGCTGGTGCATCACAGCCCGCCGGCGCAGCAGAGGACTCTCTGTCGTCGGACTCAACGGAGCGCATCGCCAGGGAGAGCGCCCCGATGCCACTGATCTATGGAGGAGGGTCCTACGCGGCAGCAGCGTACTCCTCTTCATCAAGCACGGACCCGGCCGTGTACGCCAACTACGCGCGCCATCGTCTGTTAGGCAACATGAAGCTGCCAGAAACCTCTCCCGACGAGCAGTACCTCGTGACCGATGGTACCGATGACATCTCGGGTCCGGAGTGGGATTACTCTGGGCTTCGCGACGCTGACGCCTTCCATCGTTTCCAGACGGCGGCCGACTATTGTTCCAGCTTCTCCGACGACTCAAACGATGGGGGTTACGACACCTCACGTGAGTGTTTCATCATTGGCAATGCCCCGGTGGCGCCAGCTCCGGCCCACACCCCAGATAGGGCATTTCACTCCGCCCACAGCTCGACGACGGACAGTGCGGCTGAAGCCCAGGTTCCTCCCAACCCCGCCGCACAGCGCGCTCGACTGTTCGAGCTGGAGGACGCACAGCGACAGCTCGACGATGAGCGGGCACGGCTCTACCAGCAACTCGGGCAAGACCCGAACCCGACTCCCGCTCGTGCATGGGCAAGGGACATTTAGCAACGCATCATCAATGACGACCGAGACGTCGTCGACGGCACGCCCGTCTTCAAAAGGGCGTCGCAGAACCTGGCGGCGGCTGCGATCCTTCTCCGGAAGGTACTAGAGCCCGCCACACCTCAAGAGAAGGAGATGCATAAGCAAATCAAGACACTCCTCGAGACTGTCGCCGTGCAGCAGGCGGAGAGCTCCGCTTCTCGACAGCGGGGCTCGCAAGGTTGTGGGCACTCCGAGCCGCGACAACCCGCGGCTCCGTCGCAGCAGCCACGACGGTCCGAGGAGGTCAACGTACCAGCCAAAAGCCGACTGGGTCCCCACCGCGACGCACACGACACCATCAAGGCGCGACGGAGGGTTGACGCGGGTCAGCACGACGACTATGAGGAGCAACCTCGTAAGGAGTACAACCGGCGACGCGAAGGCCGGTACGACAGCGACGAGGACCGGAGCAGGAGCGGTTCACCCGACGCCCAAGGGCCTCGTGCCTTCGGGAAAAGTGTGCGTAGCGCCCGCTTCCCTTCGCGCTTCAGGGCTCCGACCTCCGTGCCCAAGTACGACGGCGAGACCAACCCCAGCGTCTGGTTGGAGGACTACCGACTGGCATGCCACGCCGGCGGAGCGCGGGATGACTTGTTCATCATCAAGAACCTGCCGCTGCATCTCGTGGACTCGGCCCGCACGTGGCTCGAGCACTTGCCGCGGGGCAAGATCGATAGCTGGTCGCAACTACGCGACGCCTTCATCAGCAACTTCCAGGGCACTTACGCCCGACCAGGGAACCCCTGGGATCTGCGCAACTGCAAGCAGATGAAGGGCGAGAGCCTGCGCGACTACATCCGACGCTTCTCCAAACGGTGCACCGAGTTGCCCAACACCACCGACACGGATGTCATCTCGGCCTTCCAGAACGGCACCACGTGTGCCACGCTAATCCATCGGATCAGACGGCGGAAGCCGCGATCTACTCGAGAGCTGCTCGACATCGCGACCGACCACGCCAACGGGGAGGAAGCCGTAGCCGCGACGCTCAGCGCGGTCGCAAGCAAAGGGAAGCAGCCAGCCGAAGCTGGCAACGGTCCGTCGGCCTCCATCAAGAAAAAGAAAAACAAAGATAAGAGATACCGTGAGGATACCTTGGTGGCCGCTGTCGACAGAAAGACAGCGAAATCGAGAGCCAACCCTCCGTCAGGCCACTTCGAGAGGCTGCTGGATGCCCCGTGCCCCAACCACGAGGGCCCGGTCAAACACGCCTTCAAGAATTGCAACCTGATGAAGGCCTACCTCGCCGGCACACTGAAGAAGCGGAGTGATGCTCCGACCGGCGACGGAGGAAAGGACAAGGGTAATGATGACGCCACTTACCCTCGCGAAGATGGAGCCGTGATGATGATCTTCGGAGGTTCGGAGGCGCGGCTGCCCAGGCGTCAAGAGAAGGTAGTGTGACGAGAGGTCTACCAGCTCGAGCATGCAACTCCGACCTACCTGAAGTGGTCGGAGATGCCGGTCACATTTGACCGACACGATCATCCTGATCACATACCACGACCGGGTAGCTACCCGCTTGTCGTGTCACCCTTGTTCGGCACCAAGCGTGTGCACAAGGTTCTGATGGACGGAGGCAGCAGCCTCAACGTCATCTACATGTCGACTCTGGACGACATGGGGATCCCGCGGTCCCGACAGCGGCCGTCTAAGGCGCCTTTCCACAGGGTCGTACCCGGGATGGAGGCGGTCCCACTCGGGCAGATTGATCTGCCCGTCACATTCGGAGCTCCGAACAACTTCCGAACGGAAACCCTCACCTTCGAGGTGGTGGGATTCCCGGGGATGTATCACGCGATACTCGGAAGGCCAGCTTACGCTAAGTTCATGGCCGTCCCCAACTACACGTACCTCAAGCTGAAGATGCCCGGCCCGAAAGGCATCATCGCAGCTGGTACAACTTTCCAGTACGCATACGAATGCGATGCTGAGTGCTTCCAGTTCGCTGAAGCACTGATCTGGTCTGAGAAGCTCGCTGCCGAGCCACCCTCCGAGGACCAAGAAATCCCCGAGACGTCCAAGCGTGCGGCCTGCTCTTTCGAGCCCGCCAAGGAAGTGCCCGTCTCCGATGACGGCCGCACACTCCGTATCGGGACGGCACTCGGTTCCGACTAGGAAAGCGCGCTCGTCGACTTTCTCCGCGCGAACCTCGATGTGTTTGCATGGAAGCCCTCCGACATGCCGGGGATTCCAAGGGAAGTCGCCAAGCACAAGCTTAACATTAAGCCCGACTCGAAGCCAATCAAGCAGCGTCTGCACCGCTTCAACTCCGACAAGTGTAAGGCTATCGGAGAAGAAATCAGGAAGCTTATTAGTGCAGGTTTCATCCGTGAAGTCTACCACCCCGAGTGGCTAGCAAACCATGTACTCGTTAAGAAGAAGAATGGAAAATGGAGGATGTGCGTTGATTACACGAGCCTGAACAAGGCGTGTCCGAAAGATCCTTTACCCTTACCACGCATAGATCAAGTGGTCGACTCGACGACCGGGTGCGAAACCCTATGTTTTCTCGACGCTTATTCAGGATATCATCAGATCGCGATGGATCTGATCAACCAGCTCGCCACCTCGTTCATGACCTCGTTTGGCGCGTACTGTTACGTTTCCATGCCCTTCGGGTTGAAGAATGCTGGGGCCACATTCCAGAGATGCATGCGTCGCGTCTTCGGGGATCTCATCGGACGGCTGATCGAGGCCTACGTCGATGATATCGTGGTCAAGTCAAAGAAGGTGGGTGACCTGATACCCGAACTTACCGCGGTCTTCGAGAAGCTGAGGGAGCATGGCGTGAAGCTGAACCCCGAGAAGTGTGTCTTCGGGGTCCCTAGGGGCATGCTACTCGGGTTCGTCGTATCGGAGCGCGGCATTGAGGCAAACCTCAACAAGATCTCTGCGATTACGGGCATGGGGCCCATCAAGAATCTGAAGGGGGTTCAGCATGTCACCGGATGCCTCGCTGCTCTCAGTAGGTTCATCGCCCGACTAGGAGAGCGCAGCCTGCCGCTGTACCAGCTCATGAAGAAGTCGGAGCACTTTCAGTGGACGCCAGAAGCACAGGAAGCGCTCGACTTGCTCAAGAAGCTACTCGAAAGTCCGCCGGTGCTCACCGCACCGGCCGAGGAAGAGCCGATGCTTCTGTACATCGCTGCAACGACCCAGGTCGTGAGCGCAGCACTAGTAGTTGAGCGAGACGAGCCCGGCAAGATGCAGAAAGTACAGCGCCCAGTCTACTTCGTGAGCGAAGTCCTCTCCGACTCGAAGACACGATATCCGCAGATACAGAAGCTGATCTATGCTGTCCTCATCACCAAGCGGAAGCTCCGACATTACTTCGATTCACACCGCATCACGGTGGTGTCCAAGTTCCCGCTCGGCGAAATCATACAGAGCCCGGAGGCGGAAGGCAGAATCACCAAGTGGGACCTCGAGTTGATGGGGCAAAACATCGAGTATGCGCCTCGCACTGCCATCAAGTCGCAAGCGCTGGTTGACTTCGTCGCTGAATGGACGGAGATCCAAACCCCTCCTACTCCCATCGAGCACGAGACGTGGCTTATGTACTTCGACGGATCCCTCATGAAGGAAGGAGCTGGGGTCGGACTTGTGTTCATCTTGCCTCTGGGCGTGCGAATGGAATACATGGTCCGACTACATTTTGCAGCCTCCAACAACATCCCAGAGTACGAGGCGCTCATCAACGGTCTCTGGATCACCCTCGAGCTGGGAATTCGACGCCTCGACGTCATAGGGGACTCAGACCTGGTCGTGGGACCGGTCATGAAAGAGAAGAACTGCATAAGTCCGAAGATGGCCGCTTACTGCCGGGCGGTGGGCGAGTTGGAGGACAAGTTCCACGGGCTCGAGCTCAATCATGTACTACGCGAGTACAACAAGGCGGCTGACACCCTCGCAAAAGCGGCGTCAAATGGAAAGCCCGTTCCACACGGGGTCTTCGCCAGCGACCAGCACGAGCCATCCATTCGTTCCGTGGAGGACAAGTCGCCAGAGCCGCCGACACAAGAGGTCATGGAGATCGACAGGGCGCAAGAGCCCAACCTTGAAGACCCTGACTGGAGGATTCCGATCCTCGAGTGGATGGTGGAAGGAAAATTGCCACCCGACAAGGAGACGGCTCGACGCATCGCTCGCATGGCCAAGTCGTATAAACTGGTCGACGGCGAGCTTCGTCGAAAGGGTGCCAAAGGCATGTTCATGCGGTGCATCCTGGCCGACCAGGGCAAGGAGCTTCTGCAAGAAATCCATGCAGGCACCTGCGGGCATCACGCAGGCCCCAAAACCATTGTCGGAAAGGCTTTCCGACAAGGTTTCTATTGGCCTACCGTGATAGCCGACGCAACTCGAATCGTGCGCAGCTGCGAAGGCTGCCAGTTCTACGCACGACAGACCCATCTCCCGGTGCAGGCTTTGCAGACCATTCCCATGACCTGGCCATTTGCGGTCTGGGGGCTGGACATGGTCGGGCCGCTGAGGAAAGCACCCGGGGGCTACACCCACGTGCTCGTCGCCATCAACAAGTTCTCGAAGTGGATCGAGGCTAGGCCCATAACGAACGTCCGTTCTGAGGAAGCCGTCGCATTCTTCACCGACATCATCTATCGGTTCGGGATCCCGAACTCCATCATCACCGACAACGGCACGCGGTTCACCGGTAAGAAATTCCTCAAGTTCTGCGATGACAATCACATCCGTGTGGATTGGGCCACCGTCAGCCATCCAAGAACCAATGGGCAAGTCGAGAGGGCCAACGGCATGATCCTGCAGGGTCTGAAGCCGCGGATATTCAAGCGTCTCGAGAAGTTTCGAGCGACGTGGGCCGCAGAGCTCCCGTCCGTCCTGTGGAGCCTACGTACCACGCCTAGTCGGGCTACTGGCTGTACGCCTTTCTTTCTCGTCCACGGGTCGGAAGCGATCCTCCCAACGGACATTGACTACGACAGCCCACTGGTTCAAGCCTACACAGAAGAGGGCAACCAGGTCGCCCTCGAGGACGCCATCGCCCAGTTGGACGAGGCGCGCAGTGTCGCCCTCCTTCACTCAGCACAATACCAGCAAGCTCTACGCCGCTACCACGAACGCAACATACGGGAGCGTGAGTTTCAAGTTGGCGACCTCGTCCTCCGACGAGTTCAGAGCAATGAAGGGCGACACACGCTCTCGCCTCCATGGGAGGGGCCATTCATTGTCGACCAAGTACTCCGTCCGGGAACCTTCAAGCTCAAGCACGAGGACGGCAGGCTCATCTCCAATGCCTGGAACATAGAGCAGCTACACCGTTTTTACCCCTAAGTATTTATTCTGTTCCCATTTTGTGACAATGCAAGAGCTCTGAGCTACTTTTTCTTTCATGAAATGGTCTCTTTTCGCAAGCTTACATCTTTTACTCGAGTAAAGTGTCTCTATGCTTGTCTCACCCCATGGGCAAGTCTTCGACTTGTCCATGGGCTCGGGGGCTACCCGGGGGCTACGGCCCCCCTCCCTGATCGTTGCGAAACCTTTTTTCGATCAAAAACCGTCAGAGGTTTCTCGTATGATCGTCGCGGTACACTCACTTTCCTTAAAGGGAGATGAACGATGACTCCAGCGGTCACGAACCTGCGCTCGTCCGGGCCCCGAGTACTTACGCCCCCGCGGCTACGGTACAAAGACCCACAAGCAAAGTTTGTGATCTCAAGTTATCAATCACTCACCCCTTCAAAGGGACTCCGAGTAACCGTTTCAAACTCTACCCGGGGGCTACGGCCCCCCTCCCCTGATCGTTGCGAAACCTTTTTTTCGATCAAAAACCGTCTGAGGTTTCTCGTATGAGCGTCGCAGTACACTCACTTTCCTTAAAGGGAGATGAACGATGACTCCAGCGGTCACGAACCTGCGCTCGTCCAGGCCCCGAGTACTTACGCCTCCGCGGCTACGGTACAAAGACCCACAAGCAAAGTTTGTGATCTCAAGTTATCGATCACTCGCCCCTTCAAAGGGACTCCGAGTAACCATTTCAAACTCTCAAGAGTTTTCTTGTTTGCAAAAACAAGTACATGCGCCTATTTCTCTTCGAAGTACTCAGGGGCTGCCCGCTCGAGTGGTAACACTCCTAAACTAAGCTCGGTCGAGTCACCTAGTTCCTACGCCTCCGCGGCTACGGAGCAAGACACCGTCAGCAAAGTTTTAAGTGACACTACTCGGCGCACAAGTCCTCTAACTACTCGAGAAAGGAGCAACAAACAATCAAAATGCTTAAAACTTGAAACAAAGACGGGTTCTTAACCCTCGAGTTTGCCACAAACATCCGGCCCACAAGTTTTTTACAAGCATGATTAAAAAAGCCTCGGTGAGGCATCTTGATTTTCTTTACAGGCCCACATCGTAAAGGGCGTGACTCAGCATGGCTTTGGCGAAGTCGACGGCGTCTTCTTCGATCTTGTCATACTGCTCGTTGGTGTAGCCCGGGCACCATCCCTGGCCAAGCAGCCTTCTATCCAAGTCTAGGTAATGCGACAAGAAGATGGCCACCACCTTGCGGACAGCGTTGCCAGCCGTATCTATCGACCGTTGACGAGCTGTCGCAGGAGCCAACTCCAAGCGTTCTCTCAATTGGTCGGGAAGAACACCGATCTCGTCACACACCTTGATGATAGCCGCACCCATCCTATTGCGGATTGTCTCCTGCTGCTTGATCTCGGCCTGGGCCTCCCCAAGCGACTTTCGCTCCTGCTCGAGCTCGGTCACGGCCTCTGGAGAGAAGCAAGGAGACCAATGTCAGCAAAAAATAAGCCGGTCCAAGGAAGGCGAAAGATGAAGAGGACACAACTCTTACTGTTGAGCTTCTCGTTGGCCTCCTTGACCAGCTCCACCAACTTCTGGTTCTCGACGAGGTGGGTGGTCGCGGCGCTCTTGTGCTCCGCAACCTGTTTCTGCAAGTCGGTGCGGTCCACGCGGAGAGCTGTACACCCAGAAGAAAGACGCCGCCTCGAATCAAGAAACCGCACAGAAGCAAGAAGCAGAGATATCAGGTCTTAGGGTACTCACCAAGGATCTCATTCTCGCGCTTTTGAGCAACCTCCTCCAGACTGGCCCTTCTCGGCAGTAATTGTGCCGACTTGGGCCTCGAGCGTCATCACTCACTCGCGAGCCGCCCGGAGGTCGGACTCGGCCCGGCCCGCTCTGGTCTCGAGCTCCATCCTCTCTTGGCGGGCGGTGCAGGCAGCGGCCTCAGCGTTGGAACGAAGCACCACCGTCGCCTGCTCCGCCGCGGCCAGTTTCTCCTCTAGGGAGGCCTTTTCTGCCTGCGCCGAGGTCGCGCGGTCCTCAGCGGCTTTCGTCCTCACCTCAAGAGACGCGCGCTCCGTTGCCCAGCTGGCCTCGCCGTCCACCGCCGCAAGACGGGCCGCGGCCAGCTGCATCTCCAGCTGGACTTTCTCAGCGCGGAGCGCCTCAAAAGCCTGCGCCCTGTCTTCAGAGCGCCTGACGAGCTCCTGAATCACATACAAGTCACACGGCTAAGAACTAAGGGAAAACAAGCATGAGAGAGGAAGAAGAAAGAGGACTCAACCTCGAGGCGGGGACCAGGTCCTTGATCGCCCGCTCCGACTGGCGCCGCGTCATCTCGATCAGACGCAGGCCGCGGTCCAGGCGGCGGCGGGCCGCCGCCTCGGCGTCGCTGTCGAAGTCCGGGCCTACTGAGGCCTGAACTGGCGACACGGACACCAACCAGAGCGGCGGGGTCTCCGTCTCCTCCTCTTCCTCCGCCGTCAAAGTGGCCGGGCGTCACTCCCTCGAGCTCTCCCCAATCTCCACGATCGGGGGAGGTAGCTGCTCGCCCGCCACCTCACCGAGAGAGGCGGCCGGCGAAGGCGACGCCGGGATGACGATCACCTCCGCGGGAGCGGCGTCCGATGCGGTGACCGACGAAATGGGGACGACCCCCTCGGTCACCACGATCGCTGCCGCGGTGGAGACGTCCTCGGAGGCGCGGTCGCCCACCTCCACCACCATCTCCACAGCGTTCCCCAAACCCCTCGCCGACTCGGGGGCTCGGGGCTCCATCTCCATCCCCGCCGTGCTGCTCCCTGCCCCCCTCAGCGACTCGGGGGCTGGGACCTCGGAGGCCGCGGTGACAGTGGGCGTCCCCTACAGTGACTCGGGGGCCGGCCGCTCGGCGTCTGCATTATCACCCGCCCCCGTTGACGACTCGGGGGCTGGCAGTCCATCATCGCCTGCCTGCGCCTCGGGAGCAGGGTCCTCCTTGTCCTGCTCTAGGGCGCCGGACAGGCACCTCGCCAACTCGGCCGCATGGGCCGAGAGCGCTTCTTCAGTGGGGGCTTCGCCCCCCAAACCCATCGTCCCCATCGACAGGTCGCTACGAGCCGGGCTCGCAGCTCTCTGCAGGGGGACGGTCATCACCTGGGTCCCAGACCCGCTTGTTTCTTCTACCGCCGCCCCCGACTGAAGGGAGGGCGGCGGGTTGCTCGTCGTCGGCGTGTCCCCGGCCGCCTGAGCAGGGCGGCGCAATGCCTTGACAGGCGCCGGCCTCATGGTGCGGCGGTCGAGCGCCCTGAACCAAGAAGCAACATCATGACGATAAGCAGAAACATAAAACAAGAGCTAGAAAACCGCGACTCGGAGCTCACCCTTCTGCGATGCGACGGGGCCGTTTGGAGCCGATCGCAGGATTGCGCGGGGACACCGCCCTCTTGCCCCTTGCTGTCGGAGCCGACACCGGGGAAGAGATCGGTCCGCCCCTGGCGACAACGGTCGAAGCGAGGCGCTGTTGCGTCGGCGGCGGTCCCCCACTCTGAGTCGTTGGTGGCGGGGAGGCCGCCGGTACGCTCCGCGGCTCCCGCGATGGGCCCGCGGAGGGCGAGTGAGATCGCCAGCGCGAGGAGTGGCGGCGCGAGCCATCGCGCCGTGACTCATGGCGGCTGAAGTCGCCGCGCCGCGGAGAGCTCCTGTCCCTCTCACGGCGGTCCCGCCGGGAGGCGCGGCTGCTCGTTCCAGGCTGATCAGCCCGAGAAGAGGAGGGGGCGCCCGCCGGCTCGAACTGGCACCGACTGCGGTCGAGGCGGGCATCGATCCGCCGCGCGGCTGTGAGGACGGCACCGTCTCCTCATCAGTCCACTCGAACGGGGACTCGTCCTCATCCGTGTCCGACGGCGCCGGCGAGGGATCCTCGTCATCAGAGACGTCCCTCTCCCCATTGCGCCGATGCGAGGCGCGCTTGTCATTTCTCTCCCTCCTCGCGATCTCCCTCTGCTGGTGCGCTCTCTTGCGTTCTCCTCGCCGCTGCTGCCGCGCGGCGGTCTCCCGGGTGATCACCCGGTCCTCCTCCAGCGGAGGACGAGAGGCGAGGATGCGCACATCCCTTATCTGTGCAACCACAAGAGTAATTACCACCCACGCCTGCAGAAGACAAATCAAAAAGAGGTCGAGAGAAGACATACTAGCTCCACGGTGGCTGGAGAGGGAAGCATCTCCAACACACCTGGCGGCGGCCAGAACATCCAGGTGACCCCGGTGGCCTGAGACACCCGACGCTGGACCTCGTCCAACGAGGGCAGGGAGCAGGCGGTCACGGTCCCCTCGAAGGGAGCGCGGTCGTCCGTCATCTCCCAGAGGCGCAGCGCGCGGCGACGGAGCGGGACGACCCCCCGGGTGTGGTAGCCGCCGATCAAGGTGATGAAGTTCACCCCATTGCCACGGAGCCTTGTGAGGGCAGCGAGGGCGCTGTCGAGGAACCGGGGGCGATCTTTCTTCTCTGGCCCGTAGCTCCACCTCGCCGGCGCCCGGTCGTACCAACGGTTGGTGTATTTCGGCAGCGGGTTCTCGGGGTCGTTCTTGAGGTAGAACCACCCTCGGTGCTACCCACTGTTGGAGGAAGTCAGGTAGGTGGGGATGTACTCATCCATCCTCCCCTGCTTCCCGCGTAGTCCGGCGCACTCGATGGCCGTCGCGGAATTGTGGTCCTTGACGACGACGAACTTGTAGAAGTACCGAAACAGGTCCCAGTGGGCACCCATCTCCAGGTACCCTTCACACAAGGCCTCGAACGCCGCCATCTGCTGTACGTCGTTCGGGTTGAGGTTCTGAAGCTCCAAGCCGTACTCCTGGAGCACGGCGCGGATTAACCTCTCCGCCGGGACGGAGAAGCCTCGCTCGTGGAACAGCACGAACGAGACCACATACCCCACCGGGGGCCGAGGGCTGCTCTCCAGCCCAGGAACCTTCCACTCCTCCGCCGGAGTCAGCGGCGGCAGCATGCCGTCGGAGGCGAGGCGGTCGAGCTCGGACCATGTCACTGTCGAAGACGCCCAGTTCGACATCACGTCGGCTGTGGTGGCGACGGTGGGCAACCGTGGCTTGCGAAAGAAGGCAGGGCGAACTCTGCGGTGTGCGCGGTGAGTGCGAAGGCAAAGGCAAGAGACGGCGGCGGTGGAAGACACAAGGAAGCAGAAGGGGAAAAAACTGGCCGGCGCCCGCGGTATATAAACGGGGGAATGATTACTTCTACCCCCGCAGTTAATGACCGCATCGCCTCGGGCCACGTCCTCTATCCGTTGAAGCGTCGCCCCTCAAAAGGCGCGCCCCACTCCTGCCCGCCGCCCACGACCGAGCCGCCACGTCACCCAAAGTGGGACCCGGCAATCTCGCAACCGGCGCGAGATCTCCGCCGGACACCCCACGACTCGCGCCACGTGACAAGACACCAGTCTCCGAGTTGTTCAAGACTCCAATATTTAACCCCACGCACAAGTCTCCGACTTGTCCGTGGTCTCGGGGGCTACTACCCGCGGGTCCGATCGTGCGTCCCCACCAGAGAAAACACAACAAAATCTCCTCGTCTCCGTGACAGTTGATCCTGGGAGCGAGTCTCCGACTCCCTCACCAGGCTCGGGGGCTACTGACGAGGCCATGGACCAGGGCCCACCAAGACCCTTGAAAAACGCAGCACGTGCCCACGTACGGCTTGCTCCGGCGGCTAACACGACGAGTGTTACGCTGCCCGAGTACGTGAGGTCCCGTACGACTAGTTTCCACCATGGGTCAGAAGACAGGCGGCCTACGGCCACCCATACCTCTTCCCTGAGTACGCGGCGGCTCGTACGACCAGTTTCCACCCTCGCTCCCGACTACTCGACTCGTACGAGTAGTTTCCGCCTCACGGTCGCGGAAACTCGCTCGCACAAGTAGTCTCTGTCCCGCCGTCGCGACTACTCGTTCGCACGAGTAGTTCCCGTCACCCGCTCGAGCGGGCTTCGCGGAGAAGGCATGGGGCACGCGGGTCCCTTAGATCGGGATCCCGGGAACTCCGCGCACGCTCCCCCGCGCACCGCCACGTGTCCGCCCCGCCACAGCGGTCCGCTCGGGCCAGGTCAATTCGGTGTCAGGGGGCGGATTCATCAAACCCTGCCACCATCGGCACAGTGGCCGTCGTACCGTGAACGGCTTAATGGATGCTGAACAGCGTATGGCACAGTACGCACTACGCTCTAAGCATCGGGAGACGCGGCATAGATCGCCTACTCACACGAGTAGTTTCCCGTCCCCGACCAGTTCAAGACTTGGCCGTCAAGGCCACAGGTATACAGGCCCGTTGGCGTCCCGTGATACCCCGATACGCGGTCCGCCACGTGTTCGCCTCCCTACACGGGTCCGCCCTGACCAGGTCGATCCTGTGTCAGGGGACAGATCCTCCTGCTACCCCCCAGCTGAGGCGGTACGCATCGTACCACGGAGGGCACGGGAAACCCTGTACCACCAACGGCACAGTGCAAACCGTCACCTATCCATGGTGCAGGCTACTCCGTTCCTACAACATCAAGAAAAGACAAGCCCCTGATCCACTGACGGGGTCAGGGCACGTACACTGCCTCGCGTACCTGACTAACTACTCGGAGGAGGGCACGAGGGGCCCCGGGACGGATGCTTGGGACGCACGGCATCCACACCGTCACCCAAGGCCCCGTAACAGTGCTTCGCCGCTTCTGTCGTCTGGCAACCCAGAGCAGAGAAGGACGTCTTGCACTATAGATTAGCTCATATACGCTCAATGTAACCGTCCTGCACTCCTCCCTTGCGACTATAAAAGGGAGGGGCAGAGGCACTCTCAAGACAGGTTCGTTTTCACCCCCACACGCACTTAGCATCGATATCCCATCTCATACACCGCAAGCATTCACACACACTCACTTACGTACGCAGACTTCTACTACTTGAACCACTCGCACACCAGGGACTTGGGCTCTACACCCTCTCCCGACCTGTTTGTACTCCCTGTTGCAAACCCCTGAGCATAAGGAACACCCCTTCTCGGACTGGACGTAGGGTATTACTCTCCGGAGGCCCGAACCAGTATAACTCTGAGTGTCTCCTGTGCTACCGTGCGGATCAGAACACGCCCCCTCGTATAAATTTACTTGTCGGCGGTAACAAACCCCGACAAGTAGTCTCGAGCTCACATCACATAGTCTCACACATAAAAAGTTATTACAGACCATAGTTCTCAAATTCTCCAAGTCTTAAACATGAAACTTAAAGATACTCCCCCTTTGGCATCAAGCGCCAAAAAGGAAGTGTATGAGCAGCAGCAGCAGCAGTGATCACTCATCGTTGTCGTCGTCTTCTTCTCCTTCTTCTTCTTCTTCATTGTTGTCCTCCTCCTCCTCCTCCTCTTCTTCTTCTTCTTCTTCTTCTTCTTCTTCTTCTTCTTCTTCTTCTTCTTCTTCTTCTTCTTCTTCTTCTTCTTCTTCTTCTTCTTCTTCTTCTTCTTCTTCTTCTTCTTCTTCTTCTTCTTCTTCTTCTTCTTCTTCTTCTTCTTCTTCTTCTTCTTCTTCTTCTCCTTCCTCTTGCTCTTCTTGTTCGTCTTGTGCAGCAGCAGCGGCATCATGGGCATCCCACTCCGCAAACGGGTCATCAAACTCGGGGAGCTCGTGATAAGTGTTTGTAGGAAGCCCAAGATGAGACTTGATCTCAATGATGTCACGTCGGTTTTCATTAGTCTCGGTGATGATGCGCTTGCACATGGAGAAGATGCTCTTGAATGCCCTCTTGACCATGGAGCCCTTAACCTTGCGAGAAGATTTAGATGAGTGGGAAGGGCGAGGAAGGGGCTCATCATCATGGCGAGGGGTAGCACTAGAGGATCCGGCAAATCTTGTGCTCTTCTTCATGGTGGCTCTCTTGTCTCTAGCACGAAGATGCCTAAGGGGCTCATGAGTGACATCCTTTAGAAATTGGGTATTGGTGACCCTCTCAATCATGTACATGATGTATGGAGCATATGGGAGATGCTTCATGGGGTCACACATAGCACGACAAAGTTCATTCCAAATGAAGTCAAAGATGCAAACACCTTCTTCTTCAGGAGCCACACGGTTGAGGAGATTGACGGCATAGTGCCTAAGAGCGGTGATATCTCCCATCTTTGGATCAATGGTGGCACGGAAAAACTTATTGAAATAGTAGTAGTAGGGAATGAGATTATCAGCTTTTCCCTCATGAGCTAGGAAGGCGGACGGAAACATGTATGCCATGTCCTTGGGCTTGTACTTGTCTTCATTATGAATGGGAGTGCGATCTTCATCCTTTGAGCCAAGACCAAGCAAGCGAGAGAAGGTCATGTAGTCAATGGTGTGCTTCTCGCCTTGAGTGGTCCAAGTGATAGTGTTTTGATGAGAGTTGTAGTAGTAGGAGCAATGTAATTGAGCAAGAATCTCTCTATTCCATCCATATCTAAAACCCATGATCTCATATAAGCCAAGTTCCTTGCACCTATCAATGACGGCATCAAAGGTGGGATTCTCCAACTTCTCATAGTAAGCCCAATCAATGTACTTCATCTCCACAATGGGTGACTTGTTCTTTGCCTTCATCTGTGGGCTTCTTATCACTGTCTGATAGAAGTCCCTATGGAAGTCGCACCAAAACCTCGACTCAAGTGCCTCACTAGAGATATACATGTAGACATCCTCCTCCCTTTGTTCTCTGACTGCAAGGACATTCCTAGCATAGTCTCTCACCATCTGTTGGGCAAACCCTTGCACAGCTCCGGGGTCCCTTAGGTTGACAGGAGCAGTCACCACCCTCACATTTGATGGAAAAGTCACAGTGAGACGGGGTGGAGTTCTGGGATAGATTTAGGAGTAGGGAGTGGGACGGTTCTTAGGCATGGATGGACGAGATACGGGCCTAGAACGGGAGATGTAGGGGGCCTCATGGGGTTTCCTTGATGGCTGAGCTAGACCTTTCCCGTGACGCCTAGGAGCAACCCTATATTGATCGGCATCTTCTTCCTCTTCCTCCTCTTCTCCACCAATAGCCTGCTGTTCTTCCTCTTCCTCAATCTCTTGCTCGGTGTAGACAGGAGCACGAGCACGAGTGGATCACTGAGAGGAGCCAAGCCCTAAAGTCTCATGCACTACCCCCAAGGTTTGAGGGTCGTGCCTAGCCTTTGTCCTCCTTTGGGTGGCCGGCTCGTCTTGCTTGTACTTCTTCCTCATGATCTGGAGATGAGTAGCAACGAGTACATAAGAATTCATCCATGGAAAAGGTGTGTGACACGGTGATATGGAGTTTCAACAAGAAAATCCAGAGTCTCCGGGGAAATTCCCGGCGAAACCCAAAATCACAATGCCTCACAAATCCACCACGGGAAACTTGAGATATTGCAGATCCACTACTTCTAGAGTCTAAACAACATTCCTATCCAAGAGAATTTGCAAGATAAGTCCTAGAAAAAGAGATCGAGCAAATGAGCCTTTGAATACCTTAGGGAAGAGAGGGAACCGACGGAGAAGTTCTTCAAATCTTCAAAATGAGGGCTGCACCTTGCTTCCCACACCTTGGAGGCTTCAATCTCTCACTCTCTCAAGATTTGGAGGGTGGAAACCCTAGGTTCTATGGAGGAACCAAGGGATGGAGGAGAGGGGCACGGGGGAGCACGGGGAGGCGACGGGAGAGGGAGGAAAACGGTCCACGCAGTAAAAGGGGTGAAAACTAGGGTTTTGACTGTGGTGAAAACCGTTTATATAGGAGTTAAGGTCCGGAGTATCCGGGCTGAACCCGGACTCTCCGGGAAATCCGGAGTATCCGGGGAAAAGCCCAGAGTCTCCGGCTCCCCCTGAGACTGAGCAACTGATTTTCAAGGAATTGAGATTGAGATGGATACAGATGATTATGAGTGAAACTAATGTGAGCTAGAGAGGTTCCAACACTTGATACTAACCACAAACATACAATGAGAACTATAGTCCAAATGTTGTACCTAGAGAAAAATCCAAATATTTTTCAAAGCAAATCCATACCAATTTTCCAAATCCTTTTCTTTTGCAAAGATCTAGCCTAAGTCAATCAAACATGTGCATGATCTCAAGCCAAGATACGAGAATCCAAGATATTTAATTCACTCCTCAAAGCACAAAACCTTGGTTCATCAAGAGGCTTTGTGAAGATATCGGCTAGTTGCTTTTCGGTGCTCACATGACTTAAAGCGATATCTCCTTTGGCTTCGTGGTCTCTCAAGAAATGGTGTCTTATGTCTATGTTCTTTGTTCTTGAGTGGTTTACAGGGTTGTTCGCTAGCTTGATGGCACTCTCATTGTCACACAAGAGTGGCACCTTGCTAAACGTATAACCAAAGTCCCTCAAAGTGAACCTCATCCAAAGTAGTTGAGCACAACAAGCGCCGGTTGCAACATACTCGGCCTCGGCGGTGGATAAGGCAACAGAATTTTGTTTCTTGGAACTCCAAGACACCAAGGACCTTCCAAGGAATTGGCAAGTCCCAGATGTGCTCTTTCTATCTACCTTGCAACCGGCATAGTCCGAATCGGAATAGCCAAGTAGATTGAAAGAGGAGACCTTTGGGTACCATAAACCAAGGTTAGGAGTGTGTACTAAATACCTAAAGATTCTCTTAATAGCCATGAGATGACATTCCTTAGGATTGGCTTGAAACCTTGCACACATGCACACACTAAGCATAATATCGGGCCTAGATGCACAAAGGTAAAGCAAAGATCCAATCATGGAGCGATATACCTTTTGATCCATGTTTTTTCCATCTTCATTTAGGTCAAGATGTCCATTGGATGGCATTGGAGTCTTGATGGGCTTGGCCTTGTCCATGTCAAACTTCTTGAGCATGTCATGAGTGTACTTTGTTTGACTTATGAACGTGCCTTCCTTGAGTTGCTTGATTTGAAATCCAAGAAAGAACTTCAACTCTCCCATCATGGACATCTCGAATCTCTTAGTCATAATCCTACTAAATTCATTCGCCCAAGCTTTGTTAGTAGAACCAAATATGATGTCATCGACATATATTTGGGACACAAATAAATCATTTCCTTCTTTGCGAGTGAAAAGAGTAGGATCGGCTTTGCCTATCTCAAAGCCTTTCCTTAAGAGAAATTCCTTAAGGCATTCATACCATGCTCTAGGTTCTTGCTTAAGACCAAAGAGCGCCTTATGGAGCTTGTAGACGTGGTTGGGGAATTGAGGGTCTTCAAAGCCTGGTGGTTGCTCAACATAGACTTCTTCGGAGATTAGGCCATTCAAGAATGCACTCTTGACATCCATTTGAAAGAGCTTAAAATCATGATGAGTAGCAAATGCCAACAAGATGCAGATTGCTTCAAGTCTTGCTACCGGTGCATAGGTTTCTCTAAAATCCAAGCCTTCAACTTGACTATAGCCCTTGGCAACCAACCTTGACTTGTTCTTGGTCACTACCCCATCCTCGTCTTGTTTGTTGCGGTACACCCATTTTGTTCCAATCACATTTTGCTTAAGGCGTTCCACTAAGGACCAGACTTCATTCCGAGTGAAGTTGTTCAACTCTTCTTGCATGGCCATCACCCAATCAGCGTCTTGTAATGCTTCTTCCACGGAGAGAGGTTCAATCATGGACACGAAAGAGTAATGCCCACAAAAGTTTGTCAATCTTGATCTTGTGGTAACTCCTCTTCTTATGCTTCCAAGAATGTTGTCAATCGGATGATCTCTTTGAATACTTTGATGAACTCTTGGATGTGGCTCAGAAGCATCTTGTTGACTCAAGTCCTCATTTTCTTGAATGTCTTGAGCATCATCTTCAGAGGGCCCGGACTCTCCGGGGTTAGGTCCGAAGCCTCCGGAATTTCCGGATTCTCCGGACATATCTCCGGAGTGTCCGGGTTTTGCAGCGGCAGTGAGGTTTGGTGATGCTTCAATGACTTCATCTTCTTCTTGAGGCTTGATTTCACCAATGGCCATCTTCTTGATGTCATTTGTAGAGGTCTTTTGCTTGCTTACACACACTTCATCAACTTGCTCCACTTGAGAGCCATTAGATTCATCAAATGTCACGTCACACGCTATATCAATACTACTGGTGGTCTTGTTGAGAACGCGATAGCCGTGAGCATTTTAGGCATAACCAAGAAAAATACCATCATCAACTTTAGGTGCAAACTTAGAGTTCTTGGGCTTCTTGTTGAGAATGAAGCACTTACAACCAAAAACTCTAAAGTAAGATACATTAGGCTTCTTACCGGTTAGGAGTTCATAGGCGGTCTTGTGTCGAAGCTTGTGAAGATACAAACGGTTGATAGCATGAGAAGCCGTATTGACCGCTTCCGCCCAAAAACTATCCGAAGTCTTGTACTCATCAAGCATAGTTCTTGCGGCTTCTATGAGAGTCCTATTCTTCCTCTCCACTATCCCATTTTGTTGAGGTGTGTATGGGACGGAGAATTCATGACCAATGCCTTCACCATCAAGATACTCTTCAATGTTGGTGTTCTTGAACTCGGAGCTATTGTCACTTCTTACTCTCTTGATCTTCACATCAAACTCATTTTGGGCTCTAGTTGCAAACTTCTTGAATACATCATGAACCTTGCTCTTGGCACGCAAAAGAATAATCATGTATACCGAGAGTAATCATCAACAATGACAAATCCATATTTGCTCCCTCCAATACTAACATAAGCCATGATGCCAAAGATATCCATGTGAAGTAATTCCAATGGTCTTGTCGTGGTGAGTACATTCTTGGAGGGGTGAGGAGCACCAACTTGCTTTCCGGCTTGACAAGCACTACAAATTCTATCTTTCTCAAAATGAACTTTTGTTAGTCCTATGACGTGTTCCCCCTTTAGAAGTTTGTTGAGATTATTCATCCTAACATGGGCTAGCCGGTGATGCAAAAGCCAACCCAAGCTAGACTTTGCCATTAAGCATGTATCAAGTTGGGCTTTCTCTGATGTAAAATCCACCAAATAAAGCCTTCCCTTGAGTTCACCCTTAAAAGCAACGGAGTCATCGCCTCTTCTAAAGACGGTCACACCCTCATTGGTGAACAAACAATTGTAGCCCATCTCACAAAGTTGTGACACGGACAACAAATTGTAGTCCAAAGATTCAACCAAATAAACATCAGAAATTGAATGATTGGTTGAGATAGCAATTTTACCTAGACTAACAACCGTTCCACCACCATTGCCTCCAAAGGCAATCTTTTCCGTAGGATGTTCAATCATTTCACAAGACATAAACATCTTCTTCTCCCCGGTCATGTGATTGGTGCATCCACTATCAATCACTCATTTGGTTCCACCGGAGGAGTATGCCTACAAAACAAATTAGGCTTGGTTTTTAGGTACCCAATTAGAGTTGGGTCCTTTCACGTTAGTCACAAGAACTTTGGGTACCCACACATTCCTTTTGATCATTGAACCTTGTGTGCGGGGTCCCACATACTTGGCCAGCACCTTACCCTTGTGGTTCCAAGTCAACACATAATCAGCATAAAAGTTGTCTTGTGAAGCATGTGCCTTGGGCTTCTTGGTTTGCTTGGCTTGTACCAATTTGGTCTTGACTTGTGGTTCATGGGATGTGCTATTGGAGCTCTTGAACTTGATGGGAGTGTTGAGCCTAGGTTGTTTACCTTCAACCTTGGCACCCAATTGCTTCATCCCATGCACCACATTTCTTGTTCCCACACCCCTTGTGTGGTTGTTCTTGATAAATGGGATAGGATCTTTGGAGCCTTGCTCATTCTTACCTAGCCCCTTCCCATTCTCAAAGCCAAACTTCTTCATGTAGTTTGAACTGAAGCCCTTGGTATGGTTCTCAAACTCTCCTCTCTTAGGTTCCTTCTTCTTTTCCTCAACAAGAGAGTTTGACAACCGAGCAATCTCTTTCTTCATTGCATTCATCTCGACAATGTTAGTGGCATAAGCATTTATATCAAGTTTATAGCATCTAGAACAACCATTACTTGTGGAAGCATTTGAGTTAGAGGTAGCATCATTAGAGGTTGTTTTAGCACTATTTTTAAGGTTGTCAAGTTGAACTTCAATTGCAATGTGACTAGCTTTCAAGCGCTTTAAGCTCTCTTGAAGTTCAACCTTTTCACTCTCAAATCTAGTGCAAGCATCTTTAGCTAGGAAAGACTTCCTAGTTAATTCATCTACTATAACGGCCTCTTTAGCTTGAGAGTTCTTGAGGCTAAGAATTTCTTCCTCTTATTCCTTGAGCAAGCCCTCTTGCACCTTGAAACCCTTCTTTTCAATTACAAGGGCATCCTCAAGGGCAATGGTTTTCTCTTGCTCAAGCCTAAAGAGTTCTTCTTGCACCTCAAGAGTCTCATCTCTATTCTTGATCTCATTTAGAAGGTTCATAATTCTTTTAGTTGCTTTCTTGCCAAAACTAGTGATCATTTTTTCAAATTCATCATCACTATCATTATCATCATCAACATCCAGGGGAGAAGGTTTAGTGTCTACCTTGGTGCCCCTAGCCATGAGGCATGTGTGGGTGAAGTCATCTTCATCATCGGTGAGATCCCCAAAGAGTGATGACTTGTCTATGGGTTGAGAAATAGATATTGTAGCAAGCCCCACTTCATCATCGGAGTCAGAGCTCTCATCATTTGAATCCCAATCTTCACCCAAATGAGCTTCACCAACTTCCTTCTTCTTGTTCTTGTCATACTTGTTGGTGTCTCTTCTTCTCACCTTGATGTTGGGGCATTCCGCAATGAAATGACCCTCCTTGCCACACCCAAAGCATGGCCTCTTGGATGTTCTCTTGGTCTTGATCTTGTCCTTGTCTTTGTTCTTGTTGAAGAAGCCACCCTTCTTCATCACCTTGGTGAACCTCTTCACAAATAGAGCCATTTGCTCGGGAGTCAAGGTGTCATCACTATCTTCATCACTATCTTCCTTGACCACGGTCTTGGAGGATGATGAGCTTGCCCTCTTCTCTTTGTCTTTGCTTGAAGCTTTGAGAGCTACTCCCTTGTTCTTCTCAATTTGTTCATGCATCTTTGACATTTCTTGTGAGAGCTTTGACTCCTTGACGGTGATAAGATGTTCTTCAATTCTACCAATCACATCTGCCGGAGTGAACTTCTTGAAGCCTCTCTTCTCTCTAATAAGTGTAGGGAGTTGAACATCCCTAGCCATATAAGCGGAGAGGATCTTGTCAACTACTTCTTTTCTTCCCCATCTCGTGCTTCCAAGAGACTTGATCTTGTTGATGATCTTATTCAAGCGGTTGTACATGTCTTGTGGAGATTCATCTTCTTTGATGACAAAGCGGTTGAGCTCACTTTCAAGAGCTCGGATTCTTCCTTCTCTAACTTGCCTTGTTCCTTCATGTTTGATAAAGAGAGTGTCCCACACATCTTTGGCGGACTTCAAACCATCAACCTTGTCATACTCTTCGGCGGTGAGAGAGCTCTTGATGATGCGAATGGCTTGATAGTTGCGTTGAATTTCATTCGCTTGAGCTTGTGTCAAAGTAGCATCTCCACTTGGAAAGGTGATTCCCCTGTTCACAACAGTCCAAAGTGCGGGGTTTACCGCCATCAAATACTCCTCTATCGAGTTCTTCCACTTGGAATAGCCGGTTCCATCAAATTGGGGTATCTTTCCAATGTGGTGGGAACTCGATGGTTTATCAAAGATTAAGTTGGAGTAATCGTAAGGGATTTTAGAAAACTCCCTTCCCGAAGGCCGACGAGTGGAGCGGTTTGATCTTGCATCATCAAAGTCATCATCACTTGATGAAGATAATCCACCATCTTCATTTCTTGGATGATGACTTGTGCTTGCTCCACCGGCACCTCCCGCTGCACCCGTTGGACCCTCGGGTGTGTTCACGGGGGGTTGGTTACCCCCGGGGTTGGTCAAGTCACCTTCGGGCGGCATTGCTTGATTAGTTGGGGTCGAAATCTCTTTTCTCCAAGCGGTTAAGCTTCAAACGGAGCAACCGGCTCTGATACCAATTGAAAGGATCTAGAGGTCGACTAGAGGGGGGTGAATAGTCATTCCTGAAAAATCACAACTTAAAACAACTTATCAGTCCAAAGTCCGGAGTCTCCGGATATTTTTCCGGATACTCCGGGAAGTCCGGAGTATCCGGGAAAATGTCCGGATTGTCCGGCCTTTTGAGGAGATGACTAAATCAACTTGAATCAAACTTGGCCAAACTCAAATCTGTGAATATAAGATATGCAATATGGAGATATAAGCCTGTTCCACCACTTAGAAACAGTAGAAACCTCACCACGGAGTAGATCGGCCACAAACCCTAGAAATGTACTCAAGAGGATTTCAAGCATACAACAAGAGCAACAAGCACAAGAGACACAAGGGATTTGTTACCGGAGTTCAAGCTCACACCTTGAGCTCTACGTCTCCGTTGAGGAACCCACAAAGGGTGGACCTTTACACCTAGGTCACTTTCCTCCCCCTAGCGACCACAAAGATCGAGCTTAGGTTACTTACTGAATCACGGGGTAATACAAACTTCCTTGGGCAGCCACAATCCTTTGGATGCTCCAAGGCAACGCATAGCCGGCTAGAAGCTCAAAGCTCCAAGAGTAACAAACACGAGATTGCCAACCAAGTGAAGAACGAGGTGCTCTAGAGATGAGAAATCAGCTCACTAGCACTCTCCAAGCTCTTGCTCTCAATCCCTCCTTTAATCCCCAACAAATCTCACCAAACCAATGCCAAGGGGAGTAAAGAGGAGGAGTGAATGAGTTCTGAGTGTTGCAGGTCGAAATGGGCAAGAGAGAGTGAGTGGATAGGGTTGAGGGGGTATAAATACTCCCTCACCCAGAAAAAGAGCCGTTACAGCTCTAAGACCCGGAGTATCTGTACCAGGCTCGGAGACTCCGGGAAGTCCGGGATAAAACCTGGATTGTCCGACCTTCCAGAGTTAGCACACTTAGGGATACCTCGGTGATTGTGCAGTGCAAGGTGTCTCTCATAGGATTTTGGTTAGTCATCTAGAGCACCTTTTCAACTCTTGGAAGATACAATCCATGTCCCTCTTTATAGTACGACATTCCTAGGACTCAATTTCAAAGTATAAAATAAATAAACCTCCTAGGGATCCTTCTTTTAGCATCACTTCCTTTTTATATGGCCATGAAGCGCTTAGATGCCATCTTAGAATTTTAGTATCTGCTCATATACTCAATACATCATTAGTAGCTTAATGGTTTGTCATTAAATCACCAAAACCCACTTGGGGGCCAAGATACTCTTCAAGCACCCAGGTACAAACGACGACCAGCACTCTGCGAAACTAGACTTTAAACTCCTACAGCAGGTACCCCAGCGCGGAGGTTGCCCAAGGATCCAACAGGGCTGTCACCACCTGAGGACCGACCTCTATCGTTACGGGGGGTATGCTCATAACTATCGTAGCCAGACAACCCAGGCACCATGCCTACGTTGCTGCTAGACTCCACCCGGCCCGAGCTATTGTGACTCAGGGTGAGAGCCACCAGAAGACTGGTCAACTAGACCGAGTACCATAGCTTGAACACAGACCTCATGCAACACTCTCATGCCATCTAACAAGATCAACTAAGGCTAGACATACAAACAGATATGAACTCTCTTATGTCTAATCAATAAGATCAAAGGGTCGTATTCGTGAAGAACACGAGCCTCTAACTTATGAACAAACACATAAGGAAGGAGTTTATCACCCTTCAAGTGGATCAAAAGGTAGTGTTCACGAAGAACACAAGCCTCTAAATGATGAACAGAGGATGAACTCAAGAACATATCAAACATATGATCTACCATGACTTTATATGAAATAGCTGAATAACTGAAGTAGATCAAAGTCATACAAAGAAATAAAGATAAAAGAGAACTCATACCTAGACTTTCAAGAGGACTTGGAACCTGAATAAGAGCTACTCTAGCCTACCCCCTAGCCTTGGAAACTAAAAGTGAGAGGAGAATGAGAGAGTGGTGTGTGAGAAATGGGAGCCCCTCCCCTTCTATTTATAGGCAAGGACCAGGCTTGCTCGGAGGCTCAAAGTGCCCCTAAACACCCGGGAGTGAGGCAATGGACCAATAGGGAGCTGCCACGTGGAGGGCCAGGATGGAGCCCCCTAGGGTGGCCCCACCTGGTGGTTTTCCACTGGGTGGCTGCCCTGTGGGCCCTCTGATCCATCCCCGGTGCATGGCTTGATTCGGTATCCGAGGTAGGCCCTTTGATCCATGTGAAGTCCATGTGACGTCCTTTGATTCGTCGGTGAGTGCCTCCCCTGGATCGATGACGTGGAATGCCATGTTTCCCTTGGTGGCAGTCACCTCCTCAGCTGAGTTGGCATGGTTCCTTCATAGAAGGTGGGTTTCCATCTCTTTTAAGGGGTAAATCACCTACATACAAATAATCTCCAAGGACAAGTGGAACTACATTATTCAAACCAAAATGCTAGTAAATAATGCATATGCCTCCATTTATGTGAGAATATTGATGGTTGGAAATGGTGAATTTCAACCGTCAACACCAGGGTCATCCCACCAGGTTGCAGGGTCGGCAGCGGCGATGGCGACACCGGATGCCGCTGCTGATGCTAGGCGTCGGCAGATCCACCCACGTGACCCGTTGACGTACCCTCGCGACCAGACGCGGGCCACAGCGCGAGCAGACAGGCTGCACCAGAAGAAGAGGTGTTGCTAGATTAGGTTGCATATTGTTTAGACAGCAGCACTCTTATCTGTGATCATGACTACTTTTTATTATGTCACTTTGCTTTTCGTTATTACCAGCTCGTTTTCTTTGTCATAAAGTTAAAAACTAAAAGTTAAATCGTTAAGTTAAATTAATCCTTGCGACGCCATGGGCCACGGCGGTACGTTCCAACCGCCGTGGCGGACGGCGGCTGACGCGCTTATATAAAGGGCGACGGCGGCAGCCGTCCCGCCCCACCCTGCCGCCGCCTCCCTCTCCCCACGGGCTGCTCCTCCCTCTTAAGTAAGTTTCCTCTCTTTATTTATTTTATGTAATTAGTTAAATTAGTTTAGAATAGTGTAATTATTTTAGATTTTTTGTAACAGTAACTAGAGATGTTTACTGCTGCTGCCGGAGGGGGTGAGGATGGTAATGGTGGTGGTGATCGTGATTCCTCACACCACAAGAGGAAAAACACAAATGCAACACCTGATCTGAAGAAAATGAGCATGTAGGAAGAGGCATGCTTCGTTATTTGCAAGGAAAAACTGCAGATGTCATTGCAAGAGGAGAGGAACCTCCTTGGGATGCTCTTTATGCTCCACCAGACATGCATCATTATTTGCAAAGAAAAACTGCAGATGCCCTTGCAAGTGGAGAGGAACCTCCTTGGGGTGGTCTTTATGCTCCACCAGCAGACCCGTGTGTTGCTAATCCACCAACTATAAAAGTTACCAAGAAAACTAAAACTTCGTCGTCACATCGCAAGAATGGCTGAAGTTTGTCATTTTGTATGATGTTGTAGTCTTTCCTGTAGTGCTGTAATATTTGAACTACTATTTCATTTGAATCATGGTACTGTAATATTTGAACCGGATCTTATTGTAATTATGTTGTTAATAATTGAACCAATATTCCTCAATTTTCTTTTTTTACTTTCCTACTGGATTATTATAATTTCATAAAGTAAAAAAATTAATCACCCTAACCGCCGTACGCCATGGCGGCTAGGCCTAACCGCTGTGGCCCACGGCGGTTAGGACTAACCGCCGTAGCCCACGGCGGTGAGGCGTAGCCGCCGTGGAGTCCCCCCAACTGCCGTGGATGCCCTCCAACCGCCGTGGCCCACGGCGGTTGCGGGCTAACCGCCGTGGCGTACGGCGGCAGACCGCCGTACGCCACGGCGGTTAGCCTGCAACTGTCGTGGGCCACGGCGGTGGTGGTATAGTTTCGATAAATTTCAAAACAATGGTATAAATTTGCAAATTAGAATAAAAAAATATTAAAAAAATTCTTATTAGGTAGATCCGGTAGGACCACGTAAAAAATCAGACTATTAATTTGGACATTACATACCCTCCATTTCGAAAGTAAAAAAGTTTGCATTTTCATACGCCTGAAGGTTTTTTTTTTTGGTAACATGTTCGATTGGTAAGTTTGGGAATGAAGATCTGTACTGCGATGGCTCTATTTTTTCAGCAAGGATGTTGATGCCAATAATACTATAGCCTGGGATTGGCAAAATGTCAATGCTGATGACATTTCTGTAATTAAAAAAATGTTTTCTGAGTTATTTACTTGCGATGTGAACTTTCTCACTTTGGTCTAACACAAAAGTCTCAAAAATAATTGTGTGTTGGAGGTTATTTTTCTTTTAGATGAATTATAGCTATTCACTTTTTTAACTAAAGCCAGAACTATTCATTATGTTCATTATCTTTCTCTGAGTGGAATAAAATTTAATTTTATTCTATGATTGATTCTGAAAATATATAATCTTTTGGTTGTTTGATTTGTATGTGACCGTTTAGCATGGACATTATACTAGTTCACAACTAGTACGGCAGTTGAGCTTGGTCTATGTACGAGGGCGCGCATGCAGCGAGCACGTGGAGGTTCAGAAAGAGGCGTTGTTGTGGTGCGCGGGAGCTCATGACAGAGCAGACTCGAGGGCGGCGTGTTGCGCTATCGACCACCGCCGACGGTGATAGGAGCGACTTACACAGACGAGACTTCTTAAACGGTAACGCGTACTGCCCTAACTAGCAGTACTCCTTTTGTACCACAAATACAAATACAAACTGAGCCCACTTTTTACTATTACGCTGAGATGACTTAGCTTGCTACCACTTCTGTTTGTATCTGCCTACTATACTATCTTGAGAAAAAGCTTGTTGTACAGATTAATAGCTGAATAGTATCTTGCTCTTATGTTTAAATAAAGAAGTCCTCTGAATCTATCCTGACACTGCTCACTAGGAGTTCTTGCGCCAAGTGTAATGCAGTTTTCAACATGTTTATTCACCGTACACCAATTTTTACTAGTTCCATTTAAACAAGCATGACATGCTCTTTTTTTATTTCAGGATTCATAGAAACTCAAGGAATTAGGAAGAGTTCAATAGCATCACAGAGCAAGGTGTAGTGTTTATGGAATGGGTATACAACTGAAGATTATGTATTATATGATTCAATTCTTGGTTGTGTTTTGTGCGAATTGTTTTTTGAGATTGTATCTGATTTGAAAGTTGTGTTCACTGAATTGTAAATGGGTTGAAAAAATGTGTATATCTTCTGATAAATGGGCTGATTTTTTATGAGTTATGTTGTGAGATTAGTAAGAAATATAGTGAAAATTGTGTATATCTTCAATTAAATAGGCTGTGACTGCCACGTCATCGGTGCTTGACATGTCATCAACCACGTAGGCAGCCACGTGTCATCCACCTAGGTAGCCACATGTCATCCACCTAGGCAGCCACGTGTCATCCATGTAGGCAGCCACATCATCGTCCATGTGGGCAGACACGTCATTATCCACATCAGCGGCCACGTCACTGTCGATCTTGGCAGCCACATCATCATCCATGTCAGCACGAATCCGCGATGGTTATTTTCATCATTAAAATTGGGCTTTGGGTTGGGCTAAGTGGGTCTTGGACTGTTCTGCGACGGTCAAAAACCGTCACGGATCGCTTCAATCCGCGACGATTTTGAAGAACCGTCGATCGATTTAATCAATGATGCCCATTCCACCATAAAATTTAAAATCATTGTGGACACTGATTTGCGACGGATTTTCAACGATCCGCGACAAAATGATTCCGTCACAAAATAAATAGTTTCTTGTAGTGGCAAGGGTTAGGTGAAAAGAAAAATGACACCAAAATGAAACATTGTATGAAAATTAAAGAAGGGTGGACTGGATTTTCATCTGATATACTCCCTCCATATTCCAAATTATTGTTCGTTTTAAATTTTCAAGGTACATATTTTTTTATATGTGTCTACATGTTTATCATATTTAAATACATAGTAAAAGTTATATATTTTGAAAAAATATATATAATGAATAGTATTTTGTTTGGATGGATGTAGTATCCATCCTGATCCTGGCATAATTGAGTTTTGAAATACGAACCAAACGTAACTCAGTTGGTAAGATTTCTTATGGTGGAAACCTAATTACTAGGGTTTGAGTCTTCAACTCAATCCTGGTGCTCGCATTTTTCTAAATTTATTACATTATTTAATTGGTACTATTCTTTTAGTTGTATGCAAGATCAATAGTGAATTTATCAACCTCAAGAATTTGTTGACTCCGTCTTTCGACGGTGTCAATAGAGATAGAATTGTGTGCATATGTCCATATAAGCGGTGCACATGCTTATATATGAGCGTATGCATCTCATCTCTAGATGCATCGACACTAGTATACTCCTATGTGATTTTAAAATAACACGTCTAGGGACTGTTTGGTAGAGCTCCGTCTGTCGTACGGGCATCTATGGGCCCACCACCGAGGTGGACCATCCTGTGTACATGACGGTCTGTCAGGATTACTCTGCGTCTGGGCCATCCCCGTGATGGAGCTGCCTCTGCCCGCGCCTCCTCCCGCCAGCCATCGTCGCCAGCCCCGGCCGGTCCCTGCACCCGCGGCCCCGCCGGCCGCCGCCGCCAGCTCCGGACGGCCCCTGCACCTGCGGCCCCACCTACCTCCGCACGCGCCTCCTCGCGCCGGCCACCGTCGCCAGCTCCGGTCGGCTCCTGCACCCGCGGTCCCGCCTCCTCCCGCCGGCCGCCGCCACCAGCTCCGACCAGCCCCTGCACCTGCGGGCCCGCCGGTCGCCGCCTGCTCTGGTCGGTCGCTGCAACCACAGCCCCGTCCTCTGCATCTGTAGCCGACGCTTCCTCCTCCACACTCTGGCAAGAGAAGCTCCGCAGAACCGCGTGGAGCCACAATTTTGTGGCTCCATCTCCTCCATTCCGCTCCAGAGAGTGGCGATTCCGGGGCTCCATCCCAAAGCCGTGGTGCTCCACCCCGTTTGGCAGGGCTCCGCGTGGAGCCGAGCTGGAACTCCTTTTGCAACCCTGCTAAACAAGAGCTTAGTACTCCCTCCGTCTCTAAATATAAGCATTCTTCGATTTCTGTGCATCACGTTTGACTATCCGTCTTATTCAAAAAATTTAAGAAAATATAAAAACAATTATGATATACTTAAAATATATACGAAGATAAAACATGTCATAGCAAAACAAATAATATTTTTATAAATTTTTTGAATAAGACGAACGGTCAAACATGAACAGAAAAAGTTAACGAATGTCTAGACACAGAGTATCTGCTTCACCGGAGGAAGGAATCAGGAGCAACCACCGGGCCTGCCAGCGAGCGACAAGTGTCTGCCCTGCCAACTGCCATGGGTCAACGTTTATGGAGTCCCACAGGGCACAGGCCACACAGCTCCAGCCTGGCTGCCTCCTCCCTGGCCCCTGCAGGGCTGCAGCTCCCTTCGTCAGACTTTGCTCTCTGCCCAGCGCCGGGAAAAGATTATTGGGGTCCTGTTTAGTTGGCTAAAATTTAGCCAAAATTTTACTATTTTTTCAACTCTCTCCATCACATCACATTAAATACATCAAAAGATATGTTCGGAGCAGTAAATGTAGGTAAAAAAATTAACTAATTACACAGTTCTGTTGTACATCACGAGACGAATCTTTTAAGCCTAGTTAGTCCATAATTGGACAATATTTACCACAAACAAACGAAAGTGCTACAGAAGTGCTACATGAGTTAAAACAGTAGCTTTTGCTACTTTTTAGCCAACTAAACAGGCCCCCGATGAGCACTGCGAACGAAAGCTGCCGAATCACCGGCCGGCCACCGGAGCCCGATGAGGTGAGAGTGATTAAAGGTCTGGCAGCAGATCTTGCCGCGATGCAGGCTTTGACCCGGCTTGATCCGTTCGTTGGCCAGGCTTTTTGGGCCTCTGCGAACTGGGTACTTCTGCGCGTTGTCACTGCATTACGGCGGGCCAGAAGGGGCTCCACGTCCAGGGCCACCTTTTTGAAGAACAGCCGGTAGTTCTAGCAGCTGGCCGGTAATCTAGTATTGTATATATGATGACTGTTTGCTATCTGTTTCACATTGATTCACACTCATTTCACGACTGCTCAATCATGGACTGTTTTTTGTTGCCTGTGGATATCTGCAACCGCTGTAGCATTCAGTTCGCCCTCTCACTAAAATAACATATATGCAATGTACAAAACTGCTTGATCAAAACACGGAGATTTTTTCATTAAGAGAAGAGAGTTTTACAGAACACGACTTTAGAAGAATCTCTAGAACGCGGGAAAACGGGAACAACAACCGGAACAAGCAAAAAAGACGACAAGAGTAAAAAAAGAAGAGCACCACACCACCACCACTACAGAAGAAACAACCTCAGACGACAGACGCCTGCAAGGGAGAGACACTAAGGAGGCATGCGCATCACCACTAGTCAAACATCCCGGGAGCCGCGGAGGCAGTGAAGAGGCCTTGCGAGACGACACTGCCGCCAGGCGGCTGCCCACCCATGAAGGAGTAGGCCGAGTCTTCACCCGACAGACTAGAGGAACTTGGAGGCCGCAACAACGCCCCCAGTAGGGAAGTTAGAAGGAGCGCGACTGTTGTCATCACTAGCAAACGCTAGGCAAAACTTTCGCCAATGACCACCAAGACCCAAACCACACAGCCGACCACCGCAAGAGAGATGAGAGTCGAAGTGATGAAAATCGCAGTGAGACTCCAAGGTGACGGCAACGAAGGGAAGCAACAGGCACCGTCAAGGAGGTGGGGCTACAGCCCGGAGCAGTCATGATCAACGACCAAGCCCAGGAGCGAAGACCGACGGGGAGGAGGCGAAGGGAGAGCAGCGGCCACCAGAACGCACAGCAGCGTCAGCGAAGGCCCTCGCAGCAGGAGCATCAATAGCGCCAAGTCCAATGTCGTAGACGGGAGGCACTGCCTATGAGAACACGGACGCCAGCAGGAAGTAGTCGCGATCGCCGCCAAGAGGGAGGGAAAAGCGGCCGGCGACTGGAGGGAGGGAGCCGCGGTCGCTGCCATGAGGGAGGGACAGCCGCCGCCGACTGGAGGGAGGGAGCCGCGGCCGCCGGCACGAAGGAGGGCGCGCGGCCGCCGACTGGGGGAAGGGGCCACGGGCGCCAGCACGGAGGAGGGGTTGCGACCGATGGCGGAGAAGGGGCCTGTGAGGGTGCCGTTGAGGAATCTGACGGGGGTCGACGGGGGCGCCGTCGAGGATGCCGGCGGCGACGCTATCAAGGAGGCTGGCAGGGATGACATCGGCGAAGCGGAGATCGCGGAGGGGGGGCAACCGCCGCCGCTGGGAGGGAGACCGTCGTTGGAGGAGGCGGAGGAGAGGGTCGACGCGGTGGAGCCTTGGGGAGGCCGCTAGCACAGCCAGCGGGGCAGACTTGCGGGTGCTGGCAAGGGGGCAGGCCACCAGGAAGGGGTCGAGGTCGGCCCTGCCCGCGACGAAGGCCGCCGGGACGCCGGGAGGGTGGAGGCTGCCGCCCGGGTGCCCGTCGGGGAGCCGACGAGCGCAGGGCGGAGTAGTGGGGCGGGTGAGATGGAACGAGGCCGGCCTTCGCCGCCGGGGACCGGGAGCAGAGAGGAGCTCCTCAGCGGGCCGCACAGGGGAGACACCGCTTGCCGCGCAAGCACACGAGGAGCAGAGGAAGGAGAAACCAGAGCCCTTCACACCAGACTCCACCTCTACACCCCAACGCAGCATCGAGATGAGATGGGTTGGGCCTGCCCGGCTGCGACCGTGGCGCGAGTACCCGCGCCGGCAACGAAGGAGCGCTGCAGGCGGCCGCGAAGGAGCCGCACCGGCGCAGGGCGGCATAGCCGGGCCCACACCTGTAACATCCCTGATGTTCGATTATGCTAATGACCTCAATTAGAGGTGCTAATCATGGTTAATTAGTTTCTAAGCATGTTTGACTTGATTTTGCACACATTTGCACAAAAGACCTTGGTCAAAGTCAAAATGCATGGTCAAACCCCTATGGTTTCCAAAGGCTGATTTGGTTTTCTTGCGCGTTCTCCAAATTTCTCTATAGAAGTTCAAAATCGGCCAATATAAAAGTTGTTCCTTATTTCCGGGAACACATTTTTCATAACTGGCAGACATTCCAATTTTGAGTGCAAAGCCGCTTAAATTTGAGTAGAAGCTGCTGCGCACAGTAATTTCAGGGCCGAGTTTTTCCTGAAGTTCAACACTTTTTTCACACAAATCTGTTGAGCAAAATATATGACGCCCTTTGTGAAAGTTGTAGGTCTATAGCTCCTCTACAACTTCTCTTTTTGGAGATTTTTCACTCTGTTGGCATTTTTGAGAGTTATGCATTTTCGAAGATGGCTATATGGAATGAAACCCGGGTCTGGATATCGGCGCCGTCGCGCCCAGCGCGTCGTGCGCGCGCTCGCCCCTCTCTGCTTCGGCCGGCCACATGGCGCCCGTGTGTAATCTCGGCGTACGGATGCTTAGGGGTCCTCGCTGTGGACGCGGTTGCGTCGTGGACTCTCCGCCACTGGGTTCTCCTGTGCGCCGCGCCTAGGCAGGGTGCCGCACCGGGCCGGGGCCACGCTCCCGCGCACGGACGCGCCCACGCACGGACACACCCGCGCGGTCGGCGCATGCAGCAGGGCCAGATGTCGCCCGCTCGCTGTCATCCGCGTCGGTCCTTAGGCCACTTCTACCCGGCGTCGTCATTCACTCGCGCGTGCTGCACGTTTTCACCCCGCGCGCCAAGGCTGCACCTCTGTTCGCACGCCGTCGGCCGCCATTGCTCCTTGCCGCTGCCCGTCCCTCACCCCCAAGTAGTGTCGGCGCCCTCTTCTTCCTCTTCGAGCACGCGAGCACACTTCTTGCTCCTCCCTCGACCCGGCCAGGCCACAGCCGGACCGCCAAGCCGCGCCATCGCCGGCCTACGGCGCGCTGCCGCGGACACGCAGGGGATTTCCACTGTGGGCTACCGATGTCGTCCTCCCCAGTCCGGTCGAGGCCAGCCACTACCCTAGCAAGGTCAGACACCGCCCGAGCTTCCTCCTCCGGCCAAGTCCGGCCACCTCCGGCCGCCAATCCCGCCGCCGGCGAGGTGCAGGCCCGCCCAGGGACCGCATTGCAATGATTGAAAAACCTCCAGGGTTCGAATCGTAAACCGAGGGTGTTTGTGTGATTCTTAAATTTAAGTCAAGGGTCTCTGTGTAATTGTATATTAGGGTTTCGGCTGTAACTTCAAACATCCGTGAAAAATTGTAGAAAAATCAGAAAAATGTAAATCCAACTGTTCTGGAATCCTTGTGAGTAGATCTACAATTTTTACAAAAGTTGTATAGTGTTTTTCTGTTTAGTTTTTAAATGTAAATTCAATTTCAGTTTGAGACCTTTTCTTTGTAATTCAAAATTTACTCATGCAAATGAAATGAAATTTGGATATGTTGTTGTGTGCTCCATGTTCAGTTTTGTGACCAATTTTCACACATGTTTGTTGTGTAGAACTCTAGTTATGATTTTTGTAAGATCTATGTTAGTTTAAGCTTGATGCTTTTTATAGTTCCCTCAAAATATAACTTCTTTCAGCACCAATGTACCCTAGGCCTTTGTTGTGATGTTAAGCACCTCTGAAAAAATAATGGTGATTTTAGGAGTCTGTTTGAGCAGTGTTTGGTATTTATGCTTGTGATGGATGTCAAATTCATAACTTGAAATATATGATGAATCCACTTGAATATGTTGGGTTAGATCTTAGTTTTGGCATATTGGAGCTGTAGGAAAAGTTTGAGGTCAAAAAGTTTAGTGAATCTTTTTGTTTGATTTAATCAAGTTTATCTAGGCTGTCTTTTGTCTTTTTCATTTAAATTAATGTATAAATGATCTTGAGCTGAAAATTTATATTTAAGCTTATTTTAGTCATATGCTGCTGTGGTAAAATTTTCATACCAGTTGGAGTCATAATTTAATTATTATGAGTTATGGATGAATGGCTAGTTATAATGGGTTAAATAAAGTTATTCTATCTTTTAATTTGATTTAGAGGTGTTTAAGTTCAGTTGCTGTTTAAATGAATTTAAGCACAACCCCTATGCTGATGGTGAAGTTTATGAGTTTAACTTTCTTAGATATGCACACAATCACCATCAAAGGCATAGTTAGTCCATCATCATCCACCCCTTAATTTTAATGAAGTTTAATAATTTAATTTGCTCAGATGTGCACGCAATCACCATCAAAATAGATGTTGGTTCACTCTCACCGCACACCATACCTTTGTGAGTTCTCTTGTTTATTTTGATGAATATGGCCCACAAGAGTTCGGTTAATGATAAAATATCTCACCTTCACCCTGTAACTAATGCATATGCATAACGTGTAGATCTTCCCGACGGGACGTACACGCTTATTGAGGAGGAGGGATCCGCTAGTGGAGAGCTAAATCAAGCTAATGGGCAGCAAGACCTGGACCAAAGTCCAAAAGAGCCCAAGGCTGTTGTTGAATCAGAGGAAGGCAAGCACCGGAGTCACATATAACCTTTTTGGATTAAAAGCTCATATCCTTTACCTTTCCAGTTTTTATGCTTTACTTTGTGCATTTAAGTTTCAGGAGTTGTTTGAAACCTAGATGCATGATCCTTAGGATTCCTATGCTCTTTTACTAGTATGTTAGGAACGCTAGTGCCATGCTCTAAGGATACGGTACAAATCGAGTAATAACTCATTGCTCGCGAGATATAGGATGCTTATGTTGGAATCATAAGTTGGTTAAATTGACTCGCTCATGTGGTAAGAGCAATGGGTTCGGTCTCGACCGAGTAGCATGGTGTTGGTCTAAGCTATTGAACGTACCAAGTGCTTGTTGGGAATGGGACCGGTAAGCCTAGTACCTAATGAACCAGTGCGGGGACTTTATCGCTACTAATCTTGAGATGCGTCTCCCGGTTTGATTCCGGTAGTGCAAGTGTGAGTCTGGACGTGCCGTGTGAGGGCGTCCCAGTAACCTTGTACTTAGGACTGTGGCATCTGTCCCTAATCTGGGGAGTGACGGGAACCGCTTGGTAGGGGTAGACCCCGCATTTGTTTTTCTTTGGATTCTTTTGGGGTCTACCTTCTTCCGTGTATCTTGGGTTTACCTTGCAAGGATATAAATCGATCGATCGTCGGTCACTCACCGTTATCTGAGTCGGCTTGACCACTGGCTACCCCATGTTTATTTATGGAACATTTTGGATTAATATTGTTGATTGATTAATCTTGTTTGTACAACCATGCTTGTTTAGCTAGGTGCTTACCTAGAATGGTTAACATACTAGAACTTGAGCTAAAAATTTGAAAGTAAGGATCAACTCTTAGTTGCTTTTGGCAAAACAAACCCACCAGCCAAAAAGCCTTGCATGTCTGGCTGTGTCTTTTATTTTGACGGGTCAATCTTGCTGAGTATTAGAATACTCAGCCTTGCTTAATTTATTGTTTTCAGGTAATCCTATCTGGCCTGGTGTTATTCCAGATGGATGGGAAATTGAATGGGAGAACGATGATGAGGAGTGATATACTTGGATGGCCTCCCTTGTGTATCCCGCGTTTAGTTTACTTTCCGCTGTTTAAACTCTGAACCATGTTTACTTTTATGTACTGAAAAACCTGGTTTGTAATATTAAGTACTTATGGACTTTTATGTAATGTAATCTTGTACTCTGGTCCTGCCTTCGTGTGGGCTTAGCGCATATCTCGATCCTGTGTAAGTGATTTACCGGGCATGACCCGGCAGAGGTGACAAAATAGCTCTTGGTTATCGCTTATGAGCCAAGTGGACCGGCTTGAGTGATAATCCGGATTTATTTTGGGCGGTTCTGTCACAGCTGGTACCAGAGCGAGTTTATGCACCAGAGCAATTAAAATACCTTAACAAACTTATTTTTGGAATAACATTTGCCAAGATTAATAATCTTTCTAAGTGAGTAGGACGTTAAGGTTTAATCTAGTCCGAGAGGCCCTAGAGGGAATTTTTGGGTTCTTTCAGGTGGCTAGTACTCTATGGTATATCTAAATCTGACTTCCAGCACATTTTATTCCTGTCAAAAGTCAAAACTTACATTCATGCACAACCATACTAGTTCGTCACGTTTTGCCATACGTGATGGTGCCACGGGAAAGTCCGTGAGGGATGGATGGGACCTATTCCAATGGGAACCCACGTCGCGTCTGCGTCTCGTCACGTTTTGCCATATGTGATGGTGCCACGGGAAAGTCCGTGAGGGATGGATGGGACCTATTCCAATGGGAACCCACGTCGCGTTAGAGTCTTAATTAGGACGCTGTCCATGCAGCGGCTTTATGCATAGATACCGTTTCTATAGTGAACAGTAATGAATGTGGACGCTTTTGTGAGTGCTGGCACAAAAGGTCATGAATATCTGTGATTTTCTGTAGGTACACTAACTACGGTTGTTAGGTACGGTAATGTAAGAAACGAATAGCTTCCGACTAGCTATTATAGGGAGAGACGTATATGTATGCCTTGCCACCGGCACTAACCTCGTTTTAAGCTTAAAAGCTTTGTGGGGATGTTTAGGACGCTTTTTGCATCATGTAAAAGCTATCAAACCAAAACTGAACTTAAATCATGTGTTGCTTGGTCTCTATTAAATTTGTGTTTCTTAAGGACCAATCACGCTAGTTTGATGCTTTGATGAGGTGTTAAGCAAAGATTGTAACTAGATGCTGTCCAAATTTTTCTAAGGATTATTTAGAAAATTTCTGGCTAGGTGCTCTTTAGGAATTGTTCATCACCTAGTTAAGATTGCTCTCTGAAATTCTCATGATTTTAGGATGCTTAAAACTGAAGTTAGGATCAAATTTGCTAGGCAAGGTCATGCTGAAATGCTGTCAAATTCCTGAGTTAGTCTGAAAACTCGAATTTTTACATATGGTTCCTAAATGTTTATGACCAGAGAATCTATAGCAAAAATGTTCATTATCTATCTTAGATCATGCTGTAAAACTTTCAGGGTAAATGGGTACTTAGTTTTTGAGTTATGGTCTTTTTAGTGAAGCTCTGCCCTGCTGAAATTTTCTGGGCAACAGCACTCTAGAAATGGATTTTTTGCACCCTTTTACAATCTGAATTAATTCAACCATTGAATACCAAAAATGTGAGTTAGAATGTTTCTGAGATGCTCACAAAAATTTGGAATTTTTGGGGTACTGGTTTATCAGTTATGGATTTTTGTTCTAACTACCAGTTTTTGTCATTTGCATGTTAAACTCATCTTTGTGGGTCTAACGTGCGCTTGTAAATTATTTTTACAGATGGCTGCCCCTGGTTTCATTGTGGTGGGCGCTGATGGCACGTTTGCCACCACTGGCTTGCAGTGGGAGGGCTTCACACGCATTGCGTGGAGAGCCTTGTGTGCCGTTGGCTACACCACCCCTCCTTGCTACGAGGGGGTGGAGTACGAGGAGATGGGCGTGCCTAGCTGCCGAATACGAGTGACCGTGCTCCCCCACCCGGGCCACCCCGAGTGGGCGGACTTGAGCATGGAGCTCCTGTGCTACCGCACCTTCGAGGCGGTGGAGTCGGCAGCCTTGATGGTGCTCCACACCCTCTCCACCCACGACCGCAGGAGATGCTTCAGACGCCGTTGGGGTTGGTTCTAGCTTTGGACCCCAACGATCCCGTGTGGCTAGGCCGGATGGCCAACATAGCCACACTTCTCGAGATTGTGCCACCGTATGACACCGTGCAGACTTTGGGCACGTGTTTGAGGGCTTTGTACGCTCTCCAGGACCTTCGCCGAGTTATCGCGGATGACTTGGCCAGTCGCCTCACTGGAGCTACGTGGTACTCCCACTGGGTTGTCAGTCTCTTCACAGAGCAGCACGGTGGGTACACTCAGGCCGTGCAGGCTATTGCTGACCTCCAGGGTCAGTTACAGCAGCTCCAAGGTCAGGCACACCAGTTCCTGATTGAGCGTGGCGATCACCTGCAACAGATCGTGGACTTCCAGGCTGGGCAGCAGGAGTTGCAGGCTCAGTTGGCAGACCGAGATGCTGAGAGGCTTGTGCACCTCCGGCATATTCAGGGCTTGCAGGACTAGGTTGAGGACCTGGAGCTTGCTGCTGAGGCTTTGGAGGTCGAGGTGGGCATGCTACAGCAGGCACACCACCCACCGGGTGTTGGACCCGACGAGCAGATGGAGATCCAGCTGAACCCAGAGGAGGTTCAGGACGTTCCAGGACTTGACTAGAGGAGCTTGGCGCTCTATCTCTACTTGTAGCGTGGAACTCTCCATAGTTTGTACATAGGACCTAGTCTCTAGATGATGTAGTAGGAAAACTTGACATGTACTCTTTGTTAGCCCTTTTGGTTGGTTTTTGTGCTAGGCTGACTTAGAGTATTGTTTTCTGTAGCTAGATGCTACATAGTGATCCACATGTAATAGTGACCCACATCTAATGGTGATCCACCACATTTTGTAATTTGTAAATATGGTGGAAAAACACCTCTCGGCAGCAATCTGCCTAAGAATGAAAAAGAAGAAAGTTATGGTCATATCTGAGTTTTTGGATGAATACCAAAGTTGTCCTAAACTTTATAATGGTTATGCTCACAAAAATTCAGCATATTTGCATGTGTAGTTTATGAAATATCGAATTTTTAGTAAGCTACTAGCTGCTGTCCAAACTGCTAGACAGAACTTTGGAAATTTAATTTTTGGACCCCTGTAAAAGATGAATCTGTTCTGGAGTTGAATACCAAAGTGGAAGCTTATGAAATTCTACACATGCTGACCAAATTTTAGAAATTTTTTACTTTTGTACAAAGAGTTATGAATTATTTACTCAGGACTATTATGCTGTCTAAATTCTGAATTTTCATAAGTTTGAATTTTCGTATGTATATTCTCCTTGTTATTTTTATGAGCAAGCTTTGAATATGTATTGACGAGGCCATGGACCAGGGCCCACCAAGACCCTTGAAAAACGCAGCACGGGCCCACGTACGGCTTGCTCCGGCGGCTAACAGGACGAGTGTTACGCTGCCCGAGTACGTGAGGTCCCGTACGACTAGTTTCCGCCATGGCCAGAAGACAGGCGGCCTACGGCCACCCGTACCTCTTCCCCGAGTACGCGGCGGCCCGTATGACCAGTTTCCGCCCTCGCTCCCGACTACTCGACTCGTACGAGTAGTTTCCGCCTCACGGTCGCGGAAACTCGCTCGCACGAGTAGTCTCCGTCCCGCCGTCGCGACTACTCGTTCGCACGAGTAGTTCCCGTCACCCGCTCGAGCGGGCTTCACGGAGAAGGCATGGGGCACACGGGTCCCTCAGATCGGGATCCCGGGAACTTCGCGCATGCTCCCCCGCGCACTGCCACGTGTCCGCCCCGCCACAGCGGTCCGCTCGAGCCAGGTCGATTCGGTGTCAGGGGGCGGATGCGTCAAACCCTGCCACCATCGGCACAGTGGGCGCCGTACCGTGAACGACGTAATGGATGCTGAACAGCGTATGGCACAGTACGCACTACGCCCTAAGCATCGGGAGACGCGGCAAAGATCGCCTACTCACACGAGTAGTTTCCCGTCCCCGACCAGTTCAAGACTTGGCCGTCAAGGCCACAGGTACACAGGCCCCGTTGGCGTCCCGTGATACCCCGGTAAGCGGTCCGCCACGTGTTCGCCTCCCTGCACGGGTCCGCCCTGACCAGGTCGATCCTGTGTCAGGGGACGGATCCTCCTACCACCCCCAGCTGAGGTAGTATGCATTGTACCACGGAGGGCACGGGAAACCCTGTGCCACCAACGGCACAGTGCAAGCCGTCACCTATCCATGGTGCAGGCTACTCCGTTCCTACAGGATCAAGAAAAGACAAGCCCCTGATCCACTGACGGGGTCAGGGCACGTACACTGCCTCGCGTACTCGACTAACTACTCGGAGGAGGGCACGGGGGGCCCCGGGACGGATGCTTGGGACGCACGGGATCCACACCGTCACCCAAGGCCCCGTAACAGTGCTTCGCCGCTTCTATCGTCTGGCAACCCAGAGAAGAGAAGGACGTCTTGCACTGTAGATTAGCTCATATACGCTCAATGTAACCGTCCTGGACTCCTCCCTTGCGACTATAAAAGGGAGGGGCAGAGGCACTCTCAAGACAGGTTCGTTTTCACTCCCACACGCACTTAGCATCGATATCCCATCTCATACACCACAAGCATTCACACACACTCACTTACGTACGCAGACTTCTGCTACTTGAACCACTCGCACACCAGGGACTTGGGCTCTACACCCTCTCCTGACCTGTTTGTACTCCCTGTTGCAAACCCCTGAGCATAAGGAACACCCTTCTCAGACTGGACGTAGGGTATTACTCTCCTGAGGCCCGAACCAGTATAACTCCGAGTGTCTCCTGTGCTACCGTGCGGATCAGAACACGTCCCCTCGTATAAATTTACTTGCCAACGGTAACAAACCCCGACATGTATCTAATGAAAGTTCAAAATTTTCAGATGGCTGATAATGCCCATAACATTCCTGAGGGCTCTGATGGTCAGGGTGGTGGTGGTCTTCCCCCACCTCCACAGATGACCCCTACAGAAGCTTTCATGGCTGCCCAAGCTGAAGTGATGAGGCAAATCCTCAATACTCAGAATTTGATTGCACAGAGGCTTCAGCAGCCCTACAACTATCAAGGGCATAATCAAGATGGTCCAAATGCGTTCATGTCGTATGAAAAGTTCAGGGCAATGAGGTCACCCTTGTTCACTAAGGCAGAAGAGCCCCTAGAGGCTGATGCTTTTCTCAGAGCCCTAGAGGCCATGTTCTCCATCTTTACACTGCCTTGCTCTGAGGAAAATAAGGCAGGCTTCGCCGCCCAACAGCTTAGGGGTGAAGCGCTAATCTGGTGGGACCATTTTAAGTCCATGCAGCCACAGGACCACCAGGTTACTTGGGATGAATTCAAAAAGGCTTTTAAAGAGCATCACATTTCTAAGGGTCTTATTGATAGAAAAATGAAAGAATTGATGAACCTCAAGCAAGGATCTGACTCTGTCTACCATTATGCTCAAAAGTTCAATAACTTATGCCAGTATGGCGATTATCATGTGGATACTGACAAGAAAAAGATGGAGAGATTCCGTGAGGGTCTTGATGGTGAACTCTATGAGAGGTTGAACTTGGTAAAGGTTGACAGCTATCCTGAGCTGGTCAGCTTGGCTATCTCTCAGGAAGATGCTATGAAAAGAGCTCAACATGAGAGGAAAAGAAAGTTTAGTCAAGCCTCAGGCAGTGGTCACGGTAAGAAATTCAAATTTGTGAAGAAGAATGTGCAGGGTGCCACCCAACCATCTCCATCAGGACGTTGGGTGATGAAGCAATCTCAGTCTAAGCCGTGTGGCAACTTTGGCTATAGCAGCACCCAGCAGTCAGCTTCTAGGCCTAGTGCACCCCCACCTGCCCGCAGCAATGATGATCGTCGTTGCTATAACTGCGGACAGCTGGGGCACTATGCTAACAAGTGCACCCGCCCTCGACAGCAACATCAGCAAAGTCAGGGGCAAGGTTCTAAAGCTGGAAATCAGGGAAAGAAACAGACTGTGCAAGTGAAGCAAGGCCGTCTGAACTTCACTACAGTTGTGGACCTTCCAGAGGGAGCACCAGTCTTGACGGGTACATTTTCTATCTGTGGTCGTCCAGTTACTATATTATTTGATTCTGGTGCTACTCATAGCTTTATTAATATGAAAACCATGAGTAATTTGGATTTGAAGTGGAGTCATACTAATCAGGCCTATATGATTGCCACACCGGGTGGAAAGGTTGCTTCACATCACGTAGCCTTAAGGGTACCGCTTGAAATAGGTAGCAAGACTTTTCCAACAAATCTTGTCACTTTAAGTCTGGATGGGGTAGATATTATCCTAGGCATGAATTGTATGACTCGGCACAAAGTTGTCCTGGATATTTCTGAGAGAATGGTAGAAATCAACTCACCTTTTGTCGGAAATTCAATTCTTTATCTTCCTCCCAAAGGCTATAAAGGCTCAAGTGTTTATGCGGCCATAACTACTCAACTTGAGGACATTCCAGTGGTATGCGAGTACATGGATGTCTTTCTAGATGATTTGCCTGGCTTGCCACCAGACAGAGAGGTTGAGTTTGTCATTGAGCTACAGCCTGGCACCACCCCTATTTCTATGAGATCTTATAGAATGCCACCCAAAGAGTTTGCAGGGTTAAAGAAACAACTTCAAGAGTTGCTTGATGAGGGCTATATCCGCCCCAGCTCTTCCCCTTGGGGTTGTCCTGCCCTCTTTGTGAAAAAGAAAGATGGTAGCCTGAGGTTGTGTGTGGATTACCGACCTCTCAATGCGGTGACTATCAAAAATAAATATTCGTTGCCCCGCATTGATGTGCTATTTGATCAATTGGCTGGAGCTAAGGTCTTCTCTAAGATTGATCTTCGGTCTGGGTATTATCAAATTAAAATCCAACCTTGTGATATTCCCAAGACGGCTTTCTCTACTCGTTATGGACTTTATGAATTCTTGGTTATGTCTTTCGGTCTCACAAATGCCCCAGCCTACTTCATGTATCTTATGAATTCCGTATTTATGACGGAGTTGGATAAATTTTTGGTGGTATTCATTGATGACATCCTTATTTATTCCAAGAATGAGGAAGAGCATGCGGAGCATCTTCGCATTGTCTTACAACGCTTAAGAGAGCACAAACTTTATGCTAAGCTCTCCAAGTGTGAATTTTGGCTAGATAGTGTTAAATTTCTGGGGCACACTATTTCTAGTGAGGGTATATCTGTCGATCCAAGCAAAGTGCAAGAAGTTATGAATTGGCAACCCCCTAAATATGTTCATAAAATCCGTAGCTTCCTAGGCTTGGCTGGATATTATCGTCGTTTCATTCCGGATTTCTCTAGGATTGCTAAGCCTATGACGGAGCTGCTAAAGAAAGGCGTGAAATTTGTGTGGAGTGAGGCTTGTGATAAGGCTTTCCAAAAATTAAGAGAACTTTTAACTTCAGCCCCAGTGCTAGCGCAGCCGGACAATTCAAAGCCTTATGAAGTTTATTGTGATGCTTCAGGCACGGGTCTTGGCTGTGTCCTTATGCAAGAAAATCGGGTTCTTACCTATGCCTCACGGGCGCTTCACCCTCATGAAAAGAATTATCCCACACATGACTTAGAGCTAGCAGCGGTTGTTCATGCTTTGAAAATATGGAGGCATTATCTTATAGGAAACCGTTGCAATATCTTCACTGACCACAAAAGCCTCAAATACATTTTCACTCAGTCTGATTTAAATATGAGGTAAAGAAGATGATTAGAGTTGATAAAAGATTATGATCTTGAGGTCCATTATCATCCTAAAAAGGTGAATATTGTTGCAGATGCTCTTAGCCGCAAGGCTCACTGCAATTGCCTATCGATGGAACCTTATAGTGATACTCTATGTGAGGAGTTGAGAAGGCTAAACTTGGAAATTGTTGAACAAGGAAGCCTAAATGCTATCTCTGCTAAGTTTGACTTATTTGATAGAATTGTTAAGGCTCAACTTCAAGATGAGGGTATTCTTTTGATCAAACAAAAATTGTTAGAAAAAGATCCTAAGTATGATTGCTTCAGGAAGGATGAGAAAGACATAGTCTGGTTTGGACAACGCCTTGTTGTTCCAGATAATTGGGAGTTGAAAAAGGAAATCTTTGATGAGGGCCATCTCTCTAAATTCTCTATCCATCCTGGGAGTAGTAAAATGTATCAAGATTTAAAAGAGAATTTTTGGTGGTCCAATATGAAGGTGGACATAGCCAAATATGTGTCGGAATGCGATACTTGTCAAAGAATTAAAGCAAGTCATTTGAAACCTTCCGGTACTAATGACTCTTTTGCCTTTCTTGAGCAGTTCTCAAAATTTCCTTTATTACCCTTACTTTTTCTTCGGCATCCTTAACTAGGGCTGGACCAAAGAATTTCCTCTCCCCGGTCTATGACCAGTTCAAGGGAGTATGACATCTCCGTCCATAAAGAGCCTCAAAAGGTGCCATTTTCAAGCTGGCTTGATAACTATTATTGTAAGAAAATTCCGCCAAAGATAGACACTTGTCCCAACTTTTATCAAAGTGAATAACACAGGCTCACAACATGTCCTCTAGATTTTGGTTCTCTCTTTCGGTTTGACCATCTATCTGAGGACGATAAGCTGAACCTCGTATGATCCTGGTGCCAAGTGACTTATGTAATTGTTCCCAAAAGCGTGACACGAAGAGAGAACCTCTGTCTGAAATAATGGTCTTGGGAACCTCTGTCTGTAATATTATTATGCATACACTATATATCCACGTGCATATAAATAAATATACATCTAAAAAAGCTAAAACAAATTATAATCATGGACGGATGGAGTATTACACACACATAAGGATCGGAGGAGAAGAACAAAGATGACGATTAATTAGAGTCAATATACTAAAATTATCAAATGGATGTGAAAAATCACCATAAATTAACATGAGACAATCTATGTTGTATATTCACTAGAGAAAAAGTTTTGAAGTCAAAATCTAATTTGAACTTTACTAAGACTACAAACCTAATCACGTGACTCTCAATAATCTGAAACTTCTCGTGATATGCTTTGGTTTCTAAACATTATGCGTGAGCAATTGTTCAAAACCTTCTCAATTATTTACCACAACCTTCACATAGGATATCATGACCTCTTGACGAATCTCATGATTTTCAAACTTTGTTTGCATTTTATACAATTAAAAAACAGTTCAACCACGGGTTGATTTTCATACTTCGCGAACAAGATGTTCAAGAGTTTATCTAATTTCATGGGTAAGGACTTAAAAATAACTCAACTACATGAATACCATTTTACCACGAAGTTTACTCTAATATTTTACACACTTGCAGTTCAATTTTGACTTCTACGGGAAAAATTCTTTGAATGACAGAAAATTGTTAAATGTAGTAAATTTATCGAGAAATTTATCAAATTGAAATATAGAGTACAAAGTAATGTCTTTACAGTGGAGAAAAAGAAAGAAGTGTAGAACTCAACTTTTTTGAAACTTTGCCGTGCGCCGGTAGGAGACGCACGACAAACATATATGTTTGCCGTGCGCTAGAGGCTCGGCGCACGGCAAAGCCGCACCACGTGAGAGTGACATGTCCCGCCTGTTAGCGTCCGTCTGTGTCGCGCACGCGCTGAGCACGTGACACATCTTTGTCGTGCACTGCATCTCTAACGCACTGTTGGCGTTTCTTAACGTCACCACTATGGCGCTGGGTAGCGTGAGCGTGTAAGAAACTCCCAGGTACACTGACGAGTGCGAACGAATCCGCAAGCGCATGGATACACCGTTGTAGCACTTCTCCCTAGGAGAATGAGTATTCCCAAGGGTATCGAATCCAAGGACAGTAGAGTAACCGGACGAAGGTCTAACCAAGGACACCTAGCTACTACTGAGATAGGTAGGAGTTGAGAAGTACTTTCTTGAGGAGCTTAACTCTCGAGACGGACATGTCCGCTATTAGTCCTCCCCGCGGGGCGTCAACCCACCCTAGATTTTTAGGGACAAGGAATGTTCTGACAACGGGGCCCTACTCGGTACACAGGCGCGGAGGGTTTCGAAGGGTCCAACAAGCTGTCACCACTGCGACCTACCTCTATCGTTACGCGAATGCACTTGGTATTCGTAGGATAACCAGAGTCCAGACACCACGTCTACACTACCGATTACTACTATAGCACGGTTACATCTGTCGACCCGCTAACAACAATATAGTAACCCGTATAAATACGGGACTACGAACTAGAGAGAGAACGACTCAGATCATACTAGTCATCAAGTTATGGAGCAACAAGAAAGGTTTGGATGCGAACGAGATACAACAAACTTACTCAGCTAAACAGGATCAAAGAATGCAAACATATACTTGAACTGAGGAACTAGCTCTAAAGGATCAAAGCCTTGTGTCATGAAGAACACAAGCCTCTAAACTATGAACGAGCTAAGAACACAAGAACGTATCATTCATGCATGAAGTCCACTATAGTCTAAATAAGAAATGTCGAATACTCACTTTGATCTAAATGTAGAATAATGCATCCATGAGGACATCAACTCACTCCTCACTTCTACTCTATCTATCAACTAATCATAGTCTAGATCTCTACTCAACCCCATTCTACCACATAGAGGTGAGAATCACCTCACATGGGCAGAATTAGAGAGAGGGGGAGAGAGTGTAGCGAACATGGCCTCATATGCCATTTGTTCAAGTTTGATTTTGGTGATTAATGACAACATGATCAATGGGACTAACCATATTGTCTAGCATGTCTTTGTAGACACTTCTAGGTCCCAAGGATGCAAAAATACCACATGCCAAAATGAGAAGATAGTATATTTTTTAAGAGTCAAAACCGTGGAAGAAGAAGAAAAGAAATGGCACCGTCGGATGAACCGACGGTACCTTGGGAACAAGCGTCGGTGCAATCACAGGATGAAGCGGTACACTGTGTGAAGACTCGAGTCAACATGATGATCACCGGATCAACCGACGCCCCCATTTCTAGTTGCGCCGGATGAATCAAGAGACCAAGCCTGCAGAAATCAGTAGCACCGGATGAACCGATGGGTGAGCAGCGGTTCATCCGACGGCGTCAAATCAGCTAACAGAGAGGTCCGGGGTCGAAGCTCTTCAGCACCAGATGAACCGATGGACCTAAGGTCTTCAGTAGCGGTTCATCCGACGGCCTCGTTTTAGCTAACAGAGACGCCCGGAGAAGATTTCCTTCAGCACCGGATGAATTGACGCACCGTCGGTTCAAGCGTCAGATGAATGACGTCAACAGGATTCAATGGTTAAGTGCGGTGGAAGGCAACGGCTAGTAGCACCGGATGAACCGACGCCAGGAAAATGCACAGCATCAGATCATCCGATGATACTACTTTCAACAGCTTTAGCCCAACGGCTAGCTTGATGCCTTGGCCTATTTATACCCCTTCCACCCCGTCATTTGAGCAGGCTGGAGTGTGTGGAAGTGCAGAGGAGTTCAAGACACATAGAAGATCATATCCAAGCCATCCAAGTGCTAAATTACTCATCCATAGACTTGCACATGCTTTGTGTGTGTGCTTAGTGCTAGGCTTAGCTTAGGGCTGAGTGAGTGAGTGCAAGGTGTGCCTACCTTGTGAGGTGATTCTCGAGTGGATCAAGTTGTACGAGGTGCGCCGGAAGCCTTGGAGCCTAGGTGGCTCTCCGACAAACGTCTTCGACCCTCCGGCTTTGTGTGGAGCGGCGAGGACACTTTGTGCGGGGGACGTGGAGACCCCCTTCCCTTGGTGGAGAAGCTCCTTAGTGGAGGCGGCATCAAGGTGACCAAGGGAGCTTGGCGAGTGCCTTCGTGGCGAGCCTTCGTGGCAAGTCAAGTGGTGCTCTTGGGAGAGACTTGGTGACCGGGAATCAATACTATTGTCTAGAGTGCTTCAACAACGTGGACTAGGGGTGGCTTAGTGCCTACCGATACCACGGGATAAATCGCGTGTCTAGAGTTTGCTTCCTCTCATCCCCCTTTACGTTTCCGCATTACATTCTTGCAATCCTTGTTTGCCTTTACTTTCCTAGAGTAGTATCTTGCTAGGATTGGCTATAGGTTGCAAAACTTGTTTTGGGATGGGAGCTTCACACTAGAACAACCTTAGTTGCACATCTAGATAGTATGTTCTAGTTTATGTTTCATGCAAAATAGTGAAAGCCATAGGATAAGTTTTTAAGTTGCCTAATTCACCCCCTCCCCCTCTTAGGCTACGAGCATCCGATTCCTTACAGAGAGCTGCACAAGAGAGAAGTGGAGACTTGAGAGCTTGGAAGTGTGTTGGAAATGAGGCCCCTCCCCTTCTATTTATAGGCAAGGGGTGGCTTGCTCCGAGGCTCAAAGTGCTCCAAAACACCTCGGGATGCAGCCAAGGACCAATAGGGAGGTGACACGTGGAAGGACGGAATCAACCGACCCTAGGTCGGTTTGGCCGATCCTAGGGTCGGCCGGCCCCCTCGGGAGGCCGCGTGGCCTATGCTTTCTCAGGGTGGCTTCCATGTGGACCCTGATGCTTATCCTCTATGCATGCTAAGTTTCCTGGTGATTCGGTTAGCAAGTGGACCCATGGATCCATGTGATGCTGACGTGGCAGCGTGTGATTCGTTGAAAGCTCTTCACATGGATTGGTGACATCATGAATCCAGGGAAATCCATGTGGCAGTCCCTCATTGGCCAGAACCTGAGTGCCTTGGATTGGAGTGGGATAAATGGATATGGATTCTTCCCATTTCTTATGCTAAATACCTGCAATCGAATAGACATCAACACTGGTGAAAAGTGTTAGTTTAAGCTCCTATTCTAGTGTCGATATGCATTTCATGCTCCGATTTTTCAGGAGTTGACGGCCATGAAAATGGTACTTAACAACCGTCAACACGCACGGCAAAGGGCTTCGTTTGTCGTGCACCGGCAACCAACGCACGACACACGTGACGTCCATCATGAGACGTCACTCGGCATGACGGTAGGGGCACGTGAGGCGCGCGTGGAGGCCTCTTTGCCGTGCATCATCTTTCTAACGCACGGCGAAGATCGTCTTTGTCATGCGCTAGGGTGGTGATGCACAACGAAGCCAAGAGATGTCGTGCGCCGTTGTTTTGCCATGCGCTTTGATTTTGACCACTGGTGGAGGAGGGATCTTTAGTCCTGGTTGGTAAGAGCTATAATGCTCTAAAGGCCAACCGGGACTAATCATTAGAGACAAAAAAAAGCCCTCCTTTTAGTCTGGGGTAAATGAACCGGGACTAAAGGAGGCCTTTGGTCCTGGGTGGTATTACCACCTGGGACTAAAGATATTTTCCAAAAACAAAAAAAACCTACCCATGCCCGTGCCCCCCCCCATCCGATTCCCATCCCCATCCTCATCCTCATCCCGTACCCCCGCACTTCATCCTGAAGCTCGGGCTCCAAGTGAAGAACAAGAACTTCACAAACTTCACAATTGAATCAATTACATTCAACACATGTTAAAAAGGTCGAGCTCGAGCTCAAGCTCATTCCACCATCACACAAGCTCATATCACCATCATACATGCCACAGCTAGCTGACTCAAGACAAGTAAATTACACGCACAAGAGTAAATTACAGAACACACAATACATAAGATCTGATCAACACAACTCACGAGTTCAATTTAATTTGCAACTCGATTCACTAGCAAAAAATCGCTAAAAATCATTAAAAAAATTTGTCTGCCCGCGACAGGCTGGCCGCCCCGCCGCGCCGTGCCTCCCGCTCGCGCCACCCGCCAACACCGGGCTTGCCGCCCGCGCCGCCGCGGCAGGAGATGGAGGTGAGAGTGAGATGAGAGGATAGGGCTGGGAGATGGATGTGAGAGGGAGGGAGATCGAGGTGAGGAGATAAGAATGGGTTGCGTGGCTGTGGCTGGCAAATAAGAGAGAGAGAGGAGAGCCCGCGGTGATAAGGCATGGAGGCTTTTGTCCCGGGTGTTGTTTTCACCCGGGACTAAAAGGGTGCATCAATGATTGCTGCTTTTTAATGTTTGGATGCAGAGCTTTTATTCTCAGTTGATGTTTCCAATCGGGACAAAAGAGTATGAGGCTCTCGCAACCATTCCAGGTCACGTCGTCCAAAACCTTTAAGTCCCGACTCCAAAGTTCAATCAGGACTAAAGGGTTGGATCTAAGATCGCCTCTCTACTAGTGGACGTGACAAAGGTGATGTTTGTCGTGTGCCGGAAATAAAGCGCACGACAAACATCAAGACACACGGCAAATATGTTTTTTCCGGTAGTGATTCCTATCGCAAGACGTCCATGCCATGTTGTTTAGTGTCAGGATCTCAGCAGGATTTAGAGGAATGGGATAACAGAATTGGGGAATTTGGGCAAGGAAGAATAGAGAGAGAAGGTTCGGATAGCATTCCAGAGGAAGAATACGGTTCAAGTTGTTCAATTACATGTCGTTCCCGGTTGACGCCACTGTGCTTTATAAGCACCTAGACAGCTAACACGGCCAACTGGGCCTCTACGGATCATTCCAGCCCGCTAAGCATGCACATGTTCACAGCCCATGTCGAGGATCACTCCCTGGACGGCCCATTCATGACATTCCCTCCTCCTTGCGACGCAGCTTGACCCCAAGCTGCTGCCTCCGAGTATCGACGACGCAATTCAGCTTCATCCTCCCAGGTGAGTAGCTTGGATGGAGTGTTCCACTGAACGAGCAGCTTCATGGTCGTGGCTCTGGCTTGTGCCTTGTATGCTCGACGGATGATGGTGAGAGGAAGCACCGGTTCCTCAGGTTGAGTACAAACTTCAGAAAGATCAGTACTCGTCAGCTGGCTGGGAGCAATATGCTTCTTGAGTTGGGAGACATGAATCACCGCATGAATCTTGGCGTCTGCAGGTAATTCCAGCTTATAGGCAACAGCGCCCACCCATTGCAGGATCTTATAAGGCCCATAATATTTGAAAGCCAATTTGTTGTTGCTTCGCGAAGCCACAGATGACTGAATGTGAGGCTGAAGTTTCAGATAAATGAAATCCCCAACTGCAAACTCTCTTTCAGACCTATGAGTATCAGCCTGGGACTTCATGCGATGCTGTGCTCTTGTCAATTGTTGCTGGAGCAATGTTGTTAACAGGTTCCTGGCTTTCATCCATTGTGCCAGATCCGGTACAGTGCAATCCAATGGATCCGAGATACCAAAATGCTGAGGAGAGTGCCCATAAAGAGCTTCAAAGGGAGACATCCCCAGAGCAGTATGCACGGTTGTATTGTACCAGTATTCAGTCAACGATATCCACTTACTCCATTCCTTAGGACAGGCATGAACTGAGCACCTGAGAAAACCCTCCAAACACTGATTAAGGCGTTCAGTTTGGCCATCGGTTTGGGGGTCATATGATGAACTCATCAACAACTTTGTATCTGAAAACTTGTATATCTCTTGCCAAAGGTTGCTAGTAAATACTCTGTCTCTATCTGATATGATTTCTTCTGGTAAGCCATGCAACTTATATACATGATGGAAGTACAGTTGAGCAACTGACAGAGCTGTATAAGGATGAGCTAGGGGCAAGAAGTGGGCATACTTGGTGAATTTATCAATGACCACCAAAATAGCATTAAAGCCTTGTGACTTGGGTAAGCCTTCAATGAAATCCAAGCTGACTGTGGACTAAGCCTTAGTGGGCACTGGTAATGGCTGTAGTAGTCCTGGCAACTTAACATGCTCACTTTTTGCTTGTTGACAGACAGGGGAAGATTTAACAAATTCCGTGACAAAAGCTTTAAGTTTGGGCCAAGCAAACATAGAATGGACTCTGTGATAAGTAGCTTGGATGCCTGAATGTCCCCCTAAACCACTGGAGTGCAATGCCTGCAATATATGATTCTGAGCTACACTGTTATTACCAACCCAGACCTTATCCCTGAACTTGATAATGCCATCCTTCAGGCTGAAGCCCTGATCATTTTCTCCAGTTACACTAAGCTCTAGGAGCAATTGCTTGGTGGCAGGGTCATCTTCATAGCTTTCTTGCAATCTCACTACCCAAGATGGTAGGCAAGTAGAAATAGAGTGGACATCCTCACTCAGGTCAGGTTGTTTGGATAATCCATCAGCAGCATTATTGTTAACACCTTTCTTGTATTGGATGCTAAAATGCAGGTCCATTAACTTCACCATTGCCTTCTGTTGTAACCTGGTAGATGCTCTCTGTTCAGTAAGGAACAACAGGCTTTTGTGGTCAGTTTTGATGGTGAAATGCTGGCCTTAAAGATATGGTCTCCACTTGTCTATGGCAAGGAGCACAACCATACATTCCTTTTCATAAGTAGACATAACTTTGTTCTTGCCATGAATGGGTTTGCTTAAGTAAGAGATTGGGTGCCCAACTTGCATTAACACAACACCAAAACCCAAATCACTGGCATCAGTTTCTATTGTGAATGGCTGTGAGAAATCAGGCACTGCTAATACAGGTGCTTGCACTAGGGCTTGTTTTAATACTTCAAAGGCCTCTTGTGTTTTGCTTGTCCATTGAAACTGGACTCCTTTCTTGAGTAACTGGGTCAAAGGAGAGCTGATGAGGCCATAGTGGTGAATAAATCTCCTGTAATATCCAGTAAGTCCCAGAAATCCCCTTAATTGCTTAACATTAGTTGGTTGAGGCCATTGTTGGACTGCAGATATCTTGGATGGTTCAGTGGCTACCCCTGCAGCAGTGATAAGATGTCCCAAGTACTCTAACTGCTGTTGGCCAAAAACACATTTCGATTTCTTAATCAGAAACTGATTGCCTTGGAAAATTTCAAAAACTTGTTGCAGGAGATGCACATGTTCATCCAGAGTGGAACTATATATGAGGATGTCGTCCATGAATACTAGAACACCCTTTCTGAGCAATGGAGCAAAGATCTTATTCATTATGCCTTGAAATGATGCAGGAGCATTTGTGAGACCAAATGGCATTACCCTAAACTCATATAGGCCACTGTGTGTCCTAAAGGCTGTTTTGAATTCATCTCCATGTGCCACCCTGATTTGATGATAGCCAACCCTGAAATCCAACTTGGTGAACCACTTAGCTCCTGCTAATTCATCCAACAGTTCATCAACTATGGGCAATGGGTGTTTATTCTTAACTGTAATGGCATTGAGGTGCCTATAGTCCACACAAAAATGCCAAGATCCATCCTTCTTTTTGACCGAATGGACTAGAGAGGCATAGGGACTTGAACTGTGTTGGATAACCCCATTCCTTAGCATTTCTTCAACTTGTTTCTCAATTTCATTCTTCTGCTGAGGTAAATACTTGTAAGGCCTGATGTTAACTGGTTGGGCTCCAGGTATCAAGGGAATTCTATGATCTTCAGATCTTGAAGGAGGAAGAGTTTCTGGCTCCTGAAATAGGTGTTGGAAGTTCTCAACCACTTCAGCTACTTTGTCTGGTACCTCTGGTGGTACAGAAAATGTCCCTTGAGACTCATCAATAGTATGGATTGAATCCTTTTGTATGCTGACAGGTATGGATTTAAGTTCCACACAGTGAGTAATAGCCTTCCTTCTGAGCAGCCCTTTTAGCTTACCAGCACTAATAGGTTTACAAGATGTGATTGTATCCCTGATGCCCTGAATCATTACCCTTCTGCCATTCAGTGGAAATCTCATTTGTTTCTTTTTCCAATGAGTCCAAGTTGGGCTATGGTCCTCTAACCAATCTGCACCCATTATCATATCATAGCACTTCAAAGGTAGCACTCTTGCATCATAGGATAAAGAATGTCCTTGGATAAACCATTGAAAGTTGGGGATATACTGCTTTGACTGCATTGGGGTGCCATCAGCAGTGACAAATTGCAGCTCTTCACAAGGTTGCAACTGAGAGTCAAATAACTTGGCAGTGGCTTCACTGATGAAAGTGCCTGCACTTCCAGAATCTAATAGGATAAGAATTTCTTGTTTGCCAACCAATCCTCTGAACCTCATTGTTTTTCTTCTCCTCTGAGGTTGGTTATTTGTTGGTTGTTCTTTTACAGCCATGATAGTCTCTTCTGAATCAGGATCAGATTCACTATCTTCTGAATCAGAATTGCTTGACTGAAATATCTCAATCATTTCCTGAATAATGTGGATTGGTACTTGATCTGGGCACTTATGATTCCTGCCAGTCCACTTCTCACCACACGTGAAACACAATCCATTAGCCTTTCTATGAGCAAATAATGTTGCCATTTTATCATCCATTGGGGTCTTGTCAGCTTTCTTGGAAGGAGTCTTAGCTTTTTCCAAGGCAGAGAAACCCATGCTGCCTGATTTGCTAAGATCCTTATTCTCGTGCTTGGATCTCATATTTTTGCGACGGAATTCCACCTCCTCTTCCGGCAACAATGCCAAGGCACTAGCAGTATCGACATTTTTGGGTTGATGTAAAGCAATTAGAGAACGGATTTCCTCTTTAAGACCACTCATAAAGCAAGTAACAAAGTAAACATCATCATACTGAGAATTATACAGGAGCAACTGATGAGCCAATTGCTCGAATCTAGTGTGGTAATCCTGAGCAGAAGTAGTTTGGGTGAGGTTGTCAAGCTGTTTCATGACAAGCTGATACTGATTGCGATCAAACCTATCACAAACAGCCTTATGCAAAATGTCCCAGCTCTCTACACGACCTCTCAGCTCAAAGGTTTGCAACCAAGCCGTTGCGGCTCCTTTGAAATTGAGCGCAGCAAAACGTGGTTTCAGGGATTCACTAACACTGTAGATCTCAAAGTACAGCTCGCACCTATCCTTCCATAACCTAGGGTTCTCTCCATCAAACACAGGGATGGACATCTTAGGGGTGGCGCTCGCTTTGCCCGGGTTAGTGTGCTAGGACTCATAGGTACGAGCAGGAGGCGAGTTCGACATACCCGTGACCGGGCGTGGCGGAAGAGATCCAAGGATCCCGCCGCCAACATCCCGGTGGTCGTTTTGCTGACGGTGCCCGCTGGGCCGCTCCGACGATGACGCAGATGGGCGCGTACCGTCTCCCGGAGCCAGGTTCAGGTCGAACGGGTTGGTCCACACCGGCGTTGGGCGCGGGGGGGTGCTGCTGCGGCGGCGGTAGAGGAGGTGCTTCCAAGCGCTGGAGCCGTGACGCCGCGTCGTCCGCCTTGGTCACCAGCGAACTCAGGGACTCGTCGGACTTGCTCTGGTTCGTCTTGATGACGGTGAGCGAGTCGAGGATTTGCTTCAGGATTTGATCATTGCCCTCGACACGGGTTGCTAGGTTGTCGAACTTGGTGGTGAGGGAATCCATGGATTCCGCCATTTGCTGCTGGGCTTTGGATGGTTTGCGCTTGGGCGCCAGGTCGATTCAAGGTGTGGGGAAAAAAATTGTGGTCGCGGATTCGTGGGGAAGAGGCTCTGGATACCAATTGTCAGGATCTCAGCAGGATTTAGAGGAATGGGATAACAGAATTGGGGAATTTGGGCAAGGAAGAACAGAGAGAGAAGGTTCGGATATCATTCCAGAGGAAGAAGACGGTTCAAGTTGTTCAATTACATGCCGTTCCCAGCTGACGCCACTGTGCTTTATAAGCACCTAGACAGCTAACACGGCCAACTGGGCCTCTACGGATCATTCCAGCCCGTTAAGCATTCACATGTTCACAGCTCATGTCGAGGATCACTCCCTGAACGGCCCATTCGTGACATTTAGGTTCACATATCAAAACTGCGGAAGACACAACTATTACATAGTGTGGATTATTGAAAACGGAGATCTTGTCTCGTAAGTTGGGACTCGGGACGAGCTTATGGCCTTACCTCACAATAACTTAGGGTTGGTGCAGTATATTGTGAATAAAGCTGAATCCCACGCGATCTGGCCGGTGGACCAAACATAGCCAGCTGCCCACCAAGTTGTGTATAATTAAGAATGTTGTACGTAGCATGTAAGTCCTAGCGTATCCGTAGCGCTACGCGTCTACGCGAAATGTCAATGGATGTACGTCACACTGTGTAGCGTATATATGGAAATATATATGGAGTCGTACGTGTGTGCATGACGTACGCTGCTGTTGAGCTTTGTCGTCTAGATTATACAGCCATCAACCAGTGGACTGGTATTATTCTCCTCATTAACTAGATAATAGTATTTTTCTCACGGAATAAATCAACATCAGCCACCGGTCAGCTAAAACTGTGAGCGGCCTGCGACTGCTGCCATGCGGTCCTCGTTTACACACGCCACGTATGTACGTACTCCCACCATCAATGTATACGTACGAGGGGAGAACGGCCGAACGGGTAGTCGAGCTCAAACACGTCAAGGACAACGACTCGCTTCTGCAGATAGACGACGTTTCCTTGACGGCGAATTGTACAGGAAAATACGTGAAACATCAAGTAATAATGGTGGGGTGGTGAACGTCGGGTGGTGACTTCTACAAACAATCCTTCGACATGACAAAAAAAGTTCTATAGTAGTGCAATCAATCTGAACTAGGCACCGCGACACGGATATGACAATCTTGCACGACCATGCAAATCATTTTCTATCTTGTGATTGCATTAATCTTAAATTCTTTCTTTGTGGGGGTACATCTATAGCCCTTAAGAAGATGATGCAAATGTATTTGGTTGTTGTTACCCACACTAGCTAGCCCTAGGGGGTGTTTGGATGAAGGGATAAATGGGGTAAATGGGGCAAATCTACTCCAAATTTACTCCAAAGGATCCAAACATGTGGGGCAAATGTTTTACCCCCTAATTCCATTTACCCCTAGAAAGTAGCAAATTGGAGTAAAATTGTGGTGGACCCCAACCCTCTCTCACACATTCACATCTGCATTTACCTCACAGTTACCCCTCAATCCAAACACCCCAAAGAGCAAATATTAGTAGGGGCAAATGGGTGAGACAAAACATTTACCTTGAGGTAAATATTTACCCCTACCATCCAAACATAGCCCTAATCACCTGACCCACAAATATCGCTCAATGTAGATAAGTAGAAGTATACTAGCTAATACTACATGTTAGGTTTTGTCGGTGTCCGGATTAGCACCGGCACCAACTAGTGATTTGCACTGGGATCTGCTTCTCGATGGGCGGTGCTAAGCTAAGGTGACGCGGGGTTTATCCTGGTTCCGACCACGCGGCCGTACGTCCAACAGGGTGTGCTTGCGCACTGTATTAGCTTGCACCGGTGGTGCCTGTAGAGGGGAGCTACAAGCAAGGCGGGAGAGGAGGAAATTCCCCCAAGTCCCTACTAAGGTGATTGAGGCAAGTGCCAATATCTAGAACGGGATGGGGTGCTGTATGCAGAAGAAGATGAGCGTCCCGCCCCGCGCAGGGGCTCTGCCTCTCCCTTTTATAGGCCAAGGGAGGGCAGCTACAATGATGGCGGTCGGCACAGTGGCTGCGTACTAACAGGTATGGCGCCGGCGGTCTTGTCCCGCACGTCATGGTTCCTGGCGCGAGTCGGATGGCGCCCTCCGGCTTCAGCGGGCGGCATGGCGGTTACTGTGACATGTCCTGCTCTTGACTTCGAGGGGCTGCCCCTGCTGAATCGAGGGCCTAGCCGCCGGGGGAAGGACCGGAGTTGGTGGTGTGGGACTGCGGCGCGTCGCCGGCCTGTCCGCACAGTGCTGCGTGTCCCGTCGCACAGTGGCAGGTGTGGTGGCACAGCGCCGGGGATGGCCGCACAGCGTCCGGGATGGCCGCACAGCGCCCGGGATGGCCATGCGGCGCCGGAGTTGGCGGAGGGGATGTGGCGCACGTCGCCCGTACGGCGGCGTCAGTCGGGGCGCACGCCCGCTCACCGCCCGTACAACCTTCGAGGGTGCACCCATGCCCGTTCGAGGGTCTTGCCGTGAGGGGAGGACGAGAGCAGGTGGCACAGTGTCATGGAATGTCATCCGCTTGTCCGCACAGGGCCGCGCAGCGCCTGCACAGGGCCAGGCATGGCTGCACAGTGGCGGGTTAGGCCGCACTGTGGCGGTGTCAGGCGCTCCGGCTGTGTCAGTCGCGCGGCGTGGGGGAAGATTCACCCTTGACTTCGGCGTCCCGCCATGGGGCTGGGCATTAAATGCCGCTGTCGGGCGGAATGGAGACGGCTGCCCGCTCGAGGGGGGCCGAACCCCTCGAGCGAGGCGGAAACCTGCTCGAGGGACCGGAGCCCCCGAGCGAGGCGGGAACCTGGTCGAGGGACCGGAGCCCCCGAGCGGGGCGGAAACCTGCTCGAGGGACCGGGGCCCTCGAGCGAGGCGGAAATTCCCTCGAGGGACCGGAGCCCTCGAGCGAGACGGAAATCTGCTTGAGGAGCCGGAGCCCTCGAGCGAGGTGGTCAAGCAGGCCTTCTCGGTGTGGCTGCTGCCGAGCCGTAGCAGGCCGTGGGCTCGTGATGTCCCGTGACCGTGGCTCGAGGAACGGTCCTTGGGCGGATTGCGTTTAATGAGGGTGATTATCCCCTTAGTTAGGGGACCCCTAATGACCGTCCCCGACAGTAGCCCCCGAGCCTTTGCCGGAAAGGGGACCGTTCCGGCAAAGGATGTCGTTCTCGGGCGCTATGTGCGAGTTTCGTCCTCTTTTGATCGTGCATTTTTTCCTGTGGGGGCGCGCTAGCGCACCCGCGGGTGTAAGCCCCAAAAGCCCTGCAGGAGTGCGTGCACTTATGCAGGGGTTAAATACGTAGGGTGATGTAGCTCGCCTTGCGTTTGTTTCAGCCGGCCTCGGCGGTATTTCAGCCGGCATCGGCAATCTACGCAGGTGGGGAGGCATCGTGTTGACCCTAGACGTTTCGGGTAGGCTGACCGTTTTCGGGGACGCAACCCTAGGTAGGTTGATGCAGCGATCATCGGGGTGGTCGTGGTGCGAGGAGCCCCCGAGCCCTGGCCCAATCAGGGACGATCGGATGAAGACTCTCGGCTTTATTACGACCCTCGTTGCCCTTCCGCAGGGTAGAGGGGTGAGTCAAACCGTGCTACCCTCGAGCGGGCGACGAGCAATGGTTGCCTCGGTGAGCTGTTAACGGATAGTTCAAGTAGGCGTCCGTGCCCCGTTCGATAGGGGTCGGCTCGTGGTCCGGAGACACGTCCATGTAAGCGCTTGCAGAGGTTTGCCAAGCAGGGCTCGGCCCCGTTCGCTAGGGGCCGAGGGCGCGGAAGCACTCCCTCGATGGGATCCCTCGATTGGCTGCCTCTGTCCCGGCCTTGAACACGATATGTGGGGTGCCCCCGAACTTCGTGTTCGGGGACAGGCTCGATTGCGTGCGCCCCGATCGTTCCTGACTCTGTCGATCTGAGGCGCCTGTTCGAACCCGTCGAGGGTTAGACTCTGTACCTCTGATCAGTAGGGCATTTGCGGGGGGCACCGGGCGGTCCCGTCTTGGCAGACCTGTGGCGCTCGCCGATCCGTTATCGAGCCGAGCTTCGAACCACTAATCAGTACATCCCCGAGTCGAGGGGCATCTGCGGCACCCGTCGCACCCTCAGCGGGCCGGGCCTCGAGCCGCTGATCAGTAGAGCCCTGCGGGCCTGAACCCTGGGCTTCCTCAAGTTCGTCTTCGAGGGTATGCTGACAGGCCGTGGCCCTGTGGCCTCAACCTGTTTCGGATTGGGGCGCCAGCCGCATCCCTTCGAGGGATCAGACCTCGAATCCCCGGCTCGGGGTTTCCTGGGGCTTCCCTTATACGAGAAGGAATCCGGAATCCTCGGTGTGCGAAAATTTGTCCGCAGGACGGTTGGCTGCCGCGCCCACTCAATCGTGGCAGACGTGGCACGAGGCAGGCGAGGCGGGCGCGCCTTTTAAGGTGACACGACATGGGCGACGCGCGACGGCGATAAGACGGGACGCGGCGTCCCTTGGATTACCGCGTGGTAATCATGGCGCACGCGTGTGCGCGTGATAGTTTCGGCGCGGTGGGGCCCTGCCGTCAGCGACGAGTGGTACCCACCTCATTTACTGCCGCCGCCCACTGCGTTTCCGGGGGCTCCGCCCCTTCCTACTCTATAAAAGCAAGGGAGCGCGAGGGGAGCTCCTCACCATTGCCATTCGGATCCGCCTCTTGCTCTTTGCCTTCCCCATCGTTGCGCGTCCTGCCGCTTCGGATTCGCTCGCGCTCCGCCGCTCCGTGTTTGCTCGCGCTCCGCCGCTCCCGTCATGTCTGCGGTCCGAGTGTTGGACGCTCATCCGTGGCCCCGGTCGTCGGTGGACCTGCAACCCATGGAGGGGCTAGTCGCCGGCGGTCAGTTGGCGCCGGCTGGTGACGAAGCGAACCCGGCGTGGATCATCCCGTCGGCGTCGCACCGGGAGCCGTCCCCGCCGCCGGGCTACGTCGTGAGTTTCGTGCGGTTGCACGAGCGAGGATTCAACGCCCCCGCAAGCAAGTTCATGCGGGGGTTGTGCCACCACTACGGGGTGGAGCTTCATATCTTCGCCCCCAACACCATTTCGCAAGCGGCTTCCTTCGTCACCGTCTGTGAGGGGTTCCTGGGGATCCCGGTGCACTAGGACCTGTGGATCCACCTTTTCCGAGGAGAGCTCCACACACTTGCCGCCGGGGAGAGGAGGACACGCCGGGCCGTACGTGCCGACGGCCTTACATTTGCAGCGCGTGACTCCCGGAAGGAGTTGTACCTGCTCCGCACGGTGACGACGAACAACGCCGACTGGGAGAAGGGTTGGTTCTATTTGCGCAACGACGGCGCCGGGCTCCCACCGTACACCGGGAAGGTGGTGAAGGAGAGGCCGGTGTCTTGGGCGCATGGGGTGTCACCCGCGTCGAGGCAGGCGAGGCTCGAGCCTCTTACCAACACCCTGGGCCAGTTGGCGAAAGCCGGGCTGACTGTGGCGGCTGTCATCACCAACTTTCATCTCCGGCGGGTGATCCCTCTCATGGAGAGGGAACTTCTCATCTTCGAGATGAGGAGCGACGCCGACCCCGCAGCCCTGGCGCGCTCGCGGTTGCTAGAGGAGCCACTCCCTCAGGCGTACGCGGCTACGAGGGCGAGGCGCGCGGTGAACCTCAAGGTGGTTCCGCACAGCGACGACGACTTGTGGTCGTTCGCAATGCTCCCGGACGCCGACCTGGTGAGATTCGATTCCTTGTTTTTGTCCGTTCTATTCCTGTGTTCAATCTAACCGTGGTTACCGGTGATAGGGGGTGCGCGTCAACATCCCCACCTCAGATCCGCCGACGCCCAGGTCGCACGCTGCCAACCGCGCCAGGCAACAAAGGGAGAAGGGCCTGGCGGACCAGGTGAAGGAGAAGAGGATCCGGAGGCAGGAGCGGCTCAACAGGTACAATGAGGAGTACCTGGTGCGGGAGCAGTAGGGTCTCTCCCCCTCCCCCCTCCCCGCCGGAGCCGGTGAACACGTCTTCGGACGAGGAGGAGAGCGAGGGGGAGCGGACCATCTCCGACAGGTGGGAGGCCGCGCCGCCCCCATCGCCGGGGAACGAGGAGGTCCTCGCGGAGCCCATTCGAGGGGCGGATACGGTGCCCCTCGATGAGGGAGCACCCTCGGAGGTGCCGACCGGGTCTGGGGTGGCGCCCCCAAAGTCCTCGGGGAAGCGCAAGCAGGGCCTCTCCGGCATAAGGTGAGTCGCATTTTGCTCTCCGTGTTCTTGATATCATGTGTTAGATTGCCCATTCTTCCTCTCTTCCATTGTTAGGACGGCACCCGCTGTCCCTGGCCTTGCGCCCGTCAAGGTACTCAAGGTGGGGACGCAAGACGCGCCGCGCACGACGAGGCCCCGCTCGGCGAGGACCTCACGGGCGACGGTGGGTACGGCAGCGGCGGGCGAGGCGTCGTGCATCGCGGCCGCGGCCACGGGGCCGCAACGGTGGGAGTAGGCAACGGCGGATGCCCCGTGGGCGGCGGTGACCCGCGATACCTGGCGGGGGTGAGAGCAGGCCCGCGCCGCAGGTCGGGGAGCAGAGGGCCTCGGAACGGCCGGGGCTCCTGCTGACGGTGGTTCGGCCCCCAGTCGGGGTCGAGCGGTGGTGGCGGCCGTGCCAGCCCCTGAACCCGCGCCCGAGGTGCCGGCGTCACGGCCCCGACGTCCGACGCCAGCGCGCCGCAGTGGGAGCAGAGGCTCCGTCTTCCCGGAGTGCCGCGGGGCCTGGTGGAGGAGGCGAGGTCGGAGAGGGAGCTGTGGCAGGAGTTCAGCGCCCTTGGCGCCTCCCTTCAGACTACCCTGACCGATGTGCTCCGAATCCACGGGGGCAGATCGCTCCAAGTCTTTCGAGTAAGTGTGTTCGCCCAAGGGCCGCTTGGTTCGCTTTCCTCGTCTGCGTGTCTTTCGTTTGACTTTCTTTCTTCTTTCTCCCCTTCATCATTCGCAGGAGCTGCGGGAGCAGGCGGGTGAGAGGCTCACCCACATTGCTGAGCTGAGCTCTGACCTCGACTGGTACCGGACGCAGTACGACGCGATGGTGGAGGCTCTGCGGACAGACAACGGCTGGCTTGAGTACAACCTCCTCCGTGCGGAGGAGGAGTGTGACTCCCAGCGGGCTGCAGCGGCGCAGAGAGCCAGGGAGGCCGAGGAGTTGAGAGTCGCGCTCCAGAGGAAAGAGGAGGCGCTGACGGCGGTGAACGAGGAGCTGCGGAAGGCGCGTGCGGCGCACGCCGAGGCCCAGGCCGCGCTGGCGCAGAAGGAGACGGCCCTTACCGAGGCGCAAGCCCAACTCCAGCAGGATCGCGCAACCCTCGAGGGAGCGAGGTCCTGGCAGACCCAGGCTGAGCAGAAGACCCAGGAGGTCGAGAGGCTGGGCGCTGCTCTGCAGGAGAAGACCGAGGCGCTCACCGTGGTGGAGGGCCAGCTCCAGCAGGAATGCGTCGCGCGCGTGGAGGTGCAGACCCAACTCCAGCAAGAGCGCACAACGCTCGAGGATGCCCGGTCCGCCCTTCAGCGCGAGCGCTCAGCGCGGGAGGAGGTGCAGTCCTAGCTACAGTAGGAGCACACCGCCGTTGAGGAGGTTAGGACCGCACTCCAACTTCGGGGGCGGAAGCCGAGCGGCTCACCGGGGCCCTGGTTCAGGAGAGCGTCACCGTCGAAGCCCTGAGGTTCGTCCGCGGAGAGAAGGACGCCTCGATTCTGCAGCTGCGGCAAGAGGCTGGAGCCGCGCGTGCAGAGCTCGAGACGGAGAAGAAGCGGGTCGAGGGTAAGTTGCAGCCTCCGAGCCCTTATTTATCATTCAGGCTTGTCGAGATTCGCTCTCGACTCACCCTTTCTCCTCCCAGAACTGCGGAAGGCTCTGGGAGAGTCTGCGACACAGGCGGAAGCTCTTCAGGCGGCCTACAACTCATCGCAACAGGAATTCACGACCCTAGAGCAGGCGGCCCTTGAAGCGTGCCAGAGCATCGACGAGGGTACCAGCTCGTCAGGGAGCTCGCTGGCGAGCCGCCTTCGGGCTCTGAGCGGCCGCGTCGTCGAGCGCATGAAGGGCGCTCTCCGTCTCGGTGTTCAGAAGACCCTCGGCGTGGTGTCAACGCACTACATCGTCGACTTCGCAGCGCTGGCCACAGGGTACATCATCGCGGATGGCCTTGACGATGATGGAGTGCAGGACGCCCTGGATCAGGCCGATACCGCCACCGCCGATGCCGCCGCCGACCTCGCTGATGTGTTCGAGGAGGACCTCCTCCCAAACGCTGCTCCTGCGGGTCCCCTCGAGCCCTGAAAGTAGCTGGGTGTAGAAGTCCTTAGGTTGTGGCCGAGATTTGAGTCGGGTGGCTCATGTAAATAAACAAACCATCTTTTGAAGTTTGTAACTTAAGTGTGGCTCGTTTTATGTATGCCGTTGCGCCTTTCCCGTCACCTAGGCAGATTTCAGCTGGGATCGATCGTTTTCGCGAGTAACTTGAAGGTGAAGTGGTGAGAGGGAAACCTATCCTGCTGGAGGCGTGGGCCGTCCCTGGCTCGTCCGGCTTTACCTTTTAGCTACTTGCGCCCTGCCTTTGTCTGCCTAAGCTTTCGAGGCGCGAGACGCTTAGCATTTTCAAAAAAAGGTTTTTTGCGAAAAAATGGGACCGTTTAGGGGGGAGGGTGCCCCCCCATAGTAGCCCCCGAGGGGGACTTGGTTTTCAGAGGAAAGCCGAGTCTCCCTTGTCTTTATTCACAACCTTAACGTATATACAACCGACTTGGGTGCCGGATATGCACAAAACGATTTGGAACTTAAGGGTAGAAGCGACGTAGCTGTTGGATGTTCCAAGCGTTGGTGAAGACTTCGCCCCTCTCATTCGCGAGCTTGAACGTGCCGGGCTTGAGGACCTCGGCGACGATGTACGGCCCTTCCCACGGTGGCGTGAGCTTGTGGCGTCCCTCATTCTTCTGTCGAAGTCGAAGTACCAAATCTCCCTTGTTGAGGTCTCGAGGCCGGACCTTGTTCGCTTGGTAACGTCGTAGGGATTGTTGGTACTTTTCGGAGTGCAGGATCGCCACGTCGCGGGCCTCATCGATGCAGTCCAGCGTGTCTTCGTGATCTTGCTGGTTCTGCTCCTCCCGGTAGGCCTTTACCCTCGGAGACCCGTAGTTCAGATCCGTGGGGAGGACGGCCTCTGCGTCGTAAACCAGGAAGGATAGGGTGAGACCTGTGGCTCTGCTCGGGGTGTTCCTAAGGCTCCAAACGACCAACGACAACTCTTGAATCCACTTCCGGCCAAACTGGTTGAGCTTGTTGAAGATCCTTGGCTTTAAGCCTTGTAAAATCATGCCGTTGGCACGTTCTACCTGGCCGTTAGTCTGTGGATGTGCTACGGCCGACCAATCCACGTGGATGTGGTAGCTGTCGCAGAATTCTAGGAACTTCTTGCCGGTGAATTGAGTGCCGTTGTCCGTTATGATGGAGTTGGGTACCCCAAAGCGGTGCACGATGTCCGTGAAGAACAACACTGCCTGCTCGGACCTGAGGCTGCTGATGGGGCGGACCTCGATCCACTTTGAGAACTTGTCGATGGCCACCAGTATGTGGGTGAAGCCCCCGGGCACCTTTTGCAAGGGCCCGACCATGTCTAGTCCCCACACGGCAAACGGCCATGTGATGGGGATGGTTTGCAGCGCGTGAGCCGGGAGGTGGGTCTTCCACGTGTAGTACTGGCACCCTTCGCAGGTGCGTACTACCTCGTTGGCGTCGGTGACCGCCGTCAGCCAATAGAAACGCTGGCGGAACCCTTTGCCCACGAGGGTACGCGGGGCGGCATGGTGACCGCATTCGCCCGCGTGGACGTCCTGGATCAACTCCTAACCCTCGGGGATGGAGATGCACCGCTGCATGATTCCCGAGGCGCTGCGCTTGTACAGCTCGCCGTCGATGACGACGAAAGACTTGGCCTTCCTGGCGATACGCCTCGCCTCGGTCCGATCCGGGGGTAGCTCCCCTCGGTCTAACCAGGCGAGGTACTCGTCGCGCCAGTCCCGCGGAGAGGGCGGGAGGTCGTCGATCTCCATCGCTTCGGCCTCGTCCGCCTGGGACCCTTCGAGGCCCGAGTTCTCGAGTTCCCCGTTCGAGGGGTCCTCGTCCATGGGCTCGGCGCCTGTGGCCTTCGAGGGGCTAGCCCCCGAGGCTTTTCCGGAAGCTTCAGCAGGTTTGTCGAGATCGATAGAGGGCTTGGCGAGGTCGCGGGAGAAAACGTTTGGAGGAATGGTGATCCGCCCCGAAGCAATTTTGGCCAGCTCGTCCGCCTCCTCGTTGTACTTGCACGCGATGTGGTTGAGCTCGAAGCCAAAGAACTTGTCTTCGAGTTTACGCACTGCGGCGCAGTACGCCTCCATCTTCTCGTCGTGGCAGCTCGCGTTCTTCATCACCTGGTCGATGACCAGCTGAGAATCTCCCCGGATGTCAAGGCGCTTGATGCCGAGCTCGATGGCGATGCGCAGGCCGCTGAGGAGCGCCTCGTACTCCGCCATGTTGTTCGACGCGGGGAAGTGCAAGCGCACCAAGTACCGCATGTGCTCTCCAAGGGGCGAAACGAAGAGCAGGCCCGCGCCTGCGCCCGTTTTCATCACCGAACCATCAAAGTACATGGTCCAGCACTCAGCTTGGATCTGAGGGGTGGGTAACTGAATGTCGGTCCACTCAGCCACGAAATCTACCAAGATCTGCGATTTGATCGCCTTTCGTGGTGCGTAGGTGAGGGCTTCACCCATGAGCTCCACGGACCACTTAGTTATCCTGCCCGAGACGTCCTAATTGTGCACAATCTCCCCTAAAGGGAAGGAAGACACCACGGTGACAGGATGGGCCTCGAAGTAGTGTCGCAGCTTGCGCCGCGCGAGCACCACCGCATAGAGCAGCTTCTGGATCTGGGGGTATCGCGTCTTGGTGTTCGACAACACTTCGCTGATGTAATAGACCGGCCTCTGGACAGGCAGGGCGTGGCCCTCCTCCGTTCTCTCCACTACGATGACCGCACTGACCACTTGGGTCGTGGCGGCGACGTAGAGATACAGAGGTTCGCCTTCCTGGGGCGGGGTTAGTATCGGAGCGTGGGCAAGTATTGCCTTTAGCTTGTCGAGGGCCTCCTGGGCCTCGGCGGTCCAGGAGAAACGCTCGCTCTTTCGAAGAAGTCGGTACAGGGGTAAGTCCTTCTCACCGAGACGTGAGATGAAGCAACTCAGAGCTGCGAGGCAGCCCAGGACCCTTTGTACTCCCTTCAGATCGTGTATCGGCCCCATCCTCTCAAGGGCCGATACCTTCTCTGGGTTGGGCTCTATGCCTCGCTGGGAGACAATGTAACCCAAGAGCATGCCACGCGGCACCCCGAAGACGCATTTTTCAGGGTTTAGCTTAACCCCGTTCGCCCGGAGGCAATCGAACACAATGTGCAAGTCGTTCACCAGGTCGTCCGCCTTCCTGGATTTTACTACGATGTCGTCGACGTATGCCTCAACAGTCCGCCCGACGTGATCCCCGAAGACGTGGAGAATACACCGCTGGTATGTTGCCCCGGCGTTTCGGAGACCGAACGGCATCGTCACGTAGCAAAACATCCCGAATGGGGTGATAAAGGAGGTCGCGAGCTGGTCGGAGTCCTTCATCTTAATTTGGTGGTAACTGGAATACGCATCAAGGAAGCATAGCAACTCACACCCCGCGGTGGAATCAACTATTTGATCAATCCGTGGCAAAGGAAAATGAACTTTGGGACATGCTTTATTTAAACCGGTATAATCTATGCACATCCGCCACTTCCCATTCTTTTTCTTAACTAGTACAGGATTAGCTAGCCACACTGGATGAAACACCTCCTTGATGAATCCGGCCTCTAAGAGCTTCCGCAGCTCCCCTCCAATCGCCTGGCGTTTCTCTTCTTCAAATCGTCGCAGACGCTGAGATACCGGCTTGGAGTTGGGCAGGATATCAAGTGAGTGCTCGGCGACCTCCCTCGGAATGCCCGGCATGTCCGCGGGACTCCACGCCAAGATGTCAGCGTTGGCGAGGAGAAAGTCGACGAGCACCACTTCCTATTTCGGGTCGAGGGTGGAGCTGACCCTCAGCACCTTGCCCTCGGGGCGCTGGGTCGAGGGGTACAGCCTTGGTGTGCTCCACGGCCTCGAAGCTGCCGGCGTGCTTGTTGGTGGAGTCGAGGGCCTCGTTGGCCAGCTTCTCCAGGTCCGCCATGAGGGCCTCGTCATGCGCAAGCGCCTTAGCGCGCTCAACGCACTCGACGTCGCACTCGAACGCGTGTTCGAATGATGGGCCCACCGTGATGACGCCTTTGGGCCCCGGCATCTTGAGCTTCAGGTAAGTGTAGTTTGGGACCGCCATGAACTTGCCGTAGTAGGGCCGGCCAAGGATGGCGTGGTACGCTCCCCGAAACACCACCACCTCGAAGGTGAGGACCTCCTTGCGGAAGTTGCTCGGTGTGCCGAAGCAAACGGGCAGGTCGATCTGCCCGAGAGGCTGGACTCGCTTGCCCGGCGCAACGCCGTGGAACGGCGACTTGCTGGGCCGCAGCGTGTCCAAGCCGATCCCTATGAGCTCCAAGGTGGAGGAGTACATGATGTTGAGGCTGCTGTCTCCGTCCATCAGTACCTTGGAAAACCGTGTGTTGCCGATGATGGGGTCGACAACAAGCGGGTATTGTCCCGGATTGGGGATGTGATCCGGGTGGTCTTCACGGCCGAAGGAGATCGTCTCCTCCGACCAGTCGAGGTATGACGACACGACCGGGTGAACGGAGTAGACCTCTCGACATTCACGCCTGCGCTGCCGCGACGTCATATCGACCGTGGCCCCCCCCGAAGATGAAGAACACATTCTCCACCTCCGGGAAGCCGTCTTTGCCCCCGTCGCCCGCATCCTTCTTGGCGTTGTCCTCCTTTGCGGCGACACGGCTATAGTACTTCTTGAGCATGTCGCACTTCTCGAGGGTGTGAGTGACAGGGGTCTTGTGGTACGGGCAGGGCTTCTTCAGCATGTCATCGAAGACACCGCCTCGAGGGGGACCTCGAGCCCCCTTGTTGGCGGCGTCGATCACGTTGACCTCTTCGGGGCCCTCATCTTGTTCCATGGGCTTCTTGCCCTGGTTCTTCTTGCCCTTCTTGCCCTGCTTCTGCTTCTTCGAGGGCTCCTTGGGCTTGCTGCCCTCCGCGGGCGCCTCCTCGGCCCGCTTGCCCTTTTTGCCGTCGAAGATCGCCCCCACCGCCTCCTCCCCAGAAGCGTAGCTGGTGGCGATGTCGAACAGCTCATTGACGCTGGTGGGAGGGTTCCGCCCCAACTCGCGCACCAGGTCCCGGCAAGTCGTGCCCTCCAAGAAGGCATGCACGACCTCGGACTCACCGACGCTCGGAAGCTCGGTGCAGCGCTTGGAGAAGCGGTGGATGAAATCCCTCAAGGATTCACCAGCCTTCTGGGAGCAACCTCGGAGGTCTCAGGAGTTCCCGGGGCGCACGTACGTGCCCTGGAAGTTGCCCATAAACGTCCTGACCAGGTCGTCCCAGTCGTGGATCTGGTTCGCGGGCAGGTGCTCGAGCCATGTCCGCGCGGAGTCTGCCAAGTGCAGTGGCAGGTTGCGGATGATCATGGCGTCGTCTGTGGCGCTGCCTAGCTGGCATGCCAGGCGGTAGTCATTGAGCCACACCCGGGGGTCCGTCTCCCCCGAGTACTTGTTCACGGTCGTCGGCTGACGGAAGCGCGGGGGAATCGAGGCCGTGCGGATTGCGCGGCCGAACACACGCGTGCCCGGCGGCTCCGGCGACGGGCTCTTGTCCTCTCGGCTGTCGTATCACCCACCGCGCCGTGGGTTGTAGCCGTGCGACGCAGTGGCGTCCTGCCTTTTCTTGTTCAGGATGTTGCGGGCATCGCCATCGTTGAGCGCGCCGCGCGTATCCCGAATCCGTTCCTTGGCAGGGGTCCTCTGGTTGCCTTCGTGGACAGTAGGCGCTCGGTGCGGAGTATGAACCAATGCCTCCTGGTCCCTACCGCCTCCACCAGCCTTTGTAACAGACTGGTGGCATATGCGGGACGCGGAGCTTTCGGCTTGCTGCACCGCAGCCTGCTCGATGAGGGCCTGCGCCTCGCGGCGCAGGTTACGTCCCTCGGGCGTCGACGACTCGGGCATGGCCCGAATCAAAGTCGCCGCAGCTACAAACTTCTGGCTGGCCCTTGCCAGGTTTGGCATCTCGTCTACGTCAGCGTCGGCGTTGATGCGCTCGCGGGCCACGCGTCCCGCAGCGCGCGCCCCCGGTGTCGAGGGGCCGGCCTTGTCTTTTTCGAGCATGGCCTTCAGCTGTTGCAGCTGCTCGCGCTCTGCGTTCAGCTTCGCCTCCAGCTCGCGAAGTTGGGCCATCTGCGCGGCACGTGCCGCGTCAGGTGGCGATGGTGTCGCCTCTACCGGTGGGGTTACTGCCACAGTGTTGCGGATCGCAGCATCGCTTGCTCCGCCTTCCTCGTCTTCGCCCTCGCCGAGAACGACGATGAAGCACTCGCGAGTGGGATCATAATCCCCCTCGCTAGAGTCGTCGGAGCAGGTGAGGCAGTAGTCCGTCGCGGCCTGGAACCGCCTGAAAGCGTCGGGGTCTCGCAGTCCGGAGTAGTCCCACTCCTGCGCCCCACGCTCGTACCCGTACTCCTCGCCGTCGGTGTCGCGGTAGGAATCGTCGGGCGAGGTGGCGATGAGGTTCTGGATGGACATGAAGTGGTGGTCCGGAAGGCCCTCGTATGCAGCCAGGTCGGTGCCGGCCGACGAAGAATACGCCATGGTGGTGCCGCGCATCCCGTGGGGGAATCGTGGCTGCGCAGCCACGGCCCCCTCCGCGGGGTGTGCCGTGGGGTTCGCCGGTGGAGGTGCGTCACCTTGCTCTGCTCCGACGGGCGGGAGCTCGCCGACTTCGACCCCCTGGGGGGAGCCAGCGTCCGCCGCTTGGCGCCGCGCCGTGCGCGCTCGTCGTGAGCGCTTCCCCGAACGCTTGCGGCATCGGGGTGGTGGTGGGAATACTGCTGGCATCGGGGCAGCCGACGTTCCGGGCGGCGCCGCCTTGAGCGCTTCCCGGTTGAGGATGCGCATGTGGTAGCCGTTGCCAGTCGCCTGGTAGTGGATGCTCCCGAACCAGATTTCGAACCCGGCCGGGAGCGTGTCGGATTCGCCCCAGGCGGGCCTCTCCGACGTCTGCTCGGTGACTATCACCATCGAGAAAGCGGGTGGACGATCACAGCGCTTTCCCCCTACCTGGCGTGCCAACTGTCGGTGTCCGGATTAGCACCGGCACCAACTAGTGATTTGCGCTGGGATCTGCTTCTCGATGGGTGGTGCTAAGCTAAGGTGACGTGGGGTTCATCCTGGTTCCGGCCACGCGGCCGTACGTCCAGCAGGGTGTGCTTGCGTATTGTATTAGCTTGCACCGGTGGTGCCTGTAGAGGGGAGCTACAAGCAAGGTGGGAGAGGAGGAAATTCCCCCAAGTCCCTACTAAGGTGATTGAGGCAAGTGCTAATATCTAGAACGGGATGGGGTGCGTACTAACAGGTATGGCGCCAGCGGTCTTGTCCCGCACGTCATGGTTCCTGGCGCGAGTCGGATGGCGCCCTCCGGCTTCAGCGGGCGGCATGGCGGTTACTGTGACCTGTCCTGCTCTTGACTTCGAGGGGCTGCCCCTGCTGAATCGAGGGCCTAGCCGCCGGGGGAAGGACCGGAGTTGGTGGTGTGGGACTGCGGCGCGTCGCCGGCCTGTTCGCACAGTGCTGCGTGTCCCGTCGCACAGTGGCAGGTGTGGTGGCACAGCGCCGGGGATGGCCGCACAGCGTCCGGGATGGCCGCACAGCACCCGGGATGGCCATGCGGCGCCGGAGTTGGCGGAGGGGACGTGGCGCACGTCGCCCGTACGGTGGTGTCAGTCGGGGCACACGCCCGCTCACCGCTCGTACACCCTTCGAGGGTGCACCCGTGCCCGTTCAAGGGTCTTGCCGTGAGGGGAGGATGGGAGCAGGTGGCACAGTGTCATGGAATGACATCCGCTTGTCCGCACAGGGCCGCGCAGCGCCTGCACAGGGCCAGGCATGGCTGCACAGTGGCGGGTTAGGCCGCACTGTGGCGGTGTCAGGCGCTCCGGCTGTGTCAGTCGCGCGGCGTGGGGGAAGATTCACCCTTGACTTCGGCGTCCCGCCGTGGGGCTGGGCATTAAATGCCGCTGTCGGGCGGAATGGAGACGGTTGCCCGCTCGAGGGGGGCCGAACCCCTCGAGCGAGGCGGAAACCTGCTCGAGGGACCGGAGCCCCCGAGCGGGGCGGAAACCTGCTCGAGGGACCGGGGCCCTCGAGCGAGGCGGAAATTCCCTCGAGGGACCGGAGCCCTCGAGCGAGACGGAAATCTGCTTGAGGAGCCGGAGCCCTCGAGCGAGGCGGTCAAGCGGGCCTTCTCGGTGTGGCTGCTGCCGGGCCGTAGCAGGCCGTGAGCTCGTGATGTCCCGTGACCGAGGCTCGAGGAACGGTCCTTGGACGGATTGCGTTTAACGAGGGTGATTATCCCCTTAGTTAAGAGACCCCTGGTGACCGTCCCGACAGGTTTCTTTATTAAGAAACCACACTAGAGTGTTGATGAGTCGGCTCATTATGAAACAACTAACCTTACACTTACTTAGTATCACTATTCATCATTTAAAAAATAGTATTACTACTATTCGTCTACTATCTCTTTGAGCGGCCACAGTGTGTTCTAGACGATGCTTCAAATTTCTCTCTCCTGACCAAGCATCAGTTTGCACGCTGTACACTGTACTGTTTGAATAAGCAAAACCAGCATCGACGACCTTACTTACCTTTCCTTATTAAAGGGAAAGGTTGGATTCAAATAAAACTTTTATTTAACTAAAAAAAGATAAAAGGAAGAATTTCAGGTGAGCCTTTAACTTTCCAATTACGAGTACGACCGAAACAATATTTTACCTCTAGATGTCCAGTTAATTGCTGCGTCTCAACGCCTGGTGTGCCCGGTTAATATGATATGTTTTTTTAGTTGGCATGCTATGCTAAGCTCCTCACATGTTACTGTACGGAGTAAAAGGCATATTTCGACTCATTTAAAATTGCTAACGGGCTCTACGCCTCTACCTAAGCCCTTCTCCAACAATTGAAGGCAACCTACCTATCGCATATGCACAGAAAAAAGCTGCAGCATAGTAAACTTGAAAGGCGTAGTTGAGTGAGTCAATTTCCTCCGCACCTAGCGCTTCCGCGACTAGCTCTCCATTTTGGCACTGTTTACGGATTAAAAAAAACTATGAGCCAGTCTATGCACTACTTGTTGAAGAGGGCTTAATTGATGATTGACATTGCAACCAAAGAACAAAACGTAGAAGCGGTGCTCATCTGGTATTATGGGCATAGATTTTCAGCTCGACACTATGGCTGCTCTTATACAGTTATACATGATGCATTCATCGTCAACTCAATAATGCATAAATGTAAAAGTCTGACTTCTCTGGCAATCTAACTTTAGCATGTTGTTCATAAAACTAACGAGGGTGTCCAAACTGAATAGAGATGATTAGAGAGGATAAAGTGTTAGATTAGCATCACAAAAAGTCGGTAAACAACACGCCTTGAGACCAATCTCATCATGAAGAGTTAGCTCTTCTTCACGATCCATTCTCTCCCCCTCTCTGCTGCACACCACACAACACACTGATGATGTTGGACAAGCTATAAGAGCTAGAGTCACGTGGTCCCTGACAATGACGTGCATCCCTCTTATCTCTTTACCCCGCAACGTGCTGTTGAGGTTGCTATCGCTCACTCGTATTCACATCCACACCCTCCGATTCAGAGATGTCACGCGCTAGTACGCAGGAAGAGGATGAGTTCACCTCTTTCAAGGCGGCACACACAAATTTATGTGGTGTTACCTCCTGCATGTGATTAATTAGGCCATACTCCCTTCCAATTCTAAAATGCTGTCCGTGACTTCAGAACGACACTCTTTGTGCAAAACCAGCCCCAAGCGCTAAAATGTCCTCCTTTACCGATACAGAGGGAGGACTACTATGTAACCTACAAAATCCATCAAGGTTAAGCAGTTTTACGAGATGGTGAAAAAAAAAGTGTCAAGACAGCGCCAGGACACGCCGCCCATAGCCAAGCGCTCCAACGAGCAACAAAAAGAAAAAAAAAACACCCCAAGAAGGTAGGTGGAGGAGGAGGTACCACGGGCGCCCGGGGTAGAGAGCGCCAGAGCGGACGCGAGCGAGAGAGACAAACCGGCGGCAGGCAGAGGCTGCCGGCCGCGGCGGTCACCCACCAGCTGCCGGCCTGCTGGTTATTTTACCTCCACGGCTTTTACCAGTTTTACCCCCGTGCCGCCGCGCGCGGTTAAGTTGCAAACCCTCCCGTTTTCCATTCCGGGCGGAGGCGGGGGGTCCCGCAAGTCAACGCGGCCTCCCACTCCCTTTTCACCGCCGCTCCCCGATAGCAGAGGCCAGAGGGCGATACGGGGCGGTCCCCACCTCCGGCCTCCCCCACGCCCCCCACTCGCACTCGAGCAGCCCGCAGCCGCAGCCGCAGCCGCAGCCAGCTCCCCAGAAAAGGAAGCGCTCCCCGAGAGCACAGCAGCCTCCCTCCCTCCCTCCCCCTTCCTTCCTTCCTTGCTTCCCCCATGGCGGCCCACGAGGCCTCCGCCGCCCCCGCCGCGGGCGACGGGGCTGCGCGCCGGCCGCCGCGTCCCACGCTTGCGCTGCCTCCGCGCTCCGCCGTGGAGTCCTACTTCGCCGGCGCCGGCGCCGGCTCCTCATCGGCCGGCGCAGCCGAGACCAGCCCCGGCCCGCTCACCCTCGCCGCCGCGTTCTTCCCCGACACGCCCTCCCCGGCCTTCCACGGCTCCTTCACCCAGCTCCTCGTCGGCGCCATAGGCTCGCCGGCCGCCGCCCCCTCGCCGCCGTCCCCGTTCTCCGTGCCGCCGGGGCTCAGCCCCACCGCGCTCCTCGGCTCGTCGGGCCTCTTCTCCCCAACGGTATTCCCCGACCCATCCCGCTAGTAACCCAAAGTACCTCTCGCACGCCATTTCTTTGCCTACCTTTGCTCGCTCGCTCGCTTATCCAGTCGTGCTTGGGTTTTGGCTGGTAAGGAGTACTAGTACTTAATTAAATTCGCGGGGAATATGCTACTCATATTACTGCTTCCTAATAGTGTTACGGATTCGGGAGGGTGATGCAGCGTTACGGATTCGTGAGGGTATACAGTGTGACAGTGCCTGCCTTGGTTGGACCCGCACCGGAAGATCAGCGTGCAGCGTGGAAAGGTCAAAGCACGATCGGTCGATCGCTAGTTAACTCATGCCATCTCGTGGTCCTGTCGAGTACTTTGCATTGCTGTAGGCTGCTGTACCCGATGTGAGGCTTGTTGTCAAGGGTATCTCTGGACTTTAGCAATTTGTTTGCTGGGATTATGCTGAGATACTTCTGTTGCTGATGTTGTTAATGTCGGGGGGGGGGGGGGGGGAGTCCTGTTCTTTCCTCACGTGCAGCATCAGTGACTCTGATTAACATTAAAGTTATGACGTCTCATTCAGGCGCATTTTGGGAAACAGGGCTCCGTACTTTTTCTTCGTTAGTTCGCAGCGATAAGGCTAGAATGGTAACTGGTTACATCAGTTGTGTTTGCCTGCTCCTCCATATATGCATAGTTCATGATGTGAGCTGCTTGTGCACAACCAGGTTATAGCATTCTAACATTCTTTCAGATAACAAATCAATTAAAAGACTTGGGTGCCTCAACAACTTAGGAAGTTAGGAATTAGGATTCAGTTACAAGAATAGCTTTATGGATTTCTAGATACTAGGTTCTGTCTTCTGTTGATGTGATAAATGGTGTCATCTGTGGTGAGCGAATGGTCACCTCCCAAACTAAAGTAGAAAAAGGTCACCACTTTAGTACGCAACTCTCATTCTGTGGCACTTAATTGAAAAAATATTTCTGTGATTGTTCCACAGATGAAACATTGTAAGGTATTAAATATTTAGATGTATATGCTTCAACTTAGTCCATTAAAGCAGGAAATAGAATGCAGATTGTCAAATGTTATTAGCACCATCAGACCTGGGGGGTGTTTGGATGGAGGGGCAAATGGGGCAAATTTACCCCTAAGGTGCCAAACATGTGGGAAAATGTGGTGGGGCAAATGTTTTGCCCCCTAATTTCATTTACCCCTAAAAAGTAGCAAATTGGAGCAAAATTGTGGTGGACCCCAGCCCTCTCTCTCCCATCCACATCCACATTTACCCCTCAATCCAAACACCCCAAGGAGTAAATATTATTAGAGGCAAATGGAAGGGGCAAAACATTTGCCTTGGGGTAAACATTTACCGCTTGCATCCAAACAGACCCCTGCTTATGTAGTCAACATCCTTTTCCTTTACTACTTATGAGGCCAAAATAATTGTACTTATATCCAACTTTTAGAATTAAATTGACAAAAGAGCAGGCTTCTTAGTCTGGGGCTCTGGGTCAATGGGGCATAGTGTACCAAATCATAGTGCAATTCTGGTTTTGCATACTGTTACAAACATGAACTTGTGTTGCTCAGTACATACTTCATTTAAAACATGCACTATGTAGGAGATAGGAAATCCAAATTGGAAATGTGTTTTGCACACTCCAATTTTTTTCCTTCCCAGAGATCTGTTATTGGACTTGAAGGAAAAAAGACATTTTGTGCATGGAACTGAAGGTGTCTACAACTCCAATGCTTTACGTACATTCATTTTGTGCTGCCACAACATCATTTTATGTATGTATTTTAGAGTAGTGAAAGCAAACACAATGGATGACTAATAATTTTGTTTGCTAATATGAATGAAATAATACTTGAGCTTGGGATAAAACTAAAATTTTAGAGTATATCAGTTTTCAAGGTTTTTATAATGTTGCAACTGGGGACTTTAACAATCTTGAAGAAATGATATGCTATAATTAGAGCATATAATTCCATTTGTTAGTTGCCAATACAATATAGCATGACATTTACAACTGCAGTATGTACTTTTTTACAGATGTGAAATCTCAATCTCGAGCTGCTGCTTTTGCTAACTTACAGTTTAACAGGAGTGGGAAAAAGGAAAATTGGTATAATCTGTTGTGTCATACATTTCCATGTTATTCGTGTCATTTGGATGTGCTCAACTATTTTTGTGTCCATTTCACTGTTTTATTGTGCTAACTATTAGATGCTACATTTACAAATAGACATGTTTATGTTTTGGATTACAAGTGTTACTCTTTTTTTTTCCTGCAGGAGAGTTTTGAGATGTCCCATCAGCAAGCCTTGGCACAAGTAACAGCACAAGCAGTCCACTCCCAATACAATATGATCAATAACTCAGATTACTCGATCCCTTTTTCATCGACAACAATACCAGTTGCCAATGTGAAATTACAGCATGTTGACCCTGCCAATGTGACATCAACACAGGAGATATCAACTCTGCCATCACATAATGGTAACAACAACATTGAGCCTAATGAGGTTTCACAACGACTCCAGAATTCTGCACCTACTTTTGATAAACCTGCTGACGATGGATACAACTGGCGGAAGTACGGCCAGAAGGCGGTTAAGGGTGGGGAGTATCCAAGGAGTTACTACAAATGTACCCATGCTAGTTGTCCAGTTAAGAAAAAAGTGGAGCGCTCAGGAGAAGGACACATCACTCAAATAATTTATAGAGGTCAGCACAACCACCATCGTCCACCGAAAAGGAGGTCCAAAGATGGTGGTGGTCTACTAAATGAAGCAGATGATTTCCATGAGAATGAAGATGCTTCAACTAGATCAGAACCAGGCTCTCAAGATCACTCTGGAAAACATGGGGGGTCAAATGATGGCATAGCAGGGCCTTCAATGTCAAGGAGGAGAGAAGGAGATGAACAATTGTCAGGTTCAAGTGATAGTGAGGAAGAGGCAGATGATGAACAGAGGGTAGGTAATGGAGATGCTGGTCGTGCAAATGCAAACAGAAGGTAGTTTCTATAATAGACATTTTTTTCCTATTTTTTCAAGCTTGGGTATATAATTGCTAGTTTTATTGGACAGACATGTGCCGACTCCAGCTCAAAGGATAATTGTGCAAACAACTAGTGAGGTTGATCTTTTAGATGATGGTTACCGATGGCGCAAGTATGGACAGAAAGTAGTAAAAGGGAACCCACACCCGAGGTAACCCTTTGGCATTTTGACTTGTTCTCCATCTTCTTTGAATGCATCCACTCATCTGTATATGTGCATGTACCTCTGGAAACAACACGTTTAATTGGGATAACTCTGAATAACAGCATTTATCAAGTGGTACTAACTCTCATGTATAAGGACTTGCCTCTTCTTGAAAAAATAGAACATCTCAAAGTACTATTAGCTTGGTTAGTCAGTAGGTCTAATGTGTACTGTAGTTGGTGTATTGAACAACTCCTGTATATGACCCACAAGATATGAAATGTACAGCAGCCTTTTATGATGTCGAATTGTTGATCTACCTATTATTTAAGTAGCGAGTATTTTTTGTTACTCCAGCAAACCCGAAACATGTACCTCACTGGTCTATGGTGCGAGCTCTTAGGCTGCGGCACATTGTTGGATCAAGTCTGCTTCTTTTGAAACTTAAGCTCAATAACCCTGGAAAGTAATATGCAATGTCGCTATTGCTGAAAAACCTCATGGTAGCGCTTGCACTCCGCCACGATCTCCATGTATCCCATGTTCTTTGGTGTTGTGTTAGGATCCTTCAGAAATTGGATGCAGAGTATTGATAGGTTTTAGTCCCTCTGATGCACATATGTCGTTTTAGGATCCACATTGTCAAAAAGTTTTAGCTTTGGCCATCAATGCATGCAGGATTATGTAGATGACAACATAAACTTGGTGTTACAAGATCCATCTTAAATAAATACTTTTCAAAATGTATGCTTCTTTTATTTAAAGTAAGATATTTCTATCGAAATTGCCAGTTAGTGTAACTAGCATTGCTTTGAGATTTGTGACCTTTTACAAATAAGAGTGAAGAAGCAAAAGCCACCGGTTATTAAGTGACAAGGTAGAACCTTTCTTTCATGTGGCCCCGCTGATGCTTCCTACATAGGAATTGATGTCACGCACTACCAAGTTTTATTCTTACGAAATTTTTCCGCAGGACCTGTTATTTTGCGCCATTTTATCATTATGCCCTCAGGGAATCGTGTACAGACCTTTCTTGGCTTTCCCTAATACTAATGATGGCAGCTCTCAAGAAACATTTATGCCATTTTCCCAAAGACACTGTTATATTGGAAATTTGCCAGGTGACATTGTCTTTTTGGGTGCTTTTGCTTCAGGACACAATTCAGTGTCCTATGGCAAATTACCAAATACACCCAAAAAGGTAGCGTCCCTGGCAAATTTCTGCTGTTACACTGTCCTAAAGTAAACCCCACAAAGTAACAATGTCCCGGAGCAAAATTCTCTTCAGCCATCTGACATGATTCCTGGTTAAGTTAGTTAATTCTGAAAGCATTTGGTGAATTGTTGCATGTCCAGTTACCTATTCTCATAAGTCATATCAAAGATAACCTGGAAGTTTCTCTTCTTGTATTGTACTCCCTTGGTATAAGTGGGAGGTTTTGTGACTTAGACCAAAATAGTGGTGATGCGGTAGACAGACGGCCATAAAGCCTGATTTGTTTATACTTGTTTACTAATGTACTAGTTAACAATAACAACGAAACAATTGAAAGGTATGGCTTGACCAATGATAGTGAACAACCGAAAATGATTATTAACGCCTTTTTTATCTATTTAGTTATCGATTTTGTTTGATAATGCGTTTTTTGCCAACTTACTTGGAGTATCAATTTGAATTCTATTTACACTTGAGATGCATATTCTGCTTGATGCAGGAGTTACTACAAATGCACATTCCAAGGGTGTGACGTGAAGAAGCATATCGAAAGGTCATCACAAGACCCAAAGGCTGTTATAACAACATACGAAGGGAAGCACAGCCATGATGTGCCAGCAGCCAGGAACAGCAGCCATGCTGCTGCTGCTGCTGCTAATGCTAACGCGTCATCCTCCAGCAGCTTACCACACAAGGGCCAGAATTCAGCATCCAGTAATCGCAGAAGAGCAGACATGTCGTCAGCTTCTTCTATGCTACTAAAAGAGGAAAATGAAATAACATAAAGTTTTGGAGTGTCTAGCAGCGTGAATTATTCTGTTCGCTCCGTTCACTTTCCGGGTGTGCTGCCACACGAGCTGTGCTGGAGCAAATTGGCATTGTAAGTCAGCATGGTTTTAGCGAAGAGCGGGATCCTTTTGTTTATGCACTTCCTCTTGTGCAGCACTGTGTTTTGTTGTTACCCCATTGGTTGTAAATGCCATTAGTCTTACCCATGGAGAACTATAGTAGATGACAGGTTTCATCAGCCAGTTGTATATGCTCGATTTGGAACTCTTAACTGAGATGATTTGTAGATACACGGCTCCATCCTGGCCCCCTGTAAGTGTTATTTCGACAGGATATACAAAGTTATCGTTGCTGATGATTGATTGACGTGGGCTTGTGACCTCCCTTCCTATTTTCCTGGTATCCAGTCTGGAATTAGTCGATGGTGTTGATCAGCATTGAGATTTATTAAGCATGTAATCTTATGAGAATGTTTTAGGATAGGTCTTGTATTGTAATTCTCATATAACTTTCATGTGACAAGTGGTGGGCCACACCCAATGTACTGGTGATCAGTTTTACAAGCTTCAAATGAAAGATTATATAAATATAAAAAGGCTTCATAAAATTTTAAAGAAATCCAAACGTACCCTGTCACCAATAACAAGAATTAGTTTCATCCTTTGCGATGGCTATGAACAACTAGATATTGCCTTGCAGACGTCTGCCCGGACCATTTTTTTTTTTTTTGCATCTTTTATTTGGCGCTTGTAGGTCTTGTTTCCTGAGCACTTCTAGAGTTGTAGGACTTGGGTGTTTGAGCATTTGCCCGGACCAGTCATGTCTTAGAAGGAGATCGTCTGCAGTTGAGGCGTCTACAGTTGAGTGACTGCCATGTGGGCCCTACCGTGGTGAAGCCCACATGACAGCAACTGCAGGAACCAGTTCCCCATGCCTTTCGCACGGCGCTGGCCTAGAGGGAGTGAGAATGACACGTGCTTCGTTTTCGTTCCGCTCAACCGTCACACTTGGCCTTACGCACGGCGCCGGCGTCCCTCCATCCACCCACCACTTGATCGACAGAATGCCTCCCCGGGGCAGGGGTCTCCGCTTCGCCATCTACCGCTCGCCTCCCTTGGCTAGTAGGTCCATCCGCGCATTCGCTCCCCCCGCCCGTTTGTCAAGATCACGTGCACGGCGCGCTCCGGCGCTTCAAGGGGAACACGCAGGTGTGTTTGTGATTGATGGCTCCCGCGGGGCACTAGCTAGTCTGCACTGGTGGGTTGCGGAGGCTGCTGGTCCGTGAATAGGACGAGGTACGTCCCCTTCGCTTTTGCCATTCTGATTCTGTACTCTCAGAGTCTCAGTGCTGCTCAATGTTCTGCACATTCTCTCACCCGGATACACCCAATGACCCAAGCATGGTATGATGGCCATGCTGCAATATATAGCGATGTGATTGCAAATTGCAGTGCTGGTTAACCTCTCACAGAACACGCTTCCCAATGCAAAAATTTCACCACTTTCACCAAAATTTCACGGATCTAAACGGTGCCTTATATTACGTATTAATGCAGATTACGATAAATTTGGCAGCCAATTTCTTGGAGGCTGAAAGCTATGGCTACAATCTGCTGGGAGTGTAAGCAGGCAAGTGGCTCAGAAAAAAATATATATTAGAAACTAGGTTTGACTATTCATGATTTCTGTCAGCAACTCAGCATCTTGTCATGGAATGTTCATGCCAGTCTGATGGCCATTTAATCTTGTCAGGTTTAATGTTTATCTGCATCTGAAATTGACATGTTGCAAACGGCAACTCGGGTGGAAAAGGTTAGAATCATGACCAACACCTGAAGCGGATCGTATCGGCTTTGTATATACATTATTACGGTTACAGGAAAACTTCCATGCTTAAAAGCTGACAGAAGGGCCAGCACTTTAAGCAGAAACTAAGATGTGGGGTCATCAGTTTTTTCCCTTTTCTCATCTCTCCTTACCAATTGGAATGGGTCTAGCTTTCCAACAGTTCACACATGCAATCCCTATGATCAAATGTGTCACTTTTCATCAACTGTGACTATTGTTGGAACTTGCCCATTGTTAACGAATTCAATCTTGTTCAGCCTAACACAGCAGAGGACCTGCTCAGGGAGCTCCTCTTGCTTCTGGGCCTGCAAGGTAATAAATTAATTACAATCAAGATGGATTGATTCAGTATCACTTCAAAATAAACTGCCATGTTAGTTATTCATACTTATGTGTTATTTATTCATGCCTATGATGTACTTTTTTTGTGGAAATTGCATATGCAAAACAATATTGAACTCTATGATTAACAAGTTAACGGCATTTGATGATCTGAAATTTGGCTCACAACCAAAGAAACACACATGGACATAAGTTGTCTGCAAATAAGTAGAAGAAGCTGAAGAAGATTGATAGATGCATATTTGGTGGAGAGTCTAAAGGGATACTTACCTGAATTGTCAAACCCAAATCGAGAATGCCATTCTTTAGGCGTTCCCTAAATGAGTCCAGTCCCTTCCTAGCGATGTAGCTGAACCGGTGTATATCAAGGTCTACCTCAAAGTAATTCTCTCCCTGGTGACGTAAGAGATGAAACATTAACTGGTGGTCTCAGAATACCACATACCTTTACAATCTGATTACCACCTAACAACATTGAGTGTATTACTTTACAATTCAAACAAGGACATCTCTTTACCTCATAGAAATTATGTTGGGGCCGTGAAAGGACTGGCTTCTCATTGTATGCTTGGACAAGCTTCCTCTCTGTGGAACCCAACTGGAGCTCATCTGGGTTAACCAATCCAGCCATGATTTTCAATCGATCTCTGTACATGATGGTAGATTCTGATGTGAACCCTTTTACCTTCTCAGATTCATTCTCAAAAAATTTCTGTCGATAGAAAGATTCTGTTAGCTTCCAGAAAATACTTCTGTTTGGGAAGTACAGATGGTGAATTGGAAAAGTCTAACCATGATAGAATCCTTGAAATGTTCCGAAACCTCTTTGTCATAGTATTCGGATATCCTGAAGTACAAGACGAGGCTAAAGCCTTCTCCGTCGCTGTCACCGAGGAACATAGAAGCGGGATAAGTAGGCATCTGTAATTGAAACAAAAAAGAAAGCTTGTAATGTTAGAACTTCACATGATGATCAAGCTATACTGACTTCCATGCAATATGCAGGGGAATACCTGGATGTTCACAATCAAGAGTGATGGGAGCTTGGGGTGTGTTCTGATCTGTGGAAGTTCAATGTGCTGAGCAATGTGATGAACCTTCTTGGGGCTGGCAAACAAGTCCACTCCTATTGGATAATAAGCAGCATAATTTGGAGCTGCACATTTCTTCTTATCTCTGAAAGATAAGATTGAAATCAGATGTTCGGTTTGTACAGCTCATTTCATGCTTATAGATAGATAGACTTATTCAACAGCATTATTTCTGAGTTTCTCATCATACTTCAGGAAGGTCTCGCTCCTCAACTTGAAGAGGGATGGATCAATCCGTGACCAACATCCTGTTGTCGGCTTCTCTCCTCCACATGGTATTGTTTGCCCTACCTTTGGATGGACAACATATTTCTTAGATTTGCCTACAGTGAGATTTTGAACATTAGCTAGATTGAGAGGGGTGTCAAACCGAAATAGACACTGGACTTACCCAATTCGCTGCTGTCTTCACAGTCATCGCATGCTGTTGTCTTGTATGAGAGCCGAATGACTGTTGCCTTTTTCTTTGCTGGGCTTCCACCAGTCAACTGCTGCATCTTGTCATTGAAGCTGATAGAGTGCAGCAGCTTCCGTAAGCGGGATGGGGTGGGGATCTCCTTGTTATCATCATCTGTATCATTTTTATCCTTCAAACCCTGGAAGCTGAAGGTGGTTGGTAAGCACTTTGTGGTACATAAGGACATGCTTTGGCTCCTACATCCATGATCATCACCTTTCACTGCAAGAATATCTGATAAAGCTGTAGATGTTGTTGAATATGTGCAATGCTTATTCTTTTGAGGTGCAATTATTCATACCATTATCTCTTTTCAGGTACTGTTCAACAGATAATGTCATGGGCACACCACGGCATATATCTCCAATACGAGAGAGTGTGTCAGCAAAATGGGAAGCACTCTCATATTGGTTTTTTTGGTCCTCATCTTCGTCTGAACTATCTGCAGGAGAATTCAAACCTTCAGCATTGCAGTTACGCCTCCCTGAGACATCAGTTCACACAATGGCCATTCGTAGCGCCTAGTTGTTAAGTTTCTAATGTTCTTACCTCCATTTACACTCTTGAATTCATCATCAGAATCATCTTCAAGAATGCTGACAGAGTCAAACCAGGCATCTTCATTGCTGTAACCTACAACGGTATGAGAAAATCTGGTTGATTCGTTGCTTAGTACTTATCAGCTCAAATGAATTTTTACCTTTACAGTCCCTCTGGCTGTGGTGCCACTGCATCTGCGTAAGGTGGATTGTCTTGGAATGCTCTGATTTGCCACGGTTCGCCGTCTCGACATGGACAATCTCACTCACCGAGAAGCCGGTCATGCGTCCTCTGGGATCGCTCAACTGTTGTGACTGGGGTGCCTCTGGCATGATGGATCGGGAACGGCTGCGGACTCTTCGTCCTCTGGTGTAATACCTCGCTGGCCTCCTATGCTCTAGGGCAGCCTTGGAAGTACAGGAACCCATGGTGATGGATACTTGTGTATGTGTTTTCTGTTTCTCGTACCTTCAGTACTCTTTAAGGTAATTCACCTTCACTGATTGTAAGCAGTGTGAAGGTAGAGATGAAGGTCTAACCTGCAACCAAAAGAAGATTAGTTTGATGTATTTTTAAGCAGGGTTCTAAAGATTCGCATATAGGCGGTGGGGAGTGGAGTGGTTTCTATGCACCAAAGGGGAGAATTACCAGAGTGAATCCAAGAAACACAGATTGTTTCGAAAAAGAGACTTGGAAAGAGAGGGTGAGGTTTGGAGAAACCTGCAGCCGTTCTGCTATATAATGTTGCAGCTTCATGATTGATAGACTAGTTTGTAGAGCGTGTGCTCGGTGGTAGGTTGGCGTTTTGCATTATAGGCATTATTATACACGACGAACTGTATCAACTATTCCTGGACAAATAATTAGGCCAGGTTGAACTTCAGGGAAGGTTCTTGTTCAGTTTGCATAATGAAGAAAGATCTTGCAGTTGAACAGAAATACGTTGAAGCAGATCGCCTTGTACTGTCGGTAGGGGTTTCTGATTTATGCAATGATCATATGGATTGCCGCGTTTGCAGGGGTATCTGCATTTCTTGAAAGATTTTCAAGGTCAAAGGGAAGCAAATATTGGAGAATCATCAGTTGGACAACCAGGCGTGAGCTGGGAGGAATTGATATCTGAACAAACGAATTATATGCTCGGCAAATGAATTAGGGAAGGTAATAATAGAGGAATAAATTCTTGGAACAGTACGTGCATTTAAGAATAATTGTTGTTGTTGGGTTTTCTTTCTTTGTTTATGTGTCATGGAGAGTAAAACATATTTCATAGTCTTCGTTTTTGTTTTTTTATTTCTCAAGTGGTCAACTTTGTTTTGAAAGGAGTTCTTTCAAAACAAAGTTACTGTTATCTTAATAGTTATTCAGTAAAACACCATCTGGATGCAAAACGTTTGAACGTTTTTTTTTAAAAAATATTTGAACGTCCAGCTGGATGCAAAACGAATATGTATTCAGGAAGACTCTTAATAGTTACTGTTATCTTGAATTTTAATAAGAACAGAAATATGATATTAGTCCTCGGTAGAAATGGGTAGAAAACAAAGTTTGTGGTTAGTCCAGTCGTGATTGGAGGTAATAACCTACGAACTTCCTCGCTCTTAACGAACGTAGATCCTCGTTTATTTATGTGCACATGCACGGATAGGATTTTTGTCTCTAATTAATTTGGTCTGGATGGTGGGCCCAAGTTCCAATGCTCACACATGGGCACTCAAATTCCGTACAAGGCTCGGTAGGACGGTCCAGTGGGACGCTACCCACCAGGGTTCAAATCCTGGTGCTCGCATTTTTTTCTGGATTTATTCCGGGATTTTCTAACGTTATGCATTAAGTGGTAAGTGACGTTCCCGTCGACGATGAGGCGCCAGTGGTGACTTCAAGAATCTTCAGATCTGCCGGTGCTTAGTCCTTCGGAGGTGCTCATAGGTGTAGGGTTTGCGGACGTGTGTTCATAGAGATAAGTGTGCGTGCGTTGTGAGCATTTGCGTTGTACTGTGTAATCTCAAAAAAAAAGAGTCAAGTGCATAATGCAATAGCACTTTTTTCCCATCAAATTGAAGTAGTACAGCATCGAGCACCATGTCCCATATTGTTACAATGTACTAATCACCAAATAAGAAGAGAGAGAAAAAACCAGCATTCAGGTAGCGCAATGCCAATTTTCCTAATTCAAACAAAGTAAGCAAGTACGCAACACGCGATTTAGGGTGAAAATGAAAGAATTAGAGACGAACCTAAAATGTCGCGTTCACGCACATCTATCGATCAGCACGTACTAGACGGTGTGCAGGCCCCACGCCTCTCCCTTTCGCACGGTCGACGTCGAGCCGCCGGCCGGTGAGGGGAGGGTAGCCGGGGGGAAGGGGAGCAAAGGAGCCCCTTGTCTTTTGCGTAGCAGAGGCTGGGAAGGCAGCAGCAGCATCCCCGCAGGAAATAACCCATATGCATGCGCCCACCGCTTGTAAATTAGCAACGCCCATATATAGCGTTTTTCCCTCTTTGGTGGCTCGCATCCTGGCGATCTCGCGATACTGCAACGATTGCCTTTTAAGCATGCAGGCCATGGAGCCCCGGTTCCTTGACAGCCAAACTCATCTCCTCTCTCCCCTTCGACCACGGTGATCTTCCTCCTGATCCTGCTGCAAAAGTTGCGACACGCGCTAGGGATTTTTCTGTCTCCGTCGCTCGTAACCGTGATAGTGTTCAGCTGCACTACTTGTACAATGTTTCGACTTTTTTTTACACAATGTTATCCTCTCACAACAAATCAAGCATACAAACCAGTAAATACGTAGAAACCACTTTAACACCTGCCGAACAGCCTAATCTCATTTTCCCTTCATCTGGGCAAGAACGAAAAATAAGAAAGAAAAAAGCAGAGCCCCAAATGCCACTAAAACAGAGGGATTACGTGTACGCCTATCTTCACCAGCGAGTAAAAAGTAAAAAAAAAAGATTTCTGTAACATATTCCCGAGGTAGCTCTCAGCAGCAATCGACATAGCAAAATACCAAGCAACTGTGAAATCGACTTTATGCTCTTTACAATAACACATACTGATTATTCTGGTACTTGCCGGTGAAGTAGTATAATCCTATTAACACAACAATGAGCAGAATCACTACATCTACATGCTCGATGTTTTATCGCTAAAATTGGTTGGCGGTCGAAGTTTAGGCAGTTCGCTTGCTGTTCATTATCTTTACTGCAACAACAGTGGCGAGAGCCGAGGCGCTAATAATCTGGTATTGATGCAAAGGTGTACCCTGGCGCTCCTCGCCACGAGTAGTAAGCAACTCGAGTCTCGTAAAAGCCTGTAGTTATGACAAAACCATGTAAGTGTTCTGCTTTCCACGATCATAGCAAAAGCACATACTTTTCAACTTCTGCAAATGGATATGCACAAAAAAAGTGTAACCAGATTCCTTATCTACAATAGTAAGTGCAGTAACAGTTGACCATAAACCTACTGACTCTCTAGTTTCTGACAAATATCACAGGTATACACTATCAGTATCAGCAACGGTTACAGAACAACAACGCGCAGTTCCTTGTTTAGTATGAATTGTGCAATAAATTTCTCTCGAAAGTATCAAGATAAAACAAAGAAAATAAATACCCTAAGATGTATTTCTAAAGAGTGAATAACAGAATAAACAAAAAGAGAAATATTCAATCATGTTAAGGAAATAAATGCATAAGCCTTCAGTATTTTAAATTAGCATACCAGGAAGGAAGGCAAGGAAACCCAGGAACAAGAGACCATATGCCTGAGAACTATCACCCTCCATGTGACCACTGAATATGAAGTATGACAGGAAGAGAAGTGAAGATCCTAGGAGGAGGAGGAACAATGCCAAGGCAATTGACTTCCAGGGGATCCTCCTGTAGGATTTTGGTGTGTAATTGAACCGAAGATCAACATCTTCTTTAGTAAAATTGTTGTCATCCCCTTCCTCTGCAGGAAGAGGTGAGTAGCGAACATTGCGTCTTGACGCCATACTTCAGTATCTGCACAGGAAAGGTTACCTGCAAAATACGAATTCAAATATGAGAAAACCAAAAATACCACATGATTGAATTATGAAAGAGTTCTTGTGCACCATAGCATACATACAAAGCTGTTAGCAAGAAATTTTCATATCATCCTTCCACATTGGAAACACTTTGGTTTAGACCAAATCATCACATTAATTTTTTTTCCTGCATTGCCTAGTCAGCAGCAGGTATGCTTGTGTTATGACTTCTACTTCTGTACATAATAGCACATGTAAGTGCACTAGTGCTGTAAATATCCTTATCTTTGGCAAGAGATAGTATCCTGCTTGCTGTAGATGTGCAGTGTAAGATACTTGCAGCATATATTGGTTTGTGCTTCACTTGTAACATTTTAAGAAAGCTCAGTTTAAGCCTACTCTGCTTTGAATTGATAAATAGCCCAAACAGTCTATCGCTCAAAGGCAACATAATTGGATCTTATTTCACATACTGCAGTGTCTTATGCCAAATAGATCTCAAACTATCAAACCAAAGATAAAAAGGTGCTCTGCTTGCCATATTTGTCATAGATGAACATTCATAAACAAAAGAGAAACAGAAAGAATAGAATAAAACATGATCAGGCGTCAACAATCAATGCTTGCTGTAATAAAGAAAATCAAATCAAGACAAGCAGAAAAAGAACATGAAATGCATCTTTCAATAGTTGGTCAACAAACAATACGCACCACAAGATACATTGGTCAAAGTTTCAAAAGTGTAACTAGCATTTAGCATCCTATACAAATGTTGGAAACTAGTAAACAGTAGATCACTCCCTACGACTGCCAACATCTTTCCATCCAAGATGGTTAGCGACCTACACCTAGTATCTGTTACTTTTTAGTCCTTCATGTTTGGACCACACTTTATACAGAAATAGGGTGTTGCCTTTTGCAATCCAGGAAGAAGTAATCACTAGGGAAGGAGGCACCATGGCCCCAGCCATTGAGGCTTGGAACCAAGACCACTGCTATAACTTATATGTTCCATCCAGAAACATGACAATATTTAAAAAAATCATGTTAAGTACAGATCTGTATTAGTTAAAATGTTTATCACAAGAAAGCTCAACTTGTGGATGCAATGCAAAGCCTTAAGGAATTACCACATTTTCTGGATGGAAATGCAAGGCAAAAGTCTATTGAGGACTGAGGCTCTGGCAGGAGATGGACAAAAGGATGCTGTTACAGCCAGGGTTATCAATCATGGGACAAGAAAGGAGGAGTTACAACAGGAAAGAAAACATGATCCTAGTTTTTGCTACTAGTTTTAACAGAGCCTAGACCGGATAGAAGGAAAAAATGCCCATCCGGTCGAAGTATATGAGACAAGCTAAAACTCGAAACTTCATTCATCCACAGCTAATAAAAGATGATTTATCAAGGCTGCAAAAAAGTTCAGAATCTCTGCTGAGAAATATATAACGTATACACTAATATGGGAACCCAATCAAAGGATCAGCGTACCAGTACAGAGCACACATATAAGACAAAGGAGAAACATGACTCCATCATAAACAATAATTAGCCCCTGGTATAACAAATCCTAGTGAGTATTACAAGAAAAAAACACTGATTAACAATTACAAACTTAATGTCCTCATCTTAGGCAGTAGAATAGCGGAGCGACTTCATTTAAAGACTAAATGAAACCCTAAACATTTTCCTGTTCTTAAACACAGCTCAATGTACAATAAGTCAAAAACATGCAAATAATTTATATTCCTTGAATGAATACAACATTATATACACAATTAAGCAGTCCACGCTTTATCCCCAAAAAAACTTAGTTGTATAACAAGTGTGGTATAAACCACGAACCAGCATGAGACGCCATCCCACAATTCACTGAATAATATCCATTTTCATTCCTAATATTTAATGTGTTAATCTTCAAAGAAGGGGTGCATCTTTTAAGGGAAGGAAACCTGCTGAGAAACCTGTCGAGAATGCAGTAAGATAGCTACATGAGAAGAAAACGAGTTGGCTGATTTAAATTCCAGTTGTGTTCAAATGTGAAATGCGGAAAAAAACATTTCATAATCCAAAAAATTACTACACGGAGAAGGACATAATTTGGGAGCATAGGGGGTTCAACCTGACCTCACAAGTCCATTAGTATAAGTAATCTTACCACGCAGGAAAAGCATCCACTAAGACGGACTGGGATTACCCAACACCAGATTGGGCTTGCATTGCTCACAAATAATGAAGCTCTCGAAGATCTAGTAATGCAGAACAATCCATCCAAGCAAACTAGGGCTTGCTTCTTTGCCGACAACAAAAATGAAAAACAAATTCAAACCAGAATGGATCTCCATTCCACGCAAGTGCATCTTAGGTATGAGTACGCGTAGCAGGTCTCCGAACAGAAGAAATCCTTGGAGGCGAAACGCTCCTTAGTGAAAAGTAGCCTAGAGTCGCGAGTGCTTGGCAGAGAAGGCCCGATTTTTTTCGAGATAAACAGGCCGGTGACTAGCGGGGATCAGGAGGTGGCTGCTGGTGGGCTCGCCGCCAACAGAGAACAGGGAAGCGGCCTCCAAATGGAGGTTAAAAGGAAAGGCAGTAGCAGGTTCTCTTGATTGGAACCAGCGAAAATTCCAGTCTGAGCGCCGATCGATCCCTACTCAGCAGAGGATCGAAAGATCCCAAAATCAAGAAACACCCACGCCCATCTCTCGACTCCTCCCAAGGTGAGACGGATCTAGCATCGTGCGCCCACAGCGGGCGAAGTTGTCTGGAGAGGAGCACGTACCCGGTGCAGTTACGCTGACCCGGCCGGACGGCGGCGGTGGGGGAGAGATGGAGGCGCCGAGGCTCGCGAGGATCGATCGATCAGTCCGGCGGGTCTCGCTCACTGGGGGCGGCTAAGGCCTTGAAGCAGGCCGTGGGCCGAATGCTTCTCAAACTGGACCCGTTCTATGGACAAATTGTAAGGACCCAACCTATGCTGGTCCGAATACTCTGGGCAGCAGATCAATTTGGACATGTCCTCAATTTTTTTGGCTAAGGGATTGTCGTGAGATGGTGAGAGACGAAATCATGGAGATTTTGGGAGTACAAAATGAATCTTTGAATGAGAAGTATTTAGGTATGCTATCAGACGTGGGTACATCGATGATGAATAGCACTTTTAAGCACCTGAAACACCATATATGGTAGAGGTTTCAAGGTTGGATTGAGCTCTGCCTGTCGGCGGGTGGCAAAGAGGTGCTTATAAAGTCCGTTGCGCAAGCAATTCCGACATACTTAATGTTGTGTGTTTGTGTCATCACATAATTTTTGGTGGGACAGCAAAGAAAGTAAAAGGAAAACATGTTGGGTTGCATGGGAAGACATGGTGAACCCAAAGTTTCTTTTGGAGGTCTAGGCTTCAGGGATATCGAGCTTTTCAATTTAGCCCTCTTGGCCAAACAAGCATGGAGGATCTTGATGGATGGGAGTTCGCTGAGTGCGTGTGTTCTTAAGGCAGTCTACCACCCGACTAGGGAGTTTTTGGATGCGATCCTAGGCTCATCGCTGTCACGCATATGGCGCACGATCATAGACGACCGAGAAGTGTTGGAGCATGGCTTGATTCATCGGATTGGCACCAGAGAAACAACCAATATTTAGCACACTAACTAGCTACCTAGGGAGGGTCTTCTTCATCCAGCGCGGTCTATCAAGGCCGACGCCCCTCAACTGGTAAGCGAGATGATCGACCCCACCACGACAACGTGGGATGCTGACAAGCTACATGAAATTTTCACACCAACAGACATTGAGGTTATTCAGAGTATACCGCTCTCTACTTGGCGACAAGAAGATTTCTGGGCCTGGCATCATGATAGCATGGGATTGTTCACAGTCCGGTCAGCTTATAGGATGCTAGTGATTAACAAAGAGCTTGCAACCGCTTATATGGAGAACAGGGCTGGCAGATCGGATGTAAAATCTGAGGAAAAGGAATAATGGTCAGCGTTATGGAAGATAAATGTATCGTCCAAGGTACGGGTGTTCCTCTGGAGACTTGCTAATAAGCATTCTCTACCGTCAGGTGATGTGCTTCACCGTATAGGAACATGGTGACTCACAAGTCACAACTCTTGTGGAATTTGTGGACAAGAGGATTCGTGGAGGCATTCTTTGTTGGATTGTCATCTTGCGAAATGTGTATGGGCCTTGGAGAAGGAAGAAATAACCGAGCATCTGTGTGCAGTAATGAACCAAGTGCTCGAGCATGGTTGATAGTGGCGAGGGAAACACTATCGGGTGATGATTTTATCAGAGTAGCTATCTCTTTACGGGCTACCTGGTACGCCTATAGTTTATTACAAGGTTCGTGGCGGACCTTGAGATAGACTTGCGCCGACCAAGCAGTATGTTGTGCAGCGGGGGCAGCAGCCTGCAGAGCGATGGATCCCTCCTCCGGCAGGAATGATGAAAACGTGGACACAACAATTTCCAAGAACTCCGATCGAGCCACGACAGCGGCAATTGTTAGAGACAGAGCTGGTACTTTCCAAGGAGCTTTGATTTTGGTTGTTGATGGACCTCTGAACCCTAAAACAATGGAAGTTGTGGCATGCCATGAAGGCTTGGCGCTAGCCTTGGATCTGGCGTTGAGAAGGTTCAGGTTGTCATCTGACTGCCTAATCGTGGTGAAAGAGATCCATGGTGAGGGGCTAAGACAATATGTCTAGATCGTCAAGGAGATTAAGGCTAGGTTGACTGCTTTTGAGTACTCTGATATCGTACACGAGAACAGGTCATCTAATACCGATGCTCATGCCATAGCTAGGGGCTAAGTGAATTGAGAATTAGGAAGACACGTATGGTTTGTAGAACCCCCTCTGTATTTCTATACCCCAAGCCAATGAATAAATCATGGTGGCTACCTAAAAAAAAGAATACAGTTTCCCAATTCTATTGTTTCTTGCATTGAAAACATGATAGTTCACAGTATTAATCGGTGAAAGTTTAAGACTACTTGAGTGGTATGGTTGGACCCCAGTCCCCAGGAGTCCAAATCCGTTTATTTGAAAAATAAAAAAGATGAAGTAAAATACGCGGGTGGTCTCTAAACTTGTCACGGGATGTCACCTGGGTCCCTAAATTCTCAAAATGCGTTTTCAGGTCTATGAATTCGTGTGAGGTGCCATCCGAATCCCTAAACTCTCAAAACACATTTTCAGGTTCCCGACTTATCTAAATGTGACGAGTCCTTAAACTCTCAAAGTTCATTTTAAAAGCTGGCAATCAAACACCAAGAAATACATGCACAGTCATTAACATAAGATGGTTGTGAAGGCAACAAATGAGAAGAAACACTGTCATCAACAACATGTGACAACTTTTAAAATTTGAAAATGTATTTTAAGAGTTTAGGGATTTGGATGAAACTTGAGGACTAGTTTGGGATTTTAAATATGCACTTTGAGAGTTTATGGTCCCACACGTGACACTTTGAAGCAAGTTTGAGGACCTGGAAATGCATTTTGAGAGTTTAGAGACCAAGATGACACCACAAGATAAGTCCAGAAACCGTCGGTGTATTTTACTCAAAAAAGATGAAAATAAAATGGCTGATGTGTAGGCAGGCAAGACATAAGAGTGAATTATTAGTGTGCACGGCGAGGAAACCCAACCACAATCCTCCACACACTCATTCTTGTGCAAGAGCACATACATTTTTAGCACTACAACACTGACACGGGAGAAAATGTAGCTCGTTACCATTCCTACACTGCTACGTGCCACAACCAGCAGGCGCATTCTGCATGCATGTCGATCTCTCCCCATAGCCGATCTAGCCGTAGATCGTATCTCCACTTGACTCGACAGTAGCTAAAGACATGCCGTTTCGCTCCATGTATACTCCAACAACAAGATCACACTTTAGAAGCTACAAGGTACTATCACAGTATATAAACACATGCCAACCTGCATGCCCAAGGCACGAAGAAGCCCGAACGAAACACACCGCACGATCAGGAAGCGAGATCGGCGAGCATGGCGTCGTCGTCGGTCTTCGCGCTGATCCTCTTCACATGCTGCCTCGCATTGCTCGCCACCTCATCGGCGGCGGCAAGCGGCGGCGTGGAAGCCGACGTCGACGCCGGCGGTGACAAGCTGATGATGGGCCGGTTCCTGCGGTGGCAGGCCGCGTACAACCGCTCCTACCCGACGGCGGAGGAGCGGCTGCGGCGGTTCGAGGTGTACCGCCGGAACATGGAGCACATCGAGGCCACCAACCGGGCGGGCAACCTGACGTACACGCTCGGCGAGAACCAGTTCGCCGACCTCACGGAGGAGGAGTTCCTGGACCTGTACACCATGAAGGGCATGCCGTCCGGACGCGGCGGCGTCCGCCGCGACGCCGGCAGGAAGCAGGCCAACATCTCCGCCGCCGTCGACGGCCCGACCAGCGTCGACTGGAGGTCCAAGGGCGCTGTGACGCCCATCAAGAACCAGGGCCCCTCGTGCGGTACGTACCATATATAAAAATCCATGTTGTTGATTCATCCCCATCCAATTCATTTCTATTTACATATATGTATATATACAAATATGCGCATGCAGCTAGCTGCTGGGCGTTCGTGACGGCGGCGACGATCGAGAGCATCACCAAGATCAAGACGGGGAAGCTGTTGTCGCTGTCGGAGCAGGAGCTGATCGACTGCGACCCCTACGACGGCGGCTGCAACCTGGGCTACTTCGTGAACACCGGTGGGTGATCGAGAACGGCGGGCTGACCACGGAGGCCAACTACCCGTACCAGGCGCGGCGGAACTACTGCAGCCGCAACAGGGCGGCCCAGAGGGCCGCCCGGATCTCCGACTACGTGCAGGTGGCCGCCGGCGAGCCGCAGCTGCAGCAGGCGGTGGCGCAGCAGCCCGTGGCGGCGGCCATCGAGATGGGCGGCAGCCTTCAGTTCTACAACGGCGGCGTCTTCTCCGGGCAGTGCGGCACGCGGATGAACCACGCCATCACCGTCGTCGGCTACGGCGCCGACGCCAACACGGGGCTCAAGTACTGGCTCGTCAAGAACTCGTGGGGGACCAACTGGGGAGAGCGCGGGTACCTGCGGATGCGCCGCGACGCCACCCGCACGGGGCTCTGCGGCATCGCCCTCGACCTCGCCTACCCGGTCGTCTGATCTTATTGATTAATTAATCGGACGGAGACGAGACGTACTATACGTGCCGCCAATAGTATCCGTCTACGTATAACGTATTGTATATATCTGCTGCTGCCTAGTACGTGCGGTATACGCTGCGATGAAGTACACAAGAAAGAAAATCACGCATATAGTAGTATATACATACTTGTGTTGTGTGTACTTGATATATATATAGTATATACTAGTACCGTGTAAATGTAACCGCGATGACGTAAAAGCCTGCTTGGGCCGGTCAAAGCCGAATTACCATGATTAATGTAAATGATGGGCCTTCCCACAAAAAGAAATTTGTTGGCTTTTCTTGTCGGGCCCTAGCCTTTTCAGGCCCAGCGTTTGGAATTCCCAAACTCAGTCTTGGAGAATCAAGACTCTTTTCTTTTTATATATTTTTTCGGTGATTTTTCAAAAATATATGCCCGATCTCAAGATTGTAAAAAATAGCCTCCAACCGCCGTTGTAAATAGTGGTAGGGACCTACCGCCACCTGAAACAGCGGTTGGGAGCCCTACCGCCGTTTACCACGGCGGCTGCTACAATAACCCGCGCGCGGGTACTGTAGCGGTTCCAGTCGCCGTTCCCGGTGGCGGCAGAGACAACATCTTTTTCAAAAAATCATAACTTTTTGGTATGAACTCGGATGGAGATGAAATTTATACGCAAATTGTAGCTTTCGACGAGATCTACAACTTTGTAGTTCAAACTTTTTTCATTTGAAGTCATCTTCAGACTCAAAAAATCGATATACGGTCCAGATCTTAGTTTACGGTATCCAGATCTGGATAGTATATCGATTTTTGGAGCTCGAAGATGACTTTAAATAAAAAAGTTTGAACTACAAAGTTGTAAATCTCGTCGAAAGCTACAATTTTCATATAAACTTCATCTCCATCTGAGTTCGTGGTAAACGGTCGTAGGACTCCCAACCGCCGATTCAGGTGGCAGTAGGTTAAATGGCGGTTGGAGGCTATTTTTGCCAATTTTGAGATCCGTCATATATTTTTGAAAAATCACGAAAAAAAATATATTTTAAAAAAAAATCGAGAATCAATTCAAGGGGGGTTTTCCCCCTATTCAGCATCACTCTGTCCATCCGTCAACGGCGCCATGGATAAATTCGAGCACAGATTTGTCGTCACGCTGGACTACTGTCACCATGTCCACGCCAATTTGCGAACCCATTTTCTCCTTTTTCCGTTACTGATTGAGAAATGCGAATAATTACATCAAGTACGAGCAACCATTCTTCTCTCCCTTTATTTATATTGCAATACAATGACTCCTTTTCAATGCCACATTTTCTTTGTTCAAGTCAAACTTAAACTTGATCAAAGTTGAATACATATTTAACTTAGGACACATGTAAAGAGATGGAGGGAGACATGGAGTGGTATATAGTACTCCTAGCTAGAATTCTTCATTTGGTCAGCTGGTAGAGCCACATCGCAGCCGCAGATTGATCGGGTACCCTTTGAGAGTCCGAGTAGGAAAGGAGACAATCTTATCTTCCTCAGCTTCATCCCAGCTGCAAATCGATTGGTCATCAGGAAAAAAATGTGGTCACGTTGTCTGCAGCTAAAAAATTAACTCAAGCGTGTTTAGTTCGGAGAAATTTATGGACCCTAAAGGAGGACTAAACATAAACTAATTACACTGATAGACAGAAAATCACGAGACGAATCCATTATGCATAATTAATCCGTCATTAGATATTGTTTACTGTAGCATGATATTGTCTAATCATGTCATAATTAGGCTCATTATATTCATCTCGAGTGTTGAGGTAGGGTTATGAAATGGATTTTGTCATTAATCCGCATTTAATGCTTCTAATTAATTTAGTTTTGATGTGACGAGTGAATGGAGAATTTTATAAAACTAAACAGCCTCAGCTGCCTGTCGACTAAGACAAAACATCGTAGAAACATTTTGGAACGACATATATACAAAACTAACCTGAAACGTGTCACAAGATGATGGAGGAAAACCGAGACAACAACTCGCGCGAGTTCGTTGCCTGGGCACTGACGAGGGCCACCGCCAAAGGGACTAAACAAGTTGGATGCTGGCACATCCTGAACTTTGTTGTTCTTGCTCTGAAGAACACAATGAATCAATACATACTATTGTTAATAAACACTTCTGTTATCTGTGCATACATACATGCATGCATTTTTCATTCAAATAATAATGCTAATGGGTAATATAACATATTTTGTGTAGTAGGAATCTAAAGGCCGTAGGACGACTAGCTACCTGCCATCTCCAAGGGTGAAAGGTTCGAGCATTCTCATAGTGTTCATTGTTGAGGTGCACAGCTCCGGATGAGACCATGATTCTGCATCCTTTTGGAATGATATAACCTGATTGAAAAGCAAAAATCATGATAGAATGAATAATCGATCTTCAAAATTGAGAAGTACTCAAAAGCATGAGGGATTTTTTTTTAGATAAAGGATAACAAAATCCGGCCTCTACACCAGAGATGTACACAGCCAAATATTACAACGCGTTCTTGGAAAATTGTACCCGAAACAAAGTCTTTAAAAGATCGAAAGACTAAAGCAAACGGGAAATGTGCTTCCACCCCCTATTTGATATCTCTAAAGCAATAATCTCTAATTTCTTGCTCATCAGAGTGAGGATTTCCTTGGCTTGCTCTTCACGCTGCAACAGGGCCCAAGATCGTAGCCAGTAGGCGCCCCTAAAAATAACCTGCATAATAGAGTTAGTTTTCATTTTCTTAAAAATCACATCATTCCGGCAACGCCAGATAGCCCAGCACAACGCAGCTGTTCCAACCCAGATTAACCCTTTAATCCTTTTATGTTGGTTGTTCAACCATGAACCAAACATATGGCTAATAGATCTAGGTTGTTCCAGGTTAGTAGCAAAAAAGATGATTCTCCATATTGTTTTAGCAAAGGGGCAGTCAAGGAATAAGTGTTGGATATTCTCATTCCTATTGCAAGCAACACATTGCAGACTCCCTTTCCAATTTTTCCTAGCCAAATTATCTTTGGTTAGAACAACCCCCTTTGTAGGAACCAAAGAAAGATTTTAATTTTCAGAGGAATTCTCATCTTCCAGATCCTCCCATGACGAAAAGGTGGATGTGTATCAATGAGATGACGATACAGGGACCGTACCGTATATACCCCGGATTTGGTTAGGCTCCAATTAAAATGATCCGAACCTTCCACCAGTTGTACATGAGAGATCCTTGCTACTAAGCTAAGCCATTCTCTAAGTTTGTTGTCCACTAAAGCCCTTCTGAAAGAGATATTGAGAGGGTTTGTGGACAAAACTTTGGATACAGTTGCGTGGGGATCCCTTACTATGTTATATAAATTTGGATATTTAACTCGTAACGGCACATCACCCACCCAAGTATCCTCCCAGAACCTTGTATTGGTCCCATCTTTGACTTCGAATGTACCTTTAGATAGCACCTCATCCTTAATATGCATGAGGCCCCTCCAAAAATGTGAGTCATTAGGTTTGACAGTCACCTGAGACAAGGATTTTGATCTTAGGTATTTATTTCGAAGCAACGACTGCCATATCCCATCCGTGTTTAGTAAATTTACTAACCACTTGGCGAGAAGGCATTTATTCTGTAGCTGCAAATCAAGGATACCTAGACCCCCTTCGTCCTTTGGGCGACAAAGAATGTCCCATTTGGATAATCTGTACCTATGCTTCTCTGAGGATCCTTGCCAGAAAAACCTTGACCTAAAATGATCTAGGTTTTTGAGAACCCCTTTGGGTAGCTCAAAAAAGGACATCATGAACATAGGTAAGCTGCTTAAGACAGAATTGAGGAGGACAAGTTTTCCCCCGTAAGATAGATACTTTGCCTTCCAGCAGGATAATTTCTGCTCGAAGCGCTGTTCAACATGTCTCCACTCAGAATTCAACAGCTGTCTATGGTGCATTGGAATCCCTAAATATCTGAAAGGGTATTCTCCTGCATTACAGCCAAAGAGAGAAGTATAGAATTCCTCCATATCTTTAGCTGTGCCATAGCAAAAGAGTTCGCTCTTATGGAAGTTTATCTTTAGCCCAGATAGCTGCTCAAAAGCACATAGCAAAAGTTTTAGATTCTTTGCTTGCTCAGGGTCATGGTCTAAAAAGATAATGGTGTCATCTGCATATTGTAAAATCGACAGACCATCATCAACGAGGTGCGGGAGGACTCCTCTTATTTGGCCATCGGCTTTTGCTCTATTAATAATAAGAGCTAACATATCTGCAACGATGTTGAATAAGATTGGTGACATCGGATCACCCTGTCTAAGTCCTCGCTTGGTTTGGAAGTAAGGACCTACTTCATCATTTATTTTAATCCCAACACTTCCACCAGTAACCATACTCTCGACCCAACGACACCACTTAGGAGAGAAACCTTTCATGCGTAAGGTTTGCTGCAGGAAGGACCACTTAACTTTGTCATAAGCTTTTTCAAAATCAATTTTGAAAATGATCACATCCCTTTTTTTCGTATGGAGCTCATGGATAGTTTCGTGTAGTATAACTACTCCCTCCATGATATTCCGGCCAGGCAAAAAGGCAGTCTGCGTCGGACTCACCACCTTTTTGGCTACAATGTTAAGCCTGTTCGTCCCCACCTTAGTGAAGATTTTGAAGCTTACATTAAGGACACAAATTGGTCTATATTGCTGAATTTTTGTTGCATCTTGAACCTTAGGAATTAAGGTAATAACTCCAAAATTCAGGCTATACAGATCTAGCGCCTCCCTATGGAGATCAGAAAAGAGGCGTAGAAGATCATCTTTAATAATCCCCCAAAAGACTTGGTAGAATTCAGCTGGGAAACCATCCGGTCCTGGAGCTTTATTATGCTCCAATTGGAAGACTGCAGCTCTCACCTCAGATTCGGTGAAAGGGCTTATAAGGATATCATTTTCCTCCTGTGTTACTTGTGGAATATCCAGGATTTGATCTTCCATTAGTGAGGTACCAGAGGCCTCAGGCGTCCCAAAAAGAATTTTGTAATAATTAGTAATGTGGTTTTTCAGGCAATCATCACCAACAAAAACGCCTTGATCATTCTCAAGTTTAAAGATATGTTGTTTACGATGTTTGCCATTAGCAACTAGGTGAAAGAACCTAGTGTTAGCATCACCTTCCAATAAGGTTTTAACTTTAGCTCTCTCACACCATTTTAATTCCTCCTCTCTAAGCAGAGAAACTAGTCGTTCCTTTAGATAATGTTTAAGGTTGATCTCTTGATCCGATAAATTGCCGTTTTCAGCCTTCTTATCCAGATTATCTAGAAGGGATAAAAGCAACTTTTTCTCCTTTCTGTAAGATCCTGCTGTGTGTTTCGCCCATCCCCTTAAGTGCTGTCGGAGTCTACGGATTTTAGCTTGCCAGCGTTCAAGGGGATTGGAGCCCGCTGTTTCAGATTGCCAAATGTTTGCAACCATATCATAAAAACCATCCCGAAGGAGCCAACCCCTCTCAAATTTGAAAGGTCGATCACCGGTTTGGTGGGTGGAAGCTCCCGTGTTAACAACTAGAGGAGTATGGTCAGAGATATTCCTATCCCTTGGTTCGACCGAAGTCATAGGGAATTGAATTTCCCAATCCGTACTGACTAGAACTCTATCTAGCTTCTCAAAGGTGGGGTCATCTCCCGGCCCTGCCCAAGTATATTGAAGGCCTGTCATAACAATCTCTCTAAGATCAAGCGATTCAATGACAGCATTAAAAAGATTTGTCCATTTGGGCTCGAAAACCCCTGAACTTTTATCCTCCGGTCTTCTCATAATATTAAAACCCCCCTATAATGTAGGGAAGAGATTCCTTAGAGCAGGTGTTAGCCAGCTCTGAGAGGAAAGCATTTTTGTTTTGTTGTTGTGCTGGTCCGTAGACAGAATAAAGCACAAATTTGAAGCCATTTGTTTTATATCTTAGGATAAATTTCACATAAAAATCTCCCTCATCAATGGCTCCAATGTCAAAAATGTTGAGGTCAACCCCCAAAAGGAGGCCGCCAGACCTACCATGTGGCGCCATAGTATGCCACAAGAAATCATGTCCTGCACAAAGATTTTTGAGAACATGATCTGCAAAAGAATCCCTACCAGTTTCGGAGATAGCTATAAAATTTATTTGCTCCTCCTTCACTAGTTCTGCCAAGAACCTATGTTTAGCCAAGTCTCCCAGACCTCTGCTATTCCAGAAGACCCCTTTCATTTTAGAATTATTTTTGAAGGGGTTTTTGGTTTTGTGGGGAGTTTGCCTTTTTTTCAGATTTTTGGCATTATTAGATTTTTTCTTGCGGCGGATAGAAGAGAGATCTATAATTTGATCATTCTCCGTATCTAGCACGTTCTCATTTAGATCTCCACAGACGTGGCTGAGAACGGCTTCAAGTCTTTCCTCCCGCTCATCATCAGTAACCACCGATCTGGCTTTAGAATTTAACTTTTTTTGTTTTGCACTAAGCACCAGTCTATCAACCTCTAAGTTCTTAATAACCGTTACATCTGAGGTCCTTAGGTTGATGCCTATCCTACCAAGGTTTGACATAATTTGAGAATCTGAAAAGCTAGAAAAAGAAATACCTTTGGATTCGAGATTCTTTTTCGCCGCCATTAGCTCCACCTTGTGTAGAGTGTGCATGTCCGCTCCCGCAGCTGCTCTTTTGCTTATGCGTAGGTTCTTGGTAGATACAACCTTCGCCTTAGCAAACGAAGTTAGCAGAAAAGCATGAGGGATATATAGTTTGTGCCAAAAGTACCTTTGAAATGAATATCAATGTTCGCTCTCCTCAATACCATGCTGGCAATGTTACCCACACGAAGCGTCTCATTTATCACCTGCAGACATATATGGTATCCCTCATTTTACATTAGTCTATAATCCAGTGCAGTGAAAGAATTCTAACTATTAGGTCATATTGTATTCTTATTTCAAGGGTGTATTATTGCAGCTAGAAGGCAGTCTTATGAAAGTAGGGACTGATCTAGAATCATACGCATTGCGTAAATGCCATAGACTGGTAATCGCTCCATTCCAGGGGTTGGTTTTCGCCTTTGCTTTTTCTGATGCTGTCGTGCTCCTCCTGTAAATTTAGCAAATATTATGATGAACTGAACATATACTTTAAAAGAGGTCTTGTAAATTTAACAACATAAATATGTAGGGCTGTCCCTGCCCAGCATCTCCAACAATTTGTTAGTTGGCATCTTTGATTTTTGGTAAAAATGTTGAAAACACCTCTCCAGCAGTTTAGCAAAAGACTTGACAATTTTTGATAACTTGGGAAAAATTTGCCTCCAGTGCGCAAAGATACGTGCGCGTACTCGGCTTGACATCGGTGTTTCTCATCCAAGTGGGAGGGTGGAAAAAGAAATAAAGAATAGAGAAGTGTTCCTGATGCAAATATATAAGAGAGAAAAAATAGCTTGGCAAGTTAAAAATAGTAAACTCTTGGAGATGCATTCTTTTTTTAGCTTGACAAATCTTTTAGGAGTTGGCAAATTACAAGATTTGTCAAGATAAAAACAGTAAACTTTTGGAGATACTCACTGTCATGCTTTTTTAATTCCGGACATGGAACTCAATGAAATAATTTAACGTATCAACTATATAGCATATCATGTAATATTATGTCATCACAAAATGTAACAATAGTATAATGTCATGTACTATAGTATAATGTAACAATCACTTATCCAAGAATAAATTAGACTATTTTGTCATCACAAAACTTTAGGTGCAACACAGCTATCACTTTTCCTAAAAACTCAAATTTCACTAGTGTCACTTTGGAAACCATTGCGAACCCCAAAAGGATTATCAATATAGACTAACTTTTGAGGTGACATTATATGGCATAATTACTGAAAAGTAATGTTGATGGATAATATATTTTTTTGACCAAGTTGCAGGTGCATTCGTTGACTACAATCAGATAATAAAGAAATTGTCCGCAACACATAATTCAATACGGCTGCAGTTCATACAAAAGCAAGGAAATTGGACGTTGACCAGCTAGCAGCAGCAGGTGAAAGGGCATTGAGTCTAGTAGTTGGAGCACCTAATTAACATGATGCTCGGGTTCTAATTCCCATGAGAGCTAATTAAACGGGTTTGAAATAAAAATTACTCCCTCCGTCCCGCAAAGAGTGTCCACTTTGACTTTTCTCAGTCAAACTGTTTAAAGTTTAACTAAATTTATAATGAAGAGTATCGATATTTATAACACTAGATAGATATGTAATGAAAATATATTTCATAATGAATCTAATGGAACTTGTTAGGCATCGAAAATGTTTATATATTTTTATATAAACTTAGTCAAACATAAGATGATTTGGCTTAGGACAAACCAAAGGGACACTCTTTGCGGGACGGAGAGAGTATATAGGTAGGAGCTTTCATTGCTGACTTCAGTAAAAAACAGATAGTAGCTGCAGATTTCTCCTAATATAAGAGCATGTTAATAGTATGAAGGAATACTATGTGGACATAACGTGCTCAATGTCCGCACTCGTACAAGAGAATCTACCATGGATTTTTGAAGAGATAAAGCTTATTCTCGAACAAGATTTTTTGTGATTCATACCCGGAGCTGTGCCAGCGCGGTTGGTGTCTCAGCGAGGAACTTGGCAGCAAGTGCCATCGTAAGCGACGTCGTGTCGTACCCAGCAGCCAGCAGATTCAGGCTGAAGTCCACCATTTGCTCCATGGAGAAACTTCCCCCATCTGCTTCGAGAAGCAGGTCCATCATGTCCTTCTTCCCTAATTTTTTGTCCTTCTCGTCCATTCTCTTCCTAATCACCTCCTCCAGCGCCAAAACAACCTTCTTCCTCGCCTAAAACAGATAAGATAAAACACCTTTATTTTAACGAAGAAAATAATAATGATCCATATGCATAGAATTAATTGGTGCCAAGAACAATATTAGCAGAACGTAACCTTGAGGGCCTTGCCATAGTCCGTGAAAGGGAGAACGGAGGCCAACGGGAAGGGCAAGGATACCAAGCCGTCGTTTATCCTGTCGAACTCACACTCAATGCTCTCTGACCATGGCCCGGGCTCGATGCTGAGCAGGTGCTTGATGTTGAGGTTCATGGCGATCTTCCTCGCCTCGTCTACGAGGCGCATGGTCTCACCTAGCTCCCACTGGCCCATGGTGGCCATGACAAGGCGGTCGACGTGCGCGACGAGCGGCGGCAGCGCGGAGTAGCCGAGTAGGCTGAGGGCGAGGGCGTGGAGGCCCTTGTGGGCGGGGCCATGGGTGACGAGCACGGAGTTGGCGCCGAGGAGCGTGTTGATGGTGGAGGGGTAGCCGGTTTCGACGATGCGGCCGTCGCCGTTGAGGACGAGCCGGTTGAAGGACGGGTCGGCGGAGAACACGGAGCGCTCGCCAAATAGGTGGGTAGTGAACATGGCGCCGTGCCGCGCCACCATGCCGTTAATGAAGAGCTCCGGGTTTGGAACCATGGCCGTGGTGATCAGCCGCAATATGTCCCCAAGAAGGGGCAGGCCTGTGCTGCCCGGCGGCACCCGTGGCTTCTCCTTGTTCAGGCTAGTGATGAGGGTACCGGCGGCGGCGCCTGACAGGAGGTTTTTCAGCGCCACAACGAGAAGGATTGCGGGCACAGCAACGAAGAGCAGCGTGCTCGTGTCCATGGCTTTGTTGGCTGTGGAAAACTGGAAATGAGTGCAGCTCGACCGTGTAGTTGTCGGAACTTGGAACTGGCTAGATGTATACGAGTATATATGGAGTGAGGGAGAGAGAGACCGCACACAGCCAGATGTTTACAACATCCTCATCTTAGAAGCTGAACACAAAATGGAGAAAGCGAGTCCACAAAGAGCATGGAAAATTCAAAAGCATAATCTTTGAGGCTTGTTACGGTGCTTGGGGGGAACCGGGAGGAACCAGAGGTTCCTCTATTGTTTTGACGGAACCTGTGAAGGGGTAGTTTTGGAATACAGTATTCTTCATGTATCTCGGCTCCGAGCACAGCAAAATAGATCGGGAAACGTGTGGTTCCTCTCACAGTAATTTTCTCAGGGAGTCGCCGGCGGCCATCGGCAACCTGCAAGGCTGGAACGACGCCCATCAGCCACCCGCAACAACAAGCTGTCACCCGGCGGCGGACAGCTGCACGTCGATGCCGCGCAGCCCCTTCTGAAAACGGTGCCACTTTCTTGTCTTGTTGAAATTATACATTGAAAAAACCAGTCTTCTGAACAAGTTTGCGATTCAATCCGAGTTCAACAAGTTCAGAATTGCAGCATATCCCCATTCTAATTTCAGCGTGTGTAGTTTTGACTCTTGAATGGTGGGTGCATGTTTTTTTTTACTATCTTCACAACTGAACCTACTATTTAAGATTGCGGTGAATGCTTTAACTGCTAACTCCACACGGCAGTGCCGGCAGCGAGGACGATGGGCTAGCAGGAACCGCCATTGCAGGGCAAGTCTCGCCCGTGCCGATAGCTGAGAGCGATGCGGCGGCGTTGGCTACGGAGGCAATGCGCGAGGGCGATGCGGCGCCGGCTGCCAGGGAGATGCGGCGGTGACTCCTCCGTCCTCCTCGTGCCGTGGTGATCTCCACCGTCGTCCAAAGGCTTCGATGGGAGATGCGGCGGAGACTTGCCGATTGAATGTGGGCTGACACCCTAAGTTACCAATATGCCCTTTGTTTTATTTTTAAAATAATTGGTGACCCACAAAATATAGGTACTGGTCCACATTTTAGGTTCCTTGTAATAGGTTCCTCCCATCTTTTCACCATTGGATCTAAACTCATGGACGGTTTATAAAACTTTCAAGCACTGTAAAAATTCTCATAATCTATTATTGGCTTATTGCTTCTCCACCCATTCTTGATGAAATATGGATATATATGCACCAAAAAATGTGGATCTCACCGTTGTCTCCCATCTTTAATCTATAGCTTATTTAACATTATCTCGTGGAACCATACACACAAATGAATATTAAATTCCTTTATCACATTAAAATTTGAACATGAACCAATGTATGATATCATATAGTTGACCAACTAGTGGCGCAAGTTTGCGCATCACTCAACCACGCTCATCACGCAGCAATAGTCTATCTTTACATGCATTATTATACCTCTTTTTTTTGCGAGTACACGCAATACGGCAATAATAGCTTGTAGAGTTGAAGAACCAATTACGTAAGTTGGCAGTTGGCACATTATGACGTCTAGGTCCGTCTTTTTTGTTTTTTTTCTTTTTGCGAAAGATTTTCACAAATACATCCTGAGAGAAAGAATTCCAAAAATGGACCTCGAGACCGGCGCCGTGGTGCACAGCGCCGAGGTAACATGTCTCGGCGCTGTGACCTGGGGCGTCGAGGTGGGAGGCTGCGCGTTCCACGTGGTTTGACATGGTGGTTGACGTGGCGCCAGGGTCGGCGCCCTGATCTACGGCGCTGAGGTCGGCGCCCTGATCTGCGGCGCCTGCCCTGTTATCAAAGGTCGCCTGACTTCCTGGCCGAGCGTTATTTCTTTCTTCCTCTCTCTCGTTCCTTCGTCGCTCGAAGCCGCGAAACCTCTTCGAATCCGAGGTTTTGACCATTGAAACTTGGAATTGATCCATACATCTTCAAGAGCAAGGTATTCACCTTTCCCTCATCGTTTTTGACGCATTCATTGGGTATGTATGAGGTGTATTTGAATTCTTAGGTAGGTCATCAGTTAGGGTTTGAATCAATGTTTAATATTTGTATGTGTGTTTTTCAACTAGGATGTCGAGGAAGAAATCCAATAAATCTAGGTAATTATTGTGCATCTTTTGATTTCGGTCAAGATATGTATTAGAATTAATTTAGTTAACATTATGTATTGTTTGTTAGGGGAAATCAGTTCCAACAATCGCCTCGCAACGCCTACCAACCTTGGCCTCTACCTACTGGTGTTCCGGTGCCGATGTGCTTGTGCGGTGATCCTTGTAAGGTGGACATATCCGAGGAAGAGGAAACTTGGCGGCAGAGGTACTGGATGTGTGCGAATTATGCGTTTGATCCTCCACCTGAGATGAGGCGCAGGGGCTTGATGGTGAGAAAATTTTACTGTTGTGTAATTTGTGTCAAATTATGTATGATGTATTTGTGAATTCATTATTTTTAATATTTTGCAGACCCCTCCACCTCTTTGTGAGTTTGAGCAATGGATCGACACAAAGATCAGTGATTTGAATAAGGGCGTGTTGTAGAGTATTAAAGAATTTGATGCTGAGCTGAAGGAGAGGATGGAGAAGAGGTGCCAAGCAGAGGTAGAACAGAAGGCGGAAGAAGAGGAAAGGGAGAAGAGACGTCAAGCTAAGGCAATGGAGGAGAGGGAGAAGAAGCTTGAGCATGCTCGTCGCGCTAGAGCATCCATGGAGGAAAATCCTGATGCTTTGAGGAAGGGAAAGTGGCTGCGCTGCACACAGTAGCAGTTTCGATTTGCTAAGTGTATGAACTTTAGTTATGTGTGGATTGTATTTTAATTTCTCTCATGCATTAGACATTTGCCTCGCTAGTCTTGAACTTGAGTTATGTGTGGATTGTATTTTAATTTCTCTTATGCATTGGACATTTGGGGCAAATGGTACTCCACAACATAGAAACAGATCGGAGGGCAAATCATCTTGTATAGGTCATCATCCATCATACACACATGGCTCAATGTGAATGACGTGCCTTGCTCACCCTCGTACGGCTCCCAATTAACCTACAAAAGGGGGGGGAGTCAGTAAAAATGGTAACAACTTTCACATAATGGACATCAAATTAAAGCACCTACACTGCTGGCAGTGAGGGAATCCATCTCATTCGAGTACTCAATGTACGCTCGAGGCCTTCTTTCATGAGGAACGCTGACCTGGTCCCAGAAGTAAGCAACAGTCAGCATACGTCGAGGGTCGACATTAGGGAACCAGGGTCGACGAGGCAAAACCTATGGACGACCAATCGGTATGCGATACCACATCCACAGCTGAAGTAGGTATGTTCAACCACTGAGTGAGCCTGTGGTTGAATTGCACCTGCACACCTCGCACAACTGCCGGTACAGGAAAGACAACACTGCAGAGCCCCAACTATATTGTCCAGCTTGATTCCAGTCGGTGAGGCAGTGGATGTACATCCATGAAGCTGCATCACCCGTCGCGTCAGGAAAAAGGACACAACCAAAGAGGTGAAGAATCCATGCCCTGCAATAGTACCCAACCGTCTCCATGTCTGCATCTGGAGGGCAGTGTCCGAAAGCTTCACGTAGCCAACTGATTTGAATGCTAGAAGTACGAGATCGTTCCTCAGCAGGAGGAAGATCGTGTCTAAGGAAGGCATGTACTCGGTCTCTCCAACCATCAGACCTGCAAGGCCCAATCACCGCTCGTCCGATAATCACCAAGCCAAGTATCTTCTGACAATCTTGAAGTGTAATTGTCATCTCCCCAAATGGTAGATGAAATGAGCGAGTCTCAGGCCGCCACCTGCATGTTTTGGAAAGTAAAGTTAGTCACAATGTTATGCAATAGCAAAAAAAGTGAAACAAGTGATAGAAATATACCTATCAACCGGTGCTTAGAGCCGGCAGGTTTAACTTAGGCAATCCACATCGAACCTGATAAGAGATGACATCCACACCTGCTTGCTGAAGGAGGGGAGTGTAATGCTCGTCGTACTGCATGTCCAAGAACCCATTGTGGGTTCTAGGACGTAGGATGGGAGGGACCTGTGTAACAATCATGTGAAAACAAACAGTGATAAGTACATGATACAACATCATGTGAAAAAACTCATTATTAAAAAAATGTGATCCGTACCTGCCCCTCCGCCACTAGACGTCCTCGGTGCTTTTGGTCGTAGACCGCGTCTAGCAGATGGTACTGCGCCATCCTAAAAAAAAGAAATAGAAAGGAACATCAGTGAAAATCAAGTAGAAAGGAACATCAACAGTACTATAATGAAAGGAAAATTGCAAGTACAAAAGAACATCAACAATACTATAATGAAAGGAAAATTGCAAGTAGAAAGGAACATCAACAGAACTATATCAAGTTGAAAGAAATAAAATCTAATTGCACCTGGCTAATTTGCCAATGACAAGTTCGTGAATTGTGGCCCAATCTACCGCACTTCCCACATTCATATTGGTTTGGGTCAGTAAGAAATGGGGTTGCTCTCCCCCTCCTACTCCTTCCTGAATCCAGATCCATGACCATCTTGTGTCTCGACCTCTTGCTTGAGCCACACTTGTCCCATTTATCATCTTCATTAGCAATGTACCTCGGGCCGTCGTATGGAGACCACTCTCCTTCATCACGAAATGGCACAAATCTCGGACTCCAAGTGAGAATAAGGTTCTGAACGCTGAAGTCACGAGGTATCAAGCTCTCATAATCAAAGTTGCGATGCAAGCATGCTGCCACCATATGAGAACATGGAAAGTGGTATTGTCTTGGGCCACCACAAGTACATGAAAAATCTTGGAAAAAGTCTATATGACCCCCAACGTATCACGAGTGGGACACATAACCCCCTGAACTACGAAACCGGATTTCTACCCCCCTCACATTTGCAAAACCATACAAATAACCCCCTGAGCTGGTTTTGATAGGTGGTTTTGCTTAGGTGGCAGCCACGCTGGCCTAGTTTTGCTTATTAGGTGGAGAAGCTGATAGGTGGGTCCGGCTTGTAAGTGGGCAAGGCTTCTCTTTTCCTCCTTTCTTCTACCTCGGCGTCCCCTCTGTTTTTTGCCACCAGCAGTGCCGGCCCCCTCGAGTTCCTCGCGGCGTGGCGTGCGCGTGGAAGCGCCTGGACGCGTCGGCCGTGGCGGGTGACAGCTGCAGACCGCAAGCCCAGCGCGGCGGCCAGAGGTAGGGGTGGAGCAAGGGCAGCGGCGCGCGATCGCTCCCCTGCTCCCATCTGTCGGCGGGCCGAGCGGCCAAGGATGGAGGAGCGCGGATGCCATGGTGCGGTGTAGGAGCAAGGGGTGCCCCGCGCGGTGGGCCTCGAGCTCGGGGCCAGCGTGCGCGTGCAGCCGGCCCGTCCTCTCCACTCTCCAGCAAGCAGGGCGAGCTCAGGGGTGCGAATGGGCGGCGCGGGGAGCTGGGCGGCGGAGGGACTAGGAAGGAGGTAGTGGAGCGGCGCGGCTCGCCGGCGGCGGGAAGTAGGGTCCTCCACCGCCGAACACATGCACCGCGACGGCGTCACGCTGGACCTTGTCACGCACGGCTCCTTCGTGGACGCTTACATCGAGCTCCGCCTCACATGAAACCTCACCTTAGCGTTCGACGTGCTGGACGGCAACGCCGAGTCCCGTCGTGTCCACGGACGACATCGTCTTTGAGACGTTCGACAAGGGCGGCTTTCATGCAGAAACCAATTGCCAGTTTGCCACCGCCTGCCATTATTGAGCTGAGAGCTCGACCGCGGCCCAAATTTGCTGCAACCACACCCCCATAATTCGATTCCTCGCATCTGGAGTAGCTCCTCTACCCCTGCTATGCCTCAGGACCCTTCAATCCCGGTCTGGTGCTCGTGCCATCTCGGGAGCGCCGATGCGGCACCATGGCTGCTCCATCGCGCGCGCCGTCAGGCGACCGGCATTGCCAAATCCCCTCGCCTCCATGCACACATGGTCCTCCTCGCCTACCTGATGGTGTATCCGCTGACCTCGCTGACGGCGTCGGCAATGAACCCGCCAGGTCAAGCCGACATACCCGTTCTTTGACCAAGACTTACTGAAGCTGACATGTAGGCCCTTGCCACGTCACCATCCACGATGGCAAAACCACCATCCAAAACCACTTGAGGGGTTATTTAACCAGTTTTGAAAAGTTCAGGGGGTATAATATCCGGTTTCAAAGGTTGGGGGGTGAAGTAGACGACCATCTATACTTCAGGGGGTGATATAGACTTTTTCCAAAAATCTTGGATGACCACAACATGTCGCTTCGACCCTCTAACCTCACCATACGACATTGTACCACCCCTTTGTGTCACCTCATATGTACCTCTCTCATGGTCAAAACATTCAGCTTCATGTGTGTATGCTCTTTCTTTGGCTTTGTCAAGATGTACTTGGGCTTTCGCCGACCATCTTAATCCAGCATGCTGCAATGCCAATGCTGCTTCATGTCTCTCATTGAAAAACTCATTAAGCTTATAGAAACTGAAGATGAAAATTGCATTTACGGGCATTCCACGTATCCCTAACAACAATTTATTGAATGACTCTGCCATGTTGCTGCATTGAAACTCATACCTCCAACCACCCGCGTCATGAGCCCTAGTCCATTTGTGTACATCTTTCATTAATCCGGACAACCACTGCCTACCCTCTGAATTTGTTGTTGTTCTTATCTCTTCCAAAACCTCACAAAAGAACTTATCCTCAAGTTGACGGCATGCTAGCATAAAGCGCTCAAAATTATCCTTCACATTGTCCTTTCGAAGTAGATTCTCTGCAAGGTGCCGATTACACCATCGGTGGTGCAAACATGGATATCCCTCTATCTGCTCACGCACAGCATTAAGTATGCCCCCGTGCCTATCAGATATGACACCCACCTCCCTACCAGGCTCGACCACATGTATCCGGACAAGCCTCAAGAACCATCCCCAACTGTCATTGTTCTCCTTTTCAACAAGAGCAAAAGCCAAAGGAACCAACTGATTGTTTGCATCACATGATATGGCTATAAGCAGTGTGCCTTTGTACTTGCCTATAAGAAATGTGTCGTCGATTGAGAACACATGACGACAATACTTAATGCCTCGACATACTGAGGGAAGCACCAAAATGCACGAAAGAAAATTTGTCGGCCACCCTTAGTTTTGCTTGGATTTGGCACATACTCATAATGCATGCAAGGATTTACCATTTTTATTGCATTTAAAACTTCTGGCAACTTCTCATATGCAGACTCCTAATCCCCATATATCATTTTCCATGCACGCTGCTTTGCCCTCCAAGCTTTACCATAGGAAATCTGATAACTGTCATAAATCTCCTTTACTGTCCTTATAATTGAAGCCACCTTCATATTGGGTTGGCCCTTCAATATTTCCAGTAGCCGCTTGGCAATTAGTGCGGAGGTCAATTGTCAGTGCCTTCTTTTGAGCTCGTGATCAGCACAAGTGTGTGGGCCAACCACCTTTGTGATCTTCCACTTACCACTGACCTTTTGTTTCCTTCCACAAACCCTCCAACTACAACCTTTCTTGTCTCACACAACTATGTACCGCCGCTGGGCATACGAATGCAAGACCTTGTATGGCCTCTTTCGTATCACTGCATAATGCTGCAACCACCTCTTCAATGCAGGAAGGTCCTGGAAAACTCGGCTTTTCTCAACAACCATGTTGCAACTAACCTCTGGAGCATCTCGAAGCTCATCATCCTGTCCTTCAGCAATTGCCTGACCGGATAGTTCAAGATTCCTAAATTCATGTACCCTAATGTCAAGATTAGGGAGAACACGCTTCATCATCTCAACATCACTCTCTGTAAGCTCCCCAATTAGCCGGTCATCATCAGAATCACTGGCCCTAGCAATGTGATAAGGCTCCTCATCATTCATGTAATAAGGCTCATCATTGATGTCATGAGCCTCCTCTGCGTTCATAGCTTGAGCTTCAACTTCAACACTATTAGAAGCGTGAAATACATCTTCAAGATGCTCACGAGGGGGAATGGGAGGTGCACTTGCTTTTGCAGCAATATTCCCTACAACACATGCCACAAAAGACAAGTACTACGTGAGATAAAAGAATGAACAGAAAACCCTGAAATTAGAAGAAATTTGTGGGTGCAATACTTACTGGGATCATTTTGTGCCAAAGGAATCTCCTCAGGAAGAACTGCCCCACCATCATGCCCTAGTGCCTGATAAATATTGGCCCCATTTGGTGCTGATTGAGCATCAACCAAACTTTGCACGGGCTCATTACCAACATGAGAGACAATGCGTGGCTGATGGGTGTGAGCATTAAGCAATGGGCGAACAACCACGTCCAAACATTGCAACTGACTCTTCATTGCCGATCTCACATAATTATCCCATTGATTCTCACACCCAATTGGGATGATACGCCTCACATTGGTAGGTGGAGCACCTAGGTGAAGTACACCCTCCACTACAATGTCAACATCATGCCCAGGACAATGTAACTCCTCACGAGCCCTTACAATCAACTCATTAAAACTTGGTCTGTCGTTGAATAACACAGGCACGCAATGCATCTCAACAAACTCAACATATCCATAACGGTCTCTTTCCACACTACCTCCATGATATATGGTCACTAGGTTGTCCATCTATAATTGCAATCATGAATGCAAATATAAGTAAGTTCGAAGTAAAGACCTCAAAGTCTAATTTCCTAAGTCTATAAAATCTCTAAGTCTGTAAATATAAATCTCACTAAGTCTCTAAAATCTCTAAAATATGTAACTATAACTCTAATCGCTAACATATATGTGAATATAATTACCTAGGTTGATATCTAAATAAATTGTTCAAGCTATGTAACTATAACTATAATCACTAATATATCTGAATGTAATTAACTATGTAACTATAAGTAATTCAGATGCCAACCTTGCCAACGGTGGAGGGGAGGCCGGGGCGTCCTGGTGCGAGGGGCGGCCCTCCCGGACTCGGGCTGGAGCAGACCGGGGGAGGCGCCGCCGGGTACCGACAGCCGGTGGCCACGCCCCGGTGACCCGCGGCCGGCACCCGCGCCCCGGGAGCCGGCCGGCTGCGCCCGCGCCCCGGGAGCAGGCCTGCCGCGCACACGCCCCGGGGAGCCGGCGGGAGGTGGCCTGCAGGGAAGACGGGAAGCAGTGGCTTGAGGCGACCGGCGGGGGCGGCGTCAGGCGGCCGGTGGTGGCGGTCACAGCGGGGAGATGAGGAACGACGACGGCGACGAGATAGGGAAGAGGGAGAAAAAGGAAAGAACGAAAATGAAAATTGACTAACTGGTCGGGTCATGTGCAAGCCGGCTCGGCGCCGCAGATCTGGGCGCTGACCTCGGCGCCACAGATCTGGGCGCCGAGCTCGGCGCCTTAGATCAGGGCGCCGACCCGGGCGCCACGTAAACCACCACGTCGGACCGCGCAGCCTCCCACCTCGGCGCCCCAGGTCACGGCGCCGAGACGTGTTACCTCGGCGCCGTGCACCACAGCGCCGGCCTTGGGGTCCATTTTTGGAATTTTTTCCGTCAGAGGCGTATTTGTGAAAATCTTTCGCAAAAAGGGCAAAAAAAAAAAAAGACGGCATCTAGGTCTAGCTAATTAACCAAAGATATGTTCATCTTTTATCAATGTTTTTAACAGATCCAATGCATTTATTATGCACGAACCTTTTATATTCCTTTGAACTAACAATCGTAATCTGAATTTTGAAACCTAACTAAAAAATTAGTACCTCCGCCGTGTTATAGTTGTTGCCTTGTTGGTACTTCCTGAAGTAAGAAAAATAAATTGAAAGAAAAATAATGTAAATAGACAGAAAATAAAATATTAATAGAAAATAAATGGGAACGAATAATTACAAAAAAATGTCAGTTTTTGGAAGATGGGCATGCATGAAGAAAAACATGATTATTATTTTATAGGCGAACCATTTAGTAAATTACTAAAGGAAAAAATTGTTCTCCAAGTGAATAAAATGGCACCTCCAAACATGAATAAAATTATTCTTACATAATGTTTATAGTAGAGAGTGGGAGCTAGGTAAATGACAAGAGTGAATGGATGGTTGTATTGATGTAATGAAGTTTGTACATATATATGTAATGTGTACACAGGCATGATGAAGGGACATCACGGAGAGACATGTCTATAAAAACACGCAACCACTCGTACCCTTTAAAATTAGATCACATGGTAAATGTTCTCTAACCCATGAATAAAATATGTATACATGACGAAAAGTTAGTATGAAAAAAAGTAGAAAATGGTAAGGAAAAGTAAAACAAAGAGATAAAGTTTTTAAAATATATATGAAAAATGTAAAATTGGAAAAAGTAAAAAGTAATAATATAAATGAATTGGAATAAAATAGATATAAAAGGATAATTAAGAAAATAAACAAAAGGATAAACGAAATATAAATCAGAAAGAAAATAAAAGATAAATCGAAATAATTGCAAATGTATAGAATAAATACAACAAAAAAAAGAAAAGGGAAGAAGGAAATAGAAATGAAAAGAGAAAAAATAAGGAAAAGGAAAGGAGAAAGATAGAAACATTCTCACTATAATAAAAGAATACAGGAGTTTCTCATTCCCGCCTACTTGGACGTCCGCCGTTCGGCTTGACATCCTCTCCTGAATCCTGATGGCATGCCAATGTATTGCGATATCAAAGGCAGACGTAGTAGAGTAGAGATACATAGACTATCTGCACCGCTAAACGGCATCTGTTGCAGTAAACTGCTTACTGTAAAAACTAAAGCAAACTGTAGTTTTTTTATTAGTTGATATATGCCGTCCTTCTCGAACTCTGAAGAAAAGCAATAGTATTTATGTGATCTAGATATCTGAATGGAATTGTTGTGATCATATATTTATGTTATTTATATGAACTATATATTGTAAATTATCAATTGTATATATATACAAGGCACCTTCAAAGTGTTTTTGGCCGGTTCAATTAAACAGTCCAATACTAAGAACCAGCGGTTCAACCGGCTCGTATGGTACCAATGACCATTGAACCGACAACTCCACCGGTTCGATGACTGGTCTAATCCTAATAACTATGACTGCTGATCCTAATAACTATGGCTGCAGCGCGGGACGGCAAAACCTACGACATGCAAACGTAAAGACGACTTCACACCACAGCTAGCGCATTCCTGGCATTACACCAGAGCTGCCGCAGTCCAGCTACCCCTTCCCTCGTCGCGCGACACCCGAACCAGATCCGACCGCCGGTGCACGAGCGGTGGTCATCCGCCTCCGCCTCCGCCCGAGAGAGGGGGTGTGGAGCCGGAAGCCGCCACCGATGGATATACATATGTACTCCCTCAATCTTTTATTGATGGTGGTCTGGGAAACGTATTAGTGAGTGAATCACGATTTTCAAGAGACAAAACAATAAGAGACGGAGGAAGTAGTACAAGTAAACTAGTGCACATCACACTCGTCGCAGCTGGGCACGCCATGGAAGATCCAGACTCAATTTTTTTAGAAAAGGAAGTATATTTCAATATCTCATCCTTTGCATGAAACTATGCATATAACTGTTTGTTATTACACTCAAGCACGTCACATACACAAAGACAAAAAAATTCAGTTTCTGAAACAAGTTTAAAATCATCACAAAGTAATTCTATCACTTAAAAAAGACCATCCAAAATCTCCATAGACGTGGTCTCAAATACACGACAAAAGATCCAAGCTCGATGCTGCTAAGTGCGATGATACGTGTCGCGCGCCATTATTATCCGTCTACAGTCTACAAATTGTGTAGCTCGATCTACCGCTGTTGACGTTTGATTATCGTTGCAAAGTTCGTTTGGATTTGCAAGCGGACAAATCCCTCGTCGTAGTTAAGGAACCCTTCTTCCCTTGAGTGGTGAACCCAAGGTATCGAATCTGTGGAACAATATGTAATGTAAAATCAATCTAATAACCGAGAAACACTTGCTTTTTTGAGAGGTTTCGATTTGCATCTAATCTACTAAGATCAAAAGAGGTAGCAAGAGAAAGCATTGAGGTACCGATCTAGAGAGGGGTCTAGATCGAGTTTATGTCGTCATTCCGAGCAAGATAAAAGAGAGAGTAAAATGAATCTCATTGAAAGCTTCTTTAAACATGACCTTCGGTCAAACCCCCTAAGTCGCCCCGCCGTACTCGGTGTCAACATCCTGTCACGATGTTCCCTTTTCTTCGCGGTCGAATCTTAGAGCACACCCGCAAGGAGTGTGTTGAACTACTTGGTAGATCGGGTATGCACCTCTAGCCACCACGGCTACAAGAACATCCCATGCAATCTATCTCGAGAATAGATTGAGGAGGAAAACACCCAAGCAAGAACAAGAATTGCAAACGAAAGTACTTGATCGCTAAGAATCGGATCAATTAAAACTCCATCAAAAGTATGAATACATGAATAAGATCCAACCGGGATCCTACCTTGACCTTGATTCACGCCTCCGGAACTCCGACGTGGTCTTCCTTGCAAGATTCCCACGCCGGCTAGGCAAACCCTAGACGACTAACACGACCCTCCTCTCCGGGGTGGTGTCCCTCAAGCTCCTATGCTCCTCGGCGGTGAATGACAAATTGCTTGATACGTGGCTCGGGGTACAGGGGTTATAAATAGCCCGAGGATCAGCTAGGTCAAAGGGGGCAGCGAACAAAGCCCAGATTGGGCTGGGCTGACTGGCCTGGGCCCATCCTGGCCCAGTTTGGCACCGCCTTTCTTCCGGATGCTTCTCGCGACTTCTTGAGTTTTTGCTGAGTTGCATGTGGGCCCTTGATGTCATTTTCCTCGCGGTTTAGATAAGGGGGCTTTGCGAATGAACTCACGCATCTTTCGTCTAGGTCCTCCGCACTTCTCGGCTTCACGCTTTAGTCCTTGGCTTGTTTGGAGTCATGTTCATCTTGTATCTTGACTTGTCCCGAGGTCCATGATCACCTTGTAAATCCCTTGATGAACTTTATCTGGAAGTCCTCATTTAAGCTCTTGATTCCTATGTAAACAACAAACTCCAAAAACTATGCACGAGTGCGAACATAGCATATAATGGGGGTTAGAATCATTAGTGTGAATATCAAATCAATGCCAACATAGAAGGTAAACAAGTGGCTAGGTTGAGGGAAATCGACCGCCAACATCCCCCCATGCTTAAACCTTGCTCGTCCTCGAGTAAGCCTTCTATGGATATCAACGTTGCCCTTTGATGTTCAAACCCTACACTTGATCATACATGAGAAAACATAATGCTCTGTAGTTTTATATTCATTAAAGTTCCATAATGTACCAACTTTTATCTTTATGGAGGGTAGATATCATTCAAACTCTTTCCACAAGTACTTGATCAAGCTCTCAAACTTTTAAACAAATCTCAGAAATTTTGAAAAATAAAGAATGAGATAAAGAGAAAAATTGTTTTACCAAGATCAAAAATAACCATCTTGCACTTTGCTCATGTACTCTCATCTTACACTACAAGAAATCATTTATTCTGTGACGCAATCATTCTGTCACGGATTAAATAAAATTCGTCGCAAATCAGCGTCCGCGACGATTTAAATTTTCGTGGTGGAATGAGCGTCATTGATTAAATCTGTTGACGTTCCTTACTAAACGTCGCAGTTCGTGACGTATCTAGATCGTCACGAAGTAGCCCGAGGCCTATGCAGCCCAACCCCTAGCCCACTATTCGTGACGAAATAAATCGTCACGATTGCTGCTGACTTGGATGTGATGTGGCACCTACATGGATGCTGATATGGCATCTACATGGCTGATGATGTGGACAATGACATGGCATGTGCATGACACTTACGTGGCTGATGACGTAGACGATGACGTGGCACCTACACAATCGATGACGTGGCTGCTACGTGGACGATGACAAAGCTGCTGACATGGCAATGATGACGTCACCACCACGTGCCCAATTCAAAATAGGCCTAAATCAGACCAATTATTTCAGTAGCTCACTTTTTTTCAATTCATTCAGCAATATACTAAAAATTCAGCCCACCAAAGTTTTCCAATTTTCAGCCCACTTACCATAATACATTACGGCCAATGATACACAAAATTCAGCAAATTAGAGCACACAAAATTTCAGAATTACAAATCCAACATAAATTAGCAAAAAGGCCATTAAATTTGGCCAAATTTTAGACGAAGCCAGTTTTAACCCATACACATTACTTGGCAAACACCAGATACATACAACACTGAAATCACAGTTACAAATCACACCAACAAGCGACCACAACCATTTCAGCACGAATTTGTAACAAAAGGATAGATCAACAAAAACTATTAGTATCCTTTGTTGCTTTCAAAATTTCATTCAGTTCTCACAGCTTGCAACAGCTTCAATTTGAGGTCCTGAAAGTCACACATTTCGAAAAACTCATCAGATGGCAATATCCAAATCTTGACAGACAATTCAAACTTATAGGAAGCCAAGATATTTTTCCAAAATCTACACAAAACCATTTTCAATTTCAATGCTGGCCACAGCGGTAAAGACCAAATAAGCAAAGGTTAAACCCGCAATGGATGAACTGATTTAAATATCTCTAGAGAAGAAGCAATATAATGCAGTCCAGTATCAAGAAAATTAGTGCAAGAATTTATAGTTTACTTTCCAGTTGATAATTTTAAAATAATGGCCAAGATATAGACCCTCGAAACATGGTTCCAACCTTCAAAAAATGAAATTCGTTCTAAATAGAGGAAAGGGAACCTGTACCTGGTCTTGCTGCTGACTCTACAGCAGACTGAGCAGACAAGTCTGAGTAATCCAACCAAGGCACCCAGCGGTAGGGCTCCTACTGCAACATCATTAGGACATCAGGAGCAACATATCCTATAACAGGGAATACAACTAGAGAAACTGTGACATAACTGTTAAAGGGAATTTGAACTAGTTTGACAGGAAAGTTGCCGGCTTGAAATAATAAACCAAAACTAGCAGACTAGTTTCAATGCAATTAATATCTGAACACAACCGAAACCAACCGGCCTTGCCACTCAGACATGCAGCAAGCCTAGAACTAATTGGCAAGAAAAGATCAATTTAATTCTAAGCAAACATGGATAATAGTGACCAATCTACATATCTTACTGGTTGTGGTACTTCTTATAACAGTTAGATATGAAACAAGCCTCAATATTGAATGTTTAGATCAAAGTTCAAAGCTATTGAAAGGTACTCCTACTCAAGTTGAATATATAGAACAGCAGTGGTACAACATCAGTACATCACAGACTAGTAAGCAATTGCCCATTTATAAGCTAACAACTAAGAGACTAAGCAATCTGGGATCAGATTAGTAATTCAATGCACCCCAGATCCTATCATGCTATTGCTTAAGTGGAATTCCAGCAAAATAGTCAGAAGTACAAAAACCAAAACTGGGTAATATCGATTTTTTGGAGTTCTACGATCTAGAATTCAAACCATGCCACATGATTCAGTTTGTATAAATACGTGTGTTAAACTTACACGCAAGGGTAACTGTAAGCATGGCAATCACATATTCACATATATGCCATTTTGTTGCTGAAAACTTACACGACTTCTGCAGCTTGCATCAGATTTTTAATACAACGACAATGTTCAACAACCCTGCTCATTCCATCATAAAAGGCCCCCAAAATTTCCCTGGAAATAGCTAGAAAGGCACTACTCCATCCGCACTACTCACAATTCACCAACAAAATAAACTCCTACGCATCATCCAAAACAAAATTTTAGGGATTTATGGTGTACAGTCAGAAACACATCCCAAAGGGGGGGAGATTAATAGTCACGGCTGAATCTGCACTATCCAGCCATAATGCAATGCACACCTCCACCCCAATCAAAACAGGCACCGCACTTGGCCACCAGGTGGGGATCAGAACTCACCGTTCAGGACGACCGGGACGCGCGGGGGTGGCGTCGTGGCGGCGATGAGGGAGCACCAGCTTGTTCCGGTGGGGGGGCAGACCCACGAGCGGCCCAAGGCCTCATCGCCGACGGCCGAGATTGGCCGACGCTGTCCCCGGTCACAGGCTCAACTCGCCGTCCACCCCAGGGGACGCGCCAAACGCATAGCCGGCGCCAAGCCTCGCGGCGACCGGATCTATCGACATCAGAGAGGAACCGGATCAGAGAGGGGGTGGTGGGTGGGGCGGGGGTCGGAAGATGAGAGGAAAACGGAGGAGAGGAGGGGGAGTCGCAGTCGGATGTGAAGGCGGCGGAGCCGTGGGGGTGGTGTGCGGGAGGAGCACGAGTTAGGTTTAGGTTTTGCGGGGACGGGGCAGAATTATATAGCATGGAAACACGATCTGAGCCATCGAATTGGTATCAACGGTTGGAAAACGTTGGGCCGTTTGGGCCGAATCGGGTCTGGTTCCATTCTTATCTGTTAAACATTTTTCTTTTTTTCTTTTTCTATTTTACTGTACCATTGTGAAGTAACACACAAAAATAATTATCTCATAGGCATAAATATATTTTTTATATACAATGTACTACATGTAAGTTGTTGTGTATGAATCTCAACACTTATAGAACCGATTTGCTATTTTTTACAGTTTAAATGAATTTCTGTATTTTACCGAAAGTAATTCCAAATTGACCTATATGTACCTCTAATAAGATTCAAAAAATTCAAAAAAATTGTATTTAGGTTCATATGGTTCATTCTAGCCCACATCTCGGATATTGACGAAAAAATCAATTGACTTATAGGGATAGTTCAAACTTATACTAGTCACCTTATTATAAAATAATGATAATAATACTAGAAACTTCTCCAAAAATTCTAAAAATTGACATGTAATCATTTTATGAATGTACAAGCTTGACAAAAAAGTTTCATAAGATTTTGTGAAAATTAAATTATACATTGTTCATAAACTAGATAGTTCATCACATTGTTTCATACAACTCAACTTAAACTTCCAAGTTTGTACACACTTAAGTACTTTTTTACCCCATGTACACCTCAAATTTGGATGCAACCTCACCCTTACTATCCTATTAGTATTTGGAGATTTAGATTTCCAATTGTCATAAAAAAAGTCATTTTTCTATTTTTTAAATACCTAATTAAGACACCCTTGTGAAGTAACTTGAAAAAACTATTATCTTACATACCCTCAAAATATTTTTCACATGTAAAATACAACATATAAGTTGTCACCTAGGAGTTTCAAGAATTTGCAAGTTGATTTGCTATTTTCTATCATATAAATAAATTTCTGCGTGTTTACCGAAAGTAATTCCAAATTGACCTATATGTACCTCTAATAAGATTCCAAAAATTCAAAAAAATGTATTTAGGTGCATATGGTTCATTCTAGCCCACATCTCGGATATTGATGAAAAAATCAATTGACTTATAGGGATAGTTCAAACTTATACTAGTCACCTTATTATAAAATAATGATAATAATACAAGAAACTTCTCCGAAAATTCTAAAAATTGACATGTAATCATTTTATGAATGTACAAGCTTGACAAAAAGGTTTCATAAGATTTTGTGAAAATTGGAGTATACATTGTTCATAAACTAGATAGTTCATCACATTGTTTCATACAACTCAACTTAAACTTGTAAGTTTGTACACACTCAAGTACTTTTTTACCTCATGGACACCTCAAATTTGGATGCAACCTCACCCTTACTATCCTATTAGTATTTTGAGATTTAGATTTCCAATTGTCATACAAAAAGTTATTTTTTTATTTTTTAAATACCTAATTAAGACACCCTTGTGAAGTAACTTGAAAAAATTATTATCTTACATACCCTCAAAACATTTTTCACATGTAAAATACAGCATATAAGTTGTCTCCTAGGAGTTTCAAGAATTTTCAACTAGATTTGCTATTTTCTATCATATAAATGAATTTCTGCGTGTTTACCGAAAGTAATTCCAAATTGATCTATATGTACCTCTAATAAGATTCAAAAAATTCAAAAAAATTGTATTTAGGTGCATATGGTTCATTCTAGCCCACATCTCGGATATTGATGAAAAAATCAATTGACTTATAGGGATAGTTCAAACTTATACTAGTCACCTTATTATAAAATAATGATAATAATATTAGAAACTTCTCTAAAAATTCTAAAAATTGACATGTAATCATTTTATGAATGTACAAGCTTGACAAAAAAGTTTCATAAGATTTTGTGAAAATTAGAGTATACATTGTTCATAAACTAGATAGTTCATCACATTGTTTCATGCAACTCAACTTAAACTTCTAAGTTTGTACACAATCAAGTACTTTTTTACCCCATGGACACCTCAAATTTGGATGCAATCTCAACCTTACTATCCTATTAGTATTTGGAGATTTAGATTTCTAATTGTCATGCGAAAAAGTTATTTTTCTATTTTTTTAAATAACCTAATTAAGACGCCCTTGTGAAGATATATAAAAAATATACACGAAATAGCAATTAATATGCAAACGAATGATTTTACATGGAAGATCATGATTTTACAAAAAATCTGAAAAAAGAACCAATGAATTTGAAATTACTATGACTGAGAAACACCAGTTTCAAATTTTAATTGTAGATTAAAAAGAAAAAAATGATGTAGGAAACAAACTCAGCGTGCGCTACATGGTCCTGACCAAGCAACTCGACCATTCCAGTGCTGCCACGTGGTCGCAAAACTCCGTTAATATTTATATAAACAAAACTATCCTTAGTTCGCCACGAATTATGAAGTGGTCCAGTGGTAGGCGAAGCACTCTGGATGCGTGAGGTCGTGGGTTCGACCCCGGCGCCACGCACCTTTTTTTTCTGGTTTATATTTTGTCCTGTAACGCGGCGATGCGGCTCGGTGACGTGGCCTGCGGCTGGTGAGCTGGCCGCGATGTAATAATAAAATTTTATACTCACCCAACTAACAAACAACAAAGTGGTCTGTTGGTTTGGCGTGCTCTGCCGTAGTCTGAGGTCTTGGGTTCGATTCCCTTGGGCGCCTCTTTTTTTTCTCATCAATTCGGACACAAGTTTTTAAGTATATAGAAACAAACGTCTGCAAATGGACACAACTTGACTTGTAGCTCAATGGTAACACATCTTCCTCCTTTCCACTAGGTTGTGGGTTCGAGTCCCCCCGTCCACCACATTTTTTGGCCAGGGGGCACCTGGTCGGGGCCAGCTGGGGCTGGCCGCACCCTGGCTGGGGCTGGCCGAGGCCAGCGGGGGAGCAGCCGCAGCCGGCCACTGCGATCTTTTTCTGTATTTTATTTTTTTCAATTTTTTCGTTCATAACATGACTATTTGTTATTTGTTGATCTTTTTTAGTTTTTTTTTGTTTTAAAAATTTTCCCATTCATAACGTGACTATTTGTTATTTGTTGATCTTTAGATTTTTTTAAATTTATCATTTTTTCCATTCCTAACATGAGTATTTGTTATTTGCTGATCGCGACGAATCTGCTAAAACGTCGCAGCGTTGTGGGCTGGATTGCGACGAATTTAACAAATTGTCATAGTGCTCTGGGCTTCAATATCCATCAGTGCACATCCGTGACGAAAAACAGGAATACGTCGTAGAATCGCGACGAATTTAACAAATCGTCGCAGTGTTTTGGGCTTCAATGCACATCTGTGACGAAAAAAAGGAATACGTCGTAGACGCAGTGCTCTTCGTGATGTTTTCTGAAAACGTCGTGGAGAATGCGTCACAGATTAAATAGTTTTTTGTAGTGTTACTTGTCTCTCAAGTCTACTTGTACTACTCCTTTCCTCTCTCAAAGTATATGGTGGAAAGTTTTATGTGGAGCTATAGGAAAGTTTAGTCGTACCAAGATATTATAGTTGAGATATTATTAAAACAAGACTAGCTTCTCATGGTCTTACCGAGACTCGTCAAAAAGGTCATTGGAAAAATAATGTTATCAAGGAGGGGAGAGAGATGAACACACACTTTTAGATAGGTGGACATGTGCAAATAGCAAAGAGTGATCCCAAGGCACAAATGAAGTCCTCGTTATCGGATTGCACATGGTTGGAAAGATGAGTATGGATCTTGATCTTGAATCCTCTTGAAAACTCAAAAGCACTAAAACATAGCTAGAGAACCGGGGAGCTTTATTATATATATATTTTTTCTTTCTTTCTTTTTCTCATTCATTTTTTCTTTTTCCTTCATCATACTTTTTCTCTCTTTTTTTATTTGCTCGCCTTGAACTCTAGACCATACTAGCACTTCCTTGGCAAACCCCCCATGCTTAGACGTTTGCTCGTCCTCGGGCAAAAGAGGTGATAAATATGCCAAGGTGGGAATTAAAGCTCTCATTTTTTCTTAGAGAGAGACACTCGAAAAATCTTCTAGGGATCCTTTTGGAAGTTTCCCTTTCTCACTCAAAGTACTTTCCTTGTAATCTTCTCCATAATATTCATCCATACTTATATATTGGGTTGTGGTCAAGGAGGTGAACACAAAAAAGATATATTTGGGTTTTTGGTAGGATATCCGGCGAGGTTTGCGAAATTCCCAATGTGGAAACTCACAATGCACGGATAAAAAGGCTAGCATAAAGAATGATACACAAAAACGGAATGACCAGCTTCTTAGTCTCGAGCCGGAGAAATTAGACCTTGAATCAATGCACCCAAAAATAAATCTTGTATATACTAAGGTTTTGCACTCAAGTAAACTTAGGCTTTGGATGGGTAGAGCAAAATGCAAGCGGTACTTGTGACAAGGTTAGCATAACTTTTTGAGAATAAAAAGGTTCTTTGATTCATCCAAAGTTGAGAGTAATGAAAAGAACTATGAGACTTGAGTTATCATAACCTCCACACAAGATTAGGCTAGCATTTAATTAAATTTCAGATTCATATTAAAAGAGAGCACTAGCTTAAACATGCATAAAACAAGCATAAGATTGAGCAAAGCGGCAATCATCATCACATATCAACATGATACAAATTTTTCATCCATATAAAGATCATAAAAGCAACGGTGAAACTTATTCATGATGATGGATAACAAACTACTACTACCACACATGCTGAAATTAAATAAAAACAAGAAAATACTATGCAAACATAAACGCACACAAGATGAAAATAAAGAAAAGGAAAAATCAAACCACACTTAAAAACTCTGTCCCTTTCTTCTTTCTTCATTCTTCATCCGATTGTCCTTGCTCCGTTGGTTGGCTTTCATTGAATCCTTGCTCATAGTATTGTTGCATGGCCCCTCCATGAAATTGATGAGGCGGCTTGAAGACGTCCCAATTGATGGGCGATTCCCGCCGTTCCTTCATGCCAATGGTTGACATGGCTTCGGATCCTCTCGACGTCTTGTTCGTTCCTTTACATATACACACCAATAATGGCTGCACTTTGTTGGGGTTGGGACATGCTTGCATAAGGTGCCACAAATGCTTCATTGGGCACAACAAAAGTAGGTGGATAATATGTTGGAGGAGGTGGTGGCATGGCTGCACCACTCCCCCGTGCTTGCATTGGCACACTTCCTTGGTAGGGTGGTGGCATAGGAATTCCGCCATAGGGTTGATGGTAGGCCGCTCCTCCTTGCTCTTGGGCTGCGGAGGATGAACCTTCTTCTATGATTCTTCCCCTCTTGTTCTTCTTGGCCGGCACGAGAATTCCTTCTTCTAACCAATTCTCTCTCCCTTCAATAAATAATTTCAGCTTCATGTTGAGAAGAGGAACATTGACTTTCGCCACCTTGTACCCTCTCTTCTCACCTCCACTAATATATTTTCCTTGCTTTATATAATCAATTCCAAGTAAATTTCCCGCAAGGATGAATTTTGGATTTCTTGTAATACCCGGCTTCACAGAAATTGCTATCATAGAAAGATAGCATCCCGAATTTCTTTGCCGGTTATCTTCTCCTGAAATCATGCTCCAAAATCCTTCCAACACACTTTCATTAGCATTAACTTGCTCCGGGGCTTCCCTCTAAAAACTGAGCAACTCTCTAATTTGCTCATAAGGAATTATTTGCTCTTCATCCTTCAATCAAAATGAGAGGGATGGCACCCCTTCATTAATAACCGGTGCCATGGTCATGAGAATCTCCATGGCAAGCTCCAAATGAATACTCACTCCTACTCCATCGAAAAATTGCCCCCATCCAAGGTGGTTCATCATTTAATAGATATCCGGGGCAAATCCCAATACTTGGAGGGCATCATCATCAAAGTCAACATTGGGCACAACCCACTTCTCTAGGCGCCTAAGCCTCTCCTCCTCCTCCTCCGACATCATAAGAAATCCATACTTGCAACGTCGTGGAGTGTATGGTGGTGGAGCGGATGAACGAGTCGAGCGACGAGGTGGAATGGGTGGCTCCTCCGTTCGCCCTTGCGGTTCGGTGTACCGCATAGACGAGCTTCGGGTGTTCCTTCCACTAAGGAGCATAGTGTCGCTCCTCGATGGCGCCACATCCTCTTCCATGCTTCGCGGCGACTCGAAGATTGAGTGCCTCCGCGAAGAACTTGTTGATGCAGGCTTTGATGATGATGATTGCGTCTTCCTCCCAAGAACCTTGCCAAAGACCTTCTTCATCTTGTAGTTGCTGCACAAATCACAAACAAACTCTCCCGGGGGTTTCTTGCCGGTAGAAATACACACAAAGGAAGTATATGGAAGAGCAAAGTTTGTGATGTAATTCTCTGAATTTTTGGACTCAAGAGAGGAGAACGAATTTTTCTGGAGAGTTTCTGGAGGTTCTGGACTGAGAGCTCAAGAACACGAACTAGTAAGCAAGTAAGAGACTCACCTGTGAAAGATGGAGGCAGGAGGGGCGAAAATATAGGGCAGGCCGGCCGGCTTGGGCCGACTGGCCTGGGGTCCCTGCCCCCTGCCTCGGCTCCAGCTTTCTCCCACTTGATGTTTGTTGCATTATGACCTTGTGTCCTCGTGCTCCACGCTGATCCACCGCCCAAACTCTCTCAGCCATTCCTTTTTCTTTCATGGTCAAGTCCTCATCTTGATCATTTCCTTTGTGTCACTTCCATGCCTCCTTGCCTCCCATGTTATCATTTATAACCTGCAAAAATCAAAGCAATGCTGCCCCCCATGCTTGTCCCATGCATGCCAAAAGATTCTTGAATGATGATGTGTTCCCGTGATGCATCATGAGTCATTAGAGGTTCAATTAAGCTCAAAACCTTCCCTTGATCATTTCAAAAATTAAAAATTAATTCAGAGATATCAATGAGTTCAAATGTATTTTTAGAGGAGTTTTTAGGCATCAAAAACATTTGTAAGTCGAAACTTTCCGACTACATTGATTTTGGTTACACCGGGATCACTTGTTTCCATTAATTGATAGCGAGCTCCTCTAGCTTGACCGTGGGGGTATGGGTTTAGGTTCTAATTTTGGCTAAACATGAGAGAGATGTTTTGAATGAACAAAAATAAATGTGGCTTGGAAAAAAATCTAATTCTAGAGAAACCTAGGTTCACGCGAGTCCTAGCATGCGTCAAAGATTAAAAATTATTAAGAAACAACACGGGGCTCTACTCGTGTGTTTTTATGAGGTAAAACAAACCAACCTTATCATCATGAGGAGGATGAAAGGTGTGGGTAGGTTCTGAATTTTTGGAGTTGGTTTCTCGAAAAGAGGCAAATAAATCGTAGGATGGCTCATGTCAAAGGTTTATGTCAAATAAAATCCAAATGAAACATCCGAACAACTTAAATGTCTCAAAAATAAGTTCAACCACTTAAGAGTTTATACCAAGTCTTGCGTAGCAAATTCTAAGACCAACTTACTTGAAAATCAAAAATAATCCGGGTTGCCCTCCCGGCAGCTTTATTCTTGAACGGGTTGTCCTCTCGGTAGCTTATTCTTGACTTGACGAACGGGTTGCCTCCCGCCTAGCGCTTTGTTTATAGTCCATGGCTAGTCTTCTTGTCTTCTTCACTTCGGATCAACACTCTTTGCGGGAGTTGCAATCTTGGGTACTCACTTCCGCACCATCTTGGGTACGGGCTTATTCTCTGGCCTAGCCATCTTTTTGGTCTTCACAGGCAGCTTTTGTTCTTTGGTCTTGACGATGCAATGACTTCTTTGATCACTTTCGCTTCCTTCATCTTGGGCTCCTCTTTCTTCCTTGGCTCTTCCTTACTAAAACGACAATGAGGTGGAACATATATAGCATTGATCATGTTGCATACCTCGAAACGTGGACGAAACTTGAATATGCTTCGTGTGCCATTGACGTCAAACTTAATCTCCCCCTTTCCAACGTCGATCGTCGCCTTGACGGTCTTGAGGAAGGGCCTCCCTAAGATGAGGGGCGGCCTCTCCCTTTCTCCCATCTCAAGTACCACGAAGTCGACCGGAATGAAGTGATCTCGAACTTTCACAGGCACATCTTCGGCAATTCCCACGGGATAGCGGATGGAGTTGTCGCCCAACTCTAAACACATACCCGTAGGCTCAAGTGGTAAGCGTAGCTTCTCGAACACATCTCTTGGCATGACACTCACGCTTGCTGCAAGGTCGCATAATGCCTTCTCGAACGTGAATGAGCTAGTAGAACATGGGATAGTTGGACATCCAGGGTCTCATTGCTTCTCGGGCCCTTGATTTGCGATGGCGGAACTGCATTGTTCGGACATCTTGACATGGTCTGTTCCAAGTGTTGCCATCTCATACTTGTTTTCAAGTATGTCTTTGAAGTAGCGAGAATATGTAGGAACTTGGAGAGCGTCCAATAGCGGCATGTTGATGCTTAACCTGCACACCACTTCCACAAACTTTTCAAAATGATTATCAATTTTACCTCGAAAGTAGCATGTCTTTAGTGTTGTCATCATCGTGTCACCACTTGGCACTTCGAATTCCGGCTCTTCGGTAGCAATCTCCGGAATAGTAGTCACTTTCTCCTTAGTGTGATCATCCGCTTCAACGGTTGGCTTAGGCTTCCTTGCACCGGCTGGAAGTTCGGGATCTTCAGTCTCCTTTCCCGACCGAGTTTGAATAGCCTTTGCCGTCTCGGGACCTTGGGGCTGCCCCGGTAATCTTCCTTCATTAGCGGTTAAGCGCCCGACAAGTTGTCCCACTTGCGTCTCCAATATCTTCATTATGGTGAGCACTTGTTTGTTGGAGCTCCCGACCTCCGTCACCTTGCCATCAATATTCTCCAAGATTTTATCCATAGCCTTGAACTTAGTGACAGTGTCCTTGTTGATCTTTGCTTGCTTGTCCATGAAATCCTTCAATTGTATACGAAGAGGCACCAAATTTTGAATAGACGAACCTGCATTAAATTGAGGTCTACCTTGCCCATAGCGGAAGTTCGGCAAATCTCCTTTTGTCATGTAGTCAAGCACCTTTGCTTCCTCTGGACAATCTCTTTGGACATGGCCGTACTCCCCACATTCTTCACATGTGGATCTTGCTTCAGTGGCCTTCAAGTCTTGGGCGGCCTTCTTTTCTAGCTCCATCTTTTCCAACCTTCTCATGAGTGAGTCAATCTTCCCTTCTAGAAGTTCTTCCTTTTCAACCGTCAAAACACCTTTAACATTGCCCGTCGGTTGAACCGGAAGTAAGTGTCCCGATGACGCCCATGTATCATTATCCACGACCTTCTTGAAAAGAGTGAATGCCTCTGTCGAAGTTAGCTCAATAATAGATCCTCCTGCCGATGCGTCAATTACGGTCCTTGATGCTAGATTGAGACCTTGATAGAACTTTTGAACAAGGTCCTCCTTCGAGAACTTGTGATGTGGCACGACTCGGGTGTACTCATTGAAATGCTCAAAAGCTTCCACGATAGTCTCTGTAGGATATTGAGCAAAAGTAGCAATCTTATTACGCAAGCTTTGAGTCTAACTCGGCGAATAGTACTCCTTCATGAAAGCTCTCATCAATGCTTCCCAATTTTGCACCGTCTCCACCGGTAAGTGTAGAACCATTGCAAGGCTTTTCCGAGAAGTGAGAACGGAAAGAGTCTTGCCCTCAATTGATTTTGATCCAGCCCTTCCATCGTGAATGTCTGACAAAGTTGAATGAATGCTTGGATGTGAAGGTTAGGATCCTCTTTACCGGTGAAAGGTGTATGTTACACCATGCGAATGGTTGAAGTCTTGATCTCAAATGGCCTCCCGATGTCGGCTAGGTTGAGGATGGGTAGATCACCAAGCTCCGGGATGCAAAGCTCCCCGATCTTCCTCTCCTCTCCCATTGGTGGCGGTTGAGGTTGATCTCTTCTTGGACTTGTAGGTGGTGATTCTTTCTTCAGACTTGTGGGTGGTGATTCCTTTGGAGATCCCGATGTTCCTTCATCTCCGGTGTTTGGATCTACAATCCCCAGCTTCCTAGATCGTGCTTCGCGTCTCCCTTGCCTGTAAAGTTTTTCTGGATCATCCACAAAATTTTTTGGTTTGTTAGAGAGGTGGCCGTCCATCTCCTGTTAGGGTTAGCGATAAACAAAATATACAAAAGATCTAAAAAGAAAAGAAAACTATAAAAAGGGTTAGTCAAAAACTAGATTAGATTGGTTTTTGAGGATGATCAAAGTTTTGTAGATGCAAAAGAAAAATCAAAAAGAAACTGAAAATACTTACAAACGAGATATTAGATTGGATCTTAATTACTTGTTCCCCGGCAACGGAGCCAGAAAAAGGGGCTTGTGGACGTTTGATTATTGTTACAAAGTTCGTTTGGACTTGCAAGCGGACAAATCCCTCGTTGTAGTTAAGGAACCCTTCTTCCCTTGAGTGGTGAACCCAAGGTATCGAATCCGTGGAACAATATGTAATGTAAAATCAATCTAATAACCGAGAAACACTTGCTTCTTTGAGAGGTTTCGATTTGCATCTAATCTACTAAGATCAAAAGAGGTAGCAAGAGAAAGCATTGAGGTACCGATCTAGAGAGGGGTCTAGATCGAGTTTATGTTGTCGTTCCGAGCAAGATAAAAGAGAGAGTAAAATGAATCTCATTGAAAGCTTCTTTAAACCATGACCTTCGGTCAAACCCCCTAAGTCGCCCTGCCATACTCGGTGTCAACATCCTGTCATGATGTTCCCCTTTCTTCGTGGTCGAATCTTAGGGCACACCCGCAAGGAGTGCATTGAACTACTTGGTAGATCGGGTATGCACCTCTAGCCACCGCGGCTACAAGAACATCCCATGCAATCTATCTCGAGAATAGATTGAGGAGGAAAACACCCAAGCAAGAACAAGATTTGCAAACGAAAGTACTTGATCGCTAAGAATCGGATCCATTAAAACTCCATCAAAAGTATGAATACATGAATAAGATCCAACCGGGATCCTACCTTGACCTTGATTCACGCCTCCGGAACTCCGACGTGGTCTTCCTTGCAAGGTTCCCACGCCGGCTAGGCAAACCCTAGACGACTAACACGACCCTCCTCTCCGGGGTGGTGTCCCTCAAGCTCCTCTGCTCCTCGGCGGTGAATGACGAATTGCTTGATACGTGGCTCGGGGTACAAGGGCTATAAATAGCCCGAGGATCAGCTAGGTCAAAGGGGGCAGTGAATAGGGCCCAGAATGGGCTGGGCCGACCGGCCTGGGCCCATCCTGGCCCAGTTCGGCGCCACCTTTCTTCCGGATGCTTCTCGCGACTTCTTGAGTTTTTGCCGAGTTGCATGTAGGCCCTTGACGTCATTTTCCTCGCGGTTTAGATAAGGGGGCTTTGCGAATGAACTCTGTCGGGGGTTCTCAACCACCGGCAGTAGATTTGTATCGAATCGTGTGTCGGATCCGGATGGTCGACACAGGAGACACAAGGGTTTTATACTGGTTCGAGCCTCCGAGGAGTAATACTCTACGTCCAGTTCCGAGTACTCGTGTTCTTATGCCGGGGGTGTCTGTAGTAGGGGTTACAAACTTGGTGATCGGTCATCCCCATGTACGTTGCACTCCTCCCCCTTTTATAGTCACAAGGGCGAGGGGCAAAGAAGGAAAACGAAAATAAGCTACAGTGCTATGGCGTTGTGAAGTCTTTTCCGTCATTGATGTCCGTCAGGTGGCGTGGGAAGGCGCTGAGCTGTAGTGTCGTCCGAGGCCGCCGCCTGGGTTGTTGCCACTGTTCGTCCTGGGCACTTGGCACCTCCTCCGAGTAGTTCACATAGTGACTCAGCCCTCTTGAGTACGTTTTAGGCTCACCACGTTATGGCCTAAGAGCCGGTAGATGGTAATCGAGTGCCTGTTCTGACAGGGTGGTGTGTAGCTGGCGTTGGATGTGACGGCATGTCAGAGGTCGTGGGGGGTGCACTGTGCGCCATTACAGCCCCTGTCAGACCCTGTCGTCCTCTCGCCGCGCCAGCTGTGGTCTTTGCATGGCGTGGAGAACGGTGTCACGCGTGTCGTCGCGGAGAATCTTGGGAGGCTGGGGCGGCGCCACATTCGTGTGGGGCCCCTGCCCCCACACTCCGGCTCCTCTGTGGGGGCTCCGCCTTAGTCGGAGATGGAGATTACTCGTGCGAACAAGTAGTCGGAGGCGGGGTGGCGCGTACTCAGAGATGACGCGTTCTTGTGCGAGGCGGAGAGTACTCGTGCGAAGCGGAGGGTACTCAGAGCCGAGGTGAACTCGTGCGAGGCGGAAGATACTCGGAAGTGGGGAAGTCTTGTCAGTGAGGGTCTTGACGAAGATCTGCATCCCTCCCTGTCCTGGATCTTAGCCTTCACATTGTCAATGGTGTCAGAGGACTCCATCTTCATGGTAATTATCTCGTTGCTTAGGGGGCCCTAATCCAGGCCCTCGTCAAACTCCCGCATCTTCCGTCTAGGTCCTCCGCACTTCTCGGCTTCACGCTTTAGTCCTTGGCTTGTTTGGAGTCATGTTCATCTTGTATCTTGACTTGTCCCGAGGTCCATGATCACCTTGTAAATCCCTTGATGAACTTTACCTGGAAGTCCTCATTTAAGCTCTTGATTCCTGTGTAAACAACAAACTCCAAAAACCATGCACGAGTGCGAACATAGCATATAATGGGGGTTAGGATCGTTAGTGTGAATATCAAATCAATACCAACATAGAAGGTAAACAAGTGTCTAGGTTGACGGAAATCGACTGCCAACAACCGCCTATGTGCGGTATGTTGGGGAAAGCTTTTTAGTCCTAACCCCCCACCCCACCCCATTTCGACCTTGGTCGTGCGAAGAAGGAATTCCTTTATTATGTTGTGTTTTCATTACAGGACCCAAAATGGCGAGTTCAGACGGTTGAAGTTGGGGACAGAGGAGCCAAAACTCGAGGAGGCCCCAAAGCCTGGCGAAGCCAAGAGGCTAAGGGGCTTCGGTTCAACTTGCAAAGCGAAGATCGAGGGCTTCAGCAACCACTGACACATCCAAGGGCTGAAGCCACGGGGCTTCGGTGAGTGTTGCGCGCGCCAACTATAACGGCGGGACATGGAAAAGATCGTGACCTTTAGGCCGAAGAGGATCGGCTGACTAGGATGAACACGTGAGGCGATGAGTTGTAAAGTGTTGAGTTGTAAAAAATTGTGTGTACGGGGGATGTAAGCTTACGAAAATGCGGTCAAGATACCTCGACCGAGGTCAAAAAGCAGGGGTATGGATTGTATAGTGAAAATATTACGACCCTATAAAAGGGAGCCTAAATGAAAATGCAGGGGCGATTGGACGGAGGATGGGCACACTTGGGCTCAGCCGAAGTCAAGTTTCATTTGGGTATTGGTTCTTCTTTCTTTTTTCCTCTGTTTTAGTTCTCTACGAGTGTTGGCCCTTCTCAAGGATGGTACATACCCCAACATTTTTGGCGCCCACCGTGTTTTGTCCTATTAGATCACAGTGGCACCGAAGAAACCAAAGAACCCAAACCCACAACCACAGAGTCCTACCGATGACCCTTCGGCAGCAGACAATACATACCCGCAACCTTCGGGAGAACAAACAACATCTTGGAGCTCATGTTAAGCCCAGGGGCACACTGAAGTACAAGAGAGGAAGAACGAGAACCCGAAGATATCGCTAAGGGTAACTTTGAAGTAGACTTGCTGGACACCGGAGTACAGGATGAAGACATCATCTCCCTCAGGAGGGCCAAGGCAAGATTGTTGGCCAAGATCAAAGAAGTCCCAGTCACAACGAATGTGAGAACAAGAGCTCAAGCCGAAGTGGCAATATTGAGAGCGAAAGCACCACAACCCGGGGACCGAAACAAGACAAGTTGAAAAATGAAGCCATATTGAAAGAAGTGCAAAGGTAGCGCATGTTGCTGGAGCAGATAAACAAAGAAAAAGCACAATAGGCAATGCGACAAAAAACTACGCGGCTCCGAGAACAAATGGCGATATTGCAAGCGCAGCTCAACTCGTTACAACAACATCCCATCCAGCAGCCTGTCCCAAGGCAACGACAACCCTATCCAGCACCCAGCGTCGTGCCAATCAATATATAGGAGACAATTTATGATTCTGTAGAATCGTGGCAAGATGATTCATACGAAGAGGCGTTTGTGGAACATATACAACCCAAGAGGCCGAGAAACATGTACCCGTACAAAGCGAAGCCCACTTCACCTCTCTCCATGGAGCTAGAACAAGCAGATTGGCCCCCTGAAAGTGCATCTAGGCCCCTAATTATTTTGGTGATAATGACAATTATAATTTGAGTATTTGATGGTTTATCTAAGATGTGTGCGGGAATAAAAGAGATAAAAGTTCATGTGTGAAAGGAAGGACCTCAATTTCTTATATATGTGTTGAAGCTCAAATGGGGATTTAAATTTAATTTATCTTTTGAATTTGAGTATAGGAAACACCGTACTATAAAGAGGGACGTGATTGATAGATCAAAGTTAGTTACAAGTTGTTAAATTGAGATCTAACAACCTTTGAGAGACACTTTGCACTCACGAACACATGTGTTTAACCTTTACTAGGCAGGGCGGGTGACCCGTTTTGGCCTTGGTGGGTGGCGGGTGACCCGCCCCCTAGGGCCGGGTGACCCGGGGTCGGTAGGCGGGTGACCCGCCCTATGGGGCTGGGTGACCCGGCTTGGGCGCTGTGAGCCCATAACAGCTAGTTCGGGAGTAAGGGGTATTTATACCCCTTCTCCCTCTTTTCTAGGTTTCCGCCTCCTCCACCATTGAAACACCTCCTAAGCTTGCTTCCCTCTCTCCCAACTCCCTTCTAAGCACTCCTAGCAAGGATTCAACCTAGGGTTTGGGTGTGAGAGACATTTGAGGTGTGAGATTAAGCCCCTTTGTGAGAGCTCTTCGTGTGTTCATCTCAAGAAGCACTTGTGGCGGCTTTGTTTCATCGATTCACATTTATTACTTTTGAAGCTTGCTTCTAGACGGTTAGGCGTCGCCGTTGAGTGCCCTCTTTGTGTGGAGCACCCGGGAATGTTTGTATTACCCTCTCCTTTGTGGAGATTTCTTAGTGAGCACCAATCTTCCTTTGTGGGGATTGAGTGAGGCAAGTGGCTCTTTGTGATAGCCCTCCCTTTGTGGGAACCTCAAGGGAGACGTAGCTTCCTTGGTGGAAGTGAACTTCGGATTAAATCTTTGTCTCTTGCTCATTCGTGTTCATCTCCTCCTCTCTAACCCTCGAAGCTTATTTTGTCCCGATCTACTTTTGTGTGTTGTTGCTTGGTATATCATCTTGGGTAGGTTGTTTACAACATCCTTGGCGAACTTTTGATTCAAAGGGTTTCGGTAAAATCACTTTATTCTTAAGCAATTTATTTTCATTTTCCTGTCGCAGGGTGACCCACCCTGTTAGTCAGGGTGACCTGCCCCCCCCCCCCCCCCGCGGGTGACCCGGTATTTGATCCACTGCTCTGTTTTCAGGAAAATTTGAAGTGATCCTATTCACCCTCCTCTAGGCATCACAAGGTCCTTTCAATTAGTATTAGAGCCTAATCCCTTGATTTAGGCTTAACCGCTAAGGGATCAAGATGTCGGGGAGTAGTGGTGACCTCTCCGCTCGAGAACTCGCTGCCAAGGAAGCTCAAGAGAGAGAGAGCTCAAGGCCGCTCAAGACCAAGCTGCAGCTCTAGAGGCAATGGGGAAGGCCCCAAGCCGTACACCATCCAACATCGCGAGCTCCGATGACTCCTCCTCCGACTCCGATTCAGACTCCGATTCAAGTGATGAAGACGTCAAGGATGGTGACAATGACACAAAGAAAGCAGCGAAGAAAAGAAGAAAAACCAAGAAGAAGAAGAAAGCAAAGAAGATGGCTAAAAAGCTCCTCAAGAAGATGATCAAGAAGGAGCAAGCAAAGCACTCTCATTCCGGCTACTATGAAGTGCCCTTCCACTACGGACACATTCCGGGCAACAATCCTAACGACAAATTCTATTTCGTACATCTGGGAAAGCCTCCTCACTTCAATGGGAAAGACTATCCCAAATGGACTTATGATATGCAAATGCACCTTTACGGGCTCCACCCTTCTCTTTGGAAGATTGTGTGTGTAGGTGTGATAATTCCCACAGAAGGTGAAGCTATGACAATCGAGCATGAACAAGACCTCCACCGCAATGTACAAGCAACAAGAGTCATTACGGGATCCTTGTGTGCTCAAGAGTTCAACAAAGTCCGGAACATCCAAATTGTCAATGTGATTTGGGACACACTCAAGGAAGCACATGAGGGTACCGATCATGTGAGAAGAGGCAAGATTGATTTGATCCACGGAGAGCTAGAGCTATTCATCATGAAGGATGGAGAAACCGTGAGGCAAATGTATGATCGCCTAATGCTCCTTGTCTCGAACATTAGAGCACTAGGAAGCAATGATTGGGAAGATGAAAAGGTCACAAAGAAGTTACTAAGAGCTTTCACCCCGAAGAATCCAAACCTAGCAACCATGATAAGAAGAGACCCAAACTACTACAACTTGACTCCCAATCAACTTCTTGGTGAAATCTTGCATCAAGAGCTAGTTGATCAAGACGTGGAGAAGTCACTTAGCTTGAAGGTGAACAAGAGTCTAGCCCTCAATGCTAGATCTAGTGAAGTGGTGGAAGTGAAGCCCAAGACTTCCAAGACTAAGAATGAAGATTCTAGTGAAGAAGGAAGCACCGATGAAGAAACCGCCTTTGCCATAAGAAAGTACAAGAAGTTCTTGAAGTTCAAGGCATCAAGTAAGGTGGTGATTATAGAAAGAAGAAGTCTCAAAGAAAATGCTATGAGTGTGGAGAGTATGGACATTTCATTGCCGAGTGTCCCAAGAACAAGAACAATAATGAGGAAGAGAAGAAGTACAAGGAGAAAAGCAAAGAGTACAAGAACAAGTACCAAGGGTGTGCTCACATGGGTCAACAATGGGACTCAAGTGATGAAGATGAAGAACCAAAGAAGAAAGGCATGGCAACACTTGCCATGGCACAAGGAGCATCTTCACCACACCTCTTCAACAACTACTCCGACGATGAGGATAACTCTCACTTTTGCCTCATGGCAAGAGGGAGCAAGGTACAAGAATCAACCACCTCATCCTCTCTCACCTCATCATCATCCACACCTAGTAATGATATAGACAACCTAGATGAAGAAAAAGAAATGGAGGCCAACATGATAAAGCAATTTGGTAAAAAGGGCCATAAAGAAATTAAAAAGCTTTTGGACAAATTAGAGGAAAAGAAGGAGATTCTCCATAAGTAAGAAGACTTGCTTATCCGTGAAAAGGAAAGAAACCTTGCTCTAGAGAAAACCCTTGCCGAGGAGAAAGCTAAGGTGGAGAAGTTGACAGTAGGTTTGTCCTTGGCTAATGACTCTAATAAGAGGATGCTAAAGGACTACACTTTGGCAAATGAATCTTTAGTTTCCCTAAAGGTCACTCATAGTGAGCTTCAAATAAGCTTCTCACGCTTGACGGATAAACACAAAAATCTTGAAGCAAACTATAGTGCTCTTTGGGAAAGCAGCAAGGCCGATCCTAAGGCAAACTTTGACTCTAATGCCTGCACTAGCAAAGGTTGCTCTATATGTTCTAATGTTGATATAAATGCTCTTAAGACTAACCTTGCAAGGCTAGAGGAAACAACTAAGAGCAAGGATAAGGAGATTGCCCGGTTGAACATGTTGATCAACCAAGGTAAGTTGGGTTCCAAGTCCATACCCAAGGCAATTGACACAAGATGACTTGGGTACTACAAGGACAACAAGGTCAATGGTAGATGGGTGGTGAAAGGGCATGAGATCCCCTTGTGGAACAAGGGAGGTTACCTCAACACTATTATGGATATTGCCCATGGAGTAACCACCTCAACTACAACACAAGACAAGCCAAAGGTTGTGAACATCACAAAAGGAAATGGTGGGGTTAATTCTCTATCAAAGGCATTGAAGAATGTGGTGGAACGCAAGCCTTCTCCCAACTACACTTATGATTATGTTGTGACCTTGGACCACAATGGTAAAATGGTGGTCAAGTATGTTGGAGCCTACGCCATGAAGGCCATGAGGAAGAGTGTGTGGGTTCAAAAAGTTTATGTTTCTAACCTCCAAGGACCCAAATCTTTTTGGGTACCTAAACCAAAAGCTTAAACTTGTTTTGTAGGCCTACACCTCCGGTGGAACCGCATGGTTGATTGATAGTGGAGCCACTAATCATATGACCAGAGATGAAGGCTTGTTTGCATCCCTTGAGCATTATGACACCCCTACGGAAACTATCATCTATGGAGATAATGGTCAAGGAGATGTTATCGGTCTAGGTAAAATTGCTATCTCAACAAAAAATTCAATTGAAGATGTTTATCATGTTCAAGGTTTAGGGTACAACTTGTTGTCGGTTTCAGAACTTTGTGAGAAAGGCTACAATTGTCTCTTTACCAAAGAGGGTGTGACTGTCTCTAGAAGTGAGAGTTCCTCTATTGTCTTTGCGGGTCACCTAAGGGGAAAACTTTACTATGTGGATTTCACAAAAGTAAAGGTGGACCCTAAGGCTTGCTTAGTGGCAAAATCCGACATGGGTTGGCTATGGCATCGCCGACTAGCCCATGTTGGCATGAGGAACTTGGCCAAACTTCAAAAGGGCGAGCACATCCTAGGACTAACAAATGTTGTTTTTGAGAAAGATAGGTTGTGTAGTGCTTGTCAAGTGGGAAAGCAAGTTGGAGCGCATCATCCCGCCAAGAACATCCTATTAACATCAAGACCATTGAAGCTACTACACATGGACTTGTTTGGACCAATTGCCTACATAAGCATCGGTGGTAACAAATATGGTTTAGTAATTGTTGATGACTTTTCCCATTTCATTTCGGTATTCTTTTTGCAAGATAAAAGCGAAACAAAGGGAGTGGTCAAGAAGTTCATAAGAAGAGTTCAAAATGAGTTCGAGCTTAAGGTCAAGAACATAAGAAGTGACAATGGCTCGGAGTTTAGGACACTCAAATTGAAGAATTCCTTGATGAAGAAGGCATCAAGCATGAACTCTCCGCTCCATACACTCCTCAACAAAATGGTGTTGTTGAGAGGAAGAACCGTGCGTTGATTGACGCTGTAAGAACAATGCTTGATGAGGACAAGACTCCGGACTCATTTTGGGCGGATGCCATCAACACCGCGTGCCATGCCGCCAACCGCCTCTACCTTCACAAGTACTTGAACAAGACTCCCTACGAGATCATCATTGGTAAGAAACCTAGTGTGCACTACTTTAGAGTCTTTGGGTGTAAGTGTTTCATACTTAACAAGAAACTCAAAGCTTCAAAGTTTGCATCCAAGGTTGATGAAGGTTTTCTCATTAGTTATGGAACTAACGAACATGCCTATCGTGTTTTCAACAAAACCACCGGTTGTGTTGAGACCACGGTAGATGTGAAATTTGATGAATCCAACGGCTCTCAAGGAGAGCAAGTTAGTGAAAACTTTGTAGATGATGAAGAACCTCCAAGTATATCCATCTTCAGAATGGGCACTGGTGAAGTGATACCAAGGGAAGTTCAAGTTCAAGATCTGGTTGACACAAACAATCAAGATCCATCATCATCAACAAGAGTGGAACCACCTAGTTCTCAAGTTCATCAAGATGAAAGTCAAGCTCATGGTGACGATCATGAAAGTGGCTTTGATCAAAGGGAAGAACAAGGCGGTGAAGCTCATGAACTAGCAACTCAAGTTGAAAATGATGATGATGGACCTATTCAACATCAATCTCAAGCACCACATCCAAGAGTTCATCAAATGGTCCAACGGGATCACCCCGTTGACAACATCCTTGGGAGTATCCAAAGTGGGGTAACAACTCGTTCAAGATTGTCAAACTTTTGTGCATTTTACTCGTTTATTTCCTCTTTGGAACCTCTTAGTGTGGATCAAGCTCTTGAGGACCCGGATTGGATTATTGCTATGGAGGAAGAGTTGAACAACTTCAAGAGGAATGAAGTTTGGGAGTTGGTGCCAAGACCCAAGCAAAATGTAATTGGCACCAAATGGGTTTTTAGGAACAAACAAGATGAATTTGGTGTCATCACAAAAAACAAGGCAAGGCTCGTGGGTAAAGGCTATACTCAAGTTGAAGGCTTGGACTTTGGAGAGACTTATGCTCCGGTGGCAAGGCTTGAGTCAATACATATACTCTTGGCCTATGCTACTCATCATGACTTCAAGCTTCATCAAATGGATGTGAAGAGCGCTTTCTTGAATGGACCTCTCCAAGAAGAAGTTTATGTTGAACAACCACCGGGCTTTGAAGATCCAAACTTTCCCAACCATGTGTACAAGCTCCATAAGGCGCTCTATGGGCTCAAGCAAGCTCCTAGAGCATGGTATGAATGGCTTAAGGATTTTCTTCTCAAGAACGGTTTTGAGATAGGCAAAGCTGATTCTACACTCTCCATTCAAAGAAGTGGAAAAGATATCTTCGTTTGTCAAATTTATGTTGATGACATTATCTTTGGGTCTACTAATGATAAATTTTGTCAAGAGTTTAGTAGGATCATGACCAAGAGATTCGAGATGTCTATGATGGGCGAGTTGAAGTTCTTTCTTGGGTTTCAAATCAAGCAAATGAAGGAAGGGACTTTCTTGTGTCAAACCAAATATGTGAAGGATATGCTCAAGAGGTTTGACATGGCCGATTCTAAGCCCATCAAGACTTCTATGGCATTAAATGGACATCTTGATCTCAATGAAGAACGGAAGTCGTTCGACCAAAAGGTATATCGCTCCATGATTGGCTCCCTCCTTTACCTTTGTGCATCTAGGCCCGATGTCATGCTTAGTGTGTGCATGTGTGCAAGATTTCAAGCTAATCCTAAGGAGTGTCATCTAATGGCCGTTAAGAGAATCTTTAGATATTTGGTACACACTCCTAACCTTGGCTTATGGTATCCCAAGGGCTCCACTTTTGATTTACTAGGCTATTCCAATTAGGACTATGCCGGTTGCAAAGTAGATCGAAAGAGTACAATGGGGACTTACCAATTTCTTGGTAGGTCTTTGGTGTCATGGAGCTCTAAGAAACAAAATTCGATTGCTTTGTCCACGGCCGAAGCCGAGTATGTGGCGGCCGGTGCGTGTTGTGCACAACTCTTGTGGATGAAGCAAACATTGAGTGATTACGGTTGTGTGTTTAGTAAGATTTCACTCTTGTGTGACAATGAGAGTGCCATCAAGCTAGCAAACAATCCGGTGCAACACTCTAGAACAAAGCACATAGATGTACGACATCATTTCTTAAGGGATCATGAGGCTAAGGGACATATTGCTCTACGTCATGTAAGCACAGAGAGGCAACTTGCTGATATCTACACTAAACCTCTAGATGAGCAAAGGTTTTGTGCTTTGAGGAGTGAACTAAATATCTTAGATTCTCGTAACTTGGCTTGACATGTTGCACATACTTGATTGTTGCCTAGATAGACTGAAAATCTTTTATTTTCTCTTTTTTGTGTGAGTTTTTTCAAAAGATTGGATTTTTGAGATCTTTTAGATCAAATCTTGATTCAAGTGGCTATTGTTTTGAATGATTGTTTGTTGCTAGCCACTTGTAGTCAAGGGTTCATTACATGTTCACAGGCCATATCTATCAAAATCTCAATCAAATTTCTCTATTCCAAAGTCAAGGAGACCTTTCAAGGCAACCACGGGTCACCTGCACCCCCTTAGCGGGTCACCCGTTTCTTCACTGGTGGACAGCGGGTCTCCCGCCCTGTCATGGTGGGTCACCCTACCTTTTCAAGGACTTAGCTTTTCTTACCTCTCCAGGCAGGGGCGGGTCACCCGTTTCGGTTTTGGAGGGAGCCGGGTCACCCGCCCCCCATGGCTGGGTCACCCGCACCTCTCAGTCCAAAAAAAGACCACGCAGGGGTGGGTCACCCGGGCCCCTACGTCGGGTCACCCATTTTGCCACTGTGTGCCGCCGGGTCACCCGGCCCCTGTGCACAGGTCACCCGGCCCTGCGACCGGCTGTATATATAGGGCCGTGGCCGGCGCCCCTCAACAGTTCTTCTTCTCCTTCTCTACTCCAAACCGCTGCCGCCCCCCAAAATGCTCCTAGGCGATTTTTGCGCCCCTCCGTCCGTTTCTCAAGCTCTTGGGCGCATTGGATCGAGCTCCTCTTCAAGTTCAACATCTCCCTCGATCCCTCCAAAAATCTCGCGGGAAACCAACGGTAAACTTTTTCAAAAATCCCTTTTTCCCGATCTCTCAATGTGGTTCATTCTAGGAGATTTCCTTTTGTCAAAAGCTTCATCTAGTACCCTAGAACTCATGCCTAAAATCTTGTTTCAATTCGTGAACTCCTCCACTCGCAACGAGTGATTAGGGTTCATCCCGCCTGGGGCAGGTGACCCGCCCCCTAAGGGCGGGTGACCCGGCCTCCCGCGGGGTGCCCCCTTTTGCTTGTTTCTTCTACCCAATCTTAATCTTTCTTTGCATATCTTGCTCAGATGGGTCGAGACAAATTTCAAGGCAAGGGCAAGGAGATTCAAAGCGACCAAGACTCTTCCAGTAAAGATCATGACCGTGCCTCCGATGATGATTACTCTCATCCCGCTCACTCAAAGAAGTCCATGCCCCAAGATCCTCTGGCTCGTGCTCATGGTCGTGGTCGCGGAGATAGTGGCAACCCCATGCTAAGGAAGAAGGTGTTGACTAGTGGCCCTAAGGGTAGTGGTGCTCGAATGAAGAAGGCAAGCACCGGTGATGAAGGGGGAAGATATGATGATGATATTGACATATCTATTTATGAGAGGATGGTTGTCCCCATTCATCCACCGAAACAGACAAGAAAAGATCCCAAGTTGGTTGATTATTCCAAGCATGCAAATGACATCTCGCCTCTCCGGTTCCAAGATCCATGGAAACTTCCACAGAAATTCTTTTGTGATGATCGTTTTTGTCGTGCTCATCAAGCCGATTGGTATGAATCCGTCATCATCACTAAGAAGACTATTACTACGGATATGAAATGGATTGATTGGCAACACTTATATGACCTTACCCCTCCACTTGGAGAAATTGCTCACGCTGTCTACCTTCGTTGTCATGCGCAAGGTATATCTCATCTTATGATGCTTTCTTGCAATTGGTGTGACGAGGTCGTAACTCAATTCTATGCCACACTTTATGTTGATGATGATGAGAATGTCATGCACTTTTCACTTGGAGGAAAGAGATTTAAGATCACTTTGTCAGAGTTTGCTACACTCTTTAGGCTTCGTGGTGCAAAAGACAACAACACCTTCAACAATCTAGTTTGCTTGCATGATAGTGATGAACTTGATGTGAGCAAAATGGAGTTTATGTATGACAAGGCCTATGGAGATATTCATTATGGACATCTAGTGGTCTCGCCTCATACTACAAATTGATGAATCTTCTTTTCCGTAACACTTTGTGTCTAGGGGTGGTAATTCTGATAAAATCTCCAAGTATGCACGGAACCTTTTGTTTCAAATGGCTCCTAACCAACCTCAATTCAATGCTTGTCATTTTCTTTGGAGTGAAATAATTGCATGCTCTCGTCAAGGCTCCGCGTGTCACTATGCTCCTTATGTCTTTCAAATGGTCAAGCACGCAACTAAGCTTAATCTTCAATGGGACATTGAGCACAAAAGGTATAACACTCCAAAAGGGAAACTCGAGGAGTCTTTTCATCTTGGCAAGCATTGCACTTGGATTGATGCTAAAGGTCCCCTTCCGGGTGCCTATCCCATGGAAGGCTTAAGTGCTCCCGGTGCTTCATCTTCACAAGCTCCACCTCCAAGTCACTCCTATGGATAGTTACCAAAAGAAGGTCCTTCTCATTTTCATGGTGCTCCTAAGCAAAAGAAGGGTAAATTGGATTTTCTTGCCAAGGGTCTATTTGCTTGCTTCAACATGGGCCGTCAAAATGCACATGAGCATGAAAAGGATAGAAAGTGGCACACCGAGGAGTATCATAGGGCTGAAAAGGAGAGAAAGGCCATCTTTGCAAAATTGGATATGCCACACTCTCCCGTTCGTGAGCCTAGGACATTTGATCCTCCATCTCCGGTTGCAAATCCTTGGGAAGATCTTGCTTCTTGGGTTGAAGAAGAAGATGATGAGGCCACCGAAGACGAAGGGTGACTCCCCTTTTTGGTGTTTGTTGACAAAGGGGGAGTGAATTTGTTGATGTTGATGGATGGAAGCCCCCACACTTATCCTTTTATCTATCTTTGGACTTGTTATTTATGTAATGGCTTATGAACTTGTAATGAACTATGTGTGGTGTGATGCATGGTGTGCCAAGTGAGAACTTTTATTTATGTAAGACTTATTTGTGGTACTCTATTATGCTAGTGTGATGTAATGAACCTTAATTATCGTGTGTGATGCATGTGTTGGTTGATGATATGTTGTTTCTCACTTTATCATTGTGATATATCTTGTCATATGCATCACAGTTTATTGCTCATCACACTTATGCACCATGTGTTGTATACAATGATTTAGGCGGAGCCTACTCTAAATATGTGCAATTGGCATTTGAGGCCATTCTAGTTGAAAAAGCACATATTTAGGGGGAGTTCTTTTCTAAATAATTGGACACAATTCTCGAATTTTATTCCTCTCTTGTGAGCTCAAATTATGGTTGTCATCAATCACCAAAAAGGGGGAGATTGAAAGTGCATCTAGGCCCCTAATTATTTTGGTGATAATGACAATTATAATTTGAGTATTTGATGGTTTATCTAAGATGTGTGCAGGAATAAAAGAGATAAAAGTTCATGTGTGAAAGGAAGGACCTCAATTTCTTATATATGTGTTGAAGCTCAAATGGTGATTTAAATTTAATTTATCTTTTGAATTTGAGTATAGGAAACACCGTACTATAAAGAGGGACGTGATTGATAGATCAAAGTTAGTTACAAGTGCTTAAATTGAGATCTAACAACCTTTGAGAGACACTTTGCACTCACGAACACATGTGTTTCACCTTTACTAGGCAGGGCGGGTGACCCGTTTTGGCTCTGGTGGGTGGCGGGTGACCCGCCCCCTAGGGCCGGGTGACCCGGGGTCGGCAGGCGGGTGACCCGCCCTATGGGGCCGGGTGACCCGGCCTGGGCGCTGTGAGCCCATAACGACTAGTTCGGGAGTAAGGGGTATTTATACCCCTTCTCCCTCCTTTCTAGGGTTCCGCCTCCTCCACCATTGAAACACCTCCAGAGCTTGCTTCCCTCTCTCCTAACTCCCTTCTAAGCACTCCTAGCAAGGATTCAACCTAGGGTTTTGGGTGTGAGACATTTGAGGTGTGAGATTAAGCCCCTTTGTGAGAGCTCTTCGTGTGTTCATCTCAAGAAGCACTTGTGGCAGCTTTGTTTCATCGATTCACGTTTATTACTCTTGAAGCTTGCTTTTAGACGGTTAGGCGTCGCCCGTTGAGTGCCATCTTTGTGTGGAGCACCCGGGAACATTTGTATTACCCTCTCCTTTGTGGAGATTTCTTAGTGAGCACCAATCTTCCTTTGTGGGGATTGGGTGAGGCAAGTGGCTCTTTGTGATAGCCCTCCCTTTGTGGGAACCTCAATGGAGATGTAGCTTCCTTGGTGGAAGTGAACTTCAGATTAAATCTTTGCCTCTTGCTCGTTCATGTTCATCTCCTCCTCTCTAACCCTAGAAGCTTATTTTGTCCCGATCTACTTTTGTGTGTTGTTGCTTGGTATATCAGCTTTGTGTAGGTTGTCTACAACATCCTTGGTGAACTTTTGATTCAAAGGGTTTCAGTAAAATCACTATATTCTTAAGCAATTTATTTTCGTTTTCCTGTCGCAGGGTGACCCGCCCTGTTAGTCAGGGTGACCCGGCCATAGGTTGCGAATGACCCGCTATTTGATCCGCTGCTCAGTTTTTTAGGAAAATTTAAAGTGATCTTATTCACCCCCCCTCTAGGCATCACAAGGTCCTTTCACCCCCGAAATTCAAATTGCCAGCCTCTATGCCCGAATTCGATGGCGAATCAGATCCCAAACAATTTATCTTGAGATATACATCGGGTCATGGTAATGATGTGGCGAAGGCAAAGGCAATGATCATGGCCTTAAAAGGATCTGCTCAGTAGTGGCACGCGTCGCTATCAAAAGGAAGCATAGAATCATGAGAACAACTTTGGGGAAGATTGGAGAGTAATTTCCAAGGTTTCCAGCCACAAGAGTTCACATCGGGGGACTTACACTTGATAAAAAAGGAGTCAGGGAACCCTTACAAGATTACATCAAGAGGTTCAGAAAAGCAAGAGCAAAAGCGCCACATGTGGACGCAACCATAGTGATTGATGTGATAATTGGGGCCTCAAAGTAGGGCCGTCTGGCGAATACCTAGACCGAAGAAGGCCGAAGTCTGAGAAGCAATTGTTCGACATCATGCAAGAATATTGTTTGTCAGATCGAGGCAGACAGCAAAGGATCGATGATTACAACACAAGAAAGAAAGCAGACAAGTAGAAGGAAGAGTGGCCACAAAAATCAAACACAAGCAACCATGGCTATCCCCCAATACCAAACTACCAACAAAAAAACAATGTGAACAATGTTTCCAATCAAGCTTCGCATATGGCAGCGTCAAATGTGTCAGGAAGCAGAGGAGGGCCTTTCCATTCTAAAGGGCAAGGAACTAGTAAAGGGTTCCATGGGGCCGCCATTGTCAGTATGCTCGATACATGGAAAAAACAAAGGTCATTGGACCTATGAATGCAGAGTAGCTATTAGGCAAAAAGAAGAAGAAGAGAAGAAAAAAAGCAATGGAAAACCAATCCAGGTTTGCCAACCATACATCTTCAGTTGTACCTTCAGTGGCAAATAGCGCAACATCGAATTGGCAGTCATTTCAGTAGCCAACTTTTCAGCCACAACCTTACCCACCGCCGTACTATTCGCAAACACCTTATTTGCCACCACCACCACCACCATACAACCCAAACATAATGTAGATACAAGGTCAATCACAGAGCACGATACAATTCCGGCCAAAGCTAGAAACAACTCCACAGGCACTAGTGCAAAGTGGTCAAGAAACCAGCAAAATGGCCACTACTAGAGAGTGAACGTCATCAACGCAGTCACAGGGGAAATGGCTTCCCGGAGTATAGATCGAAGAAGCAAATAAAAGATGACCGAAGAGAAGTCAACCATGTTTTGCTCGGGTAAAATATTTAGAACAAAATGGTCTCACATTCCAATTTCATTCACCAAAGCAGATCTCAAGCTGAAAAAGTACCCGCACGAAGACCCATTGGTAATCCGAGCTATACTAGGCAAAAACAACAAAATTTTCTTAGGCAACAATGTAGGGGGCATCCTAGTCGATAATGGTAGCTTAGCAGATGTACTAACTTACGACCTCTTCAAGAGAACGGAGTTTAGAGATTACCAGCTGCAGACTTCAACAAAGCCAGTATATGGCTTCAAAAATAACAGAGTAGAGGCTCTGGGAACCATATAAATGAATGTAATGTTGGGCGAAGGCGCCCTTATGAGAACTACGATGGTCACTTTCGACATGGTTGATATCACATATTCCTACAAAGCCATCTTCTGTAGAGGAGTCATTAGCAAGTTTGTAGTCGTGATACACATGTCATGCCTGTGTATGAAGATCCCTACTCACAACAGGGTACTGGTAGTATATGGAGATCAAGAAGAGGCATGGAATAGAGAATACAACACAGGAACATATCACAAGCCGCTGCACCTTGTCAGGATCGACGAAGATCAAGTTGAGCTCGAAGAGAAAGAAGTGCAAACCAAGTTAAGAGAAGAAAAGCTTAAAGCAGAATCAAGCCCCTGCAGCACACGAAGAGAGTAGAACTTTGTGAAGGTGTGCATGAGAAAACAATCGTTATAGCCAACGGCTTAACCGAAGAGGAGGAAGCAAAGTTGGTATCATGCCTGCGAAGTGTTGGCATTTCATAGCGTCGATCACTTAAGAACAAATCTGAGACCCGTCCTTAGCGTCAACACCAGGAAACACCTTTAGGCAGCTCTCAATGTCACAACTAATGGCACTGGGTTAGCGTGAACATCGAGACTTGCCATAGGTTAATCTAAACGATCATGAATGAATCCGCAAGCGCACAGATAAACCATTGTAGCATTTCCCCAAGGAAGGAGAGTATTCCAAGGGTATCGTATCCGTGGAAGGCAATAGCGGATATCTTAGACTTATGCTTTTGCTCTGAATGTAAACCAAGAGATAGATATAGGGAACAACACACTCAAAGACAGGGGTAAGATAAAAGATATACGGGGTAGTGTGACACACACACTCAGATCTACCTCTGCTCTAGCACACTACGGCTTAGGGGGAACATACGAGTTAGCTCTAGGTTCTAATGTACTAAACATACAAAGCTAGAAGATACAAGAGATGGGCATGAGTATTGCATGAGAGATAAGGTTCAGCACCCAGGTACAAATGGGGAGCTAGCCCGCGACGACCAGCACTCTGCGAAACTAGACTTTAGACTCCTACAGCAGGTACCCCAGCGCGGAGGTTGCCCAAGGATCCAACGGGGCTGTCACCACCCGAGGACCGACCTCTATCGTTACGGGGGGTATGCTCATAACTATCGTAGCCAGACAACCCAGGCACCATGCCTACGTTGCTGCTAGACTCCACCCGGCCCGGGCTATTGTGACCCAGGGTGAGAGCCACCAGAAGACTGGTCAACTAGACCGAGTACCGTAGCTTGAACACAGACCTCATGCAACACTCTCATGCCATCTAACAAGATCAACTAAGGCTAGACATACGAACAGATATGAACTCTCTTATGTCTAATCAATAAGATCAAAGTGTCGTGTTCGTGAAGAACACGAGCCTCTAACTTATGAACAAACACATAAGGAAGGAGTTTATCACCCATCAAGTGGATCAAAAGGTAGTGTTCACGAAGAACACGAGCCTCTAAATGATGAACAGGGGATGAACTCAAGAACATATCAAGAATATGATCTACCATGACTTTATATGAAATAGCTGAATAACTAAAGTAGATCAAAGTCATACAAAGAAATAAAGATAAAAGAGAACTCATACGTAGACTTCCAAGAGGACTTGGAACCTGAATAAGAGCTACTCTAGCCTACCCCCTAGCCTTAGAAATTAAAAGTGAGAGGAGAATGAGAGAGTGGTGTATGAGAAATGGGAGCCCCTTCCCTTCTATTTATAGGCAAGGACAAGGCTTGCTCGGACGCCCAAAGTGCCCCTAAACACCCGGGAGTGAGGCAATGGACCAATAGGGAGCTACCACGTGGAGGGCCAGGATGGAGCCCCCTAGGTCCGTTCGGCCGATCCTAGGATCGGCCGGCCCCCTAGGGTGGCCCCACCTAGTGGCCTTCCTCTGGTTGGCTGCCCCGTGGGCCCTCTGATCCATCCCCGGTGCATGGCTTGATTTGGTATCCGAGGTGGGCCCTTTGATCCATGTGAAGTCCATGTGGCGTCCTTTGATTCGTCGGTGAGTGCCTCCCCTGGATTGATGACGTGGATTGCCATGTTTCCCTTGGTGGCAGCCACCTCCTCAGCTAAGTTGGCATGGTTTCTTCATAGAAGGTGAGTTTCCCTCTCTTTTAAGGGGTAAATCACCTACATACAAATAATATCTAAGGACAAGTGGAACTGCATTATTCAAACCTAAATGCTAGTAAATAATACATATGCCTCCATTTATGTAAGAATATTAAGGGTTGGAAATGGTGAATTTCAACCGTCAACACGAAGCAATCAAGATGTTTTCGCATAGAGCAAAAAAGATCTGAAAGGTATACCTCGAAGCGTTGTTATTGAGCACAGGCCGAATTTAGATCCAAAGGTACCACCACGAAGACAGAAACTGAGAATCATGAGGCTTTCTTTAGTGCGGTCGGCATAAAGTGACGTAAAGGTTGGTTACACCAATCATGTTGCGATAGGTGGCACCATATTTTCGGGGACACGTAAAGGCGCAGAGAAACTGACAAGGGTAGCAACATCTTTTTACAGCCACGGTCTATTGGGATCCTCATCCTTCGTTTAAGTCGCTGATGAGCGTGCATGGTCATCGGCATAACCCTTTACTAATCGCCATCTAATGATAATTGATCGTTCGAGAAACTATTGAGACGTACAAGCTCCGCCGTCGATCGGTTGACGTCTGATTTGCTACGATAATCGAAATGTACATAAACAAAGGAGCTTCAAAAGGGTAAGGTTGGTGGTCGAGCGCTGCCGCCGAAGGATGTCATTTTTACTCTCAATAGCACGGGTTATGTCATCGGTCTCGTGCCTTACGTGCGTAAATAATCGATTCAAATGGTTACGCTAGGAAACACCTATGTGCATGTGGCACAGATGATCCAAAATTCTTGGTTTACACGAAAACACTAATGGTTTACGTACGATGCATAATCTATTGAAATAATGAATGATACAACACCTCTAGGGATGCGCCACAGAAGATCCAAAATTTCCTGGTTACACGAAAACTCTACTTGTTATGTACAACGTCGTCGAAACAAATTCCTACTATATGAGCACAGAAGATCTCCTGTTACGTAATTGTTTACGTCAATAGTTAAATCAAGTGATAATATGATGGGCCTCGGCCATCTAGTACGGACCACGTAGTTGGCACATGTATTTGGTGTCTGTATTGCTAATGAGCTCTTTGTACTCATAATAATTAGGTATACAATTAAAAAATGGTTTTACTGGTTTGACCTCATTCTTCTTAAAAATTACACGAACTTACATACTATTTGCCTTGGTACCAGTATAACTTTCTGAAATTACTTATTTAGTCCTTTCATCAATTGCATTTCATATCTTCCGCCACTGAGGCCGTCAGAGGACCTCAGATGGCGGCGGATCAGTCCGCTACACCGTCAAGACTGCATTGTGTTAGGAAAAGAGTCCTCCCAAAACTCGCATGTACGGATGGAGGCGGCGGGAACAAGCTGCTCCCATGTCACAACGAATTCTTCACCTACTGCTCGTGATAAGGCACAGAGGAAGGTCGCGCACATTTAAGAGCATCGAAGATGATGAGGACATCTCAGCAACGTGACCTAGGCTCCTTTGTTATACAAGATGCATCGCTAATTACACCAAGTCCACCTTGGGTTACGCATGAAGATTGAAGAATCAAACGCAAGCGGTTACGCAGGAACACGCATTGGATACACTAGCACATGTGTATGAAGGACAGGTTACAAGCAGTCATGCTAAGAAACTCCAACAAGAGGTGAATGATTTCCTCTTTGTGTTACATTGTAATATTGATGAGAGCCATATACTACCTAAAGTCTTGTACTTTACTCATACTCAGGTTTACAAGAGGCTTTCCCCATTGTACACAGAGAGTTACATGGAGGACGGGCTTCGGCAACCACGGACGCATCCAGGGGCTAAAGCCACGGGGCTTCGGCGGGTGTCGCGCGCATCAACTATAAGGGCGGGACGTGCAGAAGATCAAGGTGCAAGACAAAGATCATCACCTTCGGGCCGAAGAGGATCGACTGACTAGGATGAACACGTGAGGTGATGAGTTGTAAAGTGCTAAGTTGTAAAAAGTTGTGTGTGAGGGTGATGTAAGCTTACGAAAATGCCCTCAAGATACCTGACCGAGGTCAAAAAGCAAGAGTATGGGTTGTAAAGTGAAAATATTACGACCCTATAAAAAGAAACCTAAGTGAAAATACAGGGGGCGATTGGACGAAGGACGGGCACACTTGGCTCGGCCGAAGTCAAGTTTCATTTCGGTGTTGGTTCTTCTTTCTTTTTCCTCTGTTTTGTTTTAGTTCTCTACGAGTGTTGGCCCTTCGCAGGGACGGTTCATACCCCAACACGGTATGCCCTTCGCGGGGACGGTTCATACCCCAACACGGTATACAATGTGATGAAGTACACAAGAAAGAAAACTCCGTATGGAAGTGAAGATTCGGCAGGGGTGTGCTCGTGCGGAGGTCACACGGACTCACCGTATTGGCTGCACGAAAATCTAAATGTAGTTGATTAGTTACATTCAAACACTAATATCTTTATAATGGTTCAATTAAATTATAATCCGATTGCATATTAATGATCTTGCGATTAAATCTACGAAACAAGATATCACTTGGCTATATTTCGTCACAAAAATAAAAATAGCATAATTATCATGTTTCGTTACAAAAATGAAAATAACATAATTGACCATGGTGCGTCACAAAATAAAAATAACATAGTTGCTATTTTTATTTTGTGATGAAAGTGAAACATAGTTAAGTATTATCTTATTTCGTATATTAAAATTCGATTGTATATTAATATTCTTTGCATTTAAATCTACAAAACAAGATATCACTTGACTATGTTTCGTAAAAAAAAGTAAATTCCATATATTTGACAAGATTTGATAAGGTTACAATCCAAATATAACTTACATATGATTTCATCATTCTCATGATTTGATCATGATAAAAATTTGATATGGTTGAATGCGCCGCAAACCAAACATTTAAAAAAAATTATTATATGTGTTTTTGTTTTGTGACGAAATATGATCAAGTGATATCTTGTTTTGTAGATTAAATAGCAAGGAATATTAATCTACAATCGGATTTTAATTTAGTTAAACCATTAAAAAGATATTAGTATTTGAATACAACTAATCACTTATTTTTGAATTTCGTGTCACCAATCACAACCCTCCTCCACACCTCCGCCCGGGCTCAGGGCCGCCTAATTGAATATCCGAACTCCGTATAGAGTATATACTTGTGTGTACTTGTTGATATATACACACTACTACCGTGTAAATGTAAGAGCAACTCCAACAGGTTCGGAATACTGTTTTGGATCGTTAAAAAAAAACACCGGCGGAGTCACTTCCAACAGCCTCGCAAAACAATCCGCTCGGTATCCCCCTCGCGAAAAACTCACAGCCGCTCGTCAAACTTAGCTAGCCCGCCCCTCTCGCTATCGCCCTGCGGCCCTGCCGCGGGCAATTCACCCCTGCCCCGCCTCTTTCCTGCGCCCGTCATCGTCAGTAGCTCATGCACCCACACTGCACCGGCACCGGTGCCCTCCCACGCCCTACATCCGCCGTCGCTCCCGCGGCGTGCGAGGCTGAGCTCTAACGGTGGGAGAGTCACTGCTGCAGCCCCGGGATGTCGAGCTCCCTTCCGCCCTGCCGCGAAATCCCACGAGCCCGTCCTCGCGTCGGCCGCCGTCTTACAGTCGCGTCGTCTCGCGCTTGCGCTGCCCCTACGTTGTCGCGCGTCGTGCCCTACTGTCGTGGAGCTCTGATGACCGGGACCACACCTTGGAGGTCTCGCTCGCGCCGAATATGACCAGCGACGACGAGGTGGTTGCGGCGACCATGGAGATCAGACGGCCGCAAGATTTCAAATTCCCGACGACCCGGTGGCTTGGAGGCGATGAGGTGGCGTCATGAGGAAAGCTAGGGAAGTGCTCAAGCTACTGGTGGTGGCTTTTCTGCAGAGGTGGAGAGCGACGTCGGAATTTGGCCGGTGGATGACGGAGTTCGGGCTCTGTTCTTGGGAGGGAAAACTAGAATGAGGGAGGGAGAGGAATGCAGGGTGGCTCTGTGCGGACCTTCAAAAGGATGAGGACGGGAGCGGCGGAGGAGGGGCGCCGGCCGCCATGGCGGAGCACGGGCCGGGAGTGGCGGCGGAGGAGGGGCGCTGGCCTTACGGAAGACACAGAGAGAGCTGAAAGGGAAGGGGATGACAGTGCGACCCACGCGTCAGGGTTGGGGTGGGGTGGGGTGTTGCGGGGGAGAGTTTTAGCTAACCTGTTGGATTGCTCCATAAAATTATTAGATGATTTTGTATTTTTACAAGAAGCTATAAACTTCAAATTTAGCTAAAAAGATAAAGAGGTTGTTGGAGTTGTTCTAACGGCGGTGACGTAAAAGCCTGCTTGGGCCGGTGAAAAGCCGAATTACCACGATCAATCAATGTAAATGATGGGCCTTCGCACAGAAAAGAAATTTCGGGCTGGTTGGCTTTTCCAGTCGGGCCGCTGACCTTTTCAGGCCCAGCATTTTGAATTCTCAAACCATAATTGGGTCTTCTTCCTTCCCACCATCTCAGTTCCAGTGTTTCCCTTATTCATTTTGCATCAGCATCACCCTGTCCATCCGTCAACGGCGCCATGGATAAATTCGAGTACATATTCGTCGTCACGCCGGACTACTGTCACCGTGTCCACGTCATCATCGACGGTTGCCGGCTGTAAAGATGGGGCTTCACCCATGTTCCTCTTCTCTTTGCTACACTAGATTGCAAGTCAGCACCTTGCACCGACACCTCCAGCCTCCGGGTCACCACTCCAATAAAAACCACAATTTTGAAACATTGAACACTACCGGCCATCCTATCATGAAAAAATTGGGAGTCCTGATTCCACTCTGCTTCGAGGTCCGCCACTCGACATCCTCGCCGTAGTCATATTGGCTGCCAATGGTCAACGTCGTATATTTATAGAAGAAGGTAGTATTGCGATATCAGGAGAGCGGACGCAGTAGAGGTACATAAGTGTACACACCTAATATTTTTGACAATGAAATTTCAGTTAGCATGGACACACGTATATGTACGAGTAGTACATAATAAGGTCTTTTTTAGTTAGGTGAAAAGAGTTGAAAATTTTTACATTAAAAAGAACTAACACAGTCTTTTAGGTGAGAATTTTGATGAAATTTCACGGAATTAAACAGGGTCTTAGTAACTCCTCAAGTAGAGGATGATGCACATCACACTGGCCGCAGCTGGGCACGCCATGGAAGATCCAGACTCGATGCTGCCGAGTATCCTCTCACCTCAGCGAGGGGGGGACACTGGCGCCCGCTGTGACAACTCAATGCTGCACTGTGGCGCAGGCCGCGCGCGGTGCCCCACGCACGCCACAGCTCCTCTCGAGCTGTTGCCTCGCTGCCACTCTCATCTCAACTCCTTTCTGTCTCCCTCCATGCAGTACTGCACTGTCCAAGCAATGTGCAACTGTGCAGACGTGCAGTGGCGCCTCTCTCTCTATCCGTCCGGTTCTCCCTCTCCCTGCCCACGCAGAAAAGAAGTCGGTCGCCTTTGCAATTTTGCAGGCTTCCTTTTGGAATGCAAGCATATGCAGCGCGACAAAAGGGGAGAAGAGTGAATGGATATAAAGATAGCGTTGTTGCACGCGCACTTTTACTAATCTGCAAATGTAACAGATGGGTCGATGGATCATGGATGGATGGAGACGATACGGAGAGGCCGGCCGGCGGCAGAAAGGAGACCGAATTGCACAGTACAAGCTGCAGTCTACTCCATCTCCATGCACCACAAGGATACAAAGCTCGTGGACGTGACACCTACCATGACCTGCTACGATATAACGCAAGCAAAGGGTCCCTAGCCATTTGTGCACAACGTGCTCCAAACCACAAAAAGGAAACGGCAGGCGGAATCGTGGTCATTATATTGGTCGTACACACGGTACATGCATTACTACGCCCAGCCACCGAGCCACGGGCCCGGCCGGCCCAGCCAAGGCTGACGCGATATCACGAGCCGTGACCGCGAGAACGCAGGCAGGATCACATAAAATCACATGCATGCCCGTGCCGGCAGCCGGCAGCCGCCCGAGCACAACGTACCACACCAGAGCGCCTGGGAGGCATGCATGTCCTGCTGGATATAGCCACGCTCGTGGGTTATGCACCAATGCAATGCAACTCCTGTTCTACCACTGCCATGGCTCGTGTTTGCACACAGCGAGATGCCAATGCAAGGCGTACGACGGCACACAGTGCGTGTGTGATATGCGTGTCCTGTGTCCATGGTCGTGCAGGCAGATCGATCGAGTCACCAGGCGCATTTGCAGGTCACAGCTACATTATCCGTACGTACTGTACTACGCAGCTGTGCAGGAATGAAAGGCCAACCTTCAATGCCGTGCCTCCTTCCTTGCCTGCAAGCCGTTCAATGCACATTTATTTAATTGATTGGAAATGTTTGGTTTCATGTTTAGGGTGTGTTTAGAAGTCTAAATTTTTTCAAAAAACATCTCATCATCTATCACATCTCATCACATCACCTCTCATTATTCATCTGACGTATTTTGCATCAATTTTAGCCAGAATTGTCAAACTTTGCCCAAACGTTTAGGCTCTAAACACACTCTTAGATCAGCAACTTTCTATTGAAAAGTACTACTATTCAACCATCACATAATATTTTTTTCATTGAAAAGCACTATTCAAATCACTATACATTCGTGTAAATTTCTGATCTAAACAAGTGAACTTTCAGAATAGCTAGCGGTGCGTTCCTCCATGTCGATTTGACATTATCAGACCCTGGGAGATCCTGGCGTCTGCAAACCGGAAGCCATGACGATTTTGTTCTATTAAACAATAATGGAGTAGCCATGTGATTAGCTTGTGATGAACACGATGGAGAAGGAGAAGCGAGACTGCGCTATGAGAGACCGTCACCGGTGGAAAAACGACATTTGTTCACAAGCATTTGTCCCGGTTCAATTTTGAAGTCGGGACAAATGCTATTGGGGCGACGTGGTTTCGAAAGGCTGTTTGCGCCGCCTCCCCTTTAGTCTCGGGTGATAATACCACCCGGGACTAAAGACCAGGCGTCCAACGGCTCTGTGCCCCAATTATTGGCGTCAGACTTTAGTCCCGGGTGGTATTACGAACCGAGACTAAAGGGTGAGCCTTTCGTCTCAGGTCGTAACACCACCCGGGACTAAAGTTTTTGTCCCGGGTGGTATTACCACCCGAGACTAAAGGCTCATCTTTAGTCCAAGGTGGTAATACCACCCAGGACTAAAGGGTGACGCCTATATATCCCTGCCTCCCTTCTTCTTTCTCTGCCCGTGCTAACATTCACCCGAGAGCTAAGTTCTTCTCCATGGCGTCTCTCTTCTAGGGAGGTGATGTCCAATTTTTTCGTCATCAATTTGTGAAGATTTCTCTCCTCCAAAGTGTTGCTAAGGTTTGATTCTTCATCCTTCCTTCTTTTGTTATGATTAAATTTCATTTTTATGGTTAGAAATGGAAAAAATATGGATTTAAATTTTTAGGTGGTAGTAGGAGCTAAGAGATGATGTTTTCAGATGTTTTAGATTTAGCTAACATTGTATTTAGTTTCACATATTTTTTAAGCATAGTTTCACATAGGGATTTATCCTCTAATTTTATAGTTTTTGCTATAGAGATAATTGATTTTAACTTTTAGATGAGAGATGCATTTAATTTTACATTTAGCTTAATTTATTAGAAGTTAGTTTATTAAAAAAATAGTCACTACCAAATGAAAATATATTACCTACCTATTTCATACATTTTTGTTAAGTATTTCTTATTTTAATTTAGAAAACATTTAGGCATTCTCTTATTTTTTTCTTTTTTCCATATACAGTCGATTGGTTCTCTACCGGTGGTCTTACATCACCAAGCTACATCCCAACATCTCCTACCTAGCTACGTCACCGGCGAGCTGGGGCTATACGTGGCTTGGTGACGTAGGACTGTAGCTAGATAGGATATGTTGGGCTGTAGCTTGTTGATTTGGAACTGTAAGTGGGAGAGCGATGTGCGTGTATATGATGGTGAGGTGAGGCTGTAGTTCGTACATGATCAGGGTCATTAGAGAAGGTATAGTACTACCTACTTCCATTGTTTTATTTTTTAGAGATTATTAGAGACAATAGAAATTTTATTACATTCATGTTTATTCAGTATTTTGTGTATTTTTATACGAAAGATTTAAAATGTTATTTGCTGTAACATCTGGAAATTCAGACATATAGTGCACCGCCTCCGGTACCGATAGGAGCAAGCTGTTCAAGCATAATGTTTTGAGTGACACCTCTCAGGAGGTTAGCTTCAGCATATACAGTAGCTCTTAGTAGACACCTTATTCAGAGAGTGAGAGAGAGAATGTCGACATCATGTTTGATCAGCTTGCTCCGTCGGTACCGGAGGTAGTGCACTATGTCAGCTTCTAGATTTTGAACCACTGCTTTGAACACATCTCTGAATTCGCGTATTGTCTTCAAATCATTGACATGTTCAGGAACCGTATTTGATTTTTATATAGAATAAATAATGAAGTTATTTTTTCACGATGCAGATGAACCGGCAATGGATGTACAACGCCGACAGACGGTCAGCGGAGTACATTACCGGCATGCATGGTTTTCTCGAAGTGGCGAAAAAAACAAGGATGCGAGTGGGTTCATGTGTTGTCCTTGCTCTGATTGCAGAAACGAAAGAGACTACCATGACCTGGGCACACTTCACCTCCACTTGTTGAAATACGGATTCATACCGAACTATGTGGTTTGGACCAAGCACGGTGAAAGAGGGGTTCTGATGGAAGACGACAAAGAAGAGGAGGAGGGTATTCCGGACTGGGCTGCAGGTCAAGCTTTTGCAGATACTTTAATGGAACATGCTGACGAAGAAGAGTTATCAGCACATGTTGACGGGCCTGCCGATAGTCTCGGTCAGGTTCTACAGGATGCACATAGGGGCTGTGAAAACGAAAAAGAAAAGGCAAAGTTCCAGTGTATGATCGAAGATCACAGAAAACCGTTATACCCAGATTGCAAGCCAGGTCACAGAAAGCTTGGTACTACACTAGAAATGCTACAATGGAAGGCAAAACATGGTGTGTCTGATAAGGCATTTGAAGGGATGCTAAAAATTGTGAAGGACAAGCTTCCGGAGAACAATGAATTACCGTCCACCACATATGAAGCAAAACAGACTGTGTGCCATCTTGGGTTCGAGGTACAGAAGTTCCATGCATGCCCTAATGATTGCATCCTATATTGGGGTAAGGATTACGAGAATTTGGATGCTTGTCCTGTGTGCAAAGCGCTACGTTATAAGATTCGGTGAGATGAAGATGTTGGTGATCTCCAGGGGCACCGTGACAAGACGAAGAAAGTTCCGGCGAAGGTTATGTGGTATTTTCCTATAATACCACGTTTGAAGCGTTTGTTCCGGAACAAAGCACATGCTAAGTTGATGAGATGGCACGCCGAGGAACGTAAGCAAGACAACCTGCTGAGACATCCGGCTGATGGGTCTCAGTGGAGAAAGATTGATAGAGATTTCAAGACATTTTCTGAGGACGGGGAAAGGAACATAAGGTTTGATTTAAGTACGGATGGTTTCAATCCATTCTGGGAGTTTAGCAGTGGTCATAGCACTTGGCCTGTGACCCTATGCATGTTCAACCTTCCTGGTTGGATGTGCATGAAGTGAAAGTTCATTATGATGCCGGTGCTTATCCAAAGTCCAAAACAACCCAGCAACAACATTGATGTGTACCTAAGACCGTTGGTCAATGAACTATTACTGCTATGGCGGGAAGAGGGCGTACGTGTGTGGGATGAAGATAGGTAAGAGAACTTCGATCTACGAGCATTGTTGTTCATAACCATCAATGATTGGCCTGCCCTAAGTAACCTTTCTGGGCAGACAAACAAGGGATATCGGGCATGCACGCTACATAGAACACAAGGTATTCATCTCAAAAACTGTAAGAAGGTCGTGTATAATGGTCACCGTTGTTTCCTTCCAACTAATCACCCCTTACGGAAGAAAGGGATGCATTGGAAAGGGAAGGCTAACCATCATACGAAGCCACCCCATTTTAATGGAGATGTCGTATTTGAGATGGTAAATGATCTAAGGGTAGTCTTTGGAAAGAGTGCCGGTAGTGAACCAGTTCCAACTGACGCACGGGCGTGCACCAATGTGGAAGAAGAAATCTATATTTTGGGAGCTACCTTATTGGCGATCCTTGAGGTCCGACACGCAATTGACGTGATGCACCTTACGAAGAATCTTTGCGTGAATGTGCTAGGCTTCATGGGTTGTTACGGTAACCCGAAGGATACCAACGAAGCACGAGAGGACCTGAAAGAATTTCTTAAGATTCCCAAAGTTCCGCGGGAGGGTGATGATGAAACTGATCCGGAAGAGGATGATGATGATGTTGGTTACTTTGGTCCTGCTAGTTACACTCTCACCAAGAAAGAGAAGGAAAGCGTGTTTGATTGCCCGAACAGTATTAAGGTTTCGTCTGGCTACTCGTCGAATTTAAAGGGGGTCATAAATATGAAAGAGAAGAAGTTCACAAATCTAAAGGCCCACGACTGTCATATGTTGATGACACAGTTGCTTCCAGTTGCGTTGAGGGGTGTTCTATCAAAAAATGTACGATTATTGGTCGTAAAGCTTTGTGCATTTCTCAATGCAATTTCACAGAAGGCAATCGATTCAGCCAAGCTAGGAAAGCTACAGAATGATGTGGTTCAATGTCTTGTCAGCTTTGAGTTGGCATTTCCACCTTCCTTCCTCGATGTTATGACGCACCTCCTGGTACACCTTGTGAAAGAAATTACTATTATCGGTCCAGTATACCTTCACAACATGTGGCTTTTTGAGAGGTTCATGTCAATCCTCAAGAAATATGTTCTTAACAGTGCCCGTCCGGAAGGAAGCATTGCCAAGGGATATGGAACTGAGGAGGTCATTGAGTTTTGTGTTGATTTTGTCGACACAATTGACTCGATTGGGCTTCCAGTATCACGACACGAGGGGAGGCTACAGGGAAAGGGCACCATCGGAAGGAAATCAAGTTTGAGCAATAATACTGATTTGTTCCATAAAGCACACGTAACAGTCCTGCAATAATCATCATTGGTGACTCCGTATAGGACGGAACACGAGCAGATTATTACTTCTCAAAATCCAACCAAATCCCCAGTCTGGATTGCACGCCGTCACTTGGAAATATTTCCCTCATGGTTGAGTGAACAACTCATCGAAAACTCAATGATTCATCCACAACTAGCTTTGTTAGCCAGGGGACCTTGTAGCACAATTACAAGATTTCATGCTTACGATATGAATGGTTACAATTTTTACACGAGAGCTCAAGATCGCAAAAGCACAAACCAAAATAGTGGTGTCCGTATGGACGTCATCGGAAAAGATGGGGGCAAGACCTGCTATTATGGTATCATAGAAGAGATATGGGAGCTTGAGTACAGAGCGATGAACGTCCCTCTGTTTTTTTGCCAATGGGTAAACCTGAATGGCGTAAAGAAAGATGAATATGGAATGATAATAGTGGACCTTACCAAGATTGGGTTCAAAGACGATCCATTCGTGCTTGCCAAAGATGTGCATCAGGTTTTCTATGTCAAGGATATGACTAGCATACCGAAGAATAAAAATCCCCAAGAAGCAGGACCACAAGAGGCAAAGCGTCACATAGTTCTTCCAGGTAAAAGAGTAATCATGGGAGTCGAGGACAAAACAGATCAATCCGATGATTATGATCAGTTTGATGGCATGCCTCCGTTCGCTGTCGAAGTTGACCCAAGCATATTGCTTGGACGTGAAGAGACACCGTACTTATGTGCTTGAGATTAATGTCGTCCTGTAATGATTATTGTTCAATCAATTGTGTAATGCTAATTTGATCGACTTTGTTATTGCAATAGTCTCAAACTTATGCTAATGTGTTGTATTTTGGTCCCAAATGTTTCGGAATGCTTGCATATGTCTTGTGAGAATATTTTTGCAAAGCAAATTAGAGCTCTTTAGATTTTTCTGAATTTGTTTATTATTTCTTTGGTTTAATTGAATTTAAGTGGTGATGCACATCAATGTTGCAAATGAAAATTGAAAGTGAATGTTTCAAACTCTAAAATATATTGTCTCATAGCAAAGTAGACTTTATTAGATCCTAACTAAATATAATTTTGCATGGTTGAAAGAGTAAAAGTTACTATATTTTTTTAATTTCAAAGAGATAGAATGTGAAAATGAGAAAAGAAATGGGAGGGGGAAAACAGTTCCCGCCGAAAATTACACTTTAGTCCCGGGTGGTGTTACGACAGTAGACTAAAGGGGGGCCTTTAGTCTCGGGTGGTAACACCACCCGGGACAAAAGGGCGAAATTTTTCCCTTGGGCCCTCCCGCGCGAAAGGGGCATTTAGTCCCGGGTGGAGTTACGACCCGAGACAAAAGGGGGGCCTTTTGTCTCGGGTCGTAACTCCACCCGGGACTAAATGGTCTTTGCTCCCGGGTCTGTTTACGACCCGAGACTAAAGAGGAGGGGATATATATCCACGGATCCACCCCTCTTCTCCCCAACTCCACTTCTCTCGATCTCCGGCGTCGTCGTCGTCCTGCTTCACCCCCTGCTGCTTTCTCCGCCGGCCGTCGTCATCCCCCGCCGTCGCCCTTGCCTCCGTCGTCGTCGCAGGTCGCAGCCTGCCATCGTTGACCCCATCACACCCCGCTGTCGTCGCACACCCCCATCCCTGCCCGCGCCCGGCCGTCGTCCCCGCGCCCTCCGCCGCCGGAGCTCTCGGCCGCTGTCGATCCGTCGTCTGCACGCCGCCCGTCGACCCCGCCCACGCCCGGCCGTCGTCCCCACGCCCGTCCCCGTCTCCGCGCCGGCCCCCACGCCCGGTCGCCGTCTCCGCCGCACCCGGTGTTGACACATCTTATCTTATATATTTATAAGTCAACTAAACATGAGAAAAGGACATAATCGATAATACCAACATAGAATAGGGTGTCACTAACAGTTTTTCTAGAGTTTTGGAGAATTCTATATTTTACAGGGACTAAACAGAAAAAAACAGGAAAAGGAACAAGTCTAGAAGGCTCCAGAACACTCCCGAACCAAGGTGACGTAATGACCAAGAAAAGAAGGATCTAGAAGGGACGAGAAGACACCCCGCGAAGGCAGGACCCACATGGGACCCACCACAGGCCGACCGGCCCTGTGGTAGGGCCGACCGGCCTGGGCCCAAGGCCTCTCAGGCTCCACTTCCAGTATGTTCCAGAAGGTTCCTCCACCGACCCATAAAACCGTATCTTTGCCATTGATCAAGGTCGGTTTGATCCGATGGTGCTATGAAGAGTTGTAATCCTAATACGGATCGATGGCGTGGCGATTCCTTGGCCGCTACTCCACCTCGGACTATATAAGGAGGCCCAGGGGCGCCCCCAGGAGGCATCATCTCCTCATTAGCTATCTACAGAGCAAAAGCTAGGGTTTCAATTAGAAGAGAGGTCCCTCTAGTTGTCTAGTTGTCTAGTTCATCTAGTTGTAATCAAGATCAGGGAGAGAGAGGAGAAAGCTTAAGAGCCGGACCTGTCGGATCTTCTTCAACATTGTAATCTTGCAGCAACTAGTTCGTCTTCAGCAATCTCCAGGTTCTTCATTCATTTATTTCTAAGTATTTAATTTCAGTTCTTACTTTACAATATTTACTGGATCTCCGCTCGTATTGAGTGCTCTAGTCTTTAGATCTAGATTAGAGTAGTAATCTTTAGTGTAGACGTGGTGTCTAGACTAGGGTTTACTTGAGGTTGCGCCCAATCCTACGGTTAGTTGTGGTAGCCCCGGGGGTGACAGCTCCGACCAGGCCTTTGTATTCCACCACGTTCGGGTTGGTGTTTTCGTAGAGCTTTTGGCAGCCTTCTTCCAACTACCTTCTTCCCAGTCTTTTTCGAGAGTTGGAACGGACCTGTTGCTCCAAAGTAGATAAAGTATAGTGAGCCTTTAATTAGATAAAACCACTTAGAAAACTCAATATCTCTCTACCCATATATTCTATCTTTCCTTGGACGATCCTACTTCTTCTAGTACACTTCACGTTCCCCGTAGAAATCGATACTCTGGAATACTCCCGGGTGAAAGTTACATCGGTATCCGTGCGCTTGCGGATTTCTCTGTTTGCGTTAATTTATACCAACACCCGGCCGTACATCGCCGTCGCCGCCCGTCGACCCCGCTCCGCCGCGCCTGGCCGCGCCGTCTCCGCGTCGGCCCCCACGCCCGATCGCCCTCTCCGCCGCGCCCGGCCGTCGCCCGCCGCTGCTACCGGCCGCCGTCGCCCCCGCTCCGCCGCCGCCGGTCCCGACCGCCCGTCGACCCCGCTCCGCCGCGCCCGGCCGCTGTCTCCGCGCTGGCCCCCACGCCTGGCCGCCGTCTCTGCCGCGCCCGGCCGTCGTTTGCCGCCGCTCCCGGCCGCCGTCGCCCCCCTGAGGCCACCGTCGCTCCTGGCCGGTGAGGGCATCTGCTGACGTCAGCCCCTGATGGCTGACGTCAGCAATTTTTTTGTTTTCAATTTATAGATTTACAATTGATTATTTTATTTATTTATGAATTTAGATTAGAATTAGAGATTTAGAATAGAATTTGGATTTGAATTTAGAGATTTTAGAATTGAATTTAGAGATTTTAGATTTGAATTTAGAGATTTTAGAATTGAATTTAGAGATTTTAGATTTGAATTTAGAGATTTTAGATTTGAACTTAGGTATTTAGATTTTAGATTTGAACTTAGGTATTTAGATTTTCGCTTGCCCGACAATTAAGTAGTATCGCTCGACACGCTCGATTCTCTCCCGACTCGCTCCACCCCGCCCGACACTTAGGTAGTATCGCTCGACTCCCGCCCGACTCGCTCAACTCCCGCCCGACACGCTCCACTCCCGCCCGATTCGCTCGACTCCCACCCGACACGCTCCACTCCCGCCCGACTCGCTCGAGTTCCGCCCGACTCGCTCGACCCCGCCCGACACTTAGGTTTTCTCGCCCGACTCGCTCGACTCCCGCCCGACACTTAGGTAGTCTCGCTCGACTCTCGCCCGACACTTAGAAATTCATGTATGTGCTCAGAAAATCATTTATGTATTCAGAAAATAATTTATGTATTCAGAAATTCATTTATGTGCTCAGAAATTCATTTATGTATTCAGAAATTCATTTATGTATTCAGAAATTCATTTATGTGCTCAGAAATCATTTATGTATTCAGAAATTCATTTATGTGCTGAGAAAATTATTTATGTGCTCAGAAATTCATTTATGTTTTCAGAAATTTCTAGTTATGGATAACAATGAGGACGAGGAGCGGATGATGCAGAGCCTTATTGCTGGGGGTCCAAATACCGAGGGCCCAGCCTTCACCGAGGAGGAGCGTAGCCAGGCGGATGCGTTCCTCAACATAACCGCGGACATCGACACCCGCACCGCGGACATCGACACCCGCGCCGAGGACAATAATGAAGACCTTTTCATAGTTAATGCAGAAGGTTCCAACGAGGTATATATATATTATGCATTAAGTTCATCATGCATTAAGTTCATTCTGGAACCCCGCGTGAATAACAAATCCGCAACTTGTAGGCTTCAACCTCGACAAGCAAAAAGACTAAGAGAGGGCGTACAAAAGTAATCGTCGATCATGACGTGAAGTTTCATATCACTGAAGTCAACGAGCTTGGCCAGCCATGGGAACCAAAGAAGGTCAGGGACAAGTTTGTGTCCCAATGCGGTGCTATTGTGAGGGACAACGTGCCCATATCGTATAGAGAATGGAAGGGAAAGGAAGATAATCCATGGGTGGTTCCGGATTCAGTTAAGAATATGTTATGGGATGATATCCTAAAACACTTCACACTTCCACCGGGCGTGAACGCAAACCTTGTGAAGCAGTGGACTCTCACGAAGATGGTAACTCAATTGCAGAGTTTCAAGAAGCAGCTGCAGAACGATTATATCAAGAAGAATCGAACTCCAAATTTTGATGATTATCCCAAGCTAAAGGATCACTGGCAGTCCTTTGTAGATTACAAGAATAGTGAAGAATTCGCCAACAAGAGCGCACGAGCTCAGAAAAGTGCCAGTAAGAAGACGGATTACAACCATCATCTTGGTCGAGGTGGTTACGCGGTTGTAGCACCCAAGTGGTGGAAGATTGAACAAGACCTCCTCAACAAAGGTATCGTACCAGCGGTCTTTGACTAGGAAGAACGATCGAACAATTGGTATTATGCCCGCGGTGGAAGATTGAACCCTGATGATGGTTCCCTCGAATTCCCACCCACATTACGGGAGACGGCACTTGAGATAATAAAAAAGGTTGAAGACATCAAAGCGGGCAGATTGGTTCCTGACAGAGAGATGGATGAGCTCACTTTGGCGCTCAAGAATCCAGAACACCCAGGACGTTGCAGGGGCTACGGGGTAGTCCCGTGGAAGTTTGCTTTCAAGGGAAGCACCGACACCTACAGAAGCCGCAAAAGAAGAAGAGAGCGTGAAGAGGGGCAGTGGTGCGAAATGATGGAGCAGAGACTAAAAGAACAAGAAGAACGTATGAAGGAAGAGGTTGCACAACGAGTCGCCACCGTGGTAGCTCAGATCACCCCTGCCGGAGCACTGCCCCAAGCACCGGTGGATCCCGTCATTAGCCCTTCCGCTCGCAAAAGCAGCTGTGCTTCCACAGAGGCCCCTGAAGAACAAAGGGCGGCAAACCAAGAAGAAGTTCAAGTAGAGGACAACGAACGGTACCATGTGGATGAACTCTGTCAGTGCACCGCATGTGAGCTGCACAAGCCGATCGGCAACATCACAATGAAGGTATAAACCTGATTATACATGCAATTATCTCAACCTTTGATGCATGTCTCAGGCATTTAATAACTTCATCATTTCTCTACATATATATAGGTGGCGTACGGAATGGCTTTAGCACATCTCCCAGGACGTACAAGCCACGGCATGTAGATTCCAACTGGCTATGCCTCAGTTGGTTTGGAGGAGATTGCTGACCCAAAGTTTAACGATATAGAGCTAGACATCCCAGGAGGTGACGGGGAAAGGACACTCCACGATGCGCTTCACAGTATTATATTGTGGCCCAAACGTTACATCATAATACCTAACATGCCGCCACTGATCCCTCCGAGTGTTGCCGAGCAGCAGCCACTATCTCCCGGGCCATCACCGATCCCTCCGAGTGTTGCTGAGCAGCAGCCACCATCTCCCGGGCCGTCACCGGGACGGTCGTCACCGAATGATTGGAGCTCACCGTCTCCACAATGGGGGAATTCTCCTGCCGCGAGTGATGACGATGACCTCCATCGTCAGCAATCACCACCAAAGCAGCCTTCACCAAAGCCTGCCGAGAGGTCCTGATCAAAATCTACCGCGTCTATGCCCATGCCAAATCCGAATCCCCCGACGAAGAAAGGGAAAAAGGTGTCTGTTAAAAGGAAGCTACCATATGATATGACAGCATCAGAAAATGAGGCAGAGTGTGATAAGCAACTCATGGCGTGGATTGAAGGGACAAAAGAGGCTGCTAAACAGAGATTGCTCGCAGAAAAGGAAGCAGAAAAGAATAAAGATCGTCCACAGAAACTCAAAGCTTTCATAGAGAAGAAGGAAGCAGAAAAGAAAATAATAAAACCCCTGAAAAGTGATTATGACCGGTCGCTGCACAAGTCCCTAAAGAAGAAGAGACAAGGAGGGTCACCAAATAGTTACATCAACCAAGTACCGGGGTCGACGATGCCACAGGATTATAGGAAGAAGAAGAAGGCAGCACAAGGGTCGACGTCGACGAAAGAGCCTTCAACAAAGAAGGCAACACAAATGTTGACGTCGGCGAAAGAGCCTTCAACGAAGAAGGCAACACAAGCGTCGACGTCGGGAGTACAGACTTACATCGCCTCCGACCTCACTGCAACTGAACGAGCTCTTGCACTTATGGACACAGAACAAGTAGTGCATGTCATTGAAATGCAAGAAGCAACAGGGTTCCCACTAGAAACTATTCTCGGTCAGGAATCACCTTCTCGGGACAAAAACTTCGTACCTAGATGGCACTACGAGTATGAGAAATCTCTGATCAGGCCTGAGTTGGTGAAGAAACTCCCTACTCAAATGCGCAGATTGCATGACTTCTACATGAAGACGTCTAAGGTGGGCCTGGAGATGATTGGCATGCTTGTTAAACCGGGAGATTTTACTGGTGAAGGCGAGAAGTTGGTCTGGCTGCAATTCAAGGATATTTATGAAATTTACTATCTTGACTCCCTGAATATCGATCTTGTCATGGCCTGGTACCTGTAAGTGACGGTGCAATACATACCCTAATTAACAAATTAATGCATACTCTAATTATTAACTTTGTCTTTCATTTTCTGTAGCCTGAAAATGCATAACACGCGGAAGAATGGTTACCAACGAATAGGTTTCATGGACCCATCTTTAGTTAATCAAGATCAAGAGTAAAGCTCCAACCAAGAACAGCATTCAAAACAATCCTAAGGACCTTGTGTAATCTGCATTACAAGGATTTGATACTTCTACCTTACAACTTCGAGTAAGTGCGATTACCATCTTATTACTAAGGGTTCGCATTTCTAATTATCCTAATTAACATTATTTAGTTCTAATCTTTTGAGCTTGCATGTATATACAGTTTCCACTGGATTCTTCTCATAATTGATGTCAACAGAAACAACGTCCTTGTCTTTGATTCGTTGAGAAGAGATCCGAACAAATACTTGGACCTTCAAGATATGTTTCAAGAGTAATAATTCTATCCAATATGTTCCCTTTTATGCAATAGTGTGCTTTTACTAACACTATCTAGCTCTAACTTTCATTATTTTCTGCCAGAGCTTAGGAAAAATTCATTGCTGTAAACCCTGGAACATGGAGACCTAGAATAAATTTCTCTACAGATTTTCCGGTACGTAAACCAAATAACAACTTCAACTTGGGCAAATTAAAAACGTATAACACTAATTTTTCATAATTATCTTCTTCAATTTAGTATATGAGACAGGAACAAGAGACACATTTATGTGCATACTATGTGTGTGAGTTCGTCCACAATTTCTGCGAGGCAGACTCGTCAGATTATACTATAAGTATTATTTTAAACCAATTAATAATACATTATTTTCTAACCGCTTATATATTTAATTCTTGTGTGTAATATATTAACTTATTTGCACATTACAGAACAATATGATTAGGGACGCAATCATTGAGAAGGACCGACTCTTGGCGATTCAAGAAAGTCTCTGCGGATTCTTGATGGACCAGGTGATTAATCCACAAGGCAGAAATCACTATGACGGTTATCGAATTGATAAAGTTTAATTAGCACCTCCGGTGAAACTTTAGACTAGAATTAGAATGAAACGATATTTTGATGTATATATATACTACTTTCAGAAAATACTATATATGCTTTCGATGTAATATAATGTGTGTATATATTTATTTATAAGTTTATTCTCTTGATATAGTACGTATAGTAGACACATATAATTAGTGCAAACATTTATACGTACACGTAAATTGCACCCATATATGTGAGAATATACGCGTATAACATTATTAGAACAATTGGAATAGAAACAAAAAAATCACAGCGGGGTCTTTAGTCCCGGGTGGTTACCACCCAGGACTAAAGGGGTGGCGCATAGGCGTTGGTGTGCCCTCCCTTTTTGTCCCGGGCATGGCTACCACCCGGGAATAAAGGCCCCTCTTTATTCCCGGGTTGCCCACCCGGTGACAAGAAGGGGCCTTTTGTCTCTCTCTTTTCGTCCCGGGTGAGCTTTAGGGACTTAAAGTCTTTCCCACTCGGGACGAAAGACCCTTTTCCCACTAGTGTGTCTAGCGCTGCTACCGGCGACAGGGACACAGTAAATTTCCGTCTGGGGCCGCCGTAAAATTTGGAGTTGCAGTACAGGGTTAATGCAGGGCGGACGGGCGGTGGTACAGGAAGGAGTAGTCTGTAGCTACGAGAAGGGGGGGTGTCCTGGGCTACACTGCCGTGGCTACGACTATGAATACGTACTGCTCTCATTGAGCTAGCCAGTGACGTAGTCAGGAATTGATTATTTTCATCATTAAGGGGGCCAATAATGCTAATATAACCAAAAAAAATTGATCAAAATCAAAATTTCAATGGAGATTTGCAAACCATAGAGGGCCATGGCCCCAGCCAGCCCCCCTGGGCTACGCCACTGGAGCTAGCCGGCTACGAGTAGGGAGCTTCACGTACATTTTGGCCCCCGGCCGGCGATGTGAAACTCCATCTGCATGCATGTGTATTCTGCGACCTGAACAGGCCTGTGCCTACTTTTTTGTACGCAAGCAGGCGGTTGCGTGCGGCACAGGTCAGCTTCACATGTCAACGCTGCCCTCGCTAATAACAACGGTGGGGTGGGACTTTTGAAGGGTGAAACTTTGCAGCGGGTGCTCACAGGGAGGTGATGCTACGCCACAAATAACAATGAAAAAAATTAGTCTTATAGCATCAAAATATTATCAAATTCGGAAAATGCCATTAGAAGTTTATCATTTTGTAAAATAGCATCGAAAGATTATAACATTACCTAAAAATAGCAGTTCGTCATGTCTCGTCCAAAATGCCGTCTGTTTCTATTTTCTTTCCCCGAGCAAGACGGATCACCGCCGCTCCTTCCTTCTCGCTTAGTGATGAAAACGGATCGGATACTGCGATACAGATACAAATAGTTTTTCTTTCTCAGATTAAATTATAGGATCGGATTCAGATACGAACAGTAGATGATGTGTCGAATAGTGATACTCATCATATTTGGATATTAGAAATACAACTTTGAATATCCGGATACTAATACGGTACGGATAATTACCGATATTAAATGCTCGAATTCGGATACGATCTTTACCATTTGAATGTCTAACCCTTTCTGTCGGGCGGTATACGGATAATATTTGTACCACTTTCATCCCTATTCTCGCTCGACTGCCCTTCCTCCTCACTCTAGTTTTCTTCCTTCTTCCCGGACCCATCCGGGACCCCACCTCCGCCTCCTTCATCGGACTCCGCCTCCTCCAAGCTTCGCCTCCTCCTCCTCCCCGGCCCCGTCCGGGACCCACCTCCGCCAGCGGCTGCATCACGCGCCTTGTGCTCGAGGGCCTCGACCTCTCTGGCGCCGACGTGCTCCCGTCGCTCGCGCGTCTCGACGTCCTCCGTGTGCTCAGCCTCAAGGTCACCTGTGCCATGGTAGAGGGGCACAACCGCAACTGTTCTCAAGGAGTTTTCGGGGGCCAGGGACGAGGTGGACTGATGGGTGGAGCGCGCCCGAGAGGCGGCGGTGCAGGCATCACTCGCGTCCATGCCACTCGACGACGAGCTCAAGCGGCTCCGCGCGAGCTGGCCGCAGCCAAGAGCTGCCTCACCGTGACGGGGGTCGAGATACCGCCACTCAAGTCACGGATTGAGTCCACAAACGCCGTGGTCGCCACGAGGCAGGCGGAGGTGGACAAGAAACACGCCACCGTAGATGAGCACCGGAGACACGTTGACGGCGCACGCGTCGAGCTCCGGTGGATGTGGGCGGAGGTCATCGCGATGAGGGGCACGAAGGACACGCTGGAGCAGCGAGTGCTCATCCGGTGCCAGGCCGCGCGTGCTGTGGTGGCCGAGGAGCTTGTGCTCATCCGGTGCCAGGAGCGAAAGGTCGCGGCGCGTCGTGGAGGTCGTGCTCATTCGGTGCCAGGAGTGGAAGGCCGCGACACGCGTCAACGAGACCACTACTAGGGAATGAAGCTTCCATCCCAGGCAAAATTTCACATTAGTACTGGTTATTTTGACGCTCGGTATTAATGTGAATAAGAACCAGTACTAATGTATGGGTGGAAAGAGAGAGCCCCGCCGCACTCGTGTGAGAGCGTATCAGTACCGGGTGGGATCTAGCCCCGGTACTGATGCGGGCACATTAGTACCGGTGCAAATCATTCACCGGTACTAATTCTCCCACACAGGTGCGGCATCCAACACTTAGAAAAATTCGGCCTCCGGATCCGCATGCAACTGGCCCGCGCGCCTCTCTCTCTTCTTATCTTTTTATCTCCCCCAGGCCGGCCAACTGCACACCACGACTCATCCTTTTCTTTCTCGATCTCTCCTCCCTCATCTTATCTCTTCGTTCTCTCTCACCTCTCGATCTCTCCTTTCCTTTAATTTGCAGGCGCGGTGGCCGGCGCGGGGTGGCCGGTGCGGGAGGCCCGAGGAAGCTCCTGGCGACGCGGAGGCTGAGGCTGCGGCTAGCCGGCACGGCCAGGAGAGCCGGCCGGTGCAGGGGCCATGGCGCGGAGGCGCGACCTCCTGGTGCGCAGACGCCGGCGCCCGGCAGTCGGCAGCCGGCGCAAGCGTGGGGCGCGGCGCTGCCTCCCCTGCTAGAGGCCGCCGTGGCCGGAGGGCGTAGCGTCCCCTGCCGTGGCCGGGAGGACGGCGACGCAGGGCCCCTGCTGCTCATGTGTTCTTGCTTATATATGAATTGTGTTCTTGCTGGATGTTTGTGTTCATCTTGTGATGTGTGAACTTTGATTTTTGTTCATCTTATTCTTGTGAAATGTGGATTGTAATTCTTCTTATTCATGTGAAATTTTGGATTGTAATTTTGATGAATATATTCATGTGAATGTATTGTTGTGATTGTGATTCTTGAGAAGAGATTTGGGAAAAGGGGAAAGGAAAATGAAAGGAGGAAAGAAAAAAAGAAAAAAAAGGAAGGGAACAGGATGACGGGAGGGAGGAACAGACGGAAGGGACCAGGACGGACGAGGGCTGACGGGATTGGCACTATTAGTACCGGTGAGCGCACCCGATACTAATGTTAACACCACATTAGTACCGGATGGACAATACCGATTTCGAAACCGGTACTAAGGGGGTTATGCACCGGTACAAAACGTTGTATGCCTAGTAGTGGACTGAGGCCACGCGGTGCGCAACGAAGGCAAGTAGGGCGACCGTTGTGGTGAGGCTGGACGCGGCGTGCACCAAGAGGTGGGAGGCAAAAGATTTCAAACTTAAAAAAGTAAGAAATTATAAATCAAGTATCAAAATTAAATTCTGATTGTGCCATTGAATTTGTGATAATAAAAACTTCACAATAAGATCTCTCTTGATTATATTTTGACAAACTTTTTTATTTTGTATTTTTAATTCACATTTATATTTTTTTGTAAAGCAATACGTGTGGAAAAAATATACAAACACGTAGAAAAAAAACTCTATGTACCGAACAAATTATATGAATTAATGAGACAAATATAGTTTGTTCCGCCACTTCATAAAATTTGTTCGATATGCACAAATTATTTGTTCTGCGTGTTCGTAGAATTTGTTCCACGGGGTATTGCCGCACAGAAAATATAAACTTTTATTAAATATATGAATAAAAAATTTTATCAAAATATAGTCAAGTGAGTTCTTATTGTGAAGTTTTTATTGTCAGGAATTCAATAATGCAATCAGAATTTAATTTTGCTAACTGGTTTAAGGTTTATCACTTTTTTAAGTTTAAATCATTTTTTCACGTGGGACATGTCATCCACGGCTCCCTCTCTACTTGGTAGAGTGACAAATTATTTTTTGTCACTATAGATACATAACGCCGCCCTCTATTGATGCACTCGGTTGTAAAAGATACTACGTGATACTCCGCGTGCTGCTGCAGAATTTTTAAACAAAATTTTAAGGTAAAATTTCAAAATATAAATTAAAGTGATTACATGGTAATATTATTTTGCAAACAACACTATACATGAATATATTCATTTTTAAATGATTGTTCCTTTATGTATATGTAATGTGAGAATTTTGTAGCATGATACTCGTAATGATGTATATATGCTATTAGTCACAGAAAATCAGTGAGAGACATGGATGATTACATGGCATATAAGGTGGATAGATTGCATACTTTGTAATGGGTGCTCTTTAGTAAATGACTCGTCAGTGGATGACAAAAGCTGATGACGTGGCGTGTTGAGAGTTGAGAGAAATCTATTGTAACGACCTGCCTATCCGAGGCCGGACCCGCCTACGCCTGGCAGCTCTCTAGGACCCCCAAGAATCTCCTCACAGACCAACACATGTCTTTTCTACGTACTTTGTCCTCACTCATGTGCACCCGGGAAGGACTTCCCGGTCGGTCACCCATCGCTCCAGGCCAAACACGCTTAACTTTGGAGGTTTTTTTTGTGATGAGTTTCCGAAAAAGAAGTTGTAACTTGTTGGTATGAGTATCCTTACCAATCCTATTAAGCATTGGGTCGGGATGTCACATACACCCTCTTAGAAGATCGACGTCCTCATCGATCAACCCCAAGCCAGGAACGTCCTCTCTTGGCCACGTCCATGGGCCCAGTGCCAGCGCATGTGCTATGTTGTGTGACCACTCAGGGCTCACACCAGCCATGCACACTATGCCTGCGTAACTGCGACCGCACGGGCCCGTGAAATCGCGAGAGTCAGCTTTGATACCAATTGTAACGACCCGCCTATCTGAGGCTGGGTCCGCCTACACCTGATATCTCTCTAGGACCCCCAAGAATCTCCTCACAGACCAACACATGTCTAATCTGCGTACTTTGTCCTCACTCATGCGCACTCGGGAAGGACTTCCCGGTCGGTCACCCATCGCTCCAGGCCAAGCATGCTTAACTTTGGAGTTTTTTTTGTGATGGGCTTCCGAAAAAGAAGTTGCAACTTGTTGATATGAGTATCCTTATCAATCCTGTTAGAGCAAGTACAACGCGCATCTTTTTGCCGTCTATGTCTTGGCATTTTTGCAGGGAGCCACCCGTCCAAGCCCAGAGACGGGGATGCCGTCGTCTCGCGAAAGGACGGCAGGCGCTCGTGCTCCGAGGCAATACCGCCCGCTCCAGCACCGTTGTACGGACTCTCTATCCAAGACGACGATGGAGGTCGATCTACTGCGGCGGCGAGGAATTTGGCACGACCGCGTGAGAAGAAGTTGTCACAAAGTTCCCTTCACACCAATTTCTTTGGGATAAAACCCAGTTGCTCCCCCAGCTCCCCAGCCCCTCCCCTCCACTCCTACATCCGGCGGCGATGCGTTAAGAATAGGTAGATGTGGCAGCGGCTGCCCGTGCTTTGCTAGAGGCAGATGCAATGCGGGGGCGGAAGGTCGCGGAGCTGCGCCAACGGAAGGGGGCTGCATAGACCTTGAAATCGAAGGGGAATGTCGCAGCGGCGGCAACGAGGAAGGCCCTGGCCCGTGCGTCCGTCACAGTGGAGCAGCAAGGCTCCATTTTGGCAGCAGGCACTGTCGTACTGCCTCCCTTCAATCGATTACTGTTTTTGACTGTAGATCTAGAATACTGAATGGTGATGAATCTTAAGCCATAAATGTTAAGGTGGTGTGTTAAGATCCTGATTTACAAATCATGATTGTTGAATGCTGAATGGTGAATGCTGATATACAACTTCTGATTTACACAAGGCATAGTTGCTTACGAGTTCAGTGACACAAGGCATATTTGCTTAGGAGTTCACTTACATTACCTTAATAAGAAGCTAAATTCTTTGTTAAGCTAATTATTTTCTTTAGACAAAGGATGATCAATCAAGCAAACTAATGAGTTAAGATTACTGTTACAAGGTTTAAGAAGAATTATCATCCAAATTGAAACTGATTGAATAGGTAAACTATTATGAAATACATGCAATTTCTATTTATTTCATCAAATCTGCATGTTATCTTTACTGAACATTTTCCTGATCCTGTGTGTTAACTTGTACAATTCTGAAATCTGCATGCTTATTTCCTGAAGGTTCAGCATATATATGGTGGCTGGTATATTTCCTGAAGGTTCATCATATGGTGGCTGTTATATTTCCTGCGGTTCAGCATTTTGGTGGCTGTTGTCTTTACTTAAGTTTCAGGATTTTTGTGGATGTTGTCTTTACTGATCCTATCTTCTGAATATAGCGAAACTCTGAATGCTATCTGTGTACTGCTATGAGGACTTCCATTCTAGTTTGAGGTTCAGCTTTGCTCTTAACTGTATGCAAATCTGAATAACAACTTAAGTTTCATACCTGTTTCTGTCCCTGTTTCATACTAGTTTTCTGAACCTATATTGCTAAGTTTCAGCATTTGGTAGTTACTGTTACCTGAATGTGAGTCCAGGTGCTACTTTTATCTGAATGTGATCAAACACTTGAATATGGTAGGCATGTTTTTTTCCTGAATGGTGAATGTGAATTTGGTAGGCCTGTTGCGAATGAGGCACTGCAGTTGTGCATGCATCTTACTAGTGCTCCACTAGTAGTCCAATGTGCTCCACTAGTAACCAATTGTGAATTAATTCAATATCATGCATTATATCTCAATTGAGCATCAAAATGACTACCAAGATCAAATGTGCACATGATCATCATGGTTTATGTGTCAAATGATGAATTAAATGTCTTGCAGACATTCAAACACACGAACCATTGTACAAACTGTCTATTTAGCTGTCTACGTGTGTCAAATAGACAACAGCCGTCTACACTGTTGTACTTGCCCTTAAGCCTTGGGCCAGGATGTCACATCTATCCATCATCTAGGTACTTCATTCTTCTTTCATTTATTGTCGTTATGCTTTGTTTTATGCATTAAGAGAGAGATTCGAATTTTTTAGGATGTGCCAGAGGAATGAGCTTTTCTATTTCTACATAGCAAGATTTTGAGGGATAGCGTGCTTGTTTTATATATTGTATTTTATCCATAGAGTAAATTGTTTTTAATTACTCCTTGCACTAACATGAGCTAATAATAATATGCTAGGAGAATGGGGAGATTTTTTTATTATGCTTTAAAGGTATAGAAAATTAGGTTCTTTAGAGAAAATAAGTTAGCTACTTTTTCCTCCTTTGATTTATTGTTATTATGCTTTATTTTTTACACATTAGAGAGGGGGGGAATTAAGTTTTTAGAATGAGCTAGGGAGAATATATGAAGAAGATTTTTGAGATACAATTTGAGGGATAGCGCACTTGTATTACATATTATTGTTGGGGAATCAACCTTTTTTATAGTCACCCTCGAGCGGTCGGAGGAAACACAATTTTTCTACAAACCCAGTTTTCTTCCGAAAGCGGATGAAGGTTTTTAGCAAAATATAAGATTATTGATAAAAAGAACAGGGATTTCATTGTGCGAAGTTTATAGAAGACATCTTTTTATGATTATTAAGTTTTGGTAATCTTCAGACTTTGTAAAATGAATGTTTCTTTGAGTAGTAGAAGGAAGTGACGCCATACCTGGTGAAAGTTTATAAGAAACATGAAGTTCTTCAGGAAGAGCCCTTTTCTCCTATTTTTACAGGAAGAGAGGTTGGTTGAAGGAACAGGTTTGGCAGGATGAGCTCTCAGAACTGGGGGTTGGACAAGGATTACTTCGAAGCCGAAGATTTTACAAGATATGTGAATTCCACCGAAGATGACGTCAGCATTGATAATGCTGACATTTGATCAAGCGAAGGTGCAGGAGGAAAAGAGGAGGAAATCTTGATCTTGAAGGAAAGCTCCGGTGCTGAATCGGTCAATGACATGATCAAGGAGGAAGAAACGTGAGAAGCTTGACTACGCAAGTAGTAAGAAGCCCGACTACGTAAGGGCACACTTGTAAATATGAAAAGTGATCGCATGATTACCACGAACGAAATGTACCCCGAATATCCTTCAAATATGCTCTGTAATCAGGGGTAGAATTAAAATATAAAAGTGACCTCCGGGAACTATAAAAGGAGCCCCCATGCCTCCATGCAAAGGGATCCATCTTTTGAGAATCAAAGAACAGACCTTTTCAACTTTTTCACTTTACTATCTGGATATGTGTCAAATATCCAACAATTATATTTCATCAATATTATGTATGGAAAAACTTGGAGAAATATGTTTTAAATTTTTAGTCTTTGCAATCAACATGAGCACTAATGATGTTGAATAATATAAATGAATAATGCAATAATTTTTTTGTTAGAAGAATTGCCAAGGAAGAATTGTTTCAATGTTTATATATAATATTTGGTCCTCCATAAGTTACTGCTCCCTTCGTCCCAAATTACTTATCATTTTGGCTTTTCTAGATAGATTCCTTTCGTTATGGACCTAGATATATATTTATGTCTAGATACATAACAAAAAGAATATATCTAGAAAATTCAAAACGACAAGTAATTTGAAATGGATGGAGTAATATATTGTGTTCAATTTTGAAAATAAAGTGTTGTTGAATCAACATGGAGTGAAACTCCATCGGATTTCGGGTACCTATTGCCATATCTAGTATATTCACCCTAACCATGAGATCAAATGTGTGTGAGAGAGAGAACTAGCAAATCTTAAAATTGACTAGGTTCTGTTTGGGAGGGCTTATTTTAGCTTCACCTACTTTAAGTTGGGTGAATTCACAAAAAAAAATTGCTTCATCGACTTTAGCTTCACTAGTGAAGCCATTTTAGGAGAAGCTCTTCCAAATGCATAAGTTACATACATACCTAGTTGATGACGGTGTCATGGACTGGGCTGCCATCGTCTTCTTCTTTTATCTGCTGCCGTTTGCTCATTCTTCACTCGACCGGCCCATTCTCGGCCTCCATTGGCACAATGGGCCAGCCGGGAGAAGAATGAGCAAACGATAACATATAAAAGAAGGAGAGGAACACATGATAGACATGGAACTACAGAGACGTGCATGGAACTACAAAGACGCAAGACATCAGCCCTCCAATTTACCTCTGATTGTATCTAAACTACACTCAATTGCCACAATTCCTTCCCTGTTCTTGTCAATTTGGTGATCTGGAGTACTAGGATCATAACAATTGGTATCAAAGCCTTTTCGCCAAAAACATTTTCCTCATTTTTTCAATTCTTGATTGGATTTTATCCAATCCCACCATGGCATTCGCCGGATCAGGCGTTCTTCCTCCACGCCTTCCACCGCCGTCGACATCGAGGCTGCATCCATAGATGCCATCTTTAAGGCAATGGATCGCATGATGTGAAGGATGGAGGAGGTGCTTTGGAAGAGGAGCGGTGCCCCGACCCCAAGCCTGTCTCCTCTGTGACACAATCACCAACATCAACGACCACCTTGCTGATCGCCTCAACTTCGTTAACCACCTCCACCTCGCCATCCAGCAAGCACTCTTGCCTACAACTACTACGATTTGTACCATGGGAAACCTGAACTGGAGCACCAAGTTAGACTGCTGCAAGCCCGTGGTGACTTCACTGTCCTCCTTTTCTCTCCGGGAGTCACCCTCGTCAAGCTTTGTGGTCATTTCTGGCAAGCCGCCCAACCTCTCTAATGCTAGAGGGTGTTCGACAAAATAACGCACCCAAAGGACGTGTTCATGAGAGGTAATCTTATCACAATGGTTGAGGAGGATGAGTTGTTTCGAGGTTTCTTGCGCGTCCGTGACCATCGCATCGGCAAGACATCAGCAAAGTGGCTCACGTCCCTCAAGCGCAAGCTTCTTGAGGCCTTGGTTGCAAACCCAATGTCGGCCACACCCCTCGTTGCACCAGCCACCTCGCCGACCACCTCAGCTCCATCGAACACCTCCACCTCACAGATCTAGCAAGCGCCCTCGTCCTCGAGCATGCCATTGTCGTTCTCAGTTTCCAGCAATTAGCCCAACTCCTCCAGTGGGGCCAGAAGGTGTTCAACAGAATGCCACTCCAGCAAGTTGTGCTTGTGTGAGATAAGGATGACATGCTACGACAAAGCTTCTTGCACGTCTGTGGCCACAACATCGACAAGGCATCGACAAAACAACCCAATCACCTCAAGAGGAAGAGCAAAGTGTCAGCAAAACAACTCAAGCACCCTAAGTGGAAGCTCAACCCCAATCCAAGCAGTTTCATCAGTAAGTTGAATGCACAAATTTCTCCAACTTTGGTGATGCCAGTGATTTCTCTTACACATGAAGTAGTTGTGGGAAGATTAGACAAGAAAAAGATTGAGCAAGTAATGCACATTTGGTCACCTATGCAGCTCAGTGTGTTATGGGCCGGATGAGTTTGCATTGCCATGGATATGCTTGGGTCTGTTTTCTTGATATTGTGCATTGGGAGTGCATGTCCATCATGTGACTGTGCGCAGTCAAAGCAATCAGACTCCTTGGCCACCACCTATACGGTACGAGCCATTGCCTGCTATGGTAGTTGACAGAGGACCAAGGCCATCTATTTTGAATGTTCAACAAGTTTTCATCCCACCATGGCCATCACAGGGGGAGTTAGATAAATTGTTGTCGATAATATTTTGGGTCTAGTCAGGAAGGGTAAGATGAAGGTGCTAATAAATGGTGGAATCAGTGAGTTTCTTATATTTCTTTTGTGGCGTGACAAGGAGAAAGAGTTGGTGTACGTGCTGTCATCATGTCATCATCTCTTTATGGTCCTATGATCAGTTCAACTCAAATCAGACTGGACTTTGTGTTGTTGTTAGAGGCTATTGATCATTTGGCTCTTGACACAGTAGATGTGGCCGATGTGCTCGCTGAGAATGTCCAACTATCAGATAAATCCAAGTTCCTGAGTCAGTTGTTTGCTTTGCTTCCTGACATTGGATTGCACATCAGGGAGACACATGTGTTCTCTGGGTTTTCAATTGAGTTGTATACTTGTACAGCTGAACATACCTGGAAAGAAGTATTGCTGAATGGAGAGCTTTGAACTGACATGAAGATGATGCCAAGAGTAATGATTATGAAAAATTTCTGCTAGATGTCAGACATTGGGATTGCATGTTTATGGGGTGTTGGTATCCATGATCTTGTTTGGTAGTATCAGAATCTTTTGAAGTTATGTGCAAGCATTCATATTTCTCTTGGGGTACCAATACAACTACTGGGTGTTCACTGGTTAGTGAGAAATTTAGAGAATCTACTATGGTGGTTAGGAGCGAATTCTTGCATTGTTCTGGAGCTGTTTCCCGAAAGGATTACACTACGTGAAAAACAGACATTAGTAACGGACGCGGATGGCCATTGGTAACGGACCGATGCCCGTTACTGATGACACATAACTGTAGCGGGCGTTGAACAAAGACCGTTACCACAACTACTTACCGACCACCTGAAATAGCTATTTCTCCGGGCCCACCGGAGCCTTTGGTAATGGGCGCAGACACTGAGCCTGTTACACATAACACGTATTAGTAACGGGTGTCTAATAAAGACCGTTACCGAAACTAGTTACCGGTCACCTAAAATGTCTGTTTCTCTAGGTCCACATGGACCTTTGGTAACGGGCATAGAAACTGAGCCCGTTACATGAACTCAACATCGAAGACGTGGAAAATACTTCCATGACGCGTCTCCTCTGTCTTGACGAAAGGAGACGCGTCTTGTCAGTGCGCGTCTCCTCTGTCTCGACCAAAGGAGACACGTCTTGTCAGTGCGCGTCTCCTATGTCTCGACGAAAGGAGACGCCTGCTGTGAACCCGCGTCTCCCTCTGTGTCGACCAAAGGAGACGCATCTCCCTCTGTCTTGACCAAAGGAGATGCGTACTGTGTATGTGTGTCTCCTCTGTCTGGACCAAAGGAGACGCCTACTGTGTATGTGCGTCTCCTCTTATCGACCAAAGGAGATGCGTACTGTGAACTTGCGTCTCCACTGTCTCGACTAAAGGAGACGCGTTGTCTACTTTCACAAAAATTAGGTCCAGCATACACATTCAAAAAACTCCACAAAATGAATAGAAATCCACAAAATTCACATGCATCATATAACAAAATTCAGGCATTCAATATCCTCATCTAACAAGTAAGGTTCACAACAATATCACTGGCTTAACCATGAGGATTGGTATCAAATACAATTTGAGCCATCAGAGCATCATTAATGTGAAATTTTCCTGAGGGTGTGATCACCTGGTTCATGAGGAATGAGGCAGTTCTTTTCCTAATGTAGAGCAGCGTGTCTTGGTGGAGCTGACAAGTAGGTAGGTGAAATGCCTGAATATAACAATGTCAGCAGTCAGCACACAGGTGGTTACCAAACATGTGCAGTGCTAATAAGCAAGAACTGTGCTCAGTTGTAGGTGTTACAAATGCAGATCCCTAGAAAATACCTCAGGGTCCTTCAATTTATCTTTTAATGTAAGCATGTGATAGGCACAATAGAAGCTGCATACTCTGGATTGGTAAGGTTGTTGGTGGCACTGCGATAAATATACAAAGACAAACAGTGGTGAGAAGAAATAAACTCAAGCTTTAGTACTAGCTTCCACAGGTAGGAAATACTAAGTAATACGTACATCAAAAGCCTTGTCATGTTTCAAGGCGCGGCGGGGCAACTTGTTGTCATCGCAGTAACTATTCCGAACACTACAACAAAACATGCAACAATGGTTAGGGCACCATTAATAAACTCTGTAGAGTTTGTTGAGGAAGTTTGTAGGTTAAGAAAGAAAGAACTTACTCATCAATGGCAAGTACCAACTCGGAGAAATCAGTGCCTAGGATCCTAAATGAATCAAGATACAAGACCCTGTTCTGCTTTGGAAGGATCGCTACTGCAATCCAGTGCTGCCCAGTGTTATAGCAGGAAATGATGACTCTCTTTTTAGCATATGACTGGTAGGCACGCTTCATATAGGACACAAAAACATCCAAGTTATTTTCTATATTTGAATTGCTAAAGCATTCAGGATCAAGGAAGGCAACATGTTCCTTCTTCTGCTGTACTTCTACAGCCATATTCCTAATATTAAGAAAAAACAAAGTGTAAGGAGGCAAAATACATAGTAAAGATGAATTGAGGCAGAAAGTGCATTTAGATAGAAAATGATTAGTGAGAAGCAGATTAAATTTTCAAGCAACTTACAGGATGAAGCAGCGGAGAAGTCCCATTTCCAAAGCATCCAAGTTGAAGAGATTGTACAAGTCGTTGATGATCACAGACAACAGCTCGTATTTTTCATCTTCTCTCATAGGCCACCAGCCATACTTGGGCCATATTATACCCTGAATCAGAGACTCATCCTTGTCCTTACAATGTCCCATGTAGAAATTGTGGAGATTAGTGACAGAAGAAGCAATATCCGGATGCTTGAGTTCAGCAGCACTGAGCATTGGTTTTCCAAATTTGTAGCATGGGTTAATCTGAGTCATAGCAACATTGGCCGCCTTCTTCTTGGTGTTTCTCTCAGATGGCTTTCTGGCAGGCTTCTTTTCCTCCTGCATTGAGATGGCTGAAGAAGGTTTCTCAAGGGCTTTCTTGTCTCATGAAGAAGGATCCTCAAATGGCTTTCTGGTAGGCTTATGAGACCTTTTATTTTTAGCAAGTTTCTTTTCCTGCCGCTTTGAGATGGCTGAAGAAGGTTTCTCAGATCACTTTCTGGTAGACCTTTTATTTTCAGCGAGTTTCTTTTCCTGCTACTTTGAGATGCCTGAAGAAGGTTTCTCAGGTGGTGTCTGACAACAGCTATTATAGAGATATTGGGCCTAGATGTACCTGCAGCTTTCTTCGAATTGTCTTCGCCAGATTTCTCAGCATCAGCCAACACATGACTCTGGGCTTCTGCTTTGGCATCATTGTTTTGAGCACTTTCATTTGGGGATGGAGGTTTTTTTGTTGTTTCATGAGGAGGTGGAGAAGGTGGGGATGTATTTTGCGATTCTGGGGGTGGAGGAGGAGGTGGTGGGTTACCAGGTGGGGAATGAATCTGTCCTATAATTTGCGTTTCTGGGGTGGAGGAGGAGGTGGTGGTGGTGAAAGTGCATCTAGGCCCCTATGTGGATTTTGGTGAATTGAATGACAAAGTGATTAAAGGTCTAACATATTTGTCTAAGACTGTGAGCAGGTTCTATTTGTATATTCATGAGTTATTGATGGGATATATATTGGTGAATGAATATTGTATGGCTCACATTGGAGAAGACAAATATATGTATGATCCTAAGACATAGTGGCAAATATCAAGCAAACAAAGAAAGATAAATATCGGGGATATTGTAAGAAGGTCAATTCATGGTCTCCGATAAACATAGTAGCTTGGTTAAAATAAAAGGATCATAGAAAAAGAAGATGGTAATTCTTCATAAGTCGAATGCAAGGCTTCATGTGGTAAATGAAAGAGGACACAAAGATGAGTGTAGAGTTTATGGTCCTTAGTTGGAAGCTTGCATATTCGTTGTCGATCAAGAACAAGCATTTGAAGCAGGATTTCAATTGAAGACTAATTATGGATGAAGCAAAGCTTAACTCAACGTGGATTGGATAAGTGATGAACAGATCAACCGAGATGACTAGGGCGAGGGACTAAGCAATCTTTGGGGTCCTAGCTAGGCCGCCATTTTGTGTTTTGCTAAGGTGAAGTTCTAGCATCCGTGGGGTCTTCAAGTATCATATCCAAGCCTTAACCGAGGGAAGCATTGCATCAAGATCACAAGTTGTGATTGGCAATATGGAGTGACTTAAGGATCTAAGTGTGCATCTCTATGGTATATGGAAAAGATCTTAAGTCACTAGCTCAAGTATGGACGTGCTCAAGACATTGGTCAAAGTTGGAAGCCCTCAAATGGAAAATGATCAAGTATGGCAAGATTGAAGACATTCAAGCTCAAGAGGTTGTCAAGGCATTTTTATTTATCTTGAGTATAGGTATGACGTACTATCAAGAGGGATGCAACTCTCGCTTTATGACCAAGTCAAGTGCTCTTAGAAAACCTTGGTGAGAAACAGCCTTAGAGTGCGCTAACAACCCGTCCTAACCTAACCTGAGCCACTTCATCTCTTGGGTGAAGTGTTAATGTGATAGAAAGGGTTTTGGGGTGTGTATCGGGCTTCACCGGTCTGACCGGTGCAACTAGGCCCAACAGCTAGTTTTTCAAACACCGGTCTGACCGGTGAGGAGCACCGGTCTGACCGGTGCTGCCCGACAGCTAATGGCTAGTTTTCTTATTGAGGGGTATAAGTACCCCAAGCCCTTCTCTTGGATGGGCTGCTGTTCTTAGTGAACTTGCTGAGCTTCCAGGTCATTTTCTAGCAAGCCTAAAGCCTTAGTGGCTCTCTCCAACCTCTCTCTTTGTGAGATTTGTGGATTCAAGCCATATTCTTGTGTTGGGTTGAGTTAGTGAGGTCTTGAGAGCCATTGTGAGCTAACAAGAGCATTCCCATAGCTTGAGCACTTGAGTTTTGCGTCTACTAGCGTTGAAGCATTTGTTACTCTTGGAGGTTTGACTCCTAGACGGCTAGACGTCGCCGGCTAGCTCCTAAGTTGTGGTGAGCAGCGGCAAGTTTGTGAGGGTTGTGATCTTACCTCTTCGTGGAAAAGATCGCCTTAGTGGAATCGAGGAAAGTGGTTGAAAGAGATCCGGCTTGTTGTGGGAAGAGTTAGTTGAGAACTCGAATCCCTTACAAGCTCCTGAACGGAGACGTAGCTTCCTTGGTGGAAGTGAACTTCGGGAAACAAATCATTGCATCTCTTTGTGGTTTGCCTCTTTAAGTTGTTGTTCTAGCATACTTGATTTGCTTCCGCTTTGATCTACTTGGGTGTGCTATTTGTGTGTGCAGGGATCATTACCTTGCTTGAGATCATCTACTCAGGCCACACACCAAGTTTGGTTCGTGCTAGAAGTCAAGATGAGCTTGAAGCTGTTTTTGCAGGTGATCTGTGCTGCACCGGCCTGACCGGTGTAGGGAACCGGTCTGACCGGTGCTCACCTGTGGAGCTTTGCTAGCACCGGTCTGACCGGTGAGGTGCACCGGTCTGACCGGTGGAGACTGGCAGTTCAAGTTTGCGGGGAAGAAAAGTTTAATTCGGTCGTTCGCCTATTCACCCCCCTCTAGGCGACATCAAGTTCCTTTCAATTGGTATCAGAGTCGAGTGCTCCGATTCGAGCTTTACCGCATGGAGTTTGATGATGTTGACAACTCGTGAGGTACCTTTTGAGCCTCTAGCTCTAGATGGCTCAAACTATGCTTCTTGGTCAATTCATGTACTCAATTATATCAGGACCATGGGTCCACTTGCCGAGAAGATTGTTATTGCTAGCATTCTACCTCCTCACCTTAGGGAAAACAAGATTGACTTGTCAAAATCATCCCTAGAGGACTTAGAGTGTTGGCAATGCAACTCTCGAGTATTTAACTACATTTGTAGTATGTTGAGTAATGGTGTGCAGGAATTTATCTATGAAAAGATTGAGATTGATGCACACACCATTTGGGAGATACTTCGAGAAGAATATGAAAAGCCCAAATGGATTGATCAAGAGCAAAACATGGACAAGACACTTGAGGAGTGCTCAAAGTCTTCATTCAACAATATTGAGCCTCAAGTGTCACTTCCCAAGCAAGGAGAAGGCCAAAGAAGCAACGACACTGTCCCTCTGCAGGGACCGGTCAGACCGGTGAGTGTCACCGGTCAGACCGGTGCCAGCAGGGGCACCAACATATGCTTGATGGCCAAGAAGGAGAAGAAGAAGAAGACCAAAGGAGGAAAGATTGAGACAAATGAGGCTTCAAGCTCCTCGATTAAGGAACTTGAGGCTCTCAAATCCGAAAATGTCTCTTTGGTTTGTAAGTATGATTCGCTCGCTAGGCAATATGATAAAGTTATCAAATCCTTTGCTTGCATAGCTGCAGTGGGTCAAGATAATGAAATGCTTAAAGAAAAATTAGGGATGCTCACTAGTGAGCATATGGCTCTACAAGCAAAGCACAAGGAACTTGAGTGTTCTCATGAGAGGCTTGTAGATTCTTATGCATCACTAGAGATAGCTCATGAGGTTGTGCTTTCTTCTATAAAATTTATGCAACCTCTATCTCACACATGCACATGCTCTCAAGTTAAAATTGATTTGTCTTGCACTAATGATTGTTTCTCTCAAGCAAGCCAATCTAGCATTGAGCATACTTGTAGAATCTTGTGATGACCTCATTGCCAAAGAAAATGATGAACTCAAGCAAGAGGTCGAAAAGCTTAAAAGAAACTTGTATGTGGTGAAAGGGAAGAGTCAAGTGCAACATTCTCAAGATAACCGTGATAATATGGTGAAGAAGCTTGAGAAGGGAACAATCGTCACTGGCTCTACTCCTCAAAAACATACCAAGATCCATAAGAACAAGATTCAAGAAAAGAGCAAAGTTGGGCATGTCGAGTCTTTCTATTGCCCAACCAAGCAAGAGGTACAAGAAACACTCTCCAAGAAGACAAGAAGATCAAACAAATGGAGAGTGTGCTACAAGTGCAGAGAGAAGGGACATTTTGCCGACGCTTGCCCAAATGATGCAGCAAGCAGCAGATCTGACCGTGACCGGTCAGACTGGTGCTACACACCGATCAGACCGGTGGTGACCAGGTCAGCAACTTCCCAAGGCAACAAGGCAAGTAAGACACCTTCTCCAAGAACAAGGCTCAGAAGCAAGCATGGACAAGAAAGTACAAGAAATGTTGTGGCCAACAAGGACAAAAGCCGCATTTGCTATGAATGTCGTCAAAAAGGTCACATGGGCAAAGATTGCCCGAATGGTAACATTCCTAAATCAAATCTTGTCCATTATTATTTCAATAAGCTTAGGGAAGATAAAAATAGTACTTATGCTACAAGAGTGGTTAACTCACCTCAAACTAGCATAAGAGCCATTTGGGTCCCTAAGCATCTAGTGACTAACCCTATAGGACCCAACAAGTTTTGGGTACCAAAGAATGCTTCTTGAGCTTGCAGAAATTTAGAGATGCATTGAAGACATGTCTAAGTGAAAAGAATTCTTATCTTGATAAATTGGCCATGTGAAGAGCCTAAGAGTCAAAATCTTACATTCAATGACATCTCGGTAAATCGTACTTGATTATGAGTTTAAGTCACTTTTGGTTCTTAGTGAACTCTCATGTGTCACAAGTCTTGGACTAGTGAAGCATGAGGAAGTGACTTTGACATTTTCTATAACATTTACCCTCTCATTCCATTCGATGCTTTTAATGGCTCTCTAGAAGAGCAAATGTCTTGCTGTATATGCAGGTGCCATAATGTGATGTGTTCACAAAATCACAAACCAAGGCAAACAAGATCATCAAGGGCGCTGGGACAGTAGTCACCGGTCTGACCGGTGCTGAGCCTATTCCGGCTGGCGCCGGGTGATCCGGACCAAAGGCTCGGATGACCCGATACGTCTCTGGATACAGCCGGGTGACCCGGACCCAGTAACCGGGTGACCCGAACCTCGATCGAGGCTGAGCAAGAAGCCACCGGTCTGGCTGGTGGATGCCACCGGTCTGACCGATGGGGATAAAATGCCTCAAGATTGTTAGGAGACATCTTCTTGGTGATCATAAGTAAATGGTATGAGTATCTTGACACATTTCAACAGTATTATCATTTATGTGTCATGACCAAGTACGTGAATGAGCTACTCCATATTCTTAATTGAATATTGTGCAATGATCGAGAAATTCAAGACATCTCTATGCACTATTTAAGGGGGAGCTCACGTCATTACTTGTGTCACTTGTGGGACTAACAATTTCTTCTAGTGATCTTGTAGTCTCATGTATCCGTGCACCTTAAGCAAGCTCTTAGAAATCACCTTTCTCTAAAGAACTCAAGTAAGAGCTAGCAACTACTAAAATAGAAAATATGCACAAATAAAAATGGCCGGAGGCAAAGGTATGTTCTCCGAATCTTCTTTATCCATTGTAATGCATCTAGGCCATATTACCATGCTAGTGTGCCTTCTTTAGTATGTAATTGCTTCAAGTGAATTTTGTGTGCTTCTCTAGATATTTGGTTGATACCTCTGTGTTCACTCGACTTTGTGTCTTGTGGTCAAGGGTATGAGTTAAATATGCTAGAAAGGTTATTTACTTGAAGTGGGTGCATGCACTCTGTGTTATAGGACAGTCTTTCAAAAAATCAACTAGCATGTGTAGGAAGTGTGAAATTTGAAAAAAATTTGGTTCTTGGTCTTTGTGACCCGATCAACTTATTTGTGACTATTGTTCCCAATGCTTGATTGATGGCTAGTCACAAATGAGAAGATTATCTCAAGTCCATAATAATCTCTTTATCTACCTCTCTCACTTGGAAGAATCAAGTTTATCAAATAAATTGGATAATTTTATATTCTTCTAAGATTTGTGAAAAGTTGGATCATAATCTTGTCAATATCTTTTATCCAATCTGTGTGAAGGAGTAAGGATCAAAATCTTGCAATATCAAGTCAAGTTGTGTCTTAAGGGAGCACCGGTCTGACCGGTGCATACCACCGGTCTGACCGGTGGATCCCTAAAGCCACATTTTTCCCTCTTTTGGATCCTAAGTGGAAAGAAAGGAGTTAAAATCATATCAGATGAAGTTTTCAGAGGCAAAATCTCAAGATTTGGAAGGACGGTACGGAACTTCCGAGCCTAGGGCGGAACTTCCGATAAGAACTTTCTGTTTGAATTATCAAAATTGTCGGAACTTGTGATCCCGAATCGGAACTACCGAGCTGGGCCGCTGGTCGAACCAAAGGGGGTCAGCGGTCTGACCGGTGCCTCCCACCGGTCTGACCGGTGGCGCTAGGGAGACACCCGTGAGTGCACAATAAAAGAATATCTACTTTTACCCTTCCTCTTCTCTCTCTTCAATCATTTCACTTGCCATTCATCTTCTTCAACCCGTGGGCAACTTCCTCCTCCTCTCTTCCTCCTCCAAGCACATCCCATGGAGACCTAGGGTTTAAACCAAGGAAAACCACTTCTCCTCCGTGGAAAACAACTCCCTAGGACTGCTGAGGAAGGATCTAAGGTGGGTCATTGGTTTCAAATCGAGTTCTTCTCTCCAAAGGTATTTAAAACTTTCTTTTGCCCGATCTCTCTACTCCTTTGAAAGTTTAAGGATTCCTTTGGTAGAACATCTCCTGGCAACATATAGAAGACATACCTATAGATCCACAATGTTTTGTTGGGTACATTGTGAGGACTCGAAATTTGGGTGTGGACGGCTTTCACCGGTCTGACCGGTGAGTGCACCTGTCTGACCGGTGCGTCTCGTCCAACCCTAAATATCGTTTTCTTTGTGTATTCGATCTTTATCTATCTAGATATGTCTTAAATCTTTGATCATATCAAATTTGTTCAGGCTGCTTAGATTGATAGTTAGGGCCATTAGCTCTGTTCTGGAGAGCACCGGTCTGACCAGTGGCCCCATCAGTCTGACCGGTGGCGTCTAGAAAAGACCCAATTGCTCAAAAACTGAGTTTTTTGATTCCAAATCTCTTTCAATCTTTATCCTGGTGTCTTATGCATCCATGTCATTTCTTTTGTGACCCAGGACAACGGCTATGCCAAGAGTTAAGGAAGGAGCTAAAAAGAAAAGAGAGGAGATAATTGCTCGAAGAGCGATGACTTCAGGCACCTTGCCTAGAGGCAGTGGCAGCGGCAGTGGCAGTGGGAGGATCTTGAGGCCGCGTGCATCTCATGAGAGAGCTAAGAATGTTGCTGGTGATACTCAAGGGGCAAGCAGTGATGATGATATTGAGGATGAGACATACACTGAGGATCTTGATCGCCCTCATGGCAAGGGATCAGTCAACATAGATGAAGATGAGTACATTGGAGAGGGTGAAGATGATGATACAGGGGGTCGAGAGCAAGGTGAGGATGATGAACCTATGGATGAGGATGATGATGATGATGATGACGGTGGTCATGGTGGGCTTAGGATCACGAAGCCCATATACATGTTTCCCAACAAAGCAGAGAATTTTCATGGTTCAGGGAAGACAAAGAAGTTGAAGAAGCTGAGAGACACAAATCCTTATGCTAGTGACATGACAGCTTCAGACAACAGGTTTTGGGCTCAGTTTCAGCAGGATTACTACACCTCAGTAATCATAAAGAAGCCCAAAATCACTCATCAGGCACAATATGTGGATTGGAACTTTATGGAGCAGAGAAATGACCCTATCTTCAATGAGATCATTAGAGTTTGTGAGCAACAAAGGGTCAAAGGTCTCATGGGATTTAGGTATGATTGGAATAAACAAATTATTGCTGAGTTTTATGCCACAGTGCATTTTGGATACAAGGATGGTGAAAGAGCTATGCTTTGGATGTCAAATGAAGAGAAGTATGGACTTCGCTTCACTAGATACTTAGCTCTTTTCAACATTGATCCTCAGGACAAGGACTATCCCAAGCTACATGATGAGGGTTTGCTTGAGCCAGAGGCTATGTGTTTCATGTATCCCAGGGATAAGAGAGCTAGTGTTGGACACGTGAAGGACCTCTACACCTACTATTCAGTTTTGAATAGGCTCCTTCGTGTGACACTTACTCCTAGGGATGGCAACCCCTCCGACGTGTCCAAGTATATGAGGAATTTGATGATAGCTTTGCGACCGGGGGCACCTCCATTTAGTGTGGGGGATTTCATTTGGCAAGGAATCAAATTCTTATCAGAAGATCCAAAGAAGATTTGCAGCTATAGCCCCTACATCATGTACATGGTTGAGAAAGTCTCTAAGATTGAGTTTCCTAAGGATGTCAAGCACAAACCTTTTAGGCCCAATCCTACCAAGTTTCCAAGTATTCCTTCTCCTGAACAAGAACTAGAAATTAGAGAAGAAGAAGGACAAGGTTGGGAGCAGCATCAGCAGCAGCAGCCTGCTGCCCAGACTGCCACCGTCTGACCGGTGACACCCACCGGTCTGACCGGTGGAGGCCTGAGCGGCAATACAGACCTAGGAAGGCCACCTCTCCAATGTGGAAATTCATAAACTTTCTTTTTGGTATGTGCAAAAGCCAACATGACATTGAAGTGGCACAACAAAAAGAAAGAAGAGATAGGAAGAAGGAGAGGGATTCTATGAAGATGTTGCATGCACACTTTGGACTTCAGCCTCCTCGCTCACCCATATCTCCTATTCCACCTGAGGTTCCTATACCCACATTTGAGGAGAGGATAAGAAGCATCGCAAATTCAGGATTGGTGGATCAGTATGGCAGCTTCTTATTTGAGTCAGGCGAGGGGAGCTCTTCGGCACCACCACCTCCACCTCCTCCATTTGATTCAGCAGGGACTTCTCAGCATGTTGATGCTCCAGAGGCTCCTGAGGCTCCAAAGGATTGGGCTAGTCGTATATCTACCGACATCTTTGGTTGGACCTATCCTCAGCCTCCTCCACCTCCACACGGTATGATCGATCCTTCGCTTGATCTTAATCTCAAAGAAATCCTTCCCAGGAATTTATTTCTTACATCTCCTATATATTGCCTCACTTATCTCTAAAATAGGGGATGGATCCGGATGGTTGACTTGGAGTTGATCAGCTGCAGCTACACCTTCTCCAAGCCCTTCTTGGATGCTTGATGACAAAGGGGGAGAAGATTGGATTGAAAGCTTACCGTTTTAGTAGCTATGCAGCAGGGCAGCCGGCACACCAGTCAAACCGGTGACCACTGCCTCGCTGCATGGCTACTAAAACGGTAAGCTTTCAATCCAATCTTCTCCCCCTTTGTCATCAAGCATCCAAGAAGGGCCTGGAGAAGGTGTAGCTGCAGACCGGTGCCGGCTGATGAGAGCAGCCGTGTAATAAAAGTTGGAATTATGTTTCCTTTGTGGACTTGAGAACTTTGTATGAGTGCTTGTATGTGTGTTGAACTTATTTATGTAATAATTAAGTGACCTTATGCTAGATTGTGATGCATGACTTGTACGATGAATTGTTTGTGTTGGCTAAATGGGGTATGGTGATCTAAACCGGCTTGCAACCCCCGTCTTATTACTATGGCCTAGATAGCACGCACGTTTTTTCACTTTATACAATGACTGGACCAGACCGGTCTGACCGGTGGTCGTCCAGTCTGTGTACTGGACGGGCCTGACCGGTCAGTGTCACCGGTCTGACCGGTGGCGCCCAGCCAGAACACTTGTTGTTTTGCTTTGTGCTTAACTTGTCATATGCATCACACATTTTATTTTGTTACTCATACATGTTGCACTCCACTGATTCTAAGATATAGGGGGAGCTCTCATTTCTTTTCTCCCAAATTTGTGCTTTTGGCATTTGAGGCCAAATCTTTGAAATTCCATTCAAAGCACAAATTAAGGGGGAGCTCTAGCTATATCTAAGGATCGAAATGCACTTAATTGTTATATTTGTAAGCTTTAATCGAGTTGTCATCAATCACCAAAAAGGGGTAGATTGATAGTGCATCTAGGCCCCTAAGTGGATTTTGGTGAATTGAATGACAAAGCGATTAAAGGTCTAACATATTTGTCTAAGACTGTGAGCAGGTTTTATTTGTATATTCATGAGTTATTGATGGGATATATATTGGTGAATGAATATTGTATGGCTCACATTGGAGAAGATAAATATATGTATGATCCTAAGACATAGTGGCAAATATCAAGCAAACAAAGAAAGATAAATATCAGGGATATTGTAAGAAGGTCAATTCATGGTCTCCGATAAACATAGTAGCTTGGTTAAAATAAAAGGATCATAGGAAAAGAAGATGGTAATTCTTCATAAGTCGAATGCAAGGCTTCATGTGGTAAATGAAAGAGTACACAAAGATGAGTGTAGAGTTTATGGTCCTTAGTTGGAAGCTTGCATATTCGTTGTCGATCAAGAACAAGCATTTGAAGCGGGATTTCAAATGAAGACTAATTATGGATGAAGCAAAGCTTAACTCAATGTGGATTGGATAAGTGATGAAGAGATCAATCGAGATGACTAGGGCGAGGGACTAAGCAATCTTTGGGGTCCTAGCTAGGCCGCCATTTTGTGTTTTGCTAAGGTGAAGTTCTAGCATCCGTGGGGTCTTCAAGTATCATATCCAAGCCTTAACCGAGGGAAGCATTGCATCAAGATCACAAGTTGTGATTGGCAATATGGAGTGACTTAAGGATCTAAGTGTGCATCTCTATGGTATATGGAAAAGATCTTAAGCCACTAGCTCAAGTATGGACGTGCTCAAGACATTGGTCAAAGTTGGAAGCCCTCAAATGGAAAATGATCAAGTATGGCAAGATTGAAGACATTCAAGCTCAAGAGGTTGTCAAGGCATTTTTATTTATCTTGAGTATAGGTATGCCGTACTATTAAGAGGGATGCAACTCTCGCTTTATGACCAAGTCAAGTGCTCTTAGAAAACCTTGGTGAGAAACAGTCTTAGAGTGTGCTAACAACCCCTCCTAACCTAACCTGATCCACTTCATCTCTTGGGTGAAGTGTTAATGTGATAGAAAGGGTTTTGGGAGATGTCTCGGGCCTCACCGGTCTGACCGGTGAAGGGCACCGGTCTGACCGGTGCAACTAGGCCCAACGGCTAGTTTTTCAAACACCGGTCTGATCGGTGAGGAGCACCGGTCTAACCGGTGCTGCCTGACAGCTAATGGCTAGTTTTCTTGTTGAGGGGTATAAGTACCCCAAGCCCTCCTCTTGGATGGGCTCCTGTTCTTAGTGAACTTGCTGAGCTTCCAGGTCATTTTCTAGCAAGCCTAAAGCCTTAGTGGCTCTCCCCAACCTCTCTCTTTGTGAGATTTGTGGATTCAAGCCATATTCTTGTGTTGGGTTGAGTTAGTGAGATCTTGAGAGCCTTTGTGAGCTAACAAGAGCATTCCCATAGCTTGAGTTTCGCGTCTACTAGCGTTGAAGCATTTGTTACTCTTGGAGGTTTGCCTCCTAGACGGCTAGGCATCGCCGGCTAGCTCCCAGGTTGTGGTGAGCAGCGGCAAGTTTGTGAGGGCTGTAATCTTGCCTCTTCGTGGAAAAGATCGCCTTAGTGAAATCAAGGAAAGTGGTTGAAAGAGACCCGGCTTGTTGTGGGAAGAGTTAGTTGAGAACTCGAATCCCTTACAAGCTCCTCAACGGAGACGTAGCTTCCTTGGTGGAAGTGAACTTCGGGAAACAAATCCTTGCGTCTCTTTGTGGTTTGCCTCTTTATGTCGTTGTTCTAGCATATTTGATTTGCTTCCGCTTTGATCTACTTGGGTGTGCTATTTGTGTGTGCAGGGATCATTACCTTGCTCGAGATCATCTACTCAGGCCACACACCAAGTTTGGTTTGTGCTAGAAGTCAAGAGGAGCTTAAAGCTATTTTTGCAGGTGATATGTGCTGCACCGGCCTGACCAGTGTAGGGAACCGGTCTGACCGGTGCTCACCTGTGGAGCTTTGCTAGCACCAGTCTGACCGGTGGAGACTGGCAGTTCAAGTTTGCGGGGAAGAAAAGTTTAATTCGGTCGTCCGCCTATTCACCCCCCCTCTAGGCGACATCAAGGTCCTTTCAGGTGGGTTACTAGGTGGGGAATGAATCTGTCTTGTAATTTGCGTTTCTAGGGGTGGAGGAGGAGGAGGGTTACCATGTGGGGAATGAACCTGTCCTGTAGTCTGTGAACTAGAAGGAATTTGTACCGTAGTGTGCGAACAAGATTTTGGAATTGGTGCTCCCTTGATGTGAATGTGACACCTCTTCCACTGTATCCTCTGGTGTAGAGCTTGTCCAAGTGTCGTCACCTCGTCATTAGGAGGGTGTTCCAGCGCGTGATCCCTAAAGACAGCATATACATGCAGCACTTCAACCACAGCACAGTCTTCATGAATTGGGACTGTATGTAGCGTAGTCTGCTCTGGTTGAACCACACCAATTGCAGATTCACATTCAACACCGTGAAATATGATCCATAGGCCACAGTCTGTGGGTTCAGTCAACGTGCCTATAAGGTCTTCCTGTGTGGGGGAAGCAATGTGCACTACCTCTGTCGACAACTCTGTAGCGCTGTTGATCAAATCTATATTATCTGCGGACGCACAGCTGCTCTTCAGTCTGGCGGGTGAAGGGCTTGTGCGATTGGACACTAGTGCAAACACCACCTGGTACCCTCGTGCCATCATGTCAAGCATATCCTTCTCCATCTCAGCCTTGAGTTCTTGCTTGATTTCTTCCTTCATTTGTTGCTTATCAACTGATGAGTCGGTACTGGCCCTCTTCCTCTTTCTTTACATGGAAGCATGCTGAGGCCATGCAAACTTCCAGCCCTGGTAGCTGGAGACACCACGCACGCGACCTGGTTGTTCGGGACGGCCCAAGCACTGACTTAGCACATCATTCTCCCTAAGCCATGAAGTCATTCCTGAAGATTCTGCATGTGCATTCTTTTCTATGATGTCTGTAACCACATTTTCATTTGATTCTTTGTTGTACACTATCACGGCAACACCGTCTTCCACCACTAGCTTACTCCTTGCTCGCACCCAATTCCTAGAACGATCATCGGCGATGGCATCATATGGGTTGGCGATCCCAGCCGCAGCTAATTTCCTGTCCTCTTCCTCCCACTGTGGTTGTTTCCCACAATACCAGCTGGACCCATGTTGTACTCGTTTGTGTTCAGGCTTCGAAGTGACTTGAACTTGCCACTAACAGATGAGGCTTCCTCGGTTTCCTGTTGTTTCACAAACTCTGTCCACTCTTCCGGCTTGATAAAGTCGTGCTTTCCAAATGGCTCGAGTCCTTTTCTGACAAAATCTCGCCTAAGCTGAAATCTGAATTGTCTCCATGCCTTGGTTGCAATCTTCCACAAAAGCTTGAATGCCTGCTCTTTCATGTCTTCCTAGAACTCCAAGTGTTTCTGCATATAGGTTTCAAATAAGTACCACTTTTGTTCATCGCTTAGTTTTTTGATTTTTGGCAAATCTAAAGGTATCTTTTGTCTAGCAATGAGCCATGCAAGCGCCCTGAACCTGCGCTTTTGTGCCAATGGTACTAGCATCCCCCCTCTCTCAACCTCAATGACTACCATTTTGTCTCTTGGCCACTTTGTGGCTGTCCTTGCCACTCTGGCTCGGCCCGTAGCCCCACCCACCTGCTCTTGTTCTTCACTAGCAGTGGCATATCCATCTTCTTCATTATATGCATCTTCTTCAAATTGCTCAGGTCTATAGTCCTCGACAGATTTATCCTGTGAATTAATTGTCAACGGATTATGAGAAAGGTCAGCACAGTGTCCAAGAATAGCACAAAAACAGACCATACTGCTAGCTCTCCCAGGAGACATGCTACAATAGGAGACAAGTAGAGCACATTTTTAGTTAACCATGCATAACAGCTAAGCATTTATCTAATCAACACCCACAGAACTGTGTACAAGACCATACAAATGAGAAAACAATTACAGTAACTAGTTTAGCCCACTATAATCTCATTGGTTCTATGGTAAACCATTAACATAAATGCAAAATTCAGAAACCAAAAAATTAGTTCAGGCAATGCGACCTTACCATTTTAAAGAGGAAGATGCTCGCTGCCTCTGTTGCTGATGAGGTACTTATTCAACTTGGAGAGAATGTCCAAATGTACATATGGAACAAGAGCAAAACCAAATATAAGAGTGAATCCAAAGGAAAATGCCAAGTATACGTTTTGAAACTCGAAACCCTAACTGAGCATAGTCAAGAATGTATCTTAATGATGTAGGAGGGATTTCTAGCATACAGTTCACTTTGTCACTGTCAGAGCGGAGGGATCTCTAGTCGCCACATCCTCGTGTCGACCTCGTGGCTGGATACCTCCTCCTCCTAGTCGTCGTCGCTGGAAGGTGAGGGGTGGTGTGGCGCGCGTCTCAGCGAAGGGGTGTAGCATGCGTCGCGTCATGGGGGATGAGGGGAGGAAGGTGAGGGTGAGGAAGCGGCAGCGGAGGGGGCGAGGGGGAGGAAGCGGCGGCGGCGCGAGGGGGAGAAAGATGACGGTGCGAGGGGAGAGTGAGGAGGCAACTGCGTGAGGGAGGCGTCTTTCCCTACTAACCCTAGCGTGAGTGGGCATGTGTGGGCCTTAAAACTGAAAGGCTCAATATTATTAGGAAAACGCGTCAGGCCGGGGCTAGTTCTATTCGAATGAAGAACAATTCGCTTCATTTTCCCCTTTTAATCTGCAATCAAAGATTTGATCACGTATTTCTCCGTCATTCGTAATCCAAATTTGATGATATTTGTTTCTGATTTTTTTTCTAAAAACAACTTCTATTCATTTATGACATTGTTCCGTATATAACTCCATTTCCTCGATGTTGTTTATACGCTTTTATCTTGTTTCTTACAAGTACAACATAGAAATAATATTTGTTTTACACAACCATTACTAATGAAACTTTGTATTTCATAATGTTAAGGTGAACACAAGGTTGTGTTAAAATTTCAAATGTATATGAGTTTGAACATGTTGTGAAGTGTGGAAAACTTCAGTGTTGAAGTATAACATTCTCGGAAACTATGTGAGAGATGTACACATTTGTACACAAGTATGATCTTCCTTTTGAGAAACCATTTGAAATTTTTATGACAAGTGACTCAAATTATCTTGCCAAGTCAATTTGTAGAAGTTTTAGACCAACCTAAGACGTTATTAGAATTATTATATCCCAAACATGAGATAAAAATTCGTATTTTGATAATTTTGGTTACACAAGTGTGCCTGCTGATCTTTTATTCGAATACTACATGACCAACTACGAATTGTTCATATTTTTAAAGAATTTTAAGGTGCTCTTTTATGGCCTCTAATATTTGAGGGAAGCAAGTTTCATCTCAAAAAAAAATATTGTCGGGCCCACATGTCAGCGTCAGCAGCCTATATAAAAAAGATAATCGTTGCATGCCTGCTCGGACCCACCTGACAACAAATGAGACGCGGGTTCTCGAACCCGCGTCGGCAATGACTCTCGATTTTGGAAAATGAATATAACATCCCGAATGGGATAAGCGCAGCACACACGACGCTCTGAGCTCCCTGCTTCTTCTTCCCCGCTCTGAGCTCCACCGCCGCCCGCCCTCCCTTTCCCCACCGTCGCGCACATGTCACACTACGCCGATTCGTCTGGAGGTGGACGTGGCAGGAGCAGGTTTCAAGGTGGCCGGGGCAGCTGCATTTACTCCCTCGGCTAGGATCCAGTCTGTGAGCTAAGCGGCTTCCCACTGGTCCCTTTGCCCGGACTGTGGTATGGCTCGGGTGGTGGAGGGGAGGACGCAGAAGGAAGGTGCAAACCATGGTCGTCTTTATTTCAAGTGTGCGAGGAACACGGTGAGTAGTCTGTGCTGTGTTTCCCAAATCTGAGTTAGGGTTCTTATGTGCTTTTGATTTGCACAGTTCCCCAAGCTTTGTGGATATTATCATTTCGAGAAGGAGTATCTCCAGATGCTGAAGGATGCTGGCGTCATATCTTTTCGACTGTCGAACTGGGCAGACGTGATCGATGAAATAGTTGATTCAGTGGATTGTCAAATTTGGAGCGACAATCAGAGGAAAGCACCGGACGACAAGCAGAGGAAGAAAGCACTGGAGGAGAAGATGGACAATGTGATCTGGAAGATGAACTTGATTATTGTGGGTGCTGTTTGTGTAGTATTTGGATGTTTCCTGGGGATGTATGCTGCAAAGAAGTAATTATGATGTGAAAAGTGGTGCTTTAATTTGTTTCATCTGTGTGAATGAAGAATGAAAAATTTGTCACAGATGACAAGCTTAAATGTATGAATGACAATTGGGTCACAAATCTTAATGTGTCACATATCACAAATTTCATCAATTCAGCTGTGTTGACATTTCAGTGTGAAATTAACTAGCCTACACCCGCATCTCCAATGATTTTGTACAGAGTTTTTCGAAACTCGGAATCTTTTCACTAACAAATAGAGTAACAAACATTGCAATTCATTGTAAACTGTTGCCATAGATATTGCAATGCATTAGGAGGCACGGATGGATCTACCTGCGTCTCTTAGATGTAGTTCATCACAAGTTCAACAAACACACAGGACGAACACATATTAACAGAGGAACATGTTCATGACAAACAAGCAGAGTTCCACGAACAAACAGAGGAGGACGAACAAACAGAGAGGATGAACAAATTAATTAAGCAAAGGTAGAGGATTTGTCGCTGCCACCGAAAGAGCCCCACCGTCGGAGTTGGAGTCGGAGCCGTCAAGGCTGCGTTCGTCACCGCCGTCGAAGCCGCCATTGTCGTCATCGTCGTCGCTGTCGCTGTCGCCGTCGCCGTCGCCGTCAGCGCAGACCACGACTCTCTCAAGCTCCCCAACCAACGCATGGATCTTGAAGGCGAAATCCTTCACGGTCCTCTGGAGCGGATCGTTGGGTCGTGGCAAGCCGAGCTCAACGGCCACCAGTTGAAGCTTCCTGAAAGCTTCGTACAACATTTGGATGGACCAAATGTTGTCCAAAACTAGTTGAGGAAGCAGACGGTCAGGCTCCACGGGCGGCGGCGCCGGTGCCTCCTCGTGCTCCTCGGCCGGCAGCACCGGCGCCTCCTCGGCCGGTGGCGCTGGCGCCTCCTCAGGCTTCGGCGCCTTCACCTCCTTGATGAGCTGACGACCGCGGCTTTCGTCGTCGTTGTCCTCCTCCCTTCCCCGCTTCCTGGATGGCTCGCTCGACGATGATGTCATGCACGTGCTTCAGGAAGAAGAAGCTCTTGGTGACCAGAGACAGTGGTGCTGGGGTTTTCTTGGTGGCGCGCTTGAGGAAAGCTTATGGAAGAAGTTCTTGGCCGGCCGGGCATTTATATGACAAGACGGGGAACCATCAGACGGCCAGTCTTCCCACTGCGACACGCCACTAGGCCTCGGAATGCGTGTACACTGCGGCGACGTGTGTTCACTAACCAGCATCGCCAATGACAAAAGACTATTATATATAAATCTCACACACACATGGATTGATTATTATATATCTTAAATAAATGGATTTATTTACTTTCGTGTTGTGGCACAAAATCAAAGTTAATAAGGAAGTTACGATCTGCGTGCGCGTGTGGATAAAAAAACCACTATTTGCTGGAAACTGACCACAAAGGAAACAGTTCTCCTTTCTCCTTTTAATCTGGAACCAAATTTTGTGTCACGTATTTCTTGATCATACGTAATCCAAATTTGATGATTGTTTTTTCTTATTTTTTCTAAAATCGCCATCTTTTCATTAATTTCATTGTTTAGTGTATATTTCCTTTTCGTGAGTAATGTTTTTATGTCTTATCTTGTACTTGATAAGTACAACATATAAATAATATTTGTTTTACACAACTATTACTAATGAAACTTTGTATTTCGTATTGTTAAGGTGAACACAAGGTTGTGTTAAAATTTTAAATGTATATGAGTTCGAACATGTTGTAAAGTGTGGAAAACTTCAGTGTTGAAGTAACATTCTAGGAAACTATGTGAGAGATCTACACATTTGTACACAAGTATGATCTTCCTTTTAGAAACCACTTGAAATTTTTATGACAAGTTTAGGGACCCAAATTTTGTTGCCAACTCTATTTGTAGAATTTTTAGACCAACCTAATGTGTTATTAGAATTATTATATCCCAAACATGAGATAAAAATTCGAATTTTGATAATTTTGGTTACACAAGTGTGTCTGCTGATATTTTATTCGAATACTAAATGACCAACTACGAATTGTTCGTATTTTTAATGAATTTATAGGTGTTGTTTTATGGGCTCTAATATTTGAGGGAAGCAAGTTTCATTTCAAAAAAATTAGTGTCGAGCCCACGTGTCAGCGTCAGCAGCCTATATAAAAAAGATAACCATTGCCTGCCCGCCCGGACCCACGTGACAACCAATGTGACGCAGGTTCTCGAACCCGCATCGGTAATGGCTCTCCATTTTGAAAAATGAATATAACATCCCGAATGGATAAGCGCAGCACACACGACGCTTTCCTCATTTCTCACTAGGGATTAGCGGAGATGAGCGGAGGCGGCGCCGGCGAGGTGAGCGGAGGCGGGGAGACGACAATGAGCACCGGCGAGGGGCCAAGCAGCAGACGACCCCGCGCACCGTGGATCGAGGAGGAGAAGCTGAACGCGATGCGGTGCCGCAACTGGATCCGCGCGCGTGCCGGTGAGATGGCGGCGAAGACGGAGACGACGATGAGCGTCGGAGAGGGGCCAAGCGGCGGTGCAGCGAACCCAAAGCCGGAGATGAGCGTCATCGACTGGATCCTCTCGGGTTCCGACGAAGGGCCAAGCAACAGTAGAGAGGAGTGTGCCGGCGAGGGGGCAGCAAAGAGGGCGAGGCGCCTGCCTCACGTCTGCGACAGCAAATGTCTTGCAACGACGGAGAGGGGTCGAGGGAGCGGCGAAGGTGTAGAGGACCACATATCGAACGTTGGCAACTACCACGACGACGGCGAGGCAAGTTTCTCTGAATCACAGTGCCTTTTACTTGTTCTATAGATGGAGCAGCTTGAGCTTGAGCTTGATCAACTTGTTCCTGTAAAATGGCTTTTTCCATAGAGATTTTGTAGGATTTCTAACATGATCAATGTAGCAATGTAGCAACTTGTTCCTATGAAATGGCTTGTTCCTTTGTCTATCTCTATCTTCTCATTCCTATGGTTCATCCAAATGATCAATGTAGCAACTTTCTTATGTTTTTCATTCCACAGGAATCAAAATGGCATGACACTGTCTCGGAATATATGAAACCTGAGGTTGATAATATTATGGAAGAAATGTGCATCCTCCTCAAAAAGGCTACATTCAATAGGCGGTATAAGTTTGTGGCTGAACAAAATATGCAGCCCATGGAAGATGCACTCGATGTGTTTCAAGATACCTTGGTTGCATTTGAAGAGGCTGCAAAAACAGCAAACCTTAGTTGAAGATACCATACTTTTGTTGATGTTAAAGGGAGCATGCTTTTGTTGATCTGCATGGTCAGATAGCATGACCATTGTAAAAATGTGATGGGCAAGTTAAGGCCTAGCTAGATGGACAAGTTAACTGTTTGTAATAATTACGTATATCTGTGTGGATCTTTGTGGACAAGTAATCTTTATCTATATATATGGATAAGTTATATTTATCTATATTATAGCTGTTTTGTCTCAAAAGATATGTGTTGATTATGCTTGTATGTCGAAATGGGAGCCCTGAGAGATCGGGCTGACCTGTCAATCAAGACAGACACAAAGAAGACTACGTGGGATGGTTATTCCGCGTCGTATTTTCCCGTCCAAACCGATGAGGAGGAGCCGGCCCCACGCGCCGCCCCCGTGCATTGGAGGCGCAGTTTGGCTTATCCATGTATCCTTTGTTCCCAATGTTTGACCAAAAACCACTCTCCCCTGCCACTCTGCCATTCTGCCTTCCTTCTCAAACCTTCTACCTTTCTCGTCTCAGTCGCCTTCTCCCCCCTTCTCCTTCCTCGTCTCCGTCGTAGGGATGGCCGGCGGAAAGCAGTCGTTCTGCCGCGACTCAAGAGGGAGGTTCTGCAGTGAGGAGGAGAAGGCCCCGTCCGCCGACCCCGCCAAGAGAGTGAGGTTCCGCAGCGAGGAGGAGAAGGCCCCGCTCGCCGCCCCCGCCAAGAGAGTGAGGTTCCGCAGCGAAGAGGTCGGTTCTTCGTCGGCCAAGGGGAGGAGGCCGTACACGCACGCAAGCGCCAAGGGGGTGCACTCCGCGCGACGCCCGGCAGGCAGAGGCCGAGCCTTCCTCGAGTTTGGTATGCTTGAAGTTAGGTTTATGATTGAAATTGAATTCCTGGTACTCATCATATGTTGCTCACAAAAATGTTAAACTCATTCTATATACTGCTTCAATTTCTAAATCTTCATGCTCAGCGACTTTTATTAACTGAACATCTAGTGCCTTCACTAATCAATGGTTCCAATGCATCAATTTTCCATTGTTTTAGGAAGTTGTTGTACCAGCACATGACATTGTCAGGATCTAGACAGAAATCGACAGGCCCAAGAAAATCTTAGACTACATCTGCACATTCCTAAACAGGATGGAAAGAATGAAGGATGACATTGGTAAAGAGAAGCAGGCAAGTTCTGAACCTAGTTACAGCTAAACAACTTTCTTGTTTGACTGGTTACAACTTTATTGGCAATCTAATTGTGAAGCTTGCTTCAATTTTCCTTTTTTTTAGAAATGTGTTGTTACTCGGGAGGAAAATTATTAACCTTTCGAGTAGAAATTTTGTTATGCTTGAAATTTAATGCATGGTACTCATCATATGTTGCTCACAAAATTGTTGAACTTATTCTATATACTACTTCAATTTCTAAATCTCTGTGCTACATCGACTTTTATTAACTGAACATCTAGTGCATTTGTTTTAGGGAGGTGCTGTAACTTGGGAGGACATTGACATGATCTGGAAAGAAATCCACAGGATCAACCAAGCTCTGAACCCAGTTACAGCTAAACAACTTTCTTGTTTGACCAGTTACATCTTTCATGATATTAAACTTGGCAATCTAATTATAAACTTGCATCAATTTGCCTTTGTTTTAGAAATGTGTTGTTACTCGGGAGGATCTTTACTGCATCTGGAAAGTACTCGACAAGGTGGATAGAAGGATGGATGACAAGGCTATGGACGACATAAGTCTCCTAGCAAATGGTCAGAAAATACTAGAATCTGAGGTGGAGAAGCTTAAAGGCGCACAGAAGATGAAGGACATTGAATTTGCCGAAGTTGCAAAGAAGAATGCCGAGCTGCAGGAAAGACTTGTAAAACTAGAGGCAAAGATAGCTGAACTTGAGGTTGTAGTACAAAAGAAGCCATCTAACTAGTGCCCCTGCTGATGCACGTCAGATGTGATCATGTGAATATGTTTGTTCTGAACATTATGCGTGTCATATGTGAACATGTGATGCTATATATGCATCTTAAATATGTAGAATATGCTCTTATATATGACTACTATCTATGTGTACGTGTGGTTTTGCATCTTAAGAGACATGATTATATGTTTGTGTGATATCCAATATTTGCTATGATGACATAGTCAAATATTTGACGGCAGTGAGAGTGTTAATGGACTTCAATTATTGAGCTCCGAGTTTAGTAACTGGCGTCAAATTGTCATCAGTAACAGACTTAAAGAGCCCGTTACCGATATGGCAGTGATCGGTAACGGACTTAAAGAGCCCGTTACTGATAGGGTAGTGATCGGTAACGGACTCAAAGAGCCCGTTACCGATAGGTTTAACTTTCGTAACGGCCGCATTTTAACGTCTGTTACAAAGAATAACTGTAACGGACGTTTAAAAAGCCTGTTACTGGAAGTACTCATTGGTAACGGGTGGTGTGTTGGCCACGTCGGGGTCGAGCCTGTCACGCTTATGCGTAACGGGCGTCAAACAACAACCGTTACAAATGGGGCTCCATGTAACGGGTGTTAAGGACCCGTTACAAATGTTGCGTGACCTATTTGAGATTTTCACGTAGTGTTACTCCATGGATTTCTTTACATGACATAAGAGATTCTAGAAATGCAATGTTTTGGTCTAGAGGTAACTCTGCCATAGATCTACATGACCCAGATCAATGGGGCTGCGACAAGCAAAGATCAAGGCATTTTTCAGATTCCGTCCTTCAGCTTCTATGGGATGTAATTCAGGCAACAACGCATAACTTTAGTGAAGAAGCATTCAAGGCAAGAACAGAGAGTATGAAAGCAAAGCTACAATAAGTGGGTTTTCAGGAGCTATTATCACTACTACAACCATCAGATCAAGATTTTCAAGAGCTGTCATGGGATCCTGGTGACTTACAACAGCGGCTTAAGGACAAACCGCATTTCAAGCGATGGGGAATGTCATGGACTGGGCTACCATTGACCCAATGTGCCGGTCGGGAGAAGAATGAGCAAACGGTAGCAGATAAAAGGAGAGAAACAGAAGATAGACATGGAACTACAGAGACGCAAGACATCAGCCTTCTTCCTCCTCTGGCTTTCCTCTGAACTTGTTCGCCCCTTCTTGTGGTTCCCTCTCTGAACTCTAATCTCCTCTCCAATTTATCTATGATTGTATCCAAATTGCACTCAATTGTCACAATTCCTTCCCTGTTCTTGTCAAACTGGTGATCTAGAGTACTAGGATCATAACACACGGGTATGTCAGACATATACATCATAAGAGAAGATGTTAAAGTTTAAAAAAATTAGAAAAACATAAATACTCGTAACGAATTGACAACTCAAACACAAGTGAACCGTTCCCAATACTACTTCGCTGATTTCAGGGGCGGAGCCAACGTTAATGGTTGTGGGTGCCCAGGCACCCACAAAAATTTGAAAGACCACTGGCAAAAATAATTTTTCATCATGTTAGCACATCAAATCTTTACATGTATAAAAGGAAGGTACCCCTCTCTAGCTTCGCCCCCGGCTGATTTGCCATATTATGTGGAACAGAATACACCAAGATCAGATTCTCACATTCGCCGTATCTTTGGGGCCACGAGAAAACAAAATGGTGGGGAAGTTCACACATGCAGTGATATTGGCCCCTCCTGCAGTGGAGGCCAAATAGAGAGCTGTACCCTGTACTCTGCCCCACATGACGCTGCGTTTGAAAGTACAGGTCATGCCCATCAAACCACATCTTTTCCGCAACAAACAGCTTGTCCCCCTCGTTTGGTTTTAACCTTGTACAGCCTAGGATGCCGACATGCTTGTGACGTTTTGATTCTATTCTCTTCTGCTCTGCCTGACGTGAAACGGTCTCTAATTTTTGTCCCCTGAATTTCTCTTCTGACTGCGTAATGCTATTCATTGGTGCAGGGTTAAGGAGAGTCGTGGGTTTGGCCAACATCAATTCCTTAGTACATGGGCCAGGCAAAGAGGGCGCCAATTGCAAGTTGTTTAGCCCTTCTGCCACGATCAGAATGTGGTCTCGATGAGCCGATGAAGTCAGGAATTGCAAGACGACGGCAATTCTTCGATTTCTGTGCACCACGTTTGACCGTCCGTCTTATTCAAAAAATTTATGAAAATATAAAAATAATTATGATATACTTAAAATATATACGATGATAAAATATGTCATAGCAAAACAAATAATATTTTTATAAATTTTTTGAATAAGACGAACGGTCAAACGTAGACAAAAAAGTCAACGAATGCTTACATTTAGGAACGGAGGGAGTATATTCAATTCCAGGCAGGACCATCCAGGCAGTACAGATTGCGAAGCCCCACCCTACCAACACCATACCACCACCCCATGGGAGCGCTAACAGTTAGGCATCAGAGCTTTGCATACCAAGTACGTACCAGATGCCTGCTGTCTGGGAAACACTATTACATGTTTCCAAAATAATACATGGCGCTACATAAAACGTGGGCAATATATGACTACGGAAGATGAGAGAAATACTATTCATAACCGCGGTGCATCAGAAAAGATCAGCAGTAGAACATGAGCCCCTTCACACTATCTCGGAGCTTGGGGAGCGGTGCAGTCTGCAATGGCGTGGATCTGTACAGGGTTGTCCGGCTGGCGTCGGAGGAGTCCGATCTCTCGAGATACAGCCTTCCTCTGTATGCAGCGAGGTGGGCATAGTAGGCCGGCGGAACCAGAGAGACAGGCTTGGTGCACCGTGCAAAGGTGTAGCAAAGGTTGTGTATCAGCTGCTGCATCTCGTCGGACTTGAAGTTGTTCTCATCCCACAGAACTCGGTAGTGTGTCGGCCTGCTCGTCCCCTTTGTGCCCCAATGGCTGCACAGGTAGAAATCGAACTCCCTTGGGTGTGTGATCACGGTGTCGACCACTGTCCCCGGTGGCACGTTCTGGTCGGAGTAGTGTGTCGAGCCGCCATTCTTCTCCCGGTGGAAGAGCCTGGTGTGATGCCTCTTCTGAACCACGACAAACGTGATCGACGGCTTGTAACCTGGGTACCTTGAACATGTCAACCGCACTGCCTGCAACTCCTCTGACAGCACCTTGTAAAACTGCGTCTCACTCACACCATCTCTGAAGAATATGATTCTACTTGGGAGCTTGCCAACTTCTTTCACAAACTCCTCAAGCAGCTCACCAGCCATCACATCAAGGTGCTCAATGATCTCTTTGCGGTGTGTCTGCGACCTCATCCTGGAGGTGTACTTGTTTGCTGAAGGCCAGTTCATGCTTGCAACTACGGCGACCACTGATGGACTTGAGTCATCTAGGGGATGTGGGTGCGTGACATCAGCACCCATGAACATCACTGGCTCCTTGTCCGAAAATATTCTAGGAATTTGGCATGGCAAGCTGTTGTAGAGGGCAACATTGCATCCCCCAAGCTTCGCATTTATCTTCAGTGCTAGATTGGCCAAGAACTGAAAGCTCAACTTGCTTAAGTTGGAGTACAGGCAACACTGTGTCACAACACCAATGGATGTTTCTGCAATGCGCTTCAAATCAGCATAGCCCTGATGCTTCCGCTCCATGACACAGATTAGCAGCTGTAAATTGCCCGAGGCAGCTTCCTGAATTTTCTTCAGCTTGTTCTCCAAAATACCAACATTGTTCAGGAGATGAATCCGCTCAAACAAAGGGCTAAGGACAGTTTTCTTGTTGAGTAGAATACCAAGTTGCTCACATCGGTTTGATAGCTGGTTGATAAACTTTGGAATAAATGATTGATGCTCAGGGCTGCCACCAAAGCTTATCAAAGCCCAGCTCTTGATCTTGGAACCCTCAGCAACATGGCTGTCCATCAAATTCCATTGCCGATCATATCTGTCTGGTGTTATGTCCTTGATGCGCCCTCCATTGCCGAGCTTCAGTTTTGGTGGCAAGAGAACCCTTCCCGAGAGCTGCGTCATGTCCTTGGACACTTGCAGGCTGAATTTATCAGCATATGAATTGCTGAAAGAAAATAATGTAGCTATGATCACACATGTATGATCCAAACTGATTTTGAATTGAATCAGGCAAACAAGCTAGAAAGTTTACAGCTACTACAAAACATAAACATGACCAGTAAATCATACCTTCGTGCAGCAAATGCTCCTTCAACAACATCATTTATGAGTCCCTTTCTTTCACTTGGTCTTTGGCAACCCATCTTGAGCATCTTGGAGGTCTGTTCATCTGAGAGCTTGCCAAGAAACTTCTGGCCCTCACAAACCATGCAAAGCTCCATTGGCACATAGCATGGCTTGCTCTTACCGATCTGCAAGCAGGGCAGCTTCCTGAATTCGATATCATGATTGTAGTGCTCCTTGAAGTAATCCAGCACCATATAATCCTTCCCACTGCGATCTCGAAAGTTGAGGTTCTCTGTTGTCTCCTCAGTCAAGCCATGCACATGGTACCTTTGGTCAGTTTCACGGTGACACACAAAAACTCGAATATTCTTCAGTGCTTTCTCCACCTCCCTCCTCTCATCTTCTGCCAAAGCCCTAGTCTTCATCTGTGAAAGGTCCTTCATGAAGTCACAGCACTTCTGCAAGTAGGCAAGTATGCCAATGTTTTCATGGAAAGCTTTAAGGGAGAGGTCAACATTGAGGGCAAGACCTTGCTTTGTTGGCCTCAAGCTCTGGAAGAAACCTCGCAATACAACAGCCCCACCACCAATGTCCTTTGCTTCTCCCATGGAGCGTGAATACAAAGACCGGCCTATGGGAATAGAATTTTCCATAGCACCTTCCCGAAGGATGACATCCAATGCATGAAGGTAATCTAGAGGAAGAGGAATACCATCCTTCTGTTCATTCAAGTACTTGTTCAAGTCCTCACCACTTAGCTTCGAGACCAATCGAAGGTTCACCCTGAAAACCTTATGATTCTGCTTCCCAAGCATGAGGCCATTCTGTTTAGCTGCTATAAATCGTGTCGATGCTGCAGCTGGAAGACTAACAAAGAACTCAAGCCTGTCATGTTTAAACTCAATGGGACTAAACAGATTCTTGCGGCCATCAAAGGCTGGCAGGGCCCCTGAGAGGACACTTGAATTTTCTTCAACTAGCTTGTTCTTGATAATTCTTGCTGTTTCTTTCGAAGGGTGTGGGGATATGTCAACATCATAATGAAAAATCTTCTTTCCGGGATCAAATCGCACAAGGAAATGGTTTGCGTAGAGAGGAATTACAGTCCCCTTAACTCCACCACCGTCAGGTCTGGGTGCAATGGTAACTCCATGCATGGTGATGGATGAATCCTGATGGGTGCTCACATGATTTGCTTTCATGTCAGATGTTTGGTTCTCACGAATGAAGCACCTTTTGTGCTGAAGCAGCTCGGTATCTGTTAATAAATATATATACGGTAAGCCACGTAAAGAAAATGACAAATCTAAACATTAAACAGCTGCTAAGTCAATAGTGATCACGACCGTGTAAATAAAAATATTGCAAGTCAAAAAGGTCAAAATGAAGGTACATGTTTTCCCTGAAATTTATCAGGCTTTAGAACAAGTGAGGTAATGCAGAATGTATATAGCACAAACATTAAGATTGTGGAACATCATTGTCCCAAACACAGACGAAGAAAAGGATACCACTGACTGGCGCATTTGAATACAAATCCTCCCAAAAAGATAGCCATATGGCACCTTTTTGAGGTGGGGGGAAGGGTACTAACCGTCAAAACAAGAAAGGCGTCATCCACAGTACCACAAATAGAACTTTGTCTGTGTCTCATATTAAACATTCTTGTACCAACTTTTCTCAAGAACAGCTGATCAGTCCAAATTTGCGGCCAAAAGAAAAAGGAAGTGGAAGAGAAAAAAAAGTACATAATCCTAAGCATCAATCCATGAAATCACAAGCCTCAGCACTTAAACAGGGAACAAAATGACAGAGAACCATGAACTTGTTTGCCCATCCGGTACAGTAGAATTGCACCTAAAGTTACTGTAACACGTTATCTTGGCATTGACAAGCCATTAGGCACCAAACATAGAGCCAAATCTATATTCTTTGATAGTATCTAAGTACATCACCATCAGAAGGGGGGAAAAGATATGAGAGCTACAGACATTAGCACACATTGATCAAGAAAGCAACAGCACTAACTAGTAGTAGCACGTAGTGGCATTAAGCATATAAAAACACACACGTTGAGACTGGTGCAGCCAGGACGGGAGAGGAAGCAACCAAGCAAGGAAAGGAGGAAAGGAGAGCGCTTTACCGTGCGGGAGCGGCAGCAGAGCGGCGGTGACGGCGTGCGGCGGCGGCGGCGGCTTCCTCGATCTCCACGAGGCGCCCCTCTGCGGCGGCAGGGCGGCGCTGGGCTTCCCGTACCCGTAGCACGCCGCCGCCTTGGGGAACAGCAGCGGCGGCGGCGGCTGGTGCAGGTAGACTAGCACGGGCGGCGGCAGCGGCAGCGCGACGGCGCCGTTGCGGCGCGCGTGTATCGGCAGCGGCAGGAGCGCCGGGTAGGCCTGGACGATCGGGTGCTGCCTGCCGCCGGCGCCGCCCTTCCACCTCCTCCTCCCATTAGCGACGCCTCCGCCATTGCTAACCCCGCCGCCGCCGGCGCCGCCTCCCACCTTCCCCTCGTTCTTGGCCACCGCCTCCCCCTCCATGGCCACCACCGCCGGGCAGCAGACGCGAGCACCAACCAAATCAAATTTGTTCCTACTCTCAGTACTGGTACGCAGCTTCTTCCGGGGGCAGAAGGATCGCAGCTTCTTGGGTTCCTTTTGGCGTGGCGCGGCGTGGGCTGGCTTTGTGGGGGTTTCTTGGATGGTTGGAAGGTAGGGGGGCAAAAAGGAGGAAGCTGGGGAGGAGAAGAGTGGGGCGGAAGGGGATGGCTGCCTCCTCTGCCTCTGGAGAGAGAGAGAGAGTGAGGAGAGAGAGAGCGCGGGGGGGTATTAATGGGATGGCAGACGCAGAGTTTGGGGGACAGGAGAGAAGCCGAGGGGAGCGGGGAGGAGCATGAGCATCTACGCCAACGCTGTGGCCGTGGCTGCGGCTGTGGCTGTGGCTGGCCTGTTGCTTGAGCTGTGCCTGCCATGCCATATCCATTCTGCATCTTCCTACTTGCTGCCGCTTTAAAGTTTCTTCCTCCTTTCTGCATTGCTGCCTTGCTGCTGCCCCATCTTCCCAAATTCTCAATGCGGGAGAGGGGATAATTTATGGCTGCACTAAAGACAGGGCTCTACCGCTCCACTACCCTCTCCTCGTATTGGGTCTTGTTTAGCTCGTGGGAAAATTTGTCTTTTCAACGTTTTGAACTCCTGTAGCACACTGTAGCACTTTCGTTTGTTTGTGGTAAATATTATCCTACTATAGCCTAACTAGACTCAAAAGATTCGTGTCGCGAAGTACATCAAAACTGTGTAATTAGTTTTTTTTACCTATATTTAATACTCTGAACTTATGTCTTTTGACGTATTTAATGTGATGTGATGGAGAGAGTGGAGAAAACGTTAGAATTTTTAGCAAACTAAACAAGGCCTTGGTTTCTCTTCTTGCTGGTTGGTAACCGGAAAATACGGGTAGGGTCAGGCTCGATGATACGGGATTTATAGGGGGATCTTCCTATTGTTTGGATCAAGTATATATTTTTTAGCGTTCCGGCTCCCGCCCCGCACGTCGCTCCGGGGATCGGAGGAGCTGGAGCTACACCAATCACCTGCATCAGAGGAACTATTTTTGGACAGTTTAGCAGGAGCCAAAGCTGCTTTTGAGTTTTGAGATATTTTGAGGAGCCAAAAAAGGGTTTCCGTGACTCCGGCTCCGTCTCCCTACACGGAGCAGTTGGTAAGGAGCCCTCCCAAACTCGCCAACAATGAGAGTTTGGAAGGGCGTTTATCTATGTGGTTCTTTCGAAACAAAAGATCGAGTCTCGAACAAAGATAGTGTGATTAGCATAGTTCCGGCTGTGATTCTATTTGTGGAGCAGATTTTTTGGTGAAGTTGAAATTATTTTGAAAAAAAGTTTGGCAAAACAACTTCTCCCAGTTGTGTAACGTGAATAAGAGAGTGAAATGTCCATAATGTCCTTCTTTTTTCTATTACTTTTTTATTTCTATTTTCGTTTTCCTTCATATTATTATTTTTCTTTTTTCTTCTTATTCTCTTCTCTTACTTTTCTTTTTTTCACTTCCCACCTTATCCATTCATCACCTCCTCCCCCCGTCCCCATCTTGCCCCTGGTCTCTAGCTCCCCGCCGACCTCCAGCTCCCCTGTCAGCGTCCTCCAGCTTTCCCCCTAGCCTCCAGATTTCCCGACGGCGCCTCCATCTCCCCCGGCTTCTAGATCTCCTGCCGGCGCCTCCATCTCCTCCTGCCCCTCCAGCTCGATCTCACACCACGCGCGGCAGCCTCCAGCTCTCCCACCGGTTGCGTGCATCTCCAACACCCACGCCGCCAGTATCCATCTCCCGTGCCTGCACTGCTGTTTCCCCCCGTGTTGGCCTCGCCCTCTGCAGTCACGCCGGTTACCTCCTCCACAGCGCCGCCCCTACAACCCTGCAACCGCACCCCGACGGACCCCACTCGGGGCAGGGCTGGCAAAAGGCGTAAAGGAGTTGGGGGAGCAACTTTTTTCAGCCCCCCCCCCCACCACCACCACCACCACCTCCAAATCTCTCCAGTCAGCTTATTCTTCGATGGCTCTTAGGGAGGAGCTGCTTTTCCCCCTTTGGCACAACTTCACCAAAAACAACTATGGGAGCGGCAGGAGAAGTTGTGCCAAAGGCATCGTCAATCCATGTTAGATTGGGAAGAAATATAGATAGAAAAACACTACACAAACTCCATCGCTCAATAGCAGGGTGTTTAGATGGGTGGAAAACATTATAGCGAAATGTTACATCGAGTATAAAACTGGTAATTAAGAAGACTAAACATTATGTAATTATAAAACTAATTACACTGATGGATGGGAAATCGCGAGACGAATCTATTAAGCCTAATTAATCCATCATTAGAGATTGATTATTGTATCACGACATTGTTTAATCGTGATCTAATTAGGCTTATTAGATTCGTCTCGTAGTTTCATTTGAGGGTTATGAAATGGGTTTTGTCATTAAACTTCTAATTAGTGTGACTAGTTTCATGTGACGGATGAATAGTGTGGAGTGGGGGAAATTGCGCGTGTGAATGGTGCTGGAATAGGGAAAAGTTGTCGCATTAGATCGTGTGTTGTGAGAGAAAATGCGACTCGATGTAACAGGTGAATAGGAAAAAATGAATGATTTGAGCAACTAAACAGATGTTTTCGAACAGCCACCTGTATTCACTTTTTGTGTTTTTTATCAAAAATTATAAAAAAAAGGTGCACTGAAAATTCTCACTTCTCAAGCATATCCGGCTACTCCCTCCATCTATGTTTATGAGGTGCGCACGCATATAAAGATTAAAACTATGTCATCTTTGATTAATAACTTAACTATTTATTTTTTATTTTTTAATGTAAATATTATATGTTGAATTCGTAATCAAATATACTTTATAATGATTATAAGTTTGTATACTATAAGAAATATAATATATGATAAATGAATGGTCAAAGTGTTATTTGGAACACCAAGCCAAATTGTACTATGCCTTATAAAAATAAAAGGAGGGAGTATGAAACATCCCCACTCATGGGGTTCATCGGGACAATCAGTTCATAAAAGTGAGTTTAGATATACTCTCTCTGTCCCGCAAAGAGGGTTTTTTTTGTTTGTTTTAAGTCAAATCATTTTATGTTTAAATCAAATTTATGTAAAATTATATCAATATTTTTTCATGTTTAACAAGTTTGATTAGATTCATTATGAGTTATATTTTCATACCATACCTATTTAGTGTTATAAATATTGATATTATTCATTATAAATTTGGTCAAAATTTAAATAGTTTGACTGGGAAGAAACTAAAGTGAACACTCTTTGTGGGATGGAGGGATTATATGTGTTTCAATAGTATTTCTAAAAGGATCATTTTCACTTGGAAAACATATTTTTTAAAGTCATAATTTTGAACGTATTGGGAAGCAACCTTTCGATCTATTTCAACATTTTTTTAAAAAATCATGTCACTTTTGTAATGTGTGAACTAACCTTTCTCTTCACTCGATCATAGTCGCTCGGTTTTGTGATGTAGGATTACTCTTTTGTGAGAATTATTACATGAAAATGTAGTGAATCTAGATAGAGTTTTGCATATTGGTAGTAGTTGATAGCCTTCAATGTTTGGTGTTTTTTTAAAAAGGACAAAATGTTTATTGCAGTCACATTCTAGAACAGACTAAAATAGAGATGTGGAGTTAAATTATCTGTGCGAAAACGACGTCTCGGTTTACTCTTCAAAAAAAAAAAACGACGCCTCCTTTTGCTTGCCTCCTCCGAACCTTTTACGGAGAAAAGGAAAGGTTTATGCCGTTCGAATGATGAAATCCTCTTTGGTAGGTTTCTTGCTTCTCACTTTCTTGAGCTTGCCCCTGCTTTGTTCTGATGCGGCATTGCTGCGGCCCCCCTTCTACAATTCTACGGCTGTAGCCTAGAGTCAGCTCATAGATTAGCCCATCTCCATCAATGTACTGAAGCCACCTAGGGATTTGCTGAGAATCTTTTCACTCTCTCGGGGCAAACCTTGCAATAAAATGAGGACAATGCAGTGCATGTAAAAAGGTGTACTCCTCTCGTAGTCTGGTGGCTGCCTATTTTGCTTGCCACATGCCACAAGCCGTCAGTGTGGTGTTGACTGTCTTTTTTCTGTTGAGGCACCAAATGGTGGTGAATTATGTAAGGAGGGCATGTACAATTCACAAATTATAGAAATTTGTCTCTATCCCATGTATTAATATATTAAAATGCGTTAGTTTGATTTTCTAGCAATGTGCCACAAGCGATTCCATGCCCATGCAGGTTCACATTCAGAGAATCAATTTATCTGTTCGTTCTCTGATGAAAATGAATCGAAGAAGCCATTCAGGTTCCGCTTCGCAGGTGCAGTGTTGCCTCGTGCAAGCGCCTTGAAGGTACTACGCGGCTTGCGGCGGCCGGGGCGGAGGTCGCTGCGCGCAGCCTGCACCGCGCCTCGCGGCGATCGGGGCGGAGCAGCATGCAGCGGGGCTCGCGTCGGCCGGGGGCGGAGCAGATGCTGTGCGGCTCGCGTCGGCCGGGACGAAGCATGCATCCTGCAGCGGTGGTACTCGCGACGTCTGGGGCGGGGGCAGCTGTTGCGCAGCTCGTGGCGGTCTAGGCGGAGCAGCTTGCAGCTTGGATCCTAAACGCGCTATCGCCATCACGATACGAGTATACGACATACGCTGATACGAGGTCGTACAACGAAGTTGAGGTCGTCTCTTCCGCCTCGGAGCACAAGGAGCTCGTCTTTCGACTCAGCTGGAGTTCTTTTTGTAAAATTATTTTTGTAGAGCAATAGTTCAGTGAGCTATGTGCAGCGGCCGAATAGTCTCTCCTTTTACAAAGACATCATTACACCAATGGCCTGCACAGTGTACAGACCAAAACTTCCTAAGGCTGTCCGCACTCGTCATACTCCATTTGCAATACTCTAAAAAGAATATTCTGCCTAATCAGCGAGAATTTACAGTACTGCGTCAATTTTCCAGCACCCGTCATCCCCTATATTCCATACTCCACACCAACTACTCATCGGTAGGACCCACATGTCAACCAGATCTTTTTTTACCCCCCCCCCCCACTCCTCCAGCACCCTCTCTCCCCTCTCCTACCCATCTCTCCCCCGATCCCCTCCGCCTCTGCTCCTCCGCCTCCCTCCATCGCCGACGCCTGCCTCCCTCCCCGGTCTTTCTCCCTCCCCACCACCGCCTGCGAGACCCAGGAGATGGGAGGCCCTCCCTCCAACGCGCAAGAGCGCCGAATCTTGGCAGCGCGAGCAGAGGCGGCAGCGGCCCTGCTCTCTCCGTCGGCAGAGAGAGAGGGGCGGTGACGATTGAGCGACCCTCGCCAGCGGTTGGAGCTACGGGCGCGGCGGCGGGTGGAGCAGGAAGCTTCGAATCTCGTGACGCAGCGGATGCGAAGCCGGGGGCCCTCGAGCTCGTCTCCGGCCTCGATCTGTGCGGCTATGCCTCGGCGGCGGCGGACCAGGGGCGTGGACGGGTCTCCACGGCGACCGGCAGGGGCCGGACCCTTTCTCCGCCGGCCTCCTCGCGGGCCTCCTCCGCCGCCTGCCCGCCCCTCTCTTTCTCTCTCTCCGTCCGGCACGACGAGGGGAGGCTAGGTGCGGTGGCCGGATCCGGTTCCTTCCGGGGCGGAGCTCGCTACCCGCAGCCCCGACGGCGGAGGCCGCAGGCGCCTCCCTGCGCACCTTGTCACCGGGCGACGATGTGCAGGTGCCGGCCGGTGCCCCTTCTCTCCGTCTCTCCCCCTTCCGGCCATCCTTTTCTCTCTCCCGACGGTCGCGCGGAGCAACTGTGGGCACACGGGGCCCACGCCACATCGCGTAGCGCACGAGCTGCCCAGACACTGGATCTAGCGCACGGGAGGGGAAACGGGATGGTCCCGTTCGCCGCCCAGTACACCGGTGCGTGCGTTTTGGTGCGGTAAACAGTACTGGACGTCCAGTACCGTTCCTGGTAGTGCACCCAGTGCGACCGGCCTAAAATGCTCCCACCTGTCTGGTCCTTGACCAGCAAAGAAAAGTCATTAAGGTTGCACCGAAAGGTGAAATTTCCCATTGTTTATTTTTAGTGAGATGCTGATGATGATGTGAGTGTAGAGAGAGAGAGTCAGAACTCAGAAGAGAAGAAGTGAGACGGTGAGAGGGACCATTGTTCATACTTCATAACCATTGGTGAGCATATAAAAACCAATTCTGCATTGAATGGAATGGTTGCCCCCTACAGTAGCATAGGAGCAGTTGCTCTACTCTTGAATGCAGCTTTGCCTTCCCCAAACTGCCCATACAAACAATCTCTCAACTCCACCCTGATTTATTTCCCCATCCCCCAACAGGATTAGGCATTTTTTATATTTGCCTAAGGGCACTCTCAACCCAGACTCTATGGTAGAGTTTATAGTGATTAAATACACTACCATGTAAGTAATTTGCTGATGTGGTAAGCAATTTAATGAAGAAAGAGAGGTGGAAACATAGAAACCAAGTTTAAGTTAGACTCCAAGTCTACGCACAAAACGAGATCCGTGCGGATCCCGTGTGGCTGCCCACATGTTTGATATATCTGTTTATTTAATAAAACGAGAGCAGAAGATCCGAGTGAAATATTATGAAGACTCCATAATACAAAATCTGCATTGGAGACTATAGTTTCTTGTGATGGAGTCTTCGACATATAGACTCTATGGGTAGAGTCTGGGTTGTGAGTGCCCTAAGACGCTTAGAAAGAAGCTCAAAAGTTAACTTTTTTTTTACCACTAGAGGGTGGATAGCTGATGTCACAGTGCAGACTCTATGTAGAGTCTAAGAGTATTTATTACCTCGAAACTATTATAGACTTGGAGTCTAAATAAGACTTGGAGTCTTAGTTTTTCTTTCTCTCTCTTCCATAAATATACTGCCACATAAACGTCATATCAGCAAAATGTAATAAATATGAAGGTAATAAATAGATTTAGACTCTATGGTAGAGTCTGGGTTGGGAGTGCCCTGACATCACCAGAGGGGATCTCTGTGTATTGTCATGATAAAAATTGCAACAAATCCATCTTATTGAAATATGCTTTATTACGGATTTCAAAAGAGATCGTATTGGATCGGATCTGTCAAGGAATTCGAATGTTCACAAAAAAAAAATAGTAACAACTTATTACTGCAATTTCTAGCTATTGTACTTGTACTGCTTAGTGCTTACATTTTCGCCTAGAACGAATAAATACAAGTATTTATGAGTTTCTCAGAAGTCAAACTTTTAAACTTTGAACGTTAGTAAAAAATTAAAAGAATTATTACTAATGTATATAAATAATGTAACATCGAAAATACAAAGATGCATTGAAGCAGGGGATTCTTGCTCTGGCGCATACAATATCTTGACAATGTCTCATATAGTCCATTCCTAACAAGACTAAATTATGCGATCTAAGCGACATTCAACGCATTAATAAATTATGTTTATTATTTTTTGGGAATACATCTCTCTGAATAAAAAGTGATGGTGGTCAAAGTTGCCAACACAAACGAACAGTAGTAACAACATCGGAAAGGTTGTAAATGAATGAACAGTGAAAAACTGTGGATTCTTGGATTGATTGGAGAGGGGGTGGACCCCACATATATACATGGTTGAAGGGGTGCGGGATGTAACCGCACACACCCCTTCGGGAGTATGCGCCTGTGAAAGGCGGTTGTCATTGTGCTAATCACAATGATTATCTTAATTACATAATTAAGCTAATGATCATTATCTAATATTTCGTAACACTCCCCCTTGATCAATAGCTTCATGAGATCTTGATGTAATATCTTCTCCAACCTTCCTTGAATATTATCTTGTAAAACTCCTCTAAAAACCTTTTGGGAAAAATCTTGAGGAGGAACCAATCTGTGAGTATATGTCACTAAAAACTCCTTTTAAACCCAGTGGCAAAAAATAAGGAGAAAAGTGATATGACATATTTGATTATTGTCTCATTTGATACTTATGAGAAAAACCTTTGTGAAGGAAAACTCATAAGTTTAGAGAGCAATGTAGTTATGATCTGAGGATCATATTTGAATACCCTTGTCAAAAACCTGATGGAAAAATATGAGAAGGTATTATTACCTTTAAAACCTTTAGAAGGAAAATAAGGTAATCTTGTATTGATATTGCCTCATTAAAACCTTTATGAGAAACCTTTTAAAGGAAAAACTCATATAGGAAAAGGAGTACAATATTCATAATCAGAAGATTATGTATAGATTATATTAAAGGGAATCTCCCCCTGATTCTTGCAAATCTTTAAGTTGTCGCATACCAATTCCGGAAACATATTTCTAGAACAATGACGTTGGTAGTGACTTTGTGAATAAATCTGCAAGATTATCACATGATTTAGTTTGCAAGATTTCTATCTCTCTTTTCTTTTGTAATTCATGAGGATAGAATAGTTTAGAACTCATATGTTTTGATAGGTTGCTTTTTATATAACCTGCTCTCATTTGTGCAATACAAGCAGCATTATCTTCATACATCATGGTAGGATTCATGATTGAACTTATACCACATGATTGTTGTATGTACTTAATCATTCTGCGAAGCCATACACATTCACGTGATGCTTCAAATAATGCAATTATTTCAGAATGATTTGTGGATGTGGCTACTAGAGTCTGTTTTGATGACTTCCATGATATAGCCGTTCCACCATGTAAAAATACAAAGCCTGTTTGAGATCTGGCTTTATGGGGATTAGATAAATAGCCAGCATCAGAATATTCAACAATGTTTTACCTTGGTTAAATTTGTAAAATAATCCAAGATCTATAGTGCCAATAAGATATCGGAAGATATTCTTAACTCCCACCCAATGGTGTTGTGTTGGAGCAGCGCTGTATCGAGCTAGCAAGTTTACCACAAATGCAATGTCAGGCCTTGTGCAATTTGCGATATACATTAGCACTCCAATGGCACTGAGATATGGAACCTCTGGTCCCAATACCTCTTCATCTTCACCTTTAGGTCTGAATTGATCTTTATCAACTTCAAGAGAGCGAACGACCATAGGTGTTTTAGATGGATATGATTTATCCATATTGAATTTCTGTAGAACTTTTTGGATATAAGCAGACTGATGTACTAAAATCCCTGTTGGGAGGTGCTCAAGTTGTAAACCTAAGCAAAATTTGGTTTGACCCAAATCTTTCATTTCAAATTCCGTCTTAAGATGTTTGCGTGCTTCATCTATATCTTGTCGAGTCCCAATGATATTGAGATCATCAACATACACAGATATAATGCAAAATCCAGTTGAGGATTTCTTGATGAATACACATGGGCAATCATCATTGTTGGAAAAACCATTCCGAAGAAGGAATTCCTTTAGTCGGTTGTACCACATTCTTCCCGACTACTTTAAGCCATATAATGACTTTTGAAGCTTTACACAATACATGTTGCGTGAATGATTCTTGTTCGGGATATCAATTCCTTCCGGAACTTTCATGTAGATATCCGAATCTAGTGACCCATAAAGATATGCTGTCACTACGTCCATGAGATGCATGGATAGACCTTTTTGAGCTGCCAATGATATTAGATATCGGAATGTTATACCACTCATAACTGGAGAATATGTTTCCTCGAAATCGATGTCGGGTTTCTGCGTGAACCCTTGTGCTACAAGTCTCGCTTTGTATCTCACCACCTCATTATTTTCATTCCTTTTATGGACGAAAATCCATTTTGATCCCACAGGAAAAATGTGACGAGGAGTAGGCATCACTGCGGAGAATACCTCTCGTTTCTTGAGCGAGTCTAATTCTGCCTTGATTGATTCCTTCCATTTGACTCAGTCGGAGCGCTTGATGCACTCTGCCATGGACTTAGGTTCTGGATCAATACGAAGGTCATTTGCAATCTTTGTGGCAAAGTAAATGTCGACATTTGTAGTCTTTCTGTTGTATGATTCTCCAGAATCAATATAATTAATGGAAATTTCTTGTACCCCTAGTGACTCATCTTGATTTCCCTCAACGACTGAGTCTGGGTCTTCCGATGTCCTAGCACTTATATTATTTTGTGCACTTATGCTAGGTATGTGATGTATCTGTTGAACATCCATATTGTTTGGATTTTCATTATCCACTTGGTGTCTATCAACTTGATGTTGATTTGCATTTACTGCTTTGGAAGTGACCTTCCTTGTTTTTCGTGGAGGCTTTGGTATAGCCTTATCCTTTGTAATAGTACTTCTCCCCCTCTTATTTTGATTTGGGAGTTGTCGAGTGGGAATTGCTACTCTCTCTGGTACATTTACAACAGGATTATGTGATTTAGTGACACCTTTGTAGTCAGTAAATGCTTCTGGCAGATTATTTGCAATGTTTTGCAAATTGATGATCTTCTGAACCTCACGTTCAGATTCTATAGTACGCGGATCATAGGACTGAATACCTGTGGTATTCTAATTTATTTCTTGGCATTCTGTTTGGTACTTGTCTCCCCCTAATGCTGGGAAATTGTCCTCATCGAAGATGCAATCAGCATACCGGGTAGTGAATAAATCCCCTGTAAGAGGTTCAAGGTACTTGATGATTGACGGTGATTTGTACCCAATATATATCCCCAATTTTCTATTGGGGGCCCATTGATGTACGCTGCGGTGGTGAAATCAATACGTATACAGCGCAACCGAATTTTCGCAGATGGGAAATACTTGGTTGATTTCCACGTACTAACTGCAACGGGGACGGGGAAACCGTATTGTATGTTGTAGGTCTTATTTGAATCAAATCAGCGGCGTGTAAGACCGCATGACCCCAACATGATGTTGGTAGATTGCAATTCTGTAATAATGGTCTAGCAATTAACTTTATTCTCTTGATAAGAGATTCGGCTAATCCATTTTGTGTATGTACATAAGGAACAGAATGTTCCACATTTATGCCTAGAGCCATACAATAGTCATTGAAGGCATGTGAAGAAAATTCAGCGGCATTGTCCATCCTGACAGTCTTGATAGCATATTCAGGATGGTGTGCTCTTAATTTGATAATTTGAGCAATGAACCTTGCAAAAGCATGGTTTCTTGTGGACAATAAACATACGTGGGACCATCTAGTAGATGCATCAATAAGTACCATGAAGTACCTAAATGGTCTGGCTGATGGATGAATAGGACCACAAATATCTCCTTGAATGCGTTCAAGGAATTGTAGTGGTTCAGCCTTTATTTTAAGATAAGAGGGTCTTAAAATTAATTTCCCTGTGGCACATGCAGTGCACACAAAGTCTAATGGCTTGAGAAATTTTGAAGTAGTTAATTTGTGACCAATTGAATTGCTGATAATTTTTCTCATCATCCCTATGCCGAGATGACCAAGGCGATCATGCCAAATCTTGAAGATATCAAGATTTTGAAAAATTACCTTGTATGCAACATGTTGTATGGGTTTGATGTATGTATAATACAATCCAGATGATAGTGAAGGAATTTTCTCAAGCAGTCACTTGTTATATCCGTCATTTTTAGTGATGAATAAGTATTCATCTTTGTTGTCACTATTTGTCTCCACAATGAAGACCATTGCAACGGATGTCTTTGTAACTCAATAGGGTACGAGTTGAATCGGGATACAGGAGTGCATCCTCAATTACTATTTGAGTACCCATAGGGAGAACAATTGTGGCCCGTCCGGAACCAACAATTATAGCATCGCGGCCCGCGATAGTTGTGACATTTCTTTTACTCTTTTTGAGAGTTTGGAAATATATAAGTTCTCTGAGTATGGTGTTAGTTGTGCAACTATCCACCAAACAAAGTTCTTCCTCCATTTGGATTGTCCCCGTAGGATAATCTAGAATGAGTAATTTAAATTATAAGATTTTGACTCATAGATTATATAATACATACTTTATTTAATAGGTATCATAAGTAGCATATGTCTTACAATACTTTGTGACAACAAATATTTACAACACAATTATTACATAAATATGGCTATAGAACGAAGTTCTTTTAAACTATAGAACGAAGTTCTTTTCCGGGAGCATAGAGACTAAGACATGTCTCCAAACATGTCATTGGATGGTCCATCCACAAGCATGTTGTCAGTGTTGTCGATGCTATCGATCATCATGTCGTCAGTGCTGAAGAATTCATCCACTTGCATTGGATCCTTCTCCGTGTTGTGTTCCGCGGGAACATCCTTGGAGCAACTGGCACCCGGAGTAAGCGTGGTGAAGTGCGCTTCAAACTTGTTTTCATGAACTTGCTTTGCAGCATACTTTTGGTAGAGATCAACCAAATGCTTAGCGGTGTGGCACTTTCTAGTTGTATGGTTGTGACAACCACACCTTTGACAAACTTGAGAGTTGTCATTGTTACTAGGTTTATTGAAAGTGTCCTTTCCTTTGTGGGAACCCTTGCCTTTCTTGAAATTCTACTTCTTCCCTTTTCCCTTGAAATTCTTTTTGAATTTCTTACCACCAAACCTTTTATTGTTACTCTGAGCATTGAAATGAACTTCAGGCAGAGGTGCTGCACCCACAGGGTGCATTTGATGGTTCTTTGTTAAGAGCTCATCATGTTTTTCCGCTTGAAGTAAATCATATATTAAGTCAGAGTATTTGTTGTAGTTGTGGCGACGGTATTGCTGTTGTAATATCCTATTAGCAGGGAGGAATGTAGATAGGGTCTTCTCTATCATTTCTGCATCATCCAAAGGTTGATTACAGAAACGAAGCTTGGTGGAAATCTTGTGAACTGCAGAATTGTATTCTGCAACAGATTTGAAATCCATCAGACGGAGTAGAGACCACTCCCGTCTTGCTTCGGGCAGAATAACACTTTGTTGTTGATCATAGCGTTCTTTGAGAGAATCCCAAAGTTTCTTAGGATCATCTTCCATGACGTACTCAGCTCTGAGATCGTGATGAAGGTGATGCCTTAGAAAGTGCAAGGTTGCATACTTGTGATTGACTGGGATAGGATTTTGTGGATCGGGTTCATTAATTGTGTTAATGAAACCTTTGGCCGTAAGCACAATTTTCACATCCATAGCCCAAGTCAGATAGTTGCTACCATCTGCTGCAAGTTCAGTGAAGTCTTTGTTATGTATTTTAGCCATTTTCCTACATGAAGAACCATATAGGATTAATTTACGGAGGTAAATTTGTGTTGTAAAGAAGCAAAAATTATGTATGTAAGATGAGTCTTACAAAATTAAGGTATAGGACATTGTAATTCATGTAGGAATAATCTGACTTGATAGTCATTTAATATTTCGTCCATATATATGACATTGAGATATACACATTGAAGGTAATCATCATAAAGATGTAGACCTCTCAGTGATGAGCAAAAGCTGCCTAAAAGCGCGGATCTCAGGGCAAATAAGCTCTTGTAAAGACCTTATCGCAGCCAGCGCCTAGGTCGCATCACCTTGTGTTATTCTCAAATCATATGTATAGGCCTTAATTTTTTAATTTTGCTTAATTTTCTATTTAATGTAGAAAATGAATGAAGTGATTATGCAAAATAAAATAAATTGCATAAATAAGAATTGTTCTAACACCTAAAAATGATCTGCGGATCATGAACATGCACAATTACTGCGGTAATTATAACATCCAAGTTACATAGGTGTGAATACCGGAGGGTACATAACACAATGTGCTTGACAACACATATTTACAGAACAATTCAGGTCTAAAAACGTAAAAATACAGAACTGATAATTCTGAAAACGTAAATAGATAATAGCCTGAGGGCTTATTGGTAAATCCAGGGGGGTCAGTTAAACTTTTCAGAAGTTGGGGGGTTCTGATGAACTCTCTGAAAGTTGGAGGGGGTATGATAGACTTTTGCGGCCAGGAGGTCTTGTGCAGGTTGTCATCCGGCCTGTGGGCCGGCCGCGGCCCACATCTCATTTCCGCCGCGGTGGAGGCCTTGTGGCCCAGCCAACCCATGCGGCCGAAGGCCTGCTGGGCCAGCCGGCCCAAACGGTCTGGAGTATATGAGGAAGGGAGGGATGCGGTTAGGGTTTCCCCTAACCCATCCGCCTCCTCTGCCTGGTAACCGCCGCCGCCGCTTGCGGGGTGCGTCGGCGCTACCGGTGTGCGCCGCCGCCGGTGGTTGGCCGGCCGGCGAGCTGGAGATCCGTGGCCGGCCGGCACTCCTACATTTCTCCCCCTCTTCTATTTCTTCTCCCGTCTGCCCCTTCCCCTTCTTTTATTCGTCCGTCGCCCCCCTCCTGTTCGCCAGCGTGCGCCGCCGGCCGATGCCGGTGTTCAGAGGTCGGAGGAGGGGAGCCCCAGCGCAGCGGGGCTCCATGTGCCACGGCGGAGGCCGGGACGACGGTCAACGGCGGCGACGCGCCCGAAGATCTGCGCCGGAGATGGGCCCGCGTCGGTGGTCGCCGACGACGCGGACGGAGGCCCGCTGGCGTGGTTGAAGAAGGGCGGCGCTCCCCGGCGGGCCGCCATGGTGCCGACGATGAAGCTTGGGTGGACGGTCGTCGAAGTTCCGGCGATGCCGGGCGACACGGCGGCGGCCATGAAGGAGCGTACGGCCGCTGGACCGGCCTGAGGGCCGAAGCCGACAGTGCCGGCCGTCTCTCCCGTCACTGGTAGGTTCATATCAGGGATGACCCCCACCCCTTCTTCCTGTGTTGCAGGACGACGGAGTCGAAGTATCAGTGGACGGCGAAGCCGTTCCTCTTCTGGTGGCGTCGGTGTCGGGAGGCGCGCCATCGCCGGAGCAAAGAGCGGGACAAGGCCAGCAGTGTACGGCGGTGTTGCTGTGCGGGTCCGCTCGGAGGAGCGGTTCGTGCTCTCTGCAGGCGAGGCTTGGCGTGGTGGTGGAGTTCGGCGGGCACGGCCACGAGCACGGCGGCCACGACGACGACGACCGAAGGCACGTCGGCCATGGCTTCCACCACGGGTACAGAAGCAACAACGGCCGGTGTTGACGGGAATGGCAAGGTAGGAACCCATAGGGGTCTCGATGAAATGTATGGATGGTTCCATTCTCACCCTTGAGGAAGGCCGGCGGTCTGTCGCCGGCGAGGCCCTGAGGCCTCTGTCTTTTTCTTTCTCGGCGAGTTGCTGTTCTCGGCAAGTTCCTCTCAGCGTGTAGGCGAATGCTGATGACGTGTTGTAAATGAATGAACAGTGAAAACTGTGGATTCTTAGATTGATTGGAGAGGGGGTGGACCCCACATATATACATGGTTGAAGGGGTGCGGGATGTAACCGCACACACCCCTTCGGGAGTATGCGCCTGTGAAAGGCGGTTGTCATTGTGCTAATCACAATGATTATCTTAATTACATAATTAAGCTAATGATCATTATCTAATATTTCGTAACAGATCACTCATTTTGTCTCAGCCTGGCTTCAACTTGGTTGGATCGGTTTTGTCTCCAATGAGATTGGTCCAGGTCTCAGGATGGGCCGCAGCCCACTAGAATGAGTTACGACTGTGTCAGTGTCACTGTGTGGTCCTAATTCCTACTCTTCCGTTCCAAATTACAATTTGTTTATTTTTTTTTGACTCAAATGTAACTGTTTGTTTTATTTAAAAAATTTGTACAAAATAGTCAAGTTTAAGTCATTCTTGAAGACTTTTTGTTAATAAAGTAAACCACAACAAAAGATATGATATTCTGCATAACTTTTTGAATAAAACGAGCCACTCCCTCCATTCCTTTATGCAAGGTCTCTTATGAAATCTGAAAAATTCTCTTTTGCAACGCCTATTCTCATTTTTTCTTGGGAGTGGTACTTCGGGAATTGTTGTAGCAGTAATTCATCCCATGCACACCTCGGGAGTGAAGTACATGCAGAGAGTAATCAAATCAATAATAAATGTTGGTTGTTGTTTTCCAAGAAAAAACTAATGACATGAGTGCTTCCCTTGGTCTTTGAGCCAAACAAAAATAGGCCTTGCATATAGGAAGAGAGGGAGTATCAAACTTGGGGTAAAATAAGTCAAACAAATTATAATTTGGAATAAGGAAGTAAATTTTTTACTTAAAAAACCTTAATAAATGTGAAAATTTATAAGGCAGTTGTTTAATTTTGACTATTCAATATTTAAAAGATCATATGGACAACAGATAAATTGATCCAGAAGATATACATAATAACTTATATTGCTTCCATCCTTAAATATATGACGGTTAGGACAAGTTAGTTAAAAAGAACTAATTTGTTTGTCTTAAAAAGAACTGATTTATTTGTTTTAAACATCATATATCTAAGAACGGATAAAGTAACTTATATTTGTAGATAAAGGAATAGTTTTTTTTGACAACTGCAAACTATTATATTATATTAAGCAGCCATTTTACAGAGAAGTCCTTCAAAGAGGACCGAATTACATCTTGGTCCAAAGCCGGATGGAAGGCCGTGCACAGAAGCAATGGTTGAGGTGGGCCGACGGAGTCATCGAGTCTGCATACACCGGGCGACCGAAAGATTCTAGTAGTCGTGTCGCAGGAGATTGATGGAGGAGCTCCGAATCGATACCCAGGGGGAAGATGAGGTCGATGATGATGTGCCTGATGTAGAAGAGCCGCTTGTAAGATGGATATGCACTTCTGGCTGCTTGAACGGAGGGCGTGGCGGAGACGGATGTAGGCGATGGCGAGACGGAGGAGCACATCCGGGTGGGGAAGGCGTCCGGAAACCGAGCCAAGAACCAGATCCACCATGGAGGGGATCTGATCCGTTGGAGACGACCTCACAGGAACCTTACCTCCGTCTGGATCTGAGACGGCGGGGCGGAAATTCCAGCAGCAGGTGGAGGGAGGAGAGGATGCTGCAGGAGTCGGCGAAGGGGAAGTATTTATTTTATTTCTACTCACCTGAGAGACGCAAGCTCCGGCGACAAGGAGACCGAGGATGAGCCCGGTGACCATGGCGACGGCGGCGGCGGCGGCGGCGACCAAGCGAAGTGTACCACTAGGGGCAACCATAAAGGTACAAACTAAAACGAGAAAGGGAAAACTAGAGGATCTACACAGTGAGGGGCTCCCTTCCCCTTCTTGCCGCCGGCAAGAATGCTAGAGGGAAGGAAGGGGAGGGGCCCGAACTGGAGGGCGGAGGAGGCGAGGTTGGGGGAGGAGAGGCTTTGAGATGAAGCAAGTTGGAGAGGTTTCGGTGTGTGTTTCTGTTTTTGGTCTAGGAATAGTTTAAATATATACGGAGACGTAAAATAAATAAGCATATGCAGACGTAATCCAAAGCAGCCTACTGTCATGACGAAAGAATTGTGTGAAATCCTTTGTTACTAAGACCATCCGCACCGGGCCTTTATCCGTCTCCTCCAGGAGATGGATAAAGGTTTTGCGTCCGCAGCGGTGTCCTGGAGGAGGGACGCCATTCTCCCGTCAGTCTCGGATGCCTCCAAATTTGGCGCGATGGAGGAGCCTCCTCCAGGCTGCGACGGGCCCACCACGGTCCTGCTGCTGCCGCCGCCAACAGCCTCGCGCCATTGCTCGGAGCTGCCGCCGCTGCCTGGTGCCCACAACGCCACATCCTGGAGCTCCCGCCCACAACGCCGTCGTTGCCCAGCCGGCGCGAAGGAGGACGCCCCTCCCCTGCTTCTCCCGCCGCCGTCGCGCTGGATCCGGCCGAGGGAGCACTGGCCGGGAGCGAAGAGCGGCGCGGATCCGCCACGGGGACCGCCGCCGACGCTGCTCTGCCGCGGGGTCCGCCGCCATGGAGCACGACATCCGGCCGCCGCAGCTTGGCCGCCGGGGACCCTGCTCCTCCCGCGTTGACCGGTAGACGGGCGGGCTGCTCCTCCATCCACCGACTACGCGTCCTTCTCCGCCCACCCCTTGCTGTGCCGCTCGCCGGCGGAGGAAGAAGGGCAGCGAGGCGCACAGGGCTCCGGTGGCCAGGGAGCTCGATGCCGCCTCCGTCCCTGCTCCGGCTGCCTCCGCCTCCGAGGACCATAGGGAGGAGGTCAGGAGGCCTGCCTCCGCGCACTTCGAGGAGGAGGGCTGGGCGCAGCAGCAGGCGGATCCGGCGCCGGCGCCGGTGCGGGCGGGCCATCCGCGCTCGCCACGCCGGCCATGGAGCAAGGGAGGGGGCGGCACACTGGTGGATGGAGCAGGGGAGGAGAGGATTGGAGAGGGGGAGGAGGAGCGGGCGGCGCCCCTTGCCCCTGCTCCGGTCCCGCCGGCAGCAGTGAGGGGGCGGAGGTCCATGCCGTCCATGGCAGAGGGAGGGGGCGGTGGGAGGAGGGAGGGAGAGAGAGGGTGGGTGGGTGGGGACTGGGGACCGGCGGGGTGGGTGGGGTGGGATGTACTGCTGACAGGTGGACTCTAGTTAGATAGAGTAGATATATGAAGGAAGATGAGTGCGGGAGAAAGAAGTATAAAGGAGAGAATCTTGTTGATTAGGAGAGAATATTCTATTTTGAAGGAGGGAATGAAGTGTAACGAGTGCGGATGGTCTAAGGCTTAATGTAGACTCGACGCACCGTCACAGTTGAATCTGTTACAAATACATCAAGATCTTATGGACTTTTTATAGGGTACCGAAATCCACCACCACCTCGCCCAATCAGAGGCTCACACGTCAAGACTATTTTGAGACCAACAGAATGAATCGCCAACCACATCGAGAGGAAGGAATGTCGAAGTACAACTTATTCCAGGTATACGCACCCCTCAGCTGATGTTAATTTCCCCTCCATGATAGAGCAGAGCAAGAAGCTGGCAACCTGCCTCGTCCATTTCGATGCAACTATTTGCATACAGCGACTCTCTGTGCACCTCTAGTGCCCAAATGATACAGCAACTATTTTGGCCGCAACGGTCCGAAATCAAGACAGGCATCACATGTAGGATGAACCAGGCAAAATGCATTCTCGGTGAAAGCCTAGCAAAGAATACCAACAGGCAACAGCAAGCACACACAACCCGATATAGTTCCCTTTTGCAACCTAATAAATTTTTAAATGGCATCAAGCGAAAAGGATTGACACAAAGAGTAAGGACAATGATACAAGAATAAGGAAGTTTACGATAATACCTTTTCCATTGACAGTTGTTACATGAGGAAATTATACCGCCCAGAATCAATTAAATAACAAATATGAGAAATCTATACTGTGAAACGATATACATAGGAGCTGCTCAGTATATACCCCTAGATGAATAAATTGGCCTCTGGAAACAATCCTTGTGCTATAGTGCTGTTACTGTACACGGCAACCTTGTTCGGCGGCATCACTCAGCAACCTGATGCTACTAGAAATTCTCTGCGGAGGCAACAATAATGCAAACTTAAAACCAGGTCCCTGCCATAAAAACATAAGCTGGTCCTATGAACTTACCTCCCGAGTGTCACGGAGGCGTAAGAGATCTAATCTATCCGAGGGCCTCAAACTTATCAAGTTGACTAACTGCAAAAAAAAAAGTAACAATAAATTTAATTAGCACCGCAACATTGTTTTGAATTTAGCAAAAGCGGACATGCTGCATACCCAGAAGCTAAATTTTTCAGGATCCTGTGGTCCAGGCATGCTCTCAAGATCCAAATGTCTTGTTCGCCTTGCTGCATTCAATGAATGTTAACATGAAATGCTATGCTGAAGCATATATAATCCCCAAAAAATTAGCATCACAGACAGTCCTTGTTCAGGTCCTGCACACCAACTGTTAAGGGCTTGATTGGTTCATTTCTATATTTTACAAGGGCTTGATTGGTTCATTTCTATATTTTACATGTCCAAATACAGTTGACATGACCAAACTTTGGCAGCGCAAGGCTTCAAAGTTCAAATAAAACCAAACCATACTATGTTCCTATGTAATTTGAGTTTTATTTACTATGTTATTCCTGAATCAATTTACAGGGCCAATGATTCATGCATCATACTAAAAATATGCATACGAGAAATTACTTTTCTATAACCATTTCTAAAACTGATTTTCACTATACATAATAGCAAATTCAATACATGAAGTATTGGAAAAAAAATGAAAACAAGCATACCAGTCCGTACGGTTTCTCTAGCACGCCTAATATATGCCCTGGCCAGTTCTGAAGCTCCATTGGCAAGTTCAATTAGCTGCAAAGAATTAAACCAACAGACATAAGATTTAATAAAGACAAGTGACGCAGATGCATTACGATTCTGATGTGACTTAGCCAATATAATTAATACACAGCATGGATGAAAGCATAAGCAAGGAGATGTGCATAATTTGTTATAAACATTTCAACTATCTACTAATAAAAATATTTCATGCATATGTAGATAACTATTATCAGAGTTCAAAAACATAAAACGGTATGAAGACTTTACATCTCTTCTCTCTTGTGATCCTTCTGGCAGAGGTATATCTTGCAACCATTCAACTTCAGCAACTCTATACCTACAATTCATAAAAAAACAAAAGAATTTTACAAAAATACTGTTCTGGCATTCTCTCCCAGATAGATTTTATAATGAAGCATGCAAGACTCACCCATCTTGATCCCATGATCGTAAGATACAAAACCGACGAGAGCCTTCCACCTATGACGAAAAGTGTTATTTTTGTCATCTGAAAATAACTCCAGAATTTTACAATTTAATTCATATACTGGTTCAATATAAAAACAAAAAAGGCATCAAATCTACGCATAATTTGGGAGTACACTCCTTTGCACCTAACAATGGTGGCTCTAGGAAAAAGGAAAAGAAAAGATGGACAAAACTATGAGAGGACTGATACTATGCCTATTGCCGCAACTGACCAATAAGATACAGTCTTTAAGTCCTCTTGTCCTCTGTAGATGAAATTTCTTTCAACATAACAAGAATTAAGGACTCAGTTTCGCGAAACAAACAAAAATGGTCCAAAACATTTGGAAAGAAAAAACTCGACCGGCGAGGGAAAGACCGCCCCCATGACATTGCACTAAGAAGAAATCTCAGCCGATCTGAAAACAGCATTTATAATCTTCTAAGTTCCAATACAATGTTGAATCTAAAAGCATACACGACAATCAGTTTAGACAGGTCAATACTAAGAAATAAAATATTTGATTTCTGCAGCAACACAATCAAGGATCGCTAGGCTCACAGCCTCACAGGGATGCATATCGTGCAGTTGCTCAACAGAAAGCAGTTTGAAAACTAATACAGAATGTAAGTACACTGTTATTTAAAAATCTGGTAATAGACAATTTACCTCTAAATAAAAACGTCCATCGGGAAGTGGTTCACACCTAGAAATAAAGATTTGAAAAATAAAACTCAAAAACACTGTCAGAAATTTCAGAGGCAAATAGTTAAAGACTGAACTCACTCCAAAATTTCCACCTCACAGCCACAATCAGCTACAGTACCCGTTGCCGAATCAATAGCAACCTACAATATTCAAGCCAATAATGAACAAAATAACTCTTTCAAAAAAAAAAATGATCTGGTATGAGTTCCTAACCATTCCCATTCGATGGTTCCCTTCCATTATCCTCCTTACCTATTTCAAATGAAAAGCATCAAAAGATAATGCAGAAATAAATAGGGCAAACAAACATTAATTACATGACTTTATTTTCTCAAAGCAAAAAAAAGGATGATGCATGCGTTCTTCCTAGTGTTATCAAGGTGCATGAAAAATGAATGCAGAATACAACAGAAAAATAAATTTCAGACTGGTCATTCATCAACGGCAAAGGGTGATAAAAAGAAAGGCCTTGCCCTGTTTTCTATTTACTATAACCAAGACGATACTTAGCTTTCCATGCTTTGAAGTAAAACATCGAAGTATTTTTAGGACTTATACAAATATTTAAAGATGGAAATACTGCTTGAAGATGTTTAGATTGAAGCACTAACACATCATTTGAGAAAAGAACTTGGTTTAGCAAAAAAAAAAATCATAGAAACTTGGAAGGTTATATCTGCAAACTGGATATGAATGTGTTTGTGATCTTCTTGATACAGAGAAGAAATATTATCAACATATGTGTCTGATAAAACATATCTAAATTCTGTGATAGTTGTACCATCAATCTGTAGCGAGGCTCAAATATGTTCAGTGCCATCTTTTGGCATGGAAGTACAACATCCATAACAAAGAGAGGCATCAAATCAACACCAGCATATGTCATAGTCTCATGTTCTGACCTCCTCTCAGCATATTCTTCTGGGAAATTTCTCTGGATTATGTTGCTCAATGTTACACTGCATCATTTTACCATGATTGCCATAAGAGGTGTCAAATATGAACGTTTGGGTGAAATGATAATTCAAAGTAGATAAATTTAGCTTTTCAGCACCTTCATTTACCTTATAGGATATGTTCTTGGACCAATAAATAGAACTGTCCGACACATGGGGCACTTGTTTCCTATTGGAAATAGCATATAGCAGGAAGTTTAGATTTAAAAAAAAACAGATAATTGTGCATGTGATATTTTTAAAGCTCACCATGGTCCATTGACTGGTGTAGACAAGAACGACAAAATGAATGCCCACATGGTGTAGTGACAGGTTCATACAATAGCTTAAAGCATAATGTGCACTCAAAATCATCAGTCCTTTCTAACCTTGCACGCCTTGCCCCAGCTGCAATATTTGTATTCCTATCCAGATCACTCAGACAGGTTTGCAAGACATGGCTGTATAACAGGAAATTGGTGTTATAAAATGTGCCAAGAGGATCATTATTAGCGTAACAGATATCTGCGAGCAATGAAATCAATTCTGAATATCATTATGCACCAGTAATTATACCTGAGGGGATCAACTTGAAGACCAGCAAGAAGGGCCTCACGTGCCTCATGATAGTGCTCCAGCTTCATATCAAGAAGTTATTCCAATTAGATAAACAAGCATTCAAGGGAAAATGAACTCCAATACAACATGTACATAGTACATGATGATCCCAATAGATTCTAGTAAAAGAGCAGCTTGTGAATGGTTTTCTTGATGGTGTAAACAGACCATAATAATAAAAAGAAGGATAAGAAAAATAACAGTAGGAAGGCTTATTGCTGAGAAGGGTACTAGTAATTACATGTAGCCTTATGAACACAAGCAAAATGTTGTGCTCCAATTCAATCATGTAGAACGGCAAAAAAATGACAAGCAGTGTGCAAACAATTGTTGGCCATAATCTTGACTAGTAATGTTTGATGGCAGGTTTAGTGCTTGGCTTGCTTTGCACTCAACGGAGTCAGCAGCAAGCTGAAGTAATAGCAGTAGCTGCAAGTGGCAGTGTGGCTGCAGTAGGATGTAGGGACTAACAGCAGTAGCAAGTAGTGGTAGTGCTGACTAGCAGCAGTAGCGTAGTCAAAAGTTGCAGCATGGCAACAGTAGGAGTAGTGGCTGTCCATGCCTTGGGTGTTTATAGATAGAAGGAAGTGGAGCAGCTGCAGCTCAGGGGAGCAGCATTTGGGAAAACTGGTTGAGCAGCACTACTGCGTGTGTGTGCTTTCTGCTCCTCTCCTCATCTTCTTCCTCCAGCCACAAAGGGAGAGAGTGTGTGTGTGTGTGTGTGAGAATTTGAGCTCTCTGATCAGAGTGATCAGCTGAGCAGAGGTGGTGAGATTGGTGTGTACCTTCGGTAGAGAGAGCTGGGCTAACAACAATTACTTGCCTTTTTTCTGTACCCACGGTATTGGTGAATTTCACCATGAAATTGGCCGTCACACATTACTACATCCATGGTTTTTTTAAATATTTTCTTCTGAATAGTGAACTTGTATTTCTTTTGGCTAATCAACCAAAGTGTGCTGAGACTTGACAATGTGCTACTTGTAGTTCCAAGTTTTACATATTGACATGTAGCATATTTTTAGATCAGGTGAACATTACACTCATGTGAAAAAAAAAGAGAGATAGAAGTGGTTATTACATCACACGAAGTTCAACCGGAAATTTGCAAAAGTGCAGGTATTATTCATCCTATATTCTCAAAGTTTAAATGTGACAAGACCACAGTTAATAAAAAAGGTCTACCAAACATTAATCCTAGCGTCTAAATTGAGTGTAATCATATCGAGGGAAAATATTTAAAATATTTGCCCTAATAAAATAATATTTGATCTAAGATCTTCTAATGTGCTCAAGATACAAAATGTTACCAGAATTAGCGCATATGCCTTGAGAAGATATGGTCTTGGGGAATTACTGTTGATAGATACGATCTTCTCTGCATCCTTCAGAGCTAACTGTAATAATGAATCAAATATAAAAAGTTTTTTCTTAGAACTAATGTGATGCAAATTAACTTAATTAACATCATAATCCAACAATTGGGTAAAATACTCATACCTCCGCATGTGTTGTAGGATCAAGGCCATTCAAGGGCTGATATTCAGAGTCAGCTGCTGATCTCTCCCTCAAGAGTTGACTTATCCTGCCATAATGGTAGCCACACCATAGTGTAAACCCAGAACAAACATATTTATATAATACAAATGAGATCCGTACAGCTCAATTATGCAAAACTATTACCAGGAAACTCACCGACAGAAAGCCAAACTTCGGTTGCTAAGAATAATTTGATCTCCTTGTCTCAAATTTAGAGCTTTAGAGTAAAGGGATATTGCCTGAAAAAAAGAATCATGTCAAGTATCGCATGTATTAAGGTCAACAAAATACATTTGTACATGTGACGATCACCTAAAAGAACAACTAAACAAACAAGACAAAGTGGTAAAATTAGCACCAATCCTACATAAGTAAGAATAGTTGGATGATGCCTGCATAAGTAGGCTCAGACAGCCCTATATTCCACTGTTGCTGGCAGGCCCATCTTGTTAACTTGTGGGCCTTCCTTTAGGTGGGAATCGGAATCACTAGGATAATAAACCTTGTGTTACGCCCACAAAGTATTTAGGGAGGATGTAAAAAATTCGACAGAAACAAGAAAATACTTATGAATAATTAAGATGCGTACTTAAAGATTCCAAAAAATCTATAAATCAGTAAGTTGTACAACATAGATAGAATGAAAAAAAAAAAACCAGCAACATTGAACACAAAGAGAAGAAATTATTTCATCCGTAAAACTAATACACAATGTATCTTGTCCAAAGCATTTTACAGCAGTTTGATTAAATAAAATAAGCATTTGGTGGTTTGTGAAAAGTAGAAAGCCATCAACGTCAAATGCATTAGGCTATCACTGTATGAGTATTGAAGAGTTAATGCTGAAACTGAATAAACAGGACATGCTAGACCATGAATGAATTTCTTTCTTCCTATTTATCCAAGCGATACACCATATTTGGGATTAAAGAATGTCTGGCAATATCAGCAAGCATTGTTGAGGTAAAATTCCAATCACAGGAGTGTTAAAAAAAACCATTTTTTCCTTTGTAAAATTGACATGAAAGGGGAAAAAAAACTCTGAAACTGTATGTGAAAAGGTACTCGGCATGCCACATTGTCTGCGTAATATTATCAGAGGTAGAACCAGAGAAAGCAACAAGTCGATGGCTGATAAGTTGATACAATCATGCAATGTCTGGTTTCCTCACTTCTAAAAACTGTCTGCAAAATTGCAGTGGCTGGTACCAGGGTGCCGCTGCATATGCTGGAGAATTATTCAGGAAATGAGTTCCCGTTGATCACAGAAACCAATTCAACTCCAATGTGCCAATTCAGCCAATTTTTCTACATTGGCACTTATCCTATCTCGTGGAGTAATAAAAAAAAAGAAAAGGCAGTCACTACATCAGCTACCGAAGCCGACTATCAGGCTGCCCAGTGTACACTGACTCGCATCCACGCCTCAAGGGGGCTGCCCGCCTTCTCCGACTACTGAAGCATATCCGACCAGACGCCCAAATGGTCCGCAAGCTAAACGCGAGCATCCCCGCTCGGAATACAGTCATACACTGGCACCGCCACGAACGTAAACACGGTGGAGGAAGAAGGACGAGCTCAAGGCGTACCTCGTCGAAGCGGCGGTCCCGGAAGTCCTGCGTGCCGCGCTGCGCGAGGTCGAACACCTCGCGGTACTTGTCTGGTGCCATCCCCATCTCCTCCTGGCTCTCCACCTGCACGGCGAAACAGGTCACGGCAGCAGGTGGTCAGTAGCAGCTGTCAGCAGCAGCAGCAGCAGCAGCAAAATTCAGCCCGGCACCAGCGACGTCACGCACCCACGGGAAGTCCTCGGCGGCGAGCGCGGCGGAGAAGGCGGCGCCCGGCGACGCCATTGGGGGTGCGGCGAGGGAGTCGGAGTAGGCTTCGGATTGGGGGGAATCGGAGCGGAGGCTGCGCTGAGCAGCGAGGGGATTTGGTTGGGGGGCTTTGGACGGAGGGGGAGGGTGGTGGTCGTGGTGGTGGGGGAGCGCGCGGCGTTCGTGCGCCGGTGCCCAGTAGTTTTTGCGCGGCTGCGGCCGCGCCGACGTGTCCTCCCGCGGATTCGGCTCGCCTCGCCTACCCGCCCCGGTTCCGAGACGACGACCAGTGTGAACGAGGCCCGGTGGTTTTCACCACTCTTCAATGCAGGCCTGCCTTGTATGCGAACGTTTCCTCGGATGGAGGCTGAAAGTTACCAGTAGTTTCCATGTAGCACGCCATCTTATCTAAGGATGTCAGTTTTACCGACGGGTAAGGGCGGGTACCCTACCCTGTTGGGTAAGGGTATAGAATTCTACCCGCGGGTAAGGGTACGGGTATAAAATTCTACCCGCTGGCAAGGGTAAGGGTATGAAACTCTACCCATGGGTTACCCAAGGGTACCCACACTAAAGAAGCTCATAAAAATATTTGACCCAAGTAGGCCCATATATCCTAACCCTAGCAGCACATCCCTTCCACCATTGGTATGTACTAACTTCACATGTTCCACTTTCTTTCCAAAGTATAACTTGAATTGATCTAATGTCTATTATTTTGTGTTCTCAAGATGATGTTGAGTCTGACATCATCGATCCATGACTCATTGACTCGCAAGAATGCAAGATAGCCATCAGCTCATCACAATTTGATCTTATTTCTTATGTTGGGATGTTGTAATTTCTTATTTGACTTATTTATGTATCAATAAGTGTGTGATTGTGAAGTTTGAGACTTATTTAGCTATCAAATGATTATTGTACTCTTAGATATGAACGTAATGACATGTTTATGTTAATACCCATCGGGTACCCTTTTACCCTGCGGGTAAGGGTAATGATTTTTACCCGTTACGTTTGGCGGGTAAGGGTACAAAAGAGACAGACGGGTATGCCAACAGGCGGGTAAATACTTTACCCTTACCCTACCCTGCCCATTGCCATCCCTAATCGTATCTTTCTATTGCATGTTTTACATCTTTGCCTACGTATATGTTTCCATCCAACACTTTATCCTCCCATCCACCGGCATCATTGCTCGTCTTCACCATTGTAGGATCCTTACATACAAGGGTACCCTACATAGAATAGGATCCCTGATTGTAATGGAAAAATATTGTCAACACCTTGAATTGTGTGAAAAGTTTGATTGTAATAAAGATCCGATCACGCCATGTGAAGAACAATCCTACCTAAAATCTCGATCCCAACAATACGACTAGTGATAAACTGATAACACTTGGGGCCTTCCTAACTATAGTATCCTCCACTACATTGTACATGTTCTTTGTTAAGTTCAACTTTGGTCCATCACCATACAAAAGCATTAAACGTCACATCGCTAGCTATATGTCTTACCTCAGTCATAAATTTCTATTCATTTTTCTTTTCTAGTTACCTTTCTTTTTTTTATATATCTAGACATAAGTATATGTTTAGATGTATATAAAAAATATATATTTAATAAAGTCAAATGAATAGTAATCTAGGACGGAGGGAATAGTATTTTGTGAACCAAGGTAGTACATATGTAGAAGAACCGAATAGTAATATAGGAAGTACCGAATTGTTCATTTTTGGCCAAAACCGCAAGAGGCTTTCTTCCTCTAATTTGATCGTCCTTTCTATCTCGATCTCTTCCGACTTCTGGTGTTGGGTCGCTCTCCGTCCCCCAGTCCGGCAGTCCGACTCGGACCTCGCGGCGACCGCGGGCAGCAGCGTCCGGGACGCTTGGCGCCTGGGATCGCACCGTGGCCGCGCGCCGCACCGCGTGGTCCACCGAGTGTCCGGCGCCGGCGCGCGCCAAACCCTGCCGCGATCCGCGACGGCCGACGGCGACGCGTTTATGCTTAACAAACCTGTCTCGATTCCAGGGGCCCAGGGTGCGTGCTGGCATTTCGCCGTGCTCCCCAGCCGATCGCGATCGCCAACTGCCCGTGGCGTTTTACCCATCGCACCGCTGCTTCAGGTTTGGAATCTTGCCCCCATGCCGATCTGCCACAAATTGATCTTTGTCTCTGTTCATCCGTAGGATGGATGGGGTTAAGGCTCGTGCTATAGAAAAATGAGCGATGCCAGTTGCCGGAGCGGCCTTGTTTCCTGGTGCTGCCAAATGTTGCGAGCGCACCGCTTCCATGTAAGCAGATGCTGTCAAGCTCGCCGCTGGCGCACCTCGGCTCAACTGAGTCCCCCGCCTAATTTGAGCAGGGTGCGGAACACAGACAATTGCATTTTTAACAGCTGAGAAGCTATGTCCAATCAAAAGACACTACCAAAGTGATTGTAACACTGCTGTTTAATGAATGAAAGCTCTGATTCTAAAAAAATAATAATAAAATCAAAAGACACTACCAGTTCACTTTTTTTTAGCAGACACCAGTTCACTAGAGCAGTAATGACAGAGTATAATAAAATTCTGGTTTTCTTCAAAAAAAAATCTGGGATCGGCTTACATGGACCTACAACTAGGTTATGGGGCCTATGGGCCCAGTAACGACAAAGGGGCTAATTTGAAAACGGCCCAACAAGCTTTGTCCAGCAATCCTCCTCAAAGTTTTTCCTTTTTTGCTGTTTTAGCACCCACGTGGCTAAGCGTTTTCACTTGAAAGGGGTCTCAATTCCTCCTGAAAAGTCACAACCTTGAAAAAATTTATAGAAGTGAAAAGATTGCACTAAAGTTTCATCAGTTGAGGCCCTGTTTAGCCCACGAAATTTCACCAGCTACTCATCACATCAATCTCCGGATACTAATTAAAAATATTAAATGTAGATTAATGACAAAACTCATTCCACAACTGCTATCTTAATTTTCGAAACGAATCTAACGAGCCTAATTATGCTATGATTAGACAAGATCATGCTACAGTAGCCAAACTCTAATGACGGATTAATTAGACTTAATGGATTCGTCTCGTAATTTTCGGCTCATTCGTGTAATTATTTTTGTAACTAGTCTACGTTCAATACTCATAATATATCTTGAAAAAAAACTCAAAAGTTTCACCTCACGAGCAGAGCCTGTAAAGTGAAAAAGTATACGGCTTTGTTCTTAGAAAAAGAAGCCATGCACTGTATATTGTCATTTTATATTTTGAATTTTTGCCCCAACAAGTTCTGTGTTCCGTATGCGGACATATGTAAGGGCTCTACTGTTACAGTATACTAAGTGATACCCCGTGCGATGTTGCAGAAATTTTTTAAACAAAATTTTAAGGTGCAATGTGAAAGTAGGAACACCAAAGTAATTTCATGACAATATTCTTTTGTAAACAACATTATACATGGAAGCATGATAATTTTGTTAAGAGAGAACATTCTAAATTATTGATCCTACTTTATTTTCTCTACTACGAGAATTTTGTAACATACTACTCACAAATGCATGATATTAATCATAGAAAATCAGTTGAAGACATAAATATATGATATCGTGGATGGTGACATGGATGCTTGCATGTTGAGAGAAGTATATTCATGACTTGTAGTGAGTCTCCCATATACAGTTATTATAGATACGTACACTCTACAGTCATTGTTACATTGCTAAGAAGTGGCCAGCGAGGTGAAAGTCCGATCAATCCTCATTCCTCAGCCCTGGTCGCCATTGATGGGGATAAGCGGCAGCTCCACCTCATGCGCCCACTCGACGCACCTGGTCTCGAAGTGGCGGCTCCTCACCTCGTTGGGCAGGTAGCTCACCCACGCCTTGAGCCCGAGGCGCCACCGCAGCTTCCTGCCTTCCTCCTCCCTCCCCACCCTCCACGTCATCTCCTCCGGCATTTCGTCGCCGGCCACCACCAGCCCCCGCATCTTGCTGAACGCCCGTCCGGGCCTGCCGTACCGCCGCCGCATGCCGTTCCTCGGATCGGCTGCTCCAGCGCCGCCAATGCCGGGCCGCCACGCCGACACTTCCGTCCCCGTGACCGGGTCGTACAGCACGCCCTCGAACACGCCGGCACTGCCCTCGGCCTCCTGCTCCCATCGCCAGCTCCGGCTGTGCGTCCGCGCCGACGATCGCATCTTGGCCTTCATTCTCGGCGCGTTGATGTTGCCGTTGGCGAGCTTGGTGGCGCCGGAGAAAGCGCCCTTGACGGTGCGCGTCATCTCGACGTCGCGTTCCGGGTTCCCCGTGGAGCGGCCGAGGCTCGGTCCGGTGGCGTAGGACGCGCCGAACCGCGGGCCGACCCAGAGCCGGATGCGTGACGGGAAATGGCGCTCGCCGTCCATGACGTCGTCGCCGGCGTCGTCGTCGTCGTCCTTCCGGAATGCGAGCCGCGCGACGCGCAGCCGGACGTTGTCGACACGCACGGATACAGCCAGGAACCTCCCGTTGCGTACCCGCACCGCGTACTCCAGCTGCACCACGGCTTCCAGCTGCTGGTGCACGAGGCCGTACCGCAGCGCCGGCTCCTCGGGCACCTCGTGCGGCGAGGCGGTCATGGACGTGGATGCAGCAGCCGTGACGCGCGCCATGGCGAGCACGGGCGCGTAGGCCCTGAGGACCCAGAGCCCGTGCGCCTCGGCGGCGTACGACAGGCACGCGGCGGGGAGCGCACGATGGCAGCGCGGCACCTCCGACCCGGCGGCAGCTCGCATCTCCCGCAGCAGGCACCACTTGGCGAGCATGTAGCCGAGCGAGCGCAGGAACCGCTCCTCGACGTCGGGGCCGACGAAGCGCAGGAACGCGGCGAGCGCCGGGCGGCACGCGCCGAGGGCGCGCTCGATCCCCGTTCCGAGGTCCCGGAAGAAGAGGTAGCCGGCGTCCGCGGGGGCGTCGAGCGCGCACAGCCAGAAGAGGCGCAGCAGGAGAGCCAGCGAGAAGAAGGCCGCGAAGGCGTCGGTGCCCGCCGCCCCCAAGACGCCGGAGACGACCTCCGCGTCCAACGTTGCCTCGGACGGCGCGTCCACGACGGCGAAGTCAACGGCGTTCGCGCCCAGGCAAGGCACGTACGGCGAGCGCTCGAGCACCTCGTTAAGCAGCTGGACTAGAAGCTGCAGCCTCAGCGGCACCGGCGACGATTCCGGGAAGCCGTCGGACGTCCACAGCGCGCTCGCCGCGCCGGCGCCGTTGATGGCGAGGGAGAAAGAGACGAGCAGCGCGGGCTCGCGGCCGTCATCGCCGTCGGCAGTAGTGGCAGCGTCCGCTTGCAGGACTATGGAGGCGCCGTCGGGAGAATCGGCGAGCGGGAGTCTCCAGGGCGGCGGCGGAGGCGGCGCGTCGCCTGCGGGAGGAGGAGGGGGCAGGGAGGCCAGCCACGGCCACACGTCGTCCATGGACCGTGGGTAGCGCTGGACCGACGGGTTCCCGGCGGTGCACCGCGCGCGTACGTGGTTGTGATCTTGTGGAGGCGATGGCGAGAGGGGCGAGTAGGATGACCTTGGCCCGTATCGTAGTCTCTGCAGTGTTTTGTTTGGTGCGGTTTATGGCGCGGAACTGGTTTGCATTGTGGAGGGCTGGAGGCGTGATGGCCACAGACCAGCGGGCGGCTAGGACACGCGCCTCGTTCAACGTCCACAACCACAACCAAGTGCCGGGCTCCTCCAGAGGCCTGGAGAGCAGTAGTTGGAGACTTGCAGTGACACAGGGATTTGCAGTCTATCGCAAGCAATGAACTGGACCTAGGAGCTTTCCTTTTTTATACAAAGTGTTGAGACTACCTGTTACTATAAGGTCTGCTGTAATGGATATCTCATAGGTTAGCTTATAAATTTTATAAGAGCAGTTCCGCTACTGCTCTGGGATGCATTGGGTATCACTCGCGCGGCTGCTCAGGTCTCGAACCAGGGGGTGCCAGGGCCCTCCGCACCTTGCAAATGACACTCGTGACGACGCTCTGCTTATTGTGATGTGGAGGATTTGGAACGGCCGCAACGACGTCGTCTTCCGCTCCGAACACGCGGACACTCAGACGACCCTCCGAGACGACCCTCCGAGCCGTCGCTCGTGACCTGGATGTGTGGTCACATAGATACCGATCCCTTGTACACAAGCAACAGCTCTCAGTGTGGCGGGCTCATGTAATCGCCGCCGCCTCAAGGCATCACGCTGCCTTGGCCTTGGGCTGAACACACACGTCGTGTGTGCTCACAAACATGCTCTCCCCCCTCCCTCTTGTAACTCTATGTGGTCCTTGACCACTTTTCGATTAATGCCGTTGGTGGGGCTTCTCACCCCCCTCCCCCCTAAATTCTCGAAAATTTTTTATAAGAGCAACTCCAAGCGAGCTCCCATATGCCTTTCCAAAGCCAAATTTAGCAACCGAAGGAAAAATTCGTGGTCCAACAGAACTCCCATCCAACTTGCTATCGTTTCCCGCTTGCCAAACTTTTTCCCCCGATGGCCAAACCTGGAGAGTCTTCTCCACGTGTTGCGGCTTGCCAAAAATGTGAGTCCCACGCTCCTTCCAGCCACACCACCACATCCGCCCTCCACCGCGCGCTCCTCTGTGATGGCGCCGCCACGCCGCGTCGGCTTCGTGCCACCGCGGCTGCCTCGTAGCCACCACCTCCCTCCCGCGACGGTCCACGCATCCCACCCCTTCCTCCTCTCTTCAGTGCAAGTGGCCGGGACGGCAAACACATCCCTTCCATCCTCCTCGATCTGCCGGCCCGGTGTGCCTGAGCGCCGCCACCCAATTCTTCCGCGAGCGACGCAGCTCCGGCCTTCATCGACACCGCGCACAGCGCCATCCCATTCTAGAAGCTGTTGCTTCGGAAGATCTATGGTTTTGGCATTTTTTTTTGGATTACCAAGATCTCACAATGACATGAATGTGCTTGACCGTTCCCCACTGTTCTTGAAGTTAGCTCAGAGGCAAGCTCCACAAGCAAATTACACTATCAATGGTCATAGCTTCACAATGGGATATTACCTAGTAGATGGTATTTATCCTAATTGGGCTACACTTGTGAAGTCAATTAGATCTCCGCAGGGGAACAAGAGAAAATTATTCAATCAAGCTCACGAAGCAACTAGGAAGTGTGTTGAGCGTGCTTTCAGTGTGTTGCAGTCTCGTTTTGCTATTGTCCGAGGGCCAGCTCGTATATGGGATCAGGAGACACTTGGTTACATAATGAGGCCTTGTATTATTATGCACAACATGATTATTAAGGATGAAAGAGGAGCTGAAGTAGACTACAATTATAAATTTATGGGACCTCGTGCCAGACCTTCACATGAACATCCAATTGAACTTTAAGACTACATTCAAAATATTTGTGATATTAGAAATCCCCAAGTGCACGACCAGCTCCAAAATGATCTTCTGGAACACATATGGCAGCGTCATGGAGCTCACTAGTGTCTATATGTGATAATAAACCATTATGTCTAGTACTGTCATCTATACATTTTTTCCATGTGCTACTATGTACTCAAGCTATTTATGTAATGCAATTTAAAGATCTACTAGTTTTGTTGTCAAAACAATATCTACTAATTTAAATGTAAATAATGCCAGCACTCTGTTGGAATACAAATTGTAGAATGGAGAGATAAACTAACCGTTGGGATTTGAAGAGTGGGAAATAAAGAGTTTGTTGGAGTGCACAACTCAGTATAGAGAGGAATCTTTTTGGAAAGTAAAATGAAAAGTCGAATGGAGAATTAGAAAATGGAGAAGTGATTGGAGTTGCTCTATGGGCAAACAATATCAAAATGAAGCGTCTGGCGCCGAACCAAGAGCTAATTGCGGAGCACATTACCTCTCTCACGCGCACCATTCAAGGCTACTGTGGCGTAGACTTTCACTGTGTGTAGAGATAGGTTATCTCCGATCGTTGGAGAAGACCTAACTGGGGCGACAGGGTAGTGAGGGTACTACCTCTGTTCTACAATATAAGTATTTGTTGACTTCTGGTGATCACGTTTGACCACTCGTCTTATTCAAAAAATTTATGAAAATATAAAAATAATTATGATATACTTAAAATATATACGATGATAAAACATCTCATAACAAAATAATTAATATTTTCACAAATTTTTAGAATAAGACGAATGGTCAAACGTACATCACGTAAATCGAGAAATGCTTATATTTTGGAACGGAGGTAGTACCTCGCTACCTGCTCCGATCTCATGTCACAACATTGTTTACACTATTTGTAACGGTGCAACAGACCAACAGTGTTGAGACTACCTGAACAAGTGAACATCAGCTTGCTTTTCTGCTTATTACATCGTTCGGTATTACTATTCTTATGTACAAAGCTAATATATTGAGTTACAACAAATTTACTTTCAGAAATTCCATATTATGTTTTTTGTTATTCCTTTTTATAATTTCTATATTCATCTGTCAGAGATTTAGTTCTGCACAGTCCACAGAGAGGTCAACCCCGGTGGTTTATTTGTTCGGTGGAGGAGATCTAGAGCTAAGGACTCGATGGTTATGCTAGAGCACACGGAACACAAGGACACGACGAGTTTATACTGGTTCAGGCCTCCGGAGAGTAAAACCCTACGTCTAGTTGTCGGTGTAGATTGATTGAGAGCGCGTGGTGAAGATACATTGGGGGACGCCATGCCCGCCTTATATTGACCAGCGGACAAGGTCGATCGTCTAGAGTCCTGATCGGTTACAACTAGGAGACCTATCTCTACTTGGCTACAACTGTTCCCCGCAATCTTCGGAAAGCCTGTCGGGTCTCGCCGCCGTCTTGTCGTGCACCCTTCATTCCTCAAAGCAAGCTTCCAATGGTGTCCAGAACATGCTGGCATGGCTAAAAACGCAACCGACCTCAAGAAGGTCACGCATCTAGGGCGCCCAACTGGGTTCGCAGAGCCGGAACAGTACCGGGGTATTAAACGACCAAGGTACCAAGGCACGCCGACCTCAGAAATCCAATTTTGGTGCCCAGACGACCAGCATAGCTGCCAGTTATCCAGCAGAGCCAGGGTAGGTATCGAGGTATTGTCGACCGAGGTAGCATGCACACCGACCTTCAGGAGGCCCGTGCTCAACATCCTGCACGACCACAAGGAAGCAGGGCTGACAAGAGGAGCCGGGGCGATCAGTTTTGTCGCCGGCTGATCCAACCGATCAAGAATCGGGTGCACCCGGCGTACGAGTACTGGGGGCAAACGGATCCGACCTGTGAAGCCAACAGGAAGGTCTCCAAGGAGGAGATGGTTGCTCGAGTGAAGGATCTCTTCAGCGGACGGATCCGCAACAAGACATGCCCAAAGGCATATTCCTTGAAGCGCACAGCCAACCCGGTAAGATGTCGAGCTCACTGTATTTTGTTGATGTTATCTTTATTATGAGGAAGACCTCACAAATTTTCATCTGTGTTTCGCTGTTGTGCAGGCGCGCGAGCTGGAGTATTGGTGCCCTGCACTGTTGCCTGCCGGCCAAGAGTCGCAGAGAAAGTTGAGGTCGCTGGAGGAGTGGCAGCAGCCGCCAGCCCAGCTACTTGAAGAGTACCTGTCCGACTCGTCCGTTGAGACGGACGGGGACAAGGATCAGGAGGTCGAGGAGAGCCCCAGCAAGAAAACACACCAGACGCGACACACTATCGCAAAGGTGCCGCAGTTGAAGACGGAGGCCGCCAAGATCACAAAGTTGGAGAGCGCCAAGAAGAAGAGGAAGAGGAGCAAGAGCTCCACCCCCTGCTGGAGCAGAAGAAGGAAGACGAGGTTGCCGCGGAAGAGGACTCCGAAGAAGTGGACGAAGTAATCGAGGTGGCAGAGCTTAGTCCGGAGACCAAGCAGCGGAAGGAGGAAACGATGAAGGTTACACAGGATGACCTTCATCGCATCAAGGAGAGGTACCGCACTGAATCTGAGATTCAGCAAAGGGTACCCGCATGGCTTCCCCCCAAGCCTCTCGTTCAGCGTCGGAAGTCGCTGCGGAGGTAAGCTTGTCCATCTCCTTGTATTCATCTTTGTAATCCATCAGGAAAATGCAAGACACTAACAAAATGATTTGTATAGGTCGGGGACATCATCATCAAGTACGACTAGTGACCGGCCATCACTGTCAAAAATGTCTACGCCGGACATAGATGTCGGAGCCCAGAGCTATGGTAGCAGTCTGCCAGCATCGACCACAGAGGTTGTGAAGGACCCCAAGCCCGTCAACATGCTGCCTTCCCCGGCACCTCACGAGGTAGCAGTGGATCAGCCGCAGATCGACCTGCCGCTGCCCCATCAAGAAATAGCTACAGGGGAAGAGCAGGGTCCAGCCACGTCGGGAGCTGGGGATCGGTCGTACCAGGCTAAGGAGATTGATTGGAATGGTACTCCATGGGAGGAAGACATCCATGAAGACCATGAAGACACCATAATGATCAAGAACTCCCTCATCAACCTCGGCCAAGCCTTCCAGGTGAGTGGTTGCTTTTTGTAGTAGAATATGTAGGTCGTTGTCAAGTGTTAGAGGGCTAACAGTGATGTTTGTTGCAGTCTATGGCCAATCAAGCCAAAGCCCGAGCTGACATGTGCAAGCAAGCTGCAGTTGTGCAGCTAGAGGCACTAAGTTTGGAGCAAGAGCTCCAACAGGTGAAGGACAAGATCGCCAAAGAGAAGAAGAGGCTCGAAGACGATCTGGAGGAGCAAAAACGCCAGGCCAAGAACACTGACACCCTCTTGCAGGAAGTCAGCGATGGTAAGACCATAATCCGACGAGGTCGTGGAGTTGTTTTTCTTTCACTAAGTACATGATGACAACTGTTGATGCAACAATGCCCGTCGACAGGAACGTGAGCTGAAGGACGACCTCAAGGAGGCTGAGAAGGCTATTGATATCCTCAAGAAGGAAAACCAAGCTCTTAACGATAGTGAGTACACTGTATCCCGGAAGTTAGCACATGAAAAGCAAATCAGGAGGGATCTGGAGATCGACCTCGTGGTTGCCATGCAGTCATTGTATAATGATCAAGTGATCATTGCAGGTCGTGAAGTGGAGCTGACCGACCTTCGGAACGCAGCAGGCTTCATTATGGACAAGGTGGTCCCTCAGCCCGCCGAGGAGGAACCAATGTCGTTGCTGGACCGGCTTATGGTTGCCCCAGAGCGAGTGACCGAGTTGCTCAGGGTATCAAGCAAAGTAGCAGCCGTAGAGACCCTTGTTAGGGTGAAGTCCCACTTCCTGCAAGTGGAGGTCACCAAGGTTGCTTCTGGCCCCAACGTGGAGGCCGACCTCGAAGCCATAAAGGTGGAGGTGGATGACGCAGTGGACAAGGTCGTAGAGAACCTTGCATTCGAAGACGAGGAAGAGTAGACCTGTTGTAATAGGTTAGCTTTTGGTGCCCATGTTGGCCGGAGCACAACAATCCTTGTGTTGTGTATAAACAATGTACTATTCCTCTTAATCATGCAAGATTTCTTACTCATACGAACTTGACAGCTTAGAAGCATTGTGTTTTTAATTTACTTGCTGACCACTTCTCACGTAGAGGACAGCTTATCGACCATAGAGCTCAGCAGGGAGAATTATATATGATCGATGCGCGAGAGGACTCAGGGACTCAGGTTTAGCAACCACACAGCCAAGCTCGTACAAGTAAGAAGCAATCAATCATAAGATGACCCTTCAGTTGGCAAGGCCAAGCCCCCGAGCATGTCGAGGGGGAGGAAAACACATCACCCTCATGTCTAACGACCCAGTAGTTGGCAAGGCTAAGCCCCCAAGCATGTCGAGGGGGAGGGGAACATCTACTCCAGGAGTGCTAACTTTGAGTCGACCTGCTGTAGCCTTGACTCCGTTCTTCCACTTGGGCCGTGGCGACCTGGATGTGAGCAAGAGCTCAACGCATTGGTGGAGTATCTGGTAGTAGAGCAATTTGTGCCAGTGCGCCACCCAAGTTGGCTTGAGGATAGTTGAAGACCTCGTGACCAGCTTCTTCGAAATATCTCTAGAGATCCCTGTCACGTAGGCGACATCATGGTGGTAGGTCGTTTGGCGCTACTGCTGAGCTGCGACCTGACTCCCAGGGGGTGGCCTATTGTTGTTCACTTGGGTGTTGTCCTGAGCCGCTGCCCTGAACTGAGCCACCACGTTGGCTTGATCCGCCGCATCTTGATCTGCTTCCGCCTGGCGGTGCTGTGCTTGAGCAGTGTTATCAACCTCACATTGCAGACGTTGAGTATCAGTCTTGCCGGCTTGAGCTGGTATGTCCGCGGAGACCACGAGAGTTTCGCGATCTGGGAAGCCGCGATGTGCCCAGACCTCATCGTCGTAGTTGTTAGGCGTGAGGATGACAGGGGCGATCTGAAACTCGCTATAGTTCGGAGACTTTGCGGGACGATGGATCTGGCGACCTTAAGTCGCCGTTGGAGGAGTAGCTTGTCGAAGCTTCTTCAAAGCACGGCACTGACGGGCAAAGTGCTTTTGTTTCTTGTGGATGGGGCAAGGACCGTCTGGGAGGTCCCTGCGATGTCCACGGGCCGGGGCCTATGTGGTGGTTGAGTTCGACCCAAATTGGATCTGGTTCTACTTCCTCGCATGGTCGGAGACCACACAGACTGTGTTCTGCAATCCGAAGGGCATGCGGGTTGAAGACGCCTTGGGCTTGCTAGAGCGCATGACGCTTTCACAGATCTTGATTGTGTCCGCAAGCATGGTCACGACACAGTCGAACCCCGTGATGAGATTGTGAGGTGTGGGTGGGTGGGTTTCCGTCAGCGGGTCGGATTTGACTTGCTGAACGGGGGTGGTCGCGATAATGTCGAGGACGACTAAGCCGGCGGCTGGAGCGGCGAAGCCCGATGGCATAGAGCCGAAGCTGATGTCGATGGGGTTGGCAAGGAAGTCTGTCATGCTTGCGGGGAAGACGACGCTGTTGAACGAAGCCATCAAAGTCGCACGAAGAACTCTGGATTAGCCCCTACCTGGTGCGCCAACTGTCAGTGGTTTAGTTCTGCACAGTCCAAGGGTGGTCAACCCCGGTGGTTTATTTGTTCGGTGGAGGAGATCTAGAGCTAATGACTCGATGGTTATGCTAGAGCACACAGAATACAAGGACACGACGAGTTTATACTGGTTCAGACCTCTGGAGAGTAAAACCCTACGTCCAGTTGTCGATGTAGATTGATTGAGAGCGCGTGGTGAAGATACATTGGGGGACGCCCTGCCCGCCTTAGATTAACCAGCGGACAAGGTCGGTCGCCCAGAGTCCAGGTCGATTACGACCAGGAGACCTATCTCTAGTTGGTTACAATTGTTCCCCGCAATCTTCAGAAAGCCTGTCGGGTCTCGCCGCCGTCTTGTCGTGTACTTCAATCTTCTAGTCATTCCAGATATGGTCTTCAGGAAGTCATCTGGGCCATAGATCAGGTCTTCTGATGGGCCGGACCCACTTGTCGGGGACGGCCCCGAGCCTGGTCGGTGGGGACCCAGAGGTACCCATGTCCCACATCAACCACTTCATTTTAAATTATACTGCAAATCCATATTGACATTCAAACCCATATTCTTTGCAAAGAATATATAACTACAATTGAGTAGCCCGCGCTGGTGCACAGGTTGATGGACTAGTAATTATAATAATCATGGATTTTCAATCTACCAGAACAGCAAGCAACTGCATCTTCTAACAAAAACAGCAGCACGAACAAGACATTCATATTGTTGTCCTTGATTCTGTTGCTTCTGGCGGACAACATACAACTAAATGAATTACTAAGTTTAATTAAGTTGTTGCAAAACTTTTTTCTCTGAAACGGCAAGTATTCTCTAGGAGGATTGACGATATTGTTCCTACTATGAAGTTCAATTATGATTTTATCTTCACTTTTTAAACTTTTGGGATTTTGCCTTTACTTTTTGAGGATACCTTTACCCTTAACACTGTAGTAGGAGGGTTGTTTAAATAAATGCAAAAAATGAGAAAATTGCTGAAAGCATTAGAAAAAGATCAAACAGTCCCTATTCTTGTCCATATGTATCTTTCACTTGTCTTCTCCTAACTCTCGAGAATGAAAACCTCATCTCTCAAGTGCTGGCGGCGAGAGGCGGTGGTCCAATAATGGCGTGCGCGGGGCACAAGGTACCAGCCTAGTGTGACTCGTGGCTCCCGTGCGACTGATCTGAGGGTGCAGGGCAGGGGTGCCGACGGCCCCAATGCGGAGCGGCTCCGTCGTGACATGGAGCGAACGCGAGACGTTGTCACATCCTGTTGACAGTCAAATTTGGTACACCTAGCTATGAGTTTACCGTCAACATTGGCACTGATTTGATATTCTAATTAATGGTACTAACCCATTTGATATAACAAGTTCGCACTCACATGTGGTTTTTGGAGTATGTTGTTTACACATGATTTAAGCGCCTAGAGGACTTCCGGGTAAAGTTCATCGAGCACTTTATGAGAAGATCACGAAGCCCGACACAAGTCAAGACACGAAGTGAACATGACTCCAAATGACCCGAGGATCGAAGCATGAGGCCGTGAAACTCCGAGGACCTAAACAGAAGATGCAGGAGTTCACGCGCCAAGTACCCTTATCCAAACCACGGGGAAAACGACGTCAGGGACCCACGTGCAGTTCGGCAAAGATTCAAGAAAGTGCGAGAAGTGTCATGGAGGAAGATGGGCCCGAACCGGGCCAAAAGGGCCTGGGCCGGCCGGCCCATGCCGACTGGCCTACCCCCTTTCCGGCCCGGTTCGTGACACCCTTTGACCTAGATACTCCTTGGCTTATTTATAGCCCTTGCCTCCGACGGCCGCCATATCCATTCATCAGAGAGCCGCCGAATCGAAGAAGACACGCCGAAGGGAGCTGACGGCCGCCGCAAGTCTTCGAGTCACCTAGGAGATGGCCTAGGCCATGCCCTAGCCGCCATGGTTGGCCCTGCGTGGTGAAGCCATGGTGGAGTTCCGGAGCCATGCCTTGAATTCGTCAAGGCAATTGTACATTCAACATTCGATGGTGATATAAATCATATCTTTTCCTTTCTTTGATCTACTTCGATGGATGCTTTAGCCCCCATATGTGTAGCTAGCATATGCCTTAGTAGGAATATATTTAATCGTGGTGGTTAATCTATATCTTGCGGATACATCGTAAGTGGTGCACGGGCTTATAGTCATTCAGTGATGTTTACCTTTGCGTAGTGACAGTACGAGGGAAGGGAAAACACCGAGCAAATGTGTAAGGGTTTACTCCTTATCTTAGCATGAGATTAGATTGGTTTTCCATCTTGGCCGGAGCTGCAATTAGAAGATGGTAGGCTAGGGTTACCTTTGGTAGTGTTACCTTATGACTTTTGAATGAGATGCATACATCCTCTCGTGTTTGTACGTTAATGCTTTATGCAATCAACGCTTAATGCTAGGTTAGTTCGATAGATTAGATGGAGAACCCTAGGAGTTTGCTTCCGATCCTTGGATTGACAAACCTTGGAGGGATACTCTGAGGGAAGAGCTACAACCGACCCGTGAGCTTGCGGATCGAAACTTGGTACGGTATTTGGCTGCCAACAACAAGCTTTTCTGGTGTTGTTGCCAACAACAACCAGCAACTCGAACCCTTGGGCGATCTATCTTTCACCCTCGATACTTCTAACTGCATTAGCACAATCATATCACCCTTGATACTTATAACTAGGGCTGGACCGTGAGCCAAAAACTCGTGAGCTGGCTCGACTCGTTCATAGCTCGGCTCGACTCGGCTCGGCTCGATCAATTTTTTAACGAGCCGAGCTACTATTTTTGCTCGTTTTGTTAACAAGCTGACTCGAGCCAGCTCGCAAGCTGCTCACGAGCCAAACGAGCTAGAAAGTTCTAATTTCAACATAGAAAATCGAGCTATCAAAGTTGAGATGAGCCATTGAAGCTATGCTAAACCTTCATAAGTGCTCCACGTGTGACTAATTTTATCATTTACAACTTTATAATTATTATTTTTAAAAAGTTTACATATGCTCAAATGTTAATTTCAAATTTACATACAGCTCGCAAGCCTAACGAGCTGGCTTGAGCTACTAACAAGCCAAGCCGAGCCAGTCTTTTTGCTCGTTTTGTTAACAAGTCAAGCCGAGCTGGCTCGTTACCTTAACGAGCCAGACCAAGCCGAGCCGAGCCAAGCCGAGCTGGCTCGGTGTCCACCCCTACTTATAACTGCATTAGCACAATCACTAGCCACCCTTGCCCTGTGAAGAGTGAGGTCTTTGGCTAGCGCCAAAGCTTCCTGGCAATCTGGCATGCCAACACTTCCATCGTCTCCGGGTCAGTAATGCCGATTAGTACCATTGTGGATGCTCCTAAAAAGGTGCCCTCCTCATTCTGTGCAATAGCTTATACCGCTGCACGACTTGAGCTCTTTGAGAGCGTTGCGTCCACATTGATCTTTGCCACACCCATTGGAGGTGGGATCCAACGCGGAGCAGGAGTATGCTGCCCCGATCTCCTTCCCGGTTCAGGTTTGGTCGCCTCTAGGTCAGACAAAAGCCTGTCCACAAAACAATGCATCGATAGAGCACTTTGATATGAATTTCATATGTCGCCTTCCTCTTTGCGTGCCATATCGCCCACAGCGTAACTACCACCCTTGTAAGGTCAGCATGAACCATGGTAGAGAGAACTACCGCCAACCATGACCTGACATCTAACTCCTAAAAGTTACATATGTGTTCTATAATTTCCTCCCTCTCCAAAGCCCACACGCACTTGGCCATGTGACATTCTAGGAGGGAATGGTTCCACGAATCTGGTGTACCACAAATAACACAAGCAGGGTGTACTGCCATGTTTCTATGGTGCAGGACGTCCCCCGCAAGGAGGGAACACATTGCTAATCTCCATAAGAAAACCCTGATCTTGGAACAGACTTTAACCTGTCATATGGCAAACCACTCTTTCTCCTTGGCTTTCATGTCCGATCTTCCCTGCCATTATTTTTTAGTGCAAATTGTAAATAAAATATCTGCATAACCCATGGGTTAATTTCAGATTTTCAACCCATTTTCTTCCCTCCTCTCTCTGAAATGGGCCCAAAGGATCCAATGGGCAGAAATGGGCTAAAGTTAGCCCCAAACTTAGTCGAGAGATTTTATTAGCTTTTCTATTAAAATAATCACTGAAATGATCATACCTATTAAAAATACTTCTTGAACAAATTTCAAATAATTCTCATAGACTATTTTAGGCCATGAATTTTATCTTAAAAAATCCATCATCATTTATCGAGGAAATATAGTTTCATTTCATTTATTGTGTCAGCTCTCAATCATCATGATTCTTTGGAAAAGTTATGAGTTTTTGCTCATGTGGAGCTTTGCTAGCCATCTATGTCTGTCAGGGGTTGAGACCTGGACAGATCCGCAAGGGGGCTACCCAAGCGGTTTGCAGGTTAATGGAAGGATCAAGAACTAAGAGCGTAAGTGGTAGTTCACGTGATGAACTCAGAACACGGCAAGTAGGCGAAGAACACGGGGACACAAGGGTTTAGACTGGTTCAGGCCTCATGAGAGTAAAACCCTACGTCCAGTTTGGTGGTTGTACTGCGAGTAGCAAGAATGGATGAAAATGTCCCCTCGAATGGAGTCCTAGGCCGCCTTATATGGGCGACGGACTAGGGTTCCCATTCGAGGCTAAGAACAGGTTACTGTTGACATTTCTCAACGCAATCACCTAAGAACAGGTGGGGAACTCATCTTGGTAATAGCGCCAGAAATGCTGGTTGATAAATCTTAACGTTACAGAGATCCGCAAGCGCACGGAAGTACCATTGTAGCATTTCCCCAAAGGAGTATTCCAAAGGGTATCGAATCCAAGGAAGGCATTGGCGGAATGACAAGATCAACTCTATTGCAATGAGTATAGACCATAGACGGAAATAAATCAGACACTCAAGTGCGGGGGTAAAGATATGATAACGGGGGTAGTGTGATCACACACACACTCAATCTCTCTCTAAGGGTCCTAGGCATAGGAGGCGACACACGAGTTAGTTCTAGGTTCTTATGTACTATACACATAAAGCTGGTAGGAACGAGTTAGATACACTAGCGTTGAAGAACATTGACTTAAGCACCCAGGTACCACGGGGAGATAACCTCCCGCGTTGCTTCCGCACAACTCCGGTTGTTATATTTTAGACTCCCACAGCTTATCTGAACGTGGGGGATTTCAGAGGACCAACGACTGTCACTACCGCGGCCTACCCCAAGATAAACCGTGGGATAAACTCATAAGTAAGGTAGCTACGCAACCCAAGCACCATGCTTACGTTGTTAGCCGGACTTGACCGGCCCGGGCTATTGTGACCCAGGTCAAGCCACCAGATAAACCAGCCAATTACACTGAGTACCGTAGCTTAAGCACAGACTTCATACAACGCAATCATGTCATCTAATTAGATCAAACCAGGTTAGGTACACAAACGGATTCGTGTTTTCTTATGTCTGTTCAACTGGATCAAAGGGTCGTGTTCGCGAAGAACACGAGCCTCTAACTTATGAACAAACACCAGAAACATGTGAAAGTCACCCGTCAAGTGGATCGAAGGGCCTTGTTCATCAAGAACAGGAGCCTCTAAATGATGAACATGTGAAGAACACATGAACAAATCACTCATGTATACTAACACAACTTTATATGAAATAGATAAATAACTGAAGTAGATCAAAGTCATACAAATGAAATAAGATACAAGAGAACTCATACCTAGATCCCAAAGTAGACTTGGAATCTGAATTAGAACTACTCTAGCCTACCTCCTAGCCTTGAGACTAAAAGTGAGAGAGGTATTACAAGTGTGGATGTCTCATAAGTGAGCCCCCTCTCCTTCTATTTATAGGAACGTGCACCGGCGAAGAATGGAGGCAAACACCCCGGGGAAGGCGCCTAGGACCAATAGGGAACCACCACGTGGAAGCCCCTGAGTGGCGGCCACAAGGTCGGTTCGGCCGACCTGTGGGGTCGGCCGACCCCCTGTGGGCCCCACTCGGGGTGTGCTTCCTCCTGGAGGCTGCCCTGTGGGTCCTTAGGTCGGTTCCCGGTGTCCACCTTGTTTTGACGCGATTTGCTTGCCTTTGTGGGCCCATGGATCCATGTGAAGTCCATGTGTCACACTCTGATTTGTCGGGGGTTGCTTCACTTGGTTTGCTTGCATGGCATGCATGCATGGCTCCCTAGTTGGCAGGTTTGCATGCATGGCATCCTTGTTGGCAGCCCACCTAGGATGAGGTGATGTGGCATGGACCATAGAAGGTGAGTTTGGCACTCTTTTCCTGCTTATTTTCCTACAATCAAATAATCTCCAAGGACAAGTGGAACTACATTATTCTTAACTAAATACGTGTAAGAAATGCCTTATGCTCCTTTATTCATGAGTATATTGACGGCTAAAGTAGGTACTTAACAGCCGTCAAAAACTCCCCCAAGCTAGCCTCTTGCTCGTCCCAAGCAAGAGATTAAGGACTTAGGTTGGTTGATCAGGAGTTGCTACGATGTTGTATTCCTAATGTATAACAAGATACAGCTAGGTACTCTATCAAGAGTTAAAGAAGTTGGCATTGATCTTACCTTACACTCGATTGATATGGGGCATGTAGCTTCACCTGCCTTGGGCGGTTGAAAGATAGAATGGTTGTATAAAGATTACTAATCACATGTACCTTGATCAGTTATCAATCCGGAGGTTTTGCAGGTTTTTTAAAAGAAATCAAAGTTCCTCAAATGATACTCTCGGATCGCTCAATGTGTATGATTCCTCACCAAGGCTTTGGTTTGCCTTCTTTCACTACCTACTCCTAATAAGCTGATATGTGGAGCTGTAGGTAGGGAAAACATGTGGCATACCTGTTTCTCATATATTGTCGAGTTGAAAACCGGATCCTTGGAAGAACAAGTCATACACCCTGATCAAGATGTGCAAAAGTGTGTGTATGGTGGATGGATAATGAACTCCTCTTTGCATGATTTTTACTCTCCTCCTTTTTGAAAATTTTGAGACTTGAGCTATGTCTCTTTATTCTTTCTTTTTTTCTTTTTTTTATGCATGCCCTTGAGCATGTTTCTTTTCTCTCTCTTTTTAACATAGCCCATAGTCCTTGCTGAATATTTTTGGAGGGAGAGTAATCATGGAACATGCGCGGAGCTTTATTTTGTGGAATGGATGGGAAATGGATGAAATGATGGTTGCTAACTTCCAGTGTAGAAGTTTCGCATATGGTGGTGTGTACGTGATCTTGATCATAGGAGTATGACAAGTTACTCGCCGAGGGTCACAACAATTCCACAAAACTCAATGAAGAAATCAAGTAGCATATGTGGACGTTAACAGAAACTAAGATCTACATATGGCCTTGGATAGGAATTTCTTGTCATTGAGGAACTTATCATTTTAACATTTTTCAAAAGAAAACTCCGGATATCAAACATCACTTAGTACTAGCTCATAGCAACTCTATTATACCATATCATAACTCGCAACAACTTAGGTAAAGATCATGCTTTTTGCTACCCACAAATTTCAAGCTCAGGTTCGATCATACTAGCCAACAAACTCAAAACTTGGATAGGATACTAAGTTGTAAACAAGGCATACAAGAGGAAAAAACAGAGCAACTATTCATCATTTCAACCATGGAGAATAAGAACACTCTTACCGCGCATATGAAAACAAACTAATTTAAGAAAGCAAATAAATATTTTTGGTCTTTTTCAACTTTTTTTCAGATTTTTATGTGTTTTTAGCATATGGGGTTCTGAAAACAATGAAAGATACAAGTTACCTCAGAATAGGGGTTCTCCCCCAAGCTAGCTTCAGGCTCACTGCTGTGGAGGGTGGTATCCCAACCACGCGTAGTAAGCCCTCTGCTCCTCTATCTGTCGTAGCTGTCTCTGCTCCGTGGTGTGAATCCTCTCGCCAGTCATATGCTGCCAGTCCCGAGTGGACTCAGCCTGCTGGTGCATCGTCTCCTCCATAGTACCGACACGGATGTTGAGCTCGCTCATCTGCTGAGTGAGGGTGGCCCCACGAGATGACGAGCGCAACCCGGACGATGAGGACGAGCCCCCGTAGGTAGCACCGGTGGGCCGAACCCACTCGCCACTCCCTGCACTAGCCCAGGTCGAGCTACTCACACCCGGCTGACTCATGGGTTGGTCCCAACTGGGGGCATATCCGGGTGTAACTCCAGACATGTACCCGGCCGAGGCCCATGCGCCAGACAGCGGTGGTGTAGGCTGAGGCTGTGGTTGAGGTGACGGCTGCGGTGATGGCTGTGGCGGCGGATGTTGTGGCGGTTGCTGTGCTGTCGCTGCCCTCCTCGCTGTACTCCTAGTGACCCTGTCTCCAGAAACGCTAGAATGACGAGGCTCCTCAAGAGGAACGGTCAGTGGCCCTTGGCCGTACAAATGGAAATCCGGGTTAGGTAACCGAATCTGGTTTGCGTGGCCAGGGTAAAAGAAAACCAAGGAATCATTCGGGTCCTTTTTAAGAGTATGTCCTTGAATCAGATACACCTCATCTATCATGGCCCAGGGAGAATCAATGTAGGGAACGTTAACCCCTAGTGAAATCCCAAGACCCGAAATGATACGTGTGATCAGGGACGTACACTCAATAGAACCCGTCATCCTAAAATTTGTCAACCACTGCCGAATCATAGCTTGCACTGGGGCGATTTTGATCCGTCTGATCGCGGCATATAATATCCTCATCTTGTCTATGCGCACGGTTCGAACATCATCCCTTGGAAAGAGAGTGATGGCGAGCCACTTGTGCCACAGTCGGAGAGTGGGATGCGTGATATCGTTGCATCGAGGTGCTAACTTGCCGCGGACAGGCCGACCAGAAATCTCTTCCCAAAAATTATCTTGAATAAAATCACTGCAAGCTTGATGGAGAGAAATAGCACAACGACGATGAAAACCGAGAGCACAACTAAGATCATGCCATGAGACTCGATATGACGTTCCATGGAAACGAAACGTAATACCGGTCTCATCCTCCCGAAGAGTACAGAGGAACTGAATGGAGAGAGGCCTAGAACCGATCTCCCACACCGGAACAAAGTTCTCCCAACCAAGAGCATGCCAAATGGAATCAAACTCGGAGTCCATACCTGTTTTCTCGAGAACGGCCGAGTCAAACTCCTTGGTGTTGGCGAAGACTCGATCCTTGATGAGAGCATAGGCCTGTCTCTCCCGGTCGTCCCTCAAGTCGATGAAGGCGGCGTCAGTGTTGATCACCCCTTCGGCTCGTGGCATAGGTAGCTCCTCCTCTTCCTCTTCTTCACGGTCGGTTGACATTGAACTTGGTGTAGCTCCGGAGTGGTGAGACGAGCCCTCTCCGTCTCTAGAACGGCATGAGCGGGTCACCTTCCGGTACGCACCGGCAATCCAACTCATCTTGCACAACAATGGGACAACACGAGCAACTCGGTGATGGGTTAGTGAAATCGAAATGAAATCCTTACCGAGCTTGCTCCACCAATATTCAATATTCAGCGACAAATTAGAGAGAGTGCTTGACACTTCCTCTTGAGCAAGAAATCCAAGAAAACCAAAGAGCAAGAGCAAAGAGGGAGAGAGGGTGATGGAAATGAATGAATGGGTGAAGAAACCCCTCAAACCCCCTTCTATTTATAGGCAACCGAGCCAGGCACCGGGGTAGAGGACAAGGGAAACAACTAGGAGCCATTGGAAGAGGCGGGGCCCACTTGATCGTTGGCCAGGGTCGGCCGACCCCTGGGGTCGGTCGACCCCCTGCCGGACCCGCCTGCTTCTAGCTTTTTGCAACGGCTCTCTAATGGCCACCTGATGTCCTGCCCAGATGTCTTGGTCCAAACTCGCCCAAAATGTTGCTCGAATAATTTTTCTTTGATTTTCCACTCAAGAAATTATTTTCAGAATTTTATTTGAAAAGGGAAATTGGCTAGAAAAATCTGGCATGCAGATGCAAGGTTGGAAAATTCAAATATGCATTTGGAAAAATCAAATAAAATTTTGGAAGGGAAATATGAGATAAATACCAATTTTACCTTTTGGCAAAAATGACTCATCTTTTTAAGTCTGAGAGCGAGACTTTTCTCGGTGATCAATTCCACTCGTCACCCCATTCCCGAGAAATTGATGGAGATGACTTCTATATTTCCCGCCACACCCTTCTTGTTTTCTTAGGCTTTGTTGGAGTGGTGGGAAGTCGCGGGGGCTGTGGCTCCGTCCATACCCCTGATTGCTCATTTTTGCCCTGCAGTGTATAGCATTTCTCTTTTGTTGCTTGAAATCGGAACATCAAGTTCCTCTTCCCAATGCAGAATCGGATTGTTCCAGCTCCCACATTGATCCTTGCGTTGGCGTCACTCAGGAACGGTCTCCCAAGAATGAGAGGCATTCCCTCATCATCTTGCATATCAAGGACCACGAAATCCGCAAAGATGCATGAACCTTGGACGAATACCAATAAATTCTCTACTATCCCCTCTGGATGTCGGATCGATGCATCAGCAAGTTGGACGGCTGTCACAGTTGGAGTTAGAGCTGGATACCCCAATTGTTCAAACATGACATTGGACATAAGGTTAACACTTGCACCCAGGTCACAGAGAGCATGCTTAATCCTCTGGTAATATATCTTGCAGGTGATAGCCGGATAACCAGGATCTTTCTTGTGTGTGATTGTTGAAGATTCCCATGGGTCAAGTACCTGTTATATAGGCTTCCCTACATAGTCAGTGGTTTGTGCCCGCCCAGATGGCTTACCCCATCTGGTGGACACTACACAAACATTTTCACAGGAGGACACGGGTTGCCCTGGAATCTTCCCGTCTTCAGCAGAGGGAACCAAAGCAGCTAATTGAGCCAACTGGGTTTCTATCATCTTATTAAAACTCAACTGGTTCTTAAGAGCAGACGAAAGGCTACCAATTTTAACATTAAGGCTCTCAAAGGCCTTATCATAGGCAGTTGTTTTCTTATTAAAACCTTCATTCATCTTAGCTTGCGCAAAGACTAGATCTTTCAAGGAAGGTTGGTTTGGGTTGAAAGAATTACCTCCTTGATAATAAGGGTGTGATTGATTCCATGTTTGACCTCCTTGTGGACGATAACCGTTGTTGTTACCGTTCATGTACATCACATCCTCCTGAGTAGTAGGGTAGTAATTCCCTGAATGCCCAGTATTACCACAGACTTCGCAAGTCATGCGAGCATCCATAGCTTGAGTAGTGGTGGTCATGGCAGCCTTCTCATTGGCTAGATCATCCATTCTCTTCATCATTAGGTCCATCTTGGCGTGCAACATATCCGCTTCCTTGACGGTATGTGTACCCCTTTGACGTGGCTGGAGGTGATCATCACTCCACCCTTGATCGGTAACCATCTTCTCAATCAATGTAGTAGCTTCAGTGATAGTAAGAGAGAAGAAAGCCTTTCCAGCTGCAGCATCAATATGGCCTCGGGCTGTCGGAGTCAGCCCATTATAGAAACTCTGAAGAATAAGCTAGTTGTCCATCCCATGATGAGGACAAGCCAGGATGTACTCCTGGAGTCTCTCCCAAGCTTCTATGATAGTCTCATTTGCTGCCTGCTGGAAACTTGAAATTCGCCCCCGAAGGACATTGGTTTTGCCCAACGGAAAGAACTTCACGAGGAATGCTGTGGAGCACTTTGCCCAAGTGTTAATCTCTGCACGGTTAGCATAAAACCACTGCTTTGCCTTCCCCAAGAGAGAGAAGGGAAACATCCGCAGACGAATAGCATCTTCCTCCACTCCTCGTATAGTGAAGGTACTGCATAGTTCCAGGAACTGTTGTAGATGGGCGCTCACGTTTTATTTAGGCTTGCCACAGAATGGGCTAGCCTGTACCATCGTAATTAAGCCAGTCTTGATCTCAAAGTTTCCATTCCCAGTGTTGATCACAGGGCCTGTCGGCACCTGGTCAGCAGAGGGAGCGGAGTACTCGCGGAGAGTCTTCTCGACAGGGTTGGCCATGGAAGTTGATGCGGATGGCACAAAGGAAGCTGGATCGACTTCCGAACGTTCACGAGAAGGAGAGCCGAAATGATTTCGTGCCTTCCTAACGAGTGACTCAGGATCTTTAGTAAAATTCGATGGCAAGTCGAAACCAGTCATGCACTACCTGTCTTCATCATCAATAGACAAAGAAGACAATCCAAGTTAGCCTGCATTGAGAACTATTTTATTCCTATCATGATTATAAACATATGCAAAGTGTTGATATGTCATCCTTAAAACTTCCCCTGCAACGGCGCCAGAAATGCTTGTTGACATTTCTTAACGCAATCACCTAAGAACAGGTTTGGAACCCATCCTGGTAATAGCGCCAGAAATGCTGGTTGGTAAATCTTAATGTTACAGAGATCCATAAGCGCACAGAAGTACCATTGTAGCATTTCCCCAAAGGAGTATTCCAAAGGGTATCGAATCCAAGTAAGGCATTGGCGGAATGACAAGATCAACTCTATTGCAATGAGTATAGATCATAGACGGAAATAAATCAGACACTCAAGTGCAGGGGTAAAGATATGATAATGGGGTAGTGTGATCACACACTCACTCACTCTCTCTCTAAGGGTCCTAGGCATAGGAGGCGACACACGAGTTAGTTCTAGGTTCTTATGTACTATACACATAAAGCTGGTATGAACGAGTTAGATAGACTAGCGTTGAAGAACATTGACTTAAGCACCTAGGTACCACGGGGAGATAACCTCCCGCGTTGGTTCCGCACAACTCCGGTTGTTATATTTTAGACTCCTACAGCTTATCCGAACGTGGGGGATTTCAAAGGACCAAAGGCTGTCACTACCGCGGCCTACCCCAAGACAAACCGTGGGATAAACTCATAAGTAAAGTAGCTACGCAACCCAAGCACCATGCTTACGTTGTTAGCCGAACTTGACCGGCCTGGGCTATTGTGACCCAGGTCAAGCCACCAGATAAACCAGCCAATTACATCGAGTACCGTAGCTTAAGCACAGACTTCATACAACACAATCATGTCATCTAATTAGATCAAATCAGGTTAGGTACACAAACGGATTCGTGTTTTCCTATGTCTGTTCAACTGGATCAAAGGGTCGTGTTCGCGAAGAACACGATCCTCTAACTTATGAACAAACACCAGAAACATGTGAAAGTCCTTGTTGGCAGCCCACCTAGGATGAGGTGATGTGGCATGGACCGTAGAAGGTGAGTTTGGCACTCTTTTCCTGCTTATTTTCCTACAATCAAATAATCTCCAAGGACAAGTGGAACTACATTATTCTTAACTAAATACGTGTAAGAAATGACTTATGCTCCTTTATTCATGAGTATATTGATGGCTAAAGTAGGTATTTAACAGCCGTCAATAGTTACAAGATGGAAGGCTATCCTCCCGGATTACAAGGAGTATCCCGAGATACTCGGACTAACAGGCGGCGCCACGCCGCATTCGGGTGTCTTGACTTGCACTCCAAGTACCACGGATCCTCCGGGATCAGGATAAGATCGTCCAGGATGTGGATAAGGTCTTCGGGCCCACTTGCAGGTCGGCGAGGCTTCTGGTAGGTCGGACCCACTTGTCGGGGACGGCTGAGACCCTGGTCGGTGGGGACCCATGGGTACCCATATCTCTCAAGCCCCCGATCGATGTGTAGGCGTAGCGGCTGAGACGAGGTCATGTCGAAACTTGGTGAAGACATGGCACCGTCAAGGTCGTGTAGGGTGCACGGGGATCCAAAAAAGAAAAACCCCTCAGATGCGCGCACGAAGTCGAACATCGAGCTCCTGGAATATGAATCCAGAAGGTCAAAGTAGACCTGAGCATTCCACGGGCCGGGCCGAAAAAAACTCGAGTTTTTCGGGCCGAGATAATCCTGCCCATGACCGTCCCATGGGACATGTCAGGCCTCAGTTTTCGGGCCGGGCTCGGGCCTGGCTCGGGCTTGGGTGGGCCGCCCGCGCATTTTATAGTGTAAAGTAACTAAAAACAGCATTTCGGGCCGGGCTCGGGCCAAAAAAAATTTTCGCGGGCTTCAAGATCTCTGCCCACGCCCGTCCAGTAAGATCCGTGGGCGGGCCTAGCGCGGGCCGGGCCCGGGCCGGGTCGGGCCGGGCCAAAAATGCTCAGGTATAGGTCAAAGTGAAGGCAAGACAACGATCTTGAAGAACCCGCTGACCTGCCCTGAATCAGGTGACACAAAGTAACTCCCGCGACCTTCAGAAAGGCCGCAATGCCAACCGTAGGTAGCTCGAGCAGAGAAGTAAAGGAAGCAGGCTTCCAGTAGGTCGATGCGACATAGAAGGAAGAGGGTGTCGCATGATGCACTCGTGGAGTAGCCCCCAAGAAGTAAAGCGACTAGAATGGCCGGTTTGATGCTCCAAAGAAGAGGAAGAAAAAGAGAACCTACGGCCTTCTGTTTTATCAGCATGATGCTCTGACAAACTGAGCCAATAGACCAAAAAACCTGGAATCTTGAGGAAGACGCCAAACGCCAAAAGCTGTCATGACCTGAGTCACAAGTGTACTGTACGGTCACAGGTCTGCTCCCGCGCAAGGTACCAGCCGTTGTCCACTCGCAAGGGACAAAAGCACCAGGATGTTGTCAGGTAGGGGAAAGGTGCGCCGACACACCCCCACGGGCGAATAGTGACCTCGTGCTTCACGCGGGAACAATGACCTTGAGGATAAGGACGCCACGCAAGCTAGGTTGCAGATAAGATCAGAGGTCGAGTTGCTGCGGGTATAAATAGGTGCCCATGCCATTGGGCAAAGCACCCAAGCTGCTTGTAAGAGCCATGGCGATGCTGTGCAGTAATCTCTCCATTCCTTGGACTTGCATCCGCCCATCAGTGCATAAAGCTAGCGCCGTTCATGCTTGGAGATAGAAGAATGCTTGCGAAGCCTGAAGAACTCGATCAGCCGCTTCTCCCGCGCCCATCGAGGAATCCCGGTGAAGCAAGGGGCAATGCTAGCGTCGGCGGGCCTCACACGCGAAGGTCTGATGTGATGTTGGAGGCCACCATGCTCCACCAGGAGAGGCCAGAGGTGATGCTGGTCCCCACAGGAAACCTGTTGGTGCGTGAGAAGAGGAGGTTGTGTGGCAGCTGACTCTACAGCGGCGATAGAGGTCTTCAACCAGGTCCTGAAGCCAGAAGAAAACTTGCGATACGCCATATTAGTGTAGACTGTATCGCAAACATTTTGTAGGGTAGCACAGGGCCATTAATGTCTTTGTATCTTGTAATTGTCCAAGGGCCAAAGTCCTTGTAGCTTATGAAGCTTTATGTATGCATTTGTATGACAAATGGTATTTCCCAAGTAGATGTAGGGGCGCCCGGGCGGTAATGGTATGGCTACCAAGGTCCCAACAGGGCTATATTAGCACGCCGACCTTCAGGGGGCCTCAAGAAGCGACAAACAGCCCGTGTCAACCTGGATCAACACGGCTGCTGTGTCGTGGCACAACGCAGGACGTCAACCTTAGGATTTTAGGTCTAGGCGACCTAGAAGGTAGTAGGGCCTTAGCAACCTCAGGAAGGAGCTGTAGTCATGACCAGGAGGTCGTCAACGGGCAGTAGAGCCTTCAAACACGGAGCTGTTGGTGTAAACCCGCCATCGTAGGCCGAGGCAACCTAGGAGGCGGCAAGGCCTAGGAGCCGTTGGTGTAAACCCTCCGTTGTAGGCCGATGTGACCTAGGAGGCAACAGGGCCTAGGAGCCGTTGGTGTAAACCCGCCGTTGTAGGCTGAGGCGACCTAGGAGGCAACAGGGCGTCATCAACCTCGCGGAGGTGATGTGATAGACCCGAAGGTCGTCCATCGGTCAAGAGACCTTGAAACAGATATCATTTGTAGTATAGTAGTGGGCTTGATGTAGGGCATAACGGGTCCATGGACGCTAAGCCGTTGACCACGGAGCCAACGGGCATAAATCCCGCACGGCACGAGCCGTAACTGCATGTGACCGTTAGGCCGAAAGAGCCGTTGGAAAGAGATCCGTTGGGTCATCTAGAATCCCGTAGGAATAAGATCCCGCAGAATCAAAGAGACGTTGGGTGCGGCGGCCCGCAGCGCTACTGGGGCCCATTTATAAAAGGCCGAGTGAAGGGCCGAGGACCTCACTCACTTCTATTTCCGCCCCGATTTAGGGTTTCGCTCTCGCCGCAAGAGCATTCCGCGTGAGTCCACCAGTGCCGCCGCGCTTAGATCCGCCGCGTCGTGCACCGCCGCATGCGCGCGAAGTCCCTTGTAGTGCATAGGGCTAGATCCACCGGCATACAAGAAGAAGAGATGGCTCCCGATCTTGCGCTGCAGCCGGAGAGCATCTGGGAGCCCTCAACGGTGACAGAGGAGCAGCTCCAAGGCTTGGTGGCCCGCGGGCTGCTGAAGCCCAAGGAGGAGGTGGGCTGGAGGTCAGCGACCGGCGAGGCCTTCCCCACTAAGGGGACCGGCGAGACCATCACCTTCATCGCGCACATCGAGCACGGATTCGGGGTCCCCACAGGCGACTTCTTCCACGGGCTCCTCCACTACTACCGGATTGACCTGGTACACCTCGTCCCCAACGCCATTACCACCATTTCTTCCTTCATCCACCTCTGCGAGGTGTACTTGGGGGATACCACCACATTTCCACCTGTGCCGGTACTTCTTCAAGCTGAAGAAGATGGGGAAGTCCGAGGTCGTGGGGAGCGTCGGCTTCTTGCTCCGTCGCTACATGAAGCCGGTCTACATCGACATGGTGTTGCTGAAGAACACCATGGGTGGAGACAAGGCTGGTTCTACATCGACAACCCGAAGCTGGTGCTACCAGCAAGGTCGGGGTTCGCGCCGGTCCTGGTGTCGGAGTGGGTCAACCAACTGACGTCGTGGGAGAATGAAGCCATCAAGCCGCTGCTGGACAACCTGGGGAGGCTGAAGACAGAGGGGCTGACGGGGGGCGCGGTGGTGATCAGCTTCAGCCGGCGGCTCCTGCAGCCGATCCAAGATCGGGTGCACCCAGTGTATGAGTACTGGGGCCAGGTCGACCCCACCCGGGTGGTGTAGCGCAAGGTCTCCAAAGAGGAGATGGTGGCCCGGGTGAAGGACCTATTCGCCGGGCGGATTTGCAACCAGACATGCCCTAAGGCGCACAGCCTGAAGCGTCCCACCGAAGCCGTAAGTCACCTTCTTTCTGATCGACCATGGTCGTTGTTCATATTCTTTGGATATTCGATGATTGTGACGAAGGTCTTCTGATGCAGGGTCGTGAGGGTGTCTACTGGTGCCCGGCTCCGCTGCCCAATGAGGACGAGCGGAGCTTTAAGGTCAGGGCCGTGGAGGATGTCGATGCACCTCTGCAGCACCTCAACGACAACTACCTCTCCGACTCGACGGTGGAGGGTAGTGACGACGAAGATCCTGTCGCGGGGAAGGCGGCGGAGACTGTCGCGCCGTCGACGCGGCAGGTCGCCGGCAAGATGTCAGCATCCAAGGCCACCGTAGTGATCTCCGCCACATAGACGGCAGAGAAGAAGAAGAAGAGGAAGAGGAAGGACGCCACCACATCGATGAAGACGACGACGGCTAGTGCCGGAGATGAGACAGATGCCGGAGATGATGACGACGCAAGGTCGCCCAGCACATCGGCCGAGCAGGGAAAGGAGAAGCTCCCCAAGGTCGTGGAGGAGGTACTCCCGAAGCCAGGCGCCGGGGGGCCGAGTGACGCAGGGTCGCAGAAGAGGGTGAGGAAGGCTCCACCCAAGCCGATGAAGCCCGGTTTAAAGCTTGGTATCAAGTAAGTCAACAAACTTGACCCACTCGTGTTTAGTTTTGCACTTCTCGTATGCATCGTTGTTGACAGACTTTGTCTTTTTGGCAGGTCGACCTCTGCTACCTCGTAGAGCGGCAAGAATGCTGCAGGCCAGGATGCCTTTGGGCACAAAGGGACGAAGGCACCGGTGGAACAGTCACCCGTAGTGTCAGCGGGGGACGTCTCAAGCCAGACTCCTGGGGCTATGAAGACAACAACGTCGGCAGTGATGAATGTCGCATCCGGTGGTACTCAGCAGGTCGAACGGCCTCCGCAGGACCCGCCCGTGTCCGACCCGCCACCGACACGGGAGATGCAGATTGGAGAAGGGGGCGGACCTGGCAAAGAGAGCAAGGACGACAGGTGCCTCTATGCCGGGACCCTGTGGGAGGACGACATCATCGCTGACCGCCGCGACTTGGAGGAGTTCAAGGTGGCGCAGCAAATGATTGCATGGACGCTCTCGGTAAGTCTTTTCTTCCAGGGAAGCTGCTACTTCGGTCGTTCTGGTATTATGTGGAGTTGACCTTGTTTGTTGCAGTCTCTTGCTGAGCGACCGCAGGCCCGGGCCGACCTTGTGAGAGAAGGTGCCAAAGCGCACATGGAGGCTACTGCAACTCGGGAAGCCGCACTGCAAACCAAGATCAAGGCCGCGAAGGAGATCCAACGTGTCAAGGATGCCCTGGCCGAGCAGGTGGAGAAGGAGGTGGCTGCCCTTAAGAAGGAGCTAGCCGCCGCCCAAAAGAAGGCGGAAGACGCCGAGGAGGACCTCAAGGTCATTGTAGATGGTACGCCTGAACTTCACTCCCGACCTTGGTTTCCTGAGATTGCGGCATTTGCTGACCTTGATTTTGATGTTTCCAGATGCCAAGAAGAAGGAGGACGCCTTGAAGAAGCAACTCAAGGAGTCCAAGGACCAAGTGAAGAGCCTCAAAGAGAAGACCAAGGAGGTCAGTGAGTATTATTTCTCCCGAAAAGCTGCATATGAGCATGGTGTACGTCGGGACCTGGAGATAGATCTCTCCTGGGCCATACAGAGCCTCATTGACCAGCAAGCGGTGATTGCAGATCTTGAGAAGCAACTAGGTGACCTCAAGGAGGCCGCTGAGTACCTGATGGACATTTATGTCCCTCAGGAGAAGGAGGCAGAGCCCAAGGAGCTCGTTGCTCGTCTGGACAAAGCGGAGGTCCGGATGAAGGTGTTGTTGCTGGATACCAGCAAGCTCACCGTGGCCACAGCCTTGGCTACGGTGAAGTTCCACGAGCCGACCTTCGACCTACGGAAGGTTGCAGAGGAGGTCGACTTGTCGGAGCTGGTGAAGGCCGAAGACGTCCAGGTCGCCGCGGAGGAGATCATCAAGAATGTCGACCTGTGAAAATGTAGTTCAGAGATGTATCAAACTGTCCATGTAGATGGGGTTGTGGGCTCATTTTGACTATGTATATAAACTGAATGACCTGCTCCTTTCATTAAAGAGCGTAACCCCTTATTTGGCAAAAACACCCATTATGAGAACTCATGAGCAATGAAGTTGCAACGCGTCCCCTCCGCTGACCCAACTCAGTGGAGGAACGGCTTACCGACTGCACGGCTCAGTATGGAGGCTTAGGTGCAGCCAGCGCGTGGAGGGGGGCCTTGGACCCAAGGTCTCGTAACCACACGACTTAAGAATGCGCATAATAAGTATGAGAGCTGTGGTAAGGGAAAATGCTTTTAAGGAAAGGTAATACCCCTCAGGTCATAAGACCCTTAGATTGGCAAAGCCAAACCCCCGAGCGTGTCGGGCCCGGCTTTAAACCAAGCCCCCGAGCGTGTCGAAGGGGGAGGGATGAACATAAAGTAAAAAGAGACCCGGATGTAGGTCGACAGGAAGCCTGCTGAAAGGGAATCTTATCTTTATTGATTATAAATTACAGGAGAGTAGAGTACATAACTTTTTATTTTGGTACAAAGCTCCTAAGGGTAGAAGCGACGTAAGTACTCGATGTTCCAGGGGTTCGGGACGCCCTGGCCATCAGCCCACTGGAGGCGATAGGTCGCTGGTCCAATGATCTCCTTGATTATGAAGGGGCCTTCCCAAGGCGCTGCAAGCTTGTGCATGTCCTTGGCGTTCTGAATCCGCCGCAGGACCAGATCACTGATGTTGAAGGAACATTCCCGCACGTTGTGGTCGTGGTAGCGACGTAACTGCTGCTCGTGGCGGGTGTGGCACATGAGCGCAACCACATGATGTTCTTCAAGGCTGTCGAGGTCGACCTTGCGCATTTGCTCCGCTTCACCCTCTTCGTAATGCTGTATACGAGGAGCCCCGAAGGCAACGTCGGTGGGGAGGATGGCCTCTGACCTGTAGACCAAGAAGAATGGAGAGTATCCTGTGGCCGAGTTGACCTAAGTCTGAAGACCCCAGATGACATGAGGGAGTTCTGCTAGCCACCTGGTGGCGTAGGGCGACACGTCGTCGAAGATGCGGTCTTTGATGGCCTGTAGTACCATGCCGTTGGCACGTTCGACCTGGCCGTTGCACCGTGGGTGCACCACCGAAGAGAAGTAGGCGTTGATGAGGCTGTCTTGGCAGATGTCCTAGAAGTCAGCCCCTGTGAAGGCTGTGCCAAGGTCGGTGACGATCCTGTTGGGGACCCCGAAACGATGGGTGATCTCCTCGATGAACTTGGCCACCTCCTTCGATGTAACACTGGATACAGGCCTGACCTCGATCCACTTGGTGAACTTGTCCACCGCCACGATGATATGCTTGTAGCCGCCTGGAGCGGCCCTGAAAGGTCCCACTGAGTCGAGACCCCACACTGCGAAGGGTCGGGACGGGGGATAGTCCGCAGGGCCTGAACCGACATGTGTTGTTGCTTGGCGAAGAACTGGCACCCCTTGCATTGTCGGACAAGGTCCTGATCATCAGCCATAGCGGTGGGCCAGTAGAAGCCTGACCTGAAGGCCTTTCCCACCAGGTTGGCGGAAGCGGCATGACTGCCGCACTCACTGCCATGGATTTCCTCTAAGAGCCTGAAGCCCTCAGATTGTAGGATGCACTTCATTAGCACACCATTGGAGGCCGACCTCCGGTAGAGTTATGTGCCAATGACAACGTAGTTGGCGCTACGCCTCGTGACCTTCTCGCGTTCAGCCTTCTCCTCAGGAACCTGATGCTCGAGGATAAAGGCGAGGATGCCAAGACGCCAATCATCTTCAGCCTCAGCCATGAGGACGTCACGGCCACCTGGCGGGGTCGCGTCGTCAGCTGGCGACTCTAGATTGGAGAGGAGTTTGATAGTAGGCTTGCGTAGGTCTTGGACGAATACACCGGCCGAAACCAGCACGCGCTTGGAGCCTAGCTTGGAGAGGACGTCAGTCGCTACATTATTGTCGTGACAGACGTGATGAAACTCGATCCCCTCGAAGTGACCTTCGAGCTTGCGCACCTCGGCGTAGTAGGCGTCCATCGTGTCCTTCTTGATCTCGCAGGCCTTGTTGACTTGGTCGATGATGACCTTGGAGTCACCGTATGCTATGAGGCGCTTGATCCCTAGGGAGACAGTGACGCGTAGCTCATGGATGAGGGCTTTGTACTCGGCGCCATTATTGGACGCTTTGTAGTGGATCTGCAGGACGTACTTCAGGTGATCGCCCTAGGGAGAGATGAAGAGGACACCTGCTCCCGCTCCTTCGAGGTTTAGGGAACCATCGAAGTACATCTTCCAATGTTCTGGCTTCTCTAATGATGAAGGCTGCTGGCTCTCCATCCACTCAGAGACGAAGTCAGCAATGACCTGGGACTTGATGGCCTACCTTGGGCAGAACTCGAGGTTGAACTCGCCTAGCTCGATGGACCACTTGACGATGCGTCCAGTGGTGTCGCGGCTACGTAGGATCTCGCTGAGAGGAAAGGCCGAGACAACCTTGATCTTGTGCGCCTGGAAGTAGTGTCGGAGCTTGCGCAAGGTGACACAGAGGGTGTAGAGCATCTTCTGCGGCTGTGAGTATCTAGTCTTGCTATCTGACAAGACCTCGCTAACATAGTACACAGGTCGCTGGACCGGGTAAGACTTGCCTTCTTCAGGTCGCTCTGCCACTAGAACCGAACTGACCACCTGGGTGGTCAAGGAGATGTAGAGGAGCAACGTTTCCTTCGGTGCCGGGGGCACCATCACCGGAGGCGACGTAAGGAAGGTCTTGAGTTTTTCCAGGGCTTGGTCAGCTTCTTCTGTCCAGACGAACTTATCCGCCTTCTTCAGCAGCTTGAAGAAGGGCAGGCCTTTCTCCCCAAGCTTGCTGATAAATCGACCTAGGGCCGCCATCATGTCGGTGAGCTTCATGACGTCTTTCTTCCCAGTAGGTCGCTTCATCTTGCGGATGGCATCCACCTTAGTGGGATTTGCCTCGATGCCTCGACGGTTGACCATGAAGCCCAGGAGCTTGCCGGACGGGACATCGAAGAAGCACTTCTCTGGATTAAGTTTCCAACGATAGTGGCAGAGGTTGGTGAAGGTCTGGGCGAGGTCAGCTATGAGGTTGTCCTCCATAGTGGTCTTGACAACCACGTCGTCGACGTAGGCTTCCACGTTGTCACTGATCTAAGACTCTAGACACTTCTGGATGGCCTTCTGGTAGGTCGCGCCGGCGTTTTTGAGACCGAAAGTCATGGTCGTGTAGCAGTAGATGCCGTGTGGCGTTATGAATGTCATCTTGTCTTGGTCAGAGACCTTCAGGGCTATTTGGTGATACCCTGAGTAGCAGTCGAGGAAGCATAACAGGACGCTCCCGGTCGTGGAATCCAAGACTTGGTCGATGCGAGGAAGAGGGAAGGGGTCTTTAGGGTAGTGCCTGTTGAGATCGGTGTAGTCGATACACATTCTCCATTGACCGGTTTTCTTGGGTACAAGTACCGGGTTGGCAAGCCAAACCGGGTTTTTACATTCACGGATGAATCCGGCAGCTAGGAGCTTTATTATCTCTACCCTAATGACCTCATTGCGATCTTTCGCAAAGCAGCGCAACTTCTGCTTGACAGGCTTGGCCGTCTTGCTTACATCCAAGGAGTGCTCAGCCAGCTCCCTAGCATCCAGAGTAGTGTCGGTGCGCTGCTGCTCCGGGATGGTCAGGTCGCTCGGAGCGACCTTCTTGGCCTCAGTGACCAAGACTGCAGAGGCGTCGACGCAGGCAAGGTCACGGCGATGTCGAGGGCCTCGGAGTTGCACTTGAAGGAGACCATGAGGTCGCCGTAGACGGAGAGGACCCCGCTTGGTGCAGGCATCTTTAACACCAAGTAGGTGTAGTGCGGGATGGCTATGAATTTGGCCAACATCGGGCGACTTAAGATCGCATGGTAGGAGGACTTGAAGTCGACGACCTCGAAGTTGAGATACTTCGTGCGGAAGTTGTCCTCTGTGCCGAAGGTGATGGGGAGGGAGACCCGACCCAGGGGGTAGGCCGCTTTTCCAGGGACGATGCCGTAGAATGGCTCGTCGCACGCCGTGAGCTTGTTGAAGTCGAACTTCATCTTCTTCAGGTCTCGACAAAGATGATGTTGAGCCCACTCCCCCCGTCGATGAGGGTCTGGGAGAGCAAGGCCCCCTCCACCGTAGGCTCGACGACGAGTGGGTAGGACCTAGGGTCTGGGATGTGGACCCAGTGATCAGTCCTGGAGAACGTGATCGGTTGCTCAAACCAATGCAGAGGCACCGTTGGCTGGGTGTGGATGAGGTGGACCTCACGCATATCCTTGCGGTAGCACTTTCTGCTGACGTGGGATTTGAGACCTCCGACGATCATGTTGATCGTTCGGGTAGGTGGTTGGAATGGCTCGTTGGGGTTGCCTGTCGGAGGTGGAGGCGGAAGGTTGTGCTCGTCGCGGCGACCTTCGGGGTGTGGGTCGTCGCAGCGATTGTCGCGGCGATCATCACGGTGGTCGTCGCGGTGGTCTCGGTCGTCACGATCGTCACGCCGGTCCCGCCGGTCGTCGCGATGGTAGTTGTTGCAGCGGCGCAAAGAAGATCGGTCGCCGTCTTTCCTTGGTCGCTTGGGGTCCTCAGGGGTGCTGAAGGCCTTCTTCAACTGTGAGCACTCACAGAGGGTATGATTGGACCCCTCGTGGAACCCGCAGATGCTGTCGAGCACTGCGTCGAACTCAGCCTGGTTGAACGTCGAAGGTCGACGCCCCTCAGCCGCCAGCACCTCGGAAGGTCGCTTGCGCAATTTGGAACCAGAGTCCCCTGCCACGCCGGATGTGCCAGCATTGCGCCCAGCGTCGGCGTCGAACTGGTTTACCATCGCCTCGTCGGTGTAGATGAGCTTATTGACGACCTCCATGAGGTCCTTGACGGTGGTGGCGCCAGACTCGTGGATCTTCTCAAAGATCTTGCGATCCTGATGCCCTTCTTGTAGCTTTCGACGATCTGGTCGTCTCTGACGCCAATGCAGGTGTTGCAGTTCTCAAAGAACCGGTTGTTGTAATCACGGAGCCGCTCCTTAGGCTTCATGACGATCCTCCCAATGTTGAAGATGCTTCCAGGGCGATTGTAGGTCGCCTGGAAGTTGGAGGTGAAGACCTGGGACAGGTCGGCCCAGGAGTTGATGCTGCCGGCCGAGAGGTTGTTGAGCCAGAGCGACAGGGTGTCGCCCATCACCAGTGGGAGGTAGGCCGCCATGTGGTCGAAGTTGCTGCCATCCGCCTTGACGGCGACGTAGTAGGTCAACAGCCAGATGTTGGGGTCGGAGCGCCCGTCATACTTCTGGATGTTCGGCTTGAAGTTGTCGGGGTAGGACACCGATCTGAGTCGAGGAGCCAGCACGGGGAAGGCGGTGATGGCTATGTCGTCGATGTCACCTCCGGCTTGAGCGGCGCCCCTGGGGGTGGAGTGAACGCTGCCCGCAGGGATAATGACCTGGGAACGTGGTTGGCGATCCCGATTGGTGGGGGCGACCTCCGGGTTGCCGTACTGTTCTTCATACACAACGTGTCACCGGTTCTCCACGTCGAGGCGGTCACGCTGCTCGCACTCCATGATGCGATGGACGGCACCAGGGGGACCGTACTCGCGGTCGTACTCCGCGCGATGACGCAATTCCTGCTCCTCGCGCTCGTGGTGGTGTTCATCGATGACGACACGGGCGTCGCGGGCATGCCTGTTGTTGTCGAGGTTGACGCGGAGGTCACCACCATTGGCACCGTTAGCCTGACGGTTAGGCTGCTCGGGTTTGTGCTGATCGACCTCCTCCTGGATGGGTGGAAGGTTGGTGCGTCGAGGTCGCTGGGACCGGCTACGCGAGTGGTGCGTCGACGAAGATGTGGCAGCCTTGGAGGCCGCACTCTTTTCTTCCACCAGGGCCGTGGCGACCCGAAGGTAGGCGATGGCCGCCTCAACCTCAGGTGTCAGCTCAGCTTGCTAGAGACGTGCCATGGCAGCACCCAGGTTGGCCTGGGGGCTGTTGAATGTTGGGAGCCCCGCCTCCTCGAACTCGAGGTGAAGGTCTCGAGCGCAAGGGGGGACTGCACGACGCTATTCTTTTGCACGTCGCTGGGCATGCAGGGCGTTTCCTTGGATGCGCGCCGCCTCCTCGGAATCCGTCGCTCCATGACGTGGTGGCTTGTTTTCTGAAACGACGAGCACCTGACGGAAGACGATGTCCGAATCGTTGGGGGAGACACGGACCCAGACCTTCTGGAACTCACCACAATTCGGGGACTGGGGAGTTCGTGTAGCGTAGCGGGGTTGCCCTTGGTCGATCCTTTTCCGCAGGCAACATCCGCGGAGAGTATGCCTCGCACCCTTATGGTAGGTGCAAGGTACGTCGAGAGGGTCGCGCCGGGCGCGAGGGGCTGGCTTTAGGTCGCCAGAGGGCCGCCGCCCAGATTGGATCTGGGAAGGCTTAAGCATCTCGCCGAGACGGACACCGGCTGAAGATCATAGGCCGAAAGGGAAGGTGTCGTGGCACAGCGCCAGCTTCGCTGAGCGTTGAGCTTGCTCGCAGATCTGGAGGGTTTCCTCCATCATACTGGTGACGCGCTCCATCCCCTCAACAAGGTCGTAGGGTTTGGGCGGGTGGGTCTCTGACACCAGATCGGAAACGGGGGTGGCGACAGGCACCGCCGCGACCTGCTCCGCGGCCGCTGGAGAAGTTGCTGCCGTCGGAACAGGGAAGGTTGTTGTGAAGGAGTCGAAGCAGATCTCCACGGGGTTGGCGAGGATGGCCGCCATGCTTGCCGGGAAGACGACACCAGATCGGGCCACCATGCTGCACAGCGAGCTCCCGATCGCCCCTACCTGGTGCGCCAACTGTCAGGGATTGAGACCTGGACAGATCCGCAAGGGGGCTACCCAAGCGGTTTGCAGGTTAAGAGAAGGATCGAGAACTAAGAGCGTAGGTGGTAGTTCACGTGATGAACTTGGAACATAGCAAGTAGGCGAAGAACACAGGTACACAAGGGTTTAGACTGGTTCAGGCCTCCAGAGAGTAAAACCCTATGTCCAGTTTGGTAGTTGTGTTCCGAGTAGCGAGAATGGTTGAAGATGTCCCTCGAATGGAGTCCTAGGCCGCCTTATATGGGCGACAGGCTAGGGTTCCCATTCGAGGTCGGTAGACCTATATCTGGGCCGGTTACAAGATGGAAGGCTATCCTCCCGGATTACAAGGAGTATCCCAAGATACTCGGACTAACAGGCGGCGCCACGCCGCGTTCGGGTGTCTTGACTTGCACTCCAAGTACCGCGGATCCTTCGAGATCCGGATAAGGTCGCCCAGGATGTGGATAAGGTCTTCGGGCCCACTTGCAGGTCGGCAGGACTTCTGGTAGGTCGGACCCACTTGTCGGGGACGGCTAAGACCTTGATCAGTGGGGACCCATGAGTACCCATGTCTCTTAATGCTTCATCCAACGAATCGAAAGATCATCATATCCTTTTTCAACAACATGGGCTGGTTGGCTCCAGCTTCTCCGTCAATGACCACCTCACCCCACAGCGGCTTCATCCTCACATGCGTCCACACTCCTCTTCTAAAGCCACTACCGAGCCTCCATATCATAAGAATCGCCTTGGCCGGCATGACCAGCAGTGGCAAACACATAATTATAAAAATAAGTTTACACATTTTTAATTTTGTTTCTAAATATATATTATCCTATTACATAATTTCATATGTTCTACAAGTTATGTTTATTTAAATACATTTTAACTTTTTGACTAAAATATACACTTTACGAATCACCATATATTTCGAGAGATGTTACGACAACTCCCAAACTTTAGTGATAAAGAAATTGTTGGTTGGTTATTTTAGTGGATCACAATGAAGTCGCATTAGCCAAATGATAAAAATAACAAGTACTCTCATAATATTTTATTTAAACATGTTCACTTTCATTTTATGTAGTGGTATTATTTTTGTTAAAAAGTATTTTATCTAGAATAATCATTAAAAATAAAAAAAAATCTTTATATTATTTTATGTTATTTTGGAAGATGTATATATTTATTTTTTCAATGATATCCTAAAAGTATTATTCACAAAGTAAAAAAAATTAGAGGTAAAACAACATATTATGTCAAGATGATACTTTAGATAAATGAGACTAAAATTTACTACCTCCGTTCGTTTTAACTTGACTTTCAAACACAAAAAGCTAGATTATTTTGTGCTAACTTTCTTGACTGAAACGACATATATATAAGATCGGAGGGAGTATATCAGATTCAGACCACTGGTGCTCACTGCACGCCCCACCTTTGTTTCCATCCATTGGCACCGTCTCCGCCATGCACCACCTGTGCTTATTGTGGTGCCTCGTGCACATTGTCCCGTCGTGGCTGCCCTTGCTTGTTTAGAGCGCTCATTCCTACCTCGCCCATGATCATGCCTTATCGATGTTGTTTATTTCCGCAACATGCTACTAGTACTTACCATAGCACCCTTCATCTATTGACTTTAGCTAAGAAGAAGAAGAATTAAAAAAACTAACTTTTCAGAAACGTTGCTCTTTGCAAAATGAAAATTTTGTTATTATTATAGTATAATAAAAAAATAATGAGAGTGATACTTTCTACAAAATAGTGATGTTGATTATGTTATTTTCAAATGTTAGTCCGACGGCCCCATTGTGATACGCCCCAGCCCAACTATAATAGGTCGTCCACACCGCGCGGAGGAGGTCGAGACGGGGGAGGAAGGCGCCGCCGGAGGAGGCTGATGCTTCCCCACTCCGCCCGAGCCGGTCATCTCCCGCACCCATCACCACCACCACCGCCGATGCCTATTCATTGTTTTCCCACGATCCCGACTCCTCTCCCTCGGGCGGCGCCGCGTCGGCGGATCCGTGGAGGCCGCCATCGCCGGGGAGGCCTCACGCTCGAGCTCGATGCGGAGGTGAGGGAGGGAATAGGGCGGAGGGCGGGAGGCGGGGAAGGAGGATCCGCCGGCCAGCACAACGCCGGTAGGCTCGCACCAGATCCGGAGAGGGTGCGGTGGCGCCATCACTACGCTCCCGAGCCGGGGTCGGGCTGTCACAACCCTTGGCCGCCGCGATCGCCGGAGACGTGAGCGGATCAAGCGGATCGAGAGTTAGGGAAATTGCAGAGGACATGTTCCTCATGTGAGCTTGTTGTATTTTTCAGTTCGATAATAGTTAACGTTTACAAGTTCGCCTCCCGGCATTTAACCCGACACACACGCATTGCACTGGCCAACCGGGCCCACTGTCATACGCACATGCTCGCGGCTCATTCACTCTCGCTGGACACGTCGTTGGCGCAGTCTTGATTTCCCACCTCCTGTGTTGCTTCCGTGTACACGGTGCCGGGCGCTACACCTCCCCCCGCCGGAGTTGTTGCCTGTCCCCAGGCAACTGCTGATGGAAAACGGGTCTTGACAACGTTCCAATCTTCCCAGGTAGCCGAGGTCGCCGGTAGATGACGCCACTTGATGCGCACCTGAGGGATAGCAGCATGACCTTTCTTCACGAGTCTTCTCTCCAGAACTTGCTCAGGTTCCAGATCAACCGAGCTCAGGTCTTTAATGTGAGAAATGTCACTGAAAACTGGTGTGTAGTTAGCTGTGAATGGTTTCAGCTGGGATACATGAAACACTGGATGCACCTGACTTCCTTCCAGCAGTTTAAGTTTATAAGCAGCCGCTTCAATTCTCTGCAGTACTGGAAATGGGCCAAAGAACTTGAATGCGAGTTTGGGAAAAGGACGGCTCAGCACTGACTGTTGGGTATAGGGTTGCAACTTTAGCAGAACCATCTCCCCAACCTGAAAATGTCTGTCCGAGCGGTGGCGATCAGCAAGGAGCTTCATTCTATTCTGAGCTACTGCTAGATGATCCTTCAAATTTGCCAATTGAGCTTCCCTTTCATGAAGCACCCCCACAACTTCTGATTGTGTGCCATCAGGCACAAGCATTGTCACCCTAGAGTTTGCCTCATAGCCGTATAATGCCTTGAATGGAGAGCAGTCAATTGCTGAATGAAAAGAAGTATTATACCACAGTTCAGCGAATGATAACCATGACTTCCATTTCTTCGGGCTATCGTGTACAGCACAGCGGAGATACATCTCCAGACATTGATTCACCCTCTTAGACTACCCATCTGTCTGAGGATGATAAGAGGAGCTTCTCAACAGCTTTGTATCAAATAAGGAGAACAACTCTGTCCAAAAAGCACTGGTGAAAACTCTATCTCGATCAGAAACCATTGATTTGGGAATACCATGGAGTTTCACCACATTATCCAATACAACCCGGGCTACACTTTGGGCTATGAAAGGATGTTTAAGGGGTATAAAATGAGCATATTTGGTATATCTATCCACAATCACCAGTATAGCATTGAATCCTTCAGATGGTGGCAAACCTTCTATAAAATCCATTATGATGTCCTGCCAAGCTCCTTGAGGTATGGGTAAAGGCTGTAGCAGGCCAGCAGGGTGTATGTTCTCATGCTTAGCTTGTTGGCATATCTGACATTGCCTAATGTAATCCTCCACATCACTTTTGATGCCCTTCCAATGAAACAACTTCTTGATTCTTTGATATGTAGCTTTGGTTCCAGAATGGCCACCCACAACACTGGAGTGTAGGGCAGCTATGATCTTGGTTTGCAAGGCTGAGTTCTTAGCTATCCACACTTTACCTTGGTATTTAATTAATCCCTTCTCCAGTGTGTACCCATTCTCATCTGGACTAGAAATTGCCAGCCGAGATAGTAATTGTTGTGCTTGGGAATCAATAGTGTATGAATTCAGCACTCTTGCATCCATTTTGGTGTAACTTCAGAAACAGCTTGTATGGCCATCAGGTGACACACTCTAGATAGAGCATCAGCTGCTAAGTTGTCTTTCCCTTTTTTGTACACCACCTTAAACTGAAGTCCCATAAGTCTTGTCATGGCTCTTCTTTGCATCTCTGAGTGCAAATTTTTCTCAGTTAGGTATGCTAAACTTTTGTGATCAGTTCTGATGAGAAACTCTTGCCTTTGTAGATATGGTCTCCATTTCTCTACTGCCCTAATGAGGGCTAAGAACTCGTTTTCATAGATAGATAGCTTTTGATGGATGGGTCCCAAACCTTTACTCAAATATGCTATAGGTCTATCTTGTTGCATCAGAACAGCCCCTATGCTCACATCACAAGCATCTGTTTCCACAATGAACTGTTCATTGAAATCAGGGATTGCCAAGACTGGAGCTGTTGTCATAGCCTGTTTCAGATTATCAAAGGCTCTTTGTGCAACAGGAGACCACTCAAATTATTTCTTCTTCAGTAGATTGGTGAGTGGTTTTGCCATAATCCCATAGTGTTGTATAAACTTTCTATAGTACCCAGTTAAGCCCAGAAATCCTCTTAACTCAGTGACTGAATTGGGAATAGGCCATGTGAGCATAGCCTCAGTTTTTGTTGGGTCAGTTGCCACTCCTTGATCAGTGATGATATGGCCCAAGTAATCCAATTGTTTCTTAGCAAAGGAACATTTACTGAGTTTCATAAATAAGCTATGTTCTCTTAGTTTGTCTAGTGCCATGGTGATATGTTGGATGTGGGATGGCAAATCAGGACTATATATAAGAATATCATCCAGAAATACTAGGACAAACTTCCTGAGGAATGGCTCTAACACAGTGTTCATGATGCATTGGAAAGTAGCTAGTGCATTAGTGAGGCCAAATGGTATTACCTTGAACTGATAGTGCCCGTGGTGAGTCTTGAAAGCCGTCTTGTACTCATCTTCTTTCTACATATGGACTTGGTGGTAGCCAGAGCGCATATCCAACTTAGAGAAATATTGGGTGCCTACCAATTCATCCAATATCTCATCAATTATAGGCATAGGAAATCTATTCTTCGCTGTAATATCATTGAGCTTTTTGTAATCCACACAGAAGCGCCACCTACTATCCTTCTTTTGCACCAGCAAGACCGGGGAAGCAAATGGACTTGTACTAGGCACTATCATGCCTACTGCTAATAGTTGCTTCACTTGTTTTCTATTTCATCTTTGTGCAAAGATGAATACCTATATGGTTTAGAGTTCACAGGTATAGCATTGGGCACTAGTGGAATTGAATGATCCAGTAACCTTTCTGGTGGTAGTGTCTTGGGATCTTCAAACACATCCTTGTACTGATCTAGGACTGCCCTGAGCTCAGGTGGAGTCTCATCCTCCTCTGTATCAGACATAGTCTCCACAATGACAAAAGCACTAATATCATTACCAGAAGCCTATTTTGCCAACTGCTCAGATTTAATCTCTTGTAGCTCCACCATTGGTAGATTGACTCCCTGAATGAAAATATCTCTTCCTTTATCCACAAAGGCCACTGTCCTATTTTCCTAGCGACAAGTCATAGGACTATGGGGTTTAAGCCAGTCATAGCCAAGTATAGCATCATACACTCCCAGATCTAGGACCATCATATCAGTGTTCATAGTATATCCCTGAGACGTGAACGGATCAAGCGGATCGAGAGTTGAGGAAATCGTAGAGGACAGGTTCCTCACGCGAGCTCGTTGTATTTTTCAGTTCGATAATAATACTGTTTACAAGTTCGCCTCCCTGTATTTAACCCGACACACACATTACACTGGCCAACCGGGCCCACTGTCATACGCACACGCTCACAGCTCATTCACTCTCGCTGGACACGTCGTTGGCGCAGTCTTGACTTCCCGCCTCCTGTGTTGCTTCCGCGTACACGGTGCCGGGCGCTACGCGGGCCCCGCCAGCAGCAGCTCGCCCGGCGGGAGGAACGAGGGAGACCGCGGGAGGATGCCTCGGAACTTCGGAAGGCGGCGGGAGAAGGCCGCGGCGTCGACGGGACGAGGCGCGGCGGTTGATTTGAGGTGGCATCTCTGTGTTCGGTCCTGACATGTGGGGCATAGAGTTTTAAAGGTTAGGGTGTGTTTAGATCTCAAAAAATTTGCAAAAAACATTCCATCATCTATCACATCACCTTACATCACCTCTCACTATTCATCTGCATTTACACCAATTCTTTCCGATTAAGGTAATTCATCTGGATCTATACACAAACACACCCTTACATGGGACGCGGTGCGGATAGCCGATAGCCTCATCCCCGACCCACACGACGCACTGCGCCGCCGGCCCCTTGCCGGCTTGCCCATCCGCACGACGCCCACACGAGCTCTGCACTGCTGCCGCCCGCCGGAGAAGGTTCGCAGGAGGACGCTCCGCGGCTCCGTTTGCCCACGAAGCTGCTTTGCAGGCCATGCTTGCGGCGGCGGCCATCTCAGGTGAGATTCTCCCCCCTCAGTTTGTTCAGACTTCAGAGACGTTCGTCTCACTCGTGAGAGTTCTCGGTCTCCCGGTTTCCTCCCCGGCTCCCCGCGACCCACTTCTTCCTTTCGCACGACTTGTGTGTTCTCTCTCGGTCTCGATCTTCCTTTCCTAGCCGCCGCGAGCCCGCGACAGGGCGAGTTGCGCTGCCCGTTGTTCCTCGAGAGCAACGGGCACTTCGCCGGCGACGAACATCCTCTCCCTTCCCATCCTGCTGCGTGAAATCAATCACTCAAACCCCGAACGTATGGTATTTGTATTCGGATCTGATCATGATTTTACTTACTAATTTCGATCTTTTTTGTAACAGTTGTTGGGTATGTACACACATGTCCTATACCGGGTCCGTCCCTGATCACTAGGCGCTCCAAAGCCGGTGCCCCTCTGTTTGCCAGCCCCGCCGCGTGCCGCACGGGAGAGCGGCGTAGGGGGTGGGCCCAAATATGCCGGGACTCTTCGCTCCAGGGACCTCCCGGCGCCGACTCTCCTGCGCAGGACCAGGAGGATAAGAAGAAGACCGAGGCGGTGGCGGCTGCTGCTGCACGGATTGCGAGTGGCGGCGACGGCGGCGGCGGCGGTGGGAAGCTGAGCGACTGGACCACGTCGGTGCTCATCTTCGGCGTCTGGGCGGGGTTCATGTACTACATCTTCCAGCTCGCGCCCAACCAGACCCCGGTAAGGGATTCAATTCCTTCCTTGCTTCATGGTATGCTCTGTCGTGAAATGTGAATTCGAATACCCTTGCTACTACGGAGTACTTGTCAGTGATGTTAATATGCCTTAGTTTCACACATTTACAAGATTCTGTCCTCAGAAATTGATGCTCATTAGCATAGCTTAGTTTCACTTGCTATTTTTTTATCAGTATTACTTTCTCTTGACTATGCTATCTGGCAATACTCGGATGATGTTGTTTTGTCCTATCATTTCGTTGCTCTGCCAGTACAATTCCCTACATTATTGAATCTCCATTCCCCACCCTGTGTTTTGCTTGGATTATCAAGGAAACAAGCCTTGATTAATTTAATACTCCCTCCACCCTTTAATATATGATGTTGTTTAGCTAAAAAAATGAACTAACCAACGTCATATAATAATGAACGGAGGTAGTATGTCCCTAATCTGTACCTATCCATCAAAACACGACACACTAGGCAGCATTACATGAGTACATCTACAACACAAAAAAAGAAAGTATCAATTGATCAGTTATTGGGCTGTTTTCATCAGTTCTGCAGTATCTTAATCTTTTGCTATTTCATATATGATGTAATTGGCCAGGACCGCAACCAACTAAGACATTTGCAATCAACTGATTGTTTTATTAAATTTAAATTCGGATACATTCCAGATATTTCTCAATGCCCTGTTCTTCATCAAATGCCCATTGTTTCTTCATTCTTCAAAATACTGATTGTACTGTGATGCTTGTATTTTTTGGTGTCCCAAAAAAATATGATATGGCTAGATTAATGGAACTGGATACATGAATTAGCAGGAGATTCACCCTAACTCGCCCTCCCTAGGAGGCTCTGAGTTTCTTGGTTTATCTCTGCTTAACCCCCTCAATCTAATCCCGGTCGGTTTATATTACACCGCCGGTTAACAGACTCCCTAAACTTAAGCAACTAAATCTCCTATTTATTCTATCTGTTCCTCAGCCTGCGGCTGGGACTTCTTCTTCCTCCGCCTAAACTGATTACCAAAGAATGTGTCCATAACACTTCCACCCCCCTGGCAAAAAAGCTCGTCCTCGAGCTTAAAAAGCGGGTAATTCTCCTTGAATGTTGCAAGAGGTTCCCAGGAAGCTTCAGCTGCACTGCGTCCATTCCATTTGACCAACAGCTCCCAGGAATCCCTTGTTGGCTGAGCACGCAGCACCTTCTCAGGAGTAGGGAGCACTCTGCCACGAGAGACAACAGGCAATGCCACCAAGTCCTGTGGTGGATCACCCTCGTGGTTTTTTAAGAATGCGACATGGAACACATCGTGAATGCGTGCCTTGGCTGGGAGCTTCAGTCGATATGCCACAGGCCCAATCTTCTCCAACACCTGAAAAGGGCCATGGTAACGTGGTGCCAGTTTGCCTGCTGCCTTGTCGGTGATGCCAACCGCAGAGCGATGGTTGAGACGCAGCCAGACCCAATCCCCCACGGCAAACTCCACATGCCGGTGGTTCTTGTCGTGTGTCGCCTTCATGTAATCCTGAGCTTGGAGAAGGCGTTCACGAATCTCCTGGAGGAACTCATCCCTGTTCTGGAGCTGTTTATCCAAGGCCACCACTCGTGCAGCACCTGGCTTATAAGACAGAAGAGTCGGCGGGTCACGGCCAAACACCACCTTGAATGGAGTGGTCTGCAGGGCGGACTGAAAAGATGTGTTGTAGCAATATTCAGCCCAAGGTAGCCACCGAAGCCAGCTGCGGGGACAATCACCTGCCAGGCAGCGGAGATAGACGCCCAGCACCCTGTTGGTGACCTCGGACTGTCCATCTGTTTGTGGCCGGAATGCTGAACTGAGTCGGAGCTTGACACCAGCCAGGGAAAACAACTCTGTCCATAATGTACTGGTAAAGACTGGGTCACGATCACTCACAATGGAGGACGGCAGGCCATGGAGCTTAACAATATTGTCGAAGAAAGCCTGAGCTACGGACATGGCGGTATATGGATGACTCAAAGCGATGAAGTGGGCAAACTTGAAAAAGCGATCAACCACCGTCAGAACAACTGATTTACCTCCCACTTTGGGAAAACCCTCCACAAAGTCCATGGCAATGTCGCTCCAAACGGACGAAGGCACGTCGAGCGGCTGCAGCAGGCTACCCGGGTGAAGGTGCTCCGTCTTGTTCCTCTGGCAGACTGCACATCCCTTGATGAATTCCCGCACTAGTCGAGAGGCGTGCGGGTTGTAGAAGGACGAGCGCAGGCGGTGCAGCGTCTTCTGGGAGCCCTCGTGGCCCGTGCTATGCGCCGTTGCTAGAATCTGTGGCCATAGGGCTGACGTCTCCGGCACAAAGACACGGCCGCGGTGCATGACGAAGCCGTCGACAAGGGGCCACGTAGCGCCTGCCGTGCCCGCGGCGATCTCCTGCCGCTTGATCAGAATCTCCGCCAAGGAATCAGACTCTCGCCGGAAACTGTCGAAGATGTCGAACTCAGGCCTGGAGATGGCGTTGGCGTGCGCGGCAGCCTCCTGCTCGTCGCGTCGGGACAGTGCGTCCGCTGCCCCGTTCTGCTTCCCGGACTTGTACTCAACCTGAAAACTGTAGCCAAATAGTTTGCTTACTCAAGTATGTTGGGGTATGGTGGACAGGCGTTGGTCAAGTAGGTGCTTCAGGCTGCAGTGATCGGTGCGGATGATGAACTCCCTTGCCCAGAGATAAGGCCGCCAATGTCGAACGGCGTGCACCAGGCCAATGAGCTCTCGCTCATATGCAGCCAACTTGGCATGCTGGGGGGCCACAGGTTTGCTGAAGAAGGCAATGGGACCCTGCCCCTGATGCAGAACAGCGCCGAAACCTGTCCCGGACGCGTCACAGTCCACCATGAAGGGCTTGTCGAAGTTGGGCAGCTGCAGCACCGGGCCTGTTGTCAGTGCTTGCTTGAGGGTGTTGAATGCCTCGGTGGCCGCCGGTGCCCACAGGAAGGCCTCCTTCTTGAGCAATGCTGTCAGGGGCGAGGCGATGAGTCCGTAGTTATGGATGAACTTCCTGTAATAGCCTGTGAGGCCCAGGAATCCACGCAGAGCTTTCACGGAGCGGGGCAATGGCCAATCTTGCACTACCTTGATCTTGTCTTCATCCATGGTGACGGTGTCATTGGCAATGATGTGCCCCAAGTACTGAACACGTTGCTCGCCAAAGACGCACTTCGACCGCTTGAGGACGAGGCTGTGTTCCTGCAGAACAGAGAAGACTGCACGTACATGCTGCACATGTTCTGCCCAGGAACGGCTGTAGATAAGAATGTCGTCGAAGAATACCAATACGCAGCGACGGAGGAAGGGGCACAACACGTCGTTCATTAGCGCCTGGAACGTGGACGGCGTGTTCGTCAGGCCAAAGGGCATCACCAGGAATTCAAAGTGACCATGGTGAGTGCGGAACGCTGTCTTGGAGATGTCGTCCGGGTGCATCCGGACCTGGTGGTACCCGCTGCGGAGGTCTAGCTTGGAGAAGAAGATGGCTCCCTTCAGCTCGTCCAGGAGTTCCTCGACCACAGGGATCGGAAACTTGTCGCGCACCATCTGGAGGTTGAGAGCGCGGTAATCGACGCAGAAGCGCCACGTGCCGTCGCGCTTCCGAACCAGCAGCACCGGCGATGAGCGCTGAGGTGCTGGCACGGATGATGCCAAGTTCCAGCATGGATGTGCACTGAAGCTCAATCTCGTCCTCCTTGAGAAGTTGTGGGTAGCGGTAGGGCCGGACTGCCACCGGTGGCGTTCCTGGCAGCAGATGTATGCGGTGAACAAAGCTGCGTTGCGGTGGAAGGCCCTTGGGCTCGGTGAAGAGTGCGGCGAATTCCTCCAACAGCAGCGCCATGAGGTTCTCCATGTCGTGGAGGGTGAGGCGCGGCACTGGCTTGGAGGAGACGCCCTTCCACTTGACCCGGTGGTCATGGCGCCAGAACGCCATGGTCTGGCGCTCGAAATCCCACAGGATTGGCCCGAGGGTGCGCAACCACTCGCACCCCAGGACGAGGCCGTAGCCGCCCAGTGGAATCACGTATAAGTCGATGGCGAATTCCTCCTGGTCGATGGTGACAGTGATGTTCTTGCAGACGCCGGAGGAGGGAATGCGGTCGCCGTTGGCGACACCCACGGTGAGGCCGGGCCGCGCTTCTAGGACGAGGCCGAGGTGGGCTGCAGCCGCCGTGTCGATGAAGGTATGAGTGGATCCCGAATCGACGAGGGCGTCGAAGGCGGCGCCACGAACCACCGTGGATAGCTGCAGCGTGGCACTGGTGCGAACGCCCGTGAGGGCGCACATCGAGATCTTCATGTCTTCCTCAGATGCGCTGCTGTCGAAGCCGTCACCGTCCCCCAGTTCAAGGAGATAAATCCCCTTCATGGTACATTGCTTGGCGTGCTCCCGGGAGAACTTCTCCAGGCAGTTGAAACAGAGGCCGTCCATGCGCCGCTGCGCCATCTCTTCCGGCGTGAGGCGAGTAAAGCGGGCGCCGGGCGGCGGCTTGACGGGCGCGCCGGGCGTTGTCGAGGAAGAGCCCGTCGCGGTCGGAGTGACAGGGGACCGGGCCGGCGGAGCGTTAGGCAGGGCGGCTCGGGACGGTGTGCGCTGGCCGCGGGACGCGGTGTGAGCAGTGTCTTCTGTCAACTGCAGGCGACGCTCGAATGCTCTGGCAAGTGACATGGCGTCATCCAGGGTCGTCGGCTTCTGGAGGTCGACGTCGATTCCCATCTGGGGTGGCAGGCCGGCGGAGAAGATGGCAATCTGCTGCTGCTCATTGACGTCCTCGCAGCGCGCGAGCAGCGTCAGGAATCTCTCCTGATACTCGTCGACGGAGCCCAAGCAGCGGAGATGCATGAGCTCGCCAAGCGGGTTGGTCCGCGTCGGCGGCCCGAATCGCTTATTGATGCCGGCGATGAACTCTGCCCAGGATGGCTCGCCGTGGTTTTTCTCCAAGCGGTAGTACCATTGTCCCGCGGCACCCTCGAGGTAGAAGGCCGCCGTCCAGACTTGCTGTGACGTCGGCGTTCCCTGGGAGCGGAAGAACTGCTCGCATTTGTGCAGCCAGCCCAGGGGATCGTCGGTGCCATCATACTTAGGAAAACGGAGCTTGTGGACCGGCGGCGGAGCGCCGTCCTTGCCACCAGACGACGACGAGGAGCTGTCAAAGGCGCCCTTCTTCTCTAAGATTTGCGCCTGGACATTATCAATTTTGGTGTTGAGGCGGCTCTGCTCCTGGCGGATGGATCCCATGGTCGAGATCGTGCTTCTTGATGTGGTCGTTGAGCCTGTCCAGGATCCGCTCGACGGCGGAGTCGAGGGCTTCCGCGTTGGTCTTCATGGCGGCATCGAGTGCTGCCTGGTCGATGGCGTGGTCACCCATGGCGGTGGGTGGCGATTGGTTTCGTGGCGTCGACGGGGGAGAAGGATGTGGCAGCGGTGGGTAAGGGCAGGGGCGCGCAGGCAGGGGCGTGGGAGCCGGCGGAAAACAGGGGAGTAGCGGCGCAGGGAAAAAACAGGGGAGGCGGCAGCGAGGAGATGGGTTTTGCGATGGTGTTGGTGGGAGGTCGCAGGAAAGCTGATCTCCTGATACCAGAGATGATATGGCTAGATTAATGGAACTGGATACATGAATTAGCAGGAGATTCACTCCAACCCGCCCTCCCTAGGAGGCTCTGAGTTTCTTGGTTTATCTCTGCTTAACCCCCTCAATCTAATCCCGGTCGGTTTATATTACACCGCCGGTTAACAGACTCCCTAAACTTAAGCAACTAAATCTCCTATTTATTCTATCTGTTCCTCAGCCTGCGGCTGGGACTTCTTCTTCCTCCGCCTAAACTGATTACCAAAGAATGTGTCCATAACAAAATAGTGCTAAATTGTGACTCCACTCTGGCTGCAGTACAGGGACACATACTTCTTGCAGAAACTTTTAAATCTGAAAGGTGATGACGGCTTCCGAATGAATGATGTTCTTGTTGCTCTGTGGTATATTATGGGCATCTGGCCACTAGTCTACAGTATGTTGCTCTTTCCTACTGGTAGAAGGTAAGAACAATATTGTGTTTAATCTATACTGTAACATTGTTTAAGTGTGTTTTGACATGTGGATTCAGCCCATGTATGTATGCATGACCTGCAGTAAAATAGTGATGAAGTCTGTGGTATACTTTCTTGCCATTTTTTAATCTTATTGGGTTGCTCTTAAAGCATACAACAATTACCAAGTTGTAAAACAAAATATTATTAACAGCGACAACACAGACATGGTCCTTTGTGTCTTATATAAATGATCAACAGCAACACTACTGCCTTCCCAAGCCAGCTGGAGTAGGCTGTCCAACCAAAGATGATTCAACCATAATATGATTTATTAGTTAATTTCTTTTGCATGCCGTCACAATAACACATTGTACTGTAAGATCCTTCAAAATGCTCGGTATGCTTGTATAGTGATTGTTAAATGCTGCATGACTTGTTAAATCTTTATTTTGTGGAATTAAGCCAACTACAAACAAATTTATTGTTCAGCATGCTGTTGAACTAGTATACAGTGTGCTGCTTTTTCCTACTGGGAGATGATTTACGAATCTGTGAATTTCTAATCTATGAAATTCCCCTTTAGTTGACTACTAAAGTTGTTCACACATCACATTTCGTTTATAGTCTAGCGTTTTTCGCGTGTCTGGATCATGTATTCACTATTCAGTTCAGTTCTTACACAACAATTCATGATATTTTCTTTAACAAATCTGTTCCTGATTATCTTTTAAAAAATTAGAAGATGATGTTTTTATTCTTCTCATGGGGCACACTTATTTTAGCCAGATGGTAGTGCACGTGGAATAGTATTTGAGATAATTAGTTTTAGTCCCACTCCCCTTGTTAAACCAATGATTTATTGTTTATCCACGTTGCATAGGGCACAAACCACCCTTTTTCCAAATGTCTTATAAAAAAACAACAGCAAGACTCATGTTCATGTGCATATGTTGTTATGGCCATGGTTTGGCCGGGATAGGCTGAGGAGGGTCGAGGTCTATTTGCCTCGGCTGCTCATCGCTTGTTGGGAGTTGGGGGAGAGATTGGATTAATTCTTCTTCATTGATTGATTATCTGAATACACTACCTCCCTTTATATAGAGAGGATGGCTTGACCCTTGAGTAAATATCCAAACTAACTCTAATCTTATCTCTAATTCATCTTATCCAACTAACCCTATCCCCTGTACTGTTCGCATGCTACAGTATGGTGGGCCCAGGCCTAGCTGGTCCCACTCCCATTACACTACTCCCCCCTTTGGAGCAGCTTGTCCTCGAGCTGCAGCAGACCCTGTGCAGAACGATGACGATTTGACACACTATTAGCCTTGTACATCTCGGCTAAAAAAATGCAAAATAAATAAAGACTCCTTATTTGTGGCGTAGCTCGAGTTGCTGGTGACCTGAGCGCCTCCTGGATCCCTGTGACAACCCGCCCAAGAAAATACCGTACTATCGCCTAAACCCATCCACTTGGGCCATTAAGCGACAGTAAAGTACCATCCCGTCGTTGATTGCCGGGTCAAAGCTCGGTAAATCACTTGGAAATCACACCGAGGATCGAACATATGCATTAAAACTCACACGAAGGCGAGTCCAGAGTACAATACACAAATTAAATCCCATTTCACCCCGAAGGGTTTAATTATTACAAACCATTGTTCATGACATGATAAGTAAAGGTTCAGAGTTCGAAAACAGCGGAATAATACTAGCGACACGATAAACATCACAGGAAGCCGTCCGTGATGCCATCACTCATCGTCATCCACCCATTCCAGCTCCTAGCCGGGTGGAACCTCTCCAGGCCAAACAACACCTGCAACAACATTTATATAGCAAGCCTGAGTATACTAATACTCAGCAAGACTTAACCGTCGGGTGATAACTACATCACCAAACTCTAGACATGATAGGCTTTTTGGCCGGTGGTTTCTTTTGCTGAAAAGCAACAAAGAGTATGTCCTTACTTTCAATATTTTAGTACAATTTCTAGTTAATTACCATTTCTAAGTGAGCCAACTAAATCAATCAAGAATTGTACAATACAATTAATTCACGCAGTAATATTCACAACGTTCCATCATTAAGGGATAACATGGCTAGTTGATTAAGCAGTCTCAGATAACGGTGCGAGGCCGACAATCGATTGATTTATAACCTTGCAAGGTAAACCTAAACACACGGAAGAATGCATACCCCAAGAAAATCCAAACAAAACGAAACGGGGCATACACCAACTAGACGGTTCCCATCTTTCTCCGGGTCGGGATCAGACCTACAATCCTCGGTACAAGGCTTACTGGAACGTCACGCCGGACCGCCCAGACTCGCACAGGTACCCCACTGTTGCAGGCAGGGGGACACATCAGGTGTCCTAGGGGTAGTAGGGAAAAGTTCCCTTGCCGTGTCCATCAGGTACTAGGTTTACCGGTCCCATTCCCGGCAAGTGCTTAGTACGTTCAAAAGCTTAGCCCACGAAAGCCACTGGACCGGAGCTCAAATCCCATGCTCTTACCACATGAGCAATCCATTTATAAAGATCTTATGATTCCAACATAAGAACCTATTCTCGCGAGTGACGAACATCACTCGACTTGTACCGGTCCTATAGCATAGCAGCTATCGACCTAGCATACTAGTAAAAGAGCATATGTACCTAGAGATCATGCATCTAGGGTTTCATTCAACTCCTGAAACGTAAATGCACAAACATAGCAAAGGTAATCGCATAATTTTAAAAAGAAGGGTTAATGATCCGGGGCTTGCCTTCGTCGGCAAGGTTGGCCTTGGACCCTTCTGGACTTTGGTCCAGGTCTTGCTCTACAGCGATGTTGTGCACGTCTCCGTCAGCTCCTCCGTCTCCTCCTTTCGGCACAAGCGTACAGCTACCGTCAGAAAGATCTACACGAGGATGCAAATGCAAGATTTAATTGACGGTTTTGATTTAATTAATTACAAACAACATATGACAACCATGGGGTGCATGGTTGACCACATTCACCTAGATAAGAATACATTTAGCATACTCTTCCAATAAAGGAATAATATGTGGTTCTTTATTAATTATTCTTTTTGATAGTGACTGTGTACATATTTATGCAACTTAATTAATTTAAATTCACAAACAGCAAAGGGTTGGTCTTAAGCTTTTTAGAATGATTTACATCACACACATAGGGTCATTAGGTGTGGTGTTGGTGATTTTCCCAATTTAATTTAATATTAAACTTTAAATTGCTTCCATTGCTTTTATTCATAAATAAATTCATAAAATTCAGTGGGGGTGTTTCTGAAGCACTACAACCCTAGATAAGGCCACTGAACAAGATTTCACATTTTCATGAGCTATAAATTACTTATACCAAAAATGGCAAAATTTAACTACCAAAACAAGATAAATGCATATAAAAATAAATACACAACAAAAAGATCCCAACTTTCTCTCACTGATTCTCTGACTCAAATCAAGGCTAGGACATCAACAAACACATCAAGAGCTACTCTAGATCTTGAGCTATGCATTTACATTTAAAACTAAGCATAAATCAAGAATAAATATTTCTGGTAGATATAAAATTGTGATTCATTCACAAGATGTGTATTTAGGCATAACAAGATCATAACCAGAATTTTAGCACAAAAATCTATTTATTTTTAGCTACAAAAATCATTTGGACAGATTCATCATAAATACAAAATAAATTATATTAAAAGATATACACAGTAACTTTCTGCAATTTTTGGTACAGAGCCTAGAAATGACGTTACTCACAACATAACCAAAATTCAGCTTGAGATCCCTTGTAGATTGTGAACTACAGCAGATCTAGGTTTAACTGATTTCTATTTTTCATGCAAAAACTACCACTCAAAAGTGGGGTCATTCTTTGTGAAAGTTGTAGGGTTATTCACCAGGAAACCAGCAAAATTGAGTTTGCATTTTTCTGATTTTTCTACAATTTTCTATGATTTTTCTAAGATTCAGCAAAGCAATTAAGAAACTACTTTACATCTAGGTCCTCGGGTTCACAAAAGTATTCGCAGATCTGCCCCTGGTTTATAGAAAAGACCCTAGAAAGAACTGGGTGCTTGCAATGTGGCCCATGGCCATGGAGGGCGGCGCGGCCGGCGAAAATTCCGGTGATCCGGCGCCGGAGTCGGCCGGGGAAGGGGCATAGAGGGGTCTAGGGCTCACCTACGACCGATTTGTGGCCGGAGGCGGGGCGGGGACGGCTCCGGCGAGCTCGCTCGGCGGCGCAAGGCGGCGGCGGCCGCTGCGGACCGGCCTCCGGCGAGCTGGCGACGCGTCCAGGTCAAAGTGCGCCGGCTTGAGCTCCAATGGGTCTTAGGGAAGGGGCCAGAGGCGTCACTCGGCTACGTGAGTGAGCAGGAGGGGGAGTTCGGCGGCGGCAGCGTTCATGGCGGCCACGGCAGGCGTGCGCGCGCGTGAGGCTGCGGCTCAATTTTAAAGGGGTGGAGGAGCCTGCCTTCGAGACTAAGGCAGCGTTGGCTGGGGGTAGTAGCAGCAAGGACGGCGGCAACGTGGGGGGTCCAGCCAAGGGCGCTAGAGTAGGGGTCGGCGCGGCTGTCCGGCGCGTGCGCGCGGCGCGTGGCGCCTCGGCGTGCGACGACCGGCGAGGGGGTCCGGACCAGGGCGGCCGCGCTGACTCCGCCTGCCACGCGGCTGCCTCGACGCCTTGGCGTCCGGGCCCCGGCGACCACAGTGCGGGAAACACGGGCGCCGTCGGCGCGGCGTCGCGCGCGACCGCACTCTCGGCGCGCTGGGCATCAGTTCCATCTGGTCAACGCCGTTTTGACTGAGAAAAACTACAGATTTTTGAACTGTGCGACAAAAACGCTAGATACGAAAGTTGTAGCTGAGATACTCCTCTACAAGATTTGCAAAGGCCGACATATGGTTTGGTGAATGGTTTGGCTTGGAACGCGTGACGAAGTTTAGGATTTTCATGGTTCAAAACACTATTCAAACGGCCTTTGACTGAGTTTTTGAGCTCTAAAACTTCAAAATTTGAAATGCTGCCAATTAGGGAAGTTGTGTCCCTCGAAAAGATGTACAACTTTTGTATTGGCCGATTTTGAAGTGTTTAAGCGGAATTTGGAGAACGCGTCAAAAGTTCCAGAAACAGGCATGGAACACCTGAGGTGTTACAATCCCAGGGAAACAAGAACTCAACTATTGGTTGCAAATGGGCTGAAAACTGACGAATGTAGCAGCCCACAACTCCACCAGGCCTGCTCATCAACGCCAGGGCATCCCACCAAAGGAAAACTCCCTTCCGCTGAACAGAGGAGCTGCCCGTCGCAGCCGACGCCGTCCTTGGCGCCATACCTTGCGCCGTACCTTGCGCCGCCCGCAAAGGAAGATAGGAGAGGCCCTGCAAACGAGGAAAGAGCAAAATCGATGTCTCTGCCGGCCGCTTCGCTTCCCATTGGAGGCCTTGATCCGGACTCCCCGACGAGGAGTCGACGAGTCCGCTGCAGCAGACTTGTGACTCGCGCAGCACCCGTGCCGTCAATCTTGCGAGGAATCCACGTGCTGCCGCTTGGAGTTGCACTGCCGCCTGCTCCTCCGATGGCATCTGCATGACAGGCCCGCTCGAATGAATCGGTGGCTGAACCAGCGATGGATGAAGCCGGCACCACAACCTATGCGCCAGCGATCCGAGATCTGGATCGGACCAGTCCTCGATTGGCTTTGGTGCGGATGGATCTGCCCGCGTTGCCGTCTTTGTCGTGGCTTGGATTGGCTGGAGGAGCCTGACCTTCAATTCTGCTTGTAAAGAAGACAGCGACATAGATTGATAGGCAACAGAAGCCATGGGAAAGGATCGCTGACTCATGATGCCAGATGTTATGACCATGGTTTGGCCAGGATAGGCAGAGGAGGGTCGAGGTCTATTTGCCTCGGCTGCTCATCGCTTGTTGGGAGTTGGGGGAGAGATTGGATTAATTCTTCTTCATTGATTGATTATCTGAATACACTTCCTCCCTTGATATAGAGAGGATGGCTTGACCCTTAAGTAAATATCCAAACTAACTCTAATCTTATCTCTAATTCATCTTATCCAACTAACCCTATCCCCTGTACTGTTCACGCGCTACAGTATGGTGGGCCCAGACCTAGCTGGTCCCACATGCATATGTACGCAGGCACATGAATGTACCTGTTACATTCCAGTCTTTCAGAAAATTACATTGACATGTTTTTGGATCTTCGTAAAAGGAAAAAAAAATAGTTTCACATCCATTTGATAGTAGAGGCCTTTATGTTAGATTTTTGCTATCTTCGTACCAATTTGCATATGGATGTAAATGTAGTAAGTGTATCCTCAATTCTCACTAGCATGTATAGGAGAGTCCATATCTTTGCAAAAGAGAAGTGAGATTGCCTTGAATATTTAATTCACTACAAATGAATGGCCATAACTTAAAAACTGGACATACTTATGTTCAAAATTTGGAGAAACTAATCATTTCATTTATTGTTCTCATTGCTGATCATATGATTTTATTTCTTCGACGCTATTTTTTTTTGGGTATACACATCAAAACAAAAAATATTGTTGTAGCATCAATTTTTTCTATGGTACTATATTCTCTATTACTGTTCTAACAGTAAAATTGTATTGCAGTTCCAAAAGCAAGATCCCTGTATGGCCATTCCTGGTTCTTTCATGCATTGGAGGAGCATATGCTTTGATTCCTTACTTTGTTCTATGGAAGCCTCCACCTCCTCCTATTGATGAAGATGAAATTGAACAATGGCCATTGAAATTTCTCGAGTCAAAGTTAACTGCAGGAGTACGTTTTAGTTTTACTACATTGGGTTTCAACTTTATTTGGTCATTATTGACTATATTTCTTTCATATCATGCTGCAGATGGTATTTGCCCTGGGCATTGGACTGATTATATATGCAGGCAAAGCTGGTGGTGATGATTGGAAGGAATTCATTCGATACTTTAGGGAGAGCAAGTTTGTAAGTTCTGCAGCATAATTCAGTCCTGAGTAGAAGAGTACTAAAAATAAAATTATGACATTTACTGAATTGTTGCACTATTGAGTATTGACTTTTATGTATTTGCTCATATCCTAGATATTCCTCAATTACAGTTAGATGTTTCTTTGACACCTCCAAACAATCGTGGTATTCTGTGGCGAACACAAAGATAAACATGTCCAAAGTTTTAGAAGTTAAAATATTCATTGATCCAGTTTCCTATCTTCTATGATTCGAAATTTGAGTTATGTATCTGTTGACCATGCCATAATTTGATTCTATGTCACTGCTATGCATTTTATCAAAATGGATTTAATCACTACAAGGGTGGAATTAACTTTCCATTTCTTTTATGTCATGTATCAGATTCATGCCACCTGCCTTGATTTCAGTTTGCTCTCAGCATTCTCTCCATTCTGGGTTTACAATGACATGACAGCGAGACGATGGTAAGCACAAAAGCACTCGTGCTTAATGTTGTGTAGAGAAGGGTTGCATTTTTTTAAGCGAAGATTGTGTAGAGAAGTTGCATGATAGACTTTGCAGTGACTGAATTAATTGTAGCAGTAAAAACATAGATCACATGAGACTAAATTAACATTTAGCTTTATCCTTTGTTTGACAGGAAAAATGGTTCATGGCTTCTGCCGCTTGCGCTGATACCTTTTGCGGGGCCCTCACTGTATCTTCTGTTACGTCCATCACTTTCATCACTGCTGGCAGCATCTGCTTCATCATCTGATGAAATTGAGAAATAACTGGTGTCTAACTTAGAACCAGTGAAGATTTTGGTTGTGAGGCGATGACGTGTAAAAACATTCTTCTGGCAAATGGATTTGCCAGCCCAAATGCTGTCACTTGGTGATTCGGAGAAAATTCACAATTTTGCATATCACTGCGGCAGTGCTCAAACTGGAAAGCAGGTCTGGACACTGAAGTCATGTTCAACACTATCCGCACCTGGGCGCCTGACAAATTATCAAGGTTATACTCATGGAATGATCAGCGATGTTTCAATCCATGATGATTAATGAACAACAATGTATGGTAGTATGCAGCAAAGTTCACTCTAAAATTTCTCTTTAGGATATTATACTGCTATATTCCGTTGTAAGAAGCCAGAGCAAAGGTACATAATGATCAATGCTCAATGCAGATTGCTGGTGGCATCCAAAGAAAATGCTGGCAAAAAATACTTGACCATTGCAACGCAACTGGGCAACTGCTCTGGTCGTGCCGCTCGTCGGTACATACATTCGTGAGTTGGGTTTGAAAGTTGTAATCCCCCCTCGGCCCCGCCCCTGTTCTCTTTCAACTAGTGCCGCACCGGCTCATGAAAGAAAAAAAAAACTGTCCGTTGCCTTTCCATTTGTTGAGTACAAAGTTCATGTGGACTCCTGAACTCGTTGTTTTTCTGAAACGCTCATGGTACTAATAGCAGGGGAAACCTGTCTTTCAACTAGCTTGTTCTTCACTTGTAATTGTTTGAAAAATAAATGAAGCAGCTCAGTTGCCGATAATTAAGATAAATCAACATATAGTGGACAACATCATTTCCTGCTAATCAATTTCAGCAGTCAAGCTCAACCACAACAGCATTTTCACAGGGAGATCAACACTCTCTTCCTTAAGTCCTGCACAACCTCTGAAAGAAACTAAAACTGGAATGGTGCCGTTGCATAATTCATTATCAAATTTCGATCTAGGACAAAATTGCACCCTACTTGGCAGGGATGATGGTATGAATATTATCCGTTTGTTTGTCCGGTCGAAGGAGTTCAGACATTCAAATGGATAGTTCATATCCGAATCCAGATATTCAATATCTGTACCGTACATAAATACAATTGTTCACCAAAAATCCAGATATTCATTTGTATGTGAAGTTTTGTTAGATTTGGAAAACCTCTGAACCCATGAGGTAGTTTCATAGATACGAAACTTAGTAGTTTCATATTCCTTAGACGTGATATGCTTCCACAATCTAAAAGTGCAAAAAGAAACACATATCGATCTTTGTCCCGTCTGAACCATTCTGGTTTTAGATCCAATATTAGGTTCTTTGTTCTTGATGTGACAGCAAAAGCAACCCAATTATTGAGATGATGAACTAACAGACTATCGAGAAAATCAATTCTTACTTCCAGTGTTTCCTTACTTTAGCCAGCGAGTAAACGGTGGTGGAGAAACGGTGGTGCATGTGCATCTGCATGCCCTCTCAATTTACATAAATACATGCTTACAACCACAACTGTCTAAGGCCAATAGTACTTATTAACTACACGACTAATCTGAAAAAGTTTACATAAATGCATGCTTACAACCACAACTGCCCATGCCAATACTACTTATTAATTACATGACTATAACCTGAAAATATGCGCACTGAAACAAACCTTACTTTACCCAGCGCGTGACTAATTGACTATAGCTCGCTTAGTCTTATTCAGTCGTTCCAAGTAGTATACCTGAGACCGAGAAGCAATCTATACACACAGAGTAAGGATACGACAAACATATGAGATACTCCGTATGACGGAGCCAGTAGCATCCTAATTACCATTCTTAGCTTCCACAACATTCCCCTGCTTCTTCCCATCTTCTTCTTCAGCCTGCTGTGCCACCGCCGGCTTCGCAGCTTCCTCCTTGGCCTTCTCTAACGCCGTCACCAGCCTCGCGAGGCACGTTCCGGCGTCGTCATCGGCGCTCTTCCGCGTGAGGTGCTCGCCGACGTCGACGGGCACCATGTTCACCTCCCCAAGCAACTCCCCGGCGGCGCCGAACAGCTTGTGTCCCTCGACGTCCTCGTCGTCGAGGTGCATCTTCGCCAGGAACCTGAAGGACTCGAGGTCGCAGTAGGACATCTCGATCCTCTTGTCCATCCGCCCCGTCCGGATCAGCGCCGGGTCCAGCTTCTCGAGGTGGTTGGTGGTGAAGACGATGAGCCGCTCCTCGCCGCACGCCGACCAGAGCCCGTCGATGAAGTTGAGCAGGCCGGACAGGGTGACCTTGCTCCTGGCGTCCTTCTTGTTGGGCCGGCGCGGGTCGTCGGCGTCTTTGTCGTCGTCGTCGTCCTTGTCCTCCTCCTCCTTACTCTTGCGCCTGCCGGTGACGGCGAGCGAGCAGTCGATGTCCTCGAACACCATGATGGACTTGCTCTTGGTCTCGATGAGCAGCTTCCGGAGCTCCGTGTTGGTCTTGACGGACGTGAGCTCGAAGTCGTAGACGTCGTAGTCGAGGTAGTTGGCCATGGCGGCGACCATGGTGGACTTACCTGTGCCGGGTGGGCCGTAGAGGAGGTAACCCCGCTTCCACGGCTTGCCGACGCGGTTGTGGTACTCCTTGCCGTTCCTGAACATGTCGAGGTCGTCGATGATCTCCTTCTTCTTGGCCGGGTCCATGGCGAGCTTGTCGAACGTCTTGGGGTGGTCGAACGGGACGTGGGTCCAGACGTCCTCGTACCAACCTTCGTCGTAGCCCTCGCGGTGGATGTTGGTGTAGAGGCGGCGCTGGCGGTTCTGGACCATGATGTCGCGGCCCCGGCGGCGGACGTAGGGGATGTAGTCGTTGAGCACGAGGTCGCGGTGGCTCTCGTGGAACTCGAGCCGGTAGAAGCGACGCTCGGCGCGGGACGCACGGCTCCAGTAGGGCACGGCGTCGCGCGGCGGCGGGACGGAGTCGGCGGACCACCAGACCGTGGCGCCGCGGAAGGCGTCGGCGACCTCCTCGCCCTTGGCCATGCTGAGGACGAGCTTCTTGTTGTCCTTATCGTCACCGCCGCCGCCGCACTCGGCGCGGAGGTGGCGCACGTCGCGGGTGCTGGCGGTGGTGAGGAAGGACCGGACCTCCTTGAAGGCGTCGCTGCTCTTGATGCGGCCGCCCTCGTACTCGTCGAAGGTGACGGAGAGGTAAGGGTCGACGATGGCGGCGAGCCGCCGCGCGCGGCGGTTGAAGTTGCGCGCGAAGAACTGCTGCAGGCGGATGTGCTCCAGGTTCTGCCACACCATGGTCCAGCACACGGCCACCACGCTGATCACCACCGAGACCTGCCCGAACCACGAGTACGCCGCGAGGGCGTCCATCATCTCTCACTCCGATCGATCTCGATCTCCCAGTACGTAGTAGCTCGTGTTGTGCTCCTACACTTGCTACTGCGTCTCTGCGGCCGGCACGGGAGCCCGGGCCTTATATAGTGGTGGAGGGCAAGCATGCGTGCACACGTAGCTCTCACTCCTCTCAGGCACAGTTGGAAGGAAGGAAGAAGCAGAACGGTCAGAGTTGCCGTTCATCGCTTGGTAAAACGAGCTAGAGTCGGTCATTTTCTATATCATCTTGTTCTGACGCGTCGAGAGGACTACGGGGGACAGGGGGCACAGAAATTCTCCCAAATTAAAGGAGCCAAACCAACAAAGTGTGACGAGCTAGATCGACGGCTCGTAGCATTAGTGTAGTATAATATTACGAGAAAAATTCTCACAATCATTTCAGATTACCTAGCAAAGTTCAACTTGTCTCCGCGACCACCTAGCAATAGGAAAATTAATTAGGTGCGCGCCGCGCGCACCGGCGCCCGCGTGCGCGCCCCTGCCCCTTCGTGACTGCGTGGTGGGACTGATGCAACCCTGCCTCTCCGTGACTACTCTCCTCCCTGACCGATGCATCCCTACCCCTCCGTGACCTCGGCTCGCGCGGCTAGTCCGATGCGCAACGAAGACCGATGCGCGAGGGTGTGCGCGCGGTGCGCACCCCGCGCACCGAACTTGCAAGAAAATTTGCGAAGCTTTTGCAATCTCATTAGATAGAGACCAAATGCACCTACTATCTCTTAGATTTTCAACATTTACATAGTGCTTTATTTTTTAAATAATGACAGATGGTTATTGGCGACTACCAAATCTTGTGAAGATTTAGCGTGTTTGTAAATTTCCGCGATGACAAATCCGATTGCGAACTTGCACTTTGCTTCACCTCCCGATCGACGCCCGTTTCGCGGTAGCTGGTGTAGTCACTGTCATATGGTCATCACCATGTCCTTTGAGAGTCACGCTCACGAGAGTGTGCTTGTTCTTGTACTAGTCAGTCTTTTTTCATCATCCATGAATTCTTAATGACCATTATACTTTTTAGCTTATTTCAATTTGGGCTGATCATCGTACTAGTTTTCCTTTCTTAACGCTCGACCAATATGGGAAATTTACGAATTGCTCTCTCGAATTTGATTTATTTAACGCGTGTATGTAGGCCCATCGGAACGAAGACAGCTTGTATAAGCTCGTGAATACTATCTAGGTGCTTCTCGCGTCAGCTAGAGCAGATCATGAGGGTGACGGCGTGACGCATGCATGTGCACGACGAGTGCTGACGTACGGTCGAGACGTACGTACGTGGTTCTTCGTTCGTCTTCGATCTGCTGCTGCCTCGAGACTTTGATCGATCGACTTGTGTCCCTAGCGCAGTAGCGCTGCTCCGATCCCATTTAAAGGCCCGTTCTTTTGAGTGAAAAGGAATAGTAAAGTTACAAATGAATAGTGTTGGAATAGTGTTTCGTGTGAGAAGAGATGTGATAGATATGACAGGTAAATAGTACTTTTCACTGTTCCTTTGTAAGAAAAAGAACAAGACATAAGTTAGCTTTCGATTCCTTGGTTCACAAGATGTGAGATCAACCGTATTCCCACCGTCCCAGATTATATGTTGTTCTAGCTGCAGTATCATGTCCCAATTAAGAATCGTCTAGGCTACTGTACATGATTCCATACCTATACCATCTAGCTCTGCAACTTTTATCTTCTCACCTCACTCCACCTCCGCCTGCTCTTATTGGTCCAAAGCACCTCAGCGTAGAAACGTTAGAGGAGACAGGGTGCAGAACACCTACGAGAGTGTTGATTTCATAGAGGTACCTTGGTCCTTGTGTATGATTTGGAACGACCGATAATTCGGGACAGAGGGAGTACGTACCTTTCGCTCCATTTGTTATCTGCGATCTCATTGAAGTCGTCGCCACAACTGTATTGTTAGCTTGGCTTAACCTTGGCCTGCAAGTTTCTAATCCATTATCCATCACGTGCGTAGTATGTGTATATGTGTTATTGGAGAAACAGAATCGAAGTTGGAGTCCGTCTCCTGAATCTTTTTCTTCTTATTCAATCACTCAATGTCAAGCTAGCACGACCGAGACATAAGACAGAACCACTTAGCATGCAGGACAGATGATCAACGTCGTCCGTCTTGCTCTTGTCCTTACGTCCGGCGTATATACATGGCACGCCAGGCTGCTGGTGCATCGCGCTCATTAAGCGTGGAGCAGTTTGCTAATATTGATGAATAGTCGGGTCATCTACTAGGCCACAAAAGATTTGTACTCATCCACTAAATCACAAACGATTTGTGCTGGCACATGAGAATTAGTGTGCCGCCGGGCATAATTAAAACCTGCCAGCATAGTGGTGCGCGGGGGCGCCGGGGCTGCACCCGCCAGCGGTGCAGGCACAGTGCTGGCGGGCGACATAAGTCACGTGTCAACACAAATCGAAGCATTAGTGCTGGCGGTTGGAGAATTTGCCATGAGCTTGCCATGAGATTTGTGTTCATCCAAAGGGAGATTTGACATGAGCTTGGAGAATTCTTCGATCACGAAGGAATTTTGATTGTGGAGTGCGGACATTTATGTAGATGGGTGTAGTAGTGGATTTCTATTTGAAATGTTGGATATCAATTATGTGGATTATCTATTGTGTCTGAGCTTTTTTAGTAATGTGACTTAATTATGTATTATTATATATGATAGTTTGTTTTATGTGGTTGAGATACATATTTGAATTTGTTGGTCAAATACAAATAGTAATAAACTAGGTGATACCTCGCGCATTGCTGCGAAAATTTTTAAACAAAATTTTAAGGTGAAATGTGAAAGTAGAAACACCAAAGCGATTACATGATGATATTCATCTGTAAACAATATTATATATGAAAGTATGTTAATTTTGTTGAGAGAACCATTTTTAAATGATTGATCCTACATGTATTTCAACTGCGAGAATTTTATGACGTGCTACTCGCAAATACAACATGCTATTAGTCACAGAAAATCGACGAAGACACAAATATATGGTTTGGTGGATGTTGACATGGCTTATAGTAGATAGTGACATGGCGTGTAGTGGGTTATGACGTGACGCGTTGAGAGGCGAAAGAAATTGTTAGTGGGTACCAATTATATAATTTATTAGGTGATTCCCCGCGCATTGCTGCGGGATTTAAACTAAGAAGACGTATATGTACTCAAGAAATAGCAAAAAGAAAAAAAAAGAAGGCCTTGCCTACGTGAGGGAAAAAAGATCTTGCCCACCTCTGAAGGCCCAGAAACGGCCCAAAATTGCCGAGCGAGACGCCGTCCCGATCCGGCAGTCGGGGGCATCACGAGATCAGGGCGCCGAAGTCGTATATGAAGCCATCGATGCGCGTTGTGGAAGCGACACCTCCACGGCGGTGGAGCAATCCTTCGGCAACCCCCACACTGCAAATCTGAGCTCCGCTAACGCCAGGTGCGGAGCAGCAAGGTGACGGCGGTCGGTGATGTCGATGCCGAGGAGGGAGAGCTCCGTGCTGGCAACCTGGATGAGCGCGGTGTCGAGGGCGCGCGACGCGATGTCGCGGAAGGAGAGGTCGGGGAGGTGCCTCTAGAGGCCCGCCACCAGCGTGAGATAAGGCTGGCGTCAATAGCGGAGGTAGGCGAGGACGTGGAGGGGAGCACGTCGTCCAGGAGTCATGGGCCAGGGGCAATTTATGGAGACAAGCCGTGGGGGGTGAGGAGGCCATGGTAGGGAGGCGTCTGGGTAGGTGGAGGCGGCGGGGAGGTGAGGAGGCGATGGCTGGCTTCGAGATGCGAACAGGTGGAGAAGGCGAGGGGGCGGCGATGGGTGGAGAAGGAAGGGCCGAAGGGGCGCCGCGACCCGTGGGTGGAGAAGGAAATAGATGACGTCACAAATGATGTGGATGGCCGTGGTTTGAGAGAATGGTACCGATTATATAGTTTTGTATGATACGGGTGAATTTGGCATATAAATACAAATCTATAACTCTTATATAGGAGCTCCCCACTAGCCCTCCTTAAGGAGTTCTCAGGCATCTGATTGGCTGCTGTGAGAATCTGTTGACGTCATCCCCCACCCCCTCCCCCGCCGCCCGTTCCTCCACCCGCGGCGTCCCTTCTTTTCCATCCGTCGCCTGCCCACCGCAGCTGCCCGCAGCCCCTTGGACTCCATCACGAAGCAAGCACCTCAAACGTCCGCCGTGCCCCCTCACTTCCCCACCGCCTCGCCTCCCCAACGCCATAAATTGCCCCAAGCCCGTGCCTCCCCTCCAGGCGTCGCTACCCCGCCTCAAACTGCCAGCGACACGGCTCATCCACATCCCCTCGAGCCGGTGGTGTTCCTCCTCCGTCAGGAACCTCTCCTTCCCGATCTGCAGACCGACATCGGCGAGGAGAAGGGGGAGGATGCGACAGCGGTGGCCGTGGAGGCGGCCAGGGCGCAGGAATCCGACGAGGAGCTGGTGAGGATGCTTCAGGTGTCTCACCTCCCCTTCCCGATCTACAGGCGGCAGCCATGGAGGCGGCCAGGTTCGCTTCAGGTGCGTCACCTCTCCTTCCTGATTTGTAGATTGGCATCAGCGAGGAGAACAGGGAGGATGTGGCAGCGGCAGCGGTGGCCGTGGAGGCGGCCAGGGCGCAGGGGAAGTCTGGCGAGGAGCTCACGCGGATGCTTCACTCGCCGATAGTTGATGCCGCATGGAGGATTGGAGGGTGTCGCTACCCAGCCAGGCAACCACCTAAATCATGTGATCTACTTTTTCAGTTTTTATTTTGAAGTCGTGATCTGTTTTTTCCGGCAGCAAATGTGTTGGCTGGGTGTTGACTGTCGGCGAGGGTAGTTTATTATTTTTAGGCGTTTCCATTAAAATTGAATATAATTTTATTTTTGAGTGTTATTTTGCCTTTGTATTTCGGTCACCAGCAAGTCCTCCGGTTATTTGGTTTGCAGCAACGCAAGAAAAAAAAAGTTTGCCGTTATTGCAAATGCATAGATAAAATAAAATTCATAGAATAATTTACCTTTGTGTCACAAGGTTGAAATCACAAATGTATCAAATAATCATATAAATTTATACAAAATATCCCACAGCAACGCGCTTTATCTTGAGTGTGCCGGTCACTCTAAGTCCTGAAAATGTCTGAAAGGGCTTTGAAAGATCTCAATATTTCTGTCAGCAAACCTGGAGAACAGAAAAGACAATTCTAACATCTTCGCATTTCATATATTTTGCAGCGACTCACAGGCTAAATGAAGGTTGGAATTCAACAAAGAGGCTCCAGCTGATCCTCTAGCAAAACAACAGAAGACCCATTGGGAGGTACTTCATAAAATATTATACTCAATAAAGCTCCAAATATTCAATCGAGTATAATATCTGACATCTATAATATACTCATTATTCATACAGGTAACCCTTGGAAATTATTCTCAACATAAAACATGGAAAACGGACAAGATAGAATTATCTATGCTACCAAGAACTCACTCTAATAAATAGTTACATGTTCTTTTTTCAAGATACACCATGTGATCGTTATGAATATTTGTTTATACTCGGATAAGAAACTTAAGTTCAAATAGTTTGCCACTTTGGTTTAAATAAATAGTGATACTCATTACCCGGGTATTTCGACTTTACATAATATGCTCATGTCCTTATCGTCAAGAGATGATATCATGGTAAATTTTTCTTAAAATCATTGCATTTTCTTAATTCCCGCAGCAACGCGCGGGTGAGGTTCCCCTAGTAATAATGAATACATCCTCCTCCTAGATGGTAGCGCGGCCCAGGCCACACCAAACCTGTAGTTGCCAACTCATGGCCCAAGATTTGTGAGCCCGCGGTTGTTCTTTCAAACAAGATCTTTGCCGGGGCCTTTGGGCCCTGATTTCTCCGGGCGGTTTAGCACATGATTAATTATTATAAGCCTGCCAACGGCTGGATTAACAACATATGATCGATGATGCACTTACTTACTGGACTGATCCACAACCTACGAACAAAGTGGACTAGTCAAGGCCCAAGGGCCAACTTGACCCTGTGTGTTTATCAGCTCATCTCGGACGTACGTAATCTTCCTTCCGTCTGGGAAATCATCCATTTTATGGTTTCAACTTTTGCTTTGTACCAAAACAAAACTTGATCATGCACTGATAATTTTCGTCAGAGAATTCACTCATCTCAGCTGGCTAGTTTACTCGTGATCGTGCCGCAGGATTAAATTCTGGTAGACACAGCACTGATAGTGAACCAGCAACCAGACGTACACTCGTCGTTGCTTTTGCCAGAGACCGACCAGCCAGGCCGTCTGCGGTACGCGGACAGAAGACCCACAAATAATGAGAGGCAAGAACGAAGAACCCCCTAAAGTCGTAGGACCCCGGCCGGCAACTTGGCATATGAGAATACAGTGGTGTCGGGAACGAAGAACTTAACCACTGGCGGATCGGAGAAGTGATGATGAGCGGCGAGAATGAAGAAGAACCCTAACGCAGGAGTGTGCAGCAGGACCAGCAGTACGTGTGATGGCAGAAAGCGTTGCCGCATATGGCGTGTCTGGTTGAACTCGTTGCGTCTGGCTATAATAGCTTTCGCCCAGATAACCTGTATACGGAGTATCTTTCTGCATGCATGCATGCGCACGTGGCGAGCCACGAGAACAGCTGCGCGTGCTTTCACCGTACCCCACTCGCTCGCATTGTTGGTTTCAATAAGCAGAAGCACACCGCGCGGTCGGGATCGATCGATAATGCAAAAGATCACGATCGAGTGGCCATCATGCACGCAACATGCCTATATCTTACACACGAGGGTCACCGATCGAGAGCACAAGGAGAGATAGCTAGCAAGTAGTAGCAGGAACAATCGTCCATTTCACGGGATATGGCGTTTGCGTGCTCTCACCTCATCCAAAGGATCTCAATGTTAATCCCTGCACTACTGAAGATCTGAAGGAGCTACAACAAAGCTGACTGAAAAAGACCCGTGCATCTTCGTCGTCAGCTGATGAACTAAGCACACCAAAGCAACTGACAGTTAATAAAAAAAACACCCAATGCAAGCGGTTGAAAAGTTATATGCAAGTAGTAGGTAGCTCGATTCCAATAATCCCTTTGTAGGACCATATATACCTACATCTATCTCCGACCATATATCCACATTATTCCAAGTGATTCAAACTGGTCTAAAGGTTGTCGGCATCAAATCACCTTTTCTTTGTGTTCACCAATATTCACTGCCACCGACCCAACAAGCCAACATGCGTGTATATGTACTACCTCTGTCCTTAAATATATGACGTTTAGGACAAAAAATTTAGTTCATTTTGAACTAATTTTTTTGTTCTAAATGTCATATATTTAAGAACGGAGGGAGTATAAGCAAAGGAGCATCGGCCAGTTACAAAAGTTAAAAAAAAAGGAGATAAAAAGTTAGTGCGCGCCCATGACGATGAGATGGCTGGCTGCAGGTAGCATCTCCCGGATGAAGTAGTAGGTAGAAGGAGCAAAATAGGTAGATAGCCATATCCATTATCCACATGCAATGCACCGATGATCATCGATCCATCGATGGCTAGCTTACTTTCTGTGCTTCCATAATATCGTCATAAACGGTGCGGTGAAGCTAGAGCGCGGTACGCTCATTTCAGATGGACACATTCATCGTCATACTCATATGCATGTATATCGCTTGCTAGCTAGCTTAGCTTGTTGTGCACACTCTCAAAAAAAAAACCCCCCCTAGCTTGTTGTGCTGAATAATTGACCGCACCACTACTTCAAACAGCTAGCCGAGAGGGTAATGTTCTGCACTGCGAGCATGATCGATCGTGCGACGGATTCCTTTTTCCATATCATGTGTGTGTCACTTCAAACAAGTGATCATCGGTGTGCAGTGGTTCCGTCGACGCATGCATGCATGCTGTGCTGTGGCCGTCAATAATGCTGCTGTACCAATATTCATCTTGCAAGCTTTCTTGTCGAGTGATGACGATGCCATCAAAAAGTATATGATATCTTGTTGATGCATGATGAACATAGTGGTTAATTAGTTGTTGGCCGGTAGGATCGGATATAGTATGTGTATTAACCATGTTGCCATCAAAGCATACGTTGACGAGCAGCATACTGTGTCGTTCGACCTAAGATATACGTTATCCACGCGAGGACTGTATGTCGACGCCGTGTGAAATTTTTGAAGGATATCGGCGGCCTAGACAAGTTCCTAACTCTTGTCTTGCATGTAGTAGGCACATATACGAACCGGCCAGACGACGACATGGATCGATCACCGTCTCCTCTCTACTTGGCACGCTCAAAGTATAATACCATGCTGGTGTCAGGCTTTTGCTTGCCAAATTGGCCATTTTCAAGTGCAAAGCTCGCGTGTCGTTTGTGCGTGGTTCGTACTTACACAGCTCGATGTAACACGTTACTTCTTCTTTGGGCTATCGGCCACACATTAACAACAGCCGTAGTACGTGGTAGTCGGTGATTGATTAATACTCCATCGTCGTCGAACCTCTCGCCATTTTCTTTATTGATCGAGTGGAGATATGATGCGCGGTAGCTGGGCTTTCGCTACAAGCGGAAAGATTGAGCTCTAAATTACGTACCACCACCATGCATGCATATGCTAATTAAGACGCTTCTCCGATCCTCTGACAATTAATCTCTCTGTAAGCATATATGTAATTAATGCTAAGATGCTTATTATTAGCAGCAATCAGCAATGCAGTAGGAGTATAATGTGTGCTAGATATAACGCACTACAAAGTTCTCCAAAGATATGGTCAAATCAAATCTACAACGGGGGAAGAACCGATACATTAGCTAGCTGGCTCACAGTATCGACTACAGTAGCGGGAAAGCGAGAAGGATCGGAAGATTAGAAAGCTGATATGATCTGATGCGTCATTGTAATTCCAAACTTTAGAGTCCTGATGCTATAAACATGAAAATGTTTGAGAGAAACATTAGGATAATCTCTTCATTTATGCTTATATATAGTTGGATAAAATATTTGTTTTGACCATTCTTTTCAGTACTATATATATAGTTGGAGTAATTGTACAAAAAGATGTTGAAATTTGTAATTTTAAATGTATATTTTGTTGAAACTATTAATTGCAAAACATTTGTGTCAAAATTAATTATTGATTCATGGGTATACACTACTCCAGCTATGTGTATATAATAGAGTCCATCTTTTGCATTGGGACATATTTATTTCTGTGCATCAGCTTGTAGACAGTTTTGTTAACCATTAATTTTAAATGATGATTTGATTCAAAAGAATTTGAAAGTTGGTTTTCAAGATGGTACACTGAAGTTGTTATTCAGTCGAAATTCTCCACCACCTCTATTCAAACTATGCTTCATATATATTTATGTACTTCCTTACACTATCTGATCTGGCTTTCCACTACACGTGTGGTCCATCGTGTTGAAACTTGATCTATGGCAGGAGTAATTAAGTAGATAAAATACGCATGAGAGCCACGTGAGAAGTTTGAGCTTTACGGAGAGCCGTAATAAGCGACAAATAATGACAGTCATACATGATGCTGCAAATCAGGGAATGGCCGGAGGACAGATAAAGTATTCGATCAGTAACTGAAAAGCGGTGAAATCCTCTTTGGACGCCTCCTTTTGGTTCACGTGGTGGCCCGAACTCCCAAGGCCATACTTTGTGTCCCAAAGTTTACCGGCAATGGGGTTGAAGCTTCCTGGTAGGGGGCCGCAGGGTACCAGTCCCTGCATGTCTCTCACGTCGGAGCACTACTTGCACGTATAAAAATGTTGGAGAATGGACTATACGGAGTGTCAGGTTACAAAGTCCATGTGTTGTGAGCTGTGAAAATGTGAACTGTGAAGTGATCAGTAAAATATTGTACCACAACGATGGCGGTATACGGTGTGATGGACACAGCTAGCCAAAATGCGTTTGGCGTTTGGGTACCTTATTAAAGTGTCTAATCTAAGCTTGATAGGCTAGTATTTTGATGTTCTGACAAATTTTGTCTATGCTTACCAAACTTTGGCCTGCTGGAAGGCCTTCCCAGTTCGTTCCACTGGCCATCGTTGCTGACATATTCCACATGTGACAATTTAAGTTAGCATTAAGTACTTAATTGTTTGTGTTTTCTTAATTGTAACATGTAACTACACATATTATTAAAATGCAAACACGCGTGCTTAAGTGGATTATTTGCGAATATGCGACAAAAAGTGCAACAGCATCACTAGGCCCTAATGCTGAAATGGTAGTGTGGTAGTACACTGAATCTTTCAGGTTGGATGCATATATGGAGGGGGAGGCAAACAAACATGCGTGCTAAAATGGATTTGCATATATTGTTAGTCACCGGCGGCGAAACATGTCTCTAGAGCTAGAGTCGTTGTGTAACATGGCAGAGACCAATTGATCTGACGGTGAGAGGACAGATTAACTTAGTGTAGCCCCAATGTGTCTAATCTAATCTGCATTTCTTTCCATGTGCATTGTGCAGTTTTGGGTGCGCAACCACTGCCACTTCACAAGCGGTCAGTGAAACTTTGAAAGGGCCTGAGTAGGCAATAGAGACATTGCTAACAAAAATGGGATACACGCCCTGAAATGTCATTTATTCTTTGAACAATCCTAGATAGCTGGTGTCATATTTAACATAAGCAAATATATGCACTACCAGAAAACTAGATATTCCTGATGGTTTGAGTTCCCCGTAGGTTTTTAAAAACTGATAGGAACTAGTAGTCTAGTATGCTCTCAGGCCCCGTTTAGTTCCTAAAAAGTTCCCAAAATTTTCGCATCGCAGACCGTGTCACCTCTCACAGAACACGTTTACCAATGCAAAAATTTCACCACTTTCACCAAAGTTTTCATCAACTAAACGGTGCCTCATGACGGAAGGGAACAACCGTTAGGAAATGTTTCATGTCAGCTGAATGTCAGGCGGAGGGGGTTGAGATAATAAGGGTTAGAAATTCGTTCCAAAAAATCATTTTATGTTCACCCTTAATTCCAAAGAATTATTACAACATAAGTAGTGATATTTTTTTTTTGAAAATGAACCGGGCAGGACAAGAGTATCTCCAACAGAATAGCCAAATTTAACTCTCCATTCGACTGTCTATACATGTACCACTTCATATTGAGTCTGTGGTTCCAACAGACTCTATTTCTCACTTGCCAAATCCCAACAGCTATCTTCAACTCTCTCTTTCCACGCTCAATGACGCGTGGGACCCATCTGTTATCCTCTTCCTTCCACTCCCATTTATTTTACTCTTCTTTTATTTTTCTCTTTCATTTTTTTCTTTTTTCGCTTTCTATTTTTTCTTTCTATTTATTTTTTATTTTTCTTTATATTTACTCTACCTTATCTATTCCTCCTCATTCACCCACCCCACCCTAGCGCACGACGCTCTCCCGCCGCCGCCCCCGACAGGCGCTAGCCCCGGCACTGGCACTTCTACCTCCGTCACGCCCACCTCCTCCCCGTCCTCCGTCGCCCCCGCCACACATCCTCCTCCACCCCATCATGTCCAAACCCCGGCGCTCCTCCTCCCACCCGCCGGCGTCCCTCTTCTCCTTGGCCAGTGGCGGTCGTCCACCACCACCACCACCTCTCTCTCCTAGAACTGGCCGTAGCGGCCCTCCTCCTCCTCCACCTCCTCCGTCCTTTGCCCGACCCGGCAACGGGCGGCAGGCGGTAGCCCCACCCCTTCTTCCCTCCCAACACATCTCCTCTGCCCGGCCCGACGGTGGACGGCAGCGGCGGCGGGATCGGGAGCATGGGCCTGCAGGAGGTGGGCTCCGCGTCTTGGTGAGGGGGATGGTGCGGCCGGATGGCTCGTCAGGTCTGGCGAGTGGCGGGTGAATTTGGCGTTCTGGATGGTATAACGAGGCTGTTGGACCCTGATTTTTACTGTAGCTCGTCAAGTAGTGATCGTACATCATACAGCTGATGAGGTAAACATAGACAGACTGTAAAGTTGTGGCCTGCACTCGGCTCTATGTACTCGTACAATTATTCCAAGATTCACTAGTAGCGCCATTGCCATTGCCGTCCGACCGTAGTCTTAGCTACCACCACCATCATACTCCTATATCAGCATCCATCAGCAGCGGTTCAATGGTAAAATGATTGGTCGTGCCGACACAGGAAATGATAGCGGCAAAACTGCAGCTATAGCAGCATGCATGCAGTACACACAGGGCCTGTCCTGTTACACCACTATGTACGCAAAAGAGGAGGAGGAGCTACGTGCATGCAATGCGAATGCAGCAGCAGGCCAGCAGCTGCTGCTGTTGGGTGCCTGTGTGGCAACAGTGGGACAGTTGACGAGCCGCGGGGTAGGGAGGGATGGGCGAAATGATGCGTGGCGAGCGGCAGACGATGATGATGAGCAGACAGACCGCCGGTCCGGTGCCTGGGGCGGCCGCGGCCGGCGTCGTGGCCGCCGTAGTCGTAGTAGGCCCGTGGCGGTAGGGTGGGCGGCACTGGCATTGCCCGACGACCCGCCGGACGGGTCAGGGGTTGCCCCCCACACCTTGTTCAGTGTCGGACAGAGACTAGCTGCACCAATCATATATGCGCGTAGGGATATTGGGATCATGTGAGGCACCTCGCCGCGCCTATTCCAGTTCGAAACTTTTTAGCTACTACATACTGTGCGTGCATATATAGGGGGCACTTCAATGGTTTCATGTCTCCCTCTATGATCTAGGAGTAGTACTATGTGTAGGTAAAAAAAAGCATCTACTTGTCGTAATGGATAATTCTACAACAAATCATGTAACACGTGACATCCAAATTTCGTTACGGTCCGCTGGAAAACAGTCACAAAGAAAAACGTTGAAGGTTGCAAAATAAGCAAAATTGAAAACGAGGTGTTCATTTGGATTGATAATAACGGATGTGTAGCGCTCACGTACCTAGATCCAGATATTTGTGCCACGAAAAGACAATGAGAATTTAAGAGAGAAAAATATCTCGTGAAAGATACTACGCAGAATGGAACGAAGAACTCACCTCCAGCTAATCAATTCGATCTACCCAGGGCGAGGAGGCCGAGCGCCCGTGGAGTCGACAGGTATGCACTTGAAGGTGGCTCTCCACCGATTCATCTCACCATCTGCGCATCGATCACATTCATGAACACCTCAGATATATATAGCCCTGCAACTGGTCACCATTTATAATGCGTCGCCACTATGCTGTGGATGCCACGCTATGCTCCCGAAAAACTATTCAGCACCCATGGAACGGATCGAGCGAGAGCGTTCATGAACTGATCGATCGAACAAACTGCAGCACGACGCGTCGTGGATGCCAGGCGCGGGCGGGCCGGCCGGCCGCGCGCACGCCACGCAGCTGGCCGCCGCCGCCGCCTGCGCGCGCGCGCGTGGGGCGGTGCCGGCCGGCGCAGGTCGGGGCTGTCCGTGCAACGTGCCGGATCCCGCCTCCCGCGCGCGCGCCACGGGAACGAATTGACTGAGGAATCCGGCATGCACCTGCCGCAGCGCAGCAGCCGCCGGCGCGCGCGCGGATGGGAGGCGCGGCCGGCCAGGGCCAGCCAGCTAGCGGTTCAACGAAAACTAACTAAAACAACCCGTCCCCCCTGCAGCATGTTGCAATATACAAGCCGGCGCCGTCGGTGAGTCGAAGCTTCCTTCCGGTGGCGACGGGCCAGCCAGCCCAGTCCAGACCGAGCAAATTCCCCGGATCGATCTCGTTCTTGCCATGGGAGCACAAGCCTTTGACCCGGATTATCTTTCTGACCGGCAGGCAGGGGAATATCTGCCATGCATCCGTATAGCCCGTCGTCCCCGCCGTCCGTGCATGTTAACCGCAACTTGGCCACATGCCGGCCTGGCGAGGTAGCAGCCGAGCACTAGCAGGGGTTTCTTCAATTCGATTCAGCGACGACGACGACGAGGACGACGCTGCTGTCAGTCTCTGCTCTGCTCGCGCACCTTCGTCAGTTGATCACATGGCCAGGCTGCGTAAACCTGAGCTTAATCTTATCTAACCGCGCGCCCACACGTAATCGCCGAATCTAATCTAACGCATCTCCACAATTAATGACCCGGGCGAGCAAGCAGTGCAAGCGCGCACACACACGGCGGCTGTCGTTGTGTGTTTTCTGTACTGCTCCGTATAGCCGGCGACGGCACCATGTGCCGGCGGCGCCGCCCACCGCGTGTGTCGCTCAAGGGCGGCCGGCCGGGACGGAGGACCTGTACGGTCATGCCATGGCAGGTACTCTACGTGGTGTAATCCGCCGAACATGGCAGCGGCGACGAGCAGCTGCGTTGCATGCCACTGTCTGTCCCTCCCTCTCGGTGCGGCAGAGAGATGTGCCGGCCGTTGCCTTTGTCGCGCTAAATACGGCAGGGCAGAGCGCATCGCCGGGGAAAAGAAAAGCGGAACAGGAAGACAAAGGCGGCAGTGGTCACCGGCACAGGCAAGGTTTCGTACGACGGGGATCGTAGTGGTGCCGTGGTGCTGAGCGCCGCGGTGGCCGTGCAGGCCAAGGCTGCTTTTGTGTCGTGTTTGGACCCGAACAGCTAGCGAGCGACAGGAGGGGAGGTTACGCTTCGCCGCGCCAGGGCTGCCTGTCCATCCATCCATCCATCCCCCTCGTGTCCGGCGGCTTTCTCGCCGCGCTCCGACCGCGCGCGCGTCTTTTCCTTCCCTTTCGTTTCCTTTTTCCTTCCCCGCAGTGCGGCGACACGCGCGCGCGCGTCTTCTCTCTGTTCGCCGAATCGCCACCGCCGCGCTCCACTACGCCGCAACGGCACTAGCACGAGGTGGTGAGATCCGTGTCACGGATGGGCGCGTTCTGTCAGCCGGAACGTCTCACGGCGGCGTGCAGGCAGCGAGTGGAAGCGAGAGCGCGAGGAAGAAGATGAAGAAACAGGAGAGAATTTTGTGCCGCAACAACACGACGTTTTCTGCTTGATCTTTATTTATAGAAAGCTAATCAAAAGGAAAGGCAGGGCTTGGTCTTTGCCTCCCTGCATGCGCGCGCCACGACCCGCGCTCTGCGTGCGCCATCCCGCACGCCAGGTCGTGCCGCGCGACGCGGACTCCAGGGCCACGACGAAGTCATGCCCGATTACAAGGACGCGCTCTGGTCCGGGGAAGCCGGGAACGCAGGGCTCACGCTAACAACTTGCTAACAGAAACAAGTAAAACAACTAACAACTGAACACTAGTTTAACTAACATTTCACCCCCTAAACTTGATGTTCGCCAACGATCCTTCCAACTCCCAGCAAGACGCGCAACTCGCAGAACTTGTCATGCCCGAGTGGCTTTGTCAGAATGTCGGCCAGCTGCTCCTCAGTTCGAACATGCTCAACATCCAGCAACCCATTCTCCAAACAATCACGAATGAAATGGAACCGGACATCAATGTGTTTACTCCTCTCATGAAAGACAGGGTTCTTACTGAGTGCAATTGCAGATTGACTGTCCATCTTCAGTCTGAAAGTCTTGCGCTGCTCACTCTTCAATTCAGACAGCAACTGAGAGAGCCAAAGTCCTTGTCAAGCTGCTGTTGAACCTGCAATGTATTCAGCTTCGCAAGATGAGAGAGCCACCACTTTTTGCTTCTGTGATTGCCAACTGATTGCACATGAACCAAAGAAGTACAGAACTCCTGTGGTGCTCTTCCTTGTATCTACATCTCCACCCATATCAGCATCACTATACCCCAGCAACCTTCCTCCAGCTTCACCTCTCTTGTAGTGAACACCAAAGTCAATGGTCCCTGCAACGTATCTGATGATCCTCTTCACCGCAGCCAGATGCTCAGTGGTGGGGGCTTCCATAAACCTGCTGACATACCCCACGGCGAAGGCAATATCAGGTCTTGTATGAACAAGGTACCTCAGGGAACCGACGATGCCACGATACTCGGTGGCGTCGACTGGTGGTGATGAACTGATCTTGCTGAGTTTGAATCTTGGCTCCATTGGTGTGTGACAGGGATTGCAACCCTCCAGACCAGCCTTCTCCAGCACCTTCCTTGCATACGCCGACTGGGAGAGGCAGATGCCGTCGCTCCTCTGAACCACCTCGATGCCCAGATAGAAGCTGAGTAAGCCGAGGTCGCTCATCTTGAATTGGGCTTGCATCTCCTGCTTGAAGTGCTTGATCTCGCTGTCGTCGTTCCCAGTGATCACGAGGTCGTCGACGTACACTCCCACCAGCAGTCTTGAAGCGCCTTGGCCGCGGGTGTACACGGCGTGCTCAGATGTGCTGTGCTTGAAGCCGAGAGCACGCAGAGCTTGATCAAGCTTGGCGTTCCAGGCTCGTGGAGCTTGGCGGAGACCATAGAGTGCCTTGGAGAGGCGCAGTACCTTGTCCTCTTGCCCGGCGACGACGAAACCAGGCGGCTGGCGCACGAACACTTCCTCCTTCAGATCGCCATTGAGGAAGGCGGACTTGACGTCCATGTAGTGGATCTGCCACCCCTCCTGGGCAGCAAGTGCCAGAAGCAGACGGACCGACTCGATCCGCGCCACAGGGGCGAACACCTCCTCGAAGTCCACCCCGGCCTGCTGGACATAGCCCTTCGCAACGAGTCTGGCCTTGTACTTCACCACCTCGCCGCGCGCTGTTCTTCTTGAGCTTGTAGACCCATTTCAGGCCGATTGGCCGGTGGCCGGTCGGCAGCTTCTCCAGACGCCATGTCCCGTTGCTCTCGATGGAGTTCATCTCCTCTTGCATAGCCTGGCGCCATGGTTCGTGTTGCTCGGCCTCTGCAAATGTTGCTGGTTCCTCCCCAATCTGCAGGTACAGTTCAGCTTCAAGATTTCGCGGTGCGAGGCCTGGTGGAGACGCTGGACCAAGGACATTGTTGATTGTCCTGAACCGGGGCATCATGTCGTCGTTGTCGTCGTCGAGGAAGTCCAGAGCATTTGGCGGGGGCGACACGAACTCTGGAATCGTTGTCGTGGCTGGAGCAGGTGGTGCAGAGACGTGACCGCTGCTGCTGGGCAGTGGGCTTGGCACCCCCTGCTCTCGGATTGCGGCTTTCTCCATGGTGTCGACGATGAGCTCCGCCGTGCGCTGCACCTTGTCATCCTCCACCTTGCTCCAATCCCAGCTTGCATCTTCCTGGAACACGGCGTCGCGTGACACGTGCACGCGCCGCTCAGCGGGATCATAGAAACGCCACGCCTTGGCGCCTCGGTCGTACCCGATGAAGACCATGGGTGAACTCCTATCTTCCAGCTTCTTCAGGTGAGGGCGCGCAGTCTTCACGTGTGCGACGCAGTCGAAGGTGCGCAGAAACTCGACAGTGGGCTTGCGCCTGTGCCAAGCTTCGAAGGGAGTCTTGCCCGCCACCACCTTCGTGGGTGCCCGGTTCAGGAGAAACACCGCTGTCGCGACGGCTTCCCCCCAGAACGCCGCGGGCACTCCTCGCGCCTTCAGCAGACTGCGCGCCATGGTCACCACCGATTGATTTCGCCTCTCCACGACGCCGTTCTGCTGCGGCGTGTATGGAGCCGAATGCTGATGCTTGACGCCGTGCTTGGAGCAGTGTTCCTCGAATGCCACGGAGGTGAACTCACCCCCATGATCAGTATGCAGCACGCGCAGACGCCGTCCGGTCTCCACCTCCACACGAACTTGGAAGCGCTGAATCGCCTCCAGCATCTCCCCCTTGTTCGAGAGCAGAGAGAGCCACATGAAGCGGCTGTGATCATCGACCAGGAGGAGGAAATACGACTTCCCTCCTGGTGTCACCGGCGAGATTGGCCCGCAGAGGTCCCCATGGACCAGGTCCAGAACACCGTCGGACCGGCGTTTCGCCTGCGCCGGGAATGGCCTCCGCTTGAGCTTGGTGGCGACGCAGTCGGTGCACAGCTGGTGTACATGCTCCACTGGTGGCAGCCCGTCCACCATCTTCTCCTTGCTCAGCTTCCGGAGGGCGTCGAAATGCAGATGGCCGTAGCGCTCGTGCCAGAGCCACGGACCATCCGCGCGGTGCGCCGTCAGACAGAGCGGCCGGGCGACGTTGACTCTCAGCGTGTAGAGGTGGTTGGCGGAGCGCTTCACCTTGACGATGAGCCTGTCGCCCTCGTCGCAGACGCGGAGGACGCCGTGCTTGATGCGGACGTCGCATCTGTGACAACCCGCCCAGGAAAATACCGTACTATCGCCTAAACCAATCCACTTTGGTCATTAAGCAATAATAATGTATCATCCTATCATTAGTTGCCGGGTTAATGCCCAGTGAAATCACTTACATAGCAACAAGGATCGACATATATGCATTAAAACTCACGCGAAGGCGAGTCCAGAGTACCACACATGACTAACATCCCAATCTACCCCGAAGGGTTTAATTATTACAAACCGAAGTCATTGACATGATAACAAAGTTTAGAGTTTCGAAAACAGCGGAATTAAACTAAACGGCACGAGGAGCATCACAAGAGGCCTGCCATGATGCCTTCATTCATCGTCTTCCATCCACTCCAGCTCCCAGCCAGGCGGGATCTCTTCAGGCCACACATCAGCAAAAGCATTACCTGGAACAACAGATTATAGCAAGGCTGAGTATACTAATACTCAGCAAGACTTACCCGTCGGTGACAGCTGCATCACCAACTCTAGACACGAAAGGCTTTTCGGCCACTGGGGACTCTTTTGCTGAAAAGCAACAAAGAGTATGTCCTTACTTTCAAGATTTTAGCACAGATTCTAGTTGATTACTCTTTTCTAAATGAGCAAGCTATTGCAAGCATAGGTTGTGCAATACAATTAATCAAGCATAAATATTCACAAAGTTCCATCATTAGGGATACCATGGCCAGTCGGATAAGTAGTCTCAGATAACGGTGAGAGGCCGACAACCGATTGATTTAAACCTTGCAAGGTAAACCTAAACACACGGGAGGTGCCCTCAGTAAGAGTTCACTAACCAGGCGGTTCCCGTCATTCCTCGGATTGGGATCAGATGTTACAGTCTTAAGTACAAGGTTTACTGGGCTACGCCACCAAGGTCACCCAGTCTCACGCCTGTACTCAGGTGGCGAGCCCGGGGCCGCAACCCTAAGATTAGTAGCGCAAAGTTCCCGCACCGCCTCATTTAGGTACTAGGCTTACCGTGCCCATTTCCGATAAGTGTTTAGTACGTTCAAACACTTAACCCACGAAAGCCATTGGACCGGAGCCCACATCCCATGCTCTTACCACATGAGCAATCCATTTATAGAGATCTTATGATTCCAACATAAGAACCTATTCTCGCGAGTGACAAGTATCACTCGACTTGTAACGGTCCTATAGCATAGCAGCTATCGACCTAGCATACTAGTAAAAGACATAGGTACCTAGGGATCAATGCATCTGGGGTTTCATCTCAACTCCTGAATGTAAATGCACAAACATCCATAGATAGTTGCATAAATTTCCAAAAACACTTAGGTTAATGCACCGGGGCTTGCCTTCGTTAGCACAGTTAGCCTGGGAGTCCTCGGTGTTCTCGTTCACTTCCACGTACTGCAGCTCCGCGTCAGCTCCTCCTTCCTTGGCTTCCGGCACGAGCGAGTAGTTACCGTCAGGGAGGATCTACACGAGGATGCAAATGCAAGATTTAATTGACAGTTTTTTTAATTAATTACAAACAACAAATGACAACCATGGGGTGCATGGTTGACCACATTCACCTAGATAAGAAATACATTCAGCATACTCTTCCAAAAAGGAACAATATGCGGTTCTTTATTAATTATTCCTCTTGATAGTGACTGTGTACATATTTATGTAAATAAATTAATTAAATTTCACAAACAGCAAGGGTGGTATCCCTTAGCTTCTTAGCATGATTTACATCACACACATAGGGTCATTAAGGGTGTGGTTGGTGATTTTCCCATTTAACTTAATATTAAGCTTTAATGGCCTCTATTGATTTTATTCACAAAATAAATTAATAAACTTCAGTGGGGTGTTTCAAGAAGCACTACAAACCTAAACTAAGCCACTGCACACACATGCACACTTAGGAGAGTTATGAAATTAAATATACCGAAAATAACAAAAGCTAGCTACCAAAACATGATAAATGCATATAAAAATAAATAAGCATCAAATGGATCCCAACTTTCTCACACATGGCCTCTGGTCTAAAACTAAGCTAGACATGCAACATATACACCTAGAGCTACTATAGATCTTGAGCTATGTAATTACATTGAAAATTAGGCATAAAACAAGATTAAATATTTATTGCAGAGATAAAATTGTGATTAATTCACCATAGGTGAATGTAGGCATAACAATGTCACATGCAGAAGTTGAACAAAAAAATCTAATTATTTGTAGCTACAAAAATCATTGAGGCAGATTCAGCATAAATACAAAATAAATCATAATAAAAGATATACACAGTAACTTTGTGCAATTTTTAGCGCAAAATCTAGGCATAACATAACTCACAACATATCCAAAATGCAGCTACAGCGCACATGTAGATTTTGAGATACAACAGATCTAGGTTTAACAATTTTGTATTTTTCATACAAAAACTATCAGGCAAAACTTGGTCATGCTTTACAAAAGTTGTATGGCTATTCACAAGAAATCCAACAAAATTGAGATTGCATTTTTATGATTTTTCTACAATTTTCTATGCATTTTACAAGAATCAGCAAAACACTAAGTACTATTGAAGATTCACTTTTGCCGGCAGGTCCCTGGAAAGAATCTGGGATTCACAAATATGTCCCTAGTTCACACAAACACCCCTGGAAAGAAAAGGAACCTAGCAATTGGGTCCTCGGGGCAGGCCGCCGGCGGTTGGCCGGAAATTCCGGCGAGGTTTCGCCGGAGTTCGGCCGGGGAACGGCGGGGAAGGGGTGTCGGCTCACCAGGACTCGGATTGCGGCCGGAGTTTGGGCAGAGGAGCGGCCAGCGGGCTGGGGCAGTGGACTCCGGCGGCGGCCGCCGCTGGACGCTCGGCTCCGGCGAAGACCAGGGCGGCGCAGGGCAATGCGGGGCACGGGGGGCTCCGGGGGTCCTAGTGGAGCTTCTGGTGGCGCTGGACGACGGCGGGCGCGAGCGGAGGCAAGGGCTCGACGGTGGTGGCGGCAATGGTGGCGCGGCGGAGCTCAGGGAGGAGCAGGGTGCGCGGCACGCGCGAGGAACAGGCCATGGCCTTTTATAGGCGATGTTCACTGCGATGCGAAGCAACGAGAGGGACGAGGGGGGTCCGGCCGGCGCGTCGGGGCGCGGGCGGCGTCGCCGGCGGGCGGCGCGGGCAGGGCCCGACGTGCGTGCTGAAGGACTGAAACGGCGAACCAGAGAGGGGGGGAGTGAATGGGAGCCGATAAAAATTCTTCTTCAAAGAACTCGGCCTATGTCCCAATCGCAACTCCAAAAATCACACACGAACACCAATCGCCAAGACAACGTAGTTATGGATCGACTACAAGTCCTAGGAACGATTCCTTGAAACACTCGCGGAAGCACTAGAGAAGAAGCAAAGGAACCGATCAAACTTGGCAAGTTTCTGCGTACAGGTCGGACTGTCCGCCTAGCTGCCGCGGACTGTCCGCCAGGGTGGGGGCGGACTGTCCGGAAGATAGGCGCGGACGGTCCGCAGTACAAAAGAAGCCTCCAGCCCAAAAATAACGGTTCTGTCTAAACAGTCCGCAGAACGGTCCGCGACCCCTTGCGGACTGTCCGCCAGCCGCGGACTGTCCGCCAAACACGCGCGGACGGTCCGACGAAGAACTGCGCTGAAAACCGCGAACTCGCAAGAACACCTCCCCAAAGTCGTCCCCGGATCTCCCAAACCGCTGAAGCTCTTGAGCCAAGATTTGGGGGAGATGATATGCGTCACTAGGTGATGCTATGCCCCAAAACTCTTGGCCTCTCACTCCCTAGAACGACGGGAATCGCGGATCACACGAACTCAACCAAGGACAAAGAACTCCACCCAAAGACCATCAAATCGAAGCCGTTTCGGACGGATTGTTGGAGCAAGATCACCAAGCAAAGAGGCACAAGGTCCTCATACGTGACATCCAACAAGAATCCCTCAAAGAAACACCCCAAAAACTTCCCCACGAAAATCCCAAGCAAAGGCTCCGAAAATCACCAAAAAAGAAAAACGGGAGAAGCACAAACAAGCCTTGAGGAACCACGCCGAATCATCTATACATACCATGAAAGGTTCATACAAGGTCTAGCTTGCCGCTCGATCATCCTTCCATCTCACAAGATCTCACCATGAAGCTCTCAAGCTAGTCCTAAGAAAATCCTAAGGAAAATAGGAAGGAAAAATAGGAAAGTAAATGAGCTAGGGTTCCAAGAGATGGCTGCCATCCTCTCATCCCTTGGGTTATATGGAGGCAACCGAAAGACGAAAATACCCTTACTAGCTAACTAGGGATACATGCCCCTCAAGGGCGAAATCGGAAATCTTTGTCTTCGCTCCATCGGATGGATGCCCAGCGACCGCAAACTTGCTTAGCCTCGACGCAAGCCTTGCGATCCCAACGCGTGTCCTCCGCTTCGAAGATTCCGGACTGCGTCATCGCACACCGGTCAGACCGGTGCTCCCCACCGGTCAGACCGGTCAGACCCACCGGTCAGACCGGTCTGGAGCTGCTGCACCTCCGTCTTCGGTCTTGGTTTTGTGGATCAGCCAAGGAACCCAATGGTTTTCTGGTGAACCACCGGAAACCCCGCGAACTCGGTGTAGCCTCCGCCAATCACCACTCATGACTCGGCTCCCACATAGTCCCGGCTCGACCTTGGTTTTGAGGCTCAACCAAGAACCCGTCCATGACTTCATCTTGCCGTTCTTGCCACCATGCGGCCCGCACTTGACCCCGCTGGCCACCGGGTCCCTCGAACCAAGCCTACTTGTCTTCTCCACACCTGGAGGCCTCACCGGCAACGACCTTTCGCGCTTGTTCTTCACCTGCACCTGCACCAGTCAAGCCGCAACCTGCACCTGCAATACTTAGCCAAGAATTAGTCCACACCACGTTGTCAATCACTCATCACACCAGGAAGCGACCATCCACCGGTCCTCGAACCACACATGGCTCTCACGCGCACGCGGGGTGCGACACGCGGCGGGCACGGGTTTCCACAGCGCTTGGGGTGCGTGCACGCCTCGGGAGTGCGGCTCGTGGCACGGGACGGCGCGGGAGGGCCCGGACGCCGAGGGCGGCCTGGGCGCCACGAGGCGGAGTGCGCGCGCGCGGGCGCGCTCGGCGCGGGAGCGCGGCGCGACGTCGCCCGATCCTATTTCGTTTGCCCCTGTTTGATTGCGAGTAACTCCAAAATTTTGAACTAAAGTGCACTAAGAGCCAATAAGCAAAGTTGTAGATCAATGAATCCTCTACAACTTTTACAAAGGCCGTCCTATGTTTTGCTCAATGGCTTGAGCATAAACTGCAGGCAAAGTTGCTAGTTTTCATGGCTCTGGTGAATAGTAAAAGCTGAGTTTGACTGAGAATTTCACCAATTTCTGCTCAAAATCTCAAATGCCGCCAATTATGAAAAGTGTGTCCCTCGAAAAGACGAACAACTTTTATATTGGCCGATTTTGAAGTGTTTAAGTGAAATTTGGAGAACGCGGCAAAAGTTCTAAAGGGTGTTCAAAGACATTGGGGTTTTGACCCACCTTTGACTAGGGTTTGACCAACGTCAGCAGGTTTGACTCAGTTGATTCGGTCATTAGCATTAATGATGCTAATTAAAAACCTGCGGCGTCACAGCATCCTCCTTCGTCAAGCTGCCCGAGGCTCACTATGTTAGTGGTGAGCCTGGGGATGAAGTACACCCCCGTGACGGGGATGTGCTCGCTAGTCTTGGCCTCCAAGATCACCATCCCGGCGCCCTCGATCGGCACCACCGAGCTGTCCCCGAACTTGACGATGCCGCGGATCTGGGTGTCGATGCTGTGGAAGGCCGAGCGGCACCCAGACATGTGGTTCGTGGCACCGGTGTCCAGGTGCCACAACGAGGCGTCGCGGTCGTCTTCGCCGGCGTCAAGCTGAGCGAAGACCTTGGCTTCAATGATCTGGAGGGGGTGACGAACGCCGGCGTGCTGAGCGGCGTCGGGGAGAACGGGATCAGAGGTCAACGATGCGGCCGCCATGAGTAAAGCGGGCTCGTTATCCTCCTCCTCTACCTGGGCCAAGTGGGCCTCGTCACGAAGCCTTGACCTGCATTCCTTGGCCCAATGACCTTTTTTAACACAGTATTTACATTTGTCTCCTTTCTTGGGCTGGCCCATACCTTCTCCGGCCCCTGAAGCCTGGCGAGAGTTGCCGATCGCACGGCCGCGCCCTCGCGAGCCGCCGACGCTCGATCCGCCGGAGTTGCTTGAGCTCCCCTTCTCCACGGGGCTGCCGCCGATCTTCAGCTTGGCCTGCCATTCCTCCTGCGTCAGAAGGAGCCTGCCTTGGTTGTCGACGACGGGCGCCGGCTTGCGGCGTCGCTGCTCGACGGCGCGTAGTCGGCCGGTGACCTCCTCGACCGAGACAGTGTTCAGGTCGAGGAGAGTCTCCACCGAGATGGCCACCTGCTCCAGGTGTTCCGGAACAACGTCCAGCATCTTGCGCATGATGTCGACGTCGGGGACCACGTCGCCGAGGACGCGCAGATTGCTGGCGAGGCCCGTGATGCGCACCGAGAAATCCTCGGCGGATTCCCCCTCCTTCCAGGTCAGCGCCGCGAATTCCCGCCAGAGCTGCTAAGCTTTGCTCTCCCGCACGCGTTCGACGCCCACGCGGATTGTTTTCACCGCCTCCCACGCAGCTCGCGCCGAGCGTTTGCCGCGCAGGGTCGGCAGCATCTCCGCCGGAACAGAGCGTAGGATCGCCGCCAGCGCCAAGCGATCGTCGCGGTACTCGATCTCCTCGTCCTCGTACGGCTCCACCGCGTACCAGATGCCGGCTGCCTCCATGTTAACCTGCATGAGCATGGACCACTCCTCATAGTTGGAGCGGGTGAGCGTCGGGTACTGGATTGTGGCGGTGGCCTCCTTGATCGTCCGCCTGACGATGATTTTCGGACCACCGCGGCCACGAGTCGGCTCGGGTGACAGCGACAGACGGCGACGGCGCGGAGGTGTGTGCGAGCGCCCGCCACGGGGCTCGGAGCGTCGAGACATCAAGTCCCTCTCTCAACCGCGGCTCTGATGCCAAATGTCAGCCGGAACGTCTCACGGCGGCGTGCAGGCAGCGAGTGGAAGCGAGAGCGCGAGGAAGAAGATGAAGAAACGGGAGAGAATTTTGTGCCGCAACAACGCGACGTTTTCTGCTTGATCTTTATTTATAGAAAGCTAATCAAAAGGAAAGGCAGAGCTTGGTCTTTGCCTCCCTACATGCGCGCGCCACGACCCGCGCTCTGCGTGCGCCATCCCGCACGCCAGGTCGTGCCGCGCGACGCGGACTCCAGGGCCACGACGAAGTCATGCCCGATTACAAGGACGCGCTCTGGTCCGGGGAAGCCGGGAACGCAGGGCTCACGCTAACAACTTGCTAACAGAAACAAGTAAAACAACTAACAACTGAACACTAGTTTAACTAACACGTTCGTAGTTCATCGGCTACCGGCGCCCGGGTTGTCACAAAAGGAAGGGTACAGCAATGCAGGATGCGAGCACGAGCACGAGCACGGAGAGGTGGAAGACATCTGTTCTCGTGCGCGTCCATAATGTCGACCGCTTTTGAGAGACGGCGACGGGGTGCCTGTCGATCCGTGCTCGCCGTAGTGCGTATACTACCTGGTAGCAGTATTAGCCTCGCGATCAGGAGCAGAAGACGGAGGAGGAAAGGCCGTGGCCTTCGCCCATTCGCACGTTCCGGCCACTAATCCCACGCATACTAGATGAGACGAGACGACCTCCAACCGTTGATTGTGCGCGAAAAAACACAATAATTGTGTCTAGAGCAACATGGACGGCCATGCGAGATTCAGTTCGTCTACTGCTAAAATAATGCTAGTACTAGTACTAGTACTGCTGCTAATAACCTCGCCTTGGATTTCACTAGTTTTCGCGTGGTGCAGCTCGGAAATGGGGTGCCTGTCAGGAGAGTGGACTTGGTGTCTCCTCTTCACTGGCATTCCAAATGCAGCACTACCCCCACACTACCTCGGCGGGAGTAGGATGCAATTTGCGCCTACCAGTTGCCATTCCCGGCAAACAAGCAAATCTTCAGCTCGCCCCTGCATGCCACTGTTGCTTCTCCTCATCTGGAATGCCTACGCCGGGACATCATCTCTGCTCGGCTGGACTCCACTCGCTGGCGCTTGCCCCTCAACGCTCGGCCACGTCCCATGTTATCCGGCACGAGATAAACGCCGAGGAGCATTGGCCGCCACCGAGGAGGAGATCGCGCGCGCTGCCGTGGCCCGTGGCGAGGCGTGAAGCAAGCGCGCCGCATCGCCGGCCGGGGATGCGCGAGGGCGAGGGCCGCGCCGTGAGTGACCTGTCCGGGTCCGACGTGGACGGGGTTGCCGGGCCGCTGCCCACCTCCCGACGCGACACGGGTCCCCACCCTTGCCGCCCCCGGCCCCGACACCCCTCGCCGTCGCCCTCGTGCCCGCCCGCTCCGCCCACCTATATAAACCCCGCCTCCTCCGCTCCACCCTCCTCCACACCCATCGGCCGCCGATCACCCAATCTACTCACTCACTCCTGGTCTTCCCTCCCCTAGCTTACCCGTGCCACTACCACTAAACAAACGAGGCATTTCTTTGATCCATCTCTTCCGGCGCCCAACCAACTCCCTCTCCCTCCTCCTCCTCTGCTCCTGTTTCATCCATCGGCCTTCCGCTCCTTCGTTCCTGCTACCCGCGCACCAGTAGTAACGAGAAAGAAACCAGCTTAGGGATGGCGGTGATGACGGACATGCCCGCGGCGACGGCGCTGCGCGCGCCGGCCCCGGCCGCCGCCGCGGCGGCGAGCAGCGACAAGGACGCCGAGAGGCTGCGGTTCATCGAGGAGATGACCTCCAACGTGGACGCCGTGCAGGAGCGCGTCCTGGCCGAGATCCTCGCCAGGAACGCCGGGACCGAGTACCTGGCGCGCTGCGGCCTCGCCGGCGCCACCGACCGCGCCGCCTTCCGCGCCAGGGTGCCCGTCGTCACCTACGAGGACCTGCAGCCGGACATCCAGCGCATCGCCAACGGCGACCGCTCGCCCATCCTCTCCGCGCACCCCATCTCCGAGTTCCTCACCAGCTCGGGGACCTCGGCCGGCGAGCGCAAGCTCATGCCCACCATCAAGGAGGAGCTCGACCGCCGCCAGCTGCTCTACAGCCTGCTCATGCCGGTCATGAACCTGTAAGTCCATATGTTATGCCCCCATCACACATTCACACTAGCTAGTGTAATAATTGGAGCACTCACTACAGATGTCTTTGTTCTTTGTACTGATGCTTTGGATTGCAACCTGCTGATGCTGCTGACAGGTACGTGCCTGGGCTGGACAAGGGCAAGGCGCTCTACTTCCTGTTCGTCAAGTCGGAGACGACGACCCCCGGCGGTCTCACGGCGCGCCCCGTGCTGACGAGCTACTACAAGAGCGAGCACTTCAAGAACCGGCCCTACGACCCGTACCACGACTACACCAGCCCGACGGCCGCCATCCTCTGCGCCGACGCGTTCCAGAGCATGTACGCGCAGATGGCGTGCGGCCTGTGCCAGCGCCACGACGTGCTGCGCGTGGGCGCCGTCTTCGCGTCGGGCCTCCTCCGCGCCATCCGGTTCCTGCAGCTCCACTGGGAGCAGCTCGCCGACGACATCGAGGCCGGGTCGCTGACCCCGCGCGTCACCGACCCGTCCGTCCGCGACGCCGTGGCGGGCATCCTCCGCCCGGACCCGGAGCTCGCCCGGTTCCTCCGCGCCGAGTGCTCCCTCGGCGACTGGGCGGGCATCGTCACCCGCGTGTGGCCCAACACCAAGTACCTGGACGTGATCGTCACCGGCGCGATGCAGCAGTACATCCCCACGCTCGAGTACTACAGCGGGGGCCTCCCCATGGCGTGCACCATGTACGCCTCCTCCGAGTGCTACTTCGGCCTCAACCTCCGCCCCATGTGCCGCCCGTCGGAGGTGTCCTACACCATCATGCCCAACATGGGCTACTTCGAGTTCCTCCCCGTGGACGAGGCGAGCGGCGTGGCGTCCGGGGACGCGGCGCACCTGGTGGACCTCGCCCGCGTGGAGCTCGGCCGCGAGTACGAGCTCGTCATCACCACCTACGCCGGGCTCAACCGGTACCGCGTCGGCGACATCCTCCGCGTGACGGGGTTCCACAACGCGGCGCCGCAGTTCCGGTTCGTGCGCCGCAAGAACGTGCTGCTGTCCATCGAGTCCGACAAGACCGACGAGGCGGAGCTGCAGCGCGCCGTGGACCGCGCGTCGGCGCTGCTCCGGGAGCGGCGGCGCGGCGCGGCGGCGGTGGTGGAGTACACGAGCCACGCGTGCACACGGAGCATCCCGGGGCACTACGTCGTGTACTGGGAGCTGATGCCGGCCGCCGCGGCGGAGCAGGAGGTGGACGGGGAGACCATGGAGCGGTGCTGCCTGGAGATGGAGGAGGCGCTCAACTCGGTGTACCGGCAGAGCCGGGTGGCGGACGGATCCATCGGGCCGCTGGAGATCCGGGTGGTGCGGTCGGGCACGTTCGAGGAGCTCATGGACTACGCCATCTCGCGGGGCGCATCCATCAACCAGTACAAGGTGCCCCGCTGCGTGTCCTTCCCGCCCATCGTCGAGCTGCTCGACTCCCGCGTCGTGTCGCGCCACTTCAGCCCGTCGCCGCCGCACTGGGCGCCGGCAGCGGCACCACGGGCCGACTAGGCCAAACCGGCGGGCAGCTGAGCGTAGACCGGGTCGCCGTAGTAGCACTTAGTATTTAGTTGGTTTGTTTCTGCGATTTTTTTTTGGTCGTGTTGCTTAGGCCAGTCGTGTTTCCGAGTTAGAGAAGCGTGTTGAGTAGTAGTAGTACGTGCTATGTAATGTGGGTGGGTGAGAACGCTCTGCTGTAGGGACTAAGCTCTACTAGTTTAGCTGCTGCTGATGGGTGTTGTTAATTGCTAGTAGTGCTTATTAGCGAGTGATGCCGTTGCTAGTACCAGTGGCTAGAGTCCTAGTATATGCCAAGTAATGAGATGTGAGTATTAACGTGCCAAAAATGATGTGCTCGACCGTCCTTGGATCTGTAGATGCTGTGATGATGGGATTTGGAGTTTTGGACTATAGTTCGTGAAAGGCACATCGGGCGCACATGGGGCCGCCTTGCAGTGTGGCTCTGGCACCCTCAGGCAACAGCATTTCATTTGGAGGCCGTGCTGGTCGCGTTTCAGTAAAATCTGTAAATTGTCATGGCTTTGGACCAGTCATGAACTCATGATGCATCCCGCTGGAATGATTAGCCGCTAATCAGGAGAGAAAGCGGGGGCAGCGTAGACCGGAAAGTACACGATCGAGCCCTATCGAGTCAAAAAGGCAGCCTGCAACTCTGCAAGCTGCTGCTTTGTACCCCTAGACCAGTGTTGCAGAAGTGCAGAGAAACAGCTCCGCTGCCTGCAATTCTAAAAGCCTTTTTGCCAGTCCTTTTTTAGCACGACAATTAGTGCGTAGTAAATCATTTGTAATATCTCACAGAGACTAGGGGGCGAAGGACGGGAGGAGTGGCCTTGAATCGGTCGCGTTGGTGTTGAACTGCGGATATGATGATTACGGGTACGGCAGGGACGACGGAAATCGAATTCGTCCGTCGTGTTGTGGGAGTGCACACAGCCCAAAACCTCTCCTTCGGCCTTTGCCTCCGCAAAACCAAACCCGCGGCCGTGCGTTCCGCGCGCGCGGTCCGACGGCGGGAGGCCTGCGCTGGGGGCTCCCACGTGAGCGGTCGGTCCCTCACACGTTTCTTTTTTTTCTTTTCTTCTTTTTTTTTCTTCATCCTACACAATTTTTTTCTGTATAAGTTATACGTATAATTCGTCGGTACAGAAAAATTTATAAGTACAACTCGTCATTAAAAAAAAAGTTATGTGCACAACTCGTCGTAAAGAAAAATTATAAGCACAAGTTATTCTTCAAATATTTGTGCATACAAGTTGTATGTATAATGTATGCACGTCATAAATTTAAACTCAAAAATTATCTAACAAAAATTTATATTACGCAGTTATACGTCGAAGTTGTGTGTATAAGTTTCAAAAATAAAAAGACAAAACTGATGTTTGAAAAAAGTTGGCGTATAAACTATTTTTTTTAAAAATTGTGCATAGAAGTTGTATGCATAATTTCTGCGCACGAGCTAGTGGCAAATTTGTACTCAAAACTTATCTGATAAAAATTTATAGCTCAAAGTTATGCATCAAAGTTATGTATATAAGTTATGATATTCCAAAAAAGGAAAGTTGCGGAATTTTCATCTTTCCTAAAACGGAAAGTGACGGGTGAGAAGGAGATGTCGCGAAATCGATCGTTGCACGCGCGCGCTCGCTACTTAACAAGCCCCCCGTCTGCCCCGGCTGTTTTGTTGGGTTCCGCCGAGCCCAAAGCCGAAGCCAAATCCCCTCATGCCCTCTGCCAAAAAGCACGATCGTTTTCCGATCGAGTCGCAGGGGCACGCACGCAGCCACGGCGAGCACTAGCAATCCCGGCGACCCCGTGCCCGCCCGCCCCCGTCGTTTCACGCACGCGTGTAGCTTTGCCGCGGCGGACCCGCGGTGGTGGACGAGAAATTCAATTTAGCGGAGGTGATCCGGGGTGGAGGTGTCGTGGCGGATGGCTATCGAGTACACAGATTCTAATAATAAGTGATTAATTGTATTTAAATACTAATATCTTCTTAATAGTTTAACTAAATTAGAATCCGATTGCATATTAATATTCGTTGTAATTAAATCTACGAAACCAGATATCACTTGACCATATTTCGTCACAAAATGAAAAAACCATGTAAATTCATGTATCATACTAACAAGTTTGGTTTGAGGCTCATTCAACTATATCAAATTTTGATGATGATCAAATCATGAGCATGATCAAATCATAAGTAAAGTTATGTTTGGATTGTAATCTTACCAAATTGTGTCAAATCTATCAAACTTATTAGTATGAAACATAAATTTACATGCTATTTTTATTTTGTGACGAAATATGCTATTTCTATTTTATGACGAAACATGATCTAGTGATATCTTGTTTTGTAGATTTAATTACAAGGAATATTAATATGCAATCGGATTTTAATTTAATTCAACCATTAAGAAGATATTAGTATTTAAGTACAATTACTCATCTATTATTGGAATCTGTGCAACCAATCAATCCATTACACTAACACCTCCGCCCGGGAACACGTCCTCCAAAACGCCGCTTCCGGTGGTGGACAGCGAATGGGTGGACGGGGGAATCACGCTCGGCGCGCGGGTGGGCCGTGGGCATAGGCACGTACGCGGCGCCGCTCCGGGACGGCGGGATCGAGATCCTCTGCAGTCAGGCTAAGTGACTCCTCTCTGCAGTCAGCTCATCTGATCCGTTCATGGACAATCCAACGGTGACACAGCAAAACTCCTTTAACAGGCCGCACAATAGCAGGCTCTATGGCCCATCTCAGCCCACAACACCGTGTTCTTCTTCTCTGCCGTCGTCTTCCTCGTTGCGAACTGATGCTTCTGCACCGCTCTGCTCCGCTTCGTCAGTCACCACCGTGACGACTCAGGCATCGTCGTCCCGAATGCTGCCGCGGGGCTCCCATCCTCTCATTTCTCTCTCTCTCCTGCGGACGCGGGGCTCCCCAGACGATCGTCTGGGCGTTGGGGAGCGGCGGCGTCGGCGTCGGCGCGGACTAGGGATGGCAACGGGTACACCCATCGGGTAATACCTCCCCATACCCACACCCACGATAGCCAAAACACCCCACCACCCATACCTATCACCCACCACGGGTCTCAAATTTCCTCACACCCACCACCCATTGGGTAGCGGGTACCTAGCGGGTGACCCATACTCGCTTCACTATAATTGTAGCCAATGTAATAAAATATGTAATTAATTGTGCAAGTAACATCAAATTGTCATTTTATCAATAATGTTACACTACGTGAAAACCTCAAATAGGTCACGCAACATTTGTAACGGACCCTTAACACCCATTAGATGGACCGCATCTGTAACAGTTGTTGTTTGGCGCCCATTACGCATAAGCGTGGCAGGCTCGACCCCGACGTGGCCAACACACCGCCCGTTACCAATGAGTACTTCCAGTAACGGGCTTTTTAAACGCACGTTACAGTTATTCTTTGTAACGGACGTTAAAATGCGTCCGTTACGAAAGTTAAACGTATCGGTAACGGGCCCTTTGAGTCCGTTACCGATCACTACCCTATCGGTAACAGGCTCTTTAAGTCTGTTACCGATCACTGCCATATCGGTAACGGGCTCTTTAAGTCCGTTACTGATGACAATTTGACGCGACTCTCACTGCCGTCAAATATTTGACTATGTCATCATAGCAAATATTGTATATGACACAAACATATAATCATGTCTCTTAATAAGATGCAAAACCACACGTACACATAGATAGTAGTCATAAGAGTATATTCTACATATTTAAGATGCATATATAGCATCACATGTTCACATATGACATGCATAATGTTCAGAACAAACATATTCACATGATCACATCTGACGTGCATCAGCAGAGGCAATAGTTAGATAGCTTCTTTTGTGCTACAGCCTCAAGTTCAGCTATCTTTGCCTCTAGTTTTACAAGTCTTTCCTGCAACTCAGCATTCTTCTTTGCAGCTTCGGCAAGTTCAATACCCTTCATCTTCTGTGCGTCTTTAAGCTTCTCCACCTCAGATTCTAGTATTTTCTGACTATTTGCTAGGAGACTTATGTCGTCCACAGCCTTGTCATCCATCCTTTTATCCACCTTGTCGAGTACTTTCCAGATCCAGTCAAGATCCTCCCGAGTAACAACACATTTCTACAACAAAGGCAAATTGATGCAAGTTTCATAATTAGATTGTCAAGTTTAATATAATGAAAGATGTAACTGGTCAAACAAGAAAGTTGTTTAGCTGTAACTGGGTTCAAATCTTGGTTGATCCTGTGGATTTGTTTCCAGACCTTGTCAATGTCCTCCCAAGCTACAACACCTCCCTAAAACAAAGGCACTGGATGTTCAGTTAATAAAAGTCGATGTAGCATGGAGATTCAGAAATTGAAGTAGTATATAGAATAAGTTCAACAATTTTGTGAGCAGCATATGATGAGTACCATGCATTAAATTTCAAGCATAACAAAATTTCTACTCGAAAGGTTAATAATTTTCCTCCCGAGTAACAAGACATTTCTAAAACAAAGGCAAATTGAAGCAAGCTTCACAATTAGATTGCCAAGTTTAATATCATAAAGTTGTAACCGGTCAAACAAGAAAGTTGTTTAGCTGTAACTAGGTTCAGAACTTGCCTGCTGCTTCTCTTTACCAATGTCATCCTTCTTCATTCTTTCCATCCTGTTTAGGAATGTGCAGATGTAGTCTAAGGTTTTCTTGAGCCTGTCGATTTCTGTCCAGATCCTAACAATGTCATGTGCTGGTACAACAACTTCCTAACACAATGGAAAATTGATGCATTGGAACCATTGATCAGTGAAGGCACTGGATGTTCAGTTAATAAAAGTTACTGAGCATGAAGATTCAGAAATTGAAGTAGTATATAGAATGAGTTCAACATTTTTGTGAGCAGCATATGATGAGTACCAGGAATTCAATTTCAAGCATAAACCTAACTTCAAGCATACCAAACTCGAGGAAGGCTCGGCCTCTGCCTGTCGGGCGTCGTCGGAGTGCACCCCCTTGGCGCTTTCGCGCGTGTACGGCCTCCTCCCCCTGGCCGACGAAGAACCGACCTTTTCGCTGCGGAACCTCACTCTCTTGGCGGGGGCGGCGGGCGGGGCCTTCTCCTCCTCGCCGTGGAACCTCACTCTCTTGGCGGGGGTGGCGGGCGGGGCCTTCTCCTCCTCGCTGCAGAACCTCCCTCTTGAGTCGCGGCGGCGGAACGACTGCTTTCCGTCGGCCATCTCTGTGACGGAGACGAGGAAGGAGAAGGGGAGAGAAGGCGACGGAGACGAGGAAGGCAAAAGGTTTGAGAAGGAAGGCAGAATGACAGAGTGGCAGGGAGAGTGGCTTTTGGTCAAATATTGGGAACAAAGGATACGTGGATAAGCCAAACCGCGTCTCCAATGCATAGGGGCGGCGCGTGGGGCCGGCTCCTCCTTGTGTCTGTCTTGATTGACAGGTCAGCCCGATCTCTCAGAGCTCCCATTTCGACATACAGACATAATCAACAAAAAATCTTTTGAGACAAAACAGACGTAATATAGATAAAGATAACTTGTCCACATATATAGATAAAGATTACTTGTCCACAAAGATCCACACAGATATACATAATTATTACAAACAGTTAACTTGTCCATCTAGCTAGGCCTTAACTTGCCCGTCACATTTTTACAATGGTCATGCTATCTGACCATGCACATCAACAAAAGCATGCCCCCTTCAACATCAACAAAAGCATGGTATCTTCAACTAAGGTTTGCTTTTTTTGCAGCCTCTTCAAATGCAACCAAGGTATCTTGAAACACATCGAGCGCATCTTCCATGGGCTGCAAATTTTGTTCAGCCACAAACTTGTACCGCCTCATGAATGCAACCTTTTTGAGGAGGATGTGCATTTCTTCCATAATATTACCAACCTCAGGTTTCACATATTCCCAGACAGTGTCATGCCATTTTGATTCCTATGGAATGAAAAACATAGGAAAGTTGCTACATTGATCATTTGGATGAACCATAGGAATGAGAAGATAGAGATAGACAAAGGAACAAGCCATTTCATAGGAACAAGTTGCTACATTGCTACATTGATCATGTTAGAAATCCTACAAAATCTCTATGAAACAAGCCATTTCATAGGAACAAGTTGATCAAGCTCAAGCTGCTCCATTTATAGAACAAGTAAAAGGTACTATGATTCAGAGAAACTTGCCTCGCCGTCGTCGTGGTAGTTGCCAGCGTCGGATATGAGGTCCTCTACACCTTCGCCGCTCCCTCGACCCCTCTCCGTCGTTGCAAGACATTTGCTGTCGCAGACGTGAGGCAGGCGCCTTGCCCTCTTCGCCGTCCCCTCGCCGGCACGCTCCTCCCTGCCGTTGCTTGGCCCCTCGTCGGAACCCGAGAGGATCCAGTCGATGACGCTCATCTCCGGCTTTGGGTTCGCTGCACCGCCGCTTGGCCCCTCTCCGACGGTCATCATCATCTCCGTCTTCGCCGCAATCTCGCCGGCGCGCGCGCGGATCCAGTTGCGGCACCACATCGCGTTCGACTTCTCCTCCTCGATCCACGGTGCGCGGGGTCGTCCGCTGCTTGGTCCCTCGCCAGCGCTCATCGTCGTCTCCCCGCCTCCGCTCACCTCGCCGGCGCCGCCTCCGCTCACCTCCGCTAATCCCTAGTGAGAAATTAGGAAAGCGTCATGTGTGCTGCGCTTATCCATTCGGGATGTTATATTCATTTTCCAAAATGGAGAGCCATTGCCGACGCGGGTTCGAGAACCTGCGTCACATTGGTTGTCACGTGGGTCCGGGCGGGCAGGCAACGGTTATCTTTTTTATATAGGCTGCTGACGCTGACACGTGGGCCCGACACTAATTTTTTGAAATGAAACTTGTTTCCCTCAAATATTAGAGCCCATAAAACAGCACCTATTAATTCATTAAAATTACGAACAATTCGTAGTTGGTCATTTAGTATTCGAATAAAATATCAGCAGGCACACTTGTGTAACCAAAATTATCAAAATTCGAATTTTTATCTCGTGTTTGGGATATAATAATTCTAATAATGTATTAGGTTGGTCTAAAAATTCTATAAATTGAGTTGGCAACATAATTTGGGTCCCTAAACTTGTCATAAAAATTTCAAGTGGTTTCTAAAAAGGAAGATCATACTTGTGTACAAATGTGTACATCTCTCACATAGTTTCCTAGAATGTTACTTCGACACTGAAGTTTTTCACACTTTACAACATGTTCGAACTCATATACATTTGAAAATTTAACACAACCTTGTGTCCACCTTAACAATACGAAATACAAAGTTTCATTAGTAATGGTTGTGTAAAACAAATATTATTTCTATGTTGTACTTATCAAGTACAAGATAAGGCATACAAACATTACTAACGAAAAGGAAATATACACTAAACAATGAAATTAATGAAAAGATGGAGATTTTAGAAAAAAAAGAAAAAATAATAATCAAATTTGGATTACGTATGACCGAGAAATACGTGACACAAAATTTGGTTCCAGATTAAAAGGAGAAAGGAGAACTGTTTCCTTTGTGTTCGGTTTCCAGCGAATAGCGGTTTTTTTATCCACGCGCGCACGCAGATCGTAACTTCCTTATTAACTTTGATTTTGTGCCACAACACGAAAGCAAATAAATCCATTATTTAAGATATATAATAATCAATCATGCATTGGAACTTGAAAAGAGGTATTAAAATAAGCTATATGAACAGTCTTTGCAGGACGGAGGGAGTAATAGTCTTTTGTCAATGGCGACACTTCTTCCATAAATGCTCGGCCGGCCAAGAGCTTCTTCCATAAGCTTTCCTCAAGCGCGCCACCAAGAAAACCCCAGCACCACAGTCTCCGGTCACCTAGAGCTTCTTCTTCCTCAAGCGCGTGCATGGTATCGTCGTCGAGCGAGCCATCGATGAAGCGGGGAAGGGAGGAGGACGACAACGACGAAAGCCGCCGCCGTCGGCTCATCCAGGAGGTGAAGGCGCCGAAGCCCGAGTAGGCGCCGGCGCCGCCGGCCGAGGAGGCACCGGCGCCACTGCCCGTGGAGCCCTCCTCTCTGCGTCCTCAACTAGTTTTGGACAACATTTGGTACGTCCAAATGTTGTACGAAGTTTCAGGAAGCTTCAATAGGTGGCCGTTGAGCTCGGCTTGCCACGACCCAATGATCCGCTGTAGAGGATCGTGAAGGATTTCGCCTTCAAGATCCATGGGTTGGCTGGGGACCTTCAGAGAGTCGTGGTCCGCGCCGACGGCGACGGTGACGACGACGGCGACAATGGCGGCTTTGACAGCGGTGACGAACGCGGCCTCGAAGGCTCTGACTCCGACTTCGATGGTGGGGCTCCTCCGTCAGCGGCGACAAGTCTTCTACCTTAGCTTAATTAATTTGTTCCTCCTCTGTGTGTTCGTCCTCCTCTGTTTGTTCATGGAACTCTGCTTGTTTGTCATGAACATGTTCCTCTGTTAATATATGTTCCTCCTGTGTGTTTGTTGAACTTGTGATGAACTACATCTAAGAGACGCGGGTAGATCCATCCGTGCCTCTTAACGCATTGCAGTATCTATGGCAGCAGTTTACAATGAATTGCAATATTTGTTACTCTATTTGTTAGTGAAAAGATTCTGAGTTTCAAAAAACTCTGTATAAAATCATTGGAGATGCGGGTGCAAGCTAGTTAATTTCACACTGAAATGTCAACACAGATGAATTGATGAAATTTGTGATATGTGACACATTAAGATTCGTGACCCAATTGTCATTCCATTCCATTTTCTTCATTCATACATTTAAGTTTGTCATCTGTGACAAATTTTTCATTCTTTATTCACACAGATGAAACAAATTAAAGCACCACTTTTCACATCACAATTACTTCTTTGCAGCATACATCCCCAGTAAACATCCAAATACTTCACAAACAGCACCCACAATAATCAAATTCATCTTCCAGATCACATTGTCCATCTTCTCCTCCAGTGCTTTCTTCCTCTGCTTGTCGTCCAGTGCTTTCCTATGATTGTTGCTCCCAAGTCGACAATCCACTGAATCAACTACTTCATCGATCACGTCTGCCCAGTTCGACGGTCGAAAAGATATGACGCCAGCATCCTTCAGCATCTGGAGATACTCCTTCTCGAAACGATAATATCCACAAAGCTTGGGAAACTGTGCAGATCAAAAGCACATAAGAACCCTAACTCAGATTTGGGAAATCACAACTCAGACTACTCACCGCGTTCCTCGCACACTTGAAATAAAGACGATCATGATTTTCACCTTCCTTCTGCATCCTCCCCTCCACCACCCGAGCCATACCACAGTCTGGGCAAGGGACCAGTGGGAAGCCGCTTAGCTCACCGACTGGATCCAAGCCGATGGAGTGAATGCGGCTGCCCCGGCCACCTTGAAACCTGCTCCTACCACATCCACCTCCAGACGAATCGGCGTAGTGCGACATGTGCACGACAGTGGGGAAAGGAAGGGCCGGCGGCGGTGGAGCTCAGAGCGGGGAAGAAGAAGCAGGGAGCTCAGAGCTCAGAGCGTCGTGTGTGCTGCGCTTATCCCATTCGGGATGTTATATTCATTTTCCAAAATCAAGAGTCATTTTCGACGCGGGTTCGAGACCCCGCGTCTTATTTGTTGTCAGGTGGGTTCGAGCGGGCAGGCAACGGTTATCTTTTTTATATAGGCTGCTGACGCTGACACGTGGGCCCGACACTAATTTTTTTGAAATGAAACTTGCTTCCCTCAAATATTAGAGCCCATTAAACAGCACCTAAAAATTCATTAAAAATATGAACAATTCGTAGTTGGTCATGTAGTATTCGAATAAAATATCAGCAGGCACACTTGTGTAACCAAAATTATCAAAATTCGAATTTTTATCTCATAGTTGGGATATAATAATTCTAATAACGTCTTAGGTTGGCCTAAGAATTCTACAAATTGACTTGTCAACATAATTTGGGTCCCTAAACTTGTCATAAAAATTTCAAATGGTTTCTCAAAAGGAAGATCATACTTGTGTACAAATGTGTACATCTCTCACATAGTTTCCTAGAATGTTATACTTCAACACTGAAGTTTTCCATACTTCACAACATGTTCGAACTCATATACATTTGAAATTTTAACACAACCTTGTGTTTACCTTAACATCACGAAATACAAAGTTTCATTAGTAATGGTTGTGTAAAACAAATATTATTTCTATGTTGTACTTGCAAGAAACAAGATAAAGGCGTATAAACAACATCCAGGAAATGGAGTTATATACGAAACAATGTTATAAATGAATAGAAGTTTATTTTAGAAAATATCAGAAACAAATATCATCAAATTTGGATTACGAATGACGGAGAAATACGTGATTCAAATCTTTGATTGCAGATTAAAAGGGGAAAATGAAGCGAACTGTTCTTCATTTGAATAGAACTAGCCCCGGCCTGACGCGTTATCCTAATAATATTGGGCCTTTCAGTTTTAAGGCCCACACATGCCCACTCGCGCTAGGGTTAGTAGGGAAAGACGCCTCCCTCACGCAGTCGCCTCCTCACTCTCCCCTCGCGCCGTCGTGTTTCTCCCCCTCACGCCGCCGTCGCTTCCTCCCCCTCGCCCCCTCCGCCGCCGCTTCCTCACCCTCACCTTCCTCCCCTCACCCCCCCGCGACGTGACGCACGCTACACACCTTCACTGAGACGCGCGCCACACCACCCCTCACCTTCTAGCGACGACGACTAGGAGGAGGAGGAGGGATCCAGCCACGAGGTCGACGCGAGGACGTGGCGACTAGAGATCCCTCCGCTCTGACAGTGACAAGGTGAACTACATGCTAGAAATCCCTGCTACATCATTAAGATACATTCTTGACTATGCTCAGCAGTGGCGTTGCCACATTGGGGCCCGCTGGGGCAGCCGCCCCAGCTAATCTACCCTAACTCGACTATGTTCCTTCTTCTCTGACGATATTTTTAAGCATCGGTAGTATTTCTAGATGGCGCCATGACTCATAGGACCTTAGTACTTGCTAATTTGTGTCTTTGTTCTTCAAATTTAAGACTACATTTTGAAAATTTTCACTAAAATTTGTGCAATTGCAGCATATAGATGTGTGAATTGGTGTGTGTTTCATTTTGGTTTGGTCCGTCATTAGGTGTCGCCCCAGCTAATTTTTTTTCTGGCTCCGCCACTGATGCTCAGTTAGGGTTTCGAGTTTCAAAACGTATACTTAGCATTTTCCTTTGGATTCACTCTTATATTTGGTTTTGCTCTTGTTCCATATGTACATTTGGACATTCTCTCCAAGTTGAATAAGTACCTCATCAGCAACAGAGGCAGCGAGCATCTTCCTCTTTAAAATGGTAAGGTCGCATTGCCTGAACTAATTTTTTAGTTTCTGAATATTGCATTTATGTTAATGGTTTACCATAGAACCAATGAGATTATAGTGGGCTAAACTAGTTACTGTAATTATTTTCTCATTTGTATGGTCTTGTACACAGTTCTGTGGGTGTTGATTAGATAAATGCTTAGCTGTTATGCATGGTTAACTAAAAATGTGCTCTACTTGTCTCCTGTTGTAGTATGTCTCCTGGGAGAGCTAGCATTATGGTCTACTTTTTGTGCTATTCTTGGACACTGAGCTGACCTTTCTCATAATCCCTTGACAATTAATTCACAGGATAAATCTGTCGAGGACTATAGACCTGGGCAATTTGAAGAAGATGCATATAATGAAGAAGATGGATATGCCACTGCTAGTGAAGAACAAGAGCAGGTGGGTGGGGCTACGGGCCGAGCCAGAGTGCCAAGGACAGCGACAAAGTGGCCAAGAGACAAAATGGTAGTCACTGATTATGCTTTGTATCTAGCAAAATTGTAAGAAGGTTGAGAGAGGGGGGATGCCAGTACCATTGACACAAAAGCGTAGGTTCAGGGTGCTTGCAGGGCTCATTGCTAGACAAAAGATACCTTTGGATTTGCCAGAAATAAAAAAACTAAGCGATGAACAAAAGTGGTACTTGTTTGAAACCTATATGCAGAAACACTTGGAGTTCCAGGAAGACATGAAAGAGCAGGCATTCAAGCTTTTGTGGAAGATTGCAGCCAAGGCATGGAGACAATTCAGATTTCAGCTTAGGCGAGATTTTGTCAGAAAAGGACTCGAGCCATTTGGAAAGCACAACTTTATCAAGCCGGAAGAGTGGACAGAGTTTGTGAAACAGCAGGAAACCGAGGAAGTCTCATCTGTTAGTGGCAAGTTCAAGTCACTTCAAAGCCTGAACACAAACGAGCACAACATGGGTCCAGCTGGTTATTGTGGGAAACTACCACAGTGGGAGGAAGAGGACAGGAAATTAGTTGCGGCTGGGATCGCTAACCCATATGATGCCATCACTGATGATCGTTCTAGGAATTGGGTGCGAGCAAGGAGTAAGCTAGTGGTGAAAGACGGTGTTGTCGAGATAGTGTTCAACAAAGTAGCAAATGAAAGTGTGGCTACAGACATCATGGAAAAGAATGCACATGCAGAATCTTCAGGAATGACTTCATGGCTGATGGAGAATGATGTGCTAAGTCAGTGCTTGGGCCGCCCCGAACAACCAGGTCGCGTGCGTGGTATCTCCAGCTACCAGGGATGGAAGTTTGCATGGCCTCAGCACGCTTCCATGTACAGGAAGAGGAAGAGGGCCAGTACTGACTCATCAGTTGATAAGCAACAGATGAAGGAAGAAATCAAGCAAGAACTCAAGGCTGAGATGGAGAAGGATATGCTTGACATGATGGCACGAGGGTACCAGGTGGTGTTTGCACTAGAGTCCAATCGCACAAGCCCTTCACCTGCCGGACTGAAGAGCAACTGTGCATCCGCAGATAATGTAGGTTTGATCAACGACGCTACAGAGTTGTCGACAGAGGTAGTGCACATTGCTTCCCCCACACAGGAAGACCTTATAGGCACGTTGACTGAACCCACAGACTGTGGCCTATGGATCATATTTCACGGTGTTGAATGTGATGCTGCAATTGGTGTGGTTCAACCAGAGCAGACTATGCTACACACAGTCCCGATTCATGAAGACTGTGCTGTGGTCGAAGTGCTGCATGTATATGCTATTTTTAGGGATCACGCACTAGAACACCCTCCTAATGACGAGGTGACGACACTTGGACAAGCTCTACACTAGAGGATACAGTGGAAGAGGTGTCACATTCACATCAAGGGAGCACCAATTCCAAAATCTTGTTCGCACACTACGGTACAGATTCCTTCTGGTTCACAGACTACAAGACAAAACTCTTCCTCACACGGTTTCCTAGCTCCTCCTCCTCCTCCACCCCCAGAAAAGCAAAGTATAGTACCGATTCATTCCCCACCTGGTAACCCACCTCCTCCTCCTCCACCCCCAGAAAAGCAAAGTACAGTACATATTCATTCCCCACCTGGTAACCCACCTCCTCCTCCACCTCCACACCCAGAAACGCAAATTATAGAACAGATTCATTCCCCACCTGGTGAGGACCAGGTGTGTCCGAGGACCAGTGGAGGGTCGCTCCTTAGTGATGAGTGATTGACAAAGTTGTGTGGACTGATGCTTGGTTAAGTGTGCAGGTACAGGTTGCGACTTGACTCGTGTCGGTGTAGGTGAAGAACAAGCACGAAAGGCCTTAGCCGTGGCGGCCTCTGGGTGATGTAGTGGCAAGTAGGCTTGGTTCGATGGACCCGGTGGCCTATGGGGTCAAGTGCGAGCCGTGTGGTGCAAGATTGGCGGGCTGAAGTCGTGAACATGGGCCGGTGCAAGGTAGCGGATCGAGCCCGAAGCTTGCACGCGGGGTTTGTTGGTTTGCCCACAAAACCATCGGTGGACGGTTTCTTGGTTTGGGCCTCAAAACCAAGCCCGGAGGCCCGAGGCGACGGAGACGGTGATCCGGGAGCTTCGGGAAGCTTCGAGGCGGAGGGCACGTGGCGTGATCGCGGGGTTTGCGTCGAGGTGAAGCGAAGCCACGGTGGAAGCGTGTCCGTCCGATGAAGTCTTGACCAAAATGCCCCTGAGGGGTTGTATCTTCATTTCAAGCAGTAGGGGTAGCGTGGTCATTTACCTCCCTCCGATGGACTTCGTATAAATAACGGAGAGGTGGATGGCATCTCTCTCTTGGACTCTAGGGCTTTCTCTCCCGGTAGATTTATCTGAACTGCTTCTTTTCCCTCTGGATTCCTTAGGCAAGACTCTTGTACAGAATCTGACCTCTGGATGTATGGAAGCATTCGGCGTCCCGGTGATCTCCTAGTCCTCTGTGATTTTCGTGTCATTTTTGGGGCTATTTTTGGGGAGTTTCGTTCTTCGCTCGATTCGGGGATTTGAGTGTGTTTCCTCACGGATTTCTTTGAGGGGATCATGGGTGGATGCCTTGCGCATGTTTGTGTGTGATCTTGACCCCTCAAACGCCGTGGAGAGCCTTTGATTCATTCGTTTTTGGTTGAAGCCTGAGTTCATGGTGGTGCTTGTGTGATCCGCGATTCCCGGTTTTAGGGAGTTAGAGATAGAGATTTTTGGGGCATAGCATCCTTGTGTGTTGCATATCATCTCCCCAAAATCTTGTCTCAAGAGCTTCTACCGTTTGGGAGATCCGGTGATGAGTTCTTGGAGTTGACCCCACCGGTCTGGCTTTTTGGTTCTGTTCGTGGCAAGTGGACAGTCCGCACGATAGCCGCAGACAGTCCGCGTGTGCTGGAGTTCGTCGCGTGTTATTCGTGTTCTTGCCCCTAGGGTTTCTTTGCAAGAGGTTTGGCGGACAGTCCGCGGGGGTTTCACGGACAGTCCGTATGGCCGAGATTCTGGCGGACGGTCCGCGGGTCCTCCACGGACAGTCCGTATTTTCGGGGTGCAGCTCTGGTAGCTCTAGTGCTTATTACGGACAGTCCGCGCCGTACCTGCGGACAGTCCGCCGTACCCTAGCGGACGGTCCGCCCGTACTGCACGGACAGTCCGCGCCTGGCATTTCCAGATTGTGTCCAGTGCTTTGAGTCTTGTCCAGTTGCTTCTGCTCTTTGCTCCTAGGCTTGTTGGTTGTTCTTCTAGACTTGTGTATGCCTTGTTTGGAGCTTCCTTTGTGTGCGCGAGCGTTTGGAGTGACAATCGGGGTATAGGCCGAGTTCGACCTAAGGGAAGAATTTTTATCGGCTCCCATTCACTCCCCCCTCTCTGGTCGCCCTATTCGGTCCTTCAATTGGTATCAGAGCCGGTTATGGATTTTCTTGATTCTAACCAGTCTAAGATCCAACGATGGGCGATTACGGCAAGGGGTCGGGTCCTCCGCACTTTGATGGCAAGAATTACCCAATGTGGGAGAGGCGCATGGGCGCGTTTTTGCGTGGGAAGGGAACTCTGATCTGGGAGGTCACTCAGAATCCTCATTATGTCATCCCAGACAGTTTTCTGCTTCCAGGATCGCGGGACATGTTTGAGGCCAACAACAAGGCCGTTGATTACTTGTTCCGTGCTCTCTGTGCCTCGGAGTTTGATCGAGTGTACGGAGAGGATGTGGCCGGAAAGATTTGGCTCAAGTTGAAGAATGCTCATGTTGGCAATGCTCAAGTGCAAGCCCGTATGTTTACCACTTACCGGAGAGAGTACGAGAACTTCACTCATCTCCCCGGTGAGTCGACCGATGCTATGTTTCAGCGCTTCACTTGCATAGTCAACAACATGAGGGCCAATGTGACAGTGCTCCCATACACGGATCATGATCAAGCTATCAAGCTTTTGCATGCCCTGGATAGATCTGTGTGGGAAGCCAAGATCGAGGCCATTGAGGAGTCGAGCGCGTATGATACGCTGTCGCTTGATGAGCTATTCTCCAAGCTCAGGTCTTCAGAGGTTGATTGTGGCTTGAGAGCCAAGAGCGAGAGCCCCACTGATCCTCATAGTTTGGCTCTCGTCTCAGGATCGAGGACTTACGCTAACTCTGTTGGCTTTTCTTTGTCTTGTCTTGTGTCCTTGCCAGATGAGGACTTTGAGGTGCTGAGCGAGGATGATCTCGCCTTGTTGAGCAAGAGGTTTGGGCGGATGTACGAGAACCGCAAGAATGCAAGGCGGAGCTCGAGGATGTGCTATCGGTGCGGGAAGCACGGGCACTTCATCGCCGAATGCCCTGAAGCCATGGAGATCAAGAACGACTACAAAGGCAAGCACAAGCACGACTACAACAAGCACCGCTCCCGGAACGACTACAAGGACAAGCACAAGGACAACGGCGAGAGAAGGCACAAGAAGAGTGGCGGCCACAAGAAGAAGACCGCTCGGGCGATGGTGGCCGGAGCGAGTGACATCGACTCGACATCAAGCGATGCTTCCTCCGACTCGAGCAGCGAGGAAGAACAAGAGAAGTGCAAGGACAAGCGGCACACGGGCAAGAACTTCACCAGCCTGAGCTTCATCGCACAAGGAGGCTTTTGTGGCATGGCACACTCCAAGAAGGGTGGGAAGCACAGCTCAGATTCGAACTCCGACTCCGATGAAGAGGTACGACAAGATCCCAACTTCTTGCTAGAGGAGAATGCTAGGCTGAATGAGTTGCTTGACAACCGTGATGATGTGCTTAGAAAGACCAACAAGGAGAAGAGGGAATTTAGGTCTTTGTTGGGTGATGCTAAGGACAAGGTAGCTGAACTTGAATCCTTGCTTGTGGATGCTAGAAATGAGATAGCCGCTTTGAAATCTGCTCCTGTGTTGTCTGATGAGATTGATTGTGGTGACTGCTCAGTTTTTCTTGCTGATTTGACTGCTCTCAAGGAGAAGCATGCCTCTACTTTGGAGGAACTAGATGTGGCTAGGATTGAGTGTGATGAATTGAAGTCTAGGCCAGCTTTGTTAGGAGCTTGTACTTCATGTCCTATCTTGCATGCTAGGCTAGATGAATCTCACACTAGGATTGTTTCTCTTGAGGCGGCATTGAAAGCTCCTCTTCCTACATCATGTTCAACCTGTGAAATGCATACTTTGAAGAACATGAAACTTGCACACTATGTTGATCGTCTGCAGGATGAAAATGATGAGCTTAGGAAATTGATGAGTTGGTTGTCTGGGCATGAGCCACAATTGAGTTTGATGTTGGCTCAGTTCAAGAGGTTTGATGGTCAGGTGTTGGGGGCTCAGAAGTGTGGTGAGAAGAGTGGTGAGGGAGAAGAGAAAATTGGAGAGATCCCTACTCAACCACACACCATACCCATGAACAAATATGCACCCAAGCCAAACCACTTGAGAAACAAGCTTGACACAACTCTAGACCCACCAGTGTTCTGCCAGAAAACAGAGAATTACCAGAAACTCATCAAGTTTGTGAGCAACCTGGGTAATGTCTTTGAAGGGAAATCAGGAGAGAAAGGTGTTGAGAAGCCCACAGAAAAGCCACCGCCTAAGCCAGTGCCAATTCGCTTCCATTGTGAGTATTGTGGGAGGGATGGGCACAAGGATGAGTTCTGTTTCCGGAGGAAGAGGGATGAGCGGTTTGCTAGGGAGATGGCAAACAAGGATAGGTACCACCTTGCTCGTGGTGTGCCTGAGCCTCGTAGAGGGCCTCTACCTAGGGGTGAGGTGTATGTGCATACAGTTCCCACTCGGGGAGATGGAGGTGAAGGTGTGTTCCCTCAGAGAGACAGGCGTGTTGGGTTTGGGCGTGGTGAGTTGCCTCAACGTACTCCTTCTCGTGACCGTTACGAGTTTGGGAGGCACGATCGGAGCTTTGGGTCTCAGATGGACTACGGGCCACGTTTTCCTCCTCGTGGTGCGCGTACTCCTCCAGTGAGACGTGACAGGTCCTTTGGTGGTAGGCGTGAGAGGGCTCCGCCTAGAGGTTTTGGGAGGATGGATTTTACTAACCCTTCTTTTGAGCAAATGGCTCAGCACTGGTTTAACTCTTTTGGTACTAACCCCAGTGTTGAGTCGCTTGCTCATTCTCGTCCTCGTTTTTGATTGCAGGTGGGAGGCTTGGAGAACTTTTGGTTGATCGACTCCGGTTGCTCAAGACACATGACCGGAGATCGTGGGTGGTTCTCCAGCCTCACCCCGGTGAGTACGAGGGAGTACATCACTTTCGGGGATAATGGGAGAGGACGAGTGCTTGCTGAAGGTATGGTGAAGGTGAGTAGCAAGGTGACCTTAAGAAGTGTGGCCCTGGTCAAGTCACTTGGTTTTAACCTGTTGTCAGTATCTCAATTACTTGATGAAGGTTTTGAGGTTTGTTTTAAGTCGAGTGCTTCTTGTGTGCTTGATTCTCGAGGCGATCTTGTTTGTACGATCGTCCCCGAGGGTCAAATCTTTCGGGCCGACTTTTCCCAGTCTGTTGGTCCTCCTCGATGCTTTGTTACTGGCATTTCAGCTAAGCTTTGGAAATGGCATAGGAGATTGGGACACTTGAGTTTTGAGTTGCTTTCCCGCTTGAGTGGTCTTGATCTTGTCCGAGGATTGCCTAAGTTGAAATTCGAGAAGGATTTGGTTTGTGCTTCTTGTCGGCATGGAAAGATGGTTGCCGCTTCTCACGCCCCTTTGACTTCTGTCATGACCGAGCGACCTTGTGAGTTGTTGCACATGGATTTGGTTGGGCCAGCTCGTGTTCGCTCTGCTGGTGGGAATTGGTATGTTCTTGTGGTTGTTGATGATTTTTCGAGGTACTCTTGGGTTTTCTTTTTGGAGGATAAGAGCGAGACATTTGGCTTTGTTCGAGACTTGATCTTGAGGTTGAAGAATGAGAGACATGGTGATGCCATTCGAGCTATACGTAGTGACAATGGCACGGAATTTAAGAACTCTCATTTTGATGCTTTTTGCAGTGATCTTGGTCTTGATCATCAGTACTCTTCTCCATACATCGCTTGTCAGAATGGCGTTATGGAGAGGAAGAACCAGACCTTTTGTGAGATGGCCAGGACGATGCTTGATGAGCATAGGACTCCTAGGCATTTGTAGGCCGAGGCGGTCAATACCGCTTGCTATGTCTCAAATCGCATTTTCCTTTGTGCCTTTAAGAAGAAGACCTCTTATGAGCTGATGCATGGCCGACAACCCAAGGTGAGTCACTTTAGAGCTTTTGGTTGCAAGTGTTTCATTCTGAAGAAGGGCAAGTTGGATAAGTTTGAGTCTCGATGTTCGGATGAGATTTTCCTTGGTTATGCGATTCATTCTAGAGCATATCGTGTGCTCAACCTTGACACTAACCGAATTATGGAGACTTGCGAGGTTACCTTCGACGAGACACAACCATGTAGCTCTTCTGCTTTTGAGTGTGCAGGTGACGAGGAGATTGGAGCGAGGATCTTTGAGGATGAGAAGGACGGAGATGGAGACGACGACGATGATGGTGGTGATGCTCCAGCGGCTGATCGTGTACGTGCTACTTCCACTACTACGACGACGATCGAGGACGGACCATCCCCTACACCCACTACGACTGAGGCTGTTCGAGTGGAGGCTGCTGCTGAGGAGGAGGTTGTATCCAGGCGAGAGGCTCCCCGGTGAGTACAAGTGGATCACCCACCGACGACCATCATTGGTGACCTTCATGAACGCACTACACGGTCGAGGTCAAGGAATACTTCTCATTTCGCTCACTCTGCTTTTGTTGCTTCTTTCGAGCCCAAAGATATTCGACACGCTTTGTCTGATGAGAATTGGGTGAATTCCATGCATGAGGAGTTGGAAAACTTTGAGAGAAACCAAGTCTGGGTGTTAGTCGATCCACCGCCAAATTGCCGTCCCATAGGTACCAAGTGGGTGTGGAAGAACAAAGAGGGTGAGAATGGGATGGTTGTGAGAAACAAGTCGAGGTTGGTGGCGCAGGGTTTCAACCAGAAGGAGGGGATAGACTATGAGGAGACATTTGCTCCTGTGGCCCGTTTGGAGGCAATTAGGATCCTTCTAGCCTTTGCCGTGGCTAAAGGGTTCAAGTTGTACCAAATGGATGTCAAGAGTGCTTTCTTGAATGGGGTGATAGAGGAAGAAGTGTATGTGAGGCAACCCCCGGTGTTTGAGAGTGAAAAATTCCCACACCGTGTATACAAACTCCAGAGAGCGCTCTATGGGTTGAAACAGGCACCTAGAGCTTGGTATGGCAGGTTGAGAGGCTTTTTGCTGAGTAAGGGGTTTGTGATGGGCACAGTTGATAAGACCCTCTTTCTCCTTAAGCATGGCAATGACCTTTTGATTGTTCAGATATACATGGATGACATAATCTTTGGTGGCTCTTCTCATGATCTTGTTGCCAGATTTGCAGATGACATGAGCAGGGAATTTGAAATGTCCATGATGGGTGAGCTGCAGATCAAGCAGTGCAAGGACGAGACCTTTGTACATCAGGCGAAGTACACCAGGGACATGGTGAAGAAGTTTGGCATGAACGACTCCAAGCCGCTGACTACCCCGATGAGTACAACTACGGCTTTGGACGCGGACGAGGACGGCAAACCCGTGGACCAGAAGGAGTACCGGAGCATGATCGGCTCCCTCCTCTACTTGACGGCGACGAGGCCAGACATACAGTTCAGCGTGTGTCTGTGCGCTCGTTTTCAGGCTTCACCGAGGACTTCACATCGGCAGGCCATCAAGCGGATTTTCAGGTACTTGAACTACACTCCTGAGTTTGGTCTTTGGTACTCTGCCGCCTCGACACTCAGGCTTCATGGTTTTTCTGATGCGGATTTCGCTGGGTGTCGATTGGACCGCAAGTCCACTTCTGGGTGTTGTCAGTTCCTTGGTTCTTCTTTGGTCTCTTGGTCATCCCGCAAGCAATCGAGTGTAGCCCAGTCCACCACCGAGGCTGAGTATGTAGCTGCTGCTAGTTGTTGTTCCCAGCTGCTTTGGATGACCTATACCATGAGTGATTTTGGTGAGAAGTGCTCCCAGGTTCTACTTTTCTGTGACAGCACCAGTGCCATAAGCGTAGCCAAAAATCCTGTCCTCCACTCCAAAACGAAACACATAGAAGTGAGGTACCACTTCCTGCGAGACAATGTGGATAAGGGAAATATTTCTTTGTCCTATGTTCCTACCCAAGACCAGCTAGCTGACATTTTCACCAAACCGCTTGACCAAGCCACTTTCACTCGCTTGCGGGGTGAGCTTGGGGTGTGCTTTCCTTTCTAGCTTGGGTCTTGGAGCTTCTCATGTATATATGTGCCATATGTTCATTTTGTTGCATTTCCTTCATGCATTTTACCTTCTGTACAAAACCTGGTAGGATAGCCATCTTTGGATCACTAGAGCTAGGATTGAGCTTCTCTTATATACATTGATCACTGATGTGCTATATGTGAGACTTGTGCATGTTTGGTAAATTGTGAATGTAAATGCTATGCTCTTGATGGTGTTGCTATATATGTATGATGAGATAGCTTTTTGGTTGTGAAAATGATAAAACTGCCTCTCTCATGAGTAGATGCTTGTCTATGCTCAATTTGTGCTTAAATGCTTATATCATGCTCAGTTTGTGCTTGAGGATCATATTCTCTTTGCTTGGGGGTCAAAGATCCTCTGTCATTGTAAATGTTTAGCCCTTTTGCTTGCTTGGGGAGGAGCATAAGCTTCTTTTTGCCGCAAAGGCACTTCATGCACCATGTTTAAACTCTAAAATGAAATTGGTGTATGAATTGCCTTATGCTTGAAAAATGAGCTCCTAATCATGTTTTTATGGTTTGATATTCATATCTTAGGTGCTAAACCGTAGCATGCTTGTCTACCATGAGAAGTCTCATTTTAAGAAGTAGACACATGGCTCGGTGGCTTTAACATGACTTGAGTAGCTTGTGGGCGTTTATAATGATCTTGTGATGAGAATTGGTGATCTTGCATAAACTTTGAATGATCTAGTGCCTTTGTGTTCAAATTGGCATAGATGAGGTCTTGCTCATGAGATGAATGTTTATTTGTGAAAATTGCTTAAATTTGCTTTTGGCCATGTCACATGCTTATATGTCTCTACCTTCTTGATGGCAATGTGCTAGATACACCATGTCTACTTTGCTTGCTTTATGTCTCTTTGGAGCACTTTGTTGTGCTCTTTGTATATTTGAGAAGCTTGGTAGATTGTGTATATGCTTTGACATGCATTTTTCATGAAAACAAGGGGAAGAGCATCATATACCTTGATTCTTGCATTGTCAACAAGGGGGAGAATTTTGGGAGATATACATGCAAGGGGGAGAAATTTTCATGCATTGGAGGTTTTTGTGAAAATTTTGTATGCATTTGTGAGATGTTGCTTGTGAAGGGAAAAATTGAGAAGAAGAGGTTGCATTTGCTCAGGGGGAGTTTGCATATGTGCAGGGGGAGCTCCTTTGGTTTGCCTGAGTTTTGTGTTTTGTGATGTGTTCTTTGTGAGCTTTGTTTTGTCTCGGCTGTGTCGAGCCGTTGCCCTTGTCTTAGGGGGTCGAGACTTGGTCTGGCGAGTGATCTTGTTTTCGCTTGTTCTTTGGCTTTGGATCACTTGCTTGGAGGTTTGTGTTCATGGTTGTTTTATTTTCTTTGTTCTCTATCATGGTTACTATGGGTGTTGTCAATGCACTCATCAAGGGGGAGATTGAGGACCAGGTGTGTCTGAGGACCAGTGGAGGGTCGCTCCTTAGTGATGAGTGATTGACAACGTTGTGTGGACTGATGCTTAGCTAAGTGTGCAGGTACATGTTGCGGCTTGACTCGTGTCGGTGCAGGTGAAGAACAAGCGCGAAAGGCCTTAGCCGTGGCGGTCTCCGGGTGATGGAGTGTCAAGTAGGCTTGGTTCGATGGACCCGGTGGCCTATGGGGTCAAGTGCGAGCCGTGCGGTGCAAGACTGGCAGGCTGAAGTCGTGAATATGAGCCGGTGCAAGGTAGCGGATCGAGCCCGAAGCTTTTACGCGGGGTTTGTTGGTTTGCCCACAAAACCATCGGTGGACGGTTTCTTGGTTTGGGCCTCAAAACCAAGCCCGGAGGCCCGAGGCGATGGAGACGGTGATCCGGGAGCTTCGGGAAGCTTCGAGGCGGAGGGCACGTGGCGTGATCGCGGGGTTTGCGTCGAGGTGAAGCGAAGCCGCGGTGGAAGCGTGTCCGTCTGATGAAGTCTTGACCAAAATGCCCCTGAGGGGTTGTATCTTCATTTCAAGCAGTAGGGGTAGCGTGGTCATTTACCTCCCTCTGATGGACTTCGTATAAATAGCGGAGAGGTGGATGGCATCTCTCTCTCTTGGACTCTAGGGCTTTCTCCCCCGGTAGATTTCTCTGAACTGCTTCTTTTCCCTCTGGATTCCTTAGGCTAGACTCTTGTACAGAATCTGACCTCTGGATGTATGGAAGCATTCGGCGTCCCGGTGATCTCCTAGTCCTCTGTGATTTTCGTGTCATTTTTGGGGCTATTTTTGGGGAGTTTCGTTCTTCGCTCGATTCGGGGATTTGAGGGTGTTTCCTCACGAATTTCTTTGAGGGGATCATGGGTGGATGCCTTGCGCATGTTTGTGTGTGATCTTGACCCCTCAAACGCCGTGGAGAGCGTTCGATTCGTTCGTTTTTTGTTGAAGCCCGAGTTCATAGTGGTGCTTGTGTGATCTGCGATTCCCGGTTTTAGGGAGTTAGAGGTCGAGATTTTTGGGGTATAGCATCCTTGTGTGTCGCATATCATCTCCCCAAAATCTTGTCTCAAGAGCTTCTACCATTTGGGAGATTTGGTGATGAGTTCTTGGAGTTGACCCCGCGGGTCTGGCGTTTTTGGTTCTGTTCGTGGCTCGTGGACAGTTCGCACGATAGCCGCGGACAGTCCGCGTGTGCTGGAGTTCGTCGCGTGTTCTTCGTGTTCTTGCGCATTTTCATTTCGATCCGGTTTGCCCCTATGGTTTCGTTGCAAGAGGTTTGGCGGACAGTCCGCGGGGGTTTCACGGACAGTCCACGTGGCCGAGATTCTGGCGGACGGTCCGCGGTTCCTCCACGGACAGTCTGTATTTTCGGGGTGCGGCTCTTGTAGCTCTGGTGCTTATTACGGACAGTCCGTGCCGTACCTACGGACAGTCCGCCGTACCCTAGCGGACGGTCCGCCCGTTCTGCACGGACAGTCCGCGCCTGGCATTTCCAGATTGTGTCAAGTGCTTTGAGTCTTGTCCAGTTGTTTCCGCTCTTTGCTCCTAGTCTTGTTGGTTGATCTTCTAGACTTGTGTGTGCCTTGTTTGGAGCTTCCTTTGTGTGCGCGAGCGTTTGGAGTGACAATCGGGGTATAGGCCGAGTTCGACCTAAGGGAAGAATTTTTATCGGCTCCCATTCACTCCCCCCCTCTCTGGTCGCCCTATTCGGTCCTTCACCTGGTAACCCACCTCCTCCTCCTCCACACCCAGAAACGCAAATTACATCCCCACCTTCTTCTCCTCATGAAAGAACAAAACCTCCATCCCCAAAAGAAAGTGCTCAAAACAATGATGCCAAAGCCGGAGCCCAGAGTCATGTGTTGGCTGATGCCGAAAAATCTGTCGACGACAGTTCGAAGAAAGCTGTAGGTACATCTGGGCCCAAAATCTCTGTAATAGCTGCTGGTCAGACACCACCTGAGAAACCTTCTTCAGCCATCTCAAAGCAGCAGGAAAAGAAACTCGCTGAAAATAAAAGGTCTACCAGAAAGCGATCTGAGAAACCTTCTTCAGCCATCTCAAAGCAGCAGCAGCAGAAAATTGCTGAAAATAAAAGATCTCAGAAGCCTACCAGAAAGCCTTCCTCAGCCATCTCAAAGCAGGAGGAAAAGAAGCCTGCCAGAAAGCCATCTGAGAGAAACACCAAGAATAAGGCGGCCAATGTTGCTATGACTCATATTAACCCACACTACAAATTTGGAAATGAAATGCTCAGTCCTGCTGAACTCAAGCATCCGTATACTGCTCCTTCTGTCACTAATATCCACAATTTCTACATGGGACGTTGTAAGGACAAGGATGAGTCTCTGATTCAGGGCATAGTATGGCCCAAGCACGGCTGGTGGCCTGTGAGAGAAGATGAGAAATACGAGCTGTTGGCTGTGTTCATCAGCGACTTGTACGATCTCTTCAACTTGGATGCTTTGGATATGGGACTTCTCCGCTGTTTCATCCCGTAAGTTGCTTAAAAATTTAATCTGCTTCTCACTAATCATCTTCTATCTAAATGTGCTTTCTGCCTCAGTTCATCTTTACTATGTATTTTGCCTCCTTACACTTTGTTTTTTCTTAATATTAGGAATATGGCTGTAGAAGTACGGCAGGAGAAGGAACCTATTGCTTCCTTGAACCTGAATGCTTTAGCATGTCAAATATACAAAATAACAGGGATTTTTTTGTGTCCTATACGAAGCGTGCCTACCAGTCATATGCTAAAAAGAGAGTCATCATTTCCTGCTATAACATTGGGGTGCACTGGATTGCAGTGGCGATCTTTCCAAAGCAGAAGACGGCCTTGTATCTTGATTCATATAGGATCCTAGGCACTAATTTCTCTGAGTTGGTACTTGCCATTGATGAGTAAGTTCTTTTTCTTTCTTAACCTACAAACTTCCTCAACAAACTCTGCAGAGTTTATTAATGGTGCCCTAACCATTGTTGCATGTTTTGTTGTAGTGCTTGGAATAGTTACTGCGATGACAACAAGTTGCCCCGCTGCGCCTTGAACCATGAGAAGGCTTTTGATGTACGTATTACTTAGTATTTCCTGCCTGTGGAAGCTAGTACTAAAGCTCGAGTTTATTTCTTCTCACCACTGTTTGTCTATGTATATTTATCGCAGTGCCACCAACAATCTTACAAATCCAGAGTCTGCGGCTTCTATTGTGCCTATCACATGCTTAGAGTAAAAAAATAAATTGAAGGACCCTGAGGTACTTTCTTGGAATCTGCAATTGTAACACCTGCAACTGAGCACAGTTCTTGCTTATTAGCACTGCACATATTTGGTAACCACGTGTGTGCTGACTGCTGACATTGTTATATTCAGGCATTTCACATACCTACTTGTCAGCTGCACCAAGACACGCTGTTCCACATTAGGGAAAGAACTGCCTCATTCCTCATGGACCAGGTGATCACACCCTCAGGAAAATTTCACATTAATGATGCTATGATGGCTCGCATTGTATTTGATACCAATCCTCATGGTTAAGCCAGTGATGATATTGTTGTGAACCTTACTTAGCTTGTTAGAAGAGGATGCTGAATGCCTGAATTTTGTCAGATTATGCATGTGAATCTTGTGGATTTCTATTCAGTTTGTGGAGTTTTGTGAATGTGGATGCTGGACCCAATTTTTGTGAAAGTAGACAACAGGTCTCCTTTAGTCGAGACAGAGGAGACACAAGTTCACAGTACGCGTCTCCTTTGGTCGATTAGAGGAGACACACGTACACAGTAGGCGTCTCCTTTGGTCCAGACAGAGGAGACGCACGTACATAGTACGCGTCTCCTTTGGTCGAGACAGAGGGAGACGCGTACTGACAAGATGCGTCTCCTTTGGTCGAGACAGAGGGAGACGCGGGTTCACAGAAGGCGTCTCCTTTCGTCGAGACATAGGAGACGCGCACTGACAAGACGCGTCTCCTTTCATCCAGACAGAGGAGACGCGCACTTACACGACGTGTCTCCTTTCGTCAAGACAGAGGAGACGCGTCATGTTCGGCGTCTTCGATGTTGAGTTCATGTAACAGGCTCGATTTCTGTGTCCGTTACCAAAGGTCCATGTGGGCCTAGAGAAACAGACATTTCAGGTGACCGGTAACTAGTTTCGGTAACGGTCTTTGTTAGACACCCGTTACTAACACGTATTATGAGTAATGGGCTTAGTGTCTGCACCCGTTACCAAAGGCTCCGGTGGGTCCAGAGAAACAGCCATTTCAGGTGACTGGTAAGTAGTTGTGGTAACGGTCTTTGTTCGACGCCCGTTACAATTACGTGTCATCAGTAACGGGCATGGACCCGTTACCTTTGTTGGCTTATTTGTAACGCTTGATTGGTAACAGGCGTTTTGCCCGTTACCAATGGCCATCCGCGCCCGTTACCAATGGCTGTTTTTCACGTAGCGTTAGTCTTACAATAACAATGTATGGTAACAATACTAGTTTTAACTATATCACACGCAAATGGAGTCTCTCATGTCTTAAACTATATGCTATATAATAGAAATAATACATAATATTATATGTAAATAAACCCCCAACGGGTAGCGGGTATGGGGAAGGAATCACCCATTAAGTCACCCGTCGGGGGAGAAATCCCTCCATACCCACACCCTAATAGAGTTTTTACCCGCGGGTAAACGGGTGGCGGGTACCCATTGACATCCCTAGGGCGGACGCGTGCTCCCTAATGAGCTGCCGCCCGCGAGGAGTTGTGGTGCGGACGTAGGCAGCAGTCGCCGCTGGAGCGGCCTCTCGACGACCCCAACGAGCACGCGGCAGTGGCGAACCCGGCGAGCTCCCCTCACCAGAGCATGCGGCGAGCGGCGGGGCGCCCAACGACCTTCCCGTGCCGGAGCACGCGTCAGCGGCGGCCTCGACGACCTTATTTCACAAATGAATGAAAACTACTACCAAACAGATCAATAATCAAAATATGAGATGAACGTAGAATACCAAAATGGGCACGGTGACATGCCAGAGCAAAGACACATTAATTTGGGGATATTAATCAAACCGGGGATCTCATCATATATTTTGTGCATCACACCAGCCTGCATCCATGCAAAAAAGGGAAGGGAGTGAAAGAAGCACTGAGAGACATGGGTACCCATGGGTCCCCACCGACCAGGGTTCCAGAGGTCCCTGACAAGTGGACCCGACCTTCTAAAAGCCCCGCCGACCTGCAAAGTGGGCCCAACGACCTTATCCGCAACTCCGATGTCTCCGGGCGACCTTATCAAGATCCTGGAAGATCCGTAGAACTTGGCGTGCAAGTCAAGGCAATAGGACACGGCGCGCCGGCGCCTGTAGGTCCGAGTATCACGGGATACTCCTTGTAATCCGGGAGATAACTTCCCACAATTGTAACCGACCCAGATACGAGTCCACCGACCTTGAATGGAAACCCTAGCCCGTCCCCCATATAAGGCGGCCTAGGACTCCATTCAAGGACATCTTCATCCTCCCCGCATAATCCACCACCACAACTGGACGTAGGGTTTTACTCTCCGGAGGCCTGAACCAGTCTAAACCCTTGTCTCCCCGTGTTCATCTTCATACTCGCCTAGTTCCGAGTTCACCACGTGGACTACCACCTACGCTCTTAATTTCCGATTGTCTCCATTAACCTGCAAACTGCTTGGGTAGCCCCCTTGCAGATCTGACCAGGTCTCACCCCTTGACAGTTGGCGCGTCAGGTAGGGGCGATGGGGAACTCACTGTGCAGCATGGTGGCCCGATCTAGTGTTGTTTTTCCGGCGAGCATGGCGGCCATCCTCGCCAACCCCGTGGAGGTTTGCTTTGGATCCTTCACGGCTTCCTCTCCTGCTCCAGCAGTCGCAGCTCCTCCAGCGACCGCGGAGCAGGTCGTGACGGCACCCGTCGCCACCCCCGTTTCCGATCTAGTATCGGAAACCCACCCGCCCAGACTCTATGACCTCGTTCAGGGGATGGAGAACGTCATCGGCACGATGAAGGAAACCCTGGAGATCTGCGAGCGAGCTCAACGCTCAGCGCAGACGGCGCTACGCCACGATGCGTTCCCCTTCGGCTTGCAGTCTGCGCCTGGCCTTCGACATAGTAGGCTCACCAACCCGGTGCTTGTACCCAAGAAAACCGGTCAATGGAGAATGTGTATCGACTACACCGACCTCAATAGGCATTTCCCTAAAGACCCCTTCCCTCTTCCGCGCATCGACCAGGTCATGGACTCCACGGCTGGAAGCGTCCTCCTATGATTTCTTGACTGCTATTCCGGGTATCACTAGATAGCCCTGAAGGTCTCTGACCAAGATAAAACGGTGTTCATAACACCACATGGCATCTGCTGCTACACGGCCATGACCTTTGGCCTCAAGAACGCCGGCGCGACCTACCAGAAGGCCATCCAGAAGTGTCTGGAGTGACAGATCGGCAAGAACGTAGAAGCCTACATCAACGACGTGGTCATCAAGACCACCCAAGAGGATAAGCTCATAGCTAACCTCGCACATATGCACCAATCATGCAAGAAGGAAAATACGTCCTATCATAAAGAAACCTGCAAGGAGGACCACAGAGCAGAGCAGGAGGATATCATCAGAGAAAATGGATGATATGAGCAACAGGGCAACAAAAACTCTTCATCCAGGTATGAGTTCAGGTAAAGTCCCCAAGTTGAGCTATTAAAGTATAAGGAGGTTAAGTAAAGTTGTTTGGAGTGGAAGGCAGTATTATGCCCGAAATTCCATTCTAGCCCTTGCTGAAGCCTCCGACCTTAGATTTGGTGGGCCACCTGACCTAGAGACCCTGAGCCCCGCTAGAGCCCGCACGCCGAAGCTGAGGCCCAGCGGAGCCCAGACGGGCTCGGCCGACCTCCTATGTCGGCCGACCCACTAGGGCTGCCGTCGCCTCTCGTTTTTCGCGTGCGCACTCTTTCGTCCTCCAGAAACCCTTCTCTCGCCGCGTGACGGAGTTTTGCGTCACGCAGAACCCTTGCCTCCCCTGCTCACCTCCCTCACTCGCCGTTGTGGCAGTCCCCATGGCCGACAAGAGCCCTGTCCCCTTCGCCACGGCACCCTCCTCCGGTGAACCCGTTGAGGGGGATGTCCCTGCCATTGCTGCATCTCCCACAGGAGTGGCACCTATGGAGGTTGCGTGCATCTTCGAGGTGCCACCGCTCACCTCCCGTCCTCCAGTTGGGAACCAAGGACCGAGCGCCACCATCGGCGGAACTTCAGAGCTCAATGGGATTGCTGTGCCGCCTTTCACACCCCTGAGCCACAGGGGCGTGCCAGCAGCCCCTACCAGAGGAAGGTGGAGGTCCGGCCACGACCCACAGCAACTCCGCCGCCTCTGGTGGTTCCACCACCTCGGCTCAACATTCCGGAAGCCTCCGGAGTGAGAGGCCGATCGGCCCCTGCTGTGCCATTGTTGCCTCCACCAGTCTCTCAGCTTGGGAAGCCTAGGTTCGCTAGCCCAGACAGCACCAGCAGGAAGAGCAGCCGTGCACCTCTGACTCTGAAGGAAACTAATGAAGAATTTGAGTTGGGCAGTAGTTCCACACCACGGGCATCCAGGAAGTCGAGGGAGAGGACTCAGGCGCCTGAGCGATCTCCTAAGACTCCCACTGCAGCCAGGATCACCCCATTAGTGGAGGAACTAGGCAGGGAGTGCGAGAAGCTGAAGACCATCAGTGCGGAGCAGAAGGTGGATCTCGCTGAGCTTAGAAATGACCTCCGCTATCTCCGCCGTGGGCTACGCGCCAAGATGAGGCGCCTCTTTGTGGCCACGGGGCACGAGGACCTCTGTGATACTGAGTAGAGGGTCGTGCCCCGCCTTTATTTTCCCTTCTTAGGCGCTTAAGTTAGGTTTAATTTATTTCTCTTAATTTATTTCCCTTCCATTTATTTCCTTTATTCCCATCATTTGTGAAAGCACCTATTTCTTTTTTATTAGTGAACTTGAATGAATAAATTTTGGCTCCACCGGTCATGTAACCCGGTTGAGTCACTCGTGTGTTAGTTATTTTTGTTTTTGTTTTTTTTTTGTATCAAAGAACTGCACCCAGGTACAAAACAGTGTGGTGGAGAGCTGCACTCTCCAAACGCGAACACGATGGATCATTATTGCACCCACACTACGCTCACACAGCGCTTACGATCGACCACGCTTAGAGAACCTCAACGGGACATGCATTCATGCGCATCACAGGAATCCCCGTCTGGTCCACACAGAAACCAGTGCTGGTTTGCATCTCTTCCTCTTCACCATGATTTCTGAGTTTGTGCACTTATGTTTGATAAATCAACTTAAGAAATCTATGGTAATGCTTACTCCATGCCTAGGGTTGACATGCGTAAGTTATATTCCTCGTTTATAACCTTGAGGCTTGTGAACAAAATCATCATAAGGACAACATGCTTATCTAAGTAGTTGACAAGTGAGATATGACTTGATGACATGATCTTAACTCTTTTGGTTCCGGCCCTTGGGATAATTTTGTTTTTGAAAAAAAAAGCTCTTGCAAAGCTCCTCTTTGATATGCCATAGTCCTACCAAAGCCATGTGATGTCTTTAGTTGAAAACCTTATACTCATATGCTGCTTGTTATTGCATTAAGCTTTGCCAAATTCTGTGACCCTTGTGAGAATTCTTTTCATTACTTTCATGGTCAAGATTCATGTGCACGCCACTTTATCCCCCTTGCTATGCTTCTACCCTGGAAGTTAGCATTGTATTATCCATCCATTCCGTGAGAATAAAACTCTATATGTGTTGAGCTCTCCCTCCTAGTTTTTGCTACATAAAGAGACATGGCTATTAAAAAAATATGGACACATGAAGGTCTAGCGTTAAAAACAAAAGAGAGAGAAAAGAGAAAAGTATAGAGATAGCCATGCTCTCGAAAGATTTCTTATACAAAAGGGAGAATCATGCAAAAAAGGAGTTCCATAATCTAGATGGTGATAACTAGTATCCATTCCGAGGCTAGTGTCCACCTCACCATCAATCAACATTCATCATACATGTATGGTAATAGCTAGCACCCATTCCGGGCCTAGTATCCACTTACCATACTCACCGTACCCATACATGTGCACATCTTGATCTGATTGTATGATTTGATTTTCTCTGTGGATCCAGTTTTTGACTTTGCAATATATATGATACAAGTATGCTTTACCTTTATCCTACCCTGAGCTCCAAATACAGCCATCATTAGAAGTAGGGTGAAGAAAGGCAATCTAATGCCTTGGTGAGGACATATACACATTGAGCGATCCGAGAGAATCAAAGAAGGAGGGCAGAGCTGTTCTTTTTCATTGAAAATTATCAAGAAAACCCCAAGTGCTTACCAACAGGTGCTTAAGGGACTCGATTCATGGTCATTCCTCTTATCAACTACCCAAGATGGCATTATAGCCAATCCACAGAGTTCACAAGAGCAAGGTACGACTTGGAATAACTCTTATGTTTGTCTTATACCTTTCGTTCAAACCCATGTGATCTTCCCTTTCGCTCGGGACGAGCAAAGGGCAAGTGTGTGGGAGTTGTTGACGGCTGTTAAGTACCTAATTTAGGGCCGTCAATCCCTGCATTTTATCATAAGAACTAAGCATCCACACGAGAATAGGGGTTTAAACTGACAATTTCCACCAGTGGCTATGCTAAGTTGAATGCAGGTGTTTGGCATAAGAAATGAAGAGAAAAGACACCCTCATGATCCTAGCAAGATAGGCTCAGCCAGTGAGAGGCGGCATGCAAGCATCCCCTGGATCCATGACATCACCAATCCAAGGAAGGAAGCTTCGGCGAATCAGAAGCCGCCATGCAGACTTCACATGGATCCTATGGCCCACCAGAGCGCCTAAACTGCCTCCAAACCACGTGGACACCGGGAACTAACCTCAGGACCCACAGAGCAGTCACCACGCGAAAACACACCCCGAGTGGGGCCCACAGGGGGTCAGCCGACCTGTGGGGTCGGCCGAATCGACCTTGTGGCGCCCACTCAGGGGCTTCCACGTGTTGCTTGCCCATTGGTCCTAGAGGCCATTCCCGGGGTGTTTGGGTGCTCTCACGCCAGTTGCACAAGCCTATAAATAGGAGGAGAGGGGGGGGGTAAGAAGAGGGTGAAGCACACTTGAAGCCATTTCTCACCTTTGCCTCTTCTCCCTCTCTTATTCTCTCTTGGTGGAGGTGAAACCTCATCCCACCATGAGTGTGTGTGTGTGGAGGATCTAGACTAGGTGGTGCTAGGTAGAGAGGAGTGTGTGGATGAGTAGAGGTGAGGTGGTGATGATCCGTTCATCATCCATCGTCCCCTTGTACCTCGTGAGCGATGCTGTTCTTCATTTAGACTAAAGTGAGTATTTCATTATTTCCTATTTAGACTAAAGTGGTTCTCATGCATGAATGAGTTGTTCTTGAGTTCTTCATTCGTTCATCATTTAGAGGCTCACGTTCTTCATGGACGTGTCTCCTCGATCTAGTTGACGAGCAAGTAATTCATACTTTTGCGTTTGTTCATAAGTTAGAGGCTCATGTTCTTCACGAACACGACCCTAGATCTTCTGTTATCATCGCATAAGTTTGCATCTCGTTTGTATGATTGCCTGTCTATTAGAATATAGTGAGCTCATGCATATCTGATTTAGACCAAGTATCAATCATATCTCCTTGCGCGAATCGATTCAGTGACGAGTAAGGTCTAGCTCAACCTCACGGGTTTGTCGCTTCGTATTTATACAGAGTGCTATAGTGTTTCTACGGGATGTCAGACGTAGCCGTGCTATAGTAGTAGTCGACGGTGTAGACGTGGTGTCTAGACTGCTGGTTATCCTTCGAATGCCCTGTATCCCACGGTTTGTCTTGGGGTAGGCTGCGGTAGTGACAGCCGTTGGACCCTCTGAAACCCCCCACATTCGGATACAGCGTGTAGGCAACCCTTTGCGGTGAACCAACTGTTATAGTCAGGAAGGGCCGGTGTCCGAAGCGAGATCTTATCCGAGCTTGTTCCTCTCTAGAGTCGAGAACCTACAAGAGACTTCACATCACTCACCTACCTCAGCAGGGACTGTGTTCCCTTGGATAGTCACTCATAGAGTCCCCCATACCGTTCTTTGGATTCGATACCCTTGGGAATACTCCTGAGGTGAAGTGCTACAACGGTGTATCCGTGCGCTTGCGGATTCGTTCGCACCCGTCAGTATACCCGGGTGATTCTTGCACGCTCACGCTATCCCGGCGCCATAGTGGTGACGTTAAGAAATACCAACATTGACTCAGGCCATGTCAGCCTTTGGCGTCTGACGACTTCTGCAAGATTCCGGAGCTTTTCTCCTATTGGATTGGTTTCACAGAGCACAGTTCTGTTCCCTGAGCAGAAGGCTGTAGGTTCGGTCATTTATTTCTTCTTCTTCGGAGCATCAAGCTGGCCATTCTGGTCACTTTACTGCTCGGGGGCTACTACACTAGTGCGTCTTGCGACGCCCTATTATCCCTAGGCTGCCTCGACCTACTGGAAGCCTTCTTCCATTACATCTCCGCTCGACCTACCTACGGTGGGGTGGGTGACCTTCCTGAAGGTCACGCCAGTTACTTCGTTATACCTGACCAAGGTCAAGTTGGCGGTCCTTCAAGAATCGATGCTTCGTCTTCACTTCGACCTTCTGGCCATTCATCCTAGGAGCTCGACGTTCAACTTCGTGCGCGCATCGGATGGGTTCTTCTTTTTTGGATCTCCGCGCACCCTTCACGACCTCAACGGTGTTGCGCCTTCGCTACTCTTCGACACGACCTCGCCTTGGCCGCTACACCTACATGTCCGTCGATCGGGGGCTTGAGAGACATGGGTACCCATGGGTCCCCACCAGCCAGGGTCCCAGAGGTCCCTGACAAGTGGACCCGACCTTCTACAAGCCCCGCCGACCTGCAAAGTGGGCCCAGCGACCTTATCCGTGACTCCGATGACTCCGGGCGACCTTATCAAGATCCTGGAAGATCCGCAGAACTTGGCGTGCAAGTCAAGGCACTAGGACGCAGCGTGCTGCCACCTGTAGGTCCGAGTATCACGGGATACTCCTTGTAATCCGGGAGATAACTTCCCATAATTGTAACCGACCCAGATACGGGTCCACTGACCTTGAATGGAAACCCTAGCCCGTCCCCCATAAAGGCGGCCTAGGACTCCATTCAAGGACATCTTCATCCTCCACGCATAATCCACCACCACAACTGGACGTAGGGTTTTACTCTCCGGAGGCCTGAACCAGTCTAAACCCTTGTCTCCCCGTGTTCATCGCCATACTCGCCTAGTTCCGAGTTCACCACGTGGACTACCACCTACGCTCTTAGTTTCCGATCCTCTCCATTAACCTGCAAACTGCTTGGGTAGCCCCCTTGCAGATCTGTCCAGGTCTCACCCCCTGACAGTTGGCGCGTCAGGTAGGGGCGATGGGGAACTCACTGTGCAGCATGGTGGCCCGATCTGGTGTTGTTTTTCCGGCGAGCATGGCGGCCATCCTCGCCAACCCCGTGGAGATCTGCTTTGGATCCTTCACGGCGACCTCTCCTGCTCCAGCAGTCGCAGCTCCTCCAGTGATCGCGGAGCAGGTCGTGACGGCACCCGTTGCCACCCCCGTTTCCGATCTAGTATCGGAGACCCACCCGCCCAGACCCTATGACCTCGTTCAGGGGATGGAGAACGTCATCGGCACGATGAAGGAAACCCTGGAGATCTGCGAGCGAGCTCAACGCTCAGCGCAGACGGTGCTACGCCATGATGCATTCCCCTTTGGCTTGCAGTCTGCGCCTGGCCTTCGACATAGTAGGCTTGCCAATCCGGTGCTTGTACCCAAGAAAACCGGTCAATGGAGAATGTGTATCGACTACACCGACCTCAATAGGCATTGCCCTAAAGACCCTTTCCCTCTTCCGCGCATCGACCAGGTCATGGACTCCACGGCTGGAAGCGTCCTCCTATGCTTTCTTGACTGCTATTCAGGGTATCACCAGATAGCCCTGAAGGTCTCTGACCAAGATAAAACGATGTTCATAACACCACATGGCATCTGCTGCTACACGGCCATGACCTTTGGCCTCAAGAACGCCGGCACGACCTGCCAGAAGGCCATCCAGAAGTGTCTAGAGTGACAGATCGGCAAGAACGTAGAAGCCTACGTCAACAACGTGATCATCAAGACCACCCAAGAGGACAAGCTCATAGCTAACCTCGCAGAGACCTTCGCCAACCTTCGACACTATCGCTGGAAACTTAATCCAGAAAAGTGCGTCTTCGGTGTCCCCTCTGGCAAGCTCCTGGGCTTTATGGTCAGCAACCGGGGCATCGAAGCGAACCCCACCAAGGTGGATGCCATCCGCAGGATGAAGCGACCTACTGGGAAGAAGGATGTCATGAAGCTCACTAGCATGATGGCGGCCCTTGGTCGATTTATTAGCAAACTTGGAGAGAAAGACCTGCCCTTCTTCAAGCTGCTAAAGAAGGCGGACAAGTTCGTCTGGACCAAAGAGGCGGACCAAGCCCTAGAGCAACTCAAGGCCTTCCTTACGTCACCCCCAGTGATGGTGCCCCCGGCGCCTAAGGAAACATTACTGCTCTACATCTCAGCGACCACCCTGGTGGTCAGCTCGGTCCTGGTGGCAGAGCGACCTCAAGTGGGCAGACCCTACCCTGTCCAGCGACTTATCTACTACGTCAGCGAGGCCCTGTCAGACAGCAAGACTAGGTACACCCAACCTCAGAAGATGCTCTACGCCCTACTCGTCACCTCGCGCAAGCTCCGGCACTACTTCCAGTCGCACAACATCAAGGTCGTCTCGACCTTCCCGCTTGGTGAGATCCTGCGCAGCCGCGACACCACTGGACGCATCATCAAGTGGTCCATCGAGCTCGGCGAGTTCGACCTAGAGTTCTGCCCCAGGCAGGCCATCAAATCCCAGGTCATCGCGGACTTTGTTTCGGAGTGGACAGAAATCCAGCAGCCTCCACCTTCGGAACGACCCGAGTATTAGAAGATGTACTTCGATGGTTCCCTGAACCTCAAAGGGGCCGGCGCAGGCGTACTGTTCATCTCCCCCTAGGGTGATTACCTGAAGTACGTCCTGCAGATTCACTACAAGGCATCTAACAACGGCGCCGAGTACGAAGCCCTCATTCATGGGCTACGCATCGCTATCACCCTAGGGATCAAGCGCCTCATAGTGTACGGCGATTCCAAGGTCGTCATCGACCAAGTCAGCAAGGACTCCGAAGCTAGGAAGGATACAATGGATGCCTACTACGCCGAGGTGCGCAAGCTCGAGCGTCACTTCGAGGGACTCATGTTCCACCACGTCTGTCGTAACAACAACATAGCGGCTGATGTCCTCTCCAAGCTCGGCTCCAAGCGCGCACTGGGCCCGGCCGGCGTATTCGTCCAGGACCTACGCATGCCGACTATCAAGCTTCTCCCCGACATAGAGTCACCAGATGATCAAGCGACCCCACCGGGAGGTCGCGATGTCCTCATGACCGAGGCAGAGGACGACTGGCGCCTCGACTTCCTCGCTTTCCTCCTCGAACATCGAGTCCCTAAGGAGAAGGCGGAGTGCGAAAAGATTACAAGGCGTAGTGCCAACTACGTCGTCATCAGTACGGAACTCTACCGGAGGTCCGCCTCCAACGGGGTGTTGATGAAGTGCATCCCGCGATCTGAGGGCCTCAGGCTCTTAGAGGAAATCCACGGCGGCGAGTGCGGCAATCACGCTGCCTTTGCCAACCTGGTCGGCAAAGTCTTCAGATCTGGCTTCTATTGGCCTACGGCCATGGCCGATGCACAGGAACTTGTACGTCGATGCAAGGGGTGCCAATTCTTCACCAAGCAGTAGCACATCCCGGCTCAGGCCCTGAGGACCATTCCTCCATCATTGCCCTTCGCAGTATGGGGCCTCGACTCCGTCGGACCTTTCAAGACCGCCCTTGGCGGGTACAAACACATCATCGTGGCGGTGGACAAGTTCACCAAGTGGATCGAGGTTCGGCCTGTATCCAGCATCACGTCGAAAGAGGCAGCCAAGTTCATCGAGGAGATCACCCACCGCTTCGGGGTCCCCAACAGGATTGTCACAGACCTTGGCACGACCTTCATAGGAGCTAACTTCTGGGACTTCTGCAAAGACAACCTGATCGACGTATACTACTCCTCGGTGGCGCACCCACGGTGCAACGGCCAAGTTGAGCGGGCCAATGGCATGGTACTGCAGGGCATCAAGGACTGCATCTTCGATGGTTCATCACCCTACGCAACCAAGTGGCTTGCAGAGCTCCCTCACGTCATCTGTGGTCTCCGAACCCAGATTAGCTCGGCTACAGGGCACTCAGCCTTCTTCCTAGTCTACGGGTCGGAGGCCATCCTCCCTACCGATGTTGCCTTCGGGGCTCCGCGCATCCAGCACTTCAACGAGGGAGAAGCGGAGCAGACTCGCAGGGTCGACCTTGACAGCCTCGAAGAGCATCGTGTGGCCGCGCTCATGCACCACACCCGCCACGAGCAGCAGCTACATCGCTACCACGACCGCAACGTGCGGGAACGTTCCTTCAACGTTGGCGACCTAGTCCTGCGGCAGATCCAGAACACCAAGGACATGCACAAGCTCTCTGCACCTTGGGAAGGCCTTTTCATAGTTAAGGAAGTCATTGGACCGGTGACCTATCGCCTCCAATGGGCCGATGGCCAGGGCATCCTGAACCCCTGGAACATCGAGCACTTACGTCGCTTCTATCCTTAGGAGCCTTGTATCACAATAAAAGCTATGTACTCTATCCCTTGTAATTCATAACTAATAAATATAAAGATTCCCTTTCAGTAGTTTTCCTGTCGACCTACTTTTTCGGGTCTCTATTTACTTTCTGTTCGCCCCTCCCCCTCGACACGCTCGGGGGCTTGGTTTAAAGCCGGACCCGATGCGCTCGGGGGCTTGGTGTCAAGCCAGGCCCGTCACGCTCGGGGGCTTGGATTTGCCAACCTAAGGGTCATTCGACCTGGGGGGTCTTACCTTTCCTTTTTACAAGTGTTTCCCTTACTACAACTTCTGTGCCTTTTATAAGTGTTCTTAAGTCGTGTGGTTGCAAGACCTCAGGTCCAAGGCCCTCCTCCGTGCGTCGGCTGCATGTAAGCCTCCGCGCTGAGCCGTGTATTCGGTAAACCGTTCCTCCACTGAGTTGGGTTAGCGGAGGGGAAGGGTTTTGCAGCTTCATTACTTTTGCATTCTTATAATAAGTATCCGAGTCAAATAAGGGATCACAATCGCTAATTAAACATGACCTTTTCATTCATGCAAGGTTTATCTTACATCAAAAGGGTCTATGACCCACCTGCACTAACAGTCTGTTACATTCTAACTTACATTTCAGAGATCTAACTTCTTCACGATCTCCTCTGCGGCGACCTGGACGTCTTCAATGCCCACCAATGGAGCCATGTTGATCTCCTCTATGACCTTCCACAGGTTGAATGCTGGCTCGTGGTGCTTGACCGTGGCCAGTGCTGCAGTCGCGGCGAGCTTGCCGCTGTCCATCAGCAGGGTCTTCATCCGACCTTCTGCCTCCTCCAGTCGAGCAACAAGTTCCTGTGGCCCACCTTTGACCTTGGGGACATAGACATCCACAAGATACTCAGCAGCCTCCTTGAGGTCGTCCAGCTCCTTCAGAAGATCTGCAGTCATCTCTTGATGATCAATAAGAGTTTGGATCGCCTGGGAAAGGTCGATCTCCAGGTCCCGGCGTACACCGAATTCGTATGCAGCCTTCTAGGTATAGTAATACTCACCGGCTTCAACCTCCTTGGTCCTCTCCTTGAGGGTCTTGACCTGGTCCTTGGACTCCTTGAGCTCCTTCTTCAAGGCGGTCTCCCTCTTCTTGGCCTCTGCAATCAACAAGTTCAGGGTCGACACACGACGGCGTAAACTTTAAACATCAAGGTCGGGGGAACTCCCAGACATACCCGAAGCGGCGATCTTGAGCTCATCATCAACTTCCTTCGCCTTCACCCTGGCGGCTTCAAGCTCCTCCTTAAGGGTGGCCATCGCCTTGTCCTTCAGGGTCATCTCGTCCTTGAGGCGCCGAATTTCTCCCGCGGCTTCGATCTTGGCCTGCAGCACGGCCTCCCGGGTCGTGGTCGCCTCCGCATGCAGCTTGGCGCCCTCCTTCAGTAGGTCCACCCTGCCTTGCGCTCGCGCGGTGAGCGACTGCGTCAACACAATGCCAAAGGTCGTCAGGCCGAATTATCAGAACAAAATGAAGACCTAAATCTAAGGCAAAACCTAAGCTTACAATGAGTGTCCTGCCAATTGTTTGCTGCACCGCCTTGAACTCGTCAAGGTCCCGGCTATCAGCCAGGATGTCCTCCTCCCACTGGGTGCCGGAGTAGAGGCACCTGTCTCTTTCACTGGGCCTGGTCCCTCCTCCAGCTTCTGCCTCCTGCGTTTGCGGCGGGTCCGACTCGGGCCGGTCATTTTGTTGAAAACCTTCGCCCTGTTGGGCGCTACCGGAAGCGACCTTGGTCGCCACCGATGATGCCACCCCCATGGTCCTAGGGGCTTGGCTTGAGACATCTCCGCCCGATGCAGCTGGTCACTGCCCCACTGGCGCCTTCTCCAGCTTACGCCCAAAGGCCTCCTGGCTGGAGGCGTTCTTGCCGCTATCCGATGTGGCAGGGGTCCCCCTGTCCAAAGAGTAAAGCTCGTCAGCATGCACAAAAATAGTAAGGTCCAGCAGATGAGGATCCAGTTCGGCGACGTACCTACCGCCGAGCTTCAACCCAAGCTTTATCGGCCAGGGTGGCACCCGCCTTTGCTTCTTCTACGACCCTTGGTCGCTCACACCCTCAGCACTTGGCTTTGGGCGCTGTTTCTCCAAAACCCCGAGGGGGTCTCGTCTTCCTGCATGGTCGGCGTGTCGCCCGACCTTGCACCGGCGTCGCGCGACCCTGCATTGTCATCGTCGCCAGCGTCGGTACTGATCTCGACGCTGATTGTCACCGTCTCCGACGACGCGGTAGTATCCCTTCTCTTCCTCTTCTTCTTCTTCTCCACCTCTTGGGTGGCGGCGACCACTTTGGCAGCCTTGGACGCCGCCATCTTCCCGGCGACCTGCCACGAGCACCGGGTCATTTGCGCGGAACCTCCCGCGGAAGGATCTTCATCATCACTACCTTCCACCGACGAGTCGGAGAGGTAGTCATCGATGTACTGCTACGGAGGTACCTCGATGTCCTTCGCAGCCCGGACCTTGAAGCTTCGCTCACCCTCGTCAGGGAGGGGAGCTGGGCTCCAGTACACGTCCTCGCGACCCTACACAAGGCGACCTTCGTCACAAACCAGCAAGAGCAAACATAAGCAAAAAATAAAGGTCGAATGGACAACAAGTGACTCACAGCCTCGGTGGGGCGCTTCAGGCATAGAGCCTTGGGGCACGTCCAGTTCCGAATCTGCCCGGCGAACAGCTCCTTCCCCCGCGCCACCATCTCCTCCTTGGAGACCTTGCGCTACGCCACGCGGGTAGGGTCAGCCTGACCCCAGTACTCATAGGCCGGATGCACCGATCTTGGATCGGTTGCAGGAGCCACCGGGTGAAGCTAATGGCCACCACACCGCCCGTCAGACCTCCTATCTTCAGTTGCTCCAGGTCCTCTAGCAGCGGCTTGATGGCGTCCGCCTCCCACGATGTTAACTGATGGTTCCACTCCGGCACCGGGACCGGTGCGAACCCCGACCTTGTCGCCAGCGCCGGTTTCGGGTGGTCGATGTAGAACCACCCTTGCCTCCAACCTTGAGTGTTGTCCGACAACACCATTTCGATGTACACCGACTTCATGTGGCCACACAGCATGAAGCCGACACACCCGACGACCTCCTTCTTCCCCGTCTTCTTCAGCTCAAAGAAGTACCGCCACAGGTTGAAGTGTGGCGGTATCCCCAAGTACGCCTCACAGAGGTGGATGAAGGAGGAGATCGTGGTGATGGCATTAGGAATGAGGTGTACCAGGTCGATCCTGTAGTAGTGGAGGAGCCTGCGGAAGAAGTCGCCTGTCGGGACTCCAAAGCCGCGCTCCACATGCGCGACGAAGGCCAATGTCTCTCCGGTCCCCTCGGAGGGGAAGGCCTCGCCGGCAGCCGGCCTCCAGCCCACCTACTTCAGCAGCCCCCGCTCCACAAGACCTTGGAGCTGCTCCTCGGTCACCGTCGAGGGCTCCCAGATGCTCTCGGGCACGGGCGCAAGCTCAGGGGCCATCTCTTCTTCCTCAAAGCCGGTGGATCTAGCTCTAAATACCACTAGGGACTTCGTGTGCATACGGTGGCGCTGAGTACAGCAGCACCGGCGGATTCGCGCGGAAGATTCTAAGCAGCGGCAGTGAAACCCTAAGCCTGTGCGGAAATGAAAGCGAGTGGGGTCCTCGGCCCCTCACTCGGCCTTTTATAACTGGGCCACAACAGCGCTATGGGCCGCGACGTCCCAACATCTCTAAGGATTCGGTGAAATTCTCAGCGACCCAACGGATCCATCGCCCAACAGCTCTTTTGGCCTAACGGTCACAGGCAGTAACGGCTCGTGCCGTGCGGGAATCTATGCCCATTGGCTCTCTGCTCAACGGCTTGGCGTCCATAGACTCATTATGCCCTACTTCAAGCCCCCATACCCCATTATAACTGACATTTGCTTCAAGGTCTCTTGATCTCTGGACGACCTTCGGGTCCATCACATTCTCTTTGCAAGGTCGACAAAAGCACCACTGCTTGCTAGGTCGCCTCAGCCTGCAACGGCAGGTTCACACCCCGGCTTCTAGGCCCCACTGCCTACTGGACCGCCTTAGCCTATACAGCTGGTTTATACCGACGGCTCCATGCTTAATGGCTACACTGCCTGTTGGTGACCTCCTGGTCATGATCACGGCTCCTCCCTGAGGTCGCTAAGGCTCCATTGCCTTCTAGGTCACCTAGACCTACGATTTTTAGGCTGACAACCTATGTTGTGTCACTGCATAACGGCCGTATCGATCCAGGTCGACACAGTCTTTCTGTCTCTACTTAAGGCCTCTCGTAGGTCGGCGTGCTATCGCAGCCCCGCTGGGACCTTGGTAGCCATACCATGGTCTCCCATACACCCCTACATCTACTTTGCACCCAACATTTATCATGTAAATGTGTATTTAGAAGCTTCGTAAGCTACAAGGAGTTTGGCCCTTGGCCAAATTACAAGATACAAAAACATTTATGGCCCTGAGCTACCCTATATAGTGCCTACGATACAGTCTAGACTAATAAGGCACGTCACAAGCTTTCTTCTAGCTTCGGGACCTATCCGAAGACCTCTACAACCACTGTAGAGGCAGTTGCCACACAACCACCTCTACTCGAGCTCCAATAGGTTTCTTGTGGTACCCAGCATCAAGTCTGAGCATCACCACAAGATTCCAAATGGAACAAGCTTCAACACCAACCTCATCGGGTGGAGCGTCGTGTTCACCAGCATCACATCAGGCCTTAGCGTGTAAGGGCCGGCGATGCATGTACTGCTCCATGCTCCACCTGGGTTCCTCAGTGGGCCCGGAAGAAGAGGCTGATCGAGTTCTTCGAGCTTCGCAAGCATTCTCCTAGCTTTAAGCATGAACTACATGGACTCTATGCTCTGGTGGGCGGACATATGTCCCTAGCACGGAAATATATTACTACACAGCTTCTCCATGGCTCTCCTCTGAAGTTTGGGTGATTTGCTTCAAGGTATGGGTGCCTATTTATACCCGCAGCACCTGCCCTTTGATCTTATCTGCAAGCCAACTTGCGCGGCATCCTTATCTTCAAGATTACTATACCCTCGTGGGACACGAGGTCATTGTTCGCCCGTGGGTGGCATTGGCACATCTTTTCCCTATCTGACTACCTCTGGAGCATTTTTGTCTCTTGCGGGTGATAGCGACCTGTGCTTCGCCTAGGAGCCAGCCCGTGACCATACAGTGGGTCAATGACTGTTGACGGCTATTAAGTACCTAATTTAGGGCCGTCAATCCCTGCATTTTATCATAAGAACTAAGCATCCACACGAGAATAGGGGTTTAAACTGACAATTTCCACCAGTGGCTATGCTAAGTTGAATGCAGGTGTTTGGCATAAGAAATGAAGAAAAAAGACACCCTCATGATCCTAGCAAGATAGGCTCAGCCAATGAGAGGCTGCATGCAAGCATCCCCTGGATCCATGACATCACCAATCCAAGGAAGGAAGCTTCGGCGAATCAGAAGCCGCCATGCAGACTTCACATGGATTCTATGGCCCACCAGAGCGCCTAAACCACCTCCAAACCACGTGGACACCGGGAACCGACCTCAGGACCCACAGAGCAGTCACCACGCGAAAGCACACCCCGAGTGGGGCCCACAGGGGGTCGGCCGACCTGTGGGGTCGGCCAAACCAACCTTGTGGCGCCCACTCAGGGGCTTCCACGTGGTGCTTGCCCATTGGTCCTAGAGGCCATTCCCGGGGTGTTTGGGTGCTCTCACGCCGGTTGCACATGCCTATAAATAGGAGGAGAGGGGGGTAAGAAGAGGGTGAAGCACACTTGAAGCTATTTCAAACCTTTGCCTCTTCTCCCTCTCTCATTCTCTCTTGGTGGAGGTGAAACCTCATCCCACCATGAGTGTGTGTGTGTGGAGGATCTCGACTAGGTGGTGCTAGGTAGAGAGGAGTGTGTGGATGAGTAGAGGTGAGGTGGTGATGATCCGTTCATCATCCATCGTCCCCTTGTACCTCATGAGCGATGCTGTTCTTCATTTAGACTAAAGTAAGTATTTCATTATTTCCTATTTAGCCTAAAGTGGTTCTCATGCATGAATGAGTTGTTCTTGAGTTCTTCGTTCGTTCATCATTTAGAGGCTCACGTTCTTCATGAACGTGTCTCCTCGATCTAGTTGACGAGCAAGTAATTCATACTTTTGCGTTTGTTCATAAGTTAGAGGCTCGTGTTCTTCACGAACACGACCCTAGATCTTCTGTTATCATCGCATAAGTTTGCATCTCATTTGTATGATTGCCTGTCTATTAAAATATAGTGAGCTCATGCATATCTGATTTAGACCAAGTATCAATCATATCTCCTTGCACGAATCGATTTAGTGACGAGTAAGGTCTAGCTCAACCTCGCGGGTTCGTCACTTCGTATTTATACGGAGTGCTATAGTGTTTCTACGGGACGTCAGACGTAGCCGTGCTATAGTAGTAGTTGGCGGTGTAGACGTGGTGTCTAGACTGCTGGTTATCCTTCGAATGCCCTGTATCCCACGGTTTGTCTTGGGGTAGGCCGCGGTAGTGACAGCCGTTGGACCCTCTGAAATCCCCCACGTTCGGATACAGCGTGTAGGCAACCCTTCGCCGTGAACCAACTGTTATAGTCAGGAGGGGCCGGTGTCCGAAGCGAGATCTTATCCGAGCTTGTTCCTCTCTAGAGTCGAGAACCTACAGGCGACTTCACATCACTCACCTACCTCAGCAGCAACTGTGTTCCCTTGGATAGTCACTCATAGAGTCCCCCATACCGTTCTTTGGATTCAATACCCTTGGGAATACTCCTGAGGTGAAGTGCTACAACAGTGTATCCGTGCGCTTGCGGATTCGTTCGCACCCGTCAGTATACCCGAGTGATTCTTACATGCTCACGCTATCCTGACGCCATAGTGGTGACGTTAAGAAATACCAACAAGCATTTCTGGCGCTGTTGCCGGGGAACAGTTGTCGAGAATCTACGAACCCGACTATCCTCGTATCTTTTGTTTCTACCTTTACCCCCGCTACCCCAGGAAGGTTATCCTTGTACACACCTTCCGCTCTTTATGAGTGAAACCATGGAATCAACTTTCTGGAGACAACCCGCTCTTCTAACACCTTGTATGGTTCACCCATCTCTCTTGAAGCTAGTTGAGGAAAAACCCTTCTCGGGGATGAGTCATGAGAACCCCTACGATCACGTAAGATACTTTGAGCAATTGTGTTCCACCCAGGGTAAAACCGGGGCAACACAAGATGTTCTTAAGATGAACCTGTTTCCGTTTTCCCTCTCCGGGGAAGCAAAATCTTGGTACCATTGTTTTGGTTGCACCCACCTACGCTGGGAGGAATTAAGAGCATCTTTTTGCACTCGATTCTTTCCGCTACGGCGAGTTGTTTCCTTAAGAATGGCAATCCTCAGTTTCAAACAAAGAGAGAAGGAAACCTTAGGCATGGCATGGCATCGTTTTGCCTCTTTGGTTGAAACGTGCCCAATCCTTGGTCTACCCGACCCAGTGCTCTTGTAGCAATTCTAGTTTGGTTTACGAAGAGACTGTGGCATGACGCTTGATGCCATTTCGGGAGGCGCCTTTGTGTTCTTAGAGTCAGAACAGGGACTGGAAATTCTAGGAGAAATCCGAGATTTCAGCTCCCCACCTGACTCGAGTGACGAGGCAACCAAACGAGAAAATGTCGAAATGCCTAAGCCAATCCTCGAGAGAGCCCGAGCTCACATGCGAAACTTCTCTGTGCTCTGGTCGAAGATATCACTCCTCACTGGTAGGAATCTATGGGAAAAAGCACTTAGTGCAAGTTCTGTCCCTAGATTCCCCTATCGTTTCTTCTCTTAAGACCCGGCCTTCGAGACTTAGTCTCGAGGGAAGGAGGAGGGTAGTAGTCGAGGAAGAAGAATCGTTCCTGGCGGGGACGATCACTTCAACCTTGCCCGCAACTCTCCAGGAGAGGTCACGGTAGAAGTTTTTCGTGCTCCATGTCAAGGCTCAATCCGAAGTGCCGCCACACTGAGGGTTGTGTTAAGACACGAGCCCTGGCGCAGTAAAACTTCCATATCTTTGGCTTACGGAAGCACGAACTTATAGCCGGTCTAGCTGAGCAACCCATCTCATCATCTTAAGTTCAGCTAAGGCCGATGCCGATCAAGTCAAGTGGATGTAAATCCTACCCTTCATTTCTTGACCTGATCGATGCCCTACGGGAGTGTGGTTACACACCTATCCTTTACACTTCCGTTGGAAGCTTGGGTTAGCTTAGGTGTCATCCCACTTAGGTGAGGGTGAGGTCCTTTGTCAACCCAGGGAGAGGATGAACTAGCAAGTCCATCACTCTCGACCTTCAGCTCAAAAGATCGTTCGACCCATAAACTTTCACTCACTCAATCTGGGGTCCGATCATCATTGAGTTCTAGAGGTGAAAAGCTTCACTCTTAGAGCATTCAAGGCTTTAGGCCCGGATTTTGTGCTCAACTCCAGCACCTCTTTCATCTCTCGTCCTTAGTGCTATAGCCTTGCTAGCTGCGCTCCCTTCCTAAGGTTACCCATCATAGTTCCCTTAGGATGGTTGTGAGGTTTATCTCTGCTTTACCATATATACAGCTTGCATCGCACATATGCACCAATCATGCAGGAAGGAAAATACGTCCTATCATAAAGAAACCTGCAAGGAGGACCACAGAGCAGAGCAGGAGGATATCATCAGAGAAAATGGACGATATAAGCAACAGGGCAACAAAAACTCTTCATCTAGGTATGAGTTCAGGTAAAGTCCCCAAGTTGAGCTATTAAAGTATAAGGAGGTTAAGTAAAGTTGTTTGGAGTGGAAGGCAGTATTATGCCCGAAATTCCATTCTAGCCCTTGCTGAAGCCTCCGACCTTAGATTTGGTGGGCCACCTGACCTAGAGACCCTGAGCCCCGCTAGAGCCCGCACGCCGAAGCTGAGGCCCAGCGGAGCCCAGATGGGCTCGGCCGACCTCCTAGGTCGGCCGACCCACTAGGGCCGCCGTCGCCTCTCATTTTTCGCGTGCGCACTGTTTCGTCCTCCAGAAACACTTCTCTCACCGCGTGACGGAGTTTTGCGTCGCGCAGAACCCTTGCCTCCCCTGCTCACCTCCCTCACTCACCGTTGCAGCAGTCCCCATGGCCGACAAGAGCCTTGTCCCCTTCGCCACGGCACCCTCCTCTGGTGAACCCGTTGAGGGGGATGTCCCTGCCATTGCTGCATCTCCCACAGGAGTGGCACCTATGGAGGTTGCGTGCATCTTCGAGGTGCCACCGCTCGCCTCCCGTCCTCTGGTTGGGAACCAAGGACCGAGCGCCACCATCGGCGGAACTTCAGAGCTCAAGGGGATGGCTGTGCCGCCTTTCACACCCCTGGTTCCATGTAGTTCCGGCCGATCTGCCTCGCCCGGGAAAGCGAGGAAGCCACGGGGGCGTGCCAGCAGCCCCTACCAGAGGAAGGTGGAGGTCCGGCCACGACCCACAGCAACTCCGCCGCCTCTGGTGGTTCCACCACCTCGGCTCAACATTCCGGAAGCCTCCGGAGTGAGAGGCTGATCGGCCCCTGATGTGCCATCGTCGCCTCCACTAGTCTCTCAGCCAGGGAAGCCTAGGTTCGCTAGCCCAGACAACACCAGCAGGAAGAGCAGCCGTGCACCTCTGACTCTGAAGGAAACTAATGAAGAATTTGAGTTGGGCAGTAGTTCCACACCACGGGCATCCAGGAAGTCGAGGGAGAGGACTCGGGCGCCCGAGCGATCTCCTAAGACTCCCACTGCAGCCAGGATCACCGCACTAGTGGAGGAACTAGGCAGGGAGTGCGAGAAGCTGAAGACCATCAGTGCAGAGCAGAAGGTGGATCTCGCTGAGCTTAGAAATGACCTCCGCTATCTCCGCCGTGGCCTACGCGCCAAGATGAGGCGCCTCTTTGTGGCCACAGGGCACGAGGACCTCTATGATGCTGAGTAGAGGGTCGTGCCCCACCTTTATTTTCCCTTCTTAGGCGCTTAAGTTAGGTTTAATTTATTTCCCTTCCATTTATTTCCTTTATTCCCATCATTTGTGAAAGCACCTATTTCTTTTTTATTAGTGAACTTGAATGAATAAATTTTGGCTCCACCGGTCATGTAACCCGGTTGAGTCACTCTTGTGTTAGTTATTTTCATTTTGTTTTTTTTGTATCAAAGAACTGCACCCAGGTACAAAACAGTGTGGTGGAGAGCTGCACTCTCCAAACGCGAACACGATGGATCATTATTGCACCCACACTACGCTCACACAGCGCTTACGATCGACCACGCTTAGAGAACCTCAACGGGACATGCATTCGTGTGCATCACAGGAATCCCCGTCTGGTCCACACAGAAACCAGCGCTGGTTTGCATCTCTTCCTCTTCACCATGATTTCTGAGTTTGTGCACTTATGTTTGATAAATCAACTTAAGAAATCTATGGTAATGCTTACTCCATGCCTAGGGTTGACATGCGTAAGTTATATTCCTCGTTTATAACCTTGAGGCTTGTGAACAAAATCATCATAAGGACAACATGCTTATCTAAGTAGTTGACAAGTGAGATATGACTTGATGACATGATCTTAACTCTGTTGGTTCCGGCCCTTGGGATAATTTTGTTTTTGAAAAAAAAAGCTCTTGCAAAGCTCCTCTTTGATATGCCACAGTCCTACCAAAGCCATATGATGTCTTTAGTTGAAAATCTTATACTCATATGCTGCTTGTTATTGCATTAAGCTTTGCCAAATTCTGTGACCCTTGTGAGAATTCTTTTCATTACTTTCATGGTCAAGATTCATGTGCACGCCACTTTATCCCCCTTGCTATGCTTCTACCCTGGAAGTTAGCATTGTATTATCCATCCATTCCGTGAGAATAAAACTCTATATGTGTTGAGCTCTCCCTCCTAGTTTTTGCTACATAAAGAGACATGGCTATTAAAAAAATATGGACACATTAAGGTCTAGCGTTAAAAAAAAGAGAGAGAAAAGAGAAAAGTATAGAGATAGCCATGCTCTCGAAAGATTTCTTATACAAAAGGGAGAATCATGCAAAACAGGAGTTCCATAATCTAGATGGTGATAACTAGTATCCATTCCGAGGCTAGTGTCCACCTCACCATCAATCAACATTCATCATACATGTATGGTAATAGCTAGCACCCATTCCGGGCCTAGTATCCACCTTACCATACTCACCGTACCCATACATGTGCACATCTTGATCTGATTGTATGATTTGATTTTCTCTGTGGATCCAGTTTTTGACTTTGCAATATATATGATACAAGTATGCTTTACCTTTATCCTACCCTGAGCTCCAAATACAGCCATCATTAGAAGTAGGGTGAAGAAAGGCAATCTAATGCCTTGGTGAGGACATATACACATTGAGCGATCCGAGAGAATCAAAGAAGGAGGGCAGAGCTGTTCTTTTTCATTGAAAATTATCAAGAAAACCCCAAGTGCTTACCAACAGGTGCTTAAGGGACTCGATTCATGGTCATTCCTCTTATCAACTACCCAAGATGGCATTATAGCCAATCCACAGAGTTCACAAGAGCAAGGTATGACTTGGAATAACTCTTATGTTTGTCTTATACCTTTGGTTCAAACACATGTGATCTTCCCTTTCGCTCGGGACGAGCAAAGGGCAAGTGTGTGGGAGTTGTTGACGGCTGTTAAGTACCTAATTTAGGGCCGTCAATCCCTGCATTTTATCATAAGAACTAAGCATCCACACGAGAATAGGGGTTTAAACTGACAATTTCCACCAGTGGCTATGCTAAGTTGAATGCAGGTGTTTGGCATAAGAAATGAAGAGAAAAGACACCCTCATGATCCTAGCAAGATAGGCTCAGCCAATGAGAGGCGGCATGCAACCATCCCCTGGATCCATGACATCACCAATCCAAGGAAGGAAGCTTCGGCGAATCAGAAGCCGCCATGCAGACTTCACATGGATCCTATGGCCCACCAGAGCGCCTAAACCGCCTCCAAACCACGTGGACACCGGGAACTGACCTCAAGACCCACAGAGCAGTCACCACGCGAAAAGACACCTCTAGTGGGGCCCACAGGGGGTCGGCCGACCTGTGGGGTCGGCCGAATCGACCTTGTGGCGCCCACTCAGGGGCTTCCACGTGTTGCTTGCCCATTGGTCCTAGAGGCCATTCCCGGGGTGTTTGGGTGCTCTCACGCCGGTTGCACAAGCCTATAAATAGGAGGAGAGGGGGGTAAGAAGAGGGTGAAGCACACTTGAAGCCATTTCTCACCTTTGCCTCTTCTCCCTCTCTCATTCTCTCTTGGTGGAGGTGAAACCTCATCCCACCATGAGTGTGTGTGTGTGGAGGATCTAGACTACGTGGTGCTAGGTAGAGAGGAGTGTGTGGATGAGTAGAGGTGAGGTGGTGATGATCCGTTCATCATCCATCGTCCCCTTGTACCTCGTGAGCGATGCTGTTCTTCATTTAGACTAAAGTGAGTATTTCATTATTTCCTATTTAGACTAAAGTGGTTCTCATGCATGAATGAGTTGTTCTTGAGTTCTTCGTTCGTTCAACATTTAGAGGCTCACGTTCTTCATGAACGTGTCTCCTCGATCTAGTTGACGAGCAAGTAATTCATACTTTTGCGTTTGTTCATAAGTTAGAGGCTCGTGTTCTTCACGAACACGACCCTAGATCTTCTGTTATCATCGCATAAGTTTGCATCTCGTTTGTATGATTGCCTGTCTATTAGAATATAGTGAGCTCATGCATATCTGATTTAGACCAAGTATCAATCATATCTCCTTGCGCGAATCGATTCAGTGAGGAGTAAGGTCTAGCTCAACCTCGCGGGTTTGTCGCTTCATATTTATACGGAGTGCTATAGTGTTTCTACGGGACGTCAGACGTAGCCGTGCTATAGTAGTAGTCGACGGTGTAGACGTGGTGTCTAGACTGCTGGTTATCCTTCGAATGCCCTGTATCCCACGGTTTGTCTTGGGGTAGGCCGTGGTAGTGACAGCCGTTGGACCCTCTGAAACCCCCCACATTCGGATATAGCGTGTAGGCAACCCTTTGCCGTGAACCAACTGTTATAGTCAGGAAGGGCCGGTGTCCGAAGCGAGATCTTATCCGAGCTTGTTCCTCTCTAGAGTCGAGAACCTACAGGAGACTTCACATCACTCACCTACCTCAGCAGGGACTGTGTTCCCTTGGATAGTCACTCATAGAGTCCCCCATACCGTTCTTTGGATTCGATACCCTTGGGAATACTCCTGAGGTGAAGTGCTACAATGGTGTATCCGTGCGCTTGCGGATTCGTTCACACCTGTCAGTATACCCGGGTGATTCTTACACGCTCACGCTATCCCGGTGCCATAGTGGTGACGTTAAGAAATACCAACAATGACTCAGGCCATGTCAGCCTTTGGCGTCTGTCGACTTCTGCAAGATTCCGGAGCTTTTCTCCTATTGGATTGGTCTTACAGAGCACAATTTTGTTCCCTGAGCAGAAGGCTGTAGGTTCGGTCATTTATTTCTTCTTCTTCGGAGCATCAAGCTGGCCATTCTGGTCACTTTACTGCTCGGGGGCTACTACACTAGTGCGTCTTGCGACGCCCTATTATCCCTAGGCCGCCTCGACCTACTGGAAGCCTTCTTCCATTACATCTCCGCTCGACCTACCTACGGTGGGGTGGGCGACCTTCTTGAAGGTCGCGCCAGTTACTTCGTTATACCTGACCAAGGTCAAGTCGGCGGTCCTTCAAGAATCGACGCTTCGTCTTCACTTCGACCTTCTGGCCCTTCATCCTAGGAGCTCGACGTTCAACTTCGTGCGCGCATCGGATGGGTTCTTCTTTTTTGGATCTCTGCGCACCCTTCACGACCTCAACGGTGTTGCGCCTTCGGTACTCTTCGACACGACCTCGCCTCGGCCGCTACACCTACACGTCCGTCGATCGGGGGCTTGAGAGACATGGGTACCCATGGGTCCCCACCGGCCAGGGTCCCAGAGGTCCCTGACAAGTGGACCCGACCTTCTACAAGCCCCGCCGACCTGCAAAGTGGGCCCAGCGACCTTATCCGTGACTCTGATGACTCCGGGCGACCTTATCAAGATCCTGGAAGATCCGCAGAACTTGGCGTGCAAGTCAAGGCACTAGGACGCAGCATGCCGCCGCCTGTAGGTCCGAGTATCACGGGATACTCCTTGTAATCCGGGAGATAACTTCCCATAATTGTAACCGACCCAGATACAGGTCCACTGACCTTGAATGGAAACCCTAGCCCGTCCCCCATATAAGGCGGCCTAGGACTCCATTCAAGGACATCTTTATCCTCCACGCATAATCCACCACCACAACTGGATGTAGGGTTTTACTCTCCGGAGGCCTGAACCAGTCTAAACCCTTGTCTCCCCGTGTTCATCGCCATACTCGCCTAGTTCCGAGTTCACCACGTGGACTACCACCTACGCTCTTAGTTTCCGATCCTCTCCATTAACCTGCAAACTGCTTGGGTAGCCCCCTTGCAGATCTGTCCAGGTCTCACCCCCTGACAAGCACTCATCGAGTAGTAGCTCGAGCACATGAAGCACCTTCAAACATGGAAGGGAGCACAAATTTCAGAATAATACGCTGATCACAGGAGAAAAACCACTTTGCCAAAATGTTATCTATCCATAAATAAAATGGTACTCCTTTATCCTGGTTAAATGCAGGATTGTATCATGCTTTAGAGTTTTGATGCAGAATTGCATGCACATAGCTTTTAAGATCACAAAATGTCGAAATTATGTTGATAAATGAGTTGGCATTTTAAGAAAAAAATCTCCATATATTAATGCAGTTTCTGATTCCAACATTATAAACCCCAATACGATGCAAAATGATGTACGCAGAGAATAATTGGGACAGACAAACAATTTCCACCAAATCCCCCACAATGCCCTCACAATCTCTAATAAACTTATCACAACCCATGACAGCAATTGGAACAAATGATGATATCCTGAACTGATTTCATTCTACACAGTTCAAGAACCCTAAATAAGCACTGATGCACAAATTCATCTCATGCCTGCATAACAGCAATTGAGGCAATTTGACCCAAATAACATAGAAAACTAATTTGAAAATTGAGCTGTAACCTTGCTAAACTCGATAGCAGTACAATATAGGATGTTATTGTCCTATTTTCAGTACATTATTCAGGTGATGACTTATGTGGTTTCAAAACTGGTTTTGTAGCATTGTGTTTTTTCAGCCCTGGATTGCTGCATTAATGTCTTAAGATAGGTTTCAACAGTATTCTCTGATACTTCTTAAGTGGGATGGTGCATCTAGGTTTGCAAGCAAAGCATATTACGAGAGGACATTTTTAAGACATAAACACAAAATGCTACAAATTAATATGAAGGTAAAGCAGGGACCATTTACCAGTCCATTGTCATGGCCAAGTAAACCAAAAAATCTTTTTATTGATCATAGACTCTAGTAGCTAGTTCAACTAATTAGAAGGCTTCCTCCACAGAGTGGAAATTGCTAGCTGAATCATGGCTATGCACTGATTTGCACTCACCCTATATTATACCGATATGAACTGTAACATCCCACTTTCTTTAAGGCATTTTAAAAACACGAACTTATTAAAATTTTTCTCTAATTATTTTCTTTTTCTCTATATTATTCCAAAATTTTCAAAAATAATTTTGCATTTAAACCGACATTTGTGTTGCATTTGATTGCTGAATGATCTCCTAAGGATTTTCGTTTGAAATCGAATTTGAAAGCACATTTCGAATTCCTCATTCAAACTATAGCCAAACCCATTTTTTTTCTTCACCTAAGGATTTTGGGATGGAAATAAATTTGAAATTCTATTTCAAATTTACTTTTCAAACCCTAGTATAAACCTTTAAGGATTTGTGGTTTGAAAATAAATTTGAAATTTTATTTCAAATTTGACCTTTCAAACTCTAGATTAAACTCCTAAGGATTTGGTTCAAGAATCTGAATTTGAAATCCATTTCAAATTCATATGTTAAATCCCTATAAAAGCTTCATAACCTTAAGTCCATCAAACCTCCCTGGACTCTTCCTCTAAGAACCGGCATGCTCCCCTTTTCTTCCCTCCCCAGCAGCCCAACCCGGCACCCCTTTCCGGCCCACGCACGCACACACGCGGCCCAGCCACACACACGCACACGCACACAACCCAAGCGCGCGGCTCACACAGCCGGCCCAGCCCACGAAGCCACCCCCGCCTCCTTCCTCCCTTCGTCTTCTCCCTCGCCTCGCACCGCGCCCGCCGGCCACCGCTGCCCCGATCCGCCGTCTCCGGCCGTCTCACTCGCTAGTAGAAGGAGCCCCGCCATCGCCACGTCACGCCGCACCCACTGAGCCCCTTCCCTCGGCGTCTCCCTCTCTCCGTGATTGCCCGCAGACCATCGCCGCACCGCACACCAAGAACGCCGCAGCCGGCCGCCGCCAAGTCGATCTGCGAGCTCCGGCCGCCTCTAGCTTAAATGGCAGGCGCGCCATGATCGCCTCGCCGCACTACATCCACCCGGCCACACCCCTAGGTACCTCCCTCGCTCCACGCTCGAACGCAGCCGGAGCCCCTCCGCGATGCCAGAACGCGAGTGCCGTGCCCAGAGTGCGCCCACGTCACCCAACTTGGTGCCGCCTCTACTGCCGCTCCGCCGTACGCCTAGCACCCAAGCAAATGCTCAGCCGCAACTTTTGACATCGAGTCAACCCGAGCCGAGCCCGTCCTCGTCATACCCTACCGCCATGGCCATTAATGCCTGGCCGGCGAGCTCCTCCTCCACAGCTGGCTGAGCTTATCCCCTTCACACTAGCACAATGTGACGTCCTCCCCGGCCACCAATAATTCCTCCCTCTCTGCCGTACCTCGCCCGCTCTCCCATGCACGCATCGGCCAGAGCTCCCCAGAACCGCTGTCGCCAATAATGCACACCGCCGCATTTCATCCCCGGATGCCCCCGCAGCCAACCACTCCCTCCTCTCCTTCTTATCCACACACCGCAATCCAACTCCAACTCACCGTCCTTCCTCAATCCGTCTACAAGCTATTGCGGCAATTTTCCTCCCCGCCGTACGTTCCCCGGCCAGAGGCAGAGCACCGGGTGACCTCAGCTGCACGGGCGATCTTATCCTCCCTCTCCTTGCTTCGCACCGAAGGAAACCACCCCGGACACCTCCCCCGACTATAAATAGGGCCGAGCCCCCGCCGTAGAACGCCACCACCACCAGCTCCCTGCCTCGCCGGAATAGGAACACCACCGCCCCCTCCACCTATGGCGCCAACTCCCTTTCTCACAGGGACAGGCCGGGGTCGAAATCGAGGGTGTCGCGCGGTGGTTAGCCACCCAAATTCCTAGCGAGGTAGTGCGCCTAGTGCTCGCTCCATGCCGGCCATAGTAGCGCCGCCGTAGGCAACTGTAGCTCGCTCGCCGCCAGCCAAGTGGAGGTCTTGCGCCGCCCTAGGTTCACTGCAGGTATGGCTGTTACGCTGCTCGATTTTCCATCATCACCGTAGCCTCTTCGCTCACCGTCACGTAGCGCCACCGCTTAGCGCCGATGATCTTGCGCTCCGCCGCCGTGTGTGCTCACCGCCTGTGGTCTTCCACTTGCTCTGTCGCCGTAGTAGTTGCACAAGTAGGGACGTCATGCTGCTCTAATGATCCCCTGAGCCTTGCTCCGTCCCCAGCCCCTCCCTTGCACAATGCTGCGTCGCCGGCGAACTTCCAGTCCGCCCCCATTGGCGCGCCACCACTTCCAGCCCCTTTCAGGCCACCACGACACCCCCAATAGCTCCGCCGTGATCCACTCTAGGCCTCCGGTCACCTCCAGCCTCTCCCCGAGCCCTCCATCACCGGGCGCAGCCGAGTCCAACGAGGAGCTCTGCTCCCCGCGGCGGTGCGACGACCTATCTTGGGCGGTGCCGCCGTGGCCGTCAGCCTCGTTGCCTACCGTCCAGCACGGGCCCGCTGACGTGTGGGCCCAAGCCAACACCGTCTCCCCCTTAGCCTTATGCCTCCGTGCACCCGGCACACGTGAACCACTCGCACAGCCATGCTCTGGTCCACAGGAACAGGTCCACGGGCTCACAACACAGTACCGCAGCCCCACCTGAAAGTGCATCTAGGCCCCTAAGTGGATTTTGGTGAATTGAATGACAAAGCGATTAAAGAACTAACTTATTTGTTTAAGAATGTGAGCATGTTTTTATTTAATTATTCATGAGTTATTATTGGTAATATTTGAGGATGAATATTGTATGGCTCACATGATGAAGACAAGCAAGTGTGTGGTCCCTTTGATAAGAAATGATAAATGTCAAGAGATCAATGAAGATAAATATTGGGGATATTTTACAAAGACCAATTCTGAGCCTCCAATGATTATGGTAGCTTGATTAAAAATCAATGGGTCATAAGAAGAGAAATGGTGTTCTCGACTAAATAATAAATGCAAGACTTCATGTGGTGATCGCAAAAGGATACAAGGATGAGTGTATATTTGATGATCCTAAATTGGAAGTTTGCATATTCGTTGTCAATCAAGAACAAGCATTTGAAGTGGTATTTCAAATGAAGATCAAATATGGATGAAGCAAAGTTGAACTCAACGTGGTTTGGGTAAGTGATGAAGAGATTAACCGAGATGACTAGGGTGAGGGACTAAGCAATCTTTGGGGTCCTAGCTAGGCCGCCATTAGTGTTTTGCTAAGGTGAAGTTCTAGTATCTGTGGGGTCTTCAAGTATCATATCCAAGCCTTAACCGAGGGAAGCAATGCAAGTCATCTACATGTTATGTTTGGCAATATAGAGTGACTTAAGGGTCTAAGTGTTCATTCCTATGCTATGTGGAAAGATCTTAAGTTGCTAGCTCAAGTATGGATGTGCTCATGAAGATAGCAATTGTTGGAAGCCCTCAAGTTCAAGTTGTTTAAGTATGGCAAGATGAAAGATATACAAGCTCAAGAGGTTGACTAGGTATTTTCTTTCGTTCTTGAGTATAGGAATGTTGTACTATCAAGAGGGATGCAACATTAGCTTTATGACAAGTATCATAAGTGCTAATTAGTTGACCTATGTGAGAAATAGCCTTGAGAGAGTCCCTGAGTGATCTAACAAACCTCTAACCCAACCTTAGCCACTTCAACATGTCTTGAAGTGTTTGTGAGAAGAGAAAAAGGGTTTTCGGCTCTCTCTGCCCAGGGTGGTCTAACCGCCCCTGGGGGGCGATCTGACCACCCCAGGCAGCCAACGACTAGTTTTTCAAACTGGCCGGAGGCAGGCGGTCTAACCGCCTGACTAGGCGGTCTAACCGCCCTGGTCGCTTTCCTAACGGCTAGTTTTCCTTGTGTGGGGTATAAGTACCCCACGAGCTCCACTTGTTGGGGCTGCTGATTCTAGGGTTGCTGTTGTGCTTCCCCTGCTGTTTTTGCTGAGCCAAGGCCATAGAACCTCTCCCCAACCATCTCTTTGTGAGATTTGTGAGATTCAAGCTCTATTCTTGAGTTGGGTTGAGAGAGTGAGATTGTGTGAGCTTTGTGAGCTGACAAGAGCCTTCCATAGCTTGAGCACTTATAATTTGCGTCTACAAGCCTTGAAGCATTTGTTACTCTTGGAGGTTTGCCTCCTAGACGGCTAGGCGTCGCCGACTAGCTCCCAAGTTGTGGTGAGCAGCAGCAAGTTTGTGAGGGCTGTGGTCTTACCTCTTCGTGGAAAAGACCACCTTAGTAGAATCGAGGAAAGTGGTTGAAAGAGACCCAACTTGTTGTGGGAAGAGTTAATCCCTTACAAGCTTCTCAATGGAGACGTAGCTTCCTTGGTGGAAGTGAACTTCGGAAAACAAATCTTTGTGTCTCCTTTGTGGTTTTCTAGCATATTACTATTTGCTTCTGCTTCGATCTACTTGGGTGTGCTTGTGTTTGTGTGCAGGGATCATTACCTTGCTCTTGACCATCTACTAAGGCCACTCACCAAGTTTGGTTCGTCCTAGAAGTCAAGAGGAGTTTGAGCCAACCTTGCTGGCTTTCTGCATGGAGGCAGTCTAACCTCATATAGGGGCGGTCAAACCGCCTTCCCCCAGCAGAAAGCAGCAGGGCGGTCTAACCGCCCTGTGAAGGCGGTCTGACCACCTGTGGCAGGAAGCTCAAGTTTTTGGGGGAAAAGTTTTGTTTGGTCGACTCACCTATTCACCCCCCCTCTAGGCGACATCAAGGTCCTTTCAATTGGTATCAGAGCCGAGTGCTCCATTTCGAGCTTAACCGCTCGGAGTTTGACGATGTCGACTACATGTGAGGTACCTTTTGAGCCACTAGCTCTAGATGGCTCAAACTACATTTCTTGGTCAGCAAATGTTCTGCATTCTCTTAAGGCTATGGGTCCCACTACGGAGAGCATTGTAGTTGCGAGTATCCTTCCAAAAGATTGGACATATGTCTCTCTTGAGGATTTGGAAAACACGGAACTCAATGCCTCTATTGTTAAATTTTTGCGTAGTTCTCTATGTGAAGATTTTTAGGAATTTATGCTAGAGAACAAGAACATTTGTCGAGATGCTCATCGTATTTGGAATTTACTAAAATCCTTTGTGGATTCCAAATTGGATGAAGATGAAAGTGATGATGAAGACGAAGATGAGATAGAGGAGTGTTCCACTGCCTCTACAACTTTCACTGAACATCAAGCAACCACTCTCGAGAAGGAAGAAGGCGAAAGAAGAGAAGACTCAGCTCCTCTGGAGGGGGCAGTCAAACCGCCCTCCCAGGGCGGTCTAACCGCCCCTGGCAGAGAAAGTGAGCCCTCGTGTGTCGAGGAGTCGCCTCAAGCCCCAAGCTCATCCTCACCAGTTCTAGAAGCTTCAGAAACATATTTGGTGAAGGTGCTTGCCTGATGGCCAAGAAGAAGAAGAACAAGAAAAAGAGAAGAACCAAAGGAGGAAAAATTGAAAAAGATAAAACCTTAAGCTTGGTGGAAAAGCAATTTAAGATTCTTCAATCTGAGCGTGCCTCCTTGGTTTGTGAGTATGAGTCATTGGCTAAACAACTTGACTATGCTAAAGCTAATGACAAACTAGAAGCTAAACTAGAGAAGCTCACTAGTGAGCATATGGCTCTACAAGCAAAATACAAGGAACTTGAGTGTTCTCATGAGAAGCTTGTAGACTCTTATGCTTCACTAGAAATTGCTCATGAGGTTGTTTTATCTTCGGTAAAATACTTGCAACCTCTCTCACACACATGCACATGCTCACTTGTCAATAATGATTTTGCTTGCACTAAACCTTGTTGTTCTCAAGCAAGCCAATCTAGTATTGAGCATGTATTTGTAGAATCTTGTGATGACCTCATTGCTCAAGAAAATGATGAACTCAAGCAAGAGGTTGAAAATCTTAAGAAAAACTTGAGTGAGTTGAAAGAGAAGAGCAAAGTGCAACCTTCTCAAGATAACCGTGCTAACATGGTGAAGAAGCTTGAGAAGGGGTCAACCGTCCCTAGCTCAGCTCCTCAACACCAACTCAAGGACAACAAGATCAAGATTCTAGAGAAGAAGAAATTTGAGCTTAACAAGTGCAATCAATGCTAAAAAATGGGGCACTTCGCTTCACATTGCCCTACCAAGCTCAAGGCTCAAGAAACAATCTCCAAGAAGAAAAGAAGCTCCATAAGAAGGAGATTGTGCTATCAATGCAAAGAGAAGGGCTACTTTGCAGCAGATTGCCCACAAGTCTGCAGTGCTGACCCGGGGCGGTCTTACCGCCCCCTCAGGGAGGTTAGACCGCGCCTGGCCACCACAGCTAAGACATACTGCAGCAAAGAGGAGAAAGCTTACTCTTCAAGAAAGAAGCCCACATGCAAGCCAAGACAAGACAAGCAAATGGCTCCCAAGTCTAGAAGTGACAAAAGCCGCATTTGCTATACTTGTCGTGAGAAGGGTCACATGGGCAAGGATTGTCCAAATGGTAACATTCCTAAATCAAACCTTGTCCACTATGATTTCAATAGGCTTAGGAATGATAAGAATGGTACTTGTTCTATGAGGATGATTAGTTCACCTCAAACTAGCACTAGGGCCATTTGGGTTCCTAAGCACCTTGTGACTAACCTACTAGGACCCAACAAGTGTTGGGTACCAAGAAGTGCTTGCTGAGCTTGTAGGTCGATCGAGTTGCATTGAAGTCATGGCGAAAAGAAAAGAATTCAATAATCAATGTCTTGCCATGAGAAGAGCTAGAAATATAAAATTACTAAACCAATGCAATCTCGGTAATAAGTGCTTAATGTTGTGTCTTGGTCACTCTCAGTTCTTTGTGAACACTCATGGATCATTGGTCCTAGAATTGTGAAGCATGAGGAAGTGACCTTGACATTTCCATAATATTTATTCTCATACCATTCGATGCTACTAATGGCTCTCTAGTAGAGCAATTATTGTGATAAGCTTTGCAGGAATTTATTTAGGTAAATTACAAGTTTATCAAATGAACAAGTGCTGAAAAGTCACCGGGGGAATCTCTCTAGGGGAGGGTGGGCTAACCGCCCCCGGTAGGCGGTCTGACTGCCTGGCATCCCAGGAGTGCTTTTTCGGGTGACCCGACCTCTGTGGACGAGTGACCCGTTTCGTCTCTGGATGATGGCGGGTAACCCGGCCCCTATGACCGGGTGACCCGGGGTAAAAGCTGAAATTTAAAAAATTTGGTGAAAGTACATCTAAGGTAATGAGATATCTAACTTATTTCAATTGTTAAAGCTTTTATATGACATGACTAAGCTGTGAAGATATCTCCCTTGTTCGTAAATGAATCATGTGCGAAATTCGAGAAATTCAATAATCTCTAAGCACTAACTAAGGGGGAGATTACTTCAAAGTTTATGTCATTTGTGGGACTAACAATTTCTTCTAGTGAATTTGTAGCTCCACATATTTGTGCAACATAAGCAAACTCTTATTTGACATAATAATTTTTAAGCAATCAAGTTAAGAGCAAGCTCCTTTGAAATTAAAACATGCACAAATAAAATGTGGCCTAAGGCAAAGGTATGTTCTCTTGAACTCTTGTTAAATATTGTCATGCATCTAGGCCTATATATACATGCTAAGTGTGCCATCCTTAGCATGTAATTGCTTCAAGTGAAATTTGTGTGTCCTTCTAGATATTTGGTTGATACCCTCACATAAACTCAACTTTGTGTCATGTGAGTGTCTTCTAGTTGGGTATGAGCTAAAAGGATGGAATTTTGAAAACTAAACTAGCATGTGTAGGAATTGTGGATTTTCGAAAAATATTTGAATCTTGGTCTTTGTGACCTAATCAACTTAGTTATGACTATAGCTCCTCTTGATTGATTGTTGGCTAGTCATAATTAAGAAGATCTTCTCACTCAAGTCCTACTTATATCTTTATCTCTCTCACTCTTGGAAGAATTAAGAATTATGAAATTATTTGAAATATAAATCTTTCTTCTAAGAATTGGAAAAAATGGATCTTTATCTTCTATAAATCCTATATCCAAGCATGGAAAGGCAAAAGGATCAAAATCTTTTCTAGATCAGCTTTTTCCAAATTCAACCGGGGGGGGTGGTCTAACCGCGTGCCCCACGCGGTCTGACTGGGTGTCACAGATTTTCAACTTTTTACCCCTCCCCGTGACTCCATAGTATCTTTGACCTTATCCTTTCACCCCTACTCTCTCCCCACGAGCAAAACATTCCCCATTCGTCTCCAACCTGTGCCTCTCCCTCTCATGCTCTTTCACCCTCCTCCCATGGTGATTTGAGGATTCAACCATGGAAAACTAAATCCCCACCATGGAAGGGACTCTCCTAGGGGTGCTGAAGCAAGTCCCATGTCTGCTTCTTGGATTCAACTCGAGTTCCTCTCTCAAAAGGTATCTAAATCTTGTTTTTGCCCGATCTCCCAACTCGATGCAAAGCTTTGGATTTCCTTTGAGATATCATCTATTAGCAACCCCTAGAAGACATTCCTAGAGTCTCATTCATTTTTGTTGGGTACATTGTCAAGAATCGATTATGGGGGGGGGACTGCCCCAGGCGGTCTAACAGCATGGGCTGGGCGGTCTGAACGCCCTGCGCAGTTCCTCTCCAAAATTTATTTTCAAGTGTGTATTTGACCCATATCTATCTAGAAATGTCGCATGAATAGTATATCAATATCTTTTCTATTCTGTGTTGCTATGTTTGGCCGAGGGAGCCATTGGCTCAAAACTGGTAGGGGCGGTCTAACCGCCTATCCAGGGCGGTCTTACCGCCCTGCCCAGTTTTGTGCCAATCGCTCCGTGCGCTATGCCTCGACACGATTCTTCTAGTTGATCTTGTTTCTGGTGGCTTATACATCTTTGTTTCACTTCTTATGATCCAGGAACATCAGCTATGCCTAAAGGTGCAGGTGCCGAGAAAAGGAAAAAGGGAAGAGAGGAAGTTGCTCTCACTGAGGCTGGACAGAGCTCACGTGCTTATGGTATCAGGGAAAAATTGAGGCCAAAGGGGCAGCAAAGGTCAGTTGTGCAAGATTATGGAGAAGATATTGAGATGGAGGAAAGAAACGAGTCTAGTGATGATGAGGTAGCAGATGAGAGCTTTTTGTGTGCAGACTATCAAGGCAGAGCTGGAACCATGTACAGTGGTGTTGGTGCTGGTGGTAGAGGTAGAGGTGTTGGTGCTGGTGGTAGAGGAGTTGGTGCTGAAGGCAGTGGAGTTAGAGCTGATGCTGAGATTGAAGAAGTAGGTGATGATGCAGGTGATAATGAGGAGGATGATCCTGTGGGAGCAGCTGGAGTGCCTCCCAATGATGATGATGATGGAGGGAATGTAGCACCTCCTCTTGTTGTTAACTTCTTACCAGAGATCAGGCCCCCATTTATCCTCTTGTTCGAGGCCCGGTGGATTATTACAATGAAGGGATGGCTGAGACTCTGAAAAATATGAGAAGAGGGAATCCATATGATCATCAAAAGACAGCTTCATATTATCGCTTTTGGTCTCCTTTTCAACAGGACTACTACTCTACTGTCATTATTTACCAGGGAAATTCTAAGATCACTAGTGAAGCTTAGTGCATTGATTGGGATTATATGGCAAGAAAGAATGACATCATTTTTAATGAGGTAATCAGAGAGTGTGAATTGAAGGGGTTGAAGAGCATCATGGGTTTAATGTAACATTGGAATAAGGAAATTATAGCTCAGTTCTATGCTACAGTTTACTTTGGATATATGGGAACTAAGCGGGCGATATTCTGGATGACTGAGGGTGATAGATGGCATATCACCTTTAGTAACTTCCTTGCTTTATTTAGGCTTCCCAATGATACTAGTCTCAGAAAGCTTCATGATGATGGGATTCTTAATTCAAGGGAGATGGAGTTCATGTACCCCAGAAGTAAGAGGGCCTTTGCAGGAATGGTCAAGCCACTTTACACTTACTATGCAGTCCTTAATCAGCTTTTCAAGAAGACCCTCACCCCTAGAGATGGGAACTCCTCACATATCACAGCTTTTCAGAGGAACCTTATGGTTGCCATGAGACCGGGGGCAGCTAAGTTTTGTGTTGGTGACTTCATTTGGCAAGAGATTAAGAACTGTTCGGAGAATGCTCAAAACTTGTGTGGGCATAGTCCATATATCATGTTTATCATAAGGAAGGTCACCAACACCAAGTATCCTAAAGACACGAGACACCGACTCTTGCAACCCAAGCACAACCTGACCATTAGTGTTCCCTCCTGTCCAGAAGAATTGCGAGAACAAGAAGGAGATGCCCGATGGGACGATGTGGCAGAGACTCTGCAGCGGGGTAGAAATTTGGCAGGGGGCGGCGGTCTGACTGCCCTGTGTATGACCAGCGGCAAAACACTTCTTTTTTCAAGAAATTGTTCAATATCCTTGCTGATATTTGCAAGAGTCAGAGGGACATTGAAGTTGCTATGAGAGAAAGAAAGAAAGAGCGGGATTCGATGAAGAGGATGCATGAACACTTTGGGATTCAGCCACCTCACTCACCTATTTCTCCTGTTCCTCCAGAGGCTGAGATACAGTCAGTGGATGAGAGGATGCTGGGCTACATCAACTCCGGTTATTATGAGGAGTTTGTTCAGAGGCACTATCCTGATGTGGGTGCTTCGTCTTCTCAAGCTCCACCACCTCCTCCACCTCATGTCCATGCACCTAGGGGGTTTGATGCCATGTTTGGTGGTGAGTCTTCTTCTCAGGCTCCTCCACCTCCACCCCCTCCTCCTGCGGAAGATTCGGAAGCTCCTTTAGCAGCACGACTGTCTGCGGATATATTTGGTTATGGTCCACCACCTCTGTATGGTATGGTCGATACACTTCTAGATCCATAATCCGAAACCACCATATCTTTATCCTTTTATCTTAACTATCCAATGATATTTATCTTTCTCAACATAGGAGGGAGTTTTCCACCTGGCGATGGCTTGGAGTGGTGACATTGGTAGTGATTAGCCTCTACATCTTCTCCAGGCTCTTTTATGGATGCTTGATGACAAAGGGGGAGAAGAATGGATTAAAGCTTCAAGATTCCATCCTTTTATGTTGCTGATCTGGTGTAGGCGGTCTGACCGCCCCAGGGATGCGGTCTGACCGCCCCTGGCTGATGGCCGAGAGAGAGCCATGTAATAAATTTGGATTTCTATTCCTAGTGGACTTGAGAACCTTGTATGTGTGCTTCTGTGTGTATTTGAACCTATTTATGTATCTTAAGTGACTTGGTGTTAGTTTGAGATAATTATTTGTGGTGATGATTGTTTTTGTGTTGGCTGAGTGGGGGAGACGGTTTGACCGGCCTGCAACCCCGGTCTGACCACCCTAACCCAGTCAGCACACACAATTTTCTTTGATTGAATGCTTACCATGTTATATGCATCACAATTTTATTTTATTGTTATCACACACACTTGTTGCACATAGTCTGAGATATAGGAGGAGCTCTCATGTACTTTCACTTAAAATGTGCTTTTGGCATTTGAGGCCATTTTTGAAATTCCATTCAAAGCACATATTAAGGGGGAGCTCATCCTATATCTAAGAATTCTTATGCGCGTAAATGTTTTATTTGTAAGCTTTAATTGAGTTGTCATCAATCACAAAAAAGGGGGAGATTGAAAGTGCATCTAGGCCCCTAAGTGGATTTTGGTGAATTGAATGACAAAGCGATTAAAGAACTAACTTGTTTGTTTAAAAATGTGAGCAGGTTTTTATTTAATTATTCATGAGTTATTATTGGTAATATTTGAGGATGAATATTGTATGGCTCACATGATGAAGACAAGCAAGTGTGTGGTCCCTTTGATAAGAAATGATAAATGTCAAGCGATCAATGAAGATAAATATTGGGGATATTTTACAAAGACCAATTCCGAGCCTCCAATGATTGTGGTAGCTTGATTAAAAATCAATGGGTCATAAGAAGAGAAATGGTGTTCTCTACTAAATAATAAATGCAAGACTTCATGTGGTGATCACAAAAGGATACAAGGATGAGTGTATATTTGATGATCCTAAATTGGAAGCTTGCATATTCGTTGTCAATCAAGAACAAGCATTTGAAGTGGTATTTCAAATGAAGATCTAATATGGATGAAGCAAAGTTGAACTCAACGTGGTTTGGGTAAGTGATGAAGAGATCAACCGAGATGACTAGGGTGGGGGACTAAGCAATCTTTGGGGTCCTAGCTAGGCCGCCATTAGTGTTTTGCTAAGGTGAAGTTCTAGTATCCGTGGGGTCATCAAGTATCATATCCAAGCCTTAACCGAGGGAAGCAATGCAACTCATCTACATGTTATGTTTGGCAATATGGAGTGAATTAAGGATCTAAGTGTGCATTCCTATGCTATGTGGAAAGATCTTAAGTTGCTAGCTCAAGTATGGATGTGCTCATGAAGATAGCAATTGTTGAAAGCCCTCAAGTTCAAGTTGTTCAAGTATGGCAAGATGAAAGATATACAAGCTCAAGAGGTTGACTAGGTATTTTCTTTCGTTCTTGAGTATAGGAATGCCATACTATCAAGAGGGATGCAACATTAGCTTTATGATAAGTATCATAAGTGCTCATTAGTTGACCTATGTGAGAAATAGCCTTGAGAGAATCCCTGAGTGATCTAACAAACCTCTAACTCAACCTTAGCCACTTCAACAGATCTTGAAGTGTTTGTGAGAAGAGAAAAAGGGTTTTGGGCTCTCTCTGCCCAGGGCGGTCTGACCGCCCCAGGCAGCCAACGGCTAGTTTTTCAAACTGGTCGGAGGCAGGCGGTCTAACTGCCTTGACCAGGCGGTCTAACCGCCCTAGCCGCTTTTCTAACAGCTAGTTTTCCTTGTGTGGGGTATAAGTACCCCACAAGCTCCACTTGTTGGGGCTGCTGATTCTAGGGTTGCTGGTGTGCTTCCCCTGCTATTTTTGCTGAGCCAAAGCCATAGAACCTCTCCCCAACCATCTCTTTGTGACATTTGTGAGATTCAAGCTCTATTCTTCAGTTGGGTTGAGAGAGTGAGATTGTGTGAGCTTTGTGAGCTGACAAGAGCCTTCCATAGCTTGAGCACTTGTAATTTGCGTCTACAAGCCTTGAAGCATTTGTTACTCTTGGAGGTTTGCCTCCTAGACGGCTAGGCGTCGCCGGCTAACTCCCAAGTTGTGGTGAGCAGTGGCAAGTTTGTGAGGGTTGTGATCTTGCCTCTTCGTGGAAAAGATCGCCTTAGTGGAATCAAGGAAAGTGGTTGAAAGAGACCCGGCTTGTTGTGGGAAGAGTTGATCCCTTACAAGCTCCTCAATGGAGACGTAGCTTCCTTGGTGGAAGTGAACTTCGGGAAACAAATCTTTGTGTCTCCATTATGGTTTTCTAGCATATTACTATTTGCTCCCATCTACTAAGGCCACTCACCAAGTTTGGTTTGTGCTAGAAGTCAAGAGGAGTTTGAGCCAACCCTTGCTGGCTTTCTGCATGGAGGCGGTCTAACCTCGTCCAGGGGGCGGTGAAACCGCCTTCCCCCAGGAGAAAGCAGCACGGCGGTCTAACCGCCCTGTGAAGGCGGTCTGACCGCCTGTGCCAGGAAGCTCAAGTTTTTTGGGGAAAAGTTTTGTTTGGTCGACTCGCCTATTCACCCCCATCTAGGCGACATCAAGGTCCTTTCACCACCCCGCCCGCGCCAACCCTGTTCTTGTTGCTATGCACACCCCGTTAGGGTACACAAAAACCTAGTTGGGGTATTTAGCCAATTCCAAAAATCCCTAGAAAATTCCTAAAAATACTAGGGATTATTCTAAACCTATTCATATCCTTCTTTGCCATAGAACACACTATTAGAGTCCCTTTCTAATTTAGCCTCTCTCCCGATAAATAGAAAATCCCTGGGAAGTGCACCCAGGGATCCTCACTATGCCTGTTTCAATTCCGAAAACCCTAGTAAATTCTCAAAAATATCTTAGGACCCCCTGAGCCTAATCATGTCATTGTTGACGGCTGTTAAGTGCTACTTTTACACTGTCAATACCTGCATAATATAATGGTAGAAGGATCATCAACACTAGAATAGGGCATGATACTGATGATTTCCACAAGTGTTGGTGTTTCTAGCTTTTGTTGCAGGATGCACCGAATTGCGTGCCAATAGGTACAATTGAGAGCAAGTGATCCAATGGTTATTGAAGGATGTCATCATAAACAACCTCAAATGCCAATTTGGACTGCACCATTGCGACGGGCTCGTCAAGACGATCGAAATGGATATATCATTTGTATACTTCGGAGTCCGGATGAAAGAGATATGCACAAGATAAGATCACACTATATCATGGACCTGGTGGGACCCACACCAGGCCACGTGGCGACGTGCTGGCACACAGGATGCCATGTGTCCATGACACTTCATCAATCCAAGAGAAGCACTTTTCAATGAATCAGACACCGCCACGTGTCCAGCACAAGGATCCAAGGGCCCACAACCCGAGCAAACCGCCTCCAAACAACCCATACACCGGGAACCGTCATAAGGGCCCACATACCAGTCACCCAGAGAAAGCACAAGGCAGAACGTGGTGGGCCCAGGTCGGCCGACCCCATGGATCGGCCGACCTGGGATTTCCTCAGTTCGCCATCTGCTTCCACGTGGTGCTCCCTGATTGGATCCTTAAGCCAGTTCGGGGGTGTATGGGGTGTTCTCGTGCCGGTACCCAGGCCTATAAATAGAAGGGGAGGGGGTAGAGAAGAGGACACACTTTTCTTCTCCTCCTTCTCACTTTTGGCTTTAGAGCCTCTCTCATTAGGAGAGGAGAGCTCTTTGTATAGGATTAGTGTTAGGAAGTGAGGTGGGAGGCTTGAGGACATGTCATGTTCATGACATCTTCCTCAAGAATGATCCTCAGCGGTGCCTTTGTTCTTCAACTAGACTAAAGTGAGTATTTCGACATTTCCTATTTAGACTAAAGTCGTATGCATGCTTAGTTGCTTTGTTCTTGTGTTCTTCGTTTGTTCTTGGTTTAGAGGCTTGTGTTCTTCGAACACAACCCTTTCGATCTAGTAGACTTAGATCATAAGTTTGCATCTAGTTTGCCAGCTTGTCTATTAGAGTTAAGTGAAGTTCCTACATGTTTCTAGTTGGATCAAAGTGCATTCGTGATCTTGCATGAGTGATAGAGCATACCTTGAGCTAGTGCCAGTATCTCCCTCACGGATTCGTAGCAGTAGTCAGTGGTGTAGACGTGGTGTCTGGACCATAGGTTACCCTTCGAAGACCACGTACGTTCGTAGCGTAGAGGTTGGCCACAGTGGTGACAGCCTGTTGGACCCTTTGCAAACCCTCTGTGTCGCGTACCAAGTTGGGCTCGTTGCCAGCACATTGGCCTCTCCCTAAAAAGTTAGGATGTGCTGGCGCCCAAAGTGAGTGTTATACCTGAGAGACTGTGCTAGACTCTGCGCTCGGTGAAGGCAGATCCTTTCTACCTATCCTATCAATCAGAGTTGTGTCCTTGGATCATCTATACTAGAGTAGGAGATAGTGCACATCGTTCCTTGGATTCGATACCCTTGGAATACTCTCCTTCCTTGGGGAAGTGCTACAGCGGTATTTCCATACGCTTGCAGTATACCCGGTGTCTCTTACACGCTCCCGCTAACCAGTGCCATAGTGGTGACGTTAAGAAATGCCAACAAGTATTTCTGGCGCCGTTGTCGGGGAACGGTTGCTGTATCTATCTTCGAACCTAGTGGTCCTCGTATTTATCTTTTTTTCGATTTCTTCTACCTTCACCCCTGTTACCCATCAGATATCCTTTGTGTTTCTTCATTTCTACCTTTACCCCCGCTACCCATGGTGAAGCTTTCCTGTAAAAGCATCACTACCCCCAGGGATGAGCTCCCAGAGCCACCACCTTCGGTGCGCCTTTTTCTCACATCTGGCTGTGAGCCTCTCCTTGCGACTATCGATCTCGTTCGACACAGTATCTTCTCTGGTCTATCGAGCGAAAACCCATATTACCATCTTCGTGAGTTCGAGAACCTGTGTTCTATCATCTACACTATGGGTATGACTTTGGATACCTTCAAGTGGAAGTTGTTTCCGTACTCTCTTGTTGGGAAGGCGGAGCAATGGTACACATATACCGTAGGTAGATGAACGATAGTTGGGAAGAGCTTAGAGACAAGTTTTGCCTTGAGTTCTTCCCTCCATCTCGTGTTGCTGCTCTACGGGAGGATATCCATTGTTTTCAACAGAAAGAGAAGGAAACGATATACATGGCCTGGTCTAGATTATTACGCTTAGCGTATTCTGGACCCCCCTTGTCGATGACTGAGTCTTAGTTGCTTCGCAAATTTTATGATGGTCTCGACAAAAGGTCTGTGTGTCGTCTCGATTTCGGAAAACCATTTCTTGAGAGGGAACCGACTGAATGTAGGGAATTCCTTATCTCCTACTTCGAAGTCGATCCTGTATCCTACCGAGAGGAATCCGAGTCGAGCCATGAGAGCCCCTCAGCATCCAAGTCCGAGCCTTCATCTTCCGAATCCCAAGACTTGTCTGTTGAGCCCTCTTCTGAACCCTGAACACCAAAGGAAGAAGAAATTCAACCTTCGGTGTTCACTTGCAAATTCGAGGATGACCCATCTAGAAACCTTTCAGACACCTCGAATTCTGTTGATGCCCAATTAGGGGAGGATCCTTATTCAGTCCATATCGATCATTCTAGAAATCTTTCGACAGAACCTTCCTTTCGGCCTGCGGTGCCTCCTCGACCTCCTGATCCTCCTGACGAAGCATACCCTAAGGAGGCTACGAGAGAGGAATGGTCAGAAGGAGTGACATGATTTTCCGAGGCAACTTGGAATAGCTCACTTTCTCTGGTTGTCCCTTGCTCCATTAGAGGCACTGTCATAGAGGCCCAGTGTAACCCCATCATGGAGGTTAACATTTTGCCATGGCACTTAGCGGAAACTCTTTTGGGCAGAGTCCCGCTAGCACCATCCGACATGATCCTCAAGACCTGTCCATTTGGACGTGTTCTTGAATGTCGGGGGATCGCAAATGCCGTGTTGCTTATCATAGACGGGATCGAGGCTAGCTTAGACTTTCACATCTTCGATGTCCTTGATCTCAATCTTCTCCTAGGCTCCCCTCTAGAGCAGCTCTTTGATACATCTTTAGGGAGCCTAGATGATAAGCTTGGGGGAGTCGCTTCTGCCACTGCTACCCCTTGTCCGGGACATCCCATGGCAAGGCTTTTTCCCCAGAAAAACCCGCTCGAGAAGATGACACATACATCTCCGTTCGCATCATCCGAGCCCGTTCTCATTAAGGTTGTAGAGCCTTCTACTCCTCATGAGTACGACTCGGAAGACCCTCTTCACCTCTGTGAAGACGAACGATCATCACCACTCTCGACTGAGTTTCAGCCTCTTCCCGCTGGCCTGTATCATGTTGCTTTCGATCATGATCGAGAGTCAACGTCGAGCTTCCACGATGACTCTCTTGAGATGGAGAATTCACGGGCCGTGGAACCTTTCGAGGCACTGACTCTGGAGTCCGGAGGAAAGGATTCCACACACGAGCATGGTAGCTTCATTCTTGATTCACCATACAGACTATGCTCGCATCACGTCCCTCCAGAGTCAGACATGCTTAGTGCGCTGAGCATGGATGAGGGATGCAACCACCTTATGGTCCTCTTTTCTAGAAAGTTCAGAAGGTTGGTTGTAGATGTATATGTCTATCATAAGCATATCAGATTTCGTGTGTGCATTGTGGCACTAACCTTGCAGCTAAAGCTTCACTGATACATCAAGGATTGGTGGTGAGACGGGAATGACACCACCAACGATAGCTGCAAGATGAAGTTCCCACGGTCGAGCTTATGACCTTAAATAAACAAAGCACTCCCAGGAGATAGCCTGGATTAGCATATGTTTTATTTCCCTTTTCGAATAAAAGCAAGAACATGTTTTTTTAGGGTAAGTTGTCCTTCAGGTATTTTTGGTCACTAACCTTTCAGGTGGAGATTGAAAAGAAAGATGGACAGGTGATGCCTACGAACATGTGAGCCACATCAACTGCAACACCTAGATAAGCTTTGGTGAGGGAACATTTACAAAAGGAAGCTTGATCACCACACACTTGAGTTTTGTTGCCTAGCAATGCAAACTTCAAGTGTGGGGGAGGAATGAGAGCATCCTGAGTAAAGTTCCTCCTCTACCAAATCTTATCCTGGTGTGGTGATGATGTCAGCTCTTGCATCTTGCCCACTAGCTAGGTAAGTCCTGCTTTTGACATTAAACAAATCCCTTCCGGGAGGCTCCCGAGGTTCACCGTCTTATGCTTATGCTTATGCCCCTTTTGATGAATAGCTTGATCATGCATGTGTGCTTCCTTTATCTTTGTTCGTATGCTCTAGTTTGAATGTATGTTCGATCGACGCACATCCATAGGCTGTTTAAATTAAGCATGGTGCTTAGGTTAAAATTGTCTTCTTCAGTCAAAACAAGACATGGTGTCGGGTTTTGATTGATGAACCTTAGAGTTATATCTTCATAGATCTTGGTTGCATATATGCTGACTAACCCCTGCAGAAAATTGTCAAACTTGAATGGGTAAGTCATTGAGCTAAATTCAGACAGGAAGGTAAGTTGAGGTGTCAGATTCATGTTGCACAACGGGCAAAGGTGGTACATATGACCTCTCAAAGGTCCAAGGTAAGTATATTCTCCTTTGTGTATGAAGTGTAATATTGATCTAACCCCTTTCGAGCAAATGACACAGTGACAATAAAATAAAATAAAAACAACAAAAATATTTGAATTTGAATAAAGGCTCTATGGTTCTTGAATCAGTAGAGTCCCTCTTTTGTTTTCACTTTTTGTTTGAAGAACAGCACCAGGTTCAACCACTAGTGTGGGGGAGTTCTCTCAAGCTCATCATCAACATATCCACTCGAGAACTCCCACACAGGTGCTGCACAACATCGACTACGCCTTCATGACAAGAGCAAGGTAAACTAGAGTGACTCGGCTGCCTTCTGGTCAGCCAAATCACCACTAGTCTTCCTTGATCTCTTATCCTTCAGAAGCGATGATATGTGCACCCTCTACCTCACTCTCCTTTATCCATGAGTTTGATTGAATATCAATTCCTATCATTTGAGATCAAACTCAGCAATTTGTGCTATGCTTGCTCTACATGATTCCTGTGGTTGGCTTGCATATGTTTTATTCCTTACCTATCATCTTGATGCTTGTGAACAAATATCATTATAGGGAACTCATGCTCATCTAAGTAGTTGGCGTTTGAGATATGGTTTGATGATATGATCTTCGCTCTGAATGTTTGAGTGCTTGGGAATTTTATTTGAAAAATTATAAAACCCTTTGCAAAGCTCCTCTTTGATATGCCACCGTCCCACCAAAGCCATATGATGTTATAGTTGAAAACCTTCTACTCATATGCTGCTTGTTATTACTTTGAGCTTTGTCAAATCCTGTGACCCTTGTGAGAATTCTTTTCATTACTCTCATGATCAAGATTCATGTGCACACCACCTACTTCCCCTTGCTATGCTTCTACACTAGAAGTTAGCATTGTATCATTCATCCATTTCATAAGAATAAAGCTCCGTATGTGGTGTGACATCTCTCTCCAAAAGTATCCTTCAAAAAGAGACATGGGCTATGAAAAAAAGAAAAGAGAGACACATGCTCAAGCATGATGAAAAAAAGAAGAGAAAGAAAGAATAGCCCATGTCCAAAATAAAGGAGAAAAAAGGAGGGAGATGGCCATGCAAAAAGGAGTTCCATATCATAGATGGTAATAACTGGTATCCATTCCGGAGCTAGTGTCCACCTTACCATCAACCCACATTCATCATATATGTATGGTAATATCTAGCACCCATTCCGGGCCTAGTATCCACCTTACCATACTCACCATATCCATACACGTGAACATCTTGATCTAATGGTATGATTTGATTTTTCTCTGTGGATCTAGTTTCTGACTTTGCAATATATGTGATGCAAGTATGCTTTATCCTTTATCCTACCCTGAGCTCCACATATAGCGATCATTACAAGTAGGATGAAGAAAAGCAATCTAATGCCTTGGTGAGGACATATACACATTGAGCGATCTGAGAGAATCAAATGAGGAGCTAAGCAAGGTTTTGTTTTGAAAATTTATTGCAAAACCCCAAGTTACTTAACATGATGAGCAGGAGTGATTTGATTCATAACCATTCCATTCCTTAACTACCCAAGATAGCATGATAGACACTTCAGAGTTCACAAGTACAAGGTATGGTTTGGAATATCTCTTATGCTCGCTCCATACCTTTGGATATCATGTCTCACCTTGATCTGACTCCCTTTACTCGGGACGAGCAAAGGTCAAGTGTGGGGGTGTTGTTGACGGCTGTTAAGTGCTACTTCTACACCGTCAATACCTGCATAATATAATGGTAGAAGGATCATCAACACTAGAATAGGGCTTGATACTGATGATTTCCACAAGTGTTGGTGTTTCTAGCTTTTGTTGTAGGATGCACCAAATTGCGTGCCAATAGGTACAATTGAGAGCAAGTGATCCAATGGCCATTGAAGGACGTCATCATAAACAACCTCAAATGCCAATTTGGATTGCACCATTGTGACGGGCTCGTCAAGACGATCAAAATGGATATATCATTTGTATACTTCGGAGTCCGGATGAAAGAGATATGCACAAGATAAAATCACACTATATCATGGACCCGGTGGGACCCACACCAGGCCACGTGGCGACGTGCTGGCACACAGGATGCCATGTGTCCATGACACTTCATCAATCCAAGAGAAGCACTTTCCGATGAATCAGACACCGCCACGTGTCCAGCACAAGGATCCAAGGGCCCACAACCCGAGCAAACCGCCTCCAAACAACCCATACACTGGGAACCGTCATAAGGGCCCACATACCAGTCACCTAGAGAAAGCACAAGGCAGAAAGTGGTGGGCCCAGGTCGGCCGACCCCATGGATCGGCCGACCCAGGATTTCCTCCGTTCGCCATCTGCTTCCACGTGGTGCTCCCTGATTGGATCCTTAAGCCAGTTCGGGGGTGTATGGGGTGTTCTCGCGCCGGTACCCGGGCCTATAAATAGAAGGGGAGGGGGTAGAGAAGAGGACACACACTTCTTCTCCTCCTTCTCACTTTTGGCTTTAGAGCCTCTCTCATTAGCAGAGGAGGGCACTTTGTATAGGATTAGTGTTAGGAAGTGAGGTGGGAGGCTTGAGGACATGTCATGTTCATGACATGTTCCTCAAGAACGATCCTCAGCGGTGCCTTTGTTCTTCAACTAGACTAAAGTGAGTATTTCGACATTTCCTATTTAGATTAAAGTCGTATGCATGCTTAGTTGTTTTGTTCTTGTGTTCTTCGTTTGTTCTTGGTTTAGAGGCTTGTGTTCTTCGAACACAACCCTTTCGATCTAGTAGACTTAGATCATAAGTTTGCATCTAGTTTGCCAGCTTATCTATTAGAGTTAAGTGAAGTTCCTACATGTTTCTAGTTAGATCAAAGTGCATTCGTGATCTTGCATGAGTGATAGAGCATACCTTGAGCTTGTGCCAGTATCTCCCTCGCGGATTCGTAGCAGTAGTCAGTGGTGTAGACGTGGTGTCTGGACCATAGGTTACCCTTCGAAGACCACGTACGTTCGTAGCGTAGAGGTAGGCTGCAGTGGTGACAGCCTATTGGACCCTTTGCAAACCCTCTGTGTCGCGTACTGAGTTGGGCTCGTTGCCAGCACATTGACCTCTCCCTAAAAAGTTAGGATGTGGTGGCGCCCAAAGTGAGTGTTATACCTGAGAGACTGTGCTAGACTCTGCGCTCGGTGAAGGCAGATCCTTTCTACCTATCCTATCAATCAGTGTTGTGTCCTTGCATCATCTATACTAGAGTAGGAGATAGTGCACATCGTTCCTTGGATTCGATACCCTTAGAATACTCTCCTTCCTTGGGGAAGTGCTACAGCGGTATATCCGTGCGCTTGCGGTATACCCGGTGTCTCTTACACGCTCCCGCTAACCGGTGCCATAGTGGTGACGTTAAGAAATGCCAACAGTCATCCTTTGCCATTGTTCACCCTTAGGACACCCAAACCATAGCTTTAGCCAATCTTTAATAGGAAAATCCTTTTACACGTGCACTAGTTTCCACGAATCATTCGTCGTTCATCCGAATAATCCCGGAAACTCATAGGATAGCCCTAACCTCCTTCCAAACACCTCTATAGGTATTGATTGATGAATTGCTATAATGATTGCTATAGCTTATGTACTTGTATAGCCGGTATTATGATCAGGCTCTGCTCGGTAATCGAGGATCCAGAAGAACACCGAGCCAAAGTCGGGTCGACGTAAGAATGGTTAAGGATCTCTGACGAAGGCAAGTCCCAACACATAGCGTATACTTTTATCCTATTGAGTGTGAGAGTTACTTAATACTGCCAACTTAATTTGGAATGCATTGTTCTCCTTTTAAGACCTCTTTCTGTATATACGTGCTAGATTATTCCTTTTTGCTATTGAAATGCCACATGTCAACCCTAGGAAACTACACTTTCATAAGCCCTCCTACTTAGAAAAGCTAGGCAGTCGCGTCACGCCCCATGAAAGGGGATAATATGCCGTTAAATACTCCATGGGGAGAATCTAACAACCACACTTTACTTTTTAATTAGAAAACTAGGAAGGGTTTTACTCTTGGGTAATCATGAATAGATAATAATTAAGTTGAAGGAAATGTTGATAGTAATGAGAACCCCTAGGGAATGGACTTGGGAGTATGGGGACAACCTTAGTGGAGGACGCACTGTCCCAAGAGCTTACTCCGGTCACATAAGGATCGGTTCAATGGGTGAGTCTTTCTTGTGATCTGTACAACCGTACGTGCCAAAAGGGTATGGCCTGTCGTGAATACCCATTAATTTGAGGCCTTGGATCACACCCCAATACTGCACCTAGTAAACCACCCCAAGAGGCCATGGTGGGCAACAGATATGCTGGAGCAGGACCTTCGCATAGTCCCAGGTGTGGTCGGCACGGGTCATCCGGTATGTTATGGCGTTAGGGGACGCGGTGGTATTGTATACCACATTTTATATTGATGCATCTTTTCCCAGGAAACTGGATCTGCGTAGAGGATGGTGGTGGAATGACCCCGGTTTAGACCCTAGTGTAGACGTGGGTGGAGCTAGGGAATGTTATCTAGGATTGGATGATAATGTAATCCATGAATAGATGCCGGTGGGTATGGTTATCATAGGCCAGTACCGCCTGCGGACGAGGTATGTGCTGGCTGAACGTATGGGTAAAGCATACACCTCTGCGCAGAGTAAATCTATTCGAATAGCCGAGGCTCACGGTTAAGAGCCCACTAAGTCAAAGTGACGAGGGCCTAGACCAGGGCTCACCGCAACCACCAAAAGGACAAGTACGGGCTACAGTTCGAGTACTTGACGGCCTGTACGACAAGGACCCCGTCCCCAGACACTTGGCAACCTGTACGACCAGTTTCCGACAAGTCCGAGTACTTGGCGGCCCGTACGAACAGGCACCTGTGACAACCCGCCCAGGAAAATACCGTACTATCACCTAAACCAATCCACTTTGGTCATTAAGCAATAATAAAGTATCATCCTGTCGTTAGTTGCCGGGTTAACGCCCGGTGAAATCACTTACATAGCAACAAGGATCGACATATATGCATTAAAACTCACGCGAAGGCGAGTCCAGAGTACAACACCTAATTAACATCCAAGTCTACCCCGAAGGGTGTAATTATTACAAACCGAAGTTCTTTGACATGATAACAAGGTTCAGAGTTTTGAAAACATCGGAATTAAACTAAACGGCACGAGGGACATCACAGGAGGCCTGCCATGATGCCTTTAATCTTCGTCTTCCACCCACTCCAGCTCCCAGCCAGGCGGGATCTCTCCAGGCCACACATCAACAAACGCGTTACCTGGAACAACAAATTACAGCAAGGCTGAGTATACTAATACTCAGCAAGACTTACCCGTCGGTGACAACTACATCACCAACTCTAGACATGAAAGGCTTTTTGGCCACTGGGGTTTCTTTAGCTGAAAAGCAACAAAGAGTATGTCCTTACTTTCAAGATTTTAGCACACGTTCTAGTTGATTATTCTTTTCTAGGTTAGCAAGCTATTGCAAGCATAAGTTGTGCAATACAATTAATCAAGCATAAATATTCATCAACTTCCATCATTAGGGATCTCATGGCCAGCAGGATAAGTAGTCTCAGATAACGGTGAGAGGCCGACAATCGATTGATTTAAACCTTGCAAGGTGGACCTAAACACACGGTAGGGTGCCCCCGCGAGGACAACCACCAGGCGGTTTCCAAAACTCTTCGGATCAGGATCGAATCTCACAGTCTTTGGTACAGGCTATCTAGCATACCCCGCAAGGCACCCAGAATCACCATGCACCACCGGTAGCTAGCTGTGAGACGCATCCCAAGATGAGTAATAGTAAGATCCTTCACCGCGTCGTTAAGGTACTAGGCTTACCGTACCCATTTCCGACAAGTGTTTAGTACGTTCAAACACTTAACCCACGAAAGCCATTGGACCGGAGTCCACATCCCATGCTCTTACCACATGAGCAATTCCATTTATAAAAGTCTTATGATTCCAACATAAGAACCTATTTTCGCGAGTGACAAGCATCACTCGACTTGTAACGGTCCTATAGCATAGCAGCTACCGACCTAACATACTAGTAAGGACATAGGCACCTAGGGATCATGCATCTAGGGTTCATTTCAACTCCTGAACGTAAATGCACAATCATCCATAGATAGTAGCATGAGATTTCAAAAACACTTAGGTTAATGCACTGGGGCTTGCCTTTGTCAGCACAGTTAGCCTGAGGGTCCTCGGTGTCCTCGCTCACTTCCACGTACTGCAGCTCCGCATCAGCTCCTCCTTCCTCGGCTTCCAGCACGAGAGCGTAGTTACCGTCAGGGAGCTCTACACGGTATGCAATGCAAGGTTCAGGTGGAGTGAGGGATTAATTATTTCATCCAACTCTTGTTGGTCATATTCACCTTGACACACATCTAATTATTAATTCTTTTCCTTAAAGTTATTATATGTGAAGGCTTATTATTTTAATCTTTTTAATAGTGACTGTGTACATATTTAATCATTTAACATTATTAAATCACACCAAACAGGAAGGGTATATTGATAGACCCTAATTAAGCTAGACAACAATTTAATAAGGTTACAAGGCAACAAGGATTATTTTTCCTAATTAAATCTCAATAGGAAGCTTATGTGCACACCAACTTTTAATTGCAAAAACAAAATATAAAAACAAAGACAAGGGTCCTTGCTGGCCCTGATGGTTCCAAGCATGCTAGTGGACCAAGCTTAACTTTGAAAAAGCCACAAATTTAATTATACTCAAAATAACATTTCCTAACTACCAAAATTAGGAGAAATGCATAAATAAATAAATAAATAAATAAGCATCAATTTGATCCCAACTTTCTCACACATGGCCTCTGGTCCAAAACTAAGCTAGGCATGCAACAAATACACCTAGAGCTACTAAAGATCTTGAGTTATGCAATTACATTGAAAATTAAGCATTTTTCAAGAATAAATATTTATGACAAAACTAAAATTGTTATTAATTCACCAGAGATGCATTTAGGCATAAAAAGATAACATGCAGAAGTTGAGAAAAAAAATCTAATTATTTTTAGCTACAAAAATCATTTAGACAGATTTAACATAAACACAAAACAATTAATAATAAAAGATCTACAGCATAACTTTGTGCAATGTTTGGTACAGGATCTAGGCATGGAATAACACACAATATATCCAAAAAATAGCTACATAACGCAAGTAGATTTTGAGATACAACAGATCTAGGTTTTTCAGTTTTGTATTTTTCATGCAAAATCTACCAGGAAAAATTATGATTATGCTTTACAAAAGTTGTAGTGTTTCTCACAAGGAATCCAACAAAATTGAGTTTGCATTTTTCTTATTTTTCTATGATTTTCTACGGACTTTCTAAGTTTCAGCAAAATAGCAACACTATTGAAGATTCAGTTTTTCGAAGAGGTCCCTGAAACTTTCTGACTTTTCACAACTATGCCCTTGGTTCTCACACACAAGCCCTCGAGGCCAAAATCTCTCGCAAACAGGCCCCTGCCGGCGGCGGCGGGCTCGCCGACGGTGAGAGACGGCCGGAGGTGGCGAAGAGATGGCGCGGGAGTGCAATTGGACTCACGTGGGGTCGATTGGTGGAGGATCCGAGGACGGGGATGGCTCCGGCGATGGCGTTCGGCGGCGCACGGCGGCGGCGGCTGCTGCGGCCTGCAATCCCAGCGAGAAACGCGGCGAGCTGAGCAATGCGTGCCTGCTAGAGCTCTACGGTGCCCTAGGGGTGGCGCTGGAGGCGCGGGTCTGCGGTGGGGGCGAGTGGAGAGGTGGGCTCCGCTGCGGCGGCGCTCATGGCGCGCGGCGGCGCTTGGGGAAGGCGGCGGAGGTGCGGGGACGCGCGCGGGAGAGGGATGGCGGCCTTTTATAGGCAGCTTTCCTTTGCGCCGAAGCAAGAGGAAGGAAGAAAGGGGGACCCGGCTGGCGTCGGGGCGCGCGCGGGAGACCGGCCGGCGGACGGCACGGCGACATGCATGGCGCGGCTGTGTGTGTCGCCAGGGACATCGGGGGAGGGGAGGGCCAGAGGGCAGAGGCACGTCAAAGGCTCCCGCTCGCCCACGTGTCCGCCTCGGGGCCTCGGCGTCCGGGCCCTGGGGGCAGCGGCGCGGGAAGCCGGGCGCCGGTCGGCTCGGTGCGCGGCGCCCTGGAGCGGGGTGCCGACGACGTCACCGGTTTCAATATGATTTAGCCCTGTTTGACTGCCTCAAACCCCAAAAACATGAATAGAAGTTCAATTTCGGCCAATAGCAAAGTTGTAGAGGAACTATAGGAGAGCAACTTTTGCAAAGGCCGACCTATGTTTTGATCAATGGTTTGAGCATGAACTGCAGGCAAAGTTCCTGTTTTTCATGGCGCTGGTGAATAGTAAAAGCTGCAGTTGACCAAGTTTTTCCCCCTTTTCCACTCAAAATTTGAAATGCCACCCAAAAGCAAAGTTGTGTCCCTCGAAAAACTGGACAACTTTTATATTGGGAGATTTTGAAGTGTTTAGGTGAAATTTGGAGAACGCGGCAAAAGTTCTGGACGAAGTTCAAAGACATAGGGTTTGACCGGAATTTTGACCAAGGGTTGACTAGGGTTTGACCACAAGTAGGGGTTGACTTGATCAAGAGGGTCCTTAGGGATTGTTGACTCGGTTTTCGAGGTGATGACCCAGGTTGACCAAGGTTTGACCAACGTCAACAGGTTTGACTCAGTTGATTCGGCCATTAGCACTAATGATGCTAATTAAAAACCTGGGGCATCACAGCACCACCCGCCTCTGAGTACTTAGCGGTTCATCCGACAAGCTTCCGAGTACTTGGAGGTCCGTCCGACAAGTTTCCGTCCACTTGGCTTCTCGAACGACAAGTTTCCGCCCCCACCACGACTACTCGTTCGCACGAGTAGTTTCTGTCTCGCCTCCAACTGCTCGTTCGCACGAGTAGTTTCCGTCCTCGGCCGGCCCAGCCTTCGCGGCGAAGGCAACCACAGGCGAGGCCCACTCCTGATGTGACAGGTCCTCCACACGGACCGCTCCCGCGCCGCCACGTGCAACCCTCTCCATACCGAGTCGTACTGACAGGGGGTGTCAGGTGTCAGGAGGCATGGACGCCCACTGCGCCACAAACAGCACAGTGCAGGCCGTCCCGTCCGCATAGGAACCCCACAGTGCCCCGGAAAGACGCATACCAACTCCACCGACGGGAGCATGGTACGAAGCCGACGACTCACGACGACCCGACTACTCGGAGATGTGCTCGAGGAGTCCCCGGCGCCAACTACTCGGAATCCGCAATTCTGGGAAGCCCATACGGTCAACAACCACTCCACTACAGTCCCTAGCTGACTCACCATGTCTGGGCGGCCGCCCGACATGGAGACGGACACCCTACACTGTAATCTAGTTTCCATTCCCGTTTTGTCCTCCTTGCCCTCTCCCTTACGACTATAAAAGGGGGAGGAGGGGGTCACATTCAATCCATCCAATATCATAGACGCTCGCACGCGCCCACACACTCACTCACACGTACGCAGAACTCTGCTAAAAGAACCACGCACACACACCAGGGACTTGGGCTCTGATACCCTCTCCCGACCAGTTTGTAACCCCTACTACAAACTTTGAGCATAAAGAACACTCCCCCCTCAGACTGGACGTAGGGTATTACTCTTTGGAGGCCCGAACCAGCATAAACCCTAGTGTCTCTTGTGCCACCGTGCAGATCCCGACATGCGATCGTATAAATTTACTTGACGGCGATGACAAACCCCAACAGTTTGCGCGCCAGGTAGAGGATTTCGCGTGTCTCGACATCCACTCCAGGGTCCGCACGGCCCATCCACTAGCTCTTTTGATGGTGATCCACATGCAGTCGCTGCTGTTGAGATACCCCATGGGATCCTCTGACCCACTCCCGGCAGGATTCGAGATTCGGTTCGGGAGCCTGGAGTTCCAGGCGACGGGCAACGGCTACCTCATGCGTCTCCTCTCAAGAGACACAAACGTGGAGGCTTGAGCGCCATCTCCACAGTCACCTCGACGTCGGAGGCGTTAGGGCCAACAATCACGACAAGCGCACGCGGAGCGACGTAGGGCGGCGCGTGCCAGCTCCCCCCAGCGGGTTGAAGCCGGTGAACTGCAGCCTGCCGTTGCGACGGAAGGGGTCGCACCTCCACCAGCGAACCCGACGGCGCGTCTCGTCAGGGAAGGCGTGACCACGCCACCGTGATTTCCCCACGGGATGCGCCACAGTCACGATCTACTCCTCGTCGGCCAGCACGAACCTGGGCGCGTACGAGGACCTCCCAGGTCATCACCTCATGACGATCCGGAACCTCGTCGCGACCTCGCCTGACAAGCTATACCCCGACTCCGACAGTGAGGAGTACACGCATGGGTACGGGGACCCGGAGTGGGACTACTTTGGGCTCTAGGACCTCGAAGCTTTCAGGCGGTTTCAGGCAGTGGTGGATTATAGCTTCGCCTGCTCTGATGACTCCAACGCGGGGGATTACGACCCCTCGCGCGAATGCTTCGTCGTCTGCCACACCCAAGCACTAGCACCATACGACCCCACCCGCGAATGCTTCATGTGCCAGACTCCTGATGGGGCTGTCCGTTCCGCCAACAGCTCGACGGCGGACAACGACCGTCACGCACCAGGCCAGCCCGACGACGACGCACGACAGGCGCGCCTGGATGAGCTCGAGGAAGCACAGCGCTAGCTCGATGACGAGCGAGCCCAGCTCCACCAGCAGCTCGGAGGGGGTGCAAATCCGACTCCCGCTCGTGTACGCGCACGAGATGTCCAGTAGCGCATCATCAACGACAACCACGATGTCGTCAACAACACGCCTGTCTTCAAGCGGGCATCACAGAACCTGGCAGCAGCTGTCGTTCTTCTCCGGAAGATCCCAGAGCTAGCCACACCCCAAGAGAAGGAAGTTCATCAGCAGCTCAAGACGCTTCTTGAGACAGCTGCTGTACAGCAGGAAGAAAGCTCTGTGTCACGTCAGCGGGGCCCGCGGGGACACGTGCACTCCGAGCATCGTCAACCGACCGCCCTGACGCAGCGTCCGAACCGCTCCGTGGAGGTCAACGTTCCCGTCAAGCAACGCCTCGACCTCGACCGCGATGCCCGCGACACCATCAAGGCTCGACAGAAGGCAGCCGCAAGTCGGGACAACGACTACGAACACCAGCCTCGCAAGGAGTACAACAAGCGGCGCGGTGGCCGCTACGACAGCGACGAAGACCGGAGCCGGAGCACATCGCCCGACGCCCAAGGGCCGCGGGCCTTCGAGATGAACGTCTGCGACGCTCATTTCCCTCCACGCTTCTGAGCTCCGACGACCGTACCCAAGTACGACAGAGAGATCCACCCTAGCATCTGGCTGGAGGGCTACCGGCTGGCATTCCACGCCGGAGGGGCACGGGACGACCTGTTCATCATCAATAACCTCCCGCTACATCTTGCCGACTCGGCCCGCACATGGGTGGAACACCTGCCCCGAGGCAGGATCGATAGCTGGTCGCAGCTGCGGGACGCCTTCATCGACAACTTTCAGGGCATGTACGCCCGGCCTGGCAACTCGTGGGACTTGCGCAACTGCAAGCAGATGAAGGGGAAAGCCTACGCGACTACATCCGGTGCTTCTCCAAGCGGTGCACCGAGCTGCCCAACACCACCGACACAGACATTGTCTCGGCATTCCAGAATGGGACCACGTGCGCCGCGCTGATCCACAGGATCGGGCACCGGAAGCTGCGATCCACTCGGGAGCTCCTCGACATCACCACGGACCAGGCCAACAGGAAGGAGGCGGTAGCAGCCACCCTCAGCCCTGGCAAAGGAAAGCAGCCAACAGAATTCGACGAAGGCCCATCAGCTCGGTCCGACAAGAAGAAAAAGAACAAGGACAAGCGGCACCATGACGACAACCTCGTGGCCGCAGTCGATTGGAAGACGACAAGGCCCAAGAACAATCCTCCCAAGGACCACTTCAAGAAGCTGTTGGAGGCTTTGTGCACCAACCACGAGGGCCCGGTCAAGCACGCGCTGAAGGACTGCAACTTGATGAAGAGCTACCATGCTGGCATGCTAAAGAGGAGGGACCCCGCCCCAGCAGGCAAAGGAGCCAAGGACAAGGACGACGATGACGACGACGACACCGAGTACCCCATGGAAGACGACACCGTCATGATGATCTTCGGCGGCTCACCAGCGTGCCCGCCCAAGCTCAAGGAGAAGTTGATCCGGTGAGAGGTCTACAACACCGAGCCTGTGAGGCCGACATACTTGAAGTGGTCAGAGACGCCGGTCATGTTCGACCGCAGTGACCATCCCGACCACGTCCCACAGCCGAGCAACTACCCGCTTGTCGTGGCACCCTTGTTCGGTACCAAGCATATATACAAGGTGCTGATGGACAGAGGCAGCAGCCTCAATGTCATTTACGCCTCGACTCTCGACGACATGGAGATTCCGCGGTTCCGACTGCGGCCGTCTACAGCACCATTTCGCGGGGTCGTACCCGGGATGGAGGCGGTTCCCCTCGGGCAGATCGATCTGCCCGTCACTTTCGGAACACCATGCAACTTCCGACAGGAAACCCTCACCTTTGAGGTGGTCGGGTTCCCGGGGACGTATCACGCGATACTCGGAAGGCTAGCATGCGCGAAGTTTATGGCCATCCCCAGCTACACGTACCTCAAGCTGAAGATGATCGGTCTGAAGGGCATCATCACAGTAGGCACGTCGGTCCAGTACGCATACGAATGCGATGCTGAGTGTTTTCAGTTCGCTGAAACACTGACTCGGTCCGAGAAGCTCACCGCAAAGCCCCCCTCCGAGGACCTCGACATCCCCGAGTCGTCCAAGCGCGCGGCATGCTCCTTCGAGCCCGCTAAGGACGCCAAGGAGGTGGTAATTGCCGACGACGGCCGCACGATCCGTATCGGGACGACGCTCGATCCGAAATAGGAAAGCGCTCTTGTCGACTTCCTCCGAGAAACATCGACGTGTTTGCATGGAAACCCTCCGACATGCTAGGGATTCCAAGGGAGGTCGCCGAGCACAAGCTTAACATGAAGCCCGGCTCAAAGCCAATCAAGCAATGTCTTCGCCGCTTCAACACCGACAAGTGCTAGGCCATAGGCGAAGAAATCAAGAAACTCCTTAGTGCAGGGTTCATTCGAGAAGTATACCACCCCGAGTGGTTAGCAAATCCTGTACTTGTAAAAAAGAAGAATGGCAAATGGAGAATGTGTGTTGACTACACGAGCCTAAACAAGGCATGTCCAAAAGACCCATTTCCATTACCGTGCATAGATCAAGTAGTCGACTCAACAGCTGGGTGTGAAACCCTCTGTTTTCTCGACGCTTATTCCGGGTACCACCAGATCGCGATGAGCCTGGCCGACCAGCTCACCACATCATTCATCACCCCTTTTGGTGCATTCTATTACGCGTCTATGCCGTTCGGGTTGAAAAATGCGGGTGCCAGATGCATGCGACGTGGCTTTCGTGACCTCATCGGCCGGCTGATCGAAGCCTATGTCGATGACATCGTGGTAAAGTCGAAGAAGGTGGGGGACCTGATCCTGGACCTTAACACCGAGAAGTGCGTCTTCGGGGTCCCCAGAGGCATGATCCTCGGGCTTGTCTTGTCGGAACGCGGCATTGAGGCAAATCCCGAGAAGATCTCCGCCATCACGAACATGGGGCCGATCCAAAACCTGAAGGGGGTACAACACGTCACTGGCTGCCTCGCAGCTCTCAGCCGCTTCATCGCCCGACTTGGTGAACGTAGCCTGCCACTGTACTGACTCATGAAGAAGTCGGACCATTTCACATGGACTCCCGAAGCACAAGAAGCGCTCGACTCGCTCAAAAACCTGCTCAAGAGGCCGTGAGTGCTCACAGCACCGGCGGAGAAAGAGCCCATGCTACTGTACATTGCTGCAACGACTCAAGTCGTAAGCGCAACACTGGTTGTCGAGCGAGAAGAGCCCGGAAGGACACAGAAAGTACAATGCCTAGTATATTTCGTCAGCAAAGTCATCTCCGACTCAAAAATGTGCTACCCGCAGATCCAAAAGTTGATTTATGTTGTCCTCATCACCAAGCGGAAGCTCCGACATTACTTCGACGCACACCCCATCACGGTGGTGTCAAAATACCCGCTTGGCGAGGTCATACAGAGCCCCGAAGCTAAAGGAAGAATAGCTAAGTGGGCCCTCGAGTTGATGGGGTAGAACATCACGTATGCGCCTCGCAGCGCCATCAAGTCGCTGGCATTGGTTGACTTCGTCGCCGAATGGACAGAGGTTCAGACCCCTCCAACACCAATCGAACACGAGACATGGCTCATGTACTTTGACAGCTAACTCATGAAGGAAGGAGTCGGGGTCGGGCTTGTCTCCATCTCGCCCCTAGGTGTGCGTATGGAGTACATGGTCCGACTGGATTTCTCGGCCTCCAACAATGTCACAGAGTACGAAGCCCTCCTCAACGGTCTCTGAATCGCCCTCGAACTCGGGATTCACCATCTTGAGATCCGCGGAGATTCCGACCTCATCGTGGGACAGGTGATGAAAGAGAAGAACTGTTTAAGCCCGAAGATGGCAGCGTACTGCCAAGCGGTGCGTGAGCTGGAAGACAAGTTCCACGGGCTCGAGCTCAACCACGTGCTGCGCAAGTACAATGAAGCAGCGGACACCCTCGTGAAGACAACATCTAATCGGAAACCTGTTCCGCACGGGGTCTTTGCCAGCAACTAGTACGAGCCGTCTGTCCGCACCGTTGATGACAAGCCGCCAGAACCTTCAACGCAAGAGGTCATGGAGATTGACGAAGTGCGAGATCCCAACCTTGAGGACCCGGTCTGGAGGGTCCCACTCCTTGAGTGGATCGTGGAAAGCAAGCTGCTACCCAACAAGGAGGAAGCCAGGTGGATCGCACGGATGGCCAAGTCGTACAAACTTGTCGACGGCGAGCTCCGACGAAAGGGCGCCAAAGGCCTTCTCATGCGCTGCATCCTGGCCGACCAAGGAAAAGAATTGATGCGGGACATTCATGCTGGGACATGCGGACACCACACTACTACGAGAACTCTTGTCGGAAAGGCCTTCCGACAAGGTTTTTACTGGCCAACCACCATCACCGATGCCAACAACATCGTGCGCAGCTGCGAAGGCTGGCAATTCTACACGCGACAAACCCATCTCCCAGCGCAGGCAGTCCAGACCATCCCCATCACTTGGCCCTTTGCGGTCTGGGGGCTGGATCTGGTCGGACCATTGAGGAAAGCAACCGGGGTCTACACGCATCTGCTTGTGGCTATCGACAAGTTCTCCAAGTAGATCGAGGCCAAGTTAATAACAAGTGTCCGTTCCGAAGAGGCCGTTGCATTCCTCACCAACATCATCTACCGCTTCGGGATCCCGAACTCCATCATCACCGACAACGGCACCCAGTTCACCAGCAAGAAGTTCCTCAAGTTCTGCGACGACAACAACATCCGCGTGGACTGGGCCGTGGTCAGCCATCCGAGGACCAACGGGCAGGTAGAGAGGGCGAATGGCATGATCTTACAAGGCCTGAAGCCACGAATTTTCAAGCGCCTCGAGAAATTCTGAGCAACATGGGCGGCGGAGCTCCCGTCCGCCTTGTGGAGTCTGCGCACCACGCCTAGTCGGGCCACTGGCTGCACGCCTTTCTTCCTAGGGCACGGGTCGGAGGCGGTTCTCCCGACGGACATCGACTACGGCAGCCTGAGGGTTCAAGCATACATTGAAGAAGGCAACCAGATCGCCCTCGAGGACGACATCGTCCAGCTAGATGAAGCGCGCAGCATCACTGTGACGCCCCAGGTTTTCAATTAGGGTTATTCAACGTTGATGACAGGTCAACCAAGTCAAACACGTTGACTTTGGTCAAACCTTGGTCGACCTGGGTCATCACCTCGAAAATCGAGCCAACAATCCCTAATGGTCAATGCTTGGTCAAGATTGGTCAAATTTGGTCAAATCATGGTCAACACCTCCACCTAAACCCCTTTGAACACTGCACAATCCTAGAACTTTTGCCGCGTTCTCCAAATTTCATCTAAACACTTCAAAATCGGCCAAAATAGAAGTTGTTCATCTTTTTGAGAGACATAACTTTGCTTTTGGGTGGCATTGCTAGTTTTGAGTGAATAGGGGTGAAAAACTCGGTCAAAGCCTGCAAACACTGTTTATGGGCGCCGAGTAAATCCCAGTTTTTGCCTGCAAATTCTGCTCGATCTAGTGATCAAAACACCTATCGGCCTTTGCAAATGTTGTAGAGGGATCCATGTTCTCCAACTTTCCTTATTTCCACTTGGTGCACTTCAGTATCGAAATCTGGAGAAGAGTTGAGTCAAAGCAGGCCACATCGAATTGTTTATGGCACATCGCGCTCTGGAGTCGCGTCGCACGCAGCCGTCGCGACGTCACCCCTGCGTCCGGGTGCGACCGCCGAGGATCCGCCAGTCCAAACGCCAAGGTACGGCCACGCACGCGCGCGGGGACTTACATCCCCAAACCAACGTCGAGCTCCAACACCTGGCCGCCACGTACCTCGCCTCCATTCGACCCCGCCGCACCAACCATGCGCCGGCTGACCATTCGCGTCGCCGCCGTACACGCGCACGCCGCCACCGTCTTTTGGGACTAATGCCATGACTACGTCGGTGTGTGGACCCTCTCCTCGTACGCCTATAAGAAGCACCGAGCTTCCATGCAAGAGCACCGCCCGTTGCTGCCCGCCGTGCTGCTCTGCCTTCCGCCGCCGCCGCCATTGTAATAAACGGCGAGCTCCACTTTCCCGTGACTATCATCGCCGCTTGAGCCTCCCTTGTCAACCACAAGACCCTCGTGTACCCTCCCGAGCCACACTTTGTTGCGCATTGCTGACCACCTCACCGGAGCAGAGCTCCTGGCGGCCACCGGCGAAGCACGCCGACGAACCACCTCCCCGGCGCACCCCGCGACCCCGCTAAACCCCGGAATCCACTCCCTAGAGGTCGTAGACCACCTTCCCGCCCTTTCCCGGCCAGGACCAACCCTCCCCTCGCCGGAATCCGGCCAGCTCCGCCGGCATCCGCCCCAAGGGCCAATCTGTAAGGCCCAAACTTCTTTCAGGGTGTTTTTCGCAAACCAAGGGTATTTCTGTGAAGAACCAAATCTTTCTGAGGGCCTATCAGCAAAAAGATTCTTAACCCTCTTTTGAATAGATCCAGTGACTTTGAAAAATTGTAGAAAATCACAGAAAAATCCTAAAAATGCAAAACCAATTTTGCTGGTCACCTTATGAACAGATCTGCCTCTTTTACAAAGGGTGTATATACTTTTGGTAAATAGTTTTTGAATGAAGAATCAGAACCAGTTTGCATGTGATTGTTCATAACTTGAGTTGTACACATGTGCTAGGCTTGTAATATTATCATGAGTTTAGGAGCTGTTCATATATCTGTTTCTGAATGATGCTTGTTTATGAAATAAAATCCATATCTCAGTTTCAGTTGGTCAAATAATGTTTATCTTTGGTCCAGTGCATGTTTATACCTTGTTTGTGCTATATGGTAGAAAGTTGGGGTACATTTGAGTTATATAATTCTCTGTATAAATACTTTGTGACTAAAAAGGCTGAAAATGATTATTTTTGTGTAGCATGATTAAAAAAAGTTATGGAGCTAATTTTTGGTGTGTAGCTTAGGTTTAGTCTATAGTAGCTCGGTGTAAAATTTGAACACCAGTGCATGAGTAGTTCTCTAGGTATTTAATATTCTTGCTTTTGCTATGAATAACTTGTCATATTTTTCGTGCTCAATATAAAGCTTTGATGGCCTTGAGTTTTTACCAGTAGCCCTAGTGTGGTACTGTGTGCTTGCACAAAAAGTTTCATTATGTTTTAATGCCTAGTTTTAACAGAATTATTTTTTGAAAGAAACAAGTATATAAAAAGATAAGTAAGAAAACACCTTTTTAAAGAGCTTATATGTGCTTTACCCCCAAGAATTGCTGCTATGGACCTATGAAATGTAACTGAATGTTTGGGTGGTAATTTTTTTTATGTTTTCACAAATATGCACAGTCATCTTGAAATAATTATCTAATAAATGATTGCTTGAATAATGTTTATGGAAGAGTATGCTGGATATATTCTATCTAAATGAATATGGAAAACTCAACACCTTACACTGTCTTATGATGTTTCATAAATGAATGAACTCACATCACCAATTAACTATTGCATATGCATTCTACGTGTAGAACCTTCCGACGTTAGCCCCGAGTTCGTCCCGGATCGAGGTGACGGACCGTACGAGGGAAGGAGTCAACTACGTGGACGTGCAACAATACCCGAACCAAGTTCGGAAGTTTTCCTACTAACTTGCTAGTGAAGGCAATCCCCGGTTTAACATATACCTATGTGTTTCTTTTTTTTACAATTTCTGAAGTTATGCTTGATTATATATGTGCATTTATGTTCAGGAGTTGAATGGAAACCCTAGATGCATGATCCATAAGTACCTATGATCTTTTACTAGTATGCTAGGTCGATAGTTGCTTTGCACTAAGGACCCGGTACAAGTCGAGTGATGTACTTCACTCGCACTGATAGGTTCTTATGTTGGAATCATAAGATTGTTAAATTATCTTGCTCACGTGGTAAGAGCATGGGATTTTGGGCTCCGGTCCAGTGGTTAAGAGATTAAGCATTCGAAAGTACTAAACATTTGTCGGACATGGGTACGGTAAACCTAGTACCTGATCGATACAGTGTAGGAACTTTAGGCTACTAATCTTGGGCTGCTGCCCCAGGCTAGCTACCTGTGGTGCATGGTGACGCTGGATGCTAGTGTGAGGCATGCCAGCTAGCCTTGTACCTAGGACTGTGGCATCTGATCATAATCCGAGGAATGACGGGAACTGTTTGGTTGGAAACACTCTTTGTGAGGGTTTTCCTCCCGTATGTTTAGGTTCACCTTGCAAGGTTATTAATCGATCGATCGTCGGCCTCTCGCCGTTATCTGAGATTGCTTAACCCTCTATCCATGATGTTCCCTCCATGATGAAATGTTGAGAAACTTGATGTTTGAATAATTGCTTGCACAAGTATGCTTGAATTAGTTGCATATCTAGTAATAATTGATGTACTAGAACTTGAGCTAAAATATTGAAAATAAGGATTCACTCCTTAGTTGCTTTTTGGCAAAACAAACCCACTTGCCAAAAGAAATGCATAATTAGAAGGTTAAGTCTGTTATTTTAGATGGGTAAGCCTTGCTGAGTATTAGCATACTCAGCCTTGCTATATATGTTATTTTCAGGTATTATTGTTTGGCCTGGAGAAATCCCACCCGGCTGGGAGCTGGAACAGGTGGATGACGAAGAATAATGGTGTTCTGGGTGGCCTCCCATGACGCCAAGTTATCGTAGTTTATTTCCGTTGTTTCAAAACTCTGAACCATTTACCTTTGACGCAAGGAAAATGTTTGCAATAATTAACCCTAGAGGAATTTGGATTAATTTGTAAGGTACTCTGGACTCTCCTTCGTGGGGGTTTTAATGTATGCGTTTCGATCCTCTGTGTGGTTTACAAGTGATTTACTGGGCTAGGACCCGGCAACACTCAACAGGATAATTCTTTATTATCGCTTATTGAACAAAGTGGACCGGTCTAAGGGATAGTACGGACTTATCTCGGATGGGGTTGTCACAGTCACCCTCCTTCACTCAGCACAGTACCAGCAGGCCCTGTGACGCTACCACGAGCGCAACATACAAAGCCGGGAGTTCCAAGTTGGCGACCTCGTGCTCCGACGAGTTCAAAGCAATGAGGGCCGGCACAAACTATCGCCGTCGTGGGAACGACCGTTCATCGTCGACCAGGTGCTCCGTCCGGGAACCATCAAGCTCAAGTACGAGTACGGCAGGGTCATCTCCAACGCATGGAACATAGAACAGCTACGCCGCTTTTATCCTTAAGCAAAGTTCTTTGTTTCATCTTATGATAATGCAAAATCATCGAGCTATGTTCATATTTCATAAGTATGTTATCCCTGTTTTGGCTTACTTTTTTGCCTGAGTAAAACATTTTAAGCCTTTAATCCCACGAGCAAGTCTCTAACTTCCCCGTGGGCTCGGGGGCTACAACCCGGGGCACGACGCCCCTCCCCTACCTCGTTTTCGAAAACTTTTTCAACCAAAAAACTGTCTATGGTCAATCGCACTCGTGAATGATCGTCGCGGTATACCTACGCTTGCTAGGGAAAAGGATGACAACTCGCTCGGTTCCGGGCCTGTACTTGTCCGGACTCCGAGTACTTACGCCCCTGCGGCTACAGTGCGAGGACCTACAAGCATAACCTAGGACTCCGAGTTGTTTTCTCTCGCTCTCTCGGAAGTAGCCGGGCAACCGTCTAAGTGACTGCCCCGAGCAGTTTTCTTGTTTGCAAAAACGTGCGCACTCACTCATTCTCACGAAGTGCTCGGGGGCTACGCGTCCGAGTAGTGCTATTATAAGGCTAAGCCCGGCCAAGCTGTCGAGTTCCTACACCCCCGCGGTTACGGGATAAAGCGCCGCCGACTGAGCCTAAGGTCGTACTGCTTGGACTCGCAAGTTCCTAGCTACTCGGAAAGAGAACAACATGCAACAGAACAACGAATAAACAAATAAACCTAGTTGGGAGAACATTCGCACATGGTTTACTGGTTCTTTACAGACATGTCAAAATATAATCAAAAGCCCCTACGAGGCTATTTTGTTTTCTCTTTACAGGCCAAGATTGTGCAGCACGTTGGCGGTCACGGCGTCCGCGAAGTCGACGGAGTCCGTCTCGAAGGCGTCATACTCCTCGTTCTCATAGTCGGGAGCCCACCCCTCGCTCAACAACTTGCGGTCCAGCTCCGGGTAGTGTGACAGAAACAAGGCGACCACCTTGCGCACCACGTCGCACGCCACGTCCAGTGCGCACTGCCGGGACGTCCCGACAGCAAAAGCAAGGCGTTCCGCCAAGGAAGGAGCAGGGCCGACCCCAAGATTTGTCAAAAACTTCGTGACAACTCGAGCCATGGAATCACGAATCTTTTGCACCTCCTCAAGGGGCTTCTGGCCCCCCTCGTAGGACTTCCTGGACTGTTCGAGCTCCGCGACAAGCTCTGGGAAGGGGAAAAAATGAACTTCAGCTAAGAGTCTTTGTCAAGAAAAGGCAAGGGAAGTGAGGGTGCACCCCGTACCTTTCATCTTGTCAGAGAGATCATTGGTGACCTTCACCAACTCCTAGTTCTTGATGAAGTGTGTGGTCACGAGGCTCTCCTTCTCCGCGACTTGCTTCAACAAATCATCGCGGGTCACGCGGAGACCTGTCCGCCAGAAAAACAAGACGACGTCACAAAACCATCAACTGCGCAGGAAGAAAAGATGTGAAGGTCACGAGACACTCACTGAGAATCTCCTCCTCACGCTTCCGGGTGACCTCACGGAGCCTAGTCCCCTCGGTGGCGGTGTTGCTGACCTGGACCTCTAGGGTTGTCACCCGCTCACGAGCCACCAGGAGGTCAGACTCAGCCCGGCCCACCTTCGCCTCGAGCTCCGCCTTCTCCTGGCTGGCAGCTCGGGTAGCGGCCTCAGTGTTTGATCGCAGCTCCGCCGCTGCTTTCTCCACCTCGGCCAGCTTCGCCTCCAGGACGGTCTTCTCCGACTGAATGGCGGTCGCGTTTTCCTCCGCAGACTTCACCGTCGCCTCGAGGGCGGCCTGCTCTATTGCTCTGTCTGCCTCGGCAGCCACAGCAACAAGGTGGGTCACGGCCAGCTGCGCCTCCAGCTGCAACTTCTCCGCCCGAAGCGCCTCGACGACACGAGACCTATCGGCGCCGCGTGCGACCAGCTCCCGTACCATGAAAAACACCATGCTCAGCATGGGTGACAGGATCAAGGGACTAATGGGGAAAGGAAGAAAGAGAAACGATAACTTACCCTCATGGCGGGAAGGATCAGCTCCCTGAGCGCCTGCTCGGACTGGCGCAGCACCCTCTCGGTCTGGTGCAGGCCCCTCTCGAGATTCCGGCGGGTCAAGGATTCCGCACCCTCGTCGATGTCGAAGTCGGCAGAGGCCTCAACCCGCGAGACTGGCACCATCCAGAGGAGGCTCGACTCCTCTGACTCCTCAGACATGGATGGGACCGAACCCGGACCTCTTGAACACTCTCCGGCCTCCTGAGTCGGGGCCGGCAATAACTCCTCCGCTACCACAAGGGGACCCACGGTGTCTTGAGCAACAGGAGAAGGAGACTCCGGAACATCGAAGATCTCCAGGGCCTCGGGCGGTGGAGCAGCACCGACCGTCAGCGACGCAGTCGAAGGAACTAATGACGCAATAGGAATGGCATCCTCGATCACGACGACATTCGCCACGACCAGGATCTCCTTGGAGACGGGGACGACCTGCCTCACTTCTGCGTCGACGTCGCCCGCCAGCGCAGCCGCCTCGAGGGCTGGCGCCTCAGGCCCTGACAGGCACCTCTCCAGCTCAGCCTGACAGGCAGAGACCTCCTCTTCCATGGGAGCGGTGCCCCGCACACCTATCTGCCCCAGCGATAGGCCGCTACTCCCAGGGCTCTCGGCACCCCTCGGGGGGACCACCGTTTCCTAGGCTACGGTTCCTTCTCCCGCCTCCTTGCTGGTCTGTCCTGACGAAGGGATCGACAGCGGGGCGGCCGGTGGGGGCGTGTCAAGGGTCACCTGCACGTCCCAGTGCAATGTCTTCTTGGCCGACGGACTCATCGTGCTGGGTGGAGGGCGGCTGGAACACAGAAGCACTGAAGCAAGATGAATACGAAGAAGTACATCCTGGGCAATTCAGCAACTAATCAGAAACCAACTGTAACACCCTAAAATTCCAACACTAAAATTTGATTAAGCAACATAGTGTATTAGGATTAGTCTTAAGGACTTAATTAAATTGCTAATTAATTTGAGCTCTAAAGTAATTAAATTAAATTTAAATAATTTAGAATCAACAAGTAAATGTGCATCATTATTTGGCTTTGCATGGTGTTTATGAGTGCTAGTGTGAAGTTTTAAAAGATTATAAAATAATTTAAAGTTTGGAAAATTTTGAAAAGGATTTGAGTTTGAAAAGGATTTGAATAAAGGAGTTGAAAAAGAAAAGAAAAAAAAACTAACCTCAGCTCTCTCCCAACCCTTCCTCCCTTTCAGCCCATCCCAGCCCATCTCCCGTCGCGGCCCGTTTCTTTCTCCCCCTCTCTTCTTCTCTCTCTGCCAGGCGGGCCCCATCTGTCGGCACCGTCTCCTTCCTCGCGCCCGGACTCCCCTGCATCGCTGTCGCGATCTCCGCCGCCCTGCCCCGTGCTCCCTCGCCTTCACCCTTCCATTCTAGAGCCATAATCAAGGGCAGTTAATCCCGCAGTCCACGACTCCATCAAAATCCCCTTCTGTTTCCCTTCTTCCTGCCTCCATAATGCCCTGGATGTGCAGCCGGTTATCAATGGCAAGTTCGCCGACCGCCGCTCCTCCTTTCGCTTCCCCTTCCCCTCTCTGGCCATATTTAAACCCGTGTGTGAACTTTCGCTCCTCCCTTTGCTCAGACGCAACTCTGCTTTGCTCCCTCGCCTCCACACGCACAGCCGCCGAAGCTTTCCGCTGCCTCTGTTCCTCACCGCCACCGGAGGAAAATCGTCAATGATGAAGTGCCGGCCCTCTCCCTTCTTCTTTTCTGTGCTTGAAGCTCATCGAGCTCTCCCTCTCTTTGCTCCAGGGGCACGTCTTCGTCACGGGATCGAGCTGCGCCCTGTCCTCGTCCGCCGGAGCGCCGCCCGAGCTCGCTGCCGTTGTCGAACCTCTGCAACACCACTTCTCCTTCGACCGTGTACTCGCCCGTCTCGTCTCTGCGTGGTGAGTGTCAACAACCCACCTTTTTCCTCCCTTTGCGAGTACCGTAGCCCCGGCGCCTACTCGCCGGAGTTGCCGTGCCGCCCCCTTCCGGCGCCAGCCGCCGTGCTCGCCTGAGCTCCTCTCCATGTGCCCTGGCCGAGTGTGTGAGCTCACCCGCTGCGCGTTGCACTTGCCCGTGCTCAAAATAGTGGTCGGGAACCTTCTCCCGAGCTCACGCCGGCGAGCTCTCCGCCATGCGCTGCCGCACGCCGCCGGTCTCCGCCGTTCAGTCGCTTGCGGGCCACTTCGGCCGTCAGATCCTGAATCAACGGCTCGGATTGTGGCCCTGGCCGAGTCAAACGACCGCATACCTTTTACTTTTATATGTTGTTATGCATAAATTTTATGGGAAATCACCTTTTTAAGGACATGACAAGAGTTTTACCCCTATCACCTTGATCAACCTTTTTTTAATAAATGTTTTGGGTAGATGAATGCTTAGTTGCTATACATGGGTCGGTTAGAAGAGGTTTTATGATAAAGACTTTCATGCTTATGAAATGCTGGTTATGTTTAAAGACAAGAATACTAAGATTTAATTGGAACATGGAGAACCACCCCAGAAAACAGTGCAACCACAGTGGCATATGGCTCTGCCCTTAGCCAATTAATTAGGCGTGTGAATTATCTGACAGCCTTTCCCGAAAGGGGCACAGGGGGCCGGGGTTGAAGCGGTATAGCCCGGTTCTTTTGGAGTAGCAGCCTTTGCTAAGGTGCTGACCACTAGGGAGGGTTATGGTCCGCTCCGCTGCTGTAACTGTCGTAGGTTGTTGGTCCTTTGCATTGCCTTTGTAAAGGCTTCGTAGTGGACCCCTAGCCACTCACCTCGGAAGTGTTTAAGGGTCTAGCTAACCCGGGCAACATGGGGAACACGAGCTTTGGGTAAAGTGTACAACCTCTGCAGAGTTAAAACTGATCGATCAGCCGTGCTCACGGTTAAGAGCGGCTTGGACCCTCACATGATAATTAAACTTAAAGATGAATTCAAATTGTGGTTCCTTATGGTTTTGAGATATGGTTACAATTGTTTAATCTTTGGGGTTGGTATAAACTTACACTTAGTAATAGGCTTGCTAATAAAAGTTGACCAACATTAAAATGTTAATCGCTGCAAACCCTTAGCCTATCCATGATAGCCTGGATGTTTTCCCCCACTTGCTGAGCTCCAACCATAAGAGTGCTCACCCTTGCTTACCACTGTTCAGATGAGAACAACACTGAGGAGTACTTCAGCGACTTTGAGGAGTTATGAGGCATGCGATCCCCCAGTCATGTGCCTGTGGAAGCTGAAGATGAAGTCATCCATTTAGTTATCGTTTGTTTTTATTGGACCTTCGTGTCCACTGCCTGAGTGTAATAATGGATAATGTAATGGTTTAACTCTTGTATGTTTGATTACGGTTATGGTATTACACTCTTTTGTCTATCGTATATGTGTAACTTGATCCTGGCGCACATATGAGATGCATTTGGTTTCTTTACGGAAATCAGATGTGACAAAGTGGTATCAGAGCAGTAATGACTGTAGGACGCAGCCTTAAGTTAGAAATGGTCGAAAGTTAAGGATTCATGATCTAGAAGCCGTATCATCATTCAAATTTTACTTAATTATGTATAAAAACAAATTTATTCAATTTTCTTTTATTTAAATGCTATCATTTTGTTTTATCTATGCTGAGTCTCCTTTTTGCTTATCAGATGGCCAGAACCAAGAATACTGCATGCAAGAGCACCGGTGGTCGTGTCCCCACTGGTTAGTTGGCACCCTGCTACCCACTGGTTGAGCCAGAGCAGTAGCCTGAGGTTCAGGTGGAGGCTCAGGTGGAAGATGAGGTTGAGGAGGATCCAGAAGAGAGGATACTTGAGGATGACACCGAAGATCACCGTGGGATACCGCAGCTGTATGGCGGCACCTACTTGGAAATGGATGCCGATGGCGATATGGTGATACCTCCAGCTGCCCCTGCCCCTGATGCTCCTGCACAGGAGGCTGCTGGAGGGGATCCAGATGATTCTGGGGATGACAGCAGTGACAACAACAGTGGTGATAGCAGCAATGGAGATGGCAGTGATGATGATGATGATGGCAGTAATGACAACGACGAGACTGAAGACTAGGGGGATAACAGTGCTGTGAATAATAATCAGGTGGATGAAGACCCTCGCTTCCATGGAGCAACATATCACTATCACTATGCCGAGGAGGTTGAGGGACAGTTTGTGGTCTTACTGGAGGAGACCCTGCAGCACCTTGACTTCACAGCGAGGCCCCTCTATGTCACCAAGCACTACACGGAGCCTGGATTGGAGGATTACTATACCACTGAGGTTCACATCCGTGTGCCTCTTCGTGGAGGTATCGGACACCGTGCTCATTCTTCACACTTCAGCTCAGCTCCTATGACAGTGGAGGCTGCTTCGGTGAACGATGCAGCAAGGAGGGCCCTGTGGTCCATCAGTAACAGATATCATGAGTGTCTGCGCAACTCTGACTTCCGCCACGTCCTCAGCCGTCCTAGAGGCAGCGCGAACACTGTTGTTCCCATGGGGAATACCAGAGATGGTCATGTGGATATCCTGGCCCGTGTTGCTTCAGCACTCAACATGGACTTGGAAGGTTCTTACGACGAGGTGGATCGTCTCCATGATCAGCTCCAGAGGGCACAGGCGTGGATTGCTCAGCTAGAGGCGCAGGTTGCTGGGCAACGTCCTCCAGAGGAGGAAGCACCCTTCTGTCCTCTGGAGTCCCCGCCTCGCAAGAGGACTTGCTATGGTACCGACGAGGCTACTACCAGCGTGCAGCAGGAGTAGAGTTTAGAAGACCCACCTTTACTTTGTCATCGATAGAAGGTTCCTGTGAGGACGATTCTTGTAATAATGGTTGTTGCTTGAAAACTTGGTTGTTTCGGTTCTTTGTTTGAGTGTGTTGTTTTGTGGAGTGATGGCCACAAAGCAATGAGAACAAAATCATTTAGTTAATAAAGGGTTGTTTTATCCTTATCTGTGATGTTTCTATATCAAGTTCGGTTGATACAAAAATCTGTTCACGCAACTCTCTGACTGGGCAATCAAGTTTGAATTTTATCTTGAGCTACAGAACTCCGTTTGATGTGAAACCAGTTGGGTTAGTTCAAAAAATTTATGAGTCAATTTCTGGTAAAATTTCAGTAGTAATGAATAAGTATTCACGGAGTTATGAACAAAACTTGGGGGATGTCAGAATCTGTAAAACTCTGCTGACACAGTGATCTTGTTTATTTTATATCTCAAGTTATAGATCTCCAATTGAGATGAAACTAGTTGGGTTGGCTTTGAAATTTCATGCTACATATGCTGATTAATTTTCATAATTTTTGGACAACATCACGGGGAGTAACACGTGATTTATTGAGGCTAACAGAATCTGTTCAAGTTAAAAAAATTCAAGCACCCTTATCCATTGAGTTTACTCTTCATGCATCATTTGTGCTTATCTGAAATACATTTCTCTAACAATTAGATGGTACAAACCAGGTCACGAGGAGGACAAGACGTTCCGCTAGTGATTCGTGCTCACATAGCTAATCAACAAGCTCAAGCACCACCACCACCACCCCCACTACTTAACCAAATGGATCCGGCTATGCTGCAGTTCATTACCGCCCAAACCCAGCTGTTGCAGAACCTCACTGCTACAGTCCAAAACCTTCAAGCTCAACAACAAAACCAGCCAACACCACCTCCCTCGCCTCACCCACAACTGAGGGACAAACATAAGGATTTTATGAGCCACAACCCTCCCACCTACTCTCACTCTACTGATCCGCTGGATCTTAATGATTGGTTGAAGACAGTTACCAAGAAGCTTGAAATTGTTCAATGTACTGACAGAGAAATGGTCCTATATGCTGCTGGTAGACTGACAAGACAGGCTGGTGATTGGTGGAATGCATATTCGACTGCACATCCTAACAGAAACAATATTACTTGGCAGGAGTTCCGGGATAACTTCCGTACATATCACATTCCTTCGGGAGTGATAAAGCTTAAGCAGAAGGAATTTCTGGCACTAAAGCAAGGGGACATGACTGTCACTGAGTACCTTGACAAGTTCACTCACTTGTCTCGTTATGCTCCGGATGAAGTCAACACAGATCCTAAGAGACAATAAAGGTTCCTTGAAGGCTTGATTGGGCCACTAAACTATCAGCTACAAAGCCATACATTTCCTAATTTCCAGACACTGTTGAATAAAGCTATTGGACTGGAGAGTAAGAGGAAGGAACTGGGTGAGCAGAAATGCAAGTTCTAATCTCATGGGCAATCCAGCAGTAACACTCATCCTCACTACAGTTCATAGCAAGGCTCATCTCAGTATCATTCTGGTGGTCAAGGAGGGAAATATCCTCAGAATTTGCAGCTGCAGCGTTCATTTCAAACACAGCGCTTCAATCCTCAGACACCACGAACTCCTACTCCTCAGCAGAATCACTCCAACAATGGCTCTGGGGCACCTGTCAGAAACACCACTCCTATCCAGCCTAGTGGATGTTTCAAGTGTGGAGAGCTGGGACATTATGCTAACAATTGTCCCAAAAGAGGAATGCAGACTCCTCAGAAGGATAATGGCCAGAGGCCTGGGCAGTCATCATCTCAGCCTCGCACTCCCCAAGCTCCTAACAAGAGAGGCCAGCAGAACTATATGCGTGGCCGAGTGAATCATGTATCTGTGGAGCAAGCCCAGAATGACTCCGGTGTTGTACTGGGTACGTTTCCCGTCAACTCTATACCTGCTACAGTTTTATTTGATTCGGGAGCATCACATTCTTTCGTAACTGATCAATTTGTGACAAAACATAACATACCTATGAGTCCTATGAAGACACCTTTGATAGTTAGTTCCCCGGGTGGTGAGATGAGAACTGGTCATATATGCCCACAAGTGAATATTAATATCATGGGAGTAGACTTTCTGGCTAATCTGGTAGTCTTAAAGTCATGGGGAATATATGTGATCTTAGGTATGGATTGGTTACGGAGTTGTGATGGAGTTATACAGTGCTGAAAGAAGTCAGTGTTGTTAACCAGTCCACAAGGAGAAACAATAGAATATGTGGGAACCCCCTCATCCAATAGTGGTACTGTGAATTCAGTTGAAGGAAAGGCCTTGGAAGATATAAAAGTAGTAAATGAATATCCTGATGTGTTTCCAGATGATTTACCAGGTATGCCACCTGACCGTGACATTGAATTCAATATTGAACTTATACCTGGTACTGCTCCTATATCAAAAAGACCATATAGAATGGATGTTAAAGACTTAGCTGAACTAAAGAAACAAATAGAAGAATTACTCAGTAAAGGGTTTATCCGTCCTAGTTCTTCACCATGGGGAGCCCCCACTCTCTTCGTGGATAAAAAGGATGGATCTAGGAGGTTGTGTATAGATTATCGATCTCTAAATGAAGTTACCATCAAGAACAAATACCCTTTACCCCGGATCGAGGATTTGTTCGATCAAATGAGAGGAGCAAAAGTTTTCTCTAACATAGATATCCGATCGGGTTACCATCAGTTGAAAATCCGAATGGAGGATATTCCAAAGACAGCATTTACGTCTTGGTATGGGTTGTATGAGTTCACTGTGATGTCATTTGGCTTGACCAACGCTCTAGCATACTTCATGTACTTGATGAACAAAGTGTTTATGGAGTATCTTGATAAGTTCGTCGGGGTATTCATTGATGATATTCTGGTATTTTCTCGGAGTGAGGAAGAACATGAAGAGCACTTGAGACTTGTATTGCAGAAGCTTCGGGAACATCAACTTTATGCCAAGTTTAGCAAGTGTGATTTCTGGTTAAAGGAGGTCTCTTTTCTCGGACACATTATCACTGATGGTGGGATTGCTGTGGATCCAAGCAAAGTTCGGGATGTGTTGAACTGGAGTCCGCCTAAGAATGTACCAGAGATCAGAAGTTTCCTTGGACTTGTAGGATATTATCGCAGATTCATCGAGGGATTCTCGAAGATTGTAAAGCCTCTTACAACTTTACTAGAGAAGGGTAAAGAGTTTAAGTGGGATGACCAGTGTCAAACTAGTTTTGAGGAATTGAAGAAAAGATTAACCACAGCTCCTATGTTGATAATGCTGGATATACACAAAGGGTTTGATATGTATTGTGATGCTTCTCGGCAAGGACTAGGTTGTGTGTTGATGCAGGAAGGAAAGGTCGTAGCATATGCTTCAAGACAGTTAAGGAAACATGAGCAGAACTATCCTACTCATGATCTTGAGTTAGCTGCAGTTGTGCATGCTCTCAAAATCTGGAGGCATTATATGATTGGAAATAAGTGTCAGATTTTTACCGATCATAAGAGTCTGAAGTACATCTTTACACAGAAGGATCTTAATCTAAGGCAACGAAGATGGTTAGAATTAATCAAGGATTATGATCTGGATATTCAGTATCACCCTGGTAAAGCAAATGTTGTAGCAGATGCATTGAGTCGGAAGAGTCAGACCAATATGCTGATAGATCGCTTGATACCTTAGGAGTTATGTTAGGAAATGGCACAGCTTAACTTGGGAATAGTTGCTCAAAATGAGACATTAACATTGGAAATTGAGTCGACACTTGAGCAGGAGATTAGAAAAGGGCAATTGACAGATGAAAAGATTATAGAATACAAGAAACTGATAAAGTTGGGTAAAGTTCTAGAATTCAGGGAAGATGAACAAGGAACGGTGTGGTTCAAGAACAGAATTTGTGTGCCCGAGATTAAAAAGCTGCGAGAAACCATATTGAAGGAAGCACACGATTTAGCTTATTCAATTCATCCTGGAAGTACTAAGATGTACCAAGATTTAAAACAAAGGTATTGGTGGTATGGGATGAAAAAGGATGTAGCAGCTCATGTAGCTTTGTGTGACACATGTCAAAGAGTAAAAGCCGAGTATCAAAGACCAGCAGGGTTGCTTCAACATTTGAAGATACCTGAGTGCAAATGGGAAGAGATTGGCATGGATTTCATTGTGGGTCTACCTCGTACACGTGATGGGTATGACTATATATGGGTTATTGTGGATCGGTTAACCAAGGTAGCACACTTTATACCAGTGAAGACGACATATACTGGAGTCAAGTTGGCAGAGCTATATAATTCAAGAATAGTGTGTTTACATGGAGTTCCGAAGAAGATAGTGTCAGATCGAGGTACTCAGTTCACTTCACGGTTTTGGCAGAAGTTACATGAATCAATGGACACAAAGTTAAATTTCAGTTCAGCATATCACCCTCAAACAGATGGACAAACAGAAAGAATAAATCAGATCCTTGAGGATATGTTAAGAGCTTGTGCTTTGAAGCATGGAGGTAGCTGGGATAAGAGTTTGCCTTATGCAGAGTTTGCTTATAATAACAGCTATCAGTCTAGCATTAAAATGGCTCCTTTTGAAGCTTTGTATGGAAGAAAATGCAGAACACCTTTGTTTTGGAATCAGACTGGAGAGAGTCAACTCTTCGGACCAGATAGTATAAGAGAAGCAGAAAAGCAGGTTGAGATAATTCGGGAAAATCTCAAAGCTGCACAATCACGACAGAAGAGTTATGCTGATCCTCGTAGAAGAGAAGTGGTATTGGAAGTGGGTGACTATGCATATCTTAGAGTGTCACCTATCCGAGGTCTGCGAAGGTTTAATGTCAGAGGGAAGTTGTCACCTCGTTTTATTGGACCTTTTAAGATCTTGGAAAGGAGAGGAGAGGTAGCTTATCAACTGGAACTGCCAGCACAATTGTCAGGAGTTCATGATGTGTTTCACGTATCATAGTTAAAGAAATGTACGAGTGAAGTCAGAATAGAACCCGTACAACTGGAAGATATTTAGATGGAAAAAGATTTGACTTATAAAGAATATCCTGTCAAAATCTTGGATACCTCAGAAAGGGTTACTCGGAGCAAAGTCATCAGAATGTGTAAAGTACAGTGGAGTCACCATACAGAGGAAGAGGCAACCTGGGAAAGAGAGGATGAACTCATGGAAGACTTTCCTCAGCTGTTCTCTAATCCTTCTGAATCTCGGGACGAGATTCTCTTTAAGGGGGTAGGATTTGTAACACCCTAAAATTCCATCACTAAAATTTGCTTAAGCAACATAGTGTATTAGGATTAGTCTTAAGGACTTAATTAAATTGCTAATTAATTTGAGCTCTAAAGTAATTAAATTTAATTTAAATAATTTAGAATCAACAAGTGCTTGTGCATCATTATTTGGCTTTGCATGGTGTTTATGAGTGCTAGTGTGAAGTTTTAAAAGATTATAAAATAATTTGAAGTTTGGAAAATTTTGAAAAGGATTTGAGTTTGAAAAGGATTTGAATAAAGGAGTTGAAAAAGAAAAGAAAAAAACAAACCTCAGATCTCTCCCAACCCCTCCTCCCTTTCAGCCCATCCCGGCCCATCTCCCGCCGCGGCTCGTTTCTTTCTCCCCCTCTCTTCTTCTCTCTCTGCCAGGCGAGCCCCATCTGTCGGCACCGTCTCCTTCCTCGCACCCGGACTCCCCTGCATCGCCGCCGCGATCTCTGCCGCCCTGCCCCGTGCTCCCTCACCTTCCCCCTTCCATTCCAGAGCCATAATCAAGGGTAGTTAATCCCGCAGTCCACGACTCCATCAAAATCCCCTTCCGTTTCCCTTCTTCCCGCCTCCATAATGCCCCGGATGTGCCGCCGGTTATCAATGGCAAGTTCACCGGCCGTCGCTCCTCCTTCCGCTTCCCCTTCCCCTCTCTAGCCATATTTAAACCCGTGTGTGAACTTTCGCTCCTCCCTTTGCTCAGACGCACCTCTGCTTTGCTCCCTCGCCTCCACACGCACAGCCGCCGAAGCTTTCCGCCGCCTCTGTTCCTCACCGCTGCCGGAGGAAAATCGTCGACGGTGAAGTGCCGGCCCTCTCCCTTCTTCTTTTCTGTGCTCGAAGCTCATCGAGCTCTCCCTCTCTTTGCTCCAGGGGCACGTCTTCGTCACGGGATCGAGCTACGCCCTGTCCTCGTCCGCCGGAGCGCTGCTCGAGCTCGCCGCCGTTGTCGAACCTCTGCAACACCGCTTCTCCTTCGACCGTGTACTCGCCCGTCTCGTCTCTGCGTGTTGAGTGTCAACACCCCGCCTTTTTCCTCCCTTTGCGAGTACCGTAGCCCCGGCGCCTACTCGCCAGAGTTGCCGTGCCGCCCCCTTCCGGCGCCGGCCGCCGTGCTCGCCCGAGCTCCTCTCCAGGTGCCCTGGCCGAGTGTGTGAGCTCACCCACTGCGTGTTGCACTTGCCTGTGCTCGAAATAGTGGCCGGGAACCTTCTCCCGAGCTCACGCCGGCGAGCTCTCCGCCATGCGCCGCTGCGCGCCGCCGGTCTCCGCCGTTCAGTCGCTTGCGGGCCACTTCGGCCGTCAGATCCTGAATCAACGGCTCGGATCGTGGCCCTGGCCGAGTCAAATGACCGCGTACCGGTCAACCCGGGCCGGCCCATGCCACTTTGCGAAAAAGCCCCTGTACTCTTTAATATCATAACCATGCCCTTCCACCATCAAAGATCCTTTCAACCAGGTCCTGTTTTTAATGGTTTAGCCCCTGTCTTTTTAAGTTTTTCCGTCCCGCAGTCCACCCTTCATCTTTTGCTCAAAAGGCCTTCTATTTTTATATGTAATTAAGTTTAAGTCCCTGGTTTCTTTCAAATAAGCCCAGTGAGCCTAGTTTTCTTACAGAAAAGTCCCTGCATTTTGTTTTAATCATAACTTTCATGTTTTAACTCCGTTTTTCGCGTATCATATATCAAAATGATCATATCAGTGAGTAGAACCTTTTTATCAGTGTGTTCTTAGCATATAGCATTGTTTGGTGTACTGTTTTATTTATTTATTGTATGCTCATGCTTGTGCGTAAATATCGTGCCTGTTTCAACTGAGCATCCTGTCGGAGAACATCAAGAAGAACCTTTCTTCGAAGAAGAGGATCCCCAGTTTGTAGAGGAAGGCAAGTGGACTTCCCCCTCTGCATTTCCCTCTTTGTCCTATATAACTGCATGTCTAAATAACATTTACTTTTATATGTTGTTATGCATAAATTTTATGGGAAATCACCTTTTTAAGGACATGACTAGAGTTTTACCCCTATCACCTTGATCAACCTTTTTTTAATAAATGTTTTGGGTAGATGAATGCTTAGTTGCTATACATGGGTCGGTTAGAAGAGGTTTTATGATAAAGACTTTCATGCTTATGAAATGTTGGTTATGTTTAAAGACAAGAATACTAAGATTTAATTGGAACATGGAGAACCACCTCAGAAAACAGTGCAACCACAGTGGCATATGGCTCTGCCCTTAGCCAATTAATTAGGCGTGTGAATTATCTGACAGCCTTTCCCGAAAGGGGCACAGGGGGCCGGAGTTGAAGGGGTATAGCCCGGTTCTTTTGGAGTAGCAGCCTTTGCTAAGGTGCTGACCACTAGGGAGGGTTATGGTCCGCTCCGCTGCTGTAACTGTCGTAGGTTGTTGGTCCTTTGCATTGCCTTTGTAAAGGCTTCGTAGTGGACCCCTAGCCACTCACCTCGGAAGTGTTTAAGGGTCTAGCTAACCCGGGCAACATGGGGAACACGAGCTGTGGGTAAAGTGTACAACCTCTGCAGAGTTAAAACTGATCGATCAGCCGTGCTCACGGTTAAGAGCGGCTTGGACCCTCACATGATAATTAAACTTAAAAATGAATTCAAATTGTGGTTCCTTATGGTTTTGACATATGGTTACAAATGTTTAATCTTTGGGGTTGGTATAAACTTACACTTAGTAATGGGCTTGCTAATAAAAGTTGACCAACATTAAAATGCTAACCGCTGCAAACCCTTAGCCTATCCTTGATAGCCTTGCATGTTTTCCCCCACTTGCTGAGCTCCAACCATAAGAGTGCTCATCCTAGCTTACCGCTGTTCAGATGAGAACAACGGTGAGGAGTACTTCAGCGACTTTGAGGAGTTATGAGGCATGCGATCCCTCAGTCATGTGCCTATGGAAGCTGAAGATGAAGTCATCCGTTTAGTTATCGTTTGTTTTTATTGGACCTTCGTGTCCACTGCCTGAGTGTAATAATGGATAATGTAATGGTTTAACTCTTGTACGTTTGATTACAGTTATGGTATTACACTCTTTTGTCTATCGTATGTGTGTAACTTGATCCTGGCGCACATATGAGATGCATTTGGTTTCTTTACGGAAATCAGGTGTGACACCAACAAGTTAGAACTTACCTCGACGCGATGAGGCGGGGCCGCTTTGAGCTCGAGGTGGTCGAGCTCGGGGTAGGGGCCGGCCTCTTGCCCCATGCAAGCAGGGTGGAAGTCGGGGCGGTAGTCGAGCTGGCCCCCGCGACGATCACCGACTGGAGGCGGCACTGGGGCATGTTCGATCCTCTGCCCTATGCCCCAGGCGGGTGAGAAGCCCTCGACGTGGCCCTTTCCTCCCGTGACGAGCGCCTTCGCGGGGAATGTGACCTCCGGCGCGACTGTCACCGGAGGAAGGGCGGGACGAAGCGTCACGCCCTGTCGGCTGACGAGCAGAGTCGCCACGCCGGGGGGAGTCCCTCCTCTCCGTAGGGGCGCGGCGGTCGCTTGGGGGGAGCGAGGATGAATTTCGAACTGCCCCCCCCCCAAGAAGATCGCGGTGATGCCCGCCGGCTCGAGCTGGCCTCCGTGGTGTGTGATGCGGGTGCCGTCCCGGCGGGCGACGGCGCGGGCGGGGGCGACCCCTCGTCGCTCCAATCAAAGTCAGAGCTCTCGTCACCGGTCCACGGGGGTGACGGCGAGGGGTCCTCGTCCGGGGACACGTTCGCCTCCCAAGCTTGTCGATGCGCCACGCGGCGGGAGTTCCGAGACCATTTCGCGATCTCTTTCTGCTGGTGCGCCTTCCGACGGTCGGCCCGCCTCTTCTCCGCCGCGGTGGCCAGACGGTGCCGCGCCAAGTCCTTCCTCAGCGGAGCCCACACGGGGACGACGTCCGCGTTCACCATCTAGCAGACATAAAAGGATCAGAGACCAACACCAAATCCTAAATAGGTCGAAAGTTGAAAGGAAAGGCATACCAGGGCCATTGTGGTCTCGTGGGGGAGCATCGGTAGCAAATTCGTCGGTGGCCAAACCACATGCGCCATCCAGGTCGCCTACGCCATGCGGCACTGAACCTCGTCCTTCGAGGGTAGGGGGTCGGCCGTCACCGTCCCCGCGAAGGGGGCCCGGTCTTCCGTCATCTCGTAAATGCGAAGGGGCCGCCGCCGGAGCGGGACGATCCCCTTCGCGTGATAGCCGCTGATGATGGCCACCATGTCCACGCCACGGGTGCGGAGCACCCCGAGTGCATCCCAGCTGCTTTTGAGCAGCTTCATCCAGTCCTTCTTCTCTGGCCCGTACTTCCACTTCTCCGGCGCGCGCTTGAACCAGACGCTGTTATCCTCCGGGAGCGGGTTCCGAGGATCGTTATTAAGGTACAACCAATCCCCGTGCCACCCGTTGTTGGAGCTCGTCAGCACGGTACAGATGTACGCATTCAATCTCCCCTGCTTCGAACGAAGACCGGCGCACCCGATTGCCGCCGGACGGCCATCGTCCTTGAGGCACACGAACAGGAAGTACCTGAACAAGTTCCAGTGGGCTTCTACACCCAGGTACCTGTTGACACATGTTAACGTATAATTTTACTTGTCAACTAAACATAGAAAAAGGCATAAAATGAATATAAACATAGACCTAGGGGTTTATCTGACAGATTTCCATAAGTTTTGGTGAAGTTATGATTTGCAGGGACTAAACAGGAAAACAGCGAGAGTTATCAAGTCATACGACTCCAAGACGTGTCCCAATCGTACCCCGATCCAACTCCTACAAAAGAGCAACCTAGAAGTATCTCAAATAAAGAACTAAAGTGCAACATTGCGAAGAGCTCGTCGAGATGATCAAAATGGATATATCATTTGCCATATTCGGAGTCCAGAATCAGAAGATATCAGTCGCAGAGCGGGGTTCGGTAAAACGGGCATAACTTCCTCATCCGGAATCCGTTTGACGCGAATTATAACTTTTCGAAAACGGCACGACGACATGCACGCACCCATCAAAGTTGCACCTGAAGTGCTACAGTGACCCTACTGGGATGATCGGCCTGCTACGGAGTCCGTCCCGGTCCAGCTTTTGGAACCTTCCTCCACCGCCTATGAGAAGCAATCTAAACCATATATTGAAGGTCGGTTTGATCGTATGGCGGCGTGGCACCTCCTTTGGACTATATAAGCAGGCCCTGGGGCGCCCCCCAGGCCATCATCTCCTCATTAGCTATCTATAGAGCAAAATCTAGGGTTTCAATTAGAAGAGAGAGAGGTCCCTCTAGTTGACTAGTTGTCTAGTTCATCTAGTTGTAAATCAGATCAAGGAGAGAGGAGAGGAGAGAGCTGAAGAGCCGGACCTGTCGGATCTTCTTCAACTTTGTACTTTCACAGCAACTAGTTCGTCTTCAGCAAATCTCCATGTTCTTCATTTATTAATTCTAAGTTCTCTATTTACTTTTATATAGCATTTACTTTCAGTTTATTTATTAGATTCTCGCTTGCATCTAGTGCTCTAGTCTTTGCAACGCTAGAGTAGTAATCTTTATATTAGGCGTGGTGCCTAGTCTAGCGGTTACCTGGAATTGCACCCAATCCCACGGATAGTTTGTGCTAGCCACAGGTGGTGACAGCCCTGACGGCGACGTATTCCACCACGTTCGGGTTAGTGTTTGTAGGACAATTGTTAGAGCTTCCTAGCCCCTTTCTCATACCTTTCTGTGGCTAGTGTTCTGACGTCCAGAAATAAGTAAACCTTGAAGTATATTTGATTAGAGAAGCCTTAGAAACTTTTTCTCTCGTCCACAAAAATATATAGTTATCCTTGGATGACTTTAACCTTGATTAGTACACTTCGCGTTCCCCGTGGAAATCGATACCTTGGAATACTCCCAGGTGAAAGCTACATCGGTATCTGTGCGCTTGCGTATTTTTTTGTGTGCGTTAATAAATACCAACAAGTTTTCTGGTGCTGTTGCCGGGGAACGGTAGCTATGCTAGTCTTGAACCAAGTTCGTCCACTTATCCTTTTTATCCTTTTACTACCTTTTTCATTACCATTATGGATTCCACTCCTATCTTCAAACTTTCTGCTCCAAAGGGCGAATTGCTAGAGCCACCACAATCATCACATCCTATTCTTACGGATGGCTTTGAGCTTCGTCCTGCTTTAATAGCAATGGTTCGGGAGCAACCCTTCTCTGGAAAAGAAGGCGAAGATCCATACACCCACCTTCGAGAATTTGAGCAATTGTGTTCATGCTTAAATATTCTGAGCATGACACATGAGACCTTAAAATGGAAATTGTTTCCTTTCTCCCTTTTGGAGAGGGCAAAATAATGGTATGCTCATAATGTTAGAAGTGTAAACGGAAATTGGGATGAACTGCAAAGCAAATTTTGCCTTGCTTTCTTCCCTATTTCTAAGGTTATCACGTCTAGAAATCCTTACTTTTTAAACAAAAAGAGAAGGAAACCATAGGAGCAGCTTGGGCAAGGTTTTCAAGTTTATTTATATCTGGCCCAGATTTGTCTATTCCTGACCATGTTCTTTTACAACACTTCCATTATGGCCTTAGCAAAGACGCCGCCCTTATCCTCGATACATCTTCTGGAGGATCGTTGTTACATAAAAACGTTAGTGAGGGAAAAGCAATCCTTGACAAAATCCTTGAAAATACCCCATACACTGGCGTCTATGATGAATTCCCAGAAGAAGAAGTCGAGCCAAGCCCCGAACCAATAGAGGAGGAACACCAAACCAAATTAGAACTTCCAATTGACTCTTCTAATAATTTGGTTGTTGAAACTCCTGCTGATGAGGGAACGCAAAGCCAAGTAGAGGATGATGAGCCATCACCTTTAGGGCTTCCCTTTGCATTCAAGGAAGATATCTTTGAAGATTATGGAAACACCTCGAATTTTCCTATCCAAGCGAGACCTCTAGTAAAGACCACTCTACCTGATTCACAAGAAGAATCTGTTACCTTAGAACACATCAAAAGCCTTTCTGCAATCATGAGTTATGAATGGCTAACTGAAGTGGAGTTATCACCCGAGGTAGCTCGTATCACTTCCCCTTCAACCATTCTTCTGTGCCAAATTAGAGGGTCTGCTAGAAAAGTCCACTACAATCCTTCTATCGGGATAAACATTATTTCAAAGGAGCTAGCTGATATTCCTTATCCCAACACATTCTTAACTCCATCTCAAAAAACTTCTAAAAGGCCCATCGGGATTTATTCTTGAAAGCCATGGAGTTTTAAGGACTATTCCTGTTAGAATCAACAACTCTGGGATATGTCTAGATTTTCATATTTATGACATCTCAGAAGTTCCTCTCTTGATAGGCAGACCAATCATGAGACTTCTACAGGAAGAACCATTGCGAGGTCACTTAGACTTCAAGGTTGGGAATTCCACTATGACCATTCCTCTTGACCGATCTATCAACACAATAGTGGAACCTAAACTTGAACAAGACCCTATTGAGGAGGTCTTAATGGTGTCTCTAAAAGAGATGACCCAACCATCCTTCGATGTTGAACACTTTGTTGAAGAAGAAGAAGAAGAAGAGTTGGCAGAACCCATTGAGCTAGACGAAAATGAACAACCTCCACCACCTCCTCCAATAGAGCTAAAACCACTTCCTCCTGGCTTAAATTATGTCTTTCTTCATAATAATCAAGAAACACCTGTTATCATCAGTGACAAACTTTCTGAAGAAGAAACGCACAAACTTGTCACTATTCTTGAAAGACATAGATCAGCTATAGGTTACTCACTCAAAGACCTCAAGGGAATTAATCCAGCTCTTTGCACTCATCGCATCCCTATAAATCTTAATTGCACACCTTCAAGGGAGCCTCAACGTAGACTTAACAAAGCAATGCGAGAGGTTGTTATGAAAGAGGTCCTTAAGCTCCTACACGCTGGGATTATTTATCCCGTGCCACATAGTGAGTGGGTTAGCCCTGTCCAAGTTGTGCCAAAGAAGGGAGGAATGACAGTCGTTAGGAATGAGAAGAATGAACTCATTCCTCAATGAACTATCACTGGGTGGCGTATGTGCATTGATTACCGAAAACTCAACAAGGCTACAAAGAAAGATCACTTCCCATTACCCTTCATTAATGAGATGTTGGAACGGCTAGCAAATCACTCTTTCTTTTGTTTCTTTGATGGTTATTCTGGTTATCAACAAATCCCAATCCACCCTGATGACCAAAGTAAGACCACTTTTACATGCCCGTACAGAACTTATTAATACCGACGAATGTTGTTCGGATTGTGCAACGCTCCAGCTTCCTTCCAACGGTGCATGATGTCTATTTTCTCTGATATGATCGAGAAAATCGTGGAAGTGTTCATGGATGATTTCACAGTCTATGGCAAAACCTTCGATGATTGTTTGGAGAATTTAGATAAAGTCTTACAAAGGTGTGAAGAAAATTGCTTGGTCCTGAACTGGGAGAAATGCCATTTTATGGTTCGAGAAGGAATAGTGCTTGGACACAAGGTGTCCGAACATGGGATAGAGGTGGATAGAGCAAAGATTGAAGAAGTTGAACAACTTCCACCTCCCACAAATGTGAAAGGAATCCGTAGCTTCTTGGGGCATGCGGAGTTCTATAGGCAGTTCATCAAAAACTTCTCTCAAATTGCTAGACCCCTGACAAATCTCTTGGCTAAAGATGCACCTTTCTACTTTAGTGATGAGTGCCATGAATCTTTCCAAATCCTTAAAAAGGCACTCATGTCAGCTCCAATTATTCAACCACCTGATTGAAATATTCCTTTTGAGATCATGTGTGATGCTAGCGACGTTGCGGTTGGTGCTGTTTTAGGCCAAACCAAGGATAAGAAGCATTACGCCATATCCTACGCTAGCAAAACCCTGTCTGGACCACAGCTCAATTATGCTACTACTGAAAAAGAGCTATTGGTTGTTGTCTTTGCTATAGACAAGTTTAGATCTTACTTAGTGGGGGCAAAGGTAATTGTTTACACAGACCATGCTGCTCTTAAGTACCTCCTCACTAAGAAAGATGTTAAGCCTCGGCTAATCCGATGGATTCTTCTACTCCAAGAGTTTGATTTAGAAATCCGAGATAAAAAGGGAGTAGAGAATTCAGTAGCCGACCACTTCTCCAGGCTTCAGTACAGGGAACACATGAGTTACCCATCAATGATTATCTAAGGGATGAAACCTTGCTCAAGATAACACACTCCGATCCATTGTATGCAGACATCGTGAACTTTATAGTGACAGGCTATGTCCCACCTGGTAAAGACAAAAGAAAATTAATCCATGAGAGTCGTTTTCACATGTGGGATGAGCCCTATCTTTTCCGAGTTTGCACCGATGGATTGTTGAGGAGATGTGTCCCTATGGATGAGGCTACTCAAATTATGGAAAGATGTCATGCCTCACCATATGGAGGACATTATGGAGCATTCCGGACACATGCCAAGATTTGGCAAAGTGGTTTTTTCTGGCCAACGATGTATGAAGATACAAAGGAATTCGTCAGGAGATGCCATAGATGTCAGAAACATGGAAACATCAATGCACGAAATGCGATGCCTCTCACAAACAATCTCCAAGTTGAACTTTTTGATGTTTGGGGAATTGATTATATGGGGCCATTCCCCAAGTCGGGGAATTGCGAGTACATCTTAGTTGCGGTAGACTATGTTTCCAAATGGGTAGAAGCAATGCCATGTCGAACCAATGATTCAAAACATGCAAAGAAAATGTTCCATGAAATCATATTTCCTCATTTTGGTACGCCACGGATGGTCATAAGTGATGGAGGCTCCCATTTCATCGATAATGTCTTCCGAAAATATTTAGCAGATCATGGGATTCGTCATAACGTCGCTACACCATACCATCCTCAAACCAGCGGTCAAGCAGAAACATCTAACAAACAAATCAAGAATATTCTGCAAAAGACTGTGGATGAAATGGGGAAGGGATGGAAGGACAAACTTCCAGATGCACTTTGGGCTTACCGCACTGCATACAAGACACCCATAGGCATGTCACCCTATCAACTTGTATATGGGAAAACATGCCATTTGCCTGTTGAATTGGAGTTCAAAGCTCATTGGGCAATCAAGAAATTGAACATGGACCTCCACCTAGCTGGCGAGAAGCGTCGAATGCAACTATCTGAGCTATAAGAATGGAGAGAAAAGGCTTATCACAACTCCAAGATCTACAAAGAGAGAACAAAAAGATGGCATGATAAGAGAATTAAGCATAAGGAGTTCAAGCCTGGAGACAAAGTCCTACTATTCAATTCAAAAGTTAAGCTCTTTGGACATGTTAAGTTGTGGAGTAAATGTGATGGACCATATAATGTCATCGACACATCAACACATGGAGCCATCACCATCCAAGATGAAACTGGTAACACGTTTAAGGTAAATGGCCAACGCTTGAAAGTTTACCTTGAGCCACAAACCAATTTGGTAGAGGAGCTAGATATAATTGAGTTTATATGATTCTTATTAGAACACTCTAGACAACTGATGCTTAAATGCCTAACCTTTAATCAGTTCCACAAGCTTTGTTGTCTATTTGAGTTTCACAGGATTTAACAGATTTATGAGCCACGACGAAAAGAAGGTGATCGACCACTTGATAGATCATTAACTCAACAGTCGACATCTTCAATACTCCATCAAGGAAGTACGACATCACCTCTATTCGTCTACCTCAACTCAGCACCTGCACAAAGATACAACTTGGGGGAGAGCACCCCCAGTTATCACGATAAGTATTCCTACTCTATCTTTTTAGCTAGTTTTTATATATGTTTGATTAGAGCTAATGAATCTTAGTTAGAATCTATATAAATAAGAAGTGTTTTAGAAGTTGATTTCTGCTACATGATCTCTAAAGTTAGTCCTCATGCTTGGAAATGATGAATAGTTGCTCCGCCATAATTCCTCTTAAATACTTAGTTTTCAAACATAGATTCTCCTAATGCTTTAAATGCTTAATTTGCTCTAAACCCAAAACCCATGGGAAGTACATGCTTAATCTGAGTCTAGGCTTTGAAAGATGATTCATGAAAAGTTGAGTTGTTATTTATCATATTCCTAGAGATGCTTGATTCCTGGTTTTCCTTTTAAAATCATGAAAAATCTTACATGATGAGTTCCTGTGTTTATGATTCTTGAGAGCTTGTCACACACACCAAGATCATCCCACTCCACTAAATATGTTGCTTCCAATCCGGAAGTACGCATTCTCCATAATCCATCAAGCCACAAGCCATGTTATAAAATAGCTCATGCAACTCTTGGATATGTCTCTCTCAATATGTCAAAAAGATTCTGGGGCTACATTCGAAAAAAAGAGAAGAGAAAAAAAAGAGAGAGAAGAAAAAGTGAGACGAGAGAGGGAGAGAAAAGGGCAAGTGTCATACTAGGCGAGAAGGGCCTATCTCCCTAATAAACTTAGAGATGAATAATGGACACGTGTCCGAGGGCGAGAAGATCCCACATCTCTAAGGAGAGAGAAAAATGGACAAAAGTCCGGGGTGAGCAGAGCCCACCTCTCCAAGAATGGACAGCCCAGATCTTAAAGTTTTAGAAAGAGAGACATAGACCAAGAGCTTGAGAAAAGAAAAAGAAAAGATACTAGAAAAAGGCTAAAGGCTCACCACCTTTCACCCTCATCCATCCACCGCTATCATCCCACCATACACATCTTACCACGTGTGACTCCACTACTTATCCACTTGAGAGGGTCATACACAGGATCTCTGAGTTTTATTTGAAAATATTGCAAAACCCCAGGATGATAGTTGATCAAAGAACTTGATACATAGTGCTTGACTTGATTGTTCTGTCTTTTAATTACTTAAGATTTATGAAAAAGCCAAGCACCATGGTTAAAGGTAAGAGAGAGCAATCTTGTTGAGAGGAGAATTTATTTTTGAAAACCACGGTATCTTTTTGAGGTGTGAAAGCGTAGTAGTAACTCCTGATCCATTGGCAGTTTTGGCTTTGCTAGGGACTAGCAAAGGGTAAGCTTGGGGGAGTTTGTTGACACATGTTAACGTATACTTTTACTTGTCAACTAAACATAGAAAAAGGCATAAAATGAATATAAACATAGACCTAGGGGTTTATCTGATAGATTTCCACAAGTTTTGGTGAAGTTATGATTTGCAGGGACTAAACAGGAAAACAGCGAGAGTTATCAAGTCATACGACTCCAAGACGTGTCCCAATCGTACCCCGATCCAACTCCTACAAAAGAGCAACCTAGAAGTATCTCAAATAATGAATTAAAGTGCAACATTGTGAAGAGCTCGTCGAGATGATCAAAACGGATATATCATTTGCCATATTCGGAGTCCGGAATCAGAAGATATCAGTCGCAGAGCGGGGTTCGGTAAAACGGGCATAACTTCCTCATCCGGACTCCGTTTGACGCGAATTATAACTTTTCAGAAACGGCACGACGACACGCACGCACGCACCCATCAAAGTTGCACCTGAAGTGCTACAGTGGGAGGCCAACCGGCCTCCCTACTGGGCCGATCGGCCTGCCACGGAGCCCGTCCCGGTCCAGCTTCTGGAACCTTCCTCCACCGCCTATGAGAAGCAATCTAAACCGTATATTGAAGGTCGGTTTGATCGTATGGCGGCGTGGCACCTTCTTCGGACTATATAAGCAGGCCCTGGGGCGCCCCCAGGCCATCATCTCCTCATTAGCTATCTATAGAGCAAAATCTAGGGTTTCAATTAGAAGAGAGAGAGGTCCCTCTAGTTGACTAGTTGTCTAGTTCATCTAGTTCATCTAGTTGTAAATCAGATCAAGGAGAGAGGAGAGGAGAGAGCTGAAGAGCCGGACCTGTCGGATCTTCTTCAACTTTGTACTTTCGCAGCAACAAGTTCGTCTTCAGCAAATCTCCAAGTTCTTCATTTATTAATTCTTAGTTCTCTATTTACTTTTATATAGCATTTACTTTCAGTTTATTTATTAGATTCTCGCTTGCATCTAGTGCTCTAGTCTTTGCAACGCTAGAGTAGTAATCTTTAGATTAGGCGTGGTGCTTAGTCTAGCGGTTACCTGCAATTGCACCCAATCCCACGGATAGTTTGTGGTAGCCACAGGTGGTGACAGCCCTGACGGTCGACGTATTCCACCACGTTCGGGTTGGTGTTTGTAGGACAATTGTTAGAGCTTCCTAGCCCCTTTCTCATACCTTTCCGTGGCTAGTGTTCTGACGTCCAGAAATAAGTAAACCTTGAAGTATATTTGATTAGAGAAGCCTTAGAAACTTTTTTTCTCGTCCACAAAAACATATAGTTATCCTTGGATGACTTTAATCTTGATTAGTACACTTCGCGTTCCCCGTGGAAATCGATACCTTGGAATACTCCCGGGTGAAAGCTACATCAGTATCTGTGCGCTTGCGGATTTTTCTGTGTGCGTTAATAAATACCAACAGTACCCCTCACACAGCACCTCGATCGTCGCCATCTGCTGGATGCTGTTGGGGTTGAGGTGCTGAAGCTGCAGCACGTACTCCTCGAGCACGACGCGGATGAACCGTCCAGCGGGGACGGAGAAGCCGCACTCGTGGAAGGACACGAAGGAGACTATGTACCCCGGCGGAGGCTGCAGGGAGGTCTCGAGCCCAGGAAGCTTGCACTCCTCGGCCTCGGTGCACGCCAGGAGCATGCCTGTGGAGACAAGGCGGTCAAGCTGCGGGAAGGTCACGGTGGAGCGCGCCCAGTTCGACATGGCGGCGATAGCGAGGGGTGGGCTCGAGGCTAGATTCGAAGAAAGAAAGGGACGGCGGCACGGAAGACACAAGGACGAAGACGAAGCGGCAGTGGCAGTAAGGAAGGCGAGGAAGAAGAAATGGGAGAAATCACAACCGGCGGTCACCGCGTATAAAAAGGCAGTAACAGTGCGGCCAGGGGCAGTTAAAGCCAGGGCCCACCTCCAGGCCGTGCACCCCACAAACTGAAGCAACACCCCTCAAAAGACGTGGCACCACTGACGCGCGCACGTGCCGCCACGTCACCCACGACGGGCCCATGAATCCAAACCAGCGCGAGATTTTCGCCCATTTACCCCACGACGCGCATTCCCAGCAACATGCAATGGAGCAGAATCTCCACAACTTCAAATCGTTACTTAACCCCACGAGCAAGTCTCCGACTTCCCCGTGGGCTTGGGGGCTACACCCGGCGGGTGCGCTCGCGCGCCCCCACTAGAAAAACACAACTCACCTCTTCACCGCCACGACCACTGAGCCTGGGAGCAAGTCCTTGACTCCCTCACCAGGCTTGGAGGCTACTGACGAGGGCCTAGACTAGGGCCCACCGCAACCACCGAAAGGAGAAGTACGGGCTACAGTCCGAGTACTTGACGGGCCTGTACGACAAGGACCCCGTCCCCAGACACTTGGCAACCTGTACGACTAGTTTCCGACAAGTCCGAGTACTTGGCGGCTCGTACGAACGGGCACCACCCACCTCCGAGTACTTGGCGGTTCATCAGATAAGCTTCCGAGTACTTGGAGGTCTGTTCGACAAGTTTCCGTCCACTTGGCGGCTCGAATGACAAGTTTCCGCCCCCACCACGACTACTCGTTCGCACGAGTAGTTTCCGTCTCGCCTCCAACTGCTCGTTCGCACGAGTAGTTTCCATCCTCGGCCGGCCCAGTCTTCGCGGCGAAAGCAACCACAAGCGGGGCCCACTCCTGATGTGACGGGTCCTCCGCGCGCACCCGGTCCCGCACCGCCACGTGCAACCCTCTCCATACCGGTCGTACTGATAGGGGATGTCAGGTGTCAGGAGGTATGGACGCCTACTGCGCTACGAACGGCACAGTGCGGGCCATCCCGTCCGCACAAGAACCCCACAGTGCCCCGGAAAGACGCATACCAACTCCCCTGATGAGACCATGGTACGAAGCCAACGACTCACGACGACCCGACTACTCGGAGACGTGCTCGAGGAGTCCCCGGCGCCAACTACTCAGAACCCGCAATTCCGGGAAGCCCATACGGTCAACAACCACTCCGCTACAGTCCCTAGCTGACTCACCATGTCTGGACGGCCACCCGACATGGAGAAGGACACCCTACACTGTAGTATAGTTTCCATTCCCGTTTTACCCCCTTGCCCTCTCCCTTGCGACTATAAAACGGGGAGGAGGGGGTCACATTCAATCCATCCAATATCATAGACGCTCACACGCGTCCGCACACTCACTCACACGTACGCAGAACTCTGCTACAAGAACCACGCACACACACCAGGGACTTGGGCTCCGAGACCCTCTCCCGACCAGTTTGTAACCCCTACTACGAACTTTGAGCATCAAGAACACCCCCCCTCAGACTGGACGTAGGGTATTACTCTCCGGAGGCCCGAACCAGTATAAACCCTAGTGTATCTTGTGCCACTGTGCGGATCCCGACACGCGATCGTATAAATTTACTTGCCGGCGGTGACAAACCCCGACACAAAGCCCCCAATGATTAGTCTAACTGAACTTTTGGGTGGGAATTAGAGATTGGAAGTACCGATGGTGGGTCGATGGACCGGAAGCCATCTTAAAACTTGCGGACTAGCAGGGGAGGTAGTTTTCCCCTCCAGGACCACAACTCATATTTTTCATAGGATAATAGTGAACTCTCTAGAGAGTATTTACATTTTCACCTTTTAAATTCACCTTGCATATGTTAGATGCTTTAGGCATAGGATTTACCTTTCAACCATTTCTTTGACTACTACCTACATTGCATTTAATGAACTAGTTAAGTTGGGATTTGCTGAGTACCTACCATAAGTGTACTCAGCCTTGCTTTCATCATTTATAGGTTGTCTCGAGGATTCCGGGTGTTGTAGACCATCTCTTAGTGAATGGGCACCTGCGCTCCCCTTTCGTTGCGTTAAGGTATTTCTTTTAATATATGTCATTTATTGCTTCATATACTAACTCTGATAATAACTGTGTTAGCCTACCCGATCCAGGGACTAACATAGGTATTAGCGGGAATCCCGAAGGAGGGTCCCCACATGATCAACAACTTAAGAGCACCTATTAATTTGTCAATGGAAAAAGTACACTTGAAATTTTGTTACAAAATATGTAATCGGTCAAATCAATAGTAATCATGACTGATATATTACACCTCTAGCAATCGGAGTACCACGCAATGCAAACGAGTAGCAAGTGAGGAGAGCCGTGACCCACCTGGTGGTGCTAGTAGGCGTGATGGGCATGAGAGCTAGAGAAGGCGAGGCGGGGCTGGGCCTGCGGGTTCGGGGTGGCGACAATGGCGCGAGCGTCCCGGATGTTGCAGAAGGCGGCGATGCTGAAGAAGCGGTGGTCGCGGAATAACTCGGCGGCGCCGGTCCTCTTCTCCGGGATGGAGAGCCAACCGCCGTCGAGGACGCGATGTCGTCGACTTCAATCACAGATCTGAGGGCGCGCGAGGGAGGAGAGGGAGGTGGCACAGGATCTAGATCCACACCTCTGCGTGGGTTGCGGGAACAATGCGGAGAGGAGGATCCGGGACAGGGCGTTGCAAAGGTGCCGACGCCAGGAGAGACCCCGCCGCCGCCCTCCCCGCGAGCCGGGCGGGCTTCCGACAGCGCGCTCAGGCGGCGGCGCGACGAGAGGCGGCCCCGACGGTGGCTAGGGTCGCGACGGCGCAGGGGCGAGGAGAGGAGCGGGCGGAGTGGCGGAGGCGGAGGAGGAGGAGAGCAGGGGCGAGCTGGGGTTCTGGGCGCGGGGCGTATTAGGTGGAGGGCGGGTGGTGTGAGAGGGTGGTCGCAAAATGCCTGGGGGTTATTTGCAAAAGGGCAATTTTCTCTTCTTACCGTGAAAATAAAATTTAGTTTGAGAGCTCTTTTACAAAATGTAAGAACGCGGTTGCTGTACGATCTGAACTTGCTAGACCTTTCCGAGGTTTCTAGAAAACCCGAGAGCCTTTTCGTAAAATGACCAAAATCGTCCCTGCGCATCACGTACCCCCGAGAACGCGAGGAGGAAAGCAGAGTCGAGTGGATTTTAAGAAAAGCCACGTACCCCGAGAACGCGGGGAGGAGAGCAGAGTCGAGGGGATTTTAAGAAAAGAGATGCACGATGTGCTCACTTAGGATAAATTTTTTAAATAGATCGAGCTACTTTGAAATTAGATAGTGTTTTTCGCAGCACTTCAAGAGGTTGGTTCACTTTTCATGCTACCTTTGCGTTGCTCTTTTTTTTGGACACATATGTCATGGGACCCGAACATTGTTCCCATAAGTTTTTTTTCTGGTATTGATGCCAGTTGAATTTGGAACATCCGTACCCTACCCTACGCGCATCATACATTCAGTCATGCTTTAGCGCGATGCGACAGAGAATAAACGTGCTTTGTTGCCATGTTACCCGACCAAAGAATAAAAAAAAGTAGACACGCACGTTTTACTGACGGGACGATGGGAGTCATGTTTCTATCTGTCAATGCTGCAACGTACCCCGATCGTTCGAAAAAGAAAATCGCACCCACAATTTGAGCACGGTCTAACATTCTGATTTGAAGTGAACACGACAACTTAGCTGGCTTGTGGTGTGACTCTGTGAGTTTACACCTCGTTCTAGTTCTGAAAAAAATCATGCGGTTTTCTCTGATACGTGTTCCGAAGTTAGTAGCCAAAAGATAGATATCTCAACAATTCAAATCAATGTTTCATGCCATGGCGACTCGGGGCCGTTACTTAACTCCACTAGACCTAATTGCTGAGTAGGTTATATGGAGGAAACGTAAGTTTTTTTTTTTTTTTTGCTCAACACACTGCAAATATCGCCTAGGGTCTCCTAAAATTCCTTGGGTTCAGGTGGGAGTGCGGGTGTAAAATTTTGCCAATTGAGCAATGTATTAAGGGCCGTGGTTTTTTGCTCCACCGTTGTCATCCCTAATAATTTCACAACTCTTGATAAAATGGAGACAAGATCCAAATTGTGGCATACATTGTTGGAGATATGCCCTAGAGCCAACTGGATTAGATCCATTAGTGGTTCAAACGGATTTGATCTATTGGGTTGTAAAATTCATAATGGGCCACAATTGTTGTAAAGCCTATTAGCGTTGGAAGGGAGTGCACCATCTATTAGTCCCGTATTGCTAATGGACGATGGTGTGGGGGATTTTCTCCTCATAAATATGGACCATACCCCCTGACTTGGATGTCTCTTGAGCAACAGCCGTGCCGCCGCGCTGCCCACTCCTCGCCGCGCCCGCGGACCTAGCAGTCCGGTGTGCGACATTTCCTTCCCGTACGTGTGGATTCCCTGGAGGTGTTATGTTTGGAGCACAAGGACGAACCGCACGTGAAGGACCGGGCGGACGTGAGCAACTGCACTGCCTGCTACCCTCGACGCGTTCGTCTACATCGAGACGGTTCCGCTGCATCTGCGCGTCTAGTGGTAATCATGTGATCTTTGACAGCAGCAGTTCCTGCTTTATGGGAAAATTTTGTTTTGCGCTAGTGTAGCCTCCCCGTATCCCTTCATTGGTACCAGAGCCATAGCTGCTAAGTTTTAGATTCGGGATGTGTGCATATGGTGATATGCGTGGACGTAGATCAAAAATTGTGATCGGTTTCGTGTTCTTGTCGTGATGGTCGTGTAACGAATTACTCCTACCGGTCGGCATTCCGCCATCGGAGTTAAGTGATACACGTAAACCCAGTCATGATGAGGAGGAGATCAATTGGATTGGTCGAATCGAAACTAGGTCAAGTGCCATGCGCATGGGATGCGCGGCGGCGGCGGATTAGATCCGCTACCGGCCCCGAGAAAATCAGAAAACATGCTGTTCGGTAAAACAGCTGTAACTTTTTGTGATTAACTCGGATGGAGACGTTTTCTATATGAAAATTGATCTACAGAAAATTTTACACATGAGATATACTAGCTTTGCTAGTCTTGGCGAAATTAGATTTCTCAAAATTGGCTTGTAAGATGGGTTTTTCGACAGTTTAAGTTTAGATGTCGGAAGTACGATAATCTGTTTTGCAGGTTTTGTGATCGGTATGGCCCATATGTGTATGTGATGCATGTGTGTAATTTATTCGTGACCTGCGTGTCATGCGTACGGCAATACGGCTGGAGCCACATGTATTATCAAAAATTAATGTAATAGTCTGCGTACCAAATTGTGATGATCTAATGCGCGATTGTGTAATTCCCTTTACTAGCATGCGTTAGATAGTTCTTGGAGGACTCATCACTGGAGGATGGCATACATGGATCATGGAGATGGAGATCATCATGATGGACAATACAATGGAGATGGAGATCACCATGTGTTAATGGGCCATACCGTGTCATTACTATGTGAATGTCGTTCTTATTGTTTTATTTCTACATATGCGATGATAATAGTTATTTTTCTGCATGTGATGGTAGAAGTAGAACGATCCCTTGGTAATGTTTAAGTTGCATGCCCTCCCAAACCTTGCACTGTCACGAGTTTTGTACGATTGGTGGTGGGTCTATGAAATTAGGGTGCCACCAATTTTCCTCGACTAGATGGGTTCGTATCGATACTTACAGCATAAGGTTTGGTTACTTAATCAATGCCATCTTAACGGTTAAGGGCTTTGGGGCATAAAGGTTGGGCGCCGAGACATAGAGATGTCACCCAACAATAGGAGTCATATGTGATATGATTAGCAAAGAGTTGCTTACCGATCTACATGTCTTCTAGCGGTGATGCTAAAGCTCACTAGTCTACTTGGTAGTTTTGGGTCCTGAATCACTAAGTATCAATTGAGGGATATTGATTTTAGTGGGAGTAGATTCCGTTAAATGCTCAATGTAATCTACTCCGTCATGGATGCGTTGTCTTAGTATTTTGCATTATTTTGTTGTAAATCAATGGCACCTAGCAACACCACATCGTTTACTTTACGTACAGTCCTTGAGAAGGACAAAATGAATGGAACGAACTATACGGATTGGATCCGTAACTTGAGAATTGTTCTCAAGATTAAGAAAAAGGAAGAAGTTCTAGACACCCCATTACCAACAGAGAGTGACATCAATAAAGGCGCTGACAGTAGCCATGTGATGGCAATCCAGAACAAGCCTACCTTTAAGAAAGGTAATTCTTGGAAGAAGAAGAAGGGCAAGGCTAAAGATGATGTATCTAAGCTAGCGCCCAAGGCTTAACCTGGATCAACTGCTGATAATGAGTGTTTTCACTGTCATAACCTAGGTCACTAGAAAAGAAACTGCAAGTTGTACTTAGCTTCTATGAAAAGCAAGGGAAGTAAGAGCACTTCCATTTCAAGTACACTTAATGTTTATGTTATAGACATTTTCCTCGCTGATTCTTATATTAATTCTTGGGTATTTGATACCGGATCGGTTGCTCAGATTTGCAACTCGATGCAAGGAATGATAAGAAGTAGAAGCGTGAAACGAATTCTTATATTAATTCTTGGGTATTTGATACCGGATCGGTTGCTCAAATTTGCAACTCGATGCAAGGAAGGATAAGAAGTAGAAGCGTGAAACGAAGAGAAGTTGATTTCCGCGTAGGCAATAATGCAAGAGTTGCTGCATTGCGGAACGATGCAACTACACTTCCCATCAGGATTTATTTTGGAATTGAATAATTGTTATTTCGTTCCTAGTTTGAGTCGAAACATTGTGTCGCCTTCATCCTTGATGAAGGATGGTTATTCATTTGCGAGTGAAGACAATGGTTGTGTGATCTCTAAGAATAATATGTTTGTGGCTTGTGCATCCATTGTGAATGGATTATTTGTTTTAAATCTTGATGATTCACCTGTCCGTAACATAAGTGCTAAAAGGTCTCGACCTAATGATTTGAGTCCTACCTACATGTGGCATTGTCGTTTAGGTCATATAAGTGAAAAGCGCATGAAGAAGCTCCATACTGGTGGACTTTTAACTTCATTTGATTTTGAATCTTACGAGACATGTGATGCTTGTTTGCTCGGCAAGATGACCAAGATGTCTTTCTCAGGTTTTCCTGAGAGAGCCTCAGACTTGTTGGAACTCATACATATACATACAGATGTATGCGAACCAATGAGTATGACAGCTAGAGGTGGATACAAATACTTCATAACATTCACTGATGATCTAAGTAGATATGGCTATGTCTACCAATGAGACACAAGTCTGAAACATTTGAAAAGTTCAAAGAATTTCAGAATGAAGTAGAAAATCAGCGTGGCAAGAAAATTAAGGCCTTACGATCTGATCGTGGAGGCGAGTATTTGAGTCACGAGTTTAGCAATCATCTGAAGAGTTGCGGAATTGTTCCACAGCTTACGCCACTTGGAACACCTCAGAGAAATGGTATATCCGAGAGACGTAATCGAACTTTGTTGGACATGGTTCGATCAATGATGAGCCAGTCGGACCTACCATTATCATTTTGGGGTTACACTGTAGCAACCGCAGCTTTCACATTAAATAGGGTACCATCTAAGTCCGTAGATAAGACACCATATGCGATATGGACTGGTAAGACTCCCAGTTTGTCTTTTCTTAAAATTTGGGGTTGTGAAGTCTTTGTCAAGCGACTTCAGTCAGACAAGCTTACATCCAAGTCGGACAAGTGCATATTCGTGGGATATCCTAAGGAGACTTTAGGGTATTATTTCTACAACTGCTCAGAGGGCAAAGTGTTTGTCGCTCGGAATGGTGTTTTCTTAGAGAAAGAGTTTCTCAAACGAGAGAAAAGTGGACAAAAGGTGTATCTTGAAGAAGTTCAAGATGAACCGCTCGGGCAAGAGTTCACAAATGATGCTAATGTAGCTGAACGAGTTGAGATGCCTGTGGTAAGAGAAACACCATCGCAACCACGAAGGTCTGAAACGGCACATCGCGCAACTAATAAGCTCAATCTCATGATTGCGGGAGAGCACGACATATTGTTGTTGGACAATGATGAGCCTATGACATATACGGAAGCAATGATGGACCCAGATTCTGAGAAATGGCAAAGTGCCATGAGATCTGAGATAGATTCCATGGGTGACAATCAAGTATGGAACTTGGTTGACCCACCAGATGGTATTAAACCTATAGAGTGCAAATGGATCTATAAAAGGAAGAGAGATATGGATGGAAATGTTCATATTTATAAAGCTTGACTTGTTGCAAAAGGTTTTTGACAAGTTCAAGGGGTTGACTACGATGAGACATTCTCACCCGTAGTGATGCTTAAATCTATTCGGATTATTCTAGCTATAGTTGCATATTTCGATTATGAGATATGGCAGATGGATGTCAAGACAGCTTTTCTAAATGGGAATCTGACTGAAGATGTGTATATGACACAGCCTGAGGGATTTGTCGATCCGACCAATGCTAGAAAGGTATGCAAACTTCAGAAGTCCATTTATGGATTGAAGCAAGCATCTCGGAGTTGGAACCTTCGCTTTGATGAAGTGGTCAAAGAGTTTGGCTTCATTCAAAGTGAAGAAGAACCTTGTGTTTACAAGAAGGCAAGTGGGAGCTCTGTAGTATTTCTAATCTTATATGTGGATGACATATTGTTGATTGGAAATAACATTCCTATGCTTGAGGCTGCTAAGACCTCATTGAAAAATAGTTTTTCGATGAAGGACTTAGGTGAGGCAGCATACATTTTGGGCATCAAAATCTATAGAGATAGATCAAAAAGGCTTATAGGATTAAGCCAAGACACTTACATTGACAAAGTGTTGAAACGGTTCAACATGGAAGAGGCGAAGAAAGGGTTCTTACCTATGTCACATGGCATACATCTTAGCAAGACTCAGTGTCCTTCGACTGCTGATGAGCGGGAATGCATGAGTAGAATACCGTATGCTTTGGCTATCGGATCTATTATGTATGCAATGATATGTACACGTCCAGATATTTCGTATGCGCATAGTGTTACAAGCAGATACCAATCTAATCCAGGTGAGGGTCACTGGACAGCGGTTAAAAATGTTTTTAAGTACTTGAGAAGGACTAAAGACATGTTCCTAGTCTATGGTGGTGAGGAGGAGCTCGTTGTAACGGGTTACACCGATGCTAGTTTCCAAACTGACCAAGATGATTCAAAGTCGCAATCAGGATACGTATTTACGATAAATGGTGGTGTTGTGAGCTGAAAGAGTTCCAAGCAGGAGACGGTGGCTGATTCTACAACAGAAGTCGAGTACATCGCGGCTTCGGAAGCTACGAAGGAGGGTGTTTGGATAAGGAAGTTCCTTACCGAACTTGGTGTGTTTCCGAATGTCTCTAGCCTATTGGATCTCTACTGTGACAACAGTGGGGCTATTGCGCAAGCAAAGGAGCCTAGGAATCATCAAAAGAACAAACATGTACTACGGAAATTTCATCTGATATGAGAGATCGTTAGACGAGGTGATGTCAAGATATGCAAAGTACACACGGATTTGAATGTTGCAGATCCTTTGACAAAACCCCTTCCACGGCCTAAGCATGAGGCGCACATGAGAGCTATGGGTATTAGATACATTCTAAATTAGCTCAAGTGCAACTGGAAGAATGTTAGAAATATGTCCTAGATGGAATCATAGAGATGATTATATTTCATTATATCCATGACACATTATTCTTTTATTGAATATCCATGAAAGGCGACTTGTATTAGATTGGCAATTATGTGAATTGTTTGTGAAACTCTTTTACTTGTATGGTTATTCAAAAGTTGTCCCTAGTATGAGTTAATGACTAGCACATTTATTAGTTGATGACTATGTTTCACAAGTCATGAACATGGAGATGTATAACTAATAATGTGGGCACATGTATGACATGAGGCTGGACTGACCCAATTTGAGATTTTGTTACATAGTTATCTCTTTACACAACGTGTATGCTATGTCCTTAGACTTGAGATTGTCGCATGTACTCAAGATGTGAATTGACCTACTTAGGGGCTATCAACCGCTACTCCGTAACTGGGTAGTTATAAAGGTGGCTTTCGAGTTTGTCAGGAAGCATGCTGTGAGGCATGGTCAATCAAGATGGAATTTGCCCCTCTCTACTTGAGAGAGATATCTCTGGGCCCCTCGAGTGATCGGATCAAGAAATGCATGGCCGTGCTGGGTTAAGTGTTAACCTATGAAAGGATCTGAGTCACAGTATCGAGAAAGAGTGGTCAGCTTGGAGCTAGACCAAATATCGTGAGGCAAAGGGAATAGCATGTATGCTACGATGTGATGGTTCGTCTGATATGATCTTTACGTATGCATAGGAGTTGACACGTCTTGCTAGAGGCCGCTATCAACTATTGGTCGAGTAGGAGTACTCGAGCTATGTCTATGTGTGCGTGAACCCGTAGGGTCACACACTTAAGGGATTGGAAGTCGAATGAGGATGTACTTGCATAGTTGACTCTAGTGCAAATGGGAGACTGTTGGAGATATGCCCTAGAGCCAACTGGATTAGATCCATTAGTGGTTCAAATGGATTTGATCCAATGGGTTGTAAAAGTCATAATGGGCCACAATTGTTGTAAAGGCCATAAGCGTTGGAAGGGGGTGCACCATCTATTAGTCCCGTATTGCTAATGGACGATGGTGTGGGGGATTTTCCCCTCATAAATATGGACCATACCGCCTGACTTGGATGTCTCTTGAGCAACAGTCGTGCCGCCGCGCTGCCCACTCCTCGCCGCGCCTGCGGACCTAGCAGTCCGGTGTGCGACACTTCCTTCCCGTACGTGTGGATACCTTGGAGGTGTTACGTTTGGAGCACAAGGACGAACCACACGTGAAGGACCAGGCGGACGTGAGCAACTGCAGTGCCTGCTACCCTCGACGCGTTCGTCTACATCGAGACGGTTCCGCTGCATCTGCACGTCTAGTGGTAATCCTGTGATCTTTGACAGCAGCAGTTCCTGCTTTATGGGGAAATTTTGTTTTGCGCTAGCGTAGCCTTCCCGTATCCCTTCATACATATCCACTGCTCATATCCACTGCTCCCAAAGGATGTCAACTAACCGAAGAGATCAACTAATAACAGAAGAAATCGGTGAATCTAGGAAAATAATCAAAGAGTACACAGTAGGTTAAGAGGGTTGCTGACATTGGGATCACTAACAATGAGTAGTAATGACTTACTCCCTCTACTCTCTTTTGATAAACCAATTTCACCTTGGTACAATGACCAATGAAAGATAATCCTACTTGTCATCCTCATAAACAAGCAATTCGTTAATTCTCAGACTTCTTGATACCTACGGCGTAGCCAATATTGAGTGGAAGAATGAAGAGTCATGTGTCAAGTCCGAGACATCTATTTGATGGATAGATAGTTGGATTGAATAAAACTATCAAAAGAGTTTTTTTTCAGTTTTGAAGATAACCCTATCAAAAAAGAATTGAAGGATTTTCTTCATAAGAGAATTGAGGGAGTAGTGATGATTTGCCCCCGGAAAAGGATCCGATCAAAGTGAGGTTGTGGTAGCCGTCGAAGCAGCCACGGTGTGCTCTCAGACCACTCGAGCGAAGCAACCAATGAGCTAGAGACTATGCAGCCGTCGGCATCCGTACGTAGCTCCGGAAGTCTGAAATCCTCGCACTATCAACGTCAACAATGGACCTGGTTCGGGCAGCAGGGATTGGCCGAATGGGTACAGGCAGTACCAGGCTACCAGCTACTGATTAGAGTAGCTTATTAGACCACCCGCACCGGGCGACTTTATCGCCTCCTCCGGGAGGGGGATAAAGGAAATTGCCCGCAACAAGCTTCTTTAGCACCGATGACATTTTGCCGTTGCCTCCTATTTCCTCTCAATTCGGAGGAAACGCGGAGCTCCTTCATCGGCAGGCGCGGGCCCCGCGCACTCCACCTCCTCTCTCGCGCCTATGCTCGGAAGCCACCGGATCTCTGCCTCCGCTCCTCTGCCGCGGGTCCTTCCCTGCTCCGCCAGCCAGCTCAAGGCCGTCCCTGGCGGAGGAGGCCGCATCACCCGGCAAGAAGTCAAGGGCGGCGCGTGGACGACGGGAAGCCCCTGCACCTCCACCTCCCTACGGCGGAGGACGAGGAGCAGGGGCGGGTGGAGGACGAGGGGCAGGGACGGAGGAGAAGGAGCCGCGGCCGCAGCACCTGGGACGGCCTCCAACGGCGGAGAAGGAGCTCCCTGGTCGGCACGCCCAGCGTCTTCGGCCACCTCGCCGGGGAGGAGGCGGCCCGCGGCCACCGGAGATGCCCTCCCCTGCTCGACGCGGAGCCCATGGAGGACGACGCGCCGCCCGCCGCCGCCGCCAGAGATGCCCTCCCCTACTCCTAATCTGCCGCCGCCAGATCCGCCTCGCGCACGGGCTGGTCGGGGCTGCGCCCCTGCCTCGCCTCGTCGGGTCGCCCCTGCTCCTGAGTTGTGCGGCCGCCATGGCTCGTGGGGAAGGAGGAGCAGGCGCAGGGGTAGCACTGCCGGGGCCGGGGAGGTGCTGTGTCGGCCTGCCTGTCGGCCGCTGGCCGCTCACCGCGGCGCTAGAGAGAGAGAGACCAGAGAGGGAGGAGAGGAAGAGAGGATGGTGGCGATGAGCACGAGGTGGAGAGAATGGGGAGGGAGAGAGGGGCGTCGGTGGATAAGGTGGAGCTGAGGCTGACAGGTAGGACCCGCGTGTGGGTAGTTAGGGTGAAGAAGAGCTATAAAGGAAGATGGATGCAGGAGAAGTGAATATAAAGAAGAGAATCTTGATGACCAGGATGGTATATTCCTTTTTGAAGGAGGATACGAAAGATGACGAGTGTGGATGGTCTTAGGTCGTCAAATCGTCTGTAGCTATGCACCAAGATAGTCCAAAATTCCAAATATTTACCATAGGTTCCATCCACATCAGTGTATCACAATGACATTGGAAAGCGCACGCTATAACGCTACACGTCCAATAGTTGAATCGCGAACGTATAATATTCCAAACAGGTTGCCCGGCCTGAGCCCGACCCTAGCCCGAAAAAGCACGACACTAAGTGGTCCCGCCCTATCTGAAAGTGCATCTAGGCTCCTAAGTTGATTTTAGTGAATTGAATGACAAAGCGATTAAAGGACTAACTTGTTTGTTTAAGAATGTGAGCATGTTTTAATTTGAATATTCATAAGATATTGTTGCCACTTGTATGAGAATGAATACTATGGCTCAAATCAAACAAAGCAAGTAAGTGTGTGATCCCTTGTGCAAGTATTGATAAATGACTGAAGAAAATGTTGGAGTTTGTTTCAAGATTAATTTACAAGGTCTCCAATACATGTGATAGCTTGGGTACAAATGAAAGAGATTATTTTGTCAGAAATGATTATTTGCACCAACAGACTTTGCAATGTTTCATATGGATACTTCTAAGATAATGGTTCTACAATTAGAAACTTGCAAGTCATGGACACAAGAAATGGTGTTTTTTAAAAATAATCAATGCAAGGCTTCATATGGTGGTTACAAAAGGATACAAGGATGAGTATATATTTGATGATCCTCAATTGGAAGTTTGCATATTCATTGTCAATCAAGAATAAGCATTTGAAGCGGTATTTCAAATGAAAATTAAATGTTGGTGAAGCAAAACCGAACTCAACGTGGCTTGGGTAAGTGATGAAAATATCAACCGAGATGACTAGAGCGAGGTACTAAGCATATGTGGTGTTTTGCTAAGGTGAAGTAAGGGCCCCTTTGGCAGAGCTGTGGCTGTGGCTGAAACGGCTGTGGTTGTGGCTGCTCTAGTAAAATGACTTCTTTGGTGAATCTGAAACCATTTTGTAAAGTGTTTGGCAAAATGGTTGTGGTTGTGGCTTCTCTGTATTTTTAATGTCACATGTGGGGAAGAAGCCGCGGGGAGCCACTATTTTTGGCTTCGCCTCCCTAGTACAAATTGCAAAACGGCTTCTACATGGCTTCGGGTTTGAAGCTGTTTTTTGGTTAGGTGTTTGGCAGAGCTTCTGTAGAAGCCGGTGGAGAAGCACTTGGAAAAGCCATACCAAAAGGGCCCCTAACTAGTATCCGTGAGATCTTGAAGAAGCATACTCATGCCTTAACCGAGGGAAGCAATGCAACTCATCTATGTGTTATGATTGGCAATGTGGAGTGTCTTAAGAATTCAAGTGTGCACTCTTATGCTAAATGGAAGAATTCTAAGTCACTAGCTCAAGTATGGTTGTACTCAAGTATGGCAAGATTGAAGATCTACAAGCTCAAAAGGTTGATTCAGTATTTACTTTTATTCTTGAGTATAAGAATGTCGTACTATTAAGAGGGATGCAACATTAGCTTTATGATGAACATCAAAAAGTGTGCATTAGTTGGCCTATGTGAGAAATAGTCTTGAGAGAGATCCTGAGTGATCTAATAAACCTTTAACTCAACCTTAGCTACTTCATCTAGTCGGTGAAGTGTTGGTGAAAAGTGAAAAAGGTTTTTTGGCTCTCTTTACCCAGGGCGGTCTAACCGCCTATGGGGGCGGTCTAACTGCCCCTGGCAGGCTAACGACTAATTTTCAAACTGGCGGTACAAAGCGGTCTAACCGCACTGTGCAGATAGTCTAACCGCGTTGTGCTCGGTTCTAACGGCTAGTATCTCTTAAAGAGGGGTATAAGTACCCCACAAGCTCCACAGGTTGGAGCTGTTCATTCTAGGGTTGTTGGTGTGCTTTCCTGCTATTTTTGCTAAGCCAAAATCAAAGAAACTCTCCCCAACCATCTCTTTGTGAGATTTGAGCTCTATCCTTGTGTTGGGTTGAGAGAGTGATCTTGTGTGAGCATTTGTGAGCTAACAAGAGCATCCCATAGCTGAGCACCTTTGATTCGCGTCTACAAGCATTTGAAGTATTTGTTACTATTGGAGGTTTGACACCTACATGGCTAGGCGTCGCCGGCTAGCTCCCAAGTTGTGGTGAGCAGCGGCAAGTTTGTGAGGGCTGTGGCGGAAAAGATCGCCTTAGTGAAACTAAGGAAAGTAGTCAAAAGAGACCCGGCTTGTTGAGAGAGAGTTGAAGACTCGTCTATCGATCAAGCTCCTCAACGGAGACATAGCTTTCCTTAGTGGGAGTGAACTTCGGGAAACAAATCATCGTGTCTCCTTTGTGGTTTGCCTCACTAGTTGATTTCTAGCACATTTACTTTGATTCCGCTTCGATCTACTTGGGTGTGCTTGTCTTTGTGTGCAGAGATCATAACTCTGCCTCTGAGCATCTACTGAAGTCACTCAAGAACTTTGGTTCTTTCTAGAAGTTAAGAGAAGCTTGAACTTCACTTTTGCAGGTTCTCTGCGTGGAGGCGGTCTAACCGCATCCAGGAGGCGGTTTAACCGCCCTTCCCAGCACAGAGCAGCAGGGGCGATCTAACCGTCTTGTGAAGGCGGTCTGAGCGCCTGTGACAGGGAGTTCAAGTTTCGAGTGGAAAAATTTTATTTGGTCGACTCGCCTATTCAATCCCCCTTCTAGGTGACATCAAGGTCCTTTCACTATCAGGCATGACAATAGTTTAGTGCCGTGCCACCATGCCTGAGTGGCGGCCCAAGCACGGCCCTACGACCATTTTTTCGTGTCGTGTCATGCCTAAGCACGGCGGCAGCACAACATGCACTAAAGGCCGGTCGCTGGGCTAGTGTCGTGCTAGGCACGATGGCCTCCAGATCACCGGTTCCTCAACGCCATCGCGGTGGCCTTTGACCTGCAGCAGGTAGAAGAAGAAGTCAAGAAGAACAGAGGAGACGACGAGATCTAGGGTTAGAGTTAGGGTTAGAGGCTTAGGGCCCGAGCTTACCTGCGAATCCGGAGAACCAGAGCGGATGACGATGTGAACAAGCAACAGCAGAGCGGCCGACGAAGACCGCGAACAGAGCATGTCGCCGGAGAGGGTGACCAGCGATGCAGGTGCGGGCGAGAGCAGAGGAGGAGAGGCGAGAGGGAGACGGCGAGACGCGACACGACATGTGAAATGGGGCTAGGGTTTCGGGGGGAGGGTACGGCTTATATAGCCGCTCTCCCAACGGTCAGGAGGCGGCGATCCAACGATTGGGGGCAGCAGTGGGGTGGACTCAGTGGAGGCTGTTGGCAGGCCGGGCCGCCATCATGCTGGCCAATATCGGGTCGTGCCTCGGGCCGACCCGATGGGCCAGGGTGTCGGCTCAAGTACTAAAGGGTCATCGGGTCGGACCGACACTAAGCACTATTGATCGTGCTTCGAACCGGGTTACTCGTGTCGTGCCAATCGTGTGTGGCCCATTTGGGAATTCCATAGTTGAATGGACGAGGAGCCTCGTCGCCTGGTGTACGTAGCACGTATAGTGCGGGGAAAACGTGTGAGCATGCGACTCCGATCCTCCACGTACACTGTCCCTGCCATGGCGTCCTACTTGCCATCTCCAAAAGATGTTTGCACTGCTAGCTTCTCGGGACGTACGTGCCAACCGACGCTTGCGAAACGTGGTGATGACACGAACCGATCTATTGGTACCGATAGGCGTCGCGCGAGCCATCGGGGCTATGCAGCTATAGCTAGCTGACCCGGACGTGCGTGCTGACAGGCCGCCGGGTTCGCAAACTCGGCGTCAGTTCATGCGTCCCTCTTGCTACGCACTTCTGTGATCCACACAAGCCAGCTGCAAGTCACGATCCTGCTATCTAGCTGCTCATCTGGACATCTCCGGCGCCTAGCTAGGGAACGAGGCTTCCATCCCAGGCAAAATTTGACATTAGTATCAGTTATTTTGTCATCCGGTACTAATATCAAATAGAACCGGTACTAATATCCTGTGCGAAAAAAAAGATCTGCGGAGCCATCCCATGACAAACATTAGTACCGACCCGTATTCAGCACCGTGCTGAATATGGACCGGTACTAATGTGAATGCGAACACATTAGTACCGAGGCATATTATCACCTGGTACAAAAAGTAACACATGAATACCGGTGGATGGAGAGCACCGGTACAAAAACTTTCTCCCGTCAACAGGCCGTCAAAAAAACGCAGCCTCGATCCGCGGCCCGTCACGCGGCGCCCCTCTTCGTTATCACGCGCCCCTGCCCCTGATTCTTCTCCTCTCTCTCTACATATATCTTCCTTCGCTTCTTATTCTTCTCCTCTTTTTCTTTCCCTTCTTCTTCTCCATTCATCAGTACTCATCCCCTTGTTGGCCGTGTGCAGGGAGGCGGCCGGGAGGCGCGCGGCCCCGACCGGTGGCCGGCCTCGGCGCGGCCGGGGGCGAGCAGGCCGTCGCCGCCGCGGCCGGGGGCGAGCAGGCCGCGCGCCGCCGCGGCCAGGAGCAGGGCGCGGAGGCCGAGTCCAAGGCGCACAGTACTGTGGCGATCGAGTTCTTGTGTTCGGATCGATCTGAGATTTTTCGTCTTGCGATGTGAATTTTTTTTTTGTAAAATGCAAAGATGCTGTGATTGTGAGATGTATGTGATTGTGAGATTGATGTATGTGATTGTGAGATTTTGTGTGAATGTGTTGTGAATTTCATATGAATCTTGTGTTTTGGATGAGATGAGAAAAGAAATAGGAAAAGAAAAAAAAGGAAAAAAAAGAGAGAAACGGAGAGAGAACGGACGGAGCAGGAGGGGTGACGGACGGTGACGGCAGGTGATGCATTAGTACCGGTTATGTGACCCGGTACTAATGTCTTCTCACATTAGGACCGGAGAGACAATACCGGTTTCAAAACCGATACTAAAGAGGGGTTATTAACCGGTACAAATGTATGTTTCCTTAGCAGAGTAGCCCTCCAGCTGCTTGATGCTCCTACCGTCGCAAAGGCTGCGCGTGCTCGCAACAACCGGCTGTCGCGTGCCAACAACTACAGTAGGCAACAACCACCACCGATGAACACAGCTACCGTGCTGTGTGTGACTGGACTATAGAATCGCCCAGGACACTCGTGTGCCGAATTCATCTCCTACACAACCCACATACGTATCACGTGTGCCGTTTCAAGCACTGTCGGAGCCAGAAAAAAATTAGTTGGGGCGGGTTACCTCGACCGAGTCCCGTCGGAGCCGTCGCCGCCCATGATTCTGTTGCCATTGGAGCCGCTCCTGCTCCGCGACCTCCGCCATGCCCAGCCTAGCCGCAAGCCCTTCATCCTCCTCTACCTCCATGAACTGCCGTCGCGCACCACTCGGAGCAGCCGCCGCCGGAGGCCGAAGCTCGTTGCCGCTGCAGCCATCTGTGCTTTTTTTTAAATTACACAGTACAACACAAACGCTCACAACACGTACGCACACTCACCCCTATGAACACACGTACGCAAACCCTATCCCTATGAACACCTCTGAAGGATTGAGCACCGGCAGATCTGAAGATTCCCGAAGTTACCGCTGACGCCTCGTCGTCGACGGGAACGTCGCTTACCACTTAATGCATAACGTCGGAAAATCCCGAAATAAATCCAGGAAAGGGTGCGAGCACCAGGATTTAAATCCTGATGAGTAACATCCCACGAGACCGTCCTACTACCATTGCACTTCTGAGAGGAGGCCGAAGGGACAACTGAGGGAGGGGATCGATTGAAATTGGATAGTCTGTGGTGTGGTCGTTGGGCCATTGTTTGGGCTTGGTGCTGGGTTGTTGTTGCCTGCCTACTGGGCTGGACACTTGGAAGGCCAGGTCGTTCGTTAGCAGACTCCGCGTCTCCGTGCCTGGGTGACGCCGTCGGCGAGGCGAGGCCGTGAGAGGATCACCGGCCAGCGGTCGGAGCTCTTGGAGAAGACCAGAGAGGTACTCTAGCAACCCTGTCAGTAGCTGGGGTGGCTGCCCCACCCTGCCTACAGGGTGGCTCCGCCACTGGTTTCAAGCACCAGCATTATTCGCGTGTGGCTAAGGCCTAAGGCTAACCAAAGGACGTCGATTTCGTGGACAATTCTTAAAATGACTCCTACTTGATTAATCTGTTGTAAGAGAAATATGTAAAAAGTGGTTTAAAGCCCTGTTTAGTTACCAGATTTTTCACCAACTACCCGTCACATCAATCTCCGGACACTAATTAGGAGTATTAAATGTGAATTAATGACAAAACTCATTCCACAACCCCTACCTTAATTGAGACGAATCTAATAAGCCTAATTATGACATGATTAGACAACGTTGTGCTATAGTAATCAATCTCTAATGACGGATTAATTAGGCTTAATGGATTTATCTCTCGATTTCTAGTCCATTCGTGTAGTTAGTTTTGTAAGTAGTCTACATTTAATACTCTTAATAGACCTTAGAAGGGAACCTTAAAAATTTTCTCCAAAATTTTTCCAACAACTGAACAGACTATAGCCAGCCTTTGAATAAGACCCTATTCGAGCGTTATGGGTGTGATTGGTTGCTCGGCTAAGACTAGCCTGGCTAGAATACTAAGCCTGGCCAGCCCAAGCATGGCTCTAGCAATACATTTTATCCGTGTTTGGTTGGATGCCTAAGCTAGTCAGTGCTGCTATAGTTTATGTTTGGTTGGTTGCATAGTTAGATATGATGACCACGCTATCTACTATAGGTGAGGTTACCCCATCTCTCTTACTATCTTACAATTAAAAGTTAAATTGAAATACATAATCCCCAATCGATAAAGGGAATATCGTATAAAGAGAAGCAGGGCTAGTAGCTTCTGGGTGATAAAAACAATTTCATTTTTGCAAGAACTGTATCATCCGAAGAGATGGGTCTATTATCAACTCTCAAACGCCGCTTGCCACCAATCCTTCCGCCTCCACTGAAGCCACTTCGTTCAGCATCAGCCTGCCTCACCTACCTTCGGATTCCAAGTTCCCAACAGAGTGGTCACCCTCGGATGCGCCACTCGCCGCTGGCGTTGAGCTCTACCCCAACATCTCATCCTTGGCGTGACCAGACGACACACCACCAGCACCAAATCGAGGAGATTCCCGGCCGAATCGAGCTCCACTACGACGGAATCGAGGAGATTCACCATCGAATCGAGCGAACCCATAGCTGAATCAAACTCAACTGCGACGGAATTGAAGAGATTCACCACCGAATCGAGTGAACTCATAGTGTTTTTTGAAGACGTGCAAAGCACGTTTTTCATTAAGAGAAGAGAGAGTTACAAAGTGCCGCAGTGGGAGAACCCCCAAAGAGCGAGGAAGCAAGAAGGTTACAACTAAAAAGAACAGAGAAAAGAGAAAAGAACCCACACCACCGCCACAAGGCGGACCACCGCTAGGAGCAGAGAAGAGATAAAGGAGAGAGGAGACCCTCTGGACAACTAGGGTTGAGCACCGAAGAACACCGAGGAGACCCGCACATCACCGCTCGCAAAACACCTTGCCGTAGAGGCGGCCGAAACGGAGGTTCCGCAGGACGATGCCTTCAGGAAGGGAGCGACGACAATGCCGCCATCGTCCGCCCACCCGCGAAAGGGGCAAGCCAGGTCTTCACCTGGCAAACCAAGACGTACAGAGACCGCGACAAAGCCCCCAGCAGGGTAAGTTACGGGAGAGTGTAACCATTGTCGGTCTGGCCGGAGCCAGACAGGGTTTTCACCCAGGCCTCGGCAGCCAATCCACCCAGCCGGCGACAGCAAGAATGCGAGAGCAAAGCGATGGAGAACACAGCAGGGAACTTCGGCGATGACAGCTTAGGACAGGTGCAGGGAACCATGGTAGCCGAGACCACGGCAACAACGCCTCCGGGGTCAAACAGAGCCTTCCGAACCACCTCGCCTCCTAGACGGCGACTACAACCCGACGAAGGATCCACACCTTCCGACCGCGGATCCCGAGAAGAGGGAGGAGCTGGGGCCGCCGGCGGGAGGGAGGGCAGCGGGCACCAGCAGAGGTTGGGGCAGAACGGCCGCCGGCACAGGGGGAGGGGCCGTGGTTGCCAGCCCGGAGATGGGCGCCAGCAGGGGGAGCCGACCACCCGGTAGGGGCCGCGGGTAGACAGCGGGGATCGATCTTTGGGCGTAGACAACGTGGTCGGCGGGGAGGGGGAGCAGATGGTCGGCTTGAGCGAGGAGAAGTCGAGGCCGTCGTCGAGGAGCGGGTGAGGCGCCACGGGAGGCAGCGGCCCCCGGCCCGCAGCGCGACGGCAGAGGGGCACCCGAAAGGAAGCCCCTTTGGCGGTCTAGCAGCGAGCCGTCCCAGGAGCGGCCGCAACGGCCACGGTGGATGGCGGTGAGAGCGAGCCTGGAGGAGCGGGGACGCCGAGGCCGCGTAGCCGGACGGAGAGGGCGCCGGGGTCTGGCCGGCGTCGAGGAGCAGGGCGCTGGGACCCAGCCGCGGACGTGCACGTGCGCCGAAGGAGTTGTGTGCGAGCACCGGGCGCGGCAGCCGAGCGGGACCGGCGCGGCCAGCCCCACGATGCTGGCGCATTTGTGCCCTCGAGTGCGGGTTGCACCTCCAGGTCCTAGACTAGAAGGCCGGGCGTAGGCCTTGGCCGGGCAGGATGGCCGAACGGTCGGCCAGCAGGACGGCCGACGCGAAAGGAGCCCAACCTGGCCCCTGGACCCGGAGACGTCGCGACGGCCACCAGCACCGCGCCCCGCACGGCCGGCGGCGTGCAGCGACGGGCGACGGGGCACCGCACCGTGCCGCGATGGCAACGGGAGCGCAGCCGGGGACCCCGCCGCTGCCCACCTCGAGGCCGACGCGGCCCACCGCGAGGCCGACGCGGCCCACCGCGAGGCCGACGCGCGGGGCCGTCGCGCCCACCGCGCCCGCCCCGCCGGTTGCCGAGGCGCCCGCGGTGACTGCTCCACGCCCGCCGGCCAGCGCCGACCGGGAGCAGCCGCCGGTCTACCCAGCGCCGGATCCGCGGCCGGGCGTCGGAACAGCGCCGGTGGTGGCCGGATCCGGGCCGCAGACGGCCGGATCCGCGCCAGGCGAGCCCCACTCCGGCCGGGGGCCACCGTCGCCGGTCGGTCAACGCAGGGGAGGGCAGGAAGGGGGAGGGAGGGAGGAGGTGAGGGAGAGAGGAGCCCGGCGGCGCCGCCGCCACAGGAGCTCCGAGGAGGGCACATGGAGCGCCGGCGACCACCAGACGCGCGACCCAACGGTGGTGGTGTGGAGGAAGGGGAAGGAGGAGGGGGAGGGGAGGAGAGGAGGGAGGAGGAGAAGGAGACGCGGGGTGGCCGGTTGACCGGCGCCGCCGCCGGCGAAGGTGGCGGCGGCGGCCGACGGGAGCCGAGGTGGGGTCCGGCGGCGCTGGGCTAGGGTTCCCCCGAGCCGCCTCCGGAGGGAGACGACGCCAGAAATTCTATCATAGTGAACTCATAGCTGAATCGAGCTCAGCTGGGTCTTCTCTAAGGTGAGCTTACAGTGTGCGAATTCCTGCCTCCCCAAGAACTCATCTTCCTCATCTCCGTCTGCACCTCATCTCCGGCCTGTCGCTGTTCAAGTTGGTTCCGTGCGGGGACAGACAGCAGCAGAGAAGAGAACGACCGGGAGGGATACGAGGAGAAGAGGCCAGTGGCGGCAGCGGCGGCGGCGGTGGTGGGCATACAAGCGGTGATGTGATGCGTGCTCTTGAGCAGCGAACGGCTTGTGCAAGCCTGGCTTGCTGGAAACGAGGATGACATGGGTTCCCAGTTATGCAGGCCGGACATCCACTTTTGCATTGGTTAAGCCTGGCTAAAAGCCTGTGCAGGATCCAATCACAACTCTACTGCACTACGTAAGCCTGGCTAGTAGTGTATGCAGCTTACCAATCACTCCCTGTGTATCCTCCTGCCAAGTCGCAACAAACTCCAGCCATACGATCCGAAGCAGAAGATAGCAGTACTATTCGTGCCAGCCTGCCAGGCTGTCCACCCACCAGCACGCAGGTTTCTCATGTCATCTCTGTCAGACACCACACACACCAGCTAGTACACACCTGGAGAGGTGTCCGTACGCGCGCAAGTGTGCCCGGAAACTCCGACTAGGCGCAACCGACAAACTCCGGGAACGGCCGGCCGGGCACATGCATCCATCCGTGCGTGTTCGTACACACAAGCGGCTTGCTTCCGCGTTGTCCTCTCGTTGCTTGCATTGGAGAGAGCGGCGCGGCATTGCGGCCGAGACACAGAGGCAGGTTTCCCGTTCCCGTGCACGTACTACTACTACTGCCAATTTCTTAATCTGGGACTCGAATCATCAATCAACCCACTGCAGGTTTAACAATTGATTCGTAGGTCGCCGTCGTGCAAGAAACCCCTTTTTTTCGGGGCCCTGCAGGAGAGATCGAGAGAGTCCATGACAACGAACCATTGCATATGCTTTTGCTGCCTCTCGCGCTCCATCCTTTTGACTAATCGTCCGTGCTTGGCATCAGCTTCGCAAGAGCTGACCGGCGACGATTAAGAGCGTGTTTGGTACAGCTCTACGCAGCTTCAGATCCGAAAAACCAACTCCGCTCCAAGTTTTTTCAGCCAAACACTCTCAGCTCCAGCAGCTTCACCGCAGATCTGCTCAAAAAAAAAGTGGAGCAGGCCTCAAATCCATGGATTTGGTGGAGTACCTCAAGAGGTGCTCCACAACACTAAATTTGGTGGAGTTGAAAGAAATTACCCACCACTGCCACTCTTAAGTGGAAAAAAACGTTTCATTCTATTTTCTTCGACTCTCTCGGCAGCGCCCGCCTGGCCTCCGCGCCTGCAGCGCCCGCCCGGCCGCCGGCGAGGAAGTGCCCGCCCGTCGTCGGTAAGATGGGGCCGCGCCCTCCCGGCCGCCGGCGAAGCCGCGCCCGTCCGCCCCTCCGACTGGTCGTCCGCTCCTCCGACGCAGAGGCTTGCAGCAGCAGCGTCACAGCGGTGTCGAATGCGTCATCGGCAGCTCTGCGCTCTGCTTCCGCCCCTCCGACGCAGAGGCTTGCTGTTGGCTGATTCAGGCCTTTTGCTGTGAAATTCAGCTTGGAACAGAGCAGCAGGGATCATCCTCTGGTGCTGTCACGGCTCAAGGCTACGGAGAGAGCCGCCGCCTCCGAAAGCTCATGATCTGTACTGGGAACACGGAACACATCGAGGAGATGTCCGGTAGCGCCGCCACGCCGCAACAACGTGCCAGACCGCAGCACTGGCACTGCCGCCTCTACCTGTCCCACGTCGCCGCCAACTGCGAGTCTGCGACCATCTGACGCCGCACCAGCTGCTCCATGTCCCCACCAGCCCGCGCCGCGGCCGCTGACGAGTCGCTCTTGGACTCGTTCCGCCGATGCCGTTCCACGCCACAGGCAGCGGCGTTGGGCCCGGCCCGACACCTCGACGATGTGAGGTGTCGGTCTCGCTCCCGCAAGGCTGCGCCCGCCGCCCTCGGCAAGGCCGCGACTGCCAGCCCCCGGCGAAGCTGCGCCCGTCGCCGGCGAGATTGTGCCCGCTCGCCCCTGGCGAAGCTGCTGGGCGCGCGGTTCGTCCAGATGAGAAGGAGGAACGAGAAAGTTTTTTTTATTTTTCTGACATGCGGGTCCTAGATGTCATAGAGATGGTGAGAAATCTAGAACTGTACCAAACGTTTTTCGAGATCTTAGATCGACAGTGGAGCTGCTCCACGATGGAGCTGCGTGAATCTGCGACTCTGGAGTTGTTTTTTTTTTTGAGCTGGAGCTCTGCCAAACACGTCCTAAGTTAGTGCCGCATGGATGCCTCGTGGATTCAGTTCGCCACTTGTTTTCTTCTCCGGTTGTATGCTTTGCTTGGTGTCAGGAGCAGCTAGCCTGGAAACCGGGAATAGATATATAATGAACCTCCCAACTAATTGATCAAAACTTTGTTTTAAGATAAACAAGTAATAAAACGTTGTTGACTCCTCAGGTACGGGAGACACGCGACATTTGGAGTAGTCCCTCCAGGAAGCTGCTTCCCATGTGCGCGCTAATCGACTAGCTATAGTATGTGACTGGTCTAGTGTGCGCCCGATATGCATGCTCGACCGATGATGAATAATGCAGCCGTGGTTCATGTGGGTTCGTACAATATAGTTAGATTCTTGAAATGGAAGGAGTACATTCTTTATTGATGTTAACAACTTGGAGCCATACAACTTGAAGCCATATGACACTACCGGAGGATGCTTCTTTGCTCTGCGTCGGCAAAAACACTACGAGAAATCGTGTTTTTGCCGAGAGCTCAGGGGTTTGTCGAGAGCTTTTTTCGGACACTCGGCAAAGAAAGTGTTTGTCGAGAGCAGTCAAGAAAACTCTCGACAAACCAAAACCCCTCGGCAAAATATAGGTGTCGAGAGCTTTTTTGTCCTGGCTCTCGGCAGACAGCTATTTTGCCGACTACTAAAAAAACTCTCGGCAAACAGCTATTTTGCCGACGGGTTTTATTTGGCCGACGGTAAAATATAGAAAGGACACACTTGTGAAGCAACTCATAGCTATATTTAGCTTTTATATATTAAAATTTTTCTACTCTCTAAATACAGCGTGTGGTCGTACATGTTAAATTTTGGTACAATTTTGAATTAGTTTTCTATATTTAACTAATTAATTGTATTTCAAGCATTTTTTCGAGTCAAGTCAGTTTTGAACTGCAAGTGATTCAAATAATAGAAGAAAATAAATGAAAAATTGATATTCATGTTACTTAGTCAAATTTGAGAGGTTATCCATAACATCAAAAAAAATTCAAACATCTTGTCCAGGAAACACAGTCAAAGACGTGTGTTTCAATAATTTTAAAATTCTAGAAAACGCAAATGAATTCTAAAAATTATGAAATTTGTCAATATCTCATGATATCATACACAGAGGGTGTGGTAAAAAATGAGTGAGTTTTTCACATTTTATCACGCACGATGTTTAGAAACTCAAACATCTACGTAGAAGTTTCATAGAGTTATAAAGGAAGCGGATAGGTTTGTAAGCAAAGTGATATTCAAATTGAAATTTGAATCAAAATTTTTCTACTCTTCACATACAACATGTAGTACTCCATGTTAGAATTGGACATATTTTTGCATTTGTTTGCTATATTTAACTAATTAATTGCATTCCAAGCATTTTTTGAATAAAGTCAAATTTGAAATGCAACTGATTCAAATATTAGAATATAATAAGTGGAAAAAATGATATTCCGTTACTTAGATAAATTTGAGACAGTTATCCATAAAATCAAAAGAAATTTCGAACATCTTGTCCAGGAAACACGATCAAAGACACACGTGTTCATGATTATAAAATTATAGAAAATGCAAATAAAGTCTAAAAATTATGAATTTTGTCAATATCTCATGATATCACACACATAGACTGTGGTAAAAAATTGAATGTGTTTCACACATTTTGTCATGTACATTGCTTACAAACCCAACATCTCGGAATAAGTTTCATATAGTTAAGAAGTAAACGAGTAGATCTGTAGGCAAAATGATGTTCAAATTTGAATTTAACTTCAAAATTTTTCTACTCTTCAAATCCAACACGAGGTACTCAATGTTAAAATTTGGTATATTTTTGAATTCATTTACTATATTTAACTAATTAAATGCATTTCACTACAAAAAATCTTGTGGTCTATGACGGTCGATTTTCGTCACGGATCATCAAAATTTTGTCATAAAACGGCATCTATAACGAAATTTAAGAACGTCATGTATTGAGTGTCACAGATCACTTCTCGTGACGTCCTTAAGTTTTCGTCATAGATTAACGTGATCCATGACGTTCTTAAGCCGTCATAGATTTGTCTAAAGCCCATCAAACCCAGCCGGAAGCCCAAATTCTATGACGAAACTGACCGTCATGAATTAAGCTGCAACGTCACTCGTAGATGACATGGACAATGAGTTAGCTGCTGCTGACATGGATGAGTACATGGATGATGACATGGCAATTAATGACGTGGCAGTTGATGATGCAGCAGCCACGTGGCAGATGAGGTGGCGGCCACATGGCAGATAAGGTGGCAGCCACGTGGCAGATGAGGTGGCAGCCACGTGGCAGGTTTAATTTACAAATGGGCCCATTTCGAAATGGGACATTCAGATTTAAAATCACTCACTATACAGCCCAGCATACAAACCCATGAAAAATTCAGCCCATTTATCAAAGTGATCATTTCAGCCCACGAGACATAAAAAATATATCAACCAATTTACAAATTAGATACAATCTCTGGTTTACATTCATTATAGAAACAACAAATCAACAGATATGTATTCTACTCCCATAAGTTCTGGGGCTACCACTTCGTTGACAGAGTGAACACAAACTCCAAAAATAACCTAGCTCAATTTGGTTCCACCACCAGCTTGGTTTGGTTCCAACAAATACCAAGCACCAGAAACCATTAGCAGATAGCAAAGGCACTCCACTAAAAATAACAAAAGGTCCAAGTCCTACAGCTTTGCTCAGTTCCAAACTCCTTTGTAGTAATGCAACCTGACAAGGAAAAGAAATACTTATGATTAGTTAAGTCATCTCATTCGCGCAGAAGATAAAGCATGTGCATTTGATATATAGAGCCTGACGGCTTCAGAATTTAGAAAGTTCAGGGCACTAGCAGTTTATTACGGATAATGTATATTGCATAGGTGACATCATTTACTACACACAAATAAGTTGGAGGCATGATTATTGACCAACACATTGATTAATACATACATGTAGTCATTCAGATATTCAGTTGGCCGTCCGACATTCAGAAAATAACAGGAGGTCTGTTATGATATTAAAGCATGAACTACCAGACTCTCACTAGTGCTATCTCAGACTCTCTCACTAGTAAATTGTATAAAATCAATAGATACAGTGAAGTTTGAATGGCAATGTTTAAATGAATGGTAAAGTGATCTAATTATGGCCACAGATGGGAAGATAAAGAATGTAAGTTGCTGCTTATTTGCGCAAAAACAGACAACTTACTAGGTAACACTAAATATTTGCAACACTCCAAAATAAGCTTTCATCTCTGAAATGTAAAAGAAGACATGTGACTACTATCAGGCACTTGTTCTATGAAATGTCAGGCAAGCAATAGCTGGTAGGATATAACTAAATCACTAGGAAACAATGCAAACAGTGAAGCAATGAAATAATGCTAGACATGCTGAACAACTATTACTATGTTTAAAAAGTTATAATTGCAATTTCCAGGAGATAATAGTGCTAATATTTCCAATAGTAATTTCAAAGAGAGATCAATTTTATCTGTCACCATGGCAACAGGAGTGGATAAGCATAGCCAACCAACTGTGCATGGCCAACTAACTGTGACTGCACTAAAGCCACATCTGGTGATGATGACGAAACATACATATATTATACATTGCATAGCAGAGAAATTAAATTTAGATTTGTAGTTGTGAACGAATAACTGACATCAAATTGTTGAAACAATAATGATAGACTGTTGGCGTTTCTTAACGTCACCACTAGTTGCGCACCTAGAGGGAGCGTATAAGAACAACCGTGTATACCGCAAGCGTACGGAAATACCGCTGTAGCACTTCCCCAAGGAAGGAGAGTATTCCAAGGGTATAGAATCTAAGGAACGGTGTGCACTATCTCCTACTCTAGTATAGATGATCCAAGGACACAACTCGGATGGATAGGTAGAAAGGATCTGCTCGGACCGAGCGCAGAGTCTAGTTACGTTCTCTCAAGTATAACACTCACTTCGGGCACCAGGCACATCCTAGGCAACATGCTGGCTCGAGCCCAACTCGGCACGTGACGTAAAAGGGTTGCAAAGGGTCCAACAGGCTGTCACCACTGCGGCCTACCTCTAAGCTACGATCGTACGTGGTCTTCGAAGGGTACCTTATGGTCCAGACACCTCGTCTACACCACTCACTATTCCCACGAATCCGCGAGGGAGATACTGGTACTAGCTCAAGGTATGCTCTATCACTCATGCAAGATCACGAATGCACTTTAATCTAACTAGACACATGCAGGAGCTTCACTGTACTCTAATAGACATGCAGACAAACTAGATGCAACTTATGATCTAAGTTCTAATGGATCGAAAGGGTTGTGTTCGAAGAACACAAGCCTCTAAACCAAGTACAAACGAAGAACACAAGAACACAACATTCTAAGCATGCATACGACTTTAGTCTAAATAGGAAATATCGAAATACTCACTTTAGTCTAGTTGAAGAACAAAGGCACCGCTGAGGATCGTTCTTGAGGAAGATGTCATGAATATGACATGGCCTTAAGCCTCCCACCTCACTTCCTAGCACTAATCCTAAACAAGAGAGCTCTCCTCTCCTAAAGAGAGAGGCTCTAAGGCCAAAATGAAGAGGAGGAGGAGAAGTGTGTGTTCCAAAATGGAGCCCCTACCCTCCTATTTATAGAGGGGGAAGATGCTTGCTTCGGGGCTCCAAGTGCCCCTAAATGCCCGGAGCTGCAACCAGGAGCCAATCAGGAGTTGACACGTGGAGGGCCTAGATCAGCCGAACCAAGGTCGGTTCGGCCGATCTAGGGTTCGGCCGAACCCTAGGGGCCACGTGGCACCCTGGGCTTCCTCGTGGTGGCTGACTGGTGGGCCCTGATGCCTGTCCTCCGTGCATGCCAAGTTTCCCGACGGTTTAGGGGGATAAGTGGGCCCTTGAATCCATGTGATACCCATGTGGCGCTTCGTGATTCGTCGGGCTCACTTCTCTTGGATTGATGACGTCAGTGATCCATGGGAATCCTAGGTGGCATCCCCTCATTGGCTGGACTTGAAAGGCTTGGATCAAAGACTTATGCTTTTACTCCTCTTTCTAGTGCTATTTACCTGTATTTGCATAATCACCAACACTTGTGGAAATGATTAGTTTAAGCCCTATTCTAGTGTTGATGATCATTTTTCATGCCAAAAGGTACATGTTTGACGAGTAAGAAGTGAGTGAAAGTCAGCCGTCAACAAATACCCCCACACTTGACCTTTGCTCGTCCCGAGTAAAGGGAGTCAAGTCAAGGTGAGACATGATATCCGAAGGTATGAAACAAGCATAAGAGATATTCCAAACCATACCTTGTACTTGTGAACTCTGTTGTGTCTATCATGCTATCTTGGGCAGTTGAAGAATGGAATGGTCATGAATCAAATCACTCCTGCTCATCATGTCAAGTAACTTGGGGTTTTGCAATAAATTTTCAAAACAAACTTTGCTTAGCTCCTCATTTGATTCTCTCAGATCGCTCAATGTGTATATGTCCTCACCAAGGCATTAGATTGCATTTCTTCACCCTACTTCTAATGATGGCTATATGTGGAGCTCAGGGTAGGATAAAGGATAAGGCATACTTGTATCACATATATTGCAAAGTCAAAGACTGGATCCACAGAGAAAATCAAATCACGCAATCAGATCAAGATGTGCACGTGTATGGATATGGTGAGTATGGTAAGGTGGATACTAGGCCCGGAATGGGTGCTAGATATTACCATACATATATGATGGAAGCTGAGGTGATGGTAAGGTGGACACTAGCTCCGGAATGGATACTAGTTATTACCATCTATGATATGGAATTCCTTTTTGCACGATCTCATCTCTCTCCTATTTCTCCTTTATTTTGGACATGGGTTATTTTTCTTTTCTCTTTTTTTTCTTTTTTTCCATCATGCTTTGAGCATGTGTTTCTTTTTTTTTCATAGCCCATGTCTCTTTTGAAGGATACTTTTGGAGAGAGATGTCACACCACATATGGAGCTTTATTTTTATGAAATGGATACAAGATACAATGCTAACTTCCAGTGTAGAAGCATAGCAAGGGGAAATAGGTGGTGTGCACATGAATCTTGATCATGAAAGTAATGAAAAGAAATCTCACAAGGGTCACAGAATTTGACAAAGCTCAATGCAATAACAAGCAGCATATGAGTAGAAGGTTTTCAACTATGAATATCATATGGCTCTAGTGGGACGGTGGCATGTCAAAGAGGAGTTTGCAAAGGGTTTTCATGATTTTCAAATAAAATTCCCAAGCACTCGAACATAAGGAGCGAAGATCATATCATCAAACCATATCACAAACGTCAAATACTTAGATAAGCATGAGTTCCCTAATGATATTTGTTCACAAGCATCAAGATGATAAGTAAGGAATAGAACATATGCAAGCCAACCACAGGAATCATGTAGAGCAAGCATTGCACAAACCACTGAGTTTGATATAAAGGATATGAATTGAAATTCAATGAAACTCAAGGATAAAGGAGAGTGAGGTAGAGTGTGCTCATACCCTCGCTTCTGAAGGATAAGAGATCAAGGAAAACCAGTGGTGATTTGGCTGACCAGAGGACAGCCATCTCACTCAAGTTTACCTTGCTCTTATCATGAAGGCGTAGTCGATGTTGTGCAGCGCCTATGTAGGAGTTCTCGAGTGAATATATCGATGATGAGCTCGAGAGAACTCCCCCACACTAGTGGTGATCCTGGTGCTGTTCTTCAAACAAAAAGTGGAAACGAAGGAGGGACTCTACTGGTTCACGAACCATAGAGCCTTTATTCAAATTCAAATATTTTTGGGGTTTTTTTTATTGTCACCATGTCATTTACTCAAGAAGGGTTAGACCAAGGTTACACATTATACACGAAGGGGAATATACTTACCTTGGACCTTTGAGAGGTCATATGTACCACCTTTGCATGATGTGCAACATGAATCTGACACCTCAACTTACCTTCCCATTTGAGTTTAGCTCAATGACTTACCCATTCAAACAATTCTCTGCAGGGGTTAGTCAGCATATATGCAACCAAGATCTATGAAGATATACTTTAAGGTTCATCAATCAAAACTCGACACCATGTCTTGTTTTGATTGAAGAACACAATTTTAACCTAAGCACCATGCTTAATTTAAAATAGTCTATGAATGTGTGACATGTTCATTCATTCAAACCAGAGTATACGAACATAAATAAAGGAAGCATGAAAGCATGATCAAGCTATTATCAAAAAGGAACATAAGCATGAGCATATGACGATGAACCTCGGGAACCTCCCGGAAGGGCTTTGTTTAATGTCAAAAGTAGGACTTACCTAACTAGTAGGCAAGATGCAAGAGCTGACATCATCATCACACCAGGATAGGATTTGGTAGAGGAGGAACTTTACTCAGGACGCTCTCATATCTCCCCCACACTTGAAGTTTGCATTGCTAGGCAACAAAACTCAAGTGTGTGGTGATCAAGCTTCCTTTGTAAACGTTCCCTCACCAAAGTGTATATAGGTGTTGTAGCTGATGTGGCTCACACGTTGTAGGCGTCATCTGTCCATCTTTCTTTTTAATCTCCACCTGAAAGGTTAGTGACCAAAAATACCCGAAGGACAACTTATCCTAAAAACATGTTCTTGCTTTTATTCGAAAAGGGAAATAAAACCTATGCTAATCCAGGCTATCTCCTGGGAGTGCTTTGTTTATTTAAGGTCATAAGCTCGACCATGGGAACTTCATCTTGCAGCTATCGTTGGTGGTGTCGTTCCCGTCTCACCACCAATCCTTGATGTATCAGTGAAACTTCAGCTGCAAGGTTAGTGCCACAGTGCACACACGAAATCTGATATGCTTATGGTAAACATATGCATCTACAACCAGCCTTCTGAACTTTCTACAAAAGAGGACCATAAGGTGGTTGCAGCCCTCATGCGTGCTCAGCGCACTAAGCATGTCTGACTCTAGAGGGACATGATGCGAGCATGCTCTGTATGATGAATCAAGAATGAAGCCACCATGCTCGTGTGTGGAATCCTTTCCTCCGGACTCCAGAGTCAGTGCCTCGACAGGCTCCATGGCCCATGAATTCTCTATCTCAAGAGAGTCATCGTGGAAGCTCGATGTTGACTCTCGATCATGATCGAAAGCAACATGATACGGGCCAGCGGGAAGAGGCTGAGACTCGGTCGAAAGTGGTGACGATCGTTCGCCTTCACAAAAGTGAAGAGAGTCTCCCGAGTCATTCTCATGAGGGGTAGAACACTCTACAACCTTAATGAGAACGGGCTCGGATGATGCGAACGGAGATGTATGCGTCATCTCCTCGAGCGGGTTTTGTTGGAGAAGAGGCTTCGCCATAGGATGCCCCTGACAAGGGGTAGCAGTGGCAGAAGTGACTCCCCTGTAACACCCTAATTTTGCAAAAATTTAATTTCAATAAAATTTGAATAGAAACAATGCTTGAAATTAAGGATCATAAGGTGTCTGTGAATTCTTAGGCATTTAAAAATATTTTTGAAAATTAAATAAATAAATATAGGAGTTATTTGTTGCATACATGTTGGAGCATTGTTTTTGTTTTGTTGAATTCAAATTTGGATTTGAATTCATGTGTTTGAGTGGTTTTAAAAAGAATCAAAAGCTTTTCTTTTAAACCCTAACCTTTCTAACCATTCTGGCCTGCTTCGAGTTTCGGCCCAGTTCTGGAAGTCTGCCGAAGGCCCTTGATCTCCTCCGCACCGTCTGCCCTTGCTTCTGGCCGTTTTTTTCTTTTTTGGCCCAGCTTGCAAAGTCCACTGAAGCTCCTCCTACTCCTCTCGCCATCCGCCTTTCACGCCGGCCCAGTTCTTTCCTAGCCTAGCACCGGCCCGCATCCCCTCCTCCGCCCGCTCTCGCTAACGTGTGGGGGCCACTTGTCATCTCCTTCCCCACGTCTCCGCCCCGGACTCCTCCTTCGACCGCGCCGCCGTGTCCGCATGGGATTCCCGGCCGCCCAGCCTCAGAGAGGTCCTGCCCTTCACGTCCGCCCGGCCCTTTATAACCCCGGGGACCCCGACGCCCCTCCCCAATCCCGAGCCCGCCACCGCCTTTGAGCCTCGCAGCGCCCCGAAACCCTAGCTCGCCGCCGCCGAGGTCAAATCGCTGCCCCGCCGCCGGTCCGTCGTCGAGAAGTCGTCCCAGAAGACCGCATTGAGGTGAGGAAGATGTGGGTGACGTTTGTTTGCGTCCAGGAGCCCCGTAGCATCTTCGCGAGCTCGCCGGAGTTGAAGATCCGCCGCCGCCCGTTGCTCGCCGACGTCGTCACTGCTCCCGTCTTCCTGATGCCCTAGATGTGCTCGCCGTCGTCCCCGCTTTATCCCCGGCCACTTCCCGTCGCCAGCAGAGCCCCCCAGCTCGAGATCGTTGCTCGCCGGCGAGTTATCCCCGCTGCGCCGCCGCTCACCGCCGCACGGGTCGCCGACCGTCGCCCGCACAGCTTCTCAGCCGTCCAGATCTGATCCAGCGGCCGAGATCGATCCGGCTCGAGTCAAAGTAACGGTCAACGAGTCTTTCTCCCAGTTTGACCCTACCGTTTTTCAAAAGAGCCCCTGTCCTTTTCAAATTTGCAAGCCGGTCCTCCCACCAGTCAAGAACCCTTTCAAAACAGTCCTTTTCTTTTTGTTTTAGCCCCTGGTTTCTTTTAAAATAGTGCCCGAGGTCCAAATCTTGAAGTTTTCAACCAAGCCCCTCTGTTTTCATGTTCTTTTACGTTTTAGTCCTCGGTTTCTTGTAGAAAAAACCCTATAACCTTAGATTCTTCACAGTTATGCCCCTGTACCTTCTTCTAGCCATATCTTCTCCGTTTTTAGTGTTCTTTATGTCCAAATGATCATATCGAAGAGTAGAATAGCTTTTCGCCCCTGTTTTGCTTTGACCTCACTGTTTGGTGATTGTTTCTTATTTTATTCCATTGTTTGCTCGTATGTACTTGATGTGATGCGTAGAGAACGTTTGGGCTGAAGGATTTGAAGACCAAGAAGCTCAAGTGTCTGAACAGCAACAAGGATCTGTTGAAGGCAAGTCTACCTTGATGCATACCCGTTTACCTATACAACATGCATTTAATTCACTGTTCTTACTTTTGCCTGCATTAAATTGATGGGATCCTTTTTAAGGATGACTAGATTATTTTTATCCCTATACCTTGAACAACCTGGGTATTTACTTTAATTGTTGGGTAGCTCACGCTATGCTTAACTTGGTGGATGGTATTAATGAAACTTTATGAACTTGATTTATTTATGCTATACCTTCATTAATACAAGATCACCTTGTTAATTGGAACATGGAGCGACCACCCAGGACAACAGTGCAACCACAAGGGTACATGGCTCTGCCTTGGCTAATTAATTAGTGACTCTAGTGTTGGTGTGACCTTACCTGATAAGGACAAGGGGAAGCGTTAGTTGAGGTATAGACTCGCTCTAGTAGGGAGTGTGCTTTGCTAAGACACGGTCCTACTAGGGGACTCTATGCTTTGCGGCGGCTTGGAACCTTCGCAGGTTGCTTCACACTGGGGAAACTTTGTAAAGGCCTCGTAGCGTCCCTATGCAATCACACCTAGGCAGTGTGGTATGATGCTTGGCCGGCATCGCGTGGTTGGGTTTAAAGTTCCTAGAACTTTTACGAGACTTGTGGTGAAAGTGTACAACCTCTGCAGAGTGTAAAACTAATCGATTAGCCGTGCTCACGGTCAAGAGCGGCCTGGACCCTCACATGATTAATCTATGAAAGTCAATGATTAACCTGATGCATCTATCTTTATTTATGTTGTTATTATCTTATGATAATTGTGGGTTTGGTATAAACTTACACTTGTTAGTAATTATGTTGCTAATAAAACTTGACCAACTAAAATGCTGAATGCTTAAACCTATCAGCCTCCACTATAAAGCCTTGCATGTTATGATGTTTCCGCTTGCTGAGTACGGCATGTGCTCATGCTTGTTTTTATTATTGCAACGACACAATCCGGATGCTGTTCAGATTTGGAGAGATTTGAAGATTTCCCTGGAGACTTCGACGAATTCTAGGCGGGCGGGCCACCAGTCAGCTGCCTGTGGTGTTGACCCCATCCGCTGCGTTGCTACTCGTTAAATAATTAGTTCGTTTATGAGACATTTTGGTCTGTAATAAAGTTTAATACTCTCTTTACACTTTGGCATTGTGTATCACTGAGACGTTATATGTGTGAAACTTGATCCTGGCACACATATAATATGAGCATTCGAATTTGCCTTTAAATTCGGGAGTGACATCCCCTAAGCTTATCATCTAGGCTCCCTAAAGATGTATCGAAGAGCTGCTCGAAAGGGGAGCCTAGGAGGAGATCGAGATCAAGGACATCGAAGACGTGAAAGTTTAAGCTAGCCTCAATCCCGTCTATGATAAGCGGCACGGCACTTGCAATCCCCCGACATTCAAGAACGTGTCCAAAGGGACAAGTCTTGAGGAGCATGTTGGATGGTGCTAGCGAGACTCTGCCCAAAAGAGTTTCCGCTAAGTACCATGGCAAAATATTAACCTCCATGATGGGGTTACAGTGGGCCTCTATGACAGTGCCTCTAATGGAGCAAGGGACAACCAGAGAAGGTGAACTATTCCAAATTGCTTCAGAAAAATGTGTCACTCCCTCTGACCATTCCTCCCTCATGGCCTCCTCAGGATATGCTTCGTCAGGAGGTAGAGGTGACACCGCAGGCCTAAGGGAAGGTTCTGTCGAAAGATTTCTAGAATGATTGGTATGGACAGAATAGGGATCCTCCCCTAATTGGGCATCAACAGAATCCGATGCGTCTGAAAGATTTCTAGATGGGTCATCCTCGAATTTGCAAGTGAACACCGAAGGTTGAATTTCTTCTTCCTTTGGTGTTCGGGGTTCATGAGAGGGCTCAACAGACAAGTCTTGGGATTTGTAAGATGAATGCTCGGACTCGGATGTGGAGGGACTCTCATGGCTCGACTCGAATTCCTCTCGGTAGGATCTGGGATCAACTTCGAAGTAGGAATCCAGGAACTCCATACCTTCAGCTGGTCCCCTTCAAGAAATGGTTTTCCGCGGTCGAGACGACAGACAGACCTTTTGTCGAGACCATCATAAAAATTGTGAAGCAACTGAGAATCAGGTATCGACAAGGGCGGTCCACAATACACTAAGCGTGTAAATCTAGCCCAGGCCATGTCTATCATTTCCTTCTCTTTCTGTCGAAAACAACAGATATCTTCTCGTAGAGCAGCAACACGAGATGGAGGGAAGAACTCAAGACAAAACTTGTCTCTAAGCTCCCCCCAACTATCGTTCACGCTACCTACGGTGTATGTGTACCATTGTTCTGCCTTCCCTACAAGGGAGTACGGAAACAACTTCCACTTGAAGGTATCCAACGTCATACCCATAGTGTAGATAAGAGAACACAAGTTCTCGAAGTCACGAAGATGGTAATATGGGTTTTCGCTCGATAGACCAGAGAAGATAGTCCTTCGAACGAGATCGATAGTCGCAGGGAGAGGCTCACAGCCAGATGTGAGAAAAAGGCGCACCGAAGGTGGTGGCTCTGGGGGCTCATCCCTAGGGGTAGTGATGCTTTTACAGGAAAGCTTCACCATGGGTAGCGGGGGTAAAGGTAGCAGAAAGGGAATAAAAAGGATATCTGATGGGTAACGGGGGTGAAGGTAGAAGAAAACGAAAAAGAAAAAATACGAGGACCACTAGGTTTGAAGATAGATACAGCAACCGTTCCCCGGCAACGGCGCCAGAAATGCTTGTTGGCGTTTCTTAACGTCACCACTAGTTGCGCACCTAGAGGGAGCGTATAAGAACAACCGGGTATACCGCAAGTGTACAGAAATACTGTTGTAGCACTTCCCCAAGGAAGGAGAGTATTCCAAGGGTATCGAATCCAAGGAATGGTGTGCACTATCTCCTACTCTAGTATAGATGATCCAAGGACACAACTCGGATGGATAGGATAGGTAGAAAGGATCTGCTCAGACCGAGCGCAGAGTCTAGTTACGTTCTCTCAGGTATAACACTCACTTCGGGCACCAGGCACATCCTAGGCAACGTGCTGGCTCGAGCCCAACTCGGCATGCGACGTAAGAGGGTTGCAAAGGGTCCAACAGGCTGTCACCACTGCGGCCTACCTCTACGCTACAATCGTACGTGGTCTTCGAAGGGTAGCTTATGGTCCAGACACCTCGTCTACACCACTCACTATTCCCACGAATCCGCAAGGGAGATACTGGCACTAGCTCAAGGTATGCTCTATCACTCATGCAAGATCACGAATGCACTTTGATCTAACAAGACACATGCAGGAGCTTCACTTTACTCTAATAGACAAGCAGACAAACTAGATGCAACTTATGATCTAAGTTATAATGGATCGAAAGGGTTGTGTTCGAAGAACACAAGCCTCTAAACCAAGAACAAACGAAGAACACAAGAACACAGCATTCTAAGCATGCATACGACTTTAGTCTAAATAGGAAATATCGAAATACTCACTTTAGTCTAGTTGAAGAACAAAGGCACCGCTGAGGATCGTTCTTGAGGAAGATGTCATGAACATGACATGGCCTCAAGCCTCCCACCTCACTTCCTAGCACTAATCCTAAACAAGAGAGCTCTCCTCTCCTAAAGAGAGAGGCTCTAAGGCCAAAATGAAGAGGAGGAGAAGAGTCTGTTCCAAAATGGAGCCCATACCCTCCTATTTATAGAGGGGGAAGATGCTTGCTTCGGCGCTCCAAGTGCCCCTAAATGCCCGGAGCTGCAACCAGGAGCCAATCAGGAGGTGACACGTGGAGGGCCTAGATCAGCCGAACCAAGGTCGGTTCGGACGATCTAGGGTTCGGCCGAACCCCAAGGGCCACGTGGCACCCTGGGCTTCCTTGTGGTGGCTGACTGGTGGGCCCTGATGCCTGTCCTCCGTGCATGCCAAGTTTCCCGACGGTTTAGGGGGATAAGTGGGCCCTTGAATCCATGTGATGTCCATGTGGCGCTTCGTGATTCGTCGGGCTCACTTCTCTTGGATTGATGACGTCAGCGATCCATGGGAATCCTAGGTGGCATCCCCTCATTGGCTGGACTTGAAAGGCTTGGATCAAAGACTTATGCTTTCACTCCTCTTTCTAGTGCTATTTACCAGTATTTGCATAATCACCAACACTTGTGGAAATGATTAGTTTAAGTCTTATTCTAGTGTTGATGATCATTTTCCATGCCAAAAGGTACATGTTTGACGGGTAAGAAATGAGTGAAAGTCAGCCGTCAACATAGACACCCTATCAGGTCAGTAGTTTATAGCTTATAAGATTCAATTTTATGTGTACCGAAGTGAAGGGAGGCAAAACTGTCATACTAATTCATCGAATATGTATGAGTAAAGCAACCAACATATGATTATATTTGAGGCGTTTCAACATATGAGCAAATAAAACTAATCATACATATTATTTTCAGACCATTTAATTCATGCCTTTTAGCACTGAATTCAAAGAGCATGTTGTCAGCATCCTAGCAGTATATAGTTCAATGTGAGATCCATAGGTAAATATTTTACATCACACTAAGAAATAGGCAGCAATATTTCAACAGATTGTTAGCTGATGGACAGCATAGTAAACTGATTGGGACGGTAGCTGATGGACAGCATAGTTAATGAGTGAAATGTCAACGATTCATAAAAGTTAACTTATGCATTGCTATACTTATGCATTGAAATAAAGTATCTTAGCATGCTTTCTACATGATGAGCATTACAACTAAATTGACAGTACGTCCACCCACTTATTCCATACACAGTAGCTATCATGGCAAAATCAACGTCATAGCATCAGCTTAAGACAATTAAAATATGTTGTTGCATCAGTTTAAGACATGAGTTAGTAGAGGCAAATCTACTACATCAAGTTTCGGAATTGTCTTATCTAATCTGCAGCATTAGATAGCATCAAGGGATGAAGGCCATATTACCATTGAAATGATAAGAATGCACATACTAATCATGTTGTCTTTAGCAAGTACATTAAAGAGTAAAAGACAAGCATGTTAATACTAAGTGGATGGGGAAAATAACTCCTAAACAACTGGCAGACACACTAAGTAGAGGGTACATCTCGTTGTAAACATTAATTTTGCAAGAAGGCAATAGCAGGATGGTAAAACTTAAAACGACATCTTGTTTCCTATGAGTCCGTGTGAATCCTGGAACAAGGGCCTTATATATTATTAAGTAACTGTAGTCAAACATATTGCAGTACAGAGACAACAAGCTAGCATAGTACGCATCATATGTTTCTGGCATTTAGTCAAACAAGATGTTAGCATCGTGTGATGGGAGTCATTGCAACAGAGCTAGGCTCTGCCATAGAGCACACAGTTGAAATTCGGATCAAGAATTAACTACGAAAATTACATACGAGAGTACGAGATGTCTAATGGCATGCTAGAGTGAAGAGGAACCAGCACCTGGGGGTCGACAGTGTCGTGATTCGACTTGCAGATGGCTTCGCGTGTGTGCTCGCAGATCTGGGGAGCCGCAAATCCAAGAGTAGTGGGCCTCGGATCCGCCCGTGCCAGCCCCAGCCGGTCACGGTGCCGGATCCCCCTGGCAAGCAATGGACATTGGATCAATCGATCGATCGATATGCTGGGAGAAAAATGGAAGGAAGGAAGGAAGAGAGGGAGGGAGGGAGGGAGGGAGCGGCAGATGAATGGTGGTGCTGCATCGGAGCCATGGGCGGAGGCGCCGGACGGGCCAGTGCCTCGCCTCCTGGCGCGCGCCATCAGGGCCTGCAGGGGCTCCCACTCCTCACCGGAAGGGGTCACTCCAGGTCTGGTCCCGGTGCTGCCGGCAGTGGCCCCTGGGCGAGGGAGGCGAGGAGAAGGAGAGGGAGGGGGCGGTGGAGGTGAGGAGGGCTAGCCCCGCCTTTGCTGCTGCGGCTCCCGAGCCGAGCTCCCTCCCCATGCCGGTGTTCTTCCTCCGGCGCGCGGAGTCCACCTGGATCTGAGACTCTGAAGAGGAAGAGAGAGTGCGTGGGAGGTAGGAGGCGGCCGGGAGAATGGGCAGGGTGCTAGGATTTGTGGGTGGCGGGTCCTTTTATCTTTCAGAGTATCGATATCAGTCATTGGTTTGAAGATAGACGGTTAGGATGAACGGACAGCTGGAATGAGTTAGACCATGTGGGCCAAAATGGGATTCGTTTCATTTCTTCTTCAGTTTAATGTTTTTCGTTTTCTTTTTCATTTTATTTAGCAATGTGAAGTAACACATAAAAATAATCATCTTATATGCACTAATATATATTTTATATGCAATAGATTGAAAATAAGTTACACTCAAGAAGTTTCAATAATTTTAGAAATTATTTACTATTTTTTATCATTTAAATGAATTTCTGCATGTTTACGGAAAGTAATTCCAAATTGACCTATACATACCTCTAATAAGATTCAAAAAATTTCAAAAAAACTATATTTAGGAGCTTATGGTCCATTTTAGTCCGCATCTTAGAGATCGACAAAAAAAATCAATTGTATTATAGGATAAATTCATAAGTTATACTAGCCACCTATTTATAAAATAATGATAATAATACCCAAAACATCTCCAAAAATTATGTAAATTGGCATAGAATCATTTTATGGATGTACAAGCTTTACAAAAAAAGTTTCACAAGATTTTACGAAAATCGGAGTATACATTGTTCATAAACTAACTAGTCTCTCACATTGTTTCATACAACTCAACTTAAACTTTGAAGTTTGTATACTCTAAACTATTTTCTTCCTCATTTATATCTTAATTCTGGACATAACCTTACATTTACTCTTTTATTAACATATGTGGATTCACATTGCCATTTATTATGTAAAAATGTTATTTTTCTATTTTCTAAATCACTATTGAGTACACCCTTGTGAATGAAGTTGCAAAATTATTATCTTATATGCCCCCAATTTATTTTTCATACGTAAAAGACAACATATAAATTGTCACCTAGGACTTTCAAGAATTTTCAAATACATTTGCTATTTTCTATCATTTAAATGAATTTTTGTGTGTTTATCAAAAGTAATTCCAAATTGACCTATATGTACCTCTAATAAGATTCAAAAAAAATCAAAAAAATATATTTAGGCTTCTATGGTCTATTCTATCCCACATCTAGGAGATTGACGAAAAATCTAATAATTATGTAAATTGGCATAGAATCATTTTATGAATGTACAAGCTTGACAAAAAAGTTTCATAAGATTTTGTGAAAATTGGAGTATACATTGTCCATAAACTAGCTAGTCTCTCACATTGTTTCATACAACTCAACTTAAACTTTGAAGTTTGTATACCCCAAACTATTTTCTTGCTCATGTACACCTCAATTCTGGACATAACCTTACATTTACTCTTATGTTAACATATGGGGATTCACATTTCCATTTGTTGTGCAAAAAAGTTATTTTTCTATTTTTTAAATCACTAATGACTACACTCTTACGAAGGAAGTTACAAAATTGTTATCTTATATGCCCCAATTTATTTTTCACACATAATAAACAACCTATAAGCTGTCACCTAGGAGTTTCAAGAATTTTCATGTAGATTTTTTATTTTCTATCATTTAAATGAATTTCTACGTGTTTATCAAAAGTAATTCCAAATTGACCTATATGTACCTCTAATAAGATTCATAAAAATTCAGAAAAACTATATTTAGGCACATATGATCCATTCTATCTCACATCTAGGAGATTGAAGAAAAATTCAATTGACTTATAAGGAAAACTTGAACTTCTACTAGTCACCTTGTTATAAAATAATGATAATAATACCCAAAACATCTCCAAAAATTATGTAAATTGTCATAGATTCATTTTATGGATGTTTAAACTTGACATAAAAATTTGAATAGATTTCTCAAAAAAAAAGAGTCAGATAATATAAATTGGCATAGATTCATCTTTGTCTAATAGTATAAGTAACAAAAGGTATAAATACAAAATGATCCACAACCAAACCGCCAACACATGGGTAGCGTAGTGGTTTGTTTGCAACTTTTGATGCCCGTGATACAGGGATCGAACCCCCGCGGCTACAATTTTTTGAGATTATTTCGACACTTGTTGAATAAAACGTATAAATACAAAATGATCCAATACATGGCACCTGGTGGAAAACTATAAAAAAATTTGAATGCAAATAAAATAAACAAAATGGTGTGCAGCATAGTGGTAAGGTTAGCTCTAGTTGGGCCAAGAGATGCAAGGTTCAAACCTTGGTCTCTTCAAATTTTTTTCTGATTTCATTATTTTTTTAAACATCACTTAATTTTTCTCCTTCTCTATTTTTCCAATACATCACTCTATTTTTTCCCTTCTCTATTTTACCAATACATCACTCTATTTTTTTTTCAATACCACTCTATTTTTTTTTGTTTTCCCTACCCACTCATGTTTTATGAAAAAATTAAAAAAAAAGTAACACATCTTAGTTACTTCAAGTAAGTGACATATTTATTTTATCAGCTTCAACTTCATGATATTTTCATTTTTCAATCCATGACGGATACCAAATTTTCTTCATAGAAATCGGGTTTATTTTTCAATCTCTGACGGACACCAAATTTTCGTCACAGAAATCGGGCCCAGTTTGAGCCTGAATGGGCTATTCACTGATCCGTGACGATTTCTAATTTCGCCATGACGATTTCGTCATAGATCACAAGATTTCTTGTAGTGTTTACAGCATTTTTTGACAAAAATTTCTTTGTCGTGAGCCGGTTATTGGGCTCACGACAAACGCAAAATTGGGACCGGTACCCCGCCGGCCCATTCGGCCCATTAACCCTGTCGACTCATTCAACCCACCTCTCCCTCCCCTCATCAACCCTAGGTATATAAAACCCCACCCCCACCACCACTCACACCAGCTCCTCCCCGCCCTACCCCGCCCCGCCCCGCCCCCGCCCCCTCTGCTCTATCTCCCTCAAATCCGATGCGATCGCCTCTCTCCCGATGATGGCCGCCTCCTTCTCCTCTCCTGGTGATGGCCGCCTCCCTACTCCTCTACCGGCGACGGACGCCCCCTCCTCCTCTCCTTGCGACGCCTCGGGTTCCCGAGGCCTGGCGGCCTCCTCCTTCCTGAGGCCGGCGAGCAGCGGCGACGAGCGGCTTCTTCCACTGCACAATGGTGGCCTGCATGTCTCTCGGCGCCTCCACACCAGCGGACATCGGTTGGCTCCACCACGCTGGCAGGCATCGATTGGCTCCTCCACGCGCATGGGATCTGGAAGCCACGATGGCACGCGTGTGTGCCTGCGGCCCTGCTCCTTCCTCTGCGCGATGGCAGCCTCTACCCCGTGCGCGACGGCAGCCTCCAGATCCGGCACGACGGAGGCGGCGCCGCGACGGTGGCGCATCTAGAGGACGGCGGTGGTCCGGGAGTTGTGGCGGCGCGACGACGGCCCGAGTGTGCAGGGCAGCAATGGCAAACGGTGCGGGGGCTCCTCTCCACGACGGTGTCCTTCTCCACCAGGCGGCCTCCTCCACCACGACGGTGACCTGCTCCCCACAGCGGCGGCGGCCACCATGGCAACAGCATGCCGCTGTGTGGCGGTGGAGGCGGCGAGATCTGTGGGCAGTGGTGGTGGGGGACAGCAGTGGGCCTGGCCTGTGAGATTTTCTTTTTTTATTTTGTCAATTGTTTGCGGAGAGCCAAAGTACACTCACGGTACACCTTTGCCAAGTGTACGACAAAAGGCTCTCGGCAAAGATCTGTTTACCGAGAGATTTTTTGTCGCAAGGTCTTTGCCAAGAGTTACTCTCGGCAAACCCTTTGTCGAGAGTAACCCGGCCTTTGCCAAGTGTTTCCAGCACTCGGCAAAGCTGCGGTTTCCCGTAGTGAAAGGCTGAAAAAAATGCCCGGCAACATGTTTGTCGTGCGTTTTCCACCATTACGCACGACAAATGGCGCTCAGCAGCGTTTTGCACAATAAAGAATCTTTGTTGTGCGCCGTTTATCATGGCACACGGCAAAGAGCCTTTGTCGTGCATTTCGCATGGCGCACGGCAACAAAAAGCGACAGACAGATACGGACATGTTCACGGCAGGGGTCCTGCTTCGCTGTGCGCTTATTCACATGCACGACAAACATTTTCATAGAAAATAAAAAATAGCTTTTCCATCAGCACCACCGGCTCACCGCCGCCATGCACCACCGCCGCCGCAACCAGGCACCACCACCGCCGCCGTCGTCGTGCACCACCACCAGGCACCAGCACCGCCGCCGCCAGGCACCACCGCAAGGAACCACCACCACCACCAAGCACCACCACCACCCGCTGTTGCCGCCGTAGGTCCGCCGGATCTGGCGCAGAGAGAGAGAGAGAAATGGAGGGTGCACCTGGGTGAAGTCGACGCTGTCGGATCTCGTCATCGCGGAAGAAGGAGCATCCGCCACCTCCAGATCTCGTCTTGGCCATCGCTGCTGACGTACCTCTCCCCCCGCTGCTCCCCACTACTAGTGAGGGGCGAGCGGAGGGGGAAGGGGAGGGGCAGCAAGGCGGAGCGCGGCGAGCGGATGGAGAGGAGGTAGCACGGCGGGGAGAGAGGGAGAGGCGAGCGGAGTGTGGCTACGGGAGGGAGAGGAGGCGGCACAGCGGGCACGACTCCCGGAGGGAGAGGAGAGAGGGAGGTGGACGAGGGAGGCAGCGGGGAAGGCGGAGCACGGCGAGCGGAGGCGACTGCGGCAAGGAGGAGGGAAGGAAGCGACTACGGCAGGGAGGAGGGAAGGAAGTGGGTGGGGGCGGATGTGTTTATAGGTAGTGTTTGTAGAGGGAGGCGGGCGGCAGGCTTTAGGCCCTCCACAGCGTGAGCTAAAGTGAAGCTTCAAATGGAGAGAGAAGGTTTGGGCACCTGTGCACACGCTGCAGCTAGTGAAGCCAGAGTGAAGCCAGCGCTAGAAATTTTGGGAGCGATGAATGTACAAGCGCCGATGCCACCTAAATAAAATTTTCTTTTCTCTCTGCAAACTCCCGACCCAACTTGATGGTGGTGGACCCTTCAAGCATCACAGTGATGCCTAAACATTGCAGCCTATGAAGAGTGATGCTTGTTTTTTGAAGTGGGGTCCAATATTTTTAAGGTTGTGTTTGGATGTAGATATTGAAGGCCTTGGTATTGAATTGACTTCAATATCAAATCAGAGCAGTATTGGTATTAGGTTACAATACCAATATCATTGTTTGGATGTAGCTGAATTTGCCGGATCGAATCGAAGGAACTTGTGAATACCAACTCGTATGTGCATGTTCATACCATAGCATTAGAATTGACAACCACCTTCTTCTCCTTTTCTGCTTCTTGCTGGCGCAGACTAGAGGACCGGGGCGGAGCTCCCCCACGACACCTTCATTCGCTCAGCCCCGCGCCGGTCTTGACTCGCTAGGAAGGGCACGCTGCGGCAGCGCTTGCGTGCACCTTGCCGGCGAGGAAGGAGAAGAAGGAAGGAGGACGGGGGCGGCGCGGCTCGCCGGCCGTGAAGAAGAGGATGAGTGCCGGCGGCGGCAGAGATGGAGGAGGGTCGCGGCGGCGAAGATGGAGGGTCACAGTGGATGGAGATGAAGGAGGGCTGACGATTGGAAGGACGAGGAGGAGTGGCACCGGACGGGGGAGGCGCCGGGAGGGGGCGGGCAGGCAGCGGCGGCGTTCGCGCGGGCGACGCGAGAAGGGGACGGGACGCGGGGACAGACGAAGGGGACGCGGGGACGGATGAATGCCTCGCAATACAGAGGGTCCGAGCTCCGATTTGGCTGGGGGTGCGGGCAAGGCAAAGGAATGTCGTGCGGTATTCGCTGTCGTTTCCAATTTCCAATTCCTACAACACCCAAACGACGGTATTGTCACCTGCCAATTCCAATTCTTAATTCCGAGCTCAAATGACATCCAAACGGAGCCTAAGGCTTCACTTCCACACTGGAAGGCCTTATTAGGCCGAAAGAAGATCGGTTGTGAAAGCAACTTTGCCGTGCATTTTTTACAAAACCAACGGGAAAAGTCCCTCTTTGTCGTGCGCCGAGGCAAAAACGCACGACAAAGGATTCTTTAATAATAGGAAAAAGTCCAAATTACTACCTTGATCTATGAGCAAAGTTTGGATAACCCCTTAAACATTTCTTTTGTTTACTTAACCCCTTTGTTTCCCTAAACCAGCTCACTATTCACCTTTAGCCCTCACCCTAAACTGGTTTTGCTGACTAGATGGCTGTTTTGCTGAGTAATGTTGCCACATAGGATGTCTTGCGTGGCAACAAAACTGCACACCCTGCAACTGCTCCACGAAACGCAATCCCCTTTGAGTCGCTGCCCCTGCGGCCTGCGCCCGCCGATTGCTACAGCAGTGCTTCTTCTTCCTGACACTCCACCAGCACCGCCGAGCGCCTCACTGCCGCGGCTCGCTCGTCGCCATCCCCCAACGCCGTCGTGTTGTGCTATTGGGCGCCCACTGCTGCCGCAGGTGTCATGCTTGACTCGCCCCCACGACTGGGCATGGCATCCGACGGGCTGCCCTTCGAGGAGCAGGGATCATGCATGCAGCTGGCAACAAAACTTCGTGCGCCAAGGGATGCATCATCATTCATCACTAGGAGGTTTAGCCGGTGAATGTCAGCACTTGTGCAGGAGGATGGCCGGCGACAATCATATTGTGACTGAATAATGCATGATCGGACAGCTATAACAACTACCTACAGGCTGATTGACTAGCTGCTGCTAGTCCTGTTTGTCCATTGATGCAAGCAGCAAAATGCAGGTCATGCATGCATCAGCAGGCGAGCAGGCCTGTATTTCATTCCCTTTTTGATCCACAGCCGAACCCGGCCTGCTGATCATCATGGAGGAGACGGCCACAACGCTGGCCGCCACGGAAGAACCACGGGCCGCCGCCGGCCGGTGAACACTTTTCGCGAGGGCACTGCAACGCGTGACGGAGATTAGCCAGGAGCTTACCCCTGTGATCAGCACCTTGGTAAATCCACCTACCCCTGAAGTAGAGACGCCCAGGAACATGAGGGGAGAAGAACAGGGGCAGATCGCCGCCAGGTGGTCTGGGTGCGCTTCGGGTTTTGTGGGACTGCAGTAGTCTTTGTTGCCACGTAGGACATCTCATGTGGCAACTTTAGTCAGCAAAACAACCATCTAGTCAGAAAACCAGTTTAGGGTGAGGACTAAATGTGAATAGTGAACTGGTTTAGGAAACTAAAGGGGTTAAGTAAACAAAAGAAATGTTTAAGGGGTTATCCAAACTTTGCTCATAGATCAAGGTAGTAATTTGGACTTTTTCCTTAATAAAATCCAAATTTTAAATAGAAAAACACCAAAATTATCAAATAGCTTAATAAACACCAAAATTTTACATAAAAACTTATATTGTTTATTACCTATAAAAAATTTGAATTCAAATTCAAATTTGATCATTGGTTTGAATTCAAACCTAACCATATATTTTAACTCTATAAAACTTCATCGGAGATGTTTCGATTTGTAAGCATCGTACATGAAAAAAATGTTCAAAACGCATTCAAATTTTTACCACAGCCTTCACACATGATATCATGAGATATAGACAAATCTCATAATTTTCAAAATTCATTTTCATTTTTTAGAATTTTTAAATCATTTGGACACACGATAATGGTCGTGTTTCTCGATCAAAATGTTTGAAATTTCTTATGATTTCATGGAAAAAGTCTTAAATTGGGCTAATTAACATGATTATTCTATTATTTGAATCACTTATAGTTCAAATTTGGCTTTCTTAAAAAATTATTGAAATGCAATTAATTAGTTAAATATAGCAAATGAATGCAAAAATCTACCAAAATTTACCATGAAGTATCAAATGTTGTATGTATGGAGTAGAAAAAATTCAAAGTGAGGACAATTTGTTTTGAGGGCCAATTGGATTTGGGATTTAGGAGGACATATATATGGGAAAAAAAACTTTGTCGTGTGCCAAACTAAAAACGCACAGCAAAACACACCTCTTTGCCGTGCGTTTTTTACAAAACGCACGGCAAAGGATTTTTTAATAAAATCCAAATTTTAGTTAGAAAATTGCCAAAATTATCAAATAGTTTAAAAAATACCAAAATTTTACATAAAGCAACTTATGTTGTCTATTGCTTATACAAAAAAAAATTGAATTCAAATTCAAATTTGACTGTCACTTTTAATTTAAACCTAACCGCATCCTTCTCAACTCTATGAAACTTATACAGAGATGTTTCGATTTGTAAGTATCGTATATGACAAAATGTTCAAAACACATTTAAATGTTTACCACAGCCTTCACACATGATATCATGAGATATTGACAAATCACATAATTTTCAAACTTCATTTGCATTTTATAGAATTTTTAAATCATTTGGGCACACTATGATGGTCGTGTTTCTTGGTCAAGATGTTTGAAATTTCTTTTGATTTCAGGGGTAAGAACTCAGAGTGGGATAAATAACACAAATATCATTTTTTTTCACTCATTTTGATTTATTATTTGAATCACTTGTAGTTCAAATTTGACTTCTTTCAAAAAATTGCTTGACATGCAATTAATTAGTTAAATATAGTAAATGAATACAAAAATCTTCCCAATTTTACCATGAAGTATCACATGTTGTATGTATATAGTAGAAAATTTTCAAGGTGAGGAGAAATTTTTTAGGGGCAATTGGATTTGGGACTTAGGAGGATATAAATGGAAAAATAACTTTGTCATATGCCAGGGGTCCTCGGCACACGGCAAACACATACTTTGCTGTGCGCGCACCAAAGACGCACGGCAAAGGGGACAAAAAAATCATTTCCCCCTCGGTGCTAACGAATGTTGGAAAAAAAAGTTTGCCATGCTCGAACAAAAAAATGCACGGCAAACTCATATGTTTGTCGTGCATCCCAAAAAAAGTGCACGGCAAACTCGTTGTTTACCGTGCACCGAATAAAGTGCACGGCAAACTCGTTGTTTGTCGTGCGTTTCTTTACCGTGTGCCCGATATTTTGCACAAGGCAAAGATTTTAACGCACGGCAAACATTTATTTTCCGGTAGTGTGAGGTGTTGTCCACCTTTAAAACTCAGTTGCCGGTGCCTTCTTTCATAGAAATTATAATTATCATGTGCTGGAGTATTTGGTTAGCCCGAAATGACTTCATCTTCAAAGGGATTGATCAGCTCTCATCTGCTCAAGCCTGTTTGGACTTCAAGTCGATCTTTACTTTGGTTATTATTATTATTATTATTATTATTATTATTATTATTATTATTATTATTATTATTATTATTATTATTATTATTATTATTACAGTTAAAGAAGAATGGAAACCTCTTATGTCCTCATGGCTAGAGCGGTTGTTGTATTTTTTTAATTTTCTTTGTCTCATGATCTTCTTTTTTGAGACCTTGTATTTCTTTTTATTCAGCTTCCTTTTATTCGGCTTCTTCTACGGTATTTTCCTCTCACAACAAATATGTCATAAAAATCTGCACGCATTATTTTTCTCTCACAACAAATCTATCATACAAATCTGCTAAAGGTGTGTTGTACAATATATGATCAGGAGGGGTATCCCCTCTTGTTTCGTCATAAAAAATGTTAATCCACACCGTGGTCCTCATAATACATAGTACACCTTGAGTAAGTTTTTTTACAACAACAATATCAGAAGTTGGTAATTTCTGAAGCACATAGTATAGAGTACTTTAAGATATTTTCAATAATGACAGATGTAATTACTTAATGAGAAATTTTAGTGTGCTTGAAAAAAGAGCTGTCCATTTGGCAAAATCGAATGCTGGAAACAAAGGAAGTAACGAGAAGTACCAATTTGGTAGGATCAAGTACAAAAAAAATAGTTAATTTAGATGTAGATTTAGAAAATTTTGGGTTATGTAAATAGTGGCATAGGTGGATATTTAATATATTTCTAGAGGGTTATTTTAAATTGTATTCATAATGGCTAAGCTAAGGTAGGTATTTTTTAGAAATAAAATCGATCTAATATTTATTTGTTGTCAGTGATGGTTATTAGAGCTAGTATACCGAAAATATGGCTAAAAGGAGCATGTTTATGTCTTTAAGAATTAATAGGTTTATTTGTTTTTAATGAATACCTAATTAATAATAGAGAAGATTCTACAAATAAAGCGTTAAGCGCGCACCATTTAAGCATTTACTGTGTGAATATGGATCCTATATTATGAAAATGCTGATGAGCAGAATAGTTGAGGCCTTGAGGGGTTGTTTGACAACTTAGGCTTGTGGAAAACATCACCAGAACCTGTAATAATGGAGCAAAAGCGCAGACCGGTGCTGCGCGCCCTCGCTGGCATTGCCACTGTCTATACCATTTTCCAAACCGGGCCGGGCGAGCAAAAAAAATCAGATTATTTCGGGTTGAGAAAATTCTGCTCATGACCGTCTCACTGGACACGTCGGACCTCAATTTTCGGGTCAAGTCCGGGCTTGGGCGGACCGCTTGTGCATTTTATAGTGTAAAATAGCTAAAAACAACATTTCGAGCCGGGCTCGGGCCAAGATTTGTTTGGGCTGCAAGATCTGTGTCTAGGCCCGTCCAGTAAGGTCTGTGGACGGGCCGGGTTCGGACCGGGCTGGGCCGAGCTAAAAATGTTCAGGTATACCACTGTCATCCACCCGCCGAGGAGATCAGGGGAAAAGGAGGAAGAAGTTTAGTTTCTCAACGTTTCACTAAAATTCTCATCTATAGGATCGTGTCAGTTCATTTCTTCTCTCTACGCACGTGGTTCAATTCAAAAAATTTCACCAACTAAGGGCCCGTTCTTTTGGTTGAAAAGGAATAGTGAAGTTGCAAATAAATAGTGCTGAAATAGTATTTTTTGTGAGAGAAGATGTGATGAATGTGACAGGTGATTAGTGCTTTTCACTGTTCAAATGTAAGCAAAAGAACAGGCCCTAAACGCGACCCAAAGCCCCGGCCCGTACGTAAGCTTGGACCTTGGCTCCGCCACCAGAGATTCAGAGAAGATGGTGACGACTGATGCGTGTGCCTCCACACGGAATGGGTTTCAGTTTTCACCGCCGGGCCCTGACTTTTTGCAGTTATAATTTGCCGTTGCCTCCTCCTGCCTGGATCACAGCCCCGTGTTTCCCTCCAGGGCGTCTGGAATGACCCATGATTCAGCATTTCAGTGATTAAAAAGCTGGCAACAGTCGACAGACAGTAGGATTATAACATGGAAATGCGTAAACTCCGTACGTGTGGTCGAGTCGTCGTGAACTCGTGATGAACGGGGGCTCCTATATGTGTAGTGAAAGGTAGATAGCAGATGAAACTTCCAACCCATTAGGCCCATTTACTACTTCATCTTCTTCCTCACTGTTCTTCTTCCCCGCGACCTCCACCCCCGCCGCCTCCTCCACCACCCCCGGCCGGCGGTTGCCTCGCCGCCGCGCTGCCGCCCACCGACCACCGTCGCCCTTCCTAACCCGGCTGCTTGTCGCGCCCCCGCCGCCGGTCCCTGGCCCACCGGCCGTCCAGCCCTGCCCGACCGGCGGCGTTACCACGCCGCCTGGCCTCCGCCGCCGGCCGAGCCGCCACCGCCGCCGGTCCTTCGCGCCGCCTCCGCACCCTTCTCTTCTATGGTCATGAGCCATTGGAGCCCTCACCCCGGCAACCCCGAACCCTAACCCTAACCCTAACCCACCGCCACCACGACCACCACCCCGGTCGGCGGCGACCTCGCCGCCGGCCGCTCCTCCCACCTCCCACCCGGTCGTGCAGGGAAGCCGTGGGCGGCGGCGGCGCAGGCAGGGTGGGGAAGGCAGCATGAGAGAGAAAGCATGGGGTTAGGGTTTGAGTGTGATCCAACGGTTGGGACGATTTGCACGAATCGTAAAGAATCAGAAGTTTCAATGTCTTCCTATCTTCCGGAAGATGTATAGGATTTCCCTGATGAACGATCGGACTTTTTATTGCGTGGCAATGTGGGCTTGACGTGAATTCAGCTAGTATTCGGCCCATGCAAATAGGTTACAGCTGCTGCCACTCTAATTTTTTGCGAAAAGTTTTGAAGTCTAACTTCAATTCACAACTGAATCTAGGGGGGAAAGGTTTAGACGAAACCGTTGTGTGCAACTGGTACTGCCGTACTGGTAACAGGCAAAGATTGCTTCTTGTGCCTGGGTGTTGCACATATTCGTATAGCTGGACGTTTGCATATATATCCTTTTTCTTGCGAACTTACACATGCTCCTACAAAGAATATAATTGAGATATTATGAATTTATCATCCCTAGTATTATCCTTTGTTTCTTGTCCTCATCTTCTAGAAATTATTCTCCCCAACTTTGTTTCTTGCTCGCTTCCACTGACTTGCTTCCATCAGTTCTAGAATTTTGGCTTCAATCAGCTAGAACGTGTGATATGGGTTTCGTTATAGCTTTCAGACATGAACACTTCGTACTTAGACTCTGTTTGGTTCCATAAGTTCCTAACTTATTAACTCGGTTGTGTTTAGTTACATTCGAGAAGAACGAGCTGTAGCTCGGTTGGTAGGCGTTGCAGATGGTCACGCCGCCGGTTTGAGTTCAAATCTCGAACGCAGGTTTATCTCGAGGTTCGGGGGTTTTCTAAACCGGGAGGAGACTTTCTTGTCTTAATGAAAACCATGGGGGCGATCTTACTCCCATCGACTTAGTTTGTTTAGTTACAGTCGAGGTAGGACGGAGAATATGCAACTTTAAATGTGGGTGGAGCAACTTATGAACAAAGTCAGAAAGATTCAAATCAGAGTTATTTGACTCTCACAAATGACTTATGTACACTTTTTGCACTAAGTTAGGAGACTTAAACCGCCTTAGTCACCAGGGTGCCACCACTATCGCTGTCAATCTCGATCTCACAGTCCAGGACTTCATTCCCTCCCCCTGCCCGGGGAGAAAATTCGCCATTACTTTCAGCGACATGCCGATGATGTGAAACTCGAGGGGTTTTGCACCGTTGCTCGGCACCGCAGGCCATTGTGGGGATCCCTGCTCGCTTCAGCTGGGGTGCCCGGGTACAAACGAGCGCCTTCGCCAGCCAGGTAAAGAAACTGTCGCTGTTGTTTCGTTTGGTGGATGCGTGCAAGGAACTCATGCAGCGGTGGCGGACTAGTAGTCGACAGTGTCGGCCCTATGGGAGGGGCAGGTTGTGCGTTGGGCGAGGCCCCATGGCAACGAGGGGCTAAGCTCAGGTATGCAATACCTCTACCCAGGTAGCTTGGCTCAAGAAAATAAGTACAATGACTCAGCATTACTGGTGCCAGCCCCAGAACGAAGGCGAGCAGCCGTGCGCGACTTCTGTTCCTAATTTCATATCGCTTCGTCTATCGCAGATCGGTAATTTTGCAGATCGCGTCGTGACTCGCGAGTAGTTTTCATCGTTTGGCGACTCTGCGTCTCCGCCGACTCGAGTGGGCTGGGCCTCGCGAGTTGCGATCAGTCGATCGCCATCGCGCCGCGCCGTCCGGTGACGTCAAAGGTATTTCAGTTCTTCGATAGTTCGATTCGATCCTTGCTGCAGCCTGCAGCCTACAGTTCAGTAACTCAGCTCTTTTTCTAATCTAGGTGTTTGAATTTTTAAGGTATTCATATTATTTCTACAATTACAAGTACAAATGTTTAGTTTTTACATATGTTGTTTCTTAATAATTATCAAACATGTTATATTATAATATATTATAAGATATATAATAGTCTAGAAGGGTTTTTTTATGATTTCGTCGGAGGGTCGGTAGTCGATCGGAGAAGCCTACTGTGCCTGTGCGCCACAGTGGCGGAACTGGGGGGTGGCCGGCGGGGGCCATGGCCACCCCCAACAAACGAATTTTTCTAAGAGATTTACTCATTTTTAACTTTCTCTTTGTCAGCCCATGATTAATTAGCAAGCCTCTTCATGTTCCTCCTTCAACTTAAAGCAATGCAATCAAGTTTATTTCCCTACTCTATATCCCCTAGGTACATCAGATTCAATTTCTTTCCTCATCTTGAAAGAGATATTGGAAATTAGGTCACGAAAAATTCGATTATTGATGATCAATACAGTGAATCATGCGGTGAAATTTAAATGAGCAATATATAAGATATATTGACCACCTTTGCAAACTTTTTGCTTTTGTGTACGTATAGCTGTTGCAAAATTAATCACTATACATATAACATGGCTAGCTACTGTATGCTTGAGTGGACAATAAAAAATTAAAGTAAATTTGCAAAGTTCTTGAATCTTCAAATGTTTGTTTGGCCCCCTCTGATTTTTCTCTCCGGTTCCGCCATTGGTGCGCCATATTGCTGATATGGGTCGTGTAGGCATGTAGCAGCAGAGCAGATAGATGATGTTGAGCTTCCTTGCTTCATGACATTTATGTGTGCATCGATTGGGCTTGGGCCGAAGAAAAATCTTCATAGTTAGTTCATACATATAGGCCCCCTCTCCCTTCTAGCCCACCACCACCTTGCCATACAATAGGCCCCCTCCTCCTCGGCTCCTCCTGGTAGCCCTGGGCATAAAACCCGAGGCCCGAACCCCGAACCCGTATAACCCGAACTCAAACCCGTATAACCCGAACTCGAAGAGCCCGAACCTTAGATCGGGTTGACACCCACGGTACCCGAAATTATTACGGGCTGTTCAGGTTTGCACCCTCGGTACCCGAACAGCCCGAAAAACCCGAACTCATTTAAAAAGGTATGATATTTCCCTCAGTTCCTTTATGCATTTGTTACATCTTTGTAATTTTTTACTCATTTATTGGTTTCTAGTAACTGCAGAGTTAATTGAAGAATTTGGTAACAATAATACTGGCAAAGGAAAAGGGAAAGAGAAAGAAAAGATTTCTGCAGCAACTCCCACATCCACTACTGGAAGCAACTCCAAGTCTCTGTCCGTCTCCAAAGCTGGAACATATACATCTTAAAGCTTTATTTAAATATCGTATCTTTGAATAATTATCGTAGTTTGTGATCCGCCTTTGAACTATTATGTAATTTGTGATCTGTCTGTGACTTTGTGAATGATTGAAAAGTCTGTGGATCTGTTATCTGTCTCTACTGTCTCAAACGTGTATGTATTTGTGATTTTCGGGTTAACCCGAACCCGAACTCGAAATGTCGGGTACCCGAAATGTCGGATTTTGTTTTTGTCGGGTGAACTTCGGGCTTCAGTTCTCATAACCCGAATTTATGAAAAACCAAAAAATCCGACCCGAAAATTTCGGGCTACCCGAACGCCCAGGGCTACCTCCTGGTGAGCGAGCACAGACAGAGACAAATGCCTCCTGAATCTCGTTAGGAAGGAGACCTACCTCGTGGGCCGTCCTGTGTGTGAGTTCCATCCAAGCATGGGCTGGAATCTCCCGGGCTCTTTCCCAGTTCTCACCCATTTGCATTTTGCATGGTGACATGGATCCATGCAAAGCATTTGCATTTTGCAGTCTGCTGCTGCCGCTGCACAAGATCGACGAGCAAAGTGGCATGGCAGCGGCGGCTTCTACTGTAGCCGCCGGGATCAGGACGGCAAGGATTCGCACATCCATGCCAACAGAAGCAGCTCTGTCATGCCAGAAACATGAGCGCATCCTCTGGCTCTGATCTCAGAGTTTCAACCCCACGGGAAAAGAAAACCCATTGACGGCGCATGGACGATGTAGCATCCGCCGACGATCCATTCCCGCATAGCGGTTGCGGCCCTACCATCGAAATCGGATCAGATGGTCAGATGGGTGGTCTCTCACAAGTCACAACACACGCTAAAGGCTGGCTACTGGCCAGAGCTTCCGTTCGTTTTTGGGATCTCAGGCTCCTTCCCTTTTGCTCCTTTTGCTCGTCTCCTCTTTACCGCATTCCAAAGGGAATTTCGCTGCAGCAGGGGTGGCAATCGAGGGCAAATCTCTGCTTGCAATGCAGTGAACCACCACCCGAGGAATCTCATCAAGTGTATCATCGTGTAGGCGTCCTAATCGAATTCGTTGTCATCAAGTGGGGCGGGGAGCTTTCTGTTCTCGTTCTCATGGGGCGTGTTTGCGAGGCTGGATCAGCAGCCGGCTGCACTCTAGTAGAGCAGACCGAGCCAGCCTGTTACAGGATCGCAAACACTCCCATGGTAACCAACCACGGCCAATACTACTGAGGAGTACTACCAACTAGTAGCATCGAATTAATTAAATAAATCTTCAGAACAATATGTGCTGCGTATACCTCATTTTGTGCCCACGAACAGAGCAGTATCTCTGATCCACTCTCATCTTTGTTTCGGTGGTACAACCGTACAAGAGGCGACTAGTAGAGTGCCTGCAGCAGGACGAGAGAGATGGACGGTGTGCGCTGGAGAAAGCGCGCCCATGCACGAGCTTTGCAAGCGACGGCCGCATCCGGCGCCACGTTCGGCGGCGGGAGCCATGTGGAGTTAACGCGCGACAGGCACACGCGAACGCTTTCTATCCCCGTCGTCCCTCTTCCACTGGATCGGAGCTCTACTGCGACGTCCATCCATCCACCGAATCCGAACGACCCGGACTCTGCTCTAGTCTGACTCACTGCCACGAATCCTTACACCATGGGATCGATGGCTCTGCTGCGACGTCGGCCAATGTTACCGCGTGCTTCACTGATGGATGGATGAAGTTGCTGTTGCAGGCTCGCAGCAAAAACATCACATGACGCCCGTGGCGGCGGCGGGGGATCAGCTGCACGAGAGGACGAGCCGAGAGCTGGCACATGCATGCATCGTCATTCGTCCCTGCGACGGGGGATGGCCGGGGGGACCCGGAGGAGGAAGCGTCGTCTGGGTCTCACACTGCACGGGGGCCGGGCCGGGCGGCTACGATGGAGGCACTATTGCGATCCAGGGGATAAGAGCACGCGCGCACGTATTGATGATCAGGCCTCCTGGCAACGCAGGAACATCAGTGCTCGATCGAGATCGATCCGCATCCGCAGCAGCAGCAGATGGCAGAGCATGTCCGACGTCGGAGCATGTGCACACGTACAGACATGTCTCTGGCACCTCACACCTAGCATCATCCACACATCATATACACGATCCTCTCTATCGCCGCGGAAGGATCACAGCTTCAGGAACACACAAGCTACTGACGCCCGTTCGCTGCTAGAGTATGTACGACCTGAGGTTCTGTTTGGTTTTCATAAGTCAGCGTCACCTGATTTATAAACCACCTGAATTTAAGTTAATCCTGTTTAGTTATAACAACTTATAAGTCAGTTAGTAAAAACTATTTTACCTTTGTTCTATACCTCTGTCCTGCCACCAACCTCTTCTCCTCCTCCTTGTCAATTGTCCTGCTTATAATCCGGTCGCGGGCTTGAGGCAGCAGCGACACTGACGCCCACGTTAGCGAGAACACGAGCAGCCGTGGTTGCATTTCTGCACGCAGCCGATCCATATCCATCTGCTACTGGTCCAGGCCAGGTATTTGGGGGCTACTTGCATTGGTACCCAAGCGCCCAAACACGCATCGCGATCGCATGGTCAATCTGCGCGCCGTGCATTGCATGCAGTGGTCGACCGATCGATCAGGAATCAGGATCGCTGTAGCGAATTGATCTCCCGGGCGATTTGTTGGCTACCTCCCCCTCATTCTGCGGCCGTGATCTGCCACTCACCGGGCCAACCTAGCTTGCTTCACTCCTCTGCAGAGCTCGGACGGGAGGGGAGCATTGGGCCGTGACCATGCCTGCTCGCTCGCTGCACGGATGGAGCCGTCCATCGCCTTTCCTGTTAACAGATCCAATCCACCTGTTCTAGAGGTCAAAAGAAGAAGAAGAAGAAGAAGGAAAAAAGACACTCACGAGTTCGCCCTTTACCGTGCACAGCTGGTCTGGTGTGTGTTTATCGCAACGTAAACCTACCCTGATACACTTTACTTTCAGGTAAGTCGTCCCCAGCAGCTGCTTGCATTGAACCACACCGTGCCGACCGAGCGAGTGCTGCACCGCACTGCCCTGCACAGGGCGTTGATCAAAAAGCCAACCCGGGCGAGCACTGATGCGATCGAATCCGCCGGCGCCGATTACTATGGCCTGGCCTGGCTCCTCGCGCTCACGTGTCCCCCGGCCGCGCCGAGGCAGCGCGGACCACACGGCCAGGTCACTCACGGCGGCCAATGCAATTTGGTCGTGTCCTCTGCGACGATCAGCCAGGGCAGGCCCCCCTATCTAGCTACACGGAACAGAGGAGCGTGCACGTTCAGCTGTCCGGTCACCCACCCCTGCCCCCGGCCTGCGCCGGCGTTTTCGCTTCCTTCTTCCGCCCCGGCCGGGCCGATCCGATCAAGTGCGCGCGCGTTAAAAGGCGAGTCACCTAGTGCCAAGTGCCGAGGCCTGGTGGTGCTTCGCCGCGGGAGGGGAGGACAAGGACGCGCGGCGCGACAGGCTAGCCGCGCGCCCTCAACCACCAGCCGTGTCTCTGACGAACGGACTCACTGACGGGGCTCCCACCGTACCCATTACCGGAATGCGGGCTTTTCAGGCTTCAAAGCCACCACCGCCGCCGCTCTCCCTCCTCCCTTGCTTGAGCAAGCATGGCAACAAAGGGCAAAGCCTAATAATGAGATTCCACACCACTTTCATCGGACCTAAATAATAATAGCCTAGTTTTGGCATGAGGAGTCAAACGTTAGCTACAATACAAGCATGACTACGAGGAGTGGCCGACTTTAATTAACAGTGCCGGAGGGGAGGACGTTGGCGGTTTAGTTCGATAAATTACCATTATTCACCTGTCACGTCGAAGTGTATTGCTCTCCTTATGTATGAGGCTCAATGCAGCAAGTTACTAATAAATTGTCATTATGCACTCGTCACACCAAAAGCAATGTGCCGTACTAAACAAGGTCTAAACCACTCCTACCTTTCAACAGGGAAGATGGAAGATCAGTTGCTGCAAATCTGATGTTCACAGCATGAAACATTTGGAAGGAGAGAAACCGTTGTGTCTTTGAAAGCAAAAGCATCCAACCGGTGCAAGTCTTTGCTCTCATCCTGGAGGGGACATCAAAACGCGCCCAACGCGCGTGTGGTAACCCTGAATTGGGTTAGTGTATCTTAGTTAATTTAATGTTTAAGGGCATTGGGGATACCAATTTATGTAATATCGAACTACTTGTAACTTCAAACTTTCTCTTCCTCCTTATATGAATTTGCAGTGCTTCTGTTTAGTTTTCAGAAAAAAAAAAGAGTGGAGGGCTTGGTTCGTGCGAAGACACGGTGTTGTATGCAACAATTTGGAAAATAGCCATATTGATACCTAAACTTTCTGCACTAAAGGCTAACTTCGTCCCTCTACTTTCATATTGGTCAATTTAGTTTCTCAAATTCCATTTTTTTCGATCAAACTCAGTCTTGTGTTGATATGTGACGTGATTTTTATTACAAAACTGATGTAAAAGGTCCATTTTACTTTTGGCTCTTTTCTATCTTCAATTTTCACCTTTACAGTTACAACGCCTTATGATTCAAAATAAATATGAGAGTACATATATTTACTAAGGAAGTATGAATATATACATGGAGCATGTATAATGTAGCAGAGGACATGTTGATTTAGAACATACCTTCATACATTGAGCTGTATATACACTAAAATAATATCTTGTTTGAGTACATATATTTTGCCTATCAAATTAGTATGAGCACATGAAGGACTTTAGATAGTACGAGTAGATACACATTTTAGAAACCATATTTTGTGTTAGTTTTTTAAAAATATATTATTATGTGTATGTATTGATGGAGCATGAGCACATCATGCTTGACCTAATCACATAGATGAGCTAAGGGTAAAATGAACCTAAGGAATTATCCTTCATCATCCCCAGGAAATCAGTGTACTGTAAAAGGGTTATATTTTCAATTTTTGTTTAGCCGTGGACCCTAAAGTTATTCACCAACTTCTAATACTTGTAACCTTCTTTGTTTGTAAGAACACAGAGACAACCATGTGGAGAGGACCATTATCCATTCACATACCAACGGATCGCAGAGGGTTCTCTTGTCCCTCTGGGTAAAGGGTGAATGCTTTCCCTTTAGTTTTGATTTTTTGAGTACTATGTGTTTTATTGCTAGCTCTATGCAAAAGAATGGGCTGATGAACTACTCCCAGAGTCCCAGTTGTTTTGTTAACGTAATTAAAAAGATGTCCAATTGAGTGATTGACTAGTTCCATCTTCTCGTATTGCTACTCAGGTTTTCTCCCATAAAATTGCAGAAAGAAGAGTAATCTCTTCCAATCCACAAGTAAACACAAGCGAGATCCCTATGGTAGGGTAGATTTCCATCGAAATCCTATTGGAAGCAGCCATTGCCGGCATCCCGACATCCCACCTCGCCGCTTTCCCTTTCGCTTTCGGCCTGCGATCTCACTGCCCGCTCGCCCCCAAACGGCTTCCTCTGCGCCGCCCCCACCCTCCTTTATCTTTTGTTCTCTTCTCCCCACTCCCAGCTCCCAAGCAAGTCCCACTCGGAAACCCCAAACCCCTCGCTTGTCAATTGGCATCGAGCTTCGCTTTGCTTCAGCTCCCTTCCTCGCCCCCTTGCACTGCAACTCCGCTCTCTTGATGCAAATCTTCCCTCACTGCTAACTAATCGCCATTTCTTTCGGGATCCGGGAGCGATGGAGAAGGAGAGGAGGCAGGGGTTCTTTTCGGCGCTCAAGGGGGAGGTGGTGCGGGGCCTCTCGCCGGCGAGGTCGCGGGGGAAGTCGCTGCTTCCGCGCACCCGCAAGACGGCTGCGGCGGCGGCGGAGGCCCCGACGCCCGAGGAGCTCGCCCACCAGTACGCGCCGGAGCAGTTTGTCGCCCACTCCGGCAGCCTCCGGCCGGGCGGCGAGGTCCTGGCGCCGCTCATGGAGGGCCCGGAGGTGTCCGAGGACGAAGCGTTCGGCGACGAGTCCGGACGGCGAGACGGGTTCGGGCAGTGGGTGCGCGGCCACCTGGCCCGTGCCCCGCTGATGGCCGGCGGCGGCGACGGCGGCAGCGGGTCGTTCCGCCGCTCCGACCTCCGCCTCCTTCTCGGCGTCATGGGCGCGCCGCTCGCGCCCGTCTCGGCCTCCGCCGCCGAGCCGCTGCCGCTTCTCTCCGTCAAGGGCGCCCCCATTGTGCGTACACATCTTGGCTTCTTTGGATTGGATCTCCTCTGTTCGCGAGCTTCGCCTCCGCAAATGCGGCAGCTTTTTTGTTTTCTGACGCCGCCGCCGGCGCTCGATCTGGTGTTCGTTGTTGCAGGAATCCTCGTCGGCTCAGTACATCCTGCAGCAGTACCTTGCGGCGTCGGGCGGCGCGAAGGTGCTCCGGTCGGTGCGGAACGCGTACGCGATGGGGAAGGTGCGGATGGTGGCGTCGGAGTTCGAGACGGCCACCAAGGTGGTGAAGAACCGCGGCTCCGGCGGCGCCGCCTCCGCCGTGGAGCAGGGCGGGTTCGTGCTCTGGCAGATGTCCCCGGACATGTGGTACGTGGAGCTCGCCGTCGGCGGCAGCAAGGTCCGCGCCGGCTGCAACGGGCGCCTCGTCTGGCGCCACACGCCGTGGCTCGGCGCCCACGCTGCCAAGGGCCCCGTCCGCCCTCTCCGCCGCGCTCTCCAGGTCGGTCGCATTTCCGATCCGGCGAGCCATCTCCGCGCGCATTGCTTCCGCCTGAACAAACCGGCTGCGTATGTTGCAGGGGCTGGACCCGCTGTCGACGGCTAGGCTGTTCGCGGAGGCGCGGTGCGTGGGCGAGAAGAAGGTCGGCGACGAGGACTGCTTCATCCTGAAGCTTTCGGCGGACGCGGAGACGCTGCGGCAGCGGAGCGAGGGCCCTGCGGAGATCATCCGGCACGTGCTCTTCGGCTACTTCAGCCAGCGCACGGGCCTGCTGGCGCAGGTGGAGGACTCGCACCTGACGCGCATCCAGCCGCACGCCGGCGGCGACGCCGTGTACTGGGAGACCACCATCAGCTCGTTCCTGGAGGACTACCGCCCCGTGGACGGCGTGGCGATCGCGCACGCGGGGCGCTCCGCCGTGACGCTGTTCCGGTTCGGCGAGACGGCCATGAGCCACACCAAGACGCGCATGGAGGAGGCCTGGACAATCCAGGAGGCGGCGTTCAACGTGCCGGGCCTCTCCACGGACTGCTTCATCCCGCCCGCCGACATCCGGCGCGGCTCCGCCGGCGAGCCCCACTGCGAGCTCCCGCCGCGCGGCGGCAAGGCCGGCGCCGTGCACCCCGCGCGCGTCGCCGCGGCGGAGCGCGCGCACCCGCGGCGCGACGCGGCCGCCGGGGACAGGATCCACTGGACGGTGGAGATGTGAGGAGCCGGGGAGAGATCGTTCTACTCCATATTGGTTGGATCCATGAAGAGTGAAGATTAGCTAAGCAGATAAGTAGAAGCTAGGAAGATAAACAAATTCAGCAATCCAATTTGTTCATAGTACTAGAAACCGAATCTTTCTTCTCAAATACTGACTTCATCTCCTAGTGGCTTGTATTCTGTACAGATGAGCAGCAAAAAAGAGTCTCCTCAGTATGCCCCAAAATCCCAATGTTGAACTGTACTGTAACATTTTGCAAGAAGAATTTAAGAATTGACACAAGCATATCATCATCGTCGTGGTCGTCATCATCAGATCTTTGTGCCTAATTTTGACACGTTGGAACTGGACATTCCTCCTCTTATTAGTATGTGTAGGTGCCTAGAGGCGGTTTTCAAGCCGGTTGGTATGTATTGCTTTCGATCTGTTGCTTCCATGGCTTGGTGGCAGGGGAAGGAAACCAGTACACATGTACATCAACTGGTTGCCAAGGTTTTGCTTAGAAACTAACCAAGTATCTTTACCTTCCTTTTCCAAGTACTTTTGAGAGTTACTTGCCACATTCCTTGTAGTGGCTACAGAGAGAGTGTTTGTGTGTGTGAGAGAGAGGGGATTGCTTGCAAGTTAACCAACAAGTAAGAGGTTCTCGTGCCAGAACAAACTTTTTGGACCGTAGCCAGGCCAGGGCAATGCCACTACCAACCAAGCTATCACTCACCCCAGCCTGTAGCTAGCATTGGATGCTGAGGTCACTAGACAGTGGTAGATCAGGTGACCAGTGACCTCTTATCTTTTTCCTCCCAGGCAATGGCAGCTCCCAGTTGTACCTTGTCCCTGCTTGCTCATTGCCATGGATGCATCATGACAGTTATTGACAATGGCAATGGCATGGTCGGCGGTAGGGAGGGGCCGCCGCCGTGTGTGTGTTTGTGTGTGTGGTACAGTAGCATATGCGGCTGTGCTGTGGCCTGTGGAAGAGCATGAACTTTTACGCGTCTGCCTTTATTGACCAACGACCTCCAGAGAGCGGCTGGCCTTGCTAGGGGGAGCTCGGGAGGGGCATGGCGGTCTTCTGTTGGGTCGTGCTGATGTTCCCATTTCTGTTTAGTTGCGGTGGTACATGTTTTTCATCCCAGGCTCATTGGCCAAGTGTGTGAAATGTGATGGGGTCTCATGTACACGAGGATGAACCGTATATAAAAGAGATCCTACGACTGCAAGTCTCCGTAGGGCGTAGGCCATTTCTGCAGAGGAAAACACCAACAGAAACGACACCGTGCCCTTCACATGGCTGATGCTAGTATTGGACACACACGAAACAGTGAAACTCACTGCCGTGACCTTGGAGCAGAGGGCAGCGCAGCGAGCCTGTCCGATTGGCATCTCTGCCGTCGTCACGCTCACGCAGACGTGGGGCGGAACAGGGCAGCGTGGAGCCGTGCTCAGTTCCTCAGCAGTTCTGCCAGTGCCAGCCCGTGCTAATCCTAATTCTTCATATGTTCAATAGAGAAAACAACATTTTCTGCTAGATTCTTGCATTTGTTTTTCTCGCAGATCGCGGAAGCCCCATTACCGACGGCACTATTTTGGCACGCACACCCCTGAACCGAACTGGTGCCGTACGGCCACTATTTTCTTGGTCGGGTGTACCGTGCCTATGATCATATCTTGTCGGATGGATCATTCCGGATGCATGACTTCATAATAAGTGTACTAAAAATTTTGTTAAAAACTTAAAACGACTTATCAACTACTAGCCAGTCCTACTTTTCTCTCGTAACAAATCAACCACCAACCAACGTTACTTCTCTCTCAGAACAAATGAGCATCAACCATCATGGAGACGAACATGCTCAAAATCCCTACCTTTCCAGGTCATTGTGGACTCGTACAATGTTGTGCCCCAAAATCAATCTTATATTCTTATAGGAACGACGATGCTAACTCCAGGAAAAAAAATCAGAGGCATGATAGACGATGTGCACATCGACAAGGAGATGTTAACGTGATTTCGTCAATTTCAAAAATTTGCTAACTTAATCTTTCGAAAGTGCTCATAGAGGGTTACGTGCATATGTTCATATACAGATATGGATGTGTGTATATGAGCATCTACGTATTGTGTGATTCGAAAGAAAAAACTTATGCGAATGATCAAAGTTCCTAAGAGACAATTTGATTCTCATCCAAATAGAAAAAAAGTCAGCTCTCTTCTCCTCGAAAAAAAAGAAAAAGGAAAAAAAGGCTCCCGTCTTAAAAATGGTGTCGATATAACCTTCGATAGCACCACAATAACCTTTACGTGGGTTGTTCGTATCCTCCTCTGCAATCCGTATGGTATCTCGCTCATTTAGCAATGGCCAGCTTCCTTTCTGGCTTTTCCCGCTCAAAATCATCACCACCCTCCCTCAGGCAATCACCATTCGCCATGGCCTAGCAGCCATTATTCTAGCCTCCTCCTCCTCCTCCTCCTCCTCTTTATCCATCTCACGTTGGTGTTCTCCTTTTGATACCCTCGTGCATCGTTTCAAATCGATCGCGCACTTTGCCCCTAGCTCTTTACCATCTTGTATACTTTTAATCGCTTCTCTCGAAAAAGGAAAAGGGGAACAAATGTGCTCGATCCTATGCGCATCATTGCATACGATGAGGAAAAAACATACAGTGCAGTGCAACCATTTGATTAGTTCACCTGTCAGAACACGGAAAATGTAAACACCAACAAGCTCCAACATATTGATCGATCAGTACCACAAGAGATCAACTAATAGCTCACTGCAAATTGGATGTGAGAATGACATGTCATTGTCATGTGGCACCGTTTAGTTCGGTGAATTTTTGTGAAAAGTGGTGAAAATTTTGCACTGGGAAGCGTGTTCTGTGAGTAGTGGCACGGTCTACGATGCGAAAATTTTTGGAACTTTTGGGGAACTAAACAGGGCCTAGCCAAAGAACACGGTACGAAAATATCATGTGAACTCTGAATGCCATCAGAACTCAGAAGGTATCAGCATCCCTAGATAGTTTTCCATGGTGGGCAGCCAGGAAAAAACCTTTGCTGACTTAAGTAACTCTTCCTGCTGAACCGGATCCAAATTTCATCATGGCAAGTGCCCAATTCTCCAATTGATTATCACGGTTTGCGGCTTTCGAAGTGTCGGTACGAAGATCCGATCGATCCATTCCCTTTGATGCGTTTGCTCTTTTCATGCTGCTTTGTTTCTTATATAACAAAGAAGAGCTGAGGAGGTAGATCTTGATCTTCTTGGCTTTAGTTAACTATCCACCCTGTCGGATTGCAGAGTTCTTTTTGGCAGTCTTTGCTTTAGATTGGCATCTGGGGTATCGGCTTTTCTCTTAACGGATCACACTTGAGATTTGTTATAGTGTGTTGTATTCTACTGATGATGGTCTGAGGAGAGAAACAAAATCGGTTGGTGAAGACAATGTGGCTCTGAGAAGTGAGAACAGATCGGCTCTGGCACTGCCAAGCTTGAGGCTTGAGCTGGAGGTGTCTATTGTTTTATGCATTGGGGACCAGCTCTAATTTATGTAGTGTTACCAGTTTACCACCATCAAATATGTTAAGCCTCTGGTTGGATTCCCTTGTGGATTCGCAGCTTGTGTCAGGCCGTTAACTGATGGACCTTGCCTTCACCAAATGCTTCTTGCACAGTGATGAGGCAGGGGACCAAAACATTTGGGCAGCGTGCATGCTCTGTACTAGAGGTACTCTATGTTTTCTCATGCTTGTACATTTTGCAAATCAGATCACTATACGTTACAGTGTCATGCCAAAGAAGGATCAATTTATTATGGCGAGTTTGTTAATCCGTGATAGCATGCATAGGTGTCTCTCTTCAACTTTATTAGTTTGGAAAAAGTTGACACTATTTGTGAATGCTTGTTTTTCTTTCTGAGTATTTTTTAGATGAACACAATGAGTTATTTTTCAAGAAAGTTGGACTCCATTTATGGTTATGAAAGTAGAAAGTAGAAATCATATTTTCTAGCTGGCCCTGACTTTGCTAACACTAGGGACAGATTCAGTGGTGGGGGTGGGCGTGGGTGGCGGTGGGGGCGGGGGCTCGAGCCCCCTCGAGTTACCCGATTCATGGAGGTTTTTTGAAGAATAAGACTGACTCCAGCAGTTTAGACGATCTGCATCTGCAAATGCTCTCTATACAGCAGGGAGAGAGAAGACAACAGTACTGGTCGAAGCAGAGCACTCCAGCAGCATGCCGTTCCCCTCGCACATCCTGCTCCGACGGTTAGCTCCCGCGCGCAAGGAAAGCTGCCGCGCGGCCGCGCCTCGACCTCCAAGCCAACGAAGGAGGCCGCCCGGCCTTCCTCGGTTAGGTCGCCCGTGAGAGCTGCGGCGCAGACGCGCCTCCCCCAGGACGCAGACGAGCGGCGGACGAGGCTCCCGGCGAGGCCGCCCGCGACCTTCCTCGGTGAGGCTGCTCGCGGGGATGGGAGGCTGCCGCTCCCCGGCGAGGCCGCCCGCGGGGACACGTCTCCCCTGGCGAGCAGCCTGCGAACTTCCTCGACGAGGAGGCCGCCCGCTGCAGCTCTACCCCGCCAAGACGAAGAGGGCCGCGGCCGGCGGCGAGATCCGCTCCCGCCTGCGACGACGGCGGGATCCGCCTCTGCGCCGATGGAGATCCGCCCCCGCCCTCGCACTCCAGACCGCCAGAGCGCTGCGCGTGCTCCACGACGCCGACCCGCCCGTCATCCACCGCAGCGCACACGGGGAAGCTCAACCCCGGTCGCCGGTGCCGTCGCCGAGCACGGGAGGGAGAGCTTGACCCCGGCCGCCGCCGCGGGCACGAGAGGCCAGCAACCCGACCCGGCCGCCGCCGCGGGCACGGGAGGCCAGCAACCCGACCCCGGCCGCCGCACGGGAGGGGGAGCTCAACCCGCCCGCGACAATGGCGAGATCCGCCCCGGCCTGCAACCTTCCTCGACAAGAGGGCGCGGGGTGGTTGGTCAGAGGGGAGAGGACGGTTGGAACTGTGCATGATGAAGAAGGGAGAGAGAAGCCTTCAGATTCCCCGAGAATGCGTGTGAGGCGGAGGGCAACCGCAAAATGTAGATGGTGATGCAGACTCTGCTGGAGGATGAACAGTGCCGCTTTATTCTGCATTTTGCAGATGCATATCGTGGTACAGACTCCGCTGGAGTCAGTCTAAGAAACAAAGGTTGGAAAAAGAAGAAGAAGAAGAGAAGAGAACGGGGCTCCCATCTATCTTGTGGAAGATATATAGGTGTATAAACTTTCAACCCACAATACCTCATCTCTCGGGCTCTTATGGCTACCGGAAGGTGGATCAGACTTGAAACTTCCAGCCCATCGAAACCATCTAAAATTGTTTATTATTTTCTAACCATCCCACCTCATGATTATTAATTAAAAAGAATTACACCAAACATTCTTTTGGAAAGAGTTGCACCAACTTTGGGTTAGAGAAAACGTTGGATCTAATATTTTTCCGAAACATTTTCGTAACATTTTTCATAAAAATGTTGATCAATATTTTAAAAAATATTCCAACATTTTTCACAATATTTTTTCACTTCTTCTTCCGAGAGGTGGGTGGGGTGGGGTGGGGGGGGGCGGGCTAGCACAGGGGCGCGGCCGCAGGACAGTTGCGCACGACGGTGGTGGGGCTGGCCGGCCGCAGCGGGGCGCGCGGAGAGGCTCGTCGGCCGGCCGGTCGCGGCCTCCGGACGGGGGACGACGGCGACATGAGATGGAAGGAAGGTGGGGTACGGAATTTGCCCCATCTCTTTGCTGAGTTTTACGGAGGCCAAAGTCAGCCTTGTTGGGCCAACCAGGTGACACAATCTCTAAATCTCTCTAGCCCAACTGAGACTAGTATTTTCCCATTAAACAAGGGCTGAAATTACTCTAGCCTAAGTTTACTAAGTCAAGATTTGAGGGCCCACGAAGAAAAGTATGAGTGGGCTTCATTAGACGAGGATTACAACAAATCTAGTACTACCTCAAGTATATGACGTTTAAGACAAACATTTTAGTTCAAAAATAAACTAAATTGCTTGTCATATATTTAAGAACGGAAGGAGTAATCTGTAAGCATTTTGCTTCTCGAAGTTGGCAGGTTTCTGGCTCACGTTTGATCAGAAAGAAGCAATCGAGGCTTCTTTTGTTCATTTTCTCCTTGCTGCTTTGCCTTATTGCGGTTGGTTCGAATATCTGAACCTGCTCTTCTTCCACCAAAAAGATATATAAATCTGCTTTAGTAGTGTTTCGCACTTGCCTGTGGTCTTCCTATTGCACTTTTCTTCAATTAAGCAAGCAGTCTGCCGGTGACGGTGCTACACAAAGAGTCAACAGTGCTACCAAAATTTTCGTATATCTTCTTGAAGATGTTCCAGCATTCTTCCAGAACAAATCGGTTGGTATCCTTACTTTCCAATGTTCCATGTTGAAGCTGACAATGGAGTGGCATATCCTTTCTCCCTGCTTTCTGTCGTTTTGGCTTTAGAGTTCAGATAGATTGAGACCCTGGAGATTTGATTGAATGCAGCAAACATTCTCCTCTCATTCCACATGCTTTCCCACTGACCCATTCACAATTATAAGAAGACAACCTTTCCGCGTGTTGCACGGTTTTGGTTGTTATGTTTAGTCTCTCTTTGTGAAAGTGGAGCTCCATCACGCATGCTTTGCCTTTGTTGCTTGACAGACTAGCTTGCTGTAAATTATCGTGCGGTGGCACCGTGGTAGAGACAAGCTCAAGGAGAGGAATGTTGGAAGGAATAGTGTGAGTGTTTGATGCATGTGCCATGAATATGTCACTTGCTCTTTCAGTTCCACTTTCCATGGAATTCTAAACTCTTCAGTTTAGCTAGTAATTTCAATTTCTGAAGACAAAAGTTCTGCACAGAGAGAATAGTGTGGTTCGTGGGGGTTGATTCTACAATTTGTCACAATAACAACATGCAGAGAAAAGAGAATTAAGAAGAATAACACAATGCCAAATCCAAATAAAAAACAGGAAACAAAACCATCCATCCTTTTCTTGTTTGTAGCCAGCTACTGTATTTATCAAGGAATTAACAGTGCAAAGCTGCCAATTGCTTCTCGTTTGCCTTTCGCAACCATTCCACCATCGACCACCGCACCGCATCAGGTGCGCGCGCGACCCACAATTTCAGAAAACTTGTGAGGACATGCGTCCACCTCTCCAGCTTCGGGTCCTCCTGGTGATGACGACGATGATACCGCTGCTGCATCAGCGACCTCCTGCTGCTGTTGTCTCCCCCTGCTGGCATCGTCTTCTTCACCTGAAGGTACGCCGCGCCATGCCTGGATTTCCAGAGCATCTGGTACGCCGTCGCGTCCTCCTTGTGGTAGAGACACTCCAGCGCCTTCGGGAGCATCGTCTCGTCCAGCTGCTGCAGGGTGAGGTTGGTGTGCGTACCGTGCTGCTCCTCGCCGTCGATCACCTCCAGCGCGGCGGACTCGGCCTTCGGCATCACGCCTCCTAGAGAGCCGTGGGGTGTGAACAGGAGCCCGAGCTTCAGGTGTGGCTTGCCCTTCGAAGAAGAAGCTGCCGTTGGACCTTCAGGAATTGCTGCCCTCCCCTGCATGTTGTTGTACTCGGACAGTGGGATCTGGCACTGCCAGTACACCTCGATCACTGACTCCAGAGACACTTCTGGTAGCCTCATTGTGCCTGTGCTGCTGCCTTCTTGACAGTGCTTGCTGCAGCTGGGCTCGTGTTGATGGTTGCTGCTGCAGCAGAACGGGTCCGGGCGAAACCACTTGCTCATGTCCCTGTGAATGCTGTTCCAGTGCTCCTTGTGAGTTGTTTTAGCGTAGGGAACCCAGGCGAAGTCCTGCGTCGGGAGGTTGGCGAGCTCCCTGGTCGCGGCCTCGGCGGTGGACCTGAAGTGGGGCGTGACCAGCAGCTGCAGGCACCTGATGGTGACCCCGACGATGTCGGTGCTCTCCGAGAGCCGCAGCATGGAGCCGATGCACAGGTTCTTCTCCGGCGCGTCGTCGTCCTCGTAGATGAAGATGAGCTTCGCCTCTACCCCGCGGCCTTCCAGGAATATGGGACGCACGCAGAACAGGTAGTACTGGCCGCCCCGGACGAGCCTGTACCGGAGCTCGTCGCCGGCGAGCAGGCGCGCGATGAGAGGGTCGAAGAACGTGTACCGCCTTGGCGTGCCGCCGAGCTCCACGAACCTCAGGAACTCGGAGGCGCCGTCCGCGAGCCACTCGAACCTCCGCACGGTGGCGGCGGCGGCGGGGCTGCCGCTCCAGCCGTACCCGTCGTCGTCTTCGCCGCCGCCGCCGCCGCCGCCGCTGCTGCTGCGGCCGCCGACGAGGAAGAATGACCGGGCGGCGTGGGCGAGCCGTGCAGGGAAGGACGACGAGCCCCGTGCCGCCGCCCGCTGCTGCCTCTCCTCGTCCTCCTCCACGGCGCGCCGCTTGCACCCGCGCAGCGCGTCGTCGCACTCCCGGGCGGCGCGCCTGAGCTTCCCGCGCCACCGGAGCAGCGACGCGTCGCTGATCCGCCACCTGTCGGAGGCCTCGAGCGCCGCCTCCAGCTTGATGTGCGCCATCTCCAGGCGCTCCAGGCGCTCATCCACGCTCGGTTCCTCCCGTCCCCGCTTCCGCTTGTCGAGGACGGTGGATACGATTTGGGTCACTATCTCCTCGGCAACCACAGAACTCACAATCCTCCCCGCCATTAGCTAGTTTGGACTGAAGCTGGTGAACTAGCGATGATCGGAAAGAACGCACGAGGGACGATTTCATAGAAGATGCGAAGAGCGCGTATATAGGGAGATTTCAGAGGAAACACCAAAGATCAAGGAAAGGTAATGATCAGGTGGGGATAACGCGTGCACAGAAGAGATGGAATATGTGCATTGACGTGCATAGACCAGAGACCAGAGTCCAGGACTACGAGACAAGTGACGGTGACTTGAATAACAATAGGTCTCCGTAACGGTTGTCAGCTACGAGTACTCCATAAGTGGACTTTGTCGAAGAACAACGAGTGACATAACTTTCTATTTTTGCCGAAGATGGAGAGCCCTCGTCACTATCTTCAATCAAAGAATATTGGCAAAAGACACGAGGCAGCAGTTGTGATTTAAGTTGGGTACTCCAGCTACAGTAACATTCTATACATATAATGGTTAGAGTAAAACCCCACACAGTGGCGAAGTCATAAATGGCCGGCAGGGGGTTTCTTCCTCTTCTTCCACCTTTAGCTCCTCCTTTACTCTTCTTCCTGATGGACTCAAGAGATCAACTAGGTGTACATCTAGACGGGTTAACTCTTTACAGTGTTGTCAATCGAGGTTGTTCTTGTGGTAAACCGAGAGGGAGAGGGAGAGGGAAAAGGAGAAGGGGAGAAATACCGTGAGTAGGGATGTAAAGGATAAACTTGTCGGTGTAGAAGAAGTTCGGCGAGGCAGTGCAGTGCAGGCGGTGACC